>CM059601.1:0-10000000 GCA_030412105.1 Cyclura pinguis
TCAGGCTGTTGTTACTGCTTAGGGCACACAGTGCTTTTCTTGGTTGTTTTCCGTAGATGGATCTAGTCTTGGTTGTGGCTGTTTTTTTTGCTACAGGTGCTCTTTTTTGGGGTGTGTTTGGTGTAAAAAGCACTCTGTGCTGGTGGTTCTTGTTCTCTGAGGTGTCACAGACATTGCTGATGATACTGAATTTTTCAACAGGACTTCAACCACGTGAAGCAGTGTTGGGACTTCTGTGTTTCCTGAGCCTCCCGCAGTTCTCAACATGAAGATTCAGTTGCTTCTTCTGCCCAAAGTAATTTACTTCTCCACCAGATTGCAAAATAGGACATCTGGCTATTGGTTGCGAGCTCAGAGATTTCTAAAAGGGACAGAATAAATGAATTCTACACCAGCTGCACGGCTGAGATTGTTTCTTTACATTCCCACAATTTTTTTTACATACATATATGTATTTAATTAAAATTTTGAATAAAAGAATAAAACAAAAAAACTCCCAAATTCCATGCGTCTTTTTCAATTTGAGTCTGTGTTTACATTCCATACATACATTGTTTCTGTTTAACAAATAATCTTACACTATTACTCTTAATGTTGTTACAACTTATGCTTTACCTATTACATCATTAATTCATATAATCCACATTTTGCACAATCTTTCTTTATTCCATCCTCTTCTTATTCTTTTATGCAATTCTAAACTTCATGCTATTCTCTTCCAAAGTTATGGACTGGCTTACTTTTAAGTTTAAAAGTTAAATTTCTCTATCTCTACCATACCCAGGTCATTTAATTTCCATTCTTTTATATCAATATAGTTTTTTTCTTTCCAGTATTGAGCATATATAAAGCTTGCAGCAGTTATTACATATAACAATGTCTTCGGATCAGATCTTATTTCTCTTTGTTTGCCCTAACTTAACAAATAGAATTCTGGCTTCATTTTAAAATTTAAACCGTATATTTTTTGAATTTCATCATGTATTTCTTTACAAAAGTTTTTTCCTACCTTACAGGTCCACTACATATGAAAGGACCCCTCCTTTCCACTGCATTTCCAACATTTTCAATTCCGATTTTTTGTTGTCTTTTTGAACCTTTCAGGTGTCGTATACCATCTAAGTAACATTTTATAAAAGTTCTCACTTAAATTTAAACTTAGTGTAAATTTTACATCTGTTTTCCCTGCCCTCACTCATAGATCCAGCTGAATTGGGTGTCCTATATTTTGAGCCCATCTGACCATATTATCTTTGACAATCTCTGGTTCCATTTCTCTTTCCAACAATATTTGATAAAACCTAGAGATTCTCTTTTTCTGGTCCCCTTTAATCAGTATGTATAATTCATTTTCATTTTTTCCAAAACCATATAATTTTTGATCCATATTGAATCTCTTTTCATTGTCTCCCTGGAAAGTTAAATTCATCATTTCCACAATTTCTAAACACAGTAACTTCATTCTCCAGAAGATGGCACTAAAGGGTCATTAAATCACACAATTGGAGGAGATTGTAAGGGGCCATCCAGTCTACCCCTTCTGCCACGGAGGAATTCTCCATCGAAACCCTCCCTTTTACCCCGATCCACAGCCAGGAGCAGCCCCCAGTGCTAAGCGCTGTTTATAAAGGCACCCCTAAAAGATGGAAAGATATCAGGTCCCCAACAACGGAGAAAACTCTCCACCACCCAACCCTGTGAGGAAGTCCACTGTGCTGACCTCTTACCTGCAGGAAAAGCTAAATTCTGGGCCAGGTTCCATTCTGGTGATTCTTCAGCAGAATTCAACATTTATGGGGGAAAATTCTCCATCAGAGAGCTCTGTTACTCATTCTGGAAAGCAGCACTGCTCAGATACTTTTTGTGTACTATAATAATCAAATTTTCCTATCCAAATCAAGGGTTCTCGTTCTTTTCAGAACACAACAGTACTGAAGGGCTGTTACTGAAATGCAGTAATTGATTCCAGGCTCTCAAGGGGAGACAAAAGCACCACCTGGTCAAGAATAAAATCATCCTGTCCAGAAATGGTGGAAACAGAGAGAAAGAACACCAACAGTGCCAGCTGATGGAGAGTTGATTTCTGTTGGGCTCTTGAAATCAATTAACTTTAAAGCAAGGTGCCCAACCCCAGTGCCATCTGTCCAGTGGAGAATTAAACAATTTCAGCAAAAAGGGACAACTTAAACTTTGTATGAGCAACTGTGCACGGCTTGCCCCATCACGCTTTAGGGTGGTGCAACTCCTGCCCTAAAAGAATCTGTATTTTCCCCGCTCCAAATGTCTCCCAAAGCTCTCCGGGTGACGAAGGAGACTTTCTTGCCATTTTTAAAATTTATTTTATTCCCCAGGTGGGGGTTCATAGGGCCAAGAAAGATGTTTTTTTTAAATAAACAGGGCTTCTGGTTTACTTCCAGTTTAAAAGGCTGTTCCTGGGCCCTATAAGGGGGGCAAGGAATGTACAGAAAACATCTCCATCGCTCCCAGAGAACATTTGAGAACAGTTTAACATTCTAAAACACTTCTTTAATTTCCCAGGGACACTAAGGGCCAAAAAAAATGGCCAGATGGACAGAATGTGTCACATGGACTCATCTTGGCCCACCTTTACTTAAGCAAAGATATTTTCTTTATTAAATAAACTCAACGGAATCATTGGTAGTGAATAAAATTACTGCATATGAACCACTGTAAGCTGCCTTTAGACTTGGGGCGTCGGAGAGACCACCGCCCACTGTGATCCTAGGAAAGCTGGCTTTTCCTGCTCCTGCACTAAAACATGTTCCTCACCCATGCAAAAATACTCCCTTTCCAGCTGATTTACCGGATCTCCGACGGGAGGAAGCCAACGCCTTCTTCTAGTTGCAGGAAGCTCCACGAGACACAACCCTCCAGCCCGGCCCGGAGTTCCCACTTACCTTGCAAGGTAGGACTTTCCCAACAGAGCTATTCCCTCTCCCTTAAAGATGTGCAGAACATAAAGCGTGACTTTGTGACTTTGCGGCAAATACACTTTGCACAAGGGAAGAGAAAACGGGCTGTTCCCTTGGGGC
Source organism: Cyclura pinguis (assembly GCA_030412105.1). Taxonomy (NCBI): domain Eukaryota; kingdom Metazoa; phylum Chordata; class Lepidosauria; order Squamata; family Iguanidae; genus Cyclura; species Cyclura pinguis. The sequence goes on from CM059601.1 coordinate 3,054, forward strand.
AAATTTAAAGATTTGCCCTCCTCAAGTTTTTTCTTTTTCAACTGAGGAAAACCCGTGGGAGGTTTTGTCAGCCGACCGCCAGGGAAAACCAGGTAGTTCAGGTGCCAATGTGGCCTCCAAGAGTGGCTGGCACCCTCCCACGGCTGGAAGCTGAGGCCTAAGCATCTCCTCCTCCCTCGCCTTTGGGTCACATTCTGGGCGGGGGCTTTTGTACCCTCGCAGAAGCACGGTCGGATTCTCTCGGCTTGTGTTACGTGGATGAGTGTGCATATGGACAAACGCCCAACGTTGGAAAGGCTGGCACTGGGTTTGCCCCTCAAGGGCCTCCACAGCATCTCCAGTTCCGCGATTCATGCAACCATTTCCCCCAACCTCTCGACAGCGGGCTGTGGAACCCCCTCCCACCACGTGGCCCCTTCTGCTCCCTCCAAACCAGAAAGCAAAGACCTTCTCCTTACAACACAACTTTGAAACATCCCAATGCAAGAGTGTCTTGGGGAAAAGGGCAGCATTGTTTGCTGTTTGCTTCACATTTTACATATGTTTTCAAGGTTTTTAAACTACATGACTGTCGAATATTTCCATTCCTGCTTTTGAAAGTTTTTAAATCTTGATTTTTGTTTCAGATTATTTGGAAGCCGCTTGGGCCACATACCAATGCAAAGGTGGAACGTGAATTAAACAAAAGAAGGAAAAATAAGTGTAGAAATTGTGGGTGATCTTTCTCCCCTCCCCCCACCTCCCTAACCGAACCTTCGAGGCTGCTCAAAGAGAGGCCGTCTTTTGGGATCCCAGAGGAAATCTATGGAAACGTCCTGGTCCCTCCGCAGGAAGCCATGTGGGCCTCTCAGGATTCGGAGCGAGTGGGAGAGGGGCAGAGGAAAGGCCAGACGGTGTCCAGCACCTTAAACTCCAGCTATCAGGATGCAAGGACATGATTTTTATCTTTTTACAAAAGACACAACTTCAAATAGACTAAGGAAACATTTTCCAGAGAAATTACACACATGGTTTCTTCTTTTCTAAAAGGCTTCTGGATAGATGCACGTGCAAAAACTCTCTTCGCTAAGGCGTTCCAAGTGGAAAAGAAAGTCGTCCTGCAGACGTTCGACGCAGACACCGACATCGACGTGACCCGAAAATGCAAAGAGGCTTCTTCCCTCCCAACTGATCTCTCCACTGCAGAATAAACACAGGAAAGCCTCAGTTAAAATGGTCCCAGAAACATTTTCTCTTCTGCTTTTCAAGCCTCCAAAGCCTCAATACCTGGATAAGGCTGAAGGAACGCTCTGCACGCAGGAGGAACCGCACTCGCTTCCCGGCCCCTCCAGGCGAAGGATTCCCTCTCGGCAGGCGGAGAAGATGGCGGCAGGAGCGTTTCGGGCACAGAAAAAGAAAGAAAAGCGGGTCAGAAAGGCTGATTGTCCCCCTCGTTTACACACCAGGATGCGCACTGAGCGAGTATTAAATGAATTCCCTTCTAATAATGTCCCATCCTGGCTTTACATCAAACCCAACATTAACAGTTCCGCTCCCACAAAAAATCGGTGAGGTTCTCGAGTCCTTCGAGGAAAGGCGCCAAAGTCCGTCTTCTTCCCAAAAGAGTCAGTTTTGTCTCTTTCTGCCAGTTCCGTCCATTTGAGCCGTCGCTCTCCCACGAAAGGTAATTCTGGGTTCCTCCGTCGTCACGCAGGGAAAAGTCTCCCAATAAGAGAAATAAATAGTCATTGGAGGGTCTCCTCCAGTCCCGCATCACAGAGTCTGATAAGGAATACGTCCGGTTTGAGATTAAAGTCCATCTTTACAATCCACTGGGATAAATATATTAAAAGAGAGAAATCTTTGGGGAAGCCCTGAAGCCTGAATCACTTCTAGGTATAGGAGGGGGAATCTACCCCAAGATTTCTATCCGATCTATCAATGGACACAGATCTCTAGGGAAAGCATGAACTCCTAGAAAGGTGGGGGGGAGTGTACTCCTGGATTTCTATTCTATTAATGCACAGAGATCTCCAGGAAAGGCATGAAGCCTCTATCATTCCTAGCTACAGGGAGAGGGTACCCCAATATTTCTATCCCCTCTATTAATCGGCAGAGATCTCTGGGGGAGGAATGAAGCCTCTCTGACTCTTAAAAATGCGGGGAGTGTACCTCTAGATTTATATTCTATTAATGCACAGAGATCTCCAGGGAAGGCATAAAGCCTCTATCATTCCTAGGAATGGGGAGAGGGTACCCCTATATTTCTATCCCCTCTCTTTATGGGCAGAGATCTCTCCAGAAGGCATGAAGCTACTCTCAGTCCTACAAATGGGGAGGAGTGTACCACTGGATTTCTGTTGTATTAACGCACAGAGATCTCCACGAAAGGCATGAAGCCTCTACCATTCCTAGCTAAGCGGAGAGGGTACCCCTGTTTCCCTCTCCTCTATTCAAGGGCAGAGATCTCTGGGGGAACCCTGAAGCCTTTCTAACGAATACAAATAGGGGGAGCGTACCCCTACATTTCCATTCTATTGACGGACAGAGATCTCCAGGGAAGGCATGAAGCCTCTATCATTCCTAGCTACGGGGAGAGGGTAACCCTACATTTCTCTCCCCTCTATTCATGGGCAGAGATCCCTGGGGGAGGCACGACACCTCTCTCACTCCTAAAAATGGGGGGAGTGTACCCCTAGATTTCTATTCTATTAATACACAGAGATCTCCAGGGAAGGCATGAAGCCACTATCATTCCTAGCAACGGGGAAAAGATACCCCTATATTTTTGTCCCCTCTATTCATGGGGAGAGATCTCTGGGAGAGACATGAAGCCTCTATCATTCCTAGCTTGGGGAGAGGGTACCCCGATGTTTCTCTCCCCCCTATTAATGGGCAGAGATCTCTGGGGGAGGCATGAAGCCTCTCTAACTCCTACAAAATGGGGGGAGTGTACCCCTAGATTTCTATTCTATGAATGCACAGGGATCTCCAGGGAAGGCATGAAGCCTCTATCATTCCTACCTACGGAGAGAGGGTACCCCTATATTTCACTCCCCTCTATTAAGGGGCAGAGATCTCTGAGAAAGGCATGAAGCCTCTCTCACTACTAGAAATGGCGAGAGTGTAATCCTAGATTTCCATTCTAATGATGGACAGAGATCTCCAGGGAAGGCATGAAGCCTCTATCATTCCTACCTACAGAGAGAGGGTACCCCTATGTTTCTCTCCCCTCTATTCATGGGCAGAGATCTCTGTGGAAGGCATGAAGCCTCTCTCACTGCTAGAAATGGGGAGAGGGTACCCCTATGTTTCTCTCCCCCCTATGAATGGGCAGAGATCTCTGGGGGAGGCATGAACCCTCTCTCACTCTTAAAAATGGGGGGAGTGTACCCCTAGATTTCTATTATATTCATGCACAGAGATCTCCAAGGAAGGCATGAAGCCTCCATCATTCCTAGCTACGGGAAAGGATACCCCTATATTCCTCTCCCCTCTATTCATGGGGGGAGATCTCAGGGGGAGGCATGAAGCCTCTATCATTCCTAGCTACAGGGAGAGGATACCTCTATGTTTCTCTCCCCCCTATTAAAGCACAGAGATCTCTGGGGGAGGCATGAAGCCTCTCTCACTCCTAGAAATGGGGATAGTGTACCCCTAGATTTCTATTCTATTAAAAAACAGAGATCACGAGAAAAGGTATGAAGCCTCTATCATTCCTAGGAATGGGGAAAGGGTACCCCTATATATTTCTATCCCCTGTATTTATGAGCAGAGATCTCTGGGGGAGGCATGAAGCCTCTCTCACTCCTAAAAATGGGGGGAGTGTACCCCTAGATTTCCATTCTATTAATGCACAGAGATCTCCAGAGAAGGCATGAAGCCACTATCATTCCTAGATAAGGTGAGAGGATACCCCTGTGTTTCTCCCCCCCCCCCATTAATGGGTAAAGATCTCTGCGGAGGCATGAAGCCTCTCTCACTCCTAAAAATGGGGGGAGTGTACTCCTAGATTTCTATTGTATTAAAGCACAGAGATCTTGAGAGAAGGTATGAAGCCTCAATGATTCCTAGGAATGGGGAGAGGGTACCCCTATATTTCTATCCCCTCTATTTATGGGCAGAGATCTCTGCAGAAGGCATGAAGCCACTCTCAGTCCTACAAATGCGGGGAGTGTACCCCTAGATTTCTGTTCTATTAATGCACAGAGATCTCTAGGGAAGGCATGAAGCCTCTATCATTCCTAGCAACAGGGAGAGGGTACCCCCTTGTTTCTCTCCCCTCTATTCATGGGCAGAGATTTCTGGGGGAGGCATGAAGCCTATATCACTACAAGAAATAGGGGGAGTGTACCCCTAGATTTCTATTCTATGAATGCACAGAGATCTCCAGGGCAGGCATGAAGCCTCTATAATTCCTAGCTACGGAGAGAGGGTACTCCTATGTTTCTCTCCCCTCTATTCATGGGCAGAGATCTCTGTGGAAGGCATGAAGCCTCTCTCACTACTAGAAATAGGGAGAGGGTACCCCTATGTTCCTCTCCCCCCTATTAATGGGCAGAGATCTCTGGGGGAGGCATGAAGCCTCTCTCACTCCTAAAAATGGGGGGAGTGGACCCCTAGATTTCTATTCTATGAATGCACAGAGATCTCCAGGGAAGGCATGAAGCCACTCTCATTCCTAGCAATGGGGAGAGGATGCCCCTATATTTCACTCCCCTCTATTAATGGGCAAAGATCTCTGGGAGAGCAATGAAGCCTCTCTCACTACTAGAAATGGGGGGAGTGTACCCCTAGATTTCTATTCTATTAAAACACAGAGATCACGAAAAAAGGCACGAAGCCTCTATCATTCCTAGCTACGGGGAAAGGATACCCCTATTTTTCTCTCCCCTCTATTCATGGGGAGAGATCTCAGGGGGAGGCATGAAGCCTCTATCATTCCTAGCTACAGGGAGAGGGTACCCCTATGTTTCTCTCCCCCCTATTGATGCACAGAGATCTCTGGGGGAGGCATGAAGCCTCTCTCACTACTAGAAATGGGGATAGTGTACCCCTAAATTTCTATTCTATTAAAACACAGAGATCACAAGAAAAGGCATGAAGCCTCTATCATTCCTAGGAATGGGGAAAGGGTACCCCTATATATTTCTATCTCCTGTATTTATGAGCAGAGATCACTGCAGAAGGCATGAAGCCACTCTCACTACAAGAAATGTGGGGAGTGTACCCCTAGATTTCTATTCTATTAATGCACAGAGATCACGAAAAAAGGCATGAAGCCTCTATGATTCCTAGGAATGGGGAAAGGGTACCCCTATATATTTCTATCCCCTGTATTTATGTGCAGAGATCTCTGCAGAAGGCATGAAGCCACTCTCACTACAAGAAATGGGGGGAGTGTACCCCTAGATTTCTATTCTATTAATGCACAGAGATCTCAAGAGAAGGCATGAAGCCACTATCATTCCTAGATAAAGGGAGAGGGTGCCCCTATGTTTCTCTCCCCTCTATTCACGGGGATAGATCTCTGGGGGAGGCATGAAGCCTCTATCAATCCTAGCTCGGGAAGAGGGTACCCCGATGTTTCTCTCCCCCCACGAATGGGCAGAGATCTCTGGGGGAGGCATGAAGCCTCTCTAACTGATACAAATGGGGGAACTGTACCCCTAGATTTCTATTCTATTAATGCACAGAGATCTCCAGGGAAGGCATGAACCCGCCGTCATTCCTAGCTACAGGGAGAGGGTACTCCTATATTTCTTTCCCCTCTATTTAAGGGCAGAGATCTCTGGGGGAGGCATGAAGCCTTTCTAACTCCAAGAAATGGGGGAAGTGCACCCCTAGATTTCTATTCTATTAATGCACAGAGATCTCCAGGGAAGGCATCAAGCCTCTATCACAATTACCCCTAAATTTATGTTTTACTAATGCGCAGAGATCTCCCGGGAAGGCATGAAGCCTCTATCATTACTAGCTACGAGGTGGGGTGTACCCACATATTTCGCTGCAATGGAACCCCTGGGAGTAAGGGCAACACCCTAAAAACAGTCATTTTTAATTATTCCTATGTTTCCAAATAGAAGTAGAAGGGAGCACAGTAAAAATACTCTTACACAGTTCGAAAACCTTCCTGAAACAATCAAAATAGAACTGAGCACTCTTACCTCAACAAAATGCTCAGGTACACACGTGTGGAAGGAGGAATTCCCGGCCTCGGACCAGAACATGAGAAACGTCTCGGGATTTGAGCCCAAATGCGGTACGGACCCTGTCTGGAATACTGAACCCCGTGTGGCATGAAGCCCTTGGAGCAGATATATAAGCAGGAAGTCCCCTCTGTTGGGCCGTGATGGCCGCTTGTCCCTCTACTCCCCAAAGGGCCTCCGCGTGCCTCCTTCCCTCTCTGCCTAGCCTTCCTCCCGGGGTCTGAGAGGATCAGGCAGAGTAGAAAAGAGCCATGCTTTCCTACACTCTGCCTCACGCAAATGAAAAGGGGTAAATCCAATAATTAGACTACAGATTGAGGGGACTTCTGCTGAACATCCCAGCTGCACCGTGTTACAAGCAATGTGGGGAGGGGGATGCTAGAACTACTGAGCCTTTTCTCCTCATACCTGGCTTGCAATGCCCCACCCGCGTCTACAAGTTCGGGGGGGGGAGTCTATTACTGGGTGCTAAATGCCTCGGGAGAACCACTCCAGCCTGTAGGGAGCTCCCTTGAGACAGGGAGCCATGCCTGAGGGAAAGACGGCTCCCTAACTCTGGTTACAGAGTGGAGCATCCTCCCGGGTACCCCAGGGGTTCAAGGGCCAAGTGTTACCCTCCTCCTGGGTTCCCCACTGGCGCTTTGTGGCTAATAATAATAATAAAAATAACAATAATAATAATATGTATTTCTATCCCGCCTCTCCACATGGATTGTGGCGGTGAATAACAATGATGCATTAACTACATTAAAAACATTAACCAGCCAGTGGTCTCGAACCCACCCTAGCAGAGAGGGTGGGATTCCCCTCCGGAACCGATTGGATCTCCCCGATGCCGCCTCGGTCTGGTCTCAGCCGGGAGATGTGGGTGGCAACCAGGCCCTGAGCTCGCTCCTAACAGAAATCCCACAAGACTCACAATCACACCGTCCTCGGCCTCGAGCGACCGCTCAAACAATCCACGCATTCATTTTAAAGTGTTTTTTATTATAATTTTAATTATATGTTTGTTTTTAGAGTGTTTTATGTTTTTAATATATTTTAATGTGTTTTAATCATGTATTTAATTGCATTTTAATTTCTGTTGTACCCCGCCTCAAGCCTTGAGGAGAGGGGGGTAACGCTTGTCCTTTTTAGTATTGTTGTTGTTATTATGTTGTTGCTGCAAATATTATTAAGCAGCTTCACATTCGTCACACCACACCACACACAGGCGCAAACTTCTAAATACAACACAATATCACAAAACCAGCACTTCCTGTACAGACCTACACACCTTCACCTTTCCCTCTGAAAAGCCTGCAAAATCCCTGACGCTTCAAGCAAATATGCAAGACAGCACTCGCCACGCACACCTCCAATTACAACACTCATGCAAAGCAGCAAAAATCCACAAGGCAAGACTGGCACCACAAACCACCTATATCCTGGCAGAACAAAAGCACAACTACACACGACCCCTGGTTGCCACCTGCAGTTCCCGGCTGAGACCAGAACAACGCGACACCGAGGAGCTCCCTCCGGTTCTGGAGAGCGTTTCCCCCTCCTGGCCGCCCCTTCCCAAACCTGAAGTAGACGTTTAGGAGGAAAAAGTGGGAAAGGAGGACTGGAAGGAAAAACAGCTAGATTGAGGACCCCTCCCAAACTCACACACAATGGCAAATTGATGAAAAGGTTGCTTGGGGGGCTGCGTTCCTCAAGAGAGGGAGAGCTCCCATAGCAGTGGAACAGTTCTCCTCAGACTAGCTTACTAGCTGCAGGGACCTGAGTTCTAATCCTGATTTCCCTCAATACTACTAAGAGCCCAGCTGCTGGACAAACCTCTTCTCGTCTTGCCCCCTTCTGGTGAGGCTGGGGTCCCTGCCCTCAATCTGCGTGGCTTCGGGACCAGGGAGGCATCGAAGGCCCCCCGACGCTGCTCTGAGACCCCATAAAGGGATCAGAGAGGACTGGAATACCAGAACTCCCACGCAGCTACGACCCCGTAGGCATTTTTTTAAAAAAATGCATTAAACCACAGGAAAGTATAATACCTAGAAATAGTGGTGGCTGTATCTAAACCCATGAAGGGTCTTCCTATGGACTCATCCCGTTTCCAAGGTCTTTCCAGTTAAGCAAGACTGGACTGCAATGGCTGGCAAAAAGATCTGCCCCTCCTATGACAGCCATTTTGGCTCCCCTTCTCCGCAACCTCCCCATCTCTCCACTGTTCTTTCTAAATGCAGTGACTGCAAACCTACCCCCGTTCCAGACAGGGTCGTGCCCTGGAGCTCTGCAAATACAACGTGGAATTGGAGCTTCTATTTCCGATCCCTTTTCTGATTATGCCCCGCTTGGGAATTCCTCCCTCCATTTTACAAAACACGATTGACACACAAGGTCTTACATTCTTCATACAGGTACCAACCTTGATCCCCAGGTCCCTCCTTCGTGGGCTGACAGGTCCGGCAGTGATGTTTTTGCCCCCAAATCCCCGCTTTCCTCTCCCCCTCCCCTGAATTTTGACCCACCCTCTGAAAGCTCATCCCCCCGCTTTGGGGAAAGCCTTTGGCAGGGGGAACATCCTGTGTGATTCTCACTTCTGGTCAAAAATATCTTCTTCCAGGACAAAGTGTACACCCTCAAAAGACACCCCGACATTCAGGGTGTGCCTCCAGTCCTCTCTCCACCCCAGGCCTCCGAAACAGACCTGTTTTCTGTTTGCTTCTGGGAGCGTTTTGTCTGCGATCCTGTGTCTTCTCTAACGAACCTCCACGCCTTTGGCTCTTAAAGTACTTTAGCGGAGGAACGGATCGGCTGAGAGACCTTTTTGCATTTGCTTAACCGGGTCTCTCTTGCTTTTGCCCTTTCCTTTGACGTGTGCATTCCCTCTCTGTACTAAATTTTGTTCCAGTGTTTTATCAATGTGCCATCACTTTCACGAGAATAAAATTCCTAATAAAGTCATTTGGACAACTGTCACGCTTGTCATGTTTGGCACAAGGTCTTTTCTGCTTTCCTTGTTTGGTAGGAACGTACCTGACTGTAGTGAAAATTCGTGATGTCCCACCTGCCAAAGGAGAGCCCCCCCCCAGCAATCTTAAAAACATTTCCGTACTAAGCAAGAGTATGAAGTGTGAAGAAATCATTTAAGACAATGCTAAGCCATTAGAAAGCCTAAAGCAAACTGTCTGGTGTGAATTACAGGAATGTGAGCTACAAATAAAATGAGAACACAACGGTCACATCCACAGGTGGGGGGTGAGGAGGAACCGGCCAGAAACTGCGCATGACAGAAGGATCCCGGGACGGCAGTCAAACGTTACAGAGACCCCACCTGGAAGGCTCCACCCGGTTCTCCCTGCTGCCCTCCAACTACGCATCTGAAAGGAAAGGGATCCCAGAGGGGCGCGAGGGTTATCAAGCGCTAGAAGGCTCTTTGCTGCTGCTGCTGAGCCATGAAGACTCACGGGGTGGCCCTGGGCCGGTCACTCTCTCTCAGCCTCACCTAACACTGAATGGGGTCCTCCGACTTCTGAGCTAAAGAGAAGGACCCCCACTTAGCCATGTGTTCCAGTCCTTCCTCTGGGATTCCGAGGGGCCCCTGGTCCAACGTGCTGCCTGGACGGGAACCCAGACTACGCCACCCCTGACGGGTGGCCCAGAATACACTTTGGCCCGGAAATCCCCAATGAAGGAGACTCTGCCACCTGCAAAGCGGGCAGTCTTCCGAGGGAATGGACGGGGCTCAACGTGGGAGGAAGACTGTGTTGTGGGGAAAAGCGTTATGCATCCCCCCTCTCTCTCTTCCCAACATAGGAAACTATATTTTTTTAATTCTGTAGCCATGGTTAGAGACTCATAAATCAAAGGAGAAGCTATGAGGAAGAGGAAGGAATTCCTGAGGAGCACACCAGGAGGTGCTGCAGAAAGAGCCCGTGGGGTACAAAGGTTTTATTTTAATAGGCCACCCGAATAAAGAGCTGCTTCCTTCCTGATTTTAGGACAGACGAACCTCCAAGCCGTGGGGTTCAGGGGTGGCCATAGCTGGGCCCCTCCTCAAGGAACTGAGCCAGGGCCATTTAAAGGCACACAACCTGGCAGCCATCCCTAAATCCGGGCGGGGGGGAGACCTGGGGTCTTACTGTTATCTCCCACCCTTCACTTTCAGGGATCAATCTCAAGGAGTTCAAGGATTAAGCCGTCACCCCTTCCTCCTCTCTTTCCTAACCTCAAAAGACTCGGACAGTGCGGTCCCTTTGGTGGCCCTTTCCTCCAGCTTCTCCTTCTCCCCAACATCCTTTTGCAATACAGAAAACTCTACATTGTATTACTGGTGGGGTCTCCCTGTGGGTGTATGCAAAGCCAGAAGGACCTTTGGGGCTTAATTTCTGGCCTTTTCCAATCACGGCCGACTCAGAAACGCAGCCCTTTTCGCAGACGTCCCAACCACGAGCCTCCCCCCTCCTCGGCCGGTCACTCTCAGCCCACATCCTGCGCTTATACGGGAACTTCATAAACATTTTGTCCTGATATCATCACTTTAGAAACGCATTCCCCAAATTTTTCTTTTAAAGCCCATTTCAACCCCACCCCAGCCTCATTTGGAGCATTTACCCCCTCTGTCTTTTTTCGTTTACATCACATTCCTTTGCGTTACATTTTCGTCACATTACATTTCTTTACCTTACATTATCCCATGCCTTGTGCAAACATGATTACCTGCATCCCATTTGCCCACATCAAGCTGATGAATAAAAAGAACTATTTGGAGGTGAGGCCTCCAAGGAATGAGGATGCCACGCTATGCTAACCCAGGAGAAAAACTATGTTTTTAAAGCATATTAATTCTTAATAAGACATAACATTGAGAAGTATTGGTATTTCAAGTAAAGCTGGACCCATAATGGGCGCCCTCGCTTCTCAGAGTCTTCCCAGTTAAGGAAGACCGGATTGTAAGGGTTGGGAAAAGGACTTCCCCCTTTCGGGCCCGACAACGCCTGTCCTGCTCCCAGTGGGCCCAGCAAACCTCTGTCCCCTTAACTGGTCTTGCTGGGCCGAAGGAGGATTTACCTCCCCCAGGAACAGAACCTGGGAGCCTTCAGCGGCCGTTTTCATCCTGGGTGCTGCAGAAAATCGAAATTAAAAAGGACCGCTACAGCGCTATATATCAGTCATAAAAGAGATCTTTACTATTATACTGTAACATTTACAATTCCTATTTTTCACTCTGAGTATTCTCTAGAACCAGTTATTTTCAGTATTTTGGGTTTCTGGGGTGCTGGTGGCTGAGATCCCATTCAGAGACAATTCAGTTAAAAGGGACCCAGGGGTCATCTAGCCCAACCCCAGTGTGGCAGAAATTCCTCTAACTCACCCCTGAAGGGTGCCCAAAAAATCCTCTTCCATTTCAGAGCCATTAACTTAGGAGGCAAATTGGGATCTTCGATTAAGGCAGTGGAGAAAGAGATGCGCTGGGGGATCTGAAAACAACTCTGCATTTGCTCTATGGCGTCCCCTACACCCCCCCTCAACATTTCTTTTCCTACCCGATTTTTTATTGTCTTACTCATCCTTGCACTATTTGATGCACGGCTTTCTCGTTCCTTCCACGGCAGTCAGTCTTACCTGTCTCGCCAAAACGTCTTGACACACGTCTAAAAGTCAAAATGCATGACGCCCCCTCCCCTGCAAGGAAACTGAGCCCCCTCCCCCCAAGAACAGTTCTCCCCACAGTTAAAACATGGGAAGAAAAGAAAAACATTGAAGGTCACTCAAAGCAATGGGAAAGCATAGCTGAAAGGGACAGACAAGATTAAAGACAAGTAGGAAAGGCACTGAGAGCAGCGGCAAGAGAAAAGCCTTGGGGGGCAAGGGTGGGATGGGGGGCGCCTGGCACGTGAGGGGGCCAAGGAAACACGGGCAGAGGCCCCCGAGATCCCGGGACCCATTTCTACCCCCTGCCCTCCAACTCCATTTCGAAACTAGAAGAGAGCTCTCCAGTGGGGAGGGGGTCTCCCGGCCGGTGGTCCATTTACGCCCCGCTGAGCCAGGGAACGGCTGAGCTCGGGCTGCCCTTGTCTCAGCCTGACCTAAAACTGAACGGGATTCTGGAAGGACAAAATGGAGGGCAGGGGAGCCACGCGGAGGCAAACGGTGGGCAGACTTTTAAACGAAACCTCAAAATTACCTGAGGAATCGAGCTCGCTCTCCCAGCGTCAAGAAGCTACAAAAGCCTGGGAAATTCTGACCTGGGGGGCCAAAAACGGTTTGAAGCCAAGGACTGAGAAGCTCTTCTGAAGGAGGAGGCTTCCCGAGACAGGAGGAAAGCTCTCCGGCTCGAAACTCGGGGAGCGTTAAGCGCAGGGCGCGTGAAGCACCGTCCCAGCCATGAAAAACGGGGTCTCCCCCCGCATCGGGGTCTCCCCCCGCATCGGGACCTCTGCGAGACGTGAAGTCCCGCGTGGGCCACGAGGGACATCCCGGCCACGGGCCAGGGCCACCTCCCCACGTCCAAAGAGTTCCTGTGCCCAGATCCAGAGGTCTGCTTGGTTTCCCCAGGGTGTCCGGAAAAGCCCTGCCTTTCTATACTCTGCCTTCAATAAGTAATAAGGGGGCAACCCTATTCCTTAGCCTACATATTACGGGGGCTAGTGCTGTACAGTCCGGTTGCACCGTGTTACAGGCAATGTGGGGCGGGGGGATGCCAGAGCTCCTGAGCCTTGGCTCCTCCTACCTGGCTCAGAGCGCCCCAGCCACGTCTACAGGTGGGGTTCTGGGGGGGGGATTTATTACTGGGTGCGAAAAGCCTCAAGAAATCCCCCCAGGCCCTGTAGGGGGCTCTCCCAAGACAGGGAGCCACGCCTGAGGGAAAGACGGCTCCCTCCCTCCGGTTACGGAGCGGAGCGTCCTCTCGGGCACCCCGGGGGCTCAAAGGCCGAGCGCCAGCCTCCTCCCGGGTTCCCCGCTGAAGCCTTCAGGCTTACGGCCGGCCAGCGGTCTCCAACCCCCCCGGAACTGCGATGGAACCCCCGGGAGTGAACGCACCCCCCTGGAAAACCCCGTCCCTCTCCGTACTTCTGCTCACGGATTCCAATTAGAGACCGCCCCCCAACCAGCTGTTTAGCCTTCCCATCTCCCTCCCCATTTCGTTCCTCTAGAACATGTAATTCCAGTTTAGAGAATGACGGACCGGGAAGGGCGAAATGCTCTGCTAACCGTTCTGGGGCGCCGCCCCCTTACGGGGCCCTTCCGGAGGGGACCCCCAAAGGCAGCCGGACTTCCGTCCCTTCCTCCTCCTGCGCGGGGACCGTCCCGTTTGCCCGACACGGGACGCGGAGGGGCGTTCCCGGCGGGGGACGGCGTGGGTCACGCTGGAGGGGGAGCGGGTAAACGCCCCCCTGCGTGACGGACGGTGTTCCGGGGACTCGCGGCGTCGCTCCCGGGGTGGATGAGGGGGCAGGGTCGGTGTGGGGGGTCACGGCGGGCTCTCCCTCCCACACCGCCACGCCGGGCACGGTTTCCCTTTGAGGGCGCACGGCCGTTCAGGGCGGGGGGGTCTCCGTGGGCAGGGAAAGGCCGGGGGCCCGGAGCCTGAGAGGGGGTCCTTGATGCCGCCTAGGTCCGGTCCCTGCCGGGAGCTGCGGGTGGCAACCGGGGCCCTGAGCTCACTCCTCACAGAAATCCTACAAGACTCACAAACACACCAACCTCCGCCTGGAACAACCCACGCAAACAATCCACACACACACACACACACACACACACATTTTGATGTGTTTTTAATTTTATGATTTTATTTATACGTTTGCATTTTAAAAGTTTTGTGTTTTTGGTGTATTTCAGTGTATTTCAAGCATGTTTTTCATTGTTTTTTAAGCTCTCTCCTACCCCACCTCAAGCCCTGAGGAGAGGGGGGTAACCGAGCTTATTTTTAATATGGCTACTGTGTGGTTGCATTATTTTTATTGTTATTATCAATGTTATTAAAGTTGTTCACATTCTTCACACCACAACAGACACACGCAACAGATATCTAAGTACAACACAACATCACAAAGCCAGCAATTCCCGCACAGACCTACACACCTTAACGCTGCCGCCTTAAACGCCCCACCAGATCCCTGACACTGCAAACGACTAAGCAACAGACCTCTAAACGCACACACCCGAAACGACAACACTCACACGCAAGACCGGCACCACAACCCACTCGCGGCCAGGCAGAATAACAGACACACACAACCCAACAGCGGTTGCCCCCTGCAGATTTCGGCTGAGAAAGGGCCGAGGTGGCATCGAGGAGCTCCGACCGGTTCCGGAGGGGAATCCCGCCCCCTCTCAGACTCTGGACCCCCGGCGTTGCCTCGCCCCCAGAGAGACCCCCGCCTGGAAGGGTGGCGGGCCCCCGAAGGGAAAGCGTAGTCCGGATGGCCGTACCGGGGGGGAAGAGGTCGCCACAAACCCCGACGCCGAGCCCGTCCCCCGATCGACACTGGGAGCGAGACCGCGGGACCCCACAACACCACCCGTCACCCCCAGGGGACCGTTATCCCGCTCCCCCCTCGGCGTGAACCCCGCCGCCCCCTCCCGAGAAGGAACCCCCGCGTTCAGCGTAGGGCAAAGGGGAGGGTCTCTGTGCAGAGAGAGGAAGGGAGGGAAGGGGGCTGAAGGAGAGGCGGCCCCCAGAAGAGGAAGCAGAGCATTTCCCCCTTCCTGCTCCCCCATTCCCAAAGCTGGAAGTAGATGTTTTGGAGCAAAAAAATGGAGAGGAGGATTGGAAGGAAAAACAGCTAGATTGAGGAACCTTCCCAAACTGAAACCCAGTGCCAGACCTATGGAGAGAGATCCAGGTTTCTCGGGGGGGCTGCATTCACCAAAAGAGCTTCCATGGCAGTAAAACAGTTCCCCTCGGGCTATCTCGTTACTTTCAGGGAACTCAGTTCTAATCCTGCATCTCTTTAATACTGCTATAAGCCCAGCTGCTCGGGAAAATTTTATCTGATCGCCCCGCCCTGGAGAGGCTTGGGAGACCTTGAAGGCCCCCCCGACGCTAGGCTGAGACCCCATAAAGGGATCAGGGAGGACTGGATTACCAAACCTCCCATGCGGCTGCGATCCCCCAAGAATTACCTTCTTTAAACAAGGGACAATCAAGTCTAATAATGAGAACTATCTGTAGCTAGGGCCTCCCGGGAAGCAGGATGCCAAGCTACGCCTCCCAGAGAAAGTAACGTGGGAGACAGCTGAAGTCAGCCCGCGAAGGGCCTCCCTATGGACCCCTCCAGTGGTCCCTTCTAACATATTGTTTTAAAACATATTAAGCCATAATAGCATATAATATTGAGAACTACCGGTATCGGAAGCTAAGCTGGACCCGTGAAGGGCCTCCTCGCTTCTCGGAGTCTTCCCAGTTAAGGAGGACTGAATTATAAGGGCTGGGAAAAGGATTTGCCCCTTTCGGGCCCTGCGACGCCTCTCCTGCTCCCAGTGGCTCCAGCAAACCTCTCTCCCCTTAACTGGTCTTGCTGGGCCCAAGGAGGATTTACCTCCCCCAGGCATTAAAACTGGGAGCCTTCGGTGGCCATTTTTTATTCTGGCTGCAGCAGAAAATCTAAGTTAGAAAGGTCTACTGCGTCGCTACAACTGAGACATAAAACGTGCCTTTTCTAATTTGCACTCTGTACATGCTCTAGAGCTAGCTTCTCTCCATCTGGTTTTAGATCTTTGGGGTGCTGAGAGCTGAGATCCCAGTCACAGACTGTGAAGTTAAAGGGGACCCTAGCGGTCACCTATCCCAACCCCGATAGGATGGAAAGGCACATTAAGGCACCCCTGAAGGGTGGCCGCAGGATTCCTGCTTTGAGAACTCCCACGGAGGAGTCCCTTGTCGCGTGTACCACGGGCAGACCGAGACCGTACAGCACGGAGCATGTTAGGCGTGCGCCCCCACCCTCCCTCCCTCACGCTCAAAATCCCTTTTTGTTTCTCTCCTCATCAGAACAACCCCAAGAAAAAACACGGACACAGGTTTTCAAAATTCTTTATTAGAAATCCCGTTTTAAATACCTATCTCCTTCTAATAATAGGATGAATATAACCCTTAGGTGTAAGTTAACTGTCGTATGCAAATGTTTGAAGTTAATCTTGTAAAATTATTATAAATCTCATTGAATCCCATCCTTGGAGAAAGTAGGGATCTAAATTTAGTCAGGGAGTAAACCAATGAACTGTGTGCAACTCCTTACAAATTCCTGCCAGTGCCAGTAAAGGCTGCAGGGAATGTCAGGGTGGCATCGAGGCTTTGCATTAATAAGCCACCCAAACGCACAGTCCCCTTTTTCCTTCCTTCTCCTGCTTTAAACATTTTCCTTTCTTTCTATGGTTAGGGTCTGTGGGACTTCTCCCAAAATGAAGAGAGAGGTCTCCTTCTTGCCACAACTAGACAGAGGCCCTGGCTGTTTCTAAAGTTTTGCTTGTGCATGACCTGCATTTTTACAGCCTTGATTTCTTGATTTTCTTTTAAGAGTTCTTGAAGAACAGGACAGAAAATCTCCTCGGTTCTTCTGCTTTGGGGCTGATTTAATCAAAGAAGAACCAGCAAACTGAATCAGGCTGAGGACCTGCCTCTGGGACTACGCTTCAAGGCCGAAGGTTTTAACACCGGGACCTCTGGATCTGCGGGCTGAAACCCACAGAAGCCCGCATGTGTGCGTCTGGGTGTGTGGGGGGGACACCTTGGAGAAAACCAGCCAGACACTTCACTGGTCTCCAATGCGGAGGCCTCGTCCCCTCGATTTACTCCGGGAGCGGCACTGCCAAGGATTTTTATACCCCTATTAAGCAGGCAGGCCTCGAGGCGGCAATCCAGATCCAGGCACAGGAACAAAAGTGAAGGGGTCGCCTGCTCAGAGGCATCTGCAAACTAATTCAAAATGGCGGAGGCACAGCCATTTTGGTACTGGCTCCATGCTGAGTCCTTCCAGGAGCCCCCAAACTGCCTGAAGTGTATTTAAGAGGAGATTCCTGGAGGGTGAGCGCCTAATCTATGGATGGGGGCCATTTTGGGTCATCTGCTGCGTGTGCAAGGTTGTGTTTCAAGCTGAAACGAGATCCTTACCTGTTTCTGCTGCTCTTCCACGTGGCTCCGTCCTTTCCAAACTGCCTGTTCCCCCATTTAGGTTGCAGTGGATTTGAAGGATTGAAGAAACAGCCGTCCCTGCGTTAATACAAAATACTGCTGTTCACATGTCTTCAATTCTCCTTTTCCGTCTTTTTTAAAAACTATGCTCCTCTATACTCAACTAATCTGACTTTATGCCCTATTTCCAACCAAACTCTCTTTTTTTTCTTTAAAAAAACCCTTTTACACAATTAGAATTTTTATCTTTTCCTTTGGAGTTTTTCCTTAATTTTTGTAAGCTGCCCTGGAACCTGAACAAGGAGAAAAAGCTTCATTTAATAAACAAATAATAAATCCTCTTTGTCTTCTTTTTTTCTTGTTCTTTATTCAAATTCCCTTTCCTTTTCTTCTTTTTAATTCTTTTTTACTATGTTTAAATTGTGTATTACATTGCTGAAAACGCCATGCAAAAATGTAGCAATTCCAAGTTCTTCCTTTTTAAATTGTATATTACATTGCAATACGTTTGCATTGCTTTTTAAGTAATGGCAAGTTCTTGTTCTTTAAAGAAAACTTTGGTAGAACTTACTTTCCAAAATGAATCCTATGCTGTCTTCCTTGCAATGGTTGTATCCTGCCTCGGATTTCTGTATAAAAAGAAATAACAACAATAAAATCCACCTCATCAGCTCAGGAGAACTGTATGACCTTCATTTCCCCTCAGATGTTAAAGATTTTTGACCATATTTCTTTTATAAAAACTTACTTTTTTAAAAAAAGCACTTAGAAGAATTTATCTCTCAAACTTTATCCTATGGTGCCTTTCAAAAACGTTGGTAAGCTGCCAGGGATCCTGTATGAAGAAGAAGACGTTAAATAAGTTCAGTGAGAAAGAAAAATAGAAGTCATCTCATCCCCTCAAGAATGCTGAGGATTCCCTTCATTTTCCCCTCAGACTGCACATTGTAAAGATTTTTGCCTTCATTTCTCTAAAAACATCCCCCCGCTTTTAAAATGTAACTTCTTCCACCCTCCTTGGCTCCCATTAACGGTGCCTTTTTTTTTAATAAAACATCTCCATTTTTTTCCTTGTTTGTAGTCTTCACTATTTTCTATTTCTAAATTATCTTGTTTTATCTCTGGATTTTTATCTCTCATATGATTGCTTTCCCAAAAAACAAAACTTTTCTACAACTAGTGCTTTAAAGTGTCTTCTGTGGTGTCTTTTTAAAAGATCTTTTTGGATTCTATACGAAGAGAAAGGCACTAAATGAATACAAAACTCTCCTTCTCTCTCCCATCCCCTCAGGAAAAATGTGGAGGGACTTTATTTTTTCACCCCAAACTGCACATTTTCAGGGTTTTTGCCCTCTTTTTCTTTCAAAAAGGCTCCTTTTGTTCCAAAATGTAACTTCTTCTCCACCTCTCGCCACTTGCCTCCCATTTCCCCTGCTTTGTTTAAATACCTTTTCTTCTGAGAAATTTTTTTTCTCCACTTCAGGTTCACTACGCCTTATAGCTTTTTTATTTTGCTTCTTCAATATCCATATTTTTTACTTCACTTTAAGCAGGCATTAGAGTACCTGTCGCCATTGGGCTGGGTTTCTTTCCAACCACCCGTGAATTATTTCTTGGCTTTTTCAGAGCCCGTCCTTTAAACCAGGCTCCGTTTACTCAAAATGCCGGCCAGCCCCCCTCCAGTCCCTCGAGGAACAAACAGGGATAATTACAATGGAGAAATAAGTGAGGACAAACCCACCCCATTCCCCTCAGCACAGCCGGGAGAGCCCCCCATTTTACCCCCAAGGAAACTCCACTATTATCATTCCTGCTACTATTATCGTTATTACCACCAGCCACCTTCTTCCCCAAAAGTTAGGAGCCAAAGCGCCTCATGGTTTTAATCAAACGCTACACTTAAGAGGCCAGGCTACTTACGCAAAGGAAATACCAACGGGCCGAAGAACAAGACGCCCCTCAGGCTGGCTAAGGCCTCTTCCACGTACAACAAACTCTCTCCCCTCAGAGCCAGCTCTCTCTTCGCTCCCGGCCTCACGAAGCCTTTTATATTGACAGCGCTCCCGCCAATTGTTCAAACCCTGCCCCGCCCTCGTTCCGAGCCTCCGGTTGGACAACGAGGCTGCCCGTCACGCGCTCGGGGATCGCGCCGAAAGGGAGGAGGGAGGGGGACTCTACTTCGCATGCGCAGTGTCGCCGCCGCCGCCGCCGCCGCCGCCGCGCCTTTTCTTTTTCCCTCAGCTGACTTTCCCCCTATTTGGCTCAATCTCCCCCTGGTTTGGAGGCCGCTTTTTGGTCCGCATTCCTGCACATCAGGGGCCTACTACAGGCTTTGTTCCCAAAAAGAAAGCGTAATAGACCTTCCCCTCACGGAGCAGCTAGCTTTCTCTCGCTTTTAGCCTCCTTCAACATTCAAGGGATGCTATTGGCCATCCTGGTTGCCCCTCAGGAGTTAGAATCGGCTGGCCGACGACCTCGGCGGCTCTTTTCCTCAGAAGCTCTCTCCCGCCTTTTCCTCCGGCCCCCCTCCCCTCCGCACATCGGGAGGGAAAGCCGTGTACGGCAGCGCGCATGCACCAACCGCGCCTTCTCGGCTCCGGTTTGCCCGCCATTTTCTCGAAGACGCCAGTTTCCCTCAGACGCTCCGAGGGGACGGAGAGCTGGCTCTGAGGGGAGGCTGCGGGCCTGCAGGTAAGGGCCCTCGCTCGCCCCTCCGTTGCCCGGTTGCTCGCCCATTTATTCAGATGGCTTGGTTTCATTCCAATATGCCTTTTAAGGGTACTGCTTCGTTAAAACTTGGAGGCGCTCTTGCTCCCGGCTTTGGAGGAAAAAGTGCACGTGACTAATAATAATACTGGAGTTTCCTTGGGGGCCAAATGAGGGGCTCCCCGGCTGTGCTGAGGGGAATGGGGTGGGTTTGTCCTCACTTATTTCTCCATTGTAATTATCCCTGTTTGTTCCTCGAGGGGCTGGAGGGGGGCTCGCCGTCATTTTGAGTAAACGGAGCCTGGTTTAAAGGACGGGCTCTGTAAAAGGCAAGAAATAATTCACGGGTGGTTTGAAAGAAACCCAGCCCAAGGGCGACAGGTACTTTAATAAGTACTTAATGAGCATTAAAAATATGTAAATAGAAGAAGAAATAAATTGTCAAGGCCACAAAGCACAGCAGAGGCGCATGAAAAAAAAAGATGAGGAGAGAAGCCCCTTAAGGGAAGCAGAAGAAATGGGAGGGGTGGAGTTACATTTTGAAAGAAAGGAAGTGTTCTTAAAAGAAAAAAGGGCAAAAAGCCTGAAAATGTGCTGTTTGGGGGGAGGGAATCGGGTCCCTCCACATTTTTCCTGAGGGGACGGGAGGGAAGAGGTGAGTTTTACTGTTTGTTTTCTTTCTTTTTCTTCTCATGGCAGTTTGGAAGTATTTTTTAAAAAAAAAAACACAGGAGCCCGCTTAAAAAATTAATTACAGAAAATGGTTTTGGTTTTTTTTAGAGTAACAACATGAGAAAAGGAAAACGGAGGGACAGTAAGATGATATACAAATAAGATAAAGACTAAAAAGAAAAGGAAAAACGAAAGCATTTTTTAAGAAAGCACAGTTAATGGGAGCCAAGGAGTGGAAAATCAATTTCATTTGGGAAGAAATTAAGCCAGAAATGTTGAAAGTGTGCAGTCTGTGAGGAAAATGGAGGTAATCCACAGCTTTCTTCAGGGGATGAAGTGAACTTTGTTTTTTTTTATTCAATGAATTAATTTACTATTTTTTTCTTCATACAGCAACTAAGGCAGCTTCCCAACGTTTTTAAAAAGACACCATAGGATAAAGTTTCAAAGGTAAGTTCTATAAAACTGCCTTTTTTAAAAGCAAGTATTTTCAAAACGTATAAGACCAAAAAATCTTGAAAATCTGAGGGGAAGATGGAGGCCGTGCAGTTTTCCTGGGAGGATGAGGTGGGTTTTTTATTGTTGTTTATTGTTTTTATACAGGATACAAGGCAGCTTACAAACATCTTAAGGAAAACGCCACAGGATTCCTTTTAGAAGGTAAGTTCTATAAAAAGGTTTTTTAAAAACCAAGAACTTGGTATTGCTGGAAAGGCAACGCAAAGGCTTAGCAATGCAATACATAGTTTAAATATAGTAAAGAAGAATTGGAAAGAAAAAAAAGAGAAGACATCTGATTAAAGAACAAGAAAAAAAGGGAACCAAAGGGGATTTGTTTCTTGAATTCATGCCTTTCTCCTTATTCAGGTTCCAGGGCACGTTACTCAAATTAAGGAAAAACACCAAAAGATAAAATAAACATCTTGATTATGTAAAAGGGTTATTTGGGGGAAAAAATTAAAAGTGAGTTTCCTAGAAAATAGGGCACAAGGTCAGAATAGTTAAATACAGAAAAACGTAGCTTTTAAAAAGATAGAAAAGGAGAATTTAAGGCATGAAAGCAGCAGTATTTTGTATTAATGCAGAGACGGCTGTTTCTTTAATCCTTCAAATCCGCTGCAACCTACTCGGAGGGACAGGCAGCTTGGAAAGGACGGAGCCACGCGGAAGAGCAGGAGAGACGGGTAGGAATCTCATTCCAGCTTCAAACACAACGTTGTACACACATACACAGCAAATGGCCCCCATCCATAGATTAGGGCGCTCACCCTCCAGGAATCTCCTCTTAAATACACTTCATGCAGTTTGGGGGTTCCTGGAAAGACTCATCAGGAAGCCAGTCCCAAAATGGCTGCACCTCCTCCATTTCTAGTTAGTTTGGAGATTCTTCTGAGCAGGTGGCCCCCTCACTTTTGTTCCTGTGCCTGGATCCGGATTGCCCCCTCAAGGCCAGCGTGCTTAATATAGGAATAGAAAACCTTGGCAACGCCGCTCCCAGAGTAAATCAAGGGGACGAGGCCTCCGCATTAGAGACCAGTGAAGTGTCATCTCGCTGGTTTTCTCCAAGGTGTCCCCCCTCTGGCCCCAGACACACAGATGCACACGTGAGCTTTTGTGGATTTCAAGTCACAGATCCAGAGGTGCCGGTGTTAAAACATTTGGCCTTGAAGCGTAGTCCCAGAGGCAGGTCCTCAGCCTGATTCAGTTTGCTGGTTCTTCTTTGGTTAAATCAGCCCCAAAGCAGAAGAACCAAGGAGATTTTCTGTCCTGTTCTTCAAGAACTCTTAAAATAAGTAAAATCAAGGCTGGAAAAATACAGCTCATGTACAAGCAAAACTTTGGAAACACCCAGGGCCTCTGTCCGGTTGTGGAAAGAAGGAGATCTCTCTCTCAATTTTGGGAGAAATTCCACAGACCCTAAAGGAAGGTAGGAAGGAAAAAGGGAGCTGTGCATTTGGGTGGCTTATTAATGCAAAGCCTCGATGCCACCCTGACTCTTCCTGCAGCCTTTACTGGCACTGGCAGGAATTTGTGGGGAGTTGCACACAGTTTATTGATTTACTCCTTGATTAAACTTAGGTTCCTCCTTTCTCCAAGGATGGGATTCAAAGAGATTTATAATAATTTCAGAAGGTTAGTTTGAAAGGTTTTCATACTGCGGTTATCTAACACCTAATGGTGTATTTAACATAGTATTGGAAGGAGTTAGGTAGTTAAAGTGCAATTTCTAATAAAGAATTTTGAGAACCTGTGTCTGTTTTTTTTCTTGGGGTAGTTCTGATGAGGAGAGAAACAAAAAGGGATTTTGAGTGTGAGGGAGGGTGAGGAGCATGCCTAACGTGCTCCGTGCTGTACGGTCTCGGTCTGCCCGTGGTACACGCGACAAGGGACTCCTCTGTGGGAGTTTACAAAGCAGGAATCCTGCGGCCACCCTTCAGGGGCGCGTTAATGTGTCTTTCCGTCCTGTCGGGGTTGGGATAGATGACGGCTGGGGTCCCCTTTAATTTGACTGTCTGTGACTGGGATCTCATCCCTCAGCACCCCAAAGAACTAAAACTATATGGAGATAACCTAGCTGTAGAGCATGCGCAGAGTGCAAATTAGTAAAAGCATCTGTTATGTCTGCGATGTAGTGATGCAGTAGTCCTTTCTAATTTAGATTTTCTGCTGTACCCAGAATAAAAAATGACTGCCAAAGGCTCCCAGTTTTTGTTCCTGTGGGAGTTAAATCCTTCTTGGGCCCAGCAAGCCCAGTTAAGAGGAGAGAGGTTTGCTGGAGCCGCTGGGAGCAGGAGAGGCGTTGCAGGGCCCGAAAGGGGCAAATCCTCTTCCTAGCCCTTATAATTCAGTCCTCTTTAACTGGGAAGACTCCGAGAAGCGAGAAGGCCCTTCAGGGTTCCCGTTTAGCTTCAACTACCAATAATTCTCAACATTATGTCTTGTTATGGATTAATATGATTCAAAAATATGTTTCAGGTGGGGCCACTGGAGGAGTCCGTAGGAAGGCCCTTCACGGGCTGACTTTAGCTGTCTCCCAAGTTACTTTTTCTGGGAGGCAGAGCTTGGCATCCTGCTTCCCGGGAGGCCCTAGCTACAGAAAGTTCTCATTTTTATATCTGATTGTCCCTTGTTTAAAGAAGGTAATTCCTGGGGGGTCCCAGCTGGAAGGGAGGTTTGGTAATCCAGTCCTCCCTGATCCCTTTGTGGGGTTTCAACCTAGCGTCGGGGGGCCTTCAAGGTCTCCCAAGCCTCGCCAGGGAGGGGCGATCAGATAGAGGTTTCCCCAGCAGCTGGGCTCATGGTAGTATTGAGGTGATGCAGGATTAGAACTCAGTTCCCCGAAAGTAACGAGATAGCCCGAGGGGAACTGTTTCACTGCCATGGAAGCTCTTTTGGTGAATGCAGCCCCCCGAGAAACCTGGATCTCTCTCCATAGGTCTGGCACTGGGTTTCAGTTTGGGAAGGTTCCTCAATCTAGCTGTTTTTCCTTCCAATCCTCGTCTCCATTTTTTTCCTCCAAAACATCTATTTCCAGCTTTGGGAATGGGGGAGCAGGAAGGGGGAAATACTCTGCTTCCTCTTCTGGGGGCCGCCTCTCCTTCAGGCCCCGTCCCTCCCTTTCTCTCTCTGCACAGAGACCCTCCCCTTTGCCCTACGCTGAATGTGGGGGGTCCTTCTCGGGAGGGGGCGGCAGGGGTCACGCCGAGGGGGGAGAGGGATAATGGTCCCCTGGGGGTGATGGGCGGAGTTGTGTGGCCCCGTGACCTCTCTCCCAGTGTCGATCGGGGGGGACGGGCTCGGCATCGGGGTTTGTGGCGGGCTCTTCCCCCTGGTACGGCCATCCGGACTATGCTTTCCCTTTGGGGGCCCGCAACCCTTCCAGGCGGGGGTCTCTCTGGGGGCGAGGCAACGCCGGGGGTCCAGAGTCTGAGGGGGGGATTCCCCTCCGGAACCGGTCGGAGCTCGATACCGCCTCAGCCTGGTCTCAACCGAAATCTGCAGGGGGCAACCACTGTTGGGTTGTGCATGTGTCTCTTGTTGTTCTGCCTGGTGGTGAGTGGGTTGTGGTGCCGGTCTTGCATGTGAGTGTTGTCATGGGGGGAGTGTTTAGAGGTCTGTTGCTTAGTCGTTTGCAGCGTCAGGGGTTTGGTGAGGCATTTAAGGCAGCAGCGTTAAGGTGTATAGGTCTGGGCAGGAGTTGCTGGCTTTGTGGTGTTGTGTTGTACTTAGATATTTGTTGTGTGCGTGTGTGTTGTCGAGTGAAGAATGTGAGCTTTTTTAATAACATTAATAATAACAATAAAAACAAAGCAACCACATAGTAACCATCTTAATAATAAGCCTCGTTACCCCCCTTTCCTCAGGGCTTGAGGTGGGGTACGAGAGAGCTTAAAACACAATGAAAACACATGCTCGAAATACACCAAAAATGCAAAACTTTTAAAATGCAAGTGTATAAATAAAATCATAAAATTAAAAACACATCAAAATGTGTGTGTGTGTGTATTGTTTGCGTGGGTTGTTCCAGGTGGAGGTTGGTGTGCTTGTGAGTCTTGTGGGATTTCTGTTAGGAGCGAGCTCAGAGCCCCGTTTGCCACCCGCAGCTCCCGGCAGGGACCGGACCTAGGCGGCATTGAGGACCCCCTCTCAGGCTTTGGGCCCCAGCCTTTCCCTGCCCATGGAGACCCCCCCCCCGAGAGCGACACCGCGGGTCCCCAGAACACCGTCCATCACGCCAGGGGGGCATTTACCCGCTCCCCCTCCAGCGTGACCCACGCCGTCCCCCGCCGGGAACGCCCCTCCGCGTCCCGCGTCGGGCAAACGGGATGGTCGCCACGCAGAAGGAGGAAGGGACGGAAGTCCGGCTGCCTTTGGGGGTCCCTTCTGGAGGGCCCCGTAAAGGGGAGGCGCCCCAGAACGGTTAGCAGAGCATTTCGCCCTTCCCGGTCCGTCATTCTCTAAGCTGGAATTACATGTTCTAGAGAAAAGAAGTGGGGAGGGAGATGGGAAGGCTAAACAGCTGGTTGGGGGGGCGGTCTCTAATTGGAATGTGTGAGCAGAGGTATGGAGAGGGACAGGTGTTTCCCGGGGGGGGTGCATTCACTCCCGGGGGTTCCATCGTAGTTCCGGGGGGGGGTTGGAGACCGCTGGCCGGCCGTAAGCCTGAAGGCTTCAGCGGGGAACCCGGGAGGAGGCTGGCGCTCGGCCTTTGAGCCCCTGGGGTACCCAGGAGGCTGCTCCGCTCTGTCACCAGAGGAAGGGAGCCGTCTTTTCCTCAGACATGGCTCCCTGTCTCGGGGGAGCTCCCTACAGGGCCCGGGGGGGTCTCCCGAGGCATTTCGCACCCAGTAATAAATCCCCCCCCAGAACCCCACCTGTAGACGTGGCTGGGGCGCTCTGAGCCAAGTAGGAGCCAAGGCTCAGGAGCTCTGGCATCCCCCCCACCCCACATTGCCTGTAACACGGTGCAGCTGGAATGTACAGCACAAGCCCCCTTAATTTGTAGGCTAATGAATGGATTTCCCCCCTTATTATTTAATTAAGGCAGAGCATAGAAAGACAAGGCTGTTCTGGACGCCTTGGGGAAACCAAGCAGATCTATGGATCTGGCCCATTGTAGGGATGTCCCTCGTGGCCCATGCGGGACTTCAGGTCTTGCAGAGGTCCCGATGCGGGGAGAGACCCCATTTTTCATGGCCGGGACAGTGCTTCACGCGCCCTGCGCTTAACTCTCCCCGAATATTGAGCCGGAGAGCTTTCCTCGTGTCTCGGGAAGCCTCCTCTTTCAGAAGAGCTTCTCAGTCCTTGGCTAGAAACCATTTTGGCCCCCCAGGTCACCGTCAGAATCTCCCAGTCTTTTGTAGCTTCTGGAAGCTGGGAGAGGCAGTCTGGATTCCTCAGGTAATTTTGAGGTTTCTTTTAAAAGTCTGCCCGCCATTTGCTCCTGTGTGGCTCCCCTGTCCTCCAGTTTATCCTACCAGACTCCCGTTCATTTTTAGGTCAGGCTGAGAGGAGAGCAGCCCAAGCTCAGCCGTTCTCTGGCTCAGTGGGGCATAGATGGACCACTGGCCAAGAGACCCCCCACCCACCCACTGGAGAGCTCTCTTCTAGTTTAGAAATGGAGTTGGAGAGCAGGAGGTAGAAATAGGTCCAGGGATCTATCGGGCCTCTGCCCGTGTTTCATTGGCTTCCTCACGTGCCAGGTGCCCCCCATCCCACCCTTGCCCCCCAAGGCTTTTCTCTTGCCACTGCTTTCAGTGCGTTTCCTACTTGTCTTTGATCCTGTTTTTCTTTTAGCCATGCTTTCCCTTTACCTTGAGTGGCCTTCAATGTTTTTCTTTTCTTTCCATGTTTTAACTGTGTGGGGAACTGTTTTTGGGGGGAGGGGGCTCAGTTTCCTTGCAGGGTAGGGGGCATCATGAATTTTGACTTTTAGGCGTGTGTCAAGAGTAACAGCGGCAACAGCGTTCCGGCGAGGCAGGTAAGACCCTGACTGCTGTGGAAGCGACGAGAAAGCCGTGCAGGAAATACTGTGAGGATGAATAAGACAGTAAAAAATGGCATAGGAAAAGAAATGTTGGGGGGGGATGTAGGAGACCCCATAGAGCAAATGCAGAAGTGTTGTCAGATCCCCCAACACATCTCTTTCTCTGCTGCCCTAATCGAAGAGCCCAATTTGCCTCCTAAGTTAATGGTTCTGAAATGGAAGAGGATTTCTTCGCCACCCTTCAGGGGTGCTTCAGAGGGATTTCTGCCCCACTGGGGTTGGGCTAGATGACCCCTGGGGTCCCTTTTAACTTAATTGTCTGTGAATGGGATCTCAGCCGCCAGCACGCCAGAAACCTAAAATACTGAGAATAACTAGCTGTAGAGAATACATAGGATGAAAAATAGTAATTGTAAATGTTACCATATGATAGTAAAAGCCTCTTTTATGGCTGGTGTATAATGCTGCAGTCATGCTGCTCCTTAATTTAGATTTTGTACAGCACCCAGAATAAAAACAGCTGCTGAAGGCTCCCAGTTTTTCTTCCTCTGGAAAGTAAATCCTCCTCGGGCCCAGCAAGACCACTTAAGGAGCAAAGGTTTTCTGGAGCCGCTGGGAACAGGACAGGCGTTGAAGGGCCGAAAAGGGGCAAATCTTTTCCCCAGGTATTATAATTCAGTCCTCTTTAACTGGGAAGACTCTGAGAAGTAAGGTGGCCCTTCACGGGTCCTGTTTAGCTTCAAGTACCAGTAATTCTGAACATTATGTCTTATTATGAATTAATATGCTTTAAAAACATAGTTTTAGTCCCAGGTTAGCATAGCATGGCATTGTCTTTCCTGGGAGGCCTCATCTCCAAATAGTTCTCATTCTTAAATGTGTAATTCCTCCGGGATCCCAGCTGCATTGGAGTTCTGGTAATCCAGTCCTCCCTGATCCCTTTATGGGGTCTCAGCCTGGCATCGGGGAGACATTCAAGGTCTCTGTGGTCCTCAGGCCACGCAGATTGAGGCTTGGGACTCAAGCCTTGCCGGGGTGAGGTGATCAGATAGAGGTTTCTCAGGCGGCTGGCCTGTCAGTATTATTGAGGAGATGCAAGAATCAAACTCAGTTCCCTCAAAGTAATTACCTTGTCCCAGGGGAACTGTTTCACTATTTACATTCAAGAGCCATTAATTTAAGAGGCAAAGCTCTGGAGGTCTGTTGGGGAAGCTGCAGGCTTGCGGCCTGAGCATTCTGAGAAGTAAATGCAAAATGTACCTACACCACAAGGTTGGGATGGAAAAACTCTTGATTTAAAAGCTTGATGTAGGGGAACGGGGTTCAAGTAATCGTGTTTTCAGAAGACAATGGATAACGTAATGTAAACAAATGTAATGCGTTGCAATGTAACGTAAAGAAAGTGTAATGCAAAGGAATGCAATGTAAACAAAAAAAGTTGGAGGGGGAAAATGCTCCAAAGAGAGTGGGGTGGGGTTGAAATGGGCTTTAAAAGAGAAATTTGGGGGATGTGTTTTTGAAGGGATGATAATCAGGACAAAATGTTTATGAAATTCCCATATGTAAGTGCAGGATGTGGGCTGAGAGTGACTGGCCGAGGGCTGTGAGGCTTGTGGCTGGGCCATGTTTCTGAGTCGGCTGTAATTGGAAAAGGCCAGAAATTAAGCTCCAAAGGTCCTTCTGGCTTTGCAGAGACCCACAGCATGACTCCATCTAGAATACGGCATACAGTTTTCTGTATTTAAAAAGGATGTTGGGGAGAAGGAGAAGCTGGAGGAAAGGGCCACCAAAACGACCGCGCCGTCTGTGTCTTTTGAGGTTAGGAGAAAGAGAGGGAAGGGGTGACGGGTTAATCCTTCAACCCCCTGAGATCTCTGAAAGTGAAGGGTGGGAGATAACAGTAAGACCCCAGGTCTCTCCCCCCCCCCCAGGATTTAGGGGTGGTTGCCAGGTTGTGTGCCTTTAAATGGCCCTGGCTCGGTTTCTTGAGGAGGGCCCAGCAGCGGCCACCTCTGAACCCCAGGGCTTGGAGGTTCATCTGTCCTAAACTCAGGAAGGAAGGAATGAAGAAGGCAGCTCTTCATTGAGGTTGCTTATTAAGATAAAACCTTTGTACCCCACAGGCTCTTTTTGCAGCACCTCCTGGTGTGCTCCTAAGGGATTCCTTTCTCTTACTCAGAGCTTCTCCATTAGTTTATGAGTCTCCAACCACAGCTAGATAATTAAAAAATATAGTTTTCTATGTGGGTCAGAGACAGAGGAGAGATGCATAACGCTTTTGCCTGCAACGGTCTTCCTCCCACATTAAGCCCCGTCCGTTCCCTCGGAAGACTGCCTGCTTTGCACATGGCGGAGTCTCCTTCACTGGGGATTTCCGCACCAAAGTATATTCTGGGCTGCGCATTAGGGGTGGCGTAATCTGGATTCCCGTCCAGGCCGCAGGTTGGACCAGGGGACCCTCGGGATCCCAGAGGAAGGACTGGAACACGTGGCCAGGTCAGGGTCCTTCTCTTTAGCTCAGAAGTCAGAAGACCCCATTCAGTGTTAGGTGAGGCTGAGAGAGAGTGACCGGCCCAGGGCCACCCCGTGAGTCTTCATGGCTGAGCAGCAACAGCAAAGAGCCTTCCTGGCGCTTGATAACTCTCACGCCCCACTGGGATCCCTTCCCTTTGGGATACGTAGTTGGAGGGCAGCAGGGAGAACCGGGTGGAGCCTTCCAGGTGGGGTCTCTGTAACATTTGAATGCTGTTCTGGGATCCTTTTCTCATGCACAGTTTCCGGCCAGTTCCTCCTCATCGCACACCTGTGCGTGTGACGGTTTTGTTCTCATTTTATTTGTATCTGTATTTCACACCACATTGTTTGCTTTAGGCTTTCTAATCACTTAGCACTGTCTTAAATGATTTCCTCACACTCTTGCTTGTTACAGAAATGTTTTTAAGATTGCTGGGGGGGGGTGTCTCTCCTTTGGCAGGTGGGACATCACGAATTTTCACTACAGTCAGGTGCGTTCCTACCAAACAAGGAAAGCACAAAAGGCCTTGTGCCAAACGTGGCAAGCGTGACAGTTGTCCAGACGACTTAAGGAAGAATCTTATTCTCATGAAGGTGATGACACATTAATAAAAAACTGAAACAAGATTTAGTACAGAGATGCAGACGTCAAAGGCAAGGGCAAGAGTAAGAGAGACTGGGTTAAGCAAATGCAAAAAGGTCTCTCAATGGATCTGTTCCTCCACTAAAGTACTTTGACAGCCAAAGGTGTGGAGGTTCGTTAGAGAAGACACAGGATTGCAGACAAAAGGCTCCCAAAAGTAAACACAAAAGGTATCTGTTTCGGAGGCCTGAGGTGGAAGGAGTACCGGAGGCAGACCCTGAGTGCCGGGGTGTCTAGTGAGAGGGTAGACTTTGCCCTGGAACAGTATATATTTTGGCAAGAATTAAACAGGATATCCCCCTGCCAAAGGTTTTCCCGAAAGAGGAGGAATGGACTTTCAGAGGGTGGGTGAAAATTCAGGGGAGGGGGGAGAGGAAAGTGGGGATTTGGGGGCAAAAACATCACCACCGGACCTGTGAGCCGGTGGAGGAGGGACCTGGGGATCAAGGTGGGTATCTGCATGGAAAACTTAAGACTGTGTCAATTGTGTTAAAGAAAATGGAGGAGGTAGGAATTGCCAAGTGGGGCATAATTGGAAAAGGAATCGGAAATAAAAGCTCCAATTCCATGTTATATTTGCAGAGCTCTATGGTGTGACCCCATCCAGAATGCAGGTAGATTTGTAGTCACTGCGTTTTGAAAGGAAAGTGGAGAGATGGAGAGGTTGCAGAGAAAGAGAGCCAAAATGGCTGTTGTAGGAGGGGTAAAGCATGAACCCATAGGAAGACCCCTTCATGGGTTTGGATACAGCTACCGCTATTTCTGAGTATTAGTCTTTCCTGTAGTTTAATATATTCTTTAAAAAAAAATTTCTGCAGGGTCGGAGCTGCGTGGGAGTTCTGGTATTCCAGTCCTCCCTGATCATTTTATGGGGTCTCAGCAGAGTGTCGGGGGCCTTGTCTCTCTTGTCCTGAGGCCACGCAGACTGAGGGCAGGGACCCCAGCCTGGCCCAAACGGGCCAAGACGAGAAGAGGTTTGTCAAGCAGCTGGGCTCTTAGTAGTATTGAGGTGAAGCAGAATTAGAACTCAGGTCCCTGAAACGAGTAAGCTAGTCTGAGGAGAACTGCTCCACTGCTACAGAAGCTCTCTCTCTTGATGAGCGCAGCCCCCCAAGAAACCTTTCTTTGTTTTCATAAATCTGCCAGTCGGTGTGAGTTTGGGAGGGATCCTCAATCTAGCTGTTTTTCCTTCCAGTCCTCCTTTCCCGTTTTTTCCTCCTAAACATCTGCTTCAGGTTTGGAAACGGGCAGCCAGGAGGGGGAAATGCTCTCCAGACCTGGAGGGAGCTCCTCGGTGTCGCGTTCTGGTCTCAGCCGGGAACTGCAAGTGGTCGTGTGTAGTGCTTTTGTTGTGCCAGGGGATGGGTGGTTCGTGGTGCCAGTCTTGCCGTGTGGATTTTTGCTGCTTTGCATGAGTGTTGTAATTGGAGATGTGCGTGGTGAGGGCTCTCTTGCATATTTGCTTGAAGCGTCAGGGATTTTGCAGGCTTTTCAGAGGAGAAGGTGAAGGTGCGTAGGTCTGTGCAGGAAGTGCTGGTTTTGTGATATTGTGTTGTATTTAGAAGTTTGTGTCTGTGTCTGGTGTGGCGAATGTGAAGTTCCTTAATAATATGTACAGCAACAACATAATAACAAAAACAGTATTAAAAGCAAGTGTTATCCCCCTTTCCTCAAGGCTTGAGGCGGGGTACAACAGAAATTAAAACGCAATCAAAACACATGTTTAAAACACATTAAAATGTACTAAACACTTAAAACACTTTAAATACAAACATATAATTAAAATCATAATAAAAAGTATGTTGAAATGAATGCGTGGATTGTTTGAGTGGTCGCTCGAGGCCGAGGTCGGTGTGATTGTGAGTCTTGTGGGATTTCTGTTAGGAGTGAGCTCAGGGCCTGGTTGCCACCCACATCTCCCGGCTGAGACCAGACCGAGGCAGCATCGGGCAGATCCAACCGGTTCCGGAGGGGAATCCCACCTTCTCTGCTGGGGTGGGTTCGAGACCACTGCCTGGTCATAACTCATAAAGCGCCAATGGGGAATCCGGGAGGAGGGTAACACTTGGCCCTTGAACCCCTTCGGTACCTGGAAGGCGCTCCACTCTGTAACCAGAGGAAGGGAGCCGTCTTTCCCTCAGACATGGCTCCCTGTCTCAAGGGAGCTCCGTATAGGGCCTACGGGGGTCTCCCAAGGCATTTTGCATCCAGCAGTATTCCCCCCCCCCCCGAACTCCACTTGTAGATGCAGGTGGGGCATTGCGAGGAGCAAAGGCTCAGTAGGTCTAGCATCCCGCTCCCCATATTGCCTATAACACAGTGCAGCTGTGATGTTCAGCAGAAGTCTCCTTCATTTGTATGCAAATTATTGGATTTACCCTTTTTCATTTACGGGAGGCAGAGTGTGGGAAAGCATGGCTCTCTTCTACTCTGCCTGATCCTCTCAGACCCCGCGAGGAAGACCAGGCAGAGAGGGAGGGAGGCTTGCCTAGAGGCACCCGGGGGCCCTTTGGGGAGTAGAGGGACAAGCGGACATCATGGCCCAACGGAGGGGACTTCCTGCTTATCTGTGTCCTGTAAGGGGATCATGCCACACGGGGTGCAGTATTCCAGGCAGGGTCCGTACCGCATTTGGGCTCAGATCCTGAGACGTTTCTCACATTCTACTCCGAGGCCGGGAATTCCTCCTTCCACACGTGTGTACCTGAGCATTTTGCTGGTGTAGGAGCGTTCAGTACTATTTTGATTTTATCAGGAGAGTTTTCAAACTGTTTAAGATTACTTTAACAGTGCTCCCTTCCGCTTATATTTGGAAACACAGGAATAATTAAAAATGACTGTTTCTGGGGTGTTGCCTTTACTCCCAGGGGTTCCATTGCAGTGAAATCTGGGGGTACACCCCACCTCATAGCTAGTAATGATGCAGGCTTCATGCCTTCCCCGGAGATCTATGTGCATTAATAGAATAGAAATCCAGGGGTACACTCCCCCAATTTCTAGGAATTAGAAGGGCTTCATGCCTCTCCCAGAGATCTCTGCCCATGAATTGAGGGGAGAGAAATATAGGGGTACCCTCTCCCTGTAGCTCGGAGTGATAGAGGCTTCATGCCTTCCCTGGAGATCTCTGTGCATTATTGGAATAGAAATCTAGGGGTACACTCCCCCCATTTCTAGGAGTTAGAGAGGCTTCATGCCTTCCCCAGAGATCACTGCCCATGAGTAGAGGGGAGAGAAATATAGGGGTACCCTCTCCCTGTAGCTAGGAATGATAGAGGCTGCATACCTTCCCTGGCGATCTCTGTGCAGTATTGGAATAGAAATCTAGGGGTACACTCCCCCCATTTCTAGAAGTATAGAAGGGCTTCATGCCTTCCCCAGAAATCTCTGCCCATGAATAGAGGGGATAGAAATATCTGGGTACCCTCTCCCTGTAGCTAGGAATGATGCAGGCTTCATGCCTTCCCCGGAGATCTCTGTGCATTAATAGAATAGAAATCTAGGGGTACACTCCCCCCATTTCTAGGAGTGAGAGAGGGTTCATGCCTCCCCCAGAGATCTCTGCCCATTAATAGAGGGGATAGAAATATAGGGGTACCCTCTCCCTGTAGCTCGAAGTGAGAGAGGCATCATGCCTTCACTGGAGATCTCTGTGCATGAATAGAACAGAAATCTAGGGGTACACTCCCCCCTTTCTGGGAATATAGTAGGGTTTCATGCCTTCCCCAGAGATCCCTGCCCATTATTAGAGGGGATAGAAATATAGGGGTACCCTCTCCCTGTAACTAGGAATGATAGAGGCTTTATGCTTTCCCTGGAGATCTCTGTGCATTAATAGAATAGAAATCTAGGGGTGCACTCCCCCCATTTGTAAGAGTGAGACAGGCTTCATGCCTTCCCCAGAGATCTCTGCCCATCAATAGAGGGGAGAGAAATATCAGGGTACTTTCCTCTTGTAGCTAGGAGTAGCAGAGGCTTAATGCCTTTTCTAGAAATCTGTTTCCATTAATAGATGGCATAGAAATTTACGGGTACACCCTTCCACTGTAGCTAGGAGTTATGGAGGCTTTATGGCTTCCTTAGAGATGTCTGTCCATTAATAGGGGGGATAGAAATTTTGGGGTACATCCTGCCGTAGCTAGGAGTGATGGAGGCTTCAAACCTTCCCTAGAGATCTCTGTCCATTAATAGATGGGTTAGAAATGTACGAGTGCACCCCGCCCCACAGCTAGGATTTATAGGGGCTCCATCCTTTCTCTAGAGATACCTAACCATTAATACAGGGGATAGAAATCTTGGGGTACACCCCCCCAAGTAGCTACGAATGATAGGGGCTTCATACCTTCCCCAGAGATCTGTCCTTTAATAGAGGGGTTAAAAATATCGGGATACCCTTCCCCTGTTGCTAGGAGTGATGAAGGCTTCATGCCTTCCCTAGAGATGTCTATCCATTAATGGGGGGATAGAAATCTTGGGGTACACCCTGCCGTACCTAGAAGTGATGGAGGCTTCACGCTTTCTCTAGAGATTAATAGGGCAGATAGAAGTGATAGAGGCTTAATGCCTTTCCTAGAGATCTCTGTCCATTAATAGATGGGATAGAAATTTACAGGTACACCCCTCCCCCATACCTAGGAGTTATCGAGGCTTCATGCCTTCCGTAGAGATCTCTGTCCATTAATAAAGGGGTTAAAAATATTGGGGTAACCTTCCCCTGTCACTAGGAGTGATGAAGGCTTTATACCTTCCCTAGAAATGTCTGTCCATTAGTAGGGGGGATAGGAATCTTGAGGTACACCCTGCCGTAGCAAGGAGTGATGGAGGCTTCAAGCCTTCCCTAGAGATTTCTGTCCAGTAATAGAAGAGATAGAAATCTTGGGGTGCATCCTCCTGTAGCTAAGAGTGATAGAGGCTTCAGGCTTTCTGTATAGATCTCCTTTGTCTTGGTATACCCCCAGCCCACCCCCCCATAGCCAGCAGCAGTGCAGGCTTCGTGCATTCCCTAGAGATCTCTGTCCGTTAATAAGAGGGATAGAAATATCGGGGTACCCTCCCCCTGTTGCTAGAGGAGATAGAGGCTTCATACCTTCCCTTTTTTTACATTTCTCTACGTTTTTCTGCCTTAATATATTTATTTCAGTGAATAGTGAAAATCGACCTTGATCTTCTTATTTGACTCTGTTATGCGAGACTAGAGGAGACCCACCAAAGATTAATCTATTATTGTGAGACTTTTTCCTGCATGGCGACAGAGGAACCCGGAATTACCTGCCCTGAAAGAGCAATGGCTCAAATGGGTGGAACTGGCAGAAACGGACAAAACTGACTTTTTTTGATTAGAGGATGGACTTTGGTGCCTTTCCTCGAAGGATGGGAGAACCTCACTGACTTTTTGTGGGAGCGAAACTGTTAATGTTGGGTTTGATGAAAAACCAGGATGGGACATGGAGAGAAGGGGATTCATTTAAGACTCGCTGGGTACAGATCCTGCTGTGTAAATGAGGGGGACCATCTGCCTTTCTGACCCGCTTTTCTCTCTCTTTTTCTGTGCTCGAAATGCCAGAGAGGCTCCTGCCAACATGTTCGCCGCCTGCCGAGAGGGAACCCTTTCCCTGGAGGGGCTGGGAAGCGAGCGCGGTTCTTCCTGCGTGCAGGGCGTTGCTTCAGCCTTATTCAGGTATGGCCTTGGGGGCTTGAAAAGCAGAATAGAGAATGGTTCCGTTTCTCTCGGAGGCTTTTCTAAACTTTGCTGTGACAAGTTTGTTCCCTACGATTGGATGTTTTCTGACACTCACGCTTTCATAATCTAATCAGCACTTGTTTGCATTAAAGTTTCCATGCTGCACTTCCACTCAATAAAAGGCATAAAATGTTAAGCACGGGAAAGTGTTTTTAGTCCCGTGGAGTTTCAGCTCCATAAATGCAGGTTTATAGAAAGCACAGGGGGCAGGTTGTGTTGCACCCTCACCCCGTGTGTGTTCTCTCTGAACGTCTGGAGGGGGCAGTAGAGACCAGTGCCTCAATATTTAATTTTATTGGTATTCTGCCATCCTCCCAGCAGACGAATCCATGGGGTTTACAAGTGGAAACACGGCATAATTTAAAAAGTCTTAATCCAATTTTAAGAACATGCAACAGTTGCGCTTCAAAAGAAAATTAAAAATCGTTTTGAAACACAGTTGAAATGGAATAAGATAGAAGAGCAAACACAGTGCATGAAATCCAGTCCTGTCCAATCCAGTGGGCTTTTCTTGCCCCCGAACTCCGGGGGGCCTCCCCACACCCTTCTTGCCCTTCTTTCTGGCTCATTTGCACAGAAGAGGTCTCAGCCAGACATTCATTCATTTCTGGGGAAATCTCTTAAGTGAAACTGTGATGTAAATTGGGACAACTGTAATCGAACCTTTCCTGTGTTTGTTCTGCAGTACAGAAATTAGTTCCAAGGGAAGAAGCGTCTTCACATTTTTGGAGTTGTGTAGATCGCGTCGGCCGCGTAGAACGTCTCGAGAAAGAGTTTCCTTCCCGGTTGCAACGTGTTACCATAGAGAGTTCTTGCACGTGCATCCATCCGCAATCCTTTTGTGTAAAATATTTTTTGAAAACACTCTTTATTTAATTGCTGTGGGAAATGCTTCCTTAATGCATGTAAGCTTGTAGCTTTTCTAAAAACGTAAAATTCACGTGTTTGCATCCTGATAACTGGACTTTCACATCCTGGACACCTTCTGGCCCTTCCTCTGTCCCTTTCCTGCTTGCTCCGAATCCTGACACGCCTGTGGGGCTTCGGACGGACGAAGCAGTTCCAGAGAGTTCCACTGTGCCCCCAAAAGACGGCCTCTCTTTAAGCAGCCTGGAAAGTTCAATTTGGGAGGCAAGAGGGGGAAAGAGGAAGATCAGCCACGATTTCTAACCATATTTTTCTTTCGTCGGTTTAATTTCTATTCCTCTTTTCTATTGATATACGGCCCAAACAGCTTGCAAATAATATGAAACGGAAATGAGGTTTTGAAAAAGTTTGAAAAGCAAGCATTTTTATTCCGCAATTACGTAGTTAAGAACCCTTGAAAACATATCTAAAACATTTAAGAAAGCGATAAAGCAATGGTGTACTGTTTCCCAAGACACTCTTGCATTGTGACTTTACAACATTCTCTGTTA
The DNA here is from genome assembly GCA_030412105.1 of Cyclura pinguis. Lineage (NCBI taxonomy): Eukaryota > Metazoa > Chordata > Lepidosauria > Squamata > Iguanidae > Cyclura > Cyclura pinguis. The sequence goes on from CM059601.1 coordinate 40,538, forward strand.
ACAAGTAGGTCTTTGCTTTCTGGGGGGGAGGGAGCAGAAGGGGGCCACGTGGGGGGAGGGGGTTCCACAGCCCACCCGAGAGAGATTCAGGGAAAACCAATTAGCATGGATCAGGTAGCCAGAGATGCTGTTGCAGGCCCATGACAGGCGAACCCAGCGGTCGTCTTTTCAGTGTTGGTAATGTCTACGCGCACGCACACCCACTTTACACAAGCCATGGGAATCTGGCCATGCTTCTGGAAGCCTTCAAAACCCCAGCCCAAAATGCGGCCCAGACGTGGGGGGAGGAGGAACTTGGGGCTCAGATTCCAGCTGTGGGAGGTTGCCATCCCGCACTCGGAACCCAAGCTCTTCTCTTGGTGGAGCCTCTAGCAGACAGAGAAGCCTGCCTGGAACAACAGGACTTTGGAGGGAGGGAAGGAAAAGGGTGCAGGCGAGGGGGGGGGTCCCATGGCTCAAAGTCCCTCATTAGCCCGTGTATATAGATAGGCCTGACCTCCTCATTTCCTGCAAGGTGAGTCCCCGCTAAAGAGCTGTCTACCTGGGGCTGGTGGCAGGCAAATGAAATTTGGTGCGGAATCGGAATTAAGAAGTGGTGGGAGGCCACACGGTATTTCCACAGGATGGGAGGGAATTCATCGGTTTTGCTCGCCACCTTCAGTGGAACCTCCAGCAGCCAGAGAAGCCTAACGGGAATAACAGGCTGCACTTTAGAGGATGCAAAGAAAGAATTGGGGAAGGCGAGGGGGGTCCCGAGGCTCAAAGTGCCACTCCCCTGTCTGGGTGGCCCTCCCCTGGCCTTTTCCAGTGAGGCAGCTCCTCCGTGAACAGGAGTAGCTGACCTGCGACTGCCAGCACAAAAACTGGGTTTGGTGCAGAGGTGAGAGGAACGGCAGAGAACATGGGAGGGGGCTTGACATCACAGCCGCAAGAGCCATTGGAGAATGTTACACGGAATCCCTTGCAGGGTTGTGGGCTGCCCGTCCGGGGGGGGGTGTCTTTAAGGAGAGGTTGTGAGAGCTGGTGTCATGGAGTGGTTTTTGCACTGGAGTAAGACTTTGGAGGCTCTATTCAAATTTCTGCTTGGTGTTGGAAGTCCACTGGATAACTGGGAGCGTCACACACACTCACTCTCAGATGAAGGCATAAAACGTTTACCCCCTGTGAAAAATCCCCATGAAAACCCCCAAGCATAGGTGGGCTATGGGTCTCTCTGGGGTACGCTTTACTTGTGGGATTCCTGCATGGCCGATTGGGGTTGGATTGGATAACCACTGGGTGGCCCTTCCAACTCTATTGGATTCCATTTCCACCTGCGGAGAAGAGGAATTTTAAGTGGGTATGTTTCACGTGGTGGGGAGGGTAGGAATTCTCCGCGCTCTCTCCTTAAAAAACAAGATTTTTTTTTTTTAATTTTACTTTACATTTTCAATGTGTTTTTTCCTTATGTGCTCATAGAGCCTATGCTGCAGGGAAGGATTTTTGGGAGGTGGAGCAAGAGCCAACCCTGCAGGGTTTAAAGGAGGAGGAGGACAAAGGCGGGGTCTGACTCTTGGAGGTGTCCCTGACCCTCCCATTTTTTGCCAGGTGGATTCTTCGTTAACTGGATCCGTCTACCTGGGGCTGGTGGCAGATACAAATTAGATTTGGTTCAAAAGTAAAATTAAGCAGTGGAGGACAGTGGAGAATTTCCACAGGCTTGGAGGAAATTCACCCACCCTGCTCTCTTCCCTTGGTTGAGCCTCCAGCAGTAGAAGTCTGCCTAGAATTGTGGACAGCCCTTGGAGGGTGCAAAGGAAGAAGAGGGACAGGGCAAGGTGGGGGTCCCAAGGCTCAGGGTTCCTCGTAAGAATCCCTCAGAAAAGATGACAAGGTGGATCCTTTATAAATCACATTTGGCGTGGAAATGAAATTAACAAGTCGCAGGAGACGATGGAGGATTTCCACAACCAGGGGGTGGATTCTTCTTCCCTTGGTGGACCCTCCAGTGGCTAGAGAATTCTACCTGGAATAACAGGCAGCACGTGGAGGGTGGAAAGGAAGAAGTGGGGAAGGCAAGGGGGGGAGTCTCAAAGCTTCAAGTCCCACATGAGGCCCCCTATGTAGGTGGCCCTGACCCGTTTCCTGGAAGGAGGGATCTTCAGTAAGCAGGAGCAGGCTATCAGGGGCTGTTGGCATAGATAAATCAGATTTGTTGCAGAGATGAAATTGTGGTGGGAGATGATGGAGAATTTCCACAGTCTGGGGGGAAATTCATCCTTCCTGCTCTGATCACCTGGTGGAGCCTCCTGGAAAAATTGGCAGCATTAGGAGATTGGAAAGCAAGAAGGGGGGAAGGCAAGGGGGTCCCAAGGCTCCAGGTCCCACACACCCCATGTACAGGTGGCTTTCCCCCACCCTTCTCCAGCGAGGTAAATCACCAACAAGAGCAGTCCTCGTGGGGAAGCTGGTCTGAAGAATCAGGTTTCGTGCAGAGGTGAAATTGAGAAGCAGCACAAAATGAGGGAGGGTGCTTGTGATCACAACTGCAAGAGCTGTTAAAGAGCATAATGTAGACCCCCTCACAGGGTTTGGGAGTCCCCATCCTTGGGTGGGGGGTCTTTACGTGGAGGTTATGAGAGCGAGTATGGGGGAGTGGTTTGGCCATTGGAGTAGTAGTCTGGAACCCAGGGTTCGACTCCCTGCGCAACCATGGAATCCAACTGGGGGACTGGGCAAGTCGCACTCTCTCAGCCTCAGAGGATAACACAAAGGCAAGATCCCCTTTGAACAAATCTTGGCATGAAGTTGACTATGGGCCTTTCTGGGGCCACTTTACTTGTAGGTTTTCTGCACGTGGCAGGTTGGGATTGGACTGGATGACTGCTAAGTGACCCTTCCAACTCTATGGGATTCTATTTCCACTTGGAAGGAAGGGGTATTTGGGGTGGGTGTGTTTTCTGTGGTGTGGAGGGTAGGAACCCCGGATGTCTCTCCTTAAGACATAAGCAAAATCTTTCCCTCCTCTTTTTTCCATTTTTATTGTACTTTTATTTTCAGTTTATTTTTATTCCTTACTTGCTTCAAGGCCCTGTACAGCAGGGAAAGATTGGTTGGTTTGTTGGTTTTTTTGGCGAGTGGTGCTGGGGCCAACCCTGCAAGGTTCAAAGGACGAGGAGGCAGGAGAGGAAGAGTTCCTGGCCCATGTAGGTAGCCCTGACCCCCGTCATTTCCAGCAAGGTGGATCGTCAGCAAACAGGAGTAGTCCACCTCGGGCTGGTGGCATATAAATCAGATTTGGTGCAGAGGTGAAATTAAGAAGCAGCAGGAGAATTTCCACAGGCCTGGAGGAAGTTTATCCACCTTGCTCTCGCCCTTTGGTGGAGCTTCCAGCAGTAGGAGAAGTCTACCTGGAATAATGGGCAGCCCTGGGAGGATGCAAAGGAAGAAGAGGGGCAGGCAAGGTGGGGGTCCCAAGGTCAAAGTCCCTCATGAGAACCTTCTATATAGATGGCCTGAGCCCACCCCTTCCCAGTCTACCTGGGGATAATGGGGTATAAATCACATTTGGCACGGAAGTGAAATTAAGGGTGAGAGAGGATGGAGAGTTTGCACAACCTGGGGGGAAATTCATCCACCCCTCTCTCTCCCGTTGGTGGAGCCTCCAGTGGCCAGATAAGTCTTTGGCGAAGGGAAGGGAAGAAGGGGGGAAGGCAAGGGGGGGGGACTCCCAAGGACCCCTATATAGATGGGCCTGACACTCCCGTTTCCTGGAAGTTGGCGCCTCAGTGAACAATTAATTGCGATTGGGAAGCTATAGTGAGGAGGCGAAACAGAAGCGGCACAAGATCAGGGAGGGGGCTCGTGTTCACGACTGCAGGGGCTGTTCGAGAGCGTCAAGGGGACTCCCTCCCTCGCAGCGTTTGGGGCTCTCAATCCTGAGGGGGGTCTTTAAGGGGAGTTTGTGAAAGCCAGCGTGGGGTAGTGGTTTGAGCGTTGGACGAGCGCCCTGGAGACCGGGGTTCGAATTCCTTTGGAAATCCACCGGGCGGCTGGACAACTCGCGCTCTCTCGGCCTCGGGGGGTGACACGGGGCAAGACGTCCCTCTGAACAACTCTTGCCATGAGGTTGGCTACAGGTACCTCTAGGGAGCGCGTTAGTTGTGGGTTTTCTGCGTGGTTGATTGAGGTCGGACTGGATGACCCCTGAGTGCGCTTCGAACTCTGTGGGGTCCAACTTCCCCTGGACTTTTGCAGTGGAAAAGGAGAATTTCGGGTGGGTGTGCCGGGTGGAGGGTGGGAACCGCCTAATTACTGTCCTCAAGACACAAGCCAAATCCTTCCCTTTTTTTCCGAATTTTTACTTTATTTTCATTTTCAATATTTTTTTTTTCTTTATTCGCCCAAAGGGCCTGCACAGCAGCGAAGATGTTGGTTTTGGAGGGGATTTTGGCGGGTGGCGCTGGGGCCAACCTTGCGGAGTTCAAAGGCGGAGGAGCAGGAGGACGAAGTTTGGGGGATTCTTCGGCGACCGCGGGGGATGGCAGAGAAGGGGTTGAGGAGTCGGAGGACCCCCGAAAAACGCCCTCAGGGCGCCGGGAAGTCCGTCCCGACCCGGGCATAATTGGAGGGGGACGCGCTCTCTGTGGCGGAACGATCTTCGTGGAACCGACTTCGGGAGGGGAAAGAGAGGAAACGCACTTTCAAAACTCCATTGCATGGGTGACGCCTAGAGCGGCCGGCCATTGAGCCCTAAGATTCCGCCTCTTCCGTCCCCGGGGAGGCAGGGAGGGGGCGTGGCTCCCATGTCCGGGGTGGAGTCCTGTGTTCCTATCGCTTCTCAGGGTGGGGGTACTGTATATATTCTCCTTTCCGTTTTTTAGGATTTTAACATGCCTGAAATGTTGTTATTCAGCAGCGATAATTTAATTGTTCATCAAACACCTACTTACTTGAAAACGCGCTGCTGCTCAGATCGTTTTTCTCAGCTTTCAACAACTCAGTTTTCCATCCAAGAAGCAGGGCTGGCCTGTCGGCCATGGGAACCTAGTGGCGACCTAGTCCAAGTCACACTCTCTCAGCCTCAGAGAAAAGTCAAGTCACTCAAGCCTTTCTTGCGGTCCACAAACCTTCAGGCAATAAAATAGTCGTATACATTCTGCACACAATAAATAATTATGAACGCTCTACACAAATTATATACATTCTTCACACAAATAAAAGTATAAACAATCGTTAAAATAGAACAGCAGAATATAATTTATTACATGTAAATGCGATTCTAAAAACAGCTTAATGTATTTAAAAACTGATAAAACAGATTGAGATTTCAACGTGTGTATATAAATGCTCATTAAAATAATCATTACTAAAATATTAAAATCATTAAAAGATTATTAAAATCATAGATTATTGCTAATACAGAAGTTTTGGTAGCCCTACTGTTCCTAAAGCAAAGGCAAACCACCGCTGAACAGGTTCTGCAAGGATAATCTTCCCATAGGTTGCCTTGGGGGTGGGATAAGTCAGAAACGGCTCCAGGTACGCAGAAACTAAATCAGTTCGCCACCAGATGTGCCTGTTACTTTGCACTGCAACAGTTTATAAAGGCAGGAAATAAAAGCTCCGACTCCATGGCTCTGCTGCCCTATTGGCATCTGCAGTGTTGACGTTCGCTCAGTCACTCTGGTTTAAACATGATCAGGAATTGGCCACAAAGGTGACCGGAAGTTTGCAAAAGCACCTCCAAACAGAACCCAGAATTAGCTGACAATTAGTGGGAAGGGCCCTCAGCTCTCCCAGCTAAGAGGAGATGGGATGGAGAACCATGCCTTTTCAGAGAGACGCCTAAAAGTTTAGCATCCAGAATACAGAGAAAGCTCTGCTATTGCATCCTATAAATCTAGGGCAGCTTAAATGAGAAAATGGCCTTAATATCCAAATGTGAGGTGCAAAATGTTTTTTAATCGTCAGAAGTGTCAACATCTGCCAAAACATAAAACATGCGTGACATCCAAGTTTTACAATGTATGTCTACAAATTCAAGCAATGTACGTTTGAGATCATGGTGGTGAGTATGATCTTTTCTCCACATGTCCAGTAGTAAATTGCTTCTAAAAGGAAGTGTATAAAGAGAAAAGTGTTCACTTTCACTTTTTTTATGGTAATAATTATTAACTTGTCTCAAACTCCTGATTCCTTTCATGACTCCGTTAGTTTGGATGGTTATAACATCAAATTGGATGGGGTTGTTAATACACCAGAGAACAGGATCAAAATTCAAAATGAGCTTGACGGATTGGAGAGCTAGGCCAAAGCTAACAAAATGATTTTCAACAGAGAGAAATGGAAGCTGTTGCGGTTAGGCAGAAAAAATGGAAGGGACAAATACAGGATGGGGGACACGTGGCTGGATAGCAGTACGTGTGAAAGGGATCTAGGAGTCTTGGTAGATCACAAGCTGAACATGAGTCAGCAGTGTGATGCGGCAACCAAGAAAGCCAACGCGATTCTTGGTTGCATCAATAAGAGTATGGTGTCTAGATCTAGGGAGGTAATGGTACCACTGTATTCTGCATTGGTTAGGCCTCATTTGGAATACTGTGTCCAGTTCTGGGCACCTCAATTCAAGAAGGATATCAACAAGCTGGAACGTGTCCAGAGGAGGGCGACCAAAATGGTGAAGGGTCTGAAAGCCATGTCGTATGAGGAATGGCTTAGGGAACTGGGTATGTTTAGTCTGCAGAAGAGAAGGTTAAGAGGGGACAGGATAGCCATGTTTAAATATCTGAAGGAATGTCATGTTGAGGAAGGAGTGGGCTTGTTCTCTGCTGCTCCAGAGACTAGGACAAGGAGCAATGGATTCAAGCTGCAGGAAAGGAGATTCCACCTGAACCTCAGGAAGAACTTCCTAACAGTCAGAGCTGTCCGGCAGTGGAATATGCTGCCTCAGAGTGTGGTGGAGTCTCCTTTTTTGGAAATTTTTAAGCAAAGGCTGGATGGCCATCTGTTGGGAATGCTTTTATGGGTGTTCCTGCATAGCAGGGAGTTGGACTGGATGGCCCCTGGGATCTCTTCCAACTCTGATTCTATGATTATCGATACAAATTGGAAGAGGCTAGAGTTTTCTTTTCTTTTCCACAGTAAAGGAGTGGACAAACCAATTACGGAATGCAGCATGAATGAGAAAACTAGCTAAGCAAAAGGTTTTAGGAATAATGGAGGTCATGACACATTCTTAATACCACGGGTGCCCTTCATTTCTTATGTCAATTCAAACAGGTATGTGTTCCTCCAGCTACTTCTTTGGGTTTACAGAATGAAGCGTTGTCACATGCAGCGTCATCTTTTGCAGTGATTTCTTTCATTCAACTGTACAATCAGTTTTGATTTTCAGAGAACTCAGAAGATTTTTAATTTTTTTTCTTTTTTGAAATAATCTTTATTAAAATGTTCAGGATATATAAAACAACATAAGGGAAAACAACAAGATTAGACTCTACATCAACCAAATAAAATACATCCGCTATTATCTCTATTAAACTTACAACTAACGGCTACTTCTATTACCTGATACAATAATAATTAGGGATGAGCCAACTGAATCCTCAAATCCTTGCCAAGGATTTGAGATACGCGAATCCAAATCTCTGTGCCAAAATAGGCAAACTGAATCTTTTGAATCCACCAACCAAATAGTTTGTTGGAGACTGGGATGCCTGAAAACCTGGGAGACCAGACACACAAGGGGAGATTGCAAGTGGGTGGGTTTTTTCCTTGGACTAATAATGCATTTTGCTAACAATTTCAGAAATTACGTCTGGGGTTGTATTCCAATATATTTAAATTGAACATTTAATATTTAAGTTCAGTACTTGACTGGAAGGTATAGTCTTGAGATTTCAAGGACAGCTGAAATATTCTTTTGCATAGCTCCCTTGCAAAGCTCTTTCATACACAATTCTGGAGTTTATAGTTTTACAAGGTGTCACAGCCTTCTCTGCCGGTGCGCTGGTACATCATCAAACTACAAACCCCAGGATGCCAGAAGGAGCTATGCAGAGAAAATCCAGTTTTGACCTGGATTATCTCTGTACTGTAGCATGTGGCCCTGTTTACACAGGCAGGAAACTGTGGGATTGATCGACATTTTCCTGCCTGTGTAGAAAGAGCCTTCATGTCATTTTCAATCTGGGGGATCCCGAGGCAAAATTATGACAATTGTCCTGGCCAGATTTCTTCACAAGGAGGTTTGCCTTTGCCTAGGCTTTTGCTAAGGCTGAGAGAGTGTGTCTTGCCCAAGATTATCTTTCTTTCCCTTGCTTTTTAAGCCTTTTTTTAAGAAAAAAAATTTGAAAGATTTGAGATTCATTAGATTCGTGGATTCCCAGAACTTTCCAGGGATTTGGATTTGGAAAGTTTTAGATTCGTCCCATCCCTAATAATAATAATGACAACCAAAAAAAAAAAAACCAATGAAAAGACAAAAGCATAATACATGTGACTTCCAGTTCCTCCAAAAATGATTATATTACATTTGTTGGAGCTGCTTCTTCTAATTCAAATCAAGTTATCACTATACCCAATCTTCTAATAGTTTTATCAAGTTATTATGAAAGGCATTATATAATTAAGCTTTTTACTATAACATAAAAATACATCTACTAAATGTATTTGCAATAAGGTAACAGTCTGTAGTAATACACCGTTAATATGCTTCTTCCTCCTCTTCATGTTAATCCTCCCTGCAGTAATTTTATTGGTTTTAAGAGAAACACGGGTTTCGCAAAAGCAGGTTCAACCATAGAATCAGTACTTGACTGGAAGGTATAGTCTTGAGAGCTGGAAGAGACCACCAGGGTCTTTGGGTCCAGCCTCTGTTTAACAAGCTCCAAAGGAGGAGACTCCACCACACTTCACTCAGGCAGCTTATGCCACTGCCGAACCGCTCTTACCCTCAGGAAGTTATTCCTAATGTTTGGAGAGAAAAAAAAAACAAGCTTGCTCCATCCTCCATATAACATCCCTTCAAATATTGAAACATGGCTATCATGTCAGCTCCAAACTTTCTCCTCCAGGCTAAGCATACCCAGCTCCCTGAGCCTCTCCTCACAGGACAGAGTTTACAGACATTTTACCATTTTGGTTGCCCTCCTCCGGATACGTTCCAGCTTGACAACATCATTCCTGAATTGTGGTTCCCAGAACTGGACACAGGATTCCAGGTGGGGTTTGACTAAAACAGAATAGAGTGGTGCTATGACTTCCCTGGATCTCCACACTATACTGCTATTGATGCAGCCCAGACTTGCATTGGCTTTTTTTGCTGCTGCATCACACCGCAGACTCATGTTCAGCTTGTGGCCTACTAAGGCTCCTAGATCCTCTTCATATGAACTTTGGTCAGCCAGGTATTACCCATCTGTGCCTTTCATTTTTTCTGCCTTACATTTTTGCCTATTGAAATTAATTTTGTTACTTTTGGCACAGCTCTCTGATGTGATAAGGTCATTTTGCATTCTACTCCTGTCCTCTGGAGTATTAACCACTCCTCCTAATTTGGCATCATCTGCAGATTTGATAAAAATGCCTTCTATTCGCTCATCCAAACCATTGATAAAGATGTTGAAGAGCATTGGGCCCAGGATGGAACCCAAAACTAACTTCTCTCCAGGATGAAGAGGAGATATCGGTGAGGAGCACCCAGTGGGTTCGGCTGCTCAATGAGTTACAAATCTACGTAACAGTTACGTTGTTTAGCCCACATTTTACTACTTTATTTGCAGGAATATCATGGCGAACCTTGTCAAAAGCCTATTGAGGTCAACTTCCGGCGGCCACAGCAGCACGAGCAGCTGCCTGAGGAGACAGGCTCCTCAAAGAGTACTGCTATTCTGGTTGTCAGCCCACTGTGAACTGCTAAATTTAGGCTGGAAATATTCTCTTGGTAAAGGGATGCGGGGAGCCTCAGAGCGACCCTGAGCTAATTCCCAGAGACAACGTGGAGAGTGTGGAAAGGAGGTAGAGTTGTTTAGCAAACAGGACTGGGGGATCCAGAGTGACCGACTGCCAGGAAACAAGAGCAGTCCAGTGGATCTGTAGTAGTGCTGCCACCATCTCTTTAAATACTATCAGTGAAAGAAACGTGAGTAACTTGGGCTTACAAATGCACCAATCTACAAATTAAGATTTACCATATAAGATATAAAGAAACTGTGCAATATTAAATTTTAAAAAAGCTCTTCCTGCCTTCTCTTTTGCCTCCCTGCAGCAGCAAAACCCTCAGGAGTTTCCTTTACCCCCCTTTTCTAGGAATACAGGGGCTTGGGAGAGTCTTCTGCCCCCTCCCACAATTCCCCACATTTCCTGCCTCTCAGAAGCTCTTTTCTCTGCCTCTTTCTTCTCCACCTCCCCTCCCCTCCCCTCTTCAACCACAGTCCCTGCCATTCATGGCTACTCCTGCCTTCTGCCATCCCATAGTAGTGCCCCACTCCATAAAGACCCATAAGCCTGGCTAAGAGTGAAATGTCCCGCATCCACCCACAGCCAGCCAGCAACTTTATTCTCCCCTCTGAACAGCCCCCCAAAATCTTGGCCCCAGGTAGATGCCCAAGAGGGGGCCTCACCCTGCCTCTCTGGGGTGGGGGAGGCTTCCTTTCTTCAGTCTCCCCATCCCATAACCTCCATCCAGCCTCTCTCCTTCTATCAGACACTCAGACCTCCCCCACCACCAAAGCCACGGCACTCAAAGGGGCAAAAATTTTCCTGCTTTTAGTCCCACCTAAACAAGCTCATTTGGGGGGGGGGGTCTCCTCCTTTCCTGTCCCCTTTTTTCCTGCCTCTTCCATCTATTCCCCACCAAGGAAATTAAAAGGACACCTACCTTCTCCTTCTGGAAAGGGGGACAGAGTTTGGGGCTTTTCCCCTTTCCCCATATTAAGATCTCTCTCTCTCTCTCTCTCTCTCTCTCTCTCTGGGAAGCTGAGCTTGCAGACTCAGTCTCTTTCTGTCTTCATTCTGCAGATCTTACATCTGCATCTATGGTAGGACCTTGAAAGAGAAACCCAGGCCAAACCACTTTGACTGGATATATAAATGCCCACTTGGCACCCAGCCTGAAGGAACCCAACAGAAGAACCTTTTCTTGTTGAAAGAGAGACCCCCGAGAGACCCTCAGCCAGGTCTTGCAAGCTCAACATTTTGGCTTCAATCCACTCATAGTGCACTCGTTCTTTTCCTGCCCCCCCCCCTTACTGACTATCATCACCTCCTCCAATAAGTCAGTCATGTCATTAGTTCCTTCTGCAAGTGTGTGTGGTGCCAGAATGGGACAGCCTTGTCTCTAAATGTAGAGAGAGAGAAGAGTCTCTCTTAAATTCGTCCTCCATGGAAGAAACTGCAGGAGCGATGCCCTCAGAGCAGGTTAATGAGAGGGTGAACCCTCTCCTTCTTTGTGGTGGAGCCACTGGGAGGGTTCTGCAACAGAAGTTCCCAGACAATTGATACCAAAGGCAGGAGATACATACTTTGGTCGCATTTCCCTCCCTAAAGTATTCTTCAGTTCAGGCTCCCAAGAATATCAGCTCACAAGGGGTTAGAAGATTCTAGGTAGGAACCCGAACAACCTTGACGCCCACGTTGACATTTCATCACCACCCACTTAAAGGGCACAATGGCCCAGGGTGAGAAAGAAGGGGTGTGCCCGGTCGCAACACATTCCTACCATGTTTATCAGTGAAAAGGAGAACAACACAAAGCCAGAGACTCCCTATACTATAGTCGTGTGTGTGTGTGTGTGTGTGTGTGTGTGTGTGTGTGTGTGTAGTCCTATATTATAACCAATGAATGCTTTGTATGATTAAATTTGTATGAATAATTTATAAAAGAGACATGCTGCTTATGTTAATCAGTTTCAGCAACTTCTGTGGAAGTGTGCTGAAGTTGATTATGTTAATCCATCGAATTAAACCTACTGGAACTTTCAGAGCATGTTTGGGAATTGTGGGTCACCCAGAACGTGATAGGGTGGAAGTGGCGGGATCCCTAGGTGGGAGTGACCATGTTCTCCTGATATTTGTTATACAGCGGAAAGGGGAAGCCAAGTGTAGTCAGACATACATTCTAGACTGTGGCCCGCCGAAGGATTTTGTGCAGCCTGCATCACTCCTGAGCATGAAGGACAAAAAAGGTTGCAGTAATTAGGTTGCTGATGGGTTTGGATGAACCCGGCTGGGCCATTCCCTCCTCCTTCCCTCCAGGGGGAGCAGAGAGCTGAGCTGATACTACTTTTTGCCCTGCGCTGGAGGAGGCAAGTAAGGAGGTGGTTTCCTCCTCCCTGAGCAAGCCAACATGGATTGTTACACAGCAAACTGAGACCCTCTGGGGGAAGCAGCTTATTACAGGTCAGTGTCCTCATTCACCCCCATCTCTACCATTTTAAAATGCAATTTAGGTCTATTCTGGCATGCACCCTCATAAATTCCACCCCCCACACACACACACACCATCTGGAATTCCTCTTGTTTATCCTCCAAATCTATTTTCTTCCCTCTTCCTCATAAATACTTTTTTTCTGCCACCCCAAATTGTTCCCCTTGCTTTTGATTTTTTGCAAATCTTTTGCAAATTACACACTGCTACATTTCTTAAGGCATAGCCTCTTGTCTTTCCGATAATCTTATTTACTGGTCTTGTGTAATCACAAGTTGCCACATCTGCAGTATCTCAGTCGTCCTAGCAACAGGTCAAGAGGGTAAGACAGGGCCATTTCTGCCCTACCCTGTTACAGTGCTCTTATTCCACTTTCAACATGCTATGGAATCCTAGGATTTGCAGTTTAGAGAGGAGACTTTAGAGTTCTGAGCCAGAGAGCTCTTGGGCCTCGGGAAACTATAAACCCCAGAATTCCACAGGAGGATGCTGAAAGTGGAATAATAGCACTATAACAGGGTAGGGCAGAAATGGCCAGTGTTGTCATTCCCCATGTCGTATATTGGCGGCAATGAGTGAAATTTAAGGAAGGAGGTTTTTCTAAGATTGACGGGTGAGTTTGTAGCAGAGGCAAGACTTTAACTTTTCAGCCATAAAAAGTCACTTGGTGCCCTTAGGCAGATCACACACTCTCAGCCCCAGAAAATCCAGTGATAAGGTTGCCTTAGGGTGATCATAAGTTGGAAACAAAGGCACACAACAGCAATAATTCACCGAGTCTACTCTGGTAAGATAAAAGCTTACCTGTTTTTTAAGACTATAACTCCCAGAATTCCCCAGTCAGTAATCATGCTACCTGATGTTTTGGGAGGTTGTAGTTCACCAAAAGGGACTTTTGTGAAGTTCTTCTTTGAAAGGATGTCATGTAAAAGATGGAGCAAGCTTGTTTTCTCCTGCTTAAGAGATTAGGGACTTTTGCACACTATGCTGTTATACTGCCATTATTCCACTTTCACCATCTTGTGGAATCCTGGGATTTGCAGTTTAGGGAGGGGCATTTAGAACTCTCAGCCTGAGAGGTCTTTGGCCTCAGGAAACTACAAACCCCAGAATTCCACAGGAAGTAGAAAGTAGAATAATGGCACTGTAACTGTGTAGACTGGAAGGCTCTAGGACACAGAGGAGGCGTCAAACTGCAGGAAAAGAAGTTCCACCTAAAGATTAGGAACATTTTTATAATATGGTTTATTTTGTTTGCAAAATAGTTTAATCGTTAATTACACTATAATTTATTTGGCAAATAAAAAACATTATTACACCATTCTTATAACTTTACTTGGAAAGTGAGGTGCTAAAAACCTATCTGCAGCCCAAAGAAGTTTAGCTTATTTAATTTCAGCCCTTACCTACTTCCAAGTTGTGCAGGTCTGTTCTAGACCGTCAGAAAGCTGATTTCAGTAAATTTGGGAAAACACTGGGTGTGATCCCATGGCCAGAAATACTAAGAGAGAACGGAGTTGATGATGGATGGGGATTTCTTCGGAGTGAGATATTGAAAGCACTGTTTCAAACAATTCCAGTGAGAAGGAAAAACTGGCGGTGTCTAAAAAACTTTCAACTGAGCTAAGATTTAAAAGAGACAGGTACAAGAACCGCAAAAAGGAGAAATCACCAAAGAGATATTCAAACAAATAGGTAGCAGGTGTGGAAAGAAAGTCAGGAAAGCTAAAGCGCAGAGTGAGCTCAGGTTTGCTAGAGAGGTTAAAAATGATAAGGAAAGCTTTTTTGGTTATGTCCGTAGCAAAAGGAAGAAGAAGGAAATGGTAAGGCCTCTGCACAGAGAGGATGGTGAAATGCTAATGGGGGACAGAGAAGTACTGAACACCTTCTTTGCCTCGGTCTTCTCCAAAAGGAAAATGGTGCTCTACCTGGGGATGTGGGAGGGGAAACACAGCACAGCATAGGTAAAGGGGTAGTATAGAAATGCCTGACTACTCTGAATGAATTCATGTATCCAGAGGCTTATGAACGACAACCAAGGAAATTAAAAGAACTGGCAGAAGTAATCTCAGAACCAGTGAATTCCAGCAGACTGGAGGACGGCAAATATTGCTCCCCATCTTCAAAAAGGGGGAAAAAAGACAACACAAACAATTACCACTGAGACATCAGTACCAGGAACAATTCTAGAGAAGATCATTAAGCAGTCTGTAAGCACTTAGAAAGGAAAGCCATGATCACTAAAAGGCAACATGGGTTTCTCAAAAACGAGCCATGCCAGACTTCTCTTTCTTTCTCTCTCTCTCTCTGATAGATATCCAAGCTTGGTAAATGAAGGGAATGCTGGGGATGTAACATATCTGGATTTCAGTAAGGCCTTTGACAACAATACTCTTGCAAACAAGGTAGTAAAATCTGGGCTAGACAATGCTAATGCTACTGTTAGGTGGATTTGTAACTGGCTGACTGGCCAAACCCAAGGGTTGCTCCTCACAAATGGCTCCTCTTCATCCTGGAAAGAAGTGACTAGTGGAGTACAACAGGGTTCCGTCTTGGGCCCAGTACTATTCAACATATTTATCAATGATTTGCATAATAGAATAGAGGAAATTGTTATCAAATTTGAGATGATACCAAATTAGGAGATGTAACTAAGATGTAACAAATGCAGGATCAGAATTCAAAATGACATTAAAAGACTAAGCAGCTGGGTCAAAACTTAACACAATGAATTTCAATGGAGAAAAACATAAGGTACCACACTTGGGTAGAAAAAATGAAATGCACAGATACAGGATGGGTGATACCTGTCTTGACCACAGGATATGTCAAAGGGATCTGGGAGTCTCAGTCAACAATGTCAGGGGTCAACGATGGTATGCCAGTGTGATTCTTGGCTTCATCAACAGGAGTATAGATTGAGAGCAGTAACAGTAATACTGTCATGCCCTGCTTCCAGAGCATGGACTCTGACTCAGAGTCTGAAACAGAGGGCATGCCAGAGGCTGAAACAGGGGGCATGCCAAGGCCTGCTGTACCAACAGAGTTTACAGTGCCAGAAACAGAACAGAGGGCGGTGCCAGCTCCAACAGAGAGTCCTGCCTCTTCACATACAGAGGAACACCTCGACCCAGCTTCCCAGTGCACAGGCAGCAAAGAGAGAGCCAGTGTTGGTCTCTCAGGCAACAATCAATCAAGTCACAGCTGCACTAGGCTTCGGACCTATTTAGCTGGTGTCATTCCCTTCCAGGAGTTGTCAGAGCTTATCTGACCAGGAGGTCAGATAACCTTGCTGGATGCCTTGATGAATGCTGGGATTGACCTTGGACACTCCCTTGCCGTGGACTGTCTGGAAGTAAGTAACAAGCTGGGAGTTATTCAGTTTGTTTTGTTTGCCCTATCAACTGCGTCAAGACTGAGATAGGACAATACTACTATTCTGTTCTGCTTTGGTCAGACCTCAGCAGGAAGACTGCGTCCAGTTCTGGGCACCACAATTCAAGGAGGATGCACACAAACTGGACTATGTCCAGAGGAGAGCAACCAAAATGGTGAAGGGTCTAGAAACCATGAAGCCCTATGAGAACTGGTTTAAAGGGGTGGGTATG
The DNA here is from genome assembly GCA_030412105.1 of Cyclura pinguis. Taxonomy (NCBI): domain Eukaryota; kingdom Metazoa; phylum Chordata; class Lepidosauria; order Squamata; family Iguanidae; genus Cyclura; species Cyclura pinguis. The sequence continues at coordinate 56,554 of CM059601.1, forward strand.
TTTAGCCTGGAGAAGAGAAAAATAAGAGATGACATGATAGCCATGTTTAAATATTTGAAAGGAATGTCAAATTGAAGATGAAGCAAGCTTGTTTTCTGCTGTTCCAGAGACTGGGATACAGAGCAATGGCTTCTAGCTATAGGAAGAGATTCACCCTAGACGTTAGGAGGAATTTCCTGACAGTAAGAGCAGTTTGACAGTGGAAACCACTGCTGCCTGGAAGTGTGGTGGAGTCTCCTTCTTGGGAGGTTTTTAAACAGAGGCTGGGTGAGCAACTGTGTCTTCTTGTATGGCAGAATGGGGATGGACTGGATGGCCCTTGGAGTCTCTTCCAACTCTGTGATTCTTTTTTTTTTTAAATTGATTCTCCTTGTGTCTATTTCCTTTTGATTTCTAAACTCCTGTTCTTTAGAAGAGGCTTCCTTATTTCCTTTGATACTACAGATGCCTCCCCATAATTGTCATTCTACTGCTCACTAGCTCCTTGAGGATAATGAGGAAGATCTTCTTAGGAGCAAAGCATAGAAACTAAGGACAAGACCAGAGCTAAGTCTCATTTACCATCCCTAACATTCTCTTCTTTCTTCTTCATGTGACATGCTGAAACTATTCATTTATTTAATATATACCCTGCCTTTCCCCCAGTGGGACCTAATGAGGCCTTCCCTTTTCAGTATGCTAGTATCTAGGCCAAGAGCATCAGTTCAGGTCAATTTCCCCCTTAACTTCCCCAGGCACAGATCCGCCTCCCCCTTTCTTCTTGTGGTACAAGATTATGAGAAGTGAGAAAGAACCCACAGCTGTATTAAGGCTAGAAGAACAGGAGACTACCCTGACAGGGAAAAACTCACTGCCTCATAGGATTCCTTTTAATCTGCTACCAGCAAAGAGAATTCCTGGTCAGAAAAAAAAGGGGGGGCAGAGGGGCAGTAAACTTGTTTCTGTTGTGTTTCTCCACACAGCAATGGATTAAGTATGAAGTCTCAGCAGAACAAGCCATGTCTGAGATACTGGCAGCAAACGGCACCAGTTCCCTTCTATATTTGCATTCCCTTCCAGTCTGTACACCTCAGAGGTAGGCTGTCCTGCACTGACAACCATACAGAAAACATTAATTGAAGTTTGGGGACCACAGTTCCTGACTAGCAGCCAATAGAAATAATAGATCACCCCATGAAATCCGCCTTGGACCACTTTTAGGGAAGCATATATGAAGATGTTGCCCTCTGGTGCAGTAATCCATTAGATTGCCCCCTCATCACTGACTCCCGGCGCCCTGACTTCTGGATGAACTGTGGGTACCGGAGGGTCTCCTGACAATCATAGTCTGAAATTCAGTGTTGGAACTGCCATTAGTTCAATCACAAACCAATTGTTTATCCTGAGTCCTGGGACTGGCTTTATGAAATCTCTTCTCCAGGGATTCAAAGGATCCACCATCATCCAAGAATTCTCTTAAAAGTGTTACATTTCATTTGAGGAAAAAGGTTTGGGATGGAACATTCTTTCAGGGGAAAGAAATGGTCTTGCCCTTCCACATGGATACACAATGCAACTCCACTTTGGCAACCTTGAACTTCCTCATCAGACAAAAATGTGCAACCTCTTCTGTTGGAGAATTTATGTGTGCATAAGATGCCAACAGGATGGTGGCCAATGTGTTTTACACAGAAATCATTCAGCGGGATTCTACATGGTGCTTGTGTGTTTTAAACCTATGCTCACTTAGTTATGTAGGGCTGACACTATACCTCCTTCTGCTCAATATCAAGACTCTGCACTTGATTTTATATCTGCCAACGTGCCCACTCGTTGCCTCCTTGTGTGTTAAAGCAAGCATAGTGGCTGGTTCTGCAATCTTACTGAAGAAAAGGGTACATTGAGGGCACTGACAAATACTTCAGCCCCAGCCAAGAATGTACAACTGCAGTCGAAACAGCTATGCTTATCCAGTTCCACTTAAGCAACTGTGGACTCATGGTGGAAATGGCCAAAAAAGGGCAACCTCACACATCAGGGAATTTAGAAGAGGTTCTGGCCACTGTCCTCTGCGCAAGAAATGTGGGTATTGTACAAAGAAGAAAGAACATGAAACAATACATGCATTGCTATGCAGAGATTTTGCAAAGTGCCAATCGTAGAGTTGGAAGAGACCTCAGGGGCCATCGAGTCCAACCCCCTGCCATGCAGGAACACCCATCAAAGCATTCCCAACAGATGGCCATCCAGCCTCTGCTTAAAAACCTCCAAGGAAGGAGACTCCACCACACTCCATTGAGGCAGCATATTCCACTGCCGGACAGCCCTGACTGTCAGGAAGTTCTTCCTGAGGTTCAGGTGGAATCTCCTTTCCTGCAGCTTGAATCCATTGCTCCTTGTCCTGGTCTCTGGAGCGGCAAAAAATAAGCCCGCTCCCTCCTCTACATGGCATTCCTTCATATATTTAAACATGGCTATCATGTCCCCTCTTAACCTTCTCTTCTGCAGACTAAACACACCCACCTCCCTAAGCCATTCCTCATAGTTCCCTATTCCCAGTTCTTCATTTCTGCGAAAATTCAACATCAGCTAACTCATTCAGATGAATAAATATGCAGTTTGACTATACCTAAACAACCCAGTTTACATACGGAAACTGGAAACGAGGGACCAAATTCCTCATTTGTGGGGGAAAAAATATTTGCAGGGAAGAAGGCTGAGAGAGAGTGACCTCTTGCCCCTCAGGCCTCCAAGGGCCAAAGGAACAGAGCTGGTATTCTTCAGAGATGAGCCGATGAGGCTTCTCCTCCTCATCCCATCCCTTTCCACACCGTTTTTGAGGTTCTGCCTAAATCTCCACGGCCGTCTTAGGTGAAGACTGCCTCTCAAACCTCAGGGCTACCACCAAGAGAGACGGAAGGCCTTCCTCCTCTCTCACGGCTGTGGCCACCAACGGTGGTGTCACGTTAGGGCTCTAAGCCGCCTGCATTTTAAACATTCAGGACGTGCAGGCACACTCTTTATTCGGAGGTACGGACTGAAACCGCTCATCACCTAAGCGGCTGAAACTGAGGATTGTTTCCTCTGAACAAAGCACAGACAGAGCCGACTGACGACGATTCAGCGCACAGTACGCCGAGTGGCTGAACCCACGTGCCTAATTTGCTCACAGTCCGCCCGATCCTTCCCGGGCCGCCTTCTGTTGGGGACACCCCTGCCTCGCCAGCCGCCTTTTCCCTTTTGGCTCGCCCCGCCTGATACCCGATGCCATCGTCCAGGTCCTCTCTGATCCCGGCTAACGGGCATCTCGGTTTAACGGCAGATCCCAAAACCACCTTCCGAGGCCTGTTCGCTGCCTTAAATCCCTCAGCTTGCCCCTTCCTGCTATACGCCGCCGTTGCATCACTTGGCAGTGCTCGCGTATCCCATCATCCCCTCGTCGCTCTGCGTTCCAGGAATACGTACAAGTCCTGTGTTTGCCGCGCACAGAACCAGCCGCGGAGGGGGCGGGGGCGGGGGCGGGGGCGGGGGGGGGCTTCTCCCGGGCCGTCCCGGCTCGCGGCCCCGCCTCGCCCCCTCCCCACACTCCCAGCGTCGACTTCCCCCGCGCGGCGCGGCCGCCCACCACACGTGCCCCGCCCTCCCTGCGAGCAGCTCTTCCCCCTCCCCACCCAAGAGGCCGCTGCGGGGTCCCCACCCCGAAACCCTCTCCCTTCCCCGCCCAGGAGAGGCGCGGGGCAGGGGGAGGAGGGTCCCCTTCTCGGGGGCGGCGTTGTGTGGCACAAATCAGGACCTCCCAATTAGGGGATGAGGAGGGGGCTCGTCTCTCCCCCCTCCCCAAGCCTGCCCGCTTCCTCTGCTTCCTTCCGGCCGAGGGAGCGGAAGAGGGAGACGCCCTGGGACTCCCCGCGGCCCCCTTCCCCTCAGTCCTCCAAGGACCAGGAGAGCGGAGCGCTAGGCTTCCTAGAAAGGCGGAAGTGTCCCTCTCGCCTGTCCGGAAGGGCGGAGGGGGAGACCTTCCGCTTCTTCCGAGAGGAGGGCGAGGGGGAGAAAGAAACGGCCGATGGGTGGAGCAGGTAAGGCGGGAACGGGGGGGGGGGCAGGGGTACCCTGAATGGCGTTTTGTGTGGGGAGGAGGGGGGAAGGTCCCGATTCCTGCCGCCGCCTTTGGCGCCCCCGCAAGGGTCACCCGGGCCCGCCCCCCCCCCCGCCCAGGCAGTCCCTGCAGCAGGCGGTTTGGTGTGAGCGTGTGCAAGTAAAAATAGTGTAAATAGCGCAGGCGAAGAACCGGACTGGATCTGACTCCCGCCATGGGGAGCGCCAGGAGGAAAATGTAAAGGTGAGAGCAGACACACACACACCCAGCCCCCCCGCCCCGCCCCCCCCTCCAGCTGTGCTGATTCGGCGGGGACAGTCCTGATGGATTCTGTTAGGTTCGAAAATTCAGTGCTTGGAAATTTACTGTAAAACTAACACTTGCTAATCATTAACTGTAGTATTAACTGGAATTTTAAGACACTTGTGGCCCATCAAACAGCCTGTGCCTCATAGCTGTTTGATCGGCTTTGCTCGTATTTACGCAAAAGAGAAGGAGGCAGCTGCCATCAAATACGTCTTTTGGAATGACCCAGGATGTTGGCAGAGGCATACAGACTCAGGAATATTAAGGGTCGGATAAAATGTAGCACGTGCAAAGACAACATGCAAGGCAGCAAAATAACAGGGCACACCCTCAAAATCCCCTCATACTCAATTTCTAAGGGCCTGAAGGAAAAGGAATATTTTTACTTGCCAATGGAAGGAGAGCAAGGAAGGAGGAACCATCTTAGTTTCTCAAGGGAGGGAGTTCCAGAGCCTGGAAGCGGCCACCAAGAAGGTCTTGTGTCCTGTTCCTTTCCTGCGAATCTGAGAATGTGGTGCGGCAGAGAGAAGGTCTCGCCTGGAGATCCCCGAGCTCTAACGGGCTAATACTGGGGGATACCGGAGGAGGGATTTTTTTATGTTAAGGTAGTTTTTGGTTTCTCGCCTTTCAGCTCCAGGTCTTGTTTTGAGGAAGTGGCTGAGCAATTTTCCTAAAAAGGAGTGGGATCTCCTAGACTCAGGCCAGAAGGATCTCTGCAAGGAATTCAGGATGGAGGATGATGAGAAGGTAGCCTCACTGGGTAAGGATCTCTTTTGCCTGAAAGAATGGATTCACATTCTTGTATTTTCTCTTCAGTTATTGGGATGCAGGCACAGAACTGAGATGTCATCCCAAACTGCCATACTGTGCCACATGAACTTGTATAATGGCTTTAAATTACAGGAGGGTAGTTTTTGATGGAATGTTATGTTAGAAGTTACTTCTTGATGATAACAGTGGTCCAGCAATGGAACCACTCACCTATAGAAGTGGTGGGGTCTCTTTCTCTCTTCTAACTGCCGCTAGCTTCAACTTGTGGCAACCCTATGAATGAGATTCCTCTATTTCACCCCATTTGTCAACAGCCCTGTTCAGATTGAGGGCAGCTGTGGCTTCCTTGATTGAGTCTATCCATCTGTCGTGGGGTCTTTCTCTTTTCCTACTGCTTTCCAGCTTGTCAAGCATTCTTGTCTTTTCTAGTAAGTTTTGTCTTGTTACCCTGAAAATCTGGGGGTCCCAGAGGGACACCTCAATGTGCTCCAAGTGATGAGGAAAGTAAGCTCAATGGAGTACAAGCAACAGCTATGCAAGAGGCAGGGTAACCTAGCGAGATCTTTTACCCAGTTTTTATAGGGTCAAGCTCAGTCAGAAATAACACAAAAAAGTCTGATAAATGACTTTATTGGACAGTAATAGCTCTCATCAACACAAATACACACGCATCTAAGGCCTAAAAGAAATAAAGAGTGGAAATAAGATAGAGGGATTGTTGAAGGATTCGTAGTTTGGGCGGTACTGCACCTTTTCCTGAAGTCCTTGGTCCAGGAAGCAGCAAAAGAAATGGAACTCAGTGAAGAGACGCTGAGGAGATCACACGGCTATTGGGAGTATGACTGGGAGACATCCTGTAAACTAGTCCAAAAACAGGGACTATTTGTAGGAAAAATTTACCTTGAGGGCAAATCCTCTCCTGGGGAGAACAAAGGGGACAGCAACGGAAAACAGTTTCACACCAGCACTTTCTTTGATATCGGAAGATAACAAAGTGTTATCCAAGTATCAGGATCTTCCACCGCTTTGAGGCTGCGGTGTGTGTTTCTGGAGATAGATTTGGCCTGATAAGATTTTATTGCTTCCAGTGCCCAACTTTATGGGAAAACTCTTACTCCTTTCAAGTTGGCTCCGTAAAGGTTGATGACCTTTTGTCCACTGTGGGTTAGCACAGCTTGAGGTCTCCTGTGGCTACGTGACTGGGGAGTTTACTGGCCTGACCTGGTTCTTTCGATCGTACAACCAGTATTGTCTACGTGCTCATCTGGGTGACCCCTCTGGTGGGTTAGATTAATTTTATATCAAAGTTGTAGACCCTGGGATAGGGTTTACCAAGGGGTCAACATTCTCGTGATATGTTTAAAATACGACAGTCTTTGTGTAGTTATCCTGGGTTCTAGGAAGAGTTCAGATTTGATTTGCTCTAGGACCCATTTATTTGTCTTTTTAGCAGTCTTCTCCAGCACCATGTTTCAAAGGAGTTTATTTTCTTCTTGTCAGCTTTGTATACAATCCACCTTCCACAACCGTACCTAGAAATTGGAAATACGACAGCATGGACAATCCGAACTTCAGTATTCAATTATATATCTTTATGCTTTAGGATCTTGTCTACTTCCTTCATAGCTGCCCTTCCAAGTCTTAGTCTTTTTTTGGATTCTTGACTGTAAACCCCTTTCTGAGTAATAACTGAGCCAAGGTATGGAAAATCTTGAACTATTACAATGTCTTCGTCATCTGTGTTCACGTTATATGAATCATCTGTGGTCATTATTTTTATTTTCTTAATGGTCAACTATAAACCTGTCGTGACTTTTTTTCAGTAGTCGCCACAAGTCTTTGTTTTCTGCTAGTAGTATGGTGTCTTCTGCCTATGTTAAACTGTTGATGATTCTTCCTCCAGTGTTCACCCTCCTTCGTCTCAGCCTCTCAGCCAGCTAAGCACCTTTTTTCTTGGCAAGCAGTATGCACTTGCAAGCGGTTCCAAGTGAGCCTCCATAAGCAAGTAGAACTGATGAAAAAGCTGAACTCCTGTTGAATTAATGGAACTTGTCCTTAATTTGGAATGTTGGAACCAGTGACACTGCGAGGCACAGCTTTCACCACATCACAAAGGACTATGAGGTTATGGGGACAAAGCTTAAGGACCTTGGTGCACAGGGGGTCATTTTGTCTCTCCTCCCTGTTCAAGGACGTGGCGCACGAAGGGAAAGGGCAATAGCAGAGGTCAACAACTAGCTCCGCACATGGTGCCGCCAGCAACAGTTTGGGGTTTTGGATCACGGCCTGAATTTCCATGAACGTGGGCTTCTGGCAACGGATGGGCTGCACCTCACGAAACTTGGCAGAAATGTTTTTGCAAACAGTCTCGCAAGGAGGATTGAGAGGTCTTTAAACTAAGTTCCACTGGGGAGGAAGACAATATTATTCAGGGCAAAGACATGGCGAGTGCAGGGGGGAAAGGCCCAAATGATATTGGCCAAATAGTACAAGCGTCCAATGGTGGGAGGAGTAGAAACTATACTACAGGACTTGCGGGAAGGGCCCGGGGACTTAAGTGTCTCCACACTAATGCACAGAGTATGGGAAACAAGCAAGATGAACTTGAACTCCTAGTACAACAAAATAAATACGATTTGATAGGCATCACTGAGACCTGGTGGGATGAGTTTCAGGACTGGAATGTAGGAATAGAGGGGTATAGCCTATTTTGTAGAAATAGACTGAAGAAGAAAGGAGTAGCAGCCTTGTTTGTCAAGGATGTTTTCACCTGTGAAGAGATCCAGGACTTGAACCCAGAAAGTCAGGTTGAGAGCATCTGGGTAAGAATTAAGGGAGCAAGAAACAATAGGGATATTTTGGTGGGGATTTACTACAGACCTCCAACCCAGACTGAGGAATTTGATGACGCCTTCCTCAACCAAATGACTGCGCATTCAAAAAGGAGAGGTACAGTAATAATGAGAGATTTCAATTACCTGGATATATGTTGGCAGTCAAACTCTGCCAAGACAGCAAGGTCCAGCAAGTTTCTTGCTTGTCTTGTAGACAATTTCATGGTCCAGAAGGTGGAAGAGGCCACAAGGGGATCAAATATTCTAGATCTGATCCTGACCAACAGGGATGTCCTTGTTAATGAGGTAGAAGTGGTTGGATCTTTAGGGGGGAGTGACCATGCCCTATTGGAATTTGGCATTCAGTGGGAAGGAGAAGATAAGTGTAGTCAGACACTCATCTTAGATTTTAAAAAAGCGGACTTCTGTAGACTTGAGAAGCTGCTGGCTGGAATTCCGTGGTCAAGAATAGTGAAAGGGAAAGGAGTTCAGGAGGCATGGGAGTTCCTTAAAAGGGAGATACTGAAGGCACAGTCTAAAACTGTGCCAATAAGGAGGAAAAATGGAAGGCATCTGAAGAAACCAGAATGGTTGACTAAAGAACTCTCAGTTGAGCTAAGTGTTAAGAGAAACATATACAGGAAATGGAAGAAGGGGGAAACCACAAAAGAAGAATTTAAGCAAGTAGCTAGGAGATGTAGGGAGGAAGTCAGAAAGGCTAAAGCACAGAACGAACTTAGGCTGGCCAGAGACATTAAAAACAATAAAAAGGTCTTTTTTAAATATGTCCGCAGCAAAAGGAAAAAGAAGGAGACAATAGGGTCGCTGCGCAGAGAAGATGGTGAATTACTAACAGGGGAAGAGAAAAGGCAGAACTACTTAACACCTTCTTTGCCTCAGTTTTTTCCCAGAAGGATACAAGCACTCAACCTGGCGGTTGGGGAGCAGGTGAGGAAGCAGGGGAAATACGGCACATAATAGGTAGAGAGGTGGTACAGGAATACCTGGCCACACTGGATGAATTCAAGTCTCCAGGGCCAGATGAATTGCATCCTAGGATATTAAAAGAACTGGCAGAGGTCATTTCGGAACCACTTGCTATAATCCTTGAGAAACTTTTGAGGACAGGAGAAGTTCCAGCAGATTGGAGGATATCAAATGTTGTCCCCATCTTCAAGAAGGGAAAAAAAGAGGACCCAAATAATTATCGCCCAGTCAGCCTGACGTCAGTACCCGGAAAGATCCTGGAGCAGATCATTAAGCAGTCAGTTTCTAATCACTTAGAAAGCAATGCGGTAATCACGAGAAGTCAACATGGATTTCTCAAAAATAAGTCATACCAGACTAATCTTATTTCTTTTTATGATAGAGTTACTAGCTTGATAGACGAAGGGAATGCTGTGGATGTAGCATATCTCGATTTCAGTAAGGCATTTGACAAAGTTCCCCACGCCATTCTTGCAAAGAAGCTAGTAAAATGTGGGCTGGACAGAGCTGCTGTCAGGTGGATCTGTAACTGGTTGACTGACCGTTCCCAAAGGGTGCTCACCAATGGCTACTTTTCATCCTGGAGAGAAGTGACTAGCGGGGTGCCACAGGGTTCTGTCCTGGGCCCAGGGCTGTTCAATATCTTCATCAACAACTTGGATGAAGGAATAGAGGCAAGCTCATCAAATTTGCAAATGACACCAAATTGGGTTGGCTAATACGCCAGAGGACAGGATCAAAATTCAAAATGACCTTGACAGATTGGAGAGCTGGGCCGAGGCTAACAAAATGAAATTCAACAGAGAGAAGTGTAAGGTCCTACACTTAGGTAGAAAAAATGGAATGCAGAAATATAGGATCATAGAATCATAGAAATGTAGAGTTGGAGGAGACCACACGGGCCATCCAGTCCAACCCCCTGCCATGCAGGAACACCCTCAAAGCTAATACAATTCTCAGTTGCATCAACAGGAGTATGGTGAGAAGAGAAGGTTAAGAACTGACATAATAGCCATGTTTAAATATATGAAGGGATGCCATGTAGAGGAGGAAGTGGGCTTGTTTTCTGCTGCTCCAGAGACCAGGACAAGGAGCAATGGATTCAAGCTGCAGGAAATGAGATTCCACCTGAACTTCAGGAAGAACTTCCTGACGGTCAGGCTGTCCAGCAGTGGAATATGCTGCCTCGGACTGTAGTGGAGTCTCCTTCTTTGGAGGTTTTTAAGCAGAGGCTGGATGGCCATCTGTCGGGAGTGCTTTGAGGGTGTTCCTGCATGGCAGGGGTTGGACTGGATGGTCCCTGTGGTCTCTTCCAAGTCTACATTTCTATGATTCTGTGATTCTATTGGAAGTGTCAAAAGAGTGAGTAGTCAGGTAACGAGGTGCCAAAAGGTACGGACTTCCTGCATGGAACATTTCTGATTTGTGGCCCAGCCCATTCATTTGTTTTCAGCAGCAGCTCTTTCTGCCTCTCTTTCTCCCCATTCTGTTTTCCTGCAAACCTTCCATTTCTACCTTCGAGAGGATCTTGAAGGTCCAGATAGAAATCAGTTCTCATGAAATCTGAAACAGATCCTCCCAAATTCATGATTTTCCCAAAGGCTGCCTTTCCAACCACCCTCAGCTGGGAGATTTCTTTCCAACTAGAGGTCACCTCTTGGGGGGTCTCCATTGGGGCTGAGAAATTTGGGAGTGTTCAAAGGGGAGAATAACCTTGCTGGCAGAGTTTGTGTGTATGAGATATTTGGCTCTGTGTCCTGGGCTTGGCAGCTCAGCAAGGCTCCTCAGCTACGTAATAAGCTAGATCATAGCAGCTCCATAAAACAGCCTCAGGGCTAAAGCAAATTTTCCAAAAAAACACAACAATAGTTCAGAAAGGGGACAATCTAAAGCAAAACCAATAATTCAAGCAAAGTTTCAAGGTCCAAGATCCAAAGCACACAGGTAGGGAAAGTAAGAATCACCATGGCTGTCACCACCAGTAGGGTCAGTAGTTTCTGTTGTAAATAAAAAGGGAATTCAGAAGACAAATAAAGAAAGAGAAATAGTCTTTTATGTATATTCTAGTTAAAAATAAGCATAGCATATAGATTCTTAATATACAAAAGGTTAAAAGAGAACACAAGCAAGTTTGGCAAGTTAAAATACAAAATATATCAAAATATAATACAATACCACAATGAAGCAGGATATGATACAAACTGCAGCAACAGCAAATCAGGAAGTGGAAGTAAGTGTCCACTAAAACAATGCTACTCTTATAGAGCCTTTACACCTGCTCCCAATAACAGTAGCAGGTGAAGGTCCTCTATACCACCAATAGGCCCATTAACCCCATAATAACTAGAGTTGTAAGTCTTGACAATTCCAACAGTTTCCAGCGTGTTGTTGAGGCCTCTTGATTATATAGCCGTAGCCCCCTGGCCAGCTGTGTCCTACTTAACGATCCCTTCCCATATAAGCACTGCCCATAGCCTGGGCTCTCCCTTTACGTCCTTGCACTGGCTACCATAAGTACTGCCTTTTCATGTTTCTGGGGTGTGGCTGCTGCGAAGGGATGTGTCTGGGTCCTGGAGAAAGGGAATGACATGCTGGGTCTGGTTTGGGGATCTTTGTGGGTGTGGGGGGGGCTATTATGGGATGCCAGAAGGCAGGGCTAGCCATGAATGGCAAGGAATGCAGTTTAAAATGGGGGAGGATGAAAAGGAGGAGGCGGAGAAAAGAGTTTCTGCCTCTGAGAGGCAGGAAATTGTGAGTCTTGTGGGGGGTAAGGGAGGGGATCCCTGAGCTTCTATATTCTTGGAAAAGAGTGAAGGGGCATAACAAGCGTTTCTGTGAGGAGAAGAGGCTGCTGCGGCGAGAGAAAGAGGAGGCAGGAGGAAAAGGTCAGGCCCCAGCTCCTGGGGGGGGGGGTTGGGGAGGTGGGGAGACTTGAGGCCATCATCATCTGTGGGAAGGAAAGAGCGTGGGGTGTTATCTAAATGCAAAGCCTCCCCCCCAGCTCCCACACTGTCTTGCCTGGTCTCTCTTCCTCCTTCATGAAGGCTGAGGGAGGAGCCTTCTGCTTCTTGTTCGGCAGGGTGGAATCTGACCTCCCTCCCAGTTTGCCTTCCAGGAAGGCGGTGGCTCCCCCCGCTCCCTCATCTCCGGGGGGGCCCACACAGATCCAGGACTGGTCTGCAATTAGGCAAGGTGTTAACTGAAGAAATATGAAAACATATGCAGTGCGTATTTACAAAAATATGCCTCATGTTCTATTGCATATGAAACACAATTATTAAGAAGTAACATTGAACTGTCAAGCAGGAGGCTGGGAGCATTTTACTTCTGTAATTTTGTTCCTTCCTGGTAGTGGTGTTGCTCTTGTTATATACATTTATATCTCACCTTTCTCCCAGAATTGGGACTCAGAATTGAGCAGCTTATAATTTAAAAACAATCCAAAAAACATACATAAGCTGGATATTAGAATTAAGCTGTTTACTGAATTAAAACAACTCAATAAATAAAAATTCATTTAAAAAGATTAAAAAACTGTCAAAAACAACAATAAAAACAATACAGCATTCCCCTAGCTTGTTCTTTAAAAACTTTCTGTATTAAAAACCTCTTTCCAGTTTATCTCCTCTTGTCTTAAACATCTCTGCCTACTTTTCCAGATTCTGTGTTCTCTGGCTTGTCTGTTTTATACCTGAGGTAATCTGAGAAATATTTCCTTTATCTCTGACTTAACTTCCTTCATCTCAGTTTCCTTTGATCTCTTTTTTAGAACTCTGATATTAAATATCTCCCCATCTGATCCATCTGGGTTCCCTTCTGTGCACTCAGGGACTTTAAAGATTGAGGTTCTTCAGTAAATCTTTGAGCCATCTCTGAAATTTTGAAGGGAAAAGCTACAGATCCTCTTCAGTCTTTTTCCTGATTATCCAGCTCTTAAGTCTTATTTCTATATTATAGTTCACATTTATCTCAGATTTTAAAAAAAGCCACTCGATAGATCCCCAAAGAAATAAGTAAAAAAAAAACTTAGGAAAAAAGGAAAAATAATAAGAGAAAAAATTCCAAGAATGTTTGTAATCTTTATCCCCGTTTTTATCTTTCCCCTTTATTTTTTTTTCCCAAAAAGAAAAATATCCTTTTCGAAAAGTTCACAATTTATAGAGCTCCTTTTGAGCACCAGGTGTTACTCTCTGCTCATTCATTTCAGCGCAGCCATTACCTTCACACATCATTCAAATTCTTTTCCCGTCAGCTGCTTTCACATTCTAGAAGGCATTCTGTCCTCATTCACTTCAGTGTAGTTGCCTTTAAAAGCAGCTACAGTTGGCCCTCCACATTTGCTAGGGTTAGGGTCATAGGACACCTGAAAAAGTAGGAAAATCACAAATATCAAAATGTGTGTGTCTGTGGGAAGGGTACCAAGGCATGGTGGGGGAGATGGGCATGCAGGCTCCAAACCAGGTCAGGTGAAGGAGAAGGAGAGGGGGAGGGTTGGCACGGTGGACCTATGCTTCCTTTGTCACAGTCATCTCCTTCCTTTGGTGTGCGGGGGCATCAGGAGAGGGTTTGTGGTGCTGAGGAATTAGCTGGCCAGGCACTGGCCGCTGGAGGAGGAGGAGGACCAGAAGTGGGTTTTTAAAGAGCTGTGCCATCTGATTGGAGCTGCCGGGAGGGAAAGCTGCCCCGTAAAGCAAGCACTTGAGGTGGTGGGGCAGCAGTTGGAGAAACTCACAAGTAATCAAATCATCACATCTGTGAAAGTTAAGCCCACAAATGCGGAGGGCTGACCGTGTTATCCCCAAAACATAGGTGCCACAAGGGCCACCCCATGATGCCAATGCCTCAGTGGGAAAATGGGGAATAAATTAGCCCAAATCAGGAGGCTAACAAGAGGGGGGCAACTTAGCGAGACTTTGCTTCCAATGTTTACAGTCTCACACAAGAAAAACTCAGCCAACAAGTGAAAATTTGAATTCAAAATGTGTTTTATTGAAGTAGATGATATGCATGCAAGAATTCAAACATGCACACAATCAGGCAAGAGCTAGCTGAAAGGAAGTGAGGAAAGTGGGATAGAAACTGCAAGGGATGCAGGCGATATTTACCAGATCCAATGAGAAGTGAAGAAACGAGGGGATGTGGCTTAGGTGCTGAACCTAAGGGCAGTTCTCGGTTCGGCAAACAGTTAGAAAGACTGACACTCAGATCGGTGAGAGCCTGGGTAGGACTGCCTGTAATCAGGGGTATTTCTACCCTGAAAATAGCCTGTGGCAGTGAAAGCTCCATGAGGTTAACAGTGGGAACTGTGGAACATACAATAGTTTATTAGTCCACTGATTGTCACAGTGCTTGATTGACAAAGATGTGATGGATATTCTAATAGCAATCTGTCGGGGGTGCTGCAAGGAAGAGGAACCAGGATGCAGATGTGCAAGGGATGGAGATTTGCCAGTCGGTATGCTGGTGGGCTTCTAGCATTTGTGTTCTCTGGGAAGACACTCAGCTTCCACCTAAGCCAATCATCCACAGGAACAACAGCTCTGTGCCTGGCAAATGACCTAACCTAGCCTAGAGGGTATCCAGGTTGACTTGCCTTTCTTTCTCACATTTACAGTCAGATTTTCTCCCTCACTTAGTTTGACTTCTCAGTCACCTGTGAGGCTTGATTTTGATATCAGAGCCAATTAAGCATGTGCTGCCAATTCAGTATGGTGCCAATTAGGTATGGTGCCCATTCAGACCATACTAATATTGGGGACCCCCAAAGTGGGGCCTTACGACTGTACATTCACACATACGTCACTTTATTTTCTCTTTGGATCCTTTCCAACCCCACATGGTGCCCTCTGCCACGGAGTCTCCTTTGAAGGAAGCTTTCTCTAAAGGCAACTTCCTTCTCAGAGCAGCCAGTAATTGTGCTTCAGTTATTCAAGGCCAGTCTTAATTATTTCCACTTTAAGGTAAATTAAAAATTCTCTCCTATACAGATTAACATTTATTCACATTCATACACTGTTTTAATTACCATAAAAAATTCAGAGTTTTAATATGTTTCAGTCTGTTAATAAGCATTTCTGGACGGTTTTTACAATCACTTTTAAAAATAAAAGAAATAAGAAACTTCCTCTCACAGTTTGATCCCCTCTCTGGCGCTTTCAGTGTCTCTTTAAATGTCTCTATATTGGTTGCATAATCACGTAAAGTGAAATTTGATCTAACGTTACTTTATATGCGCCTGCAATCATCAGTATTAATTTTTGTACTTTTATACTGAAGGTAAAGCCCAATATCTCACTCTTCATCCAAGCCAGTGTTCACACAATTATTCTTGGAGAAAAGCTGTGTTCTAAAATTTATTAAGAGTGTTCATGTCAAGCAAAACATTTTCTTACATTATTTATTTCTTAACTGTTTGCAAGAATTTGGTGGAGTTTAGAGCTTTCCGTAAGATAGCAAAAACACTTTGTGAGGCTTGATGGCATTCGAAGTCCCCCCCTCTGTCTCTACCTCTGTGGGGTGAACCAATATGACAGGAGGAGACCAGGAACCTTGTTGGTTAATCCTTCATGCCTCTCTTGTCCAGGGAGCAAAACTAGGTGAATCGCTTCACAGGAATCAGCTTAAAATTCAGTGCATCTTGTCTCTCCCTTGTCTCCTTAACAGAGTGACAAGAGAAATGACAGATCACTCCTCCATTTTCCATTGGAAACCCTAAAATTAGATTTTTAATAATTGGCCCACAAAACCTAAGGAGAACTGTCCAAACTGTTTTCGTTTGTAGGAGAACCCTTTCAGAAGAGAGGATTGTGATTTGAGAAGTGTTTTCATTTTCTCCCTTTCAGCTATTACTATCCTTTGAGGATGTCTGTGTATTTCACTAAGGAGGATTGGGATCTCTTGGATTAGGGCCATAGGCCTCTCTACAAGAAAGTCAGGATGGCGGAGGATAGCAATGTGGCCGCTCCAGGTAAGGAGCATTTTCAACTGAAATCTGTGCCTTTTGGAGCAAATTAACCAGAGTGGAATAGGTGTTCTTGGCTGAGAGGATAGCGAAGAATATTGGATAAAAGCAGATCCTGAGTTTCTGTGCTCAGCTCCTAACAGGATCTTCTTCTTTCTCAATCAGGTAATGAGCAGGAGGAAGAGAATCTTTTGGAAGCTCCTGTGGTGTCTTGGGAAACGGCCAAGATTGTTGTGGAGGAAGAGGAGTTTGGAAATCAAAGGGAACTGAAAATGCAAAAGGGAAACCCATCAAAGACTAGGAGGAAGAACTCTTTTGATTCTCAGGAGGATGATATTTGTGAACTCCCGATCCCCCAGGAAAACTACAGGAGGAACAGGATAAACTGTTCTGTTTGTGGAAAAACATTTCAATATAAATTTTATTTCAACATACATTACAGAATCCACACAGGGGAGAAGCCATATCAATGCATGGAATGTGGAAAGAGCTTCAGTCAGACTGCACATCTACGTTCACATCAAAAAACTCACACAGGAGAAAAGGCATATCAGTGCATGAAATGTGGAAAGAGCTTTACTCAGAGTGGACAACTACATTCACATCAAAGAATCCACACAGGGGAAAAACCATATAAATGTATGGAATGTGGAAAGAGCTTCAGTCAGCGTGGAAATCTACATTCACATCAAAAAATTCACACAGGGGAGAAACCATACAAGTGCATGGAATGTGAAAAGAGCTTCTCTCGTAATGACTCTTTACATTCACATCAAAGAACCCACACAGGGGAGAAGTCATATAATTGCATGGAATGTGGAAAGAGCTTCAGCCACAGCGGAAATCTACATTCACATCAAAGAACCCACATAGGAGAGAAGCCATATAAATGCATGGAATGTGGAAAGAAGTTCAGCCAAGGTGGAGATCTCCGTATACATCAAAGAACCCACACGGGGGAGAAACCGTATAAATGCATGGAATGTGGAAAGAGCTTCAGTTGTTGTGCAAACCTACACAGACATCAAAGATTCCACACAGGGGAAAAACCATACAAATGCATGGAATGTGGAAATTGCTTCAGGCAACGTGCACATCTACATAGACATCAAAGATTGCACACAGGGGAAAAACCATATAAATGCATGGAATGTGGAAAGAGCTTCAGTCAGAGTGGAGATCTCCACTCACATCAAAAAACCCACACAGGGGAGAAACCACATCTATGCATAGAATGTGGAAAGACCTTCTCTCATAGTCATACTTTACGTTTACATCAAAGGACCCACACAGGAGAGAAACCATATAAGTGCATAGAATGTGGGAAGAGCTTCTCTCGTAGTCAAACTTTACATTCACATAAAAGAACCCACACAGGAGAGAAACCATATCAATGTATGGAATGTGGAAAGAGCTTCTCTCATTATCAAAGTTTACGTTCACATCAAAGAACCCATACAGGCGACAAACCATATAAATGCTTGGAATGTGGAAACAGCTTCAATTATAGTGCATATTTACGTTCACATCAAAGAACTCACACAGGGGAGAAGCCATATCAGTGCATGGAATGTGGAAAGAACTTCCGACAGAGTGCCCATCTACATTCACATCAAAAAATCCACACAAGGGAGAAGCCATAAAAATCCATGGAATGTGGAATTAATTTCTCTTGTAGTGACAGGTTACACTGACATCAAAAGAACCACACAGGGGAGAAACCATAAAAATGCAGGAAAGTGGAAAGAGCTTCAATGATTGCAGAATGTTGATTAAACATCAAATAACCCAGAGAAGTGAAAAATAATGGGCAAAATAATGAGGGAATTAGTGTTGTAAGTCATATACCAAATATAGAAATCTACTTCAATCAGATTGCTTTGTGAGAAACAGAATCTCTATCTAGCTTCATTACACTTTTGCTGCTGTAGAGAAAACCAGATTCTGTGTTAGCTGGTAATATCTGGGGAAATGAGGCACATAATAGGTAGAGAGGTGGTACAGGAATACCTGGCCACACTGGATGAATTCAAGTCTCCAGGGCCAGATGAATTGCATCCTAGGATATTAAAAGAACTGGCAGAGGTCATTTCGGAACCGCTTGCTATAGTCTTTGAGAAATCTTGGAGGACAGGAGAAGTTCCAGCAGACTGGAAGAGGGCAAATGTCGTCCCCGTCTTCAAGAAGGGAAAAAAAGAGGACCCAAATAATTATCGCCCAGTCAGCCTGACGTCAGTACCCGGAAAGATTCTGGAGCAGATCATTAAGCAGTCAGTTTCTAATCACTTAGAAAGCAACGTGGTAATCACGAGAAGTCAGCATGGATTTCTCAAAAATAAGTCATGCCACACTAATCTTATCTCTTTTTATGATAGAGTTACTAGCTTGATAGATGAAGGGAATGCTGTGGATGTAGCATTTCTCGATTTCAGTAAGGCCTTTGACAAAGTTCCCCATGACATTCTTGCAAAGAAGCTAGTAAAATGTGGGCTGGACAGGGCTACTGTTAGTTGGATTTGTAATTGGTTGACCGACCAAACCCAAAGGGTGATCACGAAGGGCTGCTTTTCATCCTGGAGAGAAGTGACTAGCGGGGTGCCACAAGGTTCTGTCCTGGGCCCAGGGCTGTTCAATATCTTCATCAATGACTTGGATGAAGGAATAGAGGGCATGCTCATCAAATTTGCAGATGACAACAAATTGGGAGGGGTTGCTAATACGCCAGATGACAGGATCAAAATTCAAAATGACCTGGACAGATTGGAGAGCTGGGCCAAAGCTAACAAAATGAAATTCAACAGAGAGAAGTGTAAGGTCCTACACTTAGGTAGAAAAAATGAAATACCTAAATATAGGATGGGGGACACGTGGCTGGATGGCAGTACGTGTGAAAGGGATCTAGGAGTCTTAATAGACCACAAGCTGAACATGAGTCAGCAGTGTGATGCGGCAGCCAAGAAAGCCAATGCAATTCTCGGCTGCATCAATAGGAGTATGGTGTCTAGATCGAGGGAGATACTGGTACCACTCTACTCTGCTTTGGTTAGACCTCATCTTGAATCCTGTGTCCAGTTCTGGGCACCCCAATTCAAGAAGGACACGGTCAGGCTGGAGCAGGTCCAGAGGAGGGCAACCAAAATGGTGAGAGGCCTGGAAACCATGCCCTATGAGGATAGACTTAGAGAGCTGGCTATGTTTAGTCTGCAGAAGAGAAGGTTAAGAGGGGACATGGTAGCCTTGTTTAAATATTTGAAGGGATGCCATGTAGAGGAAGGAGAGGGCTTGTTTTCTGCTGCTCCAGAGACCAGGACAAGGAGCAATGGATTCAAGCTGCAGGAAAGGAGAGTCCACCTGAAGCTCAGGAAGAACTTCCTGACAGTCAGGGCTGTCCGGCAGTGGAATATGCTGCCTTGGAGTGTGGTGGAGTCTCCTTCTTTGGAGGTTTTTAAGCAGAGGCTGGAAGGCCATCTGTCGGGAGTGCTTTGAGGGTGTTCCTGCATGGCAGGGGGTTGGACTGGATGGCCCTTGTGGTCTCTTCCAACTCTACATTTCTGTGATTCTATGATCTCCCAACAGAGCACCATACTGGCATGCCTCAGTTAACAAAACCTCTCATAGTTAATCCTTTTCAAGCAGTCTTTTTACACCCAAGTAACTAGCTGGATATTTTTTAAGCGGCATTGCCATCAAGAAGATAGTGAATGAGGTCTGGGTTTGAAAGAAAAACTTGTCCCTGGATGCATTTTGGAAGAAGCCATGGCTTCCCTGAGTGGGTGGTTTTATTTATCATGTGTGTGTATTTTGAATAAAAAATTTGTTGATATAGGCTGAGCTGCTCTTTTTGTAGGATACAAACCTTTCCCTATTCTTTCCATTTTATTTCTGCCTCTGGTACTGAATTTTGTCTTAAAGAAGTAATGCCCAGGGACACATCTATCTCATTAATCAAAGTATGCTGTATTTTTCTTATAACTTCCACAGCAACAGAAAATACTTAGGGAAAAACAAAATTCAGAGGTAGAAAATCTTTTTAATGTATTTTGCTTCTCAAATAACATAATGTGTTTTTTAAAAAAATACATAGTCCTACATTTATAAGGAAGAGTCAGATGAATCACATGCCACCATTGTATCCCTATGTCTGGTTTGGCAATTCTTTCTACAGGTGACACTCAGGAGAAGTTGGGCCTTCACCTTGCTAGTCCATCGAAAAGAACCTAACCTTTTTAATGCTGAGTTTGAAGTGGAAAGAATTTAAAAAAAAATGCTTGCATGCAGAAGCATAAAATTTGTGGTTTGCAATCCAGTAGTTTTGCATATATTGTCTGATAAAAAAATACATCCCTCCTCGAGTAGCCATGGCTGGGACCAAGGCTTTTTTTTTTTCTGTTTGTAGTGGACTGATGTTATGTCAAGGGGAACATGTCACATGTTAAGGCTATAAGCCAGCTACAAATCCATTTATACCAGCAGTCTGCAAAAATAGCAAGAGGAAACTTGACCAGAACTTACTGATCCAAGACACATTATATTCACACCATCTCCCTCATTTACAAAACTTGTCAGTTATCAAACAAACAAACAAAAAAGTAGAGTTAGCCTGGTACAACTTGTTTTTAAGAAACCCATGCTGTCTCTTAATTCCCCCACACATACATAAAATAATTTTTATGGGTTTTAACATGAACAGGAAAAAAAATAAAAATGAACAAGATTATGAGTCCTCTGAAAAACAAACTCTACCATACAATTGTATGAATGAAATCAGTGCAAAGGAAGACGAAGCAGAAGTGACACCATCATTTCATAAACCCATATGAATAGCTGGAGGGCCAAAATATCTGTTGGATTTGACATAAGAAACAAAGAAGAGCTGTGCTGCTAAGAAAGCATCATAATTCCATTATTTCTAGCACTTTGTACTTGATTAGTTTTTCCATTAATGTCACACTCCCAGATTTGTTTTTCTATTTCACAATTGAAGAAGAAAGTGCGCGCGCACACACTGCACTCTTCTAGTTTGTATCCCTTACCATCTGAACTGACAAACTCATGAAGAAATCAAGGGTTATGAGAAAAGTTAGAAGTTGCTACCGTGAAACTGAAAGTAAACACTAATCTCTTTATACATTTCTTTCAAGAAATTTGTTTATTACTCAGCATGACCACCACATGTGGAGGTCAGTTCTTCTCCCCACACCTGTCTCCAGCATCTCTTACTTAAATTTTTAAATATAACAGTGTAGAAGCACAGGTGTAGTATGCTATCTTCTTAGCATTTTAAAACTGTCTCCTCTGATTTTGCAAAGATTAGTTTACTTGGCTCCACTGACAATAACACTGAGCACTTTTCTCCAGACCTTTGGGTATTAAGGTCATTTTCCCATGCAAGTTTGGGCCGTAGATTTTTAGGAGAAAGATGAGATAACAGAAATTTCTATATACACAGGATGCTACACCTTTAGGTGGCAGTGACATGGACATCAGCAATTCTTAAGAAGAAAATGTATGAGTGCGTTGCTTGCTCCCTTTCTTGTATGTCTAAGGTGATGAAGTCTGTATTTGAGAATGCAGGTGTCATGCCTCAGTCCTAGGAACCAGGTGCACAGGTTGGCAGAGACAGAAACCCTTCCCAAGAGCCACAGCACAGAGACTTGGCTCAACAATACCTGCCACAGCCCAGCATAGATGAGAAAGGGAGGGTCTACAAGACACTCAGGGTGCTTATATAGGAAAGGCTCATTAACCAGGCAACAGCTAAGGGAGGTTGCTGGTTCATAAGTACCACAGACTTGGTGGCAAGAAGTCTGTTGCTGACCACAAACCTTTCTGGTGGAAGCAACGCATTCCTCTTTTTATCCCTGACTTGTGTTCCTGAAAGACCTTGAACTTTGTCTTCTGTGCTGATCACACTACTGGATCCACCCTTCAGCTGATACCCTGGATTTATTGCTGATCAGGACTGCTGAAAGGAACCAATGGTAATTGCCTGATTGATCAGCTTCTGTAAACCTGATTGTGGCTGATACCACGGTCTCTGTTTCATGACTGTGAATCTTGGCTGCCTACCTAAACAGGAGAGCAGTGAAAAGGGAGAGAGTGGGAATAAATCTTTTTGCCAATTATTCCATATTTGAAGAACATTGCAGAGAAATTGTCGTTTTCTATTGAAAGAAATTACTTGAATGTTGGCCAAATTATTTTCTCTACTGTGTTTTTCTTCTTATGCGTGAACTCTAGTGATAACCAAATACAGTTTAGTGGGTGTTGAATTACTCTGGCTAGTAGTCTTGGGTAAAATGCATCATGATGTAACTTGTGGTTGGGAATACCTGTGCCTCTTTCTTTGTTGGTTTGAAATAGTGTTATTTTAAACACCCTAGCCTGTTTACTTCTTGTTAATGAAACTCCTAGAGATTTTGCCTAACTGAAGCTAATTTAAGCCATGAGCAACTAAACAGTCTCTCACACCAAAGTTCATTTCTAGGCAGACTTGGAGGACTTGGCTTCCCTTGAGGGCTGGGAGATAATAGAATCTTAGAATCATAGAGTTGGAAGAGACGCCAGGGGCCATCCAGTCCAACCCGTTGCTTTGCAGGAACACACCTCAAAGCATTCCCAACAGATGTCCATCCAGCATCTGCTTAAAAACCTCCAAAGAAGGAGACTCTACCACACTCCGTTGAGGCAGCAGCAGATTCCACCGCCGGACAGCTCTGACCATCAGGACACTCTTCTTGAGGTACAGGTGGAATCTCCTTTCTTGCAGCTTGAATCCATTTCTCTTGGTCCTAGTCTCTGGAGCAGCAGAAAACAAGCCTGCTCCCTCCTCGACATGACATCCCTTCAAATATTTAAACATGGCTGTCATGTCCCCTCTTAATGTTCTCTTCTGCAGACTAAACATACTCAGCTCCCTAAGCCGTTCCTCATATGGCATGGCTTCCAGACCCTTCACCATTTCGGTCGCCCTCCTCTGGACATGCTCCAGCTTGTCCATATCCTTCTTGAATTGAGGTGCCCAGAACTGGACACAGTATTCAAGATGAGGTCTAACCAAAACAAAATAGAGTGGTACTGTTACTGTCCTCAATCTAAACGCCATATTCCTATTGATGCAACCAAGAATCGTGTTGGCTTTCTTGGTTGCTGCATCACACTGCTGACTCATGTTCAGCTTGTGATCTACCAAGACTCCTAGATCCCTTTCACATGTATTGCTATCCAGCCACATGTCCCTTGTCCTATATTTGTGCCTTCCATTTTTTCTGCCTAAGTATAGGACTTTACGTTTCTCTCTGCTGAAATTCATTTTGTTAGCTTTGGCCCAGCTCTCTAATCTGTCAAGGTCATTTTGAAATTTGATCCTGTCCTCTGGCGTATTAGCAACCCCTCCCAATTTGGTGTCATCTGCGAATTTCATCAGCATGCCCTCTACTCCTTCATCCAAGTCATTGATGAAGATGTTGAATAGCGTTGGGCCCAGGACAGAACCCTGTGGCACCCCACTAGTCACTTCTCTCCAGGATGAAAAGCAGCCATTGGTGAGCACCCTTTGGGTTCAGTCGGTTAACCAATTACAAATCCACCTAACAGCAACCCTGTCCAGCCCGCAGTTTACTAGCTTCTTTGTAAGAATGTCATGGAGAACTTTGTCAAAGGCCTTACTGAAGTCAAGATATGCTACGTCTACAGCATTCCCTTCATCTAGCAAGCTTGTAACCCTATCGTTATAAAAAGAGAGAAGATAAGTCTGGCATGACTTATTTTTGAGAAACCCATGCTGGCTTTTAGTGATTACGGCGTTGCTTTCTAAGTAATTACAAACTGACTGTTTAATGATCTGCTGTAGGATCTTTCTTGGAATTGATGTCAGGCTGACCGGGCAATAATTATTTGGGTCCTCTTTTTTCCGCTTCTTGAAGATGGGGACATTTGTCTTTCTCCAATCTGCTGGAACTTCTCCTGTTCTCCAAGAGTTCTCAAAGATTATTGCAAGTGGTTCAGAAATATCTCCTGCCAGTTCTTTTAATATTCTTGGATGTAATTCATCTGGCCCTGGAAACCTGAATTCATCTAGTTTAGCCAAGTATTCCTGTACTATCTAGTTTAGCCAAATACTCCTGTACTAATGGTCTCACTCACGTCCTTAGACTGAGGAGGAGGAGGAGTTTGAGCCTTTCTGCTTTGGCAGAGATGGTTTTCCTCTCTGCTGACCCAAGGACCACACTGTGAGATAAAACAGTTCTGCCGTTCAGTTCTAAGGCAGAATAGTGGTGTGGGTTAGTATTTATCCACACAGTTTTTGAAATGTCCCCAGTGTTATAAGAATTGGGTTCTAAATACATAGGACCATTTCACATTATATGCTTAGTGACTGCTGGATCAGAGTTGCTCAAGTCTTACCGACAAATCCACCATTTTTCCTCCAGCCTTTTCAAACCAGTGGGAGCATCAGACAAATGGCACCCTGCACAGCCATCCTTTCCTCCACTGAGCATTGTGGGGAATTTTGAAATTTCTGAAATTTTGGATTCATGACAGTACAAGGGGCAGCTCTACTATTTTGTTAATTGGAATGTAGTTATCCAAGGGAATGGCATCTGAGCACCAAGAAAGCCTCCTTCACTCCTCATTAGCAAATGAGAATGGGTGGATACCCAACATGTTAGAGCCGCCCCCTTGGTTCACAAATTTCACAACACGTAGCCAAATAAGCCAGGATAGAGAAGGGAGGGGAGACCCAGTTTTTGGCAGGGCAGAATGTTAAGTTTGCTTTGCTCTCCCTGCTGTGCTTTTAGGTAGTTGCCTTGCATTGATGCTTAAATAGGTTTTGTGGTGGCATGGAGGGATGATGAGAAATAGTGTGCTCAGAATGGGGGAATGTTATTGTAATGATCTGTGATAAGACTGAAGGGATGTGGCTGCGAGGTCACTCTTTTGGCAAGCTGAAGGAAAATGGGAGGGGGATAGAAAAGGCTTTTGGAAAGAGTTGCTGTGATTAACTGTCAAACAGAATACTGGTGCATGCTAATTTGAAATGTTACAGCTTATAAGGTACTGCAAATCCAGTAGTTCTTCAGTCTTGGCAACTGACAAGATGTGCTGCTGTTTTTTCACTGCTCTGAAAAAAGCTTTTGTACCCTCTAAGCCTATTCTCTGAAACTGGAGCAAGCTGGTACATCACAGTCAGCCCTGTTCCTTCTCTGCATGTGCCCACTCTTCCTCCATGACCACTTCCCAGAGTAAATGGATCTGGTTCTGGGAAGGACCAAGTGGGAGGGAAGAAGCTGCCTTCCTAGTCCAAGGAAGGCACCCAAGAACTTCTGTGACCTCCTGACTCTGGATAGACCTTCCCTCTTCTGAACAGATACAAACAGGACCTTCTGCAGTTGCGTGGACCTCAGCCATTGGCTACAATTACTAGAAATCCTCCTCTGATCTTTGGCAGAGAATTGTGCTTCTTCTGGAGCAAGGGTCAGTCTTCTGTGCACATCTATCCTTTTCTCCTCCACAGTCTCCCTTCCTGTGTGATCACAGTCAACATGTGCCCTCCTCCTCCTCCTCCTCCTGTCTGTCCCAGAATTTAGAAAAGGAGTGAAGGAGGCTTTCTTGGTGCTCAGATGCCATTCCCTTGGAACTGGAGTGTGAGGGCTATTTTGAGGATGCTGTCATGTCCTTGCCCCAGGATCCAGAGTTCAGGACCCGAGGGTCCCTTCCCAGCAGCCACACCCCAGAAACATGAAAAGGCAGTACTTAACAGTAGCCAGTGCAGGAGATAAAGGGAGAGCCCAGGCCATGGGCAGTGCTTATATGGGAAGGGCTAGTTACTTAGGACACAGCTGGCCTGGAGGCTGAGTCTGTATAATCAGAGGCCTCAACAACAGAAGGTTGCTGGAATCTATTGACGCTATTGCTGGTTACAGCTGTGATGAGTCTTGCTTCCCTTACCTGTGTGATTCGCACCTTGGACCTCAACACTTTGCATGGATTATCATTTTAACTTTTGGACTATTCCCTTTCTGGACTGTTGTTGTGTTTTTCAGAGAATTTACTTCAGCCTCAAGGCTGTTTTACAGAGCTGCCATTATTTATCTTTTTAGGCAGCGGAGGAGCCTTAGCTGGCTGCCAAGCCCAGGACAGATGCCCCCAATTTTTGAGAATGTGTACAATTGGGATTTTCTTCCCTTTTTTGACTTCTTGCTCTGTTTCCTGAAAAAAGAAAAGCCTCTCTCAGCTCCTCTTTGGGATAAACAAGCACCTGAAGCAGAAAGGGGAAAGGGAGGACGGAACTTGAGCAGGAAGGGAGAGGTGGAGCTGCAGCCCCTGTTAACTAGGAGCTTGAAGCCCCAGAGCCTCTTGCGAAATTCCTCCTCTCCCTGGGGGGGATTCAGTCCATGAGCCCCCTCCAGGGCCAGGGTCTTTGGGGGAGGCCCAGCCAGGCAGCCACCCTAGAAGCCCCAGAGGAACCTCCTTATGAGGGACTTCATGCGGCCGCCACCTGGCCCTTCCCATAATGGGGTTCTGGGACAGGACTGGCTTCCTAAGAGTCAGAAATCCAACAGGAAGAGCTTCCCCCGTCCCTTTCCCTTCATATTAGGTAGATATATATTAGTTGGATGTTTGATGAAATTCAACTTCTGCCAAGGGCACAAGGACCAATAAATTTCTCAGTTCACTTCCAGACCTTTCTCAAAAACCAGAATTTAGATGAATTCTTTTGCAGAAGTGCTAGGCCTAATTCCTTCCACTGTTCCTTATGGTAAGTCCTTTTCTTCTCTTTATTTAATCTTTTTACGCATACCATAAAAATATGAAGGAATTGTTGAGGCATTAGAGGAGCAATGCAATCCCATTTGCCCTTTTAGATTCCTGCGGTCCTTATCAAACCTGGCATTATCCCATTTGGTTTGGTAGTTTTCTGACAGCGATACCTTTTTTTTTTTTTTGAAAAAATGGTCTGAGGGAGTTTGTTAATTGTACATATAACTGATTTGCTGACTGAGTACTGGATGCTTGGAGCAAATAATTTCTTAGGTTCAAAAATTCACCAGCAGAGAGCTTCTGCTGCAAATCTGATTGCAGCAAGGGATTCCATTTGATCATTTTATTTGGGGCTATTTGTGCTTGCTCAAAATTTGAGTGATCATCTACGTTTGTGGAAGCACTGTTAGACCACTTCAAGGAAAATCTAAGTGGCTGGTGATCACTACCAACAACTGTATCCACTGTAAGAGATCCACTGTAAGAGAGGATCACAAAATGTAAGAAATCACATAAACAACTGTCCTTGCTCCAGAATTATTTATATAAGTAAACTCTCCCTCTGAATTGTCTAAATGGGAGCCATTTATTAGTGCTAAATTTAATTTTGTTACTAATATAAAAAAAAATAGGGCCAACATCAATAATTTTTGTATCTTTAGACTTTTGAGTTTCCAGACCTTCGCACAATTCAATTGGGCTTCCTAATGCCCTAGCAATATCCTACTTAGCTGAACCTGTACGTGCATTAAAATCACCAGCAATTACTAATGAGACTAAAAGGAATTCATACTCTAACTTGCATAAATAATCTTCTAATTTATACCAATAATCCACATCATAACATGGTGAACTCCAAGGTAGGACACAGATATTAACAAAAATATAAGAATGTAGTGCATTTTAAATGAGAATAGCCATAGCACATGGAGCCAACCCTTTAAGATGAATTGAGGCTGAAAAAAAAGTATCAATATAGCCAGGCCACCTTTTGGTCTGCTACTTTTGGGGGAGAGAAATACAGTGTTTGAATAAGCCATGTATCCAGATAACCATATTTCTTGCCTTAAACAGATTTCTTGAAACCACAGGATCTGGAATTGCTTTATAGAATATAAAAAAACCACTATCCTCTAATTTATTTCTCCAGCCTGCTAAGCTGCAGGACAGGCAGGAAAGTCCAGATTTTCAGTGTATTGATGTGAACACAGGTGTCCACTTTTACAAAAGCTTTTCCCACAGCTTTTCTGTGCAAGCATATGCTTTCTCCATTGTGTGGATTCTACAATGACGAGATAGATTTTCACTCTGACTGAAGCTCTTTCCCCATTCCATGCATTTATAGGGCTTCTCCCCTGTGTGGGTATTTTGATGGCAATGCAGATGTGCACTCTTACTGAAGCTCTTTCCACATTCCATATACTTATACAGCTTCTCCCCTCCATGGGTTCTGGGATATGGAGGTAGATGTACAGGATGTTCCATTGTTCTTTTCTTCTGATTCGAATATGGCATGAGAAGGTCACAGATAAGAGCTCATTCAACAGCAGAGGATTTCTTCTCAGTCTTTGATTCTTCTTGGTGGTCTGTTTTCCAAAGCCCTCTTTTTACAGTACACTCTTCTGTTTTCCTCCTGATTCCACAGGTGTATGGCTCCTAAAATTCTTTCTCATACTTATTTCCTTGTTGTCATTTCTTTGTGCCTCCAAGTCACATCAGACTTAGGGAGAGCCTAGGTTGAAGCTGCCATGAGGTTTTCTTAGCCTTTGTTCAGAGGGTACCTGTTTGAGGAAAAAGAGGAAAATCTCATAAGGAGCTGACCACAGAAACTTCTCGTCAGGCATCAAGACCAATAACCCAGAGCCATAGAAAGGCCAGGAGAAAAGGGAAGAAGACTGGTCCAACTGGGAAGACCCCATTGCCCGGTAAGAATTCTTCTAACCCCACCCCAATTAAAAGGAATCCCTCATCAGATACAAAGCAAACGGTGGCCTAAGAGTCCTGCTTGTGATATTTTGCACTGCAATGTGCTAACAGTCTCATCCAAGCTTTGTAAAGGAAGACATCTTGAAATATGGCCTGCACAGCAAGGGGCAAATGTTGCACAAACCATTTCCTTTCTATATTCGCTTCTTACGAACATCACACCTCAGAGAAATGTAAACCTCCATTCGGAGCACCTGAGTGAACAATGAACAATTATCCTCCCAGATCCTGAGTGGCCCCAATATGGATAGAAGACTCCATGTGATCAGGCTTGGGAGAAAAAGACTTCCTTGCCTCGTGTGAATCCTTTTACTCAGAAAGAATTTTTCCTGTTCTTCTTTACCCCTGCAGTGTAGTCCCTGTCTAATGTTTCTAAACAAGCCACACTGGAGTCACTGACAGCACAACACGCAGCAAAGTTTATGAAAGGACTTTCCCTAATAGATTGCATTCTTACAGAAACTGTACCTCAGAGCTATGCAAGCAGAGGCAGAACAAATCGGGAAGTTCTTCCTAATGTTTAGATCAAGTCTCTTTTCCTGAAGTTTGACGCCATTGCTCCCTGTCCTAGTTGCTGGAACAGCAGAAAACAAGCTTGCTCCATCTTCCACATAACATCCCTTCAAATATTTAAACACAGCTATTGTGTCACCTCCTAACCTTCTCGAGGCTAAACATATCCACCTTCCTAAGCCACTCCTCATAGGGCTTCCTGGTTACCAGGCCTTTTACCTATTTGGTCACCCTCCTCTGGACATGTTCCAGCTTGTCAATATCCTCCCTGAACTGTGGTTCCCAGAAGTGGACACAGGATTATTCCAGGTGGGATCTGACCAAAGCAGAATAGAGCAGTACCTTCCTTTCCCTTGACCTGGACACCAGACTGCTATTGATGCAGCCAAAATTGCAGTGGCTTTCTAACCTGCTGCATCTCACTGCTAACTCACATTCAGCTTCTGGTCTACTAAGATTCCTAGGTCTCTTTCGTATGTACCTTGCTCAAGCCAGGTGTCTCCCGTCTTATATCTGTACATTTCCTTTTCTTCTACCCAAGTGTAGTCCTTACATTTTTCCCTGTTGAAATACCTTTTGTTAGTTTTGGTACAGCTGTCTCATCTGTTAAGGTAATTTTAAATTATGATCCTGTCCTCTGATGTGTTACCTACCCCTCCTAAATTGGTGTCACGTGCAAATTTGATAAGCATAACCTCTATTCCCTCATCAAAGTCATTGATACAGATATCGAATAGTACCAGGCCCAGGAAGGAACCCTGTGGCACCCCCCAGTCTCTTCTCTCCAGAATGAGGAGGAGCCATTGGTGAGCACCCTTTGGAACTGGTCAATCAAAGAATTACAAATCCAACAGTAGCATCATCTAGGCCAGATTTTGTTAGCTTGTTTGCAAGAATATCATGGGGGAACTTGTGACAGGCCTTGCTGAATTCAACTTCCAGTGGCCGCAGTGGCACAAGCAAAGGCTTCCTCAGTGTTGTTTTCCTGGTTCTCAGCAGACTGTGAACTGCTAAATTTAGGTGGAAAATCCATCCCAAAACTACCCTTTGAATAACCTACTGTTGGCTTCGGAGTGTGTTCTTTGGAGTGAGGGGTATCCGGTACATAACGTTCTCCTGGGAGTCTTCAGAAGCAGCCATTCATCTTTCAAAGAGGTTACAGGGCCACACCATACCCTTTCTCAAAAGCCAGAAATGGACTCCTGACCACATGTGGCTTCTATAGTCTGCCTGTCTTCCATTTCAGGAAGTCCATCTGGCTTGCTGGAGAGTCCCAGGGGCACAAAGACCTGCCAAAATTGTCTAGCCTGACACACAGAATTTTCCTTTGTGGAAAATCTACCGTTCGCAAGACTTCATTCATTTATGCCTGGAACTTGCAAAGACTCTTCAAGGCTCTATGAGGAGGGAGCGGGCTTGTTTTCTGCCGCTCCAGAGACCAGGACAAGGAGCAATGGATTCAAGCTGAAGGAAAGGAGATTCCACCTGAACCTCAGGAAGAACTTCCTGACAGTCAGAGCTGTCTGGCAGTGGGAAAGGCTGCTGCCTCAGTGGAATGTGGTGGAGTTTCCGCCTTTTTTGGAGGTTTTTAAGCAGAGGTTTGATGGCCATCTGCTGGGAATGCTTTGATGTGGGTTCCTGCATGGCAGCGGGTTGGACTGTATGGTCCCTGGGGTCTCTTCCAACTCTGTGATTCTATGATTCTAAGAACCACAGAATCATGCATGGAGTGGGAAGGGGCCCCGTGGGCCATCAAATTCAACCCCCTGCTCAACGCAGGACCTCCGGCTCAAGCAGACCCAGCCTCTGTTCGAAGATGTCCAGAGAAGGAGATCTCACCACCTCTCTAGCTAATGGATGCCATTGCTGAACCTCTCTTACTGTCAGTTAGTTCCTTCTAATGTTCAGTCAAAATCTATCCTCCTGTAATTTAAAACCATTAGACCTAGTTCTACCGTCTGAGGCAGCAGAGAACAATCCTGCTCCCTCCCCTTTGTGGCAGCCTTTGAGTATTTAAAGAGTGCGATCTTGTCCTGACCAGCACAGACTGTAGGGGGACTATTACAGCCCTCAGCTTGGAAACTATGCTTCTATTAATGCAGGTTAAGATAGCATTTGATGTCTTTGCTGCAGCATCACAATGCTGGCTCATGCTCGACATGGTCAACAATACTCCCAAGGTCCTTTTCACACTGTAGTGCTGCTGAGCTAAGTATCACCCATCCTATACCTGTGCATTTGGTTTTTTGTGACCTCAAAGTAGATTTTGTATTTGTCCTCAATCAATTTCATAGAATCATAGAATCATAGAAATGTAGAGTTGGAAGAGACCACACGGGCCATCCAGTCCAACCCCCTACCATGCAGGAATACCCTCAAAGCACTCCCGACAGTTGGCCATCCAGCCTCTGCTTAAAAACTTCCAAAGAAGGAGACTCCACCACACTCCGAGGCAGCATATTCCACTGCCGGACAGCCCTGACTGTCAGGAAGTTCTTCCTGAGGTTCAGGTGGAATCTCCTTTCCTGCAGCTTGAATCCATTGCTCCTTGTCCTGGTCTCTGGAGCGGCAGAAAACAAGCCCTCTCCCTCCTCTACATGGCATCCCTTCAAATATTTAAACATAGCTATCATGTCCCCTCTTAACCTTCTCTTCTGTAGACTTAACATACCCAGCTCTCTAAGTCTATCCTCATAGGGCTTCATGGCTTCCAGGCCCCTCACCCTTTTGGTCGCCCTCCTCTGGACCTGCTCCAGCTTGACCATGTCCTTCTTGAATTGGGGTGCCCGGAACTGGACACAGGATTCAAGATGAGGTCTAACCAAAGCAGAGTAGAGTGGTACCAGTACCTCCCTCGATCTAGACACCATACTCCTATTGATGCAGCCGAGAATTGCATTGGCTTTCTTGGCTGCCGCATCACACTGCTGACTCATGTTCAGCTTGTGGTCTATTAAGACTCCTAGATCCCTTTCACACGTACTGCCATCCAGCCACGTGTCCCCCATCCTATATTTCTGCATTCCATTTTTTCTACCTAAGTGTAGGACTTTACATTTCTCTCTGTTGAAATTCATTTTGTTAGCTTTGGCCCAGCTCTCCAATCTGTCCAGGTCATTTTGAATTTTGATCCTGTCCTCTGGCGTATTAACAACCCCTCCCAATTTGGTGTCATCTGCAAATTTGATGAGTATGCCCTCTATTCCTTCATCCAAGTCATTGATGAAAATATTGAACTGCACTGGGCCCAGGGCAGAACCCTGTGGCACCCCGCTAGTCACTTCTCTCCAGGATGAATAGCAGCCATTGGTGAGCACCCTTTGGGAATGGTCAGTCAACCAGTTACAGATCCAGCTGACAGTAGCTCTGTCCAGCCCACATTTTACTAGCTTCTTTGCAAGAATGTCATGGGGAACTTTGTCAAAGACCTTACTGAAATCGAGAAATGCTACATCCACAGCATTCCCTTCATCTATCAAGCTAGTAACTCTATCATAAAAAGAGATAAGATTAGTCTGGCATGACTTATTTTTGAGAAATCCATGTTGACTTCTCGTGATTGCCGCATTGCTTTCTAAGTGATTAGAAACTGACTGCTTAATGATCTGCTCCAGGATCTTTCCGGGTACTGACGTCAGCCTGACTGGGCGATAATTATTTGGGTCCTCTTTTTTTCCCTTCTTGAAGATGGGGACAACATTTACCCTCTTCCAGTCTGCTGGAACTTCTCCTGTCCTCCAAGATTTCTCAAAGACTATAGCAAGCGGTTCCGAAATGACCTCTGCCAGTTCTTTTAATATCCTAGGATGCAATTCATCTGGCCCTGGAGACTTGAATTCATCCAGTGTGGCCAGGTGTTCCTGTACCACCTCTCTACTTATTATGTGCCGCATTTCCCCTGCTTCCTCCCCTGCTCCCCGACCGCCAGGTTGAGTGCTTGTATCCTTCTGGGAAAAAGCTGAGGCAAAGAAGGTGTTAAGTAGTTCTGCCTTTTCTCTTCCCCCTGTTAGTAATTCGCCATCTTCTCTGCGCAGCAACCCTATCGCCTCTTTCTTTTTCCTTTTGCTGCGGACATATTTAAAAAAGCCCTTTTTATTGTTTTTGGTGTCTCTGGCCAGCCTAAGTTCGTTCTGTGCTTTAGCCTTTCTGACCTTCTCCCTACATCTCCTGGCTACTTGCTTAAATTCTTCTTTGTTGGTTTCCCCCCTCTTCCATTTCCTGTACATGTTTCTGTTAACACTTAGCTCAACCGAGAGTTCTTTAATCAACAATTCTGGTTTCTTCAGATGCCTTCCATTTTTCCTCCTTATTGGCACAGTTTTAGACTGTGCCTTCAGCATCTCCCTTTTAAGGAACTCCCATGCCTCCTGAAATCCTTTCTCTTTCACTATTCTTGACCACAGAATTTCAGCCAGCAGCTACTTAAGTTTACAGAAGCCCGCTTTTTTAAAATCTAAGATGAGTTTCTGGCTACACTTATCTTCTCCTTCCCACTGAATGCCAAATGCCAAAGAAGGCCGAGGGAGCTGTGGGTGAGGCTGAGGGAAAGAAGGGCCACTGCGAAGGGCGGGCAGGCAGGCGGGCAGGAAGGAAGGAAGAAGGAAGGCTGGTTGGCTGGCCGGCCGGCCGGCCCAGGAGGGAAACGAGCAGCAGAAGGGTTGCATGTGGGTCTCTCTGTGGGAAGGCGGGAGCACCTCTGAAGGAAAGGAAGGGATCTTATGGGGATACAGAGGCATGTTAAGAGCTCTTAATCTCCTTAAACTGAGCCTTCTTCATTGGCCTGTTAGTGTTTCTACTTGGTAAATAGTTTAGTTCTGTTTTAATAGGTCTTAAACTGTACTGCTTTTTAAAACTGTGAGCTGCTTTGAGTGTCCAATTTATGGGGAAAAGCTGGAAGATAACAAGTAATAATAATATTGATCTTGATGATTATGAAGATTATGTTTACTCTGTGGAGAAAAATACAGGGTGTACATAGCTTTCCTGGGGGGAATGGGGTGGATTTCTCTTCATTTATTTGTACAGTTTATCTTTCCCAATTTTCTCCTTCTGGGATATGGAAGGTGGCTGACAAACATTTTAAATAAACATTTTTGCTCTTTAACATCAGGCACAGGGATGCCCACCTGGGCCTAAGCCCCTCCAGATGTTGTTGTACTGCAGCTCCCATCATCTCTTACCATTGACTATGCTAGTTTTGCCACAAAACTGCCTATCCCTGAGCAAGGGAGCCAATAGAACAACTCAGAGAATTTGAGTAAAATAAAAAGGGAAATCTTTAATAATTATGATTGTGCAATTGGACCAACTGAGCTCTCGCTCTGAAATGAGTCAGTGCTGAATAAAATTTTTGTCTGGAATTTATACATCTTCAGTAATTTTTCATATACATTTACAATTTCCATTGGATGAAACCCATACTAATGTCAACTACAGATTAATCTTTCAAAAACTGCCTAGTTTGCTTATCTCTGCCATGAAATCTTGCTTTTCAACCTTGTGTTTGTATCGGGGTACAAAGGTCACTTGGCCTATCTCGTAAATCCTTTTTTCTAGCTGGGAGAACCTGTCTTTTAACAGCAGTGTCCATTCAGCCACATACCCTTAATTTGCTAAAAGACACACATCCATTTCACTTCTCCTCCTGCTAAATAATTTTCAATTATTTAAAGCAATTAAAATAATTTCTCTCTATAAGTTGCACTATCACTAGTGAGGGCTAATGGCAATTGTAATCATCTTAACTTTAATTTTGCCTTCCACCCTTGACTGTATTCCATGAATCTCTCCTAGGTCCACGGTGGAAGAAGGCTGCTGGACGCCTGGCCCCTGATGGGGAATGTCCCTGCCTCAAAAAGCAGCCAGCCAAAGGAGGAGCCCACCCTCGCCGCCGCTGCTGGAGGAGGAGGAGGAGAAGAGGAGCCCCAAAACACTGGGGGCTCCCCTGGTGGAACCGGCCCTCAGGGGGGTACAGCCGCTTAAGGGATTCCCCCCGGCAAGGGTGCCAAAGAGAGGAAAGGGGACCAAGAGGAGGAGGAGGAGGACGAAGCGTCAGCAGGGAAAGCGACACAGCTCCTCGGAGTCAATCCCTCTTGTCCACCATTCATGTGGCCACCCAACTAAAAGGCGAAGAAGAAATAATACAGATTAAATTATTTTTTCCAGATATTTTTGTTTAATATTTTATTTATTTATTTTTTATTAGTTGTACAAATACTTTCACATACATTTTGGAATAATATATATATACACACAATACAGTATTCAGTGTCCTATGTATCTGATTTGTACATTTTCCATCTGTTCTTATTGCTATTAAATTTAAACTTTAATAAACATCCTGAATTCTGTTATTTATTATAAGAAAATAGTTACTTAATAAGTAAATAAGTAGAATCTTCCTTTCTAGAACGCTTATCCTATCTCTATGCATCTTTTCCTTAGCTCCTGCACCACTTTTAACCCAGTTATACATTACACTATTTGTCTGTCATTTCCATTTAATTTTCTATATCCAAATATATAGCAATGAAAGATATTTGTATTAGCCAACCTGTTATTTTTGTCATCTTTCTCCTTCTCTCTTTTCCCCGTTTTAAAGACATCAGTGACAAAAGCCATAAAACTTTCCTGTTTCCTTTTACATTACCCTTACATTACATTTATAAGACTTCTTATTTCAGTTTTAAACTGTGACTTCTCATGACAGTCTAATCCTTTCTTCCTTTCTCAAGAATTCCAATAGAAGCTCCCAGTCTCTCTGAAATTGCTCTGTTGTTCTTCCTTTCAATTTCATCAAAAGTTTGTCCAGTTCTACAATGTGTAATATTTTTGAAATTTGTGTTTCTTGAGTTTGGATGTCTGGACTTTTCCATTTTGGGGCATTTAGTGTTCTTGCTGCAACTATCACCTAATGCAGCACTTTATGTAGCATCTCTTGATTTCAGTAAGGCCTTTGATGAAGTTCCACATGACATTCTTGCAAAGAAGCTAGTAAAATGTGGGCTGGACAGAGCTACTGTCAGGTGGATCTGTAACTGGTTGACTGACCGTTCCCAGAGGGTGCTCACCAATGGCTGCTTTTCATCCTGGAGAGAAGTGACCAGCGGGGTGCCACAGGGTTCTGTCCTGGGCCCAGTGCTGTTCAATATCTTCATCAGTGACTTGGATGAAGGAATAGAGGGCATGCTCATCAAATTTGCAGATGACACCAAATTGGGAGGGGTTGCTAATACGCCAGAGGACAGGATCAAAATTCAAAATGACCTGGACAGATTGGAGAGCTGGGCCAAGGCTAACAAAATGAAATTCAACAGAGAGAAGTGTAAGGTCCTACACTTAGGCAGAAAAAATGGAATGCAGAAATATAGGATGCGGGACACGTGGCTGGATGGCAGTACGTGTGAAAGGGATCTAGGAGTCTTAATAGACCACAAGCTGAACATGAGTCAGCAATGTGATGCGGCAGCCAAGAAAGCCAATGCAATTCTCGGCTGCATCAATAGGAGTATGGTGTCTAGATCGAGGGAGGTACTGGTACCACTCTACTCTGCTTTGGTTAGACCTCATCTTGAATACTGTGTCCAGTTCTGGGCACCCCAATTCAAGAAGGACATGGTCAAGCTGGAGCAGGTCCAGAGGAGGGCGACCAAAATGGTGAAGGGCCTGGAAGCCATGCCCTATGAGGATAGACTTAGAGAGCTGGGTATGTTCAGTCTGCAGAAGAGAAGGTTAAGAGGGGACATGATAGCTCTGTTTAAATATTTGAAGGGATGCCATGTAGAGGAGGGAGAGGGCTTGTTTTCTGCCGCTCCAGAGACCAGGACAAGGAACAATGGATTCAAGCTGCAGGAAAGGAGAGTCCACCTGAACCTCAGGAAGAACTTCCTGACAGTCAGGGCTGTCCGGCAGTGGAATATGCTGCCTCGGAGTGTGGTGGAGTCTCCTTCTTTGGAGGTTTTTAAGCAGAGGCCGGATGGCCATCTGTCGGGAGTGCTTTGAGGGTGTTCCTGCATGGCAGGGGGTTGGACTGGATGGCCCGTGTGGTCTCTTCCAACTCTACATTTCTATGATTCTATGATTCTATGATTCTATGATTTATAACTGCAGAATTTGAAATCGTCATTAGGTATTCCCAACTGGGCTAATTCAGGTGTTAACTGCATCTTAATTTTAAAGATTTGCTGTAACCACTTGTGAAACTCTTTCCAAAAAAGCTTAGCACAAGAGCATGTCCATCACATATAAGGTACCTATTTGTTCTCCACATTTCCAGCAAATTTTTCCAGAGTTTTTATAAATCTTTTATAAATGTTGGCTGCCTTCAAGGCACAAATTTCATCAAAAGTTTGTCCAGTTCTACAATGTGTAATATTTTTGAAATTTGTGTTTCTTTAGTTTGGATATCTGGACTTTTCCATTTTGGGGCATTTAGGTGGGCGTGCCACAACATTTGAGTGCCCTAATTCATAATCTGTACTCAAGACAGGAGGCTACTGTCGAAGCAGAATATGAAGAAACTAAATGGTTTCCAAGTGGTAACGGGGTCAGGTAACATGGCACTTTGTTACCCTTTCTGTTTCAATAGTACACAGAACATGCACGCAAGGCAGGACTGGACTCGGAGGAAAGAGGCATGAAAACTGGAGGAAAGAGGAACATCAACAATTTAAGATAAAATGGCATCATGGTACTAGCAGAAGATAGCAAAGACTTAGAACTATTACTGAAGAAAATAAAGAAAGTACAAAGGCATGTTTTCAGTTGAGTATTAAGAAAATAAAAATAATGACCACAAAGTACAAAGGCATGTTTGCAGTTGAGTATTAAGAAAATAAAAATAATGACCACATGTATTTTACATAATTTAGAAGGAGATTACAAAGATATTGAAATAGTTCAAGATTATCCATACCTTAACCCAATTATTAATTTTTTTAAATCATTTTATTAAAAATTCTCAAATAAAACATACCTATTTAAATGTCTGATTCATTGAAATATATCTGATCTTCCACATTGATCTAGATTTCATTTTCCAGATTTCTAGCAGCTTTAGGTACTGTACAGCATTTTACTGTTAATTTATCTGATAGTTCTTACATTTCACTCTTCATATTTCCCCTTCATGATATATATCTTGTTGCCCCCTTGACATATAACTTTAATCATGAGTTACACATTGCCAACTGTTAAAACCCAGCAATTACCCGTTACAATTTGCCATTCTTTCTGTATCTCTTCGTCTGATTTCCCCTTTAATCTTTGGGAGACCATATCCGCATTTTTATTTTCAATAAGTGTAGCCCACCATTGTTCTATTGTGGGTATTTGCTGAGTTTTCCATAACTTTGCATATTCAATACGAGCTGTTGTTATCATGTATAGTAATATTCTCCAATGCTTTTTTATACCAGTACCCTCTAATATATCAGTCATATTTAACAAGTAGAATTCAGGTGTCTTAGCAAACTGACCTTTCACCAATGTACAAATTATTAACCCAATTATTAATGAGAACAGAAACTGGAGTCGAGAAATCAGAGGAACACTTGAACTTGAAAGGGCAGCTATGAAGGAATTAGGCAAGATCCTAGAGTGTAAAGATATATCACTGAATACTAAAGTTAGGATGGTCCATGTTGTTGTGTTTCCAATTTCTATGCATGGTTGTGAAAGCTGAAGAGTGGAGAAAGCTGACAGGAAAAAAAAAAACTCATTTGAAATGTGGTGCTGGAGAAGGATTCTGTGGAAACCCTGGACTGCTAAGAAGACAAATAAAAGGGTCCAAGAGCGAATCAAGCCTGAACTCTCCCTAGAAGCCAGGATGACTAAACCGAGGCTGTGACTAATAGAAAAGATGGTAGTGCTTGGTGTAAGGTGGAAGGCAGCAGGAAAAGAGGGAAACTGCATTGCAGATGGACAGACTCCATCAAGGAAGGCACATCCCTGAACCTACAAGATCTGAGCAGGGTGGTTGGTGACAGGGGACTTGGAGTTCTCTCATTCAGAAGGTCGCCATAAGTCAAGAAGTCACCTTGATGGCAGTTAAAAACAAAAAAGAACAAGTGCCGTTGATGACAGGGTGACGTTGAGGTTTCTCATTTGTAGGATTGCCCAAAGCTTAAGTTGACTTGGGGACAGTTAGCAATGACAATTAAGAACAGCACTCCTTAGAAGCCAAGATGACTAAATTTAGATGGTCCTACTTTAGACATGTCATGAGGAGACATGACTTGTTAGAAAAGACAACAATGTTTGGTAAAATAGAAGGCAAGCTGGTGTGGTGTGTAGTGGTTTGAGCGTTGGACCATGGACCTCAAGACCCGGATTTGATTCCCCTTTGCTCAGCCATGGAAGCCCCCCACTGGGTGACCTTGGGTGGGTCACACACTCCCAGCCCCAGAAAACCCCACAATAAAGTTGCGTGGGGGTCGCCCTGGATCAGGATCCACATGAAGGTATACATCCACAACAACAAGAACAACAAAAAGGTAGAGGGCAGTAGAAAAAGAGGAAGACCTCATTACAGATGGAGAGATTCAATCAGGAAGCCACAATGGCTGCCCCGAGTCTGCAAGACCTGAGCAGGGCAGTTAGTGACATAGGTGGCTTTGGCAAGAAGAACTGGTGCAAGAGTGGAACCCATGTTGAATTAATAGAACTTGTCTTTAATTTGGAAGGTACTTTGATAATTCAAATGGTGGGGGACCTGTCAGAGATTTTTAAACCAAGTTTCAGAGAACACCAATCAGCAATGCTTTAGCTGTAAAAGTAGATTACCTTAGAGGTCTCTTCCAATTCTATGACCTACATCTACCTCTGGTGGCTTCCCACTTCCGCCCAGATCCAACATGGTGGCAGTACCATAGAGAGGAGAGACTCCATGCTACACTGGAGAACTCTTTGGAGGTTCCAAAAGCCCCCAGAGAGATAATAGAGGATAGAGGAGGAGACTTTAGATTGGCCTTCTCTGCAGGGGTATTGTTGTTACCCCTGAATCCCGTTTGGGTGAAAGGAGGAGAGATATCAATTCAATAAACAATGGAAGAAATAGTTACTCAGAGTGTAATGGATATCCTTTTTCTAGGGCTACAACTCCCAGTATCCCTCACCAAGCATGGCTTTGGGGATTCCGGGAGTTGCAGTCCCTGAAAACAAAGATTCCCAAGCCTTCAAGGGAGAATCTTATATTAAATTCTTTATATTCTTTATATATAATTCTTTAATTCTATAATATAATTCTTTATATAAATTCTTTATATTTGTGCCTGTATGTTTATTTATAAATAATTACATGTTTAAAATGCAATGATATTAAACACAATTATTTATAAAGACATAACCATAATTTATATCATTTATTTTCCCATGGTCACTTTTGAGGGCAGATGTTGGCCCTCCTTTGCCACCCTGCAGGAGTGTTGTTCCTCAGAGCATAGTAGTGAAAATTACTTACTTGGGCTACAACTTCCAGAATCCTGGCATGCTTCTTAGGGGACTCTGGGAGTTGTAGTCCAAGAAAAATATGTTCCATCACTTCAAAGATCTCTTCGATCACTTTTTTTTAATAATTTTTATTAAGTTTCACAAATAAAAAAAATCATCTCAAATTGTACTTTTACATGTAATGTTTTTGTTCTTCCACTCTGATCTAGTTTTCATTTTCTAGATATCTACAAACATATAAAAAATTATGCCTCACAATTCCATGTTCATCTTACGTGTTTGACCTTGCATTTCTCTCATCAACTCCTGTTATGTTACAGTTATTCCCCTTTAATTTCAACCATAATTCAGACATTTTCACTTGGCAGTTCCCAGCAATTACGCATTACAATTTGCCATTCTGCTTTTATCTGATTGTCCGATTTCCCCTTTAATCTTTGTGAAACAATATCCGCATTTCTATTCTCAATAAATGCCCCCCACCATTGTTCGATTGTGGGTATTTGCTGAGACTTCCACAATTAGGCATATTCAGTTCGCGCTGTCGTTATCATGTACAATATTAATCTCCAATGCCTCTTAATATTAGTATTTTCAAGAACATTTGTCATGTTTAACAAATAAAATTCAGGTTTTTTTACAAATTGAACCTTCGATATTTCACACATCTTTTTATGTATTTCACTCCAATATTTCTTTGCCTTGGGACATGACCACCACATATGAAATATTGTTCCCACCTCTTTCTGACATTTCCAACACATTCCCGTACCTGTATTGTAAATCTTTTTTAAGTTTTCTGGTGTCATGTACCGTCTATGAAACATTTTTAAATAGTTCTCTTTGAGATTCTGAGCCGTTGTAAATTTTTGTGTCCTTTTCCAGCTCTGTTCCCATTCATCTAATTGAATTGAATGCCCAATATTCTGCGCCCACAAAATCATTGCAGATTTCACAGTCTCCTCCTGTCTCTCCTGTGTTAATATTTCTTGATATAAATGGGCTAACAGATGCAGTGGGTTGTCAAAGATCCATTTAATCACTTCTGTCCTTTCTTTGGATTCTATTCCATAGGTTTTCAAGTCCATCTGGAATCTCTCATTTAGCTGCCTGTATGGAAACCAACTTAATGGCAGTCCTTCCTGTTCCAATTTTTCTCTTGATTTGATCTTATATGTATTTGTCATTGTTTTCTCTAATATATCCTCATATCTCAGCCATTTCTCTGTTGCCTTCCATCTTCCAAAGAAAGCTTCTTGAGGGGATACGCACATGGGTATCATAGAATCATAGAAATGTAGAGTTGGAAGAGACCACACGGGCCATCCAGTCCAACCCCCTACCATGCAGGAATACCCTCAAAGCACTCCCGACACATGGCCAT
Source organism: Cyclura pinguis (assembly GCA_030412105.1). NCBI lineage: Eukaryota > Metazoa > Chordata > Lepidosauria > Squamata > Iguanidae > Cyclura > Cyclura pinguis. The sequence goes on from CM059601.1 coordinate 98,583, forward strand.
CCAGCCTCTGCTTAAAAACCTCCAAGGAAGGAGACTCCACTACACTCCGAGGCAGCATATTCCACTGCCGGACAGCCCTGACTGTCAGGAAGTTCTTCCTGAGCTTCAGGTGGAATCTCCTTTCCTGCAGTTTGAATCCATTGCTCCTTGTCCTGGTCTCTGGAGCAGCAGAAAACAAACCCTCTCCTTCCTCTACATGGCATCCCTTCAAATATTTAAACATAGCTATCATGTCCCCTCTTAACCTTCTCTTCTGTAGACTTAACATACCCAGCTCTCTAAGTCTATCCTCATAGGGCTTGGCTTCCAGGCCCTTCACCATTTTGGTCGCCCTCCTCTGGACCTGCTCCAGCTTGACCATGTGCTTCTTGAATTGGGGTGCCCAGAACTGGACACAGGATTCAAGATGAGGTCTAACCAAAGCAGAGTAGAGTGGTACCAATACCTCCCTCGATCGAGACACCATACTCCTATTGATGCAGCCGAGAATTGCATTGGCTTTCTTGGCTGCCGCATCACACTGCTGACTCATGTTCAGCTTGTGGTCTATTAAGACTCCTAGATCCCTTTCACACATACTGCCATCCAGCCACGTGTCCCCCATCCTATATTTCTGCATTCCATTTTTTCTACCTAAGTGTAGGACTTTACATTTCTCTCTGTTGAAATTCATTTTGTTAGCTTTGGCCCAGCTCTCCAATCTGTCCAGGTCATTTTGAATTTTGATCCTGTCCTCTGGCGTATTAGCGACCCCTCCCAATTTGGTGTCAATTTGGGTAGCTGCCTTATGTTTTTACTCTTATATTTATCCCATATCTTCAGAAGCGATTTTCTGATATAGTGATGCGAAAAAATTTTGTCAATTTTTGCTTTATCATAAAACATTGTAGGTATGCCATCCCATCCTCAGGTCTGCTCCCTCCAGTGCAAGCATTCTTGTATCTTGTAAGTCAATCCAGTCTTTTAGCCATATGAATGCCGCAGCTTTGTAATATAATTGAAAATCCGGTACTCTCATTCCTCCCTGTAGTATTTGATCTGTCATAATATTCCATTTAATTCTTGGTTTTTTCCCTTGCCATATAAATTTGGTCAAGTCTTTTTTCCACTGTATAAAAGGTTTACTGTTTGTTATTATGGGGAGATTCTGAAACAAAAAATTCATCTTTCGCAGAATATTCATTTTAATAGTCGCTATTCTCCCCAACATAGACAATTTCATGGAAGTCCACCTTTCCAAGTCTTTAATTATCTCTTTCCATTTTTTCTCATAGTTATTTTGAAACAGCTCATTATTCCTTTTTGCTATCCAGACACCTAGATATTTAGCTTTTTGTACTTTATTAAATCCAGTTGCAAGTGCTAATTCGTTCTCCTCCTTGTCTGTCATGTTTTTCATTAACAAAGCTGTTTTTTCTTTATTTACCTTGAATCCTGAAAATTCTCCATATTCTTGTATTATTCCAATAAGATTTTGTATGCTTCTCTTAGGATCTTCAAGAAACAGAATCAAATCATCAGCAAATGCTTTAAGTTTGTACTGATAATTCTTGATTCTCCTCTTATAGCATTATCTTCTCTTATGTTATTATTTAATATCTCCATTGTCAATATGAATAACAAAGGGGACAGAGGACATCCCTGTCTTGTTCCTCTGTTCAATTCAATCTGCTTAGTTCTATCTCCGTTAATAACCAGTCGAGCTCTTTGTTGGCTATATATTGCTTCAATCCATGAAAGAAATCTATCTCCAGCTTGCATTTGCTTCATTACTGTTTTCAAAAATGGCGAACTGATCATATCAAAAGCCTTCTCTGCATCAACAAATATCATGGCTATTTTCTTCTCATTATGCTTTTCATAATATTCAATTATATTCAATACTGTTCTTATATTATTTCTTAAATATCTTTTTGGTATAAAACCATTCTGATCTTCATGAATAAGCTCAACCAAAATCTTTTTAAATCTCGTTGCAAGGATTGAAGCAAAAATCTTATAGTCTATATTCAAAAGTGAGATTGGTCTATAATTTTTGACATCTGTTAAGTCTCTGCCTTCTTTAGGAATTAGCACCACATTTGCCTCTCTCCAGGTGTCCGGTACTCCTTCTTTTATAATCCCATTTATAGTACTTTGCAATGGAATTGAAATCTCGTGTTGTAAAGTCTTGTAATATCTTGTCATAAATCCATCTGGACCCGGAGCTTTATCATTCTTAAGGTTCTTAATAGCTTCCATCACTTCCATCATAGAAACCGATTTATTCAGGATCAGTCTGTGATGTTCAGTAAATCTTAATTTATTTGTTCTATCCAAGTATTCTTCCAGTTCCTGTTGTTTTTTCACTTTCGAAATCTTGCTCATCAATTTCTCATAATACTTATAAAATGCCTGCTTTATTCCTTCATGTTTAGTAATTCTCTCTTCTCCAGTCTTTATCTCTGATATAATATTCTTAGTCCATCTTCTCCGCAACAAATTGGAGAGAAGCTTTGAGGATTTATTTGCTTGCTCAAAATAATTATGTCTTGTTCTCCGTACTTGTTGTTCTATTTCTTTCAAGTTAAGTTGATTCAGTTCAGCTTGGCAAACTTTCATCTGTAGTCTGATTTTCTCATCAAAAGGATATTTCCTCATCCGTTTCTCAACTTCTTTCATTTTGTCCAATATTTGCTGCTCAGCGTTTCTCCTTTCTTTCCCAATTTCTGCAGACCATCTGATACAGTTGCCTCGCATCACTGCTTTACTTGCATCCCAAATAGTCCTCATTGTCAAATCTGGTGTCATGTTTTCACTGAAATAGTTAATCAACTCCTTCTTCGCTTCATTTATGTATTTCTCTTTATTAAAGATCTCATCATTTAATCTCCATGTCCTTTCCCTTTCCTTAATCTTCATCTTAAGAAGCAATGGGTTGTGATCTGAACATAAATTCGGAAAAATGTCTATATCTGTAGCCTTCAACAATAATGCCTTAAATACCAGCATCATATCAATTCTGGACATTGATTTATGTCTGTCTGAAAAAAAAGTGTATCCTTCTAATTGTCCATTTTTATATCTCCATACATCGAAGAGCTTCAAATCGTCCATCATGTTAAAGAAGCTCTTAGGTAATTTTCCATTGTTTCGGGGGATCAATTTCTGTACCGATCTATCTAATTTTGGATTGACAACTCCATTAAAGTCCCCCAGTACAGCAATGTTCAAATTGCCAGTGTCACTCATATATTTCTGTATCTCCCTGTGTACTTTAGGAAAAAATTCACCCTTTGCCCCGTTGGGTGCGTAGATTCCGACTATCAATATCTTATCTTGTCTAGTTGTAACTTCTACGCCTAGGTATCGACCATTGCTGTCCTGGAAGACCTGATGAGCTCCATACCTTGCATTCACATATATTATCATTCCCCGCTTCTTTTTGTCAATCGTTGCTGCGTAGCAGCTACCTAATTTCGGGTTACGAAGGTATCTCAAATCTTGAGTCCTAATTCGAGCTTCTTGTAAGCAAATTACGTCCAAATTTTGTTTTTCCAGATAGTGAAATATTTGTCTTCTTTTATATTCACAGTTAAATCCTTTAATGTTCCAAGAATGTATCCTAAAATCCCGTTTGTCCATTTTGTCCCTTTTGTTAATAATGTTATAGTTTTAATATCGACTTAATCTTTTATTTGATCTCCTGTTAATTCACCTTCTTCCTGCTGAATTTCTTCTTCTTGTTGTGCTTCATCCTCATCGTCTTCTTCTTGTGATTTCTCCTCTTCTTCTCCTGGAGGTTGTTCCTCTTCTTTCCCTTCCTCCGAACTTGTCTTCTGAAAGTCTTTCTTCAATCTTTCCATCATTTCCTTCGCCTTATGCGTTGAGTTAATTCTATATCTCTGTTGTTTATACGTGAAAGAGATGCCCTCGAATTTCTCCCATCGATAATTAATCTGATACTTTACCAGGAGATTCGCCAATGGCTTATATTCTTGTCTCTTCTTTAAGATCTGAAACGGTATATCTTTAAATATTCTCACATCTTTATCTTCAATCTTCAACTGTCCATCGTAGCTTCTTTGCAGTATTTTATCTCTAATTACCGTCCTGGTAAATGTTATGATTATATCTCTTGGGAGTTTCCTCTCTCTGGCCACTCTGGAGGTTACTCTGAACATTCTGTCTGTATACATTTCTAATTTCTCCTCTTCAATGTCAATAAATTCTGCCAATGCTGGTAGCACCTTCACATATAAGTCCTCCCCAGTTCCCTCAGGGACTCCCCTAAAGCGGAGGCATCTTTCGCGATATCTCAATTCCTGTGCAGTAATTTGGATTTCTTCCACTTGATGTATACCTTTCAGTTCTGTGGTCACTGCTCCCAGTTGTTTGACTTGTTTTAGCTCTTAATTGTCTTTTTTCAATGTAATTACTTCTTTAGTCAAGTTTTCTAGTTTTTTTCCCCACTTATCCATTTCATGCTTCATATCAGTTCTCATTTCCTTTCTTGTCTCTTTTAAATCTGTTCTGATATCTTCTCTGATACTTTTTATTTCTTCCACCATTTGCAACATAAACTCTGGTTTCTGTGGTATATCAGTTGATGTTCGTCTGGCAGTTTGAACTGTTGTCACTGCTGCAGCTGCTCCTCTTTTTGACCTGGATTCCATTCTGTTAACAATATCTTATTCCCTGGTTTGTCTATCCCTTATCAAATGAGTTCTATAAATGCTTATATCTTATATCACATTCAACAAATTGTATCAGTGTATTGTTATTAAAATACTTGTATAAATGACAATATGCAAGCTATACAAATATACTTAATAATGCTTAAGAATAGTAATACTTAGTACTATAAAATCTCTGTGAATAATAGTTATTGAAATCAATACATATAATTAAAATCAATATAAACTGGTATGTAAAAAACACTAATGTAGCTATATAAATGCTTAGAGATAGACTATATACACGTTACTTTTGCAGAAAATTAATCCACTTCCTTTATTCCAAACCCCTGTGCCTAGGCCCACTTCCCACTCCCCCCTCCCAACTGTGGCTCACTGTACTTCCGTTTCTCTAGGCTGCTCGAAGATCTTTCAGTATCTCAGCCATCGTTTACATTCCAAGCCATTCCATCTCGTGGGAGTGAGGATGTTCAGCTTACAGTGTCCTTCCAGCACAGGTTCTCTAGTCTCAACAATCACAGCAGAAAAACAGTTCTCAGGAACCAGGAACTAGTAAAGCACTTCCCAGTGTTCATAACCCTCAAGTATCAAAATTCCAGGTTCTTAAAAATCAACTTGCCAGAGTTCTCAAAACCTATGCAATCCAAGATATTTCCAAATCAAGTTCGAAATAAAAGTCCAGAAATGTATCCAAATCAAGTCCAAGCTAAAAATCCAGAAATATATCCAAAAATCTAGAAATATATCCAAACCAAGTCCAAGTTAAAAAAAGCAGATCTCAAAAGTTGCAGAGAAAAAGCAGAGAAAACAACCCTCCACAGTCTAATAAAGACCATAAACAGAGAACTATAGTCCCAAATAAGTTCTCTTCTGCTCTCTTCCAAGTCCTTGCCCTCAAGAATAATTCGACAGCAGAAAAGTTCCTTAAAAAGTCCAAACAATCTTATTCTTTAGTCACCACAGTCCAAAAATAAAAAAGAGAAAGAGAAAAAAAGAAAAGAAAAGAAATTCAATGTTCCAGTAAATCTATCCCAGGAAAAAACCATAATCCAGAATCAAGGTTCCAGTATTCAAATACAATTCTCTTCCAAACCTTTATCCTTCAAAAATGATTTCAAAACAAGGGAAAATTTTTAAAGTCTTAGATCTACCTGTTCCTTAATCAGTCCAGTCCAGTTCACGGTCGTTGTTAAACAAGCAGAAAAGGATTTTGGCAGTCACTTCAAAAATAGGCAGCCGCCCCTTTAAGAGAAACTCAAAGCCAAAATGTACTCACTTCGCGTCTGGGTCCCTTCGTTCGTTCCTCCGCTTCTGCTCACCGTTGCAAGTCAAAACCAGATGTGATATATTTGAAATAAATCCTTAGATCAGATGCTTACTGTAATCTTACAGGCTTCTTTTTTAAAAAATCGGTGGCGGCGCTTGTGCCGCTCTCGCGGCGGCCTCACTGGCTCCGTCGCGGTCCTGCGATCCCTTGGTGGCTCCGCTCTTCCCCCTTCGGGCAAACTCCCTTCGGGGAGAGCCACTCACCAGTTCTGGGGTCCCCTTCGAACCTCTTCCGCACCCCCCTTACCAGGGGGGTGTCTAGCGGCTTTTGATGTCAAAAAAAAAGCGGCTGGAGTCCAGCGGGTGACAGTTCGGAGCTGCACAATTGCGCAGCTTCAGTCCGAGCTGCCGCTCGCGCGCGCCACGCGGTCGGAGGTCCAAAGATCTCTTCGATCGCTTTTGAGGCGGATGGTGTTAGGAGCCTCTTCAGGGAAGCAAAGGAGTTTAGATAGTTTTTTTTAATCTCTCTCTCTCTCTCTCCATCCATCCATATACCAAATAAATTATAAATAAATAAATTTAAATAAATTATTATAATATTATTGTGAGACCCCAGGGTCCAGAAATTGATCAGTAGTTTTAGCTAGCGACCAGAAGCCTAAAAGAAGAGCAACAAGGCAAAGATTGCAAGACAGCAAAAGGCTTTAAGTAACAAGACTAACTAAGCAAAACCAGCTAATAGAGAAGCAGCGCCAGCGGACGTCGGAGTGCGGTCAGCCCAGTGGTCTGAAATGTCTGGAGCGCTCCAGACTAGACTGATGGCAGGGGGAGCACGAACAAAAGCTAAGCTAGAGTTACCTATAGCTTCGCTGAGCTTCATTGTAACGTTAACTTTCATGACCCCAAGGTGGGATCTGGCATTGTAATTTGGGACCACCTATACGCGCATGCACAATGCTCGAGTGCGGGCATAATGGTGCATTCGGGACGCAGCTTCCTATACGAGTGGGGTTATCCGCCCCCCAGGGAGGCCACGTAGTCCTTGCCAGCTGTACGAGACGTGGTTTAAAGTCTTGTGCTTGGGGAACGCTTGATTTGCTGAGCCCCTAGTGTTCCCTTCTGCAGAATCTGAAATAAAACTTTGATCTCCCGCCCTTTCTCGCTCTCAGTGTGGCTTATGGGCTAGCACGCTGGGCACAAACCCTGCCCAGAGATCCTACCCTGGGAGAAATCCAAGTGACGTTATTGTATTATAATAATGTTTCATTTTCTGCAGCTGAAAAAGGCTGCAGCTGAAGTGCTTGGATATTTTATATTTTTTAGTTCTGTTTTTTAATGGCTTTGTGCTTTCTTTCTCTCTCTCTCACTACCCTAATGTTCATAGGTAGCAAACTCTACCTTATGACACCCCTGAAGCCACAGCTTGGAAAAGTTACTTATTTGGACTACAATTCCCATAATCTGCCCTCGCCTCCTCAGCTAGAATTAATGGTGTTGGAGGAAGCACAGATTCCCTGTGACGCCTTTTAGCAGGGCCAGGAATCATTGGGATCCCCAAATGTCAACTACAACTCCCAGCATTCACCACCTTTGGACATGCTGGCCAGGGGCTGCTGGGAGCTGCAGTCCAGAGGGCCTTCACTCAGTTTCGTATGCCTCCTTCAGTTCCCTTTGATCTACTGCTTTAACGGCTATCAAGATGCCCTGTCCCAGGGAATCCTGGGAATTCCAGTCGGGGAGGCCCTAGAGCCGTTCTTTGGCAGAGAATTTGGACTACAAATCCCAGGACTATTCCCAAGGAGAGCGTCTTGGGGGGGGGGATGCGTTTATCATTATGTTCCCAAAAAACAGCAATTTCTCTTCAAATACAGACATTGCTGCTGTTGGTACTATTATTATTATAGTAGTAGTAGCATTGGTATTATTATTATTATCATCATCATCATCATCATCAGGAAGTGCTTTGACCGCAGTTGCTTTACCACCCCCTCTCTCTCCTCCACCTGAGGCAAAATGCCCCCCTCCCACAGCCCCTCTCTCATTATCATCATCATCATCATCATCATCATTATCAGCCTCATCATCCTCATCATCATCAAGTGCTTTGACCGCAGTTGCCTTACCACCCCCTCTCTCTCCTCCACTTGAGGCAAAATGCCCCCCTCCCACAGCCCCTCTCTCATCATCATCATCATCATCCTCATCATCATCAAGTGCTTTGACCGCAGTTGCCTTACCACCCCCTCTCTCTCCTCCACCTGAGGCAAAATGCCCCCCTCCCACAGCCCCTCTCTCATTATCATCATCATCATCATCATCATCATCATCATCATTATTATTATCAGCCTCATCATCCTCATCATCATCAAGTGCTTTGACCGCAGTTGCCTTACCACCCCCTCTCTCTCCTCCACTTGAGGCAAAATGCCCCCCTCCCACAGCCCCTCTCTCATCATCATCATCATCATCCTCATCATCATCAAGTGCTTTGACCGCAGTTGCCTTACCACCCCCTCTCTCTCCTCCACCTGAGGCAAAATGCCCCCCTCCCACAGCCCCTCTCTCATTATCATCATCATCATCATCATCATCATCATCATCATTATTATTATCAGCCTCATCATCCTCATCATCATCAAGTGCTTTGACCGCAGTTGCCTTACCACCCCCTCTCTCTCCTCCACTTGAGGCAAAATGCCCCCCTCCCACAGCCCCTCTCTCATCATCATCATCATCATCATCATCAGGAAGTGCTTTGACCGCAGTTGCTTTACCACCCCCTCTCTCTCCTCCACCTGAGGCAAAATGCCCCCCTCCCACAGCCCCTCTCTCATTATCATCATCATCATCATCATCATCATCATCATCATCATCATTATCAGCCTCATCATCCTCATCATCATCAAGTGCTTTGACCGCAGTTGCCTTACCACCCCCTCTCTCTCCTCCACTTGAGGCAAAATGCCCCCCTCCCACAGCCCCTCTCTCATCATCATCATCATCATCCTCATCATCATCAAGTGTTTGACCGCAGTTGCCTTACCACCCCCTCTCTCTCCTCCACCTGAGGCAAAATGCCCCCCTCCCACAGCCCCTCTCTCATCATCATCATCATCATCATCATCATCATCATCATCAGGAAGTGCTTTGACCGCAGTTGCTTTACCACCCCCTCTCTCTCCTCCACCTGAGGCAAAATGCCCCCCTCCCACAGCCCCTCTCTCATTATCATCATCATCATCATCATCATCATCATCATCATCATCATTATCAGCCTCATCATCCTCATCATCATCAAGTGCTTTGACCGCAGTTGCCTTACCACCCCCTCTCTCTCCTCCACTTGAGGCAAAATGCCCCCCTCCCACAGCCCCTCTCTCATCATCATCATCCTCATCCTCATCCTCATCAAGTGCTTTGACCGCAGTTGCCTTACCACCCCCTCTCTCCCCTCCACCTGAGGCAAAATGCCCCGCTCCCACAGCCCCTCTCTCTTTGGGCATGGGGACGCTGTGGCTGAATTATGTGGTTTTGAGGGGCTTTTTTTTCATTCTGAGGCACAGAAAGTCCCCCAAAGGGGCCTTTATTCATACTTAACACGTGGCTGAATCAAGAGGGAGAAGCGGAGAAGACTCAGACTACAGCCAGAGCTTGGGAAAGTTACTTTTGTGGGATAACAGCTCCCAGAATCTCCAGGTAGTTAGCATGGCAGTTTTCCCACCTCCGTCCCCTCAGGTGGGCAGAAACATCAGGTTTTGATCCCCCAAAATGGATCATGGTGTGGGGAGCAGCCTGCTAAGCCTGCTGGGTTTTACAGTTTGCTGTAGAGCATGCTGGGCTTTACAGTCCTTGAAGCTCTCCTGATTTAGGCAAGGGTTTTTCTTTTTCAACAGACACACATCACAGAAATAAGAATAAACTGCTGGGTTACTAGCATATGGCATTGCATTATGCTGTTTTATATTTTAAGCTGAGAGCGGAAGGCTGAGGAGGGGGGCCGTCCACCATTTGAAGGCTTCCCCCCTTCCGTCTCCTTCTTTTTCACAAAATCGTAGAATCCCAGAGCTGGAAGAGACCCCAGGGGCCATCCAGTCCAACTCCCTTCTGCCATGCAGAAACCCCCATCAAGGCATTCCCAACAGATGGCCATCCAGCCTCTGCCTTTTGTCCCTAAGACAAAGTGGATGCCGCTATTTTCGTTTCCCTCACAAATTTCAGTCAAAATTTCCTCTCAGATCCATTTATTTGTATGAGAGAAAAAGGGTTAGAGAAAGTTCTTCTCCATGTCGTGAGAGAAGAATGGATCCCCTCACATCCATTTTTGGAGCATCTCAACCATCATTTAAAGAAATTAATATATTCTTTTTGACTTCCATTCAATTCATATATTAACAATATTATTATTATTATTATTATTATTATTATTATTATTATTATTACCTTCCACCCTGTATTTAAAGATCTCAGGGTAGAGCACAATAAAATCTATTTAAACAATTTAAGACAATTATGGCAACCCTAAGGCAAAGCTATCAAGGGGTTTTCTTGACAAGGTTTTTTTGGTGGGGGAGGGGTTTGCTTTGGCCTTCCTCTGAGGCTGAGACAGTGCAACTTGCCCAAGGTCACACAGCAAGTTTCCATGGCTGAGCAAGGATTCAAACCCTGTTACCCTATCTCTAGGTTTATCTCTTTTTAACTTTCATATTTTGTGCATTTTTAATTATGTTTTTTAAATCCATTGTAAACCACCTTGAGTCCTAAACTGGGAGAAAGGCGGGATATAAATAACTATAAAATAAATATAATAATATCTCCCGGGACCCAGCGAGAGTGATTGGCGCATGTCACCCAGTGCCTGGAGTTTTCCCAGCTGAGCGCAGCCTTGAACCCGGATCTCTTGTGCCATCCTGGTCCACTGCTGTGAGGCGCTATCTTTCTAGGAAAAACTCACAAGAGGAGCAGCCACCCAGATGCGTCCACTGATTCAAGGGCTCCACATCTGGCTGCTTCCAGCCAAAGAGAGCAGCTTGGGATGGCGTGCCAGCTTATGAGAAAGCAAGTGAGAATGAATTTACTGGGATTGGCACCTGGGTAAACGTGCAAGCTGCACTCTTTGGCTGGATGGGAAGACGAGAGAGCCACGACGGCTTTTCTTCGGCCCCCCCTTGCAGGCAGGTGAAGCTGATCTGAGGAAGGATGGCCCATCTCACAGACCTGCCGAAAGAGGTCTTGCTGGACATGGCATCTCTGGTCCCAGCAACTACCAGCTGGTTTGCTCCTGCTGGTGGGATGAGGTGGACTTGGACGTTCTGTGGAAACGCAAACGCCAATAGGCCGGCTACTGCATTGCAAGGTTGGACAGTTCCACCCAAAACTGGAGAAACTTCTACTTCCCCTGTAGCCTGAAGAGGAACTTGATCAAGAAGGTGGGTCGTGGATTGGCAGACAGTTTCAGTTACCAATTGCGAATTCAAAAGAGAGCAAGCGCAGGGTAGTGGTCTGAGTGTTGGACCACAGCCCTGGAAAGCAGGCTTCAATTCCTTGCTTGGCTGTGGAAACCCATTAGGGTGACCTTGGGCACATTACACACTCTCAGCCCCAGAAAACTCCATGAAAGTTGCCCCCCCAAAAGGATTATTATTTTACCATTTATTATTTTATTTAAATAAAAAGATTATTATTATTATTATTATTATTATTATTATTATTATTATTATTGGTGGTGGTGGTGGTGGTGGTGGTGGTGGTTATTTACATTTTATTTAAATAATTGAAACACAGTCCTCCCTCCACATTCGCTAGGGTTAGGGGCACAGGACCCCCATGAATTCAGAGAAACCGTGAACAATTCTAGGCCCTTCCAAGCCATATTTAACACAGAAAAAAAAGTATGATCACCGTATTCAACCCACCGTGGATTCCTTTAAGGCTTCAGGGTTCCTTCACAAGTCAGAAGTGGGGGCTGGTGAGTCTTACTGCCACCTCCACAGCTGTTCCCCACCATTTTTAATAGGGACCTACAAGCTTCGTTCGCAGTTTCTCAGTCTCATGTGTTACCTCCCACTCTCCAAGAGGAACAGCTTTGGGCTGAGGAACAGATAAAGAGCCAAGTGTTTCTTGATAAGGATTCCCAGTTTATTAGCAGAATACAGATGTGCATGCACACGGGACAAACTTCCTTTGTTTAGGGGAAATAGTTCCAGAGTTGCAGGAACTTTCTTCTTAGTACTTAAACCAATCGCTAGGCAGATCCAGAATTTCTGGAAAGCTGAGTTGGCCAAGGGAGGGGGATGTCTGGGGAGCATCCATTCTCCACGTGACCTGTCCGCTTTTGTGAAATGGCTGCAATCTGCCATTTTACAACTCTTGCTTTCACACGAGGCTTGCAGTCCCTATTAAAAATGGCTTAGGAAGGCAGCAGAGGTAACAGCAAATAATCCATGAATAATCAAATCTGCAAAAGTGAAACCAGGAAATGTGGAGGGCTGACTGTACTTTAATTTCAGTTTAATTTAAATTGAAATAATTAAATATTTTAAATATTCGGTAATCTAAATAATTATTAAGAATATTAATTATTAGAATTATGATTTTCCTTCTTTCTTTTTCTTAAAGGTAGGAGGACTTTGCTGCTAGCCTTACGTTTGAGATGGGGAACCTTTGGCCCTCCGGATGTTTGGACTACCTTTTGCTTTCCTCCCTCTTTCTTGGTTGTCTTTTCTCCTGCAGAGGGTTTCTCCTTCTGGGCATTTGAGCTGGAAGAAGAGTATTCTTGGGACTCAGGCCACCTGGTTCGTTACCTTCCGTCTCCTGAGCCATTAGATCGGGATTGGTGGTACTTCCCGTTAGGTGGGTATCATGTTCTTTCTTGCGTTAGAGTGACTTTATTTATTAGAAGTCTGTCTTGATCATTTTCCTGCTCACCGGGACTCCAAAAGGGGTGCTTGATAAAATGGATTTGAGAAACCTTCTTTCCAAAGCAGATTGAAAGCATTTTTAAAGCCACTTTTGCAATCGGTTTTACAGAGGCAAACCCATCAGATGTTGTTTGCCATCAAATTGAGTTTGACTTATGATCACCCGAAGAACCACAGACCCCTAAGAACCACAGACCTCCTCCAGCATCAACTGGTCAGCTCAGGTCTTCCAAACTCAAGGCAGCCATGGCTTCTTTGATTGAATCCATCCGATTTTAGTGCATTCTCCCCCTTTAGCTACTTGTTCCAATGTGCCTGATTCTCCCTAAGCCCTGAAAGAAAAAGTTCTGGTTTTCATTGAATACAAGTCTTTAAAATCCTCTCCCTCAAAGTCTGTATTTTAGCCTTTTCACATGTCCACCACATGGGATAAAACATCCTTTCTGGTGTTTTGTTTCATTTCTATACGACAGCTAGGGATTCATAAAGTTATAAAATGCAGATCATGATGTAGAATCTCGGTCTTTACTTTTGGGTGATCTCACCTTCCAGAATTCCTCCAGCCAACGTAGCTAGGATAACTGGAGGAACTGGGGCACCTTGAAATCTCCCCAGAAGTTGCCAATCTCCTTCTTGCCCCTCCACTGCCCTAGAACATAAGATTGAGTAGCTGGGTTACTTAATGGCTTTGGATTTGTGTCTCATGGCCAGCACAAAAAAGAACTCATCACCTTAAAAGATCATGGCTACTGGAATGAGATGATGGATGAGATTAAGCCAGACATAGCCGTGAAGGACTGGTAAGTGCCTGAGCCAAGCGTGGCTCTGCTCACTCCCCTGCCTGGAAGAATGAAAAGGAGTCCCTCTCATCGAGGCTAAGCGTGGGTCACTGTTTCACGACAATGCAGAATCTAGCTGCAAAATCCAGCTTTCACTGAAAGAGGACTCTGATTGGAAACTAGAGCTGTTAGTCACAGAACTACCCTGGCCCTTCCTGGGTGGGGTTTTCTTCTTTCTGGAGAACTTGAAGCCATTGCAGAAATTCATCAGACAGTTAGGCAAAACTGTAAGCACCTTTACAAAATACCCAAGCTGGCAGAGTTTTATGGCTTTGAAGGAGTCTTTCAGAACAGGCATATCCCAGTTAACCAAGGTTTTGATCATGTAGCTCATGTTCCTGTTTTGGAACATGAGCTACCTTTTCAAAATGTTTTCACACCACTCTCAACTCTTCTTTCTTTCCTCTTCCTCTGTTTAGCTGGACATCTTTGGCAGCATCAGCATTTGGAGGATAGAAAGACTTTCTCTGTTCAGCAGCAGTGTGTGTATATTAGAGACAATGTAATAAACAAAATTTGAGCTGGTGGGGAAATAGTGGGTTCTGTAGTACCTGATCCTACTGCAATTGTGTGTGTGCCTGCCTACAAGAGGCAAGGTAAACAGCAACTGCCTCCAGAATCCCTTACTGATAATGTGTGAAAAGCAAACCACAGAAGAAAGCAGATAAGCCAACATGTGTTTTAAAAAACAAACATAGATCTGTAAGTTTGGCTTCCTGACAATTGAAATTGTCAGGAAAGTGGAGGCTGGTGAAATATCAGAATTTTGGAAGAAGACTTCAGGCTGTCTCTGAAATATTCAAAACATTTTTGTTTCTTTCAGCAACTGTTGTTTTATTTCCCTTTGGCATATTGTTTATTTTGGGGGAAAAATGTTTGCAGAAACACCGAAGTGTTCTTCTTTCTTGTGGTTTAGGACTCTATTCCTTATTCTTTCCATGTTACTCCTTCCTATGGTACCAAATTTTCTGCTGCAGAAGCCATGCCCAGGGACGCATCAATTTCGTTAGCTGAGGCATACCTCTAATTTGGAATTTTATGTCTCAGTTGCATTTCTGTTTTACCTTTCCTGCCTTAAACTCAAGGCCGCTTTGCTACCTGCTACAGCCTCCCAGCAGCCTTGCAAGGTAGGACTGCCTGACAGAGAGAACATGGCCCTAGGGGAACCAAGTGAGTCTGGACAGAGCAAGGTCTCCAATCCGTGGGTCCGAGCAGCCCACAGGCAAGATGGACACCAGAGTCAGTTCCCTTCGGTGCAACAGAGATTCTTACTGTGAGCACCACCCTGGCATTGTGCTTCAAATGGTGAACAAGGAACTAGGTAGAAAAAATGGAATGCACAAATATAGGATGAGTGACACGTGGCTGGATAAGAGTATGTGTGAAAGGGATCTAGGAGTCTTGGTGGACCACAAACTGAACATGAGTCAGCATTGTGATGCACCATCCAGGAAAGCCAATGTGATTCTTGGTTTCATCAGTAGGAATATGGTGTCTAGATCAAGGATGGTAACTCTATTCTGCTTTGGTTAGACCTCATTTGGAATACTGTGTCCAGTTCTGGGCACCTCATTTCAAGAAGACTATTGACAAGTTGGAGTGTGTCCAGAGAAGGGCGACCAAAATGGTGAAGGGTCTGGAAGCCATGAAGCCCTATGAGGAATGGCTAAGGGAGCTGGTGAGGTTAAGTCTGCAGAAGAGAAGGTGAAAAGGGGACATGACAGCCATGTTTAAATATTTGAAGGGATGTCACATCGAGGAGGGAGTGGGCTTGTTTTCCACTTCTCCAGAGACTGGGACAAGAAGCAATGGATTCAAGCTGTAGGAAAGGAGATTCCACCTGAACCTCAGGAAGAACTTCCTGATGGTCAGAGCTGTCCGGCAGTCGAATCTGCTGCCTCAATGGAGCGTGGTGGAGTCTCCTCGTTCTTGGGAGGTTTTTAAGCAGAGGCTGGATGGCCATCTGTCAAAGAGACTGCTTTGATGTGTGCTCCTGGGGGTTGCACTGGATGGCCCCTGGGGTCTCTTCCACCTCTATGTTTCTATGACCGGGGAGACTTCTCAGCCCGGCCTACCTGATGATCATGAGAGATCATGATTCTCAGGGGAGAAGACCTACCCTGTAGTGTGTGTGAGGGGCTTGCGCCTGAGAGGAAGAAGTTACCCTATTTGCTGCCATATAAGACTCACCTTGTTTCCTGTAAAATAATGTTTCAAAATGGGGTGCATCTTATACGCCAGCATGTCTCATACACCAGGAAATAGTATTTGCTGATGTATCAATGGAGTGCGCCTTATACATCGGTGCATCTTATATGCCAGCAAATATGGTACATAAAGCCGAGCACCTGTGGGTATTTTCATTCCTTCAGTGAGAGCCTGGCAAGGAGGTAAGAAGCCGAGTCCCTCCATCAGCCAGAGAGTGTGGCTGTTTGGGGAGGTTTAGTTCTCAGTGGAAGCCAGGGGAGAGGCTGAAGAGTAATTCATCACTGGTAGGATCTGGTCAGGTAGTGTGACCTAGCCTGGGGGCTAAGCCTTTGGTGGGAGTCTAGCCAAAGGGTCCTTGTGCCTCTTAGGGAAGTCTAAAGATATAATTGAACTGTTTCTGAGCAGGGAGTTACCCGTTATATTGTCCAAAAAAGGGCATTAAGGAAACGTATGAGCCTTGTCCTGCACATGAAGCTTAATACTCTACTTTGTTCCTATTGTTCTCTTTAAATTACACTTAACTAATAAATGTTAACAGGTTATTTTTGCAAATGCTGACTGGGCTGAGTTGTCTACAGTCTATAAAGTAACACAGAAAATATGCTACCATAAATGATTTAAGTGGTTCTAAATAAACACTGAAGATCCTCACCCTTTTACACAAAGATAGTTTTATAAGAGGGGAGGCAAAGCTGGGTGGTTGGAGAGAGGGTGAGCTCCTTATCAGACTGGGGAACCAGCACACCAGTCTGGGAGAAGTGAGGGTTTTTCCAAAAGAAAGAAAAGATGGGGGGAAAAAACCCAGAACTCAAAAGTGGCTTACAAATTAAAATAAATATCATGAAGTTAAAAAATAAAAAAGTTTGACAAGCAAGGTTGCTGTGAGGATAAAAATTAAGGAGTACAACTTTGTACAGAGCTTTGAACTCCTTGAAGAAAAGGTGGGGTACAGACATAGGAAATAATAACCTACGTCCAAATCATGTTTGATGTTGCCTTCTGCGCTCACCCAAATCAGCACGAGTGACTTTGACCCCAGTTTTTACATCCTGAATGTGAAGCTATTGGCAAAAGATTTCCAGACCATCTGTCAGTGTGAAACCAAAGACCGGCACGTAATCACTGACAGTAAGAAATACTGGACCAAGGTAACTGGTGCCCCTCAATTTTGGTTTGGCTAGACTCTGAGGGAGATATTCAGGCAAGACAGAGGCAAGAGAGATGGGAGATGTAGTGCAGCCTCTTCAGGTGTTGTTGGACCTAAACTCCCCTTATCCTCCACGACTGTGCCGGCTGGGGCTGCTGGGAGCTGCAGTCCCAACACTTCTGGAGGCTTGTGCTTCATTGTCGAGAAAGACCAAAGATTTAGCTGTGCCCATCTGTTGCATTTCGGTGATTTCATGTTTATTAATTTTAATTCAGAGATGCTAACAGAGTAATTCACCACTGCCGAAGGGGAAAAAAGTGAATAAACTGTATGTAAACAACGCGGATTCATTAAACCCTCTTCCGCCCCCACGGCCAGCCCAATATTCTTCTGTAAGAAAAAAGATGGAGGAGATCCAAGGCTCACTGTGAACTATAATTTAATCAATCAGGCAGTCTTGCCTAATCTTTACCTGATTCCTTTAACAGTGGATATTATGAACCAATTGATCAAAGGCAAATTCTTTAACAAATTAGACCTCAAAGAGGTTTTCCACAGAATAAGGATGGACCCTGAAAGTGAATGGCTAACCACCTTCTCAACTCCCCTGGGTAATTACCAATGGACTGTACTACCTTTCAGATTACAAGCTGGCCCAGCAGCCTTCCAGATGTTCCTCAACTCTGTTTTGCAAGATCTTCTTTACAATGGTGTTGTTGTTTACCCAGATGACATTTTGATATATTCAGAAAACCTAGCAGACCACACCAATCTTGTACGAACTGTTTTACAAAGACTCATAGACAATGAACTTGTTGTGAAACTTTCTAAATGAGAATTTCAAGCACAGACTTTTGACTATTTAGGATATTGCATATGCAACAATACCCTAAACATGGACCCCTCCAAAACTGATACAATTTTGAACTGGCCTGCACCTAGAACCCAAAAGCAATTGCAACAATTCCTTGGGTTTGCAAACTTTTATCGCAACTTCATAGAAGGATTTGCCACAATTGCGCTTCCACTCACTGATCTTTTAAAGAAATCTCCCGACACCAACGGAAACCATTCCAAATGAATTGTCTGGTCTAACAAGTGCCAAACAGCCTTTGACACTGTCAAACGTAAATTCAGCTCAGAACCTCTACTCCTATTTCCTGATACTGAAAAGGAATTTATAATACAAACCGATGCCTCCGATTTTGCCATGGGAGCATTTCTACTCCAACACGACAAAGATGGACACTTTAAACCATGTGCATTCATCTCCAAAAAATTCTCTGAACCACAACATAACTGGCCAATTTCAGAAAAAGAAGCCATGGCCATCCATTTTGCCCTTTCCACCTGGAGACATTTTCAAGAAGGCGCTAAACTTCCCTTTCAAGTGTGGACCAATCATCATAATCTTGAAACACTTAAAACCGCCAGAAAGCTAACCCCTAAGCAGGCACGTTGGGCTGAATTCTTCCAACATTTTAAATTCAAAATTATTTTCAAACCAGGAAAACAAATACTTTGGCTGATCCACTTTCCAGACTCCCTTGCCACGAGTCGCCACCAATTTCTACTGCAAACAAAGAAAAGACCCTTTTTACCCCAGACACACTTGGACTACAAATCACAACACGAGTGCAAGAATGTGCCTGCACCTCTGCTTCCTGGCTACTAGACTCTGCTTTCCAACATAATCTACAATCCGCTTATCCAACGGATACCTGGCTGCAGAGCCACAAAGACTCAGTTGTCTGGGCTAATGGCTTAGCCCTTGTCGGGACTAAAATTTATGTTCCTCACTCTTGTAGAATTGAGGTTTTGCATAAATATCATGACTCCAAGCTGGACATTTTGTGTTCCTTAAAACTCTCCACACCATCAGGAAACTTTTCCGCTGGCCAGGTCTTACCAAACATGTCCAAGAATACATAAGGAACTGTCCCATTTGCAACACCCGCAAATCGCCCATTTCCAAGCTGCATGGGTTCTCCATTCCCTTCCTGTGCCATCCTCCCCTTGGGATGTTATTTCTTGGGACTTCATTGTTGGTCTCCCCAGCTCCCGTGGTTTCCATACCATTTGGGTCGTCACTGACCACTTCTCCAAGCAATCACACTTCATTCCTCTTAAGAAAGTACCTACCGCTGAAAAACTCGCTGACCTCTTCGTACACAATGTTTGGAAACTACACAGTCTACCTTCAACAATCGTCTCCAACAGGGAACCCATATTCACATCCAAATTCTGGACATCCCTACTTAAAACTCTCAGTGTCACCCAGAAGCTCAGCAGCTCCCATCATCCTCAAATGGATGGCCAAACTGAACGTGTCAATCAAGCTTTGGAACAATACCTTCGCTGTTTTGTCAATTCTAACCAGAACAACTGGGTCCCACTTCTACCATTTGCCGAATTTGCCTACAACTCTGCGCTGCACTCTTCCACTAGTAAAACTCCTTTTGAGGTAGTCTACGGGACCAACCCAAGACCATTTCCTCCACTTCCAGACACCCTCATCACCACTTCCCCTCCTTCAGTTGCTTTCTGGACTCAAAAGATCTCATCTACCTGGACAGCTGTTCACACCACTTTTGAAAATTCCAAAGCCTCTCACAAACATTTTGCAGATAAGAAACGCCATGCCAACCCTGCCTATAAGCCTGGTGACCTTGTCTACCTTTCCACAAAGCACATTACCTCTGAGTGCCCCTCCAAAAAACTTTCCTCTAAATACATTGGTCCTTTCCCGGTCAAATGGGACATTAATGATGTCAGTTTTGAACTTTCCTTACCTGACACCTATAAACTTTTCCATCCTGTTTTTCATTCCAGCTTACTGAAACCAGCAACTTTGAATTCTCTTTCGGGGACTGACGCTGTTTCACCTGATGACTCCAACAAGTCAACCTCTGCATCGTTTTCACCCTCATCTACTTAACACTTGCATTGCATTGATTCCCCATACTAACCTCCCTTTGCCATGTTCTTGTGCTTATGTTTCTGTTCTGGTGATTTTTTTTCCTCGGGACGGGCAGGATGTCGGGTAGCCCTCCATATTATAGTAATGGGATATGTAGTAGGATTTAAGTTAGCAACTTGATTGTAACAAAGGTATGAGAACCAGAGACTGTTAGATAAACAAAAGCTAGGAATGCGCTAATAAGCACTGCCAGGCTAGCCACAACTTCAAGGTCTCTTGCAGGTGGGAAAGGTTCTTCCTGGTATTTTATGCTTTGAATTGTGCTAATTGCCTTTAGTCCACTCACTGAAGTCCTGTACGATGTATCTCACTCCAAATAAATAGTGTTTATGCAACGAGGTTAATAATAAAGGGAGACAAAACGCAAAGCTTTAATATCAATAAGGGGGTACAGCAAGGGTGCCCATTATCACCATTATTATTTATAGCTGTACTGGAGGTACTACTGATTGCAATAAATTAGGATCCACAGATATGAGGTTTAAAAATAAAGAAGAAGGAGATAAAATATAAAGCCTTTGCTGATGATACAATTATATTTTTGGAAGAACCACAAGAATCAATTCAGATGTTGATGGATATATTACAAAAATATGGAGAAATGGCAGGTTATAAGATAAATAGAGACAAGACAATGATGATGACATTAAATATAACGAATAAAGAACAAGTGGAGTTGGAAAAAAGACTGGGATATCAAATAACAAAGAAAATAAAATATTTAGGAATAATAATAACAAATAAAAATCAAGAGTTATTTGATAATAACTATGTGAAGACTTGGAAAGAGATTCAAACTAAAATGGAAAAATGGACACATCTGAATTTATCTCTTTTAGGAAGAATAAATGCCTTTAAAATGTCTTTACTACCTAAGCTAATGTTCCTTTTCCAAGGAACCTATAAATAATAGGAAAGGAAAATATATTTAAGGACTGGGAAAAGGAGCTCTGAAAATTTATTTGGAAAGGTCAAAAACCAAGAATAAGATTTAAGACATTACAAGATGCAAAGGAGAGAGGAGGATTTGAGGTGCCATCATTGAAAATTTATTACCAAGCATGCTGCTTAGATATAATTAAAGATTGGATTCAAGTGGAAAATACAACAACAAAAGAAGTGGAAGGAAAAAATAACAGATTTGGCTGGCATGGATACTTATGTTATGACAAAACAATGGTAAATAAAGAGTTTAGTAATCATTGTATTTGAAAGACATTATTGAAAGTATGGCTACAAATAAAGCAAAAAATTTACAGAAGACTTCTGGTGCGGACTTCACCCCAAGAAGCTTATAAAATTGCACTAACAAAACCAGGCAACCAATTGACTTATCAAGAGTTGTTGAAATGGGAAGGAGAAAAAGTAAGAATGTATACAGAAGAACTAAAAGCGTTAGGACATGAATTTAATTGGTTCCCATGGAGACAACTAAAAGAGAGAGTTAAGATGGATCAAAAATTATATGGATTTGAAAGTAAAGAAAATGAATTAGATGTATTGATGAAAGGGGACCAGAAAAAGAGAATTTCTAAATTTTATAAATTATTGGTTCTTGTGGGTTTTTTGGGCTTTGAGACTGTGTTCTGGTTGTATTTTCTCCTGACGTTTCACCTGCATCTGTGGCTGGCATCTTCAGAGGAATGGTGAATTGGAAGTGGAGTGGAGAATATATATCCCAGTCTCCTTCTCCAGAGGGGAGGGAGCAATTAGCATAATAGTCCCATTGTGTGTATTGAATACTTGTTCCTGGAGGGAGACTTCCTGAGCCCAAGTGGGGCTCGTTAGGGTTGTTAGCATCTTCTGTGTTTTGATTTTGGTGTTTTTCAATACTGGCAGCCAAATTTTGTTGACCTTCCGAGTCTCCTCTTTCCTGTTAAAATTATCCAAGTGTTTGTGGATTTCAATGGCCTCTCTGTGTAGCCTGACCTGGTAGTTCTTAGAATGGTCCAGAATTTCTGTGCTTTCAAATAACATTCTGTGTCCGGGTTGGTTTATAGTGTGTTCTGCTACTGCTGACTTCTGTGGCTGAATCAACCTACAGTATCTTTCGTGTTCTTTGATTCATGTTTGGGTGCTGCGTTTTGTGGTCCCTATGTAGACCTGACCACAGCTGCACGGTATGCGGTAAATTCCTGCAGAAGTTAGGGGATCTCTCTTGTTCTTTGCTGAGCGAAGCGTTTGCTGAATTTTCCCGGTTGGTCTGTAAATTGTTCGGAGGTTATGTTTCTTCATGAGTTTCCCTATTCGGTCAGTGACTCCTTTGATATATGGTAAAAACACATTCCCTTCAGGTGGCTCTTTATCCTTACTCCTGTGGGTTTTTTGGAGTCTTGAGGCCCTTCTGATATCTGAGCTGGAGTACCCATTAGCCTGTAGAGCCCAGTTTAAATGATTCAGTTCCTCATTCAAGAGGTGAGGTTCACAAATTCTTTTTGCACAGTTTACCAGAGTTTTTATTGTGCTCCTTTTTTGTCCTGGGTGGTGGTTGGAGTCTTTGTGTAGATATCTGTCCGTGTGTGTAGGTTTTCTGTACACCGTGTGGCCCAATCGATGATTGGGTTTGCGGGTGACTAGGACATCCAGAAATGGTAGTTTTCCCTCATTTTCTTTCTCCATGGTGAATTGGATGTTCGGGTGGATGTTGTTTAGATGGTCAGAAACCAGGTCAGCTGTTCATCACCGTGGCTCCAAACAATGAAGGTCTCATCCACATAACAGAACCATGTAGTGGGCTTTTTTGGTGCTGCTTCCAGAGCTTGCCTTTCAAAGTGCTCCATGTAAAAATTTGCTATCACCGGGCTGAGCGGACTTCCCATGGCTACCCCAACTCTTTGCTCATAGAACTCACTGTCCCACTGGAAGTAGCTTGTAGTGGGGCAATGTTGAAACAGGGCTGTGATGGGAATGTAAAATGCTGGAAATGTGATGAGAAGGTGGGATCTTTTTTTCATATGTGGTGGACCTGTAAGATAGCAAAGAAATTTTGGAAGGAAATTCACGATGAAATCCAAAGAATTTATGGTTTGAAGTTTGAAATGAAGCCAGAGTTTTATCTGTTAAATATGTTAGGGTAGCGTAGAGAAATAAGATGTCATCAAAAGATACTGTTATATATGATAACGGCTGCAAGATTGACATATGCTCAATATTGGAAAAGAAGAGAATATGTAGATATAAAAGAATGGAAACTTAAGGTAATGGATATGGTAGAAACAGAAAAATTAACATGTTTATTGAGAAATAAGTCTATGCAAAATTTCGAAAGAAAATGGAAAGAAGTATTGAATTGGATAAAGAAATAATATATAAAGAAGAAAGTAATAATGAAAATGAAGTGAAACAATATTGTATATGATATGTAATAAGCAGTAATGGTTTAAAGTAAGATGTAACAAACAATGTCAGACTATTGTTATGGTTAAATATGTAGTCTAAATATGTATGTATGATGATAAATAAGCAGATTCAATCGGGAAAAAGATGGAAGTGGAGAAGGGGTCTTTTTTTAGTTCTAATGTAAATTTTAATAATAATAATAACAACAACAATTGTTACAACAACAACAACAAATAAATAGTGTTTATGCACTGTCCTATTTGTGTGTGTGGATTCAGTTCCTGACAATACATGCATAGAACTAAGACTAAGCTAAATTAAACTTAACAAACATGAAGACACAGTAAAAAGCCTTTTACTAAAAGACTGCTCTGTCAGGCCATTTCCATACTACACTGTTAGAGTGCTATTATTCTAACTTCAACATCCTGTGGAATTCTGGGGTTTGTAGTTTATTGAGGCCAAAGATGCCCTTCCCTAAACTGCAAATCCCAGGATTCCATTGGATGTTGGAAGTGAATAATAACACTATACCAGTGCAGTGCAGAAATGGCCTTACACTAACTACATCCTTCCCACACTGATTAACTAAAACACAAACCCCCACACATTGTAATGAAAAAGGGAAAAAAGAACTTATTATCCCATATTTATCCCATCATTACAGTTCTACATACATTGAGTCATAGAGTCATAGAATCGTAGAGTTGGAAGAGACTCCAGGGGCTCTCCTGTACACTCCCCTTCTGTCATGCAGGAACCCATATCAAAGCCCTCCCTTTGACAGATGGCCATCCAGCCTCTGCTTAAAAACCTCCAAAGAACAAGGAGACTCCACCACACTCCACTGAGGCAGCAGCAGATTCCACTGCCGGACAGCCCTGACCATCAGGAAATTCTTCCTGAGGTTCAAGTGGAATCTCCTTTCCTGCAGCTTGAATCCATTGCTCCTTGTCCTACTCTCTGGAGCAGCAGAAAACAAGCCCACTCCCTCCTCGATGTGACATCCCTTCAAATATTTAAACATGGACATCATGTCCCCTCTTATCCTTCTCTTCTGCAGACTAAACATATCCAGCTCCCTCAGCCACTCCTCATAGGGCTTCCAGACCCTTCATAATTTTGGTCGCCCTCCTCTGGACATGGTCCAGCTTGTCGATATCCTTCTTGAATTGAGGTGCCCAGAACTGGACACAGTATTCCAAATGAGGCCTAACCAATGCAGAATACAGTGGTACCACTACCTCCCTCAATCTGGACACCATTGATGCAACCAAGAATGGCATTGGCTTTCTTGGCTGCCACATCACACTGCTGACTCATGTTCAGCTTGTGATCTACCAAGACTCCTAGATCCCTTTCACACGTACTGCTGTCCAGCCACACGTTCCCCATCCTCTATTTGTGCATTCCATTTTTTCTACCCAAGTGCAGGACCTTACATTTCTCTCTGTTGAAATTCATTTTCTTAGCTTTGGCCCAGCTCTCCAATCTGTCAAGGTCATTTTGATATTTGATCCCGTCTTCTGGGGTATTAGCAACCCCTCCCAATTTGGTGTCACCTGCAAATTTGATCAGCATGCCCTCCACTCCTTCATCTAAGTCATTGATGAAGATGCTGAATAGCTGGTCAAGTTTTAAAAGCAGCTGAAGAAACGGGAAAAACACAGGACTGATGGGGACTGTCTCTGCCAAAGTGGGACACTTGGAGAGTCTGAGATGGGGGCCTGGGTGTTAGACAAGGGATCCACAAGCCATGAGGTGAGTTCCAGGGCCAACTGAGGGCAGCCCAGCACTGTGTTGGACTCTCTTCTGGCCCTCTGGCCACGTAGTATTGACAGTGGGGTGACTGCTGGACTATGGCCCTGGGAACCAGGGTTCGAATCCCTGCTCGGTCATGGAAGCCCATCGAGCGACCTTGGGCAAGTTACATTCTCTCATCCTGAGAGGAAGGCAAAAGCAAACCCCCACTGAAAAATTTTTGCCAGACTGAGAGATGAGAATCATATTGGTGCCAGTATTCATCTGGAATAATGTATCCAGTTTCATATTTGAAGGGATGTCATACTGAGGTGTGAGCGGGCTTGTTTATATATATATAAAAGACTCTGTGTTGTGTTCTTTCTTGAGCAGATGTGTGTTCTCGCTGCCTTTCTCTCACTCACATGCCCTGTGAGGAGCGGCTGAGGGAGCTGGGTATGTTTACTCTGCAGAAGAGAAGGTTAAGAGGGGACACGATAGCCATGTTTAAATATTTGAAAGGATGTCATGTGGAGGAGGGAGCGAGCTTGTTTTCCACTCCTCCAGAGACCAGGACAAGGAGCAACGGATTCAAGCTGCAGGAAAGGAGATTCCACCTGAACCTCATGCTACCCTGATTTCTGGGGTCCCTTGGGGGACACCTCAATGTGCTCCATGTGATGGGGAATGGAAACTAGCCAGAGCACAAGCAATAGCAATGCGAGAGGTAGGGTAACCTAGCGTAGTCTTTTTACCCAGTGTTTACGGGGTCAGGCCAAGCCAAAAACCACACCAAATTGCCAACGAATGGATTTTATTGAATGCAAGTCTCACCCACCAACGCAATCACGCACACACTCACCCAAGAGCTATTAAGAAATAAAAGAGAGGAAATTGGACAGGGGAGTTTTGAGGGGTTTTTTGGGGTAATACTGTACCTTGTCCTGAAGTCCTGGGTCCGAAAAGGCAGCAAAGAAGTGGGGCCCAGCACAGAGAGGACTGAGGGGATCACTCAATGGATGGAGCAACGGTCTGCTGGGATGACTGGGAGTGATCCAAAGAACTGCTCAAAAACTGGGACTATCTGTAGAGAAAAAAGTACCTGGAGGACTAATCCTTTCCGGGGGAGAACAATGGGTGTTAGAGTGGTAACAAAGCTCCACCATGGTAATTTCCTTTACGTGATGAGATTGCAAGGTGTTGCCAAAGTCTCAGGATCTTTGGCTGTGTTTTGTGGTGTGACTTCTGGCCCTCGCCTGATGGAATATTTGCTCAACTTGGGGCAGACACGCTAATCTCCTCAAGTCAGCTTCTCAGGGCTGAGGACCATTTGTTTATTGTGGGTTTATACATCTTGAGGTTTCCTGGGGCTACGTGACTGGAGATTTCACTGGCCTGACCTGGTTTTCAGTCTTTTGACCATGCCTGCCTACGCGCCCATCCGGTGACCTCTCAGGCACATTGAATCATATTTTAATATTAAAATTGTAGACCCTGGGATAGGGTTTCTCCAGTGGAGTAACACTCACGAAGAACTTTCTGACGGTCAGAGCTGTCCAGCAGTGGAATCTGCTGCTGCCTCCATGGAGTGTGGTGGAGTCTCTTCCTTCTTTGGAGGTTTTTAAGCAGAGGTTCAATGGCCATCTGTCAAAGGGGGTTGGACTGGATGGTCCCCGGGGTCTTTTCCCACTCTATGATTCTATGATTTTCAAGATCACAATGGCGAGGGGAGTACATAAGAACCATTAAGATGTGGGGCGTGGGTAAAGGGGCACACTGTGTTTTTAGGGGTGAATGGGGGTTGGGAGTTCCAAAGTGAGACTGGGGTGGGAAAAAGCTGCTGCAAGACCCCCCCCCCTTGATGGGGGAAGGGCAGCAGAGGGAGTCCCCCACCTCACCGCCTCATCCACAAGGCGGAAGGGGAAGTCCCAGCATTGCTTGTGCTCCAAAATCCAGCGGACAGAGTTCCTTCCACTCCATTCCTCCTCCCGCTCCTGAAGAGAAGAGGAAAACCTGAGGAAAAGGGTGGGGAGAGGACCAAGTCCTATCTCCTTCTTAAACCCTCCCCAACTCACCAGGCTGCCACCATTAAGGTCCTGATCAAATGGACATGCAGTTGCCAGGCGAGGACAAGGATGGCCATCTATCCTTCCTTCCTTCTTGGGGAGGGTGGTAGAGGAGGTGGCAGGAAGTGTGGTGACCGCTGGGCCCCAAGGGGCTCACTTTTGGCCTTGCGGTTCTTCTCAGCAGCCACCTTGCCTTCTCTTCTCACTTCAGTTGGTGACTGTGGGCGCGACTGTGCGGGCATGCCTCATTTTGCAGAGGGAAGTAAGAATGCCTGCAGCTGGCGCTGCCCATGCCTCCCTTTCTCCTTGGGGCTCTATCTAATTTAATTTAAATCTAAATTAAATATTTCAATCCATATTTAAATATTTAAATCTTAAGTCCTGGGAGTTTACAGCAACAAATTATATTTACAAAGGGTCCCCGGTAAAGCAAAGGTTAAGAACCACTATATTAGTTTGTATGCCTTTGGCAGCAGGACCCGCTGGTTTTGGTTGTTTTGCTTGCAAAGTGCCATGCACACAGATGGCACTATCTAAATCAGTGATAACAACAACAACAACAGTACTTGTTAATTCTGTTGTGCTGTATTTTTTTTGTTTTTGTTTTTGATGCCATATGTGTTAGCTAGTTTTAAAATTTTTAATAATATAATTATCTTTTACATTTTTGTATTTTGTGAACTTTTTTTTTAATCTGTTGTAAACTGCCTCAAATCCTAACTGGGGAAACATGGGGTATAAATAATAAATAATACCAATCATAATAGGTTTCAATAATAATAGGTTGCAATAATCTGAATGACAACAATCCACAATAGGCTGACCCAAATACAACAGGTGGGAGTGAGAAAGGGACTCTGAGGAGACTGCATCGTTTGCAACAATTGGGATCACAGCTGAGGGGAATTACAGACATTATCGCGTATGCACCAAAGCCCAAAACTCCACAAGCCAGATTCCATTTACCAGATGACAATTTGAGGGTGGACCATTAAAGTAAATATAGCCTTTGGAAGGACAATGGGGAGGGGGGCACTGAATATTTTTGTAGGGGGAATGAAGGGGGTCAAGAGCACCCCCCAAACTGGCGACCCTAAGGTGAACCTATCACAGGATGTTCTGGGGCTGAGCAGGTGTGACGCACCCAAGGCCACTCAGTGAGTTTCCATAGCCGAGCAAAGGGGAATAGCGCCCTGCTGTCCAGAGTCACAGCGGCCCAATGCTCAGATGGCCTCCAGTATAGAAACAATCAGTACGTCGCTGTTTCTGTAATTAGGCCACGTTGCACGCTCCCGCGGTCACCCTGCCAGCCCCAGCTCCCTTCCCGTGTCCACACTCCCTCGTGCATACGCTACGCAGAGTTCTCCACTGGCCATTTGTGAGTCATGGGCAGCTGGCTCTGCCTCCCTCCCCTCTCCTTCTCTTCCCACTGGTGGACAGGGTGGCTGCAGCTGGTCCTCCTTGCGGCCCAGAAAGGGACGTGGGCATATGGAAGGAAGTCAATAACTCTGCTAACCTGAAAGGCGTGGGCGGCGGAACATGGAAGGACTGTCCAAATAGAGGCCTGTGCGTATGAAAGGCAGTAGTTCTGCTAACCAGGAAGAGGGGAATCAGAAAAGACTGTCCAAAAAGGGGTGTGTGCATGTGGAGAACAACACCTGCTGCCATGAGAGTCATGGGCCAGCATCTGGGGCTGAGAAGGGGCAGCTCTCCCTCTTGAAAAGCAGCCTCCGGAAGAGCAGGGCACCCGACCTGCAGATGATCAGCTCTCACGGTCACAGACCTTGAGCAGAAAGCAATCAACAAGCCTAAAAGAGGCGCCTTGCCAGACAGTAAAGGAGAGGCTTTGGCTAGAGCCAGCTGGCACCAGTCCCATTTAAAAGCTGGCATTGCCTAGGGCTGGGCACTGGAAGCAACTTGTCTACCTCCTGGCCAGTATTCTTCTATCTGGACTTCTGCACCTCAGACCTCTGCCTTGTTCATAGCCTTTGGTAGCTCCTTCAAACAAGGACTGCTTGCTTGTTTCCCTGAACCTGAACTAGCTGATGACATTTCCCTCACCAGCTTCCCTTTGGACTCATACAGGCAAGGATGCTTTCTGAGCTCTGTTGATTTATTGCCCTGCTTAGGACAATAAATCAGCTCTTAGGAAGAGATTGGTTGAACACTTAGGAAATTCCCCCCTTGACTGTCTGCCACTTGTGCTGTGATTTAGGACAATGACTGCTGCAATATTGGAACTGCAGTGGAAACAACATATTGCATGAATAGGCAATAGTGGAAAAGCAGCTTTATTGGAGCTATTCATGGGTATTTCCCATGAATGAAAAGAGACGACCCAACAGTGAAGCAACAACACCAGGTGGTAAGGAGAGATAAAAAATGGAATGAAGCCAATGAAACAAAGAAACGTATGATAAAGTGAATAGAATCCTAGAGTTGGAAGAGACCTTGTGAGCCACCAGGTTCAACCCCTGCTCAGTGCAGGATCTGCAGCTAGAGCAACCGCAGCAGGTCTAATCTCTTTTTGCAGACATCCAGAGGAGGAGATCCCTCAACACCTCTCCAGGCAATTAGCTCCACTGCCCAACCACTTCCACTGTCAAGAAGTTCCTTCTAATGTTCAATCAAAATCTACCCTCTGTAATAACTATTAGACCTAGTGCTGCCCTCTGGGGCATCAGAGAACAGGCCTAACCCTCCTCTCCAGGACAGCCTGTTGTCCCCTTGCCAAACCCTGTCCCGGGGTCTACAACTTTGATATAAAATTAATCTAACCCACCAGAGAGGTCACTTGGATGTGCACGTAGACCATAACGGTCGTATGATTGAAAAGAACCAGATCAGGCCAGTAAATCCCCAGTCACGTAGCAACAGGAGACCTCATGTTGTGATAACCTACGGTGGACAAAAGGTCTTTAACCTTTTAAGGAGTCCACTTGAAGGGAGTCAAAGTGTTCCCAGAAGATCGGGCACTGGAAGCAATAAATCCTTATCAAATCCATCTCCAGAAACTCACACCACAGCCTCAAAGTGGAGGAAGATCCTGTTAATTAGATGACACTTTGTTATCTTCCGAGAAATGCCAGGCGTGGAGGTGTTTTTCTCATGCCTGTCTCTGTTTGTGTTCCCCGGGAAAGGATTTGCCTTCAAAGTAAATTTTTCCTACAAATAGTCCCCGTTTTTGGGCTAGGAAAGTAATAGAACCACTCTATTCCGCTTTGGTCACAGCTTATCTGGAATACTGTGTTCAGTTCCGGGCACCTCAATTCAGGAAAGATATGGACAAGCTGGAAACATGCCAGAGGAGGGTGACCCAAATGGTCAAAGGCCTGAAAGTCATTCTGTATGAGGAGCATCTTAGGAAGCTGGGTTTGTTTAGTCTGCAGAAGAGAAGGTTAAGAGGGAACATGATAGCCATCTTTAAATATTTGAAGGGATGTCATGTTGAGGAGTGAGCGGGCTTGTTTTCTGCCGCTGCAGAGACAAGGACAAGGAGCAATGGATTCAAGCTGCAGGAAAGGAGATTCCTCCTGAACCTCAGGATGAACTTCCTCAGTCAGGGCTGTCCAGCAGTGGAATACGCTGCTTCCTCATTGGAGTGTGGTGGAATCTCCTCCTTCTTTGGAGGTTATTAAGCAGAGGCTGGGTGGCCATTTGCTGGGGGTGCTTTGAGTGTGTGTTGCTACATGGCAGGGGATTGGACCGGATGGCACCTGGAGCCTCTTCCAACTCTATGATTCTGATTCTGTGTTTCCATTTCTTTAAACAATGCTGCGAAACAACAGGCCCGTGTGATAAATCCCTGGGACACAGTTCATCTGGCCCTGGAGACCCGAACCCATTTAGGCTATCTAGGTGTTTCCTGAACAACTCTTCCTCAATCCTGATTTGCAACCCAGGCGGCTTATCAAGGTCTCTGCGGACACACGGAAGCACGCGGTCTCCTTTCTGGGGGACAAGGAGGCAAAACAGGGCCTGGGCAGTTCTGCCGGTTCACCGCCGCCCGGCAGCGCTTTGCACTCCTTGCCGCGCCGGTCTCGCCGCCGGCCTGGTCGTTCTCCTGCTTCAAACATGTTCGGAAACCCCTCTCCCTTTCCCGTCGCTGGCCCGGCCGGCCGAGCTCGCCCGGGCTTCGCCTCCCTTCCCCCGACCCTGCAAGGGCGGCCTGGGCACCCGCGTCCCCCCTCGGCGGCCAATCAAAGGCACTCAAGGCCACGGACCGGGAGCCCTGCCCCCCCCCGGGCAGTCCAGGCCGAGCCACCCCTGCTCGGAAGAGCGGCCCTCCCGGGCGGCCTCGCGGCTCCGCGCCCGCCGGGCACCCCTCCAGGCAGGCGGCGGCGGGGCCTCGGGCAAAGAGAGGGGCGCGCCCGCTGGGCCCGCCTCGTGTCCCCGGGCCCGGCCGCGAAGGGAGGCCCGAAAGAGACCCTCCGCCTCCGCGGACGGGAACCGGGCCGCCGCTCAACGCGAGGCCGCCCGGGCTCTGGAGGGCGCTCCCCCGCCGCCAGACGCCGGAACCTCGGCGAGGCCCCGCAGCGCCACTTCCGCCAAGAAAGGAGGCGGCGCCCCTACCCCTCCGATGATTGGTCAAGCCGGAACTTCGTGAACACAACACCCCGCCCCACTGAGCATGCGCGCCGTCTCAGCCTCGAAGCCAGTCTCCGACAGGCGAGACGGCCGCCACGTGACTTCTCCCCAATCCGCCCGTCGCCTCGCGGAGCGGCCTCACGCGCCTCGCCCCGGCACGACGAGGATGGTCCTCCGCCGGCTGCTGTTCGCCCTGCTCAACGACCACCGGCTCCTGGATCGGCTGGCAGACGCGCGGCCTATTCGGGCGGCTGCGCGACTCACCGCCTCGGCCTTAACTCGCGGACTGCGCCTGCGCGACAACTTTCTGCGCGAGCTGAAGGAGGAGGCGGCGCGCGCCAAAGACTCCGGCTGGCCCAATCCGCGCCGAGGGAAGGGCGGGGGGCGGGGCCCGTGAGCTCCGTCGAGTCGCGGGGCGAGGCCGAGGACGCGATCGAGGAACCCGCCGGCGCCCCCCGGCGGGCGGCCCCCCTCGTTGGCCGGCGGGCTGACCGGTTGCCGTGGCACGTGCGCGAGGGAAGATGGGACTTGGAGTTCTTCGGCGGCGAGGAAGGCGGGAGCGCGCGCGGCCTGGGCCCGGCGGTGGGTCAGCCGCCTGTCGCCGTCTCTGTCGGCGCCGCTCGAACCCGGGGCCGCGGCTGGGGGTCCCCCAGGAGGACGAGGAAGGAGAAAGGATTCCCACCGCCGCGGCCTTGCCGGTGGCTCTGCCCCGAGGAGGAGGAAAGGTTCCGCTTCCCCCTGCGTGCCCGGCTCCTTGTTCGTGCGGGAACCCGCGGGGGTCCTTGGGGGCGGGCAGCCCTCCGCCCCCCGGCCGCGGGGTCCCCGGGGAGGGGTCTCAGCCGCCCCTAGGAGCGCGAAGCCCCCGGGGGTCTCCCCGGGAAGGGCTCGCGGCCCGCCTGCCGCCAGCAGGGCGGGGGCGGGGGGGTCCGTCAGCGGCCCCTGGGGACCCCGAGGGAGAGGCCCCGCTGGCGCCCAGCGGCGGCCCGGCAGTCGCCGCCTGCTGTCAGGGCCCGGGCCGGAGCGCTCCTTGGGGCGTGGGGCGCGCTCGGTTCTGCTTTCCCAGTAAATTCTGAAAAACCGCTTAGGATAAAATTTAAATCAGTGTGACTGACGGTATAAATCCCATTTGAAAAGCAAAAGCAAACATGCGTTGGTATATACTTATGATGTTATTTTAACACGTCGGAGCTCAAGGTGCTCAGAGGACCTTTGCCAGGGGAAACTAAACAAAGGCCAGGCAGACGTTTTTTTGGGTGGGTGGGGGGTCCTACTGTTCCGGGCACCGTCCCCGCGCCCAGCCTTTTCTAAACCGCGCTCCTCGCCCCGGTTTGATCTTCCGGGGTGGGCGCGGGGGGCCTTGTGCGCGACGGCAGAGCTGGTGGAGGCGGTCTCCGTGGATTCTGGGGACCGTCCACCCCAAGCTCTCTGGGACTTTCGTGGGTCGGTCCTGCGCACGTCTGGTCCAGGCGTGCACGCTTAATGCCCAGGTAAGTGGGCGTGGGGTTTTCCCCTTAGATGCCAAAACAGCCCTCTGGATCGTGCCCGGGAAGAGAACAGGCGCGCTGGTGGCAGTACTGATCCGTACTTGTGGCAAGGGCGGGCCTACGGGGGCTGCACTCCGGGGCACTCTCTGGCCTGGCATCTTCCACACAATCTAAGCTGGCTCTGTGTGGCAGGGCACGGATCGCTGGGGTGAGGGCTTCTCTTTCAAAGATTTGGGGAGTTGGAGGGCCTCAGCGGCTGCTTCATTCCTCCTGCCTCCGTGCAGGAGACCGTGATGTACAGGCGATCCCCAAGCGCAAGGAATTAGGCTTAGAGGTTAATAGCCGGTCCTGTGGCTGAACCACTCTTAAGCTCAACCTTAAGTCTGCCGTCTGGCAGCTGCAGCGAGTTTGAGAGGATGAACTGGCAGCTCTCGTGAGGGCTGTCGTTCTTGTGGTTCACTGCAGTGGGTCATCTGAGCCGGTAAGTTCTACAGGAGGGCTCACAGTTTTCCTTGGACTGAGCAGGCATAATGTCAATACTGGACAACTGACAGTCCAGGAAGGCACTCTGAAGTTCACAGAAGTTCATTCATTGGATTAATATGAGTAACAGCAACACACTCCCACAGAAGTTGCCGAAACTTACATATGTTGTCAGTACAAATTCACATACGCAAAGCTCTCTTTGGTTAGTATAGTATTACTCGTCAGTCTTTGGCCTGTCCCGGGCTGGTGCCTGTCTCAGGCTAGTTTAATCTGAGTCTTGCCCAGTTATCTCCACAGCACTCCGTTCTCATAAGCCAGTTGTGTTCTGTATTCTTAGTCACATTCTCCAAGCACAGCTTTTCCAGTGGGGGGCACTCTCTTTCTTGGGCATGAAGCCCCCAGAGTCACAAGCGAAAGAGAAACGAGAGAACTGAAGCACTCCACGGACTCCAGAGCTTCTCAGGGAGAAAGATGCCAGCCAGCCTCTGCGCACTCCTTGGCCCTTTTTCTCTTCCCCATTCTCGAAACATCCTTGCACCAATTTTCTCCCACTTTCACTTTCTAGCCTTTTCATTTCCCCCATAGCTACAACGTAGCAGCACTTGCCAGTGTTGCATTTGTTTGAGATACATAATAGCAAGTAGCAGTGATTTGATATATTGTAAGCAAGCTTCAAGGAATACACATTCAAATACACGTTCAGCAGGGACATACCTTAGCTGTGGAGTCCCTCCTTTTGTATATGTACCCGTGGCAGGGAGGCCTTGCAACCTGCCGCATAGTGAGGGAAGAGAAGAGAGTTGCAAGGTGCTTTGAAGAGGGGATCAAGAAGAGAGTACGCTTGGCCTTCTGCATTTGCTAGGGCTAGGAGCACAGATCCCCCACAAAAGTGAAAGAAAAACATCAGTATCAAAAAGTGCGTGTCTATGGGAAGGGGGCTGTGGCATGGTGGAGAGGACAGGCACAAAGGGTCCAAACCCGGTCAGGG
The DNA here is from genome assembly GCA_030412105.1 of Cyclura pinguis. Lineage (NCBI taxonomy): Eukaryota > Metazoa > Chordata > Lepidosauria > Squamata > Iguanidae > Cyclura > Cyclura pinguis. Next base: position 133,306 of record CM059601.1, read on the forward strand.
AAAGGGAGTGGGTAGGCATGGTGGCCCCATACTTCCTCTGTCTTTCCCATCTCTTTCTACGGGGAGGGGGGACACTGAGAGAAGTTTTGTGTTGCTGAGAAACTGTGCTGTGAACTGTCCTTAGTTGGCCAGGCAGCAGCTGGTGAAGGAGGAAGACCAGAGGTGGCGTTTTAAAGGGCTGCGCAGCCTGATCGGAGCTGCCAAGAGGGAAGGTTCCCCTGGGAAAGAAGTACTTGAGGTGGGCAGAGGTTGGAGAAACTCGCAAGTAATCAAATCCATGGAATTTAAATCCACAAACGTGAGGGGTCAATTGCAGGTCTGTCTGGGGATCCTGTCCTCCTTTCCTGGCCAGGCGGCCCAGAGGCAAGCAGCCCATGCTGAATGGTCCCAAAAGCTGCCAGGAGGTCTGTGGTGCCAGGCTGGTCATTCACGGCCATTGCCGAAGTGATGAACGAGAACCAGCTTGCCCTGCAGCATCCTTAAAATGTGCCGTGGCATGAATGTTAACGTATGCAGAGGGTGACACATAAGCAAAGGCTCCTGGGGACAGTCCTGAGCTATGTGGACAAATGACCGAACAGGGAATGAGGCCACGTTGCGTGTGAACATTGTGAATGGGGAAGCTGGGCCAGCCCGGTTAAGGCCACCCAAACACAGCTCAGTGGGGAGGCAAACCAAAGGGTGATTTGTGGGAAGGGTAAGAGGGAGGGAAGAGGGCAAAGGCAGTCAGAGAGAGGGTGAAGGGCCGAGGAGGGTTGGGGGAGCTGGGAATTAGGGGGGAGTTTGGGGTGATCGTGGTTAACCTCATTCTTATAAGCCTTTACTTTCTTTGTTTTGTACCTCTTCCTCTGGTGGCTTTAGTTTAATAATTAGCAAGGAAGACTGGTTTTACTCACCCTCATTGAAGGCACTGGTCTCCATGTCCACTCGTCCACACTAGTGGCCACCTTGAGACCTGAGTACAGATCCAGGGAGGGATCTTTGGGGGGGGGAGCATAGTATCATAGAGATGGAAGAGACCCCCGGGGTCGTCCAGACCAACCCCCTTCTGCCATGCAGGAACCCACATCAAAGCCCTCCCTTTGACAGATGGCCCTCCAGCCTCTGCTTAAAAATCTCCAAAGAAGGGCAAGGTGAGTGGTGGGAGCCCAAAAGCTGGCGCTGTGGGGGTGCCCACAAGTGAGAGAATCAGCCAGTTTCCTCCAGTTGGCACATGAGGAAGAGTAGCAGTGCCTCCCTCCTCTTGCTGTCTCCTCTGGCCAAGGCCGTCTTTGGCACCTGCCGCTGAGGGTATGAAACCGGGGACAGGTAGGAGAGAAAATGGGTCCTGTGTTGAAGATCAAAATTCCTTTCCTGGTGTATGCTCTGCCTCAGTGTTGGACAAGAAGCCTGGGGGATGTGGCTGAAAGCGTTTAGCCGTCTTGTCTTGCCCAGCCTGCCCCCAGTGATGTGGGCCAGGCTGCCCCTTAACCCCCAACCGGGCCCTGGACAGCGACTGCTTTTCTCTGGGCTCGTGCGAGGGTCAGCCTTAGCCCCCTCCATGGAACATTACTATGGTGGCAGGAGCAGCCGTGGGTGCGTGATGGGCTGGACAAAGGGAGGGCCTACAGTAAAGCGGGTGTGGAGTGTATCAGCTGATTGTACCTGTGCCCAACCTCCATGTCAAGCCTCTCATGCTGGGGGCTTCTTCCCAAGTGCCTCTCCCTGCCAGCTGCAGGCATGCTGGGAAGGACAGAAGGCTAGACTTGGGAGGAAGGAGGCCAAATGGTGATCCCAGGGGGTGGTCAGCCACACTGGCTGACCACACAGAGGGTGCTTTGGACAAGGCTGGAGGGGAGCAAGCTATATATCCCAATGACCCACACAGCTGAGGAGAAGCATCTGGGAGTGCGAAAACCCACTGTCTTGGAAGAGGTGTGTGCTTTTGGCTGTTGCTTTAAGAACCATCAGGCGGAGGCCAGGAGCCAAAAACAGGGCTCTGGAGAGTGCCAAGAATTGGGGGTGGGATATGGGGTCTTGACCTTTTTCCTGCCCATAGGTATGAGCCAGACACTTCATGCTGTGCACCACTATTCTTAACTTCTGGACCTTCCCAAATATCACCTCATGGGGGTCCACAACTCAGAAATGGGCCCTCACCATGCATGCAAAGACCCCCAAGGCTTTTGTTCCCTTACTGCTGCTCTCTCTGTCTCTATCTTTCTCACTCTCTTTCTCTGTCTCATAGAATCATAGAGTTCCAACTCCAGGGGCCATCCAGTCAAACACCCTTCTATCATACAGGAACCCACCTCAAAGCCCTCCCTTTGACAGATGGCCACTCAACCTGTGCTTAAAAACCTCCAAAGAAGGAGCTCACCACACTCCATAGAGGCAGCACATTCCACTGCTGGACAGCTCTGACCATCAAGAAGTTTTTCCTGAGGTTCAGGTGGAATCTCAGTGCGAACCCATTGCTCCTTGTCCTGGTCTCTGGAGCAGCGGAAAACAAACCTGCTCCCTCCTCAATGTGATGTCCCTTCAAATATTTAAACATGGCTGTCATGTCCCCTCTTAACCTTCTCTTCTGCAGACTAAACATATCCAGCTCCCTAAGACCCTCTTCATAGGGCTTCATGGCTTCCAAACCCTTCACCACTTTGGTTGCCCTCCTCTGGACACACTCCAGCTTGTCAATAACTTTCTTGAATTGAGATGCCTAGAACTGGACACAGTATTCCAAATGAGGCCTAACCAATGCAGAATACAGTGGTACCGTTACCTCCCTCGATCTAGACACCATACTCCTATTGATGCAACCAAGGATAGTGTTGGCTTTTTTGGCTGCTGCATCACATTGTTGACTCACGTTCACCTTGTCATCCACCAAGATTCCTAGATCCCTTTCATACGTACTGTTATCCAGTTACGTGCTCCCCATCCTATACTTGCGCATTCCATTTTTTCTGCATAAGTGTAGGACCTTAGATTTCTCTCTGTTGAAATTCATTTTGTTAGCTTTGGCCCACCTCTCCAATCTGTCAAGGTCCTTTTAAAATTTGATCCTGTCCTCTGGGGTATTAGCAACCCCTCCCAATTTGGTGTCATCTGCAAATTTGATGAGCATGCCCTCTCCTCCTTCATGCAAGTCATTGATAAAGATGATTACTAGCCCTGGGCCCAGGACAGAACCTTGAGGCACCCCACCAGTCACTTCTCTCCATGATGAAAAGCAGCCATTGGTGAGGAGCGCCCTTTGGGTTCGGTCGGTCAACAATTACAAATCCACCTAGCAGTAGCCCTGTCCAGCCCTCATTTTGCAAGCTTCTTTGCAAGAAGGTGAAAGAACTCTCAGCTGAGCTATGTGTGAAAAGAAATATATACAGGAAATGGAAGAAATGGTGAAATCACCAAAGAGGAATTCAAGCAAATAGCCAGGATATGTCGGGACAAGGTGAGAAAAGCTAAAGCGCAGAATGAATTCACGCTTGCCAGAGACATTAAAGACAATAAAAAGGGCTTTTTTAGATACGTCCGCAGCAAAAAGAAAAACAAGGAAATGATAGGGTCATTGTGTGGAGAAGATAGCCAATTACTAATGGGGGGAAGAGAGAAGGCAAAACTACTCAACACCTTCTTTGCCTCAGTTTTCTCCTGAAAAGATAGAAGTACTCAACCTGGGAGGTGGGGAGCAGGTGAGGAAGGGGAGGGAAATGCAGCACAGAGTAGGTAGAGAAGTAGTACAGGAATATCTGGCTAAACTAGAGGAATTCAAGTCTCCAGGGCCAGATGAATTACATCCAAGGATATTAAAAGAACTGGCAGAAGTCATTTCTGAACCACTTGCAATAATCTTTGAGAAGTCTTGGAGAACAGGAGAAGTCCCAGCAGACTAGAGGAGGGCTAATGTCGTCCCCATCTACAAGAAGGGGAAAAAAGAGGACCCAAATAATTATCATCCGGTCAACCTGACATCAATTTCAGAAAAGATCCTGGAGCAGATCATTAAACAGTCAGTTTGTAATTACTTAGAAAGCAATACCGTAATCACTACAAGTCAACATGGATTTCTCAGAAATAAGTCATGCCAGACTAATCTTATCTCTTTTTATGATAGGGTTCCAAGCTTGATAGATGAAGGGAATGTTGTAGATGTAGCATATCTTGATTTCAGTAAGGCCGTGAGATTCTTGCAAAGAAGCTAGTAAAATGTGGGCTGGACAGGGCTGGTGTTAGGTGGATTTGTAATTGGTTGATCAACTGAACCCAAAGGGTGCTCATCAATGGCTGCTTTTCATCCTGGAGAGAAGTGACTAGTGGGGTGCCACAGGGTTCTGTCCTGGGCCCAGTGCTACTCAACATCTTCATCAATGACTTGGGTGAAGGAGGAGAGGGCATGCTGATCAAATTTGCAGATGACACGAAATTGGGAGGGGTTGCTAATGCCCCAACAACGGGAGAGTAATGACGTCATGTGATAAAGTGAGATCAAAAAGAGAACCAAGCCAGTGCAAGCATGCAACAAACCAGCTTGTGATAAAGCCCCAAGAGTATTGGAGGAACTTGTTGACATACCCGCAGAATCACTTGCCATCATTTTTGAGAAATCCGGAGAACAGGTGAGGTGCCATGGGACTGGAGACGGACAAACATTGTCCCTCTCAATAGAAAAGGCCAAAAAAAAAAAAAAGAGAGAGAGAGAGAGATCCTGGAAACTACAGGCCAGTCAGTCCACCCTCAATATCAGGAAAAATGTTAGACTGGACTATACAGGAGCAAAGGTCCTGCACTTAGGCAGAAAAAAATGGAGTGCACAACTATAAGATGGGGAACGCATGGCTGGGTAGCAGTACATGTGAAAGGGATCTAAGAGTCTTGGCAGATCACAAGCTGAACATGAGTCACCAGTGTGATGCGGAAGCCAAGAAAGCCAATGCGATTCTTGGTTCCATCGAGAGGAGTATGGTGTCCAGATCGAGGGAGATAATGGTATCACTCTATTCTGCTTTGGTTAGACCTCATCTTGAATACTGTGTCCAGTTCTGGGCACCTCAATTCAAGAAGGATATCGACAAGCTGGAACATGTCCAGAGGAGGGCAAACAAAATGGTAGAGGGTCTGGAAGCCATGAAGCCCTATGAGGAACGGCTGAGGGAGCTGGGTATGTTTAGTCTGCAGAAGAGAAGATTAAGAGGGGACATGATGTCCATGTTTAAATGTTTGAAGGGATGTCATGTCAAGGAGGGAGCAGGCTTGTTTTCCGCTGCTCTAGAGACCAGGACAAGTAGCAATGGATTTAAGCTGCAGGAAAGCAGATTCCACCTGAACCTCAGGAAGACCTTCCTGATAGAGCTCCCCAGCAGTGGAATCTGCTGCCTCAGTGGAGTGTGGTGGATTATCTTCCTTCTTTGGAGGTTTTTAAGCAGAGGCTGGATGGCCACCTGTTGGGAATGCTTTGATGGGTATTCTTGCATAGCAAGGGGTTGGACTGGATGGCCCCTGGGGTCTCTTCCAGCTCTAAGATTCTATGATCCTATTCCATGGAAAACTTTTCTGCCCTTCACGCTAGGAGGGAACTCTCCCATTTTCATTGTACCATATGATCTGAGCTGGGAGACTGGCACCTGGTTCTTCAGACGCATGCGCAGCAGAGACGTCATCCACCCCATGCCAGGATGAGTCCTTCCGAGTCCCTGGCACACTTTGGCCTTTCGGAGGGGCCCTGAGGTTCTTTGCTTGGTATAGGAGCTCTTGTCTCTGTGGCTGCCAGATCTGTGAAGTCATGACTTGGAAAGCTGAGAGATGAAGCCTCTGAGGGGGTGGCAGACGGGGGAAGAAAAATCCCACAGGCAGGGCTGTAGCCATTCTCCATGAAACCCAGCTTAGCCCCAACTCAGCACTGAGGTAAAGGAGTGTGGCGTGGCGGAACGATAATGGCACGGGCAGTCTGTGCCTGAGACAGGACATCTGGGTGGGTAACCTTCTGTCCTCCAGATGTTTTTGGGTTACGTCTCACACAGTGCCTTTGCACTGGCCATGGTGGAGTTATAGGCCAAATCTGACCTATGCACCAGACAGAAAGGGGAACTGGATGTGTTCTTTAAGCAGCAGCAGAAGACCAAGTGGTGTCCAGGCCTAGCACATGCCAAGGAGTGCAACCTAGAAGAGGACATTCTCTCCATCTCACCACCCTCACAGGTGCACTGGTGGGAATACAAGAGAGATGGGGCCTTCTCGGTGGCTGCCCCAGGCTCACCTGGCACGCCCTTCCCAAAGAAGCTAGGCTGGCACCCTCCCTACTATCCCTCCACAATCAGGTAAAGACATTTCTGTTAAGACAGATATTCAAAGTGTGGCCTGTGTAATAGAGTGTGCGGCATATTGTGTTGCTGATGAATGAGTTTTTAATTATGTATTTTAACACTGCTGTTAATTCTTTTTGATTGTTTAATTATATTTTAACTTTTGTATTTTTTGGGTTTTAGCTATGTCTTTTTAACTGTTGTAAACCACTTTGAGTTCCAACCTGGGAAAAAAGCCATCATCATCATCCTCCTCCATCCACCCACCCACCTGCAGGTCACTTGCACTTGATGGGATTCTCTTGTCTACCCCGCCCCAAATCTCCCTACCTGGCTTCCTTTACGGAAATCAGTGATGGAAGACTAGAAGTTCCCAGGTGCCTACTGAAGGCATAATAAACCTATCACCTAGAGTAGCCCATCCCTTCAGTGTGACTAAATCCCTGGAAAACATTACTCAGGTGTAAAGGACTTTTCCAGTTCTTTTCCACAGCAGTGTAAGTAGACCCAATCCCAGCACTGAATGATGGGCTTTCCCATTCCTTGCCCTGAAGGGTGTGTGTCAGGCTGCTAAGCTCCCTGCCCGCTGAATGTGTATTCTTTGCTAGCTGCTTCTTTGTATTTAACCTTTGCAAAAAAAGGGGCTACTTTGCATCTAGGCTTAAGAACTGCCAATTGCTGCTTCGCTGTAATCCAGAGGATGCGGCTGTTACGTTGTGCTTCGTGTTAGGGAAGAGCAGAAATCAAGAGCAAGGCTGGCAGTGCTAGGGTGTTAAGAGAAGAAAGCAGTGTGGACACAGGGATAAATATGCAAGGGGGGATCACTTTGGTCAAGGGTGTGTGGGGCTGTGGCAAGCACAGCCTGGGAAAGTAAAGGGGGATAGACACACGCAGGGATTCATAGCATTGACTAAGGAGCGCCTTGTTCACTCAAACTCGTACTGGTAGCCTATCAAGGATGTATGCTGCGCATACCCTCCGGTTTCAGCGACTTCTGTGGAAGTGTGCTGTGCTGCTTGTGCTCTTCCATAAAAATAGACTGCTGTCTGCCTCAGAGTGAGTTTTGTGGAGGGTGGGTTATCCAGTACAGGACAGTGTGTCTGGAACAGAGGTGGGGGGCAAACCCTGCAAGTACGTGGGGGCTTTGAGAAGGCTCTACGTGTGACCAACTGGCGCTTTATTAAAATAGTGCCACGTCAGAAACAGGTGCAGAGGGCAGAGCCCCAAGGCTGGGACCAGCAGGGCTTCCGTCCAGGCAACAGTCGCCCCAGGCAGAATCCTGCGGCTGCTGAGTATTTCCCTCCACAGCTCGGGGGCAGGCGGAGCACCTCTTCTCCAGGTGAGCGGCACCTGCCGTAGCCGGGAGGCGCTTGCATTCCCACCTTCTGGGAACAAGGGTCGTGTTACGCTCCCTTCTGCCAGCATACACCCCTTCCTGGCTTCAGGCATCATAAGTAAAGAAGAGAGAAGGAGCAGGGAAATTGCTTTCCCCGCATACTCCTCCACTCCCTTGCCATGCCCCATTTATTCAATTTGTAGCTTGCTTTTTAATCCACCACGGGGATCTCAAGGCAGTGAACCAATACAAAAATTGGTGCAGAGAGGCCCACATGGCAGGGCAAATGTCTGCAAGGAGAGGATTAGATGAATATAGACACATGCATGTACCCACCCTGCAAGAATGCATGTTCCTTCCCATGGGGCACCAGAGAAAACTGGCACCCCGGGGGCCTTCTGTGCTCCCAAGGGGAGTGGGGAGGGACAAGCCACGGCTGCAGAAGGAAGGAGAGCCGCATCCATCGGTCAGGAGGGTAGGAAAGGCCAGCGTTCCCCACCAGCCGGCCAGCTGGCCAGCCAGCTCCATTTGCGTCGTCCAAGGGAACGCCTCCCCTGTTGCATTTTGCCTCGCTGGTTGTCGGCACTGCCGTCACGCAGAGAAGTATTGGGCAAAAGCCAGGCTTGGCATCAGGAGCAGGAGGGAAAGGTCCACAGGCCTGGCAGCTGGAATGAAAGAAGGACCATCAAGACGTGGAGCTGCCACCCCTCCTGCCTCCCTTTTCAGCCCACACGGCTGCCCCCTTTGCCAAGCAGAAGGATATGCCCTGCCCACTGGGTGGGTGCCAGCTGCAGGTGCCAGGCAAAAAAGGGCAGAGGGTCCGCGTGAAAGGGCCAGCTCTCCTGCTGAGCTGAGCCCTCACCCACCCACCTCCCCATTTGTTCTTCCACCCTGCCTGACATGCTTGATACACTGTGCCCCATCCCACAACCACCCTGCAAGGTGGGCTCAGCTGAGAGAACAGTGTACCCAGATCAGTTTCACAGTGGAGTGGGGACGTGGATCCAGTTTTACTAGGCCCTCACCTCACACTCTGGCCACTCGCACCACTGGCACTGGCACTGGCACTCAGAGGCTATTCCCGCAGGAGGGTCTCTGGCGCCCAGAACAGCCCCATCCTCATCCCTGTGTCTGAGCATCTTCTCACAATACAGCACAATCAGGCCTTTGTTTGTTGTGACACTCACAAAGGCACCGCTAGACAACCAACTGTGCTTATCTGTCTGAGGCGTTAGGAGCAGATCCTTTAGGAGCCCCTAAAGACAGTCCGAGCTTGCTAGCCTGAACCACAAACCCAGACGGCAGGCACACAGTTGCCCACAAGGATGTTGGTGTGCTCACCCCTTGGAGAGGCCACTGCATTCCCTGCCTCCTTCCCTCCCTCCACCCACCCAAATATTGTAAGTTTAAGACGGGTGGGGGGGTTAAGCAGTCTCTGATAGGTGTGAGCTTGTAGGATTTGCTTGTGAGTCCCTGTGTCCATTTTTCTTCCTTAAAAACTGTTAGGTGCTTGCAGCGATTTCTGTTCTGCTTTGCTGTCTGCACAGAGAGAGATGAGATGGGGGCCACAGGGGGCCAGGCCAGCAGCATCCAAGTGCTTGTGGGGCTCCTTCTGCTTTCTCCTGCCTGGAGGCTAAACTGCTTGGCCTCAGGGGAAAGGTGGGCCTGTGGCCCTTTTCACACACACCCGAGCAGCTCTGACAAACTCACCCAGAAGCATCTGATGATGAGCATAGAGAGGAACCCCGCCCAAGCTGTGTGTGTGTGTGTGTGTGTGTGTGTGTGTGTGTGTGTGTGTGTGTAAAAGGGGCGAGGGTGGCAAGGATGGGGGGCTCACCTGCTCCTGAGCACTGAGAGGAGGAGGAGAAGGACCACCAGCCCTCCAGGGCCTCCAGGAATGGCTGCCCCAGCCAGGCAGCGGTGGTGGTCCTTTCCCCAGCGGGCACAATGGCTGTGGTGGCATCCCTGAAGATCAGGTCTTGCCCCTGGAATTCAGAGGAACTAAACATCTTGAATCCGTTGTGGTTGTCGTCATCTCCAAAGAAATCCTGGAATTCAAATGGGGTTTATGTCAGACCGGGGAGACTCCTACAGCTGCTGGGCTGGCATCACCCCTGGGGGCAAAGTGGGGGTGAGGGTAGGCTGGGCCGGGGTGGCCGTGGGGTAGCCACAGGCTCCCAAATGTTTGCACTTCACACTTTTCTACTTGACGGAGAACTGAAGGCTGTGGGAGGGAGCAGGACAACCACGTGGTCGTCCTGGCCAAGGTGAGCCAGTCAGAAGCCACCGGCAGGTCTGGAAGCGGAGTTGGGGGAGAGAGCGCCACCCCCGGAATCAGCGGCACGGAAGCAGGCTGCCTGAGGCCTCCCGGCCCTGGCCCTGCCGGCTGCACACAGGGTACTCCCAAAGCTCTGAATGTTCATTTGGAAATTAAATGGACAACGCCAGAAACTGGGAGATGCAAGCGCTTTGCTGCTGCTAACCCTAGCAATGGAAATCATTTTTAATCAATTAATTGCTCAAAATATTAGTTTTCAAAACAGATCAGAAGATGTACAGAGGATGGCATGGAGGCTGCCACCTTCAGCAACAAGTTGTTGTTGTTGTATCTTTAGACGTGCTGTTTTTGTTGTTATAAGGTTGTCTTCCACCACTGTAGATTTTTTTAACTACAAAATGGACTACAAAACCTGTAATACAATTGTTATTTGGGAACGGTGGAAGTCAAGAAATTATCACGTCAGGAAAGGCTGTCCTAAAGTGTCAGCTCTTATCTTATAAGGTGTCTAGTGAAGTCTTCTGTCTCTCTCCTCCCTTCCTTCCACTCCCTGCCCCCAACACCAACATGCTCACTTGCCCTTCCAACACCCCTTTTTAAAGTAAAGTTTAACAAGGATCATGTTAAATGTCAGAAAGGAATGATGTGTTAATTTCAGCACTGATTCATAGCAAGTGCAGAAACAAGTGGCTGGCTGTGCTTTATAGACTTTTACTTTAACACTTCTCAATTTCAGCCTCTCACTGTAAGGCTGAATGAGTAATTGCTGCCATTTGTTTTGTTGTCTGTCTGTCTTCTATCATAAACAGCTAAATAGAGCACCTAAATGTCCTAAGTTTTTCCTCACACTCCTTGGACCGTGGGGGGTATTTTTAGAAGCAGCAGTAGTAATGTTTCAAAAATAATAACAATAAAAAAAACCCAGGGGAAGGTCCTCCGAGGTCCCAATGGGGGCCAATGCAGCCCCAGAAACCCTGGCGCCTGTCCACCCTGACCTGGACGGCCGGCAGGCATTCCCTCCGTCTGCTCACGGAGAGGCTGGGGTGGGACAGCTGCCTGATCGCCAAGGCCAGCTGGTGGGGCCTCCTCGTGCCCTCTCTTGGCGGCAAGCGCCCTGGGGAGACACGGGGATGGCCTCCTTGGCTGGGGAGGCCTGGTGGAGCACCTCTCATTGGAGGCCCAAATGGCACCGTTGTTGCTGTGTGCCTTCGAGTTGTTTCTGACTTACGACAACCCTACGGCGAACTTATCACAGAGTTTTCTGGGGGCTGAGAGTGTGTGCCACGCGCAAGGTTACCCAGTGGGTTTCTATGTCCGGGTCTCCAGGGTCATAGTCTAAGGCTCAGACCACTACACCACGCTGCCTGGCCCCCTCTCAAGACCAAGAAAAACACGGCTGCTCACCTGAGCGTGGGAGCCTGAGTTCACGAACTGGTTTAAACTACCAGATGTGGGTTCCGTTTTGACACTGACGTACGGGAGGTGCCGGGGGCAGTTTAGCAACAGAGTCTTGCGCTGGCAAGGGGCTGGACTTGACAGATCTTGAGAGTCTTTTCAGATTCTGTGACTTTGTTGAATTAGTTTGTATTGCTTTAGTTTGCCTTAAATTGATTTAAAAGCTTTAAAACTCTGTGTTGTTCACAGTAGCCTTCCCTGAGATCTTCAGATACTGAGTGGGTTATAAATATTTTTTTAAATAAAAAAGAGTAAAGTGTAAGGTCAAACAAACTAGGAGCAAAGCAAAACTATCAGACAGAGCAAACATCAGAGTGTTCTTGACAAAGGCCAAAATGTGGCTGTTTGGCTGGCTGAGTCTCCCAAGGGAGGGCTAGTCTCAGTGCGGGGGGTGGGGTGGGGCAGGGAAGCCCAGTGAAAGACGGGAGGGGTTCCTGCCCCCTTAATTGGGAGGGTCTGTCAAAGGGCCATCCAGTCGGTCACCCAAACAAGGCCTGCTGAAAACCCCTCCTCCACACTGTGTCCCTTATCACGTCACCTGGGCAGCCTGTGGCCCAGCTGCTTCACAGCCAGCCTTCTGGCCTTTGGCAAGGACACCTCACCTGTGGCCAGTTCTGCAGAGAAAACGGACACCCTCCCAGGTGCTGAGGGGAGGATGTTGTGGACAGCCGGTTTCAGACACTTGGCAGCCACTGTCCCTCTATCCACCACCCCTGCGTTGCCCTCAGAGCCCCAGCGGCACCTGCGCTTTGTCCAGAAGTCCATAGACAGCCAATGCGTTGGTCTGCGGGTGGACCACAACGGCCCGCGGAGGGACACGGCCCCAGTGGCACTCGGCAAACTGGCCCACCTCGGCACGGGCCCCATTTGGACACAAGAGCTGGAAGTCAGCCAAACGCAGTTGGGAGGCCCAGGGGGCAGCACTGTGACCTGGGGGTACAAAATGGCTGCTCACTGGGGAGTTCTGGGGGGGCTTTTTCCTCTCCATCTCTGATGAAGGCCAAGAGGAGCAAGTGAGACAGCAACTTACCCTCTGTGTTCTCAAAGACCGTCGTGTGCTTGACAAAGGCCACCTCGCCACGCCTCTCCGCCAGGCACCTGCAGGGCCAAGAGCAGGGCAGCGGCAAGTGAGAAATGGGCACCACGAGAGCCTGGCGGGCACTGCGTCCCTCGGGGCCCCACGTGCCCTGACAGGAGCTGTACCTTGAGATCTCTGATGTCTGGCAACCTGAGCACTGCGGGCCCCTGTCCTCTCTTGTGGCCCCAGGCTTGCAGGCCCAGAGTCATCCTACACACACATGCACCACACACACACACACACAACTTCCCTCCCGCCAAAGGAACTAACTCCCCTGGATGACAGCACAGTCCTGTGCCATCACAGTTAGTATGCCCACACACACACAACATACACATATGTGTGTCTTTCTGTCTCTGCAACTAGATCCTTTTTTAAGCATGGCCTCCAGAGAAGGGGAGAAAAATACTGTCAGAAAAGCCTCCGAGCTTGCTTGGGATCCTACAAGCACAGTTTTGGGGAGAGAGCGGAAAAGGCAAAGGGCTGTTTTGGATGTGAGGAACTCCCATTTTGTGTGGAGAAAGCATCCCAGAGACCGAGGGGGGGGGAGGGTGGGAAAGTCCTTTGATGGAGGGGAGAGAGGGGAGGGGAGGGGAGACCCATTCCTTCTTTTAATGACCTAGCAGGGCAAAGGGGATGCTGATCCCTCACTCCACCTCCTATTTTTCCTGATGGCCCATCCCTCCCCCCCCCCTTCATTACTCACCATTTCTGCCCCCAACTGTGCTTTGCCAGCTGGGAAGGAAATAGTTTGTACCTCAAATGGATGGGCAGCCAGTTAGGTGGGGAAATAAAATCCTAGCCCCTCCAATTTTGACACAGTCCCCCTTCCCCCACAAACAGGAAAGAGTTTCAGACACCAGAATTCAGTTGGCAGTCTACCCCCTCCACCATTTCCAGGCACTACCAAGCCTGTTTTCTGTTTTCTGTGGGGGGGGGGCTCCTTGAGAGGGCCGGAGACCCGCAGGCTGCTGTGTAGGGCCTGGAGAGGGCCGGGGGCCAGGGGGCTGGGGAGGGGCTCTTTCTCTCCCAACAAGGCAGCCCTTTCTGCCACAAAGGGGGTGCAGCACAGAGCTGCCAGGGAAGGAGGAAACAGGGGGCAAGGAACAGCTTTGTGTGAGAGAGGCCCCAAGGGCCCCCGGGGAGATGAGCCCGCAGGTTGGGCAGACATGCTGGGGAATCCCAGGGGACAGGGGGTGGCCTCTGCTCCCTCCCCACTCCCCAGCTCTGCTCGGCGGCGCCTCTCACCTGAAGGCCCCGGCGTAGCCATAGTAGCGCTCCAGAGTGCTGTTCTCACACTTGTGGTTCCCGCTGTCATCTCCAACACAGAGTTCACACAGGTTGGGCGGGAAGCCTTTGCGCTGAGCCGTGGGAACGCAACTGGCAGAGAAAAAGGCACTCACGGCTGGAGGGAGAGTAAGGGAGGCTGTGTGGATCAGGCCCATTAGGACCCAAGCGACATCCAGCGTGCCCCTCCCCTGGCAAAAAGGCTTGGGAGGAACACTGGCCGGGTGCTCACCCCAGCAGGAGGTTTTAGACCCGGTCTCAAGGTGGAGACTGCAACCCCCATCATTCCTGGGAGGCCACCCTGCCTTCTGCCTCTTGCCTTTATCTCAGTCCAGGTGCCATGACGGGGAGAGAAAGAGAACGAATGCTCAAATCTCCACTGGGCTGCTTACTGCCTTGCAGCCGACCTCCCTCACAGGACTGTCAGGATCCCACTCAGGGCTGCGTGGGGGGGGGGGCAATGCACTCTCAGAGGAAGCCTTGGAAGCAAGGAGACCGCCCCCATCCGCCACCCATGGTTTCTCTCCCAAAAGCACACGTGCTCGCTCTCTCTCTCTCTCTCTCTCTCTCTCTCACACACACACACACACACACAAGTGCATGCACTCCATCAGGCATGAGAAAGAAACACCCCAGCAGATGTCCTGGCTATGGATCGTCTGGCCCGGAAAGAGTTGACTCAGCCCCTCTCCCCTTGCCCCAGGCATCCCCACTTACCCTCAAGGACACTGCACCCCTGGGGCTGAATCAGGCCCTTGCTCAGGAGGAGGCCCACCGGGAGGGTCCAGCCAGCCCTCCTCCCGTAGCCCGTGTGGCAGGACCTCCTCCCACGGAGCTCATGGACAGTGAAGGCATCCCCGTTGTTGCTCGCTCGCCTCACCACAGCCACGGCGTAGTAGGTGTTGGTGGCGTTCCCCTCTGGGCATTGGGAAGACAGACATACAATGAGGCCCTGAGGGTGGGTACCAGCTGTGGGCCCCGTCTGCCCCGTCAGTTGCCCCCCCATCTGTGATCCTCATGGGAGAGGCTCGGGGGGGGGAGAGGAAGGGCAGAGGGCTTGGGGACCGGCTGAGGTGCTTCTCTTGGCAATGATGGCTCCTCAGAAGAGGGAGACAGCCAGCGCTTTTTCAAGGGGCTCTCCTTGGCAAACTGGAGAGACTCCAAGAGAGAGAAGCCTCCTCTCTGGATGGGGGACTTTGACCAGAATGAAGGAGGGAGGGCACATGGTGGAAGGGAGGCGTCAGAGAGGCCACGGGCTTCGCCCCGGGGGCTGCCGGCTCTCTGTTGCATCATGGCTGCCCCTCTCTCCACAGGGAAAGAGCCACTGTGGCCCGGTGGTCCAGCCGAGTCAGTAGCCATTGGGTCAGCTTTTTCTCCCCCGTGGGGCCCAAAGCACAGATGGGGCAGGCTAACTGAGCCCCCCCCTGCAATATACACATGCACTGCCCCAGGGGAATGTTTGTGGGAAGGGCTCAACAGAGAACCTTCCAGAGTTCTCCCACCTTGGGAGGACCAGAAACACCAGCAACCATCAGAGAATCATGTTGTAACTTGTTCCCTCTCTGGTTTCCTGCCGGCCCCAGAAAGTCCCCAGGAGCGGAGCGGGGGGGGGGTGAGATCTAGAGAGAAGGGGCCGTCTGTCTCTCTCTTGCCTGTCTGGCCTCCCTCCGGCCTCACCTGCATAGTGTTCCCCCGCGGCCGGCACCAAGCCATAGGCCCGCCCGGCTGTGTAAATATCCTCTCCGGCCAGAGTCACCGCATCAACAGCCCTTTTCTGAAAGAAAATTAAAAACATGGATGTGGTGAGAAAGACGCCTTCCCCAAGGCTGCTGAGTCATGGGGGGGTGCGGGAGGCCCTGGCGCCAGGGTGCCTCATTCTCTGCCCCGGTTGAGACCAAGTCGTGCCCAGCGGAGATGGCGTGTGTCTCACTTGCGGATGATGAAGCAAGGGTCTTTGCAGTCCGGTTACTGCCTCCAGTTCCTAACTAGCTTTCCTGCAGCTAGTAGCATGCAGCCATCCTGACTTGTAGCCACATCTAGTGTTATCTGCCATGAATGTGTACCGTCCCACCTGAAAAGCCCTGGGATGAATGGCCACCCCTACTTCCCGTGGCAGTGAGTTCCACAGGCATAGTCAGCACCAGGTAAACCCATCCTTCCAGCGCTCAGTTTTGCTGGATAACCTCAAGGGCTTCTAGGATTAAGGAGAGAGAAGAGAAGAGTAAAACTTCTCAGACTCCAATCTCTCTGCATCGCACATGCTTTTCTGTCTCACTTTGCTTTCTAAACAAAAGAGCCCTGGAAGATGGAGCCTTTCCTCGCAGGGGAGGGATCTTTCCTTCCTGGGTGCATGTCCTGATTTCATGGCTAGGCTGGTGGGACCTCTGCTGGCACAGTCAGCCCAGAGATGTGATCCCAGAGATGTGATCTTGGGTTCCAGAGCCATCAGAAAAGGCCATCAGAAGATCACTGCCAGTGCCAGACTCCGAATGTCTTTCCACTGGAGCCAAAGAGACTGGCATGGCCAGCACAGCAATAGCACGGTTCTGCCCAGGACAAGAACAACAATGACTCCTGCTACTTCTCGCATGCCTTCTATCCATTTGTCCTTAGGATGACCCTAAGGCTACCATGCCATGGGAAGGGTGGGGTTGCCATTGCCTTCCTCAGAGGCTGAGAAAGTGGGACTTGCTCAGAGTTGCCCAGTGACCATCCATGGCCAAATGAGGAGTCTATCCCTGGTCTCTGGGGCCTTCTCCAATTCTCAAACTGCCATACCATGCTGGTCCTCTTGCCCAGCCCTACAGAGGGAAAAGGTGCAGTCAAGGACTGCCAAAATGCCCACCTGGAAAAGGTCCAACCAGGGTCATTTCCAAACTCCACCCCCAGGAGAGGTCTCCTCACTGTGAGCCATGGCTGCCCGCTTGGGCATGTGTGGCTGGCTACCAACAGAGGCTGTGACAGCAACACACCAATAGGCAGGTTGCACAGCCCCAGATGGCATCGCTAGAGAGCACCACACCTGGATCTGGTCCATGCAGTGACTGCGAGACTCTGCCGAGACGCACTGGATGCCAGGCCTCAGACCTTTTCCCTTGAAGGCTACGGCCATTTGGCTGCATTTCTGGATCTCTGCCGTGGACAAGACGCACCAGCGCAGGAATTCCGGCAATCCTGCAGTACAAGAGGAGAAGCCAGGACGAGTGAGAGAGTGCCCCAATGGCCCCCGAGGAGCAGACTCAGAGCAGCTGAAAAGAAACAGGAGAAGCAGCTTCCCACCAGAGACGCTCCGGAAGAGGAACTGCAGCTCCCACCAGGCGCTCCTCCGTGTCTCTCTCTCTCTGTGGATGCTACCTTTCACATCTATCATGGCTTCCTAGCCCCATCACCCCCAAAAGGACATCTAGGAGAAACAGAGAGAGTGGAGGAGCAAACTGGGTTGCAGTGGCAAACAAGGGAAGTGTCTGCAGATGCTAGGGAGAGGAAAATATTTGGAGACATTCAGAAGATGATCACAAACTGTATTTCACAAGTGTCAAGAGACCCGCTGAGGAGAGTCCTGGAGTGATGAGAATTTTTGCAGTTTGGGAATTATTTCGCACAAAATGTATACTTTTTTGTGCAGAAAACAGCATTTTGTGCACTGAAAATGCAGGCATAAAAATACCACAAGCAGAATAGGTCCCAAACTGCATGTTTTCAAAAACTCTCTTCTTCACAGCATGAAGAAAATTGCTTACTGCCTCCTTCAGGAACAAAATTAGTGAAGAATGACCACCACCACCCCCGCTTGCACCAACTGGCTACCGCCATTGCCCCCACTGTGAGCCCTATGGACTCCTCCCTGGCTCTCCCTACACAGCCTTGCTCTCTAACCCCCACCCCCAGCTCCCTGGCACCTCTTTTGGCCCCCCCAGAAGCACACCTCTGTTCTATGGGGGGGGCATCCACCCTTCTCAGGTGCTTTCCCCATCTCTGTGGGGAAACAAAACAGACAACCAGACACACACACAGGGCCTTTGCACAAAGGCACAGGACACTCACCACCTCCACTCTCAGTGGGGGCATCTCCACAAGACCCCTCCCCACATAGAATCACAGACTTGGAAGAGACCACGTGGGCCATCCAGTCCCACAGCACCGTCCAATGGCAGGTGTGGCTCCGAGGAGGTCAGTCTGGGCAAGCAAATTTTTCTAAAAACCCAGGATGATTCTGTGGCTCAATACCCAGCTTGCCAAATTCAAAGACTGATCCCAAACTCTCCAACTTTTCACACATGGAGACTGGGACACACGTGGCCAGAGAGCACCAGAGTGCCGGTCAAGAGGGCAAAAGCTATTAATGAGAAGAACAGACCAGCCAACTGCGAGGAGCGAGATACCACCTGCCCGCCCACCCTCCCGCCCAACTAATTTCATGCAAACTCCTTTTCTACTTTCAGCTGGGCTGGAACACTAGAGGGAAGCTGAAGAGGAAGGGGGAAGAGAAAGGAGAGAAAGTGGGGCGTGTTAAAAGCAGCTGAGAATATCTGGACCGTTGGAGACTGAGCAATCCCGCTCAGCAAGATGGAATCAGAGAAAGAAAAGAAACGCTCTTCTTCCAGCGGCCCCCCCCCGCCGCCGCCATGAAGAAGCAACTATTTATAAACCCTCCTGTTGCCCTGTGTCTGTGGTGGGGGGTGCCTTCGGCAAAGCCCCTGAGACTCGCACATGCTACAAAACACCCCACGCATCGACTGGGGTTTGGGATTGGGGCCCCAACCCCTCCCCTTCCCTCAGAGCCCCTCTCTCCACTTCCCTTTCTGACCCCCCCCCCGGCCCACCGCCCGGGTTCTCTGGAGTCTCTATAGCAGCCCCCGGTTGTGACGCAACACAGGCCCCACCCTCCCCTACTTGTTGGGTCGCAGTCCAGCCCCCGCATGGCATGGAGGTACTCCTCCCCGAGCCAGGCCTGGTAGTTCTGCCCCGGGATCGGGACCAGCTCCACGGTGGAGTCCTTGAAGAGCAGGTCCTTCCCTCCGTAGGCGGCCGAGTCAAACATCTGGAAGGCCGGGGCTCCGTCGCCCCCGAACCTTTGCTGCGGGAAGCACAGAAAGGGGGAGGAAGGCGTCAGGCAGAAATTCCACAGGGGGAGCGTCTCCCTCCGGGGCGCCTCCTTGCCTTGAGCGCAGAGCAGCTCTTGGGAGCAAGCGATGGCAACGCGGCCGGAGGGGCGGGCGGGGCAGGCGAGCGGCATGGGGGCGCTAGGGGGGGGGCTGCTTCTGTCTGCAGAGGCCACACGCGGGAGGGGGTGCCGAGCCCCACCCCCGCCCCCTCCGCCCCCGTGTGGCCTCTGCCGGAGGGACCCACCTGCCCCTGGTCCAGTAGCCGGAAGACGAGGCCCCCGTCCACTTCAGCGCGGGTGACCACGGCGTGGGCGGGGACGCGGGCCAGGTGGCAGCCCCTCCAGGCCCCGACGGCCGCCCGGCTCCCGTCCCGGCAGAGCAGCTGGAAGTCCGTCGCCCGGAGCCCCCCGGCCCACGCGGGAGGAGGGATCGTCCCTGCAGCAGCAAAGAAAGAGCGCAGCTCAGCCAGAGGGCTGCGAAGAGCGTGGGGGGGGGGGGCGCTGCTGCAGGGGGGAGAGGAGGCCAGTCAGTGGATCCCAGGGCCGGGGTGACTTTGGAAGAAAGCCCGCCCGTGGCGGTGATTCGGGGAGGTGGCGGGCGACTCCGGACCTCCGGGAGGCGAAGGCTTCATGACCACCCGAGGGAGGAGTTGCCAGCCTTTTTTTGGGGGGGGGGGGCTCTCACTTTTCCCTTCCCTCCCCTCTCCTCCGCCTCGGTCTTTTGGGCAACAGCTGGGAATTCGCCCGCATTGGGGGAGGGGGGGCTAATAGAAGCATCGGCCTGTTACGGATTTTGGACCCAAAAAAGGAGAGTATCTCCCCCACCTCCCGATCCCCGCAGCAGTCATGTTCCTTTAAAACGGTTTCCTTCTGGGAGCCACACATTCCCCGGAGGGGGCAGGGGGCTCCGCTCTGTCTCCCCCTTCCCGCCATCAGCGGGAACAGGAGCACGACTCCCCCTTTTTGCCTCCTGGGCGACGCCCCGCCCCCAACTCTCTCTGCGCCCGCGCCCCCATATCCCTCCCCCACGCGGGCGGGTGGGCGTCCTACCCTGCAGGGTCTCGGGGACGGTGCTGTGCTTGACGAAGGCCACCTCGCCCGCGCCCTCGGCCAGGCACCTGCGGGGAGGCAAGCGGGGGTCGAGATGCGGCCGTGGGGGGGAGACGGGGGTTAGGGCTCCGCCCTCCTCCAAAGAACCCAGGGGGACGGGGGCAGCTGGTTCCGGAGAGTCCGAAACCGAGAAAGACTCTCAGGGTGGGACCCCGCCTCACACGAGGGGCTTGAGGGGCGCCGGGGGGAGGGGGAGGGGGGCCAGGGGACAAACCCAGGAGGCGAGCAGGAAGGTACCCGTGCCCGGAGAGGAGGGTCGGGTCGCTTCCTCCTCCCCCGCAGCCGGGACACCCCCTCCCCCCACCGGGGTCCGGTACCTGAAGGCGCCCTCGTAGCCGTAGTAATCCTCGCGGGGGCTCGGCTCGCAGCGGCCCTCCCCGGCGGCGTCTCCCTTGCAGAGCCGGCAGAGGGACTCCGGGTAGCCCGGCCCGGTCGCCCCGGGCGCGCAGCTGGCGTTGAAGAAGCCGGCGACGGCTGGAAAGAGGAGGAGGTCGAGGCCGAGGCTCAGCGGGCGGAGGGGCCCCCGGCAGGGGGCGGCGGCGGGCCCAGCGCTCCCGGCCAGGCGCGCCCCCTCCTCCGGCTCCCCCCGAGGGGCGGGATCGCCACCCCGCAGCGCCAGGCTCCGAGGGCGCCCCGCGCAGCCCCGGACCAGCCCTTCGGGGAGGAGCGCCTGGGAGAAGCTCCGGCGGGGGCCCAGCCCCTCCCTCGTCCAGGACATCGGGGGACACCCGCGAAGAGCCTCTGCTCCGGAGCAGCCCCAGAATCCGCCCAAACGCCCCACCAGGATCCAGGATCCGGCCCCGCGCGCGCAGCTCACCGTCGGCCAGGTCGCAGCCCAGGGCGCTCATCCGCCCACTGTCCAGCAGAAGTCCGAGCGGGACGTTCCAGCCGGCGGTGCGGTTGACGGCGGTGTGGCAGCTCCGGGCGCCGCGGAGGCCGTCGAGGGTCAGGTTGGAGGTGGAGCGGACCACCGCCACCGCGTAGTAGGAGGCGCCGAGCTCTGCGGGAGAGGGCTGTCACGGCGGGGCTGCCGCGGCCGGGCCGCCTCGGGAGGACGGCCCGCGTGCCCCTGCGCGCGCGGAACACGCGTGAGCCACCCTCCGGCCCCCCGGGACCCAGACACCCCTCCAAAATGGCGACACCGCTGGCCACGGAAGGTGCCCGGCCGGCCACGGAAGCCACAAGCGCCGGGCCCGAAAGCGAGGGCGGAGGCCCCGCCGCCTGCCCCGCCACTCCTCCGCATGAGGGCAGCCAAAGCGCTCCCTTCTCCGAGGGTCCGTCGCCCGCTTCCCTTCGGCCTCGCTTCGTGGGCCGACCGGGAAAAGCCCCCCCACGCCGGCCCCTCCCCCCGAGTCGTGTCCGCTTCTGCTCCTGGGGAGGCCGGGAAGGGCGCCGCCCCACTGCCCAGGCGGTCTGAGGTGAGCCAGGCGTCGCTCCCCTGCCCCCCGCCTGGAAGGAGGAGGGGGACCCCAGCAGAGGCGACCCCATCTCGCCCTGGGAGGGGAGAGGGTTCCGTGCCCGCATTCACCTTGCCCGTAGGACTCGCCGGCCACGGGCTTGAGGGAGAATTCCCGGCCAGCCCGGTATACCAGGCCCCCGTCCACCGTCGCCGCGTCCGCCAGGCTGCCCTGCCAGAGAGAATGCGGGGGGGGGGGGGCAGAATGAAGCCATTGATTGCCCCCAGAAGGCCTTCTGCCCCTCCCCACCAAGTGGATTTTCCCTTCCGTTCCCAGATTCCTAGCCGGGCGGTATCTCCTAAATCTCCAGTTGCGCCTTTAGCGATCGGATTCAGGCGTCGCAAGCGAAGGGGTGGCAAAGCCAAGGCAGCAAGCAGAGGAAGTGAGGGGTCTCTCCCTGTCTCTTTTTCCAGTGCTAGAAGTTTGGAGACCGAAGAGAAACTTCACGTGGGAGGGGGGCCACTCTTACTTGGGGGGCGGCTGTTCCCAGAGACGCCTGGGTGTCCGATTCTGCTCCCGCCTCGCTCCCACCCCACGCCTTCGCCCCCCGCGGGTATTTCTCAGTGTGAGTCGCGGCCTAACTAATCTCTTTCTCTGGCTCGCGGCCCCGGCTACTTCCCCTCACCCCTCCAACTCCTAGTCCTCACTGCCCGACCGGCACACACACACACCTTTCTAACACCCCGTTCAAACGCTCGACCAATCGCCAGTCACCCCCAGCATTTTGTGTCGGGGGGTCTGGGCCGCTTTCGTGGGTCAACTGCCCCATTTTTACAATTTGTTTTTGTTCCAAAACGCCCCTGGGGTGTGTAAAGAGGATTTGTTTGGAAGCCCGTAAGGGTAAAAAAAAGTGAAAATGTTCCAAAACTCTTCCCAAAAATGCCTTTTAGGGGGTTGGTGGCATTTCCACCACGTTTTTGCACTCAAACTAATTTCGGCTCTGGAGAAGTCCTTTTAGGAAGGAAGAAGTGGATAGGAAGTGACCGCCATGCGTTTCTCGTTGCTGTTAAAATAAAAACGGCCACCCCGGGCCTAAAATGGCCCACGGACGCCCCGGACTGTGGTGAGACAGCCCCCGGCCTCCCCAGAGAGCGTTTTTAACTCTTTATTTCTTTTTCTGGGAGTGGAGGCGGTGGGAGGTACGGCCCTCTGAGGTCTCCTCGGGGACCAATGCAGCCCCCCAGGCTTCCGCAGATGCCGACCCCTGCTCTATGCTCTTTCCCCACTGCCGCCAACAGATCGCTTTCCTTTCGTTGTTTTGCCGCGGCGTCGCTGTCACGCGGTTTTCTCGGCAACATTTGCCCAGGTAGGGATTGCCCTTGCCTTCCTCTGAGAAGGCTGAGAGAGCGTGTCACTTGCTCAAGGTCACCCATAGAATCATAGAGTTGGAAGAGACCCCAGGGGCCATCGAACCCCCACCAAAGCATTCCCTGTGACAGACGGCCATCCAGCCTCAGCCTAAAAACCTCCAAAGAAGGAGGAGACTCCACTACCCTCCACGGAGGCAGCAGCTGCGGATTCCACTGCTGGACAGCTCTGACCGTCAGGAAGTACTTCCGAGGTTCAGGTGGAATCTCCTTTCCCGCAGTAGGAACCCAGTAGGTTTCTGCGGCTGAGCGGGATTCGAACCTGGTCTCCAGAACCGTTGTGGCCGCTAGGGCTCAAACCACTACGCCGCCTTGCCTCTCAGCGGATCGCCCTGTTGCATTTGCTATCCATCCCACTCACAGCCGCGCTTTGCGCGCCTTCTCCGGCACTTCCCGCGCCCTTCGCGGAGACGCGCCTGTTGGTGCCGACCTGGACTTCACCGCCCCCCGCCCCGCCCCGCCCCGCCGGTCCCCCCCGGAAGGCCGAGGTCCCTCCTCTGCCCCGCGGCCCTTGAGGCGCGAGCACAGCCTGCGGCAGTTTCCGTCCCACCCCGTCCCGCCGCCGAAGGGCAGAGTCCACGGGCCCGTGGAGCGCGGGGAGGGGGGCCACGGATCCTCTTTCCGGGGAGGGCGGGGGCTTGGGATTAATTTTTTTAAAAAGTAATTAACGCCCACTAATCATTGTAACAGTTTGATTCACTGTTGTATAACTCGCTGCCTGACTTGCTCTGCTGCTCATTGCTTTTCCGTTCATTATTTTTGCAAAACAGCTTTGGGATTTATAAGTACGCAAACCTTGAAGACGGCAATTCTTTCCCCTAAAATGCC
Source organism: Cyclura pinguis (assembly GCA_030412105.1). NCBI lineage: Eukaryota > Metazoa > Chordata > Lepidosauria > Squamata > Iguanidae > Cyclura > Cyclura pinguis. The sequence continues at coordinate 156,887 of CM059601.1, forward strand.
ACTAGCAGCGTCCTTTAAAAGTGGCGCCTTAAAACCACTCAGGAGACGGTACTAGATAGGCCAGGAAAGAGAAAGCGCTCCCATCTATTCGGTTACTCTGGAAACGTAACTTTCTCACGACCTTGATGCTCCTCTCAGGGCGAACGGTGGCCCGCAGCTGCCCTCCTGCCCCCCGCTGTTGGCCCCCGGCCTCCGAGCGGCGTCGCCCCGGGGCCCCACGAGGAGGAAACCGCCACGTGCCCCCCACCCAGACGCCCCGCCGTCCCCCTCGCCGCCTTCCGTGCCTGGGCCCTCCGCAGCCGAGAGAGCCCGAACGGGCCTGTCTGGAGGGGGGTCCCGGGTAGTCTCCGCCGGCTCATTCCCGCAACCCACACATTCAGGCACTTTCAAGAAGTGCAAGGCCACGGAGAGCCCGCCTTGCGCGTGGAGGACACGGGCGCCTTCCGAACCTGGCGGCCTCTCCAGCCGAAAGGCCCACCGGGGTCAGCGGTGCCGGGAAAGGCCGCCTTCCTTTCCGCCTTTGGCGGGAAGAGACGGCCGCGGGGTCCGCCAGGGCCATCTAGCCCCAAGGATGTGGGAAATCCGCCCCAAGGCCTCCCTCCCAGCGGCCACCCAACCAACCTCGGCTTATAAACGCCCCTGGCCGTCCCTTCCACAGCCGAGGGGCTCTGGGGGTGGGAAGTTTTTCCTCCTGTCCCCCTGGGATCCCCTTCCTGTCTCGGGAGTCCTCCGGGGGTCGCGTCCTGCCCTCCGGACGTTTAAGGACGCCCCTCCCTCCCTCCCTCCCTCCCTCCCACAGGGTCGGCCTCTTCGCTTCCTCAGGCCAAACTCTCCGGCTCCCTCTCGGGGCCTTCGGCCGTCTCGGTCACCCTCCTCCGGGTATGGGCCACCAGCTCGTCGAGGTCTTTCCTAAACGGAGGTGCCCAGAAATGGATCGGGGACTCTCCAGGGAAGCCTGGGCCAAGCGGAGCGAATGGACCGGGGACTGGCTGAACGGACCACGAGTGCCCGCTCCACGGGCCAGGCAGCTTGTCCCCTTGGCAAAGACGGCCGGGTGGGCGGCCCTCCTGGCATCCCAGCCCGCAGGCTGGGTGGCAGGACCGGGGAGGCAGGCAGGGACGCCACCGGGGGGGGCGAGGGAAACTTCCCCGCAAGGCCTGCCGCCGACCCCTGACAACGTGCTTCGGGATACTTCTCGGGAACGGACTGCCCCGTCTCTGGGGGCGCCTTTGTCTGGCCATTCAGTCCTTCGCGTGGCCACTCCTCCGCCCCGCATGCGGCCTTCCCGCACCCCCGGCGGGGGACTCCGGAGGGACGCCTCCCGGCTCCAAGCTGCGGGAGGCCGCAGGGAGAGGGTCCGCCAAGGCCCGCCAAGTTCAATCTCGGTGCCCACTGCCCAGCCGGCCTTCTTCGCCTGGGGCGAACTCTGGCCCGGGGGCACCCAGCCGCCGCCGCCTGCCCCCCCCCCCCGACAGCAAGCTCATCGCTCCGCTTAGCTATCTTCAGTATTTATTAAACCTGCATCCGCCTTTCTCGCAGGTGAGATCCAAGGCGGACGTCCCAACTTCTCTCGGCCGGCACGGATGGCGGCGTAACACAACCCTTCCTCCCTCGGAGGGCTGGCTCTGGATCTCTCAGGCGGGACGGCTTAGGCTCGTCCAGGTCCAGGACCCGGGCACGCATGGGTCCGTTACCACGGCACGCACCCCCCACGCCTTTCCCGCCCGAGGAGACCAGACGTGGGTGGCAGCACCCGGGAGGCCACCGTTCAGCCGGGGAGAGGACGGGCCGCCAGGCCTGGGGGGTCACCGAGCCCAGCCGCCAGCTGCGGAGGGCAGGGAGGCATTCTGTGGGTAGAAAACCCGTCCGACGGCAGCCGGCCTCGGCAGAAGAAGGGCCCCGTGCCAAGTCTGGGGGTTCCCGCTCTCCTTTTCCGCGCGTGGAAGAGCGGGTCAGGCCAGGCGGGCGGGGGCCGGAGAGGAGCCGCGCAAAGTCCGCCGCAGCGCAGGGAGGGAGAGGAGCGCGCCGCCTCCGCCACCTCACCCCTCAGCTCCAGGGGGTGGGAATCGGGCCCACATCTGGCCCCCGCCGCTGCTGCCCCCAAACCGCACGGTTTGCTTGGCAAAGGGGGACCCGAGCTGTTTCCCCAGCGAGGGAAGGGGAGCAAAGAACGCGGAATAGGCGGCACCCCCCGGCGTGGAAGGGAAAGGGGAGTCCCTCTGTCCCCCCGTGCATGTCTGGAGGCGGGGGGGGCACTCCGGTTTCCCTTCTGAAGCCGTTTGGGCGCAACTGGGCCTCCGCCTCCGGAAAAGTGACCGGCAGTCTTGGTCTGTCGAACAATCACTGCCTAAACGCGTTGCTCCTGCGCCGGTGGCACTTTGGCAACCTGCACCTTTACTGGACGTTAAGGTAATTAACTGATTATCCAATTTAAATCCCGGTAAGTCATCAAGGGGCATTTCTTTAACTGAGTAGTGAGAAAAACTCTGGACACTTCAGACCCCAGACCCCTTACAGGGAGAAGTCCCATTTCAAGTGAAGCTGGTTTCCCAGCAAAGACGTAAAAAGATCCCCGTCGCTGGACCCCCCCCGCCCCCGGGGCCAAAGGGCTCCTCCTGCCCGGGAGTCCCACAGGTAGCAAGGGGGCGGGCGGCCCCTGTTTCCGCTCCCCTCCCCAGGAGCCCTTCCTCGGACCCCCACGGGAAGAGCCACCCTGCTGCGCACCCGGGACCCGAAGCCCCCCACCACCACCACTGAGGATAGCGGGCGGGCTCCCTCCACGCCCAGGGGCCGGAAAGGCAGACTTACGTTGATCATGGCGAGGCAGCCGAAGGCCGAGTCGCCCCGGACGCACGCCAGCTCGGGGAGGAGGCCGGCCGCGGCGAAGGCCTTGCCCATCTCGCTGCACTTGGCCAGCTCCGCGTCGGAGACGGTGCACCACCGGAGGAAGCCCAGCGGGAGGACTGCGCGGGTGGGGGGAGAAGACAGGCAGAGGGGGAGGGGTGAGGCACCGCCGGCTGGCCAAAGATCGGGGCCTCGGCCACCCCGGGCACGACGCCGGGGGGCCGAAACCGCGGGGCCGTCCGCCGCCGGCCTGGGAACTTTTGCACAGGAGGGCAAAGGGACAGGAGTAGGGGGGGCGCTCCTTTGCTCCCCGCCTTCCCGAGCCCCGGAACACCGCCTAGCCCCGCGCCCAGCAAGAGTCGCAGCTCCGAGGACACTCCTCCCCCCGAGCAACCCCGACCCCTCGCTGTCTGGGCGCTTTGGTCCCCCTGCGTCCACCTTTGGTTTTCTTGTCACAGAAGGCCCGTCGAGGAAGCGGGGGTGGGTGGGGACCGGGGCGGCCGACCAAAGCTCCGGCGTCCGAAGGTGATGGAGGCTGCGGGGGGGAGAGGGCAGGACCCCTTCCTCCTCCTCCCCCTCCCCCCAAGGCAGCCCGCTCTCCCACCTTCCGCGGATCCCCTCCCCCGCGCGGGCTCTTCCTGCCGAGATCCCTGCCTCCATCCTCCCCCTCCCGCTTCTGCCCCCCCCCGGGACACTCTCTGGCCCCACGAGGAGCCTTTGGGCCTTTCCCGCCTCCACCCGCGAAAGGGGCCCGGGGCGAGTCTCCGCGGAGAGGGCCAGTCCCGCCACGCTTGCCAGTTAGCCAGAGCAAGGACCGTCTCTGCCCCCCGCCTGCGCCCCGCATTCTAGGGAAAGGGGGCATCAGCCAGCCTACCTGCGGGGCAGCAGAGCAGGAGGGCGGCCAGGCACCCCGCGCCCCTTCCCATGGTGGCGGCAACGGCGCGCTCGGCTCTCCCGGCGGACGAAGGAAGGAAGGCAGGGCGACGCGCAGGCGGGAGCCCGGGCAGAGGTCCTCGCCGTCCCCGCCTCTCTGGAGGAGGAGGAGGAGGAGGAGGAAGGAGGAAACGGCGGGCTGACACCCTGGCACCGGCGGCCGGGCACTGTCCGCGTTCCGTCCGCGAAGAAAGCTAATGCCTGCCAGCTTGGAGACGGTCTTCAAGACTCGCCCCGCCCCGCCCCGCCCCGCGACCAGGCTGGGAAGGGGGCCCGTGGCAGGCCGCCCCCTCAGCGCCGCCTGCCGGTTCGCCGAAGAACTCCCGGGCGGAGAGCCAGCGCTGCTTGGGCGTTCCGACGGACGGTGCCCCTCAGGGTGCCCTGAAAAGGAGGGAGCCCTTGCAGGCCCGCCGCCCCTTCGGGGTGGGCGTCAGGGAGGGACGAGCAAGAGCCGGATCTCTCCCTGTTCCCGGGGAGCGAGGGAGGGAGGGGTCCTGCGGGGCCCGGGGGGCGCTTTGCAGAGGAGTCGCCGCCCCGCCGAGGAGGCAAAATCCAGACCTCGGCTGCCGCCGCGGGGGGCGGGGGGCGAGGCGGCGGGAGCCAGCAAGAGAGTTTCGCGGGACGCAAATGTGGCACCGTCTCATTTGCTGCCCCTTCGCAGAGCCAGGGCCACTCAGTCACTTCACGGGCATAAACGCGGGTCGCCCTGGTCTCATCTGGTCTGTTGCGGGAAGAGGGAAGGAGAGCCTTTGGGCGCCTTGAAACTGGAGCCAGGCCCGACCGCCGGAGAAACGGGATCGCCTCCGAACTCAGCGTTCCGCAAAGGATGCCACAGACGGGTCTTCTCTAGCTGGGCGCAGCCAGTGGGCCCAGCCCCCAGCCCAGCTGGCCTTAAGTACCCCGTGGATGGCCGATGGAAGCAGAGGGTGCGTGGCAGGAAGAAAACGCGGGAGCGCGAGGGAAGGAAGAGGCGGGGCGGCACCGGCGGTGGCTCTGGCCCTTTGGCTCCGGACCCGCGGCCGCAGCCCCTGGTGCCCAGAGAGCCGGGCGGCCGAGCCTGCCTCCTCCCGTTGCCCCGCCTCCACGCGCGGGTGCCGAGAGCGCGAGACGCCACTCGGGGTTCGAGCCCACCAAGCTTATCACGGTCAGAGGCTTCCTGGACTCTGGGCCCCTCTTCGGAGCCACGCAGTGTCACCAGAACTTCGGGCGTGTCAGAGGGAAACGGAGGGCCGAGGGCGCCAAGGGCGGGCAACTCAGGCTGGTCCGTGCAAGGCCCCTGGGGGTCCTCCGCCCTCACCTCGTTTGTTGTCCGCCCTCGTGCTGCGATGTGTGTGCAACGCTGGTGGGTGGGAGGGCTCCCTAGAAATGCCGCTTCCTTCGAAGACATACTGCCCTGTGCCCCTGAATTCCCAGGTATTCAACGCCTGTGAGGTCGCTTTGTGGTCAAGGGAAGGCCTGTGGAACTCCTGCCCACAGCAAGCCAGGCAGGCAGACTGTCCTCCAGCTGCAGGAGAGCCCTCTTCTGAATTCCCTCATAGCCTGACTCGGCCCGAATGGGTGTTTTGACCGCCGTGCCGCTGGAGTAACCCGAGCTGATCATAGGGCCAGCAAAGTTTATCCAGCTCAGGGGAAATTCAGATCAGTTTCCCCAGCCTGTGATCCAGTTCTGTCGGCAGCACGCAGAAAGGGAGCCGAGATCACGCTTGGTGGCTCTGTCTAGGACACAGAGCCCAGAGTTGCCCATTTGCCACCCTCTAGCACCCTCTCAAATATCTATTAAGAGAATGGGCATTACACCCAAATTCTCAGGGCTGTCCACACTCCAAAATCTAAAACACACACACACGCACTAAATTTAGGGACAACAATAGCAGGTTAAAAAATAACATGAAGTTCTGCAAGCAACAGTACTGCCAAATGGCTTTCTCAAAGTGGTGGAACATTATGGGGGGTGGTGGTCGAGGTCAAGGCTGCCTTTGGCAGAGATCCGCCACAACCCCAGGGCGACCATAGGGAAGGCCCAGTTTTACAGCCAGACCAATGTCACCACCTCATCTGATACTGGTGCAAAGAGAAGAGCCCTTCTGACGATCTTCACCCACCCGCTGGGGCTGCAGTCCTTTGGGCATCATGGTCATAAGATACTGTTGTTGTTGTTTTTTAAAGTAAACATTTTGATTTGGGTCCAGAGACAGAGCAGCAGCCACGTGTGTTTCTGTGGGCAGGATCAGGCGGCTCTGAGTGGCACATCCAGCCACAGGAGCAGAGCTGGGAGCAGCGTTTTCCAAAATCCACAAACACTTTGGGGCGAAACTTGGGAATGGTCTGAGTTCTGGGACCACACCGAATGCCCAGGGCTCCCTGGCAGGACTGTTCATTTATTTCATTACTAGCCATTTTGTTACCTGCAATGTCTATTAAAAACTCCTTAACAGTCTCTCCATTACAGGTCTCTCCCATTTCAGAACACCCTCCACAAGCAGGTTATGCCGCGTTACTACCCAGGGCCAACGGCCTTGGGAAGCTCAAGCAGCTTCCGACCAGCCAACAGACCAGCTCAGAGCAGCACCTCTGTCTTCCCGCACCCCAAAGGAGGAGAGGAGCTGCCACGGCTGCTGGATCCCAGCTGGCCGTGGGGCGCAGCCAAGGGGCCGAGCTTGCCCCCCCGCCCAGCACCCGCTGCTCCCGTGCCAGAGGAGAGGCCGGCAGGCTGGCAGGTTCACTGTGAGAACGCCTCCGTGGGGCTTGCAAACCGGGGCACGTGGGGCTGCGCGTGCCTGTGCTCTGCTATGAAAACAAATAGTCTCCAGAGTCGCTCTTTAGTTAAAGAAAGTTTAATATATTTGTATTTATATATATGTATATATGTATGTATAATATGTTTCATTATAACAAAATAGGCAGTTATTGTGGGTAAAATATCCATTAAAATCTGACTTCTAAGAACATATTTATATTTTCAGACTCTGACTCAGAGTCCTCACCATAATAATGATAATAGTCTTTCAAAATATTTCCAGAACAAAATGCATCATTCCTAGCTGAAGGACAAGCTTTCAAAGCACCTAAACAGTACTTGGTTTGAAAATGCAATGGTCATTATCTACCAACGATATCTGTAAGACATTCCAGAGTCTTGGAAACGGAACTTTGAAAACAGGAGAGATTCTTTTCCCTAGCAATGGCATCACAAAAAATGAAAAAATAGACTATAAAGAATATTCTTATGAAATTATGAAAATGAGCTTTCCCTTATGAAACAATGCCATTCAAGCAAATATTAAGTTGGACACCTGAAAAAACTCTTATTGAACTGCCTGTAAAATATATCTGTTGCCAAGACCAGAAATCTACAAAACTATGATGTCCCCAACCCCAGAAGCCCCTCAGTCCAAACCATGCTAGTAAAGTTAGACGTGCAAAACTGCTCAGAATTTGTTTCGTTAAGACCACCTTTCTTTCATTTTGTTAAGAAATCTTCAAAAGAACGTATATAAAGCTCTGTTTTCTCAAAATCTCTGAAGGATTCGTTCCCTTAAACGTTAAGGACTTTACCACACAGTTCCCCATCTCCTTCCCACAAGAACGGATCGCAGCCGCCACCCCCGGCCCCCTCGGGAAAAGGAGAGCCCGCAGACCCACGGCGCTGAGCAACGAAGGGGCTCTGGGGCAAAAGGCAGCAGGATTCGGAGGGTGTGGCGGCAGTGGACCCTCCTTGAGGGAGACCCACGGGGGGAGGAGGGGCCGCCGGGAAGTGTGGGGAACCCCAAGGGGGGGGCACTCTCTTGGCCGGAGGCAGTCAGACGCTGGATGGAGGTGGCGGCAGCTGCGGCCCCTCAGAGCTTCTCCTTGGCGGGTACCCAGATGGACGGGCCGGAGCGCTCCTCAATGACCTGCTTGACCCGGTCGTAGATTTCCTCCAGGGTGTCGCCCTGCACGATGGCTGCAGGGAGGAGAGAGGGCGCCGGCTCCTGAAGGCATCGCTGGGGATCTGGGCCTCCCTGGCACCCCACGCCCTCGGCTACCCCTGCGCCAGCCCAGAGTCCTGTGCCTGGCCCCCACCTCCCACCCCTCATCCCACCTCCCCCTTCCTCTGGCCCGAAATCCCCATGCAGTTCGGCAAAAGCTCCCCTCCTCCTGAGCCAAGGGAAGGCGCGTGGGTAGCAGGAGGCCAGTGTCAACATGGGGCACCACGACGCTGTTAGGTGGCACCGTCTGCCCCCCGCACGCACATGCTCCAACTCAGGGCCAAGGGCCTCCAAGGGGGGAGTCCGAGCAAGCCCATGCTGCCCCACAAGGATGGGGCCCCCTTCCCCACACCTGGTGCCAGGCAGGGATGGGACCTCAGGAGCTGGGTTTCTTCGCCTGCAGCCGAAGGGCCCCTGAGCTGCCCCCTTCACGCCCCCCCCCGCCAAGAACTGAGTGGTGGGCAGTGCAGCCAACCTGTGAAGTGCTCTGTGAACTCCTGCTCTAGCTTCATGGCCCGCTCAAAGGTCTTCCGCGCTTGCTCATCTGTTAACCGCTTGTTCATTTCCCTGAAAAGGCACCCGTTGCAAAGCCATCACATCATAGGCCGAGCAACGATGGGCGGGCGGCCAGGTGGTGTCCGGCCAAAAGCGTCGGACACACGCCAGTCGCAGAGAAAAGGGGGCTCATGTAAACAAAAGCAAATACCCCCAAACTCTGGCCTCTGGCTAGGAGGCTCTTCAAGGCAGAAGAGCGGGCGGGCTGACAGGTGCCTCCTCCGCTGCTGTCCTACCCAAGGGCCCAGGCCACAGAAGACCCCTTTCTTGCAGGCAACATTGACTATGCAAGTACAGGCAGGCATCTTGAGGACCCGCCACTCACTCTGCTCCCAGGACAACAAGATGGGGGTCGAGGAACCCTTCCCCGGATGCCAGCCGTTCCCTGGCAGGCAGCGTGACCAAGGAAGGCCTTTGAGGGGGGCATGGGAAGCTGGTGGCTGGCACTCACATGATGTTCTCCACAGACTTGGGTCTGACGAAGATGGCGACGGGGTGCAGCTGCGCAATCTGGAGCCTCTTGATGGCGTTTCCAGAGACGTCCAGGATGCAATGCTTGCCCTGCCACAGGGAGAGGGAGCAGACGCCTCAGAGCCAGCCGGGCCCCCAGCCCTCCCTCGGCCTTTCGTGACAGTGGCCGGCCCACGTGGCACGCCAAGGGCTCAGCAAAGCCCCCCACAGGGTCCCCCTGCTCTGCAGGTGAGGGGCGGGCAGAGGGGATGAGGGGCTCCCGGGAGGGGTCCTCTGGAAAGCGGAAGGGTTGCCACGTACCTTCTCGGCCACCTCCCGCACAGACTGGACGCTTGTCCCGTACAGGTGGTTGTTGTACTGTCCGGCCTCAATGAACCGGTGATCCTGAATGTCCTTCTCCATCTGTTCTCGGGACGTGACGAAGTGATAGTCCCTCCCGTCCACTTCGTAGTCTCGCTTTGGGCGGGTGGTGTCTTTGCAGGAGGAGAGAGAGAAAGGCAGACAGGGGAGAGAAGGACAGGGTTTATGGAGAAAGAGTTACGCGATCTGAACCAGGGAACGGCACACAGGGTTGCCGGGCTGAATACAGGATGCGGCCCCTATGTAACTTTTGAGCCTGAACAGATCTGGGAGACGGAGCTCGGACGAAGGAGCCAGTCCTGCCCCACCGCTCTGCCCACAAGAACAGAGCGGGGCTCTGCACCAGGTCTCCACAGGGAAGGTAATGGATGGTTGGGAGGGGCGGTGGCTGTGGGTGGAAATTGGGTTTGGGAAGTAAAGGTCGGGTTCAGTCATCCAGCTTTGGGGAGGGGGGAATACGGTATCCCAGCCCCCCAACAGAGATGCCTCACCCCTGACTTCACTCTGCCTGCTGGCGTTTCTGCCAGCAGAAATGTGATCTGTAGGCTCCTTGGGGCGGGGGTCCACCTTCTTTTCCATTCGTGGCAGCCTTTGCCGTACTTACGAGGAACGCAGGAGCCAAACTTGTCCGGGAACTCAGAGATAAGGTCGTCGTTGATCCGATCCTTCATCGGTCCCAGAACAATCACTGGCCGCGTGTAGCTGACTGGAAGATTAAGGGAGCCAAGAGCCCCAGCTCAGAGAGCGCAGGCAGCCGCAGGGGCTGGGGGGGAGGGAGGGAGGACTGACTCCCCCCCAGGGGCGCTGGGCCCCTCTCTCGCGGACGGCACTGGACGATGCCACGTTCAAGGCCTCACAGCCCCCGAGGGGATCTTCTCCCCAGCAAGGGTGGCTGGGTACAGACAGGAGCCCCAATGCCCCCAGACTGCGGGCACCTGCAGGGCCTAGGCTTCGCGGGATGTAGCGTCAGGATCGCCCCCTGCCAGCAATCCCAGCCTCAAGCTCCTCGGTCCGCAGTTTTGGAAGTCATCCCCATCCCAAGAGCTCCCGCCTGGGTCCACGTCAGGCTTTCCATTTCTCACCATATTGACAAGGGCTCCTTTTTAAGCTGTCCCTCAAAATCTCACTCATTTCTGACACCAAGCAGCAGCCCCCCGCCCCCCACTGTGGCAAGGTGGGTTACCAAGGCTCAGCCGAGGGTGAACCTCCGGGGCCTGATGGGACAAGACGAGCAAGCCAGAGGACGCTCTCTGATCAGACCTCCCAAAGCCCCCCCCCCCGATCCAGGGGTGCCGGTGTCCTTCCTGGCCCACCCCCGCTCTTCCAGTCAGGATTTATGCCAGCGGGCAGCAGAGAGACCCCTCATGCGGTAATCCCCTCCCCACCCTCCCAGCCAGGCCATTAAAGCTTTTTGTCTCTGATTAAGACGGGCCAGAACGGTGCTCCGAGACTGAACAGCCCCTCTGCTGTGGGAATCACAGAATCTTAGAGCTGGAAGAGACCCCAGGGGCCATCCGGTCCAGCCCCATTCTGCCAGACGGGAACCCACATCAAAGCCCTCCCACCAGACGGAGGAGACTCCACTGGAGTGGAAGAAGCCCACCCAGGGGGGCACGGCTCAGCATGGGACGCTGTGCTCGCCCCGCTTTTTAGCTCCACAGCAGTTTTGCCTGCCCACCCATCTGGCACAGAAGTGACCCAGCAGAGGGCTCAGGCGTCCGCCACGGTCACTTCAGCCACGGATTCCTCCGCCGGCAGCAGGGGTTTGGCCCCACGATCCCTCCCGACATTTTTCAGGGCACGATCAGGCCCACACGGTCTGCGAGGGGGCTGCTTACTTCACACACAGAGCGAGCCATACCAACCTTCTTGCTGGGCGACGGGCTCGTAGGAGAGGACGTATTCCTCCGGGCCACCTAGGGAATCAAACGCACCGGTTCAGAGACCGGAAAAGCTTTTCTGAACAGGAGCCACCGTTACACCAGAGCCTGGGCCCCCGTGGGGAGAGGGGAATCTCCCACTAACGATCCCACAGGCTGTTCTGAGCGGAAAGCCGGACAAAAGAGCTTCGCCCGTCAGCAAGAACTCAGTGAGAGTCAGGGTGGGGGCAGCAGCACCGGCCAAACGGCAGCCAGGATTTACATATGCTTGGGGCGGGGGGGGGGCAGAAATCATCTAAGGTTGGCTGGCACAAAGCCCTGGCAGCCGTTAGGCAACGGTTTTGCCTTGGGAGCATCGCACGCAGGAGAAGAACGACATAGTCCATCGTGAGAGCTTCAGCAGCTGTGGGGTGGGGAACTAGTCCTTCCTAATTCAGCTGTACCGCAGGCCCAATGGGCCCCTTACCCATGGTCCTCCGACTGGACCCTGCGGCCACTGGGTTTCACTCGTGGGCCAGTAGGCAACACGCACAGACACCCCCTCCCCCGTGGTTCTTTCAGCAGCGGCAGCAACGAGGCACACGCAGTGCCTGAGTGCCAGATGGCACGGAGGGTATTTCCGCTAGCAGCCCCCTCCCTCTCTGTAAGTTCATTCCATCTGTGGAAGACGGCACCGCCCAAGGGAAAAGCTACACGGGCACAGGCCTGTGGATCGTGCCAGCATGTGGATCGCACCCAGAGTTTTGCAACAGTTCCGGCGGTGCTCCAGTCAGGCCACAAGCAGCCGGCAGCGCTGCCCAGTGGCCGGTGCCTACCCCGGTCTCCAGAGCAAGGCGCGTGGGGGCTCTGGCCCGGAGCTGGTCTTGCACCTGGCTGGGCCCCAGACCCAACCAGGAGACGACACCAAGCCAATAAGCTGTAGCAAGCTAAAAAATGCCCAAACACCCCAACGGCCGAGGGGGCCGCCCAGCTGGGTCCCCCCGAGGGAGCGTGAACTGGCAGACCTTTCTCCCCTGCCACCAGCCAGAAGGGAGAACCTGGGGTGGGGTGGAAGCCAGAGCCATATATATTCACAGGACAGGATGGGGAGGGCAAAGGGAGTGGGGATTTTACGCTGTTCCAACAGCATCCTTGTTTGCAGGGGTTAAAAAGGTGATTTTCGCAGCTCAAAGTCTGAGAGAGATACAGAGAAGCTGGGCAGAACTCAGGGGAGAGCTAGGGGGTCGTTTTAAAGAAGAGTGTTGCAGGAGGAGAATCAAAGCAGCAAGGAGGAAGGAGCAGAGTTTGTGAAAAAGAGAGACGGGATGGAGGGAAGTGCCCGTGGACGGAGCCACAGCACCAGGTGCCAGGGCAAAGCGCTCGTGAGGGGGTAGCTGTCGGGGCCAGGGCTCCCCGGGAATCATGGAAGGTGACAAGTTCCTCACCCCAACCCCAGCCCCTGAAAAGGTCTGGCACATTTTTGGCCCCTCTCCAAGCTGTCGTAACCCCAGGAGAGTCTTTTCCTCCAAAAGGAAGTGACCTGGAAATCAACTTCAGGGCAAACATACATGAATAAAGCTGGGACAGGTGGCTGAACAGAAACGGTGAGGAGAAGGAAGCAGACTTACGGTAACTGCTTTCGCTGTCGCTGGCGTTTGAGGTCACGTGCTCTGAATGGGAAACAACAGGAGGGAGAGTCAGGGGCCACACCGGAAGGGCCAGTCGGCCAGTAGCAAAACTGGGCCCAGAAAACTAGCAGGCCACGAGGCATGATGTGCATTGGGCCGCTACTGCAAGGAAGCCCACGGAGAGCAACAGAGGAGTTCGGGGCAAAGCCCAACTGACAACGGTGCAAACGAAAACATTCTGAGCACATGGAAAGAGGCTGAGAAAGGCCCGAATACCAAAGCGGGTGGTGGTGGCGGGGGGCTTGCCAGCACCTGCAGTGGAGTCACTGGCCCTGCTGAGTCCTCTGCCGGCCACTCCAAGCCTCCACAGCAGTGGCTGGGGAGGAGGGCTGCCTGGGAGGATCTTACATATCATCGCCTCTCTGGGGCTCGAGAGGTTACCCAGTTCCCTACCCGCCAGGGGACGCAAGGCTGGAGGGCGTCTCAGTGGTTCCCCTGGGAAAGGTGTACTCCCAGCCCTTTCTTTCCTGGCTGAAGCTCCCACCACCCGGAGAAGCCCCCTCCCCGTTCCCTGGACTGGGACGAAGGAGCAGAAGAGGAGGAGGGGGCTTCTCCGGTCACAGCTGGGGTTTCCTTCCTAGCAGCCCCCAGAGAATAGTCAGTTCCTTGGTCAACGCAAAGCATCCAATCTGGGACACTGCGGCTGTCACGGTAGGAGGCCTGCTAGTGATGGATGGAGCCACGGCCTGACGTGGGGCTCCCGCCAGGGAGAGGGAATGGAAAGACTGACTGGGACCGGGGGTGGGGAAAGCGAGGAGCCCCACGCGGGGGGCAAAAGGGGGAGCGGCAGGGCCTCTGAGGGGGTGCCATTTCTCGCTGCCCCCCCCCCGGGGCAGAAGGCAGCAGCAACCTCACCCATCAGCCCAGGGGCCTCTGGCTGCTGGGCTGGGCCAGCTCCCCTGTTTTATGAATCTATGTGGGGCCAGAGACCCCCCTCACTCACACAATCAACCTTAATTGGTCAGGGGGGCACTGTCTCCCTGGGGAAAGGCCAGGTGGGGCCCTGATTTCTCAAGGCCAGTGCTCACCCCCCCCCGTGGCACAGGTGGACCAACGGCACAGCAAGCAGAGCAGGTTGGATTGGGGCCACAACTCTCCTCAGCCAAGGCTTCTCCCACTGGTCTGTGCCTTGATGTCCTGATTTTTTCGGGGGGGGGGGTGCTCAGTCAACCCAGCCCACACGGTGGCTGGGAGAGCCAGAAGGGCCAACGCGGCTCTGGGTGGTATCTGGGGGTTCAGGAACGGGGGGTGAGCCATGCCGCAGGAAGGGGGTACCCCAAGAGCCATTAGCCTTTCAGAAGGGCGGGGGGTGTCTAAGCCCCTGCCCTGCCTGTGACCCAGCTCAAGAGGAAGATGCGTTTCACTTGCCCCAGAGCAGCAGCAGGCAAGGCACAAGGAGCACGGGGCCTGGGATTTGGCCCGGCATCCCCCAAACCCACCGGGCAAAAGTAACTGAAGCCTCAGGGGCCCATCCTCCTCCTCCTCCTCCTGCTAAGATTAGTACCATGGCCACCATTTTGTCTTGCTCTTCCCTCAAATGCTATTGAGATGGTTCTTCCCTTTATCCCACAAAATAAGGCTCTTTGCTGAGCTGGCCCAAGAGGGGGTTCTCCTGTGTAGGTCACAGCTGGGGGAGCCTCCAAAAGCCTACCTGCCCCCCCCCAGGGCTCCCTCTGTCCCAGCAAGAAGCAGAGACCCTGCGCCTGGTAGGGGACGGGGGCTGCGCCAGTGTGACTTCCACGGGAGAGGCTGCCTGTCTGCAAACAGGCCACGGTTCGGAGGCTGCGACCGAAATCCTGCCATGTCCTAACGTCACGGGGCGCTAAAAGCCCACAGACTGAGGCCTCTGTTCAAAAAAGGAGAGCAGCTGGCCGACCACGGAGGACGCTCTCTCTCCGGCTTGGGGGGAAGCAACTCTGGGGGAAATCCAATGGAGAGGCAGGTTGGACATGAGCCCCCCCGGGTGGGCAGTGGTGGTGGTGGAGGAAGGCCGGGAGCCAGGCAGCCCCCGGGCAGAGAGGCTTCAGAGGCCCGGCGGCACTGCTGAGAGCACGGGTTGGCAGGGGAGCAAGAGAAGAGGGGCTCTTCAGAGGGGCGCCAGAGGGGTCCCAGAGTGGGGTGCAAGGGCACAGAGGCCGGTGGGCAGCCAATGGAATCTGGCCTTCCTACTTGGCCCGGGCGGGCCGCCCACTGCAGCCGCTGGATGTTACATCCTTCTTGCTCCTTTTCCAGGGCATCCGGCATCTATCAGGGCAAGGAAGGACCCCACGCCCCTCCCCAAACCTCGCTCCTGGCCCTCGGCCCCTCATTTCGAGGGATAAGCTGGGGAGAACGAGGCTGACGGCCAAAGGGGAGCAAAGGGGTAGCGGGGGGGGGCCACCCAGATTGCCAAAAGGTCGAGAGAGGAAAAGGCTTCCTAGCCCCAAATCAAAAGACGAAGAAGGTCAGGCGCTCCCCATGAGAAGATGGCAAATGGTTCCAGAGGAAACCAAACTCCAGAGGCTGGAATTGGCCCTCTGAAGGGACCAGCTCAGAGCAGGGCGTGCAGATAAGAGGTGGCGGGCAGGGGGCCGAGGGGGCATGTGGACAGCAGAGGGGGTCACTTACTCAGGCCTTTTGATCCCATCTCTTCAGGGATCTCCTGCGGAGAAGTTCCCAGAGGGCAAGCAATAAGGAGACAATCACAAAGAAAACAACCGTCAGTAGGAGGCAGGGAAGCGCGGCTGCTACGCCGACAACACCCAGGCGGTTCCAAGAGCGTCCATGGGGGGTGGGCTGTGGGGGCGCAACATCAAGCAGTGCTGACCCAAAGCTTGGCCAGGACCCCTTGAAGGCCAATGTCTGTTCTCCCCAAAGCAGCCAGAACCGGTTGTCCCAAGCGTTTCCTTCCACTGGCATCTGGCCAAACTGGCCCCTCCAGGAGCGCTGGGGAGATAGATGGCCAGGTCTCCTCGCTGCTTTAGCCCCATTCTCTGAGGGTGCCCGACTTTGTGGGGGCCTTCTCCCTCCCTCCCTCCCCTGCTGGATCTCTTGGAACCTCCTTCTTCAAGGCAGGCAACACGCTCGAAGGCCCCTTGACACATCCGCATGTTCTGGCGCAAGGACCCCCCCCCGTACTTACGGTCAACATCACTGGTTTCCTGCTCACTCTGGTCCTTGTTCTTGTAGAAGGGGAATTTTCGGGAAAAGAGGTTCTTTTTACGCTTATCATTGAATGACTGCTGAAGAAGAGAAGGAAAGAAGGGGAGCAAAACAGAGGAGGTCGGGTCTCCAGCATCTCCCAGTGGCCCCCACGGCCCGGTGGCCAGCCAGCTTCTAGGACCCCCAACGTGCAGGAAGGGCATGACTCATGTCCCCTTCAATGCAGAGCAAAATGAGAGCGGTGGGTGGGCAGCTTGGAAGCGGCAGGGATGCTCCAGCAAGAAGGGAGGGACAAAGGGAACAGCGCTCCCTGCCAGCCCCTCGCTGGCTCTGTGACACGGGTGGTAGCTCTGCCAGCCCAGGCTGGGCCCTGCGGTCTGTGGAAGGCGCCTGCCAGCTGCTTGCTGGCAGCAAAAGAGGCCAGGCCGGTCCTTGCTGTACAGAAGAGAGCGGCTGCGTGCGTCTTTCTTTCAGCACAGAGCTCTCTAAGAACTTTTGGGGGGCTCAAGGGAGAGTGGGTCAGGCCAGGAGCCGGCTGAAATCTGGCACCTTCTTGCAGCTTTGGAGTACAACTCCAGTCATGCCTGGAACCCGCGGGGATTCTAGTCCAAAGCACCTGGGGACGGCCGGCCTTTCAGGTTGCCTGAAAAATCAGATGAGAGGCAGCTGGGGTGTTGGAGAAGGAACCACTACGTGCCAGTTGGAAAAGCTGCAAAAACCCTGTGACCTCTGCTTCACCCAAAAGACTGACGGGCTAAAAGGGAAGTACCCCATGCAGCTGAGGGCCCCTCAGAGGGGCTGGGGACGGCTGGAGGGGACGGGAAGGGCAGGACCTGCTCGGACAGCCACCGGTCCCGGCTGCTGATGGCCAAAGCCCGCTGGGCTCATCAGCGGGTGCTCCTGCCGTCCCAGGACCCCTCCTCTCCCGAGTGTCTGCACCGGGTGCTGCGTGGGGAGCCTGGGGAGGGAAGGAGGGAGGCCTGCTCTCCAGAAGGGACCCACCAGGCTCTGCCAGTGAACCTCTGCCCCAGCCCGCTCTCCCCCCCCGCCTCCCTCCTCCAGAGTCCCTGGCCCCCTGGGCCAGAAGCCCACCCTGGCTGCAGGGCCTACGGAGAGCCTTTCTAAAGCCCTCCGGCCCTCTACTCGCAGGCTGTCTCGGGAGCCCCCCCTCCCCCTGCCTGCCCAAATTTCTCTCAGCTGAGAGCAGCGGGGTTGGGAGATTCCTCACTGCAGACCCCCCATCCGCCTGCACTCTTTCCCCCACCTGGGCCTATTCAGAAGCCTGAATCCACGTCAAGGAGACCGTCGGGGCAAAAGAACCCCTTTCCTAGCACGGGAATCTTCGGCCAAACTCCCCCCTTTCTCAGAGAGCCCCCCTTCCCGCTGGTGGTGGGAACACTCGCCTAAAGGGCAGCAGCCGCTCACGGACTGGGTGGAGAACGGTTTGAAAAACCGCCAGCAGCAGCAGTGATAATACTACTACTGCCATCCCCCCCAGCCCCCAAGTGGCTAGAAGCGGCTGCCTTTGGAACTGTGCAAACTATTCACCACCCCAGTGGTTCTGAAGACATTAATCCGGCAGGAGAGCCCAGTCTCCTCCAGCCCTGCCCTCAGATCAGCTCACTACAACAGCCGCAGCCTCGTTTCGGAGCTACGTCATTAGTAATAAAATTAGGAAAGCGGTGACCACCGGGCGTGGCATAAGCGGATTCTGTCCAGGCCAAGGATACAAAAAGGAACTGCGGGCCAGGAGGGCGGCTGGTACATGCTGGGGCATGCAGACGGGCAGCAGGAAGGAAGAGAATGCCAGGGCAGCCCCATTTTCCTGTTGTCCACAATGGCTCTCTCCGGCCAGCCAGCTGAGGCGCCTCCCTGGAGACAAGAGCAGCCATATTCACGTGGTCACGGCAGGCAGAGAGGCTGAGCTGCGACCAGGGATGTGAGGGCATGCACAGAGTTCCCAGCAAGGCACTGGTAGGAGGGTGGGAGAGAGAGAGAGAAAGAGAGAGAGGGAGACCGAGAAAGAGAGAGGGATGCACAGAGGGGCCCGCTCCAAGCAAGAGGAGGTGGCGGCGGCAAGCAGGCAGTCCTCTTTCAATGGCAAACGTCACCGGGCTCCCACTTGGGGTCTCATGCAGGGGCCGGGTGCAGAGTCAGGGCAAGGGGCCAGGCACAAACTCCACGCCAGCCAACTCCAACGAAGCCAGGTTGCACAATGGCAGGCCCCCAGGGCCGCATGTGGGTGTCTCTCTCTCTGAAAATTCACCCACTGGGCAGCCTTCTGGGAGGGGCGGAAGACAATCCTTTGCTGACTCTGGGCTTGTTTGGCTTCCTCCAGCCAGAGGAGAAGGCAAGGAAATCTCTGTGATCTATGCCCGCTCCACCCTGGCCTCTGGGAACCGTGGCTGTCAGGTCCCCGCACTCTGGACCTGAGAGCTCCTTGGGATTATCAACCAACTTTGGCAGCCACAAGCACTCCCAAGTAGTTGCGTGTGCGCGCCTTTTCTTCCATGACAGGAAGTGAGACTTTGGAGCCTGACTCAGCAGCACGCTCGGCAACCTTCCTGCCGGATCAGAGAAGTGCCCACCCACGACTCCCCCACCCCCCCCAGCCCTGCAGAGGACCCACCCGGCACCACCCTATGCAACACCACCTCCACCGATTTCCAGAAGCCACCCTTCACAACCAGCATGCCACATGTACGTTTTACAATGTGGGAAAGCCCCGTGAAGAGGGGAAGTCAGACACACTGCCTCATTTCAAAGAAAGCACCAGCATAGAGCTGGGCCAAATCAAAACTGCTGTGAAGTCCAGGACAGCTAGTATCACTTTTCACAAATGCAGAGAACTGGGCAAGATTACCCTCCACTGCCAAAGAGAATGTGGTATTCAACCAGGAGAGGATGCCACCCCCCCAACAGCACCCTGCCCAGCCTCCCTCCTAGCGACGCTTCGCAGCTTGCGCCGTGGCTGCACACTTTCTTCTACGTGCTCCAAATATTTGGAACCCTCAATCCACAAAAGGCCAATAGGTTGGAGGGCACCAAGGGGCTTCCTGCACAGCCAGGTCCCCTGCCTCAGAGGTCCCACCCTCACCCCATTTGTACGTGTTCTGCTGGTGCTTAGAAACTCTTCTTCTCTTCCAATCAACCCTTGCTATGGAGATTCTTATTACCCAGGAGTCCTGGGCCCCCTCCACTCTTTTCTACGCTGCCAGTTGCTTTCAGATGAGCCTCTTATCTATGTAGTTATTCGAATGGGACAACTACTGTAAATTTTAATTTTGGGGTTGTTTTTATCTTGTTGGCTCCTTTGAGTCTCCCCATACTGGAAAACAGAAAGGGACAGGAATCCAGCAATAAGGAGAACGAACTTAAGCACTCTGCTGCCCAAGCCTCTGCCGGCAGGAAGAAGCTCCAGGCTGGCACCTCCACCACACAGGGTTCCCGTGGGGCGCGCCCCCCATGGGACTCCGGCACAGCCAGGTCAGAGGCTGCAAGCGAGGCAGCAGGGAGGGTGGCCGCTGACTGGCAGGCGTCTTTTCTGCTGTCTTCCTCAAAGCCCCCGGCAGAGGAGGGGTGTGTCTGGGTCACGTCTGTTTTCCCGGGGAGGCACCACCGGCTGAGCCCCCCACACACACAGAGGAGACAAGAGTGAGAAGAAAAGATGGAGGCCCGCTAGCCAACTCACCCCTTTGTCACCCCTGGCTTTTGAATTAAATTTCACCGTCTTTAGACGAGCTCGTTCTTTCTTCTCAACCCTGTCAGAAAAGTGCAAGAACAAGAAAACCTCTTACTGGCCTCACCGGAAGCGACGGCCAAGAGCCACGCTCAGCTAGGATTAGCCTCTGCTCGCCCTAGCCGTGCGGTTGCCAGCGACCAGTGGCTGAGCATAAAGCACAGCTGGATGGCTGGAGAAGGACCCGACCTCCCCACCGCCCTCTCTCTGTGCTTGGAAAGTCCATCGGGGGCTCCAAAGGGGAAGACCCGCTGGCTGCTCACAGTCCCCCCCTCCGACTTCTACCTCGGCTGTCATTTGAGGAAGGCAGGAGAGGGCCGGAGACCCCCCCTTTCCTCATTTCCAGCCTTCAGAGAAGCAGCAAGAGAAACACCCCTCCCTCCATTCCTCTGTGCCGGGGAGTGGTTCTGGACAACACCGTTATCTGTGGGCCACGGGGGCAGGCGAGCGTCCCTGTAAATACACCCGTGCCCCATTACGTTCTGCCCCAGACAGTCATGGAACGGCCACAGTGGTGCTGCAGGGGAGAAGCTGCTCACGGACAAACGCCCAGGTGAGCAGGGGCCGCACCAACTCCCCGCAGCACTCCCAAACACTGGAAACAGTTGCGGAAAAAGAAACCGGGTTTGCTGAGGCAGCCCTAAGGGGACAGAAGGGACTGTTTTATCCTGTGGTCAGTGGGATGTTTTTTCTACACTCTGTCAAACCAGCACCAACATAAAGAAGAACGCGGCCTAAAGGTAGCCCCCTCACCCGCTTGCTCGCTCGCCCGCCCGCCCTCCCTCCCTCCCGTGGCGACCTCTTTTTTCCCGTGTCCCACAAAGGCCCCCGAGACAGCTCTGGCATCCGCAGGCGGGCAAGAAAAGGGGCGTGGACTGGCATCCGGGCGCCCCATCGTCCCCCAGGGCGGCGGTTGGTGGGCGAAGCCCACGAGCAGACTGGCCGGGAAGGCAGGCACCGAGGTAGACCGGGCGCCCCCACCCGCCCACCCGGCTGCCCCGGCGGCCGGAGGCCTACCTGCGCTTGCTGGGGATGACGCCGACCTCCTCGCTCTCGCCAGCCGGCCTCACCAGCCGCGCCTGCCACCACTCGTCGTCGGAAGCGTTGAGGATGTGGAGGATGTCGCCGAAGCCGAAGTTCAGCCCCTGGCTGGGGAGGCCGCTGTCTTTCGTCTTGTCGTAGTCAAACAACGCTCTGGAAGGGGGGAGGCAGGATGAGCAGTCGGGCCGGTGGGGGCCGGAGCAGGACGCCGGCCAGGTCGGGGAGGAGGCAAAGGCCCCCCGTGCCCCTGGTTTAAAAGCTGGCCTTGCCCTGCAACCCCCCCCCCCACTCCTCTGCTTCTGGATGTAGTTCCTCTGCCCCAAGGCTGTGGCCCGTTGGGGACCCTGCAGGTCTCCTCCCGTGCCAAACACGCTGCACCCAACGGGTCAACCGTTCACAAACACGCGCCCCCAGTACAAGAGTTGGGCAGCAGAGGGGGGATCCCTGGGGGGCTCACAGAGCCCCACTGCTGTGTCACTGCACAGGCTCCCACGGGTCACCGGTCCTTTCGGCAGGGACTCTGTTTGTCCCTATGGGCCCCGTGCCCCGTTCCTGCTCTTGTGGCCACAGACCGATGGGCCTGCCCTGTGGAAAGGACCAAGTCAGGGAAGCAAACACAGACACACGACGGGGCTGGCGCGACTTGCAGGACCTGCGGCTCCTCGACCGCAGCCGGTCCCATCCGCAGAAACGTTTCTGCTCAGCAGAAGCAGGGAAAAGCAGCAGACCCCACAGAAGCGCCGTGGAGGCATGATCCCTGGGGGTGGCTGGGTATCCCGTTGCTGAGCGTGTGCTGGTGGTGAGTTTCAACTGGCAGCGCCCTTTGTGCGGCACTCCGCGTGGCTCCTCTCCTCCGGTAAGATCCCCCATGATATTCTTGCAGACAAGCAAGTGAAAGGTGGGGAAAAGCAATAGTTCTGACACTACGGTGGTCTTCCAGGTGTTTCTTTGTATTTTATTTATTGTATTTACACACTCCCTTTCTCCCAGAGTGGGACTCGAGGTGGCTTCCAGAAAAGTTAAAACATATTTACAATGTATTTTAACAACAGTAGAAAAAACCGTATAAAACATTGTAAAACCTTTATAGAAGCACACAAAAGTTTAAAAATAAATAAAGTATCCCAATAAAATACAAGTTCACCTGCTCACACACTGAAAACCTGCTCGAACAAGAACATTCTTGCCTGCTGGCTCCCAGTAAGGGGTTCTGGCAACTGAAAACAAAACAACCCCGGGACAAAATTTGAGCAACCGGGCTTGGTAAAGCTACTGCTAGGTGGATTTGGAGCTGGATGGCAACAAAAGTTCCCCATTACCCTGGAGAAAGTGACCAGTGTAGTACCACAGGCCTGGCTCTCTCTCTCTCTCTCTCTCTCTCTCTCTCTCTCCTGGCCTGAGTTTTGTTCACTATCTTTGGGTAAAGTGAGGGATGGTTTGGTCTTCAGATGGACAGGTCACACCTAACTGGGAAGGGAGCTACGCCTCAGAAAGCAGAAACAGGATTCAAGACAACCTGAACAGACTGGACAACTGGGCCAAAACCAATACCGTAGGAGAAAGCTGAGAGACTGCGTCTAGGCAGGAAGAACAAAAGGCACAAATATAGCAATATACTGGAAAACACTACACGTGAAAAGGAACTAGGACTAGAACTGAGATCTTAGTAGACCTCAAGCTAAACATGAGTCAAACACTGGATGTGGTGGCCGAAGCCCCTGTGACTTGGGCGAAGGGCAGTTTCCTGCTCAGCCTGGCAAAGCACTTGGAATCACCAACCCGCTGGAAGCTGGAAGGGCCGTTTAGTCCAATCTCCAGTGTCCCAGCTGCAGCTCCCTAGAGAGATGGACCATCCCACCTCTTAAACAAAGTTCTTTTTAAACAAAACTTCCACTGGAGAACGGCCAGTGGGCTCCATTTAGAAGCCCCGGCCGGGCCCCGGACACGGCACCCAGTGCCGTGCCAACCCAGACCAAAGGTCCATGTAGCCCAGCATCCTGTTTCCACCAGATTTCCCAGCAACCGGTCTACCTCGGCTGTAAGAGAGAAGAGAAGGCTGCCCTGTTTGCCTAGACTCTGCCGGATCCTCTGGCAAAGATCCTCATGGGGTAGTCATCACTATGCCCTGTGGCAGTGAGTCCCACAGTTTAACTCTGGGCAGCATGAAGAAGTCCTTCCTCTTCTCTGTCCTCAGTCTCCCTCTGTTTCAGCTTCAGGGGAAAACCACCCACTGGTGGGATATGATACACGAGGGAGAGAAATTCTTTTGCTTCTCCAGGATTCGAGATGACCTGAACAGACTGGAGAGCTGGGCCACAACTAACAAAATTGCAGCAGGGACAAACTTACGTATAAGCTATGACATCTAGGCAGGATGTCCCACCTGCTCTAGACCATAAGCGACACGTGAGTCAACAGTGTGATGCAGAGGCCAAAAAAGCCACTGCAGTTCTGAGCTGCAGGACTGTTGCATCCCAATCAAGGGAAATAGTGGCACCACTCTACTTTTTTTGGCCAGAGTCCACCTGGGAAAATCCTGTGTCCAGTTCTGGGCACGACAGTTTTAGGAGATTGCCCAGCTAGAGTATGTCCAGAGGAGGGCAGCCAAGATGACCTAAGGTCTGGGAACCAAATCCCACTTGGAACAAAGCTAAGTATGTTCAGTCCAGAAAAGAGAAAACGGGGAGGTGGAATGATACACATCTTCAGTCCCCGAAGGGCTGTGAGGAAGACAGAGGAAGCTTGTTTTCTGCAGCTCCAGAGGGCAGGGCCAGAATCATCAGATAAACAAATTACGAGAAGGGGAGATGGTTTTCCAACTAAATTCTTTGGAAGACTTTCCTGGTGGCGAGAACTGCTCGACAAGGAAAGAGACCCTCTCAAAGGTGGCAGACTCTCTTTTGTTGGTGTTGACTTTGAAAGAGTCTGGATGGCCACTGGTCAAGGATGCTTTAGTGGTGGATCCCTGCAACTGGCCATCGGGGATGGACTAGATGGCCTCGTGGATGCCTTCCAACTCTAAAATTCTGTCACTCCTTCTGCTTGTGGAGAAAACACTGTTCCCTGGGAAGAAAAGCAGCCGCTGGCTGCATGCCCTTCCCCAGGAGAAAGAGCCCCCGGCCATTTCCACCCTCCCGGGAGGAGGCAGCAACTGCTGGATGAGAGACTTCTCCCCTTCACCTGCCTCTTGCCGGACCAGCCCCCCCAGCTCTGGGACACCGAGAAAAAGGGAAGACCAAACTTTGCTGCTCACAAGCCCGAGAAGTCCAAACAAAAGGTCCGGAGGGCCCCCTTTGGGCCGTCGGCGCCTGCATGGATCTCTCGGCCTCCACGGGCCCCGCCGGCTGCTGCTGCTGCACAAGGGGCCCAAGGCAGCCCCGCTTGGCCCGGGTGGCCAGGCCACCCGTTTGCCTCCCTCCAGGCGCAGGGAAGGCGAGAGGTGCCGGGCAGCCAACGAGCAGCGCCCGCAAAGCTGGGAGAAGGAGAGGCTACGCAGAGGATGCTGGGGCGGTAGAGGGAGCCCCCCGCATTGGAATGCCCCCAGCTCAGGCCTGGTATCCCCTTTGGGGGAGTCTGGGGTCAGCCCTTCTTCTTCTTTTTGTGAAACCACGACCCTCATTGGGCGGAGACCCAGGAGACCGAGTGTGGAGTCCAAGGCCGGGAGGTCTCCTGGGCCCCACCACCACGTCTCCCAGGGGCACCCAGGGGCCATCCGGAGAGTTCAGGCTCCCTTCCCTTGCCAGAAGAAGGCGGCACAAGGATTGCCGCTCTCCCACTGGGTCACCCTACCCGGCAAGGAGCTCCATGTTTGGCTACGTCAAAGCACACGGCTGGTCGCCCCACCTGGTGGATGTGGGGAGGCACTGCTCTGGCCCCATGGGGACACGATTGGGGGGAGCTGAGCAGGGCTTTCCTTGTGGTGGGGGCAACGGCCAGGTACTGCACGGCACAGGCAGTATTCCCAGAGAAAACCCTTTTGTTTCTCGCTAAACGAGAAAACGATCTGGAGATTTCACACCCCTCCCACTAACCTAAGGCAGGGTTGCCCTAGAGAAGAGCTTATGGGGCTGTGCCCCAGTGCTGCTCCTCTGAGAGCCCCCTCCCCTCCTGGGCTGGAGCGGCTCCAACCCACGCACCAACTGACCCCCTTCCCTCCTCGCCCACCGGGAGGCGGCTGGCAGACGGTCCCTCCTGCAGATCTAGAGTCCAAGTGGGCACTGCCCTGCCCTGCCTTGGCCTCCCAGGCACAACAGCCAGTAATTTCACGGCGGCTGTTTAGAGTACAATTAGAAATGTACAGCACCACAACTTCATGCACACAATCCACAACGAATCAGAACGTGTGGCAGGCACTTGGCTCTCTCCTTGGGGCTAATGGCCCTTGATGGAACTGGAGATGGTTTCGTGCCAGCTGGTTGTACTCTCTTGCCCGTCCGTCTCCTGCCCGGCTGCTGCCTTGTTTCTTAACAGTGAGCTCAGAGAGCCAGGGCTGGATTTATGTCTTGCAATTTCCAGTCATGCTTAAAAAGCTGTTTTGATATTTAAATCAATTGCAACTACAGACTCTGAAGCAATGCTAGGAGAAAAACCTGCCCAAGAAATACTTGCAAATAACACTTATCAGGCGCATGAGGGGAAAGGATGAGCTCATGTCAGACTTCAGAGAGCATAAAGAAGGATCAACAGACCAGGCCCTGTGGATGCACAGGTAAGCCTTTGGGCCAAACGGGACTGGAGCTGAGCACAGCAAAGGCGAAGAGTTGTGACTGCGGCCGAGGGCGCTCGGGCAGCCCGGAAAGAACAACCTCAGCTGCACGGAACTGAAAGGTGGTTTCCCATGGACACCTTCTGGTACCAACAGCACAAACAGCACTCTGTGACAGGCCTGGCTTAAAAAGGCCTGAGGACTGGGGCGGGGGGTAATTTTCACCCAGTGCTCCCCCTGCCCTGGTGGGCTACTTCTCCAGACATCTGGGCCTCACTCACCACTGGAAGTCACGTTTCCTGCCCCCTCCCAAATTAAAACCTGCCCCTCCGTTAGCTGTGTTTGCACTGCCTGTAAGGGAGTCACTCCAGAGGGTGGAAGCCTGCCCCCTTCCTGCCTGGAGGCACCTGAGATGGAAGGGGGCCAGATCACACCCAGCTCACCAGGCAACTCTCTGTCCCAGTGGGCAAAGAAGATGCCTGGCAGCAGAGTGGTGTAACCTGGGGTGAGAGGCAGGCAGGCCATTTTCCCTCAAGAAGGGAAAAAAGGAGGACCCAAATAATTATCAACCGGCCAGCCTAACATCAATACCAGAAAAGATCCTAGAGCAGATCATTAAACAATCAGTTTGTAATTACTTAGAAAGCAATGCCGTAATCACTAAAAATCAACATGGATTTCTCAGAAATAAGTCATGCCAGACTAATCTTATCTCTTTTTACGATACAATTACAAGCTTGACAGATGAAGGGAATGCTGTAGACGTAGCATATCTTGACCTCAGTAAGGCCTTTGACAAATCTCCCCACGAGATTCTTGCAAAGAAGCTAGTAAAATGTGGGCTGGACAGGGCTGCTGTTAGGTGGATTAGTAATTAGTTGACCAACTGAATCCAAAGGGTGCTCACAAATGGCTGCTTTTCATCGTGGAGACAAATGACTGGTGGGGTGCCACAGGGTTCTGTCCTAGGCCCAGGGCTGTTCAACATCTTCATCAATAACTTGGATGAAGGAGCGGAGGGCATGCCGATCAAACTTGCAGATGACACCAAATCGGATGGGTTGCTAATACCCCAGAGGACAGGACCAAAATTCAAAATGACCTTGACAGATTGGAGAGCTGGGCCAAAGCTAACAAAATGAATTCCAACAGAGAGAAATGTAAGGTCCTGCACTTAGGCAGAAAAAATGGAGGGCACAAATATAGAATGGAGGATGCATGGCTGGATAGCAGTATGAGTGAAAGGGATCTAGGAGTCGTGAGGGACCATAGCCTGAGCATGAGCCAGCAGTGTGATGACGCAGCCAAGAAAGCCAATGAGATTCTTGGTTGCATCAATAGGAGTATGGTGTCCAGATCGAGGGAGGTAATGGTACCACTCTATTCTGCACTGGTTAGCCCTCATCTGGAATACTGTGTCCAGTTCTGGGCACCTCAATTCAAGAAGAATATTGACAAACTGGAATGTGTCCAGAGGAAGGAGACCAAAATGGCGAAGGCTCTGGGAGCTGCTGATGTTTAGTCTGCAGAAGAGAAGGTTGAGAGGGGACATGATAGCCATGTTTAAATATCTGAAGGGATGTCATGTTGAAGATGGAGCAAGCTTGCTTTCCGCTGCTCCAGAGACTAGGACAAGGAGCAATGGATTCAAGCTGCAGGAAAGGAGATTCCACCTGAACCTCAGGAAGAACTTCCTGGCGGTCAGAGCTGTCCGGCAGTGGAATCTGCTGCTGCCTGCATGGAGTGTGGTGGAGTCTCCCCCTTCTTTGGAGATTTTTAAGCAGAGGCTGGAGGGCCATCTGTTGGGAATGCTTTGATAGGTGTTCCTGCATAGCAGGGGGTCGGACTGGATGGCCCCTGGGTTCTCTTCCATCTCTAGGATTCTGTGATTCTAGGTGGGTGGGAGGGTAGGAGGACTACCACATCTGTCTGGATGCCCTTCCCGCTCGCCTCTTAAGCCCCTCGGCCGTCATATGGGACCCTCGCCAGACTCTCCAGGTGTGCCCGTTCTTGGTGTTTCCATCTCAGGAAGCAGACTGACGCCCACAGACACCCAGGCGATAATACGCCAGTCCCCCTCAGGCATGCAGCTCGGCTCCTTCTTCTCCGGTATCCCCCCATCCCTTTTGCGTTTTCTGCAGGAAGCAAGGGCAATCACAGCCGTCCCCCTTGCTGACCGCCCCCGCACAGCCCTCTGCTCTGGCCGGGGAGGTGGGAGGGCGGGGCACTCCCTCGCGCCCTCCAGTCCTTGCGGACAGGCCAGGGTGGGGGCAATGCCACTCTGGGAGCCCGAAATCCCCGCCTGCCCCACCCAGACTCCAAGGGCTCCCCCAAGGCGGCCCCTCCAGGAAGCCCCCCGCCCAGGTCAGAATCCCATGCAGCATTCGGTCACCGCTGCCGTTTCTCAGCCGTCAGAATCATCCCATTCTCCAGCTTGGCTGGCCAGAGGCACCCACACACATTGCCCTAGGCGATGCTGGGAGGCCTCGGCCAGCCCCGCAGAAGAGCCCGACGCCCAGGGGAGAGCAAACACGCTCGGCCGTCCCGATTATCTGCAGCCTCGGTTGGGACCGCCTCAAACCGGGTGCCACCCGTCCGGCCGGACACGGAGAGCAGACCTATCTCCCAGAAGCAACGGTTGCCGCTCCCGCATCCCACCAATGGCAGCAGAAGTCAGGAGCCGCCGCCGGGGAACGTCTTCCAGGAAGCCCGGAAAGAGAGGCCGGGCGGCCACCTCTCAACGGGAGCGCGTTGGCTCCGGCGCGTTCCTGCCTGGCAGAAGGGGGTGGACTACACGGCCCCGGGGCCCTTCCCACTCTGGGATCTGGCTATTCCTCCTCTCCTTCCCCGCCAAGAGCCCCCGCCAGCCATTTGGGACTTCCGGAAGGCAGTTCGGACGACAAAGGGTTTGTGACGGGTGCTGCCGAGCCCCCCCGCCAAAACACCTCTGGGGAGCCCCCTCAACCACATCACTCTGTTCTGGGGCACAGGTGGGACTGATTCCAGGGCAGGCTGGGGAGCTCGACAGGAGACCTCACCTGACGTAGAGAGAACGCTTCTGGCTTGTCCGGAGGGAGCCGGATCCTGAGCTGACGCTGCTGTTCATCATCTGCTCTCGCAAGTCATGGATTTTAGCCTCAAACCGGCCGTACTCTGCCAAAAAAACGGGGTGGGGGGAGGAAATGAGCGGGAGCAGAGGGGTAAACACCAGTCCGCACCAAGGGGAGGGCTCAGCCTGGCCGAGGCAACCTGCGCTCAGTAAAGAGGCCGCCTTTCCGCCTGAACTGCGACAGCCTTCTGGCCTACGAACAGCCAGAGCCCTGGGCCAAACGCCAGGTCTCCTCGCCCCTGGTTGCAGCCCTGTATTTCACCCTGTGAAATGAGACGCATCACTTCCACAGGAGCTCCAAGCCACAACAGTCAACACTCCGTGTGAACACACACACGCACCTCTGCCTGTCACGCCACACAGTCACGCAGTTGGCCAGGCACACCTCCAGGTCCCAGTGCTGACCAGTAACCTTCCTCCTTTGGGAGGCCTGGCACGAAGGAGGAAGTCGCCAGAGCGGCTGAGCCTTTCACCTGCAGGGCCAGTGGCAGCACGGCTGCCCGCCAGAGGGGTCGGCTGGCCGACCGGTCAGCCTGAGAACAGCCTGTCCGGGGGCTGCCTGCAAACCAGCTGGCCCCACCCGAGCCCCACTCTTCTGAGTTGCCAGGGAGCCCAAGCTGCCCCTGCCCAGGCCCCATCCGGTGGCAACTGTGACCGCCCCAAAAGGCCAGTCGGAGGAAAAAGTAACCGGCACTGCAGAAGCCACTCCACGCCACGGCTCCTGTCTCTGCCAGGATCCCCAGGGGCTCCTTCCTCACCATATGGGGCTTCTGGTGTGCGGCCTGGCCAGTCTGAGCCGTCCAAGGAAGACCTGCCAGTGGCGCACTGGAGGGGAAGGCAGGCACCTCCTTCTGGAGCTCCTCGCGGCAGAAGCCGCAGCGGCACCCCGGCCGCCCACCCGGCCGCCCACCCACCCTGTCTGTCCCTCTGTCTGCCTGCACATCCACGTGAAGCCACCCTTGCTAAGTGGGAGGGAGGAGCCCGCCGGCAGGAGTGCTGCCTGCTCCAGAAGGCAGCGAGAGGGGCCTAATTAGGATTCAGGGTACAAATCAGATCTCAGGGATTCCCACGCCCTGTGCTCCTCCTTTCATCACAGGCACTGCCTAGGAAGGAGGGAGTCACCCTGTCCAGGACAGACGGATGAATATTTCCCCCCCAAGAGCTCACTTGCCTTCGGGACGGTACTGGGCCACAATCGTGACTGTCTGGCCAGCGTTTTTCAAGGCAGCTGCTGCTTCCTCATGGGTGGCCGCTTTGAGGTCCACGCCATTCACCTGTGAAGAAAAAGTAAAAGGGGTGGTGCCTCTCACGGCACCGTCCCTTACGGGTGGGAAGCTGCAGACCGCAGGTAGGGCCCTCCAAGAGACCCCCCTCCATTCCAGCCCCCTCACACAGGAGGCGGAGGCCCACGCAGGCCAGGGGCATCTTGGCCACACAAGCCAAGAAGGGGAAGGGGCCCCTCGCCCCCCTCCACTTTGCCCCCCTCACCGAAATGATGCGGTCCCCCTTCCGGAGCTCTCCGCTGAGATCCGCAGGCCCCCCGGCCAGAATGAAGGAGACAAAGATCCCCTCCCCGTCTTCACCTCCCACGATGTTGAAGCCGAGCCCCGTGGAGCCCCGGTGGAGCACCAGCCTCCGTGGGTCCCTAGGAGACAGACGGAAAACGAGAAAGAGAATGAGCAGGTGGGCCATCCGTCTTCTGGTGGCAAAGCAGAGGAGGCGGCAGCCGCACTGAGAAAACGGGGGCTGCGGCCCAAGGGAAGAGCTGTCAGTCCCATGGCATGCAGTCAACTGCCGAACAATCAAGTTTGCAGATGAATGAGGATCAGAAAACGTGGAAAACGTGGCTTTTCTTTTTTTCCTTTTTTAAAAAACATTTTTTTATTAAACAAGAGAAAAAAAAGAAAAAAGAACAAACAACAAAACTACACAACCATGTATAAAACTACAAACACATAAGAATAACTATACCATACAAATAAGAAAACAGAAAACACCTAATAAAACTACAAGCATCTAACAAAACTACAATAAACAAAAAAGACTCCAAATAACTAAAAATTGGTTCCCACGTTGGTTGCATTCAGCTTTTAGTAAATACCCGTACTTAATATTAAGTCATTACCAAAAAAATCTAGATCAAGCTTGTCACTAACAGCCTTTGTAACCTTATCTCTACACTCCAAGGATTAATTCACCTAGTTGATAAAAAGAAAACAGTAACTACCAGTGGTACACCATCACCACCACAGTTCTATTATTTTAAGTGAAATTAATAAGACACTGGTATCATACCTTTACAATCCACATATTAACACCATTGTATTTAAACCAAAAGTACCAACGAGAAACAATAATAAAAGGAGTAATAGAAATACTTAGGAACAAAGACTGAAAGACACAGATATAGGATGGTGGATACCTGGCTTGAAAACAGTATGTGTGAAAGTGATGTAAGGGGCTTAGTGGACCACAAGCGGAACATAAGTCAACAGTGTGATGTGGCAGCTAAAAAAGCCAATGTGAATTTGGGCTGCATCAATAGGAGAACAGTGTCAAGATAAAGGGAAGTAACAACACCACTCTATTCTGCTTTGGTCAGATCCCACCTGGAATAATCCTGTGTTCAGTTCTGGGCACCACAGTTCAGGAAGGATATGGACAAGCTGTGTGCAGGAGAGAGAGAGACCAAGGTAGAAGGCCTGGCAACCAGGAAGCCCTGTGAGGAGTGGCTGAGGGAGCTCCAGGGCACGTTAAGCCTGGACAACAGAAGGTGGGAGGTACAGGATAGCTATATTTAAGTATTTGAAAGGATGCCATACAGAGGATGAGGCCAGCCTGTTTTCTGCTACTCCAGAGATTTGGACACTGTGGAGCAATGACTTTGAACTTCAGGAAAAGAGATTCCATCTAAACATCAGGAAGAACTTCCGGACAGTAGGAGCAGTTCAACAGAGCAATATGCTGCTGCTTGAATGGCGTGTGGTGGAGTCTCTTTCTTTGGAGAGACTCTACCACATGCCATTCAAGCTGCAGCATATTCCACTTCCACTGGGAAGAGAGACTGGGTGCCATCTGCCTAAGGGAGGGCTTTCACGGTTTCTTCCTGCATGGTAGAAGGGCGTTGGACTCAATGGCCCTCATGGTCTCTTCCCACTCTGTAATTCTTTTAAGCGTTCCAGAAAGATGCCCATCCAGCCCCTGTGGAAAGACCTCCAGCTCTATGATTCTTGGTACCCCTTTCTGCAAGTCTTTTTTCAACAGTGCCCTTCCAAGGGAATTGAGGGGCTCAGTCCCAGTCCACACCAACAACTCCTCCTCGAATGTGCAGTCGTGCTCCCCCTCCACTTCCCTCTTCCCCTGGCTGACGACATCCCCCCTCCGTGGGCCCAGCACACCTGGTGAAGAGGAGCAGTGCTTTCTACAAGGATGTCGCGGCGGTGGCCTCCTACCTGGTGATCTCGTCGTCTCCAAGCATCCCCTTAGGGATGGGAGAATACCTCCCAGGCGACGCCGGTGGCAGGGGCTGCCCCAGGTAGGCTGACGGACTGACGTGGTTGTCCATGGGCTGCGAATAAGCTGTGGGGGGGGGGAAGAGTACTTCAGCCTCCACACAAAAGGCCGGGGCAGGACTGGGGCTTTTCCATCCTGTACCCCAGTGCCAAAATCCGGAAGGCGCAACCAGCAACAGCCCTCCCCGACACCCTCCCCACAAAGAGAGAAAGCCCACCCATGGCCTCCCCGCCTCCTGCCCATCCCCATCCACCCCCACCCCCGCTCCCCCGCCCTCTGTGGGCCCATTCAGACCGGGGGGGGATGTGTCTGGCTGGCTCAATTCCGCCCCCAGGCCTCCTTCACCACCAGGGACCTCATCTCTCTGGCTGCCCGGTTGGCTTCAAAAGCTCAGGGGATGAATCTGGGACACCGTTTTGGCCAACCTCCAGCTTCATTTTATGGGCCACACAGATGCCCTTGCCTTTTTCATTTACGCTTTTTTGCAATCACTGAAGAAACGAAGGCTCACACCTTCCCACTAAATTACGGATTTAATTGTACTGCATTTTGTCACCACCGCAAGCCAGCGTGGTATAGTGATGTGACTGCTGGGGTAGGACTCTCAGAGACCAGGGCTCAGATTCTTGCTCAGCCATGGAAACTTTCTGGGTGGCCTTGGTCAAGTCACATTCTCTCAGCTTCAGGGGAGGTCAAAGGCCAGTCTTGCCAAGAAAACCGCGTGACAGGCCTGCCTTAGGCTCATCACACTTCGGAAATGAATTGGAGGCACATGACAGCCATGGCAACTTCACCATTCCTAAGAAATGTTATTATTCCCATAAAACAAGACTACTGCCAATTCGGGGGTGGGGGCATTGCCCGCTGCCTTTCTGCAGCACTCTGAAAAGTGCCACCTGTGCTCAAGACCTTCCTATGGGGCTCCTGGACCTCCCCTTACCCCGGTCTTGTCGGTCTGGGGCCATGCAGGAGAGCAGAAGGAAAAGGGACAAACCTCACCGTAGGCTGGGCTGCGGCCTTCCAGGGCGAGAAGGCCATCCAGATGCCCTGTTTGGGAGACGGGTGTTGACCTACCCTGCCTTGCTCCCTCTCTTGTTCACCTGCCCCTCTGCACAAACTCTCCACGGGGCTCACGAAGGATGGAGACGAGAGGGGTCACTGACATCCATCCGCCCAGCATCCGCCAGCAGCCCTCCGTTTTATCTCCTTCCTCCACCATTATTTCTATCATAACACCTTCCATCCTGACTGAGCAGTCACGGGGAGGGAGGGTGAGAAACCAGGATGCTCTTATTTTGTTGCAGCAGAATTCAAATGGCCCAGCGGCCGGCGCTGGCGCCCGCGCCTGGCTGGACCCCTGGCCATGGAGTGCTCTGGGCCAAAGCACGGAAGGCAAGCGGGACTTACAGTTGGTGAGGTCTGGGGGGGCATAGCTGTCATTCATGAACATGCTGGTGGGCTTTGCTACTTTCAGGTACACCAAATCAGAGGTGTTCTTGAGGGCCGTCACCGCCTCCTCATGAGTCACTTCTTCTAAGCAAACGCTGTTCACCTGGAGAGAGCAAACGAGAGCAACGCTAAACCAACCCTGCCCAGAAAGAAGATGGCAGCATCCCAGACGGAGCCAGGGAACTCCCATTTGCATGCGAGGAGGCACAAGCACGCCAAAGGTCTCAATTCAAACACGGTATGTGGGGGAACCCTCCCCCATTTTCCGAGATGTTTGTAACAGGCTCCCAAAGGAAAGAACCGTGAAGAACAGGTTGCTTACCTGTAACTGTGGTTCTTCGAGTGGTCATCTGTGCCCTCACACACTGGGAGCTTTCGCGCATGCGCGGTACCGTTCGGAAAATTCTAGAGCTTAGTAGCTTGGCGGGAACCCCTCCCTCTCTGCCTGCACTGAGCATGCTCAGCCCGCCGAACAACGGTCTCTCCTCAGTTCTAAAGTCCGCCAAAAAAAAGGGGACCTGAGAAAGAGGGGACAGCTGGGCGGGTGTGTGTGAGGGCACAGATGACCACTCGAAGAACCATAGTTACAGGTAAGCAACCTGTTCTTCTTCGTGGTCTCTGTGCCTCACACACTAGGAGATTTTGTAGCTTACCAGTAGGACGGTGGGTCAGGTCCTAGAGTACGGAGGCCAGCACCGCTCGTCCGAAACGGGCATCTCTGCGGGACCGGCAGTCCAGTCGGTAGTGGCACACGAAGGTCGAGGGCCTGGACCAGGTCGCCACCCGACACAGTTCTTGCAGGTCCACACCTCGCAGGAGAGCTGCCGAGGATGCCACGGCTCTGGTGGAATGAGGCCGGAGCAAGTCTGGTGGAGGCTGTTTTGCCAGCTCGTAGGCCAGTAGTATAGTCTGGGCCACCCACTTAGAAAAACGCTGGGTGGATACCTTGTGGTCTCTGCGGCACTGACCACAGCACACAAACAAGTGCGGGGTCTGGCGGAAAGACGCAGTTCGGTTGGTGTAGAACGTCAAGGCTCGGTGAACATCAAGGGAGTGTAAGGACCGCTCCAGAGGTGTCGTCGGGTTCGGATGGAAGGTTGGTAAAATGATGTCCTGATTAAGGTGGAAGTGAGACACCACCTTGGGCAGGAAAGAGATGTCAGGTCTGAGAACTACCTTGTCCCTGTGGAACACAAGGAAGGGCTCGTCGGCTCGCAATGCTGTCAGCTCACTGGCTCGCCTGGCTGAGGTGACAGCCACCAGGAAAGCAGTCTTGATCGTCAGGAGCCTATCATCCGCCGTGGCCATGGGCTCGAATGGTGGTCGCGTCAGCTGCGATAGCACCAGGGAGAGCGACCAGGGCGGTAACGGTGGCGATACCGGCGGGTAGAGATGCTGTAGGCCCTTCATAAACTGCTTCATGGTAGCGTCGCGGAACAGCGCTGCCGATGGAGAGCCGCGAGGTTGATGCGCCACGATGGCGGCAAGGTAGACTTTCAGGGACGAGAATGCCAGTCCCTGCTGCCGAAGGTGGAGTAGGAAGTGGAGGACGGTACACTGGCCAACAGGTGATACTGGCTCTCCCCGTGTCTCAGCAAAAACTACGAACCTCTGCCACTTATAGACATAGTTACAGCATGTTGACTCCTTCCTGGCTGCGGTCAGGATGTTCTGGATGACCGGGTCGTCTAAGGCGTTATCCGCCAGGCATGGAGGGCCAGGAGCGGCAGGTCGGGATGGAGAACGAGACCACCCGAGTGCGACAGAAGGTCCGGAGTCGAGCGGAACCGGAGGAGTTGGCCCCGAGCCGCCTCGAACAGGGGGCCGAACCAGTGCTGCCTCGGCCAGTACGGGGCCACGAGGACCACGTCCGCCCGGTCCGCCAGGATCTTGGCGACCACTCGACCGAGAAGAGGGAATGGAGGGAACACATACAGAAGGCCGTCGCTCCACTGGAACTGGAAGGCGTCGCCGAGAGAGCCCGGGCCCCGACCGGCTCTCGAGCAGTACCGACGGCATTTCGCGTTCGCCTCGGTGGCAAAGAGGTCGATCGTGGGATCGCCCCATCGGTCTCGGATCAGCTGGAAAGCTTCTCTCGACAGGGACCACTCGTGGTGGGAGAAAGTGTCCCTGCTGAGGGCGTCCGCTGTGGTGTTGTCCTGGCCAGCCAGGTGCACGGCTACCGGGTGGACCCGGAGCGACACGCACCAGTCCCACAGTTGGAGCGCGATGGTCAGGAGCGTGGTCGAATGGGTCCCTCCTTGTCTGTTGACATAACAGACTGCCGTCGTGTTGTCCGTTAGAAGCAGGACAGTCCGTCCTGCGACCAGGTCGCGAAACGCCCTCAGAGCCTTCAAGATGGCAAGTAGCTCGAGAGCGTTGATGTGAAGACCGGTCTCGTCGTCAGTCCAGCATCCCCGCACCCTGAGACCGCGACAGTGCACTCCCCACCCGAATAGGGAGGCATCGGTCGTTACCGTAAGCCGAAGTGTCGGTTCCCAGAACGGCATCCCCGAGAGCAGGTGGCGGCAAGAAAGCCACCAGAGCAGGGAGTGGCGCACGTGTATCGGGATCCGGAGGCAGCCTCTCTGGTCATCTCGGACCGGATTGAAGACCCTGACGAACCAGTGTTGGAGTGGGCGTGCGTGCAGTCGGGAGAGGTAAGTCACAGCCGTGGTGGAGGCCATGTACCCGAGGAGCTGCTGGATCCTCCTCGCTGACACCGTCGGCAAGTCGAAGGTGGCGGATGCCGCCCGGCGAAGGGTACGTGCACGCTCCAGTGGCAAGTAGGCTCTGGCAGAGACAGAGTCCAGGGTCGCCCCGATGAAATCGAGCACCCTCGCCGGCTCGAGGTGCGACTTCTTTGGGTTGACCCGGAGGCCAAGGCGAGTCAGGAGGGACAGCGTTCTCTGGATGTCCCTGTACAGTTTGTGTCTACAGGACGCGACCAACAGCCAGTCGTCGAGGTAAGGGTAAATGGAGACGCCCTTCGTCCGCAGGTGCGATACCACCGGGGCCAGGCATTTGGTGAAGACCCTCGGGGCGGTGGACAGCCCGAAAGGCAGCACCCTGTATTGGTAACAGGTGCCATCGATCGCGAACCGAAGGTACCGTCTGCGCTGCGGGTGAATGGCGATGTGGAAGTACGCATCCCGAAGATCGATGGAGGCGAACCAATCCCCTTGACGAAGGAAAGGCAGGATCGAGGATAGGTGACCATCTTGAACCGTCTGGGGCGGATGTATTCGTTCACCCCTCTGAGGTCCAAGATGGGCCGCAGGGTACCATCCCACTTCGGTACCGTGAAGTACCGGGAGAAGAAGCCGGTGGTAGTGGCCGAGGGCGGTAACCTTTTGATTGCTTCTCTCTGCAGGAGGGACTGGATCTCTTCCAGCAAGGCCGGGCTGGCGGGGGTGGAATATTAGATGCCTCGCGGTGGAATACTTGCAAACTCGATGGCGTAACCAAGACAGACGATGGAGAGAACCAAAGAGTCTGAAGTGATGTAGCGCCAATCGGCGAGATGTCTGGTCAGTCCGGGATGATCTTCTAGGGATGCTGGAAGGTGGAAGAGAGGCTGTGGAGGCGACCTGCGCTTCACATCAAAAACGGGACTTCGTCCCCGAGGAAGACTTCCTCGAAGAGGATTGGCGTCTCCGAGGAGGTCTCCTGGAAGAGGACGAGGCCGTCGGACGCGACTGTACACAGCGCGGAGAGCGCGATGGAAGGGTGGAGGAGGACCTGCGCCAGGAAGGTCGCGAGCCAAAGGTGCGGCGTGGCTGTGGAGGCTGATGGATCCCCATCTTCTTGGCCGTTAGACGCGCCTTGACGATGTGGTCCATCGCTTCGTCAGTATTGGCACTGAAGAGCCCCGTGCCGTCCAACGGGAGGTCCTCAATCCTCCTCCTGGTGTCCTCCTGAAGACCCGAGGAGCGGAGCCACGCATACCGTCGGAGCGCGACTGATCCCACTAGCACCCGTGCAGCCGCCTCGACGGAGTGCCTGGAGGAGATGATCTGTTGATTGGCGAGTGCTACCGCCTCGTTGAAAAAGTCAGTAGCACTCGCCCGATTCTCCTCCGGGAGGCTGGATAGGACTGGGTGGAACCTATCCAGCAGGTTCCTCAGGTAGGCCGCGAGGCAGGCCTGGGTGTTCGACACCCTCGCTATTAGTGAGGAGGCTGAGTAAAAGCGTCGCCCGAACGTGTCAAGCCTCTGACCCTCTCTGTCCGGCGGGGTGGTATGCGCCCTTGTGCCCCCCTTGGTCTGGGCAGACTGCACCACCACGGAGTTAGGCAGGGGATGGCTGAAGAGGAACTCGGCGTCCTCCTCCTGGGTCCTGTAGAGATGTTCGAGCCTGTGCGGAATAGGTTGGGCAGAAGCCGGCTGGGCCCACGGCTGCTTCAGGGCCTCCATCAAGGCTGGCAGGAATGGCAGTGGAGTCGTCGATGGAGGACGGGTGTCAACATACTGG
Source organism: Cyclura pinguis (assembly GCA_030412105.1). Taxonomy (NCBI): domain Eukaryota; kingdom Metazoa; phylum Chordata; class Lepidosauria; order Squamata; family Iguanidae; genus Cyclura; species Cyclura pinguis. The sequence goes on from CM059601.1 coordinate 194,735, forward strand.
AAGACAGGATCCTGCACAGCCGGAGCCGGTTCCGCAATCTTCAGACCCAGAGCTGCAGACATCCGAAGGAGGATAGCCCAGAAACTCCTAACGTCCTCCGATGCTGACTCCGGGGCAGGGTCTCCAAACGCCAAGGGGGGGGATTCGTGGGATGCCGGTGTCGACTCGTTTGAGTCTGAGTCAGACTCGTAGGTTTGAGAGGATTCAGAGGATGACTTCTTGGGCGACCTCTCACGTGACGGTTGGCGGGATGGCACGGCCAATGTCACAGTCAGGGTGGCGACGGTGGGAGGCCTCGCAGAGGAAGAAGAGGTCACCGGTGCCTGAGTAGCTCTGGTAATCGGGACCACCGCAGGTCTCGGGCGGTCGACGGCCTGGGTCACAGTCACTGGAGCCGATGGCGGCGCCTGGGCGGTTTCCGACAACGGACGGGTCGCCGTGGAGGTGACCCGCGGTGGAGGAGAGACCGCGCGATAGTGCGGCGAACGGTCGCGTGAGCGACGGGGAGTCGGTGACCTGGAGCTGGAGCGCGGCGATCTGTGGTACCGAGAATGATAGGCCCCGCGGGATGGAGAGCGGGACCGACGGTACGGCGACCAGTGTCGTATGTCGGGGTGGTACCGATCACGATACGCCAGAGAGTACGAGCAGTAAGACCCCGGGTACTCTCTCCAGGTGTGCTCTCTCCTGTATCTGGCGATATGCGATGCCGATGAGTATGGAGAGTCAAGAGAAGGCCTGGACCACTCGGGGTAGGCCTCTCTACGGCGTGGAGAGCGTTGCCTGATCCGTCGCTCCGGTGTCCGGGATGCACTCCTCTCGGATGAAGTGAGACCTGGGGTGAGGCCAGAGTATGCTCCGGGCGGGCCGCCATTTCAGGGTGTCCGGGCGGAGACACCGCTGCAGTCAAGAGAGGCGGGCCGGGGGGCGCCGCGAGACCAGCGGACTCCTCCACGTCGGAGATCTCCAGGATCTCCTGGTGTTCCGACTCTTCCTCGGGTTCCTGTGGTTGGGTCGGAGGAGGCGTGGGAGGAGCAGGCCTCTTAGCTGGAGAGCCACGCTTTTCCTTCTCCTTCCTCTTCTTTTTCTCATCTTTGTCCTTCCCCTTCTCCGGAAGGGCAGGCCGCTTGCGCTGGGCCAAGGTTAGCGGCTTTGCCGGTCTCGGAGCCTGAGCCGGAGACTCCGCTGAGGTCGAAGTCGAGACCTTCGGTATCCTCGGCAAAGCAGAGATCGACGTCCGAGGTGGCGGTACCGAGCCCGGTACCGCCGACGTGGTCGGGTCGACAGCCATCGACGCCGACGAGGCCATGGTTGAAGGTCGCCCCGATGCCGATGACTTGGACATCGCCGCAGCAACTGACGGTCCTTCCTGTGCCTGTAGAGACTGCTCCCAACAGTAAGATTTCAGGCGAGCCAGGCGATTTCTCAGGGTCTGGGAGGTGAAGTCTCTACAGATTGGGCAGGCCCTGGTGTTATGGGCCTCACCCAGACAGAAAAGGCACTCGCTGTGACCGTCAGTTAAGGCGACCTTACGACCACACGCTCTGCACGGTTTGAACAACGCCGACATAGAAGGACGAAGTAGACGACGGGGAAGAAGAGTTGGAGAAGGCAAGATGGCGGAGACGAAGAAGACGACGAAGACGAAGACGGAGAAGGGGGGGGGGAGGCGAAGAAATCCCGTAAAACGGGAAGCCAATATCACCAAACCAAGTCCGAAATCCAAAAAGGGTCGTCAAAGTCCAAATCCAAGTTCAAAAGCCAGTAAAAAACACACGAAGAAGCAAGCCAAGCAGAGAACTAACCCAGAACCTCCGTACGGAACGGTGGATGAAAAAGAACTGAGGAGAGACCGTTGCTCGGCGGGCTGAGCATGCTCAGTGCAGGCACAGGGGTAGGGGTTCCCGCCAAGCTACTAAGCTCTAGAATTTTCCGAACGGTACCGCGCATGCGCGAAAGCTCCTAGTGTGTGAGGCACAGAGACCACAAAGAAGAAGAGAGGCTTATGAAACAGAATTAACCCCCCACTCCACCCTGCAAATCCTGAAAGCACCATCATGAAAGCAACGCAAGGCCGAGGAGAAGGCCGAGGCAGAACGAAGCCCCCCGCCTGCCCCAGAGCACTGCTCAAAATAAGCAGGCCTTGAAGACAGTGAAAGAGACTGTGAAGAATTATTTTTGAAGAAAATTTAAATAAAGAGACTAAGACACGAATAGTTTGGGACACAAGTAAAGTGGCAATGAGAGGTCTTTGTATTCAACAAAATATGGAGATGCAAAGAAATGACAAAGACAGCAAGAGGAAATCTAGAATGAAATCAAGAAAAGGGAGGAGAGATTGAGAAAGAATCTAAGGAGTTCAACCTTACTGAGAGATGTGAAGATGCTGCACAAACAGGCTTCTTATGCGTATGGCATATGAGACAGAGAGAAACATGAAATACTCAAGATAAAAGCATTCTGAATTTTCTAAGAAACCAGGAAAATAACTGGCTTATAAACTACAGAAGAAAAAGAAAAGAAAGGTGATTCTGGAGGTTAAAGATGAGACTCACTTAGCTATAGATAATGACAAGACAAAAAATATATTAAAAATATATTAAAATATATTAAAAAGTCAAGCTGGAGCAGGTCCAGAGGAGGGCGACCAAAATGGTGAGGGGCCTGGAAGCCATGCCCTATGAGGATAGACTTAGAGAGCTGAGTATGTTTAGTCTGCAAAAGAGAAGGTTAAGAGGAGACATGATAGCCATGTTTAAATATTTGAAGGGATGCCATGTAGAGGAGGGAGTGGGCTTGTTTTCTGCTGCTGACAAGGAGCAATGGATTCAAGCTGCAGGAAAGGAGATTCCACCTGAACCTCAGGAAGAACTTCCTGACGGTCAGGGCTGTCCGGCAGTGGAATATGCTGCCTCCGAGTGTAGTGGAGTCTCCTTCCTTGGAGGTTTTTAAGCAGAGGCTGGATGGCCATCTGTTGGGAGTGCTTTGAGGGTGTTCCTGCATGGCAGAAGGGGGTTGGACTGGATGGCCCTTGGGGTCTCTTCCAACTCTACATTTCTCTGATTCTAAGATTTCTAATATTTTTTCCACGCCATGTAAAAAGCAAAGCATTTCATCTGAGAGAAAACAGTTGTACGTGGATCTCCAAAGCCTTCCAATAATTTTGGAAGATCAATGGTGCAGTCCAAATAGAAGAATAATGGTTGCAGAAGCCTTGTAGAGCCCAAGAATATAGAAGCAGGGAAAGCCCCAGGGCCAGACGGTGCATCGGTTGGTTACTATAAGGTAGTGGTTCTTAAGCCGGGGTCCGCGGAGCAGAGGGGGGTGCAGGTGCCTGCCCCCGTGTCCTTCAGCATCCACGTCCCCGCTGCTGCCATGTCCCTGAAGAAACAGACACGGCAGCATGCGCTGGCACGTGCCCAAAGTGCTCCCCTGCTTGCAAACAAGGGCGCAGTTTCAGCACCCCTACCGCCCCGCCACGTCCCCGATGAGAGGGTCAGGGTGGTGGCGTGCGCACACAGCCACTCTATGACTCTGGAAACCCCACTCAGCCACAGAAACCCACTGGGTGGCCTCAGGCAAGTCACAGTCTCTCAGCCTCAGAGGAAGGCAAAGGCAACAAATCTTGCCCAGAAAACCCCAATGATAAGTTCGTCTTACAGTTACCGTCAGTTTTCAAAGGGGAGGGACGTGATGGGTAGAACAGTCTTCCCCCCATCAGTGGCACTTTGTCGTCGTGTGCCTTCAAGTCACTTCTGACTTATGGCAACCCTAAGGTGAACTTTTCACAGGGTTTCTCCCCCTCCCCGGCAAGATTTGTTCAGAGGGGGTTTGCCTTCATCTTCATCTGAGGCTGAGACAACGTGATTCATCCAAGGTTATCCGGTGTCTGAGCAGGGATTTGAATCGTAGTCTCCAGAAGCCTTTAATAAATAAATAAATATATAACTATTTAAAGTTATATTTAATTGGCAACGAATAATTATAGTGTGTCCCTGGTAAAGAAAAGGTTGAGACCCACGGCTGTAAGGCACCTGAAGGTCGGTTATGTTTACCCCTTCAGGATGTGATGAACTCTATTACGGATCCTGGCACAGTCCCTCAGAGCTGGAGTGGTGCAAACGTAACGTTGACTCCCAAGCGGGTTAGAGACATAACCGATACTAAGCCAATCCTAAGCCAATATCTTTGCTGAATAATGGCTATAAGATTTTTGCATGCATTCTAGATGAGAGGTTAAAAAGAATTTTAGACACAGCGATACTTGAGGATCAGTGTGCTTTTTTACCTAAAAGACAGAAGAGAGACAACACGAAATGTGCGACTAATATTTTGGAGTATGTGGGGACTCATAAGTAACAGCAAACAACTCTGATTTTTTGGATGCCAAGAAGGCTTTTGACAATGTCTCCTGGACTTTGATGGTTGATCTTCTCAAGATAATGAATTTTGGTCAGAACTTTCTAGCGTGGGTCACCAAAATCTACTCAAGACAGAAAGTACAAGTTTTGACTGATGGAGACAAAGCTGACTTTTGTAAAATCCAAAAGGGAGCAGACAAGGGGGCCCATTACCCTCTTTGCTTCCCATACTGATTTTGCAAATACTTAACAATGCTATTAAACAAGAGAAAAAGATTAAAGGTATAGTTAGAAAGAAACAAATTTACAAGTTGAGAGCATTAACTGATGATGCGGAGTTTTTTTTTACAAGACCCGTTATAAGGGGTGAATGTTTAATCGAACCTTTGACGGATTATGGGGTCTTGGTGGGTTTCCAGTTGAATAAAGACAGAACAGTTATCATGGCAAAGAATAAGAAAAAAGATCAACAAATCTTGCAGTGTAAAAGGAATGTTTTAAAATCGTGAAAAAAAGTAAAATCTGATGGGTTATCTTTGAGGTATAGAACACAAAATTTCAAAACCTGGAAAGACACAAAGCATGATTTTGAGAGGTGGACCAGATTGAAGCTGTCATTACTAGGAAGAATACCAGCAATATCAGCACTGTGTGGAGATGATGAACACCTGAGAGCTAAAATACATAAGGTGTTCCTGAAACTGGAACCAAAAGAAAAACAAGGTAAAGAATGCACACAAAGGGAGAGGAGGTGGATAAAAGATTTGAAGTTTGCTTTACATACATACATACATACTGGCTCGAGAGAAAAAAAAGGAATATATATTGCTTTATGCAACCAAGGACTTTATTCACATATGGTGGACTTGTGAAAAAGCAGAGTTTTTGGGTGATGATAGATTATCTGATGGAGAATATTTTGAAGATTAAAATCCAACTGAGATCAGAGTTGTTCCTGTTGACTGATAAATGAACAGATAGGTAAGGACTATGTTAGAGTTATACTGTATATGGGGGAGAGAATACTAAATACACAGAAGTGGAAAGACCTCACAATTCCATCCCAGGAAGACTGGATGCTCAAGCTACGGGATGTGCTTGGGACAAAGCAAATGACGATGCTGCTAAGAGATTACTCTCTTACAAGGTATAAACAGCAATGGGAAACTTTTTTTAAAAAAGTTTTTCATTACAGAATTAGAAGTAAGTACCAAAAAAAGACAAATAAGTATTATGTAAATATAAATATAAAATTAATGAGATCTATTCTCCTGTAAACAAATGTATATTTTTCCCTCATAGTATGATGATCAAATGAAAGAAGTTAGGGTGATACCTTATCTGTCCTTGCCAACATTTATCAAAATGTTTGCAATCAATAATGAGTAAATATATAATGTTATAAATGCACTTATTTGTTTAAAGCAAATTACCAGTGTGTGAAAATCATGGTTTTCTGATTATATCATTTTTAAGGACAGCTGTGGGGAGAGAAACAACTGGAGGATTCCATTAATGGGTAAGCTTAGACAAGTTTAGAAAAACTGGACATTTTTCCCGTCATTTTATTATGGTATTTTATAATGGCAGAAACTTATTTAGCTTATATAGCATCCACGTTTCCCTTGATTACATTTATTATTAAATAGTACTAACGGCTGTAACAGAACATTTAGAGTTGTGAACTTTGAGGAAGAATAACAGCAAAGGAGAAAACTACATCCGTTCCCTGAGTGATCGGACATCAATCATATATCTGTTTTACATTCTTCCTTCTTTTTTTAAAAAGTGTGTTGTAGTCGAGTGGTAGCTTAGGTTATAGTTTTGTATTATCACCGTAAGTCGTAATTTGTATTTTTCCTTTTCTTTTTTGGAGGCGTTTAGTTTTTCAGTATTTAAAATTGTTTGTGAGTTAATAAAAACATTATTTTTTCTTTTAAAAAAAGGAGCTACAGGACTGGGGCAAGTTTCCCATGAAAGGCCGGGGAAGAGGCGGCAGGCGCTGCTGGCCTTCATCCGCGCTCCCCGGAGGGCCATTCCCCTTTCCTTGTGCCTCCTCTCTGATTCAGACCGTAAGCCTGCGACTGAGGAGTGGGGCTTGCGTACTCTAAATGAATAAAAATGTCCCTCTGCCCACCCCACCCTTCTGGTGGTGGCCCCAGGCCCACGGAGCTTCCCACCAACTAGAATGGAATGAGGAAAGGAACCAAGGGACACGCAAAGCACGGAGGAAACGGTTGTGCCAGAGGAGCCCCGCCCTCCCCACAAAGGCCAAACTGAGGCGGGGGGCAGGTGTTCTCTTCCCAGGGTGACCCCCCGCCCACCCCTCTCCCCCCCCCCCGGGAATTAGAGCATCGTCTCCGACTAGCTTTAGTCTGCCTGTTGGCCCTGGGGACGCCATCCATGAGGACCGGCGGGGCCGCCGGTGCTTTTGTCTTGCGCTTTTCCTTCGCTGGCCTTCCCTGAGCCTGTGACGGGCTTCGTGGGTGCTAAGGCTGCCCCCGTGCGTCCCCAAGCCCCAACGCAAACCAGGGCTCAGCTTCCCCTGCGAAGCCCAGCCTCCAGAGCAGCTTTTCTGAGCAGGGACAGGTCCCACGAAACGAAGGCCGCCCCGGGGGCTGGGAGCAAGGCGGCGCTTGGGCACAGTCGGGTCCTTCCTCAACAGCGATCTCTCTCCCCACCCGCTGATTCTCTCTGCTGCTTCAGGCCTCCAACGTGCCCCGTGCTGGATCAAGCTGTGCAGAGCCCCACCAAAGGTGGAGGGTGGCCACGGCGACGCCAAGCCCAGCCCCCCAGTAGGCGGCCAAGCGCAACGTCCACTCACGGCCATCAGCTTGTCTCCGATCTGGAGCTTGCCGTCCTTGTGCGCAGCGCCGCCTTCGATGATTTTGGTGACGTAGATGCCGTTGTCTCCAGGAACATGCTGGTTTCCAACCCCCCCGGCAATGCTGAAGCCAAGACCTGCGTGGGGAGAGAGCCGCAGCCGTCAGCAGCTACCACCCCAAGCCCGGGGGCCTTCCTCAGCTTCAGCATGTCAGAGGCCACCTCAGTCTACCAGGGCACGGATGGACGGACAGATCGACGGACGGGGATTCTGCCCAAGAACAGGCAGGACGTGGTCCGGCGAGAACCGGGCACCAACGGCAGAACTGGGTAGAAAGACACTCCGTTCACCCCCGCCGACGGGTGGCGGGCTGGCAGAAGGAAGAAATGTTTCTGCTGGCTCTGGAACCCGCCTGGGACTGGGAGCCGATTCCGCCCCCAAGATCCCACGGATGGTCTGGGCGCCACACATGCGCTGTCGGCCTCTCCCGCCAAGGGGGGCCTGGAGGCCTAGGGGACCGTCGGGCCGCCGACTGCCACCCGGGGGGCTGCTGGGGCAGTTGCGTGGGTCGCCACCCACCTTTGGGGCCCTTGACCAGCTTGATCTCCACCACCTTCTCCGTCACTTGCTTCCTCCGCTTGATGTGCAGCCGGACCGTGGAGCCAGCATCCTTCAGGGCCTCCACGGCTTTGCTGTGCGTCACGTCGCGGACGTCCACCTCGTTGACGCGTAAAATGCAGTCGCTCACCCTGTCGGCCAGAACGTATTCATTCAGTAAGCACCCCCGAGTCCGCTTTTGCTATCCGTCCTCCCACAACAGAAAAAGGCCGTGGCAGAAACAAAAGCCAGCTGCCACAGTGCCCCCCACCCTCGCTGGCAGGAAAGACTTAAGGGGCTGGGGGTGAGGGGAGGAAGAAGCAAGAAGACAATGGCCATCCCCAAATACCAGGAGGGTCACACTGCAGACACAGCACAGGCAATCTGCTTCCCCCGGCTTTGAAGGCTGTGGGAACGGTGGCTTCATATTACATGCAAGGGGATCTCCGCTAAACATGGGGCAACGATCCCGACAGAGCAGGCCTCGGTGCCCTTGGGATGGGCTTGGGACCCTTCGCTCACAGTTTAGCTGCCTGTTCTTGTGCACAGAAATACGACCCCATCTCTGGCACTTCTAGGTTTAACACACCCTGGGGCCGCTGGATGTTTCCCATGGGCCCCAGAGAACAGCTGCAGGTGGCGGGTGAGAGGGGTCAGCTCCCAGCGGTGGTAAGAGGCGTCCGAAGCCCTCCGGGCTCTCCTTTCACCTGTGCTACTCCCCTTCCTCCCTGCCCCATCTTGCCACCGTCATTAACACGCTCTGGGCCGGCTTGGCTTCTCGTGTGGGTAGCAGCAGGTGCCGCTGCCTTGGCCAGAAACAAGGCCCTCCGCAGAGGAGCCTGGCCTTGCCTCCCATGTCACATGGGGCTTCCAGGCCTTCCCTGCCCTTCCCTGGGCGCCCCTTCTGACTGAGCGCAGGCCGCCCTGGAAGAGGCACTGGGGGGAATGGAGGAGAGGTGAGTGGAGCCCCACGCACCCCATGCCAGGGCATTGGGGCCAACTCTGGGCACAGGAGGCAGGTGGCTACTGCAAAAACGGTTAAAATGAAAAACCCTTGGAGGGGGGTCACAAACCCTACGTACCGCAACCTCCCATCCTGAGCGGCCGCCCCGCCAGGAATGATCTTGGTGATGAAGATGCTGGCATCATCCTCGATGTGAGGGTTGTCAGTCCCGCCTGCGATGCTGAAGCCCAGTCCGGAATTGCCCTGAAAAACCAAAGCCCCCAGTAGGTGACTCCCCAGCGGCTCTGGGCTCAGCCAGGAGAGGCAAGCTGAAGGGAGAGGTCTCTGAAGGGCGTTTGGGCCGGTGGGCGCTCCTGCAAGTTCTCCACGCCCGGCCCCACCACCCTGCTGCACACGGACAATGCCCCTCAGAAAACCAAGTTCATCTGTTTAGCCTGGTCGGTTGGAGGACCTGCAACAAGACGTTGCAGCTCAGAGCGCTGGCCACCCGGGACCATGGGAGCTCCCTTCTCTGTTTCCCCCCACCATCCCCTGCAGCCCACCGCATGACTTCACGGGCTACAGTGCAAGAAAGCCCAGGCCACAATAAATTTGTTCGCCTCAAGGGGCTGCCAGGCCTTGGTGTTTCCTTCCTCCCTCAAACAGACTAATCAGGAGGAATGATTCTTTTTTAGGTAGTGCGGGACTTTACCCTACAAGACCCGGGTGGTCTTTCTGAGTCTCCAGCATCCAGGCCCCCAAATGCCGGCCACCGCTATCGCACGACAGCTTGACCAGCATGAACGAGGCAGGTGGCTCCTTTGTAATTCACTTTCAGGTTGGTAAGGAAGGTGGGGGCAGTCAGGCAGGGAAGCAAGTGGCCTCTGACGAGCAGGCGAGACCAGGAGCATCCAGAAGGGAGACCGGATGAGTGTCTGCATGCCCAGGGGCGGGGGGGTTGACCACCATGAAAGGGAGTCTGAGCTCCCTCCCCAAGCCTGGTTGTTCTGGGGCCATCCGATCAGAAACAAGATTCTTGGTCTTAAGCCGCCCAAGAATCTCTAGAAGGAATTTGGCACATGCTTTGGGACTAAGATGCTACACAGTCAGGGAACAGGGGCTTACTCTAGCTCGATTGTTAAAAAATCATTTTATTTGGAGTCTTCTTGGTGTAATAGTGCCTTTTCTGTTGTTCTTCTGCCCTTTTTCATCTTTGGCAATTTGGCTGCACTGCTTTCAAAGGAGATTTTTCATCATTTGATTTGATTTTGATTTATATCCTGCCTTTCTCCTTATGCAGGACCCAAGGCGGCCTAGAGTGTTTTAAAAAACAAGATATACATAGAAATGCTGAGAAGGAATTAAATTAACTCTTTCCTGTGGTTGCAGAAAGGCTGCCGGTGTTCTCTGCACCTTCACGTGGTTTTCATACCTCTGGGAGCATCTGAGCCTTGGGCAAGAAAATCCAGGGCACCGTCCTTTCTGTCCCCCCCCCTCCACAGCTGGGCTAGAAATGAGGTGGGGGCGGGCGGGAAGGGGGTGCCCTTAGCAAGACTGGGGAGGCAGCGACTGGGCAGACTGGACTGGGGAGCCCGGAAGTCACCTTAAGGGAGGGAGCCAGAGGTGGGGCAGGGGAGGTCCTTTTAGAGAAGGGGTCAAACAGTAGAAGCCAACCCCCAACCCGCAGATCCAAAGGGAGCCTCTCCAAGAAAGTGTGGTTGGAGAGGCTGGCAGGGAGGGCACCTGCAGCCCCCTGTGGAGAGGAGGCCTTGAGGATACATCTGTGTGGGCCTGGGTGTGTAGTTCCTGAGTCTCACACGTTCCATAAGCAAGCAGCTGCCTCCTCCCCCCCACCTATTTTCCCAACAAAGACCCCCTGGGGGTTGAAGCGGAGGGGCAATGGCGGCCGGAGAAAGGCGGGGAAGTTTTGGGCCGGGTTGGGATCTGAGCGGCGGCCTTGGCTCCGGGGAAAAGGTGGATCGCCGCCCAGCTGGGGGGCAAGGAGAACAATCAGCAGGCTGGTCAGTTCAGGCCAGGCAGCCGATGAGCCCGCCGGGCAGATAGAGGAACCCTCCCCACTGCCCTTGCTGTGGCCGTGCCAAGAGCATGGCTGCCTCCCTGGCCAGCAGGCACTCGGCACGGGAGCAGCCAGATCTGTGACGCCAGGGGCTCTGCAGGAGCAACCGCAGGAGGTGGGGGTGGGAGGGAGATGGCCACCAGGAGCTCGGTGGTCCAGCCGCTGCTTACCCGTTCCAGAGTGATTTCTTCATATTCATAGTCTGCATCTGTGCCATTGACCTAAATGAACAAAAAAAGCATGCAAAGAGTAAGCGAACAAAGACTTGAGAAAGAACACACAAACAGCACTCAACGTCATGGACGTCCCCTCCTCCAGCTTCTAATGCTGCTGCTTTTAAAAACGGGTGGGCGGGGTGGACGCCACCCCAGTTCACCCCTGCCCCCTATTCCCCTCCTCTCTTTGGTCACTCCCACAACCAGACCCATCGCTAAACCCTGGCCTCCGCTGCACCACGCTCAGTTGCACGCGCCCGCTGCACAACATCCCATCCGGATGACTGCAACACGCGCTACGCGGGGCAGCCCCCGGAGACCGTTTGGAGACTGCAGCTTTCCCAAAGAGCGGCAGCCGGAGTGTGAACTTGGATCTGTTACAAGTCACACGTGGCTTGCTCCAACAGCCCTGCTGGGTTTTGGGCTCCTTTCACTGTGCTGGTTATGACAGATAAAGGCCCAGACAGCTCAGGACACGGATTTTGGAAGGACTGCTTCTGCCCGTATGATTCTCTCTGGCTCTGGCAATTATTTTATTCATTTTTCAAAAATGTATTTAATTTGTATCCTGCCTTCTTCACTATGTAGAATCCCAAGCGCCCTATAGCATGTAAAAAACAGGATATAATTAGAATATTATTTGAAAAAAAAGAACAAAACAGCAGTTCAAATAAAAGCCAAAAAGTAGGACGATACAAAACACAGTTCACAATGAAAAAAAGATGAAAACGTCACCCTATTAAAAGCTCTATTTGCCACATACATTATAAGCCAAACGTCTGCCTGAACAAGGAGGTCTCAGCCGCACCGGAAAAGGAAAGCAAGAGGGGCCAAGCAAACCTCCTGCGGGACCAAATTCCACCACGTGGGAGCAGGTACCACGAAGCCCCCGTCTCCCGTCTCCTCACCAGACACGCCCACGAAGGTGGTCAGACCACGCGAAAGCTCCTCCTCAAAGGTTTTAAGGCTTGAGGAGACTTGTATAAAGTCTTGCAGATGCCCCCGACCCAAGCCATGAAGGGCTTTAAAAGCTCACAACCCGTACTGCAAACCGTGCTCAGAAAGAGACTGGCAGCAGCGAAGCTGTTTTAGCAACGGATGTTGACGCTCCCTGTAAGGAATCTGGCTGAAGCATTTTGGACCGGCCGAAATTTCTGAACAGCTTCCAAAGACAGTCCCACGTGGAGCGTAATGGCGAGCGAGGCGCGCGCTCCTGCGGCCAGATCCGACGTCTCAAGAAACAGAAGCAGCATTTGGTCAGTAAATGGAAAAACAGTCAACGGAGCAGGTTGACTGTGAGAACGCTTGCTATCCTGAAATTGTTGTATTTATTTCAGACCATCCCAGAGATTATTCCTGTTAAGGTGTTAAGGAACTGAGAGAGGAAAGTTAAGGAACGGGTATCAGGAAAAAAAAATCAAGAATTAACAACAGTTTATTATATATACATTACAGAAAAAAAGGAGCGAGCACGCTCTAGTTTAGAAATTTATTATGAGGCTTTTCAGCTGAACAGATTGTTAGATTCTGAATTTGACTATAAAAAATGAGTAAGAATGAAGAAATATTTAAATATTTCGATCACTGCTGGAAAGAAAATGAGGAGAAAACTTCAGTAGTACTTTATAATGGAGGGCCTGTTGAGGTCCACTTGGGTGGTATGGAAGAAATGGAAAAAGAAACCATATGCGCAAAATTATAAATGTTACTCAATACAATATTTGAATAGGGAAGGAGATCAGGGAATAAGTAGACTAATTAAAAAAATTAAAGGATAAAGGTTACTAATTGATAGGGCAGTTATATGAAAACTCTGGGAAATCTTTTAAGACTGAAATGTTATTTGATATAATTGGGAAATAATTTTGGCTTCGATTACTCAGGATTTATAAGAGATTGCTAGAATTAAGGGTGGATGGAGAAAGTCAATATCCCCCTAGAAAATTTAACCAGAGAAAAGAATGAAGAAAAAAAATGGAATGAAGCAGAGGATTTATAAATTTTATCAGAAAGACAATTTAAACTAGAAGACGGTTTATTAGAATTATGAGAAAGAGATATTAAAATAAAAAGTAAACAAATTCAGGAGTGGCAAAATGAAGTCACCAATACTAAAATCAGGGAGCCAGAGTTAAATTTAATTGTCCTCATCCTTAGCCTGCACAAACTGAAACATATCCAAGCCAGAGCTAAAATTACACCCACTGGACCCATACTAATGACAGCATCGAAGTCGGAGTGGATCTGAGTGATTTCATTTGCACAGTGTCCTGCAAATTCTTCTGGGTGGTCCACCTGCTGCTCTTGGGGGCAGAGCGTAAAGGGGGTCTTTGGGGAGGGCTTCCCTTGGTTCTGCCGCCCTCGTGGCTACCTCTGGAAACAGGGGGGACGGAGACAAGGCTGCCGAGTGGCTGCTCTCCGCCCCGCGGAACCCCCCACCCTCTCCCCTGCTCAGGGGGAACTGGCCAGTCTGAGTGAGAGACAAAGGCCTCCGGGTCTCTCCCGCAACAGTTTTTATCTTTTGCCTCTGAATGGTTTTTCAACTCTACAGTTTAAATGCATTTTTAAAACTCCTTCATGTGCTTTCTCTCCGATGAAGACTTTGCTTGTACCTTCTTATATCTGGCAAACTGCTTTGAGTCCCAGCTGTGGGGGCAGGTGGAGTATAAATAAAGGAACACAACACGATCCGTTCCCAGCCAGGGAACAGCTACTGGGGATTGGAGTCGGCTCTCCGGAACGGGGGGAAGGGGTCACGCTTGTTCCTGCTCAGAGAGAAAGAGCTGGCTTCTCACAATGTCTCTCTTGCTCTGGAGGTTGAGGGAAGGTTTGCAGAAAGAGGGGGCAAGAAGAGGGCTCAGGATGCCTCGCTCAACCTATTCTGCACCTCTCGAGCACTGAGTGCCCAACCCAGCCAGGCTGGCCCTCGCAGCAAACAACAGGAGCAGGGCATCAGTCCCACCGGTTGGAAAGGGAGAGCGTGCCATCCCGGACGCCGGGCGGGAGGCCCCCGAGCAACGAGGCCCCCCAAGTCTGCGTTCTCTCATGGGAGAACCGGATCTGCCTCCCAGCTGGTTCTAAACAAAGCGGGCCAGCCAGCGGGCTCTCCAAGCAGGGAGGGAGGGGGCCCTCTGTGCTGCTGCTCCCCACCAGGAAGGGCAGGGAACCAGGAGTGCTCCCCTTTTCCTCCCTCCCTCCCTTCCAAAATCACCTGGAAAGCAGCTAGAGAGGAGCAAGAAGCAGAGGCCTGGAGGCAGGAAAGGGGGATGGCTGAGGAGACCTCCCCCTGCCCAAGAGCAAGAAAGGGAAAGGAAGCAGAGGGAGGGTCTGGAAGCCATGAAGCCCTGTGAGGAGCGGCTTTGGGAGCTGGGGATGTTTAGTTTGCAGAACAGGAAGGTTAAGAGGGGACATGTTTAAATATTTGAAGGGATGTCATGTCAAGGAGGGAGCAGGCTTCTTTTCCGCTGCTCCAGAGACTAGGACAAGGAGCAATGGATTCAAGCTGCAGAAAAAGAGATTCCAGCTGAACCTCAGGAAGAACTTCCTGACGGTCAGTGCTGTCCGGCAGTGGAATATCCTGCTGCCTCATGGAGTGTGGTGGAGTCTCCTCCCTCTTTGGAGGTTTCTAAGCAGAGGTTGGATGGCCATCTGTCAAAGGGAGGGCTTTGAGTGTTTGTTCCTGCATTGAAGGGGTTGGACTCGATGGTCCCTGGGGTCTCTTCCCACTCTATGATTCCATGAGAAGACCTCTTGGCCGCGTCCTCACCAGCACATGGCGGGCCCTGGAAGGAGGACCTCCGCCCTCCCTTGGATAGGACAGGCAGGGCCTGGGAGGCGGCAGTGGTATCAGAATGGCGGCCAGCTCTCACTCTGCAAAGCCTGGACCCTGTGCCCCCCCCGCCTGCCCTCCTGCCCCCCCCCCGCACCAAGCTTCCTGGCAGGCTTTTGCCAAGCTGTCTGTGGCCATCTCCGTGCAGGAGCTTTTCCCGTGGGCGCCCCACACCTCCAGCCGCTTTTGGTACGCTTGTTCCTCACAGCCGCCCACCCCACGTTTCCCTAGTAAAGCTCCAGATGGCGCGCGTGGGGGTGGGGGAGGACCCAATTTCTCTCTGCCGCGTGAAGCCAGCCTGCCTCGGCACAGGGACAGGGAGGGGCTGCCGGGGTTTGGGACCCCCGCCTTCCAGGCGCACTGCTCCCCTCCGATGGGTGACCCCGAGCCGCAAGAGGGAGGAGGGTCTGACCCAAGGGGGGTCACAGCTTTGCTTATCTCCTGAGACCCCCCACCTTGACAGCTACCCCACATGCCGCCACCCCTGACCCCACAGAGAACTGAACACTGGAGCCCCCAATGCCCAGCGAGAAACGAGGCGGCTCCTCCTCAGGCGTGGGGGGCCTTCTCTCCCTACAGAAAACCTCAGTCGCCTGGAGACGGGAAGGAAGATGGGGCGCCCCTCGCTTCCCCAAGCAAGAGGAGCTGCCCAAGGCAGCCCCCCCACCCAAATCTTCCGCCCCTCCCACAGCAGTGCGTCTCGGGTTGCCCGATACGGGGCGCCAGCAACTGTTTTCCTGCCAACGTGCCACAAACTGGCATCACGTTTGAGCCCGCTGACTCCCAACAGCTTCTTCTACCGCTTTTGAGCAGCACTAGATGGTGGCCAGGGAGAGGCCGCCGGTGGCCACAAACGGCTGCCGGCTACTAAGCCAGGCCAAACGTTCTCTGGCCCTGACCTGGGGTGCCCGCTTTCAGGCCAGAGGGCTGGAGTTCAGAGAGCCACCTGGGCTAATGACTCGTTCCAGCTTTCATACGTATCCAAACTTATTTAACCTACGTAGCTCAAAGGTTCTGCAGTGTTGGGGGTGAGGCAGGCAAACGCTTACAAACAAAAAGAGGGCAACATAATATTTGGTATTAAATTCAACCTTCAATGAGGGTCTGAAGCAAGTTTCTACCCACAACTAAGTGTGTCTTGGGCAGCATCAGCCCACACTGAGTAACCATCCAAACCTCACAGTGACTGTTTCATCTGAAAAATGGCAGCTACAGAAATCTGACATTCATTGCCAGCTTCCATAAATTCACATCAAAACTCTCCTTCAGCTCTTTGGCAACACTGAAGCAGTTTTACTTGTGTAACTGAGCAAACAAAAGCAGAGCTGCTATTTTCAAAAGTTACAGTACACATCAAAGAACTGTGTCTGCTAATGGGACTAGCCAGAATGTATTTATTTGACTTAATTAAAACAGCTTCCTCGCACAGTTCCTAACACCAAGGAGGCATCAGATGTTTAGAAGCTATGAATTTCTGAATTTGAAAAATTGTGTTTGCTATTATTACTTAAACAAACTGTGGTTAACCCCAACTGTGTTTAAGTTAGTCAACTCCACACACGGGTTGTTTCAACAAATCAGATAAAATTAACTGTAACTTCAGGCTTAAATGACATGCCAAACTACAGTTAACTGAAAAGAAGAGCCGCTATTATCTTGGCGGTTGTTCCTGCAGGGGATACGGGAGGGCCTAAATCCAAGGGGAGGTCAGGTTGCCTCCGGCACAATGACACCATAGTTTAACGCGGCACCCAAACACAGCCCTCATGGTTGCTGGTTAGACATCTCCTCCTCCCGAAATGTTTGCTGTTGTCATTAACTACCATCAAGTCCATTTTGATCCGTCACCTGACACCCACAGACCCGCTCACATTTTACAGGCTCTGGGCCGCCGTGGCTTCCTTAGAATCCTGGATCACAGAGTCGGAAGAACCGCCGCCCTCCGGGCCAAATCCAGTCCAGCCCCCTTCCGCCATGCAGGAAGACACAACCAAAGCGCTCCCCGCCTCGAAGGACGGCCACCCAGCCTCCCTTGAAAAACCTCCTCAACTGGGTCTACACACATATAATGGGGTCTTCCGCCTTTCCGACTGCCTTCTGCCCTACCAAGCACCGCTGGCTTTTCTACTGAATCCTGCCTCCCCTTGAGACGGCCTGAGCACAACAGCCTCCTTCCAGGCATCCGCTTCTGCGGAGCGTTCGGGCTTCCTCTTGGACCCACCTGTTTGCCTTTTCGGCAGCCCAGGGCACCCACAGAACTCCCCTCAGCCCTGCATTTCAAAGGAGCCATAAATGCTACCCATTTAATCTCCCAGCTGTCTCTGCATCCGGTGGCTACGCCTCGAGCTAACTATGAATTGTCAGAAATACCTCTTCCCCTTCCTCCTGAGACCCCTGAATTCTAACAGTGTGGGATGCAGGTCCTCCTCTCTCTCTCTACTCTGCCCAGGTTCCTAACTCTCCATCTCCCCCCTCACTTCTCCCCTAAATGACACCAAGCCCCCTCCGTCCCATTCAGCCTGCTGCCATAGGGAAGGAAGAGGCGACGGCGCTTCGGGGTCGCTCCTGCTGCCCTTTTCTACCGAGTGCAGCCCCGGCAGCTTCACTAACAGAGAGGCTTCCGAGCAGAGGAGGATCCAACCCCTGTTTGTTCTCTCTCCTGACAGCCCCTCACTTCTTCTTTAATACGCACAGAGAGGTGATGGGGGTGAGAAACACACAAGAGGGTCAGAGACCGAGAGAAACTTACGTAAACAGCCGGTGTCTCTGAAGTTTCTGTGTTCACGACGACCGGAGCGGGGTTTGCCTTTGAATTCAAAACATAAAGGTCCTTGTTAGAGCGAGTGTCAGAAAGAGAGTGCGTCTGCCACTAGTCTAGTACGTGCCGCTCACTGCAAAGGGGAGAGACAGGAAGAGACCTTTTCCGAGATTCGCCCGGATGCGGAATGCGGCCTCCTTCCATGTTGTTCTTATTCCTCCCCCCTAAAAGCCCTCCTCCCCCTCTTTTAAAAAGCCAGCCAGCCCGAAGCACCTGCCGGCAGGGGGTGTCAAGCAGGCGGCCCTCGGAAAGCTAGCAAGCGGAACCCCGTGGACGGAGAAAGCACGGACGGCGGAGGAGTCAACGTCTGCCCGGTGCCAGTTAGGAAGTGGCGGCCCACCCCGGGTGAGAGTGTGCAGAGGCATGCACTGAGGGCTGGATCAGACAGCCTGGGTCTGCTCGGCTCCTACTTCTGTGGGATCACCAGTCCTGAGTAAGGTCCGGGTGCCTCCTCAGCAGCACGAGGCCTCCGGTGGGCAACTGCGAGGCCACCTGGGGAGGAGAGCCACCCAGGGAGTGCGGGAAGGTGGGAAGCCAGACGCTGGTGGCAGCGCTCACAGAGCGCCCGCCCTGTCCCAAGGCCCTCCTTGCGGCAGCGCACAAGAAGGGTTCGGGACATCCCATCTGAACAAGGGTGGAGGCCCTTTCCTTGCAAGACCAAACCATACAAACCCCAGGTGGGGGAGGCACGGTGCAAAGACCCTCGACACGAAGCCCTTGCAGTTGGGCCCCAGGCCAAAGGGCCACAAAGCAAAGCCAGTTCAAAGGCAACCCACCGCCCATTCCTTATGCAAGATATTTAAAGGCAAAAAATGTGGAGACAGCAACACAAACATACACTCACACTTCAGTAAAACAGCAAAAAGCAGGAATGGATCAGGAGTGCAGTTACGGGTCATCTGAATTTAGAACCATGTTGAGTCCTTCACAAAAAGGCCACTCGAAACACGAGCGCTGTCAGCACCAGCTGGGCCATCAGGTCTGAATTCTTTTCTTTATTTGATTCCTATGCAACTCCACTCCTGGCATCGGGTCCCTTGCCCGCCTCCGGGAAGGAGACCCAGGGTCCCCACTGCCTCCTTCCTGAGTCACACCTCTTCAAAGCTCATCGCTGGGTCTGGGCAAGACCACACGGAGGGAAGGATCTTGGACTGAAATGCCCAGCGCCCCTCACTTGCCAAAATGGCTAGGGCTCATGGGGGTTGCAGTGGAAAACACCCTGAGAAGGATTCTCACTGTCCACCTTCAACAGAGGGCTCTGCAACTCACTAGCCAAAACATAAACTGGGCCCAGGAAAGACCAGCGCGTGAGGCAGCAGCTGGCCCAACACTGGTGCTCTCCATGCACACTCACACACACAGACAACGAGCCCTGCAAGTAAGGAGATTTTGCTTGAGAGCATCTCTTCCAGGGAAGCACCTCACAGCATACCTAGCAATGCTGCCTGCGTGCTCAAGGGACCTCCGGCTCTATTAAGGGGAGGACCCACTCATCTTTTGTTCCAAGGGGAAAACTTCATGCCCCTCCCATGTTCAGAGATGCAGCTTCACGCGGCTAAGCTGTGCTGTCCTTTGGCAGGTTGTGGCTGACTTATGGTGACCCTACCATGGGGTTTTCTTGTCAAGATTTGTTCAGAGGGGGTTTGCCTTTGCGCTCCTCTGAGGTTGCGAGCATGTGACTTGCCCAAGGTCACCCAATGGGTCTCCACGGCCGAGCAGGGATTTGAACGCTGGTCTCCAGAGCAACAGGCCAATGCTCAAGACCAGGACACCAGGCTGGCTCTCTCTGGCAGGTGAACAACTTCTTGATCTTCAGAGCCAGTCTGAGTTCACCTGGCTTTCAACTGGGCTGGACTCGGGTGTGGGCACAGCTGGAAAAGACCCACCGAGCTCAACGGGACTGCTTGGCTACCACTCACTTCCTCCTCCTGATTTCCACGGGCCTGCCCTGACGCGATCCAGCTGTCCACATCTGTCCGAAGGAAGGGGAAGAAGGAAGCCTGAGAGGGGGCCGCAGGGAGTCCCACCACAGCCAGGAAGAGCCTGGGAGGGAGGGGAGAGGAAGAGGAGGAGGGAAGAACTCTGCCGAGGCCTTAAAAGTCAGGCAGCCCGAGCAGCAGACCAGCCCTGCAGTCATCCAGAGCCCTGGTGGCGCAGGGATTACTGCAGCCACACGTTGTGAGTCCAATTCGGCTGGGCTTCAGGTTGACCCAGCCCTCCATCCTTCGCAGTCGGTAAAATGAGTGCCCAGTTTGTTGGGGGCAATTAGCTAAAATACACTGCAAACTGCGTAGGGAATGCTTGCACTGATAGACCATACAGAAATGTACATGCTATGCTCTCCTCCTGCACGCCATGCCAGATTGCAGAGGGAAAGAGGGAGGAGGTTCAGGCCTCCACCAAACACCGGAGGATTTGCCTGCGGTGCACAGCATGCGAAGGGGAGGGGGAAGGGGAATAAAGGTCTGTGGTGCGGAGGGCAGGAGGGTGGGCGGCTCCTCCACAGGGACTGGCGGGGCAAGGCTGAGGCGGAGAGAGGTGGCGGCTTCCGATATCTGAAAGGTTCAGTGGAAAGAGGTCAAGAGATGAAGAACCCAAAATGGCTGGGGGGAGCCAGGACCCCCACCCTGGGGAGAGGTGTCTGGACACACCATGACCAGTGGGTCCATCTGTCCCCCTCCTCAGCTCATTCCAGGTTATCTGAAGAGTCATCTCTCCCATCTCCTGAGACCCTCTCCCTGTGCCACCACCCTGGCAGGGATACGGGCGGCGGGGCCTTCTCTGTGGCTGCCCCCAGGCTCTGCAACTCCCTTCCAAGAGAGGCTGGACAGGCACCCCCTTGCTATCTTTCTGCAAGCAAGTAAAACCTTTTTATTCCAGCAGACCTATGAGGACTGATTTTTTCCACGGGAAACATTTGTTATTTGCTGGGATCTCTTCCTCCAGGGATGGGCACGGGGGCCTCTCGGGATTGGGCCCAACGGGGCGACATTACAGGGCTGAGCCAAAGCCAGCCTGGGCGCTCGCACCTGCTTCACACCTTAAAAAGGAATTGGTGGGGGGGCCACTTCCAGGCGGAGGTCCCCACCTAGGGCCTTCAGCCACCCTGTGCGAGCCCTTTTCCCTCCTTCGGAGGCAGGCAGACATAGTAAAACAAGACATCTAGCCGCCACCTCCAAACCAGTGAAAATACTAATTTTAAGGCTGGCACGAGCACAACACTTTTGGGTCTGATGATAAATGCCACTGCAACGCGGAGAAAGGCAATTCTAAAAGCAAGCTTTGAAATTGTTCCTAATAACCCGCAAGACAACACCAGAAAGCTTCCGCACCCGTTTCCTCGCCCCAGTTATCTTCCAAGCCGACGGGGGTGGGGTGGGGAGGACAGGGGAGGTGGGTCCTCTGGGTGCTTCCTCAGAGTAGAAGCAGCACTTGCCTCCCCCAGCAATCTGAGCAACAGTGCAACAAATGCAACACGTGAGGGAAACGCCTGCAACACTCTAGAAACCACCAATGTTGGCATCTGCCTTGGCAAGGGAGGACGGGCACAGTGGCACCGCGGAACAAGACTAAATGTCCCAGGCGAGAGGCTAAAGGCCTTCCGGCCATCCTGTCAACGTCCAACAGAAACAGGTAAAAACCTAGGCTGACTTTTGACCATCGGTGTTCCTTAATCAAAAGCGCCGCATAACAGCATCACTGCTTATGACACAACGGCTTTGTTTGTTCTTTAAAATTAGAGCCAGCTCCGTAGAGCATCTGAACCGCCTTTCCAGTTTCCACAGTGACCACGGTGATCCACGTGCCAAAGCAGAGACGGCCTTTTTAACTATTTTCGAAACTTAAAACGTACAAAACGTGATTCTCTCGATATACAGCAATAGCATCATACCCAAATATACCTGAAATACTGTTCTGTTTCCAAATACAATTTATGCTTCTTCCAAGCAGCCCCCCAGCGGTGGGGGCAGCAGCAGCAAAAGAGACCCCCCCAGGAAAGGACACTCACGTTAAACCAGGTATCTTTCTAACGGGCAGCCAATGAAACAGAGCACCTTGAACAGACCTGGCACCGGACAGCGGGGGGTCCTGCTGGGACGCGGCCTTCCCCCTGCGGGTGTTGCTGCCGCCGCCAAAGCCAGGCAGTCGGACAGAGGAGGATTCCTCCAGCGGGCCCCCCAGACGTGGGTGGGCGGACAGACACGGAGAGATGCCTTCCTCTTCCCTCAGGCTCCCAGGCACTCAGGGCCAAATGTCACCCACTCGCTCCTTGAAAGCAAGAACGGCCCCTTAATGGTTTGGGACGATGAATCAGTCACACATCCGTGCTTCAGCCTGGTGGGATCAAGCCCACCCAGCCTTTGGCCACCACTGGCCTGCAGTCGGCAGGGGATACTCTGTCCTCTAATACTGGAAGGCAGGGTGCAGCACGGTAGGAGCACAGGCCACATTCCCCATCGGCACTCCCTCCAACCGAAGTCAATGTGTTTGTCTCACCCCAACGGGGCTCCAGCAGGGTCAGATCACACAAGTCCACAAATGTGCACTAGCTGTGCTCTAGCTGCAGTTTGGCCCAGGTGCTCCTGGACACAGTCAGAACAGGGCCTCCAGGGCTAGGCCCAGAGGGCACCCAAAGAAAAAGACTGACCCCTGCAGTTGAACATCACCCCAGCCCCATGAGTCAAGCCCCTGTTCCACCTCTCAGCCAAGCTGAAGGACGTCAGCCTCCCCTCTGCATAAAGTTGCTCACCCCCAGCCTCCCCGGGGCAGTGTGGACACCAGGCGCCGGTTCAGAATCAGAAGTGCTTCCCTGCACGCCAGCAAAAAATGGAAAAAGAGCCCGGTGTCTTCAGCACACGGGGGCGGGGGGCATCAACCCCTCTGCCTCCCAACCGGGGCTCCCAGAGGTTCTAGGTGGAGGGGTGGGGCAGGGAACAAGGCAGCACCCCAAAGGAGACCACTGGCCCACAGCCATGGCACGAAAGAGTCCTCCTTCAGCGCCCCCCCAAACTCCCCTCTGGAAAAGAAGGCCCACGGCTGCTGGCAGAAAGACCACACAGGCGCTCACTGGGAAGGGTGGCTGGGTCCAGGGGACCAGGAAGACCCTCTGGGGCCGTACAGCCCACCAGAAACTCCAAATGAAGGAAGCCAGCAGTAAAACTAGCAAGCAACCCCCAGAGTCCAGCCCTAGCTTTGAAAATCAGGCAGTCCTGAAAAGCCAAAACAGCTCAGCATGGGTGTTTGGCAATCTTCTCGAAAGGTGAATTGTCGCCACTGGAGGCTTTCAGGAGAGGCTGTTTTGGCCAGAAAAACAGAGTTCGGGGGTGGGTGGGTGGGACTGACAGGGCCAAAACACCCCCCCCCCATAGAAGGCCATCACAGCTGCTGCTGCCGAAAGCCACCGAAAGGTCCAGTTCAGCCCCAGGGGGCAACCAGCACACCCCCTCTGCCCGCAGCCAGGTACGAGAAGAGGTAGTGCTAAAGCCGCGGTGCCACCGTCCCAGTGACCTTGCCCCCTGTGGAAAACAGAAAAGCGCCCAGACACCACCTGAGACACTGGGGCAAAGAAGGTTGGTCTTTTCTGCAAGCATCTCTTTTACACAAGATGGGTACCAAAGTGAACTCTACACCACCTTACCCCCTGCCACCAGCTGCCCTTGGCTGCACTGGTCACCTTGGAAGGCCAGGACCAAGCCTCAGCTCCACACAGGTGCCACTCGCACCTCCAAATGGAAAATGGACACCCGTCGGTGCGTGAACGTGAAGAGACCAAACGGCAGCTGCTCTGGCATCCCTGCCAGGAAAGCTCTGCACTGTTTCATCCACAAAGTACATGGGACCAGAATGCTCGCAGCCCCCTTTGGCCAGCCAGAAGGGCCCAGCTGCACGGTTCTCGGCAGAGGAAGGCGACTTCTTTGCTACCACTGAGCAGGCCTCCAGATGGCTGCCAGCCAGGAAGTCCAAGGCCACAGGGAGAGGGCCAAACCAGGGGCCTGGTCCCTCTCTGCCCCACAGAGTCCTTTTGACTGAGCCACTGAGGAAAGTGCAAGCAGGCAGCCAACGGGCAGAGGGTGTCCCTCAGCTCTCTCTCTGCCGCATCCTGCCGGCTTCTCCTCCACGACCTCTCATGGTGGCTCCCCCCACCGCTGCTCTTCCCCACTCCCACCATACCAAAGGACAACCACGAGCCCCGAGCGGCCACAAGAAAAGGCACGTGATTCATGGCCTCCTCCACGGACAAGCTGCCCTGAGTTCCAGCCGCTTTGCTTCGACAGCCTGGCTCTTTCTGCTTTTCCACCTTCCAGCCTCATCCTCCTCTGCTGGCACAGAAAACAGACTCCACGGCACAGCCACAGACTGGGAGCCCTCTGTGCATGAGGGGGAGCCCGGAGGACCCACGAGCGTCACGCTCGACTCTGCGAGCAGCAGGCCTAGATGCCCCCCCCACTGTCCCATGTTCCCTGACCTTGCTCCATCAAAGCAGGGACTTTCCTTGACTCCCCCTCCTCAAAAAAAAGGCGCAAGGAGAGGCTCGGCAATACGTGAGGCTTCTGCAAGAACAGCATGTGACCCAATTTATAAATAGGCAACTGTAATGGGACAGAATCAATCAATAGGGGCACCGGGGAGCACAGCACAGTGGGTGCCTCCATCTCTGTCCCACGTGCGTGGAGCTGAGCCGCCAGAGCATCCCTCCCACGCTCCCCCACCATCTGCTCAGCCAAACACTTCATGCATTTAAAAGCACCCCTCGCAGCGGCCCCCAGCCCTGGCGGCAGCAAAGGCCGTGGTGCCCTCCTGAGAGCCAGGCTTTGTAGGGAGGCAGAGCGGAACAAAGAGGGGCTGCGTTTTAAGCCCCTTCCCCCACAGATGGATGGAGGATCAAGGGGTCTTCCGAGCGCCCCTCACAGGCAGGCCAGCCGTTAGGAGAAAAAGGCGGCAAGGCCAGCCTCTCAGGGCCAAGCGGTGGCCAGGCACACGTGCAGCCAGTCCCTCTGCCAGAAACCCACCCAGCCACAACCCCCAGACTCAGGGAGGAGGAGGAGGAGCAGCTGGGGCGTGGCCACTTGCCTTCCTTACCTGGGCCGGTGCACCCCCAGACCAGGGGCCCTCGGAGACCCCCCGGCCAGCCGCCTTTGCCTTGGCCATGCTTCTGGTGGGGCTCTTCTTCACACTGTCCCGCAAATTGGGGAACCGGCCTCGGTGCTTGGCAGCCCCACAGGGCAACGCGGCGGAGCCGAGAGCGGCCGGATGCTGGAGACGGAGGGACACGCCTGCCTGGGCCCTCCCCCCGCAGCCAGCCAGATCTGGGCCCCCCGCTTCACAGCCCACCTCAGGAGCCCCACAGACGCACCGGTGCGGGCGGCAGGAGGCGGTCATGGAGGCTCCGGTCCCGGGAGCTGCTTCAGAGGAAAAGCGAAGCCGGCAGCGCACGCGCACGCTGGCAGGCGCCACGGTTCCCTGGGGCGGCCAGACTGAAATGCTCTGCTGGCTGGGAGACCAGGTGCCTCAACGCGCAGGCGCGCGCACAGCACGCAACGGTGCCCCACCGGGCAAGTGGCAGCAAGGCACGCAGGATCAATCTTTCCCTGGGAGGGAGGAAGGGAGGAGGGCAGACGGTGAAGGTCACCCGGCGGGGCTTCCAGGGCCCATGGGGGTGGGGCACTCTCAGCCCCACTTGCAGGGAAGGAAGGGATCCCAAAGGCGCCCCCCCCCCATATGATGAGCCTCATCCAGAACCTGCACGCCCGGCGGGGACTTCCAAGGCAAAATCAAGGTGGCAGGGATTTTACCACGAGGAGCATGGGGCACTGGAAAGATTTGGTCGGAGGGAGGCCCACCTCTTCAAGGGCCCCCCACAAGAAGCAGTTCCCCACCGCCCAAAATCTTCCTTAGGTTGGGGAACCATGCCCAACTCTCTTCCCTGGCAGGTAGTTTTCAGAAACAACACTTGTTGCAAAAATAAAACGATTTCCAGCCGTTTGAAAGCACACAACCCGCTCCCCCTGCCATCAGACAACACGAGGAGCCCAGCCCCTGCCGGTTGCCCTGTTCTGCTCCAGCAACTCCTGAAAGGCCAAGGGGCAGCCAACAAGGGGCAGGAGCTGCCAGCCAAAGTTTGCGGGGCTGAGAGAGCCCAGAACAGCAGGCCCTCTCTGGACTCTCCTGGATGCAATTAGGTCACTGGGGAGGGGAGGGGAAGGGAGGCCGTGGGTCATTGGGTCAGGAAGGAAACAAGCGTCTCGGCTGACCCAGCAGGGCAGGAGCCGGGGGTCTCCCCCTACCCTTCAGCCCTGACCTAAATCCATGCGTGTAGCTCTACAGAAACAAGGGTATCTCTCTACCCATGCAGTGACTAGCCCACCCAGCACTGATGCTATGGGGCTATCAACTACTCCAGCTGGAACCCCAAATGGGATTAGGCCTGTGGGATGGGGGCAAGGGTGGAGGTGGGGTCTCCGAGGCTCACAGCCAGCCTTCCAAGGTGCTTCACTTCTGCCGCTGGCCCTGGCCTCGACGGCCACGCTTCAGGGTGAGAGGAAACTGAGGCCCTGATGGACGGACAGATGAACGGGATGCGTGCGTCTGCCCCTCTTCCATGGTCACAGCCCTTGCCCAGCTGCATCCCTGGGCCCCCGCGGGTGTCCCTTGCATTCTGTACAGCGTGACAGCGTGCGCCGGCATGCTCGTGCACCAGCCATTTGAGACTCCAACGGCAACCCTGAGGTTGTGACACAGCCTGTTCCCTTTGGAGGGCAAGAAAGCGGGCAGAGGGAAAAACATCCTCCCTCACACATCGGCCCCCAGCAGCACGGCCACCCTCGCATCCAGAGGGGAACCCTTGCGGCCTTCACTTCAGAGACGTTAGGCCCCCGGCCGGTACGGTGGGCGGGATGGGTTTCTGGAAGAGACTGCGTGGAACACACTGAGCCAACAGCGCCTCTCTGCCCTTTGGCGGCCGGACCAAAGGTGTGTTTGCACAGCCCAAGGGGCACGCATTCCTGGAAAAAACCCCGACTGACAGTCCACCAGCCTGGGTGAATCAGGGAGAAGCAGAGACTTGAAAAAAGAGAGAAGCAAAGACTTAAAAAAAACAAAACAAATTACTTTGACAATGAAACCTCACTGCTGCCTCCTGCTGGGCAAATGGCATCGGAAAGAATGAAGCTACACAAACAAAGCTGATGCAAACAAGCCCAAGCACAACCCTACTCTGGCTGAGCACGTGTGTGGGAAATTTAGATTAACCCTGACCAAAGGATCGTACAGATTCTGCAAATTTGTGGCACTGATTGTCACCCTGCATTCCCACTCAAAAACATCCTCTTGAGACACGTGACTGAAAATCAGTCGCATCACTGGCCGAGGTAGCACAGCCCAGGAAACCTGGTTCAAGGAGAGAAAAAACCCAGACCTGCCCTCATAATAAACCAGTTCATCTTTCAGGCAGCCCTCTGGGCCCCTGCGGGTGTGGGCACCTTATACACAGAGGTGGACGAAGAGAGCCATCCCGCAAACACTCTTGAAGGCCTGGTTCAAAGCCCATTCCATGATCCAAATAACACAAAAACGTCTCGATAAAAACTCAGGGCAACCCAGCTTGCATCCTGGTGGCCATCAGACGGTGGCCGCCATCAATGGGGTCACAACCAGCCCTGTGCCCCTCCTGGTCCAAGGGAAGCAAACCTGGGGAGCAGACAGATGGAAGGAAAGGTCCAGAGATCTGCCTGCTGACCACGGGAGAATGAAAAGCTCTACTCAGGGAGCAGGGAAACTCAATCCAAAACGCTTCCGCTCATTTCGGAAGTCAGGAAATGCGACACCCGAGAGAGGCAGCTGCCAGACCCATACCAACGCTGGCCCTGCTGGCCGGCCAGCTCTTCCTATCCAGTGAGAAGTCCACTCTCCCCCCACCCCTGCCAAAAGCTGCAATCAGACCTCGAGGGCTCTTCCAAAAAAGGAAGGGAAAAATCTTGCTGGTGTTCTAATTCTAATAGTCTACCCCAATTTTAATCAAACTGATCAGATCCTGGTTGAAAGCAAAACCTGTCACCTAACAGGCAATCGTACAGATCTTGATTGCATAGAATTTGTTAAAAAAATCAAGTGCTGTAAAAATGAAAGAAAGCTGCCACTGTTGTCTGTAGCTTCCAAATAAGGCAAACTCCAGCTTGCTATTATTTTCAGAGCGAGGCCAGTTATTCAAGCAGAACAGAAATTCAGCTCTGAAGCAATGCCGACAGTGGAGGGAGGGCAAAGTGCAGCCCACAGGCCTCATGCACCCCCCCCCAGGGTAAAAAATATTCCAGAGTAGTCCATCCCTGAAACAGCAGGATGAGCAAGCCTTCCCCTGTTGAGACTGCCATTACTTCAGTCGAAACCTGCCAGTCTGGGACCAAAATGACAGGCAGGGCACCAAAAGGCACAGGCGGGCGGGCAGCAGGACACTTGCCTGCGGGGTGCAGATATCAGGGCCTGCAGTTGGCCGGCCACTGGGGGACAGAGCAGGAAGGAGAAAATCAAGCCCATACAGCCCAGACTCCACCCTAAGCGAGAGGACAGCCTTACCCATCACCCCCCAATTCACTGGCAGCCTTCAGTGCCGCTTTGCAGTTGGAATTCAGGCCCCTGGCCAGGGGTCTCTTGGGACTTCAGAGGCACAGGCAACGAGAAACCTAAGGAGCTGTTCCGGAGAGGCCTGGGACTTGCTCTGCCACTGGGTGTTTTCTGGAGTTGTTAGGTCAAACACGTTCTCAGACTGTCTGACCTCTGATGTTACATGTCCTGGAAAAAGTGCGTAAAAGAAAGCTCCTCTCCTGGAGCGCCAAAGGCCCTCAACCCTTTTGAACTGACTTTGTACCTCTCGGGCTGGGGGCTTTAGCAACAGGCACAAGGACGGCCGCAGCAGCTTGGCTGTAGGTTCAGAAGAGCAACCTCGTGGGGTACCTCTTCTTGCCCAAAAAAGACATCAGCACAACTGCAAAGTGCAACGCCGCTGGCTCATGGCATTGTCCCTCTGACTCTCCCACAGCTGCACGGTCTCCCACCTGCATCAGGCCTCGGCAAAAGGGTGAATCACAGGGGACCACAAAGCCACCTGGCCTAACCCCATTCTTCCACACAGGAGTACACAACTAAAGCACACCCAAAAGATGGACATCCAGTCTCTCTTTAAGAATCTCCAAAGGTGGAGAGTCTAGTCCCCTCAGCGATCTATTCCACCGCTGAACTGCTCTCAAAGTAAAGAAATTCTTCTTAACGCTTAGGCACAATCCACTGGTTTGGGTTCTAGTCGCTGGAGGAGCAGAAAACAAGCTGGCTCCCATTTTCCACACAGCATCTATTCTGGTATTTAAAGACAGTTTGAGTGTCGGACCACAACCTGAGAGACCAGGGTTCAAATTGCCCGCGCAGCTATGGAATCTACTGGGTGACCCAGAGCATATCACACACTCTCAGCCCAGAAAGCCCCATGAGAGGGTCACTGAAAATCGAAAATGACTTGAAGGCACACAACAGCAACAATCATGTCACCTTTCGGTCCCTTCTTCCCCAAGCTAAGTGTGTCCAGCTTTTGAAGTTGCTCCTCATAAGGTTCAGTTTCCAGAGCTTTGAACTTCCTGCTCATCCTACTCTGGACACCTCCCAACTTGTCGTTATCTTTCTTGACCTGTGGTGCCCAGAAGTGGACACCCTCCATTTGGACACCAGAGTCCTGCTGATGCAGTCCATACTTGCAATTGGTTTTTTGACCACTGCCACATTTGGTTCTGTGACCATATGGGAGTAATGTCAGCACAGACATCAGGCATAAGGGAAACACAAAACCAACCTACTTACACGAACTGGGCAAGAAATTAAGCTGTCTCACATTACAAATAAACCAACAGCACAGAATCATAGAATCATGGAGCTGGAAGAGACTCCAGGGGCCATCCACTCCAACCCCCTTCTGCCATGTAGGAAGACAAAGTAGAGCGCTCCCTTTGGCAGATGATCCCCCAGCCTCAGCTTAAAAACCTCCAAAGAAGGAAGAGACCCCACCACACTCCATTGAGGCAGTAGATTCCACTGCTGGGCAGCTCTGACCATCAGGAAGTTCTCCGTGAGGTTCAGGTAGAATCTCTTTTCCTGTAGTTCCTGTAGCACATGCAACACTGACACTGCTGCATTTATACAGGTCGCAGTTCTGCCTGTGCAGCACAAAGCTGCCATTTTAGGATCCTTAGGGGGAGAGACCATGCTCTATTGGAATTTGTTATTCAGTTGGAAGGGGAAGCCAAGGGTAGCCAGACACGCACCCTAGACTTTAAAAAGCTGATTTCTGTAAACTTGGGAAGTTACTTGCTGAAATTCTGGGGTCAAAAATCCTGAAAGAAAAAGGAGTTCATGATGGATCAGAGTTTCTTAAAAGTGAGATACTGAAAGCACAATTGAAAACTGTGCCAATAAGGAGGAAAAATGGCAGGTGTCTAAAGAAACCGGAATGGTTGACCAAAGAACTCTCAGCCGAGCTAAGTGTTAAAAGAAACACATACAAGAAATGAAAGAATGGTGAAACCACCAAAGAGAAATTCAAGCAAATAGCCAGAATATGTAGGGAGGTCAGAAAAGCTAAAGCACAGAAAGAACTCAGGCTTGCCAGAAATGTTAAAAACAACAAAAAGGGTTTTTTTAGATATGTTTGCTGCAAAACAAAAAACAAGGAAATGATAGGGTCGCTGTGTGGAGAAGATGGCCAATTACTAACGGGGGAGAGAGAGAAGGTAGAACTACTCAACACCTTCTTTGCCTCAGTTTTCTCCTAAAAGGATAGAAGTACTCAATCTGGGGTGGGGGGTGGGGAGCAGATGAGGAAGGGAGGGGAAAAGCAGCACAGAATAAGTAAAGTAATAGTACAGGAATATTTGGCTAAAGTAGACGAATTCAAGTCTCCAGGGCCAGATGAATTATATCCAAGGATATTAAAAGAACTGGCAAGAGTCATTTCTGAACCACTCACAATAATCTTTAAGAACTCTTGGAGAACAGGAGAAGTCCCAGCAGACTGGAGGACGGCAAATGTCGTCCTCATCTTCAAGGAGGGGACAAAAGAGAACCAAATAATTATCTACCCATCAGCCTAACATCAATACTACAAAAGATCCTAGGGCAGATCATTAAACAGTCAGTTTGTAATTACTTAGAAAGCAATGCTGTAACCACTAAAGGTCAACATGGATTTCTCAAAAATAAGTCATGCCAGACTAATCTTATCTCTTTTTACGATATAGTTACAAGCTTGACAGATAAACGGAATGCTGTGGATGTAGCCTATCCTGATTTTACCAAGACTTCTGACAAAGTTCCCCATGACACTCTTGCATAGAAGCTAGTAAACTGCAGGCTGGAGAGACTACCGTTAGGTGGATTTGTAATTGGTTGACTGACCAAACCCAAAGGGTGCTCACCAATGGCTGCTTTTCATCCTGGAGAAAAGTGATCGGTGGGGTGCCACAGGGTTCTGTCCTGGGCCCAGGGCTATTCAACATCTTCATCAATGACTTGGATGAAGGAGCAGAGAACATGCTGATCAAATTTACAGATGACACCAAATTGGGAGGGGTTGCTAATACGCCAGAGAACAGGATCAAAATTCAAAATGACCTTGACAGATTGGAGAGCTGGGCCAAAGCTAACAAAATGAACTTCAACAGAGAGAAATGGAAGCTGTTGCAGTTAGGCAGAAAAAAATGGAACGCACAAATATAGGATGGGGAGCATGTGGCTGGATAACAATACGTGTGAAAGAGATCTAGGAGTCCTGGTAGATCACAAACTGAACATGAGTCAGAGGTGTGATGCAGCAACCAAGAAAGCCGATGCGACTGTTGGTTGCATCAATAGGAGTATGCTGTCTAGATCAAGGGAGGTAATGGTACCACTCTATTCTACATTAGTCAGGTCTCATTTAGAATATTATGTCAAGTTCTGGGCACCTCAATTCAAGAAGAATATCGACAGAACCTGCCACAGCTGGGGGCCCGATCACAAAGGCAAGGTCTGATCCTGACCACGACACCACAGCCAAGAGCTGTGAGTGCCCAGTGGCAGGGTCATTCAAAGAAGCCACTTCTTTTGGGTGAGTTTTAAGCCTTTGCTTGGGGATGCCTCATGTCCTTGGGAGCCCCTGATCGTGTGTTTGAACCCCAAATCAGAAAGCCGCAACTCCCACCCAGAGGGTCCAACAGCACTCTCAAGCCAACCTGCTCTCAGATGCCAGGGCCCACCTCTGGTGCTTCTGCTCCACAGATGTGAAGGCGGCACTGTAAAGGACGCGGGCACGATGGGTAGCCAGCTCTGGAACAGCCGGTTGTGGGTAGAAGGCAGCTCCTCCCCAGAGCAATTCTACAAGAAAGGAAGGCGGGATCCATAAACGGGGCCAGCGTGGGCAGCGCTCCAGCTGAGCAGCTCTTAGTCCACTTCACGTCTCAGCTGCCGCCACTCATGGCCTAGACCCCAATATCCTGAACGGTGCCATAGAACAGTCTGAATGAGTAAACCTGGGAAACGTCTGGCCTCTTCTGGGCATCTCTGCAGTCCCCAGAATCAAACATCTGTACCAAGAAGACTCCACCTACATCAGCAGCTCTGACTCTAAAATGAGGGGACCGATGCTCCAGTGCCTCCCAGAGGTGGGGGATGGGGGGCAGGGCTGGGAGCAAAGCTGCCACTGCCACCAAACTGTATGACTCCAACACCCTCTGGAGGCCCAAAGTCCAGGAAGGCCACCATACCACCTGCCCTCGGAGGAACAAGAGCATCGGCGGCTACTTCTGGCCAGCGTACTTTCTAACGTGCCCTCTCTTGGTACCACACCACCGACATCACCAGAGGGAGAGAATTTTTTGTCCAGCTGCTGCGGATGCTGAGCACGCAGCAATGGCCGCCGGTTCCTTCACGGGCAGGCTAAAAATAAAGGTGCAAGAAGGGAGGCACCCCAGCCCACCCCAGCCTCTTTCCCCTCCCAGGATCCAAACAGGTACCCCCCAGACACAAGAGAGGCTGCTACCCTCGCCTGGTGGGAAGGGCAATCCCATCACATCGCCCTCCGCCAACTAGGGGATTAAACTGTCTCTCCCCAGGGAAGCAGGAGAGGAACAACTGGACGTTTTTTGAAAAAGAAGCAAGCTCCTGTGTGCTGCTTTCTCATTTGAACTGAGGGATGAAGTACTTTCTTAAAATACTACTGTCATAAAAATTTACAGTTGTGCTCAAAACCCCCAACGTAACGCCTCCACCACCATCACAACATTTCTCCCAGACAAGCACGCAAGACATAACTGGTGGCCCTCCTGCTGGGCCCCAGATCAAGGGGGGAGGCCTCCAGTGGGTCTCCAGGGCATCCCCCCCAGAGATCATCCCCCTCCACCCTCCAAAACCTAGCCGGCGTAAAAACCAAACCATCAAAATGGCCACCGATCCTCCTCTTGGAAGCCCACGGGGGGACTATATTTTGAGCCCTTCCCTGAATCAAGACCATAAAGGCCTTTGAAGGGGCGAAAACTGTAGACAATATGAGCAACTGTGTCCCCAGAGTATGGGGGGTGCACTGACCTGCCTTGTAAAAGGACGTGGGCAGCAAAATGGGGGGAGGGAGCCCCAGGGCCACGTGTGTCACGAGAGAAGAGCCCAGTGTGCGCTCCTACCTCCAAAGGCTGTTGTGCACCTCACTCGGGGCAGCGGCACAGCCTTGCCAAGAGTAACCAGAGGCTCCTCTGCTTCCGTCGCCATGTCAGAAATCTCAGAATCCTGGGAGGAGTGAAAACAGACCGGCAGACAGGTCGCAGGCCCCCACTGCCACCACTGAGGAGACCCCCCGCAGACCCCTTCCCTGGAATCGGCTGTTCTTGGGCTCCTGGAAGCCCTTTTTCTTGAGTCCCACTGGAAGAGGCAGCGATCCGGGCGGACTTCTGAAGTCAGTTCCGAACACAGCGCCTGAGCCACCCACGGGATTTGGCTTCCTTGACCCCAAAGCCCGGACCGCGGGGCAGATCTGGACCTGCTCATGTAAGGCGAGAGCCAAGTGTTCTCCTCCCTTGGCTGCCAAGAGCTTCTCGTTCCCATTTCCAACCGAAGGCCCCACGGCCTCTCGGTCGCGACCTGCACAAGAGGCAGGCGGCTCACTGTGGGACAGGCCGCTGGGACCGACCGGAGACCGGGGGTGGCATTTCAACCACTCCCTCCGTGGGGTGTGCTCCTGACTCAGCAGCAAACTGAAGCGGTAAGCCGGGGGGGCGGGTTGACGGAGACTGGCGAGCCAAGTTGTGAGCCCTAAGCCACGACAAAGAAGCGCACCCGTTGCCCCGCGTCCCACACAGGCTGCTTCAGTCTGAGCTGCGAAGAACTGGCCCGGAGAGAGGACCGGGGCCGAAGGCTGAAGGGAAATCCACGCCAGGACCGACGCGGCGGGCAGAGCCCAGATGCTGTGGTGCGAGTAGGTCAGGTGCTGCCTCTTCTGGCCCCACCACCCGTAAGAGCAGAGAGCAAGGAGGGGGCTGCCCGCCGCACCAGGGGAAGGCCGGCACAGAGGCGCACCACCCAAAACACGCCGGAGAGGCGGAGGCTTCCCAGTTCAGCCAGCGACCTGGCCGGGGTGTACAAAAGCAAGCAGTCAGAAACAAAGCGGGTTTCAGAGCCCTTGATGCCACCGAAGCTTTTTTGGCACCAAACTACAACGCCAAACCCAGTTCCCGCACACAGAAAGAACGCACCCCGTCCTGGATGCCGTGCAGGGCAGCCTCCCCCCCCACCTCCCCCAGGCTGACCGGCGCATCAGGCTTTGCCCCTCTCGGCGGGGGGGGGCACAGAGCCCCCGGGCCGCACTCCCGGCCCCTCGCACCCCGCACTCCGTTGGGTGGATTTCACGCTGTTGCCGTGACAACGACACAAGGTAGGACTCCCAGCATCTCCCGACAGAGCACGCACTCACACGCACACAACCAGCAGCAACTCCTCCACCGCCACCCAAAAGAAGGCAGCACCCCAAGGCCCTGCCACCGCTCCCCGCCTCTTCTGGCTCCCTCCTTCCCCGCCCTCCGCGCACCAACTCCTCGGAATCTCGGGGCCTTTCAGGCGGCAGCAGATCGCGGGGGGCACTCCGTGGGGGCGCCAAGCAGCGCCGGCGCCGCCCCCCCGCCGTCAGGCCCCGCCTCTGCCGCCCTACTCCTCCGACTCTTCCCACAACGGATCGGTGCCCCACTGCTCCCCCCGCGACAACCCCTGGAGAACTTAAGTGCCTTGAAGCAACAGCGCATGACTGCGTGATGACTGCCAAAACCAAAGCTGGAGCGTGGAGGGTTCTGGCGCCGCCGCGTTCCCTTTTGGCACCTCTGAGGGAGAAACGGCCAGCAGCAGCCCTGGGCGCGGCCCTCGTGCAGCCTGGGCGCCCGCTGTTCGCGAAAGAAAAGGCAGCCGCCGGGTGGGATCTCTGAGGGCTTTCCGTCTGCCTTAATGTGAGGTGGGGGCGCAGAAACCGGCCTGTGCTGAGGTGCCACCTCGGACTGTGGCAACCCTCACGGTCTCCAGCGCCCCTTCCCCTCGGTTT
This sequence comes from Cyclura pinguis, assembly GCA_030412105.1. Classification (NCBI taxonomy): domain Eukaryota; kingdom Metazoa; phylum Chordata; class Lepidosauria; order Squamata; family Iguanidae; genus Cyclura; species Cyclura pinguis. The sequence continues at coordinate 229,986 of CM059601.1, forward strand.
CCCAGCAGGTGCGTCCCTGCGGGGTCTCGCCGAGACGGAAGCCGCCATCCAGGCACCACGGGGACCGGCCAGCTTAAGCTCACGACGGTCTGGGGGCCCCAAGAGCCATTTAGTCCAAACCTCCACCCCAGCGCGGGAAACGGCCGCTAAAGCCCCCGGCTGCGAGCGATAGGGCGAGGTGAGGGGGCCGCATGGGGGGACCCAAAGGCAGCTGCAAGGAGGGAACAGCCATTCAGCCTCTGACCAGCACCCCAAGGACAGCCAGGGAGACCTGTCCCCGGCCCCTCCCTCAGCAGCTCCTGAGGGGCAGGCAACTGCCCGCAGGCATCCACACGCGCACGCGCACACCTGCCTCTCTGGCCTTTCAGCCACGCGGGGCACCCAGAGCCAGAGGAACCCGCAGGGCGTAAGCTTCCGGAGAGCTCCTTCACGGGGGTCCCCAACAGCCCCCCCCCACAATGCACGTGCCCAAGAGGCGCACACACCCTCAGCGGGTCGGGGTCCCTCCTGGGGCCAAGGAGGCCTGTGCAGGCAGAGGCAGCCCTCTGGAAGAAGCTGCCCCCTGTCCTGGCTGAGAGAGACGGGGGGCAATCCCCCCCCTGGACCAGGAACGAAGTGGGGTGGGGTGACCAGTGGCCATTCTCCCTTGCCCCCCCCCCAAATGAAACCACAGCTGCTGGGTGGGAAGGGCCTGTGGTAGAACCACCAGCGGCAGACCAGCAGGGGTCAAAGACAGCCCCCTCCCCGCGCAGCAGCCTCTGCAAAGCTCCTCCATCCCTGACCACCTCCCCGAACAGAGCTCCTACCTGGGATCCCAAGACGAAGGGGTCGCAACGGGCAGCCTGGCCCCGCCAACCGCCCTCCTGCCCTTGTCCTGCCAAAATGCCCCCGGGGGAGGGGTTGCAGCGACGGTGCCCCCCCCCCGCCCGCCAGGAAGTAAGGACGACAGAGACGGCGGAGCAAAGAGCTCGCATTACCCGAGCGAAGCGCGGCGGGGGGGGGACCCCCGGCCGGCCTCCTGATTGCCCCCCGTTTCCTCCGGAGAGCCTCCCGGGGTGTGTGCGGCGGGCGGGGGGATCGGTGTCTCTCGCAGCCCGGAAGGGGGGCGGCAGCGGCCCCTTCAAGGCTCCCTGGCGCCCCTCTCGAGGGCGCCCCCGCCGCGCCCCCCTTTCCTCTCCCTCGGAGGAGCGCCCGGTGGCCGGGTCCGCCCTGCCTCGCCCACCCCCGCTCCCCGGCCGGGCGGTCCGGAGAGGCGCTCGCCGCTCGCCCTGCCGAGCGCGGCGGAGGGGAACCGGCTGCCCCGCCGCCCCCCGGTGCGCCCCCTTACCTGGCCCGCGGCGGCGGCGGCGGCGGAGATGCAGTCGAAGAGGAAGAAGCGGTGCCGGCGGGTGAAGAAGGCCGCGATCTGCTGCCAGCGGGAGGAGGGATCGGGGCCCGGCTCCGCCTCCGCCTCGCAGCCCCGCTTCGCCCAGGGCTTCTGCTTGGCCCCGCCGGAGCCCCCGGGCCCCGAGCCCCCGCCCCCGCGACTGGCGCGCGAGTAGAGCAGCGCGTTGTTCCCGAAAATGTAGTTCATCTCGCCCGCCCGCCCGCCGCCTCCCTCCGCCGGCCGCTCGGTCGGTCAGCCGGTGGGCGAGGGCGGCGGCGGCGGCGGCGGGGCGGCCGAGCAGGAGAGGCGGGGCTGCCGCGCAGAGTTACGCCCGCGGCCGCGGCCCCGGCCCGGGAGAGGCGGGCAGGCAGCCAGGCGGGCACCCGGGCGCCGCCGCCGGCTCAGCGCGCCCGCCCGGCCGCCCCCGCGCAGGCCGGCCGCTCCCCGCCGCCGCCGCCGCCGCCGCCATCGCCTCCTCCCCGCCCGCCCGGCCCCGCACCTGTCACGCCCTCGGGGGCCCCTCCGTGCGCCTGCGCGGCCGGCTAGACGGCCCCCGCCGACCCCCTTTTCTTCTCGGCAGCCTCCGGGAGAGAAGGCGGGCGGCGGCCGGGGGAGGCGGGGGCCCTGCGGCTGCGGCCGGCCCGCTCAACCCCCCCGCCGCCAGCGAGCGGCGCCTGGCGGGGAGGCGGGCGAGGAAGGGCCCCCTCTGTCCCCGGGGGTCAGCGGGGCGGCAGCCCCTCCGCTCCGCCCAGAGAGGGGGGGGGACTGCGGGGGGGCCGCGGCCGCAGCGGCCGAGCGCCTCCCACTCCCCCGCCCACCCGACGAGAGGCCTCCCGCGAGGGGCGCCCGCCCGCCCAGCCCCAGCTCGGCGGGGGCGCGATCCGGGGAGTGAGAGCCCCCGATTCGAGTCGGAACAGGCCCCGGACGGGGGGGAGAAGCGGCTGGGACGGAGCCTCCCGCGGGGAAGGGGCCTGAGGAAGGGTGGGGGGCGGGAGAGGCTCCTCCCGGGGCGCGTTTCGGGCGGAACCCTTGGCGATGCCGTTCCCTCGGCTGGAAAGAAGGGGAGGGGGCGCTCCGAGCTCAGCCCCCTCTTGCCTGACTTTTCCCCAGGAAGCCCCACCAAAGGATCTCCGCCTCCCTCGTGTTTTGGACTCCCCAAAGCCTCGGCCAGCGTGGATTGTGGGAGCTGCAATCCAAAACACCCCGGCCTGGAGGAGCAGCAGCAGCAGCAGCAGCACCGCTGGGGACTCCGGAGGAAGAAGGCGGGGGGGGGAGGGGGCCCGTGGCCGGCAGGGGGCTTCTTTGGCTGCCTGCCCCATATTGCCCCGATAAAAGCGCTCGGGAGGCTCTCTGCAGCAGCCACCCCCCCAAACCAGCAGATTTATTGCGTTTGGCGGTGAAATAGGACCCCCCCCCGCCTTCCAGAAAGCAATTAAGATCCAGCTCTCTTAATTTGACCCTCCAAACAGGAAGCGGCCTTAAAAAACAAACAGGCAAAATGCCCGCTGCGCCAAGGCAGCATCGCTCCTTTCGCTCCTTCTGGTGGGTTTCAGGAAAGATGAAATGGAAGCGCACAGATCAAGGGTCTGGGCTGCCACAGCCCCCTGAGGCGGCTTCCTGGGGGCGACCTCGCCCCAGGCGTCGAGCCCCCTCTCCCTGGAGGGGAGGCGAGACTGGTTTGCTCTCAATCCCTCTCCCCGCAGGGCCTCCGGACCCCCCCCATCCTCTGTGGAAGAGCAACAGCGGGGGGGGGGTCTCTGCTGGATCTGAAAAGGACCACAGAGACCAGCTGCCCAGGCGGCCACAGGGCCAGGGCCAGTAGGGGAAAGGGCTGCCCCCTTCTGCTCTGGGGAGCCAGGAGGTGCCCAACAGCGGGAGGAGAGGGTGTGCCGGCTCTTCCCCACGTGCACCCCCCAGCATCCACTGCTCTGAAGGATGCTGTCACGGGGGGGGGGTGCTGTGTGGGAAGGGAACTTTGATCTAAGGGTGGGGTCTTAGGAGTACTTCCATCCCGAACATTCAGCAGCTTCCACACAACTGCTCAAGACCAGAAATAGGGAACGGGGCTACAGCTGAGGGTCTCCGCAGTCAGGGGTGGAGGAAGCTGTGGGGCCCCTTGCTGAGCAAGGCTTGGGGACAAACACAAGCTCCTTACTCCTTGTGCTGTCACAACTGCGCTCGGCCAGTCCTGAAGGGAAGTCTCAGTAGCAGCAAATAAACCTCTGAGAAACTACCACAGCCCCCAAAGCAGATGCAAGACGCCGCCCCCCGCGTGCACAGCAACGCAAACGCAGAATCACAGAACTGGAGGCGACCCCAGGGGCCATCCCGTCCGTCCCTCCTCTGCCTCTGCCGTGCAGGAACGGACACTCGGAGCCCTCCCTTTGACGGGGACCCGCAAGGACCACTGCCAGCGGTTCCGACGTTGCTTCTGCCAGATCTTTTAATACCCTTGGATGCAGTTCGTGTGGCCCCGGAGACTTGGATTCGGTTAGAGCAGCCCACCATTCCTGTACCCCAGGAGAACAGGGTCACTTCCCCCACCTGAGGCTCCCGCCACTTCCACCCCACTGACAAGGTCAGCTGTTCTCCCTGTCCCCTCTTCCACCTTCTGGACTATGAAACTGCCCGCAAGGCAACTGAGGAATTTCTTAGCCTTGATGCTTTTGGCAAAGCCCGACTTCCCACAAAGGCCAGGGTGGCCGCAATCTCCCGTTACTAATATATCTCTCCTTTCAGAACGTTTGGCCATCTGCTCCACGAACTGGCACCGAGGGCCAGACACAAAACCGGCCACCCCGCGGCACTTGGCATCCCCTCAAATTAGGCCGGGGGCGTCTTTGTGATCAGCTTCCCTCTCCCGGTCCCCACAAGCGTACATCCAACGGTAACAGCCTGAGTAACAGTGAAAAGAGCCCGCTTCCTTCCCCTCCCTCCAAGACCAAGGCCCTGGGGGTGCCCGGCCCAGCCCACCTACCAAAAGGCAGAGGTTGAACTGCCTGGACCGCCGCACCCTCTGCAGAACCCGCCGGCTGGCCTTGCGAGCGTGCCACGCAGAGAGGAACATGGCTCCCTGCCCAGAGGCCGAAGCGCAGGGGTCTCCCCCCTAAGAACTCAGAACGGCGGCGGCAGAAGCACCAGCACCAGCGGCATCTGCTGTAATCGCTGACAGACAGTGACCGGCTCAATCCCGCCCCCCCCCCGAAGTGCAAGCACTTGATTAATCCAACGTCTGTCCAGCCCTGAGGCTTCTCTGACCAGCTCAGGCCACTGGCAGCCGCCTCCTGCTGCCAATTCTGACTGAAGAGCCACTTTGACACCGCTCGCCTGCCGGACATGGCCCCCCCCCACTGGGCAGGAGGGGCAAGCCAGCCGTCAACAGGTGAGATCTTTGATCCTTTGCAGAATACAGAAGTCTGCATCACAACAGCATTCCTTGCCCAACACAGCACTTCACAGAGCAGAGGCCTGGCACCAGAAGAGACCCCAAAACTCACCTCCGGTTTTGAAAAAAGGCTGGGGGGGGGCAGCAGGGGAGGCCCTGCAAAAGTAAGGAACTTGTTGGGTGACTGTGCCCACTGCTGGCTCCAAAATGGGGGGGGGCGTGTGCAGGCTGGCCATGCTTTGCCCACTTCTGACCTCAAAAGAAATTCTGAAGCCACAAGGAAAACAAAATATTTTTCCTTTTCTCCCAGAAAAAACAAACTGGAATTTTGTGAAAAAAACCGAAAATACAGTATTAACATTCTTTCCAAACTGAAAGTCATTCTGTAAATTTAAGAACATAAAATGAATTCTATTTAGCTTGGTTTGGCATAAAAGTATCATGTTTGATACACAAAAAATACAGTTTATACACAACCTAATTACAAATTCAATTTACCTTTTTAAATTTTGCTTTTTACTGCAAATGGAGATAAACAGCCCTGAACTCTAAGGACCTCTTTGGTTTTGCCTGTTTAAGAGGAACAGGCCTAAACAGGCAGGGAAGAAACCATCATCAACGTCGGTAAAACAGGGAAAGTTATTTTGCCTCCTCTCGTCCTCCACAGGGTCAACCAGGCAAAACACAATCGTTCTCCTACAAAAAACTGAGGAAAGGAAGCCGACACCAGGAATTGCAACCATCTGATCAGCACGTAATCTTAATACAGGAGTCTTCTTCCTACATAGCTGACAGAAATGAATTTGGGGCGAGAGGTACGCACGCTCCTTGTCTTGTTCATTCTTAAGTGCAATCCACTTTTCCCAGCTTTTTGTGGCAAAGTGCTTCAGAAGCAAATGGAAAAACCCACCTTCCTGAAGAACTGCCCAAAGGAGGGGCACGTGAGCTGCCCCACGGCCCCGGCACCAGCTCCGGCTCTTGAACGCCAGAGGGCAAAGTGGCGCCATTTTCGGTCCACGCCTGCTCTCTCGCGGCCACAAGAAGGCAAAGCAAGTGTGGTTTCTTTTAAACCAGCCTTTAAAAGTTCCACATCCTCCCCATTTCTCCTTCTATGAAGGAGAGGGAAAACCAGGGGGCTCTGGGAGAAACCACAGACCCGGGTGAGAGCAGCCCAAACTCATTCCTCTGCCTTGTCAGAGCAACTCCTGGTTCCTCTCCATTTCTTCATTGAAAAAAAGCTGCAAAATTGGAAATGGGAGGTAATGGAAAGAATGATATGTTTGTGTGCATGAGTGTAATGAAATATTTCCTCTCTTGGAATGAATGAAACGATTTTTAAAAATAAGGTCCCCCCCTCCCAAATGCCAGGGAACTATATAATAGAAAGGTTTGTATGAGGAGAGTCTGAGGAATAGCAAAAACAGCAGTTCCCGCACCAGTCAGACCTGAAAGACACTTCGGTACACGTTGGGCGCTGCCGGCCTCACGAGCAGAGCATTAGATCTCTGCTGCTGCTTGTGATAATATAGTACACAGCATTAAAGACTTTGACGGCTTTTTTTTTTTAATAGAAAAATCCTACAAAAATGGATGGAGAACCCACTCCCGCCCAAAAAAATTTTCCATCTTTTTCTCCCTGGGCCTTGGCCCAGATAAACCCTGAGGTTAAACTCTGGATCCAGATACACCACTAGCTTCATCGTTACCACCTTTGTCTGCCAGAAATGCTGTAATCTGTGTGGGTGCGCATATAGAACCAATCACAGAACCATAGAAATGTAGAGTTGGAAGAGACCCCAAGGGCCATCCAGTCCAACCCCCTGCCATGCAGGAACACCCTCAAAGCACTCCCGACAGATGGCCATCCAGCCTCTGCTTAAAAACCTCCAAGGAAGGAGACTCTACCGCACTCCATGGAGACAGCCCTGACTGTCAGGAAGTTCTTCCTGAGGTTCAGGTGAAATCTCCTTTCCTGCAGCTTGAATCCATTGCTCCTTGTCCTGGTCTCTGGAGCAGCAGAAAACAAGCCCACTCCCTCCTCTACATGGCATCCCTTCAAATATTTAAACATGGCTATCACGTCCCCTCTTAACTTTCTCTTCTGCAGACTAAACATACCCAGATCTCTAAGTCTATCCTCATAGGGCATGGCTTCCAGGCCCCTCACCATTTTGGTCGCCCTCCTCTGGACTTGCTCCAGCTTGACCATGTCCTTCTTGAATTGGGGTACCCAGAACTGGACACAGTATTCAAGATGAGGCCTATGCAGAATAGAGTGGTACCGTCACCTCCCTCGATCTAGACACCATACTCCTATTGATGCAACCGAGAATTTCATTGGCTTTCTTGGCTGCCGCATCACACTGCTGACTCACGTTCAGCTTGTGATCTACCAAGACTCCTAGATCCCTTTCACACATACTGCTATCCAGCCATGTGTCCCCCATCCTATATTTCTGTATTCCATTTTTTCTACCTAAGTATAGGACCTTACACTTCTCTCTGTTGAATTTCATTTTGTTAGCTTTGGCCCAGCTCTCCAATCTGTCCAGGTCATTTTGAATTTTGATCCTGTCCTCTGCCGTATTAGCAACCTCTCCCAATTTGGTGTCATCTGTAAATTTGATGAGCATGCCCTCTATTCCTTCATCCAAGTCATTGATGAAGATATTGAACAGCACTGGGCCCAGGACAGAACCCTGTGGCACCCCGCTAGTCACTTCTCTTCAGGATGAAAAGCAGCCATTGGTGAGGAGCACCCTTTGGGAACGGTCAGTCAACCAGTTCCAGATCCACCTGACAGTAGCCCTGTCCAGCGCACATTTTACTAGCTTCTTTCCAAGAATGTCGTGGGGAACTTTGTCAAAGGCCTCACTGAAATCGAGAAATGCTACATCCACAGCATTCCCTTCATCTATCAACCTAGTAACTCTATCATAAAAAGAGATAAAATTAGTCTGGCATGACTTATTTTTGAGAAATCCATGTTGACTTCTCGTGATTACCGCGTTGCTTTCTAAATGATTAGAAACTGACTCCTTAATGATCTGCTCCAGGATCTTTCCGGGTACTGATGTCAGGCTGAATGGCGATAATTATTTGGGTCCTCTTTTTTTCCCTTCTTGAAGATGGGGACAACATTTGCCCTCCTCCAGTCTGCTGGAACTTCTCCTGACCTCCAAGATTTCTCAAAGATTATAGCAAGTGGTTCCGAAATGACCTCTGCCAGTTTTTAATATCCTAGGATGCAATTCATCTGGCCCTGGAGACTTGAATTCATCCAGTGTGGCCAGGTATTCCTGCACCACCTCTCTACCTATTATGTGCCGCATTCCCCCTGCTTCCTCCCCTGCTCCCCAACCGCCAAGTTGAGTGCTTGTATCCTTCTGGGAAAAAACTGAGGCAAAGAAGGTGTTAAGTAGTTCTGCCTTTTCTCTTCCGCCTGTTAGTAATTCTCCATTTTCTCTGCGCAGCTACCCTATCGTCTCCTTCTTTTTCCTTTTGCTACGGACATATTTTAAAAAGCCCTTTTTATTGTTTTTGGTGTCTCTGGCCAGCCTAAGTTCGTTCTGTGCTTTAGCCTTTCTGACCTCCTCCCCACATCTCCTGGCTACTTGCTTAAATTCTTCTTTGGTGGTTTCCCCCTTCTTCCATTTCCTGTACATGTTTCTCTTAACACTTAGCTCAACTGAGAGTTCTTTAGTCAACCATTCTGGTTTCTTCAGATGCCTTCCATTTTTCCTCCTTATTGGCACAGTTTTAGACTGTGCCTTCAGTATCTCCCTTTTAAGGAACTCCCATGCCTCCTGAACTCCTTTCTCTTTCACTATTCTTGACCACAGAATTTCAGCCAGCAGCTCCCTAAGTTTACAGAAGTCCGCTTTTTTAAAATCTAAGTCTGGCTACACTTATCTTCCCCTTCCCACTGAATGCCAAATTCCAATAGGGCATGGTCACTCCCCCCCAAAAATCCAACTACTTCTACCTCATTAACAAGGTCACCCCTGTTGGTCAGGATCAGATCTAGAATATGTGATCCCCTTGTCGTCTCTTCCACCTTCTGGACCATGAAATTGTCTGCAAGACAAGCAAGAAACTTGCTGGACCTTGCTGTCTTGGCAGAGTTTGATCGCCAACATATATCCGGGTAATTGAAATCTCCCATTATTACTGTATCTCTCCTTTTTGAATGCGCAGTCATTTGGTTGAGGAAGGCGTCATCAAAGTCCTCAGTCTGGGTTGGAGGTCTGTAGGAAACCCTCACCAATATATCCCTATTGTTTCTTCAAGTTGCCTGTTGACTTGGGGGCCCCCACGGATTTCCAGGGTTTTCTTAGGCCCGAAATCCCACTTGGGGGTGGCTTTGCCAGTTCCTTCCTCTGAAAGAGAGCCTCCTACTGCACCTGGGAGTCCTCGGCAGACCCCCATCCAAGTACTAAGCAGGGCTGACCCTGCTTAGCTTCTAAAATTAGGCTCATAGATGGGTACCTGGCTGTCAAGAGAGGCTGTGCCCTTACTCCAGCTGGGGCTCTGGGAAACAGAAACGGGGGGAGGTCACACAGCCCTGCCAATGCTGTAGGACCCCGGCTCCTAGAACACTCCACCACAGGGCCCACCGAGGGTTGGAGTCTAGCAACACAAATAGGAGGTTCCATGACTCCTGCTGGAAGGGGTTGTTCCTCCCCATCAGGCACCCAAGCAGCTGGCAGAACACGCACACTACCGAGGCATCTCACCGGGAGAGCCCACACCACTTGGGAGCAGCCCCAGGCCTTAGCGGTGCCTCCCTTCCTCCCGTGTGGGTGTGTGCACAAGGGGAGAGAAGGTGGCTGATGAGCAAGAGATCCCCTCCCCTGACCTCTCAGCCGTGGCGAACCCTTCCCCCCTTGGAGGCAGGATCCCAGCCCCAGTCCTTCAAAGCAAGAGCTACAGAGATGGGAGCCTGCTCCCTAGGTTGGCCCAGACAGCAGAGGCTTTTTTATCTCTCTGCCCCACTCCACAACCCCAAAGCACCCACAGGCCACATTACACGGCAAAAATGGCAAGGAAGTCAGACTTGCAAGGGGCTCTGGTTGGGGTCGGCTCTCAGCCTGGTTGGGAGCCTTCCAGCAACTGGCTCCAGCCACCACCCTGGCTGCAATTCTCTAGGAAAACAGGGAAATCTGCATGGAGGTGGACAAATTCTCTGGACTTTCACAGTTGCAACAGAAAGAGGTCAGGTGGCCGGAGGGGGGGGGAGGACTCTTTTCCTTGGCCACACCGCCCCCTGGTGGCAGCCACTCAATGGGATGTGTTGTATTTTTCTAAAGAAAAAAAAGAATTGGTGGCACGTATGTTTTATAACTAGCGTTATTAGTGTTAGACGTTCAAAGTGATGTTGTCTGTTCCCTATTATTAGAAATGTGAAGACTTGTGGAGCAAAAGGCAGGAGAAAGAAGAGAAAAAATCCAACCCCTTTTCTTCTTGAAGCTCTTTTTTCTGCAAAAATTGAAAATTCCATGTTAGGATTGTGGAATATTTTCTTTTGCAGGGATAAATACAGTATTTGCATTTTTGTATTATTATTATTTGCAAAAACAATGCAAGAAAATACCACCAAGGTAATTCCTGCAATTCACTATAATTTCTAGTCGGGTCTTCCTCACCTACTTTTATGGGAAAGAGGCTTATTCATCCACTTGACACTACAGAGAACGAGAGAATAGAATATTGTTTTCTCTCTTACTAATGCTGACCAGTTTTTGTGTTGTTATTGTTTTCCACCTGCTCTCCATTTATTTATTATATTTGTATGCTGCCTTTCTCCCGGAATGGGATCCAGGGTGGCAAAAGCAGAGAGGCTCTGTACCATCCAGCACCATCTAGCTCCTGTGGTAGCAAAATAAATATTTCAAAAAAGAAATTCAGTGTGTAATTATTGTCTTAACAGCTCATGCTTCTAATACACAGGGGGCTCTGCAGGCAATGTAACTGTTCAAGAAACAGCTGGCCAAATTTCTTCTACCGGCACCTGAGGAGGGACCCTCTGACCCTTCCACCTTTGGAAGCTACACACAGCCTGCCTTGCCAAAACAACAAAATCACACAAAAAAGGAGAAAGACCCCCCCCCGCTGCTGCCACACAGCCAGATGGGCAGGGGCCAGATGCTGCCGAGACTCCACCAGTAACACTCCCTCACTGAGCCGGAAAATGAGAGCATCGGGGGAGGCTGCGAGGAACAAGGGCACCCAGACGCACATCCCCCCACAGGCCACAAAAGGACGGCGACACGTACTCTGCCTGCCTGGTGCTGTAGGCCCACCAGACTCCTTCCGAGGAGCTGCTGGGTCCTGCCCCCTGGTCAAGGAGGGTCCTCTGCCCCATGCCCTCTGCCCTCCTCCTCAGGCACCCCTGTTCAGCACACGCAGAGGAGAGGCCTTCTTCCTCCCCGCCCGCTCCACCCCCATGGAACAAGCAAGCACTCAGAGACCTTTACACAGGGAGGAGGAGGAAACTGAGCTGGACCCAAACCTCAACCTACCTCTTCCAGGCGTGCTGCTCTGCACCTGTCTGGAAAGGCCCCGCTTCTGCTGCCACTATGTGAGATGCAGTGCATGCTCAGCTGGCACCGCTGTGCCACACCGACGTGTTTGGAAAAGTGTTGCCTGACAACCACAGCGCTTGCCTGCAGCTGTAAAGGCCTGTTCCAAAATGTCAGAGGCTCTCCAGCTTTCTGCAGGTCCCTCACGGTGACAAAGTAGGCTCATGGCTCCTTCAAGCCCCCAGCTGCCCTCTGGTCACCGCTGGGTCTCAGCAGGGAAGCCAGTTCGCCTTCTCCAACACCTTTCTGCCTCACTGCCTTGTTTCACAGAAATGGCCGCTGCGGGAAATGACCAACCGGCAAAGAACATCTGAACGACGGACAACGGTCACAATCCACAGTGCAGAAAGGGGAAGGAAACACACGTGCCCGCCTGCCCGCCCTCGAGTAGGCTGAGAGGCCTGGATGCACCTACCTTAACTGGGGAAATGTGCGCGTGAGAGACGACGCCATGGATGTTCTCAACCTGGGAGAGGCTCTTCTCAGAGACCTGGACCAACTCCGGAGCAGCTCCCTCGCTGGGCACCTGTGGGGAGCTGCTGGGCGCCAGGGAAGGCGCGTCGTCCTCCTGGGAGCGGTATTTCTGGAAAAAAGGGACAGAGGGAAGCACTGAAAAGGCAGGCAGTTCCTGGGCATGGAGCTGTCGGCTGCAGGAAGGGTGACGGCAGCGCAGGATGGGCTTCCCAGGAACTGTGGACTCCTTGCTGGGCACGGCCCCCCCCCCACTGTTGCCACCTGGGGATCCTGGCCCCACCTCAAACCACTCCCTTTTTAAAACAGTGACTCCTGTATTGGTTAAAATATTTATATCCCGCCCTTTTCACGAGTACAAATAAAATCAGTTTTAAAAATACAGTGTTTAAAGCAATACAGATCATTTGAACAGATTAAAAACATCACAGAACATTTTCAGATATTTATAAGCTGCCCTTCAGTACACTGGCATTCAAGAGCTGCCCGTGCATGCTCTTTTGTATTTTTGTTCTGTTACTCAGTACAAATTATTATTTGAAAAAAAAAAGACCGCTTGACTTTAAGGGCCTTTCCGCACTACTGTTATAGTGCTATTATTCCACTTTCAACCTCCTGTGGAATTCTGGAGTTTGTAGTTCACTGAGGCCAAAGAGCTCTCTGGCTGAGAATTCTAAAGGCCCCTCCCTAAACTGGAAACCCTAGGATTCCAGAGGACGTTGAAAGCAGAATAACAGCACTATAACGATGTAGGGCAGAAAGGCCCTAAATGTGAACCCAGACTCCAAGCGGGAAACATCAAGACAGCAGCAAGAACAAAGAAATCCCAGCAGACCCTCAGAACAACGCTTGCAGGCCAGGCCCAGGCCGTCGTCTAAACCAGCCCCTCGCCCTGCCAACCGCCCCGGCCTGGTGCTCCCCAAAGGGGTCACAGCTGCCAGTGTTCCTGGTTGGGCCACGGAGCCCCACGTGGCACCCAGAAGCCCCAAGAGAGGCTGGGGAGGGAGGCTCAAAACAAGGGAGGGGGAGAGAGGGCCTCCTCCGCAGGAGGCCGTTCTCTGCCTGCCTTACTTCCAGGCACAGAGGAGACACCATTGCAGCGGCGATGGCTACGGCAGCTCTGAGCAGCTTTGCAGGCCCAGCCGAAAGGGAGAGGCCCCTCAGCACCCCCCGTGAGACTCTAAAGCCTAAAGCCAGCCCCTGGACCCCTCCCCAGGCCCAAATTGGTGCCCAGTGGAGTCCCCTGAAAGCCACGTGCCAGGTGTGCATGAGTGGCGAGGCAAGACTGGATGCGACTCGCCTGGGGAGGATGAGACCTGGAGGCCAGGGATGCGCCCCCTCCAAGAGACACATTTCCAGAGGACAGAGCAAAAGGTGAGCTGTGTCTGAGAAGACATCCTTGACTGGGTGTTTTTTACAGGCTTCTGGCGCTGTTTGTTTGTTTGCCTGTTTGCTCCGGCCGTGAGCACACGGTCTAACTGACGAGCTGGGGGAGGACCTAGTAGCCATTAGCTGTTTATAATGGCTCCCAGCTGCCTTCAAGCTCATTTCTAGAGGAGAAAGCCTTCGGCACACAGAGTTTGGCTGCCCAACTTTAGTGAGAGTTCGTTGCTCCTTGGGTTGAAGCCCTCCCGAGATACTCTGCCTGACCATGGGACCCCAGGTGGGTTGGATGACTTGGGGGAGTAACCAGCAGCCACTACAGAATTGCACCCTCAGTCCTGATAGTCTGACAATTAGACTATGGCAAACAGGGGCGCTGACATGGGTTTTTACCGGGGAGTTTGAAGGGAAAGCCCAGTTTTACTTTTTCTAATTTGACTTTCTAGATTATCAAATAGGGAGGCTGAAGGAGCTGCTGCGGTCACCTGCAACAGCTGTGCCACGTTTCTTTCCTTGCCACAAGACATCGTTGGGTACACTTGCAGCAAGTGCAAGCTGGCGACCCTCTTGGAGGAGAAGATTCGGCAGCCGGAGGCCCGGATTTCTAATCTTCTGATTATTAGGAAGGGTGAGGAGTTCTTGGATAGGTCAGAGAGGACCTTCTTGAAGATGGAATACACGGAGGAACTACTGGACGAGGAAGTCGGTTCACAAAACCAGGAGACAGACGCTTGGAGGAATGTGACATGCAGGAATAGAAGGGCCAGGAACCAAACAGAGAATTTTGAGGTACACAATCGCTTCCAAGTTCTCAACCTTATTAATGAGGAAGTGGGACAGCAGGAAGAGGTAATGGAACGTCACCAAGAGCAAATCCAACATCAACAACAGGAACTCCAACACCAGCAGAACGAAATCCAACAGCAGCAGGACCAACAGCCTCAGCTTGAACAGAATCAAGTAACCCCAGACAAGCCTCAGAGGAGACGAGTTCTGGTGGTTGGGAACTCCTTGCTGAGAGGAACAGAACCGACCATTTGCAACCTGGACAGGATCAATCGCGAGGTGTGCTGTCTCCCTGGAGCCAAAATCAACGATGTAACAGAGAGGCTAACGAGACTGGTCAAGCCCACTGACTGTAACCCCCTCCTTTTGGTTCACGTTGGAACCAATGACACTGTGAGGCGCAGCTTTCAGCGCATCACAATGGATTATGAGCTTGTGGGTAGGAAGCTGAAGGACCTTGGTGTGCAGGTTGTCATTCGTCTCTCTTCCCTGTGGAAGGACACAGCCCACGAAGGGAGAGAAGAATAGTGGAGGTCAACAATTGGCCCTGCAGATGGTGCCACCAGGAGCGATTTGGGATTTTGGACCATGGTTTGCATTTCCACGAAGATGGTCTTCTGGCAAGGGATGGGCTGCACCTCACAACCGTCGGCTGGGACGTTTTTGCTAACAGTCTCGCAAAGCGGATCAGGAGGCCTTTAAACTGAGATCGGCAGGGGAGGGAGGCTGTCTTATTCTGGGCAAGGATTTAGTGAGTGCTGGAAAAAATAGTCCAAATTATATAGATAGAGTAGGCCAAGTAGTACTAGAGACCAACAGCAGGAGGAAAAGTAACTTTAGTACAGGACTTCCTGGAAGGGCACATGGTCTTAAGTGTCTCTACACTAATGCACAGAGCATGGGAAATAAGCAAGATGAATTCGAACTCTTAATACAACAGAATAAATATGATTTAAAAGGCATCACTCAAACCTGATGGGATAAGTCTCATGATTGGAATGTAGGAATGGGGGGGTAATAACCTATTTCGCAGAAATAGACCAAACAAGAAAGCAGGAGGAGGAGCCTTGTATGTCAAGGATGTTTTCACCTGTGAAGAGATCCATGACTTAAATCCAGGAAGCCACGTTGAGAGCACCTGGGTAAGAATTAATGGAGTGAGAAACAATAGGGATGTGATTGTGGGGGTTTGCTACAGGCCTCCGGGCCAGCCTGAGGACTTGGATGAGGCCTTCCTGAGGCCTTTTGAATGTGACCACACATTCAAAAAGGAGAGATGCAGTAGTATAACTATCCTGATATTTGTTGGCAGTCAAACTCTGCCAAGATCTCAAGGTCCAACAGGTTCCTCACTTGCCTTGCAGACAATTTCATGGTCCAGAAGGTAGAAGAGGCAATGAGGAGATCGACTATTTTAGATCTGATCCTGACCAACAGGGAGGACCTTGTCGATCAGGTGGTGGTGGTGGGATCCTTAGGGTGGAGTGACCCTGCTTTTTTGGAATTTGTCATTCAGTGGGAAGGAGAAGCCAAGTATAGCCAGACATGCATCCTAGACTTTAAAAAAGTTGATTTCTGTAAACTTAGGGAACTAACTTGCCGAAATCTCGTGGTCAAGATTACTGAAAGAGAAAGGAGTTCATAATGGATGGGAGTTTCTTAAAAGTGAGATACTGAAGGCACAACTGAAAGCTATGCCAATAAGGAGGAAAAATGGCAAGTGTGTAAAGAAACCGGAATGGTTGACCAAAGAACTCTCAGCTGAGCTAAGTGTTAAAAGAAACACGTACAGGAAATGGAAGGATGGTGAAACCACCAAAGAGGAATTCAAGCAAATAGCCAGAATATGTAGGGAGAAGGTCAGAAAAGCTAAAGCGCAGAATGAACTCAGCCTTGCCAGGGACAAAAAAAACCAATAAAAAGGGCTTTTTTAGATATGTCTGCAGCAAAAGGAAAAACAAGGAAATGATAGGGTCGCTACATGAAGAAGGTGGCTAATTACTAACGGGGGGAAGAGAGAAGGCAGAACTACTCAACACTGTCTTTGCCTCAGTTTTCCCCCAAAAGGATAGAAGTACTCAACCGGGGGGTGGAGTGCAAGTGAGGAAGGGGGGAAAATGCAGCACAGAATAAGTACAGAAGTAGTCCAGGAATACCTGGCTAAAATAGACGAATTCAAGTCTCCAGGGCCAGATGATTTACATCCAAGGATATTAAAAGAACCGGCAAGAGTCATTTCTGAACCACTCACAATAATCTTTGAGGACTCTTGTAGAACAGGAGAAGTTCCAGCAGACTGGAAGGCAAATGTTGTCCCCATCTTCAAAAAGGGGGGGGAAAGGACCCAAATAATTATCGCTCAGTCATCCTGACATCAATATCAGGAAAGATCCTACAGCAGATCATTAAACAGTCAGTTTCTAATCACTTAGAAAGCAATCACGAGAAGTCAACATGGATTTCTCAAAAATAAGTCATGCCAGACTAATCTTATCTCTTTTTAGGATACAGTTACGAGCTTGCTAGATGAAGGAAATGCTGTAGATATAGCTTATCTTGATTTCAGGAAGGCCTTTGACAAAGTTCCCCATGACATTCTTGGAAAGAAGCTAGTAGAATGCGGGCTGGGCAGGGCTCCTGTTAGGTGGATTTGGAATTGGTTGACTGACCGAACTCTAAGGGTACTCCTCACCAATGGCTGCTTTTCATCCTGGAGAGAGGTGACTAGTGGGGTGCCACAGCATTCTGTCCTGGGCCCAGGACCTCATCCAAGTCATTGATGTCCATCAATGACTTGGATGAGGGGGTACAGGGCATGCTGATCAAATTTGCAGATGACACCAAATTGGGAGGGGTTGCTAATACCCCAGAGGACAGGATCAAAATTCAAAATGACCTTGACAGATTGGAGAGCTGGGCCAAAGCTAACAAAATGAATTTCAACTGAGAGAAATGGAAGGTCCTGCACTCACAGAAAAAAAAAATGGAATGCACAACTATAGGATGAGGGACACATAGCAGTACGTGTGAAAGGTATCTAGTTGTCTTGGTAGATCACAAGCTGAATATGAACCAGCAGTGTGATGAGGAAGCCAAGAAAGCCAATATGATTCTTGGTTGCATCAACAGGAGTATGGTGTCTAGATCGAGGGGGGCAATGGTACCACTCTATTCTGCATTGGTTAGGCCTCATCTGGAATACTGTGTCCAGTTCTGGGCACCTCAATTCAAGAAGGATATCAACAGGCTGGAACGTGTCCAGAGGTCAGCAACCAAAATTATAAAAACCTTGGCAACCATGAAGCCGGTAAAGACTGGCTGAGGGAGCTGAGCATGTTTAACCTGGATAAGAGAAGGTTAGGAGGAGACATGATAGCCATGTTTAAATATCTGAAAGGATGTCATGTCAAGGAGGGAGTGGGATTGTTTTCTGCTCCTCCAGAGACTAGGACAAGGAGCAATGGATTCAAGCTGCAGGAAAGGAGATTCCACCTGAACCTCAGGAAGAACTTCCTAACAGTCAGAGCTGTCCTGCAGTGGAATATGCTGCCTCAATGGAGTGTAGTGGAGTCTCCTCCTTCTTTGGAGGTTTTTAAGCAGAGGCTGGATGGCCATCTGCCAAAGGGAGTGCTTTGATGTGTGTTCCTGGGGGTTGCACTGGATGGTCCCTGGGGTCTCATCCAATTTTACAATTCTATGATTCTATGCGAGTCTGAGAAAGGGGGCCCTTTTGGACCCAGGGGTGGGCACGCAAGCCCTGGGCTTCAAAGGACGGGGTCCACAGTCCATAAGCTTTAGCAGAGGTAGGACATCCCAGCTGTTCCGCTGTACCTCCCAGTGCCTGTGGATGCCATCCTTCGGGGTGCCCCGTGAGGAATGCCCATGGGGAGCCAGCTCTGGAGGTGGTGCCAGAGGGCTCCTGGGCCAGACTTCAATTGGTGACCGACAGAGATCGCACATTTCTCTTCCCACATCCCTGGGAGACTGCCTGAGGCACGGAGTGTCCCAGCCAACCCTCCGCTTCCCTTTTTCTCGTAACACAAAGGGGGAAGGGACATGCCGTCCCCCCACCCAAGGCAGTAACAGCTCCTTCTCAGGGTTCCTCTTTCGCCTGTCCTCATTCTGCGCCCCTGCATCCCAAAGCTGCTTTTCTTTCAGGGGGAGATGCCCGGAGATCCTCCCCTCCTTGGGGAGTTGGAGCCCTGCACTCCCCCCAGCCCCCCCCCCGCAGCTACTCCCCTAAACTGTCCCTCCGTCCTCCTCCTGCAGGCAGCCTCCTAAAGGCACCCTTTTACACTCTTCATTTGTCTTGGCTGTTCCTGAATTTAAAACTGTTTTTTACTTTTCCAAATTTGCATCAAAAGGTGGCCTACTTAGCTTAAAAAGAAAGGGGAAACTCAGGCAGAAGCCCTCTGGGAGGACAGACCCCTGCCTCTCTTTGGGCCACCAAATGTGAGCAACGGAACCATTTTAGGTAGGCCGGACTGGGCGGGAACTGAGAACTGCAGGCTCTCTCTTCTCTTTCAATGGCCATTTTCTAGTCCTTGACCTCCTAATGCAATTTATTTTACGCATTGCTCGGTGCTCTGTTCTTTCACTACCGCCACTGCAACAGTCGTATTGTGAGTACTCTGCTTCAACCACTTCCACATAAAAGGCTGTTTACTTCATGTCACAACTTCCAGTGTATTCCATCGATGTCTAACATTTTGCCACCATTCCTCCTGCTACCTTGACACATTTTAGGACGCCTTCATTTGGGTGTCACAGATGAAGGATCCCTGCTCTCCACGGGCTCGCTGCAGCCCACTTCAAACCAGAGGGGGCAGCGCGCCTGCCTCGCATTCCGGCTTGCTCCGAGAAAGCCCCCTCACTCACTCTCCAGGCCGATCGGGTGTCCGCATGATGCACAGAGGCTGGCGGGCATAAAAAGGCCGGGCACCAGCCAAGTTCCCACCGCCACGGCACGGGGAGCGAGGGACACGGTACCTCCGGCGGGCCCGACAGCCCCAAAGGAAGGGGCACACGAGGGCCAGGGAGAAGCAGAACGCCCCGGAAGATCCCCGCGGACTCTTCTTCCTCCAGGCGGAGAGCCGAGAGCCTCTTTGCTCGAGGGAGGGGGTGCGGGAGGGGGCGGAGGTCAGCTTTTGCCCTCCAGGCGAGGGGCAGCTGGGGCGTGGCGCCGCCGAGCCCACGGGGAGGATGGGGACGCACGTGCGGACACAGGCAGAACCGGCGAGTCCGCACCCCGAGCGGGGCAGGGAGGGCCCTTAGAAGACCCCGCCCCCACCCTTTCGGGGGGGTTGGGGCTCATGGGCTCTGCTCCCCTTCTCTGCTGTGCCGCTGGCCCCACTTTCAAGGCCAAAAGCCTGGCTCACAGCGGGTAACTTAAGCGCCCCCCCCACCTCTAACACAGCCTCCTCAGCCCCCCGCCATGGTCCCAAGCGGCCCGGGACTTCACGTGGCCTCTTTTCATGTTAAAACAGCTGCCGCCCGCCCCCCGTGTAACATCCCAGGCTGGGCACAAAGCCAACGCTCCGCGTTCAGCCTCCTCCGAGAGCAAAAGCTCTGCGGTGCCCCAGATCCGCCGGGCATTCCACGCTCCCGCTCACAAAGGGAAGGAAGGGGGGGCCGCGCACGGCTCTGCCCTTTGTTCGAAGCAGGGAAGACGCGTCCAGGCTCCTCTGCCCGGGGGCTCAGCACACTCTCTCTCTGTCTCTCTCTCTCCAGAACTAGCTAACGGCCTGGGCCTATTTTACTCTGTTTTAGTAGGAGGGAAGGACGGTCAAAGCAGTCAAAGCAGATCAGAGACGTGACGGATTCATGCTGAGCACAAAAGCAGCACGAGAGGAGGAGGAGGACGGCGGAGTGGGAGGGAGGCTCTGCATCTCAGGGAAGGAATGGATGGACGGCCAAGGAAGGCCCCCTTGTCTCCCGAGAAGCAGCTCTCCCAGGAAGAGACGTTGCGACATTCCGGACGGGCAGCACGGACTCTGACAGCGCACGCACACGCACGCACACACGCTCGGAACAGGAGCAGGACCCTGCCTCCGACCCAGACTCCAAGCGGGAGCTGCTGAGGCGGGCGCAGTGCTGCCAGGCCCACCTTCAATAGCCCAGCGCTGAGTGAACAGGAGATGCTCCAAAGAGGAGCGACGCAAAATGAGCAGGGGGGGCAATACAACTTCTCCCCCCTTTGGGGCACGTTGTCCCTCGGAGCAAGACAGGGAAGCCGTGGGCGCCCCTAAGCCACCCCAGTGATAAAGAACCCCGGAACGGACCTCAGGGAAAGGCAACGACACGCCGCGATGGGGCGGCCACGTTGGGACCTCCCCCCCGACACTCAATGAGCCTCTCCTTCTGCGCGGCTTGCCTTCTACCGACCGCATATCCACGACGACCCCGCAACACTTTTTCAGATGACAACGTTTGGGAGCGCAGAAATCAACGGTAGGACCACCAAAGGAAATGCAGCAAAAGCACAGGCATACCTCGTGCCCCTCAAAAAAAAAGGAAAAGTGTCAGGAGACCTCAGCTTGGGGGTCCTCGCTGGTTAATGTCATTACCCCCAAAGACATTAACCAGCGAGTTAACTGGGGAGCTGGGGAGTGGAAGAACCGTAAACCTGAAACTGCTTTGCGTTTCAGTCACATTATCCACCTCCAGCACACAAAAAGCAAACCCTGTGGGGGGGGGGGGGCTTAGCCATTGAGTCATCTGGACGTTCAAGGGCCAAGTACCGCTGCCGCCCGCTCCAAAGACCCCCGGGCCCCACAGCTGCCTGTGGTCTAAATACCACCACACACAGCAGCCAGGAATGGAGCCCAACCGCCATGCCTGACTGGAAGATTCTCAAGAAAGGTGGGCCTGGTGCTTTTATTGGGCTCTCAACACAGGCTGCGTCCCGCGCCCGCCCCCCCGCTTTTCACTCTGCTCACCACCCAGGCCGATGGAAGAGTTCCGGGAGAACTCGAACTCCACGCCGTTTTGTGGCCTCCAGGCTGGTCCAATAACAACGCTGTCCTCGGAGGGCTTTTGCCCACTCGGGCCAAGAGAGCGGCACCATCTGGCTCATGATCCTTCCCCGCCCTGCAAGCCCTTTCTCACGGGCCTCTCCGCCTCCCCCCAGCAAAGCCCCTCCGCTCCCCCCAACGGCCACAGCTCTTGCCAGGCCAAGGGAACCGGGCCAGGGGAGGACGCTATCCCAGGTAAAAGGCAGCTCACGCACCCCTTGCTTTCAGTCCCAAAAAGCTGGAACGGGATAAGCCACGGACAGCCCGGACCACTCCCTCTAGCCCACATAGGCAAGAGTTCCCAGTCAGGAAACTTCTCCGCCTTTGGCAGCGAAACGCAATTTACTCTCTGTCTTTAATTGCAGAGAAAAGAGAAAGCTGTCCAGCACAGCCAAATAACAGCCCGCCGCTCACGAAACAGTCACTCCACGCCTCTGGCATTCCTCTGGCACAGCCACGGCCGAGGCAGTCAATGAAGGTAAGGCCAGGAGAGGCCAGGAGGCGTCCACACAGGGCCTCCCTCCCAGCCCTGTGGAACGGCACGGCATTCCACCAGAGCACCACAGGAACACCGTGGCTGCCGTGCCGGACATCAGCCACCACCCAGGCCACCCCCGTGCTCGAATCCCAAGCTGCTCCTAGAGGTGAAGGTGGGGAAGGCCGGGGAGGCTCTTCAACCGGGACCAAAACATTACCAGCAAATGCTCTCCTGCATTTGGCCACTCCGCCACCCCCCCACCATCTGTTCTTCTGCAGAGTGCTGCAAACTGTGCGCACAGCCGGCGACTGCTCTTTCAGCAGTCACACTGACCAAGGAGCGTTCCGCCTCCCTCCCTCCAAAGCATCATCGAATGCGTGCCATTTAATCCAATCGTGCTGCCTAATTCTATTATTACCGCTTCTAACGCTCCCCGAGGAGATGTGGCTAATTTACTCAGACGCGCCTCCAGCTCACCCGCAAGACCCACCTTGCACCCAAACATTAGAGAGACGGAGTTGTTGCTGCAGGCAACTTTGCAGTGGCACAGCATTGGAGAAAAGCAGTCCACCTTTTTGATGCTGGGAGACATCTTGTCAGACCCGGGACACCCGAATTCGTCAACCGCAGAGCTTCCAGAAGTTGGTGTGGAGACACCGCTGGCCCACCGCCAGCCTCACTCATTGGAAGCCAAGTCCAGAGAAAGGGGGCAGGGGAAGAGAACGCGGCCGAATCTCCTCTCACATTAGATGTCCGCACGGCCTGGCAGAGGCCACTGAGTGAAGCGCTCCATCCATTTCGGAGCAAAGAACTCGCTTTCTGGAATCCTCTCAGCCAAAAGTCTCCAAGGCGGAAGCCGGGGGTGGGGGAGAGGAACTCACGGCTGGCTGGGAGGGGGTGGCAGCAACGGCAGGAGATCCACCTGCTGTAGCAGAAGATCAGCTGCCTCCTCCACAGGGACGAAAGCCACCGCGGCGGCTCCTCTGGCTGGAGCCACTCTGCTCTCCTCTTCTGCTGGGGCCGGATGCTCCGAGGGAGGCGCCAAGTGCCACAGCAGCCACGCAAAACACTGTGCGGCAGGCACACACGTGCAGGCAGGCAGGCACGCGCGTGCACACACACACATGAGAGGGGGAAGAACCATGCATGGGTTTCACCCCCCACCCACCCACATCATTTGCTTCCACGCTGGGCCAGAAGGCAACACACTGGTCCTCAAGTGAGAAACGCAGCAGTCACAACACTTCCTGGGGCAACCTGCTATGGGGAGCTGCCTCTGAACTTGCCAAGCGACCCACATTTAGAAGGCGGGCCTGTGAGTCTTCCAGCCCATTGTGCCCACAAAGGAACGAATGAAGTGCCGATGGAAACATCATATATTATTATCCCACTAGTGGGTTACTGGGATCCTGCAAGGGAGTTGCAGGATCCCAGTAGCCCACTGTCATTAGCCCTCTGAATGTTCTTTGAGCCCAGCGAAGCTTCCGAACACTCCCAGTAAAGGCAGCCTCACGCAGAACGCATTGCAAACTGAATGCAATTAACAGGTGCCTCCAGAACAGGCACAGCTGGTGCCTCAGCAGAAGCCCACCTGGCCACCACAGAAGCCCGGACCTCCTTCCTGGCAAAGGGCTGAACCCAGTTGGGCACCATGGGCCCACCCTGGGCAGCCCTGGCACATCCCTCCAACAGACCTCAAAGCCCACACCATCCCTGTCTTGCTCCGGAGCTCTCCGCTGCCAGCCACCTTCTGGCCAGTGGTCGGCATGCCCGAGAAAAGGCAGCCCGTGAGGGGGGCACGGGCAAACACGCGAACGCAGGAGGGCAAAGAGAGGCTCCGGGGGTTACAGCCTCCTCCCATTCCGTGGGCAGCCAGGAAAGAGGTAGCTCCCCCAGAAATTTTCAAACCTGGGGAAAATTGCTTCCCCGCCTCTTTTCAGGAAAAAAGGGGGGGAAATGGGGAGAATCAAACTGTCCCCTCCTTTCAGGCTATCTGTCATAAATCCAAGTAGAACATCTATCTGATCCACGTCTATCCGATCACTGGTACAAGTCTCCTACGTCCACCTCCTGAACATACGGAAAAAAGGTGGCATACAAATATAATAAATGAATAAACAAACAAACTAAATTAAATTAAATGAGAACCCCCCCCCCCAAAAAAAAAGATTTCCAGAAGACCCCTTCCAATTTTCTGCCAATGACAGGACGGCACATTTGTGGGGAGAGAGGTGCCATGCAGGTCCAGCCATCCACATGTGGATTTGCTCTCAATCTAGAAACAAAAACTGACCAACCCACACGATGTAACTTTTTGTAAATAACTCCACAAATTTAAAGTCCGTATGTGCCTTTAAGTTGCCTGTTGACGTACAGAGACCCCGTGAGTTTTCCCACAGGGTTTTCTTAAGCAAGGAATCCCACTCAGAGCTGCTCTGGCCAGTTCCTTCCTCTGAGACAGAGCCTCCTACAGCACGTGGCCTTCATTGGTGGCCTCCCATCCAAGTGCTGACCAGGGCTGACCCTCCTTAGCTTCCAAGACCAGGCAGGATCCGACGTCCCCTTCAGGGTATGTCACTCCCGCACAAAGGTTTTTTGTTGCAAAAGGGTGCCACTGCTGAGTGCCCACTGACAGGAAACTAGGAGACAGGAAGAGGGAAGAATTCTTCCAAGCTGCACATTCTCCTGTCCCCATGGTAGTCTGCCCAGGGCCCAGCTAGCCCGGCATCCTCACCACCATCTTGTTCTCCCTTCTAAGCACCGGACGCGTTCCAGGTGCAAAGACCAATGCGGTGAGAAGCCAGTCTGCCCGTGCCGTGGTCACAATTCCCTCTGAAGCTGCAGTGCTCCCTCATCACATGGAATGGAGTGGGACAGCCTTGTGGGAGCAGGGTCTTGGCCTGCCCCCCCATGAGGCTGAGCATTGCCACCCCCCCCCATGGGAGAGGAGTGCCTGCTCCCATTTGACCCCCAGCCATTCCTACATGGGGCTCCTCATGTGTAAGGCCTTCTTGGTGGACATAACTTCCTTTAGTAAGGAACAATGTGAAGAAACCCATTATTCTCAGCCTGTTCAGATGGATAGGATTTCTGTTGCCCATTACACACATTGTTACTTTTACCAAGGTGTCACTTAGGTTTTGTTGCATTCAATGTGTTCAAATGGCAAAACAGAGTACAAACTTTAAAGAAAAAACAACTATTTGTGTGTTTTGCATGCTGCTTTACAATTTTTCAAGTATTTTCAAATTCTGTAAGCTAGGATAGAAACCCTGCTGCACAAAGTGGGAGTCTCATGGTCAGAACTGTTCAACAGTGGACTCTGCTGCTGCCTCCATGGAATGTGGTGGGTCTCCTTCCTTCTTTGGAGGTTTTTAAGCAGATGCTGGATGGCCATCTGTCAAAGGGAGAGCGTGGATGTGTATTCCTGCATGGCAGAAGGCAGTTGGACTGGGTGGCCACTGGGGTCTCTTCCAACTCTATGATTCTATGAGTCTAAACCCCTAAAAGTGAACATACCTTAGGCTCCTCACTTTGTGCCTTTTCAGCCACCACAGTCTCAGACAAGCACCTGCACTCCAGAAGCACGTCTAAGTCACAAAACAAGGCAGATTCCCTCAAGAGTTTACTATCAAAGATCCCGTAAGGATCAAGGAACGCCACGAATTGAGGGCAACCAAGCCTTGTACCCGTGAAAGGGCAATCCCAATGGACCAAGCGCATCACAAGCAACTTCAGCGACATCAGGTCTGGATCCCAAACAAACGTGCCACACGCTGAAACCCGCCCTGCGCTCCCAAGCGAAGCCAAAAACAAAACAGTGGCACCGGCAGCAGATGAGACGAGGCCTCACTTGTTTTAGCTGTCAAGAGAAAATGCTCTGAAGATGACATCCTTGCAAGCAGAAAATAGACATGAAAAGAGGCGCTCCCTTCCCTGCCTTCACAGAAACACGCACTCTTCCTCTTGTCAGCCAAGAGAGGCTCGTTATTAAAAGGTGTCAAATCTGATTCTCACATCAGACAGATCTGCTGAAGCCCTCCCTGTTTTCACTGTAATGACGGCAAGGAAGACAGAATGAGGGGCTGTGGGGGGCTCCCAGGGTTGCTGGCGGCAGGGAGGCTTCCTTTGCAAAGGAGCAAGAAAAGGCTCACAAGAGCCCCACGTAAGGCAGGCATGTGCCTCTGTGGCAGGAGTCCCCCTCCTCAGGACTCAAGCCAAGCTGGGATCTGGGAGGCCTGCGGGGGCCCCGGGCCTGACACGTTGGTCCGAAGCCCCCTCCCCACAAGCCTATGACAGAGCAGCTTCAGCCCAGCAGGAAGAGCCCTTTCAGCCATAGCAGTGGAAGGCTTCAATTGGGGAGGAGGGCATTCTTAAATATAATCCTCATCAAACCTTCTTCAGATTAAGACAGCCACAGCAAACGGAAGCTGAAAGGTCAAACAAAGCCAACACCTAAATTCTGCACTGGGAATGTTTGCAACCCGACTATAAGATGCAAGAATTTCTGCGCATCCAAGCATGCCATTTTTTGCGTGCTGAAAAGAATGTCCCACAGTCACACACACTCTGTTTGCATCCGACTAAGGAAGGGATACTCCAGAACAGAATTGACAACCAACATAGAGGTAAAGACTCTTGACCAAAATCTGAGGAAGTGAAACGCTGACCCGTTATCACGCCCACCAAGTTAATGCACAGAGGCACACTGCATCTTACCTTGGTGGTCACTATGCACAGGCAGTCCATGATTCCTCCAGCATCAGCATAGCAGGTCAGTCTTCTCTTAAGCCTGCTCTCCAGTCAGTGGCCAGCTGGCTGGCCAGCCAATTAAAAACCCAGAGGAGGGGGGCAGGGACAAAAGAAGGTCCCAAGGGGACCGAGGCTGAGGCTGCAAACCCTGCTACAGGATGGAGGAGCCAAGAGTCCCGGACAGACATGGAAAGAGGCCAGACACTGAGAAATGCCCACGGCTGTGAGGAAACCTCTCCCTTGCTGACCTGCTCACAGTCACCCCCAGGATTAACAATTAACCACTTCCTTCCTTTCTTCCTCCTTCCTTCACACAGTTTGCTCCAAGTTTCCCTCTTCCAAAGATGATTTGCTAGAGCTATCGGGGCGGGGGCTGAATGCCAGATCTGCTGGTGAACAGTAATTCTCCCTCCTAGATCCCTGAAAAAGTCTTCCAGGAAAGGAATGCTAACACTAAGCAT
This sequence comes from Cyclura pinguis, assembly GCA_030412105.1. Classification (NCBI taxonomy): domain Eukaryota; kingdom Metazoa; phylum Chordata; class Lepidosauria; order Squamata; family Iguanidae; genus Cyclura; species Cyclura pinguis. The sequence goes on from CM059601.1 coordinate 256,662, forward strand.
AGAGATTCCCCACATTAAGCAATTTCAGCTTCTGGAGCCAGGAAAAAAGCCTGATGGACTATTCCATGTAGAGTTTTAGGGGGGGCAGGAAAGCAGAATTCATACAGCTGGAAAGAAAAAAGTGGCAACACAGGAAGGCAAGAACAAAACCTTGGTTTCCGCTATTTTTAGCCCCATGTCTGCCTTGAACGTGTCCGACCCACGAAGCCACAGCTCAGTGGCAGAGCACATGGTGTGCACCCACCAAATTCCCTCAGCAGAACAGTGGGGCAGGCAGCTCAGGAGCAGCCAGGGAACATGTTTTCAGCCCCTGCCCCACCTCACCTCACCCCACCCCTGGGTTAAGAAAATCTGCTGGAGCATTTTTCAAATAGCACCAGGGGGCTGGGCAGGGAGCAACCGGATGGTCACTTCCGGGTTCAGTTTGATGGGTTGGGGAGCTGACCTCTCTAAACAAAGAGCACTGCCTTTCTGCACCCAATTTCCCCCATTATGGTATGGGAACCACAAGCCACCCCCCCATGCCCACACACCCACTCACACCCTTGCTAGTGAGGAAAGGGCTGTGGGCTGGGTGGCCGAATGGTTGGAGACTGCACAAGGCGCAAGCCTGCATGACTCCAGACACTGAAGGAGCCCAAAGAGCCCAGGAAGGGTGTTCACTATGCACCTGTCCCACCCACCTTCTGGGCAGCCACGCCAGGGGGCACACCACCACTCCCCCTCCCCCGGAGTCCTGGGCCAGCCCTGCTCCAGCCAAAGGAGCATCTCGGAGGGCTAAGAGAAGGGATGGGGCAAGGGAGCACCACCACTGCTACTTTTGGCCGTTGCCTTTCCTGCCACCACCTTCCCCCAAAGTAAGCTGCTTCTCCTCCTTCTCCCTTTCCACCCCTAGGCATCTAGAAAGGAGCTTGTACCACTGCCTTAGGCCAGCGCCCACACACCAATGCCAACACACAGGTAACCCAGCTGTGCACAGCGAGTTCTTGCTGCTCCACCACCTCCCTCGAAGAGCAGGTCTGGCAGGAGGAGGCCGGAGACAACCATTCGGGTGCTAGACCCAATCCTCATTGGCCAAGGGGAGCAGCTCTTCCCCTCCCTTTACTCACCACAGACTGAAGCCCCTGGCAGTCTGGTCGCCTCTAGAGCAGGAGGGCCAGGCATGGTTCTATGTCAACCACCAGCTGGGTGCTGCAGAGAACCTGCTGCCTCCCCCCGCCCTGCAAATGGGAAGCTGGCTGGCTCCTCTGCAGGGGAGGCGAGGGCGTCCCGCTCCCCGCAATTAGAGGCCCAGGAGGCAACCCTCATTTGTCCCTGGGAGGATGTCTTCACATGTGAACCAGACCAAACTGATTGGTTGTGTGTACGTGCACGTGCAAGTGCATGCATCAAAGCGGCTACGAGCCAGTCAGGGGACTGAACCATTTCACAGCTGTCATGGACTTGAAACACCAAACAACCCAAAATGCTTCTTGAAATATCTCCACAATCCAAAGTATGACAGTGGCCCAAAGCCCACATGAAAGAAGAGCAGAACACCACCGCAGCTTCTTTCGAGTTCTCCTCCTCTCTGAAGACCTCAGAAATCATGGTGGGCAACCCACGACCCTCAGGAGTTACCCCTGCAGACCCTTCCCAATGTTTCGCAGCTTCTTTTGTATGGCACGTTTGACTGTCCTGAAACAACAGTTCTCTAACTGGTACATGAAACCATGAACAATACAAAAAACACAAGCTGAAACAAGGAATACGGAGGGCACGGGACAGTAAAAACCAGCACCACAAACGAAAAACCTATTATCCTCACCCTCAAGATTTTACCTGTTAGCTGTCTGGCCACCAAGGCCCCCAGAATGAAGCACCACCACTAAGACACACACAGACACTCATCAAGGACAGATTAAATGCCCATTCTAAAAAGCCAGGGCTGAAGGGTGAAACACAGTCCCGGAAGCTCTGCCAGAGCAGCACCAGACTGGCTTTCTCTCAGAGGGAATTCAACCATTGCAGGGCCACTACACACAAGTCCTGCCTCTGGTACCTCTGAATTTCCCAGCCTGGCCTCATGGATCTCAATTCCCCACCAACATCAGGAGGATGAAGAGGAGAAAGAGATGGGCCCTCACATATCCCACCCCAAGCCAGCCAGGGCTTCACACGTCAAAGCCTGCACCCTGAACTGGGCTTGGAAACAAAGGAGAAGCCAGTGCAAGACTAGCAACACGTAGTCTCTGAAAGGCACACTGGCCAGCAGAAGACCACTGCCATCTTGCACTAGCCATAGCTTCCAGGGGCAGCCCCATGGAGAGACCACCATTGCAGTCTAAGTCGGAAAGCATTACAGACTGGATCACTGAGGCAGGAAAGATAGACGTAGCTGTCACTTGCACATTGTTGACACCGCAGCCCAGACCCCTGGACAACCTCCTCCCCGACGTACATGCTCAGCAGCTTCTCTGGGAGACTAATCTGCCTGGAACTCTCATTAAAGCCAAGCAAGCACAAAATCTGCTGGGATAATTAGCCGCAGGGAGGGCCTGTGGAATATGCTGCCTCCAGGGAGAGTAGTGGAGTCTCCTCCTTTTTTGGAGGCTTCTAAGCAGAGGCTGGATGGCATCTGTCAAAGGGAGGGTTCTAATGTGGCTTCCTGCGTGGCAGAAGGGGGCTGGATCGGATGGGCCCTGGGGTCTCTTCCAACTCCATGGCTCTATGATTCTACGGTCTACTCCCCCCCACACATGCAGCCTCTGAGCCAGAAGGACAAGTGGACGGTAACAACTGGGGAGGAGAGGGAAAGGCTGCCAGGGCCACCAGGGAGTTCCAAGGGCTTCCTCAGCGCACATGCCTCTACCTCCTCCCCTCCCACCTGGGCCATGCTGCTGCTTCGGGCTACAGCCCCACGGGAGGGAGGGAAGGAATCCAAAGGCCCCACCTTGCATCTGCCTGAGAGAGAAGAGGCACAGCAACTCCCCCCTTCTTGGGGTCAGGCGTGATGGAAGTTGCCATCCAGCAATACCAGGAGGGCCACAGGGTCCCCCTCCATGACCCTCACAGGCACAGGGAAACAGAGACTTTTCTTTCCTCTCTGCAGCACTCTGGACCACCCAGTGAAATCAAGAGGTAGCAGACTCAGACAAAACGTTAAGAACACCTTAACCAAACTCACAGGCCTCCCATGAGCCAAGGGCTCACGCGGCCTTTCCAAAAGCTCTGCAGAAGTTCACAGGCATCAACTGGCCTCCTGCTGCCTATCTGCCACGATACCCAGGTAGAACTCGGTGCTCAGGGGTTGTCTGTCTCTCAGCAGCTGGAGGTACCCGGGGCCAAGCCGTCCTCCCAACCTAGCCCCCTCCATTTGAGGGCATCCTGGCAAGGAAGGCTTCGGCCTCAGAATGCTCCTGGGCTCCCATACGGGATCAGCCAGCAAAATCTTTCCGTTCCTGAAAATGCCACAATGAGTGCAGGTGTGCATGAGCCACCAAGACTTCTGGACAGGCTCAGAAAAACAGAAAGCCTGCTGTCCAAAAACCAAGTGGAAGAAAAAGGAACGAAGGAAGGTCAGACCACACAACAAACAGGAACAGGCAGCCATTATTACAGCTGTCAAGGCCCACGTGGCACAACGGCTGCGCACTTCTGCTTTTGTCAAAATACACTCGAAACGTGGTCTTCCAAATCTAAATGTCACACCGAGCATCATGAAATTTTCAAGCTGCACTGAGTAGCTTGAAAAGTTGCTCATTAGCTAGCTGGGGGTCAATGAGAGCCTTAAAGGCTCTGCAACAGTGGAAGGCGAGTGACGAGGCTGCTCTCACAGACTCTTGTGCTGGGAACAGGCATTCTATACAAGCTGCAGACTTGCAAGATAGGCGGTGGCGAGTGTTCTGCCCCACTCTTCCTTCAAAGAGCTCAGGCGGCCTGTTTTCAAACAAGGGGCCCCAGAGACCACCAACCGGTGATGTTCATAGTCAAATGAGGACTGGAGTGGAAACCTCTGTCCCCCAGTTTCTCTTTGAAGAAAAGAAAAGGATACGGAGCTTCATTCAGCAGCAGAGAAACATCTACAGGCACCAAAAATGTTTGAACGCTACAGTTAAATACCAGTTTAAGAACCACCAACCGTCTAAGCCCCACCAAACTTCAGCAGGGCCTACAGCTGCCTACCCATGACACAAAAAACAACAGAGGACACATTCTGCACCCTAAAAAAAGACGCAGACCCTCCATATCCCTCTTCCTTACACCGGCAAGCCAAGCAGGCAGCTGCATAAAACATCTGGCTCCAAGATCACAGCCTGGTTGGCTCAGGAGCCGAAAGAGACCCCTCAGTAGCCACGGCCCCACCTACCTCTGCACTTGGACTAAAGCTGCTGGGCAGAGTTTCGGAAGTCACAGTTGTGCTCGGAAGGCTGGAGAAGTCCCACGTGTTCACAGGCTGGACAAATTCGATCTGCCTGGAGTGATCGATGCTCTTGGGATTGTCAAGTAAGGTCACCTCATAAAATTCTTGAATGTCTGCAGACAAGGAGAGGTTCCAGGAATGAGCAAACAGAACAGACAAGCAAAACCGTGGCTGCTCCCCACCTCCTCCTCCAGTGGATGGCGGCAAAACCAGGCTGCCACCAGCACGAAGCCGCACAAAATCTCTTCAGGGATGCCGCACGACTAAACCACACCGGACTGAGTTCTGCGGCTCAGGCAGCGGCGACGGGCAACCCGCACCCCCGGATGCATTTCGTGAGTCCAGAGGCCACCCCTCTACCCAGCAGGGAAAGAAGACACCTCCAAGAGCCCAGGCACAGCGGGACCTGCTCTCCCCAAACAGAGACGGGGAATGTCCTGAGAAAGAAGCGAGCGTGTGTGTGTGTGCATGGGAGAGTGCGCGTGCGTGAATGAGAGAAAGCACCGGGCAGCCACTACCTCACACCGCCCCCTGCCCTGCGGGGTGATTTCTCTCAGTCTCCTTCGATTCTTCAGGAAGGGAGAGAGAGAGGGGGGCAGGGAAAGGGGGCGGAAGGAGCCCCTCAGCCCCGGGCAAGGCTCCTGCAGAAGAGCCCAATCGCTTCCCGGAGGTCGCCGGGCAAGGGGTCGCCAGCAGGCCGGCCCCGGCCCGCCCCCATCCCAGGACCACCACAGCCCTGGTCGCTCTGCTTCGGAAAGAGCACCCCGCGGGAGCAAAGACCGGCCCGGAGGAGGAGGCGGCGGCGGCGGCAGAGCGGCCAAGAGGCCGGGGCGAGTCGCTGGGGGGCTTCCGGGCCAGGCCCAGGCTCCCCGTCTTCCTGGCCCGGCCCGGCCGGCACCGCAGGGGCCGGGCCAACGACCGACCACCGACCGACCGACGGCCACGCGGCTGCCGCTGGCGTTTCCCGCCGGGCCTGCGGAGCAGCGGCGCCTTCCGGCTGCCGGCCCCGCTCCCTCCCCGGGCGCGGGGAAGCCCGGAGCGACCACCGACCCACCCGCCGCCTCCGGCTGAGCTCCGCCGCTCGCCCGCCCGCCCGCCCGCGCCGGCCGGCCACGTGACTCCTCCTGCCTCTCCGGAGGGAGCGGCGGCAGGAGGCCCGGCGGCGGCGGCGGCGGCGGCGGCGGCGGGGGGCCGTCCTCCGCCGCGACCCCCGGACCCCCCGCAAGGGCCAGGGCGGGAAGCGCGGCCGAGGCACGCGGGGACCCCAGCCGGGCGGGCGCTGGGCGCACAGAAGTCCCCCCGCCCGCTCCCGGACTTACCGAGGAGGGCCTGGAAGAGGCTGCTCTGGAAGATGCCGATGACCCGCTCGACGGAGCCGCGCAGCTGCCGGTCCTCCGCCTGGCCCAGCTTGGCCCGGTAGCCCTCCAGGAGCCGCAGCGCCCTCTCCGTGTCTGCCGGGGAGGAGGGAGAGGAGCGGGGTCAGCGGCGGCGGCGGCGGGGCTGGGCGCTCTGCACGCGCTCAGAGGCCCTCTCCCTCCCTCCCCCCCGACATGGCCCGGGCGCGGACTGCTCACCTTGCCTCCTCACCGGCATGGCGGGCGGGCGGGCGGGGGCCCCGGGACTGCCCCCCTCCTTCCCTCCTCGCCGGAGTTTCGCCGGGCCGGGCCCCGGGCGCCGCTCCCCTGCCGGCCCGCCCTCCCGGGCGCCGCTCCCTCGGCGCTCCCTGGTCCCCCCTCCCCTCCGCCCGGGCCCTCCGCCGCTGCGCCCGCGGCCCCCCCCTTCTTTCTCTTGTTTTTCCCTCTTTCCAAACTTTCCAGGCGACCAAGATGGCGGCCGAGGGCCTGCCCGGAGGAGGCGGGGGCAGGGCGGTCACGCCTCCTCGCCGCCCGCCAATCAGGGGCCGCCCCGCCCCGCGCGGCCACGCCCACCCCACCTCTCCCGAGCGGGGCGAGGACAGGTGAGCCGCCGAGGGACCGCCCACGCGCCCGGGCCCCGCCCACAACGCCGCCGCCGCCGCCGCCGCCGCGCTCGCAGGGCGCGGGCCGGCCAGGCGGCGCTGCGCCGGGGGGCCTCGGCCAGGGCGCGCCTCCCTTCCTGCGGGACGGAGGGGTCTGCCTGCCCCCAGGGTGCCGGGGGGAGACTGGCCTCCGTGGGGCCGGGGGGGGGGCCGCAGAGTTGTACGGGTTCGCCCAGGGCCGCTGGGCCGTTTCCCAACCCCCCGGCTCCCCCCTTTCCTGGGTCGGGGAGCGGGAGACCCCTCTTCCTCTACCCCGCGCCCGGAGCCCCCGAGACTCACCCGCGGCCAGCCGGGAGGGGAGGGGGGGCGTTTGCTCCGCGCCCCTCCGCCGGGGAGCGCGGGGCTCCGGCCTCTCCTCTTCCCGGGGCCGGGCGCCCCGGGTGCCGCCGGGACCCCCCTCCCGCGCCCTGGCAGACGTCTGGATGCGGAGGGGGGACGTTTGGCTCGTGCTCCGGAGAGGCTCGGCTCACAACCGGACTCGCGGAGGGTGGGCAGCGGGGGGCGGGCGGGGCTGGGGGGAGAGGAGAGCGGGGTCCCGGGGCGAGCGGGGGAGGGGCTGGGGGCCTGGCGGCGGAGCCAGCGCGTGCCGGTGTGTCTCCGGGCCCCCCTTGGCGGCAGCCCCGTCCCCGCACCTGGGCGGTCAGAGAGGCTGTTGGGAGGACAGGCCCGGGGGGCGGGGGCGGGGGCGGGGGACCATCATCGTCCCCTGGCTGGAGGGGGCGCGCGAAGGACGGCGGATGTCGCGAAGCCCTACGGTGGGCTTGCCGGGCGGGGGCGGGGCTCGGGCGGCCTCTCCCCGGGCCCTGCTGGGACTCGCCGTCTGCCGGCGCCCGCGGGCTGCACCCCGGTCCACCGGCAGGGTAACGCTCTGCAAGAAGAGACGAGGTTGGGATCGCCGGGCCTGTTCCCGCCCTGATGCAGGCTTTCCGGAGGGTCCCGAGTGGCCGCCTAGCTGGCCGTCCAGGGCGCTGCCCGGTGGGTTTGCTGCCCCCTCTGCAGTTCTGCAGGGCCGCCTGTTCCCCTTTCTGTGAAGACGGGGGCAAGCGCGCCCCTTCTGGTGTCAGGGCTGCTCCCCCTTCTCTGGGAATTCTCACGGTCTCTGGGCATCCCTCGCTCTGAAATGAGGCTCTCGGGGCATCTTCCAAAACTACTTCTGTACTTGGAACTGGGTCTGCGGCCACTGAAGTAAGCTGAGGGTGGGGGGAGGCGGAAGGGGGATAGAGAGACCGGGCCATTTTGAAGCAGCTGGGAAAATGGAACGGCAGAATTAGCCTGGGCCACCTCTGCCAAACTGGGACAGTTGGAGGGTACGCGGCTGGAAGGACGAAGGGGGCTAAGGAGCGGAGGCCGGGTTGTGGGGGCACGCTGGGCTCTGGGGCTGAAGGTGACCGCGGATCCAGCCGAGGGGCTTTCTGTGGCGGGGGAGATGCGGCTGGGAATGGCCCTTTCCTGCCCCCATCATTTCTTTTACAAAGGCAGCAAGGGGGCAGGCCCGGGGGCTCCAGAACCCAGAGGACAGCCTGAGCCCTGGCCTGCAGCCGCACTGTTTGAAGATCATCGGATGATTGCTCGCTCTGGTCCTGGTGAACAGCAAGTGTGGCAAAGAAAGGTCAGCCCCCGCCTCCTCCGATCAGCTGAAGGGAGGTGAGCGGCTTTGCCTCGGCCTTTATTGCTGCACCCCCCCCCCCAATTGGCTCGCGTAGTCAGCAAGCGCTTCTTCTGGTGTGCCTGTGAGTGTGTTTCGTTTTGACAGGCCGTCGGGTCTGAATCGGCCCGGGAACCAAGTGGATCAGGGCCCTGGAATTATTGTAAGCTCTGTGTTCGAGACAATACCAGCATGGCGAAGGAGCGGAGTCAAGGGAGCTGTGAAAGTCAAGAAAATGCTCTTCCGAGCTGCCCTGAAGAAGAACAGGCGGGTTCCTCCGAGAGAACTCCTTGGGTTTTGAAGGTTGCTGTGGTCTCCCATCAGCTACACTTTGGGGGGGGGGGCAAGGGCTCTTTGTAGTGATCTCTTGAATCTGCACCTAGACTTGCAAAGCTTTCTTAAAAACAAAACAGGTCATGTTTTGTTCAGCTGGTCCTGTGGTTTGAAGGGGAAATTTTCTCATCTCTGAGCTTCTGCCTGCAAAAAGAGTCCCTGTCTTGGAGAGAGGGGGCTGCAGAGAGTGGAAGGCTGGGCTGGTGCCATGTTCGGGGAGGGGGGACTGGGTACCACCCTGGGATTTCCCCAGGGAGCTCAGCATCCCACCCGCCCCCCGAACCTGTGGGTGAGCCTGGAGTGCTGGAACCTGGCAGCAAGGCAGGCAGAGAACAGGGAGGGATTCCCCTCAGCTGCTGCTGCTCCTCGGAGGCCCAAGGACTGTGGGGGTGCACGTTTGGATTGCCTGCCAGGCAACCAGCTCAGGAGCCAGTGCCAAGGCCAGCACCAGTCCACTCGGGGCCCGTCTTCCCTTTGCGCTGCTCTATTGGGTGGGGTGACGTGGCCGTCGGTCTGCCCGGTGGCCCGTCACTAACCCCTGCGGATCCCAATCTGGCTGTGGGGGATACGGGGCAACCGGGCTGGGGTGGGGCTGAGGAAGCAGGCAGACTCTTCCACTCGGGGGAACTGGGGGGTTTCAGATAGCAAGCAGGGATCTGCTTGGAGCCCCCCACCCCTCCCCAGCTGGCTGCCCCAAGGGAACCTGAGCCAACTACTGGGGTGAGGAGTTGTTATCCTGGGCGGTGGGAGGCAGAGGCCCTGCACTGTCCTCTCCTGGTGCATCCCCATAGGGCGCGGAGGGAGAGATCCCTGTATGGGTCAGAGTAGCCCTTGCGTGGCACTTGGTGGTCCGTGCCCTCCCACCCCCAACTGGACTACTGCCCTGGAGCCTGCGTGGCGTTCTGCCCCTGAAGGCAGCAGTTGTGGGATTTCTACTGGCCGGACTAGTTGGGGGCACCGTAGGTGGTGTCCCAGCTTGGTTCAGACTGGAACCGGGGGTCGTCCCACCCTGCTCTCCTTTCTTGCAGGCGACCCTTAGCGGTCAGCCATTTCAGTGTTGCTTGAGTTGCCCCTTTTGGGGTTCTGGCCTTTCCAGCGGATGAATCCTAAAATATGGTTCTGTTTTATTTTGAAAACCAAATAAAATACACTGCATTTCCCACTGAACGCAGAAGTCTGTGGAGAAGGACAAACAAAGGGAGAAAGGATAGGAAATACGCCATTTTATCTGATGTTTTTATATACTATTCTATTTTTATCCACCTCCAAGACGGGGGGAACGGACACCTTCTGCCTTTCACTGTCTGTAGACTGGTGTGTCAGTGCTGAGGGGACACAGCTCCTGGGGGAAGGCAGGGAGGGGGGTTAGAGGCCCCTAGTCTGAGGGCGTGGGCTCTCCAGGAGAGCCGACCCCACAGGAGCAAGGAGGGAGTGTGCCACTGGGCACCCCTAAAGTCTGGTCTTTCATCCCTCCACTGGCATGGTGGCATCCAGCACAAAGCCTGACTCAGCCAGCAGTCCAGTGCCTTCAGCCGGGTGCCAGCCTGTGACGAGGAACCGCCCGCGTGGCGGTGGTAAAGCAGGATGCTGGGTCTCTGGCAGCTGCGTTGCCAATGAGCTGGGTTACCTCCCTCATAGGAGAAGCACAGGGAGACTTTGCTCCTTCTCAGCCAGTGGGAGATTTGGGCCCCTTAACCGTTGACTCTACCCAGACCAGCTGTGGCTGGCCATCCAGCCCCCCACAGCTGGCAAAATGAGGAGTCCCTGGGCTGGAGTGCAAACCCCCCCCAGGGCTGATGGAAGATGGATTCCCAAGAACTAGATGGCGCAGGAGCAACCACAGGCAACCATGGTGCCCAAGTGTGACCCCTCTCCCTCTTTCACAGCTAGGAGGACTGTGGGAGAAGATGAGCAATGGGAGAAAGTTTACCCCCCCCGCCCCAAATCTGTCTCCAGCCTTCCTCTCTTTCCCAGCCTCTGACTGGCTGGCTAATGCAGAAACATCTTGAGAAGTCCCTGAAACAAGCGGACTCTTCCTCTTTTACTGGGCAGCTCTTAACAAGAACTCTAAAACCCATCTGCCCAGTGGCAGAGGTCCAGCTCACTGTACTCCTCCCTCCCCCCCGACTTTTGGGAGGATGGGGGGGCCACAGAGCTTAGTCTTGGACCTTCTGACTCCTCCACTGCCAAGACACCCCACTGCGGGCAGAGTTGGTGGGGATGTGAGAGACCACTCCTGAGGGGCCTCACCCCTCCCTGCATGGCTTTGCCATTGGAAGGGCTGGAGCAGAAGCCCACCATCCATTCCAAGAGCCTTATAAAGCAAGAGCTGGTTGTGGGGGTCTTGGTGTCTCCTGAGGCAGATTGCCTTGGAGAGAACTGGACTCTCCTTTTGAAGGTGTTTGACAGAGGGCTGGACTAGACAGCCCTTGGGACCCCCTCTGATGTGGGGGGTTCCGTGAGGAGGAGGAGAAGGAGGCGGCCATGGAAAGCTTCCTGGCATACCTGTTGGAGTCTCTCTGCATTTGCTCACAAACACACAGTGTGGGGGGGAGAAAGAGCTTCAAGTGGTCCACAGCATTTGTGTGTGTGCTCCTACACAGGCACACTCACTCCTTCTGCCCTGTTGGGCCTCTGACGGAAGCAAAAACACGGCCAGACCCTTGCAGGAAGGTTTCTTCCAGTCCTGTCCCCCTGCAAAAAATGTGGCCTTGGTCTGTCTTGCGTCTTGCCTTTGCTCATATGCCTTAGAAACACAGCTGGCTAGTTCCCTCCCCTTCTGGCTAGCAGAAGATGCGTGCTCCTGCCTGACCTCTTTGACCCTTTCTTTTAAAATGGGGGGAGGGGAAGGAGCATTAACATCAGCAGCATCCCTTTTACTGACCATGATTTGTACTTGGGGCAATGAAGCCGGTGACAACTAAGAATGCTCCCCTCATTTCCGCTGAAGAGCTTCCCTCGAGTCACAGTCAGGTAAGGAGGCCATCTGTCCGTCCATCCCGCTCTCTGCACGGAGTCATTTTGCCTGCTGCTTCTGGAGCAGCTGTGATGGATTGCCCCCCCCACACCATTTTTGGGGTCTTGGAGTTGGCTTCCCGGATTCCCCCACCCCTGCTGTGCCTGCTGATGCTCCTCTTCCTGTCCCTTGCAGACCTTCCCTCTGTCCCGCAAGGCCACTGGGCTGGGCAGCTGCAGCTCTGCTCCTCTCAGTCCTGGAGAAGGGATTGAGCCTGGGGGGAGTCTTGGCAGCCCCCTGCTCCCCATGAATTCTGTTGCTCTGGGCAGGCCAGAAAATGTCAGAAGAGAGTCACGGGTCAGAGAGCTTGACTGAAAACAGGACAAGGAGGGAGACAGGGTGGGAAGGACATTTAAAACGCATTTTCTGAGAGCACCACCAGAGCAGTGCAAAGGTCTCCACCTGCCTCGGGAAGGAGGAGGGTCAGGGCCTCCGAGCAAAGGGTCTGGGGCTACGAGGGAAAAGGCCACTCTGGCTGCCTCTGCCCTAGGAGGGATTTTGGCAGGGCCCAGCCACTCAACTGTCAGTGTGCATTTGGAGCGAGGGAGAACGGCGGTGACAGAGGGTCACGGAGAGCCAGAGACCTTCCTCCCCTGGCGTGTTCAGACCGAGCCCTTCACAGGCTTTATGGGTGCAAACCGTCACCTTGAACTGAGCCCAGAAAGAGACTAGTGTGGCTGCTGTGGGGAGAGCAGAGCCCAACCTGCCAGTTAAATCTGAGCTCTAGGACAGATGGACAGGGAGACAGAGACGGGGAGTTTTTAAGCACCCATCACCAGGTGGGCTTCCCTACTGATGGAGAGGATGCGAAGAGGATCACCCTCTCCCCACGTGCATACACGCCCCACTTGCCCACCTCCTGCCCCTTCTGTGCCAGGCGTTTGGTGTCAGAGAAGGCTGCAGCTGTGTGTGGGGGGTGACAATCGGGGCCTTGTTGTCTCCTGCCTGCCGGTGCCAGGCGCTGGCACTCACTGGGCCAGGGAAGGCCTGGTGGTGACAGCAGCAACACACCTCCTTTGCATGCAGAAGAGGACTGGCTCAGAGCCCCATTGCGACATCACAGACCTTTTACGGCAATTGTTTTATGCATTAGGTATTATGGTAATAAAGTATTATGGTGGGAAGGGGTGAGAGGATGGGATGCTGGGTGTGAGCGGTAATTGGTGGAACAGCTGAACATCTGAATAAGGCTGGTGAATGGCTGTTGGTACAGCGGGGCAGAAAGTTGTGAATGAGTGAGGATCAGTGCTGAGAAAGTCAGCCAGGTTTGGGAATTAACGTGTGAGGTTTAAAAGTCTGAGTAAGCCAGGAAAAGACTGACAGTGAGAGTGAACTCTTTGTTTCAAATGCATTTGAGTATTGTGTGTTATGTTAAATGTCTGTATTGTTTTTGTATTCTGGGGTTTTGCCCTCCAGAAAGGATCTATGCAAAAGGATGGGATTCAGACAGTGTCTTGTGGGGGTGACAGCAAAGAAGAGAGATGCGTGGTGTCCAATGGGGATGGAAGCTGTGTAATATCTTACAAAGGATCTCCGAAGGATGTCATGTTGACGAGGGAGCGGGCTTCTTTTCTGCTGCTCCAGAGACCAGGACAAGGAGCAATAGATTCAAGCTGCAGGAAAGGAGATTCCACCTGAACCTCAGGAAGAACTTCCTGACGGCCAGAGCTGTCCGGCATGGAATCTGCTGCCGCCTCAATGGAGTGTGGTGGAGTCTCCTCCTTCTCTGGAGGTTTTTAAAGAGAGACTGGGTGGCCATCTGTCCAGGGGAGTGCTTTGAGGTGGGTTCCTGCACAGCAGAAGGGGGCTGGACTGGATGGCCCCTGGGGTCTCTTCCAACTCCATGATTCTGACTCTATGACTACGACGCTATTTGGGAGGCCCCACTGTGGGTGGTCACACGAGAAGGTCCTTGCCTTGTGGCAGAGGTGGGGATCAGGCTGTTCCTGGTGATGGCAGCCCTGTCTCTGGAAGTCCTTGCCTTTTCTGTCATGGGAGATTTAGGCAGAAACTGACAGCTGGCGGGAAAATGGTAGAATCAGAGGCAGAGGCCTTACTTCCACTCCTGCCTCTTTTGCTGCTGGCACCTTTGGGTGGGCTGGAAGGATTCCCAGGCTGCCAGTTAGTGTAGCTGGGGGGTGGGGGTGCCTCACCTTCTTCAGACCAAGCCCAGTTTTGCCCCCATGCAAGCCCTGGGGACACGGATTTCTAGGATGCTTGTGGTGCTGAGTGAAAGTCTCCCACCCACCCACCCAGGGTGATCACATGAGAAAACCAACGGCAGGTGGAAAGGCAAACTTACAAATGCTGAAGGGGAAGATTTTGGCACTGGTCAAGGGTGAGCGACTGGGCTTTATGCCTCCCCTGACCACTGGCTCCCCCTCCCCCTCACTGGCACTGAGATGGACCTCCTGATTCTTACACCTGGGGGAGGGACTTCTTGCCTGCTGGCCATCCACTGTGCCAGGGAAACCACTTCCCATAGCAGAGGGCAGACGTCCCACCACTAGGACAGCTGGCACGCTGGAGGAGGAAGAAAGGGAGGCAGCTCAGCTGGCCTCCTTGCCGGCCACGTGGCCAGCTGCTGCCGTGGGCCACCAGCCCCACAGAGCCTCCAGGCTGGGCTGTGAGCAGTGTGGAGGGGTGACAGCGGGAGCAAAGCGTGGCCATGCACAGCCCCTCCGGTCCTTACAGGGAAGAGGGATGAATGAGGGCCTCCTTGCTGGCCCAGCCTGACAGCAGAGCGACAGGGAAGCGGCCAGCCGGAGCAAGGAAGGCTCTGTGGTCACCCCCCGTGCCAGCTGGGCTTGAAATGAAGAAGCCTGGTTGGGCTGCTGAGGGGTTCCCAGCTGTTAGCCAAACCCTCTGGCATGGGGGGGGCCCCAATGCACACAGGGAGATCCCCTGGCTGGTGCACCCCAAGAGAAATAGATATGCCTCCCAACCTCCCCCAAAGGGACACCATGAAAGAGGCTGGTAGGTCTGTCACTGTCATTTAATGTTAATCAAGGCAGAGAATATTTGATCACAGACTCATTCCCAAAGTTACATTTTGTTAAGGGGTGATGTGATGCTCCCCACCGCCTCCCCACTCGCCTGCCGTACTTTTTCAGAAATATTTCCAATCCACTTTCAGTGACCTTTTTGTTTGCCTCTGAAGCATCATAAAAATATTTCCTTGCGGCCTTTTTATACCAAAATATGTAAAAAAAGAAAGAAACGGACAGCTGGACGAAGGAAGAGAATTATTCCTTCAGCACATAGGCAGGAGCAACTGGAGGGAGGGCTTCCCTTCCCAAAGGTTGCTACTAAGGCCCTCTCCACCCCGACCCGATGCCACGTGAAGGCCGGTGAGGTTTCGCGCCGGTGATTCCCCCAATGTGCGTTTGCTGTGGTCATGGCTGATGCCCCTGGGGGGCCAAGGTGGCATGCAGAGTGGGGGGCACAGCGCCCCACCCAGCATATAGGTGGGGGGAGAGTGGGCCCCACAGCCTCTTGGCAGGACGGGAAAAAAGACGATCGCTGCCGTGGGGAGGGGCTCCCTATGGCTCCTCCAAGGGCAGACGGGGGGGCGCGCTGGGCTCCTGCACAGAAGCTGTCCCCTCCCCCTCACTGCACCCACCACCACCGCTGGCTGACCACCCGCCATCGAGGGCCTCCGGTGCCAGCCCCCAATCGGGAGTTGCCCAGCTGGACGGAGTGAAGGGGGCCGACGCCCCTGCCTCGCGTGCAGGAGCGGACGGCTCGGATGCAAAGCTGCCACGGGAATGAGCCCTCGAGGGACAGCCATGCCGGCAAAGTGAACAGAGCAGGCGGGCGGGGCCCCTGGTCCACTAGAGAGCCCCCCCAAAGGAGTGTGCGTGCAAAGGGAAGGCGAGGCAAAACACCCACCCTGTGTGGCCTCTTCCCTGGGGGGAGGGGAGGGGAGGGGAGGGGAGGGGTGGCTGGGTGGGAGGCCACAAGGGGAAGGGAGGCCTCCGGGTGCCCCCCCAGCCCACCTGGCCCACGGCTTCCCTGGGGAGGGGGCCTCCCAGTAACAGTCATCTCCAGAGAAGTGCGTGGACGGGCCGCTGGAACAATGGAGGCCAACGGGTTGTCCGAGGTGGCTGGTGGGGGAGGGGAAGGGAGCCCCAAACAGAGAGCACGGGCCCCGAGCTGCACCCCCGAAGGAAGCGGCCTGCTTCCTGCCGACGGGACATACCACGCAAAGGGTTAAATTAGGTTTCACTGGTTTAAATTAGCGACTTCTTCGTAAGCCTACAGTACTGTACGCGGAGACTCAACTAATGGAGTGAGACAACGGGGCCACGAATCGCGGAGCGCGCCTCCCGCCCCAGGGAGCTTCCTTTCCCGGCGGTCATGGCTGTGGGGGGAGGGGGGAGGGGAGGCGTGTCCCCGTTCTCCCCGCTCCACCCCTGCCCCCTGCCCCTCAGTAGATGTAGAGGCGGTCGGAGATAGCGGCAGGCATGTGGGTCATGACCTGCATGCGCAGCCACCAGTAGTAGTCCATGGGGTGGTAGCGGGTGTAAGGGGTGGTGGACGTGAGCGCGTGGGTGATGCTGTCGATGACAGGCGAGGTGTCGGAGGAGCCGCTGTTGCAGTATGACTCCATCTTGGCGATCTGCTCGTCAAAGTACTTCCGCCCGTAGTCCCGCCGGACGATCTCGGGCAGCTCGTCCCACATCTTGTCGGCGATGGCCTTGATGCGCTCGGGGCTGTAGAGGCTAGTGCCGGCGATGAAGTTCCCGGGCTCCACGATGCAGACCTTCACCTCATGGGGGCGCATCTCGTACCGCAGGCAGTCGGAGAAGGCCTCCACCCCGAACTTGGTGATGCAGTAGGGGGAGCGGGCCGGGTTGGCCATCCGGCCCATCATGCTGCTGATGTTGACCACGCGGCCTGGGCGGGAGGCGGGCGGAGGGCAGCATTAGAGCACGTAGCACCCCGAGCTCGCCGAGGCAGGCCCCCGACCCCTGCCGCCCCTCAGCAGTGCGCCCCGAGTCCCTCCGGCCAGGGGATGCCCCCCGCCATCGAAGGAGCCTTGGAGGCAGACAGACAAAGGGCCAGCTCTTCCAGGAACAGAGACCGCCTCAGCTTCATCTCCCGGCCATCTGGGACGGGAAGAAAGTCCTCCCCGCAACACCCCCAGCAACACCCAGCCGAACCCTGGTTGCCTCCGCACGCTCCTCCCCGCTATAGTCACGGTCCCTGGGGTGTGGCGTATTCACCATCCCTCCCCGGCTGCTTCGATACCAATCTTGCCTCCTCCCCGAGTGCAGTTACCCCTCCTCCTAAGTCGGCCTGGCTTTGGGGACTCCGGCGACTCGGCTTTCAGGCCCAAGCCAGAGGGAGAAAGTTCTTTCACAGCCAGCCCAACTCCACCAATGCCTCCGGGGGGTGGAGGGGGGCGGAAGGGGGCTGGGAGGCTGGCCAACTGGCCAGCGGGCAGAGTAGATTCCTGCTTGCTGACCGCCAGGGCGGGACGCTCGCAGGGAGGAGCTTCACCTGCCCTGTCCCAGAATGGGGACTTAGTCCAAGAATGTCCCCCAACGGGAACCTCCCGCTGGATGGTTCAGGGGGCTGGGCGGTGGGGCTGTCTAGGAGTGCCTGTGCCTGGCCCACCTTGCAAGGCAGGCAGTGGCACACAGGGAGGACTGCTGAGGGGACAGAGCTAGGGCAAGAGGCATGGAGGGCACAGTGCCAAGACATCACTGCTCCCTCCCATCGCTGTCTTCCTAGGGCACATGGGGGCCTCAGAAAACACCAGCCCCATATTTGCTCAGAAGCCCCAGAGTGCAGCAGCGGGGGGGGGGGGCTTACCTTTGGCTCTGCGGATGAGAGGCAGGACAGCCTTAGTAGTGCGGATCGTGCCCCACAGGTTCACTTCAGCCACCTCCTTATAGGTGTCCATGCTGGTGAACTCAACTTCCCCAAAGGTGGAGATCCCGGCGTTGTTCACCAGCCCCCACAGCCCTATGGGAGGACGGAGACACCGGGTGGGATGGCCAGCTGCTGCCACGATTTCCCCTGCTCCCGGTATGGGGCAGGTTTGGCCCACAGAGGGGGGCTCCTCAGGAAGGGCTCCAGCCCCCCAATCAAGGCCTGCTCTGTGCTAGGGACCACGTAGAGACTTGGGAGGGGACCCGTTGCACATACCCCCTTGCTGAGTGACCCACCTCCTCCACTCCAGGTGCCTCCCTCTCCTTCCCCACCTACCAGCTTCTGGGTTCTTCAGGGTGGAGGTCATGTAGTCCACGGCGCGCCCCACATCATCACTGTCGCAGACGTTGAGCTGGACGGTACGCATCCGGTCACTCTTCATGCTGTCCAGATCCTTGGAGCCCCCCCGGCCTTGCTCCTGCCATGGCAAATGGTTCTCTCGGACACCAGCAAACCTCAGGATGAGGCAGCAGGCAAACGTACATGGGGTCCCTAGAGTTCCAGGTGCTCCTGGACTGCAGCTCCCATCAGCCTAGCCATGGGGGGGGGGCTGGCAGCTGGGCCTAGCTGGGGGTTCCTGCCCTGGGGGCCCCTCCCAATCCATAAAGTTCCATAAGCCTCAGGGTGCGCGTTGCACAGCCCCCGCTTAGTGTCCTCCGGACCTGGACTCAGGCTTCCCACGACTCTTCCGCAGACGACCCACGCTGGAGATCGGCTGTGGGCTTTGAAGAAAGGGGGGAGGCAGGTGGCTTCTTTAGGGTGACCGCCCCCTCTGGAACGGCCCCTTCCCCAGAGAGCCATGTGGGCATGGTGCCACCCAGTCTGCAAACACCGGGGAGCAAAGTAAGAAGTGCCCAGAATTTTTTCTCTGCATAACTTTTGAGTTCTTCCGTGCGCCGAGCGAGACTTCTAGCACGGATGTCAGTGTTGCTCTGGCTTCTCGGTTCCCTGTAAAATGCGGTGCGCCCTCCTCTGACGCAACATCCGCACACACGAAAGCCAGGTCATGCGAAGCGTCGCTCCCCTTACAGTCAACGGCCGCAGCGGACAGGTGCACGTTGCACCCATTGACTACAACGGGACACGACACTGACATTTTCTGTTTTACATGGGGGTTCCTGGAATAGAACCCTCAAGTACACAGGGGCCATGTGGTACATTTCAGCACACGGTGCTGCGCCCTGCCCTGGGATCTCAGGGGATGACGAGCGCTACAGAAATATTTCAAATGCCTCAGGAGATCTTCCCGGGCTCTTGGGGTGGCTGGCACACTCCAGGAATGCCCTGGATTCCCAGGGTCATCTCGCTCAGGGAAACTCTGGCCGAACGGGGCCAGGAGCCAAACCGCTCAGTCGCCCCACGGCCGGAAAACGGGGGGGGGGCGGGGGCGGGGGGGGGACAGAGCAGCTCTCCCTTCTTGCACCTTCGGGCAGCGGCCACCAGAGGGAGCCAAGCCTCTCTACAGCCTCTGAGACCAGGTGGGGAGGGGGCTCAGGGCCCGTCAAGGAAGTACAGGAAAAATAAAACCCTTTTGTCCGGTTAGCCTTAAAGATAGACGGCAATGCAACAAACGTGCTAACTGCTGGCTGTAACGTCGTATGCTATTCCAAGGATGGGGAAGATCCTGGTTGGGGACGAAAGGCTTCGGGCGTGAAGCTGTTAGTGGGGGTGGGGGCCATCTGGCCAGCCGGAAGTGGAACGTCAAGGCCGGGGAGGGCGAGAGCCCAGAAAGCATTCTAAAAACAGCCCCATGGCAGATAAGCAACCTGGGAAGATTTTAAGATCAAAGCGTGCAAACATCCTCCCTGCCCAGAACCTTGTGAGGTTTGGGAGGACGGCCAATCGAAGCCCCCCCCCGCCCCGTCTCGCCGGAGCAGAGGCTCCCGCGGAACCAGCCACTTAGCCAAGCTGCCCCGCCGTCGGCCGGACCTCAGCGAAGCGCTGCTGCCAACCTCAGAGTGTTTTTGGGGAAAGCAAGCCAGCCAGCACGTGATGGGAGAGGTCCTTGGCCTGGGGGGTGGTCCTGGGAAGGGGGAGCGTCAGACAAGGGGCTGCGCTTCTACCGCTCGCCCTTCCAGCCCCGTTCTCATTGGGACAATGGCTCAAGCAGCCGAGCGGGGAGAAGGCAGCCCCCCACACGCGGGGGGAGGAGGCAGGTGGGCTCCCTCTCTGTGCTGGCCTCGTGCCGCCCCCTCGCGCCCCTGCCTGCAAGGGTGCACGCGCGCGCTCACACAGGCGGGTCGGCGGGGGGCCCACCCACCTTCAGGAGGCACCCGGCGTAGATGATGAAGCCCTTCTCGTGGAGGTGCTTGGCCAGGGCGAAGCCGAAGCCGGAGTCGCAGCCGGTGATCAGGACGGCCCGCTCTCCGATCTGGAAGAGGAGGAGAAGGGGGAAGGTTGAGGGGCCAGCGGGGCCCCCGCCTCCACCCCATCTGTTCTTTCTAGTGCCTTCCCTGCAGCCAATAAGAGGGGTCCCCATCTCCACCTACCCCCACCGGTCCCATGGGGAGTCCAAGGAGGAAGCCGGCTGGGTGGGGAGGTTCCGCCACCAGGGGGTGCTAGGGGACCGGGGCAGGGGGGCCACCTGGCTCTCCACCCTCCTGCCCCCCACATAGCACAATGCAGTTGACCCCTGTGATTCACTCCCTCCTCCCACTGGCCCTGGGCAATCGGGGGCCCCTGCAAGCCACTCAGAGGCATCCCGCCCACAGCCCCAGATCCAAGCGAGCCATCCATTCCCCTCACCTCTTCCACTTCGGTCGTGTAGGAACGCCGGCCCCGCAGGCTGACCGAGGGGGCAGAGAAGCAGAGCCGCAAGGGGAGGCTGTGGGGGGCAGAAAAAGGGAGAGAAGAGGTTGAGAAGAGCGTTTCCCCCCGTTCAAGCAATGAAGAACATGGGGGCACCCAAAGGTCAGCTCTCTCATCTCTGCCCCCCAACAGCCACAACTCCCCCTTCCATGACCCCCACACTGCCCGCTGTGACCCGGGAGGCCCTCCCGAGGGGAGGGGAGCCAAAGGGGGGGCCATTCCCATCCCTCCCACAGGGGGGCAGCAGAGGCGCACCGGCCCATCAGCTTCCTCTCCCCGCCCCTCCCGCCACCGCAAGGGAGACCTCCACCACGGCAGGCCTACCCAGCGACTGAGGGGGCTGCACTAGGAAGACCCTTCCCCCGGTTCAGGGCCTCAGCGCC
Organism: Cyclura pinguis; assembly: GCA_030412105.1. Classification (NCBI taxonomy): domain Eukaryota; kingdom Metazoa; phylum Chordata; class Lepidosauria; order Squamata; family Iguanidae; genus Cyclura; species Cyclura pinguis. Next base: position 277,206 of record CM059601.1, read on the forward strand.
CCCGCCTGCCCACTGAGCTTGCTCCACTGCCTCCCAGCCCGCCGCCCCCTGTCCGCTCTCTCTGAGGCTGCCCAGCCCTCTACCCGCCCACCTGGGTGGCTGCCGCCATTTGCCTCAAGGTCACCGGCAGGCCGTCCTGGACGGCTCTTCCCGGGAGGGGAGTCCCCTTAAGACTATCGTGGGGCCTTCTGCCCTCCCCAAACCTGTGCGCGTGCACTTATTTAGTGGGAAATCCCACAAGACTGGCTGCTCCTGCGCACTCAAAGCCCCCAACTGCCCCCCCCGACTGCACCATCACCATTTGTGGGAGAGGGCAAGGAGGGGGGGGATATGAAAAATTGTCCCAAGCAACTGTTGGGGGATGGGAGAAGGCCCTCCTCCCCACTCCTCCCCCACAAGGGGTCTGCACAGATTGACAGGGCATGCTGTAAGGCCAGGCTCAGTCAAGATGGCTTCCAGAGGGAACCCACGTCCCCCAAAATCCAGGAGCCAGTCCTCCCTGCTGCATCGTTGCTCTGCATCAGAGCTCCATGCAGCAAGACGGGGGGGGGGCCTCCTGCAAGGCCCCTCCTCTGACAGCCACCTGAGCCTCCTGCAGAAGAGGCTGCTTCTGCCCCTGGGAGCAAGCAAAGGGGGGTCTTGGGGATCCCACCCAGGTGTCCGGAAAGGCGTGGGCAGGGCTGCCCCTGGGGCTGGGTGTCTGGACGGTGCACCCAGGGGCAGGAGGGGCTCTCGGCCTGGCATGCGAAAGGTAGACTTCTGTTGCCATTTTCCCAAAGCACGTTTCTAGACCTGTGGGAGGTTGTCTGTCTATAGGTGATAGGGCGAATTTCAGAGGACTCGGGGGGGCACTTTGGTTCCTTCTGGGAGGGGGCTCTGCTGGGGTGCAGCCCCAAGAAGGGCGGGGGGCTCAGCACTGGGCAGGATGAGGGAGGGAGGGATGGCTCTGCAGGGTGGCTTCCCCAGGTGAAACCCCCTTCCCTTCTCTTCATTTCCCTGGTGGAGTGAGCAGCAGTCCTGGACCCCCAGCAGCCCTCCCCGGTCGCTTACCGCAGCCCGGCTGTGGCGGCATCCTTGTGCCGTGGGGCCTGGAGGGCCAGGTGGACCAGAGGCCGGGAGACGCGGGTGGCAGCTAAGAAGGTCGCCATGGGGGGCTACGGGCGGGATGGGGTCCCTCCTTGTCCTCCTCTTTCTTCTTCCTCTTCCTCTCTAGGCTCTGGAAGACAAGGTCAGCGGATCCCTCCTTTATTTGCTCTGGGCTCGAAGGATGATCGTCCCCTCCCTCCCTTCGCCTTCTCCTCCTCGCTGGCTGTTTGGCCATAAAACACAGGGTCCAAAGGAAGGAGCCACATGGACACCCCCCTCCCCTCCCCCCCCCCATGCTTGGGGGCAGCACTTTTAAACGAGAAGGGAGTGGGAATCCAAGGGTCCAGCACCCACCAGGAGAGAAAATAAACAGAAGCCAGCCAGGAATGATGTTTCCCAGAGGTGTGGCTGGGCCCCAGAGCAACACACACACACACCAAGTGGCACAATGCGGCGGGCGGGGTGGGCAGGACAAACTCTCATGTGGCTGGAGGGTGGGGGCTGGAAAAAGGGAAGGCTGAGGTTCTTCCTGAGTCAATGGGCTAGTGGTGCCTTGCCCTGGAGGGGCTCGGGGCTACAAAGACCCAAACAAGGGCCAGCACCGCTCCTTCCGGGGGTTGGGGAGGGGGGGATCCTGGGAGGACCACCGTCCCCTTGTGAAGCACGAGCGCCTCTGGACCAACCGCCCCCAGGAGCACTTCTGGGGTCTGGAGCCCCACTCCTCCAGAGGGGTGCAGGGTGGGTCTTGGGGACCATCAGAGTTGAGGGCAAATGCCTGCCAGCCCCCCTGAACTGGCTGTGTGGGCAAGGGGGGACCCCCGCCTCACAGGAGGACCCTTGGACTGGTCTCAGTGCAGGGTGGGCTCAGTGGGCCAGCCACAGCATTGCAAGGAAAAGACACCCACCACGGGTCGGATCCTGCTCCAAAAGGGGCCTTGCTTCCGCCTTCCCACGGTGGCCCACCAGACACCCCCCAGCCCCCAAATGGGGAGGCCCTCACCAGCAGAAACCAGCCCAAGCAGCCAGGGCAAAAGGAGACACAGAGCCCCCCCCAAGTCCTTATCACCCGGTGACCCTCCCCCCACGGTGTTTATCTCCCTTCACTGCCTTCCAAGGTGGCGAGCATGAGGTCTTATCTCTGGGCCGCCCGTCCCAGAGCCCGTCCGGCAAGTCGGTTTCCAAGGGGCAAGGAACCCTTCCACCCCCCTGCCTTTTATCGGCCCCCCCAAACCACCATGCCCCAGTCCTCATCGCCCACCGAAAATGGGTCAAGCGTCTTTGGGGGATGGGGGTCTCTGTCCCAATGGGGACAAACAGGGTCATCGGAAGGGAGGCGGCTAATTACAAACAAGCTGTTTGAGAAAAAAGCTCTCTCCTTCCAGGAGAAAGGTCAAGGGTGGGATTTCCAAGGGGAGAAAAAGGGAGAAGAGGCGCGTGCACGCGCTGACACACACACTAGCTCCCGGCCCCCTCCGCTGGTGGTCTGGCCAAAGGCGGGTCAAAGGGTCAAGTTGACTCAGGCCGGCCGGGTCTCTCTCTCCCTCTCCCCGTCTGCCGACTGACCCGCTGACCTGACTCAGGCAGATCGCTGGGGAGGAAGGGGGCCAAGCCTTCTTCCCTTCCTCCATCCGTCTGTCTCTCTTTCCCTCCTTTGTGTCAGGTGTGCTCAGAGCGAATGCTCCCGCGCTCGCCTCCTCGGGACGCGCTGCGCAAAAGGGTGCCTGTGGCAGGCCAGAGAGGGTGTATGCCCAAGCCCGCTTCCTGTCCTTCAGACCCTGAGAGCAGTTTCCAGCCTGCCCATCTCCCCCACACCCCCGCTGGGAAGAGCGCGGCGGGAGGGGATCGCCCCAAAACCCTTCCGGGAAGGCCACGGAGCGAGCAAGCGAGAGCACTGAGCTGTCAGTGGGGCCGCAGCCAGCCCCCCCGAGCCCCCTGCTCCCCGAACCGGTGGAAACACCCTTGAGCCTGAATGCCCCCCCCCACGGCAGTGAGAGACCCTGCCCCCAGCCCCACAGGGCTGGACAGAGGAGGAACAGCAGTTCTTGCCCCCCAAACTCACACGCGCACGCTCCTCTCTCTCACGGAGCATTCCTCCTCCTCTTTTGCAAAGAGACTCTGCAGGGGGGGCTCTCACCACCCCCTGGAGCGCCGGGGGTGGGAAGGAGGGAGGGAAGGCTGGCTACTTTGCCTCTGGCTCACGGAAGAAAACATGGCCATGCTGGTGGAGAGGGGCCAAAAGCCAGTGCCCGGTACAGGTCCTCACCCCCAGCAGGCGGCCAAGGGACTCCCAGGGCAGCGTAGCCCCAGCGGCCCCTACAAGCTCTAGCCGGGTTCTGCAGCGGCTGCTCCAACCCCAGACAGGTGGGGGGAAGGGGGCCCCTCCCCGGCACCAGGCCCTTTGCCCTCACCTCCTCTGGGGCGACGGTAGGGCTGGCAATTGCTTTATGGTGGCCCATAAAGCCTCTCTGTGCCGAGGGGCAGGAAAGGCCCGATCTGCCACAAGGCACCCAGGGGAGGCCAGGTAGGCAAGGGCAAAGCCACGCCAGGGTTGGCTCGCGGAAGTGGCGGCCCGCCGGGCTCGCCTGCGTGGGTGGACGAAGAGGGAACCCAGGAGAACGGGCGCGCGTGGGGGGGGGAGGTTGGGGGCCGCTGCGGGGAGGGGCCAGAGAGCCCTGCCAGCCATGGTCAGGAGGAGCCAGGCCTCGAAACTGCACCCCCACCCCCACCCCACCCCCAGGCCCAAAGGGATCATTTTCTGCCCACTGGACTTCACCTCCTGCCCCTGTTTGCCAGGCTTAGCCTTCTGGGCTGGCAGAGGGAATGGGCAGGGGTCCCGCCAGGAAGGGGCACAGACATCATTCTGCAAGAGACTGGCTCACAAGGCCCGCGGAGCCGGGCACTTCTGGAGGAAGATGCCCCCCGGCCTGACCCGGGAGGGGGAGAAGTGAGCTCTCTTTTGGATGGTTCCCCCGACTGCCTGGGCAGGCCGGATCCTGGCACCTCTGCGGCCCAGTAGTTCTCGCACTGGGGCACCCGGGGCGGTTTTTGTGTGGGGAGGGGAGCGGAGTAGGGAGTGCCCCACCTCCACTTCTCTGGCAGCAAGGGGGGGAGAGCTGGGCAGTGGGCAGAAGAGGGGGCAATGCCAGGATTCAGGCCCAAGTGCCTCCCTGTGCCATCTTTGCCCCCTCCTCGCCCTTGACGCTCACGCGAGGGACCTCCGTCAGCTTGCAGGAGAAGGAAGGGGAGACGCAAAGGGGCGCTGCTGCAGGGGGGCAGCCCCTCCTTCCCCTGCACCCATCCAACGAAGGGGCTTCAGCTGCATGGGGCCCCCTCCGTGCCAAAACACAGGTTCTCGTTACACCTCTGAATGGGTTTTGGAGGGGGCACCTGTAAGAAGACACCTGGTTTGTAAGGACCATGACGGTGTGTGGTGGACACAATCTCAGAGTTTCTGCCTGTGGGAATGAACCTGTTTTACAAGCTCAGCATAACTCCAGGGGAAGGGGTCACTAGGACCCAGGAGGCCCTGTGGGTCAGCCCCACCTTTCTGCACCACAGCACCACAAGGGTGGAGTTTTGGGGCCTCAGGTGGGCAGAAAACGGCTGTGGCGGTGCCCCTTTCCCACCCCTTCTATGGTTTCTTTGGTCCTGCCTGTGGACCTGACTGCGGCAAGGGTTGGGGGGGGTCACATGGAAAAAGTAGAAAAATGCATGGAACCCCTGACCCAGACACAGGGATCAGTGTGATCAGTGTGTGTGTGTCGGGGGGGTGTATCTGGTCCACGAACATGATCCATGGTCTGCGGTGGAGGTGGTTCTGGGTAGATCCCATGCAAAATCAGCTGGATCTGGGTTCTGGATCTACGCTGCCACCTGTCACCCTTGTTCCTGTCGTTGACAACGGCCAACAAGTCTGTTTCAATTTACGGCCGCGCTCTGGAAGAGGGTCTCCGAGCCACCAACGGGGATTTACGCCACAGGAAGTCACAGGGATCACTCCTCCCTGAGCTCCGGAGGGCCTCACGCGAGGCACCTTCTGGTGTTCCAGGCCAGCGTCGCTATCTTCTGTGCCAAGGTGACCCACGGGGAACGGGTGCCGCTTGCCAAATCCCTGCTTACCAGATTCCTCATCCCGGGCATTGCCACCTACTTAAGTCACTTTCTTCTTTGCGGGGCTGCTGCGCAATCCGCTGTGGCCACGCAGGGGCGGGGGTTAATTATAGCTGCTTTGCGGCATCTGCTTGTACCTGGCACTCGCTGAGAGGAAGCATAGCTTCTCTTCACCTCCCACGGGAGATCAAGTCACCCTGCCCAAAAGCGACTGGGAGCGACAGGCGGCCGGGTTCCAAAAGCGCAGGGAGGGGGCGTGTGGAGGGAGGGGCTGGGTGAGCCCCGGCAGCCATTCACAGCCCGCCCCGCGAGGCTCTGAAGGGGAAAGGCTGCGAGAACTGGGGCTTGTCTCTGTCAGCGGGGAAAAGACGGTCTGGAAGAAGGGGAAGGACAGCGGGGAGGGAGGAACGGCAGCAGGCCGAGGGAGGGGCTGTCTCGGAGAGACGCAGACAATTTAGTAGCTCGAGGGTCGGTGCGTTATTTTCTTGCATCTTAATAAACTTCCGCTTGGCCGTTTCTACCACTGCCTCTGTCTGCTCAGATTAAGCTCGGCGGAGGGCCTGGTCACGCTCACCACAGAAAGCCCACCAAAACCCCGCCACAGCCACTGGCCCGCAAAAGGGGGTCACCCTGAGGAAGGGATTAAGGGGGAAAGGGCGAGGGGAGTGAACTGCGGGGGATCTGTTGCAGGGTGGACGAGGGTGATGCTCAGGCACGGAGGAGCCCCTCCGAGGGAGGAAGACGCTGGGGAAAGGTGGGAGGGGGCTGCCTCACTCACGAGAACTGGGGACTTGCTAAGCGGAGTAGGAGGGCCTAACGGGCCCTCGCACGGAGTGCCACCAGGAGGTCCACCGAATAAGCACGCCAACCATTTTGGAAATCCCGTGGGAAGGGCGTGGTCATCCCGGACAGTTCTGAGAGCGGCCCTACGGCGAGCTCGGCGCCGGGGAGCAAAACGTGTGATGACGGCGGAGACGGGACGCCCGACCTGGGCAGCGCGCCGAGAACGGTCTTTGGAGCGGGCGGGGGAGCCTTGGGAAGGGAAGCCCTTCCGGGCGGTCAAGAGCTTTTGGTTCTTCCCTCCTCGAGGAGGGACGTCCCACAATCCCCGGGTAACTTCGTGTCTCAGGATGCATACTGAGAAGAGGGCTTGAATTTTCACGCCGCATTTCATTGCTTCCGTGAACGTTGTTTCCAAGTCGCCCTGTCTCCAGCGGCCCCGTTCAGGTCCTGCAGACTCGGGGCCGCGGCTTCCCTGAGTCTGTCCATCTGTGACGCAGTCGCCCTCTCTTCCCGCTGCCCTCTAGCATCCAAGTCTTCTCTAGCCAGCCACCTCTTTCCGCGGTGTGTCCCAAGCGCGACATCCCCAGTTTGGTCATCTTGGCTTGCAGGGAGAATCCAGGCTTCGTTTGCTCTGGGATCCACCCCTTTGTCTTTTTGGCAGTCCACAGTATTCCAGAACTCTTTCCAGCACCACATTTCAAGGGAGCCGATTTCCTTCCCGCCAGAAATAGGACGGCACGGACGATCCCAACTTTACATTCATTACATTTACATTTTTACACTCCAGAATCCCGTCTGGTTCCTCCGTAGCTGCCTTTCCAAGCCCTTCCCTTCTTCTGACTTCCTGACTGCAGTCTCCATTCTGATTAGAGACCGATCCAAGGACCGGAGAAAGCGTCTCCGTTGCCCGCTTTAAGCTGGCGGGGACCACCCGTGCTCAATATTTCGGTCTCCCGAGGGCCCAGCGGCGGAGCTGCCTTCGCACCTCCCGCCCGGCTTTCTTCATCAGCCCTTCCCGCTCTCTGCCGCTCCTACTGGGAGCGCGGAGTCGCCTGCGTATCCTGAGCGGCGACCGCCTTTCCTTCCCCCGCTTTTCAGGCCCCCTCCTTCCTTCCCCCGGGTCTGATCCTCCCTCCTCCTCCTCCTCCGCGTGTGCGTTCAGCAAACGAGGTACGCAGACAGGGTGACAAAACGCGGCCGGCCCGCCCGCCCCCGGGGACCCCTCCCGCCCCCCCGCCCCCCTCCCGACCCCACAGCCTCTCCGCCCCAGCGGAGGCCGCACGTCGGCACAGCCAGGCCTTCCCGCGCACCCGCGTCTTTAAAAGCTATCCACGGTTTCTCCTCGCTTACGGGATCGAAGGCTGTGCTATCGTCTACCATTTCCCGTGATTTGGGGGGGGGTCCCTTCCCGCCCCCGAGGATCCCCGCCCCCGTCCCAGCCCCGGCGGGCGGCGCGTCCCGGAGCCCCCGCGCCGCGCCCGGCGCCACGTGTGGGGCGCACCTGCAGCCGAGGCGCGCGCGCGGGGAGGCGGGGCCGTGGGGCTCCCGGCCTCAGGCGGAAGGGCCGGGGGGGCCGCCTCCTCCCCCTTCGCAGCCCGCGGCAAGGTCAGGAGCGGGGGGGGAGGGGGGAGGGGGAGGGCGCCCGCCCGCCCGCCCGCCCGCCCGCCGGCCGGCCGGCCACCGCGGGCCCGGCTCCGCCGGAGGAAGGCTCCCCGAGAGAGGCCTCCCTCCCGCCGCGCCGTCGGAGGAAGCGGGCGCCCCTCGCCCCGGGGCGCCTCCGACCGCGGCCCCGCTCTCCCTCCGCGCCGGGACAGAGGGAGGAAGGGCGCCCGGCGAGGCGGCGGCGGCGGCGGCGGCGGCGGGAGGGGGGCCTCCTCCCTCCCTCGCTCGCTCGCTCGCTCCCCTCTTCCTTACCCCGCGGCCGGCCGGCGGGGCTCCCTCGGTCGGTCCGCGCCTCCTGCGTCCTTCCTTCCTCCCGGCCGGCTGGGCCCCGCGCAGCCTCCTCCTCCTCCTCCTCCTCGCCCTCCCACTTGGCAGCGGCGGCCGAGAGGAAGTGAGCTCACGCGGGCGCCCAGGACGACGCGGCGGCGGCGGCGGCGGCCCTCCTCCTGCTCCCCTCCCCTCGGTTCCCCGCAGGGGCGGGCGGCGGGCGAGATGCGGCGGCGGGGGACGCTGCGCGCCTTCCTCCTCCTCCTCCTCCTCTCCCCGCTGCCGGCGGCGGGGGCGCTGCTGGGGGAGGGCGGCGGCGGCGGCGGCGGCGCGGGCCCGGCCTGCTTCCTCCTCCTCGGCCTCGTCCTGCCGCTCGTCCTGCTCCTCCTCGGCCGGCGCCCTCCCCGCCTCGGCGGCGCCCTCCCCGTGAGTAGCAACAGCGGCGGGGGCGGCGGAGCCCATGCGGGCCCCCGGGGGGCGGGAAGCGAGCGGGAGGGGGGACCTGCCGCCGCCGCGCCCCGGTCCCGGCCTGTCCCCCCCTTCCGCCCTCCCTCCCGGCGGAGGCGTCCGCAGGGTCTCGAGCCGGAGCCGGAACGGGAGCCCCCACAGACGGGGGGGGAGGGAGGGCTATTGCGGGGGGAGCACCGGCGTTAGCAGCCCCCTCCCCGGCGCCCGTGGGCCACTTCGGGAGGGGAACTGGTGGAGGGGGCCCCGGAGGGGGCCCGGAGCGAGAGGAGGCCGCCTCCTGGAAGCCCCCGGATCGTGGCCGCCCGCCCTTTGGACCCGCCTGAGTCCGCCCCGCAGCTTCCCCGCCCCTGTTTTGGCTCCCCGGCGGGCTCCGGGGCCCGATCCAGCGCCTCCCTCGCTCCCTCCCGCTTCGCCTTGGCCCGGATAGGCCTCCTCTGCCCTCCGGCAGGGTTTGCTCCCCCTTGTTTGTCTTCCTTCTGTAGGGTACATGGGGGGGGGCAAAACAGGGACCGAGGGGCCCAGCTGCCCCCCCGCCGCCTGGTTCCTCTCCGGGGGCGGCGGCGGCGGCTCTTGCTTTGTAGGGAGGGGGCTCCCCGGTGGCGCAGATGTGGCCCCCTCCCGTACCTGTAACTCCGGCAGGGATTGTGGGGGTGCGTCCTTTCCTAGGGTCTGGCCAATTAAGGGGGGGCGTGGGACTGCGGCCTGCCCGGTGCTCTCCCGGCACAACCGGGGGGGGGGTGAGATGCCACCCTCTGGGTCCTTGCTCTTGTGGCGGGAGAGTTGGTGGCCACCCCGGGGTCTTGTGGCAGTGAGTTCCAAATTCTGATGGTGCCCCGGATGGAAAGAAGTGTCATTTTCATCCTGTCCTGGTCACTTGCACCTTGGTAGTCACAGAGGGCTGCGGTCATGGGTCAGCGGGAGGCCCGGGGGTGCCCCCCACATCTGGGGCTTTGGGGGCTGTAGGAGGAGTGGGGGTCCCCTGGCCATTTTGGATTTTGGTGCGTTCCGCTGAGCAGGATGGTTCCCCCTTCCACGTGCACATGCACCTCTTCCTCATCCGTGGGGTGTGTGTGTAAGGCCCAGTGTCCCCTGGAGAGTCCCGATAGTGGGGAGGCAGGCAGATGGACCCCCCACCCAGAAAGCAGCCTCCACCCCCGTGAAATGGCCAGGGGAAAAAGGGGGTTGGTGCAAAGGGTCCACACTGGGGCCCCCTTCAGGGACATCCTCTACCGGAGGAAAACTTGATGGAAATAAAGAAAGCTCGATGATTTTGTTGTGTGATTAATATAGACATTAATTAGATCAATTAACATTGTTTGAAGCTCGTCCGCTTTCCTGCCTTGTAACTGCTGTGCCAATGAGAAGTGGGTATTTTGCCGAATTCAGGCGCTCTGATTCTGCTTCTAATTCGTTTGGGGCACAATCGGTTTCCAGGAGGCCTGGAGGGTGTAGGTGTGCGCATGGGTGCAGATTGGGGCCCAAGGCGTTGCTGTTTGCCCCCCCCACCCCCGAGTGCATTTACACCCACAGAAGCCGTGCGGCAGGTGCGGGGGTGAAGAGAGCCTTGAAAGCCCAGGGCCCGTCACTCTGCCCCACAGCGCGTTATGCAGCATTATGCGCTCCTGTCGACACATTGGTGTAGGAGGGGAGGGGGGCTGTCGGCCTGGGTCCCCACAGGCAGGGCTGCTGGGATTGTGCCCGGAGCGAAAACGCGGCGACTTTCCTTGCTGAAAGAGGCTGGGTCATTGAATTACGGAAACACAGCGTGTAATCCGCTCCCTAAACCCCGTCTTCTAACCCGCCTACTCCAGAGGAAGCAACTGGATCCTCCGAGGGCTTCCTGCGACAGTCATGCGCAACGAAGTCGCCGTCAAGCGTGCTCCCTTCTTTAAAATCCGCATTTCTCAATCATCTCTGCACGAACTTCCACAGAGGCGAATGGGGTGGCCTTTGCAACTTGAAAGCGACATCTGGGGGCCTGCGCCCCCCCCCGGGTTGCTGGGGCGAGGCTCAGCATCCCCCACCCCAAACTGGTCTCAGAGACGCGCGGGAAGCGTGCGGGGCCGCGATCCGCCGCGCAGCCCTGCTGGGAGAGCCGCCGGTCCTGTTGGCCCCTGGGCGTCCCCGCCTGCCACAGGCCGGGCTTCCTCGCCCGGCGGGTTGCGCGGTTCGGTCCGGCCCGGCCCGCGCAGGGCTGCTCAGCGCGCGCGTGTAAGCAAGCGGCATTTCTCTGCTGTTCCCCTGAATCAGCTGAGCCCCCCCGCGCTCCCTCCTCCGCCGCCCCTGCCGTCCGTCCTGGCGGCGCTCCGGGGGGTCTGCTCCGTCCCGCCCCGCCTTCCTCTGTGCCACGTCGGGGGGCGAGGCGGCGCTTCGAAGGAGACCCCTCGCCCGCCTCGGGGCGGCGGAGGGAGGGGCGAGGGAGGGGGGCCCGAGAGTCTTCCGCGGCGCTAGCGGAGTGGGGGGCGTCTGCTGTGCCCGCGTCGCCCACCGGGGAGCAGGCGGGGGGCCACGCGCGGCGGGACGGGTTTCCTCGGGTGTGAACGGGCCCCGCTCCCAAGCAGAGGCGTTCGGGAGAGGAGGGGGGAACCGGGAGGGTTTCTTTCGCCGCCCCCCAAGCACCCGACGCCTGGTCTGAGGGCGCTCCCCGGGGGGCTCCAATCCGCAGCCGCCCCCGCTGACCCGGCCCGTCCGCTCCCCGGGCCCCCTCTCCTCCTGAGGGCTCGGAAGCGGCGGGGTCGGGCGAGGACGAGGCGGGGGAGGGGCGTCTTTGTGCCGCCCGCGCCCCTGAAGAGCCGGGGAGGATCTCCCCCCGCCGGGAAAGATGACGCGGCAGCCGTGCCCCCCCGTGCCCGCCCCCGCCCCCCGTGCAGCCCCGCTTGCCAGGCAGGCAGGGGCTTCTTCTTTCCTTGCCCGCCGGCCCTTCCGCTTGCCCCCGGCCGCCCGGGCAGCAGGGCGGAGGGTCTTCGCCGGCCTCCTCGCAGAGGCGCTCTAGTGGGGCTTTAATGCCGGGGGAGGGGGCTGGACCGGATGACCCCCGGGAAGCCCTCGGAACGGCTCCGCGCACCTGCGATTCTCTGGGCAGCCGCGCCCCCTCCCTCCGTCCGCGCTCTCGTTCTGGCGGGAGAGCGGAGCCTGGAGGCCGGGGGTCCCTTCCGCCTCGGAGAGGGGTTCCCTTGAAATGTGAGGGTGGGCAAAGGCGGCTCTTGGCCCTGAGAGCCATGCTGGGGGGGGGGGCGTCCTCTGAAAGGGAAACGAGGCCAGAGAGACCCCTCTGCCAGGAGGAGGTTGCCTAGGAGGCCGGAAGGGGGCGGGGCGGGCGCGGCGGGGACCTCCCTGCCTCTGTCTGTCTGTCTGTCTGTCTGTCTCGCCGCCTGTCTGCGGCCTGTGGAGGAGAGGAAGGAGAGGTTCTCTGTGCGCTCGCGTGTCTCGCTTTGCCCGTTTACCCCGAGGCAGAAGGAGGTTCCTCTTCGCATCAGTATAAACCCCGGTGGAACTCACTGCCGCATGACGTCGCCCTGGGCCCCAGTTTGGACGCTTTTCGAGCGGAGTTGAACCACGGCCGTGCTCTTAGGCCTGATGGGCACACTGAGGCTCCGGGTTCAGCGGCAGTTCTCCTCCAAGGCTGAGCCCCAGCAGCAGGGGGGCGCTCCCTCTGGCCAGCCCCCGGGGACGGGGGACAGGAGACTGGAGCGGGCCGGGAAGTCCCTGGTGTCCTGATTCTACTTCAGGCCTCTCCTGGCACGGCCAGGCTCTCCGACAGCGAAGCGAGGGCTGTGGGGGGCCCTATTTCTTCCCCTGCCCCAGAGGAGGCATTTTCTGCAGTAAAAGAGTTTGACAGGGGGAAGGTTGGTGTCAGGGCAGGGGCTCTGACAGGAAAGTAGCTGCCATGGGACCCTGAGCTAACAGTCACCGGCTTTCCCAGGACCCCAGGGCTGCAAGGGCCTTGGGGGCGGCCGGCCGTCCCTCGGCCAGGACTGCTTTCCCCTCCCTGGAGGGCACCTGCCGGGGGCCTGAGAGCAGCTTTGCCTCGCTCTTGCGCTGTGTGTTTGTCTCTGGCTGTTTACTTGTGTGTCAAATAGATTTCCAACCCGCCCAAAGCAGATGGCAACTCATCCTGGAAATCACAAACATACAAACGGCACAAACCGGTTGAGCGGGGCCAGCGTAACCGCTCCCACAGAGAGCTGCAACTCTGGTGCTGCTCTTCCCACATGGGGGGCACATCTACTCACAGCCAAGGCCCGGCCTTCCTGGATTGTGACAGGTGCGGCTGGATGTTTGGTCTAAAGTTGCAGGAGCAGAGTTGCTCGTGCAATGCTCTTGTGCGTGCCTGTGCACATTGCACATAGGTGGGCCCTGCACTCTTACCTCTGCGTGGCAGGAGGGTGCATGCTGAGCACTCTCCATAGATGCACATGGCACATGGGTTGAGTTGTGCAACACGGCCGTTCAACAAAAGGATTGCATAGCACAATTCGTATGTGACTCCGCATGTGCAGATGCGCACCGGGTGATGAGCACTCGATTCTCAGCCCAGAGCTTGACTGGGAGGTGGTGGCAGCGGGGGGGGGGGGGCAGCCACGTCCTCTGAGGCTGAGAAGTCGTGTCTCCTCTCGGCCTCCCAGGCACCAGCCATTCTTTCCAGAAGGGAAGAGGAGGGGTTGTTCTTATCTCTCCAGAGGGAGAGGACCTGCAGGGTGGGAGAAATGGGAAGCCCCCACATCTTTGCACTGTGTCCTCACTGGTCGTGCCCCTGCTACTCTTTGTTGGACCTGACAGCCTGGGTGGCATAGGGTGCTGCGGGGAGCAATGCATGGAGGGGAGGGCTTTAAGCACCCCCCCCCAAGGACTAGGAGGCCGATGGCGTGCCCGGGCTAGAAAGCAGGCTAAGCAGAGAGGGAAGTGACGGCTTCTCTGTTGCCTCAGAGAATGGGTGGCTGTGCGGCCCCTGGAGCCCCCTTTCCCGGGCAGGTGCCTCTGACGCAGGCAGGAAGAGTTCCGTTCACTGCGACTCTTCCTAGCCATGGATCTACACGGTCCCCTTTTGAAGCTCCTGTCTAGCTTGGCAGCCATCCTCAATGCCTCACGGCAGTGAGTTCCACAGTTTCACCTTGCACTGTGTGGAAGGGACCCTTCTTTTCCTCTGTCTTGAATCCTCTTCCTTTCCGGGGGGAGAAAGAGATTGGTCAGGATACCTGGGCTGAATCCCTGAATGGCAAAGCCTATCATCCCCGGCACTAGGGGCATCTGTGAGAAATGGTGAGGTCTTGCCCATCTGGGAGGGCATCCGGAAGGGCACCCACTGGGCCAGCCCTGTTCTGAGGGGCTCTGTGTTGCACTGCAGCCGGTACCACCCCCTTCCCCTCCCTTTGCACTCGCCAGCCTCCTCCAGGGCCCCCTTTCCCTACCTCCCACCTGACCCATTTCCTCCCTCCCTCCCACAGGTGGATGGGAAGACTGTGCTGATCACTGGCTGTGACAAAGGCTTTGGCTATGCCTTGGCCCGGCACCTCCACGCCAAGGGCTTCACCGTCTTCGCCGGCTGCTTGCTCAAGGTGAGATGAAGGGGGTAGGAATGGGAGGGCTGGAGGGCTTGGGGCCTGATGACCCCCACTACCCTGTTTGGCTTCCCTGCTGTCCCTCCTGGAAGGGGGTGGACTGGGGCCAAAATGGCCAAAGGCCCGGAAACCACGAGGCCCTAGGAGGAGCAGCTGAGGGGGCCGGGTAAGCCTGGAGAAGAGAAGGTGAAGAGAAGGGGACATGATAGCCACGCCTAAATATTTGAAGGGATATCACGTGGAGGATGAGCAGGCCTGTTTTCTGGTGGTGCAGAAAATGGGACACTACGGAGCCTGGCTTCAGAAGGAGATTCCTCCTAAGCCTTAGGAAGAACTTCCTCACGTTAAGAACTGTTTGACAGTGGAATGCCCTGCTGCCTCACTGGAGCGTGGTGGGGTCTCCTCCTCCGCTGGCGGGTTTGAAGGAGAGGGCGGGTGGCCGTCTTCCACCGTCTTCTTTGATTGCGTCTGTCTGCTTGCCTGGCAGAAGGGGGTTGGACTGGATGGCCCCCGGGATCTCTTCCAGCTCTGTGATTCTATGAAGGAAGCTGAGCAGACCCCCAGGAACAAAGACCACGGCTGTTGCCCACCCAGTGCAGAAGGAAGCAGCGGCCTTTACAAGGGAGCAAAGCGTGAGGGAGGGGAGTTCCCCTCCTCCGTGGGCCATCTGACTGGGAGGCTGGCTGGCTGGCTGGAGTGGGTTGCGGGTCTCTCCCTCCGGGGTGGGATCCTCTTCTGCCAGGCAGGTTCCCCAGAGGCTCCTCCAGCACAGTCCAGACCCAAAGGCCCAGAATTCAGCCAGTGGGCTGCCCCTTTGGGTCACTGGGGGTCAACCTTTGTTGTGCCTTGTTCTGGCCAAGAGAGTGTGGGGAGAGAGAGAGAGACTGTCCCCCTCTGTGGCACCCAGAGGTCACCACAGCAGCAAGCCCCAGCCCGGCTCCTGGCTCTGCCGGTGGTCTTCCTCTTCACAGAGAGACCGTGTGCGGCGGTTAGAGATCCTGATTGAGGATCAAAGGCGCCAGCCGGCCTTATTGTGGGAACTCGTGCTAAGATAGGAAGGTTACTGCGGGTGCCAATGCGATCTGGCTTCATTCTGAGGGAGGACTGCCAGGAAGAGGGGAGGTGGAAAAACATCCCCAAGAGTGTCGGTTTACATCACAGAGGGGTCAGGGTAGGTAGACTGGGAGGGAGGGCACGTTGGGTGACGGTCAAGCCCTGGGTCTGCTGCCCGCTGGGAGGCCTTCTTGCTCTCCGGTGCTAAGCGCTGTTGGACTCGGAGCCACGAGTCAGGTGGGGAGACCAGCTGGAGGAGAGGGAAAGGGCAGCCGACCCGGAGCAGGGGGACAAACGAGCCGCTTTTTTGGGCAGAGGCCAGGACTAGAATGTTTCCATCCTGGCTGCGACTCAGCCGCACGCCTGCCAAGAGGCCTCATCACCCCAACCAAGCCCCCTTCCCAGGTGGAGGGCAGGAGGGAGCTGGCTCTTCCCTCTGACGCTGGGGGGGGGGAGTGTATATAAGGGGTTGACAGGTGGGGAGGGGGAGACCGTGTAGGAGGAGGGCTGTTGGGGAGCAGCCACAGGCCAGGAGCCCGGTTGAACCTCTGGCAGTGCTTCCAGACCAGGCCCATGGCACTCAAAATAACAGAGGGGCGGGCATGGGGGTGGTTATGGCGGGGGTGGGGTCTTTATTCTCAATCAGTCCAAGTCCCCACTGCAGGACAGAACTCATTTGGAGGTGGAATAACAGAATGTTACGTTTAGGGACTGGACTTCAGATGCCTACAGGGTGTGTGTGTGTGTAATTCTGTGCTCTGAGAGGAAAACATCATTTGTGCCCCCTCTGTCCTCCTCTCCTTCTTTCCACGCGCACCAGGAATTGCCACCCCTGGCCGTGGGGCGCCGGGTCTGCGTCGCAAGCACTGGTGCCACCTGACCCTGGGTTCCATGTCTGGCCGCGACCTCTGTGTGGCGGGGTAGATGTGAACCCCTTGTGGGAGGTCTTGGGCCTGCCCTGTGCTTCTCAGCGTGTGCTTTCCCTTGTCCGTGTGCAAATCCTAGAGCTGAAGAGACCCCAAGGGCGACTCGGTCCAACCCCCTTCTGCCGTGCGGAAGACACCGTCAAAACACTCCCTTGGGCCAGCCGGCCTCTGTTTATAAACCTCCAAAGAAGAGGCTGGTGATGGCGTGCAGCCCTGCAGGCACTGCCGCGTGCCTCCACGCCTGAAAAGGGTGGCTGAGTGTTCCTCTCTGTGTGGCATCCGTTTGGTGCCTCCGAGAAAGCATCGCGTTGTTGTGGAAGGCTCAGCGGCACCAGTGAGCGATGGAAACGGGCCTCTGTGTCACTTTGTCTTCATGCCATTTCTCAAAGAGCCTAAATTCCCTAAAGGAACCATTCCCATCTGATGTTGGAAGCTAAGCAGGGCCAGCCTTGGTTAACGTTTGGTTGGGAGACCACCAAAGTAGCAGGCGGATGCCCGCTGTCCGTGCCGTCATTCCCATGTTGTTTCCAAGGCCTTTCCTGAGATTTCCAAGGAGCCTCTCAATACTCTTGGACTCCAAATCCCAGAAGCCCCGGCCAGCACGTGGGCAAGGGGCAGGAGTGATGGGAACTGAAGTCCAACAACCACTGGAGGCTCTCTGCTTTAGCCTCTCCCCTCCAGACTGCAGAGGTACCTTCCTGGGCCGGCTCAGGGCCTCCCAGCGATACCAAGAGGAGCAGGGAGGCCCGGACATCAAGGAGGGAGAAGCTGGCAAAGGCCGGGGCCACACCTGTGGTCTGCAAATGCCACTGATCGCTTGGCACTGGGTGGGTGAAGGTGGTGCCCTCCTTTAGCAGGAGGACCTTTCCCAGTCTGGCTGCAGGGATGGAAGGGCCCCAGGGCCCCTCTGGAGGTGGCGGTGCTGGAGCCAAAGAGGGAGCCTCCGCCATCTCTGGCCACTCTTACCGTGGGGGGGCCCAAGGGGAGAGGTCCCCGTGGTAGCTGGGGACCTCCCGTCTCTTCCCTCCCGCTTTAGATTTCATGGCTCTGTCCTGTGGTGGGAGGTGGGGAAGTATCCCTGGAGTGGCGCTAGAACTCCGCGGGAGAGAACCCTAAGCCGCTCCCCAGCTGTGGACCCCAGGGTCCCGCGAGAGGGGGCCGGGACGGTTACGGAGGGTTTGCCCTCGCGGGGACTGACCCCCCTCTTCTCCCTCTTGCGCTCTTTCTCTCGGTCTCTTTCCGGAGGGCCCTGGGCCAAGGGGTGAGCAACCCTCGAGTGGGGCCAGCGTGTTGGGGGGACAAAGGGCGCTCCGTGGCTGAGGGGAGCAGCAGTAGGCCGAGACTTTTCCTCCTCCTGTCGTGGGCAGGACCGAGGTGGGGATGGCGCCAGAGAGCTGGCCGGCCTGGGATCCGACCGCCTGCGTGTCCTCCAGCTGGACGTGTGCCTTCAGGAGGAGGTGGATCGTGCCCTGAGATTCGTGAGGGAGAACCTGATGGACCCTCGGCAAGGTGGGTACCTGCCTGGTTCTGCACCTGCCCGTATGCCTGTGTACGCACGCCCGTCCTAGGACCGGCCCCCTGTGTCCCCGCGGAGCGGCCCCTCTGCCCCCACAGCTCCCTCTCTCCGGGCCTGACGCCCCCCTCCCTCCCGTGGCTGAGGCCGAGGGCAAGGCAGTGCCCCAAAGGGCAGGCGGGTGGGCAGGGTGCTTTGCCCTCACGCAGCCCCCGTTGGACCGCCGGTCCCTAGGAGAGGAGGGGGCTCCTTTGAACCCCCTCCCCGCCCCTGGGCACTCCAGGGGGCGCTGCTGTGGGCTGCTGGGAGCAGCGGTGGGCTGGTGCTGTACAGTCCCGGCCAAAGCCGCTGCCAGAATGGATTCCCCCGTCCCACGTGGAACGGGACCGGCAGGGACGGTGGTGGCTGAGCGGGGCGCGATCCAAGCCCCTGGCCGACGGCTGCATCTCCCCTCCTCCCGATGAGGCTGCGGGTGAGAGATCTGGGCCAGAACTGAGTGAAGCGAGGACGGGGTGGGGGCCGTGGTGGTAAGAGAGGTCGGGGGGCCCAAGGGGGAGAGGGAGGGGCTGGCAGCGACTCCCCCACACTTAGGGGTCTCTGCTCTTTGGCCCTGCAGGTCTGTGGGGTTTGGTGAATAACGCTGGCGTGGCCTCCTTTGGGGACGTGGAATTCACTACCGTGGAAAAGTACCGGCAGGTGGCGGAGGTCAACCTCTGGGGGGCCATTCGTGTGACCAAGGCCTTCCTGCCCCTGATCCGCAGAGCCAGAGGTACGGGAGGGAGGGAGGGAGGGAGCCTGTGGCTGGAGTGGGGAAGGGGGAGGCTGACAGAGACCATCCCGAGGCCTCTGGGGGCCCCTCCTCTGCCTGCCCCCCACCGCCCACCGGATGCCTCTGTTTCAAAGCACCCTCGGACTGAGGCACTTCTGAAGGGGGAGGGAGGGAGGGCCCTCTCAGGGTGCCAGCAGGAGCCCCCCCATTGACCAAGGGGAGCTACGGAGCTGAGAGGGTGTCCCACCTGGGGTGACGGCTGGGTCTCTCTTCCCTCCTGTACTTATGGGGGGCACAAAATGAGGGTGTCCTCCCCAGTTCTGCCACTTACACCCTGAAAGCTTCCTTCAGTCCCCGATTTCTGCAGAGAAGCTGAAATCATTTTACACCTGGAACTCTTCTGTTTACTATGTTCCCGTTCCCTGGGTAACACTGAGGGGCGTTTTGCTCTCTTTTCCCCCTCGTTTTGCCTCCTTCGTAGCTGTACCCCACCTCCCACCACTGGACGGTTCATGAGGCAAGAAACCAGCAAATGGGTGCTTAGTCTGTGTAATATTTGGCACTCCCCACATGCAGGGGCTTGGCGGGGGGCAACTGCAGGTCCTCAGGAGCTGACACGAGCAGCCATAACGCAAGGGGGGGAGAAGAATCCTGCCCGTGTGGACTCGCTCGCACGCGCGTGTCTCTCTCCCTCTCCGAATCGGATCCGGAACGGGTGTCATGAGGGAGAGGAAGGGCCTTGGCCTTGAGGCGTGGGCCCCCCAACAGTGGGCTGAAAGTGGCATGGTCATGGAACCACGTAGGGCACTGATTGGGCTCGAGTGGCACCTCCGCTCCCCAAGGGCTTTCCGGGAGCCTGGAGTGGCCGAGACCGCTCTCCAGAACCCATGAGGAATGCCTTCTGAGTGTGCACAGAGTTCCCCTCCTTCTTGTTTGCTTAACTGCTTCTGGACACGAGGTGGGGGAAGGCTCCTCTTCTTAGAAAGCCAGCCCTGTGGGGGCACCTCAGTTCTGGGATATCATTCCCCATAACCTGAGAGAAGCCCCACTCTGCCCTGTCTGCTCCTCTCCAGGTCGGGTAGTCAACGTGACCAGCATGTTGGGCCGGATGGCCAGTCCCCTGCGCTCCTCCTACTGTGTCTCCAAGTTTGGACTAGAGGCCTTCACTGACTGCCTGCGGCAGGAGATGTATCCCTAGGGGGTCTCCGTGGTGGCTGTCGAGCCCAGCAACTTCATCGCGGCCACCGGCATCCTGACTGGGGAGACGGTGCAGGCTGCAGCCCAGCACATGTGGGTCGAGGCCGGAGAGACCGTCCGTGCCGACTACGGGGAGGCCCACTTCCAGCAGCAGGTGGACCGGATGAAGGCCTTCGTCCACAGCGGCCAGAGGGATGTCTCCCCCGTGCTGGAGGACATCACGGACGCGCTCACTGCCCGGCTCCCCTATGCCCGCTACAACCCCATGGAAGTCCGCTGGTGGATGCGGCTGCAGGCCGTGACCCACCTGCCCACCGCACTGGCCGACTGGCTCTTCAGCAAGTAGCCCCCGCCGCGCAACAGTGGGGGAGGCAAGAAGGGGTCACTTGGTAAAGGGTAAAGACCTCCTCCTCTGGCCTCTGGGTCACCCCCACAACATTTTTGATTCCCAGCTGGGCACTGGGTGGAGGGGCGAGCCCATATAAATATCCCTTGTTGCGGGGGAGGGTTCTCTGAGGAGACAAACGTCCCAGTCCCCTCGGGCTGAGAAAGGGTGGGAGCTCTGTTTGTGAGGTGAAGAGTCCCTGTCATTCTCGGCCCAGGGCATCCTTTGAAAATCAGGCAGGACTCAGAGCTGGTGAGGCGGTTCAGAACTGGACAGATGGCCACTCTGACTCCCCTCTCATCCCACCCACTGGCCCCCTTCATCATGGGGGGCAGCTGTGTGCCCTAGCAGCCCTGTGCAGAAAGGGTACCCCAATGGTTGAAAAGGGGTGCACTGAGGAAAGTCTTTGCCAAAGGTTGCCAAATCAGAAGGAACCCCGCCCCAGGCCCTGAGATTTTGGGTCCCAAGCCTGAAACCAGGCAGGGGCCCCAAGTGATACCATCAGGCAAGATGCATTAAGCAGCCACCACTCGTGCTCAGAGCACGCCATTCAGAGGAGAAGGGCCAAGTCCAAAGAAACAGAACAGACTGCTCTGGTTGCAAATTAACTTTTACAAGCTCTAGCAGAAGAGAGCAAACTTTTCCCAGCTCACAGCTCTGTTTTAAACACCTTTGTGAGCATTCCTTTTAGCAAAAGGAGGCGAGGAGGGTTTTCCATGCTCTGATCTGAACTTTGCTTGCTCTGGTTTTAATGCTTTTGCAAGCATTGATGGCTACATGTGGGAGTCCAACCAAAGGAACTTTTCCAACCAAAGAGAAAGTTCCCAAACTCTGCTTTCAATGGGTTGCTTCCATCAGCCAGTTTCACCTCCACTGGCTACCCCTTTTTCCTCTTCTTTTTTCTTTTTTCTCAAAGAGCTTAGAGAATTCTCTAAATCCCCCAAAGCATACTCACCTTGATCACAACAGTGCTGCTAATAACCACCTCCTACTAGGGAAATGGGAGATTGTAATTATGCTGATAATAGTAAATTTGCAGCTCTATAATTCTGAGAATCTGACCTTTCCCAGTGATAGTTTCAAAGCTTTCTTTGGGGAGAGAGCGAGAGAGAGAGAGAGAAACTGGAGGGAGTCAGGGAAGAGGAAGAGGAGGAGGAGGACTGTAGGAAGAGGGAGGAAGTGGAAGGAGGGGATAGGTGGCTGTGAGGAAGGGGGGAGAGCGAGAGCGAGTGAGCAGGAGGTGAGCTAGCGGCTGCAGGCAGGAGGGACGAGGAGAAAGGTGGGCGTGTGTGTAAGAGAGAGGGACAGAGAGAAAAAGGGTCAGAAATGTTCTGTCAGAAAGCCAAGACCACCTGGGGCTGTTAGGAAGCAAAAAACTTCTGCTAACAAAAGGCAGAGGCCCATTTACCCTTCCCTCCAGCCCAGCAAAGGCACCCTCTAGTCTGGGACCCCGGGGAAGGCACGTCGTGGCAGCACCTGCTGCCACTTGAGTGGTTGCAGAGGGAAGCGCAGAGAGGTTGCCTTGGGGAACAGCAGCCTTCCAACCCTTTCATTCTATTATGGCCCACAACAATGCGTAGGGGTGCCTCTGAGCATGCACAGGGTGCACCCCCCACCACCGGCCTTTATAGGCTGCTCTTTTGGGGCAGAGGGCACCGGCCTTGGCTGGCACTCCCACTTGGACACCTTCACCTGCCCAACAGCCGGAGGCACTGGCAACAAGGGAGCTTCCCCAGACAGGCAGACCCTTGAGGAAGAGGGCTGGCTCACGGGCAGCCGGGGTCGTGCTGGCCGCGCGTGGGCCCGAGGCCAGTTTTGTGGCCTAGAGACTCTCCTTTGTTGCCTTTTGCTGCCACAGCCCAACGCCCTCCCTTGGGGAAATGCCCCGCGGCACGCGCGGCCGGGCCTCCTCTTTCCTCCTCCCCCTCCTCCTCCTCCTGGGCCCTGCGAGCGCTGCAGCCACCAGGACTGACCAGCCTGGGCTCCGGGATGGCCCTGGTGCCCCCTGCTGGCGCTCCCGGTGAAGCACACCCGGGGCGGCTCCTGCCAGTCTGGCCGATCCCATCATCCAGTCCTGCGTTCAGGCGGGCTGGTGTCCTGGGCACAGCCCTGTCTGGTCCACCAGCACTGGTGCTGGACCTGCTCCAGAGGAGCAAAGAGGCAGGCAGCGTGTGTGTGTGTGTGTGTGTGTGTGTGTGAGAGAGAGAGAGAGAGAGAGACTGAGAGAGAGAGAGAGAGAGAGAGAGAGAGAGAGAATTGTGGAGACATTTTTCTCAAAATTTTCCTCGCTGGTCTTCCTGTCGTTTGCCTCCATTGGCTTTCAGACTTGTTGGGGAAAAAGCACAATGAGGATCGTGAGCCACAGCCTGGATGAGGTGAGAGCAGCCGAAACCATTCCCAGGAGGCCTTCTTGACAAGGAAAGGTCTTAACCAGTGCTGGAAGCGCTGCTGCCGCCACCAGGACGGCTGCCCCAAGGAACAGAAGATGGAGTATCGTTGTGGGGGTGCCCCCTTTCCCTTAACGCTTGCCTCCGCCTGGCTTGAAATGAGGGCTGGACTCTCTGAGATTCAGACTCCAACATTTTGTATTTTAGAGTCTATCCAAAGAATATGTGAAGTGGCAGTAAAAGCCTCTGGGCACGTACAGAGCATCTCCCTAAAGTGCACAGAGCCCTGCATAACCAGGGGTGATAATGCAGTGATTAGCTGTGGTCAAGTGCTTCGCACACATTGAAACAGACCGTACAGCAATCCTGCACGGTAGATCAATATAATTTTCACCACTTTATTGCAGGTATGCTGCTGGGGGGGAAGGGGGTTCACGGCGTGAGGGCCCATAAGGGACTGGGTCCACAGCGGAGGCAAGACCTGAAGTGGGGACCGCGCAGTCCCTCGGCCTCTCCTGCTCCGTATGGGTCCTGGGGGGTGTGAAGCCATCTATCCGGCCTGCCTGGCGTGGTAGAAAGGAACTGGTCCAGACTGGGACTGTGCCCAGTGCCAGCACAGGCGACGGCACTTCGTGACATCGTCTTGGAAGCCGTGATGTCACACCTGCAAGTTAGCGTGTGGCTCCCCGGTGAACAGCGGCTGCTGGGCCCCTCCTCCTCACGCCGCAGTGTTCTGTGGGTCGGCTTCGGGGAAGGCACCCGGCACCGCCCAGGGTCGCTCCCCTGCCGTTCACCGGCCGTGGCGCCTCGGAGGGCCAGCCGTGCCCTGAGGGAGGCGTGTGCCAGTCGGTGCTCAGAGCGCCCCCCTCGGGTGACGAGAGTGCAGCGACAGACAACCAACTGTGGCAAAACGCCGCAGGATGCAACGCAGTTACCGCTGGTTATGCCTGTGCCGGGCAGAACGCTCATGTTGTTGTTGCCGATCCTGTATTTTTACTTCACCGGGAGCCCCCGTGCTCGCTCTCCACGTCCCTTTCCTCTTTAATCCCCACGACAATCCTGTAAGGCAGATTTGCTCAGAGGGAGTGGTGACCCAAGGCCATCCGGTGCCTTGTGTGACCAAGCTGGGATTTGAGCTGGGGTCCCCCGTTCTTGCCGTCCCTATAAAGAATAGCCCTAAGGCTGAAAATTGCAGAAAGAAATGAGATGAATGTCCGTAATTAGAATGCCAAAATAATACACACAACCATAGTAATTTGCATAATATGCAAACGAGATGTCTGGACTGAAGGAAATGGAATAGGGCGACCCTAGCCTTGGGGGGGCTGGGCGCTGCAGGGAAGGCACTGTGGAGTCTTGCAGAAAATGCCTGCCCCTCCTCTGGCACTGGTGTGATCCCCCCGCAACAATAAGTTAGCGTGCAGAATGGGCTCTCCACCACTGACCCCTACGGCCCCTTCCCTGACTCTGCACAGGGGCAGGGCACCGTCTTGGCATGTTTGTGTGGCACAGCATGGCCAAACATCAACGGCGGCGGGGGCAGAGAGCAACTCTGGGTGGGCGGGTGGGAGTGGGTAGCTCCTCCTGACCGGCAAGCAAAGTGGATGGTGTGTGTGTGCGTGTAAGAGAGAGACAGACAGACAGAGAGGGAAATGCTGGCAAAGACCTCATCTATGGAGCCATGCTGGTGGGGGCGGGGGTGTCATCTTGACAAACGGCCTCCCCCTCTTCCCCATTCTGTTTGGAAGGACGTTTTCTCTTGCTGCTGTTGCTGCTGTGGCACATGATAGCGGGGGGAGGAACCAAGATGGCTGCAGGGCCACAGGGGCCTCTCCCCTCCCAGAACTTTCCAGGGGAAAAACTTTGCCCCCTCTCCCCAGGAGCACTCGGGAGGGATTTTGTAGCCTGAGGGGCTCAAAACCCAAAGCCCTGAGTGAATCCCATCTGATGCGCATCCCCAAAATCTTCTCTTTCAAGGCAAGCAGCTCCATCGAAGTGTGTGCTTCTGCTGTGGCCCAGGGCCCCACCCAGTGGCCCTTTCTTTCCCTCTTCCCTGCCTCCCTGCCAGGCTGCCGGGAAGGGGCACCGGCATCGCCACCGCTTGTGCCAGGGGGCAGGGAGGGCCTGGCACATGCTCTCTGGTCTTTCTGGGCTCCTTACCTGGCCTCCTGGGTCCAGCCCCACACACGCAGCCCCCTGGGGCCGGTAGGGCCTTTCTTCCTACCTCCTCCCCTGCCCCTGCCTGTGGCCCCTGCAGGGCCCTCCCACAGACCCCTTTGGGCCCCCTCCCCCCTCCCTCCCTTCCTGTGCCAGTCTCACCTGCGCCATTTCTCCTCCCAGGCGTGAGACCAGGTGGAGGCAATCGGGTGTGAGGAAAGGAAAGGCCTCCCGTTCTCCCCACCCACTAATTAGCTGCAATTAGGGGGATTAGGCCTTCTTCTCCAGAGCCAGCACACCTGGCTGGGGTGGGGGTGCGGGAGGTGGCGCTGGCCTCTTGGAAGCCTCTCGGGTGGCCTTGGAGGAACCTTCGTGGCCGGGGTCAGTGGGGTGGGCTGTGTGTATGAAACACATTTCCCCAGCTCGAAATGACCACTCTCCCTCCCCACCATGGCAAACAGGGCCAGGGACTCAAGCAAAGCCCCGGCAACCTCTAGAAGGCTCCTGCGGGTGGATAGGGGTTGAGACCACCCGGATGCCCACCAGCATTGGCCTTTTTCTCTGAGGCTGGAAGAGCATCACCACCGCCCTCTGCTTCCCTGCCCACTTATGCCTTGTTGGAAACTGAAGCAGATTCCACAGAGATATCAGAGGAAAAGACTCCCTGCCGAGGCAGCCACATGGGAGCACCAGGCAAGGTTGTGGAAAGGATCTGCTTGGAGGAGCCCCCAAAAGATCTGTGTCAGCAGATAGGCAGAGCTGGACAGCAGGAAAATGGTGTGTGTGTGTGAAGGAGCAGGGCTGCTTCCTGTGGTCAAAGATTACGGCCAGTGCTTTGAACGAGGCCCAGGTGGTCACAGCCGGTGGAAGAGATGCCTGGGTGCCTGTGAGGGTCCCACCCTCTGGTTGCTGAACTCACTGACTGGCGTGCAAAATGTTTTAGTAATTTTTCTGTCCAAAAGCCACCTAAGGAGATGTGCAACTCCATCCCCCAAAAACTATGCCCCTGAAAGTACAATTTGCTCCTGAGCAATTGGGTCGGGTGGGGTGCTACAAGCTCCCCAGAGCCGGGCCGGCTTCAGGTCCTTGGTAGGAGCATCCTGCGTGACTGGGATGTGTGCTGCAGTCCCCCCCCCCACGCTCCTGGTGCCCTCGCTCAGCATCCCAGGCCACGGCCAAGTTCTGCTGCTATGTTGTCGTCGTCGCTGCTGCATCTCCTGGCAAGATCTGACAACAAGGGGCTTGTTTTGCTGCAGTTCAGTCACAGGCGTGGCTTTCCCTTCATCTTGCCACACATGTGGCCGGACAGGGCTCAAGTCTGCCCAAAAGGAAAAGGAGAAGGGGAGAGCTATGGCATGGTGAGGGGGCCAAAGGCCTCTCTGCAGAGAAAGCTATAAGAGGGGTTGCTTGTCCAGAGAGGAAGAAGAGGGTCTTCAGCTTTTCCACAGCCCGCTGCAAAAAGTCCCCTTGCCCTTTGTTGCCCCTCTTCCTCCCCCCTTCTCTTCTTCCCTGCTGAGATTTGCAGCTGCCACCTCTGCCCACCTTGGCACCTGGAAAGAGCAGGCAGGTGAAGAGAGGTGCCAGCATTCCTGAGCTAGGCCGAGGCACGTTCTCTGCCCGATCAAGCCGGATGACGCTGGCCCCGGGCAATGGCCCAGGGAGACTGCAAACTTCACCTGCTGCCCACATTTTGCCCCAAGGAATTGGCTTGCCCCAGCACCACCTCGGTATGTAGTGGGCACATTCCCCTCCACCATAGTCCCCACCCTTGACTGCTAATGCTGGAACGAGAAGGCTGGCCAGAGAGCCCTCTGGTGGGACCCCTGCCGGAGAAACCCCTGTGGGCCAAGCTGGGCCCAAAGGGTGCTCACGGCAGCAATGCCGTTCCCGCTCAGGATGGGACCGCTCGGCTCCACGAGTGTGCGATGAGGGTGGAGGAGGCTGCGAATGCTTTCTCAGAGGTGGGCACGGCGGGACCGGAGGAAGGGGTCTGACTGACCCGGGGCTGCCAGGAAGGGGCCCTCTATCCAGGGAGGGGCTGTAGAGTGTGGAGACCCAAGGCCCAGGCTGCCTCCCAGAAATGCCCAGGAACCTTTGGGGCTCCTGTGGAGGAAGAGGCGGCCACAGAGGAGGGACATCTCCCCGCCAGTAGGGTCTGGGCTTCCTCAGGAGCCGGGTGGAGCAGCCTTTGCCTCCCACGGGGTTATTTTTTCTTTTCAACATCACCTAGCAGAAGAATGCAGCTCCGGAACGACTTGATTTCTCCCCTCCCCCCCAAAAAACCCTGCACCCTCCTTCCTCTAGAAGGGTGGGTTGCTTTTGATACCAACGCACTCTTTTGCATCTGGCTGCATGTGAGGACAGCCCCTGCTGCCCCCATCCTCTCTCACCTGGCTGGCTTCCCCCTTCCGTGGAAACGTCCCTGCGTCCATTTTCCTCTTCTTGTCTTCATTGTGAAGTCCAGCCATTCTTCCCACTCCAAGTGAGCTACACCCCTTGAGTCCACCTGCCTGGCTCTGCCACGGATTGAGGGCAGATTGGGGTGTGGGTGAGGAGGCAGGAGGGCATGAGCCAGAAGCTTCCTCCCAAAAGGGTGGGCAGGAGGGGGAGGCCTTTGACTGGGGCACCTGCCCGCCCACCCACAGACCCTCCCTCCCTCCCTCATCCTGTTCTGGGCTCCTTCAACCTCGGAGCCCACTTCCCTGAGCTTGGTATTTCCTAACAAGCTGGCTGTGAGCTTCTTCTCTGAGCACATGCCAGCTTAGAGATGCCAATCTTACTAGCTTAGAGATGGCAACAGTCCCAGGGGCCTCTGTGGCACGCCAGCGCCCCAGACCAAGGAGGGGCTTCCTAATGCCACATTTTACAAAACAAGGGGTGTGTGTGTGTGTGTGTGTGTGTGTGTGTGAGGGAGAGGGAGAGAGTGATGAGGAGAGGCCTCCCTGCTGCTTAGAGGTGGGGGCTGCTCTGCCGTCCCTGCACTCGGCTTGGGCAGGAGGCCGGGGGGGCCTCTAAGGCTGAAGGGACCCCGAGGCAAAGCGGGCAGTGCAGGTGCTGGGGGAAATGAGCCATCCACGAGCTGGAGAAGGTGGCGCCGGTGGGAGCAGGCGGGCACAGGCATCCGGCACGGGGCAAGTTGGCGGCTGGGCGCCGTGGGCCTTGTGCTCATACCGCTTGGTACGGACGAGGCAGCTGATACCGGGAAAACATCCCCACCGCCCCTTTGAAATGGCAGATTCATTTATGCCGGGGCGGTGGGAACAGGGAGGAAGCGGGTCTTTCTCAGGCAGGCATTCACAGGCTGGCAGCTGACCTGCGGGCTTGGCACCAACTTGGCACCAGTGCTCCCGTCCCACACGCGCCTCCCAACAACCGGGGAGAAGGGACGAGCGCCTGGGAGGAAAGGGCGTGACGGAGTGGGAGGATGGCGTTCAGCGGGAGGCCCTGGGAGAGAGAAGCTCATAAAAGGCGGGCAGCGGCCAGACAGGCAGAGAGTGTGGGCTGCGGATCATCAGGAGCGGCATCTCAGCAGGGATAAAACCACCCAGGCAAGGTAGGCAGGGCCAAGCAGCTTGCTAGCGCTGTTTTCGGGTTGCTGCTTCAAGCCTTGGGGAGAGGCTGGCAGGCTGACTGTTCTTTGCAGGATGCCTTCCACTGGAATGTGGGTTTCGGGGAGGAAAATTGTCCTGCACCAGGCTGGGTTCTTTAACTCTGTACATTCCTTTCACACACCAGCAATTAAGCCTCTGTCCTCTCTAACCATCAAGGGAGTTTATGGAAGAATAGCACTCCATTCCTGGGCAGCCACCACACAGCTGACAACAAACACAGCCCTCTTGTAGGTCCCAACCGCCCGCTCCCTGGTTTGGCCAGCGCCCTGGGCTCCTCACAGAGCGGACCCGCTGCCCGGACGCAGACATGGCCCCTCCCAGGGAGCCCAGGCTTCACCGCAGGGTCCGAGTGACTGACCTTGGTGGCCCTCAGCCTCACCCGGGAAGGGCAGAAGTGATGGAGCACAGCCCCTGCCCCAACTCTGCCAGAGTCACAGTCTGGGCCGGGCTGCCCTGGCACCTGCCGACTCTCTGTCTGTGAGAAAAAAGTGGCAGTGCTGGAAGAGAAGGAGGCCAAGGAAACAGCCCCAAAGGAAGGGCCAACCCTCGAGAGGCAATTTGGGGTTCTGCACGCATCTCTGCTTCATGGAGAGACCAGAACGGTGGCCCCGTGGCCCCTTGGAGGGCCAATGAGAGCCTTTGGCCACAGCCTGATGGTCAGTGTAGGGTGCTTGCCCTCCCCATTCTCCCCCCTCATCACAGAGATCAGCGATCAGAGCAGGTGAGGAGGGGGCGGTTGCAGGTGCGAGGGCTCAACCCCCCACCCTCCACTCACGAGAGCTGGGGTTGTTCAGACAACCCCCCTTTCCCCGGAAGGTTTGGGTCTTCCCATTCACCTGGTTTCCCATCTACAACTTGCACCATTAAAAAGCCAGTCGTAAGACGGGATTAGAAGAGTCTTGAGAAATAAGATGTATCCTGACTGGACTGTACTTTGCTGGCAAACCGACT
Organism: Cyclura pinguis; assembly: GCA_030412105.1. Classification (NCBI taxonomy): domain Eukaryota; kingdom Metazoa; phylum Chordata; class Lepidosauria; order Squamata; family Iguanidae; genus Cyclura; species Cyclura pinguis. The sequence goes on from CM059601.1 coordinate 306,089, forward strand.
CTGCGGTTTTAATTTCTATTGCTGCAAAATAAATGCCACAAGCTGGGGCTCCTGAGGCTGTGGGGAGGTTCCCTTTGAAACCTTTCGAAAGTGTGTGCTCTCCTTGGTGTCCATCCCTTCCTGCTCAGCCCGTTTTTGCTCATGTTAAGGCCGCCTTGGAGGAGGCTGAAAACAAAAAAGTGTGGACTTTGTGATATACAACATTCAGAACAAAAAAGCAAAGACAAGTTCTCCTCAAAGTGCAGCCAGGACAGGGTGCAACTGACCAGGTCTGAGGGAGGCCCATGGAGCTGTCCATACTTCCATGGTTGGCTGTCCATTTTGGGCCCCCACTCTCCCAGCTTCCCTGGCCCTCGTTTCTGTTCTCATTCATGGGGGTGGGCTGCGGGGGGCTCTGCCATGACCCACCCTCTGCCCAGCAAGACTGCTCTGGGAGCCTCCTTGCCTCCTCCAGCATCTCTTGGGGGGGGGGCATTCTTAGCCAGTAATCTCAGGATCCCCCCTCCATCCCTGAACTGGCTCCTTTTTCCTCCCAGGAGACCGTTTTTCCGTTCCTGCACGCCGCCATGTCCTCTTCCTCCTCTTTCGGCTGCTCCTCAGGGTGGCTGTCCTTCCTCCTCGTCCTCCTCTTCCTCCTCCACCTCCTCCTGGGCGCGACCCACGCGCAAACCTTCCACATGGGGAAGTGCCCAGACCCCCCAGTACAGGAGGACTTTGACATCCACAAGGTAGGACGGGGCCTCTCAGGGCTGCCCTCACAGGGCCAGCATCCAAAGGGTCAGATGGGCGAGGAGCGGTAGCGGAGCCAACCGGGAGGGCAAAGGCCTCGCCCACAGGCAGGGCAGGGTGGGATCGGGCTCTGGCCAAGGTTCGCACCACCTTGCCAAGCAGCATGCGGATCACCGCCCTCCCTCACGGGGTGCTCTCCAAGGTGGCAACCGGCTTCTCTCTCTCTCTCTCTCTCTCTCTCTCTCAATCCCACAGTATCTAGGGAAATGGTACGAAATTGAGAAGCTGCCGTCAAACTTTGAGAAAGGCAACTGCATCCAGGCAAACTATTCGCTGAAGGAAAACGGGAAGGTTAAAGTGGTGAACAAAGAGATTCAGTAAGTGGCAGCTGTTCTGTGGCAGTGGGGGGTGGGGTGGGGTGGGGTGGGGTGGGGCTAGCGATGGGAGTTGAAGGGAGAGGAGGGGCGCCAGGGTATATGCTCCAGGTTGCACCCACCCACATTGTGGCTCCGTGCCTCAGCCCCCAGGCAGCCACATGAGGCTGAGCGATCGCTGTGGAGGCAACCAGGGCTTCCAGACAGACAGCGGCCACAGCCCAGCCTCGTGACAGTCCACCTGGCTGGACTGGTGGGCAGGGGCAGCGAAAGCCCACCTGGCTACTGACTCCACAGCCTGCGGTTCCCTCCACAAGCAGCCTACAGGCTGTGGCTTTTGCAGCATGGGCAGCCCTTCCAGAGAAACCAAGGGGGCAAGCACTCGCCCGAGCCGAGTGGGTGGGTGCCCATCCCAGAAACAAGGGCCCTGGCTGGGCCATCCTCCAGCATTCTGGGTGAAGGGGCAAAATGGGCAGTATGGGGCCAAGGGTCCAAAGATCCTGTGGCCAGGTGGGCTCCCAGGCAAAGGCTGACTAGTTTGGGAGGCAGGGAGGGGGCTCAAGTCTGGGAGTGGGAAGGAGACCCTGGCCTAGCTCTCTGCACCTCAGAGGGGGGAAGGCCTTGATGCCTGAGCCCCCGGGACCCTTCCCAGAAGGCAGACATCCCCCCCCCCCATGGCATCACAGGAGAAATGGTCTACTTGGGACGGGTGTGTGCGTGCGCGTCTCACTCATGAAGATCCCCCTACTCATTCTTCCAGGGGAACTTGTGCCTCTGGAGGCTTCGTGTGCCCCTTCCCTCAGTCCTGAGGGATTTTCAACTCTCTGCCAGTAATGGCCGAGGGTTTCCATATAAAGGGGTGGGGTGGGGTGGAGGGTGTTGGTGAATCCTCTATGAGATTTAGTCTGAACTTTAAGGAGCAACCTAGGCTGCCACCCCTTTCACTCAGGACAGTCTTGGCGTTTTGGACAGCTCTTTCTGAGTCTAGATTAGAACCCGCTGCCCCACTCACGGGCCGAGAAGCCTCCACCTGCCCCGGCTCTCCTGCAAAGGGCCAGAATCTCCCCGACCCACCCCTGCCCTGCGTTGCCTCGAGGCCACCAACAGAGGCTGACCTTCTATGGCACTCAGGGTGGGTAACGGTCCACCAACACCACACACACACAGAGCCAAGATGGCAACTTGCAGAACACAGACCCAAAATCGCAAGTACCTAAGAGAAATAGTAACACGCCTGACATAATACGCCACACAAGCAGAACAAGCAATATCCTGCCCGTGTCCCGGAGTGTTTGTACAAGCCGACCTACTTCTCACTGCTGCCTGAAAGACAACCAGGCGTTCCACTCTGCCTGGGGGCTCCGCTCACCCTCTGAAGAAAGGCGGCCTCTGGGGAGGGGGCAACACCCCCATAGGAGCAGCCGGGGCCTATTCTGCAGGCCACACAGCAGCCCTGGGCACCGGCTCCCTCTGCTCCAGCCTTGTTACCCACAGGCATGCCAAGGCCTTTCTTGCACCTTGCGCCGACGTCCTTTTCCAAAGTGTGGCCGTGCAAAGCACTACCCAGGGAGGTGGCACGCATGCCGCCAATCTCACCCCCCTGCCACACGCCGGAGGTCGCCCTGTCTGCTGCAGGAGATGCTGCACAACTTGCCAGGCACTCTCCTTTCCTGCTCATTCCGACTAAGTTGTTGTTACTAACTGATGGAAGGACCACTTTGGTCAGTCCGCTCCCGTGGCTGAGGAGGGGCGGTGGGCGAGGGGCAACACCCCCCACAGCCAGGCCCCAGCCACGTCCATGCTTGGGGCCTTTGTTCACCTTCCGGCATCTCCATCCTTTCCAGCCTGGACGGCACCATCAACGAGATCGAGGGAGAGGCCTTCCAGGGCGACCACCAGGAACCAGCCAAGCTGCATGTCAAGTTCAACTGGTGTAAGTCTGCTCTGCCTGCCTGCCTGTGTGCAGCGGCATTCCTACAACTCCAGGGGCGCGGAAGGTGTTCTGTCAGTGAGGGAACCTGCCTGACCACAGGCCTCCCCAAGTAGACCAATGAGCTGGGTCTCTGCAGGCGCCCCAGCCTGAGCCTCAGAACGGGACTGACCTGGGAACTTCTGCCCTCAATGCAGGGAGCTCCCACGGCAGCCACATGGGAGCCCCCTGCTTTGCAGGCAGAAGGCCCTGAGCAAGTCCAGTGCTGAGGCTCGGGCGGAACAGACTGCACAAGAACCCCCAGTTGGCCTGGAGAGCCGGCCTAGAGAGCCATTGCTGCCCATTGGAACAGAGGAGGCTGGCAGGGGCGGTACAAGGTGGAGGGCCCTCTCTCCCAACGCTGTTGGCCCGGGACTGGTGCCCATCAGTCCTGCTAGCCAGCCTGCAGCCAGTGGTAGGGGATGCTGGGAGGTATAGTCTTCCTCCTCAGGAAGAGGCTCTGCTTGGCAAGGGGGGGAGACAAAGAGTCCCATCAAAAGGGAGGGAGGGAGGGAAGGGGGGAACTTTCCCCCGTGCACGCCCACCCACCCGGCCCTCAGCATGATGGCTGTGAGTCCCAGCCCCCGCTCCTTCACCTCGCTGCCCCCCTTGGCTTCACGATGCCAGCCACTGCCAGCCTTACACAGGGCACGAACGAGCCAGTGCCACCTTGTGAGAAACAAGCTCACAGGGGTTTGGTTCTTACCTTTTGTTTTTGGATTGGGGTTTACAAAGGGGGTGGCAGGGTTCATCCCCTGAGGGGGCACCTTCCAGACAGGACTCCATCCACGGCAAGCTGCTGCCTGGCCTCTCTGCCGGAGCAGAGCCGGTCGCTTTCCCCGGGGAGGACAGAGATCTTTTCCTTCTTCCTCCCCAGTCATGCCCGCAGCCCCCTACTGGGTCATCTCCACAGACTACGAAAACTACGCCCTGGTCTACTCCTGCACCACTTTCCTCTGGCTCTTCCACGTGGATTACGCCTGGATCATGTCCCGAACGCCCCAGCTGCACCCAGAGACCACGGACCACCTGAAGAGCATCCTCCAGTCGTACAAGATTGACACGACACGGATGAGGCCCACCGACCAGATGAACTGCCCTCCCGAGGTGTAGCCTGCTGGGACCACTGCTGGATGGACCAACGGACAGACGCACAGATGCACCGACACGGACAGACTGGCTTTCCTGCTTCTTTGTCCAAACAGCAAAGCCTTGGTGGAGGATCTCGCTTGGCAGGCCTTGGGCTTGGTGGCGTGGGACGGGGAGAGGAGGAAGCAGGGAAAAGGAGGGGGCGGGCCGGCAAGCCCTCTGTCTCTCTGCTGCTTCATTAATGCCTGTCAGCTCTTAAGAAGGTTGCCTCCTTTTGCAGCTGCTGTTTCCAAACTCACATTTGGCTCAAGATTAACAAAAATGTTATTTACTGAAGTTTAGCTGCCTCTGTAGATCCCAGGAGGATGAAAGGCTGAAACCCATGGGACATCATGACCTTACTGGGTGCAGCTAAATTCTAAATGCTCTTCTGGGGAAATTTCAGTTGTTTTTGTGCGTAGAATAAACTCTGCCAGGCAAGCAATTTGCATAGCTCTGCTTTATTTCTTCTGCTTCCAAGATCTGGGTTTCTTCCATTGGGCAGAAAAAGCAGTCCAGGCCTGGCCATGCATGTGGGGGAGCACTTAAATGCATCACACACTGAGGCACATCCTTGGCTACTTCCACAGGAACCACCTGTGTCCCCTTGGGCGGTTTGAGATGTCACAGCACAGCTCTCCCCACAAGTAACATCTGAAGGGTGATGTGTTTTTCGGGTGAAGGAAACTGTGGCCAGGTTGCCCACTGGCGTGTGCTGCTACTGCTAGCGGGCATCCCTCCCCCCTCCCATGGCTCTGGCAACAAAGCTGGGGACTCCTTCTTGCCATTGTTGGGGGCGCCTGCTTTGCCAAAGCCTTGGCAGCCCCCCACAGGTTGGGTGGCTGGGTGCTGCCCTAGCCCAAGGGGGTCACGAAGGGCCCAACCACGGCCGAAGAAAACACATGCAAGCTGCAGGTGGCTCCACAGTAAGACCACATGCTCTGGTGGGAGGGACAACCCCCATCCCACCCTAGATTATAGAGCTGGGCAGAAGCTCCCAGGATGCAGAGGACCCGTTCTCACGCAGAGGCAGGGGCTGGCGGGTCCAGCAGGTGCCAAGCGCCAAGCCAGGTGGGGGAAGGAGACCCAATCCAGCTGGCCCCTTGGCCAGGGGGCCTCATACTCTCCTCCCACTCTTTCCTCCCAGGTGGGAATCTTTGGGGAGTTACTGTAAATCCAGCATGCAGAAGAAGAGTTCTGTGGGACCCCTGCCCCCTGGTCCAAAGAGAGGATGGGGGGCTCTGCCCACCCTGCTCCCCATTTTTAGGTAGCTGCTGGGCCTCTGACCACCAGGTGTGAATCCACAGATGGAGCTCCGACACCCCTCAGCGTGCAGCTGGGAACATCACTGGCTCTCCAGAAAAGCCCCTGGCCTCTAGAGCGAGCGAGCGAGCGAGCGAGCAGGAAGGCAGGGGAGGAGGAAGAGCTGTGGGGTAGGGAAGCTCTCTTTAAAATCACCCACCCCTCCAGTTGGCTGGGATGGGGGGACTTGTGCCATCTCTTCATGGCTAAGTTTCTGCCTCTGAACACACTTGCTTCTTTGCTCTTATTCCAGTGAGCCTTTGTGTATTTATTTAAAGTATTTCTATACCGCCTCCCAGCTCACGAGGGCTCCTGAGGCAATGAACAAATAAAAGGCCAGTTAAAAAGTACAAAGATAAACACGCTTTGAAAACACATTAAAATACTCTTTAAAAGCTCCTAAAAGGAATCTAAAAACAATCCTAGAACCCAGCTTTGAAACAGTTAAAGTAACAATTTCAAACCCTGAATGCCATGCAGAGCAGCACTGTTTTGGGTGGCCGCTGGAAGCTCAAAAGAGACGGGTCGGCCTGACTTCCCCGGTCAGGGAGGGAATTCCACAGCAAGGCGCTGCTACAGAGAAAGCCTGTGGTGCGTTCCCACTCTAATCTGTGCATATCTGTTATGTGTGTTCACCAACCTAACTTCATGAAGTGTTGGGACAGGCAATAGGGCTTCTTCTGAAGATCTCCACTTTCTCGCAGATGCCTACCAGAAGAGGCCTTGATCTTTCAGATATCCTGGCCGCCAGATGTTTAGGGTTTTGTATGTCAACAGCAGCACCTTGAATTGAACTCCAGGAAGCAAACTGAAAGTCAGTTAAGTTCTTGCAGGACAGGTGTTATACGGTCTCTAAAAGACACAACTGACACCAGTCTGGCTGCAGCTTCTAAACACTTTTCAAGAACAGCCCCACGTACAGCACATTACAGTAGTTTAATTAAGAAGTAACTAATCAATGAACCCTTGTGGCCAGATCTGCCTTCCCCAAGAACAGGCACAGCTGGAACACCAGCCGAAGGTGTGCCAAGGCGCTCCTGACCACTACAGCCACATTCCGGGAGCAGCGCTGGGTCCACGAGCACCCCCGGGGTATGAACCTGGTCTTTCGGAAAGAGAGCAACCCCATCCAGAACAGGTTGTGATCCCAACTCCAGACTGGTCTCCGTGACCAGCAGCACTTCCGACTTGTCTGGATTAGGCCTCCGTCTCTTCACCTGCACCCAGATAATGATTCTCAGTCTCCTTGGCATCAGTTGTAAAGGAGAAACACAGGATACCGATGACACCCAGCCCCAAAGCTTTGAATGACCTCTCCCAGCACCTTCACATAGATGCTGAAAAGCACAGGGGACGTATTGACCCTGAGGAACCCTACAGGCTGAGGGGCAAAAGGCTGAGCAACCTTCTGGGAGTGTCCAGCTGAGAAAGACTGGGACCTCTGCACAGCAACACCCCAGGTCCCGTATCAGCCAGACAAAACCCAGAGGGACACCATGGCCGACGAGTATCAAATTCCACTGAAAGAGCCAGGAGGACCAACAAGGATTCAGTCCCCCTGTCCAATTCCCAGTGTAGGTCATCCACCAGTGACCAGGGCTATTGCCGTCCCACAACGAGGTCTGGACCCAGATTGGAACGGGTGCAGGTAATCTGTTTCCTCCAAGGAAGTCTGGGGTTGTGTTGACACCACTCCGGCCCGTCAGCATCTCCAGCAGTCCAGCCTCTTTTTGAAGACAGCCAGAGGAGACCTCACCACCTCTCTTAGCTACTGGTTCCACTGCCAAAAGGCTCTCGCTGTCACGAAGCCCCTTCTACAGCTTCATCAGAAACGATTGGACCTTGTCCTACTCTCTGGGGCAGCAGAGAACAAGTCTGCCCACCTCCTCGGCACGTTCAGTCCTGTGAAGAGAAGACTGAGAGGACAGGCCTGTTCTCTGCTGCCCCGGAGGGCAGGACCAGGCCTTTTAAGTTACAGGAGAGTGGATTTCAAGGGAAGATTGGGAGGAACTTCTGGACAGTGAGCGCAGTTCCACAATCGAACCCACTGCTTAAAGAGGCCACGTGGGGGCCCCGTTGTTCGCCGGTGGTCTTCAGAAAGAGGCCAGACAGGTAACTGCTGCTGGGGAGGCTCTCACCGGAGACCCTGCACTGAGCAGAGGTCGCCTTGAGACCCCCTCCACTCCTACGGTTCTACCAGGAATAAAAGGCTGTGCTGAGTGGTTTAAAGGCTCACCTTCCCACTTGCGTTAACTATCGTGAAGCCTGTCAAGGGCTGAATAGGGACACAAAGTCCCCATGAAATCTTCTGAGGGCAGCAGGAGATGATGCAAGGCAGGATGCCGGCCATGCAACGAAAGGGACAACGGTGAAACTAAGGCCATTTCCGCACTAGACTGTTACAGCGCTATTATTCCAGTTTCAACATCCTACGGAATCCTGGGGTTTGCGGTTTACGGAGGAGCCGCCCGGGCCCTGTTGCCCACTGGGGGCCGCCCACCACACCCAGCCTCGACGGGCGCCGCAGACCCGGCTCCTTCCCCCCACAGACGCCGGGAGGCTCCCGCGCCGAGGGACCCCGCGGGTGGGCTTGGCGGGGCCTCCGTGTGGGGCACGGAGGGGGACGCCAGGAGGCCCCAGGCCGAGCCCAGGTCGGCTGCCCCACGGCAGGGACCCCCAGCCCCTCTCTCCACAGAGACAACGCCGGGGGGGCCGCGGCGGCTCCGGGCCCAGGCGGGGACCCCCCCTTTGCCCGGGGCCCCTCCCCTCCCCCAGGCGCCGGGGGGCCACTCAGGCGGGGAGGGCGGTGGAGCCCCCCCAATTCCCGGGAGAGGCGGCGGCGGCGGCGGCGCCCCCGGCCCGGCCAGCGGGAAGGCGGGTGGCGGAGGGGCCCGCGCGGACACCCCCGGGCGGCCGCGGGGGGAGCGGCGGCCATTTTCTGGGCCGGGCGAGCCGGGCGGGGCGGCCATTTTGCGGGAGGCGGCGGGGCTCCTCCGGCTGACCCTCCCTCGGGCCCTCGTGGAAAGCGCGGCCGGCCAGCCGGCCGACCGGCCTTCCTTCGGGGGGCGGCACTTTGCTTTCTTCCTTTTCTGGTCGAGGCCGGCTTTTTCATTCCGCCCCTTTGTCCCCCTCCCCGCCCAGCCCGTCTCGTGGGGCTCTAGCGGGTTAAGGGGCCGAGCGGGCGGGCGGGCGGTCGGCCGGGCGGGCAGTCGTTTTGGGCTTGGAGGACGGGAAGGGCCGGCGCTCCACACGCGCTCAGAGACACCCTCCCTCCTCTGGCCGAGCCAAGGCGCGGCCCCGCCCGGCGCTTGTTACGTCACCGGCCGACGCGCGGGACGCCCTCGGCGCCTGCGCAGTCGGGCTCGGCGGCTCCGGCGCGGCCTGGGCGGAGGAAGGGAGGCGCGGCCGGTGGGAGAGCGCGAGGTGGGCCCGCTGGAGCAGCGGCACCACCAGCGCCGGAGAGGCCGGCCCGGCAGGCAGGCATGGAGGCGAAGGGCTCGTCGGGTGGGCGGCCGGTGAAGGGCATCCTCAAGAACCCCTCGGGGAGCGCCGGGAGCGGGCTGGGCCTGGCCGGGATGGCCTCGCCCTCCGGCGCCTTCCTCCAGCACCAGGCCGCCCAGGCCCACGCCGCCGCCGCCGCCGCGCGGTCCCGCGTGGAGTCCCAGCCCAGCGTCGAAGGGTGAGGGCGGCCCGTCCCCGTCCCGTCCCTCGCCGGAGGCCGAGGGCGCCCCCGGGTCTGTCGGGCTTCCCCCCCGCCCGGGACCGCCCGCCCGCCCGCCTGGGCCTCCCACCCACCTGGCGCCCCGGGAGCGGGCGGGGTCGCTCTCCTTCCTTCCCGCGGAGGGGCAGGGGGGCGCGGACTGCCCGCGGGGGGGCCGGGGCGGGCCCGGGGGGGGTCTCCCCGGCAGTCCTAGAAAGGGAGCGGCAGCGGGGTCGGGGGGCGAGGGGGGGCCCTGCAGACGCGGCCCTTTGGGCAGAACGGCTGACCGCCTCTCCCCGCCTCCCCCGTAGGAAAAAGTCCCAGAAGTGGGATGAGATGAACATCTTGGCGACCTACCACCCCGCGGGCAAGGACTACGGGCTGATGAAGATCGACGAGCCCAGCACGCCCTACCACCGGTAGGGCCCTTCGACGGGATTGGGGCCGTTTTGGCTGCAGGGCACCGGGAGCTTTTGACCATGTTTTGAAACTAAGCGGTCATTCGACCGGTTAAAGGAGGTGCTTGGGCACGGTCTGATTTGGAGAGGTTTGCAAACTGAGGTTTAGAAATTATTTGAGGCTTTCCTTCCCTGGTGTCGAGTAGTTTTCTTCACTGGGCCAGACAAGGGTGGGCTGATTTGACTGTCTCATCTCTTTGGAAATGAGACTAGCTTTTAGTGCTGCCTTCACAGCATTCTTGGTTCTGTCATTGCTGTGTTTGTTTATGTATTTATTTTGTGCGCTGCGTCCTATAACTGTAACCTGAAGAGGGAATTGAGAAATTATGCGCAAGACTTGCTCGTTATAGAGCTTTTGCTGAAAGGTGGCATTGACTTGCTTTCAGAGAACTTCACTTCCACTCCCAGCCACCCAACGCACTCCCCCTTTAGCAAAGTGGGATTTTCTCAGAAAGAAGACACTCTAGATGGCCTTTGTGATTTTTGTCTCTGCAGGATGGTTGGAGATGATGAGGAGGCACACAGTGACACAGAAGACACTGAGATCGCAACCGCGGATGTCTTGGCTGAAAAGTAAGTGTCTGGGAAGGCAGGGGGACTGAACTTCAAAGCCCTGAAAGAGCCCAGCTGAGTTAGAACAAGCCCTCGTGCCCCAGTGGTCAACAGGAAGTCCTCCAGTCAGGGAGGAGGGCAAAGATCTACCCCCCAGTCCAGTCCGTCTGTGGCAGTGGCTCTAAACTGGTGTGGAACCTGGAAGGGTCATAGATTGGCTATGAGTTAATCAAGGTGGTAAAAGAGAAATCTGTGTCTTTGCAGTTGCCCTTTTATGTCTCAAGCGCCCGTTTTTCTTTTTTCTTCCTCTTCCTTGTTCAGTGCTTGTTTGCGGGCAGGAACACTGAGACACTGGTTATTTCCAGGGGCAGAAACGCTGCCTCCTCCATCTTTATCCAGCTCAGGGTTCAGCTTTTGGTTTCCTGCTGTTCTCAAGATGCACCAAGGATGTGTGGCCCCAGGGTCCCAAAATAGTTTATCTATTCCATGGGGGTGTAGGGACAGTTTTGCCACATTTTTGTCCCACTAGGAGGCTTTTTTCCCCTGCACAAACTTTCTGGTCACTTGCTGTTGGGAAATGGGTTTTTCCTGGGTTTAAAATAGTCCAAAGAGTGCCAAAACCGTGGTGAGTGGTGGGGGAGAGGTGAAGAATTGATTATTTTTTTTTGTGCAGGTGTGTGTTGCTCTCCAAGATCTTCTGACAGTTTTTCTCCCTTTCTATACCTTCTCCTTGGGTGATCTCCAGGTGTGTGGTGTGAACAAATCTATGCTGATGACACATATTTATATTGAGCATTTCCAGTCTGGGTCATGGTTTTGTTTTCCATATTTATTGACATTTTTTAGTTAAAACTAGAGAGAGATTCTGTCTCTGTACTTTGAAGCAGCTCTTTGGTATGCTTTCTGTTCCTGGTGAGTTTTCAGTTCTGGGCACCTCATATTAAGAAGAATGTAAGCGAGCTGGAGTGTGTTCAGAGAAGGGCAGTGAGGATGGTAAGAGCTAGGGAGAGCAAAATGTGCGGTGAGAGTTTGAAGGATTGGAACGCGCTCACCTTGGTGAAGAGAAGGCTGAGGGGTGACATGATAGCACTCTTTAAATACCCCAAGGGCTGCTGCAGAGAGGAGGGGGCAGGACTGTTCTCTGCTGCCCGAGAGGATAGAACGAACTCTGATGGTTTTAAGTTACAGGAGAATAGAATTATGTCTAACGGTTTTAAGTTACAAGGAGGTAGAACATCAGGTTGCATCTGATGGCCCACAGGGTCCCTTCCAACTGTGATTCTGTGACTCTCATGATTTATTTCTCCCAAGTGGTTTGAGGGCAGCTTCCATTTCACTTTCTAAATTTGCGAACTTGGATCTTCAAATGGTTCATCCTGGAGTGAATCTGTCCTCTTTTCATTTCTTTTGTATAGTTTTTAGTGTATTGTTTCCATCTTTTTTTTCTTGATCATACAGTGTGTTCTGCTGGTTGTAGAGCATCTCTGCTCTTGGTTTAAATTTGCCTTTGATTTCTTGGATCTTATGGAACAAGTATTTTGTTCTGCATTTTTTTTGTTGCCTTTTTCTATTTCTGTGCAGTGATTCTTATAGTGCTTCTTCTTTGTTGTAGCGCACAAATTGCTGGACAGTCATGTTCAGGGTTTGTCTTTTTTCTGTCCCCTTCCTTTTCTTACCTGCTGGGGTTTTTTCTTTGTAGGTTAGCAGCAGCAGCAGCAGGCAAGGGACCAAAGGTCTTAGCTCATGAGGGAGAGAGCAGTGATGAGGATGAAGATGATGAGATAGAACTCTCACCAGAAGAACGTGGTAAGTCTGGCCCTGGAGGTCTCACCCGAACAGTTCTTAGGGCCAGAGAGGTTGCAAGCTATTGTAGCCAGACAGTTGTTGTTGCGTTGGTATGCATAAGATGGAAAATCTCTGTGTTGTGACTCTACTTCCTGTGGTATCAAGAAAGTTACCGGTTTCCTCCACAGGAGTCACTGAATTGACTGTCAGGATTTTGAATGAGAATACTCCCCTTTAGTACTCCTAGCTTTCAGTTAAGTTCCTACTTCAGAAAAAGAAAGCCCTACATCGAGTGCTTTGGGCAAGTTTAGAAAGAATAGCCTATCCTTGGTGCATGAATTTGGGAACCTGGTCCTTGTCTCTTTTTGTGAACATTGGCCCAGTTCTCTGTGCTGGTTGCATGTCTGCCTGAGTACAAGCCAGCTGCTTCTGTTGGGTGCTGAGCCCAGCTAGAGAATGGGCCATAGGCCATCCATGCTTGAATGCTCCACACTTGCATGGCTTTGCCTGGACTCCTCTGTGCAGGTCTCTGTCAGCTGTTCCATTCCCCCAGCAGAACACGCATTCAGCAGTGTGCTTCTTTCATGCAGAGCGTATAGCGTGAGCCTGATCTCTGCTGCTCATACATAATTGTCTGACTCCATTCTGGAACTCCTCCTTGGTGGGCTTCTCAAAAATTGTGCCTCCGAGTCCCTTTCAGAAGGGGTGCAGAATGTACTTGCCTGGCTTTTGGGTCGGATCAGTTCAGTCATAGGTGGAGGAGATGCAGGTGAAGGAGTCCATTCCCCCCCCCCTTGTGTTTTCTTCTCTCCCACGCTGTCCCCACGCATAGCCTTTGGATGGGTCAGGCTACACATTTTCTAAAGTGCGCACACACAGCCCCCAACCCCATAATTCTCACCTGACAAATTATTCTCCACTGCTGCCAGGTGCAAAATGGTGGCTGTTATTGATGCAGAATCCTCCTTCGTGGCTGTTGTGGGAAGTCTCAGTTTTTGTAACTCAGGGTCTCATTTCATGTCCCCAGCAGCCCACGGCTCTGGACCAAACCTGACTTTGTGCTGGCAGAACTTCTGCGGGGTGCAGAGTGGAAGGGTGTGTAGCGCCTGGGTCTGTGGGTGGCGGCGGCGATGTTACCTCTCCCCTGTGTTGTGTGCAGAGAAGAAGAGGCAGTTTGAAATGAAGAGAAAGATGCATTACAACGAGGGCCAGAACATCAAGCTTGCCCGGCAGCTGATCGCAAAGGAGCTGCACGGTGATGCTGCTGATGAAGATGAGGAAGAGGAGGAGGAGGAAGAGGAGGAGGAAGAGATGAAGGACACCGCAGACTTGCGGGGGATGAGCCCTGATCTTGGTGAGCGCTGATTCCCAGTTGCAGGCCTTGCTCCCTTTTGGAGAGTCATTGTGAGAATCTGTGAGCAGCCGCATGGTGGAAGGTTCTGTTTTCCAGGGCTGGGAATGTCTTCTGATCCATAGGTGCTGGATGGGCCCCTCTTCTGCAGTGTGCGGGTGGTGCTTTTGGGTCCTGCGTGGGCTGCCCCCCCTCCCCTGGGACTTGCTTTGTGCCTTCTCATTGAGCAGCACCACCTCCTCTGAACAGGCAGCGCCTGTTCTGCTTCTCTGGAGGATGCGCATCCTCTGGGATGGAAACGGAAGTGGCAGCAGAGCCCCCAGAGGATAAGCAGCAGCCCTTCCTTGTGTGCATGTGTGCTTTCCTCCCTTCTCCTCTTGGAGTTCCTTGAGAGGCACGCCTCCAGGGCTTGTGCAGTTGGGTGCCGGCCCCGTCTGCCCTCAGGCGCTCCTCTTTGGCAGGTGATTGGTCGGTCCTGGCTGAAGCGCTTCCTGAACCAACCCCTCGTGTTTATATTTGCGTTCCAGATGCAGCAGCAGCCCACAAGCAGAACATCTCCTTCTGCTTCAGCTACCGCTGAGCCCCCACCCTCCTGTTGCTTGACATGCCTCACTGTGTCCGCTTTGGAGATGGAAGGAGCCCTCTCCTCCCAGCCCCTCTCTTTCCTTCCCTTCAGTGTGTGTTGGGATGCCCTTTGAATAAACTGAGCAGTTTGCTCTGAGATTTCTGGCTTACCAGTTTCATTCACAAATGCATCAGGGTGGTCGCTGGACCAATAGCGAGAAATTAATTTAATTGGGAAATGGGACTGGAAGAGCCATTTTGACACAGAAGGAAGTTAGGCAAGGAATGTGTGGATGGGGAGCAGCAGCAAAATGGCAGAACTTTTTGGCTTGGGAGCTGGATTAGAGAGTTTCATTGGAAGATGCAGAATGTAAGCTTCCTGTCTCATATGCTTACAATGTCCCCCCCATCCCCAAAGCAGGAAGCAGGAAGGCTGTAGCAGTGGGGGTGCCCACGCACTCACCTGGGTGCCTTCGGCTCCCCTGGAGACCACTGCCCTTCTAAGCTGACAGTTTGCACACCACAGAAGAATGGGGCCCCATTCAATGGGGGTTAGCGCCAGAGAAGGGTCTTGGGCCCTTAATGTCTCGTAAGGATGTCTTCTGGCCTGTGGGCCTCAGCCTGCTGGTCTCATTCCCTGTGGGGAGCCGCATCCTTTCTCAGGGCCCTGCTCAAAGAGTGCTCCAGGGAGGGAGCCCTTGTTCTGGGCGGCCTTCTCCCCCATCTCTGCTGGGGCCTCCAGGAATCCACCCAGGCCTAGGTCTCACAGTCCTGCTGCTTCTCAGCTGGGGGTCTGGGGCAGGGCAGGTGTTGGCTGGCTGGGAGTGGATTCATCCTTCCTCCTCCTCCTCCCTGTGTGGAGATGGAAAATGCTTCTGGAGGTGTGAGGTGAGGAGAATGCAGAGGAATCCTATAGGAAACTGGGAAAGCTTGGGCCCCTCCACAGTCCCAAAGAGAAAAAGGTCACCCTGGAAGCCAGTTACACCAGGCTGTGGAAACACTCTTCTTGCTCATCCTCAACCCTGAATGGGAGGAGGGAGCATTGAAGAAATCAGAATAGGGCATTGCTTCCTGGGGAAGGTCTCCCCCCAAATCCATTGCTTTTGTGCCTGCATGGCCAGCACCTTTTGGTTGTTCCCAGGAGATGCAGTCCCCAGCTAGTTGCTCCTTCTTGGCCTCTTTTAATCCTGCAGTATTAGGACTTGTGAACTCTCTGCTGGAAGGGGTTTTGCCTCTCCTTTTGAGGCAACATTTTGCCCAGAGTGGGGCAAGAATGGTCCAGTGTGGAAGGAATGGAATCTTGAAAGAATCCCCCTTCATGAGGTGAGGAAAGAGTGTTGTTCTGTGATCAGCAGGGTGTTGTTAGAGTGGAGAATTAAGTCTGACTGCATCTCTTGTTTTCTGCTTTTGAGATTTCTGCTTTTGAGATTCACTCCATTACTGACTACCTGAGAACTGATTCTGCCACCAACTGCATCTTGGATTCCACAGCAGTGTAAACTGCTGCTGTGTATTAGTCTTCATTTTTCCCTCTGTTCTGTTTTTGTCCCAGAAATCTGAATCAGTGCCTGCCCAGGTTCTTTGCCCCTTCCGCAGCCTCTGTCCTGGGACTTAGTCTGTCTGCTGTCGTTACAGTGCCCATAAGATTTCTTCTGCTCCGCTTTCAGAACCATCTATCGCAGGGGTCCTCAAGAAGTGGTGACTTTAAAAATCAACATTTTTGAGCTGTAGATATAATTTTTCTGCAGGGGTTCCTTAAGACTTGAAAATTATTTTGAGAGCTGCTCCAGAGTATAAAAAGGTTGACAAAGACTCTACCCCAAGGAAGAGTTCTGGCGAATTCAAAAATATGCATGCTTCTGTGATTTTTTGTTGATGTGAACAAAGGTATAACCAACTCTGAGGTCTGTCTTTACTTGCAGGCTGCTGGGGGCTTCTGTTCTTAACTTTTCATTCTTAACTTACTTAACTTACCTTCATTCTTAACTTACATTCTTAACTTTCACTCATACCATCCTCCTCAATTCTGTGTATGCTTCTGCCCTGCTGCCTTTCCCCCGGCAGAGGGAGGTCTTTCTCTTGCTCAGTGTGTTAGCTGTGACAAAAGGGGTGGGAATCGCCTGCAGGCCCTCATGAAGCTTCCCTCGTGGGCTGAGGGGACACCGTGCTGTGCAGTTGCTGTGAGGCAGGGTAGATTACACGCTGCCTGTAATCCTCTGTAGGATCTTTCTTGGGCTGTGGTCTGGTTTGTTGGGCAAAGGAGGCGTTTCTCTACTTCCGGCTGTTCTCAGTCACCTAGGAGTCCCTGCTGAGCCACGATCATTCTTTCAGTTTGGATCCTCGAGGCCTTGCTCTCCTTGGGAGGGGGCTGGGTGGGGATTCCTGACTGCCTCTCCTTAGTCACTTGGGTGGGGTGGGGTGGGGTGGGGGGCAGGAGGGCAGCTTGGATGTGAATCTTGCCCAGGGACACAGGGCAAATCTGGCTTGCACAGCTTCAGTTGCTCACTAGCTGCCCCTTAGCAGTGGCTTGTGGCTTCTGTGGCACCATGGTGGCAGCCTGGATCTTTTTTTTTTTTCCCCAAAGCCCATTTCCTTTGGGGGTGGGGTGTAGGCCAGGAGCCGCCAGGTCCTGGGTTTGCCTCTACCCCTTTCCTCCCTCTGGGTCCTGGGGTGCCGACCCATGCAGTGAGCTGCATGACTGTTCCCTGGCCTTGGGTACCGGTGTACAGTGTTGGTGGCACAGGAAGCACGCAGTGAAAGGCCCCACGGGGGGGGGGGGCGTAAGGGTGGCAGAAGCTGCTTAGCGGTTGGTTCCTCGGTTGCAGGGTGGGATGGGTCCCGGGGGCGAGATGCAGAGCAGGAAACCTGCCAAGCTCAAAGCCCACCCTTTTCCCCTCTCAGTGGGCCATCCTCCTTAATCTTCCCTAGGCTCCTGGGCTCGTTATCCAAACATTGTCAAACCCCTGGCTAATCCTCCTCAAACTCTCGGCTGGTTACCGTGTGGGCTAGGCTGGAAGCAAGGCTGAAGGGAAGGTGCAGTGATATTGGGCACACCAGCCAGGTGGCATGCTGCTTGACTTACCTGTCTAGGTGAGAGAGGGGGGAATGGCATGCGAGGAAGGGAGGGCGAGCCTCTCAGGTGGCTGTATTGCTCCGGAAGGCCTCAAGGAGGTGGAGAGGAGTGAGGGTGAAGGAGAAGTGACGTATCAGGGTGTCTGAGGTATAGGTGGAGCTCAGCTGGTCTCTGGGAGGCCAGTGAGGCTCTCCTCCAGCATCCTGAAGGGATGGCTTCTGTCATCTGGGAGGCCCTTGGGGCACACGAATAGGCTGAAGGGCCCAAGTCTCCAGCCTGGCCATCTGAGGACCTTGTGGTGAGCCTTGTGATGCTAAGGAGCAGCTCCACCTGATTGCACCGCTTGGCACAAGGGGCACTGATATTTCCCACAGCGTGCAGGGAAAACGTGTGTGGTATGCATGCTGCAGAAAATGGGGTTCTTTATCACCACAGCACTTTCTTTTCTTTTCAGAAGTAGAATAAATGTGGTGTGGTTGCTCTGGGGTGGTTGGCGCCTGTCTGCTTGCCGGGCACCCGGGGGTGCGATGAGGTCTTGTGGGATGTCCTCTGTACCTTTGAGAAACCCATGTCTGTGTGCTCTTTTCTCTTTTCTGCAGTACCCGCTACTCCTAGTGATCCGCTTGAGAACACCGCACAGAGCCTAGAAGAAGTCTGCTCAGGACTGTAAAGCCATGCCTTTGTGTTCACTGTATCACAACTCTGTCGTGGCTCAAGCCCTGTGGAGTGGCCAGCTTGCACTTCTGTATTGCCAAGAATACAGTGGAGTAGCCATCCAGACTTTTCTGTTAGGGACTGGACATGTTGCTGAGCTGGCTTATCGTCCCTGTGCCTGGCGGTCTCGGAAGATAGCTTCGTGTAAAATCTGCGAGGTGGGGTGGCCGTGTAGGGCAGCGCTGGTGGCTTTGGCTCATTCAGATTGCTCCTGTCTGGTTTTGAAGCCACCCAACACCCAGCCCACTCACTTTTTGCTCTTTCATTTGGCTCCCCTCTCTAGGACTTCAGAGACTGTGTGCCTGGTTAGAGGAGGGTCTAGGTGTCACTGTGCCAACTGTACAGCTTGGAATGGATACCCCTTGCCCTCCTCGTGTTGTCCACTGCCCATTGGCACCTGGCTAACTTGCTGGCGATTGCCTCAGTTGTTGTCACCTCAGCTGCTGAGAAAGAGCGTGACCAGGTGCATTAAGCAGGACCAGGGGCCTTGCATTCTGCAGCCTGCCGTTTCTCAGGGCCCCCAGCTGTTGTGCTCAGAATGTTGTGAGCTGGGAAAAACTTTCTCCATCTGTCCTCTTCGATGGCTTTGGTTTTGATGTTCTGTTCCGTAGCCCATTTTCCATCAAGCTGTGTGCTGCTCGGCCATCCATGCCATCCTTTCTTTTGCCACTCTGCCGTACTGCTGAGGCCCAGAGAGAACCCCCAGGCCCTACGCCCCTCCCTGAGACTGCTGGTCCCTGCTTTGCCCGGGAGTTGGTCTGCAGTAGCCCATGGGGCCTTTGGGAGGAGCAGGAGGCAGCCTGCTGGCAGCTGTGGGTGTCGAGGACCCTCATGTTGGAAGCCTCGGGCTGTGGTAGCCTAGCTGGCAAATCCAGCATGGCTTGCCTCTGAGGGGGTCGGCTTGGTTCTCATTCTGATGGCACTGGCTTGCTCTTTCTTAAGTTTGGTCTGAATTTAGTATGTTTGCACAACTCTGTATGACTGTAGATCTGTTTTAAAGTAGCTTCCTGTGTCTGAAGAACACCTTGAGTTATTTTATAGCTGTATCAAATTTTTTGGCTCTCCCTCTCTCAGAAGACAGCACGGTATGTGTAATGTAGTCTCTGAACTTTTATTCAAGGAGGTCGGGGGTGCTGTAAAAAGTGGGATGGTCCCTGTCCAAAAGGGTCTAGCTGGGCACTCGGCTGGGTTTCTGTTTGTGCATCCCTCCCACCTCACAGCATTTCTCTTGGCAGAATGCAGTTCCCACGAGGAGACCCGGTAAGCGCTTGGCCTTTGTCAGTAAAGTGGGACGGGAGTCTGACACCCTAATGGAGAGTGGGCTTGGCCTGGCTCTCCTTATGAACAACCTGCCTCCCTGGGAGACTTTGGGCCTCTCAGCTCCCTTGTCTTCACCCTGTTGGCTGGCTGAGATTGTGTGTGAGGCTGCGGAGTGGGGGTGACCTGCGTTCTGTACAGCACTTGGATTACTGGCACTAAATAAAATATGAAGCAAACAGTAGTCAAATACAGTTGGCTCAAGGTATCCTGAGTAGACTGTTCCTCTCCTGCTTTGTGTGGGGGCTTTCTGGGCTCCGGTCCTTGTTCTGCCTGCCTGGATGCCTGACGTGGGAAGGGGGAAAGGTGCAGGTCCCCCTCCAGCATCCACGGGCTGCCTTTCTGCCAGGGCACCATTTCTTAAGGGGCTGAAGCCGGGGCAACGCGTTTCCAAAAATGGAAGGCAGAAGAGTTCTGCTGGGCCTTTGTGGTCTTTTCCGCCTGGGTCCTCCTGATGGTCTCATCTTCTGCGTTTGGCTTTGCACTCACACTCTGGAGCCCATGGGGCCAGGGAGGCACCAAGGAAACCCCTCCGCACGAACAAAGACCATACCTTTGGGGGCTGCTTCCTCCATCTGTCCACGAGTGCGCCGTGAACTCTCCTCAGCACGGTCCTGGTAATATAACAAGATTGCAACCCATATTTGGGGGTGGCGGGTGGCATGGAACAGTATTTCCAACATGCGCAGACCCTCCAGCCTGGAGCCAGGAGGGCCCTTTACTGTAGTGGGAGATTGATTCCATTGGGAAGGGGGACTCCTTGCACGTTTGGCCTGCACTCTTCAATGGCTGGGCTTTGTTCTGTTTGGCTCCAACCGAGTCCTCGGCACAGCCGGCTGCCCGTCTCCCAGGGGCTCCGGTTGGGGGGGGGCGAGGGCAGCCGCAGTAGTCTTGCCTGCCGCAGCGTTGGAGGAGTTGCTCAACTGAGCCCAGTTTGGGCCCCTTGTTTCTGAAAGGAGGCCTTTTCTGGAGGCCAGAAGACCACAAATAAGGAGCAGAGTCCTTCAGCCGCAGACTTTTGGATGGATGAAGAGCTTTTCACTGGGAGGAAGGGAGGTCCTGGCCCCGCGGGCCTCTTGGGCGGTGTTCGCTTCGTTTTCTGTTTCCGGCCAGCGCGCTTGGCCCCGGCGGGTTCCCGGCCGGAGTGCCGCCCCCGGGCTGCTCCCGGGAGGGCCCTCGAGGGGCGCGCGCCTCCGCACCCCGCAAGGTCCCGGGCGGCGGCGGCGGCGGCGGCGGGAGGGCGGGCCGGGCCGGGTGCGGACCCCGCCGGTGCTGCGCCGCGGGCGCCCCCGTTTCTGGCCGTGCGCCCTCCCCGCTCTGCGCGCGGCGCTCGCCCCCCTCCCTGAACCCGGGCGGAGGCGCGGCGGGGGGGGCAGGTACACCGTCCGCCCAGCCGGAGGAAGCGGCGGGGCTCCCGCGGGGCGCGACGCTCCGGTAGGGACGCTCCAGCATCGAGGGCCGGGCTGCGCCGAACGCGGAGGGCCCCGAAACTGCCCCGCCGGCCCCCCCCGCCGCCGTTTCTCTTTCCGTTCGTGGCCGAGACGCAACGCGATCCCGCCCCGGCTGGCATAAATCCAACCACAAAGGCGGGCCCCTCCCCGCCTCTTCCACCGGCGGGTCCCCTCCCGCGAGCCCCGGCCCCCGCGCCCGCAAACGGAGCGCCGGCCCCGGACAGCCCGGCGGGGCCGGGGGCGCACCCTCCGCTGCCCTCTCCGCGGACCGGCCTTCCAGCGGCGGCGGGGGGGCGGGGCCGGGCAGACGCCGCCCCTCTGCGCCGCCCCCGGAAGAGGAGGAGGGGGTCCGCCCTGCCTACCTCGCAGGGGTGGCGTTGCCAGGAAGGCGGAAGGGTCCGGCTTGCCCCGCCCTTCCGCCGCCGCCGCCGCCCGCCTCGGCCGGGCCCCCCGTTGCCTGGCAACGGTGCCCCGCTACCGCGGGCGCCGAGCAGGAGGAAGCGGCGGCGCCTCGGGATCGGAGCGGCCGCGGCGGCCTTTCCCCGGCCATTGGCGCACGGCGCTGCCGCTCAGAAGCCCGGCAGAGGGGGCGGTCGGTCGCGCGGAAGCCTTTCCTGCCGCCCGCCGCCTCCCTCTCCCCCATTGGCTGGCAGGGCGACGCTGGGGGCGGGGCGGCGGGGGCGGGGCGGACGCTGCCGGGAAGGGGAAGCAGCCGCCCGCCCGCTCGCCCGCCGCCGCCGCCAGCAGCCCCGCCCCCACGGCGTAGCTCCGCCCCGGAGCCTCCTCTGCGGGTCCCGGAAAAGCGGCCGGAGCCGAGGAAGGGCGGGCGAGATGCGCGTCGCCGTGGACTTCGAGGAGTGCCTCAAGGACTCGCCCCGCTTCAGGTGACCAGCCCGGGGGGGGGGGCGCGCAGCTCTTCTTCTTCCCGTTCCCCCTCCCCGTTCAGCCTCCCCTCGGCCGGCCGGCCGGCCTGTGGCGGGACTGGCCCCCGGGCGGCCCTCCTCCCCCTCCCGCCGCCGCCCCTCCTCCCTCCCTCGCTCCCTCCCTTCCTCCCCCCGCCCGCGGGCCTCCCACAGTCCGCCGGTGGCCGGCCCCTCGCACGTCGGAACGGGCGTACACGGGTGTGGGCTGTCCGGCCCGCTCCGCCCGCCTCCCCTCGCGCCTGCTGCCGCTGCCGCCCGGTTGGGGACCCAGCCCGCCTGCCCTGGGGCGCCCCGCCCGACGGGCGCCGTGCTCCGTGCGAGGGAGGCGGGCGCCCCCCAGGAAACGGGCGGCGGCGGCGGCGGCAGAGGGAGCCTCCCTCGGAGGCGCCGCCCGAGGAACGGCCGGCGAGAGGCCGCGGCCTCCGGTGGCGACCAAGAGGCGGCCGGGGGCTCCCACGTTGCGGGCCGGTCCCGTCTGGCCGCGGCCCGACCGCCTCCCGCCCCGGCTGAGGCCCCGGCGGGCCGCGCCTGGCTCCGGAGCCGCGGGGGGCCGGGCGGGCCGCGCCCTCGCCCCCTGGCGGCGGCTGAGCGCTCGGCAGCGCTGGGGTGAGGGGGTCGCCGGGGGTCGCGGGGGGCCGCCGGCCGCTCTGGCCGAAATTGAGTGGGGAGGGAGGAGGGTCCCCCCTCGGCTGCAGCCACGGGAGAGATCTGGGCGAGGAGGGAAAGCGGGAGGGTCGCGCCGCCCCCCTCCCGTGACAAGGGAGGCTTCTCCCGAGGCCGGTGCCGTCCCGAACGCCTGGCCCGAACCCGGGGGAACCGCTCTGGGCCGCTGGTCTCACCCGAGAGGACCGGCAGCCGGCGGCCCGGACCGATTCCCTGTTGCCTTCCTTGGAAAGGGGCCCGGTGGCCCGAGAGGGGGAGGAGTCCGGGGAGACCTTTTGGGGGCGCGTGGGTGTATGGGGGAAGGGCGGGGCCCCCGAGAAGAGCTCCTGTGTACGTGCGCGCGCCTCTGTGTTCTCAGGGGCTTTGGGGCTTTGCTGTGACGGGCGCACCTAAGGATGTTGCCAAGGCGTTCTGTGCAGCGCTGGGGCTGGCGAAATCTCAGGCGTGGCAAACCCCGGGAGCGTGGCGGCGGCGTCCTCCTCACGGGCTGTCTTGCTGAAGGCGCTTCTGTAGGAATTGCGGGTGGGGGCGGGGGCCGCTTTCTCCCCTGGACTTGGACGCTGTGATTTACCTCCGGCGGGCAGTGGCCGGCGAGGTCCGGCATGGCCACAGGACTCAGGATGGGCAAAGGGCGGATGTTGAATGCAGAAGTTGTGTGAGGGAGGGGTGGCGCATACTCTTCCTAGAGCTGGAAGAGACCCCGAGGGCCATCCGGTCCAGCCCCCGCCTGCCAGGCGGGAAGACACCGTCGGAGCCTTCCCTTGGACAGATGGCCGCCTAGCCTCTGTTTGAAAATCTCCAAAGGAGGAGGATCCTCCGCCGCGCTCCACGGAGGCAGCGGTGTATTCCGTTCTCGGACCACTCTTACCATAATCTCTGGAGCAACAGAAAATAGGCTTCCTCCCTGTTCCATATGGCACTCCTCCAAATATTTAAACACGGGTATCAAGTCCCCTTTTAACTTTCTCTTCTCTAGACTAAACGCATTCAGCTCCCCAAGGTGCTCTTCATAGGGCTTCCTGGTTGCCAGGTCTTCTGCCGTTTTGGTCGCCCTCCTCTGGACGTGTTCTGGCTTGTCAATATCTTTCCTGAACTGTGGAGCCCAGAACTGGACAAAGTATTATTCCAGGAGGGGTCTGACCAAAGCAGAACAGAGTGGTACTGCCACTTCCCTTGACTTAGAAGCTATGCTCCTGTTCATGCAGCCCGAAATTGCATTGTCTTTTTTAGCAGCCACATTACACTGTTGACTCGTGTTCTACTCGATCCTTTTCACATGTACTTTGGTCAAGCCGGGTGTCACCCATTTTATATCTGTATGTTTCATTTATTCTGCCCAAGTGTAATATCTTACACTTCTTCCTCTTTCCAGGATGAAAAGGAGCCATTGCTGAACACCCTTTGGGTTCGTTCAGGCAACCGATTAAAAGTCCACCTAACAGTAGCATTGTCGAGCCCACATTTTACTAGCTTGTTTGCAGGAATATCAGAGGAATCTTGTCAAAAGTCTTGTTGAAGGCAAGATACACTATGTCCACAGCATTCCCTTCATCTATCAAGCCAGTAACTCTATCAAAAAAAGAGATAAGATTAGTCTGGCATGACTTGTTTTTGAGAAACTCATGCTGACTTTTAGTGATCAAGGCATTCTTTTCTAAGTGCTTAGAGACTGTCTATTCAATGATCTGCTGTAGAATTTTTCTAGGTACAGTTGGCCCTCCATATCTACGAGTTTTGTATGCTTGGATTCAAACAACCAGGGCTTGGAAATTTAAAAAAAAACCCAAAAAGCAAACTTTGATTTTGCCATTTTATATAAAAGACAGCCTTTTACTACACCATTGTACATAATGGGACTTGAACATCCATGAATTTTTGTGTCAGTGGAGGGTCGTTGAACCAAACCCCAGTGGATAATGAGGGCCCACTGTATTGATATCAGGCTGACTTGGTAGTAATTATTTGGGTTCTCTTTTCCTCCTTTTTAAAGATGGGGACAATATTTGCCCTGCTGTACTCTGCTGGAACTTTTCCTGTTCTCCAGGAACTCTCAAGGGTTATTGTCAGCAGTTCTGAAATTACTTCTGCCAGTTCTGTTAATATCCTTGGATGTAGTTCATCTGCCCCCGGAGACTTGAATTTGTTTAAAGTAGCCAGGTATTCCCATTGTGGTCAGGTATTTCCATTTTTTGTTATCATTGCAATTGTTAAAATTGTGTCTTCGATATCTCACTTTTAAGAAACTCATCCATCATAAGCTTCCTTGTTTTTTAGCATTCCTGACCATGGATTACTCCCACTATTTCCCTAAGCTTACTGAAATCAGCTTCTTTTAAGTCTAGAACGTGTGTCTGACTCAGTTTGGCTTCCCCTTTCTGCATTATAATAAACTCACCTTGTCCTTGTCTCCCTTTCTGCCTGTCTGAGGGCTGCCTTGCAAGGGAAGTGGGAAATGCTGGTTTAATACTGCAGTGAGCCTGAGTCTCAGTACCTTAAAAAAAGGGAGAAGAAAGATCTTGCCAGTGGCTGCTTCCAGGAGGCAGAGAAGGCTGAACCCCCTCCCTGTTCTCGCTTCCCACCGGCCTTGGTTGCTGGACGCCTGCAGTGGGAATGTCTTTTAACGGGGTGCCCCACACAGAGTTTGGGAAACAAGCAAGAGGAGCTTGAAGTCCTGGTGCAGGAAGGCAGATATGACTTCATAGGCGCAAGAGAGGCTTGGTGGGATGATTCCCACAATTGGAACATAACAGTTGAAGGATAGAATCTGTTCAGAAAGAAGAGATGGGGAAGAAAAGGAAGGAGAGGAACATTGTGTGTCAAAGACAGATTCACTTATACAGAAATCCATGTGAATGATCAAACTGGACCAGTGGCGAGCATCCGGATAAAAATAGATGGAAAAAACTCCTACTTTGGCAGGAGTTTACCACAGGCCATCAAACCAAGATGAGGTGGTGGATGATGGTTTTCTGAAACAAGTCTCAGAAATCTCCACGACTAAAGAGCTGGTAGTTTTGGAGGACTTCAATTACCGTGATGTCTGCTGTGAGACTCATTCTATAGGCACCCGAGAAAATTCATGATGTGCCTCACAGATATTTTCCTCTTTGAAAAGGTTGGGGAAGGGACAAGGGAATCAGGAGTCCTGGACTTGGTCCCAACCAACAGGGAGGAATTGACCACTGGCATCAAAACAGTTTGTACTTTATGGGGGAGCAGCCACACAGTGCTGGAATTTGTGGGACAGGCCAGAGAAAAGTATCGTCAAACACAAGCCTTGGACTTCAGGAAGGCTGATTTTATCAAGCTCAGGGAAATACTGGGCAGAATCCTCTGGCTGGAGGTGCTGAAGGAAGAAGGTACCCAGATTGGGGTGGGGGTGGGGCGGGGGCTTCATGAGGAAAAAACTGCTAAAAGCACAACCACAAACACTCCCGTGGAAGAGGAAAAATGGGAAACATCTGAAAAAGCCGGCATGGGTGCACAGTAAACTCAAAGAGGAAGTGAAAAGGAAGTGGAAGGAAGTGGAAGGAAGTGTCATGCCCCTCCTTGAGCACCCAGACAGGACTCTTCTGATCAGCCACACCCTGGAGACATGAGAGGGACAGGAGTTAGGCGGCCAGAGCGGGTGGAAAAGGAAGAGCTCGTTAATTAGGCCGCAGCTGGCCAGGATGCTGAGGCTGGGATGCACTGACTCCATAGGCGGTGCCAGCCTTGCTGACTCCTGCATTCTTTGCTCGTGTCCTTTGGACCTTGGGCCTTTGCCTGGACTATAGATTCTGCTTTGGGACACACCCTCTGTGGACTCTTGGTAAATTCGAACCTGGTTGGTTTACCAAACACTGTTTTGCTAGTTACTGTTATCTGCCTGATTACATAGCTGGAAGCCTTGGCAGGCTGCCACAGAGGACAGGTAGGACCAATCGGCAAGGAAGAGTACGAGTGTGTAGCCCAAGTTTGCAGGAACAGTGTAAGGAGAGCCAAAGCTCAAGATGAGCTGAGACTGGCTAGGCAAGCAAGGAGCAACAAAAGGGGGGTTTTCAAATATGCTTGAAGCAAGACAGTGACGAAGGAAATGGTGGGACGGCTGCGTAGAAGGATGGTCAAATGCTAACAGATGACAGTGAAAGGGAAGAACTACTTATTTTGCTTCATCTTTTTTCCCCCCAAAAGAGTGCTGTATGCTGCTGTACAGTAGCAGAGACCTTGGCAAGGAATCAGGGTTGCAAAACGACATTGAGTAAGTAGTTAAGTCAGTAACCTAAACTTTTAGTTGACATTTGTAGGCCCAGATAAGCTGCATCCCAGAGTATTGAAGGAATTTGTTGGCATATTTGGAGACTCACTTGGCATCATTTTTGAGAAATCTTAAAGAAAAGATGAGGTGCCAAAAGATGAGAGAAGAGCAAATGTTGTCCCTCTTCAGAAAAGGCAAAAAAGAAGACCCAGGAAGCTACAGGCTAGTCAACCTGACTTCACTAGCATGAAAACTGTTAGAACAGGTTATGCAAGAGTCTCTTTGGAAGTGTCTTGATGATAACGAAGTGATTAGTAGGAGCCCGCATCGGTTTGTCATTCCAAACTAACTTTATGTTCCATCTTCTTCTTTTCTGGATGATTGTTTTAGTAGATGGTAGGAATGTTGTGAATGTCAATTATCTGCATTTCGGCAAAGCATTTGATAAGGTCCTCCATGATATTTTGATTAGCAAACTGACTACATGGAATAGAGCGAAAAACCATCAAATGGATCCACAATTTCTTGGAAAACCATGCTCAGCAGCAGCAGCAGCAGTGGTGCTTCAGATTGGAAGGGGTGCCATAGATTTCCATCCTGGGGCTGACACCCTTCAGTGTTTTTATTTCTGGTTTAGATGATGGGGTGGGGTGGAGAGAATCCTGATCAACACTGCAGATGATACAGAACTAGGAGGGGCACACCTAGCACAGTGAAAGATAACAACAGATACAAGTGCAAAATTCTACATTTAGGCCACACACACACACCCGCACAGGTGTAGGATGGGGGACACTTGGTGCAGAAGTGCTACCTGTGAAAAGGACTTTGAGATCGTAAATTTGTTTTGTTGGTCATATGTTTGAATTGGTGATCATAAGTTGAACGTGAGCTGCAGTGTGATGCTGCTGCAAGAAGGCAAATGCTATTTTAACTTGTGTTAAGAGAAGCATAGTTTCAAGTTGAGGGAAGCCTTAGTCCCACTATATTCTGAGCTGGTCAGGCCTCATCTGGAGTCCTGCATTCAGTTATGAATTCCTCATTTTAAGAAGAGTAGAGACAACTTGGAAGGGCAATGAGGATGGTAGGAGGTATGGAGAACAAAACACAGGAGGAGAAGTTGGAGCAGCTGGGCTTGTTCAGCTTGGTGAAGAGAAGGCTGAGGGGTAACAAGACTGGCCCCGTCACTCGGCGAGTGCAGGGGGAAAAGGCCCAAATGATATTGGACAAGTAGTACAAGCGGCCAGTGGCGGGAGGAGTAGAAACTATAGTACAGGACTTACAGGAAGGGCCCGGGGACTTAAGTGTCTCTACACTAATGCATGGAGTATGGGAAACAAGCAAGATGAACTTGAACTCCTAGTACAACAAAATAAATACGATTTGATAGGCATCACTGAGACCTGGTGGGATGAGTCTCATGATTGGAACATAGGAATAGAGGGGTATAGCCTATTTTGTAAAAATAGACCGAACAAGAAAGGAGGAGAAGTAGCCTTGTTTGTCAAGGATGTTTTTCACCTGTGAAGAGATCCGTGACTTGAACCCAGAAAGCCAGGTCGAGAGCATCTGGGTAAGAATTAAGGGAGCGAGAAACAATAGGGATGTTCTGGTGGGGGTTTACGACAGACCTCCAACCCAGGCTGAGGACTTTGATGATGCCTTCCTCAACCAAATGACTGCGCATTCAAAAAGGAGAGATACAGTAATAATAGGAGATTTCAATTACCCGGATCTATGTTGGCAGTCAAACTCTGCCAAGACAGCAAGGTCCAGCAAGTTTCTTGCCTGTCTTGCAGACAGTTTCATGGTCCAGAAGGTGGAAGAGGCCACAAGGGGATCACATATTCTAGATCTGATCCTGACCAACAGGGATGACCTTGTTAATGAGGTAGAAGTGGTTGGATCTTTAGGGGGGAGTGACCATGCCCTATTGGAATTTGGCATTCAGCGGGAAGGAGAAAATAAGTGTAGCCAGACACTCATCTTAGATTTTAAAAAAGTGGACTTCTGTAAACTTAGGGAGCTGCTGGCTGGAATTCCGTGGTCAAGAATAGTGAAAGGGAAAGGAGTTCAGGAGGCATGGGAGTTCCTTAAAAGGGAGATACTGAAGGCACCGTCTAAAACTGTGCCAATAAGGAGGAAAAATGGAAGGGATCTGAAGAAACCAGAATGGTTGACTAAAGAGCTCTCAGTTGAGCTAAGTGTTAAGAGAAACATGTACAGGAAATGGAAGAAGGGGGAAACCACCAAAGAAGAATATAAGCAAGTAGCCAGGAGATGTGGGGAGGAGGTCAGAAAGGCTAAAGCACAGAACGAACTTAGGCTGGCCAGAGACACCAAAAACAATAAAAAGGGCTTTTTAAAATATGTCCGTAGCAAAAGGAAAAAGAAGGAGACGATAGGGTCGCTGCGCAGAGAAGATGGCTAATTACTAACAGGGAAGAGAAAAGGCAGAACTACTGAACACCTTCTTTGCCTCAGTTTTTTCCCAGAAGGATACAAGCACTCAACCTGGTGGTTGGGGAGCAGGTGAGGAAGCAGGGGGAATGAGGCACATAATAGGTAGAGAGGTGGTACAGGAATACCTGGCCACACTGGATGAATTCAAGTCTCCAGGGCCAGATGAATTGCATCCTAGGATAATAAAAGAACTGGCAGAGATCATTTCGGAACCGCTTGCTATAATCTTTGAGAAATCTTGGAGGACAGGAGAAGTTCCAGCAGACTGGAAGAGGGCAAATGTCGTCCCCATCTTCAAGAAGGGAAAAAAAGAGGACCCAAATAATTATTGCCCAGTCAGCCTGACGTCAGTACCCGGAAAGATTCTGGAGCAGATCATTAAGCGGTCAGTTTCTAATCACTTAGAAAGCAACGCGGTAATCACGAGAAGTCAACATGGATTTCTCAAAAACAAGTCATGCCAGACTAATTTTATCTCTTTTTATGATAGAGTTACTAGCTTGATAGATGAAGGGAATGCTGTGGATGTAGCATTTCTCGATTTCAGTAAGGCCTTTGACAAAGTTCCCCATGACATTCTTGCAAAGAAACTAGTAAAATGCAGGCTGGACAGGGCTACTGTTAGTTCGATTTGTAATTGATTGACCGACCGAACCCAAAGGGTGATCATGAATGGCTGCTTTTCATCCTGAAGAGAAGTGACTAGCGGGGTGCCACAAGGTTCTGTCCTGGGTCCAGGGCTGTTCAATATCTTCATCAACGACTTGGATGAAGGAATAGAGGGCATGCTCATCAAATCTGCAGATGACACCAAATTGGGAGAGGTTGCTAATACGGCAGAGGACAGGATCAACATTCAAAATGACCTGGATAGATTGGAGAGCTGGGCCAAAGCTATCAAAATGAAATTCAACAGAGAGAAGTGTAAGGTCCTACACTTAGGTAGAAAAAATGGAATACATAAATATAGGATGGGGGACACGTGGCTGGATAGCAGTACGTGTGAAAGGGATCTAGGAGTTTTAATAGACCACAAGCTGAACATGAGTCAGCAGTGTGATGCGGCAGCCAAGAAAACCAACGCAATTCTTGGCTGCATCAATAGGCGTATGGTGTCTAGATCGAGGGAGGTACTGGTACCACTCTACTCTGCTTTGGTTAGACCTCATCTCGAATCCTGTGTCCAGTTCCGGGACCCCAATTCAAGAAGGACATGGTCAGGCTGGAGCAGGTCCAGAGGAGGGCGACCAAAATGGTGAGAGGCCTGGAAGCCATGCCCTATGAGGATAGACTTAGAGAGCTGGGTATGTTTAGTCTGCAGAAGAGAAGGTTAAGAGGGGACATGATAGCCATGTTTAAATATTTGAAGGGATGCCATGTAGAGGAAGGAGAGGGCTTGTTTTCTGCTGCTCCAGAGACCAGAACAAGGAGCAATGGATTCAAGCTGCAGGAAAGGAGATTCCACCTGAACCTCAGGCAGAACTTCCTGGCGGTCAGGGCTGTCCGGCAGTGGAATCTGCTGCTGCCTCCATGGAGTGTGGTGGAGTCTTCTCCTTCTTTGGAGGTTTTTAAGCAGAGGCTGGAGGGCCATCTGCCAAAGGGAGTGCTTTGATGTGTGTTCCTGCATGGCAGGGGGTTGGACTGGATGGCCCCTGGGGTCTCTTCCAACTCTACATTTCTATGATTCTATGATTCTAATACCTTAAGGGCTACCACAAAGAATCAGAGGGGGCAGGCCTGTTCTTTGCTGCCCCGGAGGGGAGGACCGGGTGTAATGGTTTTAAGTTACAGGAGGGGAGATTTTGATTGAACATTGGAAGGACCTTCTTGGCAGTGGGAGTGGTTAGGCAGTGGGGCCGGTTACCTAGAGAGGTGGGAGCGTTTCTTTCTCTGGGAGAGGCCGCGTGGCCCCGAGCCGGAGGTCCCGCAGGGATGGCAGGGGGTTGGACTTGTTGGTCTCTGGGGATTTCTTCCGGCTCTGTGATCCTATTGTCTTCGTTATATTTTAAATAATTTTTAAATGGCTTTAAGTTAGTGGGTTTTTTTAAATATGCTTTTTGTTATTTGTAATTTTGAAAGCATAGGCCGTTACGTTGTTAGCTGTACTTCATTTTAACCTGGGCTGTGAGCCCTGACCCGCGGGGACGGGGTCAGGAAGAGGAGGGTTTTTTTTTCTGGCTGGGCCCCTTCCAGGAGCCCCTTGTCCACGTGGCAGAAGGGGTTAGACCAGATGGCCCTTGCGGCCTCTTCCCACTGTGTTGTTTTGTATAAAGTCCGTGAGTGAATAAATAATAGTCAGTGGAAGAGAGAGAAATTAGGTTTTAAAAGGGTTGTCTGGCCCTGCAGCGCCTGCTGGCAACGGGAAGGGTGTGCCCCCGTCAGGTGGCAGGATGAAGGCCCGCCTTTTGGGCAGCCCCCGGAAGGGCAGCGCAAGACCCCTGCCGCAAGCACGTCACTTGGCAGTGCGAGCGAGATCAGCTTTGTCTGTGGGAAAGCCTGCTGCCTCCCCTCTGGGCTGCAAGGGAGGAAAGCTTGCCGGTAAAATCCTCCTTGCGTTCTTTGGTGGGAGAAGCCACTGTTTGTGAAAACACAGGACGGTTTCGGGAGAAGAATCCCAGGAAGGTGCGGAGGGGTGCGCTAGTGCCTGTTTGTGCCTTGCGGTCCTCCAGCATCGCCTCCTCCGAGAGGAGCCGGCCCCTTTCCGATGCCGCTCTCAGAAAGCCCGTTTCTCCTACGGTGTTTCAACATCAAGTTTTCGGGGATGGTCATCTAAAGCGATTTATTTATTAAAGCTCCTAACGTGTGTGAGCGAGCACTGGCTCCACACTGAAGGCAGTTAATAAAACCGCAAAGGGGCTGCTGGAGGGAAAAGGGGGGTGCCTGGGGAGACCGAGAATTCGTCCGGGGGTGGTGGATAGCGGTAGATGGGAAGAATGCCAGACTAGGTGTAAGAACCGGAGAGAAACAAAAAGCCCACAGATGCCCATTCAGCGATGAGAGATTGGCTGGATGTTTGCAGGGACTGAGTGTTGCCTGGTGTTTGCGCCTCACCGGCAGAGACAGTTGGGAGAGGCTGGCTCACTGGGTGGGCAGGACGCTCCCCCCAGGGGCAGGGGGGCCTGGCGTTGACACCCTCCGAGGGGGAGAGGGGGGTGACCTTGAGCATGGCAGTGCTGCCAACCTCCCCCCCGCTCTGCCCGGCACTGTGCTTCTAGGCACCGGCTCTGGCTTCTGGCCAGAAGGAATTGGGGCACGGATCGGCTTCCTTTGCACCAGAGCTTTCCAAACTTTTTATGTTGCTGACACACTTTTTAGATATGTATCATTTTGGGACACAGTAATTTCAGTTTTACTAGCAAACTGAAGATTAAGCTAACCTGTATGAGAGATACAGACACATACATAAATTGTAATAACAAAATATATGGGGAAACAGCATACCTCATAAAAACTTTTTATATATTTTTAAAAATGTATGATTTAGAAGTAATAATGTGCGTTGTAAGATTGTAGGTGACATACCTGCACACCTCAGGCGACACACTAACATGTCATGGCACACTGTTTGGAAAGCCCTGCTTTGCACACTCCGTCTGGTCACAGGTCTGAGTTGGGGTTTTGGGAAGCTTTTTGGCCGGGGGGGGGGTGCTGCGTTCATCCCCTTCTCATGGCTCTTGCAGTGTCCTGTGGCTGCTCCCTCATCTGGGATGGGGAGACGTGCGGGGAGGAAGTGTGCCTGGGAGCTGGAGTGGCCTCTTCTGGCTGTTACCTGGATGGGTGCCTTGCAAGAAGGCCAGGTGCTTCTGTCGCACCCCCGTCATACAAGACCCCCCCCCCGTCCTGATCCACCAGAGGCAGTTCCTTGCTGTGGGAATGGGCAAGGGGCCGCCTGTGAGTCCCGTGTGGCTCCCTGGGGCATTTCTATATCCCGTTACCCCCAATGGTATATTTCTGACCACCTCTCCAAGTTCTGGAGTGGTCTTTTTGGCTAAAACATGGCCCAGGGCCCCAACCTCCCCCCCAGTGACAAGCAAACATAGTCTTCTTCCAGTGCCTCTTTGTCATCGCTTTGACATTTCTCGGGGTGGCGGAGGCCATTGGAAGCTCCCTGCCTGGCCTTCTGGGGGCGGGCGGTGCCAAGGGTGCGACTCACAAACGGCCCTGGGACTCTCTGGGCATTTGGAGGGTTTTGATTTTTGGCATTAAGAATGAAAGAAGGCCACGCTTCCTGTTTTGTGGTGGGAGTTGCGGCTTCGTAGCGGAGTTACGGTACTTAATTTGCCGTTGACCTGGAGGGATGCAGAAGACCAGTGTTGCTTCCGTCTTTGCACCGCGGTCTGCAAGGGCAGCGGGCCTCTCTCGGCCGCAGGAGGCGGGCGGCGGCAGGCGCGACCGGCAGAGGAGCACCCGGGGCCCTTGGGGTGGTGGAAGGGAGGAGAGCCGAGGCCGGCCGAGCCGCCCGCCTCTCCGGCTTTGCCACCGGGTCCCGGCCAGGGGCCTGCAGCGTGGCTGAGAGCGGCCACGGTGAAATCAGGCTGCGTGTTGTGCGCTGGTCCAGAACGTGGTGTCCCGGAGGCCTGTAAGATCCTTTGGGCCAAAAGAGGACGCGCCCGGGGCTCTTCGTGGTGGGGTACGCCTGTAAGCCTCTGTGCCCGCCCATCCCCGTTTGGCCCACCTTGCCTCGTGTCCTGTGTTAGGGCCCTGCCCCCTGCCTTGCCTCGGTTTTGCTTGAGCAGGAAATGGAGGGGGGAGGACATGTCGGGGGGGCGAATGTCCTTCCCAAGGCCGCTGCCCTTGTTCTTTGGCTTTGACCAAAACATGGTTGCATTTCTGTACTGAACAGCACATCTCTCCATCTCTCTCCCTCTCCCTCTCTCTCTCTCGTTCTCTCTGCGGTACCTGCTAACCCCAGGGAGTTCTGGCTGATGTAAATCCCAAATGCTGTTGGTTTCTTTCCAACGTTGGAGCCATTGGGAATTGCAGTTTGGCCTACCGGAGATCCTTGTCCCTTAGTCCGCATGCAGGCCCCCTTCTCGAGGGATTCAGGAGTCCTGGCTGCCTCAAGGGTGGTACTTCTCTGTTTACCCTCCTCTCGCTCTCTGTCTCCTGCGGTCCCTCCTCCTCTCTCTCCAGAAACAGCCGAGGCGGCTCTCTGTGGAAGGGGAGAGGAGCACGACCTAGGTGGAGGAGGGTGGAAGGGCTTCAGAGCGGTCCCCGCCGCCTCTCTCCGTCCAGCTCCCCGCTGTCTCCAACCAGGACCAGGCTGGCTGCTGGCTGGACCGGCGCCTTCCTCTTAGCCGGAACCGCTGCCCCCCGGGTGACGTTTGGCTCTGAGGAGGATTTTCTAAAGCCCTCTCCCTCGTCCTGTCTCGCTCCGTGAGGGGTCCTGTGTTCCTTGTGACGGTCATCCCGGTCGGTGGTCTTGCCTTTTGCTGTTCAGAACTAATACGCAAGTGGAGGGTGAGCCTGACCCTCACAGACGTGGATGCGACTGTTGCGGCGGCTTCAAGCAGTGGTTAAAATCAGGTGAAGGTGTGGTGCGTTCCTGTAGTCCTTTCTCAAGTTCTGCGTGACTTTTTCTCTTGCCGTGGGAGAGGACGGCTTCTCTCCTTCTGTGTGTTCAGTGAGGTTGTGATCCATTGTAAGATTTCCTGAGACTGATATTATTGCTTCATAGCCATCTTTAAATATCTGAAGGGATACCATCTAGAAGGAGGAGTGGGCTTGTTTTCTGCTGCTCCAGAAACTAGAATATGAGCCAGTGGGTTCAAACTGCAAGAAAAGAGATTCTACCCAAACATTAGGAGGAATTCTTTTTACTGCAAGTGCTATTCAGCTGTGGAATAAACTGCCTTGTGGGGTGGGGGGCAGGGACTCTTCTCCTTTGGGAGACCTGTAAATGGAGACTGGATGACCATTTGTCAGAAGTGCTTGCGTTGTGGTTTTTAAGCGGAAGTGTCTTCCTGAATGGCGGAAAGGGGCTGGCCTGGGTGGCCCTTGGGGTCTCTTCCAACTCCAGGATTCTGTGGATTCTTCCCTGGCAGGGGTTGGACTAGATGGCCCTCAGGGTCCCTTCCAGCTTCGTGGTTCAGTGACTCTGTCAGCATTTATTGAGGAGTAACGGTTGGTGTGAGGACAGCGTGTGAAAGCCTTTATACAGGACAGCAGCGTCTGACCGTCCCATGTGTTTCTCCTTGCAGGGCTGCGCTAGAGGACGTGGAGGGAGATGTGACGGAACTAGAACTGAAACTTGACAAGGTGAGCCAATGGCAGGCTTCCTTCTTGCCTCATTTGAGGGGTCTCCCAAGTGCCAGGACCACGCAGGAGTCACGCTCGCCCATCGCAGGAGCAGCTTCCGTGTGGATTTCCCGTGCATCTGCAGAACATTCTGGAGGTCTCCCTGCCCTGGATCTGTGTCTCATCCTGAGCTGGAAGACACTGTGCCACTCTTCTGACTGGGCTCTCTCTGCCAGCTGCAACTGGTCTAACTTCAACTGGCACCTGCCACTTTCTGGCCGCACCAACTTTGAGTGGTTTAAAAGGGATGGGGGAGTTATCAGGGATAACGAGATTGTCCGTGGCCACAGATCAGGATAGTTTGTGTGACCCCCAGCATCAATGGCAAGAGGCCACTGGCAACCGGTCCCTGGGGAGCATCAGGCTTAACTGCGTGCAGCCACCTCAGAGTGTGGCTGTTGCCTCACTGGAACCGGCCAAGCAGGGTCACGGAATCATAGAATTGTAGAGTGGAGAGAGACCCTGGGGACCATCCAGCCCAACCCCTTCAGCCGTGCAGGACGACACCGTCAAAGCGCTCCCTTTGACAGATTCTGGCCACCCAGCCTCTGCTTAAAAGCCTCCAAAGAAGGAGGAGACTCCACGACAGTCCACTGAGGCAGCAGCAGATTCCACTGCCGGACAGTTCTTCCTGTCAGGAAGTTCTTCCTAATGTTTAGATGGAATCTCCTGTCCTGAAGCTGGAATCCATTGCTCCATAGCATCCTAGCCTCTGGAGCAGCAGAAAACAAGCCTGCCCTGTCTTCTATGTGACATCTTTTCAAATGTTTAAACATGGCTATCATGCCCCCTCCTCTCTGTCTCTTAACCTGCAGGCTAAACGTCCCCAGCTCGCTAAGGTGCTCCTCACAGGGCTTCGTGGTTTCCAGGGCGTCAGCCATTTTGGTCGCTGTCCTCTGGACACTTTCCAGCTTGTCCATATCTTTCCTGAACTGTGGTGCCCAGAACTGGCATGAATTGTTTTTGAGAAACCCATGTTAACTTTTGGTGCCTTTCTTCGGGCTTACAGACCTTCTCTACCGTCAAGAGTGGCAGCCAAATACTTGCGGCGGGGGGGAGAGAGTGGATGGGCTGCTTGCTGTGGAGACCGATTGCGGAGCTGGGAGGTTCCCTGCTGACTTGTGGCACTTTCTCTCCCTCTCTCTTCTTCAGTTAGTGAAGCTCTGCATTGCCATGATCGACACAGGGAAAGCCTTCTGCACAGCCAACAAGCAGTTCACCAACGGCATTCGGGACCTTGCTCAGTATTCCAGTAATGATTCCCTGGTGGAGGTGAGTGCCAAGCGCCAAAGCCAGCCGGAAAGCCTAGTGGCCTAGGGGCTGGTGTCCTGGCTCCCGCTTACCAGGACTGGACCCGTTGGCTAGGAACGTAACCCCCCCCCCGCTGCCCAGTTTCCACGGTCTGGCACAGGAGCCCCCCAAGGGGATGGGAGATGGCGAGGGAGGGGGCTGTGCCCTCTTGCATGGCAGAAACTGTCCTTTACCTGCCCTCTCCCCCCTCTGGAATAGTGGTACAGTTCAGCACCTGTCCCCTTTGTCTCCCCACGCCTGGGATGGGGAGAGGGCAGCCCGTGAACCGTATGCACTCCCCCTCAGAGTCCCTGGCTGCCCCCTGCCCTTTTTTTTCCCTTTTCGATATTCTTTATTAGTTTATACATGTAAAGCAATAGCAAGTACAAATACATGCATAAAGAAAGAATAATAGGAAAAAAAAGAGAAGAAAAGAAAAGGCAATAGGAGGGAAAAGAAAAGAAAGAGAGAAAGAAAAAGAAAAAAGAAGAGATAAACAAAAAACAAAGCAAGACACTTGAGTATCCCACAGAAAAAAGAAGAAAAAAGGAAAGAGAAGAGAAAAGAAAAAGAGAAAGAGAGAAAAAGCGGCTAAGGTGCTTCTAGGTTTCGTCGTCTGTTGGTGATAACTTCACTTACTTTCAACACCTCTCTCTGAAATAAATATAATCGCAGTGTACACATAACTATAGAATACTGTATATAAATTCTATATATAATTCTATGTATGGGTTCATGTAAGATACTTCATACCCTTGGTTATCTCTTTTCTATATACAGTTCTATAATTCACGTATCTATTTTAAATTACCTTTATAAAACTTCCTATGATCTATCTCTCATTGCTCTTCTTATCAAATTAAAACCCACTCATGTGTTTACCTTTTATACCTTTTATACATCAAAACCACCAACCATTAAATCTTCTTTCTTTTCCCTTACATGTTCCGTGAAAGGTTTCCATCTTAAATATGATTCTATTGAATTCCCTTTTAATATAGTTGTAAGGTTGTCCATTTCTGCAAGCTCCATTAATTTATTCATCCATTCACTAAGACTAGGTGTTCTCTTACATTTCCAATATTTAGCGTACATTATCCTTGCTGCTGTTACCATATTTCTTATGCTGCTGTTACCGTATTTCTTATTATTTCTTGTATTACCTTTCTCCCTTGTCTAGTAGATCTACCACATTAAGAAGAAACAATTCTGGTTGGAATGTGATTTTTATCTTCAAAATCTTTTGCGTACATTTACAGATTTTTAACCAAATTTTTTTAACTTTAGCATACTGCCACCACATATGAAAAAATGAACCTTCATGATACTTACATTTCCAACATTGGCTGCTTCCCTTTTTATATATTTTAGTCAGTTTGCTAGGAATCAAATACCATCTATATATCATTTTGTAAAGATTTTCTTTCAGATCATTAGATTTAGTAAATTTCAACACTCTCCCTCGAATTTCTTCCCATTGGTCTAATTCAATGCTATGACCTATCCATTGATCCCAATATATCATACTTACTTTCATTTGTTTTTCCTCCGTATTTATCTTCAATAAAAACTTATATGCTTTTGAGATTAAATGTGTTTCCTCTGCACATACTAATTTTGCAAATTCATTCTTACTACTCTCAAAACCATATTTTTTATTATCATCTTTATACTTCTCATTTAATTAATAGTATGATAACCATTGTATCTCATACCCTTCCCTTTTCAATTCTTGGAACCCTTTCATCTTCCAATTATTTCATTTCTCTTGTACTAAATCATTATATTTCAACCATATTTTTAAACTTCCCATCTCTTTCCTATAAAAAGCCTCTTGTGGTGACACCCAACCTGGACTTTTTAAACCAAACCTACTCTTATATTTTCCCCAAATTTTTAAAATCGATCTCCTTATAATATGGTTATTAAATCCATCATTGGCTTTTATCTTTCCATACCACAGATAAGCATGCCAACCAAATTTCAATTCATGGCCCTCTAATTCCAATAACCTTCTGTTTTCCAATGTCACCCACTCTCTAATCCATGTTAGCCATGCAGCTTCAAAATATATCCTCAAATCTGGAACTCCAAGGCCCCCTCTCTCTTTAGCATCTATTAAAGTTTTCCATGTTGTTCTAGGTTTTTTCCCACCCCGTAAAAATTTAGAGATTTCTTTATGCCAATTTTTAAATATGGTATTCGAAAAGATAATAGGAATTGTCTGGAAGAGATACATTAATTTGGGTAAAACCGACGTTTTAATTACTGAAATCCTTCCAAGAAGAAATAATTATTTTCTCTCATTTTCTTAAATCCCCTTTTGTACTCTCCCATGTTTTAACGTAATTATTTTTATAAAGTTGTTAATATTATCCCTAAGTATTTAACCTTCTTTATAATCTCAAAGCCAGATTTGTTATGTAATTCGTCCTCTTTTTTATTACTCATATTCTTAGTCAGTATCTTAGTTTTTTCCACATCGATTTTAAAACCAAAAACTTTCCCAGATTCCTTAATTGTCAATAGTAATAATTCTACGCTATTATTGGCTCTTCTAAAGTAAAAACTAAATTGTCAGCAAAAGCCTTAAGTTTAAATTCTGCTCCCCTTATTTTTATTCCTTTTATACTCTTGTTATCTCTGATTGTTCTATTCAAACATTCTAGTATTGGAATGAATAACGGGCGAAGGAGGGCAACCTCGTCTTGTTCCCTTATCTATATCAATATAGATTTATACTAATTTTAGCTTTTTGTAAAGAGTATATCACTGTAATCCACTTTACAAAGTTATTACCAAAATCTATAGCCTCTAAAATATCTTCCTAAATAACCAATTTACATTATCAAAAGCTGTTTCCGCATCAATAAATTTTAGTGCACCTTTTATTTGATTATGGTAGTTTAGGTATTCTATTATGTCAAGTATTGTTCTTGTATTGTTCCTGATGTATCGTCTTGGTAAGAAACCACTTTGATCTTCATGTATAATATCTTCTAAGCAGATTTTTAACCTATTTGCCAAAAATAGGTGTAAAAATCTTATAGTCTACATTTAAAAGTGAGATCGGCCTATAATTCTTAGCTGACAATATATCTTTATGTTCTTTTGGCAATAATACAATATTTGCTACCCTCCAACTCTCTGGAATTTTCTGATTTGTTAAAATTCCATTCACAGTTTTCTGTAACGGCTTTTCCAGTTCCTTATAAAATATTTTATAGCACAGGGCCGTTCAACCATCTGGGCCGGGCAATTTATTTCCCTTCAACTGTTTAATTGCATCCCTTATTTCATCCATGGAGATCTCTCTGTTTAGACTCTCTCTTCATATTTCTGCCAATTTTGGAATCTTGTGTTCCCTAATATATTTTTCTATTTGAAAATCAGTCGCTTCCTGTTTTTCATATAACGCTTGAAAATGATTATGGAATACCTTAGATATTTCTTTTTCATTAGAGATTATTCTATCTCCTTGCTTTAATTTCATAATCTTTTAGCTCTGTCTTTTCTCAATCTGTATTAATAGCCATCTTCCTGGTTTGTTACCATATTCAGAGTTCTTTTGTTTTACATAATTTAATTTTTTCCTCATTTCATCCATCATTATCACTGCTATTTGTTTTTGCAATACTATTATTTGATTCTTCATCCCATCATTTACTGGATTTTTAAGTAGTTCTAATTCTTTCATTTTAATCTCCTTAGAGATTTCATTTATCTTTTCCTGTTTCTTTCCCTTCCATTCATTATTTAATTTCATGAAAGTCCCTCTTATTACTGCTTTTCCTGCATCACATACTATCATATCATCTACCCCTTTGTCCATATTTAATGCAAAATATTCCACAAGTGTTTCCTTACATTTCTCAACTACTTTTTCTTTATATAATAAGGTTTCATTCAACTCCATTTGTAACTTTGATGTCTTTTTTTAAACAATACTCTAACTGGATTATGATCTGATATTGTTTTGGGTAATATCTCTATTTTCCCTATATTTCTTCCTATAGTATTTGAAACCCATACCATGTCAATTTTGGAGTATGAATTATGAATGTTAGAATAAAAAGTAAATTCTCTTCTATTTCCTTCTTTTAATCTCCAGACATGAATTACCTGCAGTTCCTCAACTAACTCAAAAAATTCTTTTACTAGTTTACCTTGATTTCTCTTAATTAACTTTGTCGACAGCCTGTCCATATACAGGTCTACCACTTCGTTAAAGTCTCCTAATAAAAACTAATGTTCATGATTAACTTTTAATAATGCCTCCTTTAACTTTTTATAAAATGAATTCTCTTCTGTTACTGGAGCATATATTCCTACTACCAAGATTTTATAATTATTTATCTTAATTTCAACTCCTACATATCTTCCTTTCTTATCTGTAAGCACCAATTCAGGCTCCAGGTGTGGTTTGGCATATAAAGCTACTCCATTTTTTTTATTCGGACTGACCGACACAAATTCTTCTCCTAGTTTCTTTTCCGTCAGTGGTTTCACATGCTTATCTGTAATATTTATTTCTTGAAGACATATTAAATCTAATTTTAGTTTTTGTAAATAGTGAAATATTAATTTACACTTTTTAATGAATTCAAACCTTTCACGTTTCAAGTAAGATTTTCATTTCAACGTATGTATGTATATATATGTATTTAAATATGTATAACAATATATTCCCAGGTAGTTTAGATATAACTTTTTACAGTTATTTAACTGTTTATATAAATGTAGATATAAATATAATTAGTTTTCAGTTCTTTCTTTATACCCAGTCTTGAGCGCCTCTCTTTCAGCTTTCCTTTACCCTCTTATTTCCAAGCTTCCTATCCCACTAAATCACACCATCTGCTTATTTAGTCTTTTGTTGTTGTTGTTGTTTTCCTTCTCCTATCTTCTACTCCTTGTCAGAGATTTCCAGATCAAGAAGGTTTCCTTTTTCCTGTGTCTTCCTTTCTCTGTCATCCTTTTTTTGGGTCTTTATTCAGATCTTCTTCTGTAGAGTCACTGTCATTTGATTCTGGGTTATCTTTTTGATTCTTGGGTACTTTTTGAAGTTCTTTCCTTAATTTTTTCAGGAATTCTGTGGCTTTCTCTATTGTGTTTATTCTATATTTTTCCTTTTTATAGGTGAGATTGACCCCTTCAAGTTTGTCCCAAATAAAAAAAATTCCTTCCCTTTTTAGGACATCCACCAGAAAGAAGTAATCCTTTCTCTTCTTCAGTAATTGTGCTGGTACTTCTTTCAGTATTATGATTTGCTTCCCATCAATCTGGATTCCTTTGCTCTTATTGTTTTTCTTATGCACTGTACACTTAAATCTCTTGGAAGGTTTTTCCTTTTCGAGATTAGGGAACTAATTCTATAAATACGATCCATTTCCATCTCTAGGAAGTCTTCACTACAGTTGAGACTCTTTGCCACCTCTTCTATTATTTTCTTCCTTATGTTTTCATTTGGGGTTTTCATCACACCTCTAAATCTGAGCCACGATTCCTTCTCTCTCTGTTCCATCAGTGCTTCCCAATCTAATTATCTTTCTAATTTTTTGTGTAAGTCTTTTGTTTTTCTCTTCAGATGCTGAATTTACTCCTTATTTTCTTTAACATCCTTCTTGACTTGTGTTACAAGTACTTGCATTGTATTGAACTTTATATTCAAATCTTCTAGTGTCTGTCTTGTTTCCTTCCTAAAATCCCGCATCTCTTCCATAAATTTTCTCATGTAGAAGGGGACACCTTCTTCCATTGAGGCTCTTCCAGGTTGTGTTTGTGAAGTTTCAGTTCCTTTGGATCTTGTTTTGACACTTGTCGTCTTTCCTCTTATATCAGCCGCCTTCTCTCACCTTCCCTGGACTTTCCTCCTTCTTCTTTCTCTGCTGCGCACCTTCCTCTATCACACTCTCTCACCTTCTCCAACCTTCATCTACTTACTTCGGCTTTCTTGATTTGTCTCTTTTTTTCTATTTTCTGTTACAGTCCTGCTTTGCTTCCATTTTCTTCTCCTTTCTTCCTTTCAGTTCTTTCCTTCTTTCGTTCCGTCCTCCTTCCGTCTTCCTTCCTTCTGTCTTCGCTCTCTTCCTTATCGCTTCCTCCAATCTTTTCCCTTTTTATTGAGATTTACTTTATCCCTGTTCTTGCGCAAAAAGGCAAAGCAAAACAAAGTGCAGCAGAAATAGTCTCTTTTATTTTTCAAGCCCAAACATCCATAGGGGAAAAAGAAAAAAAAAGTCCACAAATCCACAAGTCCAGAAGTCCAAGAAGGTTCCTCAATAAAGATCTTAGGAGAGCAAAAAAAAAAGAAAGAAAGAAAGAAAAAAAAGACTTTTCTACAAAATCAAAAAGTTATTCCACGGAATCAAAAAGGGAAAAAAATAAAAAATCGTAGATCTCTAGTCCAAAATATCTCTGGGTTACAGACAGACAAACAAACAAAAAAAGGAAAACGAGAGAGGGAGATGCTTGGCCGTTTATCAGCATTTTCAAGGACACAGTATTCTCTGCAAACTCAAGACATCTAGTCTACTATTAGGAGAGAGGAGCCACTTGTTTTCAGCAAATAAATAACTAATTTCAATATATAAGAGCTTGTTCTTTACAAATTTAAACTCCTCTTTCTGCAGTTATAATATCAAAGTGTTTTGCTCTTTATCAAAATGCTTTAAATTCTTTAGTAACCACAGAGGAACAAAAAACAGGTAAAAAAGAAAACTCAAAAAGCATAGGAAAAAAAAACATTCCATTTAAATCCCTGTCAAAGACTCGTAAGGGTTTTTCCAAAGATATATTCCCAAGATTTAATTCTATATCTTCAAGAAGAAAAAGAAGGAAAAAGACGACAGCCACAGCAACATCAGCCGGAGAACAAAGTGTCCCTGCTGGCTAGGAGACTATAAGCCTCTAGTTTGTAAAAAAAAGACCAGCAGAAGAAATCTATATCAAAAAGAGCATTCAACAATAGAGATATTGTTCAACAGATAGATGAAATCTTCTTGATTTTAATTACTTAATTGGAATCACTCACTCCTTACTCTCAAGAGGTTCAGTGGACTTATGCAGTTCTTCCCCTT
This sequence comes from Cyclura pinguis, assembly GCA_030412105.1. NCBI lineage: Eukaryota > Metazoa > Chordata > Lepidosauria > Squamata > Iguanidae > Cyclura > Cyclura pinguis. Next base: position 349,508 of record CM059601.1, read on the forward strand.
TGGTAGAATGGTGGCTCCGCTCCCGTACGGCCACCTCCGCGGTCGTCTTTCTTCTCAAACGGCAATAAGCTGGGGCTTTCACAGTCTGTCCGGGGTTCTTCAGGTGCCCCTGGGTCCTCGGCACTGCCTTACAGGTTCTACATCTTGTATACCTGCGGATCGCTGCCGCTACTGCCATGTGGGAGATCAAAGCGCTAAGCGCTATCTGTCTGCCATCTTTGCCCGGTCCTCGCCGAACCGGAAGTCCTCTGCCCCCCTGCCCTTTTAAAATTCTTTTCCCCGACAAAGAACAACAACAAAATGCCCATCAGCCAGCAGTGGCTTTTGGAGTACCGCTTTAGTACCCCACCCACATGACTGAAAATTGTCCAAGAAATGGAAAGCAGGAGTAGATGTCTGGTCTTGTCCAGGAGTTATGGGAGGGGTGTAAAATGGGGTGTGTCTGGCCATCCTTTGGGTCTATGGGGGTGAAAACTGTCCCCCCGCCCACATCTTTCTTTTTGCAGCCTTTGGTTTTTCCTGGTAAATATTTCTGCACCACTTTGTGGCCTCGTGAGTGGGTCCAGGGAGGAGGGAAGCCCAGGCCGTGTCCTTGGTCTCCGTGTCCAGGGAGTCAGGTCACCATGTTGCCCGCCATCTCGCTGCCCTTTCCCTTCTCTTCCAGGCCAGCTTGACCAAGTTCTCTGAGAGCCTCCAGGAGATGATCAACTATCACACGGTGAGTTTGGGAAGCGGCACAGGTATGCACCGTGGGGCATAGGTGTGTTTCTTGGACAGGCCGGTTGCTTTTGAAATTGAGTGCCTCCAGAAAACTGCTTTCCAGTTACCGGGGGAAGGCGTGTGTGTGATTTGCTTTTTCTGGCTTCCTGGAACATGGGAAGTGGCTCTTGGCACGGCGTGCCTGTTGCCTTGGCTGCCCATCTGGAAACTCTGCATTGCTCCTCCCTTCCTTTGGCAGCCGGAACCTGCGGCTTCTTGCGTTCCGACCTCCCCGGGAATGGAGGAGACTTCTCAAAGATGAAATCCTCCTTGCAAACCTCCTTGCTGTGCTGCTTCTTTCTGGCCCACATGACAGATTTGGTGGCACACAGAAGAAAGGGCGGTGCCGGGCCTACCCCTTCTTGGCAGGGGAGAGTTCAGGTGCAAGGGAGGCCCTCCCTCTGCCGCCTGGCTTCTCTGTGCCTCCCAGGGAAGGGGCGGCTTCTGGGCTAGCCAGCTGGCTTGGAGTCCCTGCTCCATCTCAGGGTGGGTGCGAGGGTGGGAGGCCCCTGCAAAGCCCCTCCTGGGCAGGGGAGAGCGCCTGCTGCTTCTCAGCGAGGGCAGCTGGATTGAGCCACGCTCTCTGTGCCTGCTGGGTGCCCCTCCCGCTGGGGCTGCCTGAGATCTTTCTTTTTCTTTAAAAGCTGAAGCTGGCAGGATTTCATCCTGGGATTTCCCATGCATAGAGTGTGTGCTTGACAGCAGAGCCGTTGGTTGTGTTTGGGGTGGTTGCCTCTGAGGGGACCTGTTAGTCAGAGCGGGCTCAGGGTCTGGGGTCTCAGCCGCCCTGTGGAAGATGTTGAGGGCAGAGAGAGAGAAAGAATGCGTGCGGTTGGGCTGGTGTGGCCGGCCGGCCGGAGGCTCAGCTCAGGCACTTGGCTCCCCGTTGCCACCTTACAGGAGACATCTGCCTGTCCCCGCTGCTCCCCCAACCCTCGTTGGCACGAGGAAGAGCCAGGCTCCAGGGAGGTGGCTGGGGCAGGCCTTCTGTTTTGGATTAAGCCCCTCCAGCCTCCTCCAGCCTCATTCATTAGCTACGTTTGTATTCAGCCTTTCTGCTGAAAGTGGTAACGGGGGGGGGGGGGGGGACAGACCTCATGCTCAGCAGGCGTTGATTTGTGTCGCTCAGTCCGCTGAGGTTCAGCCTGAGCTTTTCTTGCCTCCCCTTGTTGAAACCTTCCATCTTCCTCTGAGCAGGGAAGCTAAGCTTCCTCCCTGCACTGGGCTACCTGACGCTAAGAGGCAGAGTGTCCATCTGTCCGCCCATCCATCCTTCCTGGCTGGCTGCTCCCCCCGCTGCCGTGTGGCTCCTGGAGCACAGAATTAGAATTAACAAGGCAAACACCTGACAGAGGAAACTGAAAAAGCAAGGTGAACAAACATGGATTTAGGGTTCTAGGGAAAACCTGGGTTACCCTCTGCATCCCTAGGCAGTGTGTTTTTTGCTTTATGAAAGGAAGTTTGTCTCTTCTTTCAACCCTGGAAAGCATGTAACATCATTAACGCCCTATAGCACAGAAATGACTGAGAGAACCATAGTCGGCGTAAGACAGAATGCAAGGCAAGAATTTCAGACCAATCAAAGGCAAATGAGAAGAAACTCTCTTTCAGTTGCTTGGCCAAAAGCGAGCTGGTCCCTCACAGAAGGGTGTTCCACAGGAGGTGGCACCTGCCCCCCCCCCCCCGTGCAGCCATCCCTCTGCAGTGGCAGCTTTTGAAGACTGAGGAACCTAAGGACCTTGGAAGAAGACCTTAGCATGGAGGCAGGAGGAATCTGAAGGAGCAGGGCCTCCTTCAGATTCCTTTGGTCCCACCATACTTGGAGACAGCTCTGTGGCTGTACAGCTGGTTAACTGGTGGGGAAGATCCCTTTGGCCTGGCCCAGCTGATGGTCTGCTGGCTGTATGTTGGGCCTGTTGCAGAGCAAAGCTCATTGCAGCAATCCAGCCTGGTATTGCTGGTGCCCGGAGGACGGTGGCCAGGAGGCTGTCCCTCGCCAAGTGGCTCCGAGCTGGGGCAGCAGCCACCTTAGCTGCTCAAAGCGGCCCTGGGGCGTTTGGCAACGCACACCTGGCTTTGGACAAATATGGCCCTGCCCCAGAGAGTTTGGATGTGGTGCTACAGTTTTTGGCTGGCCTTACTAGCCAAGCAGAAAGTTTTGATCTCAGGCTCTCTCTCCTGCCTTTCATGTTTTCCCACGAGCAAAGGGCTACCCTTCACGTTCCTGTGGGGGGTGGGTTGCGGGGGTCACACCAAGCAGTGGCTGAAGAAGCCTCCCATTCGGCCGCCTCTCTCTTGCGGGAACTGTGTGCGCACCTGGCCTGAGCCTTCCGCTCCAGTTTGGATTTGGGGAGGGGCTTGGACAATCCCCCCCACGGGCATGCTCACCTGGCACCTCCAAAGCTGAGAGGAAGCTGTCTGAAGGGGCTGTCCCCAGAGGCGAATTCAGGAGCCCTGCAGCAGCCTCAGGGCAGGAAAAGGAATAGGTGGGTATCGCTGGCGTGCTAGTGCTGCCAACGAGAAATTCTCTTGCAGGCTGCACTGAAGGGTTTCATGTTTCTGCGTAGCCGGTATGTGCAGGGCAGGGCGCCTTAGAGCCACGCTCGCTTGGTGGCTTGGTACGTGTGACGGTTGCACTGTCTTCTTGCCAAATGGAAGTGAAGGGGTGTTTTGGAGGGGCTTCAGACATCTTTTTGCCTTTTTTTTTTTTTGGATCCCAAATATGGGGGGCAAGATGATGGAGGCCCCTTTCCCATGATGCTGGGCCTCGGCCAGGGCTCTTGGAAAGAGCGGTGCCCAGGAGCCGTGAAGAGGTCGGGAGTTGCCCCGGGAGCCTCTGGGGTTGGGCAGAGGGCAGATCTTCACCTCTGGGACTTTTGTTTCCCCCTTTTCAGATCCTGTTTGACCAAACCCAAAGATCCATCAAAGCCCAGCTGCAGATGTTTGTTAAAGAGTAAGTGCACTCTCATTTTGGTTTCGTGAAGCCTGGCCCCAGCTGGAACACTTGGGCCGCTGCCACGCTTACCTCCTTCCCCCCAAATCCCTGGGGACTGAGGAAGGTGTCGCCAGTCCTGTCCGAAAATGATAGTGTGCCGCAGTCCGCCTTCCTGAAGCTATGCTGTGCGGAGTGAGAGGACGGCGTGGCGTTCGTCAGTGCGCGTGGGCAGGTCGTGCTTCCATCGTGCCAGGGCCGTGCGCATGGAAGTCACGTGGGGAGGCAGAGTCTGGGGTGAAGTTGGCATCTGAAGACCGTGTGAATCAGGCAGCTGAAGAGGTTGGCAGGTCCAGGATTTGTGAGGGTGGCAGAAGAAGAGGGGGTGGGAGCGGGGGGGGCAAGAAGGAGATTTGCCTCTCTGTGCCTCACTGCTTGTGGCTCGAGCGTCTCTGTGTGTAAGAAGCGGAGAAGAGGCTGCTCGGATGCGGGGAGGACCCCGTTTTCCCCAGACAGACACACGGGGTCGAGATTCCCCAGTTCCCAAGGCTTCCTCTTGCGGGGAGTGCTGCTTTTGCAGGACGCTCTGTGTTCTGTGATCCTCCCCTAGAGGAAACAGGGTGGCTTTGCCAGAGTAGGGGGCAGACTTGGATTCGTGAGCCCAGGGGGCATTTTGGCCTGTGTTTTGTTACTCTGACAGTCTTGAGCGGGTGTGGAGACCACAGTCTCTTTATACATATAAAAGACTCTGTGTTGGTTCTTTCTTGAGCAGATGTGTGTTCTCGCTGCCTTTCTCTCTCTCACATGCCCCGTGAGGAGCGGCTGAGGGAGCTGGGGATGTTTAGTCTGCAGAACAGAAGGTTAGGAGGGCACACGATAGCCATGTTTAAATATCTGAAAGGATGTCATGTCGAGGAGGGAGCGGGCTTGTTTTCCATTGCTCCAGAGACTAGGACAAGGAGCAATGGATTCAAGCTGCAGGAAAGGAGATTCCATGTGAACCTCAGGAAGAACGTCCTAATGGTCAGAGCTGTCCAGCAGTGGAATCTGCCGCTGCCTTCATGGAGTGTGGTGGAGTCTCCTCCTCCTTTGGAGGTTTTTAAGCAGAGGCTGGATGGCCATCTGTCAAAGGTAGGGCTTTGATGTGTGTTCCTGCACGGGAGAAGGGGGTTGGACTGGAGGGCCCCAACTCTAGGATTCTAGGATTCTACCCACACACACACACACATGCACAGAGTGTCCCAAAGGGAGCCATCTATACTTGTAACAGAGCACTTGCAGGCAAAATTATGTTGGAGGAGATTTCCATCTGAAGCACTTTGATGGTGGCATTCCGCAGTGGTTGACCAAAGGTGGCAATTTATTTCCTTTCTGCTCTAGGGATATTAGAAAATTTAAAGATGCAAAGAAGCAGTTTGAGAAGGTCAGTGAAGAGAAGGAGAACGCTCTTGCCAAGAATGCTCAGGTTCCGAGGAACAAGCAGCACGAGGTCGAGGAAGCAGCCAACATCCTGACAGCCACCCGCAAGTGCTTCCGCCACGTCGCTCTGGACTACGTTCTTCAGGTGAGCTGGCCTGACCCTCCGCAGCGGCCTGTGAGGTGGGTGGGCTTGGGGCAGCCCCCACTGGAGCCGTTCCCTCCCGTCCTGTCCCAGGCTGGCCGGTCCCCTGTCTCTTTCCTGGCACCTCTGCCACGAACCTTCTGGCTCCTTCCGCTGTTCTCTCTGTGCCCACACTTGAAGCAGGTTGTTTGTTTTCCTCAGATTAACGTTCTTCAGTCAAAGAGGAGATCAGAGATCCTGAAGTCAGTAAGTCTCTTGTGCCCTGTGGGGGCTGCTTTTGTAACTGACCACAGATTTGATCTGGGGCTGGAGGGGGGCTTGGACTCATTTGGTTTGGGGTGACACCATGCTACAGAGTGCGGGGCCTGCTGGTGTGGTGATGCCTGTGGGGGCCCTACAAGCAGGACATGAGCCCCCTGGCCAGCTCTCTGAGGGAGCCCTGGCCTGCCCCTCCTGCAGCCCCACTGTGCCAGAGTGGCTTGTCCTTGGCCCCCTGCCTGGCATTGCCCTGCTCCTGTGGCAATTTTTGGGAGTGGGGCTCTGCTCTTGTCAGCCAGGGTTGTTCCAGCCACAGAGGGGCTCGGGTGCGTGGAGGAGAGGGAACTTCTTCTGTGAGACTGGCAGAGAGGATGTGGTGTGGTGCGTATGTGTGCGCATGCGTGTGTGTGTTTATGTATGAGAAAATAGAGAGAGAGAGCGCGAACGCGAGTGTGTCCTGGGGACCTGTGTGGAGGAAGCTGCCAGAAGTCTCTCCCCTCAGTCTCGCCTCTCCCACCCGGTCTCTCTCCCCAGATGCTCTCCTTCATGTATGCCCACCTGGCTTTCTTCCATCAAGGCTACGACCTCTTCAGTGAACTTGGTCCCTACATGAAGGACTTGGGAGCCCAGGTAAGGAGAACCACACGCCAGGCTTGCTGCGGGTGGGCTAGGGTGGGCAGAGGACGGCCTCAGAGAGGAGACTTTGGTCTGTTTCATCCAGCCGGGGCCTGCGGTTGTCACTGCGTGGATTGAGGACAGATGGTGAGTAGCAGGGTCTCTCGGGAGATGGCAGCCGCCGAAGGCCTGGACCCCTCATTAGGGTCGCCGAGTCTTTGCTGTCTGACACACTGATTAAACAGTCCACAGTTGGACGCAGGGGACAGCTGATGCTTCTTCTCTGTCTGTTGGCTTCTGTTTGGCCATGCTGTCCCGTTGGCGATTTTCTTGGATCCGGTTGAAACTGCTTGTGAGGTCGCCTTCTTCCTTCCCCGGGGTGCCTCTCCCATCTTAGCCCTTCCTTAAAAGCCAAGACCAGGTGGTCTCAAGGAAACAAGATGGCCCCTTGTGCCTGGGTCCACCTCAGTCCCCTGAGAAACGTGTGCAGGCAGAGAATGTGTGACAAGGGACAGGGCTTCTTCCAGGGGTTTCCTCTGTAAGCACAAAGCATGGGCCAACGCTGGCTCGTTCGCATTCCCTCATCTGCTTGATTCCAGTTGTAACTTTCCCCTGAACACGCGCATTGCTGTCTGTCTGTCCCTGTCTGTCAGTCTCCCCCCATGCCGCTGCCTCCCTCGTGTCTGCCGGCCTCCTCTCCTTGTTCTCTGACAGACGGTGACCGGCCTGCCTTCTGGCTGGAACAAGCCCTCACCCGTGTCATGCCAATTTTCCCTCCTTGATGTTCCCTGGAGGGGTGGGGGTGGGAAGGGGGTGGGGGTCGTGCTGCAGCAGACAACTCGGAAGGAGGCCATCACAGCGCCTTCTGCCAGCCCTGGCTTTCTTCTGCCTGGGCAGCCCCTCTCGGCGCTCAGCGTTGGTCCTCGACTCCTGCCGGTGATGTGGGAAGGAGAGGTGGCTGGCAGGCGGTCGGCTGGATCCGGAGAAACCCAGGCACGGCGTGTCGACCTTTTCCTCCCTGCTCCTGGGGAGACTCAGCGGCCCCGCCACCTGTCCCTGGCGGCACTCCGGCCCTGAAGTTGCGTGTGAGCCCAGCTCCTGAGGGCCCTGGCCCTGCCGGTGTATGTGCGTGGAAGGGGTGTGTTTCGGGGTGAGATGGGGGACTCCCCTGGGGGGTGCCCCCACCAGAGCAGACCCCCCTCACCTCTCGGGGTGCTCTCTCTGTCCTCCCTGACAGGTAATCCTCTTTCCTCTTTCAGCTGGAACGCCTGGCTGTTGAGGCTGCGAAGGAGAAGAAGGAGATGGAGCAGAAGCATTCCACCATTCAGCAGAAGGTACCGGGAGCGGCAGGCTCCTCACGCTGCTCCTTGTCCCCCTAGAGTGGAGTCCGTGCCAGGGCCAGCCAGAGTCTAGAACGTCCCCCGCCCTGGTGCTGGGGGCCGGGGCGGGGCCGGGTAGGGGAAGTCGAGATCTCTCCCGTTCCTCGGAGAGGAGGCCTCCCCGGGGCCAAGAGCGTTAGCTCAGCTCCTCCCTGGCGGGTTTCAGAGGCGGCTCTTGGTGTGGCAAGGAGAGGAGAAACGACCCACGCGTCCGACCTGGAATTCTGCGGGGACGCCGTCGGGCTGCCACCGTACGAACGTGCGGTGCCAAGGGGGCCACCCGCCAGGCGCGGCGGCGGCCGCTTCTCCGCAGCCGGCCGTCCAACCAGCCCGCTCTCCTGTCTCGTACAGAGAGGCCTCCTTTGCAGCGGGACTGTGTCCTGCGTCGGCCGCTTCCAGATCCAGATAGATCGAACTCCCGAGGGGGGGGAGGCCTGAAAGCCCATCTTAGATCTCCAGTCCCTCTGTGGCTGTGAAAGTCTCAGCCCCGGCAGAGGGGGCGGAGGGGGATGTTCGTCCCAAAGTCTCTCCTGACGCCTGAAGACCCCTTTGGGGGTCTGTCTGCTGAAGCGTCTCTCTTGCCTGCTTGCCTTGTGGGGGCTGCAGCCGCTGCCATAGCTAGCAGAGAAGGGCCCCAGCGGGGCCCTGCTCCGTCTGTGGCGGCTTTGCCGGCAGTGCCCTCACCGAGCCCTCTGGGAGCCAGCCGGCGAGTCGCCCCGGGTGCAGAAGCAGGGCTGGCGTCACCCCGGTTTAGCGGCCCGTGCGGGAGCCCTCATCTCCCCCAGCAGGAAGTGGCTCTCTGGCCGGATGCTTTGGGCCGGAACATCCCCTGGATCAGCTGAGATGGCGGCGGTTCGGTAAGAGGTACAGACTGTGGAGCGGAGCAGACTCCCTCGTTTGATGTCCTGTGAACACCCCCTCCTGACATTTGGGCTGCAGGCGGCTGCATGCGGCCACCCTTCTTCTTGCCCGCAGAGGGGGAGCAAGGTAGCCCTTCTGTAGGAAAGGCTCACGAGGTGGACCCACACGCTCCTGCCCCAGATGAACGTGGATGTGGGGCTGGCTGTGCACGGCTGCCCCTCTTCCCACTTGGCGCTGCACCAAGTGGCCACCTGCAAGTGGAGAGGAGGGCAAAGGGGCAGCCAAAGGGCTTTCTGAGGGTGGCATTGGAAGCAGGTCTCCTGGTCACCCTCCTCCATGTCACGTGAAGCGCTCTCTTCATAAAAAGTGGGCAAGTCCTCTTTGGAAAGAGCATGCCCTCCGCTCCTCCCACTCAGGGACTGCCTGGATTGAGTGTGCGTGTGGGGGCGAGGTGGGGCTGGAGAGGGCGGTCATCTTTCCGTATCGTACTGAGGCTGCCCTGAGTGATTTGAATCCTAGAATCACATTTAGGGAAGTTCTTTTCTTGCTTGTGTTTTAATAATTGGAACAGCAGAAAATAGGCTCCCTCTACCTTCTGTGTGATGGTGTCCCTTCAGATATTTAAAGATGGCTGTCGTGTCCCCCTCAGCCTTCTTTTCTCCATGCTAGACATCTCCAGCTTATTTAGTTGTTCTCATAAAGCTTGGATTCCAGACCCTTGATCATCTTGGTTGTCCTTCACTGGACACATCCTTCTCGGGCTGGGGTGCCCAGAACCAGACGTGGTGTTCCAGGTGAGATCTGACCAAGCCGAACAGAGCGGGACGCCCACTTCCGTTGATCTGGACACACTTTGTACCTGTTGATGTAGCCCAGAATTGCTTGGGAGTTTTTTGGCCCCTGCATCACACCTTTGGCTGAGGTTTGCCTTTTAGTGTACTGAGACTTTTCAGTCCTTTTCACGTGTCCTATTTACAAGCCAGATGTCAGCTGTCCTATATTTGTGCCTTTCATTTTTCGTGCCTAGAGGTACTTGTTGTAACCTGCCCTCAAGTTGACCTTGACTTACAGCGACTCTGTGAATGGAGCTCCTCCAACTAATCTCATCACCAACCTCCCCACTCAGGTCTTGCAGACTCAAGGCAGCAGCAGGGCTTCCTGGGTGGGATTCATCCGCCTGTAAGGGGGTCTTCCTTTTCCCCTACTGCCTTCCACATTACCAAGTGTCATTGCCTTTTCTAAGGAGTCTTCTCATGATATGGTCAAAGTACGACAGCCTCAGTTTAGCCATCTTGACTTCTACGGAGAATTCAGGCTTGATTTGCTCTTGGGACCCATTCATTTGTCTTTCTAGCAGTCCAGAGAATCCCTAGAACTCTCCTTCAGCACCACATTTCAAATGAGTTGATTTTCTTCACTGTCCAGGTGTTACAACTAGACATAGAAACTGGATATACGATGGCATGAGCTGTCCTAACTTTAGTATTCAAAGGTACATCTTTACACTCCAGGATCATGTCTGGTTCCTTTGTAGCTGCCTTTTGGAGTCCTTCTCTTCTTCTGATTTCTTGACTACAGTCTCCATTCTGATTAATGACTGAATCAAGGTATGCAAAATCTTGAATTATTTCAGTGTCCTCATCATCTGCTTTAAGGTTATGCAAATCAATCTGTGGTCATTGTTTTTGTTTTCTTGATGCTTCAGCTGTATTCCGGCCTTTGCACTTTCTTGCTTGACTTTCTTTAGTAATCGTTCCAAGTTTTTGCTCTGTTCTGCTAGAAGTAAGGTGTAATCTGTGTATCTTAAATTGTTGATGTTCCTTTCTCCAGTTTTCATGCCTCCTTCCTCAGGGTCTAATCCTGCTTCATGTCTATACAGGTAGGCCTGGCCTGGCCTCTTTGCCAGTTGGAAGGTGTTCTGTTTCTCCAAATTCCACCTTGACTGGAGCCTCTTGTCTTGAGTACGAGTTATGTGTTACCCTGATGTCTGAGGTCCCGTGGGGGCCACCTCAGCATGCTCCAGATAATGGGAAATGGGAATTAGCCAGAGAACAAGCTGTAGCACTACAAGAGGCAGGGTAACCTAGCAAGATCTTTTACCCAATGTTTACGGGGTCAGGCCGAGTCAGGACCGAGACACTATAAAGTTATAATTATGTGCTTCTATTTGTAAAGTCACAGCGGACTTGCGTGCTCACTCACACAGAACTACGAAACACTGCGAACTTGCGTACACACACACACAGACCTAAGGAAATAAAGGGAGGAAAGTAGATAGGGGATTTTAAGTAGGATTTTTCAGGGGGAATACCACACCTAATCCTGTAGCCCGGGTAGTCTGCAGAAAGTCAGTTGGAGCGGAGGTACTCAGCACATGGAAGCTGAGGGGAAGGCTCTGTGAATGGAGCGGCAGCAAGGCGGGATGGAAGCCAAGAGCGATCCGAAGAAGCGCTCAAAACCAGGGTTCTTATAGGGGAAAATGTGCCTGTAGGGTAGTCCATTCCCGGGGAAAACAGTGGGTTTCGGGTTGGAGACAAAGCCTCCAAAAGGTCAGTACTTTGAAGTGCTGGATGGAGTTATCAATAGCGCAGATAGTATGCAAATGCAGAGTGCTTGACATTTGAGTAGTCAGAAGCGCTAATCTCGTCAAGCTGCCTGTTCGGGGCAGAGAATCTTTTGTATGCCTGGTGCATACATAATTTAGGTTTAAAGTGTACTTGCCTGGAGGTCTCCTGAAGCTGCATGCCGGAAAATTACTGGCTTGCCTGGATTTGTTTTGTATTTTCCAGCTTGTTCGGCCGTGTCCGTGCTTGTCCGGGGGCCTCGCAAGCACGTGGAGGGGAGCAGTTTGGAATGGCCAATTCTCTGATATCAAATTATATTTAGTAGACCTCGGGCTCGGACTATACACCACAGTATCATATGCATTAGAACATTCAAATGTTGTGGCACACCCATCTCTTTTAGAGCAGTCCATAGCTATTCATGATATCTATGGCTAAAGGTTTTTCTATAGTCCATAAAGCACAGGCTGATGTGGTACCTCGTGTTTATCGCTGTTGAAATTCATTTCGTACATTTTGGCCCAGCTCCCTAAACTGTCACGGTCATTTTGAATCCTGTTCATCCCCTCTTGGGTATTAGCTGCCTCCCCCTCCCCTCAGTTTGGTGCCATATCCAGGTCATTTATAAAGACATTCATATAGAACCCCAGGCCCAGGACAGAAAGCTGAGGCACCCTGCCTGTCATTTGTGAAGACCATGCCCTGGGGCACCCCTCTTTCAGCTTCTCTTTCCCTTGTCTCCTCACTTCACTGTGAAGCCTCTTGACTTCATAGGTGGCCACCTTGCCTCCCTGAGGTTGTCCTCTTCCTCCTGCCCCCGGCCAAAGGCACCACCCTCCCTGTCATCACACCCTTTCTGCTTGCGTGCCGTCCCAGGGATTTCTCAGGGGCGGGGACTGCTCCCCTGCTGCACGGTGACTCTCCTTTGCATCTTCCTGTGTTTCTAGCACAGTGCGAGGTCCCTGGGTACCAAGAAGCCCAACTTCCCCTGCCTCTGCCCTGGGCCCCTCTCACTGTTTCTGGCAGGCGTCTTCCCTGGCATGGTTCGGCAGAGTTATGGCTGCGTTCGAGGGGTTGCAGTTGTGCTGACATTTCCTGGTAGGGTGGTGATGGGGGCCTGGTTGAATGGGGGGGGGGTTGCACCTGAAGCCCTTGCCCTTTAGAGAGCAGTTCAGTGGTCAGACGGGGCCCCAAAAGGCTTCCCTTCAGCACCCCCTGCCCCGTGTCTACTGCCTTGGCTCCACAGCATCCAGGATGGGCCCAAAAGTCTCTCATAGAATCATAGAGTTGGAAGAGACCCCAGGGACCATTGAGTCCAACTCCCTGTTTTCCAGGAACACCCATCAAAGCATTCCCAGCAGATGGCCATCCAGCCTCTGCTTAAAAACCTCCAAAGAAGGAGGAGACTCCACCACACTTCATTGGGGCAGCAGCAGATTCCACTGCCGAACAGCTCTGACTGTTAGGAAGTTCTTCCTGAGGTTCAAGTGGAATCTCCTTTTCTGCAGCTTAAATCCATTGCTCCTTGTCCTAGTCTCTGGACCGGCAGAGAACAAGCTCGCTCCCTCCTCGACATGACATCCTTTCAAATACTTAAACATGGCTATCATGTCCCCTCTTAACCTTCTCTTCTGCAGAGTAAACATACCCAGCTCCCTAAGGCGTTCTTCATAGGGCATGGCTTCCAGACCCTTCATCATTTTGGTCGCCCTCCTCTGGACATGTTCCAGCTTGTCAACATCCTTCTTGAATTGAGGTGCCCAGAACTGGACACAGTATTCCAAATGAGGCCTAACCAATGCAGAATGCAGTGGTACCATTACCTCCCTCGATCTAGACGCCGTACTCCTATTGATGCAACCAAGAATCGCATTGTCTTTCTTGGCTTCCACATCACACTGCTGACTCATGTTTAGCTTGTGATCTACCAAGACTTCTAGATCCCTTTCACACGTACTGCTAACCAGCCACATGTCCTCCATCCTATATTTGTGCCTTCCATTTTTTCTGCCTAAGTGCAGGACCTTACATTTCTCTCTGTTGAAATACATTTTGTTAGCTTTGGCCCAGCTCTCCAATCTGTCAAGGTCGCTTTTGAAATTTTGATCCTGCCGCCTGGTGTATTAGCAACTCCTCTCAATTTGGTATCATCTGCAAATTTGATCAGCATGCCCTCCACTCCTTCATCCGAGCCATTGATGAAGATGCTGAATAGCACCGGGCCCAGGACAGAACCTTGTGGCACCCCACTAGTCCCTTCTCTCCAAGATGAAAAACAGCCATTGGTGATCACCCTTTGGGTTTGGTCGGTCAACCAATTACAAATCCAACTAACAGTAGCCCTGTCCAGCCCGCATTTTACTAGCTTCTTTGCAAGAATGTCATGGGGAGCTTTGTCAAAGGCCTTACTGAGGTCAAGATATGCTACATCCACAGCATTCCCTTCATCTATCAAGCCTGTAACCCCATCATAAAAAGAGATAAGATTAGTCTGGCATGACTTATTTCTGAGAAATCCATGCTGGCTTTTAGTGATTACGGCACTGCTTTCTAAGTAATTACAAACTGACTGTTTAATGATCTGCTCTAGTATCTTTCCTAGAATTGATGTCAGGCTGACCGGGCGATAATGATTAGGGTCCTCTTTTTTCCCCTTCTTGAAGATGCGGACGACATTAGCCCTCCTCTAGTCTGCTGGGACTTCTCCTGTTCTCCAAGACTTCTCAAAGATTATTGCAAGTGATTCAGGAATGACTTCTGACAGTTCTTTTAATATCCTTGGAAGTAATTCATCTGGGCCTGGGGACTTTAATTCATCTAGTTTAGCCAGATATTCCTGTACTACTCTACTTATTCTGTGCTGCGTTTCCCCCCCTTCCTCACCTGCTCCCCACTCCCCAGGCTGGGTACATCTATCCTTTAGGGAGAAAACTGAAGCAAAGAAGGTATTGAGTAGTTCTGCCTTCTCTCTTCCCCCTGTTATTAATTGGTCACTTTCTCCATGCAGCGATCCTATAATTTCCTTGTTTTTCCTTTTGCTGTGGACATATCTAAAAAAGCCCTTTTTATTGTTTTTTATGTCTCTAGTAAGCCTGAGTTCATTCTGTGCTTTAGCTTTTCCGACCTTCTCCCTACATCTCCTGGCTACTTGCTTGAATTCCTCTTTGGTGGTTTCACCATTTTTCCAATTCCTGTACATGTTTTTTTTAACACTTCTCTCAGCTGAGAGTTCTTTAGTCAACCATTCCGATTTCTTTAGACGCCTGCCATTTTTCCTCCTTATTGGGACGGTTTTCAATTGTGCCTTCAGCATCTCACTTTTGAGAAATTCCAATCCATCATGAACTCCTTTCTCTTTTAGTATTCTTGACCATGGGATTTCAGCAAGTAAGTCCCTAAGTGTATAGAAATCAGCTTTCTTAAGGTCTAGGATGCGTGTCTGGCTACACTTGGCTTCTCCTTCCCGCTGAATGGCAAATTCCAAAAGAGCATGGTCACTCCCCCCTAAGCATCCCACCACCTCCACCTCATCAACTTCCCTCCTTATGGGAGGGAGCAAGGCGGGAAAGGTAAAGCCTGTCACCTGTTCGTTCGCTCTTCAGATGTCAGGAGGCACACCCATCGCCACTGGGCAGCCCTTTGCCACTGGATGCCCCCCTCCTCCATGGTCCAGCTTGCCTCAGTGTCCAGGGAGCCCTGGGCTCTGCGTGCCGTTCAGCACGGGTCCCTTTGCGCTCTGGGGGGATGAACAGCACGTGGGGAGAGGAGTGCACTCGGGAGGGGTGTTGCTGCCCGGGGCTTGCCCAAAGGACAGTTCTCCTTCATTTGTTCCTTCTTCCATTCTCTTCCCTACCAGGACTTCGCCAGCGATGACACCAAGCTGGAGTACAATGTGGACGCGGCCAGTGGCATCGTCATGGAAGGCTACCTCTTCAAGCGAGCCAGCAATGCTTTCAAGACCTGGAACAGGTAAAGTGCTTCCCCCAGGCTGCCTGGGGCTGAGTGGGGGCTTCTCCCTTCCCTCTGTGGACTGGTTGCGGGACCGGCCCCAAGGCAGTCCCTGGTCCTCTGTTGCCAGCCCGGGACTGAATCCTTTCTGCTGCAGAACTCTGCGGCCTGATCCAGGTGTCGTGCTTTTGCTCCTGTGAGTTTCCGCCTGCGCTTAGAAGATGTTAACAATCTTACATTGTGGCTTTGTCTGTGCTGGTTTTTTGACCACTAACAAGTGGAGTAGGTGGAGAACCCCGCCGTAATGTTTCTGGGAGTAGCTAAAGGTTTCTGGGGAGAAAAGTGGCTGTGAAGGAACGGATGGGGGCCGGGATCGGGGGGGAGTGCCACGTTTGGGAACCTCATTCCCTGCCTCTTGGGCCGCAGCAGGCGAGCTGAGTGGGCGGAGGCCTCTGTGAGCGGGGAGCCGCTTTCAGCCTTGGGGGGGCAGGTTCATTCTCGGGGTATCTTGAGGACTGCAGTGGGGGCAGGGAGCCAAGCATATTTTAGCCTACTCCCTCTGGTTGTTCCTAATAACTGACCCTTGGGAGCGGACAACGTTGCGGGCATTCAGGATGGGAAACAACCTGTGCAAAAGCTGGGGAGCCCCCAGTGGCCCAGATCCCACGCTGAGCTAGATTTGGGCTCAGGGCCTGAGGCTCCCTGCCCCTTGTGCCTCCACGTCTTGAATGCTGATAGCTGCCCCCTCTGGCTGCCCTCCCACCTCAGTTGCCAGTCCCTGCATTTCTTTGCCCTTTGACTTCTTTTCCCCCCAACCTCCCTTTTCAGCTCAGGAATAACGGGGAGGGAGGGGGCCCACACATGGGCTGGCTCAGGCAGCAAGGGGAAGGGGGCTGGCATTCCTCACGAAGTCTTTCTATCTCTGCGCGGATGCCCGGCGTGCGGAATCTCTTCCCTCTCCCCCTTTCTCGAAGCCAAGGAGGGCTCTGCAGTGCTGCGGTCAGGCGTGGGTGGGCAGGCAGCTGTTACGGTCCCTGGGCGGAGGGAGGAACGGGCCTGCTTCTCCTGCAGGGGAGGCCATGCAGGCACACACCGCCTTGGGCACCTCGGGAACTCAGAGGCTGTAGGAGGAGGCTGTTGCTGAGGCGTTCCTGGTGGGAACCTTGTATTTGGGATGTTGGGAGCCCTCTGGGTCCTGGGGACATTGCTGCCTGCGCTCGCTGGGCACCACCTCCAGGCAGTCATTTCCGTGCCTGTGGTGGCGGCACTGGTGGCCGCTGGTAGCAGTGAGAGCTCCCTGGGTGACTGGCTTTGTATGCCGTGTGCGTGTGCACGCACCTGTGCAGGTGTCTGTGTGTGGCTGGCTGTCAGCCCCGCGTCTCTCCTTGCAGCTCAGGCTGTGGGCTGACTGCAGGGACGGCGTGTGCCGGGGGTGTGGCGTGCTGGTTCCGCTTCTGCGTGCGCAGACAAACTCCTTGAGGGAGCAGCGGCACAACTCCAGTGTGGCCGTCCCCTTCCCAGAAGGGGCCCTTTAGAGGGAACCTCAGCCGCTCCTTTGGCCTTTCCGTCCTGCCACCTACAGCAGGCACCCTCAGGGTGGTTTCCTCGCTCTGCGAACCTTCCGGGGAATTTCCCTTAAGAGGGGATGCCGCTTTCTCCAGCCGGCTGAACGTGTGCGCCTTGGCCACTGCCTACCCTCTGTGGCCCTCCTGCCCGGCTTCTGTGTCTTTCTGTGGCCTCCCTTCATTGCCCCCAACCCACGCCGGGAAGCACGTGGGCGTGTGTGTGAAAGAGGACTCCTTTCCACCCCCTGGATCCCCGGAGCTCGGCCCCTCCACTCCCTCCCTCCCGCCCGCCAAGTCCTCTTCCGCTTTCCCTCTGTGCCGGCTGGCTGCTCTTGCTCATTTTGCTTGGGTGCGACTTCTTTTTATGGTTTAATTTCTTCTTCATCCCCTTGCTCCCACTTAAGTTTTAACCCTTCCCCGTTTTCTCCACATGACAGGAAAAAGCCCGATGGCATCAGGTACCGCTCAGCTTCTGGCACCCTCCCTCCCCTGCCATCCCCCCCCTCTTGCAGCTGTGCACCCTCTTCTTTGGCCAGGCATGCATGCGCCGAACCTGCCCCCTCCTCCTCCGTTCTGCCTCGCTCCCCACCAAAGACTTGTGGTGTATCGATTTGGGGGGGGGGGCTCCGTCCCACTTGGGAGCAGCTCTTCCTGGTGCTCAGCACTCCTTGGTGGCCCTTCAGCAGTCAGGCCCGCTGGGAGAAGCTCACCCCCATGAGTGTGTGGTGGGGTGCCCTGACTTCCAGCCCTTTGGAGGCTGCCATTCTGTAGGCGGGCATGGGTTTGTGCTTTTTGGAGGGTCCCGGCTCCCCACGGGAGATGAGCTCTGCTGGAAGACGCTTTGCAGGATGCAACTTAGATGGCCCCTCGGCAGATGGCCTCTGCAGGTACCGGGTGTGCCAGGAGCCTCCACGCTCTCCCCGTTTCCCTGCTGGCCCCAGACAGGACACGTTGACCGGGGGCTGGCCCCCCGCTCCTTCCTCTTCCTCTCGCCTCCTTCCCTGCCGTGCTGTCTGAGGCGGAGGAGCGCTTTCTCTCTTGCCGCACCTCGGCCTGGCTTCGATGCCCGATGAGTTCTTCCCGCAGTAGATGCCTTTTTACAGTGCCGCAGCGGCCTCTGGCTTGAACTTGGGCTAGCGACTAACTGCGTGCGTGCTTCTGCATTTCTGGAGTGGAGCCTCTGGTGTAAAATGAAATGTGTGTGCCACCCTCAGTGATTGTGTTCCTCTGCTGCGTGCATTCCCGGTCTTGCTCTGGAGGCAGAAGGGAGTGCTCTCCGGGGGTCCCTTTCCTTTTTGCCGGTGTCAAGTCTTGGCTCAGGAAGAGGGTCCCCCCCACCGCTGGCCTGGAATAAAAAAGCAGCCATCCGTATGGAAATGCCTCCCCCCATATCTATTTTCCAGGCAGTGCCAGGACCCTGACGTATAGAAAAGCTGCAGAGTTAGCCCCTCTGGGAGCTCAGCAAGGCAGCCACATTGGGGGTGGAGCCTGTGTGTGTTTGTGTTCATGCACACCACTGTTGTGGCCCCTCGGTGGCTTTCCAGTGGCCTGCAGGAAGGCCGGCCTGCTGCCCTGATGCCCAGGTGCCTGGCTGGACAGAAGGCTTGGGTGCTAGGCTCAGGAGAGTGGCAGTGCCAATGGCAACTGCTGCCGCCGCCACCGGTGCCACTCAGAGGTCGGCAGAACTGGGCTGGATGGGCCCCTGGGGTTGGTTGTAGGCAGTGCCCGCAGGGCTGTGGCTGCATGGGCAGACACGAGAGGAGCAGGAAGAGATTTTTGGGGTGCCGATTTCCCACTGGGCCTGGAGAAGTCCAGGTCGTGTGAGTTGGGCCGGGTCAGTTGGGGGAGGCAGCCTTAACAGACTTGCATTCTGCTTGCCCTGGCAAGAAGCGGCTGACAGGGCTGGAGGATCTCACCTTTCTACCAGTTGTGCTGTCTGTTCACCTGTTGTAGCATCGGCTGTGTCAGCCGCCCCACTGCTGGGAGAGAAGGAAGGAAGAAGGGAGGGGTCCCGATGGAAGCACCATGTTGCAAAGGGCTCATCTGAGCTTCTTACTGCCCCCGCCCCAATAACCCTTTTGAGCCTCTTTTGAGCCTCAAAATGGGCCTGCTGAGATGGGGTGAGCCAAAGGGAGAGGTACCCGTGTGCCCCGGCGGGGGGGGGGGGGTTGCCTGCAGGCAAGAGGGGAGGGCAGGCAGGCAGACAGACAGACAGATGGGGGGCAGGATGGGGCTCCAGCAGCTGATTCCCAGGCCATGGGGTGGCTCCTGCTGCTCTCCTCCCACCAGTGCTGGAAATGGCCCTCTTAAGAGGAAAAGGAAGAGAAAGCAGGTTTTCTGCAGGTTGCTTTAGAGGCACAGAGGTGTGTGTGGGGTGGTGGTGGCTGTGCCTCAAGTTGATGGGTGAACTCTCCCTCCTTGTTGAGAGGAAGGCTGTCTTCTACACTTTCCGCAGTGGGGCACGTGGGGTGTGTTCTCCCCCTGCCATGGTGCAAAAACTGTGGCATCTCTTCTGCAAAATGGAGTTTGGGTCCCACTGGGGCTGCCAGGTGCCCGCTGCGGCTGCCTGGACGCTCACCTTGCTTGAGCTGTGCCCATCCCGGTTGCCTGTGGTGGCCCTGACCTCTGGGGTTAATAACACCCCCCCAGCTTCTCAAGAGGCCTCCTCTTTCTGCCACATCTGGGGATAAACCAGAAGGGAGGCTCATCCCTCTCCCACTTGGTCACGTCCGGCTCCGGAACCCGCGTGAGACAGCCTCACTTCCCTGGGTCAGGATTTGACGCCACTGAGGTAGCAGAGAGAGCGTGCCTCTGTAGAGGGGGACTAACCCCTTCCCTGGTATTCCCCCTAATAGGAAGCGGCAGCAACCAGGGCGTCTGAGCGGGGGAGACGGGTGGTTCCTGCGGGGATGAGGGAGGGGTCCTCGTAGCCCTTCTGGCCAGTGCCGTTCCTGTTGCCTGCCAGGGGCGTGTGGTGCTAATCTTGCCCTTTTTGTTTGAGCAGACGCTGGTTCTCCATACAGAATAACCAGCTGGTGTACCAGAAGAAGTTCAAGGTAGGTCCTGCGGAAGGACTCGCTTGCTCTGAGTGGGATGAGGGGAGCGAATTAGAGGGCAGCCCCCCCACCCCATGACTTCCCAGCAGCCCAGTGTGAGCTGCTCCCCCTGCTTCCTCTTGTAGAGTGGACCACAGCAACCCCCCCGCCTGCTCTTTTCCGCATGTGGAGGAGGAGGGGGAGCACGTTCCCAGAAATCTCCAGGAAGCCCAGTGAATCTTTTATTATTTAAAGTTAAATAACTGTTGGAGGCAAAAGAGGGGGGCAACCCCTGATTTTGCCGCTGCGGCCGCCCGCGTCCGGCGCAGTTGGCCCGGGTGTCTTGCAGGCTGGGTGCGGCCCTCCTCCCTTGCGCAGGAGCCGAACGCGGAGGGGACTGTTAGGAGAGGAGACCCTCAAACAGGCCAGGCCTCGGCCATGAGTAAGCCCAGCAGCAAGGGCCGCCTGATCCTTCAGAGTTTGCGGAAGCCGCGGGGTCTTTGGGCCATTGGGGAGGCAGAACCGCGGGTCGCGGGAGCGATCCCCTCGCTTCTGCTTGCTTCTCCCTCGCTTCCCCCAGGATAATCCCACGGTAGTGGTCGAAGACCTCCGTCTCTGCACAGTCAAGCCCTGCGAGGATATTGAGCGGCGCTTCTGCTTCGAGGTGGTCTCTCCCACAAAGTAAGGAGGGAGGCAGGGCCTTCTGCCAGTCGCAGGGCCAGGCCCGCCTGCCCCCGGCCCTCCCTAGGGCCGAAGAGAGAATTCGGTGGAGAGGGAGGGAGGGGTGTTGCGTTGTGGCAGAGCCCTGGCCCCAGCCGGTCCTGGAGGACACTCTGCGCATGCTCTGCCGCTCTCTCTTGCAGGAGCTGCATCCTTCAAGCAGATTCAGAGAAGCTGCGGCAAGCGTGGATCAAGGCCGTGCAGGCCAGCATTGCTACAGCGTACCGGGAGAAAGGAGATGAGGCAGAGGTGAGCAGGGCAGAGCCCCAGGAGGCTTCACTCAGCTCAGAGGCGGGCGAGCGGGCGGGCGGGCAGCCTCTGTGAGTGGCCACCGTGGGGCTCCTGGCCAGGAGAGGGAGAGCCGGAGCACCCGGTGTGCCCTTTCAAAAGGCCCCAAAGCTCTTTCTAGCCCACTGGAGGGCAGCTTTGGTCTTGAATGAACTTTAGTGAAGACACTGTCCGCTAAGTAGAGCAGGTGCAAGGAGGGCACTGTGCCCGCCATGAAACAGAGCCACAGTTAGTGGTGCTTGTGGCACTGGCAGCTTTCTTGTCCGCAGCTCAGGCAGCAGCGAGGGGCCTTGCAGAAACGTTCTAGGCAGAGCGAAGGCGAAGGGAAGGGTGCGACCCACAGAAAGGAGGGGGAGGCAGAGGCCGTGGCATCGGTGGCAAAACGTGCCCGGACCCACGCTGGGCCTGTTGGGCGTGGAGCCTGTCTGCGAAGCATGGGCACGCTGCCACTGGCCGTCTTCCCTCTCTGCTTCTTCCACAGGCGGAGAGAAAGCCGCCCCTTTCCACGGGGAGCCCCGAGGCCGGCGGGGAGTCCAAGGAGAAGCTGCTGAAGGGCGAGAGTTCCCTCCAGAGGGTCCAGAGCATTGCGGGCAATGCTGTCTGCTGCGACTGTGGCCTGGCGGACCCCCGGTGGGCCAGCATCAACCTCGGCATCACGCTGTGCATTGAGTGCTCGGGCATCCACAGGTGGGCGGCCGGGGAGCCCTTCCGCAGCAGGCAGCCTGGCTTGTACCCTCTGGCACCATGGGGTCCCGGTCTTGGGCCCCTCCCTCCTTCCCTCCGTCACAGTCCAGCTTCTCCCCTTTCCTCTCTCCTTAGGAGCCTGGGTGTCCATTTCTCCAAAGTCAGGTCCCTGACGCTGGATTCGTGGGAGCCGGAGCTCCTCAAGGTAGGAGAGGGGGCCGTGGGGGCCACCAGTCACGGTTGCACAGTGGTCCCCTCTCTCCCCCATCCCCGCTTGCTCTGTGGCTGGAGTCAGGTCAGGGGAGCGGCAGGTGCAGAGTGGAAGAGGGCTGCCGGGTGCAGCCTTTGCCCAGAGGGATGGGGGCGGGGAGCATCCCGGGCTCCGGTCCTCTGAGCGATTTGCCGCTTCCCTTGCAGCTGATGTGCGAACTGGGGAATGACGTCATAAACAGGGTGTACGAAGCAAACCTAGAGGAAACGGGAGCCAGGAAGCCCCGGCCAGGGAGCGACAGGTAATGGCTTCCTTTGGCTTTCATGCGCCACAGGTAGGCGTGAGTGTGTGATGCTACCTCCAGTCCCCCCCCACACACAAGTGTTCTTGTTCCTCGGCCTCCCTTCCCTGGTGCTGTTGTGCCTTTCCTTGGCGCCGTTTCCCTCGCAGCTCCTTTTCACCTTGTAAATACTTGAGGCGGCCTCATTGTTTTGTTTGAAGAAATTATTTTAGGAAGGCTTTTGGACCAAGTTCTGCTTCTACCCAATGCCCTCCAGCCACTTGATCCTCTGTCACTGAGCTGAGGGGCACACGTGGCCTTGCCTCCCCGCCCCCCCACGTTGTATCGTCTGGCTGCTCCGGGGGGGCGGAGAGGTGTGGCTGCAGCTGTTGTTGGCTGCCTTGAGGGGTGGGAGGAGAGGCAGCGAGTTGGAAGGGCAGCCTCGAAGGCAGAGCCCCCCCCCACTTTTGGGGGTGGTGGTCCCTCATGCTGCAGCTGCTGTGAGCCTGTCTGTGTGCGTGTCTGAAGGAGAGGAGACGGGGGAGACCCTGCCTGCTTGTTGGCAGAGACAACAGCAGACACTGGCCCTGGCAGACAAGCCAGGAGCCAGAGCACTAGCCAAGGAAACCACTAAAACTTCTCCAGACCAGCGCTCCCCCATCTTACCAGTCCCCCCCCACCCCCGGTGGTTCAAGTGGCTTTTTCTTCTGTGTTCAGGCAGGAGAAGGAGGAGTACATTCGGGCCAAATACGTGGGAAGGTGCTTTGTGGCCAGAGGCCCGTCTGCCTTGGAGGATCCAGGAGGGAAGCCTCTCCCACCCAGCCAAGGGGGCAAAAGGCAGAGCAGCCCAGAGGAGCCCCCGGCCGCCCCCGGCGAGCAGACTGGGGTGGCGGCAGCAGGTTCCCTGAAAGGTAGCATCGTCCCCTTGCCCTTGCGTTGCGCGAGGCTTGGAACGGAGAAACTGAGCTGGCCCCACCCGCTGCCTTCTGTCTCTCTTCCTCTTCCTCTCTCTCTCTCTCTCTCTCTGAGACGTTTCCTTTGAGGAAGGGCGCATGTGGGAGGACCCGGCCAGCGCCTGCCACTCTGTGAGTGTTCTCAGAGAACAGGAGGAGGCAGTGGCCACCAGCAGTGGCGAACATGCTGGAAGGGCAGGAGGCTGGGCAGCTGCTTGGAAACGGGAGCAACGGGGGAGAGGGCCAGTGTTCCTCAAGATGGGATACCCAGGAGACGAGGGGCAGGGGCCCTTTGCCTGGGGAGCCTGAACTTCCCTGAGCTGCTCAGTGGGGCTGGGGGGATAGTTCTGACCCATGGGCAAGAAGCATGGGTCGCTCTTGGAACTCTGCTGCCTACTAACCAGCTGATTTCCTTCCCATTTTCCTCCTCCTTTTGACGGCCTTCTGTCCTTCCTTCCTTCCCTCCTTCCTTCCACCTCCTGCGCTGCGCTTTGCTAACTTGCATGTCCCCAGTGGCTGGTTTAAGTAGCGACGAGGCCAGGCGGGAATCTCTCTTCTGTCCTGACGAGCTAGATTCACTCTTCTCCTACTTTGATACCTCCTCAAAGCTGCGCAGTAGTAAGTACCGCTCTCTGAGCCCCTCTCGTGGCGCACCACGTGCTGCTCTGGCCATCCCTGTCTTCTCCTGCCCATCGGCTGCGCTGCTTTGGGTGTTCGGAAGAGAAGGAGCAGGTTGGACTCATTTCGACTTCCCGGCTTGGCTTAAATCTCTCACGGCTGGCCCTTTCGGCAAGGATGCGGTGGAACGAGGGGGGGAGGCCACCCCACGCTTCCTTTTCAGGGGCTCACGAGCAGGGCGGAGAGGGGGAGCGCTGGCTTTGCATTCATTGTCTGTCTGTCTGCCTCTCGCTCGGTGGGCCGGTTAGTTGAAAAGGCCGCCTCACCCCTCCTGGTCTCCTAAGGGCGCCTCTTTATTGAAACAGTGCGGAGCAACGACAGCGGGTTCCAGCACGGCGCGGACGACAGCAGAGAGCACCTGGCCTCCGCTCTGTCAGCAAACACCTTGTATGAGCCAGGTAGGACGGGGGGGCCCACACCTGACCCCGGTTCTGGGGGGAGGCGACTGGCGGCTCCCTCCCTTTGGGATGCCCTTCCCCTGCCTCAGATGGCGCTCGGCTGGGGGAGGACCTTCTCGCCCTGTGGGCACCCCAGAGGTGGAGGACTTCTAGCTGGAATGTGAGGGCAGAGGATGCGTTTCTTCAAGTGGAGTGATGGATTTCAGTGCCGAGGAAAGAGGTTGCACCTTTTCTGTGTTTCCCAGGGCTTTTACTTTAAGAGGTGTTTGAGAGTGGAATATGGATGGCCTCAGGGGTGGTGGGCTCTCTTTCTTTGGAAAAGGTTCTGAGCAGAGGCTGGGCCCCTTTTGGGAGCGAGCACAGCTGAAGGGGGGTGGACTGGATGGGTGAAGGGGGGTGGGCCCTTGTGACGCCCTCCTGCTCTCACATACCGTGAAAATGTCTGCTCGCTGTAAGCACTTTTTAAAAATATGTGCTAATTATGAGTTGCAGCTTGGCCCTGAGCCGGCATTGTGTAGTAGTTTGAGTACCGGATTATGACTCCGGGGACCAGAGATTGATTCCTTGCTCAGCCGCAGACACTGCTGGATGACCTTGGGCACTTCCACACTCTCAGCCCCCAGAAAACCCCATAAAAGGTTCTCCCTAGGGCTGCTGTAAGTCAAAAATGACTTCACACAACGACGGAAGCAGCAAGAAAAACAACAGAGTTTGGTCCTGTGTCTCAAAATGGGACAGTTTCCTTGTCGACACTCTTAGAGCCCCATCCCAGACCATCAAAAGGGCCCCCCGCGGTATGTTCCTGGTCACCTCCAGGAGCCATTAGGAAATTCAACAGAGAGAAATGTAAGGCCCTACACTTAGGTAGAAGAAGTGGAATACAGAAATATAGGATGGGGGACATGTGGCTGGATAGCAGTACGTGCGATAGGGATCTAGGAGTCTTAATAGACCACAAGCTGAACATGAGTCAGGAGTGTGATGCGGCAGCCAAGAAAGCCAACACAATTCTCGGCTGCATCAATAGGAGTATGGTGTCTAGATCGAGGGAGGTACTGGTACCACTCTACTCTGCTTTGGTTAGACCTCATCTCGAATCCTGTGTCCAGTTCCGGGCACCCCAGTTCAAGAAGGACATGGTCAGGCTGGAGCAGGTCCAGAGGAGGGCGACCAAAATGGTGAGAGGCCTGGAAGCCATGCCCTATGAGGATAGACTTAGAGAGCTGGGTATGTTTAGTCTGCAGAAGAGAAGGTTAAGAGGGGACGTGATAGCCATGTTTAAATATTTGAAGGGATGCCATGTAGAGGAGGGAGAGGGCTTGTTTTCTGCCGCTCCAGAGACCAGGACAAGGAGCAATGGATTCAAGCTGCAGGAAAGGAGATTCCACCTGAACCTCAGGGAGAACTTCCTGACAGTCAGGGCTGTCCAGCAGTGGAAGATGCTGCCTCGGAGTGTGATGGAGTCTCCTTCCTTGGAGGTTTTTAAGCAGAGGCTGGATGGCCATCTGTCGGGAGTGCTTTGAGGGTGTTCCTGCATGGCAGGGGGTTGGACTGGATGGCCCGCGTGGTCTCTTCCAACTCTACATTTCTATGATTCTATGTTTATGTGCTGCAAATGTGGTGGGGCAGTCCACCGCACGGTCTAAATTCCCACCATCTCCTGCTCCTCTGACCGTCCCTGCTGTATGTCCACTTCTCCTCAAAATGCCTCCTCGGGGCGGGCCAGAGGCTGAGGTCCGGAAGGCTGCTCTCGAGGGTCCTTGGCCCACGGGGCGCGGGGCTGCTGCATGGGGATTGGGGCTGCTTGGAACCTACTTCCTCTTTGATTCCAGAGGGGGAGCGGCCTGAAGCCCCTGCTGCTGGTGCCCCCACCTCCACTGGCGGTGGGTCTTCCGCCCCAGACTCGGAGCGGTTCCCGGCAGGGCTGCGGCTGTACCGGGCCTCCTACGAGAAGAGCCTCCCCCACATGGCAGAAGCCCTGGCCCACGGGGCAGATGTCAACTGGGTCAACGTCAAGGAGAACCGGTCCACGCCTCTGATCCAGGCTGTCCTCGGGGTGAGAGAGCGAGCGAGAGCGTGCGCCTGCGGTGCCAAGGGGCGGGGCGCCCCTTCTGCGCCGCCTGACTCACTGCACGGTGGACTCTTTTGGGGGCCAGACTGGGGGGGCCGTGGGGCCAGGGTCTCCGCTGGCGTTGGGGTCGAAAGGGCTGTGCTCTCAACCCCCCCCTCCTCTACAGGGCTCCTTGGTCACGTGTGAATTCCTGCTCCAGAACGGGGCCAACGTCAACCTCAGGGATGCCCACGGCAGGGGGCCCCTCCACCATGCCACCGTCTTGGGACACACCGGGTAGGTGGCCTGTGGTTCTCCCAGCCCTCCCTCCCTGCCTCCTGGATCCTTTTAGCACCTGGGGGGAGGGTCTTCTCTGGTGGACTCTGCCGCCTCCTCTTGAGGGGGAATCAGCCTGCTTTGCCCAGGATAAGCGCATTGTTCTGAAGACACTTTTAAGCCTCTGCGAGTCCTCTCGGCGTACGGCGATGCTCCCACGAGGAGGTTTTGGGAGCGGGCGGTGGGGGTCGGGGGGCCGGGTGCCCCTTGAGTGAAGTTGGGGCGTGGGAGGGAATGCGGCCTGTGTGTGAGGAGAAGTGCAGGCCAGGAGGTAGTGGGGGGAGGTGGGGGGGCTCAGGCGGCTCCCAGACTCGGAGAATCCCACTGGCAGCAAACGGCGCCTGCTTGAAAGGCAGCCCCCGCCCTCGGCTTTGGCCTCCAGCGTCGGCCGTGTCTCAGGCGGAAGGAAGGAAGGAAGGACGGTTTGCCCTTCCTCTGGTGGGGGGGGCTGGGTGCTTGTCAGAAGAGGTTTGCTTTGTTAATCATGCGTCCCCCACGCCCAGCAGGCACCCACCTTGAGCCCTGCAGCTTCAGTGCTTTCCTCTCCCTCCCTTGCATGCGTGTTGCGGTGTCGCGTCCTTTGTGGCCCGGGCCGGCACCTTCCCCGCCCTCCCCGTTCTGGAAGCCATGGCCAGTGTGTGGTTTTTACGAATAGGCAGGTCTGCTTGTTCCTGAAGCGCGGTGCCAACCAGCACGCCAGGGACGAAGACGGGAAGGACCCTCTGAGCGTCGCCGTAGAAGCTGCCAACGCAGACATCGTGACCCTGTAAGCCTCGGGGCTGCCGCCTCGGCCTCCTGCAAGCGTCGTTGCTGGTTTGGGCCGGAGGAAAGAACGGAGGGTGGGCTGGGTGGGCTCTTGGGCCCCTCGCCTCCAGCCCCACCCCGTCTTTCAGGCCACGTTCGGCTTCTGCCCATGTACGTTCTGGGGTGGAGGAAGAAGCAAGAACAGGGAAGGCGCGGCTCTTCTGGGCCATGTGGGTGCATGCGGCCCCCCCCCAAAGCCCCTCCTTGGCTGATCCAGCCTTGCTCTTCCGCAGGCGGCTTCGCTGGGGGACTCCCGGGTTTTCAGGCAGTGTGGTTTCTAGCGGAGAGGCTGCGGACGGGGTGGCCGGGCCTGGAGCCAGAGCACACTCCTGCAGTATCTCACGAGTGAAACAGGACTGATTCCAGCCGCGCTTGGAGGGGCTGAGGCGTTTGGGAGTGTGGGTGGGAGGGCAGGAGAAGGGGCCTCATGGGTGGTGGGTCTGGGGGCAGGATCTCGGGCCCAGGGTGGTCATTCCGCGGACTGTGCCTGGGGACCCCGACTCCCGTTGAGCTGTGGCTCTCCTCTGAGACGGTGCTTCTCCCCCCCCCGCAGGTTGCGTCTGGCAAGGATGAACGAAGAGATGCGGGAGTCGGAAGGACTCTACGGCCAGCCAGGTCAACCCCCCAACAACCACACAGAGATGCAGTACCGGACTTGCATTCAGGAGTTCATTAGCTTGCAGCTAGACCAGGCGTAGCTCCTCTGGCCAGAGCGGAAGGCTTGGCCTCGCTCGCTGGGGCCGATGCTCAGTCAGGCAGTGGCAGCGGCCGCGGCGGTAGTGCTGGCGGGGACTGGCGGGGGGCTTCTGCCGGGCAGGGTGCCCGCAACAGGGGATGCTCCCGACCGGTTGGCCGGCTGTCCGGCTCCTAATCAGCCAGGAGGGACCAGGCCTCCCCTGCGCTTTGTTGTCTCTCCCCCCGCCCTGAGCAGCTGTGCAGCAGGGGACTTACCCTGCTGACCCAGCCTCTCCCAGTTGGCGCACCTTGCTCTCGATTGGCAGAGCAGTTCCTTGAGGGTCCCAGGGTGGTAGAGGGCCCGACAGCGGGGCCCAGCTGAGTCAGGTGGGCTTTGCAGAGGCTGCTGGTGGCTCGTGATGCAGTGCCGGGGGGACCTTGGAGGCACCTCTCCCCAGGGAGGCTTCTTTGGCCCCTGTTCGGCCAGGCCAGGAAGAGGGAGGGACATCCACAGTGCTAGCCCCCCCCCCAGGACCTCAAGGACACCCCACTTGCTAGCAGTGGACTCCACAGTTTGATCCATGAAAAGGTGGATGGTGTGACCTGAATCCTGTTTGGATGCAAGTGCACCGTGTTTCACACAAAGACCCCTTTACCGGCTGGAGAAGAGGGGTCAAGAGAACCCCACGCGGTTCCCGTCCCTGCTGGGGGAACATTCTGCCACCATAAGGTCTAGGAACTGCCCATTAAAATGCTCTGGAGTCTTCCATTGCATCAGTTTCCATGCTTCCGTGCTGGCCGTACAAAGCAACAGGCAGAGTGCCGTTTGACCGGGCAGGTCCTCACAAACAGGGCCGAGGGGTGGAGGGAGCTCTGCCCCTTCGAATTGTGGGGTGAGCCTTCCCCCCTCCCCCCTCCCCAGCTCCAGGGCTGAGAGAAATGAAGCCGGTGAATTGGGCGGGGGAACTCCCAGGCCTTTCTGACCTCGCTGGCCGTCCTTGCAGTGCCATACGTAGGGTTGTAGCCAGCGGCGCCCGGGCGCTGCTGGAGTTTAAGCTGCTGGTCCAGCAGATTCCCCTCACCGCTTCTCCCAAAGCCCCAGGTCTGCTCCATGAGGACGGGGCATTTGTGGGACAGCCTGGGGGTGCCCACATTCTGATTCCCCCAGGTGTGTTAGCCGTGGGGCCCTGGGTGCGTTCCCCTTGAGAGCGGGGAGCTGGCTGCGGGCCCTTAGTGGGAAATGGCGGAAGGGCGTCCTCTCCCTGAGCCAAGCGCGGCGGGCGGGCGGGCGGGCTCTTCCTCTCACCGAGTTAAGCCTGTAGGCTCCGGCGCCCCGGCCCCCAGTCCCCCTCCTTGTCCACAGCATTTCTGAGCCTGTGTCTGCGGGGATGGGATGGTCAGGGAGCTTGTGGCGGCCTCCCGGCTCCACTTGGGAGAGGAGAGGAGGGACGACGGCACCGGGCGCCTCTCTGGCGGGCCTCTTCCCGTCACCTCCTGGATTGGGGACGCTCTTTGGGCCAGCCCTCACAGTGAGAGGCCCCGGGGTGCCTTTCTGTTCCAGGACAGCACCTGCCACACTCTCCTCCTCCTCCTCCTCCTTGGGTGAGGCTGCACCAAGGCAATACCCCCCCCCCCAATTGTCTGCATGGAAGGAGATTGGAGGGGGGAAGAATTGAACCCCAGGAAGCACTTTGAATGCTTCAGGCTACTGGTACTTGGATGCAGTGTGGAATTCATGGGTTGGTCTTCTTTTTTTCTTTCTTTGCTTGTTTGAGGGTTTTTTGCTTCTATCCTGAGTAGCAAAAAGGCTGAACCCAAAGACAGATGCCCCCAAGGGTGGAAATCTGTTGTCCCAAAGCTCCGAGCGAGCCGGGCGGTGCTTCCGTCTGCCCGTGGCTTTGACGCTCGAGGGGGCTCGGCCTCTGTACCCCCCCACCGGGTTTTAGAAGAGTGTCTCTGAAACACTTCCTGGGAACTCTTCTCCCCCCGCTCCCCATTCTCCACGGCACAGATCCCCGGGAGAGTGATGGGACAGACTTGTGGCCGTGGTGATGTCGGGGCACCAGACTGTCCCTCCTGGCAGACACGGTCACTGGCACAGGCTTCCTCCTCCTCTTCCGGGACAGAGGCGGGGGGGCGGGCAGCCATGGTCTCCTCCTCAGGGCTCTTGAGTTGGGGCTTGGGGTGAGGGTTCTTGAAGTCTCCTACCACGACACATAAGCAGGCGTGGGGTGCACGTGGTACTCAAACGGGGGGAGTGCCGGCAGCACCCAGAGACCCACAAAACCTGGGCCTCGCCTTCCCCGAATACCACAGGTCTGCTCCTCGGAAGACCCTCGCTGTTGTCTCCTGCTCTCCCCTCCCCTCCCGTCCCCACCCCGGCCCATTGATGGGCCCCTGCGAAGGTTTTTTCCGCCCTTTTCCCCGGGATGGGGGTCCCGCAGCTGCTTTCCTCCTTCCTTTGCACACATCTTTCTGCAGTTCCTTCTAACTGAGCTTTCCTCCTCCTCTCCCTGGCTGCTTGCGAGGGTCTCTCCTCAGGTAGAGTCTGGCTTCCTTTCTTTTCAGTTGCTGGGGGGGGGGGGGGACAAGGTGCCTTTCCTTGATTAACTTGCCTGTGTTCAAAATAGGGGAGGCACGTACTCTGTGGCGGGGGGAGAACGCTTGGAGGAGATGAAGGGGTGGCACTCCTGCAGCTCTGTTCGCCACTTTGATTTTCTGCACGCTTCCTTTCAGCCCGATTCCCGTCAAATACTTGCCCAGTCCCCAAAACTGAGGATGTCTGTGTGTGTTGTGTGTGTAACGGCCTGTGCAGGTCTGTGCTCCCCAGTGTATCTGCAGTTTCCATGAGCCGGAGGCAACAGGTCCCCGGCCCGAAGTACCAGCCAGATCCCCGCGCAGGAAACAGAACTCAGGGAAACACTGCCCCTCTTGCAACTGCCCCGCCGTGTCAGCCTTGCATCCTGGCCCCGTGACGGGAAGGGGCTTCGGGCGGGCGGGGGCCTGCCAGGAGGGCCGCCGCCGGCCCCCTTCATCTTTCCCCTCTTCTTCCTCTGCAGGAGACGAAACCTACCAGGACATCTTCAGGGACTTTTCGCAAATGGCCTCCAATAACCCAGAGAAGCTGAACCGCTTTCAGCCGGCTGAGACTCAGAAGCCTTGAAGTGTCCGTGGGCGGGGGAGGCCGGATGTGCCCCCCACCCCTCTTCTTCTTCTTTGCTTCCACCCTGTCCCCCCCCCCTTTTTATACATAAAGGCTGCTTTAATTACACCTTGTCGTTTGCCCTTTGCTTGCCCATCCGAGGCGAGGGAGCTGCGTGTGCCTGTGCACTGAATGGGCTATGGGGGGGGGGAGGCGGTGGGTCACCCCCCTTCCTCTTCCTGCCTGGGTCCCCGTGAGCTCTCCCCAGAGGGTGCTGCTTGTCGTGGGCTCCTTGCCCTTCTGGCAGGGGGTCGGGGCTGTTTGGGGTCTCCTCTGTGTGCAGGGGGGAGGGCACTGGCAACCCGAGGCTCCCCCCTTCCCTCCCTCCCGTTCGCCCCTCTTCTCCTGTCCAGGAGGGGCCAGCTGGCCCGGGGGGGGGGGAGCTGCTGCGGGCAGCCCTTCCGGAGCGTCCCTGCGGGCGCGGCCGAGGACGGGGGTGGGGGCCGTGCCACCTTCCCGAGGGGCCCGAGCTCGGCCTTCCTTTCCTTAGAGCCCCTGGCCGGAAGTCTGGCCAGCTTGGGGGGGGGTGGACGGGGGGGGTCACTGGATCAGGCATGCTTGGACTCCCCTTCCCATCCGCCCGAATGCTGGGAGCTGCAGCCCAAGCCCGCCACTCTCCCGCCCTCCGCGCCAGCCTCTCAGGCCCCGGCTCTGCTGGAGGGGAGCGCCGGGGGAGAGGCGGCCTCGGCTTCGCAGCCCCGGTGGGTGCCGCCGCCGCCGCCCCCGGAGGCCGAGAGGAGCCTCCCCGGCAGAGCCGGGCCCGCCCGCCCGGCCCGCGCTGCGGCTGCGGCTCCCGGAGGGGCGGGGCGGAGGGCGCTCCGCCTCTCCTTCGGGGCGGGGCCGGCGGGGCGAGAGGCCCGGCGGCGGCGGCGGCGGCGTCGCGCGGGGGCCCTGCTGTCGGGGGGACGCGGTGCCGCGGGCGCCTCTCCTTGCGGGGCCGCGGGGGCCGATGGCGCGCGGGGCGGCGGCGGCGGCGGCGGCGGCGGCCCTGGCGCGCCCTCACCCGTGCGCCCTGGCGGCGGCGGCGGCCCTGGCCGTGGCCTGCGCCTTCTACTACTCGGGCTCCTCCTCGGTCGGGCCGGCGCCCCCCGCCCCCGCCGCCGCCCCCGCCGCCCCCGGGCCGGGGAAGGGCGGCGGCCCCGGCAAGGCCGCCGCGGAGCCGGGCCGGGCGGAGGGCGGGATGAGCGGGACGGGGCCGGGGCCGGGGCCGGGGCCGGGCTCGCCGCCGTCCTCCTTCGGCGGGGGCGGGCGCGGCGGCCCCCCGGCGGGGGAGGCGGCGGAGCTGCACGTGCTGGCGGTGCTGGCCAAGGCGGAGCGGAACGCGGGGCTGCGGGCCAAGGCGGAGGCGGCGCTGCGCTCGCTGGCCCGCTTCGGGAAGCTGGGCGCCCGGCAGGCCCTGGTCCTCCACCTGCTCACCGACGCCGCCAGCCGGGAGCCCGGGAGGGCCCTCCTGCGCGACGCCCTCCGCCGGGCCCCCTTCCGCTACAAGGTGAGCGCCGGGCGCGCGCGGGGCGGGGCGGGGCGGGGCGGGGCGGGGCGGGGCGGGGGGCGCGGCCGGGGGTCCGCCGGCCCTCCCTCGCGCCCCCAGCCCGCGCGAGAGGGGAGGCGAGAGGCGGGGCGCGCCGGGCGGCGCGGGGGTTATGCGCCGGGTCTGCGGGCGCGAGGTTGTGGGGCGGGTCGCGCCGGGCGGTCGGGAGAATGGGCGCCCGGCCCGTTGGGGCGATTGGCGAGAATACGTCGCGGGCCGCTCAGGGAGAAGCGCGGCCGCTGCGGGCATTGCCATCGCGAGGGATCTCCGCAAGCGGGGCAGCAAGTAGGCGGCTGTCGTGCCCGGCGGCCGGTGCGGGAGCGCGTGGCCGGGGCTGCTTTCCCGCCCCTCCGCGCACACGCGGAACGTTTTTCAGCAAAACGTTTTTCAGGCTCCGCCTCCCCAACGGCAGCCCAAAAGTCTGAGGAGCGCGCTTCCTGCAGCGGGATTTGTTCTGACAAAACTAAAAGGCGAAGGTGTGTGGACGGGAGGGCGTGGACTCCCTGGTTCCCAGATCCGGCTTTCCCAGGCCCCTGAAAGGGTGGAGGTGGTAAAAATAAGACTGGGTGCAGAACAGAAAGTGGGAGGAGGGAGACAGGGAGAAAAAAAGAAAAGGAAAGAGTGAGGAAAACTTTCCCCTTAAAGATTTGCACATCTGGCACCACGCGAGTGGTATAAACACACTAACGATCACAACAGGCCAGCCTCACTGTCTCTCAGTCTAAATAAATATATGATCCTGTACAGCTGCGTGCAATAATCCGAAATGAAAATCAGAATCAGAAAACGGGCATCGAGCCAGTAGAGCGTGGCAAGGGACCCCTGCCCAGGAGGAGCCCCCTTCCCTGCAGCCCCGGTGCTCCAGCCACAGGCCTGGGGGTCCTTCGGGCTAACGGAACAGATCCCTGCGTCTCCTTGCTTCTTGCCACTCGCTCTTTTCCCCTCCGCCTTCCCCCTTTTTAATTGCCTCTTAATCCTGGCGATTCAGTCGCTTCCCAGAGATGCTGATACTGGGTTTCCAGAAGTTACTTTTGCTTTCCTGCACATTCTGTGCTCCCGAAGTAGCCATCACGAAGCAAGCCTGGCAGCAAACCCACACGACGCTTTTCTCCCGCTTGTGGTCCTCCTTTTAGTGATTCCCACCCGTCTTCCTGAATCTGCCGGGACTGAAGCTCCCTTCACAGCTTCCGGCGTCTCCGGGCGTTAATTAGCGGGCAGGGGGCTCTGCTCCCTTGGCCTCCTCTGAATCCCGCCGAACCTCCTCCTGGTCTCGTGCGCGCTGCGTGTGCGCACGGAGCGGGGGGCTCCCTTTCTTCCCCGGCCGCGTCCCACAGAGCCTTGGATGCCGGCCTGCCCTTCTCTGCCCCTGACCCTGCCTCTCCCGCACGCAGGTGGTCTTCCATGACGTGGAGCTTCTGACGGAGAAGCTGCTCCCCATCGTGGAGCCCATGCAAAAGCTTTTCAGCGCCGGTGCCGGCGCCTACTACAGCGACGCCATCTTCTTCCTCTCGATCGCCATGCACCGCCTCATGCCAAAAGGTGGGTCATTCTCTGGGGGGCGGGGGCGGAGAGCTGTGTGTCCGTGGTGTTGCGGTCGTTTGACCAACGTCCCTCCTCGTCCTCCCTCGCCGTCGGCTCAGCTGGCTCGTGGGCTGAGGGGGCTCGCAGCCCGATGGGGCCGGGAGGGCTGCCCTCGCCCCTCGCCTGTCGTGGGCTGGCAGGCTCTGGGTGGCGCTGGAGAGGCATCGGGGGAGGGAGGCAGTGTGCCCACGAGGTGGGTGAAGGGTTGGGTGGGTGTGAGGCACAGAGTCTAGCCCTCTGCTGGCCTCTGGGCTTCTTCGGTGGCGCGCCGGACAGGGGCTCTGCTGCCGTGCGACATAGCCAAAGTCACGGTTGTGTGTGCAGCGGGGAGGGAGGAGGAAGAGGAAGGGGGGCTGTGTCAGGCCCCGGGGGTTTCTCTCCAGTGGGGTCTGACGCGGACTAAATGATCTTTGGGTGCACCCTGGCCAGCGGGGTGGCATCCGCTGCCGCCATCTTTGAGGCCGTGCCACTGGGAGGAGGGGTGTGGCGGCGATGGTGGAGAGAGCAGGAAGGTTCTGGGACCTTGGCCAGTGGGGGGAGGGGGCTTATCGTGGGGGGGGGCCAGTGTGGGAAGGGGCCCAACTCTTGGCTACCAGGCTGGCTGGGAGGAGACCCTTGGCAAGGGCTGCTTGCCCCCCCAAGTCCTTTTCTCCTGCTTCTCCTCCTCCTGGTGCTGGGCTGCCTCCTGCCCAACATGACCTGCAGGAGTCTTGCCCGTCTCTGTGGCATCTTAACCAGGGGCAGGGACCAGCTGTTTCTGAGTGCTGGCAGAGGGTGGTGTCCCCCGGGTGGCGGCGACGGTGTCCCTTTGCCCCCCGCGCCGTGTCTGGTTGCTGACTCCTCCCTGCTTTCCCCCCAACCAAGAGATTCCGCGGCTCGTTCAGCTCGACCTGGACGTGGAGTTCCGTGCCAACATCCGAGAGCTCTTTGAGGAGTTTGACCGCTTCCCGGAGGGGGCCGTCATCGGCATCGCCCGGGAGATGCAGCCGGTCTACCGGTAGGTCCCTGGGAGGGGGGGATGCCTGCGTGTGTGTGTGTATGTGAGAGAGAGAGGGAGAGAGAGAGAGATGAAGGAAGCTGCGTGGATGGGATTGGGCCCTGGAAGACATTAAACTGCTTTCCTCTCTTTCCCCCGGGCAGGCAGCGTTGGGGAGACGGCTGTGTCGGAAGAACTCCCCAGGGGACCCCCTTCCTTCTTCTGTCCTGCCTCCCTTCCCCGAGGACAGGGTGCTCTACGCACACACACATTGCAGCTGCAGCAGCGGGGCTTCTCTCTCTCCGGCACAAGCAGGAAGAGCTTTGTGCTGTCCTGGCCCTACTGTCTGCCCACCCAAGTCCCATGGCACGTGGCTAGTTCAGGCTTCTTCTTCCTCTCTAGACCAGTGGGATAGCAGGAATGTAAAATGGTGGCTGGGGATGGAGTAGAAGAAGCAGCCTACCTGGGGATGGAGTAGAAGAAGCAGCGGGGGGGGGGGCATGGACCTCATAGCTCTGTACCCCAGAGGGGGGTCTTCAGCCCTGTGTGTGCTGCTCACACGTGCCTTTCCCAATTGTCTGCCAGGGCGGGCAGCACTGTGAGCTTCTCTCCCCTTTGGGGAGGGCGTTCCCCCCTCCCATGGCCTGTATTGGCAGGAAGTGCTTTGCCAGGGTTGCAGTTCGTATGAGATTGTCTGGCAAATTCAAAATGCAAGTGCCGTCTCTCGCCCAGCTGTGAGAAAACACCCAGCGCGTTTACAGTCCAGTCGCAGGCGTGCCGAACTCAGAGGGATGGCCAGGATCAGGACTCTTTTCTCACAGGGAGAGAGGTTTCTGAGAAGGTTAAGAGGAGACGTGAGACCCACGTTTAAATATTTGAAGAGATGTCGTGTCGAGGAGGGATCAGGCTTGTTTTCCGCTGCTCCAGAGACCAGGACAAGGAGGAACGAATTCAAACTACAGGAAAAAAGATTCCACCTGAACCTCAGGAAGAGTTTCCTGACGGTCAAAGCTGTCCAGCAGTGGAATCTGCTGCTGCCTCACTGGGGTGTGGTGGAATCTCCTCCTCCTTTGGAGGTTTTTAAGGAGAGGCTGGATGGCCATCTGCCAAAGGGAGTGCTTGGATGGGTGTTCCTGCATGGCAGAAGGGGGCTGGACTGGAGGGTCCTGAGGTCTCTTCCAACTCCATGATTCTGTGATTCTGTGATCTACGATTCTGCTTCTTGCCTTCTTAAGAGAAGCGTTTGTGCCGCTTGCTGTGGTTGGCAGAGTGGCGCCCAAGGTTCTGTCTTGTTCTGTTTTTGGGAGCGTTGGCTGTGTTTGTGAGCCCCCCAATGGGGTGGCGTCGCTGTCCTGGGGAAGAGAATCCTTGAGCTGGTGGGGGTCTTGTGGACCACCGAGTCCCAGCCCCTTGCTCCAGCTAAAGCGTCTCTCACTGGGAGACTGGGAGGATTGGTCTCCCAGACAGGTGGGGAGGGGGGTACTGGTCGCACTGACTCGGCTCTTCCAGCTCTCCCCCTGCCCCCGTTGGCAGAGCATGTTTTCAGAGAGGCGGGCAGTGCAGCGTAGTGGTTTGAGCATTGGGCCGGGACTCCGGAGACCAGCTTTCAGATCCCTACTGAGCCATGGAAGCTTCTTGACTAACGTGTGCGAGCCATATTCTCTCAGCCTCAGGGGAGGGCAAAACCAAACCTCTTAAAATTTCTGGCCAAGAAGAGCCTGAGGTAGGGTTGCCATAAGTCAAAAAGGACTTTTGAAAAGGCACGCGGTGGTGACGAGGGCGGAGAGCTTCCCTGCTTCATTTGAGAAGCAGCTTTCCCTGGGGAGATTCTGGCCCTGGAACTGGGGGTGCTGCGGGGGTCTGGCTCTGGCTCTCTCGGGGAGGGCAAAGGCCGTTCCTCCTGCGCGTCTTCCCTTCTCTGGCTGGGGGCAGCGGAGAGGCCCATGTTACAGTGGGGGGCCCGTTGTTCCGGGGGGCGGCTGTTTTTAGGGCCACCAGTGCTGCCGGTGCTGCTGCCACCTCCTCTTGGCCTCCTGCGTCTTTGGGCTGGCCGCTGGCCAACTGGAGCGCCGTCGGTTTTCTGGGAAATGTGCGTTTGTGAAAGAATGAAAAACGAGACAGCCGTCGGGATGGCTGGCTGGCTGGCTGACTGCCGCCTGGCTCTGCCGCTCGTTTCCTGCTGCAGCCTCTCCCCCCCCCCATCTTCCTCCGCCTCCCTCTCCTTGAGGCCGGGTGGGGCCCCGGTGGGCAGAGGGGGTGCCGGAGAGGCTGAGCTGCCGCCCTGCCGTCTCCTGGGGGGCAGGAGTGGGAGGCCCTGTGGACACGCGAGGCCGATCTGACTCTGGGGGGGAGCCCCTTGGCAGGCGTTGCCTGGAGGGGAGGGGGCATCAGAGCCCAATCAACCGTGGCCACTCTTCCCTGAGGAGGGGCTGAGGGTGTCACTGGCATGACTTGGGGGGGGGCCTTCTTTGATGGGGTATGTGCACCCCCAGGGTATAGGTCTGGACTGCAATTTGCCTTGTATGTGTTTGCAGGGGGGAGAGACTTTCTGCAGGGAGGGGCCGCAGATTCCCGGGAGGGGGCAGCCAAAGGAAGACCAGCCCCACCCACGTGCTTCCTGGCTGTAGCCCCCACCGGAGGTGGGCAAAGGCTGTGGGAACAGCCTCCCAGGGATGGCCCAGGACCCTCCTTTTGCCCACCTCTCGGTCTCTCTCTCTCTCTCTCTCTCTCTCTTTGGCTGGAGGAGTCCGGGCAGAGGTGAGGGTAAACCGAGCAGACAGACAAAAGGGGAGCTGGGGCTCTGCCCCCCCTTTAATTCTCCCGTCTCCTGTCTTTTCCTCCCCCGTGGCAGGCACCTCTTCTGGCAGTACCGGAAGGAGCACCCGGGAACCCTAGTGGGGGACCCTCCCCCGGAGGGGCTGCCGGGCTTCAACAGCGGGGTCCTCCTGCTGGACCTGGCAGCCATGCGCCGCTCGGAGCTCTACAACGCCCTGCTGGCGGAGGCGGCGGTGCGCCGGCTGGCCGACAAGTACCGCTTCCGGGGCCACTTGGGGGACCAGGACTTCTTCACCCTGGTGGGAGCGGAGCACCCGGGCCTCTTCCATGTCCTGGACTGCGCCTGGAACCGCCAGCTCTGCACCTGGTGGCGTGACCACGGCTACGAGCAGGTCTTTGAGCCCTACTTCCGCTGCGAGGGCCACGTCAAGCTCTACCACGGCAACTGCAACACCCCCATCCCGCCGGAGTAGCCTGTGGGCGGGGGCACAGGGGTGGGGGGCTGCAGGGAGTTGGCGGAAGGGGCGGTGCTGGCCCGGATGGGGAGGGTGGGGGCAGGAGCCCTGGGGGGCCCGTGACGCCCCCACCCTGTGAACTTCTCTGGAAACTTCTCTCTGCATGTGGCAGGCGGGGAGGGACGGGGGCTCTTCTGGGATTCCAGTCAGGATATTGGCCCCCCTCCGTTCCACTAGCTGCCTGTGAGACGACAGGGCGGCCGGCCAGCCAAAGTTTCCCCTCTGGCGGCCGGATGTCACGCGCCGGGAAGCAGCCGGCTTCCTCAGGCATCCTGGCCAGAGAGGGGCCAGCCGAGGGGAGGCCAGTGGTACGCTCATGGGGTGTGCGTGTGTGTGCGGTCTGTGTGCAGCTACAGTGGGGCAGTGTGTGTGTGTGTCCGGGGATACGGTTTCCCTGCACGGCAGAGGTGATGGGGATCCACGGTCAGGTCAGTGCACGCAATGGGTGTGGCGGGAGGGGCTTCCCGCCGTGCGAGAGGATGCCTTGCGGAGCTAGTCTGGGGCCTTAAAGACCCCGCCCCCACCGCCGTCACACGCACGCGCCTTTCGCTGTGGGGCCTCCTTGTGGCTTCCGGGTCCCCCCAGGCCTCCTCCGTCTGGGTTGCTCTCCCTGCAGCCTTTGGGCCTGGGCAGCGGCTGGTGAGGGGTCTGATGAGCCCTCTTGGGTTGGGGTCTTAGGCTCTGAGGATTAACAACGTGGCCAGCATCCAGCAGCTCCCTGAAGAGGAGGGACACAGAGGCGGAAGAGGAGAGGGCAAAAGATGTGGAACCTGCTCCTTGTTGGGCCACCGGTGAGGATGGAATAAAACGCGTTTGAAGCCGTCGGTCTTTTGCGTCTGCGCCCA
Source organism: Cyclura pinguis (assembly GCA_030412105.1). Classification (NCBI taxonomy): domain Eukaryota; kingdom Metazoa; phylum Chordata; class Lepidosauria; order Squamata; family Iguanidae; genus Cyclura; species Cyclura pinguis. The sequence continues at coordinate 388,484 of CM059601.1, forward strand.
GTTTTTTTCCGTCTCCCTCTCTCTAACGGATAGGAAAATGGCTCTCTTGGCGGCCGGACCCACATTCCTCCCTTTGGCCTGGTCTTTACCTCCGATGACTAGTGGACGGTTGGCTATCCGTGTTGCACTGCCTATACCCGGGGGCCAACCCTTGGCGGCCGGCTGTCTCCGAGGTGGCAGGGGAAGGGCGATGGGACTGCTCCGTCTCTGAGCTTTCATGGCCCCCGGACAGCTCAGTGGTGCCAGCAGGGATTCTTTATGCCCAAAATCTTGGCTGCCCAAAGGGCACCTCTGCCCCGCAGTCCGTGAGGAGAACCACAGAGGCCCCCAACCGGGTGGCAAGGAGGCTCAAGGCCCCAGTGGGGTCTTTGGAGTGAAGGGACTTCAGGAGATGGAAATCTGGCCTGCAGGAGAGAGCTCGAGCGTTGCACAAAAGAGGCTGGGATCCAGAGGGTGCCTTGCGCGTGCGCAGGTTCCCCTGTGGAAGTGACCAGATATTCAAGGTTGCGGGAACAGAACAGCCCCGGTGGGATGGTTGTGCGTGGCCGCGCAATGGCGTTTGGTTGCTCAGCATTCCAGTTCGTTAACAAGGCAGCGTTGGAGAACTGTGTTGCTCCAGGATTGTAAAGTTATGGTTCCTCTCTCAGTGTAGGATCTTGGCCCTCCAGTTCTGGGGCGTGCGTTGCTTGTAACGTTGATTCCCAAGTCAAAATGTTTAAATAAGCAGAAGCAAGAACCAGAGGTAAGAGAAGACCAGGCAAACCACAGAGGAGCTCAGTGGATCTTCCTCACAACTCCCATCTGTCCCAGCCCCACTGGCTGTTGGCCAGGGATGATGGAGTTTGTGGTACAGAACTTACAGAGGACACCGGGTTGTGGAGGGCTGTTGCAGACTTTGTGGCTGAACAGAAAACACACTGCAGGTTTCTCTCATCCTCTGTGGGTGAAAGGCCTGCTGCCAGAGGGCCAAAGGGTCCATCCGTGCTCTGCTGCTGTGCTCTCCAGGTCCCACCAGGCCTCGAAATGCCTGGGAGAGAGACGAGGCCAAAAATACTCCTGCCATCCCTCGCCTTCCTTCTCCAAATTGCACAACAGGCCCTCAGCCTCTATCGAACCCCTCACTGGCTGTTGGGGAAGGGCGTGCAGCATACATTCCCACCCTGGCACGTGCCAGTCCCTTTGTATGTGCAGCTGCACGCTGACCTACATTCCAGGCCAGAAAAGAGATGGGGGGAGACAGATTGTGGCATTTACTGCTCCCCTCGACGGGAGAGGGGCTGTTTTCCCTTGGGAGTGGCTTTAGAAATGGATGCTCCATCCATCAATGAAAGAGGAGCAACGAAAGCCAGATTAAGGTGGTTGGGGGCCCTGGAGCAGTTCCGTTAATGGGGGGGGGGGATCTTTCTGCACTGGGTGGGTGATTCTGGGGTTAGCAACGTGGAAAGTAAGTTCAAAAGACCAGCACAAAAACTTTCCTGTGGGAAGGAACGTTGCACCCGCTTGCAGCCTTCCCGTATCGTATTCAGCCAAATAACAATGATTCCAGAAACATTGGAAGGGATGGAGGAAGAAGGGGAAGCAAGTGATTGCCCCCCTGCCTATCTTAGTGCGGCCAGTGGACCCCTCCCCTCCTTTTATAGCCATCCCACAGGAATTAAGTGCCAGAGCTGGTGCCTTGGCTGTCCAGGTGAAAAAGCATCAAACCAGCCTGTGTGTTTGTGGGGGTCTCTTCCTCCGTGTTGAAAAGAGCTCTCGCCTAAATACCGGGAAGAACTTCCTGACGGTAGAATCGGCTGCTGCCTCAGTGGAGTGTGGCGGGGTCTCTTCCTTTGGGGGTTTTTAAGCAGAGGCTGGATGGCCGTCTGCCAAAGGGAGCGCTCTGACTGTGTCTTGCTGCGTGGCTGAAGGGGGTTGGCCTGGATGGCCCCGGGCTCTCTTCCAACTCCAAGTAGTGGACGCTTTGGGAGCAGAGAACCGCTGGGGGGCGTGCTTGCTTGCTGCCTTGGCACTGGCAACTTTCTCACAGGATTCCCCATTCAGAGAAGCATGTGGGGGGGAACCCCCGGGTCCAGTTCTGGTCACCACAGTGTGGGAAGGATGTAGAGACCCTGAACTGTCCAGAGGGGGTGGCCAAGGTAAAAGATTCAAGACACAAAGCCTTACCGGGAAGCTGGCTGGAGCAGCCAGGGACGCTTAGCCTGGAAAGAAGACTGATCAGGGGATGGATCTGTGGCCGTGTGTTTTCAAATCGCTTCTGACTTACGGCAGCCCCATCATAGGGTTTTCTTGACCAGATTTATTTAATGTGGAGAAAGTGGATCTGGAAAAGCTGCTCCCCCTCTGACCTCAGAATCCAGCCTAACCTGGCCTCCCCTACAGCCAAGTGGAAGAGATTCAGGACGGGAAAGGAGGCGTTCCTTCCCACAGGGCAGGATTGACCGCTGGAACTCACTGCCACAAGGGGAAGGAGAGGTGTGCCTCAGCTCCTGCCGAGCCAGCTGCAAATGCCAGACCCTGCGCCCTTGGCACCAGCTCCAGGATGCCGCTCTGAACTGCTGGTTGCTGCTGCTGCCACTTACTGAAGCTTTATTACCCAGTTTTCTGGGGGTCCCGGGAGGGACACCAAATTCCTCTCAAAATTATACAAGTTGGGGAAATTAGTCAAGGAGCACAAGTTAGCACTGCGAGAGGCAGGGTAACGTAGTGAGATCTTGAACCCAATGTCTATGGGGTCAGGCCGAGTCAAGAAGCAAACCGGAGTTAAATGTGAATTTTATTAAAAATACAGTCACTCAGTGTGAGCAACACAAACACACAGAGAAACTATAGAAATAAAGGTTGGAGTGGTATAGAGGAATTTTTAGAGGAGTTGTTGGTTTGGGTAATACTACACCTGTCCTGAAGCCCGGTCGGAAACGGAGAAGTTGGGGAGCGTGGATCTCAGCACATGGAGCTGAGGGGAAGGCTCGCTTGGACAAGCGACAGCAAGGCGGGATGGAAGCCAAGAGCTATCCAAAGAAGCGCTCAAAATCGGGGGGTTTTATAAGGAGAATTGTGACCACAGGCTAGGTCGGACTTGGGGAAAACAATGGTTTTGGGGCTGGAGACAAAGCCTCCAAAAGGTCATAATTTGAATGATTGAATTATCGCCAAATTGTCAGTAGAGTAGCCAGTATGCAAACGCAGAGTGCTTGGACGTTGTATAGTCAGATCATCAAGCTGCCGGCGCGGGGCAGAGGATCTTTTGAAAGTTGCGTGTATACATAATTGAGTACTTGCCTTGAGGTCTCCTGAAGCCGCGAGTCGGCTATTTTCTGGCCTGCCTGTATTGTTTTGGAATAGTGCGGCGATTATCGGCTGAGCCTGTGCTCGTGCTTGTCCAGGGGCCTCGCAAGCACGTGGAGGGGATAGAAGGCCAAATTATTGATATCAAAAGGTATCTTTTTAATATCCCCCAAGCTCGGGCTAGCCAGGGCAGTAACAGCATGGTGTGTACGTGAGCACAAAGGGTGTGTGCACTCGCGCATGCGCACATGTGCGGGGGTTGTGCTCGCGCTCCTTTTCCGGCTTCTAACTGAGGCCCCAGGGGAAGCAGTCAGGCTGTCCGGTCTGTGTCGTCAGCTTGGGGTCACTCCTGGGCAAAACCTCCTCCCTGTGGGCTCACCAACAGTCCTGCTGCCAAAAATTCCAGCCCCACTCCACCCCATTTGAGACCAGGCTGTACTAACTTTTAAAATCTGGAAAGGATTTGGATTAAATTAGAATTTGAGAGTCAAAAATTACAACCAAACAGTTACTTGAAATGAATTACTCCTTTTGGTAATGGGGGTGTAAGGAAGTCATATTTCAAAAGCCAGTGTGATGTAGTGGTTTGAGCATTGGACGAGTACACTGGGAGGCCCGGGTTCAAATTGCCGCTCAGCCCTAGAAACCTGCTGGGTGACCTTGGGCAAGTAACACTTTCTCAGCCCAAAGGAGGCAAGAGCAAGCCTCTTCTGAGGAAATTCTGCCAAGAAGCCTTCATGATAGGGTTGCCAGAAGTCAGAAATGACTTGAGAGCACACAACAACAATGATGACAACAACAAATCTCTCTTGGTATGGAGAGTCCTAGCGCCTCCCCACAGCGCCTGGGGTGAGGGATCGGACCCTCACCCAGGGTACTGACAGGTCCTGAGGCCGGGAAGAGGGCTTCTGAGCGTGCCTACCAAGGCAAGGGTGGCTGGTTGGGACATTCACTGGCTTGGCTTTTTGCGTAAAACTAAAATAATGTCACTTCTGCAAGAATTCTGCTGGAGCAAATTGGGTGGCACAGCATCATCTCTAAGCCATAGTGGCTGGAAATATCAAACTGATGTGGGGCGAGGACCCAGCATTCCCCAAGAGGATGCAATGGGTCTTTTGGCATGCGAGGAGAAGGTAGCAACCCCCCAAACCTGCAAGAGGTGAGAGCAGTCTTGCTAATGGCGCTGGCAGAACCTCATCAGTTATGGGTCAAGCGTGACAGGATATGGGTGTTCCCAGCCCATATAGGAACCAAAGGGCATCCTTGCTCAAAGCAGCATCCAAGATGTCCTGGCTGAACAGCAGTGGCCAAGCTGAGCAGCTAAACTACACAACCTGTGTGTGTCAAAGAGCAACACAGCTTGCCGGGATCCATACCTTAATGTGCCAGTGAAGGCACACCCAAATGGGCATGTGTGTCTGATGCGTTTTGCTTGCACAATGGCACCGTGAGCACAGTTGTGTTTCTGCAACCTTCAGCCGAATGCAGACCTTCAGCATGGGACAAAGGGGCCCAACCACTTCCAGAAAGAGACTTCCACGTCTGTGAGACATCAAAGGGATCCCAGCCAATCTCTGAGATAAATGACTTTTATCTCAGATTCAGCAGAGAGGTTCCATAATAGTCCTGGGCGATGCCACTCTCCCTGTATTTGTTTGCACAAGGGAAGCCATGGGCACAGGAGGAAGAGGGGTGGATCTCTCCCTCCTTCGCTGCTGGATCTTTGACAGCTGCCGCCTCTGCACTCACCAACCCGTTCTCCTTGTTCAGACTGTTGCCACACCTTCCCTGTGCAAAATCCCAAACCTGAACCTGAGAGCATTCAAAGAACGGGGGGTGGGTGGGAACCGGGTTCGTGAGCAAGAGGTAATGTCCTGGGGGACGGAGAGGAGGGGCCCTGGTTCCCAGACCTGCTACCAAAGTCATCAGGATGCGGCTGCCTGGGAGGGATCACGGAAGGGCGACTGCTTCATGCGCTGTGGTTTAATCATCGTGTGTTGCTGCTGACAGAAGAAGAAGCCATCGCGCTCATGACCACACCTTGCCCTTCCGGCTGACTCACGCGGGGAGGGCAAGAGAGCAGCTTGGCAGGCTGGAGCAGAGTGAAGAAATCCTCAGAGGTCCTTTGTGCCCAAAGTCAACATGCTTGTGGAGGGGAAGGGAGGCGAGGGGGCTTTCCTCCCAAAGATAAGGCGGAATGGTGGTGCTGGGCACATCTGGGCTTTCCAGGAGGTAAGCCCAAGACGCCTTCTCCAGCCACTGGCCCAGAGCAGGAGCAGAGCGTGGGGCCACCTGTCCCAGGGTCCAACCAGCCAAGGAGGGTCTGGGTAGCCCCTGTACCCGGCCTGGCCCTTCTGCTGCTGCAACCAAGAAACTCCAGCAAGCAGGAAAGCACCAAAACCAACACAAGCCCCAGGTGGCATTACCTTCAACACCACCACGATGAGAAAAGGTCCCCACTCCCAAGACGGCACCCCTCCAACCCTTCTGGAACTGGGCTAGCATAGAGCACCGTGCAGCCACGTGGGCTGGCCACAGCCTGCAGGACCATCTCCTGACCAGGGGTCTTGGAGGGCCTCTGTCACACGTGCACACGCACACACCCACACCCGCATCAGTGTCGGTGGAGGACTTGAGCCTGACAGCTGGGGATCCACGGTTGGAGATGTGGGTGCAGAATCCCAGCAGGAGACTTAGTGGCCAGGGGCAGGATGGGGGGGTGTACCACCTGGAAGCAGCGGCAGAGGTTCCCGAAGATCCACGGGAGGGGGCACCCACCTCCTCTCCTCTACTCCCCCTCTTCCCTCCAAAGGAAGTTTCTTGTCCATTTCAGAAGCAGTCCTTATACATCTCTCTCTCTCTTCTTCCCTCCTGCTCTTCCTCCCTCCCTCTTTCTTTTTTGGTGTGTGTGTGTGTGTGTGTGTGTGTGTATGCAGTAAAAGGGAGTGGAGTCTGGGCACCTCCCCTTGCTGTGCCCAGACGCCAGGGGGCTGCCAACGGAGGGGGGCCCAGCACGCGGCCAGACGAGTGCCAGGGCCAGATTAGGCGAAGGACATGGAGCCCCTGCGGAGGTCCCCGTGCTGGCCGGGAGCAGGGATTTTGAGGTCATGCTGCCTGCCGAGTCCAGAGGAAAGGCCTATAAATAGCATGCTTCTCTACGCACCAGTGCTCACATCTATCAGTGTGTGTGTGTCTGTGTGTGCGCGCGTGCAGGAGGGGGGCAGAGATGGGAGATGCTCCCAAGGGAAACAGAGGCCAGGCCAGGCCAGGCCAGCCGAGCAGGACTCCCATGGGCGCTCACACTCCTCATGGAAGGCTGTGGGGATCTCAGCTGGTTCTTCTCCCTGGCTCCCAGTTGCATGTGGGAGCATCTTCCCTTTGGTGCCCATGGACAGCTGGGGGCCTTGCTGAGAAAAGCATCTCCCCCTCCCCCACTTCTATCTTCTCCCTACACACACACACACACTGTTGCTGCTGCTGCTGTGTCACAACTGACGATGCCTCCAGAAGGACCTTTCCTTGGTGGTGCTCACATGGCCAAAGTGGACGGGGGACAAGTCTCCCTGCCCGCGTGCACACACGCGTGCACACACACACATGCACAAAGGGCGTGCACAAGTGGGCGGTGTAGCTGGGAATTTTCTCAGGTTCCAAAGGTAGTGGAGGCGCCTCCTGTCCTAACACTGCCAGCATCACCAGAGCGCCCCCCCAAAAAAAATTAGAGGTGGCCCCAGCATATTTAGGGTAAGCAATTACCCATTGCTTGATGGGGAACCAGGGACCTGGGAATAAATGGGGGGGCATCTGGTTTCTCACAGACCCCCACATTTTGCCAGACCCTCCTAATGGCAGGAGTGGCTCCTGATCAAAAGCAACACGTAAACCGTGGAGCTGGCCGGTCACCTCCTGGCTGTCGTTTTCATAGACTTGGGTGGGTTCCTCAGGGAGCGTGGCCCCAGAATCCCAGGTTTGCTTCCCGAGCACTTTGTGGCGGGATGTGGGGGGATTGTAGGCCAGGAGGGAAAAGGGGAATTGCACGCAGAGAGGGCCAACAGGGACAATGGCGTTTTCAGTGCTGGCCGGTCACAAAGGCTTTGTTGCTGACAGTACAACCATCTTGGCACAAACGATGGGCATGGAAGACTAGATAAGCCATTGGCTGAGGGGGCCAGTCTTTGTGTAAAAAGCCCCAACAGATGCAAACCCAACATCAGGAGTGGGAGCTTTTAGAAGTAGCCTTGGCCCGCCATCAGGGTCCTAGACCTGGAGGCAACAAGGCCAAATCCTGAGCCGTCAAGAGGATGCCTGGCCGGTGGCCTTTGCAGCAGCGGCTGTGGAACAAAGACACCTGAAGGGGAGAGGAGAAGGAGGGGCCCCAGGTGGGGGGCATGGACTGTGTGTATGTGTGTGTGTGTGTGTGTGTGAGAGAGAGATATCTCAGGCCCTTGCACCCGCTGCTTACCTGTCTTTTTCTCAGGCCGGCATGTCCCTCTGCCCTTGCCCACTCCCCCACCCTCTCCCAGGGCTGCTGCTGTTCCTCTTTTTGTTTCAGGGTGTAACCTTTTAATGATGCCATTAATATTTGCCTGCTCTGCCAGTTTCCCTTTTCTCACGCAGGCATGGCGGGGGGGGGGGCAGAAACCACTGCAGATCCCGCCGGAGGAAGAGCTAGGTGCCAAGGGTGCCCCAATCCCGGGAGGAGAGGGAAGGTCCTAGGCTCCTTGGCACCAACCCCTTTACTGGTCCAACAGGCTCCTCCCTCTGTGTGACCCCCACTCGCCCCCAGTGGGGCTTTGTGTAACCCCCTCAGGGCTCTTGGTTGACAGAAAGAGCATGCCGCCTCTTCCCCCTGGCATCTGCGCCACCCTCACAGTTTGCCAGAGGCCTAAAGGGCCACAGCCAGCATCTGAGGAGGAAGAGCGCCTGCACCCTGGCCATGTGGGGCTTGGCTGCTCTGCAGTGCACCACTGTCGTGGGGACTCCTCCGGGGTGGCCCCCTGGTTCTGGAGGGCCCCCTCACTCAGCCCACCGTTCCACGCATCTCTTCAATGACCCATGTTTTAAGTCTGTTCTCTGTGCTTTGAAATGGTGTTCAAAGATGTTGGTTTTCATTCCCAATAGCTGTGTCCTCGTGTCATGAGCAATCCAGAGACCCCAAGTTATGGGGCAGCTACACAGGAGAAGGAAGGTGCCTGTCTTCCTTCCTTCCCCTTCTTCTGGGCTCCCTGGGAGCACAGATACATCAAGCGTGGGGAACTCTGCAGAAGTTTGGCCTGGTAGTGCCTGCAGGAGGCGCGTGCAGCAGTGTGGCTCTCTCCACGTGGACTGGAGGCTGTTTGTGCAGGGCACAGCAGGCATCATGCCACCCCCAGGCCCCACAACGGTCTCACAGAAGGTGAGGTTGCCATCATTTCGCCCGGACTCAGGCTGTCACGGCCAGTGTGAGGGATGCAAGAAGGATGTGCTCAGAGGCAAGGGACCACTTGTGACCTTCACCCAGTGTTCGCCTGTGGTCTGCCCAAAGGAGCTCTTGGACCGCTGTCAAGGAGATAGTGCTTATTTCTAAACCGTCTGTCAAGGTGGGAAGGATGCCAACAAACAAACAAGACAAGATTGATTGGATGGAGAGACAGAGAGATGGAGGAGGACTCTGACGAACAGGGCAAGCACCCTTGAGAAAGAGTTGCCTCACCGGATCAACAGCTGCCTGCTATTCACAGTCTTGTTATGAAAGCAACAGGTGTAGGGTTTAGCAGGTGCAAGACCAGGCAGCATTTGATAAAGTGTTGGAAAAGAGCTGCCACCCAACAGAGGACCATGTGAACCAGTCAGGTCTCCTCCCCTGTCCTAGCTGCCAAGGTTGCCTGGAATCTCTGAGAATATTTGGAGGACCAGAGAGGTCCCAGCAGATGGAAGGAGGGCAAATGTGAAAGGTTTTAGAACACACCGTGAAACTGTCATTCTGGGCACACTTACTGATTACTGAGAGCTAGCATGAGCCTCTCAAAAACATATCATGCCAAACTATTCCCCCCACTCTTTTTTAAAAATAGAATAACAAGTTTGGTAGGTCAGTGGAGTGCTGTGGATGCAGTATGTCTTGATTTCAGTAAAGGTTTTGACCAGCTCCCGCACTACATTCTTGCAGGCAAGCCAGTGAAGTGTGGGCTGGGCAAGGCTACAACCAGGTGAGTCTGTAATTGATTGACCAGCTGAAGCCAATGGTTGCTCCAGGAGAGAAGGGACGAGTGGGGTGCTTCAGGATTCTGTCCTTGGCCTAGTATTACATTTTTTATAAATGACTTAAATGATGGAACAGGAGGCATGCCTATCAAATTTGCAGGTGACACCAAATTAGGAGGCAGCTAATACCCCAAGGACAGGCTCAGAATTCAAAACAACATTGATAGTTTTGAGAGCTTGGCCAAAACTAATGAAATCAGGGATAAATGTGAGGTGCTACATCTGGGCAGTGTCATAGAGAAGCTGTCATAGAGAGTGATGGAATCGTAGAATCAGAGAGCTGGAAGAGACCACAGGGGCGATCCAGTCCAACCCCCTTCTGCCATGCAGGAAGACACCATCCAAGCACTCTCAACAGGTGACCTCTGTTTGACCTCTGCTTGAAAACCTCCAAAGAAGGGAGAGACTCCACCACACTCCATGGAGGCAGCAGATTCCACTGGCGGACAGCTCTGACCATCAGGAAATTCATCCTGAGATTCAGGTGGAATCTTTTCCTGCAGCTTGAACCCATTGCTCCTTGTCCTAATCTCTGGAGCAGGAGAAAACAAGCCCATTCCCTCCTTGACATGACATTCCTTCAAAGATTTGAACATGGCTATCACGTCCCCTCTTAACCTTCTCTTCTGCAGACTAAACATAACCAGCTCCCTAAGATGCTCCTCATAGGGCTTCATAGCTTCCAGACCCTTCACCTTCCTGTGGACATGTTCCAGCTTGTCGAATTGAGGTGCCCAGAACTGGATACAGGATTCCATATGACGTCTGACCAAAGAAGAATAGAGTGGTACCATTACCTCCTGTGATCTAGATACCATACTCCTATTGATGCAACCAAGCATCGCATTGGCTTTCTTGGCTGCTGCATCACACTGCTGGCTCATTTTCAGCTTGTGGTCCACCAACACTCCTAGATCCCTTTCACATGGATTATTATCCAGCCACATGTCCCTCATCCTATATTTGTGCATTTCATATTTTTCTGCCTAAGTGCAGGACCTTACATTTCTCTCTGTTGAAATTCATTTTGTTAGCTTTGGCCCAGCTGTCCAATCTGTCAAGGTCATTTTGAAATTTGATCCTCTCCTCTGGGGTATTAGCAACCCCTCCCAATTTGGTGTCATCAGCATGCCCTCTACTCCTTCATCCAAGTCATTGATGAAGATATTGAATAGCCCTGGGCCCAGGACAGAACCCTGTGGCACCCCACTAGTCACTTCTCTCCAGGATGAAAAGCAGCCACTGGTGAGGAGCACCCTTGGGGTTCGGCAGTCAACCAGTTACCAATCCACCTAACAGTAGCCCCGCCCAGTCTGCATTTTACTAGCCTCTTTGCAAGAATGTCACGGGGAACTCTGTTAAAAGCCTTACTGAAATCAAGATATACTACGTCCACAGCATTCTCTTCAGCCATCAAGCTTGCGACCCTATTGTAAAAAGAGATCAAATTAGATTGGCATGACTTGTTTTTAAGAAATCCATGTTGACTTTTAGCGATCACAGCATTGCTTTCTAAGTAATTACAAACTGACTGTTGAATGATCTACTCTAGATTCTTTCCTGGTATTGATGTCAGGAAAGAAAATGGAGCAAGTTTGTTTTCTGCTGCTCCAGAGACGAGAACATAAACCAATGGATTCACATTCCAGGAAAAGCGATTCCACCTGAACATTGGGAGGGCCTTCTTGACTGCGGAAGCTACCTGGCAATGGAATGGGCTGCCTCAGGGTCAGGGTTAGGACTCTCCACCTCTGCAGGTCTTTAAGGAGAGGTTGGATGATGCCCACCGTTCCAAGGTGCCTGAGCTGGGTATTCCTGCCACCCTCCCCCCGTGCAGGACTCAGAGCTGGGCAGGGGTTGCCCAGACCATCACAGCTGGGTCTCCTGGTGGGCACACATGTACACGCAGGAGCGTGCGCCTTTTGGCCAAGGAGCCCAGAGCAGAGCTGAGCTCTGGTGGTTGTTTCTCACGGCTCCTTTACGCTGCAGCTGCCCCGGCGGCCGGGCCTTTTGGAAGCCTTGGTGGCGCTGAGATTGCGCAAGAGGAAGCCGGGCAAAGGCAGTGATGATAAGAAGGCACTGGAAAACCCCCCACAAAGCCAGAAGATGTGGGAAGAGCCGAGATAAGTGTGTCAGTCTCACGATGGGGCCTCCAGCGCCTGTTCCTGTTCCCAGCCCCCTCCCCTGGAGAAAAAAGAGGCGCAGAGCCCGCCTCTGGCTGGCTGACGGCTTCCACTGGGGGCAGTCCCATCTCCCTGTCTGTCTGTGTGAATGCTCTTCATATGGACTCAGCAGCAGCCCCCCGGAACTCTGGGACCGGGGGAAGGGACGGGTGCCTGGACCCTGCCATTTCCCAAGTGTTGTGCCAAAGGGTATCAGAGACCCTTTTCCTGTGGCTTCCTGCATGGTGGCGGTGGTGGGGTTTCGTCTGGATGGCCCTCTAGTTCTCTGCTTCTGTCCCTTCCGTCTTTGGTGGGATGGGGGAGGTGGCTCTGGCAACTTGCCAACCTCCCCCCTGTGCTAGATGTACGAGGGCCAAGTCAGCCCTGGCATGGGAGATCTGTGGCCAGCAGTGAGGGGGGAGGTGCATTTCCTGTACTAAAAGAAATATCAGGAGAAGCGGGGGGGGGCTCCTCTGGTTGAGGCCCTGATGCTGGCTTGCAGGGGGGTGTTCCTCTTTCCCCCTTGCGTGGTGGAGCGGTTCAGTCGCTGGACCAGGACTCCAGGAAACCAGGGTTCAAACCCCCGCTCAGCCATGGAAGCTCTCTGGGTGACCGCGGGCAAAAGACACACTCTCTCAGCCTCAAACGAAGGCAACAGCGGCAAATCCCCTCTGAAAAAATCTTGCCAAGGAAACCCTACCAGAGGCAGTATGGACTAGCGGTCTAAGTGTTGGGTGGAAACCCGCTGGGTGATCGTGAGCAAGTCCCACTCTCTCAGCCTCAGAGGAAGTCCGTAGTGGCACGCACTCGCGCGCGTACACACGCACACACACCCATACCCTGAGGAAATCTGGCGAAAAACTCGTATACGTTAATAGCGTTGCCAAAAGTTGGAGTCAACCTGCCGGCCCGGAAGAGCGGGCGGCGAGCAGCAGCCGGGCTTTGGAGGCCCTTGGCCCGAAGGACGCGGGGAAACGTCAAGAACCGAAGAAGCAAGCGGGGAAGGAGGCAAAATAGAGAATTTGCGGACCCCGCCCCTTCGCGCCAGTGCTGGATGGTAGCCCCTGGGGCTACCGGGTGAATCCGCCCCGCGGGCAGGAGTGGTCTCCGCCGACCGCCCCCCGGGCAGAGGACCTCCTTCCCGTGGGGTGTTCTGATCGGCCCGTGTAGAGCCCCCGCCCCGCGCCGCCGGTCTGGGGTCTCCAGCATTATCCTGCCGGTGGTTTGGGGTTCAGCGCGTGTGGACGGCTGTACGCTTGCGGGAGGAGGAGGGAGGCGGGGGGACGCGGGCCCCTGCCGGTCGGCCTGGCCGAGGAGAGGGGGTGGTGCTGCCCCCCCCCGCCTTGGGGCGACTGCCCTGCTCTGCCCCTCTGGGGCGGACAGCCCTTTCCGGAAGGGGGGCAGGACAGGAAGCGCGCGGGAGAGGGGCGCGCAGAGAGTATGACCCCCCCTCCCGCTGCGGGCTGGGCTGCCTTGCAAGAGACACGCGCACGGCGCGGGGAGGGAAGGAGGCGAGCCCGCGGGCTGCTTTCGAGAGCGGAGGGTCTCTCGCGGAGGAAAGGCGCTTGGGGGGAGGGCTGCCCCCATCCAGTTTTTGCCTCGCTCGGAAAGGGGGGGGCTCCAACTCCAACTAGACTTGCCGCTTGCTTTGCCCCCCCCGGCCCCTTCCGTCCGCGCTAGAATGAAAAAGAGACTTAGGGGACAAATAAACCTGACAAGCTGACATTTCTAAAGGGTGCTTGCTCACGAGGAGGCGGTCCGCGGGTGCTTTCCGCGGCGGGGTGTGTGTGTGTGTGTGTGTGTGTGTGTGTGTGTGTGGAGGGGTGTGTGTGAAGGCGTCGGAGGGAGCCCACTGCTGTCCCTCGCGGGGGAGGAGTCCGGGCGCGTGCCGCCACTGGGCGCAGCCGGCTCCCCCAGGAAAGCGACGCGGGGCCTGCGGGCGGACGCCCCGGGAAGGCGGGCGGGCGAGCAAGAGAGGGTCCGGGGGCCCGGGCCGCCCCAAGGACCCTTCGCCGCCCCCCGTTCGAGAACCTGCTACCTGCGAGCGGACTGGGATGCGTCACACGCCTGAGCAGTGTTCAGCTTGTGGTGTACTAAGGCTCCCAGATCTTTTCCACACGTGCAGTTTGATCAAGGGGATTAATCTTGCCAAGGAGGGGAGCCTCCCTAGGATGGGGCACCCGGCTGGCCGGCTGGGGTTGTCTGGCTGGCCCAGGGGAGATTCAGGGGCTGCCGCCGCCGCCGCCGCCGCCGCCCTGGGCCTGCTGGGCAGGTGAGCCCCTGGAGACGGCACCAGCCCCCTCCTTTCCTGAGGGGCTGGCTACTAGGGTGGGACGCAGCCAGGGACCCCGCGCGTCACGAAGATCTTAGCTGGCCTAGTGGAGAAGCACCCCCCTCTTTGCTGTCGACCCCACCCCGTGGAGTCACCAGGCGATGCCCCTCAAATCCCACCCACCCTTCTAGACTTGGCTTGCCCAAATCCCGCCCCCCCCCCAGGCATAACGCAAAGGTTTTCCGGACTTTGAGGCCGTGTTCTGTTAGTATTTTCTCCTGACGTTTCGCCTGCATCTGTGGCTGGCATCTTCAGAGGATCTTTAAACAGTTTGGGCGAGCCTTTTTGGGACGTGCTTGCGCTGCGTCGTCCAGTAGGGCGGGGGCTGGACTACATGGCCTCTGGGACCCACCGTCTCTGAGAATGGGAGCTTGGCGGCCATTGCTTGTTTTCAAGTAAATGCCGATTTAGGGCGACCCTGTCGCGGGGTTTGCTTGGCGGATTGGTTCAGAAAGGGTCTGCCACCATGCCCGTCCTTCCTCTGACGAGGCTGAGAGAGTGTGACTCGCCCAAGTTCTCCCGGCGCATTTCCACGGTCGAGGCTGGCCTCCGAGTGTCCTCGCCCAACACTCCGACCACCACACCGCTCGGGCTCTCGGGGGGCTCGCCTTACTCGGGGGTCTTCGGAGCGGCCCTTCAGCTGCGACTTCCTTGGCGGCAGAGGTGGGTAGCGGGCCCGGGGGTCCCGGCGCTGCCTCCGGACTCCGGCGCCTCCGCCGCTCCGGGCTCTCGGGCCAGCCGGGCCTCCCCTCCCGCCCCCCTCCGGAGGGGAGAGCCGGTTCCCGGACAGGAAAGGAGCCCTCCCGGTTCCTGCCGCCAGGGCTGCTTCCTGCCCGGCTGCCCCGCTTGGTCCGGGCCGATAGCAGCCGCCGTGCTCGTCGCCAGAACGGCCGCGGAGAGAAATTTGCCTGGGCGGCTGGCTGCGGTGGGGGCCGGGGAGGCTGCGGAGGAGCAGCCGCACCCCCCACCTCGGCGCCCCCGGCCGGCAGCAGCAAGACACGCGCCCAGGTCCTTGGGGGTCCCTGGGGGGCCAGCAGCAAAGGCCCCACCCGCAGCCGGGGGAAAAGGAGAGGCAGCGGCGGAGGGGAAGCGGGTGCCCCCTGCCCTCCTCCCGCGCCCGCCACCCAATCCTGGCGCCCGCCGTGGAAATTCTCGGGAGCGCCCTCGGCGGGTGAGGAGGCTGCCCCAAAGAGCCTGGCGAGCCTTCCGCCCGGGGGGGGGGCTGTGCGCGTGCCCCCCCCTCAGTCTGCCACCCTTTTGGCACCAGGCAAGGCTGAGGAGGAAAGGCGGGACAGCCCGGGGCCGGGGCTGTTCCCGGAGGGGGGCGGGAGGCCTGGCCTGGCCTGCCCGCCTGCCCGGAAGCGTATCCGCGGATCGGGGCTGCCTCCGAGTTCCGGCTCAGATTGGGGTTGCCCAGCGGAAAGGTCTGCCCGTGGAATCACGCGTTAGTTGTGCTACGCGGCTCTCGCGTGGAAGGGCGGCCCAAGCGCGCAACGCCCGCCCAGGCCCCTCCGTGTCCGCGGGGAGACCTGTACGGGAGCTGGGGGCCCGCGGGACTCGGGCGGGGGCCTTTGCTTTCCTGGCGGGCAGGCCCTGACGGGCAGCGTGAAGACCCTCCAAAGGCACGCCTTTGGAGCCGGGAAACTTCACCCCCGGGGCCGCCCTCCTCCACGGGGGGAGACCGGCGCCACTCCTGGAGCTGGCCGGCCTGGGAGCCCCTGGCTGCTCTGGACGGACGAGAGCGGTGTTACCCTGATCTCTGGGGTCCCGTGAGGGACACCTCAGTGTGCTCTAAATACTGGGGAATGGGAATTAGTGAGAGCACAAGCTAAGCAATGCAAGAGGCAGGGCAACCTAGCCAGATCTTGAACCCAATGTCTACGGGGTCAGGCGGAGTTGGGACCAAGACACAAGAAAGCTCAAATTATGTTCTATTTATGGAGTCACAGCAAACTTATGCACTCACTCACTCGAAATTAAGAAATACTGCACAATTGTGCAGTCACGCACACAATCGTAAGAAAATAGAGGAGAATAGATAGGGGATTTTCAGGAGGATATTCGGGGAAATACTACACCTGATCCTGTAGCCTGGTAGATGGAAAGAAGCTTGGGAGCGTGGATTCTCAGCACCTGGAGGCTGAGGGGAGGCTCATCAAACCGAGGGGCAGCAAGTCGGGAGGCAAGTCACGAGCGATCCGAAGAGACGCTCAGAATCAGGGGGTCTTATAGGGGAAAATGTGCCTGCAGGCTAGTCCGTTCTTGGGGAAAACAATGGGTTTCGGGCTGGAGACAAAGCCTCCAAAAAGTCAGTACTTTAGATGATTGAATTATGACAGCGTTGTCAATAGTGTAGACAGTATGCAAACGTGGAGTGCTCCAGAGTTGGACAGTCTGCTCGCCAAGCTGCCTGCGCGGGGCAGGGGATCTTTTGTAAGCGTTGTGCATACATAATGTGATCTTAAGAAGGTACTTGCCTGGAGGTCTCCTGAAGCTGCAGTCTGGCAATTACTGGCCTGCCTGGATTTTGTTTTGAATAGTTCAGCTATTTTCAGCCGTGCCTGCGTGCCTGCTTGTCTGGGGGCCTCGCAAGCACATGGAGAGGAATGGGTGGTGAAGGCGAAATTCTTGATATCAAATGATATCTAATATACCTCAAGTTCGGACTAGAAACTACAGTAACAGCAGTAGGCAAGCGGTGCGGCCCAGGTGGGAAGGCGGAATCGCCCCCCCCCCCAGCATCTCTGCTCGCGCCCTCGTGGGCCTGGCATGGCCCCCCTTGGAGGCTGGCGGCCAGCAACCACATTGATCCGTGGCTCTGGCGGAGGGATCAGCGGCTTTAAACAGCTGGAAAAGATTGGCAGCCGAGGCTGAGGACGAGTGCGCGCGCGCGGGCGCGCGCGGGGGGGGAACAGGACGCAGCAGCAGCGCCTGTGAGCCCTCCCACTGGAAATGCGGGGAGGGGGTTCCAGTGAATCGCCCCGAGCTGGCTCCAACCCCCACCATGTGGTGGCGGGTGACTTGCGGGGGGCTGCCTAGCACCGACCACTGCCGGGACCCCCGAGGACGCTCCTCTCCCTGCTTCGTAAAAGGACTGGAGCAGAGGATTCCGGAGGAGCGCGGAGGGAGGAAGGCCTCGGGGTGGGGGACAAGAAGATGGCGGGGGGGGCAGTTGCTCTTGGCAGGAAGGCGCTGGGCGCCGAAGGGGAGTAGCCGGGAAGACCCACCACCAGACGGACAGAGGGACTGAAGGACGGGGGGGAGCGGAGCCGGACGGTTGCACGCACACCCAGGCACGCGGGGGGCGCCACGGGCAGCGGCTGCTGTGTGTGCCTTGGACCCGATCCGTTTCGCGGACTTGCTCTGCCAAAGGGACGGGACGGGACGGGACGGGACAGTCGCCCCCACCCCGCAGGCGCCGGCAGGCCGAGCTCCCCGAGTTTTCCCCGGCCAGTGCGGGCAGGAGGAGCTGGGAATGTGGGCCGCCTCGGTCTCCTGGCTAGGAAAGGGGTCCAGACCACGGGGAACCGGCGGGCTCCCTTACTCCGGGGGGCGGGGGGCGCTTTCAGCAAGGGCCCGGCCGGCCCGGCGACAGAGGCGCAAAGCCGGCGCCTGCAGCCGAGGGCAGCGGAAGAGCGGCGCGTTCGGACTCTGCAGCCGGCGCGGCTCTTGTGAGAGGCGGAGGGCCCCCCGGAAGGCAGGGGGGGGAGGCAGAAGGCCCCCCTCCCGCAAGGCTTATGGGCGCGGGGGGGGGCCTTCAGCGTTCCTTCCTATTTGGAGAAGAAGCAAAACCTTTCCCGGAAAAGACCTGTCTGGGCGGGGCCAGGAAATCTCCTCCGGAAAACTCTTGAGAAACGTCGTGGGGGGGGGCGGTCAGGGGGAATCGCGAACAGATGGACCCCCACCCACCGCCAGAGGTGGCTCAGAGGAGCAGTGTGTGTTGGGGAGGGGCAGGAATCGGGAGCGGGTGGTCCTCAGCCCAAGCCCCTCCTGCAGTCCCCCCCTCAGGCGGAGGAGCAGCAGCCTCTCGTCCCCCGAAGCCGCTTCCAGGCACCTCGACCACCGCCGCGGCCCCGCTCGCCCTCCTGCCCGGCGGCGCTTTCCCGAGGAGCCCTCCGTGCGGAACGGGGAACGAACTTTGCGCACGCGCGCGCGCGCGCCCCCCCCGCCCCTGCCCCCCCCGCCCCCGCCGGCTGGGCTCGGACCGGTCAGATGGGGAGGCGGCAGAACACAAGCAGCCTCCGCCCGGCCCGGCTTAAGAAACACTAAAGCTTCTCCTTGGCCTAGAAACCCAGAAGGGCCGGAAGAGGAGGAGGCAGGGCAGCCTCCGTAAGTCTGTGTGTGTTGGCAGGGGGGGATTACAGGAAATCGTAGGGCAGCCCCCCCGTAGAGCCGGGGGAGGAGAGAGAGAGAGAGAGAGAGAGAGAGGCTGGCCCCCCGACCCCTCGCCCGCCTGGTGGGCGCTGGGTGTCTCTGCCCCGCCCTGGCCTGGCTTGCCTGCTGCCCGCGACAGAGCCACGGGCTAGTCTGGGCCAGCCAGAGCCCCGTTTGGCGACCAGGGGCTGTTGGGTGTCGGCCTTTCTTCTAGTCCCCCCGTGGTTCTTTTCCCCCGTTGGTCTCCTGGGCCCCCACGGGGAAAATTCCCGGGACCGGGAGCTCTCGCGGGGTGTGTGTGGAAATGGGGGCGTCATCAGACCTCCCGGGGAGTGGTGGGAGGGGAAGCGTCCATCTGGCCTGAGTCCTCTTGGTCAGTTCCAGCTAGGAAGACCCCTGAACCCACTGAGGAACAAAGAGTCGACCTCCCCCCAAAAGCCAGGGGTGCAATAGGTCTCATGGAGCGCCTGGCATTAAGAGGAGGATCCAGGCCACACGGAAGTTTTTCCACTCCGAGCTATAAAGGCACACTTGGTAGGTGCAGGACATTCCCACCGCTGGGCTCAGCACCTTGGCCAGCTCCGTTCTAGTTCAGACTGTAACCTGGATTCACCTCCAGGGCCTTTCCCTCCTCTGAAATTGCCCAGGGCTGCATCACTCCCCCTCAGAGGGCAGGCCCTGCAGAGAAATCCCCCTCGTAGCCCCCAATGGGGGGAGGCAGTTCCCCCCTTCCCTGACTCCCAACCTATACCTACCTGCTTCCCTGCCAGCCCTTATCCCTTGCCTCAGGCAAGTGGAAACCAGCTGTGGCTGTTTAGTGGCGGTGGGAAGGTGCTCTGCACAAGCCCAGAGGCACTCTGCCTTGCTTCACAAAGTCCACGGAGGAACCCTAATTCCTAGAACCCATTGCCTTCGACGGAGGCCACACCCTGGGCCAGCTGAGGGGGTTCCTGAAGGCAGAGCGTTGCCCGGCCCACCCAGTGGTGCCCCCCCCAGTAGCTATTCCCTCCCTCTCTCCCAGCCAGCTGCCTTCTCCTCCACCACCCTCCGTCTGCCTGGGGCTCGAGCTGGTCAGATCTTGGCATGCAGCTGCACCAGCTGCCAATGCCAGGATGGTGCAGGAAGATGGGAACGGAGGGCTTGGCGCTCTTCCGCCTAGACACAGACGGAGCACCATGTCCTGGCAGGCCCTTTCCTAGGTGTGTATGGAGGAGGGAGGGCCTGCTGGTGGGACCGGTGGTGGGGTGAGAGCAGAGCCCCTCCCTCAAGCTTACTAGGAAGGAAACCCCTCTCCCTTCCTCCCCAGCCAGCCAGCCAGCCAGCCACTCCCCTTCAGGACCCTTCCTCTCCTTGGCAGTGCATGTGGGCGGGCGGGCAGGCGGGCCTAGCAATGTCTTCCTTTCTGGGTGGGGCAGAGGGGGAGGGTGTGGTGGCCCAGATGCTAGCCAGAAGACATCCCAGGAGGAGCCCAGCAAACCAAAGGGAAGGCTGGATTGTGTCACTGGCCAGCTCTCCCAGGGTGCAGGCATCCACGAGCACACACGTGGCCATGGGCACACAGAGAGGGGCAGCTGCTTGGGCAGAAGGTGGAGGACAAGTCTTTGGGAAGGTGGCATCACCGGAAGGAGGTCTGTGCCCAAACAGAATCTGATTGGAGGACAAAGAGCCCCACGGGAGGAGAGCAGGGGTCGTGGGCTCTCCCATCGCCCACAGGCAGCAGCACTGGGCGGCAGGCTCTGCAGGAGGCACTCTGGGGCACTGTTTCATGCTCTTGGGGGGGGGGTGCCCCGTAATCCTTCTCAAATGATAACCATTGCTTCTGACTTGGCATGTGTGTGTCATCTGTTGGCCCGCGCAGTGTAATGCAGAGCGGTGTCCTCTTTCTTGGGGCTGGGCCCGTCCTCAGCACCCATCCCATTGTGTGCTTCCGAGGGGTACCTCAGCACCCTCCCAGCCCGAACAACACGCCCTGCCTTGGCTGTTCCAGGAAGCCCATCAGGGTCAGGCCTGGACAGTCCTTGGGTGGGAGACCCCCCCACTCCCAGGAGGGAATAATCCTGGGGGGGGCTCTGGGCGGGGCAAACAAAAGAACCCTCCCTTCCGAAACCCCGGGGAGAGGGCCGCAGCTGCTGCCCCCCGGAATTGGCACAGCTGATCCGGAGTCTGACTCAGAATAAAAGCTGCTCCCTAGGTGCACATCCCATGACCCCCGGTCACAGTCAGCTCCATCACGCCCAGGCAAAGAAGGAGGTGAAAGTGCCCTGGCCACAGAGGGAGAGAGGAAGGGGCCGGCACAGCTCCACCATGCCCGGGCCCTGGAGCGAAGGAAAGGCCGCTGGCCTGACCTCATAAGGACTGAGGAGGCTTTGTCTGCTGGATGTGATCTCCTCCCACACTGCCATCCCTTCTTGCCTTTTTCCTTTTGTGCCATTTTGTTCCAGGACAGGGAACTGTTTTGTTCTTTCACCTGTGAAGTGCCATGTCCAGTGATGGAGCTGTAGAAATGATGATGAGGATGATTCTTCACGCCTGTAGAGTAGGAAGGGGGAATGTGTGACTGCTGCTTCCAGCAACACAGGGATTATGGAAGTTGCAGTCTAGCAAGACCTGGAGGGCTGCAAAGCTGCCACATTTCTCGTGCCCTTTGTGCGGGGCGATATTGCCCATCCCACCTCGAGCGGGGGATTCAAGTGACAGGATTTCCATGAGGGCTGATTTACAAATCAGCAACCAGAGAGGTTGTTCAGAAATATACATTATTTCAAAACTAGCCTCATAGCTCCCTACCCCCATGTAATACCCCTCTGCAGCCCATAGACCATTCCTAAAAAGGCTTGCCCACTTGCCACCATTTTAGCAAGGGGGTGAACAGGAGGGGCTTTGTGGAGGATTCTCACAAGGCTCCGTGCCAGCCTCCGTCAGGCTAACCTGCGCTTCCCTCAAGAGCGGCATCTGAGGCCTGTCGTGTTGCTCCCTGGGCCGGCAGCGCTCCCAGGACAGTGCCCTCCCCTGCCAAGGGGGCCTGCTGGGGCGGGGAGATTCCCTGGGGGGCACCCGTCCCCCTGGCAGGCCACTGCCTGTGGGGTCTACAGGCTTCTGTTGGCAGAGAGGGGCTTCATGCGGCGTGTCTCGATCGCATGCTTCGCCCCTCCCAAGAGACTTTTGCCTCACGCACTGCCTCCAACCTCGTGTTTTGTGTTTTGTCAGAGAGCGCCGGTTTGCAGCGGAGCAGTGGAGCTGAGTGAGGAGCAAGACCCCCGGCTTAAAAGAAAAGAAACTAAAGCTGTATTAAAGGAACTCCGTACTAAGTTAGGAAAGTTACTGGGGGCTCTCTAGTCTAGCTGCATTCTCAGGGAGGACTTCTGGGAAGAAGAAGGTAGGAGGGGTCAAAGGGAAGAGGCAGAGAAATCCCTAAGAGCATTACTTTGCATCACAGTGGGGGCAGGACAGGTAGAGTTCACGAGGGAGGACGCTTTGGGTCTCCCTAAGTAACTAACTCTGTTACTGCTGTCCCGCTGCAAGACATTCTGGGTTCTCCAGTGCAAAGCGTTGTTGCGCTCCTAACAGGGGAGAGAGGGTGTTCCCCAGGGTGTGACCTGTGGGAAGAGAGCCACAGCTGGGCTGCAGCTACCAGGGAACAAGTGGTTATTGCTGAGTCAAGGAACGAGGAAAATGAGAAGAAAGGAGAGAGAGACAGATGGCGGTGGCGGGGGGGGGGCGTCAGGCCTTCTGGGGAGGGTGGGGTGGAGCTCAAGGCAAGAGAGGCAAAGACCCAGGGTGGGGTCAGAAATGGGCCACTTGATTTGGGGAGAGAGCAGTCCAGGGCCCCCAGTCTCTCTTGGGCCCCAAAGACCTCAATCAAGGGTCATCTCAGATCAAAACACCAAAATACAGTACAGTACAAGAAATCATGAAATCGCATGGAATCCTGGGGCTGGTAGTCAGAGGAGGAGCTTCTTAGATTCCTCCTGCCAAGGAGCTCTAGTGCCGGAGTTCAGGGGAAGGCAGGCCCGGCTCCAAGTCCTCCACCAGTCTAGCCTGTGGAATCTCGGAACTCCACAGGCTAGAGCCGTTATGGCTAACATGAGCAGACAGACGGCGATAACGGCAGAGGGCGGCTCTTCTCCTGGCTTTGTGGAAAGGCTGGCCCTGGGAATCCCTCTTTGGAATTGCTCTTAATCTTGGCCTCCTTTGTGGAGGCCTCCCAGCCAGAAAGAAGAAACACCTTCTAGGGCTTTCCTTGAGGGCTGGATGGGGACGGATGGTCCCTTCCGGCAGAAGGCAAGGCAAGGGAGTTAGAGCCAGTTGCACACAGGACCTCCACGCATCCCCAGGACTGCTTAGCTTCTCCTCACATCCCTTCTCTAGGCTGAAAGGGGGGCCAGGGTGGAAAGCCAAAGATTCCACCCTTGGCATATGTCCTTAGCTGGGCTTGGAGGGCTGGTGGCCAACTGGCCAAATGGGCTGAGTTTGAAGAACTGAGGCTGGTTTGTCCCGTCAGCTGGAGCCGTCTGCCCATAGAAGCTGACCGTCTAGATGCTTCTGAGAATCCAACATTTAGGGGTGTGGAAGTGGATGCAGATGATGGCTGGAATCTTGTGGGTGCCTCACAAAAGCCCAAGGCTCCCTCTGGGAGCATGAGTCTCATGAGGAGTGTCTCCAATCCGTTCGTGGGAGTGAAAGCAGGGCTGCGTATGCAGCACTCTTCTCCGTGCAGATGTGCATTGCAAAGTTCATGTTGGTGCTCCTGTGGATCTATTCAGTTGCTTAATGCCATCCAAGAGAAGGGTTGTGTAGCACAGTCAGTGTGCAGCTCCATGTGCAAGGATTGCGCTACGTGGCCCCTGTTACTGCCCTGGCTAGCCCAAGCTTTAGGGGATATAAAAAGATATCTATTGATATCAGTAATTCAGCCTCACATACCCATTCCCTTCCACGTGCTTGCGAGGCCCCCGGACAAGCATGCATACAGGCTTGGCCGATAATGGCCGTAATATTCCGAAACAATACAGGCAGGCCAGAAATAGCTGACTCGCCACTTTAGGAGACCTCAAGGCAAGTACCTTCATTAGGTATGCACGCAGCTTTCAAAAGATCCTCTGCCCCGCGCTGGCAGCTGGATGATCCGACTATACAACGCTCAAGTACTCCGTGTTTGCATACCGGCTACCCTATTGACAATTTGGCTATAACTCAATCATTCAAATTCTGACCTTTCGGAGGCTTTGTCTCCAGCTCCAAATCCATTGTTTTCCCCAAGTCTGACCTGGCCTGCGGTCACAATTCTCCTTATAAAAACCCCTGACTTTGAGCGCTTTCTTGGATCGCTCTTGGCTTCCATCCCGCCTTGCTGTCGCTTTGTCCAGCAAGCCTTCCCCTCCGCTCCACGTGCTGAGATCCACGCTCCCCAGCTTCTCTGCTTCCAACCGGGCTTCAGGACAGGTGAAGTATCACCCAAACCAACAACTCCTCTAAAAACCCCTCTATCCCACTCCAACCTTTATTTCTTTAGTTATCTTGTGTGAGTGTGCCGCATATACTGTTTGATTGTGTTTTTAATAAAACCACATTTATTATTTCAACTTCTGTGTGCTCCTTGACTCGGCCTGACCCCGTAGACATAGGGCTCAAGATCCTGCTAAGTTACCCTGCCTCTCGTATCGCTGTTCAGAGACCCTATCATTTCCTTGTTTTTCCTTTTGCTGCGAACATATCTAAAAAAGCCCTTTTTATTGTTTTTAATCTCTCTGGCAAACCTGAGTTCATTCTGTGCTTTAGCTTTTCTGCCCTTGTCCGTACATATCCTGGCTATTTGCTCGAATTCCTCTTTGGTGGTTTCACCATTCTTCCATTTCCTGTACATGTTTCTTTTAACACTTAGCTCAGCTGAGAGTTCTTTTGTCAACTATTCCGGTTTCTTTAGACACCTGCCATTTTCCCTCCTTATTGGCACAGTTTTCAATTGTGCCCTCGGTATCTCATTTTTAAGAAATTCCCATCTGTCATGAACTGTTTTCTCTTTCAGTATTCTTGACCCCAGAATTTCAGCCAGTAACTCCATAAGTTTACAGAAAGGGAGTTGCTTTGACTGTGAATTGGGGTGACTGCAAAAGCAGCATGGATTGGCTCCCTGGCTCCCAGCAGCTTGCTTGTCCCTCCTTTCTTGCATGAGGGCTACTGTGCTCCTTTCTCCTTGGCCCATTCTTTCATTTCACGGCAGGCTTCTGTGGGGAGCAGCTGCTGCTCAACTGCTGTGGGGCATCTTTCCCAGCAGCAGAGGAAAAGAAAAGCAGAGTTCTGGGAAGTGGGCTGGGGAAGGGATGGGATGGGGTGGGAATACCAACCTCTCTGGATTTCTTCTCCTCGCCTCAAAATCTCTGCTGGATCGTCGCCGGGACAGCTCTGCTTTTAAACCTACCTGTCCTCACAGTTCCTTTTAACCCCAAACATGCCAAAATATGGTTTACCAATTGATCTCTTTTAAGAAACATTGCAAAATGCCAGAAAGGAAGGCCTGTGGGCTGCTTCAGCAGATGACGGATTCAGTCTCCAATGGAGGAAGAAGGCCTTTGCGGCCGGAAGGGCTGCCGTGAAACTCCTCACAGTCTTTGCATGTCGGGCAGCAGGGTGCTGAACCAGGTGGGCTTTGCTCCAGTCCTGAAAAAGGGCACCCTTGGCTTCCCCACCCCCACGGGGTCTCCTTGGGCTCCCTGCCCTTCCTAGTCTGGCAGGAGGCTGGCCCCCGATGGCCCCTCCACGTGGGGGGCAGCTGGCAGAGCTGGGAGGACTCAGAGTCAGGCAGTTAAGCATGGCCTCACCTCCCACACACATCCCCAGCAAAGGGAAGGGGAAGGTCAGATCAGCAGGTCTTCTGGGGCAGTGGAGCCAGCTAGTGGCCCGAACAGGACCTTCTTTCCCTGCCCCGCAACCTGCCGCAGTGGAACCAAGCTGCTGGCAGCTGGCTGGCTGGCTGGCTGGCTGGCTTCCTTGAGAAGGGGCTTCCGTTTCATGGGTCTGCTTGCCAGTCAGCCAGCCAGCCAGCCAGCCAACCGGCCAGCCAGAGAGACAGACAGACTGGTGGGCGGGCAGACCTCTCCCATGCTGGAGGTGCCTGAGCCATTTCTGTCTGGATGCCTCAGTTTCTTCCTCTCTTCCCAGTCATTGGACTGCAATTGGCATCTGAGGCCCAGTTTGCATCCTGGATTTTCCATATGTGTGGTTGTGGTTGTTGTGTGCCTCTAAGTCATTTCCAACTTATGGAGACCCTAAAGTGACGCTATCATGGGGTTTTATTTGGCAAGATTCATTCAGAGTGGGTTTGCCTTTGCTTTCCTCTGACACTGAGAGAGTGTGACTTGCCCAAGGCCACCCAGCAGGTTTCCATGGCCAAGTAGGGATCCGAACTCTGGTCTCCTGGCGTCCTAGTCCAACGCTCACACCACTACTCCATGCTGACTCCATCATTTTCCCCAGGTAGCGTGGGACTTTTTCAAAAGCACAGAAGACTTGTAGGCTGGGAATTCTGGGCCCAGAACCCTGCTGGTGTGCTACCTGTGTGTGAGTTCCCCATGGAAAGGATTCAACACTTTTTTCCCAAGGCAGAACACCCACATTCAGTTCAAGGAGCTGTGTGTGCCTATGTGTGCAATGCACAAGCGCACAGAAGTGCATCACATATTTCCCATGCATGCCTGGTGCACACACACATTAGGTTGTGCCTTTGTTGTCTTGGTTCATTTGTGCAGTGTTGCTATTCAGCACAATGATTGCACAGCCCAATCAAGGTGTGACATTTACACTCCACAGCCTTGACGTGGGAGTGCAGCTTTGGAAGGGGTTATCCTGTCCGAGCCTTTGTGGATCCCCACTCCAGTCACTTCACCTCTCTGTGGAGAAGGTCAGTGGGGGAAAACTGTTCCCCCAGCCCCACCTCCCTGTTCCACTTCTTTGCTCCCCGTTGGTGGTCTTGCCTTCTCTGCCCCACGCCCACAGGCGGGCAGGCATGTGAAACACACAGAAGGGACTCTGAGTTTTGCCTCCTGTTCTTCTGCTTTCTGCCAGTTTCAGCTGCTTCCATTTTGTCCGTTCTTCAGGATGAAATTGTCAGTTCAAATTAGAGTCCTTGGGTGTTTTTGCCTGTAGATGGCTCCTTACTGTTGGAACGCCTCCTGAAGCTAGTCAGCATAAGGCTGCACCAAAACAGCATTGAGCTGCAGGAAGATTTGCTCTAAGTGGCATTCCCTCATGGGCTCTAGAGTCGCAAAGCAGTACCAGCCCTTTGCTGCTCCCCTGCCCGTCTATTTGGCTAAAGGTCACACGTGAAGTCCTGGCACTTGAGCAAGTTAGACTGGGGGTTGGAAGTGCCAGCGTGCCAGCCCCCGGTGCCTGTCCAGCAGGTTCACTTAGGGAGCATTCAGCCCTGTGCCCGGGCAGGCAACGATCCGGGTTGTGTCCTGCCAGCCGCCTCGCTTTCCCTCTTACTGGCGGGATACAGTATTTCAACTTCTCATCGGTTGACTCGCAAGTTGGACACTGAGTGGATGTTGTTGCTGGGCTGTTTCTGTTCTTGTTTGGTCCTTGTAAATGTCATTGATCTATGAAAGCGTGTGTGAAAGGGAAACGGGGAGTTTGTGAATAATCTTGCAATGAGCATGAAATGCCATTATATAAATGCTATGTTCTAATGTTACGCTTGCTCCATTTCTGTGAGTGGCAGGATGTTCTTGGGCTTGGTTCTGTTTGGAAGAGATCACTGTAGGGTTGTTGGCATTTTGTACCATCTGGTTTATCTACAACCTGTACACACTGAGGTGTAACTTAGGCCCTCCAACAGACACCCAAAGTTTGCAGGTTGTGCATCGGCCCCCCCAGGGAGAAAAGCCGCTCCCTTGGGTGCTCATGGGGCCTTCCGTGTCCTGCCCAACCCACCCAATCTGCAGGTCACCACTCCTTTTGCAGACCCCTAAATGATGTACATTATCACCCCAACACTCCTCCAGGAATAGGTGGGCTGGTGGTGGGGTGGCTTGTCCATCTTCCAAATTTTCTCCTCCTTTGCATGTTCTGACCCTTTCATGGGCAAGACCGACCATTTACCTGTCACCCTGTGAGAGGCAGGGGCCACCACCGTGCAGGGCCCGTCCTCAAATCCAGCTTCCTCCACCAGCCCTCTCCTGCCCAACCCAGCCTGGCAGAGAAAGAGTCACGTTTCTGAGCGCGAGAGCAGCGGGGGCGTTTGCAAGACAGAGCGTAGGCGAGAGGGCAGAAGAGCCTCCCGAGATCATCAGCACGGAAGGGGGGAGGTCTGCCCTGCCTCGCCTCCTCCTTTTCCTCTTCCTGCATCACAGGCACCCGCTGGGACACCTTGGTTCTGGCCCTGCTCTCTCCTTCCCTTCCCGTCTTCCCTGATGAAGGTGGGAGGCCTTTGGACAGCTGGGGGGAACCACCGCCCTCTCCTGTGGAGCCGCTCCCCAGTTTTATTGCAGTGGGTATCTTTCTGTCAGTGTGGCTGGGAAGGGTCGCATGTGATTGCTTTTATTGTATATTCTCAAAATGATAAATCACCTCAGGAACTCTGCTGCACTGGGACGCGTAACAGAAACCTCCACAAGAGGCATTGCCGGATGGTAATTCTGTGCAAGGCTTCCACGGAAGAAGACAATGCTATGCTGCCGAATGCCCAGCCGCACATGAACCGAGTGCACAGCTGAGTGAGCAGGCACACACAGGCCGGCAGGTGCAGCGGCACCACTTGCGCAGTGCTGCTCCTGCAGCCTTGAGCTCAGCGGGGGTCTGCGCATGGGACAAAAAAGCTCCACCCCTTCTCTAGGCAATCTTCCTCAGGAACAAGGTACCCACGGAGTGGAGGGCCAAATTGGAAATATATTAATTACAGAGTGCAAAGCCCTTGAGAGCCTAATCACCTCTCCAGTTGTGTGTGTGTGTGTGTGTGTGTGTTCCTGAAGCTGAATTTCATAGGGTTTTTTTAAGCAAGGAATACTTAGAGGTGGTTTTGCCAGTTTCTTCATCTGAAACAGAGCCTACACACCTGGAATTCCTTGGTGGTCTCCCATCCAAGTACTATCCAGAGCTGACCCAGCTTAACTTCCAAGATCAGATGGAATCTGGTGCCTTGAGGATATTTAGCTGTGTGTGTGTGCGTGTGTGTGTGTGTGTGTGCACATGCCTTCTAGTTATCTGTCAACTTGTGCATTTCAGAGAATCATCTTAGGCAAGGAAATCCCTCCCTCCAGGCCATCCAGGTGGGCAACCTGTGCTGCAGGTGGGGACAGCAGATCTTAGAGTCTGGCTGTGGGGCAAGAACAAGGAGGGGCAGGAGGAGGAGATCCCATCTGACCTTGGTGCCACCCACCTTTCTGGGCAGCTCCTCCCATGGGTCCCAGCTGGGTCTTTTCCTGTGCTGAGTGCTAATCCTGCAGTGACCCCACAGCCATGCCTCTGGCTTTGTTCTTATTTTTATCCCCTCTTTAATCTGCGTCTGGTTCTCCCTCATAAGCCCCTGCTGCTTGCAGCTAGTTGGGTTTTGCAGGACCGCAGTGTGTGTGTGTGTCTGTTTCAAACTGCTAGCAGCCTGAGCAAGGAGTGTGCCATGCCCTGGGCCGGGCAGGCAGAGACATCATGTTGGAGGTTTTTAAGCAGAGGCTGGATGGCCAGCTGTCAAAGGGAGTGCTTTGAGGGTGTTCCTGCATGGCAGGGGGTTGGACTGGATGGCCCGTGTGGTCTCTTCCAACTCCACATTTCTATGATTCTATGATTCTGTGTGTGGCATCATCTGTGCCTGGGGGTTTTGCTCTGACCTGGCCCCCTCTTTCTCTAGTCTCCTTTGAAAAGGGATCCAGCCTGGCCCCCTTGTTGAGAGACTCCTCTGGGTGTTGCTGAAGCCAGAAATGTGGCAGGCCGAATGAGCGTTCCCTGAGCCACACGTGGCCAATCATGGAAACGAGGGGGGAATCAGGGTCGCCAAGTTTTTCAGCATCAGGCTGGCCATTTCCATTGGCCCGGGGAAGACCCCCCCTTAAAGGGCAGTGGAATCTGCTGGAGTGTGGTGGAGTCTCTTCCTTCTCTGGAGGCTTTTAAACAGAGGCTGGATTGCTCTCTTTTGGGAGTGCGCTGAGTACGTGTTCCTGCATGGCAGCGAGGGGTCCGATTGGAGGCTCCTCGGGTCTCTTCCAACTCTATGGTTCTATGATTCCATTAAGGATTTGGGGTGACCCTGAGAGGATCTGCATGGCCGAGCCCCAGTCTCTGGTTTGGGAAGGGGTCTTCCTGCTTCTTGATCTGTTCTCTACCTGCTGAGCAATCCACTGGGGGTGACTCCTGCAGAAAGAGACACAGAGGAGCGGGGGCAGGCCGGGAGCCTTCTCTGCTGCTCTAAAGGAAGCTGGCTTCATATTACTTGTAAAACCTAACAGCTGAACCTGGATGTAATCCAGTAGCCAGGGCAAGCAGAGAATATTGATTAACAAATATGCATCAAGCAGAGAAGCCAGAGAGAGGAGACAGAAGTTGCACGAAGGCTTGTTTGGGTGCTGGTGTAAAGCAACCTGTGCTGGAATAAATTCGTCAGCTTCAAGGAGGCTCTGACTGACCAGTTCCCCTTCCAGTGGGACATCCCTCCTGCAGAGCGGAACGTGGCTTCCATGACTTCCGCCTGGGCCACAGCCAGCAGCCCCCTCCTCTGATCTCACCCCAAAAGCCACGGGGGGGAGGGCTGTGAGATTTCCCCATGCCTTGGGGCAGCTTTCTTTTGGGTATGTGTACAGATTAACCGAGTGATGCCTTCACCTCCTTCTCATAACCTTTAAGGGTTCCAGTAGATGTCAACATCTGTTTGTGACCCTCCTCTGTGTCCCCAGTGCTACCTCTGTCTTTGTCTCCCCCTTGCCACAGAAAATCCATTAAAGTGGGGAGGATGGAGCGGCTGAGCTGCACAGGATCACTTGACTGCTGGTGGGACAGCCCCCTCCCACATACTGGGAAGCCCCTCAGCCCATTTCCTTGGCTGGCTGGCTGGCTGCCTGCCTGCCTTCCTCGTGTTGCTTGGCTGCATTCTGGCACGCAGTCTCTCTCTCTCCCCCAGGGAGGAAGGGAGCCATGCGCAGGGCCATGTGGAGGCCATGCTCAGTGTCCCACACGTGACAGGGACTCCACTGATGTCCCACTCTGCCCGGCAGTGCTCGATGGCGGAGTGGGGAGGGGGCCTGCCCTTTGGCTATCCCTGCGTGAGAGCCAGCCGCACCGCCATGCTCCAAGCCCAGCCTCGTGGTGTCGATGAGCCTTCCGGGCAGACAAGGGGAGGGTCCCTTTTGCTCACCGCATCTCAGTTTATGAGCAGGGCTCCCCATCCTGAACTGGATGCTGCTCCCACCACCCTGAGAAGACAAGCTGGTGGATGAACCCTGGTGAGGCTGCTGCCATGCTGTCCTCCCTCCTGGCACGGCACCCTGTCATTACCCAGGGAGCTCTGACCGCCCCTGCCAGAAATAGCATCCTCTCTACCTCCTCCCTGTTGGAGGGCAGGCGTGGGGGCGGAGGGGGGCTGCAAAGCTGCCAGACTCTTTGCCTTTCCTTCTGGCAGGGGGTGGGGGTGCGGGTGCGGGTGGGGAGGGGAGGCGAGGCAGTGGAGAGGAGCGGAGCAGCCAGGCTGGGCAGCTGTTCCCAGGCTGGGGTCTTGAGAGAAAGCAGAGGAGGAGGGGGACGGGCCACCCTCCCTCCCTCCCTCCCTCCCTTTGTTCCCTGAGGCCCTTTGCTGTTCCCTGAAGATCTTTGCTGTTCGGGTTCCTTGGCTTGGCTTGCTTCTGCTGGTGAGGAGGGCACCACTGGCCCCTCCAGACCCCAGGGGCTTGGCCCTTTTTGCCAAAGTAGCACCCTCATCTGTGGGGGACAAGAACGCCAATGACCCACGACAACCACGGCCGCTGGTGTGGCCTGAGGGCTGCATTGTGGGAGAGGAGGGTGGAAGCACCAGGAGGCCTTGGGGGTGCTAACGGCTCAGCCGCAGGGGGATGCCGTGCCAAGCCTCCTCCAGAGAGCCCTGGCCAAGAACACTGGAGGAGGGGCTCCCTAGAAGTCAGAGTCGACCGGTGGGCGCAGGGCAACAGTAGGAACAACGGTGGCAGCACCGCCACCACCACGTGGCATCCCAGCCACTGTGTGTATCTTGAAGATGCTCTGGGACTCCCTGTCGCTTTGGGTGCCATGTTCCTCTAGTGCATCGCGCAGACCATCTAAGCCACCAAAACGGGAGGGAGAACGAAGGCGGCCAGCCAGCATTTGCACCCACAACCCATCCCAGTCCAAATCCCTCTGCCCTTCCTGCACCAAAGGCGAGGGTTGGCCAGGGGAGTCTGGAAGGTTTATCTCTCTCCCTCATTCGATTTTCCACAGAAGCGGGGAGGAGGGAGGTGAGCTTTCCCGGTTCCTAGTTCGGCTTCCTCAAGCGATGCTGAATGGCTCAGCCAAATGCTCAGGAGGCCAAAGGATCCAAAGCGTTAGAATAAACCCCAAGCTGGATATACTGAGACTTCCTTTCCACAGAAAGCTGTAATCCATCCAGATTAAAAAAGAGATGACAATTCACAGCTGTCCATAACTCCGCTCTGTAGCAACCAGGGCTGCATGCCAGCTTTCCTGTTTATCGGAGCCCCTGAGGCGTGCGGGGGGGGGGGCTCCATTGTTCAGCTCAGGAAGCAGCCATTTCCCCACCTGGCCCTCTGGGCCCCGTGAGCAGGCAGCGGCGGGAGCAGCCGAGGCCCTGGGGGGGGCGAGTTGGGGAAATGTGGAGGGGAGCCTTTTAATTGGCAGCCTTAATCGCAGCACGAAAGATTATGCTCCTCCTCTCCTCGCCCGCAATGTTTCAGTCCACCCCGGCCGAGAGTGGAAGAGGGTCATTTGGGTTTGGGGGAGGCAAAGGGAGCGTTCTCCTTCCAGAAGACTCACGAAGCACAGCTCCCTTCAGAGCCTGCTGGAAAAACAGGAAGAAATGACAGGCCATCTGCAAAAACGCTGCTCCCCGTCCCAACCCCGGACGCTCCTGCCAAAGGAGGATGGTGGAAAGGAAGTCCTCAGTCGCGATGGACATGCTTCCTGCTAGCTGCACTTCCCAGAATTGCCTGGGAGAGTCTCTCCCGTTGTTCCTGTTCGGTTTCAGCCACTCCGGAGGATGCCCATCCTTCGGGTGCTCATCCGCACCCTCCCCGCGCACGTTGGTCCCAATTGCCCTTGAGAGACAGACAGACAGAAAAAGGGAGTGAGGGAGGGACCCTCTTTTTATCAGCCCCCTGATAAACGGCCCTGCATGGATGAAAATAATAATTTGTCCACCAGCGTGCTCCCTGAAAAGTGAATTTCATGTACGCCAAATAGCCTACATAGTAAGTTAGGCAGCTGTAAGCAGCGCCTCCGAGTCTGGTGAAAATTTTTAAGTTGTTTGATGCACGATGCTGTGACAAACAGACAGAAATTTTATTTATATAGTCCCAGTGAAACAAACAACAAAAAATGACTTTTTGGATTCAGCTCATTGAAATCTTAGAATCATAGAATCATAGAATCATAGAAATGTAGAGTTGGAAGAGACCCCAGGGGCCATCCAGTCCAACCCCCTGCCATGCAGGAACACCCTCAAAGCACTCCCGACAGATGGCCATCCAGCCTCTGCTTAAAAACCTCCAAAGAAGGAGACTCCACCACACTCCGAGGCAGCAGATTCCACTGCCGGACAGCCCTGACTGTCAGGAAGTTCTTCCTGAGGTTCAGGTGGAATCTCCTTTCCTGCATCTTTCAAAGGTATGCCACACTACTCTGCATGAATAGAAAAAGGGTTGGAGCTCTTCCTGAAAGTGAATCCCAGTTGCTCCATGCAGCCTGTGTGTTAAGCTCCAAACATGCCTCCCAACTTTGGCCAAAACCCAGTGAAATAAGAGTTAGGGTGCACCCCCAGGATATGAAGCGGCCGCTGGTCTTGGCCGAAAGGGTGAGGGTTGTGCTCACAGACGGAACCCGCCCTCCCTTTCTTTCTCCTCAGAGCCCAGACCAGCTGCGTTTTCTCGGCTGAACTCCCTCCCCTTCCGTCCCCATCAGGAAGCAAAAGCAGTGGCCCCTCATGGGCTTGACAGCTATGGGCAGGGATGGTTTCAGTGGGGTGCAGAGGACTACAGAATAGCCCCCTGCACCCCCCCCCCCGAAATAGGTATGTGTACACATAACCCTCACATACACACATGTATCCTACTAACAGGATTCCACTCAGGGTTATCAACTGGGAAGAGCTTGGAGAAGTTTCTTTTGTGGACTATAACTTTCAGAACCCCTCCCCCTAGACAGCCACCATGGCCGGTGGCTAGGGGAAGCTGGACATTGTCGTCCAGAAAACCAACTTTTGCAAGCTCTGCAGCTGGACTATTTGGGCATGCGTCCAGTCCTTCTCTGGGCCCAATTCCAAGAGCTGGTTTGAAGGCCTGAAAGACTTGGTATAAAGATACCAGCCAGCAGGCTGGCTTCTACCACGGAGACCCGCGGGGGTCCCTCCACGATGCAAGGGAGGTGATTCTCCTGCAGGGACACGGCCAGGGGCCATCCGGGTGGACTTGTCTGTGCCAGCTGAGGGGCCCTTTTGTCCCCCTGGGGCCTTGAGGCGTCGTGATCAGACTGGGCCTCTCGACCTGCTCCCAGGAGGCTCTCTTCCTGTGAGTGAGTTGTGGCTCCAGTGCCTGCATTCACGCCCTTTTTGACTTTTTTGGTTTCACTGTGTCATGAAGTGGATGTTTCTTTCTTTGTGGTAATCCTCTTGGAGAGCTTTATGTTATCGAGGAGGACAAGTATGCCCTTCCTAAAAGAAGTAGGGGTCCCCCGATCTCAGGGCCCGGACCCTCCTCCCTGGTTCTGAAAGGGAGCAATCTCCTCTTCCTCCTCTTCGGGGGTCTTGCACAGGCTGGCCCTCGCTGGGCCCCTCTCTTCCTCCCTCTCCACATCCCCAGCTGCTTTCTCGCCTGGAAGAACATCTTGTTTTTGTTTGGGAGGGAGGGCCAAATCCTGCGCTCAGGCAGGGCGGCTTTCACCCCAAATGCTCTCAAGCGCTTTCCAGAAGTGGAGCCAAGTCTCTCCTGTTCCACTCGGGCGGGCGGCCTGATAGCACAAGCAGCCGCTGCCCATCAGCCCGGCCAGCTGCTGCCGTTCTCCCTCCGGCAGGCCCGGAGGAAGCTTCGGCTGGCGGCCAGGGACCCCAACCCTCCCCTCCCCCTCCCCCTCCTCCTGCTGGTGGGGAGCAAGGCCGGGCCTCCCTCTGCCCCGCCCAGGCTCCAGCCAACATTCCTGCCGGATCACATCATCTTTCCTTCCTCGGCTCCCCTCCCGGAAAAAACAGCCTTGCCCTGCTTGCCAGAGAGGGGGAGAGGTGCCATCCCTCGCCCACGGGGGCGGGGGGCTGGACCGTGACGCTGGGTCCTTTGCTGCTCAAATGGCAGACTGGGTCTAGAGAAGCTTTTGATAGGCAATGCGGAACAAGGAACAAGGAAATGGTGTGTGTGTGTGTGTGTGTATAAGCATGACAATTTTCTTTTCTGTTGAGTTCTGACCCACACAAAAAAGTAAACTAAAAGACCTCTGCAAATTCAAAGCAGAGGTTGGTGTGCGCAGCACTAGTTGGCTAGTCTCCATTCTGTCAGCAAGAAATCCATCTTCTCCCCCTCCTGTGACATTTTTGTGTTTAAAATAACATTTCCTTCTTTGTTAGTGTGGCAACAAACTGAAGGATAAATGAATGCGTAGGGTACCTAAAAACATTTTCTAAAAGGGCAGGTGATTCATTTTGAGCGTAAGGGGTAGGGGGTGCCCGATGGCTGAACCGTGGTCTGGATTTTTCCGGCATGCGTGTCTGCCACTCCACTTGCAATGCGGCTGGGGCTATGCACACCTCAAACACAGAACTGGCCTCAAATGCTGCCTTTTGTATGATGTGTATCTCCGGCTTTAACAAACATCTTGTCAGAAACACGCAGTGCTTTGCAACCGTTCTCCTTAGACTTCTAAACATGCCTACAGCCAGATGGATCACGCGGTGTCCCCGGGGCAGGTGCTTCCTTTCTTCCGACTGGCCTATTTTCCTTTCTTCCTCCGCCAGAGACCCTCATGATGCAAGGAGCATCAACAGTGAGGACGGACACCTAGAGAGGCCTGATGGTCGGAACACCCTCATTCAGCTTAAAACAAGGGCCACAATTATCAAGAAAAGCACAGGCCGGTGCAAGCCCTGCTCTGCATTTCCCACTAGCGGGCAAGGGCCAGAGCAGTCATGGCGAAGAAGGGTGGCTGTGTGATGGAACTCGGGGGCAGCTCAGGAAGGCCAGGGTGGTCTCCCAGGGCCACGGGAGGGATCAAGGGCTTGCCGACCCTCCTGGAAGAGAGGCAACCTGGTTGCTGGGGCTGCTGAGTCTGAAGGCTTCATTCCTCCACAGAAAGGGGTGCTGCTGAGGTTCATGCTCACCAGGGAGCCCAAATCCTTGCAGGGAGGAACCACCCTTTCTTGCAAGCCTTCTTTGCCTTCCCTTTCAGGGGGTTCTGGGACAGCTGAGAGGAGCATCTGAAAAACCCTGGCCGAACTCAAAGGGGCCCAAGAGGATCCCAGGAGCCGAAGGGAGCTGACGGCAGCTGGAGGACAGGACTCTGCTGGAGAAGGAGGGGCCCCTCTTGCCATGGGGAGCAGCTCCAGATACGCTCCACCCCGTGGAGGCTGCTGAACCTTCAGCCCCCAAAGAGAAAAGAAAAAATCCCCCTAACCACTAGGACTGACTTCCTGGTGATGAAGAGCCGATCGGAAGGTGGTGGCTTCTTTGCTGGTTGGAGGGGCGCCTCTTGGGTTCCCTCCCCTGCAGGAGGGCTGGACTGGGTGATTCCCAGGGTCCCTTTTGGTTCTGTGAAAGGCCTCTGGGTGAAATGTCGTACAGAGGGGGGCACGCCCACCCACGGCTGCTCCTCCTTGTCATCCCCGTACAATGTACAGTGTGGGGACAGAGATCCTCCTGGATGCTGCCCGGATTCCATTTTGCTCCCTTGGTCTCCTTGGATCTCTCCAGAGAAGGAAGGAGCCCTCCAGGCTGGGGGTGAGGGGTGGCAAGGGGGCCCTTTTGCAGGGAGGTCTGTCTACCTGCCTGTTCCTATCGCTGTTCTCCTGCCTTGGGGAAAGAGAATGGATTTTTAAAAAAATGATTTGGGGGGTCACAATGGACATAGAAGTGCCCGTGGCTGGATCAGACGAGGGGCCTTGCTGGTCCCAACTAGCCGGACAGTTGGGTGCCAGCCCTCTGCTCCGGGAATTGGCCCTGGTCACTGACCGAGTGGCCTTGCTTTGCTCTGTGAAGGGGGACACAAAGTCTATCTGCTGTGCTGACAATGGGGCTGATGGGAGTTGTAGTCCAGAAGCATCTGGAAGGCTGGATCCCTCCCTCTGGTCCTAAATGAAGGGATAACCTCCTCCAGCTCCTGGGTTGGGATGTGCTCATCTAATCGGGAGGACCCCCCCCCTTTGAATCTTGGCTGGGGGCTCCTCCCCTCTGAGTGGGGGAGGGGCCTGGGTGAGAGATCCTCCTTCCACCCCAGCCCAGGGAATGGACCTTCAGATACCATGGGAAGGGAGGGGCTGGAGGGTTGCTGTGGGACTGGCTTCCTTCTGTGCGGGGTGGGGGAGGCTTGGGCCCCAGAGGGGCTTTTCTTGGGACTTCAGACACTCGGGATGATCAGCGGCAGGAGAGATGCACAGCAGGAGGGGCACGCCCGGGTCACCCGCTCTGTGCTCAGTGGGGTGCGAATGGAAGCACGGGCAAGGCGTGGGGGGGACACAGTTACAAGCACCTGGCTGCATGGTGGCAGGAGGAGGAGGGGGCTGGCCTTCCTGACCCCTGCCCTCCCTCCCTCTCTCCCCCCCAGTCTCTGACTGGGGCAACTTGGCGGGTGGGGCCTTTCTGATGTTCTCTCCCTCCCTCCCACATCCCTGCAAGGTAGATGAACTTTGTGGTCCCTCCTGACCCCGGGGCTCCATGACGCCCATAGCAAAGGGGAGGAATCATGGGGGAAGGCTGGGGCCCCAGACCTTGGCTGCTCCTTGGGGTCTGTTTGGAGAAAGCGCCACACGGCTGCCTTTCCCTCACAGGGAGACACAGTGATGGAGAGGAGCAGCCCAGCTGGTTCCCTCCCTTTTGGGGTGGGGGCGAGGGAGATCTTTTTTTGGGGGTGGGTGGAGTGTTGGCCAGGGAGTCTGGAGGCCTGGGGTCAAGTACCCCTCCCCCTGCTAGCCATGAAGCTCATTGGGTGGCACCCACTCTCTTTTGGTGCCTGACCTGCCACAACAGTGTATTGGAAAAATGCTCTGCACATGCTCTGAGGTGATGCCCCTCTCAGCTGGCCAAAAAACATAGCCCTGATGAAGTGGCAAAGTTCTGCCCCGTGCGAAGGATGTCAAGCAGCCCCGGTGCCCTCATCCATGTGTGATCCAACGTGACAGAACCCACGAGGATCAGACAGGACACGATGCCAGTGGTGGGATCAGTCTTTAAAAGGAGTTGTCCCACCACACGGCTGACACAAGCTCTGCTGGAGGGGCCCTTAATTCACCCGGGCGGCCGTCTTGCTCCTGGCCGAAACCGTGCGCTAGTGTTTCACGTGCCACAGACCGGTCTCTGCCTTGCCACGGACACTCCCACGGACGCTGCCACTGCTGTTGCTGCTACTAATGGTGTTTACGTTGGGGGGGGTGTGCTGCCGCCTCCCCTTCGGAAGCCCCGCCAGCACAGACAATCCGGCACAGGCAAAGTGAGGACTCGGTGGGCTTGGCTCTGGGGGAACTTGGCCACTTGCCTGGGCAGGAGGACGGGCAAGAGAGGGCTTCGTAGGAATGGAGCTGGAAGAGCCCTCCAGCCCAACCCCATTCTCCCACGCAGGAATACAAAATCAAAGCACTTTTGACCTCTGGTTAAAAATCTCCAAAGAGGAGAAGACTCCACCACACTCCCTTGAGGCAGCAGCAGATTCCACTGTTGAACCGCTCTTACAATCAGGAAGTTCGTCCTAATCCTAGAATCCTAGAGCTGGAAGAAACCCCAGGGGCCATCCAGTCCAACCCTCTGCTATGCAGGAACACCCTCAAAGCACTCCCAACAGATGGCCATCCAGCCTCTGCTTAAAAACCTCCAAAGAAGGAGGAGCCTCCACCACACTCCATGGAGGCAGCAGCAGAGTCCACTGCCGGACAGCTCTGACCATCAGGAAGTTCTTCCCGAGGTTCAAGTGGAATCTCCTTTCCTGAAGCTTGAATCCATTGCTCCTTGTCCTAGTCTCTGGAGTGGTAGAGAACAAGCCCCTCCGTCCTCAACGTGACATCCCTTCAAATATTTAAACCTCGCTATCATGTCCCCTTTCAACCTTCGCTTCTGCAGAGTAAACATACCCAGCTCCCTAAGGCGTTCTTCATAGGGCATGGCTTCCAGACCCTTCACCATTTTGGTCCCCCTACTCTGGACATGTTCCAGCTTGTCAACATCCTTCTTGAAATGAGGTGCCCAGAACTGGACACAGTATTCCAAACGAGGCCTAACCAGTGCAGAATAGAGTGGTACCATTACCTCCCTCGATCTAGACACCATACGCCTATTGATGCAACCAAGAATTGCGTTGGCTTTCTTGGGTGCTGCATCACACTGCTGACTCATGTTCAGCTTGTGGTCCACCAAGACTCCTAGATCCCTTTCACTTGTACTGTTATCCAGCCACACGTTCCCCATCCTATATTTGTGCATTCCATTTTTTCTGCCTAAGTGCAGGAACTTGCATTTCTCTCTGTTGAAATTCATTTTGTTAGCTTTGGCCCAGCTTTCCAATCTGTTTAGGTCGTTTTGAATTTTGATCCTGTCTTCTGGTGTATTAGCAACCCCTCCCAATTTGGTGTCAGTGTTTAGGTGGAATCTCTTTTCTTGAAGTTTGGAGCCATTGCTCCATTGTGTCCTAGTCTCTGGAGCAGCAGGAAACAGGCTTATCCCACCCTCCATATGACACCCCTCTGTGATGGATGCTGGGGAGGGGCTGGCCAGGGCCTGTGAGGACATGTGCCTACCCTGGTTGATTGACTTCCTCTGCCTCCCCTCCCAATAATAAAGGTCATTTCAAGAGTTTCCTATCAAGAAAAGAAAAGACTGGGGATTCAGAAAGGGGGGGGCTGGGATTGCTCTCTTTTGGCCAGAGGTTTGGGGGTCAGGAGAGGTCCAGAGGTGTAAGATCCCCCCCCCGCATGACAAAACAGGGTGTGCCCTTATCCCATGCCAGCCACCAGCAGAAAGAGATCCATGAAACCAACACAGGCCAAAGGCGAGTTCCTCAGGCTAAGCTGACCACAGGCAGCCACGCCCTGGGGTCCGGATGCCATCCCATCGTGCCCAGAATCTTCTTTTCATTCTTGGTCATTTCCTGCACCCTCTGCACTGAGATTCTGCTGTGGCCACCTGCTGGCAAAGGGCACGAGGGTATTTCGCTCAGGGCTGAGCAAATCTGCCTGCCGCCCACTTCACCTTTGGGACAGCTGCTGTCTGGAGCGGTGAAAAACCGCCTCCTCCCTCGGGAGCCTGCCAGGAGGATGAGACGGTCAACAGGGGCCCTGCTGCCCGCCCCAACCCCTTACGAGGTCAGGTTGATGCGCCCATGCCACAGGGCCTTGTCGGAAGTGGCACCCGGCCCTGAACGTCCTGCCAGGAGAAGCCTGGCTGGATCCACCTGCTCTGAGTTTCTCAGGACAGGCGGGACGGCTGAGACCGCAATCTTCCTCCACAGGGCCTTTGGTGGTTGAAGCTACTCTGTTTCATCTTAAAATTACTTTCAAGGACTACTTCTTAGGCTGTTTTAAAAAGTTCTTAAAAAGTATTTGAATTTGTTTTTGAAATTTCCATCTCTGCGTTGAAGGTTTTTATTGTTGTGTGATGCTTCAAGGACCCTGGTGGTCTGGGACTTGAGGTGATAAATGCTCTACTTAAAAAATGAGAGGCAACATGGTGGGAGTGCTTTGGGCTTTGGCTACGACCCTGGAGACCAGCGTTGGATTCCCTTTGCTTGGCCATGGAAACCCACCGGGTGACACTCTCTCAGCCCCAGAAAACCCCACGATAGGGCTCCCATAAGTCAGAATTGACTTGCGGGCACACAACAACTTAAGGAAAAAAAAAATAGATTTCTGTCTTTGTCCTCAGGGGCTCTACGTGGGAGGAGGAGGTGGCCCCCACTGAGGCTGCATGCTGCGTGCCTTCTGTGTGGGCATTAAGGAGCCCCCCACCCATCTGGGGGGGGGGATGAGGCTACCTGACCAAAGGCTCCAGGCCAGGTGGGGGACCTGGGCAGCGGGGATCCCACTGAGTAACCCCCTACCCCACGCTGTGCATTTCAGCCATGAAGGAATCTGTCTGCAAACAGGGAGGATGGTGCCCGGTGGCCGTCTGCGTAGAGCGACCCTCTCTGCATTGAGGGCAGCAGCTGTCCCAACAGCAGCTCTGGTCTTCTGGGGGTGTCTTTCCCAGTTTATGGGGATCTCCTATCCCCCCCCCCATAACTTGATTGCTCCTCAGGCCCGGCCTGGCTGGCTTTGGATGAGACCACCAGAGAGGGAGCCTGAATTAATTATGGGCCGCTCGCTCGCTCACTACTTGTCACCGGAACCTCCCTGCCAAGCGCTGGTGTGTGTGTGTGTGTTGGGGGGGCTTCTAATCAAAGCTGGAAGCCCAGGGCCACTGCCAGCACCAGCTCCCCCTGCCTTGAGCTGGAGGGCCTCAACATGGGAGCTGGAGCTGGGAAGAGGGGGAGACCCTGTCCTCCACCCCACATGGCTCGGCTGTGACTCTGCTGTTGACTCGGTGAGTTGGGGACAGCCCCCCCTCTGCCATCACCCCCCCATGTAAGGGGGAACCTCAGAGGCCAGGCCTAGTCAGACCCCCGTCCCCAAAGACAGACCTCTCCTTTCTCTGCTGCAAGACCTCCAGCGCCCCCCCACGTGCCTGCCCTCCGTCAGTCTCCCCTCATGGCCAGGCTGTTCTTTCCCCACCTCTGGGTCTCTCCTGGGGAGAGAGGCCCTCTCGTCCATCCGGCTTGCTGGACCCCCCCTCACCATTCTGAGCAGTTTCAAAGAGAGAGGAGGGAGGTTCCCTGAAAACTAGGAGCTATTTGGAGCAGCTGCTGGTAGAACAAACCCCACTGAGAGGGAGGACTGGTCCAGTGAGACCCAGTGGGGTGGAGGGGACCCACAGCCAGACCCCAGCCTGACTCACAAGCATCCCCAATTGGCCCCACTCAGAGTGGTAGGGGTCCTCAGGGGCCAGAGAAGCCATCAGGGGGCCAAGAATGCACCCCAAGAACACCGTGGGGCTCAGAGGAAGACACAGAGAGCTGTGCTGGGCCAGACCAAAGGCGGGGGTCCACCACCCTGCTTGCCAGTGGCCAACAAGGGCGCAAACACAAGGCTACCCCCCCACCTGCATTCTCCAGCGACTGTGAACCCCAATTCCTACTGTAGCCTAACCAGCCCCACCTCTCCTGCCCCTGGAGGTTTTCTGTAGGTTCCTACAGAAGGCTGGGCAGTGGAGGGGGGGAGATGGGATGGGGAGAACCTGAAGGCGTCCTCTGGACTGCACCCACATATCCTCCCCCAATAAGCTCCCCTGTGAGTTAAAGAGGTGGTGGAGGGAATGGCCAAAGGCCCCTTCGGCCGGCCCTCAAGAAGCCACGCCGGTGGGCAGACTCCATGGGGCTGGGTGCCCTCCGTGCCCTCATCCCCTGGGGGCAGCCCTGGACCAGCCTGGGCAGAGCCAGCCAAGCAAGCAAGCAAGCAAGCAAGCAAACACGCCAGCACCGCGCTTCTTCCTTCACCATCCGTTTTTTAATTACCTCCAGTTGTGTGCAAAACAAACCAATAAAACCTCAGGATCCCTGGATGCCTCCCCCCAAAAAGTCGAGGGGCACACCACGTCAGGACAGAACAGTCGGTGTGTTTCCCGGGGGTCTCCTTGGGTCCTCGCCCGCAACGCCCGGCGGCTCCTTTTGTCCAGCAAAAAGACAGGAGAGGGAAACGGGGGGGGGGGGGCGCTGAGAAGACTGAAGGGGGGCGGGGTTGGCAGCGGCTCCTGATATTTTTTTCTTCCGGGAAAGACCCCGGTGGGGGCCCCACAGAGCTTCAAAAGCCTCTCTCACTTATAAGCGCCAAGTGTCAGCCGCCATCCATGGGGCGCAAGGGGGCCTCTGGGGGGTCCGCTTCAGCATCCAGGGACTGTAAACAAAGCACGCGCCCCCCCCGCTCCCCACCGCCGAGGACAACCAACTGGTGACCCTCTTCTTCTG
Source organism: Cyclura pinguis (assembly GCA_030412105.1). NCBI lineage: Eukaryota > Metazoa > Chordata > Lepidosauria > Squamata > Iguanidae > Cyclura > Cyclura pinguis. The sequence goes on from CM059601.1 coordinate 431,258, forward strand.
GGTGGGTGGGGGCGCAGGCCGGGGGGGGCGACGAAAGACCTGCGGGGGTGGTCCAAGGCCCGGGGGGGGCGTCCAGTGGGGGGAGGCAGGGAGTCCAGCCCGGCGCCTCTTCCTGGCGGGGGGTCTCAGCTTTCGGGGCTCCGGCCCCGCCGAAAAGGGAAGGAGGGCGCCCCGAGGGATTCCGCGGGAGGGAAGCCTGGCTCCCGCCTCCTCGGCTCGACGGCGCGCTCCGCGGAACCGGCTCGCTGGGCCTCCCCTCGCCCGCGGGAGACGGCGCTTTTTCTCCCCCCCCGCCAGGCCGGCTCCGTCCGTCCGACCTTCGCCGCCCTCCTCATCCAGTGTCCGGCTCCGGGCCGTCGCGGCCGGGCTGCGGGGAGCCCCCGCCCCCGCCCTCGCCCTCGGGCCCGTTGCCGTTCCCGCCGCCGCTGCTTTCGATGGAGGACTCGCTGCCGGTGCTCTCGCCGGAGAGGAGCCGGGTGACGCGCAGGTCGGCCCGCAGGAGCGCCACGTCGTTGCCGATGCCCAGCTCGCCCAGTCCGCGGATCAGCCCGCCCAGGCCGGGCGCGCCGCCGTCCCCCTCCGGGCCCTCGCCATCGGGGCCCGGCGCCCCGGGCAGCTCCTCCTCCTCCCGGTCGCGGTCCTCGTCGTCCCCCTCCGGCCCCCCGCCGTGGCGGCGTCGGCGTCGCGGCTGGCAGCAGCACTCCTCCAGGCCGCCGGCAGCCCGGTTCGCGGCGGCGGCGGCGGCGGCGGCGCGGGCCTCGAGCTCCTCGCCCAGCGCGTCCTCGGTGATGGAGCCGAGCTTGGGGGCGCTGCGGCTCCGCTCGACGGGCGGCTTGTAGCAGCAGGCGGCGGCGCCGGGGCTGCCGGGCCCGGCGGTGGCGTCGCCGCGGAGGAGGAGCCGCCGGAGCGGGACGAGCGGGATGGCGCCGCCGGGGGCGCCGGGGCTCTGGCCGACCTGCTGGAGCTGCTGGTGCCGGGCGTCGGCGCGCTTCTTGAGGCGGCGGAACTCGGCCAGGGCGGCGGCGGAGGTCTGGTAGAGGAGGAGGGCCATGGCGCGCGCCTTCTCGGCCTTGGAGACCAGGACGGCGTGGCAGCGGAGCAGCACCGCCTTGTGCTTCACCTCGTGCCGGTAGATCCAGGCGAAGAGCCGCGGGAGCCGCGGGTCGGCCACGCAGTAGGTCACCCGGTGCAGCAGGTAGAGGTGGCCCGGGCGGGGGGCGCCGGCGCCGGAGGCCGGGGCGGGGGCCATGCGGATGCCCTGCGGGCCGATGGTCAGCTTCATCTTGGTGCCTAGGCGCCCGGCCTCGCTCTTGGCCCAGATCTTGCCCACGGCGGCGTCCGTGCAGCCGTCGCCCTTGGCCTGCAGGGTGGTGGCGTTGCCCAGGTAGAGGACCGTGTAGGTCGGCGCCTCGCTGCTCACGCGGAACTTCTTGCGCTTGGAGCGGAACAGGTGGCCCACCCGGCTCAGCGGGCCCGAGCCCAGTGCCGCCGCCGCCGCCGCCGCGCAGGAGTCGCTCGCCGCCCCCGCCTTCCCGGCCCCCGCCGCTACCACCGGGGGCCCCGGCTGCGCATCGGGCCACGAAGGCTGCCTACCCTGGGCCGGCGCATCCGGATGTTGCTGCTGCTGCTGCTGCTGCCGCCGCCGCTGGGGCTTCTTTTTCTCGCCGTCAACGACGGCGGCGGCGGCCAACTCGAACTTGTGCCTCTTCCACGGGAGCATGGCCTCGCCGGGCCCCGACGGCGCCGCCGCCGCCAGCCCCGGGCGCTGCTGGTGCGGGGGATGGTGCTCAGCCGGAGGCGCCCTCCGCAGCCCCGGCCGCCGGCCGCGCATCCCGACCGCACCGCCGCCGCCGCCGCCCGAGAGGGAGAGCCGGGCGCCCCGGGCCCCCCGCTCCCCAGCTCCGCATCTGCGCGCGACCCCGCTGCCTCGCCCCCGCCGTCGCCCCCAAGCCGCCTCCGGGCCGCCGCCGCCGCCTCCAGCGCTGCCGCCGCCGCCGCCGCTCCTTCTGCTCCTCGTCCTCGTCCTGCCGCCGCCGCCGCCGCCGCCGCTGCGGGCCCCTCGCCATCGCCGCCTCGCGATTCACATCCCGGCCGCGCCGCTCGCCGCCGCCGCCGCCGCCGCCGCCGCGCCTCCGAGACTGGGGCGGCTGGCAGGCGCGCCGGCTAAATATAGGGCGGCGCGGGGCAGAAGCCCGAGCAGAAGCCGACGCCGAGCCGGGAGGCGGCGACACACGACGAGCAGGACGGGCGGGACCAGCAGCAGCAGGAGGAGGAGGAGCAACGCGGCCGCCCCAGGCCCGGGCCGCCCCTCGCCGCCGCCGCCGCCGCCGCTTCAGCCCCCGGCGCGCCGCCCGCCTCGGTCGCTGGCTGCCTCCGCCCGGCCGGCCCGGGAAAGACGCGGGGGGAGGTCGCGGAAGATCGGGCGGGAGCGGCGGCCGGGGAGCCGAATTCCTTCCGAGCGGAGCCGCGCCGCCCGCGTCCCCTGCGTGCGCGTGCCTGCGCGGGCGGGGTTGGCGGGCGGGGACCCGCGGCGGCGGCGGCTGCGGCGGGCGTCCGGGCCCGCCCGGCCCCCGCGCTCTCGGAAAGAGCCATCGCCCCCGCCCCGGGAGGAGAAGGCGTGGGGCTCCCTTTGGGGCCGGTCGACGTAGAGAAGAGTGGCGGGGGCAAAATGGGGGATGTGCGGAAGGAAGGAGGGGGGCGAGGCGGCTCCCTTCCCGCCGTCCTGGAGCTGAGGGGGGACGCGGGGGGCGCAGGTTGCCAGAAGGCAGCGTGTCTGCTCTGGGTTTTAGTGTGAACCCTATGGGAGGCCTCCAGGGCGCCGAACTGATTTAGTGGCTGTGGGTGTTTAGTGCCTTGGGGAGACCGGATCTGCCCAGAAGGAAACGGGGGAGAACAGGAACAGAGGGATGGAAGGAGGTGGCTCTGTATGTGTGCGTGTGTGTGTGTGTGTGACCTCCGGAAGTACTGTGACCCACACCCTTCTGGGGATCCCCTCCGTTGAAGTGGATTTGCTGGAGAAGGGCAGGAAAGGGGGGCTCCTCTTGCTTCCCCCCATTCTGCTCCAGAACTGGCTGGAGTTTCAGCCCCCCCCCCCCCGCGCCCAAGGCGTTGTGTTGCTGCGGGAGGTAGACCCGGGTTACTGTTGCAGCGTGAGCTTTGTTGGTGGCAAACAGATGCCAGAGAAACATTCCAGCCCTTTTTTCTAGTGGGTTCCAGCACCCCTCTCACAGCCAGTGGTACGCTTGGGTTCCCAAAGTAATTTCCCCCAGCTGGTGATCCGGTTCCTTGGGTTGGCAGACCCCCTCCCCAAACCAGGGCTGATGGAGATGGGCTCCCAAGGGTATAGAGTGCGGCAGAAAAGAAAAAAAACATAGCTATGAGGATTGTGCGAGCGGGGTGGGAAAAGAGGAACATTTTATGGCCCTGCCCCGCCCCTGTCTGTCCGTTCCACATCCTCATATTTTTTCCCAGGCTCAGACTGCCGGGCGATTGCGGAAAGTATCCAACAAGGCAGCAAAGGCAAGGTGGCTCTTTCCCTCCACGGCTGGGCAGGTGTTAGCGCTTGGCCAGGATGCACTAAGAAGGACTCCGGAACGCGGCTGCCTGGCAGCAGAGGCCTGGACCATCATGCGCAGCGGCGGCCTCCGCAGGAGAATCCGTGGCTCTGGAGCCTGCTATCCTGCCGATGGGCACCGGCTTAGGTGGCTCTAGAAGGGGTTTAGGGGAGTTCAGAGAGAGCGAGGCCATCAGACGGGCAGGAGGGCTCTGCCTCCCCTCCCGCAGCCCCCGCTTGGTTTCTGTGTGTTGGCGGCCTGCCCACTGGAGGAACAGGGGAGGAGCCTCGCTCGGTCTCTGGCCTGGTCCTCCCAAGTTCTTGCAAGTGAAAGAGAGGTATGGAAAGTGTTGGAAACGTTTGCTGAACCTTTTACTGAAAGTGTTCACTGTGGCACAGAGAGCAGGACGCATCAGCTCCTGTGCCACTGGCCACGTGTGAAAAGCGGGGAGGACTGTCCTCCTTGCTCACTGCAAATGGCATTTCCCACCCATTTGTTCTTATTTCAGAAATCCACCTGGGAACTTGTGCCGCTTGCCTGGGTTTTCACCACTGCCACGGGGTTTGTGCTTCGGTGATCCAGTACAAAGCTCCTCCCTGGAGGAGATGGAATAAAGATAGCCCCAAATCTTGCAATGCCACCCAGTGACCGCTGCCCCTTTGCTGCCCCCCCCAGCAGCTCTCTCCAGGTCATTCAGGGGCTCCCCCAGTCTCTGGGGGAGCCCCTGAATGGCGGCAGGGAATACACAGCAGCTCTGCTGATGGCCTCTCCCTTTCTAGGCACAGTTCACAGTGTTGGTTTTTTACCTACCTCTCCCCATGAATTGAGGCAAGGGACAACAATATAAAAGTTAAAACATCAGTGAAAACAGTAGTTAAAATGCATACCATCTTAAAAGAAAAAAAATATTATAAATACTTAAAAAATACACAGTACGTGTTTGAAATTCATTGTTAAAATTCACAATTTAAAATCATCAGTATAGGTCTGCCAGAAGAGACTGGTCTTTAATGCTGTTTTAAATTCAGACAATGTATTGAGCTGCCGAATCTCTTCTAGACAGTCATTCCACAGTCTGGGGAAGCTGAAGAAAATGTCCTCTGGGTGACCGTTGCCAGTTTGCGGGGCAGATTGTGTGGGAGGAGGTGATTCTGCAGGTAACCTGGGCCATTTCCGCACTACATTCTTATAGCACGATTATTCCACTTTCAACATCCTATGGAATCCTGGGATCTGGCTGTCCCCTCCCTAAACTGCAACTCCCAGGATTCCATAGGATGCTGGAAGTGGAATAATCGTGCTATAAGTGTAGTGCGGAAATGGCCCTGGACTGAAACCATGTCAGGCTTTAAAAGTAATAACCAGCACTTTGTACTTTGGAAACTAATTGGTAGCCAGTGGAGTGACTTTAATATTGGTGTAATAAGCTCACCCCGAGATACGCCAGTAACCAATCCGGCTGCCATATTTTGAACCAGCTGGAGTTTCCGAACTTGGGACAAAGGCAGCCTCATGTACAGCGCACGGCAGGCGTCCAGCCTTGAGGTTACCAGGGCGTGTGCTACCCTCTTCAAGTCCTCCAGCTCTAGGAAGGAGTGCAGTTGGCGTATCAGCTGGAGCTGATAATAAGCACTTCTGGCTGTTGCATCTCTCTGAGCTGTCGCTTGGAACAATGGATCAGCACTCTCGAGCTGAGAACACAGTCTTTTGGGGGAGTGTGACCCTGTCCAGGACTGGCTGATACCCCTCAAAAGCCAGGCTAGGACCCTTGACAGGAAGCACCTCTGCCTTCAGTGTCAGTTTGTTTTTCTTCATCCGCAGCAGCCTGTTACCTCTTCCAGGCATTCATTCAGAGGAGGCATGCTGTCCTTAGCTGACACTGTTATCAAAGGCATGGAGAAAAGTATTTGGGTGTCTTCAGTATCCTGATAGCACCTCACCCCATGCCTCTGGGTGATCTCTCTAAGTGGCTTCCTGTAGATGCTGAATAGCGTTGGGAATAGAATGGCACCTTGTGGTAAGCCTTGTAGCAGCTCCTCTTTTGATGATAAGCTGTCCCCAAGCACCACCACCTGGGATCTTCTTGAGAGGTAAGACCAGAACCACTGCAGCGCCGTGCCTCCAATTCCCAGTCCCCTCCGTGTTCCAGAAGGATACCATGGTCGATGACACCAAACTCCGCTGAGAGGTCCAAAAACACCAGTGGGACACGCTCAGGCAGAGATCATCCACTGAGCAAGCCACAGTGTCCACGTCCCGTATCCTACGCTGAAACCGGTTTGAAATGGGTCTAGATGACTTGTATCATCCAGGACTGCCTGGAGTTGGAGGGAAACCGTCCTGGTTTCCTTGCATAAAAGGAAGATTTGATACTGGCCTATAATTGTTTACGTCCAGAGGGTTCAAGGAGGCCTCTTTTAGAAGTGGCTGTACCACCACTTTTTGAGCGCATTAGAGCTCTGACATGGTCTGGGAGGCACGTCTCTCTGCCCCACCGACTTCTTAGGCTTGCTTGGTGGGAAGAAGGGAGAGAAGCTCCCTCCCCAGAGAGACCGGGGGGGGGGGGCTCTCCTGGCTCTCCTTCCATCAGCTGGTCAAAACGTTTTGTGCCATCAGGCTTTTACAAACTGGCTAGGATTGGGCCTTTGATGCCGCGTGGTGCTGTTTTAAAGGTTTATATATAGTCTTTTAATACATTTTAATATTTTTAATGTTTTAATTTTTTAAATATATATCTATTCTTCTATTAATACTTTTGTAGTGTTTTTAATTTGTGTTGTTTTAAGTACATTGTTAGCCGCCCCCATCCCATTATTGGGAAAAAAGTGGGGTATCAATGGATAAAATGAATAAGCAAGTGCCCTTGTGGGGGGAGGTGTCAGCGGTGCCCCCTTCCTTGCTGGAGGAGGCCGGGCACTTCCTTCCTGGCCATTGCTGTCCTTCCTGTGGTTTAACCAGCTTTACTCAGCCAGGAGCCCCTCTCGCCTCTTATCTTGTGATGGCTAGGTCTTCTCATGAGCCTTTGGTGAGGAATATTGTGAAAGCTGTTTTGCAAAACACCTATTGGGTCACCCTGTCCCCTTCATGGCCCTCCCCAAAGGCCCCCAAAGTTTGTAGAGAAGTCAGGTGGTCTGATCAAGAACCCCCAGGCCTCTCATTTCACCCACCTGCCTGCCTTGAGGGCAGGGGGCACCCCATTGCAGCAGGTGCTTCAGCTGCCCTTCGGTTCCTTGCGCCTTCATTTACTCTGGTGGCCCGGGGCCCCTTCCCACTAGACCCTTCTGGCACTCTGTTTCCACCTCAGCTGCACGGACCCATCCTGGGGGATCCTGGGACTGGCAGTTGGGGGTGGGGTTAGAGTTCTCACCCAGAGAGCGCCTCGAGGGCCTCCCCAAACTACAAACCCCAGGACTCCACAGGGCAGAATCCTTGCAGTTAAAGTGGAACCCCGGTGCTAGAACAGTGGGAAAGGGCCCGGGGGTACTTTTTCTCCCCACCTTCCTATAAAATGCTCCTGGTGGTTAAAGATTCTTGTCAGGTACTGGATGACCCATTATCCATGAACACACTCTGAAGTGTTTATTCAAGGATCAAGAGACCACGGCACACTTCCCAGAAGCTGCTGAAACTAATTATCATGGGCAATCTACTTCTTTTATCAATACAAATTTAGGTCTGCAAAGCATTCATTGGTTGCCACATATGATTGATGCTGACCGTATGCTCTCCCATGCCAGCGCCTGGATCTGCCCATCTCCCATTGTTGACCTGCCTGCATGCCTTTCCTATTATCCTTCGCGCCATCTCTTCTCACAACAACCCGGCATCAGGCATGTTTGTTTTTCCTGCTCACCCCATCCATCCGCTAGCAAGCAATGGCAACTGATCTGTACAGGATACAGGAGACCAGCTGTTAGCACCATTCAGCGTATGTGATGCATCCCAGCCCTCAGCCATGGCTACACGCACTCCAGCACGCCGTTGTGAAGCTGGCTAAGCACACACATTCTAATACACAGCACCCAAATGCCCTCAAATGATTTCCCTTAAACATGACAGGGACGTGCTGCAACCTGACAGTTCTTCAGAGATGTAGCATAACAAGATAAAAGGGGACAACTGTAGCTTCAAACAAGTACTTGGAAACAGCTTTCAGTGGAAGACATAAAAGCTGGAGCTGTAACGTGGTCTGCTGTTTTTCAAGGAGCACCAGAAAAAAGAAGCACTGGAATAACTCTGGGTTTGCTGTGTGTTGGGGGGTGAGCAGCAATGGAGCTGGGTCCACCTTTCAGGAGGGGGCTGCTCCCAAGCTGGGGTGCTCACTCCCTGGATGTACATCACATCTGTGCCATCTGCGGGCTTTTCCTGGGCCTTCCTGCCCCTTCCTGGCTGGGGCTCTGGGGCTTTGCTGGATGTGGGTCCCTCTGGGGTCTCCAGTGCTTCTCTTACCTACCTCCGTTTCCAGACCTGCCCTCATGTGGAGAGTTGCGGTGAGAGGGAGAGGGAATACTTCTGCATGGTTCTTTTCAAGGTGCCACTGGGACCCTACTGGGGTTCTCAGGGCCCCTGGGCTGGCTGGCTGGCAGGCACTGTGTGGCATAGCAGGTGGGGTTGTTTGGGCAAGTGAGGGCAGAAGGGCTGGGCTTCTCTGGCATTGTGCCCACATCCGGGTTTGGTGCTTGCAGCACTTCCTTCCTTGCCACATGTGGGTGAACGGAGTCTCTGAGGCCACAGGGAGGAAAGGGGAGGGGGAGGGAGGGTCCATGCTGGATCTTGGGGGCTCTCAGGAGACATGCCTCCAGTGGCCCCCTTCCATGGGAAACCCCTTGCCAATGTCCCTGTGGCCCGCTCCCCATGAAAAGGAAGAAGGAAAACTCAGGGCAGGCCGGGGCTGCTGCTCTTCTTCCTCCTCCGGCACTGTTCTTGCTGCTCCCTGGAGGCAAAGGAGCAGGGCCAGGGGCTCTGGTCATCAGCACAGGGAGCCCTGCTGGGTAGGGTCCTCAGTAGGTGCTCAGCAGTGCCAGCAGCCCATCCCTGGCAGGGATCAGTGCTTCAGCAAGAAAATGCATACTATGTGTAACATATGCGCTTAATAAAAGGACAGGTGTGTCCTGCATTCCTACAGGGTTTTGTGGAAGAGAGAGATTGCCAAAGCTCAGCTCTTTCTAACAACGCCAGCTGGGGGCAGAGGAAGAGGCCTTCTCCTCACCAGTGGGACTGTGCAGTGGAGTCCCAGAGATCTGGGCTTAGAAACCAGGGGGAATTTGGTTTCAGCAAAGCAAGATCCAGCCACTCTCATTCCAAATGCTGCTCTTGCTCCACTGTTCTTGGCCCGCCAGCCTGGACTAAATCCAACAGCGAAAGCCTCAGGTTGCTCCCATCTGTAAAAGGGCTGCATTTTGAGGCAGGAGATCCAGCAAAGCTTTCTGACACCGGGTTGCTTCATCTCCCAGAAACTGGCAGGTCCTTTGGCTGGCCAAGCCTTTAATTAGAAGCACCTCATTCATAAACAGAGCAGCTGGAGCTTGTGGGATCCACACGTCTCCACCCAGAGATTAAGCAATGCTGTGCTCCACAAACAGCTGATCACGCCAAAGCCTTGGTCTGCCAGCAACCTCCTCTTATGCAAATGCCTGATTGATTCACCCCGAGTGACGGTTTCTGGGTCAAGAGGCAGAGGGAACCCAAGTGAGGGATGTCTTCGGCCAAGACGGTGCCATGAACAGCTGATGCACCTGGAGGGCAGGGTGACGCCTCTGGGAATCCTTGACTGGTACAGAAGAGACCAGTGAGTTTTTATGGGAACAGAACCCCACTCAAGTTCTCTTTTTTTTCCTTCCTGGCTGGCAACCTCCAGAGGGCTCACCTTCACCCACTGGAGGGACCAACATTGCCTTACATCAAGCGTGTGCCTCTTTCAAGCCTGCCAGCTGGTGCAGAACGCAACAGCTATGATGTCCAGTGGAGCACCAAGTTTTGTGTGTGTGTGTGTGTGTGTGTGTGTGTGTGTGTGTGTGGGGCACCTACGCTGGCTGAAAGAATGGCACTGGCTGCCTTTTTAGCCTCTCAGCTACAGGCAAGGTCTTGCAAAGGGATCTTGTAGCACCTTTGAGACTAGCTGACAGAGAGAAGTTGGTAGCATGAGCTTTTGTAGACTCAGGACCTTTCCGTACTACACAATTATTGTAGTATAATTCCACTTTAACTACCAGGGCTGGCTCCTATGGAATCCTGGGGTTTGTAGTGTTGGGAGGTAGTGGAGCTCTCTGAGTGAGAATTCCACATATCCCTCCCTAAACTGGAAATCCCATGATTCCATAGAACAGAACGATGGCAGTTAAAGTGGAATCATAGTACAATACTTGTCTAGTGTGGAAAGGTCCTGTGTCTGCTTGCTTCATCAGATGGTCAAGGTGTTGTTACTGCAGTGTGAGTTTTCTGCTCCTGGAAACTGGGAGGCCTTCAATGAAGGCCATGTTGATTGTCCTGAGACCAGTGAAATGCTGACAGCCAGCGTTGTGAAGGTAGATTCCACAGATGCACAAGGCTGGAGGGAACGCCTTTCCCCACGGCAGTATGTGCCCAACTACTTTAAATCATCCCCCAAAGAGAGCCACCTAGACTCTGTCTGAGAACCTCCCAAGAAAAGGGAGTCCAGTTCTCCTGTCCAAGGGAGCCCTTTGTTCAACTGTTGAAGAGCTCTCATGGCCAAGAGATTCTTCCCAGTGTTGAGGTGGAGCCTCCTTTCTGTCACTTGAACGGATTGGTTCCCTTCCTACCCTCTGGAGCAACAGAAAACAAACTTGTTCCACCCATATATTGGGGGATAGTTGCATCCTATCACCTCTCTGTCTTTGCTTCTTCAGATTAAACAAAACCAGCTCCCTCAACCAGACTCGATTTCTGGACCTTTTACCTCCTTGCTTGGCCTCCTCTGGACACATTCCAGCTCCTTGATATTCTTCTTGAACTTCCCAGGGCAGTACTTATCCTTTAAAACATTTCCCTAATGTGGTTTGAGAGGCAGAAACTGTGTCAACCATTAAATGCCTGCTGGAGACACAGCTATTTATGCAAGCCTTCCCTGTGAAGGAGTGGTTGTTTTCTCTCTGCACAAATGCCTGTCAACATGCTTCAATTATTTCTTGGTTCAAAACTGTTTCTGAATTGTTTTGTATTCTTTTATATGGCATTTTAGTGTAGACTGCTTAAAGATTGCTATTACATCACACAGCATGCAGCTACCATAAATGGATGAAAATCATACTAGAACTGGCTGCTGCAGAGGAAAGTGACCACAGAGGTGTGATTCAGGCCATACAGAAGGAAGGACGTCCTCACACAACACGCAGGGAAATGGTGGAACTTCCTGCCCCAAGATGAAGGGATGGCTGCAGAGTCAGAAGGCTTTGACTTGGGATTTAAAAGACAAGATTATGGCACTTTGTTGCCTCTCATCCAGCAGATAATGTACAGCCATGGGGACTGGTAGCCGCCTGAGTGACTAGTGGCCTGCCTTGTTCGCCAGCGGTAACAGGGGCAACCGCTGCCTCCGTCCCCGCTCTGTTTGTCAGCCTCCGAAGGGACGAGCCTCCACAGGGTGCCCAGCCACCGTCCCAAGACAGGGGGAGGCCCAGCCACTGGCTCTTTTCTCAATCTCAGTCTCTCTCTGCTTTTGAAAAGCATTTTTAAATTAGAATCTTTTTTGAAAAGACTATAAAAACTACAATAAAAACAATAAAGAAAACACAAAAACCACAAACAATAAACTAACAAAGTTAACTATAATTGTTATATTGTTCAGTATTACTGCAATTGTCTGAAATAAGGAAAGCATCTTGGGAAACACGTTCATTTTTCTAACTGAGATTCTCCTCAGCACAGACAGTTTTAGTTTTGACTAATTGAAAGTCTAATATCATTCCAAATTTTAATACAGTTGTTCTGAAACAACTTTGTGCTATGGGTTCCAAAAATAACCCTAAAATATTTCCCCCTTTTTTGTGACTTTAAAGCCTGTCTTTTTCCACCAGTAAAGTCTGTTGCTCTTGCCATATTCTTAGTCATCATTACTGTTTTCTCTTTATTAATTTTTAAAGTCTGCTATTTCTCCATAATCCTTAAGGATTTTAAATAGCATTTCTGTGCTGTTTAATGGATCTTGTTAAAAAAAAATCACCAGATTGTCCACAAATGCTCTTAACAGGCCACTGGTTCTTAGAAGATCTCTGGTGAGATCACAGCTCTGCAGTTCTGCGCTCAGAGCAGGACCCCACTTCCGCCCCGACGGCGTCCTTCCTCCTGCCAGTTTCAGAACACCAAATGTGCGGCTTTCCCTTCTGAGAGCCACTCAAGCCGGTGACTATTCCTACGTCGTTTGGCACCAGCCCATTCCTTGAGCCACACGGGGACAACCTGCAACCACTGCTCTGGCTGGAGCTTGTGGGACCCAAGCGCATCCTGCCCACTTTCCCTGCCACTCAGCATCAGGAGAAAGAGGACTGCCATCTTCCCAGCTAAAATTATAACCGAGCCTCCTTCTGGTCTTGATCAGGATTGCTGTGGGGTGGGGTAGGGTGCTTAAACCTCCAGTCAGAGCCCACTGAAGCACCCCTCCTAAAGGTTGTTCCGCGACTCTTTGTCCTACTCTTTCTCCACAGGTCATACAATCCTGGTCCGTCGGAAGGTACCTGAGAAGTCATTTAGTCACCCTGCTGAGGATGCAGGAAATCTTGGCAGTGGCAGTTGGAACAGCCTACCTCTGGAGGTGATAGTGTCGCCTCCACAGGAGGCTTTTAAGCAGAGACTGGATGGCTGTATTTGAGGGCTGTTTTAGCTGTGGATTCCTGCATGGCTGAAGGGTTTGGGGCTAGATGGAGACCTTTCTAGCTCCAGAATTCTATGATCCACTAAAGCTTGTTACTGCCCTGGCTAGCCTGAGCTTGGGGGATATAAAAAGATATCTCTCGATATCAATAATTCGGCCTCACATACCCATTCCCCTCCACGTGCTTGCGAGGCCCCCGGACAAGCACGCATACAGGCTCCGCCGATAATCGCCGTAATATTCCAACACAATACAGGCAGGCCAGAAATAGCCAAGTCGCAGCTTCGGGAGACTGCAAAGGCACCTACTCTGTTATGTATGCACGCAACTTTCAAAAGATCCTCTGCCCCGCGCTGACAGCTTGACGATCGAGCTATACAATGCTCAAGCACTCCGCGTTTGCATACCGGCTACTCTATTGACAATTTGGCTATAACTCAATCATTCAAATTCTGACCTTTCGGAGGCTTTGTCTCCAGCCCCAAATCCATTGTTTTCCCCAAGTACGAACTAGCCTGGGGTCACAATTCTCCTTATAAAAGTCCGTGACTTTGATTGCTTCCTTGGATAGCTCTTGGTTTCCATCCCGCCTTGCTGTCGCTTTGTCCGGCGAGCCTTCCCCTCAGTCCCATGTACTGAGATCCACGCTCCCCAGCTTCTCCGCTTCTAACCCGGCTTCAGGACAGGTGAAGTATCACCTAAACCAACAACTCCTCTAAAAATCCCTCTATCCCACTCCAACCTTTATTTCCTTAGTTATCTGTGTGAGTGTCCTGCATATACTGTTTGATTGTGTTTTAATAAAACATCATTTATTGTTTCAACTTCTGTGTGCTCCTTGACTCGGCCTGACCCCGTAAACATAGGGTTCAAGATCTCGCTATGTTACCCTGCCTCTTGTATTCCTAGGCTGTGCTCTTGGCTAATTTCCCCAACTTATATAATTGAGAGCGCGTTTAGGTGTCCCTCCCGGGACCCCCAGGAATCAGGGTAACAAGCTTTCCAGACAGATGGCCTTTTAAAGGTGGACAATGAAGGAGAATCTACCACCCTTTTCCAAGGGGGTCCGTTTTGCTACTGGGCAGCTCACACTATTAGGAAGTTCCTCCTAAGGTTTAGCTGGAATTCTTTCTTATCCTTTTGGACTCATTGGGGTTCAGGTCCAAACCTCTGGAGTGGCAGAAAACAAACTAATTCATCTTCCACATGATGACAGGCCTTCAGATATTTGAGGATGGCCAGGGTGGTGGTTTGAGTGTTGGACTAAAACCCTGGAGACCAGAGTCTGATTCCCTGCTTGGCCATGGAAGCCCACTTAGCCATGGTGACCTTGGGTGGGTCATAGAATCATAGAAACGTAGAGTTGGAAGAGACCCCAGGGCCATCCAGTCCAACCCTCTGCCATGCAGGAACACCCTCAAAGCACTCCCGACAGATGGCCATCCAGCCTCTGCTTAAAAACCTCCAAAGAAGGAGGAGACTCCACCACACTCCGAGGCAGCATTTTCCACTGCCGGACAGCCCTGACTGTCAGGAAGTTCCTAAAGTTCAGGTGGAATCTCCTTTCCTGCAGCTTCAATCCATTGCTCCTTGTCCTGGTCTCTGGAGCAGCAGAAAACAAGCCCTCTCCCTCCTCTACATGGCATCCCTTCAAATATTTAAACGTGGCTGTCACGTCCCCTCTTAACCTTCTCTTCTGCAGACTAAACATACCCAGTTCTCTAAGTCTGTCCTCATAGGGCATGGCTTCCAGGTCCCTCACCATTTTGGTCACCCTCCTCTGGACCTGCTCCAGCTTGACCATGTCCTTTTTGAATTGGGGTGCCCAGAACTGGACACAGTATTCAAGATGAGGTTTAACCAAAGCAGAGCAGTGGTACCAGTACCTCCCTCGATCTAGACACCATACCCCTATTGATGCAACTGAGAATTGCATTGGCTTTCTTGGCTGCCGCATCACACTGCTGACTCATGTTCAGCTTGTGGTCTATTAAGACTCCTAGATCCCTTTCACACGTACTGCTATCCAGCCACGTGTCCCCCATCCTATATATCTGCATTCCATTTTTTCTACCTAAGTGTAGGACCTTACACTTCTCTCTGTTGAATTTCATTTTGTTAGCCTTGGCCCAGCTCTCCAATCTGTCCGGGTCATTTTGAATTTTGATCCTGTCCTCTGGCATATTAGCAACCCCTCCCAATTTGGTATCATCTGAAAATTTGATGAGCATGCCCTCTATTCCTTCATCCAAGGGTCACACACTCTCAGCCCTCAGAGAACCCTGTGATAGGCTCCCCTTAAGATTGCCCTAAGTCGGAAATGACTGGAAGACACACAACAACAAATATCGCCTGTCTTCTCCAAACGAAACACTCAGATCCCTCAGTCATTCCTCCTCAGGCTTGGTTTTGAAACCTTTTAGCGTCTTTGTCACCCTTCTCGGGATACATTCCAACTTGTCCCCATCCTTCTTCAACTGTAGTGCCCAAAACTGGACACACAATTGCTCCAGGTGTTTGTCCTGGATTCTATGGGTATTGCCTTGGGTGTCTCTCTGTGGCCTGATGGTGGATCACGGTCATGATGCCTAAAGGGGGAATCAGCCGTTTTCAGAGAGGCATCCAAGACATGTCAGTCTCTTTCAGTACCTTTATGTAAAAATAGAGTTTTCTGACACCGTTAAGACTAAAAAGTGTATTTTAACATCAGTTTTTGTGGTTTAGAATTTGCAAAAGCTCCATGACAGAGTAATCATAAGTCAGAAACAACTTGGAGGCTGACTCATAAAAAGTGCTGTTTAGAATATTTTGTTCTGTCAAAGAACTGTGGAACAAGCAGTGTTCTGCATTTCAATCCCAGGATGCCTTGGAGGATGCTGGTCCAGATGGTAGGATCCAAATCAGTGGGTTGGAACTATAAGAAAAGGGATTCCAGGCAGACTTTAGGAGCCGCTTCCTGGAGGTAAGAGGGACTGGACAGCGGGGGTCTTTCTGTGTAAACAGAGTGGTACAGCAGCCAAGAAAGCCAACCCGATTCTTGGTCGCATCAATAGGCATATCGTGTCTAGTCCGAGGGAGGTAACGGTGCCATTCTATTCTGCGTCGGCTAGGCCTCATCGGGAATAATGCTGTGTCCAGTTCCGGGCGCCTCAATTCAAGAAGGGTATCGAGAAGCTGGAACGTGTCCAGAGGCGGGCGGCCAAAACGGCGAAGAGTCTGGAAGCCATGAAGCCCCACGAGGAGGGTCTTAGGGTGCTGGGTATGTTTGCAGGAGAGAAGGTTAAGAAGGGCCACGGTGTCCACGTTTAAATATCTGAAGGGACGTCATGTCGAGGGGGGAGCGGGCTTGTCTTCTGCTGCTCCAGAGACTAGGACGAGGTGCGATGGATCCAAGCTGCAGGAAAGCAGATTCCCCCTGAACCCCAGGAAGAACCGCGGCCCGGCCGCGGACTCTGCTGCCGCCTCCACGGGGCGCGGAGGGGTCTCCTCCTCCTCCGAAGGTTTCTGAGCAGAGGCTGCGGAGGGCTTCGCGCGTTTGTTCCCGCACGGCCGAAGGGGGCCGGACTGGGTGGCCCCCGGGGCCTCTCCCCCCCGGGATGCCACGCCCTCTTCTGGGGCCCCCCTCCTCCCAGGGCTGCCTCCGCGCGGCGGTCTGGCGGGGCGGGGCGGGCGGCCTCGGGGCGGCCCCGGGCGCCCTCCCTCTCCGCCTGGACTGCGAGCCCTGCGGGCACCCCGGGGCGTGTGCGACGGCGCCCCCGCCCAGGAACCCGCCCCTGGGGAACGCAGTTGTCCCTCCGTGCCGGAGCGGGCCGGGGCCGCTGAGACCTGCGGGCGAAAGGCGCGCGTCCTCCCCGCGCTGCCCCGCCCCGAGCTCTTCCCGCACCCTCCGGGAGGAGCCGGCCTCACCGCGGGCTTGTCGCCCCCTTGTGGGCCCGCCGGAATAGAAACCGCCCGGTACTAAGTATTGCGAGGAGCAGATTCCCCCCCGGAGTCTTAAAGGCAGAGCTCCCGGCCGCGCAGCTCTATTGGCCGAGTGCTTCCACGTGACCGGAAGGCGAGCTGAGGGGAGCGGCCCGTGTCGGGGCGCTGGCGTGCCGGCGGCGACATGGGCAAGAAGAAATCGGCGGGGCTGGGCCGGGCCCTCATTCGGGAGCGCGGGCAGGGGCGCGGGGCCCGCCAGGCCGGGACGGGATGGGTGAGCGAGCGAGCGAGCGGGCGGGCGGGCGGAGGGCCACCGGGCGGGCCCCGTCCCCCGCTGCCCCAGCTCGCCGTCTCCCCCGCGCGGGCCCCCGCTCACGGGGAGGGCGCGGCGGTGCGCGCTGCGGCTGGCTTCGGCTGCCCCGGCAGACTGCTCCGGAGCGCGGCGGTTCTCCGTGGCCGGGCGCGGCTCCCACGGCGGCTGCCGGCGAGGCTTCTGCCTGGGGTGGGGAGGGCGCCGGTCCCCCGGGCTGGCCGGGAGCGTCGCGTCCGGAGGCAGCCCGCCGTTGCGTGAGCCGGGCTGCGGGGAGGCGGCGGCGGCGGCGGCGGCGGCGGCGGAGGGGCCGCGCTCGGATGCCCGCCCTCCGGCTCTCCGGCGCGGGGGGCTGCGAGAGCGGTTCTTCCCCAGCGCGCCACGGACCGGCGCCGCCTTTGTGCCCCTTGGCGACAGCGGCTTCCTTTTTGCTTGGAAACCCTTTGCGGACCGCCGGCTGACGGGCCTTTGGCCACCCCTTTGAGATCCAGTGCTCTGAAGCTCTCGGACTTTGCCCTTCCGAATGTTTTGGACTTCATCTCCCAAAAGCTCTAGCGGGTAGCCAGAGCTCCTGGGAGCTGTAGTCCAAACGTGCTGGTGGACCAAAGTTGGAAGGGCGTGGCCCCGAAGGTGCCCTACCTCCAGCAGGCTGGTGGAGGCGCCTTGGTGGCTGCCCAGCCCTTATGTCTCCCTCCCGTGGGCAAGTTTCTTAAGGACGGGAAAGTAACAGGCACACACCTTTTGCCAGGCTGGGGAGATTCCGTTCTTGGTTCTGTGCCATCCTTGTAGTCACTGAAGGGGGGAAACCTGTGCCAGGAATCTGGAGTAGCCATAGACTGCTGTACCTCGAGGCAGTAGTTTGTGAGAACGTGGCCTGCTTTGTCCTCTTTTGTTTTGGGTTATGAATCTGTCTCTGGCTGATGTACTGCTTGTGGGCTGTACAGAGGAGAGGTGTTTGGTGCTGTATGTAGGCTGGTGCTCTGGCGTGGAGTCGGTAGCCTTTCCTTCGCCAATCCGGGTCATTTGCCCTTGAGCGTAATGGGTCTGTTGGTTTAAGTGACGGGATGTGCAGTTCTGGGCTTTTCCCTCACAGCTTCACACAAGCGAATTAAACGACGGGTATGACTGGGGACGCCTCAACCTCCAGTCAGTGACAGAACAGAACTCGCTGGAGGAATTCTTGGCTACGGCAGAACTGGCAGGAACAGAGTTTGTGGCAGGTGAGTTATTTGCAAGGATGTTTTTGCACAATTGTGTTCTGATCCAAATTTCCACTGAAGATTTGCTGCTGCTACTGTTGTTATTGTTCTGCAGAGAAAATGAACATTAAAATAGTTTCTCCAGAGACCCGGACTGGGCTACTGACAGCAGAAGAGGCCAAAAAGATCCAGGAACTGCATGAGCAGAACGAGCAATTCCTGTGCATCCCAAGGAGGTGAGTCTGTGACGATCCAGGGTCCTGCTGAGACTTTGCATTCTGCCTGGCCACCTGCATCTCCTGTGTCTTGCACCTGTCGTTTTGCACCTGTAGGGTCAGTGTGCCGACAGAAGTTTGCATGTCGTTGGCTTGCTGGTATTACTGCATTGTTCCTTGGTCACATGTGCATACCATCACACAGGATGACTTTGGTATCTCAGGGAGCATCCGCTTTGTGCAAGGTTTATTAGCTGTTAAATCATAGAGTAATAAAGTTGGAAATGTCCACAAGGACCATCTAGCCTAACCCCCAGCCATGCAGGAATCCACGGCTAAAGCATTCCCAAAAGGCGCCAACCCAACCTTTGTTTAAAGACTTCCAGAATGGAGAGTCCAACACCCACAAAGGCTGTCAGTTCCACAGTTGAATAGCTCTTACGCTAAAAAAAAAAAGTTCTTCCTAACGTTTAGGTGGAATCTCTTTTCTTCACATTTGAATCCGTGGATTCAAGTTGTAGTCTCTGGAGCAGCAGAAAACAAGCTCGTTCCATCTTCTGCTTGACATCCCTTCAAATATTTAAAGACAGTTATCACCGCACCTCTCAGTCTTCTCTTCTTCAACGAAGACACACCTAGCTCCCTAAAGCTGTTCTTCACAAGGTTTGTTGGTTTGCAGCCTTTTGTTTATCTTGGTCACCCTCCTCTTTCAGTATTCTTCTTGAGCTGTGGTTCACAGAATTGGACACAAGCTTGGACCAATAGCTATTTTGCTATGTGAAGTCAGGAAGGATACACAGAGAAACAGAGGCAAGAAAATTACACAAAGAATGAAGAGGGTCCTGGAGCCTTGATGGCGATGCACTGAGAGAAACCTATTATAGAGAGACATGGGCTTGGAAATGGCACCCAGGGAAGGTTTGAGTGCAAGTATTTAACACTTCGTGAGAAAGAGAGAGATGAAAGAGAGTCGAAATGCTACATGTTTCTGTTCCTGGTTTAGGGTCTTTTTTTCTGCCACAGACCCTGCACACTGTTGAGGTGTCCCTTACTGGTCCCTTGAAGCTTTAGGGGTTTTTTTACTCTTAGGAATTTCATTGGAAGTTTCGGTGGGAGGAAAAGCACAAAATTGTGCATTTTCTGTAGTCCTGACTAAGCCAGTAATAAAGGACAAACCCAGATGCAGAGGAGAAGGGAAGGGGGGGGCAGACTTAGCTGCAGATTCCCATTGCAGCTAAGGAGTGCAAAACTTACTGTAGTCTTACTGATTTCTTCCTCCCTCTTCCTGGCAAGACAAATTCTCTTAGCTGCCAGAAAGTGGGTGGAGAATGGTTCCTAGGGCAAAACAGATCAAAGGTGGGTAGAGGGTTCTGTGTTCAAAATGTTAGAGAGGTGTTAGGTTGCATTCTCAGCGCAATCTAAAAGTGGGTGGGGATTTCTCTTCTTTGTGATGTTGAACAATTGCTCGTGGATTCTGGGTTTTGAATAGGTTACCTAGAGGAAGCTGTGTGACACCAGTTCTGAAGGAGATGTGTTGGTTCTGTGTTTGTTGCCATGTCCAGCTCAAGGTGCTGAGTGCTCACCTCTGGAACCCTAAACGACTTGGCACCCGAGGGTCTCCCGGTATTCTTTCTTCCTTCTCTCATCCCCTGTGACAGGCAGGACAGTCAAGGCTTTTCCTGAACTCTGGGAGTACTTTAAATGTTTGAAAATTGTTCCTGTATGCTTTGTTCTTTTAGCCTTTCTTTTTCTGGCCCATACCCAATTTGCTCAGGACTTTTGCATGGTCAATGTTCTTCTTTCTAGTATGTTTTTGTCAAAGCAATCCTCTGAACTCTGTCCAAATCATCATCTCTGGGTCTCTGACAAGTCGTTTGCTATGTCGAAGCAAAGCTGTGAAGCACTGTCGTGTTGGTTGCACCAGCTGCTGTGCCCGCTGCTCCTTCAAGTGTGACCCTAACTCTGTTCAGATTTAATTTCCTTCTCATTTGGTGACCGGCTGCTCTAGGCCACACTGGGACAAGCAAACCAGCCCGGAGGCGTTGAGCCAGGCAGAGAGAGACAGCTTCCTGGAGTGGAGGAGGCAGCTCGCCCGGTGAGTGCTTTATCCTGGACTTTCCTTCTTGGTATTGTGATTCCCGGTATTCTGCAGTGGACCTTCCTCAGTGGAACAGGATCAGAATGCAAGCTGGACAGATGGTGGCTCTCCAGAGGCCTTTGCAGCCCCATCCAGCACGGTTTGTGTTCGGGGGTGATTAGAGTTGTATTTTGCCGATACCTGGGTGGTCAGTGGTTGCCCACCCTGTTAATGTAGGCTCCACAGGATGGAGCTGTGAGTCTGAAGGGAGCAAGTCTCATGCTTGTAGATGCTTTCATCTGAGATTCTGTACTGTTTACTGAGCTTGGGAGGCAGTCCTGTGTGGAGAGGAAGAAAGCACACTTCAAATATGCTAACTTTCCCCGCTCCTGGCAGATCAGGGCAAAGAATCCAAATCCTGCTCCCTGTCAGAGGAAAGAGCAATATTTTCAACTGATCTCTAAAAAGTGTGCGAGAGGAGGTCGGGTGGACAGGGAGAGTATGGAATAGAGAGGGGCCTTTCCTTCCTTCTTTCCTTCCACTGCTGGGTGTGTTGAGGGGGGCGGGGGCTTCTTGGAGGGCATCTGTGGAAAAGGTGATACCAGAGAGGGGCAGTTTGTGGGTTGTAGCCTCCAGCTGTGTATGATGAACTCTGTAGCACATATGACTCTCCCTGGATTGGGTGGCTGTGCAAGGTTTGAAGTACGAGATGCTGGGAGGCAAGAACCAAGCCAGTTCTGGTCTTTGAGGATGCAGTTTATTAAGCGAAGAAGCAAAAAGAAAAGGGAAAGGCACACAAGCATACATGTACTCTGACTCCGTTGGAGAAGCAAGGCAGGCAATGGAGAAGCGTTCTCTTTGTTCCAACAGATCATATAGGCTTTTCGTACGCGAGTGGCAAAACAGGCTGCCAATCCATCAACCCACCATGCCAAAACGGGCAGGAGGGGGGCTATCCCACCTCAGATGCCAATTACTGAGGCACCCACGGGCCAGGTGCATGATAGGCTCGGGGTCAAATCTCATTACCTGCCTGAAACAGCAGCAGACGGTCTCTAATCAGGCTTTGCTCTCCCCTCACTGTACCGGACGGCGTGGGGAGTGAAGCACCCATCATTAACATTCCTTGGCTATTCTCACAGGACTGCAGCATACGGGGCAGCCTGACCTAGCAACGCAACAGTATGAGCTAACCTCCCAAATGTGTTCATTAGTGCGAAAGCAGGCTGACCTGAAATGTGTGAGTGTGCAACACAGGGCCTACCCAGAGGGCCTCGGGCCCAACAAGCTCTCCCTTCATGTCAGTACAGGGAGAAGCTGTGATTGCTATTGGTACTGAATGATCCTCTCAGCAGCTCATGCTGTGTTGAATGTTGTAGCCAGAGAAGTTAGGAAATGGCTGTGCAGGTAATAGTACCTCTTCGTGCTGTGGAAGAATTGCTTCTGGTTAAACACTCCTGTGCTGAGAAGGTTTTCGTGCCCTGTTCCTTGTAGGTTGGAAGAAGAACAGAAGCTCCTTTTGACCCCCTTTGAACGAAATTTGGAGTTTTGGCGTCAGCTGTGGCGAGTGCTGGAAAGAAGGTAACATCCTCTGGTTGGTTGGTGGTGGCAGCAGCTGTTAATGGAGTTAGCAGTGGGTGGTTGGCACTCTCCTGGGCTGTGGGTTCAGGTCTGTTTCCAGAGGCCATGAGGGTGGGGCAGCAAGGACAGCGTGGCTTGTGGAGGCCATTGCTGGCAGTGAAAGGAGGTGGAAAGAAGGGCTCTTTAGAAAATGTTATTGACAATTGAGTTATGTTTTGATGTCAACTGTCTGTTTGTTTTAGCTATATTACATTTATTTTAATTTGTGAGTTGCCTTGAGTCACTTTTTGTGGAGAAAAGGTAGAATATAAATATATATTTGTTGTTAATTGCTGTCAAGTCTATCTTGACTTAGGTGACCCTATGGATGAGAGACCTCCGTATTCTGCCTGTTAAAATGTATACTCTAAACGAGTAATTGGAGGGTGGTAGGATATGGAGGATGCTTGTGGGACTGCTGTGTCAGAGCTGGCACCTCCCCACACATTTGGGGAGCTGCTCCTCCCTCCCCCCTCTGCTGGAGGGGAAGCGGGAGTGCTGGGGAAAAGGGAGTGAGTAAGCACGTGAGTGGAAACAACTCTCCCTTTCCATTTCCTTTTGCAGTGATGTTGTGGTTCAGATAGTGGACGCCAGGAACCCCCTCCTATTCAGGTGCCGAGATCTGGTAGGTGTGGCAACCTGAGGGGGCTCGATGCGGGACAGTGGCTTCACCTTGCACACCAAGGATTCCTGGCTTTCCCTGCCCAAAAGTCCATGTTCTGTGCCAAGCAGACTCATGTTTTTTCCCCTCCTTCTCCTCCTGCCAACTTTTCCCCCAAAAATTATAGGCTGAGGAAGCAATAGCCAAATGTTATTTGTATTTAGAAACAATGTGTGGAGGAGAAAAGATTTGGAGCTGAGTGGGGAGAGGCTCACTGGAGGCTCCACTGGGAGCTCACCTTTCCCCACTGGTGTTTCCCTACAGACTGGGCTGTGACGGCTGGTGGATCTTGCTTTTGCCTCCCGTAGGAATGTTACGCCAAAGAAATTAGCCCAGAGAAGGAGAACCTCATTCTGCTGAACAAGGCTGACCTGCTGAGTGAGGAACAGCGCGCTGCCTGGGCCCGATTTTTCGAGGAGGAGGGTGTCAGAGTGGTGTTCTGGTCGGCCCTGGTGGAGGGGAGGCGTCTAGCTGCGCTCTCTAAGGTAGCGGTGGGGGGTGAAGTTGGGAGTGGTGTTGGCAGCTTCCTCGCAAACGGTTCTCCCTGCCTTTGGGGCATCAGAGGTCTCCTCCCCTGCTGCCGACACTGCCTCTTCTTCCTTCTTCTTCTCTTCATTTACACCCCACCTTTTCCCTGATAATGGGACTCAAGCCTGCTGACAAATTTAAAGCAATACAAACTAAAAACAATGCAAAGCGTTCATAAAAGTATAAATATAAGATTTGAAAACAAATAAACAATTTATGAAGTATAAGTATTCCATGTTAAAAATATTGAAATATGTTAAAATGTATTTAAAAGACTATACCAACCGTAAAAACAGAACTGCCCAGCATCAACAGCCCAACCCTAGTCAGTTTGGCACAAAAGTGTTTTGACCTGCTGTGGGAAGGAGAGCAAGAATGGGGTCGTTTTGGTCTCTAGGGAGAGACTTCCAAAGTCTAGGAGGGGACACTGAGAAGGACCTCATCCACCAAACGAGCCTGAGAGGGTGATGGGACAGAGAGAAAGGCCTCCCTGTACGATTTTGGAGCTCTGCTGGGCTCCATGGCTTCTCATGTGGCACCTCCTCCATGTGCATCAGTTGCGCTCAAAATGCTTTTGTAGAAAGTCATTGTAGACTTAAGAGCAGTTCAGGCTCTTTGAATTCTGGAACTGGAACTTCCCTGCAAGGGCTCTGTAGCCCAAGCCTACTGCTGCCACTGCAGGACATCCACTGCGAAAGCACACCTGTGAGGTGGGCCATGCAACCTGTTAAAAACCTCTGACAAAGGAGGAGGGTCCATGACCTTTCAGGGCGCTCCTTTGTCAAACAGGTCAAGGTCCCCCTTCCTAACATTCAGTCAGAATTTGGAATTCGAATCCATTGGTTCATGCTCTGGTCCTTGGAGCGTCAGAAAACAAGCTGGTTCCATCTGTCACGTGATGGCACCCCTTTGGATATTTAAAAATGGCTGTCCCGTCATCTTTTGGTCTTCTCTTCTGAAAGCTTATCCTGTCCAGCTCCCTCAGTCCTTCCGCATGAGGTTTGGTTTCCAGGCCTTTGACCACCTAGGTCACCCTCCTTAGACATGTTCCAGCTTGTCCGTATCCTCTTTGGCCTGTGGTGCCCACCAGTGGGCAGCACAGTGTTCTGGGTGAGCCTTAGTCAAGGCAGAACAGTGTAGCCCTACAACCTCCCTTGATTTTGGGGCATTATATTCCTGTTGATGGCTCCTAGAACTGCCTTGGCTTTTTTGGCTGCTGCATCACACTCCTGACTCACGTTAAGCTTATGGTCTTGCAAATGTAGCTCTGCACCAGGGGTGGTCACCACCACCTGCTCAGGCTCCCACCACCATTTCCATTCCCTCTGAACAGCGAGTGTGTCTCCGCCTCTCCCCTCAGGCCTGCTCACACCACTTCCGCTTTGTGCCCGCATTCTCCTTCAGTCCCCAACCTTTGGGGGAGAAGATTGGGCTGAAAAAGGGCCTGGCAGAAGCTGGGCCAGCGTAGAACCAAGGCTTTAGTAAGCAAGAGGTCCGAGCTGTCTAAGAAAGGCCACCAGCCTCTTGCAGAGCTGCAGTCCCACACACATTTGCCAGGTAGAAGCTTTGCTGTGGCTGCAATGTGGGTCCTGTTTCCTTTGTGCAGGGGGCAGAAGCCGCGGAGGGCCCAGATCCAGAGGAAGAGGAGGAGGAGGAAGGGGAGGAGGAAGCTTTCCACCTGATGGAGGGGCAGGCCTCCGGTAGCCGTTCTGGGAGCGAGGCAGACTCTCCCTCGGGAGAGGAGAGTGACATCTATGAGGACTGCGAGGAGGAGACCTGGCTGACATGCTCCGAGGATGAGGGGAGTGGGATCACGGATGGGGCCCTGCGGGAGAACAGGACGGAGGAAGCCCGGCAGGGCCGGGAGCCCATCAGAAACAGCAGTTGCTTGATGCTGAGAGAGGAGCTCCTGGAAGTCTTTCGGTCAGTCCATGCCGGGAGGAAGAAGATCAGAGACTGGGAGGTGACGGTTGGGCTGGTGAGTTGGAAGGTTCTGGGCCCGAGTCTGGCAGAACCACCTTCCGGTGGGAGTGCTGGGGGATGACGGCTTGCCTGGGTCTGGGTGGCGGGGAGGCAGGACCAGCCCCACCATTGTGCCAGCTGGGGCGGGGTCTGATAGAACTTGGCCTGGGCAGAAATGTGCCTCCCCCCAGCTGGGGCTGTTGCTGTGACAGGGAAGTGGGGGGGGGGCTGCCCCATGTCTTGTGCTGATATAAAGATTAGCTGTCAGTCCACTTCCTTTTTGTCATGGATGCGTGGGGGCAGGGAGGGAGGAAGGAATCACTGTCTGGTCCTTAGTCATGGGCTGCAGAATCTCTGGGGGGGTGCAGCTTTTGTTTAGCAGAGTGACTGGTCAGCCTTTGCTGGCTGTGAGTTGGGCAGAGGGGATTCTGAGAAGCCAGTCAGGGCCCCTTTCTCTCCCCTGGGCTGGGACAGCCAAAGACCAAATCCTTACACCTGGTCCCAGGTAGAGATCTAGGCAGCGCAGCCAGTGCTCAGGTTTGGAGCTGGGTTTGAAAGCCAGGGTCCAGTTGTCAAATTGGGAAGGGCACCCTGGGCATGGGCTGAGTGTTTTCCCTCCTGTAATGCATATTGCTGTGGCCAGATACAGCCTGGTTTCTAGGCCAACGGAGGAAGCCCAGGGGCATGTTGTTTGGGGGGGGGACTGGGGGGAGGGAAGTGTTTCTGAACATATTTCAGCGTCGCCCTGTTGTGAATGCTGCCTGAAAGCTGAAGTGGTGGAACTCTTCCTGAGTGCTCTGGCTTTGGCTTGTTCTGGAGGATTCCTGAGAGAATCCTGCTTTTGCTTCTGGCTCTTCCTCTCATGTGGGCTGGCTGTGCTTTTCCCTCTCTTTGTTCTTCCCTCCAGCTCTCCAGGCTTTCTTCTTGGCTGTCTTCTGACCTCTTATGAAAGTTACCGCTCTCCCCTGAGCATGATTCTGGGTCTAGTTCAGCTCAGCACAAGTGCCTTGGGAGTGAGTGGGTCTGGCCTCCAGGGTGCCAAAAGGAGGGAGCGGATCACAAGCCAGGGCTGGCCACGCTCCCCTCCCCAGTGGCCCCCTCTGGTGTAGCTGGTCTAAAGAGTGGCCTGGCCTGGACTGGCTGGGCTGAGCAGAGGCTGAGCTCCCTCTCTCGCTCCCTCAGGTGGGCTACCCCAACGTTGGCAAGAGCTCTACTATCAACGCCATCCTGGGAAAGAAGAAGGTCTCTGTCTCGGCCACCCCAGGGCACACCAAGCACTTCCAGGTACGGCCAGTTGGCTGCTGCAGAGGGCTACTGTTTCTGACAGGCTGCCTTTGTTGGTGTTAGGGTTTGGGGAGTGGGGAAGGCCCTCAGAGAGCCTCTCCTCTCCCTGCCAGTGCGCCCTCAGCCCTCCTGGCTTCGTCCTTGCAGACGCTGTACGTGGCGCCCGGCCTGTGCCTCTGCGACTGCCCCGGTTTGGTGATGCCCTCCTTCGTCTCCACAAAGGCCGAGATGATTTGCAGTGGGATCTTGCCCATCGACCAGATGAGGGACCACGTCCCCCCTGTCTCTCTCATATCCTTTTTGTTTTGCCTCCTAGTGGGTGGGCTAAACCCACCACCTGTCTTCTTGCTCACCCTCTGTCCGTGTGCAACCTCCTCCCGGTCAGGAGTCTGCACAGAAAAGATGGTGTCCTTCCCTGGGGGTGAGGAAAGGGGAGGATGCCTCACCTGTGAGGGGATATTCATACAAGGCCGCCTCATGGAGCTCTTTGAAGGACTGCCGGGAAGGGAACATGGGGAGGGCTTTCCGTCATGACGGAAGATGGCCACTCAGAGCGAGCAGAACAGAAGGAAGGCCTGGGCTACCCCTCCTTTGGGCCCATATGTTCCACCTGTCTTTGTGGGATCTTTGCTCTGGTGGTGCCCTACAAATGCCCTCTGTGTGTCTGCAGTGGTGGGGGGCGCGTTTGGAGTCTGGAGGTTGGAAGTGGGACTCCAGGCTCTGGACAAGATCAAGCTACAGAACATTGCTTTCCGGGCCGGGGAGGGTGCCGCCAGCAGCTGTCAGTCCAGGGCTCCCCCCTGAATATTTGGGAATGTCTTAAACGGGTCCTTGGGCTTGGCCTAGTATTCTTGGGGGGGGGTATGGGGGTGGGAATAATTGGCAAATAGACTATGTGGAGGGAAGGGGGGGTTGTCTGGACTTGGGGAGTCTCTCCTCCCCGCTTGCTCTGGGAAAACACGTGAGCACCCCCACCCCCCTTCTCTGCATTCCTCTTTGACTCTCTCACGTCTGCCAGCGAATCCCCCGTCCTGTCCTGGAGGCGACCTACGGCATCAACATTATCCGGCCAAGAGAGGATGAGGCGCCCGACCGGCCGCCCACCTCAGAGGAGCTGCTGACTGCCTATGGATGTGAGTGGCTGCCCTGTGACTGAAGAGTGTGTGTGTGCGCACGCACATGTGGGCCCCATCTCTTGGCCTCTGTTTTGGCTGTCAGCCAGTCCAAGGGCCCATCAACAGCCAGATCTGGAAGGGCCAGGGTTTTCCGCCTGCTTTGGGGACCGGAGTGAAGTTCCCTCTTGTGCCCAGAGGGTAGGTGGCGCTCCCTTGCCCCTTGAGAGCTGTCCCCTGAAATAAGTTTGACTTGCCACTTTCTGTCTGTCTGTCCGCTGTCCCTCCACAACCCTCCTCTGCCCTGGCACAGATATGAGGGGATTCATGACTGATCACGGACAGCCGGATCAGCCCCGCTCGGCTCGCTATGTGCTGAAAGACTACGTCACTGTAAGTATCTGGTCGGCTCCTGAGCATAGTAGGCGAGGGGGGGAGGTAGGAGGAGGCAGCACTGATGTGGTGATAACGTCACCACAAGCACTGGGTGGGAATGGAAGTTCAGTAAAGCGATGGTTCAGCCCCAGAGAGAGGGAGACCGGGAGAGGACAGGGTAGGGAGTAACTCCAGTGTGGAGGAACTGGACCCCTTCCCCCTTGCCTGTGTAGAGTGTGTTTCGCTGCCTGTCCCATCTGCCCCCAACCTAGAATCATAGTTCCAGCAAGTCACAGTTGCCCTGCCTGGGAACTTATAGGGATGCTGTTTTATTTTTGTTTTTTAAATATAAAACTTCTAGCAAAGTGTTCACTTTGTCACAGCATTCAAAAAATAAGATAAATGACGCAAAAGGGTCCCTCTCAGGGTCTCCTCCTCCTGATGTTTGTACTTCAGCTGCCTCAGTTCCTGGCTCTTGGCCGTGCTGGTTGGCTGGGACTTCTGTGAGATGAAATCCAAAATACCTGAGGACCCAAGTTTGGGAAGGGCTGGTGCAGAATGTCTGTTGTCAGGCAGTTTAAAATGTCACTGGGTTTTTTGTTGGACGGTCCTTGCCTGGTCTGTAAAAGCTGAGCTGGGCTACCAAAGGGCATCGCTGCTTGAAAAGAGTGTCTGCCAACTGCCCTGGCTCTGTGCTGGTTCATCCCGGTGGGACTTACTTCTGAGGAGACCCATGCAGAGAGGGGTGGGCCAAGGGAGCACGTTTGCTGATGTGCAGGAAGGGATGGGGGACGGGTGAGTGCTTAGGGGAACGGGGTGGTCACGTGCACACCTGTGAGTGTGCACAGGTGTGGCTGAGCTGGTGCTGACTGGCACTGGGGGAGGGGGGGCCTGGGGGAGAGGGGCTGAGACCTCGCCCACCCTGAGGTAGGTGTGCATCGCCACTGGGACGGTTTAGCCTGGAAGCCCTTTCTGAACAGCATTGTTTGAGGCATCTTAGGGTGGGTTCCGATTCCTTGTAGCGACAGTGGGAGGCGGGTTGGAGGAGGCGCTCTACTCTCATTGCCTCGTGCCTGGGGCTGATTGGGACACTTTATCTTTTGCGATAGCTGTGGTTTATGAAAAGAAAGCTTAGGCTGGGTGAGCTCAGCTGCTGAAACTGACCCCCCTCGCCCACCCCCCCACCGGCCCACGCTGCCTGCCCACTCGTTGTTTGCAGGGTAAACTGCTTTACTGCCACCCGCCTCCCGGAACAGAGGCCCAGGAGTTCCAGCGCTGGCACAAAAGGGAGACCCCGCACAAGGCCCCGCCACCTGAACCAGGGACACAGCCAGGCAGGAACCGGAAGACCAAACAGATTGAAAACGTGGTGGACGCCACCTTTTTCCACCAGGTAAGGTATCCCCCCCACTCTTTGGGAAGAGAGATGCCGGCGACCCTCTACTCTTGCTCTGTGTAGCGCCTTCCTGGTGTTTTGGACTACAACTCCCATCATCCTCAGTCATCGTGGCCAGTGCTCAGGGAGGCTGGGCATCAGATTGGGGCCTTTGTGCCTCTTCCCCGCTGAGCGAGCAGTGCAGAGTCCATTGGGGTGCTGCGTCCCCTCTCCCCCCAGTCCGGGACTGGACAAGACCTCCGTGGCTGCCTGGGTCTCCCAGCTCATCCCTTTTCAGACTCCCTCACCTTGACCCCCACGCACCTACTCCCCGGTGCCTTTTTTCCCAGGAGAACATCCGCGCCTTGACCCGAGGCAGCCAGTCGCTGCTGGGCTGCCGGGGAGGAGTTTCCGGGCTGCAGGGCCCGCCCCCCTCGGGTGCCAGGGATGGTGGCAGTGCCCCAGGGAAGCCCTGGAAGAAGCACGGCAACAGGAACAAGAGGGAGAAGATCCGCCGCGTCACCAAGCACCTGCAGGCTTAAGGGAGCATCTTGGACTCGTGGGCACGAGAGGGAAGCGTGGCTGGGCCTGCCTCTGGGTGGCCACCCTGCCAAATGGTGGCAGTCCCCGGCGCCTTCTCCCTGTCCCTCCTGGGGTGGGCTGCACTGGGTCACCCATGTCTTGGCCCTTGGACTGCTGTTGGAGGGCTGCTGGCTCAGCCGGAGGCGCCTGGTCGCAGGGGTTGCGCCTGCTGCTGCTTGATGGCCCTTTGGCTTGTGCTTCAGGGCCTGATCTGAGGAAAGCTGCTGTGCAGTGCAAGCCCAGTCTCTACTCCCTTGGGGGAATAAAGTGTTGTTATCTTTCTACTTGGCCTCTTTGCTCTCAGCTGGAGCAGGCAGAGTGCCGCCTTGCGTTTGGTGGCCCTGCTTTTCCTGCAGATGCTTTGTGCCAGATTGTGCTCCCCTCTCTCGGCTCCAGCAGCCCTCGCTCTCGTTCCACTGAGGGGCGTAGGGGCCTGTGGCTGCCCAAAGTCTCCTCAGGCCTCATCCCTGCAATTGTGGTGCTGGGGCCAGGCAGGCGTGCCGGTTGGCCCCCTCTGCATACTGGGGCGAGCCAGGCTTTTGTTTCCAGCAGTGGCAGCTGCATCCACGGCCCCCCCCACCTGCCCCCCTTTTCCATTTTCCTTGGGAGGGAGGAGCAGTGTTGAGGGAGGCCTTGGGGAGGGTCCAGCCCATGCCCTGTGTGCCAGGTGGGGACATCACAGAGCCAGCTCCCTTCGGGGCTTGCCTTTTTCCCTGGCAGGATTTGGGCATTTGGAGGAGCCACCAGCAGTTTCTTCTGAGCGGGACTGGGGATAACCATGACACCCTTGCGGGGGGTGGAACGGGTTGGCCCAGGCAGAGAGGACGGGGGGGGGGCAGCGAGCCCTTCCCTTCGCTGCCAGGAGAGGGCGTCCCAGATTCAGGATCCCCAGGTAGGCCTGCTTGTCCCGTGGCGTGAACCTGCGGTCCAAAGGACACTGTTTCCTTTGGTGGCGACTGAGAGGAAAGGCAGTCCATTGCACGTGAAGCTGTGCTTCTTAAGCTTTGGAAACAACAGCTGTCAGAAGGCCTTCCAGGAAGAGAGGTGCGTGCAGAATGACATGGAGCACCCTCTCCTGCAGGGCAGAGTCAACAGATGACCACCCAACCGCACTTTTACCTGCTGAGATCCCTAGAGCTCTCTCCCGTGGAGTTGCCTGAGTAGCTGTTTTGCTCCCAGCAGAAAAAACTGAGTCCCATGGCTCTTTAAAGAGTAGCAGACACAGTGTGGGCACAAGTAGATAAAAGATAAAAATCTGCTTGCCATCAAGTGCCTGGAGGGGCCTACAACACGGAAAAGTTCCCCAAGAGTAGCAGTCCCATTGTTGACATTCATAAAACCTTTCTGGCTGATACTACTGACTTCCTAGTGGAAATGCGCAACCTTCATCCCAACTTAAGCCTCAGGGAATAGACTGGAACCTCCAGTGACCTGCAGCTCGGCGCTTACCTTCCTGCCTTTCTCTCTTGCCCTTCCTCTGGTGCTGAGTTTCTCTGGTTTTCCCCTTCCTTTTAACCTGGCATGATGTTCAGGAGAACTCGAAAACTCACCTGCTTTTCCTCCATTTTGGATGGTCCTAAAAAAGGAATGACTCAGTGCTTGATTTTTGTTTAGCTTTGTTTTTTAAAAGCTAACTCATTGGCCAGTGTGGCTGCCTTTGTCCTCTTTTAAGTTTCCCTTTGCAGCGTCTTTGCCCCACAGGGGTGGCTGTGAGGTCGGTGCCAAGCGTTCTCTCACCAGTTTCCGAATAGTCCGTTGAACTGATTCCAGATTTTTGTCAGTTCATTCCTTTCCACAGCAACTAGCTTGTCTCCCCAAGTTGCCCCTTTTAAAGTACCCTTCACTGCCACAGCAGGCCTGAGGGTGGGTGGGATTCCCCTGCCTGGGGCCAATCAGGCAATGGGGGCAGGCCCTGCCTTCAGGAGTAAGCACCCCCTCCCCACACGCACCCCAAATGCCCCCCTGCCCTTCCATGAGTAGACCAGGCCTGCTGAGAGCCCTGGTTGCTGAGGGCAGGAGGTGGAGGGCTTGTCCAGAAGGGCCCAGCCGGCAGTCCCGGCCAAGGGACAATGGGGAAGGCGGAGCCCCACAGAGAGCATGTTCTCCTTCGTGGCCCTTTTCCTATTGAGGTGATAAGGCAGGAGGAGCAGCACACAATTGAGGGCACCCTTTGTGACCCCCTCCACCCTGAGAGAAAGCTGGATTGGTGCCCACAGTGGCCTGGCTTTCTGGGGCAGAATTCAGGGGAGAAGGATGGGACGGGGCTGGGGCTTCTGGGATGCTTCCGGCAGCATTCTCCTTGCTGCTCCCCCAGACCATCCCTTCTGCTTGGAAGGGAAGCCACAGGCCAGCTGTCAGGGTGGGGCTTTACCTGGTGAGTCTGCAGGATGACTGGGCGACACTCACAACAGCTCTTCAGATGGCTGCCTTGGTAGTGCCCGTTGGCTGCCGCTGATGGAGTGCGCTTGCGTCTACAAAAGCTTATGCTAACAACAGCTTCCTTTCACCTTGTCCCAAAGGTCCAGCAAGATCCCTTTGCATACCTTGCCAGTTATTTTTTAAAGAAATAGCCATGCTAGTCCGGTTGAATTCATCTGGAGAACTGGATTGGTATCGGTGGAAGTGGCAGGCAAAACTCTGCTTCTGCAGACTTGCCCTAAGAGTGGACCTTCCACCCTGGATAAATATCTCCGTCTGCACCTGCGGGGGAACTTGTGCGCCTGCCTATCGGTCACCAGTAGGACACTGACCCCAGCCACTGGTGTTGGCAGTTAAAAAATCCCCACCACTACCACCTGGCTATTTAAGCTCTTCTTGAGAGGCTTTGCTCTGCAGTCAGTAATGAACTGGATGAGGGCAAACAAATGGCCGCTTCATCCAGATATGGCAGAAGAGCTTCTCATCAGTCAGATGGGAGGCCAGGGAACAAGGACTGGGCAGAAACTTCAGTGGGTCCAAAATGCTGTGGCCAGACTAGGGAGCAGCCACTGCACTGGCTCCTGGTCAGTTTCTGGAAGCGAGTGAAAATGCTGGTTTGGCTCTACAAAGCCCCATACAGCTGGGTTTCAGGCTGTTTGAGAGACTGTGACCTTACATGAGCCGACCAAGTTCTGAGATCTTCAAGGAAGGGCTTTCCGTCACTCCTACCACTGTCATGGGCACACAGGGCGAATGGGGAGACAGGGCCTTCTCTGTGGCTGCTCCCAGACTGTGGAGGTCCCTCCCATAGGAGGCCGTCCTGGCCCCTTTTCTGCCCTTGTTTTGCTGGCTGGGAAAGACCTTTTCCTTTAGACGGGGTTTTGGTTTTTGTTGGTGCCAAAGGATTTTTAGTGGATTATGCTGGACTTCTTGTGCTTTAGACAAGTTTTTAAATTATTTTTAATAAGGCTACGTACATGTTTTTTTAAAAAATGTTTGTAGTTTTTTGATTCCACCTACACTGTGAGCAGCCTTGCGTCTCGTGTTGGGAGAAAGGCAGGATTTAAATGGAGGGAGTGAATGTGTGCAGTTTTGGGGTTCCTGTCCCATACTGGGGGGAGCTCCATTCTGCCTGTCCCTGCCTCTTCCAGGAGGTACCAAACTGGGCCTGCCTTGCCGCCAGTCTTGCAGTGTGTCTGCAGCTGGAACAGCAGCCAACCCTCTGCATCTTGTCTTTGAGAAAGCCAAGAGGGACGGACAACATCTCTCTTCTCAAGAGCAGTGCCCATCTCTCTCCTCCTTTCTGTCAATGGGATCTTATCAGCGCTGCCTCAGCTGGCTGCAACCGAGGAGTCTGGGTCCCCAAGGCCAGCCAGCCATCCTGCCAGCGGCCTCCCCCCAGCCTCAGGCCATTGTGCCTCTAGGCAGGACCCACCCCCAAGACAATGGCGCAGAGGGAGAGCCAAGGGAGTGTCCCCTGGCCCCCAACCTTTCTTCCTCCCCCCAAACCACTCGTCGACACATGCTGCTCAGCAGCAACCTGACTCAGGCATGGATCCTGTGCAGCCCCAGAAGGACAATGGCAGCGGGGAGGGGGATTGCCGAGAAGTCACTCGCCTGCTGGCTGCCGCCCGTTTGTCCAGATCTCGGTTGCTCTCTGGTTTCCCCTCTGATAAGATAGAGGCCTGGGAGCCAGATTGTCACTTCCAGGGAGACAATGCCCCCCACCCCCACCTTCTGCCCTTTGTAGGAGACGCCCTGGCCAGGGATCTGTGTGGGTGGGGGCCTCAGCAGGGCCACTGGCTGCCTGGAGCAATGAGCCTGCGGTCAGGGTTGCAGGGGGCCGAAGCCCAGGGCCACAACCCAGCAACAGAGCTTGCAGGCGACAGGGGGGTCCCCTTCCCCCCTTGGAGGGCTGGCTGGGCTACCAGGGGATGGGGGGGCAGGAGAGCGGGGCCCAGGGGTGGTTTTGCCTTGAGCTGATAGGAAACCCAGAGGGGAGGAAGGCTGTGGAGGAATGCATTTGATAAAGATCTCCTGCAACGCCTTGGGGGGTGATGAAAGGGCAACCCAAGCAGCTGCCTCTGTGGGACCCCCGCCCTGCAGTAGTCCTCCCCTCTCTCAGCTGGCAGCTGGGTGTGGTTCCAAGGGGAGAGCCTGGCCTCTGGAGGGTTCGGAGGAGGGCGACTGAGCCTACCTGGGCCCACGGGTCCGGTTCTTCTGTGGAGTCCAGGTACACCTCCGTTGATGAAGTGAATGTGCTCCTGGGTGTGGCTCCAAATTTTTCAATTTTTTGGAAAGTTTGATTCCTGAGGCAGAAATAAGCTGGCAGAACAGGAAGAGGTTCCTGCGCCACAAAACAGGAGAAGAGATGACACTGTTTCAGCAAACTTTTAATTCAACACCAACCACGTGCACGAAATGAACCACCCAGGCCGGTCAAGCCTTGCACGGGCAAACAAGGGCATTCTGAATCTTCCAGAAACCCCCTGGAGGCTTTCGCCAAAATGCATCCGGGGATGGCTGCTGCCTTCACCAGCCTCCCTCTTATAACTTCCATTTTGGTGGCCAAAGAGATGTGCATTTATTTACCATGCTGGGTAGGGGGCTGAAGAGGCAGCCTTAGCCGCTTCCCTCCTTTTCTTTGTTTTGCTGCTTAGCATGGTCAATCACTTCAAGTTTGGGAATGTTTGGGGCAAGGGGGCATTTTTGGCAGTCCATGCAGCCCCCTCCAGCTCCCCCTCCGGTGTACAGGAAGGGAGGGGGCTGGACTAGATGACCCTTAGGATTCCTTCCAATTCTCCACAGTTCTCAGAGGTTGCTGTAAATGCCCCCCCCCGACTCTTGCTCTCCCGGTGGGTCCCAGCCTGGCTGTAATGAAGGGGCTTTGGGTGGGAGATGGCCAGGGCCCGCTGCTCTGGTTGGAAACTGAGGCTGAGTGAGAGGCCAGTCTTGAATCCAGACTGTGTGTCGGGGGGCCGGGGCACTGCTCTGTGCACTCCTCTTTTTTTTCAGGAGCCTCCCAGACACCTCAAGGAAGGCCAAGGAAGGAAGGAAGCTAGGTGGGTGGGGGCACCTGAGCTTTAGCTGGGCAGAGGCTTGGATTTTGTCCTTCAGGTTCCTTCATGTCCTCAAAATCATACAATCCTAGAGTTGGAAGAGACCCCAGGGGCCATCCAGCCCACCCCCCTTCTGCTATGTGGGAACAAACACTCAAAGCTCTCCCTTTGAAAGATGGCCCTCCAGCCTCTGCTTAGAAACTTCCAAAGAAGGAGGAGACTCCACCACACTCCACTGAGGCACCAGCAGATTCCACTGCCAGACAGCTCTGACCGTCAGGAAGTTCTTCGTGAGGTTCAGGTGGAATCTCCTCTCCTGCAGCTTGAATCCATTGCTCCTTGTCCTCATCTCTGGAGCAGCAGAAAACAAGCCTGCTCCCTCCTCGACATGACATCCCTTCAAATATTTAAACATATCCCTTCTTAACCTTCTCTTCTGCAGACTAAACACCTCCAGCTCCTGAAGCCGCTCCTCATAGGGCTTCATGGCTTTTGGATCCTTCACCATTTTGATCGCCTCCTCTGGACACGCTCCAGCTTGTCCACATCCTTCTTGAAATGGCCAAGCAGAGGAAGCAACAGAAAAGTAGGTGGGAAATGTCTTTGGAGAAACCGGCAGGGGAAAAAGAAGAGGCTATAAACACTTTTGGCTGGAATCGTAGCATCTTAAGAGTGGGAGAGCCTGCAAGGGCCATCTAATCCACCCCATTGCCGTGCAGGACTACACAAGGATCTTGATGCAGACGGGCTCCCAAGCTCCATTTAGAAATTTTCCAGAGAAGGAGAATCCTCTCGCCACCTCTGAGGGAATCCATTCCACTCTCAATCAACTCTTACAGGCAGGAAGCTCTTCCTAATGCTTAGGTGGAATCCCTTTTCTTGCCATTTGAATCCATTGCTCTTTGTCCTAGTCTCTGCAGTAGCAGAAAACAAGCTGGCTCCGTCTTCTATGTGACATCCCTTCAGGCATCGCTTCTATGCGGCTCTCGTATCTCCTCTTTTTCTTCTCTTCCCCAGGTTAAACATACCCAGCTCCCTAAAGCTGTTCCTTGCAGGGCCTGTTGGTTTCCAGCCCTTTGATCATCTTGGTCACCCTCCTCTTTCCATATTCTTCTTCCTCTTGAGCCTTATGGGGCTTGGCAGTTTCCAGACCTTTGACCCACCCTGGTTGCCTTTCTCTGGCCTTGTTCCAGCTGGTCAATGTCCTTCCAGAACTGCGTTGCCTTAATAGGACACTCCTTCTATTACGAACTGAGATCACACAAGTAACAATGCTAGCGCATGATTTATTAGCAGCGTGATGCGGGTACAAGACTTCAGTGATCGAACTGAAGGCAATTTGCAGAGACAAAACGTTATAGCTTAACAATCCGTTCCCACGGCAAGCAGTCAGCTAATGACCTTGGAGGAACTACCTGAGACTGGTACTCACTATCAGTGCTGAATTCCAGGTGGTGTTTACATAACGGTCTCTGGTAGACATTCTTTGTTACAAGCAAGCCGCTACATGTTTTACATATTTCTACTACATATCCCATACTAAATACTTCCCCCTACTGAATATAGAGGGACCACCTGACACCTATGGAACAGTCTCAGGACTGAACCAGCCGTGGATTGCTGAGCCAGCAAGCCGTAGGATGCCACGCGCCAGTCCTGGCCGGGACTGACCGGAACGTCCAGGCCTTTCTCTCTCCTATGGACTCTGCCAGTCCTTTTCGTAGGGCCGGGCTTGGCCTGCCCCTTCTCAGGCGCCTTTGGAAGAAGGGGAGTCCTCGGTTGCTTCTGGGGGGCCCTCCTCCCAATGCCAGGGCACCCTGGTCCCTGAATACAGCAGGCAACTCCCAGGAAGAAAAGAAGAAAAGAAAAAGAAAAAAGAAGGAAGCAGCATGAGGGTAGGTCCCCAAAGGCCATCTACTCCAGCCCCTGGCCATACAGGCCAAACATCCCTGAGCAAGAGAGAGAGAGAAAGAAAGAGAGAGGTAAGCATCCATCCTCCGTCCCCCCACCACATTCTGAGGGAGACACTTCAACTGTCAGACACGGGACGACTCTGAAGCTGCCCCCGCCCCCAATACGGCAGGGTGATGGGAAGGAGCGCAGCTTTGTCCGAACCTCCTCCTTGGCTGGCGAGGGTCAGCCGGTGGGCACTCTCCTGCCGCTTGGACACGAGTGCAGCCACATGCCACGTTCTAAAAAGGGGGGCCGGGGGCTTCTCACACAGGCACCTTACCAGGCTGTTAGGAAGGGTGGGTGCATATCCCCCTCCAACTGGCCCAGCCCCCCACCTCCAAAAGCCCTCCACACTGGGAGCCATCGCTGCATCTAGTGAAATCAAGTCCCAACTTTAACCAGGCATGGGGGTGGGGGAGGCAGGAATTCCCCTCTGTCCCCCCCACCCGGTCTCTATTCGCCCAGGTTTCAGCACCCCGTCCCTTCCCAGGGGTGGGCCCAGAAGTGAGTGGGCAGAACCCCAGGGAGCACAAGCCACACAGGAGGAGGAGGCCTGGAACCCACCTCAGGAGGCTCTCTGAGGGCTTGGCGCCCCAGCTTAGAGTCCCAGGAGTTGGAAGGGACCTCAGGGATCCTCTAGTCCAACCCCCTGCCAGGGAGGAGACACCCACGCAAACTGCTTGAATACCCCCAAGATGGAGATCCACCACCCACCGAGGCCGCCCGTTCCCCGTCAAGTGTCCTTTCCTCAATTGGCTTAGACAGCTGCCGGAGCGTCTTGGGGGCCTGTGCAGCCCCCGCTTCTCCCCTCCCATCTGCTGCGGCTGGGGCTCGAATCGCCTCCCCCCAGGGTTGTAACACGGGAAGGAAGCCTCCTGCCGCCGGCCTCAATGACTCAGGCTGCCGGGCTCCCTCTATTCTCCTCCTCCTCCCGATTCTGGGGACTGTGGTGGATGCTGGGTCAGTGGGAAAACGCCACATGCCTTTATCTCCTGCGGCGCAGGACCGCTTCTGCAAGGGCCTGTGGACGTCACCCGAGAGAAGCACTCGCCTGCTGGAGGGGGGGGGCTGAAGCAGCCCACCTGCCCCCGCAGCCGCCAGTCAGGATCCCGATCCCCCTGGGGACCACCGCCAGTTTCCAAATTGTCACCAGATGCTGCCGCCGCTGCTCCCTGTCCTGCTCCCTCCCAGATTTTAGAAAGGCAGGAATCCCGGGGGGGGGGGCAGAACACAGTGGTCACATCTTGACCAACACCAGGCGGCCACCATGATACTTCCAGTGAGACCACGAGAAGGAGACTGGGCCACCATCCCTTGCCACGAGGCCGGGGGGGGGGGAGAGTGCTCTGGACCAGCATGCCAGCACCACGGCCAAACGTTAAGAGCCCGCCGGTGGCACCGGGAGGGCGGCTGCACGTTGGCCGGGGAGTCTGAGGAGACCGCGTGAGGAGCTCTGCCTCTGGGCATCTTGCCTGCTCTGCTCCCGCCTTTCTGGGATGGGAGGGGATCACACCTGGGCAGTCAGGTTTCCTTTGTTTCTGCAGTCTGTATGCCCCTCAGGGACCCATCACGCATTGGCCTTACCCGGCGGGGGGGGGGGGCTCACCGCCTTGTGAGCCACAAGGAAGCGGAGCGTCACGCATGGAGGAGCACGGGCAGGGTTACTTGTGCAGCCTCCCCCGGGCACTGACTGTCCCACTCGCCACGGGGTGGTGGTGCTGGGACTCATCAGCTCAGGGGCCAGAGTGCCTCCTCTGCTCAAGACCACCACCTGTGCTGCTTTATCACCGACGCGGCTGGTCTTAGGACAGCGGCACGCGTCGGTTTTTGGTGCCAAACGCAACCTCGGCAAGGGCCGGGCGGCGGTCAGATCCAGGCCGGGGCGGGGCGCGGGGCATCCGGGTGACGGCGTGCACGAGAGCACCGACGGCTGCCCTGAGGGAGGGCGAGACCCTCCCCGCCCGCCTCTGCCGCCCTCGTCCTGCGGTCCCCCTGCCGCGTCCGTCCACCACCCCAACGCGCATCTCACGCTCCTCGGGATGTGCGCCAGTTCCGAGCGCCGAACGAAGTCCTCGGGAGTCCGGAAAGGCAGCCTGCTCCCGCTCATTTGAAGAGAAAAGTCTTGGCCCGCAGGGACAGGAGGGGCCCAGCCTGGCAGCCACCGCGACGAAGGGAGATCCCGGCGCTCGCTCAGGGCACGCACCTGCTGGCGCGGCGGCTCAGTGCGAGTCCGGTCCCGCCGGGCCCCAGGCTGACCCAGCCTCCCGTCCTTCCGCAGGTCGGGAACACGAGCTCCCGGCTTGCCGGGGGCAACTAGACAGGCGCATCAGGGAACTGCCTGTTGCGCTCAGTTTCACCCTGAGCACCACGGCTGCCCTCGAGGGGCTGGTTGTATCCGCGGGACTATATAAATGTACCCCTCTTCCGTCATATTAAGCAATTGCCTCTGCATTCGATTATTACTGGTTCTTAAACCGCCTTCTCTCTGCAGCGACTTTTGTTTTCTTGGACATTTTGGGGCTAATCGGTCGTAGCTTACGGTCCTCTGAAAAGTGGCACAGAATCGGTGGGTATCTATCCACGGCGTGCCCCCCCTGCCCCCCCCGCAGCTGCGGGAGAGGCGAGGGGGCGGCACGAAACGCCCCGGGGGCCCGGATTTGGCCCGCGGGCCTTGCCTCTGCGGCGCCCGCGGCTTAGGGGCAGCGTGGAAACACCCCCGCTCCGCGGAGGAGGCTCCCGGCTTCCCCAGCGCCGCGCGGGGGGCGGCCCGAAAGGCCCGGCGGGGGGGGGGCTCCGGACACCGGCTCCCTCGCGGCCCCGGGGGGGGGCAGGCCCGCCGGGCCCGCTGACGCCGCTTGGCCAGTACCGGCGGTGGGGGGTCTCCATCTGGGGCCAGAAAGGGAGGGCCACGGGGGGAGGGGCGCAGGCCCAAGGCCCGCCCGGTCGGAGGGAGGCGGGCGCCCCCAGGCCGGCGCGCGCGGCCCCGAGTCCTCTCCGGGGCTTCGCGGGTCCGCCTGCCCGCGGGGATGGGCGTGTTGGCGGGCCCCGGGTCCAGCGCCGCAGCCAACCCCGGGCGGGGCGGGGGCGCCGCTGCTTCAGGCTGCCCGGGGAGGGGGGGCGGCAGGGGAGCGGAGAGGCAGAGACGGCGAAAGACCCCCTCCGGCGGAACCGCCGGCCACCGGCCGGGCGAGGAAGGGCGGGGCCTGGGCCCACGTGTCAGCTGACTACGCCCCGGGCGGGGGTCGGGCGAGCGGCCCCGTGACGTCACTTCCTGGCGCCGTCGGGGAGGGGCGGGGCGGGGGCCGCCGGTTGGCAGGGCGACGGCGGGAGGAAGGAAGGAGGGAGCCGGTCTCTGGGCGCCCCTCCGCCGAACGCCGGGCAGGTGAGCCGAGCCGCGGCGGGGCGGGACCGGACCCGGAGGGAGGGAGGGAAGGGGGGGCGCCCGCCCGGGCGCGCAGGCGCACGCGCTCTGAAGTCCCTCTGGGGCGCGAGGGAGCGGCCACGTGGCCGTGCGAGAGGGGGCGCAGCCCGCCCGCGGTCCCGGTCTCTGCCCGAGGCGGCTCCGGCGGGGAGCGAGCGGCAGGGCCGGGCCGGGCCGCTCTGCTCTCCTCTCTCGGGGGCTGCCGGCGCTGCTGGCTCCGCCCGTTGGCGCCCCGAAGGAGCGCCTCGTCCTCCAGAGCGTCGCCCGCCCGCCCGCCCGCCCGCGGACGCCCCCGGGGGCGCCCCAGAGTGTCCGCACCGGGGCCACCCTCCTCGCCGCCGTCTCTGGGGCGCCTCCCGCCGGGGCTGCCCCTCTGGGGAAGGGGAGCCGCGCAAGGGCCGCGGCGTCTCTTCCAGCAGGGACGGCCGCGGGAGGGGGTCCTTCGCGCCGCCCGTCTTGGCGCCCCATGGCCGGCCGGCCGGCCGGCCGGCCTCCGCTCTCCCGGGCTCCCGGCAAGGGGCGCTTCCTCTCCGGGGCCCCGGCCCCGTTTCGCCGAAATGGGCGGGGTGGGAGTGGAGTCGATGATGAGGCTGGGAGGGGGAGCCGGTTTGGGCCTCCTCCGTCGTTCGCCCGCGGAGGCCCGGCCGCGCTCGCCCCCGCGGGCCGCCCTTTCCCGGTCCTCGCTGCGGAGGAGCCCCTTTGAGCCGTTCCGACGGCGGAAGCATGCCGAGCCTGTCCCCGCGCTCTGCGTGCGCTGCCTTTTTAAAATTTGGCCTCTTGGAAAACGCACACGCGTCTTAAAAAGGTGATTCGAGGCCTCCCTCCCTCCCTCGTTTGGCTTCAGGTTCTGCGGGAAGCTTCCCTGAGGCTGTTTCTTAATGGGCCTCGCCGGGGACTTTGACCCGTCTTATAAGTCCTGCTGGAAAGTCTGTTGTTTGTGGTTGTGAGTAAGCTGACGCCATCATTTGCTGCCCCTGCTTGAGATTTTGCCTGTTTTAGCTTCCTTCTGACCAGTTCCCTTCTTTCTAAGGAGCAATATTCTCCTGCAAAAGCGTTTTTTTCCCCACTTGTCCACTTCCATGCAAACTGAATTTTCTGGTGTGGCGGGTGCTGGTTGCAGCTGGTTCCACTTCACTTTTCTCTTGCGCAACGCGGCCTCGGGTGTCTTGGGCACTCCTGCGGAGTATGGCCAGGGCCTTCCCTTCTCACACCTGGTCTGGTCTGTGACCAGCTGTTCAAGCCACAGTCATTTTGAGGTATATACAAGTTTTGCATCTTTGTTTTCACTAGGAGATGCAGTTCTCTAGTTAGTTGGAAGGTTTTAAAGTCAACACTTGCTCTCTTGGACACATCCCTGATTTTGTCCTCCATCTTCAGAGAGCCCTGAGGGTTTTGGGCACAACCCCATAGCAGGGCCCTGGTGCTGAATGCGGTTTGCTGCCTGAGGTTGTTGCCTGAAGCGTTTTTGTGGCAGACACGCCTCCTTTTGAGGTTTCTGCCCTGCCTGGTATGGGTGTGGTGCCCTTGCTAGCACACCGTGTTGTCACTTGTGGCGTGCCCTTCCTGTAGTGTGGGGATGAGATTCATGCACCTCTCCAGATGCTGCTGTACTGCAGCCCCCAGCCATTGCAAGCCATTGTTGGTGGGGAGTCCTGGAAACGCTGCTCAGCAGCCTCTTGAGAGCTACCCGCTGGACCATCTCCCACACTTGAGGTATTCCCTACATCCTCTTCCACCAGCATTTGGTGTGTAACCCACAGCTGCCCTGAGTCCTCATTTACAGGAATAGTTAGGGACCTGTGTGTGTGTGTGTGTGTGTGTGTGTATACACACCTTCACTGTCATTCAGTGTTCACCTTCATTGTTGTCACTATTATAGTTATTGTTATGTCTACAGTTTCGTTTACAGTTTTCCGTTACAGAGTTCCAGCTCTCTTGGCTTGGGGATGTCTCACACTGGCTGGCATAGAAAGACAGACGCAGGGGGTCCTGCTTCCAGTTTTCCTGCCGTGGGCATCCTACCCCGTGGCCCTTTGGCCGGCTGCCAGGATCTGCTGCAGACTTGCAGCTTACTTCCTGCCTTGTCCTTGTCTGGGTGATTGTAAGCATTTTTGCCGCTGTTCCTTGACTCGTTTTTGATGCCGAGCAGAAGCGTTGGTCTGGTTTTGCTATGATTTGAGCAGCAGTGGCATTGCTGTTCCGTGGAACTTCTTTTCTTGTCACGGTTGTGCTTTTTCACACAACCTGATTTGTGCGGTCCACTGCCACAAGAGGGAGTGGCGGAAGGATGGCATCTGCATTTTGCTTTCCGTGTTAGCTGCCTTGAATGTATCTTAGTAGAGAGTCATTGAGAAATGTAAAATATTCAGAGTGCAGTAAAGTAGTATGACAACAGGCTGTTTGGAGCCCGTGATGAATCAGGGCTTCTTCAGCCTGTGGGATGGTACAGAAGACACGTGGCTGAAGAGCCGGGAGCCACCAGTCATCTCTTCTCTCGCTCTTGGTTCGGATGTGTGGGACAGGCTTTTGCTCAGCGGGAGGGCACAACAACCTTGCATGCAGAAGACTCCAGGTGCTGCTCTCCTGGGTCTCCACTCTGGTTCTTTGGCTCAGAGAGGTACCTCAGGGCCGGCTCCTGCTCCCTTCTCCCCTACCTTACATAATTCTGTCGTTTGGGAATATGGATGTGAGTGTATGTGTGTGCCCAGTGATGGTGGCATCCCGGTTCTTGCATTTGTGTGTGTGCGGTCTGAATATGCTCAGCAACAGTTAGAAATGCTTGTTAGGGCCCAGGGCTGGGCAGCCATCCAGCAGGCGTGCCTGGAAGTGGCTGCCTATCCTTGCCAGGTCCTCCAGAGGTTTTGCTCCCTGTAGAAGTTAAGTTTACAAGGGAAGGCCCTGGGGGGGGGGCAGGAGGAGGAGGAGGCTGGCGGCTGCTGCCTGTGCGTTCCGTTAATGCTCTCTAGGAACTGCTTTTCTTTTCCAGGTTTTAAAACATGAGTGGTTTTCAGGTGGAGACTGAATGATTCAATAACCTCTGGATGTCTTTGACTCATCATCCTATTTTGGCTTGTGAATGCAAAGTATTGCTTAACCTGGAGTTGAACCTGCTCAGGACTGATGGAGCAGTGGAGGGCAGAGGTCCAGGGGAGTCCTGGCTCCAGAGGCTCAGGTGCCTTTTTTTGCCAGAGCTCAAGGGGCGTCGTGCGGAAGGCGCAAAGGGGTGGCTGGGCAGATCTGGTGGAGATGGAGAGGGTGGCGCTGTGGCTTGGGGCCGGGTCTGCAGAACTGCATGTGAGTGCAGCAGTTACAGTGGCCTTTGTGGGACAAAACAGTGAGGCCTCTGGAGTCCACTGAGGCAGTGGTTGGCCAGCACTTGTCCTTGCGGACAGGCAGGTGGAGAGTCTCTCCGTGTGAATAGTGCAGTCCTCAGGTGGAAGGTCACGCAGCCCAACCGCGTCAGCACAGAGCTTGATCCCATTAAGTCCAACGGGGCTGTGCTCAAGGAGGAGTCACTCCGTTGTGCTCACGTGCAGCCCCGTGGGCCACTGGCGTAGCCATCCGCAACAGTCCCGTGATCACAGCCGTAGCGATGGCCCACTTTGAATTGAAACTTAGCTTTCTGAGCTGAATATGCTGCGTGTTGGGCGCAGTCCACAGAATATGTAATTATAGAAAGAATGCAGTTTCTGCAAATGTAAATACCGCTTGA
Source organism: Cyclura pinguis (assembly GCA_030412105.1). Lineage (NCBI taxonomy): Eukaryota > Metazoa > Chordata > Lepidosauria > Squamata > Iguanidae > Cyclura > Cyclura pinguis. Next base: position 475,423 of record CM059601.1, read on the forward strand.
GCTGGGTGCTTGTTAGATACAATGGTCTTCCTTAGGCCCAAATGCTGGAACAAAAGCCTGCATTATAACCAGAATACTCAAGATGGGAAGTGATAAAATGGCCATTGAGAGAATGGCTTTGTGAAAGAATCGCTGGGATACTTGTAAAATTTCCAGGTATTCATTAAGTCATGATGTCATGATGATTGTCCCTGGTTTGTTAGTGGAGTAAAGTGTGAAGCTTTGTTTGCGGTTTAGCCTCTGTTGAGCCATTTGGACTGGGGAGAAATTCCATCAGGGGCTTGTCTGTCTCCAGGGCTGGGCCCGGGGGCAGAGATCGTGGAAGAGGGCTGGGTGGCAGGGCTAGGAGCCCATCCTGGGAGCTGCAGAGGTGCTAATTTTCCAGGCTGGTGGGGAGTAGCCCACCTGGCCCTGCTCCTTGGGCGCAGGTTGAAGAGGCGCACCAGAGGTGCTGGAGAGCAGCTGTGCTTGAAGGGGCAAAGCTGGGCTGCACGAAGACTCCCCTTGGCCTCTGTATCTCAGCTGCACGTATGTACAAAACCCAGGATCAGTGGCTGAAGCTTGTGGCTACGAGTCAGGCAGAGCGGGCGCTCTGACGGGCCGGCTGCCTCTTATGGAGGTCAGGTGGTGATGGGAATGGGGGCTGTTTGTTCCCGAATTCCTTTCCTCCCCCTCCCCCCAGCATTCGCTGGGCAGTTGCCCTGGAACCCCAAGAGGTCGTGTGGACACTTTCCTAGGGCAATTTGTTCCTCCTTCCTGGCAGCCCTTGTGAGGGTCTGACTGAGGAAGAGCCACCTCCGTTTGGCTGGGGAAAAAGCCGGTACCCTTGGAGCGTTTGGGCTCGCAGGCACTGTGAGGAGTGAGGAGGCCAGGAGAGAGGGAGTGGAGGAGGGGGGGTGCGCAGCAGGGGTCCCGGGAGGAGGCAGAGTGGCCGTGCTGCTGGGCTTCGGCACTAGTTCAGGGGGCACCGTCGTTCCGAGCTAAGGGCGGGGGGCCTGTGTCTTGAACTGTCTTCACAGGTGCAGTCTCTCCCCCGCCCGGCTTCTTCCCACTCCTTCTGAGCATGTCTTGTCTCCCAGGGAGAGGGAAGGTTGTGTCCCCCACCTGCTGAGATCTGACAACTGCCGGTGGTGGGCAGGAAAGTGAAAGCGCTCACCCCGCATCCTGATGATTGCCATGAATGTTCTTGGCAACGGAGAGACAGCAGTCTTGGGACCATCAGTCTGTAAAACCCTTCGGCCATCTCCACTAAGATAATTTTGTGCCTCTGTAGCAATTCTGGAAGCTAAGGAGCAGCACCTCTCCCGCCCCCCTCCCTGGTGCATCTTGTCAGTGGGGCTGTAGAGGAAGGGCAACTGGGGTCCCATAAGTGGTGGGTAAAAGACCTGGTGGGGGGATGCAGACTGCGGCCCTCGGCTGCTACCTCTAGAGGGCCCTGAAGTTGCTATCACTCATACCCCATAGTCCTGCCAATCACTCCGGGGGGGCTGCCAGGGATGAGGAATGGGGGATGGTCCCCCTTTCCCCTTGTTTCTGGACCCCAGTGCAGTCATGCTCATCATGACAGCTGTCTTGAGGGAGCTTGCACGGGATGGGAGAGGTTTTCCCTTCTGCTGGCTGTCCAACGTCTTTTGGTCTCAGTGGGCAGGATTAGACCTCCTTCAACTCTTGTGCTTTGAGGGATGCGTGTGTGCACAGGACCTGGGCCCCTCCAGCTGACCCCAGATGCAGCCTGTGTGGTTGAGAAAAATGTGCATTGCTGATATTCTTGGTTGTTGTTGTTGTTTGCCAACGAGTCAGTTTCAGCTCTTGGTAATCCTGCGAATGAGAGGTTTCCACCACCCTCGGCTGTCTGCCGCTTTGCTCAGGCTTGGCAGACTCAGGGCGGCAGCTGTGGCTCCTTTGATGGAGCTGAGCCACCGCTCGTGTGGGGTCTCCCTCTTTGCCTACCTTCTCTTCCTGTTCCCCAGCATCATTGTCTTTTCTAGTAAGTCATGTCTTCTCATGATATGTCCAAAGTACAACAGCTTCAGTGTAGTCATCTTGGCTTCTGGAGAGGAGTAGAGCTCGACTTGCTCTCATACTCATTTATTTGTCTTTCTGGCAACGTGTGTGTGCAGAACTCTCTTCAGTCCCACATTTCCAATGAGTTGATTCCCTTTCTGTCAGCTTTTTTCACTGTCCAGCTTTCAGGTCTGCACACAGAAAAAAGCAGTGGCAACTCAGGTGTAGCTGAGTCCAGAGGCTGGGATAACGGAGAGAAGAAAGGGAGAGATCGGATTTACCAGGAAGGACGAATACTGCCGAGCTGAGATTGGGAATCATACTTGTTTTAAAATGGAGTTGCTTTGTAAAACAGTAAAGTGTTGTGTACCACCCTGTATGGAAAATGGAGCGAGCTTGTTTTCTGCTGCTCAGACATTAGGACCTGACCCAGTGGAATCATCTCACAAGAAAGGTGATCCGGACTGACCGCTGGCTAGGGCTTCCTGATGGTAAAACCTTTTGACAGCAGAGCAGTGGCCTCCCTTGAAGACATTGAGCTCGGTTTCCTTGGAGGCCCTTAAAGAGCAGTCGCACGGCCACCCCTGATGGATGCTTCAGCTGTGAACTTCTTGCAGTGGCAGGGATCTGGATGGGATAGTTCTTGGGGCTTCCTCCCAGCATGAGTCTATCATAGTATCATGGAGTTGAGGGAGACCATCCAGTCTAACCCCATTCTGCCAGGCAGGAGTGCTCACTCAGAGCACTCCCAGCAAGTGGCCACCCAACCGCTCTTTAAAAACCTCCAAAGGAGGAGGAGACTCCACCACACTCCGATGAGGCAGCAGTGGATTCCACTGTTGAACAGCTCTTACCCTCAGGAAGTTCCTCCTAATATTTAGGTGGAATCTCTTTTTTCTGTCTGCAGGTTTCTTGGCCTGGAGCGCTCTTCGTTGGCTGCAGGTGATGTTGCAGTCCATGGCTCTCTTTCAGGAGAGCGGGCAGATGGGTGAGAAGGTGGTGGGCTTGCACAGTTGCTGGTGTTAGCAGAGGGCTTCTCTGTTGTGCTTTTCCAGTTAACTTTCTGTCAGAGCGCACTGTTAACTTTGTGCCTTCTGTGCACATAAAATTTTTCAGGAGGTGCGTCCCATGGACTCAGTGATGAGAGAGCATCCGGAGCCAAAGATTTCTGCCACATGGGTTAGCGGGGGTGTGTGTCAGTCTATTGGGGTCAGGAGCCAATTTTCTGTCCCTGAGATTCTGTGCAAAAATGCCAAAATATACCATACCAACCCAACAGGAAATCCCTGCAATACCCCAAGTGGCCAGAAGTCCACATCTGATTCTGGAATACGAGCGTTTTTTGCACAGTGGGCACTTTTAATGATCTGTGTAAAAGGGGAGTCCTGGAGGCTTCCAAGAGGGGCAGTTTAGCTCCACGCCCTCCTGTATTTTTGCTAGAAAAAAGGCAATCTGGGAGAGGATGGAAGCACAAAGGCAGATGTAGAGGAAGGCGTTGGTTCCCCCCAGCTGTGCTCTCCACTCCTGCTTTAGCCCATGGGTAGGAGTTCTGAGTGGATCCCCACCGCATTTCTCTGTGATTTCTTTTGGCTCAGTTTTTGAGAGTTGCTGTTGGTCCACTGAGTCACTTGGAGAGAAGCCTTTCTGAGAAAATGTGTGAATTTGCAGAGGTGGTTTCTGTAGACTGGTTGCAGGAACTGTGCAGATGTGCATGTGGGGGTATCCAGCACCTAAACTCCTCTTAGGATGTACTTTGCTATAAACAGATATTGCAAAGCGTGTGTGTATGTTGGTGTGGGTGTGTGTGCAGGAGAGGGAGAGAAACAATACGGAGCTGGTATCTTCTTTGACTGAGTTGTTTTGGATCTATGCCCCTGCCCTTTCCCACCTCATCCCTGTGGGTCCTGCCAGTGCCATTGCATTCTCTGAAGGGTATAGAGATTCCCAGAGAAAACAAAGGCAAAGGGAAACAACCCGAAAGTGCTGCCCAGCCATTCTGGAACCTCTGATAGGCTTCAGGTGCAGCAGCAGCAGCAGCTCTTTGGTGGGTGGTTACAAGTTCTGCAGGGGGAGGACTCAGATGCCAACAAATCCTGCATTTATATAGAAGTATAGAGTTGGAAGAGATCCCAGGGGCCATCCAGTCCAGCCCGCTGCCACACAGCGACACATACTCAAAGCACCCCCAGCAAATGGCCATCCAGCCTCTGCTTAAAAACCTCCAAAGAACGAGGAGACTCCACCACACTCCATTGAGGCCGCTAGCAGATTCCGCTGCCGGACAGCTCTGATAGTTAGGAAGTTCTTCCTGAGGTTCACATGGAACCTCCTTTCCTGAAGCTTGAATCCATTGCTCTTTGTCCTGGTCTCTGGAGCGGCAGAAAACAAGCCCACTTCCTCCTTGACATGACATCCCTTCAAATATTTAAACATGGCTTTCATGTCCCCGCTAAACCTTCTCTTCTGCAGACTAGAAGTACTCAACCTGAGAGATGGGGAGCAGGTGAGAAAGGTGGGGAAATGCAGCACAGAATAAGTAGAGAAGTAGTACAGGAAAATTTGGCTAAACTAGATGAACTCAAGTCTCCAGGGACAGATGAATTACCTCCAAGGATATTAAAAGAACTGGCAGAAGTCATTTCTGTACCGCTTGCAATAATCTTTGAGAACTCTTGGAGAACAGGAGAAGTCCCAGCAGACTGGAGGAAGGCAAATGTTGTCCCCATCTTCAAGAACGGGAAAAAAGAGGACCTAAATAATTATCGCCCAGTCAGCCTGACATCAATGCCAGGAAAGATCCTAGAGCAGATCATTAAACAGTCAGTTTGTAATTACTTAGAAAGCAATGCAGTAATCACTAAAAGTCAACATGGATTTCTCAGAAATAAGTCATGGCAGGCTAATTTTATCTCTTTTTACGATAGGGTTACAAGCTTGATAGATAAAGGGAATACTGTAGACTTAGCATATCTTGACTTCAGTAAGGCCTTGACAAAGATCCCCATGACATTGTTACAAAGAAGCTAGTAAAATGCAGGGTGGACAGGGCTGCTGTTAGGTGGATTGGTAATTAGTTGACCGACCAAACCCAAAGGGTGCTTCTCACCAATGGCTGCTTTTCATCCTGGAGAAAAGTGACTCGTGGGGTGCCACGGGGTTCGGTCCCGAGTCCAGTGCTATTCAACATCTTCATCAATGACTTGGAGGGAGGAATAGATGGTATGCTGATCAAATTTGGAGGTGACACCAAATTGGGAGGGGTTGCTAATACCGCAGAGGACAGGATCAAATTTCAAAATGACCTTGACAGGTTGGAGAGCTGGGCTAAAACTAGTAAAATGAGTTTCAACAGAGAGAAATGTAACGTCCAGCACTTAGGCAGAAAAAATGGAATACACAAATATAGGATGGGGGACGCACGGCTGGATAGCAGTATGTGTGAAAAGGATGCAGGAGTCTTGGTGGAGCACAAGTTGAACATGAGTCAGCAGTGTGATGTGGCACCCAAGAAAGCCAACGCAATTCTTGGTTGCATCAATAGGAGTATGGTGTCTAGATCGAGGGAGGTAATGGTAGCCCTGTATTCTGCATTGGAATACTGTGTCCAGTTCTGGGCACCTCAGTTCAAGAAGGATATTGACAAGCTGGAATGTGTCCGGAGGAGGGGGGACCAAAATGGTGAAGGGTCTGGAAGCCCTGAAGCCCTGTGAAGAACGGCTTAGGGAGCTTGGTATGTTTAGTCTGCAAAAGAGAAGGTTAAGAGGGGACATGATAGCCATGTTTAAATATTTGAAAGAATGTCATGTCGAGGAGGGAGTGGGCTTGTTTTCTGCTGCTCCATCTGTTGGGAATGCTTTGATGGGGGTGTTCCTGCATAGCAGGGGGTTGGACTGGATGGCCCCTGGGGTCTCTTTCAACTCCATGATTCTATGATTCTAAACATCCCCAGCTCCCTAAGCGGTTCCTCAGTGGGCTTCATGGTGTCCAGACCCTTCACCATTTTGATTGCCCTCATCTTGACACACTCCAGCTTGTCAATATTCTTCTTGAATCGAGGTGCCCAGAATTGGACACAGTATTATCGCAGATGATGTCTGACCAAAACAGAATAGAGTGATACTGTTACTTTGCTCCTCTCCCAACATGTCTCAGGTTGTTTTGAGACAAAGTCATGAGCATCCTTGCAGATGCATTTGCGAAGGCCAGGAGTTATTCCATTAATGGGAAGAAGATTTAGGAAACAGACAGGTGACTGTCCTGAGTTCCTGGGGCTGGGCGTCGTGTGTTTGTTTCTCAGAGGTCTGGGAAGAGATGATCTGTAGTTCTTAGCTCGTTGTTTCTATCAGGACTGTGGGGTGATTAAGGGCTTTCATAGTTTCTTAGCATGGCCTGTATTTCCAGGTTGGTATAAATTGCCTGGCTACCTCGATGGTTGCACTTGGAATTGTGAGCCCATTGTGCATATGATGAAGCAAATTCCTCTTGGTCCTTTGTAGCTCAGGTGCATTCAAAGACAAGACTGCGTTCACTGCAGCAGCCAACCAGTGCTGCCACCCCTGTGGCTGGTTCTCTGTGTGAAGAGTTCGTCAGCCGTGGGTCAGCTGCGGACTTCTCTGTGTGGCTTTGGAGAGAGGCCTCTCTGTGCCCAGCCTGAAGGATGAGGCTGAGAGTGGGCTCTGTCTCGGAGCTGCTGAAAACCACAGAGGCGATGGCTGCCCGACGGAGCAGTGTGGTTTTGGACACTGCATATACAAAGTCCTTTCTGTTTCCTGCCAGTTGTCTCACTCTGATTAAGCCAGCACTGGTTAAAACATTGAAAGTCTTCTTCTCCTTTTTCCTTCTTCTTCTTCTTCTTTTTTAAATTATTTCAGCAGTGGGATATTTCAGCTTTTAGGAGCAGGATGGGAAAACCGGCTAATTCTCTGCGAGAAAGAAATACCTTACGGGTCCGAAGTGCTCACTTCCAAAAATGTTGTCACATACTGTCTCCTACTCAGTGACTGCGAGGTCTGGAAGGCATTTCCAGTATATCTGCCCTCCTCCAGTATTGCAAGATCCCTGGGCGGATTACGATAACATTGTGTCAACCATTCAAAATGTAGAGCACTAAGATAGCAAAATTTGGAACCACAACAGCAAGAAATTAGATATGTCTCTTTTTTCTTTCTCCCAAATCTGGGCTCGTTGATTCAGTTTGTGTTCTAGCGAGTGTGGAGAAAGTGGCAGGTTTGTTGCTTTCAACCTGGCTTCTGTTGGTGCTCGGGTGCCTGTGGCAGTGAGGGAGCAGTCTGCTTTGGTGGCTCTGCACGTGGTTGCGGAAGTCGGCACTCAGTTTTTCACTGAGAAATTTGCAGCGTGTGTGACTCACAGGGGTGGCACGGCTTGGTGACTCATCTTGCTCGCCTGCAGAGCGCAGTTGCCCTTGGTCCACGGGCAAGGTGGCTCAGCTTCTGCCTCCGGCAGGTGGGTGCCTGCTGTGTTTCCTCTGTGCCCTCTTGGACTGGCAGCACAGAGAGAATGAGAGCAAGAGGTGGGGGGGAGTTCGCCTTGTGAGCTTGGCACATCATGTGTCCGTGGGAGAACATCCTCTTTCCCGGCTCACCTCTCTGCCTGCTTTGGTGTCACATTGGACTCCCCTCCCGGGGTCTGGTGGGAGGACAGTTCAGTGATGGCAACATTTTGGAAGTGCTCCTGTGGGCTCACATAACTGCCCTGCCTCTTTGCTGGTGGCAGGCCTCTGTTGAATCTCTTTGCGGCTGTGCTGTGCTGGCTCCGTGTTGACTCTCAGAGCAGAGCAAGCGGGCCGGCGGGTCTCACACGTGACGGCTCCTTTCTGCGTTTTGCGGTGATGGTTGGAGGGTGTCGGCTTGGTCTGCACAGCCGCACCCTCAGGCTTCCCTGCAGCCCTGGTGTATTGGAGCAGCCTTCCGTGCCCCTGGAGAGGACGGTTGAGTCACATACGTTCTTAAGTCAGACAGGGGAAGCAAACGCTAAACATGCATGCAAACTGGAGGCCACATCTTCGGATCACCCCTTTATACCTCTCTGCTCCCCCTCCGCTTACTGCCCCGTTTCCCCTCCCCCTAGTTCCTTGGGTGGACATTGTGTGTGGGTTCTCCTTGGGGAGCAGGACTAGAGCCCGTGACTCTTGTTCCTTGAGTTGTTTGGGGGTCGTACAGAGCAGGTGTTGAGTGGTGCGGATCAGCCGCGCTCAACCGCTTCTGGCACCTGCGTCTGACCCATCTTTGGCTGGCACACCTTGGCCGCACCGGTCCTCATCTTAAGAATTGTTCTGTGGTGCAGCGGATAACAAACCTACTCCATCTGTGAAGCGCTGGCGCCTCTTTCTCCTTCTTTTGTGCCTTGCATTATATGTTTACTCCCATTCTGAGCACAAAGATGCCCATTGTACAAGTGAGGAAGGGCTGGGCTGCGGCGGCATAATATCCTTAAATGCTTTTGGCTGCGGAGATAACATCAGGGCTCCGGCTGTGCACGGGGCAGGAGCCGAGGGCCCTCGCCTGCCCGCCCACCCGCCTGCCTGCCTGCCGGCCGTTTGTACACTTTGAATAGCAGTGCGCTGCCGCAGGCGCAGCCGTCTGGGGCCGCAGACACATCCTTCACCCAGCCCCATTCAAGGGAGCCATTGTTATTCTGGGGGTTTCTTTTTTTAAAAAAAGAAACTCTCTAAGGTGAAGGGTGCCAAATGCTGTAGAGATAAGACTGTTCAAGCAGTTCTTTTTTTAAAGGTTTAGACAAAATAGTTCACTGGCAGGACTTCCCTTTCAGATAGGGTCCTGGCCATTAAAGGCTGCTTCATGTAAGTCCCAGCAATAAAAGGCAGTGGGGAAGAAGAGAAGGAGGAGGGAGGAGAGGAGGAGGAGCGGGAGAGCCGTTGGGGAGAAGACCGACCAGGCTGCCTCCTCCTGGCAGCCGCCTCTCGGGCCGTCTCTTCTTCAGGAGAGGTGCATCCCTGATGCTTTCAGCGCTGTGATTGTGGGGTGGGAGGAGAGCTGTGCCAACTGGCAACAGAGGGAGCCCAGGGGATTCCTGGCCTTGTGCTTGCCGATGCAGGGTGGGTGGGGAGGCTGACGGTGACTGGGAGAGTGATACTTAGCCTGGCTTAGTGTTGGTTGAGCCCTGATGGCTCAGAATTCTGGGGACTGTGGATTGCCTTGTTGTGCAAGTGGACGTGCCTGGGTTCGCTTGGCCAGGGCTGATGCTTCAGAAATGAAGTCGCCAAAGTCCAGCACCTGTGCTTGTGCTTTGGGTTTGGAGTCTGGGGTCTGGGTTTTCTCTCAAAAGCCTTTTTAGAAAAGCCTTCTCTCTTCTCTTCTGGTGATTTTGAGGTTGAGCATTCTGTCAGTGCACAGTAAGGGCTGGGATGGACTGGAACGTTTTTTAAGGACTGAGTGTGTCTCCTTTCTCGATCAGATTATGATTTTTAAAAAACCTGTCTTTGTTGTCAGGTTCTTATGAGTCCTGGTGTGGGGCCCTTGGGAGTGGGACTGGGCATGGCCTTCTCACTGATGGGGGGGGAGTGGGATCTGCCACAAATGATTGTCTGGACACCCCCCCCGGATGTGCCAGGCGTCCTGCGGGAAGCCTTAGCCCGTTTCTTTCTGCTGCTCCTCCAGGCTTTTTTCTCTCCAGCCACCTTGGTCACATCATCATCCTGCAGGCACTGAGTAAGCCCAGTTCCCAAGGGGCTATTTTTGGAGTGTCCCCCCCACCCCTACTCTCTTAAGGTTCCCCCACTGTTGCTGCTGCTTCTTTGGGCTCTGCTGCATCTACTGGGACCCCCCCCCGGATGTCTGTGGGTGTGGAGGAGCTATGGGGGGGATCCCCTTGATACACATGATGGGGTGAGGCTGTTTGTGGCCTTGGGCGGGGGGCATAGTGGTGGAAGGATATGTCTGTCTACACACAGAGGTTGGGCATTGCTTGGCAGTCAGAGACCCCAGGGTCTCTTCTTTGGCATCCTGTTAAAAGCCTTTCATAAATTTAGGGAAGTTAATGAGATTTATCGGGCTCTTTCTTCCTCCCTACCCTGTTGTTAAATTTAGGCTGTTTAGGGGGAAGGGGGTGGAGATGGTGGTGTTGAAATGGTGGTGGTGGGATTCCAGGGCAGCCCTCCTCCTCTGCAGGAGGCTGCTCTGTTTTTAAGATGGAATAAAAAGACATAAAGGGAGCCAGTAGCAGCCCTGACTGGGAAGGAGGTGTTTCTGGCATGTGCTTCTGTGGACTCCGTCCACTTTGTCGGGTGCCTGGGGCTGTTTAAGGTAAGGTGCATGAGGAAAAGCGGTGGTTGCACCATAGATCCCCCCCCTTCTGACCCTTAAATATTGTAAATGCAAATTTTAAACCCCCAAAGCATACTTCAAGGAGCCCATGCCTGGGAGGATAATTCTTAAAATGAGGAAAGAAAGAACTGACCCAGGAAAGCACAAGAAACCTATTTATTTCTCCTGTCTTAGACCTTTGGGTATTGCTGGGTGGTGGTGGTGGGGATTACAGCGGGATTTGAAGTTTTGAAAAGCAAGTGCTTTCATAGAGGAGGAGAGGAATATGTATTTTGAGTGGCTGCCTGTTTGGGGATTCGGAACCAAACTGCAAGGCAGCTCAGGGGCAGATTGTGACCATGGCTTGCCGTTGCGGTAGGAAGAAGTTGTCCCCAGAGATTTCTGAGCACTTTCATAGAATCCTGGAGTTGGAAGGGACCCCAGGAAGCATCCAGCCCAACCCCATCCTGCCACACAGGAGTACAGAACTACAGCATCCCTGAGGGGTGGCCATGACCCAACCTCTGTTTAAGGTCCCCACTCTCCGAGACAGAGCGTTCCACCCTCCAACAGCTCTTAACAGTAGAGACCCTCTTCCTCATGTCTCGGTGGGAGCCCTATTCTTGTAATTTGAATCCACTGGTTCATTTTCCTTGACTGAAAAAGCGGGGCTGCCAGGAACTTTGGGCCGTGAAACTTGCATGTTCCCTTTGTTATCAGAGGCAGCGTGCCCCGTGGGGAAGCTGTGGGGAGAAAGGGACTGGGACAGGGGCGAGATGCTGCTGTTTTGCTAAGATTTTGTGAAGAACTTGCCAGCGGCCTCTGACTGTCCGCTCTTAGGAACAGAATGTTGGGCCAGGGAGGCCTGCTGTGTTCTGATCCAGCTTCAGGGATTGTCTTTGTGCTCTAAACTGGCTGTCCCAGCAAAATATTTAAATTCCACATGTCTTGCACACAAGCTGCTCGCCTTACCCCTGTGTGTGCATAGAAACCAGCGGAGCTCTGGCGATGCTGGAGGAGGGGGGGTTAGCAGAAGTGTCCGTGCATGTTTCTCTGAGCGTTGTGGAACATTATGCGAAATGTGAGGAATTTCATGGCCTGCCGCCACAGTGACCGCCTGGAGGTTGCACGGCTCTCCCGAGGGCTCAGAGTAATCACCGAATCCCCACTGCAGCCCAAGGGACCCAGGAAGATGACCGGAGGTCCAGGGGAGTTTTGGAGCAAGGCCGTCGGGATGCAGGCCACACCCAGCAATACTCCTCCGTATTATCAGAGCCAACTGGGATGTCCAGGAGATGGATCAGAGCCTGGAGGCTGTAATGGGCGGGATGGAAGCTGCTAGACTGAAACTGGATCCCAGGGAGGCAGAGACTCCGTGGACTGGTGGTTCTTGGGTTTGGGAATTGGGTAGGTTGCCTGCCCTGGATGGGGCTCTGGTCCCCCTGAGGGAGCGGGTGTGCACAGCTTGGGATCTCTCGCTGTCACTGGAAGCCCAGTTGGACTCAGGGTGCCTGGTGCCAGCTCTGCATGGCCCACTAGCAACAGTTTCTCCTGCCTGGGGATGAAGGGACCACAGTCTCGGCAAGAACATCCAGTTAGACTTCTGGACGCATTCTCCAGCCAGGCACAGGAGCGAGATCCTATTCTTGGAGACGTCCACTGAGATGTATGGTGTCTTCCTGGGCAGCAGGTTGGGGCTGGACTCAGTGGCCCTTGTGGTCTCTTCCAGCTCTGGGATTCTGTGGTCCGTAGCTAAAACCATGAACCTGGAAAGTCTTGCTGTCTCTTCCAGTAACCCAGCACCCCAAGGGAGCGCCTTAGATTTCAGCATTAATTCTGCTATACACTCACTGTAAAGCAGATAGCATGTTTTTTAAAATGAGACGCTGCCAGTTTGTGTAATGGAAGGGCTTAGAAGACAGAGTTACTTTCTTTTAAAGGGAGAGTTACTTTCTTTTAAAATGAAAAGACAGGTGTCCTCTCCTTTTGAGAGTTCACGGATCTCATAGCTCAAACTGAGATGTCTGGGGCCAGGCTGTGTCTTGCTTTCCTCCTGATTCTGTGTGCACCCTTTGGGGTGCGACTTATCTGCTGTCTTGCATGGCTTGAAATCCTGCATACTTCTTGGCACTCTGTCTCTCGTTTCTCTCCATATCCTAAGTGGGGCTGTTAGCTGTAAATGGTGTTCACTGTTCTCACACCAGCAGGCAGACATCTGTAGCCAAACTGATTTATTGAGTTGCCCTGAGGATTTCTCCCTTCTCAAAGTCCAGCAGTTGGCTGAGAGGCTCACAATTCATAACAGTGCAGAGACCAGAATGCCGTGCCAGCCTCCCACTGTGTGGTGGTTTTGCTCAGACCTTATGTGGGCAGTGTAGAGAGAATGGGGTATAACTCATACATTAAACTTGGTTAGGACATTTTTATCCAACAGCATATTCAGGGCAGTTTGCAAAAGTGGCCATTTGTGCAACTTTTTTTTCTTTGTTAAGTTTTGGGCACAGCGACGTCCCAGTGGGAAGTGGTTTCTCAAACGTGCTCCTTTGTTTATTCCACCCCAGCAGTAAGGGGGCAGCTGTATGTGCAGTGCCCACAGACTGGAGAGATCTTTATCAGATGTCTCTTAGGTGCCTGTTTTCCCTCTTGTCTTTAGTACAGGCCTTCCTTGCATCTGGCACCGAGACCGCCCACGCCGTGCTGAAGATGGAGAATGAAGAAAAGGTCATCAACAAAGGCGAGGAAGATGAGATGGTAATTGGCTCTGTGATCTGGTTTCTTAGTCTTTAGAAAACATTTTCTTGAGCTCTGGAGCAAAGAGCCGCGGGAGATGGTTGAAGCTGAGATGAATAACAGCAGAGAGTCCTCGGGATGCCTCTCTCTTAATGAAGTGCAGAGCTGAGGGCAGGAGGCCTTGGCTTCTTTTGGGATGCTCTTTGGCAGGGGAGGTGGAACAGAGCGTTCCTGCCGTGGGGCAGCAGCTGCCAGGCTGAGCCGAGCCGGGGGGCTTCTGTTCCCCCTTGCGCCTGAGGCCGTGCCCTCACAGATGCACCTGTTGTCCTCCTGCCGTGGGGGGTGCCTTTAGGGGATGAGCCTCACGCCCTTCTCCCTCTTTGGATCTGCGTGCTGATAGAAATGGCCGCCCGCCAGAGGCCAAACGTTTAGCACAACTGAGGAGTGCGACGTGTCGCCCAGCGGGACACAAAAGACTCCTGGCATCGTGTGGCATGGTGACTGACCGGAGCGGGGAGGTCTTGAGCCTGTGGGGCGAAATTTCAAATAAAAAAAATCCACCACAGGATATAGCTGCTGCGAGGATGGCCTTAGAGAGCTTTGCTGTTAGGCATCTTTCTCTGGCTTTCTGGGAGGGAACAAACTGGAAGGAGAAGCTGCTAGTTGATTCCACCAAAGCAGAGTGTGGAAGGAAGCAGTGAGACTGACTGAAGCAGCACGGACCAGCACATTGCTTGGCCATGTTTGTTTCGCTTTCTTTTTCCTGTGCTTTTTTCCTTTGCTTGGCCCTTGTGCTCTGGCCACCCTTTCAAGGTGATGGCCACCTGTTTGCCACCTCCTTTCCGTTCCATTCCGTTCCTTTCCGTTCCGTTCCGTTCCTTTCCTTTCCTTTCCTTTCCTTTCCTTTCCTTTCCTTTCCTTTCCTTTCCTTTCCTTTCCTTTCCTTTCCTTTCCAGGATCTCGCCTGTGCCTGAGGCTTGTCTGCCTTAACAGCCAGGCACTTTCCCCAGGCAACTCTGCCTCACCATCTTGCAGGGTGCTGCTGTTTTTCCCTTGTCCTTTCTCCTCCACCTTCCTTGCTTCCCTCCGTGCATTTTCTCTCTCTTGGCCCTGCTGCGTGGAGCGTGGTCCATCACAGACCCCTCTCCTTGCAGCTTTGGTGTGGGCTGCTGCTGCCGCTGCCGTTGTGACTTTGGCCTGGTTCCTGTGGAGCTTGCAGCTGCCTCGTTGGTAGTAAGCAAAGACCTGCGTCTGCCCCAAACCCCCGCTCCAAATTTCTTCCCCTCTTCCTGTTAGCCTGGGCTCCTGTTGCTCCCATTTCCTTGTTGCTATGAAAGCACCAGTTGAAATCTGTGGCAGTAGTCCAGGTAAAGCTTGCCTGTTTCCCTTGTCCAGCGCTGCCCCCTCCCTACATGTTTTTCCAGATTCCACAAGGGTTCTGGGTTCTTTTCTCCCACTTGTCTGTCTCCTAGCAATAGCAATAGTGTGTGTACTTCTGTACCAATTATCAGCTAAGTGCTCTCTAAGCGGTTTACAGCGTGTTAGATAATTGCCCCAACAAGCTGGGCACTCATTTTCCAGACCTGCAGAAGGATGGGGGGCTGAGTCAACCTGGAGCCCAGCAGGATTCAGCTCACAACCCTGTGGCTGCAGTACCGACGTTTAACCCCCGTGCCACCAGGTCTCCTCACCACTGTGGCCTGGTTGGTGGTTTCGACCGGGAACTTGGGTGGCAAGAGACTGGACTGCAGGTGCTCCCAGGGTGCCCCGTTGCCTCCTTCTTCCCGTGCCCTTGGGTTGCCCAGTGGGGGCAGCGCTGGAGGGGGGTTGGCATCGCTCTGACAGCTCTACGTTCTGCCTTTGTTTTTCATATTTGTGATCCATTTACCGTGGGTAAAGGCTTTTCACTGGCCTGGTGTCAGGCACAGATGGTCAAGAAAGGACATCTTTGCAGAAGTTTCCTGAACAGATAGTCCGTCCTGGGATTGGATTCTGGGGTTGGAAGCCGGCTGGAGGGGTGGTTGGTCTGCGAAGGTGGCGAAAGAAGAGGCCCGTGTTTCTTCCATCGTCTGGTGCTTTGGGGACTTGGATGGCAATCTACCATCATAAGATGACTTTCCCGCTTGCCAGAAATCGTAACTCCCAATTTTGCTAGGTTGCTCAACATCCGCCCACTCTCTCTGGTCTGCTCGTGACTTTGAAAACAGAGCAGTCTTTGGGACTAAGTCTTCTGGTTTTTGAAGAGCTTGCAGTGCCCGGCTGCCATGCTGATGCCCGGCCCTCCCCTGATGGTGGGCCACTGCTTAGTTTTCTAGCTGGCAAACTCGGGAGGGGGTGAGTTTATACATGAGAGCTGCAGGGCCACCGTGCGGCCACCTGTTTCTAGGGCGGTAGGATGATTCCAGGCTGTCTTGTCAGAGCTGTCAGGGTGCCGTTGTTTCTCTGTCTGACTCGCTTCCCTGCAGGAAATTTACGGTTACAACTTCTGCCGGTGGAAGCTGGTCCTGGTGGCGGCGGGCGTGCTCTGTAGTGGCGGCTTCCTGCTCCTCCTCCTCTACTGGATGCCGGAGTGGCGAGTGAAAGCTACGTGCCGGAGGGCTCCGCTCAGAGGCTGCCAGGTGGTGCTCCTGAGAACCACGGTAAGCTCGTTGGCGAGGGGGAGATGCCGGCGGGGCACGAGGGCTGGCGGGTGGCAGGTGCCTCTGTTCCGAGGGGGAGGGTTCCGCAGGACAGTGCTTGGGCACGTGGGCTTCCAGCCCTGTCGCCGCCAGCTTCCCCTCTGAAGTCTGTCCTGGGAGGCAGAGGGACGCAGAGGGAAAATCTGGCTGGGCGAGGCAGGCGGAAAGGACGGGACAGAGTCAAGAGAAAACCTGCCTGGCAGTTAACCTGTGAGCGGTGTGAGGTTTGAGGGAGTCGAGAAGGGAGCTGGGGGAGAAGGTGGATCTTGAACGTGTACGGACTGCTGCAATGCTCTTTACGTGGGCTGCCCTCGAAAAGAGTTTGGGAGCTCCGTCAAAGGCAAAATCCAGCAGCCGACTTGGTGTCCAGTGTGCGTTCTAGAGACCACATAACACTGGTCTGGTAAGAACTGCACTGGCTTCCGGTTTGCTTCCGAGCTCAATTTAAGGTGCCAGTGCTGACCTACGGAGTCCTTGGGCTTGTGGCCGGGTGTCTGAGGACCAACGCCTCTTCCCATATTAGCCTGCTAGGAATTTGAGGCGCTCAGAGTAGACCCTGTTGTGTGTCCCAACACCTTCTGAAGTTAGGTTGGTATGGACACGTGGGAGGGCTTTCTCTCTCTCAGACCCTCGACTGTGGAACGCCTTACCCCAGGAAGTTAAGCTGTCCCCATCTCTTTCCAGCTTCTAGCGGGCAGCCAGAACAGTATTTTTCTACCTGGCCTTTGACGCTTGAAATTGCTTTGTTTTAACTGTTTTAAAATTCTGTTTTAGGACTCTTTTTAGATGCGTTTAATGTGTTTCTAAAGTGCTTTTGTCTTTGTACTGCTTTAATTGCTTTTATTTGCCCGTTGCCTGGGGAGCTCTTGTGGGTTGGGAGGCAATGTAGAAATAAATACATGAATTCCAAACGCGCGGAAACCAGTTCGCTTGCTTGTCTTGAGTGCAGAGGGACGATGCTGAGGAGAGGCAGCAGGAGTGCTGGAGCAGGCTGGGAAGCAGACTGGCCGGGTGGGCAACAGAGGGGGATGGGGGGAGAGAGGCTGCCGTTGGCAGGAAGGGGACAGGGCCGGGAGAGGCTTTGGAGGTCCAGAGAAGCTCTTGAAGACTCTCCTGGCTCCTTTTGGGCTCTGGGCCTCCCCATGTCCAGCCTTTGCCGGCCGGGCTGCTGTACCAGGGGTTTGTGTGTCCTCCGTGTGTCTTGTGAGCGCCCCTTCCAGCAAAAGCTGGGGACAGGCACTCTGTCTGGCCAGAAAAAGGGACACTTTTCCCCTTCCATAGTCCCATCGGGTGGCAGGGCCGGTGCTGGTCCTAAGAGTGGCAGAAAGCCCAATTGCAAGTCTTCCCCCCCGGCACCGCCATCTCTGCTTGCCTGCTTGGGACGCCTCTCTGGCTGGAGCCCTTGATGGATGGCGGTCGGAGGCTCTGGCCAGAGAGCCCCTCAAGCGCAAGCAGAATGCCACCGGGCTGCCCGGGACAAGCATGGCAGCCCCCCACCCGGTGTCCAGGGCTGCTTCACTTCCCACTGTGCCGGGCAGAGCTCTGAGGTGGTGGAGACCATCTTGCGTTTCCCCCCTTTTTTGACGTCTCCCTTCCTTCCCACCCCAGGATGAGTTCCAGACGTGGTTTTGTGCGAGAGTCCGCACTGTGCTATCTTTGGGACTCCACCCGTTGCATATTCCAAAGTATGTGTCAGAGAAAGTGGCCAACGGTTGCAGCGGTCACTTGTGCACCACACCCTGTGATGAAGATGGAGGCGACCTCAGCAGCTGCTCCAAGGCTCACCTGCAGGAGGTATTGGTGGCCGGTTGGACAGTGGTCCTCTTTGTGGGAGCTCCCCCCCCCAAATACTGGGCTCTTGGTTATGCCCCATGGCTGGTGATAACCTTGGGGTGCCTTCTTCCACATGAGGACAGCAGAGCTTTTGCTGGCTGAAGTGGAAAATGAGTCAGTCCTCTCCACCTTTCTTCACTAGACCCCACTGTCTGAGGTGCTGCTCCCCAAAATAACCCCCCCCCGGCCCCGCAATAAGTTTTCAGACCCTTGCTGGCAGATTGCGACTGTTTGCTGGTGCACCTGGCAGTTTACAAGGTTGTATGTTGGCATATGTGACTGCTAGGAAGGCTCTGATCTCTAATATAAAAATATTGTTTCTCTCTGCTCAACTGCACGGAAGATGCTGTCTCACGTTAAGCAGCCAGGCGGTATCTGTCGCGAGGGGGAGCAGGCAGAACTGCAGTAATTTTGTCTCATGTTTTAAAGCCCTCAGCAGCTCAGCTTGGTTTTATCAGACATATTGCCCAAGTTGCCTACTTGACCTTTTTAAGTTGCTTGCTTGTTTATGTGCCTTCCAGATCCGATGTTTCACCCATCACAGCCTGAAGTATTTCTGGAATGATGGAGTCCAAAACTTTGGCACCATCAAGTAAGAACTTGATACTGAATTGGGATTTAAAGTAAGACAGTAGTACACTGCTGCTGCACTTCTGGTCTGAATTCAAGGGGCTTGGGGAGTTTGGGACCCTGCTAGTTGAAGGAGCGCCTCTCAGACATGGGCGGGGGGGTGAGAGAAATAAAAGTATTTTTAAAAGAAATGTGAAAAACCAAAGAAATCCTCTTTTTTGTCACCTCAGAGGCAATGACAAAAGAAAGGGGCCTTTTCTGTTAACGTGTGTGTGTGCGTGTGTTCTTTTAATGATCTCCACTTGCCTTAGGGGTCTGGATGAATTGACATCCTGTTTGTCAATCCATAATGAGCACAGCAGAGGGCTGACCAACGGAATGCGGGATCACAGGTATGCCTTGCCTGAGGAAGCATAATCTGTTGGGCTCCCGGAATTGGTCGAAGCCCTAGGTTGCCATTTTTAACATACGTCGTAGGTAAAATCCTGCTTCAGCGGGATTTGCTCACTTCCTGTCTGTGTAGTTTAAAAAGTAATCCCTCCTTTTGAAAAATTGGCATCATAGTTTGTGGGCCGTGCACTCCAGTTGTTGACTTTTGCCTCCATCTTTGGATCAATGATCACCACCATTGACGTAAGGCCCAGAGAATCCATCCTGCTTGTGGCTCTTCCTACCCGCACCCACTCTTTTTCCCCTCATTCTCTCGTGTTCTCCTCTTCCCTGCGTCACGGGGAAACCACTGCAATTCCTACTGGTTTTCAGGTTCCCTGGCAGGAGTGCACAAATTTTAGTGGTGGCCAGAACCGTGGCGGTGGGTATGGGTCCGTGGTGGTGGTCCAGCGCATCTCTTCCTCTTCCCGACATTAAGGCCCCTGCAAAGCAGGTGGCTTGCACTTCTCTCCCTCTTCACCCGCCAGCTCCTCGTTACAGATTGGCCTTGCTCTCCTTCTTAGCAGGAATGTAGTTGTAGCTCAGTGCCAGCAAACAAAATATAAATGTTTTTGTTTTCATCACCTTTTGATACAGAAAATTATTCTATGGAGTAAATGAAATTGCCGTGAAAGTGCCTTCCATTTTTAAACTTTTGGTTAAGGAGGTAAGAATCTTCTGTGTGTGTGCGTGTGTGTCGAAAGGGTGGGCGTTGGAGTTTGGTTGGGTTGGGACCTGTGCTGCCTCCAGGCATGGTGTCAGCGCTGTGATCTCGAGTGGGAATTACTGTGTTTCAAGAGGGCGGGCGCTCCAGGATTTCCCTTCTGACCCAGGGGAGTTCGGAAGTGCGGTTCTACATCTTGCCGGCTGGCCTGGAGCATGCACCGTGGGATGGTGTGGGATTCTGTCGGGCTCGGCCGCATCTCTCTCTCTCTGTCTCTCTCTCTCTTTTTCCCTCTGGGTCTTATCAAAAATAATTCAGAGAGAAAAAAATACTGTGCAAAAGACCCGAAGGCCTCATCAAAGAGGCCTTTGAGTCTTTTGCGCAATATTTTTTTCTCTCTAAATTATTTCACTCCTGCCTAAATTACATTATCTTGTAAGGTTTGATAGTGCTGCTTTGTTAATGATTAGCCTGTAAACAACTTTAATTGGGAAAAACCATATGTAAGTTTGGCAAACAATGCAGGTATTTTTTAAAAAAGTTCTGATCTTGCAAGCTGTATATATTTGTCCCTGAAGAGCTGTCTGTCTCTTAAACGTGGCACTGCCTGTGGCACCTGTGCTGTCTTCCAGGGGTCTCCTCTTGTACTCAGATATGTCGGTGGGACTCCTCTGGAGGGCAGCTGCCTGGCTGGGCCTTGGGGATCAGGCTCTCCTTAGAGCCACTTGGGAGGGGCTGAACTGGCCTTTTTGGATCTGAAAGTGACACCCCCCATCCTTCCATTCCCCCAGCAGACAGCACTAAAGCTGCAAAATGCATCTCATCTAAGGCTGTAACCCCCCCCCCCAGTTCTCTAGAGAGGGGAATGAAGCAAAAGCTACAAGGTGGCATCTTGCAGAAGGTATAACCTGTTTGGTTTTGTTTTTTTCTCTCTTTCTGCCCTTCCCTCCCACTTCCGTCCACCCCCAGGTTCTCAATCCTTTTTACATTTTCCAGCTGTTCAGTGTGATCTTGTGGAACATAGATGAATATTACTACTATGCAGCAGCGATTGTGATCATGTCTCTGATATCCGTGGTTAGCTCCCTGTACACCATCCGGAAGGTAGGGTCCGAGTGCCACTCCCCCTGCCCCCCCCCCCGGTGCCAGCTTGCCTGCCTGTCTCACAGGAGAGGCACAAGGTCCTTATTGCTGGTTGGTGTCTCTGATGTCCTTCCTCTCCTGCAGCCTTTTAAGAGGAGGCAGTCCCAGCTGCCCATGTGTGTCACTTGGCCCTGGGGACCACAGAACACTTGTGGTCTCCCCTCTCCATCCTCTGTTGACTGGAAGGTCAGATCCTGTTGCCCCTCCACGAAGCACTCCTGGCTGAAGGAGCCTCTGTGGACTCCCTTCTGAAAACATGGCACACATGCGTTCCCTTACCTCTGTGGTGGTACCTTTTGGGCCCTTGCGCAGCGGATGCATTTTGGCTCATGGTTATGTAAGGAGAGTTCCACAAGGGTCAAACATTTCGTGTGGGCCTGAAGCCTGGTTTTGCACAAAGCTCCACACTGTGCTGTCTTTGGGGCCCCGCTTGTTACAGACTCCAAAGTACGTGTCAGAGTAGATGATCATCAGTTGCAGCGCCCCAAAGTGGGTCAGGGGAGTTGCTCTTTTGGGAGGAGAGTGATCCTCTTCAAACTGAGCTGTCTGCCGACTTGCTTCTTGCTGGGCAGATCCGCTGGTAGCTGCTGGTCCCTTGCCCAATTTCTTGGGTTGGGTTTTCTGTTTTTTAGCCCCGCTACAGACTCCAGACCAGAAGTTGGAAATGCAGCTGTTTTGGATGACAGTTCCCAGAATCTCCCATGGGGCATGGCTTTGTTGGTGGGGGATTCTGGAAGTTGCCATCCCCCCAAAAATAATGATTCTGAGTACTGGTCCAAGGAGCACTGTGGGGCGGGTTCAGCTGGTTGTCCCAAGTGACCCCGTGGTTGGATCTGGCTGGTCAAGCACTTCTGGCCAATGATGGTTTCTCCTCCTCCTCCTCTCCTCAGCAATACCAGATGCTTCATGAGATGGTGGCTGCCCACAGCATCATCAGAGTGTCGGTCAGCAGAGCAGATCAAGGTAGGCTGCCGGGCAGGCTGGCTGGCTGGACGGGCAGTTTATCCAAAGGGGGAGAGAGAGGTGGTGGGACTCACGGCCCTACGGACTCCTGACCTCTGCCCCAGTGAACTTGTAGGGGGATCAGAAGAGAAGGGTGGATCTAACCGTTCCATGGAGGCGTTGGCAGGGTGGATTAACTGCGCCTGGTGGGAAGAATTCTCTGTGTGTGTGCGTGCGTGTGTGTGCGTGCGTGTGTGTGTGTGAGAGAGAGAGAATTGTGGGCTGTGAACCAGGGAGGGTCTGCTGATGGCATCGCAGGAGACAGGATCCTCTGTGCTACATTGTTCTGCTCAGGGAATTGTGTGGCTTTGCAGATGTTGGTGGGACTGCATCTTCCAGCATTTCTTACCGCTGGCTGGGTTGGCTGGGGGACTGCAGGGAGTTGCGGAAAGTCTGTGTGATTCCTCTTCCCCTATTGATCTTCTCCTTTGGGGCTTTTGAGGTCCAACATGGGCCTCTATATGTGTAGGTTTGGGAGATAACGCTTCTCCCTTTAGTCTTCCTCCTCATAGGATGGGAGCGCAAGAAGGAGAATGTTTGAGCATGCAGGCCTTTCTAATATCCCTTGGTGGGGGGCGGTGGGGAGGAAGAGGGGGCTCACCTTTTGCAGGGAGCTTTGCCTTTGGCTCCCTTGAAGTAGCCTCTCTGGAAGAGTCCATCCCTGTTCCTTCTGCCCTGGATTCTTGTGCTCAGCACCTCACTCCCTGTTTGCAGAATTCAAAGACATGGCCACGTTAATCTGGATACACACTGCAGGCATGTTCTGTCTAGTACCCAAAATGCGTAAACAGGGCAACTCCGGATGGCCGATTGTCTCAAGCGCCGGAGCACTCAGAGCTGGTGCCCCTGGATAGATGGACAGTATCCTTGGACTGTGTGCCACCAACATTCCTAGCTACATGAAGGATACTACCAACTTCTTGGAGAGAAATTGCAGTCCGTTTACAACCTCTCAGGGAACACCATCTCAGCCACAGTGGACGTGGAATCCCTGCATACCAGCTGCCCACACAAGGATGGACAACAAGCGATTGGGAAGTTTGTTCCAGATGGACCATAGCAGAGCTGGCTGCCAAGGTCTCTCACTTTGTTCTCACACACAACTGCTTCAGTTTTGAGAGGAATACCTACCTTCAGGCTTATGGTACTGCCGTGGTCACATGCACAGCACCGTTGGATGCCACCATCTTCATCGCTGACCTGGAACAACCTTCCCTTCACTTCTGCACCCAGCAACCTCTCTTCTACCTTAAACACACTGTCTGTATCGTTTGGACTTATGGAGAGGACTTGCTCAAGACAATTCCACCAGAACTTCAGTGACTTCCACCCTACCTTCAGTCTGAGCCTAGAACTCTCAACAGAACAAGTTCACTTTCTGGACACCACTGTACGGCTAGACAACAGGCATTTAAGCATCACACTATATTGGAAATCCACTGATCACTACACATACATGTCTCCAGTTTCCACCCTGAATACACTATCAAATCCATAGATCAGAGCGAAGCCCTGTGATACATTTGAATCTGTCCAGACCCAGAAGACAGGGATGCCAAATTCTTGGAATTAAAACAATCTTTCCTCATGCCACAGTGCCCACCATATGAAGGGAAAAAAATTAAACCAACAAGGCAAGACTTCTTTCCAGGACTAAGCTTATTACAGAACAGACTAAAGACAGGAAATGACAGAACTCCGCTAGTGGTCACATACAGCTCCCAACTGAGATTGCTCAGGCATATTATCAGTGAACAGCAGCCTGTTAAGGACAATGTTGCTGCCCTCTTGAGGGCTCTTGGTGGCAGGCCTTTACCTGCCCACAGCCAGCCAATCTCAAACAATTACTTACCTAGAGAAGAACACACAGTGTGGGTGGGGAAATGGGTACAAGACTTTCCACAATCCAGATGCCAACTCTGCCCACATCATTTACTTGGGAAACATCATCACAGGGACTTTGACCTGCTCGTCTTTCTAATGAGACATATGCCATCCTTAATCAACAATGTCCTTCTGCATTTGAATGTTGACATTGGCAAACAGGCCTGTAACTGTTCCAGAGTATATAAATGGACTTACAGTTACACATTAGGAACAGAAATTAAAAACCAAACAAAATAAAAAAAAATTGCAGAACACTTCAGTCTTCCTGGATATTCGGTCTCAGACTTCAGAACAGCAGTCCTTTAACAAAAAATGTTTAAAAGGAGATTGGAAAGAGAAACAGCAGAACAGATGCATCCACAAACTCCAGTCCGTCAACAGTGGGTTGCAGAGAGACGGTGGCTTCCTGGCACTCTGCATGTTGGCACTCCAGCCTCGTGAGGGCTCGCTTTATCACATCTCCTTTCTGGTTCCCAGGCAGCATCTCACCGCGTTCCAGTGACTCCCTCAGCCCATTAATACAATTGTCCACTCACCTTGGGTTTAGGCAATATCTTTCCTCCCACCTTTGCCCTGCAATGATCACTGTTACCCTGAACATGCGGCCGTACCCACAGGATTTGCCTTTCGATTGCCATTCACACACACCACCTGCTCATCTGTAACTGTAAAGGTCTGTTTGTAGGTGTTTCACGTCATGCAACTGATGAAGTCTATAAAAGTTTACGCTACCAGTTTCTCTCTCTCTCCCTCTGTTAGTCTCAGAGGTGCTACAAGATCCCTTTGCATCCTGTTCGCAGGGGGAGAACTAGTTTGGCCCATTCCTTCCTTGCACAACTCTCCAGCTTGTCTCGGGCCCAGTAGATGTGCTTGCAGACCAAAACCGATTCCCAGAATTCCTAAAAGACCACTCAGCATCACTGTCCTATACAGGGCTGCTCGGAAGCAAATTCCCACTGGCTTCCCTGGGGCTTACCCCCGATAAGAACATGCGGGATCACAACCTAAAAGATGTCAGTGGGGTGTTGTGGTTGAGAGATCGTGAGGCAGTGCTTCCCTGGTTTGGCTTCCCTCAGGAGAAGATGCCTGGACTTCCTTGTCTGTTGCGCTCCCAAGGGCCAGGAGAGGAGGGGGAGGGGAAGGGGCGGCCGGCCGGCCGCTCTCAGCCTGATTTCAAAATCCCACTTCAGAGTGGCCCAAGCCTGCAGCCTTGCTTGATAGATTAGAGGGTCTCCTCGGCAGCGAGAGCGGTTGGACAGCGGGACCAGTTGCCTGTGAGATAGTGGGTCTCCTCTGAATGCCTTCAGGAAGAGGCTGGACAGCTTCCTGCCGGGGTCGCTGTAGCTGGAGATCCTGCACTGAGCAGGGGGGCTCCACCTGACGGCCTGTCGGGACCCTTCCAACTCATCGTATGATTCTGTAGGAGTTGCAGGGCGGAGAGGAAAGGGCTCAGTCGTCAGTTTTTTCGTTCTTAGCCCCATTCGCTACTGGAATCAATGCCCCCGCCGGGCACCTGGCCCCCAATAGAGTAACCTCAATGGAATGCAGTCCTTAGCATAAGCAAAGATTGCCAGCATCCCGGCAGAAAGAGATACCGTTGCCAGCAGGGTGTGCCTTCGCCAGGCATTCCCGTCCACTGCCCAGGCAGGTCTTCTGGGGGGGGGGGCCTGGTGCACCCAAGGGGCGGCATCCAGCCTCCAAGAAAATGGGGGAGCTGTTCCTGCCTCTTGCGAACTCTCTGTCAGGCCTCCTTCTGTGGCATGCCTGTATCCCCTGCTTCCCTCTCCCCGTTTAAAGCGGTGTTACTTTCTCAGAGTTCCAGCTGTACTCCTCTATCTCTCCTCAGGGAATCTCCAGGGTGTGGGAGATACTCTCTCCTGACAGCTAGCTTCTGGAAGGAGACCTCACAAGGCGTTCCAGGCTTTTAGCCTGAGCACGGACAGAATTTTTTAAAAGCCAAAGCCATGGCTGCATGTCGTGCTTGTGGGCTAATTCCATACCTGCTTCTGACTTCCAGGTGTGGAAGAGATCCTTTCCACGGACCTTGTGCCTGGAGACATCATTGTGGTCCCTCTGAATGGGATGATCATGCCCTGCGACGCCGTCCTGGTCAGCGGAACGTGCATTGTCAACGAGAGCATGTTGACAGGTGAGGAGGGCAGGTGGCCCTCCTTGAGAGGCCTGGGGCTGGAGCTGGGAGCTGGATGAGTTGAGGGGCAGTGTTTGTGACTAGGACTGACCGTGCTGCATTCTGTCGGTCTGGTTTAAGGTGAGAGCGTCCCAGTCACAAAGACCAACCTGCCAAATCCCATGGAAGACCCCAGAGCCCCGGCGGATGAAGTGTACAGTCCTGAAGGGCACCGGAAGCACACGCTCTTCTGCGGCACCACTGTCATCCAGACCCGCTTCTACACCGGAGAGCTTGTCAAAGCTGTCGTTGTCCGAACGGGTAAATCTGTTTGGATCCCACCCAGCAGGAGGAAACATTTTCCTCCTCTCCTTAGTCAGCTCCTAGGTGGTGACCTACCTGAGTGCCAAGATATGATGCCAGACAGGCAGAGGGATTCCTCTTGCCTGTTCCCTGGGTGCTTCTGAGCTGAGGGTGCCAGCGAGAGGGTAGGAGTGCATGACCCTTGTCCCAGGGCATCTCTCTGTCACAGGACCTCTCTGAGAAGTTCTGCTGGCCCCCCCCCCCCGGTGTCTCTTGAAGGACCTCCCTGCGTTGCCTTTCCCTCCCCACCCCACAGAGTCTGGCCAGCGTCAGAGGAATTGCCAGTGGTGGGCCAACAGCTGCTGTCCCCATCTCTTTCTCTGTCTCTCTCTGCTCGCATTGATTACATGCCATCTCAGCTTTCTGACCAGCGGGGTGGGCTTTGCTTGCTCCCGACATGTTCTCTGAAAACCCCTCTTCATTTTATAGGCTTCAGTACTTCCAAAGGGCAGCTTGTCCGCTCCATCTTGTATCCAAAGCCCATGGATTTTAAGCTGTACCGGGATGCCTACATGTTTTTGCTCTGCCTGGTGGGGGTGGCAGCTGTTGGGTTTCTGTACACAGTGGTCATCAGCATTCTTCACCAGGTATAGTTTATT
Organism: Cyclura pinguis; assembly: GCA_030412105.1. Lineage (NCBI taxonomy): Eukaryota > Metazoa > Chordata > Lepidosauria > Squamata > Iguanidae > Cyclura > Cyclura pinguis. Next base: position 501,735 of record CM059601.1, read on the forward strand.
CCAAACTTTTTTCCCCTTTAATCTCCTCAGCTGATGCCTCGAGGTTGATCAGAGCACCCAATAGATCAGAGCAAATTCTGCTGAGGGGGTCACTGCCCATCTGCCTTCCCTTTGTGGTTTCTCTTGGCAGTTCTGCACCTGGGAATAAATCTCTGTGCAGGCTCCAGATGGTAGAATCCTTGAATCGTAGAGTTACAGGGCTGGAAGAGACCCCAAGGGCCATCCGGCCCAGCCCCATTCTGTCATGAATGAGTACACAAATCAGCGCGCTCCCTTTGACCGACGGCCATCCAGCCTGTGCTTAAAAACCCCCAAAGAAGGAGGAGGCTCCACTCCACTCCCAGCATATTCCATCCTTTTGCCACCAGGAAGTCCTTGCCAGTGTGTAGGTGGGATCTCAGCCCGTGTAGGGGGGAGTCTGCTACAAGTCCTCAAGTGGCTTCTTCTTTTCCCCAGAGGCCTCGTGAAAGCTGGGCCGCTGAGCTCTGGCTTCCGTGAGCCTCTCTGCTGAACCTGGGCGGCTCCAGCTGGCTGGTTGTCGTTCCCTGAGTGCTGTGCCCCTGTTGCATAGGTCCCGGCCAAGATCATCGTCATCGAGTCCCTGGACATCATCACCATCACTGTCCCGCCTGCCCTTCCAGCAGCCATGACTGCAGGGATCGTGTACGCCCAGCGGCGGCTGAAGAAAGTCGGGATCTTCTGCATCAGCCCCCAGCGGATCAACATCTGTGGGCAGCTGAACCTCGTGTGCTTCGACAAGGTCCCCTCTCGGTTTGCGTGGGGCCCCTGGGGCTGAGATCAGGATGAAGCTTGGAGGGGGGAGGGTTCTGGGGAGCAGGGGATGGACCCTCCAGCTCTTCAGAAAGTCCTGATGCTGCCACTGAATTCAGGCTGGATTGAGCCCTGAAGAATTTCGTATAAACAAGGGGATCCATCTGGGCTTCTGTACAAAGATTTTAAGACACACATTCTTATGAAGCAAACTCAGCCGGGAGAGCAGGGTGTAGGTTCCAGCTGTATTAAATGCCAGGAAAGTGAAATATAGCAAGCTGTATGTAGTTTTAAGCGGTGTGTAGTTAAAATAATTCTTATGTGTGGAAAATAGTAATCATTTTGATAATTGCTTAGCTCTGTTTTAGACTCAGGCAGACAGACATGGGACTTGTACTCCATTCCCAGCCATATGGCAGTTTGGTCTAAAGCACCAGTGGAGAAAATCTGCAGCTCCTTTTCTTCAGCTCCTTCCCACCCACCCCAAAGCACCTGGACCCCTGAAATTTGGGGAAGGGGTTGCTAAGTTGCCTGAAAACACAGTTTTGTCTGCCTTTAGATGCCCACTCTGAGCCCATCCCCCCAAAAAAAACTGCCTCAAAATGACCAGTTTGGAGACCTAGGAGGTGCGCACTGGCTTCACGGGCTACAGTTTCATCTTTGCGCATAATGTCTTGGGCTGCTCCTGGGCTGTGGGGTGCGATGATGCTGACGAGAACAACAACAGCAACAGCATCATCGTAGAACTGAGACTGAGGTGTCACTCTTGTGGGGAGCAGTTTTCAAAGTGTGCCTGCCCCCAATTTCTACTAGGTTAGCATCTTTCAGGCCCGGGAAGATCCTGATTGGCCCTGTTCCCTCTGCCATTCTGTCCCCTAGGGGCATCTTTGATCCTTCTGTGCCTTTAAAGCCGACAGGCTTGTTCCCCCTCTCTGGATTCTAAGAGAGGCATTTTATGGCACACGCAGCATGCTTTCTGCTGGTCAGATCTGTAACCTTGGTTTGGTTTAAACTGTGTTTTGTTGTAGCTGACTTGAAGCTGCGTTTAATGATTTGCCCTGCTGAAATGAGTAGCATGCATTTTTACACTGCGGACCGTCTTGGGTAGACAGCAAATCTAAGAAGCTGGAAAGAAATGCTGTGAAATAACTAGAAATCAGGCCAGTAGCTGAGGACCTTTTTTCCCCCCTCAGACCCTGTTACTGAATTACATTTCTCCCCCTTTCTAGACAGGCACCCTTACTGAAGATGGCTTGGATCTTTGGGGAATCCAGAGGGTGGAGAACTCTCGGTAAGTTGGAGGGCAGTGGGGTGGTGGAGGGAAGAGTTTGGACTGTGGAAGCAGGCTGGCAAGCATGGTGAGGAGAGGGTGCCAGGGAAGGGAGGTCCCTGTGGCACACAGAACAAGTGAGAAGGAGAGCACCGCATCTGACGTTTGTTACAATGCTTTTTGGAAGTCCTGCTCAGTCATTGTGGTGGATGGGGAGGAGCACTGGTGGAAGGGCCAGGCCTGCCCCAGTTTCCACCACCCTGTGAGCTGTGCCTACTCCCTTTCTCTGGGAGGAAAACGCTACCCCCTCCCCCTGGAGGCTTTATGGGGATACAGTGGGCTGGATTCCTTTTCCATGATGGTGGGGCCCAAGGAGGGGAGCCCACAGAGACCGTGGCATGCCAGATAACCCCCACGTTAGCCCCACTCCATTTCGTGTCCATTTTCCTTTCTGGCATTCCCATCAGCCAGAGCATTGGGCTTTGTCCATGCATTTTTTTTTCTTTTTTTTAACCTCTGTGCTTTGGATTCCCTGTGAGATGTAGATTTGGAAGTAGATTAAACGATTGCCTTTAGGGAGAGCCTGAGATGATCTGGAAGGGGCTCCCACCTGGGAAGGTCAGTGGCCGGCTCCATTTAGCTTCTGTTCTCTCCCGTTAGTTTCCTTTTGCCGGATGAGAGCGCCTGTAGCGAGGCCCTGGTTAAGTCCCCCTTCGTGGCCTGCATGGCAACCTGCCATTCCCTCACCAAGATCGAAGGAGTGCTTTCGGGAGACCCTCTTGACCTGAAGATGTTCGAAGCCACTGGATGGGTGAGGGGCTGCGTCTGCCTGCCAGTCATGGGGAGGGATGCAGGGAGCAGGGCAGGTGGTGTCTGGGGGTGAGTCTGCCCTCTCTTAAATTCCCAAGTGCAGAAGAAGGATGTAGGAAATTGAGAGCAGAAGAGTCACTGTGCTGGATCAGACTGAAGGAGGCCTGCTAGCAGCACCTGCTGCTCCCCCACTGACCATGAGATGCCCCAGTGGGATGAAGCCCACTGGCAGGACAGGAGATGTCTTGCCTTCCCCAGCGGCTGAGGCATGAGTGGGGAGTCTTCTGCTGCTGAAGCTGGAGTGGGTTGGGGGAGCCTTCCTGACTCCCAGCCACGAGTGATCCTGAGCTCCACAGTTGGGTGTTTGCTTGTCTCTTCCTTCGTGGCGGGGGAGTGGGCTAGATGGCCTCTCCAGTCCCTTCCAGCTCCAAGAGTCCCGGCCCCTTCAAAGCCACCCAGACAGGCAGCCACGGTGCCACCTTGTAGGAGTGAATGCCACGGTTTAACTGTGCATTATGTGATTGAAATATTTTTTATTTATATCTAGCTTCCACTCCCACCCCACTGCAAAATCAGGACTCAAGACATCACAAATTAAACAGATAGGATGTAGCTGAAACATACAGAAGGCCAGAGTTAAAGCAGTAGCAATCAGTCAATAACATTAAGAGCAATTCTGCATGTAGTATTCAAAATAATAATAATAATAGTAATAATGGGCATTTTAAAACAGTTTGGTTAAATGCTGTGCAGCATGCTGTCAAAAGCCCTTCCAGTAAGAACCTCCAGTTTTTGAAAGCCTGCCTTTGCCTGCTGATAGAAGGAGGAGGAGCCCGCCCTTCTCTTTTGCCTTGAACTTGGCGCAGGACAGCTGGCGCAGCTTCCAACCATCCAGCCTTACGCTCTGCCGATCACATAAAGTTCCTTTTCCAAACCAGGAAGCCTGTTTACCTCCCCTCCCTAGCAAGTGACAGGCTGTGTGTGGCTTGGTGGCTTTTTCACGGGATATACAAGTGGGCAGGGTGGGGGGGTCTTGCATTTCTCTTTTCCCACGGAAGGAGAGGCCACAGGCTTTGGATCACCGACCGTTGGGGCAACTCATTCTGGGCCTGGGATGGTAAAGCGGGCCAGTATCTCTGCGTCATGTCTGCCCGTGTTGCGCTTCAGGTTCTTGAAGAAGCAACGGAAGAGGAAACAGCCCTTCACCACCAAATTATGCCCACTGTGGTCCGGCCACCTAAGCAGCTCCTCCAAGACTCCAGACTTGCAGCCAACAAAGAAATGGTAAATCAGTGCAGACACTTTTACCACCTGAGGTGACCAACGAGGTGGCGTTGCAGTTCCAGTGGGAATGGGCAGGGAGTGGAAGTCTAGTGTGGTTGGACTGGGGCTCTCAGGGGCCAGGGTGCAAATCCCTGCTCAGCCATGGAAGCCCCTGCTGGGGGAGTTGGGCAAGTCCCACTCTCAGTCTCAGAGGAAGGCAAAGGCGAACCTCTGAGTAAAAATCTGCCCAAGAAGCTCTTGCCCTGGAGGGGGGCCCCGTAAGTTGGCATCAGCTTGAAGGCACGGAACAACCTCTTTCCAAGGACAGAAGCTGGCTGGATTTTTGCTTGACTCTTACTGTAACCATTGCAGTGGGCAGAGGGCTGGCTGATGGGCCCTGGGTCGTCCTTGTAGCATGGAGAGCTCTGCCCCCATGAACGCGGCAGTGACTGCTGCCCTTCCTCAGTCTCTGCCACCCTGGGCAGTCACTTCCCCCTGGCAGGTGTTAGGGCCAGCACTGTTAAGCTTGCTGGAAGATGGTGGGGAGACAGGAGACGTTCTGTTGTAAAGTGCCCTGGGCAGCGATGGAATTGAAGAGGAGATGATGATGATGGTGATGGCAGTGGTGATAATATGAGTATCTTTTTCTCCCTCCGCCATCTTTTCTCTCTTGTTTCCCTCTCCCTCCGCAGGAGCTCTTTGAACTTTCGGTGAGTAGCTTCCCATTTGCTTCCTGGGCTGCATCCCCACCACTCCCCCCCCCCCCGCCCAGCCGGCCAGCTGCTGTTAGGCCTGACTCCCTCGCCTCCTTCTCCTGCCTCTCTCTCACTGGGCCAGGCCAGCTACGAGATTGGCATTGTGCGGCAGTTTCCCTTCTCTTCCGCATTGCAACGGATGTGTGTCGTGGCCCGGGCCCTTGGGCAGAAGAGGATGGATGCCTACGTGAAGGGGGCCCCGGAGGTGGTTGCCGGATTGTGCAAGCGTGAAACAGGTATGGGGGAGGGATGGGGGAGACAGAGAGGGAGAGAGAGAGAGAATGCTCACGCTCTGGTGTTTCTGCACAGCAGCTCAAATGTGGCTGTTTTAAACATTATTAAAATTATTTTTCTCCTGTTCTGCTTTCACCAGTCCCCGGTGACTTTGAAAGGGTGCTGGAAGAGTACACCAGGCAGGGCTTCCGGGTCATTGCTCTGGCTCACAGAAGGCTGGAGTCCAAACTGACCTGGCACAAAGTCCTGAATGTTGGCCGGTAAGTTGACGGCAAGGGCAGCGGAAGTCCCCGATATACCATCCACATCCCCGGGCCTCCTTAGTCAGGCTTACCTCCTCTGTGGAAATGAGTTGGCCCCCAGAGAACAGGGTGTGGATTGTGCCTGTGATTTAAATTCACATCCTCCTTGTGACCTCTTGTAGCACAGGGATGGGCAGTGGCTGGTGGGGAGGCAGCAGAGGCCAGCTTTTGCCTCCGCGGACCACAGTTATTGCTCTCCGTGCACCAGAAGCAACGTCACATCACTTTTGACTCTGCTTCAGCATGATTTTTAGCCCGACGGGGTGAATTTGAGGGTAGGGATGGAGTTCTGGGGATTGAGGAACAGAGGTGAAACTGCAAAGTTGGGGAGTGATTCTCTTCAGTTTTGGGCCATTGCACGTTGGGAAAATTTTAGTAAAGGAACTGTGGGTTGCTTTGGATAACCTCTTGGAGACTTTAGAGGCCACACTTTGGCCTTCTTGTCACAGGGGTTTGTGTGTGTCTACAGAGAGCTCTGGAAAGGACTGCCAGGTTGAGATGAACTCTGGCTGGCCTGCCTGAGTTGAGGAGGTTGTCCTTCCACTGGATCCCTGTGGCCACTGGGGGTGTCCTGGGCTTGGCAAAGGATATGGCTTCCTTGCCATATCCCTGGTGGGCCTCTCCCTCTTGGTCAGCCCCCGGTGGCACTCTGTAGTTGATCTCTGACCCCAGGGGCTGGTTTCCATTGAAGCTCTCCTGCCCGCTATTCCCCACATCTGGGCCTGCTGCTCCCAACACCTTGGTTTGCATTTTGGGAAGGTGTCTGTTGTAGTTGATACACCACCTGCCCACCTCCTGCCAGGAGTCAGGTCCTGAGGCTGAATCTCCTGGTGGCCTTGTTTTCTGGCCTGAGGCTCCTAACCCTGAACCTGGCCATTCTGAGTTGGTGTTCTTCGTGAAGGCCGCCCACCCCAACCCGGGCGGTGGCGGGGGGTGGCTTAGTGTTACCTGGCATTGTGTGCGTGGAGGGGCATTCTTCTTGCTCCAGCATGCCTCCCTCTGTGCCGGTCTGACGTGGAATCTTGTCGGCCTGGTTCACACCCTGTGCAGTGGTTCTGTGGGAGCCCTCTTGATCCGCGCCTGCTGCACTTAGCTCCCGCCCCCTCTCTGCCCCTTCGACCCCTGAACCTTGACTGATGGTGCTGCCCGGTGAGTCAGCGGTTGGAAGTCGATGTCGGTTCCATAACAGACTGTGTTTGTGTCCCGCTTCCCCGGCTGGTCTGCTGCAGGGACGCCATTGAGGGCAACATGGACTTCATTGGGTTAATCGTCATGCAGAACAAGCTCAAGCGGGAGACCCCAGCAGTGCTGGAAGATCTGCACAGAGCCAACATCCGCACTGTGATGGTCACAGGTTTGTACGTGGCCCTTGGGGCCCCTTCAGGCTCCTGTTGCCAGGCCAAGGAATTCCCCTTCTTTGCAGCTGAGCCCTGTTTTTCAGGCCCTTGGCTTGACGTTCCAGCACCGGCTGTCACAACTGGACACTCCGTGCTGTTTAACTGGGGTTGAGATGTTGGGGGTGGATGATGGAAACTGATGAACCCCTTCCTTCCCTTTCCCCCCTTGCAAAATTCCCAGTATGGACCCTTCTCCTTCACTGTCTGCCTGTTGAAGAGGGATAAATGTCTGAGTGTGTGTGTTTTCGAGAGAGAGAGATCAAGAATTTAGTCCGTGTGCAGCATCAAGGTGAGGCCTGAGCCTTGAGGCAGAGCTGCTACGGTGCCCAAAGCTTTTTCTGTCAAGGTGAGATGATGGGGGAAGCCCCGTTCCCTGCAGTCAGAGGGGTGCAGAGCTCGGCAGGGAGGCTGCCTTGGCATAGCGGTTGTCCCATCTCCACCCCGGGCCTCTTGGGCTAAAGGAGATACAATCATAATATCCTGGAGCTGGAAGAGACCCCTGGGGCCATCCAGTCCAACCCGCTTCTGCCATGCAGGAAGACCCCATCAAAGCCCTCCCTTTGACAGATGGCTTCCAAAGAAGGAGACTCTGCCACACCTCCAGGCAGCAGCATATTCCATTGTCATCAGAAAGTTCTTCCTAATGTTTAGATGGAATCTTTTTTCCTGTAGTTTGAAGCCATTGCTCTGTGTCCTGGTCTCTGGAGCAGCAGAAAACAAGCTTGCTCCATCCCCCATATGACAGTCCTTCAAATATTGAAGCATAGCTATCATGTCCCCTCTTACCTTCCTGTTCTCCAGGCTAAACATCCCTCGGCTGCTCCTCATAGGGCTTCATGGTTTCTAGATCTGAGGATGGGCCTGGGGATGAGACTCCAGGGGCTGGAGGGTACTCTGTGCAGGAGAGACGAGAGAAGAAAGAGGCAGCCCTGTCCTTGAGATGAGAGAAGGGCCCCTTTGCAGCTCTGAGGCCAATTTAGCAGGTGCCTGAACAGGGACTTTTGCCAGCCCCGCTTTGGATAACCTACCCTAGGGACTGGGTGCACGTGACAAGTGGTGCAGCAAAATGGGACCCGGCTTGCTGCATAACAGCCTTGTGGGACATTGGACTAAACCGGCCCAAATGCGTCCAGGCTTCTAGTCCTGTTCTTGTTGGGTTCAGCCCCAAGCTGTTTCGTCAGGTTTTAGGTTGGTTTTGGCACGACTGCCCATGAGTCAGGTTGAGAATGGCAAATGGGTGAATTCTTTGCGTAAACTATAATGATCATGAGGATAATTCTGTTCTGTTTGTAAGGCACAAACAGGATGTTTTGTTTCCAGTTCAACATGTCATTTCATTTTAGAATAATTAAACTGATTTGTCAGGGAGAATTCTTAAACACTTTAAGCCCAAATATCAACAAGGACAGTTATAATAATAATAGGCTGTAAGGGAAGAGTGGGACTGCGCCACTTTGGGCTGGTATTTGGAGCCCCGGTATATTGGAGGGTTAGGAAGTCCTGCTTGGTCTCTTTGGAGACCTCTGAGCAGAAGGACCGTGATGTTGCAGTGTAAGGGGAAGCAGGTCCCAGAGCGAAGGGAAAGGGGGGGTCCAGGGAAGACGGTTGTGGTGGCAGGGCCTCACCTTCTTCCCTCCCTCCCGTTGCAGGAGATAACATGCTGACAGCCATCTCTGTGGCCAGGGACTGCGGGATGATCCGACCCCAGGACAAGGTGATCATTGCCGACGCCCTGCCCCCTAAGGATGGCCAGCCGGCCAGGGTCACCTGGCATTATGCTGACGCTCTGCCCAAAGGCACCAGTGCCTCGCCAGCCATCGATGCGGAGGTGAGTACAGAGCCGGCTGGCCTGGAGAGAGGGAGAGAGCATTGTGGCTTTCCAGAGTAGCCAGTGGCCATTTCCGTGTGGGAGTGGAGTGGGAACGGAAGGGAAGGGAAGGGCCAGCGGGTGGGGTGCGTGTGCTTCCGTTTCCTTCCAGCAGCTGAATGATAGTGCTTCTGGTGAAGAGGAGAAGATGGAGGGTAAGGTGAGTGGCACGCACGTGTGTGTGCGTGTGTGTGCGTATGTGTGTGAGAACATCTTCAGGGCTTGCTCAGCAGGTGAGAAAGGCTCACCCCCCATCTGTGAGTCTTTCTTGTAATCGTGCCTCCCTCTCAGATGCAGGGGGGGATGTCTGGGAGAGGGGTCTGTCCCTATTTTATTAAAAATTGTTTTATTAAGAATAGAAGAGACCGCAAGGCTCATCCGGTCCAACTCCGTTCTGCATTGCAGGAAGACACCCCCAAAGCTCTCCTTTCGGCAGGTGGCCGTCCAACCTCTCCTTAAAACACCTCCACAGAAAGGGGGGACCCACCACACTCCCCTGAGGCAGCAGCATATTCCGCTGTCAGACTGCTGTTACCTTCAGGACGTTCTTCCCAACGTTCAGATGGAACCTCTTTTCCTGCAGTTTGAAGCCCTTGCTCCACAGTGTCCTAGTCTCTGGAGCACTGGAAAACAGGCTTGCTCCAGCCGCCACGTGACATCCCTTCAAATATTTAAACAAGTTGTCATGCTGTCTCTTAACCTTAACCTAGCTATCATGTTGCCTCTTAACCTTAATCTTAAATAACATTTCTTAAAAACTGTGTCACCAAAGTAAGCAGGATATATTTTTATTCCATTAATGAGACTTCTTGTCCAAACGTTACTGTGTTATTTCACGACATGAAGCTGGCGAGCCTCACGATGCCGTGAAACAGAATTCTGAAGTTTGGGGCAGGTTGTCTCAAGTCGGGGATTTCATTCACATTTGCTAGTCAGCTGTCCACCTTCTACTCCCCGCCCCCCCCGCCAAATATCTGCTGGGTGGAGATACTGCTTTGGCCCCGTGGTTCCAGCTTCCTCTGAAAAACAGCTGGAGCTGGAGTGGTTTTTCCAAAGGAAATTGGAATTGCTGAAGCTAAGCAATGGCCCTCCTCTTTCCTTTCAGAATATCCCTATTAAATTGGCCGGTGAAAACTTTGAGGACCCCCAGGAGACCAAATACCATTTTGCCATGAACGGAAAGTCCTTCGCTGCCATCCAGGAGCACTTTCAGGATCTCGTCCCCAAGGTCTGGATCACAACCTGGTTGGTTGGGCGGCCGGGTGGGTCGACAGGGAGGCAGGTGGTGCTGAGTACCTCAGAGGAAGAGGGAGGGTGGACTTCCCGTAACATCCTCTGGCATTGCAGCTGTGCAAAAACAGCATTGAGGGGGGCATTTGCTGGCTCCCCCACCTCTGTTCTGATTTCGCAAATGGAAAGAAAAACCAAAAGTGACTTGTTTAGTTATCTGTGGAAAGGGGGGGTCCTGCTTCCTCCCAGGATTAGCCCGGGGCAGCAGCTTTTCCAGAGATCCTCCCCTCTTTTTCCTGGGGTGGCTTATCCTGGGCACAGCCAAGCCTGTTGCTCTCCCATCCTCTCACCCGCCCCCCGCGTGGTGATGCTCCAGGTACAATCACCAGGTTAAGCAGGACAGAGCTGTGGTAGCAGCTGGGCCTCCTGTGTGTAGTACTGCCAGTAATACCCACTGGCCAGTGGGTGCCGCTGGCAAGACACAGCCGCATGGCCTCTGGTCCCCCAGGTGTATAGTCTGCCTCCGGTGCCACTGATGGGCTGCCTCAGACCTGCAGCTCCTCCTCCTCCTTTGTGATTTGGCCCTGACCTTTAAAAAGAATCCCATCTGCCACTTGCGGTTCTCCCTCCCTGCAGTGGACCGCCTGCCTTCTCCCTTTCGTGGGGCACCCATAGAGTTTCTGGGGAAAGCCGTTCTCTCCTGTTTTACTCATGGTGTGACCCACCTTTGGGAGACGGGTGGGTACCAGTTAAATACGTAAATGAATGATAAAAAGTGAATTTTCCTGCCCTTTGTGTTGTCTTCTTGCATCTGTATCTGCTGATTGCCTGAAAGAGAGAAGCCCCCAGGGCTTAAGCCTCCCCCTGCCATCCGTCAGGTGGTCTTTTTCTGCCCCTTCCCTTCTCCCTCCCAGTACAGCGTTATCCTGGCAGTGGCTCTGGCAGGGATTGGGATCACCAGAGACATGTCCACAACAGGCCAAGAAATGCTGCTCCTACACACTGCAGAATCCCGCCGCAAATATAACCCAAAGGGCCTCTCCTGGGTGGGAAGGGGTGTCACTTTGGGCATCTGCGGTGTTCCCTCTCTTCCTGCGGTGGGCATTTCTTGGGGTCTCCCCTCAGCTGCCCTGGCTCAGAGGACCTGTGTTTTCCAGCTTGTGCTGCATGGCACCGTGTTTGCTCGCATGGCGCCGGATCAGAAAACCCAACTGGTGGAGGCTTTGCAGAACGTGGAGTGAGTATCGCCCTCTCGGGCTAAGGCTGCTTGTGCATCTGCCGCTGCTGCTGTGGTGGGCCTTTGTGGCGCCTCTGTGACCGCTTTGCCTTCCAGTCAGGCCGCCTGGTCAAGCATCCACTCTGGCAAAATCTTGGCTCTTTCAAGATTCAGAAGGCAAGGTTGTGGCTGTGGGGAAGGGGTGCCGCTCTGCAGGCAGATGTTTTCTCAACAGGCTGTTGCCAGCGCATGAAATTCCCCGTGGGGTGTGGGGGGCGGGACTGAAGAGGCCCTTTTGTGAACGAGGCCGTCCCACTGGGTCCCTGGGGAGGAAGGTCAGCAGGGATTCCCACTCCTCCGATCAGACAGGGGAGAATAAATATGGCCACTTGATTATGTGAAGAAGAAAATGTCTTTGTGGGAGGGGAGGAATCAGTGGGGAAAACGCCTGCTTCCTCTTTTGTGCACTCCTTGGCAGGCTTTTCTCTCTGTGTTGGGGGGGCTTCTCGGGGGTCCACCGGGGCTGGTCCTGCAGGGAGTTGTTCCTGCTGGAGGAAGAGATGGGTCGGCCCCTCCATCAGGAGGAAGAGGAGGAGCAGGGGAGGGGGCAGAGTCCTCTGGAGTGCTTGACCCCCCCCACTCGGCCAGCCTTCGTGCCTCGGCCTTCGGCTGGGTGGGGTGCCAACCGTCCTCCTCTTTGGCGAAATGGGGCTCCTAGCTATGACAGTGAGCGTAGACCTCCTCCTCCTCCTCCTCCTGGCTTGGGAGGTGCCTTCTTTCTTGCTGGGAGTCCATTATTGTTGCTTCCACCCAAGACAATAGGTTGGGAATTTGAATGTGCTGAAGAGGTGCTGGGGGCATCCTTGCCCCCTCCCTGGCTTGGCGGCTTGTGCAAAGGGAACGCATTTGGCTTGGTGGCCCCCCCCCACTGACTGTGGGTTCCACACGTGTCCTCCGGCACACGCATGGCACGTGCGTCAGGACTGTCTGAGTGTGGGAGGCCTTTGCCCTGCAGTGCGGTGGGCGTCATGGCTTTGTCAGAGCGCCCGTACCTGCTCTCTTTTTCTGCTGAAGGTTTAAAGATCAAACGGGCGGCTCTCTGGGTGTGTCCCAATCACAGGCCTCGGTTTCTCTCTCGGTGGGGACGAGCGTCCTGGAGCCACGCTCGCAGGAGCGTGTTGCTGCAGTCTGCCAGGTCCTGACCCCAGCCTGCCCTGTTTGGGGCCTGGGTGGTTCTCCAGTGAGACCCCTCCCCCCGAGGGCCAAATTGGAATGCAGGGATGCTAAGCTGAGGGGGCTGCACTTGAGCCAGAACCCAGTGGCCCTGACACACACCCTCCCCAATGTTTTCTGCTTTTGCAGCTACTACGTGGGCATGTGTGGCGATGGGGCAAATGACTGTGGGGTGAGTATTTGTGGCCAGTTACAATATGGTTCTCCTTTGGCTCATTAATCCTGGTGGACGGAAGTCATTGTGCTTCTCCTCTCTCCACACCCCCACTCCGCCCCCTTAAACTGGCAGGCGCTGAAGCAGGCACACGGTGGCATTTCCCTCTCCGAGCTGGAGGCGTCTGTGGCGTCGCCCTTCACCTCTCGGACCCCCAGCATCACCTGCGTTCCTAACCTGATCAGGTAAAGGGGTGCTCAGAGTCTCACCAAGGTTCCTGTGAGGCTCCGCCGGAGCAGGCTGCTTGTGTGCTCTAGCAAGAGTGTGCCAGGCCCTGAGCAAGGAGAGCCCGGTGGGCATTTGGCACATGGGACAGAAAAGAGGGAGGCTGCTGCAGAGTTACTGCCCCATTTGGCCCCTGAAGAAATCCAGAGGCAGGCGGGGAACAAACCTGCCCCATAGTGTGTACTCATCAACCTGTAAGGCATTTGCCCAGCTGTGCCATCTGCGTGTGGTCTTGTGTAGCTGATCCTGCTTTCATGGTGGGTGATTTTCTTTCTCAGCCATGTCCTGAGAGGGTAGAAAGGCTGTGGCTGTTGTCTTCTGGCTCTAACTTTTCCACAAGGTGTGACACTGGCGTGTGGAGGATTTGTTTACTTTCACAAGATTTAGAGACTTGCTGTAACCAGTTTTTGAGCTGGAATTGTGTGATGTCTGATTCCTCCTGAAGTGCAACCATTTCTCTTTGCAAAGGATGCTTCAGAGCCGTTCAGCCAGAGCAGCCGCAGTGCCTTCCAGCGACCAGCTTTTCCGTCCTTCCTTTCTTCCTTCCTTCCCTCCTTCCTCTGTGACCCTGGCTCGCTGGGGAATAAACGGGCCTTCGTTGGATTTCACCATGTGGACGCCTTTCTTTCCACAGGGAGGGCCGTGCTGCTTTGATAACTTCCTTCTGCGTGTTCAAATTCATGGCTCTGTACAGCATCATCCAGTATGTGAGCGTCACGCTCCTTTACTCGGTGAGTATTTTGCAGGCTAGCCTTTACTGTTGAGTTGAACATTTATTTTGTGTGTGTGGAAGACAGTGGGAACGCCTGTATGCTCCTTTCCCTCTTGTTGGCTCAGGTGAAAGGGGTTCTGTCCCTTCTCCGCCCCCCGTCAACTGCCGCAGGCACCAAGCTAGCTAATTGGCAACAGAGGGCAGCTTTGTAGCACTTGGCTGTTTTGCTCTGATCCTGGGCAAAGGATGTTGCCAACTTTGCATTCCTCTTCCTTTTGGTCCAGCCATAAATGCTGGGAAGGAGAGGACAGAGTGGCGTCCTGTTAGCTACATGGGAAACCAAGGACTCAGGGGTGAGGGGTAGACGAGTTGTGAAGGCTGCAGAGCAAGCCGTGACCGAAAGGCGGGTGGGCGTGAGTCTCTCAGGCTCAAAGGCACCGTTCAGCTGCTCTCCGGGGCATGACAAAGGACCTATTGCACAATGTCTTTGGTGCTTCCCTTCTAGATCCAGAGCAATTTGGGAGATTTCCAGTTCCTCTTCATTGACCTGGCCATCATCTTGGTGGTAGTCTTCACCAGTGAGTATTGCCCCAGGCTCTCTTGCTGTTGTCCCGGCCGGCCTCCTTCCTTCCTTCCTGCCTGCCTGCCTGCCTGCCTGCCTGCCTTCCTTCCTTCCTCTGAATTCAGCCACCTGCAGAACAGTCCTGCAAAAACAGTGGTAGTCTGCATACCATTTGAACTTCCAGAGTCGTGATCTTGTGTGCACACAGACACAGGGCGCCTCTTGCTCTCTCGACTGTGTGCCTCCAAGTCCCTGAAATCCCGGGAGACAGATGAATGCCGAGAAACGGGCTCAGTGTTTCAGACCCAGATCCTCCATCACTGCTCTCTTCTGGTCAAAAGAGCAGCTCTCATGAACTGGTTTTTATGAAGGGAGACATGAGAGACTGGAGGCCCTGCCTTTTCGTCCCCTTCGGTAGCAATAAGCGTGTGATAGTTGCTTTTTCGGCCAGGATTGAGTACTGATGGGGGAGTCTGCAAGTTGGCCCCCCGGGTTTTGACCAGCGTGTAAAACAAGTGCAGTCTGTGTCACTTTAGGTCTGAGCTCTTTGACTGCTCTGGGCGCAGGATCCTGCTTCACAGAGACACACCTTTCTCCGGCTTCTTGTTTCTCTGCAGTGAGCCTGAATCCCGCGTGGAAGCAGCTGGTGCCACAGCGGCCCCCCTCCGGCCTCATTTCGGGGGCCCTCCTCTGCTCCGTCCTGTCTCAGATCCTCATCTCTTTCGGCTTCCAGACCCTGGGGTTTCTGTGGGTCAGGCAGCAGCCCTGGTATAGGACCTGGACCCCACTCTTGGAGTAAGTTGGCAGAGGAGCTTGGGGGTCACTGAGGGGGTTTAGTTGCTACGGGCCTTGGCCTCTGTGGCAGATTGGCAGGGGAGTCTGCACTCCCAGAGCAGGAGCAACACAAACTGGGGAGCCTCGTTTTGTGCCCTTGCAGGTGGGCAGCTGGGGCTTAAGGGCCTGTGGGGGCAGTGGGGCCTCCAGGCCAGGCTGCCTCTTGCCAGCGTTGAGCTCTAAGCCAGGGTGTCTGGCGTGTGGGCTGAGAGATGCAAGTGGGATGCCAGGGAGCATGGGGCTTTTCTCCTGTGTCTCCCTTTAGCATTCAGAGAGGTTCTCTCAGCTCACTGAGCTCTTGCTCAGTTGTTCTGAAGATGAGCACATGATGAGTTGTCTGGTTGATTGGTTGATTGATTGATTGTACTTATCCATTGCCTTCCAGCCCACAAAGGCTCGCAAGGCAATTCCAATGCTTTAAGTAGAATCCTAGAATCCTAGAGTCCGGCCCCTTCTGCCATGCAGAAACACACATCAGAGCACTCCCTTGGACAGATGGCCATCCAGCCTCTGCCTAAAAACCTCCAAAGAAGGAGGAGACTTTACCACACTCCGTTGAGGCAGCATATTCCATTGCCGGACAGCACTGACCATTAGGTAGTTCTTCCTCAGGTTCAGGTGGAATCTCTTTTCCTGCAGCTTGAATCCATTGCTCCCGTCCTGGTCTCTGGAGCAGCGGAAAACAAGCCCGCTCCCTCCTCGACATGGCATCCCTTCAAATATTTAAACATGGCCATCGTGTCCTCTCTTAACCTTCTCTTCTGCAGACTGAACATACCCAGCTCCCTTAGCCGCTCTTCATAGGGCTTCATGGCTTCCAGACCCTTCACTGTTTTAGTTGCCCTCCTCTGGACATGCTCCAGCTTGTTGATATCCTTCTTGAAATGAGGTGCCTAGAACTGGACAGAGTATTCCAAATGAGGCCTAACCAATGCAGAATAGAGTGGTACCATTACCTCCCTTGATCTAGACACCATACTCCTATTGATGCAACCAAGAATCGTGTTGGCTTTCTTGGCTGCCGCATCACACTGCTGCCTCATGTTCAGCTTGTGATCTACCAAGACTCCTAGATCCCTTTCACATTTACTGTTATCCAGGCATGTGTCCCCCATCCTATATTTGTGCATTCCATATTTTTGTGCGTAAATGCATTTCAAACAGTACAAAGATTTTTAAAGAAAAGGTTTAAAAACACTTTAAAATACTCTTTAAAACCTTTAAAAGCAGCTTGAAAATCCTTAAATATGATTTTGAAACAAATGATTAAGACAGAGTGGTTTCAAACATCAAAGGCCATATGGCGCACAACATTGTTTTAGCTGCTCACTGGGAAGAAAATTATTTTTGAAATAACTCCTCCACGGTCCCACATGTCTTGGAGGAAGGAAGGTTTGCAAAAACAGAGTTGTCTGTGAGGACGGTGATCCTTGTCTTTCGATTGTATGAGACTTGGTCTTTTGGTGGGTTCATTGGGTGAGGCAGCAAAATCGGCCCTTCTGAAGTGAGAGGCCCCCTGCCTTGGCCATAGGTGAGACAGACACTGTGTGTGTGTGTGTGTGTGTGTGTGTCTGTCCACATGCGCGTTCACACATGCACACCTTCAGTAGAGGCAACGTCTTGACAGAGTCACAGTTGCTTCTTGGAGGAGAGCATCTTTCCAGTTCTTTAAGTTTTTAAATTGATTAACTTCTTACACAAAAGATTTATCCCTCAGAATAATATGTAATGTGAGCTGAGTTGCCAAAAGGAGGCTGGGTGCCCGGAGGGTTGAGCTGCCAGCCTGTCTGTCCGTCTGTGTGTGTGCGCGTGCGACTGGGTGTGTGCACCGGCAGGGCCGGGAAGGGCGGGGGAGGCCAGAGAGCGGAGCTCTTTCTCTCCCCGCCGGCCCTAGCAGGAGTAGAGAGCGGAGACACCGCTGTGCTTGCCTCTGACTTTGTGGCGATGGACTTGTGTGTTTCAGTGCATGTAACGTGTCTGGCACCACTTTCGCCAACGCTACGCAACACAACAGGACCTCTGTTCATGATCTCGACGAGCACAACATCAGAAACTACGAGAACACCACAGTCTTCTTCATCTCCAGCTTCCAGTACCTGATAGTGGCCATTGCCTTTTCCAAAGGGAAGCCCTTCCGGCAGCGGTGCTACAAGAACTGTACGTACTCGTGGCCCGGCAGAGTTGCTCCGGGAGGGGTCTCGGAGACAGCCACAGCAGAGTTGCCAGCGTGGTTGGGGGAGAGGAAAGGAGAGGGTGGTGCGGCCGGGCCTGCTGGGGGGGTCTCTCTGCGGACGCCCCCACGCCTTGCAGACCTTTGCTTGCTTGTATCATCAGGGTGTGTCCTCCCAGCAAGGGTACTTCCGTCCTCAGTTCCTCTGCCTTGAATGAGAAATGTGGAGGAGAAGATGTTTGGAAGGAAGAGAACAAGGGGGGTGGGCCCAGAAAGGGGCTGCAGAAGAGTCTTTCCTAGATCAGCCAGGGGGCAGAAAAAGCAAAAGGTGGCCACAATGAAAAATAGGTGCCAAATTCTTATTAGCACTGTGGCTTCATTAAGCCAAGCCAGAATAAGCAAGTCTTTGAGATCTCCGGGTCTTGTCAGATCTCTTCTTGCCTGAGGCAAGATCTTGCTGCTGTTATTGTGCATCTTCAAGTTGTTTCCAACTTATGGTGACCCTAATGTGACTCTATCATAAGAGTTTTCCTGGCAAATTTTGTTCAGGAGGCTTTGTTTTTGCCTTCCTTTGAGGCTGAGAGAGTGTGACTTGCTCAAGGTCACCCAGTGGGTTTTCATGGGTGAATGGGGATTCAAACCCTGATCTCCAGGGTCATAGTGCTCTGCTCAGCCTGCTACACCGCACTGGCTCTCAAGTCAAGCTCGGAAATCACCCGTTAACATGGGTTTGGGGTTTTTTCTGAGTTGGTGGCAGTTCTGGGGAGGCTTCAGTTTTGTAGCGGGGGGAGTAATAAGGGAAGTGAGGGTACTCTTTGCCGCTAAGGAGAGGAAGATTTTAGCAAGCTGGGAGGACTCGAAAGTGGGGCAGCCAAGATGATCAGAGGTCAAGAAACCACCAAGTGCTGCGAGGAACAGCTTAGGGAGCTGGTTGTGCATTAGCTGGGAGAAGAAAAGGCTGAGAGGTGACCTGATGGAGCCATCTTTAGTTAGCTGAAAGGATGCCATTTTGTAGAAGATGGGGCAAGCTTGCTTTCTGCTGCTTCAGAGACTAGGCCACAAAGCAGTAGATTCAAATGACAAGAAAAGAGATTCCCCCTAAACCCTGGGAAGAGCTTGTTTACAGTAAGATCTCTTGGAGAGTGGAACACACTGCCTCAGGGGAGGGTGGTGGGCTCGCCTTCCTTCTTTGGAGGTCATTGATCAGAGGTTGGAAGATGGGCATCTTTGGGGAGCGCTGCGGTTGTGTCTCCTTGTGTGGCCGGAGGGGGCTGGACGAGTGGACCCGGGGTCGATTGTGTGCCTTTAGGGCGGAGGCACGTGGGCTCGGGGACCAAGAGCGCCCTCCGCCCCCTCACTGCCTGGCTGCAGGGGGAGGCGTCCTCGCACTCCCGCTGTTTCCTTCGGGGCTGGAGCCGAGAGGCCGCGCGTTGAGAAAGGGGGCCCTGGCGGGAGCGGGCTCTCCATCCCCTTCCTGTCCCTGCCCTAGCAGATGAGCTGTGGCAGCGGGGAGGGCCCTTCAGCAGAGTGGGAGCTCAAAGGCCGTTCCGCCCTCCTCTCCCCTGCAGATTTCTTTGTGGCCTCGGTCGCCTCCCTGTATGCCTTCGTCCTCGCTATCCTGCTGCGTCCGGTGGCGCCTGTCAACACCGTCCTGGAGGTAGGAACGAAGGACGCTGCCACCTCCCCTGTGCGGGCCTCAGCCGTGCCCAGCGAAAGGGGGGCTTTGGCTTGTTTTCTCTGCGGCCCCCCTCGTCCTCTCCCCAGAGCTGCCCCACTCCTCTCAGGCATCCCGTGGCTCCTGCCTCCTTCACGGGCTGGAAGCCGTTCTGGTCCTGAGTTATCGTGCTTTGGGTTGTGTGAAGCGAAGGAAGGAAGAGGCGGGAGTCTGCGAGGCTGGCGCGGCTGGCGGGGGGCGCTCTCTGCTTCCATCCCAAGAGCCCGGCAGTCCCGTTTGTCTCCAGCTGTGGTACTGCCAGCAGGAAAGGCGTTTGGGGAGGCGGAGGGGTTGGCCCAGCAGGTGGGAGGGAGGGAGGGCCTTTGCGGGGATAAAAGACCCTCCTCCAGGAACAGCACTAACATCTCCCCGCTCCATTTCTAAATGGGAAAGCAGGGGGCTACCGTTCTTCCTGATGTCCACCCCCAACCCCAAACCCAGCCTGGTACTGGCGTAGGTCACAGGGGCACTGCAGGAAGTTGATAATGAGAAAACGTTCCCCCCCCAAACGAAGCAAGGAAGCTGAAGGCAGGAGCCACAGACCACTAAAATAAGAGAGTCCCAAATACCCACCGTACGTGTGGTTTTAGCGAAGCGTAAGCGTGTCACGTCTGCCTCCCAGATAAGGACGGGCGACACAGGCAGCCCTGCCCTTCTGCTGCCACGTTGCGGGCACCCTGCAAACGGAGGCAAACGCTCCCAGCCAGGATCGAGAGCAGGTCGTTTCTGCCGCAGCCTTCCTGGTCTCTCTCTGTCCTTCCTGGCCTCTGGGGGCTCTAGCGGCTGTTGAGGGGGGAGTTAGAGGGAGGGGGAGGGGGAGGCGGGGAACTCCCCCCTCTCCCGTGTGGCTTCTTGGGCCTTGTCCGGTTGTATTGCGGGCTGTGGCACTTTGCCGTGGCCCTTCTGTACTCTGAGTAAGGGTGGCCAAGATCTCGAGCCGTGGCACCCCTGTTGCATCCGGTTGTGTCCAGTCCGTGTCCATATTGTGGCTCCTCTGCCGTGGGGTCGGCTCTCCTGCCCAAAACTTCTGCCCTCTGGACCCCCGTGGCCGAGTACCTTTGCGTGTGCGTGTGGGTGAGGCATTTATTGGAGGCGGGTACGTGCATTGACCCTGTTGAGTCACAACGCCCCACAAGCTGGAGGGAGCCCGAGTTTAAGGCCTTCGCGCGGGGGGTGGCCAGCTCAGAAGAGTCTGGCCAGCGTTTTCTGTTTGGAGGGACTTGAGAGGCCCCCCCCGTTCTTCCAGGGAGTCAAGGTGGGTCTCTTAAAAGCAGCCAGCGCCCCCTCAGGTGAAGCCCCGCAACCCGGAGGCTGAAGTGGCGGGCCCCTCCTGGGGTGGCAGGGGGCTGCTGCGCTCCCTCCTCACGAGACGCTCGTGTGTCTGTGTCTGTGTCCGTCTGTTGGGGGCTCTTTCCTTTGCAGCTGATTTGTCTGCCCTACCCCTGGCGGCTCAGAATCCTCCTCCTCGTCGGCATCAATGCCTTTGTCTCCATTCTGGTGGAGGTGAGTAGTTCGGGGTCTTGGGTGTAAATCCCGGGGGGGGGGGGCTTGGGGAGGGGACTGGTTGTGCTTAAAGCGTCAGATCAAATGCTTAATGTCCTGATTCTCAGCACGCAGTTGCAGCTGTTTGGACTTGGCATCCCCAGACCCTCTCAGTTCTACCCAGAGCCCTGCGCGGCCCCGCTGGGGTCTCGCCTCAGATCCCTTTCTGAGAAATGAGACTGGCTGTTGGAAGGCCAGGGCAGACCCCCTGGGCGGGGGAGGCAGAGAGGTGGTCACCCCCCCCCCACGCAGTCATCTCGCAACTGAAATACACAGTCGCGCAGGTGCTGCCCTTTGCCGCCTGCCGAACGCAGAGCAGTAATGAGTGAAGTAACACCAGAGGATGGAAATCTCCCCTGGCCCCCCCCCCATGGTTAGTTGGTCCACCATCAGCTCAGGAGAAAGAGCAAAGGTTCAAGAGAGCTCTGAATCCAAATAGGTTAAAAGTACCTGGCCGGAAGTCTCCAGAGAGAGTTTTGGGGTTTGCCGGGTCCCAGGGGGGCCGAGTCCTAAGCTCGGGAAGCAGAGTCCCCCCACCCCCCAGGCTGGTCCCTCGGTCTTTCTCATGGCTGGATTGATGAATATCTTTGCCGTGTGAAATCTTTGAGGAGTTGACTGCCCTGGCTCTGCTGCCGTTTGTGAAGTGCTTGCTGCTGCTGCGTATGAATCATCTCCCGTCTTCTCGATTCTCCTGCTCCTTGGACTGCCCGCAGAATTTCCTCCTTGACACGCTTCTTGGGAAGGTTCTCTTCAGCCGAGACAAGCAAGGGGAATACCGCCCAGCCTCCTCTTCCTCCTCCTCCTCCTCCTCCTCCTCCTCCTCCCACCTTCCACAGGTTGGAACTTTCTGTCCTTTACTCTCTGTCCTTCGAGCATGCAGCCACTCACGTTCACTGCTGATGCCACGGAGATTTTGTGTGTGCGGGGTGCCCCTTGAGTCTCTGGGTGTCCTTTTTAAAAAGAATTTCGCTTCCCTGGTTGTCTGGACGCCCCTCCCCGGTGGCTGGGATGGGACCATTTTTTTAAGGGCAAGGGTGAGGTGGAGTGGGGGCAGCAGTCTCTCGATTCTTTCCCTCTCATGCCCTGGCCTTTCTCCCAAATGATCAGTGGAGGTCACAACCACCCTGTGAGGTAGGAGAGGCTGAGAGTATGGGGCTTTGCTGGGGATCCCCGGGGCTCTGCGGTGAAGAAAATGTCTGAAAAGCCCCGCCCCAAGGAAGGCTTGCTTCCCCGGTCTGGTTGCGGGACCTCCGCACCGTGCTGGTTGTCAGCACCCTGTGTTTCCAACCCCTGGCCCATGGCCACAGTCTGAGGGTGGAGGGAACCCCCCAGGTGTTGACAGGCCTCCCGTGGGTGGGCTTTTATCGAAGAGACCCTTCCCTGGAGAATGGGTGCAGGTGGCAGTGACTGCAGGGGGCGTCGGGGGCAGAGAGGAGCTGCTCCGAGAGCGGGGCTTGGCAGCCTTTTCTCGGCCTCGGCCGGACATGGGTCGTTGCGTGGCCCCAGAGCCCCACAGGCAGCGGGCCGGCTCCCGGGACGGGAAGGAGAAGGGCCTGATCCCTCCGTGACAGCCAGGCCCTGCGTGCTCTGAGGGCTGGGCGCAGTGCCCGCATGAGGCTGGGGGTAACACGCAGGGGCTGTGGGCGATGAGGTTCTTGGCCTCGCGGGAGCCCCTGCTGCTTCTGCCGGTGCCGTGTGGTTCCTCTGTGCTGCCCGGAATAGCTCCGTGAGGTGCTCCCGTGGTGCGTGGATGTCAAGGCAGACGTGAGAAGGCACCTCTGCTCGGT
Source organism: Cyclura pinguis (assembly GCA_030412105.1). Classification (NCBI taxonomy): domain Eukaryota; kingdom Metazoa; phylum Chordata; class Lepidosauria; order Squamata; family Iguanidae; genus Cyclura; species Cyclura pinguis. The sequence goes on from CM059601.1 coordinate 523,843, forward strand.
GGGTCTTCCAGCCTTTTTAATAAGGACAACAATAATCATAATACTGATATTCCTCCCTTCTCCTCAAAATTTGGTCTCAAAGGGGCTCACAATTTAAGAGAATGCAATTAAAAGCATACAAAAAGTGAATATTGAAGAAGAATTAAACTATGCACGGTGTTAAGAGAATCGCCTTCTCTCCCCCCAGGAGACGCTTGATGGCTGGCGGCAGTGTGGCTTCCCCGCACTGCTCCGCTTCAAGACAAAGCCCCCCAAAGCCAAGTACGTGCACCTGGCCCAGGAACTGCGGGTGGACCCGGAGTGGCCGCCCAAGCCCTCCACGACCACAGAGGCCGAAGCCCTGGCTCACGGAAACGGCTCGTCCTGCCACGTCGTCACCGTCACGTAGCACCCACCGGCCCGCCGGCCGCTCCTCCTCTTGCCATCGTGGTTCCGCCTTCCTTGGCCACGTGCCTCTGAGGAGCACGTCCGGCCCAGACCCGGACCGCGCAGACGGGAGCGGTCTCTCTGTAGAGGAAGAGCCTTCGGCAACGGCAGCAGAGCGCTGGCGTTTCTTTCGCCCGGTTTCCCGGCCCTCCTTTCCCCCGAACAGTTCCACGCTCAGGCAGCGCCGGGGACACGTCAAGTTGTTCCTGTGGGGTGGCTGAGTTCTGGGTGGGACGGAGCTTGGGTCACGGTTGGCACACAGGAGATTCCTGCCTGGAGGAGGACGGCTGTGCGGGCGGGAGCCCTTTCTGCCACTGCCTTTTGCATCAGGAATGGTGCGTGTGGCCCACATTGGGCGGTCAGCGTAGGGCAGATACATTCCAGAGAGCCCCCTCTGCCCGGCCACAGCCAGCCCACCACCTCTCCCTGTCCTGCTCGGTGTGGCCCTCCCACCTTCCTCCTTGGCTTGGCAAAGATTCTTGGAAGGAATGCTCAGGACCCACTCTTGCTCTCCATCTTGATCAGGGGGGTGGGATCTCCCCCCCCCAAAAAAACCCCAATCCCATCAGGGGAAGGGTTCTTCCGGTTGACCGGACCCTGTGGATCCCAGGGCAAAGGCAGGAGAAGACTCCTCTTTGCTTTTTGGATTGGGACCTCCAAGCTCCCCGGCCTTCTGGGCTAGAAGCCCTGCGTGGGTGCTGGGCCCCCTCGCCACTTGTCCACCGGCTGTGCCTCTGCCCTGGCTGGGAACGCCCCCTTCTCCTCCTGTGGGCGCCACTGGATGAGAACTGGCGGTGCTGGGGGGGTGGGCTTCCCTTCATGAGGAGGAGGGGCTGAAAGGCACAGCTGCGCATGCATGCTCTCCTGTTGAGGTGCCAGATGAAGGGGGCGCCTGTCAGCTAGAGCCTCCCTGGCGGTCGAGCTGCCTGTGAGTGTGCGCCCCCCCACTTCTTCACCCCCACCCCGGGTGTGGATTTGAAGAGGCTTCCCGTACTCACAAGCCTCCAAGGGGCCCAAGCGGACCAGAGAGGGGACGGTGCTGGTAGAAGTATCCCCGGAGGAAGGTGGGGGCGGAGGTGCTCCCACACAGGGCCGGAAATGCCTCCTGAAGACCCCCGGCACGAGAGCACCCCAGGAAAGTAACCAAAGAGCAGCCGTGCGGGTGCTCTCCCTTCGTGCCGCAACAGAAGGGGTGGTGGGAGCGCTGGGGAGGGGGGGAAGGCGGGGCGGGTGCTTGGCTGCCTTTCGTGGGAGAGCGCGTGACCCGGGCGCCCCCCGTGGGTCCTCCCCCCTGCGTCACGTAGGATCGCGTCCGGCGGGGGTCGGGCGCCAGCAGCCTTCCCTCGCGGGCGCCCGCCTGTCGGCCTCTCTGTTTCTGCGCCGTCTGGTGGTTGTGGCCGCTGGTCTGCCTGCAGCCGTGCGGCATTTCCACGGCGGTGACAAAGCTCTTGCCGCTCTCTCACAAGGAGCGCCTCAGGGTGGGGGCAGCCCACGGGGGGCCCCTGCAAAGTACTGGAGGTGTTGCGTTGGTGCCTGCCGGGGGGGGCGACCGTGTCCCACTCCTCCTGTGCCGGAAGTGTCAGGTCGTTTTATTTCAGTAGAAAAATGAAATCCGTGAAGCTATGCATCCGCTGACCTGGAACTGTGATTGCACGCACCTCATCCAGTTGTGCAGATAACTTCTCTTTGTATGCAGGTGTGTTTGTGAGGGAGGGAGAGGGCCTCTGCGTGGGTGCGTGTGTGTTTGGGGCTGCTGGTGTGTGGCTTTTATGCAGACGTGTGCGCGTGTGCGTGTGTGAGAGCAGGATGGTCTTTCAGGCCCCGTTGGTTGTGTTCTTTCTCTTCTCCTCTCCCTAATTAGACACAGGACCCTGCTGAAATGCTAGGGTGGGGGGGGGGCGTCTGTGCCGGTGCCGGGGAGGGCGTGCAGCCCGTGGCCTGCCAAGTTCTTGTCCAACTCTAACTCTCAGTGCCCTTCAACACTGACTCTGCTGGGTGGCGCTGATGGGAGTTGGAGCCCGGGGCCCCCGGGGGGCTGCCCCTGCCCCCTTCCACCCTGCACCGGGGGCTGCGCTTGGGCACAGGAGGCGGGTTCTCTTCTGCCTGCCCGCCCGCCCGCCCGCCCGCCCCGTCCATCTTCCCCGCAGGACCAGGCGGGCGCGGTGGGGCCCCGCTCCTCTCCCATCCCGTCCGGGGGACTCCTGCCTGGTGCTGGGACAGCCGAGGCCCCAGTTGGGCTCTTTGGGCTGGAAGCTCTCTGGCGGGAAGGCAGAGGAGGAGCAGCAGCAGCGGTGGCACCGCGGGGCCGTGTTCCCTGGCGTTTGTTCCTGAAGCCTCTGTGGCCCCGTGGAAGGGCGGCTGCTGCCGCCTCCCCTAAAGTGCGTGAGCTTCGGAGGAGCCCGGCTCTCCCGTGGGAACCTCCTCGCGCGCTCGCTCCGGAGCGGCCTCGGGTTTCTCCTTTCCCCGGTAAAGCCCGGCGTGACCTTGACAACTTGGATTCAGAATTCCCTGTTAAATTACTTGTTTCCATCTGACCCTCAAACCCGAAATATTGTCTTTGGTGTGTGAGAATTGTAAATATGGCCAATGGAATAGTATTAGTGTTACTATTTTTTAAAATGTTTTTATTATTTATGTGCATACTAAAGGACTTGCAAGCTCAAGAAAAGAGCAGGTATTCACCTTTTTTAAAAGTAAGAGCCAGATTTTTAAAATGGTCTGTCCCTCAGGGTTATTTTTAAAAAAGCTTTTTCCTTTCCTTATCTTCCCAGACAGTTAATGGGTAGGAACTTGTGGAGGCGGGCAGAGTCCCCATTTGTTTGTAGCAGTTGCGGGGTGTGTGTGGAATATATACACTTTTCCCCACTCATAAAGTGGGTGCCCCCCCCAGTTTTCTGGAGCGTCCCTTCTGCGGTGCCTCCACTCCGCAGTTAAATCTCGTCCCCCGCCAGCTGCAGGCACCCACCTTCTGCCTCCGGCCTTTCCGCCGGCCAGGGTGGGACGGTGGAGGAGCCCTTTTGCCTGTGTGTTCTGGGGGGCTGACGGTTCTACTGATACATATTTATATGTGCAGAAAATAATGCTTAATTAGGAAGAGGCCAAAGTGGCCACTGAACAAACATGTTCATTTCCTGTTGCGGTCTTTAAAAATGGGGAATGTTAACAAATTGCACTTGGTTTGTCTAATTTATTGGGTATATTTTTTTAATAAAATTGGAGAGTATTTATGAAGATTGTACTTATGGGTTCATTCTGACTGGATGCGTTAATCTACTGTCAAATTAATCTACTGTAGTCTGCAGTGGGCGAGTTAATCTGCTGCAGTTCCCTTTTGTGTGTAAAGTATTTCTTGTATCGCAGAGAGGGGGATTCTTTTCCTGCCACGGGCGCTGCAGGGTCTCTCTTTCTCTAGGGGAACGTTTTCCTCCGGACTCTAGGAAGGCCCCGTGGCTTCATCCCTCAAAATTCCAAGTTGTAAAAGCAAAAGCTTGTGTAGGTAAGGGAACGGTTTCTCTGGCGGCTCTAAATTGCTAGTTCCGTGTCATATAATGACAGCTTTAGGAAAACCATGTCCAACAAATGCTGAAACTTCTGGACAAATTATATAACTCCACCACCAGCTCCTCAGGCAAAGTCCTGCCATGGCGTGAGAGGACCCCCAGTGCTCATTTCCCTCCGTGAAACATGTTTTTTGCTGCTTTTATAACGGTACCTGGTTGTAATAAAGGCATTTTTATGTAATTGTAGTAAATGCACTTGTAAAATTATTACTATTATTTTGTTATTTAAACCGTTTGAAATCTGTGGCTGATGCTGAGGGCCGGCTGCCTCTTGGTTTCTGTCTCTTCCCTCTCTAGGCTGGGCTCGGCCCAAGAGGGGAGTGTTGTTAAAACTGGTGGTTTTAAAATTGCCGTCTGCCGGACGTCGAAGGACCCAGAAGAACGCCAGCATGGTCAAGCAGCAGAGCCGGCTGGACGCTGGAAGGGAGGGGGCTTCCCTCCAAGGGGGCGTCAGAGCAGAAGGAGGGGGCGCGGAAACGGCTCTGCGTGCAGGCGGACCGTAGGCGGGGGGGGCAGGTGAGGGCTCCGAGGCCAGAAGGGAAACGCGCAGGCACGGGATCGTGGAAACGTAAAGAGATTTTCAGCAGTACTGTAAAGTGAGTGTTGTACTCCCTTTTTAGGTTTTTGTCCCGTTTAGGAGAAAGACGGGATGTAAATGTGATAACTAAGATTATTAAGAAGTTGGAAGAGAGCCCAAGGGCCATCCTTCTGCCATGCAGTAAGACACAGTCAAAGCCCCCCCCCCCCCGGAAGATGGCCACCCACCCACCCTCCTTTCTTTCTTTAAAACCTCCAAAGGCGACTCCACCATGCTCCCAGCCAGTGGCATAATCGGTTAGAATCATAGAAGCATAGAAATGTAGAGTTGGAAGAGACCCCAAGGACCATCCAGTCCAACCCCCTGCCATGCAGGAACACCCTCAAAGCACTCCCGACAGATGGTCATCCAACCTCTGCTTAAAATCCTCCAAGGAAGGAGACTCCACCACACTCCGAGGCAGCAGATTCCACTGCCGGACAGCCCTGACCGTCAGGAAGTTCTTCCTGAGGTTCAGGTGGGATCTCCTTTCCTGCAGCTTCAATCCATTGCTCCTTGTCCTGGTCTCTGGAGCAGCAGAAAACAAACCCTCTCCTTCCTCTACATGGCATCCCTTCAAATATTTAAACATGGCTATCATGTCCCCTCTTTATCTTCTCTTCTGCAGACTAAACATACCCAGCTCTCTAAGTCTATCCTCATAGGGCATGGCTTCCAGGCCCCTCACCATTTTGGTCGCCCTCCTCTGGACTTTCTCCAGCTTGACCATGTCCTTCTTGAATTGGGGTGCCCAGAACTGGACCCAGGATTCAAGATGAGGCCTATGCAGAATAGAGTGGTACCGTCACCTCCCTCGATCTAGACACCATACTCCTATTGATGCAACCGAGAATTGCATTGGCTTTCTTGGCTGCCACATCACACTGCTGACTCATGTTCAGCTTGTGATCTACCAAGACTCCTAGATCCCTTTCACACATACTGCTCTCCAGCCACGTGTCCCCCATCCTATATTTCTGTATTCAATTTTTTCTACCTGAGTGTAGGACCTTACACTTCTCTCTGTTGAAATTCATTTTGTTAGCTTTGGCCCAGCTCTCCAATCTGTCCAGGTCATTTTGAATGTTGATCCTGTCCTCTGGCATATTAGCAACGCCTCCCAATTGGGTGTCATCTGCAAATTTGATGAGCATGCCCTCTATTCCTTCATCCAAGTGGTTGATGAAGATATTGAACAGCACTGGCCCAGGACAGAACCTTGTGGCCCCCCGGTAGTCACTTCTCTCCAGGATGAAAAGCAGCCATTGGTGAGGAGCACCCTTTGGGAACGGTCAGTCAACCAGTTCCAGATCCACCTGACAGTAGCCCTGTCCAGCCCGCATTTTACTAGCTTCTTTGCAAGAATGTCATGGGGAACTTTGTCAAAGGCCTTACTGAAATCGAGCATCCACAGCATTCCCTTCATCTATCAAGCTAGTAACTCTGTCATAAAAAGAGCTGCTTGTGCGGTTGCTGCTCGTAGCGTTCCCAGCTGCACAAATAGGAGTAGAACACCTGCCCCCCATAGCCCTCCAGATACCTTGGGCTTCAACTCCCACCCCCTTTCCAACCACCATGACCATTTGGGGAGGGGTGTGGGCACAGGCAAGGGGGTGGGGAGAGTGGGCTAGCATGAGGGGGCGGGTGTGGGTTGAGGGGGGAAAGCAAAGGACTTGTGGCCGAGACTGGGTGGGCGGGGGGTTCTGTCCGCCTGCATTCACTGCAGAGGCCGATGGTGTGAGAGAAGTGGGCGTGTGCCCATCCCGCGCCCCCCCCCCCCGAATTTGGGATGCCCTTGTTTAAAGAGCTGTGTCAAATAACGGTGACGGTACGTTTAAGAAAAGGATGCCCCAAGCAGAAAAGTCATCACTTGCCTGGTGACGATCTTGAGTCGAGTGTGGAGTTGCTGCGCTACATGGTAAAAAAGCCCACGCCCCTTTTCCAAAGCGGCCGTCTGGCCTTGGGGACCGGGACCATTCTCATGCTGGTTTCTGAAAAGGTGGCCCGGGACAGCCCAGCCGCCCTCCCTCTTTCCTAGACTGGTCTGTGTACGGTTGAGACTGCTTGGCGCAAAGCGTGGCTGAGACTTGCCAGCCCCATAGAAGCACAAGCTGGGCGAGGGAAAGGAGTGAACTGAAGAGCAAGCTTTGCGGAAGGGATGTGGCCCGTCCTCTGCCGAGGGAAGTTTTGGGCTTCCCTCACGCATTTCCCTGTGAATTTTGGCAAGAGAGAGAACAACCCAGCTGGCAAGCCATTGGTGGGGTCCTGTCACACAGGCTGCTAGGAAAGCGTAGCCCAGTGGAGCAATGGTGTTAGCTTTTCAATGTCACGGCCAGGATCTGTAAAACAATTCATGTGAAAAAAGCATTATACTGAAATCACGCTCCTGCATGAAGTGAGGGTCACACCATCCCCACCTGGTTTGGGGAGTTTTGCTTTTGGTGCCCAGCCACGGAGGAGACAAGGGCCAGCAAGCCAGCTCAGTCGTGGCCAGAGGGGTGTGCAGAGAGCGGCCAGTTGGTTTCTCTTGTCAGATGAGCAGAGGGGGTGGCCACAGGGGCATAATGGTCTGGCATAGAAAACCCCAATTCTGGCCCAGATGCACCGACTGCCAGTACCTGGGATCTCCAGGCCCAGTTTGAGGTGCTGGTTTGGACCTCTGACCACCAGCAGCACTTGATGGAATGGCTTCCTGGATCTGCCTGTCTGTGAGCGAGCCACCGCCTGAGACCTTCCCCTGATAGTCTCAGAAGGAGGGGGTCTCTGGCTGTGCACACTGAGGCCCTTCCCCAGTGCCTTCCCTTGGGAGTCCTATGTGGCCCTCAATTGGGTAAGATCATTCTCTGCTCCCAGGCCTGGCTTGGGATGGGATGAGGCAAGATGCTTTTCAGGGATCAGCCTGTGGTGAGGGCAAAGATGGAGGAAAGTATTTATTACCACACCTAGCCTATGTCCTGAGGAGCATAGTTATTTTATATCAAGCATAGTGAGCCATAGAGATCTACTGAAAGGACGCGTAGGCAGTAGAGCTATAGGTGCAGATCAAAGGGTAGCCCTGTTTTCTGTTATGCATCCTAGGTGAATCTCGGAAATGGTTCACACAGACCGTTTGAATGCGTTCTTGGCAATAATGGTGCCGAGAGGAGACGAGAGGTCTCTGAGATCAGATTAACCTTTCAAACAGCCAGGAATGTGACGTCTTAGAGACATGCATCCCTGGATGAGATAGCCGTCTTGCAGGAAACTACAAGGATGCCTAGGTGTATTTTCTTTGAACTACAAAGCTGAGATCCGTCTTCATAAAAATTTAGCCATCTGGTCCCCAGGACATGTTCAGCCCTATAATTAGAACCCCTTTTTCTCCATTTTCAGACTTTTCCCAGACTTGACTGGCAAGCAGTCCCTCTGCCAGTGGAAGCTCCCTTCAACCCTAAGCTGAGTTGAGGTCTCCGTTTGTCTTCTCCCAGCTGAAGACTTCTGGATTGGTACCGTATTACCCCAAACCCCTATGTCTCGCTCTCTTAGTTTTCACCTCTTTCTAAATTTCTCTAGCCTTGTATGCTGGTGTGTGTGTGAGTGCTTGTATGGCTTTTAACATCTATTTCAATAAAATACTTAAATTTGAACAGTTAGCCTGATTCTCTGTGATCCAGCTCTGTAAAGCTGGGCTCAAGATCCTTAATTACCCCGCCCTCTCTGCATTGCTACAGCAGTGTTCATAGCTAATTTCCCCCACAAGTGATAATATTGACAAGTGTTGGGAATTCCCTAAGGGATCCCCAGCAAACAGGGTAACATGTTGTTCTACTTTACACTTGCCGCCCTCCATTTTTTTGCTTTAATGTTCTTCTATCATATTTTTAAAAAGAGTTTTGAGTGTTTCTAAGGAAAATGGTTTTTAAGCAGCCATTGTGTGGCCCACCTTTCAGGATCCCATTAGCTGTGGATTCCCACACTGGTGGAATGGTGTTGGCCTAGATGGCCTTGGGGGTCCCTTCCCAAATATTCAGCGATGGCGTGATGGTGTGAACCTGATTTCACACTAGCACAGGTGGGAACAGGCTTAGCCACGGCCCCTCTTGTGGGAAAAACAGCCTTGTCCTGTGGAGATCCTGTGACTGAGGAATTCGTTTATCGTCCTTGGGTCCAAACGGGGTGCGTGCACCCCCACTGGTATGTGCCACGGGGTGGGGAGAGGCTTGGAGGCCTGGATTTTGGTGAGACTTTGGTGCGGTGGGAGTTGGGCAGGCTTTCCTTTTAGGCGAATGGCGAGCTCTCTGGTTGTTGCTGCTTCTCTTCCGCTCCGGCCACAGGGCAGAGGAAGTGCCAGGGCTGCTCCGATAGAGACCAGGGAACTCTTATCTGGCCCCTCCGCGAACTGCGGCGTCACCTCCGGGCTCTCTCCGTTGGGGTGAGGTTGAGGGAAGGCTGGGCAGCAGCCCCTCCATCCACTGACTCACTTGCTCTCCTGCCAGGTGGAACCAGCTCCCCACGGTAAGTCCCGGCTGGCTTTATGTGGCGGAGGGGAGGGAGTGTGGGGCTGACCTCTGTGGGATGTTCCTCTCCCCCTACCTTGGTCACACAGTGTGTGCCCACTCCAAGGGAAGGAGCAGTTCCACCCTGCTCTGCTGTGGTCAGAACTCACTGGGACTCCTGTGTCCAGTTTGGACACTCCGGTTCAAGAGAGAGATTCACAAGCCAGAATGCAGCCGGAGAAGGACAACCAAGGTGATAAAATGGCTTGAAACCAAAAACCCTACACGGAGCAACTGAGGCAGCTGGGGACTTTTAGCTTGGGGAAGAGAAGCGTGAGGGTAGTTTTGATCAGGCATCTTTAAATGTCTGAAGGGAGATGATGTAGAAGATGGAACCAGCTTGTTTGCAGCTGCTCCAGAGACTAGGACATGAACCAGTAGATTCAAAGGGCAAGAAAAGGGAATCCAGTTGAATGTTAGGAAGAGCCTCCTGATGGCAAGAGTTGTTCAGTAGTGGAAAGGACTGTAATCCAAGATTAGGTGACCACTTTTTTGGGAATGCTCTACTTGCGTAGGGTTGGATTAGATGGCCCTTGGGATACCTTTGAACACCTAGTTCTACCATTTGGGTACAAAATGCTCCCTGGAGGCTGGAGATGGTTATGGCTTCCTCCTCCTCATGGCTGGGGGACTCTCTGAGCACCTTGCGTTTGCCTCCTCTTGGCTCCGTTGGGAAGCTGGTTGGGCTCAATGGGGGGGGGGGTGACCCACCCATGCCCCAGGCTACACCCACAACTTAAGCCAATGGAGCACCGTGGTGGTGGGGGGCGTGCTTGGGTGCAATAGCAACGGGTATGGAAAGCTGAGGGCCTGAACACCCTAAGAACACGTGGTCCTGTCTGCTCCTGGAAGCAAGGTGAGCCCTGGTCAGTACTTGGATGGGAGATGCCAGCAAATACCAGCTGCTGCAGGAGGCTCTAGTTCAGGGGAAGGAATTGGTAAAATCACCTCTTAGTGGGATTCCTTCCCTAGGAAAGCCCGGTGAAATTCATGGGGTGGCCATAAGCTGACAAGTGACATGGCAGCATAAGCATATACGAGTCCAGCAGCCAGACCAGACCAAGCAGGGCTTCCTAGGGGTCCAGCCTCTTGCTCTGCCTGGCCACAGAGACGTGCGGCCTCTGTTATGGGAGGCGACAGGCTGCCACCTTGACTCTCAGCTCTGGCTAGTGGCCCACAGCTTCTGCACCTCCCGTGGGCTGGGCTGTCACCTCAACACCTCATGGTTGTGGTGAATTCCGTGGTTTAGCCGTGTTCTGCACGGGGGGGGGGGGAGGCACTGGTCATTTGAGGCATTCTGTTGGCCGAGTGGGGCTGCCCGCCTCCTATTGTGGGGCTGCCCGCCTCCTGAGACCGCCGCAGAAGCAGCTGGCCTTCGGGGCTTCCGCCAGAACGACTTCCAAAAAGCCTCCCTCACTGAAATCTAAGTCCCTCGAACTGAGATCTGAGTCCCTCCCTGGAGGAGGGTTTCTTTATCCGTAGACCTCCCCCGGCCCAGACAGGAGGGACCCAAAACTGTGGCCCTTTGGTCTGTGAAACCGGGTAGGGGGAGTGGCTCTAGTGGCTATAAGTGCCTGTGATTGTAAAGCTAGTTCTAAGGAGCGGATTTAGTCTGCTTTTAAAAGTTTTTATTAATGTGTTCCTTGTTCCAAATGCTTTTACCCATCATGTATCACCTCAAGGGCCGTGGTGGGTTGAGAGGCGGATAGAGAAATGCTTCAGATAACACAATATCCTTCCCACAGTGAAGAATTTGGGAAGTAAAAGTTGGAAAGGAGGCTGCCTGGGAATGCCCCCCCCCGCCCCCGTCTGCCACCGCGAGCACTGTGACGGAGGAAAGACCGGATGTGGCTCAGAGAAGGAATTGCGCAGCAGACGTTCTTGGACTGCAAGGCCTCTCATTCCTCACCCTTTGCTGCATGCTCATGAGGGATGCTGGGTGCTGCAGGCAGCAACCTCTGGAGAGCCACGCCATTCCTGGCGCTGTCTCTTTCACCATTATGGCACTTTCATCTCGGTTAAACTGCCATGGCTGCCATCGTAAGGAATCCTGGGATTTGTAGTTTCATGAGGCATTTGGAATCTTCTGCTGGAGATCCCTAACGCCTTGCCAAACTACAAGTCCCGGGATTCTGTAGGATGCAGCTGTGTCAGTTAAACTGGGATGGAAGGGTTGTAATTGTTCTGTGCAAAAGGGCATGAAGGCCCTTTTATATCACACATTATAGCACGATGATTCCACTTTAGCTGCCACGGCAACATCTTGTGGAATCTTGGGACCTGTAGTCTACTGAGGCACTGGCCCTCTCTGGTGGGGAATCCTAAAAGTACCCTGCCCTAAACTGCAAATCCCATTATGCTGCCATAGCAGTTAAAAGTGGTAGCAGCATGCCATAATTATGTAGCCAGAGAGGGTCCTGTAAGAGATGAAATAAGTCATCGAGTCCAACCTCCAACACCCATCAAAGCACCCCCAGCAAATGGCCATCCAGCCTCTGCTTAAAAACCTCCAAAGAAGGAGACTCCACCGCACTCCGAGGCAGCAGCAGATTCCGCTGCCGGACAGGCCTGACCATCCCCTTTTAAAGGGGGGTGGGGCTTGCGGGTAGGGACCAAGGCGGGATGGGCAACACCTCCCCCCCCCGCAACCTGGTGGTGCAGTCCGTCCTGCCTGCCTGCCTGCCCGCCTGCCTGCATCTACAGAATCACAAGAGGGAAGGAACCTCATCTCACCTGAGCCCCTGCAGCTGCAACCGAACTCCAAAGCCAGGGCTCAGTGAGCAGCCCAGCGCCCCCCAGGGGGCCCCTCCAGGAGGCACCGGTGGGTCTCCTCTGACACTCTTAAGCTGCAGATCACCCTTAGCAGATCCTGACTGTCTGCTCTCTGCCAATCAAGGGGAATCTGTCTCTGGCATTTTGGGTTTTTTCCTTTGCTCTTTTCCAGCCTTCTGACCGTGGCCACGGCTGACATTTTGGTCTAGGATGTGGCTGCTCCTGTCCCCTGCCGCCCCCTCGCTCCTCCTCCTCCTCCTCTCCCAACTGGCCGTCACAACCACAGCACCGTCCTGTGAGTACATCCTGAGAGATGCCTTCCGGTGCTCGGGCCCTGCCATCCGCGACTTGGCTGCCCTGGGCCTCCCCGCCAACACGACCCAGATGCTGATCACGGGGACGGGGGCCACGGAGCTGCCCCCTGGCCTGTTCTCCGGCATGCCGGTCCTGCAGCTGCTCATTCTTTCTTCCAACCAGCTCTCGACGGTTTGGCCCGGATCCTTCCGCGGCCTTTCCAGACTGAAGACCCTGAAGCTGAACGACAACCGGCTGAAGCAACTGCCTGTGGGGCTGTTTGAGGGGCTGATCCGCCTCCAGAACCTGATCCTGGAGAGCAACCAGCTGCCCAAGCTCCCACTGGGCATCTTTGACCCGCTGCAGGACTTGCAGGAGCTCTTCCTGAACAAGAACCTCTTGGCCCAGCTTCCCGAGGGGCTCTTCCGAAACCTCACCAGGCTCAAAGTGCTCAACCTCTCCAGGAACCAGCTGAAAGCCCTGCCCGCTGACCTCTTCTCACCCTTGCGGGAACTCCGGAAGCTCTTCCTTTACTACAACCCGCTCCGTTACCTCCCGCCCGACCTCTTCTCCGGCCTGGGGGAACTTCTGGAGCTGCGGCTCCACTTCTGCGCCCTTGAGGCCATCCCCCCAGGGGCCTTCGATGGCCTCCACAAGCTCCAGAGCTTGACGCTCTCAAGCAATCTGCTTCCCTCCTTGCCCCCAGAGCTCTTCTTGTCCCTGGGCAACCTCTCTCTGCTGACCCTGCACAAGAACCCCCTGCGCACCCTGCCCGCACGGCTCTTTGGGGAGACCCCCCACCTCCAAAGCCTCTGGATCTATGAGACAGAGCTCCCCACACTCCCGGCCTCCATCTTCAGCAACCTGACCAGCCTGAAGCTGCTGGTGCTGACGCTGAACCCGCGCCTGAGCTCCCTCCCCAAAGATGCCTTCAGGGGCCTCCGCCGCCTGCAGTCCCTTTCTCTGCACAGCAACAGCCTCTCCGGGCTGGCTGGCGGTACCTTCGGGGGGCTGGAGAACCTCAGGGAGGTCTCCCTCTTTGGCAACAGGTTTGAGGGGCTTCCTCGGGATGCCTTTGGTCGCCTCGGCCGCCTGGAAACCCTCTACCTGAACAGCACGGGGCTGCGCTTTCTTCCAGGGGACATTTTTGCCTCCTTACCCCAGCTGCAGGCGGTCTGGCTCGATGGCAACCCGTGGCGCTGCCACTGCCAGCTGGCCCCGTTTGTGGCCTGGCTCCGGGGGAACCGCCGCCTTGTCTGGAATGCCACAGCCCTGACCTGCCAGGACCCTCCAGCCTTGCGGCACGTGCCGGTGCTGGCTGTCCCGGAGGCCCAGTTCGTCTGCCCGGGCACTACAGACCCCACTTCCCAGACCCCCAAGGGCACCACCCCGACCCCCTCTCCTTGGGAAACTGAACCGACGACTTCCATGAGGCTCTCGACCCAGACCGAACTGCCAACTGCCCGGACTGTCCGGGTCACCCCCACCCGCCCTCCGTTCTCCGTCACGGAGGCCGCCACGGAGGAGACGGAGACCGTCTCCCCAGCAGCCCCGGCCACGCCAGCAGTGCCTTCTTCCATGGGTCAGGACGGCAATCTGTCCCTGGGGGTGGGCCCCACGAGCAGCCTGCCCCTGGCCAGGGGACGGCAGTGGCAGGTTTTCAGCTTCCGGGGCCCTGTCGGTTGGGTTTTCTTCCTTCTCCGTCTCCTGGTGTTGCTGACCCAGGCTTTTGCCACGGCGCTATTGGTGTGCGCAGGCGTTCGCCTCAGAAGCATCTGGCGTGGAAGGAGGGCTCCAGTCACTGCCAGGCCTCTTCCCCTGGGCTCAGCAGATGACCGGGGAAGCCCTCAGGAGCCACCAGCAGGCCCCGCCTATTGCACCCTTAAGCTGGTGCTGGAGAGACCCCAGGTCAGCCCTCCGGGCCTCCCGCTGTGGCGGGTGGAGGCCATGGCGGCCCCAGGCTCGCTTCCAGTCGTCCAAGGAACCTGGCCCTGAAATGGCTGCTGGGCTCCTCCTCCCTTCCCTTCCCTTCCCTTCCCTTCCCTTCCCTTCCCTTCCCTTCCCTTCCCTTCCCTTCCCTTCCCTTCCCTGGGACTTCTTTCCGACATCTGGCATAGGCCCCGTGGAGGCCCTGGCCGAGCCTGGTACTGCCCTCCCTGTCCCCCCCTCAAAGGTCCCCCTTTGCTCAACTCCTGCCCCTTGTCCGGGAAGAACTGACTCTCTCCGCAGGGGTCCAGTCTCTCTGCCTGCTTTCTGTCTACCTGTCTTTTCCCTCCCTATGTTGTGCCTCTTCTTCCTCTATCTGTCTTGCTGTCTGTCTAATCAGCCACTTCCACCTTCCCTTTCCCCTGAAGTGGGCACTCACTTTACCAGATGAAAACGAATATGGGTAAAAATGTATGGTAGCCAAAAACACACGAGAAGTTGCAATTATAGTAGCACTACACCATCTGTAGAATTAAAAACATTTGAAATGCTGCTTTAAAAGCAAAGGTAGAAGTGGTATAGCGCTTCTTTTTTCGAAAAGGCTCATTCCGTGTAAAGGATACCTCTGCAGAGGTTCCCTTCTTTTGGGGGCAGCACCAGTGGGCCTCTGGAGAAGATCTGAAGGTTAGGTCTTCTCTGGCGTTTTCTTACTTGGGCAAGAGAATTTCTTACGTTGTTTTAAGCAGTGTGGAAAGCTGCCTTGGGATCGTGCTGAGAGGAATGTGGTGTGTTAAGTCAAATAGATAACAAGAAGCCAGGGTGGTCGTGAGGAGAGCCGGGGTGAGGCTCTCTTCCACCCCCTCTCCTTAGCCCTCCGGCCTGAGCAGGGGCTGCCTGGGGGGGGGGAGTCCTTTGCCCCCCTCTGTGAGTGCCTGTTCCTGCTTCTACCTGGCTGCTCCTTGCTGTCCATCCCCCGTCTCCTCCCTTCCGCCCTGGCCAGATGTCCTGGTGGGGAATGGGGGGGCCGGGTTTCCCAAGGCCTAGAATACTTCAAAGCCTTTGTGCTGATCTAAAACACATGCACGAAACACGCTTGTGCTGACCGGCATAGCTTCATGCGGAGTAACACGTGGACTGCTTTAGGGTTTCCGTTCTAGGAGCTGCTGTACCCACATGCAAAGTTTTAAATGCCCATGTCTTGTTGTGTCTTGCCACTTCAGCCGTTGGAAAGGGCTCTGTGTCCTCTGCATTCATTCCAGAGGAAAAAATAACTCGGGGCAGCTTCACAAGTTAGAGACTTGCATTGTGATGCCTGACTGCGGGGAGGGTGGGGCCCGGGGTGAAGCTTGTTTGGGGTACCTGCTGAGCAGTAAAATGCCTGCCGGGGCCCAGGTGGGAGCCTGTGGTCCCCCAGGGGCTGTTGAACTCCAAATACCATGCTCCCTGACTGTTACGCGGCTCTGTTCCGAGGTGGCCCTGCGGGGGGAGGCCTGGAGACTTACGGACCGGAACGGGAGAACCGTTTGGCTTGGTTCCACTGTGGCGCAACTGGCCGCTCCTCCTGATGGGAAAGAGGGCCAAGATTTCCCAGCTGGCACCCCTGGAACTTGGGAAGGAGTCAGGAAGAGGGTTCCATGCTTTCTGCAGCGGCAACAGGACGATGGAAGAACAAGCAGAAGCGTCTAGGCGGGGGGCTTTCCGTGACCCTGCCCCCCCGACCCATTCCCTGGTAAGACACTTGGCTCCCCTTCTTGCCCCGAGGCAAAGGGATGATGCTGTTTTGGAAGGGTAAAAAGGAGAAAAGCAGCTGTGTGAGGCCCCCTGCCCCCCCCCGCACCATCTAAGGATACAGGACTGAATTCCAGTGCTATAGAGGAAAAGAGACCCACCAAAAGAAGAGGGAGAAGAAAAGGGGGCTGCTGGTGGATGAGAAAGCTGTGACAGCCTGGGAACAATTTAATTTTACTTTGGGTGGATTTTATTTGCCCAGATCGGGCTCTCTGGCCCCAACTTGAGAGAAGTGCGGGTCATTGTCACGGCCTCCCCATCAGCCTCCGCTGGCGCAGTAGAAACCGGGACCCTGTACACCACTCCTCCCGCTGGCCCCGAGTCCCGTCCTCGCGGGGGGGCTCCCCTTTCGTCTCCGCCCGGCCCAGCCGGCTCCTTCCAGACAAAATCCCCCTCCCCTCCATGATCCCGCCAGTCATAGGGAGGGTATCGGCGGGGGGGTCGTAAGCGCTCCTCCCCCCTTCCGCCTCCTTCCATTCCCCGCACGGCTGTCTCTTCGGGGGAGGGGGGTCCTTCTTCCTTTCTCCCGGCTCGTCGGGGCCGGTGCTCTTCTCTTCTCCTGTGACGGCCTGGGGCCCCGCAGGCGGGGGGAGGGGGGCTGACTAGGAGACCCGGGGAGTAGAGGCACGAGGCGGCCCCCCCCTCCCCACTGCCGCCGCCAGCTCGGGTGGGGGCACCGCTATCTCACCCGTCCCCAACGCAAGAGCGCCCCCTTCGTGCAGCCCCGGATAAGAAGTCGTTGTGCGGATCCTCCACTCTGTTCCAGGATGAAGGCGCGACAAGCACCCTCCCGCCGCGATCGCGGGGGGGGGGGCTGATGGTCTTCGGGAAAGAAAAGGGACACCGTCAGGGGAGAGGTTTGCGCATCCTCCACCCCACCCGTCACGAGGAGTGGTCCGAGTCTCCCGGGGGGCTCCCTTGGGGGGGTCACCTGGTGTGGGGAGGAAGAGAGAGGAGCCCACGGTCTGATGTGGGGAGGGGTTCTTCCTCTGTTCACACGAGAACCCGAGAACGGTTGGGCGGCTTTTGAGGCGGGGAGAAGGGGAAGGGGGTCGAGGCGAACTGGGAGAGGCAGGGGAGGGCCACGAAGCCCCTTTCCGCCGCGAGGCCTCGGTGGAGCCTCGGGGTCGGGGCAGTCTCCCACCGAGGCTCTCCGGCGCGGCGGGCGGGGGGGGTGTTGGTCCGCGCCACCCCCTTAAGGCAGAGACGGGGTCCATCTGCCCCCCCCCGCCTCGGACTTTGGTCCCACCGCGTGTGTGTCTGTGTGCGCGCGTGCGTGCGTTCTTCTGCGCGAGCATCCGTGGGGGGCGCACGAGGGAGGGAGGGAGTCCCAATTCCCAACTCCTGGGGGCGGGGTGGCGGGGGAGCCCCCACCCCTACGGGCACCGGAAGAGGGGGGAAGGGGGAGGAGAGCCATCCCCCGAATGATTTCTTTAAAGGGGACCGCGAGCGCCGGCAGGGACGGACGATGCATCGGAAGGGCCCGAAAGGGCCGGAGGGTACCTTCAAGGAGGGAAAATTAGGCACCAGGTTTCAGGCAACGTGGAGCGCCCCCCTGCCCAGATAAGTCATATTCCTCAATAGCGGATGGGGGCTACAACCAGTACCAAGGCTCTGGAACCCTCTGCCACGGAGAGGCTCTGATCGGCCCCCCTCGTCCCCCTTTCGGACCCCTCTCGGTTCTGGAAGGCTTTTAGGCACCGCCGATGGCGGAGGGGGGGTGCCTTGTGGGGTCTTATTAATGTCTTTGGCCTTTTTAGGGGATTTGTTTGGAAGAGTTCTCTGTGATAAGAGTTCAGGATGGCTGTTTCAAAGGGGCCTCTGTAGAATTTTTCTCTGCATTTTGACAAGACATTTCTGTGTGTTTCTACTGCTGTCTTATACGGACCTTTACTTTGGATTTGTTTTTAATTTATGTCCGAAGTGGCCCCTCCCTCCCTCTTCAGAGGAGCTGGAGGGGCTGTTGCCTTCTGCTTGCCAGCCTGCGTTTAGCAGACATGCCGCAGAAAGAGTGGCAAACGCACTTTCTGGGACGGGAAAGGGCTTGTCGGATGAAGCGCCTGAGCCGAGTCAGCCCCCGAGGGCAGCGGCCACGCCAGGGATCGGGCGCAACAGGGAACGTGGCCGGCGGCTGGGCCCCTCTTGGCGTGTCAGGGGCCGAAAGGCGGCCAGTCAGACTCCCTGCCCAGGCCAGAGCGGCCCCGTCCAGTCCAAGGCTGCCAGACTGCAGAGCGGCACAGACAAGGCCCACTGGGCAGGGAGGTATGCCTAGCACATGGATGCGCACTGAGCATTTGTGGTGCGCCCTGTTCCACATCTGGTGTTTTGGGGCAACTGCCATTCAACACTTTCGAGGGCTGTGTAAGACACTTAATGAGCAACGTTGCATGTGGAAATTTCACTAGACGGCCCTGAGGTAGAGGCGTGGCCCTAATGCCCAGACTGTGTAATGCCAGGGCAAGGAAACGTGCCCGAATGGTGAAATGTCTGCGTGCAAGGAGCACATAATTCCTGCCAGTCACTCTCTCCCCCCCCCACCTTCCTCCCTTTCTCTCTCTCTCATTCCCAGCCTCTAATTAGCGCAAGGAAGGCAAGGGCTCCCCTGGGTCACCGGCTGGCCCTTTGAAAGGGGGGGGGCTGGGGCTCCCCCCAGTCTTCTTCAAACAAGAGCGCTGCAACATGACACAGAACAGGCCGTGGCCTTGGAAGAGGCTTCTTCCCCTCCTAAGTGTCTCCAGATGTTCTCCAAGGAGTCCCAGATGCGTCAAGCCTTTTTGGCGGCGCTTTCTGGCTGGAGAGCAACAGCGAGCGAGGGGGGCGCGAGGCAGACAGGGGGGCCCTTCCGCCCCTAAGGCTCTTGGGGGAACTTCCGAAGCAAGGTTGGGGTTCGGCCTGCAGGTCCGGGCAGCGTGGGTCGTGAAAGAGACCCCCAGCAGGGACCCCCAGGAGCACCAGGGGCGGCAGCCGTGGAGCAGTCCCTGGGCTCGGCCCAGCTCGGCCCGGCAGAACTGAGGACCCTACGGCCAGAGAAGGAAGGGCTTCCCTCCCAGTTTCTGCAAAACGGCAGCCGGGCACCGGCCCCTTCTGCGTGGCTGCTCTGCTTCCATCTCAGCCCTGCCTCACTTCTTCTTCTCTCCTTGGCTTGGGTGACCCCTGCAAACGGGAGAAACCCTGTCCCTGTGTGTCTGCTGGTTTGTCAAAGCTGCACCCAGCTTTTGCTTGGGGCTACCCCACTCCCCTTGGGGCGGGGGGCAGGGGGAGTGGGGCTGGCTGCTGCCGCTGCCGCTCGGGCTCCGGGCGAATGGCTCCCATGGCTAAGAAAGGGCCGGGCAGGAAAACTTCCAAAGGCTCCACGCGCTCCTGTTTTCTTTTTCTGCCCCTCCCCCGCTTTGCTTTCAAATCTTGATGCCTGGGTAAGAGGTGGTGCCCCACGCCCATTGGGAGCAAGAGGGAACAAGGGGGACTCCGTGGGGGTCAGGTTCCGTGAGAGAGGGACCCCTTCTTCCAGTTTCTTCTTCGCTCTGGGAGCCCAGAAACCAGAGACCGATTCTGCTCCCGCCTGCAGAACGAGCGTGAGGTTTTCCAGCAGGTCGACGGAAGTGCGCGGAGAAACCAGCCGTGCCGGGACGGCGCTCGAGGCTCTAGGAGGGGAAGGAGCCACAGGCGCGCTCTTTGGGCGCTCAGAGCCGGCAGCTGCTGGGCGAGGAACGGAGGATGCCTGTAGCGAGTTGGGGGCTTTGGGTCCCGAGCGGAAACCCTCCACGGGTATCTCGGAAAGAAGAGGGCGGAAGAGAGACGCCCGCAGTGCTACAGTCCTAGCCACGACAAGAACAAGAACAGCCGGAATGAGTGGTGGTGGGTCACCGACTGACAAAACATTTGGGTGGGACGGCCCTTAGCCAAGATCACGAGAGGAAGAGGCGGCGGCGGCGGCACTGCTGGGATGAGGGCGCAGGGAGTCCCTGCTCGGCCAAGGAGGAAGGCAATGGCAGAGCCCCTTGGAGGAAGACCCCTGGAGTGGGCCACCCTGAATTGGGGTCTGCTGGAAGGCAGGCGTGGCATTGCTCGGTGATCTGAGTGTTGGACTGGGACACCGGGAGCCCAAGGTTCAGATCCCTGCTCAGCCCTGGGAGCCCGGTGGGTGACCTCCGGCAAGTCATACTCTCTCAGCTTCAGAGAGAGGCAGTGGGGGCAAACCTCCAAGGAATAAAGCTTGCCGTGAAGACCCTCGGCGAGGGCCGTCTTAGTGGGGCCATCGCCGTGTGTTGGTGGTCCAAGTGTTGTCCTAGGACTCCAGGAGCCCTGGAAGCCCACTGACCTTGGGGGAGTCACACTTTTTTAGCCTCAGGGGAAACGATTGTGGCGAACGCCTCTGCATCAGTCTGGTCAAGAAATTTTAATGTATAAATAAAACCTTAATGCTTGTCCAGAAAAGGTCAAAAATGGAAGGGGGGCTCATTCCTATCAGGGCAGCCATTTTAGAACTGGGGAAAGGGCTGCGTGGCACAGAGGCACCCGGACACGTTCCCAGAGGGGCAGGGAGGCCCAAGGAGACAGAGAAAGAGAGAGAGATCCCGCCCTGGGCAGGTGTGTGGGATGTGTGTGTGACGGGCGCTGCTTCTTTCAGGCCCAGATCCTGTTGCTTGAGCCACAGGGAGTTCAAAGGGGCGCGGGGGGAGGGGAGAGAGAGAGACCCCTAGAGCGGCGCAAAGACTCCCTAGAACAGCCCCTGCGCAGCGCTGGCCAAAGGGTGGGGCTTCTGGGTCAGTGGGGTGTTGACTCCACTTCGGGTTGTAGTCTGAACTGTAGCGAAACCATCTAAGCTCTACTTAGATTCAGTACCTGGGACCGCTCAGATGAGAACCAGGAATGGCTTAAAGACCCCACTGATGTGGGAGCCAGCAGCTTCCCCCTTTCCCCCACTGGGGGGATTAAGAAAGCCCCCCCCCCCCCGCAACAAGAGCCTCGTGGGAATTTCCCTGGGAAAATCCAGACTTGTGCGCTCACTCGTCCCTCCCTGCTCGCTCTTCACGGGGCGCACAGTCATGCGGAGTCATCCCATCCTCCCTTCCCCGGCCTCCCCCGCCGCCCGCCCCCGTTGCCCCCGGCTTGGCGCCGGGTGGATCCGCAGGCACGGGTTCATGCCCCCCATGACACGCTGTCGTCCCTGCCCTCGGTGAGGTGGCGAGGAGCGCCCCCGCGGTGGGAAAGGTGAGAGGCCTGGGCCTGACTGGCTGCCCCTGAAGCCCTTTGCTCTTCCCTCCACCCTGCTCTGCCCACGGGAGTCCCAGGGAGACGAGAGAGAGAGAGAGAGAGAGAAAGAGAGAGACCCTTTGCTCCCCCGTGTCTGGAGTCACAGGGTCACGGAACCCTAGAGCCGGAAGAGGCCCCGAGGGCCACCCAGTTCGGGCCCAGCCTGCCGCGCAGGAAGACATCCCTGGGGCCCGCAGCACTGCTGCGGGTGGGCTCACAATATAGGGAGCCCCTGGCCCCCAGCCCCGGAGAAGGCGAGGCACGGTCTTCCACTCCTCCCCCTTCATCTCTCGCCAGCAGCCAAGACCGCCGGCCCGGACGAAGAGCCGGTGAGCGCGCCACCTTGTGCCCCGGCCCGGCCCGGCCACGGCTCCTTCTGGCAGCCTGCCTGAGCTGCTCGTGCCTCAGTTTCCCTCCATGCTTGGCTCCTCCTGGCACGGGAGCCTCTCGGGGTGCCCCCGCTTGCTTCTGGAAACAGCTTCCCAATGTACCCCCCCCGCCGGGCAAGGGACGGGGAAGGGGACCCTCCGAGGAGAGAGAGAGCAAGGGCGGTGGGGATGTGTGTCGGTGGGACGGCAAAGACCACTCCTAAAGCACGGCGCTCTGGATTCGAATCACCCTAAATTCCTAGAATTGGAAGAAAACCCCAGGGCCACCCAGTCCAGCCCCCATCTGCCATGCGGGGAGAGACCATCCAAGCCCTCCCTTGGACAGATGGCCACTCCGCCTCTGCTTAAAAACCTCCCAGGAAAGAAGAGACTCCACCACTATCGTCTCAGCCAGCGGCAGATTCCACTGTCGAATTGCTCTCACCATCAGGAAGTTCTTCCCAATGTTTAGGCGGAATCTCTTTTCCTGAAGCGTGAAGCCGTTGCTCCACAGTGTCCTAGTCTCCGGAGCAGCAGGAAACAGGCTTGCTCCATCCTCCCTATCTCCTCGAATATTTAAGCACGGCTGTCCCGTGCCCTCTTCACCTCCTGTTCTCCAGATTCCGAGTGAGGGCTGCGCTGTGGGGGCTTCCAGGAAGGCGCAACCTGGGAAACCCCACGGCTCCTGCCCGGGAACGCGGCCGGTGCGTGTGAGTCATCTGCCGGTGAACTTCCGCTCCGCCCGGTCAGGGCCGGGAGCGGCCCTTCCTTCTGCCTCCCCTCGTGCGGGGAAGCGAGGGGAGGAAGCGGTCGAGAGGGCGGCCCAGCGACAGCCGGAACCTCCGGAGCCCGAGGGACTCCTCTCCCCGCAGGAGCTCCGGGAAAGGCAGCCCCCGAGCCGAGGCCGCCCTCCCGGGCCGAGGGGCCACGAGGAAAGAGTGGGGAGCGGGCAGGAGAAGGGGGGGGCGCCGGGTGAGCTGGCCGGCGGCAGGAGGCGGCGGCGGCGGCGGCGGCGGGGGGTCCGCCCGTGCCCCGGGCGCTGGGGTGGCTGCGGGGAGAAAGCGAGTGCGACTGGCCCAGTGGGTTTCCGTGGCCGAGCGGGGATTTGAACCCTGTGCTCCAGAGCCGTAGCCTGACGGCCAAACCACTGCGCCACCACGCTGGCCCCCAGGGGTGCTGTGGGGACCCCCCCGTTTCTTCTGCCTTGCCGCTCCCCCCACGGGCCGTTTACCATCTTGCGGAGACCGGAGACCGGGCTCGGCCGCAGACGCGAGGGCGGTGGGTTGGCTCCGCGTTGCCACTGCGGATGAGCCGCGGCTGCCTTCCCCCTTCTCCTCTTCCCTCTCCGTCCTGCGCCGGACCCAGGGAGGGCCGCGGAGCACCTGGGTCCGGCAGCTGGCGGAGGACGGGCCTCCCTCGCCCGGCTCCAGGCAGGCAAGGGAGAGGCATCGCGAGCGGGCCGCGAGGCCGGGCGGGGGCGTTGCCCTCCCCTTGAAGGGGCCAGGTTTGCCGTCGGAGGGAGCGGCCTCGGGGGTCCCGTCTCCATCGCTAGAGGCAGGGGGTCGCCTGGCAGTCCAGGGCAGCAGGGCGGGACTCTGCCAGGTAGTAAGATTTGGAGGGGAAACCCAGACCCCAGCGGTGTTATAGCGGGCGGGGCCTCAGACGTCGGTGAGCAGTGTGCTGAGTCCGGGGTTCAAATCCCCTCTGGTCAGCCACGGAAACCCACTGGGTGACCTCGGCCAAGGATAAATCTTGCCAAGAAAAGCCTAGCAGAGACGGTAACCTATAGTGGTTTGAGTGTTGGACCAGGGCTCTTGGAAGACCCAGGGTCGAAACCCTGTTCAACCCTGGAAACTGCTTTTCACTGGGTGGCCTTGAACAACTCACACCCTCTCAGCCTCAGAGGGACTTGCTTTTACACTTACTTTTCAAGGCAGTGTTCCTGCCCTGGGATTCCTCACTCTCCTTCTCAGGGCTGGAGAAGAGGGTCCAGGCCCTGAGGCGATCTGGGCACCCTGCTGGGCACTGAACCCCCTTCACCAGCCTGGGCTGGGATGCCGGCTATCACCCGAACCACACAGAGAGGGCCAGGCCTGCTGCTCCCTCCGCTGACCCCTGTCTCCAGGCAGATCCTGGATGGACAACTGCAGCACCTTGTTGCAGGGGGAGGCTCCTTTGAAGAAGGCCCAGAGACTCCATTTAGCACACAACGTGGCACCTGACGGCCTAAGTGGAACCAGAGACTACAATTCCATCATCATCATCATCATCATCATCATGCCCCCATCCCTCCAGCCTCAGTGGCTGAAGTCAATCAGGATATTTAGCTGGAATGGTGAAGCCCCTTGAGAGGTGGAGGAAAATGGTTCTCCTCCAAAACATAGCCCAGTGCATTTTTATCCAGGCAATGGCTATTTGGCTTTCCTTGGGGGCTTTTAGAAGGTGGGAGGGGAGGAGAAGTGAGGGAATATAACATAGATTAATAATTTTGAGTGCGTTGCAAACTGAAGAGATGCAAATGTTTAACATCCCCCAAAGAAGGCCAGACAAATGTTTTCCAGATGAAACATGCTGGTCTGCTGTTAATTTAGTTAGGAATGAAACCTATTTCTCTCCTTATTGTCAGGTTCCATTGGATGTTTCCAGATTCTTCTGTTTTTAGACCTTAAACCCCTTTGCAGTTTGGGGGCCATGCGATTGCAAGGGCCACCCTCACCCTCTCCCTCTTCCGCATGGGCAGCAGGGCCAGCCCTTCTTTCCTGACTGCCCGCCCGCCTTTTTCCCAATACAGGACCAGAGACAGCTCATTCGGCAGAGAGAGAGAGAGAGATTGAGAGAGAGAGAGAGAGGGAGAAGTGCCTCAGGCAGCAGATGCTGAGGGGCGGCAGTGACCCCCCAAGTGCCCCTTTCTTGGAGGACAGAGGTGTGTCTGCCACTTACATCCTGCCCTGGCCCCCCAAATGAGCCAGCCACCCTCTCACATCCTGGAGCCCTTCGGCCACCGCTGGTGCAAGCCCAGCTGGTTTCCGTAGAGGGCCCGAGGAGGCTGCCCTCTTGTCCTTTGCCTCAGGCCATGTGAGGTCCCCGTGCCTAGGCCTCCCCTCCTGCCCCCTAAGCTTCCCTTTGGGGTCGCTCCTCCGAGGGCCCTGGCTGCCTGCTGAGATCCAGCAAAAGGTCACTCAGAGGCAGGGCCTTCTCTTTGGCAGCCCCACCATCTTCCTGGTTTGGATGTGTTCCTCCCAGAAACTTCTGACTGGCACCTCCTTTCTGATCCTGCCTTTACGTTTTCACAGGCTTTCTAATCCTCTGTATATTTTTGCTGCTTTGCTCTGTTTTCATTTAGTCTATCACTCTCTGGGATTTTAATGTCTTCCAAAGAGAGGCTTGGTGGCCAAAGTTTGCAGGTGCTGCCATTGTGGGTTTCTGCAAGGCAGAGGTTGGGCTAGAAGACCTTTGAGATTCCTTCCCAATCCATGAATCCTTTTTGTTCACGCTTCCTTTATTTCTGCTGTTCTCATTGGGCTGCATTTTGACTTGGCACGGACATATATACATGCATGTGTGTGTGTAGGATTTTATTTATGCTTTCTTATAGGTCACCTGGAAGACCATTTGCTAAGGATGATTAATAAACCTTAGAACCATGTCACTAAACTGGAGGAAACAGAGGAAGCCAAGTCAAGACCTGGGAAATGTAGTGCAGCTTGTTTCCCCGCCATGAACCTGCCCCCCGCTGTGACTTCCGAAAGCGAGAATCGCTGACCGGAGCCGCTTGCCAAGGGTGTCTCTGGGAGCCATCGCTCGAGCATTTCGGTGCCAAGATAAAAGTCAGATGTTGCTGAGTCGCAGCTTCTGCTGTGAAGATCCCTGGGAACTGGTGCATGCGTGAATGTGTGTTCAGTTTGGACTGAGGGCTCCCAGAGACCCTGCCTCCCTGGGCAGCCGTGCAAGCAGAGCCCTGGGCCGGCCTGCTCTTTCCCTCCCTCTGCCTCCTGCCTCCTTCCCCTGCTCTTGTTCTCTCTCCCTGCCTCCCCGTCCCAGTGTGAATTTGGGACTTTAGAAAGAGTACCTGCTTTGTGCCTGGCATTCAGATGACCTTCCAAGTTATGGAATTCCCTGCAACTTCGACATGTTGGTTGGAATCTGGCTGGTGTCTTATGCACTCATGTCGTGGTTCCTTTCTGGCTATTGCATAACATCCACCTTCAGTACACGGTTGCACAAGCGAATTTCTGTAACTGTTACCTCTGCACGTGGCATTGTCCATTCTTGGACCAGCTGAATGCTTAGCTAAAGAACGCCTCAAGGATGGCTACCCAAGTACTCTGTGTGTGTGTGTGCGCGCGCGCCTTTAAGTTGCCTGTTGACTTGTGGTGACTCCATTAACTTCAGAGGGAAAGAACCCTCAGAGGTGGTTTTGCCAGGTTCCTTCCTCTGAAATATTGCCTACAGCACCTGGTTTTCTTGGTGGTCTCCCATCCAAGTGCTAGTCAGGGCTGGCCCTGCTTAGTTTGCATGACCAGACAGGATCTGGTGCCTTCAGGATATTTAGACATAAATGCTGCATAAAGAAGGAAGTGGTGTCTCTAGGGCTGATGTCACTCAGTGCAGTAACTCATAGTATCTCCCCCATAGAGCTTTTTCTGTCCTGGAGCTGGAATTGCAGGGATCCGGGTCTGCTGTGATGGGGACCCACCCTCTGGGCTTCCTGCTCTACCCGCCTGGCTCCACGTGTGCAAAGGCACGGGGCGTCTCAGCCAGTGATGAGAAAAAAAGGGAGTGTTCATCCTACATGAAGCTAGATGGGCTCTTGTGGCTGGGGGTGGAGAAGAAAGAAGGGGCAGGAAGTCATTTTGGTGTCACCCCCCAGTGGTGTCACTTGGGGAGCATCCCCCCACCCCAAGTGATGCCACTGAAGGAAGAAGGAGACTGTTAGAGAACTCTTGCAGTCAAGAGTCCTTCCTGATATTTAGGTGGAATCTCTTTCCTTGCCATTTGAATCCATTGGTTTGTGCTCTCATTTCTGAAGGAAGAGAAAACAAGCTTGTTCTATCCTCTTCCACATGGCATCCCTTCAGGTGTTTAAAAACCCTCCTGTCATGTTACCTCCCAGGATGGGGTGTAATTATTCACCAGTGTCTTCAGTGTCCCACTTGATTCCCTGGGGCTGCAGAACGGCCCCTGCCCATTTCTCTTCCCCGTGGCACGAGGGGCCATGAAGCGGCAGCAACTGGCACATGGGCAGAGATACCTTCGGTTGCCCAAAGTCTGCATGCGGCAGGAGGGTGGCAAAGCACAACCACCATTTAGCCACGTTAGTGTATGCAAACCCGAGGGTGAGAGCCAGCGTCGTGTGTGGGCTCAAATCCCCACTTGGCCACGGGAACCCTCAGGTGACCTTGGGCAAGTCTCAGCCTCAGGGCAGGCAAAGGCAAACCCCCCTGGAACAAATTTGGCCAAGAAAACTCCGTGATGGGTTTGCCTTAGGGTCAGAAACAGCTTGAAGGCATAAAACAGCAAGCACAACAGGGGACTCAGTCTTCTGTTCCTTGCCCCACAGGAGGCCAAGGCAGCTCCATCGTCTTTCCCACAGTGACTTGGCCGGCTCCCTCTGGGGAGGAGGTCGTGAAGGCAACAGTTCTGCCTCCCCGACACAACTGTTGTGGCTTGTAGGTGATTATTGGTCCCTCTGCCCTGGTGGCAGGAGGCAAACATGGAGCAAACAGGGCAGAGCTTTCTTGGCTTTGGGGCACAAGCCTTCTTGGCCTCTTGTGGCAGCCGCTGAGCAAAGGAGGAGAAGACCGGGAGGAGGCATCCCTGCTGCTGCTCCTCCCCTCCACCCAAGACTTCTTGGCTGCCCCAGCTGTGCTCGTTTCCTCCCGAGCACATTGCCACGTCAGGGAGAACTGTGCCAGCTACCTCTCTGTTCAAGCCTCAGGGTAGCAACAGCAACAACAATCGTGGCCATGAGGCCAGGACATGGATGTGTGGAGCTCATGGCCGGTTTCTATTTTTGTTCCCAGTTTTTGTGATGAATAAGTCCCCGGGGGTGTGCTTTGGAGAGGAGAGAGGCAGCTGCTGCCTTGTTTGTGTTTCTCTTTCTCTTTGTGTTGAAGCCCTTAAAGAATGTGACCCCCTGCCCCCGCAACACAGCAGATTTGCTCGGATGTGAATCAGGCGGCCGTGTTGAGAGAGTGCTGTGTCTTGTCCTCCCGGCTGCCAAAAGGAAGAGGAACGAGACGGAGAGGAGGCCAGATTCACTCCTCGCTCTCGAGGACCAAAAACGCTGGCAGCCAGAAGGCTCTCCCCACCTGGGCATGTTGTCTCTTGGGGACTCTTGGCATGCCAGGGAGAGCCCCCCTCCAACCAGGCACCCCCGCTTGGCCCTTGCGGGGAAGATGCGTGTGTGGGGTTCTTTGCAGCAAAGCGGTGCCAGAGGAATGGGCCAGGTGCCAAACTCAAAGGGAAAAAAGAAGAACTGGGGTAAAACCTGGAAATACTGACAACCAGTCTACAGTCCCGCCATACTCTCTGCTTCTGCGGCCTTTTTCACACTCCACACTTACCGCACTTTGACACCCTTGTAACTGCAGTGGCTCCGTGCTAC
The DNA here is from genome assembly GCA_030412105.1 of Cyclura pinguis. Lineage (NCBI taxonomy): Eukaryota > Metazoa > Chordata > Lepidosauria > Squamata > Iguanidae > Cyclura > Cyclura pinguis. Next base: position 551,949 of record CM059601.1, read on the forward strand.
AGACCCTTGGTGCTGTTTAAAACTGGTAGCTTAGCACTTTAATTGCCACAGGAACATAGTATGGAATCCTGGGATGTGCAGTTTCAGGAGAGGTACTTAGATTTCTCAACCAGAGAGCTCCAGTACCTCCCCAAACTACAAATCCAAGGATTGCACAGGATGGGGCCATGGCAGGTAAAGTGAGAGCAAAGCAGAGAAGGTGACCAATTAATAACGGGGAGAAGTGAGAAGGCAGAACTACCTAATACCTTCTTTGCCTCAGTTTTCTCCCAAAAGGATAGATGGACCCAAACTGGGGCATGGGGAGCAGGTGAGGAAGTGAGGGAAATGCAGCACAGAATAAGCAGAGTAGTAGTACGGGAATATCTGGCTAAACTAGATGAATTCATGTCCCCAGGGCTAGATGAATGACATCCAAGGATATTAAAAGAGCTGGCAGAAGTCATTTCTGAACCATTTGCAATAATCTTTGAGAAGTCTTGGAGAACAGGAGAAGTCCCAGCAGATTGGAGGAGGGCAAATACTGTCCCCATCTTCAAGAAGGGGAAAAAGGAGGACCCTAATAATTATCGCCTGGTCAGCCTGACACCAATTCCAGGAAAGATCCCAGAGCAGATTATTAGTCAGTTTGTAATTACTTAGAAAGCAATGTTGGAATCACTAAAAGCCAGCATGGATTTCTCAGAAATAAGTCATGCCAGACTAATCTTATCTCTTTTTATGATGGGGTTACAGGCTTGATAGATGAAGGGAATGCTGTGGACATAGCATATCTTGACCTCAGTAAGGCCTTTGACAAAGTTCCCCATGACATTGTTACAAAGAAGCTAGTAAAATATTGGACTGGACTGGACAGGGCTACTGTTAGTTGGATTTGGAATTGGTTGATCGACCAAACCCAAAGGGTGCTCCTCACCAATGGCTGCTTTTCAACCTGGAGAGAAGTGACTAGTGGGGTGTCACGGGGTTCTGTCCTGGGCCCAGTGCTAATCCACATCTTCATCAATGACTTGGACGAATGAGTGGAGGGCATGCTGATCAAATTTGCAGATGACACCAAATTGGGAGGGGTTGCTAATACACCAGAGGACAGGATCAAACTTCAAAATGACTTTGACAGATTGGAGAGCTGGGCCAAAGCTAACAAAATGAATTTCAACAGAGAGAAATGTAAGGTCCTGCACTTGGGCAGAAAAAATGAAAGTCACAAGTATAGGATGGGGGACGTGTGGCTGGATAGCAGTACGTGTGAAAGGGATTTAGGAGTCTTGGTAGATCACAAGCTGAACATGAGGCAGCAGTGTGATGCAGCAGCCAAGAAAGCCAATGCGATTCTTGGTTGCATCAAGAGGAGGATGGTGTCTAGATCAAGGGAGGTAATGATACTACTCTATTCTGCATTGGTTAGGCCTCATTTGGAATCCTGTGTCCAGTTCTGGGCACCTTAATTCAAGAAGGATGTCGACAAGCTGGGACGTGTCCAGAGGAGGGTGACCAAATTGGTGAAGGGTCTGGAAGCCATGACGCCCTATGAGGAACAGCTTAGGGAGCTGGGAATGTTTAGTCTGCAGAAGAGAAGGTTAGGAGGGGACGTGATAGCCGTATTTAAATATTTGAAGGGATGTCATGTTGAGGAGGGAGGGGGCTTGTTCTCCCTCACTCCAGAGAGTAGGACAAGGAGCAATGGATTCAAGCTGCAGGAAAGAAGATTCCATTTGAACCTCAGGAAGAACTTCCTGATGGTCAGAGCTGTCCAGCAGTGGAATCTGCTGACTCAGAGTGTGGTAGAGTCTCCTTCTTTGGAGGTTTTTAAACGGAGGCTGGATGGCCATCTGTTGAGAATGCTTTGATGGGTGTTGGACTGGATGGCCCCTGGGATCTCGTCCAACTCTATGATTCCATGATTCCGTGAAATAAAAGACAGGAAAATGTTAGCAAAGATGTAATTCTTAAGCTCAGAGAAGAAAAGGTGCTTTGGAGAGGAGGCCTCTTGGTTTCCGCAGAGGTGAGTCCTCTCCCTCTACCCTTTCCAAGTACTTCAAAAACGTCCACAACCAGGTAGGGATGACTGCTGCACCGGGGGATGCTGGGGGGAGGCTTGGTCGCTCCCCCCCAACTCCCCCCCCAGGCTTCCCGTCTCTTTCTGCTGACAGGCAAAGACGGTTTTATCGAGGAAGACTTTGGTTCTCAAATCACGAGGCAGAAGGGTGTTCTGGTGTCTTCCCTTCCCTGCCTGGTGTGCATGTTTTTAATCTTTATAATTATGCTTCAAATGTGCTTTAAGTTGTCTTAAGTAGGGGTGTTTTAAACAGAATTGTCTGTTGAACTGTTTTTAAACTTCTGTAATACCCGAAAGGGAGCCAGTGTAGTGTAGCAGTTTGAGCGCTGGACTATGACCCTGGAGCCAGGGTTCGATTCTCGACCACGGAAACCCACTGGGTGACCTTGGGCAAGTCGCGCCCTCTCAGCCTCAGAAAACCCCGTGATAGTTTTGTCTTTGGGCTGCCAAAAGTCAGGAATGACTTGAAGGTACATAGTAACAATACCATAAAGGCACCAGAACCTGTCTGATCTGGGAAGCCAAGCAGAGTCAGCCCCGGTTAGTACTTGGGTAGGAGACCATCATTGACTACCAGGTACTGGAGGCTGTATTTCAGAGAAAGGAAGAAGCAAAACCACCGCTGAGTATTCCTTATCTAGGAAAACCTCATGAAACCCACGGGGTCGCCATAAGTTGGCTGGCAACTCTGAGGGCACACGCACGTGCACACATACGCCCCTCCTTCTCCCCAGAGGTGGGCGCAGAGTGGAGTGGAGGGGGAGCCCTGGCGCCACAGCGACTGGGAGGGACGGAGGAAGCTAACCGACTAACTTCATAAACTCCCCGGAGAGCCTTTGCAAGGCGGACGGAGCAAGAAATCAGGGCAGCCTCGCAAACGTGTAAACCGGAGCCAGCCGCTACTTTCACAGCTGACCGGGAGACCCTCGCCCAGGCCCTCCCGCTTGCCTCGAGCTGAGCCTGTCAAGACTGGAGAATCCGCCCCCTTGCCTCGCACCTGAGATCACCCGTGGGGCCGGGCCAGACGACCACCGGGGAACGAAGGGTCTTTTTATAATGGTGCTTGGACAATGGGCAGCTTGGCAGGGATAAGAGGCCAGCTGGTGGATTCTGGGCGGTATAGTCCCAGGAGGACATTCCCCCTACTCTTGCGGCTGTGTGAAACCCTCTCTCTCCCTCTCTCTTGCCCCCTTGCACGCACACACACGGAATATCACAGACCCAACAGTCTGGCCCCCTCCCTCGGGGAGACGCCGGGACTCCCCGCTCGCTCTTCCTCCTCCCGGGTGGGCCTGTGGAGGAAAGTCCGGAGGAGGGCGCGGCCCCCTTCCGCCGTGGTCCCCCCCGTCTCCCTCCGTCCCACCCGCCCCCACAAGCGCAGCCCCCTTTCTCCCTCTCTCCCTCCCCGCTCCCTCGGTTCCAGGCATGTGCGCTCCGTAACGTGGGGCGCGTCCCCTCTGCTGATTCATTGGTTTGGGGAGTTTAAATACAGGGAGGAGAAAGCCCGGCGCAGAACCGGAGCGCAGCCCCAGCCCGGCGCTCCCAGCCCCACAGCCGCCGCCGCCGCACCGGCCGCCCTGCCCCGTGGTCGGTAAGTCCCTCCGCTTCGTGCCCGATCCCTCCCCCTCGCTGCCCCTCTGCGGATGCGACGGAGGGGGCATGCGTGCGCCGTTTGTTCGAGGGGACGTGGGGGTCTGGCGCTTCTCCCTCCGCAAAGGCGCAGGCGCGGGTCAAGGGCACCAGAAGGGAAGCGAGGGCCCGGGAGCCAAAAACCCGTTGAGGGGCGGCCGGGTGCGCAGCGGGAGCGCGCCGCGGGTTGCCGGGCGCTCTGTGCCCGGCTGGGCGCGAAGGGGAGGCTGGGGCGCGATCTCGCCCGCCTGCGCGCGGAGTCTCCGTCTGCCAAGGCCGGACCGACGGGCGGGGGGCTTCTCCTTCTCTCTCTCTCCGCTGCTGCTGGCCCCTCTTTCACGGCGGAGCAGCAACAGCAAGGCCCCCCCCCGACACACGTACACGCACACAGCCCGGGCCGTGGGGAGTGGCGGGCGCGCGCTCCCGGGCGAGCCGGCGGCACCCGCCCTCGGCCTGTCAACGCGGCTGTTCGTCGGCAGCCCGAACGGCTCCCTTCTGCCCCGGAAAAGTCGGGGCGGGCGCCGCGGCGGGTGCGTGTCTCTCCCTCCCCCGGCTCTGGAGCTCCGAGAGGGAAGCGTCGCTTTCGGGGTCTGGCCGCCGCTGAGCCTCGAACAAAGAGCCCCCTCCCGGCCCGTCTGCCCGTCTGGGGACGCGGCTGCCCTCGCCTGGCACCCGAGGTGGAGAAAAAGCGCTTTCACCGCCCGGATTGCATCCTGTGGAATCCCGGGATTTGTAGTTTGGGGAGAGGAGAGGAGCCCTCTGGACGAGATTTCTAGGTAGGCCTCTCGGAACCACCAAACTCAATTTGGTGGCACCCTGCGGGCAGTTAAAACGGAACTGCAGCCTTCTCGTTGAGTGGTACGGAAGCCCCCTCTGCGGGGCACCCCCTGGGAGTTCGGGAGCCAGGCAACTTCGGGCAGATGCCCAGGTGCCAGCGCCCAGAGCCAGGCCACTGTGGGGGGGGGGCGTAGGTGGGGGGGGGGCCTGTGGGGTCTTTTAGGGCAACTGCCTGTGGCAACTGCTCCATGCTGCCCACGAACTTCATGGAGAGGGGAATCGTCTCTCCTGAGACCCTCCGCCCCACCCCAAATCCCCCGTATCTGGTTGTGTGAGAGGGGCTGCTCCAGAGAGATGCTCAAGGTGGGCCCTTCCTCCATGCAGGCTCAGGCTCAGGCTCAGGCTCAGGGGACCCCTCGGGCCTGTCTCCAAGGCTGGGTTGCTCCAGGTCTCAGATCAGGGCTGCCAAGGGTTCCTGGCACATCCTAGCCCAAGGGGGAGAGAGCGGTGCTGAAACTCCCTGCCCTCCCCCCTCCCCCAGAGCAGCAAGGGGAGCCCTCTGCATGCGAGCAGAGGCATTCTCGTCAAAGGGTCCCACTTGGCCATTTAAGCAAACAAAAGCGTCAGCTGTGGAAAAAAGGTGGTTCTGGGTCTCAAAGCGAAGCTGATGAGACCTTTTGTGGCCGTCTGTCCATCCATCCAGCTGGCCTGCTTTCCTCTCCCTTGTGATCCTTTCAATGAGGGCTGCTCCATTTTTGCATAAAACGAAGATGGATTATTAGCTGAGGAAAAAAGGCAGGGGAGGGGAGACATGGTGTAGATGGGGAAAGTGAGACAAGTCCCCCACCTTCCAATAAAAGGAAGCAGCCGGGGGTCACCCAGCAAAACTGGGCGGTGAGAGAATCAGGGTGGATAAAAAGAAGGACTGCTTTTAGACAGGGCAGGACAGGACAGCCATGGAGCTCCCTGCCACAGAAGGTTAGTGATGGCCACCGTTTTGGATGGAGTTAAAAGGGGGGCCAACAAATCACAGGGTTTGGGCCTTTGAGCGGCTGTTAGCTATGAATGGGTGGCTCCATGTTACACCTTTCAGAAGGAGCACCCGCTGGCACTCCCAGTATGCCCGCTGTTGGTGGGGATGTGAGCTAGAAATGGCTGTTGCCCTCCTGCCTTGCTGGTGGGCTTCTCCAGGGGCCTCAGGTTGCCACCCTGGGTGGGCCTTTGGTCTGGTCCACTTCTGAAGCCCTTCTAACAGGAAGGGGGAGGAAAGGAGGCCGACCCTGGCATCTAGGAAGCGTGGGGAATGGGCACTCGAAGAAGGAAGATGCCACCAGTTGGGTGGAAGGCCTCCAGGGGTAGCAGAACCTCTCCCGGATCTCTGCATGGGGAGGGGGCTGGAGACAGGAGGGGTGGGTCTGGCTCAGCCCCCTCTTTGAGAGGCCCAAAGGGGGGCAGGGGAGGCCACTGTACTCTCAGATGCTCTGGAGTCTCTGGCTGAGATCGGGTGCCAAGGTCATGTCATGCAAATCTCTGCCTGCAGAGTTGTGTATTGATCGTTGATCGGCAAGTTGTGCACACCAGAGTCCACAACTGGGTGTGTGAGAGTAGCTGCAATGAAATGCAAAAGTGAATGTGCAATCAGTGCACAAGCAAACGCACAATGCACATGTGCAGTGGCCCCACAGTGGAACTCCACCCCGACAAGAGGAAAGCATCCTGCTGCTTCTACAGGGGAAACATCTGGGTGGGAGGTGGGGAGGATTCTGGCCTCTGTGGAGGTGAACAGGAGGTTCAGAGCAGGGTCTGTGTTACCTCTGCGGCAACAAAACTCACACAGACTCTTGTGGCACACGGAGCCCTAGCACACACGTGTGAACAAACGCCAAGGCTGGGCACCTGCGGATCCATGAGTGGCAGCGCATCCAGTTCCCTTCCACCCTAGAATGCAGTTAAGGAGTTGCCTCTGGGCTGCAAACTTTGATGCCAGTTTGGGGTTTCATTTTAAGGGGGGAGCACTGGCGAGCTCTACGGGGAGGAGGCCATGAGGCTCCTGCGGGCCAGGTTGGCAGTCCGGCACTAGAATCCCCTCCCTCAGAAGCAAGGCATTTTGGGGGAGGATTCCCCGCACCCACCCTGTCCTCTCTCTTCCCCGCAGGCACCGGTTTGTTCCCTGCATGCCAGTGGCGCTGAGAAAATAAGGCTCCCTCCGTGGTGGTGGTGGGGGCGGTGCGGGGGGGCGGCCGCCCTGGGCTGCGAGGCCTGACCTCAGCTGCGCAGCCGTGGGTCTGGGCCGCTCCGCCCGTGCCGACCGGCAAGGATGACTTCACAGCCCGTGAATGTGCTGCCCACAGCCGCCGCCGCCGCCGCCCTCTCCCCGGGGCAGGAGGAGCAAGGGGGGGCGCCCCCTCCCTCCCTCCCTCCCTCCCTCCTTCTCCGCCAGGGCCCGGGCGGGGGCCGCTTCCAGAGCCGGGCTTGGCAGGGCGCGCGCTTCCCGTGGCCACAAAGCCCCTGACCACCAGATTCCCTCAGAGTTTCCACTCGTGGGGACTGGAAATTATTCCCTCTTGCTTCTTCGTCTTCTTGGGTTTCCACTCCTTGCCCTCAAGTATGCCGGATCCTCAGCCAGCGGGGCGCCGGCGGGGTAATAAGGAGCACATTTCTGTCGGCTGCCCACCGCGGCTTCGCGCCCCCCCCCCCGCCGTTAAGGCAGCCAAACCATTTGCCCGGCAGCAAGAGCGCAGCGAAGGGAGGGAGGGAGGGAGGGGCTGCGGAGGAGGGACCCCGAAAGTCTCCCCGCTTCCTTCCCGGCTGGCCCGGCCCCTCCTGGGCTTCGAGGGGGAGGGCTCCGGCCGCTCACGACCCGAAGGGAGGTGGGTGGTTGGATGGCCGAAAACGAAGGGAGGGGTGGGGAAGGGGGGTAAGGCAGGAAGAAGGACGGAGGGAGGAAGGAAGGGAGCCCTCTCTCTGGGAGCCATCGAAGGAAGAGCCCGAAAAGGTGGAAGGGAGCGGGAGAAAGTAAAAGAAAGGCTGGCTGGGCTTTATTTTCTCAATAGCGCACTGGACGCAGGTTTATCGGGCGGTCCGAGAGGGACACGGCGACGCAGCCCCCTCGTATCCACGCAGCCCTCCGCAGGTGCGCAGCGGCGACGCCCTTCACCAGCCCAAAGCCCCGAAAGGAGGCCCAGGGCCCCTCTTGCCTTTCCGCGCGCGGCGCCCGCAGTCTTCCCCTCCTGCAGACGGCAGGGTCCTCTCCCCACAACGCCGCCTCCCCCTGCCAAGCCCCCTTCCTCTCCAGGCCCCCAGCGAGCGCCCACCGTTCTGTCCCCTGCGCAAGAATCCCCCCGCCCTCCCTCCCCTCCGGACACGCCATACTGGCCGGCCGCCAGCAGCCCAGCAAGGGGCAGCAGTGCCCACCGGGGGCCTGGCAGCTCCAGTTGGACCACCGGGTGGAGGCAGGGGCAGCAGGATGGCCGCCGGGCCGTGTGGCCAGCCCAAGTGGGGGTCCTCCACTGCCCCTGGTGTTTATCAAGCCATAGCCCCAGAGTCCCTGAAACCCTCGGCTTAGGGGCCCCAAAGGAGGGTTCCCCCCAACCCTCTCCAAAAGCATCTAAGTAGTGGGCCCTTTGCATCTTGTGCCCTGTGCCAAGTGTGACAGTGCAGCTCTGTCACCCCAGGGCTGGGGGAAGGGCATTAAAAGCAGACCCTGTCCCGATTTGGCAGGGGCTCTCCTGCTCGATCCTCCCCCCTCCCACTTTGCCAGCTGACCTTCAAAGGTCCCAGTCTCTCTTCCTCCTCTCACTTTCCCCCCTTTTCTGCGGCTACTTCCAGTGCTGCAAACTGAGTTCCAAGTGCAAAAGAAGTTTGCAGGCAGTTAACTCCGTGTGGGGAGGGGAGGAGGCAGTTGGCTCAGGCAAAAGCAGGCTGCTGCAGCCTCTCCTGGCTTGTCTGTTCTTCCTCATTATTAATGCTTGCGGTCTTGACCACACCACGTGGCCGTGCGAGCTGTGGTTGTCATCCCTGACATCTTGGAGGAGGAGGAGGGGGGTCTGTGACGACTCCCTCGGCTACAGTGCCTCCTGGGGAGGGATGGGGTCCTGGCGGAAGGCTGTGAGGAGTCATGGGGTGGAGGTGGTTTGGAGAGGTCAGGGGAGGATGATGGCTCCGGTGCTCTCCGCACGGCAGTGGGGGTGGGTGGGGGACATTGCGTGTGTGTGTGTGTAGCTGGGAAGGGCTTCTGGCTTTGCCCCGAGGGTCAGAAGTGCTTGGCGTTTCCAAAGCCCCCGGCCTTGGCTGAGGCCACGAGGGAAGTGGGGGAGGGAGTGAGGGGCACTGGAGCCAGGGTGGTCAAAGACTCCCCCCCGTGGGATCAGGGAAGGGAAGGGCAGACGTCCTCTTCCCCTCCCCAGACTCTTCTACTGGGAAATGTAGGGCAGAGTCCTCTTCCGGTATTCTGTGCAAGGCAGAGCAAGTGTGTTTTCTGATGCTCCAAAGGATGTGATGTGAACACCACAGGAATCTAATGACAAGAAAAGAGATGCCACCTAACTGAGAAAGAACTCTGTTACTCTGTGAACTGGAGGTCCTGGGAGGGACACCAAAATGTGCTCAACTAAAGTTGGGGAAAATGAGCTCAGAGCACTGCTTAGCGTTACGAGAGGCAGGGTAACGTAGCGAGATCTCGAACCCTATGTCTACGGGGTCGGGTCGAGTCAAGGAGCACACCAAAAGTTGAAACAATAAATGTTTTATTAAACACAAGCAAAACAGTGTATGCGACACATTCACACAAGATAACTAAAGGAAATAAAGGTTGGAGTGGTATAGAGGGATTTTTAGAGGAGTTGCTGGTTTGGGTGATACTTCAACTAACTAACGAGGGGGACTAACGAGGGGGAGGAGCCAGCTAGGGGGGAGGAGTCTTATTAGGAGCTCCCAACGGCCCTCTCGCACATTCCCCAGAGGAGAGAGCAGAGGGGGCGCTGGGTCTGTGAAGACATCCCAGACCAGGCGTGTTTACAGGTTTGTGGGGCAGGGCTTGTTTGTCTGTTTGTTTGCTTGTTTTTGTTAGGTCTCCTTGTGCTGGCCGTGCGCGCTCCCTGAGCGCACGCTCTGACTAATGAGGGGGAGGAGCCAGCTAGGGGGGAGGAGTCTTACTAGGAGCTCTACTTCCACCCTTCAAGTTTAACCCTTCCCAATCAGTAGAGCAGACGTAGCTTATACAGCTGAATTTCAGAAAGAAAGCCCAGTTATTCTTTCTAGAACTGCTTCCTGTACTACTCTCTGTAGTATCTAGGATGGAAGGTGAGGGAGCTGCCGCGGTCACCTGCAGCACTTGTGGGATGTTCCTTTTCTTGCCACAAGATGTTGTCGGGGACACCTGCGCCAAGTGCAAGCTGGCGACCTTCTTGGAGGAGAAGGTTTGCCAGCTGGAGGCACGAGTTTCTAATCTTCATCTTATTAGGGAAGGGGAGGAGTTTTTGGATAGGGCAGAGAAGATGTACCGGAAGACCGAATGCGCAGAGGAGCCGCCAGATTAGGAAGTCAACACACTGTGCCAGGAAATGGAGGCTTGGAGGAATGTCACACGTAGGAGCAGAAGGTCCAGGAAGGTAACAGAGACTCTCAACCTACACAATCGCTTCAAAGTTCTTGGCCTTACGAACGACGAGGAGCACCAGGAGGAGGGAACAGAATGTCCACGAGAAGGAATCCAACTTCGGCAACGGGAACTAGATCAACGCTCCCAGTCTCAACAGAATGCCCAGGCAGTCCTAGAAGAACATGCTCGTCGAGGAGCCCTTGAGAAGCCTCAGAGGAGGCGAGTTCTGGTTGTTGCCGACTCCTTGCTCAGAGGAACCAAAACGGCAATTTGCAAACTGGACAAGCTCAATCGAGAGGTCTGCTGTCTTCCTGGGGCCAAGATCAACCACATAACGGAGAGGCTAACCAGGCTGGTCAAGCCCACTGACCATAAGCCCCTCATTTTGGTTCATGTCGGAACCAATGACACTGCGAGGAGCAGCTTTTACCACATCGCAAAGGACTACGAGCTTATGGGGACGAAGCTTAAGGACCTTGGTGCGCAGGTGGTTATTTTGTCTCTCCTCCCTGTTGAAGGATATGGCGCACATAGGGAAAGGGCAGCAGCAGAGGTCAACAACTGGCTCCGCACGTGGTGCCGCCGGCAACGGTTTGGGTTTTTGGAACACGGCCTGAATTTCCATGAACGTGGGCTTCTGGCAAGGGATGGGCTGCACCTCACAAAACTTGGCAGGAATGTTTTTGCAAACAGTCTCGCAAGGAGGATTCAGAGGTCTTTAAACTAAGTTCCGCTGGGGAGGGAGACAATATTATTCAAGGCCAGGACTCGGCGAGTGCAGGGGGAAGAGGCTCAAATGATATTGGACAAGTATACAAGCGGCCAGTGGCGGGAGGAGTAGAAACTGTAGTACAGGACTTGCAGAAAGGGCCCGGGGACTTAAGTGTCTCTACACTAACGCACAGAGTATGGGAAACAAGCAAGATGAACTTGAACTCCTAGTACAACAAAATAAATACGATTTGATAGGCATCACTGAGACCTGGTGGGATGAGTCTCAGGATTGGAACGCAGGAATAGAGGGATATAGCCTATTTTGTAAAAATAGACCAAACAAGAAAGGAGGAGGAGTAGCCTTGTTTGTCAAGGATGTTTTCACCTGTGAAGAGACCCGTGACTTAAACCCAGAAAGCCAGGTCGAGAGCATCTGGGTAAGAATTAAGGGAGCGAGAAACAATAGGGATATTCTGGTGGGGGTTTTCTACAGACCTCCAACCCAGACTGAGGACTTCCTCAACCAAATGACCGCACATTCAAAAAGGAGAGATACAGTAATAATAGGAGATTTCAATTACCCGGATCTATGTTGGCAGTCAAACTCTGCCAAGACAGCAAGGTCCAGCAAGTTTCTTGCCTGTCTTGCAGACAATTTCATGGTCCAGAAGGTGGAAGAGGCCACAAGGGGATCAAATATTCTAGATCTGATCCTGACCAACAGGGATGACCTTGTTAGTGAGGTAGAAGTGGTTGAAACTTTAGGGGGGAGCGACCATGCCCTATTGGAATTTGGCATTCAGTGGGAAGGAGAAGATAAGTGTAGCCAGACACTCGTCTTAGATTTTAAAAAAGTGGACTTCTGTAAACTTAGGGAGCTGCTGGCTGGAACTCAGTGGTCAAGAATAGTGAAAGGGAAAGGAGTTCAGGAGGCATGGGAGTTCCTTAAAAGGGAGATACTGAAGGCACAGTCTAAAACTGTGCCAATAAGGAGGAAAAATGGAAGGCATCTGAAGAAACCAGAATGGTTGACTAAAGAACTCTCAGCTGAGCTAAGCGTTAAGAGAAACGTGTACAGGAAATGGAAGAAGGGGGAAACCACCAAAGAAGAATATAAGCAAGTAGCCAGGAGATGTAGGGAGGAGGTCAGAAAGGCTAAAGCACAGAACGAACTTAGGCTGGCCAGAGACACCAAAAACAATAAAAAGGGCTTTTTTAAATATGTCCGTAGCAAAAGGAAAAAGAAGGAGACGATAGGGTCGCTGCGCAGAGAAGATGGCGAATTACTAACAGGGGGAAGAGAAAAGGCAGAACTACTTAACACCTTCTTTGCCTCAGTTTTTTCCCAGAAGGATACAAGCACTCAACTTGGCGGTTGGGGAGCAGGGGAGAAAGCAGGGGGAATGCGGCACATAATAGGTAGAGAGGTGGTACAAGAATACCTGGCCACACTGGATGAATTCAAGTCTCCAGGGCCAGATGAATTGCATCCTAGGATATTAAAAGAACTGGCAGAGGTCATTTCGGAACCACTTGCTATGATCTTTGAGAAATCTTGGAGGACAGGAGAAGTTCCAGCAGACTGGAGGAGGGCAAATGTTGTCCCCATCTTCAAGAAGGGAAAAAAGGGGACCCAAATAATTATCGCCATTCAGCCTGACATCAGTACCCGGAAAGATCCTGGAGCAGATCATTAAGCGGTCAGTTTCTAATCACTTAGAAAGCAACGCGGTAATCACGAGAAGTCAACATGGATTTCTCAAAAATAAGTCATGCCAGACTAATCTTATCTCTTTTTATGATAGAGTTACTAGCTTGATAGATGAAGGGAATGCTGTGGATGTAGCATTTCTCGATTTCAGTAAGGCCTCTGACACAGTTCCCCATGACATTCTTGCAAAGAAGCTAGTAAAATGCAGGCTGGACAGGGCTACTGTCAGGTGGATCTGGAACTGGTTGACTGACCGTTCCCAAAGGGTGCTCACCAATGGCTGCTTTTCATCCTGGAGAGAAGTGACTAGCGGGGTGCCACAGGGTTCTGTCCTGGGCCCAGGGCTGTTCAATATCTTCATCAACGACTTGGATGAAGGATTGGAGGGCATGCTGATCAAATTTACAGATGACACCAAATTGGGAGGGGTTGCTAATATGCCAGAGGACAGGATCAATATTCAAAATGACCTGGATAGATTGGAGAGCTGGGCCAAAGCTAACAAAATGAATTTCAACAGAGAGAAATGTAAGGTCCTGCACTAGGTAGAAAAAATGGAATGCAGAAATGTAGGATGGGGGACACATGGCTGGATAGCAGTACGTGTGAAAGGGATCTAGAAGTCTTAATAGACCACAGGCTGAACATGAGTCAGCAGCGTGATGCGGCAGCCAAGAAAGCCAACGCAATTCTCGGCTGCATCAATAGGAGTCTGGTGTCTAGATCGAGGGAGGTACTGGTACCACTCTACTCTGCTTTGGTTAGACCTCATCTTGAATCCTGTGTCCAGTTCTGGGCACCCCAATTCAAGAAGGACGTGGTCAGGCTGGAGCAGGTCCAGAGGAGGGCAAGCAAAATGGTGAGAGGCCTGGAAGCCATGCCCTATGAGGATAGACTTAGAGAGCTGGGTATGTTCAGTCTGCAGAAGAGAAGGTTAAGAGGGGACATGATAGCCATGTTTAAATATTTGAAGGGATGCCATGTAGAGGAAGGAGAGGGCTTGTTTTCTGCTGCTCCAGAGACCAGAACAAAGAGCAGTGGATTCAAGCTGCAGGAAAGGAGATTCCACCTGAACCTCAGGAAGAACTTCCTGACAGTCAGGGCTGTCCGGCAGTGGAATCTGCTGCCTCGGAGTGCGGCGGAGTCTCCTTCCTTGGAGGATTTTAAGCAGAGGCTGGATGGCCATCTGTCGGGAGTGCTTTGAGGGTGTTCCTGCATGGCAGAATGGGGTTGGACTGGATGGCCCGCGTGGTCTCTTCCAACTCTACATTTCTATGATTTCTATGATTCTATGATTCACCGGTCCTGAAGCCTGGAAAAATGGAGAGCGAGGCTTGGGTGCGATGTAACTCAGCACGTGAAGCTGAGGGGAGGCTCGCCAAGCAAAGCGGCAGCAAGGCAGGATGAAACTCGGGAGCGTTCCGAGGAAGATCTCGGAATCAAGGGTTTTTATAAGGAGAATTGTGACCGCAGGCTATGCCGTACTTGGGGAAAACAATAGATTTGGAGTTGGAGACAAAGCCTCTGAAAGGTCAGAATCTGAATGACTGAGTTATCGTAGTGGTTCTCAACAGAGTAGCCGGTAGGCAAACGCAGAGTACTTGGGTATTGCATAGTTTACCCATCAAGCTGCCATCGCGGGGCAGAGGCTCTTTTGTAAGTAGCGTGCATACTTAGAGTACTTGCCTGGAGGTCTCCTCAAGCAGCCAGTCAGCTATTTCTGGCCTGCCTGTATTATCCAGGAATATTGCGGCAATTAACGGCCGACCTTGTTTATGTGCTTGTCCGGTGGCCTCGCAAGCACGTGGAGAGGAATAAAGAAGTGAAGCCGAATTATGATATCAAGAGGATATCTTTAATATCCCCAAAGCTCGGACTAGCCAGGGCAGTAACAACTTCCTGGTTGGAGCAGCTCTTTCACTGTGGAAAGACTTCCTTGGGAGGTGGTGTATCTCCTTCTTTGGAGGTTTTTAAACAAAGGCTGGATGGTTGCCCCTTGGGAGTGCTTTAGCTGAGGATCTTTCGGATCACTGGGGGTTGGACTAGATGGGCCCTTGGCGTCCCACCCTCCTCTATGGTTCTGTGAAGTGTTACCTTTACAGTGGGGAATGGCCACCGTTCTGTTCCACCCTCCAGGCAGAGGGGAGTACTTTTAACAGATGGTGGCAGGCGCAAACTCAACAGGTGCAGCTTTTCTGCTTCAGCATGCTTCATGCCAATGAAATCTGAGGCTGTTGGATTTCCACCAGCCACACCCCACTTCAAAGGCACCCTGGTAGCTGGCCTGCTGTGCTTCTACAAAATTCTGTGTTGGTTGAGCCCCAGCAACACTTGTGTTATGTGGGAGGGAGGGAGAGAGAGGTCTGGCTGGCAAGGATACCAGGAATGTCAGAAGCAGCCATTAGAACCAGGCGGAGAGGTGGGGGGGCAGGTCTCCCCTTCACGGCCACTGGTGCTGCTGGGGGGTGGCTTCCCGCTTTGCTTTCTTCTTCTGATGCTGCTGCCTGTCTCCAGGTCCCGGCTCTCGCTGCTCCTGCTTTTGTGGAGCTCCTCGCCACCTCATCCACTTCCGGGGAGCCTCTGCTGCCCAGCATGCTCCACTTGGCTGCGCTTTAGCCCTCCGCAAAGAGAACCTGGACGCCTGAGGGTCCACATTATGTCCCCCAGCCTCCTCCAGAGAGAGGGAGAGAGGGAGGGGGAGGAAAGGGGAGCGTCCATCATCAGCCTTCCCATCCGTCCGGAGGCAGTGTGGGAAAGCCAGAGAGTTTCTGCTTCCAGTGTTTCACCTCCAGTGTATTTTTCTGCTTGCAGGCCCCATGGATCCATTCCAACGCCGCTGCCGCTTCCCCTTCATCTTGCTCTTCCTGGGGGGGTCTTTGGCCCCTGGCCTGGTGGGGGCTCAGTGCCCAGAGGAATGCTCTTGCTCCAGAGCTGTCCAAGTGGAATGCTCAGGCCCCCACATCTACAAGATGCCTGGCCCCCTGCCCAGCAACACCATGAGCCTGCAGGTCGTCAACACCCAGATCCCGGAGCTCGGCGAAGCCGCTTTCGGGAACGCCTCAGCGCTCATTGCTGTGCGGATGGAGAAGAACAACCTGTCCCACCTCAGCCCCGGGGCCTTCCTCCACCTGGACTCCCTGCGCTACCTCAGCCTGGCCAGTAACCGGATCCGGGAGCTGCCGCTGGAGGTCTTCCAGAGCCTGGGCCAGCTGGAGTCCCTCCTGCTCTCGGGGAACCAGCTCCGGCGCCTCCACCCGGCCCACTTCACCCAGCTGGGCAACCTCAAGGAGCTGCAGCTTCATGGGAACGAGCTGCAGGCCCTCCACCCAGGGACCTTCGACCAGCTGACCTCCCTCGCCCGGCTCAACCTGGGCAAAAACCGACTCATCCGCCTCCCACCTCGGGCCTTTGCCCAACTGCACCACCTCCAGGTGCTGCGCCTCTATGAGAACCAGCTGGCCGAGGTGCCGCCCCGGGCCTTTGAGGCCCTCACGGAGCTCCAGGAGCTGGGCCTGTACCAGAACCGGATCCGGCAACTGCCTGCCAGGCTCTTCGCCACCAACCGGAAGCTCCAGAAGCTGTTCCTCTCACACAACCGGATCGAAGCCCTTCCAGAAGGCCTCCTCCTGGACCTGCCGGACCTCTCCCGGCTGTCGCTCTTTGGCAACGCCCTCCGGGAGCTGCGTCCGGGCACCTTTGGGCTGATGCCCGGGCTGAGGGAGCTCTGGCTGTATGACAACCAGCTGGCCACCCTGCCTGGGCATGTCTTTGCCAACCTGACCCAGCTGCAGCTCCTGGTCTTGAGCAGGAACCAGCTGCGCTCCCTCTCGCCGTCCACCCTGGCTGGCCTGGGGGAGCTCCTGGAGGTCTCCCTGCACACTAACCAGCTCCCCACCCTGGACGGGGAGACCTTTCGTGGACTGGCCAAGCTCCAGAATGTCTCCTTGCAGAATAACCAGCTCAGCTCCCTGCCGGGAGGCCTCTTCCGGCACACTCCCGGCCTGATGACCCTTCAGCTGCAGAACAACTCCCTGCAGACCCTCCCTGAGGGGATCTTCAACCACCTTCCCCACCTGCGTGAGGTGAGGCTGCACGACAACCCCTGGCACTGCGATGCTATGCCCCGGGCCCTGCACGTCTGGCTGCGGGAGAACCAGCCCCTCCTGGGCAGTAGCCCCCCGCTTTGCTCCTTCCCTCGCCAAGTGGAGGGGCAGCCCATTTGGGAGGCGGGGGAGAGGTTCTTTGGCCCTGAGATCCCCGAGGTCACTAAGGGGGGTATGATACCCACCTCTGGGCAGACAGAGGCCCCTTTTGGGGGTGGCCGGCCAGAGACCACTCCTGCGCCTGTGCACCTCCAGCCCCCGTTGGACAACGAGCCCGGCAGTGCGGACACGGAGCAGGAACTGCCGAGAGCAGCCACTGACTTCCCCACTCCCGGCGCTTCCCCGGCCGAGGGGGGCATTTGGGGCCTGACACGCACCCAGACGGGTGTGGTGGTCACCTGCATCGTGGTGGGCTGTGCCTTGCTCCTCGGATCAGTGGTTGCCGTGGCCTTCTATGGCTACCGCAGGAAGGAGGCAGAACACGCAAAAGTGTAAATGGTGCTCAGAAGAGGAAGGGCAGACCTCTTGGACACTTGTGTGGGACAGGGGGCATCCATGTAAGTTTCACCTTCCTTCCTCCAGCCACTGTTCTCTCATTCTTCAGAACTCAGTGGGTATCCACCCTGGCATCTTGTCTCCTGCCATGGCGCACACATGGATGTACATTCTCTCTCATGCGCTGCTCTTATATACCTCTCGGCACACATCTGTAAGTCTCCTCTGGGTGGGGATGCCCCGGGGCCCTTCGTTGCTTGCTCTGCTCCCTTTCAACCCTCTTGTAGCCCCTTTGAGAATGGACTGTCCCTCCAAGAGTGGCGGTGGCAGGAATGCCTGCTGGAGCAGCACTGGGTCCAGGACCAGGAGAGGAAGCTCAGCCGGCCACTGTGCCCGTGACCCCCGCCTGCCTTTCAGAAGCCTTCCTACTAGGCCAGCTATCTGGGGGCCCCCCGCTTTGAGAGAGTGGTGCCCTGGAAAGAAGGCCACCCCTGGAAGGGGGCTTTGGCCTACAAACCTCCTGGCCACAGCAGACACGCCAACGGTTCTTGGGCCCGTCCACGCAATGCCAGGAGTGGCAGCACAAGGGGCTGTGAGGGCTGGCGCTTCCCCCTGCCTCTGCTCTTCAGAAACTCTTTACGGGAAGGAGCGGAATGTCAACCGGGCCCAGGAAAGGCAGGGGACAGCCCGGGATGCCCTTCTGCTCAGCCTTCAGGAGGAGAGGAGCCCTCTTTCCAGAAGCATCTGCAGGGGTGTGTGTGTGTGTGCACATGTGTGTAGGTGTGTCAGGGCTGGTACGTGCATTGTGCTGGCACGCAGATGGGAATCAGCAGGAATCACGGAGGGAGGCTGTGCACTTGTCTGGCAAGAAAAATGCGCCTCTTCCCCACAATGAAGAGACCCTTCTCTCCTTCCCCACGGAACTGTACGGCTGCAAGGGACCCCTGAGGGCATCTATTTTAGCCCATCCCCTGCCAGAGGGAGACAACCCGCTGCCCAGCGTCCCTGATAGGTGGACACCTCGCTTCCTTTTAAAGACTCCACCGGTGGCGGAGCTTGGAGTGTTTGTGGGGTGGGTGGGAGGGGGGAACGGTGCAAGGGGCATGGCCAGGGCACACAGGGGGTGTGGCTACACACCAGGACACCTCAGAAACATTGCTGCCCGAGGTGAATCGTCCCTCCTGCCCCCACGTTCCTACACTACTGGACCCCACTGCCCTCTTGAGCTTGTAGGAGGTGGGTGAGACCACCGAAGGTAGAGGTGGCTGCACCTGCTTTGCTCCCCACCTTCTCTCTCTTGTCAGGTCTCAAGTACACCAGAGAGTCCTGACCCCCGACTACTGGTGTGGGGGGCACTGAAGGGGGGGTAGGCCCATCTCTGGCACACAGCCACCCTGAGCCTGATCCACTGCAGGAGGATGCGCGTTACATAGGAGAAAGTGTTCCTGTGAGTCTAGCCAATGTGTCAGCAATGCCAGAGTTGGTGCAATTATGAAAGTTCTTCCCATCCAACAGAAAACTTTGCAACAGTACAAATGTAAACATCTCTTTCTCTCTCTCTCTCTTTTCTTTGGCAAAAGTTGGCACTTCCTTTTCCTTTGTGCCTCTGCTGCCCCCTCCACCCTGCTCAGCAATTCCTTCGCCACCCATTTGCCACAACGCTAGCACAAAGTCTGGCCAGGAATCTGTGCAGGGTGGGGTTGGGGATGGGGGGGCGGTCGGTTTTTTCTGCTGGGAGGGAGGGAGGGGGAAGAGGCAGGCAGGCCTCCAGCTCTGCCTGGGAATCTCGTCTCTTCCCAGTCAGTTTTGACCCAGAGATGAGCTCTTCACTTGACAATTTCCACGCCCTTTCTGACAAAATACTCTTGGGTTCCTTTGGGAGCATAGACATCCCTGCATTTGGAAACAGAAGAATCCTTTGAAACACTGCTGTCTTTGCTGAATGTCAGAAGATATTAAAACCTGCAGCGATGCGGGGGACCATTTTATCCCCTGTGTAGTTCTGCTGGCAGCAGAATATTATGGGGAACAGCAGGGTGGGGGTCCAGTTCAGGTCACAGAGTCACAGGGCAGGAAAGGACCCCAAGGGCCCATTAAACCCACCCCTCCGCCAGCCGGAGCGTCCCCTGGCAGATGGCCACGGCCCACGCTCTGCTTAAAGACCTCCAAGGGAGGAGAGCCACAGCCTCCTCTCAGGGGAGTCCGTTCCACTGTCAAGCAGCTCTTGAGGTCAGGAAGTCCTTCCAAGGAGTCCGATCCCATCTCCTGTCTTGTAATTTTTAACCCCTTAGGGCTCAGTCCTGCCTTCTGGAGCGGCAGAAGACCAGATCCCTCCGTCTTCCTTGTGATCCCTGACCCAGTCCCCTATCTGGGCCTCCGTGGAGCTCCTGCTGGCAACCAGGGACCTTTATCTGCCAGGCGTGTGCGTGTGTATGTGTGTGTGTGTAAGAGAGAGGGAGAGAAAGAGAGGGCTAGGAGGATGTTGGGAAAATTTACTCTAAATCCAGCAGGCTCCCCACACCCATTCAGCTCCTCCAATGGAGCCATCCCCATGGCTTTTCAGAACCAGCAGCGGGGTACTGCAAAGAGAGAAGCCAGGCCCAGGGCCAGCTCTTAGAATGATGGAATCTTAGAAGAGCTGGAAGGGACCCCAAAGGTCCTCCAGTGCAACCCCCTTCCAGGAAGCAAGGCACCACAGAGCTCCTTTCCTCCCTTAGGAGGAAACTTCTCAGTTCCTCTGCACCCTGGGATGGGCCAGTTTCCACCCCCGGCTGCCCCCACGGGCCACATCCACACATTGTGCTGCACTGCAAGTGATGTCATGCCAGCTCCAGCTGCCGTCTTCGGGAGGTTTCTGGCCAGAAAAAGGCCTTTTGAGGGAAGCAGCTCAGAGATGAGTAGGAAGCCAAAACCGCCATACGGGCAAATATTTCTTTCTTGAATTTGGGGCCATTGCAGATGGAAAATGACCCAAAAATTGGCCCAGAAAGTTTAGAAGATTTTTCTGCACCTAGAAATGGTAGTGAGAGAAGAATTCCCCCTGCTGCCACTAGGTAATGCCTACGTCTAAGTGGGCAAATGTCTTGAGACAGGTAAATGCTGTCTCACTTTGTTGTTCTTGGGTGCCTTCAAGTTATTTCTGACTTATGGCAACCCTAAAGTGAAGCTATCATGGGGTTTTGGGGGGAGGCTGAGAGTGTGTGATGCACCCAAGGTCACCGAATGGGTTTCCATGGCTGAGCAGAGGGGATTTGAACCCTGGGCTCCAGGAGTCCTGGTCTAGCACTCCCACCACGACACCTCTCTGGCTCTCTTTTCTCACTTGACTTACCTCAAAATGTCACCCTGCTGTGTTTGTTTTGTTTTGCCGGGGGGGGGGGACTTCTTTTCCCTTTTGGCCCCCCCATCCTCTCCTGATGCCACCTCCTCCAGAGCCTCTTGTTTCTGACTCCGATCTTCTCATTTGGGAGAAAAATCCCTTTTTTGTTTGTCTAGATTGAATAACTGCAGCGATGTACCGGTTCGAGCATTGGGCTGCGCCTCTGGAAACCATGGAAACCCTTACAGTAACTTTGGGCAAGTCACACTTTCTCAGCCTTAGGAGAAGCCACCATCAAACCTTCTCTGAAGAAATCTTTAAGGCCAGTGTAGCGTAGCGGTTGGGTGTTGGGCTGAGACTCTGGAAGAGCAGGGTTCAAATCCCCATTTGGTCATAGAAGCTCCCTGGATGACCTTGGGCAAGTCACACTCTCTCAGCCTCAGAGAGAGGCAAAGGTAAACCCTCTCTAAAGCAATCTTGCCAAGAAAACCCCATTACAGGCTTGCCTTAAGGCCGTCATGAATCAGAAATGACTTGAAGGCACACTGCTGTTGGTGTAGACCTCTGGGGTCAGGATTCTCCAAAACCTTCCAGAAAGCCTCCCCCAGGCTGACTCCGCAGGCCAGCCTCTCCTAACACAGACAGACTCCCCTGCCGCTTCCCGTGAGCCCTCCGGGTGTGGCAGCGGCATCCGTGAGGAGCAGGAGGAGGAGGAGGGGAACGGGGGGAGCATGACCCTTGCGGGCAGTTTCTGTCTCTTTCCGAACCCGCTTCTGCCTGACTGCAGGGAAGGGGGCCCTTTGGGGCAGCTGCAGTAATCAGACCAGCAATGTCTGCAAAGCCCACCCTGTGAAGGCAGGGAAAAAGCTGTCATTGAAGGTCAGAACATGGCTGTCCCTTGAGTGAATGAAGGAGAAAATGATCCCAGGTATTTTCACCCTACACCAGGCTGTATGTAATGCAAAGCCCATCATCCTCTCTGTTGGAGCATGCCAGTGCAAAGCACGCAACTCATTCAGACATAATGGAGCATTTATCTGCCACCTCTCACCCTGCTGCAACCCCTGGGGCAATGTACAATAGATTAAAACATTTAAAATGTTAAATACACAAATAAAAACATTTTTTAAAAAAGACTCAAGTCCTTAAAATTAGTTTTAAAATCTCAGAAAGTCAAAACAGCCAGAGAAGCCACCAGCCCTGCCAGAAGAGGAAAAGCCCTCTCTTCCTCTCAGATATGGGAGCAGTTCTATCCGCCGCTGCTGCAGATGCCAGAAGGCCAGCGGTGAGCTCTCTCTTGGCCCGCTGGACTCCCGGACTGTGGCTGCCGGGGGGAAATACAGGGCAGGGCTCCTGTGTCTTTGGCGACCGTGCCAAAGAGGGGAGTTCAGCAGATCTTGCTTGTCACGCAAGACATTCATCTCTGAAATTCCCTCTTCTGCAGAACCGTTAAAGAACCACAGTCCCTTATTTCCTCTGGGAATTCTGTGCCGGAAGCTCTTGAGCATCCACGGGCCACGCCCTGGCCCGGCCGCCGTCCCCTCTGCCCGGGTTCCCTCCAGGCTGCCTGGACCCTCTGATGCAGACTGCAACGGAGGAAGGGTAGGATGAGGCCAGGAGCCGGCTCACAGGCCCTAGAGAGAGAGAGAGAGAATGAGAGAGAAAGGGCCTCTGGAGCTGCCTGTCCCCTCTAGGGGCTGTTGCGCCTTCCCTCGGCAGGGACCGTGAACAGGGCACTGACAGAAGAACAGAGTGCCAACCTGCCCCGCTGCTCCAGGCGGACAAAGAAGCTGTGTGTGTGTGCGTGGGGGGAAGCTGTGACCAAGTCTGTGGGGCACACGCCTACGCAAGGAGCGGGAGAGAGAGTGAGGGCCGATGCACTGCAGACAAACCAAACCCACAGGGAGGGCGGGCAGTGGGTGAACTTTCTGCCCTGGGCCTCCAGGGAGCAACCTGGAAAGAGACCCCCGCAGAGGGACACTGCAGGGCCTTTCCCACGTGGCCCTTTTGAACAAAGCCGGCTTTCCCCAGTGCTCCTCTGCCATCCTTTCCCTTCACAGGAGAGCTCTGCTCTACTTTTTCGCTTTCTTTGCTCCTTCTTCAAAGCCATGGTTTCTGACCTCCCTGCTAAGGAAGACTCTCCACTGCCCTCCTGTATAAAAATCAAAATTGCAACACAACACAAACATACTACTTGTGTTTAATTGAGCCCTAAAGAGGAATTCCAGTCCTGAAGATGGGCAGCTCCTACCTGGCACAGCTTGTGACAACTGAACCACATTTCAAACATGTGCCTTTTCCCTCATGAAAGCTAAATGCCCTTGAGCATGTGTAGAGTGTTTTACAACCCCACAGTGGATAACACCTGCTCTCCCGGTCCCCTCTTGGGTGGAGGTTGCAAAGAACTGCACTTTGGGCTGGACGGAGCATCTCCTCTCGCAGGCTGCTGCAACTCTAGCACAGGCCTTTCTGACAAATTATAGCCCCCGGGTCACACGCCTGGCCAGTGTTGTGCCTGGGCCATGCGTCGCGGGCACTGCCAACATCAGTGGAAAAGAGGCAAAAAGGGGGACGAGCATTTTCATCCAGAAGCTGACAGGTGGCAGCCTAGAGCTCTTAATGCCTGTCTCATGGGCAGCTTTTCCTCAGAGAGCAAGAGCTGATTTATATTTTTTAGAAAATTACTTATATTTATGTCTTGCCTTTCTGCAAATACAGGACCCAGGCCACTAAAAATGGTCCTGGGATCCCAGAATCAGCGGGCGCAGTGGTCCTTTCTGTAGACTTTGCACACCATTTGGCTCAGAGGTCATCCTAAAGGGAAGGAACTCTGTATCTTTTCCCGGTCCCACAGTGGGAGAGCGGTACAGAGAAGCTGGAGGGTGTCCGGAAGAGGCAGCAAGGGAGTGGGGTAAGAGCTCTGAAACCTCCGAGGGGTGTTGGGTATGGTTTACCTGAGAGAAGAGGAGCCGAGAGGTGATTCCCTTCAGCCATCTTCAAACACTTGGAGGGCCATTGTCACCTCCTGGGGGATCAACGGCCTGCGCCTGTTTTCTGATGATCCCAAGAGCAGGACCTGAACTAATAATAGATAGAGGACTACTAGAGATTATTATTCTTATTGAATTATTAGGAAGAAGTTCCTGACAGTGAGTCAGAACTGTATGATAGTGGAATAGTAAACTCCTGCAGAAGGTGTTGGATTCTCTTTGATTGGAAATTTGAAAGTAGAAGTTGAATGTCCCTCCAACAGTGAGGCTTTATTTACAGGTTCCTACACCGGTGGTGGTGGTGGTGGTGGTGGTGGTGGTGGTGGTGGCCTGTGGGAATGCCAGCACTGTGAGTCTGCCTGCAGCCCCTCCCTGGCCTGCTGTGGTCTGAGCGAAGCCAATGGCAGGTCAAATTGGTTGCAAGGGCTGTTTTGGTGCAAAGGCAGTCTTGGCTGTCATGGGTCCCCAGTGGCCACTGTGAGTCCCAGCTTGGGAGGAAAGAGAGGTAGAAATCAAGTGAAGGATAGATGGGTGATGGCAAGGTGGCAGAAAGGGTGTTGTGCCACAGCAAGACAATGCCTGCAGCCAAGGAGGAATGGGGGCAGCCAGCAGAATGTGGATAGGGCAGGGGCATAGGGAGGGGGGCAAGGTTAGCCCCAAGACAAAGACCCCCCCCCCCACTCCATGCTGGAACAAGATCGTGGGAATGGCAGAGCAGGAAAGAAAGATGGGCATTGTGGTGAAGATTTCAATGGCCATTCCAGAGAACCCTGTGCGTGGCAGGTCTGAGCTCAGCACTGTGAGAAATGGGGTGCCCTCGACACTGGGGTCTCCCTGCACAGATCTAGGGTGCTTCTGCAATGAGATTAGTGCGCAGATTAGTCCTGGCCACTGCACCCCGGAAAGGAATAGCACAGACCTGGGAAGGCACCGAAATGACTGACAGGGCGGGCAGCGGAGAAAGAGCAAACACCCCTCCTTGGGGCTTTTTTAGTTTAGGAAGGGAAGGGGGATTTTAAAGCTGTACTGAAATCATGAACAGTACAGAGAAAGTAGAAGGTATTTTTTCCTTTCCTTTTCACTCTTGAAATTGGAATTGCAGGAAGGTAGGCTCAGGAGAGATGGAAGGAAGAACATTTTCACATAATCAGTGTGTTGCATTGGCCACGGCAAGCACAGCTTCTGGTCTGATTGAAACCAGAGTGCGAAATCAAAAGGATGACTACAGACTCTGAGCTGTGCAACAGAGTGAGGCTGCCAAGCCCAATGGCCACATCCCTCCTGAAACCACTGGACCTAGGGGCTAGCTGGCAGAGGGTGGGAGCCACTCAAGATCAGCCAGTGGTCTTGCTGTTGGTGCCCAGCCCTTCTGGGCTGCTGCTGGGCCCAGTGGCCAATTTCAGAGTGAAGGAAAGGACGATTTGGTGCTTTGCAGAACCTTCCTGGGAGCCTCCCCCACTCCCCCAGGCCCTGTGTGGATGTATGGGATACCCCTGCTGCTTGCCACTGACAGTGTGCATGAGTGTGTACTTGTGTGTGTGCAAGATTCCTCAGGTGGTGTGCCCAGCGGCTGCACCCCCCCGGCTGGCAGGGGTGACTTCCACCCAAGTGTTTACACTGCCGCGGGCGGGGTGGGAACAGGGAGGCTGAGAGTGGGCGGGTGGCTGCCTGGCGTCCCGAGAGAGGCCAGTGTCCCCCTCCACGCCCCCTCTGAGGTTGCCAGCCTTTGCCCGGAATCTCTGGGAATGCGGGATGACGCTGCCTCTGATAAGCCGGAAACAGCCGGTCAGTGACTCCACAGCTCGGCTGGTAAACACCACCGGACGAGGGGCCTTGAAGGCACGGAGGAGGACAACAAGATGGCACGTCCTGGATGCCCTGCTGCACGGAGGGTAAGTGCTCAGCAGGTGCCCCCAAAGGGGAGGGAAGCAAAGCAAGACGGCTCTCCAGCAGGGCAAGTGGCAGTCAGGGGGAGGGAGACTCCAGGCTGGGGCTGCCACCAGACCTCAGGGCCTGGTCCTAGGATTCCAGTTCCCATGGGTCATCTCCAGGGGAGAGACAAGGGTGCAAATTCTCCAGTTTTGGGGTGCTGAGCTCCAGGAAACCAGGAAGGGCTGCATGCAGATCTCTTGCTCAGCTATTAAAACAGCTGCTGGTTCCGGTTTGCAAGTTTGCAAGGCTGCCTTGACTTCTTGCTAAAACTTGCAAAGACTTTCCAGGAAGTTTATGAGGTTACTCACTTCACTTCTTCCTTCCCTCCCAGTTGCTGTAGCACCAGGGCTCACCTTCGACTCTGCTCTGAATCTACCTCAGTCTTGAAGGAATTTTGTGTGTGCGTGTGTGCGCGCGGGCACAAGCACGCCTTCAAGTTCCCTGTCAACTTCTGGCGACCCCATGGATTTCACAAGGTTTTCTTAGATTAGGAGTGCCCATGGGTGGATTTGCCTGCTCCTTCCTCTGAAATGCAGGCTACAGAACCTGGAATTCCTTGGCAGTCTTCCATCCAAGTACTAATCAGGGCTGACCTCGCTTACCTTTCAAGATTAGATGGGATCTGATGGCGCTCTTCTTCCCCGCTGCAGGGCAAAGGGACAGCCGGGGCTCAGCTGCTGCCCGGGGGTCTCCTTCTCGTCCTGCTCGCCCACTCGGGCGGCGTGGCCCAGTCCTGCCCGGCGGCGTGCCAGTGCTTCGGGAACACGACGGTCTTCTGCTCGGAGGAGTGCCTGGCGGAGGTGCCGGAGGGGCTCCCCGACGGTGCCACGCAGCTCTTCTTCGTGGAGACCTCGCTGGGCGCCGTCCTGAGCGGGGCCTTCGCCAACAGCAGCGCCCCGCTCCGCCGGCTGGCCTTCCTCTGCAGCCCGCTCCGCGCCCTGGGCGAGGGGGCCTTCGTGGGGCTGCCCGCCCTGCGGGAGCTGGCCATCTCCTCCAGCCTGCTGACGGCGCTACGCGGCGAGAGCCTCCGGGGCCTGGCTGACCTGAGCGCCCTCTCGGTCAAGTTCAGCCCGCTGGAGACCCTGGAGGAGGGGCTCCTCAGGCACACGCCCGCCCTCCGGACGCTCGACCTGCAGGGGAACCGGATCGGGGCCCTGCCTGCAGGCCTCTTCCACCCGGTGGGCCGCCTGGAGAGCCTCTCACTCGCCCAGAATGGCCTGGCCGGGCTGCCCGGGAGCGTCTTCGCCCCGCTGCCGCACCTGCGCCTCCTCCGGCTCAGCGACAACAACCTCTCCTGCCTGCCTGCCGAGGTCTTCCTCCCGCTGCGCGGCCTCCGCGAGCTCTTCCTCGATGGGAACGCGCTGCCTGAGCTGCCCGCGGGGCTTCTCTCCCAGCAGTACCAGCTGCGGAGGCTCCACCTCCAGCGCAACGCCCTCGGGGGGCTCCGGGCCACCGCCTTAGCCTCGCTGGCCGACCTGGCCTTCCTGCGCCTAGACGGCAACCGGCTGAGGGAGCTGCCCAAGGGGCTCTTCTGGGGGACCGCCGGCCTGGTGGAGCTCTCCCTGGCCCACAACCAGCTGGAGAGCCTCCCGGAGGGGCTCTTTGGCCACCTCCCGCACCTGTCCCTCCTGGAGCTGTCCCACAACCACCTCCACCGCTTGCCGGCCGGGCTCTTCGGGGGGCTGCCGGCCCTCACCCGGCTGCAGCTGGGCCACAACAACCTCAGCGTGGTGCCCCCGGAGCTGCTGGCCAACCTCACCAGCTTAGAGGCTCTGGACCTTTCGCACAACCGGCTGGCAACTCTGCCGGAGGGCCTCTTCGACTTCAACTTCGCCCTCTTCTACGTGGCTCTGGGAAGCAACCCCTGGGCCTGCGATTGCCAACTGGGCTACCTGGCCGACTGGCTCCAGTACATGGACGACCTGGTCAATGTCCAAGCCCTCTGCGGGAGTCCGGCTCACCTCAAGGGACTCAGCCTGCCAGGGGTCAGGAAGGAGCAGCTGGTGTGCCCCCGGTACCCACCTGGATCTGCCCGGTGCCGGGTGGAGGCTCAGGATTCCTCAGAGGAGGCAGGTACCCTGCCCCAGTGCGCTTACCAAGATGTGGAGGGGGGCGTCCAGCTGGCCTGTGACCAGGACGGTTGCCACCAGCTGAGGCTCACCCTTCCTCCAGGTGACGGCAGCGTGGAAGGCAAAGGGCAGCGTTTCAGGGGGAACTGGACATTGGACTCCGGCTGTGGGATGTTGAGAGTCCAGGTCTCGGTTACCATTGAGAAAGAGAAGCCCCTGGCTGGATGGGGGACCGCAGCAGCACCAACGAACACAAAGGCCCCGTAGGGCAGACCTCCTCACCCAGGTGGAGGGAAAAGGACTCTGGAGGGGCGAGTGCAATTCCTACCCAAACTGCAGAGTCTTGGATGGCTTTGGCCAGGCTCAGCCTCTCAGTTCCTCACCAGAAGGACAGAAGCCTACCTTGCAGGGTTGTTATAAAAGGCAAACACACCAAGTGGAGGAAAGCACTGGTGTTTCCCTCTGTCTCTCCCTCTCCCTCTTGGTCTTGTGTCCACCAAGTCAGACCTCCAAATGTGCCAGATGACAGTTCCCAGCACAGCAAAGGGTGCACTGGGGATGATGAGGGCTGTAGTCCAACACAGCTGGAGGGCACCAGCTTGGTTGGAGTTTCTGGTGGCCTGCTCTTTTCTCAGGAGGAATTGACCATCAAAGAGAGACCTGCTACAATGAGGCGAAGCTTTTGCTCCAAGCATCCAAAAATGTATCTTTTTGAAATGTTCACAGGCTTTGATTAAGAAGAATGGAAAACGAAATGAAGCAAAATGAGTATAAGATGCTAAATTAACAGCTAAGTAGATAGGAAATAATACAGTTAATGGTCAATAAAATATGCAGCAAGATGATGATGATGATGATGATAATGATGATGGTAATGATTCACTTACGGGAAAGCTATCATTTCAGCAAGTTTGCATTTGCCTAAACCAAGACCCAGAAGTTCATCTCAACCTGGGTGGGGAAGGGGGAGCCCCTGAGCCTCTCACGAATTCTTTGCAGTCCGTGTGCCATGGAACAAGATTTTTTTTTTAAATTTGGAGATGAAACAAGTATCCCAAAAAGCCTCCTAAACACTGTCTGGAATGAAGGCTTCCCTTCCTGCCAGCCCATTCCAGCCCCTCAAATTGGATGCCAAGCCCAGATCCCACAGCAATGGTCCACTCCTGATCCAAATACATCACCAGAAAATGGCAGCATGGACTATAAGATGGAAACTGGAAAAATTAGGTTGCGTGGGGGGCAAGCGGCAGAAGAGTTCCTCCTCTTCCTACTTGAGATGGCATGCTGCATGGCCCCCCGCAGTAAGACAAAGGACACCTGTCAGGGAGCTCTGCCAGGCTGCGCCTTCTTGCCAGGGGTTGTGAAAGCTCACTGCTGACCTCAGGGAGATTTCCTGCTCAGGCCCCAGGCTGTGACTGCCAGAGAAAAGGCTCCTCATGAGGGGTACTGGGGCTTCCCTCCCTGCCTTCCTCCAGGGTGAATGAGGGGCCCAAATGCCACTGCCACCCACCATTTCTCTCCCCTGCTCCCTTCCTGTTGCGCCTGGCCTTTCTGTGGCACAGGTGTTGCACAAGTGCAGTCTACACACAAACCCTTTCACACTGGGCCAGTGAGTCCTGACAGAGCTAGGGAGGGATGGGGGTGAAGGCTGTGAAGCCATCTCACATGCAAACAAAAAGAGAAAAGAAAAATAAACACAATAAATAAAAAATCAAACATTGTTCTCCTCCTCTAGTTCCACATCTTGAGCTCTGTCTCAGTGTCTGGAGACTCAGAGAAACAGAAGCTTCCTGCGAGACTTCTGCTGACAGCCCTGGGAGACCTGGCAAGTGGTGCATCCCCTAATCAGTGGGGCCCAGTAAGGGTTCCACTGGACGTCCTGGAGGCACGTCCGCCCTTTGCCACTTTTGGGGGAAACAGCCCAGCACCGCCCTTCCCTCCCTCTTTCTCTCTCTCTCTGGGCCAGGTGTCCTGGGTTGTGGGGAGAGCTGCTGTGCTTGTTACAGAATTTTAGAGGTCTGAAGAGGTGGTCCTGAGGGAGGCGGTGTGGGATCGGGTGGCGCCCGTGCATCTATAGCCCAGGTGGGGGGAGGGGGGTTCGCTCAGCTGGAGACCCCTCCCCATGGCCCAACAGCTTCCCCCCGGCAGGGTGTCTGTCTCAGAATCAGGGTGAGACCTCCGGTGCTCTTATCTGGCCAGGCAGGCCTGCAGATCCAGGAGAGGCTCACACGCCCATGGGGGGGGGGAGGGAGGGAGGGAGGGGGCGGCTGTGCTCTCCAGATCATTTCCCCGCCCCACCCCAGAGGGGAGGGAGGGAGAGCCCGAAAGAGGCATCCCCAAAGACTCTGCGGACTCTGCGCTCTCTGACAACGGCGCTGTCTGCTCTCCAGGGGCTACGGGGCGGGTAAGCGACGAAGCCATTCGGGGCAAATGGCTCGCTGGGAGGCGGAAGGGGGAGGCCCCTCCCCTCCTCTCCCTTCCCTGCCGCTCCGCCGCGCCCAGCCCTCCTGCTTGGGAGCGCCTTCTCCGGCTGCAGAGGCAACAGGAGGAAATCGGCACCTTGGCGGCCGGCTCCGGGGTACCCCACAGCCCCCTCACTGAGTTACCGTGTTTGTAGCCCTGACTGGCCCCCTCTTCCCCCGACTCTGTGGGCCTCGGGGGGATCTTTGGGACTTGCGGGGAGGAGGGCGAAGGGCGCCCGTGGGTGTCGCGGGCACCGCACCTGGGAACACGGGGAGGGGGGCGGGAGCCGGTGGCAGCGGCGGGAGGGGGAGAGGCGGCACGTGCCGTGTTTCGCGTCGGGCCGGACTGTGCGTGTGCCGAAGCGGAGGAGGGGCGGCCGGGGCGGAGCGACGGGCGGGTGGCAGCCGCCCGGCTCGGTTCCCCCTCGCAGGATCGGCCTGACGCGCTCTTCAGGTTCTCTGCCGGGGTTGCCCCCTGGATTTCTGGTGTGCCCCTTCTGCATCCCCGGGGGCCCCTCTTCTGAAGCGGCCGGAGGGAGCCTTTCCGTTCGTGAGACAGAGAGAAAGAGACGGGGGGGAAAGGAAAGAGGGGCTCCGGGGGGGGCTGCAGAACCCCGGGGTCCCCGGGAGGGCCGTGGGACAGGATGCCAGGCTGGGAAAGCTCAGCGGAGGGGAGCGAAAGACACCCCACCTGAGGGAAAGGAAAGGGCCCCCGAGGGAACGCTGCCTCGCTCTGGGAGGCCGACAGAAAGCTGGCCCGTTTCTCACATTTCTCACCCTGAGGCGCCAGTTGATTCTTTGCTCTCTCAGCCTAACCCAGGGCTGGGTGACGTGAGGCGTTCTGACATTTTAGTATTTCAGCTCCCATCATCCCCTTCCAAAGGCCATTCCGGCTGGTGCCGATGTGATATCCAGAGGGCTAGAGGTTGCCCGCCCCGGCTTCCGGCCTTTCCCAAGAAACTCCTGAATCCCCTCCCACAAACACAAACCCTCTCAGAGTTTGGCCTCCAGCACTCTCAGTAAGAGCGTCCCCGTGGGAGGGACCGACACACACACAGAGGTGGTGGGGGGAGGGAGAGAGAGAGTTATGGGTTTTATGTTCCGGGGTCTTAAGTCAGTAGTCTTCATAGTTTCCCAGTGCTGTGCCCCTATAGAAGTGTTTCCCTTTAGAGAAAATAAACATACCAAGGAAGTCACAGCCCCACTATATTCTGTGCCAGCCGGGCCTCATCTGGAGTCCTGAGTTCAGTTCTGGGCACTCCGCTTAAAAAAGAATACAGACGAGTCGGAAGCAGTTCAGAGAAGGGCAATGAGGAGGATGAGTGGGTCTGGAGGGTGAAGAGAAGGTCTGGTCTTGCAGATTACTTGCAGATTAATGATTGAGTTTGTTCGGGGAAGGGAGGGGTATGAGAAAGTAAAGGAAACAGTTAAAATGATTTTCCACATGAGAAAAAAAGGAAACTAATAAGCTACACCTTTTCCTGGGAGAGGGCAAAAAAAAAGGAAATATTGTATGTATATGAGTGGCTAGTTAAATGTTGGGTATACTATCATGATATGGTGTGTATAACTTTTTGTTTTGTAAGATATTTTATATTAATAAACTCACATATAAAAAAAAGAGGACAGGGTGAAGGAGCTGGGCCTGCTCGGCTTGCTGAAGAGAAGACTGAGAGGTATCAGGACTGCCCTCTTTAAATACCGCAGTGGCTGCCACAAAGAGTAGAGGGCAAATTTGTTCTCCACTGCCCAGGACATGGGACCAGGTTGAATAGTTTTAAGTGACAGGAGGGCACATTTTGATTGAATGTTAGAAGGAACTGCTTGATGGCAAGAGCAGTTTGGCAGTGGAATCCGTTGCCTTGAGAGGTGGGAGGGACCTCCTTCTCTGAATATCCTATATAAACAAAAAAGGGCTGGATGGCTACCTGCTGTGTGCCTTGATACACGTGGGACATTTTCTTTCCTACCAGATTCATGAAGAATGGCCTCTGTGGACTGAAAGGGTCGAGAGAGAAGCCCAAGCCAAAGAGGGGGACTAAAGGCAGGGAACTCATTGGTGAGAGACCACCCTTGCTTTCTGCCAGGATGGGGCCCAGGACTCTTGTTCTCCTCCTCCTCTTTCTCCTCTTTGCCACCAGCAAAGGTCAGCTGCCCTGCAGTGGCACCGGGAAGCATGACTGCCCTCGTCCCCACCAGGACGTCTACACAAAAACCAGAAACATCATGGAGATCCCAAAGACTGCCAATCCCACCATTACCGAAATGTACTTTGTGCAAACCAACCTGACAGAAATCCCAGCAGGAGCCTTCCAGAACAGGCCCAACCTAAAGCTCCTAGAATTTATTGACAACAAGATTAGAAAGGTTGAGGTGGGAGCCTTTGATCACCTGGAGGAACTGGAGGAACTGGAAATATCTGGCGCACAGTTGGGCAGCCTGCCAGTTGGTACTTTCCAGACTCTGCCCCATTTGTGGAAGCTCAACCTGAGGAACTCTCATATCACTGGGATTGAAAAAGGCCTCTTTGAACATCTGGGGAACTTGAAGGAGATCTATCTGCACCTGAACAATATCCTTTTGCTTCCTGAAGGAGTCTTCGACGGGCTTCCATCTCTTCATCTTTTACATTTGGCCGGTAACAAGATTTCCAGCATCTCGAGGGACACCTTCAAGCCACTAACTCAGCTGAAGATCCTCCGGCTGTATGACAACCAGATCAGCAGCCTCTTGACTGGAAGCCTCGATAACCAGCAAAGCCTGACGGAGCTCAGCCTGGCAAGGAACAAGATCCGGACCCTTCCCCCCAACTTGCTTCGGAACCTGTCCAACCTGGAAAAGCTTTTTCTGGAGAACAACCAGATCGAGGTTCTCCCAGACGGGACATTCTCTGGACTGAGCAAACTGAAACAGCTGATCCTGGCTTCTAACCAGTTGAAAGTGCTCCCTGGCCAGTGGTTTGGAGAGATGCCTCTGCTCACCAACCTGGACCTGAGCAAGAACCGGATCTTTTCTGTGGAGGGCCTGGCCTCATCTACTCTTCCACAGCTAACAACCCTCAAACTCAACAAGAACCATCTGGAGACTATTCCTAAAGGCTTCTTTGACAATTTTGGAAAGCTCACCTCGGTGTATCTTGGTGAGAATCCATGGCGGTGTGACTGTCATCTTCGCTACCTCCTCCAGTGGATGAGAAGTCATCCCAAAAGAGTGAAGGATGCCACCAAGGTTAAATGTCTGAGCCCTGAGGGTCTCATTGGGAAAAGAGTTGAATCTCTAGGGGAAGCAGAACTAGTCTGCTTGACCACCCCACTCCTTTCCACCCCTTTGGACACCACAAGACTTCCCACCGTCACTTTCCCTGTTGTAATCACAACAAGAAAGGTCACAACACTCCCAGCCACCGCTAAAAAATTCACCACAGCTGATGTTACCACAACCACCTCCCCCGAGTCCACCCCTGCCAAGATTCCCACCACAACTCTCAAAATCCCTACCAGCACAGAGGGTCCACAGATTGTTCCTACCTCACAGAATCCCACTGAAACCTCACAGATCATGGCCACCAGCAGGACATCTCCTGAGGCCACCAGCAGCAGAACAGAGACACTGAGTCCACAAATCATTGCCACTTGCTCAGCTACTTCCACAGAGACAAGGACTGAAAACACTGCTGCGATTTCAAGCACAACTTCTCAGTCAATTACAACCACAATCACAACTCCCACCATTGGCTGGATTGTCATTGAGACTCCGTCCACCACCTCTGAAATCAGCACCACACAATCTCCCACACCAGCCAAGAAACTCTCTGAAACCACCACTGAGATTTCTGGCACAACCTCTGTGTCCTTCACAACCACCATCACAACTGCCCAAGTTACCTCAACTGATGTCCCACCCACAACCCCCCAAGTCACAAGCATGAGAAGTATCCAAACCACAACCATCAGATTTACTGATAGTCATACTCCGACAGCAGGGGCTTCCACAGAAGAATCACACACAAGCTTGCCTGGCACCTGCCCCTCAACCAGAACAGTAACCACAACAGTAACTGCCACCATCAAGAGGTCCACAGCAGCCCCTGACACAACTGCAAGCAGCCCTGAAATAACCAGCAGGACACATGTCACATCTTCCCCATTTGAAACCTCCCATGAAGTGGAATTCTCTCCTGTGGGCACACTTGCCACCCCAGCAGATACTGCCATGTGCCTCTACAATGCCAGCTCTCCACTTGGGTGTCCCTCTGCCTTCTCCTCCACACCTGCAGGATCAACAACCCAAGGGAAAGAAGAAGTCCTGAGCCTCTCCTGGGCATCCACCACACCCGTCTTGGTGGCCACACAGGCAGGTACCTCTGTACTTGTGGATACAGCTGTGACAACCACCCCTCAAGCTGCAACCAACAGCACATTTAGTTCCTTTGCATTCTTCCTAACAACAAGAACTTCTCCTCAAAGCTCTGGGGCCTTGGGCCCAGCCGGTGCCCCTCGTCCGCAATCCCAGGCCCTGGGCTGGGGCTTCTCCCTGAGCACCAACTATCACTACTGCCAGGTGGCGCTGGTGATGTACCTCTCTATACTGTGTGTTGAAATCTGTTGCACTGTTGCCTTAGCCAGGTGTGTGTACATGCTGCACAAGGCCACAAGCACAAAAGCATTGCGAGCTGGGCCAGTAAAGCTGTTGGACATCAAGCGCAGGAAGGAGAAGCTTTAGAGGACCTTGGGGAGCAGGAAAGGCGGTGCCTCTGTCTCCCCATTTGGCATCACAGGTTGACATCAATGGGCCCCTCCTTAGTCCAGCACTCCACAGTGCCCTCTGCTGCTGACTCCGTCCCTCGCAATTGCTGCCCACCTCCTGTGGAGCCAGAGGGCGTTTGGCGCCTGAGAGGTGGGTCCCGCCGGTCTCTGCCATTCTAACCCCTGCAGCAGAGACTGAGTCCCCCTGGCTGGGCCCAAATTGCCACTCCTACCCACATAAAGCAGAAGCCATGGGGGGTGAGCAGGCAAGCAAGTGAGCAAGTGGGAAGGTAGGAGACTGACCTCGTCTCCTCATCTGTCTGCCATCTTCTCCCTCAGGAGTGGGTGGGTGGGAGATAGCATTGCTGGGACCTCTTCCTGCCTCCGCTTGCTCTCTCACGCAGAGGGATCAGCAGGAGGTGCAGCATCCTGTGTGTGTGTGTGTGTGTGGGGGAGATGTGTGCACTGCAGTGTGCATCAGGACACCCATGTGAGCGGATTGGGGCCCATGCTCTGTCCAGCACAATTCTTCTGTCCTCTCTTGTCCTCCGCTGCAGCAGTCCAAATCAGCCGTGCAGTGGTCCCCCCCCTCCAGGCTGGCCATTTCTGTGCCCAGAGCCCACCTTGTCCTGGGGCAGGGAGAGAAGCACCTAGCCTGGCCTTGTCACCTGTCCTCGTTCCTGCCTGTTGCCCAGCAATCAGGATCTTCTCAGTTCCAGGGCACAGACCAGGTGCAGAGCAGCGCCAGGGCAGAATAAATGTGTGAAGGGGTGAGCAGAAGTTAGTAGCATGCAGCCACATAAACAGTAGCCCAGATTCCAAAGGGCGTGTGTGTGTGTGGCAATTCTGAAAGAGGAAAGAGAGAACAGGGGGCCTTCATTTACCAGCCTGATTGCTGAGGCTTTTGTTGCTGAGGAAATCCCCTTCTGGGAGGGAGAACAGGCGAGGCACAGGTAATGCCTGTTCTCTGGTTTGATCTGGGCCAGAGTATGAGGAGAGAGTGTGAATACCCGCCCCTGCAGCAAACCAGGCAAGGGAGGACAGAGCTGAAGCTGACACTTTGAAGCTGACACTTTCAGCATGGCTGACGTCCAGCAGGAACTGTGGCACAGGGGCCAGAGAGCAGCAGGATGAGTCCCACAGCTTCATTCTTGCCTTGGGGTCTCCAGGAGCAGCAAGGCCTCAGAAGAGAGGCCCAAAGTGGGCCCCTGGCCCCAACTCTTCCTCAGTTTTTGTAGTTTGTTTTGAAACTTAGACTGTATACTTACGAATTGTTCCTTCTTTCCTTGTTTTCCCCTTCTTATTAAATGCATCCTTTTCAGGGAATAATGACCTTCATTAACATGTTTATTCAGTTTCCAAAAGTGGCTGCATTCAGCAATGCAGTAGCAGGTTCGTAACCTACAGTTGCAGATGTGTAACTGGCCTGTATTCATTGAGACTACGGAGTCTTCCTGTAAACCTACATAAATGCCTGCAAGCGCACCTGAAGAGCCAGCAGCCAGACTGGGTGAAGGAGGTCTGTTCAGGACACGGGGGTGGGGGATCGCATTTCCACGCCCTCTCTCCAGCAAGCGAGGCTGCGTCAGTCCAAAGCAGGACCCCTTGTTACAGGTCCTTGTCGCAGACTGGCTTGCTGGCAAGAGGACGGTGTGGAAACACTTTCCTCCTCCTTGTACCCCGATCAGAAGCTGAACGGCCCTCCTTCACCCAATCCGGCTGCTGGATCTTAAGGTGGGAACCAGGCCAGGAAATGTTTATTAGGCCATTTCCACACTACAGTGTTATTGCTCCGACTGGCCCCTCCCGAAACTGCAAACCCTAGGATTCCATAGGATGTTGAAAGTGGAATAATAGCGTTATAACAATCTAGTGTGGAAATGGCCTTAGTTAAGCAGATGTAACTGTGTAGCTGATTTGGGATACCAATGCATGTTTTTAATAACAAAATAAAGAATAAAAATTAATTAAGGACACCCCCCCTTCCAAACAGCTGCACAACTTATATGCATAATGCTCAAAATTCTGCAAGAAACCCTCCGCACATGACGCTCCTCTCCATTGCTGTCCAGCCTGGGAGTGGGCACTGCTGTGGCTATCCCCGTCCAGAGAGCGGGGTGGGGGGGGCAGGCAACTCAGGTGGCCAAGAAGTAGCCTGTCTGGGCTGTGAGGGGAATCAAACCAAGGTTATTCTCCACCCCAAGAGCAACTTTGCTTTTCTTCCCCTCACAGCCCGGAGGCGCTGCTTCTTGGCCGTGTGAGCTGCCGCCTTCTCCTCTGTCTCCAGTCTCGGGGCCTTTCCACTTCCAACCTCCTGTGGAATTCTAGGGATTGTAGTTTCCTGAGGCCAAAGAGCTCTCTGGCTGAGAATTCTCAATCCCCCTCCCTGAACTGCAAACCCTAGGACTCCACAGGAGGTTGAAAGTGGAATAACAGCACTGTAATAGCATAGTGTGGAAAGGCCCACTGAATGACTGTGGCCTTGTTCTTCCCTGGGGGTTGAGAGCTGCCTTGGAAGGGAGGTTCTGGGTGGTGGGCAAGGGGCCAATGACTAATTCTACCCAAAAGAAGACAGAGATGCATGCCACCCTGGCTTGCTCAGATAACAGTCACCAAAAAGATGCCTGCTTAATGTGGGAGTAGTTTAGTGCAATCTTACCCAATCTCTCCTGCGCATGCTAGGACTATTTCTTCACAGAGCAGCAGCAGAACTTTTGTGAAATTTTGCTTAAATGAAAAAAGAGTAAACCATTAACACGAGAGCCCTCTCTGCCCCACTAATTCCTTGCTTTTATTGTTTGTTGACCAAGAAGCTTGAATTCTGCGACAGCAGTGCAAGGGATACACTCCAGGGTGTGTCAATGTGTGTGCACGCATGTTCAAATCACCTGTCAACTTCTGGCTGCCCCATTAATTCCACAGGTTTTTCTTAGGCCGGGAATCCCACTCAGGGGTGGTTTTGACAGCTGCTTCCTCTGAAACAGATCCTCCTACGGCACCCGATATTCATTGGTGGTTTCCCATCCAAGCCACACAATGACAATGTCTGGAGGGGCTTCATTCTCCTGACTCCAATGTAGGTCAGAATCCTGGGGTCAGGGCTTCTTAAGCTTTCTGATGTGGGGGACTGGCAGGCCCCCCCCCCCCCGTATGCCAGGGACTGGGACCTTCTTTGTGCCTATTGGGTACAACTGCTTCTTTCTTTCTTGGAAACTCTCTGTGGACCGGTAACCGTCAGCCTGGGGGCTGGCACCACTCCAGGGGCCACTACTTTGAGTGGCCCTGCTGTAGGTATCTTAGACATGCATCAGTTTCCCTGCAGAAGGAGTTGGACATTTTTGTCTGATGTGGAACATCTGCATGCAAAAGCAGAGTTGCAGCCCTGTGCCTGGATGTGCAAACTGCAAGTGGCTGGTGTGGGTCTGTGTTCCGCCTTTGATTTCGCATTTGGTAGCTCAGTGCCACAGCGCACTACTGGTGGCTCTCTGCCGCCAGAGGTACTGGTCAGAGGGACCCCCACTTAAAGTCTGCCATGTACATGTTCACGGCACACACACACGTTGCCAGTCTGTTCAGGCACCAGACCGGTCCAGGCCTTGCTCATCTCTCCTTTGGTGACACAGAGCAGGGGAGCAGCCGGGAGCCCCCCATGCCAGCCCTTGTTTCCCCACAAGAAAAGCAAGGTGTACGAAGAGGAGGCACCCCTGTTCATGCGTAGACCTTCCACATGAGCAAGGGCCCGGACTTTCCAAGGGGGAAAACCTCACCAAGTCTGTGGTTCCGGCTGTTGGGAGCTGAATTCAGGGAATGGTGGGGGAACGACAGCTTGGGATTATTCACAGCTCAGATCAAGCTGGACTCCCCAGTCAGAAGCAAGGGCGGGGTGTGTGTGAGAAGCTATGTGTTTTTGAAGTATTTATTGCATTAATCTTTGGAAAGGTTTGCCCTGTAAAAGAGTCAGAAGTGCAGGGTGTCCCCACCCCCGTGTTTCAGACTCCAGGGTGGGGTGGGGTGGGGTGGGAAGGGGCATCCCTGCCAACAAGCCATACTTTTCTCCTGCCCTCTACCCGCCCCCCCCGCCCGCTTTCACCAGGAGGCTTCTGTTGTGCAAAAGCCCCTCCTACTGGAAGGAGAAAGAATTTCACAGAAGAAAAGCATCCCACCGCTTCCAGGGCGCTCGTTGGAGCGGCTCAGGCAATTCAGGGCTATTTCCACCATGGACTTTTATAGTGCTATGATTCCACTTTCAACCTCCTATGGAATCCTGGGGTTTGCAATTGGGGGGGGGGGGGGCTTTAGAATTCTCAGCCAGGAGCTCTTGGGCCTCAGTGAACTACAAACTCCAGAATTCCACAGGAGGTTGAAAGGGCACTTTAACAGTGTAGTGTGGAAAGGCCCCTACTCTTCTGGAAGGGAGCGTGTTTGAAGAGTAGCTGCAAATGTTGCTCTTCTTTGTTTGCAATCATTGTACACCACACAGCAGCCACCGCCCTTCCGTACCACGCAGTTGCCCACTTTTTCACCTGTTCTGCTCCCACGCTTTTGAAGAGCAACCTGGAAACACTTTCTCACTGATTGTTTTTGTTTTTTGATCCTTGCTTTTCTTGCACTGCAGTCAACCCCGAGGGGCAAAGCAGATCTCAGATTGTTTGACAGCCAGGCCACGTGCAAACAGGGTTCAGTGGAACGGAGTGTAGCAGCAAACAGGACGGGGTTGTGACCACAGCCTCTCCCTCTGTGATGCTGATGCCACTTTTGGGGCCCCAGACCAGTTCTGCCCCCTGCGTCCTCATGTCTTTTGTGGACAGGAGGGTTTGCAAAGTCCAGAAGCAAAGAGTTGGAAGCCGCAGTGGGCAGAGCCTGGCTGTGCCAAAGAGTTCCGTGGTATGAGGAAAATCCTTGCCAAAGTCCTTCACAACATCTTATAGCAGCTAGCAATAGCAGTTACATTTCTATACCGCTTGTCAGTGCTGACAAGAGCACTCCCTAAGTGGTTTTACAATGTATTTTAGCTAACTGCCCCCAACAAGCTGGGTATTCATTTTACCAACCTACAGAAGGATGGAAGGCTGAGTCAACCTGGAGCCCGGCAGGATCAAACTCACAATGTTGTGGCTGTGGTACCGGTATTTAACCACTGTGCCACCAGGGCTCTTAAGGTTGCTGGCACCCTGTAAGGGGCACGGGGCCATGTGTGTTACCAGCCAGGGTCACCCATGCTTGGCTGGCTCCGTGGCTACCAAACCCTGCAACTTTTGAAGCAGAGGCTGGATGCCCACCTGTGCCAGGGATGTGCCCTCCCTGTGGCTCCCTGCTCTGGCAGCAGGGGGTTAGACTAGATGGCCCTTGGGGCCCCTTCCAACCCTTTGAATCTGCCAGAAGCCCTGGCCTTTGGCCATGTGGACTCTGGGAGTGCTGAGCCAAGAGCCTGCATCATGCTTGCGTAGGATAAACTTCCACCCTTGTGGTTATGTAGAGGTTGTGCTATGCTCCCCTTCTGCTGGAGGTCAGCATAGCCCAGCTAAGAGTGCCCCTGCCTCTCCTGGTCCCCTTGGGCAATGGGAACGAGGCATGGGGGCTGTTTCCCCAATCGCTGGGTGTGAAGGGAGGGGTTGGGCAGGCCTGGCTAGAGGCAGCCAATCACAGCTCAGGGAATGCTCAGGGGACAGCTATGGGAGGGGAGGAAATGTCACCCCATGTTTCCCATCATCCCCACCTGAGGCCCACAAGCGAGGGCCGGTGTCTCTGCAGAGCCACAAGCACAGTGGTAGATGTCCAGCCTCTGGCACGGGTGTGCTGATTGATTCATTCCATTTATACCCCACCTTACTTCTGCCAAAGGACCCACGGCAGCTTGCAATAATTTCAAGTAGAAGTTGGCTAAAATAGGATAATACAAAAGTTTTTAAACTCAATTAAACAGTAACGCCATTAAAAGCAGATAGTGAAAACATAATTTAAAATATACACGATAAACAAACAAAACCTCAGAGACTTGGGCATTGCCCATAATACACCCTGTTTTGATAGCCCGCGTTTTCCCTCCTGTAACATCTCCTAAACAAGATGGAGACCTCATGGCTTTAAATGGTCAACTCCCCTGCTTTTCCCTGACTGCTTTTTTCAATAGCTTTGCCAGATGAAGAAAGTTGTGCATTTCAAAACCCGGCATGGTGATTTTAATGCCTCTTTTGGTTAGTTGAATATAGGCATTATCGCCACAGCATACAGATTTCAAAACCAAAATGTTTTCCTATTATAACACTAGTTAACATCCCAACCTCGTGGGGGCTCTCTTGGCCAGTTTATCACATCTCCTTTCTGGTTCCTCTGCATTCCAGTAAGTCCCTCCAACATTCATACCTTTATCTTACTCACCTAGGCCTTGGGCAGTATCTTTCCTCCCAACATTGCCCTGCAACGACCACTGTTAAAACTGAACTAGTCTCCGTACCTG
The DNA here is from genome assembly GCA_030412105.1 of Cyclura pinguis. Classification (NCBI taxonomy): domain Eukaryota; kingdom Metazoa; phylum Chordata; class Lepidosauria; order Squamata; family Iguanidae; genus Cyclura; species Cyclura pinguis. The sequence goes on from CM059601.1 coordinate 593,010, forward strand.
CAGGATGTGCCTTTCCGCTGCTGTTCATGGAGACCATCTGCTCATTCACAGCTATAAAGGTGCTTCGTTTGATGCGTCTGATGAAGTAGATTTAACTCTCTGAGCGCTTATGCTACCAAGTTCTTTCGGGCTGTTAGGCCCTTTCCCCAGCATACTTTTTGCAGAGTCCTCCGGTGGAGATCCCAGCAGCCGCTCCGCTGAGAGAGGAGGAGGTCAGAAGCGCCCCCCCACACCAGCTGGCTCTCTAGTGAAGGAAGCACAATGGCCATGCCTCCTCCTTCCTTCCGCAGCACAGCTGGGTACCTTCCCAGGGTGCACTGGGGCGGGAAGCGCAGCCATTGTGCTTCCCGCGATTACGGCTCATTGACAGGGAAAACCCACCAGTGATTTAATCTGTGACCGAGCCACCCGAGAACAGGAGAAGGATGGGACCGTGGCAACGTCATGCAGAATCATTGCCACAGTCCTGCCCTCCTCCTGTCCCCGTGGCGAGTTGGGAGGGTGGTGCGGAAAGGGCCTTAGTGTCCAAGGTGCTACCATATCTCTTTGCCTACTGATCCAGGCTAACACCACTATGCTTCTGAAAACCACCAGGAGTTTCTTGTGCATGGAGCCAGAAGATGGTGCCAGAGGATACCCAGCCATTCTGGCTTGCAGTCAGACTTCCTGCTTGGCAGCTGGATGGAGAAGACTGCTGACCCAGTCAGGTGTTCTGTCTAGGATGCCTTTCCCATGAGGGTGTGATTATTTATTTATTTGTCTGTTGAAGTTATATGCCATTTTAATCCCAACACAAGATCCTAGGCAGTGTGTTGTTTGTTGTGTGCCTCCAAGTTGTTTCCAACTTATGGCGACCCTGTGGTGACTCTATCACTGGGTTTTCTTGTCTGGATTTGTTCAGAGGGGGTTTGCCTCTGCCCTCCTCTGAGGCTGAGAGAGTGTGATTTGCCCAAGGTTAGCTGGTGGGTTTCCATGGATGAGCAGGGATTTGAACATTGGTTTCCACATTCACAGTCCAATGCTCAAACCGTTATACCACACTGGCCACACCGAGGCAACATACAACATTTTCAAAGCAAAATACAATTAAAGACCTCTTAACACAAAAGTTAATACACAGTTAAACCAAATTTATAGTTAAAAAAAAATTGGTTAAAAACAAGTTAAAGACATCATTAAAGTCAAGTTAAAAGCAGCACTAAAAGATGCTTAAAAGTGTAAAATGCTACCTTGAATAAAAAGGAAGCCTGGGGAAATACAACAGAGAAGGGGCCAACCGGACCTCCCGCGGGAGGGGAGGTCTTGGGAGCGGCCACTGAGGAGGCCCTCTCTGATTCCTCACCAGACGTGCCTGGGATGGCGGTGGGACGAGAGAAAGCTCTCGCCTGGAGCTGTTAAGACTCTGGCAGGATTGCAGAGGGAGGTACTGTCAGAAAAGGTTGGACCAAAGCTCAAGAAAATACTTTGAGATGTAAGTGTAAATGTCATGTTGCTCTAATTGCTTTAATTGTTAAGTGCACCTGTGTCATGACCGGAGATTTTTGGTCCTTTTTAATCCAGAGAGAAATTCAGCCACCCTAGACTATAGGATTCCCAACAAAAGACACACAGGAAACCAGATCTGGATTTTAAACACTATTCATGTAACATTTATTAAGACATAAACTACGAAATCACATTTGTATCAAGAGCTCTTGCGCACACACACATTCACACGACATACTCACAAACAGTCCTTTCACCAAACGTCGATCGGGTGTCCTCGAAAGGGATGGATGACTCTTAGCCGGTATCGGAGCCAACACTGACCTATTCCCTCTAAAGACTTCACTCCACTTATCACATCTCTTCAAAAACTCGACAACAACATGATATATGACCACTTCTTCTGCAAGCAACCTTTTATCAGTACGGTACAAAATGATACGAACTGGTCTTTTAATTGCTTGATTGCCATACACAATGAAAGTCCTGGAACCCTGGCAACCGTCAGAACTTGTCCCCCCCCCCCCCAGAAGTGAGAAACAGGGGTATACAGAGCGGAAGATTTTCAGCTCCTTTTGTTGGCTCCGATACCGGCTAAGAGTCATCCATCCCTTTCGAGGACGCCTGATCGACGTTCGGTGAAAGGACTGTTTGTGAGTATGTCGTGTGAATGCGTGCGCGCGCAAGAGCTCTTGATACAAATGTGATTTCGTAGTTTATGTCTTAATAAATGTTACATGAATAGTGTTTAAAATCCAGATCTGGTTTCCTGTGTGTCTTTTGTTGGGAATCCTATAGTCTAGGGTGGCTGAATTTCTCTCTGGATTAAAAAGGACCAAAAATCTCCGGTCATGACACCTGTGGGAAGGAATGTGACTCGAGCTAGTTTATGCTGAGTCATGCTGATGAGCACCGGGTGCAGACAATGCAAGGGTTGGCCAGGATTGGCTGGGTGTCTGTATGAAGGCAGCACAATCCCAGCCAACAAGTTCACATGTTGCCTGTCCCCGGAGGCTCTGCCGGAAAGAGCAAGCTAGATATGCTGGATCGCCATCTGGACTTTGCAAATATTGTATATATTCTGTAACAAAGAATAAAGAGCCTCCATACTGGAAGATTACAAGCTGAGTGGGTGAGTGTTAGTGGCTTAGTGCATTTGCTGCTAAAGGTGTTCTCTGCAGCTTGGCACGCTTTGACAGCTGTGCAGAGCTCTCTCTGCTTATCTATACAGAGTTTTTCTTGGCTGGCTTTTCTTTATTTTTCTCCTCGTTCTCGGGACAGGTACAACCAGTGAAGCTGTTTTAACTGACCCCAGTCAGCATTCTGGCTGCAGCATTTTGGGCCTGCTGAAATTTCAAAACAGTTCCGCAAAGTAGCCCCACAGCCCTTTCTGAACCTTACCTTTTTCCGGTACTGGCGTGCGGGGATCATGGGAGCAGCCTGCGGCCAGAGGCTCTCGCATCCTTGCTGCTTCAGCTCTGCGTGAGCTGCCTGCTCACGCGAGAGCCCCGCCTCTTCCTTCCGCAGTGCAGCATGGGAGTTTCCCAGGCTGCGCCGGGGCAGGAAGCGTGACCGGCACAGCTCTGGAGGCTCCGCACACCAGGTAAGTGCGCACGGTGCCCGGGAGCAATGCGCGATCGCGCACCATTTTCAGCTTCCAGCCGAAAATGAAAAGGTGCGCCATCGGCGCCTGCCGGCCCCTGGAGTGTCACACAATTGTGAATGCATCGTGCAGATCACTCCTCACAATCACGCGATGCTCCAGGCACCCTTTTGCATGGCAAATGCCGTGCGGAAAGGGCAAGAGTGTGTTACAGTAGTCCAAACGGGATGCAGTCAAGGCGTGTGTTACTGTAGCCCTATTTGGATGCATGAAGAACGAGCGCAGCTGGCTCACTAGTACTGACTGTGCTGAAGCCTGGCGGTTCAGGCTCAGAGCTGAATCCAAGAGAACTCCAAGCTACGGGCCTGAGACTTCAGTGGGGGTGTAACCACCCCAGCACAGGCTGAATCCTTATTCCCTGAGATAGCACCTCTGTATTGTCAGTATTAATTTTCAGTTTGTCCTCATCTATCCGTTACTGACAGCAGACACTGGTTTAATATAACGACAGGTTGCTTTTGGGTCACTCGGTGTGTCTATTTGGGGAATGAGGCACATTTGCACATGGGCACTGGTGTTGTTTTCTTCACTGTTGCAGCACACGCCCCATGGCTGATCCTGAGCACTGAGTTCTGGAATGTAACTTCTGGTCACTGTTGTGATGGATTCAAGGTTCGCAGAAGAAGACACAAGCTAGGAGAGGCTGCGGCAGTTTGCTTTGGCTGAGCCTACTGGGAAGGGCAAGAGACCACTCCCTCCTCCCTCCTCCCCCTCCCCCCAAGTTAATGGAGTGCAAACTACCTTTGCACTTTGAACTCACTTTGCAGCAACTGAAGGAAACTCAGGGCAAAGGGGGGCAGTGGGAGGAAGAGAGAGAAACGGCATGTTTTAAAAGCGGGGCAGTTCTGGGCACCCCAGTTCAAGAAGGAGATGGACAAGGTGGTGCATGTCCAGACGAAGGTGACCAAAACGGTCAAAGGCCTGAAGCCGTGAACCCCTATAAGGAGTGGCTTAGGGAGCTGGGGACGTCTAGGTTAACAGATGATGTGACAGCCAAGTTTAAATATTTGAAGGAATGTCACATGGAGGTTGGAGCCAGCTTCTCTTCTCCTGCTCCAGAGACCAGGACATGCTGTAATGACTTGAACTTCAGGAAAAGAGATTTCCATTAAATATTACAAAGAACTTCCTGATGATAAGAAAAGTTTGACAGTGGAATCCGCTGCTGCCTCCGTGGAGTGTGGTGGAGTCTCCTCCTTCTTTGGGGTTTTTTAGAGACCGGATGGTATCTGTCAGGAGTGCTTTTACTGTGTCTTCCTGAATGAAAGAATGGGGTCAGAGTGGATGGCCTTTGGGGTCTTTTCCCACTCTAGGATTCTATGATTATATGAAAAGCACAGCGTACAGGCACTTTGTCACGCTAAACCAAAAAGCCCAGATGCAAGCTGGGAGTGGGTGGAGATGGGAGCCCAGTCTCTAAAGAGCCACTTTCGAGGGAAAAATCAGACTTCTGCCTCCTCCTCCTCCTCTGGCAGTCTGCACCCTCCAGTTGGTCCCCTCCCTCGCCTGGAGAAGCTCCCGTTTCCCGAGATGCCGTCCCATGCCCGGAGACAGGGCACCATTTGCTTTGTTGAGAGCCCTTCCGCCAAGGGTGGGTGCCTGTGTGCAGAGGCCAATTTTCCACCTCAGCTCCCTCCCCATGGGTTGTACCCCACCAGCACCCCAAAGTAGCTCAATTTCCCTCTATTTCCAAATGGTGAGCAGAAGAGAAGTTGCATCACTTCCTGGCTCTTTTTTGGAAAGGCATGAGAAAGAAAATGGAGGTTTTGTGGGATCTGGGGTGGGTTGGAGATTTTTTTTTTTTTTTGCCAATTCTGCATATTTTGGGGGATTTTGGTGCAATTTTCTGGCAGAAGTGACCAAAAAATCATGCCATAGTTTTTTTTTAAAAGAAGGGTGTTCAGAGAGTTTTTTTGGGATTGCTGAAAGGACTGAAGGGCTGCAACAGTTGGGCCCGGTGGCCACCTATAGCCCAGCGGCCACACTTCCCCCAGCCCTGCTTTAAGCCACGTGCGACTTCTCAGCTGCCTGCCCCTTAGCCCTGCAGGTCTTCTCTGGGGAGGGAGAGGGGGTGGAGAGATGAAGAAGGTGCCCCCACCACTGCCATCAGGACTCTGCTTAGAGCTGCGTTGGGTTGGAGTGCCTGCTGGAAACGGCCGGCCTGGGGGTCTCTCAGGAGAGCCAACTGCCTTGGGATTCCCTCTCTGTCCACCCTCCATCGGGCAGCCCAAACCGGGCAGAGGGGAAAAACATCCCGTCTTCTAGCGGCACCTCTGAGCCTTCCTTCTGGGGCTTGCCAACATCTGGAAGAAGCATGAACCCAACCTGAGGGCCAGGCTGGCTGGGAGGGAGGGAGGGAAACAGCCAGGTGGGGGAGTGAGCCCCACAGCCTCCCAGCATGGGGGTAACGAGAGCCAGCTGGGAGGCTGGATGGGGCTCCAGCCCTGGCAGCTCATTCATCTTCCTAAGTGGTTCCTTGTGGGGGGGGGGTAGGGGTGGAGGCAAGCTGGACCCTGCAGCCCAGGTGTGGGTGGGTGGGTGGGGCGGGGGTGGGGCTCCTAGGCTTGTCAGAGCCTGGATGGCCACCTGCCCTGGAAGCAGAGATGGGGAGGGAGGGTGGGGGATTAGCACAACATAATCACCTCCTCAAGAGGGCGGGTGGGTGGGAGGGAGGAGGGTGGCATTCCAGGGGGCCCAAGAAGCCCTCTTCCTCTTGAACGTCTGCTGTGGGGCTGCTGGATTGTGTCTCCACTCCCATGATGGAGGCCCCTCTGCTTTCCTTTGGAGAGGTACAAGCTCTTGTCAATGAGACATGGAGTCTAACTGCAGATTGGCATTGTTGGATCCTGCAGGCTTTGTGCCTTCAAGTCATCTCCCTCTTGTGGTGGTCCTTCCATGGGATTCTAGGGTGGGAAGAGACCCCAAGAGCTATCCAGTCCAGCCCCCTTCTGCCATGCAGGAAGACACCATCCAAGCACTCCCTTTGACAGATGGCCACCCAGCCCCTGTTTAAAGACCTTCAGAGAAGGAGGAGACACCACCACACTCCACAGAGGCAGCTGCGTGTTCCACTGTCGAACAAGGTTCTTCCTCGTGTTTAGGGAGAACACTTCCCTGAGGTTCTCTTGGCCAGATTCCTCGAAAGAAGGCTTGCCACCCTGCCCTTCCTCTGAGGAGGAGAGAAGAGCGTGACCTGCCCAAAATCACCTCATGGCTTTCCATGACTGCGTGGGGAGCTGAACCCTGTTCCCCCAAAAGCAATGCCTGCCTGTGCAATGCCCATCTTGCCATACAGTGCCAAGAGATGCCACAGCACAGAGGCTGGGAGGCAAATCTTTTGACTGAAACACCGATGGGCCTCTAGCTTGACAAGAGAGTAGCCACAGGAGTGGCCAGGGTTTGGACAAGACTCAAACACTCCTCTGCCGGGCATCAGCCACTCTGGGCAATCCACGGACATCCTTCCACAAGTGGCCATGCTAGTCCTGCTGGCCACGGCAGACTGGAGGATTGGCAGAGCAGACCAGGAGAACTCAAGCAGTGAAGAATTTTGCAGAAGGTCACAGCCAGGGGAAACGGAGTTTGGCACCAGTAGGAGCTGCCTCAACACCATCCGCTCCATGCCATCCATCTCCTGGAGTTCCCACTCCTGGGGAGGCCCCGCGAGAGATCTCCTTCCCAGACAGATTGCCAGGTGATGAGCGAGAGCACAGACGGGAAAGCAGCCACAGCTTTTAGCAGCTCCAAAAGGTATTCTTTCAAATCAGGATTTTAAATGCTGCCCCTGCCTGATATAGTCTATGTTCTTGAGAACAGACACTCCACAAGGCCCTTCCCCCCCGCCCTACCTGTTTTAGGACCCAGATGGCTTTCTGACAACCCAAGAGGGTGCCACAAATGGAGGAGAGGAAGGACAGGTGGCCAGACAGTTCTTGACTCTGAAACCCCTGACAGAGGCCAGACTGGGGCCCTCCCCAGAGCAGTTCCCCAAGAGCTCCCCCTCTTTGCACCTGCACAAGGTATCCTAGGTCCAACAGCACAGGAATGAAAAAATACAGCGCAAAGCCCACACAGAATCTACGTGCGTGAAGACCCATTTTCAGCCCTGCAACACTGAGGAGTCCCACAGCCCCTCCCCCCTCACACATTTTTTGCTCAATTACACATGCAAATTATGAGATGCTGATGATAAGACTAGTATCAGGAGATTCAAGAAGGAAGAAAAGGAAGCAAGGTAAGGCCAAGATCCAGCCTTGCGCTTGTATCATGTAAACCTACACTCACGTAGCCATGTGGTGGCTGGGTTTTGTGCATTGTGAGGGTCAGGGTGAAGGTTAGGGCTGGGGCTAGGGCTACACAGACGAACTGTGCATCTGACGTTGCCTCTTCCCGTGTGCGTCTGCTTCTTGTCTCATGGTGCCGTGGGGAATCATCCAGTGTGGTCTCTCGGAAGCACTGGCAAACAGCTATGCTCCTCGCAGGAATATGTGACTGCTTGTGCCGTGATTACATTTGTGGGCCTCTTCCTAAGCAACTGTGAGCTGAAAATGGGCATTACGCCCCGTCCAAAGAACGTACCACCCCATGCACAGTGGAACCTATATCTGTGCAAAACTCCAAGAGGGAGCCAGCCAACCGGCCTCTTCACCTCCATCGCTGGACCCCTTTCCGGTGAGGGGCCAGGAGCAGTTGCACCATTGATGGTCCAGCCCTGTCCTTGACCTTCCAGCTCAGTGGCTGCTTGATGGCCCTTCCCAGTGATCCCTGAGATAAGTGTGAGTGTTGTGGGTTTCCTCAGTCCCCAGGGGGAAAAGATGAAGCTCTTGGCTGTTGTTTTCATTTCCAATTGTGGTTGGTGCTCCTGGCTGGGCCTGCCATTGTCTCTTTGGGGCTCATTTCCATTGCAGTGAGGCTACGCCACACGGTGCAAGTTTGGGTTGATCTGGGCAGCAGCTGGACCACAGTTTCTGCACGTCTGAGAATATCTGCAGGCCATGTGCGTGTGTGTTTGTGTGTGTGTAAATGTATCTTCACGTTGCCTGTTGATTTATGGCAACCCCGTGAACTTCATAGGGTTTTCTTAGGCAAGGAATCCTCAGAGGTGACTTTGCTAGTTCATTCCTTTTAAACATAGCCTACACCACCTGCTTCTCCTTGGTAGTCTCCCATCCAGGTACTAACCAGGGTTGGCCCTGCTTAGCTTCCAATATCAGACAGGACCTTCAGGGTATTTAGGTCATATACATTTTGCAAGTTCCCCGGGTGAGGTTAAGGGTCAGCAGAGACACAGAGGGTTCCTCCCGCAGGGCAATGTCGCCATCCCTCAACTTTAATCAAGTTATCCCACTAGGCAGCGCCTATCCAGACCGCCTGCTCCTGTCAAGGGGGAAAAATGGCCCGACAAATTCTGAGCAGCAGGAGCCAGACGCTCTCCTGCCTGGTCGGGTGAAAAGTACCGGCCACCTCGCGTGGCTTGGCTGCTCTTGCACGCTGGAGAGAACTCCACACTGGTTTCTGAGCTCAGCTGGAGGAGGGTGGGCTGCCCTGTTCCTCCCTTGAAGGGGCAGACGGTGCCCCGAGAACGCTGGAGGACAGGGTAACAGAGCGCCCATAAGCAGGCTGAGGAAAAGGCATCAGCTGAGTTCCTGCACTGTGCCTGGAAGTGGAAATCTATACATGCACAGACACAAAGCAACACGGTGATTGTGATATGCCACCCTCCTCCTGAATACCAGCCTCGTGCCGCCTACGATGCACCTGTGCCTGCCTCTCCTTCTTCTTCTTCTCCCTTTGGGCAATGAGGAACACGCTGCTGCACCACACGGGTTCCTCCTCCTCCTCTTGAGAATTCATTGGAGCCAGGTGCATCAGTCCTAATTGAGATTCTTTGCTTCAATTGCCTCAAATCTGCTTAAACAAACAAACAAAGACCTGGGTTATTTTCTTCAGTCAGGAGGGCACTTGCTGGCTTACTCTTTTTGGCCCTCTGGTCTGAAAGGGGGTTTTCTAGGAGGGTTTCCACACTAGCCTGTTAAAGTGCTATTATTGCACTTTCAACATCCTACGGAATCCTGGGGTTTGCCGGCCCCTCCCTAAACTGCAAACCCCAGGATTCTATAGGATGTTGAAAGTACAATAATAGCACTATAACAGGCTAGTGCAGGAATGGCTTAAGTCCACAGTTTGTGTGTGTGTGTGTGTGTGTGTGTGTGTGAGAGAGAGAGAGAGAGAGAGAGAGAGAGAGAGAGAGAGAGAGAGAGAGACGGGCTTTTTGCCTCACTCAGCTTTAAAATAAAAAGGAAATTAATCTGGACCCAAGGAAGCCCCGCTTATCATGCTTCAAGTGATGAGGTTGTGACTGGAATTCCCCAGAGTTGTTTCTTCCACCAGAGGAAGAAGCCAAACAAATAATGACCCAGGCCCCCATTTGCATGATTTTCTGGGCCATCCCATTCCAAAAACAGGGTGCTCTAGAGCCTGTTTTGATGGTAAAGGTCTGTATTGACTCCACATAATGGCATTTGTACAAGGAGAAGGCAGACGTGCCAGTGGGGAACCGGGAGCTGAGAACCCGTTACCATCTCTGTTTAGTAACGGTTCTGGAAGCCCCCAAGGCCCCCGTCGGCCTTGCAGAGGAGAGGACTGGGGGGGGGGGCATGATGCAGTCACATTTAAATACATTGCCTCAGAGACTAGAACCCAGACTAACAGATTCAAATTAGAGATCCCACCTGAATATTAGGAAGAACTTCTTCACGGCAAGAGCTGTTCAATGTGGACAGGACTGCCGGGGGGTGGGACTGCGGAGCCCCCGTCTTTGGAGTCTCTAAGAAGAGGTCAGACGTCCATCTTGTAGGAGGGCTTGAGCTGTGTGTTCCTGAATGGCAGACGGTTGGACCAGACGGCCCCTGTAGTCCCTTCCAGCTCTGTGGCTCTATGATTCTAGAATTGCAAGTCATGACTCCCAGGGCTCATGCAGGGGGTCCACCAGGGAGGTACCGCTGAGGGGCAGTCATCCAACCTTTGTCTGAACACTGCCAGGGAAGGAGAGCCCCCCACATTCCGAGGGGGATCCCTTCCCATGGGAAACAGCTCTTCCCACCAGGAAGATCTTCCTAATGCTTACCTGGAGCCTCTGTTCTTGTCCTTGGAATCCACAGGGGTTCAGGTCCTATCTTTTAGAGGAGAAGAAAACAAGTTTGCTGTTTCTTCCTTTTGATCTGTGCCTGCACCCCCGTTTTGGGGCCTCCACGGAGCTGGTCATTTGGTGAAGCACTAGAACTCACCGCCACAAAGTACACAAAACTACAAACCCCAGGATTCCATAGGATGGAGCTAGGGCGGCTGAAGCAGGATCACCATGCTCTAAATGTGTGGTGATGAAGAGACAGAAAGAGAGCCCCAGGAGGGGCAATGAAGCACTACCATCCCTCCCTCAAAGAATCCCAGAAAAGCAGATTCTATTGGGGTCCCTCCAACTGGGTTAAAAATCCCTCTCCCCAAAGCTTCCACCATGACAACAGAAGGAAAATGGAGAACTGTACTGCTGCGCAAGGAAAGACGGCACCCTTCTGTGCCCCTGGAAGGGGGTTCCTGTATACCTCGTCCTGAGCCAGGGGAGGAACTCTCATTGTTCCCACATGCAGGAAGCAGCACGTGATTGTGAAAGCTGGGGTGAAATGTGGGGACGAAGTGCAGCTCTCCATTTTGGGCCTGAGAGAGAAAAAGCCGGGCTCTCTTCCCTCTGCTCGCCCCCTCCCCTTGCAATGCAGATGTTGTGAGCTGGCCTCCCCCCTTCCCTCCCCCCTCCCTCCCTCCTCTTCGTGCTCAGCAACTGCTTTCCAGCAAATTATTTCTGTAAGATCTCAGCAGTTCCAGAGACAAAAGCCCAGGTATGGCGCCTCTGCATGCGCCTGACCTTTCACATCTCGGGACAAATGTGCAGCAAGCGAGAGACGGCGGCACAAAGAGCCCCCGCCTTGGCTGGACGGAGCAGTGACCTTGCCTGCCACGGCTACCTGCTGCTCCTCCACAATGAAGACCCCATCCCGGGAAGGCAGAGAAGAAAGGGCCTTCGAAGCATCACGCGCCTGGCAACCACGGCTCTCTTCATTATCCCAAGCCCATGCCTTCAGACGGAAGACAAACCCTGCACTCAGATAATAAAGAAGTAACAGAAAAGAAAGGGCCAGAGGACATCTCATACCCCCCCCCCGTGCACAGGGAAAATGTCAACATCTGTGCGCCTCCCTCTGCCCCTCCGCCACAGCTGTGACGACAACTCTGTGCATTGCAGTCTTCCAAAAGGTGAAACAAATACCACAGAAGCAGGGCCCAATCTCAGGTGAATGTCCCCCCAGGACCTTTCCAGCCCTGCTGGGCCCGGGGGCTCATGTTTGTCTTCCCCACTTTATTAAGGAGCCGGGAGCAGAGGTGGGATTCAGATAGGGTGGGGGCAAAAAGAATCCATGTGAGAGGGCGGGGGGGCTCTAGTGGAGCCCACGCCCACCTCCCCAAGTGGGGAGCAGAGGAAGGGAGCTGCCGGCCCCTAAGAAAATTCTGTCCGACAAGAGTTTCCTTTGACCGTCCATCTGCAGAGGGAACAGCGTGCCAATAACCTTAATCGGCTTAGCGCGGCCTTTGGCATGCTGGTTCAAAACGGGGACCTCTAATGCGGATGTAAAGGGGGCTTTGTCTGAAATGCTCCATCGAAAGGCAAACATGCTTCTTTTTGATCCTGAGCTCTGACTTGGGCAGCAGATTCTCTCCCTTTTTAAATTTCTGCTCTGAAAACTGGCTCCCATCCACGGCCTCCCTCTTGCCGGGAGAAAGGACGGGTTACAAACACAGTCGCTCAATCAGTAGAATTCTTGTACCTTCTTTAAGCCACTGACTGGGGCCAAACTCTTACTTGACTACAGTTTCTGCAGCTGAGCAGGGATTCCAAGCCAGGCCTCCCAGAGTCCGACGCCCAAGCCATGTTGGCCCTCGGTGCTCTGCCCAGTTTTAGGAACATCCGCTCCATCTTGGCTCCCTTTCATCTAAATGAATCTCCCAGTTTAGCCCTGTGTCACACAAGCTGGTGGGTTTCTTTTGGCGATCCTTTTGGGCACTGCCACCTCCCCTACCAGGCCCCCATGTCAGTGATACTATGGTCTGTTTCTTTCCACCCCCTTTCCTAATGATCCAACATCTCCACCTCCACCCACCCCCATCGGGGGTCAGTCCCATTCTGTGGGATCCACACAAGCCCAAGGCCTCTTTTGGGGTGACTTCCTGCAGAATCTCGGGGGGAGAATGTGGGTCTCAGTACCCGGTGAGCTTGCCCTGATTCTCTTTTGGTGTGGTGGCTCTGATCAGGCACCCCTGGTCCTGACACACCTTGCTTGCCATTCTGTTGGCCATTCTGTCCATCGTGGCCTTGGAGGACACCCCAAGGGCCATCTAGTCAACCCCCTCCCCATGCCAGAGCAGGAATCCAGTGGAGCTGAAGCCCTGCTGAGAGGCCGGCATCCAACCTCTGCTTAGAAACCTCCAGTGAAGGAGAGTCTCCTCCGCCCCTGGGGATTCGCTGCTCCACGCTGGGACTGCTCTTACTGCCAGGAGGTTTTCCTCCTTTTCCGGGAGAACCTCTTTCCTCATCCATGGGGCTCCTGTCCCCTGGAACAGCAGAAAGCAAGCCCCGCTCTGTCTGTCTTGGGGTAACAGCCCTCCGGAGCCTGGAAGAGGGTTCCTTCTCCCCTCCTGCCCCTCTCCCCTTCTCCCGCACCCCCTCCGCCGCTTCCTCCAGACTTTGTGCCATCTGGGTTTCCCTCCTCTGGAGGACACGTCCCAGCTTGTAAACATCCTGCTCAGACTTCGCGGTTTCCTTTTCCACACCCGCACCAACCGCAGGGCGGACCAGAGAGGCCGGCGGGGAGCAAGGCTCCTTTGACCGGGGTCTGCTCCTTTGCTGTTTTCTTTTCTGGGGGAGGCTCTCCAGGACTCCTTGCCACTCAACTAGCCCTGCCCTTCGCCATGAAGAAGGTGTCCATATTAATTGCCTGGGATGCTGATTGAAAAGTGGCGGGGGAACCTGGGAATGCGTAAAATTCGGAACAGCCTTTTCCTGTGAATGAGCAGAGCGGGGAGAGGGGCACCCTCGGTGGAAGGGACTCCCCGCCCCGCCCCAAACCCGTCTCTGCTCAGGGGACGCCTCTGGGTGGGTCTCCCCCCCGAGGGTCCCCCCCCCCACGAAGACCTTTCCAAGATCCTTTCTCTCCCAGGAGGAAGGCATGAGGGGCCCCCCAGCCCCGAGGGCACGGAGCATCTTCCCACTCAGGAACGGCTGCCGTTTGCACTGTGCAAAGCACAGCAACTGTGGGACTGTACGTTGCTCGAATACAGTTAGGAGAGGGCCACAGGTGCGACCCCCCTCCCATCAGGCTGCATAACGTAAATCTCCCCGTACGGAGGCGTGCATTAATCTGTGCAATCCTCGGGCGCAATAGCAGCCCTGTGCAACCAAACCGGGCCACCAACCGGACGCACAGCCAAATGCGCACGTGCGTCCGTCTGCAACGCGCAAGGGATATCCACGCGCAATGCACAGTGACCGTTTCCACCCCTTGAACCGAGTGCAGAGGTGGGGCATCGGACAGAGAGGCCCGAACCCTTTCCTCGGGCTGCTTGCTCGTAAGTAAGACACCCAGAGGGTTCCAGCCAGCCCCTGGCTACTGCCCTGAGGCACCCACCCATCCGCCGTTCTCTACCACCACACCGCCTGTTGCTGCTGCTGCTGCTGCTAATGCCATTATCAACCGACTACACAAACGCCTGGAGCCTGGAGGGAAAGCAGCCCACCCCTGCCGGGCTCTGGCAAGGAAGAGCGAGAGAAAAAGAGTGAGAGCGAGCACGCGTGGGATCAGATGCCTAAGGGTGACCCAAGGTGTGAGGTAGGATGGGGCGGGGGCCTTCCTTCACCGATGGCTGCAAAGTAGAATCATAGAATCATAGAATTGGAAGAGACTCCAGGGGCCATCCAGTCCAACTCCCTTCGGCCATGCAGGAACATCCATCAAAGCCCTCCCTTGGACAGATCCAGCCTCTGTTTAAAAACCTCCAAAGAAGGAGGAGACTCCACCACACTTCATGGAGGCAGCAGCAGATTCCACTGCCGGACAGCTCTGACCGTCAGGAAATTCTTCCTGAGGTTCAGGTGGAATCTCCTTCCCTGTAATTTGAACCCACTGCTCCTTGTCCTAGTCTCTGGGGCAGCGGAAAACAAGCCCACTCCCTCTTTGATAGAGTACCCTGAGTGAAAGGCGACGCGCCGGCATCGTCCTTCCAACCCCGAGCACATCCCATCAGCCCGTTGCCCACCCCTGGCGGCTTCAAAGCGAGCGTCGGAGCCCCCGGGAGCCTGGAGTCCGGCCGAGAGAGGAGCCGGCGGAAGGGAGCGGGACCCCCTCGGCTCCCGCTGGGCAAATCCTTCCCCGGGAGCCCGCCTAAGCAGATCGCCGTTTCGCTCACAGGGGACGCCCGCGCGCAAACGCAGCGGGAGCGGCTGCCGCGGGTTGCTTTCGGGAGGGGCAGGGAAGGTGCGCGGATTCGTGGCCCGTCGGGAGATTTGCACGTGGGCGCGCACGCAACACAACGCGCCGCCCAGGGAGGGCTGACGGGGGAATTAGCGTCTCAAGTTCTGTGGCTGGCTCCAGGCGCTGACTGCAATTTCACACCTTCCTGTTTGTAGACAAAATTTAATTTGCTCAATTCTTTATGCCCTTTCCTTGCAAAATCAACAGCTGACTGAACTTTCGCCTTGCGGAGGAGGGAGCGGGAGCGGGCGCCCGGGGTCGGGGGTGCGTGGGGTCGGACGTGCTCCTGGTCGCAGACCGTGAGCGCAAAGAGGACGCGTCCGGGAACCGAGAGCAGGAAATGCTGCGAACCGCGCGGCTGGAACGTTGGACTCTCGCTCTGAAGAGGGGGGTTCAAATGCGCACTTGAGCAAGGCAGCCGACTGCATGACTTTGGGCAAGTCACACTCTCTCTGCCTCAGAGGAAGGCCAAACCCGTCTGAAGAAATCTTGCCGAGAAAACCCGTGATAGGTTCACCTTAGGGTGGCATAAGTCGGAGACAACTTGAGGGCACACAACAACAACAGCAACAGCAGGGGTGCCAGCCAAACTTTGCAGGTCCTGCAAATGTCTGTGACTTTGAACAGTGAGTCACAGGACCCAAGAGGAAGGAGGTGAATTAGGATTCAGCCCTGAATTTCCCCCCACTTCTGGAGTGAGGTATGGATGCCAGTGGTCCAGGGAAAAAGAGCAGTTACTGTGATAATCAGACTTGGCACTCTGGGAAGGGTGTCCCACACAGCCGCACTTGCATTTTGGAACAGGAAATTGGCAAAAAATAAAACAAGGGGATTAGTTGAAAGGATGATGGTGAAAGGAGAGAAGCAAGGGAAGTGACAGAAAGCCACCACTATATGGATTTTCAAGTAAGTTGTGGTAATTAGTCTATTTGAGTATGAAAGTATGAAAAGGGAAGGAAGCCATGGTATGACAGGAACATAGAGCTGGAAAAGGCCCCAAAGGCCATCTAGTCTAACCCCCCTCTGCTAATTTTCTCCTGAGGGCTGGCCCTTTAGCTTTTGTCTAAAAACTTCCGATAAAGGAGAGCCCTCCCCCGCCACTGTCTGAGGGGCTCCATGGCAGTTTCAGGCATCTCTTTCTGCCAGAAAGCCCCTTCCAGTCTTTAGTTGGAGTCTCGTTTCTTGTAACCTGAACCCACCAGTTTCGCCCCCTCCCCAAGCAGCAGAAAACAAGCTCACTCTGTCTTCCATGTGACAGCCACACAGATATTTAAAGATGATTATATCATATCATGTCTCCTCCAGGCTAAACATACCCACAAGTAGTCTTGCCCCAGCACAGCAAACTGGTTTATTTCAGCATAAGCTTCATTGCCACTATAAGAACTCAGCCAGCAGATTTTAAAAGGCACCCTCAATGCTGGGAGGATGCCAGCATGGTTAATGAGCAGAGTCAAGGAAGGTGTCAGAGGCACAGAAGCGGAGCCCTGTTCCAAAAGAGTAGAACAAGAAGTAGCAAAAGCAAGGAGACACACAGAATCCTAGAATCCTAAGAGTTGGAAGATACCTGGAGGGTATCCAACCCCCTGCTGCCAGGCAGGAAGACACCATCCAAGCACTCCCTTCATTACAGATGGCCACCCAGCCTCTCTTTAAAAACCTCCAAAGAAGGAAGAAACTCCACCATACTCCACTGAGGCAGCAGTAGATTCTACTGTCAAACTGCTCTTGCCAACAGGCAGTCCTTCCTAATGTTTAGGTGGAATCTCTTTTCCTATAGCTTGAAGCCAACGCTCCATTTCCTGGCGTCAGGAGCAGCAGAAAATAAGCTTGCTTTATCTATATTACATCCCTTTAAATATTTAGACACAGCTATCCTGTCACTTCTTAACCTTTTCTTCACCAGGTTCTGAGTCAGGGCTTCTCTGTGGGGTCTTTTCTAGGTGCCTTGTACCACTTCCTGACCTTCTCTTCTCAGGCTAAACGCACCCAGCTCATTAAGCTGCTCCTCCCAGGTGGTGAACAAAGAGACAATACAAAAGAAGCAGACTGAATCCCCTAGGACATGGGCCAATGGACTCAAATTACCAGAGAACAGTCTCCAGTTAAACATTATGAAATACTTCTTGACTGCAAGACCTGTTCAGCAGTGGACAACTTTAAGAAGGTGGAAGATTCTTCTTTGTGGGAGGCCTTTCAACAGAGGTTGGATGGCCGCCTCTTGGGAGTGTGTCGCACTGGCAAGGGGTTGGACCTGATGGCCCGTGGTGTCCCTTCCCACACTCTCATGCTATGATTCCATGACATCAATCTCGTTAACTGGCACAGTCAGAACCACCCATGCTGTTGTATTTCTGCTCTCTAGGCATGGATGTGAAAGCCGGACTGTGAAAAAAGGCTGATAGGAAGACACTTGACTGGCTGGAAATGAGCTGGTGGAGAGTCCTACGAATACCAAAGACTGCCAAAAAGAGAAATAAACAGGTCAAGAGAACTCTCCTTAGAAGCCAAGATGACTCAGCTGAGGCTGTTGTACTTTGGACCCATCATGAGGTGAGGTGACCCACAGGGAAAGATGCTAACGCTGGAAAACTGAAAGGTAGCAGGAGGAGAGGAAGGCCCTGTCACAGCAGGATTGGGTTCCCCAAGGAACCCCTGGCTGATGCTCTGAGTTTTCAGGACCCGGGCAGGATCTCTTGGGGGTCTCTAGTTCAGAGGGCCACCCTACATCAAAGCTGACTTGATGGCAAATAGCACGAGCAAGGAAAATAAGAGGACTGAATTACAGGTGGAGAGACTCAGTCAAGAAAGCCCCGAGTTTCCAAGATCCAAGCAGGGCTGTGCATAGCAGGGTCTCTTGGAGGCCCTCCTCATTTGGAGGGCTGCCATAAGTCAGAACAAATAAAAAGAACAACAACGGATGTTGCTGCAATCAACAAGGACCTCTGTGAATGCACCAGAAGCAGGGTGGTGTTACCCTGTGTACTGGGGGTCCCGGGAGGGACACCAAAATGTGCTCAACTAAAGGTGCGGAAAATTAGCTCAGAGCACTGCTTAACATTACGAGAGGCAGGGTAACTTAACAGTGGCTGTCTGGCTGTCTGTGGGCAGGCGGAGGAGGGATCTTCCTTCAGATGAGAGAGGAGTGAAGGGACCCTTAAGTGGAGGCCATTACAGAGAAGAGGGATGGAGTCTTTGCATCTGTCTTCACTGCAGAAGACGGTGGGGAGAAAACACGACTCAGCTGCTTTTCATGGGGGAGGAGGCAAATTAGGAGGAGAAGGAAGGGGAACAAAGTCCTGAAGGGTTGAGAGGGAGACAAAATACACAAGTCCTTGGAGAATGCTCAGTGCAAAGCAGGTGACCTTCTACAAAACTCAGCTGGCTGACACCAATATTGTTCTTCCTACTGGAAGATTAGCAAGCAGAGGGCATCAGGGGAGAGGTTTGCACAGGGCACAAGAGCTGTGCCGGATCTGACCAAAAGGATCTCTCTGCTGCAGGATCCTGTTTCCCATAGTGGGCAATCCAGTCCACCTTCTCACTTCCTGGGAAGCCAAAGAGACTTCTTTGGGGGGGGCAACATCACCCTCCCAAGACAGCATGGTGTAGTGGCTTTTGAATGGTGGACTATCAGTTTTGGAGGCCAGGATCTGAAGCCCTGCTTAGCCGTAGAAACCCACTGGGTGGTTCTTAGCAAGTCAATCTCTTTCAGTCTTAGAGGAAGGCAAAGGCAAAGGCACTGAAGAAATCTTCCCAGGAAGACCTTAGTTACATCCCAGTTGGATTACTCTGACATGCTGTATTTGGGGCTGTCTTTGAAGACTCTTTTTCTATCAAAAAGAGAAAAAAGACAAACAATCACTGCCGAGTCAGCCTGACAGCAATACCAGGAAAGATCCTAGAGCAGATCATTAAACAGTCAGTTTATAATTACATAGCAAGCAATGGCGTAATCACTAAAAGTCAACATGGATTTCTCAAAAACAAGTCATGCCAGACTAATCTTATCTCTTTTTATGATAGAGTTACAACCTTGATAGATGAAAGGAATGCTGTAGACGTAGCATATCTTGATTCCAGTAAGGCCTTTGGTGAAGTTCCCCATGACATTCTTACAAGGAAACTAGTAAAATGCTGGCCGGTCAGGGCTGCTGTTAGGTGGATTTGTAATTGGTTGACTGACTGAACCCAAAGGGTGCTCATCAATGGCTGCTTTTCATCTTGGAGAGAAGTGACTGGTGGGGTGCCACAGGGTTCTGTCCTGGGCCCAGTGCTATTCAACATCTTCATCAGTGACTTGGATGAAGGAGTGGAGGGCATGCTGATCAAATCTGTGATGACACCAAATTGGGAGGGGTTGCAAATAGCCAGAGGACAGGATCAAAATTCAAAACGACCTTCACAGATTGGAGAGCTGCGCCAAAGCTAACAAAATGAATTTCAACAGAGAGAAATGTAAGGTCCTGCACTTAGGCAGAAAAAATGGAATGCACCAATATAGGATGGGGGACACATGGCTGGATAATAGTATGTGTGAAAGGGATCTAGGAATCTTGGTGGACCACAAGCTGAATAGGAGTCAGCAGTGTGATGTGGCAGCCAAGAAAGCCAATGTGATTCTTGGTTGCATCAATAGGAGCATGGTGTCCAGATCTGCTTGGGTCAGACCCCACCTGGACTATTGTGTCCAGTTCTGGGCATCACAGTTCAGGAAGTATATTGACAATCTGGAATGTGTCCAAAAGTGGGTAACCAAATGGTAAAACCCCTGGAAATTATGAGCTGCTATGAGGAATTGCTTAGGGAGCTGGGTATGTTTAGAGTGCAACTGATGTTAAGTGGTCCACTTCCATAATACTGGAGGGAACAGGTAGCCATGTTGATTGGTAGCTGTTGAAATGGGTAACCATTACTCACACCTTGGGACAGTGAGTTCCACAGTGTAACTACATGTGCAAAAGTTTTCCTTCATTTTCTTTTTCCTGAATGTCCTGCCATTCATTTTTCTCAGATGTGACCCCAGGTTGGGCTCCAGGGTCATGAGAAGGAGAGTCCATCTTGGCTTTTGTCACTTCCTGCCACCAAACTGGCTTCGACTGACGGTGGCCCTATAAATGGGGAGCTGCCAAAAGCCCTGGTCTTTAACTGGATGTCCCTTTCAAATGAGGAAATTCCCACAAAGTTATCATCTTCTAACTTTTTTTTAAAAAAAGTTCTTGGGTGTTAACCATGCCCCTCCCATCAGGAAATAATGTGTATATGACTGTGTTTTGGTGGGACAAATTTGATAAGATGTGCTACTGTGACCAAGGTCACTTATGTGCTCAGGTCTTAGATCATGTTCAGGCCCTATGCACACGAGTGTTAGCTTGCATGGATGTTGGAAATGAAAACATCAGCTAAAAACTGTCTTGAGATTGAGCTACATATCTGGAGAGGGTGGGGCAGAGATCCCATGCTGGAGCTCCATAGCAGAAGTTTCCACTTGTGGAGTTAGATGCGTACAAGCCGTGTCTTGAATAATGGCAAAGGAACACACCTCTGAATACGCAATCACATATACAATTGGCATATGCATTTGTATGTGCGTTGGCCCTACATGTGCAACTCACCCATGAGCTGAATGCATCCCTTCCTCATCAGATGAAAATGCCCAGCTGCTTCCGCAGGGCACACGTCCAATGTGCACAGGATTCCGGTCAGGGTCTGCTGTCACCGGACGCACGACCAAGGGAACGGGGTGGGGGAAGGGAAGCTCCGGCCCAAGCCGGCCAGTCCGCTTCAGGCAAGGAAGCCGCAGAACGCGGGCAAGAGAAAGCAGAGCGTGCAGCTGGGAACCTCGGTTGGGAGCCCTCGTGCACCCTCTGTCCCTCCCCTGTTGGCACCTGATCGTGTATGCAGGCACAGTGGCACATTCCCACACTTCCAACAGCGGCCAGGATCCCGGTGGTGACCTACACCAGGTGTCAGCCCCATTACACCAGCGTAAGTACTTTCCCGCGCATTGCTGGCAGAGCCAGCCTCTCCCTCTTCGTGCGAAGGCAGCTGGGCAG
This sequence comes from Cyclura pinguis, assembly GCA_030412105.1. Classification (NCBI taxonomy): domain Eukaryota; kingdom Metazoa; phylum Chordata; class Lepidosauria; order Squamata; family Iguanidae; genus Cyclura; species Cyclura pinguis. The sequence goes on from CM059601.1 coordinate 613,790, forward strand.
CCCTTGGGCAAAGGTGGCAGGGCTTCCCAGGAAGGAAGACGGTGACGGTGCTGCTGCCTTCCTTGGGTGTGCGGCGGGAGCACGCCCGTGCCCAGCGGGTGTCTAGGGGGGCGGATGGAGTTGCGTTTGGGCAGCATGCAGCTGCCCTTGGGCACCCGGCAAAGGAAGTGCGGCCGTTGCCCTCTGGACCAGAAACGTCGGCCGGAATGCGTGCTCCTCCAGCCCTCAAACCGGATGGCTTTAGGAGGAGATCAGAAGAACGCCTGGAGAAGGCGGGGAGGGGGTGCCCTGGCGCTCTAAAGCCGGGATCTCTCCCTTGAGCTGTCGCCGCGCCACATCTGAAGAATCCTTGACCCGGAAGCGGAGACGGGACCCGCCCTGCCAGGCGACTCCGGGCTCTTTCTGGCTGCCTGGGGGAGGCGGCGGCGGGGGCGAGAGGGCCGTGCTGGTGTCTGCTGGGCTCTGAGCAGCTGGCCAATGTGTTTTTCATCTTCCCGCTGGCTTCTCCCCCTCCAAGGCGGCCAGAAGCAGCAGCAGCAGCAGCAGCAGCAATTGGGCCCAGATGTTGCCTTCCGCCCGCCCGCCGGCCCGCCCGCGCAGCTCCTGGGAAGAAGGCCGGGAAGCGCGAGAGAGATCCCGGTTCCGCTCCTGGCGGCCGCTGCGCGCGCCTGGCTTCGGGGGGCTCTCCGTGACGGGCGGCAGATGGAGCCGAGCTGCGCCGAGCGCCTGGCGCACGCCTTGGGTGCTGGGGTGGGGGCGCTCAGAGGGAAGCCGGGAAGGAGGAAGGGCCTGGGTCCCTCTCTCGTCCGCCCCCGCCGGCGTTTCGCTCTGGAAGGTGGGCAGAGAACGCCGCCCTCGATCCAGAAAAGGCCTCGGGGGTCGCTCTCCCCCCACTCTCTGCTGCCGCCCAGGAACGGAAGGGAGCGGGGCTGCTGGTGGAAGGAACAGGCCCGGTCATTCGGGAAGGGTAGACGAGTAGACCAGGGCCGGGAGACGGGGTACGGCTTTTATCCACGGTTTTCCCGTCCACTTCCGCTCCAAAAACATGAGTTTGGGGCGAAAAGCACGTTTTCGTGAGGGCAGACGTTGGCTGGGATCCCGTTCGGCCGCTCCCAGGCCCTCAGCTGGCCTTCCGACCGCGTAACCGCCGGGGATTCACGGTTGTGGCCCTCCGCGAATGAGCGTGGCCCCCAAACCCGAGCTTTCCGGCCTCGCCAGCCGGAGAGATTCCGCGGGGCTGCTGATTCGGGCGCGGGGGAAGGAGGCCCGCAGCGCCCTCCTGGCAGCGGGGCCCGTCGAGGGGAGCAGTTGCCGCGGGTCCCGAGGCGTCTCTGCGGCTGCGCTTTCTCGATGCTCCCCGTGGCCGGAGGGCCTTCCGGGCATCGTCCCCCCGAGCCCCAGACTGCGGGACCTCGGAAACCCTTCCGTTTCGGCCAGGCGGAAAATGTAATGTTTGGGGGCTTTGCCCCCCCCCGCCCCCCATGTTGAGAAGTGGAGAGGCCCGCTCTGGTCCTGGGGCCTTCGGGATCATTTGCCAAGGAGAGCGTGGGGAGGGGGTCTGTCGCTGAGCCCCCTCCCCTTTTGACACCGGCCGCCCTCCTATGAGCAGTGCTTCGGAGCGGGTCGCCATCACTAGCACCCCAGCCAGTGGGGGACTGGGGGGGGGCGTGAAGAGGCGCGCGCCTCTCCTCTCTCCTCCGCAGCCGCTGCCCCTGCGCACCGGCTCTCGCGCCCCCCCCCGGCCCCAGGCCTCCTTCCCGCTGAGCTGCTCCGCTTTCCCTCGTCTCTCTCCCCACCGAGCCGGCGCGGGCGGGCGCGGGCGGGCGTGCGGCGGGCGGGCCTCCCGCTCGGCCGCCTCGCGACTGGCTCGAGGCTCCCTCCCTCCCCGCTCGCTCGCCAGGAAACGTCCGCTGTGGAAACCGAGGAGGAGGAGGGGGGCACGAGCCCCTCTCAGCCCCCAGCGCCCCCCCGCGTCAGGAAGCCGCCCCGCCACGTGCTTCTCTCTCGCTCGGGGGCTTGGCGCGCGGAGGTGCCGGAGGATGCTGCCTGTCCCCAGCCGGGTCTCTCTCCCTCCCCCTCCTCTTATTTTAGGGCAAGAGGGGCTTAGATAGCGTAGAGGGTTTCTTTTCCTCGCGTGCCAAAGCCTCCTGCTTTCCCACCTAAAGTCTCATCGTTTGCTCTTGTGCCACTTAAATGCATAGTCACAAATACCTTTGGTATCCAGGCAAGTAGACCCCGTGACCCAGGACAGTGCCTGGGGTCGTCGGTCTTGTGAAAGACCCCCCTTCCCAGAGTCCTTCTCTTTCCTCCTCCATTTTTGCTTCTTCTTCTTCCCTCCGACCGTGCTTGAGAAGGTGGTGAGTTAAGAAGGAAGCTACCGTCTTACCTGATTTAGCCGTTAGCTACTTAGGATGTCCTCTCCCCAGTGCGTATGTAAATATAATAGCCCCTAGCAAACTTTTCTAACCTCGTAGCCTGAAACTGCATAGCCTATTCTGTTTTCTCAGTCAGTTTCAGTTCAGGGAGCAACGTGGAGATTGGGGCACACTTTTTCTGCAACCCTGCAAAGGGAAGGCTTGTTCCTAACAGTTTTGGCTTTCACGGAATTTCCCCAAAGGGCTAACACCCTGGGAAACTCAAACGCCCGGCGCTCTTTCCAGACCGGGTTCCTGGAGGCCGGCACACGACCCGTGCGGGGCTTCAGCTGCTCTGGCGTATTTTCCCTCCCTTCCCGTTCCAAGAATATTTATGGAAACTGTGGCACAACTCTGACATTAAAGTCGGGGTGGGGGGGGGGAGATAAAGAAAACGAATGTCCTTCTTCAGGACTCAATCAGGCTCACCCCCCGCAGCCCCCTCCCCACTGCCCCCCACAGGCACCTGCAATAACATCTTTTCTCCCCCTTCCCCGAAGGCAGACGCTGCAGGAATGGAAAAGTAAATGACGGAGCAAAGGAAACACAGCCAGGCCGCCGCCGCCGCCGCCGCCGCCGCGGGGTGGGGAGCGAGGGGGCCTCCCCGTTGATTTGGCCAAGTCGGCCTTTGAGGCCGCTTGGGGACTGTGGCTCTCAGAGATTGATGGGAGGCCAGGCTTGTGGGAGGGGGGGCCTTCCAGGGGATATCCCCCCCAAATTTCTGCCCGGCCTCCTTTGCTTCACTCAGAGGAAAGGCAGGGTGAGGCGTGGAGGCCTGTGGGTGTCTGAGGCCACTTCCGCACTGGACTGCTCTAGTGCTATTATTCCGCTTTAAATATCCTATGGAATTGGTCGGAGACCCCCGTGTCAGCTGGCTTGCTCTCTGGTTCCACAACCACAGTTGCTGTGGCTACCTCCCATACTGGCTGTGGGGTGCCTTCACAGCCTCAAGGGCCTAGATCCAAAGCCCAAGTAGGGGGCATCTGCGGACTGGTGGGAGTTGTGCGAGGGGTGATTCACCACCCGGCAATTGATTCAGTGGGTCTGCACTGGCTGGGATCCGCACTTGGAGCGAGGCTCTTGTCTTTTCCGGAGGTCTTTCTGCACCCCACAGATTTGCGGGGTTTCTTAGAGGTGGCACCCTTGCTGTGGAATTCTTTACCCAGCATCTGATGAAAAGACTTAATCCCACCTTCCTGCAGTTTCCCTTATTTGTTACTTCCCCTCCAGTCTTTGTGCCACCAGGACAGACACTGGAGTCTTCCCAGAGCCCTCCCCCGGCCCAGGGCGGTGGCATCCGGAGCGGCCCCCAAAGATACAAAGGTGGACTCACTTGAGTCCAGGCCTGCAGCCCAATGCATGGGCCCTGAGCCCTGCTCACACTGTGCGGCTCACCGCGTGCTTTTTTGCACCCCCTCCCAATCTCTCTCTCTCTCTCCCTCCTTCCCCTTGTGTGCTTAACATACTTCAGATGTTTGCTGCGAGGGGTAAAAATCACAGACTACAAACATCCACTTCTTTGCATGGCAGTCAGTTCCATGGAAACCGCTGGCAAGAGTAAAAAGCCCTTTAGATCATTGGGTGGGTGGGGGGGACATGTTAGCAGGAAGTGAAAAGCAGACAGTTCCAAGAGAAGCAGAGCAACTCCCCCGAGACTGCAGCTGAGTCCTGGGGAGCCGGCAGTGTCAGCTGCCAGGAAAGCCAAGCCGAGGTTCAAAGTGGGCACTTCTGAAAAATCTGCCTCATTTTATTGTTGTGTGGCCAAAAGCAGCCTGCCTGCACCTCTCCCCTTGATTTTCATTCTGCTCCTTGATTTTGTTTCCTGAGATTTCTGGAGACAGAAGCCAAAGAGGGACCATGTGGTTTCTCTGCTTTTCCATGTCTGCTAGAGCCACTTGCATGGATGGCCTGTAACTATCCGCATTAGTGGGCTGATTGGTCTGCCCACTGTTTAAAATAAAAGGTCTGTTCCCATTAAATTCTTCTTTTTTCCCCATTCTGTCTATTAACCTTGGCTTTGCAAACAGACCTCAGTGCTTCATGATGCAGAAGCAAAAAGGTGAGATGCAACCTGAAACCATCAGAAGACCTTAGAAATTTGCAGGCAGCTTCCCAGAACCACGGTGGCGCCTGAGCAAAAGCAGTTGTTTACCAAGAAAATGGTGGTCCGTGCCATGTCCTGGCTGCACAGAGGTGCCTCCCCAAACTCTGGAGTACCATGGGTCCCACACCCAGGCAGAGCTGCAGCTGTTGTCCTGTGCTGATGGGTGGTCTCTCTCTCTCTGTGCTGTGAATGCTCCAACAGGCATTGCAAAAGTACCTCCACACTGGGGGTGGCTGTTGGGCCTCCTCTGATGGGAGCCAGGAAATTCTCTCTGGCTTTTATTGCTGCTCCTCACACAAATGCTCTGGACTGAACGGGAGCTCTTGACCCCAGTTTGGCACTGACTGGCACAGGCCCTCCCTGTCTCGTCCAGTTAACTCAGAGCAGCTGTGGGAAGAGGCACGAGGAATAAGATCCGGAGGAAAACCACCACCCACTGAAGCAGGCCCACGGACTGCATCCACCCACTTGCTTTGGAATCCCTGATGGTGTGGGCTGGGAGAGAAACACAACGGGAAGCATGGTCTGGGGACACTGTCTGGCTCACTCACGAGACGTGGGTTCCAAGACTCTTGCACCCGCTGGCGCTCCCAAAGGATGAGCTTCTCCCCTCCCTCACAGGCTCGGCGCTGCTTTTGGCTGCCACGTGCCCAGCAGAATGTGGACCAGCTGCAGAAGCATCAAAGCGCCGCCCCAGAGCCCGGCCCGGCCCGGCCACAGCCTAATCGCTTGCAGCTGAAATGCGTCTCTCTGTCTCCTTGGCACTGGCTGCTCCCTTTTCCCGTCCAGCACAAATATGTTCCCGCGCATCCCCCCAGGAGGATCTCCCCAGACCCCCGCTCCTCCTCTTGATGGGGTCCTTTGCTCCTGGGAACTTCAGAACAGGGTGGCCCCTTTTCATCCCCAGGTGTTGGGCTGGCTCTCTGGGTACTTGGCATTGCCCCTTCTAGTGATAGTAGCAGTAATTCTCCTTCTCCTTCTTCTTTATTTGCATCTCACTTAGAGTAGAACTAAACTATTCATAGCATGAAAACAATTCACACCTCCGTTAAAAGAATAAAAAGCCATTAAAAAGATAAAAAGCTCTTTAAAACCATTCAGTTGGAAGAAACAGCACCCCTTTAAAGACTTTCTGTTTTGAAATAGGTTGTTACGCCCACCCGCCCTTGCTGGCAGCCGAAGGGCATCAGGGCTGTGATGGGGGCCCCTCCAGGCTTCTCTGCTGCAGGCCTGCTCTCGGGGGGGGGGGGCAGCTCTGTGCCAGCTACCTGAGAGAGCCACAGGGCACAGCAGTCCTCCTCCATCCAGCCCTGTCTCTCCATCTGGCTCCCTCCCTGTACCAAAAGCTTGCCTCATGGTACAGCCCTCACCAGGGGCAGCGTGTGGCTGTGCTCCACTGGCACAAGACTGCTCTGTGGAGGCAACACAGAGCTCAGCGCTTGTGGCAGATGGATCGGGTGGCCTGGCTGCTGCATGTAGGGGAAAGTGTGACCTGGGGTGGCAAGGGAAGCAGAGCGCAGTGACGGGGGGTGACGGGCTGGGGCATGAAGGAAAGTGAAGCCGAGGAGAGTCCCGTCTTTGTACAAACCCCTTAAATTCATCATGCCCCTTGGGAAAGGTCCCCCTCTTTGGGGCCTGGATGGAAAGAGTGGGAGGAGGGTGGCAGGGCTGGATTCCCTGTGTGCCATGGGGGACCCCCTGCCTCTACCTCCTGGGGCAAAAGAGCTTGGGGAGGACATGGTGAAGCCACTGCTGGTGGCCTCCATGGCATTGGGGCAGTGGAGGGTTGTAGTCTGAACTTTAAGGGCACTCCCCAAGGTGCTGAACTGATATGGAGGAAAATAAGGATCAGTACCTGTGCTCACTCCTTTAAAGTTCCAGACCAGGCTCATGGACATGGGGGGCAGTGACCACCCTGATGGAGGATGAAGGCCCTTTTTCTCCCTCCGTGCCGTGCCGTGCTGTGCCATGATGCCAGTGCCAGCCTAAGATGCCATGTCCTCTCCCAGTGGGAATGGGCGAATCCCAGGCAGTAGAGCAACGGGAGCCTTGTCCTGCTTGTGGGAAAGCGCCACAGTCCCTCTCCGCTCAATGTTCATCACTGGTGGGAACCTCCCCCCCCCGACAAGAGGCATTTGGGATGGCTGTCTAATGACAGTGGCTTCAATGGGGGTGCTTTGTTGGTGGGGGATGACCCAACGGGTCCCAGCCCCATTAGCTCTCTTTTCCAGGGGGATGGGCTAGGTGCTGAGAGGGACAATGGCCGGCAGAGGGGGGACACCACCCTGTCCACCTTTCCCTTTTGTCCCCCTTTGACCCTCCTCAAAGACCTCTTCCAAAGGGGGCGGCCCTTTGGGGGCATCTATGCAGTTCTTTAGCCCTGCAGGACTTGAGCAGGCTGGTTGTTTAGCAACACAGAAATGTGACCTTAATGGACTCTGCTCCTGGCTGCAGGAGTCCATAAATCGTTCTGGAGGCCGACGGGTGTTTTGTGACTCCAAAACAGTTTTGCTTGGGGGGGCTGAAGGGAGGGAAGGGACATCCTTGGGAAGCAGAGGCCAGGCCAATGCGGTGTGGCTGGATGTGTCCGTGGCTGTTTTCCTGGTCCTTGCTCTCTCCTCGGCTTGTGGGTCGAACCTCAGAGTCACCAGGGCCTGGGGCCTTGGCACACCCCACAACCAGCCCCAGAGTGCATGGAAAGGTGCCTGTGCGTCTGGGTCTTCATGGAGTCCCATGAACTTTAGAGGGTTTTCTTAGGCAAGGAGTCCTCAGAGGTGGTTTTGCCAGTTTTTTCTTCTGACACAGAGCCTACGGGACCTGGAATTCATTGGCAGTCTCCCATCCACATACTAACCAGGACTGACCCTGCTTAGCTTCCAAGATCAGATAGGATCTGGTGACTTTAGGATATTTAGGTGTCAATGTAACATACCTGCCAATATTTAACAGATGAAAACTGAGACATGTGTGGCTGGGCAACATCACTGTAAGGTTAAGCTGGAAAAAGTTATTAAGGGTGAGGAACAGACAAATTGGAGGGGCTGCAGCGGTTTGCTTTTCCTTGAGCCTCTTGGGATGGGCATGATTCTCCTTCCTCCTCTCCTCTCCTCTCCTCTCTGCTGAGTTAATTGAGTAAGAACTACTTTTGCTCTTTGAATGCAGTTTGCAGCAATAAAAGCAAGCTGAAGACAAAAGGGGAAGCTGGGAGGAGGAGAGAGAAATTGGAACTGAAAGAGTGGGACGGCAGAGGAGCAGCCAGGACTGAGCAGGCCCGGTCAGGATGGGGGGAGGCTATGGTGAAACTCTGCCAACTTTTGATGCCCGGTGACTTTGGGCAAGTATGGTGTTGGCCGGTGGTTTTTAACCTGGGGTCCGGGGACCCCTGGGGGTCTGCAGAATCCTCACAGGGGGTTTGGGAAGCCCTTCTGCTGGATACCACCCCCACAGCAGCAACGGGGGTGCAGCAGTGGGGATGGGGGTGGGTGCTGAAACTTGTTTGCAAACAAGTGAGCAATTTGCATGTGTGTATGCGCTTGCCGCTGTGTGTTTAGCCAGTGAATGTGGCAGTGGGGAGGGGTGCTGTTGGGAATTAGAGTTTCCCAGGGTGTTGGCCCTATTGGGAAATTCTATGAAAACTAAAACTGCTTTATTTCCTTCTTTCAGCAGAGTAGCAGAAAAAAGCACGCCCAAATTTCTATGTGGCTTTTTTGATCCGCCCCTGCTGTAGCGGCTGGCCATTTGCACCCTGTCGTTTGCTCCTTTGTGCGTTGAGCCTTGCCGTGTTGCCATTCAACACATGGGTCACACAGCATGATTGGTGAGTACTTCCACCCACAGAGGGTTATGCTGCACAGGCCCCATCCAGGGTCTTCACCTGGCCGCACCATAAATCAGGCGGTCCCCAGACCAGCAGAAGGCCAGCAGGGAATTTGCTGTACATCATCGTTCCTGCTTCCAGAACAGAACTGTTTCCCAGTCAGCCCAGCTGGGAAAGCACACTCCTTGGGCTGGGTCCAGATTCAGCCAGTGGGATTTACACTGGTCATAACTCACTTGGTTCCCACTGATTTCGATGAGTGGGCTGTAAGGATGGCTGCATCTGGAACCAGATTCCCAGCAGCTGGAAGGTGATCCCCCGTCCGCTAGACTGACCCTTTGCAAGTGCAAGGATCACTGTGTGGGCGGTCTGAGACAAGGAATGCCCTCAGTGTGGAAGAGGATGCCACTGCAAAGAGTGGACAACAAAGTGTTCCGTTTTGAAGCCATGTGGGCCAAAGCTCGAGAAGTGAGTCATTTTGCCACCCCCGTTTGCTCAGACTGGAAGGGCTTCTGCCAACAAGGTGCTGGAGGCCTCTGAACTCAGCCCAGCTCCCCTTACGCAGCTGGGTGCTGCTGGCCTCCTGGCCACCCCTCCCCGGTCCCAAAGGTGGGTCCACAGATTACACTGCCCTCCTGCCTTTCTCATCCAAAATGCCCCCTCTGCATTGTTCTCAGCACCAAGAGAGATGCCCTGGCCCAAGGCCTGCCGTTGGGCAGCACCTTTGTTAAGACCGAGCCAAATGCTACAAAACTGCACAAGTTCTTGGGATCTCTTCACTGGGGCAGGCAATATGTGGGTGGGGGCTCCCTCAGTTGTGCTGGATGTTGTTGGTGATCATGGAGCCTGCAGGTAGACTCAAAGCATTTCCAGACAGAGGCCTCCTCACACAAACACTTACAGGGCATGATCCTGCAGGGCTATTTTCCCTTGGCTCTTTTGCTGCTCCTCTTCGAAAGATATTTTTGATGCAAAGGAAAAGACAGGAAGAAGGGGTGGTAAGAGGTGAGGGAGGCAAGGCAAAAATCCAGTGAAAGGCCTTGTCCAGAATGGCCCCCAGTCTTGCAGCATGGGCTGAAGAGCATGAAACCTTGCCCACTGCTGTATTCTTCTTAGGTTGCTCCTAATAGCAGCATTGTCAGGCCTGCAGATTTTTGTTGGAAAAATTCCAGCATTCTCTCTCCCCGCATCTTGTTCTTAGAGCAAGTGGGCATAGCTAGCATAGGGCTTCCTTTCTCTTTTGCATGCCAAAGCTCCACCATTTGCCTTTCTGTCATTTAATTGCATGATCATAAATGCCTTTGGTGTTCAGGTGATCAGATCACATGACCCAGGACAGTTCCTTGGGTCATCAGTCTTACAAAAGAAAGACACCCCTCCTTTGATCTCTCTTCTCCTCCATTTTCGCATCCTCTTCCTCCTCTCCGACCATGCTTCACATCTCCATCAGAAGATGGTGAGTTAAGAATGAAGCTACTACTATTCATTAGCTAGTTAGGATGTAGGCTCCCCAATACTTATGTAAATGTAGAAGCCATTAGTAAACTTTTCTAAGTTTGTAACATGAAGCTGCCTGCATTTGTTTTGTTTCTTCAGTCAGTTTGAGATCAGAAAAGCCATACACAAATTTAGACGTGCTTTTTCTGTTACTCTGCTAAAAGTAGGCTGAATCCTTACTAATTTAGCTTCCATAGAATCTCCCAACAGGGCTAACACCCTGAGAAACTCTAATTTCCTACAATTTTCATGTAAACTGTTCTGAGTTTTTAGCTCTGTTGTATTTGCTTTTATTTGGCAGCCGGTTTGGGAAGAAAGGTGGTAATATAAATAAAAATTATTGTTTGTACTGCCTAACAGATGTTACTGGCTGGAATTTTGGGCCAGCCATGATTTGAGTTCTATCCAACAATCAATGAAGCATTTGCAATTTCTATTATGATCGTGATCATGATCACCACCACTGCCACCACCATCATCATCTCGTCATCATCATTGAGATGTGTGTTTATTTCCCTCATCCTCAAAGAACCTCTTTCCTCTGCTTTGTTTGCTCCCACTTTCTGCAAGTTTGAGAATTATTTCAGGCCTGTTTTCTTTTCTGAAGTGAGGAATGATTAGGAGCTGGAGGCGAGTGCCCTTTGCACCCCCGGACTCCGTTGGGACCCCCCTCCCCATCCTTTCCTTGAGAATTCACTGCAGGGATTCCCACACTCCACTCTTCTTTCGAGGCCCAGCCTTTCTGCACAAGGGACCTTTTATGGCAGCTTTCTTTCCCATTTTCTCAGCCGGAGAGAGGGAACCAAGCCCCTCCCCGCCGTGTGATGGATGCACATGTGAGCAGGCAGCCGAGTTGCGTGAAGTCAGAAACCAGCCTGTGGTGGCATCTGCATTCACAGATAATTTGCAGACTCCCGAGGAGAGGTTAAGGGCTGGGGGCACAGCTCCCATTCAGGCAGCTCCACAGTGGTGGCACCATGTCATCGCCAGCTGCCTCAATTGAGCTGTCCTGCCAGGCGATGCCTGTCCGGACTGCTGGGCCCATCCACTCTGGTCAAAGGGGAAAAACGGCCAACAAATTCTGAGCAGCAGGAACCGGACGCTCTCCTGCCTGGCCGGATGAAAAGTCCCTGTCACTTTCGCGTGGGAGTCAGGGAGCCCCGCCAAGCTGCCTGCTTAGCCTCTGGCTGCCTCCTTTGCTTCAGATCGTCTTGCTACACCGTTATACCACTATTGTCCCACCTTAACTGCCATGGCAACATCCAATGGAATCCTGGGGTTTGCAGTTCAGGGAGGGGCCTTTAGAATTCTCACCCAGAGAGCCCTTTGGCCTCCGTAAACTACAAACCCCAGAATTCCACAAGATGCTGCTGTGGCAGTTAAAGTGGAATATAGAACCATAGCAGTGCACTGTAGTGAGGAAGGGAGTGTACTGTGCAGCTGGATGAGGGCCTGCCGTGTGGTGTTGCCCAGGAACCACGGTTCTCAAGGGCCAGGTATGTTGCTGAGCCCCATATTAGCCCTGAAAGAGGCAGCAAATTATTCTTATTATTTTATCTGTCTGTATACTGCCTTTCTCTCAATGATGGGATTGAGGAAGCTAAAAACATATTTAAAACAATATGAATTAAAAATAGTACAAGCATTCATAAGTGTGTTAAATATAAGATTTAAAAACAATTAATCAACTTATGAAGTTAAAAACATTATGCACTAAAAATATTAAAATGCATTAGAAGACTGTATAGAAACCTTAAAAACAGCACCATGCAGCATCAAAAACCCAGCTCTAGCCAGTTTGTAAAAGCTTTGTGGCACAAAAAGATTTTGACCTGTTGACAGAAGGAGATCAAGGCCGGGGGAGTTCCAAAGTCTGGTTGCTGCTGCTGAGAAGGTCTCATCTTCATTGTGTCCCACTGAGCCACCCTGGGAGGGTGAGAGGACAGAGAGAAGGGCCTCCCTCGATGGTCTGAGAGCTCTACAGGGCTCGTAGAGGGAGACACAGTCCTTCAAATAATCACACAATTATACAGAGGGACACACCTTGGAATAGCCCCCTTCATCTGAGAAGACCTCATTTATTTTTGTGAATAGGATCTGAGTGGTGAATGGCCCAAATTCCAATCAATAGCCTCTGATAGACTGTGAAAACTAACCTCCCCCGTCCCCCCGGCAAAATACTCACTTTATATGTTTCCCACCCTGTGCCAGGGCAGAAAAGCTCCACGACTCTGGCTCTGTGCCAAGTGGAGAGAAAACAGCATGTCTGTCCCTAGCAGCAGACCCCAGGAACACCCGCAGCACTCCCCAGTGGCGCTTGCCTCTGGCCCTGCCCACGTGGCAGCTGGTGGGGACATTCTGCCCGCTTGGCACATCAGCCCACCTCTCAGCTCTTGCCCAGGTGCCGCCCTGTGATGCCACTCAAAGCCCGGGTGAGTGGAGAGGGCACTCTCCTTTGAATGTGCTGCTGGGCTGTTTGATGGAGCAAAGCTCTGCGAAGCCTGGAAACCACGAAGCCCTACGAGGAACAGCTGAGGGAGCTGGGATGGTTTAGCTTGGAGAAGAGAAGGACAAGAGGGGGCATCATAGCCATGTTTAAATATTTGAAGGGATGCCATGCAGAGGATGGAGCAAGCCGGTTTTCTGCTACTCTGGAGACTAAGACGCTGTGGAGCAATGGCTTCAAATATCAGGAACAGGGATTCCACCTAAACCTTAGGAAGAACTTCCTGATGGTAAGAGCAGTTCGACAGTGGAATCCACTGGTATCTCAGCGGAGTGGAGCGGAGCCTCCTCCTTTTTTGGATGGTCGTCTGTCAAAGGGAGGGCTTCCACTGTGTTTTTCTGCATGGCCCAAGGGGGCTGGATTGGTTGACCCAAGGGGGTCTCTTCCAACTCTAGGGTTCTAGGCTTCTATGGGTCACCCTCTGGTTGCCTGGGAGACTTTTGAGGCCATCCCCGCACGCACACTCATCAGTGTGGTGTGTTGTGCTGCGTGAGACAAGAAAGACGTTGATGCCTCTTTGATTTAGGAAATAAGATGAGTAAAGGCGGGAAGGACGTTTTTCCGAAGGAGGCTTGTTGTGGAGAAGGCAAGGAGCCTCCCTCCCTCGCTCGCTCGCTCCCTCCTTCCCTCACTCTTAGGTTTGGCGTAACAGAGGTCACGGGGCCCCGGGGAGTCCTGGGGTGCCGGAGGAACTGATCCGAAAGCGCCCCTTGACTTGTGAGCCTTCGGCGAAGAAAGGGCCGGCGTGCTCGGTGGCGTTTCACTGCGCGCGAGAAGGACGCTCCCTCCCTCCCTCCCTTCGAGTTCCGACAAAAGCGGGGAGCGGCGGGCGGGCCGGCGGGCGGCCGGCCTTTTGGGGGCGGCCTCGACAGCGAACGGCCTCTCCCGCTGGAGAAGAAAAGGAAGCGGCCAAGCCGGGCCGTCGGGAAAAAAACGCCGCTTTCTTTGCGAGGAGGGACAAAGGCCGCGGAACGGAGCCCCGGCGGGGGGCTGACCTTTCCAGCGCCAGAGAAGCGCGGAGCCTCCGGCCGCACAAAGGCAGCCCGCCCGGGCGGGAGGGGGTTTGGCCCGCCGCGGCTCCCCGCCGGTCGGCCACGAAGAGGCCCCGCGCCCCCTCGGCCCGCCGCGGAGAGGAAGGGGCCGGAGACGATGCTCGGGCCGCGGGCGGGCGAGGGGGAGGCATCGGCCCCATCGTGAATAAATGACAGCCCCCTCTCTCCCTCAGAACCGGAGAAACGCGGGGCCGCTTCTGCGCTCTTTCCCTCCCCCCCCCTCCAGGTCTCGCGGGGCGGGAAGAGGCGGATAGCCGCCCCGAGGGCCGTCGGAGGAACCTGGCGGGCTCTTCCGCGTGCCCCTGAGGAAACAGGCGGGCATTGGGGTCCCGCGCAGAGCGCCCACAGTCAGTTCGAGGTTGAGACAGTGGAGGGGCGCGTGCGGGGCCTTTGCGCACGGGTGCACACCTTGTGCGTGGCTGTGCGTCGCGCGTTGCAGAGCATCACAAGTCACGACGGGGCAGGCAACCTCACGGAACGCCAGAATCACAGAGTCGTAGAATCGCAGAGCTGGAAGAGACCCCAGGGCCATCCAGTCCAGCCGCTTTCTGCCACGCAGGAACACACACCCGAGCCCTCCCGTGGGCAGAGGGCCGTCCAGCCTCTCCTTAAAAACCTCCAGAGGAGGAGACGTAAGCCGACGCTTGCTCTCCTCGACCTAGGCTGTCGCGGCCCGGGGCTTCCAAGGTCGCGGCGCCGGACACACGGACGGGGGGGCGTATAATAATAGGATCCTGGAATCCTAGGGTTGGAAGAGGCCCCAGGGGCCATGCGGGGAGACACCATCCAAACCCTCAGCCCCCGCTTGAAAACCTCCGAAGAGGAGGAGGCTCCACCACACTCCCTTCAGGCAGCAGGGGATTCCACTGTCCAGCTGGTCTTACCACCAGGAAGTTCCTCCTCATGTTTAGGCGGAATCTGTTTCCCCGAAGTCTGAAGCCATTGCTCTGAGTCCAGGTCTCTGGAGCAGCAGAAAACAGGCTTGCTCCATCCTCTAGATGACATCTCTTCAAATATTTAAACGCGCCTATCCCGTCACCCTTCACCTTCTCCCCAGCTCCCTCAGCCGCTCCTCAGGGGGCTCCATGGTTTCCGGGCCTTCGACCGTTTCGGTCGCCCTCCTCCCGAGAGCCTTCACGATCTCGCGGTCTGACCAGGCCTGGATTCCCCGCTCGGCCACGGAAACCCACCGGGTGACCTTGGGCGCGTCACACACTCTCAGCCCCAGAGAAGCCCGTGACGGGGTAGCCTTAGGGTCGCCGTAGGTCGCAATGGACTTGAAGGCACACAGCCACAAGCGCCGCCTCTGCGCAGGGGCGCGCTCGCTCGCCCTCCAGCCCTGCCGCCGCCGCCGCCCGGGAGCCTCCCGAAGGCGGAAGGGAGTTCCGGGGTCGCTCGCTCTGGCCCCGGAGGGCTCCTCCCGACTAGAAACCCTCGGGGGGGGGAGGGAGGGCAGCAGGCCCGCCTGGTACGGGGCCGGGGGCCGGGGGGGGAGGAGGAGCGGTTCCCAGACGTCGCTCCCCTGTCACTGGCCATTTTGAAGGCAGTCACGCAGGTCGCTTTACGCTGGCCCTGAAGAAAGGAAACAGGTCCCTGCCCCGAGTCGGTTACAACCTAAATTTTACAGGTAGAGAGGTGAAGGAGGAGCGCGGGTGTGTGGGAGGGAGGGAGGACGGGGAAGCGGGAGTGGGTGCGAGAAGGAAGGGTGGAACACGGCGTCTGGGTTCATAGGTGCTGCTGGAAGCCGTCCGGGGGGAGGGGGAGTTGGGGGGCGGGCTGAGGGTTCCCCGGAGTCCCAGGCGGGGCAAGGCGCCTTTGGTGGTGTCGCCCCCGGCCAAGCAGCCCCCAGCATCTGCCCGCAAGAGGGGGCCGAAGTTGCCTCCTCGTGAGTAGGGGGAGCAGCCAGCCCCTTGCGGGAAGCTCGGTGGCTGCCTCTAAATTGACGACATGAGGGGGGGAGAGGAAAAGAAAAGGCGGAGGGCTGGAAATGCGGCTTCGAGGAGCGTCTCTCGGCAGCGCTGTGGCGGGGGTCTAATCTCCACGGGCCCCTGTCCATTTATCAACTTAAAATACGGCCTGCCGAGCGAGATAAGCAGGGAGGGGGGCAGGGAGGCCGCCGATCGGGAGGGCCTGACGTCTCCTGAGCAACGGCGAGGAGAGGCGCCCCCAGCCTCCCGGGGCGGAGAGCGCGGTGGGTTTGCCCACCCGAGTCCCCTCTCTCAGCACCTCCCAGGAGAGAGTCCCCGTGACAGGCGCCCAGAGGGCCCGATCCACCCAGCCACGGAGCTGGAGAAAAGCGGGGAGGGGGCAACAGGGCCTGCCTGCCAGACCGGGTTCATCCCCACCCTCCACCTGCATTCTGTCAGCCCCCGCCGGGGGTCTATGGGGCTGCCACTCCAAGGCCCGGTGGAAGCGGCAGCCCCCCTCCCCCTCCCGCCCCCTCCTTTTCAAAGAGGGCCTCCATCACCCCCGCATTTTGAGGATCGATATCTGTCTTTTTTTGGGGGGGCGGCGGCGTATATTTGTATTTATTTATTTATTTAGGAGAACACAAAATTGGATAAACATGAACTCCAACAAAAACTGCTAACATAGACAGAAACTAATGTTACCACGCTGATTAAAATAAAATACTGTGCTAAGCACCAAACTAATCCGCCCAAGACATTAACTCAGGAACCAAACAGTAGCACCCGAATACACTAAAGGGCTCCGACCTCTCCCTGCCAAATTGTAACCAGAAGGGAAGAGTGAGAAGAAGGGAATGTGATTTTTGTTCTAACCATTACGGTTCCAGCTAAGGAAAACTACTAACAGGTGCACCCACAAATTCTTGCATCGTTTGGATTCTTACCGCTCAAGAAATCCATAAACGGTTTCCAACCCTTCAAAACAACGACGACAACAAAGCCTCCAAAACAAAGTCTTCATTTGTTCTATCTTTTTCGAACTCTCCTTAATTTAGCCTTTTGGGACAATTCGTCCAGTTTCTGGTGCTTAAGCCCATTTCCGGGTTTGGGCAAAGAATGTTGTGGCTGCTGATCTCATGTAATGAAGATGGAGTCGGGGATGGGTGGGTGGGACCAGGGTCCTGGGGGGCTCCTGCGGATGACACCGGTGCCAGCAAGGAGGGTAGGCCGGGGAGGGTTGTTGCGGGGACCCTGCGGAGGAGGAGGAGCGGGTGGTGGCGCAGCGTGTCAGGGAGGGGCAGGGAAAGGCTCCAGCTGGAAAGGGGTCTGGGGTCCCCGGGTCTTGCCCGCCTGCCTTGTTGCTCCCCTTCCGGTCACCAGCCCCTCCTCCCCCAGAGGAGCTTTCAAGGTGGTGGTTGGTGGGGGTGGGGCGGGTCCCCAGGTCTGTTTCAACTGGGGGGGACACAGGGTACCCTGTGGCTCCTCCTCACCCAGACAGACAGTAATGCCTTCTCAGGCCATCAGCCCCTCTCTCTGCCCTCAGACAACATCGGTCGTCATCGTCATCATCATCGTCATCATCTTTATTATATTATTTAATTTAAAAATACATTTTATTACATTTCATAGAATCATAGAAATGTAGAGTTGGAAGAGACCCCAGGGCCATCCAGTCCAACCCCCTGCCATGCAGGACCACCCTCAAAGCACTCCCGCCAGGTGGCCATCCAGCCTCTGCTTAAAAACCTCCAAAGAAGGAGACTCCACCACACTCCGAGGCAGCAGATTCCACTGCCGGACAGCCCTGACTGTCAGGAAGTTCTTCCTGAGGTTCAGGTGGGATCTCCTTTCCTGCAGCTTGAATCCATTGCTCCTTGTCCTGGTCTCTGGAGCGGCAGAAAACAAGCCCTCTCTCTCCTCTACATGGCATCCCTTCAAATATTTAAACATGGCTATCATGTCCCCTCTTAACCTTCTCTTCTGCAGACTGAACATACCCAGCTCTCTAAGTCTATCCTCATAGGGCATGGCTTCCAGGCCTCTCACCATTTTGCTTGCCCTCCTCTGGACCTGCTCCAGCCTGACCACGTCCTTCTTGAATTGGGGTGCCCAGAACTGGACACACTATTCAAGATGAGGTCTAACCAAAGCAGAGTAGAGTGGTACCGGTACCTCCCTCGATCTAGACACCGTACTCCTATTGATGCAGCCGAGAATTGCATTGGCTTTCTTGGCTGCCGCATCACACTGCTGACTCATGTTCAGCTTGTGGTCTATTAGGACTCCTAGATCCCTTTCACACGTACTGCCATCCAGCCACGTGTCCCCCACCCTATATTTCTGCATTCCATTTTTTTTACCTAAGTGTAGGACCTTACACTTCTCTCTGTTGAATTTCATTTTGTTAGCTTTGGCCCAGCTCTCCAATCTGTCCAGGTCATTTTGAATGTTGATCCTGTCCTCTGGCATATTAGCAACCCCTCCCAATTGGGTGTCATCTGCAAATTTGATCAGCATGCCCTCTATTCCTGCATCCAAGTCATTGATGAAGATATTGAACAGCACTGGGCCCAGACAGAACCCTGTGGCACCCCGCTGGTCACTTCTCTCCAGGATGAAAAGCAGCCATTGGTGAGCACCCTTTGGGAACGGTCAGTCAACCAGTTCCAGATCCACCTGACAGTAGCCCTGTCCAGCCCGCATTTTACTAGATTCTTTGCAAGAATGTCATGGGGAACTTTGTCAAAGGCCTTACTGAAATCGAGATATGCTACATCCACAGCATTCCCTTCATCTATCAAGCTAGTAACTCTATCATAAAAAGAGATAAGATTAGTCTGGCATGACTTATTTTTGAGAAATCCATGTTGACTTCTCGTGATTACCGCGTTGCTTTCTAAGTGATTAGAAACTGACCGCTTAATGATCTGCTCCAGGATCTTTCCGGGTACTGACGTCAGGCTGACTGGGCGATAATTATTTGGGTCCTCTTTTTTTCCCTTCTTGAAGATGGGGACAACATTTGCCCTCTTCCAGTCTGCTGGAACTTCTCCTGTCCTCCAAGATTTCTCAAAGATCATAGCAAGTGGTTCCGAAATGACCTCTGCCAGTTCTTTTAATATCCTAGGATGCAATTCATCTGGCCCTGGAGACTTGAATTCATCCAGTGTGGCCAGGTGTTCCTGCACCACCTCTCTACCTATTATGTGCCGCATTTCCCCTGCTTCCTCACCTGCTCCTCAACCGCCAGGTTGAGTGCTTGTATCCTTCTGGGAAAAAGCTGAGGCAAAGAAGGTGTTAAGTAGTTCTGCCTTTTCTCTTCCCCGTTAATAATTCACCATCTTCTCTGCGCAGCAACCCTATCGTCTCCTTCTTTTTCCTTTTGCTACGGACATATTTAAAAAAGCCCTTTTTATTGTTTTTAATGTCTCTGGCCAGCCTAAGTTCGTTCTGTGCTTTAGCCTTTCTGACCTCCTCCCTACATCTCCTGGCTACTTGCTTAAATTCTTCTTTGGTGGTTTCCCCCTTCTTCCATTTCCTGTACACGTTTCTCTTAATGCTTAGCTCAACTGAGAGTTCTTTAGCCAACCATTCTGGTTTCTTCAGATGCCTTCCATTTTTCCTCCTTATTGGCACAGTTTTAGACGGTGCCTTCAGTATCTCCCTTTTAAGGAACTCCCATGCCTCCTGAACTCCTTTCCCTTTCACTATTCTTGACCACTGAGTTCCAGCCAGCAGCTCCCTAAGTTTACAGAAGTCCGCTTTTTTAAAATCTAAGACGAGTGTCTGGCTACACTTATCTTCTCCTTCCCACTGAATGCCAAATTCCAATAGGGCATGGTCACTCCCCCCTAAAGATCCAACCACTTCTACCTCATTAACAAGGTCATCCCTATTGGTCAGGATCAGATCTAGAATATTTGATCCCCTTGTGGCCTCTTCCACCTTCTGGACCATGAAATTGTCTGCAAGACAAGCAAGAAACTTGCTGGACCTTGCTGTCTTGGCAGAGTTTGACTGCCAACATAGATCCGGGTAATTGAAATCTCCTATTATTACTGTATCTCTCCTTTTTGAATGCGCAGTCATTTGATTGAGGAAGGTATCATCAAGGTCCTCGGTCTGGGTTGGAGGTCTGTAGAAAACCCCCACCAGAATATCCCTATTGTTTCTTGCTCCCTTAATTCTTACCCAGATACTCTCGACCTGGCTTTCTGGGTTCAAGTCACGGGTCTCTTCACAGGTGAAAACATCCTTGACAAACAAGGCTACTCCTCCTCCTTTCTTGTTTGGTCTATTTCTACAGAATAGGCTATACCCCTCTATTCCTACATTCCAATCCTGAGACTCATCCCACCAGGTCTCAGTGATGCCTATCAAATCGTATTTATTTTGTTGTACTAGGAGTTCAAGTTCATCTTGCTTGTTTCCCATACTCTGCGCATTAGTGTAGAGACACTTAAATCCCCAGGCCCTTCCTGTAAGTCCTGTACTATAGTTTCTACTCCTCCCACCATTGGACGCTTGTACTACTTGGTCAATATCTTTTGGGCCTTTTCCCCCTGCACTTGCCGAGTCTTTGCCCTGAATAATATTGTCTCCCTCCCCAGCGGAACTTAGTTTAAAGACCTCTTAATCCTCCGTGCAAGACTGTTTGCAAAAACATTCCTGCCAAGTTTCGTGAGGTGCAGCCCATCCCTTGCAAGAAGCCCACGTTCATGGAAATTCAGGCCGTGTTCCAAAAACCCAAACCGTTGCCGGCGGCACCATGTGCGGAGCCAGTTGTTGACCTCTGCTATTGCCCTTTCCCTGCGTGCGCCATATCCTTGAACATCCTTAAGTATGTCAGAAGCACAAAAGGTCTCAGTTACCTACTATGACATATATTCCAGTATGGCTGAAGCAGAAAAAAAAAAAAGACTTTATTGGAAGTGCTTTGTTGAGGGTGGAATGGAGCACATCTAGGAGTCTGTGTGCCCGGTCCAGTCTCAGCAATCCTCAAGTGTTGTGACTTCCCTTGTTGCGACTGCAGCAGGGGGACTGAGAGTGGGCAGTCTTGTGTTGCCCAGGGGGATGGAAAGGGTGGTGGTGGTGGTCAGACAGACTAGTTCTTCTTCTCTCAGAGATCCATCCCCTTTCCCTGTGAAACCCTCAGGGCTCAGAGATGCTACCTTGTTACTTCACAGGGCCTCCGTGTTCACTGGTGCTGCCGTGGCCTCCTGTCCAGCCAGGGGCTTCTCCTTCTCAATGGTAACCGAGGCCTGGACAAAGCCCAGCATCCAGTTCTCCCTGAAATGCTGCCCTTTGCCTTCCATGCTGCCATTGCCTGGAGCAAAGGTGAGTTTCAGCTGGTGGCAACCGTCCGGGTTGCAGGCCAGCTGGACGCTCCCCTTTGCATCTTGGTAAGCACGCTGGGGCAGGGCACTGGCTGGAACTGGGCAGATCCAGATGGCTGCTGGGGGCACACCGGCTGCTGCTTCCTGACTGGTGCTGAACATGATCTGTGAGGCTTCAGTGGGATTCTCTGAGGTGCGAACAATCTGGACTCTCTGTGCCGGGGGGGATTTTGAGAGTTGTGGTGGGAATCTTGGCAGGGGTGGACTTGGGGATGAATTTTTAGTGGTGGCTGGGAATGTTGTGACTTTCCTTGTTGTTATCACAGTAGGAGCAGTGATAGCGGGGAGTCTTGTGGTGTCTGAGGGGGTGGTGGTCAAGCAGACTAGTTCTTCCCCCAGAGATCCAACCCTTTTCCAAGGGAGACTCTCAGGGCTCATGCATGTTACCTTGGGGGCATCCTTCACTTTTTTGGGATGACTTCTCATCCACTGGAGAACGTAGTGAAGAAGACAGTCACATCGCCATGGATTCTCACCAAGATACACTGAGGTGAGCCTTCCAAAGTTGTCAAAGAGACCCTCAGGAATGGTCTCCAAATGGTTCCTGTTGAGTCTGAGGGTTGTCAGTTGTGGGAGAGAAGATGAGGCCAGACCCTCTACAGAAAAGATTTGGTTCTTGCTCAAGTCCAGGTTGGTGAGCAGTCTCTCCAAACCACTGGCCAAGGAGCACTTTCAGCTGGTTAAAAGCCAGGATCAGCTGTTTCAGTTTGCTCAGTCCAAAGAATGTCTCATCTGGGAGAACCTCAATCTGGTTGTTCTCCAAACAAAGCTTTTCCAGGTTGGACAGGTTCCTAAGCAAGTTGGGTGGGAGGGTCTGGATCCTGTTCTTTGCCAGGTTGAGCTCCATCAGGCTTTGCTGGCTATCCAGGCTTCCAGCTGGGAGGTTGCTGATCTGGTTGTCATACAGCTGGAGAATCTTCAACTGAGTCAGTGGCTTGAAGGTGTCTCTCAAGATGTTGGAAATTCTGTTATTGGCCAAATGTAAATGGCTGAGATTCAGCAGCCCATCAAAGACTGCTTCAGGAAGTGAAGAGATCTCATTCTGGTGCAGATAGATCTCCTCTAAGTTCCCCAGATGGTCAAAGAGGCCTTTTTCAATGCTGGTGATGTAAGATTCCCTCAGGCTGAGTTTCTTCAAGTGAGGCAGAGTCCAGAAGATGCCAACAGGCAGGCTCCCTAACTGTGCACCAGTTTGTCAAGGTCAGAGACCTGGGCGGCGAGCCAGCCCGGAGAAGAGAGTGGGAGACCCGGCAAAGTCCATCCGGGAGGAGACAAGCAAGCACTTACTCAAGCAAGTTCATTTACCAGAGCGCCAAGCAAAGCTGTAGTTGTCATGAGCCGAGATTTTTGGTCCTTTTTATATCCAGAGAGAAATTCAGCCACCCCAGACTATAGGATTCCCAACAAAAGGCACATAGGAAACCAGATCTGGGTTTAAGCACTATTCATGTAACATTTATTAAGACATAAAACACAAAATCACATTTGTATCAAGAGCTCTTGCACACACACATTCACACGACATACTCACAAACAGTCCTTTCGCCGAATGTTGATCAAGCGTCCCCGAAAGGTGGATGACTCCTAGCCGGTATCGGAGCCATACAGAGCTGAAAATCTTCCGCTCTTTATACCCATGTTTCTCCCTTCTTGGGGGGGGTGGGGGGGGACATGTTCTGACAGTTGCCAGAGTTCCAGGACTTTCATTGCGTAAAAGCAATCAAGCAATTAAAAGACCAGTTCATATCATTTTGTACCATACCGATAAAAGGTTGCTTGCAGAAGAAGTCGTCATATATCATGTCGTCAGGAAATGTAGGAGTACACTCTGTTTGTACCAAGTTCTTATTGTGTTGCAAACTATCTTCGCTGGCCAAATCAGCATTCCTGGAATTCTCTTGTCACAGCTCAAGGAACTCTTGCTCCACAGTGCAATGCTCAGGACTGTACTTTCAAATGGAACCCATTCGTTCGTCACATAGTCAGAGTTCCAAAGCCAAGGGTCAAGAGTCCAGGGATCAGTTCAAGGTATTAGGAACCAGGTGCTGGGAGCAAGGTACAGGCAAGATGAGGGCTTGTAAGAAGTTTGCCACAAGCAAAGGGAAGCTTCCAGACAGGCAGTTATATAGCCGAAGACACAGGTGTAGCTAGTCACTGCTTCTTGAACTTAATCAAGGAAGCCTCCCTTTGCTCAGCTCTCTTGAGTCTCCGCCTTGATTGGGGGCTTATTGAACCAGGCTCCAGAGCTTCTTCAGAATCGGATCCCTGTTGCTCCAAAGGAGCAGGCACAGAATCGGATCCCTGTTGCTCTAAAGGAGCAGGCAGAGGGACCAACAGCTGCTGCTCGTCATCTCCACCCTGAGTGACAGGGACCAATAGCTGCTGCTCATCATCAGCAACTCTGACAGGAGCTTCAGTTATCACACCGGTTATTTCCAGTGCTTCCAGTTTCTCCAGATGATCAAAGGCTCCCACCTCAACCTTTCTAATCCTGTTGTTAATAAATTCTAGGAGCTTTAGGTTGGGCCTGTTCTGGAAGGCTTCTGCTGGGATTTCTGCCAGGCTGGTTTCCATAAACAACATTTCTGTAATGGCAGAATTGACTGTCTTTGGAATCTCTGTGATGTCTCTGGTTGCTGTGTAGACGTTCTGGTGGGGCTCAGGGCAGTCATGTGTCCCAGTGCCACTGCAGGGCGGCTGATCTATGCGGATGGCAAAGAGGAGAAAGGGGAAGAGGACAACCAGAGTCATGGGCCCCATCCTGGCAGAAAGCAAGGGCGGTCTCTCACCAAAGGGTTCCCCTGCCTTTAGTCTGCCTCTTTGGCTTGGGCTTCTCTCTCCACCCTTTCAGTCCACCGAGGCCATTCTTCATGAATCTGGTAGGAAAGAAAATGTCCCATATATATCAGGGTGCACTAACATCAGCCCAATACAAGAGGATTTACTTCTGAGCAAGCAGGCATCGGATTGCACCTGGTAGCCTGTAAACATTGCATGGCTTCCTCTAGAATGTTAGCTGACTCTCAGGGACTGATCTATAGGATCCTAGAATCCTAGAGCTGCAAGGAGCCCCATGGGCCATCAGGTACCTGCTCAGTGCAAAATCTCCAGCTAGAGCCTCCCCAGCAGGTCCAGCTCAAGACATCCAGAGAAAGAAGGAGAAGGAACCCACCATGGCCTCTATAGGCAGTGGGTTCCATTGCTGAACTGCTCTCACTGTCAAGAAGTTCCTTCTAATGTTCAATTGAATTCTGCCCTCCTGTGATTGAAAACTATTAGGCCTGGTCCTGCCCTCTGGGGCAGCAGAGAACAGGCCTGCCCCCTCTCCTCTCTGGCATAGCCCTTGAAAGATTTAAAGAGAGCCATCATGTCCCCCGCTTGGTCTCCTCTTCACCCAGCTGGACCTGCCTGGCTCCTTTAACCTCTCCCCCATATGCTTTGTTTCCCATACTTTTATCATTCTTGTTGCCCTTTCCTGAACTCATTCCAACTTGTCTCTATCTTTCCTAAAATGAGGAACCCAGAACTGAACACAGTGCTCCAGGTGAGGCCTGATGAAGTGCAGAATATTGGGAGATTATGACTTCCTTGGTATTATTTGTTTAAGGACATGTTTGTATGGGAGCACAGCACTGGGAAACTATGAAGACTACTGACTTAAGACCCCAGAATATACAACCCATAACTCTCTCTACCCCCTCCACCTGTGTGTGTGTGTGACTTTGTGTGTATCGGTCCCTCCCACAGGGACACTCTTATTTGAGAGTGCTGGAGGGCAAACTCTGAGAGGGTTTGTGTTTGTGGGAGGGGATTCAAGAGTTTCTTGGAAAAGGTTGGGAGCCAGGGTGAGCAACCTCTAGCCATCTGGATAGCCCCAACCAGAATAGCACCTGGAAGGGGATGATGGGAGTTGGAATCCTAAAATATCAGAAAGTCCTTATGTTACCTAGCCCTGGTTTAGGCTGAGAGAGAGAGAATTAACTGATACTTCTGTGACTAATGTGGGAAATAGACCAGCGTTTTGTTGGCTTCGCAAGGGGACTCCCACTGGCCCATGGCAGCAGCATTCCCTCTGGGGCCTTTTTGGCTTCCTTTGACTCCCCTTGGGGGTTTCCTTTACCTTGGATGCCAGTGGGAGGTCTTTGCTTCCCCTCCACTGAGCTTTCCCAGCCAGCTATCAGGCCCTGGTGCCCTCCTGGAAACTCTGGGGGTTCTCCTGGAGCTCCTCTTGGAGCCCCTCTTCCATTCTTCTCCCCCATCTCTTTCTCTCATGAATGGAAGGCCCCAGTCCAGCTGCCGAAGGAGTGGAGCCCCTGGGGACCAAGTGGGTCTGCTGCTCAACTCAGAAGGGGCGTGCCAGAGAACCAGGGGTAACCCTGGCAGAGAACTTGAAGGGCCCATGAGGCTGATCCTGCAAAGGGAACTGAGCCAAGTGGCTGCCACCCATCAGTCACTCCCCCCCTGCAACCACCATTTCTTCTTCCTCAACACATACATAACTTGGTCTGATGTATACATGGCATATGCTGCTCCTGCTGCCACCAGCTCCCATCCCCCTCCTCATGTTGCCAAATGTGGTGCCCCCAGAGCCCATGGGTGCCTTTCACCCTCCTCCCTGATGGGCCTCCCAGCTCCCTCCTTCCCTCCCCTGTGCCCCAGGCAACACTTGGAGGCCAAAAACTCCCCCTGAGACACACAGAGTGGGGGGAAATGGGTCCAGTCAGGGCTACTGGCAGCAGTAATACAATTGGGGGGCTCTGGGGTGCCCCAGAGCCAGCTGCCAAGGTGCTGTTCTCCCTCGCCCCCCCCCCGCCCCAGTTGGCTCTGCAGCCAGAGAAGGAGCTCCCAAGCAGGACTCTCTGGGCTGTGGGCTGGGCTTGAAGGAGCCACAGTCCAAGAGGAGCAGCAGAGAAGTGAAAGGAGGGGAGAGGAGGAAGCCATTTCCTCTCCCCTCCTCTTCCCCCTCCCAGGAAGCCATTTGCCCTGAATGGCTCCACCCCTTACCTGCCCCATAGCCTCTGGAAAGCGGACAGAAGTGTCAAGCAGAGGCTGCAGAACCTGCAGAGTCTTTGGGGAGGCCTCTTTTGGGGAGCAGCTGCCCTCTGTCTCTCTTGTGGGTGCTCCAGGTCCTGCTCTGCGATGTAAGAGCACCGGAGGCCTTGCCTGGCTGGGAGGGGGTTCCGCTCCTCTCAGGAGTGTCTCAGAGTGACACAAGACATTCAGCGCTTCCACTTGTAAACTCTGCTAAAGGGAGTCTTAGGGCCTTTCAGCACTGCAGTGTTACAGTGCTATTATTAACTTTCAACATCCTGTGGTGGAATCCTGGGGTCTGCAGTTTAGGGAGGGGCCTTTACAATTCTCAGGCAGAGAGCTCTTGGGCCTCACTAGATTATAAACCCCAGAATTCCACAGGATATTGAAAGTGGAATAATAGCACTAGAACTGTGTAGCGTGGAAAGGCTCTTAGTTGAACCAGTCTTCAATCATTCCCAGAAAAGGGGCTCACACTCCAGGAACTTACTTCCAGTCCACCAATTTATTAAAATACTGGAGAGGATCCTGTGGATGCCTCGCATATATGTACGTTCCCTTATAGAAGCCGTGTGGTATTTCCATCCAAATGAGAGTTGCTTGCATTCAGCTCCAGATCAGGGAAAAAGAGGCATGCACGTGGTGCTCAGGCAACATATGGTTGCACTGGTTGCACATGTTTGTGTGTGATCACACAGGGATGTGCTTGCTTGCACATTTGCATTGCACATGGATGCCTGTCAGGGAGTGCATTTGTTTGCAGGACATTGCCATTCACATCTCAGGGTGGCATCCCAACAAAACCAAGTGGACCAGCCCCAGACTCAACCTTCCTCCTCGTCTCCAACTACAAGAGGGCCAGCAGATAGAAGGGAGGGAGCCACCCTGCCCAGCCCCCATTAAGGCATCTGGTGCTGGGGGTGGGTAGAAGCCTGGCCCGGGGGCTCCATCTCCGTCCACTTGCCAGCTTCTTCCGGGATCGGGGGGGGGCGTGTCCGAACCTTCCCCTCCTTGCCAGGTGTTCTGTGGGGGCTACCGGGAGGCGAGCCGTTCTGCCCGAACAGCGAGGGGCTTGTCTGTTGGCATCACCTGGAGGGGGCTGCCTTGCCCGCCCTGGCCCCTCAGCGTTTCTCCGCAAAGCACCGTGGGGTCCGCCGCCTGCCCCCTCGAAGCCACGTGCCCCATCCCCGATATTGGGCTCTCTGTGCTGGACACCCCCCAAAAGGGAAGCAACCATCTCCTCCTGGGGCCGAGCCGCGGAGCGAGAGGTGCGCCGTCCCAGTCGGCTTCTGACCCGCGCAAGCCCGGCCTCCTTAAGGCCCCGCTCCCGGAGCGCGCGCGCACCCCTGTGCGGGTAGGAGCGGGAGCGCCACGCTTTGCGCCCTCGGAGCGGCCCGGCGAGCTGCTGGGCCTCGATGGAGCCTGGCTGGGGAGGGCGGCCGAGCGCTCTGAGCCCCGTCTCCCGGCTAGGAGCAGCATCCTTCCGCCGCAAAGAAGCCCCGGCAGGCGGTCAGTGGCACCTCCTCGGCGCGCCCGGCCCGACCTCTCCAGCCGGGCTGGCGCGCCCTCTCGCTCCCGCGCGCGTCCTGGGCCGCTGCGCACGCTGCCTTCGCCTGCCGGAGCGGCGCGCGGCTCCTCCGCCTCCGGCCTCCCCGTCCCGCCAGCTCTGGCTGCCTGCCCGAGGCTCCTTTCTCACGACCTCGCCTCGCCCGCAGTTCACGGGGGAGGCACGCATTTCCTGCCAGAGGCCCCGCGGGCGGGCGGGCGGGCGGGCGGCCCGGCGACCCTCCCTCCCTCCCTCCCTGCCTCCCCCCCCCGCTCCTCTCTTCTCCTGCAGTCCTGCTGCCTGTTTGGAGAGCCCGGAGGTGGCCTGGGGGTTGCTGGGCGGGGGAACCACCACAGCCCCGGCGGAGCGGCCCGGGACTTGGCCCCTGCGGTGTCTCAAGGCGCAAAGCTCCGGCTGCCTGCCAGCGGTTCGAGGCTTCCCGGCCCACCTGGAAGCAGCCGGGCGATGGCCCTTGACCGCCTCCCTCCCTGGCTGCCGGGCAAAAGACAACAGGGGAGGCGGGAGCGGCACCTCCACCCCTGGGGAAAACCCGGAGGCGCGTGCAAGCCTGTAATGCCGGAGCTGGGATACTTTGATGGTGTCTCCTGCGTGGCGGGGGTGGGGCTAGACGGCCCTTGCGGTCCCTTCCGACCCCACGATTCTGTGATACCAGTCCAATCCGGCCCCTTCGGCCCAGAAATCCGCGGTTCTCTCCAGGCCTGTTTGGGGGTGGAACTGGCCAGATTCCCCAGGGCAGCCCCTGTGGAACTCACTCCTACAAGACGTCGTGAAGGTCCCCCGCCCGGGCTGGGTCTTGGCCCGCGCTCTGGTACTGGAGCTCAGTCGCAGGACGGGGCGTTAGGCCGCCTCCGCACCCAACTCTCTGCGGGCGAGCGTCGCGGTCTCGGTCTGCTGCCTAGCAAACGCCACTGCGGTGTGGACTGCCCCTCCGACGGGAGGCTCTACGGCTTGCGGCTCGTTACCGCTGGAGAAGAAGCTGAGCCCCTTTCAGCCTCTGGTGTGTGTGTTTGGGGTGCAAGTGAGCCCCTCAGGAGCAGCACTGCCAGCCCACCCTCGAGCTCGGGGCGGGGGTCGCGGGAAAGCGAGGGCGCCAGCGCCTCCCCCCTCCCGGGTTGCCAGGACCCCCTGGATGCGGCTGACTCCTTTTTGGGGGAGGGGTGGGGGACTTCTCTTCCCGCCGCTCCGGGATTTCTCCGGTTGGCTCGCGGGCCCCGTGGCCGGAACTCCCAGGAGGGAGGGGCTGCCCACTGCTTGCCCTCCCCGTCTTTCCCATCCCCTTTCCTTGTTTAATCTACTTCTCGCCTTTCTCCCTCCCACCCCCCACGGGATCACGGCAGAGATCGGAAACAAGGAGGAAGCTATAAATTAAGTGATGAAAAATGTAGGAAGAAACCCCCCTGATTAAACCGCGACGGATCTGAAACAGAGTAAAAGCACTGGGTGGGGGGCGCCGCCCCGGGAGACTGGGGATAGTCCCCTCCCCTGTGGGCCCGGTGGGGACCCCGGCCCTTCCCCCGCGTTGCTCGGGCGAAAGGGGGGAGGAAGCGCGGGGAGGAGGGGAAGGGCCCTCCGCGCCTGCTCTGGGTGTCAGAAAGCCTCGGGGAGGGGGAGGGACCCTGAGGAGCCCCTTTTGCCTCCCTCCCAGCGGATGCCGGGTGGGGTCCCCGGGAGGGCGCCGCCGGGCCTGTGCGGACAGGGACTGGAGCCCCGCTTTCCCCCCTCCCTCCATCCCCCCTCTCCGCATTCTTCTCCCGGACGCTGAATGGTGGGGGAGGGGAGGGGGAGACCTCTGGGACTCTGACGCCCCCCCCCCCGCCTGCCTGCCTGCCTGCCTGCGTGGGCGGGGTTGCAAGGAACGCCTCCGGCCCCTCATCAGCAGCAAGGCGGGGCGGAGGGGGAGGGTCGGCGGCGGTATTACGGCTTGTGAGGAAAGGGGGAGGACGAAGGGGGCCCCCAGAGGACCTGAAATATGAGACCCCCCTCCTTATCTGGCTTCCTCCCCCTCCTTCGGGTTTGCCAATGGGGCATGACTTGAAGCGGGAGGGGGCAGGCGGCGCGTGTTCAGGAGGGAAGCTTCCCCCTCTCCTCCCCTCCCCGCGGCTTCCGCCCCACATGCGGCCTGCATTAGTGGGACCAGGGAAAGGCACGGGCGGGGGGGGGGGGAGCAATCGGATCGCAACCAGATGTACGTATGTGCGTGTTTGCGTGTTTTTTTGGGGGGGTGGGGAATCGACGACACCCGGATAAGACGGAATATGTTGGGGGGGGTGCGACCGCGGAAGGCGGTTCCCCCGACACTGGTGGGCGAGCGGGGAGCGTCCAGGCTCCTTCAGAAGAGAGGAGCTGTGGGGTCAAAAGCCTCCCCCGCCCTGGAAATCCTCCCATCCCCAAGCCCCCCCTAGTCTGGCCGCCCGCAGTGGGTGGGGCGAGGGAGAGAAGTCGCGTGTCAAGGCAAGCACGTGAGAATCGGCGGGCTGGTCAGAACTCGGCTCCAGGCTCGGCCAGGCGAGCCTGCTGATTAATTGCGGGGGGGGGGCGTGAGGAAACTCCGTCCTCCCGTGAATGCTGAGGGTAGGGGAGAAGGCACGGGAGAGTGCGCCCGAAGGGGTCGCTCCAGCTGCAAGGCCGCTGTGGAGCAACGGCTTCAAGCTACACGAAAAGGGGATTCCACCTAAACCTTAGGAAGAACTTCCCGGCGGTAAGAGCCGTTCCACAGTGGAATCCGCTGCTGCCTGAATGGGGCGCGGTGGGGTCTCCTCGTCCTTCGGAGGCTTTTTAAGAGTCCGGGTGGCCATCTGTCAGCAGTGCTTTGAGGGCAGAAGGGGATTGGCCTGGCATGGCTTGTGCGTGTCCGTGCGGGGCTTACAGGTCAACTGAAGAAGCTTGCTTAATTTGCCTGAGAGACTGCCTGGCTTTGCCTCCTTTGGTGTCTAGAGTTCATTTTACAATTTGCACGTGTGCATTTACCGCCACTCCCCATACCTTGCTGCAACAAAATCTGATGGCCAGGGAGTCCTTTGGCAGCCTCCTGTGTGTACCTTTACAGGCAGGAACCCGTTGCTACATCTTGTGGCAGTGAGTTCCACAAGGGCAGCCCCATCAGGTGAAACCTGGGCATCTGATTAGAACATCCACCTGGAATTCTGGTTGCGGTTCCGAGACAAAGACGGACTGGGGGCATCTCTGGATTCCCGTGGTAGCAGAGGGTCAGACTCGGTGACCCTTCAGGGTCCCCCTCCAGCTGTCATGAGCCTGCGATTGGCCCCTTTCTGTGGGGGAACCCTCGTGGTGGCCGCCCTCCCCTCAAGGGAGGTCCAACTGGCCTCTGTTGCCAGGGCTTGTTT
The DNA here is from genome assembly GCA_030412105.1 of Cyclura pinguis. NCBI lineage: Eukaryota > Metazoa > Chordata > Lepidosauria > Squamata > Iguanidae > Cyclura > Cyclura pinguis. The sequence goes on from CM059601.1 coordinate 644,428, forward strand.
CTCCCATCCAGTGGCTTCTTCTTCTTTTCCTTTCTGTACCTTTCCCTAAGTATTCCTGAGAGTATGGGTGTCTCTACATTACACTATTATAACTCTCTGATGCCACTTTAGCTGCCATGGCAATATTCTATGTATCCCTGGGGTTTGTAATCTGGGGAGATACTAGAGCTTTCTGGGAGAGAGTTCTAAAAACCTCACAAGACTACAAATCCCAACAGGCAGTTAAAAGTGGGACCGAAGTGCTATTAACTTTCGTGGCCCAGCAGTCAGGGAATGAAACCGCCCCTCCTGCCTGTACCCAATAAGATGCCAGTAGGGGGCGCCACTCCCCACGGCACATTGGGTGTGTGTGTGTGTGCGCGTGTGCGCCTGTGGTGTCACTCCTGCACTGCTTGGCTGTGACTTCCAGAGGGTGTCATGAAAGCCCCTTGGCTGCAGAGTGGTGTGCGCGCGTGTGACAAGGGAGCCAGCAGACACCCCTGCCTTGCGCCCAGCAGAGCAGGGCTGGAATGCCCAGAATGCACCTGGGCCTGTCTGGAGACATTCTGGCCTCAGCCCTCCTCCAGAGAGGCGTCCCTCCCCAGCAGCAACACATGTAGCAGCAAGACCCCTTTGGGACATTGTCTCCATGGGCTGACCCCTAAACCAGAGTCCCTGGGACAGCTCCCACCACCCTTTTTATCCCCAGGCCTCTGTGCCACTCTTGAGCATGAACACCCTGCCTGCCTGCCTTCCTCCCCCCATCAAATCCTCGAGCTGGAAGGGACTCTAAAGGGCATCTAGTCCAACCCCATTCTGCCACGCAGGAATCCACTGCAGAAGCACCTCCAAGAGGTGGCCACCTGACCTCGGTTTCAAAGCTTATTTATTCCACAAACTTCCAACAAAGGAGAGGCACTACCTTCTAAAGCAGTGTGTTCCATTCTTGACCAGCTCTTCTCTTCTGGGAGTCCTTCCTCCGAGGTTGGCAGAAGGCCCCTTTCTTGGTTCCATCCCTCCTGCTCCCCACGGCCACTCTCTGCCCTGGGAAAACTACACAGGACTCTTGGGAGGCTCCGCAACACAAAGGACCACCAGGAACACAAAAGGCATTATGCAAGGAGGGAGTAAACAAAGCAAGCCCTATGTTCAGAAAACAGGCAGGATGGCAGAAACATCAAAACATGGGTACAAAAGCCACGGAAGAACAGCAGAAATATATATACGCTAACAGTTAAAGAAATTAAACCATTGCAAATAGGTAGCCTATTTTTTTAAGAAAAACATTGTATTTCTACTGTTGGCTCCTGAACTGTTCTTTGCAACCCTGTTTTGATACTGCTGTCATGAAAGACAGTGACGCTTGGCTAAGGGACGGGCAGCAGGAAAAGAGGAAGACTGCCACAGAGGTGGGCAGAACCTGTGGGGGAGCCAGGGCTCCTGCCCAGAGTCAGAAAGACCAGAGCAGGGATTCTTTCAGGGCCCCCCTCCCCCATTCACTGTAAGCTGCCATAAACCGGAGCCCATCTGAAGGCACCCAGCAGCAGCAACCACCAATTCTTTAAGGACCGGAGAGTTCTACAGCTACCAAAGACGGACAACAAACAGGCAACCGGGCCTGGAGCAAACCAAGCCCGACCTCTCTCCCTAGAAGCCAGGATGACCCAAGGGAGGCTGTTGCACTACGGACTTGTCGTGGGATGATACAACTCAGAGGAAAAGGAGACAGTTCTCAGTAAAGCTGAAGGCTGCAGGGAAAGCGGAAGACCCCTGCGTTGCTGGGCAGTGAGTCCAGCGAGGAAGCACCGCCAAGACCGGAACAGGGCTTTTGCTAACCAAGGTGGCTCTTGGAGCTCTCTGGTTCAGTGGGTGGACAAAAGCTGAAGCTGCCTCGACTGCACAGAACAGCAATTTAAAACAAGTCTGTTTTCTGAACATGACTTATTTTCATGATGTGTGTTTATATTATTGGTGGTCCTTTCTGCTTTGTTTGCTAGCACTGATTACCCCCCCCTTCTGTGCTTGTGGTTTCCTCTTGGGGGATTCTGCACCCACCTGCTGTGCCTCAGGACTGGGCAGTTTCCGGCTGGCCCAACACCCATCAAAGGAGGAGCTTTTGTCCTCAAAGACATCTCTCGGGAGGCAGAGCCAACCCCGCCGCCCTTTGCCGCACGGTGTGAGGTGCTGCACTGTGAGCAACACGGCCACGCACAACCCCTCCTCCGGCCCCTCCAGAGCAGGGAGGCGTTCAGGCCTCTGCCCTCACCCCGCCAAGCAGAGAGCCACGTCATCCTCTTAATGGAGAAGCAGGCCTGACGCTAGCAGGCCTTTTTATTTCTGTCTCAGAGCTTCCAAAAAGGAAGGAGAGGCCTTTTTCTGTTTTAAGAACAAAAGAAATCTTTGGTGTCATTTTAAAAAAAGGGAAAACAATGGGAGGGTGGGTGGGGGAAGTCACATGGCACCACCTTGCATTCTTGCACACACACACATATGCATGTGCGCGCACGCACGCACACACTGCTCCACATTGGCAGGTAAAAGAAGGGAAACAGAGGTGAGGGTTTGCTACGGTACATACAAAGGCACAATCCAAGTGGAACACGGCATATGATTTACAAGAGCTGAGGGTTGGGGGGACAAAAAGGTACCAGGCCCCCCTCTTCCCCCAGAAAAAGGAAGAGGACCCCACAGCCTGGGGCCTCATGCCAAGGGGGGGTCCAGCCAGTCCAAGCTGCCTGAGGCTCCGCTCCCACGACAGAGTCCCCCTGTGTCCATCTTGGCCCCATTGTGGGCCTTCACCAAGGTCTCCAAACTGAGTCCGCCAGAAGGGATGGGGCACCTGATCCGGGCGAGACAGCTGCTGTGGGGGGAGGGAGGCCCCCTGAGCCAATTCCTGCACTGGCGTAGAGTGGAATGACCGCGTTGCCGTGGGGCGCGAATGCTGCATTGGGGATGAGGAAAGCAAACTGCCCGTCAGAGGCAGGGACCAGCTGGAAACCGCTGTAGACCTTCGGGCTCTCTCCAGGAGCTGCCGGGTTGCTGGCCAGCTTGCAAGAGGCCACGCTGCCAGTCGGGGGCGCTGCGTTGGTGGGGATCTGGACGAGGGCGTGCTGAGCTCCGGGGACCGAGGGTGGCGGGAGGGTGGCCGGGGGCGGCTGTGGCTGTGGGAGGGGGTAGTTCATGGCGCTGATCTGGCTCATGCAGCCAGCCAGGTGGCCCAGAAGGCGGGTGCGCACCTCGGCGTTGACTCCCTCGCAGGTGGAGAGGAAGCGCGTCACTTCGTTCACACACTCGTTAAAGCCGGCCCGGTATTTCCCCAGCACAGTGGGATCCGTGTTCAGTGCAGCTGCCGAGAGAGGAAGGGAAAGAGGCCGTGGTGAGAAAAGGAGAGGCAGTAAGAATCCCCTCTCTGAAAGACAGGGTGAGAAGGCAACCCAGAGGCCATCCAGCCCAACTTCCAATATCACTGCCAGAAATCCTCCGCTCCTGCTCCCTGAAAGGTGGTGTCTTAAAAACCTTCCTGAGTAGAACCAGTCAATCTATGCAGTTTACCTAGGTGTTGGTTGACTCCCCATTTAATGACCAATTCAGCAGGTCTAATCTAGTAGGATTGCAACATGTGTTTTGCGGTACACAATCAACCATTCCCATTAGCACAGCTGGAGTCTAGAATCCAAAAGCCAGAAGGGGCACCAAGGGGTCATCTAGTTCAACCCCATTCTGTCACGCAGGAATCCACTGCAAAAGCACCGCCGAAGTGGTTGCCATTGGACCTCTGCTTCAGAACTTTCAGCAAAGGAAAGCCCCCCCCCACACTGGGCTTTCATAGGAGGCCATTCATCTCTGGAGTAAGACATTCTTCCTGAGAGTTCAGTGGAAGTCTCCATTCCTGCATTCCTGCCTACACTCTTTAAGGGATTTAAAGACAGTCACAGTCAAATGTCTGAAAGGAGTTCCTGTAAAAGACGGAGCAAGCTTTTTCTCTGCTTCTTCAGAGAACTGGACATGAACCAATGGGTTCGAATTGCAAAGAAAGAGATTCCACTCAAACATCGAATCTAGAGATCCTGATTCTCCTGACTTTAAAGAATTGTTGGAGAGCAGAATAAATTGCATCTGGAGTAGGTGGGGGTGGGTGGGAACATTGCCTTTGAAGGCCTCTAAACAGAGGCTGGGCATCTTTTTTTGGGATTGCCTTCCGTGTGTCTGGCAGGGTGCTGGAGCAGGTGGCCCACCAGGTCCCTTCCAGTTCTAACACTGTGCGATTGTCAAGGAGCTGTCACTGTTTTCGTGCATGCCTCCTGTGCATGCTAGGCACTGCCACATGAAAACTTTTTTATTTATTTTATTCTATTCATTTATATCCCTCCTTTCTCCCAACAATAGGACCCTAGGGAGCTAAAAACATATCTAAAACAGTAGAGATTAAAACTTTACAGAGCCTTTAATAAAAGTGTGGAGGTCTTTATAAGGCATTTCCGCACTAGACTGTTATAGCGCTATTATTCTGCTTTCAACATCCTATGGAATCCTGGGGTTTGCAGTTTCGGGAGGGGCCGGCCGGGAACCCCAGGATTCCACAGGATGTTGAAAGTGGAATCATAGCGCTGTAACAGTCTAGTGCGGAAATGGCCTCTGTCTCCAAGCGATATCTTAAAAAGCGACTAAGCCACCGCCCGCGGACCCTGGCCGGGTGGGCGCCAGCCTCCCCGCCGGAGCTGAGCCCTCGGCGCGGCCGAAGCCAGCTGCCCTCTCCCCGGCCGCGCGCCTTCCCGCCGGCCTCCGCGGGCCCCGCATTCCCCCTTCGGCCCCCGCCCGCAAGCTGCCGCCCCTCCCTCCCCCCGCGGCCCCCGCCCGCCTTTCCGGAACAGTAACAACTTGGAGTTGGGCTATAAATAAAAGCCAGACCGTGGGAACGCCACCCCGAGCCAACTCAGTAAAACGCAGCTTGAATGGCATTCAAAACCGCAGGCGGAAGTCTGGAAAAGATCACTCCGGAGGAAAGAGCGCGCGGGGGGGGGGAGGGGTGGAAGCGAAGGAGAGGGGGGAGGGGGAGGGGGGAGGGGGAACCCCGACTGCCTCCCGCCCGTCCTCCCTCCCTCACCGGTCATCTGGACGCGCTGCAGGTTCCGCAGATGCTTGACGGTCATCTCCAAGATGTCGGCCTTCTCCAGTTTGGAATGCCGGGAGCTCTGCGGGGGGGGGGGGGGGAGGGAGAGACGGGGGCGTTAGCACGGTGTGGGTGGGGGGGAGACCTGGTGTGAAGCGGCGGCGGCGGCACGTGCGAGGCCTGAGGGGGGCGGGTATTAAGGGGCGTTAACCCGCCGCCCGCTCCCCACAGTCTAGGGAGGAGGCAGGACCTCGGAAACACGAGGTGATGGAAGGGGCCCACCCCGCAGGGGGGCTGTGGGGGCGCGGGGACTGGAGGGAGACAGCGGAGATCCCCGCTCCTTTCCACGCCGCCCCAGGCGCTGGACTGAGGCAGCGACCCAGCACCCTCCTCTCTCACGGAGTAAGCCCCACTCGACACAGGATCGCGCCCACGGGGGCCTCAGCCTACATCCCTGCTGGCCACCAGCCCGGGCAGGTTTTCTCGGAAGGAAAAGGGGGTGTCCCTGACGCCCCGCCCCGACTCACGTCCTTCTTGAGGGCGTCCAGGATGAGAGTCTTGAGCTGGGCCAGGCTCTCGTTGATCCGCGCCCTCCGCCGCTTCTCCATGATGGGCTTCGAGGACTGCGGGGAGACAGAGGCTGAGCCGGGGGGACCGTGCGCCGGGGCCGGGAGGGGGGGAAGGAGGGAGGGAGAGAATCCTGGGGTTTGCAGTTTCCCCGGCGCCCCGCCTGGCTTACCTTGCGGTGCTCGGAGGCGGTGCGGGGCTTGTCCGGCGTGGCGTGGACGCTGGCCGGGGTGGCGGCCACGGGCGACGAGGAGCTCTTCTCCATCAGCAGGTCCGCCCCGGGCATCGTGGCCCCCGCGCCGAGCCGAGCCGAGCCGGGCCGGGCCACCCCGGGGCGCCCGGACGCTCGGGACGGCCGGAAGAGCGGAGAAAGACGGCGCGGGCGGAGGCGGGGCCGCTCTCTCGTCCAGGCCCCGGCGGCGACGGCGGCTGTTGCTCCAAAAGGTCCCGGCCCCGCTGGCTCTTTGGCACGCACGGCAGGGCGGGCCGGCGGGCAGCCAGCCGCAGCTCAGGCGCGCGCGAGGAGTGCCGCAGGGCGGGCGGGCGGGCGGCCGGGCGGGGGCGGCTCCGGCCCGCTGCGCTTTCCTGCGTCTTCTCCTCGTGCCGCCCGGAAGCTGCGGCGGCTCCTGCTGGCGGCGGCGGCGGCGGCGGCGGCGTCGCTACCCCGGCTGCCGGGCCGAGCGGCCGGCGGGCTCCCTTTATAGGCTGCGCCGCACGCGAGCGGCTCGTGTGAAAGTGCCCCGAGTTTCTTTCCCACAGTGACTTTCAGCCAATGGGAGCCGGAGCCACGCGGCCCGGCTCTTGGACGCCGCCCGCCCATTGGCTCCCCGCGCCCGCCCCGCCACACGCGCCCGCGCCCGCCGCCAATGCCCGCCCGCCCGCCCGCCCGCTCGCGCGCGCCCCCCCACGGACCCCCGGGGCCTCCCCGTCGATCCTGCGCGCGCCCCGCCCGCCGTCTTTAACCCTCGTCGCCCCGGCCGCCGCAGCGCGCACGGCGCCCAAGCGGGCAGGCGGGGAGGACGGGGTCGCCCCTTCGAGCACCGAGAGGGCCGCTCGCGGAGGGGTTCCGAAGACCACGTGGCGGCCTGGCGGGAGGGAACGGAGCGCCCCCGGCCGAACGTGGGCGCCGCGCTCCAACCCCCGGCTGTGTGCGCGGAGAGGGAACGGAGGAGGGGGTCGGCGGCGCTGCAGTCAAGCCCCTCGCCCTCTCGGACTCCCCTCACACTTTCTCGGGCCTGGGGGAGGACCGAGGAGCCGCCCCCTCCTCCTGCCGGGCGAAGGGCGGACGGAGGCACTTTTCGGCTCCCCCCCCCCCGTGCCAGGCGGACCCTTCCTGCGCTTAGCGGCGAGGGAGGGGACGCTTGAAATTCGGGCTTCTTCTGCCCCCGTCCCGAAAGAGCGACGCCGCCGCCGCCTCCCCCGACCAAGGACCTGCTCTGAACTCCGTGGAGGATCTTGTCTCCCTCCTCCAAAAAACAAAACAAACAAAAACCTCGGATTGGGGTTGGCTCTTTGGTTTGGAGCGATCGGTGAGAGCAGCATCGAGGGGAGCGCAGAGGGGTCCATGCACGGAGTACTGCCGCGGTGAACTCCCACTCTCGTGCAGCCGCCCTGGCCTTGCGGGGACCCTCCCCGATTGCCGGCCCTGAGGGAGGGGCTGGCCCTTGGGCCAAACAGCCGGCCAAAAGGGCCATTTTCTGCCCTTGTTGCAGCTGGCGCTCTTCCTTTTTGGGGGGCGGGCAGGTTGCGGACGCTGCTTGAAGGAGGCCAGTCCTGCCCGGGAGCCACGCAGCCTCGGCTGAGGTTGCGCCTCCGGATTCGGGCGGAGGGCTGTTTGGAGTCCGACCCTGAACGACTGACCCACCGACCGCCGAGACCCCTCTGGGCAAAAATCCCGAGCGGGGGTGCAAATGCTGCTCGTGGGGGGGGGGGCAGGGCTTCAGGTCCGCCATGAGGGGCGGAGGTGGGTAAGAGACATCCTGTTTGGACGCAGGCCGGCCCTTTTCCTTAATCGATGAACCAATCGATTAATTTCGATCCTGTCTTTCCGCCCAGGTGGGGTTCAAGGTGGCCCGCCAGCGAGGCTGAAAGAGACCGTAGAGAAAACCGATCACAATAGCGAAAAACGGCTTTCTTTCTTCGAAAGACCCCGCTGTGCTGTTAATCACGGGATGAGTTTAGAACAGTTTAAAGGCATTAAAAGGGAAGGCGAAGGAAGGCTCTGGTACTCCGTGAGGCCACCCTTCCGCAGCAAGCCCTCCGTGGCCTGAGGGAGGCTCGAAGGGAAAACGGCCTTTGCCGGCGGGCAGGAGGACAGCCGGGGCGGGGGGCGGAGGCAAGCGACCCTCCCGTGGGACGGAGGGAATTCCACAGCCGGGGGCAGCCGCCGGGAAGGCCCCGTCGGTCTCCCGCGACCTCGCCCAGCGTGGCGGTGGGGCGGTAGCGGGACGGAGAGAGCGCCGCCGGGGTCTTCGGTGGCCTGGACGCGGTCCGTCCGGGCATTACGCGGCGCAAGCGGCGCTTTGAAGTGCATCTTCTCGCGCTGTCGGGACGGGAGGGGTGTGCGTGGCCGCAACGTGGGCCTCCCCTGCCTCCCGTGTGTTTGCGGGGCGCGTGCGTGTGAGAGCGGCGGGTTGGAGGGTTGGCGCTCAGGCCGGGGGTTGCCCCGCGCCCACCAGGCTTCGGGGCGGCCCGGGGGGGCAGTCGCTGGGGCTTCCAGGCGTGCACACGTGTGCAGACGGAGCTGCCGTGCGTTCGCTCTCAGAGGGGCAACCACGGCTTCCGGCACACACACGCAGGGCAACGGGCGGGGGGGGGGGCTGCGAGCTCCCACCCCTCCTGTTCTGAAGGAAAGCTCGCCGGGACGTCAACGCCGCAGGACACAAGTGGGTCCGAGAACGCGGAGCATGCGTGTGCGCGCCCGTGTGTGCCCGCCTTTTTCTGGCGCTCAGAAGGGAGACCCGGCTCCCCCCCCCCGCCAGGCATTCCAGGACAGGCGCTCAGAGGAGGCGGGCAGCCCTCCCGGCCCCCGTCTCTCGCGGATCTGCCCAGAAGTTTCCCAGGCCCCCTCCTCCTGGCAAGCGGGGCGGGGTGGGTGGGGGGCCTGGGAACAGCTTCCCCCGGTGGTTCCTAGGCAGGAGCGGGTGGGGGCGAGGGGCCAAGGGGGCGGGTGGCATCTCACCTTCGGGTTGCGACTTTAATCCCATCGGTCCCTCCCCGTGAAATTGGCTCGACAGTCATGAGAATTTGGGGGACACAATGGCCATGGGGCGCCCTTTATTCTCCTCCCCTCAAAAAAGAAAGGAAAAGAAAAGAAAAGAAAAGAAAAGAAAAGAAAAGAAAAGAAAAGAAAAGAAAAGGGCAACCGAGAACGGGGAGGGGAGGGGAAAAGTGACTTTCAAGCTGGGCCTCTTCAGCTGTTGAAAACAGCCTTCAGACCCCGTTGGCTGCCCGGGGCTGGCTTTTGCTAGGACCAGAATAATTGGGATACCCTGGCCGTCGTCCTCAGGGACCCGCAGGCTAGCCCCCTCCCCCGATCCTGCCTCCCCTAGCTCAGGAGGGGGGCTCTGTCGCCTGATGCAACGGTTGCAGCGCCGGGATTCGGCCCTGATTGCCGCCGCCGCCGCATCCCCTGGAATCCCGCGGTTTGTCGTCTGGGAAGCTCCAGAGCGCTCTGGCTAAGAATTCTAAACACCCGAGCCCTTTGCAAACTGCAAATCCCAGGCTGCTGTAGGATGGTGGAACCGTGGTGATTAAAGCGGGATCACAGCTCTCTAGCTGCGTAGCGCGGAAGGGCTCAGAGGCGGGGCTTAGAGGTTGCGGTTTAGAGCTGGGTGCCTCAAACACCTGGCCTTCTCCAGGGTGCTTCGCCCGTGAGTGAACCTTCTCCGCAAACCTCTTGAGCGGGTGCAGTGGCAGCGTGGGTGCATCTGAACATGTGCAGAAAGCATTTCCTCACCACTGCAGGGGTTGGCTTAAAAAACAAAGCAATTAACCCTTCCAAATCCAGCGTTCGGCTTCCTTCCGGGAAGGCTCGCCCCGTCTCTGCTGCTGGGTGAGTGGACAGACCGGCGGCCACCGGAGCGCGGGGGCGCAGGGACCGAGGCGAGGCCGGAGCTGCAGGCCTGGCAGCCGAGGAGGCTGAGCTTCGGGGCTGCCCAGGCGGGAGGGCTTGGCCTCAGGGACCCCAGGGCCTTTGGCACCCCGGGAGTGGACCTTCTCTACTCCTGCCCTTGGTGCTTCAGGGTGGGGCGGCTGCAACTCTTCTGATCAATGCTGTGCTTATACGTCCCTGATGGTAGATGTGTCTCCTCAGGAGTAAGCCCCATTCTGTTCAGCCATCCCAAGGCTGCGACCTTGGAGGCTTGTTTTCTGCTGCTCCGGAGACTAGGAAACTACGGAGTAATGGCTTCAAACTTAAGGAAAAGAGATCCCACCTAAGCCTTAGCAAGAACTTCTTGAGGGTAAGGGCAGTCCGGCAGTGGAATCCGCGGCTGCTGCCTCCGTGGAGTATGGTGGAGCTTCCTCCTCCTTTGCAGGTTTTTAAGCAGAGGCTGGATGGCCGTCTGTCCAAGGGAGGGCTTGCATGGTGTCTTCCTGCAGAGCAGAAGAAGGGGGTTGGACTGGGTGTCCCTTGGGTCTCCTCCAACATGAGGGTCCCCTGCTAAAGGAAAGCCCCGGTGTCCCTGGGGTGGCCACCCACAAGCAGCCTGTGGTCCAGGCTCCATCTTGAGGGGAGGGGGACCCTCCATCACGTGCTGCCTGTGAAATAAGGGTCACAGTACAATTTTACGCACCAAAATAAAACCAAGAAGGTGACAACATTGTGCTGTGAGGAGCTTTTTGCTGAAGGTCTTGACTAGGTGCTGAAATAGTTGCATGAGGTCAAATGCGGGGAAGGGGGCGATGAAGCCAGGCAGGTGGAGGCCTTTTTTCTTTGGGGCCCTGTTGCTTGCTGGCCCTTAAGATCCCGGGGGGGAGGACTGTGGTCGTTGGGGCCCAGTGTCTCCCTTTGGTGGCCAAGAGCAGGCCTGGGAATTTTGCTGGGGAAAGCCACCCGCGTGCAGATTGGCCTCGGGAACACTTGTGGTCTTTTCCCTCCGGCCAGCCTCAGCGCAGAGTCTGCTGGCCAGGGTGCCATGCCGCGGCTGCTGAGAGCCGGCTGATCTCGGTGCCACTGGGCCAGAGTCAGGCCTCGCCGGGAAAGTGCGACTGCTGGCCTCTCACGGGATTTTCTCCCGAGTGGCTCCACTTGCCCGTCGTCCTAGATGAGGAAACCCCCTGGGTGTGGGGAGCCGCTGGGCAGCGCCAGTCTCCGCGGCCCTGGCCTAGAGGATTGTGGCCTCGGGCGGCTACACGAGGAAGTGGGGGTGTTGGGAGATAGCCAAATCTGAGGGCGGCCTGACCGATGAGGGGAGGGGTTGCTAATATGCCAGAGGACAGGATCAACATTCAAAATGACCTGGACAGATTGGAGAGCTGGGCCAAGGCTAACAAAATGAAATTCAACAGAGAGAAGTGTAAGGTCCTACACTTAGGTAGAAAAAATGGAATACAGAAATATAGGATGGGGGACACGTGGCTGCATAGCAGTACGTGTGAAAGGGATCTAGGAGTCTTAATAGACCACAGGCTGAACATGAGTCAGCAGTGTGATGCGGCAGCCAAGAAAGCCAACGCAATTCTCGGCTGCATCAATAGGAGTCTGGTGTCTAGATCGAGGGAGGTACTGGTACCACTCTACTCTGCTTTGGTTAGACCTCATCTTGAATCCTGTGTCCAGTTCTGGGCACCCCAATTCAAGAAGGACATGGTCAAGCTGGAGCAGGTCCAGAGGAGGGCGACCAAAATGGTGAGAGGCCTGGAAGCCATGACCTATGAGGATAGACTTAGAGAGCTGGGTATGTTCAGTCTGCAGAAGAGAAGGTTAAGAGGGGACATGATAGCCATGTTTAAATATTTGAAGGGATGCCATGTAGAGGAAGGAGAGGGCTTGTTTTCTGCTGCTCCAGAGACCAGGAGAAGGAGCAATGGATTCAAGCTGCAGGAAAGGAGATTCCACCTGAACCTCAGGAAGAACTTCCTGACGGTCAGGGCTGTCCGGCAGTGGAATCTGCTGCCTTGGAGTGTGGTGGAGTCTCCTTCCTTGGAGGATTTTAAGCAGAGGCTGGATGGCCATCTGTCGGGAGTGCTTTGAGGGTGTTCCTGCATGGCAGGGGGTTGGACTGGATGGCCCCTGGGGTCTCTTCCAACTCTACATTTCTATGATTCTGTGAGAAGGCTGTCGGGAACCCCCCGGCCCACTCTGGCCTGCCTTGCCAGAGAGGTGGAGGGGCGCCCCTGGCCCCGGGTTCAAAGGCCGACTCCCCAGCCCCCAGCCCCTGCCCTCTTGCAAGGCATGGCCTGGGCCGGCGGCGGAGGCGCGGCTTTGTGTTGCCTCCGGGGGGCGAGGGGAGCGGGGCAGGGAAGTCTCGGCCTCGCGGAAGCCTCGGCGGGGTTGACTCGCCTCTTCTTCCCTCCCGCTCCGGCTCCTCTCTCTCCCAGTCTCTCTCTGTTTCCCTTCGCTTGACTGACTTTCTCACACACGGCCTCCCCGCGCTCGGGCTGAGTCACCGGGCGGGCGGCTGCCAAGGAGAGCCCGGCTCCCTCCCTCCCTCTTCCCTTCCCTTTCTTTCTTTCTTTCTTTCCTTCTTTCTTTCTTTCTTTCTTTCTTCTTTGGGAGAGAGCGCTCCCAGAGCCTCCCCCTCCCCCCCCGTACCTGCTCCGCACCTGGCTGGGCCCGGTCCCACACGTATCACCTGAGCGGCTCTTTTCAGAGGCACCGTGAGAAAAAAAAGCCCCGCCGCCGGGAGGGAGGGAGGGAGGGAGGGGAAAAAAGGAAAAAGACAGAGGAGTCCGCCAGGCCTGCCCGCGTCCCGGGGCCGCGCGAGGGCCCTCCTCCCCGCGTCTGCCCCCCCGCCCCCCGACCGACCGACAGACGGACGGACGGACGGACGGAGCCCTGATCTCAAGACCAGAGGAGGGGGAGGAGCTGGCCGCCGCTTGTGGCCCGGTTCCGTGGTCGCCTTCTGGAGGGGCCGGGGTTTGGAGGAGGGGCGCAGGCAACGCGCGGCCCCCGGGAGTGACTCACGCGCAGACTGCGGCCCGAAATGCGTGTGCGTGGGTGTGTGCGCGCCCGCGTGGCCTGTCCGCCTGGGAAGACCTCGTGAGTTTTTTCCACAGGGCTTTCTTAGGCCAGGAATCCCACTTACGGGTGGCTTTGCCAGTCCCTTCCTTTGAAATAGAGCCTTCTGAAGCACCTGGGATTCCTTGGCAGTCCCCCATCCAAGTACTGACCAGGGCTAAACCTCCTTAGCTTCCAAGGGGATCTGATGAAACCTTTTTGTGTGTGAATTTTAGCATACTGTTCTATTTGGGCTCAGTGTCTTAAAACCGTTTTAAATTTGTGTTTTTAACTGGATTCTTACTTTTTAAAAAATATTATCAATTGTTTTAATAGTATGGTATTCAAACTATGTCCTAAGCTGCCTGGAGTCCCCTGCTGGGAGAAAGGCATGATATAAATTATATAAATAATAAACAAAGAAGTGACATGTATTTTCTTAAATTATTTGTGGTGCTGCTGCTTTGTTATCTCCCTCTGCTGGCTTTCATTTGCTGTTTAACATTTAGGGCTCAAGATGTAAACGGTGTGGTTTGAACTCTTAGGTTTCCATTGGTTTTTATACTAAGCTTCCTCAGTCTCCTAACAATACACCAGTGCTTCAGAATGAGTGGATTCGGGGACAGATTGTTGCAACCTAATGCCAGTCTTAAAAGAATTGCCCTGGCTGCCAGTATGTTTCTGGTTTGAATTTGAGGTGGTAAGCATGACATAGGAACCCTAAATGGCCTGGGACCTTGTTATGGGGTGGTGCCTCTTCCCAAGAAGGAGTGCCTGAGGATTAGGAACTATGGTGGTGGGGAGCTCCTTCGTGTCCCACCGGTGAGGTCAAAATACCATGTCCTGAGACGGGGGAGGGGGCCTTCGGAGCCGTGGCACCCCCCCCGCGGAATGCCCTCCCCCGGAGGCCCCGCTGGTGCCAGCACTCGCACCACTGAGGAGCCGAGCTGAACTCTGGCTGCCCATCAAGGCCTTTGGCCCTCATTAAGTCAACCCAAAGGCTGTCACATGTAGTTTTAAGAACTTGTAAATGTTTGTTTCAATTATCTCATTGTTTTAACCTGTTTTAATGTTATTTATAAGCTGCCCTGAGATCTCTTGATGTAGGGTGAGGTATAAATATTTAGACAGCCAGAACGGTGTGGTGGTTTGAGCACTGGGCTGCGACCCCAGAGACCAGGGTTAGATTCCCCTTTGCTCAGCCACAGAAACCCACTGGCTGACCTTGGGGGCATCACACGCTCTCAGCTCCAGAAAACCCCATGTGCTGCCTTTAACCTGAGCTCAGGTGGCTTCTGCCTTCTGCCCTTCTGCCCAAGGGCCCCAATGTTTTCCTAGGGCCCTCCTTTGGGCCCCCCTGCTCTTAGTTGCTTGGCGGGGGTCCCAGGGACAGGGCCCTGGGGGTCGTGGCCCCAGTCTCCTTGGAGTCCAGCTACATCGCTGCTCCCCTTTGGGCCAGCCCTCCTGTGGTCCCTGTCTCAGGAGAGGTGGCTGTGTCGGCCTGTGGCAGCAGAAATGCCGTGGGGCAGGGGGAGCAGGAGGACTGTGGCTTCCGTGGAGCCGATTATCCCATCAGGAGCTGCAAGGCTCTGGGCCGCATTGCTTCAGTCCTGATTGAAAAGGGATTTAAATAGCTGTGGTGATGGTGATGATGGTGATAAGAAGATCAGTAGTCCGACTCCTTCCTTTCTTCCTTCCCCTCCTGCTGCAACTGGCTGGTTAGGGCTCTTCGTTCAAGGACCCACTTTATTACCCTGGCATCCTGTGACAGCCACCGTGATGGCATTTTGGAAACAGGAGGGACAAGATGTTCCAGAAACCTCAAAGGGGAAAAAGGGTCCAGGATTCCAGGCTGCTGGGGGCTGCATTCTCTCTCAGCCCCCAAATCCCTTCCCTGCTAATCACAGGTGGATGGGTTGCACTCCCCCCCTGCAAGGACGGACGATGCGCTCACGCTCTCCTTCTGCTCACGGAGGACACGACACACGCTCACACAAAGAGCCAGCAACGCTTGTCAAGGTCTCCTCTGGAGCAAGGCTCAACTCTGGAGACTCTGGCACGTCTCCAAGGAAGGGAGCCACAAGTCTCTCACGAGGCCTTTTACTTCTCTATTAGTTTAGTAGGATAGAACTGCTGCTGGATTGATTTTAGCTGGTAAGAGCTACAAGGTGGAAGGGCTTCACCTAAGACTCTCTTTTCTCTCTCCCCCGCTGCCCCCCCGTCTCAGTGTGGGCTTTGCAGGGGGAAATTAGGTTTTGAGCAGGCACTGCTGAGTACCCCCCCATCCTGCTCAGGGGGACTTCCAGTGGGGGGGGGGGGTCTCGGCCTTCTTACCAAAAGAGTGAGGATGCCTTCTGGCTGGGGCCCCTGAGGGCACTGGTGGGCAATTGTGGCAGAACTTGTGGTTGTGATAATGCCTTCCTGTAAGCTCTGGCTTCTGCCAAGCCTCTCCTGGGGTTTGCTTGGTGAGGTTTCTCCAGAGGAGGTTTCTCAGGATGGCCTTTCTCAGAGGCTGAGAGAGAAGAACTTTCCCAAGGTCCCTCAGTGCATTCCCAGTGCTGGTCAAGGGACCCATTTTCTCCCACTCAGACTTTTTAGGGGCCAAAAAAAAAAAAAAAAAGGTGAGGGGAGTAGTCAAAACAAAATTGGAAGTCCCTGAGATGCTACTTGTCAGTTTGAGGAAAAAAAGGTATATTTTGGATGTCTTTCCAGTCCACTTTGGGATGGGTTGCTTTGGGGAGCAGACTCAATTTGGGAACAGATAGGGAGGGAGGGTGGAGCCTTAAAGGGGTGCAGAATAAGGCTGGCAGATCTCTGGCCTGGCCTCTCTTCTCCAACTCTCAGGGCAAGGAGGAGAAGTTTCTGGTGAGAGCACTGCCTTAAAAGTTAGTTGTGTGTATGTGTGCTTCCTCAGTTGCTATACTTGGTGTTTTCCTACCCACCAACATTTCACAGATGAAAGCAAGCAATGCCAGAGTGTGGTTAGCACGGGAAAAGCTATTAATGAAAGAGCACACTTTTTGCCTTGCGGTTCTGCTTAGGGTTCCCTCACTGTACCGACCCAGTTCCTTTGGACACCCAGCAAAAACACCACAGGATTTTTCCTTCCTGCCTCTGTCATGTAAATACAATTGTGTATTTCGATGGTTTGTCATGAAGCTTCTGTCCTGAATGGTAGCCCAAGGGCCCTTTGGGCAGTTCCCCAAGTAAACCAGGGGGCCAGCATCCCCAGTGGCCATTTCTAGTTCATCCTGTGTTTCTCCAGACGGCCTCTGGCCTCGGTCCATGGCGGTCCAGCCAAAGCTGGCCGGACTGTTGATGCGCTGACTGTGAATTGCTACTACTGGGACTGCTGAAGCAGCTCCCCACCTCCTTTCCCTCTCCCTGCTCAGCAGCCGCCTCCCACTGCCCGGGCCAGGCCCTCTCCCAGCCCAGCCACTCGCTATCTTTACGGGAGGCTGTTAAGGCCCAGCCGCTCCAGCAGTGCTGAGCGCCAAGACAAAGCCTCCGGGAGGCGAAAGGATGTGGGAACCAGGGAGCTGCCGCCACCCTCCCAGAGCAATCAGAGGCCGAGGCCTTCTCCATAAAGTTAATCATCCGGCCTCCTTCGGGTGTGCGGACGGGGAGCCAAAGTCAGAGGAGGAAAAGCAGCAGCAGCACAAATGCCACCAGCCCCGCCCTCCTTGGCACAGCACTGGATGCCAGGGCGCACCGGCATATCCCCGTGGAGGAGAAGAGATTCCTGCTGGTTCTTGGCTGGAAAACAGGGGCTGTTTCAGGGCCAGGGGATCTTGAGTGGGTAAGGAACTGTCCTGAGTCTCAGCCACTAGTCTTTCCCTGGTAGTAGTATTAATAGTAATGATAATAGTAATAATAATCTGCAAAAGGGCAACACCTTTTTTGGACAACCAAAGAGCACAAAACACACCATGCAAGCTGTTGAACTCCAGTGCCTTTTTCACCAGGCAAAAGATGTTAAAAATTCATACAGAAGAAAGACGGGTGGGGAGGAAGGTGATGGCATTGAAGTCACAGGCCTACCTTTTCTGTCAGGTGTTGCTTTTGTTTAGATCAGTTCGCCTGGAGGGACTTCAGGGCAGGCAGAAGCCAACCCCATTTTTTGGCCATGGGGGGACCCAGACAAAGGGCACTAGCATTCAAACTCCATCAGCAGCAGCAGTACGTCCTCTTGGAGTTATCGCTGCCTATTGTGAAGAGGCCACAGGCCCCTTTCTCGGGCAGAGAACACTGGATTTCTCAAGAAGTCTCGGTGCTGCCACACCTGGAAAAACTTTTAGGTGCTGAGCCAACCTGGCATCATGGTTTGAGCCTTGGATTACATACAGCCCTGGAGCCCAGGGTTCAATCCCCTGAAATCTGATTGCAAAATGTTGAATCTCAGAATCTGCCCCGAGGAGAATGGGACTCTGAAGTCTTGTGCGCCATTTTGCAGGCTGCTCGCAAATATCATTACGTGCCACCCACCTTATGTAGTGCCTCCTCCCGCACCCCAAAATGTCCAGCAATATCTATAACAGGACTGTTACAGAGAGAAATGAGAAGGCAGTGCTGGGCATCGGCTGGGTGTATCTGGACATGCCCAGAGTTAAAGGCCTCACTTGGGTCAACTGCTGCTTCTTTTTTACGCCGATCTGCTCCTGACAGTCAGCAGCTGGTTTTCCATCCCAAGCTCCAGAAGCGCTTGTTATCAACTGGAGGTGTTTTGGGGCAGCGCCTCTTGCTGCCTCTTGGCTGAATGAGCCAGGCACCTTACCGGCACTGTGGAACCTTCCATGGGCAGCGTGGCATGGCGACTTGACCTGCTGTTCCTCTCCTTCTCTGCATTAATGATTAATTTTAGATGGAGCGATGGCCTTTGATGTGGGCTGTGTGGGCTTAGAGGGGAGGGGTGCCAGGAGCCCTGGAGGAGGAGGGGGGGAGGGTCAGGGGCGCTACCTCTGAGGTGCCGGGGGTCTGGACACAGATAAAAGCCTCAGGCAGGAGGCAGTGAGCTGAGAGAAGGAGTTGGGGTTGGGGGCACTTCTGGCTACCACGGAAAAGGGTGGTTGGGGGACTATTGCTCCTTGTGGCTCCACCTCATGGTCTCGAGAGGGTCTCACCCAAGGAGTCACCCCAGGGCTGGAGCTGGGAGCGTGTGCGTGTCTGCACGGAGGGGTGGCAATCATTGGGAAGGACACTGGAAGAGGTGCCAGGGGGTGTCTTGAGACATTGTCAGAAATCTGGCAGCAGGACAGAGCCTCAGTGGGGGGGGTGGGGGGTGGGGGGTGGGGGGGAGGTGAGGATCGAAGCAGAGAAAAGGGTCCACCAAAGTTTGGTGGCCCTTGCACGGGCGGTGGGCAAGTGGGATGGAGGGGGCTGCCTTTCAACTCTGCTTCTGGCAGCAAAATTGCCTCAGGGCCGGCCCAGCCGTCCTGCTCTTTCCTCCCCAGCTGGAAATGCCTCCTCCGAGGCCCCCGCCAGTGGTGGGGCTGCCAGCTCACAGCCTGGCTGTCCAAGGCGGGGGGAGGGGGGCTTCCTGCCCAGCTGTGCTGGCCTCCTCCCACCAGCATGGGACTGGGCAGGGCAGGGCAAGGTGGGCAGCACCTCTGCCCACCTGCCAGGGCCTGTGGGCTGTGAGCCCTGCACCCACCTGGCTTCTTTGCCCAGGAGAACTGCCAGCTGCTGGGGTGCTGCTACAGGAACTAAAGCCCTTTCAGGTGGGGAGGGGGGCTTTGAACCAAGCAGGATTAGCCCTGCTTTCCTGCCAGTCCCTCTTGGCCTCCAGTGTGTGTGTGTGTGTGTGTGTGTGTGTGTGTGAGAGAGAGAGAGAGAGAGAGAGAGAGAGAGTTGGAGACCTGCAGCTTGTATCAGGAGGCCTATGTTCCCTTGTGAGCCAGAAGGGTGTCTTTTGAGCCTGTGTTTTGTTCCACAGGGACTACTAGTTTAAGGTGGGAAAAAACTGTCCTGAATCTCAGCCTCAGGTGAGAAGTGGGTTGTCTGCGGGTATGTGCACAGGAACGTGGGCCTCCTCTTTGGAGCTCAGCATGTTCACCGCAGTGCAGGACTGCTGGCTGTCAAGGGGGCTTGGCCCACAAAACTCTCCCCTGCCCTCCCCTGCCCTCCCCCCACCTTTCACTTCCACCCTCCTTCCTTGCAAAGGGAGTAAGATTTGTGCAAGAGAGAAAGGAGGGCAGGCTTGGGGGAGAAATTTGTTCAGTTCACAGCTTCATTGAGCAGTTACTTTATTTTTCTGTGTTTGAAGGAACACACAAACAGATGCGTATTCTGAGTTAGTTGTCAATAAAACACATCAGGAAACACATATTATGGAATTCCTCACATAAATATGAAACTAAACAAAAATTCATGTTCAGTGAAACTAGGCAGAAAATCTGTCTACATGTTAATGTTTGTATTAGGCAGAATTGCATGGAAAAATTCGAGATTTAGGAGAAATGTGCATGAATTTACATGCTTTTTTAAAAAAGTAATATTTGGGATAAAGCAATATTAAGTTTGGAGTCATTTGCACGGTGCATGGCTTGGGATGGGTGGAATTTGAAAACAGAAGAAAGAGAAATGCAGAGAAACTGAAACAGGCAGATTTGTCTGTTATTGAGGTGAAGGCAAAGTCTCCCAACCCCAAGGGGGTCCCCCAAAGCTTCTGGTTCTCCATGCCTCTGACTTTGCCCAAGCTGTGGCCGGTGAAAGTGGTACGCAGGGGTGCCCGGGGTACCAGCAGAAGGAGCTCAAGGGAATCAGTGGGAACAAGAAGGTGCAAATGTCCCTGGTGGCCACGGGCCATCTAGGCCAGCCTTCTGTACTCAGTCGCAGCCAGGCAGGGGCTCCGTGCAGGCACCAAAGGCAAAAGCAGGGCTAGCCCAAGACCTTTGACTGCCTGAGGTCTTGGGCCAGCCCTGCTTTTACCTTTCTGGACTGCTCTCTGCTGCTGCTGGGGATAGGTTAGCTGGAGATCCTGGACTGAGCAGGAGGTTGGGCTTCATGGCCTCTCAGGGACCCCCCGGCTCCAGGATTCTACGATCCTATGGTGTCACATGGTCCTCCGGGATCTCCCTGCAGTGTGGGCTGCACAGCTCTGCCAAACTGACTGCATGAGGGCTGCCCACCCGCAGATTCCAGACTTCCTCTTCTTCCTCTCTCTGGGCTCCAGGGCCACAGGGATGGGCCCACCCGCCACCCGCCGCCCGCCACCCGCCACCCGCCGCCCGCCACCCACCACGGAAGCCACGGCTGCCTTAAGCTCTGGGGCTGGGGCTGAAGGAGGTTGAGAAGGTGAGTCAGGACCCCCCCCCCCAAGGCAGGACTTGGGGAAAGAGGGAGAACAGCAGTCATGTAGACACCCGTCAATTGACTTAGACTGAAGCTGGACTCAAGTTGCTTCGGTGGCTCCACTGGGACTTGACTTGGCTGTAAATGACGCACTGACTTGACTGGACTCTTGACTTGTATATTTTTAGTGACTGATTTTCTGTCTGTGCTTCAGTAAGGTAACGCATTCCTCTGGAAACCTTACAACTTTGAACGTGCTTCCATCTCTTTTGCCCAGCTTTGGAAATGGGAATGAGAAGGATCCTGTTTCCCAGCGCTGAAGCTGCAGGCCCCTGTAAGCCCACTGACCCCCAACACACCTCATCACCACCGCTTCCCCCCCCCCTTTCTGTTAACGTTGGCTCCCAGACTCGAGATGCGACTTGAAGGTATCTGCAGGGACTTGAGACTGAACTTGAGACTTGGAGTGAAAGACTTAAATACTTCACTGGGAGGTGGGGACATTTTCTCCCTCCCCCTCCTGTCAGGTCATTTTTAGGGAGCCCTCCTGGCAGGAAGCAGGTGACCTTTGACTGGCGATGGGGCACCCGAGGGGAGGGGAGGTTTCTGGCCCAGATCACCCCAGGGAAAGGGTATCGGTCAGGAGGGTGGGATCCGAAGCGCCTGGAGCAGCGAAAGCCAGCACCGGCTCCTAGAACTGGGCCGGAGGCCGAACCGCCACGCTCTTGGAGGGCGGCCCCAGGGAGGAGGCTTTGCAGCGGCCTAGCCCTGATGCTGCTGGTTCTTGGGCTGACCAGAGGTGGGGGAGCCAGCTGATCACGACCAGCCCTGAAGGCCGCCCTTGCTCCCACCAACCCAAACCGAGACTGGATTCTGGACATCTCCCCCCGCGCGCCCCCCGCACCCGCTTGTTTTCAGGAGAAACGGGGGCTCTCTTCGCCGGCAACAGACCGGGCCCCGAGTCCTGGACCCGCTCCTTCCCCTGCTCCGGGAGGTGCCGTAACCCTCTGCGCTCTCCCTCGATGGCAGGTCCCCGGGCTCCCGCCCCCCACCGCCGCCCCTGCTCCGGATGCGTCGATCCTCTTGCTCCGCGGAGGGCCGGATCCCCGGTTTTCCCTCACCAGGATGCGAGGAACGCGCTCCAGCGTCTGCCGTCGGCCCCCCTTCCCTCCCTCCCCGCTCACGGGAGCCGCCTCCGCCGCCGCCGTCTCGGGCTGGTCGGCAGCCCGGCGGGAGGGGGCGTGGAAAGGGGCCGCCCCGCCACGCGCCGCCCGCCAGCCCGCCGCCGGTCAGGGGAGCGAGGGGGAGGAGGAGGGGGAGGCGGCGGCGGCCCCCGGGAAGGAGGGGCCCAGCCCCTGCGCCCGCGCGCCCCCGCGCCCTCTTCTCACGGCCGCTGCCCCTCTCGCCGGGCCCGGAGGACCTGAGCGCACGTTGGGTGGGGGGCGCCTCGTCTGCTCCGGCGAGGGGGAGAGCGGGGAGTTTGCTCTTCGGCCGGCTTCTTTTCTCGCGGGCAGCCTCGCTTCTCCAGGGACAGTTAGGCAGTGGCGCGGCCAAAAATACTCTGTGCATGCCCAGAAGAACCTTTCCCGTGCCGTTACACCCCGCCGAGGCCTCTGCCCTGGCGCCCAGGGAGTGGCCGGTGAATCCTATCGGTAGCGCTTTCCCTCCGAGTCAGCCGTTGAAGGGATGGGGACTCAACGGACGGGCAAATCTCAGGGGTTCAGTAAGTCGGCCGTACTTGGGAAACCACAAATAGGATCTCGACAGTCCATTCCGGAGAGAGTTCAGGCTTGGCTTACTCCAGGACCCGTTTATCTGTCTTTTTAGCATTCCGGCCCCGCGGCCCCGGGTGTCCAGCGTACACAGGTACAGCTAGGAAGTGGACCGGGGTGTCAGGGAGGAGCCGGCTTTCCCCGGGGCCTTCTCCGGTTCCTCCACGGCCATGAGTCCGCAGGCGACCTGAAGGCACGTGGGTACGCAGACGCTCCTGCGCGGCGGCACTGGCACTTTCCTCTCCGCGAGGCTCTCGCCAGCTCCGGCCAGTTCCGGCGCAGCCGCCGCTTCGGGGGCTCGGAGCTTCGCGGCGGAGCCACCGGCCGGCCGCTTTGCCTGCTGAGTCACAACACGTTCAACAGCAGCTGGGGCTCCCCGGGAGGGGGCCGGGGCCGTCTGGCTCAGTGGGAGGGGGCGGTTGGGTGACCCGCCCGGACGGAGGACGCTGATTCCCGCAGAGACCCGGTGGCACAATCGCCCCCTTGTGCGGACGACCCGCTTATCCGCCCACACCAGCAGGCCGGCTTTGGATTTACGCGGGATGCTTGGCTTGGGGAAAGAGTGGAGGGGCTCCCGGCGTGCCTCCGAGTAATACAAGAGTCTTTTACCTTCCCTTCCCCTGCGAAGACTCTCCTCCTGATTACTCTTCAGAAAGGATCGGCCGGCAGTCACGGGGTCCCACACGAGCAACTGCGTTGTGGTCCCGCCACTGCCTTGCTTGCTATGAGTCGGCACATGCTTTCGTGAAACCTGTGGATGCTGTGGTTGTCGGGGGGAGGCGAGGTGCTGCTCTGGGGTCTGATGACTCCAAAGCCCCTCTTCATGCGGAGGGGGAGGCGGGAACCCCGGCAGCACAGTGCGAATCCGCCCGCGGCCAAGGAGACAGAGCGCAAATTCTGTGCTTTGCCTCCCCGTTAGCGATGCAACTGAATGCACACCAGCGTGACCGTGTGCAATGCGCTGTACAATACATGCGCCCACCCTCGGTGTGGGACTCTGTCCATTGGCACCACATGCAGAACCTCCGCTTCTGAACAGAGATGCTCCACAGCAGGTGACAATGCCCAGCCGTTTCTGGTGGGGGGACTGCCTGTATGCTGCCTGCACCAGCAGGATTCAGGTCAGGGCGTGGTTTCCCACCCACTTTGCAGCATTTGCACCCTTGCCCACCCAGGGTTATCTGCCCCTCCAAGTCCAGTCTTCTTTTTTTCCCCTTTCTTTCCCTCCCTCCTAAAGGCACCAGATTCTGTAGGATTTTGGCAGCTAAGCAGGGTCAACCCTGGTTAGGACTTGAATGGGAGACCACCAATAAACACCAGGTTCTGTAGGCTGTATTTCAGTGGAGGGAACTGGCCAAACCACCTCTGAGGATTCCTTGCTTAAGAAAAGACTGTGAAATTTATGGGGTCACGGTAAGTCAACAGGAAATTTAAAGACACACACACACACACACACACAAAACTCAGCAGATCTCTTGTTCCTCGGAAAGAGACCTTCTGCTTGGGCTGATGGGAAGCCAAGGCCAAGAGCAGGTAAGCCCCTCCTCTACTGTACAGTTAGCCCGTGGCATGGCAAAGGGAAGATTCTGAACCCAGAACCCCCAGAGAGAAAGGCCAGCTCCTTCTGGGCACAATTCAAAGTGCTGGTTATGGCCCATAAAACCTGCTACGGCTCAGGTCCAGGTTATCTGAAGGTCCGTTTTCTCACCTGCATGACTCCCCCTGTGTCTTGAAATCTTCTAGCGGAGGGCCTTCTCTTTGTTTTCCCACCCTCATGGGCACAGAGGAAGCAGAGCTTTCTAGGGGGTGGCTCAGATATAGGATGGGTGATACCTGGCTTGAAAACAGTATGTGTGAAAGTGACCCAGCAGTCTTAGTGGACCACAAGCTGAACATGAGTCAACAGTGTGATGCAGCAGCTAAAAAAGCCAACATGATCATGGGCTGCATCAACAGAAGTAGAGTGTCAAGATCAAGGGAAGTAATAATATCACTTTATTCTGCTTTGGTTAGACCTCACCAGGAATACTGAGTCCAGTTCTGGGCACACAACCCAAGAAAGATATGGACAAACTGTAACATGTCCAGAGAAGGGTGACCAAAATGGTAGAAGGCCTAGAAACCATGAAGCCCTGTGAGGAGCAGCTTAGGGAGCTCGGGATGTTTAGCCTGGAGAAGAGAGGTTAAGGAAAGGGGATATGATAGCCATGTTTAAATATCTGAAGGGATGTCATGTAGAGGAGGGAGCAGGTTTGTTCTCAACCACTCCAGAGACTAGGACAAGGAGCAATGGATTCAAGCTGCAGGAAAGGAGGTTCCACCTGAACCTCAGGAAGAACTTCCTGGCATCAGAGCCATTCGGCAGTGGGATATGCTACCCGGGAGTGTGGTGGAGTCTCCTCCTTCTTTGGAGGTTTTTAAGCAGAGGCTGGACGGCCATTTGCTGGGGGTGCTTCGAGCTTGTTCCTGCATGGCAGAAGGGGGCTGGACTGGATGGCCATTGTGGTTTCTTTCAACTCCCTAGAGCGAAGCCTGTTTGCCCCAGGACAGGTGAGGACTTTTCCTTTGTTCCCGGAGGACCTTGGGAACTGACGGTTCCCAGGCAAAGGGTTGTCTGTTTTTCTTGCTTACTTAATGGAGATGTTTTTAAAATGCTTTTAATTCCATGCGTAGTTCAATCGTATTTTAACTCTTTGTATGTCTTTACAGTTGTGAAATTTATCTAAATCTTTTTTAATTCCTCTAAGACACCTTTTGTCCCAGGACTGCAGGAAAGTCAGTATAAAAAACAACAAGAAGCGTTTATCATCTAGAGTTGGCTCCCCACATTCGTGGGTTTCATTTTCACGGATTTATTGGCCAGTTTCTCCACCCAGGCCCTTCTTTTCCAGGGAACCTTCCCTCTCAGCGGCTCTGATCCTTCCGCACAGCCCTTCAGAAACCCGCCTCTGGGCCTCCTCCTCCTCCTCCTCCTCCTCCATCAGCTGCTTCCCGCTCGGCTGAGGACGGATCGCAGCCTGATTTCTCGGCACCGCAAACGTTCTCCTGACGCCCCCCCGACCCAAGGGAGGGGATGGGGCAGTCTGGGATACCTGCGCACCACCCTCCCGACGAGCTCCCGTCCGCCTTCTTGACCGCTCAGGCTCCGCGGTGAGGCCAGGGGCTCTGCCCACGGCAGACTCCAGAGGAGCCGGTAGTGCGCAGAAGGAGGCACCGGTAGGTAAGCCGCTCCTGGGTGTCTTCCACCTTGAAAACTCTGTGGCGGCGGCGGCGGCGACGATGATGACGGTGATGACGATGACATGATCCAAAATGAAGCCTACCTCACAGTGGCCCCATTCCTTGCTTGCTTCCCGCTCTCTCCTTCCCCTCTTCCCTTTGTCAATTTCTGGGTCCAAACAGGCTTACGAAAAGGGGGAAAACGCACAGCCGGGGAGGGAGGGAGGGAAGCCCCGTGCTGAGCTCCGAACGGAATTCCAGGAGGCCCCCCACACTCCCTCCCCTCCCCTCCCCGGTCCACATTATTAATGAATTGCCTGTTTATTTATGGCCTCCTCTGGTGACCCGTGAAGGGATGGATGAGACTCCAGGGAGCTGGGAGGGTCACGCTCTGGGCCAGCAGGGGATGGGGGAGGAAGAGGAAAAGGCTCCTCTGAGCCGAAGCCGCTCTTGGCCGGGGTCACCTCTCCGAGAGGCCGGACTCCTAGGAAGGCACGGGGGTGGGGGGGACGTTGGCTGAGGAGGTCCGGACAAACCCAGCGGTCAGCCCGCCTGAAAGGGGCCTGCTTGCTGCCTGGGTTGATCTCTGGGAGGGGCATCGAGCGTGGGGGGGTGGGCACTACTGTCTAACATCCAGGACTTTGCCACCCCCCCCCCGCCCCTTTCCTTCTTTCGGCGCTGCTCCCTTTTGTCCCAGCAGCCGTGGACTTCCTGCAGGGGTCTAGGTATGGGCTGGGCGGGGGGGGGGGGGTGAGGCACTGAAAGGAATGAAGTTCCCTTCCCGAGTGGAATTTCAGTCCCCAAATTCCTAGCCCTGCAGTGACTTAAACCTTCGCTTGAGCCCTTAAAAAGAGCGTCGAGGCCTGCGAAGCAACGGGCAGAAGGCGGAGGGGCCCGGGGCAGAGGAGCTGCAGGCCGGACTCTTCCCAGCGCCTCGCCCTCCGCCGCGCTCAGAATTTGAATTTCACTGGAAGGGGCTGAATTCTCAATCAGGGGAGCAATTCCCTCCTTTTACCCCCACCCCGCATGGCTCCCTCCCTTCCTCCCTGGTCGCCAGGCGGATTTCTTCCCCTGCCTAAGGGTGGGTCCTCCTGAAAGGCTCGGGGAAAAGGGCGATGCAGGGAAACGGGGCGCGCGCTCGCCCTTCCTCCACACGGAGGCCCCGGAAGGAAGGAGGGGGCCGGCAGGGGCCCAGGAGAGGGGCGGGAGCCGGGAGGAGCTGCTCCCTCCAACCTGTGGGGTTGCTTTCCGAACCGACCGTGGCCAGGAGCCAACGTGGGCGCAGATCCCCCGGGAGGAGGCGGAGGAGCAGCCACGGACTGAGGCCGACTCTGGGGGATCCCTGTGCCCGGCGGGGCAGCCTGCCCCCACTTCCCATGGGCCGGGGAGGGGGCAAACATCAGCGGGGCAAGGGGAGAGAGCGGCAACCCTACTGGAATCCTGGGGCTTGGGGAGGCTGGCGGGTGTCGCTTCTTGGTCGAAACTGGCTGGATGGGGGAATGGAAGCAGGTGACCGGGGCCGCCCAGACCCGGACGGGGCCACTCCCTCTCCTCCAGAGCGCCGTGGGGGAGCAGCGGCGGGGGCGGCCCCTGGGGTTGCGGCGGGGGGCGGGAGTCTCCTTCAAAGGCCACCTGGGAGCGGCTCCTCCACGGGGTCTCCTGAAAGGACCACCGCAGACATCCCCCCGCCCAGGCCTCGCCGTACTCTCCTTCCCTCATCCTTTCCGAGGCTGACCCGGCACAGTTTCTCGAAAGGTCCGGGGGCCTGCGGAGAGTCGTGCGGGGGCGCCGTCCAGTTTGGTGTGTGTGTGGGGGGCTGTACTCCCCGAAGGGCGGCGGGGACGCGCAGGCCCGCCTTGGGCTCGGGAGTGGGCGAGTGCTTCTTCCTTCCTTTCCTCTTCTGGCGCGGGGAGCGCGGTGCAAGGCCGCTGGGGCGGCGGGAGAAGGGGGCGTCCCCCAGGCCGTGGGAAAGCGCCGCTCCCCTGACCTCCGGGAGGAGGCGGCGGCGGCGGCGGCGGCGGCTTGGCTTGGCCTGCGGGGCCCGGCCTGGAGCGTAGCCTTGGCGCGGCGCAGCGGCCCGAGCGCGCCCACCCTCCCCGTCCCCGGGTTCCCCGGCCGGCTGGCTCCGGCTGGCCGAAGGACGGGCCCGGGGCGACGCCCTCCGCGGCCGGGCTGCCGGGCCCACGGGGATGACCGGGGCCGAGGCTGACGCCTGGTGCCACGAGCGGCGGACGGCGGGGGCGGCGGCGTTAGTTTCAAGGGCATCGGGGAGGCATTTTGATAGCGCTTTGTGAGAAATTCCTGGTGGTCAGAGCAGTCAGACGGTGGAATACTCTTCCTCCATGAAGTGTGGTGGAGTCTCCTCCTTCTTTGGAGGTTTTTAGAGAGGGGCTGGGTGGCCACCTGTCAGAGGGAGGGCTTAGACGGGGCCTTCCTGCCTGGCAGAAGGGGGTTGGACTGGGTGGCCCTGGGGAAGGGGGTCTCTTCCAGCCCTACGGTTCTAGGGAGCGCTTGTGTGCCTGTGGAAGGAAGGCGCGGGGGGCGGGATGGACAGAGAGGCAGACAGGCAACACTGCGGCGGGGGGGCAGGCTCCAGGTTCTTCCCTCCCTTCCAGGTTGTTCCTCCTCCTCCAGGAGTGTCCAAGCGCGCAGAGATGCCTGATCCCTGCGACCTCGCCCCCATCGACGCCTGGGAGCAGCTGCCGCCGCCGCCCTCCTCGGGGCCGCCCTCCTTCTGCGGGGCAAGGGGAGGGCGGGCGGGGCGGCGGCGCCCACGTGGCCCCCGCTCTTCTGCCCCTGGAGCGTCCCCGTCGGTATTTCAGGGCCGCAGCCGCCCTTGGCAGGAGCCTCCTCCTGGCGGGCCAGAGCCACGAGAAGGAGGAGGGGGGGTCGGGACGGCTGAGCCCCCGCTTCCCGGCTCTCGGGTTTCCCGCCGGGGGTCGCCCACGGCGGAGGCAGCACGTCCGCCCCTTAAAAGGTGGCAAGGAAGAAAGGGAGAGAAGAGGAGACCCGTCTCTCCTGGCCCAGGCTTGCCCCCTCTTCCTTAGTTTGGCCTGGCGGGGAGGAACAGCTGAGCGCCCCCCTCACCCCCCCCCGCGGTTCTTCCGAGCCGCGCCCAGACCGGGAGGGGCGGCGGAGGAGAGACTGGCCTGGACCGGAGGAAGGGGAGCCCTTCGCAGAGGACTGGCTTCTTCATTGAATCGGGCTGGATCCTCCCTGTCTCCTAACTTGGCCTTACAGCAGGGGTTAAAACGGAGTACAGGTAAAACCCACTTTAGAGTACATTAAAAAAAAAGGCAATCCTTTTGAAAGCAGCAGTCTGAACACATTTAAGGCACAGGAAAGGAGATTAAAAGCCATTCCCTTGGTGCAAAGACCCTCCTGCCACAACCAGTTAACACCGAAAGGCCCCTTTAGATGAAATGCTCTTTGCCTGCTGGTGGAAGGAAGGAGAGCAGAGAGGGGCCTGCCGAGTCTCCTCTGGGAGGTTTTGTTCCTCAGCTTTCTAGGAGCAGCCACCAAGAAGGCCCTCACATGCACTCACCAAACACGCCTGGGTCCACAGGGCTGGGACAGAGAGAGAGAGAGAGAGAGAGAGACAACCCTCTCCTGAAGACCCTAAGACTCAGGCAAGGAGTCTGGGCCCAAGAGGAAGATCTAGAGCTGTACCAGCTCTGCCCACCAAGCTCAGTCTTGCTCCATCTTCCATCCCTTCAAATATTTAAACGTGGCTATCATGTCTGTTCTTAACCTTCTTTTTGTCAGGCTAAACATCCCCCAGCTCCCTCAGCCACTCCTCACAGGGCTTCATGACTTCCAAACCTTTCACCATTTTGGTTGCCCTTCTCTGGACATGCTCCAGCTTGTCCGTGTCCTTCCGGAACTAGGGCACTCAGAACTGGACACAGGATTCCTCCAGGTACCCTCTGACCAAAGCTGAATGATCATGCAGGAAATCTACCACTCAAACCCCTCACTGGAGACAGCCAAGGAGCACCCACCATCACCACCACCACCACCACCTTCAGAGGGGGCTCTGTTCCACCTTTGAACCGCTCTTGCCATCAGGAGGTTCTTCCTAATGTTTGGGTGGAATCTTTGCCCTTGTAATTTGACTCTGGAAAGGGGATTTGAACTAAACACTCAGAACTTCCTGGTGGTAAGAGCAGAACGGTAGGACTCCCCTGGGAGTCTGTTGGCTTGAAAGCTGATTCAAATGACCCGGTGGTCCGCCTGCCCGCGGCAGATTCTTCACGGATGACATGGCTCCGTCTTGCCCGGATGCATCCATGTGGTTGCAGGCTTGGCTTGTTTGAAAGGGCCTTTGCCTCAAAGCTTCCTGCAAGAGAGAAGACGGTGAAGGTGCTGGGTATTGGGGTCCTTGTCCGACTTGTAAGGAAAGGGCCTGCCTGGGCGTGAATCGGAGACTTTGCGCGTAAGACCCGTTTGGCACAGAGAGGGCCCAACAAGCACCATGTGCTCCTAGAACTGGCTGGGCCATCTGTACCCTTAAAGGGGATTCTCTGTCTCTCTCTTTCTCTCTCTTCCCTGTCCCCACATGCATGTGTGGGGGAACTGGCCAGGCCTGGACCCCTGGGGCTGTTTTTGCTTTTGAGGGGCCGAGGGGCCAGGAGATGGCTTGCAGCCTCAGCCAGCCCTGCCGGTGGTGGTGGTGGGGGGCTTTTCTGTCCCACTGAAGCTCCTCTTGCCGCTGCTGTTTCAGCTTCTTGGGCGGGGGTGGGGAGACATGGCCCAGATCCCAGGAAAGTGGCCCCCTGCCCGGATCGGCTCAAAGCCTATGGAATGCTTGACCTCGGCTGCTAATCCCGTCTTCGTTGACGCCGCTGAGGGGATCATCTTCCCGCCCATCCCTGCTTACTGAGCAAATTGCTGAGATGACCGAAGCGTGGCTGAGCCCCCCCGGCCCCCCAGCTCACAACCCATCTCGGGTTCAGGACACCTGGTGCTGTGAGGCGACCAAAGACTGAGGAGCTATAGAGAGTCTGGCGAGAAGTTGGTGGCCATTCAGGGGCAGAGAAGGGTGGCCCGACCTGGCTCCCTACCCGTGCCATGGCTCTGTTGAGCCCCTCTGTCCTTCCCTCCTTCCTTCCTGCCACCTCCCTGGGCTGGATTTGTGCTAGAGGAGGCTCCCGAGGGTGCTATAAGCCAGGCCAGCTGGAAGGGGGAGATGTCACCGGAGGTAACTGGGCACCAGCCCTGATCCAGACAGGTGGGCCAGCGGACAGAAGAGGCACCATCTTATGGATGCATTCTTTTTGTTCACACACAAGGAAGACTGCCCGGATGAAACCCACCCTTCCTCCACTAAGCAAAATGTACAATCGTAGTGTGGTAACAAATAACAGCGTCTTCCCACACAAAACTGCTGCCTGAGCCAGCTGTCTCTTCCTGCCCTGTGGCCCCTAGGCTGTGGAGCGCCTTCACAAGAGGAGGCTTGTTGCAACCAGGAAGGAGGCCTCGTCTTTCCACTGTTAAGGAGAAAAGAAAAAGGACAAAGTCAAGGATGTGAACAAGTCACAGAAGCTAAAAAGTGTGCAACTCCAAGCACACACACACACTTCAAACAAGATAAATGGAACAAAAACCAAAACCAATTCCACATGGTTTGTGTACAGTATATAATAAGAGATGCAAACATAATATATGGTGTAGTTTTTCTAAGAGGGTGTAGATTAGGAATAATAAGACTGTGGTAAAACTTGTTTGGTACATTTACTTCATCAGATTCCACACTTTACAGCAAGAAATCAAATACAACAGTGTCAGAGTGTACAGAATACTCTTCATCCCAGAGAGCTGAGGGTGAAAATGGATCAGAGCCAG
Organism: Cyclura pinguis; assembly: GCA_030412105.1. Classification (NCBI taxonomy): domain Eukaryota; kingdom Metazoa; phylum Chordata; class Lepidosauria; order Squamata; family Iguanidae; genus Cyclura; species Cyclura pinguis. The sequence continues at coordinate 675,371 of CM059601.1, forward strand.
TAGTACCACCCCAAACTGAAACAGATTTGGTCCTCGGGGTTATATCCAGCTGCAAAATGTCCATTTGCTTCCATCTTCAAAGGACTGGCTTCCCACAAGCCTAAAAGCCAATTATAGCACTAGTTACTATGGTCAAACTCTTAACATCTCTTCATTAGAGACCACTAATCTGCATAGCTGCAAGGGGTGGGCCCCCTAGTCTCTGGTTCTGATTCTGGGACAAAACGGACACTAAGATTATTCTTTCCTCTGATTTTTCCCACCTTTAAAACTTTTCCCCTTCTGAGGAACTTTTTGGGAGTGACTGTGGTTTGATGGTGGAGTAGACTCGCCTGGGAGGGCTGTGGAAGCCTTAAAAGAAGAGAGGCTGGGGGGTCCACCTGACAGGGATGTGCCTTAACTGTGGATTTCTTGCCTTGCCGGCAGGACCGGATGGCCCTCGAGGTTCCTTTCCAAATTATGGTTCTGTGACACAACCTGCTTCCTTCTTCCGCTGATGAACTTTGTGCCTCCCTCTGGCACTCCCAAGCAGACCTCCTTCTCCCCACAGCTTCACCCTGAGGTCAAGACGGCCCACCCGTCTGTGCTGCTGCTGCTCCAGCGCTGGGGGCAATTGGGGAGTGCATACCATGGCGGGATCCAACTGTGTACAGTTGGACAACACCCCACATGTGCTGCTGGGAAAAAAAAGAAATGGTGCCCCTTGAAAACTGGGAAGTGCATTGGAAAAATGGGAGGGAAACCAGACAGGCGAGTTAGAAGAGAGCGTTTAATCAGGGCTTCTGGGGGAAAACGGGAGAAGAAGCCCAGTCTGGGAGGAAGGCTCAGCCATTGGCAGCGCAGGTGTGAGAGGGAGAGTGGGAGGAAGGGCCCTGCCACGGGCGTAGGGGGTTTCACTGGGCTGGGATTGACGCTGGTGAGGCGAGAGCCTTCGGGAGTTCCCTTTCTGAAGGAAGAGAGGCAAGTTCAGAAATGGAGTTGTTGCTGCTGAACCAGGCTGTGAGCAAGTAGCAAAGCAGGCTTGGGCTTCTTTGACTTCCCTTCCTTTCTGGTGGCATTTTCCCCTTTGGCTTCCCCTCCTTCTCATTATTTTTGGTGTGTGTGTGGGGACTTTGTGTGGTTGTAATGTCTGCTCCAACCCCCGCCCCCAACAGCAGTGCGGGGCTGGAGCAACGACTCGTCAGAGTGAGGCGGTTGCCTCGGGTGACAGAGTTGGCAGCAGGCACCAGGGGAGAGCAAGTGACCAAATGCTCTGCCACCAGCTCTCCTCTTGGCCTCCGTGGCACACCTGACTGTTGCTTTTAGGGATGTGTGTGTGTTGGCTGGACAGGGGATGCTCTGCTGCTGCCAGAGAGGAAGAAGATCCAACAGTTGTCCTGGGCAGCTCTGGCCCTGGAACAGGAGTCTGACCCTGGCACCATGGAGACCAGGACCGGGAAACCACACTGGGATGCGTAGTCCAAGGGCCCATTCACACTGCAGAACTGTAGCATGATGATTCCACTTTAACTGCCATGGTTCTGTCCTGCAGGATCCCAGGAATGGCAGTTGCAGGAGGGGCATTTATGGTTCTCAGCCAGAGAGCAACTCCAGTCCCTCCCCAAATGACAAACCCCAAGATTCCATGGGGTGGAACCAGGGCAGTTAAAGTGGAACAGCAGCCCTATAACTGTGGAGTGTGAATGGCCCTAAATTTCTGCATGGTTAGTGCTGTGCATCCCATAAGTTGAAGGATGAAACTGTGCAACTGAACAAAGCAACAGATGTGCAACTGGATGCCCAAAATGTGCATTCATATGCATTTTACAGTTGCACATGCTTGAATGAATGCATAATGGCCTGCCATATGCAACTCTGCTTCTGCAAAGCCAACTGAACACGGCCATTCTGCGCCAGATAAAAATGCCCACCCGCTTCTGCAGGGAACTTATCTGTGCATCAGAGACCCACAGGATTCTCACCCAGAGTTGTGGTGGCAGCAGGGGAGGGTTTGTGGGGCAGGTCAATGTGTCTCTTTAAGTCACTGCCTTGCAACAGAGCATTTGGGACAGTTGGTGGTGTGGGGGCCCCTAATTTAACCCCAAGGGATTGCTGAGAAAGTTGCACAAGAGCAAACCAAGGAATCTCCTGACAGCCCCTGGAAGACAAGCAAACCCATCTGGGCAAAAGGTTTTGTGTACTGCCAGTACATGGTGTGTGTGTGTGTGTGTTTGCGCCATCTTGCTCTTTGTTGCAGGGAATTGCAATAGCTTGGCTCAGCCCTACAGGGAGACTAATAAGAGCAAGTGAGCCCCACATTCCTTGCAGAGCTTCTGTGCCAGCAAAGGCTGCTGATTCTGGCTGTGAAGCACTTTGGGTTGAAAGGAATAGTGACTGTTCATTGATCAGCGGTGGCATTGCCTGGAATTCTTCTTACCTGCTTGTGCTCTCTCTCTCTTTCTCTGATGCATGCACACGAGTGGGTGGTGGAAAGACACCCTTTAAAAGGGTGAAAAAACAGCACAGAGGATGAAACAAACCAAATTCTTTCTGGTGGCTCCACGGTCCCAAACATTTTGGAGGGATTCCAATTCACCAATTACCTATTGTGTAATATTGGGGCTTCTCCAGGGCTTTTCTGGATACCCCTGGCTACCTTTCCCATGGGGCAGGGGTGTGGGTGGGGAGGGTCTGCTCTGCTGCTTCCTAGAGATTTGCTGGAATGGGACCTGTCCAGCATCTTGAAAGCCCAGACCTCAAACCTCACTTCCAGCAGCACTCCACAATTCTCTCTGGCTTTCTATGCGTGCAGAAACTAATTTTCTGAGAGTACTTTTTTGGATCTGTGCATAGCTCTCTCTCTCTCTGTGTGTGTGTGCCTGCACAGATGCTAGTCTTTTTCTTTTTTTTATTAAAGTGCAGAGACCACATTGTTAAACCCAAGAGAGATAAGAAGAGGCAAGATTTTAAAAGGGAAACCAGTTCAGACAATCACCAGTTGCTTTTTCTCCTTTTAATTCCACCCAGATGCCTGGCAAAATGCAGGTGGTGCATTTCAGGGTGCTGCAAATTACGTGTTTCTTTTCCTACTTGCAAGTCTGAGCCGTGATCATTGATTTGGCTCAGCAGAGGACTTTCCTGGGTTCTGCTCTCTACACTTCAGGCAATAGAATCACCTTGGCAAACCGCTGTTGCTTTTGTTGTTGTTGCCATGGAGGGGGAGGCTGTGTGCCTTCATGTCATTTCTGACTTATGCCAACCCTAAGGCAAGACTATCACAGGGTTTTCTGGGCAGGATTGGTTTAGAGACAGCTTGCCACTATGGCCTTCTGCTGAGGCTGAGAGAGTGCGACCCACTCAAAGCCACCCAGTGGGCTTCCATGGGTGAATGAGGATTTGAAAGGTGGTCTCCTGGAGTCCTTCTCCAGCCCTCAAACCAGTACACCACACTGGCTTTAAGGATTTCTCCAGAGGAGGCCTGCCACCATGGCCTTTCTGTTATGCTGAGAGAGTGTGACTTGCCCAGTGGGTTTCTGTGGCTGACCAGAGATTTGAACCCTAGTCTCACACTCTAACCACTACACCTCACTGGTTCTCCCAAGAATACTAAACCCCACTTGTGAAGAGCCCAAGTGCAGATTCAAGAAACTAACAGACCACCCCCAACCAAGAATGGAAAGAACGGCTGCAGAGGTGACCGGTGGCAAACCCAGCAGAACCCAAATAGAGGATGAATCTGACAGGATGAATCGCAAGCTGTGCTGTCTCCCTGGGGCCAAAATCAACGATGTAACAGAGAGGCTAACGAGACTGGTCAACCCCACTGACCGTAACCCCCTTCTTTTGGTTCACGTTGGAACCAATGACACTGTGAGGTGCAGCTTTCAGCGCATCACAATGGATTATGAGCTTATGGGTAGGAAGCTGAAGGATCTTGGTGCGCAGGTTGTCATTCGTCTCTCTTCTATGTGGAAGGACACAGCCCACGAAGGGAAAGAAGAATAGTGGAGGTCAACAACTGGCTCTGCAGATGGTGCCACCAGGAGCGATTTGGGATTTTGGACCGTGGTTTGCATTTCCACGAAGATGGTCTTCTGGCAAGGGATGGGCTGCACCTCACAACCATCGGCTGGGATGTTTTTGCTAACAGTCTCGCAAAGCGGATCAGGAGGCCTTTAAACTGAGATCGGCAGGGGAGGGAGGCCGTCTTATTCTGGGCAAGGATTTAGTGAGTGCTGGAAAAAATAGTCCAAATTGTATAGATAGAGTAGGCCAAGTAGTACTAGAGACCAACAGCAGGAGGAAAAGTAACTTTAGTACAGGACTTCTAGGAAGGACACATGGTCTTATGTGTCTCTACACTAAGGCACGGAGCATGGGAAATAAGCAAGATGAATTCGAACTCTTAATACAACAGAATAAATATGATTTAAAAGGCATCGCTCAAACCTGGTGGGATGAGTCTCACGATTGGAATGTAGGAATGGGGGGGGGGTATAACCTATTTCGCAGAAATAGACCAAACAAGAAAGGAGGAGGAGTAGCCTTATATGTCAAGGATGTTTTCACCTGTGAAGAGATCCATGACCTAAATCCAGGAAGCCAAGTTGAGAGCATCTGGGTAAGAATTAGGGGAGCGAGAAACAACAGGGATGTGATTGGGGGGTTTGCTACAGGCCTCCGGGCCAGCCTGAGGACTTGGATGAGGCCTTCCTGGAGCAGATGACCACACATTCAAAAAGGAGAGATGCAGTAGTAATGGGAGATTTCAACTATCCTGATATATGTTGGCAGTCAAACTCTGCCAAGACCTCAAGGTCCAACAGGTTCCTCGCTTGCCTTGCAGACAATTTCATGGTCTAGAAGGTGGAAGAGATGGAAAGGGGATCGGCTATTTTAGATCTGATCCTGACCAACAGGGAGGACCTTGTTGATGAAATGGAGGTGGTGGGATCCTTAGTGGACAGTGACCATGCTCTTTTGGAATTTGTCATTCAGCGGGAAGGAGAAGCCAAGTGTAGCCAGATACACATTTTAGACTTTAAAAAAGTGGATTTCTGTAAACTTAGGGAGTTATTGGCTGAAACTCCATGGGCAAGAATACCAAAAGAGAAAGGAGTGCAAGACAGATGGGAGTTTCTTAAAAGTGAGATACTGAAGGCACAATTGAAAACTGTGCCAATAAGGAGTCAAAATGGCAAGTGTCTAAAGAAACCGGAATGGCTGACGAAAGAGCTCTCAGCTGAGCTAAGTGTTAAAAGAAACATGTACAGGAAATGGAAGGGTGGTGAAACCACCAAAGAGGAATTCAAGCAAATAACCATGAGATGTAGGGAGAAGGTCAGAAAAGCTAAAGTGCAGAATGAACTCAGGCTTTCCAGAGACATCAAAAACAATAAAAAGGGCTTTTTTAGATATGTCCACAGCAAAAGGAAAAACAAGGAAATGATAGGGTCGCTGTGTGGAGAAGATGGCCCATTAATAACGGAGTGAAGAGAGAAGGCAGAACTACTCAACACCTTCTTTGCCTCAGTTTTCTCCCAAAAGGATAGAAGTATTCAACCTGGGGGTTGGGGAGCAGATGAGGAATGGGGGGGAAATGCAGCACAGAATAAGCAGAGAAGAAGTACAGGAATACCTGGCTAAACTAGATGAATTCAAGTCTCCAGGGCCAGATGAATTAAATCCAAGGATATCGAAAGAACTGGCAAGAGTCATTTTTGAAGCACTTGCAATAATCTTTGAGAAGTCTTGGAGAACAGGAGAAGTCCCAGCAGACTGGAGGAGGGCAAGTGTCATCCTCATCTTCAAGAAGAGGAAAAAGAGGACCCAAATAATTATCATCTGGTCAGCCTGACATCAATTCGAGGAAAGATCCTAGAGCAGATCTTTAAACAGTTAGTTTGTAATTGCTTAGAAAGCAATTCCATAATCACTAAAAGTCAACACGGATGTCTCAAAAATAAGTTGTGCCAGACTAATCTTATCTCTTTTTACGATAGAGTTACAAGCTTGATAGATGAAGGGAATGCTCTGGAAGTAGCATATCTTGATTTCAGTAAAGCCTTTGACAAAGCTCCCCATGACTTGCAAAGACGCTATTAAATGTGGGCAGGACAGGGCTACCGTTAGGTGGATTGGTAATTGGTTGACCGACTGAATCCAAAGGGTGCTCACCAATAGCTACTTTTCATCCTGGAGAGAAGTGACTTCTTGGGGGTGCCACAGGGTTCTGTCTTGGGCCCAACGCTATTCAACATCCTCATCATGGCTTGGACGAAGGAGTAGAGGGCACGCTGATAAAATTTGGAGATGACACCAAATTGGGAGCGGTTGCTAATATCCCAGAGGACAAGATCAAATTTCAAAATGACCTTGGCAGATTGGAGAGCTGGGCCAAAGCTAACAAAATGAATTTCAACATAGAGAAATGTAAGGTCCTGCACTTAGGCAGAAAAAATAGAAGGCACAAATATAGGATGAGGGACACTTGGCTGGATGGCAGTACGTGTGAAAGGGATCTAGGAGTCTTGGTAGATCACAAGCTGAACATGAGTCAGCAGTGTGATGAGGCAGCCAAGAAAGCCAACACAATTCTTGGTTGCATCAATAGGAGTATGGTGTCTAGACCGAGGGAGGTAATGGTACCACTCTATTCTCGTTAGGCCTCATTTTGAATACTGTGTCCAGTTCAGGGCTCCTCAATGATATTGACAAGCTGGAGCATGTCCAGAGGAGGGCGACCAAAATAGTGAAGCATGTGGAAGCCATGAAGCCCTCTGAGGAGTGGCTTAGGGAGCTGGGTATGTTTAGTCTGCAGAAGAGAAGGTTAAGAGGGGACAGGAAAGCCATGTTTAAATATTTGAAGGCATGTCATGTTGAGGAGGGAGAGGGCTAGTTCTCTGCTACTCCAGAGACCAGGATGAGGAGCAATGGATTCAGGCTGCAGGAAAGGAGATTCCACTTGAACCTCAGGAAGACCTTCCTGACGGTCAGGGCTGTCCGGCAGTGGAATCTGCTGCTGCCTCAAAAGGAATGGGGTGGAGTCTCCTCCTCCTTTGGAGGCTTTTAAGCAGAAGCTGGGTGGTCTCTGCCAAAGGGAGGGCTTTGATGTGTGTTCCTGCGTGGCAGAAGGGGGTTGGACTGGATGGCCCTTGGGGTCTCTTCAAAGCCTATGATTCTATGATTATTCTATGATTCTGTGACTAGGACAGGAACCCATGGATTCAGGCCCTGTGTGTCTCCTGCGCCTCCAGACGGGGGTTGGCCTTGTGGCACTGCTGCTGGGGAACTGATTTGGCTCCAACCTGCCTGGGCAATAAATTCCATTATTTGGATGTCAGATGAACGATTTGTTCCTGTAATGAGGTGTTTTAACCTTACTCCATATTCATTGTTCTGTCCAGCTTTGATTTTACTGTAAGTGGCTGAGCGTGCTTTTGAAGTGTGGCCAAGTGCCCCATAAATTTTGACACACCAAAGGCAGAGGCAGGCAGCAGACATAGTGGACTGGGGGGAGCGGAGCAGAAGGAAGGTTCCCTGAAGCAGCATGGGGCTGGTGAAGGGGTCTTGTGTGAAGGGGGGAGAAAGAAACAGAGGTGGCAGCAGCCACCCCCCCACCAGCTACTGCAGATTGTTGCATTCTTCAAAATGCTTCTGGATTTGGGGACAGGAAGGCAATTGGGAGGGTCAGGAAGAAAGAGAAGAAGGAAAGAGAACAACAGAGGTACTTGCCTGAGGCTTCCTGGAACTTGGGGGGAGCTCAGTAGGATATTTAGGCTGTGTGCATGTCTGCAGAAGAGCATAAGAATTCCAGTACGCCATGGCTTCCACATCTTCCACATCTCAAGCATTGTCTACACAGTTCTGGTTGCCTCACGTGAGATGCAATCCTCCGCTGGGGAGACAGAGAACAACCTGACCCTCACAGAGTGGGACTCTGGTTGAGCAATGCAGCCTTGTTAGTGAACTGTGACACTGCATGTACAAATGTGTGCGTGTTCATCTGCATGCATCATAAGCAGTGTACCTCTGCACGTGCAGTTTACATCTGCATGCACAGTGGGCAGTGTGCAATGGTACCCCATGGTCAACTCTGCTTCTCTGGCCTTGAACTGAATGCCCTGGACAGAAAAGTCCACTCTCTCCCATAGGGAGACTTAGGCAAGGGTATGACCCCAACAGGACCCCGGTCTTGGTTCTGAGTTCCCAAGGTGGACCAGGGATGCTGCTAGGAAGCCCATTCTTGGCCCACTATATAGTCTGGCCTCAGCCCTGGTTCAGGGACCCAATCTGTTTTCCTCTCTCTGCAGCATTACCGGGGGTGGGGGGGAGAGGCACATGTGGACCCAGTTTTGCTACCTGAACAATAGAATCTTCAGCATTGGAGGGGATCCGAAGAGCCACCTTGTCCAATTCCCTTTAACCATGAAGGAACCAAAAGCTAAAGCACTCCTGAAAGATGGCCATCCAAAGGCGGAGAGTCCAGAGTAAGTGGCAGCTGGGCTCGGCAGTGTTTTCATGCAGCCATGCCCAGTGTACCATCCGTCTGTGCCCTTTCCCAGGTAGTTTCTAGACAGGTGGCACCTCCCAGGGCCCACTCGGTGGTCTTCCATTGAAAGCAAGAACTGGAAGTGCAGTTGACTCTCTTCTCCAGTTAAAAGAAACAGGGCCATAAAATGGCTTCTGCCACAAGGTTTATAGTGAAAGTGTGCTGAATTGTGACCGGTTCTCTCTCTTGCTAGGCCATTGCCTGTCAAAACTGTTGGAAGAATTCTAGCATTCTCTCCCCAACCCCAGTGCCATCTTGTTCTAAGAGCAAGTTGGCATAGTTAGCATAGTTAGCCTCCTCTTTTGCATGCCACAGCTTCACCATTTGTCTTTGTGTCATTTAAATGCACAGTCTTAAATACCTTCGGTGTTCATGTGGTCAGATCATGTGACCCAGGATTGTTGCTTGGGTCATCAGTCTTATAAAAAGTGCCCCCTTCTCAGAGATCTCTCTTCTCCTCCATTTTTGTTTCCTCTTTCTCCTCTCAGACCATGCTTTCCATCCCCATCAGAAGATGGTGAGTTAAGAATGAAAGCTACTACTGATCTATTCCTTAGCTAATTAGGATGTAGGTTCTCCAATGCATACGTAAATGTAGAAGCCATTAGTAAACTTTTTAAAAGTTTGTAACCTGAAATGGCCTGTGTTTGTTTTCTCTTCTTAGTCAGTTTCAGATCAGAAAAGCCACACAGAAATTGGGCATGCTTTTTCTGCTACTCTGCTAAAGGAAGGCTAATTCCTTACAGTTTTAGTTTTCACAAAATTTCCCAATAGGTCTAACACCTTGGGAAACTTTAATTCCCAACAAAAACCATGCCTGGTTCAGAAGGCAGAAGAGCCAACAGTAGAGGCACTGCTCTGCACTGATGGGGACTGTGCTATTCCCCTCTTAAGAAGGGAGAGAATGGAGCGCGGTCACTCAGTCAGAAATGCCCAGTGAGGAAGGGGCAGAAGAGTGAGCCCCTCTCATGCCGTCCGCCTCTTTTCCTACTACCTTCAGACCTGCCAAGCCTTACAATCTTTTCTAATGAGCCACATCATTTCATGATCTGTCCAAAGGACAACAGTCTTAATTTGGCCATTTTAGCTTGTAGTGAGAGTTCAGGCTTGAGTTGCTCTCAGGTCCATTTATTGTTTTGGCACTCCCAGTCTGTGTGTCCATCAAACTCTCCAGACCTCAGACAGAGCCGTTGTTCCCCACCATCCTGTCAGCTTCAGCTTCAGACAACCCTCTGAATGAGAGTCCAAGAGATCCTCTTATTAACAGCCCTGCTCAGGTCTTGCAGGCCCAGGGCAGCAGCTGTGGCTTCTTTGATGGGGCCAATCCACCTGCCATGGGGTCTTCCTCTTTTCCTGCTACCTTCCACTTTGTCAAGCATTCTCATCTCTTCTAATGAGTCACGTGATCCCACAACATCTCCAAAGCACAACAGCTTCAGTACAGTCATCTTTGCTTTGAGAGAGTTCAGCCTTAATTGGGTCTCAGCCTCGCTGATTTGTATGCATGTCTCCATTGACTCTGAGCCGTAGAAGAGAGATGCTCTACCTAGAATCCTACAATCCTAGAGCTGGAAGAGACTCCAAGGGCCATCCAGTCCAGCCCCATTCTGACCTCCAGGAAAGCACCATCACTTTGACAGATGGCCATCCAGTGTCTTTCTAAAAACATCCAAAGAAGGAAGAGACCCAACCACACTCCATGGAGGCGGCAGCAGATTCCACTGTCCAACTGGTCTTACTGTCAGGAAGTTCTTCCTAATGTTTAGGTAGAATCCCTTTTCCTGTACTTTGAAGCTATTACTCTGTGTCCCAGTCTCTGGAGCAGCAGAAAGCAGGCTTGCTCTATCTTCCCTATGACATCCCTTCCAATTAAATATCATGTTCCCTCTTCACCTTCTTTTCTCCAGGCTAAACATGCTCAGCTCCCTACGCTGCTCCTCACAGGGCTTCATGGTTTCCAGGTTTCTGAGCCCTAAGGGCATTTCAGTGCCATCTGAGTTCTCTGAAGGGTTGGGGTGCCCATGTGGAGGATGAGCTGACCCAGAGCAATTTCAAGAATGACCTCAGAGGGGCTGCCCCCCTGCCTCCTCCTTGCAGGATTGGGAGCTGCCCTCTCAAAAGTCCAGCCAGGACAGTGTTTCCACTACATTCCTGCCCAGAGCCAGGCAGGCCCCAACCTGTGTCAGAAGGCATGTCTGAATGCACCTATCCGCCTCCAAATGCGGGTCTCCTTTTTCTTTCTGGGAGGGAGGACCCCCAGAGTTAATTTTTAGAAAAAGGAATTGGGAGCTTGACCCCCCCCCACCCCACTGTCCATCTGCCCTGGGAGGAAGGCTGGCTTCTGGCAGCTTTGCTAGCTGTGCCCCTTTATCAAGGATTGCTGCTGCTGGTGCAATAAAAGCCTTTTGCAAATAAAACGCCCTGGGTGTGCGCCAGGCGAGTGCTAGAGCCCAGGAGGCCCCTTGTTCCCACAGTGATTAAGATCTGGGTGGGAGTCAGGGCTGCTCTGGCCAGGCGGGGGAGAGGAACAGCGGCGGCCCTGGCTTGGTGGGAGGAGGAGGAAGAGCAGGGGAGCAGCAGCAGCAGCAGCAGCAGCAGCAGCAGTGCGAATCATGGCCTGCCTTTCAGTCCCTGCCTGTCCATGACAGGAAAATATATGTATATACACACACACACACACATAGAGCTCCTGGCAGCTCCCTCCTCACCTTGAGATAGATACTATTTCATGGGACTTCATTGTTGGTTTACCCAACTCCAGCGGTTTGCATACCATTTGGGTCGTCACTGACCGTTTCTCTAAACAATCTCACTTCGTTTCCCTTAAAAAAGTACCCACCGCTGAGAAACTGGCCGACCTTTTCATCAGTAACATTTGGAAACTCCATGGACTCCCTTCCACTATCATCTCAGATAGAGAACCCATATTCACCTCCAAATTCTGGACTTCACTCCTTAAATCCCCTGGCATTTCTCAAAAGCTCAGCAACTCCTATCTTCCCCAAACTGATGGACAAACCTAATGTACAAATCAAACCCTTGAACAATACCTATGCTGTTTCATCAATTCCAACCAAAACAACTGGGCCTCCCTTCTGCCTTTTGCCAAATTTGCTTACAATTCAGCTCTGGACTCGTCCACTGGCAAAACTCAGTTTGAAGTTGTCTTTGGCATCGACCCGATTCCAACACTCCCTGACACCATCTCTACAACTCAACCTCCCTCTCTTGCCTCTTGGATTACAAAAATATCATGGACTTCTGTGCACTCTGCTCTTGAATCTTCCAAAGTTTCTCACAAACACTCTGCAGACAGAAAATACCGCCCCAATCCTACTCACAAGCCTGGTGATCTTGTCTACCTCTCCTCCAAGAACATTGCCACTGATGGCCCCTCCAAAAAACTCTCCCCCAAATACCTTGGTCCTTTCCCAGTCAAACGGGCCATTAATGATGTCACTTTTGAACTTTCTTTATCTGACACTTACAAACTTGTTCACCCTGTTTTTCATTCCAGCTTACTGAAACCAGCTCCTTTGAATTCTTCTTTGGAGAGTGACCCGACTACATCCTCTGCTGTTCCTTCATCGACATTTTCACCGCTCCCTGTTTAGCTAATGCTTTTCATAAGTCCATTTCAGTTATTGCCTCCCCACTTTTCCTTTTCTCTTCCAAATTACCCAACCTTCCCCGTTTTCCCTATTCATTGTTTGCTATGCTGATTCATTTTCCTAAGTCCTGTTTCACTTGTTGTTTCCTTTTTTTTTCAGGAGGGGCAGGATGTCGGGTAGCCCTCCATATTTTAGTAATGGGATATGTAGTAGGAGTTAAGTAGCAGCTTGCTTGTAACAAGGTATGAAAACCAGAGACCGTTAGATAAACAAAAGCTAGGAATGCACTGATAAGCTTAGCCAGGCTGCACCAAGACTTCAAGGTCTTGTGTGCGGGAAGATGTACTCTTTGTATTTTATATTTTGAATCTTGCTAATTGCCTCCAGTTCACTCACTGAAGTCCTGTAAGAAGTATCATGCTTCTAATAAATAGTGTTTAAGCACTGTTCTATTTGTGTGTGTGAATTCAGTTCATGACATGCTGGGGTTAAATGCCGGTTTTGCAGCCACAAGGTTGTGAGTTCGATCTGGCCTGGCTCCAGGTTGACTCAGCCTCCCATTTTTTTGCAGGTCGGGAAAGTGAGTACCAAGCTTGTCGGGGGCAATTAGCTAAAATACACTGCAAACCGCATAGGGAGTGCTTGTACAGATATGCGGTATAGAAATATAACTGCTACAACTGCTATCTGCCTATCTGAATGCCACCTCTCTCCACCCCACCTTACAAGAAAGGGGGTTCTGACTAGACATTAGGAAGGGCTTATTGACAGCAAGATCCTTCCAGCAGTGGAATCAGCTCCTGGGGAGGTGGGGGCCTTTCCTACCCTTGAGGTCCAAGGAAGGAAAGAAAGGAAGGAAGGAAAAGAGCCAGCCAGCCAGCCAGCCAGGGGGGCGAAGTGGCAAAGCCACTGCTGCCTTGCTGCACCTCCCACCCGCCTTCCCCAGACCAGGCCGGGGTCTGCAGCCCCCACAATCCACATCCTCCTCGGCCAGACCGCGGGAGGGTTGGACCTTCAGCCTCGCCCAGCGGGGGGCGGCCCTGGCCCGGACAGCTCGGATCCGGTGCGAAGGAGACCCATCCTCACTTCGTTAGCAGGAGAAAGAGGGGACCCTTCCCCAGACATTCATCCCCCCGCATGCGGGGGCGGGGGCGGGGGGGCGGAGGCGGCCGGCCGGCCGGGGTTTTAACTTTTCGCCGTGTTTTAATATCTTGTTAGCCCGTTTAAACTATTTTATTGTTTTGCCCTGGAATTGCTCTACCTCAGTGCCACCCCGCAACCGCGCAGTAAAGGGCGAGATGTGGGTTTTTTAACGAATAATTTTAAAAAACGTATTCCCGCTGCCGCTCCTTCCGCCGCTGCTTGAGCCCGCGGGTGCTGCGGCGCGGGCGGCGCCCTCCCGGCCGGGACGGGGCGGCAAAGAGGCCGAGAACCCTGGCGCGGGGGGCCCCGGGGCCATCTAGTCCAACCCCCGCCGGGCGGGAACCCGCAGTGACAGCTCCGGGCCGGCGGCGGCCACGACCCAGCCCCTCGCCGCTTCAAGGCCGGCGGGAGCCTGTTGGGCTGCCGAGCAGCCCCGCTGCCTTCTTCTTCTTCAGGTGCTGCTCCGCCTTTAGGCGGAACGGCGTTTCTCGCGATTCGAGGAAGGCGCCCTCAGCAGATTATTGGCTCCTCCGACGGGGGGACGTCCGAGGACCCCCCTCCGAGGCTCAGTTCTGCTCGGGGGCCGTTTCCCTGGAGCGATGTCCCCTTCGTCTCCACCCCCACGCCGCAACCCCCTCGTGGATGGCCGCAGGATTTCCTCTCCCCACGGAGGCGCCCACCCAACCCGGCCGGGCAGGTGCGGGCGGGGGCGGCTCAAATCAGCCTGTTCCTCCCCCAGGCAATTCAGCCACTCATCTGAATTCTTCGCTCCCCATTAGCGCCCCCGCCCCCAGGATAGGAGGTGCCAGACTGGTCTCTCACGCGCCCCCCCGTCTCCCACCCTCCAGGCGGGGCTCCGGCGCGACCCCTCCCCAAAGCCCTTCGCGCCTCGGACTGAAAGAAAGGGGCGCCCGGGGGGGGGGGACCATTTTCTCGAAAGCAAAAGCCGTCGACTTTCTTCGAGGGGAGGCTGGTCGCTGGAACCCGTGGGGGCTGCTACCGTATGAAACCTCCCTGCCCCGTGTTCAGTATAATGTCTGAAAAAACTGACACTCCATTTGTGCCCTAGAACATCGCCCCCACCCCAACTGGGGAGGAGGACGCCGAAGTCCCACCCCGGGGGGGAGGGAACGGGGTTTCTCCGGAGCCACACTGCCAGTCCCAGCATCCTCCAGACAGCGTGACCTGTGGGGTGGATTCCTCGAAGGGCAACGCCCTCCGCCCCAGGTCTGTTTTGAATCCCGCGGAAACCTCGGCTTGGCTCCTCATTTCAGCCTCTCTGGACCTCCTGCCTCCGGGTCTCCCGGTCCCAGTCAGGTCTCCTCGGAGGAGGGGAGGCACTGGGGCGAGAGCAGCTGATTCCCACCCCCAACTGCTGGGGAGGACGCCAGGGCCTTTGGCCCCCTAGGGACGTGGGGCGTCCCTGTCAGAAGCCCTCTGTGCATGCCCCAGTGCCCTCTCAGCGCCCGCCGCACCCCCTGGCCTGGCCACGCTTCTGCCCTCAGAGGAGCCCTTTCACCCCCTTGGCCAAGACCTGCTCCCCACCTCCTCTGGGTGCAGCAAGGAAGGCAGCCGCGCCGGGGGCGGGGGGGGGCAAAGGTTCTCTGGTTCTCTCGGGGCAACTGCTCCTGCAGCCGGTCCCAGCCTCAGGGGGCCAGTGCTGGGCGGGGGGACTCCCACCCCCAACTGCTGGGGAGGACGCCAGGGCCTTTGGCCCCCTAGAGACGTGGGGCGTCCCTGTCAGAAGCCCTCTGTGCATGCCCCAGTGCCCTCTCAGCGCCCGCCACACCCCCTGGCCTGGCCACGCTTCTGCCCTCAGAGGAGCCCTTTCACCCCCTTGGCCAAGACCTGCTCCCCACCTCCTCTGGGTGCAGCAAGGAAGGCAGCCGCGCCGGGGGCGGGGGGGGGCAAAGGTTCTCTGGTTCTCTCGGGGCAACTGCTCCTGCAGCCGGTCCCAGCCTCAGGGGGCCAGTGCTGGGCGGGGGGACTCCCACCCCCAACTGCTGGGGAGGACGCCAGGGCCTTTGGCCCCCTAGAGACGTGGGGCGTCCCTGTCAGAAGCCCTCTGTGCATGCCCCAGTGCCCTCTCAGCGCCCGCCGCACCCCCTGGCCTGGCCACGCTTCTGCCCTCAGAGGAGCCCTTTCACCCCCTTGGCCAAGACCTGCTCCCCACCTCCTCTGGGTGCAGCAAGGAAGGCAGCCGCGCCGGGGGGGCGGGGGGGCAAAGGTTCTCTGGTTCTCTCGGGGCAACTGCTCCTGCAGCCGGTCCCAGCCTCAGGGGGCCAGTGCTGGGCGGGGGGACTCCCACCCCCAACTGCTGGGGAGGACGCCAGGGCCTTTGGCCCCCTAGAGACGTGGGGCGTCCCTGTCAGAAGCCCTCTGTGCATGCCCCAGTGCCCTCTCAGCGCCCGCCGCACCCCCTGGCCTGGCCACGCTTCTGCCCTCAGAGGAGCCCTTTCACCCCCTTGGCCAAGACCTGCTCCCCACCTCCTCTGGGTGCAGCAAGGAAGGCAGCCGCGCCGGGGGGGCGGGGGGGCAAAGGTTCTCTGGTTCTCTCGGGGCAACTGCTCCTGCAGCCGGTCCCAGCCTCAGGGGGCCAGTGCTGGGCGGGGGGACTCCCACCCCCAACTGCTGGGGAGGACGCCAGGGCCTTTGGCCCCCTAGAGACGTGGGGCGTCCCTGTCAGAAGCCCTCTGTGCATGCCCCAGTGCCCTCTCAGCGCCCGCCGCACCCCCTGGCCTGGCCACGCTTCTGCCCTCAGAGGAGCCCTTTCACCCCCTTGGCCAAGACCTGCTCCCCACCTCCTCTGGGTGCAGCAAGGAAGGCAGCCGCGCCGGGGGCGGGGGGGGGCAAAGGTTCTCTGGTTCTCTCGGGGCAACTGCTCCTGCAGCCGGTCCCAGCCTCAGGGGGCCAGTGCTGGGCGGGGGGACTCCCACCCCCAACTGCTGGGGAGGACGCCAGGGCCTTTGGCCCCCTAGAGACGTGGGGCGTCCCTGTCAGAAGCCCTCTGTGCATGCCCCAGTGCCCTCTCAGCGCCCGCCACACCCCCTGGCCTGGCCACGCTTCTGCCCTCAGAGGAGCCCTTTCACCCCCTTGGCCAAGACCTGCTCCCCACCTCCTCTGGGTGCAGCAAGGAAGGCAGCCGCGCCGGGGGCGGGGGGGGGCAAAGGTTCTCTGGTTCTCTCGGGGCAACTGCTCCTGCAGCCGGTCCCAGCCTCAGGGGGCCAGTGCTGGGCGGGGGGACTCCCACCCCCAACTGCTGGGGAGGACGCCAGGGCCTTTGGCCCCCTAGAGACGTGGGGCGTCCCTGTCAGAAGCCCTCTGTGCATGCCCCAGTGCCCTCTCAGCGCCCGCCGCACCCCCTGGCCTGGCCACGCTTCTGCCCTCAGAGGAGCCCTTTCACCCCCTTGGCCAAGACCTGCTCCCCACCTCCTCTGGGTGCAGCAAGGAAGGCAGCCGCGCCGGGGGGGCGGGGGGGCAAAGGTTCTCTGGTTCTCTCGGGGCAACTGCTCCTGCAGCCGGTCCCAGCCTCAGGGGGCCAGTGCTGGGCGGGGGGACTCCCACCCCCAACTGCTGGGGAGGACGCCAGGGCCTTTGGCCCCCTAGAGACGTGGGGCGTCCCTGTCAGAAGCCCTCTGTGCATGCCCCAGTGCCCTCTCAGCGCCCGCCGCACCCCCTGGCCTGGCCACGCTTCTGCCCTCAGAGGAGCCCTTTCACCCCCTTGGCCAAGACCTGCTCCCCACCTCCTCTGGGTGCAGCAAGGAAGGCAGCCGCGCCGGGAGGGCGGGGGGGCAAAGGTTCTCTGGTTCTCTCGGGGCAACTGCTCCTGCAGCCGGTCCCAGCCTCAGGGGGCCAGTGCTGGGTGGGGGGACTCCCACCCCCAACTGCTGGGGAGGACGCCAGGGCCTTTGGCCCCCTAGAGACGTGGGGCGTCCCTGTCAGAAGCCCTCTGTGCATGCCCCAGTGCCCTCTCAGCGCCCGCCGCGCCCCCTGGCCTGGCCACGCTTCTGCCCTCAGAGGAGCCCTTTCACCCCCTTGGCCAAGACCTGCTCCCCACCTCCTCTGGGTGCAGCAAGGAAGGCAGCCGCGCCGGGGGGGCGGGGGGGCAAAGGTTCTCTGGTTCTCTCGGGGCAACTGCTCCTGCAGCCGGTCCCAGCCTCAGGGGGCCAGTGCTGGGCGGGGGGCCGGCCCTCCCTCCCTCCCTCTACTTCCCTGGTCCCTTCCTGGATCTCTCAGTGTTCCTTTCGGCGTTCGCTTTTCCGGAATCTCAGGGGAGGTGGGGAGGGGAAGAAGACTCTCCCTCTTTATGGCCTCTTGACTCAAACCTGCGGACTGCCTCCCCCCCATCGGCACAGACCTGGGCCTTATCTACCCCCTCCCGATCCCCGGGCTGGCTGCCTGCCTTATCTCTCTTCCTGTGCAAGCAGGGGGGCCAGGAATTGCCCTCCCCCCTCCCTCCCTCTTTCTGGGTCGGGGGCCTGTAGGAGAAGGCGGGGCGGGGCACCAGTGATGCTTTCCCAGAACAGGGCAACAGTAGGCCAGAAATGGAACAGGAGTCCGCGGTGAAAGTCAATGTGTGATTCTGGGCTGCATCAGTGGTAGCAAAGTGTCTCGGTCGAGGGAAGCGATGGTACCGCTCTGCTCTGCTTTGGTCAGACCCCACCTGGAATAATCCTGTGTCCAGTTCTGGGCTCCACAGTTCAGGAAGGATATGGACAAGCTGGAAAATGTCCAGAGGAGGGTGACCAAAATGGTAGAAGGCCTGGAAACCATGAAGCCCTGTGAGGAGCAGCTTAGAGAGCCGGGGATGTTTAGCCTGGAGAAGGGAAGGTTAAGAGGGGACGTGGCAGCCATGTTTAAATATTTGAAGGGATGTCATGTTGAAGGTGGAGCAAGCTTGTTATCTATTGCTCAAGAAAATAGGACATCATAATGATTATTGTTGCTGTTATTTATTTATATAGTGACATTTATGTACGCAGAGCAATGGCTTCAAAATACAGTGAAGGAGATTCCCTCTAAGTATTAGGTAGAGCTTCCTGAGAGTGGAATCCGCTGCTTCTGCAGTGGAGTGAGGTGGAGTCTCCTCCTTCTTTGGAGGTTTTTCAACAGAGGCTGGACGGCCGTCTGTCAAAGGGAGGGTTTGGATGACGTCTTCCCGCATGGCAGAAGAGAGTTGGGCTGGATGGCAGTTGGGGGTCTCTTCCAGCCCTAGAAATCCTTAACTTATGGTTCTAACAGCGGCCCCCTCCACACCCCACTGCATCTCCCCCGGCTTCTTAAGATTCCGTAGTGGGGGGCAATTTGGGGGTGAGGCCTGGTTTCCACTCTTGATCATTCCCAGATACCCCCCCAGCCCCCAGAAGGTAAATGCGCTTCAGAGCCTTTTTTTAAAAAAAGCAATTCTGGCGGCGGAGGTTGGGGGGCAGATCTTAGGACTTCAGACGGGGAAGGGCGTTCTGTCAGTCCCGTGGAGCAGAAACAGTCGGGAGTCTTTCTGATGTTTGCTTGTTCCCTTAAGGACCCCCTGGCTTGTTTTACGTCAAAGCTGCTTGTCGCCTGCCTGCCAACCTGAGGGAGCTGGATCCAGGAGGGGAAATGTGCAGAAAGCTCAGACTGGACATTTGTGAAAGATTGGTATCCATTAATACAATTTTGAAAGACCAAAAGAATAACTTATCATTTTTTTGATGTTAATATATTGTAAAACCAGCACTGAAAGCTATTTTTAAGAGAATATTTGACTAGCGGAAGTTGATATAATATTATGATGTATAGTCTATGCCAAGGGAGCTGGAAACCAATTTTAGAGAGAGTGTATTTGTTTTGTCTCTGTTGTGTGTTACGACTGTATCCCCCCCTTTTTTGTCACCGTTGTTGCGGGGTGGTGGTGGCTGGGTACAGGTAATTGTGGGGGTAAGTAGGTTTGTAGTGTTGTAATGGATAGCGTCGTGTTATGTAGTGTTATAAAGCGGATTTTAAAAAGGAAGAAGAAAGCTAAGACTGGGTAGGTCAGCCGTGAAGGAACTGGAGAGGGCCCTCTGCAAATTCGGACCCTCTGTGACACCAGGTATCCCATTCCTAGATCTAGCTGTGAGCGCTGGGCAGTGAGGAAAACTGACAGAAAGAAAACAAACACATTCAAATTAGGGCGCTGGAAAAGGGTTCTGCAGATACCCTGGACTGCCAAAAAGACAAAGAAAGGGGTCCAAAGGCAAGTCGACCTGAACTCTCCCTAGAAGCCCAGAGGACTAAGCTGAGGGTGTCATATTTTGGACCTGACATGAGAAGGGATGAGTCACTGGAACAGGCAGTGGTGCTTGGCAGCAGGCAGCAGGCAGTAGGAAAAGAGGAAGACCCCATTAAAGGCGGATGGAAGCCCCGGCTCCTGCCCTGAGTCTGCAGGACCTGACCAGGGCGATCGGTGGCAGGGTGGGTCGGAGATCTCTCGGGCTATTTCCACGCTACACTGTTATAGTGCTATTATTCCACTTTCAGTATCCTGTGGAATTCTGGAGTTTGTAGTTTACTGAGGGCAAAGATGCCTCTCCCTAAACTGCGAACGCCAGGATTCCCTAGGATATTGAAAGCGGAATAATAGCGCTATAACAGTCTAGTGCTGAAATGGCCTCATTCACAGGGTTGCTGTAAGTTAAAGTCGACAGCGGTCAACAACAACAATCCCAGTAATGGGCTGGCCACGGAGTTGTGTAGCAGTTGCCCAGTGCTACCTCGTTAGTGAATCGTGATGCTACCCAACCACATGCACGAACAGTGTGCAGAAGCAGCTACGTGTGCAGTGCACAGCGCTCAGCCATGCGCAAGGTGCGTGTGTCCCCGTGGGAGCCCAATGTGTGCAGCTCTCTGCTTCTACAACATTGAACTGAATGCAGATGTTCTGCACGGGAGAAAAATGCCCAAGTCCTTCTGTAGGGGAGCTTATTCTTGAGTAAGACACCAGCGGGATTCCTGTCGGGGGGCTTTCCTCGGCCTTTCTCTGTCCCAGCCTCTTCCTCGGGGCAGGGGAGACACCAAGGTGAATTTATGTCTAATGGCTCTAAAGAAGAGTTTGTGTTTCCCACCCCCCTACCAAAATTTTATTAAGAAAGTGAGGGGAGAAAAGCAAGTGGAGAACATGGGAGGGGGGCAACTTTGTTATAAATCCCAAGAGCTGTGGAAAGTTTGATGCAGCCAGCCAGTGCGCCCAGACAGAAAAGTAAAAACCTAATGAAGCCCTCAGCGGGGGTTGGGGAGCATGGCATCAGGTCCTCCTCCCTCCCAAAAGAGCTCATAAAGGAGACATTCCGGGGCGCTGGGGGCGGCTCCCAAGGCAGGGGGTGGGGGGCAGAGAGGGGGCAGCCCCACAGCCGTTGACCGTGACGACCCATCTGGGGTAGGGGGGAGTGGAGGAGAGATGAGTGAGAGGTATACAGGGTGTCCCCCCAAAATGTACACACCCTTTAACAGCTATTTGAAGGCTGTTGAAATATAAATGTTATAAGAATGATTTAATCAGAGTTACAAATTCCACCTTAAATCACAATTTTACGTAAGGTGTTTAAATGGTTGTCCCTTCACAGCAACACACTGCTTCCATTGTTGAAGAAGAGGTCGGACAGGTTTCTCTTGTAATTTTGCAACATTTCTTCACTATTTGTGTCTTTAAACCTGTTATGGGATTAACACTTTTTTTTGGAAAAAATATAGCGAAAGAAAACAAAACAAGCAAATAAAAAACAATTTCCAGAATTATAAGCTGTTATGAGTGTATGCATTTTTTGGGTACACACCCTGTACACAGTGGGGAGGGTATGCAGGCAGGAGGCCTCTTTTCCATCTCTTGTTGGTGGGGGAGGAAGGGCTACAAGCCAAGCCGAAGGGGAGCCCCACAAAATGGGCTATGAAAAGGGGGCCAGTCCCCGCCACCCCCCCGCGCCTGGCTCGGCTGGGATGGGGCTGGGTGGGAGGGCACTGGAGACTCCTCAGTGACCCCAGGGCACGGCTGCGCTTTCCCCCCAGCTCCCGGTCTTCAGATTGGGCGCAGCACACCCTCCCTCCCTGGGCTAGTAGCCCCAGGGGAAATTGCCAATAAAAAGGACTGGCAGCACCGTCGTCCCCAGCTGCTGCTACGGAAGCTTCCTGCAGAGTAAGAGGGAGAAGGGAGTGTGGACGGAGACCTCCTTGGCTGGGGCAGAGGTGGGGAAGGGCAGCCTGTGGCCCACACACCGATACCCAGGACCAGTGCTTCTTGGGCTGTCTGATGTGGGGGATGGCAATAAAAACCCTTTCCCGGTGCGCCAGGGACCGACACTATATTTGTGCCCATTGGGTACAGTGCTTCTTTATTTCCCGGAAACTTGCCAGGGGCCAGAATCCAATGGCTCAGGGTCTGGGGGCCACCGCTTTGAGCAGTCCTACCTAGACCATTTGCAGTCTCCCAGGGTACTGCAACACAACCCAATTGTGGGGGTGATTCTTGTTGCCCTCAAGTTCCCCCCCACAAAGGGCATGGTGGAAATTTGACATACTTTGCTCCCTCCAACCCGTTTAGCCTCCGGAGGGGAAGTGAGCCAGAAACTGAGCCTGCGTAGGCCCCCTCCCCTGTTGCTGTGGGCCCGAGGGAGTCGCCTGGCGGTGGGCCCCGATTCCTCATCTGTGGAAGACCCTCTCCTTTCCTCCACTCAGCAAGGAGATCTTTCTGAGTCGCCCAGATGGGGCTCAGAGTCTCCTTCAGACAAAAGGGCAGTAAATCATTTCCTTTGATTGGGCGCTAAATGGGAGGGGAGGAGGGGGCTTCTTAATAAGATTATGGCACCAACTACCTCATTAGGAAAATGAGGCCATGTTTGTGGCAGGTTTTTAATGGAAACACTTTCGGGTGAGGATCTCAACACTTCTGCTGTGGAGAGGGAAGAGGCCCACAAAGGTAGAGTTCTAGTCTAGTTGGGACAAACAAGAGTATAAAAGCCAGTTTTGGCCATGATCCTACATTGTGCTGGCATAAGGTAAGTCTACACTTGTGACATTACACTGTGGTTGTGCTATACCACTGTTGCACCATGCCACCACTGAATATCAGCATTTGGTGCAAGCAATGGTGGTCTCACATTGTGCCCGCTGATTGTCTCCTTGTGCCATTGGGAATAAAGCCCAGTGGCCATTTTCTGCTACCCCGGGGATCAAGGGGGGCGTTGATGGACTGGCAAAGGGTCACGCACTATCCAAGAATGTACAGCTCCGTGCATAATGGTTACATATGCAGAACTCGGCTTCTGCACCTGTGAACTCAGTTTGGATGTCATGCCATGGCCAAAGGAGAACAACCTCATGCGCAGGGATGCCAGCCACCGTCTTCCTCCTCCCTGGGAAGGGAAGGGAGTTAAGCAGAGTGGAACTTGGAAACCGTTAAGCCCCGTGAGGAGCAGCCGGGGGAGCTGGGGATGTTTGGCCTGGAGAAGAGAAGGTGAAGAGGAGACATGAGAGCCATGTTTTAATATCTGAAGTGATGCCATATGGAAGATGGGGCAAGCTTGTTTTCACCTGCTCCAGAGACTAGAACATGAAGCAATGGATTAAGACTACAGGAACAGATTCCTCCTAAAGATGAGGAAGAACTTCCTGAGCTGTTTGAGAGTGGAAAATGCCCCTGCCTCAGTGGAGTGTGGTGGAGTCTCTTCCTTCTTTGGAGGTTTTTAAGCAGAGGCTGGATGGCCACCTGTCAAAAGGAGGGCTTGGATGGTGTCTTCCTGCACAACAGAATGGGGTTGGACTGGAGGGCCCTGGTGGTCTCTTCTAGCTCCAGGATTCTAGGACTGAGTCTGTGATTTGCACACTTGACACCCACCTGTCCCCTGGTGCAGGAGGGGGAAGGGGAGCCACCCTGGTCCCACTGGTGACTAATTGCAGGGGTGCATGGCTTGGGGGGGAGCTCCCCTCTGCACCAGAGGAGGGCACTCCTGCTGTCCCTGCTGCCCCGGCAGGCTGCCCTCTCCTCCAAAGGCGACAGGGACCAAGAACAGCTTGAAGAGCTGCTTGTAAAACTTCACGAGTTCGGCTGCAGCATTGCCCAGTTGTAACCTGGGTGACTTGGTCCCCTGCGTGTGCTAGGCGGTGACATCAGCTCTCCCCGCGCCTCTCGGCAGTACAAAGCAACTCTGTTTGGTCTCTGTAACCGGATCAGGCTCCTCGGGTGTGCATGTCCAGCTTCTGACAGATGTAAAAGAATTCTTCTCTGGAAAAGCAGGCCAGGCTCTCCGTGTGTGGCAGCCATGTGTGTAGAAATCACGGATGGACAGACAGATGCATGCCCCCATGCCCCAGCCAGGTAGACCTCCTGCCTGCCTGTGCTATGGAAGTAGCAGGGAAGAGGGAGGGGCCTCTTCTTGCTGCTTGGCTGGCACCCCCCTTGTAAACTAAAGTACCGCCGGGGCTCCCCCGCGCGTGGCCCACTGCTCTGAGTCTGCTTCTCCCCCTCCTGCCCCCTCACCTCAGCCTTGGTCATCTTCTTCCTCAGTGCCATGCTCCAGTGTGCCCAGGGGCTTGAGTGAAGAGCGGCCTACCTTGCTGGGTTGTTGTGAGGGCAACATACCCATACATGAAAACAGCCCTTGCAAAGCTGCGAAATCCTCTGCTTTACTTTCCAAATCCAGCTTGTTAGAAGGAGGAGCTGCTCTTTTGGCATCTGGACACCTCAGGGCCAACATCCGGAACATCTGGCTCAGCTGCTGACTTTCCCGGCTGGGGAACGTGCCTTCCATCTATGAGTCCTTTGTTTACGAAATGGGTCACAAGTGCACTCTTCTCCACAAAGCTTGTGTGTGTCTCTGTGTGTGGTGATCTCACTGCAAGACAAATCTGCTCACGAGTTCCTGTGGGGCCACAGCTCCCGGGTGAAGCTCCCATTCCTGCATGCCAGGGGCCCTGAGTTCTGCTCTCATTAGCGGCTCTGGGCTGGGCTGAGAAAGACCCCTTCTCCCTGTCTGAGAGGCTCAAAGCGTGCCGAGTGCCTGGGAGAGACGGCGCCCTGGACTGGTCCTGCTCCACGGCAGCCCCTCTTTACACCAGAGCTGAAGATGTTTGATACCACTTTTGAATGTCACGTCTCCACCCCATGGAACTTTGGGAAATGTAGTTTCACTCTGCTGAACCACAGCCCTGGAGATGATTCTCACAGAGGATTGCCTCACCAAATTACAAATCCCCAAACTCCGCAACTGACAGAGCCCTGATGGTTAACAGGGGATTATTGAACTGCTCTAACGGGTGTGCTGCAGGTTCTTGTCTCCTGACCCCTTTCACACGCCCCTTGCTCTGTGCCTCCTTCAGCCAGGGGTGGCCCTTGTTAGGGGTCTTGACTCGGTTGGCCAGTAGAGGCCCTCTTCTCTCACGTTCACAGAAGGGGCTGGACCTTGTTTGAATCCATGTGGGGGACTGCAGCTCCCAGAGTTCTTCACCATTCTCTGGATGCTGAGGATGTGGAACATGGGGGGAGTGCAATTCAAGAAGGTTCCCACCCATGTTTTAGGCCTGTGGGGGCCTAAGGAGCCTTTGCACAGGGTGGTGGGAGCTCCTGGCCCTGGTGCCAGCTGTCTTTGCTAGGCAGCAGCAAGTGGGTGGTGGGCAAAGAAAGAAAACCCCAGTTGGTTCGGGGGGGAGAGGTGTGTCAGTGGGGCCAAGAGGTTGCCTTCAGGGAAAGGATGGATCCCTTCTACCACTCCTGTTGCCCACCTGCCTCATTGCCTAGGTCAGGGTGGGCACTGCGACTCCTCCAACTGTTCCGATTGGGCAGGGGGCAATCTGCTGTCTTACCACTTTCTCAGGAACTTTTAGAACATCTTGGCTTCGTGAGCTGGAGGAGACCCCAACAGCCCTCCAGTCCAACTAATTCTGCTATGTGGGAAGGCACCATCAAAGCACCCCCAGCAAGCAGCCATCCAGTCTCTGTTTAAAAACCTCCAAAGAAGGAGGAGACTCCGTCACCCTCCACTGAGGCGGCACCAGATTGCTCTGTGAAAGAACTGTTGCCCTCAGGGAGTTCTTCCTAAGGCTTAGGCAGAATCTCTTTTCCTGGAGTTTGAAACCATTGCTTCATAGTGTCCTGGGCTCTGGAACAGCAGTAGAAAACAAGCTTGTCCCATCTTCCACAGCACATCCTTTCAAATATTTAAGCATGGCTGTCATGCCACATCTTCACCTTCTTTACTCCAAGCTAAACATATCCAGCTCCCTAAGTTGCTCCTCAGGGGGCTTCACAATTTCCAGGCCTTCTGCCATTTTGGTCGTCCTCCTCTGGACACGTTCCAGCTTGT
This sequence comes from Cyclura pinguis, assembly GCA_030412105.1. Classification (NCBI taxonomy): domain Eukaryota; kingdom Metazoa; phylum Chordata; class Lepidosauria; order Squamata; family Iguanidae; genus Cyclura; species Cyclura pinguis. The sequence goes on from CM059601.1 coordinate 700,963, forward strand.
CAGCATCCTTCCTGAACTATGGGGTGCCCAGAACTGGACACAATATTATTCCAGGTGGGGTCTGACCAAAGCAGGGTTGAGTGGTGCTATCGCTTCCCTTGACCGAGACACTTTGCTACCACTGATGCAGCCTAGAATTGCAGTCTAGGGGACATTCCTGCTTGTCAACATCCTTCTTGAACTGTGGTGCCCAGAACTGGCCACTTTCCTCTCTTATCCTTAGCTTAGTTCAAAGTTCAAAAGCAGTTTGTGTGCAGTTAAGTCATGGAGGGAGGGGAGGAGAGGAGAGGAGAGGAGAGGGTGAAATCTCTGCCTTCCTGGTAGACTTGGGCAGAAGCCAGCTAGCCTCTCCCAGCCTGTCCGTTCTTCCTCACTGACGACTGCTGCTTTTCCTCCTGGAGAGAAGTGACTTTTGGGGGTGCCACAGGGTTCTGTCCTGGGCCCAGTGCTGTTCAATATTTTCATCAATGACTTGGATGAAGGAATAGAGGGCATGCTCATCAAATTTGCAGAGGACACCAAATTGGGAGGGGTTGCTAATACGCCAGAGGACAGGATCAAAATTCAAAATGACCTGGACAGATTGGAGAGCTGGGCCAAGGCTAACAAAATGAAATTCAACAGAGAGAAGTGTAAGGTCCTACACTTAGGTAGAAAAAATGGAATGCAGAAATATAGGATGGGGGACACGTGGCTGGATGGCAGTACGTGTGAAAGGGATCTAGGAGTCTTAATAGACCACAAGCTGAACATGAGTCAGCAGTGTGATGTGGCAGCCAAGAAAGCCAATGCAATTCTCGGCTGCATCAACAGGAGTATGGTGTCTAGATCGAGCGGGGTACTGGTACCACTCTACTCTGCTCTGGTTAGATCTCATCTTGAATCCTGTGTCCAGTTCTGGGCACCCCAGTTCAAGAAGGACATGGTCAGGCTGGAGCAGGTCCAGAGGAGGGCGACCAAAATGGTGAAGGGCCTGGAAGCCAAGCCCTATGAGGATAGACTTAGAGAGCTGGGTATGTTCAGTCTGCAGAAGAGAAGGTTAAGAGGGGACATGATAGCTATGTTTAAATATTTGACGGGATGCCATGTAGAGGAGGGAGAGGGCTTGTTTTCTGCCGCTCCAGAGACCAGGACAAGGAGCAATGGATTCAAGCTGCAGGAAAGGAGATTCCACCTGAACCTCAGGAAGAACTTCCTGACGGTCAGGGCTGTCCGGCAGTGGAATCTGCTGCCTCGGAGTGTAGTGGAGTCTCCTTCCTTGGAGGTTTTTAAGCAGAGGCTGGATGGCCATCTGTCGGGAGTGCTTTGAGGGTATTCCTGCATGGTAGAGGGTTGGACTGGATGGCCCGTGTGGTCTCTTCCAACTCTACATTTCTATGATTCTATGATTCTATGACTGTTGCCATATTGACCTCACTCTGATGTTGTGTGGCCCTACATGTCCTGGTTTTCATCTATGAAGTGTTGGAGGGCTGTAACTGCCAGGTGTTAAAGGGCCACAAAGGAGACTCTGGAGGGCTGTGACCACCCTGCCACCCCCAAACTGATCTTCCAACAGCTCCCCACAGGGTTGGTCCACCAATTTCACCCCATTTTAGGTACAGGAGGGGCCTTCTTTCCCATCAAGAAACCTCCCTGCAAAGCCTTTGATGGTGGATGTCTGCAGACGGTGGGCGTGTTCCTTGGCTATACTGTGGCTGGGATTAACCAAAATAATCCAGGCTCCTCCAGGTACCCTTGGGTCAACCACAGTGGCTGTAGACTATTTTTCTCTGTTCTAAGCAGTCTCTGCAATACTTTCTCTGGCTGGACTACAACTCCCTTGTGTCTTTAGCAGAAATGCTGGCCGAAGAGTTAAACATAGAACTGGAGCGGGGAGGGATTTTTTTGGGTTTGGTGCTGAGCTTTGAAAACTGAGTTCCTGGGTGGAGAAATCTTTCCTTGTTTTCATTAGGCGTGGTGCTTCTTGTTTGCATGATGTGCCCTGAGTCCCTGTGGCTGATGATTCTTCATGTGCTTTGCTTGTGAACCCCCTGAGGCTCCTCTCCTGTGCCCTCCCCAGGGGTGACTCTGGGCCTCAGGTCTGAGCCCTGAAATCTCCAGGCGCAGGATGTGGTTGACCCCTTAAACCCAAATGTGCAGAGGGAGACATGCATTCCAGCTTTAACAAGTGTGCAGAAAATGGTACGTGTGCATACGTACAAGCACACACAGACCAGCAACAACAATGCAGATTATGAGGGGGAAACCCCTCCGGAAGCCCCCCCCCCAACATTTCTTGTGAGGTCATCCCACTTTCTTCCATTCAGAATCGATTTCCCGTTCCTTGGATCACAATTGGTGGAGGATTCTGCTCTCTGAACTCCTCTGGCAACCAGAAGTCAAGGCTCCATGGAGAAAAGAAACTCCCCCGTCCACCCCGTAAGTGTGGGTCAGAGGGCTTCGAGGCCTCCCCCCTCCCCAGTTTACAGCCAGCATCACAAGGTGACCTGGACCATCCATCATTTTTCCAGCCAGGGAGGAGATCTGGAGCAGCCCCAATCCACATCTCTCTGGATTATCTGGCAGGCGGTGGGGGTGGGGGGGTGCAGTGGGAGTGGGAGGCAGAGGGATGCTGCAACACCTCTTCCTTCCCCCACTCCCGGATCAACAAGATGAGAAAGGCCCAAAGGAGCTCGAAGGTAGCCCTTAAACGATAACCATCTGGGCCCTCTGGCTGACATCTCTTCCAAGAGTGGAGGGGGGGAGGGGGCTACAAGCCAAGGGGGATCCCTCGGCACAGGAAGAGAGATGGAGATTTCTTCCCCCTGGAGTGGGGGGGGGCAGGCAAAGACCTCCCTCCTCTCCCTCTTCTCCTCCTCCGCTGCCCCCACCGCACTTGGGTGCTTGCATTCATTTTAAGAAAGATTGGGGTACAGGGATTTCATGTTTGAAAGCGCACTGGGGAACTGTGGTAGCTTTGGGCTTGAATAATTGAGCTTTATTTAGCTGTTACAGAATGATTAAGACAGATGTCTTATGTTTCAACCAATAGTGGCTGCAACATTGTTGCTGACATTCTTACTCCTTTTTGTTTCCATATTTGAATAGGGGAAGTAGATAGACAACTTTTATCAATGAGCCCTTCCAAACAAGCATTGGAAGTTAATCCTTGATGCCGCATTTCAGATGTCTTGTGTAGTTAGAAGTTTCTGACAGTAGTCACAGTCTAGTAGCATTTAGTAGCTATTGGTTATGTCTGTTGCTTTAATTTTGTTGGTTTTGTTTTTGTGTGTCCTTGTGTATAGCTTTAGCTTTTTGTAAGTTTACAAAACTTTTGTAAGTTTATGTTTAATAACGTGTGTGTATGTGTGTGTGTGTGTGTGTGTGTTTTAAAAAGATTCCCTAGCAGGAGAGCCTGCCATCCTTGAACTGTCCATGAGACCACTGCTCATGGGTGATGCTGGGCCCCTCCAGGCTTTGTTGCGGACATTGTGCTTGTTGGGGCCCCCCAAGCATGAGTTGGGTACATTACAGCCACAGTCTTTTGGCTGTCTTAGAATCATAGAATCATAGAAATGTAGAGTTGGAAGAGACCACACGGGCCATCCAGTCCAACCCCCTGCCATGCAGGAACACCCTCAAAGCACTCCCGACAGATGCCCATCCGGCCTCTGCTTAAAAACTTCCAAAGAAGGAAGAAGGAAGTCTTCCAAGAAAGTTCTTCTATCAAATGGCTGGACATTTTTGTCTGATGCAGAATGTTCATGTTCAGTTCAAGGCTGCAGAAATAGTGGTGCACATGCCGTTTCACTGCCCACTGATGCACTTACTGGTGCTCACGTGCACATACACGTTTGGTTGTGCATTCAATTGCACAATTTTGCCACTCAGTATGTGGGCTCCATACCAAAATGAATGCTTAACTCTGCACTTGGAATCATAGAATCATAGAATCCCGAATCTGGAAGGGACCACAAGGGCCATCCTGTCCAGCCCCTTTCTGCCATGCAGGAAGGCACACTCCTCAGAGATGGCCATCCTGATTCTGAGCATGACAGGTTCAACCCAGACCCGTAAAGTTTGTCCTTTTTCTTCTTTGATGTCTGGGAGAGACTCATAGAGGAGCAGCTGATGGGCATTTATTGACTGAAGGATTTGTAAATGTTTATATACTACTCAGATCCCAATATTTCCAAATGGAGTTGTAGTTGCTCTGGGCCTTCAAGTCATTTCTGACTTATGCTGTCCCCATCAAAGGGTTTCTTGGCACGATTTGTTCAGAGGGGTTTGTTTTCCTCTAAGGCTGATGGAATGGGACTGGCCTAAGGTCAGCTGGTGGTGGGGTAAATTGATATAAAATTTACATACACACACAAATTAACACACACTCTTTAAGTGGTCCATGAAATGGTAATTAAGTGGCAGCTGCATGAACAAGTGTTCTTAGCCTTTCATTTAATGTGTGCCTAAAATTAAGACCAATTGGCACACGCCAGATTTCTAAGGGAAGCGCATTCTGAAGAGGCATGGCAGCACGGATTCCAGGGACTGAATTTGCTGCTGCAACGGAGGGTGAGCGGGTGGGTGGGTGGGATTTTGGGAGGCCCAAGATGTGCAAAACTAGCTCAGCACGGCTAGTGATGCAACAAGTTCACACTACACTGCTCAGAGGTACTCCCATTCCTTATTATTATCTTACCCTTATTACAATGTTCCTGGTCTCTATATTGCGAAGAACTTCCAGCTGGATGAAGTATCTAGGCTGAGGGAAGCAAGAGTACCACTCTGTTCTGTTTCGGTTAGACTTCACCTGGAATCCTGTGTCCAGTTCTGGGCACCACAAAATTCAAGAAAGATGTTGACAAGCTGGAATGTGTCCAGAGGAAGGTGACCAAAAGGGTAAAAGGCCTGGAAACCGTGAAGCCCTCTGAGGAGCATCTTAGGGAGCCTGGAGAAGGGAAGGTGAAAAGGAAACATGGCAGCCATATTTAAATATTTGAAGGGATGCCATGTGGAAGGTGGAGCAAGCTTCTTTCTGCTGCTCCAGAAACTAGGAGCAATGGCTTCAAACTACAGGAAAAGGAATTCCACCTAAACCTTCAGAGGAAACGGCAGTGGAATATGCTGCCTTGGAGTGTGGTGGAATCTCCTTCTTTGGAGGTTTTTGAACAGAGGCTGACGGCCGTCCGTTGGAAATGCTTTCATATGGGACTGGATGGCTCCCGTGGTTTCTTCCAACTCTATGATTCTATGAACTTCCTGACAGTAAGAGCAGTTCGACAGTGGAAGATATTGTTGACTGGACGTGTGGTGGGGGCTCCTTCTTTGGAGGTTTTCAGCCAGAGGCTTGAGGGCCCTTTGCCAAAGGAGTGCTTGGATTGTGTCTTCCTGCGTGGCAGAAGGGGGTTGGCCCAGATGGCCTTTAGGGTCTCTTCAAATTCCAGGATTCTACGCAGCTCAGGGCTTTACATCAGTCCTGGGACCAGTGATCCCTGAAACACAAGAAAGGGTGGTCAATAGTCTCAGCTCGCTGATGGCTGCACCTTCCACGCAGCCATCAGAAGAGGTTGGGCTGGGCCATCTTGTGTCTGTGTTAGCAGCCTCTCCAGGGCAGCCGATCTTCCAGGGTCCAAAGAAACAAAAGATCTTGCAGAAACCCAAATAAAGAAGATGCCATCTTTTCCACAGGTTTTGTTAACTCATGGCACCCATTGCCACCGGAGGCAGTGAACCACAGAGAAACGGCTTTTTCATGCATCACCAATTATATCACCTTGATATCATTTTGAAGCATCACATCTCCCGTGGACAGAATCCTGGTACTGGTAGTTACATGGAGGGTACTTGGAGTTCCTTGCCAGGGATCTCTGCTGCCTCCTCAAACTACCAATCCCAGAATTCCATTGGATGCAGCCATGGCAGTTACGGTGGTATCAAAGTGTCATACTGCTGTAGCATGGAAGAGATCTAACGGAGAAATGACACCTTCGTTTCACTTCTTCCTCCTGAATCACGCTGTCTCGAGGGAGGCGAGGGCTCATACATGTGAATGGGTGACTGCAGATCAGACTGAACAGCGGAACGCTTGTCTCTCTCCCCACCTCCATGCTTCCGAGCATCTCTGCCATGTTAGTGGAGGCCGATGGCTCCCATGGCAGTGGGGTGGTAAGTGCACTGCCTGTCCAAACTTACCCCCAAAATGGGCTCAACACCTTGGAGAACTCAGCTTGTTGCGGGTGGGGATGATGAATCTGCTCTGGGTTTTTGTCTGAACTTTAGATTCACCTCCAGTCTGCTGTGAAAACCCCTGGCCATGCTGCACCATTTTTGGCTAGACCTTGTAAAACCTCAGACACGTGGTTCTATGCGCAGTTTGGGAGAGTTGACTTTTTGGACTATAACTCCCAAAAATCCCTCAGCCTGTCTGGAACATTAGGGCAGCTGATTTTTTTTAAAAGCTAGCTTTTTCAACCTCTGTTTCTCCAGGACTACCTGGAAGGCCGGTCGCCTTGGGAGATGCCTGGGGTGGTTTCCTACTTGTCTCACCTGTGAATCTGGGACTGGTCCGCATATTACAGGGTTTTTTTTTGCTCTTGCATTCCACCACTGATGCTCACAAACTGATTTTTAGGGTGCCCTGGTTTTTGAATGAAAAATGAACATCTTCTCTGGGTGGGAGCAGAGAAGAGAAAAGGTCAGAAAAGGCCCAGGGAAACTTGTGCAGTCATGCACCCAGGCTTGCCTGGGCCGGGGCCTGAGAGCTGCGTGGTTAGATGTGCCTTTGGCCTGAGCCACTGGGTTCATCCATGTGCTTTCAGGCTCCTTGCCGTCACTGCACAGTGAGGCGCAGGTGAGGTTGGGCTGAGATCCTGCACTGGGATGGCACAGTGGGAATCTCTGCATGTAGAGTTACTCCTTGGTTGTGCTGTGAAAAAACCCTTGCACTGACCGGCAAGGCTGCGCAACTGCACATACTGCCAGATGTGCAACCAAGTGCATCTCTTGTGCCGCTCCCCTTCCTTGGCCTTGAACTGAGTGTGGGCATTGTGCGTGGGACAGAAATGCACACATGCTCCAGAGGGGAACAAACCTAGACATGCCAAGACTCACAGAGGGTGCTGGACTTAGCTGTGGTGGGGAGAGCAGGAGGGGAGGAGAAGAAATACCTCTGAGAGGCAGCCACATCTGTCTAGACCTCAAGATAACCTCTGAAACCTCTGGTGGGTTTCATGCCTCTTTGCCGCAGAGGAAAAAGTGGTAAGCGCTTAGTGGGGTGGGGGGAGAGGCGGTCAGTCACATTTTCTGAGCCAAAGTCATGACAAATATCAAAGTGTTACCAGAATGGAACAGCTTGCATGTTTGCTGCCAGAGAAGAAAAGCCATTTTGTGTAGGAAACAATGCCCGGATTATTCCGGAGCATTTTGTGAGACTCAAACTAGGCTGCCCTGCTGGCTTTCTCAGCCCCCCTCCTCATGCCAGGAATGGCTATTTGGCTGAGCACTGATTTTGGAGTGGGATCTGGGGACCCTCCAGACAAGGGACTCCCTTCCTCAGCCAGGGAAGCCATGGTGGAACAATTAGGTCGGAACACAACCCCTTCTGTGCAGGCTTCTCCCAGGGAGCCATCCCTGCAAGAATCACCAGAAAAAGAGCTAAACAGCTCTGTGTTCTTTCCTAAAACTCTGGGCTCTTTCTGTGGCTGATCAGCTGCTGCCCATAAAGGGCCCCCCCACTCCCCATGGAAAGCGTTCCCTTCCTTCCAGGCTGCCTTTCACAAAGAGCATTTCTGAGGGCGGCCACAACCGAAACTCTCACACACGGCAGGTCAGGAATGCGAGAGCTGTAACACGCACACATCTGGCCTGGAAATCTGCTTCCCAGATGTGTCCTACCGGCAGCAGCGGCAGCAGCAAGCCAACTTCACAGCAAGTTAACTGTTCCCAGCAACTGGAGACTTCAAGGCCTCTCCGAGGGCCAGGGTGATAACCAGATCCGGATGGTTTTCCGATTGTTTCCTCAGTTTGACAACTGGAAACAGGAAGATGTCCCAACAGCGCTAGAGAGGAGGGGAGGGCAGAAGGGAAGAAGGGGCAAAGGAGGCGTCTCCTCCACCCTAAACCAAAGCCAGTGCAGCAGGAACAATGTGGCGGTGGGGTAGGAATGCTCTCCCCGTAGCCCAGGACCTGGGCCGCAGGGGGCAACTTGCAGCCCACCAGTCACGTGCCAACCATCAGAGGCCTCTGTGGTTCACCAAGTGCGCCCAAGCTGCCGCCACTGCCGCCACGCTTGTTCACACATTTCTGAACCTGGCCCCCTTCCCTAAGCCACTGCAAGTGATGTCACACATTAGCTAAGAAGGTGGCAAGCGGTGGCACACATTTTTGCTAAAGAACATGGTGAGTGATGGCACACATTTGCTGAAGAAGATGACACATTTTTGCTAAAGAAGGTGGCGAGTGATGCACGCAAGGGATGGCATCTTGTGCCCCCTCATCCAATAGCCCAGCCTCAGCCAAAATCTCCAGTGGTTGTCCCAGTTGCTTTGAACCTTGGAGATCTGTGTGTGTGTGTGTGTGTTTTCCCGTCCCAGTGACTTCACCCTCCCTGCTGGCCCTTTGCAGAAGAGACCCCTGGGCTGAATCAAAGTCCCGCGGAGGGAGTGCTTTTACAATGGCGGTCCGACAATACCTCCCCCCCCTGCCAATTGCAGACGCCTCCCTTAAATGCCCCCCTGCCCTGCAAAGGCCATAAAGCCTGCGGGAGGCAAATGGGCCCCGTTTTGATCCCTCTGGCCTAATGGGTTAATTAGCAAAAAGGAGAAGAAAAAACCCCTCTTTTATCTGAGAGACGACCGTCTCTTTTTCTTTCCCAGGTGAAAGTAGAAGCCCCCTTGGCTGAATGGCTAGCCACCCGGGGCCTCCAGGGCTCCTCCTGGGCTAATAGGTATTTAGGGCTATGTCAGGCAACAGAGGGTTGCCTGTAGTTTTATGGGGGCCATTTTATTTAAGCCTCCATAAAACCATTAACAACTTGTCCACCCTCCCTTGCAAGTATTTATCCTTGTTCCCAGGGGTGGGGAGTCTGGGGGAGCAGATGGCACTCTGGACTCAGAGAGAAAAGGAGAAGGGGTAGCGGATTTGTGTGTGTGTGGGAAACTACAAGGACAGTTCAGTTGGCCTACCCCTTCCTTGGGGTCCCGGGGGTCAGCAGGAGGGACTTCTCCTCCGTTACCCCAGGAGCCACGTTCCAGGGAATGAGAAGGCTCCAGGAGAGGGGCACCCAGTGAGGAAAATCCAGTCACAGGGCCACCATGGAATGTCTGGGCTGGAGGGGACTCCGGAGGTCAGGTAGTCCCACCCCTGAGCAAGACAGGAATCCATAGAACACTGGACATTGTCTTGGGTACTGAGTCAGAGCAGTGGCGGATGAGGGTGGGGATGGGAAGGAGGGGAGAGGATGCCAGGCAAAGGGAAGAAGGCAGGAGGCACTGACCCCCCCCCAATATGTTATGCATCAGGCATTCTGGGGGGAAGTCGTGCCCCTCCATGGCCTTTGGTGCATCGTCCTTTGGGAAAGGAAAGCTCACTGCTCCTCTCCCTGAACAGGAGTGGGCAGGGAGAGGGAAGCACCCCAGAGTCTGGGTGGAGTGTTAATTTTTTTTTTTTTTTGGTGATATAAAAAGTAGCCCCTGGTTGTCTCAAAATGACAGCCCTTCCAACAATCTGCCATCTCCAGCTTAAAAACAGGCAAACTCCTAAATCACCAGAACAGAAATCTGCTGGCCCCGCTGCTGTGATCACAGAATCACAGCATCATAGAGTTCGAAGAGGCCCCGTGGGCCATCGACTCCAACCCCCTGCTCAGTGCAGGGTCTCTGGCTAAAGCAACTCCAGTAGCAGTTGGGGTCTCCTTCTTTGGAGGTCCTTAACCTGAGATTGGATGAGCATCACTCAGGAGTGGTTTTGCTGGGGCTTCCTGCAGGGCAGAATAGGGTGGACCGGGTGGACAATGAGGTCCCTTCTGGCTCTTCAAAAAGAAATAAATCAGCAGTTACTCCAACTACGGTGCTCTGAACCAGTTGACCTCCTCTGGCGCCATTTTATTCCCCCACCTCTTCCAGCTCTACACTTCTATGATCCGATAATACTCAATGGCACAGGCAGCATTTATACCTGTGGAACTTTGCTTATGCAACTATGAACTGAATATGTTCATAATAAGTACAGGTGCATGTGTAAGGCAAACTACATGTGCGTAATACACCAGCCAAGATGTCCAAAATCTCCCTTGAAGGGATTTTGGCCAGTATTTTCTCTCTGCCCACGAAGCCAAGCTCAGGGGAGCAGCAGAAACCCTGATAAACCGTTCCCATGGTGGCTTTTTACCCTTCCCTCCCTCCCTCCCTCCCTCCTAGTCCGGCCGGCCGGCCGGATGCATCTCCAGGTGCCCCCCGGACTGTCTGGAGTGCTTGCGGGTGGTGAAAGGGATCAGTGCCCGTAATCTCTAGGTGAATCCCCCCATGATCCACTGTGCTAATTAACTGTGGGGGAATTGTGAGGCCTGGGCTCCAGGAATGCCACCCCTGAAAGCGGAAGCAAACACCCTCCCTGGTGGGGGCAGGGGCGATGCCCCCCCCGGGCCGGGACAGGGCGGGCAGGCCGTCCAACAGACCTCTCCTTTCTCTCCGGACTGCCAGTGCCGGGCTTAGCAATACGGGAGCCTTAATCTGCCCGGATCAGCGCAGACAAAAGGCTTCCCTGGCTGGAATCTGTTTGCCAAGCGTGCAGCTGTGTCAATCCCCAAAGACAAAGGAGAGGGGCTCTGTCAACAGGCTGGGCCACTCAGGTAGCCTCCGGGGTGAAGGAGGGCCAGGCAGAAGCCAAAGGCCACCCCCAGCCCCTCGGACCGAGGGATGGGCCGGCGGGCCGGGGGACTGAGAGGGAGGAGCAGGAGCCGCCCCATCCTGGATGCTTGGCTGGGGAAGGGAGCGCTTGAGTTTGTGCCCCTTTTAAAGAGGCAACTGGACCATCCGTACGAGGCGTCAGAAGGAACATGTTCCAGAGGAGGTGCTGGCAGGATGTAGAAGGCAGGCCTGCCTCTCTGGAGCGGTGAGTGGAGCAGAATCCGGACAGGAGGAGTCGTTCTGATTGGGATGAATGGAAGGAGGGCCAGCTGGTCCTTCCTTTGCCATGTGGGCAGCTGTGGAGTGGGCAGCTGGTGTCTCAACAGCAGATTCAGAAGCCGAGGCGCTACTTCTGGGCTGCATGGTGGACATCTCAAGCGTGGATTGTTCTACACAATCCTTGTGCTGAATGGCAACAACGTTGTGCAACAGAACCCAACTCCCCAAAGTGCCACTGAATGCTCAGCCCAGGGCATGATGTGACCCCTGATACATGCATGCACAATTAACTCTGCTCCCACAACCATGGACTGAAGGGGGACGTCCTGCGTCAGACAATAATACCCAGCCGTTTCTGTAGGGAAGAGGGGCCTGTGTGAGACACCCACCTTGGAAGCCCTCTGCAGTAGCAATCCTTTTTTTCAATCGGCTGCATCCCCCATCCCTCTGCTGAACACTGGAAAAATACCAATCTTTTCAAATCCAGAAGTGGACTTCTAATTTCTTGTAGGAGCTTTGGGGCATTTTTAGCATTGATTATGAGTCCAGGGCGTTCCAGAGGTAGGAAACTGAGCTCAGGCCCACTGAAGCTGCCCATGCCTGCCCCACAAGCATAGAGACATGGGATGAGACAGGAACGCAAAGGCCATCTAGTCCAACTCCCTGCCGGAACAGGAACCCACAGGTAAGGCACCCTTGAGGTGCAGGCCCTACCCCCTGGGTCAGGGTGATGGAGGGAGGCTGACTCACAGACAAGATCCCCTCCTTTCTAAGAAGGCTTGCACAGGAAAAGAACCTCCCCTTCGATTTGAGGTGGGGGGGGCAGTTGTGAAGCTGCAGGAGGCTCCAGGTTCAGTTGCCAGACTTTCTAGCCCAAGGACGAAAGGTCCCTTTGGTAGCCCACAGGACTGGCCAAAGGGCCCATCCACTGGTCCCTCTGGTTCGGCACTTTCCATGTTGCCTGGTCATTCAGCCCATTCCTCTGCTCTGGCCGCCTCAGGCCCCCAAGAGCATCAGGTTAGCAGCCAAGAGACATCGCCACTGGTGCTTTAAAACTATTTTAAACCACTGCTTTCTTTCCAAAAAACATAATGGTTTATTGAATTGTTTGCTTTCGTATTCTGAATCCTTTTAGCTGTATTTTTGTTTTGGCCCATGCTGTAAGCTGCCTTGTGTTCCATCTTGGGGGAGAGGTAAGACAGAAGTGAAGCAGGTAATTCAGTGGGTGAGTAAAATCTCTCTGGCTGGGAGTCTGCGCTGAGACCCCTCCCAACCGACTGAGCTACGATGGAAAGAGCATCTAAGACAAAATGCAGTCCCGTGATGCCAACACATCACTTTTCTTCTCCTGTATGATTTTCTAACATCTTTGCCCGAGGAAGAAGCCGGTGGAGCCTCAAAAGCTTGCCTGGTGGGTTTTGTGCGTTGTGGCTTGCCAACAAAGGTATTGCTCTTCTGTGGATTTTGTTTTATTTTGCTGTGTGGCCAACACAGCTACACCAAATGTCTCCTGGACTTGAAGATACCAGATTTAGCCCCAACAGAGGACTCCTAAACAAGAGGGAAGTAAGGATCAGGACTCAGCTCTTTGAGGTCTTCTACCTCCAGCAAAGGTCAAACTTTTCTTTTTAGACTGTAATGGGCTGAGTTTACCTATTGTTGTTGTGTGCTTTCAAGTTGTTTCTGACCTATGGGCCCCTAAGGTGAATCTGTCATGGGATTTTCTGGGGCTGGGAGTCTGTGATGTCCCCGAAGTCACTCAGCGGGTTTCCATGGCTGAACAGGGATCGAACTCTGGTTTCCAGGGCTATTGCCCAAACTCAAACCACTATACCGTGCTAGCTCAGCACCTTAAAGTTTTTCCAGGTGTAGCGAGACTAAGACTTCTTAAGAAATCCAACGTTTGCTGCCCAAGAAAGGGGTCTGTGGCCTCTTCACAAAGGCAGAGACACCCTGGACCTCAAGCGGAGTTACTGCTAATGGAGTTTAAGTTTTACTGCCCTTTGTCTGAGTCCCCCATGGCTGAGAACAAGAATGGCCTCTGCCTGCCCAGAGGTCCCTCCAGGTCAACGGAAGTACAACAAAAGCAACATCTGAGAGAAAAAGGGAGGAAAGTTTCATCCTTATGCAGTTGGTAAAGACCTCTGAGCTCCACAGTGACCCTCAAAGTGGGTTAGGACAGCATAGGTTGAGCTCATGGTGCTGTAACTTGCAAAGAGAATGCCAGCTCGTTGTCTTTGAGGGTTAAATGCTCCAGGTCACACAAGACCAGGCCAGCAACGCTGCTCCTGTGAGGAGAGTTCCACCTTTCAGCATGGTTCCACCCCACGTACAAGGCCATGGCAGCCTGCTTTCCCCACCCCATAGCTTTATTTAGGGACCGTAAATCACCTCTCTGCCAAGTCTGGCTGTTAATGACTTCAGCAGTACCACGGGGAAGATTTTCCCAGCCCCCTTTGAGCAACAGTGAGATCATGTCTCTTGAGCCACTAACTGGGGAGCGGGGGGAAGGAGGGCCAGGAGAGGTCTTTCCCTCCCCACCACTCTCTTCGTTAAGCCCAGCTGGAGAAGCTGGACCGCAGTGGTCAAAGCCACCATGGCAGCAGCTGAGGCTGTGGCTGCGGCTCCTTCTGCTCTCTCTGGCCTGGGGCCAAGACAGGAAACGGGTCCCTTGTTAAGGGCAGGATGTGGCCAAGCACACCAGGGAGACAACATCTGCACATGCTGTTGGCTTTGCACAGAAGAGCATGCCAGCAAGTTGAAGCATCTTGTGTGCATTTCTGCAAAACATCTGCCTCCAGCTGTGACCTGCTTGTTTCTGCAAGGAACACCAGAAGTGTGATTGCACACAGGCCAAGGGGAGTCCTGAGCGTTTCGTGCTCTTTCTGGGTGCTGACATCTGAGCAAAGGCCCCCATGCCCTAGGAAACCAGTCAGCCACTGAGCATGGAAGGTACTCCCCCGCACGAGCTCCTTCAGGTGGGGCTTATTCATGCACACTGGGGGCGGGGGCATGCCTTCACCAGGTTTGACATCCAAAAGCAACCACGCTTCAGCAAGGAATAGGAGGATGGGTCACTGAGTCCTCTGTCACAATGTACAGTTATAGTACTGTGACCCCACTTCAGTGGCTCTCACTCTGTCCTGTGGAATCCTGGGACTTCTAGTTTCAGAAGGTACTTAGAATCCTTTGTCTGAGAACTCTAGCCCCTCACCAAACTACAGATCCCAGGATTCCACAGGATCCAGCAACAGCAGTTTCAGTGGGATCAAAGTGCTATAACTGTGCTGTAGGAAAGGGGCAAGAGTCAGACCCTAGATGTCCCTCTGGCCTAGTACTGTCCACTCTGATGGCAGCCTCAGCTTGCCAGGGTTTTGTTTAGGCAGGACTCTTTCCCTGCCCTCCCTGGAGTTCTCGGCGTTTCTTCCTGGTGGTCTTTCATCAAAGAATTAACTAGGCTTTATCCCACTGAGCTTCCAAAAGTGGACAAAGTCAGGAACATACCAGCCCAGAAAGCTGTGCGTATACCTTCTCAGACCCCTTTCCTGTCTATACGAGTACTGACAACTCTGAGTGGCAGCCAGAGCTCTCTCCAGGGACCCACCTCCAGAGTGGATTTATTTCTCCACTCACATGTTTTCGAGACAGGCGCAGTTCAGTGTCTCCTCTGAATATGGTTGCAACAGAACATTGTTGCTTGACCACCCAGTAATTAAAAACTTGCTTGGTTTTTCCACCATGCAAAAATTATTAGAGTTTGCAACCTTTGCGTGCCTGTACCCAGAAATTTTACATGTTTTATAAAGGAGACTAAGCTTCCTTCTTTCTTTTCTAAACCCAGTGGCTGAAAGTATGAGACTGGTTGTTGTTCAGTTTCTGCTTTGCCTGTTTGATTACCCTGCTTGAGAGAGCCACTATAACTTCTTCCATTTCCAAGAAAGGACAGGATGTTCACAGCTCTTGTTCCCATTGGTCTCTCTTCCAACATTCTTCTCAATGCTTGCCACTGGCTAGGTAAACACCCCCCCCCCCCAGCATAGCTTCTTTGCTCACCGTACTGAGGATGCTCACCAGGAGAACATCCCTGCCAGTCCCATACAACCAGACAGACAATGCAACCGGCACGGCCAGAGATCTCTTGGTGAGAGGTTAAGGGCCGGGAGCACGCTCCCTTTCAGGCAGCTCTGCGGTGGTGGCACCGTGTCATCGCCCCACAGCCTTTATCGAGTTATCCCACTGGGTAGCATCTAGGAACTGCTGGGCCCATCCGCCCTTGACAGCAGGGAAAATGGGCTGACAAATTCTGAGCAGCAGGAAGTGGATGCTCTCCTGCCTGGCCCGATGAAAAGTCCCTGCCACCTTTGCGTGGCTTGGCCGCCCTCTCATGCTGGGAGTCAGTGAGCCCTGCCGGGCTAGGAAAGCAGGCTGCTGGGCCAATTGTTCTGGGAGCCACCACAGAGGAAATAAATAACCTTGAACAGGCAGACTCGGCTACATAGGGGTTTGACGTGTGGCAAATTTTCAAGGTCTCTCTCTCTCTCTCTCTCTCTGCAGGGCTAAATGTTTGAGGACTGGAGGCAAATTTCACCAGGGGGCAGAATTATAATGGGGGGGGCAATGATTTCCTTCTTCCCCCAACAGCCACGCTCCTCGTTAAGAGAGCAAACCGTCTGTCCTGCCCAGCTGCTCAGCCTGTGGGCACAGAGGTCCAGGAATGCGGGGAGTGGCCCGGTAACCGAGTCAGACCCAGGGGGCAGGGGAGGAGGGTCCGAGTGGCGGTTGTGGGTCCTAGCCCTTCCCAAACCTTCCCTTTCCAACGGCATCAGCTGCAACACTGTCTCCGGGGGGGGGGGGGTTGAGTAGGAGGGTGGAGGGTGGGGAAACCACAACATGTGGAAACGGGTCCACGCTGGATAATGTTCCGGGGCAGTGAGGTTGCCAGATTTCAGTGCCGAGCCCTGAGACCTGGGAGGGCGCCCGTGATGTCGCCGGGCCCTGACGATCTCATAAAGCGTCCCGAGGACGAACCACTGTAGCACAGAACAGGCCTTTAGGATCAACGACACCAAGCTTAACAAACAAGGAAAATCTGTACGCACGCACTTTTCAAGGCAACGTGCTTGCCCTGAGATTCCTCTCCTCTGCCCTGAGGATTAGAGAAGGAGAGCCAGGCCCCGAGATCAGGGGCCTCTACAGGGGAGGGAGCAGCCTTTTAGAAAAGAGCCCCCCCCCCAAGTGTGTGATGCCAACCAGACCCCTGAGTTCAGAGCACGCTTTCCTGCGGCTGCCCCAAGAGCAGTTCCTCCTGCCGGGGGCAGCCTGGTGAGCCTCTGAATACGCTGGGCTGCATCCCCCAGAATCCCCCGAGAGCGGAATGTGTGCACGAAGGGAGCTGCGGTCTGCCACAGCTGGATGGCTGTGCCGGCGCGTCCTAACTGGACCCCGGTTCTTTGGGCCATGGGGTTGGGGGGCAGATTTAGGGCCTTGCGGCACAAGGGTCCGGCTCCCTCTCAGACATTCAGGCAGAGATGAAGAGCGGCCTGAACCTGCCAGGAAGAAGCCCACCGACAACGGGCCCCCAAGCTCCACGCGGGAGCTTTCACGGGGACGATAAAGCAGGAGGCGGTAGTGGCGGAAGGAGGGTTTTGGGGAAAATACCGCGAGAAATATCTACTCGTTATTGGAAGAGTTCTTCCATCCTGCATGCCGGATTGTCCCACCGTGTGGCGATCCGCCCCCGAAGGGAGCGGGGAGGGCTGCCTGTGGTTTGAGGGTCGGCCTTTCAGCAGGAGCGAAAGAGCCCCCGAGGGGGCCTCGGCCGGGCCGGCGGGACGGCTCCCCCTTCCACGCTACCTGCTGCTCCGGACAATGCGATTGGACACGCTTCTCAACATGATGGAGGAGAATTTTCACACCCCAAAGAGCGGGCCTCCGCCTCGGCCTGGGGAGAGAGAGGGGGTCTTGCGTGTCTCAAGCGAGGGGAGGCCGGCTCTCTCTCAGGCCCCGAGCAGAGCAAGGGCTCCTTGCTTGCGCGCGCGCGCGCGCACACAGTCCCTCGCGCCGGGGCAAAGATCCTGGGACCGCTCTGTCTTCCCCGGGGCCCGGGCAAAGGAGCGATTACGCGCACTCCCCCGGGCCTGGCGAGAGACAGCTGTGACTCGTTGGAAGAGGGGGAACGGTGGGAAACGTGAGAGGCGGGAGGAAGTGAGGGAGACTGTACGGCGGATGAGCGGGTTGGCTCGGCTGAGGGAGCTGCGGCTGCTGCCCCGAGTCTGCAAGACCCCGTGGGACTGCGGCTGCCGTAGTCCTGGCGGCCTCTCGCTCGGAGGGCCCCCATAGCTGAGGGCAGGCGGATGTCACAAAATGAGAACGACAGAGATTACAACGGGTGGCCGCCGTGTGAAAGCTCTCGCTGCCAGTTTGGGTGCCCGGCTGCAAACAGAGAGGAGGACTTTGACGCCGGTCCTGAGAGATGCTGGCCTCTCTGCGTTCAGCCAGGTGCGTTTGCAGCGACCGTACAGTTATGCTTGGAATTAGCAGAGATGCGCTGGCTGGTTCAGGAGGCCCCAGAGTTGTCTGAGTGCCAAATTTGGATGCTGATGGGGGTCCCCGTGGGTGGGATAGTGTTAAATGACCTGATGGGTGGGGACACTTTCTCTTTCCCCCGCCAAAGCTTCTCCCGTCCTCAGTCCACCAGTCTTCTGGCCGCGGTGGCCGGCTGGGTGCAGATTCTCCTTTGCAGCCAGTGAGAGGAGGGGAGCTGGTGACACAGCCCCTCAGAGCACCGCGGTGGAGCGTGTGCACGTGGGCATTTCTGTGCCTGGACCCCACCACTCCTTTCCCTTCCCTTTTCCCCTTAATGAACACAAGGAGGCGTTTAACCCTCCCTTCTCTTTCAACCCCCTTTTCTTTCCCTAAGGCAGGTGCGAGCAGTTTGCGAGGAACATAAATCACCCACAATGCAGAGTTCAGGAACCTCATAACTTTATCTGGTTTTTATCAGCTCAGAAGGATCCCTCAAAGAAACACCACAGAGACCAAGCAGAGCAATTTGCAAGTTAAGCAATCACTCCCCTAAAATGCGGCTGCTCACCTGCAGGCTTTGTTTGCCTGCCCCAGAGAGAGAGCCCCCTCCAGCACCTCCACACCTGCTGAGCCGCCTGGCTGTTGGGGAGCCAAAACCCCTCGCTCGCGTAGGGTTTAACCGACAGAGATGGATTGGAGGGTCACCAGGTTATGCGCTGCACCATTCCAGCTTTTATCATTGATCCTCAGCAGGTGGTCAGTTGGTTTTTCCCGGGCCGATGCACAGCGAAGGCACGGTTGGCCGTGGCACGGCATTCTTTCTTGCCAAGGGACTTCTTGAGGACTTTGCCCCCACCCGTGCAATGTGGAGAGACAGGCCAGGGCTGGGGAGAACGATCCGCTTCCCTCTGTGGATGAAGGCTGTGGAAGATCAGTGGCTTGGAGGGTGGGCTCAGAACGTTACCTCCTTGGCTACAAAAGCTTTGGCCAAGTTACCCTGCTGCTCCCCCTGCCACCGTTGGACCTCCCGGCCCAGTGCGATGGTGGTGGTGGTAGCAACAGTAACACAGATTCTTCTGCTGCTGCACACGGAAAGCCGGGGGATTCTTCCCAAGTGCAGGCAGAGCGTTCTCATGCAAATGTCTGGTTTTATATTCTGCCCACTTTCTGCATTTCACCTCAGGAGAGGTTGCCATGTTTTCCCCCTATTCAAATAATTTTTATTAATTTAAAAAAATACATTAAGAATTACATAGGTTAAGAGAAGAAAAGAAAACTGAGATACAATAAAATAACAAAGAAAGAAAGAAAGAAAGAAAGAAAGAAAGAAAGAAAGAAAGAAAGAGGAAGAAGGATGTTGACCAGCTGGAAAGTGTCCACAGGAGGGTGACCAAAATGGCAAAGGACCTGGAAACCATGAAGCCCCCTGAGGAGCGGCTGAGGGAGCTGGGGATGCTCAGCCTGCAAATTAAGAGATGGTGAGGAGGGGGCACGATAGGCATGTTTAAACATTTGAAGGGATGTCACATGGAGGATGGAGCAAGCCTGTTTTCTGCTGCTGCAGACACTGGGACTCCATGGAACAATGGCTTCAAACTATAGGAAAAGGGTTTCCACCTAAATATGAGGAAGAACTTCCTGAGGATAAGAGCAGTTGGATGGTGGACTCCACTGCTGCCTCAGTGAGGTGTGGTGAAGTCTCCTCTGCCTTTGGGGGTTTCCTAAGCAGAGGCTGGATGGCCACTTGTCAAAGGGAGGGTTTGGATGGTGTCTTCCTGCCTGACAGCAGAAGGGGATTGCACTGGGTGGCCCTGGGGGTCTCTTCCAGCTCTATGGTTTTATGATTCTATGTGGCTTCCGAACTTCCTTTTGGTGGTTATATACACATATAATAGTTATTCATAACTCTCTTGCCAAAATTATAGTGAATTCCATCCTTTTGACGGCTTATTCTTTCGAATCATCAAAACCAAAAGTTACCAAATTATTTTCTTCTTTCTTTCTTTCTTTCATTCTCTTTTGCAAAGAGTCTTTAAGGGGTTTCCAGAGTTTAGAAATGCCACTAATGACCTTTCTCTAATCAAACCAGACCAGTTGTCCATTTCTGCTAAACCTATCAGAGGGTTTCTTCCACCTTTGCAGACACAACGTTCTTGCTGCCATGACCATATACTGAAGTCGTCTCCCAGTCTCATGGGAGAGGCTGGCGTGTTTGGAAAGAGCAACATGTTCTTGATTTCTGCACATCGATGTCTGGAAAAAAAAGAAGTAAAAGGGGATCCCTCCAATAATCCATTTGACACATAATGGAAATTGATTCCTAACAGGAAGGGCTGAGCACACTTGAAGGGAGGGAGTTGGGCTTCAGTCTAGAGCAGGGGCAGGAATTGTGTGGTTGGTGGGATACCTAGTGCAGCTCTTGAGATGCACTGGACCTCCCCACGCACCCAGCAAACACCTGTCCCTAGTTCTCAACTGAAAAAAACAACAACCCTTGATTGCTGTGAAAAATAAAACCCTTTACAATGGCTTCTGAACAAGTAAATATGGGCTCAGATTCTACATGGCTAAGAAAATGAATTTCACCAGGAATAAATATGTGGTATGACCACCAGGCAGGAAAAAGGAGAGGCACAAATGTAGGAAGGGTGACACCTGGCTTGAAAGCAGCACCTGTGAAAAAGACCTGGGGGTCTTAGTAGACCACAAGCTGAACGTGAGTCAACGGAGTGACGCAGCAGCCAAAAAAGGCCAGTTCTGATTCTGGCTGTATCAACAAGTAGACAGCACGTCCAGATAAAGAGAAGTAGCAGTTCCGCTCTATTCTGCTTTGGTCAGACTTCACCTGACATCCTGTGTCCAGTTTTGGGCACCACAGGTCAAGAAGGAGATCGACAAGCTGGAACATTTCCAGAGAAGGTCAACTAAGTTCATCAAAGGTCTGGAAACCAAACCTGATGAGGAAGGAGTCAGAGAGCTGGGCATAAGAGAAGAGGAAGAAGTGACCTGATTGCTATCTTTAAATATCTGAAGGGATGTCAGGTAGAAGATGGAGCCAGCTTCTTTTCTGCTGCTCCGGAGACTACGACTCTTTCCGCACCTTACCTTTTTCCGGCGCTGGGGTGCGGGGATCGCACAAGCAGCCTCTGGGGAGAGGCTCTTGTGTCCGGGGTGCTTCGGCTCCGCACGAGCTGCCTGCTTGTGTGAGAGCCCTGCCTCTTGTTTCCCAGGCTGCGCTGGGGCAGGAAGCGTGATCGGTGCAGCTCCTGAGGCTCCGCGTGCCAGGTAAGTGCGTGTGGGGCCTGGGAGCAATGTGTGATAGCGCACCATTTCCGGCTTCCAGCCGAAAATGACAAGGTGCGTGATTGGTGCCTGCCGGCCCCTGGAGCATCGCACGATTGCGAGTGCGTCGTGCAGATCGCTCCTCACAATTGCGTGACGCTCCAGGCACCCTTTCGCATGGCAAATGCCGTGTGGAAAGGGCCTAGGACACCGAGCAAAGGATTCAAATGACAAGAAAAGAGATTCTACCTAAATATGAGGGAAACCTTCTTGAGAGTAGAATAGACAACCTCGGAGTGTGGGGTCTCCTCCTTCTTTGGAGGTCTTCAAGCAGAGGCTGGATGGCCATCTGTCAAGGGAGGCCTTGGACAGTGTTCTCCTGCATGGAAGAATGGGGTTGGACTGGATGGCCCCTGGTGGACCCTTCCGGTTCCAAGAGCCTGTGATTCTATGAGTGAAACAAAGCTGAAATTTATATTCGTGGAGTTGTGTGGCTGTTGTGCAGCACTGGCAGATTAATCAATTGTGACATTGTGCAGTGTTGGTCAATGTGTGATGCAGAGTGCACAATGTTGCCCATCAATGCTGAGTGCGCACGGTGCCCCAACAGGATGCCAGACACACTGTTTTGGGGGTTGTATGCCGCTCTGAAACAGCAAAATCCCCCCCTTACACACACACACACATGTACACATGCACATGCGCACACACAGATCCCAAAAGATGACTGGGAATGTCCCTTCTGGGCGGTCCCAAGGGCAGCTGAGGTGGGCCTGTCTAGAAGCAGAGCTGTCAAGAAGCCAGGAGCCAGCTGGAATGGCTTCAGGGCAGGCCCACGAGAGTTATTTGCACTATCAGACGTGAAAAGAAGAGTTGCAGTTGTTTCTCCACATTCACTGGGACTAGAAACCTGGGGCCTTTCCGCACTACCTTGTTATAGTGCTATTATTCCACTTTCAACCACCTGTGGGGTTCTGGGGTTTGTAGTTTACTGAGGTCAAAGAGCTCTCTGGCTGAGAATCCTAAAGGCCCCTCCCTACACCGCAAACCCCAGGATTCCATGGGATGTTGAAAGTGGAATAATAGCACTATAACAGTGTAGTGTGGAAATGACCCTGGATGCAAACAGCCGTGGTGTCCCTTAGCCCCGCGTCAGTCACTGACCCCAGGCTGGCCTTTTATCACGGTCCTCAAAGTGGACGCGTTCAGCCGCGGTGCAGGTTGAACAAGGGCGTCACAAGGACGCGCTAAAGTGGGCTTTGTCAGGCGTGCACGAAGGACAGGGCATTCTTTTCTACAGTGGCAGGGCCGGGTGGACCGGGTGGCCTCTGGGGACCTCTTCCTCCCTGTGTACACCCACAAGACCTATATTTTGGGGAAGCACAGGAGCGCTTTGACGTTGCCACGAGAAAGGTGCTCTCGTTTTCGGTTCCTGAACACAAGAGGCACAAGCGCACCGCCGTGCGCGCGAGTAGCGTGCGCGTGCGTACAATCAAATAACGCTAGAAAAACTCCGGCAGATGTTTGGGCCGTTTGATCCGGAGCCCGAACAGAAGCAACAGCAACAAAAAGGGAGTCTTAAGTCCCTGATTGCGGAGAGGCGGTCGCAGGGAGAAAGGAGAGAGAGAGGGGGAGAAAGAGAACTATTTGGGCAGAGAAGTCGCGGAGGGGAAGGGGGACTTCCGCTCCGATCTCCCCCGTGGGGGCCTCGAGTGGCGGGGCCGCCCCCCCCCGCCCGCCCGCCTCGTTTGTGGGATATCTTGGGAGCCACGCTCGGCTTTGTCTGTCGGAAGAAAAGTCACTCGAGCCGATGGCCTCCTCCGTCCAACCGGAGCAAAATACGTTCTCGGTTTGCCTTCGATGGCGGCCCTTCGCCCGTCGAGCGAGGCCTCGGCCGCCTCCGGCCCGTCCCTCCGGCTGCCGAGGGCCCTCCTGCCGGGGCAAGACTCCCACCCCCGGCCTCCCACCCCTCCCTTCCTCCCAGGCCTGCCTCCTGCCGGCCCAGGTGCCCGAGGGCAGCCGTGGGACGGCCGCCCCGGCGGAACCCCCCGGACCCCGCCTCTGAGCTGTTCCTCGTGGACAGAACCCCGCAGAACCGTCGAACCCTGGGGAGTCCAGCCCCTGCTCGCCGCGGGCTCTCCAGGATCCTGGGCAGGTAGCTGCCCGGCCTCTTTCGGAGGCGTCCAGAGGAAGAAAGAGGGCCCCCCGCCCGGGTCCATTGCCAAACCACCCTCGCTGTTACGAAGCCCCTTCCGATGCTCCTTTGAAATCCGCCCTCCTCGGGACCTGGCCGCAGCCACTGAGGGCAAGGACGACGGCAGCGCCGTCGCTCCCGCTGCCGAAGCCGACAGGGAAGCCTCCGCAGCGAGGCCGCTCCGGAGCTGAGGCCCGGTTTCCGGCCGCCCCCTGGGGCAGACGGGTTGCCTCCGGCCGCTGGCCCCTCGCAGCCACGGCTGTCTCCGTCGCCTCCCCGCGGCGCCCGCCTTGCCTCTCCCACCCGCGCCTTAGACGTCTCGGGAGGGCGGGAAGGGTGTTGCCCGGTCAATTCCGGGCCTCCCCCGTTAAAAAGAGCTCTCTGTATGTGCGTGTAAGGGAAAGATAAAGCGCCCCCATTATCTCCTCCCCCCCGGGGCCGGCTCCATCCCTGTTAGAGATTTAATGGCTTCAAAGGCTCCCTGGGGCAACAGCAGGCCGGCCGTAATGAGGATGCCAGATAATAGCCAAGCCCCCTCCCGCCCCCACCTCCCCATTGGAGCCTGAGGGAGAGTCAATATTGACAAGATGGACGATTGACCCCCCCCCCCGCCGCCCTCCGTCTCCAGGGTTCTGCTAGGCCTTCTCCTCTTCCTCGGGCAGAGTTTGGAAGATATTCCCCCAGGAACTCCTCAAGGTGGGTGGGTTGCAGGGCGGGAGGCAGAGAGCAAACAGAAGAGGTCTGGGGGCCACGTTATTCTTCAACTAGCAAGTGGCAGCAGCCCCGTCTGGCCCCCAGCCGGTAGCTAGAAAACCCCCTCCGCCTCCCTGCCTACTCCCAGCTTCCTGAAATGCCAAGCCAAGTTGAACCGCCTCGTTGGGAGAGGTCGGCAGGGATTTAGGCGATGGATTAGGCTACTGGGACAGGGCTTGAAAAGTGTTCGGAAGCTGCAGCAATCCCAAAATGTGGCAGCCAGAATGTTGTTGGGTGTCCGTTTTAGCCACCGGATAACACGGGTCTTACAGGAACTGCCCTGGCTTCCCACTTGCTTCCGAGCTCAGTTCAGTGCCAGGATCTCTGTAAGACCTCCCTCCCCCCCCCATGTGAACCTGCCCAAAATCTGAGATCCTCTGCAGAGGCCCCGTCATGCATCTGACTGTGTGATTGGTGACTTGAACATACAAGACTCTTTTTCCCATGGCCAGAATTGCCCAGGCCACGTTGTTTCTGATTGGGGTTGCCTGACCAGGGTAATACCAGCCCCCAAGACTTCAGGGCCAAAACCTGAGACCTCGGGAAGCCCCTTGACGTGTCAAAGGAGGCCAGCCCTGGCCACGTCATGGGTGATGACACAAAGGGCAGCCCCTGGCGATGCCAATTAAGCAGGACACCTTCAGCATCAACTGCCACTGTGCAGAATGTGCCCCCTGCCAGTCAAAGGCACTGTATCTAGCAAATGAGGAAAATATATATGCAATACACTTTCAAAGGCAGCGCTCTCACACTGAGGTTCCTCCTCCTCTGAATCCAGGAGATGGGGATCCAGGTCCTGAGATCTGGAGATGATTTTCCTATGATTTTTTATGGCTGTGAAAGCTGAAGAGTGAAGCAAGCTAGCAGGATTGGAGATTCCACCTGAACCTCAAGAAGAACTTCCTGACGGTCGAAACCGTCCGGCAGTGGAACCTGCTGCCGCCTCCATGGAGTGTGGTGGAGTCTCCTCCTTCTTTGGAGGTTTTTAAGCAGAGGCTGGATGGCTACCTGTTAAAGGCAGGGCTTTGATGTGTGTTCCTGCACGGCAGAAGGGGGTTGGACTGGGTGGCCACTGGGGTCTCTTCCAACTCTAGGATTCCGTGATTCTATGATGTTTGGAACATGGGGTGGAGGAGAGTTCTGTGGATATTTTGGACTGCCAACAAGGCAAATGAATGGGTCTGAGTGGAAACCAGGCCTGAACCCTCAAGATGATGAAACTGAGGCCACTGTACTTTGGACGTGTGGTACAAGACCCACTGGAGAAGACCGCAATGCTTGGCAAAGTAGGAGGCAGCAGAAAAAGAGGGAGACCATGCAACAAGTGGGCGGAGTCCGTCAGGGAAGCCCCGGTTGCCATCCTGAGTCTGCAAGATCTGAGCGGGACAGTTGATGACCATCTGGGGTGGGTGGGGGGCTCTTGGAGGTGCCATAAGTTAAGGTTAACAGGGTGGCACATACTCGACTACTCCAACACTAAACGTATTCAGGGGTAGCCCTGCTGGCCATACAGCAAAATACAACGAAAGCCAAAATCCACAAACGAGCGATACTTTTGCTGGCCAACCAAAATGCACAGAACAGGGACAGCTGGATCTCCAGGGAAGTTACTGCTCTGTTGCTATAAGGAGCTGAAATTTTATGCTCTTTGTCCCTGGTCCCTATGCTGCCCAGCAGGGGAGCGGCCTCTGTCCGCACCGGTATCCCCTCTGAACTGACAACGGAGCAACATCTGAAGCAGAACAAAAGCAGATGACTCTAACTTCTTCACCCTTTTTTTTGTCCTGTATGATTTTTTTAATAAATGTTTTTATTGTTTTCCATTAAATTATTAGAACAAACAAACAACAAGGAACAGTATAAGAACAACAAATAGGATACAGTACCAGACAGCACCATAGAGACAACAATAGAAAAAATAAATAATACTATCAATCACTTATGAATAGCATTACAAAAAGAAGGCCTTACATATACATTGATGGTAGACTTCACTCTCTGCAAGAAACACAGATTGGGTAAATTGCATTCTTGTTGTATACCCTTTTATGTTCTTCTTTTCAATTTATATCATTCTATCGTTAGAACACGTTGGTATTAATTATTTATCTAGTCACTGAAACATAATTTGTTAACCCATATTTAATTACATAAATCATAGTCTTAACAGAAGTTTCCTAAACAGGCTTTCTCCCTGGATGACAGATGAAGGATAATCTAAGATATGTGTTGAATACTCTAGAATATTTAGATGACCACAATGAGAAGAAAGGTACCTTAATATTTCTAGATGCGGAAAAGGCATTCACCAATGTCAGATGGGGTTTTCTCTTTAAAATTTTGGAAATGATGAAGTTTTGTAAGACTTGCACATCTTGGATCAAGGCGATTTATTCAGAACAGCAAGCTCACTCAATTATAAATGCTGAAATATCAAATAATTTTCTGATAGAGAAGGGCGCCAGACAAGGTTGTCCCGTATGACTTTTTACATTTCTGCATGACAAAGAAGCCAGTGAAGCTTTGAAAGCTTGCATGATGCATTTTTTGCGTTTGAGTTGGCCGATGAAAAATGTATCATCTCTTTTGTGGATTTTGGATTTTGCTGTGCTCAAACCCTGGACACTCTCCAACCCCCTTCCCCCTGTCCTTCATGAGCTGGGGCTGGAGATTTATTCAGGAAGTCAGTAGCCCATTAATAGCAGCCACTAGCCTTTGTTATCAGGTGGGGTTTAGAGGGAGGGGGGATCTGGGGCAGCTTCCTGGAGCCAGGCGCTAACTGATTAGATCTACTGCCACTGGAGGAGGATTTTCCCCTCTGTGGGAGCTCTGGAGGCAGTCGGCTTGCATGAGAAAGGCACTTAATTGGCAATTTTCAGAGTTTGTTCTACATCCCTTTTCTCCTTTCATGGAGTGGGGGGAGGGAGAGAAACTAGACAACAATCATGCAAATGCACTGTCTTTTGTACCTGGGGAAATCTTCCTGGTGTGTGCCACTGTGATTCATGGGACAGATCACAGTGGATTCTTGCAGCAGCTCACAAGGTGTTAATAGAAACAGCCTGGAAGGCCAGCAGATTAACTCATTCCTCCCCAGGGCCAAGTTTTGGAGGGAAACAGGAACCTCACCTATTTGAAGCTAAAGTGGGCCCTGGCCTGGATTCCTTGCCCCACTGAACAGGGAGCCAGCCGTTGCCACTAGCGATTCCCTGCCTGACATTGCAGCCCTCTGCTTGCTGTAAAGGAGCCGCCAAAGCCCACCAAGGCTCCATGCAGCGAGCAGAAGTCTCACAGAAGCAGAGAGGGGGACAGAGTAGTCACGGCGGTCTCACACACCACACACACACACACACACACACACACAGATCCCACCATGAGGCTGTATAGCAAAAATGTTCACAGTTACCCATTCACTGTGCTATTCAATCCTTGTACTGGGCGGCAGTGTTGGACAACTGGACCAAGGTACCGAACATGCAACCAGATCCACAACCAACTATTCAATGCACCTCAATGTGCCCTGTGCCTGCATGTGTGATGCAGAATTGAATGTGCAATGATGGTGCGGGTGCAACCCCACTTCTGCAACTTTGAGTGATGCCCATTTGATAGAAATGTGTCACTGCTCCCGCAGTGGCACTTACACATGAATAAGATGCCAACAGGATTCTGGACACAGTGAGTTTCGTTGGGGTTCCCATTGTGCAGTGGGGCAGTTTGCACAATGGGGCAGGCTGCACATGGAGGACAAAGAACTTCTGTGCCGTGAGAACTGTTTGGACAGTGGAACAGACCGCCATGGCTGGTGGGATGGGGTGGGCTCTCCTTCTTTGGGGATTGTTTTTAAGAGAGGCTGGATGGCCACCTGTCAAAGATTGTGGATTGTGCATTCCTGCATGGCGGGGAGTCAGACTCGATAGCCCTTGGGGTCTCTTCCAGCTCTATGATTTTATGGAACAGAGTGCCAGTGGGCTGCAGGGTGGGAAGGTCTCTTTTTGAGGTCTTTAAGCAGAGACTGGATCTCTCAGGAGTGCTTTTGTTGTGCATTCTTGCATGGCAGAAATGGGGTTGGACTAGATGATCCCTGGGGTCCCCTCTAAGATTCTAGGACTCCAGGGTTCTGTGTCACTGACATGATGCACACCCATGGTAGTGAACTGCGATAATGCACAGCAGGGCACCACCCAAGATGTCCCATTTTGCAACTGGGGCTCCCAATGTGCTTTGGGACTCTCGGGCAGGGGTCCCAGCCGGTCACTGGTCCCAGCAGGAGCCAGCCAGAATGTTAGTGTCACCCTGGGATCTCTGACTGGGCCAGCCTTGCTGTAGTCTAGGCCTTGACCATGCTGGATGGGGGATTATAGGAACTGTAGTCCAAAAAGTAACTTTCCCAGGCTCTGGTAAGCCCAGGTGAGGCTGCCCAGAGGATCCTGTCCCTCTCTCCTGAGGACGTGACTCATCCTCCCTGCGAGGCCCACCTTGGGGCCATCTTGACCCCATTGCTTGAAGGGTTGCTTTTCTGAAACCAGGGGGCCAAGGGGCTGGAAAGGTCCAAACAGCTGGTGGCGGGGGGGGGGATGGGGTCAAGGGCTTGACCGGCAAGGTGAGAGAAGCCTCATGCCCCTCCCTCCCTCCCTCCCTCTTCCTCGCTGGCTGACCCACCCAGGCTGGGGAGAGCCGGGGCATCAGTCGGAGCACGTGGGGTGAGAGTCCGGGCTCAGGGAGGAGCGCCCTGGAGAGGCCTCTGAGGAGGGTTCCTTGGAGCGAGCTGGGGCCTGGCAGTTCAGACTGAGGATAGGAGCAGCCCTGCCTGACTGGGGAGACCACAGCGCCAAAGGCCCGGAGGGCAGTCCTTGCATCTTCTCTCGCGGTAAGGCGTTTGGGGAGGGGGGCTGTCTAGCAGTGCCGCTACCACCGATGACCACAGTCAAGTCGTCCCTCTGCAGAAATGACCTGCAGCCCTTGGAAATAAACAGGCTGACTTTGAGGGAGCTGCATCATGTCCCCCTCCACCCCTTCATTTTAAAATGCAGAAAAGTTGTTGTGTGCCTTCAAGTTGTTTCCCGCTTATCGCCACCTTAAGGTGACCCTTTTTTTCGACAAGATTTGCTCAGAGGGAGTTTGCCCCCATGGCCCTCATCTGAGGCTGAGAGAGTGTCACCCAGTGGGTTTCCATGGCTGAGCAGAGGCTTTGAACTCTGGTCTCCAGAGGCATAGTCCAGTGTTCAAATCACCAAGCCGCACTGGCTCTGAAAAGGACTGAAGTCAAGTCAATCCTTCCTCAGGATTGCGTAGCGTAAATTGCTGCTTCCCCAGTGGCGCATTACTTATGCTATAGAACCTTTGTGTAGAAGGGCGACATTGTGCAACTGAACCAAGACACCCAATGTGCAGTGAAATGCACAACTCGATGTACATCCATAGGCATCCATGCGCAATGCTCAATACACATCCATGCACAGAGCACGCTTGTGTGTGCAGCAGCTCCACATGTGCAGCTCCACCTCCGGAACCTTAAACTGAATGTGGATGCACCACTCTGGATAAAAACACCCGACCACTTCTGTAGGGGGAAATTATGCACGCGAAGTACAAGAATAAGATCCCAGCCTCCTCTCAGGGCTCTCTCTTTGGAAAAGGATTCCCAGAAGTCTGAAGCACAGGAGACCACCCCTGGAGGGAGGGAAATGGAGGCTGTCTGTCTCTTGGGAAAATAGGCTGCAGAGGATTCTGGCTCTGACGGGTGCAGAGAGGTTGGGGGGAGGGAGGGAGGTGTGTGTGTGCGTGCGTGTGTGCACGTGCGTGTGTTCTGGCAGAGAAGGGCCTGCGCCACTGGAGCAAGGCAGGGAGGGCATTAGCACCCCTCTTCAAAGCTGGGCCCCCTTCCAAGACTCTGCTCTGCTCTGTGATCTCACCTCCAGGCAAATATTATTTTTGGACCCCAGCGCCAGCTTCTCTCCCTCAGTTCCTCCCTCCTTCCCTCCCTCCCTCCCTTGCTCAGAAGGGCCGGACGCTCCCAGCCGCTGGAAGGAGGTGAAGAAGAAGCAAGAAAGACTCAAGGTCGGGCAGCTCAACCTGCCCCAGGGGTTGAGATGGGAGGCCTCTAGAGCCCCCGAGTGGGGCCCAGAAGCCACCCCAGGCCCTCGCTCCCCCCCCGTCCCTCTGCCCTTGCCCTCGGGGGAGCTGGCCGCCACAGTCCCCAGAACATGGACTGTGGGGAGGGGGGGGCTTTCGGGGCCAGCGCCCTTTTTCTCACTTCCCAGAAGAAAGTGGGTGTGGGTGCCCACCTGGCCCTCCCGCCTGGCTTCTAGCCTGGCTGGTTTTAGAGCACGAAATGCAAAGAGAGTCAGGCTGAAGTGGCACAAAGGCTGACCATCCCCGTTTCCATGGAAAAGTGGCATTTCTCCACAGTCGTTTTTCATCCTCGTGCACAAAAACCAATCCAAGCTGAACCCAAATCCAGGGTTTTATTTTTGCTTTTGAACTGGGCCCTTAGTTGTCCTCCTGTGTTTTATTTTTCCAACCTCAGGCTGCCTAGAGGCAGGGAAGCCCTTCTCTGGCAGAGAGGGGAGCCAGCCTGATGCTGCCTTGGGCCTCCTTCCTCCCACTCGGCCCCGTGCGCGCCGTGAGCCAAAGGCAGCAGCCAGAGGCCCAAGTGCCGGAGCAGCCGGATCCTACGGCTTCCACACGGGGGCAGAGGTGGGGGGAGCCAACTACACAGAACCAGGGCTACCTGTTCCCCCCCCCGCCACACCCACCTCTTTTTCGAAGGGGTAAGGTTCCCCAAGGTGGGCTTTTTCAAAAGCTGCCTTTTTATGTTGAACAAATATTTAAGTCATTGGTGATGGTGGCCATTTGACAGAAATGTTTGTTTGAATGTGAGGTGAGGTGGGGTGGAGTGGAGTAAAAGGCCCATTACCTATAACGAAAATTACAAAGTATAAGCAAAGAAAGAGAAAGCAAAAAAGGAGAAAAATTGCTTCCAATCTGCCTACCAACAGTTATACTGGCCTCTCTAATTTTCCTACTAGGCTTTACACTTCCTTCTACAGTCACTAAATCGCTGATAGCCAAAGCCAGCAGCAATCAGATCATGTTCATCTTTCCTCAAAAAATCGACAGGGGTTTTCCACTCTTCCAGGAATTCTCCTAAAGACCCATCCTGTATTCAAACAGTCAGTCTGTCCGTCCCAGCCGAGCCGGTCCCTTTCGCTGGCCGCTTGCCTGAGGCTGGTCCTGCCCAGTCTGTCCATTTCTGCGCATCCATCAGTCTCACTGCAGCAGTCATCTACTGCGGGAGTTTTCCACAATCTTTTTCTAACTGTATGTCCTTAAGTTCCAAAAGGAAAAAAACTCAGGCTTCACTTGGAAATGCCCTTTCAAAACCTTCTGCAGGAATAGGGTAGGTGGGTGGGTTTCTATGGGACAGCAGGAAATCTCCTGGAAGGAGTCACATCTTTTCTTGGCCCAAAGACCTCTGAGTCCGACAGTCTGCCTTCCTTCACAGATCTGAGATGACCGGAGAATGTCTGTCACCTCCTCAGTTAAACCCTGCTGTGTCTTTTGGCTGCGTGTCAAGCCAATTTTCATGTTTTTCTGTTTCTTCATTAAGAGGCTTTTATTCTGCTGGTCTAATTCATATGAATGTCAAAGGTGAGTAATATGCAAGAAAGCACACCTGGGTGCACGCTGTTTGGTGTTCATCTCTGTCATTCCCTGATGTGCATGATGCAGATTTGTGTTGCTCATTCAGTTGCTCAACACTGCATTTTACTGAGCAGGTGGCGACTTGCAACCGCTTGTTGCATAACCCTGGAGCGTCAAGCAACATCCTGTTCCTTGGTGCAGGATCCTGGCCCTCAGGAATTGTAAGTGAGAAGTACCAGGAGGGAAACCTAGTGGCTGAGCTGCAGCTGCTGGTGCCCCCTCCTGCCTGCCCTCCGCCCGCCCGCCCGCCCACCCGCCCGCCCCCTGGCCCAGCCGGCATAGACGTCCCCTGTTTCCTCCGTTTTCACTCCAGTCTACCTATTTATTTTGGAAGGCGGGAAATGGGCAGTTTTTCATCCCCCGCCTTCAAAATTCCTCATTTCTCCACATTTATTAGAACCCTTTTTAATGGCCTGAGTGGCATGTGCAAATTCCAGAGGGTGGGAAGGGGGAGGCATCCTTCCTGGCTTCCCCCTCCCCACACCTGCACCTGAAGCAGGATGTGTGCTTAAGGCGCTGGGGGAGGTGGCAGGAGGGAGGGGGCAATGTCTGGGAAAGGTGGGGGGAGCTGCGGGGGGGGGAGAGGAGACTGCGGAAGAGGAGGAGGAGAAGCTGGCTCCCTACCTGACTGTCTCATTGCTCCATCTCTCTCTCTCTCTCTCTCTCTCTCTCTCTCTCTCTCTCTCTCTCTCTCTCACCATCCAAAAACAGTGGGTCCTGCCAAAGGTGTACCATCTAGAATGTGTGGATACACACACACACAAACACAAAGGGAAGGGAGAAAGAATAAAACTGTACCCCATGCCATTGTAAATGGAAAAACTAATTACCCAGATAAAAGACAAAAAGGAGGGGGGGAGAGAGAGGGAAGACAATATAAAGCAAACTGACACGCGTGTCTAGTCCAAATGTACACTTGTGTAATTAAGTGGTGGTTGGGCTGCCCCGCCCTCCCACTGAAGACGAACATGGCACTACTGATCAAGTACCATGCGTCACAGCGTCATGTCTTGTGCAATGGCGAACAAGGTGCAGCGGCTGTTTCTGCAACCCCCGTGGGAGTTAAGTGGGACACCCAATTGCTATTCACCATCCGAGAGTGCACAACTGCATTTAAAACACGTACCCTTTCACAGCTGTGCTTGTGCAACTGGGAACGTGGCCATTGCCCAATGGACAAAAAAAGTACGACTGCCGGTGCAGGGGGACTTACACCCACGCAAAACCATCACAGGATCCCTGGCAAGGTGTCTAAACTCTCCCTCAAGGGGGAGGAAGATGTCTTCTAAGTGTGACTGCGTTTGGAAAACCAAGTATTAGAGTGACAGAAACATAGAATCTTAGAATCCTAGAGCTGAAAGAGACCACCCCCCAGGCCAAATCCACTCCCACCCCCTTCTTCCAAGCAGGAAGACACCATCGAAGCCCTCCCTTTGACAGAAGACCGTCTGGCCTCTGTTTCATAGCTCCAAAACGGGAGAGTCCACCACACTCCATGGAGGCAGCAGCCGATTCCACCGTCAAACAGCTCTTACCTCCAGCAGGTTCTCCCTAATATTTAGGTGTTGCTTATGGTTTTGTTTTTTGTTTTTTTGCTAGAAGGATTTCTCCCCCTCCCACCCAGCCAGTGGAGGCCTCCAGGGTTTTTGCTTTCTCTCTAGAAGAGGCTCAGTCTCTGGGGAGCAGAGAACTTTTGGCAGGGGTGGAAATGGAGGTCAGCCACTGTCAGCCAGCCAGCTGTGGGAGAAGCAGAACAGGGCTAACATTTTCACAGATGTGAGAAAGTGGACCTGTGTGTGCGTGTGCGTGCGCACGCGTGTGTGCATGCGTGTGGGGAAGGGCAGGTGTTGCTCTCAGGAGTCAGAGCAAGAAATTCCTCTAAGTGTCTTGCCCATCTTCTGGTCTCCTTTGCTAGAGGGCTGCACTGGATGGACGGGCATCGGCCAGCTGCTCTTCCTCTTCACTTGAACCAGAGCTGCCAAGTCTGGACTTTCCAAAAGCCTGGGATTCCAAGACCAAGTCTAAGAGCTAGAGAAGGCCGTGGAGTCGGGTGGGAGTCTGGTGAGCTCCGGAGGAAGGGCCTCTTGCTGTGTCATTAAGCCTCAGCCACAGTTGCACAGGGTGTGTCCTGCAAATGAAAAAACCCAAAGGGGGAAAGTATGTATCTTCACACATTTTGCAAGGCACTGCTCTCACCCTGGGATTCCTCCCTCTCCCCCTGAGCACCGGAGAGCAGGAAGAGCCAGTAGTGCCGAGAGAGACCCTGGAGGGGTCCCAAAACCCACACGGGCAGTGGGGGTCAGTCCTGCTCTTCCTCCCAGCCCTGCCGCAGAGAGGGGATGCTGACTCCACCACCACCATCATCATCAGCTCCAAACTCTAGCCAGGCTTTTGAAACAGAAAGCTTTTAAAGAGTGGGCTAGGGGCTGCTGTACTGTTGCAATTGGTTTTCAAGAATTTTTTTTTTTTAAATACAGAGTTTTACTGGGGAGTAATTGAGAGCCGGCAGGGGCTTGTGGTTTGAGCATTGGGCTACAACCCTGGAGACCAGTGTTTGATTCCCTGCTCAGCCATGGAAACCCACTGGGTGATCTCGAGAAAGTCACACACTCTCAGATGCCAGAAATGTTTAAATATTTGCCATGTTTAAATATTTGAAGGGATGTCATGTCGAGGAGGGAGTGGGCTTGTTTTCTGCTGCTCCAGAGACTAGGACAAGGAGCAATGGATTGACGCTGCAGGAAAGGAGATTCCACCTGAACCTCAGGAAGAACTTCCTGACGGTCAGAGCTGTCCAGCAGTGGAAGATGCTGCTGCCTCCATGGAGTGTGGTGGAGTCTCCTTCTTTGGAGGTTTCTAAGCAGAGGCTGGATGGCCATCTGTTGGAATGCTTTGACGGGTGTTCCTATATAGCAGGGGGTTGGACTGGATGGCCCCTGGGGTCTCTTCCAACTCTAGGATTCTATGATTCTATGAAAACCCTGTGATAGGTTCATCTTGGGGCTACCATAAGTCAGAAATGACTCGAAGGCAGAGAACAACAACAGTTATTTTAATACTGTCAATACAGTAGATTAATTCTCTTTTAATACTAATTTTCTGTATGTTTTTAAATGCGTATTTTGAATTGTGAGCTGCTTTGCGTCCCACCTTTGGGGGACAAAACAGGATAACGATGGCAAAAACCACAACACTTTTGCCCGGGACAGCAGAGGAGGCAGAGGCGGGCGGCAGCGGTTCCGCCCCGGCAGCCCTGCCTGATGCAGTTGGCCTTAGCATTAGCAGAGCTTTCCCGCAGAAGCCGGCTGGCCCCCGGCAAGGAGGAAGCTCTGCCACAGGCAGCTGTGGGCAGATGCGGGCAGCTTCCAGAGGAAGAGAGGGGAGGGTGTGGGTGGCAGCCATGGGACGTGGCCCTTCCCCCTCACCTGGCCCACGGGTCCACTGCTCTCTAGTGGCGGGCACCTGGCACCCGCGGCTCCTGCCCCGCGGGTCAAAGGCAAGGGAGTGCCAGGCTGGGTCTGGAGCGCGGAGGAGGGCAGGCAAGAGCTCCCTGGTCCAGGACCATTGGAAGGGGCAGGGCTCCGTAGCGGAGAGAAGCCCCCACAGCAACACTGGGGAGG
This sequence comes from Cyclura pinguis, assembly GCA_030412105.1. NCBI lineage: Eukaryota > Metazoa > Chordata > Lepidosauria > Squamata > Iguanidae > Cyclura > Cyclura pinguis. The sequence continues at coordinate 736,149 of CM059601.1, forward strand.
GGGGTAAGTCCCGCCCTTCCTCCCAACCCTGCCCCAGAGAGGCCATATGGACTCCATCATGCAAGGGGCAGTGTGACCCTTGGCTAGCTGGGATTTGCAGGCCAGATGAGGGAAGGGGCTCCCCCTCTCCTTTCGGTGGCCGTGCACAAGAGGGAGTTGCAGCCGGTGTTGCTGCCGGTAAAGCCCCCTCTTCTGCAGAGCTCTGGGGACACGGGAGCCCTGCTGCCCCTTATGTTGCCCACCCACTCTGCTCTCAGCTCCTTGCTCCCAGCAAGCACACAGCCAATGGAGACGGGTATGCTGGGAGTTGCAGTCCAGCAACATCCATGAGGCTGGGTGATTCCCCCCTCCAGCTTTAGAACCTACATTTGGGTCCAGGAGGAGCTTGCTGGATGAAGGAGGGAAAAGAGGAAAACTGCTGCATGGTTTACTCCAGCACCCGGAATCCAAACAAGAGACAGTATGGCCTGGTAGGAAATCAGAGTTCAAATCCCCGCTTGGCCACAGAACCCCCCTGGATGGCCCTGGGCAAGTCACGCCCTCTTAGCTTGAGAGGGGGGTGACGGTGGGAACCCTTCTCTCCACTGATATTTTTAGAGAGCCAGCGTGGTGTCGTGCTCTGAGCATTAGGCTCCGGTTACTCCCGTTAATAGCGGTTACATTTCTATGCCGCTTATCATTGGACTGTGACCCTGGAGACCAGGACGCAAAACTCTCCTCAGCCATGGAAAGCCTCTGGGAGACCCTGAGCAAGTCACACCCTTTCAGCCTCAAGGAAGGCCATGGTGGCAAACACCTCTGAAGAAAGCTGGCTAAGAAAAATGGGCCACAGTTAGACTCTCCTCTGCTCAGCCATGGAATCCCTTTGAGTGACCTTGAGCAAGTCACTCTGTCTCAGCCTCAGGGGAAAGGCATGCTCTCAAGCCTCCTCTGAAGAAATCTGGCCTAGAAAACCCAAAGATAGGCTTGCTTTGGGGTTCCTGTCAGTTGGAGGTGGCTTGTAGGCACGCGACCACAACTGGTATCCACGACTCCGGCTTCTGCTTACGCAGCTCTGGATCCTTGAGGGCTGGTGGGACCACCCTGCTGCCTCCTCTGAGTATTTATAGAATGCTGACCGCAGCAGTGACCGGAAGGACAAGGGCCGCTCGGTCCAGGGCCAGAGAAGGAGGGAGGGAGGGAGAGGAGGAGGCTCCCTGGCTGTCAGACAGAAGCACTTTGGGGTCCTGCCGTTCCGGGTTGCAGCCTGAATTTAAAGGGTTTCCCCAACATGCCAAATCCTGCCCACCTAAATAGTCCCACCACCTTGGATATTATTATTATTATTATTATTGTTATTGTTATTGTTATTGTTATTACTACTACTACTACTACTACTACTACTACTTATGTGCCACTTGCCTTGAGACTCAAGGAGGTTCGCAGACTATTAAAAACTAGAGCAGATTTAAAACATACAAAAACATCAGTTAAAATACATAAAAGCTATTTTTGAAAGCAATTGGGCTGTCCATAGAATTTAAAAGCATTTTAACGTTCACTCAAAGACAGCCTATTAAAAAGCAATGAAACAGCACACAGTTAAAAGCCCATCGCAATCAATTTCTAAAAGTCTGTTGGGGCAGAAACATTCTTCCGTGCCAACAAAGGGAGAGCAAGGACGGGGTCACCTTGGCCTCCCGGCAGGGAGGGAAAGACTTCTAGAATGTGGGGGCACCCACCAGGAAGGCCCCGTCTCTCTCCCAGGCTCCCGCCGAACGAGGGTGGAGGGAGAGAGAGGAGGGCCTCTCCTGGGGGTCTTGGGGCTCAAACAGGGTCGTCTGGAGAGACATGGTCCTTCAGATAGCTCGGAACCCATCTGTAGAGGACGGTTCTCTTGAAGGTGGGAGGAGGAACGCCCAGAGCATTTTTACACCCGCACAAACATGGCAACCGCCGCTGGCTGCCAGCTCCCCCGGTTACAATGGCACTGCGGAGGAAGAGCGGAATTCAGAGGGAGGAAGAGGGCCTGCCCCTCTGAGATGCTCTCCCCACACTTCCTCCTTGGGCACACACAACCCTGGGAGGGCTACGCCGGGCCACCCCCACAGCAGGAGGATGTCCAGCAAGTTCATGGGGGTGGCCGGTCGGGCAGGGGCCACGGTGGGCATTGCTGTGCCAAAGCCCTGCACCTCCGCCCACCTTGTGTGTAAGGAACTTTTGGGGTAAGACCTTGAGGGACAGGGGGCAGTTTTGCTGTTCCGGGGTTGGAACAAAAGCAGCCCTTGCGGATTCCTCCTCCTTCCAGTTGCCCATTGGCCTCCCCGGCAAATCCCAACACGGGCCGCCAGGGCCTCCAGGTCAGCGTCCGGCAAATCAAGAGTGCCCTCTGAGGGCCAGAGGGGGAAGCACACTCTCTCCGGGCACCTCCGAGGCTCTCCCCCCGACCCTTCTTTTCTGGTCTAAGCTCTCGGGGTGGTTGTGCCCCCTTCAGTGATTTCTTCCTTAAGGTGCCGTGATGGGATGCATAGAATTATAGAGTTTCAGGAAACCACAGGGGCCGTTAGGTCCAACCCCATTCCGCCATGCAGGAAGACACCGTCAAAGCATTCCCAACAGGTGGCCTGGATGGCCTCTGTTTAAACGTTTCAAAGAAGGAGATCTTCATCACGTCAGAGGCAGCATATTCCGCTGTTGAACCGCTCTTGCCGTCAGGAAGTTCTTCCTAAAGTTCATGTGGAATCTATTTTCTTCAAGGTTAAAGCCACTGTTCCATGTCCTAGTCTATGGAGAAGCAGAAAACAGGCTCGTTCCATCTCCCATATGACATCCCTTCAGATACGTAAACATAGCTATCATGTCCCTCTTCACTTTCTTTTCTCCAGGCCAAACATCCACAGCTTCCCAAGAGGCTCCTGATAGGGCTTCAAGGTTTCAAGGCCTTCCACCATTTTGGTTGACCTGTTCTGGATGCGTTCCAGCTTGTCCACATCCTTTTTGGATTGTGGTGCCCAGAATTGGACACAGTATTCCAGATGAGGTCTAACCAAAGCAGAATAGAGTTACCTCCCTTGACCTAGACACCAGACTCCTATCGATGCAGCCTAGAATCACACTGGCTTTCTTGGCTGCTGCATCACACTGCTGGCTCATGTTCAGCTTGTGGTCCACAAAGAATCCTAGATCCCTTTCACACGTACTGCTATCCAGCCACGCATCCCCCATCCTATATTTGTGCCTTCCATTTTTTTCTGCCTAAGTGTAGGACCTTACATTTCTCTCTGTTGAAATTCATTTTGTTAGCTTTCGCCCAGCTCTCCAATCTGTCAATGTCATTTTGAATGTTGATCCTGTCCTTTGGTGTATTAGCAACCCCTCCCAATTTGGTATCATCTGCAAATTTGATCAGCATGCCCTCTATTCCTTCATCCAAGTCATTGATGAAGATGTTGAATAGCCCTGGGCCCAGGACAGAATCCTGTGGCACCCCGCTAGTCACTGCTCTCCAGGATGAAAAGCAGCCATTCGTGATCACCCTTTGGGTTTGGTTGGAGAACCAGTTACCAATCCACCTAAGAGTAGCCCTGTCCAGCCCACATTTTACTCTCTTCTTTGCAAGAATGTCGTGAGGAACTCTGTCAAAGGCCTTACTGAGGTCAAGATATGCTACATCCACAGCATTCCATTCATCTACCAAGCTTGTAACTGTATCGTAAGAAGGGATAAGACTAGGCTGGCAAAGAAAAGATTAGTCTGTGCTGGGAGACAGTCAGATGGTGGCAAACTCTCTGGATTCATTCTCTGCTGCATTGTGAGATATGGGCAGTGGATGTGGAAACCGGACAGTGAAGAAAACTTGTGGGGAGAGAATCAACTCGTCTGAAATCTGGGGCTGGAGGAATATCTGTGGATATAGTGTCTAGGTCAAGGGAAGTAATAGTACAAGGGAAGTAGTAGTGCTTTGCTGGTGTCTTCCTGCGTGGCAGAATGGGGCTGGACTGGGTGGTCCTTGGGGTCTCTTCCAGCTCTAGGATTCTATAATTCAGTGATACTCTGGACTGCTAAAGAGACAAATCTATGGGCCCGAGGGCATCCTTTGGCCATATCATGAGACAGCAGGACTCCCTGGAAAAGGTGGCAAGAGTGGAAGGCAGAAAGGAAAGTGGGAGACTGCATTGCAAGGGGATGGATTCTTTGTTTGCATGTGTGTGTACGCACACGCACACACACACACCCCTCCACATGTAGATCTTTGGCCGACTCTTCCTTCCCCCAGGGCATGAGCAAAGAAGCCATTCAGTTACTTTGGGCCCATCGAGGGACAACACGGCTCACTGGAAAAGGGAATAATGCTCAGCCAGCAAAGTGGAAATTCTTTATGGGAGGATGCATTCAACCAAAGAAGCCACGGCTGCTGCCCTAAGCAGGAGGGTGGATGACCACAGGGACCCATGGAGGTCCCTCTTTCCGAGCACCACTGTTAAGTCAAAGCTGAGGCAAAAACAACACAACTGTCACTAATTGCTTTGTAATAACCTTGGATAATTCCTCTCTCATTCTCTCTCCCTCTCCCTCTCTCTCTCTCTCTCACACACACACGCACACACACACACACTCCATGCAACTCTTGTAGGAGGAAAAGGGGCCCCTCACACTCAGTGGTGGCCACTGGGTTGTATTCCACCTTTCCTAACTCTTGGCGTTGCTCCAGCTCCAGAGGAAAAGTCACCTGTGGGGAGAAATCTTTAATCCACCGCTTGATCCACCGGGACTGGGGAAGCAGCCGCTGAGCATCCCTCAGCATGCAGGCACACAGGCAAAGAGAACCCCAAGGGTTTTAGAAATCCAGAGGCAGCTGTGATGAGAAACATGGCAGGCACTGGCTCACTCAGGGGATCTGGAAAAGAGGCTGCTCACACAAACACAGGGCTGGCAGCTTAACACCACAGATGCCACAGCCCCAGAAGACCACGGCACACTTTCTCTGCTCTGGTTGCAGCTTGGTGCCCAGCACCCCACCTTCCTCCCTTCCCAAATTTGATCCCAGGAACATCTGCCTTCTCCACCGTTCCTTCCCTAAAGCCCAGAGTCTGCTGTCCGGCCAGGGCTGCCTGCCTGCAGAAAGGCTGTCTTGCCTCGAAATGTTGGTTAATCCGCATAGTCGCCACCCGCTCTTTCCTCTTGGAACAGGTACCTCTGGCTGAGCCAGAGGGGGCAACATAGAATCACAGAGTCATAGAGCTGGAAGAGACCCCAGGGGCCATCCAGTCCAACCCCCTGTCATTCAGGAACACACATCAAAGCATTCCCAACAGAAGGCCATCCAGCCTTTGCTTAAAAACCTCCAAAGAAGGAGGAGACTCCACCACACTCCACTGAGGCAGCAGATTCCACTGCCGGACAGCTCCGACCATCTGGAAGTTCTTCCTGAGGTTCACGTGGAATCTCCTTTCCTACAGCTTGAATCCATTGCTCCTCATCCTGGTCTCTGGAGCAGCAGAAAACAAGCCCGCTCCATCTTCGACATGACATCCCTTCAAATATTTAAATATGGCCATCATCTCCTCTCTTAACCTTCTCTTCTGCAGACTAAACCTACCCAGCTCCCTCAGCTGCTCCTCATAGGACATGGCTTCCAGACCCTTCACCATTTTGGTCGCCCTCCTCTGGACGTGTTGGAAAAAACGTGGAATGTGGAAAAAGACTGGCATGAGAAAAGACTTTCCCCAAGGAATTGCAAGCAGATGTCTCAGTCCTCATCACTGCGACTGGCATGCCTGGCACACACTGGAACTTGCCTGGGTCCAGCAAAGAGGGGCAGGTGTGCCACGTGGTCTGACCCTGCTGTATTCTAGGAAGACGTGATCCAGTTTTACAAACATTTTCCTCATCCCTATGAAGATTCCATGTTTCTAAGATGCTCTTACGCCGTGTCGCAATTATTTTGAAAACTCTTTTCACCGTATTCTTCTCTCTGACAAGCTGGAAGGTGTCCAGACAGGGGTGACCAAGACCTGTGAGGAACAACTGAAGGAGCTGGAGATGTTTAACTTGGAGAAGAGGGGCTGAGAGGCGACACGGTAGGTCTCTTTAAATACCTGAAGGGATACGGCCATGTCGGAGATGGGGGCAGGCATGGTTTCTGCCGCTCCAGGTACTGGGATGCTGTGGAAGAACGGCTTCAAGCCCCAGGAAAAGAGATTCCACCTTCACATCGGGAAGGACTTCTTGACTGCTCAAGAGCTGCTCAAGGGGATACGGGCTGCCTCAGAAGGTCGGCCATGGGGGAGCTCTCCCTCTTGGGAGGTCTTTAAACCCAGATTGAACAGCACTTCTTCAGGAGCGCTTTAGTTGTGCTTTGCTGCGTGGCTGAGCGGGGTTGGACGAGATGGCCCCGGGTATCTTCCAACTGTACGTTTCTTAGGCCATTTCTGCACTACGCTGTTATAGTGCTATTATTCCACTTCCAACATCCTGTGGGATTCTGGGGTTTGTAGTTTAGGGAGGAGTTCTTTGGCCTCAGGAAACTACGAACCCCAGAAGTCCACAGGATGTTGAAAGTGGAATAATAGCACTAGAACAGTGTAGTGCAGAAATGGCTTAACTCTCTCCCCACACCGGCCTGTTGGTCTCTTTTCAGCAGTGATACTGAACCTGCCTTTTCCCCCCATTGTTTGATGGTGATTCTTCCCCCCGGCGCTGAGTTCCACCCAGTCAGGGATACAGTCAAACGGAATGCTTTGAAAAGTGTGCGCAAGGTGGGGCGGAGAGGGGTTGTCTGCATTTTAATTTCCCTCATTAAGATGAATGGATGTTTTTATGCATTCCCACCAGTGGGAGCGGAGGGAACTATCTTGCCTATCAATTCCCAGGTGGCAGCGGGGAGATGACTAATAGGCCCCGCTCCCCTTCGCCGGCTCTTTGTGGGTCTTGTGAGATCAGCCAGTCAGGAAACGTAGATGCATACAGAGGTTGCGATTATGCTAAAGAGGCACTAAATTAGTGCATTACACGCCCCATTAAGCACGCCTGTGCCAAACCTGAAAGTACCAATAAATTTCGTTCTGAGGGTCAAGAATAATGAAATGATGGATCTTCTGCCATTACTTAGCCTGGAAATTAAGGTCTGACAGCTTCGTGTCTGTTCCAATTTGCTTAAATGGCACCCTTCCGTCTTTCTAGCCTGCCCAGTCGCACAGGGTGGGGGAAAGCGTGTGCGTGTGCGTGTGAAGCCTTCGTTTTCTCCCCCAGATTCCCCCCGAAGAGTCGCTCTCTGACTCTTGCGGCTGCCTGAAAGGCCGTCAAAGTTCTTGACTTTTTGGATGGAGACCGGACCTTTGGCTGACTGGACAACGGGGCGGGCTCGTCCCTCCTGCCGTGGGCTGCTTCGATACAGAGACGTGTGTCTCGTATAAACGGATAAGCAGAGCCAGGTGGGGGTGGAAAGGTACCTTTTTTGGACAACAGCTCCCAGAATCTCCCAGCCTCCACCTGGGCCTTCTTGGGGGTTGCTCCCTCAGCTGCCAAGAAAGGCCCCCTCATTTTGGGAGGAGCAAAGAGGAAAGTCGCCCCGCTTCCACCTAAGCCGGGTTCTCCCCATTTCCCCACTGACCCATCGCCCCAAGCGGGCTGCCCGTTCCCCCCGCATTTGTCCAGCCACGCTCCCAAACCCTTCGGTGCCCCACGGATGAAAACCGTGTGCGTGCGTGCGTGCGCCCAAGCAGCGTCAGCACGAGGTCACTTTGGCAGAAGCCACTAACGAGGAAGAACAGGCCAGCTGGGGGAGGCCGCAGCAGTCGGCTTTTCCCTGAGCCTCTTGGGGAGGGCAGGATTCTGCCCACTCCTTGCCTGTCCTTCCTGCTGAGTTAAGTCAGTGCAAACTGTGGGCCCTTCTGCACTACGCTGTTCTAGCGCTATCATTCCACTTTCAACAGCATCCTGTGGAATTCTGGGGTTTGTAGTTTCCTAAGGCCAAAGAGCTCCCTGCCTCTCCGTTGCCCCTCCGTAAACTTTGAATCCCAGGATTCCATAGGATGCTGAAAGCGGAATAATCGTATTATAACAGTGTAGTGCAGAAGCGGTCTTAGTTTTCAGCCACTAAAGTAAGTCGAGGACCGAGAAGGAGGAGGCGGAGGAGGAAAGAGACAACGGGGCATTTTAAAAGCATCTGGGAAGGTGGGGTGATAGGCAATTAATTGGGAGTGTCCCCGCCAAATCCTCTGGCTGCCCCTGCCTATTCTGATGCAGGTACGCCGACGGGATTTGGCCCTCGGGCTCTCCATCTGGGCTGGGCTTCCTCCATCGCAGCACTACGAAGGTGGAACTCCTTCCCAAGGGGCGCCCGCCTGGCTCCATCCCTCCTGAGTCTTTGGCAGGCGTGGAGAATGTGCTACTCAGTGTCGCCTCAGAATTAGCCTGGGCAGTTACAAATTGTTTTTCAGTTCCTTATTTGATGTTGAATTAAAGGCTTTTGCTCGACTGTGCATTGCTTTAGGGGCCGGGGGGGGGTCAAGAGTGATAAATAAGTGCCTTTGATACATAAAAACCTCCAAGCAATTAACTGTGCAGGCACAGGGACGTGTTTTCACCCCGCTGTTCCCTCCAACAGGCCCCCTTTTCTTGCTTTAGGGGACAGAAGGAGAGGTGTGCGTGGGAAACCACAATGTTTTGCAGTGGTTCTGAGCCGTTTTGAGGCTTGGGGGTTGAAAAACCAACTGAGGCTTTAAGGGCCCTATCTTGGGACCCCAAAAGCTGGGTGCAGCTTGGGGGCCTCTCTTTACCCCCTGCCCAGTCTACAGGGTGCCTATAACCAGAAGGGTTTGTCTCCCTCCATCTCTCCCTTGGAAGCTGCAGGTTGTGTTTCAGGAATTACCCCGTCAATGCAGGGATGCGCAAGGGACCCCAGACCACAGTGGCAGCACAAAGACTTACCTCTGGTGGGCTGCACCATTTGTTTGCCCACAACCGTCATGGATCCCACCCAGCCATGTCAACAAACCCATTCCTTTTAGGCTGGTGTTTTTTTTGCCCAACGTGATGCTCCTAAATCTTACTAACGCAACAAGGAAACCAGAAGAGAGGCTTTAAAAGAGCAAAGATACAGTCTAGCCAATTTTTATTCAATTTTTATTTCTTCCCAGCTGAGAAATTAAAAAGAAAAAATCAAATAGGTATGGGAAATGAAGAGCCTCTGGGCGCATAGCTTGGGGTCAAGGACCGGACTTTGCATAACAGCCGGCCCTGGTTTCATTTCCCAGCAGCCCCAGTGGCACCGTTGCCACTTTTGAGATGCCAGAGGGCCGCGGATGGGCCAAATCTCTAAATGCTCTCAATGAACTCAGTGGGGGGGGAGGGGGAGGCGGAGCTTTGCACTTCCCAGCAGGATCGGGCAAAAGCAAAGCGCTGCAGCGCCCCCCAGCTTGTCTCTCCATCTACCTCATTCGTAACTTTTTGCCGTCTTGATCGCGCTATGATGTTGCTCGCCCTTTTTCACGTGGGAAACGCTGAAGGCTCTACTGCAAACTCTGTAGCTGTGAAGGAAAGCAGGAAGGGGGTTCCCGGGGAAAGCGCAGCTGCCGGCACAGATTCCGGCCTCAGGCACGGGCCGTGATCCCGCGTTGAGGAGACAGAGCAAAACTCTATGGCCACCAAGCTACATAGCAGTCACACAGTGCCGTCTCATCGCTGAACTGAGATGTTGTGCGACCAAATGTACACGCATGAACATATGTGGTGCACAAACACAAGCAATGCACAATCGTGCCCAATGTGCAACCGTGTGTGGTATACAAATGCACATCCATGTGCAATGGCACCTCGTGTGCAACTTCCGCCACACTGATCCAACTGTGGGCATTCCGCATCGGCCAAAAATGTCGCACTGATTTCGTTGAGGGGAACTCGACACAGGCACGAGGCACCCACAAGATTTCCACAGCCTCCCGGGTTGTGAGAATGCCCTTGGAATAGTTCCGTCTTCAAAAAGACTGGGTGACGGGGGGCCAAGGAGGAACGAGGAGAGCAGCTCACTCACCTGCTTTGAACTCTGCTTTATAAGGTAATCATCATTTAGGAGGAACAGGATTCTGATACAGGATTCTGGGCTGTCTTTTTAAGTGTCCTGTGAGTGCCTGTATGAAGCAAAAGTAAATTGTTCTATCTGAGCGTTCCAAATTCAAAATGCAGCCCTATGAGCGTCCGCTCACGAACATGTCCCATTGACCTCAGTGGGACTCCTTTCCAGGGAGTGGAAGCAGGGCGCAGCAGCGTTGGGCTCGGTAGGACTCGGATCAGGTAAACACGCGCAGGGTGTGCTGTCCCAAAGGAATTTTTCACAGGAATTAGTGGTTACTTGCAACATTGCGGCTGTTTCCTATACGTTTAAAAACGAAACTAAAGTACACTGCAACGGCTTTATGGGTTGAATAAACGGGATAATGACCCCCAAATGGCCTATAGATTACGCTTAAACTCAGAGCCTTTTATACTTATCATCACATCATCGTGTGGGACTGGGAGCGAATCGCTTCTTCAGATCGAATGATCTCTCTCTGTCAGACCCAGAAGGTCACAGCAAAAACAGAGGGAGGAAAACAGGTACAATCAATTTAGAACAATCGCTCAACATTCGGGAAAAAAATTACTGGAAAGCACCATAGGCGTCATAAAAATAACTCACCTCCATCACCCTCATTAAGAGACCAATCTGTCACATTAACACCTGGGGGCGTGGCAGCAGACAAGAAGCAACGTAAACTGGGACAACGTACATTGTTGGCAGCAAGATCAGCACGTGCGAAGCACAGGAAAAATTGGAACTAGCAACACTGAACAAACGGCTACGCAGACCGATGGGAACTGTCGAAACGGACAATCTCACGCACGGGATCGTAAAAGACAGAACACAAAGTGAATTTTTGTCTGAATGTAAGTCGTTGATTTCTTTAAAAATATGAAGGCCGTCTGATGACAATGTGTTTTGATAATTAAAATCAATATTATTAGTTGAGAAGTATAGATTTAGAAGATGTATTCTGTTGTTTCAAAATGTTCTTTTTGTATAGATTATTATATTTAGATCCATGATTATTAGTATAAAGTAATATAGAATAAGTTATTAGGAGCTTGAGGTAATTAAAGTAATTAAAATGATAAGTGGTAAGCAATAATTATTTGTAGGATAAAATGAATGACTTAGTAGGTGTTAATGTTTAAGTAATATGAGCTGTTTGCAACAAAAGCGGGAACTAATCTTATGTTTTGCTAGTATTTGTTTTAGTTGTGTGTAAATGTCTGTTTATGTTTGTATGGATGTATTTTTTGTTGTTGTTGTTTCATATGTGTGGATTGTGCTAGTTTTTTAAAAATATATATTTATTTTTTTTAAAAAAAATACCTGAAGGTGCAAGATAGGCTCAATCCCCAGCTGCAGAAACGAGAGACACCGAAAAGAATGCTGTCCCCGTATTAAGAATAATGATGACGACGACAACCACAACCACAACCACATAATAGTAACAGTAACAACAACAACAACAACAACAATAAGCGTATTCATATGTTGGCCTCTGGTGACACCCAGGTGCAAAACTGGGCCTTGGTGCTCCTTCTCTCGCCACAGTTTGACATTAATTAATGAGGAAGAGCACACAAAGATGCCATTTTAGGCAGGGAGACCCTGGAGTTTGTATACCGGCGTAGCTCAGTTGACGAGGCATCTGACAAGGAAGCTGCTTTTTACAAAGTCTTTTTATGGGAGCTCTGTCCAGCCCCCCTTCTTCCTCTGTCTAGCTGGAAGGTTTTTTGCAGCATTGGTATCGGAAGGATGGTGAGGGGGGGCTGGAGAAAGACAGACTTCCGCTGCTGGGGTACAGCAGGTGTGTCTGCAGTGAACAGTGCAATGCAGCTTGAGCTGGGAAGGAATGGGATTTTCCTCCGGTTGATCCTACTGGAGCCGCGTGTGCTTACCTGCAACAGGCAAGGGAAACAGCGGCCGCCACCAGAATTGCCTCCAGATCAGGTGTGGAGAGCAAAAAAGACAGTGGAAGCAGGGAAAGCAGGTGACCTGGCCTCACCCGCTACCCCGGCATCTTGGAAAGCATAGATCAGTAATATATGGCACCAAAATAGAAATCATAAGAAAAGTGGAGGCTATTGAGAGAAAAGAAAATCATGTCCAGATGCTTTTTGGAAGAAGCTTTCAAGTCATCTCTGGAAGACCCAGAAGGTTTATCTTTACTTCTGCCAGGCTTACCTGCTTCATTTCACATGTGCACAGTCTCAGTTTTGAACAGTCAGTTTGCTGAAACATGTCGGCCTGCTCTTCTCTCTTGTGGTCTAGGAACCTATTCTTATTCTGCCCACGTTATTACTGTTTCTGGCACCAAACTTTTGGTTAAAGAAGTGAAGGGTGGGGACGCCTCTACTTTGCTCACTGAGGCTCACCCGGACTGAGCTCAGGAAAGGCAAGACTCAGCCCCCTCCCCTCCTGCCCCCCCGGCTGAGGAAACCGCGTGCAAACTGCTCTTGCTCTTCTAACGCGCTTTGCAGCAATGAAAGTAAACTGAGGACCAAGAGGGAAAGCGTGAGGAGGAGAACTTAAAGGCAGCTGAAGAGTGAGTGGGAGGGCAGAGGATTAATCAGGGCGGTGCCAGCCAAATTGGGTTAATTGCAGGGCGAGCCGTCGCTCTCACCTTTCACAGAATCCTGGAGTCGGAAGGGACCTCAAAGGCCACCGAGTCCGTTCCCTGCCATTCAGGGATCCACAGCTGAAACATCCCCCTGCCAAACAGGCGGCCATCTGACTTCTGTGCAAAAACCTCCAAAGGCAAAGCGTCACCCACCTCCTTTCGGCACCCTTTGGACTAAGGAGTTTATTTCACAAGCGCCCGTGGGCTCCGGATGCACCGGAGGAAGCCTCATGAGACAGACAAGCATACAGCTGAGGAGTGTGGCTCGTAACAGAAACGGGGAAAAGTGCGCAATCCTGGATCTGTGGAGGAGGAAGGGGCTCTGTCGCTCTAGTCCACCCCACTGCCATGCAGCTGAAGCCCCTCTGAGAGAAAGGGGTCTTCCAACAAAGGAGCCCCTGCCACCTTCTTCAAAGGGACCTCTCCCCACATCATCGTCTGAGGGGCCAGCAGGGTTGCTTTTTGCTGGGGATCACAGAAGCACAAAGCTGGAAGGCCCCTGGCGGCCATCTAGCCCAACCCCGTTCTGCCATGGAGGAAATCCGCGTCTGAGGCCTCCTGCGCTTGGCCGCCCTGCCGCTGCCCAAAGGCCTCCCGAGAGGGGGACGTGTCCAAAGGGCGGACTGGGAGGGCCCGGTGCGTTTGCGGCAAAGGTTGGCTGGCCGGCCTGCAGGCAGGCAAAAGGACAACCTAATTGACATTCTTGACAGAGAAAAGCCTTTTTGCCGCTCCTGCCAAGATGTTCCGGAGGGAGGCGGACGGATCAGGCCAGGAAGGTGTCGTTCGGGGAAGGAGAGGGGCCGGAGCTGTCCGGTCGGGGTCTCTGGGGACCCCAACTCGTGTCCTCTCCCCCTTTCTTTCCCCCTTTGGGAGCCCAGGAGGGCTGGCCTCCCCCCACAGGCCCCAAGGTGGCCGACAAGGCCCTTTGTCTCCTCGGACAAAGCCCGCTTTCTGCTCCGGTGGCTCCGAACAAAGCTCTCCATTAACTCTGGCCCTGCCTGAGCCGCATGTGCAACAAAGGGCCCGACACGGCGTCCCGGCCCTGATACAAGCCGGGAAACAAGCGGCGTGAGGGGTCCCTCCGGCCGGAATCATGCGCTTGGTGTCAGCGCATACATTTACCTACCTCAGCGCCTATTCAGGGCCGCTCAGGCGGAGGAAGGTCAACATGGAGAGCGGACGGGGAGGCCGGGCGTAGCCATGGCAGCCGGGGAGGAGGCGGCGGACAGGGGGGGGAGATGGGGGCCTTTTGGAAGACCCCCAAAGATTGGAGGGTGCTCGGGACCCCACAAGAGGCCTCACGAGGGCCTCAGAACAAATGTGGCAACTGACCTCACATTGGGGCAAAACCAACAGTGAGGACACGCATGGCAAGAGAAAGGAGACAGAGAGAGCGAACACACTTTGCGGGGTTTACACAGGGAATTAAGACGTGGCAGCTGGAGAGGGGTCCACAAATGCCACTTTGGGCTGGGTTTGCAAAAACTCTCCAGCCTCTAAGGAAGGGACCCTTCGGTTTAGAGCCTTCCAGTCAAAAGGAAAGGAAAGAAAAGGGGAGGAGGAGGAGGAGGGGGAGGAAAGGAACAGCGTCATGGGGGGGGTGACAGAGGAGGGAAGGCCATCAGCAGGCATGGGTGGATGGCCATTTGCTGGGGGGTGGGCTGTGAGTGTCTGTTCCTACATGGCAGAAGGGGGATACAGTCGATGGCCATTGTGTTCTCTTCCAACACTATGATTCTATATAAACTAAAAACACATAAAGCCACTTAAACACATAAAAGACTACACATAGACATCCTCTCTTATGAATATAGCAATTTGACATTCACAGCTTAAAATCAACTGGGTAGGCCTGCTGGAAGAAATAAGTCTTAAGAAGTACTAAAGTATTAAGTATTAAATTCAGACGGTCTGTTCAGCCGTTGGATCTCTTCTGGCAGGCCATTCCGCTGTCTTGGCGGCGGCCGATGAGAAGGTCCTCACGGTGACCGTTGCTGTCTAGTCCCGGCCGGTCGAAGTCGATGGCCCCCAGGGGACCTGAGTGTACGGGGCGGATTGTACAGGAGGAGGAAATCCTGCAGGTAACTTAGACCCAAACCGTGTAGGGCTTTAAAGGTAACAACCGGCACTTTGTGCTTTGTCCGGAAACTAATTGGCAGCCAGTGGAGTGATTTTAATATTGGAGTGATATGCTGACTCCTTGCTGTACCCGTAACCAATCTGGCTGCCATATTTTGGACCAGATGGGATTTCTGAACTTGGTACAAAGGTAGCTCCATGTAGAGGACATTGCAGAAGTCCAGCCCCGAGGCTGAGATTACCAGCACAGGCACTACCCTCTTTAGGTCTCCCACTTCTAGGAAGGGGCACAGTTGACGTATCAGCCGAAGCTGACGACAGGTAATGCTACACGCCAGATGGGAGAGGGGAACGAGGGACTGGGAAGCAAGGACAACCCCTTCTTTGGGGAGGGGGCAAAGAGGGAGACACGTACGTGCGATCAACCCCGTTGAGTTCTGACTGACTGACTGACCGATTGAATTTACGCTCTGCTTTTCTCCCAAGAGAGGATTTGTGGGAGCTCCTGACCTGGCTTTCAGGGGCCAGGTGGGCGCCCCCTCCCTCTCCGTTCACCCCTGCTGGGATCCGTGCCTGCTCTCCGGCAGGGACCCCCTCCCCAGCGGCCAGGCCAGAGAGAGCCTGCACGGCATGGCTGGAGGGGGGAGAGGAGCTGAGCCAACTCAGCGCCGAAGCCTCCGACCCCCTCGTGTACTTTGCTGCTTACTGAACCCCGGACCACCTTATCCCACCCTGGCCTTGGGAGATGCCTGCAGCCCTGGCAAAGCAGGGGAAACGACCCATGTGCTCTCTGTCTGGTCTTTCCCCTGCTCTGAGTGGCGGTCACTGCTAGGACACGCTGGGAGCGGGCACCGGCCTCTCGCCCCCGGCTTGCGATCTTGACTCTGGTGCGTCCCCACACCGACAGCGCCGCCGCCGCCGCCCCAAGAGCGGAGATCAGAGCTGACGCCCTGGGACCTCTGGGCCGCAGCCGAGGGCCTCGCCCGAGAAGAGGGAGTCCTGGAAGTCCTGGGATTTTTTCCAGGCCTCTGTTCAGTGGGGTCTCCCGGAGCTAGCTGGGCGCGTTTGGAATCCGGCACAGGCGCCTCCCCAACGTGCTGAAGGTCTGAGAGACTGTGGGCGGAGGAGGGGGTCTGGAGTCACCAGAGCTGGCTCGGTGGAGCCCAGAGCCCTCAGGGAGACGCACCCAAGTGCGCTTCCAGTTGCTGTGGGATCCCCTTGCGGGCGAGGAGGGCAGGGGCAGAGGGAGCAAACCGAGCCCCTTGCGAGTTCCAATCTGGGCCAAGGGGCCTGGAGAGGCAGGGATCATCTCCCCACCCGGGAGCCGGCAGCCTCACGTTTGCGCCGTGCCTGTCGCGCCACCTTGGGAAGCCTTGGCATCTCCTGGGTCTGGGTGCCGAGCGTCTGCTTTCCGTGCGTGGGGGAAATTCGAGCAGGTGCCAAATTCTGGACGGAATGAGGATCTGAGGCAGGGGAGGGGGGGAAGCGGGGAGCTCAGCTTAACGGTTGTCTTAGCAGAAGCTTGTAAGCCTGCTTGGGAGGAGGACAGAGAGGGTCTCGGCGGCACGGAGGGGATCTCTCCTTGCCGAGGGAGAACTTGAGAAGCGTGCCGGGATTAGCTCAGCGCTCTTCACCTGCTTGTCATCAATCAGCGAAGGCGAGGAGCAGGGAGCACATGGGTCCCCCCTCCCCACGAGCAGGTGCTGCTCCGCGTCTCACGCACACACGGCAGGCGATGTTAAAAACCGCCTTTGCTCTGGGCCCTCCTGGAGATTTCGCCGTGAGCCACCCCTTGGTCTCCGTTCGCCACCCCGGCCAGCTAGCGTGCCTTCCAACACATCACAGGCCATTTCCGCACTAGCCTGTTATAGCATTACGATTCCACTTTCAACGTCCTATGGAATCCTGGGGTTTGCAGTTTAGAGAGGGGCCTCAAAGGCCGTCCTCAAAGGCCCTCCCTAAGCTGCAAACCCCAGGATTCCATAGGATGTTGAAAGTGGAATAATAACACCATAACAGGCTAGTGTGGAAATGGCCACAGACGTGAAGCAGGACAAGTGTGGTGGCCAAGCAACCTCAGAGAACGAAGGGGGAAGGTGGGAGGAGAGGCAAGCTGATATCTTTCCAAAGCAGCTGAAAAAGTGGGACGGCAGAGGGTTACGCAGAACTTTCCCTCCCAAAGTGGGAACGGGGGAAGGACGAAGATGGGCTGTAAGGTGTTCAGCTGCTAAAAACACCTAGATCCCAACCCCACTGAATGATTATAGCACTCCGATCCCCCTGTAGCTTCCATGGCTCCACGGTATGGAGTCCTGGCATCTGTACTTTTGTGAAGGACTTAGAATTTCCTCCTGCTGGAGAGCCATACTCTGTTCCTGTAAAACTACCATTCTTCAAGCTGGATGGCAGTACGTGTGAAAGGGATCTAGGAGTCCTAATAGACCACAAGCTGAACATGAGTCAGTAGTGTGATGCAGCAGCCAAGAAAGCCAATGCAATTCTCGGCTGCATCAATAGGAGTATGGTGTCTAGATCGAGGGAGGTACTGGTAACCACTCTGCTCTGCTTTGATTAGACCTCATCTTGAATACTGTGTCCAGTTCTGGGCACCTCAGTTCAAGAAGGATATCAACCAGCTGGAGCGTGTCCAGAGGAGGGCGACCAAAATGGTGAGGGGCCTGGAAGCCAAGCCCTATGAGGATAGACTTAGAGAGCCGGGTATGTTCAGTCTGCAGAAGAGAAGGTTAAGAGGGGACACGATAGCCATGTTTAAATCTTTGAAGGGATGCCATGTAGAGGAGGGAGAGGGCTTGTTTTCTGCCTCTCCAGAGACCGGGACAAGGAGCAATGGATTCAAGCTGCAGGAAAGGAGATTCCACCTGAACCTCAGGAAGAACTTCCTGACGGTCAGGGCTGTCCGGCAGTGGAATAGGCTGCCTGGGAGTGTGGTGGAGTCTCCTTCCTTGGAGGTTTTTAAGCAGAGGCTGGATGGCCACCTGGCGGGAGTGCTTTGAGGGTGTTCCTGCATGGCAGAAGGGGGTTGGACTGGATGGCCCGTGTGGTCTCTTCCAACTCTACTTTCTATGATTCTATGATTCAAGCTGCCCTGGGAGCCATTATAGAGGGGAGGAAGACCACAGCTCTCTGGAAAAGAATCCCCAGTCCCTTCCTAAACTACAAACCCCATGATTCCTTAGGAGGAGGCCATGACAGTTACAGCGGCATCAAACTGCTGCAGTTGTGCAGTTGGTGGATATACCCTGCCTTACTTTTAAAATGTCTAGGTGCCTGAGTTTTGAGCAGGATTCAAAACACGCTGGCCTCTTTGAGCAGAAACGTCCGAGATCCAAAGCGGCCCAGCCCACCGAGCTAAAAGGCAGGTTTGCCGGTGGCGGTGAATGCGTGGCCTTCTGGTAGGTTGTCTCGGACCACAGTTCCCATTGGCCACTGCAGCAAGCCCAGCCAAGAGCCAGAGGTGGTGAAAGGTTAGAAGGGAGCAAAGCCTTCTGTGGGGGCTTTAAACCGGAGGCCGGGGGGCCCGTCTGTCAAAGGGAGGGCTTCGGCTGCTCTTCCTGCCCGGCGGAAGGGGGTGGGACTGGGTGGCCCTGGGGGTCTCCTCCGACCCCAGGATGCTGCGAGGACTCCACGAGGACAGGTGTGCCTCTCTGGCCAAGGCCAAGGGCGGTCTCTTGGGGAGGACCTCCACGCTAAGGCTGTCCGAAGCCAGCAGGCCGCTCAGCCCCACGTTCTCCCAGGCGCTCCAGCATCTCCTAGCTGAAAGCCACAGCGTGTTTGGCCACGCGGCACCAGAGGGTGGCCAAGGGGGCAAAAGGAGGAGGAAGCACAAGCTGGCAGAGGCTGTGACGGTGTGCCTTTGCCTGGCCCCTCAGGGGAGGCCGGGCGCTGCCCCTTCCGACCCCCCCGCCAGATTAACTGAGCGCAAAGTCCTTTTGGCCCCTTCTTCCCCGTTCGCGCCAACGCGAGGAAGCTGAGGGCCAAGCGGGTGAGGGAGGAGCGGGAGGAGCGAGCGAGCGAGCGACCGGGACCTCTTAAAAGCCGCTGGGCCCGGGGGCGGCGGCGGCGGGCGGCTGCGACGGGGGGAAGCCGCGCGGAGGCGTCCCTCGTCCGTCCCGGCCTCACCTTCCCTCGCGGGCGAGCCTCGCACGCGCGCCGCCCGGCTTCCCTTCGGGGGTCTCCGCTGGGGCCCCCACTCGAGCCCCTCCTTCGGGAGGCCGCTTCACCGAAGGGCTTTCCTTAGGGAGGGGCGGCGGCTCCGAGGGGCCGCGAATGGGCGCTGACGAACGCCTCGCGGGCGAGCCGGGCTTCCGCGCCCGCGCCCCCGGTGGGAGGGCTGCGGGGGGACGGCCGCGTGGCTGCGCGGGGGCTTCCCTGGGGAGACCCGCTGGCCGGGCTTCTCCGGGCAGAAGCGCCCCGGGCCGGCCCCGTTTCCGGGTGGCCGAGCCAAGCGGGGCCTCTTCGCCCTTCACCGCGATGGATGGGCCCGGGGGGGGGGGGGGACGGCTGCCGCGCATCCACCTGCCCGAAGCGGCTCCGAGGCCGCCCTGTTTTATTGGGCAATCCAGTGCCGGCGGGAGGGGAGGGGGAGGGGGTGATCCATGAGCCCCCGCCCCCCCCCGCTGCAAGCGCGCGGGTGGGAGACACGCGGCCGGAGGACCCCTCTCCCCGCCCTCCCCGTCCCCCTCTCTCTCTGTCTCTCAAGAGAGAGGGGGCGCGGGTCCTCCGGGCTTTTCCATTGACGACCCTCGGCGAGGCTGAAGAATGGCCCCCCGCCTCCGTCCCACTGAGGGACGGTCGTTGCCCGCCCCCGGGGGAAGCAGAGCGGCGCCGGACGAGCCACGGCCCGGGAGATCAATTGGAGGGTCCGGAAGCCCCTGGGCTTCGGCTGAACCCCCGGGGCCCTCGCTGCGCTAAGCCACCGGTCAGCCGAGACCCCCGGGCCCTCTGCGCAGAGTGTCGTCGCTGTTGCGTGCCCCCAAGTTTACGGCAACGCTAAGGCGAACCTGTCGTGGGGCTTCCTCGGAAAGGTTTATTCGCGGGAGTTTGCCGTTGCCACCCCCCGAGGCTGAGTGTGTGTGACTTGCCCGGGGTCCCCTGGTGGGTTTGCACGGCTGAGTGGGAATGTGAATCCCGGCCTCTCGGTGTCCCAGCGCAAAGCTGAAATCGCCGCACTGTGCCGGCTGTCTGGCCTGAAGTGTGTTTTTTCCTGCCTCGATGCAGTCCTTCGCCTTTATCGCTTTGCGACTTTCCACTCAGCTCTCCGGCCTGTTCGGGTCACCCTGGGTCTTGATTCGGCCTTCTAAGGTATTAGCTGCTGCAGATGTCATCCCTGGCAGATCCGCAGATTTGGTGAGCATCCCTTCTGCTGCGCCACCCGTGTCCCGCTGGGCCTGGGACGGGAGCCCGAGGCACCCCACCACCTGCTTCGCTCCAGGATGGGTGGGTGCCCTGGGTTCAGCCAGCCAGCTACAAATCCACTTAACAGAAGCGCCGTCCAGCTCACATCTTGCCAGCTTGTGTGAATATCCCGGAGAACCCTGTCAAAAGCTTTACCAAAATCAAGATATACTACATCCACGGCGCTCCCCGAATCTACTGAGCCTGGAGATCAGCCAAAAGATCAATCAAGCTTTTTAAAAAAATGGATCCAGAGGCTGGGGTGGCTTCATGGGGGTCACAAAATTGGGCTCTGTGGTTAGCGTAAGGTTTCCCTTTCCCCACTCTTGTTCCACCCCCCATCATGCCCTGAAGAAGCCCCGCTGCCTGTCTGTCAGCGCCTCAGTGCGCCCTCCACCACATACCTCATCCGGGTGCTTGGACACTTTGTGGGTGCAGGACGGAAGCAGCCGTCGCTTGGGACAACTCAGTTGAATTATAATGCTCAAGGCTCCTGGGTGCCACCCGTCCCTCCCCTTCCCCATCCCAGCCCCCTTTGGCCTCTCCTGACTCGAGAGCAATGCTTTGCGTCCTTGGACATCCCAGAAAGTCAGGGCAGAAGGCGTGACCGCCTCCACCTGGTCCTTTGTGGGAGAGAAAGGAAGCCCCCCGTGCCCACCTCCCCCGCCGACTCATCTCCCCCCGGCTCCCAAATGCTACCAAGGGGGCCGGGGCTTTGTGGTGGGAGACCGTGTGGCAGCCAGCGCCTCCCCTCCCGTCACCCAGTGCTGCTTCCACCACAGGTGCCTCCGCCGCACACTGCGGGCCTTGTTCTCCCCCAGAAGCGCAGGAGAGGCGCCTCCGACTCCCGAGAGGGACGGGGCCCGGCAGCTGCTTCAGGACTCAAAGGGATGCGGAGAGACAGGGAGGGGCCCCGTCCCCAACGTGCTCCCCTGTCACTTGCCACAAAGAAGCATCTTCCCGGGATCAATGGGAGAGGGCGAGGAGGAGCGCCAGGGAAGGGGGACCAGCGGTGCATTCATTTCAGGAAGGGCGACGATGGGGACGCGGAGACAGCGGAGTGCCTTCCGTCTGACTCCTGGCGCTTCACCACAATGCCATGGGGATGATGAGGAAGGGGGAGCTAAGTGGGGCGGGAAGGGGGGAGAGGGGGCAAGAAGCTGTGGTTTGGCCGCCTCTCCTCCTGCCTGCTCGCGTGCCTGTCGGAGTTAATATCACAGCTACACTCGGTTCCTACCCCACAGAAAAGAAGAGCAGTTCGGTACATTGCAGGAAAACTTCTTCTCCAAAACTAACAACATGAACGTGTGAAATTAAACAACCAGGTCTGGTAAACCTTGCACTAGCACAGCAAAACATTTCAGACCTTCTAGAGATCGCTCAAGGGCTTCTTCCAAAATGTTTCCACCAGTCTCTGTTTTACTTATGATTTCCATTTTGGTTACCAGGGTTAGAGATCTGTGGGCTTCTTTTTTTCCCAAACATGTGGGGTAGGTTATCTGCTCTGCACCCCCTGCAAGGGGTTCTGGGGGCAGCTTCCGGTTGCCTTGCCTGTTGAAGACAGGGCTCAGCAGGGTCTGCTGAAGCAGAAACCCGCTCCCCCGCAACTGAGGCTTCATCGCACTGTTTCAGCTGCAGCCCAAGGCAGAAGATCTGTGTTTCTCCAGCCCTCCTTCACCATCCTCCCAGTGTCCATGCTGCTGAAAATATTGCAGCTAGACAGAGGCTGAGGAGGAAAAGTAGGGGTTAGAGGGCATAAAGAAGGACTTGCAAAAAGGAGTTTCACTGTCAGGAGCTTTGTTAGCTGTGATCTGCCTGTCCCATTATAAGGACGGTTAATGTTATTACTGCCCCTCCCTGAAAAATTTCGTATTTGAGAGTCACATCTTGTCTTACTTTGTTTACTCCACAAGTGTTTCCCCTAGACTGGGGCTATTTCTGCACTAGCCTGTTATAGTGCTATTATTCCACTTTCAACCTCCCATGGAATCCTGGGGTTTGCCGTTTAGGGAGGGGACTCAAAGACCAACCCCAGGATTCCATAGGAGGTTGAAAGTGGAATAATAGCACTATAACAGACTAGTGTGGCAATATCATGGGACTCCAAGCAGTTTACAAGATTAAAAGAGGCACAAGTTAAGAAAGCATGTAGCTAAAATCAACAACAAAGAAAGAGTTCAGACTAAAACAGCATTAAACCCTCTATAGAACTGAAACAATTGGGAACATTGGTTTAAAAGAAAGGAATAATAAAAATAAGGCTGCCCATTAGAAGAGTGCTTTTCTTGTAAAACCTTGTCAGCTCTGGTGGACTGAAAAACGGTTTTCACCTGCCAAGAGGAGGAGGAGGAGGAGAGCAAGGAAGGACTTGGCCCGGGAAGGGGCTTCCTGACTTTGGGAGATGGCAAAGGTCTCCCCGTGTCCGGCCGCAGCAGCAGCAGCAAAAGGGCCAGCGTGGCTCTGTGGCTCTTGGTTTGGTCTGAAAGTTCCCCTCTCCAGCGTAATGAGCAAAGCGGCAAAGAGAAACAGAGAGAAACCACTGCAGCCGCATCATCACTCCCACCTCCACCCCATCAGAGAGACAGAGCAAGGATGGCAGCAGCAGCAGCAGCAGCAGGAAAAGCCCGTTTGTCTACCGGGAAAACACTGAGAGGTGAGAAAGAGAAGTCCTTTCCAACCCAGCGCCCTCCAGATGTGTTGCAGTACAGTTCCCATCATCCACAGCATCCTGGGCCCACGGTTGGGGAAGGCGGTCTCCTCCCTCCCCAGATCTGCCTTGCTCACCACAGAGCCTGGGTTGCTTTTCTCCTCTTGGACTTCCCACGACATTTCTGTGGCTTCTACCACCCTGTTCCGCAGGGCATAGATCTCCCACGTCCTGTAAATCCCTCTGTGCCCCCGTTACTTGTGCTGCAGAAACCCTTGTGTTGAATGGCAGTGTTGCACAACTAAACCAGGACGCTGAACGCATGACTGAAGGGTCCCAGCCTGCAATTTCGGCGGGGGCACAGGGAGAGGAACGGAGTGCAGAGTTGCACAGCAGACAAAAACATCCGACTGGCTCTGCATCCATAAGACACAAGCAGGATTACAGGAGCTGTTTATACAAAAGAGGAGGAAGTCCTGACTTAAGAGTTCCGGGCACCCCAGTTCAAGAAGGGCACGGTCAGGCTGGAGCAGGTCCAGAGGAGGGCGACCAAAAGGGTGAGGGGCCTGGAAGCCATGAAGCCCTATGAGGGTAGACTTAGAGAGCTGGGTATGTTCAGTCTGCAGAAGAGAAGGTTAAGAGGGGACGTGATAGCTATGTTTAAATCTTTGAAGGGATGCCATGTAGAGGAGGGAGTGGGCTTGTTTTCTGCTGCTCCAGAGACCAGGACAAGGAGCAACGGATTCAAGCTGCAGGAAAGGAGATTCCACCTGAACCTCAGGAAGAACTTCCTGACGGTCAGGGCTGTCCGGCAGTGGAATATGCTGCCTCGGAGTGTGGTGGAGTCTCCTCCTTCTTTGGAGGTTTTTAAGCAGAGGCTGGATGGCCATCTGTCGGGAGTGGTTTGAGGGTGTTCCTGCACAGCAGGGGGTTGGACTGGATGGCCCCTGGGGTCTCTTCCAACTCTACATTTCTATGCTTCTATGATTCTATAAGATACAATGCTCCTTATGAGCAGGCCTGCCCTCCAGTACGGTCCTCCTCTCTCTCCAACCTCCCTCACTTTCTCCTGTGGCTGGAAGTGCCCCCCTGCCCTGCCCCCCCCCGCCCAGTGACCACGGCCTAGAAGAGGGTCCTCCTGGCGGGGGACATTTGCTGTACCCACCTGGACTGTTCCTCCAGGCCCCACAGAAACCCACTGGGATCCACTGGGCTCTGGGGCAGAGGGGAGGAGGAGGAGCACACAGATCACCCAAGTGAGTGGGGACTTTCCAAGGTGCTGAAGCTATTTGGGGGATGTGGTTTCACCACCTTGCATAGCTCCGTTACAGTTGGGACTAAAACCCAGGGCAGAGTCACTGGTTTGGAAGCCAGTGGCTTTGGCAGGGAGCGATCCCACACAGGCCTGGGGCAGGCTGAAGACCCCCTGAACTCAATGGGTCGAGGGTGTCCAGATCCGCGGGGCAAAGGCTGAGATTTTGGGCAGAGCCTTCTCGGTGCAGACCAGGGGCCAGCTCGCAAGTGGCCACTCTTTCACGGTGGATGAGCCGCTTTCCGTGCCGGTTTCTGCTGCGCTGAGAGGCTTTCCTCGGTCGTGCTTGAGCGTAACCGTGGCAGGCGGGCACGCAGAGGGCTTGTTCGGCTTCGTCTTGGAGGCCAAACCGACAGCTCTCTAGTGGCAGAGCAAACAGCCCGGACCCCCCACCCCACAGGACCCTCCCTGGCCGCTGTTTACACAGAGAGCGTTGCTCCGGGGTCCATGGCCACGTGGCACTCCACAGAACAAAAGAGGACAAGACTATTTGTCGCCTCCGGGGCGTGTGCGGGTGTGGTGGCGGGCGGGCGGGGGGAACACGGTTATCAGGCTCAAGATGTTAGTTCAATATTTGCCCCAAGATGGCGGGGCTCGGGGCCAGCAAGGACGGCTCGCTTTGTGTTTGGACAGTTCCAGCCCAGCGCAACCACAAGCTGCAAGGGAAAAACACAGTTCCGACAAAGGCCCGGGCAGGAAAACCCGTTCCTAACCTGACTTTTGGAACGCTTCGGGGGGGGGGCCCTGCCCCACCTAAAGAACCAGACCCAGCCGGTGGCCGTAAGGGACGAGGGCGTGCCGATGGCGGCCGGTGGCCTCCGTGTCAGTCGCGACGGTGACTCCGCTCTTGGTTCTAGATGCCAATTCCTACCTCCAAAATGTAAAGCTTCAAGGGTCAGACTAAAAGCAGGTGCAGACTCGCCATCTTCACTGATTTCAGGAACAGCTGGTGGGGTGTGTGTGTGTGTGTGTGTGTGTGATAGAGTCTCATTTGTGTAACGCCATCCCCCAGAGAGGATCATCTGGCCTCCCTTTGGTGTAAGTTTTTGAGCACCGAGTAAATCCACTCTCCTGGGGAGCCCTCGCAACCCCCCCGGGGCCTCGGTTTCGCTCCAGGAGACCAGGGAGGGAGGGAGGAGGGTAGAGCCTCCCCCTCCTCAGACGCTCCCCTCCCTTCATCCCTCCCGGCTCCGTGCTAGCTCTGGCAACTGACTCTGCTCCGAAAGCGCTCCCGCCGCCCCCCTGCACCCCCGCCCTCCGCGCCGGCCTCTTCCTCGGCCGCCTCCCGTCGACGGCCCCCCGCAAGGGTCCCCGAATCGCAGGGGGAAGCGCCGCAGGCCTGACCCCCGGCCGCCGCGCCGGAGAACAGGTGCGTGGGGCGGCGGCGGGCCCGCGCTCGCCACAACCAGCGCGGGGGGCGCGCGGCCGCCCCCCCGCCCCCGCCCCCGCCCCCCCCGCTTTGATGCGACCCTTCTGCGGGGGCGGCCCCCCCCTCCGGTCCGTCCCCGGAGCGTGGCAGTTTGTACCAGGAGCTCCCTCTGCTTTGCGTTAACTCCCCCACCTGTAAAAAAATTATTGGAAACGAAGGGGCGAGGGGTGTTTCCCTCGCCTTCCGACGAGCCCGGACGCAAGGCCAGCGGAACGGGGGCGGAGGGGCGACAGAGGGACGGCCCCCTCCCGTCCATGCGCCCGCCGGCCCGCTGAATTCGTTTACCTCCCTCGGAGCCCGTTCAGGGAGAGTGGCGGGGGGGGGGGGCGGCGCAGGACACGGGGCTGGGAGGGGGCGAGAGCCTTTGGGGCAAGCCTTGGCCTGCCTTCGTCCTCTTTGTGTCTCCAGCATAATAGGCTGGCCAAACCGGGCGGGAGAGGAGGGGAGCGGGAAGCGTGCGAGCCCCCCCCCCCCCGCAGCGGTGGCAGAAATGAAAGGAGGCCGGGCCTTTGCAAATGCTAATGGGGCGGGGGGGGGGGCTTCTGAAGGCGCTTGGTGTCCACCTGGAACCGCAAAGAAGTCTTTGTGGGGAGAGGCCGGGCGGGCCGCCGAGGGGTCACCCAGGAAGTCCCCTGGGGCAGCGAGAGCAAGGGGTGGGGCGGGGAGCCCTCCGCTTACTGGGCGCCGCGGACCCACGGTCCTGGGGCGACTTTGAGGCTCACACCCGCCCACCTTCCGGGGCTTAAGCGACAGGAGTCTTCCGATGCAGCCTCGATCCGTGTGGCCTGGTGCCGTGGAAACCGGGTCACGCTCTCTCGGTCTGAAAGGAAGGCAATGGCAAGCTAGGAAGGAATCCGGCCAGGAAAAGTGAGCCAGTGTGACGTAGTGGTTGTAAGGTTGGACTCCTACTCCGGGAGGCCGGAGTTCAAATCTCTGTTCAGCCATAGAAGCCCACTGCGTGATCATGGGCAGGCCACACGCTCTCAGCCTCAGCAGAAGGCAGCGGTGGCAAACCTTGCCAAGAAAACCCAACAGGGAGGTTGCTGTAAGTTGGAAGGAACTTGAAAACACGCAACAAATTCTGACCAAAGCAACTCGTGTTCCGTGCAGTGCTTCGGGGGCGGCCACTGTCACTCCCGCCAAGCGACAGCTGCGGCCCACGCCGATTTTGCGTTACTTGGCCCCGGGAGCATCAGCCAGACGGAGCGGTTCCCGTGGCGCGCCACTCCCGAGGCAAGTAGCCTTGGCTTGAAGGGCTCACGGGAAAGACGGGGGACACGGTGCCTTCCCGGTGTTGCAGGATTGCCTCCCTCCCGGTCGGCTTTCTTTGCTGCCGCCGAGTCCTTTGGCGTTGGCTGACGGCAACCTCCAAAAGAGGGACCTGCGAGGGACCTCTGGAGGCCACCAACTCCTCACTCCTCACCCAGGGCGAGCCCGGCTCCGGAGGACCCCGGGGACCCACGGACTACCGACTGCTCCCGTGCCTTGGCCGTCATGATCGCAGGCGGCCCTGTTGCGATGGCGTGGCTGCTGGTCGACCTGGAGGAGGGGGCAGGACCCCAGGAGAGGGTGGCGGGGCACCACATAAAAGCTGCCTCTAGCGGAAGACCCCCCCGCCAAGAAAAACCTGACCGCTGCTCAGCACTGCTGTGCTCCTTCCTGATGGAGAAGACGTCTTCCGATCCCCCTGCCCCCCACTTTGCACGGAGTGGACCGTTTTAGGAAAGGGATTCTCAGGACCCCATGTCAGTTCACTCCACCCACTCCAGCTTTTACCAAACTGTTCTTAAATCCGCTTGTTGAGTCCTTTCTGGACTCATCTATAAAAGACAGAGCGACTTCATTTTTGGTTTGGTTTTTTTTGTGTCTCCTACCCCTATTTTGTCACTGGCCATCAACTCCGCTTGGACCTGCGGTCACCGTCTGAATGAGGGCCCCCCAAGAACTTCCCTCGTCCACAGCCCTGCTCGGGTCTTGCGAAGGCAGGGCAGCTGCGGCGGCTTCCGTGGCGGAGGCCGTCCGCCTGCAGGGTCCTCCTCCGCTTTCCCAGCTGCCTTCAGCTTTCCTCGGCGCCGTCCCCTTTTCTGGCGAGTCTCGTCTCACAGCACGTCCAGAGTATGACAGCCTCAGCTGAGTTGGTTGAGTTCAGGCAGGAATTGTTCTTGGACCCGTTCATTTTTTTTGTTATTAATTTTTTTTGGCAGTTGATGCTGTCTGTAGAATTCTCCACACATCAAATAAATTGTTTTTTTTTCCTTATCAGCTCTATTCAATGCCCAGCTTTCAAATCCATACACAGAAATCAGAAATACTGTGGTATGTATAATCCTCACCCCCATTTTTATCTACAAAAATTGGATAATGAAGGTGCGGCTGGTTCATTTCCACTGAAAAGGCGGAGAGCCTTCTTCCATGGCCCGTGGCCCTGCACCAACCGGGGCAGCACCTGAAATTGCTTTCTTACAGCAGCAAGCCAAACGAAGAATGTGCATGGTGCAGCCCTCTCTATGCTGTTGGGACTGCAACTCCCATTGTCCCCCAAACCACTAATGCCCATGGAGAGGTGTGCTGGGGGCTACGGAGCACGCCAACTCCCATTTTGACTGAATGAGGTGGCCCCTCCCATCTCCCCACTCCTCCTCTGACTCTTCTTTCTGTCAAGGTCCCCGCCCGGCCCCTTTTAGAAACTGAACGGCAACTTCAAGGGATGGATTGATGGGTGAACTTCTGGGTAATGCACTGCAATTTCTTTCTTCCAACCAATCATCAGATAATTAGGGTAATTTTGTTTTAATACAGTTTCAAGTAAAGTGCAGCCAGCCAGCCTCTCCTGAATGCAGAGGTTTCAGCTAATTAAAAAAAAAATCCATTTTCCTGGCACTCAGCAATCGCTATAAAATATCCCACGCTTGGTGTTTTACCAAATGTGATCTGTCTTGGTTAATTAAGTAGCTGAAGGATTAGCATTTTAAGAAAGGAACAAATGCAGCGCTGCGCCTCCCTTAGCTTTTCTTTAGAAAGAAAACAGGAGGAGGAAAAGAAGAGTCAGGCCAAAGAAGGCGGGCGGCAGGTGGCCCCTGGGGGAATCAAGCGAGGAAGGGTCCACTTTGCTAACACACAAAAACACAGCCAAACATTTGCCCCTCTCGGGCCCGGCTGCATCCCTCGCTACGCAAAGGGAGCAAGCACACGTGGCTGAACGGAGAGTCAACATAACCCCTTTCAAAGCACTGCTTTGAACGGGCCGGGAAACGTCTTTGGGCTGGAGACCCCGCCCCAGAAACGAACTCAAGGGGGTAGCTGTTGTCGCCCACTGTCAAGTCGGCTTTGACTTACGGCCACCCACTGAACTAGAGACCTCTAGGCGTCCCCTTGGCCACCCTCTGCTCTGCAGACTTGTCTTGCAAACTCAGCGCAGCCATGGGGGCGGCTTCTGTGTGATGGAGCTGGTCCACCTGCCATCCACCTGGATGTGTCCACAGGAGGCAACCAAAATGGTAATGGGCCTGGAAGGGACATGAGAGCCATGTTTAAACACATAAGGATGTCATATTGAAGATGGGGCAAGCTTGTTTTCTGCTGCTCCAGAGATTAGGACACTGTGGAGAAATGACTTCAAACTTCAGGGAAAGAGATTCCACCCAAACATTAGGAAGAACTTGCTGAGGGTAAGGACAGTCCAATGGTGGAATCTGCTGCTGCCTCAGTGGAGTGTGGTGGAGCCTCCTCCTTGTTTGGAGGTTTTGAAGCAGAAGCTGGGTGTCTCCTGCATGGCAGAAGGGAGTCAGCCTTGGTTCATGCCGTCTTTTTTTTCCGTACTGCATTCCACTTTCACCAGCCACACTGTGTCTTCCAGTGAGTCCCTGGAGAGCTACCTCCAAGTGAGGAGAGGTTCCACGCACACAAAAATATGCCCATCGGAAGCAACAGCGGGCAGCTTTAGAAAATGGCCATCAGTGAGGTGGGGGCAAAGGAGAGGATGTCACTCGGCCCCAGGAGAATGGAGGGTTGGGCCATCTGCTATGGGAAAGGAGGGAAAGACAACTTGCAAATTTTCTTGCCTTTGTTTGAAAAAGGATGCTTCAGCAGATTCACCACAGCATCGACGAAACAGTGGTCAATCCCTGGGAGATTTTATTCGTTCCAGGACTTTTCAGGACCCAAAGGCACACAAAACTTTCTACAGGAAAAGTGTGGAAATGTTTGCACAAAACCCAAGCTCTAAATTCTTATTGTTAGTCCCAATTAACACAGAGCTACGTTATTGGTGGGATTGAAATACGTACTGACTTGTCATTTAACAATTAGTTCAATAGATCTACTCTAGTTGGGAAGATTCAGGTCTGTGTTTTCTCCCACAAATGCTGCATGAAAAAGACCCCAAATGGAAAAAAAATCATTGCAAATTGTATCACAACCCTCAGATTTGTTAAGGTTGTTGCCTGCCCTCAAGTTGACTCTGACGCAGGGTGACCTACTCCTCCGGTTTTCCTAGCAAGATTTCTTCTGAGAAGCTTTGCCAACATAGCCTTCCTCTGAGTTTGAGAGAGCGTGCCTTCCTCAAGGTCTCCCAAGTGGCTCCCATGGCTGAGCAAAGGCGATTCAAATCCTGGTCTCCCAGGGTCATAGTCCAGCCCCCAAAGATCAGTCCCACATTGGCACCAGTATGGCCACCCAACCCTTGAGTTTTTGTGGCAAGATGTCTCCAGAGGATGTCTGCCAGCACTGCCTTTCTCTTGAGGCTGAGGGAGTGTGACTTGCCCAAGGTCACCCAGGGACTTCCCAGGGCTGAATGGGGATCTGAAACCTGGTCTGATGAAGCTGACATTGACATACGGAGTCCCCTTGGCAAGACTTCTTCCAAGGAGGTTGCCACCAGGGCCTTCAGCTGAGGCCGAGAGGGAGCCTGGCTTGGCCATGGCCACTCCGTGGGTTTCCAGGGCTGAGCAGGGATTTGAAACCTTTTCTCTCAGACTCCCTGGCCAACACTCAAACCAGTATACTATCAACCTAGCAGGAAGGAAACATATTTCCTCTTGCATGTAAGAATGAAACACCACCAAGATTTACCTCCCTTGCTAAGAGTGCCCCACTGAAATCTTTTCTGCAGCTCTCTTTCTGTGCTTGCCACAAGAGTGAAACTTTTCCACCTGAAACGAAGGGCACAGAGCAGACAGGAGCCACCCTGCAACACTCCCCGCCACCCCAAAAAAAACCCCACACACGGCATGAGCCACCAAGTGTTCAAAACCTGCATTTATTGAGCTTTTCCTCACTGACATCTGCATTCAATAAATAAACTTCCACAGGATACATCATGCGTAATCTCAGATCAGTGGCAGAGACACTGACAGCCCAAAAGTACACGACGCAGTGGCAAGGAAAACAGGAAATGGGGTTGGGTGGGTGAAGGCAGCCCCCCACTTGGAGAAGCAGGAACTTCTGTGCTGGCCAGGGTCCCTCCCAGCCCTCCATGGGAACCTCCTCATCCCAGGTGAAGAAGTGTTTTGTCCAGGCGGCCACCGGTACAAATGCGGGCCCACTCACAAGGCTACTGTGCGGCACGGGCTCCGCAAGGACTTTTTCCAATGACATTTTAGGCCATCCCCGGTCTAGGAGGAATCGCTAAAGGGGCTGTGTGTATTTGCTCTCGTACCGTCCAGGGCACTGAGCTGCATCACAAGCGTTGTCTTCCATGTGATGCCAGCTGGTGACTGAAGAGTGGAGTAGGAGGCTCTCGGTCAGTCAGGGTCCCCCCGCTTCTCTGGCCGGAACCAGAAGGAGAAGCGGCCTTTGCTCCTCCACTATCAAACAGGTCAGGGATTTCAGAGGGCCGATGGCACAGCCGGGACAGCGAGATATCTCCTCACCTGTGTCACCTTGCCAGGGCTGCTGTGTGGGGGGTGAGGCCGGGTGGAGGGCAGGGCAGGGCATCCCCCTCAAGGGCAACGGCAGGCTGGAGAGCAAGAGACTCAAGCCTGTGGCCACACACGTGGGAGCCAACCAGCAACACAGAGAGGCTGGAACAGGTGAGACACCTCAATCCAGAAAGTGAGGAAGGAGAGAAGACAGGTAGGCAGGCGAGGGCCTCAGACCCCACCACAGGGTCGGGGGGAAAGGGGAGGGGATTAACACTCCCCACAACACGCATGTGCACCTCAAAGATCAAGGGTGGAAAGGCTTGTGGTAAGAGAGAACGCCTCCCTCAAGGTGCAGGCATGTGGGACGGGTGACCCAAAGTGTTTCCCCACAGGGCAGGCTCCTCCACCTGGGTTCAGACTCCTCACCAGCGGGCAAGGGCACCTCCTCCATGCCAACGTTACACACAAAGGGATCAAGACACGGAGTGGTTTAAGGAAGGACTTTGGAAGTGTGCCAGCTCCTCTCTTGCAAGGTCACTGAACGAAGTGGACAATTTTTAACAAAGCGAGCTTTTCCTGAAGGCTCCCCAGAAGAAGGGAAATAAGCATCTTTGAAGGTTCCCCCTTCTCACAGTGCTATTGAAGCAAGGGTATCAAAAGACAGGGACCTAGCACTGCTTATCTGTCACCCCTGCCCCACCTGTGCCAGCCATCTATTCAGGCATGGCATCAGCAAGGAACTGCCCAGCAATCATAACCAAGGAAAAATGAAATGCGTCTGGCACGGATCCCACTGCCGCTCTCCCCCGCCTGACAAAAACTTCCGTCAAACAAACAGCGCAAGAGGGCGACAAATGTGGAAATCAATTGGAAATATTCATCAATCGCCACGGCTGAATTTCTCTGAAATGCTTCAACCAAGTTCATCACTGACTGTCCACAATGCTGTTTCTCAACAGGGTACTTAAAGCAAGTTTTCTCCACTTGGGAGGACACACAAGCACACTGCTTTGCACACGGAAACAATTATTACTTAGATGTCATCAACGTTATGTACAAAGGCTAAAATTTTATTTTATGCTCCCCAGGTCTTTTTCCTTTTTACACAACAGAGCCCAGCCAAGTTTAGCTGAAAGTGCTTGAGGAGGAGCTGAAAATGCCCTTCATCTGTCTCCCCTCCCCCCCCAGGAGGAAAAAGCAACAACGGCCCACCTGGATGCTTCTCAAACTCATCATTTGGAGGAATGGCATCCAGATCGTTGTTGCCACGAATGCTAATCTCTTTTAGTTCAACAAACCGGTTACACATCCCAGACATTGTGGCAATGAAGGCTCTGCGTTTGTGACATTCGCAGGAGACCCATCAGCAACCCAAGGGGGAGGGAGGGAGCGGATTCCACTTGCTGAGGTTCGGGGCCACGCGTGATCCAGAGGGGGGCGTCGTCTTCGTTGCAGACATCCTACTGAAAGATAAGACAAACAAGCTGAATCTGCAAAGAGAGCACAGCCAAATCGCCCTGCCCGGTTGCCGCAGCATTCCCCACAAATCTTAGGGGACTCCTGCTGAGGCATATGGGATGGAGTTCTCCTCTGACAAGAAGGTAAGGGGGACCAAAGCCCCCTCCCCTTTCCTGGCCATCCCTCACCCCAAAGCCACAGGGGTGCCGGCGGCACTCCCCTGCTGGCTGTGAGGACAAACAGCGGCACAAGGGAGAGACTTCTCCCAGGGCCGCTTTGTTACGCAGGGTGCAATTCTGCTCGGCTGAGAGTTCCGGGTTCAAATCAGGTGGGAGGCTTGTCGGGTGGCCCGGAGGGTGGACACTCTCTGCGTTCAGCTCTCCGCTCCCCGCCAGTAGAATTGTGGGAACAAACAAGATGAGGCCGAGAAGTCGAGAGCCTCCTCTGGGTTTCTGCGGAAGCCCACGACGGGAGAGGAGGTGGCGTGACTCCCTCTTGGCTCCGGGCCGAGGGCTTTGCACGGATGACTTGCCGCTCCTGTCGAAAGCAGCCTACCTGCGCGAGCCGCCTACTTCTCTTCTTGATGGAGAGCTTCAATGAAGGCTTCAAGTTTTTCCTGGATCTCCCGAACTTTTTCTGGAAAGATTAAGATACTGCTGTCAGAACGGCCAAGCAACGGGTAGAGACATCCCTCTTGGGTGAAGACGGGGTGGGGGAGAGAGAGAAAGGATCTAAGACTTCTGATGAGTAAGCAAACCACGCGCTTCATAGCAAGAGGGAAAAGTTTCTCCTACGGCTCAAAAGGAGCGAGGCTTCTCTTTCTACGCTAAATCTTGGGTCCCTCATTTGGTGGGATTTTCACTGAACCTGTTCTAAAGGTTTTATTTATAGTTCTGCGGTTTGAAAAGATAAATACTTTTAATAACAACTTCAGATGTTGCTAAGAGTGGAGAGACATGACGCAGCCGGGGGCTTTCTTACTGACTTGCTGCGGAAAACAGCACGGGCGCAACGGCGTCTGGCTCAGGTGCCCCGTTTGCTGCCTGACTGCCACCTCCACTGGGATTTTGACCCAGCTGACTTCCAGTCATTTACGTCTGTACGACGCTACCGTTAATTGTTTATTTCTAAGTAAGACATCGTGGAAGACGGACCAGCCGGGAACTGGCACGGGTTCTTTCACACAAGGCGGCTCTGACCAACCGCTCCCCCCCCCGGAGGCCGCTCAAGTCCCACCACCTGCAGCTCCGCCCTTCCTTGAGAAGGTCCTCCTGCCCATCCCACCACCCCCTTCCCAGCCCCAGCATTCCCCCCCCGTCCCTCCCCTATGTGCCCCATCCTTTCCACCAGTGCCATCCCGATCTCTCTCCATCCAGCCCCTCTACCTGCAGGATCGCTCCGGATGGCTCCCACGCAAACACACAAGGTCCCCTTTGAGAGCTTTCTCTGTAGAGCAAAGGATACGGATGCCTGATGCTCACCGGCACCTGTCGAGCAGCGACCGCCGCGCCGGAGGCACAAAGCCCCCGTTTCCCCTTTGCCACAATGAATGAGTGAGGGGGTGGCGACCCCCACTGCCGTGAATGGCCGTTCTCCTCCCCATTTACTCAGTGTTTACTCAAAAGATGAGCTGTTCCACGCCTCAATTCATTCCGGCCCCTGATCTGGTCACGAATATTCCCGTAATCCCCTCTCCCCGATACCCCACGAACCCCAGCTGACAAGAGAATGAAGAAATCCGCTGTTCAAAGGCCTCAAGAGACCCATTCATGCTTGTGAGTCTCTTTGTCTCCGCATGAAACAACACCCACGGCCCCACTCATTTTCTTTTCATTAATCCTCTGATTACCAGCTCTAAGGGGGCTCAAAAACAGACTAATTGATCTGTAATTAGGGTTTGAATACACACCAGGAGCACCGCAGAACACAGCTGAAGGGGACGGGGGGGCTTGGGCTGGTAACGCCACCTCGAGATGCGAGAGAATCCACCCCCCCAGTTTTTAGAGACCCTCAGAGCCAGCAGAGAGCAACAGCACAAAAAAAAAATCTGTTTGAGGTCCACACAGAACTGAAGTTTTGTACTGAAGGAGGAGGACAAATAAAGAGGGGAAACCTTCCTATCCTCTCTCCAGGCTGATGGTCCCCATGGTTTGCCCCAGGCGACACCTACTTGGCTACCTAACAGCAAGGGCAATGCTCCCAGGAACGGAGGGTCCTTTCAGGAGGACCACCAGACTCCCCTTAATAACCCACTTGGGCTTCACCTGACCCAGGCAATTCCAGGCTGTGCGGGCAGGTGGATGTCGGGGGGGGGGGGCAGGCTCTCTAGAGTGACGCACAGGAGCGAATGATGGTGCGAACCGAGCTGGCTCTACACCAGGAAAAGCGGTAAGGGCTGGCGGACCCACCCAGGAAGAAACAGGAGGAGAAACACCGTCCTTAAGGAGAGTGTTAGGAGGTCCTGGGGGAGAGGGAAAGACTGCGTAGCAGCAGCAGCAGCAGGAAAGCCCTCCCGGCTGCGGGCCTTGGCCAAGCGGGAGACGGCACCTCGTCCTACCCCGCCAGACCCCCCGGCTCCCAAACCAGCCGGCAAGCATTCTGAAGCACGGGAGCAGGAAATTATTTCTCCCCTGGACCCTTTGCCCCTAGAGGACGGGGCTCTGCGGGGAAAGACTGTGAGCAGCTGCTCCCTGCCTCAGGCATGTGCCACCCCACCCTACCCCACCCCACCCCACCCCGGAGGCCTCTGCTCTTGGCTGATCATATCACAAACCAAGCTGGCCCAGGAGAGCACTAGAACGAGCATCATCAGGGATCTTCATTTTGGGATGGGAAATCGTAAAGCTGGAAGAGACCCCAGGGGCCATGGAGTCCAAACCCCTGCTGTGCAGGAACACACATCAAAGCACTCCCGACACATGGCCACCCAGCCTCTGCTTAAAAAGCTCCAAAGAAGGAGACTCCACCACACTCCATGGAGGCAGCAGCAGATTCCACTGCCAGACAGCTCTGACCGCCAGGAAGTTCTTTCTGAGGCTCAGGTGGAATCTCTTCTCCCGCAGCTTGAACCCATTGTTCCTTGTCCTGGTCTCCGGAGCAGCAGAAAAGAAGCCCGCTCCCTCCTTGACGTGACATCTCTTCAAATATTTAAACGTGGCTATCATATCCCCTCTTAACCTTCTCTTCTGGAAAGAATCCCCAGAGAGCCACAGCTGTCCCTGCCATGGGCCAGTGCTGACAACAGCGGGCTAAATGGACCACCAAAGTCTAGCTCGCTCAAAGAGCAACCTCTCTTGCTCGGGGGCTCGGTCCGGAGTGGCCACACGCATACAGGGGTGCGGTGGGGTGGGGCATACAGGCTATTGCCCCTCCTTCTCCCTTACCACCACAACTCTCTCCTCTACATTCTTCATCATGGAAACTGAATGCCCGTCCAAGTGGCGCGCCCGCTAGTCCGACTCCTGGGAAAGAGTCGGTCCCATCTCTAGAAGGAGCAGATCCGTTCTAAAGCAAAGAGTCCACTTTTCTTGACATCTGCCTGGACTGCACCATGACCCCCACCACCCATAGCTGCATGACTCCACCAGGGTCATTCTGACCCCCTGCCCTCACCCACTCTTGCTTGCTTCTGGTCCCTCTTCCATTTTCCAGGTCCCTCTGACTCTCCTGGCCTTTCTCTTCAGGCCCTGGAATCTGCAGGCCTCAACACTGTGTTCAGGTACACTGGAAGTAACCTGTCACCTCCAGTCGCCATTTTAGCTAATTTCCTGCTTATCTGTTTGTCTATCCATCCCAACGTATATATGTCTGTATCTCTCTCTCTCTCTCTCTCTGTCTGGATACAGAGGGCCATGATCCAACCACCTGCTTAATTTCTGCCTGAATTGAGTGATCTGAGTTGGAATAGACTTTTTTTTTAAATATTCTGAATGAATGCTTCACATTTTCCAGCCAGTTTCTTCCTGCTCGCATACCTTTCTGGCTGAGGGGGAGGACACCATCAGCAGGAGGAGCAGTCAACCTTCAGAGCAAGAGGGAAACCACCCAGGCTGCCCCTTAAAGAGAGAGATCACCATCGATCACCGGTGGAGACAGAGGCATAATAAGGCTCCGCCCGCCCCCTTGGTTCCTTTAAGGCTGCAAAACCAGATGGGAAGTGAAAGGACGGTCCGTGGGTCAAGAAAACACAGGGGAGGTTCCGCTTGTCTGCTGCATTTAGGCGGCCGAGAGAGAAAAGACGGGGGTCAAGACGGAAACGGCTGGGCTGGCGGCTGGAAAAGGCTCCTTTCTCCCCTGGCGGACAAAGGCCGGCGCTGTTCCTCGCCCGCCTCCGCTGCCACCGCCAAGCGGGCAGAAAGATGGGCCTGTCAAAAGGCCTCCCCAGCCGGGGCTTCCCAAGGAGGCCATGGAGAGGCAAATGAATCCAAAGGGGATTCTTAAACAATTAGCTCATTAGTGCAATGAGAGCACCAGAGACAACAAAGGACAGCCAAATGGGAAAAGCATTGGAACAAGCGAGATTTATAACAGTTCAGCCAGCGAGCCGGCTCCATGAATCACCACAGAGCTTATTAGGGGCCTTTTTGGCAAGGGAGAGCTCAGGGAAAAGCTGAAACAGCAATAAACACACACTGCTTCCCCACCAAGAACTGAGCACATCTATCCCCCAACAAGGACGCTGCAAGCCACACTGGATGGAGCTGGTTTCTGAGCCAAGGCTGAAGAAGCCGGGCTTTCAGAGGAATTCCACGCTGTGGGAAACCTGTGGCCAGAACCATCACTAGCTGAGCTCTCATGTTTATAAATCCAGCTTGCCTCAAAGTCAGGTCCCCTAGATGTCTGGGACTACAGCACCCAACATCCCTTACCATGGGTCCTACTGGCCAAGGGCTTCTTGGAACTGAAGGCCAAACCATCTAGAAGGCCAAACCATTCCTCCTCGGGCCCTGGTGCAACTGAAAAGTCAGTCCCATTAGGCTTTAACCCACACCAGATGTTTGCGTATCATTCCCAGAAGCTTTTGAGAAGAGGAGTAACTTTTGAGGAGTCATGGTCCTGAGGAGGAAAAGCAAAAGGAAGAGATTCTGAGCAAGGAAGGAATCAAGGAATCAGGAAGTGTGCCAACCTTACTGGGACAGTGGTTCAAGATAGAATTATGGAGTCAGAAGGAACTGCAAGGCCGCCTAGTCCAACCCCTGACACACAAAAATACACACAAAAAAGTGTTCTGAGAGATGCCCATCCAACCTCTGCTAAAGGCCTCCAAAGACCCTTTGAGGGAGTCTATTTCACTGTCAAACATATCTCGCAGTCAAGCAAGTCCTTCCTCATGTTCAGGTGGAATCTCTTTTCTTGTTACGTGAATCCACTGGTTTGCATTCCAGCCTCCGGAGCAGCAAAAAACAAGCTGGCTCCATCTTCTATGTGATGGCAGCCCTTCAGATATCTAAAGATGGTTACTGTGTCATCTCTCATCTTCTCTTCTCCAAACTAAACATATCTAGCTCCTTAAACTTGTTCTTCATAGGGCTTGGTTTCCCGACCTCTGATCATCTTGGTTGCCCTTCTCTGGACACACTCCAGCTTGTTGATCTCTTTCCTGACCAGGGTGTCTGGAACTGGACAGTGTTCCAGGCAGGGTCTGACCAAAGCAGAAAACATTGCCACAACTATGTCCCTTGATGAGGGCGCTGTGCTCCTGTTGATGAGCCCCAGTTAGGGAGTACACCCCTTGCACCCACAGGGAGGCTCAGCTGGCACCCATGCTGGTTTTGTTTAAAACATGGACTTTCACTAATGCCTTTGGAGCCTAATTTATTTTTTTCCAAAACATCCCAAAAATATGCATGATTTTAAACTGTGTGTTCATCCTGAAAGCTGTTTAACTTTTTTTGAACTCTGCTTATTGTTTATGGCTTTAAATGTTAAATTGTTCTAAACTGCTTAAATTGATTTTACTTGTTCACTCCCCCAAGAACCCATGATACAAAGGGAAACATAAACCTGGTCAAAATAAGCTGTCCAGCCACTAGAAATGCAGGAGGCCTTTTGAAGTGAGAGACCAACGGCCCTGTGTCTTCTTCCAACAGAGAAGAGGCTCCTTGCCTCCTTGTCAAGAAACCCTTGGAAATGAAAGCGTGGAGCAGGAAAGGGGATTCTGGAAGGGCCCGTTCTGCCTCTGGATTCTTCCAAACCCCAAATTGCTTACTGTCAGATCAGCCCAAGGGAAAAGGCGAACACCAGCTCAACTTGGGTCTAGGATGGAATTCCTGAATGCCTGGTGAGTTCTGACTACTACCGGGCCTCCTCCAAAGCAGACTGCTACCTGGATGATCTCATCCATGAGCTGCCTTAGAGAAGGAAAAGTGAAAATGCCCCCAGGCCAGACCAAATGCCCCCACGCTTGGCATTCTTTCCCTGGCATCACACCACTTCTGAACAGGGCACAAAGGGAACAATTTTGCCAGCAGTGATCGAGTAAGAAAAGGGCTGGCCAAATTCAAGAATGTAATAGTTGGCCGGGGTGTGTGTGTTCAGTGCCACTCCAAGGTGTGTTTGAGGTTGGAATGCAAAAACCGCAGTGCATGACATGGGCACTAGAACTGGCTGGGGATTAGAAACACCAGCACAGAGCTTAGGTTTCTTCAGCAGCCTTTAACATCTGAGCAAAACTCTCTGCCTTTGCAAAATCCGCCACCAGTCATGAGCAAGTGACCAAGGAGTTTATGAGACTCTGGACGCTCACCGGGAGCTCTCGCTCTGCCGGCGTGGGCTAGCCGGCTTCCAAGTAATCTGGATAAGTGGAGTCAGCTTCTCTCAAACTACGCAAATGCTCCTGCCTTCCTAAAAGGACCAGGATGTTTCTATCATTGTTTAAGTCTATTGGACTTTTAAATGATTTCAGTATGTTTTTAAGGATGTTATGGGCTGTCAAACATAAATTGCTGGGCTGTTATTTTGGCCACTACATCGTTAATTTTATTTGGGTGTTTACAGAATGAGGTGCCTAAATACCCTAAAGGCACCAGGATCCTATCTGGTCTTGGAAGCTAAGCAGGGTCAGTGCTGGTTAGTACTTGGATTGGAGACTGTCAAAGTATACTAAGGGCTGTAGCCTCAAAACCACCTCTGAAAATTCCTTGCTTAAGGAATGCCTATGAAACTCCTGGGGGTCGCCATAAGTCAACAGGTAATTTGAAGGCTCATACACACATTTATAAAATGCTCTTCAGCAAACGGCAGCCAAGAAAGCCAATGCAATTCTCAGCTGCATCAATAGGAGTCTGGTGTCTAGATTGAGGGAGGTACTGGTACCACTCTGCTCTGCTTTAGTTAGACCTCATCTTGAATCCTGTGTCCAGTTCTGGGCACCCCAATTCAAGAAGGACATGGTCAGGCTGGAGCAAGTCCAGAGGAGGGCGACCAAAATGGTGAGAGGCCTGGAAGACATGTCCTACGAAGATAGACTTAGAGAGCTGGGTATGTTTAGTCTGCAGAAGAGAAGGTTAAGAGGGGACGTGATAGCCACGTTTAAATATTTGAAGGGATGCCATGTAGAGGAAGGAGAGGGCTTGTTTTCTGCTGCTCCAGAGACTAGGCCAAGGAGCAATGGATTCAAGCTGCAGGAAAGGAGATTCCACCTGAACCTCAGGAAGAACTTCCTGACAGTCAGGGCTGTCCGGCAGTGGAAGATGCTGCTGCCTCCATGGGGTGTGGTGGAGTCTCCTTCCTTGGAGGTTTTTAAGCAGAGGCTGGATGGCCACCTGGCGGGAGTGCTTTGAGGGTGTTCTTGCATGGCAGGGGGTTGGACTGGATGGCCCCTGGGATCTCTTCCAACTCTACATTTCTATGATTCTATGAAACAATGTCAGGGCAGTGAACAATAGGTATGTAATAAAAACAATAAAATTCCTTTACAAAGCAATAGTCAGCAATTAAAAGACACATCCTCCAAAACAGACAGACTGGGTTCAGGTGTCCAGACAAACAAAGAAGGATCTGCTTTGCTGCTATCCCCAACTACCCTTTGGGAGTAGTTTTCCAAGACGTAGCCACGTCCATCTCTTGCAGCGCACAAAGGAAGAAGGAAGGGGGTGGGGAAGGAAAGAAAATGGGGCAGCACCTTATTTTCACATGAGCTTTCATGGACACAGACTCTGTACTGCCTTCAAAGAAGTGGGCTTATGTCCACAAAAGCTGAAGTGAAAATAAAGCCCTGCTCCTTGGCAGTCAGGTGCCAAAACCCTCATGGGATAGAAAAGTTTTCACCTGCTGATGGAAGGACAGCAACGAGCCCCTCCGCTCCCCGGCTGCCGCCTGCCTAGGTCTTGCTGGCCTCGTCTCCTGTTAAGGAAGAAAGCAGAGTCCCTGTTCCGCAGGGATTCACATACGAGAACTTATCCCCGGAATCATCACCTGCATCTTAAATCTCTGGGCAGATCAACCCCGGGCGCTGGAGAAGGGCCACCTTTCACTGGGCTGGGCTGGGCTGTACACTCTTATCATTATGTGCTAAGTGTTACAAAACTGTTTTAAATCACTGTTCTTTCAAAAATTCTTTTCACTGCCGTGCCTTTTCTTAGCTGCATTTTGTTTTAATCTGTGCTAGGAAACGCCTTGGATTCCACGTTGGGAGGAAGGTACGGATTAAATTAAACACACAAATAACTCCGGGCACAGCAGCTCTGCTGAAATTAACTTTTAAGCCACTGGCAACCCCGAAGGGCACGGGCCATTCTAGCGGGACTGCAGGGGTGCTCCTGCCCCTACTCCTGTCCTGAAGATCTGCTGGGATGGAAAGAGGTGAGCAAGGAGTAGCTCAAAAGGGCAGCCTCAATGCTGGGCCTCCACAGCCCCATTAAAATGCAAATGAGTGAAAACAGCAGGGCAGGTGCCCATGGCTACAAGAGCGAATGTGTTTATCAGGAAGGGATTTTGCAGCTCTCCAGGCCCAGGTACCTTGCCAGCCCTTCTTTTAACTGAAGGAGAAAGGCTGAACTCACAGAAAGACGAGAAAGCATTCAGAAAAGCCAAGCACAAGTGAGGGGAGGAATGTGGAAAACAGAATCGTAAGAGGGAGAGGGGGCCCTGGGGGCCATCCAGTCCACCCCCCCCGCTCCATGCAGGCTCCTTAGATAAAGCACCCCAGCGGGTAGCTGTCCAAACTTTTTTTTTGAAGATATCCAGAGAAGGAGACCTGACCACCCTCGAGGCCATGGGTTCCACTGCTGAGCTGCTCTTAACATGAAGGAGTTCCTTCTAACATTCGGTCAAAATCTGCTCTCCGGTCATTTCAAATCACTACAGCTGGTTCTTTCTTCTGGGGCAGCAGAGAACACATCTGACCCCTCCTCACTGGGGAGTTACAAAATTCAGTTCCAAAACTGAGGCCCGTTGTCTTTGTTAGACAGAAGACGGAAAACAAAAAACCTGACATCCCTGGGGGAGGGCTTTCTCTCAGGCCTCATCATCTTCTCTCATCACCACCACCACCACCACCATCATCATCGGCATGTTTGACATGGCACAGGAGAGGGCCTTCTTGGTAGCTGCTCCCAGGCTTTGGAAATCCCTCCTACAGGCCACTAAGGTGGTCCCTTCTCTGCACTCCTTTCAACAGCAGGCAAAAGACCTTTTTATTTAGAAAGGGTTTTGGCTAATAAGCCAAAAATACACACCCACAAACACACCTGGCACAGCCCTTAAAAGCTGCGAAGGTATCCTCTTGTACCATGAAGCCTGAGCACTCCTGCAACAGACGTTTCAGCTGTGCACAAACTCTTCCGGTGACACAAGCCTAAGCTTTCTACCACCACCTGCCACATCCTTTTCTTATCCGGTGGTCCCTTTTCAGAATTTTTTGGTGTAGTAACACTCCTCAGTGGTTAAGCAAAAGGGTACATATCTAACAAAACCTGGCCTCATCT
Organism: Cyclura pinguis; assembly: GCA_030412105.1. Taxonomy (NCBI): domain Eukaryota; kingdom Metazoa; phylum Chordata; class Lepidosauria; order Squamata; family Iguanidae; genus Cyclura; species Cyclura pinguis. The sequence continues at coordinate 778,944 of CM059601.1, forward strand.
ATGATCTCCCGCACAGAATTCAGAGTCCGGTCGGCCAACAAGGGAACAGACAAGACGGAGGGAAGGCCGCGACGGCCGCAGAACGGACGCCGAGCGTACGAGGTTTGACTTGGGAGGGATCTGCGTCCCGGAATAAGACACTGAAGGAGAGGGTGCTGTGAGGGTGGGAGTCACGTTGCGGGAAGCCCAGAAAAGCGCAGGAAGGTGGGCCGCTCTCTGGGTGGCACAGAGCCCCCGGAACAGTCCCGCCTCGGAGTTGTTACCAGCAGAGCGCCGGAATGCAAGCCCCCAGCTCCCGGGCAAGGAGCCCCCGCCCGCGCCCCGGCGGCTGGGGCTGAAGGGGCTCTTTGTGTTCAGAGCGCCGCCCGGACTCGCCTGTGACATCGGCCCAGGTGCCGGCATCCCAGGTGCCGACAACGAATGAACCAGGAGAGACAAGTCCACCCGCTCCCTCCCCACAGCTTTCATGCGTCTCAGTTTTCCAGGACAGGCTCCACTGTACCCCTCCGCCCCCAAAACAAGGGGCTGAACAAAGAGGCCCCTGAGACTCAAGAGAGCAGTCCCAATTATTTTTAGCTGATAGTTTGCCTTCTACAATTACCACGTGGGCAAAGTCTCCCTTCCCTTCTTCTGGTGGCAATGACACCTGGCCGGAGTCAAGGGCCAAAATCTGTGGCTTTTGACACGAGGAGAAGGCACCTTCGAGAGAATGGAAAACCACCTCCGAAGCTGAGCGGTCCAAAGAACTCACGGGGCCGCTTCTGCCCAAATTCATCCAACAAGACCCCTTTAAAACAAGCAGCACAAAAAGAACGCTGCGCAGGTTGCTCCCGGCATAGCAGTCCCAGGGTGCACTCCGACGGCAGTGGGCAAAGGGACCCCTGCTCCGGCTCTCTGCTGCCGTCTCATTGATGCCCCCAAATAAGAAATGTGTAGTAATATATACACATGAATGTATGCAAGGTTTGGTTGGCCCCTTCTCTGCTTTTAGTTTGTGGGGCAGATGGGTCTTTTAAATGTTTGTGCTGTAGCTTTATCCTTTTTATCATGTTTTAAAATGATAATGTCTTTTAACCTTGTATTTTTTAATATAATTGTTATTGTTACAAACTTTTGCACTAGTAATTTTTTAGCTGTACTCTGTTTTAATTGGTTGGAAGTGGCATTGGGTGAGGAGGAAGGCATAAATAAATAAATCAGAGGTAAAATAAATAAATAAATTGGAGATAAAGGTAGATTTTTCTGCTCCAGGAAGCAAGCAGGTGCAGAGGGTTTGACCTCAAACACCCCTAAGCCTGAAAAACCCTTTAGGATCCCACTGCAGTCAGAACTAGAAGTATAATTCCAGCTTGCTCCAGATTTTTTTTTTGGGGGGGGGGCATCTTTTATCCCAGTGCCACCCACTGAGCTTTCTAGGGGTGGGAAATCATAGAACCACAGAGTTGGAAGAGACCACAATGCCCACTGTGGTCACACAGGAACAAACACTCAAAACACCCCCGGCAAATGGCCACCCAGCCTCTGCTTAAAGGCCCGCAGAGAAGGCGGAGACTCCACCACGCTCCACGGAGGCAGCAGCTGCGGATTCCACTGCTGGACGGCTCCGGCCGTCAGGAAGTTCTTCCTGATATTTAGACGAAATGGCCCCTGGAAAACTCCTGAGGCGCCCACGCTTTCTCCTACTAGCAAGGGGAGCAACAAGAGGAAGTACATGCAGCCAGCTAGGACTGGGGCTGCAGTCAAAGGCTTGGTCAGCTGGGTGGGCCAACAGCCTATTAACTATTAAAGAGTCCTACTGAAGAAAAGCTCTGTAAAGCTGGTCATGAGTCCTCTGGGCAAACAATCTATGAATTCTGGGTAAACCCAATGTCAGCTGAGATCCCACGTAGCCCAGTACAAAAGCAACTGATAGAACCAAAATTGAATTTCCTCACCAGTCCGTTCCTCACCAGGGAATGAAGCAAGGAGAAAGAGAAAGGCAGAATGCATCCAGTTCAATACTGAGTTGACAGTAGGTGCTTTCTGAATTTATTCTAATGAACCCCAGGCCTCTGACAGTACCTGTCTGCTCCCTCAAACATTACGAATGAAACAACAACAAGAGTGTTTCTGTCCAGCCTGCAACAGAGTGAGCCCCTGGAGGCCAAAATGTATTATTTCTGGGGCTATGCAGGTCTCTGCAGTGCGTTGTAACTCATGTCAGGACAAGACGTGTGGTTTTTCCTACAAGGTACTTCAGTATTCTTGAAGGGGCAAAACCACAAATCGGGTCTTCTTTAGAGCCAGGCAAGTTGCTCGCTTGCTTCCCTACTCAATCCCGAGGTGCTCCGGGGCCAGAACAGACTGCAGTTACCTTAGGAGAAACGAAGACCCTGACGGCTTAGAGACTTATGATGTAATATTAAAAAAGAATTAAAAAAACTGAAAGGCATGGAGGCGGGTGGGTGGGTGAGGATAATAAATCATCACAAGAGCACTGACTTCCTGATTGTTAAGGAGGACTTGGGAGTACCAAGGGGTTCAGAGCGGCTGATTTTAAAGAAATATTTCCAGGAGCCGCTGGGGTCCAGAACGACCCCAGCTGGCGTGGTGGTGGTGGTGGAGGCAAAAGTAAAACAACCCAGGATCTTTGCTTAAAAAAAGAAAGAGAGAGAGAGAGAGAGAGAGAGAGAGAGAGAGAGAGAGAGAGAGAGAGATTAAGAGCGTGTTGAAGAGTTAGCAAACCACTCCAGACGCCCCAGCTACAGCCACAAGACTTGGCAGCCCGGCAACGGCTGCACACACAACACTTGAGCGGGGAAGCCCACGCCTGCAAGGCTGCCGTGCGGAAGGGCTGGGGGGTTGCGGCATGGGGCTGAAGGCCCGGAGGGCAGGTCCCAGCAAGCCCCGGAGGGAGCAGCTTGGAAAAGCACCAAGCGTCCCTGGCTGCCACCCTGCTGCTGTGCCGCCTTTGCCGCCCGGGAGATGCCGAAGCACCGAGCGGGGAAGGGGGGGGCAAACGCGGGCCGGAGGCCGGCACGTGGCGACAGAAAAAACAGGGCCGGTGGCAAATGGGGCGCTTTTCTTTCCCCCTGGAGCGAGGGAGAGGGGCTTGATGCCCCCTCCTCTTCGAGGCATTTTATCCCTCCTCTGTCACAGCGGGAGGAGGCTGCTGCGGGGTGGGCGGGCAGCACTGGGTTCCCGGACACTGAAAAAACATCCCTTTTCTTTTTGCCCCTGGGCACAGTAGGCTGTATTTCAGAGGAAGGAACTTGCCAGCCAGCTCTGAGTATTCCTAAGAGAACCCTGTGAAATTCATTGGTTGGCCGTAAGTCAACAGGCGACCTGAAGGCACAGAGCAATGTCACCACTTTTTTGGGGGGTGGGGGAGGCTGGAATGTTTTAGGTCCAAGAAAGGCCTAAGGAAGTGACACTTCCAGATCAAAATGGGAAAACGGCCTCTCCTGTGCTTAATATAGTTGGGTGGGGGTGGGAGACAAGGAAGTTTTGGAGCATTTTTTTAATATGAAGGGAGGGTCCCGGAGCCCTTAAAAACAGTCTTGGGGACCCACAGGCCACACTTTCCTGACTGCTCCCCTACAATTCTGTTATCAGCAGAACAAATCAGAAATGACCACTGGAATGCCCTCCAGCCCACTGAAAATTCTGCTTTCAGGCCACCCCCACTGCTTTCTACTGGGGCATGCAATGGCCTCTGTGTTCATAATGCTGGGAGGAAGCATACAAGTTGCCACCAAAGGCCTGTGGAGTTGCTCCCTGAATGCCAAGCAAGCACCAGCAGTTCCCGCAACCCCTCCAGCAATTTTCTCCCTTCTGTGGCTACAGAAATCATTTTCAAGACAGTGAAAAGATGGGAGGGGAAGTTCTCACTGAAATGGGACTGGCACCCCTCCTGCTTGAGGGAGATGTTTCAGATGAAAACAAGAACTCTTGACTTCTGCAGGTCCTCAGGGGACGGCGCCTAACTTGACACAACTCCCCGAATACTTTCCAGGTCTAGGGAGGGGTCAAATGGGGTTTGCAGCCCCACCCAAAACAGAGAAGATGGATGACTGAATGCCAAACCCGATGATACAGCTAAGGGCATCATTACAACTAAAATGTATTTTCAAAAAGCAGCTGCAGCTGGTTCAGGGCCGGTATCAGTACGTGTTGGTTCCCCCTGTTCTTCCCTCCCCTCTGAAGATGCTACCTGCTGAACGGCATGGAAATACCCTCTGGAGGCAGCTGCCTCCCAGACCAAATAGTAGCTCAGGAGCAAAAGTAAAGCATGGGGAAAAGGGTTAATTGTCACACACAGCCCGAACGCCCAACCAGATTATGCCTCATAGCTGCTGTTATTTTTTAAACACACGTTGAATGCAATTGCAAGGTTAGTTAGTCCCCCCATCATGAAGAGATGATGAAGAAGTCAGGCTATTTGGATGAAATATTTCGGCACGTAACACCTTTCCCTGCACCTTTTTCACATATTCTGCAGCCATTCCTGATCCTGGCCCAATATTATTAACAGTGAAGCTATTTATGTTCCAAAATCCAAAGTATATTTCTGAAGAAATGATATTTTCTGTTTTCACGTGTCCATAAAACATCTGATTTTCCACGGTATGGAATTTTTAAAGAAAGGCAGTTTCCGCTCGTTTGCTTTTTCAAGGAATTCCTTTACAAGCAGGTGTTGCAAGCCTTACTTGTCATCACAGTAAAAGGGGGAAATTAATTCTCAGAGAAGAACGTACTTAGTTAACCAACCCCCTCCCCAAACCTCCAGAGGAAGAAGGAAAAAGAAACCAAGGCTCGCATTACACCAGAACCGCGCGCTTGGCAGCCTCTCGGGAAGGGAAGACGGGATCCAGAGGTACCCTGGTGCAAGCGAACAAGCAGAAAGCCTTTCCAACAGCATGGCGGCGGCGGCGGCGGCATTAAGGGTTGATGTCCCCTTAGCAACAGAGCAAGCCGCTGTATCCGGCAGCAAGCCCCGACAGGAGAGAGGCTTTGTTGACTGGGAAATGCTTACAGTTAAGCACTCAGTAGGAGATTAAAATACAAATACTGAAGGAAGGGGAGAAGGAGGATCTCCAACGGCTGCCTGTAGGCTGTGACTGCAGCTTTGTCCAAAGGAAAGGTTTCCCTGTGCTTCTACTCAGGGACAGAGAGGCGGCCAGGAAATTCACAGAACTGCCCCTTGCCCCTGGTGAAAGCAAAGACTCTTAGAATCACAGAGCTGGAAGAGACCCCCAGGGCCACCCGGTCCAACGCCCTTCTGCCGTGCAGGAAAACACCACCAAAGCGCTCCCCTTGACCGATGGCCCCCCAGCCTCTGTTTAAAAACCTCCAAAGAAGGAGACTCCAGCACACTCCCGGGCAGCATCTTATTCCACTGCTGAATCTCTTTTCCTGCAGTTTGAAGCCTTTGCTCCGTGTCCTAGTCTTTGGAGCAGCAGAAAACAAGCTTGCCCCATCTTCCATCTGACTTCAAATATTTAAACACGGCTATCACATCACCTCTTAACTTTCTCTTCTAAAAGCCAGACATATGCAGGGTTTCCAGCCCTTTGACCAATTGGGTCACCCTCCTCTGGATACGTTCCAGGTTGTCTCACTACGAAGGAAGTCAAGAACTGACTTCCACACACAATCAACCCTTCAAGTTAAGGGAGAAACTCAGCAGACAGGCACCCCAGAGCCTGGCAGACGTAACACAAACTGGTTCCAAGAACAAACTGGTTCTTCTCTGTGCTGTGAGCAAGAGGGGAAGAAGGACAGCCTGGGACGCACAGGACATTCTGACCCTCTTTGCAGCCCGAGGAAGAGTGCTCGGCAACTCAAAAGATGCCAAAGTGGCTGGAGCCATCAAAGGGGTCACGTGACCTAAACTTCGGAGGAGTTCAACACCGTGTACCAGTCCTGCGTATTTGTAAAGGCACAGTGAAAGCGTCACAAACCAGAAAGCTTCCCAGAAACTGTACGCTACACCAATTTCTTAGGTTAAGCACAGGAAAGCAGCCGATTAAGCTGAGACTCAACACCCACTTGATTTTTAAGCATATGTCTAACAAAACTAGTATCCTTTTAAAAAAAAAAACTGAGCAGAATCTTCACAAGTGAGAGGCCAAGTTCTGCAGGCCCAGAGATTTTCCACTAGGTAGACAGGGAATGAGAGAACGATACTCACTGAGGTCCTCAGCAAGCTGGACTCTTTTTCCCGTTAGTAACTTCATTTTCTTCTCACAGTCCTCTGCAAAATCTTCCAGCACTTCTTTTACATTCTTCTCTAGGCGCCGCACTGTAGGAAAGATATAATTTTTAAGAAAACTATTCTTACATTCTGCAGCAGGAAAAAAAATCCTCAGTGGTGGAGAGAAGGGCTTCTACCAGGCACTGACTTGGGGCACTGGGTTGTAGAGTAAATGTTCATGCCACCAACATGTGTCAGTTTCTGCTTACTTAATTTTTGTGGCACAAGAAAGGTATTTCGTGCCTTTGCAGTGCTGAGCCTGATGTGTGCCCTGGATGGTAACAATACCAGCTCAATCCATTCCACGGCCAAGTTGCAGAAAAGCCAAAGGGGGGTATTGCCTGGCATCAACATCTGAGGAAGGAAAGATCTGAGGTGTAGGGATGGAGCCCAGAGCACCCCAGGACTGTAGCCCCTTACCTTCTGTGTTGGTCAGTTGCTGCCTCAGAGTGTTGGCGGTGATGGCCAGCATGCGCTGAATGCGCCAGAAAAGGACCACGTCATTACATTCCAGCTGAAACACCAAAGAAACGGGAGGCAGGACTGAGAACATAGCAAGGTCTTTCTTGAATTATGTCGCTCCAATATTGGAAAGGATGTCATATGGAAGAGGGAGCAAGCTCGCTTTCTGCTGCTCCAGAGACCAGGACACGGAGCAATGGCTTCCAACTTCAGGAAAAAAGATCCCATGAAGGAGGCTGCAGCGGGAGGGCAATGAAAGGGCTGCAGATGGCTAAAGGCACAAAATGGAGGCACAGCAAGGACAGAGATCCATGCACACTCCTTACCTTAAAGTGTCTTCCTAGCGACTTCACTACAACCTTTTTATTCAGGCAGACCTTCCCACCAACTGGCTGAGGAAAGGCCTTCGAACAAACTTGTGGGGTGTGTGTACAGACACGCCTTCAAGTTGCCTGTCAACCTACAGTGACCCCATGAATTTCACAGGGTTTTCTTAGGCAAGGAATCCTTGGAGGTGGTTTTGCCAGTTCCTTCCTCTGAAATAAAGCCAAGAACACCTGGTATTCCTTGGTGGTCTCCCATCCAAGTACTAACCAGGGTGGATGTTGCTTAGCTTCCAAGATCAGATGGGATCTGGTGGCGCCTTCAAGGTATGCAGGCCCTGTGTGTGTATGTGCCTCTTGACTTTTGGCAACCCCATGAATTTCAGAGAGTCTTCTTAGGTAAGGAATCCTCAGAGGTGGTTCTGCCAGTTCCTTCCTTTGAAATATCAGCTGCAGCTCCTGTTGTTGTAGTTTATTGTGAATTTTAATTTTCTAAACTGTTTTTTTAACTTAATGCCTTGTTTGATTGTGTTTCAGCAGTGTGACATACCGCTTGCTTGTACTGGTCCCTGTTTTTTTAGGTCAGAGTGACTGGGAAGCTACACCCCACCAGTTTCGTTGCAAGGAGTTGCTCCTAGGAACAAGCGCACCCTTCCTCATTTCCGCCCCCCCCACCGCCCCTTTATCCCCTACCAGCGCAAGAGAGGAAGGGGGCCAAGGTTTATCCCAACAGTGCCATCTGGTGGAGGGTCCTGACCACAGCACCCTCCCACACTCTTGTGCACATACACACTTCTACAGACGACGCTGAGGACGTTCCCTCTTCCGGCTGGATTTGGGTGGGTGGGGAGTCTGCTCTTAGCAAGCCCTCCCCACTTACCTCAGAGTCCACAAAATGCCTCTGGTAGTAATAAAAGCCGCGCCGGCAGAGGTTGCAGTGGGTCAGGGCCTTCTTCAGAAAGTGCCGCCTGTAAACCTGATGCCAGGTGTCTTTAATCTGGGACCACAGCGGTGAAAGGGAGGAGGAAAAGAGAGAGAGAGAGAGACAGAGAGAGAGAGAGGGAGGGAGAGAGAGAGAGAAAGAATGAGAGCTGGTTATTGTTGGCCTGAGTTCAGATGGCACAGCTTCCAAACAGGCTCCATGCTGTGCACAGCTCAGAAGAAAATGCTGCTTGGCCTTTCTCGCTTGCCAGGAGGCTGACTGTGAGGGTGGGGAGTGTTGTTTGCTCACATGGACACTGTCTTCCAAAAGGGGAAGAAAGTACATTAGAAAAGACTCTTTTGGTCCTTTGACCACCGCTGTTCTTTGGGAAAAAAGGCCTGTTGGAAACCTGCCCACCATAAAGCCACACACCCATGTGCTATCACCCTATTTCGGCAGCTAAGCAGGGTCAAGCCACCAGGGAACCCACAGCAAGGACTTCCAGGGAGGGGAGGGAGCAGAACCTCCCCTGAAGGAAACCCCAAAGAACCACGGCTGCTGGTTGGCGCCGACTGCACTCGGCTGGATGGACTCGAAAGACGAATTCTGATGCCGCTTCCTACCGTCCTTCCCCTGAACTGACGCGAGGTCCTCGCTTATAACTTCATAGCATTCACCTCCGCAGCTGCCTTACGAGGACAGGAAAAGACAAAACCTGCCCCAAGGTTTAAGCTGCTTTTCAGGACTGGACCCTTTATGCAGGAAAGAGGAACTTGCACCTCACTCTGCAGTGACGTATTTCACCTTAACTCCATGCATGGACTCTGGAGGAGACCCAGGTCTGGCTGATCTTCTAACACCTCAGAAGACAGGCAACCTGCCATCAGCAGGCAGAAAGTTTTGTTATGATTCTGAGAGGCTCTTGAAAACAGAGTATTTTCAATGGAAAGACACTTATGTAGTGATGTCCTGTTTGACTGGCCTACTTCTAAACTGCTTTTAAAAATTATTTCTAACTGTACCGTTTGAACCATTTTAAATTGTTTAAACATTACGGATAATTTATTTCTGTTTTATGGCGGTGCTTTCGTATGTTTCAACTCTATTGCATTGTTTCGACTTGTCCTGCTTTTGGGGAAAAAGGGGAAGGTAAATAAAGTTAACCACCTCTCCTCCTCCTCTGGGTTCTGTGATGACACCCTTTTCCACACATTCATTTCCACTTCATTTTCAGTAATTTGACTATTTAAAAGTTTCCACATCCGCCACTGGGAGCTTTCAATTGCAGAGCAGGGAAGGTGATTTTTAGAGGGGAGGCCCCAGGGCACAAGGAGGATTAACCCTTCTCTTGCCAGCAATACTCCCCCTCCCCCCCCCAAAAAACCCCCTCTTCCCCTCTGGTTTGAACTATCCTCCACCAGGCAACGGTATCTGGCAGTCTACAGGCAGGTGCCTGGCGGGTGCTCTGCATCCTTACGGTCGCCCCCTTCCAAAGCCCGTCTCCTTCCTGAAATGGGAGTGAGCCAGAGTTGGCAAATCTCCTGCCGGAGACCCCTTACCAGGCACGGGTCAACTGCCACCCCTCGGGCCTCCAGGTTCTTCCGGACGGTTGTGACCTCGTCGTTTGCCAGGTAAGCCGGGTGCTCCTCGTTACACTTGATCATCTTTTCAAGCTCGTTTTTCGTCTCGTTGCGGATGGTCTGAAACAAAAGAGTGGTGATACCCGATTGGTGTTGTTCCCCCCTGTTGCCACTCTGTCGCCCTCATTTGGTTTCATCCTCAGGTTAGCCACTAAAGCATACTGCTGAGGGTACAGACACCCAGGGGTCCAGTGGGTCAAAAATCAGGAGAAAACACCAATGCAAACCAATTCTCCTGGAAAAGCCCCAAACCTGCCCCCCAGCTCCTCAAAAGGCCCCTGGAAAGGGCAAACTTTCAACACATTCCAAGGGAGCTTCACAACAGTGGAGCTGCCATCAGGAATCTTTCCATACGTGCCAGGGGAGGGATGACTCTCGGGGGACACTGGAGGGTCAGCTTTCTGGTCCTGCAATCTTCCCGGGGCCCTACGGACCTCAGAGAAAAATCAAAACAACAATGGTGAAATGGTTTCCAAAAAGAGGAAAGCCTGACTGGCATCTTCTCTATTTCTTCACCATCAGCAAACAAAGACCCTTCTGCTTACCTAGGTCCTTGAATGCAACTGTCCCATGCAGAAGGCCTTTTAAACTGAGGCCATTTCTGCACTAGACTGTTATAGCGCTATTATTCCACTTTCAACATCCTATGGAATCTCGAGGTTCGCAGTTTCGGGAGGGGTTGGTTGGCCCCTCCTGAAACTGCAAACCCTAGGATTCCATAGGATGTTGAAAGTGGAATAATAGCGCTATAAGAGTCTAGTGTGGAAATGCCTTGAGTATATTGTGTTCTTGCCATTATCCCTGTATTTTAATGGCCTTATAAAGCTGTTTTAGATTATTGTTTTTTAATATGACTGTTTGATTAACTGGTATTTAATTTTCACACTATACCCTGTTTTAACCATCCTTTTGCTTCACTGTGAGAAAGCTGGGAGACAGATAAAATGAAAGAAAGAGAAAAAAAAAAGAGAACAGCACCAATAAATATAAACAAACTGGACTAATTAAAAGGTGAGACATTGCTCCTGGAGGCCTCCTGGACAGACAATTCATCATAAAGGCCAGAAAGAACAGAAGTCTGGGCCCCAAAACAGCCCAGGGGCTGGGAGGGAAGGGGCTGCATCAGGTCACAGGATCCTACTTTTCAAATAAACAAAATTAAAGGGACCATTTCATCAAGAGGATGCTCTCAAGGCCATTTAAAACTTTTTTTTTTTAAAAAAAACAACATTTGCTGCAATGCCTGAATGGTATCACAGGATTACAGTTTTGGGAAAGATTCACTTTCTGTCTGGGAAAAGACAAGCCACCCAAGCTGGTCTCTGAAATGACAAAGGGAGCTTCTGTGGACAAATGAGACCCTTCGGTCATTCGGGTCCCCTAAACACAACTTCACCCCTGAGCTGTCTGCAGGAATCAAGCAGGAAAGGCCTGGAGAGCAGATCCAGGAAGGACCAACCAAACGACCCCTCCCCACGTTTGCATTCAGCCTTGGGCTCAGGATTTGCTGCTTGATCTCCCCAGGTCAGAAAAACGTGGAGGGCGAAACGGCGACTGGATGGGAAGGAAGCAAGAGTATCCACAGAAGGCAAGCTGACCCACCCCGTTCCCCCGGGAGGGGACCAATCCCCACCAAACATCCCTGGGCCCCCTTTACCTGCTCTTTGGTGCGCCCCACCCAGTAGAGCCACCTCTTCTTCCAGTCTGGGCCCACCATGTCCTCAATGACCGATTCAGCTGGAGAGACAGAGAGGAAAATCTCAGACAAGCCAAAAAAGGACTGCAAGGCAGCACAGCACAATGGCCTGCTCTCCCTGTCCCTCTCGCTAGTGGGAAGAAGAGCCCAATGATGGAAGAGGCCACACGCCACGGATCAAGAATATGGGGAGAAGGTCAGCACAGAGGAGGAGACCAGAGCGTAGAGCTAACCAGAAATGACCCAACAACAGAGGACCAGGGGCCAAAGCAAGGGGCTCTCAGGGAGACAAGCCGGGGGCACTCACTGTCCTTCAGGCGGCTTTGCAGCGTCTCTTCCATGAACTGGATGGCTGCGTCCCACTGCTGCTTGTCTGAGATGGAGCGGTCCTCCAAGGCGTTGTGCTGGATCACCCTCTGCCAAAGCACACAGAGCGCATGCGTCAGGGGAACCAACCTCTTCAGGGCCCCAGGCACTCACCAAAGGGGCTGCGGGATCCCACCCCCCACCCTAAATGGCCTAATGCACAGCAAAGGCTCCGGACATGCTGCAAAAAGAGCACCAGTCAGCCCCCTTTCAGGTCACCCTTTAAAAATGTTCTCTTTTAAAAGCCTGCCAGAATAAAAAGGATTCAGCTTTCCAACTGGACAGCAGGGAGGTGGCCTGGGAAGGAAGTTTCCGAAGGCACTCTCTTGCATCTCTACCAACCACGCTTGCAATGGTGGTGGGACTGAGAGAAGTGCTCCTTGTGAGGATCTCAGGGCCCTCGGGGCAGGCTTGTACGGGGAGATACGGCCTGCCAAAGAGGTTTTGATTCCAGTGGGACTCAAGCCCGACTGGCCCAGGAACGCCAAGCTCACAAAGCTACAGCAGGTGTAGTACTGCTGAAAGTACTCCGGACAAACACTGTGGCCTTCCAGACAAGGATCTGCTTTTAAATTAAACCAGTTTAGGTACAGATTTCTGAAAGATGGCCTTTGCCCATGGGGCCTTGCCCAAAATTTAAGATCCCCAAGAGAGGCCCGGATTTGCATCCCATGCAACACCTCATGGAGTGGAGCTGACGTACACAACAGGGCCTTCTTTGTAGCCACAACTCATCTGTTGGAGCCCCCTGCCAAGGGAAGTCAGTCCAGCTCCATCTCTTCCGAGCAGTCAGTGGTTTCGCTCCTCACAGTGCCTGGCTCTGTCTGGCTTGTTTTTTCATTTCTTTTAATGACTGTTTTTAGATTAGTTGTTCAAGAGTATTTTAATTCTTAAAGAATATTTGTCTCTTTAAGTAAGTTCTCAAGAGTACTTTAATTTGTTGTTAAAGTTTCTACCTTGTGCCGTTTCAATGGTTTTTATAGGAAAAGCCACAACAGCTGGTTGCACGGCTGGCGCACACCTGATCACTCTCTTGCTACAGTTTTAAACCAAACAACAAAAAGGTCTTATCTCAAAACAATGCCACATTCTTTCTCCTTTCTGCCTCCTAGACCAGCACGACTGTGTTTTAAGAAAAACATTTAAGCTGACCAGGCTGTCCTCTGCTCCCTCGTTCCACTTGTGCCGCTTGATGCTCTCCTCCTTGACCGCCTGCTTCAGCTTGTCAAAGATGTTGTCGTGCTCTTTGCCCTTCTCTTCCGTCATGAAGCGGGCAAACTCCTCCTGGAGGGTCTCCCAGGCAACCTGCAAGCGGGGCAGCAGAGAACAGCCTTCAAAAGGAGCCGGGGCTGGGAATGCCCAGCTGGGCTGTAACAACATACGCAGGCCACAGGGTGTAGCGGATGCCACATTGGACGTTTAAGCCGCATCACAGCATCACAGGGCAACGGTCCATCTCAATGGTTCAACTCAATTGATTAGTTTATGTTGCTGCCTCAAATTCTCAGGGAATGTTCTTGAACCATTTAACTAGCCAAGACGGAAGGCGTCCTGTAACAGAACGTTAACAGTCCTCCTACTGCTGAGAGAGCGACTGGTTGATTTGAGTGGCAGAGCACATGAGATGGGACTCTCTTCAACATGTGCCCTGCAGCAGAATACATAAAGTACTAAGAGTGAAAAAGAATGTGAGCACACTGGAAACAGCCATCCAAACTGCTGCTCATTTATCCCACTGTCACCTTGCAAGTGACTTCCACAGAAGACTTGAAGTAACAGACGAATCTCACTGAGGAGATTTTCTGTATCAGGGTGGGTGAAAAACAGCGCTGGGGCTATAGGGAGCACAGCTCTCAGGGTGCTCCCAGAAGCCCTTGCTGCCAGGTTGGCCAATGGTCAGGGATAATGGGAGATGGATTCCAAAATGCCTGAGGACCAGAGATTGAACGTACACACTGCATTAAACATACACATTTTTCATATCCAGAAGTGAACTTCCAGTTACCTCTGGTTTGCCTGTTTAAAAAAAAAACAACCTGGAGGTGTTTTTGGCAGTCAGTGTGGTCCCCAGTGGTGTCCCCAAAATAGAAGAGTGTTCACTGGAGTTGCCCCCCAACCCCTCTCCACAGTTGTCTGCCCAGAAGCCTCACCTCCACAGCTTTGTTGGGGAGCTGCTTGTCCGTCCACTGCTTCAGCTTGATGTCCACGGTGGTATTGAAAGTGCCCGAGTTCATGGTCTGTGCTGCAGGAAGGTAGATGTTTTCTATCACATGCGTGGACACCCTCTCCCACAAGGACTTCTGGAGTATGTCCTCCCTGAGGAGGAGAAGGAGGAGGGAAGAATTCAGCCAGCCTGGAGATAAGATCTACCCTGGAAGGGGCTACCCTGAGAAAAAGCCGCGAGGGGATGCTAGTGGGAGGGCGCCATCCCCCTCCCGTCCTGCTGCTCATGGGGTGGGGGGAGGCACCTGGCTGGCCACTGGGGTGACAGACAGCTGGACTAGCCAGGCCTGATCCAGCTACAGGGCTTTACGTATAAAAGATCCTCTCCTTTCATGAAAGGAGATTCTCAGAGGAGCAACTCTGAGAAAGAAGATTAAGAAGTGACATGACAGCCATGCCTCAATATTTGAAGAGATGTCATAGGGAGGACGGAGTAAGCTTGCTTTCTGCTGCTTCAGAGAATAGGTCACAGAGTAATGGATTCAAACTACACGAAGAGAAGATTCCATCTAAACATGAGGAAGAACTTCCTGAACAAAAGAGTTGTTCAACAGTGGAATCTGCTGCCGCCTCAGTGGTGTGTGGTGGAGTCTCCTCCTTCTTCGGAGGTTTTTAAACAGAGGCTGGGCAGCCATAATTGTTGGGAGTGCTTTGTGTCTTCCTGCATGGAAGAAAGGGGTTGGACTGGATGGCCCTTGGGGTCTCTCTATAATTCTATGATTCTAACACGCATACCTCTCCACCCCACTGCATCTCCCCCAGCCCCAGAAGGACAGCAAGGAGGGGGCCAGTCTAGCCTCCCTGGAGAGGGATTTCGAAAGTCTGGGAGCAGCCAGCTGTCCCCTGTGTTCCCACCTGATGGGCTTGGGAAGGCAGTGGGACTGAAAGTAATCCATGCTGTTTTTTGTTTATGCTGGGGGCCACCTTGGCCCTGAGATGGGAGGAAGGCAGGCTGTAAAAGCCAGGAGTGTGCTGGAGTCTTCCTTTTGGGGAGGTGTTTAAAGAGAGGTTGGATGGCTATCTGTCCAAGTGAATGCTTTCATGGAGTCTTCCCGCACTGCAGAAGGGGGTTGGACTGGACGGCCCCTGGGATCTGTTCCAACTCTGATTCTACTCCTCCCAGACTCCCCGACCCCAGCTCTCAAAATGGGAATGCAGCTCTTAAGGCTGTGCTGTTCCCACGCTTGGAAGTGATGGAGGAACAACTTCGGAAGTGTGAAAACCTTAACACTTGGCAGACTGCAATCTCTGCCATGCTGATCAGGTTCACTCAAAAGAGTCAGTGTGGAGATCCCCCGCAACCTCCTCCTGTTGCTGCTTCATAAAGGAAGCCAAGCCTTTCTTCTCCTTGCTACAGACTTTCCACCGGCCACCAGATGGTGGGGAATGCAACCTTGCCAAGCAAACCCGGATGAGCTCAAACCAGCAATGGCTTCTTGGAACCGACTTCTCAAATCTTGGAAGTGTTCTTTATGAGAACTTAAAAGGAGTCGAAGTTTTTTTGGAAACTAGGAACCAAAGATGCTACTATCTTCAGCCAAGCAATGGTTTATGTTAAGCTTTGCTGCAGAGCAAATTAATCTGTTACATCTGAGTTTTTTTTTTTAAAGGCCTTCATCCCACTCCATCCACTGCAGCCGCCTTCTGGCCTTCCATGGCATGACAGCACCTGAGGGATACAGTCCACAATGCTGCCAGAGGTCCTATACCCCCGGGAGAAGATGCGGGCACCTCCTGCCACCCCCAGACCTTAGAAGCTCAGCTTCCAGGAAGGGGTCTGAACTCTGGGTGGCTGGAAGAGGAGAGTGCCGGGCAGCGATTCAGCAACAGGCCCCTTGTCACATGTCCTTAAGGCGGATGACCAGGGCAGCTATCACCACTGGTCAGCTCCCTGTCTGGGTCCCTGCCATGCCTCCAGCCCACTGAGGCAGAATGCGTCCTAGACGCATTGTGTCCAGAGGAGGGGGACCAGAATGGTAAAAGCCCTGGAAACCACGAAGCTGAGTGAGGACCGGCTGAGGGAGCTGGGTATGTTTAGACTGGAGAACAGAAGGCAAAGAGGGGACCTGACAGCCATGCGTAAATATTGGAAAGACGTTACATGGAAGATTGGTCAAGCTTGTTTTCTCCTGCTCCAGAGACTAGGACACAGAGCACTGGATTCAAACTACAGGAAAAGAGATTCCACCTAAATATTAGGAAGGACTTTCTGATGGTAAGAGCAGTCTGAATACAGTGGAATCTGCTGCTGCCTCTGTAGAGTGCAGAGGAGTCTCTCCTCCTTCTTTGGAGGCTTTTGAAGGGAGGCTGGACAGCCATCTGTCAAAGGGGAGAGGCTTTGACGGTGTCTTCTTGCATGGCAGAAGGGGGTTGGACTGAAGGGCCCTTGGGGTCTCTTCTATCTTTAGGAGTCTACAATTGAAAACATGCACGGGGCTGATTTACATGCTGTTTACACACTATTAAAATGCAAAGTCTTCTTGGTGCAGAATTTCTTTTTGTTGAAGAAAAAGCTGAGAGGGACATTCAAGCTGCAGGTTTGTGCAACTGAAGAGTCCAAGAGCTACTCTGAGAAAGAAATGTCTAGCATAAGCTTTCACGGACTCTAGTCCACTTCTTCATCATCATCATTATTTCTAAACCCTTGTGCAAGTGAGTTTTCTCATCATCTTTGCACCGTGCAGCCCCCAAATCTGTTCTAGAAGGCCCCTCTAAGCCTCCTGAGCACACTTGGGGGCTGCAATGGGAACATGGATGATGGCCATCAGCATACAAACATCAACTAGATTTTTCCCACAGTATTCATGGCCTCTTGAACTGAACTGCTTTTGCCTGCATTTCGGAAGAACCCCTACTCTGCGCCAAACTCTCTGCTGGTTTCTTTAATTCCTGGAATGAGAATAGTCAACACATGCTAAGATTTCTCTGAAGAGAAGAGCAAAATGGCTAGCCCTTTGTAGAATGGCCAGGGGTCACCAAACTTGTTCAGACATGCAGAACCAATAAACATTTTTACAAGGGGAAAGGAGATGTGTTCCAGATGGACAGAGAGAAATATACAACATCCTCAGAGAATGGCAAGGAATTTATAGCAGCTCATTTTATGCTCAGTGCAATCTACTGTATCCCCCACAAAAACTTAGAAAAACAGAAGGGGAAAAAAAGAAAAGAAAAGAAAATCCGTCAATTACTGTACCAGTGCTTTGGTGTCACCTGGCTCAAGCTTATGACTTCATCAAGGATTTCATTTTTGGCTTTTTCAAACAATTCATTCTAAACAGAAAATAATAATAATAATAATTAAAAAGGATTTGTGGCTCATACCAAGACACGTTTACATTGCTTGATCTTGGCCCTGAACTCTGCCCCCCAGGCCCTCCCTGAATGGAGGAGGTGGCATGGCAGGTTTCAGCACAGGGACTCTTTTGCCCTAATTACATGCAACACAATGACATCTTTAAACAAGGCCAGCAAAATCACAACTGAGGAGCCTGATGCTGTCAGCTATTTGATGTAATAGATAAGCCATGCAATCATTTCTTTTTCTCTTTAAATGGACCAAACTGGTGTTTTACCAGTATTACAAAAACCAGAAGACAGGTAGGAAAAGAGTAAACGTGGTTGGCCACCAGAACAGCCAATTTCCCTAATTCATTCATTTGTTCCATTTCTGTCCCACCATCCTTGCAATGGACTCAAGGCCACGTACGCTGCACCACTTCTCGCCACTTTCGCTTCACCCTGACCTGGTGAGATAGGTGAAGCTAGGCAAAGAGTCACCTGATATATATTATCTTTTTATTTATTTATTTTATGGCTCAGTGGGGAGTAAGAACCTCAGCCACCTCCCAGGTCCAAGGTCAACAATCTATGGGAAGATCTGCGTGCAAATACAGAGGTGACTTCGTGCTGAAAGCCAAGGACAGGGTTGGGCACCGCTGGAGAAAAGGTCTCCCATGTGCAGCAGCAGCCCCAACCGCTGCCTGGACCTCCACCCGCCCAGGAACCGTACTCACCCGGTCGAGCTCCCGCAAACGGGGGTAGTTGTTCTTCCATTCAGTCTCTAAATTAAAACGGGTCGCTGTGGGAAAAACACAGTGGGAGCAGGGATGAAGATCTGTGCCTCAGGGAGCTTCCTCTCTGGGCAGAAAGGCCAGCCTTCCAGCTATCGATGGATTACAGTTCTCAGCAGCCCCCAAACCAGTTGTTTACAGGCCCCTCCGCTGTCTCGTTGCTGAGACTGACCCTCGCTTTTTGCTTGACCCCACTCAACCTGTGTGTCTTCTTTCTGCGGCAGTGAGGAGCACCAACAGACAAACTCATCCCCTGTCTACTGCTCCAATCTAACATGGGTTAGTTGTGTATGAACTTGTGGGCACCAAAAATGGTCTCTGCTGTTTCTCCCCCGAGCCACCAGCCCTGTTACCTTTGAAAGCGTCTGCTTGCTGCTCCACAGACTCTCGGACCATCTTCCAAAAGCAGTCTGAGACGGCCAGGCTCAGGTTCCGCGTGGTCACCTGGTGGGCCTTCAGCATGCAGTTCCTGCCCAGGACACAGAAGGACAACAGCCCTGGGGAAAGCTGGCCGGGGGAGGGATGGAGGCCAGGTAGACCAAGCGTGGGCAGCTGTTGGGGGTCAGGAGACTGAACTGGCCCCCTCTGGAGACACTGAAGGGCTTCAACACACCATTTATGTTGGAGGGATGTTTTTGCCCCACCTCAACTAAGGGGCATGGGGCAATTTTACCATGTTCCCTCCCTACATACTTAGAACAGTCCAGGGACCCAAAGATTCAATGATACTGCCACACAAACATCTTTATTTGTCTTCAAGTCATTTCTTATGTCAACCTAAGGCAACCCTTTCTGGGCAACATCTGATCAGAAGAGCTTTGCCCTTGCCTTCCTCTGAGAGAGCATGACTTCCCAAGGTCACGTACAGTGGGCTTCTATGGCTGAGCAGGGATTTGAACGCTTGTCTCCCAGAATTCTAGTCCAACACTCAGACCACTGCCCCATGCCAGCTCTATGTGTCCTCCAAAATGGGACGTTAAGTTAAAACAAAAGAGCAAAAACAACAGCTAAACAAAGTCACTAAAGTATTAGGTTCTGGGGGTTACAAGATGGCTCTGGGGGCCCTAATGGGGCTCATGGACCACACTTTCCCCACCACTTCCGCTTATCCAAGTCCCCCCAAAAAAAGACAGAAGGGAGGATGGCAGGGGAAACAAAATGGCACAAGAAATATCTACACTGCCACCCCTTCCCCTGCCTCAGAATTTAATTCTCCGGCCACACTGAGAGAAGGCTAAGCATTCCTCACCCCATAAATTTCAAGTATGGGATGGGAGTGTGAGAATAAGGTCGCCTCCCTCAACCCAAAGAGTGGGGAGGGGAACTCACAATGGTAAGCAAAGGTGAGATCCCTGCTCGGAACTGCCTGAAAGAAGAGCACTGCAGGGAAGCTCATGCCCCACACGCGCCCTGCTTGGAAAATGCAGATCCTGCAGCCAAGGCTATAAACTCCAGACAGACCTACTGGGGAGTGAGGTCCGTTGGAGACAGCAGCCCTGACTCCCATGCAGACCCACACAGGCTTCTGGTGCAAGAGGAGAAAAAGGAGCCTGTTCCCATCAGATTCCTCTCTGAATTTTCCTATCCAGACATGTAATACATGAAGTTGCGTATCTCCAGAGCAAATGTGTAGTTAGGAACAAATTCAGAAAAATATTTCCATGGAATTCGTAGAACTAATTCTGCAGCCCTACAGTGTGACACTTGAAAGGCCCCTTGGCCCGTTTCAGGTAAGGAGGCCTCCACCGTTCAAAGGAGCATCAGACAGAGTCTGAAACCTGTTCCGAACAGTTAGTCCCAAATCACAATCACCCAGAGAAACTGAAACGGATTCTGGTCCACTAGGCATTCTGTACTGGCAGGTGCCATTAAGCTAATAAGACCCATTTTTAAAAGAAACCCCCAATATTGGCATACTTCAGCAGTTTGGAGTTTTGGAAAAATTCTTCTTCATATTCTCTAATAGATTCAATACTCTCAGAGCTGTTTCCTAGAGAAAGAAAGAAAATAAAACAAGAAAGAGAGCACTTAAAATCATCCAATTATCTGCCAGGAGACTCACTCAGCTGTCCAAATGAAAACTCCCGTTACCTTTTCCTGTAACAACTGCGAAATACCCGAGAGCCTTCATTGGGAAGAGTTTGCCTTCAATTATCTGCTGAATCTGTAAAAACAGCAAAGAAACCCAGTTCCTTTCATAGTCACTTTTCGACTCACTGAATCAACAGCAATTTGAGAAGTCAATACTTATGTAAGTTCAGCTGATTTAATGGATCTAGTCTAATTAGAACTAAAGATACAACTCACACCTAAGAAATTTAATCCTGAATAAGCTTTCAAGAATCAGAACTTACTTTACTTGTTGCATGAAACTAGCAAACAGGGTAAAAGCATATTTCTTGCTACCTGCTTGGTATTTTAAAATACAAGGAACAACGTTAAACTCTCACATACCAAGGTGAGGACATTTTCAATGATGGATTAAGTACTGAAACTGTACAAAGAGTAGAAATGCCTGGAAGCCATGAAGCCCTAGGAGCGGCTTAGTGAGCTGGGGATATTACTCCTGGAGAAGAAAAGGTCAAGAGGTCACATGATAGCCGTGTTTAAATATCTGAAGGTATGTCATATGGAGGATGAAGCAAACTTTGCTTCTGCCGCTTCACAGACTAGGACGCTAGGGAGCAATGGCTTCAAGTTCCAGGAAAAAAGGTTCCACCTGAATATTAGAAATAAATTCCTGATGGGAAGAGCAGTTCAATAATGGAATATACTGCTGCCTGGGAATGTGGTGGAGTCTCCTCTTTGAAGCTTTTTAAAGAGAGGCTGGATGGCCATTTGTCAAGGGAGAGATTTGATTGTGTCTTCTGGCACGGCAGAATGGGGTTGGATGGGATGGTCCTTGGGGTCTCTTCCAATTCTAGGATTCTACGATCACCTGGTGTTGAGTTCATAAAGCTATGCCAGTTTCCAGGCAACATATATTTTTATCCCGCAAGCCAAGGAACAAACTACATTTTGCACTTCCACAGGCACACAGTGGAAATTAAGACAGTACAATTTTTGTTGCTGTTGTTGACCTATGCAGTGACATGAGCTGCAACAACGCTGCTTTGAGAGAAGATGCTGGACTAACTTATCCCTAGGAACTGCATCTCTCTGATGCACTGCAGGAAAACAACAGGCGCTGAGTTTTGGCACTGTAAACATGACTTCAAGAATCATTCCACTGTGGCTGACAGTCAGCTGAATCCAGCTGCCAAACTAAACATTCCCTTCCGGATCCTCCCACACATTTCCTGCCTTTCCTGGTTGCTCAAGGAGCACCAGTTTGGAGAAAACCACCTCCTCTTCCTGTTCCTCCTCCTCCTCACCCTGCTGGGACTGGTCACGTTCTTCTCTGCAAGGTCCACCTTGGTCAAGACAAAGATGGTCCTCTTGCCCTGAGGATCCATTTGGCTGACGAGGTCTGTGACGATGCTGCGTTCTGCGTCCACAGACCCATCTGGAAAGGAGAGGAAAGGAGAGCCCACATCCGACTCACAGAATACACAAGGCGCTTTCAAGCAAATGGCCCAAAGGAAATAAAAACCCAAGGGCCAAAGAAAGAGAATGTGCACAAGTATTCACTGGTGTGGCCTTGCAACCAACCGCCCCAGAGCAAGAAGGAGAGGCCAGCCGCTCCTCCCATAAAGTGGAGGCAGAACCACCCCCTCAATCCAGACCCATAAACAGAGAGCCCCTCATTTGCAAATCCACCCACTGAGAATTCAGCTAAAAGAGGGCTGCGACCACAGGGGTTTGAGTCAGCAAGAGTCAAGGCAATTCCAGTCACGGAACAGCCTCCTTGCTTACCTTGGATGCAAAGAATGATGGCGTTTGGGTTCTGCATGTAGGCTTTGCTGATGCTAAAGATGGTTTCCTTTGTGTCAGGAGCCATCCCCGAAGTCACCGTCTGTGAAAACAGACAGGGGATGGTGCAGAGACAGGGCCAACTGGCATAGTGGGAAGGAAGCCTGTTTTCTGCTGCTCCAGAGACTAGGACATGGAGCAATGGCTTCACACTTCAGGAAAAGAGCTTCCACTTAAACATTAGGGAGAACTTCCTGACATAAGAGCAGTTCAGCAGTGTGACAGGCTGCTACCTCAATGGAGCATCATGGAGTTTCCTTCTTTGGAGGTTTTTAAAGAGAGGCTGAATGGCCATCTGTCAAATGCAGTGCTTGGATTGTGTATTCCCACATGGCAGAATGGGGTTGGACTGGATGGCCTTGGAGGTCTCTCGCAACTCTCGTATCCTAGGAGTTTAAGAGCTACCACCAAGTCATTGCACCCTCACTCACTTTCTCTTTCCCACTTGTCATGGCATTGCTCTCAAACTGGAGTGACCCCAAGTGAATGCAGGGGCTCTGGCTGACTCTCCCCACAGGCATTCTCTCCGATACAGACCCACAGGGCCTCTGCTTGCCAGTGAGGGAAACCGAGACAGAAGAAGCCATGCGCCCACAGCCAGCCTGCATGCCCATGGATGCCCACAGTGCGGTCCTGGAGGGCTCTTTCCTCCCAGAGAGCCCTGGAGCAAGTGCCTTTCGCTCTTAGCAGAGCCAGTCCTTCCACAAATGCCAGTCTGCAAGCACTGTGTACTCACACTAATGACACCCGGGAGGTCCACCAGCACCATCCTCTGCAGGCCGGGGCCCTTGACGCTCAGCGAGATGGTCTGTGGGAGAAAGCAAAGGAGGGAGGTTTCTCCTTCAAGACTCCACAGAGCTTTCTTGGAAACCGTTTATGGACTTTCTGAGCAGTAAGAAATCTAACGAGGCGATAACCAGTGACTATGGTTACTAGTAATTCCAGTAGGATTACTTGGTTGGATCTGTAATAGTACAATAATGTAACTTTGCATTTCTTTTCTTTCATTACAGTTACGCTGGGAGGAGTCAGAGCCCTTTTGTGTTTCAGGAACTTCATGTTTTAGTTAGTTTCTGTTTAGTGTGTTTATTTAGTTGTTTAGTATTGTGTTTTTCTTCTTCTTTTTCTTTTCTTCTTTTTCAGAGTATATGTTTCTTTGATTGTGAATTAGTTTGTGTTAAAACTAATAAATAATTTATAAAAAGACTTCAGAGCTTTCTTGGTGGAGAGAAAGAACAAACAAAGGCCACAGTGCTCGGGGCAGCTTTCCCACGCAAGTGATTTCGGGACGAGGGGCAGCCTCTTAGGCAACGGAGCAGGGACAGGGTGAGGAGCTCCTTGGGACCAACGGCGAAGAACTCAGGGCAGCAGCGCCAGGCCTTACCTCCGAGCTGACTGTGCAGCCTTCGCCCACACTCTTCCTCATCCGGATCTCAATCTCATTCCTCAAGGCTGCCAGCTGTCTCAACCAAGGGAGAAAATAAGCAGAAGTTTGTAATTAGAACCAAGACACTCCTGTCAGATGCCTGCCGCATTCATTTTAAGAGACAGAAGGGAACTCTTCAAGGGACACATCCGTTCTACACTCTGGCTGAAACAAAGTGGCCAAACAAGGGAAATAACTTCCACATTCCCAGAGCGCGTCCCCTCCCTCCACTCCCACAAAAAAAGCACTGGCAGCAGGGATGGGAAACACGTGGCCATTTTGGGACTCTCCTGAAGACCATTTTTAGCCCCCAGGCACCCCCAAATTACCCCCACTCTGTCTGAAACAAGCAAGAAAACCTCATTTTAATGGAGTTCACATGTTTTGTGCTGCCAAAATCTGATCGCAAGCTGTAGAGCAACAAGCCACCCATTGCTCTCCATTGAGCAGTCTTTAAAGAGGCACAAATGTTTGGGGAAAGCTACCGGTTTAAAATGTGGCATCCTGCTTGTTGTTGGGGAGCCAGAGATTGCAGCATGTCACCCCAGTGTTATCTCCAGTGGCTGCTCATCTGATTTGCAAGCCCAATTCAAAGTGCTCATAGAGGCCCCATAAAGCTCTAAATGGGTCGGGACCAGGTTCTTTCAAGAATTTTTTTCCCCATATAATGCTCCCTCGGTTTTAAGATTCTGAGCCCTGGCCCCCTCTCTGCCAGGCCTACAGGAGGAGATCAGACCAGCAGATACTTTTGGTGATGGCACCAATACAGTGGAAAGTCTTCCCTACGGCAGTCCACCAGAGTTCTTTTCGTGCTTTTAGACTTCTGCTAAAGGCTTATTTCAAAAAGCTTTTAGCCTTTAAAAGGCTTGCTGTTTTAAGCTAACTACATTCAAATGACTTGCTTCATCCTCAATAAGATTTATTAAGCAAGGTTCATTAAGCTATAACCTTAAGTGTAACTCCAATGACTTACTTCATCCTCGGCAAGATTCATTAAGACATTTTAAAATTAAACTTTACTGTATTGTTCAGATTTACTCTGTATGCAATTTGGGGGTATTTTTACAGAAATAAGCAGAGTTTCAGGGTGCCCAACTTGGATAAAGATGCTCTCAAACCCTACAGAATTTGCATATTTGTAAACCGAGGGAAGGACAGGGGCAGGGAGCATTTTTGTCCAGAGAAAGTGACAAACCGTGCAACAGATTTGTGGCACCCTTAGCCACCAGCTGAACTCTTGCGAGGTGAGAACATTTACAAACATTTTAACTGTCCAGACACAGTCCAATACAAAGGTTTAAGGACAGAAGGAGTTTTTGATACAAGTGAAATCAACTAAGTCTGAACTGAGAATAAACCTAAGAACACACAAATGAACAAGGATGGCAAACAGATAATTTTGACTGGCTAGGGGCACACGTGGGAGTTACGAGTTCAACAACATGTGGAGGGCTACATGATTTCTGCCTGTTTTGAAGAAATTTTACCATCAAGAAAGCTGCCAAGCAGTTACCAAGAAAGACTGGGCACCTCATTTCAAGAAGGATACAGACAAGCTGGAGCATATCCAGAGCAGGGCGACCAAAATGGTGGAGGGTCTAGAGGCCATGAAGCCCTATGAGGAGCGGCTTAGGGAGCTGGGAATGTTTAGTCTGCAGAAGGGAAAGTTAAGAGGGGACATGACAGCCATGTTTAAATATTTGAAGGGATTCCATGTTGAGGAGGAAGAGGGCTTGTTTTCTGCTGCTCCAGAGACTAGGACAAGGAGCAGTGGATTCAAGCTGCAGGAAAGGAGATTTCACCTGAACCTCAGGGAGAACTTCCTGACAGTCAGGGCTGTCCAGCAGTGGAATCCGCTGCTGCCTCCATAGAGTGTGGTGGAGTTTCCTCCTTTGGAGATTTTTAAGCAGAGGCTGGGTGGCCATCTGCCAAAGGGAATGCTTTGATGGTCTCCTCCTGCATGGCAGAAGGGGGTTGGACTGGATGGCCCCTGGGGTATCTTCCAACTCTATGATTCTAAGACAATAATCCTCTGAACTCTGAAGGCAAGCAACCTCAGCTTGTTCTCAGGAGAGACACACAGAAGGGGTGATTCCCAGGAAGTTTAATGAAGGCTATCCACAGATGTGTTTGATGGGGAGAACTTTTTGCTGCCAGGGGACAGTATGTTTTATTTTTTCCCCCACTGGTGACACACTTGGGTCCACCAAGGAACTCAGAGTCGCTCCTGAGAGTGGCAGGCATTCCTTTCTCGGGGACCCAGGCTGGACTGCTATTTCCAGGGCTGAGTTTAAACTTGTATCCCCTTTCCACGCTCCAGACATCATGGTCTTTTTACACCGAGTGTGTTTTCTCCATCATACTGAAGGTTCCTCATTCACACCATCCTGTGTGGACTGTACATTTTCCAACCAGGGACATGCTTGCAGAAGTCATTACTTGGATAGCAAATGATTCCTTCAGACTTACATCCTCCTCCTTGGTCAGGTCAAACTCTCGGGAACTATCTTTGAACATGGCCACGTGGTGGGGGCCTTCGCTCAAGGTGACCTGATGGCCAAGGAGAGAAAAGAGCAGCTGGTCAAGGACCTCTGAGGGATCCACAAAAGGAAAAGCCACGGATTCCCTTTCGAAAGGTACATCTAATCCAACTCAGCTCCAATTACTTTGGGGCTCCACTGTACTGCAATGTACGTACCTTCACAGGGGAACGAGTCATCATTTCTCCAGAGCCACGTGGAAAGATCCGGGCTTGAGCGATCATTTCAAGCACACTGGTTTTTCCAGCACTCTGATCTCCAACCACTACAACCTTAAGCCAAAATATTCAGTCACTGTCTTTTAAACATATACAAATACATGCTCTTCTCCTTTTGGACAAACTGCAATTTTTTCCTGATCACCCCAGAAATCTTATCAGAACAAGTGGGTTCTTTGATGTTTTTTGGGAAGAAGCAAAGCCTTCCAGACATCAAAATGTAGTTACAGAAAAATACACAAACTGGTGACTTATGGAAGGGGCATGACCAAGCTGTTTAAAACTCAGCACGGTGTGGAGCAATCCACAATCATCCAACGGATCTGAATGGCAGAACAGATAAACAGAAGTGTGCCTTCACAGAAAGCCTAATTAAAACTCTGAAATTCACTGCCATGAGAAGTAGTGAAGTGGAACAGGGCCTTCTTTGTGGCTGCCCCCAACCACCTGAACTCCCTTCGTGGGAGGGGGGCTGGCATGGCCCTCACCCTGCAGTCCTCCCACTGACAAGCAAAGCCTTTTCTTTACTCTGACAGACTTTTGAGAAGTGAAGGTCTTTTGTTTTTTAAAGAAAACACCTTTAAGGGTTTTCTGTATTGTTCTGATTTCTCAACAATTTTTAAACATTTTAAATTGTATGTTTTAAAAATGATTTTTAATATTGCTAATAATTTAATTCCATTTCAGTGTTGATCTTCTGAATGTTTCACCTATATTGCACTTGTTTTAATTTGTAAGCTGCCCAAGTCCCAATTTTGAGAAAAGCTGGGGCATAAATACAGTTAATAACAGTAATGACAATAATGGTGACCACCAACTTGGGCGCCTCTGAAAGGGGATTAAACAAATATATGAAGGAGAAAGCACTGAATGGCTGGCTACTAGCCAGAATGGAGGGCAACGAAGAGTCAAAGACCTGGAAACAATGGAACCCTCTGAGGAGCAGCTTAGGAAGCTGGGGGTGTTTAGACTGGACAAGAGAAGGTTGAGTGGACATGATAGCCATGTTTAAATGTTTGAAGAGCTGTCATACGGAGGATGGAGTAAGCCTGTTTCCTGCTGCTTCAGACACTATACAGAGTAATGGCTTCAAACTTTACGAAAAGAGATCCTGCCCAAAAATTATGAAGAACTTCCTGAGAGTAAGAACCGTTCGACAGTGGAGGACGCTGCTGCCTGGGAGTGTGGTGGAGTCTCCCTCTTTGGAGGTTTTTAGAGAGGCTGGATGCCAACCTGTCAAAAGGAGTGCTTTGATGGTGTTTTCCTGCATGGCAGAATGGGGTTGGATTGGATGGTCCCGGGAGTCTCTTCCAGCTCTTGGATTCTATGATTCTATATAATCCACCAGCACACCTGAGACCATGTGTTCTATACCCCTTTGATGGGTAAAACAAACTGAGGAGGTGCTTCTGCTCTGCTTGTGGGCTTCCCACAGGTATCTTGCAGGTGACTGGGTGAACTGAGTACTGGGCAGGAGATACTTACCGTCTGATCCAGTGTAGTTCTCTTCCTTACATCTTAATTTGTCATGCTTCTCACCTTGATCAAATATTGCCTGGTCATGTTTTAAAAATTAGGTGGGTATTTTCAGTTGTGCTAGAATTTCCTGAGCAGTTTCCTTTCATTCACAATCAAAATGAAAAATCTGAAGCTTCACGCCAGACTTCAGTGTCACACCAAAGCTGCTGGACACTTGTTGCTTACTTACCCGAGGCAAATGATCGTGGGTGTTATAACTGGCATCATAATCCGAGAGAGTGTCCAGGACTTCTGAATACATATCAATCAAAGACTTCTGAGGAAGAAAGAACAAAAGCTGACTCCAGTGAACCAAGCCAAAGCCAGCCCTGAGAAAGTCTCCTTTCAGCCCCTTAAAAGCACACCACTGTTTTCTTGACTATCACTGAACTCTTTTTGTTTCTTCCATGGAAGCCACCCCATGATAAAATATCCACAAGACCTTAATACTACATCCAAGTTACGCCATCACCCTAGAATTAAAGGGAATACCGATCCCGACAGGGAATGTTCGCCTTCAACAAAGTTTCTGCTAAAAGCGGTGAGGGAAGAGGGGCAAGGACAGCATGGATGCTTAGGAGAGAGGGAGGTAAGCTGGGGGTGCACAAATTTTGCAGGCAGTACCTTCAGCTTCCTCTGGTGAATGCCCTTGTCATCTTTCTGCAAAACAATCTTCCTTAGCTCTTTGTTCTCCTTCTCTAAGCGCTCAAGCATCCGTTGGTATTTCAGCTGCAAAAGAGCAAATGTTAAAACCAAGAGGGTTGGGGGAGAGAAGGAAGAGGAAGGGGCAAAAAAACTCAGTAAGGGAAGCACCCTCTCTGCAAACATACAGCAGTTTGCTTCAGCCAAACTGCCAAGTCTCTTGGCCTCAGGAGAGACTCTTTGCCTGCTTAAAATTATCTTCTCCAAAAGGTAATCTGGGTATTCCATAACAAAGCCCATTAATCTCCCTAACACAGTCCAGTTTATTAGTGCAGAAACATTAAGAAGCTGAACCAAGGGCTCCATTTTAGACTGTTGATATAAGGAGCATCTGTAATCAAAGATCTCGTTGTATATAGCCTAATTATTTTTGCTGTTGTTAATTATTTCCATTTTCACAACATAACATCTTCCAGATTTTACAAATTTCCCAAATGTTTGTATGTCCGAGACCCAAGAAACGCATAATCAGAGGCACAAACACGAAGAAACACTCAAGAAAGTCTGTGGAGTAATTTGGGAGAGAGGTGATCAGGTCACTGACATGTAAACTAAGGAATTCTGACTTGGGGAAATTCAGTATTTCCATCAGTAGGGGAAAATGCATTTGTTACACAGTCACAGAGACAGAAGGGACTGGCCAAATCCCCCTCCAGCGAAAGCATCCCCAGCAGCACATAACTGTCCAGCTGCCTCTTTTGGAAGATGCCTAGAGGAAGAAATCCCAACACCTCTTCAGGCCACTGCTCTTGCCATCAAGAAGTTCCTTCCGATCTTCAATCAAAAGCTACCCTCCTACAACTTAAACCTCTGGGGCTGTTCCTACTCTCTCAGGAAGCAGAGAACAAACCTGCCCTCTACTTTTTGCGGCAGACCTTGAGGTATTTAAAGAGGGCAATGACGTCTCAGTCTTCTCTTCCCCGAGCTGAACATGCCCAGCTCCTTCAAACTCTCATCATGTGTTTTGTTCTCTATACTTCCTATCATCCTTACGTCCTTCTGTGAACCTGCTCTAATCTGCCTACAGCCCTCTTAAAATGAAGCACCCGGAACTACACACAGTGCTTCAGATGAGGCCTGACCAGTGCAGACTATAGTGGGACTACCACTTCTCTTGACTTGGAAATGACACTCCTATTAACGCAGGCTAAGATGGTATTTGTTTTGCGACAGCATCACTCAGCATCATGTCCAGCTCATGATCAATATCAACCCCAAGGTCCTTTTCACATGTAGTAGTTCTGAGCCAGGTATCCGCCATCCTATACCAAATGTGCATTTGGTTTCTGTGGCCTAAATTTAGAATTTTGCATTTGTCTCTATTGAAGACCTGGACACAGTATCCCAGGTGGGGTGTGACAAGAGCAGAATAGAGTGGTGCTATCACTTCCCTTGATCGAGACGCTATATTCCTGTTGATGCAGCCTAGAATTAGACTCTGGATTCCTGCACTGGCCAAAGGGGGATGAACTAGATGGCCCCGGGGTCCCTTTCGCCACTTTGATTCTATAAAATCCCAGTCCTTCATTTCTTCCTCTGGCCCAGCATGGTTCTTCTTAACTCAAGAGCATTTTCAAGGCCTCCTCCCTACAGGGACTTCCTTGCTCCCCATTTTCAGAGGCAAAGAACCTGCAGCCAAGAGTTTCCCCTGGAATATTCCCTGGAGTATCTTCAACTTCACGGTGCTACTGTAACCAACATTGCTATTTAAAGCTGTGGATGATAAGGAGTTCACAGTGGACAGGCCACTAGCCTTGTGTCTCTTTTCCCAGCCCATTTGGCAACGGTGAATCTTGGCCTCCAAATCAGATCAGACTCATACCTGAGTGCGCAGCAGTTCTTCTTGGAGCTGATCAACTCTTTCTTTGTCAGAAACCTGCAAAAGCAAAGGACATGGGCATAAACATCCTGCCTCTATTTTATGTTCCGAATACAACCAACTAACCTCAAGTGACACAGAAGGCACCCATTTCCCAAGAAGCATCCAGTCAAGCAATTTTGTCCAACTGACAGCTTGAGACAAAAAGCAAACTAGGGATAAAGAGCATTTTCCCCAAGAGAGTTTTTATGCTGACGACTGCTGTGTACCTCCTCTTGATTTTTTTTTGTTTAAAAGCACAGCCCATGGCTTTTAACGCTAAAAAGTAACAGCACAAATGAATTAAGTTGAACCTCCAGGGTACTACTTGCAAAGTTCACTTCATGAACAATGTTTTTAAAATTAAAGGACGTTTAAAATAGTGACCAGTAGTTCCAGCCATCACTGAGCCCACCAGTTATGCAGCTTCCAGTCCCTCTGACATTAGTAGGTTTTATCATGTGCCACAAGTAGAATGAAGAGCCCCAAGATTAAAAGCGGGACTTCCTACATCTGCTGGCTTTTCCTCTCCCTACTTCAAAAAACTTACACCTCAATCAGGTTCAACTGGGGCAAAGCTGAACAACGTATGACTAAATACTCCCAACGCGAACCCCTTTAGCATCCAATACGGCAAATTCTCCAATTCTCCTCTACTGCTGCAAAGGAACTTCTAGCCCGTTGCCTTGAAAAACTCTTGAGAATTTTCTGAAAAAATTCTGAGATGTTCAATTCAAAAAATACTCCAGAAAAGGCAGCCAAAGCTACTGATATTTCATTATAGAAGAATCACCTTTCATGACCAAAAGGCTCTCCACAGTGGGTGACGATGGCAAATTTGCCAATTCCCAGCCCTCTCCATCCCACAGTAGGAGACGGAACGGGCCTCTCCGTTGCCTCTAGGAGGTGGATGTCACGGCTTGGCAGGAACGATATACGGGGTATGCAGTTAAACCATAACTAGTTACTTTTTGCAGTAACAAGGCTGGAACAAAGTCACATTTGCAAAAGTATCGTAACAAACAAGAACAAAGCCATCCTGATAGTGCAATAAGTAATGATTTCTATTTTCTAACAAAGAGTTTTTTTAAGGAGTGATTTCAACAGGAGTTTTTCTGCTTTTATGTTGTGTACTCCTGTCAATCTCAAGGTTTTTTTTCTCTCTCTGTCTCAAAAAAAAGGAACAGAAATGAATAGAAAAACAGAGAGTAGCACAACTGGGAACACACTGAGCTATGCTTCCAACACTGAGACAAGTAACAGGATCCTCCTCAAAAACTATAATGAGTCATGGGTGTGATTTGTTTTTAAGAAGTGACTTTGCAGCCTCTGGAGGGGCTGTGGCTCGGCTGGCAACACGCGCCTCTAGCTGGGCTGGAGAAGGTGGGGGTGACCTCAAGGTTGGCCAGAGAGGGATGGAAGTTCTCTCAGTGGTGCCAGCTCCAGAAAGAGACATCAGAAGCCTTCCGCTAAACAAAAACAGACTCCACACTTGACCAGGTTGTTGTGCTAGAAAGCCTCAGTTTTAAGGAGTAGCAAAAAATCGATGCAAAGAAAATGGATTCAGAAATCTGTGAGTTCAAGTTAGCCTCCTCCAATTAACCCAGAGTGGTCTGGAGATAAAATGGGGAACTAGATATCCGGTCCAAACTCAGCCAGCTGATTCATCCCTATAATTTCTCACCGAGAAGCAAACATTTCCAGGTTTATGTGAGGACTTTAGATTGTTTTTAAAATCCAACTGTTAAGGGTTTTTTAAAAAACGGATTCTCTTTGGGAGCTGCCTTGGGTCCCATTCTAGGAGAGAGGGGGCATCCACATGAAATAAACAAATAATCCATTAGTCAGGGATGCTTAGCCTTGGGGTCTCCTGCACTGGCAGGGGCTGGACTAGATGGCCCTTGGGGTCTCTCTATCCAACTCCAAGGCCATTTCTGCACTAGCCTGTATTAGCGGGAGGGGCTGGCCGGCCCCTCCCAAAACTGCAAACCCCAGGATTCCATAGGATGTTGAAAGTGGAATAATAGCGCTATTACAGGCTAGTGCGGAAATGGCCCGAATTTCAGAGCTCGCATATCGCTCAGGTAAGCTTCTGTGCCATGGCAGTGCAGAGTGGCCAGTGAAACTTCATTTTAAAGTAAGAGATCTGGGGAGATCTGGAAAATTACAGGCCATCCCATTTAACATCTGTTCGTGTTAAAACAGTTTGAGAATGAGATCGCACACCCTGCTGAAAAATAACGCACATGGCTTCTACAAAGTCCTGTCCTGTCTCACACAACCTTTTAGAACTCCTTGGGTGTAGAAATCAAAGACACAGCCATTTTAAGATCTGGATGCAAAGGGATCTTGGAGCATCTTTGACACTGACTGAGAGGAAGAAGGTGGTAGACTGAGCTTACATAGGTCTGTACTTTCATAGACTTGCTCTATCAAAGTTTATGCTACCACCTTCTTCCTCTCAGTCAGTCTCAAAGGTGCTACAAGACCCCTTTGCTTTTAGAACTCCTTGGAGGTGCCAATGAATGGACAAACAGGAGTGATCTGGTAGACATCATTTAGCTGGACTTCCTGAAGTTTGTCGTTGAAATCCCACAGAAAAGACTTCTGCACAAACGTGGCAGTTGGGGAATAGGAGGTTCTCTTATGGATTGAAAACAGGCTAAAGAAGGAGGAGCAGAGAAGCTGAAGAAATGGTCAGTTCTCACCACAGAGGGATGAGAGCAGTGGGGTCCCTCAGGGGTCTGTATTAGACCACTGATTTTTAATAGAATGTGTTCATGAACAACTTGGAGTTAAGGCTGAGTAGCTGGGGGCTTAGACTGATGGTGACGCTAAATAATACAGCGGCAAGAACAAAAATGTATTGTGAAGAACTACAGAACGATCTCTCCAAATGGGGGAATGGGCATGGAAACAGCAAATGAAATTTAAGGAAAAGCCAGGGTAAAGTGATGCATGATGGGCGGAAACCATCCTAACCCACACAGACACTGAAAGTTGCTGAGCTGGTGCTGGCTGAGCATGAAAGGGATCTTGGGGTGCTGGAGGACAGCTCACTCAAAAAGGTCAAGTCAACATGCGGCTGCTGAAAAGAAAAAAAGAAAGAAAGAAAGAAAGAAAATTCTATGTGGGACATATTTAAAGCAGGAATTCAAAACGGAAGTGCCAACGTCACATTCCCCTTACGTAAACCTATGGTACAACCTGGTCTGGCATGCTGTGCATCATACTGGGCATAGTAACTGAGAAAGGACATCACAGAGCTGGAAAAAGGGCAGAAAGGGGTACCCTCAATGACGAAGGGACCGGAGCCGCCCCCCTGGGAGGAAAGGTTACAGCGCTTGAGGCGGTTTAGCTTAGGAAAAAGGGAGAGCAGGATAGCAGCATGTGAAATGAAGCCTGGTGTGGAGAAAGCAAATTGGGAGAAGCCTCCCCACCTGGCTTTTCTCACAATACTTGAACCAAGAGTAATCCACTGAAGTGAAGTGATGGGAAGTGGAGTCAGGATTTCTTCACAAGTGCCTAGCTAAAACGTGGAACTCACAGCCACAGTGTGGGGTAATGGCTGTCATCTTGGGAAGGCTCTAAAATGGCTACCAGTCAGGAATGAGTGTAAGTCACACCCAGTCTCATCACATCTGTGGCTAGGGAACATGAGAGGAAATGAGTGCAGGTACATTTACGCGTCCCATGTGAGGGCTTTCCACTGGGGCAACTGGCTGGCCAATGTGTGCACCCAGTGCTGGACCAGAGAGGCCTGCTTTGGCGTGTGATCCAGAAAGACTCCTCTTCTGTTCTTATTCCCGGTTCCTCCCCCAACAAATACATCTTATGCAAAATTTATCTGCCTTCCCTGTAAGTGGCAATGCTTCGTTTTTATATTGCCCATCAATCACATTCCTTGGTTTGCCCAGTGTCACAGGTTGGACGCTATGTTGTGAGAATGCAGTGCCAGTTATCAAACTTTGAGGGCCTATTTTATAAATAGCTGCTAATCACACAGGCAAGCTAGTAACTCAAAGGGCACTGGGGGGAATTTTGCAAAGGCCTGGCTAATCAATTACCTTATCTTATTCTATGCTACTCTAGGTCCTATCATTCTCAGCCTTCTCTATCAAGTACATTTTGCAAACTTTAAGGCCGTGATGCTTGCATATTGGAAAAAAGAATGGCAGTAAAAGCACTCTCTGCCTG
Source organism: Cyclura pinguis (assembly GCA_030412105.1). Taxonomy (NCBI): domain Eukaryota; kingdom Metazoa; phylum Chordata; class Lepidosauria; order Squamata; family Iguanidae; genus Cyclura; species Cyclura pinguis. The sequence goes on from CM059601.1 coordinate 813,255, forward strand.
GTACCTTCACAGAGTTAATGGCATTTAATGCAGCCAGTTCTGGGCATTCAGTCACCTTGCTCCAAATATGAGACAAAAAGAGTGGGGAGTAGAGATGCCCATAGAGAAACAGCCAATCTAGGAGAACAAAAACTGAAAGGCGTACTTAAGTGGTACTTGGTCATGCTGTGGCCAAATACCTGACGGCAAGTAGCCAAAACAATGGTGATTAGTTAAAAACGTCTGCCTGGTAGCATGTTGAAAGGCCAGCAAATTTTTGTTTCCAACTGGATGAGGGTGAGCTTGAACAGTCAGATTGCTGCAAGTCTTATCTAACTGGCTAAGGACAGACTACCAGTGAACAGTCACTCCAGAAGGTAGAAAAGAAAAGAAGGAGAAATTTGAGACAGCATAAAATCATCATGAACTGATGAGGTAGCCAGCAGTTTGCTCCTGCATCCTCTGGTGGCACAAACGGCAATATAAAAAAGCCACCGACAGTGCTGTTCCTAAGGTTCTTGCAAAGAAGCAAGTAAAATGCCGGCTGGGCAGGGCTACCGTTAGGTGGATTTGTAATTGGTTGACCGACCGAACCCAAAGGGCGCTCCTCACCAATGGCTGCTTTTCATCCTGGAGAGAAGTGACTAATGGGGTGCCACAGGGTTCTGTCCTGGCCCAGGGCTATTCAACATGTTCATTAATGGCTCAGATGAAGGAGTGGAGGGCATGCTGATCAAATTTGCAGATGACACCAAACTGGGAGGGGTTACTAATACACCAGAGGACAGGATCAAATTTCAAAATGACCTTGACAGATTGGAGAGCTGGGCCAAAGCTAACAAAAATGAATTTCGACAGAGAGAAGTGTAAGGTCCTGCACTTGGGCAGAAAAAAATGGAATGCACAAATATAGGATGGGGAACACATGGCTGGATAGCAGTATGTGTGAAAGGGATCTAGGAGTCTTGGTAGATCACAAGCTGAACATGAGTCAGCAGTGTGATGCGGCACCCAAGAAAGCCAACGCAATTCTTGGTTGCATCAATAGGAGTATGGTGTCCAGATTGAGGGAGGTAATGGTATCACTCTATTCAGCATTGGTTAGACCTCATTTGGAAAACCGTGTCCAGTTCTGGGCACCTCAATTCAAGAAGGATATGGACAAGCTGGAGCGTGTCCAGAGGAGGGCGACCAAAACGGTGAAGGGTCTGGAAGCCCTATGAGGAGCGGCTTAGGGAGCTGGGGATGTTTAGTCTGCAGAAGAGAGGGTGAGAGGGGACATGATAGCCATGTTTAAATATTTGAAGGGATGTCATGTTGAGGAGGGAGTGGGCTTGTTCTCTGCTGCTCCAGAGACTAGGACAAGGAGCGATGGATTCAAGCTGCAGGAAAGGAGATTCCACTTGAACCCCAGGAAGAACTTCCTGACAGTCAGAGCTGTCCAGCAGTGGCATATGCTGCCTTGTGTGGTAGAGTCTCCTTCTTTGGAGGTTTTTAAGCAGAGGCTGGATGGCCATCACATGGGAATGATTTGATGGGTGTTCCTGCATAGCAGGGGGTTGGACTGGATGGCCCCTGGGGTCTCTTCCAACTCTACGATACTAAGGTCAAGAACTGACAAACCTGGACATAGAACAGATGTCTCCACTTTTGATGTATAGAGGAAGGCATAGAAATGCCAGTGGAAAGGTGTGGCTTCCTGCATGGATGCATGTTCGGTGTATAAAATATGCCTCTATTTTTGATATATAGGTAAAAATACAGAGATGCCAGCAGAGAGGCAGAATTTCTATCAGATGATATGCAATGGAAATTATGCGCCTATAATGAGAAGTCTATGTTCCTCCACAAAAAAAGGAGTCTGAGTGTGTGTATCTATATCCATCTGTACTCCTCTGTGTATATTAATAAAATATCCTGAAAGATTACCAAGTCTCCTCCCAGGTTAAACATCCTGAAATGCCAACAGGTAAGATTACTTAGGGGGAGTGTTGGTTCTGATCTGCTTATCTGAGCAATACTGTTGTTCATGAGTTGGAAGGCCAGGCGACCAGAAGGTGACCAGAGGGAACTTCTGGTAGAGAAGGGTTAGCTGGCAAAGAGCCTCAGCCCCTGTAAGAGAAAAGAGAAGTGGCGGGTCCAACACCGCCCCCCTTTTATGAGCGCAATGACATCCCAGGTTTGTTTATGGGGCTGAGTGGGAATTATCAATGTAACGAGGTGAAGAAATCAACACGTGAGCTGCTTTTGCTGAGAGGTTGCCTGATTGGTCTGGATGGTGGCTGTTTCGTGAGTCTGACACCACCTAGTGCCGAAGCTGCCGTGCAGCTCAGCCTCAAACAGAGGCCGGGCACTCTGTCCAGGCTGGACAAAGTCAGACTGCCTGCCTGATCAGAGCAGATAAACACTCAACACGCAACAGACCTGTTGAACGCAGAGTGAAGCATTACTCTTCCACAAGCCTCATTTTTGTCATGACAATTAAAATTACAGAAACCACCAAGCTAAAAGAGCGGGACATAAAGACACATAATCAACTACCTTCTTATGATTTTTTTTAAAATGGATTGCAAGATCACTGCTAAGGCCCACAACCAAAGTTAAATCATGGTATTCATTGGCGGTTAGCAAATCACAGTGTTTGATTAGACAGAGGTGGGGCAGAGGGGGTTTACGCAGCACCCATGCCCAGACGGTTTGGGGTCTGTTGTGTTTTTTTAAGGCATCACCTTTCGCTTCTGTTGGGAGGAGCCCGGGCCATATTGGTCAGCGGCTCTGCGCGTCTCCTCTTCATGCTGCTGGATTTGCTGCTGCAAGAGAATGAGCTCGCCCAGGAGGCCCTGCCGCCAGTTTACAACGGGGAGGAGAAGGAAAAAGAAAATGGAGGTGAGGGGCGCAATAATGTTAAACAAAAGGACTGAAAACACAAACACACAAGGGAAGGAGGGTGCAAAGGAACAAAGGGGCAGGGGGTCCAGCAGACAAAACAAAAATGAGGAACAGACCCCTAACCAGGCAGTTTCTGTTTCTTAGGAATGCTATGGAATTAAAAATGGAGAACTGTTAACAGCAACTTTGTCAAGACAGAAGGTTCTTTAAAGTGACTGACACTCCCTCAACAGCTGCCACAGGTTCTGCCAACAGAATGTGCCATATAAAAAAGAAAAAAAGCAACAGACTTCATCTTTCTTTCTTTCCAGACAGCTATCACTTGTGTTCCAAACACACGGCAGCCCCAATGACCAGGAGGATCAGTTTAACAGAGAAGGTCAGAGTGTCTGCTCCCAATATGGCAACATTATGCAGATATTCCTAAATAAAGAAAAGTACATCTTTGCACTAATTCAGTCATTCAACAAAGGCGCAAATAACATCTATACAGCCAGCCCAATTTGCCTAAATGCATACAGTTTTAATGTATCTGAATACAGGGGGTTGGACTTGATCGCCCTTGTGGTCTTTTCCAATTCTAAGATTCTATGAATCTTCCTGAACAACTGAGTGAGTAGAAAATGACTTTGGAACAGGTTGGTTGAGGAACATGACAATATAAACACACAACAATGGGAGAGGCATTTTTTAAAAAAGTAAATGGCACCACTGGGTAACTGAGCTAGAGGCTTTGGAGACGACAGTTTACAAATCTTTCTTGGACTACAAATGTTCATACACTACAGTTTTGTTTCAATAGCGTCTGCTCTGAACAAGAATCTGCATTCCATAAATAGTTGAAAAACCATTGACTTTATTTGGGTGCTTCTGTTTTAGCACATAATTTTTTACAAAAGCCATCTGCAGAAACATCATTAGAAAGCCACTGATGGTATCCTGCACTGGAAGAGGATCATGGAAAGTTTTCCTCTGGGATCTTTGGACACAAGATGGGGTCTAAATATTTTAAGGAGTAAAATAAACACGTGAGATGTTCAGAAGACAAAACAGAGGGTGAAGTGGAGTCAACAAACACAAAACGACAGGGCTGACCGATGAAGATGGAAGCGTCCAGTGTGTGTGCCCTTAGGTCTCCACTGTTAATAAACAGCACATGTCAGATGAAATGGCTGCAAATGATTGCAGTTGCCTAAAAATCCTGGCTTTCTCAAGAAAGGGATCACAATGGAGGTCAGTATTATGTTGGGAAAAACCCCCTCAAGTGTCTGCCAAAACAAGAGGACAACTAATAACTTCACCAATATAAAAGAACTTAGGAAACTGAGTAGAAAACCCAATTGGGGGAGGAGCCCAAGGCAGCCTGTCAAGACAGAGGCAGAAAAGCTCTCTGGGTATGTTCCTCTTATTCTCTGAAACCAGGCAGGTCAGGGGCTACAGCCTGCTTGACACTGCCACTAACCTCTCAGTCTCCATCTGAGACCTGATCCACTTAGTGGATCATCCAGATCAGCTTAAGCCACTTAGGTGAAAGATGGCCTTCCTGAACGCAATGGTGAGTAACAGAGGCAAACAACGGGCTACAGCAGGAAAAAAAAAAGGGGATCACTGCCTCCTCCCTTCTCTGGGAGCTTCCTGAGTGACTGAGCTGAGTGACTGTGGAGGCCCCCAAACCTTGCTTGGGGCACGAGTGCCCCACACCCTGGGGGACAGCTGGGACAAAGCAGCATAGCTGAAACTCCGGAAGGTTTTTGTGACTGACAGCCAGAATACAGAACAAAGAAGAGGCCTCCTTGTTTGTCCACAGCTTGGAACAAAGGGCGAATCAAGAGTGCCACTCATTTTACATCCTTCATATTCCTGGTGGACTCACAAAAGGGGTGAAAAATTCAGCAGCTGACATGCTGTGTCCTAATGACTCACGTCAAATCAACACCCAGCTTGAACAACTCACATCCTGCCAATTTATCCCACAGGCACAACCACCACACCCTGAAAGCCCAATCTTCATTGTTTTTGCTTTTAGAAGAGCTTTTCAGCTCTGTGGTTGCTGAGAGGGGTGAGGTTTTTTCCTGGGCTGAATGCAGGAGGTCATAAGTTGAAGCACCTAACCACCCCTGCTTCAAACCCAACCCCATAATGCTTATAGGATCCACATATTATTAAGAGAAAGCTATGCTGCAACCAGAATCCTGGCTCTCTTTCTCTCTCCTTTCCTTCTGCTACTTGCCTAGTTGAAAATCCTCAACTCTGGCAGTGATTCTCAAGGTTCTGCAAGAGAACTGTGCCCAGCACAGTGTGCAAAATGTGAAGCGAAGATATGACTCCTGCAGTTCCACATGTGAGGAGTGGCAGAATACAACTGCAGGATGAAGTTCATTTCCCTGAAATGCAGCATGGAATCATCTCAAGAAGAACCCAGGAGAAGGAGGACTGGAACCTGTAGATTTATTTCCTTTTACACTTTACAAGAAAAGAAGCGCTGCTTCAGACTCTCCAGGAAAGAATTAAAAGGCCACTGAATAATTCTTTCCCCTGATGAATGCATATCAACCCAGTCCTTGTTGTTTAGGCTACTGTGGAGCATTGCTGCAGGTTGCTACACTTAGAGGAATGAATACAGCTTTACAGGCTTTACTGCTTTTTGAGACAAGCTGAAGAATATAAAGTGGGAACCCTTCCTCTGCTCAGAGACTTTTGTTTCCCAGAGCCATTTGGAGCACTGAAGCATAAGGGGCCACCTGATCTCTCTCGCTTGCCCTTCCTTTCCTCTCTGGCACTCAGGCTCTGTAGTAATTGGGCCTGAGCCTAAAAGCAGCCAGGGCTGGCTCCCATGTTGGTGGGGCAGTGAATCCACTCCAGGTGTGCTGAGACTCTGAAGGAGTTCTCCAAGGCGCTGAACCCTACTCCTGAACAGCTCCAGGACCACAGAGAGATCTTTTGAAGTTAGTCAAAACTTGGGACAGATTCACCCTGCCCCCTGCATGGAAGCCACCACTCATTACTGACTGTGCCCTGCTTTCCCAGAATGTGAAACTAGGAGTTTTCTGGAATTGCCAAAATGCATCCCACAGACAGGCAGCATTTAGCAACATAGATTCAGTAGGTGGGAACCCCTTTTCAGTCTGCTCACACAAATTCTCTGTATTTTAATTGGGAATGTTATCTTGTGGACTTCGCCATTGTTTTTAAAACATAGTAACTCATGTGAGAATAAAGCATGTTGCAAATTGGACTACACTAAGTGTAATATCCCACCAATGGCACTCCCCTCCTGCAGCAGTGGGACTGTGTACTCCTGTGAGGCAGGGGGCTATGCTGACAGCAGCAGTGCTGCTGGGAGGGTCTCCCACAGGTTAGACAGGCTTTCACTGAGAAGCCCAGCTCAAGGGGCCAAACAGCTACTGGGCGGTGGCAGAAGCAGCAGTGGGGGCAGGTGGGACCGGTGGAGGATCTCTCAGAGACAACAGCAGGGGCACCAACAGCTAACATTTGTGAGTACTGCACAGAGGAAGGCATGTCTTCTACCATGAAAACCCTATGATGAGACAATCCAAAATGAAACAGGAGATAGTGTCAGATGAGATGAGACTCTCAGGTCAAACAGCACTCAACGAGCTACTGGGGAACAACAGACCACTCCTACGAGTAGCGCTGCAGCCGATGATGCAACTGGACTTCAGCCTAAAGCAACATTCAGCTGTTGCTCAGAGGCGAAAAGAAAGTCCAAAGCTGCACAACACATATTATAGGAACATGCAGCGTGAAAAGCATGAATCAGGGGAAGCTAGGCATGGTAAAACAAAAACCAGAATACATAAAAATTGCAGTATGAGCTAAAGGGACAGAAGTGGGACATTTTGAGCCAGATCATTACACAGTGGATGGCCTTTAGAATGAAGAAAGAGATAGTGAAAGAAGACTGTGGTACAGATCACAAACCACTAACATAAAAAATTAGAGTAAGACTAAAGAAGAATGCTAAACCAGCCACTGAGTCAAATACACCCAGAAAAACATCCCTGTAAAATTTAAAGATAATGTGAAAAATAGATTTGCACCATTAAGCCTAATTGAGTGGGAGCCAGAAAACCTCTGGACTGAAGCCAGGGGCACTGCCAGGGAGAAATTAAAAAAGTCAGTATCTGCAGCCAAAAAGAAAGAGAAGCCTCAATGGATGACAGATAAAGCTCTTCAAGCAGTTAAGGGTAGATGAGAAGCAAGAGTAGAAGGTGACAGAAACAGAGCCAGAACCCTGAATGCAACTGTCCAGCAGCTTGCGTGCAGGAATAAGCAGAACTACTGTAACAATCAGTGCAAAGAAACAGAAGATGGCAACAAAGAAGGAAGACTAAAGGACCTCAAGAAATCAAAGGGAAATTTAAACCAAGAGTGGGGATGCTCTTTAACCAGCAGGGGAACAAGCTCCAAAATCAGGTAGAAATAAAAAAAATGATGGAAACAATACACCGAAGTTCTATACAAAAGAGAAGAAAGGGGGATGTCGTCATTCAAGGATGAATCGTTTGAAGCTGAATCTACAATTTTAGGAAGTGAAGAAGAAGCTGCACTCAGAGCACTTGGGAGAAATAAATCACTGGGAACAGATGACATACCAATAGATCCGCTTCAACCTACTGAGACAGGTTGAACTCTAGTTTTAACTAAAATCTGTCAACAAATATGGAAAACATGGGGGAAAAATGACCCACAGGTTCGAAACACTCAATATACGTTCCAATCTCCAAGAAAGAAGACACCAGGGTTTGCAGCAACCATTGGACCATTGAATTAATTTCTCATACAAGCAAAGTCATGCTCAAAATTCTACAACAGATTTCTAGCATATATGGAATGAGAAATGCCAGATGTCCAAGCTGGGCTCATAAAAGGAAGAGGTACTAAGGATCATATTGCAAACACATGTTGGATAGTAGAGTACACCAAAGAATTTGGGTAGAAAGAAATGAGTGTGCTACCACATTTGACTGTCCTGATGTGTAACCTGTACTCGGGACAAGAGACTCTTGTCAAGATGGAATATGGAAAAACAGAATGATTTCCAACTGGCAAGGGGGTCAGGCAAGGCAACATTTTATCACCCTATCTGTTTAATTTGTATGCTGAACATATCATACCTAAAGCAGGAATACATTTGGAGGAAGGAGGCATGAAAACTGCAGGAAGGAATATCAACAATTTAAGATATGCAGGAGACACTATACTACTAGTGGGAAATAGCAAAGAGTTGGAACAACTACTGAATAAAATCAAGGAAGAAAGTGCAAAGGCAGGACTACCACTGACTACAGTTGAAACATTAAGAAAACAAAAATAATGACTACAGATGATTTACGTAACCTTAAAGTAGCTGAGAAGTCATTGAAATAGTTCAAGATTTTCTACACTTTGGCTCAGTCATTAACCAGAATGGAGACCGCAGTCAAAAATCCAGAAGAAGATGAGGACTTGGAAAGGTAGCTGTGAAGGAACTAGACAAGATCCAGGAGTGAGAAGATATATAATGGAATACCAAAGCAGGATTGTTCAGGCCATCATATTTCTGATTTTTCTGTATGGCTGTGAAAGCTGGACAGTGAAGAGATCTGACAGGAAGAAAATCAACTCATTTGAAATGTGGTGCTGAGGAAGAGTTCTGCTAAAAAGACAAACAGATGGGTCCTAGAGCAAATCAAGTCCGAACTCCCTCTAGAAGCCAAGATGACTAAACCAAGACTGTTGTACTCTGGCCGTGTCATGACAAGACATGACTCACCAGGAAAGACAATGATGCTTGGTAAGGTGGAAGGAAGTAGGAAAAGAGGGAGACCCCCTTACAGGTGGTTCCACTCAATCAAGGAAGCCACAATGGCTGCTGCCCTGAATCTGCAAGGCCTGAGCAGGGCTGTTGATGACCGGGTGACCTGGAGGGTCTCACCTTCACAGTGTTGCCCTAAATCAAAGCTGACTTGATGGCAGATAACAACTAATAAAAACTGCAATGTGTTTGTGACTGGGATGCAAAATTAACCTCCAGGAATCTAAGCAATATTTTCACGACTCAGATACTCTGACAATGACACCGACCATCTGAAAGTGTGTACTAAATTCACATGAGCTTGAATTTTTTCAGGAAGACTTTTCTGAGATGAGAAGGAATGCTTCCAACCCTCAGTGTATGCTCCTTCCACGTGGGTTAAAGCCAACTTTCTGCTGGCAGAACTTCTGGAACACTCTACCCCTTCCCCTTCGGAACCCCTACACCACCCAAAAACTGACCCTGGAGGGCTTCCCAGGGGTACTTGGGGGCCTGCATGGCCACCTCCTTCCTGGTTTGCCAGATTCCGCAGTTCTGCCAGTTGTATCCTGCCCTTCAGCCCCTGCACTCTGAAGCATTTCTCCCTGAAAGCTTACCTTTTTGTACTGTTTTTCAGGATCACTTCCATGGTCTGTCGCTCGGAACGCCGTATCCCCAGAAGAACCTGCAAAGAGAGAGGAAGGACTCAGACCACACGGTCCCTGTTTTGCACCAAAGAGAGAAAAGCTGCACTAATTAAGCAACAAGTTGTCCCATTCTCTAATGATGCTCTTCTGAGAGTGAGTTCTTCCTCTGAGATACCGAATTTCTCCAAAAGAGTACAGTTGGTCTTCCACATCCACTAGGGTTAGGGGTGCAGGACTCTTGCAAAAGTGGAAAAATCATAAGTAACGAAATGTGAGTGTGTGTCTGTCTGTCTGTCAGAAAGAGGTTGAGGCATGGCGGGGGGAACAGGAACCCAGGATCCAAACACGGTCAGGGAAAGAAGAGGACAAAATGTGGGTCACTCTATACTTCCTCTCTCATCCATCTCCTTCCTTGGGTGTGGAGGGGCCTCAGAAGCGGGTCTGTGGTGCTGGGAAAGCAGGCTGTAAGCCGTCCTCAACTGGGCAGGTAGGAGGACGACGACCGGGTGTGGGTTCTTAAAGGGCTGCGCAGCCTGATCAGAACCATCGAGAGGGAAGGTTCCCCCGGAAAAGAAGTGCCTGAGGTGGTGGGGGGCAGGGGTTGGAGAAACTTGCAAATAATCAAATCTGTGAAAGTGAAACTTGCAAATGTGGAGGGCTGACTATCTCTTTTATGTGCAGAGTTTGCACAGTTGTCATGGTAATAACACATACAAAACACCACAGACATCTTCAGCCACCTCTGGAAATATTTAAGCTGATGGAGGAACCCCTGGTTGCCAGACCAGAGAAATGCCCATCGCTGAGCAAGGAAGGCAGCCAGGCAGAGACGGTACAGAAGATCTGTGTCACGTGCCTGAACGTGCAAGGAGGGACAGGGGTTCCTTTCAGCCACTCAGTGCAGACAGTCAGAAGCTCTTCAGCAAAATGTTTGCTTTTAGGCAAGCCACCAATATCTTTTTTAAAAAATTAAGGGACACAAAAGGAGCACTGACCTTCCAATTGCACTCGGGAGCTTCTGTTTACTTAAACTGAAAAACATGTTTTGTAATACAAACAAAAACCAAACTGCTTAACAGAACTGAGCCTACCAAGATCAACTCCACAGGAGCCCCACATCATACAAATATTCATTTATTTATACATTCTGTCTCTCTCCCAACATGCAACTCAAGGTAGCTCACAAAAACTGAAGACGCACTCCAGGTTAAGTGATGAATTACCTCCTACTCTTTCCAGCTTTATTTTGTTTTTAAAGGAGGGGGGTGCTGTTAAGGGACAGTAGAGAAAAAGTGCTTTTACACACCCAACAACAGAAGTAGATCAGACGCTCCTATGACTTCACTAACCAAATTGTAACCTGTGGAAAACCAGCAAAAAAGGGGAAATAAAAATTATAAATACAGACAAATGGCAAAGCACATGAGAGACCCTTTGGTCTTGTATGCCACAAGAGCAGACAGACATAATGGTACACTCAAACACACGAGGGATGCCAACAAAGACCGGGCGGGGTGGTCAAAAATAATAATTCACAATGAAGTACCAATTAACATTCTTCTTTCTTTAAAAAAAACCCAAAAGCACATAGGAGGGTCTCATCTACTTGTCGTTCGTTTCCTTACACATACCATCCATGCAGGCGATACCAGCCGCTGCTTCACAGAGAGGAATTTGGAGAGGCAATGCAAAACAGCACAGAAAGAGGCCAGGGTGGGACAGCCACCCAGGTCCTGCCAATCTCCGGCACCCTACTGGTGACAAACTTCAACAGCGTGAAGAAGAGAGGCTCCAGCATGACAGGCAGGGTCCTGGAAAAGCTGCAGGGAAGTAGGGGAAGTGGCAGGAAAGTCTCCTGCACCCCCAGCAAAGCAGAAGACCCTTCCTTTGCTCATGGCTCAGGATAAACTCAGAAGGACTGGAATGCATACAGAGGAGGGTGGTCAAAACGGTAAAAGGATTGTAAACTGCAGTTCCATGAAAAGCAGCTTTGTGAGCTGGGGATGTTCAGTCTGGAGAATAGCAGGTGAAGAGGGGATCTGATAGCCATATTTAAATATCTGAAAGGATGTCATAGGAAAATTGAAGCAAGCTTGTTTTCTGCTCCTCCAGAGACTAGGATAGAGAGCAATGGCTTCTAACTACAGGAAAAGATTCCCCCCTAAACATTAAGAGGGACTTCCTGACAGCAAGAGCAGTTTGAGAGTGGAATGCACTGCTGCCTCCATGGAGTGTGGTGGAGTCTTCTCTTTCTTTGGAGGTTTTTAAAGAGAGGCTGGATAGCCATCTGTGAAAGGGAGTGCTTTGACTGTGTCTTCTTGCATGGCAGAAGGAGGTTGGACTTGAGGGCCCCTGGGGTCTTTTCCAGCTCGAGGATTCTATGATTCTAAGCAACAACTCAAATCATGGTAGTGAGTAAATCAACATTAGTACTTGGATGCAGGACCTCCAAGGAATACCACGTGCTGCAAGGTGTATCTCAGCAAAATGCTGAGTGCTTCTTTCCTAAGAAACCCCTACGAAGTTGACGGATGACCTGAAGGCCCACACTTCTTTCTAAACCCAAAAATGTACACGACTTGCATGAACATGAACAGCAGCTCTGAAATTCCTTTCTGGCCAACAGGAGATGTCAGAACGAGATCTTTTCTCCCTTCTCTCTCTATCTTCAAAAAAGACTTTAACAGGAGATAAGGGGGGGCTGAACCTCTGTGCACAACTGACAAGAAATTGTGTGGGTTTGCTGTAAGCTGAGAAACAACTCGAAGGAACGAGCACCTTCACCACGAGTGCCACGACTGCCACATAATAGCAAGCAAAACAGCCAAGACGCTCTTAACTTCAATATTAAAAGGCAGCTGACTTGGAGGGGGAAACAAAATTAGCAACAGGAGCTGAGCAGAGCAAAAGCAAGACCCTCTCAGGGAACAAGGTGTCAGAAAAAGCCAGCGGGTGCCTGGCCCACTCTCTTGGCCTACCTAGAAGGGGGTGCAGGGGGACAGGCCAAAGAAGAGACCAGGGTTTCAGCGGTCCAAAGGCTGAGCAACCAGACCTCCTCCAGCTGTCAGAATGCAATTCCCACTACCCCTGGCCATGGGGCATGCTGCTACATCCAGCTAAATCCAGCTACATCCAGACCATTGTCCCCCAACCCCCAATGCGCTCAAAGCAGATTCATTCTCATATGGCCCCCAATGCCTAAAAGTGAGGCATCGGCTGCCTTGAGAAAACAGCAAGAGCTTCAGGACCAAACCAAAAACCGTCCCCACAAGAAAACCCCTAAACCACTCAGTGAGGACTGAGAAGGAGAGCAGGAATAGAATGGCGCTTAACCGGCATGAGGAGCACTACATATCATTACTTCTGTTCCATACTATTCCTGCCTCCAAACACCGGCACCAAAGCTCAAATCCTCCATTGGGACAAAAGAAAGATACTTTTCAGATCAATAGGGGTGAGAACTTAGGAAGTTATTCCTACGTTTCATTATTCACATTTTCTGTTTTGAAGAACTGCCTTACCTGGTGTGAAAAGCCCCGTCAATGAACTGATGCTCTCCCCAATCTTGTCAAAGTCAGGCATCAGCTTAGCCAGGTCTTCTGAATCAGGAAGAGCATTTCTGAGTTTTTCTGGGGGGAGGGGAAGAGAAGGAGGAAGACCACTTACTTCTGCATTTTGAGGGAATGATAACCAATTACTGCCTAAATGTTCAACTTAATGCCTTAATGTTCAACTGAAAAGCTTTAAGTGGAAACAAACTTTAAATAGCACAACAGGGAATTCTGATAGTCTGTAAATATAACATAACATACTTTTATGGCATATAGAATTTCCTCTAAACAAGCAGATTTTTTTAAATAGAAAATCTACATTTAAAGCAGAATAAACAGAGTATTTTACACATGCATACTTTCCAGTTTTTAACACCCTATGAGGTTCACTGCTGTAACTTTTTTTACACATGGGAAACTGAGGTTGAGAGATTATTCTCCCTTTGCCCGCCTCCTGTGCCACCTGGCGTCAGCTGCTTTGCTTCAAAGCAGAGGGCAACAGGCCCATTCACCTCCCAGGCCAAACTTCTACGACAGGCCTAGTGCAGGCATGGCTGAATGGCAGGAAACCCCAGGAAGAGGCAACCACTGGGGAGGCAGGTTTCCTGGTTGGGAGCAGGGGGCTGCCAGAGACCACGCAGGCCATTAGAAGATGAAAACCAGGGGAAGGGGGAGAGGGCACAGGCAGTCCTGTTGACCATATGGCCAAATCCTGCTCACACAGCCAGAGACAGATTGACAACTCAAAGAGAGGCACTTGTGGCTGCACATGGAAAAGGGAAATTCGATTGCTTTCTTCTACTGCTTTTGTTCCCGCTCTCCTCACAGCCATTGGGAGGTGGACACAGTGGGCTAAACTTTCTAGATGCACAGACCAGTGGTTCTTAACCTTTTCTTAGGGAGCTGGGCATGTTTCGCCAAGAGAAGCTTAAGAGGGGACATGAGAGCCATATTTAAATATTTGAAGGAATGTCATACGAAGGATGGAGCAAGCTTGTCTTCTTTCGCTCCAGAGTCTTGGACCTCACGCAGGAACGGGTCCAAACTTCAGGAAAAGAGATTCCACCTAAACATTAGGAGGAACTTCCTGAGGGTGAGAGCAGTTTGGCAGTGGAATCTGCTCCTGTCCCAATGGAGTGTGGTGGAGTCTCCTCCTTCTTTGGATGAGGTTTTTAAGGAGAGTCTGGATGGTCATCTGCGAAAGGGAATATTTTGATGGTTTCTTCCTGCATGGCAGAAGGGGTTGGACTGGATGGCCCTGGTGGTCTCTTCCAGCTCTCGGACCCTATGATTCTTTACCATGGACTTCCTTTAAATGTCCCTTGTTGCCAAAGACCACCAAGACTTAACTCAAGATTTAAAACCATTAAGTGCATCAAATATTTACTTAATGCTTCTCATCATGGGTTTACAAATTCGGACAGAAGGAAGAAATAAGTCAATGCACACATTCCTATTACAATATTTAGTGTGGGCAGCAGCAGAGTTCAGTGCAGCCATCAAGGTGGCTTCTGTGTGGTCGTGAGAAATGCCACATGCCTTCTTTCAGCCACTGACTGTCATTCATTTGCATGTTCTCACCATGTGCAGAAGTAGCAAGCACTGAGTCCATTTTCTGCTATCACAACTTCTGAACAGTTTGAGATATTGTAATGAAACTTTGTACAAATGATGTCTAGCACCAGCCAAAGACTCCTGCCCTTTGAGATCAATGCATGTCTGTCTGCCTGCCCATCTTCCATCCTTCCTTTCTTAACTGAAAAAGCTCATAACATTTCCTCACACCTTTGTGGATCCTATAAGGTCATCGTGGCCCCCCCAGGGAGTCCCCGAACCACAAGTTAAGAACCACTAGCACAGATTATTTCTCTCCTCAAGCAAGATGGACACCCGTGACACTCACCTCATCTTTCCCCGGCATGCTTTCTTGTAAACCTCTTTGTCTGACAAAGAGGCTGGAAGGCTTTGAAAGTGGGTGTGAGGAATACTGTGCCCTACTGTTCAGGTCTCATCACCAGATGTACTCTGGATTTGAGATTCAGGTAAGGAAGCATCAGTCCTGTTGGGAATGCACTGAAGATCCGCTCCAAGGAAAAGGTGGAGAGCGAGCACAGCTCATCCAGTGAAGGCAAGGGAGAGGCCTCCTCAGAGCCTGCTTCTGCCCTGTGGAACTCCATCCCACAGGAGGCTTGGCTGGCCTCTCTCTGCTCTCCTTTCCCCAGCAACAAAGAGACCTTCTTTTTTCAAACAGGCACTGAATGATTAAATGGTTAGAGGGAGCTTTTTTATGGAGGGGGTGCTATAATTTTAACTCTGTTTTATTTTTAAATGATTTTGTACATTTTAAAATTCAAAGCTGCTTAACGTAATGATTTATTTTACTGCATTTTAACTTTTTTGTTGTCATGTTCTTAGTTTATCTTGTTTCAGCCTTCTGCAAGCCACCTTACAAAAATAAAGGTGGCTTATAAAATCTCTCTCTCTCTCTCTCTCTGTTAGACCACATGATTCCCACCCCTTGCTGCATGTTGTCTTTTAAGTCCTGTCTTTAAGTCTTCTGCTAACATGAGTTCCCTTGGTGCCTTGGACTGGCTTCTTCTTTAAGAAAGCTGCTCTTACGAGCACTAAGGATCTATCACAAAGATCCACTGCACACAAAATCCATATTTTGACCAGGCATGTTAGGAGGGTAAGATCCAATGGACTTTAAGCAACTAAAATAAAGCTTCTGACTTCCAGAAAAATGATTGAAAACTCCACCAGAAGAGAGAAACTGTTTTCAGTGACGTTCGTTCGTCTGTATATCTGATGTCCAAGTTCTGTATGAACTCAGCTTTCAAGGAGAAGAAGAAGAAAAAGAAGAAGAAAAAGAAAAAGAAAGCATTAAAATCCAATACCCACCGAAGTCCACATATTCATCAAGCTCCCAGATGAAGTCAGGTATAATCCACTTGTACTCGCCAAGGTCAGGCATCATGTCCTTCCACTGGTCATACGTCTAAGACCAAAAGCAGAGAGATAACATCAAGCTTCCGCAATATGACAAAAAAGGCGAATCTGCATATCCGAGAAGGCTGACCCCCCCGCTCTTCCATTGGAAGGTAATCTAGCCTTATGACCCGCCTATACATTAAATAACCCCCTGCTCTTTACTCCTTCTAAAGCCCTGTCTTTAGACTGAGAACCTTCACATACCTAGCAGGCAGAAGCCACACTGTCACTGAGAGGAAGACCAACAACTCTGGAATCCCCACATTTTCCGGGTTAGGACTGCCATTCTAAGACTCATAGAATTATAGTGCAGCAGAGTATCTTGGGGATCCCACGCAGGTTAAGTAACGGGCCCACTGCTGAATGTTCTTCTCACTGTTGTCGTCATCATCATCACCATCATCATCATCTTTATACCCCACTCCCCCCCAGCTCTGAGACTCAAGGTAGCTTGAAAAAATTAACACAGAGATAAAAGTTCCTCTCACTAAAAACAGACAAAAATACAATTAGATCATGAGAACAAAAGAAATTTATAAACCTATCCATTAGAAATCACCAAGATGCTTGTTTCCAACATGATAATCCCAAGTCTGAGTGGGACTGCCTGCCTGCTGAAGGCTAAAGTCCACCATCTGTGGCCAGAGCTCAGGAGAACCACTAATGAGACTGCTGTACCAGAGGCTGCATTTCCCCTCCATTTATGCTATTTTGGCCATTTAAGTTATTTGACCAGAGCCAGCATGGTGTGACGGTTTGAATGTTGACCTACGAATTCTAGGCACCAGGGTTTGAATCCCTGTTCAGCCAAGGAAGCCTACTGGATGACCTTTGAGAAGTCGCACTCTCTCTCAGCCTCAGAGGAGGGCCAACCTTCCTCTGAAGAAATCTCGGTAAGAAGACCTCAGAAGAGGCAGTGTGGTGGAGTGGAAGACCAGGGCTCAAACTCCCACTCACTCTGAGTCCTGGCTCCACCATGGAAACCAAGTGGGTGTACTTTGGCAAGGCCCACTCTCTCAGCTTCAGGGGAAGGCAATAGCGGCACGTGCACACACACAAATGCCCTGAAGAAATCTTTTAGGGAGAGACCATGGTGCAGGGGCTACGGTTTTGGAGTAGGACCCAAAAAATCCATACTGCAGATCACAAAACCCCTGGGCACCCTTGGGAAAGTCACTCTCTCTCAGCCTCAGGGGAAGGCGACAGTGGTAAACTCCCTCTGAATAAATTTTTAAGAGCCAGTATGGTGAAGTGATTTCAGCGCTGGATTAAGACTCCGGAGAAGAGAGTTCGAACTCCCACTCAGGCATGGAAACTCACTGGGTGACATTGGGCAATCACACACTCTCAACCTCAGAGCTTGGAGGTCAGGGCAGCAAACCCCTTCTGAAGAAATCTGGCCAACAAAATCCCATGACAGGGTCGCCATATGTCAGAAACAACTTGAAGGCACACAACAACAACAACAGCCGCAGCAGCAGTGTAATGGGGCATGTGTTGGTCTGGGACTTCAGAAGACCAAATCTCCACATCAGCCACTGGGTCATCCTGGGCCAGTCATTGCCTAAGGCAGCAGCAATGGCAAACTCCTCTAGATGCCTCTTACCAGGAAAGCCCCAGGAAAAGGTCACTGTCACAAGCAGAAGCAGAGCTATTTGTCATCAAGACATCCCAAGGCAACGAGTTCCACGACCTTTGTTTATGTGGCTGTTTTTCCCCCTGAGACGCCTGAGCTCCCAGAAGTGACAGAATAGCAAGAGGAAAGTTCACACCCAGCCTCTCCTCTCTCCTCCTGCCTTGAGATGCCTCTGCTCCGGCCATGCTGAGTCCAATTAAGAGACAGAAGCCCCTGGGCAGGAACCATCATGACTGCAAAGAGCAAGAGGAAAGGAAATTTCTCCCTTCTGTGGGAATGACTGTATTGCTCCAGAGAGTCTCCTCTTACTAGCCATGCTTGCCACAATGCAGAGGGAAGATCACACACTCCACTCTTTCCTTGCTTCTAAGGTCTAGCACTAAGGAAGGGGAACAATCAAGACTGTGGCAACCTAGGCTAACCCGTGCACGTTCTAGGCATCCAGCTCTGTGACGAAAACAGGGGCCGGGTGAGGAGGTGGTAGCCCAGAAGGCAAGAGAGGAAAGAGAAAGGGACGAACCAACATAAGGACTCAGGGCAAAGCCAAGCCTTATGAGGAACAGTTGAAGGAGGTGGGCAGGTTTAGCCTGGAGAGGACCGAGAGGTGGGATAAAGCAGCCACCTCTGAGTATCGGAAGGACTGCCATCATGCAGAGCCAGCTTGTCTTCTGCTGCTCCAAAGGGGAGAACACAGACCAGTGGAATCAAAAGGACAAGAAAAGAGATTCCACCTAAACATTAGGAAGAAGTCCCTGGGGGCAAGAGCTGTTGGACAGCTCTTCCTAGGAGAGGAAGAGTTCCTAGGAGAGTTGTGGGCCCTCCTTTGTTGGAAGTTTTCAATCTGCCAAGGGTGCCTTAGTGGTAGATTTCCTGCACTGGCAGCAGGAGTTTGGACTAGGTGGCCCTTGGGGTGCCTTCTAACTTCGCCTGAACTTTCCCCTTTACTAGTAAACACCCTTATTCTACCACCCTCACATTACCTGTAATACTTCCTAGTCATTTTAAAAAACTCTTATTATTCTCTCCTCACTTATCCTCCATGTAAAGATTTCCTCAGTAAAAAGAACCCCCCCCTTATTCCAGATGAACTGCTGCAAACTCTCTGGCATCAAATCCTGGATGGTCCTTGGGGGTCTCTTCCAATTCTAGGATTCTATGACCCTATGAAATCTTTCGATTCATCAGATGGCAATTCTAGACTCTCCCAATTTCAGAAACAACCAATGCTCAGGACAGACGGTGCAGAACAGTAGCTATGCATGCCTCAGTACCTTTTTGGCTGTGTAGCCACCACCCACAGCTGACCCGAGGACAATGTACCGAAGCTTCAGAAGCCTTGAGGCCACTCTCGCTAGCCAAAAGTTCCTGCGGGGTTGGAATCCATATTTTACAAGCACGCGGGTGCTGTGTGAGGGAAGGCGACTGAGTGTGGAGAAGGGCTGCACCAAGGTCCGTAGCGGAGGCCACTGTTGAAATTTGGAAACAGGGTAGCGGGAATGATGAATACTTCGGGAAGCAAGGTGTAGTTTCTGTAGCGGCGGTTTCCCTCTTCCTCCGTGGGTCCCATTTGCTAGGTTTCGACAGATGATGCTGAAGAAGAAAGAGATCCTATTGGCACAGACTCTTTCTTTCTGCTTCCTGCCTTCTCTTTTCCAGTTTATGCTGGAAGAGACTAACACAGCTGGCTGGCAGGCATCCAGCTGGCCTCTTTTGCACAAGGAAGTTCCCCTCATACTGTGGTTGTACTTTTCTGCCCTGGTGTGATTCCCATATTCAGTCTGCAGTTGCACAGGCAGAGTTCCACAACTGCAGTTGTGTTTTCTTGGATGGTGTCTAACTACCCCTCGTGCCTTCACCGCACGCCCCGATTTCCTGTGCTGTGGAAGCAGAGTGTGGCCTCCTAGGTTTTTACAAGGCCTCTTTTAACAGCCTTTACAGGGCTGCCAGACTAAAAACTAGAAAAGGCTCCTCTGCCTTTAACAGATGTGTTAAAAAAAAAAAAAGGAAATTCAATAGGGGCTGCAATGCCTGCCAAAGGCAGCGGCGTCCTCTCCAATTTTCACTCTGGTACCCTACTGCCAGGCACCCGTTCTACTCTGTCATGGCCTGGAATATCTAATATGGAGCTTTCTTATTGACGAGGGATGAGCTGCTACACAACAGCCCAGCGTCATATGGACGTGTTTGTCCCGGCCCCGTCTGGGAGAGAGGCTTCAGCTAGAGCCGGTGTGCGCAGCGGGCTGAGCGCTGGATTACGACCCGCTCTGTCCCACCATCTGATGGGACACAGGAGGCAGGGCCTTCCCGGCGAAACTCCCTCCCTAGGGAAGTCGGGACGGTTCCCCCCTTGCTCTCCTTCGGTCTGCAACGGGAAACCTTCCCAGGCCACCGAGCTTTCAGAAACCGAGCAGGACGGGCTCTTCTTAACAGCCTCTCCCGTTTCATGACTCGCCAGCGCGGCGCAGCGCCTTCAGCGTCGGACCGTGACTCTGGAGACCGCGGTTCGAGTCTGCGCGGAGCCACGGAAGCCGGGAGGAAGGCAAGGGCAACCCCCCTTAACAAACCTCGCCAAGAAAACTCCCCGAGCGGAAGCCAGAAACGTCTCGAAAGCCCCCCGCGAGGGCAGAGCCAGGCCGCGCGCTGGAGGGGCTCCCGTGTCTTCAAGGGCCGCGCAGGCGAGGGAGCTCTCTGCCGGGTTGCGGGACGGCGCCCCCGCCCTCCCCGCCGCCACCGAAGGGAGGCACGGGCCGCCCCCGGCCTCCCCCCGGCGGCCCCACCTACTCCCCTCCCTCCCCGCGCCCCCGAGAGCCCCACCAGGCTGGGCGGGACCGGGACGGGCCTACTCCCGAGTGGGAGGCGGAAACGGGCGGATACGGAGCGGTTCTCCGGCCGCACAGCGCCCGGCCCTCCCCCCGCCGCCCCGAGAGGAGCCCTCAGCCGGGGAGGCGCCCTCGCCAGGTCCCGGGGCCACCCCCGAGAAGGCCTCGCCCGCCCCGCCCCGCCCTCTCCCGCCCGCCCGCCCGCCCGTCCTCCGGCCTACCGCCCCACTGACCAGGCGGCCGCCGCCCGGGCCCGCCACATCCTCGCTGCCGCCCTTCCGCCGCCTCCGGGTCCGCCCTCCCCTGTCCGACGCCCCCGCCGCCACTTCCGGGCCGGGCCGGGCGCCGCCGGGCCGAGATGAGCCGCGCTCCGGTCCGGCGGCCGAAACGCTCCGGAGGCTTCCGCTCCAGGGCGAGCGCGGCGCGAAGGTTCCGGGGAGGCCGAGGCGGAAGTGGGGAGGCCGGGCCGCGTTGAGCGCCGCGCCGACGCAAGAGCGCTCCCCGGCCTCATAGAGCTAGGAAAGGAAAGAGCGCCGCGTCCACGGCGTACGGTTGCAGCCCTCTCCCTCCCGCTCGGCCGGGGAATTAGCAGCGCCGCAGACTTACGAAAAGCAGGACTGATACGCGCACACCCTGGGCTTACGACCTTCAAGACTGGCCTATTTGCTCAAAGGAGGCGGAAAGCGACCTGAGAGCTCGCTTCACAACAACCCTGCGGGGTAGCCCGGGGCTCTTTTTCTTTCAGGATGGGGGGAGTTCCTGCCTGATTGGCTTCTGGGGTCAAAAGGAGGCGGGGCCGGCCTCTCCCATGTCCGCTGGTTGGAGAGTCCACTCTGGCTTTTAGTCCGAACTTGAAGCCATATAATAGCGTACGAAGCTCCCGGGCTGTAGAATTCCCTCCGCGGGCGGCCCGATTGGCTCCCTCTTGGGTCGTTTACCTTCCTGTTGAGGCGGGACTTCCGGCTGCTCCGAGTCACCCGGCGGAAGAGCCTTCGCACGCGTCGGTTTGCCTTTTCGTCCTGTGTCTTTTCGGTTATGCTTTTGACTGCTTCAAGATACGTACGTGTAGGAGAACTGCTGGCTGATTTCTAAAACGTTTGTAGTGCAATGTTTTAGCGAAACCTTTGTTTTAAGTTCCCGTAAGCCCATGTGAGCCCCACGGCGGGTAAGGGAAGGGCGTGCGCGCCGACCCCGGTATCTGTGTGCAAGTGTCTTTCTTATGTAAACGGGCGATAAAGGCGCCAGAGTCATTTCGGGGGCTCAGGACCTTGGACAGCCGGTCGCAGTTCAGACTAGAACCGGGGGCGGGGATGGGCTACTTTTTCGCCCCGGGCGGGGGCCGCCGCTCCTTGGGGCCGCGGCTCCCAGAACTCCCCGGCCGCCCGGCCCGGCCGCTTCTTTCTTCTCGGGAGTGACCGTCCCGCCGCTGCCCCCGCGGGGGGTGTGGCGGTCCGAGCGCGGACTGGGACTCCGGCGCGCAGGGCCCGAACCCCCAGCCGGCGCTGAAGGCCACGGGGCGACCCCGGGCGAGTCACACTCTCTCAGCCGCGAAGGGCGGCGGAGGCCGAAGCGCCCTCCGAACAAACGGGGCCCGGCGAGCCCCTTGTGAGGGGCCGCCGGCAGCTGGGTCCTGGTGGCGGGAGGGCCAGATGCCGCCGCCGCCGCCGCCGCCGCCGGGGGGGGGGGCAGCCCGGCACTCCGGCCGCGAACGGCCCCCTCGGGCCTCGGCTGCGCCCGGCCGCTCCCCGAAACGGGGGCCCGCGCGGCTGGCCGGAGCGCGAGGAGCGGGGGGGGAAGGCTTCGGCGGGGCGGGTGGCTGGTCTGCCGGGGCGCGCAGGCGCGGGAAGCAGAGGCGCGTGCGCGGGGCGTCCCCGGAGGCGGGTTTCCGCCTTCCCCGGAGGACGCGGGGGCCTCCCGCTCCGGGCGCCCGCAGGGGGAGGCCGCGCGGCTCCCTGCCGCCGGGGGTCCCGCACCGCTCGCGGGGGTCGGAGCGGGTGGCCCGGGGCCCCTGCCGGCTCTGCGGTCCCGCCCCCGGGAAGGGCAGGGACGGCCGGGCGCGCCCGGAGCAGGGCGGCCGAAACGGCGGGGGCCCGGAAGCCGCGGAGCCCGCCGAGGGGCGGCCGGGGCGCCCGGTCCGCGGAAGGGAAGGGCGAGGGGGCGCGCGGCCGTGTCCCAGTACGGGGCGCGGCGCGTTCACGCCGTGGGAGAGGAGGTTCCGGCCGAGCCCCGGGAAGAGCTTCCCGGCGGCCGGGGCGCCGGCGGCGGACTCCGCGGCCGCCTCCGTGGAGAGCGCGGGGCCTCTCCCCGCCTGGGGGCTTCCGAGCGGAGGCTGGGCGGCCCCCGCCCGGGGGGGGGCGTGCGGGGTTTGCTCCTGCGCGGCCGGAGGGGGCCGGACTGGGCGGCCGCCGGGGCCCCTCCCGGCTCCGTGATTCCGTGATTCCGGCCGCAGTCGCGCAGCATCTGCCCCTCGGACTCTGTAAAGCCCCACCTGGCTTGGGTTCGGACTGTCTAAAGGGCCGTCGTCTCCCTTTGCGAGTCTGCCTGAGTTTTAATACCTTCGGGCTCTCTTTCCCTTGGCGTCACCGCCGTCGCGCGTTCACAGTTTTGAGACATCGAGGAAACACGAACAAGCCCTTGGATGCCGGGCTTCCCCTTTTGGAACAAGCGACCTGCCGTCCTGCCTCCTCCGGCGCCCCGTTCCCACGGAAGGCAGCTGGTTTTTCTCGCTGGGAAGCCCTCCGGAGAAGCGTGAACCCAGTTTTAACTTTGCATCCGTAAGACTTTTTTTTTAAGCTGTACTCTGTGCCGGTTTGTTGTAACCTGCTAAAATAGAGTTCAGTTACTGGTCTGGCAGTTTCTCCTCGCGGGCAGCAGCGGCGTCCCCGGTCTAGCCTTTGCTCTGCTTTTAGAGGATAGTTTTGGACGTACCTACGTTGGGACGGGCCGAACGGAAAAGCACGAGGATAAATGGCTCGGTTCTTGCTGCTCCTTTCCTCGCGCGGGCGGTTGCTTAACTCCCCCGCGTGGGCTTCGGTCCCTTTCGCCGTACGCTTTGGCACCGGCGCTGGGTCGTGAGTCAAAACGAGGCATCCTGCCGGGGCTCTCGAAGGCCGCTGCGACCTGCCTGCGCAGACGCTTTGCTTGGCCCTGGGCAAAACTCTGCAGAGGCCTTCCAGACCGACTGGAGTTTCTGCATGCTTTTCACACTCGACCCACACACAGCGTATCCTTCCGGTTGAGCCCGGAGGTTACTAAGGTATGAAGCACCTCTGGCAGGTTCGTCTGCTGAGGGAAAGGTGTTTTTGGGGCACCAGGTGAAGCTGAGGCCCTGCCATTCCTCTTTGGCCAAGAGTGTTCCTGCTGGATGAAGGCACAAGCGTGCAGACACACACACACACACACACACACACCCACTGCTACCCACAAATGTGGAATGTCAGAGGAAGTACTATACAAGCCCACAGGTCTGTGTTCCTGTCTAGAGTCCAGCTGGCCCTCTGACCAGCGGCACTTCCATCACAGTGGTGAGGAAGTTGGCGACTGTTCCAAGCCCTTCGTGTCCTACGGGGTATGCGCACGGCACAGCTCTAGCAGTTTCATACCACTTTAACTGTCATGGCTCCGTGCTATAGAATCCCAGAATTAGCAGCTTCAGGAAGGGAGCTTGGAATTCTGTGTAGACAGGCACCAGAGCTCTCTGGCAGAGAATTCCACGTCCCAATTCCGGGAGAGAGGCAGCCTACAAATACAATAAGTAAATAAAATAAATTATTCCCCAGACTACAAATCCCAAGGTTCCATGGGATGGAGTCACAGCTGTTGAGGTGGTGTCAGAGTGCTGTAATGTGGATGTACCCGAGCTCAAAACAGAGCCAAACCAGTAAGCTGACCTAAAGACTTTGTGCGCTCCTGCTTTCCAACACAACCTGTGGATTGCCCTTTGTCCTATGTCCGTGTGAACAGGATACTGCCCCCTTCGAGATAAATGCTAATTTTCTCTAGTCCACTTGGTCATTTTCATGCAAGGCACATTGACTTTATGTGTCTCCAGATGGCAAGGACACATCCAGGATCTGGCAGTAAGAACCCCACAATAAACTTTTGTGCCATCCCATGTCAGACGCGTGTGCATGCATGCACACATACACATGGAGTCCAAAAGAACGTCTTTTCTGCAAAGGGCGTTAAGCTGCCACTGCCTTTGCCTTCCTTTGGACAGAGTTGAGCCCAGTGCTTGGTGCCCTTCGCCAACAGTGGAAAACACGCTGCAGTTTGTGGGAGGCCCCCTCACAGTAAAGTGTGAACACGTCCAGGATAGTCTCCCCCCTACAGCCCTTGGTAGCTGCTGTGGCGAGGGACATGGCTCAGCCCTTTGAACAGAAACTTTAAAGTCCAGATTAAAACCCAGAGCAGATGCTCTGCCCCGCTGATGCCAGAAGCCACTGATGTGGCACAGAATCAAGTCAGCCCCCACCTCTGGGACCCGGGCCTTGTCGAGCACAGCGTCCCCGTGCCGATACAGGCGCCGTCCTCGTTGCTCTGGTGCCATTCGGTGGCATCTCACAGAGAACACGTTCCAGGTTTGCAGGCCTGTAACCTGGGGTGGCCCAAATTTTATCGTGGGGTGCACAGCCGCAGCTCCTTGATTTGCGCCAGACGTGAGTGTGCCTCGCAGCCAGGCAGAGTTTTTGGCCGGGCGTAATTCAACACCATTTCTGGATCTGGAGGGCCTGGGCCCTTCCTGCGCGCCTCCTCCCCCAGGCCCCAGTTTTCACAGGGAGTCGTCCCATAGTAGCACCTGATGTGCAGGCACAAAGAGAGTGGTGGTGTGTTTTGTTTATCCTGAAGGGTACAAATGTAATTACAGTGTGTACATTTATTCACTTATTTATTTACCTGCTTTCTCACTACCCTATTGTCTCCCAATATAGGCCCCAAGATAGCTCAGAACATGATTTAAAACCAAATGCAGCTAGGAAAACAATCAGAATAAAAAAGTTTTCTTCTGCATGCATGGGGCTTTTTCTTTCTTTCTTTTTCTTTTTTCCACAACTGCAAGATCAATGCCCTTACTGCGAGCCCCCCCACTGCTTTTTGTTTTTTTTCCTTGGCCAGTTAAAGCCTGGTGTGTGGACACTGATGGGGGGTTGTGGTTTGTGGAAAACTCTGCAAGGCAAAGACAGCAGGTTAAGGACAGTTCAAAAAATCCCACAGCAGCTGGACCAACTGGATTTGCATCTCTCCTTTCAAATGGGTTCAAGAGACATTAAGCAGAGTGTGTTTTTACTGTTTTGTGCTATTGTGTCTTAGGGAAATAAACTTACATTCCATGCAATGTATTTCCAAACTTGGATGGAGACCAATGGAAGCCCTTGCAAACCAAACCCCGTCTTTATTCCTCCAAAGACACATGAAGGAAAGATGGCTCTTATTATGGTAGAATGTTACGGCAGGTATTGTGCATTGAAAATAAAAGACAATGTATAAAGTACATTTCACTCAATGTACCCCTGTCTTGGATAGAGAACGCTTAGCGGCACTTGTACGGGAATGCCTCTGCCCTTCCTTCACCCAAGACATGTAAAGGCAAGATGATCTGCCAGTCACCATCCAATTAGCCCCAAAGGTTGTGCTGTTATTAAGAGATAGCTTTATGATGGTGTAGCCCTGACTTCTGGGGGTCCCCTGGGGGACACCTTGATTTACTCCAAAATGAAAAGACGGGGGAAATTAGCGGAGCACTGGCTATAGCAAAGACGAGGGGCAGGGTAACCCAGCAGGATCTTGTACCCAATTTTTACAGGGTCAGGCCAAGCAAAAAGACAGACAATCGTACCAATAATTGGATTTTATTAATAAATGTGTTCTCATGCACCAATGCACTTGCTCACTCATGCACACAAGGCCTATCAAGAAGGGAAAGAGGTGAAAATGGGTAGGGGATTCAGCGGAGAAGGTGTAAAGGCGGTGATACTGCACCTGTCCAGAAGTCTTCAGTCCGGGAAGCTGCGAGGACGGAGCTCAGCGAAGAGAAGCGGCTGAAGGGATCACTCGACTTACAGAGTGCCGGTCTGCCAGCGTGGCGGGGAGTTCTCCAAAGAGACCCTCAAAACCAGGGACTACTTATAGGGCAGAACATACCTCGAGGGCAGGCCCTCTCCTGGGAAGAACAATGGCTAAAATAGAAGGAAAAATGCTGCACAATAGCAACTTGATAGTTTGCATGATTGGTTCATGTAAATGAACCTCATCCTCATGGGATTTTCCAAAGTTGGAGTGGCTTAACCTGGGAAAAGCCTGGTAATCCCTTCAAGTTGGCTATTCGTGGCTGAGGCCCCTTTGTTCGTGCGGACGTGTTTAGCCTGAGGTCTCCTTGGGAAACGTGACTGGGGAGTTTCCTGGCCTTGACCTAGTTTCGGTTGTTTGACCTATTTGTCTACGCACCCACCCAGGCAACCTCTCTGGCATGGTGGGCATATTTGATATCAATTTTATATCCCCCCCGGGGATGAAGTCTGCCACTGGGGTAACAACAACATAACAGCAAAGTAAAAAATAATAACGAGAACCGATTTGGTTTAGGAGAGTCTTAGGAGCTTACCACATGAGGCAAGTAAATTGCAATTCCAGCATCTTTGGCTGGGACTTATCACATGACCTCATTCCTCTTCTGTTGTTCTCCCGGTAGGAGACCATTTGGAAAGCATTTCTTTTATTAACACACACAAAAATGGTAATCACCTCCTTCCTTTGTAAAAGACGCACTTTCCAAACGGTCTCCCACTGGGAAAACAATAGAAGCGGAATGACGCTAGGTGATACGTCCCAGCTAAAGCCACTCTTCTCCTGCGGTAATCCCGATTTACCTGCATCGTGTGATAGAGCTCTCTGTCGCCCACCCACACCAGCCTTATTTCAGGGCTTGTTGCTGCTGTTGTTGCATGCCTTCAGGTTGTTTCTGGCTTGTGGAGAACCTAAGGCGAAGCCAGGGTCTTCTGGGGGCCAAGAGGGTGTGACTTGCTCAGAGTCACTCAGTGGGTTTCCGTGGCCAAGCAGGGAACGGAATCCTGGTCTCCAGGGTCATAGAAGTCCCGCACTCAAATATGGAGTTGCCAGTTGGACTGTGGCTGGGTGGCCCAAAAGCACAGGCCATTTCCGCACTGGACTGTTACAGCGCTATTATTCCACTTTCAAAGTGGAATAATAGTGCAATAACAGTCCAATGCAGAAATAGCTACAGTTTTCAGAAAGTCTGAAGTCTGTAAAGGGGACCCCCGGGGCTTTCCCCAGCCTGCCCTCCCTGTTCATGCGATCAGGCCCAGTGTGGCTGCAGAAGTTTCCAGCAGGATGGCCGGGGAGCGGGAGAGAGAAGGGCAGGTCTCTGCGTCTGCCGGCATGGCCCAGTTTTGTAACAGGGTGCGTGTGACTCAGGTTACATCGGCAGAGGCAGGGAAGTGCAGAGAGAGAGAGAGAGAGAGAGAGAGATTGAGAGGGAGATTGGCAGAGATCAAACAATACCTGCTTTTCTGCCTCTGTCAGCTGTACGCTGCAAGTCAGATAAATCCCATAATCTCTCCAGGCAAAGTGTTCCCCGTTTTGGCCCGTCCTCAGGGCCGATTGGGCTGAGGGGGGGGGGTACTCGGCAGGAGCTGATTCCTCTCCTCCACTCTCCCCCTAACGCTGGGCAAGAGCGGCCCAGATGCCCGTCAGCCGGCGAGGAAGGAGGAAGGAAGAGGATGGCTCTGACCGGGAGCCACAGGGAGGAGCTGCTCACCTGCGGGCGGCATCGGCTGTTTCGGGGCAGGGCGCGTTCCGCCTCGCAAGGCTCTTGGGGGCATATAAGGGGCTGCTGGTGGTGAAGGCCAGCCGCCTGAGCCCGGTGCTGGTGCTGCTGAAGCTGCATTGACCAGCGAGGAGAAAAAGTCCAGAGGAGGAGCGCTTTGGAAAGGAGGGACAAGAGACCCACCTGCCCAGCTACCCCATGGGAGACCAGCGTGGAGGGGGTCACCGGGCCTTGCTCAACGAGGGAGAAGAGGCTGAGATGGTGAGTCCCAACGGCTCCAAACTAAACCCCTCTGCCTATTATTTTCCAAGTCACTGGAATGAACTGCCTCAGAGCGTGGTGGAGTCTCCTTCTTTGGAGGTCTCCGAACGGAGGTTGGATCGTGGCCGTCTTTTGGGGGTCCTTTAGCTATGTATTCTTGCAAGGTTGGAAGATGGACTAGATCACCTTGAGGGTGACTTCCAGCTGTTACGATTCTATGATTCTAAAAGAATTAGAACCAGAGAACAAGGAACCCCTTCAGCGTGGTGGAGTCTCCTCCTTCTTTGGAGTTTTTAAAAAGAGAGGCTGGGTGGCCGTCTGCCAAAGGGAGGGCTTTGGCTGTGTCTTCCTGCATGGTGGAAGGGGGTTGGACTGGGTGGCCCTGGGGGGCTTTTCCAGCTCTAGGGTCCTATGATTCTATGGCTCTACGTGTTCCCCTGCAGTTACAGGCAGGTAGGGAGCAAACAGAGGCTTGGAGCAAAAAGGAAAGGAAGGTCCAACGCAGCCTTGGCAGAGGTGAGCAGGAGAGCAGAGTTCCTTTGCCGTGCCTCACCAATAGAAATAAAATCGCATCAGGTGGCACAGGTGTGCTTGCAGGTTACCCCCAGAATGGAAGACTGGTCCAAAGGCCTTTGTCCTTGGGGTTCCAGGGACAAAGAATGGGTACCCAGGGTCCAAACCAGGTCAGAGAAAGGCGAAGAAACGGGTGGGTCAGCGTGGTGGCCCGATACTTCCTCTCTCTCACCCATCTCCTTCCTTGGGAACGTGGGGAACATCAGGAGGAGGTTTGTGGTGCTGAGAAACTGGGATGTTAGCCCTCCTTAGCTGGCCAGGCAGGGGCTGATAGAAGAGGAGGACTCCAGAGGTGGGTTTTTAAAGGGCTGGGCAGCCCGATCAGAGTTGCTGAGAGGGAGGGTTCCCCCTTGAAAAGAAGTGTCTGGGCATTTACATGGATAAAAGACTGGGTGGACCTGCAAGATATGAGAACGCTGGCATTGGAGGGAGCAGACCTGAGAATGGGGTGGCATGCCTATATGTTTTACGATAAAGCAAAAATAGGTAAAGACTTCACACATCACTATATCAGGAAATCACTTCTGAAAATTTGGGAGGACTACAAAACTAAAAACTTATGGCAGCTCCCCACTTGGGTCCCACCCCAAGAGGCCTTTTTCGGCCGATGGATAGATACAGATAAACGGCTGCGATATGAAGATATAATCGAGAGATCAACGTTTGATAAACTTAAGATCAAATCAAGAGAAAAATTAGAACAAGAGGGAATAACATTGAGTTGGTTCCTTACAGACAATTAGCAGAAAGGTTTCAGATGGATATAAAAATATATGGAATTGACTTAAAAGAGAAAACTGGAGTTATTAAACGAATGTTCGAAAATCCGCCTCATTTACTAGCTCAAATATATCAAGAAATGCTACAACAGGAGAGGCAGGAAGAAACAGTAAAGGCAACAATGATTGCATGGGCTCAAAATATTGGACATTCAATTCAACTAGAGTCTTGGGAGCAGAGCTGGAAAAAAATACGTAAATTTACAGTAGCTCAGAATTTGAAAGAGAACTACTATAAGCTATTTCATAGACGGTACACGACACCAGATAAATTGAAAAAGATATACAAAACAGGTAATGGGCATTGTTGGAAATGTCAGAATGAGGTCGGTACGATATATCATATGTGGTGGACATGTCCAAAAGCTAAGAAATATTGGAGTGAAATACACAAAAAAATATGTGCATCAATGAAAGTTCAGTTTGTTAAGACACCGGAATTGTATTTATTAAATATGACTGATATATTAGAAGAGGCTGGCATAAAGAAACATTGGAGAATATTGCTTTATATGATAACAACAGCACGTATTGAATATGCTAAGTTATGGAAAACTCAGCAAATACCTACAATAGAACAATGGTGCGGTACACTTATTGAAAATAAAAATGTGGGTATGATTTCTCAGAGATTAAAAGGGAAATCAGACGATGTGATACAAAGAGAATGGCAAATTGTAAACGGTTGTGGGTAATTGCTGGGTAATCTGCTGGAAATCTGTAATTCATGATTTATGATAAACTAGGAGGGGGCTACAGTGTATATATCATGAGGCGGGAATATGGAGACGAAAACGCAAGAATCCATGAGTAATAGTAGCAGTTAAATGTAGTACAATATTAGAAGCATGATAAGAAATATTGATAATGAAAACTAGATCAGTGAGGAAGAGCAGAAACATTTCAATTAAGCTGTCAGTTACAAATGTATGTTTTATATGTGAAATTAAATAAAATGATTAAAAAAAGAAAAAAGAAGTGTCTGATGGGGGGGGGGGCAGGGGTTGAAGAAACCCACAAATAACCAAATCTGTGAAACTCAAACCTGCAAAGGTGGAGGGCTGATCGTATTTGTTTCCTGCTGCATCTCATAAAAGCAGCTAGACAGATTTTCACTACTTTTGGAGGGGATGTTTGGGATGGTCTGACTTAATGGGCAGGCTATGTGGCATGCAAGAAATTTACTTGGGGGTGTGGTCTTTGGTGGGCATTCCCATTCGTTTTTTTAATTAATAGAGAGCAGTGCATTTGGTGGCTGAAGGGAAGAGGGACGCTCTTTCTTAAAGGCAGCTGATGTGTAACAGGAGGAACCTTTCTTTGTCCGTTTGCTTCCCGTTTGTCCTTTAATCCCCTATATGTTGTTTTACATATTAAATATATGTTTTTAAAAATATTTTTTTATAAAGCTGATTTCAGTAAACTTAGGGAAATACTGGGAGTGATCCCATAGCCAGGAATATTAAAGGAGAAAGAGGTTCATGATGGATGGGAGTTTCTTAAAAATGAGATATTGAAGGCACAATTTCAAACAATTCTAGCGAGGAGGAAAAATGGAGGTGTCTAAAGAAGCCGGGATGGGTGTCTAAAGAACTTTTAACTGAGCTAAGATTTAAAAGAGCCATGTACAAGAAATGGAAAAGCGGGGAAATGACCAAAGAGGAACTCAAACAAATAGCCAACAAGTCCAGGGAGAAAGTCAGAAAAGCTAAAATGCGGAATGAGCTCAGGCTTGCTAGAGAGATTAAAAAGAATAAGGAGGGGTTTTTTGGTTATGTCCATAACAAAAGGAAGAACAAGGAAATGGCTGGGCCTCTGTGTGGAGAGGATGACGAAATGCTAACAGGGGATGGACGAAAGGCAGAGCCGTTCAACACCTTTTCTCCTTCCGTCTTCTCCCCAAAGGGAGACAATGCCCAAACTGTGGAAAATGGAGCAGGTGATGTAGTAAGGAAAATGGAGCACAGCGTTCGTAAAGATGTAGTACAGGGATACCTGGCTACTCTAAGTGAGTTCAAGTCTCCAGGACCAGATGAACTCCATCCAAGGGTATTAACAGAGCTGGCAGAAGTAATCTCAGAACCCCTGACAATAATCTTTGAGAATTCCTGGAGAAGTCGCAGCACACTGGAGGAGGGCAAATATTGTCCCCATCTTCAAAAAAGGGGAAGAAAAAGAGGACCCCAAAAAATTAACATCCAATCAGCCTGACATCAATACCAGGAAAGATCCTAAAGCAGGTCATTGAAAAGACAGTCTGTAGGCACTTAGAAAGAAATGGCTTGATCACTGAAGGTCAGCATAGATTTCTCTAAAACAAGTAAAACCAGACTAATCGTATCTCTCTTTATGATAAGTGTTACAAGCTTGATAGATGAAGGGAATTTTGTGGACATGGCATATCTTGATTTCAGTAAGGCCTTTGACAAAGTTCCCCACGACATTCTTGGAAAGAAGCTAGTAAAATGCCGGCTGGACAGGGCCGCTGTTAGGTGGGTTTGTGACCGGTTGACTGACCGAACCCAAAGGGCGCTCCTCACCAACGGCTGCTTTTCACCCTGGAGAGAAGTGACTTTTGGGGTGCCGCAGGGTTCTGTCCTGGGCCCAGGGCTGTTCAACATCTTCATCAACGACTTGGATGAAGGAGCGGAGGGCATGCTGATCAAATTTGCAGATGACACCAAATTAGGAGGGTAGCTAACACCTCCCAAGGACAGGATCAGAATTCGAAAGGACCTTAACTGATTGGAGAGCTAGGCCAAAGATAACAAAATGAATTCCAACAGAGAGAAGTGTAAAGTATTGCACTTGGGCAGGAAAAAAAAATGGAATGCAGAGATATAAGCTGGGTGACACCTGGCTCGACCACCGGACGTGTGAAAAGGACCCAGGAGTCTTAGTAGACCGCAAGTGGAACGTGAGTCAGCAGCATGATGTGGCAGCTAAAACGATACCTTTATTGTCCAAGCCAAGGGAAATGATGGTATCACTCTATTTTGCTTTGGGCAGACTCCACCTGGAATCCTGTGTCCAGTTCATGGCTAAACAAATCTAGAAATTTCTTTCTGCCATTGTACAAAGGGTATTCCATTTCTTATGACAGAAAACATTTGGAACTAGAATAAAAGTCTTGGCAAAACATTTGCTTTTATTACTGTAGTTCTCCCCAAAATAGAAATGAAGGAGGATCAGCCCTGGTTGGCATTTGTGAGGGAATCTGCGAAGTCTCAAAGGCATTATGTTTTAAAAATAAATAAATCACGGCATCAGAGCTGTGGATGCCCCTGGCTGAGAGAAGCAGTTTGCAAACACAGCCTTACCCGATGGCTACTCTGGGTGTTGGTCTGAATGTCAAAGGGGCTCTCCAAGGTGCGGGGTCCCAGCCCTAAACTAGATACAGCACCCCAGATATCAGCTTTAAGAGGGACGCTGCTGCCAGCACTGCCACCTTGGGCCAGATGGACTCCTGTCTCCTGGAAGCAGAGCACGAAAATCCGAGAGGAGCCTTTCCGGCATCTCCACAGTCATTGCATCTGAATCCCAGCCTTGGCTGTTGGCCTCCGTGTGGGTGCGTTTGTGTATTCCTGGATGTCTCACAGCCCGGAACCCAGTTGCACAGTGTCATGGCATTCCCGGGAGAGAGGCACAGCCCTCCTTCCCCCAGGCAGGATCCGTGGACGGGGGCTTCCTTTGGGCCTCCCCTAGATATTGACTCGGCTGTTTTCTTCAGTAAGAAGAACGGGAAAATTCAGGCTGTTGCACAAGACCGGCCAGAAATGGTTGCAGCCGGTTATGTAGCCTGGATTGTACGTGGGCTCCTTGGCCAATTGCCGGTGGGCCCTGGACTCCTCTGAGAAGACGATGAGAAGGGAACGAGAGGGGCTACAGAAACCCTTGGAAAGAGCCACCAAATGATGGCCATTTTGTTTCTTTTAAACCGTCAAGTGTTAAAAGCATCATTGCGAAGAAAAAAAAACCCAGAAAGGGAAGACAGAAAAAGAAGGGGGCATCCAGGCAGCGGGAGAGAAGGGGAAGTACGTAGCACATGAACACGGGCGGGGGGACGTGCACTGATATAAGCCCTCTGTATTTCCCCAAAATGCCATATTTTTCCAGCAGATGGCGTCCATTAAATAGATGCTGAAGCACAGCTCAAACAGTAAGATCATCCAACCATTAAATAATAAATGGGAAATGTTTATCTTTCCAATCCTGGAGTGCAGATCTTTTGCAACAGTAAAAACACACAGCATTCAGCCATGTTGATTTTTCATTCCACATTGCAGGAATATAATTTAAGGAACTTGTGCATCCAGAAACACATATACGTGCACAAAACACAGTCTAACACAATCTAACCACTCCTTTTGGTTAAGTGGCGACTGTGCTACAACATCCCTTCTGTTGCACACCGGCACTGCACAACGGATTGTGTATCTGCCAATATCCAGATTCCTGCTTTGGTGGATCTGCACTGTGATTTTTTTCACAATCCCAGTGAATCAAGCAGGACACAGAAGGCTCCAGTGAGTAGCTGCCCACTATCCAAGAGTGCGGAACTGCCCACGAAACAGTTGCTGTGACCAAATTCTGTTAATGCAACTGTGAACTGTATGCAGACATTCTGCAATGGCCTAAAAAAGAAAAAAAATGCAACTGTGGGCAGTAAAGGAACTTTTGTGTGGATAATAGCCCAAGAGGACTTCCTCTCAGGAGCACGAGTGCCCGGGCCCAGCGCAGACGGTCACCTCTGCATCCAAATCTGCAAAGCCTGATTGAAGGCGACTGAATAAAGGCGGGTGAGAGCAGTCATGCCCGGACTGGCAACTTTGGGGAGCTGCCATTCCCTCTTGGCCAGGTTATTGAAATGTTTTCCCCAGTGTGGTGATTTATTGGACATGTTGCCCGTGTGCATACAAAACACGTGCCCGCACCCACCTACACCCACACCCCTCTTCTGTTTCCCTCCAGAAAGGCTTTGGTCCAGAGAGTCTGATGCGGCTGATTCATCCAACACGAGAGACGCTTCCGAGGAAGCCGCCCTTGCAGGAGCCGGCCAGACTCTGCGGGCAGACTGGGAGGCACCCGGAGGGAGAGAGCCTCCCGCCCGCGCCTCTTGCCTTTGGTGGAGCCAAGGAGGTCGCAGTCAGGACAGGAGGCGCTACAGGCCGTCGGTGGCACTGGGCTGCTGCTGCTGCGGCCTCCCTGTGGGGTGAACCAGCAAGGGGGCAGGTGGTCTTGAGTGCAAAGGTACCCCAGCGGAGAGAGGCCCGAGCGGGGAGGAGCCGCTTCCAGGAAGGCATGGCTGCAGTGGAAACCGTCCATCGTTGGCAGTGCCAACAGTGCTCGCCTGCCAAGCTCACATTTGCAAGGGATCCACACCCCTGGAGTCAGCAGTGGGTTGTGGCACCACTGAGTGGCCTCACGGAAGACACGGAGAACTGGGCCACGGAGCAGTGACCTGTGGCTTTTGGACTCGGTTGCATAAGGCCACTTGCCGAGATGCTTCTGGAAAGGACAGTCTGGCCCTCACCCGACCCCGGTAGAAGAGGAGGAAGGAGGAGGAGGAGGAGGAGGAGGAGGAGGGGGAGGAAAAGGGCCTCCCTGCCCACTTTGAGCTCTCAGCTTGCCCCCTATCAGCATGCAACTCCCAGCAGATTAGCCCGGGAGGGGGATGTGGTGTCCCCTCCCCACTCTAGGAGGGCTCGGTGGCAGCTGGATTCCGTGTCAGTGGGACAGTGACTCCACTCCAGGTTTCAGTCTATACTTTACAGGAGCTCTCCACAGGACCGAACGTTATCCCCAGAGCAAGTTCAGCACCGTGCGCAAGCTCCTTCAGGGTTCAGACTAAGACCCGAAGTGAAGTCTCGGCCCCACTGACACGAAGGCCTCAGCCTCACAGCTGGAGGGCGGGCAGTCTTGGGTCCTCGATGCTGTAGTGGCTTCACTTCCAGGCCTCTGTGCCGCCTGGTCCCCCAGGCAACCTGCTTTGCCCTCCTGAGCTCCCCCCTGGGTGCCTCCGACGGGAGGACCTCAGCAAGGCCCGGCAGCTTCCCTCCTGCGTGACCTCTGCCTGGCATTTGGTCACCCAAGGGACGCTGCTCCTGCCCAGGGAGGTTGTGCGCTCCACTGCCTCGGTTGGCAGCCTCCGGCAGATCCTCCTCCTCTGTGGTTCCTTCTCCCCCTCCTGCTGCCCGAGCATTTCCGGGCTCGCAGACAGGAGGAGGAGAAGAGCAGCAGAACAAGACCGGTTCCGGATTCAGAACCGGACTTTCCTAAAGTGCTCAGCAGAAGCCGCCTAACAGGAACAGGGAGGAGAGGTTTGGTTGCCCAAGGTGGGGACGATACTGGGCGCGGGGCCCCTCCCGCTAATCCCTTGATCTGTTCCAATCCGATCCCTTTTGTGTTCCCAAGCGCAGCCGCGTGTGCGTGGCACTCTCGTGTGCACAAAGGGGTCCCTGTGCTTCTTCTGGCAGGAAGTCTTGCTTCGGAGCCTGTCTGTGGTTTATCTGGCTCTGTAAGAAAAAGCGAGAGAGCCAGCGGGGAGCAGTGGCTTCTTCTTAAGAGTAGCTCTCCCCAGGCCACTTCCGCACTACACTGTTACAGTGCTGTTATTCCACTTTCAGCATCTTGTGGATTCCTCAGTGGTGTATCTAGTATACGCGGCACCTGCGGCAAGCGTGGAAGTCGTGCCCCCACCTTCTCACCCCTACCCCACCCGCCATCATAGAATTCAAAGGGATAGTGTCAGGAACTGAATCCACACGCACAAATAGTACAGCGAATAAACACTACTTATTTGGAGCGAGACACCTCGTACAAGACTTCAGTGAGAACACTAACATTCAAAAGCAAAAGCTGTTCCCCGCCCTTTTCCAAGAGACCCTGAAGCTGTGAGAGCTAAGCAGAGCTTATCAGTGCATTCCTAGCTAATTGTTTATCTAACGGTCTCTGGTTTCGTTTTTGCAAGTTGCTACTACCGCTGGACTATATATCCCATTACCATAATATGGAGGGCATCCCGACAGATAGAGTCTCATGAAACAAAATGTTCCCACATTCCCTTTGTCTAAATATTGCTGGGAAAAAGGCTCCTATCCTTGCATTTTCAGGAATCTTAACTTACTTCAGAGGATGTAGACACTCATATACAAACACTGGATCAGGATCAATTGGATTTTAAGAGTAAGTTCAAGGTTAAATGGGCTCATCTGAAGGTGGCACCGCATGGGAGTCTATGGCCATTTGCACCCTACGCTGTTAATAGAGCTGTTTTTGCATTTTCAACATCCTCCTGTGGAATCCCGGGAGGGGGTTTGTAGTTTACCGAGGAGGCCAAAGGGCTCTCTGGCTGAGAATTCCAAAGGCCCCTCCCTAAAATGCAAACCCCAGGATTCCATAGGAGGTTGAAAGTGGAATCATAGCGCTATAACAGTGCAGTATGGAAATGGCTTTAGTTTCTGCTTCCATGAGACAGCACAGTGTAGTAGTTTGAGCACTGCACCCGGATTCTGGAGAGCAGGGCTTGAATCCCCACTCAGCCATGGAAATCCACTGCGTGACGTTAAGAAAGTCATACTCTCTCAGCCTCAGAGGAGGTCAAAATTATTCTGAACAGATCTTGCCAAGAAACTCCCAAGACAGGTTCACCTTAGGGTTGCCATGAGTCAGAAGTGACTTGAAGGTACACGAAAGAGAGGAAAGAAGACAGGAGGGGAAGGAGGAAGAGGGATCCTGAAGGAAGACTCTTTGATCCCTTCCTCGTTCCTCTCCGTTCTTCTGAGCCTTTCTCACAAAGCTGAATAAACCACAGAGAGACTTAGAACTGGGATG
The DNA here is from genome assembly GCA_030412105.1 of Cyclura pinguis. Classification (NCBI taxonomy): domain Eukaryota; kingdom Metazoa; phylum Chordata; class Lepidosauria; order Squamata; family Iguanidae; genus Cyclura; species Cyclura pinguis. The sequence goes on from CM059601.1 coordinate 850,790, forward strand.
CATCTGCATAACAACAACATTTTGTTTCCTGTTTTTCAGTTTCTTGTTTTAATGTACTCTTCCACCCATGACAGTAAAGGTATACTGTTGTACGCCAAAGTCCAGATCATCTGTCCCATGCTGTTTCTCATTTCTAGGGCCGTTTTCGCATGGCATTTGCCATGCGAAAGGGCGCCTGGAGCATTGCACGATCGTGAGGAACGATGTGCATGACGCACTCACAATTGCGCGATGCTCCAGGGCAGGGCAGGTGCCGCTCATGCACATTTTCATTTTCGGCTTTCCGCCGAAAATGGTGCGCGATTGCGCATTGCTCCAGGGCCCCGCGTGCACTTACCGTGCGTGCGGAGCGTCCAGAGCCACGGCAGTCGCGCTTCCTGCCCCAGCGCAGCCTGGGAAATTCCCAGGCTGTGCTGTGGAAGGAAGAGGCGGGGCTCTCACGCTCCCTGCTCGGGAGCAGGCGGCTCGTGCGGAGCTGAAGCAACGGGGATGCAAGAGCCTCTCACTGGAGGCTGCTCGTGCAATCCCCGCACCCCAGCGCTGGAAAAAGGTAAGGTGCGGAAAGGGCCTATGTATGGTTTTAAAGACTGGACCATGAAGAAAACAGATGGGAAAAAGACCAACGCAGTCAAAGTGTGGTGCTTGAGGAGACTTCTACGGATGCCCTGGACTGCTGAAAGGACAACTGAGCCGCCTTGGAGCAAATCAGGCCTGGACTTTCCCTGGAAGCCAGACTGAGGCCATTTCCGCACTAGCCTGTTTTAGTGCTATTATTCCACTTTCAATATCCTAGGCCCCTCCCTAAACTGCAAACCCCAAGATTCCATAGGATGTTGAAAGTGGAATAATAGCACTATAACAGGCTAGTGCGGAAATGGCCTGACTAACTGAGGCTGTCGCACTTTGGACACAGCATGAGAAAGCATGGCTTCCTGATTTTTTGGTCTTGCTGCCCAGCAGCTGGAATGCTACCTGAGGCACTGGAGGCGATATCTGACCACCTTGGCCAGTAGCCACAGCTGGGCTTTTCCTTCATGAATTTGTCCATATCCTTTTTTGAAGCCATCCGCTTTGGCACAACATTTTGTGGCAGTGAGTTCCACTGTTTAATTCTGCACTGGGTGGAAGAAGTCTTTCCTTTTGTCTGCTTGGGGTCTTCCACCTCCAGCGAAGCCCCCTCCCATGCATTTCCAGTGTTGTGGAAAAGAAAACTTTTATTTCTGTCCACTTTCCCTGGCCCTGACATCAGTGTATAAACTCCTGTCATGGCCCTCTGTCCCCTTAGATGGCCTTTTATTCTAAACCCAAACCTCTCAAATGCTTTAGCTGTTCCGACATGGAAGGTCCTTCAACCTCTTGAGATCACCTTGGCTGCCCTTTTCTGCTCCTTTTCCAGCCTGACAGTATCCTTGCTGAGATACAGCAAGTGGACCAGTACAGACCAGGTGGGCTCCAAGAGGATCCCACCCAAGAGGTGTGGCCGGCGTGTCCGGGGCCTCTGGAGATGGGAAGGGAAGGCAAAAGAGTGCCCCCACTCCCAAGGCCCAGTGGGGAAAGAGGCTCTTTTCTTTTAAAAAAGAAGACTCAGAAGGTTAATATGGCCCGTGTCTTTAAATACTTGAAGGGATGTTATAGAGAAGATGGAGCCAGCTTCTTTTCTGCTGCTCCACAGACTAGGACACGGAGCAATGGATTCAAATAACAAGAAAAGAGATTCTGCCTAAGCGTTAGGAGTAATTTCTTGATAGCAGGAACTGTTTCACGGAAGAATGGGATGCCTCTGAGGCAGGTGGTCTCTCTCTCTCTCTCTCTCTCTCTCTCTCTCTCTCTCTCGCCTTCTGCAGAAGTCTTTCAGCAGCCGTGGACTGGGGCTCTTTCAGGAGTGTTTTGGCTGTGTTCATTCCTGCGTGGCTGAGGGCTGGACTCGACGGCCTTTGGAGTCCCTGCCGGCTCTGTGATTCTGCTAAGAGCAAAAGTCACATGCTCTCTCTGTGTGAGCCAGTCTTTCTTGGGTCTGTGGGAAGAGTTGCGTTTCTTCTCCTTGTGCGAGTGAAATTCGTGCTAAATGAAATGGGAGTGGCTGCACTTATAAATTTAAACTCAGTCCCATGACATTCTGATGAGGTTTCTAATGAGCCATTAGCATCATGTGTCGTTTGGCCTGCTCAGAAAAAAATGATGTCTGTTTCCTTCAGCTTCCTTGGGACACAAAATTATTTTCATATATTTATAGCATTTGTATGTTGCTAGTTAACAGGAAATGAAAAAAGTTAAAGCTATAACGTATAAAAATGCAAAGCAAGCATGACAAACAAGCAAGTTTTCTTTTTCTTTCTTTTTTCTTTTTTTTAATTTGAAGCTGGCAAAGAGTAGCCCAAAAGGTTTAAAATGCAATGAAGTTTAAAGGACCTCTCCAAGGTGCTGAAACATACTCCAAATTGGTTGTGCATCTTCAACAACTCTTTTAAAGTTCAGACGAAAGCCTAGGACAGATTCACAACCATCACTGGCATGGAAGGCGTCAGCTGACCCTGGGCCTCTTGGGGGAGGCACTGCAGTAGTCCCAGCGGGGGTTGGGCAGCTGGGCAAGAGTGGCTGCCTGGTGCCCCCCCTGTCCAGCGGGACCATGGCGGGTACGTTGGCCTCGGCTGGCCAGGGGTGCCTGGGAGACATGGCTGCCTGTGCCCCCCCACCAACCCCCAGCCACCATGCTGGATCTAAAAGCGTCCAGTCAAACCGATACCCGGCGTATATCTACCCTGCACAACTGGAACACTTCTATGCCACTTGAGAGGCCATGGCTCTGTCCTAGAGAACTCTGGGGTTTGCAGTTTGGGAGGGATTTACTTCTGCCTGCCTGAAAACAAAGCAAAGCCAGCAGTCTCTGGAATTCCACTTTCAGTTTTGAAAAACTGGGATGTTTGGACATCAAACCATACGTGGCAGGGCCTTTGGCCTCTTTAGAAGGGGCATTGTCACTCCTGTCGGCTTCTGGGAGAGGCAGTTGGCCCTTTTTATTCTGGCTGGAGAAAAAGAGCAGCGTGGGAAGTCTGGAGGGGCTGAGGGCCACCAAAAACAGCCCTGGGGCCCCAGATGCTCCCAGGCCACGCTTTCCCCACTCCCACTCTACAGTTAGGTAATTATTCTCCAGTTTCATTAGCTTCTGTTCAAGTAGAGCTATAAATAAAGTGCAAGATTTGATCTGCCTCCAGGTAGGTGGATTTGGATGGGAGTTTAGCCTCCTGACGGACGCCCAACAGGCACCGCGACTCACGCACTGTCCCTCCTTCTCCTCTTGTCTGGCGCCCGGTGTCCTGGTGCCCCTCCAGCCCACTGCCACACCCCCAGGTTCCGATTCTGCAGTGGCACAGTGGGCACAGGGAGGTACCCAGTTTGGCCTCATGCCTTGCCCGCTGGCAGAGCCCAGACAGGGAAGCTGTTGCTGTGAAAGATCTCTGCTAAGACCCGGAACGGAGGAGACTGAGATTCACACCCACTTGGTGCAAGGTACACTTCTCTAGAAGACACAGGCACTGGCTGCAGGGGCATCCCATAAAGTGTAATTGTTTATTTAATTAAATGTTTTTGTTTACTGTTTATTGACTCTCAGCCCACCAGGGCTCCAAGGTTTGTTACAACGCCTGCACTGGCCACTGACCCATTTCCAGGGACAATTCAAAGTACTAGCAAAGACTTATGAAAACCTATACAGGTCCAGGTTTCTAAAAGACCATAAATCTCTCAATATGAGCCTTTAGATTTCTAAGATCTTCTGGAGAGGTCCTTTTCTTTGTACCACTACCTTCTCAGGCTTGTTTGGTGGGAACAAGGGAGACAGGGCCTCCTCTGTGGCTGCTCCCAGACCTTGGAACTTGCTCCCAAGGGAGGCCAGGATCATAGAATCCTAGAGTTGGGAGAGACCCCAAGGACCTTCCAGTCCCACCCGCTTCTGCCATGCAGGAAGACACCATCCAAGCACTCCTGAGAGATGGCCATCCAGTCTCTGGTTAACAACCTCCAAAGAAGGAGATTCCACCACACCCTGTTGAGGCAGCAGCAGATTCCACCGTTGAACAACTCTTGCTGTCAGAAAGTCCTTCCTAATGTTTAGGTGGAATCTCTTTTTCCTTTAGTCTGAAGCCATTGCTCCATAGTGTCCTAGTCTCTGAAGCAGCAGAAAACAGGCTTGCTCCATCCTCCATATCACATCCCTTGAGGTATTTACGCATGGCTATCATGTCACCTCTTAGCCTGCTCTTCTCCAGGCTAAAGATATTTTGCTCCCTAAGCCACTTCTCGTAGGGCTTCATGGTTTCCAGCCTTTGACCATTTTGGTCACCCTCCTCTGGACATGTTCCAGCTTGTCAATATCCTTCTTGAAATGAGATGCCCAGAACTGGACACTGTATTCCAGGTGGGACCTGACAAAGAGAATAGAGTGGAGCTATCACTTTGTTCTACCATGTGTGACTTTTGTGCACAGTAAGTCCTGAACTACAAAGATTCTCATCAGTCCAAGTTTTATCTCATCAGAGCTCCTAACAAGCACCAAACATGGGCTTTTTAAAACCATTAAAAAAAAATATTTTCCAGTATTCTTTCCATCCCTAGAGCCACTAGCCTGCCAGCACTGGTTAATGTTTTTTTTTAATCCTGTTTTTCAAAACCAGAAATCAATTCTTTTGCATTTTTGGCAGCCTGTGAGGCTCCCACAGGGTCCTGGGCTGAAAACTTGGCCCATATACCTGCTGCAGTTGCCCACCCCTGCTCTAGAAGGTTGATTTTCTCAGTTGCATCAATAGGAGTCTGGTGTCTAGATCGAGGGAGGTACTGGTACCACTCTACTCTGCTTTGGTTAGACCTCATCTTGAATACTGTGTCCAGTTCCGGGCACCCCAATTCAAGAAAGACATGGTCAGGCTGGAGCAGGTCCAGAGGAGGGCGACCAAAATGGTGAGAGGCCTGGAAGCCATGTAGCCCTATGAGGATAGACTTAGAGAGCTGAGTATGTTTAGTCTGCAGAAGAGAAGGTTAAGAGGGGACATGATAGCCACGTTTAAATATTTGAAGGGATGCCATGTAGAGGAAGGAGAGGGCTTGTTTTCTGCTGCTCCAGAGACCAGGAGAAGGAGCAATGGATTCAAACTGCAGGAAAGGAGATTCCACCTGAACCTCAGGAAGAACTTCCTGACGGTCAGGGCTGTCTGGCAGTGGAATCTGCTGCCTCGGAGTGTGGTGGAGTCTCCTTCCTTGGAGGTTTTTAAGCAGAGGCTGGATGGCCATCTGTTGGGTGTGCTTTGAGGGTGTTCCTGCATGGCAGGGGGTTGGACTGGATGGCCCCTGGGGTCTCTTCCAACTCTACATTTCTATGATTCTATGATTCTATGATTTTTTTCCAAACATGGTGACTGACGGCCAGTTTGTGATAAGCATCTCAGAGAGAGGCAGGTCCTGCAATGTGGCCGAATGAGTTTTGCATGAAGGGCGCCTTCCCTCTTCTGCTGGGAGCTGTGGGTTGGAAGAGGTCGTTCTGGCCCAAGTGTGCCTTCCACTCAAATGCCTTCCATTTCTTTTGCTCACAGGAGATGTTTGGCTACAAGACTCAAGGCTTCCGGAGGGCCCTGTGCGTGGCCAGCTACCTCCTGTCCTGCGGAGCCCTCCTGCTTCTCTTCTACTGGAAGCCGGAGTGGGACGTATGGGCAAACTGCGTGCCCTGCAGCCTGGAGGAGGCAGACGTTGTGTTGCTCAGAACCACAGTAAGGGGGCAGTTGGTTTCGCTTTTGTGTATTAGTGAGGAGAAGAGCCACACATGGCGTTAGGTGCCCCCAAGAGGACCGGGGACCTTATTCTTACTCCTGCCCTCTATGGCCATTTCCGCATGGGGTATTAGAAATGGTGCAGTCCGTCCTCCAGGGAGGATGTCCGCACCTGGGAGCGGACTGGGTCCGGACTGCTTAGTGTAGTTCCACACCTCAGCCCGCTCCGGAACGACCTCAAGTGGTCGTCCAGCGTGCTTTTGAAAAACCTGTTTTTTGAGGTTTTTCAAAAGCACGGAGCGTGCCAGTGCGAGCCTGCTCCCTTGTGCAGAATCGCAGGCTCGCACCAGTGCGAGCCTGCGATCTGCCGGGGGCGGGCTTCAGGCTGGCGAGCTTCAGCGGTTGGTCGAGACCCTCGACCGACCGGAAGCCGCCATTTTCGTCCCCGGAGCGGTGCGGAGCGACGAGCACGTGCTGCTCCGGAGCAGCCTGGACCGGACCGGGCAGCCAAAAGACCCGGTAAGTAGCGTCACGGGGCGATTCCCTCGCCTCGTGCGGAAATGGCCTGAGATGTCCTTGCAGAGTCAATGTGGGGCGATTTCCACCCACCAGAGGTGCCCCCTGGTGGGGAGAGCCAAATGCTGCTGCTCCTGTGGAAAGATAGGACCTTTCCGCACTACACAGTTATAGTGCTATTATTCCACTTCCAACCTCCTGTGGAATTCTGGGCTTTGTTGTTTCCTGAGGCCCAAGAGCTCTCTGGCTGAGAATTCTAAAGGCCCCTTCCTCAACTGCAACCCTCAGGGTTCCATATAGGATGCTGAAAGTGGAATAATAGCACTATAACAACGTAGTGTGGAAACGGTCACATTGACAGCTGAATTCCCCTGGGAGTGTTTTTTCTCAAGCCCAGCAGTGTCGTTTTCACCCCTCTTAAACTGCTGTGTGCGATGTGGGCACAGTCCTGGTGTGGGCAAGACATTTTTGCACCCTCAGGCCCCTGGACTCCCCTGGCTGCCCTTGTCACTGGCGGAAAAAGGAAGGGAGATTAGTGGCATCTCCAAGATGCCTCTAAGAGCAGCTGTTTGCCTTTTAAATGGGAAGTAGGGGCCCCTTGCACTGTTTAATGTTAATCACATGCAGACACACACAAGCTGGCGTCCTGTTAGTGAGTTACAATACTGTGACTCGAACTTGCGCTGCAGCTAGAATTCTTACCCTAAAGGCACCCTCAGATCCCATCTGATCTCGGAAGCTAAGCAGGGTCGGCTCTGGTCAGGATTTGCGTGGGAGACTGCCAATGAATCTCAGGTGCCGTAGACTCTATTTTAGAGGAAGGAACTGGCAAAACCACCTCTGAATATTTCTGGCCTAAGAAAACCCTACAAAATTCAAAGGGATGCCATAAGTCGACAGGAGACTGGAAGCCACACGCACAAGTCCAGCTCGTAAGTCCAGCTTACGCTGCAATTGTTTTAGGCAGTGTGGAGGCTGGAATTCTGTAAAGAGCACGCAATTGACTGAAACCCGCCCCCCATTCCCACCCCTTTTAAGCAACACGGTCAACCCCAGCAGAGCCATGTCCGTGCTCTGGAAGAGGGGGAGGCTCAGCAGAGAGGGTCTAGCCAGTTTTCTGTAGCTGGACAAGCTGCGAGGATGTCATCTTCGGCAGCCCCTTGGACCTCCGGCGAAGCCTGGCGCTGTCCATCCGGATGCAAGAAAACAACCGGATGCATTTCCACTGATTCCTCTGCTCTCTGAGGAGATGGAAGTAGCTGGGCTGGGGGAAGGGGGCTGCACAGCTTAAAAGGAGACGTTTTAGTGGGATAGGGAGTAGCGTCGCCAGACAGCTGTGTGCCCCAGGGACAGCTCCAGTGCAGGACTCCGGTCATGACTTTGTAGAAGTGGTTCTATGAGCCGCCTGCCCTTCTCCTCCTCATTGTTGTCCTCCTTGTCCTCTTGCCCCCTCTTCCGCGTCTTCTTTTGCATGCCCTTAGTTGCTTCTGGTCTTATTTTTCCCTCTATCCAGGATGAATTTCGTGTTTACGCTCGTAAAAAGGTGGCCTGGATCTCCGTCTCCACCCTGAACGATGTGAATCCCGAACACCCTGTCCTTGCTGAAGATGGTTCCCTCCTCAGCAAAGTCATCATGAAGCCAGAGCTCAAAGTAAGTGGGAGTTGAAAAGCCCCGCGGTGACCCAGGGGAGCTCCTGGCTTCTTTCTGGCTGCCCCCGGGCCCGGCTGTTAGGGATGACGTCTCCAGAACCGTGGGTAGTTTCACGCTTCTCCTTATACAAATAGAAACGTATTCAAATAATTGTATATATTTTTTGCTAGACACCGATACATCTTGCAACTCTTTCGTAAGCTTGATTGGCGGTCAGCGGGCGGAGCAAAGCAGAGGTCCCTGCCAGCCCTTTTGCCGAGGGGGCACGGCATCCCCCTCCCGGCCAACCGGGCCCCCCCAACGAATTCCACCCGGAGTTCAGGCCCTCGGACCCCCGTCCCGTCCCCGAAAGGCAACGAGCCAATCCGCTCCTTCCGGACGTTCATTTTGGCTCCACCCCCAAAGGGTGCCCTCATCTGCTCGGCTCCTCTCAGCTCCAGACATTTTTCTTTTAACTTTCTTTTAACTTTTGTACGCTTTTAAAATGATTCTACACTGCTTTTATGTGGCTGATTTTTAAATGTTTGTGAATGCTTTGTAACCAACTCTCTCCGGAAGCTGCCGTGGAGAAAGGCGACGTACAAGCGCAATCAATCAATGAACAGCCTTCCCACCCAGCCCCCCCCCGCAGTTTCCCACCTGCCACGATAACTCAGTGGAAGCCCCCAGCTGGGCTCCGAGGCCGTCTGCCTGGCGGGGCAGTGAGCGGAGATGGGGACAGGGAAGGCGCCTTCCCTCCGGGAGGTCTCTGGCTGGCCCTGGCTGGGAACAGCGGGGCCAGCGGAGTGCTGTGGCTTTCAGGCTCCTGCCTTGGCTCCCGCTGTGCCCAGGAAGGAGCTTCTGACGGTTATGTAACCGGTGCCTGTCTGGGCATCAGTCCTTCTAACTGGCTGGCATGACTCAGAGGAAGAGAATGCGTGCTGGCATTCCTTGAGGGATGTGTTTCAGGTAAAAAATGTTCCGCAGGCCTTCACATAATAACTCCTTTCAGCCGTGTTTACGTATCATTTGTGCCTTATTGGCGTTGAAGCAGAAAGTGTAGACGAACAAACAGGCTAATCCTCTAAGCGAAAGGCCAGTGAGGGCACCGTGCCTAGAAGGCGGCCAGAAAGCCACCTGCCTTTGTTCGGAGAGGAGAATTCAGTCTCGTGGGGGTACGGGGGGGATTGTTAAATAAGTACAGGTGTGTCACGTGGGGCTGAGAGCCTAACTTGCTAGGCTGGAAGCCCCCAGTCCGAATCGCTCCTCCGGTATGAGCCTCCGAGCCCTTTTCCCCACGCCCGTCAGCAAGAGGACTGAGCTACCTTTCAGGAGGAAGGAGGGAGAGAGGAAGGGGGACAGAGATAATGTGCAGGAAGTCCAGACCAGGGCTGGAATCCTGTTGGGGTCTTACTCATGTGCAAGCTCCCCCATGAAAGCAGCACCGCTGGAACCCAGAGGTGCACTTGTGCCTGGTTGTGCCTTTGGTTGCGGATGTGGTTGTGCATTCTGGGGGGGTTTACTACAGACCTCCAACCCAGACTGAGGACCTTGATGACGCCTTCCTCAACCAAATGACTGTGCATTCAAAAAGGAGAGATACAGTAATAATAGGAGATTTCAGTTACCCAGATATATGTTGGCGGTCAAACTCTGCCAAGACAGCAAGGTCCAGCAAGTTTCTTGCTTGTCTTGCAGACGATTTCATGGTCCAGAAGGTGGAAGAGGCCACAAGGGGATCAAATATTCTAGATCTGATCCTGACCAAGAGGGATGACCTTGTTGATGAGGTAGAAGTGGTTGGATCTTTAGGGGGGAGTGACCATGCCCTATTGGAATTGGGCATTCAGCGGGAAGGAGAAGATAAGTGTAGCCAGACACTTGTCTTAGATTTTAAAAAAGCGGACTCCTGTAAACTTAAGGAGCTGCTGGCTGGAATTCCGTGGTCAAGAATAGTGAAAGGGAAAGGAGTTCAGGAGGCATGGGAGTTCCTTAAAAGGGAGATACCGAAGGCACAGTCTAAAACTGTGCCAATAAGGAGGAAAAATGGAAGGCATCTGAAGAAACCAGAATGGTTGACTAAAGAACTCTCAGCTGAGCTGAGCGTTAAGAGAAACGTGTACAGGAAATGGAAGAAGGGGGAAACCACCAAAGAAGAATTTAAGCATGTAGCTAGGAGATGTAGGGAGGAGGTCAGAAAGGCTAAAGCACAGAACGAACTTAGGCTGGCCAGAGACACTAAAAACAATAAAAAGGGCTTTTTAAAATATGTCCGTAGCAAAAGGAAAAAGAAGGAGACGATAGGGTCGCTGTGCAGAGAAGATGGCGAATTACTAACAGGGGGAAGAGAAAAGGCAGAACTACTTAACACCTTCTTTGCCTCAGTTTTTTCCCAGAAGGATACAAGCACTCAACCTGGCGTTTGGGGAGCAGGTGTCCGCTCCAAGGCTTGGCAGGCAGCCAAGAGCCGGTTAACAAGTCTAAGGCAATAAATCAAGAGCTTTCAGCAGCAAGGAGACCCTCTGGCAGTTACGTCACGGCCAGAGTTCTCAGTGAACAGTCCAAGTAAGAGAAATTACCAGAGCCGGTCCGAAAGGGGGGGGGTGAGGTTCCAGCGGGTCGGGCAGCGTTCCAGGAGGCAAGGCAGGGATTTAGGAGATCCAACACGTAACTCTCCCCAAATGGGACAGTTGTGAACCAACAATGACCCCAGGCTGAATGCGTGCTTTTATAGCCAGATCACTCCTCCAGGTGTTTTCTCAGCTGGACCTTGATTGCCTGGCGTTTCCTATTTAAACGCTCTGACCTCCTGAGAGCACTCTTTTGCTCCCGATGCTGCTGGTAAGTAGGTACCTGCTCTTGCACCTCACTATCTGACTCTTCTGGCTGGGCTGGGTCTGAGGCAACCCCTGGCTCTGTTGCTGGGGCTACTGGGGCCAAGGGCTCTGTGTCTGGGGCAGCAGTATCCAGGGTCTCGGGTGCCGACTCAGAGCTTGAGTCCTGGAGCTCCAGGGTCCTGACATCACACCCCTCCCCAACAGTATCCCCACCAGCCTGAGAAGGGCCCGGCTTGTTGGGGAAGCGGCGGTGGAAGCGATGCACCAGGTCCGGGGCATGGACGTCCGATGCATCCTCCCACGAGCGGTCCTCCGGTCCGTAGCCCCACCAGTCAATCAGATATTGGAGGTGCCCCCGGCGCCGCCGGGAGTCCAGGATGCGGTCGACCTCATACTCCTCCTCCCCATCCACCAAGAGAGGAGGGGCCGCCGGTCCTCGAGAGGCATCCTCTGGGACATCGCTCGCCGGCACCAACAACGACCTATGGAAGACCGGGTGGGTCCGGAGTGTCCGGGGCAGCTGGAGGCGGAAGGCCACCTGATTCACCTGGGCCACGATTGGGTAGGGGCTGATAAACCGGGCATCCAACTTCCGACAGGGACGAGACACCGGCAGGTGGCGCGTCGTCAGCCAGACCCGATCGCCCACCGTCAGCGGGGGACCGGGCTGGCGATGTTTGTCTGCTTCCCGCTTGTAGACCTCCTTCGCGAGTTCCAGCTGCTCACGAAGGAGGGCCTGGGCCGCCTGCAATTCCTGCAGCCATTGGTCGGCCGCCGGGACCTCCGATCGAGCCCCCACAGCCGGGAACAGCTGTGGGTGGAACCCGTAATTGGCAAAAAACGGGGTCTGTCGGGTGGAAGAGTGGACCGCGTTGTTGTACGCAAACTCCGCCAAGGGGAGCAGGTCCACCCAGTTATCCTACTGGTAGCTGGCATAACACTGCAGATACTGCTCCAGGGTGGCGTTGGTGCGCTCGGTCTGCCCATCCGTCTGCGGGTGGTGCGCTGTCGACAGGCGAGGCTCTATATCCAGCTGGCGCAGGAGGCTCTGCCAGAATCGCGCTGTGAACTGGGCGCCCCGGTCCGTCACGATTCCGTCGGGAAGACCATGCAGCTGGAACACATGGTCCATGACCAGGCATGCCGTCTCCTTGGCGGTGGGAACGGTCGGGCAGGGCACGAAATGGACCATCGTGGTGAAGAGATCCACCAGCACCAGAATGGCTGTATGGTCCCTCACCGGGGGCAGGTCGGTGATGAAGTCCATGGATATCACCTTCCAGGGGCCTGAAGGTGTGGCCAAGGGTTGCAGCAGACCAGCGGGCCGCCCCGGCAGGTCCTTGGCCCGGTGGCACACGGGGCAGGTTCGGACATAACGGTCCACTTCGGTACGCATCCTGGGCCACCAAAACTCTTGCGACACCAGGTGCAGGGTATTGTACAGCCCAAAGTGGCCCGCCGGCCTACCGTCATGGCACAACCGGAGGACCTCCTCCCGGCAGGGGCCTGCAGGTACGTAGAGACGATCCCGGTGATACAAGAGGCCATCCCGCACGGAGTAGGGCGAGGAGTCCCCGGCCTCCGGATGGGAACGGACCAGTGGGTCCTGTGCTTGCCCCAGCCGGATCCACTCTGTGAGAGACGGGGCGTCCTGGGAGGCCGCGAAGTGCTCTGGCCGGAGTATGGTGGACTGGGTCTCGGCCTCCGGGGTGGCAGCGTACTCCGGCTTCCTGGACAAGGCATCGGCCAGGCGATTCCGGGCACGAGGCACGTAGTGCAACTGGAAATTAAACCGGGCAAAGAACTGGGACCACCGCACCTGTCTTGGGGTGAGCTTGCGGGCCGTCTGGAGGTATTCTAAATTCCGGTGGTCGGTGCGCACCTGCACTGGGTGAGCCGCACCTTCCAGCAAGTGGCGCCAGTGCTTGAAGGCCGTCTTGATGGCCAGCAGCTCCTTCTCCCAGATCGGGTAATTGCGCTCGGCGGGGTACAACTTCCAGGAGTAGTAAGCGCACGGCAAGAGATGTGCGCCCAACGCGGCTGGTTGCAGGAGCACGGCACCCACAGCCACGTCGGAGGCATCGGTCTCCAGTACGAACGGCATCCTCAGGTCCGGGTGCTGCAGCACAGGCTCCATGGTAAAGTGGGTCTTCAACTCCTGGAATGCCTGCTGCGCTGCCGGAGTCCAACAGAAAGGCGTCTTACCCCGTAAGAGGTTCATGATGGGGGCCGCCAACTGGGCGAAGTTCGGAATGAACTTCCGGTAGAAGTTGGCGAACCCCAGAAACCGCTGGACCTCTTTACGGCTACTGGGCGACTGCCAAGCAACCACTGTCTCCACCTTGGCTGGGTCCATCTCGATCCCCTGGTGCGAGATTTGGTATCCCAGGAAATCGATGGCCGGGAGATCAAAGGCGCATTTCTCCAGCTTAGCGTACAGCCGGTGCTCGTGAAGGCGTTGAAGGACTGCTTGGACGTGAGCGTCGTGGGCGGCCTGGTTCGGAGAGTAGATCAGGAAATCATCCAGGTATATGATGACAAACTGGTCCAGATAGTCCCGGAAGATGTCGTTTACAAAATGCTGGAAGACTGCCGGGGCGTTACACAGGCCAAACGGCATGACCGTGTATTCATAGTGGCCATACCGGGTCTGGAACGCCGTCTTCCACTCGTCCCCAGCGCGGATCCAGACCAGATTGTAGGCCCCCCGAAGGTCTAACTTGGTAAAGACGCGAGCATGCCGCAACCGTTCCAAGAGCTCTGGAATCAGGGGCAGGGGTAGTGGTTGCGGATGGTGATGTGGTTCAGAGCCCGGTAGTCATTGCAAAGCCGAAGCTCCCCGCATTTCTTGCAGACAAACAAGACAGGAGCCCCAGCCGGCGAGGTGGAGGGTCTGATGAACCCCCGCTGCAGGTTCTTTTCCAGGAGGTCTCGCAAAGCGGCCAACTCTGGCTCTGAGAGGGTGTAGAGCCTCCCAGCTGGGATGGGGGCCCCTGGGACCAGGTCGATGGCGCAGTCGTAAACCCGGTGCGGGGGCAGGCGGTCCGCCTCCTTCTTATCAAAGACGTCGGAGTAGTCCTGGTATTTCGCAGGCAGCACGACCAAAGGTTCGGCCCTCTCCCCCTCAGTGGCTGCGTGGAGTCGGTCTGGCCAACAGTGCTCCTGGCAGTACTCCGAAGCAAAGAGCACCTCGCGCCGAGCCCACGAGATGTGTGGGTCGTGCTTGGAGAGCCAGGCCATTCCCAGCACCACTGGGAAGTGGGGCACTGCGGCCAGGGCAAACCGAATATATTCCACGTGACCCTGGATCTCCAACCTGAGGTCCGGGGTCTGGTGAGTTACTGGTCCGGACCTGAGTAGCCGTCCATCGATGGTCTCAACGGGCTGGGGTGTGGCCAAAGGCAGCAGCGGAATCTGGTGTCGGGTGGCAAAGCCCAAGTCCATAAAGTTGCTGGAGGCTCCGGAGTCCAGCATGGCCCCCAGAGGCACCGACTGAGCCTCCCCGACCCACACGGTTGCTGCCACCAGCAAAGGATCCCCCCTGGATTCCGTCGAGCCAGAGCCCACAGCTGGGGAGGATGGGCTTTGAGCAGTAGGCTCCCCCAAGCCGCGTAGCCCCTCTAGGCTTGGGGAAGTCCATTTCCCGATTGACCCAGGCTGGGCTTCTTGGCTGGGCAGCTTCTTGCAAAATGACCCCCCAGTCCACAGTACAGACAGAGGCCCGCCTGCCTCCTGCGCTCCTTCTCCGCCGAGGAGAGGCGGGGGCATGCCCCTCCCAGCTGCATCGGCTCCTCAGGAGGAAGGGCGCAGGTAGGTCCAGAGTTAGAGCTGGCCTCTCGAGCGGCCACCGCCCCTCCAGGCCCGGAAGCCCGGGGGAGGGCCGCCTGACGAGCCAGCCTGCATGCCTCTAGGCGCCCATCAATACGCAGGGCTTGCTCAATCAGGAGCTGCAAGGTAGCCGGTGGGGGGCAACGAGCCAGTTCGTCCAGAATCTCCGGGGCCAGCCCTGCTTTAAACTGGTCATGCAGGGCGGGGTCATTATAGGCCACGTCCTGGGCCAGGAGCCGGAAGGCCGTGACATATTCCCGGACCGGTCTCTTCCCTTGGCGCAGCTGACGCAGCTGCCGGCTGGCGGTCTCGGCTTGGACCGGATCCCCCCACACCGACCTAAAAGCCTGGAGGAAGGCGGCCATGCTGTACAGTACTTGGCTATCCTGCCGCAGGAGTGGCGTGGCCCACTTGGCAGTGGGCCCTTGCAGCAGGCTGATGATAAACGCCACCTGGGCACGTTCATCTGGGAAATCCGCCCTGCGCACTTGCAGAAACAAGTTACAGTTGGCCAGGAAGGTCTCCAATTGCACAGGGTCTCCCTGAAATTTATCTGGCACGGCCACAGGGATCCGCTTGGCGTGGTGTGCCGTGGCAAGCTGAGCCAATTGTCTCTGTAGCTCGGCCACCGCTTTGGCGAGCTGAGCCACCTGAGCCTTCAGGGTTTGATTTTCCTGCTTTAAAGCTTCCATTCTCGGAGGTTCCTCTGCCCGGCTCAAGGCTGTGGTTGGTTCACAATCTGTCCGCTCCAAGGCTTGGCAGGCAGCCAAGAGCCGGTTAACAAGTCTAAGGCAATAAATCAAGAGCTTTCAGCAGCAAGGAGACCCTCTGGCAGTTACGTCACGGCCAGAGTTCTCAGTGAACAGTCCAAGTAAGAGAAATTACCAGAGCCGGTCCGAAGTCCAAAAGGGGGGGGTGAGGTTCCAGCGGGTCGGGCAGCGTTCCAGGAGGCAAGGCAGGGATTTAGGAGATCCAACACGTAACTCTCCCCAAATGGGACAGTTGTGAACCAACAATGACCCCAGGCTGAATGCGTGCTTTTATAGCCAGATCACTCCTCCAGGTGTTTTCTCAGCTGGACCTTGATTGCCTGGCGTTTCCTATTTAAACGCTCTGACCTCCTGAGAGCACTCTTTTGCTCCCGATGCTGCTGGTAAGTAGGTACCTGCTCTTGCACCTCACTATCTGACTCTTCTGGCTGGGCTGGGTCTGAGGCAACCCCTGGCTCTGTTGCTGGGGCTACTGGGGCCAAGGGCTCTGTGTCTGGGGCAGCAGTATCCAGGGTCTCGGGTTCCGACTCAGAGCTTGAGTCCTGGAGCTCCAGGGTCCTGACAGCAGGGGAGGAAGCAGGGGGAATGCGGCACATAATAGGTGGAGAGGTGGTACAGGAATACCTGGCCACACTGGATGAATTCACATCTCCAGGGCCAGATGAATTGCATCCTAGGATATTAAAAGAACTGGTAGAGGTCATTTCGGAACCGCTTACTATAATCTTTGAGAAATCTTGGAGGATAGGAGAAGTTCCAGCAGACTGGAGGAGGGCAAATGTTGTCCCCATCTTCAAGAAGGGAAAAAAAGAGGACCCAAATAATTATCGCCCGGTCAGCCTGACATCGGTACCCGGAAAGATCCTGGAGCAGATCATTAAGCGGTCAGTTTCTAATCACTTAGAAAGCAATGTCGTAATCACGAGAAGTCAACATGGATTTCTCAAAAATAAGTCATGCCAGACTAATTTGATCTCTTTTTATGATAGAGTTACTAGCTTGATAGATGAAGGAATGCTGTGGATGTAGCATATCTTGATTTCAGTAAGGCCTTTGACAAAGTTCCCCATGACATTCTTGCAAAGAATCTAGTAAAATGTGGGCTGGACAGGGTTACTGTCAGGTGGATCTGTAACTGGTTGACTGACCGTTCCCAAAGGGTGCTCACCAATGGCTGCTTTTCATCCTGGAGAGAAGTGACTAGCGGGGTGCCACAGGGTTCTGTCCTGGGCCCAGTGCTGTTCAATATCTTCATCAGTGACTTGGATGAAGGAATAGAGGGCATGCTCATCAAATTTGCAGATGACACCAAATTGGGAGGGGTTGCTAATACGCCAGAAGACAGGATCAAAATTCAAAATGACCTGGACAGATTGGAGAGCTGGGCCAAGGCTAACAAAATGAAATTCAACAGAGAGAAGTGTAAGGTCCTACACTTAGGTAGAAAAAATGGAATGCAGAAATATAGGATGGGGGACACGCGGCTGGATGGCAGTACGTGTGAAAGGGATCTAGGAGTCTTAATAGACCACAAGCTGAAGATCAGTCAGCAGTGTGATGTGGCAGCCAAGAAAGTGTTACTGCCCTGGCTAGCCCGAGCTTGGGGGATATAAAAAGATATCTCTCGATATCAATAATTCGGCCTCACATACCCATTCCCCTCCACGTGCTTGCGAGGCCCCGGGACAAGCATGCATACAGGCTCGGCCGATAATCGCCGTAATATTCCAACACAATACAGGCAGGCCAGAAATAGCCGACTCGCAGCTTCAGGAGACCTCAAAGGCAAGTACTCTATTATGTATGCACGCAACTTTCAAAAGATCCTCTGCCCCGCGCTGGCAGCTGGATGATCTGACTATACAACGCTCAAGTACTCCGCGTTTGCATACTGGCTACCCTATTGACAATTTGGCTATAATTCAATCATTCAAATTCTGACCTTTCGGAGGCTTTGTCTCCAGCCCCAAATACATTGTTTTCCCCAAGTACGAACTAGCCTGCGGTCACAATTCTCCTTATAAAAAACCCTGACTTTGAGCGCTTCCTTGGATTGCTCTTGGCTTCCATCCTGCCTTGCTGTCGCTTTGTCCAGCGAACCTTCCCCTCCGCTCCACGTGCTGAGATCCACGCTCCCCAGCTTCTCCGCTTCCAACCGGGCTTCAGGACAGGTGAAGTATCACCCAAAGCAACAACTCCTCTAAAATCCCTCTATCCCACTCCAACCTTTATTTCTTTAGTTATCTGTGTGAGTGTGCTGCATACACTGTTTGATTGTGTTTTAATAAAACAACATTTATTATTTCAACTTCTGTGTGCTCCTTGACTCGGCCTGACCCCGTAAACATAGGGTTCAAGATCTTGCTATATTACCCTGCCTCTCGTATTGCTAGGCTGTGCTCTTGGCTAATTCTCCCAACTTATATAGTTGAGAGCGCATTTAGGTGTCCCTCCCGGGACCCCCAGAAATCAAGGTAACAAAAGCCAATGCAATTCTTGGTTGCATCAATAGGAGTATAGTGTCTAGATCGAGGGAGGTACTGGTACCACTCTGCTCTGCTTTGGTTAGACCTCATCTTGAATACTGTGTCCAGTTCTGGGCACCCCAATTCAAGAAGGACATGGTCAAGCTGGAGCAAGTCCAGAGGAGGGCGACCAAAATAGTGGGAAGCCTGGAAGCCATGCCCTATGAGGATAGACTTAGAGAGCTGGGTATGTTCAGTCTGCAGAAGAGAAGGTCAAGAGGGGACATGACAGCCATGTTTAAATATTTGAAGGGATGCCATGTAGAGGAAGGAGAGGGCTTGTTTTCTGCTGCTCCAGAGACCAGGAGAAGGAGCAATGGATTCAAACTGCAGGAAAGGAGATTCCACCTGAACCTCAGGAAGAACTTCCTGACGGTCAGGGCTGTCCGGCAGTGGAATCTGCTGCCTCGGAGTGTGGTGGAGTCTCCTCCTTCTTTGGAGGTTTTTAAGCAGAGGCTGGATGGCTGCCTG
This sequence comes from Cyclura pinguis, assembly GCA_030412105.1. Taxonomy (NCBI): domain Eukaryota; kingdom Metazoa; phylum Chordata; class Lepidosauria; order Squamata; family Iguanidae; genus Cyclura; species Cyclura pinguis. The sequence goes on from CM059601.1 coordinate 869,123, forward strand.
GTGGGAGTGCTTTGAGGGTGTTCCTGCATGGCAGGGGGTTGGACTGGATGGCCCCTGGGGTCTCTTCCAACTCTACATTTCTATGATTCTATGATTCTGTTGCTCAAAGTTGCCATTCGGTGCAAGGGCTGCATAGCACATGTGTAACAGTTGAGATATAATAAGGGGGAAGCAATTAATGAATGAGCGACTTGGAGGGACCAGATATGAATACACAGAGCTGATCCCCACCATTTTGGGGCCATAGCTAACACTCGTTAATAGTGTGCAGAAGGAGGCACGGTGACCCCCTTTTGAGTGTCCTGTACCACAGAAACCCTATGATGAGGCAATTGAAACAAGGGGAAGTGCCGGAAGGTGAGATCCACAGGGTTGGCTGGGACTCAGCGAGCTCCTGGGGAAGAGCAGAGGACAACTACGAGTAGCCCTGTGGCTAAGGATGCTGCAGGACTCAAGCAGAAAGTATGTTCAGCTGTTGGCTTGTTTAGAGGCAAAAGAAGCAGCACACATTATAGGAACATGGAATGTGATAAGCATGAACCAGGGGAAGCGAGATGTAGTAGAACAAGAAATGAAACATATAAACATTGCAACACTTTGTAAAGTCCTCTGTGGCCTGGGTCCTGGATATTTGAAGAATCATGTCTTCCTTTATGAGCCCATGAGAGCCCTAAGATTGTCTGGGTAGGACCTTCCCTTGGTCCCACCGTGCTCTCGGGTGCTCTTGGTGGGAAGAAGGAAGAGAGGGGCCTTCTGGGTGGCTGCTCCCTGACTTTGGATCTCCCTCCCCAGAGAGAGCGGGGAGGCCCCCTCCTCGCTCTCCTTCCATCGGCAGGTCGAAATGCCATCGGGCGTTAGAAATTGGCTAGGGTTGGGCCTTTGATGCTGCTCCGTGCTCGTTTTAAGGTTTGGATATAGCCTTTTAATGAATTTTAAAATTTTTAATGTTTACTGCTTTGTGAATTGTTTATATTAAAAAATCTAATATTGATACTTCTACTAATGCTTTTTATTAGTTGAACTAAGTGGAGGTAGGCCAACAGGTTTCAGATGAAGAATTCTTGTTTCTCCTGTTTAGTGAGAACAGAATAAGAAGCAGCAGCTGTAGAGTATTGGAGGGCAGATTTATTTAAGCCTTTGGAGAGACTTCCTTGTAGACGTAGAAACCGGTCTGTCAGAGGGCAAGGGAGACCACGGGAGCGGCAGTCTTGGGGATCTCCCTCCTGGAAGCCCAGAGGCAGGCGGGAGAGGGAAAGGCAGCGGGCCAAGATGATTTTGGTGTGGTTCCGAGAGCAAATCAAGCCTGAACTCTCCCCGGAGGCCCAGATGACTAAACTGAAATGGTCATACTTTGAATATACCATGGAAAGGTGTGGCTCACTACAAAAAGACAGCAATGCCTGGAAGGTAGACGGCAGCAGGAGAAGAGAAAGACCTCGTGAGAGGTGGCTACAGTCAGTCGGGGAAGCCACGGCTGAGCCTTCCCTGAGCCTGCAGGACCTCAGCAGGGGTGACTTAGAGGCCCCTCACTGATAGGGCTGCCAGAAGTTGAAGCTGGCCTGATGGCAGCTGATGGCAGCAAGTCCTGTACTCCTAGTCCAGCCTTCAACCTCGCTGATGCCCCAGTGGCCAAATCCTGGCTTGCAGCTGGTGTTCACGGGGACCCGGAAGCCCTTCCTCCTCCTCCTCCTCTTCCTCTTTTCATTTATATACCATGTTTTCCCAATTGCAGGACCCAAGACAGCTAACAAAAGTCAAAACACCCCCGAAATCATAAATAAAGTTTATTGTAAAAATAGACAAATGAGAGCCATAGACTTGGAGCCACGTTACCCCAAAATGTAGGTGCCACAAGGGCCATCCCGCGATGCCAAATACCTCTTTGCAAAAGTAGGGAATGAATTCGCTCAAAGAGGTAGCTTGTGAGAGGAGGGGAGGTTAACCTAATGAGACCTTTCCTACCAACGTTTACGGGTTCACGCAGGAAAAGAATCAGCCAGAGATTCAAAAGTAAGCTAAAAGTGTGTTTTTAGTGAGGGGAACTCACTCGTGCATGCACATAAGATATACACAGTCAAACATTCACACAAGAGCTAACTGAAGGAGAAAGGGAGCGAAGAAAAATTATGGATAGAGAGGCTGGTTTTTTTTTGGGGAGGGGGGTATAATTACCAGTCCAGAAGAGTAGTGAAGAGCTGAAATGTGGCTTGGCTTAGGTAGGACCTAAGGACAGTTCTCATTCAGGAGCCGGGCGGACAGAGTGATGGGTAGACCTTCAAGAGACTGCACTGGGCATCCTGAAATCAGGGGTATTTGTACCCCAAAAAATAGCCTGCGGCAGTGGAAAATATGTGCAGTTCCAGGTGTAGAACAATGGGGGTTGCAGCACAGACAACGGACTATCAACCCGCTAGTGTTCGCAGTGTTTGGACGACAAAGACGTGATGACTGTTGTAATAGGATGACAAAGATGTAATGTGTGTTGTAATAGCCGTCTGCTGTGGGTGCTAGGAGCAAGAGGAAGGAGTCCGGGTGCACAGGAGTCGGACGTCTGTCAACCAGTGTCCTGGCGGGCTTCTCACAACTGTGTTCCCTGGAAAGACATTCAGCTTCTGCTTCAGCCTGTTGTCCACAGGAATGGCGTTTATGTGCCTGACAAATGACTCAGTCTTACCTGGAGGGTGTTTAGGATGACCTGCCTTTCTTTCTCACGTTTACAGTCAGGTTTCTTCCCTCGCTCAGTTTGACTTCTCGGTCACCTCTCAGGCTTGATTTTGATATCAGAGCCAATTAAACATGTGTTGCCAATCCAGTGGGTGCCAATAAGGTATGGTGCCCATCCAAATCATACTGGTATCAGGGACCCCCAAAGCGGGGCCTTACAGCCAATTTAAAACAAATCCATCAAAAACATTAAGATCACTTAAAACCATCAAAACAGCACACTGTTGGATGCTCTTGAAGTCAATTTCTAAAACAGAAAATGTTTCAGAAGCACTTAGAAGGACTATGAGGAGGGAGACTTCCTAGCTTCATGTGGGAGGGAGTTCCTAAGGCCAGGGGCAGCCACCGAGAAGACCTTGCCTCCTTCGTTCCCACCAAACATGCATGGGAACGGGGTGAGACCAAGAAAAGGGACTTGAATCTCCCAGCTGTGAATTTTGCTGGGAAGTTCCTTCCCAGGCACAGCATGATGAGGGAGGAAAGCATCTCCCTGCTGCCCTTCCTCTGCAGCAAGCATAGAACCATTGAATCTCAGAGCTGGAAGGGGACCCTAAGGGCCATCTAGTCCAGCCCTCTAGTCATGGAGGAACATACTGCTGGAGCACCCTTGAAACATGCCTATCCAAGCTCTGCTCGAAGGCCTCCAAAGAGGGAGGGTGTGCCACCCTTGACGGCAGCGTATTTCACTCTCAAACCGCTCTTACAGTGTGTGAATGTATGTATGTATGTATGTATATGTATATACAGAAAGAGAGAGAGAGTTCTTCTTAATGTTTAAATGGAACCTCTTTTCTGGTCATTTCAATCCACTGGTTTGTGTTCCAGTCTGTAGAGCAGTAGAAAACAATCTCACTCCATATTCCACATGACCTTCCTTCAGATATTTAAAAATGGCTCTTGTGTCACCTCTCAGTCTTTTCTCCAAGCTAAACGTACCCAGCTTCATCTTCTCGTGTGGTTTCCATGTTATCCTGTCCTCCGTCCTCAGCTTAATCCCTTCCCTCCGTGGATTCCAGGCACTTCCTGCACATGCTGATCCCCTCCTCTGCTTTGAATCTGTTGGGCTGCTCCTGGCTGGACGTTCCCATTGCAACATCAGCCCTCCTTTCCTTGGTTTCACAGGTGAGATGCATCCAAGTGCAGAAGATCAGGCACGCCTGGGACATTTCTGCGAAACGGTTTCGGAAGGTTGGGTGAGTCACTCTCCTCAGGATGTGACCCGTTGCCTCTTGTTGCCGACAAGTGTCTGTACAGGGACAGAAACTCCTGGGCTCCGTTGTGCCACTTTGTCTCTGCTTCTGTTTCAGAGTCCTTGAGGACAGCTTCACCTGTGCAGAGGTCCATGCAAAGTTTGGATCCGGGCTGACAAGCAAAGAGCAAGAGGTCAGGTATGCAAGCTCTCAGTCGTACAGGTGGAGTGTCTCTTAGCTGAAATGCTGGAGAGCAGAAATGTCCATGTGCTTCAGATATTTTTCAGATTTTGGAATATTGTCCCTTTTTTCAGGGACGTCTTTAAGTCTTTTACTCCAAATCTCAAGTCAAGTCTCAAGTCTCCACCTTCAAGTCTCAAATCAAGTCTCAAGTCCTTGAAAATACTTCCAAGTCAAGTCTCAAGTCAAATCTCAAGTCTGGAAGCCAGCTTTATGCCCCAACCAAAATTCCAGTATTATTGGATAGAGTAAAAAAAATTCAGTTTTAACAATTTAAGCAGAGTCGGCTACCCACATTTGCAGTTTTGCCGTCTGCAGCTTCAGGAGTGGGGAACAGGATCCCATCTCATTCCCCATTACTGAGGCTTCAGAAGCTTTAGAAGGGAGGATCCTTCTTCCTCAAGCCCGCTGCCTAATGCATTTGCTGTTCTCCTCTGAGAAATGCACCCAGCACTCTGGGGCCAGCCTTGTTTTTGCTCTTAGGAAACATTTTAGAAGACTCCTCCGATATGCAGTGGGGACGGGCTGCGGAGAAGACCTCAGGCCCAGCTCAGGCCCACTGCCTGACCCATTTGCGGTTCCCCTCTAAGAAAGGGACCCACACTTTGGGCTTGAGACAGATCATCTTGAGATGGAAGCATTGTTCAGTCATAAGGGTTCTGGATGAATGTGTTATGTGACTGAACCAAGGGCAGCAAGTCAGTCACTAAAAATATGCAAGTCTCAAGTCGAGTCGAGTCAGCGCCTCATTTATTGCTGAGTGAAGTCCGAGTTGAATCACTGAAGTGACTTAAGTCCAACTTGAGTCCGAGTCTGTCGACTCGAGTCTACGTCGCTACCTTTTTGGAATAGCCTCATGTCTTGTTTGTCTGCTACCCGAGTTGAGTATGAGATCTGAGACTGGAAAGAGCCTAAGGATCTGTGAAACGGGAGGAATGCAAGTGCAGAAATCCGTGCCTCACGCCGTTTCCCAGGCCCTCAGTCTCTCCCTCTCTCTCTCTCTGCCTCCAGCCACCCGCTTCCATCTTTGAGCCGGCCGCTGTGGCCATCCCGCTCATTTCTCTCTCAGATCCCCAGCTTCTCCCTTTTTGCTGCCAGCTGCCCGCTTCCGCTTTCGAGGTGGGATCTGGGCCACTCCTGCTCATTCCTCCCTTGGATCCTTGGCCTTTTTCTTCTTTTAACCACCAACCAAAAGAAGCGGGAGTGCTGCGGCCGCCGCCACCTTGAAAGCGGAAGAGGGTGGCTGATGGTAAAAGGTTTAGGCTCTCGGAGGTTTTCAGGTTTCTGGATAAGGGAGGTTCAACCTGTAGCCACGGTATCGGTTTCACAGGCTCTCAGGTGTCCCCACTCAGAGTTTTGGGACCAACAGTAATTCTGATTCTATCTAATCATTGAAGAATCAGTGAGGAGGTGCCCCATTCTGAGCAGTGTTGCTCCTCTTTGTAATTGTGCTCTCGTGATCCTTTCCACAGCAGTTTCATGCAGATGTTTTGCCCAGATTCTGCCCTATATTAAAACAGCTTGGAGCACTGTATAATAAAATCACCTTAATCAGTTTAAAACAATTTAAAACAGAATAATTTAAACACCTCTAATGCATATTAAAATGTTTGACAAGTTAAAACAAGACAGTTTAAACTAGTTAAAACAGGTAAAACAATATTAAACCATGATGCATGTACAGATTTGGAGGAACTCCAGCAGGCCCCTAATGCTCTAATTCAAAAAATAATTTTATTTATTTATTTATTTATTTTTTAAGTTTTATGCACACATTTTGGGGTTAATTTAGCAAACATAATTGCACTTTATATCTCAGTGTATCTATTTTTCACCACAAGATAACAAATTAGATATTAAATCTGACACCTCTACGCTGCTTCAAAAGCTCCGTACATCATCCCACAAGGTGTCTGTTCCAGGACCTGAAATTATTATCGGTCTTATAATATCTAATTTTTTCCCAAAACTGGGACTTGACACAGCCCATGATTAAAAAACAAACAATACAATTGAAAACATACAAAAACAGAATTATTAAAATAGAATTGTTTATAGCTTTAAAACAATAATACATCAGTACAGAATAAAAATGCAATTAAAAAAGATAGGCCATTTCTGCCCTACGTTATTATAGTGCTAGGATTCCACTTTCAACCTCCCCTGGAATTCTGGGGTCTGTAGTTTCCTGAGGCCAAAGGGCTCTCTGGCTGAGGATCTCAAAGGCCTCTCCCTAAACTGCAAACCCCAGGATTCCATATATGATGTTGAAAGTGGAATAAGAGCACTGTATCAGTATAGGGGGGAAATGGCCGAAGAGTTCTTAAAAACAGTAGTTAAAACAATACAGCACCCTATAGCCCATTCTTTAGAAACTTTCTACTTAGAAAGTATAGAAATTACGTTACAAATAAACTTGCCCTTTTGTTCCTTCCTAAATAAGTAACTGAAATCGTTAGCCCTGGCAACCGCGCCTCCCCTCTGGCTCGAGGCCTCCCTCCCTTTCTGACCCCAGCCGGCAGGCGCAGCCCCTTCCTTTGGGTTCCTCTCCCAGTGGGCCAAACCAAGAACTCGTGGGGTTATACCTGCGCTGCCTTCCCCGGCTGAACCAGCCGGACGCTCCACACTCAGCTCAAGGATGTGGAAACAACTGTGCACTTGTTTCCCCCAGTTAGGCCATTTCTGCACTAGGCTGTTAGAGTGCTATTATTCCACTTGCAACATCCTATGGAATCCTGGGATTCCATAGAATGTTTGCAAACCCCGGGATTCCATAGGATGTTGCAAGTGGAACAATAGTGCTATAACAGTCTAATGTGGAAATGGCCTAGGATGATGAAATGAGCCAGATTTTCCCTCCCCAGTGCCGGGCCACAAACTGGCTTTGCGAGCAGCTGGGCTTGTCCTGGTGCTGCCCACGTCCAAGGGCTGGGGTTTTGGTCTCACCTCTCCTTTGCTCATCCGCAGGAGAATCGTCTGTGGGCCCAACGCCATCGATGTGGAGATCGCGCCTGTTTGGAAGCTGCTCTTCAAAGAGGTATCTCTGCCCACTTGCAGCCACAGACCAGATGTTTTGCCCCTTGGGCTCCTGTATTATTGGAGCTTGGCACGTGGTGCAAAGTCAGCATCTGCTTGTTTTCTGCACACACGTATACATAAAACTCCACCATGAATCCCAGCCAATTTTTTAAAAAAGCAGACTACGGTTCTCAGATTTTATATTATGGAATTTGCAATTACTCATTCATGCTGCCTGTGATTATGAAAGGAGCCAAGTTTTTGGTTTGGTTTTTGAATTGCTGGTTCCTATCCTCCTCTGTGGCAAAAGGCTCCGGATGGCTTGTGATAAAATGAGATCATGATCATGGTCACGGCGATTCCCACGGCTGAGAGCCTGCACCGTGCTTGCCCAGTTGTGCGAGTGTACACTCGTGCAGCTGAACGACGGCTATGCTAGCCCCCCTCCCGCTGCTGTGGACTGACTCTGTGCAAACAACTGCGTGCCTGCCAACGTGCTTGCCCTTTCTGCCATCCCAGTGAATCCAGTGTCATGCTGGGAGCACCAATGAGTGCAAACGCATGTACACCCAAGGATGGGAAACTGCAAGCCCAGTGGTTATACTTGCACTGTCAAAAGCCAATTGCTGTGTCCCCTCCTAGCTCACATATTCTTCCCATTAATCACTTTTGGCATCTTGACCGTACTCTGATGTTGCTTGGCCGTGCGTATCCCGGGTTTCGTCTGGGAAATGTTGGAGGGCACGTGTCCGTATTCAGTTCGCAGTTGGGCAAACAGACACATAACAAGGAAGAATAGGTGAATCATAGAATCCTAAAGTTGGAAGAGACCCTGGTGCTGTTCAGTCCAACCCCCTCCTGCCATGCAGGAACCCACATCGAAGCCCTCCCTTGGACAGATGACCATCCAGCCTCTGCTTAAAAACCTCCAGAGAAGGAGGAGACTCCACCACACTCCATGGAGGCAGCAGCAGATTCCACTGCTGGACAGCCCTGACCACCAGGAAGTGAACTAGGAGGAGATGCCACAGTTTGCTTTCAGCCAAGCCTGCTGGGAATGGCAAGATTTTCTCCTCTCCTCTCCTCTCCTCTCCTCTCCTCTCCTCTCCTCTCCTCTCCTCTCCTCTCCTCTCCTGCCTGCTGAGTTAATGGAGTGCAAACCAACTTTGGCCCTTAGAACTCAGTTTGCAGCAACTGAAGTATCCTGAGAACAAAGGGTGAAGCTGGAGGAGGAGGAGAGAGAAACTAGGACATTTTAAAAGCAGCGGAAAAACAGGATGGCAGAGGATTAACTGGGACTGTTCCTGCCAAATTGGAACAGCTGGAAGTTTTACAGATGTTAGGCCACGCCCAAAACATACAACTGCGGGCATGGGGGAATGTATACATGTGTAAAACACCAGCAAGACCCTGGCCATAATATAATCATTTTTTATGATTGATTGATTGATTAATTAATTAATTATATTTGTATGTTACCTTTCTCTTGGAGTGGGACCCAAGGCAGCTTCCAACAATAAATAAACACATTAAAAACACTTAAAACAGTTGAAAACACATAGAGTTATAAAACAATTTTATACAGGTATAGTAAAGCTCCCCTGTTCACATAAACACCTGTTCAAGCAGAGGCTTTGGTCTGCCGGGAGAAGGAGGGCAGGGAGGGGGCCAGCCCAGCCTCTGTCCCATGGAAGAGTGTTCCATAGGGTGGAATTATAAGAAAAGTTTAATTACAATTGAACAAACTATCCTGTTGGAACAGCTTCATTTTGAAACAATTCAAAAAGCAGTGAAAATAAACAATGTGGATGAAGTACAGAAACTCCCCCCCACCCCCCGTTCATTAAAAGTCCCTCCTGCAGCAATCAGTTATTAGCCCAAAGCCTGGCTGGCTGGAATGGTCAATGAGATGAGCTTTTCGCCCTCTCCAGAGGGACAGGCTCCTCCAGGCTCAGGGGCCTGTTTACACTACCAATTGAAGCACTATGATTCCACTTTAACTGCCATGACTGCCTCCAATGGAATCTTGGGATTTGCAGTTTGGGGAGGCGCTAGAGGATTCCAGGTATCCCATCCTCCAAACTGCCCACCCCAGGATCCCATCAGCCGGTGCCACAACAGGTTGGGTGGAGTGATAGCGGTATAACTGTGCCGTGCGGATGGGCGTTGACTCCTTGGGGCGAGGGGAAGCCTGATGAGCCTCATGCAGTCGTCTGCAGGGCCGTCTCATGTGCCAGCGGTGAGAGAGGGATCGTTTATCTTTATCTTTATCTTATTTATGTCTCAGGCCATTTCCACACTCTACTGTTATAGTGCTGTTATTCCACTTTCAACCTCCTGTGGAATTCTGGGGTTTGCAGTTTACTGAGACCAAAGAGCTCTCTGGGTGAGAATTCTAAAGGCCTTTCCCTAAACTGCAAATCCCAGAATTCCACAGGAGGTTGAAAGTGGAATAATAGCACTATAACAGAACAGTGTAGAAATGGCCAAAGTGTGGGACCAAGGACCTCACAGTAGAGACTGAAACAGACTGTTCCTGAAACTTAATGGCTATAATGAAAAAGTGAGAAGCCAATTAAATAAACTATGCTATTAAAAGTGGCACTAATTTAAAGCAGCTTGAAAACATCAAAAGCATGGCAATGTGGCTCAGAGAACAGTGCACGTCTAAACACCCTTTGGCACAGTCGGTTAATACCCGAGTGCCCATCTGAGGGCTCTTCCAGATTGATCTAAAGAAGCAAGAGTTCCTCCGACAGATCTCCTTGGCTTTTGCTGGCTGTTGTCCACCTTCCTGGATGTTGCTTGTAGCACTTTCTTGGGTGTGCACCAGGGCCCGTGCAAAAGCCTCTAACACCAGCGTTTGCTTGGCTGAGGCAGTCCTGTGGCTTAAAGGGCATTTTTTTTCTCTCTGGTATTTTTTTAAAATGATTTTAGAGTCATGATGCAAGAGGCCATTCCTCTGATGCACAAAGAATATATTTTTAAAAGAAGAGGAAGGAGGAGAAGAGAAGGGGCCACAATGCTCTTTTATGTCTTGGCATTGAAAAGAAACCCCTTTGGATTGGAATCAAACACTGCACTGGATCCTGGCAATTGTGTCGGGAAATAGTTTGGGACAACTGAAACATTGCCCAGATATTCTTTTTAGAAAACACGCAAGAACTCCAGCAACAAATACCTCCCTCTCCAGGGACCTCCTGGCCCGTTGATCTCAGCCTCAGAGGAGCAGGTATCTTCGCCTTCTGATGGAAGGAGAGGAGGGAGGGGGCACCAGATGAGCCTCCTGTGGCAGGGAGTTCCACAGCCTCCCAGGAGCAGCCAGGCCTAGGGAAGGGTAGGGGCTCGTGCCGCCGGAGGAAGCCAAACGGGCTCGCTAACCGCTCGGGGTCTTTCTCTTCCCGCTCACAGGTCCTCAACCCCTTTTACGTCTTCCAACTCTTCAGCGTCTGCTTGTGGTTTGCTGAGGATTACATTGAGTACTCCGTGGCCATCGTCCTCATGACCCTCCTTTCCGTTTCTCTCACTGTCTACGATCTCCGGAAGGTGAGGAATCCCGGCGCGGCCCCGGCCTGCTGCCCAAGGGGTACGGAGGTCTTCTTGGGGCCTCAGACCCCTACGGCGTGGCTCAGGGACGAATCGTTCCCCCGGGGGTTCATTAGACTTCCCCTTTAGCCTGCCTGGTCCAGACTAGAGCTTGGAAGAGATACTTTTTTTGGACTAGTGATGCCCAGAATCTGACTGTACTCTTTGGAGGAGGATTCTGGGAGTTGCAGTCCAAAAAAGTAACTTTCCAAGCTCTGCTCCAGACAGGAGAAACCATGCAAAATAGCCTACTCACCACCCTGCAGTGCTGGCTTGGAGGCATTTTCTCCAAGTCTCACACAGTTTGGAAGAGGCCCTGGGAATGGCTGCTGGGAGAAGCGAGAGGGGCTTGGCTGTGAGAAGGGAAAGGGGCCAGTGGGGGGGTCTTTCACCCGCAGAAGTCATTTGAGGAGCCCATGCAGTTGGCCTTTGGGTGAAAAGAGGGTTCCTCTTTCCCTGAAGGACTGGGCTGATTTCTTTTTTTTAAAAATGATTTTATTAAAAAAAAAAGTTAAACATATTAAAAGTTATAAAAATACAGAATTACAGAAAAGTAAAAAATATAAGAAAGGAAGAAAAAAAAGAAAAAAGAACAAGAAGAAAAAGTGATTTCTGATTTTCCTTTTGACAGTTATAAATGCATGTAGTTATTCATATTGCTCTCTCTAAAATTACAACAAATTCCTTTCTTTCCCTAGGCTATTCTTTCTAATCACCAAACCCAAAAGTTACCAGCTCTTTTTCTTTCTTTTTTCCTTTGTCAAAAGTCAATAAATGGGCAGGGCTGGGTGGATTTTTTTGGTATCTGTCAAGGAGACTGACAAGAGGTGTGCTAAGTCAGGACTCCCCCAGGACCCCAGATTTCGAGGCCACAACTGGAGGGGACGGTTTGCGGATGGTCCCAGGGATGACATCGGGCACGACGCGTGGGGCTCCCTGACCGAAAATTGGAGACGGCTCCCGAGCCCGTCAGGGTTGCGTTGTTGTGGCGTCCTGGTGCAACGCCCAAACTACCGTACCCCACCGGCCCTCACGAGTCTTGTAGAAGAGGGGATTTCCTCTGGCGTTGCTTGTCGTGGAACCAAGGCCGTTTCCGCACTAGACTGTTACAACGCTATTATTCCACTTTCAGCATCCTTTGGAATCCTGGGATTTGCAGTTTAGGGAGGGGCCTCAGAGACGGCCCAAGCGAGAAGCAACGTCTGCTGGTGTTCCCTCTTCTACCCGACCTTCACAGGCGCAGGGGCCCTCCAGTTTACTCGGGAAACTTTGGAAACACAGGTCTGCCGTCCTGGTCTAAAAAAGGCAGGGGAATATACGTGCCAGCATCTCTTTGTGCAGCGCGCTCTCACCGTGGGATTTGTCTCCTTCGCCCTGAAAACTGGAGAAGAGAGGCCAAGGCCTGAGTCTCTGCCAGTCCGGACAGGACGCAGCCCTTGAGAGCAGTCCCCATGCATTCTGCCTTGTGGTCCTTACGCGACAACCCTGCGAGGGAACTCAGAGTCATTTCCCCCCCTGCGGCAGGTGGCAGCTTGGAGATGGGTGTGGGAGAGCGGCTTGTCGAAGGTCAGCGTGAGGGGATTCGGAGGGAGGGTCTTCTTAAGGATGCTCGGTCTCTTTGGCCAAAACGCAACCTCTGTTTAACTTGTAGCATCCCATTAAAGGGCCTTTCCTTTTTTCACATAAAGGCACGTGGCTCGGATCCAAACCAGATCTACGCCCTGGGGATGACTTAAGCCCCCCTCCCAGTGGATTGCTATTTCAAAATTTGTCTCTCCCCTCGGACGGGACAATTCACACTAATAGGATATTTTCTTCTTCTTCTCTAAAGCTTCTTTTGTAGCCCCTGATCTGGGTAGGTGGGCAAAATAAGCATTTTGAAATAAAAACACGCTTGGGGGAGGGAGGTACAGGCCCAGGTTTTGTATTGGGGTTGTGTAGCATAAATCTCCACACCGGGAATCGTACGTTGACTATGCTACGTAGCCTTTGTGGTGAATGGCTACGCCACACAACTTGAAAGTGCAAACAAAGGCATATCTCGTGCTTCTGCCCCCTTGAACAGAAAGCAGACATTCCACATTGGATAAAAATGTCCAACCCCTTTGAAGGGGAACTTACGCCAACAAGATTCTGGGCTCACTCTTGGCCCACTTGTGTGCGCTGCTCTGGGCTGGGCAGTTCTTGCTTAAAGGTACAAAAGAAAGGGACGTAAAATTGCAAAGGTACGTCTCTAAGGGGGTGCGGTGTTCAGCCCTGGATGATCGTCCCTTATTGCTGTCTGTGGCTTTGCACTTTGGGGGGAGGGTCTCACAATTACCTGTGGCAGTTTGTATTGCCTTGGGTCTGTACCGGTTGAAACCTGGGACGTAATTCAAGTAGGGAACGCTGCCGAATACCTCTCACCAGTCTACAAGCCCCAGGATTTCTTAGGCTGGAACCACAACGGCCACTAAAGTGGTACCAGGCTGTTCCAGCTGCACCGTGTGAACGCAATCCCTGCGGCGCGGAGGGTGGTTTCCCGGCCTCCCTGGATGGTCGGAGGGCTGCCGGCTTGCTGACGCGTTTCCTTCCCGCTCAACAGCAATCAGCGAAGCTGCACCGCCTGGTGGAATCCCACAACAGCGTCCGGGTTAGAGTCTGCGGGAGACAGACAGGTGAGAGCAGGGACCCCAGGACTGGCTTTTAACATGCTGGCGGGGCAGGGAGGGCATCCGCATTGGCAGGAGGGTTGGGACTAATTTTTGCCTCCTGGCAGGGAGAGACCAAATTACTTTCCTCATCCCTTATCGCTGAAAGATCCTTAAAAACGAAGCAGAACATGTACTTAGAAGAGCCTTCCGTGCTTCTTTTCCCCTGCAGGGAGGGGGTGGAGGAGGACGCCCAGGGCTGTGGCAGTGTGATTTATAGCACAACGATAGCAGAGTAATGAGGTTCCATCCCTTGGAGATGTCTCTGCTAAAAAGGTCTAGCCCGCTCCCCCAGAACTTCAGGACTGGGGCTCCCTAAAAGAGTTCTTAGTCCCTCAGGAGGCTACGAATCCCAGGATCCCATGGGATGGAGCCGAAGCAGTTAATGTGGCATCAAGCTGCTATATAACAATGCTGCCTGGAGTCCCCGTTTGGAGAGAAAAGCTGGGAGCAAATGATGATGATGATGATGATAACAACTGCAACAACATCCCGGGTTTTAGATTCACACTGACTGGATGTGTTTGCACCAGTTGGATGGAACATGCCATTATTCGTTGCAAAGTTAACAGATTTTTGAAAGACAGGGGTCCCATCTGGGTGTCCTTTGCATTCAGCTTCCTAATGCAGGGACACAGACCCAAAATGGACCCAATGACTCCTGAGTAAACGCACCACTAGAGCCGGGCCCAGCAAGAAGAAGGGGGAGGGCATGCCTTGCCCCTTCTCTGTGTTCCTCAAATGCCAAGGGAATTTTCTCAGTCCTGCAAAGACCGCCTTGCAGCTTCTGCTCCACCCCAGCAGTGCCCTTCTTTGCTTCCCTCTCTGTGGGCAGGCGTCCAGGAGCTGGAGTCAAGGCATTTGGTGCCCGGAGACCTGCTGGTGCTGGGAAATGGCAGAAGCCTCTTGCCATGCGATGCCATCCTGATCGGCGGCCAGTGCACTGTGAACGAAGGCATGCTGACGGGTACGGAACATGACCCTTTGGGTGGGTCGGTGGGGGCCCCCAGTGGCTTCTGGGGTGGTTGTGGTGTGCCCCAGTCTAGGCCTCCACGTTTTCTTCAGAAGGCAAAGTGTACCTCTCCAGATGTTGGTGGAATACAAATCCCATCAGCACACAGCCAGCATAGTTAGTGGTGGAGAACGCTGGGAACGGTATTTGGACAACCTTTTCCCTGTTCCAGCCTTATATCTATTGCCTAAACACAGGGAACAAAGGTACCCAGAGCCAAAAATCTGCAGCAGAAGAACCCTGTTGGTGCCTTACGCTGGCAAGGCCCCAATCCAGTCAAGCACAGGGATCCCTTCCTGCTTCACAAACATCTCCTTGGCATCAGTGAGAACATTCATTACATCCTTGATTTAATGCAATAGAAACTAAGGAACCCTAACAAAATCTGTCACCCTTTAATAGCAATGAATTATCATAGAATAATAGAATCATAGAGTGGGAAGAGACCCTAGGGGCCATCCAGTCCAACCCACTTCAGCCGTGGAGGAACACACATCAAAGCACTCCCAACAGATGGCCATCCAGCCTCTGCTTAAAGACCTCCAAAGGACAAGACTCCACCTCACTCCATTCAGGCAGCAGTTTCCATGGCTGGACAGCTCTGACCATTAGGAAGTTCTTCCTGAGGTTCAGGTGGAATCTCCTTTCCTGCAGCTTGAATCCATTGCTCCTTGTCCTAGTCTCTGGAGCAGCAGAAAACAGGCTTGCTCCATCCTTGACCTGACGTCCCTACACATATTTAAACATGGCTGCCACGTCTCTAATTATGGCTCCTGGATTCCATTTCAACGGCCCTGGCTGCGTCTTGTGGGATTCTGGGCTTTGCAGTTTAGGGAGAGGTCCTTGGTATCTTCAGCCAGAGAGCAATTCCAGGGCTTCCCATACTTCAGCCCCCGGGATTCTGTGCATCATGGCCATGGCAGTCAAACCAGAATAATCATAGGGCTAGAATTCATTGGCGTGGAAGGGCCCCGGGTGTTTCAAGGTCCTTTAATTTCTATTGCATAAAATTAAGTATGTAACACGTATTCCTGCTGATGTCAAGGGGATGTGAAAATGCCTGAGGTTCACCGGACTGTGCTGTTAGAGTTTTTGTATTTTTAAATGAGTGAAGCTTGAAATTTTCAGAATTTGTGCTACGTACCTGATTCTGTGCCAGATACAAGATTTTGGAATTAATTCCACAGGTGCAAAATGATAGCAGAGAGGGAAACTTTTTTCTCTAGCTACACTCTGCATTTCTGCGATCACACCATGTGGTGTGTGCGTGTGTGCGTGTGTGTGTGTGTGTGAGAGAGAGAGAGAGAGAGAGAGAGAGAGTCTTGGCCCAAGGATTCTGCAACCTGAAGGTTCAGTTTCCGTTTAAACACCACCATCACCATACAAGTTGCTCGTCCCCACGGTTCTTACTCTCTTTCTGGATGGCTTGTGCCACAAGCCATTTGGTACGGACGGGAGAACGAGGCGTCGGGGGGTGTCTCCCTTTAACCCAGTCTGGTCTCCTGCAGGCGAAAGCATTCCCGTCACCAAGACGCCCTTGCCCTGGGACCAGAAGGACTGCCGGCCGTGGCAAGTGAGCTGCGCTGAGGACCACAAGAGGCACCTCCTCTTCTGTGGGACCGAGGTCATCCAAGCCAAAGGAGACAGCAAGGGGCCCGCAAGGGCCGTCGTTCTGAGGACCGGTGGGTGTGCTTTGGCGTGCAAGGAGGGGAATTTTTACTGCTCCCCCTTTCTCACTTTTTAGTCTGCCCACTGGAAAGGAACAGGCTTCTCTGAGGCGTCCTCCGGGCGCCCAGCTGGCCTGCACTGGGAGGGCATCTGGAAGAGCAGCACCTTAGGCCTCGGTCCTGCTGGGAGCAATTGGTGCCCTTCAGGTCAGTGGGTGCTGAGTCCATTCCATGCTTTAGTAAGACTTTAAAGGAACTCTCCAAATTGTTGACCCTGTTCCTCTAGTGGAAGCCTCCAGCTTCCCCTGACTCCTACCTGGGAGCCGCTTTCTTCCACAGGCCCTCAGGGGCTTCCCTTCGGGGTGTGTGTGTGAGCAGTTCCCTCGAGGGTCTTGGCTAGACATGGCAGGTCCACCAGACCTCTGGAGTCTTTGCTCATAGACGCAGCCCATCTTCCAGTTCACGTTCATCTTTATTTGGATGTACGTACGCGTAGCCCATCAGAAGGAGGAGGGATTAGGGGCCCAGGAGGGGGTCCAACTCAAATTAGGTGGGAGCCACACACTTCTTACTGTGGGGAAACCAATCTCCTGTTCTTATCTCCCACCTCCTCACCTTTCTCTTTCTCTTCCTTCTCCGTTTTGTCCTCTTGTTTCTTATCTTCCTCCTCCTCCTCCTCCTCCTTGTCTTCTTCCTCCTCCACTAGAACAACAGATTCCAATTACAAGAAGGGAAATTCCACCCAAAGCTTAGGAAGAACTTTTTTGGTGTAAGAGCTCTTCAGCAGAGGATGGACTCCCTGGGATGGAGACTCTCTGTCTTTGGAGATCTTCAAAGAGAGGTTGGGTGGGCATCTTTTGGGAGTGCCTGGGTTGTGTCTTCCTGCATGGCGGAGTGAGGTTGGACTGGAGGGCCCTCTGGGGCTTCTTCCAGCCCTAACTTTCTAGGATTCCTCCAACTCATTCTCTTCTCTCCTCCTCCTTCTCCTCCTCCCTTCCTCCCTGTCCACACCTGTGTCAAAGCTGAAGCCCAGACTGTTCTGGCTGACCTCGCTCTTCCATCCCACCATCTTTCCTCCCAGCTGCAGGGCCCTGCAGTCAACTCTCGGTCCCGGGCATTCCCCGTTTGCTGCTCTCACACCTGTTCCTGCTGTTGTTGTTGTTGTGCTTTGCCTTCCTAGGTTTCAACACAGCCAAGGGAGACCTGGTGAGGTCCATCCTCTACCCAAAGCCCATGAACTTCCGCCTCTACAGAGACGCCATTCGGTTCCTCATGTGCCTGATAGGGATTGCTGCCATTGGCATGGTCTACGCCGTCTGCGTCTTTGCACTCAGTGGGGTGAGTGGGCGTTGTGGTGGGGCAGAGGGGGGAATGGCCTGAAGGGGGACGTCCTGCTACACCTGCACTCGCCCTCCTCCTCTTCCTCCCCTCCTCCTGAAGTCCTCCTTCTGTCCGGTTCTGCAGGAAGAGGCCGGGGAGGTGGTGAAGAAGGCCCTGGACGTGATCACCATTGCGGTCCCTCCCGCCCTGCCAGCTGCGCTGACCACAGGAATCATTTACGCCCAGCGGCGGCTGAAGAAAAAGGGGATTTTCTGCATCAGCCCCCAGAGGATCAATGTCTGTGGCCAGCTGAACCTTTTTTGCTTTGACAAGGTGTGTGTTCTCTCTCTCTCTCTCTCTCTCTCTCTCTGTGTCTTTGCTGGAGAGGTGGGAGGATGGGTCTGGGGTCCTACCCTCGTGGCCAGGTGTCCCTTGAATGGCTGCGAGGGAAGAGGCAGGGAGGATCTGGCTAAATCCAGGACAGCCAGTGGCCTTTGAAGGTCTGCTAGCCATTGGCCAAGTTGATGTGGGTCAAACATATGGGCTCTCTGAAGGGATGGTTCCACCCAGATCTAGCTGCCTAGAGAGGTGGCATGTGAATGAAATGGATGGACAAATGAATAACATGACACTTTCTGTGCCAAAAATGTGTGTGTTTTACTTGGAAAGCATCCCAAACTGTGAAGAGTCGGTCTCTTTCTCTATCAGTCCTCTTCCTCTTCTTCCTCCTTGTCCTCCTCCGCATTTCCTGAAACTCATTTCCTCATATGTATATATGTATGTATCTGTGTATATGTGTGTGTGTATATGTGTGTGTGAGTGTGTATGTATATGTATGTATGTATATATGTATATGCATGTGTGTGTGTGTATAACTGCAAATTTTAAAAAATACAATGGAAGTTACAAAGATTAAAAAGAAAATAAAGAAATACAGAACAAACAGAAAAAGTGAAAGATAAGAAAGAGAAGAAAAAACGGGGGGGGGGAGGGAGTTAACTTCCAATCTTCCTTATGGCAGTTATAAATCAATACAGTTATTCATACCTTCTCTTACTTAAATATAACGTCACTTCTTCTGGTGACTTATTCTCATTAATTATTGAACCCACAAATAACTGATTTTTTTTAAAGACAATGAGCTTTCATTTGGAGACCCATTTTCTGACAGTCATTTGAGTATCTGGGGGTATTCTTTCCCTTCCTTCTTCTGACCCGTTTCCTCTTGGCCTTATTCTTGTCTCCCCTGTGGCACCCACTGATGCTAATGTGTCATGTGTGCAAACAGACCGGCACTGTCACAGAAGATGGGCTGGACCTCTGGGGGATCGTCCTGGCCAAAGGAAAGAGGTATGTGCCTGCCCGTCCGCCTGTCCCCTCTCCATCCGTCCATTTGCGCTCGTCCTTCACGTCCCTTGTCTCTTTTGTGCTTTCTCTCCTGAACCAGCTTCCAGAAAGTCCGCTGCTTCTCTTCTCCCTTCCCGCTGCCCTGGGGCCCTGTGTATGCAGCCATGGCCACCTGCCATTCCCTGGTGGTCCTGGATGGGAAGATTCAGGGAGACCCCCTGGACCTGAAGATGTTCGAGGCGACTCACTGGGTAAAGATCCGACCCCTCCACTTTTGGAGAGTCATAGAATCATAGAGTTGGAAGAGACCCCAGGGGCCATCGAGTCCAACCCCCTGCTATGCAGGAACACCCATCAAAGCATTCCCAATAGACGGCCATCCAGCCTCTGCTTAGAAACCTCCAAAGAAGGGGACTCTACCACACTCCATGGAGGCAGCAGGTTCCACTGCTGGACAGCTCTGGCTGTACAGAAGTTCTTCCTGAGGTTCAGGTGGAATCTCCTTTCCTGCAGCTTGAATCCAGTGCTCCTTGTCCTGGTCTCTGGAGCAGCAGAAAACAAGCCCACTCCCTCCTTGACATGACATCCCCTCAGATATTTAAACATGGCTATCATGTCCCCTCCTAACCTTCTCTTATCCAGGTTAAACATGCTCAGCTCCTTCAGCCAGTCTTTACCGGCTTCATGGTTGCCAAGGTTTTTATAATTTTGGTTGCTGACCTCTGGACATGTTCCAGCTTGTCGACATCCTTCTTGAATTGACGTGCCCAGAACTGGACACAGTATTCCAAATGAGGCCTAACCAAAGCAGAATAGAGTGGTACCATTAGCTCCCTCGATTTAGACACCATACTCCTCTTGATGCAACCAAGAATCACGTTGGCTCATGGGCAGAGAAAATCCAGGGCCAGTGGTGTGTGTGGTACACTGACAAGGTCTCTTTCTGCATGAACCTGCCAGTCTTAGGATCCTCACGGGGTGCGGGGGCTTCTTCTCAGCCCACCCACTATCTGGTGGGGCAGGGCCCTCTTGGTGGCCGCTCCCTTCCAGGCTGTGGGATTCCCTTTCACAGGAGGCCAGGCTGGCCTTCTCCCCTCTTTCCTCCTGCCGCAGGCAAAAGCCTTTCCGGCCAAGCTGGCATTTAACACTTATTCGGTTGTGTTGTGTTTTTAAATTTGCTTTTAAATGATCATAGAATCATAGAATCATAGAAATGTAGAGTTGGAGGAGACCCCAGGGGCCATCCGGTCCAACCCCCTGCCATGCAGGAACACCCTCAAAGCACTCCCGCCAGGTGGCCATCCAGCCTCTGCTCAAAAACCTCCAAGGAAGGAGACTCCACCGCACTCCGAGGCGGCAGATTCCACTGCCGGACAGCCCTGACCGTCAGGAAGTTCTTCCTGAGGTTCAGGTGGAATCTCCTTTCCTGCAGCTTGAATCCAGTTGTTATACTTTTAATTATACTTTTGATGTTATACTTTTAAAATTTTTAATAGTGCTTCAATGTAGTATATTGTCTATTTGTGTTTCAACTTTTTTACTATTTTTTTTTTATCTTATCTTGTTTTAACCTTTTCCTAAGCTCGCTTGGGTCCCGTGGCGGGAGAACGGTGGCCGACAAACACAGTGCAGGGCAGGACGGTCCAGCAAGAGATAGATGCACGAGGGGTCTGCCGTGTAGGGCAGCAGCGGGCAAACACAATGGCCAGGAGAGGTGGATAAAATTTTCCAGCTCTGAGCACTCTGTGTTTCTTCAAGGCCTTACTTCCTTTGCAAACCGTGGGCCCCCGGGGTCTTTTCATCCAGCTGACACTCTCTGCACCAGCGTAGCTCTGTCAGTGTAGTGAACCAACACAGTTTAGCCCCTGGTTGTGCATCTGTTGTGCACCACCTGTCCTTTGGCTCCAGGGTGGTCCCCACCGTCTTCTCAGTTGTGCACTTGCCTATTGTTGGATCAAAAGACAACTTAAAGTCAGTGACCAGCCCCAGATCCTCATGAACAGGAATATTTTGGTTTTCCTGCGGGGCTGGGTTCAGCAGGACAATGTCCTTCTTGAAGCTGTAGAATGACTGCTCTTTTTGTTTTATTTTATCTCACGCAATCTGCAGGTTAGCTGACATTTCAAGTGCTCATAGGTAGCGTAAATCCTAGCAGGACATACAAGCTCTTGTTTCCCCATTTAAACCCACAGGAAATGGAGGATTCCAGCAGCCAGGAGGGGGAAGATGGAGAGTCTGCGCCGGTTGTGGTGGTGAAGCCAGGAGCCAAAGCAGAACAGGTAACCCCTCAGGTGTCTGTCTCCAGCCCTCAATGGTTATCACGAGGGGTGGGTGAATCGGTGAATATCACTCCCTCATTTCTTTAACCATAACCCACTTCTGTCCCATGTCCACATTCATTTTTCATGTGATTTTTTTAAAAAAAAACTCATTTGAGTACATATTCAATTTCATGTTAATTTATCTGCTTCTCTTACGTTACAGATGTAAAACTTATATTGATGTATTTTTGTGTGTGTTGTGAAAACGTACCAGAACGTTTGGGAAGTGCAAAACCAGGTGGATGAATAAGCTCTGCAGGCTGCCCGTTAGTTCAAAAGGCCGGATGAAATCTCAAGGAAATGTTCTTAGGTGGTGGAAGAGAGAAATGACAGAGTTGTGGGAAAATGGAGTGTGAAATGTTGAGGCCTCCTCCAGACAGTGGAGGAAGAGGCGTTTCTCCAAAATGCCCACCCTCCTCCTTTGAGCCCGGCAGGTGCTCCTCCGATGACCGGCGCTTCCTTGGTCTTCTCTTCGCCGACTCTTCCCTCTGTTCCAAAACTCAGGGGCTGCTTGGCAGTGCCTGCTTTACAGAAGCCATTGGAAAGACGGGGCTTCTGTATCCTGTCTTATGTTTGTGAATATTGTATAAATAATAATGCCCTTACAGGACCCAAAATGTACACTAGGGATTTTGAGGTGAATTCTTCCACATGCTATAGGCCCCCAGGCCAATTTAGGCCCAGGAGAGACCATTTCTGAGCCCCAAAAGGTGGTGAAAATGCTTTCATAGCCCCAGAGGCATTCAGGGACCTTTTTTTTTTCTTTTCGTGAGAGTGGTATGACTCTCCAAGTTCTCCTAGGGGGTTAATGAGGCCCCTGGCCTTCCCCAGGTGCCCACTCCTGCAGTATATCTGTGATATGATTCTGTAAGTGCTCATAACCAGCTGTGCCGGCTCAGGTTGGGTCTGTGGCAGTGGTGGCATCCATGTCAATGGGGGGGTGATGAATCTGTTCTGAGTTTTAAACCCTTTTCGCGGTGCTGGGATGCGGGGCTTGCGTGAGCAGCCTCCGGAGAGAAGCTCTCGCGTCTGGGGTCCTTCGGCTCTGCACGAGCTTCCTGTTCGCGCTAGAGCCCCGCCTCTTCCTTTCGCAGTGCGGCCTGGGACCTTCCCAGGCTGCACTGGTACAGGAAGCACGACTGGCCCGGCTCCCGAGGCTCCCCACACCAGGTAAGTGCACGCGGGGCCGCGGAGCGATACGCGACTGCACAGCATTTTCGGCTTCAAGCCAAAAATGAAAACATGCGTGCTCGGTCCGCGTCAGGCCCTTGAGCGTCACGCAAATGTGAGTGCGTTGTGTGGACCGCTCCTCACATGTGTGTGACACTCAAAGGGCCCTTTCTCATCAGAAATGCCATGCGAATAGGGCGTCAGTCTGAACCTTATGAGAGGTCTCCAAGGTGCTGAACTTATTCTGGGTGAGATATTAAAGTTCAGCACCTTGGAGAGCTCATGGGAAGTTAGGACCAAATGTGAGAGCAGAGTCACCTTCCCACCAGCTGCTGCTGGGCTTTATTGCTGGAACGATGAATAGGGGCCCATACTTCTTCCTCTGTGCTGTTTGACCAATCACAATTGTCTTCCTTAGAGTGGCAATGAATCCCACAGAGTAAATACTAGTCTGATCAAATTGTACTGGAAATAATGTAGATGCAGGGGGACTGCTAATTCTCCCGTGGGACTTTGGTCTTGGTCTGAATAGGGGTTCAGCAACTGTGGCTGCTGGTAAGATGCCCTCCAGCCCCCAGCCCCCAGCAATGCTGGCCCTCCCTCTGTCTGCGCCGACCCCCTGAGCCGCCAGCCAGAGCCCAGCTCCCGCCTCTTTGCCCTAGGTTGCCAGAGGAGGCATGGCCATCTTATGCCAATTCCCCTTCTCTTCAGCCCTGCAGAGGATGTCAGTCGTTGCGCAGGAGATCGGTGGGGGCCGCCACGTCTTCATGAAAGGGGCACCAGAGAAGGTGGCCCACTTCTGTCGGCCAGAGACAGGTAGCTGACCAGTGCCTCTGTGTGTGTTCCATGTTCTCTCTTCTCCTGTCATCACATCTTGTCATCTTTGCACCGGAATATCCCTTGTGACTCAATTCCTGCTCCTTTATTCTTTGCGGTGGCCATTGGGACCCTCACACGCTGACTTGGGGCGGGGCCTTTTGAGTCAGTTGAGGGATGTCGTCCTTCACTAAGTTTCTTTTCAAAGGGTCTCACGAATAATTTCAGCAGTTTTCTTCCCACTTTGAAAACCTCACAGGTTTTTTGCTATTTGCAATTCAGGAGTTACTCTGTGCAAAATTTGCATACCACCACCACCATCATCATCATCATCAGCAAAGCCTTTGTGGTGGCAAATTGATGCAGCAGGTGGTCTATGGCAGAAGAAGCAACATAGTCCTTTAGCTGAGGGATTCCAGCGTCCCCCCACAGCAAGCCGTGCAACTGGGGCCCTAAAATGGCAAAATCCACCCAGACGATCCAAGGCCACAGGGGTGAGGCGGCTGGGAGACGGATTCTTGAGGTTATACTGAGTAGAGCCAAAAGACTAAGGATACTGAGCTGTGCAGGTGTGACCCATCCCATCCTCACAGCTCTAAGAACGACACCGTTTCCAAGGGGAAGGTCCCATCCCCCCCCCATCTGTTCCCAGGCACTTCTATGTACTCAGACTGCCAGGCTAAAGCAGCAGCCACCTAGCAGGACCCTCTGAAGACAAAATATCCCTTCTTATTCCACTGGACAGGAGTTACCATGATGACCATGGCGCTGACAAGGACCATGCCCAATACACACCTCTGGTCTGCTTGCAGCAAGGTGGAAATGTAATTGGGAATCCAAATAATTCCAGGACAAAGTCTTTGGTTCTTCTGGGGCGGGGGGGGGGGCTGTGCCTTTCCCGGGGCAGCTGATTATCCGGAGACTTGTGACTCTCTCCCTCCCAGTACTGCTGCCCCTGAGCACCCTGTTTGCCTCCTCTCCCTCCAGTGCCTCCCAGTTTCACCAGTGAACTCCAGCTCCACACCTCCCAGGGCTTCAGAGTCATCGGGCTGGCTCACAAAAGCCTCCCAGAAGGAACGGGAACAGATTCCCTAACCAGGTAAAAAGGGTGGGGGGAAGGGGTCTCAGGTTACAGGAGGGAGCAGGGCCTTGCCTGGTTTGTGTTCGAGTGGAAGATCAGCAGGAGGGAAGGCCAGTCGTCTCCAGGTGGGCAGGGCTAGGAAAGAAACCCACCTGAAGCCCGGGAGAGAGCTGCAGCTGCCAGTCAGGGCAGACAAAGCAGCCTCGATGGACCTTCAAGGTCTGATGCTGTGACAGGCAGGTCTCTGTGTCCAAGTGGCGTCTCCCATTAGGAGAAATCCTACCTGACACCCTGGATAGCCGTGGCTTAGGTGGTTCACCCAGGGTCTTGGCAGCCATTATAAGCAGAGCCTTCCAGATCCCCATCCAGATGGCCCCAGGTTGCATCTCTGGCTTCTTCTAGGAAAGAATCTTGTCTGAAATCTTGGAGAGCCAGAGTGGCCCACAGACGCTGATTGTATGTAGCAAGTTAGATTGGTCAAGGGTCTCGCTCAGGATAAGGGCAACCCCCTACGTTTTTCCTGGAAACTACTTCCCCCTCCCCTTTATTTTCCACTGGTGGACAACTTCTGGTAACCTTGTGTGGATGCCATAGTTTTGAAGCCAAAAGTGGAAATGTGGGCTAACTGGGTTACTGATGGAGAAAGCAGCATCTATCCCATGGCATCTGGGAAGCCCACAAGTTGGCCAAGAATGTGGTGGATGCTGCTGGCTTCTAGGCCAGTGGGGCAGGGAATGTGCTCTGGGTTTTAGTATGAACTTTTAAAGGGTGAGACGCAAAGGATGCTGTCCCCAGGACAGGTCCAGCACTGTGGAGGAGGGCTCCCTTGCTTCCTCTCTGCTCCTGGAGAGCTGGATGCCGAGAGAGCAAAGCAGGACTGCCCTCAGGGAGGTGACACAGCCTTCCTTCTTCCTCCCCAGGGAGGAAGTGGAGTCCGGACTGACCTTCTTGGGCCTCCTGGTCCTGGAGAACCGGCTGAAGAGCGAGACCAAGGCCGTCCTGGAGGAGCTCCGCAGTGCCCGCATCCGGAGTGTGATGGTCACAGGTGGGCCTTGGCGGCTGAGCTCTTGTCTTGCTTGGCTATGTTTTAATTGAGTTGTACGTTGCTCTGACTTTCTGTTTTCAACCAAACTGTTTAACTGTTTTTAAAAACTTCTGTACTTTTGTACTCTGAGTTTTGCTTGTAAGCTGCCTTGGGTTGTGAAGAAGGAGAAAGATAGAATCATAGAATCATAGAAATGTAGAATTGGAAGAGACCCCAGGGGCCATCCAGTCCAACCCCCTGCCATGCAGGAACACCCTCAAAGCACTCCCGACAGATGGCCATCCAGCCTCTGCTTAAAATCCTCCAAGGAAGGAGACTCCACCACGCTCTCAGGCAGCCTATTCCACTGCCGGACAGCCCTGACCGTCAGGAAGTTCTTCCTGAGGTTCAGGTGGAATCTCCTTTCCTGCAGCTTGAATCCATTGCTCCTTGTCCTGGTCTCTGGAGCGGCAGAAAACAAGCCCTCTCCCTCCTCTACATGGCATCCCTTCAAATATTTAAACATGGCTATCATGTCCCCTCTTAATCTTCTCTTCCACAGACTGAACATACCCAGCTCTCTAAGTCTATCCTCGTAGGGCTTGGCTTCCAGGCCTCTCACCATTTTGGTTGCCCTCCTCCGGACCTGCTCCAGCTTGACCATGTCCTTCTTGAATTGGGGTGCCCGGAACTGGACACAGGATTCAAGATGAGGTCTAACCAAAGCAGAGTAGAGTGGTACCAGTACCTCCCTCGATCTAGACACCATACTCCTATTGATGCAGCCGAGAATTGCGTTGGCTTTCTTGGCTGCCGCATCACACTGCTGACTCATGTTCAGCTTGTGGTCTATTAAGACTCCTAGATCCCTTTCACATGTACTGCCATCCAGATGGGATATTGTTGTTGTTGTTGTTGTTGTCTTTATTTGTGTCCTTCTTTTTGCCTCTCATCATCATCATCATCATCATCATTACCACCACCATCATCATTGTCTGGCTTTTTCTCAAAACTGGGACCCAAAACAGGTCACAATTTAAACAAGAATAAAAAACATACAAAAAGTGAATATTAACTAGAACTAAAGTATTTACAGAGTTACAACAATAACAACTTAGTAAGCAATAAAGAATGCAACTAAAAAAAAGATTAAAAAAGCTCTTAAATACAACAATTCAAACAATACAGCAATGCCTAGCCTGTTCTTTAAAAACCTTCTGTTTTAAAAGCCCGGTCAGACAGACAGACAGACAGACAGACAGACAGGGGCAACCTTTTTTCTCCTCATTTCTGAAACCTGAAAAAAGAAAGGGGGCCACTCTGAGAAGACCCTGACTCCCTCAGGCTCTGAAAGGAAGCTGCAGGGGAGCCCAGAAGACGGATCTGGCGCTTCTGTGGTGGTGGCACAGGGGGACTGGGCTGCCCCGGAGCCACAGCATTCTCCAAGGGCTGCATCTGGGCCTCTAACCTTTTATACAAGGGAGAAGTGTGGGGCTTTTGGCAGCATCGAGGAAGACTGGATAGTCTAGGAAGTCTTGCTCCCAGGGCTCAGGGAGTCAACTGCAGGCACTGACACTCCTCCCTGCCTATCTTAAATGTCTAGGAGACAACATCCAGACCGCCATGACGGTTGCCAGAGATGCTGGGATGATTCCGCAGACGAGCCACGTGATCCTCGTGGAGGCAGACGCCCCGGCCGGGCAACCCTCTGCCTCCATCACCTGGAAGCTCCTGGAGGAGAACAGAAGGAGCAGCCTCGGTGGAGCAGAGGTGGGGGCTTCCTTTTTCCCCAGGGAGCGGGCAGTGGGAAGGGCAGAGGAGTAGATAGAAAGCATCGGTCTGTCTCTCTGAAGAATCTACTTCCTGTATCTGTTGTCTGCTTTCCAGCCAACTAGATTCTCCAAGGCAACTCACAGCAGTCAAAGACATTTAAAACATTAAACACACAAAGAAAAAACGTGTGAAAACAGACAAGAACAAACCAGAACGTCTATGTTTGGCCTTGAAGACCAAACGCTGTGTAAAATAAAGCAGTCTGGTGGTTCCCTTGCAACTCGGAAGGGGCGGAGTGAGACTGGCCTCGTTCTGGAGTGGGGGTGCCTCTGCAGAGAAGGCCCTGATGTATATTCCCCCACTCTGGCCGGCCAGCCCTGCAAGGGGGTTTGCCTTCAGTGACTTTCCTGCTTTCTCCTTTTGGCTTTGCTCTGCTTGTTGTTTGCGTACAGAACCCTGACTCTTTATAAAACATAAAAGACCCTCTGGAGAGCCTGTGACTCTCTTCTGAGCTCCAGAGAAGAGGCCTGCCTGCAACGCAACGTGCAACTCCCCTTGCTAACATAAGATGCGGCACACAGTTCTCTGCCTGCCAGCTTTGTGAGGGAAAGGCTGGGGCCGAGACTCCCAACCCTTCCTGGTCTGTTTCTAATTCCCGGGTTGGCTCCCGGAATCAGGGTGCTGAAAGGGACCTTTGGGAACATCTAGCCCACCCCCACCCTCAGTGCAGGCCTTGCATTTCGGGAGGCAACTGCAATGTTTATGGCAGGTGGCCGTCCAGCCCCTGTTTCCGTATCTCCAGCGAAAGGGAAGCCGCTGCCTGAACCTCTGCTGCTGCACAGTGCTTGTTGTTAGAATTGTGTACTTCCATGTGGGCCAGCCTGAGCAACTAAGATCTTTGTGGGGGAGAGACTTCTCTCCATCTCCCCCCCCCCCGGCATGTTGGTGAGAATTTGGGAGACAGGGGCTCCTCAGGGGCTGCTCCCGGGCCTTGGAAGCCCCTTTCTCCCTCCCAAGGGAGGCTGGAATGACCCCCTCCTTCCTCTCCTGTCTCGCCAGCCAAAGATCTTTCTGTTTCCTCCAGCCTTTTGGGAACCAATTGTCTTACCTGAAAAGGGCTTTCTATCTTAGCATCTGGTGCTGATTTTATTGTGTCCTCTAAATATTTCAAGTGGTTTGAATTCTAAAGACAGTTTAATACTGTTTTAATCTTGACCTTTCGTATGCAGTAGTTACCAGACTGTTCATTTGTGTTTCTTTTTATCTGTTAGCTGCCTTTGGTCCCAGTCCTGGGGCAAAACAGTAGGATATAAATAAAGGGGATGGGTGGTGATGGATGAGTGGGTAGATGAGTAGGTGGGTGGATGGATGGACAAAATTTCTCCTAGAGAGAGCCAAAATCTGCCTTCTTGAGATTTCTACCCTTGGAGCATCACCCTGGTGCTTGGATACCTCTTCTTGATGGGAGAGGTTCTGGACATTCCACGGGAGGCCCTCTCTTGCCCCTCCAGCTCTAAGGACCACAAGGAACCGCCCACGTAGGAGATGACCCCTCCACCTTCCTCTTCCTCTCTTGCAGGAGAGCTACACGAAGGTTGGAGGAGGGCCTCAGCCAGAGCCTGGAAGGGGCGCCAGGTACCACTTCTGCCTGAGCGGGAGGACTTACGAGGTCCTCAGCCAGCACTTCAGTCACATCCTCCCAAGGGTGAGTTTGGGGCCTCCCTCTGGGAGGGGGGAAGCAGCAGCAGCAGCAGCAGGAGGAATTGGAGGCGCCAACGGAGCTATTGAGAAGGGACCTGGATGCGCTCATGGGGCATCTTGGAATCACAGTGTCAGAGTTCAACTCCCTGCCCTTGCCTTTCTGCCAGCAAGGGAAAGAAGGTGATAGTACTTGCCCAAAAGGAGGAGGAAGTGGGTGGGGGAAGTCCAACGCGAAAAATCAAGGAGAAATGCTGAGCCGAGCCGAAGTCAAGGTCAAATCCAAAAGGTCCAGAATGCCGAAGGTCAGTCCAAACGAGTCAAGAGAGCTGGAACGCAAGGGTCGTGGAAGCTCGAGTAGCGATGTGCTACAAGCAAACAGCAAGCCACGCCAGCAGACTTATATGCTGACAAAAACAGGTGTTACTCATCATTGTTCTGTTTAGTCAGTCTTGCCAAAATGGCTTCCCTCTGAGCTGCTCGTTTTTGTCTCCTCCATGAGTGGAGGCTGGGGGGGCAAGGTGGATCTAATGCGTCTAAATCCTTGCTGGTCCCCTCTCCCACTGGCACTGGTTGCAACAACTCCGTCTCCGCTCGTCTTTCAGTCGATGGGGGGTGTTTCCAAGGTAGTTTGGTCTATCGCTGGCTCTGTTTCTGGCACAATCAATTGCTCGCCCACCTCTGAGCCATCATCTGCCACACACAGAATCATAGACCACAAGGGCCATTGAATCCAGCCCCCTTCTGTCCTGCAGAAATATACAATCAAAGCAGCCCTGACAGATGGCTATCCAGCCTCTGCTTAAAAGAAGGAGGAGACTCCACCACACCCCACGAAGGCAGTACATTTCACCCATCAAACTGCTCTTACTGTCAGGAAGTTCTTCCTAATGTTTAGGTGGAATCTCCTTTCATGTAGTTTGAAGCCATTGCTCCACAGTGTCCTAATCTCTGGAGCAGCAGAAAACAGTCTTTCCACCTGAAAGACTGTATCCCCCAATACGAACCTACTCAGACCTTGAGATCTCCAGGCGGGGCTTTCTCTCGGTCCACCGCCGCCACAGGTATGGCAGGTGAGGACACAGGACTCAGGGGCTTCTCCGGGGCTTCTCCGTGGCTGCAGAACTCTCTCTACGAACTCTTTCACCAACAAGCAAAGACCTCTTAATTCGAACAGGATGTGATGGTCTGTGGCAGAAGCCTTTGAACAAGATGTGCTATACCTTGATCGTAGGCTTCACATGTATTTTGAATGGTTTGGAGTATTTTACTATTATGGTCTATTTAATGCATTTTTTAAAAGAAAAAACATTCTGTACTACATATTATCCTAACTGCATTTTGATTTAATATTTTACTGTAAGGTGCCTTTGGCTCTGTTTGGGGAGAAAGATGGGATATAAATGTTAAAATACCCGGTCTTGCTTGGTTTAATTACAGAAGGAACCTCCCTGCTTAACGGGGTCAGTCCTTCATCCTCCTAATTCTTCCCTCTTCCTCCCCAGCATTGTTCCCAAATCACCACATCCCCGTCTCCCCACCTGACCAACAGGCTTTCTTTCTCTAACTTTGGTCTCTCCCTGCAGATTCTTTTTTTTTAAAAATACATATATGTTTGAAACATTGTTTTCAAAAGGCCACAAGGAGTTTCCAATCTTTTGAAAATGTCCTTCATGATTCCCTGCAGATTCTCTTGAATGGGACTGTCTTTGCCCGGATGTCTCCTGCCCAGAAAGCAAAGCTGGTCCAAGACTTCCAGAAGCTGGAGTGAGTGAGTCCTCCGGGGCAGGAAAACCAGACTCCGTGCTGGAGCTGCCGAGCAGCAGAGATGGAGCGGGGGAGTCTGACCGGCCTTGGGGTCTGCCCAGAGGAGGAGCAGTTCTCCTCCACGTGTTGGGGAGGGAGGAGTGTTACCCTGTGAACTGGGGGTCCCGGGAGGGACACCAAATCGTGCTCAACTAAAGGCGGGGAAAATTAGCTCAGAGCACGGCTTAGCGTTACGAGAGGCAGGGTAACGTAGCGAGATCTTGAACCCTATTGTCTACGGGGTCGGGTCGAGTCAAGGAGAACACAGAAGTTGAAACAATAAATGATGTTTTATTAAAAACATAAGCAAAACAGTGTATGCGACACACTCACACAAGATAACTAAAGAAGATAAAGGTTGGAGCGGTATAGAGGGATTTTTAGAGGGATTGCTGGTTTGGGTGATACTTCACCTGTTCTGAAGCCCGGAAAAATAGAGAGCGAGGCGGGGGTGCGACGTAGCTCAGCGCGTGGAGCTGAGGGGAGGCCCGCCAAGCAAAGCGGCAGCAAGGCGGGATGAAACTCGGGAGCGATCCAAGGAAGGTCTCGGAATCCAGGGTTTTTATAAGGAGAATTGTGTCTGCAGACTATGCCGTACTTGGGGGAAAACAATAGGTTCGGAGTTGGAGACAAAGCCTCCGAAAGGTCAGAATCTGAATGAGTGAGTTATCGTAGCGGTTCTCAATAGAGTAGCCGGTATGCAGACGCCGAGTACTTGGGTATTGCATAGGTTACCCATCAAGCTGCCAGCGCGGGGCAGAGGCTCTTTTGTGAGTGCCGTGCATACCTACTTAGAGTACTTGCCTGGAGGTCTCCTCAAGCAGCGAGTCAGCTGTTTCTGGCCTGCCTGTATTGTAGTTTGAATATTACGGCTATTAACGGCCGAGCTTGTTTACGTGCTTGTCCGGTGGCCTCGCAAGCACGTGGAGATGAATAGAGAAGTGCAGCCGAATTGTGATATCAAGAGGATATCTTTAATATCCCCGAAGCTCGGACTAGCTGGGGCAGTAACAGGAGACTGTGGGTGGGGAGGGTCTGGGGAGCCGCCCTCTTTCCCTGTGGGTGGGACACGTGAAAGGAAACGCGGACGGGGTTTCTGCTAAGAGGGCGGAACCCAAAGCTGTGCTGCTACCAGCCAGGGGCAGCCTCTGACCGGCCCAGACCCACCCAGATGGCTTTTTCTTCTCTGTTTTTCCAGCTACTTTGTGGGCATGTGTGGAGACGGTGCCAATGACTGTGGGGTGAGTTTAAAACTCCTGCTCAGAGCCCTCCGTGGGAGGATGGCCTTCCAGGAAAGCCGGGGGTGGTGCAGGTGGGGCTCTCGTCGTGTCCGCAGGAGGGGCCCAGCAGGCCAAACGGGAGGTTGCTTTGGCCAGACAGTGGGTGTGTGTGTATGTGTGTGTGTGTCTCGGGAGGGGAACTGTGCCGTGCCACCCAAGGGCTGACTTCATAAGAACTCGAGGAGAGCCCTGGAGCCGCATCAGGACCCCAAAGAGTCTTCCTGGTTAAGATCCTGTTCCCGCAGCGACTGGCCGGATGCTCAGCAACTGCCGTGACCTCTGGTATTCTTGTGTGTCCTCAAGTCGCTTCCAGCTTGACTTGTATGACTTGGCCAGAGACTCCCCCGCCGCCACGGGCTTCCAGGGCTGAGTGGGGGTTGAACCCTGCTCTCCCAGAGTCCTAGTCCAGTGTTCGGACTACTATACCACACTGCCCTGTATGACCTCTGACACTGAAGATGAGAGATAGCCATCTTGACTAGTAGCCACTGGTGGCCCTGTTCTCTGTGAATTTTTCCAGTCCCCTTCTAAAGCCACCCGGGCGGGTGTCCCTCCCTGCCACATCTTGTGGCAGCGAGTCCCACAGTTTAATCTTCAAGGAAGTAGCTGTGTTAGTTTCTTGCAGCATAAAAAGGAGGAAGGGGGAAAGAGGAACATGGCAGCACTTTTAAAACCAACTGGTTTTTATTTCAGCATGAGCTTTTGTGACTATAAAGCCACTTTCTGTATCTGAAGAAGTGGGTTTATACCCAGGAAAACTCAGGCTAAAATCAGTCGGTTGTAGAGGCGTTCCCACATTCCTTCTTTCTGTGCCACAGTTTCACAATGCACCGTGTGAAGAAGTCCTTCCCTTTGCCTGTTTTCCTCACCATGCGTACCTTCATGCATCTCAGTCATTCCCCATTACTCTGCTTAAAAAAACAAATAAGCCAAATTACCCCAAGCATTGTACTCCTTCCTGATGACAGGAGTTGCTCCCACCCTTGCTTCATAGGGACTGCAGGAGGTTGCCCCTTGAGGGTCCAGCTGGCCAACCCGGCTGCCCAGGTTTCGGGACCCTTTCCCTGCCCTGCTGGAGACCTTCTGGCTTGTAGCAGAGGAAGCAGCTGTCCTCAGGCGGGGCCAGCGCTTCAGCCTCCCTTCTCCTCTTGTGTCAGCCCTGGCCGGCTGCCGTGGCTTTCCCCAGGTGGGGTTCTGGCCGAACCACTTGGGATCAAGTCAGGGCTCTTCTGCAAGCGAAGCATTTTCTTTTTTGCAGCCCGGCCACCTCCTTTTGAAGCCGTGGCGCCCAGAGGTATATTCCAAATCTGGCTGCACTAGACATTTGCAGGAAGCCATTACAATACAGGCAGTTCTGTATTTTTACGTTTATTTCTAGAATCTGCTTTTTTGTCAACAGCAGCTGTGCCCTGGGATGGCATTTCATTCATCTGTCTACTAAGCCTTCAAGATCTCTCCCCAGAAACCCTTTCCCTAATTGAGCAAGATAAGGTGGAAGCTTGTGTTGCAGGGACAAGAGAAAGGAACTTTTCAGTGACTGTTCCTAAACTGTGGAGTTCTTTCCCCCAGGAGAAGTGGAGGGGTACTTCCCCATAAGGCTTTAACCTCCTAATTTAGGGTGATATTTATTTTTGCAGACAGATTTTATTTCTGTTTTATCAGCTACAACTTTGTATGTTTTCATTAATCTCTGGAGAGTTTTTTTTTAACTCTGTTGTGTTGTGCTAGCTGCTCAGAGAGTTAAGCATTGCAAATGCAATCCACAAATGTGTATGTAGACAAATGAAACATAGGAGTGGGGACCAGCAGGCCAGGCGAGCCGTGAGCTTCCATGTTGTTGGGATGAAGGATCCACCCCAGGACTGAACTTTAAGGGACCCGTGCCAAGTCCAGCACCTTGGATACCTCCTGCAAAGTCTGGACTAAAACCCATAAGTGATCTGCCATCCAATGGGTAGGGGGGCCGCCTGATGCCACAGGGGCTAGCGGGTGTTTCTCTGCCCCGAGCGCCCCTTTCTTTGGCTGGGTACTGAGTGTTGCTCACGCTTTGCCAGGCACTGAAAGCGGCCCACGCTGGGATCTCGCTTTCGGAGCAGGAGGCCTCCGTGGCTTCGCACTTCACCTCCAGGACCCCCAACATTGAGTGCGTCCCAGAGCTGATCAGGTGAGTCGGGGGCTTCAGCCGGGAGTGTCTCCTTCCCCCTGAAGTGGAGCGGAGAGCCTGTGGGACATCCAGAGGAAGCATTGGAGGGAACGTAGAGGAACCTGGGCTCACATCCCAGCTCTGGGCAACTCCATAGAGAGAGAGAGTTCTTCCTCTGGCTGTGCCGTTTGGAGGAGGGAGGCAGGAAGGGGCTTCTCCTCAGGCTCCAGGCTCTTCAGGGGGCTCCCTATGACAGCTGAAATGTCTGGAAATTTTGAGGCCATGGAGGGAACAATTCTTTTCCTCTCTTTTTTGGGGTAAAAACCTGGAAATGTTTGGAAAAACCAATTAACATAATAGTAAGCCCCTCTTTGATGGACCCAGCATGGTAGAGTGGTTTGGGTGTTGAGGAGGCTCTGGGGACGAGGTTTCAAATCCCCGCTCGGCTGTGGAAATCCACTGGGCAAGTCACACCTTCTCAGCCTCAGAGGAAAGCACTGGCAACCCTCCTCTGAAGAAATTTTGCCATGAAAACCCCATGATTATGCCCTTAGTCATAAATGACCTGAAGGTAAGCAACTGCAACAAGTCCTGCTTTGCAGATTGAAAAACATTTTATTTCTTAAGAAAAATGAAATTCATAATCTATAGCTTTGTTTGGCATGCTACCATGTTTCATATATTAAAGTACTGTGTGTTCAGATTATAATTGCAAACTGAACTTACTTTCTGAAAAGCGTATCCACATAGAACTCCTCATCTCTCCTCTCGAGGAGACTGGCAGCAGCAAAAGGAAAACGGTGGGTTTCCGTCCTAAGTCTCCCAGGTGTCCCAGCCACTAGGAAATGCTGCTCTTAACTGCAGATGCCATTTCCTTCCCTCCCTGGCCTGTTAAACCAGTGGTTCTTAACCTTTTCTTTACCGAAGATCTCCTGTAAATGTAATTTGTGTCCAGGGACCCACAAGGAATAACTCAAGATTTAAATACTTAAATTTAGATTAAATCTTCAAATATTTATTTATTAAAGGCTTCTGGAGACTAGGATTCAGGTCCCTGCTCAGGCACTGGACAAGTCACATTCTCTCAGCCTCCAAGGAAGGCAAAAGCAAATCCCTGCTGAACAAATCTTGCCAAAAAATCCCCTTGTGATAGGTTCATCTTAGGGTTGCCATAAGTCAGAAGTGACTTTGAGACACAACCTATCACAGGGATTTATTGGCAAGATTTGTTGCCTTTGTCTTTTGTAGAAGTATGCAGTAGTATGAAACCCCCCCCAAATGGAAACCATTTGCCTCCAGTCGTATGCCTCCCCCCTCTGACAGATCCTCAGTCTCTCTCCATTTGCTGCCAGCCAGCAGAAGCAGGTGACTGGAGGCAAAAAGTTTCAGTTTTTGGAGATGTTTAGGTTTTGGATTTCCACTTAAGGGAATCTCCACGTTTAGTAGCAAATCATCATCATCAACAACAACAACTGTTGCTCTTGTTGCTGTAGCTCAATTCTCTCCCACCTTTCCTCCCCAAACAGGGACTCAAGGCAGCCAACACGGACTAAAAACTCCTGCAAAGACTTAAATAAAAGCACACAGAAATTTATTGTTAAAATGCAACAAAGTTATCCATAGAATTAAAACCTTTCAGAACACACCAATGAAAACAAAGTCAGTAAAAGCGCACAAATGCCTTTATAGTCGTTTCCTAAAAGCCTGTCTGATTAGAAAAGATTTTGGCCTGCCCGTGGAAGGACAAAAACAGGCAGACGCCCGTTGCAATGGCAAAGCCTTCACTTGGCAGCCGAAGGGGAGTGAGGAGGGGGCCGTCCTGGCCTCCCCAGGGAGGGAGTGCCAAAGTCTGGGAGCCTCCGCTGAGAGGGTCCTGCTTCCCACCAGAGATGCCTGCGTGGGAGATGTGGCCGAGAGGGGGGAGAGAGAGATAAGTCCGTCGTACGTGGGGGGACGTGGTCCTCCGGATATGGCAGCCCGGACTGGCGCCCCAATGGTTAACCCTTTTCTCCCTCCCTCTTCCCCTCCCAGGCAGGGCCGCGCTGCTCTGGTCACCTCGTTCTGCACGTTCAAGTACATGGCCCTCTACAGCATCATCCAGTACGTCGGAGTCCTCCTCCTCTATTGGGTATGGTCACGTCTCCCCCCGGCCCCAACATCTTTGTTTTCCACTTGGGGCTGGAATAGCCGTGCGGAGGTGGGGGGCAGTGGCCTGCAGAGCCGAATCCGTCCAGTGTGGTTTCCCCATCATTTAGGGGAGACAGCTGGACTCAAGGAGGCGCCAGACAGTTTGCCGGGCATCCCCAAAAGAAGACAGGCAGCCCTGGGACAAATTCTGGCGGCCGCGTCTTCTCTCCAGACCCACACTCACCTCGTTTCTCCCGGTCCTTGCAAATGTTCCCCATAGGGCCCACAGCTTCTCCGTGCACCCCAGGGCTTCCACCCTGCTGCCAATATATGCATCTATCCCCTTTTTCTGCCAGTGGCCGCTCCTTGCACGCAACCGTGTGGTAATGAAGCGGGGTGGAGCGGGGCTGTGACTCCACGGGAGGCGTGGGAGTAAGAGAGATCGGGTGCTGCAGGCAAAGCAGGGGGACGCTCTGGGTGGCTGGGAGCCTGCCCCCCGTGTTTTGGCCCTTTCCTAGGGGACCGCCAGCAGAGAAACAGGCCAGTGTTGGTATGGGAGGCCCAGGGCGGTTGAGGCAAGGCACACCGGGCCCCATGTTCGGTCCTCTGCAACTCCAGTAGAAAGCTGGGAAAGAGGCTCTGGGCGTGGAAATGTCTTACGCATGTGTAAATTCTGATATGGAAGCTGATGGACTTTTTGGTCCAGCGCAGAACTTCCACGGTCGGTTCAGGGCCGTGGGATTGGAGTGGAGCGTGTGGTTCCAGTGCGCACATTCCACACGTGGATGGACATCCGTTGCTCACTGCACAGGGATGCCTGTTGTACATTCTGTTGCCTGGTCCTTCCATTCAGTTGTGCAAGGTTGCCATTTAGCACAAAGACTGCCTATCACAACTAGTGAGCAACCCCACAGGTAGAGATTCAGGCTATGCAACCCCAGGATTTCTGCCTCCCTTTTGAGGAAATGTCTGGCAGAGTCCCATGTCTTCCATAGGAGCTGAGGATGTGCTTGTGGGAGACGGGTGCCTTGTGCCTGGGCACAACATTGCAGCAGACAGGGTGTGGGGTGGGGTGCTGCGGATAGTGGACTGCACAGACCCCATCTTCCTTTCTTTCAGAAACTCAGCTCCTTTGGAAATTACCAGTTCTTGTTCCAGGATCTGGCAATCAGCACCCTCATTGGAATGACAAGTAAGCTCTCCATAGTTGCTCTGTGTGTGTGTGTGTGTGTGTGTGTGTGTGTGTGTGTGTGTGAAAGCCATCCAGGCCTGCGTTTTCAACTGGACTCTTTTTAGCTGCTTTGTATCTCTTTTTAATATGTGTTTTAAATAGTTTTAGTATTGTGAATGGTTTAGTTCTAGGTTAGTGTTGACTTTTTAAATGTTTTAAACTATATTGTAGTTCTCAGGAAAGGGTGGGGTATAAGTAAAGATGATGATAACGATGGTGGTGGTGGTGGTGGTGGTGGTGATGATGATGACAATTTGCTGCTGCCCCAAAAGGTAGGACAAAGCCTAATGGTTTTAAGTTACAGGAGGGCAGGTTTCAATGGAACGTTAGAAGGAATTTCTCGACAGCGAAGGCGGTTCCGCAGTGGAACCAGTTGCTTAGGAGAGGCGGAGGGGTCTCCTTCCTTCTCTGGACATCTTCCAAAGGAGGCTGGGCAGCTCCCAGTTGCTGGGAGTGCTCTCGCTGGAGATCCTGCATGGAGCAAGGGTTTGGACTCAAGGGGGCCTCGGGACCCTCCCAGCCTTGTGATGCTGACGGGGGTTTACATTAACATGACTTTGTGTGTATTTAGCTAGGTAGCAGAAACACCAAGAAGCCCTGTTGATGAACTGTGAAGATGTGTATTGAAGGGACACACCAGCACTCTTTAGTCGTGTCTCAGTGCACAACAGGACGGGTGCTCATGAGGAACAATGCACACCGGTCGTGCTGTGCATCATTTCCAAGGCACTCTGCTGACTTTGCTGGTTCCCTTGCACAGTAATGCCACAGCAGCCCTTGACTGGGTACAGAGGTTACGGAAGGCCCTATTCTAATTCCCACAGATGCAAATTCACTTACGAAGATATACCACCCAGCAGGTTTCTGGCCAATCATACTAAACTGCTCAGGGAACAGTCAGAAAAAAGATGAGATACCACCAATCTGTGTCAGAGGGAAAAGGTTGCCTCTGGCTTAATGGGTCCCAGCCATCCACCCAATTAGATCGTAAGACACCAGGCAAAGCACCTCGGCCTACATCCTATTGTTAGGATTGATTCGACTAAAGTAGAGCTGTTGATTCCATTGGATTATCTGTTTGCTTAAACCACTGCTGCCACCATGGAGAGAACGCAAGTTACTCCCCTAACCCGAAGCCTCTGGCCCTCTCTAGTAATGTTTCCAGGTGCTTTGGTGGGTCATCTTGTTGTGCTTGAGTGATGCCACCAGGAATGCCCGCTTTGCTTCTCTTTGCAGTGAGCCTGAATGGCGCCTACCCAAAGCTGGTCCCCTACAGGCCCCCGGCTCAGCTCACCTCCCCGCCTCTGCTGCTGTCTGTGGTGCTGAACCTCCTCTTCAGCCTGGCCACCCAGATCTGTGGTTTCGTCCTGGTGCAGAAGCAGCCGTGGTACTCTCCAAAAGACGTCCTCAGGTAGGGGAGGCCCTGCTCCCACCCAGCTGGGGCCTCTGGGTTTCCCAGGGGCTCCTGCCCTTGATCTGCAGTGGGGAAGATCCTAGCTAAGTCTGACTGGAAAGGAAAAGGTATTCTTTAAAATGCGTCTTTTAAAGAAGCCGCACAGAAGACGGAGCCAGCTTGTGTTTTGCTGCTCCGGAGACTGGAATGCAAACCAATGGATTAAAATTACAGGAAAAGAAACGGGAAGAAGGTTTTTTTAAACTGTCAGAGCTGTTTGAGAGTGGAGGGTGGTGGGCTCTCCTTCTTTGTAAGTCTTTAAACAGAGGTTGGATGGCCGTCTTTCAGGAGTGCTTTAGTTGTGTGTTTCTGCATGGGGGAAGAGGCTGGACTGGATGGCCCTTGGGAGCCCTCCTTTCCTAGTCTGTCATTCTAAGAAAAGGCCTCTGATGGGCTTTGTCTATGGCTTCCCCCATCTCAACTCACTCTTTTGGAATACAGTCACCCTTACCCATCCCACTGGCTACCTCTGTTCGTCCACACGGAAGCTCCTTCCTTTTCTGCTCTGTAGTTATTTTGCTCCGGTGCGGCTGTGCTCTTCCTTGCGGCACACTGCAGCCTGACTCTTACTGGGTTGTCCCCTTGAGAGTAGCTTCATTCCATCAGTGCTGAGCTCCTGACCAAAAATGGATTCAGGGGGTCTCATCTAGGTGGGGCTGGCCAAGAGAATTCAGGCCAATGGAAGAAAGGCAGGGTGAGGTGGAGTGAGGGTGTGAGAACAGTTCTGGGTGTGAGTGATGGGAGTGTTGACTGATCCGAGCCCATCCAGTGCTACCTGTTGTTCTTTCTGCTCTCTCGGAAGAAGACACGGAGTAACAGATTTCATGGGTTTGGAGTGAAGTATAAAACTGGAATGAGGTCTATTATGGAAACAATGCAGACAGACACCCTGACTGGTTGTACAAGGCTTGGAGATGGCTTTTTTTTTAGTACAGATGACTTTTTAAAGAGACTGGGCTCTTCCTTCTCAAGAGTTGCTGCCCGCTGCTGTTACTTCCCATCTCTAGAGGCAGTCCACACCCGAATATCAATTGCTCCTAGACTAGCAAGGGGTGGGTGGATTCATATAGAGGTAGAAGGGATCCCAAGGGCCATCTAGACCAACCCCCCTCCCCCCGCGGAAACCCTCTGCTAAAATGCTCCAGAAAAATGGCCATCTAACCTCTCTTTAAAGTCCTCCAAAGAGGGAGAGTCCCCCCTCCCCCCTGCTTTTGAGTGAGTCTATTCCACTCTCAAACAGCTCTTACCCTCTGGATTCTCAGTGTTTATGTGGAATCTCCTTCCATGTCATTTGAATGCATTGGTTCTGGAGCAGCAGAACTCACTCCATCTTGCACCTGACAAGCCCTTCACATATTTAAAGATGGCTGCATCACGGCAAGAACAGCTATTGCTTTCTGACTTTCCTGCCTATGGGTTTTCTGGAAACACCTGGGCAACTGCTGTTGGAAGGAGGATGCTGGACTGAAGGAGGCGAAACCCAGCACCAGGACCCTTCTTTTCTTCTCTCTCTGTCCTTGTGCCTCTTCCAGGCTATGGGAGACAAAGCATCTCCCTGGATTGCATCTGACACAGGGTGCTTTGGCTCTCTGTCCCAAGTCCAGCCTGGTTCTGTGAATTATGTGGCAGGGCTTTGTCTTTTGGCATGGCTGAGCTCCATCCTTGGTTCCCTTCCAGGGCTTGCACTCCAGGCAACACCAGCCACCCGAAACTCTCTCTCCCGGCTGACATCACCCTGGGGAGCAGCAGCAGCCTTCCAACGGGAAGCCCCACAGCAGCCGGCATGGAGGCGGACGAGGAGAACTACCAGAGCTACGAGAACACCACGGTGTGGCTGCTCAGCACCATCAGCTGCCTGATGGTGGCCCTAGTCTTCTCCAAGGGGAAACCGTTCAGGCAGCCTGTGTTCAAAAACTGTAAGAGCAGCAGATGGGGGTGGTGGGTGGTGGGGACAGGGCCTCACAGTGACCGTGGTGTTGTTATTACGTGCTATTACATCATCTTTGACTTCTGGCAACCCTACAACCTCCAAAAGCCCCCTTGGCCATCCATAGCCCTGTTCCAGTTTTGCAAGTCCAGGGCAGCCATTGTGGCTTCCTTGGTGGAGTCAATCCCCACCTGCATTGTGGCCTCCCTCTTTTCCTCCTGCCTTCCACTTTTCACAGAGGCTGAGGGGGACCAAGTCCCCAGCCAGAGGTGCCCCTGAGCCTTTGGTTCCATATCTTCCCCGCAACCATCCTCTCCCACTTTGCCCCTTCAGTGGAAGAAGGGGGAGGTGTCAGGGAACTGCCCTTCCGGGCTCCTTGCTGGAAGGCCCGGATCCTGCCTCTCCCTCCCCTTACACATAAGGTGGACTAGCCTATGGGCGCTTCCCCCTGCCATTCCCTCCCTGCGCCACCCGCCTCATCCGCCCCCTGCTCTCCTCCCTCCAGACCTCTTTGTCCTGGTGCTGGCGGTGCAGCTGGGCGTTTGCCTCTTCTTCCTCTTTGCCAACATTGAGGACCTCTACATTCGGATGGAGGTAAGTTCTTCCTTCCTCTCTCAGAGGAGGCGCGGAACATCTGGGCCCATGGCCAGGTGTGCTGCCAGGGAGTTGTGGAAAGGGCCTGGTTGGGGGGGCGGGTTTGACCTGGCGGGACAATGACGTCTCCCCTAATCCTTCAGAGCACAACAGGCCAGGTAGGGGCCACGGGGGGTTCCTGCTCACCATTGGGAGTTTTCAGGCTGGCGGTCCTTCCCTTTGCTTCCTTCTCCTCCTCCACCTCCATTGTTGATGGAATCATGGAGTTGGAGGGGCCCCAAGGGCCACTGGCTCCAACCCCAGGATGCCATTGCAGGAAATCCACTCGAAAGGCTCTCCTGGCTGGTGGGCACCCAACCTGTGTTTAAAAACTCAGGCTGGAATCAATGCACCCAGTGTCTTACGTATACCTAAGTTCCCCAACGTAGAACTGGAAGGGGTTAACAAGGGCCGTCTAGTCCAACCCCATCCTGCCGTACAGAAAGATACAACTAAAATGTGGCCAAGAGATGACTGTCCAACTTCTCTCTAAAGACCTCCAAAAACAGAGCGTCCACCACCCCCAATAGGGCTTATTTTCTACTGAGTCCCTCATGTAGGCATTACCCCTGAGTTCCTTGCATCCCACAAAACACCACTGCAGGAACTGCTTGCAGAAAAAACCTTGCTGCTCAGCAGTTACTGAAGGCAATCTCAAAGCCCAAACTAAAAATATGAAACAGATATGGATACAGGCCTCCGCCGCAGGGAATTTACCCTTCCTCCTTAAACCCATACCTTAAAATCCTGTTCCCTAAGTCAAGGCAACCAGGACCTCCTTTCTTACCCCTGCCAAACGCTGCTCCCCTCCTCTCCAGCTTGCTTTCTCTGCCCCCTCAAACTGAATAGATAAGTCCAGCCCCTTCCTCAGGGTTTTCTCACTCAGGGATCCAAACCAAACCTCGTAGGGCTACTCCTGCAGGGTCCACAGAGGATGAGCCTCTTCCCCTCTCCCCAATATTTCTAACTGGTTTCCTTCTACCCTTCTCCCTCTCTCTCCCCCACCACGCTCCAGCTCGTGTGCACCCCAACTCTCTGGAGGATCTCCCTGCTCATCATGTTGCTGATCAACTTTGCTGTCTCTTTTCTTGTTGAAGTGAGTGGATTTATTTCTCTGCTTTTCTCAGTGATGGCCGCCCGCTCTTTTGCTTCCTCACCCTGGATCGCGTGGGAGGAAAATGCCCTCCCAGCTGCCAGTGCCCCTCTGGGTCAGGAGGCCTCTTCCCACGTTTAGCCCACTGAGGTGCATTGATTTGCCCCACAACTGCTCTTGGTCCTCTTTTGTGTGATCCTTCAGTGCTCCACACCTTCACTTCTCCAGAATTCTCACAGTAACTGAAAAGAAAAGGTATTTGTTAAAGAATCGGTTCAGTTCTGAACTGTGAAAATGCACCAGATTGAAAACGGAGCACAGCTCTGAACTGCATCAAAACAAGAACAGCAGCAATTCTTGATCCCTCTTAAAAGGGAACTAAAAGAAGGGATGGAGCATAATTATTTGCTTCCTTCCTGAATCTTCTTGATGTACAGTTTTTTAAATTTATTTATCTGATCTGCATCCTGCCTTCTGCCACCACGGCAGCTGACAGCAGAGGCTAAAAGACGAGTCAAAACGGCCCCTCTTGGTTTTTTCTTACTCCCCTCACGGCCTCAGATGGGGGTAGGAACCATGATGGGGCCCTCCAGATGTTTTGGACTGCACCTCCCATCTGCCTTTTAACAGCATAGCCAAGGATGAGGAATGCTGGGTGCTGAACTCTGCTTTGTGCTGGTGATGAT
Organism: Cyclura pinguis; assembly: GCA_030412105.1. Classification (NCBI taxonomy): domain Eukaryota; kingdom Metazoa; phylum Chordata; class Lepidosauria; order Squamata; family Iguanidae; genus Cyclura; species Cyclura pinguis. The sequence continues at coordinate 912,178 of CM059601.1, forward strand.
GATGATTGTTTATTTATGTAGCCCCATCTGTGTCCATGGCACTTTGCAAGTAGAGTGGCCCCTCTGCTTTCGTGAGGGTTCAGGGCACAGAACCCTTGCGAAAGCAGAAAAAATGGGAATATCTCCCCCTCGCTCTCCCTCCCATTCCCTCCCAAGGGTCCCCCCTTCCCATTCGCACGCAAAATGGAGGGGAACGGGGGGTGGGGGAAGCCTCATGTGAGCTTTCCTTTCTCCTTCCGGAGCTCCCCCTCTCCTTCCCATGCATCTTGCCCCGGCACGGAGAACTCGCAGAAGCCTTCTCCCAGCCCCCTTTCCCTTCTGTTTTGCCCTGGTGTGAGTTCTCCGCACGAGGACAAAGTGCACGGGAATGGGAGGAAGAGAATTGGGCAGCGGGGGTGGGGGTGGGAGAGATGTGTGCTCATAAATAATCAAATTTGCAAAGGTCAAATCCACGAATGTGGAGACGGGAATGAGAACAGCGGGCCCTGGCAAAGATGTACCGTCTAAAATATGCGTATATACACAAAAACACAAAGGGAAGGAAGGAATAATAAAACTGTACCATGCAAATGTAAAACAAATTATCCAGATAAAAGACAAAAAAAATGCAATATAGCATGAAGCAAACTGACAAGTACGTGTAATCAAATTATACAAAATTATAAAATAATATCAAACTAAATTCCAAATCCTTTGAAAACAAGAAAGTTTTTAACTGAGATTAAGGGCCTTTCTGCACTACAGAACTATTGCACTACGATTCCACTTTAACTGCCGTGGTTCCGTTCTATGGAATCATTGGATTTGGAGTTTAGGGAGGGATATTTAGAATCCTCAGCCAGGGAGTTCCAGTACCTCCCAAGACTACAAACCCCAGGATTCCGTAAGAGGCAGCCATGGTAGTTAAAGTGGAATCATAGTGCAATAGTTACGTAGCGCGGAAAGGCCCTTAAAAATAAAGAAGGAGCCATCCACAAATGTTCAGCAAGGCACTTGTCCAAGTCTTCCTGCCCTGCGCTGGGACCCTTGCTGAGCTAAAGCATCTTCCCTCAGAGAATGCAGCCGTCTCCCTTTAGTCTCCCGGGTTGCGGTTCCAAGAGTTGCTTCATGCTTGCAGGCACTGGGTGGTCCCGTCAGAAAGGGCAGAGACAGGAGGCTGGGTGGGTGGGTGGCTGGGCAACCGTGGCAAGCCTGGGGGTCAGTTTTCTGCATCCGTACAGACTACCAAGAAGCCAAACACATCCCTCTTGGAAAGGTCAGACGTCCACCTCCTGTTTTGAAAATTAAAGTTTTTAAAGTATTCAACATCCATGTCCTGCCACCCAATTATAAAATTAAAATTAAAAAGATGAATTGTCGCAACTGGAGGCTTCCAGGGAAACAGCCATCCTCTCTTTCTTTTTTTTGGGCCAAAAAACATGCAGTCCAAAGTGTCTAAAGGGATCAAGTTACCCCAAAACAGCCTTGGAGGGCTGGGGCCAAACTTTGCCCACCGCTCAGCTGAAATTTAAACTATAAATCCCTAAGGGCCAGTCTGAAGCCTTGAGTTTTTGTATCACTGCCAGGTCACTGCTGGGTCCATTGTGGTGGGAATCAGGTGGCCTTCCAGAAGGTGCTAGATTGCAAATCCCCATGTCCCTCATCATTGGCTGTGCTGGATGGTGAGCCTGCTGGGAGTTGTAGTCTAACGAGACAGGCTTTGTGGTTTCCAGCCCACCTTCAGGTGGTGATGTGGAGCTTTCTTGCTTTGCTGCTGCCCCTCTCAAGCCTCAGTCCACATCCTCTCTTCTCTTCAGGAAGCCATAGTTGAGAACAGAGCCCTCTGGGTGCTGCTGAAGAGAGTCGTTGGCTACCAGTCCTCGAGCCAGTACAAGAAGCTGCAGAGGGACCTGGACAGGGACTCATCCTGGCCACCCCTGAACAAAACTGACTTCTCTGGGGAAGTGGCCATCCACATGGATGTTTCTGGTGCGACCTACAGCAACCCAGGTTTTGAGAGCCACGAGGAGCCAGCCTGTAGCCTCAGTTCATAAGGCCCAGTTGCCTGGTGTGGCCATGAGGCCTGGTCAGATCTCATCAACGGGATGCACCTTGAAAGGCCATTTTGAAAGGCCGCCCTCTCAAATGCTGGGGAGGGTAGCTCTTCTTTTGTTATCTGTCCTGTAGATCAAGGAGGCAACAAAGCTGTGAAGTGAAGCCCAAGCAAGGAAGCTGCTGTTAGAATTGCTGCCTCTTGAGATACCTCATGGGCAGTCCAATGGCAAGATGGGGGAACCTGGGTGGGGGGGGGTGGCCAGTGTGCCAAAAAGAGCCAGAGACCATGGGGCATTTTGAAGGAAAGGGGGGGGGCGGAGGAGGAGGAGGAGGGAGGGCAGTAAGCACAGCAGTTCTATCCCCTAACCTCCCAAAGATGGCCAAGTGGATTTCAGAAGAACCCCGGAGATGAAGGAACATAGGGGTCCAGCTGACATTTGGTCCATCACACATAGAACTGGTGAGACCGATGGTTGGCTGTGCTCTCCAGGGTTGCAGCAGGAATTCTTCCTAGCTCTAAGCAGAGAATACCAGGGGTGAGGGTGCCAAGAGAATACTAGGAGGAGGACTTGGGGCTCATGGAAGTCATGGTTACCATGCTGGAAAAGAGGGGGAAGCTGAGAAGCCTGAGTGCTGGTCTTTGTTGAGCTAGCTGCTCCATCTGTGGGACATATTTTTGGAGCTGGAAGTGTTCTGTGCCAGGGAAAGATGGGGCTTGTCTACAGTCTGCTGTGCCACCTGCATCTGGTGGAGAAGATTATGTTCCACCATGTTGTCTTTGGGTCAGATGGCACCGGGAAGGAGCCGATGAGTCTTAGAAGCGCAGAGTCTGAAGGGACCCCAAGGGTTAACCGGTCCAACTCTTTGCCAAAGCAGGAATCTACCACTAAAGCATTCCCCTGCGAGATGGCCACCCAACCTCTCTTTAGAAACCTCCTTGAAGGAAGTCTGTCTGTCATCTGTTGAACACCCCTGACGGTTGGCAGCTTTCAAATCCACCCTACGTGTATTCATTCCAAAGCAAGGCCTCCTGTCTTGCCTAAGGACTTGCTCGCAAAAAAGCACTCTTGGATTAACAGTTTTAGCCTGGGTCTGGTTAACAGCCTCAACTAAAGTAGACTTATTGAATCCATGGGAGTTATGTAAGTCTCAAATCCTCATTCAAGAACTGATTTTAATGGGTCTGATCCTGCACAGATTCAGTACCAATGCAATTCCTGCCTTCATTTTCTTTGTTTAGCTGATGAAATGTTTTCCCTGCTCTTGTGGGGCGGGGGAGGGGGAGGAAATAAGTTTATTTTTCTTGGGGAAAAATAAAATAAAAACAAGCACTAAGATTCTCAGGAGCTTTGCGTGTTTATTGGCCAGAATATATTGGTTTCACACATAAGCACAAGTCCCCTTCCCCGTGCAGCTGTGCTTTCCAGGCCGTTGTGCATAGCCGTGTTAGCTATGTTGCGCTGCCAGTCCGGGATTGCCCCTGGCCCTGAGGTTCCAGGCCAAAACCTGAGACCCAGCAACAAGGGCTCCTGGTGATATTGTTAAGCATTATGCATTGAATGCCAGCCACAGCCGCTCACAGTTTGGCATTCAAACACAAGCACAGAGAGAACATTCTCCCATCTGGAAATTAAGACAGAAATCGTAGTTAAAGGGGCTGCTCCCTGAGTGAGGTGGAATGAGGGGCTTCTGTCCCTTCCCGCTGACTTAGGGAGACAGATGCCAGGATCATGTGGGGACTTGCACCTTTGGGAGTTAGAACTGGGCAGTCTTGCAATGTCCATACCCGTAGTTACATAGGGGAGCCAGCCAAGCTCCAAGATCCAACTGCTTCAACAACTTAACATATTAGGCTGCATCTAAGGGACTACTTAAGTTTAAGACAATGTCACCTTGTGTTGGGTCAGTTCTGTGGCTTCCAAGACACATTTGTTTAGAAATTTTGCTTGTTTGGTGTGATGGAAATCCATGGTTATCCAAGTCTATGTGAGGGTAATTGCAATCATCCATAACCGTGCTTTCTCTTTCTGAGGTGTCCTTCACAATTTAAGTACATCTCTTCCACCCTAAGAGCTGGAAATCTCTTCTGCTGAAACTGAAACACAAACAGATTTCTGAGGTGGGGTGGGGAAGCTGCATTCTTGCTGGTTTCTCATCACGCATCTTTGTAATTCACTAACAGGGCTTCTGAGTGCCTCAGCTGCGTAGCTTAGTATATGTAAAGTTATGTAGCATGGCCTTGAGAGAGGGTTCCGTCCAGGATGAGGTACACCTGACCCAGCCTGCTTGCTTCTAGACAGAAGGCGGATGCCGAGCAGAGCAGACGACAAGCCCTGGCACCACTGCAACTGGGAGGGAAGGGGGAGCTGAGTAAATAAATACACAGACGCTTCCGGAGAGTCTTTGCAAGTTGCAACAAGTAATCATAGAATCATAGACTCCAAGGAGACCTCAAGGACTACCCAGTCCAACCCCCTTCTGCCATGCAGGAGGACACAGTCAAAGCACTCCTGACAGTTATGGCTGCCCAGCTTCTCCTTAAAAACCTCCAAAGAAGGAGACACCACCACACTCCATTGACAGCACAGCATATTCCCACTGTCCAACTCCTCTTACTCTCAGGAAGCTCTTCTTAATGTTTAGGTGGAATCTCTTTTCCTGAAGGTTGAAGCCATGGTTCCATGTTCTAGTCTCTGGAGCAGCAGAAAATGGGCTTGCTCCATCCCTCAGATGATATCCTTTCAAAAATGTAAACATGGATATCATGTTCCCTCTTAACCTTCTCTTCTCCAGGTTAAATATACTCAGCTCCCTCAGCCACTCCTCATAGGCTTCATGGTTGCCAAGGTTTTTACAGTTTTGGTTGTCGACATCTGGACAAGTTTCAGATTGTCAATATCCTTCCTGAACTGTGGTGCCCAATACTGGGCACAGTATTCCAGGTGGGGTCTGACCAAAGCAGAATAGACTGGTACTATTACTTCCCTCGACTTAGGAGCTACACTCCTATTGATGCAGCTTAGAATCACATTGGCTTTCTTAGCTGCTGCATCACACTGTTGACTCATGTTCAACTTGTGGTCCAGAAAGACTCCTGTACCCCTTTCACATGTACTGTGGTCAAGCCAGGTGTCACTCATCCTATATTTGTGCCTTTCATTTTTTCTGCCTAAGTGCAGGACTTTCCATTTCTCTCTGTTGAAATTCATTTTGTTAGCTTTGGCCCAGCTCTCCAATCTGTCAAGGTCATTTTGAAATTTGATCCTGTCCTCTGGTGTATTAGCAACCCCTCCCAATTTGGTGTCATCTGCAAATTTGATCAGCATGCCCTCCACTCCTTCATCCAAGTCATTGATGAAGCTGTTGAACAGCCCTGGGCCCAGGACAGAACCCTGCAGCACCCCAAAAGTCACTTCCCTCCAGGATGAAAAGCAGCCATTGGTGAGGAGCACCCTTTGGATTCAGTCAGTCAACCAATTACAAATCCACCTAACAGAGGCCCTGTCCAGCCTGCATTTTACTCGCTTCTTTGCAAGAATGTCATAGGGAACTTTGTCAAAGGCCTTGCTGAAGTCAAGATATGCTACGTCTACAGCATTCCCTTCATCTAGCAAGCTTGTAACCCTATTGCAAAAAGAGATAGGATTAGTCTGGCATGACTTGTTTTTGAGAAACATGTTGACTTTTAGTGATCATGGGATTCCTAAGAGCTTACAGACTGTTTATTTAATGATCTGCTCTAGGAGCTTTCCTGGTATTGATGTCAGGCTGACAGGTTGATAATTATTTGGGTCCTTCCCCGTCCCCCCTTTTTGAAGATGGGGACAACATTTGCCCTCCTCCAGTCTGCTGGGACTTCTCTCATTCTCCAGGAATTCCCCAAGATTATCACCAGTGGCTCTGAGATTACTTCTGCCAGTTCTTTTACTAACCTTGGATGTAGTCCATCTGGCCCAGGAGACCTGAATTCTTTTAGAGTAGCCAGGTATTCTTGTACTCCTTCTTTACCTCTTCTTTGCCGCATTTCCTCTGCTCCATTTTCCCCATGTAGAGCATTGCTGTTGGGTTCTTGTACCATATGCCTGGTTCTCCCCATAAACGTCATGCTATTATCTCCAGCACTCGACAAACTTCTGTCCTCAAGAAGACTTGTTTCCCTGTTGGGCCCGAGGCCCTCTGGGTAGGCCCTGTGTTGCACACTCACACATTTCAGGTCAGCCTGCTTTCGCACTAACGAACACATTTGGGAGGTTAGCTCATGCTGTTGCGTTGCTAGGTCAGGCTGCCCCGTATGCTGCAGTCCTGTGAGAATAGCCAAGGAATGTTAATGATGGGTGCTTCACTCCCCACGCCGTCCGGTACAGTGAGGGGAGAGCAAAGCCTGATTAGAGACCGTCTGCTGCTGTTTCAGGCAGGTAATGAGATTTGACCCCGAGCCTATCATGCACCTGGCCCGTGGGTGCCTCAGTAATTGGCATCTGAGGTGGGATAGCCCCCCTCCTGCCCGTTTTGGCATGGTGGGTTGATGGATTGGCAGCCTGTTTTGCCACTCGCGTACGAAAAGCCTATATGATCTGTTGGAACAAAGAGAACGCTGCTCCATTGCCTGCCTTGCTTCTCCAACGGAGTCAGAGTGCACATATGCTTTTGTGCCTTTGGCTTTTCTTTTTGCTTCTTTGCTTAATAAACTCCATCCTCAAAGACCAGAACTGGCTTGGTTCTTGCCTCCCAGCATCTCGCGCTTTGAACCTTGCACGGCCACCCGATCCAGGGAGGGTCATGTGCGCTACATTCCCCCAACCCATAACTCAATTTAAAGCCCTCCTGATTGGGTTTGTGGGCCTCTTAGCAAAAGCATTCCTGCTGACTGCTGTGAGGTGCAACACCTCACTTGCCAGAAGTCTACATTTATGAAATCACAGACCATGGTCCAAGAAGTCAAACCATTCTCGGTGGCACCATCTGCGGAGCCAGTTGTTCACACCTGCTATTTTTCTTTCCCTTCCTGGGACCAGAGTTCAAATCCCTGCTCAACTGTGGAAACCCAGTGGATGGCCTTCAGCAAGCCACATTCTTAGCCTTGGAGAAAGGCAACAGCAAGCCTCTTCTGAACAAAACAACAACATCCCAGGGATGTCCTAGAGCCAGGGCCAGGTAGTGGTTGAAGTGCTGGGCTAGGATGCCAGGACCCCAGGGTTCAAATCCCCTCTGCTCAGCCATGGGAACCCAGTGGAGAACCTTGGGCAGAGCTCTCCCTCTCAGCCTCCCAGAGGAAGTCAAAAGGCAAATCTTTGGAGAAACCTGGACAAGAAAACAGGGTCGCCATATTGGAGACAGCATGGTTAGTGATCTGAGTGTTGGACTCAGAATCTGGGAGACCTGGGTTCAGATCCTCACTCAGCCAGGGAATCCCATTGGGTAACCCATATTGGCAAGTCACACTTTCTCAGACTCTCAGAGGAAGGCACTATTGGCAACCCTCCTTTGAGGAAAACTTGCCAAGAAATCTGGATAGCACTACGTGTGAAAGGGATCTTGGACTTTTAATAGACCACAAGCTGAACATGAGTCAGCAGTGTGATGCGGCAGCCAAGAAAGCCAATGCAATTCTCAGCTGCATCAATAGGAGTATGGTGTCTAGATCGAGGGAGGTACTGGTACCACTCTACTCTGCTTTGGTTAGACCTCATCTTGAATCCTGTGTCCAGTTCTGGGCACCCCAATTCAAGAAGGACATGGTCAAGCTGGAGCAGGTCCAGAGGAGGGCGACCAAAATGGTGAGAGGCCTGGAAGACATGCCCTACGAGGATAGATTTAGAGAGCTGGGTATGTTCAGTCTGCAGAAGAGAAGGTTAAGAGGGGACATGATAGCTATGTTTAAATATTTGAAGGGGTGCCATGTAGAGGAAGGAGAGGGCTTGTTTTCTGCTGCTCCAGAGACCAGGAGAAGGAGCAATGGATTCAAGCTGCAGGAAAGGAGATTCCACCTGAACCTCAGGAAGAACTTCCTGACGGTCAGGGCTGTCCGGCAGTGGAATCTGCTGCCTCGGAGTGTGGTGGAGCCTCCTTCTTTGGAGGTTTTTAAGCAGAGGCTGGATGGCCATCTGTCAGGAGTGCTTTGAGGGTGTTCCTGCATGGGAGGGGGTTGGACTGGATGGCCCCTGGGGTCTCTTCCAACTCTACATTTCTATGATTCTATGATTCTATCCCTAAGAGAAAGTCATCAGAAGGTGGAGCTGACCTGAAGACATCTAGCAACTATAAATTTAAGAGGTAACACTGGATGCCTTGCAGAAAGGGAGGGGGTAACTTCCATCCTGTGAGGGTTATCAGCAGTGATGTAGACTCGACTCAATTGACTTGTACTCAAGTCAGACTTAAGCCACTTCAGTGTCTCGACGTGGACTCGACTCAGCCATAAATGAGGCACTGACTCGACTCGACTCGAGACTTGTATATTTTTAGTGACTGACTTGCTGCCTTTGCTTGGTTCAGTCGCATAACACATTCATCCAGAACCTTTGTGACTTTGAACAATGCTTCCATCCCTTTTTGCCTACTCATTACATGTCTCAAGCCCAAAGTGTGGGCCCATTTCTCACAGGGGAACAGCAAACGAGTTAGGCAATGGGTTTGAGGTGGGGTTGAGGTCTGCTCAGCAAATTGTCTCTGCTGCACGTTGGAGGAGGCTTCAAAAACTTTTCCTAAGAGCAGAAGCTAGACTTGTTCTCAGAGCATAGGATGCATGTCTCAGAGGGGAACAGCAAATGTGCTGGGCAACAGGCTTGAGGAGGAAGGATCCTTCCGTCTAAATCTTTGGAAGCTTCAGGAAGGGGAGTAAGAAGGATCCTGTTCTTCACTTCCAAAGCTGTGGATGGCACAATTGCAAATGTGGAGAGCCAGCTCTGCTCAAATTGTTAAAACTGACTTTGTTCAACTCTGTCCAGAAATGCTGGAATACAGGTTGGGGTATAAAGTTGGCTCCCAGACTTGATTTGAAAGTATCTTCAAGGACTTGAGACTTGAAGGTAAAGACTTGAGACTTGACTTGGGGCTCGGAGTAAAAGACTTGAATACGTCACTGCCTCAGAGCTTCTCTAAAGCTACCCCCAGCTACTCCTCTGTTCTTTCTCTCGGGGTTTGATGCTATTCCCCTCCATTGTCTCCCATGCTCAGTTTCCTGGCTCTCCCCATTCCTCTAGGTCTCTTCGCCCCACTGACATGTTCTCAGCCCCCCGTTTCTCTTCTTTCCTCAGTGCTGTTTCTTCACCCACGCACTTCTCTCCAGTTCTGCAGTCTTCTGTGTGGCTGGGACTTCTAAAAAATTATTTTTTTGCTCTCCCCTCTCCTTCTCTGCAGGCTCCCCTCCCAGCAGTGGCTGGTGGGTTCCATATCAAGGCACCAGCGAGCCCCCCCCCCCCATGTTAGTGTGAGCTGTCCAAGCTGCCGCCGAACGTGTTTAGGGGTCAGCCTCCAGCACCTCGGAAAGCTCGGATGGACAGATTCACCACCGCAATTAGTGGGAAGCACAGACGGCTGCCCCCCCTCCCCGTCTCTGGGATCTGCGATCCCCCCCCCTGCGTTCAGCGCCCGCAACCGCTCCCCATCCCTCTAGTCTTCTGTGTATCTGAGAGGGTTTTCTTCCTGCTCCCTCCTCATCCTCTCTAAATCTCCTTTTTCTTCCCTCCACAAACGCAGGGCAAACCTCTTTTCTCCTCCAGGGAGACCCGCTTCTGTTTTAAAGGGAAAGCGCACCGCAAGCCGACACAGAGTAATTCTACACTTTTCCAGGGTGAAAGAAATAATTTGAGAGATCATTGGTTATTAGTTATGCATTGAACGTTTGAAGTGTTTCTATCCATCGTGCATTGTCTTGGGGGCCAAATAAATAACACACCATAGAATCACGTGTTTGGAAGGGGCCTCGTGGGCCACCGAGTCCAGCCCCCCTCCCCAGGTCGGGGACTGCGGCTGGAGCAGGGGGCCGTCCGGCCTCCTTTGACCCCTGGGTGCTCCAGGTCGCAGCGGGGAAGGCCCGTGTCAGGGAGGGGAAGCAGGGAAGTCGCCGAGCCGCGGCGGCCCCCGCCAGTGGCCCAGCGGTCCTCCGGTTCGGAACGTGTGTGCCGGGAGGCGGGACTCGCTGGATTCCGCTGGCCCAGCCGCCTGCCCCGCTGCCCAGCCGCTGCCCTTCCTCGGCAGGCTGCGGCGGTCTTGCTGCGCGTGTGCGGGCTCCGTGTCCGACTCGTCACGTCGAGGGACTTCAGCATCCACGCGGAGGCGGCCTTCTCAGGAGCGGCCCCGGGTTTCCCGGCCCCCACGGCAACCTTGTCTCCGCCCTGTTTGCGGCCGGCCAGATTCGTGCGGCAGTGACGATTTTGGACCTAGTTTTCTTTGTTGGGTGAAACGACAATGGTTTGCCTAGAATTCAAAGACCCGGGCGTGTTAGTTTGGATTGGTATGCACAGGGATCTTGTGGCACCTTTGAGGCTGAGAGGAAGCGCCAGCAGCAATGAGCAGGTTTTCTCTGGAGAACCGCAAAGCCGGTAAGTTACGCACCAGCAAGAGAATCAAGATTTAAAAAAAACCAAAACCTTTATTCAGCGTGGGACAAAAGAAAGATTGCTATCCAGTACAAAAATCAGACATGCCAGAACAGAGAGAGGACATAGACATTTATGTTTTGCATAAGAAAATGAATTAGCATACCAAGTTGCATGACTTCTGCATAAAATGCGGTGGGCTTCAGGTACGGGGGCACGCCCCTCGGCCCTGTCCTGTAGTAGCTCTCCCTCTGTAGTGCATCAGTCACTTAGCACCTGTCTGTTATTTGTCCAAAGTGGGTCCTGCTTACATCCCGTACTCTGGGAGCCTGGCAATAGCGTCTCCTTTGTTATCCTTGCGTTCTCCGTGCCTATATGCCTCCCAGGTCAAGCCGCTCCTTCTCAAGGCTGGTATCCTAATTTCCAGGTGCCAGCTTAAAAGTCTGTTTTATAACTGGCTGTTAATAACAAAGCTGGCTGCTTACTCAAAGGGCACCGGGGGAAATTCTGCAGAGGCCTGGTCTTGATTCCTTTATGCTATTCTATGTGACTCTAAGTCCCATCATTCTCAGCCTTCCGGGCTCCTTTGCCCAAAGGAGCTGGCAGCATAATCGGTTTGCCTGTGGAGGAACTGCCTATAGCTCCACCGTCAGGAACAGATCGCTGCCAGCTGGGAGACCTGAAGCCTCTGCAGGTTGGAGCGGGGCTGAATTAAGATCAGAGGTGGGCTCCAGGGGGCTCACATGCCGCAGGTGGCCCCAAGAGCCTTTTTGTTGGCCAGGCTGAAAATTTCTTAGGGTGTCAGAAAAGGTTAATTGCCACACTTTAAACTAACTTCAGGGCTGAACCCTTTAAATGAACTTTCTTTCTTTCTTTCTTTCTTTCTTTCAAACTAGAAGTGGATTCCCAGTTCTTCTTGTTTTTTTTCTCATGGGGGCAGGACTTGGCGCACCCCAGGTAGCTCCTTCTGAAAGGAATTGTCCGCAGCCCACCGATGAGTCTGAATGGTTTTCTGACACCTCTTGGGGATTTTCCTGTCCTTTTGGCAAGAGATTTTCTTGAAGCCCTGGTTGATCTCCGGGATGAGGAAATGTCCGAGGCAATCGACGTGATTGTTCCCGAGCATCTCCTCTCTCTGAGTCGAGCCAGGTGAGCTCCTTAGTTTCCAAGGGAGCAGGTGTGTGTGTGTGTCTGTGTGAAAGAGAGAGAGAGATCAGGTGAATGGGATAACAACCGGAAGGGCGCCGGCAGAAAACGAATCAGACTGTGGACTGTCCACAACAGGAAATGTGGTCTTTTTGCCTGACACTTTTCAGTACACGTGATTGATGGTTCCTAATGGATCTTTACTGCACAGGTTCTTGGCCCAATTTTGCCTGACTGTTTTCTTCGGGAGAAAAGCCTGGGGCAGAGAGGCCACCCCGCTCATCCTGGGGTCCGTGTTCAGTCCAACCGTACGGAGTGACTTTGGTTGTTCAAAACAACTTTGCCTTGAAGTTACTCACTTGTCTTTCGATCAAATTCTCTTTTATCCTTAATGGGGTAATACGCCTTCTTCCACAATGTGAGCTCTCGGCATAGCCAGCTTTTCTGGGCAGGGGGAGAGGGAGGCCAGCCTTTTGTGCCGCCGCCTCTTACGAGCCTCTGGGGTTTGTCTCCACTTCTCCCTCCCTTCCGTTGGCACCGCTCTCTCTTCCCCATCAGGAATTTCCCCCTTGCTGGCTGGGAGGTGGTTTTCTGTTCAGATAAGGTGCCAGATCACTCATTTTTACAGTGGGGAGGGGCAACCCTCCTGATGATGCCAGGAAGATTTATCAGGTGTTAATCGAGCAGATTAATCCTCAGTTGCTGCTCTCTGTGCCACTCCTGCTCTTGATTGCTGTGCCAGGGGAAAAAAAATTACCCAGGCATGCCCACAGCGCCACCCGTTCCTGAAAGAAATGGGACCGGTTCACATTACTATTAAATTCACTTCATGCAAAACATGAAAAATGTTATTGAACTATCAATGAAATGAAAACCATTAAAAAGGTTACAATTAAAAATAAAACAGGCAATCCAGCACATTGTGCGAGGCCCTTTCCTCCGGAACAGTTGGTCTTCTAAGGCCCGCTGAAGCAGAAGAAAGTCTCCACCCGTTGACAAAAGGATATCAAGGAGGGAGCCAGGATAGGAAGGAGTTCCAGACCTTGGGCCAGTCCCACTTTCTCAGCCTCAGAGGAAGGCAAAGGTAGCAACAAATCTTGAACAAATCTTGTCAAGAAAGCCTCCCAGGCCACCGTACACTGGAAATGAGTTGAAAGCAGGCAGCAACAGCAGTTCTTTGCACAGATCTATCAGCCAGCCTTTCCCACAAAACTCTTCTGCCACAGAACCTTTTGCACGGAAGGACAGCCCTTCCTGAATTGTAGCCCGCATCTACACAGGGAGAGATCACGCGTGGTGCATTGCTCTGTGTGCACGGCTCCACAGCCTCTCCTTGCCCAGCGGCCGTCCAGCCCTGGCGGCCCTGGGGGCCCTGGGGGCCCTGGCGGCCCTGGCGGCTGCGGCTTCCTGAGAGGGGGGAGAGAAGGGAGTGGGGAGGCATCCTAGAGAAGCAGCTGTTCCCAGCTCTGTGGGGAGCAGGAGAGTGGAAAAAATGAGGGTTCCCTGCCAAAGGGGGCACGGCCACCTTTTCCTTCCCCAGCGTTGGCTCGAAACATACATGAGGGATGTCAGAAGACTCTCGGTTGCCCTCTCGTTAGTATGATTAACAAGAATGTGGATTGACTGCTTCTGTTGGCAAATCGTATGACTAACCTCTGGTTTGTTAACTTCAGTATGAAACTGTGATTGCTGAAATCGGGAGTACATTTGTTACATCAGTGCTAGGTTCGTTTGGGAACATTTTGGTAGTCACACACTGCTCCAGTCACCCAGGCAGTGGACGGAAGAGTTAGGTAAGAAGTAACAGGTTGTCTCTCTTGAGCAATGTACTAACCTTGCTGATGTATGGCTTTTATTCCGCTCTCCTAATCAAGAAAAATAGTATAAAAATGTGAAGCTTGCAGAATAAAGCTATCCTTCTGGATCAGTACTGCTAGTAGGTTGGACTGAACGCCCTTCCGATTATCAGCAGGATCCTTTGGCCAAAGAAAACTCTTTTGGGCATTTTGTTGCGTTGCGTGCTTTGCATTCTGTGATGCCGCCTCACTTCCTTCCTGGTTTCTGAGCTCATCCCAGCTCCGTGTCCAGCCCCTTCGGATGCGGTGGGTACGAGATGCCGTCCCCCTCCCACCAGGAGCTCAGAGCGCTCGCTTAGGGAAGGAGAGCGAGGCTTTAATCGCCTCTCCCCTCCTTCCGGGCTGCAGGAAGGAACCTCAGGCCCTTTCCGCACATGGTTGTTAAGGCGGGCCAAGGCGTCTTGCCGCGGAGGTCTTCTGCACCTTGGAGCGGACTAGGTTCGGTTTATTTACCTTCGTTCCGCACGTAATTCTGACTAAATGCGCCCCCGTGTGGTGGTAAAGCACGCCATTTGAAAACCAGAAGAAATCGGTTTTCCAATTTTCCAGATCGATCCCATCCGTACTTTCACAGCGGTGCAGACACGTACATTCGCGCCAGTGCGAATTGGTGGTCGGGGGAGGGCTCACGGGAGGGGCCGGGGGTAGTACGGACTTACGCACGTACGCAACGACGTACTAAACCATGCAAAAAAAAAAAAAAAAGGTCCAATCACAGCCGACGGGGCCGGGTGAGGGGAGTAGCGGGAGCGCCCACGGCGGAGGCGGTGTGGATTCATGATCTCGCACTCCTCCGCATCAGAATGGAACACACGCGGTAGCTGCGCGGAAGGAAATGGGGGAAAGTCCGCCTTGCTTCGAGCCCAGAAAATCCGGTAAGAAACGGCACGAACCGATTCACCAGCCTTGTGAGGAAAGCGCCTCAGCCTCGTCTCGGGCGGAGCAGAAGGGCAGGAGCCCCCCCCCGTCCGAAAAGGGACTGTGCCGCGCCCGCGCCCGCGTGGGTCGCCGGCAGGGAGCCAGGCCCGGTCCCCAGAGCACGAAGGGGAAAAATGCGTCGGGGCTGCTCCCTGTGACCGTGGCGGGTACGTTTTTGCCTTAAGGTCATTTCACGGAGAAAGGCGAACATCCTTCATCCCTCGCCCAGCTTTTATCCTACTAGCCCTTTTTTTATTATTTTAAAACGACACAGAACACAAAAAATAAGACAACATAAGAGCAAACACACAGAGACAAAAATCACGTACAAAAGTAAAGACCAAACCACACTACGCTAAAACATCCACATGTATGGATCTCCAAACAATGACACAGTCTCATATTTGTTTAAGACCAGTATTAGTAGCTATTACTTAATAATAATTTCTCTATATTAATAAACTACTGTCTTGTACCTATCTCATCCATAATCTACCTCACTTCCCCTCTAACATTAAAAGATCTGTAAAGTATTACCAATTTTAACAAATAATTTCTCCCTTCAAACAGTTTATTTCTCGTTATCTTGTCACCTTATTTTATGAATAACCTTGTACTATTTTATCTTCTTTCCCCCACTTTTCTTCTTTTTTACCTGTGTTAAAATTATCTTATCAATAATTCGTCTCCCTCTAACAACACCATCATATCAAATTACTATCCTGGACATCGTAGAATGAAAACATAATCTGGGCTGCAATTCCAAATCAAAACCTTTTAACAAGAAAGACCTTGATCATAAATTTATGTTTACCATTACATTTAAATATTTGTTATCCCACCCCCTTCTTTTCATTTTTTTCAAAGTTATTCTTTTTGAAGCTGCTCTTCCATTTCTTTGCTTTGAATTAAGATCCACAATTTTTCCTTATTGTGAATCCTTCAAACTGACCAGCTAGATCTGTTGCTTTCATTATTGTCTGTTCCAGAAGGCTCTTTGTTGCAACTTGATCTTCTTCTTGCAACAAAGCTGCCAACAGGATCCAGTCCTCTTTAATTTCTGAATCATACTCCATAAAATTGTCAGATTTTAAATTAGACATAGATTCATTTGGCTTCAATTTTCCCTCTAGGATTCCTTCTTTCGCTTGCTCTGTATTCCTGGAATCACTGAAATCCATATCCAGAAAACTTTTTATTTCATCATGCCTTCTCAATTATGCATCTTTAAATTCTTTAAACTCCTTAAATTTTTTTTTTTAAAAATGCTGGTATTTCCTCTTTCTGAAGTTGGTGGTCCATTTTTTAAGACAGCTGAACCTCAAAGTCAGTTTAAAAAGAAGATATCTGGAGTGCTTATTTTTCAAAAAATAATAACATTAAATTCCAAATATGGCTTTCCCACGGTTAATTCCAACAGCGTCCGGTAGATGGTGTCAAAAACCACATCACATCAAAAATAACTCCATTGGGTGCTCTTCTGGAAGTTCAGTCACTAATTCATGCCATTTCCACACCGGACTGTTATAGCGCTATTATTCCACGTTCAACATCCTATGGAATCCTGGGGTTTGCAGTTTAGGGAGGGGCCAGTTGGAACGTGAAATAATACGTGAAATAATTGAATGTGGAATAATAGCTCTATAACAGTCCAGTGCGGAAGTGGCCTTAGTTTTAATAATTCAAAGAGGACATTCGTTATCATCACATTTTAACTCCATTATTTTCATATGAAGTTGGTTTTGTCACATCATTTGACCAGAGAGAGAAAGTGCATACTATTTAAATCTAGATCCATATTAGGGAATCATAGAATCATAGAAATGCAGAGTTGGAAGAGACCCCAGGGGCCATCCAGTCCAACCCCCTTCTGCCATGCAGGAACACCCTCAAAGCACTCCCGACAGACGGCCGTCCAGCCTCTGCTTAAAAACCTCCAAAGAAGAAGGAGACTCCGCCGCACTCCGAACGGGAAACGAAAACCAGGGAATCCCCTTACTGATAATAGTGTTGGTTCCTTATTTCTCCTTTTTCTCTTTTTGATGAAATATTCGTCTTATTAAGGGATCCCAGTCAAGATGCAGTGCCCGTGACGGGGAGGGAAAACTCCCCCCCAGCAGTCCAAGAGTGGCCGGCTCCTTGGCTCGCCTTGCGGCCGCGGCCACCGCTCTGTTCCTGAGCAGCCACTCACATGGACCGCGATCTGGTGAAGTTCCAAGCGCTCTCTGGCCGCCTGGGGATCAGGGAACCCTTGCTCTGATGGAGGGGACCCCCTGGTCAAAGAGCACGTGGTTGGGCGGTGCGATCCAGCAGAGCCCCTCTAAACCACGTCTTTGATCTTGAGCCTGAGACTGGAAACCCTCATCTTACTAGTTCCCATTGACCCTGCACCACCTCTGTTTGCTTATACAGTCTAAGATTAACAGACTGCATTGGGATACATAAAGTAAGGTAAAATGGAAATAAATGGGCCTGTTTTAATAACACAAAAACACACAAAAGTACAAATATTAAAACACAGTGTCTCAACAAAAATGTGGAGTTGCAACAACTCACTAAAATGCAAAACGTAATAACACTAACGGGTTTGTGCTTCTGTCTTTTTCATTTCAGCTGATACTTTTCAGCTATTGCTATTAAAACTGATCTGTTTAGCTTGCTTATAAAATCTCAGCCGCATCCTGTTCTCTGTGAGTATTTGCGCTGCCTCAGTGGTGTGTGGTGGAGTCTCTTCCTTCTTTGGGGTTTTTTAAAGAGGACCTGGGTGGCCATCTGTCAAAGGGAATGCCTGGATTGTGTCTTCCTGCGTGGCAGAAAGGGGACTGGACTGGATGGCCTCTGGGGTCTCTTCCAACTTAAGGACTCCTTAGTTCTATGATTTGCCTGCAATTGATGGTCAATCCAAACCCAGCAAGGAAGACCTAAATCAGGTGAATATCATTTTGGAGAGAGAGGCAATTGGCATGCAAAGGAGGAGAAAATGCCTTGCAGGCTACAGTTGGGAGGAAAGGGCAAACCCAGCAGTTGGGAATTTCCCACACGGGAAAGATTCTAACCTGGATTGACTGGTGCGTTGGTTGCTCGGCCTGCTGTTCCGGTGCTGCTAACTGCTGATGGGCAAGCGTATGTTTCTTTGGCAGCTCTTTGGAGAGAGACCTGTGCTCTGTAAAGTAGGACATCTGGCCAACCTGCCAGGAGGTCAGATTCTTGAAAAGCGTGGGTTGTGTGAGCGGCAGGAGAAGGCAATCTGGGTCAGCACTTAAAAGTGACAAAGGCCGATCGATACTGCTGCTGCTGCCGCTGCCGCCAGGTGGAAGCGAGCCACTCTTCGGATGAAAGAAGCTACTTTGTGCCGAGTCAGAATACAGATGTTCTTCTTAAGAACTGGAGATGAAACAATAAGCCTGTGTTTGTAGTTTGCATAAGGAAGGTTCAAGGGGCTTGCCTGAATGCTCTTCTGTACAGAAGGAGTATGTAGAATAATAGAAATGTAGAGGTGGAAGAGACCCCAGGGGCCATCCAGTCCAACCCCCTCCCATGCAGGAACACCCTCAAAGCACTCCTGACAGATGGCCATCCAGCCTCTGCTTAAAAACCTCCAAAGAAGGAGACTCCGCTGCACTCCGAGGCAGCAGATTCCACTGCCGGACAGCCCTGACCGTCAGGAAGTTCTTCCTGAGGTTCAGGTGGAATCTCCTTTCCTGCAGCTTGAATCCGTTGCTCCTTGTCCTGGTCTCTGGAGCGGCAGAAAACAAACCCTCTCCCTCCTCTACATGGCATCCCTTCAAATATTTAAACATGGCTATCATGTCCCCTCTTAACCTTCTCTTCTGCAGACTGAACATACCCAGCTCTCTAAGTCTATCCTCATAGGGCTTGGCTTCCAGGCCCCTCACCATTTTGGTCGCCCTCCTCCGGACCTGCTCCAGCTTGACCATGTCCTTCTTGAATTGGGGTGCCCAGAACTGGACACAGGATTCAAGATGAGGTCTAACCAGAGCAGAGTAGAGTGGTACCAGTACCTCCCTTGATCTAGGCACCAGACTCCTATTGATGCAGCCGAGAATTGCGTTGGCTTTCTTGGCTGCCGCATCACACTGCTGACTCATGTTCAGCTTGTGGTCTATTAAGACTCCTAGATCCCTTTCACACGTACTGCCATCCAGCCACGTGTCCCCCATCCTATATTTCTGCATTCCATTTTTTCTACCTAAGTGTAGGACCTTACACTTCTCTCTGTTGAATTTCATTTTGTTAGCCTTGGCCCAGCTCTCCAATCTGTCCAGGTCATTTTGAATTTTGATCCTGTCCTCTGGCGTATTAGCAACCCCTCCCAATTTGGTGTCATCTGCAAATTTGATGAGCACGCCCTCTATTCCTTCATCCAAGTCACTGATGAAGATATTGAACAGCCCTGGGCCCAGGACAGAACCCTGTGGCACCCCGCAGGTCACTTCTCTCCAGGATGAAAAGCGGCCATTGGTGAGCACCCTTTGGGAACGGTCAGTCAACCAGTTACAGATCCACCTGACAGTAGCCCTGTCCAGCGCACATTTTACTAGCTTCTTTGCAAGAATGTGTGCACAGCAAAGCCACGCTTCAGCCAGGGCTGCGTCCTGAGGGATTTTGGTACCTGTGCTGAAGGACCTCCTTCTCATGGACAGAGAGAAGCCGGATGGGCTGGCAAAAGTGGGTCTGATTTCCGGAGTGACAACAGGCGGGCACCTGCAGGACAGCCAGCTAGCTTAGGGGATGACAAGTGGGCTACAAGGCACACCCATCTCTGTTGCTCTTCTTCACCCGCTGTTCCACCTTAATGTGTTTTTTAAAGCACTAGAAAGTATTGTAACAAGGAACACCGAGAGCCACTGTCAACAAACTGCTTTCCAAACACCGCAGTGTTTCCGTGCCAAGGTGACTCACAGGGAGTGTGTGCCACTTGCCAACTCCCTGCTTATCAAGATTTCTCATCCTGGGCATTGCCACCTACTGAAATAGTTTTTTTCTTTGTAGGTCTCCTGTGTAATCCCATATTGCCACATGGGGCTGCGGGGGGTTAATTATAGCTGCTTTGTGGCATCTGCCTTTTCCCAGCTCCGTACCTGGCACTCGCTGAGAGGAAGCAGAGCCTCTCGACACCTCCCGCGGGAGATCAGACCACAGCGCCCACAAGCCATCCACACCCAGGCGTAAAAGGCACAGGGAGAGGGGGCGGGTGGGGGGTGCTGCTCTCCCAGACCCCCCCGAGGGAGGGAGACGCTGGGGAAAGGTGGGAGGGGGCTGCCTCACTCACGAGAACTGGGGACTCGCTAAGCGGAGTAGGAGGGCCTAACGGGCCCTCGCACGGAGTGCCACCAGGAGGTCCACCGAATAAGCACGCCAACCATTTTGGAAATCCCGTGGGAAGGGCGTGGTCATCCCGGACAGTTCTGAGAGCGGCCCTACGGCGAGCTCGGCGCCGGGGAGCAAAACGTGTGATGACGGCGGAGACGGGACGCCCGACCTGGGCAGCGCGCCGAGAACGGTCTTTGGAGCGGGCGGGGGAGCCTTGGGAAGGGAAGCCCTTCCGGGCGGTCAAGAGCTTTTGGTTCTTCCCTCCTCGAGCAGGTAACCCCCAGGTAATTTCATGGCTCAAGGTGCATATTGAGAAGATGGGCTTGAATTCAGTTTTCACACAACATTAACTGCTTCTGTGAATACCGTTGTTGTTAGTGACTGCTGTCAAGTTGACTTTGACTTATGGTGGCCCTTTGAATGATGGGAGACCCCCAAATTACCCTGTTACT
The DNA here is from genome assembly GCA_030412105.1 of Cyclura pinguis. Taxonomy (NCBI): domain Eukaryota; kingdom Metazoa; phylum Chordata; class Lepidosauria; order Squamata; family Iguanidae; genus Cyclura; species Cyclura pinguis. The sequence goes on from CM059601.1 coordinate 932,458, forward strand.
GACGGCCCTGCTCAGGTGTTGCAAACTCAAGGCAGCCACTGTGGCTTCTTTGGCCATTTCTGCACTGGATTGTTACAGCGTGATTATTCCACTTTCAACATTGTATGGAATCCTGGGGTTTGCAGTTTAGGGAAGGGCCTCAAAGGCCATCCTCAAAGGCCCCTCCCTAAACTGCAAACCCCAGGATTCCATAGGATGGTGAAAGTGGAATAATTGCGCTACAACGGGCTGGTGCGGAAATGGCCTCGGACTGAGTCTACTCATCTGTCGTGCCTTCTTCCTCTTTCGCTGCTGCCTTCTGCAGGGGAGTCTGTTGGGCTGAGGCTGTTCTGTCTGTTGGAGTAAGGCTGCTTGGTTGTGTGAGCTGGGAGGATGTTTGCTTGTGTGCTTCTTAGTGCTTTATTGTGTTTTGGTGGGCTTGTGTCTACTGGGTTAAGGATATTTGCGTGAGCTTATAGTGGGGGAGTTTTGAGGGGGAGGCCCAGAGTTCTGCTTTGGTGCCTGCTTAGCACTGTTGAACAGCTCTAGCATGTTGATGTTCCTGCTGGAGGAGGTGGGCAGCTACACCCGTAGCAAGTGCCAGTTGGTGGCCCTCTTGGGGGAGAAGATCCAGCAACTTGATGCGATAACTCGCTCTCTGGAGTCAGTGGATCCAGACACAGCGTCTGAGTGCCAGGAATTTGAAGCTCTCGATGTCGGGGGTCTCTCTGACTCAGAGATGCTGAAGGCAGAGGCAGAGAGGGGTCCTACTTCCCAGCAGGAGGCTGAAGACGAGGCGCAGCGTTTGCTGACCAAAGTAGCAGCGCTGACTAATGAAGCACCTGGGACCTTGGGGCAGCCGGTGGAAATACCCAGCCGTTCACTCACGACTTTGTTGCTTACGATGCTCTGCTTTGGACTGGGTACTGTTTAGGACTCTGGCTGAGTCCTTGCTGGCCTTGTTTCTTTGGGCCTCTGACTTGCTGTGTGACTTCTGGACTGGCTGACCACCATCCTTCTGCTTTTCCCTCCATCTTGCTGGAAAACCGGTGACTGACCTGGATTGGGTTGGATCACCACCGGTCCTTGCATTCCAACTGCAACTACTTCCTGGAACGCTTGCCGGCTGCAGCATGAGACAGGGGTGGCTGTACTGGTTCTGAACTCCTTTTAAACAGGATTGTTTATGTAATTGTTTTTAACTTTTGCATTAAAAATTGTCCCATACTGGAAGGAAGGTGTGATATGAATAAACGCATCCGTTCTTTCTTTCAGGAGACTGCACTAATGTTTGAGGAAAGCCTCTGTTTGGAGGAAGGCTGGCATCAGGTCCCCTTGCTGCCCGGGGACAGGGAGATGTTCCAAGAGGCCATCAGCCGCTCCAGACGCCGGCAGCACAGGAACCCACAGACTAACCCCTAGAGCCCCCAAAGAAAGAAAGATGTGAATAAATACCAGCAAAATAAAGAGCGTATCTCCTTTTTCCTCTGGTACACATGCACTGAAATCTTATGACACTTCTGGCAGGAAAAGCATTTTTATTTGTTCATTTATTTGCTTTCTGTCCCGTCTTCCTCTGGACAAGGGCTGCGCTTGCTGGAGACTCTAGACATAAGGGCAGGAACCCTTAAGCCTCCAGGCCTCCAGCTAGGACAGAAACCCCTTTTGGATGAAAAGGCCATAGAAATGCCTGCTGCCATTAATTTATGTTTTAAATTTAATCTTAATTTTTTAGCCATTTTGTTAATTATTGTTTTAACTATTGATTTAGTAATTAAATGAAATCCAAATGTTAAGCTGACTTCAACTGCAACGTGCTCTTCCTCTTTTCCTACTGCCTCCTACCTTGCCAGGCGTTGTTTTCCTTTCTAACGAGTCATGCCTTCTCGTTATCGGTCGATAGAGTGAGACCTGCTGACATCTTACAGTGGGGAATGGAGGGCTAATACTGGTGTAGGGGTTTGAGCACTGGAGGATGATTCTAGAGGCCAGGTGCGATAGATGAGAGGCCAGAGGTCGAAGAGCAGGTTATTTTGCTGGCACCTCCACCATCTGAAGGACAGGCTGACGCGGAGATGGTGCAGGAGGGAGAAGGGGTCAGTGACGATTTAGGGGAATCAGAATCACCTTTGCCCCCCAGCTCTCAGTCACGGAGGAGGCAGAAGAGGGCGGCTCAGAAGGAAGCCGTTTTGCTGAGGCTGAAAAGATAGGACGCTGATTGAAAACACCTGTTTCCTCTACTATTTTACTCTGTCGGGGTGGCGTGCCTGTTGCTTGTGGCAAATTGCTATCCAGACTCCTCGACCCTTGCATTCCTGTTCTGCTCCTTGGGAATTTTGGCATCTTGACCTATTGGACTGGCTTTGGCCTTGGCTTCCGGCTCAGCCTTCTACTGAACTGATAGCTCTGGGCGCTCCCTGCTGCCGCCTCCTCCTCCTCCTCGGCAAGTGCTGTGACATTCCTTCCCCCGCTGGCAGATAAGCACGGGCTGGAATTTGAACTCTGACACCAGGGTTTGAATCTCCATTCAGCCTTGGAAACCTGCTGGGTGATGTTGGAGAAGTCACATTCTCTCAGCCACAGAAGGGACAGGCGACTCCCCTCTGAACAAATCTTGCCCCTAAGGGACGCCATAAGTCAGAAACGCCTCGAAGGCAGGCAGCAACAACTCCCCTTGGCTGGAGAGTGCAAGAGAGCCAGGAAAAGGGCCCTGGGCCCTGCTAAAATGGGAAACAGCTTGGCTTTGGCTCCTCTTGGTTCTCCGCCTGCAAAAGGAGATTGCAAAACCATCAAGGTACTAAAGGAAAGGCCAGCTGTGCTGCAGCCACAGAGGGCAGAGTTAAATCCCTCAAGCTGCAGCCAGAGGGACGGAAGCGGAACCCCACATTTCAGCTCTTGAAATGGGCTGTCTGCCTTGCTGGCCCAATAGGGCAAGTGGAGCAGCAAAAGAGCACCCTCAGGGGCTAAGCTGGAGGGTTTGGAGGGGCCCCAGGAACGGAGTGAGTGCAGATGATGGGCTGGAGATGTGGTGCTTTTCTGGGAGCTTCTGAGGAAGGCCTTGCTTTTGCCTCGGGGTCATTAGGCCCTGGGCCCTGGGGGTCAGAGGGGCTGAAAATGGCTCCCTCTCTCCCTCCCTCCCTCCCTCCCTAGCTGTCATGGGCCTCACACCTCATTTGCACAGTAAAGAGATTAGTTGGAGGAGAGTGAAAGCGACGGGTCCCTTATGGGATGGGGGAGAAGAAAACTGATTAATTTCTCTGTTCCAAGACTTCTCCAGAGATGCTGCTAGTGAGGTGAAATTCTGCCCACCTGGTGCAAACCTTTAAAGCCCCAAACTATTTGGAACCAGGTTGGCTGAAGGAAGACCTGTTCCTAATATATTGATTGTTGTTGTCGTCGCTGCTGTGTGCCTTCAAGTTCTTTCTGACTTAGGGTTTCCCTAAGTTGAACCTATCATGGGGTTTTCTGGGGGCTGAGAGTGTGTGACATGCCCAAGGTCACCCAGTGGGGTTCCATGGTTGTTGCCCAAGGCTCAAACTACTACGCCGTGCTGTGTCTCAATACGTAGGTACGTGAACCCCGAGGGTATTTTCTGAGGCTCTCCTCCGAGGACTGAAGGCTGCCTTCCTTCCCCTGTAACTCTAACAGAAACTAGAAGACCAAACCTGGTGAATCAAGGATCCAGCTTTATTTAGAGAAAGAAATGCATTTCTGTCTCCCAACCTTTAAGACCAGAACCTGAAGAGAAGGGGAGCCCTGAGCAATTACATCCTGATATAGTTTGCCAAGGTTGCCAAGTCACAACTGCAAAGCTCATGGGCCAGGAAAATTTCATGAAGCTAATAAATTCAGTGGAAGTCAAGATTTCTAGGAATCAGTGGTATCTTTCAGGATATTATTTATTATTATTATTTATTGAATTTCTATGCCATCTTTCTCCCAAAATGGGACCTGAAGCAACTTCCAAAAGGTTAAAAAAGCATTAAAAGCATAAGAACAATTAAAACATGAAAAAAATATAAAATTATAAAACAATAATTTTTTTAAAAATATTAATAAATAAGTAAAAAGGTCTCCAGTTCACCCATTAAATTCCTGCTCAAAAAGAAATGTTTTCACTTGCTGGTGGAAGGAGAGCAGGGAGCGGGCTTGCCTAGCTTCCCGTGAAAGAGTGTTTCCCAGGGTGGGTGCAGTCACCGAGAAGGCCCTGCCTCCTGTGTCCTCACCAGGCGAGCCTGGGATGGTGGTGGGACAGAGAGAAAGCCTTCCCCGGCAGATCTTAAAGTTCTAACTGGCTTGTACAGGGAGATATGGTCTTTCAAATAGTCTGGACCTAAGCCATTTAGGGCTTTATAGATCATAACTAGCACTTTGAATTGTGCCCGGAAACAAACAGGTAGCCAGTGGAGCTGTTTTAGCAATGGAGTTATATGCTCCCTATAACTGGCCCAAGTCAGCATTCCGGCTGCCGCATGTGGAACCCGCTGAAGTCTCAGAACAGTTTCCAAAGGCAGTCCCACATACAGCGTGTTGCAGTAGTCCAACTGAGATGTAATGAAGGCATGTGTCGATGAAGCCAGATCTAGCATCTTAAAGAACAGGAACAGCTGGCGCACAAATTTCTACTGTGCAAGCGCACTCTTTGGCCACTGCTGGGACCGGGGCATCCAGGCTCAGAGTTGAATCCAGGAGAAGACCAAGGCTAGGAGCCTGAGATTTCAGGGGGAGCACGATCCCATCCAGCACAGGCAAAGTCCCTGTTCCCTGATCTATCTTTCAACTGACCAGGAGCACCTCTGTCTTGTCTGGACTAAGCTTCAGTTTGGAATAAGCCTCATCCAGTCCATTACTGACAGCACACATTGGTTCAGGACCGAGACAGCTTCCCTAGAATCAGATGGAAAGGAGAGACGGAGTTGGGTGTCGTCTGTATATTGGTGACACCAAACTCCAGTACTCTGGATGACCTCTCCCAGTGGACTCACGTGGATGTTAAACAGCATGGGGGACAAAAAAGAGCCCTGAGGGACCCCACAGGTCAAAGGCCAGGGAGTCAAATGGGAGTCCCCCAGCACCACCTTCTGGGCTTGGCCCTCCAGGAACAGTTGGATCTCCTGCATGAAAGTACCCCCAAGTCCCATCCCAGAGAGTCGGCCCAGAAGGATATCATGGTCAATGAATCAAAAGCCACTGGGAGGTCCAGCAGAACCAACAAGGACACATTCCTCCTGTCTAGTTCCTAGTGAAGGTCATCCACCAAGGTGACCAAAGCTGTCTCCGTCCCATAACCAGGCCTGAAACCAGATTGAAATGGATCTAGATAATCAGTTTCATCCAGAAACCCTTGGAGCTGGGAGGGTAAGCAACCTTTCCCTAGTTCCTGCTACATAATGCCAGTCTCTTGGCGTGGCAGCACAACAAGGTATGCTGCGTCACCTTGGCAGTGCCAGCCTGTTCTTTGGGAAGGACTTTCCCTAATACCAGAGGCACAAAGAACAGAGACAGAAGCACTTTTTGAAGGTTAGCACATGCAAAGCCATTTTTGTTTCCTCCTTCATGACCCAAACAAATGAGAGAAACGGAGCCCTTTCTGCTGGTGTGCGGTCTGCCTGTCTTCAGCCCTCCAGATTGCTGAATTTTAGACAGCTCAATAATCACACTTCTTTGGGTAGTGTATAAGATGTTTTGTAAAAAATCTAGGACACAAATGAGAAAAGAATGGCTGACAAAAACAAACGATAAACCTGAGTGGGAAAAAGGAGACCCTAGTGCCAAAAGCTTCTGACGTGATCTCTTTCTTCCACATGCATCACCAGCTGGAGCGGAGATGGCTGGTTGCCCTCGGAGGCTGGGACAAATGGCATGCTACGAGAGACAGCAGGCCAGGTGGCTGTAGGGGCAAGACCTGCTATTAGCGGTCACTTTTCTACGTCAACTCTGTCATCAAAACTGCTCTTCTGGCCTTTTCTTTTTTAAAAAACTCTCATGTTGCAAGGAGTGGCCTAACAGCAGATTCCTGTTCCAGCCCTTGGAGGAGATTTCTTTCCATGCCTCTAGTTCTCTTCTGCCTCCAGGTTTTACTCTGACGTTTGGTAGGTGAGAGGTCTTCCTTCCATGAATGTTGCTTGGTAGCTCACTCAGTCTTTATACATAGTATTAAAAGGAGGGAGAGCAATTATCCTAAACTGACAGGTTATATATATATGCAAATGGTAAACTAGGGAATTTTTTTTTCTTAGATAGCTCATCTTTGGAAGAGAGATTCCTCATTTATCTGATTGTATACAGGGAAGTGGACAGTATCCTTAGGCCCAAGACTAAAGAACAGAGAAACTGCTTCTAGCAGGGGATACACCATCATTTGTCTACAATGGGACCCTGTGAGGGAGGCTGAAGATGGGGCACTGGAAGCTAACTGACATGGAAAGGGGGAGAAAACTCTTTCACCGGTGATAGTCAGAAGAAGAGAAAAATCCCACTGTTGTGAGTTTCATTCCATTGAGAGAAAACTGCCACCTGTCAGGTCGCTGAGCTTCCCTGTCATGGAAAATACTAACCTGTTGAATGTGCATTTTTTGCTCACTGCTATTGTGTATGTGACCATTGCTAAAAGGGGCTATTTTGTATCCAGGCTTCAATATTGCTAATTGCTGCTCCACGGTTTTCCAAAGGCCGCTTGCTGTTATGTTGTTTCTCATGTTAGGGAATGATATCAAGATCTTGTACTGGTAACCTATAAAGGATGTATGCTGTACGTACCCTCCAGTTTCAGCAACTTCTGTGGAAATGTGCTGTGCTGCTCATGCTCTTCCATAAAAATAGACTGCTGTCTTCCTCAGAGTGAGTTTTTTGGAGTGTGGGTTATCCAGTACATGACACCATCTTGGTCACGTGCTTAGGTGGAAGGAAGTCTCCCTGGTCCCAGTCTTGTCCCCATCTTGTCTCAGGGTGGTTTCCCAAAGGGTTTGCTCTCCTCTGCCCCCCATGGCTTTGGACAACTTCAGAAACAAGTGAGGTCCAGTCACAGATCACTCAAGGAACTTACTGTCCACTCTCAGTCTGGGCACTCGGCCAGAGGGCAGCTGATAAGGATTAGAAGCACACAGCAAGCAGTTCCTTGAACAAAGTGATTCCTTATTTTAATCTAGTAGGGAAACAGACTCAAAACAAATATGAAACATAACAACAGTCCCAGCAATATTCATAAATCAAAGACAGTCAATACAATCTTAAGTCAGAGACATGGCAGGAGAAACAGTCAGTTAATCACTGACAAGTTCTGGAGGGGAATGGTTCAGCTTTTACAGGTTCAGAGATCAGCACAGCTGGCACTTAATAGCAGTAGCAATAGCAATAGCATGTGTATTTCTATACCACTTATCAGCTAAGTGCTCTCTAAGCGGTTTGCAATGTATTTTAATTAATTGCCCCAACAAGCTGGGCACTCATTTTACAGATCTATGGAACAATGGAAGGCTGAATCAACCTGGAGCCCGGCAGGATTGAACTCACAACCTTATGGCTGCACTACCTGCATTTAACCCCTGTGTCGTCAGGGCTCCCTAATTAATTAACTGCTGTCTGTTATAAATCCACTGAGATCTGTGTAGGTGTTCTCTTTGATGCCTACTCTCAGTGAAGGTGGGTATTGGTAAGTTATCTTCCATGTAAGAAGGAGCAGGGCTCTCTGCTGGGGCTGGCACTGCCCTCTTGTTCTGTTTTTGGGGTGGGTGGTGCTGTCTCCTCCTGTTCAGTAGGTTCCACTGTTTCAGTCTCTCAGTCAGAATCTAGGTCTAGGTCCTGAAAGCAGAGCATGGCAATCACCTGGCTTGTCTCACACCGACATTCACCATAACCCCAGAAATGCACCAAGACAAAACAGGGCGAGTGTGAGGGGAGGCTCAGAGTGCTGTGTCACCACAGGAGGTGGAAAAATTAGTGGGAAAGAGCCAGCTCCTGAAGTTAATTTCAAATAAGCTAAGCAATCCGATTCAATTGGTAAAGATAGTGGGAAAGAGTTAACATATTAATTGCAAATAAGCTAGGCCATCTAATTCAATTGCATTTAAGCTGAATGCATTTTAACAAGTTAATTTTAAATTGGAAATTTATGATATACCATTAAGTCTTATCACAAAAAGTCTTATCAGAATGAAGATTAAAAACCCCATTCATTATTTTCCTCCCTGGCCCAGGAAGGAAGAGATGGTAACAGTTTTTTAAAAAAACAGTTGCTCACCCACTCAACAAAGAACCCATCTCTTCCCTTCTCCTTCTCTCTCCCTCCCTCCTTACTTACTTGCCCACGTGTTGATCCCAGCAAAAGTCCCAGGATTAAGAGAGTCGACATTCAGTTTTGTGGTATGGATGAAGAACCTCTTATAAGTTGTCTGGGGTGCAAAAGAGGAAGGTGACCTAAATGCACAGAAGATCATCCCATGCCCATTGTACCTGCAACGCAGACAGAACGACTTGAGCAGTGTGCTGTTTATCTGATGCAAAGGACAAAGACATGGCAGAGAGGTTGGCAAGAAGGCCGATCAAGACCACCAACCACGATCCCTCCCTTCTGATCCATGTGGGAATGAAGCTAAGGTTAAGCACCAGAATTCATAAGGTGTGGTTATTCCATCACTCCTTTCTGCTGAAGGTCATGGCCCAGAAAGAGATCCTGACACCTGCAGGCCCTTGACTGGAGATGCTGTGGGCTGTTGTCACCTGAATAATTTGGTGTCGCACTGCTTCTGCATTGGGATTTTCTCTTCTGTTGCAGGGCCCACATCTACAAACAGCCTGACCAGAAGCTATTTGGCTGACCCAAATAGAAACATGAGCTCTGGACTGCATTCCACACACTTGAACTTGTCTAAGACCCTAAGAAGAACCCTGCTGGGTGAGACCAAAGCCTGTACAGTCCAGCATTGTTGTTGTTGTTCTGTCCTGTCAAGTCAGCTTTGACTTATGGACCTGACTTATTGAGAACTCTCCAAGACAGCCTGTAAGGAATAACCCTGCTCAGATCTTGCTGACTCATGGATGTGGTTCCCTAGATTGAATCAATCCATCTCTAGTGTGCTCTCCCTCTTTTCCTACTGCTTTCCATTTTACCTGGCATTATCATCTCTCCCAGGAGTCACATTGTCTCATGATGTGACCAAAGTATGACAGCCTCAGTTAGCTATCTTGGCTTCTAGGGATTTGCTCTAGGACCTGCTGTTTTGTCTTTTCAGTAGTCCATAGTGTCCATAGAACTCTTTTCCAGCTGCACATTTCAAATGAATTCATTTCTTTTCCATCTCAGCCTTCTTTACTGCCCAGCTTTTACATCCGTACTATGTCAGGAGATGTTGCTGATGCTGTAGATGTCATAGGAGATTGCAGCCCCCATCACCCCTCAACACTAGCTGTGCTGGCTAGGACTAATAGGAACTGCAGACCAGCAAAACTGAAGGCCAACACATTCTCCACCCTGGCCTATGGGAAGCTCACAGGCAGGACCCAAGTGCAGCATCACCTCCCTGCCCACATTCCTCAGCCAATGATGGGCACAGGAGAGATGCCTCCGATCCTGGAAGTCATTTGCAGCCATCATGATGAACAGCCATTGACAGCTCTGTCTTCTTGGAAGTTGCCCAAGTCTATAGCGGGGTCTTTCTTTCTTTCTTTCTTTCTTTCTTTCTTTCTTTCTTTCTTTCTTTCTTTCTTTCTTTCTTTCTTTCCTTCCTTGCCTCTTGATGCCCCCTTATCTGGTGTCATGCTCTTTTGATGCTTTCAAATGAAGGATAAGTTCTATTCATTCAACATGTGGTCCACTCTCTTGTCAGTTCTTCATGCCCATGGAGGTTTACTTGGGATCACTCCCACACACGCACGGTCCCAAGTCTTCCCTATGGAAAGAGTAGATTCCCTGGTTGGATTAAGGGAACTTGTTTGCACGGCAAGCATCAAAACAGCAGGCTTCCATCAGTTCTTCTTGACTGCGGAGGCTCGCTTGGGACTGCGCATGCGCTGCTTGCAAAATGAGCTCGGGGGGGGAGGTGCCAAGCCGGTTGAGAGATTTTGCAAGCAGCACATGTGCACAGTTGGTCCCAAGCGAGCCTCCATCCCTCCTTGCTGTTCCCTACAGTAGGTAGGTTCCACTTCAACCAATTCTATTTTCTGTCAGTGCTCTGGTCCCTGATCTGTCAGATAAGCAGGGGAAGACTGTATTTTTTACAAGTTGTGCTCACAGGATGGTCACAATATACTATGTATCACCATTATAAAATCTAATAAAAATGCACCACACTAATTCAAGTCAGCACACACTGCCATTCAGTAATACTTCCTGGATGTGTAGTCCAACTGTTGATCAAAAGCTATGGCTGAAAGCCATCCTTTTCTCCTGAAGCTGTTGGCTCTAAGCTAACTTCTTTGTGACGCAGGTGCTTTTCCACCGCCAGGGTGCCACCACTGGAAAGCTTACTGTGAGGTCCAGAAGTCCTGGCTGGGCTGGAGGATAACATGGTGAGAGATCCTCCACAGCAGATCTTGAGTCATGGGCAGGGCGATACAGGAGCGTTCGCACCTTTTGGTGGCCAGCTCTGGAGCACAACTCTCTCTGAAATTCTTCCTTTTGTCTGTCCCAAATTCCTCACCTTTCAGCTTCAGAGGACATCCCTGGAGTCTCTGCATCATGAATTATCTTTCTTGCCTTCCCTCATTCACATGTTTTTATAATGAAGCAATAAGCAAAGTTGCAAGCTTCTCTTGCAGGAGAATTGTCCCAGTATCTTGAACATTTTGGATTCCCTTTTTCTCCACATTTTCTATGCCCATGATGTTTTTTATTGAGGTACCTTGACTGGAACTTGAAGGACAGATTCCTAATGATAACTGACACAGGAAGCCCTGATGAGGAAGGGAAAAGATACAAAGAAGGCACTTGCATAAGAGGAAAACACCCTGCAGACTCAGTAAATGGAACTGGTTTTCTCAGCAATAGGTTTTGGATGTTGTTAAGTGGGGGTGTGTCTTCCAAGATTCTTAAAGGCAGTCAGCAGCAGCATGGGAGAGGTTATTTCTGCTTTGAGTTCCAGTCTGTTGGAGCTGCAGAGAAATCCCCAAGAGAGAGTGAAGGCTACCAGGCTGGATGGGAGGAAAGCTTTCGCTGGATTGCCACCATGCCCTGCTCAGCAAGGGGACGGAGGACGAGACAGTAAGAGGCAGCAGCAAATTAGTCCCTTTGGGAATGCTCCCCAAAAGTTCCTCTGTATATCTGCCTTTCTGGTCTCCTTTCAGAGGGGTTGTGATGGGTCCCCTCTCTCTCAATGGTTAAGGAAGAGGCACAAGACACAGTTTTAAAATTGTTTTCTTATGCTTTGATACAGTCATTGCTTCTTTTTGAATGCTTTGCATGTTGACTTGGTGTGTTGCATAGTTCAAAGAAAGAAACAGCCTTCCCACCTAGGTAAGTTTAGTTCAGTGAGGGTGGTCCATTTCTGTAGGCCAGCCAAACAGATGGGAATGGATGATAGGAAGGAAAGACGAATCACTGAGGGCTTTGCAAGGTAGGAGGAAATGCAACATGAGGTTTACAAGATGGACAAAGAAAGCAGCCACCAGCTGAAGAGACAGGGAGAGACAAGAGCTGCACTGGACAGACACTCTGCTGGTTTGATGCCCCTCTCAGCGAAACACTTGGTAATGTTGGTGCATTGATTGTTCGCCCCCTCAGGAGATATTTGGCTACAAGACTCGAGGCTTCCGGAGGGCCCTGTGCGTGGCCGGCTACCTCCTGTCCTGCGGAGCCCTCCTGCTTCTCTTCTACTGGAAGCCGGAGTGGGACGTGTGGGCAAACTGCGTGCCCTGCAGCCTGGAGGAGGCAGATACCATACTGTTAAGGGCAACAGTGAGTTCTTCTTGATTTAACACACACGCAGCTTGTCTACGTTCCTATCTGTGGGTGTTACTGCCCAGGTGACATGTGTTCTTCTCCATGTTTGTGTCCTCCATGGAAATCCTAATGAATGTTTTCTTTATCCCCGTGAGACCTTAGCAATGTGGCAAATTTCACATAACCCTTGCCCAAGAATTATATTATTCCTGCTCTAACAAGTGTGTGATGTTCTTCAAAAGCTTCTGTACAAGAGAATTCATCCTGTGTTCTTGTATTTGTCCCCTTAGGACGAGTTTCAAAGATATACTAGGAAGAAGGTGATCTCTCTTGACTTGCTGAGTCTCCTGGACAATGAAAAATTGGAGTGCTTCTTCAGCGAAGACCAGGAATCTGTCATAAGCAGAGCCATAGTGAGGCCTCACTTCAAAGTAAGCTTTTTTTTGGAATCGGTGAGCTAACTCTGGGCAAGGAGGTGAAGAAAGTGGAGAATGTTGTGATATATTTCTGTTCTGCCCCATTTTCGATAGGCGGGCATGGGATCAGCCTGACCTTAGCGATGGGGAAAATCACTTTGCCGTGGAATTCTTCTTGGACCTTCTTATCTTGGCTTAATTCTCTGTTCATGGAAGTGGTTTTAGGATCTGCCCAATGGGGATCAGAATTGCTCTGCACCAAGCCTCTCTAACTCCACAGGACAGAGGAGGGTCTTATTATCACCAGTGCTGTGGCTACGATTTTTTCTGAGGTCTCTGCTAAGGCTTTGCAAGGCCTCAGGACTCTGCAGAACCCAACAAACCAAGAATTGACCCAGGCAACTCTCTAAAATACTTTGTACTCCAACCATAAACACCCTTTCCAAATATTATTTAGGTCAGGCTAGGAAAGGACTCTGGCTGTTTCTAATGCTTTTGCAATGTGTTGCTCTCACAGGTGAGATACATCCAGGTACAAAAAATCCGCTACATCTGGGATGTATCTGAAAAAGCATTTGTGAGAATTGGGTGAGTTTTGGACTTTTTTGGCAAAGAGTCTGAGAAAAGAAAAGTAATAAAAGGATGTTTATCTGAAATATTATTTCACTTCTCTATGCTGTTCCCTTCCTAGTTCACTTGAGGACAGCCACACTTGTCATGCAGTACACCACAAATTTGGAGAGGGGCTAACGAGGAAACAGCAAGACCTCAGGTATTGTCTGTGGTGACTGACCAGCCACGGTAACCAAGTTGGGCAGGTCCAGCGCAGTCTTCCCTGTTTGACTCCCTTTTAACCCTCCTTTGCTTAGCTGGTGTTCTGGAGCTGAGTGACATTCTGCGATTTTCAGTTCAATCCCCCACTTCTCCTTTGGTGCCTTCAAGTTGTTCCTGACTCTAAACTGAACCTATCATAGGGTCATCTTAGCAAGATTTGCTCAGAGGGGTTTGCCTTTGCTTTCCTATGAGGCTGAGAGAGTGTGACTTGCCCAAGGTCACCCCGTGGGTTTCCATGGCTGAGTAGGGAATCAAACCCCATTCCCCATCGTCATAGCACCAGTCTTCAAACCAGTGCATCAGCTGGCTCTTACCACTTGCACAAGCTTAGTAGGAAGCAAACCTGGTGCTTAAAAAAGTCTTGATGCACCCTCCCCAAAATGTGATCTCGTTGCCCAAGAGTCTGCCCAGCCTTGATTACGGACCAAATTAGGAACAGCAGTGACCTGGAAAATATCCCCCCTTGGAGATTTTCTTGGCAAGATTTGTTCAGTGGTGGGTTGTAAATATTGTAGCCTGAAGCCCTTGTAAATTCTGAGTGAGGGAAGGAAGAATGACCCTTGTTCCAAACTGCCTTTGGGACATCCGAACACTGCAAAATCAGAACAGTTATGACTCATCACGGTTTCAGTGCCATCCCTCATTTGTTTGGCTCCCTATTTTCTGAGGAAGTATGAGGCTAATTGATGCTTTGCTGCTCCTCCCTCCCTTTCTCCCCTTCCTGTTTCTTGCCCAAGACGAGTAACAGGTTTCCCTCCATATCTCTGTTTCTCAGGAGGCTGGTGTGTGGACCCAACAGCATTGAGATCAAAATACGACCAATCTGGAAACTGCTTTTCAAAGAGGTAACTGTGGGCCATTCCGGTCTCACCCGACTGCTTTTCCAAATGGTTTTCGAGAGATTTTGACCGAAGGTGGTCCGGGCCCCTCGTGGCTGCCTTTTCATCCCCCTGATCAGACTGGCTTTCTGGATTGCAACAGGGTCACTCTGGCAAAATGGTATCCAGTAGTGTCATAATCAGATTGAGCCACTTCATTTTATTCATCTGCCCCTTTCTCTCAAGGTGGCTTGCAAAGGCAAAAGGCATCTCATGAAGACTCTCTGCTTTCTTAGGAGAATTTTCCTGCTTTGAGGTCCCCCTTCCCCGAACCATGGCCCTCCAATGTGTTGGCATCCAACATCTTTAGCTGGGATGGTGGGGAGAGGGAGGAGAGGGACACAAATGGTGGAGCTAAGGAGAGATGAATGTGAATAATCTTAATTCCACTTTTAGGACATTCACCCCTTATCCATAAATGTTTGAGTCCCATTGGTTAAGTACCTCTTCTTGATTAATTTGTGGAAATGAATGAGGGGTTTTTCTCCTCACTGGAGTGGATGCCACTCACTGGATGCCCCTTCTCTCTTGCTCTCTCCTGGACTTCTTCATGGACACGGTCCAACCCATCATTCAGCATTTTTAGGCCTCGTTTATTTTAGTGGGAGAGATGAGGAGGCTGGCCTTTGCAAATAAGTGTCTGTTATACTAGCAGAGATACAGACACACACAGACGCACACCCGGCCCATCCAAGCAGAGGTTGCCGTGAGAGATTACAGCAACCCTGTGCTTGAGCAGCTGTAGTCTGCGTGGGCTCAGAGGCACCCTTTCTTCCCTACCATGACCTCCTGTGCTCTTGGACTGATTCCTGGGGCCAGGCCCCAAGGGGACCCTGAAGCCCGTGCCGCCATCTCTCATTTGTCAGCAGAGGCATCTTGGGGGTCGGGCAGAAGGGGCGTCCCAGAAGTGGCCTGGTGGTTCATCACACTGATGCTGTGTTCTCTTGGCAGATTCTGAACCCTTTCTATGTGTTCCAAGCCTTCACCCTGACGCTCTGGCTCTCCCAAGGGTACTACGAGTTTGCCAGTGCCCTCGTTGTCCTGACCATCATCTGCATCGGCCTCACTGTCTATGACCTTCGACAAGTAAGTCTGCTGTTCCACTTGTAGTGTTGTCCACAAACCCACAGGAACTGCCTGCTCCTCCCTTGTCTTTGCACAAGGCAAAGTTCTGCACAGGTTATTGTTTGAGTGTGGGGATGGTTTAGCCTCCTGGGGGCCTCCCCCTCTGCCCTGGGGAGCACTGGCTCCAACCTGGGGATGCAAAGAATAATGCTGTGGATCATGTTCTCTCCCTTGGGGAGAAAGGATACCCTGGCACACGGAGGTGTTCTGTTGAAAACAAAACAAAACAAGTTTGTCCCATCCTCCATATTTAAACCTGACCCTTAGCCTTCTCTTCTCCTGGCTAAAGATCTCCAGCTTCCTAAGCCGCTGTTCAGAGGGCTTCATGGCTTCCAGGCCTTTCTTTTTCTCCCTTTATAAGTGCCAGCCAACAGCCTTCTTTTCCTGCATGCTGCAACTGCATGAACAATCTACACTTTGCTGAATGTGTTTGAGAAAAAAGATTACAAATCTAATTGCAAACTGTTGGCAAGAGTGCCAGGGATTTGGGCCTCCAGGAGCATCTTTGCAGCCACCTGAACCAGTTGTCCTCCTGACAGTGTTACATGGATCTTTTTTAGCGCACCGAATACATAGTATGCACATCCTCGGTGGCACTCAGGAGCTGCATGGGCATCTTCTTGCCTTCCAGAGGCAAAGGGCAAAGCCAGGGATGGGGGTTGCACTCCTGCCCAATGGGGTCCCTTCTGGCGGCATGATTCTCTGTTCTACCTCTGAGTGGCTTTGAAGAAGGAAGTGCTAAGCTGGGAAGCGAAGGAGACGGGCTGGAGAGTACCTCAGAGGTGGAGCACTTGCTTTGCATAGAGTGGCATCCAAATTTATTATTCTGTTACTTGCATGTTTGGAAAAATCACCTGGACCCACAGTCTGGCTTCCTGGTACTTCAGTAATGCCCTTTTATTTCTTCCAGCAATCTGTCAAACTGCACAACCTGGTAGAGGAGCACAACAAGGTCCAAGTCACAGCCTGGACTAAACATGAAGGTATGTGTGGTGGTACCTCGCCAACCTCTGCCTTCTTCTCCTGCCCAGTTCCTGTACCTTTAAATCCAACCCCGGGCCTTCCTGCTCTGCTGGCTTTGTCTGATGACGCTCTTCAAGGAGCCAGCTGTCCCTTCCTGGTAGTACTCCCCCCAGCACATCACAACTCAAAAACTACAAAAGCCCATGGAGAGGGTCTTCTGCAGGGCTCCTTCTTTGTTCCTGACAACCTCTGCAGGTGAGTGAAGAGCTGGACTTGCCAGAAGCAGAACGTGGTGTCTCCTAATCTTATTATACCCAAGGCTAGGACATGTACTTGGATAACTGTGGGGTGTCTTTGCTTTTATAAGCTTCAGTGTTTCTCTTTTGACTTGGCTCAAACACACACATGCACATACAGACCATATAGGCTAAAGGACAATGATGGATGGGAATTTGAAGCCAAATTGAGCCATAACTGAAAAGAGCCAAAAGATCTCCAAGCACGCATTTCTAAGGAGCCTCCCTCTTTATGGATTTTGTTTTTCCCCAGGTGGCCACACATCGGAGTCCTGCCACTTGGTCCCTGGAGACGTCCTCCTCTTAGAAGGCCAGAGGCTCTCTCTGCCCTGCGATGCCATCCTCATAGATGGGAGCTGCGTGGTGGATGAAGGCATGCTCACAGGTGCAGAGCAGTTGTCTTCCTCGTTATCTTCCTTTCTGCCTTCTTTCCAGACAGGTGCTACCTCTGCCATCCCATCAAGGTTCTTTCTGCCACCATTTTCAGGACCTCTTTCATATCCTAGGGGAGAAACTCCTGGAGTACCTTTTAGTGTGTGTGTGGGGCTTCTTTGCAGATGATTAGAGAAGAAGAAAGGCTGAAGGGGAGGAAGGTGTCCAGTTTCAATATAGGGAATTTTTGCACAAGGGTTTTATTGCAAAATTGCACTCCTTTAAAGACAGAATTTTACTGAGGCTCCCAGCAGCGCATCTAGCATAAACAGTGCCTACAGCAAGAGTGGAAGTTGTGCCCCCTACCTTCTTACCCCACCCCCACCCCTACATGCATGACTTTTTTGTGCTCCCCGGCATTGGCATCAAGGTCACGTGCCCCACTTGCTCTACCCTAGATACGCCTCTGGAGGCTCCAAAGGTCATCGTCTTCCTTTGGTCCCCAGGAGTTCTTTGGTCTCCGTTAACTCCAACAAACAATAAAGAAAAGACTGGTGGCATTTTATTGAGTGCAGTGTGAGCCCTCAGTTGGGACAGAGCATCTGCAACATTGCAGAGGCAACCTGTTCAATTGGTGGAGCGTGCCATACTTTGGCCAACTTCTTCCATGTCTAAGAATGTGGACAGGGATGTTTCCCTCCTCTGCCTCCCCCTACCTCTCCTTCCTTCTCATCTCTCCCTTTGTCTCCATGTTGGCATTTCTCTGAGACAGGAATCCCTCCTGTTTCACTCTGTAGAGTGCTGAGCCCTCTGATGGGTCTGTCTTACTACTATTGATTGTCCATGACCATGTAGACTGAGTCGGGTGGGACTTGGGATGCCTTTGTAGGTGAAAGTGTCCCAGTGACCAAGACCCCCCTGCCCCACACGGACAACACCATGCCCTGGAAGAAGCACAGTGTGGAGGATTACCGGCGGCACGTCCTCTTCTGTGGCACAGAGGTCATCCAGACCAGGCGGGCGGGCAAAGGGCCAGTGAGAGCCGTTGTGTTGAAGACGGGTGAGTGGTTTCACCCCACTTTTTGAGGAAGAGATGGGCTGCTCTGTGTGGGGGTGGGAGAAGGAAAAATGGGGAGGGGAGGGAGGGGGGGAAGAGGGGGCAGAAGTTGCTCTTGCAACCAGGAGAGGCAGGGAGCAGATCTGGCTGGAGATCCACCTAGTCCAGGGCAGAAAGGCATGCATCACACCTCAGGGTCTGCAGGTAGGATGAAGACCTTAAACATGTCCTCCTGACTTGAAAGTGGTCTTGGAGAAATATGGATTTATTTAGATTTGTATGTTCATCATCTTTTACTCTGGATTTTAATAGACATATTTACTTCATTTATGGGACTGGGGAAGGAAAGGCTGAGTCCATACAGTCTAGCTGTCAGTGCTCCAAGGATTGTATCCACCTGCTTGGGTTGTGCAAACTGAAAGGTACCTGTTATCATTGGCAAGGTGGGGCCCAAGTCACATCCCCTGGAATTGCATCGAAAGTAGTTTCTGAGGCAGGACAGATCTGCAAGATTTTCATTGCAAAATTCTGTCCTTTGTGTTGGTAAGAAGAGCCATAAGGTAAACTCTAAAGTGGGCTGACTGGGAGTCCAGATGGACTAGACAGCAGAATTTCTAGCAGTTTTGGATTGGATGCAGCCCCCTCCAGGATCTGGGCCAGGTACTTTCATACCTCAGAGATTTCTGGTCTCCTCCCCACTCCCCACCAGTTTTGAAGGCATTTTCCTCCGTAGACCAGGAGTGAACAACTTTTGGACGATGGAAGGCCACCTTTCCTCTCTTAAAGCAGTACTCTCCAAAGCTGTGCCCCCTGTACTGATGCTGGTTCATGAGCCATTGACTGCCATCCCACAAAAAGTTTCTAGGAAATGGTAGCAGGCAGGCACTGATGGTTCCCTGCTGAGCCTATTGCCAGGAGAAATGAACAGCTCCATCATTTTCAATCATCAGTGGCTCAGCCAGGCACTGCTTGAGACACCTAAAAACTGGATGTCAGCCCCCAGAATCTGGAATAGTTTTGTGTTGTGGGGGTCCTGTTGGTGGTCAAGAAATAGAAAGTCTCTTCCTTCAGGCTCTGGCTTGGGAATCCCAGGTCTGGTAAGAGAGATCCATGGCGTCCCGCTCTGAATTTTTTCTCAAACAGTGCAAATTGTGTTCATGCTGCCCTGAATGATGACGTAGTCCATTGACTATTCTCCTGCAGGTTTCAACACAGCCAAGGGGGATCTAGTGAGGTCCATCCTTTACCCGAAGCCACTGAACTTCAGGCTCTACAAAGAAGCTTTCATATTCATTATGTGCCTGATGGTTATTGCCATCGTGGGACTGATCTATGCAGCTTGTGTGTATGTGAATCGAAAGGTGAGTCCCAACAACACAACTGTGATGATGTCTGTGGCGAAGTGAGATCCCTGGGAGCTGCCTCCTGCTGACTGTTGGGACGTTGATGGTCCCTCCTCATGAAAGAAAGAGGCCATCTTGCTCTCAGTCTGGCAGCATTGAGCATCGGGCTGTGAAGAGGTGGGGGATCTTTTTCTTATTACTTCTGCAAGTGGAACCTACAACAAAGTCTTGCTGTGTGTGGTGGTCCCATGCACAGCCTCCCTAGAGAAATTTCTTGAAATATTTGTTAACCTTTTAAGGGGGCTCTCCATGTAACTGTACCAGGGCCTGTCCGGACTATAGCAAAAACGTGAGAGCTTTTCTTACCAGCTGAGGCTTCTAGGATGCTGTTGTTGAACCCACACAGCAGGGAGGGGAGGGAGGAAATAGGAAACTGGATGGGAAATTGGACCAATAAATGTTCCCTTTTCTTAATGCTATGGAAAATCAATCTGAACCTGGAAGGGCATGCCTTCCTTTCCAAAGGTACAGGGTTCCAAAAAGATTACCTTTCCAGAACAAGGGTCCTGTGTCTCGCCCCTGCACATCTTACCGAGAAGAAAATGAATGCCCTTTAATTGGATTTTACTGTGATGTGTCCTGGAATAATCCTCCGTCCTCCATGTAAGAATAAAATGTTGCTAGTTCTGCTGGAAATTGTTTCTAAAATGTCTTGTGAGAATTATAACATCATGTGTCTGAAAAATAATAATAAAAACACCAGGAACTATAGCAATAGATAGAGCAACCAACAGGAATATCTCCTTTGGCTGTTTTTCCCCCTCACATAATTTTACCTCCGAAAGCTCTGTCCAGCTCCTTTGCACCACTATAGAATCATAGCACCATAGACTCATAGAATCCTGGACTTGGAAGAGACCCCAAGAGCCACCCAGCGCAACCCCCTTCTGCCATGCAGGAAGACATCCTCCAAGCATTCTCCACAGATGGCCATCCAGCCTCTCTGTTTAAAGACCTCCAAAGAAGGAGGAGGCTCCACCACATTCCATTGAGGCAGCAGCAGATTTTACTGGGAACTGCTCTTATCATGAGGAAGTTCTTCCCAATGCTTAGGTGGAATCTCTTTTCCTTAGGTTTGAAGGCACTGCTCCATAGTGTCCTAGTTTCTTGAGCAGCAGAAAAGAGGGTTGCCCCATCCTCCATATGATGTTCTTTCACATATTTGAACATGGCTGTCATGACCCTCTTAACCTTCTCATCTCCAGCTTAAACATCTCCAGCTCCCTAAGCCACTCTTCATAGGGCTTCATGGTTTCCAGGTCTTGTGCCATTTTGGTTGCCTTCCTGTGTGGACACATTCCAGCTTATGCATACTGTGTATCTTTTTCTTTTCCCGGAAACACAGCAGTGTTCCTCCATTGCTGCCTTCTGTCCTTCTCCTCCCTTTCCAGAGGCCTCTGTCGGAGACGGTGACAATGTCACTTCTTCTGCTGACGGGGGTTGTCACCCCAGCCCTCCCGGCCGCCTTGACCACAGGCATCATTTATGCCCAGAAGAGGCTCAAGAAGAAGAAGATCTTCTGCATCAGCCCACAAAGGATCAACATCTGCGGGCAGATCAACCTGGTCTGCTTTGACAAGGTGCCGCTGAGGGAAGGCCTGGAGGGCGGTTTGGCTCCAACAGCCAGGGGAGGAGAGTCATCAGTTGAGTTCTTCCTGTGTTCTGGTAGATGTAGGAGCTGAGAAGGCCTCACCCATCAAGCTGTATGCAGACCTTTCTTTCCCTGCCTCATCCCCCTCACTCCATCTACTGTAGTGGGAGGATGATACAGGGCTTCCCTATATGGACCCCATTAAGGTTCCTCATGTCACACCAAACAGGCAAAGGCCCTTCTTGGTTCATGCCTGGCACGCCCAAAAGACTGACCACCAGTGCTTAGTAAAGGAGATAAATTATACCGCTCAAGCAATAGCGTACCGTAATCAAGAACTGAAGGAAATTAGAGGCAACCCTTGAGAGCAGAGCAGCAATAAACTACTTATTATTGAGACATAATCACGGGTGCAGGATTTTAAGGGGAGATGTTGCTTTAGTCTCATTTAGTCTCCAGGGCCAGATGAATTGCATCCTAGGATATTAAAAGAACTGGCAGAGGTCATTTCGGAACCACTTGCTATGATCTTTGAGAAATCTTGGAGGACAGGAGAAGTTCCAGCAGACTGGAAGAGGGCAAATGTTGTCCCCATCTTCAAGAAGGGAAAAAAAGAGGACCCAAATAATTATCGCCCAGTCAGCCTGACGTCAGTACCCGGAAAGATCCTGGAGCAGATCATTAAGCAGTCAGTTTCTAATCACTTAGAAAGCAATGCGGTACTCACGAGAAGTCAACATGGATTTCTCAAAAATAAGTCATGCCAGACTAATCTTATCTCTTTTTATGATAGGGTTACTAGCTTGATAGATGAAGGGAATGCTGTGGATGTAGCATATCTCGATTTCAGTAAGGTCTTTGACAAAGTTCCCCATGACATTCTTGCAAAGAAGCTAATAAAATGCGGGCTGGACAGGGCTACTGTCAGGTGGATCTGTAACTGGTTGACTGACCGTTCCCAAAGGGTGCTCACCAATGGCTGCTTTTCATCCTGGAGAGAAGTGACCAGCGGGGTGCCACAGGGTTCTGTCCTGGGCCCAGTGCTCTTCAATATTTTCACCAACGACTTGGATGAAGGAATAGAGGGCGTGCTCATCAAATTTGCAGATGACACCAAATTGGGAGGGGTTGCTAATACGGCAGAGGACAGGATCAAAATTCAAAATGACCTGGACAGATTGGAGAGCTGGGCCAAGGCTAACAAAATGAAATTCAACAGAGAGAAGTGTAAGGTCCTACACTTAGGTAGAAAAAATGGAATGTGGGAATATAGGATGGGGGACACGTGGCTGGATGGCAGTACGTGTGAAAGGGATCTAGGAGTCTTAATAGACCACAAGCTGAACATGAGTCAGCAATGTGATGCGGCAGCCAAGAAAGCCAACGCAATTCTCGGCTGCATCAATAGGAGTATGGTGTCTAGATCGAGGGAGGTACTGGTACCACTCTACTCTGCTTTGGTTAGACCTCATCTTGAATCCTGTGTCCAGTTCTGGGCACCCCAATTCAAGAAGGACATGGTCAAGCTGGAGCAGGTCCAGAGGAGGGCGACCAAAATGGTGAAGGGCCTGGAAGCCATGCCCTATGAGGATAGACTTAGAGAGCTGGGTATGTTCAGTCTGCAGAAGAGAAGGTTAAGAGGGGACATGATAGCCATGTTTAAATATTTGAAGGGTTGCCATGTAGAGGAAGGAGAGGGCTTGTTTTCTGCTGCTCCAGAGACCAGGACAAGGAGCAACAGATTCAAGCTGCAGGAAAGGAGATTCCACCTGAACCTCAGGAAGAACTTCCTGATGGTCAGGGCTGTCCGGGAGCGGAATCTGCTGCCTCGGAGTGTGGTGGAATCTCCTTCTTTGGAGGTTTTTAAGCAGAGGCTGGATGGCCATCTGTCGGGAGTACTTTGAGGGTGTTCCTGCATGGGAGGGGGTTGGACTGGATGGCCTGTGTGGTCTCTTCCAACTCTACATTTCTGTGATTCATTGACAACTCCCGTTTAATTGAGAAGAGGATAAGCGGAATGAAAAATCTGGTTGATGGAACAAGGCAACACAGAGATTGGGATTGGTCCTGTCATCCTGAAACTGGGAAGGCCGAGGAATCCTTTGGTCACCGCGAGGTGTTTCTAGTACTCAGGATGGCTGTGCTCAGCAACCACAAGTCTGCTCTGTGGGAAGAAAACTCTTTACCCCACAAACAACCCATTTCCTCCAAATGCCAGCCCTCCTTTCAGCCCCCTGCCCTCCCTCCCCACTCGTTCCTGGTGGCACACCCCTCAGTTCCCTCTCCTGATGAGTGGTCCATGCCCTGACCCATTCTGCTGAGACTGAGCCAAGGATCAGGCCCACTTCCTTCTGACTCTTTCTTCTTCTTTTTCCCCTCTCCCTCCCAATCCAGACTGGCACCCTAACAGAGGATGGGCTCAGTCTCTTTGGTGCTGTCCCTTGCCAGGAAGCAAGGTAAGGAATTCTAGGAAAATCCGAAGAGAGATGAAACGGTATGCTGTTTAGTCCTGTTGTTCCTGCTATTAAATCAGCAGAGTACTCGGCCCATTCTGGACCTACCAGAGACCAGCGTCCAGGAGGAATCAGGATGCTGGACTCAAACTGTAGGAAAAGAGATTCTACTTAAATGTGAGGAAGAACTTTCTGATGGTAAGAGCAGTTGAGCAGTGGAACTCTGTGCTGCCTCAGTGGAGTGTGGTGGAGTCTCCTCCTCCTGTGGAGGTTTTTGAATAGCGGCTGGATGGCCATCTGTCAAAGGGAGGGCTTTGATTTTGTCTTCCTGCATGGCAGAAGGGGGTTGGACTGGATGGTCCCTGGGGTCTCTTCCAGCTCTGTGATTCTAGGATTCTATGAGGGGGAATAGGTGAAGATTTAGAGGATTCAAAGGAGAGGCATTCTGCAGGAAATTCAGAAACCTGGCTTTCCCAACGTTCTGGCAGTGTTGGCACCTAAAGAGGTAGGACAGAACAGCCAGTCAGACAGCATCTCCAGCTAGGTGAGCAATGAGGCTAGAGAAACAACAGGCTTGCCAGTCATGCCAGCTTTTATGGGGAGAACACCTCCCAATCTTGGCATTTCAACCCCTTCTGGCGTTCCTGGAATATTCTTGACCCTGATCCTGGTTCATTGTTGGACTTTTTCTTTCACTTTGCCCCCCTGAACCTGATGAGCAACTTGGAAGCACTTACTTGTTGTGAGACCGGCTCTGCTTTTGGAGACCACTCCTCCCTTTGTGTGCTGGCTTACATGGCTTGCTGTGACTGATCTTGGCTTTTTTTCTGGATGTTGCTTGACTGCTCACAGACTGCGGGTACAGCTTCTCCAGCCACTCTGTGAATTATGTAAAAAGTGAAAAGAGGGTGGGAGACAGTGGAATAGATGGTGCCAGAAGATGGTGGACTCTCTACCTTTGGAGATCTTTAAGCAGAGGCTGGGTGGGCATCTTTCAGGGTGCTTTAATTGTGTATTCCTGCATGGCTGTCTAGCCCTTTCCCACTCTGTGATTCTGTGATTCTGAGGTGGTGGGGGACAGACTTTGGTGTTACCTTTGAGACTAGCTGGTTTATTTCAGCAGGAACTTTTGTGGGCATCCAACCACTTCTGCAGATGCCTTGGTGGAGTCAAGGCCAAAGTAGCCACAGGCATTTAACCACAGTTACCTGGTTGTGGGAGTGGGATAGAATGTAATAGGATACAGAAGGAAGCAAATTGGAAACCTTCAAAGAGTTGTGTAAGATGATGCAGGTCTTTTCAAGTAGCTGGTCTGTTATTATGGGGGTGTGAAAGCCATAAACTTGCTTACCAGGAGCCACTTTTCTTCCCCCAGGAGAGCTCTTTAGTTATGTGGGCAGTTCTAAGAAGGCATGTGTTGATCTATGGAGTGTGCCAAGAAACCCTTATCTCTGTTCATGGCACTGACTGTTCCTCTGTGAGCTTCTGCTGCTGGTGCAGGCTCCTGTGGCCGAGAACTAGGAGAGCATAGGATGATAGGCTCTTAAGAGCTGGAGAGACCCCAAGGGCCATCCAGTCCAACCCCATCCTGCTATGCAGGAAGACACGGTCAAAGCCCTCCCTTTTGACAGATGGCTGATCATCAGCCGCCTTCCTCATCCCTTATTGCTGGAAGGATCAAGGGCTGGGTTCTGAAACCTGGGTTGGAATCCCTGATCATCCATGGAAACCTACTGGGTGACCTTGGGCAAGCCCCACTCTCTCAGCCTGAAAGGAGGGCAAAGACAAAACTTCTCTGAATACATCTTGCCAAGAAAAGCTTGTGATAGGTTCACCTTAGGGTGGGCAAAGGTGGGAAATGACTTGAAGGCACACAACAACACAACCCCCCTTTCCAAGACTGGATTTCAGATTAGTGAAGCAGCATCACAGAATTCTAAAAAGACTTTCTACTCAGCTTTTTATAACAAAGCACAAGGTGTACCTCACACACTTTAATTAAAGGATTAGTTAAGTCCTGTTTGCTTCTTCCTCCCTGCAGCAGCCAGGCAGGATGGGACTTGACGGGATCTCCCTCTCATCCCGCTTTTGGCTGCAAAAAAGAATCAGAATGAGTGAAGAGGACAAGGAGGAAAGGGGCTATGATCGGCTGCCTGCCCTGAAAACCTGGAAGGGGGCTAAGTGGGTTTTGATCCCGGAGGGAGTCCTTGGGGGATGGCTTGCCGCTGGAATCTCCTCTAGTAAAGAGGGGTCGGTTGCCAGATGGTGGCACTAGCAGCGTTGTAGGGATACGTGCCTCACTGTGCAGGCGAAAGAGGCAAAGGGGACCAGATGCTGGTCACCTGGAATCCCCTCAAGTGGTGGTAGTGGGGGCAAGAGGTTTTAAACACTCTAGAGCCATATCTTAGGAGTTTGTCACGTGGGGCAGGTAAATCTCACTTACAGCCGGGTAGTAGCGTCTGACTGTGACTTTTCACATGATGTCATTCATCTTTTGTTGTTCTCCCAGTGGGGAACCGCTTGGAAAGCAGTTCTTCTACAAAAGAGGTCATCAATGGCTTTTCTGGGTTGTAAAAGAAATGCTTTCCCAAGTGGTCTCCCACTGGGAGAACAACTGAGGGTGAATGACGTCATGTGATAAGTCCTAGCCAAGAATGCTACTATCATGAGGCATCTGCAATTTACCTGCCTCGTGTGACAAGCTCCTCAGTCCAGAAGGTGGGATAAACTGGGCCTCCGAGGATGGATTCACAGTATAGCATTGTAGCACTTTTATATCCCTACCAGCCATGGCTCCATCCTAGGGAATCCTGGGATTTGTAGGTTTGTTTGGAGCTGCTTTGAATTGTCTGGCAGAAACCTCCAGCGCTGTAGTTCAGGGGAGTTCAGAGAATTCTAAGTCCCACACAAACTACAAATCCCAGGATTCTCTATAACAGAGCCATGACCATTAAAAGGATATCAGATGTCTAGAACAATGAAGATACACTCTGAAGCACAACTAGGTGAAGGAGGTGTGAGCCTTCCTTATCTGTCTTCATTTCAGGACACTCTGCATTTTCTTGAGAGTAAAAAAGCAAGTGTACCTAAACCAAACTTCTTTAAGGTAATGTATAATTCAGCCAAAATCACAGAATCCTAGAGTTGGAAGAGACCCCTAAGGGCCATCCTGTCCAACCGCCTTCATCCATGGAGGAAGATATACTCAAAGCATTCTCTTTGACAGGTGGCCATCCAGCCTCTGCGTAAAACCTCCAAAGAAGGAGACCCCACCACGCTCCATAGCTCCATAGAGGAAGATACGCTCCACCATTCCCCTGCCAAACTGCTCTTACTTTTTGGAAGTCCTTCCTCATGTTTATATGGAATATTTTTTCTTGTAATTTGAAATCAGAAAAGGGCTACTAAGAATTCAGAAGGCAAAGGATGAAAGAGCCAGCATTGTCTGGCCTGTTGAACCAACAGTTTAAGTGGAGGCAGGGCAACGATTCTCAGACAGGGAACTCTTGATCACCCTGTTTTGTGAGAACAGATTAAGAGGCAGCAGCTGTAAAGTACTGGAAGGCAGATTTATTTAAACCTCAGGAGAGACTTCCTTCTAAAAATAGAAACCTGTTTGTCACAGGGCAAGGGAGGCCATGGGAGGGAGATGGTCTTGGAGGTCTCCATCCCGGAAGTGCAGAGAGAGGAGGGGGAGAGGAAGGCAACTGGTTGGGAGGACCCCTTGTAGGGTCAGAGGATGGGGGGAGGCACCATTCTCAAGAAGCTGCACGCACTCCTTGAGTCCTGCCCTGGTGCAGCCAACAGAGATGCTTTTAGTTTGGCCTGGCTGATGCCTCACAAAGGCTCCTTCTTGGATGCTAGGAGCTCACTCTTCCTGGCCTCCTCTGGTTGTGCATGGGTGGGAAAGGGCTGCATGAAACACTGTGGGCAAAGGGAGAAGCAGCATTTGTGATATCTTGACAAAGGCCTTTGGGGAAGCTTTGGTTGCGCCAAGAGCAAGGTTCTAGAGCAGCTGCTCCTCTTGGTTTCAGCTGAGGAGGGACCTTCTGTTGCCTAATGCCTTTCCCCAAGAAAGAGACCAGATGCTAACCCTTGTCTTCGTGTCAGTTTCCAGCAAGTTCACAACTTCTCCACCTCTCCTTTGCCCTGGGGGCCACTGTGCCGAGCCATGGCCACCTGCCACTCCCTCCTGTTCCTGGATGGGAAGATCCAGGGGGACCCCCTGGACGTGAAGATGTTTGAGGGCACCGGCTGGGTGAGTGCTCTTTTGTCTCTCTTCAGTTACTCCAGCTCTCCGGTCTCCCTCTTTCAACTGCCTCTCCATAAAGAGACCTCTCCTCTTATCTCTAGAGGGCTCTCTTTGTGAGAAGTCTTCCACTTCACTCTCAGCTCTCATGAACCCCACCAAAATTTGGATAAAACCTGGCTGCCAGGTCATTCCATCCATATGTTTGTGCTCAACTGACTGTCTTAAGACCATCCTTTCAGGTACCTAGAGGTACAGGTTTGGTGTGAGGGTAGCTGAAATCATACATGGCCACAACATTCTTCTCCTTCTGAAGACTTGTCCACAGGCATTTGTCCCCATGCTCAAACATTTCAAAGCCCTCATCTCATCTCATCTCATCTCATCTCATCTCATCTCATCTCATCTCATCTCATCTCATCTCATCTCATCTCATCTCATCTCCATTCCCCCTGAATGGAAAGTCAAGGAAATAGCTTTTCCAGCGTATGAGTTCTTAAACCAGGTTCATGTACCTGTAGTTCTTCCATACTAATCTCACACCCAATATGCTGAGCTATTAGGAATTCCCTGATATAATGATTATCAGGACATTCTTGGGATACCTTCCACTCATGTTGTGTTTCCACCACCAACTGCCACAGGAGATGGAAGAATCCAGTCCAAAGGAAATGGTGAAAGGTACACCAGAGCCACATACTGTTGTCAAACCAGGACCTGCTGCTTCACAGGTAAGCTCTGGATTTTGACCTGAAGGGCCTGTTGCCCTTGCAGCATGTTTACACAACCCCTTACAGTGCAGACTGATGCCACCTGGTAATTGATGCTGTGTTTGCAAATTTTGGGTTTGGGCTTGAATTAAATGGAGGAACTGCTTAATTTGGTTGGAAAATAAGGCAGCTTTAGAACAGGACTAATGATGCTCAGTAATCATCAGCTTGACATCAGCTTTGGGAGACAAGGAAGGACAAGTAGACCGCAACCAACCCAGAAAGAACTTGATCAGAAAGGAAAGGTTAATGCAGAAGTGCAGAAGAGAGAGTTGGCACAGGCAAATGAAAAGGCTGGATTAGGGGGCCCACGCATAGTGCAGAGTTATAGCACTCTTATTCCACTTTGACTGCCATGGTTCCATCCAATGGAAACCTAGAGTCTGTGGTTTGGAGAGACAGCAGAACACTCTGGCCAGGAATTCTAAATCCCTCTTCCTAAGCTGCCTGTCCTAGGATTCCATGGGACACAACCATGGCAGTTCAAGTGGAATAATTGCTCTCTCCTTCTCTAGTGTGAATGGCCCCAGAGATACCCTGCAGCACAGGGTGGATGAGTATGTGGAAAGAGACTGAGAGAGAGAGAGAGAATGAGAGAGAGAGAGGGGGAACCAGTTGCTGGCCTCTTTTGTCCAGCAGAGGTAAACCTTTACCTTAGAAACTACTGGAGAAAGATGCCCAGTAATCCTTAGCTTCCCTTCTAACTTCAGGAGGCAATAGGCAGACATCCCAACAAATCGCAACCATATCCAGAGAGAAATTTCCATGAAAAGTAAACCAAAAGGAAAGGTTAAACGCAGAACTCCAGAGGAGAGTTAGTGTGAGGAACTGAAAAGATTGGAGAGATTAAAAGGCTGGAGTTCAGGGTGGATGGGTGTGTGGAGAGAGAGAAGCCCCCAGATGCTGACCTCTGTTGTCCAGCAGAGGTAGGCATCAGCTGCAAAGCAGCTTCCAGGTGATTTAGTTGTTCAGTCCATGCCCTCCCCCCCAATTGCAAACTGGGATCCCATGGTGGTGAGTCAGTCCAGGGACCCTGCCCATTTGCACGGCGATACCTGGCTAGGTGATACCCTGTCTTCTTCTCCCTCCCACCAGGCCCCCGTGGAAGGAATGGCGATTCTGCATCAGTTCCCTTTTTCCTCTTCTCTGCTGAGGATGTCTGTCATCACCAAAGAACTGGGGAAGGATGTCCACGACCTCTACATGAAGGGAGCCCCGGAGACGGTGGCCAGCTTCTGCAAGCCAATAACCGGTAGGAGGGGAAGGTCCAGCCTGCTTCTGGACACCTGGCCAAAGCCAGGGAGGGGGCCCTGCCCACAATCCCCCAAGCAGGCTGTCTGTGCAACACCCCCCCTCTCAATTTGCTCATCACAAGCTAATACACAGACATTGCCATCTATGCTTCTGGTGCCGGAGGAAGTGTATGCCCAGAAGTCTGCATTTGGTTCTTTTCCCTGGCTTGTCCAAGGCAGTTGAAGATGGGAAGCTCTTCCTTTTGTTAGTGGCAACCCAGGCAGTCCCTCCAGAGAGAGGTGGTACCTTTAGCAAAGGAGCAGAATACCTCAGTGTGGCTGCTATATTGTCCCGGTCGCCTTGCTACCTGTGCTGCTCCTTCAGCCTCCATGACTGTCCTTCATCCGCTGCTGATATTGGAAGCCCCTCTAAGCCTCCCTTAGGGCAAACCCTTTCCTCTTGACCCCAGGGCCCATAGGCTGCTGACTTAGAATTGCTTCCTCGTCTTCCAGTTCCACCAAACTTCCCAGCGGAGCTGAAATCCTTCACCTTGCAAGGCTTCCGAGTGATAGCCCTGGCACACAAGGAGCTCACCCTGGAGAGCGATGCCAACCTGGAGGACCTGGAAAGGTAAGAGTTGTGGAGGCTCAGCCATAGCCAGAGCCAGCCTGTCTCAGCCAGGGAGGAGGTTGCAGGGTCAACTGTGTAAGCTGAGGGGCTCAGTTCATCTCAATGAAAGGCAATGCTTCTTGGCTGACTCACATATTCGACTCTTAAGCCCCACCTCAGTCTCTGTATTGCTGTTTGCTAATGCACAAGGGCCAAGTACTTGTACATCAGTGGACTGAAATACATAGATGAGGTAGGGCTTAAGAATCAATACATGGGTCAGCCAAGTGAGACAGCATGATCTAGTGGTTTGAGCACTGGACTACGGTTCTGGAGACCAGGGTCTGAATCCCAGTTGGCCATGGAAACCCACTGGGTGACCCTGGGCAAGTCCCACTCTCTCAGCCTCAAAGGAAGGCAAAGACAAACCCCTTCTGAACAAATCTTGCCAAGAAAACCCTGTGATAGTCTTGCTTTAGGGTAATCATAGGTCAGGGGTGACTTGAAGGCACACAGCAACCAGTACCAAAGTGCCACATAAGTCTCTATGAGTCCCCTTGATGTAGAGTCTTCTTCAGACTTTTAGTGATTGCCTTGTGGGCTTTGTTAATTAAGAGATGCTGAAAATTTTTAGAGTGGAACAACCTAGCCTAGGGAATGTTCCATAGCTGAGTCCATTCTCCAAAAATCTCTCCTTCCTCTTTGTTAGAGGAAAAAACTCATTGTCTGTAAGACTGCTCTCTGCTTGATGAGAAGTCCAATAGCTTCATCTTCCACCAGTTTGTCTAATTTCCTTTTAAAGTTACTCAAGTTGGCAGAAATCAATATATGCTGAGGACCCAAACTATAAAGTTCTAATTGAGTACCGTGAGAAAAGATACTTCCTTTCACAACCCCTGAATCCCCCACCATCCATTTTAGGCAGATGACCTGAGGTTCTAGTACTTGAAAAGAAGGTGAGAACCTCCTTTCCCCTTTCTCTCTCTTAACTTTATGTCTTTTTATTTTATTTATTTTTATTTTAGCAAAATTTCAAACCCAATCTTACAGATGAATCCAAGGTTGTCAGCTTCACAGTATGAAGCAGTTGAGCTTCCCTATTCATCTTCTTCATGTTATGTGTGATTCCGCATGCCATTCTTAATCCCTATTCCAATTTTCTTCTGAGTTCAAAAGCCCCAAGCACTGGAACTGTTGGAACTGAGTCTCCTTCATAAATATCAGAGAGGAGGAATGGCTTTCAGCTGGTCCAGCAACATCACAGACCTACTTTGGAGTAATTTCGGTGGGACAAAACCAAAGCTAGGGATGCCTGGTCTTTTTGTGTAGCATGAACATAGGATCCTTTTTACTCCTCTTACAAAAGTAACTCTCACTTGTTCCCTTCTGACCCCTCCAAGGGACAAACTGGAGTCCAACCTGACCTTCTTGGGCCTCCTCGTCATGGAGAATCGGCTGAAGAGTGAGACCAAGCCTGTCCTGGAGGAACTCAGCAGCGCCCGCATCCGGAGCGTGATGGTCACAGGTACCCCATGGAGCTCTCTCTCTCTCTCTCTCTCTCTCTCTCTCTCTCTCTCTCTCTCTCTCTCTCTCTCATAGGCCAAGGAACAAGACTGTTTCAACTTTGTGCTGTGAGTGGGCAGAAGTACTGCTGTGGAGCCTTGACTCTTGTCATGCAGGCAGTGCTCTCAGCAGTCCCTGGAGTGTCCCTGTTTGCTTTCAGATATCCTGTGGGCTGGAATAGAGAAGGATCTCTAGAAATTATGCAGTGCCCTTTGTTTTTTCCTGCAGAGCTTCTACAGTTCTAGAGATTCTTAGAGGAAACTCATAAAAGCTGCTTTGGTCTCAGTACTTGCTCGTTTCATACAAAATTCATCTTACAAAGTTGCTCATTTGCATCATCTTCTCTGATAGGTGCTGGGTGAGGAGCAAGGCTGTTCTGACTTCATACCATGAGGGTGGGTAGAAGTAGTGCTGTGGCATGAGCGCTGTTGACTTTTGTGGTCTTGAGCACATTCCCTGCAATCGCTAGAGCATCTTTGCTTGTCTTCTGACAAGGCGGTCTCAAAGCTGCAGCAGAAGAATCTCTAGAAGTGGAGCAGCCTCTTTATTAGAAGAAATACTCTGAGATCAGAAAGGTGATAGAAATCTTCGCTTTGACTGGCTAAGGTGGAGAGGACAGCAGCCACGCGAGTCTGTAGCTTGCTTTCAAACAAAGCTGAGATGTATCTTTCTCTCCAAGGAGAGTGGTCAAGAGAGTGTGCATGAAGTAAGGGAAGTGACTGCAGCAGCACCAAGAGTATCAGTTCTAGGGCTGGAAGGTATGTTAGCAGAACACGGAAAAAGTAAGGGATGGTTTAGGAAACTCACGATGGTGTCAGTTGCATGCAAACCCATGCATCTTCAGCACAAGGTGATCTCCACTGCTGCCTCCTCCCACCAGCCAGGGCAAATCTGTAGACTGTTTGGTGTTCTGCTATGCAATACAGACACAAAAACTCCAAGCTCCTTTGGTTAGGCAGAGGTCCTTGTGTAGTTCTTGGGATCATGGCCCAGATCTGATATCAAGAGTTAAGTAAATATTAGGACTTGGTCCTGCTTCTTCTCCACTCTCCACTCCACTCTGCTCAGCCATCATTTTATTGTTCCCACAGTTTTCTATAGACTCTGCTCATCTGGTTCCAGATTCATGTTCTTGGGCCACAACGGAGTATTGAATTTCATTAAGTTTGAAGACTGTCCCAGTTGGGGGATACAGGCAGATGGGCAAAGGGAAGCTCCATTGAAACTAATTCTGTTGGCACCTTCTTTCCAGGTGACAACCTTGAGACGGCCATCACGGTCGCCAGGAACTCTGGGATGATCTCCCCGGGCAGCAGAGTCATCCTTGTGGAAGCCAGAGACCCAGAGGAACCCCAACCGGCATCTGTTACTTGGCAGGTGATGGAGGACATGCATCCATTCATGCATAAAAAACAGGTAAGGCAGTGAATTCTAGATTCTTTACACAAATTCAGTCTGAGTAGGATGGATGGACAAAGAAAGGCTTAGAGGTGTTGAGGTGGCAAGCTCTGGCCTCTGTCTTCTTATTCTTACATTTTTATTTGTTGCATGTATGTTTTGTCTCTACTTCAGTGATCTCAATGCTGTTGTGGGCTGAGTGCCATTTTGGTACATGTTGTGCAAAATTCAAGCACCTGAAGCCTGAATATTAAGGACATAAAGAGAGTCTGTGTACAGTAAGAAAGGCAAATGTCTGTGTAGGAACTATGAGCTAGGTCTGGGCAGGTGACGAGCTCACCCCAAACAAAGAAGATGAGTGAAAAAGAGCCTGGCCGGGAAAATAATTAACAATAGCCACAGGAAAAACTAAAAGCCTACTGCATGGGTACGATTGGCCTGAAACAGCTAATGCAACCATTGGATTGGCAGAGAGGCAGCATAGTGATGAGTCACTTAGTGGCCTTGTACAGCTGGCCAGTGAAATCTCACTGGCCACTGGGGGGGATTAATTGGATATAATTGGATATAATTGGGTATATCTCTGGTTGGACAGATGGGGGCTGGAGCCAATATAAAAGCTGCATCTGGAGACACAAAGGTTGGGCTGTTCACACAACGTCCAACAAAAAGTCAGTCCTGGCTGTCTCCAACAGCTGTTCCTAAGTGGTAGCTACATTTAAAATGCTGGTAAGACAGAGGGAGAGAGAACCCCTGGTCTCAATATGAAGTAGGGGATGGCAAACAGGTGCTTCTTCTCTAGAAAGGGAAATGTATATGCAACATATGCTGCAATGAATTGCAGTGCCTGAGGAAGGATATTATTTTTCCATGGCTGCCTGTCTGTTTTATCCCCAGAAGACATAGGAAGGATCAGTCCCTTACAAATGCTAGCCTATAGACCTGTCTCTTAGCATTGTTTGCCAAGATGACTATGAAAGAACCTGATGAAGAAGCTGATATGATTTCAGATGTGTGATACTTTACATGAAATGTAAAGTCAATATGTAAGCTTTGTGCCTAGAGAATGTGAAGTCTAGGGAAGCATGTATGTGTTTACTACTACACTTAGAAATAATTATTTATAATAAAACAGTTTAAAAGATCATTAAGCTGCCTGTTCATTCTGCCTTGTGAAATATTCTGAGAGAACCTAAATGAAGTGTTGATGCTAACTCTGCTTGTTTGAACTATCTAAGAGTTGGTCATAAGCTAGGAGCCCAGGAAGCTGGATGGTAATAGAAGGGACCTCAAAAGAGATACAGATTAGCTGATAAAGTCCAAAGAGCCCTCAGTCTCTCAGTCTAAAGAGATAAGGGTGGAGAGTCAAGCCTGTTTCAGGATGTGGCTTTCTTCTTTGCTTTATCCTCATTATATCCCTACGAGTAGGACAGGCTGGGAGTGGTTGGTCCAACCCAGTGAGTTCCGTGTCTTGGCACCTGCAGTGACTCTCCCAAGTCCCAGACCAATACCTTGAATGTTATCCTGGACTGTGACTCTTGCATTTAGAGGCAAAAATATCTAAGAGGCCTTTGAGCCAGCCAGCTGTGTACTCACTGCTGGAGTTGTTTCCAAGTGGCTTATTACTCCATGGAAACGAATGGCCACCAGCAGGAATTTTTCAAAACAGGGAGTGGGGGATGAAATGTACACATGCACGTGGCTTCAGGTGACTGGTCTACCAGTGTTTGGTGGCTGAACAGAAGAGAAGCTTGGGCACCAGGTTCACCCCCTAGTACCCACACCGGGAAAGAGGAGACTTGAGTGTGATTCTTATTCCAGAAGGACACAAAAGTGTCTTTGAGTGGCTCCTTCCTCTTCTTTATAATTTCTTTGATTTATTGTGTGTATTAACTTGGAATAGCTCTTAAAAGTCCACAGGGATGATGCCTGGAAATGATTTTCACCTGACTTTCAGGATCCATACATCCTCATTGATGGAAACAGCGGTTTCCACTTTGCCTTGAACGGGAAGACCTACCAGGTGCTCCAGAAACACTTCAGCCATTTGCTGCCAAAGGTAAATTGGGAACAAAGCATGGGGAAGGGGAGCACATTGCTGGTGCTCCTTTCCTGCGGGTGGAGTAATTGCTTGTGTTCTTTCTTTTTCTTAAAAAACACCTCACTCATTTGCTTTCCGCAGATACTTGTGAATGGAACTGTGTTTGCACGGATGTCTCCAGGGCAGAAGTCCAGCCTTGTGGAAGAGTTTCAGAAACTGGAGTAGGTGACTTGCTCATGATACAAAGAGGAAGAGTGGGCTGCTTTTTCCGAAAGCCCCAGAATGTATTTAGTCTGGATGTAGATTTAGGTTATAGTTTTTGAAATTTTATGCTCAGAAGTGCAAATAGTGTGTTTATAAAGCATAAAATATACAGCATACTCCTCTGTGTATTGTGGAAGGTGTCCGTGTTTGCTGCTGAGAGCATCATTCTGGGCGTAAAGCCAGCCTATCGACAGTGATAAGCTAGTGAGAGAACAGCTGATTGTCCTGTAATGATCCCAAGGCAGGTGCTGCACTAAAGGGACAACTGATGCAACCAGGTGGCTCATATAATCTGATGACAAACCAAGTCTGCTTGGTGTATTGCATCAACTCTTGTTGTTTAAGATGGCAATGTTCCCTTATGTGTTAAGTACAGAGAAGCCTACTAAAGAAATACAGAAGATATAAAGGTTCACGACTGCATGTAATAAATAGCCTGAAGAACTAACAAAGATTCTGTATATTCTCTCCTATAAATATCTTGAGATTCCAACACTTAGGAATGCTTAGGTGTGTTGACTCTGCCTGTCTGGACAGAGACCCTGCACTTAGCAGGGGGATGGACCTAACGGCCCAGGAGGCCCCTTCCAATTCTATGATTTTACTGTTGGTCAAGAGTTGGATGTCCAGGCAGCCAGGGGTGATAAGGTGGACCTCCACGCATTTGCAGCTTAGCTGAGAAATGGCAAATAACACCACCCCTGTCCTTCAGTTCAGAAAGAGAAAGGGGTGGCAAACCACACCTGTATCAAGGGAGGAAGGAACTCCTGCTAAAATGAAGCTGTTAATCTTAAGGGCATCACAGGACTTTTTCTCTGTCTATATTTTGCATACACAAATGATCCTGCCATGTTTCTGTTTTATTTAATGAGCTGCTAAACAATGTCCTCTCCTGTCTTCCAGTTACTACGTGGGGATGTGCGGAGATGGAGCCAATGACTGTGGGGTAGGTCATTGTGACAGTGCTGTTGTTGTTTTTTCTTTATAATGATAGTGACACTCTCAGGGTCCTTCCCCATAAATGTTGTGGATCATCATGAGTGGAAATAAAGCTGGTAGGTTGAGAGTAGGTGAATTGCAGGGGTGGGGGAGGAATTCTGACTTGTTGGCTGTGGCATTCTGGGAGTTGTAGTCCACTAAAGTAACATTTCCCGTTCCTGTCTTTGACACCTGAATGTCCAAAGGAAAAAAGTAAAAAAGTAAAAGGTAAAAATGCCTGTGTTTGGACAGGCCAGCCATGCGTTCAGCCAAATGCTTTGTTCTCCACATGTTCTTCCACACAGGGGAGGAAGGAAAAGCTTTGCTGAGCAATCTTTGCTGAGGGAGATTATATCTCCACTGGTGTAATACTGTGACACTCAGCCTGAGACTCATAATTTCCCAAACAGCACAGACTGGAGCTCCCACAAAATCTGTCCACCTTTTATTTGGACCCTGGAGAGATTGAGTGAAAGGGAATTTTTCTTCCAGTGTTTTGACATTTTTCCTGCAGGCTTTGAAAATGGCACACGCTGGGATCTCACTTTCGGAGCAGGAGGCCTCTGTGGCTTCACCCTTCACCTCCCAAATCGCCAACATTGAGTGTGTGCCGGAACTGATACGGTACGTTTGATCTCACCTAGAATCGCATAGGGAATGTTCATGTAGATTCCACCTCCCTCTTCCTCTTTGTGGAGCAACCTCGCAGCTCTGAAGATGCCTTGTGGGAACTAAGGGGGTCATTGCTCTCCAGCCCCTTCCATCTTTCCCTGACGGTAGAATTCAAAGACACAGATGTGTTGGTTGAGATCAGGATGCGAAAGGATCTTGGAGCACCATGGAGACTAGCTGCAAGAAAGAAGTTGGTAGCATAAGCTTTCGTAGATTTAAACCTATTTCAAGACATACATGAAGTGCCCAGGAACAGACCTATATAGCTGTGATAGAGCAGGTTGTGTGTGTGAAAAGCAATGGAAATACAAAACTTGTGGGTATGGGGATGAGGTGCAAAGTTCAGTTTTAACAGTGGTTGCTGGGGGACAAAGCTGGGAGGAAAGATATTGCCTAAAGCCAAGGTGAGTAGATGATCACATGAATGAGGGAGGGAGTTACTGGAATGCACTGGGATGCTGGCTGGGAACCAGAAAAGGAGATGTGATAAAGTGGTCAATGTTATCGCGTGCAGAATTTGCCAGGAAACTACTGTCTCTGTGCAACCCACTGTTAATGGAGTTTGTGGAAGTATCTTAGTTTGGCTGTTTCTCAAACAGCAGGGATGTCTTTCCCTTCTCTTGGTGGGCAATCCTGGTCCCCCTGTCCTGTCCCGGGGGACTGTGAGAGCTGGAGCATGGGCATTTATCTCACAAGCACAGCTCTTTGCCTTAGTCAGAATTGTTTCACTCTATGGGGCTGAAGGCTTTTCCGCAGGGTGTGTGTATGGCTTACGTCCTCCCGCCAGCTGAGCTGCTTTGAATGGGTCAGTAGGTCAGTGCAGACGCTCAACAGGCTGTTCATTTCTCCATCCCAGGGAAGGTCGTGCTGCCCTCGTCTCCTCCTTTGCTGTGTTCAAATTCCTGGTCCTCTATGGCATGATTCAGTTCATTGCTACTGCTCTTCTTTATTGGGTACGTATTTGGATGCTGAATGGTTGGGGGGCCTCCGTGTGCTGCCACCATGGGATGATGGAGAGCAGTCGTTGTAAGCTGGAGAGAGGCAATCATTTTTAAGAGCTGGAAAAAATGAAGCTTCACTTCCAGTGATGTAAATACACTTTTGGCCATTTCCGCACTAGCCTGTTATAGTGCTGTTATTCCACTTTCAACATCCTATGGAATCCTGGGGTTTGCAGATTAAGGAGGGCCTGGCTGTCTGCTCTTTCTGACGGACAGTCTTGGCAGGTTTTTAAGGTACACCCAAACCCCCCAAACATGATAAAAAAACATTGCAAGTGGGAACAATGATCTGCCTTGTGGGCAACCTTCAACTCTGTAAAAATGGCCAGCAGGTCATCTGTTCCCAAGGCAGCCAAAGGTCTCCAGAACTGTCCCTTGGAAATCTACAGAGCACAGAGGAGCAAGCAACCTTTTGGGGTGCTGCTGGTGGGAAGCTTATTGCAGAAACTGGGCCCTGAGATGACCCAAATAAGCCGGAATTTAGAGTCTACCATTCTTCTCTGTGGAGGTATCCTGTAGCACTAAGTTTCAGAGCTGTTTTCGGGCAGAAGAGAGGCTCCCCAGTGGAAAATGTTGCAGTTTACCCATCCTTAGACTGTTCTCCATGTACTTCTGCATTTTCAGTGCAGAGTGTCTTCATGTTCTCTAGTTTATCACCACAAATTAAGGAAAATGTTTTTTTCTGGAACGATGGAGATACAGTTGGGTTGGGATGGTTCCCTGCAGGTGGAGGGGAGAGGGAGAGAGAGATGTGAGGCTGAGGCTGGGAGAAAGCGAAACTATCCTAAGAGTACCTGTCTAGGTAAGGAAGAGAGAGGTCAGGCAAGGCAAAGAGAAGAGTCCCTTGAAGGAGAGCTTATTGGTCTCCTCCGCTGCTACTGCCTATTTGTAGGCACAGAGTCCTTGTGCAGATGGGGATGCCTGCCGCATCCAGCCCTGCTTGGGATTTTGTCATGCCCTGCTTCCAAAGCATGGACTCTGACTCAAAGTCTGAAGCAGAGGCCATGCCAGAGACTGAAACAGAAGGCATGCCAGGGCCTGCTGTACAGAGAGAGGTTACAGTACCAGAAACAGAACAGAGGGTGGTGCCAGCTCCAACAGAGAGTCCTGCCTCTTCAGATATAGAGAAACACTTACCTAGACCCAGCTTCACACAGCACAGGCAGCAAAGAGAGACCCAGCATTGCTCTCTCTGAGTTTATAACCAGCAACAATGAATCAAGTCTCAGCTGCACTAGGCTTTGGGTCTATTTAGCTGGCGTCCTTCCCCTCCAGGAGTTGTCAGAGCTTGTCTGACCTGCTGCCTTGCTGGATGCCTTGGCAAATGCTTGGATTGACCATGGACACTCCCTTG
Source organism: Cyclura pinguis (assembly GCA_030412105.1). Taxonomy (NCBI): domain Eukaryota; kingdom Metazoa; phylum Chordata; class Lepidosauria; order Squamata; family Iguanidae; genus Cyclura; species Cyclura pinguis. The sequence goes on from CM059601.1 coordinate 971,832, forward strand.
CCATGAAACCCTGCTGGACTTTGTTTATGTTGGGCTTTATTTATGACTTCTTGCTTACTGCCTGGAAGTAAGTAACAAGCTGGAAAACATTCAGTTTGTTTTGTTTGATTTATCAGCTGTACCAGGACTGAGATAGGACAGATTCTGCCGCAGGAGAGGAAGTGTTCTCACCAGATTAGCAATGGACTCTGGGATGTTGGGGTGCTTCTGAATAAGCCTTTTGCCTCATATCTATTAATGAAGACGTAATCTGAGTGTACCTGCTGCTAAGCCAGACTCTCTTTGTTCTTCCAGCAACTACAGCTCTTTGGGAATTATCAGTTCCTTATGCAAGATGGCATTGCCATGGTTGCCTGCCTGACAAGTAAGCCGCCCCTTCCATTTTCTGTCATATTGTAAATGATGGTTTGGCTCTAAGGACTGCCAACTAATGGACTGCAAACTACAGTTTCAAGATACGAAATCCTTAACTTGCTGCCAGATTTAGAATTAGCCCTGTTTGCCAGGAGCAGTTTGCCTGAATAAAACTTTGCTCAGGTTTAAGGTCTGCTGAGCCATTTGGGCGGGGTGGGGTTTATGGAGCTGCGGGGCAACCACCAAGAAGGCTCTGCATGGTCTCAGACATGACAGTGTCCCATGGCCCTGGGGGGAGCTGTGCCCCTCTGCCCCGGCTCCTCTCCCTCTGGATTTTCTTCATTCTTTCTCCCTTGGGAATGAAAACAGATGTTTCTGCCCTGCCAGTAGTACTCAGAGCTCTATGGCTTCATCCCACACAAAGCCCTTCTTTCTGCCCCTCTGACCAGCTCTAGCCTGGCTGTCCTTCCCAGCCCTTTGACTTAAGATGGCTGCTGCATAGGTGAGGTGCAGCTAGACCTTGGCGATCCAATGCCCAGCTCTCCAGGAAGGCTTCTCTTTCTTCTCACAGCGAGCTTGGCACGGGCCTATCCCAAACTGTCCCCCTACCGCCCCCCTGGACGTCTCATCTCCCCACCGCTGCTGATCTCCGTCGTCCTCAATGTCAGCTTCGCCCTCATCATGCAGACCTTTGCCTTCCTCTTTGTGAAGCAGCAGCCCTGGTATTCGGAGGTGCGCAGCTACAGGTGAGGTCTCTCCGGACGGAGGAGGCATGGAGCTCCTCCTGGCCGGAGCTGCTGCTTAGCGGCAGACAAGGCCCAGGGAGGAGCAAGGTTGGCAAGATGGAAGGAGTAATTGTGTGGGGTGGGGATTCTTTTCCTTCCAGGGGGTGCCCCTCCGGAAACCATTTCCTGCTCCTGGGCAATGGGACAGCCAACTCCACGGACAAGGACAAATCTGTAGTGAGTTACGAGGGCACCACTCTCTTCCACATCGTTACCCTCGACTGCTTCGTCCTGGCCTTTGTCTTCAGCAAGGGGAAACCATTCCGGAGGCCCATCTACACCAACTGTAAGTCAGGCTGGGAGAGCCCATCATTTTCAGCTTTCCCCATTTCTGGCTTTTGATATTAGAGCCCCCTCATCATGTTGACTGGCTCATTTGGCTGCTGGACCACTGAGCTGTAGGTTATTGGGGTTTTATTTCCTGTTTGCCTTTCTGATTCCAATTGATATCAATTTTGCCTTTTAAAAAACTAGCTGTAAGTGATATAAATCATTCAGGAAGAGGTTTTGAGATTATTTAATGTCGTACACAACATCCCCAAAGGAACCAATCTGTCTGTCGGCACTGATCTGCAGTGTTTCTCTCAGGAGGGGCAGAACTGCTATTTTGGATGTTGCCACAGAGAGAGCCTTCCTAGAGATGGAAAGAAAATTCGCCATTATTCCTTTCCTGGCCTAACCCAGCCAGGAAGTATAAGTCAGACTGAGAATTTAGCATGCATTTTGCCTGATATTTGCAAACCTTTAAGTTTCTCATAAAATTATTCTGCACAGAAATACATGTGGGTTCTTTGTGTGACAATAGAGGTTTGTTGGGCACAAGGCCACATTCTTCTGTGCAGAAAACAACTGTTTCCAAAAACAAACAAACACACAAACCAGCCATCTTGCACAAAAGCCCTGCACAAAAAACAGCAATCTTGAACCCCCCCACAAAAAATCATGTTTGTTTTTTTAGATGCGGTATCTTTTTGCTGTTTTTCCCCCACAGAAAACAGCAATCTTGAATGCACGCGCATGCACACACACACACACACACACACACACCACACGCCTGTCTAGAAACAGTGTTTTTTGCAGAAACCCCCCACATTTCTTCCGCAGAAGCCTACATTTATTTTTGTGGAAAATAATTTTCTGAAACACCTTGGGATGTGTGAACGTTAGATAAGAACAGCATGGAAATGCTGCTTTTCTCCATAGTGGAGAGAAAACTATGGAAATTATTCCCCCACTCCTTAGTGAGGGCAGAATAGTTGACTACTTGCAGCCCTCCTTCTTGCCGGCAGCCCTGGTCGCCAGCTGCCTGCTTCTTAATTCCTGACCCCTTTCATTCTGCTACATGCTGGGCGCCGTCATCCAATCCCATGGGGTTAAATGGAAATTCTTCCTCCGTTTTTCATTTCCCCAGATGTTTTCTCCTGCCTGATGTCCATCTACTTTGGGGTTTCCTTGTTCCTCCTCTTTGCTGATATAGAAGTTGTGTACATGCGGTTACAGGTGAGTGTTTAAGGTGCTCCAAGGAAGGAGGTATATTCCACACCCCTGGAAAGTCAATCCTCTGGAGCAGTGCCTCTCAGACCAACTTGGTGTGAGGGAATAGCAATCCTTTTTCTCCAATGCGCTAGGGACCGCTAGTGTGTTTGTGCTCATTGGCTACAGTTGTTTCTTTCTCACCCAGAACTTCACCAGGGGCCGGGGGCCAGGGGCCAACGGCTTGTGGACCAACAACACCAGTCGGCAGAGCACCACTTTGAGCAGCACTGCTCTAGAACATGCCTAGGACGTGGGCAACCAGCGTGAGAGTGGGTGGAGTGCTCTCTGCTTGGAACAAAATGCAGAAACTGGCTCAGCTGGCCTGCAGGGAAAACTCTTGACCCAGTTAGATTTGGGAAGGGAGATGAGTGGCAGTGCATACGGACCATAGTTCCAATTCTGCTGAGCTGAAGGGGCTGGGGGAGGCAAAAATGGGGGACCCAGCAGTAGGTAGCGCCCCCGTTTTACACTCAGAGTAGGCAAAACTGAAGCAATTTACCCTGGGGTGGTGTTCCAGTAGATGAGAGAATGAGATCATAGCTTTCCTGGGAGAATCTGAGGCATTTCTGATCTGCTGCGGCTGCGGCTGAATGCCTGGTTGCTGCACAAGACAACAAGTGCCATCTATGGCATGGGTCGTGGAGGAAGAGACCAGCCTGGTATGTTACATGGCAGAGATGTGACTGGATGAGCTTGGTGGAGTGAACCTCTCCCACCTTTGCCCACTTGGCTATTCCGTGCAACACCAACTCAGATCAGAAGGTTGTGGGGGAGATGTTGACAGCATCCATATGGATCTCACCTTTCACAAGAAAACCCATCCACCCCGCACTTTTTTTTTAGGGTCTGTGCCTTTTGCTAGGCCAAAGGTAGAGGAAAGGAGTGCTGCTGGCGGACTGCCCACCCAGCTATCGAGCCTTCTCCCAGCTTCTGCTGGAGATGCTGCTGAGGAACCTCAACACTATAACCATCACAACAACCACAGGGTTGCCTCAGTATGTTACTGGTCTGATGCATGTGCTAAGACATGTCCTGGATCTGTTTTTTGCTGTCAGGTCGATGGAAGACAACCTAGTTTGGGCAGTGGTAGGGATGTTCAGTAATCCCATTTTTGTGATTTGATCACTTCCTTCCGAAGCTTGGCCTTTTTGAATCTGACCTTCTCTATGGGAGGGGGACCAGTTAAGATTATCCAGTCCAGGAGCCTTGTGGAATCTCAGGGACTCCTGAATGCTGTGGGGGATTTTCTGGCTCATAAGGTTACTGATTTGGTCATAATCTTGGTTTCCTTATGGAATCACAAGATGGAAAGGCCCATTGATGTAAGTGGAGTTCTGTTCCATTGATGTAAGTGGAGTTCTCCAGTTCTGTGGAGCCCATACTTCACTGTGGTAGACGGAGGTATGCAGGCAATGAAACAAGCTGGTGATGGAGGTCACCAAGTGAGTAGGACCATCAGTGAATGAGTCTTCATTATGTGTATTATGTGGCCATTACAAAGCTCGCAAACAAATAAACAAACAAGCAAACAAGAAACCAAAAACAAACCAAGCCTCCACCACCTTACAATGCCTCTGTTATCATATCCTCAATATGCCACCCAGCAGAACTATTTTCAGGTGGCAAAGATCCCAATGGGGTCTGAATTGGAAACACTGGGCATGAAACCCTTGATTACTTGCTGGGTCTCGAGGGAAGGGCACTGGCAGTCCGTATGCTCCCAGTCCAGTCTTAAGGATGTGGTGGCTTCCAAACATCTTCTTTCATGGTTTGGGGGCTCCCCCACAGCAGTGCAGGAGACCATAGTTTTTGCTATCAATCTGTCTAGTGCAGCAGGTCTCTATGGAATGCCAGATTGCCTTCTTTGTCTTTGTCTTTTCATGGTCACCCTGAAGGTGATTTTTCTGATGTGTCCCCAACTGCATCTTGATCCCCTTTCTTTCCTCACAGCTTCTCTGCATTCCCACCCTCTGGAGGGTTTACATTCTGGTCATGCTCGTGGTCAGGTTTGCTGTCTCAGTTTTTGTGGAGGTAAGCAACCATTTTATTTTCCTTCTTGGGTTTTCTTTCTTTCTTTGTTTTTCTGGAAATTGACTCCAAGTTTTCTGTCTGAGCAGGACGGCAACGGCTGTTGAGCCTTGGCACAGGAGAGGCTGAGCAAGCCGGGTGGGGGGGCTTAAAACAATGGGAAGAAAATGGACTCTCTGGTTCAGCATCTTTCTTCTTGGCTATTTCAGACATATCAATGCCTATTGAGCCTCACAAGCAGGGTGTGTTGTGATGGGACAGCCACTCCTTGTGTGTACTGTTGGGAATCTTCTATCTGGCCTTAAAGGGAGACTTAAAATAAGATGTCAGCAGAATAAAATGTGAAGAACAGCTCATGGGCTGGGGAGACCAACTATGTGCTACTTGAACTGCTGGCTGGGTTCTTGAGAGGGTAATTTCATTGCCCAGACTGACAGCAAAGCTCTTGGGTGGGAGCCTGTTTCTTCTCTGGCTTCCTCCTCTTCACCTGAAAACAAGGATAGCTTTCCTATTATTGTTGTAACGCATGCCAAAGTTGGCTTCAGCTTATGGAAACCTTCTGATCCTGCAATCATAGAGTCGTTGAATTTTAGAGCTAGAAGTGACCATAGCCTAGTCCAACCTTCTTCTGCCATGCAGGAAGACACAGCTAAAGCATTCCTGAAAGGTGCCCATCCAACCTCTGTTTAAAGGTCTCCAAAGATGGAGAGCCCAGCACCCTTGAAGGCAGTCTCTGCCATGGTTCAACACCTCTTCACCTCCAGGAGTCCTTCCTAATGTTTAGTTGGAGTCTCTTTTCTTGCAGTCACTGAATCTACTGCTTCATCTCCTGCTCTCTGGAGAAGAGTAGCCTCATCCCTTCTACATAGCTTCCTTTCAGATGTTTAAAGGTAGCTGTCATGCAACCTCCCAGTCTTTTCTTCTCCAGGCCAAGCATACCCAGTTCCACAAGTCATTCCTCAGGTGACTTTTCCAGAGCTTTGATCATCTTGGTCACCCTCCTCTGGACACTTTCTGCCTTGTCAATATCTTCCTTAAAAAACATGGTGTCCAGACGTGGGCACAGGATTGTAATTGAGGTCCAACCAAAGCAGAAAAGATTGCCACATCTGCTTCCCTTGTTCTGGACATGGTGTTGCTGTTGATGGAGCCAGAATTGCATTGGCTTATTTTTAGCTGCTGCATCATCTCCAAAATCCCTGGTGATCAACTACTCTGCTTAGGTCTTGCAAAACTCAGGAGGGTGGCTGTGGCATCCCTGATGAAGTCAACCCACCTGTCATGAGGTTTTTCTCTTTTGTGGCTGCCTCCCCTTTTTCCAGGACTACTGTCTTTTCCAGTGAGTCCTGTCATCTCATAATGAGCCCAAAGTATGACAACAGTGTAGTCATCTTGGCTTCTGGCAGGGGTTCAGGCCTGACTTGTCTGATTTGTTGTTGTTATGTGGCCTTAAACTGGCTTCAACTTATGGCATCTCTGTGAAGGGGAGGCCTCCAGTAGATCCATCCCCAACTTCCCTGCTTAGATGTGGCAGACTCAGATAGCCGTGGCTAAGCGTTAAGAGAAATGTGTACAGGAAATGGAAGAGGGGGGAAACCACCAAAGAAGAATTTAAGCAAGTAACCAGGAGATGTAGGGAGGAGGTCAGAAAGGCTAAAGCACAGAACGAGCTTAGGCTGGCCAGAGACATTAAAAACAATAAAAAGGGCTTTTTTAAATATGTCCACAGCAAAAGGAAAAAGAAGGAGACGATAGGGTCGCTGCGCAGAGAAGATGGCGAATTACTAACAGGGGGAAGAGAAAAGGCAGAACTACTTAACACCTTCTTTGCCTCAGTCTTTCCCAGAAGGATACAAGCACTCAACCTGGCGGTTGGGGAGCAGGGGAGGAAGCAGGGGGAATGCGGCACATAATAGGTAGAGAGGTGGTACAGGAACACCTGGCCACACTGGATGAATTCAAGTCTCCAGGGCCAGATGAATTGCATCCTAGGACATTAAAAGAACTGGCAGAGGTCACTTCGGAACCGCTTGCTATAATCTTTGAGAAATCTTGGAGGACAGGAGAAGTTCCAGCAGACTGGAAGAGGGCAAATGTTGTCCCCATCTTCAAGAAGGGAAAAAAAGAGGACCCAAATAATTATCGCCCAGTCAGCCTGACGTCAGTACCCAGAAAGATCCTGGAGCAGATCATTAAGCAGTCAGTTTCTAATCACTTAGAAAGCAATGCGGTAATCACGAGAAGTCAACATGGATTTCTCAAAAATAAGTCATGCCAGACTAATCTTATCTCTTTTTATGATAGGGTTACTAGCTTGATAGATGAAGGGAATGCTGTGGATGTAGCATATCTCGATTTCAGTAAGGTCTTTGACAAAGTTCCCCATGACATTCTTGCAAAGAAGCTAGTAAAATGTGGGCTGGACAGAGCTACTGTCAGGTGGATCTGTAACTGGTTGACTGACCGTTCCCAAAGGGTGCTCACCAATGGCTGCTTTTCATCCTGGAGAGAAGTGACTGGCGGGGTGCCACAGGGTTCTGCCCTGGGCCCAGTGCTGTTCAATATCTTCATCAATGACTTGGATGAAGGAATAGAGGGCGTGCTCATCAAATTTGCAGATGACACCAAATTGGGAGGGGTTGCTAATACGCCAGAAGACAAGATCAAAATTCAAAATGACCTGGACGGATTGGAGAGCTGGGCCAAGGCTAACAAAATGAAATTCAACAGAGAGAAGTGTAAGGTCCTACACTTAGGTAGAAAAACGAATACAGAAATATAGGGTGGGTGACACGTGGCTGGATGGCAGTACGTGTGAAAGGGATCTAGGAGTCTTAATAGACCACAAGCTGAACATGAGTCAGCAGTGTGGTGCGGCAGCCAAGAAAGCCAATGCAATTCTCGGCTGCATCAATAGGAGTCTGGTGCCTAGTTCGAGGGAGGTACTGGTACCACTCTACTCTGCTTTGGTTAGACCTCATCTTGAATCCTGTGTCCAGTTCTGGGCACCCCAATTCAAGAAGGACATGGTCAAGCTGGAGCAGGTCCGGAGGAGGGCGACCAAAATGGTGAAGGGCCTGGAAACCAAGCCCTATGAGGATAGACTTAGAGAGCTGGGTATGTTCAGTCTGCGGAAGAGAAGGTTAAGAGGGGACATGACAACCATGTTTAAATATTTGAAGGGATGCCATGTAGAGGAAGGAGAGGGCTTGTTTTCTGCTGCTCCAGAGACCAGGACAAGGAGCAATGGATTCAAGCTGCGGGAAAGGAGATTCCACCTGAACCTCAGGAAGAACTTCCTGACAGTCAGGGCTGTCTGGCAGTGGAATCTGCTGCCTCGGAGTGTGGTGGAATCTCCTTCCTTGGAGGTTTTTAAGCAGAGGCTGGATGGCCATCTGTCGGGAGTGCTTTGAGGGTATTCCTGCATGGTAGAGGGTTGGACTGGATGGCCCGTGTGGTCTCTTCCAACTCTACATTTCTATGATTCTTGATTCACCCAGTCCACCTCTAGTCTAGACTTTGGCCATTTCTGCACTAGACTGTTATAGCGCTATTATTCCACTTGCAATATCCTCTGGAATCCTGGAGTTTGCAGTTTTGGGAGGGGCCAGTGCAGAAATGGCCTTTGTCTTTTCTTACTGCCTTCAGCCAGAAACTGCCTGAGATGTATCTCACAGTCTAGGAATTCTCCCCCTCTTTCCCCTCCAGCAAAAGAAAGAAACTGGTGGAAAACACTACCTTGGGGGCTGATGGATTCTCTTTCATTGGAGGTTGGATGAGCCTCTTTGGGAGCACTTTAGGTGTCTATTCCTACATGACAGGAGGTTGGACTAAATGGTCTTTGTGGCTCCTTCTAGCTCTGGGATTCTATAATTCAATTGAATTCTCTTTCCTTTGCAGGATGGCATCTTGCAAAACTACCGCCTCTGGCTGTGGATCAAGGCCCTGTTTCGGTTTCGCTCCTCCAGCCAATACCGGAAGCTGCAGAGACAGCTGCAGAGGGACACGTCTTGGCCTCCCATGAAATCCACAGATTTTGCAGCAGACAAAAAAAGCGAGATCTACATCAACCCCATCTTTGAAAATAGCGAAGAGAACTAGTTGGCAGGTTGAAGCCACTGAGGAGATGGTTGGTGGATGAGGACTTGCTAACAGGACATACATTTTTAAATACAAACCCACAAAGAATACTGTTATGAAGAAGAACCTTGGAAGATCTGGAAACAGGCGGAGTGGTCCCTTTTGGTGCACACCCTGCCTACTGAACCTTGCGGTCAAGCTTGGCCTGTCATTTGGAATGAGTTGGGTTTAGTCCTAGTTAGTTACAATCCAAACTGGGCAACAGTCAAAGGAATTGGTCCAGCTCATCACTGTAGTGACTGAATTTTTTGAAGGTCTAGATGACACTGCTCCTGTCCTGGTCCTTTGAGTGTCCTTTTGTGGGTCCAGCCACAACTTCTTGTACCCAGGACAAATTCTCAGGAGTTTCTGAGATAGCTGGGATGGTTTTCCCATCTGGCTTCCTTGTCTTGGATGGGGGTCATCATCATCATCATCATCATCATCATTCCTCCTCTTCCACCATCCAGAACTCAGTTAAACAAACATAGCTAAAAATTTACCTCATTAAAAAAAAGTTGAAGACTGAATTACACTATCAGTAATATTAAAACCAGTAAAATTAAAAACATAGCCATTAAAAAGGAAGCCGCAAATAGACAATCCAGCACCCGATGCAAGGCCTGTTTGGTTGAGCAATCAGCCTTCAATGGACTGCTGAAGAAAAAGCGCTTTCCCCTGCCTACAGAAGGAAGGCAGGGAGACTGCCAATCTAGTATCTCTAGGGAGGGATTTTCAGAGCCTGGGAGCAGCCACAGAGAAGGCCCTGTCTCCACGTTCCCAGCAGATGTGCCTCTGAGGTTGGTGGGACAGAAAGAAGGGCCTCCCTGCAGATCCCAAGCCAGAGGCAGGCTCATATACGGAGATACACTTCTTCATGTAACCTGGACCTGAGCCAAAGAGGGCTTTATGGGTCAACACCACCACTTTGAATTCTGCCCAGAAAGAGGCAGGCAGCCAGTGGAGCTGTTGCAACAGGGGAGTCCTTATCTCCCCCTAGCCAGCCCCTATTAACAACCTGGTTGCAGCTCTTTGAACAAACTCTCCTCAAAGGCAACTCCACATTGAGCGTGCTACAGAAATCCAAACGGGTTGAAAGGCATGTGCCACTTGGCCGGGTCTGAGGTCTCAAGGAAGGAGTGCAGCTAAGCTTTAGTGGTATGGAAGCATTCCTGGCCCCTGCTGAGAGATGTGTTTCCAGTGGCCTTTCCCACCTTCCTCACCATTTACCTGGGAAAGGGAGGAAGCCTCACCTGCATCACACATCAGTCAAACAACCAGCCCTGGGATGTTTGAGGCACAAGTGGGTGCATGGAAAAGCCCAATATTTACACAGGCTATCAGTCATCCTGAGTGGTCTTTGCAGACACAGGATCCAGTTTTATTTCTGGGAGGATGGGTTAAGCATTTCGGGTTAACTCAATAGGCTGCTCACATCTACTTTGTGAAAACCAGGGATATATTTTCTCCCCTGGAGCTGCCACAAAGACTATTGTATCTAGTTGACCTATAAGATTTTATAGGAGACATCAGGGGAAGAGCATCTGAAAATGCTTAATGAGGCACAATTAAGAATCTGTAGAGGTGAACAAGGAAAACAGCAACTGTATTTTTAAAAAGACACAGGCAATCTCATAGTGAATTCTGTATAACTGTTATCATGGATTAATTGGTGAGGTGGTCTTTGCAGCATCAAAGAAAGAATGCTGAGTTACTGGCTGCTGCAGGACAAGGCTTTTTTTTTTTTGGAAGAATGAAGAGTTTTCTCAAAGGGATATTTGATTTTTGAAGGTTCTCTGAGGAGACACGGGGCTATAAAATGTGATTAGTCCAGGCCAAGGCAATGCAATGTTTATAATCAATGAATGACTATGATGACTGTGAAATGAATGTTGTCCAGATGTACAAGCACCTGCATGACTTCAAATATGTTTTGAAGTGGAGCAATATGAAGCGGGAAGAGATGGAAGCGGGGTCTTCTTTGCCACTACACCTCAATGCCCTCCCCTGGCAGGTCGAACTGGCCTCACCCTTGATTTCTTCCCGATGCCAAGTCAACATGTGGCTTTTTATTAAAGTCTCCTGCACTGATTTATTTCAAATGCACATGTACATAGTTTTAAATTGTTACAGATTTTAAAGTGGTTTTAACTAACTCTTGCTATGTTTAATGTGGTCGTATCTTGTTCACATCACATGTTAATCTGGAAATGTTTTCAATGGTTTCTTTTGTACGTTGCCCTGAGATCCCATGATAAAGGGTGGGATTAAAGTGTTTTAATAAAAATAAAATGTTTTGAGTATACAGAGATCTTTTCCCTTTGGCATCAGTGTGCTTTAGACAGATTGGAGGCAATAAACTGCCTCCACACAGAGCTGTCTTACAGAGAAGTGTCTAAGGTACACACAAATCACAATGCACACAATAGACAGAGAAGGGGTGTGAACTTTCATCAGACAGAAAGTGGCAGATGGAGGATGCCCTTCCTTCCGTACCCACTCCTTTTGGAGCTGTCCTTTTTGGGGTCTGTCTTCTGGGGCCTCTCGCTAGGTGGTCCACTGTCGAGCTCCCTGAAGGGTCTGTGGCACCCCCAGGATTCCCGAAGCCCCCCAAATGGTACCTTGTGGGGGTCTACTACAGACCCCCGGGCCAGACTGAGGACTTGGATGAGGCCTTCCTGGAGCAGATGACCACACATTCAAAAAGGAAAGGTGCAGTAGTAATAGGAGATTTCAACTACCTTGATATATGTTGGCAGTCAAACTCTGCCAAGACCACAAGGTCCAACAGGTTCCTCACTTGCCTTGCAGACAATTTCATGGTCCAGAAGATAGAAGAGGCGACAAGGGATTGGCTATGTTAGATCTGATCCTGACCAACAGGGATGACCTAGTTGATGAGGTGGAGGTGGTGGGATCCTTAGGGGGGAGTGACCATGCTCTTTTGGAGTTTGTCATTCAGTGCGAAGGAGAAGCCGAGTGTAGCCCGATATGCATTCTAGACTTTAAGAAAGCTGATTTCTGTAAACTCAGGGAGTTACTTGCTGAAATTCCGTGGTCAAGAATACTGAAAGAGAAAAGAGTTCATGAAGGATGGGAGTTTCTTAAAAGTGAGATACTGAAAGCACAAGTGAAAACTGTGCCAATAAGGAGGAAAAATGGCAGGTGTCCAAAGAAACCAGAATGGTTGACTGAAGAACTCTCAGCTGAGCTAAGTGTTCAAAGAAACATTTACAGAAAATGGAAGAATGGTGAAACCACCAAAGAGGAATTCAAGCAAATAGCCAGGATATGTAGGGAGAAAGTCAGAAGAGCTAAAGTGCAGAATGAACTCAGGCTTGCCAAAGACAATAAAAACAATAAAAAAGGCTTTTTTAGGTATGTCCTCAGCAAAAGGAAAAACAAGGAAATGATAGAGTCGCCGTGTGGAGAAGATGGCCAATTAATAACGGAGGGAAAAGAGAAGGCAGAACTGCTCAACATCTTCTTTGCCTCAGTTTTCTCCCCAAAGGATAGAAGTACTCAAGCTGGGGGGTAGGGAGCAGATGAGGAAGGAGGGGGGATGCAGCATAGAATAAGTAGAGAAGTAGTACAAGAATACCTGGCTAAACTAGATGAATTCAAGTTTCCAGGGCCAGATAAATTACATCCAAGGATATTAAAAGAACTGGCAGGAGTCATTTCTGAACCACTTGCAATAATCTTTGAGAACTCTTGGAGAAAAGGAGAAGTCCCAGCAGACTGGGGAAGGGCAAATGTCATCCCCATCTTCATGAAAGGAAAAAAAGAGGACCCAAATAATTATTGCCCAGTCAGCCTGACATCAGTACCAGGGAAGATCCTAGAGCAGATCATTAAACAGTCAGTTTGTAATTACTTAGAAAGCAATGCCGTAATCACTCAAAGTCAACATGGATTTCTCAGAAATAAGTCATGTCAGACTAATCTTATCTCTTTTTATGATAAGTGTTACAAGCTTGATAGATGAAGGGAATGCTGTAGATGTAGCATATCTTGATTTCAGTAAGGCCTTTGACAAAGTTCCCCATGACATTCTTGCAAAGAAGCTTATAAAATGCGGGCTGGACAGGGCTACTCTTAGGTGGATTTGTAATTGGTTGACCAACCGAACCCAAAGGGTGCTCCTCACCAATGGCTGCTTTTCATCCTGGAAAGAAGTGACTTTTGGGGGTGCCACAGGGTTCTGTCTGGGGCCCAAGGCTATTCAACATCTTCATCAATGACTTGGATGAAGGAGTGGAGGGCATGCTGATCAAATTTGCAGATGACACCAAACTGGGAGGGGTTGCTAATATGCCAGAGGACAGGATCAAATTTCAAAATGACCTGGACAGATGGAGACCTGGGCCAAAGCTAACAAAATGAATTCCAACTGAGAGAAATGTAAGGTCCTACACTTAGGCAGAAAAAAATGGAATGCACAAATATAGGATGAGGGACATGTGGCTGGATAACAGTATATGTGAAAAGGATCTAGGAGTCTTGGTGGACCATAAGCTGAACATGAGTCAGCAGTGTGATGTGGCAGCCAAGAAAGCCAACACGATTCTTGGTCGCATCAATAGGAGTATGGTGTCTAGATCGAGGGAGGTAATGGTACCACTCTATTCTGCATTGGCTAGGCCTCATTTGGAATCCTGAGTCCAGTTCTGGGCACCTCAATTCAAGCAGGATATTGACAAGTTGGAGTGTGTCCAGAGGAGGGTGATCAAAATGGTGGAGGGTCTGGAAGCCATGAAGCCCTCTGAGGAGCGGCTGAGGGAGCTGGGTATGTTTAGTCTGCAGAAGAGAAGGTTAAGACGGGACAAGATAGCCATGTTTAAATATTTTAAGGGATGTCATATTGAAGAAGGAATGGACTTGTTTTCTGCTGCTCCAGAAACTCGGACAAAGAGAAATGGATTCAAGCTGCAGGAAAGAACAGGACAGAACCTGCCCCCCCCCCACTAGTCACTTCTCTCCAAGATGAAAAGCAGCCATTGGTGAGGAGCACCCTCTGGGTTCAATTGTCAATCAATTGCCAATCCACCTAACAGCAGCCCTGTCCAGCCTGCATTTTACTAGCTTCTTTGCAAGAATGTCATGGGGATCTTTGTCAAAGGCCTTACTGAAGTCAAGATATGCTACGTCTACAGCATTCCCTTCATCTATCAAGCTTGTAACCCTATCATAAAAAGAGATAGGATTAGTCTGGCATGACTTATTTCTGAGAAATCCATGCTGGCTTTTAGTGATTACAGCATTGTTTTCTAAGTAATTGCAAACTGACTGTTTAATGATCTGCTCTAGGATCTTCCTGGTATTGTTACCCCACTGGAAAACCCTATCCCGGGGTCTACAATTTTGATATTAAATATGATTCCATGTGCCTGAGAGGTCGCCCGAATGAGCACGTAAGCAGTAATGGTTGGACGATCGAAAACCAGGTCAGGCCAGTAAAATCATGTAGCCTCAGGAGACCTCAACCTGTGGAAACCCACAATAAAGAAAGGGTCCTCAGGCCCTGAGAAGCCGACTTGAGGGGATTAGCGTGTTTGCCCCAAGTTGGGCAAAATCCTATCAGGCAAGGACCGTTTACATAAAGTCACACCACAACCCAATGCAGCTGAAGATCCTGAGACTTTGGCAACACCTTGTAATCTCATCACGCAAAGAAAGTTACCATTGCATAGCTTCTTTCTCGTTGCAACACCCATTGTTCTCCCCAGGAAAGGATTAGCCCTCCAGGTACTTTTTCCCCTACAAATAGTCCCAGTTTTTGAGTGGTTCTTTGGATCGCTCCTGGTCATCCCAGCTGACTGTTTCTCTGTCTGTTGAGTAATCCCCTCAGCCCTCTACGTGCTGAGCTCTACTTCTCCGCTGTTTTTTCCGGACCAAGGACTTCAGGAAAAGGTGCAGTATTACCCCAGCTACCACCCCCTTCAATATTCCCCTATCTAGTTTCCTCTCTTTTACTTCTTAACAGGTCTCGAGTGAGTTTGTGAATGATTGCGCTGGTGCATGAGACTTTCATTCAATAAAATCATTTTATAGGACATCTTTTTTCAGTTTTTGGCTTGGCCTGACCCTGTAAAAACTGGGTAAAAAGACCTCGCTAGGTTACCCTGCCTCTCGCATTGCTATTGCTCGTGCTCTGGCTAGTTTCCATTCCCCATCACATGGAGCACGTTGAGCTGTCCCCCAAGGGACCCCAGAAATCAGGGAAACAGTATTGATGTCAGGCTGACCGGGTGATTATTATTAGGGTCCTCTCTTTCCCCTTCTTGAAGATGGGGATGACATTTGCCCTCCTCCAGTCTGCTGGGACTTCTCCTGTTGTTCAAGAGTTCTCCAAGAGTTCAGTAAGGCCTTCTCCAGGCAAACCCACCCAGCTCCCTAAGCAGCTTCTCATAGGGCTTCATGGTTTCTAGGCCTTGGACTATTTTGGCTGCCTTCCTCTGGACATGTTCCAGTTTGGACTGGACACAGATTTCCAGGTGAGATCTGATCAAAGCAGAATAGGGCGGTACCATTACTTCCCTTGAACTAGACACTGTTCCTCTATTGATGCAGCCTAGAATTGCATTGTGTTTTTTTTTTAGCTGCTGCATCACACTGTTGACTCATGTTGAACTTGTAGCCTATTGAGAACTTGGCTCCAGTACTTCCAAGGCCCCTAGCTTTCACAAGTGAGGCGTGTGGGAGTCTTGACTCTGGATTGATTCACACCAAGAGGCATCATTCTGGGATTCCCCCTTCCTCCTTGGAAAGCACTTTGTTTGCTTTGCTCCAGGAGGAGAAGAGAGAACTGCCTGTTGTGTTTGATCAGCATATCTCTGATCTGCACTTGAGTGATCTTTTAGTCATCACTTCTTGCTGTGGCCACAAATAAGGGAGGACACATTCCCCAAAGGGGAGGCCTGAGCTTAGTTGTGTTGGGCAGCAGAACTGGGAGCCTTCCTTGCAGCCAAAGGCCTGGCACACCAGTGTGTATCTGAAAGGATAAGCTTATCTGAGCTCTTCTTTTTCTTAACCTGCTTCTTCTGGATGTCTGCGGGAATTGGGCTGTGGGTTGGAGAGGAACATAATCTTTTGTCTTAGCAACATCACACTGATATCTTGCACGTTGCTGAGTAACAAATGTCATTCATGCTGATGGGGCCAAAGAGGAGGAGGAGAGAAAATTCTACTTTCTTTTTTTCCTTGATCTCACAATGCAGTTCTCTGAGTTTTCAGGCAAGGCTACACCTAAAGTTTTGCAAGGAGTCAAATGATTTGCAAGGACTCAAGTGATTTACAAATGATTTACAACTTGATGTGTGACATGAATCTGTGCTTTGCATACAGATGAGATTGGGTGTAGGAAGATTTATTCCCCTTCCCCTGCTTTGCCTGTCGGGGTCCTACTCATGCTGGGTGGGGTGAAATGAGGAGAGGAGAAGCCGAGTTTCAGTGACCCACCACAGTCCCCCGATCAGGCCCCTTGTTTAGCAACCCTCTGGTGTGTGTGTGTGTGTGTGTGTGTGTGTGTGTGTGTGGAGTTCACTGGGATTCTGCTGGTGTTTCTGCCCCCCCCCGCCGCTGCCCACGGCTGTCTGAGCTAGCTGGGGATGGTCTCTCTGTAAAGCTGGGGTCTGGCCAGGTCGAGGGATTCCATCATCAATGCTGCAGCCACCTTGCCAGGTGTGGCTCAGGACTTCACGGCCTTGGTGGCAATGGTGGGTCTGCCCCAATTTGCATCTGGCCCCACTCTTGGCAGAGCACACTTGGGATGAGGTTTTCTATTTTGGCTGAGATGATAGCACACAGTAACAGTCGGTTCTTAAAAATTCCTGACAGAGTGGTAATGTCTTCACCTGGTGCCCAAAAGGCCATAAAGCTCTCAGGAGAGGTTATTACCTAGACTGAGCGCCACCACTGAAAAGTCTCTCCCTTCCTCTCGTAGCCCCCACTTGACCAAATTTGGCCAGGGCACCTGGAGGAGGCTTTCAGGAGATGACTGGAGGGCTTGTTGTTGTTACCCTTGTGTGCCTTCAGGTTGTTTCTGACTTATGACAACCTTCAGGTGACTGTCCCAGGATATTCTTGGCAAAATTTGTTCAGAGGGGTTTGCCATTGCCTCCCCCTGAGGCTGAGAGAGTGTGATTTGCCCGATATCACCCAGTGGGTTTCCATGGCTGAACTCTGGTCTCCAGAGTCATAGCCCAAAACTAAAACCACTACAGCATGCTGGCTCTCGGAAAGATACAGGTGAGTAAAGACAGGGAGAGCCAGCATGAAGGTGCTTTGAGTGTTGGGAGAAGGGAGATTCAGCCTTGAGGGAAGGGGGCTGGCCTTCGGCCTCTTGGTAAGTGTAAACCTTCCCCGGGGACGTAAAACCTCCATGGCAGCTTCTAGAGTCCATTCAAGACCACTTGAGAGCACAGCTGTGAGAGTGTTGACATGGCTAGATAAAGCTGTGATTTTAGTTGGTCCCAGGAGTGTGCAGACGTGGGTGGGAGAAGAAGGAAGGTGCCCAAATCCAGTCCCCTAGGGTACATTCTGGCAAATTGGGAAAAGTTTGGTGGTGCTTCTCTGACAAAGAAGCAAATGGTACATCTGTGTAATGCTGTATGGCCCCAGTAGAGTTTAAGAGGAAGGTTCACTGTCCTGAGAATTGCACACTTGACTACTGTACTATTTTCCCAGCTGGGTCTTTTTTGAAGGGAAATGGCTTAAGACTCCGTTCGTTGTTCTATGATGTGCCTCACGGGGCACATGGGGATCCTGCTTCTTTTCTTGAGAGAATTTAAGTGGTTTTCAGATAATCTACTGACCTAACCACTTGGGGCAGATATATGCTATAGAGTATCTGAAAAGAAAGCCCAGATTATGCAGGAAAAAATGATGTACCTGGGTTTTGAGATTTCACAAGGACAAGGAGTTTGAGGACTGATTTGCAGCGTCACTGTTCCAAAAGGCAAGAGACATCTGAGAGGATCTGTTTTGGAATGGCAGGGTTCTGCAGCGTTTGGATCCCCAAGTTCAGTCTAATATCACCCCCCCCCCTTTTGAAGCCACAAAGAGGGGAGACAGACTACCCCTTGCATAGACTGCCTTTGATACAATCAAGAGGGCTGTAATGCATGCACTTTCCTTGGGCTAGCCAAGTCTAGAAAAGCCATTTGGAGTGTTTGTACATGAGAGACAAGGAGTGGTGGCAGGGGTGCTAACGCAGTCACTTGGGAGCTGGGAATGGCTGGTGGCATACCATGCCAAGCCTACAGACCCTGTAGCCCAAGGACTCCCGGCACATGCCTGCAAGCAGTTGCAGCCACTGCCTGCTTGAATCATAGAAATGTAGAGTTGGAAGAGACCACATGGGCCATCCAGTCCAACCCCCTGCCATGCAGGAACACCCTCAAAGCACTCCTGACAGATGGCCATCCAGCCTCTGCTTAAAAACCTCCAAAGAAGGAGACTCCACCACACTCCATGGAGGCAGCGGCATCTTCCACTGCCGGACAGCCCTGACTGTCAGGAAGTTCTTCCTGAGGTTCAGGTGGAATCTCCTTTCCTGCAGCTTCAATCCATTGTTCCTTGTCCTGGTCTCTGGAGTGGCAGAAAACAAGCCCTCTCCTTCCTCTACATGGCATCCCTTCAAATATTTAAACATGGCTGTCATGTCCCCTCTTAACCTTCTCTTCTGCAGACTGAACATACCCAGCTCTCTAAGTCTATCCTCATAGGGCATGGCTTCCAGGCCCTTCACCATGTTGGTCGCCCTCTTCCGGACCTGCTCCAGCCTGACCATGTCCTTCTTGAATTGGGGTGCCCAGAACTGGACAAAGGATTCAAGATGAGGTCTAACCAAAGCAGAGTAGAGTGGTACCAGTACCTCCCTTGATCTAGACACCATACTCCTATTGATGCAGCCGAGAATTGCATTGGCTTTCTTGGCTGCCGCATCACACTGCTGACTCATCTTCAGCTTGTGGTCTATTAAAACTCCTAGATCTCTTTCACATGTACTGCCATCCAACCACGTGTCCCCCATCCTATATTTCTGCATTCCATTTTTTCTACCTAAGTGTAGGACCTTACACTTCTCTCTGTTGAATTTCATTTTGTTAGCTTTGGCCCAGCTCTCCAATCTATGCAGGTCATTTTGAATTTTGATCCTGTCCTCTGGTGTATTAGCAACCGCTCCCAATTGGGTGTCATCATTGAAGAAGAAGTGAGCACTTGGCCAGTCCATGGTAGTACAAGTGCCACACTCAGTCCTTACCATCCTAGGCCAAAAACATCCAAGAACAAAAAGACGGGTCTCTGGCTAACGCCTGCTCTCATGGCAAAGTACCAGGCCACACTGTTGAGCAACTCAGAGATTCAGTTCTCTGTGATGAGCACTCTGAACCCTGCAAAGCCAGAAAAAGAAGAACCACGCCTGCATCATGATTGTATTGAGACTATTGAAACTGTTTATGCCAGCGGCCCTGATTTGAAAAATGTGCCCAGAGATAATGCAGATGTGGAATTTTGTTATACAGATGGCGGCAGTTTTATGCATGAGGCACGACAGAGTGGGTTATGCTGTAGTCACTCTATGGGAAACCATTGAAGCCAAGCCACTGCAACCAAATAACCTCAGCTCAGAAGGCAGAGCTCATAGCCCTAATGTGACCCTTGGTTTTGGCCAAAGATCAGACCGCTAACATATTTATAGATTCTATGTATTCTTTTGGAGTGTTCTGGATTCATGGAGCCCTGTGGAAAGAAAGAGGTCTATTAAATGCAACTGGCAGTGCTATCAAGCTATCCTAGCTCTCTTGGAAGCTGTGCACGTTCCGAAGCAGATGTTGCTGTTTCACTGCAAAGCCCATCGACAGCCAGACTTTGAAGAGGCAGGTACCCAAGATCTGCCAAGCAACTCAACTGAAATGGCACAGGCACTTCCAATTGCTCTGTTCTGGATGTGAAAAACACCAAGGGGGGATTTGGGGCTCAATCCATCTGAGACCATGTTTGGCTGGCCATACTACTCTGATGTTGACACATGGTAGTCTGGCTGAAGTGTTAAATGACCAGATAGTAAAAAAGTACTTGCGGGGTCTCTCTGGTATATTGTATTTTTTTTAAAAACAGGAACACGTAGCATTGCCTCCCATTGCAAAGGCAGCAAGCAATCCATCCTTTTAAGCCTGGAGACTTTGCTGAAAACTTGGAAGGATGTACCACCCCAGGAAAAGGGAAGTGACCCTAGAGGTCATCTTGACCACTCATGTTGAGTTGAGAGGAGCCTTGGATTCCTTGTACCAGAGTCAAAGCAGCACCAGCGCCTGATCCTGAGAGTGCTGCTCTGGAGGCTGGCACAAGGGAAGACATAGTACTATTAATCCTGTTGAAGACCTTCTGTTTAAAGACTGGACAAACCATGAATACTACGTTAATTATTGTCACGCTTGTTGCAATGTGTTCTGGACAGTCCCTGTACCCTAAAATAGAGCCACATTAGAATATATGGGTCTAGTTAGCTAAACAAGTGTTAACTGTCTCACACTTTTGCCTGGAGGAAGGGAACTCAGCAGACGACATGCTAAGATCTTGCTAGATTGCCGTGACCAGAGGTAGTAAAGGACCAGACCATGTTTGGATCTGCACACAGGAGCATTCTGCTCACTTAACAAACTATGGTACTCTGGGACCCATAGTGAAAAAGAGAAATGAAAATACCTTTGTCGTAGGTGTGAATGCTGCGGTAAGTACCCCCTGGCACCAAATGCGTTCAGGCAAAGAATTGTACCAGACAACATATTAACCTCACTGAGAGGTCCAAAGTCTCAAGGGAGGGTCTGTCCCTCAACTGCACAGCCCTAGAAGTTGTGTCTTATAATTATGTTCACATATCATTACCTCCTGGGTGGTTCACAAGCATGTTCCTATGGTCCAGCAAATGCTGCAAGAGAACCACAGGAAGGTTGGTAATATGGCTCCTGCACTCTTACAAAGGGCCACAGGTCAGAATGAGAAGGAAACCAGAGGAATATGATGATGAAACCCGCTCGGATAATGTCCATGCCCTCAGCAGGCCCGAGGCAGTGGCCCCAGCTGTTTCCTAGTGGGCTCTACTTCCCTAGCAATGAAGACTGGCATACAAATAGACCCTTTGGCATGTGAGCTGCGTGAAGCTGCTCTGCAGAAGAGACTGTAGCTATTGATTACCTCCTGCTGAAGCATAATCAGGATTTTAATGGGATATGTGGTTTTTATCTTTCAGATAGATCCCACATAATAGACACCAAGGTCAACAAACTTAAGGAAATAACAACACACATAAAGCACTCCGATGATACTGATCTTTCATGGCTCACCTCCTGGTTTCCCAATTTCATGTGGGTGAAGCAACTTTTCCTGGGACTTATGGTCTTTGTTTTTGTAGGAATTTTAGTTAGTTTGTTTGTACAATGTATGCCTATCTGTGTATCTTCTTGCAGAAATTGTATGAGTAGCAACAAGATGGAGGTGCTACATGCTAGTGGGCCCAGACAAAACCAGGCAAAAAAGATGTGAAGTTCTTCATATTCATGAGGAGTCTCAACAGAGATGGAACTGATGACTCAGGGAAGCTTCCCTATGCCTCTTAAGTTCCAAAGTGGGGATAGATAGGGAAGCCTGGAAGGCTGAGAATGATGAGACTTAGAGCAGCATAGAATAGTATAAAGAAATCAAGACCGGCCTCTGCAGAGTTTCTCCCAGTGCCCTTTGTGTTACTAGCCAGCTTTGTTATTGATACCTATTTAAAATACATACTTTTAAGCTGTGCCTTGAAATTAGAATGGTAGCCTTGAGAAGGAGCATGTTACCCTGTGAACTGAGGGTCCCGGGAGGGACACCAAAACGTGCTCAACTAAAGGTGGGGAAAATCAGCTCAGAGCGCTGCTTAGAGTTACGAGAGGCAGGGTAACGTAGCGAGATCTTGAACCCTATGTCTACGGGGTCGGGTCGAGTCAAGGAGCACACCAAAAGTTGAAACAATAAATGATGTTTATTAAATACAAGCAAAACAGTGTATGCGACACATTCACACAAGATAACTAAAGAAAATAAAGGTTGGAGTGGTATAGAGGGATTTTTAGAGGGGTTGCTGGTTTGGGTGCTACTTCACCTATCCTGGAGCCCGGAAAGATAGAGAGCGAGGCTACGGTGCGATGTAGCTCAGCACGTGGAGCTGAGGGGAGGCTCGCCAAGCAAAGCGGCAGCAAGGTGGGATGAAACTCGGGAGCGATCCGAGGAAGGTCTTGGAATCAAGGGTTTTTATAAGGAGAATGTGCCTGCAGGCTATGCCGTACTTGGGGGAAAACAATAGATTTGGAGTTGGAGACAGAGCCTCCGAAAGGTCAGAATCTGAATGAGTGAGTTATCGTAGCGGTTCTCAATAGAGTAGCCAGTATGCAAACGCAGAGTACTTGGGTATTGTATATGGTTATGGCTGAAGCCACGCTGCCCAAGAGGATTAGCTGAACACGTGTGAAAGTAGGTCAGATGGGATCTCAGGGCATGGCCAGGTCATAGTCTAGGAATCAGTCAGGAAGTTCTCAAGGTCTCAACCTTCAGAAACAATAGTACCCAAAACTACCTCCACAGAGGAACAGATTGCCTTCAACCTGCTTCTTCTTCCTGCTGAAATTCTCCTTTGTTTCCTCACCTGTCCAGCCATTAAGGAGCTACCACAATTCCCATCACCTAATGCTAAGACCATTGGCCCATTCTGGACCCCATTGTTTGTTCTGCTGGAGAGCCATTAATGTCTTCCCCATCAGGATGGAAAAAGATCTGGCTCTGAGCTATACAATTCATAGTACAGTAGTATGCTGGACATAGGCTGTCATTCTGCTGCTCCAATTCCCCTTCTTATACTACCCTTGGTCCCCTAGTTTGAGCCACATTGCTTCATCGACTCTCTGCAGAATAGGTAAATATCACCCACTTTACCCTAACTTCTCGCTATCCAATTTTTCCTTCCTTTCCTTCAGTTGGACTTGTGTGATTGTGAGACTGCTTATATCTTGTGTGTGATTGCGATTTTCCTGCAATAAAATACTCATTCAATCTCTGACTGGTGTCCTTGCCTTAGTACCGGTATACACAGGTGGAAAGATCCTGTTAGGTTACCCCCCTCTTGCAGATCCTGTTAGGTTACCCCCCTTTTGAGCTAATAATTCCTCAACTTTTCACAGGGCATTGGCATCATGGGTAGACCCTTGAGTCATCCACCTTTTGGGGTAACACCACTAGGTGACTTTGGGCAAGATAAGTCGTAGATCCCTTCCTACGGTCTGTCCTGAATTCTCCCACCACTCAGCTTCAGGGCATGACTCTGGGGTTGGAATAGTAATAATATTACACAAGAGAAGACCAGCATTCTGTCCACTTTATCCACACCATGCGTCATTTTATACATCTTGACAAAGTCTTTGCTCACTCCCTTTAAAAAAAAATTGACACAGCCCGCACAGGAATATGCTCCTGCCCTGCAATCATTTATTTCACTTTCCTCTGTATAACCTTCTCCAGGTATGCAATCCCTCCCTTTTTTTAAACAGGCAACAATCAGAATTTGATGGGTAGCTCATTGATTATGGCATCAACAACCAACCTGAAGAGAGAGAAAGAGAGAGCTGCAATGAAGGAACTTGCGTAAGAGAGCACACCCGAGATGCTTGGAGGCAGGAATAGGTTTTCTCAGCCGTGGGTTGTATGAGGAAAGGTGTGTGCTCTGATTCTTAAAGGCCACCAGCAGCACCATGGAGAAAGTTATTCCTGCCCTGAGTTCAAGTCAGTTGCAGCTGCAGAGAGAATCCCCTGGAGAGAAGGACGGCTGTCAGGCTGGATGGGAGGAAAACTTTCCTTGGATCGGCATCATGCCCTCCTCAGCAAGGGAAAGGAGGATGAGATGGTAAGTGGCAGGTGCAAGTTAGCTTGCCAGCACAGTCTTCTTGAATGAGTGAGCTTTCCAAGTATTTCCATAAATCTGCCTTCTTGGTGTCCAGTCAGGACACTTCGGCTCTCAAAAGGTTTTTACTCATAGTCAAAAGTGAGCTCCCAGCCTTCAGCTCCTGGTTGCCAAATGGAAGGTAATGCTCATCCTTGTAAAGGCACCAGAGGAGGGAAGTGCTTTTAAAATTTATGGGCAAGTCCTTTGTTAACCCTTTGTTTTCTCCTCATGGCGTACAAGGAATTGGCAGTAATGGATGGGTGGCTATTGCTGCAGATGTCTTTATAAAAGGGTGAGAGAAACTCCAGGCAGACAGTGTCTGGCATTCTCCGGGCTCTCTCTCTACCTTTCAATGCCAGCCTTTGAGGTTTCCTTCTGGACAGCCCACATGACCTGGGTGTGGGGTGTCTTTGTTGTGATAACTGTGATAGATCACCTATGTTGACTCTTGGCTGAGGTTGCATTCCCCCTTAGGGAACAAGCTTGTATATGCTGTGGCTTTTGCAAGTCTACTGGAAACTTTGTTTGGTCCAGAATGTCACTGAGCAGTGCTGGCTGTCATTGGGAGCATGTTAGTGGCAATCCTTCATGAAGTTCACTGGTTAGATGCTGGCTTCCGGAAACTTCAAGGTGCTGTCTCTGGCCCTCAAAGTTTTCTACATTCACATTCTGGAACACTTACTTCCGGAGAACCTCTGCATTTAAGACACAGCTTTTTAACAAGCCTCTTAAAATTATTGTTGAAGTTTTAATTTTTAAATTGTTTTTCTATGTTTTCATGTGCTTATTTTTTCTTTTTAACTCTGTTGTATGCTGCCTTGTTGGTTTTCAGCAGGGATGTAGCTATACCTGGGAGTGCGTGCCAAAATGAGGGCATTCTCCCCCAGATAACAATTCTATTCCCCCTATTCCTCCTCTCCACAAATGACAATTTCCTTCAGTCCTCAGTTTTCTAGCATTGTAAAAAGCAAGGCATTGAAAATAATCCACACCTAGAACTCTTACATTTTCTTTTGGTAAAAGTGGCTCTGATGGTGGGCTGTCCCATTATTTTTGCAACACAGCTGAGGGTCATAGTCTCCCTTCCAGGTAAAAAAGGGTTAAAGATGTGTTGGCCTTAAGTTACATTTATTGGGGGTGAGCATCATGGGGGAGATCACAAGAGATAATTTCCCAATGAAGATAACCAGTTGGGGAGAAGTGCAGAAGCTTTAAGATGCTTCCACGTAAGAGGTTTTAACAACTCGGGGGTGCCATGAGGGACAGAGAGAGAGAGACAAAGGCCATTTCCACACTACACTTTTACAGCATGATTATTCCACTTTCAACATCCTATGGAACCCTGGGGTTTTCAGTTTAGGGAGGGGCTGGACCCTCCCTAAACTGCAAACCCCAGGGTTCCATAGGATGTTGAAAGTGGAATAATCATGCTGTAAAAGTGTATTTCGGAAATGGCCAAAGAGAGTGGATACCTTCTCCCCTGTCTGTGGGGCGGTGAATCAGCTCTGGGCTGTTATCTGAAATTTAAGGGAGCTATCCAAGGTGCTGAAACTGCTTTGGTCACAGCATTCAGCACCGTTAAAGAAGAGCACTACAAATCAGGCGCCTTGCAGGATCAGACCAAAGGTCTATGCGGTCCACCGTGCTGTTCTCACAGCAGGACATGAGCGCAGTCCTCTTGCTTATGCACCCCAGCAACGGACAGGGACCCAGGGAGCTGCCTTGTGCCGAGTCAGCCTTGCAGGTCCCTCTTGGGGGCTTTGGGGTTCAAGGCATCTGAGGGGTCCTTCTGCAGAGGACTTCTGTACTGGAAAGGGCTTGGCTCTTTGAGGTCTTCTCCCACTTTATGGTCATACGTGTTGTAACACTTACTGGCAGTGATGTCTCTCTCCAGTGCTTCAGGCAGGATTCTTTGCTAGCCCTCCCGGGTGGTTCCCAGTGTAATCCATGGGTTTCCAAGGGGGACTGACCCTGCTTAGCTTCCAAGATCAGACTAGGTGGGTCGTGTTCAGAGTTGTCTGGTGAACAACCTGCTCCCTCTGCTGTTGGAGAGAGTTGATGTTCCTCATGGCTAGCAACCACTGGTAATCTCATCCTCCTGTTGACTTTGTCTTTTCTTAAAACCTCTCAAGTTGGTTGCCACCACTATTGCCATCACTTCATCTGATGGTATAAATTTTTTTTAAGTGTGTGCTGTATCAAGAAGTCCTTCCTTTTATCTCTTCCTAATCTCCCACCATTCAACTTCATAGAATAATGGAATCATAAAGACCACAAGGGCCATAGAATCCAACCCCCTGCTATGCAGGAATACACAATCCAAGCACTCCCTTTGACAGATGGCCCTCTGTTTAAAGACTCCAAAGAAGGAGGAGACTCCACCGCACTCCATAGAGGCAGCAGCAGATCCCACTGCTGAACTGCTCTTACCATCAGGAAGTTCTTCTGAAGGTTGTTTAGGTGGAATCTCTTTTCCTGAAGTTAGAAGCCATTGATCTATAGGGTCCTCGTCTCTGGAGAAGCAGAAAGCAGGTTTGCTCCATCATCCATATGACATCCCTTCAAGCATTTAAAAATTGCTATCATGTCCCCTCTTAACCTTCTTTTTTCCAGGCTAAACATACCCATCTCCCTAAGGTGTTCCCTATAGGGCTTCATGGTTTCCAAGCCTTCTGCCATTTTGTTCACCTTCCTCTGGACATGTTCCAGCTTCTCAAAATCCTTCCTGAACTGTATTTGTATATAACAGCAGCAGCAACTTAATATGACCTAAGAAAGTTGTATTGCACTAAATCTGATCATTGTTCTGTCTAGCTCAACCCTGTAGATGTTGTTGAACTTATAGCTCCCATCCTGGCTGAAATTGGTGGGTACTGGATTCCGCTAGAGGTTTCCCAGACCAGGAAGAAGATGACTGGAAGTTCAGACCAGAACTTTTCCTCAGTCTTACCTTTTGCCGGGGGGGGGGGGGGGGGAGACCTGGGACTTTTCCCACATAAGGTCTGTTCCCCAACACTGAGTTGGGATGTGCTGCCTGTATAATGGGCTAACATTTTAAATTCTAAAAAGATGATGGAGAGAACTAGTTACCGTATGGGGAAAGACTGGTGTGTGTGTTTTCTGTCTCTGTAATTAACAATATATATTGCTGAACGATTTCTCATCAGTGCTGCGGTGTATCTACGTGTGGACCTGCTGGAATAGAAGTGTCAAATGTGATTTTTTCTCACTCATCTGTCAGAGTTTCTCTTTATGTTAATTCTCCACATTCAACTGATCTCATCCATTGACTGAATACCAGAAGGATTCTTTGTGGGACCTCTTTGTGGGACCTCTGTGGAGAGCAAGGGTGCTGGTTCTTCATAATGCTGCCCCCCTTTTTTCCTTAAGGTCAGAATTGTGGGGCAGGGGGCTCTTTCACACAACACAGTCACAACACCATGTTTCCATTTTACCTGCCATGGTGTCACCCCTGGTTTGACGCCCCTCTCAACAAAACACCTGGTAATATTCGTGCATTGATTGTCCCCCCCGCTCAGGAGATATTTGGCTACAAGACTCGAGGCTTCCGGAGGGCCCTGTGCGTGGCCGGCTACCTCC
The DNA here is from genome assembly GCA_030412105.1 of Cyclura pinguis. NCBI lineage: Eukaryota > Metazoa > Chordata > Lepidosauria > Squamata > Iguanidae > Cyclura > Cyclura pinguis. The sequence goes on from CM059601.1 coordinate 999,228, forward strand.
TGTCCTGCGGAGCCCTCTTGCTTCTCTTCTACTGGAAACCGGAGTGGGGCGTGTGGGCAAACTGCGTGCCCTGCAGCCTGGAGGTGGCAGATACCGTATTGTTAAGGACGAGAGTAAGTTCCTCTTGATTACCACACACGCAGCTTGTATGTATTCCTATCTGTGGATGTTACAGCTCAGGTGTGACCATGGGCTCTGCCATTATCTGGGCAACCAAGCTGGGGGGTGGTGGTCTCCTCTCAAGGTAAACAAAGGGTTAAGGATGTTTTGGCTTTAAGATATGTTTATTGGGGTCAGCATCACAGGGGAGCAAGAGAGATCATGAGAAACAATTGCCTAATGGCAATTGCCCAATGGTAATCCAATGAGGATTACCAGTTTGGGAAGAAGTGTGGAAGTTCTGAGATGCTTCCATGTGAAATCTTATGAAAACTGGGGGTGCCACAAGGCACAGAGAGAGGCAAAGAGACTGATGGGGAGGTGTGGGGGTGCTGCCTGCCTGCCATCCCCAAGAGAAGCCTAGGTGTAGGCTGGAAAGTGGTTTCCCATGACCGTTGATGACCCAGGACACCCTCTGCATTGTGAGCAGAGGAGGAATATTCAGCCAATCACATTTGCTGTTTTGCAACTCCTCCTAAGTTATGCCTGAAGGAAGGTGCTTTTGTGTACGAGGTTCCCTTTTGCTCATATAAGATTGCTTGCTTAGGATAAAAACTTTCCCTCCAGGATCTCTTCTTTCCCTGCTCTCTTCAGGTGCCTTTGCTCAGTGTGTGCATGCATACGCAGTATACGATTCTCACCTCCCCCAGGAGGTGGAAGGAGAGACTCTGTAGAGGCACGGGCAGAAAAGTGCAAGTTAAGCCCCCCAGTGACTTCCCACTAAGTTACTGAGTCACATGGGGTAAATTAGTGGATGATGGCAGCTGGCTAGTCTTCCCCTATTCTACTGAAGGGCAAGAGATGGGATCAGAAAGCCTGCTGCACACTATCCACGGATATTATATCCCAGATGAGGTGTGTTCTTCACCATGATGGTGTCCTTTGTGTTTATGTTCATTTTCAGTAATGAGGGTTTTCTTTTTCCCTTATGATATCTTAGCACTGTGCTAAATTTCACTGGAGGTTGCATCCATTACCCTTGCTCAAGAATTACATCAATCCTGTTCTAACAAGCATGTATCAAAATAATTCCTCATGTTTCTCCCCCTAGGATGAATATACTAGGAAGAAGGTGATCTCTCTTGACCTACTGAGTCTCCTGGACAGTGAAAAATTGGACTGCATCTTCAGTGAAGACGAGGAGTCTGTCATAAACAGAGCCATAGCAAGGCCTCACTTCAAAGTAAGTTTTTTTTTTTAAATCAGTGAGCTAACTCTAGGCAAGGAGGTGAAGAAAGTGGAGAAGATTGTGATATATTTCTATTCTGCTCCATTTTGGATAGGAGTGCATAGAATCACTTTCCCATGGAATTCTTCCTGGACCTTCTTATCTTGGATTAATTCTTTGTTCTTCAGTGGGCATTATGGAAGTGGTTTTGGGATCTGCCCAATGGAAATTGAAGAGGAAATGGGTTTATTTTCCACTGCTCCAGAAACTAGGACAAGGAGCAATGGATTCAAACTACAGGAAAAGAGATTCCACCTGAACCTCAGGAAGAACTTCCTGATGCTCAGAGCTCTCCAGCAGTGGTCTATGCTGCCTCAATGGAGTGTGGTGGAGTCTCCTTCTTTGGAGGTTTCTAAAGAGAGGCTGGATGGCCTTCTGCTAGGGATGCTTTGAGTGTGTGTTCCTGCATGGCAGAAGAGGGTTGGACTGGATGGCCCTTGTGGTCTCTTCTAACTCTATTATTCTAACTCTATTCTGTGAAGTCAGAATTACTCTGCACCAAGCTTATCTAACTCCATGGGACAGAGGAGAGTCTTATTATCACCAGTGCTGTGGCTATGATTTTTTTCTGAGGCCCCTGATAAGGCCTCACAAGGCCATGGGACTCTCCAGAACCCACCAAGCCCAGAGTTGATCCAGACAACTCTCTAAAATGCTCCAACCACCAACACTCTTGCCCCAATTTCATTTAGTTCATGGCTAGGGAAGGACTCCCAGCAAGATCTGTCTATTTCTAATGCCTTTGCAATGTGTTGCTCTCACAGGTGAGATACATCCAGGTACAAAAAGTCCGCTATGTCTGGGATGTGTCTGAAAAAGCATTTGTCAGTGTTGGGTGAGTTTTGGACTTATTTTCAGGAGACTCTGAGAAAAAAGAGTAATAAAGGGACCTTCATCTGAAATATTATTTCACTTTTCTGTGTTGTTCCCTTTCTAGGTCACTTGAGGACAGCCACACTTGTCATGCGATACACCACAAATTTGGAGAGGGGCTAACGAGGAAACAGCAAGAGCTCAGGTATGTTCCACAGCACGGTCAGGAGACAGTCAATGTTACAGATTTTGGCAGGCCTGCACAGATCTATTTGATTTCTTTTTAACCCACTTTTTCTTAGCTGGTGTTTCTGAGCTGGCTAAAATTGCGGGACCTTCAGTTCAAATCTCACCATGAGCACCAACTTAGCAGAAAGACTTATGCAATTCTGATGGCTAAAAGGATACTGATGCAGTCTTCCAAAATGTGATGTTGGTGTCCAAGAGTTTGAAACACCTTCCTGCTCTTGATTATTGACTAAGAATTGGATGGGGTACACCTGGAAAATATCCCCCCTGGAAGACTTTTCAGATCATGAATACTGTAGCCTGAAGCCCTTGTCAGTTCAGAGTGAGGGAAGGAAGAATGACCCTGTTCCAAACTGCCTTTGGGACATCCGAACACTGCAAAATCAGAACAGTTATGACTCATCACGGTTTCAGTGCCATCCCTCATTTGTTTGGCTCCCTATTTTCTGAGGAAGTATGAGGCTAATTGATGCTTTGCTGCTCCTCCCTCCCTTTCTCCCCTTCCTGTTTCTTGCCCAAGACGAGTAACAGGTTTCCCTCCATATCTCTGTTTCTCAGGAGGCTGGTGTGTGGACCCAACAGCATTGAGATCAAAATACGACCAATCTGGAAACTGCTTTTCAAAGAGGTAACTGTGGGCCATTCCGGTCTCACCCGACTGCTTTTCCAAATGGTTTTCGAGAGATTTTGACCGAAGGTGGTCCGGGCCCCTCGTGGCTGCCTTTTCATCCCCCTGATCAGACTGGCTTTCTGGATTGCAATAGGGTCACTCTGGCAAAATGGTATCCAGTAGTGTCATAATCAGATTGAGCCACTTCATTTTATTCATCTGCCCCTTTCTCTCAAGGTGGCTTGCAAAGGCAAAAGGCATCTCATGAAGACTCTCTGCTTTCTTAGGAGAATTTTCCTGCTTTGAGGCCCCCCTTCCCTGAATCAGAGCCCTCCAGATGTGTTAGCATCCAACTCCTATCCTTCCCAGCCAGTGTGGGCATTTTTACCCTGATTTCTGGGGGTCCCGGGAGGGACACCTAAACGTACTCACAACAATGGGGAGGGAATTAGCAGCGAGCACTAGTTAGCAATGCGAGAGGCAGGGTAACGTAGCGAGATCTTGAACCCTATGTCTACGGGGTCAGGCCGGGTCAATGATAAGGCAGAAGTTAATAATAATGAATGTTTTATTGAAATACAGTCAATCATGTGTATGCAACACACTCACACGAAGAACTATAGAAATAAAAGGTAGGAGTTGGATAGAGGGATTTTGAGCGGAGGTTTGGTATGGGAAATACTATACCTGTCCTGAAGCCCGGTAACAGCAAAGAAACTGGGGAGCGTGGGTTCTCAGCACCTGGAGGCCGAGGGGAGGCTCGTCAAACGGAGAGACGGCAAGTCGGGAGGCAAGTCACGAGCGATCCAACGAGACGCTCAAAGTCAGGGGTTCTTATAGGGAAAATTGTGGCCGCAGGCTAGTCCGTACTTGGGGATAACAATGAGTTTCGGGCTGGAGACAAAGCCTCCAAAAGGTCAGTACTTTAGATGATTGAATTATGACAGAGTTGTCAATAGAGTAGCCAGTATGCAAATGCCTAGTGCTTGAGAGTTGTATAGTCTGCTCATCAAGCTGCCTGCGCGGGGCAGGGGATCGTTTGTAAGTAGCGTGCATCATCATCATCATCATCATCATCATCATCATCATCATCAAATTTATTTCTATCCCGCCTCTCCAGATGGATTGAGGTGGCGAACAACAATAATGCATTAATTACATTAAAAACATTAAAAACATACCCAATCCTCCCCACTCACCAACCCAGCTAAAACCAGCCCCCTAAAACCCACAACAATTAACAATTAATTAACTATTGAAAGAACAACAAGACAATCGGTGGGAGGCGGTGGAAGTACTAGTTTTGGAAGGCCTGTGGGAAGAGATCAGTCTTGACTGCTTTTTTAAAGCCGTCCAGACTGGTAATATGTCGGGTCTCCTCCGGCAGGCCATTCCGTAACTTGGGAGCGATAGAAGAGAACGTCCTCCGGGTAACCGCAGCCAATCTAGTTCTGCCTGGCTGCAGTAAATTCCTCCCAGAGGACCTTAGCGTGCGGGACGGATTATATGGGAGAAGGCAATCCTGCAGGTAGGCTGGCCCCAAGCCATAAAGGGCTTTAAAAGTAATAACCAACACCTTGTACTGTGCCCAGAAACTAATAGGCAGCCAATGTAAAGACTTCAGAATTGGTGTTATGTGGTCAGTTTTAGGTCTACCAGTGACCAGCCTGGCTGCCATATTCTGAACTAATTGAAGTTTCCGGACTAAGCACAAGGGTAGCCCTATGTAGAGCGCATTGCAGAAGTCAAGCCGTGAAGTTACCAGCGCATGTAGCACTGTTTTTAGGTGTTCCAGCTCCAGAAAGGGGCGCAGCTGGCGTATCAGCCGAAGTTGATAACAGGAACTCCTGGCCGCCGTATCTATTTGAGCTGTCATCTGAAGTGGCGAGTCCAGGAGCACCCCCAAGCTGCGGACGCAGTCTTTCAGGGGAAGTGTGACCCCGTCTAGAACTGGTTGACAAACCTCCATACCTGGGCTAGGGCCCTTAACAGTGAGTACCTCCGCCTTATCTGGATTCAGCTTCAGTCTGTTTTTCCTCATCCAGTCCATTACTGCTTCAAGACATTCGTTCAGAGGCGAGATGCCACCCTTAGTTGATGCTATTATCCGAGGCATGGAGAGGTATATCTGGGTGTCATCAGCTTACTGATAGCACCTTGCTCCATGCCTCCTGACGATCTCTCCCAGCGGTTTCAAGTAGATGTTAAATAGCATTGGGGACAGGACCGCACCCTGAGGGACGCCAGATTTAAGCTCTTTTTTCGAGGAGCAGCTGTCCCCTAGCAGCACCATCTGGTGTCTACCTGAGAGATAGGACCGGAACCACTTAAGTGCAGTACCCCCGATCCCCAGCCCCCTCAGGCGTTCCAGAAGGATACCATGATCTATGGTATCGAAAGCAACTGAGAGGTCCAAGAGTACCTGCAGGGTCACACTTCCCCTGTCGATACCTAGGCGAAGATCATCCATTTGGGTGACCATGGTAGTCTCGACTCCATATTCTGCCCAGAAGCCAGTTTGAAGCCATAATGTGGTACTTGCCTTGAGGTCTCCTAAAGCTGCATTCAGCAATGACTGGCCTGCCTAGATTGGGATTTGAATGGTTCCGCTATTGTCGGCCGCGCCTGTGTGCGTGCTTGTCCGGGGGCCTCGCAAGCACGTGGAGAGGAATGGGTACAGAAGGCCAAATTATTGATATCAAATGATATCTTAATATCCCACAAGCTCCGGCTAGAAACAGCGGTAACAGCATGGCATCTGGAATGATGGGAGTTGTAGCCAATATAACTGGAGGAAAGGCTGTTTGACTTGAGGATGAGCCAGGTTGTCAGTGTACATCCTTTGTTTCCATATTTCAGCAGCACCATCCCCATAAACAGAGGTCGAGGGTGCCACCCATGGGGAGAAGCCCCTGACAGTCGGGGGGAGGGAGGGAAAGGAGGAGAGCATCAGGCTGGAGACAGATGCATCCCAGGAGGAAGGAGATCTCCCGTGTCTAGGACATTTGCTCTATTACCAAAAAATGCTTGGCTCCCATTGACCAGGCATATCTTTAGCTGGGATGGTGGGGAAAGGGAGGGGATGTTACCCCACTGGCATACCCTATCCCAGGGACTATAAATTTAATGTCAAATATGCCCACCGTGCCAAAGAGGTTACCCGAGTGGGTATGTAGGCTCAGAAGTCGAACGACCGAAATTAGGTTGGGCCAGGAAAATCCCCACTCATGTAGTCCAAGGAGATTTCAGGCTAAACACATTCGCACAGACAAAAGGTTGCCAGCCAACCTGAGTGAATTATTGGGTTTTCCCCAGGTTAAGCCACTCAGACTTTGCAAAATCCTATAAGGCAAGATATTTTTACATGATCCAATTATGCAAATTATCAAGCTGCTATTGCGCGATATTTTTCCTTTATTTTGGCCATTGTTCTTCCCGCTAGAGGGCCTGCCCTCGAGGTACGTTCTGCCCTATAAGTAGTCCCAGTTTTTGAGGGTCTTTTCGGAGAACTCCCCACCACGCTAGCAGACCGGCACTCTGTTAGTTGAGTGATCCCCTCAGCCATCTCTTCCCTGAGCTCTGTTCTTCTCGCCGCTTCTCGGACTGAAGACTTCAGGATAGGTACAGTATCACCGCCTCTACATTCCCTTTGCTATATCTCCTGTCCATTTTTTTACCTCTTTCCCTTCTCAATAGGCCTTGTGTGCATGAGTGAGTGCGTTGGTGCATGATAATAGATGCATTTAATAAAATTCATTTATTTGGTACATTTGTTTGGCTTTTTGCTTGGCCTGACCCCATAAAGTTGGGTAAAAGATCCTGCTGGGTTACCCTGCCCCTCGTTTTGCTAATGTCAGTGCTCTGCTAAGTTCCCCAACCTTTATAACTTGGAGCTAATCAAGGTGTCCCCCACGGGACCCCCAGAAGTCAGGGTAACAGGGAGAGATACGAATGGTGGAGCAAAGGAGAGATTAATGCAAATAATCTTAATTCCACATTTAGGGCCCTTGTCCCTTATCCATAAATGTTTGATTCCCATTGATTATGTACATCTTTTTGCTTAATTTCTGGAAATGAACAGCGAGGGGCTCTTTCTCCTCACTGAGATGTCCCCTCTCTCTTGCTCTCTCCTGGACTTCTTCATGGGCACAATCCAACCTGTCCTTCAGTGTTTTTAGGCCTCTTTTATTTCAGTGGGAGAGATGAGGAGGCTGGTTTTTGCAAATAAGTGTCTGTCATAGTAACAGGGTCAGATGTAGACGCGGATATCAAGAAAGAGAATGAGAGAGAGAGATTTTAAATCAGCCCCATCCAAGCAGGAGGTGCTGGGAGAGCAGTGGGGCTGAGGGTGATGCACTCTGGGGAAGAAGGAGAACACCACATGCCCATGGAGTTTGCCCTATTATGAATAAATGCTCCATCCACGTTGATCAGGTACATTTTTATAGCAATAGCAGTTACATTTCCATACCGCTAATCAGTGCTGAGCACTCCCTAAGTGGTTTACAATATATTTTAGTTAATTGCCCCAACAAGCTGGGCACTCATTTTACTGAGCTGCAGAAGGATGGAAGCCTGAGTCAACCTGGAGCCCGGCAGGATCGAACTCACAACCTTGTGGCTGCAGTACCAGTGTTTAACCACTGCACCACCAGGGCTCTGGTGGTTATTTTTTAAGAAGTAGTCATGTTAATTTCTCGCAGCATAAAAAAAAGGAAAGGAGGGAGAGGAGAAAAGAAAAGAAAAGAAATGTGGCCATACCTTTAAGACCAAATGGTTTTCATTTCTGCTGGAGCTTTCATGGATATAAATCCACTTCTTGAGATGCAGTAACCAAGGGGTATCAAGGCCTCAGGCATAAGGCATATTTACGTAGTTGTGGAAGTGAGATGGAAAGTGATAGGATCCAGAAACACTCAGGTGATGATCCTTGCCCTAAATTTCCCAAGGGATGAGAGCGAGGCGATACAGGTCTTCCAGATCTTTATGGTGGTTAGTGAATGTGGATGTGTGAAAGGAATAAATCTGCTTACCAAAAGTCAGGTTCCCAGGGCTGAAAACTCCCTCTGAGAGGGTTGTTTTTGTTATATGTGTAGTAGCAAGGACTCTTGTGTTAACATATGTAGCATACCATCAAGCCATTGTCTTCATTCATGTCTCTGGCCATTTCTGCACTAGACTGTTATAGTGCTATTATTCCACTTTCAACATCCTATAGAATCCTGGGATTTGCAGTTTAGAGAGGGGCAGGTAGGTAGGCCCCTCCCAAAACTGCAAACCCCAGGATTCCATAGGATGTTGAAAGTGGAATAATAGCACTATAACAGTCCAGTGCAGAAATGGCTCCTGGTAATGGACTGAAATTTTTAAACACAATTCAATTAAACAGTTTCTCTGTCTAGTCTGTAATCTCCTTGTTCAAAGACCACAGCCTTACGGTGTGTCCATGAAGGTCGAAATGTTCAGCAGCTGGTTATTGGGTGCTGCCATTTCTAATGCCAGATTCAGTCCTCTTGCACAGATATTGTCCTAGAGGGGCATTGCTAGCCTAAGATGGCGTATATCACATTGAAGGAAGAGCAGGTCAATGCACCTCTGATGTTGTGTGTGATGTTATTGGGCCCTGTATCATTGTTCCCAGAGTAGATGTGAGGGCAGAGTTCTCATTTGGGTTTGTGGCAGGGCCTTGTCTCTCTATTTTCATTCATGTTTTGTACCGTGTTGTGAGTGAGTAGATTTGAAGGCGGTCTGCAGGGCTATAACGGCCTGCCTCCTGGAGCTTGTGAGAACGTCATGTTGTTCTCAGGAATGGCTCGTAGCTCACTGATGATAAGTTTGAGTGGTCTCAGCTGCAGACTGTAGGTGACCACAAGGGGTGTTCTGCCATTTGGGGTTTTTTGGTTTGTCTTGTAGTAGATGGTTGCTGACAATCAATCTTGCCTTAGAGATTTGTTTCTTCATCTCTTTGGTGAGTATCATAGTTTGAAAAATGCCTGTTGTAAATCCAAGTGTTCTGAGTCTGTCGTGTGGGTCTCAGCAGATGTGGTTATGTCAGAGGGCTTGGTTCATACGGAGGATGGAGCGAGCCTGTTTTCTGCTCCCTCAGAGACTAGGACACTATGGGGCAATGGATTCGAACTGCAGGAAGAGAGATTCTGTCTAAAAATAAGGAAGAACTTCGTGAGGGTAAAAGCAGCTGGAAAGTGGAAATCGCTGCTGCTTCAACAGAATGTTGTAGACTCTCCTCCTCTTTGGGAGGTTTTTAAACAGAGGCTGGATGGCCTAAAGGGAGGGCTTTGATTGTGCCTTCCTGCCTGGCACAATGGGATTGAACTGGATGGCCCTAGGGTTTTTTCCAACTCTAGGAGTCTATGATTAAATGGTTGCTCTAATCTTTTTATCTACTATTTAGTGTGTTTTGTTTTTGTGGCTGGTCATTGGCAAGTAAACAGAGGCTTAATCTGTAAGTCTGATTGCTGAGGAAGATATCTCACTGTGGGAGTGAAAATGAGCTGTTTGGAGGCAATTGGCATTTACAGCCAGCTTGTCTCTGAGTGAGCAAACAGAGAAGATGCCAAGGGTGCCCACATGCTCCAGCAGGTGCTGCATGTGGCCATTGCAGCGATGTATGAATCAGTCTTTATCCCACATTCAGTTTTGCAAATTGTGATATATTCTGATTAAAACCCAACTGAAACTAAATGGCTATGCTCACAGCTTTGGCTCAAGCAAATGATGCGGAGGTGCCAGCTGGAGAGATGGCATGGTACTGGAGAAGGAAACCATCTGCAAGCCCAGACATGGAGCCTCTGTGCCTCCAAGTAGTTCTTCTGTTCAAGTGGTTCTTCTGTATTTGGTGGCATAAAGAAGTGGGATTCAGGTGTCACAATGTCTGGGTCAACACTTTAGGGATGCAGAGTGAACACAATGAGGGCAGCCCCTCTGTGGTATGGATGGACCAGATGTGCTTCTCCATAATTTACAAGATGTGCAGAGATACAGAACCTCTGGGCTGTGAAGGTCAAGAGAGATCTCATGAACTGTGTTGGTATTTCTTAGGGGTGATGGTGGTTGCAATATCCCAGAAGCAGCTTCGTGCATCACACTGACATTGTGGTCTCTGTTCTCTTGACAGGTTTTGAACCCTTTTTATGTGTTTCAAGCGTTCACCCTGATTCTCTGGCTAAGCCAAGGGTACATTGAATACTCCATTGCCATCATAATCCTCTCCCTGATCTCGGTTGCCCTCACCAGCTACGACCTGCAACAGGTGAGCCTGCTGCTCCATTTGCTCTGTCGTCTGTGATCCCATGAGAAGAGTGGTGTTACTTCTCAGCCCTTATCCCTGCTCTTAATCTCCCTGCTGTGTTAAGGCTACAGCTGTTCAACTGATCCATCCAAATCCCCAACAGCAAAGCAAGTCGAGTTGACCCTCCCCTCCCGAAATGCCTCCCCATGTCAGCATCCTACTGCAGTGCCTCAAGGGTATTAACGGTTTTTTGCAGGGCAGAGGCAGGAAAGTGTGAGCATCCATGGCCCAAAGTCAGCCTCTGAGCTGAAACCAGCTCTCCTAAGCGTCCGCCATGATACACACTTCCTTTCCTTTTGCTTCTTCTGCACAGCCATTGCGACAACCTTACAGGACAGGGCTGGAAAAAGGTGCTGTGCAATCCTTCGAGCTGATAATCTTCCTGAGTTTCACTTTTCTCTGTTACAGAGATTAGGAGTGTAAGCAAACACACACACATATAAAAATTAAGTATTTCATAGATTTTGAAGATGATAATAGAATCATAGAATTGGAAGACACCCCAGGGGCCATCAAGTCCAATCCCCTGCTATGCAGGAACACCCATCAAAGCATTCCCAACAGATGACCATCCAGCCTCTGCTTAAAAACCTCCAAAGAAGAAGACTCTACCACACTTCAAGGCAGCATATTCCACTGCCAGACAGCTCTGACCGTGAGGAAGTTCTTCCTGAGGTTCAAGTGGAATCTCCTTTCCTGCAGCTTGAATCCATTGCTCCTGAACCACAGGCCCTATCAAATGTCAGCCCCAGCAAAGGATCTTGATTTGTCCTCCATACCTCCACCATGGTCACATGCTTGGGAAACTCACCAGGAAGCACAGATCAGGCAGTTTCTATATCAGGCAGTTCATAGGGCTGGAAGGGATCCCCAGTGACCATCCAGTCCAATCCCCTCCCATACAGAAATAGATGACTGTAGTGGTCCAGGGAGATGGCTGCCCAAGCTGTTTAAAGATCTCCAAAGATGTAAAGTCAACCCCCTTCTGAGGTGGTTTACTTCTCTGGGGAATGGCTCTTACTGACAGAATTTTCTTCCCAATATTTAGATGGAGTCCTGTTTCTTGTCATGTGGATCCATTGATTTATGTTCTGATTCCTGGACCAGCAGAAACAAGCTCTCTCCATCTTCTCTTGGAGAGCCCTCCAGTTGATTATGCATGGCTGGGTCATGTCATTTCTCCATCTTCTCTTTTGATTTGCCACAGCAATCCATCAAACTGCACAGCCTGGTGAAAAAGCACAACGAGGTTGAAGTCATGCTCTCGACTAAACATGAAGGTGAGTGTTGTGATCCTCAGCAGCTCTCTGCCTCTGCCCTCACCCCTTGTTCCATGGCCTCCACCTTGAAACACAAACCTATCCCCTTCTAACCATGTTGTCTGGAAGCTCTCTGTGGCTTCTGCCACCCTTCCCTTCCCATTATCACCATATTCATCCTGACTGTGATCATCAGTCTATATCAAGTCAGAAACCAGAAAGGCCCATACAGATGGTCTTCTAGAAGACCATTTTCCTCTAGAGGCCTGTCATAACATGCTTTTGTGTTTTGCTTTGAAGGTAGTTGTAACACATGCACGTGTGCAGACAGACACACATGCACTCATCACCCTCTACTCCAAGCCTGGAGGAAATAGTGGATGGAAATTTGAGGCCAGGTTGAGCCATAACTTGCACAGAGCCACAAGACCTAGTAAGTCAGCGTGATGCAGTGGCTTGAGAGTTGGGATCTGGAAGACCAGGGTTTGAAACCTTGGTCAACTGTGGAAACCCATTGGGTGAACTTAGGCAAGTCACTCCCTCTCAACCTCAGAGGAAGGTCATGGCAAAACCTCCTCCAAAGAAACCTGGCCATGAAAACTCTAGGGGAGGGCCACCAAATGTTTGAGTTGACTTGAAGTTTAAGAGCCAGCAAGGTGTAGTGACTTGAATATTGGGCTAGACTGTGGGAGATCAGATTTTGAATCTCTACTCAGCTGTGGAAACTCACGGGGAAACTTTGGGCAAGTCCCACTCTCTCAGTCTCAGAGAAAGGTGACAGCAAACCTCTCAAAATCTTGTCAAGAAAACCGCAGGAGAAGATCACCATAAGTTGGACTCAACTTGAAGGCAACAATTGATTTCTAAGGAGCCTCCCCCTTTGTGGATTTTGTTTTTCCCCAGGTCGCCACAAGTCAGAGTCGTGCCACTTGGTCCCCGGAGACATCCTCCTCTTAGAAGGCCAGAAGCTCTCTCTGCCCTGCGATGCCATCCTCATTGAGGGAAGCTGCGTGGTGGATGAAGGGATGCTCACAGGTGCGGAGCGGTCATCTTCCTCGTCCTCTTCCCTTCTTTCCAGACAGGCACTACCATCATGTCAGGGTTCTTTTTGCCACCATTTTCAGGAACTCTTTTCTATCCTGGGGGAGAAGATCCTGGAATGCCTTTCTGGGGGTCGAGGGCTTCTTCGCGGATGATTAGGGAAGAGGGAGGGCTGAAGGGGAGGAAGGAGTCTGGTTTCAATTGAGGATATTTTTGCATGAGGATTTTATTGCAGAATTGTCCTCCTTCAAAGACAGAATTTTACTGAAGCTCCAGAGGTCATTGTCTTCCTTTGGTCCCCAGCCCATGCTTTCCCAGGAGCTATTCAGTCTTCTTTAATTCCTGCAAACAATAAAGAAAAGATTGGTGGTAATTTATTGGCTCCAATGTGAGCCTATCCTATATCAGTCCCAGCAGCACAGCTGATCATTCCAACAAAACAAACTGAATAGCTTCCACCGCATTATTTACTTTTATTCAGTAAGCACAAGGTCATAAATAGAGTCCAACAGAATTTGAAGACAAGCAAGTCCAAAGTCAGTCATGGTAATCTAGAGTCAGGTACAGAGTTCAGCAAGCCATCCAGCAAACAGAGAGGTCAGACAAGCTCTGACAACTCCTGGAAGGGAAGGGTGGCAGCTATGTAGGTCAGCCACCTAATGCAGCTGTTGCCTGATTAATTGTTGCTGGTTATATATTCTCTGGGGTTGGCGTAGGCTTATCTGCACTGAGCAAAGGTAGGTATTATTAAGTTATCTTCTATGTCTGAAGGGGCAGGACTCTCTGTTGGAACTGGCTCTACCCCCTGTTCTGTTTGTGGCTCTGTAAGCTCTTCTTGTACAGCAGGTCCTGGCATGCCCCCTGTTTCAGCCTCTGGCAAGCGCCCTGTTTCGGACTCTGAGTCAGAGTCCATGTTCTGGAAGCAGGGCATGACATCACCTTCATTTGGGATGCAGCATCTGCAATGTCGCAGAGACAACCCGTTCAGTTGGTGGAGCGTGCCATACTTTGGCTAATCCCTTCCATGTCTAAGAATGTGGACAGGGATGTTCCCCCCTCCACCTCCCCTTACCTCTCCTTCCTTCTCATCTCTCCCTTTGTCTCCATGTTGGCATTTCTCTGGGACAGGAATCCCTCCTGTTTCACTCTGTAGAGTGCTGAGCCCTCTGATGGGTCTGTCTTACTACTATTGATTGTCTGTGACCATGTAGACTGAGTCGGGTGGGACTTGGGATGCCTTTGTAGGTGAAAGTGTCCCAGTGACCAAGACCCCCCTACCCCACATGGACAACACCATGCCCTGGAAGAAGCACAGCGTGGAGGATTACCGGCAGCATGTCCTCTTCTGTGGCACAGAGGTCATCCAGACCAGGCGGGTGGGCAACGGGCCAGTGAGAGCCATTGTGTTGAAGACGGGTGAGTGGTTTCTCCCCACCTTTTGAGGAAGAGATGAACTGCTCTGGGGGGGGCGGGCGGAGGAGAAATGGGGGAGGGAGGGAGGGGAAAGGGGGGAAGAGAGGAGCAGAAGTTGCTCTTGCAACCAGACAGAGGCAGGGAGCAGATCCCACTGGAGATCCACCTAATCTGGGGCAGAAAGGCACACATCACACTTCAGGGTCTGTAGGTAGGATGAATTCCTTAAAGTGATATGTGACATCGAAAGCCAGAAATGAATAGGTCCTTTGGGACTCTATGCATCAGTGCTGGAAAAGGAAGACTTTATTCCACCAAGACTTGTCCAGGTGAGATAAGCAAATCCTGCCAAAATTCCCTCTTCTACACAGCCATCAGAGGGATGAGAGCCTGACCCTCATCTTACCTGGCAACCCTGTTTGGTGACCCTACTTGCCACAGCCATGAGATCGTCCAGCCAGGAGCAGAGCAGCTGTGTGAAATATGCTTGAAATATCAAATATTCAAATATCAAATATTCACATGTTCTTGAAATCTGCTTACATATTATGATCATGGAATTGTAGAATCCTAGTTGGAAGAGATCAGAGTGGTCACTGGATCCAGCCCCATTCTGCCATGCAGGAAGACACAGTCCAAGCATTCCCTTTGACAGATGGACATCCAGCCTCTCTTAAAAACAAAACAAAAACAAAGAAGGAGAAGACTCCACCACACTTCATGGAGGCAACAGCAGATTCCACTATTCAACTGCTCTTACCGTCAGGAAGTTCTTCTAGTGTTCAGATGAAATCTCTTTTCCTGAAGTTTGGAGCTGTTGCTCCATAGTGTCTTAGTCCATGGAGCAGCAGAAAACAAACTTGCCCCATCTTTAACATGAGATCCTTTCAAATATTTAAACATGGCTGTCATGTCACCTCTTAACCTTCTCTCCTCTAGGCTAAACATCTCCAGTGCGCAAAGGTTCTCCTTATAGGGCTTCATGGTTTCCAGGCCTTTTACCATTTTAGTTGCCCTCTTCTGGACACAGTCCAGCTTGTCAGAACTGGACACAGTATTCCAAGTGAGGTCTGGTCAAGGCACAATTAGAGTGGTACTATCACTTTCCTTGACCTGTGTGGAGAAATATGTGCTCCTGCGTTTCATTGTCATTGTCGTCAAAATATTTAAGCTGGTAAAACAATGCAAAATACAAAATTGAACAGATCTTTCTTATGCTTTGGCAGGGGTGGGATTAGATTGTCTTTAAGGATAGCTTCAATTCTGTGATTGTGTTGTTTAAGATTTGTATAACTGGTGTTGTATATGAAGAATGAGTACAAGAGCAAATTTGAATAGCCTAACGGCAATGTTGGAATTGACAAGACTTACAACTCTAGTTATTATGGGGTTAATGGGCCTATTGGTGTTATAGAGGACCTTCACCTGCTACTGTTATTGGGAGCAGGTGTAAAGGTTCTATAAGAGTAGCATTGTTTTAGTGGACACTTACTTCCACTTCCTGATTTGCTGTTGCTGCAGTTTGTATCATATCCTGCTTCATTGTGGTATGGTATTATATTTTGATATATTTTGTATTTTAACTTGCCAAACTTGCTCATGTTCTCT
This sequence comes from Cyclura pinguis, assembly GCA_030412105.1. Lineage (NCBI taxonomy): Eukaryota > Metazoa > Chordata > Lepidosauria > Squamata > Iguanidae > Cyclura > Cyclura pinguis. The sequence continues at coordinate 1,014,917 of CM059601.1, forward strand.
TTTAACCTTTTGTATATTAAGAATTTATATACTATGCTTATTTTTAACTAGAATATATAAAAGACTATTTCTCTTTCTTCATTTGTCTTCTGAATTCCCTTTTTATTTACAACAGGCAAAAGTATTTTTTTTCTTCCAAATGCTAACAGAGCCAACCACACAGAAAAGAAAGGATGACGGATTTTAGTTACAGTAACTCAGTTTCATGGATGAATCTTTTCCCCAGAGAAAGGCCTAGCTGTGCTCTGGTCCTCTCAGCCTTCAAGGTTCAGCCGGAGCTCAGTTCAGCATGGGGTGGGCCTTTTGGATGCCATGCAATGTGGAATTCTGTTCCTTTCCCTGGCTTCAGAAATCCACCTGCGCCCCATTGGCTTTCCCCCCAAATAACTCACAAGTGATCAAACTCTGTTGTCATATGGAAGTCAAGATGTCATATGGAGGATGGAGCAAGCCTGTTTTCTGCTGCTCCAGACACTAGGACACTATGGAGGAAGGGCTTCAAACTTCAGGAAAAGAGATTTCACCTAAACATCAGGAAGGCTTTCCTGACAGTACGAGCAGTTTGACAGTGGAATCTGCTGCTGCCTCCATGAGTGTGGTGGAGTCTCTTCTTTCTTTTTAAATAGGTTGGGTGGCCAGAATCTGTCAAGGGGAGTGCTTTGATGGTGTCTTCCTGCATGGCGGAAGGAGGTTGGACTGGATGGTCCTTGAGGTTTCTTCCAACTCTAGGGTTCTGAGATTTTATGATACTGTGATTCTGTTCATCTTCTGTTCACCAAGTTCACCGAACCTTTTCCTGCAGGTTTCAACACTGCCAAGGGAGACCTGGTGAGGTCCATCCTTTACCCAAAGCCACTGAACTTCAGGCTTTACAGAGAAGCTTACGCATTCATTTTGTGCCTGTTCTTGATTGGGATCGTAGGGCTGATCTATGCAGCTTGTGTGTATATAAGCAATAAGGTGAGTTTTAAGAACGGAACTGCAGGCCACAAGCATGTCTGTGGCCGTGTGAACCCCCTTCTCCACTCCCATGTCACTGTGGTGAGTGGGAGGTCCACAGTTTCCTTCCATGAAGGAAACAGAAAGGTTGCTTTCAGTTTGAGGGCACCATGCTGTGGGCTGTGAAAAAGGTTGACACAGAGGACGGACTTGCGGTTTCTCCACAGGGAAGAAACCTCAGCTCCTGCTCAGTGTGTCAGCTGGTTGTGCCTTTCGGGGGGATGCTCCTTCTCACTCTCCCCTTTCACTTCTGCTCATCAAGAGACACTCCTGTGTGGGCACCGAGCACATTCAGTTTTCCTAGAGCTGTTTCCTGGTGTAGGTGGATTCCATTTTGTTTTATTTTTTTCCTAAAAGTTTTTTTTTAATTTCTGCAAGCCTTGGTTTCACCTGAACATGTTTTAGCCCCTCGGTCTTGTTTCCCTGTGGTCTCATGTCAGCACAATGGCTGTTGCAGCTCTGCAACAACTCCGTTGTTCGATCTTTATTTGCAAGTGGAACTGGCGGCGAAATGGTCCGGTGAGCTCCGCTTCTGGTCGGGGCTGGAGCGGGGTGGCCGTTCTGGACGGCCAGTCGTATTTTCCCGTTCCTCCTACCGGCAGCTATCCAGTACCCCACAGCCAGTGAACGTACCCCGTCTTCGTTGTCGTTTCCCCTCAAGAGTTTTCCTTTCTCAAAAGAAAAATATTTTTGCAAACCTGCTGCTTCTTTCTTGTTGGGCCTGGGGGATGACACGATGTCGGTTATACCAGGATCCACCCGTGGAGGCCGAGTGCGCTGTTAATGCGTGGGATGGGGCCGGGGCCGTGAAGACCGGGCGGTGTGCAGGCACGGAGCCCCCGTCCAGAGACAGGCGGTCTCTTGCTCCTCCTCCGTTCCGGGCTGGCGTCCGCCCGGTCTGCTCAGGAAGCCCCGTTTCCGTTGATGAGCTCAGGAGAGCGCCCGGATTGTCCGCGGAGGGCCTTCCCTCTGTCCCACCGACTTCTCTGGCTCGCTTGCTGGGAGCAAGGGAGAGAAGGGGCCTTCTGGGCGGCCGCCCCCGGACGCTGGGGCTGCCTCCCCGGGGAGGCCAGGAAGGCTCCGTCCCTGCTCTCCTGCTGGCTTGGTGTTACCACGTTTTTACAGTCTGGGCTTTTAATGCAGTGCTGTTGTGTATAGGCTTTTAATGTATTTTAATATTTTTAACGTGTAATGTTTTAACTTCATAAAGTGTTTAATTGTTTTTTAAAATCTTTTGTCCTTTTGGAATGTTTTGTATTTGTGGAGGGGGCCAGGCCTGCTTTCCCTTATCGCTGACTGGAGTGGCAGCGTTTCTCTCAGTCTGCTATAGCGCCCTGCCGCCCCCCCCCTTACACAACTCTGCTTTCCCTTTAAAACCTCAGCCTACAAAGGGTAAAGCCCCTCAATTGTTGCCCATTTGGTTTGTGGTAGAGTGCTATTGATGAAGAGTACTCTACTGAGTCGGAATTTATAAAAATACAATGTAATCTTTACTAAAATAACAAACAGAGAAAGGGTATTGGGTGTCATAAGTTATTCCAACCCGATGCAGAACTTCAAAATGTATTCAACCAGCTTCTCATAGCTTCACTCAATATACAGGCACAAAACTTTCACACACACGCAGGTCTTTGGCCTTCCCTTTTGCCTCAAAGGCTTACTTCTCAGGTCATACCTTCTGATCGAATTCAAAAATGGTTTGGTTTCTCCTCTGTCTCACTCTCTCTAGACCTCTGAGAGGACAACCGTGCTTATTCAGACAACCCTCCTGGTTGACTGAAGGCTCTAACTTGAAACTCGCTTTCTCTCTGGCAGGGATGTAGACTTGAGTCAACAGACTCGGACTCAAGTTGGACTCGAGTCACTTCTGTGACTCAACTCTCAGCAATAAATGATGCACTGACTCAACTTGACTCGAGACTTCTGCATTTTCAGTAACTCACTTGCTGCCCTTTGTTCAGTAACAACACGTTCCTCTGGAAACCTTATGGCTTTGAACTACGCCTCCATCTCTTTTTGCCTACTGGTCGCATGTCAGTCTGTCTCAAGCCCAAAGTGTGGGCGCATTTCTCAGAGGGGAAGAGCAAACGGGTTAGGCAATGGGCTTGAGGCAGGCTTGAGGTCTGCTCAGCAGCCTGTCCCTGCTGCACATTGGAGGAGCTTCTAAAACGTTTCTTAAGAGCAGAAGGCAAGACTCGCCCCCAGAGCGCAGGGTGCGTTTCTCAGAGGGAACAGCCAATGTGTTCGGCAACAGGCTTGAGGAGGAAGCTTTTGAAGCTTCAGTAATGGGGAGTAAGAAGGGTCCTATTCCCAACTTCCGAAGCTGCAGATGGCAAAACCACAAATATGGAGGCCCAATTCTGCTTAAATCGTTAAAACTGACTTTATTTGGCTCTGTCCAATAATTCTGGAATTTTGGTTAGGGTATAAAGTTGACTTCCAGACTTGAGACTTGACTTGAAAGTATCTTCAAGGACTTGACTTGAGACTTGACTTGAAACTCGGAGTAAAAGACTTAAATACATCACTGCTCTCTGGAAATCTCACTGAAGGAATCCCCAGAAGGCAAGTTACTGTGCCTTATATAGACCTTCTCTTTAGAAAGCTCAGCCCCTCCCTTGCACCCATGGGCTGGGTTTCTGTCTTACACGGAGCCACTTTGGTTAGATGGCAACCTGTTGCTTGGCCTGCCCTGCCACTCAGGCTGGCCACTCACCCCGTCTCCATCACAGTGTTGTTTTTTAATATGTATCGTTTTAAATGTTGTTGGCTGCCCTGTGGTCCCCTTATTGGAAGAAAGGTGGGATATAAATTCATCATCATTATCATCATCCTTATCCTTGGTCTTCCCCTCTGTGGTGGTCTCTCTCTGTCTCCCTTCTCTGTCCTCTGGGAGCACAGCTACGTTCTTCTGCACCCGCCTTCCTTCCTTCCTTCCTTCCTTCCTTCCTTCCTTCCTTCCTTCCTTCCTTCCTTCCTTCCTTCCTTCCTTCCTTCCCTTGCTCTGTCTGATGAGTGTGTTTGTACTCTTTCTCCAGAGACCAGTGTCAGACGTGGTGACAATGGCCCTGCTCCTCATGACACTTTCAATCCCCCCTGCCATTCCTGCTGCCTTGACCACGGGGATTGTTTACGCCCAGAAGAGGCTCAAGAAGAAGAAGATCTTCTGCATCAGCCCACAAAAGATCAACATCTGTGGGCAGATCAACCTAGTTTGCTTTGACAAGGTGTGGCCTGGGGTGACATGGATCTTCCTGGAAGGCTGGGTGGTTGGAGGGTGGCCATGGAAAGAGAGGTTTGGCTTCGAAAAGCAGGGAGACATGCCCCATTTCTGCACTAGATTTTTATAGCGCTATTATTCCACTTTCAACGTCCTATGGAATCCTGGGGTTTGCAGCTTAGGGAGGGGCCGGCCAGCCCCTCCCTAAACTGCAAACCCCAGGATTCCATAGGACGTTGAAAGTGGAATAATAGCACTATAGCAGTCTAGTGCAGAAATGGCCATGGAGCTGCTGCTACTATGTTCTGGGTAAATGTAGGGGTCGAGTTCAAATCTATCCCCACCTAGCCTTGGGCAGACTTCTCTTTCTCCATCTCAACCTCTTGAGCCCCACCTGCCATAGTGTTGTATTCATTTATTCATTTCATTTCATTTCTGTGCCACCTTTCTCCCAGGGTGGGACCCAGAGACATCAATTAAAAAAGGTTTGCAATAAAAGTTAAAAGCAATTAGAATAGTTGTACAAAGCAGTAAAAAAAAAACCATTTAAAAGACATACAAAAGTTTAAAAGGATAAATAAAATGTCCCAGTAAGAAGCTCACACATTAAAAGCCTGCAAATAAATAAATAAATAAATAAAATAAAATAAAATAAAATAAAATAAAATAAAATCTTTGCCTGCCAGCAAAAGGATTATGGAGGCCTTCCCTACTTTGGGAGGATAATGCAAACCTTACCTAGATGGGCTGTGGTTAAAGTTGCTCAGCTTGTGTCCACAAAGCACAGAGCTTCTCAGAAGTGCCGTGTAACTGGCCATGATGAGGAATCCTTTGGACATTTTTATTGACCGCTCTGTTGTCCTGAGTCCCCCGTCTCCTCCTTGGGAGTCAGTCTGGATGCTTGAGCACATCTGGCCAGATTTGTGGGCTCCTTGTCTCCTCCTCTGCAGCCTAATTTTGGTGTTTCTTAGCCTGAAGAAGAGTTCTGGGGATCACAAAAGCTGCTCTCATTGTAGTGGTCCTGCTAGACGTCTCCAAGGTTTGCATTTTTTAAGGCTTAGGAATCCGCTTTCTCATCATCCCACCATGGTCAGAGGTCTGTCTGGTGAGGACACGGGAGAGGGCCTTCCGGGTGGCTGCTCCCAGGCTGTGGGATTCTCTTCCGTGGGAGGCTCGCCTTGCTCCCTCCCTGCCGTTCTTTCACCAGCGAGAGAAGACCTTTATATTTAAACAGGCACCGGATGGTTAAGAAGTTGCAGGGAGTCTTTTCCCACTGGGAGTGTGCAGTACTTTTCTCTTTCATACTAGGTGTTTAAAAATGATTATATACACTTTAAAACTGATGCCATCTTAATATGATAATTTGTTTAGCAGTTTTTAACTTTTTACTAATAATCAGATTTTTTTAAAAAAGGTTTGTCTTGTTTTAGCCTTGTTGGAAGCTGTCTTGGATCCCACGTCAGTCAAGATCTAAATAATTTATTTAAAAATACAGTCAGCCCTCCATATCCATGGGATTTACATCCTCAAATTGAACCAGTTACTGCTCAAAAGTATTAAAAAAAAGAGTCAAAAGGGCAAACTTTGATTTTGCCATGCCCCAAGCACTGTGCTGAGGGGGTGGGGGTGGCGTGCCTTGTTACGGCCTCCTGCCATTTGACACAAGGGGCACCGTTATGCCATTGTCTATAACGGGACTTGAGATTCTGTAGATTTTGGTATCCAAGGGGAGGGGAGTCCTCCAGGGCCCACCGTAGAGCAGAAGTTCGGGTCCCGCTATTTGAGTACGAGGGAAGTGCTGGGTCCATTGGACTCCCCGTCTCCCCCAGAGGCAGGTCTTCCCTTTCAGCCCCCCGCCTGCCATGCCCTCCGTCTCTCTAAGGGGCTCGTGCTTGCTCAGCACAAGCCTTCTGCTCAGACTGAGGCAAAAATCAGGGCCACTTTTTTCTGACCTCCGCTTAACTCTGTTTTCCTGAACCTAGACTGGCACGTTGACGGAGGAGAGGCTTGATCTCTGGGGCGCCATCTCGTGCCGGAAAGGGAGGTAAGAAATTTTGGCTACGGTCTAGTCTTGCATGTTCGGAAGCAGCATTTTAACATCTCCCAGTGCTTGTTGTGAGAAGGTCGGGGATGGAGCAAGCTTATTTTCTGTTGCTCCAGAGACTGGGACACTGTGGAGCAATGGATTCAGTCTACAGTGGAAGAGATTCCACCTGAGCATTCTGGAAAAATTCTGGATGGTGAGAGCAGGCTGACGCTGTGATCTGCTGCTGCCTCAATGGAGTCTGGTGGAATTGTTCCCCCAAATGCGCGGGGCCCTTTGAGGTCCTATAGCGGTACCCGCAATCAGTATAAAATGGGGAATTAATTAACCGAAATTGGGAGGCTTGCAAGAGGTGTGGTAACCTAGCTGGACCTTTTAACCAAAGTCTTAGGGGGTCTATGCAAGAAAACCAGCCAGAGATTCAAAAGTAAACTAGAAATGTGTTTATTGAGGAGAATTCAATTGTGCATGCATACAGAATTCAGACAGTCACACACTCACACAAGAGCTAGCCAAAGAAAGTGAGGAAAGGGTTAATTAGAAAAGCTTAAGGGAGTGGGGTGTAATTACCCACCCAGAAGAGAAGTGAAGAAACAGTGATGTAGTTTAGGCTTGTGACTAAGGGCAGGATAAGTTGGAATTGACAGTGACATAGCGGTGTCCAGTAAGTGAAGTTTTATTTGATCCTCTTTCTTTGGAGGTTTTTAAAGAGAGGCTGGGTAGCAGTCTGTCAAAGGGATGGCTTGGATTAAGTCTTTCTGAATGGCAGAAGGGGGTTGGACTGGATGGCCCTTGGGGTCTCTTCCAGCTCTAGGATTTTATCATTCTAAGTGCTCACCTCTCGTTGTGTTACCCCAAAATATGGGGGACCTCTTAAGGTCCTCCAGCTGGACCTACAATTCAATGTAAAAATGGGGAATTAATTAACTTTAATAACAAATGCTTCAAGGTTCAGAATAACTAGCAGGATCTTCTCACCAATGTCTGCAGGGTCCTTGCAGGAAAAGCAGCCAAAGACTCAAAAGTAAACTAAAAATGTGTTTTATTGAGAGGAATGCATGCACACAAGATACACACAGTCACACATTCACACAAGAGCTAACCAAAGGATAGAGGGAGGAAAAATTATGGATAGTGAGCCTGAGGTTTCTGGGTTATAATTACCAGTCCAGAAGAGCCATGGAGAAACTGTGAGGTGGCTTAGATTTGTCTCCAAGGGCAGTACAAATCGAGGTGCAGAGCGACATGGTGGCGTTCACTATATGAGGTATTGCAACTAATTGGTCGAACTGGAGGATTTTTATATCCAAAAACATGCCTGGAGGGCATGGGTGTAAATGGCCCTCTGACCAGGTAAACAATGGAGTTTGCAGAGTGGAAAAAGGTGGCCAGACTGGGTTGGTGGTCTTAACGTGTGAGGGAAATATGTTGATGGTATTAGCATGTAGGTGGCAAGGAATCAGCTTTGTGTCATTTGAAGAGGAAGGGGATGAAAGGATAAAGCTCTGAAGGAGAGGAGTAACAGGATAGAGCAATCAGCATTTCCCTTGTAGACCTTGGAGTCTCATTGTTTTAGTGGAGGTTAGCGGCCAGTTCATTAGCACTTGAAAACTTTTGCTACCTTTTCCTGATTATGACTTGGCTGCCGAGAGGGGTTTCCGGTCTATTCTGCAGTGCATGTCTTCAGCCAGTATTTTCGTCTTAGCCAGCTGGCCTTTCAGTCACATCAGGATTTATTTTATATTAAAGCCAATTGATACATTTTGCCAATTGAACCATATCAAAGTGTGAGGGGCTGTACAGCTCTAACAATCCCGCCCCCACAAATGGAACTCCCAGGGTGAAGCCACAGAGTTTCATTTTTCCAGGAACGTGCCATACACCTTTGGTCTGTTGATCTCTGTGGGATGGGGGATCCACGTTGACAGAGGCAGAACACATGGGATAGGTAAGGGACCAGATGCTAACGCTTGTCTTTCTGTCAGTTTCCAGCAAGTCCACAACTTCTCCGCCTCTCCTTTGCCCTGGGGGCCGCTGTGCCAAGCCATGGCCACCTGCCATTCCTTACTTCTCTTGGATGGGAAAATTCTGGGTGACCCCTTGGATGTAAAGATGTTTGAGGGCACCAGATGGGTGAGTCAGCAGTGTGATGCCACAGCTAAAAGAGCCAATGTGATTCTAGGCTGCATCAATAGAAGTCTAGTGTCTGGGTCGAGAGAAGTAATAGTACCACTCTATTCTGCTTTGGTCAGATCTCACCTGGAGGAATGCTGTATCCAGTTCTGGGCACCACAATTTAAAAAGGAAATTTGACAAGCTGGAGCATGTCCAAAGGAGGGTGACCAAAATGGTCAAAGGCCCAGAAACCATGAAGCTTAGGGAGTTGAGTGGGTTTAGCCTGGAGAAGAGAAGGTCAAGAGGTGACATGACAGCCATGTTTAAATATTTGAAAGGATGTCATATGGAAGAGATTGTTTCCTGCTGCTCCAGAGACTAGGGCACTATGAAGCAATGGCTTTGAATTTCAGAAACAGAGATTCTACCTAAATAAGAGGAAGAACTTCCTGATGGTGAGACTTAGAGTAGTTGAAATCACCCACAACTACAGCACTTTCCTCTTCTGAGGAGTCCTGCACAGTTTCAGCACACTTCTTCGACCTTAACAGCTGGGAATCTTCTTCTGAAATTGAAGGACAAATAGGGTTAGGGATCTAAATTTTGCATCCAGGGTCATTCACAAGTGCTGTATACTAATATTACACTCAAATGAGTTAACAGGAACTCCTTGGAACATCTTATGTGTCCTTCCCTCTATAGGAGATGGAAGAATCCAGCCCAGAGGAGAGGGCAATCGGTGTGCCAGAGACATGTATTGTTGTTAAACCGGGACCTGCTGCTTCCCAGGTAAGCCCTGAATTTTCTTCTGAAGGACCCTTTGCCCTGGCAACTCTTTTGAAAGACCCCTCTCAGTGAAACCTGGCCACCTGGGAGCTAAAAGTTGGTGCTGTATTTGCAGCCTTTTGGACTTTAGTCTAGATTGCATATAAAGAGCTCCTTATCCAGGCTGGAAAGTAAGACTGCTGGATAACGACACCCAGTAACCCTCAGCTTCCCTTCTGACTTTGGGAGACATTTGGCAGACATCCCAATAGATCACAACCCCACCCAGAAAGGAATTTCCATGAAAAATTCACCAAAAGGAAAGGTTAAATGTGAAGAGTTAGTGTGAAGAACTGAAGGAACTGGAGAGATTCAAAGGCTGGAGTTCAGGGTGGATGGGTGTGTGGAAAGAGAGAAGCCCCCAGATGCCGACCTCTCTTGTCCAGCAGACGTAAGCCTTGGCTGCAAAGTAGCTTTCGGATGATTTAGTTGGTCCGTCTTGCCTCACGAAACGGCAGCCCAAACTCAACCCCCAGAGCTGCAAACTGGGATCCTTTGGTGTTGAGTCAGTACAGGGACCCCACCCGCTTGCATGGTAACACCCCATCTTCTTCTCCCTCCCACCAGGTCCCTGTGGAAGGAATGGCAATTCTGCACCACTTCCCCTTTTCTTCTTCTCTGCTGAGGATGTCAGTCATCACCAAAGAACTGGGGAACGACATCCACGACCTCTACATGAAGGGAGCCCCGGAAGTGGTTGCCAGCTTCTGCGAGCCAATAACCGGTAAGAGAGGAAGGTCCAGGCTGCCTCTGGGCACCTGGCCAGAGCTGGGGAGGGGGCTTGGCCTCCTCCTTCATCTCAGATATTCAGATTTTCCAGCTGTGCTCATTGGGGGGGGCACTGGTGTTGTGGGTGTCTGTGCCTTCCAGTCACCTGTCCACTTACAGTGATCCCATGAATTTCTTTGTTTGTTTGTTTTTTAAGTACAGGGAATCTTCAGGTGTGGCTTTGTTCATTTCTTCCTCTGAAATAGAGCCTCCTACAGCACCTGGTTTTCCTTGGCAGCTGTCAGGTTGGCTCTGCTCCCTGTCATGTTTCAAAGTGTTACTCTGTCATAATGACATAATGCTTCTTCGGTAATTTATACTTTTGGCTGCTATATGCTGATATAAAGCCCATACTATGCTGGAAGGATACGTTACCCTGTTGCAATGAGTGATCATCTTGGAATAGCCAAATGCTTGGATGTGTTGCACTAGAGTTTGTCTAGTGTGCTGTTGTGGACACTGGTGGGCAGCAACTGCCAAACACTCCGGGTGGGGCCTTTCGTAGCCTGACCTGGAGACACTGCCCAGGATCCAACCAGGGACCTTTGGCATGCAGAGCACAGGCCCTGCTGCTTAGGTACGGCTCTCCCCAGGACTGGACAACTGTTCCTGGCCCGAAGCAGGTTGAGAATGGCAGCCTCTCTCTCTCTCCGTCTCCAGCCTTCATGCGAGACTGTTGTGATATGCAGGGAAACAAAGTGGTTTGGGCTTTACTTTGGTCTCACGATGCCTTTGTCTGAAACCTGCATGCATTAAGTCTTCATTTCAGTTCAAAAGGAAAGCCTTTGTTACATAATTTTCGGGGGATTATGCACCTGTGCTTATGTAATGCCTCGTTAACATGTGGAATTTGTTGGCACTGTGGTTGTTATAGTTATCATCATTTGCTCATAAAGTGCAATCGCTGTACATGTCGCTTTATAAGCAAAAGAACAAGAAAAGGCTGGGGAGTTTAAAGGCAACTAGCATAAGAGGTTTTTGAAATGGATTACTTCAGCTTCTCTAAATGAACGTTCTCAGAGATAAAAATCTCCCCTCCTTTTAAGAAAGAAGAACGATGTTGGACCTAAGGCCGATCTAGTCCAATATTCTCTTCTTGTGCTGGCCAACAATCCCACAAGCAAGCTTTCTGTGCAACAGCTGCCTCCCCTTACTGACTGTAAATGTGAGACTACAAGGCAGGTCAGCCCCCTCCCCCAGGTGCCACCCAAGTCATTGTCAGGCAGATTATGAGGCAACTCTAGAGCCAATAGGCTTATCCTAAAGCTGGACATCTCTGTGCAGAAAAGAGAAGTTCCCACCAAAATATGATTGTTCTGACCCTGATCGCTCACACCTGGATGTTTCACTGCATTATTCCTATATCTCTCCAAAATTGCAGAGCAATTATCACAGCCATTAGCTCTTTGTAACTTGACACTAAGACCATTAACTCCATCCGGAACCCATTGTCCATGTGGCAACTTCCATTGTTTGCTCAGCCAGGGAGCCATTCACACCCATGCCCTCAAGGTATATTTTGGGTATAAGATCCCTCCATTTTGAGCAGTTCGATACAGTATCTTGCTTGCTGAAGGCCATGCTGTTGCTCTGATTTCCAAATGAGTACTGTCCTTAGGTGCTAGTCTAAGCCACATCACTGCTTTCTTTGCTGCTCCCTGGACCGGTAATTATCACCTGAAACCCTAAAACTCCTCTATCAACAACTTTCCTCTCTTTATCTTTCAGGTAGCTCTTATGCAAGTGTTTGGATCTTTTGAGTGCATGAGTGAATCTTTGAATAAAACACATTTTAGCTTATTTTGGAATCTCTGGTTGGTTCTTTCCTGCAAGACCTTGTAAACATCGGTGGAAAGATTTCATTAGGTTATCCCCCTCTTGCAGGCCTCCTAATTTAAGCTAAATAATTCCCATTGTCACATGCAAGTACGGGCATTGCAGGTGGACCCCTGAGTCACCCACATTTTGGGGTAACCAAAGGTCTTCCTCCTGTTTGTGGTAACCCAGGCAGTTCTTTCAGAGTGAAGGGCACCTTTACCAAAGGGAGCAGGATGCCTCAGTGTGGCTGCTATATTGTCCCGGTCGCCTTGCTACCTGTGCTGCTCCTTCAGCCTCCATGACTTGTCCTCCATCCCCTCCTGATCCTGGAAGCCCCTCTGACCCCCCTTAGGGCAAACCCTTCCCCCTTGACCCCAGAGCCCATGTGCCTCAACCTGGAATGTATGTCTCCTCCTCTTCCAGTTCCACTGAACTTCCCCACGGTGTTGAAATCCTTCACCTCACAAGGCTTCCGAGTGATAGCCCTGGCACACAAGGAGCTTACCCTGGAGAGGGATACTAACCTGGAGCACCTGGAAAGGTAAGACTTGTAGAGGCTCAGCCGTAGCCAGGGCTGGCCTGTCTCAGCCAGGTAGCCAGAGGCAGAGAACCCACAGCAGAAACTAAAACCAAGAAACCACAACAGACACAGTTGGATGTGTGGCTCAGTTTTAACCGTACATGCACACACACATATAGGAAGCTCTGTAACAGCTGACTGTTTGATCTATTTTGTTCCTGTGCTGAAAGGAACTTAGGGTGTATCCACATATATGTGCAAGTATGTTTCTGTGGAGCTATCTACTTTGATCTATTTTTTTCTAGAGCTTTTGTATTTATTTCTCATCAAATGTTCACTCTGAGCTTTGTAAGTTTTCTTTTGGAAAGTCCTAACCCAGTTATTTTTTAAAAAGAAGAACTTCTAGAACTGCTCTAGGAAAGCACAGCTTTGGAAAATGTTTCCCTGATGGTCATGCTGACTGTCCACCTGGGGCAGCCATCTCACAGCCCACTGCAGAACAACTCCGTTTGGACTAAAGAAGGGCTGGGCCCCAGAGGTGTCTGGCCTTTCTATGTTATGCCAGTCCAGAATGTGGCATCTTTTCCCTTCCCTTTTGGAAATAACCTCCACCTGTTGCCTTCTGACCCCTCCAAGGGAGAAAGTGGAGTCCAACCTGACCTTCTTGGGTCTCCTCGTCATGGAGAATCGGCTGAAGAGTGAGTCCAAGCCTGTCCTGGAAGAACTCAGTAGTGCCCGCATCCGGAGCGTGATGGTCACAGGTACCCCGGGGGCTTCCTCTCTCTTTTGCATGGGCCAAGGAGCAAGGCTGTTCTGACTTAAGGATACAAAAATAATTGCAGATGTTCTTGCCCTTGACAGTAAGAGTTTGAGACACCCTATTCAGGGAAACTCTCAGCCACTGCAAGCACACAAGAACAAAAACACTTGTGCTTTGGGTTTTTTCCCTTGTTTTCCTTGGGTTTGCACACACCCAAAAAATGTATTTTTGTGCAAAACACATATTTAGTACAAAAAACACGTATTTTGTACATTGTACAAGCAATATGATTCTGTTTTGTGGGAAATGTGATGTTTTATTCACATGGGCACAAACAGAATGAATGAATCATAGAATTACAAAATCATAGAGCTGGAAGAGACCACAAGACCACCAAGTCCAACCCCATTCTGCCATGCAGGAAGACACCATCAAAGCAGATTTTTATCTCTGCTCCAAACTGAAATCCAAAAGAAGATATACATCTCTCCTACAAATTCACACACTGTGTGTAGGTAGAGCTATTGTGGCAGAGTAACTCAAGTGAACTTGGTTACCGGGGAGGGGCAGGCTTGATTTTTTGAAAGGAGAAGCCTGCAGCTCTTGGGGGCTCACCACAGACCTTCTGACAGCATCTTGGGGAACCTGAAGTTTTGGAGGCCTTGATGAACACAAGGTGGACATTGTGAGGAGAAACCAGGCTAGGCCTGAAACTTTGCAGGCTGTCAGCTTTTGAGTTCTCAGCTGCTTCTGACAGATTCATCAGTCCTAGTCTGGGTCATTTTGAGTCAGAAGGTAAAATCTGGGCTGAGCACGGTTATTTGTAAGTTAAGGCAAAAACTTTGGAGGTTTTTAAGCAGAGGTTGGATGGCCATCTGTCAAAGGGAGGGCTTTGATGTGGGTTCCTGCATGGCAGAAGGGGGTTGGACTAGAGAGCCCCTGGAGTATCTTCCAACTCTATGATTCTATGATTCTATGACTTTGAGGGATTTACTATGTGGCAGAGGAGATTAGAAGCCAGTGTGGGGCGGTGGTTTAATAACTGAACTACGATCCTGGAGAGTAGGGTTTGATTCCCCACTCGGCCATGGGAATCCACGGGGTGAAGTTGGGTATGTCACACTCTCTCAGCCCCAGAAAACCCCATGATAGATTTTCCTTAGGTTTGGCATAAGTCAGAAATGATTTGAAGGCATACAACAATAAAAGAATATTTTTGGAGACACATCAACTCAAGGTCCCTTTGTCTGGGTAGAAGTTCTTGTGTGGTTCTTGACACTACACAACCCACACTGTAACTAGGGCATAAATCATTTCCCAAAGGAAAAAAAGATGTCCCAAAGTCTCAACCGATTCCTCGTTTTAACAGAAGCCAGAGATGTTGGGACTAGCACTCTTCATCTATGGCCAGTGTAAATCTTACATTGTCCAGTATTTCCTCCACACAACACTAAGTATAGACTTAAACAACATAAAAAAGCCTCCTCTCCTTCACTCCCCACAGTGATCCATCTTTTTCCTTCTACAAATGATCCATGTCCTATGGACCTTCTCCCATACTGCTAGTTATAGTGTGGATTGTGTAGTGTTAGTTTTAATAATTGATCATTCTAATGATTTATTAGATTTGTTATAAACTTACACACACACACACACACACACACATTTGGTGCTCATGTCTTAGTTCTTTCTGTTTCTTTTTCTTTGTTTCTGTGAGTTAGGTCTTATCCTTTCCTTTCCTCCTGCAGTTCTTGGACTTCTGGCTTGGATCTGACATTCAAGGTCAAGTAAATTCTAGGAAGGTGTCCCCCTGATCCTCCACTGCCATTGCAAGCATTTTTTAAAAAATGATTGAAAAAGTACTGATTTTCTTTTCCTTGCCTCCAATCCATTTGGGATACTATACATGGAAAGCCCATGAACATTTTTTTACAGTTCAGAACTGTCCCAGTTGAGGCATGGACGCAGGTGGGCAAAGGGAAGCTCCATTGAAACTAATTCTGTTGGCTTTCACTTTGCAGGTGACAACCTTGAGACAGCCATCATGGTCGCCAGGAACTCTGGGATGATCTCCCCAGGCAGCAGAGTCATCCTTGTGGAAGCCAGAGATCCAGAGGAACCCCAACCGGCATCTGTTACTTGGCAGGAGATGGAAGAGACGCAGCCTTGTGTGGATAAAAAACAAGTAAGCAATTCCTGAAGTCTTCGCTGATCCTTGGTCTTGGCAGAATGGATGAATGTAATGGGCAGCACGTGTGCTGGTGTGTTTTGGTGGCAGCAAAAAAAGGGACTCCCTCCAGCCTCACTATTCTGAAAAAGGAAAGCCAGCCCCCCTCTGTCCTTGCCTTCCACCCTCCCTCCCTCCAGCTCCTGTAGGAGGCCACGGCCAGCCTGCATGGCAGGGATCCGTCATCATTAAGTAAAAGTAACAGAAATGGAAAAGAGGTAGAAAAATAGTTGTTTGTCAGTGGCAAGTGTGGGCTTTATCAATTAATGTAGGTGAATCACTCTTACAGATGGAGTGAATCACTCTTACAGATAGTAGCATCTTTCACTGAGACTTTTCACATCACATGGTTCCTCTACTGTTCTTCTCCTGGGAAGAAACAGTTTGAAGAGTGTTTCTCTGATCCATTAATGACCCTCTTTGTAGACCCTCTTCCTTATTTCTGGAGGAACTTATGGGTGAGCATCAGGAAGGGCTTGGCACCAAGCTCACTGTGGCAAGTAGACCTGGTTCCTGGAGAACGTCTAAAGAAGGTCTTTCTCCCTCATCCCACCTCTAGTGGGAAGGGGAGACTCAAGTGGCAGTGTGAGTCTTATCCCAGGAGGACCCAGAGCATCTTTAGCTGCCCCCCCCACCTCCTTGGTCCTTTTTCCTTTGCATTTCACTTCCATAAGTTCTAAAAAGTCTGCAGGGATCCAGTCTGGGAAGAACTTTCACTTGTGTCTTTCAGGATTCCTGCATTGCCATAGATGGCAAGAGTGACTTCCACTTTGCCTTGAACGGGAAGACCTATGAGGTGCTCCAGAAATACTTCAACCATTTGCTGCCAAAGGTAAATTGGGGACAAACGGGGTGGGGGTGGAGTTCACTATTGGTGCTCCTTTCTTGCAGATGGAGTCACATTTTTCAAAGCGTCACTCATTTTGCTTTCCACAGATACTTGTGAATGGAACTGTGTTTGCACGGATGTCTCCAGGGCAGAAGTCCAGCCTTGTGGCAGAGTTTCAGAAACTGGAGTAAGTGACTTGCTCATAATACAAAGAGGGAGAGTGGACTGCTTTTTCCAAAACCCCAGAATGTATTTATAGCCCACAGCAAAAGGGAGGCACAGCCACCATGGTTTGGGCATTGGACTATGACTTTGGAGAACAGAGTTCAAATCCTCTCTGGTCTCAGAGGGGAGTAGGGTGAAACCCACTCTGAGCAGATTTTGCCAAGAAAACCCCGTGATAGGATTGCCTTATGGTCACCATAAGCTGGAAATGACATGAAGGCAAGCAACAACAACACTACGAGGAGAAATCTTAAAGAAATCACAAGACTCTTCTGGGCCTGTGCTTTTGTTTAATGGGCT
This sequence comes from Cyclura pinguis, assembly GCA_030412105.1. NCBI lineage: Eukaryota > Metazoa > Chordata > Lepidosauria > Squamata > Iguanidae > Cyclura > Cyclura pinguis. The sequence goes on from CM059601.1 coordinate 1,031,567, forward strand.
GCTAAATGATATCCTCTCCTGTCTTCCAGTTACTACGTGGGGATGTGCGGAGATGGGGCCAACGACTGCGGGGTAGGTCCTTGTGGCAGTGCCGTGTTCTCATTCACATGTTAGCTGTTGCCCACCCTGATCCCTTCCCTATAAACACGCGGGGGGTCATTAGTGGAAATAATATCTTCTGAAAAAAATTAAACTAACGTGCACCTCCTTGTGGTAAGTGGAGATTTCAGAGACAATGAGGTGTTCCTTTAAAAAAAAAAAGAAATTGAGCATGTAAGAATGCATCTCCTTTTGTTTTCAATTCCTCTACTGGTGTATCAGCTTATTTATCACTGTATATTGGAGCATAAACACTAAAAGCAGGCAGTGTGTGGAGATGAGACGGGTGCTGAGAGATATGTGTCCCCCCAGTCTTTCTACACCATTAATAAATTCCAAAAGATTCATTAGTGTGAGCAATGTTTGTGTTCTAAAATGCCTTCACGGGTACACACTTTGATCTTCATCAATGTTGGCTTCTTTCCATGAATTAAGAATTAATCCCGTTTCTGTCACATCATTCATTACACTTTGCAAGGTAGATAACAGTTCTTTCTGTAAGACTTTATAACGAGAGACTTCAAATCCATCTAGTCCTGGAGTCTTTTCAGACTTCAATTTTTTAATAACCTCCACTGTCTCTGATATTATAATCTTCTGAACAATCTGTTCTTTCCCTTCTTTTGTCAGTTTTGGTAGCTGTTGTCTCTTCAGGTTGTCTTCTTTCCTTATCTCTTCTACCTTCTTAGTTGAATAGAGTTTTGAGAAGTATTCATGAAAAATCCTTTGTAGGTCCTTATCCTTAGTAAATTCTTTATCACCTTCTTTCAATTTTGAGATCATTCTGTTCTGCCTTTCTTTTCTTAGTCTATTTGGGAGCCATCTTCCTGGTTTATCTGCCTGTTTAAAACTCTTCTGGCACAAAAAAATTCAACTTCTTTTCAGTACCCTCCATAGTCAACACTGATAATTGACTTCTCAATCATCTTAACTGTTTCAAAATTCCTTTATCTTCTGGAGATCCCTTTAGTGCATCCTATTTAATCTTTATTTTATCCATAATCATCTGTGTTTCCCCATTTGCTTCTTTTTATACTCTTTGTTAAATTTAATAAAGTGTCCTCTTATGTATGCCTTACTTGACTCCCAAACTGATCTAATATTAGTTCCTTTATTTTAATTCATTTTGAAATATTTAACCTCTCTTTTTTAGAATCACTTCCTTATTTAAAACTAAGGACTCATTTAATCTCCATCTAAGTTCTTTGTTTTTCCTTCTAAGCTTCATCATCACAGGATTGTGATCAGAAAAAGTTTTTGGCAGTATCTGAACTTTATATATCTTACCAGTCCACATTTTGGAAATCTGTATTATATCAATCCTTGAATGAATATGGGACTTCTGAATATGGGACTCTTGCAAAAAAGTAATATCCAAGTCCAATTTCTTTAAATAATGAGATATCTTACCCTTTTTATGGGTGGATGTTTGCCCCATTTGTATTCAAAGTCAGAAATCTGTAATACATTTTTACACTTCAGACAGTGAAAAGTCGAACTTAGGGCCTTTCTGCACTACACTGTTATAGCACTATTATTCCACTTCCAACATCCCGTGGAATTCTGGGGTTTGCAGGTTAGGGAGGAGCATTTAGAATTCTCAGCCAGGGAGCTCTTGGGACTCAGTAAACTACAAACCCCAGAATTCCACAGGATGTCATTGAAAGTGGAATAATAGCACTAGAACAGTGTAGTGCCTCATTTATATTCAACGTCAAATATTTGTAATCTGTTTGTACATTCAGATAGTTAAAAGCTCAACTTAGTCTCTACATTTTTCATTGCTAAATGAAGATCTTCTTATCTTGAGCACCTAATGCAATTGTTTCCTTTTCATCAGAGTCTTTGGTTTCCTCTTTTGATTCCTGTTGTTCCATTTCTCTATCAAATTCATTCTTAAATGTTCTCAGGAAGTCATTCACCTTATCAATTGAGTTCAGCTTGTATCTTTCATTCTTGTAAGTAAAAATAACTGTTTCTAGTCTATCCCAATTGAGAGGAATATTCTTTCTCCTATTGTCCACCAAAAATTTATATATATTTTTCCTTTTCTAAGAATTTGTACTGAGATTTACTTCAAGAGGACAAACAAGTTGCCTTGAATCTATCATGGTGCCTTCCAATGAAGCTCCAAGATTTGATCTCTCAACATTCTGGTTGAAAACTGAATTACATCTCTTGGTCCTTTTATCCTTCGTGTGTAAGTGGAATTAACTTGATATATAGCTGTTATATTATGTTCAATGTAGTATTCATCTTCTCCCATAAATACTGATAATTTTCAATTGTCTTTGTATCTAGTTTCTCTAGTTCTTGATAATCTATTGTCTACATTTGAGTGGTCTTAGTTTCCAAATGGTGGTCTTTTCTTGCAACATTGCTTTCTTATTCTCTTGAACTTCAGTAGTTGTCTTTTCTAGCATCTGCTGGATTTTTTTTTTTAAAACTTCACCTGTCAGTTGTTCTTTCAATTCATCCATCTTATTCTCAGAGGATACTTTAAATTGCCTAAATTCTACCACAAATCTGGCAAAATAATCAGGCACTTTGCCTTCCTCAGCTGAATCCTTTCTAGTTTGCGTCTTCTGTTTAGATTATGAAGCCGTGTCTATCTTCTAGAAAACATAATCAATGTAGCCAATTTCATTTTTCTTTCATTGTTAAAATTTCATAGCCATCTGTTTCATTCACTGTATTTTTCCCATTTAACTGTGCTGAGGCAGCTTCTGTTCCAAAACATAGATAAGGATGGAATTATTTCACAAAACTTTCCCAGGAATATGGAAACTGGCACAATGCCAATCAGCACACTAACTAACAGTTTATGTAAAATCCAATCTTCATAAATTCCAAACATAATAGCCCTACAAATATATAACAGCAAAGACCTCTTAGGTAAATTGTAATCCAAATAGGAAAGTTTTTAGTTTAAAAAAATTCCACTTAGCTAGGCAGACTGGTACAGTCCAGACAGGGGGAAAAAAACATAAAAGACAGAAAGAAAGAAAGAAAGAAAGAAAGAAAGAAAGAAAGAGAAAGAAAGAAACAATTTTCTAAAAGTTCCGAATTTATATACACAGGTACAGAGCAACAACAGCAACAACAAAAGTCTTTTTCCAAAAATTTATAAACCTGCTGATTTTTCCTTTATAAATCCACAAGAGAGGCATTACAAAGAGGGTTGATATAATTAACTTGTCTTTCCAGTAATAATCTAAAAGAAGTACTGTCTCTTTAAATTATCTGTCTCATGAGAAGGCACTTTAACAGTAGGGACGCAGTCTTCACTGATGCAAACAGGGCTTCTTGCCTTTCTTATTTAAACAAAGCAATTAAAGTCTAGGTTTCTTCTGACCAAGAGATCCAGTCAAAGATTAATGTAATGTCCATGGAGGGCAGGGAGAAACACTCACCTCCTCAGCTGCACCAAAGCATGCAATTAAGTCCTCAGCCTTGGGATTGCAGAAGCTGCACCATTCCTGAGCAGCCACTTTGGAGGTAGTCCAGCTAGTTCAGAGATCCTTAAACTCTCCCTGTGTCAGAGACCACTGGCTTGACAGGAGGAGCCCCCGTGTCAGGCACAATGCTTTGTAGTTTGCAATCTAGCGAGCGATCACTAGATCACAACCACTATTTACCCCGGCCAAAAACTGGAGCTTTGAATGGTTAAACTATTACATAGGGTGGAGATGGACAAGTTAACAACTTTAATTAGAGAGGGTTCTCGTAATGAATGCAAACAAGAAAAGAAAAGGATCATAATATATAGTAAATCTACAGAAGCAAAAGAAGCAGTAAGAGGTTTCGACTAATGGGAAAAGTTAGCTATATTTTTCTTTGGTAGAGTAATACTAAATTTAGTATTAGATATTAATTAATAGAACTATAAATGTATTAGGTTCGTACATTTTTAGTAGTATTAATATTACAAAATGTCAAAATAGAAGTTTATTTAACATTTCTATAAATATAAACATGATTTGTGGAGGTAGTATATTATAGTAATAATATCTACAATTTTAATGAGAAATCAGAAGTCAGATGTATATTCTTTTTTCTATAGTTGCCGACCTTTGTGTTTTAGTTTGTTTAGTCTGTTTGTAGTTTGTTTAGGTAGTTGGCTGGACTGGTACTCTTTCTGAAATTTGGAATTTAAAGGATGTGAGTGATTGCAGCATCCAGAAAATCTGTCTACATTTTACCTGGATGCAGAGATGCAGCGAATGAGAATATCTCCTCAAATCTTCTGGGTTTTTGCTTCCCTTCCCGCAGGCTTTGAATGTGGCCCATGCTGGGATCTCGCTTTCAGAGCAAGAGGCCTCCACGGCTTCACCCTTCACCTCCCAGGTTCCCAACATCAAATGCGTGCCAGAAGTGATACGGTAGGTTGTGTCCCCCAGGCATTCACAGCTGTAATGGGCACATAGAACACTCTTTTTCCTCCAAAGATTTGCCAAGAAGTCTGTTGCTCTCCTAACCCTTCTCTGTCCTCTCATGCCTTTCTCTGCCATCTGAAGCAGCTGCTGGCCTGCTTGTCCTGGCTTCCGTATTGCCACATTTGGAATGCCAAGGTAGTAGAGAGGCTATGTGTGGAGCTGGCCTGCGGTCCCAGGCATGGCTCTTTCTCCCAGTCCAAAATGCTTCTTTCAGCTGGGTGGAATGTTTTCTGGAAAGCCCCACAGGGCCGATCACACTATTCATTTTTCCATCCTAGGGAAGGCCGTGCTGCCCTGGTCTCCTCCTTTGCAGTTTTTAAATACCTGACTATTTATGGCATGTCGCAGTTCATTGGTACGGCTCTGCTTTTTTGGGTATGTATGTATGTATGTATACCTACTGGGCTTATGTCTATTGCACGTGGTGGGTGCCACAAAGTTGGTGACATATTCATGGGTCACTTGTGCTACATTTGTGGGGCGAATTATATGCCATAACACAACAGATGTATTCTGCTGCAGTGGCAGAAGCAGAGTTGTGCATTGCAGTTGCTATTGTACATAGTGCAATGGCTTTACCCCTTGAGCATTTGGGTTATGTGTTATGTGCATTGCATCTGTATATTGCACTTGTACCTTGGGCACTGCAAGTCATTCATTAGACGTTGCGCACTGTGCATTGCACAATGGCACCCAGTCACTAACTTGTGGTACTCAGGGTTGCTATTCTGCAAGCAAGGGCTGTGGCCTTGTTGCTGTCTGTATTAATGAAACAATAATTAGGAGTTGCAAAACAACTTTCTTTTCTTTTATTTTCTATTTTAGCAACTACAGATGTTTGGGAACTACCAGTACCTCATGCAAGATGTCTGCATTACCCTTGTTGTCTGCCTAACAAGTAAGGAGAAGGTCGCCCTGTTCTCCCTCTTACTGTCTGGCTGAACTTATCCCTGTCGATTTAGGGTTTGATCACACGCTGCATTTGTTGCACGATTGCTTAGCTTGGTGTTTGAGCTCTCTTTATCACATGACATTATCACTCTCCCATTGTCGGGTTGCTTTCCCATCATTATCCTTTTCATTCTGGGAAAATACCCATGAATGGCTCCAATAAAAAAAAAAAGAAAGAAAGAAAATATAGCGCGTGCGCTAGGTAGTGCAGACTTGGGAAGGGAGGTGGGGTGAGCGGAGTGGTGGGGAAGACTGATGATAGGAGCATAGTGTTATTGCCGAGATGGTGTGATCACAATTGTTTCTATAGTGGCGCATTTCCATTTCCCTAAACAACACAATTGCTGCCAGACGACAGACTGGTGTGATAACGCTCTTATGCTGGAGTCTGCCAAGGAGACCACAGAGTCACAGAAGAGTTGAAAGAGCCCACAGGGGCAGAAGCCTCCATTTCAAACGTGAAGTGCTGCAGTTCTTGACTGATTTAGAATTGGCCTCTGTTTGCCATGAACAATGTGCCTGAACAAGCCTTGGTCAGGTTTTAGGTCTGCTGGGCCTCTCAGGCAGGGGGATTTTCAGAGCTGTGGAGCAGCCACCAAGAGAGCCTCTGGTAGTATCCTGTGCCTTCCCTCTCTGCCTCTGCCCACTTCCTTCTGGTTTGCAAGCCCTCTCTGCAGTGGCATCTTGTCAGGAGCTGCTGGGCCCTGGAGCAGGCGAAACAAACAGCCTTGATTCCTTGCAACAGGCATCTCTCTTTCTGGCATGCTTCTCTGTCTTCTACAGTGAGTTTGACAAAGGCCTATCCAAAACTGGCCCCCTACCGACCTCCTGGACGCCTCCTCTCCCCATCGCTGCTGCTCTCCATCATCCTCAATGTCTGCTTCACCTTCACGGTCCAGGTCTTTGCCTTCCTCTTTGTCAAGCAGCAGCCCTGGTACTCCCAACTGTGCAGCCACAGGTGAGCTCCTCTCCAAACAGGGATCCCAAAGAGAAGCTCAAATGCAAAATGGAAGGACGTCCATTTCCCCCTCGCTTTCCCTGCTAGATATGGGTTGCTTCCTAAATTCCAGAGGGACTTGCATTTATGCCCCCCAGGAAGTCATCTTCTGATCCACAGTTTGGCTCCTGTTCCCAAGGACGGGAACTTGGCTGTTCTTTGGATGTTGTCCTGGACTGAATCCCAATGAGCTCAGTCTTGAGTCCTGTTTTAACTCTATAGGCAGTCTGATTCTATTTTAATCTCATTGCTTTGTGTATGTTTACCTGCTTTTATTTTTACCAGGCTTCCCAATCTTGGGGAAGAGTCGGGGGATAAATAACGGGAGGGAGGGAGGGATGTTCACTCTGGGTCTTTTCCCTGCCCCACATCAAACCCCATCTCTGTGGATGGAGGTAACATGCCACCAGCAGCAGCGGGAAAGGTTGAGGGAGAAGTCATGTCAGTGAAATAGAAGGCACAATCCTTTGGAGATACTTTTCCTTCCAGGGGGTGCCCCTCAGAAACCCAGCCACTCATTCCAGGCAATGGGACAGCCAACTGCACTGACCCAGAGGATCTGGTGCTGAGCTACGAGACCACCACCTTGTGGCCACTAGTCACCATCAACTGCATCATTGTGGGCTTTGTCTTCTCCAAAGGGAAACCATTCAGGAAGCCCATCTATACCAACTGTGAGTCCAGCTGGTGCCCCTGGTATTTTTCATCCCTTGTAAGTCTGTGGGTTTTTTTGCCCCTCCCCATTCTCTAGCCTGCCAAGCCTGGTGCTAAAGACTGGGGCCACCCTTCCCCTAGAAATGAGGAGACCACTTGTTTATTATCTAGGTAGCTTTCCTGTTCTCCTGGGTCATATTGTCATTGCTCCTGTTTGTTAATTCCTGACTCTTCATCACCCTGCTAGCTGAAAGTCTCCATCTTTTACCCCAAAACGTGGGTGACTCAGGGGTTCACTCATGATGCCAGTAGCTCCATATGACAGAGGGGAATTAATTAGCTCTAAAATAGGAAGTCTGCAAGAGGGAGCTAACCTAATGAGATCTTTCCACCAATGTTTACGGGGTCTTGCAGGAAAGAACCAGCCAGAGATTCCAAATAAGCTAAAATGTGTTTTATTGGAAGATTCACTCATGCACTCAAAAGATCGAAACATTCGCACAAGAGCTAACTGAAGGATAAAGGGAGGAAAGCTGTTGATCGAGGAGTTTTAGCATTCAGGTGATAATCACCGGTCCAGAGAGAAGTGAAGAAAAGTTGCAGTGTGGCGTAGGCGGGCACCTAAGGACAGTTCTCATTCAGGAATCAAACAGACAGCGTCATGTTCAGTAAGTCAGGAAACTGTGAGAGACTGCTCAAAATCAAGGGTTTTTATACCCAAAATCTACCCTACGAGTATTGGTGTGAATAGCTCTCCCAGCTGAGTGGACAATGGAAGTTGCAAGACAAGCAATGAAGTCCAATGAAGTCTTGGTGTTTAGGTGATGGCTGCTGTAATAGCTCTGTATTGTGACAAGGTTAGGAAGACTAAACAGGGAAACATCCAAGTGTGAGGGATCAGGGTTAGAACAATCATATTTTGGTGGGAATTTCCCTTTTCTGCTCCGAGATGTCCAGCTTCTAGCCGAAGCCTATTGTCTCTAGAGTTGCCTTGCAATGTTCCTGACAATGATTACGGTTTCACCTAGGAGGGATTGTGGCTGATCTGCCTGGCCATCTCACGTTTACAGTCAGTAATTTTCCTTTTTCCAGCTTGACCTTCTAGTCACCTCAGGTTCCACTTTGTATAGATGCCAATTAACGTAGTTGCCAATTAAATAATATTGTCAATTAAGCCATATCAATCTTAGGGGGTGCTCGGGGCTGTAACACATCTCCCTGGGTTTAATTGGGACCTCTTTCTCCTCCTTTGATCACCCAGATATATTCTCCGGCCTGCTCTGCATCCAGCTTGGCATTTCCCTGTTCCTTTTCTTTGCTGACATAGAAGCTGTGTACAAGGGGATGGAGGTGAGTGCTCGGGGTGCCTGGGGATGGGATGTTCCTTCTGCCTCTCCTGCGAGCACACATCCGTCGTCTCCAGCTCTCCTCTAGCATCAGGATGTGGCCAGAGAGCACAGGATGGAATGCCGTGTTCTCTGCTTGGAACAGACGGCAGAACGATGCATGGCTGGCCTGCAGGCGGAGCCCTCGGTCAGGCCGAGTGGTGGGTGGGAGGGGGTGGCATCGCTGGCGCGTAAGGGCTGCCAGAGCAGGGCGGCTGATCTCAAAGTGGCCAGGTAGTAAAAGTGGGGGTTCCTTTCCTCTCCGCACAGTTCCTCTGCACCCCAGAAGTCTGGAGGATTTATGTTTTCGTTATGCTGCTGGTCAAGTTTTCTGTCTCACTCTTTGTGGAGGTGAGTGGATGATGGGTTTTGGTTTGACGGGTGGTGGGTTGCCCTTGGAAACTGCCCAGAGGTCCATCCTTCCCTCAGAGTGTCACCCGCTGCTGCATGCCCACGGGGGATACCGAGGCGGTGAGGGGGAGGGTGGTGAACAAGGGCGATGCCATCCCACGACGGGCAGCAAAGCTCTGGGGTGGAGCACTGCTTGGCACTCCTCCTATGGCTGTCTTCTTCCTCTCCTGAAAGCAAGGTGGCCTTCCTACTGGCCGTACCTGTCCATCTGCAACTGGTGGGACCAAGGGACACCCCACAGTCAAGGAAACCCATCCACCGAGTTTCCCCCTTGTTGCTGCCGCGTCCGCGTGCCTTCCGGTTGTTTCCAACTTATGGGACCCTGAGGCAAACCCGCCATGTTTTTTTCTCGGCGAGACTTGTTCGGAGGGGGGTTGCCTTTGCCTTCCTCCTTGGCTGAGAGGGCGTCACTCGTCCGAGGCCACCCACTGGGTTTCCACGGCTGAGCGGGGATTTGAACCCTGGTTTTCAGACTTTTGTCCAACGCTCGAGCCACCACCCCGTGCTGACCCGTCCCCCCTTCTGCACACGATCATTTCTTTGCAGGATGGCATCTTGCAAAACTACCGCCTCTGGCTGTGGATCAAGGCCCTGTTTGGGTTCCGCTCCTCCAGCCAGTACCGGAAGCTGCAGAGGCAGCTGGAGAGGGAGAGAGCGTCTTGGCCTCCCACGAATCGCACGGATTTTGCAGCAGGCAGAAAAAGCGAGGTCTACGTCAACCCCGTCTATGAAAACCATGAAGGGAACTAGCTTTCCTGGCTGTAGCCATCGAGGAGCCGGCTGGCGGATGAGGACTTGCTAACTTACCTGTACAGGATGTAAATTGAACTTTTTTTAAAAAAATACAAATCCATGGTGAACATTGTCACAAAGAAGATCCTCAGAAGATCTGGAAACAGGCAGCTTTTGGGACACACCCTGCTTTTGGAATCACTTCGCCCAGACTTATCCAAATTTTCAAAGGCTGCAACAGGCTATCTAAGGGTGCTGCTAAACGGGCTGCTGGTTTCTGCTTTGTGATAATAAAATTAATTCTCATTTTTTCCAAAAGAAATTTATTTTATTTTCTTTTAGCCTTTTGTAGTACATGGGTAGGAGAAAAATATTCAAAGGCCTGAGAAAGGCATCAGGACCAAAACGTCCTGGCTGAGGTCCAGGCAGCCCCCAGCTGGAAGGGAACTCTCTGCCAGCGGAAAGGATGCCAGTCGGTGGAGCGGAGGGGGTGGCGGGAGCTCCCTCTAGAAGCAGAGAGTTGGAAGAGACCCCAAGGGCCCTCTAGCCTCTATTCAAAAAGTGCTGAAGAAGTAGGCTCCACCACACTCTGTTAAGACAGCAGCGTATTCCTATGTCACACCGTTCTTACCATGAGAAGTTCTTCCTAATGTTTAGTGAAATCTCTTTTCATGTAGTTCCAATCCATTGCTCCACGTCACAGTCTGTGGAGCAGCAGCAAACAGGTTTGCTAACAGATGACATCCCTTCAAATATTAGGACATGGCATCACGTCCCCTCTTCACCTCCTCTTCTCCAGGGTAAACACCCCCAGCTCCCCAAGCTCCCTCTCCCGCTGCTGAACCAGTCTGCCTCCATCCACACTCACAACTCCAACTGTTGGTTGGAGAAGAAAACTGGCCCCTTGGAGGTTGAGGAACAGAGGCTGGAGTAGAGCAAACACAGGGGTTTATTTAGACTGCTGAAGCACCGAGCAGACCCTGCCATCCATGCTCAGAGTTTACTAGCAGACAGGTGGCCAGCCCAGGCTTTGAAAGAGCTCTTACAGCTCTATCCAGAAGCAGACATGGAGCAACTGAAAGTCCATGGTGGCCATGCAAACTGACCAATAAGTGAGCAAGCACAATTTCCACATTGTGCATATCACAATTTGCTATTGTTCCCTGCAACTCAACACCGGTGTTCTGACAGGAAGCGTTTTCAGCATAACACACCAAAATCTTTGGGGACGACGGTCATAACACCCTGATGGTGTTCAGCTTGCTTTTCCTTGAGATCTCTGGGACCCAAAAACTGTGGAGGGCTACACCTCCCCACATGCAATAAATGTTCTGCTACAAAATGCCATCAAGGACCCACGTGGGGCATTTTGCCAGATTTTGGGAGACCAGTAAAGGCCTTTTTTCACTTCCCGTTCACATCCTGTTCTTTCAAAAAAGGCCTCTCCTGAGCCCAAAATGGCCCTGGAGGACATAAGAAAATGGCAAAATGCCCCCTGGGGGCATTTTTTTTTTTTGAGAAAAATGTTTTGACTGCTTGGAGGCTGGTCCCAGGGGTTGGACTTTGTCCCCCCCCCCCCCCCAGTTCTAGGGCAACAGCCGTTCAGAAGGGACTCTCACCTCTCTTGTGGGAATCCACCTCTTTCTTATCCTCAGCTAAAACCTCGCCTCTGGCTTTTTAGGTGAGCACCTGCGGTGGAGGCAGTAGTCCACTTCGGTCTGACCCCCTCCTGTCCCACCTGCAAGGCTGCTCACTTGGGCAAGGAGAAGCTCACCTGGGCAGGCAGGAGCAGAGCATGATGGAGGTGATCAAAACGAGAAGGACAACAATGGCAGCGACTCCGATAGTGATGTAAGTGATACTCCAGGAATTGTCTTCTGAGTGGTCTTTGAAAGCAAGTGAAGACCAGGAGGGGGGAGTCAGAGGGAGGGCACTTGGAGAGGGATTCCCACCCACCCCTCCATTCGCCTCTTCCCCCCAAATCCATCTGTCTCTCTCTGTCCCACTGTTTACATCCTACAGGGCAGCTTACAAACTGAGGAGGCACGCAAGTTAAAATCTCAGGACAGCTGAAGGCAAAGAGTGGCTGAGATCCTCCTCTGCGGGGCTGGGTCAGTGCAAATTGACACCCCCATAGTTCAGTGGTGGCTGAGGTACTCCAGCAATCCTGACATTGTGCAATTAACTGTGTAGCTGCCCGTGTCCTGCTTCGTGCCCCTATGGCCATGGCAATGCTCGGGGGCTCTTTCTCCCCTGCCAGGGAATGAAGGGATACATTGTAGGCACTGGCAAAGACTTAGGCACCCCCCCACCCAGGATGTACAACAGTATGTGCAATGGCGCATCTGTGGAACTCTGCTTACACAGTTGTGAATTCAACACACTACGGCCAAAAAGGCTCAACCACATGTGTAAGGGCTGTATTAGATGGCCCTTGTGTCCTTTGCAACTCTCTAATCCCCACTTGGACGTCAAACACTTACAGAACACCAGCCAAAATGTTCAGACTAAAAATAGTACTCAATTGTCTGTACAGGTGGGCCTCTGCTTTTGCAGGTTTCCCTTTCACAAATTTGATTATTCATGAGTGGGTGGCTCCTCAATGCCCCCCCTCCTCCTCACTCCTTGTCCTCCTCCTCCTCCTCCTCCTCTATGTCCATTTCCACACTAGTCTGTTACAGCAGCCTGGCCCCTCCCAAAACTGCAAACCCCAGGATTCCATAGGATGTTGAAAGTGGAATCATAGCGCTATAACAGGCTAGTGCAGAAATGGCCTATGTCTTGTGCCACCCATGCCTCTCCCAGATTTTCAGGGCTGGTAAGCTCAACCCAGTTTCAGAACCGCCAGCTGCAGTTGGCCACGATCCAGCTTCTCCTCCCACTTCTCCTCCTCTCCCTTTCTCCTTCTGCTCTCCTCTTCCCCCAAATCCATGGGTCTCTCTGTCACATTGCAGAGGCTCCTTTGGCCTTTAAGTGGTGGGAGGGAGGCGGAATGTAATGCTGTCAGGAGACAGGGCAGCACCTGGCTGCACCTGGCAGAAAAGAGATTGTTACTGCCCTGGCTAGTCCGAGCTTTGGGGATATTAAAAGATATCATTTGATATCACAATTCGGCTTCACTTCTCTATCCCCTTCCACGTGCTTGCGAGGCCCCTGGACAAGCATGCATACAAGCTTGGCCGTTAATCGCCGTAATATTCCTGGACAATATAGGCAGGCCAGAAAATAGCTGACTTGCTGCTTTAGGAGACCTCCAGGCAAGTACTCTAATTAGGTATGGACGCCGCCTACAAAAGAGCCTCTGCCCCGCGATGGCAGCTTGATGGGTTAACTATATGATACCCAAGTACTCTGCGTTTGCATACTGGTTACTCTACTGAGAACCTCTGCAATAACTCAATCATTCAGATTCTGACCTTTCGGAGGCTTTGTCTCCGACTCCAAATCTATTGTTTTCCCCAAGTACGGCATAGCCTGCAGTCACAATTCTCCTTATAAAAACCCTTGATTCCGAGACCTTCCTCGGATCGCTCCCGAGTTTTGTCCCGCCTTGCTGCCGCTTTGCTTGGCGAGCCTCCCCTCAGCTCCACGCGCTGAGTTACATCGCACCCCAGCCTCGCTCTCTATCTTTCCAGGCTTCAGGACAGGTGAAGTATCACCCGAACCAGCAATCCCTCTAAAAATCCCTCTATGCCACTCCAACTTTTATTTTCTTTAGTTATCTTGTGTGAATGTGTTGCATACACTGTTTTGCTTGTGTTTAATAAAACATCATTTATTGTTTCAACTTTTGGTGTGCTCCTTGACTCGACCCGACCCCGTAGACATAGGGTTCGAGATCTCGCTACGTTACCCTGCCTCTCGTAATGCTAAGCAGAGTTCTGAGCTGATTTTCCCCACCTTTAGCTGAGCACATTTTGGTGTCCCTCCCGGGACCCCCAGTACACAGGGTAACAAGATGTCGTTGCCCTGTCCCATACAGGAGGTTACCTGGCCACAAATAAGAACTATAAAGTATCTATTTTCTTCAAATCCTGCCTTTCTCTCAGTGCAGGACCCAGGGTGCCCACAATGTACATTAAAACAGGATACAGCTATGAATAACATGCCCGGAGTTACAGACACGCGTCCTTCTAGGTCTGTTGCACAAGGGCTTATCCAGGACCCTCCTCCACCACGCCGCCTCCTCGCCACGCAAACCTGCTTCAAAGACCTGGTGCACACTGGTTTGGCCATTTTGTAGTGGGAGGGAGGTGGAAAGCAATGCTCTCAGGAGACCGGGCAGTGCCTGGCTGCACCTGGAAGAAAACAGACACCACCGCCCCTCCCAGACCTCCAAAGCTGTTTTCTTTTTCCCTCCTGGCTTCAAAAGTGCCGTTGTTCAACACTACCCAGCTGCCCTGCACTGTCCTTGGCCACGAAATGGCTGTGGGGTGTGTGTGACCGCAGCCGGGAAGCTGCCTTCCATCTGGGGCAGAAGGGGCCTGTTTTGTGTGTGTGTGTGTGTGTGTGTGTGTGTGAGAGAGAGAGAGAGAGAGAGAGAGAGAGAGAACAAAGCTCTGCTGGTCACTCACATCAGAGAAATTTGAAAAGCATTGGTTCTCTTATCTTGCCATCAACCTTAAAGATGTTTTCCTGTTGCTTCACACCGTGGAATGCAAACTACTGGTCATCCTCTCAGGCCATGCAAAATGAGACTGCAAAGACAGGTTCCTCTTGCGTCCAGCACCTGCAATGCACCTGTTGCATTCTGTCCTTCAAAGGTCTTCCATCCAAATTGCTCTTCCGGGGTTTTGTACCTCACCCTGTGATGTGAAGGGAGGTCTTTGCTCAGCCACTTTCCGGGTAGAGAGAGAACACAGCTGTTTTGCATCTGGGGTTCGTCCTCCACCCCAACTTCCACTGGCAACTTTTCATCCTCAAGAGTGGCTTTCTTTCCATCTCTTGTGTTTATTGCTCACTCAGTCCTTTTTCATATTACCAGAGAAGTTGAAGCAAGCTTCCGACACTGAAAGATGGTATGTATCCAGACTGGCTACAGATTTTCCTTTTATTAAAAAAAAAAAAAAACAGCTTGATCTTCAAAGACCTGTCTCCTCCTTGATCTGGTGCATACAAGGAAGTGATCTGTGTGTGTCCTTCCTCCCACAGCAAGCGGGGCTGCCCCCCCCCCACTCTCCCTCCACCGGCGGGTAAAGACCTCTGTGTGCAAACAGGAATTTGAGAACTGATTGTTTCTGCAGAAGGGCCATAAGGTCTGGGATCCCTTTCACATTGCGCAGTTATATCACTATGATTCCACTTTAACTGCCATGCCTGCGTCCTGTGGAATTCTGGGATTTGAAGTTTCAGGAGGCATTAGACCTCTCGGGTTGAGAATTCTCAATACCTCGCAAAACTACAAATCCCAGGACTCTGTATGGAGCCACAGCCATTGAAGTGGGATCAACGTGCTCTAACTGCAGGCTGCACTTTCACTATGGTTATTATGCTTTCAAAATAGTCTTATATTGTGTTAAATTGTGGTGTTTTAGTAGGAGACCTTTATTTATTTATTTAGAAAGTTTCTTTATCATCAGGTTTTTCACATGTACCTTGTTTTAATCTTTGTTGTGAGCCCCCTTGGGTTCCATGCCAGGAGCAAACTGGGGAATAGATTAAGTAAGAGGAAGGAAGGAAGGAAGGAAGGAAGGAAGGAAGGAAGGAAGGAAGGAAGGAATTCTCACAGCAGAAGAATCCTAGAATCCTGGAGCTGGAAGAGACCCCCAGGGCCATCCAGTCCAGCCCCCTTCTGCCACGCAGGAAGACACAGTCGAAGCCTTCCCTTTGATGGATGGCCATCCAGCCTCTGTTTAAAACACCTCCGTAGAAAGAGGAGATTCCAACACAGTCCATCGAGGCAGTAGCATGATGTTCCGCTTGCTACCCAGACTTCTGGGGATCCCCGGGGGACACCTTGATTTGCTCTAAACATGCAAAGACTGGGAGAATTAGCAGAGCACTGGCCTTGGCAGAATGAAGGGCGGGGCAACCCAGTGAGATCTTTAACCCAATTTTGATGGGGTCAGACCACACAAAAAACAGCCAAAGATTAAAAAGTAAGCTAAAAATGTGTTTTTATTGGGGGGAATTCACTCATGCATGCACACAAGATGCACACAATCACACATTCACACAAGAGCTAACCGAAAGAAGAAAAGGTAGGAAGAATTATAGAGGCTGAGGGGTTTGGGGGGATTTATAATTACCGGTCCAGAAGAGTAGTGAAGAGCAGAAGTGTGTTTTGGCTCAGGTAGGACCCAAGGACAGTTCTCATTCAGGAGCCAGACGGACAGAGTGACGGGTAGACCTTCGAGAGGCTGCGCTGGGCACCCTGAAACCAGGGATATTTGCACCCTGAAAACAGCCTGTGGCAGTGAAGGTTCCAGATGCGAGACAAAGGGAACCCGTTGTGGACGATCGGTCTTTCGCCTGTTGGGGCTTAGTGGTTGATTGACAAAGACACGATGGGTGTTGTAATAGCCATCTATTGTGGGTAATGTGAGGAAAGAGGAAGGAATCCAGGTGTACAAGGGACGGATGTCTGTCAATCAGTGTCCTGGTGGGCTTCTCACAGTTGGGTTTCCTGGAAAATTCCTGCTTCTATTTAAGCCTATTGTGCACAGGAATGGTGTGTATTTGCCTGACAAACGGCTCAGCCTTACCTGGAGGAAGTTTCGAGTTGACCTCTTCTCACATTTACAGTCAAATTCTTTCCCTCACTTGGTTTGGCCTCTCCGTCACCTCTCGGGCTTGGATTTGATACTAGTGCCAATTAAAGTGTGTTGCTAATTACATATGATGCCAATTAGGTATGGTGCCCATCCAAAGCATACCAATATCAGGGAGCCCCAAAGTGGGGCCTTACACACTATCAAACAGCTTGAAGGGTCCATGCAACGCTTGCAGGTGAGGCTCTTCCTGCCCCCTGGCCCTGCCTCATTCATGGAATTTTACAGCTGCTCCAAATGCTGCTGCTGCTGCTGCCACCATCTGACGTATGAAAAATCTCACTGGTTGGAAAAAGGTGAGCAGAAAAACTTTCACTCGTCTTCTCACCAGTGACAATCTGGGAAACAGATGATACCTCTCCTCTCTTGTGTGTTCCACAAAAGAACGATCCCCTTTCCGATTTTGCTGCTACAACTGCTCTAGAGATGTTGTTCTTGCTGATTTTGTTCTTAAGAGAAGCAGTGAGAAATTTCAGCATTTTTCTTCCTACTATGAAAAAGGAATCAGAAATTGCACAGATTGCAAAGATTATTTGCAGGCGAGAACATAATTATGTGCAAAATTTGCATGTGGATTTTTTTTCTTCAGAAAACAGCATTTTCTATGTAGGAAACCATTTCTCTGCTGAAAATAATTCTGCTCAGAAATCTTATTCTTTGCATATAATATGCTATTTCTTGTGCAGAAATGATGTTTTCTGCACTAAAAAGGTGTGACTTTGTGCAGAGTAAGTCCAAAATGGTGAAGATTCTCATTGGTCCAGGATTCTTTTCATCAGGTTTCCTGGCACTCAAGAAACAGATTTTTCATTCATTTTTGAATATTTCTGAATATTCTTTATACTCTGAAACCACTGTTTTGCAAGGCCAAACATGCAAGCATGTAGGCAGCACTGGCTTTGGCCTCCATTTGTCATTCCCAGATGCCCAAACAAGCATCCCCCAACTCCAGCCCCCAGGCAGCTGCCTTGCCATGGGTCAGGCCCTTGGTGCAACATTGTCCCCTCCTCAGTGTCCATGACTGGCAATGTCTATCTGATGGGGCTAGAGGCATGGGCCCTTCCCCCATGGGGATGATGCCTGGGATTAAATCCTGATGTGCAAAGAGGGTGCAAATATAGGACGGGAGACACATGACTGGATAGGAGTATGTGTGAAGGGGATCTAGGAGTCTTGGTGGACCACAAGCTGAACATGAGCCCGCAGTGTGATGCGGTAGCCAAGAAAGCCAACGCGATTCTTAGTTGCATCAATAGGGGTATGGTGTCTAGATCGAGGGAGGTAATGGTACCACTCTATTCTGCATTGATTAGACCTCATTTGGAATACTGTGTCCAGTTCTGGGCACCTCATTTGTTAGGAGTGGCAACATTTGCATGCTTAATTAATTGGCTAGTTAGTTCGCATGTTTATTGTAGGCATAGAGAGATAGCCTAGAGTAAACTTCCTGCTTGTTTCAGTCAGCACCTCTTCCTCCAGCACACACACATTCTTTGTTCTTAAAAGGTTCTCTTGCCGTTTACACCCCTCTCTTTTGTCTTCACTTCTGTCCTGAAAGCATGCTGTGAGATCTCCTAACAGGGATTATTTTCAGCAAGCATGTGACTGCTTAACTTTGTCTTACTTTTCTTCAAGAATTTGAACCTGTGTAAACTATACCCAAGGTTATGTGAATAAATCCTTTTTACGTATTTTTAACCAAACTGTTTGTGTTTATTTTGAGCTAGATTAAGCGTGTCTGGGGTGGAGATGATAGAAGTGGGGCTGGTAATCTGTTCAACTTCCGTCTGTTCACTACATAATACTCTGCTGGTTGGGAGACTTGCTACAAAAATCCCTCAATTCCCCAGCACTCATTTCAAGAAGAATATTGACAAGCTGGAGCATGTCCAGAGGAGGGCGTCCAAAATGGTGAAGGGACTGGAAGCCATGAAGCCCTATAATGAGTGGCTGAGGGAGCTGGGGATGTTTAGCCTGGAGAAGAGAAGGTTCAGAGGGGAGATGATAGTCCTGTTTAAATATTTGAAGGGATGCCATATTGAGGAGGGAGCAGGCATGTTCTCTACTGCTCCAGAGACTAGAACAAGGAGCAGTGGATTCAAGCTGTGGGAAAGGAGATTCCACCTGAACCTCAAGAAGAACTTCCTGATGGTCAGAGCTGTCTGGAAATGGAATCTGCTGCTGCCTCCATGGAGCTTGGTGGAGTCTCCTCCTCCTTTGGAAGTTTTTAAGCAGAGGCTGGATGGCCGTCTGCTGGGGGTACTTTGACATTTGTTCCTGCATGGTGGAAAGGGGGTTGGAATGGATGGCCCCTGGGGTCTCATTCAACTCTAGGATTCTATGACTTTATGACATAGAAGTACGTCGATACTTCAGGAACAAGACTATCGTGCCTCTCCTCCACAATGTTTTACAGCCTTTGCAGATCTGTAAAACTGGCACACTGATAAGTTTAGAGAACACCCAGATAAATCATCCTCTTTTTAATGATAGTAATACAGATAAAAGAATTGAATTTTTTACAATGGAGAAAAGAAGTTTGATTAGCTCATTTTTGGCCCTTCCCTCGGATTCTAAGAGAGAAATTATCACCAGATTAACTACTCTTCAGGACACTCTTAATGCAATACAGCTATCAGTGGAAACCAGACCGAATCCTGATATACAGAGTAGTGTACTGACTAAGAGTGAAAGAGTTGGAAAGAAGCAACAGGAAGGACAGGATAGCATCTTAAATAAAATTGATGAAAATAGTGAAGAACATTTTCCCACTATTGAATATAATTTTGATAACAATATTATTGCAGAAGAACAAGCAGGCTTTATGAAGGGCAAATCTACGATCGATCAATGCTTCACCCTTCACCATGTAATTCAAAAACATTCCCAAAAAGGTAGAAAAGAACTTTTCACTGCTTTTGTGGACCTCAGCTCTGCTTTTGATCTTATTGACAGAAATCGCCTTTGGCAAAAGTTAGCTGACACTAATATTGACAGAAGACTGCTTTTTCTAATCCAGTGGTTACATAACAATATCTCCCTTAGGGTTAGACTTGGAGCAAATGGACTTTTGTCTGATAATATCCCTACAGACAGAGGAGTTCGTCAGGGATGCCTTCTGGCGCCCTTTTTATTTAATTTTTATATAAACGATATTGTCAGAGAGATGAGTGGCCCAGAATGTTTTCCAGTTTCCATTCAAGATGTTAAACTCTCGATTCTCCTATATGCTGATGACATAGTTCTGATCGCTACCACTCTGATTGGGATGCGGAGACTACTAAAGAAGTTGAGTGCTTTTTGTTTAAAAGAGCGATTAATAGTAAATCATACTAAAACCAAAGTTGTGGTTTTTGGGAAGAAGAAAAAACCACATAGTTGGAGACTTAATGGAAACTCCATAGAATAGCAAACTTATTTTAAATATCTGGGTTTGAGTTTTAACTCAAAACTGTCATGGAAAACGCATCTCCAGGCAGTTAAGCTGAAAGCCTCTCATTCCATTAATTCTCTACTGAGATTTCATAAATTTTACGGGGGGAATTTGGTTGCTCCCACTGTTGAGGTCTTCCAAAAGAAAATCGTTCCCCAGTTATTGTATGGTGCGGAGATCTGGGGATATGATAACTCTTTTCCTTTAGGAACAGTTCAGAATGCTTTTTTGAAATCTTTGTTGACCGCCCCAAAAGGTACCCCTGCTTCTATCTTAAGAGCGGAAACTGGGTTAGCCTCTTTACAAGCTGGAGTACAGGTGGCTTTAGCTTTATGTTGACTGAAGCTGGCCAGTATGAACGACAATAGGCTTCCCAGAAAATGCTTTCTAGAACAATTACAGTCCCCCTTCCAAAATTCGTGGACAAATTCCGTAAGGCCTATACTCCTCTATTCTGAGGTCAATTTAGAAGCCTTACCCGCCTATTCTTCCAAAAAAATTAAACAACTGGTTAAAGAAAAAATCTACCTCGCTTCTAAATGGGGTGACCTACATTTGCTCTCCCGAACAGCATATTCCTTAGGGTACCCATTATATAAAACATATTTTGGAATGGAGCAATGTCTTTTAAACCTTACCTTCGCTCCACTTAGAAAAGCACTCACAGCTTTACGCTTTCAGTGTATGCCATCTGCCTATTTGAAGGGAAGATATGATAATATCCCTGTCCACGAAAGACTCTGCATCTGTGAGAACGGGGTTGTAGAGGACATCCAACATTACCTTTTGTATTGCCCTCTATATACATCTCCCAGGCAAAAGTTCCCTAATTGCTTCCTCCACTCCTCTCCCCTTTCCAATAGACCACCTCTTGAGCAGATCTGTGGACTATTAGCTGATAACGAGCCCTATGTCACTGGTATGGTTGCAAATTTTGCGTTAGCTGCAAGTAAGATAAGATCTAGATATCAGAACTATCCCCACAAATAGTACAGGGGTGATAAAAGTAACTGATCCTGGTCTTATAGAATACACAAGTGTAATTTTAAATTGTATATTTTATATAATATGATATAATTTTATATTGAATTTTACATTGGACTACATTATATCATCTTAGAGACATATTTTATATTTTATATTGCTCCGATTTTTTAAAATCATTACATTGATCGTTTATTCCTCATACGTTGTTCCTGTATGTTAGCTTTTATATGAGTCTTTTACCATTCGTAATGTCTTATTCTGTTATTTAGATGCATTTTGTCTGACTGTGATGAGTTGCAATGGCTTTTAGCTGAGCAATAAAGATTTATTCATTCATTCATTTATGATTCTATGACCCTTCTCCTTGCCAATGGGACTTACAGTGCGCAAGGTCTCTTGTGTTACCACCTGGGTGCTCGTGATGCTCATCTGTATTTCTTCTTTTCAGTGAAAACTGATGAAGCTGTTATTCCTTTCAGCTGGTGTCTGAAGCCAGGAATAGATTGGGTTTCATGCTGTTTTGTGTGGGGTTACACTCTCTTCTCTCTGAAGGCATACATTTGCAGGTTGCGGTTGCTCTTTGAATTGGCCCTGATCCCGGAGACAGTCAGGCTTCCGTGGTAGCATTTGCTCAGTTAGAGCCAGTGTGCCAGCTGTGCCCCTTTCTGGAGATGCGTGAGCTGCCCACCGTGATGCATGCCTTAGTTCTGTGGGGCTTCCCACACGGCTCCCTAGTTCCAACAGCTCCATCGGGGACAGGTCTGTTTCTGGGCACAGGTCAAGATTTTGGTTACAATTTTAAAGCCCCAGGTGCTCCAAAGGATTGTGTTGCCCCACATACTTCGCTCAGGGTCTGTGATCTTTGGGGTAGGCCTGTCTTTCTGTCCCACCAGCCCCACAGGAACCTCTGGTGGGAATGTGGGAGATGGAGGCTTCTCGGGCCATTTCCACACTAGACCGTTATAGCGCTGTGATTCCACTTTCAACTTCCTATGGAATCCTGGGGTTTGCAGTTTTGGGAGGGGCCGGCCGGCCCCTCCCGAAACTGCAAACCCCAGGATTCCGTAGGATGTTGAAAGTGGAATAAGAGCGCTATAACGGTCTAGTGCGGAAATGGCCTTAGTGTGTTCCTTCAGGCTCTGGAATCCCCTTCCTGGGGAGCTTAGAGCAGCCCTCTCCTTGCTCTCCTGCTGACAGCAGGCAATGACTTCTTAAACTATTTTGGCAGGCTTTGGGGAAGTGATTGGTGTGTTGCACTGCTCTTTTTAAAATCCTTTTCTATTTCTAACAGATCTTTTAAATTGTTTTTGATGTTATTGATAGTTTAATGGTTACGTATGAATGGCAATCTTTGGACATTTTTGTCTATACGACCCTCTGAAGATGCCAGCCACAGATGCAGGCGAAAAGTCAGGAGCAAATACTACTAGAACAGGGCCTCGTAGCCCAAAAAATCCACAACAACCCATTTATCTATACTATTTTTATTTTGGTTCTTGTAGGTTTTTCGGGCTTTGAGACCGTGTTCTGGTTGTATTTTCTCCTGACGTTTCGCCGGCATCCGTGGCTGGCATCTTCAGAGGAATTTTTATTTTTATTTTGTCAGCTGCCTCCCAATTCAGGAGATGGGGAAGAGTGATGTTTCCCGCATCTCAGGAGGCTGGGAAGGGCTGCAGGGCTGGGCGGGAAGGAGGAGGAAGAAGAAGAAGAGGAGGGAAATTGTGTGTGTGTGTGGAGGTGGGATCAGGTCTTCTACTGCTCCCCAGGTTCAGCCTTATTTAACAGCAGCACCAGCCCTGGGAAAAGGGATCTTGGGTGGCAAATAAGGGGAAATGCCCGCCTCTGTCTCCGTCTCAGCGTTCGGCGACGGACGCCCACATTTGCACAGCCTTCTGAGCCCAGGAGACCGCCTGGGGGCAGGCGGCCGCTTGCCAGTTCCCACGGAATGTGGTTCATCACGCTGGGCATTCTCGGATATTCAAATATTTCCTTTGCGGTGCCATTGTTTTGCAATCTGGCACCTCCACTTGGGAGGAGGGGTAATTATACCCACCTGGTGCTGGTGCCTTTCCCAGCTGAGGGCCTGGCACTCACAGAAAGGAAACGGCCCTCGTCTCACCTCACAGGGGAGATCAAATTGCGTGTGCCGAAGGGGATTAGAGGCAACGGGTGCTATTTTTGCCTCCGCCCATGCTTCATCCACACCCAAGCCTCAAAAGCAGGGTGGTGGCAGGCGAGGTGGAAGGAAGAAATGAGCTTGCTCATCTGATCACCTTGGTTTTCACCTGTGAAACGTTGGCAGAAATGCTTGATAGAAGGACAAGCCGGGCGATGGTGTCTTGCAGCCTGTTCTGCCCTTCCACCGCTCTTATAGTCAACAGGTTCTCCCTGATGTTTAGGTGGAATCCAGTAATTTGAGAGCCAGTGGGGTGTAGTGGCTTTGAGTGTTGGACTATGACTCTGGAGACCAGGGTTTCAATCCCCACCTGGCCATGGAAGCCCATCTTGGGCAGAGCACACTCTCTCAGCCTCAGAGGAAGGCAAGGCAAACCTCCTTTGAATACATCTTGACAAGAAAAGTCCATGATAGGTTTACCTAAGAGTCACCACAGTCAGAATTGACTTGAAGACACACAACAACTACAAAGTAATTTGAATCCGTTTGTTCATATTCTAGTCTCTGGCACAGGAGAAAATGAGTTGGCTCCATCTTCTGTGTAACGTCCCTTTGGATCTTTGAAGACAGCTCTGTCACGTCACCTCTCAGTGTCTCTTCTCCAAACTAAACATACCCAGCTCCCTCAGCTGTTCCTCACAGGGCTTGGAGGTTTCAGGACCTTTCCACTGCCAAACGGCCCTTGCTGTTAGGACCGTCCTCCTGATCTTTAGGTGGAGTCTCTTCTCTTGTCATTGGAATCCCTTGGTCGGGTCCTGCCCTTTGGACCAGCAGAAAACAAGCTCTGCTCCCTCTTCTACACAACAGCTTTCACATCACCTCTCAGTCCTCTCAGGATCTAAGGAAGAAAAACATCCTCTTCTCTTTATGTAGGAAGACCACCGATATCGTCTCCAAGCTGACTTCCCTTTGAGGGGGGAGGCTGTTCCAAAGCCAGGATGGCACCACTGAAAAGTCCCAGGACATGGATCTCTGGATGATCTACTCTTAACTGTGTGCTCTCAGAAGAAATCCTTCCTATGGTTCCTCCTGAAATCTCCCACCATTCAGCTTCAGAGCATGACCCAGAGGTCTGAATAGTAATAATATTATGCAGGAGAAAAGCAACGTTCTGTCCACTTTCTCCACACCATGCATCATTTTATACATCTCAACCAAGTCTTTGCTCACTCCCTTTTAAAAAGTTGACACAGTGCCTTGTGATCATTTATTTGGCTTCCCCCTTCTTAACCTTCTCCAGGTGTGCAACCCCCCCAACCCACTTTTTAAACACGCAACAACCAGAATTTGATGGGTAGCTCGTTGATTTTGGCGTCAGCAGCTAAACTGAAGAGGAAGAAAAAAGATTCAGAGAGAAGGGACTTACGTAAGACAGCACACCCGAGATGCTTGGAGGCAGGAACAGGTTTTCTCAGCCGTGGATTTTATGAAAAAAGGTGTGCGCTCTGATTCTTAAAGGCAGCCAGCAGCACAATGGGGAAGCTTATTCCAGCCCTGAGTTCAGGCCAGTTGCAGCTGCAGAGAGAATCCCCCGGAGAGAAAGACAGCGGTCAAGCTGGATGGGAGGCAAACCTTCCTCGGATCGGCACCATGCCCTGCTCAGCAAGGGGAAGGAGGATGAGATGGTAAGAGGCAGCCCCAAGTTAGCTCGCTCGGCTTTCCGGGTATTTCTAATAAATCTGCCTTCCTGGTGTCTGGTCAGGACACTTTGCCTCTGGAAAGAGATTTACTCATAGTCGAAAGTGAGCTCCCAGCTTTCAGCTCCTGTTTGGCAAATGGAAGGTAAGGAGGGAAATGCTCTTAAAATTCATGGCCAAGTTCTTTGTTAACCCTTTATTTTCCAGGATCTCTCAATAGCTTTCCCTGCCAACCATTGAGGTTTCCTTCTGGACTCTGTGGGGGTGGGCTGGGGGGTGTCTTTGTTATGATATCTGTGATGGATCACCTATGCGGACTCTTGGATGAGGTTGCATTTCCCCTTAGGGAACAAGCTTGTTATCCTCGGCATGCGGTTGAACCCAGTGAGATTTTATGATAGTTGAGATCAATTTAACTGTCATTTAATAGTACGGGACGTGATCCTTCTCATTTTTCACCATTTGGGAAGGGTCCTGGAACTGAACCCCCAAAATGCACAGAGAGTCCCCTGTACTTCTTTCCCTAGTTAAACTGTGGGACTTGCTACCACAGGATGTGGTGATGGCTGCCAACCCGGGCAGTCTTCCAGGGGAATTGGACAGTTCCAGGGAAGAGGAAGATGGCTACACTTTTCCTTCCGAGAAATAAGAGTAAATCTGGGCTGCACAAACAGAAGCATAGAATCCAGATTGAGGGAAGCAGTAGTTCCACTCCATTCTGCTTTTCTCAGAGGAATGATGCGTCCCTTCTTGGCACGCACTGAAGAGGAAAGGATGGGGGGACTGGAACAAAGGGAGGGGACTTCAAAGTGAAGTAAGAAGAGAAAAGCAAATGAATCCAACTGCATGAGCCACAGATGAGGGAGGCGGGTTTCATCTACACCTCTGACTCTGCTATGAATGAGCTGGGTTGCATTCCGTGACTCAAGCCTGAAATGTCTTCACGCTGTTCTCCCTTTCCTCCTGTGCTCTGCAGGAGAGGTCTCTCGGAAAGCGGCCCTGGAACCCAATTCTGCTGCTTAGGTTCTGTTCTACCTGTGCCTGGATGAGTTATATTTCACAGTTATTTTTCAACAGGACCTAAATAGTTACTTCACAGTTACTTTTCAGCTGCTGGGTAGTAATTTGAAAACTCTGACTGCCACGATCTTCTGACATGTGCTACCCAACACTCCTCTCTTCCATTCCAAGCTGCTAACTTCCTTTACGTAACTCTGAACCCTCAGTTACACCTGTGCAGGAACAAGTATAACTGGTTCTTTGTGAGATTAAACCTGAGAATCCTAGAATCCTGGGGCTGTCCAGTCCAACCTCATTCCGGCAGGCAGGAAGACACAGTCCAAGCACTCCCTTTGACAGGCGGTATCTAGGCTCTGCTTAAAACCTCCAAAGAAGGAGGAGACTCCAACACACTCCATTGAGGCAGCAGCAGATTCCACTGTTGTTCTTACCTTCAGGAAGTTTCTCCTAATGTTTAGGCAGTATCTCTTTTCCTGCAGTTTGAAGCCATTGCTCCATAGGGTCCTAGTCTCTGGAGCAGCAGGAAACAGGCTTACTCCACCCTCCATATGACATCCCTTCAAATATTTAAACATGCCCATCATGTTTAAATGTTTAACTTTCTTTTCTTCAGGTTAAACATCCCCAGCTCCCTAAGATGCTCTTCTTTTCTTTCTTTCTTGAATCTTAAAAAAGGAAAAAAGAAAAAAGAAAAAAAAAAGATGCCAGGCTGAGTATTAGCAATGCTCCAGAAATATGAGGAAGCTGACCTTATGGCTCTTTTGGAAGGGTGGGGGGCTCCTCTGGACTGTTTATCTGGAGTGGATACCTCCTCCCATGTCTGAGGGGTGGAGAATCAGCTCTGGGTTGTTCTCCAAATTTTAAAGGAGCTATCCAAGGTGCTGAAACTGCTTTGGCCACAGCATTCAGCACCCTTAAAGAAGAGCACTACAAATCAGGCGCCTTGCAGGATCAGACCAAAGGTCTATGTGGTCCACCGTGCTGTTCTCACAGCAGAACATGAGCGCAGTGCTCTTGCTTATGCACCCCAGCAACGGACAGGGACCCAGGGAGCTGCCTTGTACCGAGTCAGCCTTGCAGGTCCCTCTTGGGGGCTTTGGGGTTCAAGGCATCTGAGGGGTCCTTCTGCAGAGGACTTCTGTACTGGAAAGGGCTTGGCTCTTTGAGGTCTTCTCCCACTTTATGGTCATATGTGTTGTAACACTTGCTGGCAGTGATGTCTCTCTCCAGTGCTTCAGGCAGGATTCTTTGCTAGCCCTCCCGGGTGGTTCCCAGTGTAATCCATGGGTTTCCAAGGGGGACTGACCCTGCTTAGCTTCCAAGATCAGACTAGGTGGGTTGTGTTCAGAGTTGTCTGGTGAACAACCTGCTCCCTCTGCTGTTGGAGAGAGTTGATGTTCCTCATGGCTAGCAACCACTGGTAATCTCATCCTCCTGTTGACTTTCTTTTTTCTTAAAGCCTCTCAAGTTGGTTGCTATCACTATATCTGATGGTAGGGGGGAAAAAACAGTTTAAGTATATGCTGTATCAAGAAATCCATCCTTTTCTCTCTTCCTAATCTCCCACCATTCAACTTAATAGAATCATAAAATCATGGAATCATAGTGTTGCAAGAGACCGCAAAGGACATACAATCAAACACCATTCTGCCATGCAGGAAGACACCATAAAACCATTCCCAACAGACTGCCATCCAACCTTTCCTTAAAAACCTCCAGAGAAGGGGATTCCACCACACTCCATTGAGGTAGCAGTGGATTCCACTGTCAAACTGTTCTTATCATCTAGAATTTCTTCCCAATGTGTAGGTAGAATCTCTTCTCCTGTAGTTTGAAGGCATTGCTCCATATCCTAGTCTCTGGAGAAGCAGAAAAAAGACTTGCTCCATCCTCCATATGATATTCCTTCAAGTATTTACACATAGCTATCATGTTGTCTCTTAACCTTCTCTTCTTCAGGCTAAAGATACCCAGCTCTCTAAGCCCAAGTGTAGTACCTCATATTTCTCCCATTTTGTGAGCTTTGGCCCAGCTCTCTAATCTGTCAAGGTCATTTTGACTTTTGATCCTGTCCTCTGGGGTGTTAGCTATCCATCCCAATTTGGTGTCATCTGCAAATTTGATCAGCATGCCCTCTACTCCTTCATTCAAGTCATTGGTAAAGATGTTGAATAGTCTTGGGCCCAGGACAGAACTCTGTGGCACCCCACTGGTCACTCCTCTCCAGGATGAAAAGCAGCCATTGGTGAGGAATATCCTTTGGGTTTGGCTGGTCAGCCAGTTACAAATCCACTTAAGAGTAGCAATTTCTAGCACAGATTTTGTTTGTTTGCAAGAATATCACGGGGGAGGCCTTACTGAAATCAAGATACGCTATGTCCCTGACTTGTGTTTGGGAAACCCATATTGACTTTTGTGATCACAGCATTCCTTTCTAAGTGCTTACAGACTGTCTGTTTAATGATCTGCTCCAGGACCTTTCCTGGTATTGATGTCAGGCTGACTGAGTGCTAATTGTTTGGGTCCTTCTTTTTCTCCTTTTTCCCCTTCCTCCGGTCTGCTGGGACCTCTCCTTTTCTCCAAGAACTCTCAAGGATTACTGCCAGTAGTTCTGAAATTACCTCTCCCAATTCTTTTAATACCCTTTGATGCAGCCCGTCTGAACCCAGAGACTTGAACTCCTTTATAGTAGCCAGGTATTCCTGCATTACTTCGCTACCTATTCTGTGCTGCACTTTCCCTATTACATCATCCGTTCCATTTTCTCCAGGTTGAAAAGTGTTTTTCTTTTCAGAGAAGACTGAAGACTGAGACAAAGAAGCTGTTGTGTAGTTCTGCCTTTTCTCTGTCCCCTGTTACCACATCTCCATCTTCTCCTCACGGCAGCCCTTGTCTCTCTCTCTCGTGTCTTTCTATATTGCGATATGAATGGTGGGAGATTAGGAGCAGACAAAAGGAAGGACTTCTTGATACAGCATATATATACATGCTCTGTGCGTGCGTGCGTGCGTGTGTGTGTGTGTTGCAATGCTCCTCTGCATTCTACATCAGCCAAAAAGGCCAGGCTCTATACTAGTGTTAAAATGGAGAGAACTCTTATTGTTGATTTTGTTGTTGTTGTGTGTTCATGTTATTTCCAACTTCTGGAGACCCTAAGGTGAACCTATCACAGGTTTTTCTGGGGCTGAGAGTGTGTGACTTTCCTAAGGTCACCCAGAGAGTTTCTATGGCCAAGCAGGGATTCAAACCCTGGTCCCCCAGCATCCTAGTCAAACACTCAAATCACTACACTGTCCTGACAGAAGACTTACCCCAAAACCAGTTGCAGAATTCTTCCCGAACATTCAGTTTCAAACCTCCGAGCAGCAATGAATGAAAAAGTTCAAAAGGAAGGAACATTGGAAAGGCAAGCTGCTGAACTGGATATAGCTACAAATTCTAATCCCTTGGCGGTGTTGTGAACAGCGACAATGGCTCCTTGGCGAACGACGTCTATTAAGCGACGAGGTTTCACCACAGCTACTCAAGTAACAGCAAGATTTTCCTCCTACCTGCTTTCCAGAAGCCTTCTGCTCTTTCTGTGCCCACACCAATGCACTAAAAGGCGTCCTTTTTCTCATGTTCTTCACACAGGGCGGTGGCAGCTTTGGACCACGGTCACGGGATGACCCAGGGGCAGCCGACAAGAGCGGAGGATTGGGGCCCCGGGGGTGGTCTCGGGGAAACAGCAATGAACTTCTCTGGCACGTCTGTAGGAAGAGGAGGAGCCTGAGGCTGGAAACTGGGGGCTACGGGGGTGTGGTGCGGTGCTGGGGGGGGGCTAGGTTGCTGCTGAGGAATTTGGGAGGGTGGGGGGCCCCAGGGTGCAAAGCTTCCCCGTCTCTAATTGTCCTTTTCTTCTAGTTCATGCCATCCGCCACCACCACCTCCACCATCAGGCATCAAAAACTGGGGTGGGCTCCTGTACTTTAATGGGGGATTTCTGAGGGGATTTCTGCAGATATACATACACAGTCCATATATATGCAGTCTTTTCATGACGGAAGAACTTCCTGAAAGTAAGAACAATAGAGGAATCTGCCGCTGCCTGAATGGAGTGTGGTGAAGTCTCCTCCTTCTTCGGAGGTTTTTAAAGGGAGGTCGGATGGCCGTCTCTCAAAGGGAGGGCTTGGGCTGCGCGTTCCTCCATGGCAGGAATGGGGCTGGACTTGATGACCCTTGGAGTCTCTTTCAGCTCTATGATATGCGTAGTGCTGAATGATTTGTCTCCCAGTGCCACAGTATATTTATGTGTGGACGTTCTGGAATAAAAGTGTCAAATAGGACTTGTAATAAGTCATGTGCCAGACTTTCTCTTTGTATTAATTCTCAACATTTAATCCATCTCATTGACAGAATACCAGAAAGTTTCTTCATCTCTTTGTGGGACCTCTGTGGAGAGCAAGGGTGCTGGTTCTTCATAGTGCTGCCCCCCTTTTTTCCTTAAGGTTCAGGCATCCACCCGAGGGGCAGATCAAAATTGTGGGTCAGTGGGCTCTTTCACACAACGCAGTCACAACACCACGTTTCCACTTTCCCTGCCATGGCGTCACCCCTGGTTTGACGCCCCTCTCAACAAAACACCTGGTAATGTTGGTGCATTGATTGTTCCCCCCCTCAGGAGATGTTCGGCTACAAGACTCAAGGCTTCCGGAGGGCCCTGTGCGTGGCCGGCTACCTCCTGTCCTGCGGAGCCCTCCTGCTTCTCTTCTACTGGAAGCCGGAGTGGGGCGTGTGGGCAAACTGCGTGCCCTGCAGCCTGGAGGAGGCGGATACCGTACTGTTAAGGGCAACAGTGAGTTCTTCTTGATTTACCACACACGCAGCTTGTCTACGTTCCTATCTATGAATGTTACAGCTCGGGTGTGATCACGGGCTCTCCCATTATCCAGGCAACAAAGCTGAGGGGTCAGGCTACTCTCTCCTCAAGGTAAACAAGAGGCTAAGGATGTGTTGGACTTAAGGTATATTTATTGGAGGTCAGCATTACAGGGGAGCAACAGAGATTACAAGAGACAATTGCGCAGTGAGGATGACCATTTAGGGAGAAGTACGGAAGCTTTGAGATGCCTCCAAGTGAGAGCTTGTAAAAACTGTGGGTGCCACGAAGCACCAAGAGAGACAAAGAGATGGGGAGGTATGAGGGTGCTGACCGCGTCCCCTCCCCTGGGGAAGCCTGGCTGTAGGCTGGACAAAGGGGTCTTCCCATGCTTCCCATGACCACCCAAGACCCAGGACACCCTCTGCATTGTGAGCAGAAAAGGAATGTTCAACCAGTCACATTTGGCTGCTTTGCAACTCCTCCTAAGTAATGCCTGAAGGAAAGTGCCTTCATGTATGAGGTTCCCTTTTGCTCGTATAAGATTGTTTGCTTAGGATAAAAGCTTTCCTTTCAGGATCTCTTCTTTCCCTGCTCTCTTCAGGTGCCTTTGCTCAGTGCGTGCATGCATACGCAATACACCATCCTCACCTCCCATGGGAGAGGGAGGGAAAATCTCTCCAGAGGTAGAAAAGTGCCAGTTAAACCCTTCAGCAACTTCCCACTAAGTTACTGAGTAACAGGGGGTAAATTAGTGGGTGGTAGCAGGAAATGGGGGTCAGGAGATGGGGCCAGGGAACCCGTTATACCCTATTTATGAACATTATAGTTCAGATGAAGTATGTTCTCCACCGTAATTGTGTCCGTCATGTTTACGTCCATTTTCACTGATGAGGGTTCTCTTTATCCCTTGTGATATCTTAGCACTGTGCCAAATTTCACTGGAGGCTGCATCCATTACCCTTCCCCAAGAATTACTTCATTCCTACTCTAATAAGCATGTAATATTTTTCAAAGTTTCTGTACAAAATAATTCCTCACCTGTTTCTGTTACCCCAAAATGCGGTGACTCAGGGGTCCACCTGCAATGCCGGTGCCTTGGTGAGACAATGGAGAATATTAGCTCAAAGAGAAGGCCTGTGAGAGGGGGGTAACCCAGCAAGATCTATTACACCTGTGTATACAGGTACTAGTGCAGGGAAAAATCAGCTGGCGATTCAAAAGTAAGCTTGTTTGTTGTATTGGAGGGAATGAACAATCACACACACAAGATCCAAGCAATCTTACAATCACACAAGGCTAGCTTAAGGAAAAGGGAAGAAAGGTTGCACAGCGACAGTTTAGGGTGATGATGGTGATACTTACCTATCCAGAAGTGAAGAGGCGAAGTGATGTGAGTTAGACCAAAGGTCCAAGGTTAGTGCAAAATAGGAATCAGAGAGACAGAATGGCAGCCAGTATGCCAGAGTAACATGAGTTGTCTAGCCTGGAGCCAGGGTTTAAACACTCTTTTTCCATCTTGAGGGGGAAGGTGTTAATGGTTCTCAGGTAGGGTAGATAATGGGGTCCTGATTGAGCTAATGGCCTTAGCATTAGGTGACAAAGGGACTGATGGGATTCATGATAACTCCTTAATGGTGAGGCAGGTGAGAGGACAAAAGGAGAGTTTCGAAGGACAAAAGAAAAGGTTGAAGACAATAAGTCTTTCTGTGGAAGTAGTTTTGGTGCTACTGTTTCTGAAGGTCGAGTCATTGAGGGACATCTGTAAGTCCATTGTCCAGAGTTTCCCTGACTATGACCTAGCCTTACCCTGAGGTTCCAAGCTGACCTAGTTTTACAACACAGGAGTGCAGTCACTTCCTCTTTGCCAGCGAGCTTCACAGCATAGCAGGATATAATTTATATTTCATGCCAATTAAATATTTTGTCAATTAAACCATATCATGGAGTGGGGGTGAACAGCCAGGTAACAATTCTGTATTTGTCCCCCTAGGATGAGTTTCAAAGATATACGAGGAAGAAGGTGATCTCTCTTGACTTGCTGAGTCTCCTGGACAACGAAAAGTTGGATTGCTTCTTCAGCGAATACCAGGAATCTGTCATAAACAGAGCCATAACAAGGCCTCACCTCAAAGTAAGCTTTTCTTGGAATCCGCGAGGCAAGGGGGTGAAGGAGATGGAGAAAGCCAAAGTTCATTTCTACTCTGACCTGTATTGAAGAGGAGTAAGCTGGGTCAGTCAGAGGTTAGAGATAGGAAAGTCAAGGAGACTTGCCCCTGAAAATGTTCAAATATCTCAGAATTTCACCCAGATTCTTCTTTCCTTGAACAATGTCCTAGGCTGGAGGTCTTCAGTGGACCTCATGGAACCTTTTGAGACCCTGTATAGTGGGGATCAGAATCACTCCAAACCAAACCTTCATGGCTCCCCAAAAAAGAGATGAGTCTCATTTCATCTAGTGCGAAGGCTGTGACTTTTCTGTGAGGCCTCACATGGCAGTGTGAGTGTTCTGAACCCACTTGGCCTGCTGTTGATTCTGAGAAATCCTCTTTCCAACCAAAATGTGCTCAGCTCCCATCTCAGCCTCCTGTTCCCCCATCTTGTTTCTGTCCAGAGAAGGAGTTGGTAAAAAGGCTCCATAGCATCTTGTTTCTAATGCCTTTGCAATGTGTTGCTCTTGTAGGTGAGATACATCCAGGTGCAAAAAATCCGCTACGTCTGGGATGTGTCTGAAAAAGTGTTTGTCAGAGTTGGGTGAGTTTTTGACTTATTGGCAGGAGACTCTGGAAATAAAAAAAGGGAACTTTGTACAAAATATTATTTCACATCTTGTGTTGTCCCCTTTATAGGTCACTTGAGGACAGCAACACTTGTCATGAGATACACCAAAAATTTGGAGATGGACTGACAAAGAAACAGCAAGACCTCAGGTATGCTCCACAGCAGTCAGGAGACCAGTTAAGGTTACATATTTTAGCAGGCCTGCAGGCTCTTGCCTTTTCGCAAAATGTGAAGTTGTTGCCCAAGAGTCTGAAGTATTTTCCGAGCCTTGAATATGGACCAAGTCAGGAACAGCACCAGCCAGCAAAATATCCCCCCTTGGATTTTTGGGATTGGGTCATAAATACTATAGGCTGAAGCCCTCATCAATTCAGAGTGAGAGAAGGAAGAATGACCTTTGTTCTGCACTGGCTGTGTGACACAATGCTGGAAAATCAAAATAGTTATGACTCGTCATGGTTTCAATGCAATCCCTCATTTGTTTGGCTCCCCAAATTGTGAGGAAGTATGAGGTTAATTGATGCTCCACCGCTCCTCCATCCCTCCCTCTGTCCCCTTCCAGGCTGTTTATTGTCCAAGGAGAGGAACAGGTTCTCTTCTTTGTCTCTGTTTCTTAGGAGGCTGGTGTGTGGACCCAACAGCATTGAGATCGAAATACGACCAATCTGGAAACTGCTTTTCAAAGAGGTAACTGCTGGCCTGTTACTGCCCTTGCTAGTCCAAGCTTTGGGGACATTAAAAGATATCCTCTTGATATCATAATTCGGCTTCACTTCTTCATTCCTCTCCATGTGCTTGCGAGGCCACCGGGCAAGCACGTAAACAAGCTCGGCCGTTAATTGCCGTAATATTCAAACTACAATACAGGCAGGCCAGAAAGAGCTGACTCACTGCTTTAGGAGACCTCCAGGCAAATACTCTAATTAAACATGCACGCCACTTACAGAAGAGCCTCTGCCCCGCGATGGCAGCTTGATGGGTAAACTATGCAATACCCAAATACTCAGCGTCTGCATACCAGCTACTCTATTGAGAATCGCTACGATAACTCACTCATTCAGATTCTGACCTTTCGGAGGCTTTGTCTCCAACTCCAAACCTATTGTTTTCCCCCAAGTACGGCATAGCCTGCAGTCGTAATTCTCCTTGTAAAAACCCTTGCTTCCGAGACCTTCCTCGGAACGCTCCCGAGTTTCATCCCGCCTTGCTGCCACTTTGCTTGGCGAGCCTCCCCTCAGCTCCACGTGCTGAGTTACATCGCACCCCAGCTTCGCTCTCTATTTTTCTGGGCTTCAGGACAGGTGAAGTATCACCCAAACCGGCAATCCCTCTAAAAATCCCTCTATACCACTCCAACCTTTATTTTCTTTAGTTATCTTGTATGAGTGTGTCGCATACACTGTTTTGCTGTGTATTTAATAAAACATCATTCATTATTTCAACTTCTGTGTGCTCCTTGACTCGACCCGACCCCGTAGACGTAGGGTTCAAGATCTTGCTACGTTACCCTGCCTCTCGTAACGCTAAGCAGTGCTCTGAGCTGATTTTCCCCACCTTTAGTTGAGCACATTTTGGTGTCCCTCCCGGGACCCCCAGTACACACTGTAACAGGCCATTCCAGCCTCACTTGATTGCTTTTCCAAACAGTTTCCAAGAGTTTTTGATTGAAGGTGGTCCAGACCCCTCATGGCTGTCTTTTTGTCCAGCTGATCAGACTGGTTTTGTGGACTACAAGAGGGTCACGCTGGCAAAATCGTATCCAGTAGTGTCATAACCAGATTGAACCATTTCATTTTATGTATCTGCCCCTTTCTCTCAGATTTTTTTGTACCTGGATGTCATTGGGCCCTGTAATATTGCTCACGGAGTAGGTGTGAGGGCGGAGTTCTCATTTGGGTTTGTAGCAGGGTCTTGCCCCAGAACTACCATCAAGGTTATGTATCTTGTTGTAAGTGTGTAGTTCTTTAAGATTTGGAGGTTGTTTGTAGGCCAGTAAAGGCTGGCCTCCCAGAGTTTGTGAGAGGGCTGTGTTATTCTCCAAAAATGGTTGTTCCTTGTTGATGATGCATTTGAATGGTCTCAGGTAGGGAACACAGACGGCCACTTGGGTTGTTTTGCCATCTTGTTTTGTTGGTCTGTCCTGTAGTAGTTGGTTTCTGGGAATTAATCTTGCCGTATCAGTTTGTTTTCTCACCTTCTTAGGTGGGTATTGCAGCTTGTGAAATGTCTGTGGTAAATCCAAAAATATAGAGTCCCTGTCTTGTGGGTCAGAGCAGATGTGGTTGTATCAAAGGGCTTGGCTGTAAACAACAGGTTTGGTAGTGTGTTAGAAAAGAATGCTGTGATCAGTAGTAGCCAACATGGGTATCTCAAAAGCAAGTCATGCCAGACTAATCTGATCTCTGTTTCCGATAATGGTGCAAACTTACGAGATGAAGGTAATACAGAATGGACTTCCCTTGACCTTAACACTATACTCCTATTGATGCAGCCCAGAATCACGTTGCCTTTTTTAGCTACCGCATCACACTGTTGACTCGTGCTCAGCTTATGGTCTACTGAGACTCTTAGATCCCTTTCACATGTAATTTGGTCAAGCCAGGTGTCACCCATCTTATATCTGTGCACTTCATTTTCTCGGCCCAAGTGTAGTACCTCACATACAAGTCTCCCTGCTAAAATTCATTTTGTTAATTTTGGCCCAGGTCCTTTTGAATTCTGATCTTGTCCTTGGGAGGTGTTACCTACCCCTCCCAATTTGGTGTCATCTGCAAATTTGATCAGCATGCCCACCACTCCTTCATCCAAGTCATTGATGAAGATGTTGAATAGCCCTGGGCCCAGGACAGAATCCTGAGACATCCCACTTGTCACTTCTCTCCAGGATGAAGAGAAGCCATTGGTGAGGAGCACCCTTTGGGTTCAGTCAGTCAACCAGTTACAAATCCATCTAACAGTAGCTTTGTCTAACCCACATTTTATTACCTTGTTTGCAAGAACATCATGGGGGACCTTGTCAATGGCCTTACTGAAGTCAAGATATTCTATGTCCACAGCATTCCCTTCATCTGGCAAGGCGATAACTCTATTGAAAAAATAGATAAGTTTAATCTGGCATGACTTGTTTTTGAGAAACCCATCTTGACTTCTAGTGATTGTGAGAACTGGAGTTCAGGCAGCAAATGTTTGGGTCACCAGAGTGAATACAATGAGGGCAGCCCCTCTGTGATGTGGATGCACCAGCTGTGCTTCTTTACAATTTACAAGATATACAGAGATACAGAGCCTCTGGCCTGGGAAGCTCACCAAAGAGAGACATAGGGCCTTTCCACACTGTTAGAGTGCTGTTATTCCACTTTCAACATCCTGGGGAATTCTGGGGTTTGTAGTTTCCTGAGGTCAAAGATCTCTCTGGCTGAGAACTCTAAACGCCCTTCTCTAAACTCCAAAGCCCAGGATTCCATAGGAGTTTGAAAGTGGAATAATAGCACTATAATAGTGCAGAAATGCCCTCAATGAACTGGGTTGGTGGAGGGTGGTGGTGGCTACTGTGTCTGAGAAGCAGCCTCGTGCATCACACTGACATTGTGGCCTCTGTTCTCTTGACAGGTTTTGAACCCTTTTTATGTGTTTCAAGCTTTCACCCTGACTCTCTGGCTGACCCAAGGGTACATTGAATACTCCATTGCCATAATAATCCTCTCCATCATCTCGATTGCCCTCACGATCTACGACCTGCGACAGGTGAGCCTCCTGCTCCATTTGCTATGTTGTCGGTGAATCCACAAGGAGAGTAGTGTTACTTCTCAGCAGTTGTCCTTGCTCTTAATCTCCCTGCTGTGTTTAGAGTAGGGCTGTTCAACTGATCCAGCCAAATCCTCAACAGCAAAGGAAGTTGGGCTGCCTTGGAGCCCATCCACACTACACAATTACAATACTTTGACCCAATTTTAATTGCCACAACTCCCTTCTTTGGAACCCTGGGATTTGTAGTTTGCAGACAAGAACTCACAATTCCTTGCTAGAGGGCTCCCCTAAAGCAGCTCTCTGGGAATGTGCTAGAGAATTCTTAGTCCCACTCCAAACTAAAAAATCCAAGATTCCATTGGGTAGCCTCATGGCAATTAAAGTGGGACTGGTAAAGTGCTATACCAGTGGAGATGAGGAGTATGAGCATGAAAGTGCGACATTAGGTATTTCATAGATTTTGAAGATGATCCACAAACCGTATGAAATCTCAGGCAGTAGGGGATCTCAATTTGTCCTCCATACCTCCACTGTGGCCACATGCTTGGAAAAAATCACCAGGCAGCACAGATCAGGCAGTTTTTGTATTTAAAATCATAGAGCTAGAAGGAACCCCCAAAGACCATCCAGTCCAACCGCCTACCATGCAAGAATAGACAACTGCAGTGGTCCAGAGAAATGGCCATCCAACCTCTGTTTAAAGACCTCCAAAGATGGAGAGTCAACCCCCCTCCGAGGTGGTCTGTTCCTCTAGAGAATGGCTCCTACTGTCAGAATTTTCTTCTTAATATTTAGTTGGAGTCTCATTTCTTGTCATTTGAATCTGTTGACTTATGTTCTTGTCCCTCGATCAGCAGAAACAAGCTCTTACCATCTTCTCTTTGACAGCCCTCCAATTGATTATGCATGGCTGTCATGTCACCTCTCTCATGTCTTCTCTTTTAATTTGCCACAGCAATCCGTCAAACTGCATGGCCTGGTGGAGGAGCACAACAAGGTCCAAGTCACGGTCTGGACTGAAAATGAAGGTAAATGTTGTATCTTGCCACAAACCTACCTCCTCATGTTGTCTGGAAGCTTTCCATGGCTTCTGCCACCCCTCCCTTCCCACTGTCATCTTACTCATCCTGACTGTGATCATAAGTATATATCAAATCACAGACTGGAAGGGCCAGTGAAGACATTCTTCTAGAGGACTGGTTTCCTGCTAGAGGCTTGTCATAATTTGCTTTTCTGTTTCGCTTTGATAGTAGTTGTAACACATGCACTTGTGCAGACAGACACACATGGGCACGTTGACCTTGACCCCAAACCTGGAGAAAATAATGGATAGAAATTTGAGGCCAGGAGCGGCCATAACTTGCATAGAGCCCCGAGACCTCCCAGAAATTTATTTCCAAGCCAACATGGTGTAGTGGCTTGAGAGCTGAACTCTGGAAAAGGGGTGATCATAGGCAAATCACTCTGTCTCAGCCTCAGAGGAAGGTCATGGCAAACCTCCTCCAAAGAAACCTGGCCAACTCTAGGGGAGGGCCACCAAATATTAGAGTTGACTTGAAGTTTAAGAACCAGCATGGTGTAGTGACTTGAATATTGGGCTAGACTGTGGGAGATCAGATTTTGAATCTCTACTCAGCTGTGGAAACTCACGGGGAAACTTTGGGCAAGTCCCACTCTCTCAGTCTCAGAGAAAGACGATAGCAAACTTCCTCTCAAAATCTTGTCAAGAAAACCCCAGGAGAAGATCACCATAAGCTGAACGCAACTTGAAGGCAACAATTGATTTCTAAGGAGCCTCCCCCTTTGTGGATTTTGTTTTTCCCCAGGTGGCCACAAGTCAGAGTCGTGCCACTTGGTCCCCGGAGACATCCTCCTCTTAGAAGGCCAGAAGCTCTCTCTGCCCTGCGATGCCATCCTCATTGAGGGAAGCTGCGTGGTGGATGAAGGGATGCTCACAGGTGCGGAGCGGTCATCTTCCTCGTCCTCTTCCCTTCTGCCTTCTTTCCAGACAGGCACTACCATCATGTCAGGGTTCTTTCTGCCATCATTTTCAGGAACTCTTTTGTGTCCTGGGGAAGAAGATCCTGGAATGCCTTTCTGGGGGTGGGAGCTTCTTCGCAGATGATTAGAGAAGAGGGAGGGTTGAAGGGGAGGAAGGAGTCTGGTTTCAATAGAGGACATTTTTGCATGAGGGTTTTATTGCAGAATTGCCCTCCTTCAAAGAGGGAATGTTACTGAGGCTCCAAAGGTCACTGTCTTCCTTTGGTCCCCAGCCCATCCTTTCCCAGGAGCTCTTTGGTCTCCTTTAATTCCCACCAACAATAAAGAAAAGATCGGTGGCATTTTATTGGCTGCAGTGTGAGCCCTTAGTTGGGATGGAGCATCTGCAACATTGCAGAGGCAACCTGTTCAGTTGGTGGAGAGTGGCATACTTTGGCACAACCCCTAAGAAGATGGACAGGGATGTCCACCCCTCTGCCTCCCCCTACCTCTCATTTCTTCTCATCCCTCCCTTTGTCTCCATGTTGGCATTTCCTTGGGGCAGGAATCTGTCCTGTTTCACTCTGTAGAACCCTCTGATGGGTCTGTATTACTACTGTAGATTGTCCGTGACCATGTAGACTGAGCCGGGTGGGACTTGGGATGCCTTTGTAGGTGAAAGTGTCCCAGTGACCAAGACCCCCCTGCCCCACACGGACAACACCATGCCCTGGAAGAAGCACAGCGTGGAGGATTACCGGCGGCACGTCCTTTTCTGTGGCACAGAGGTCATCCAAACCAGGCGAGCGGGCAAAGGGCCAGTGAGAGCCGTTGTGTTGAAGACGGGTGAGTGGTTTTGCCCCACCTTTTGAGGAAGAGATGGGCTGCTCTGTGTGGGGATGGGAGAAGGAGAAATGGGGGTGAGAGAGGGGGAAGGAGGGAAGAAAGAGGCGGAAGCTGCTGAAGGATTTTAGGTAACTCAGTTTCTTGGAAGAATCTTTTGCCTGGAGAAAGTACAGCAAAAGGCCTAGCTGTATCCTAGGGCTCTCAGCTCCAAGGTTCAACTAGGTATTTTATTAGAACAACTAGAAAACTGGATTTTAGCTCTCAGAATTAGAAATACTTGCTCAGTTCTGCAGGGGTGGGTGTATTGGATGCCATGCAATGTGGAAGTCTCTTTCTTTCCTTTGCCTGGGAAATCTACCTGTTCCCCATTGGGTTTCTCCGAAAATAACATACTCTGTTGTCATAAGAGAGTCAGGATGTCCTATGGAGGATAGGGCAAGCTGGTTTCCTGCTGCCCCAGAGACTAGGACATTACGAAGCAATGGCTTCCAACTTCAGGAAAAGAGATTCCTCCTAAACATTAGGAAGGCTTTCCTGACAGTAAGAGCAGGTGGACGGTGGAATCTGCTGCTGCCTCCATGGAGTGCAGTGTTGTTTTCTCCTTCTTTGAAAG
This sequence comes from Cyclura pinguis, assembly GCA_030412105.1. Classification (NCBI taxonomy): domain Eukaryota; kingdom Metazoa; phylum Chordata; class Lepidosauria; order Squamata; family Iguanidae; genus Cyclura; species Cyclura pinguis. Next base: position 1,072,080 of record CM059601.1, read on the forward strand.
TTTTTAAACAGAGGCTGGAGGACCATCTGTCAAAAGGCGGGCTTTGATGGTGTCTCCCTGCCTGGCCAAAGGCCGTTGGGCTGGATGGCCCTTGGGGTCTCTTCCAACTCTAGGATTCTGTGATTTTACGATTCTGTTCATCCTTTGTTCATCATACTCCACTGAACCTTTTCCTGCAGGTTTCAACACTGCCAAGGGAGACCTGGTGAGGTCCATCCTTTACCCGAAGCCACTGAACTTCAGGCTCTACAAAGAGGCTTTCGCCTTCATTGTGTGCCTGGGCTTGATTGGGATTGCGGGGCTGATCTACGCGGCTTGTTTGTATGTGAACCACAAGGTCAGTCTTAAAAACAGAACTTCAGGGCTGCAAGCATGTCTGGGGCCGTGTGAGCCCCCCTCTCCGCCCCCATGATTCTGTAGTGCATGGGAGGTCCACAGTTTCCCTCCATGAAAGAAAACAGGGTGTTACTTTCAGTTTGAGGAGAATTTCTCTGTGGGGAGGGAACCTCAGCTCCTGCTCCGTGTGCCAGCTGGTCGTGCATTTTGGGAGAAACGCTCTTTCCCATTCTGCTCCTCCACTTCTACTCTTCAACAGACACTCCTGTGTGGGTATTGAGCATGTTCAGTATTCCTAGGGCGGTTTTCCTAGGGTGGGTGGATTCCATTTGGTTTTATTTCATTCCTATAAGTTTTCTGCAAACCTTGGTTTCACCTGAACATGTTTTAGCCGCTCCATCATGTTTCTCAGTGGCTTCATTTTGGCACAGGAGCTGTTCCAACTCCACACCTGAGTCCGCTGTTGTTTGGTATTTATTTGCAAGTGGAACCGGCAGCAAAATGGTCCAGGGAGCTCTGCTTCCGTTCAGGGTTTGAGCCGGGCAGCCATTCCCTTTTCTGGGGTGTTCCTCAGTCTTATTTTTCACTTTTTCCCTCAGCAGCTATTCAGCACCCTACAGCCAATGAGCCTTTTCAGTCCTAATTGTGGTTTCCCCTACAAGAATTTTCTTTTCCTTAAGGAAAGTGACTTTTGTAGTCCTGCCAATTGTGGGTTTCCCACAAACCAGCCGATTCTTTCCTGTTGGGCGCGGGTGGTGAAATGATGTTTGTTAAATCAGGATCCACCCTTAGGGACTGAGTGTGCTGTTAAGGTACGGGACGGCGTCAGGAACCGAGATCACACACACAAATGTACCAGTGCTAATAGAGGATTTATTTAGAGCGTGATGCGTGTACAAGACTTCAGTGATCAAACTGGAGGCAATTTGCAGAGACCAAACATTATAAGCAAGGCAACCTGTTCCCACAGTAAGCAGACAGTAAATGGCCCTGGGGGAAACTAACTCAGGCTGGTATTTGTTGTCAGTGCTGAATTCCAGGTGCTGTCGACTTAACGGTCTCTGGTTCACATTCTTGGTTACAAGCAAGCAGCTACATCCTACTACTACATATCCCATACTAAATACTATCCCATACTAAATATGGAGGGACCACCCAACAGACGGGGCTGTGGCACTGAAAGCCTTCCAATGTGGAGCCACGCAGCCCCTGCCCAGAGAAAGGCGGTCCCTGGCTCCTCATCACTTCCAGGCCGGTGTCCCCTCAGTCCCCTCAGAAAGCCTCGTTTCCGTTTATGAGCCCAGGGGAGCATACAGATTGTCCACAGAGCCCTTATCTCTGTCCCACCGTCTTCTCAGGCTTGCTTGGTGGAATCAAGGGCCTTCCTGGTGTCTGCACCTGGAGTTTGGAACTCCCTCCCCAGAGAGGCCAGGCGGGCCCCATTCTTGCTCTCCCTCTGTCGACAGGTCAAAACGTTTTTGTGTCATCAGGCTTTTATAAACCGAGTGGGGTTGGGCTCTTAACGCTGTGCGGTTCTGTTTTCAAGGTTAGTGTAGTCTTTTAACGTGTTTTAACATTTTTAATGTGTGCTGCTTCTAACTTCATAAATTGTTTTTTTAAAAAAGACCTTTTAGGAATGTTTTGCGTTGTTTTTAATTTGTAATATTTTAAACGTCGTTAGCTGCGCTGCATCCCATTATTGGAAGAAAGGTGGGATTCCTGCCTGCCTGCCTGCCCTCTATCTGACGGGTGTGTTTGTGCCCTTTCTCCAGAGACCGGTGCCAGACACAGTGGCGATGGCCCTGCTCCTCATGACAGTGGCCGTCCCCCCCGCCATCCCGGCCGCCTTGACCACGGGGATCGTTTACGCCCAGAGGAGGCTCAAGAAGAAGAAGGTCTTCTGCATCAGCCCACAAAGGATCAACATCTGCGGGCAGATCAACCTGGTCTGCTTTGACAAGGTGTGGCCCGGGGACTACTGGCTGGCTGGTGGCTGCGGAGAGGCCGTTTTGGCTTCCAAAGGCAGGATGTGTTCTGGGGGGGTGGGGTGGGGGGGTGGGCAGGGAGACGGAGATGCTGCTACCGACTCCTGAATGCAGGGGCTGCATTCAAATCTGCCCCCACCCAGCCTTGAACAGAATTCTATTTCTCCGTCTTGGACTCCTGGCCCCTGTCGGCCTTTATGAATGTATGTACGCATGTAGCATTTATTTATTTGATCTGTATGCTACCCTTCTCCCAGAGTGGGACTGAAGGTGGCTTCCAGAAACAGTCAATTTAAAAATGTTGATAATAAATTTTTTAAACTTTATTTTTATAAGGGAAAATCCAAAAAAAAAAAAAAATAGTTTGAAGGCAATTAAAATTGTTAAATAATTGATAAGACAGAAATTGTCAGATAAAATGGTATAAAATCATTTAAAAAAATATCTTTGCCTGCTGGGGAAAGGATAGGGCAAACCTTCCCCAGGTGGGCTGCTGTCAGGGTTGCTCAGCCTTTGTCCAGGATGCATCGCAGCTGCTCAGAACTGCTCCGTAACCGGCAGAGATGAGGAACTCTTTGCCCACTTTTATCGACACCTCTGTTGTCCTGAGTCTCTGGTCTCCCTCTGAGAAGCCAGTCTGGATGCAGTCACAGCTGGAGCACATCTGGCCAGATTTGTCAGCTCCTTGTCTCTTCTTTCGAAGCCTAATTTTGGTGTCTTTTAGTCTGACGGAGAGTTCTGGGAATCTCAAAAGGGTCTTTCCCAGGTCCAACGTTTGCATTTGCTAGAGGCTCAGCCACCTTCTTTTTCATGGTCCCACCGTGGTCAGAGGCCTGTCTGGTGAGGACACAGGAGAGGGCCTTCTTGGGGGCTGCTCCCCGGCCGCGCAATTCCCTTCCATGGGAGGCTCACCTGGCGCCCTCTCTGCTCTTCTTTCACCTGCAAGCGAAGACCTTTCTATTTAAAGAGAAACCAGATGGTTAAGAGGTTGCAGGGAGTCTTTTCACACTGTGAGCGTGCAGTACTTTAGTGTTAGGTGTTTTAAAAAATGATTATATTCCTTTTAAACTGATGCCATTTTATTATGATGACTTGTTTAATTGTTTATATATCTCTATGTAAAATCACTTGGGGATTTTTTTAGCTGTATCTTGTTTTAGCCTTGTTGCAAGCCACCTCGGATCCCATGTCAGTCAAGATACAAATAATTTTTTTCAAAAAATACAGTCAGCCCTCCATATCCGTGGGTTCTGTATCTATGAATTCAAGCAGCCACTGCTCAAAAATGTTTTTTTAAAAAGTCCCAAAAAGCAAACCTCAATTTTGCCACACCGCAAGCACTGTGCTCACACATAGGAAGACCCTGCTGAAGCCTCCCCCCGTTTAGCAGCACTTCGGACTCTCTCCGGCCCTCGGTCAAGTCGCTCACCATTTTACAGAAGGGGCACCGTTTTACTACACCATTGTATGTAATGGGACCTGTGCGTCTGCAGATTTTGGTATCCAAGGCGGGGAGGGGTCCACAGTGAAGCAGAAGCTTGGATCTCCCTGTTTTAGCTCCACAGGACTCCCATTTCCCCCACAGGCCGGCCTTCCCCTTTCAGCCCCCTGCCCCCCGGCCCCCCTTCTTGCTCACCTTCCACTCGTGGGGCCCTTTGCCAGACTCCCACTGCTGAAACCAAGCCAAAAATCAGGACCACTTTTCCTCCTGACCCAGGTTTAACTCTGTTTCCCCGAACCTAGACTGGCACTCTGACGGAGGATGGACTCGATCTCTGGGGCATCATCCCATGCCGGAAAAGGAGGTAAGAAATTTTGGATAGAGACCAGCCTTGCGTGTTTGGAAGCAGCATTTTAACCTCTCCCAGTTCTTGCTGTGAGAAGGTGAAGGATGGAGGATGGACCGAGTTTGTTTTCTGCTGCTCCACAGACTAGGACACAGACCAGTGGATTCAAACTGGCATCAAAAAACATTCTACCTAAACTTTAGGAAGAACTTCCTGATGGTAAGAGCGGATGGACAGTAGGATAAGCTGATTCCCCAATGGAATGTGGCGGAGTCTCCTCCTTCTTTGGAAGTTTTTTAACGGAGGCTGGATGGTATTCTGTTTAGAGGGCTCTGATCGTGTCTTCCTTCCTGGCAGAAGGGGGTCGGCCTAGATGGCCCTTGGGGTCTCCTCCAGCTCTAAGATTCTGTGATTCTAAGTGCTCACTTGTCATTGGGCATTCACACATTTGCAACATTCACGGGCCGTGATATAAAACATGCACAAGACATAGGTTTTAAAAGATAGATGGTGAAAATGTGCATAATTGAAAATAATACAAATGCACCCACTTTAGTCAGTGGGGAAACAGCCATGTAAATTAGGCAAAATGTGTACATAAAAAGACACATTAGAGAAAATATGTTGAAATGGATTGCTATGAATGCAATGCAAAGCAAGGAAGGAGAAAATGTACCCAGGATCTGAGGAAACTCAAGGAGACTGAAGACAGAGATTTTCGCATCCCTTGGCCAGATATTTCATTCTGGTTTCATAGAATCATAGAGTTGGAAGAGACCCCAGGGGCCATCCAGTGCAACCCCTTCTGCAATGCAGGAACCCATATCAAAGCACTTTCGACACATGGTCATCCAGCCTCTGCTTAAAAACCTCCAAAGAAGGAGACTCCATCACACTCGGAGGCAGTATATTCCACTGCCAGACAGCTCTGACCGTCAGGAAGTTCTTCCTGAGGTTCAGGTGGAATCTCCTTTCCTGCAGCTTGAATCCATTGCTCCTTGTCCTGGTCTCTGGAGCAGCAGAAAACAAGCCCACTCCCTCCTCGACATGATGTCCCTTCAAATATTTAAACATGGCTATCGTGTCCCCTCTTCACCTTCTCTTCTGTAGACTGAACATACCCAGCTCCCTAAGCCGCTCCTCATAGGGTTTCATGGCTTCCAGACCCTTCACCATTTTGGTCCCCCTCCTCCGGACACATTCCAGCTTGTCAATATCCTTCTTGAATTGAGATGCCCAGAACTGGACACAGTATTCCAATGCAGAATACAGGGGTACCATTACCTCTCCTGATCTAGACACCATACTACTATCGATGCAACCAAGAATCGCATTGGCTTTCTTGGCTGCTGCATCACGTTGCTGACTCATGTTCAGCTTGTCCTCCACCAAGACTCCTAGATCCCTTCCATATTCACTGCTATCCAGCCAGGTGTCTCCCATCCTGTATCTGTTCCTTTCATGTTTTCTGCCTAGGTGCAGGAACTTAACACTTCTTCCTGTTGAAATTCATTTTTGTGAGCCTTGGCCCAGCTCCCCAATCTGTCAAGACCATTTTGGAATTTGATCCTGTCCTGTTTGATCCTGTTTCAGGGTAGCACTGTTCATAACGGAGGCATAAATAAAGGGATTAAGCTCTTTGGCCTTTTTCTTCTTTCTCTCCCTCCTTGCTTCCCTCTGAGGTGTAGCTGGACATGACAGGGCTTGTCACGATCTCTCCCATTCCATCCTTGGATGAGACAAGAATCAGGTTAAAGGCTGAAGAAAGAGGCTGAGAAGGAAAATTACCTTGAAGGACTCCTGCAAGCCAGGGTGGGGATAAAGAATGAGAGATTCCATAGAAAACCTGCTCTCTTCCACCCCTGGACATCAGAAAAGGTGGAAGCTGCTGACACAGCTTATCTCCAGAGGGCAGGAAAGCTGGATTTCCCGCTGTTGAATCATGGAATCTTAGAGCTGGAAGAGACCCCCAAGGCCATCCAGTCCAGCTCCCTTCTGCCACCCAGGAAGACACAATCCAAGCACTCCCTTTGGCAGATGGCCATCCAACCTGTGTATAATAACCTCCAAAGAAGGAAGGAGACCCCGCCACACTCCGCTGAGGCAGCAGCGTATTCCACTACTGAACCACTCTTGCCCTCAGGAAGTTCTTCTTAAAGCTTAGGTAGAATCTCTTTTGATCTCAGTTGGAATCCATTGGTCTGTATTCTAATCTCTGGAGCAACAGAAGACAACCTTTCTCAATCCTCCATAGAACATCCTTTCAAATATTTAAGGATGGCTACCGTGTCCCTTCTTAACCTTCTCTTCTCCAGACTAAATAAACCCATCTACCTAAGCTGCTCTTCAGAGGGCTTCATGGTTTCTAGGCCTTTTGCCATTTTGGCTGGCCGGGAGTGCCAAAGGATATTGTGCCCCTGCGGGACTCCTTGCATCCACCGTCTCTTTTAACTAACCAGGTTCCAGGCTGCCAGTCTGTGTGTTGCCCCACATGGGGCTGGCACTGCATTGATACGCTAGTGCTGCAGGCAAAGGTAGCCACCAGCTGGTGCAAGCCAGGTGCCAGTCACCTGGGATCTCAGAGCACTGGGGTTTTAGGAGATTTGTTTTAGACATAAGATGGAATGGGCTTTCATTTAAAAGTGGGTGAGGGGAGGTTTTAAAATCCAGGAGGGCAAAGTGATGAGAGGGGAGCATTTTCTTGAAACAAAATCAAGGCACGAGCATCTATGTGACTGCTGTTCTTTTAAAAGTGAGTGATTCTAAACCACAGACTACAGACCAGAATAAGACAAGAGCTACAAAGGAATCGGAAGGGACCCAGCAAAGGGTGAAGAAGGAGCCAGATCTGGATGGCCTGTTGAGCAAACCGATAGTTTGAGCGGAGGCTGCGCAACAGTTTTCAGACCAGGAACTCTTGTTCACCCTGTTTTGTGAGAAGAGATTAAGAAGCAGCTGTTGTAAAGTACTGAAGGGTAGATTTATTTAAGCCTTAGGAAAGATTTCCTTCTAAACATAGAAACTGGTTTGCCACAGGCTAAGGGAGGCTACAGGAGAGAGAGTCCCGGGGGATCTTCCTCCTGGAAGCCCGGAGGGCATGAAGGGGAAGGCATGGGGCCAAGATGATTTTAGTGTGGGTCCAGGAGCAAATCAAACCTGAATTCTCCCTAGAGGCCACGGTGACTAAGTTGAGACTGTCATACTTTGGATGTGTGAGAACATATGGCTCATCTGAAATGACAATACTGCTTGGGGAGGAAGAAGGCAGTGGGAAAAGAAGAAGAGTGCATCACAGGTGGATAAACTCAATCAGGGAGGCCACGAAGGCTGTTGCCCTGAGTCTGCAAGACCTGAGCAGAACAGAGCGGTACCATGACCGCAAGGGAGGTAATGGTGCCACTCTATTCTGCTTTGGTCAGACCTCATCTGGAATAATCCTGTGTCCAGTTCTGGGCACCACAATTCAAGAGGGATATGGACAAGCTGGAGCATGTCTAGAGGAGGGCGACCAAAATGGTGAAGGATCTGGAAGCCATAAAGCCCTCTGAGGAGAGGCTTAGGGAGCTGGGTATGTTTAGCCTGCAGAAGAGAAGGTGAAGAGGGGACAGGATAGCCATGTTTAAATAGTTGAAAGGATGTCATGTCGAGGAGGGAGCGGGCTCGTTGTCCGCTGCTCCAGAGACCAGGACAAGGAGCAATGGGTTCAAACTGCAGGACAACAATCCTTGGGGAAACAAAAAGGCTTCTGAGAAGTGACTTGAAAAGCAGAAAGAATATTAACAAGGCACTCCCTGGTTTGGCACATGCTCTGGAGGGCAGGTAAGAATGAAAGGGCAGGAGAACCAGCAGCTGCACATCACCAGCTCTGTAGATGCTCCTCCCTGTGGACACACTGGTGGGTGTGTAAAACTTTGCAGCAGCCCAAGACATTTCACTACCTGAGGTGGCTGCCTTCCCCAGGGTTCCCTGTAGCACCATCACAAAGGATGTCAGGTCGCAGTTCTCAAGACTGTGGCACTGCGTGAATCGTTCATTGGAGAAGCCAGAGGTGCTGCTTTTGGACCAGGCCAGCTGAAGGAAGGCTCAAAGGTTCTTTCTTGGGTGCTAAACCCACCTTGAACTCAAGCTGTTCCTGGTCTGCCTCGTTTTGTCCCAGTGGGAAGGAGCTGCACTGGAACACTAGTGGTGAGGGAGGCATCAACCGTGGCTTTTGAAGCACCTTCTCAGGCTCTTTGGGTGGCGACAAGGCAGAAGGGCACCTTAGAGATAGAGGGAAGTTACTCTCAAGAAAAGCCAGGGTGGCTCCTGCCTTGATCTCCTTCCACTGGCAACCCAAAACATTTTTATGGCACCAGGCTTCTTGAAATGGGCTGGTCTGGGCTTTGGATGATGGTTTGTACATACAGTATTCCTTTAATTAATTTTAATGGTTCTATAAATTGTTTAATGGTATTTTAAGTAATAAATGTTTGTTGATGTTTTTGTAATGTTTTAATTTGTTTTTGACTTGCTGTAAACTGCCTGGACTTCCACTAGTGGGGAAAAGGTGAGATACAAATTAACAAAATAAATAAAAAAACAAATGGAGCCACAGAACAAGGTTCTGTAACAGTGGCTCCTCCTGGTCCAGGTGAGGAGGGACCTTCCATCACCTAACGCCTTTCCCCAGGGAAGAGACCAGATGCTAACCCTTGTTGTTGTGTCAGTTTCCAGCAAGTACACAACTTCTCTGCTTCTCCTTTGCCCTGGGGGCCACTGTGCCGAGCCATGGCCACCTGCCATTCCCTCCTGCTCCTGGATGGGAAGATCCAAGGAGACCCTCTCGACATGAAGATGTTTGAGGGCACCCGCTGGGTAAGTTAGCAGTGTGATGCAGCTGCAAAAAAGTCAATGTGATTCTAGGCTGCATCAGTAGGAGGATAGTGTCTGCGTCAGGGGAAGTAATAGCTCCATTCCCTTCTGCTTTGGCCAAATCTCACCTGGTATAATCCTCTGTCCAGTTCTGGATGCCACAATTCAAGAAGGACGTTGACAAGTCGGATCATGGGGTCCAGAGGAAGGCGACCAATATGGTCGAAGGCCTGGAAAACAGGAAACTCTATGAGAAGCAGCTTTGGGAGCTGGGTGTGTTTAGCCTGGGGAAGAGAAGGTTAAGAGATGACACAACAGCCATGTTTAAATATTTGAAAGTATGTCATATGGAAGATGGAGCAAGCTTGGGTTTTTTTGCTGCTCTGGAGACTAGGACACTATGGAGCAATGGCTTCATACTCCAGGAAGAGAGATTCCCTCTAAATGTTGGGAAGAACTCCCTGATGGTAAAAGCAGTTTAACAGTGGAATACGCTGCTGACCTGGAGAGTGGTGGAATCTCTTCCTTTGGAGGTTTTTAAACAGAGACTGGGTGACCATCTTGCAATGGGAGGGCTTTGACGGTGTCTTCCTGCATGGTAGAAGGGGGCTGGACTGGATGGCCCTTGGGGTCTCTTCCAGCTCTTAGGATTCTATGATTCCATGAGTTCACTTTCTCTCCATTATAAGTGTGTGTAGAAGGAGTCAAACAAAGCATTTGTCCCAGGAGGCAGAATTGGCAACAAAGTGAGAGAGGGAGAAACGACATGCTTGGTTGTGTGTAAGAATGACAAGGTTGTGGTTTGAATGGACAGGTCTGAGATTCTGTGACATGGGGAAGCTCCCCTAACGTCTCCCAAATAAACAGGGGCACAACGGCTGCACTGCTGTCACAAGAACTTTGGCTTAACTAGGGCCTCAGCTTGTGCCTTTAGCCTCTGTGGGCACAAAGTTCTCACAAACGAACCACTGTCTGCCATGCTCATGCGGTCAGGGGGCTCATGCACACCGCTGTGGCACATGCCACATCTAACAGAAGGGAGCAGGAAGGACTGAGTCAGAGGCGCGCTTTCTGGCTGATTTCAGTCACACTTGTTTGCCTTCCTGCTAACCAAGCCAAACAAGTACTTTGGTGCCCTCAAGGATGTGATTTCTCTTGCTTGTCTGTAATTCAATACTTCAAGTCCACCTATTGATTCAACCCATTTACTACTTTCTGCTCGGAACAGAAGAAAGTACAATAATTTTCTATGTGAGACAGGAGTTTCACTCACTCTTACATGTAGGCAGACAGAATAATCCAATAGCTCCACAAAGTATGTGGAGAATTGAGGAAAGGGGAAGTGTTCTCATGTGAACAGAGCTTACAGTGTTTAACTGATCTAAATTAATCTTCAAACAATCCAAAAGGAACAGACCACACATTCAAATAAGCTCGATCCAGCTCTCACACTGAACACCATTTTATTCTCTATGGCAGTCTCAGGAAGACCCACTCTCTGGCATTCTAGGTGTGATGCAGCCAGGGATTTCCAGCTTTTCCAGATAATGTCTGCGGCTGCCCCAGAATCCATGATCTTTGCCTGCTGGGAATTCTGAAGGCAAGTAACCCCAGCAGCAGATTGCACCCAGGAAAACCCAGTCTTCTTTCTCTAGCAGAACGTTGATGCACCTCTTTTCTTCCTGCCAGAAGTGGGTGGTAAATAGACAGAGCAGCAGCTGTGTGGGCTTGAGTTCCTCCAACATTAGTTCTGCCTCAGCTTGCTCAGACAGTTCACATGTGCCATGCCTAGTGTGTATTCAAGATGATTTCCTGTTAAGTCAGTTGTCCTTGTAGGCCCAAGGACGGAGCAGTGAGTGTTTCCCAGCCTACCGTTCCAAATGAAGGTGCCCAGTGGCTTCCTCAGTTCAGGGGCCTATTTGGTCCCAAACTCTCCTAACCCAGGAGCTAGTGCAGCTCTGACAGAATGCCATAGAAACCTGTGTGGCTGTGGCAAATCATCTGCTGAATATAAGACATGAGGTGTCCCAGGAGTCTTGGAGACCTTCAGGGTATCTGGACCACATATGTCCCTCAGGCAGTCTCCAAGTTGCAGTGATGGTCAAAAGGCAGTTTCCATTCTGATTTAAGGTCTTCAAATAAACCATCTTTGTTTTTAAACAGTTGCACTAAGGGGTTAATTCCAAGGTTTGTTATCAAATCCTAGAGTTGAAAGACCTTCCAAGGGCCTCTTCTCCCTAAGTTTCAAGTCTTGAAATCTCAGGTCCTGAGGTCATCCTCACCTGGCAAGCCTAGACTGCCAGCAGGCCCCTCTGCACTCACGCGTGCACACAAACATAGTCTGGTACTAAACTCCAAGGTGTCCTGGAATCGAGGGTGGCCCCACCAATACTTTTCTACATGACAGTTGTCATGGTGATAGCAACACTACAATAACAAGTGCCATTTCACAGCATCATAGAATCCTAAAGTTGGAAAAGGACACAAAGGCCATCTGATCCATGCAGGAAGACACAATCCAAGCCCTCCCTTTGACAAATGGCCATCAAGGCTCTCTTAAAAACCCTCCAAAGAAGAAGGAGGCTCCACCGCATTCCCGGGCATTGTATTCCACTGTTGAACTGCTCTTAACCATCAGGAAGTTCTTCCTAATGTTTAGGTGGAATCTCTTTTCCTGAAGTTTGAAGCCATCGCTCCATGTCTGTGGAGCAACAAAAAACAAGCTTGTCCCATCTTTCATCTGGTAAAGGATCTTCCAGTAATATCACTAGATATGTATGTTTTCAGTTTAGAAGTTTGGTCTTTTATGTTTATCCCCCCTGTCTCCAGGTCTGAATGTATACTTCTGTTTAGAATTTCTAGAGCTGTTATAAAGAGGAAAGTGGACATCCTTGTCTAGTGCCCTTTTTATATCAAACTGTTCAGTTTTTTCACTGTTAAAAATAAGTTGGGTTCTTTGGTTTTTGTAAACTTCTTTAATCCATGAGATAAAGTTTTGGCCTGTATTTATTCTTTTAAATAACTCTGACCCTTTCCACAACTCACCCATTTTCGGCGCTGGGGTGTGGTGCTCGTGTGAGCAGCCTCCGGAGAGAGGCTTTCGCTTCCCTGCTTCTTCGGCTCCACACGAGCTTCCTGTTCGTGTGAGAGCCCCACCTCTTCCTTTTGCAGTGCAGCCTGGGACCTTCCCAGGCTGCACTGAGACAGGAAGGGTGACCGGCCCGGCTCCCGAGGCTCCGCACGCAAGGTAAGTGCAAGTGGGACCCCAAAGCAATGCCTGACTGTGCAGCATTTTCGGCTTCAAGCCAAAAATGAAAAAATGCGTGTGCGGTCCGTGTCAGGCCCTGGAGCGTCGTGCAAATGTGAATGCGTCATGTGGTCCTCACTCCTCACATTTGCGTGATGCCCAAGGGGCCCTTTCGCACTGAAAATGCCGTGCAAAAAGGGCCTCTGTCATGAAATTCCAATTGACTTTGTCAAATGCTTTTTCAGCATCTACAAAGATGATCGTGAGTTTTTTTTATCATGTTTCTTGAAATATTCTATTACATCCAATATTGTCTTTGTGTTATTTCTGATAAGTTTTTTTTTTTAGGATGTAGGGATGGGGCAAATCCAGAATTTTCCAGATCCGAATCCCTGTAAGGTTCTGGGAATCCACAAATCTCACGAATTTTGAATATTTTGAATCCTTTTTTTAAAAAAGGGTTTAAAAAGTAAGGGAACTTTCTGACAGTCAGAGTTGTCTGGTGCTGGAATATGCTGCCTTGTAGTGTGGTGGAGTCTCCTTCTTTGGAGGTTTTTAAGCAGAGGCTGGATGGCCATCTGTTGGGAGTTCTTTGATGGGTGTTCCTTCATGGTTGAGGGGGGTTGGACTGGAGGGCCCCTGCGGTCTCTTCCGACTCTATGATTCTATGATTCTATGGAAATAATCTTGGGCAAGACACACTCTCTCAGCCCTAGTAAAAGCCTAGGAAAAGGCAAACCCCCTTCTGAAGAAATCAGGCCAGGACAATTGTCATAGTTTTGCCTCAGGATCTCCCCAGATTGAAAATGACATGAAGGACCTTTCTACACAGGCAGGAGAATGTGGATTATTGATCCCTCATTTTCCTGCCTGTGTAAACAGGGCCATATACTACAGTAGAGAGATAATCCAGGTCAAAACTGGATTTTCTTTGCATAGCTCCTTCTGGCATCCTGGGGTTTGTAGTTTGATGATGCACCAGCACACTTTGGCAGAGAAGGCTGTGACACCTTGTAAAACTACAGACTCCAGAATTGTGTCTGAAAGAGGTTTGCAAGGGAGCTATGGAAAGGAATCTTTCAGGTGCCCTTGAAATCTCAAGAACATTGTACCTTCCAGTCAAGTGCTGAACTTAAATGTTCAGTTTAAATATACTGGAATACAACTCCAGATGTAATTTCTGAAATTGTTAGCAAAGGCCATTATTACTCCAAGGGAAAAACTCACCTACTTGCAAACTCCCCTTGTGTGTGCGTGGTCTCCCAGGTTTTCAGGCGTCCCAGTCGCCAATAAACTATTTGGTTCGTGGATTTGAAAGATTTGGTTCACCTATTTTGACAAGGATTCGAGGACTTGGTTGGCCCATCCCTAGTAGGAAGCCATTCTGATCTTCATAGATTATTGCTTGAACGACTTTTTAAAGTCTTTTGGCAAGAATGTTTGCAAAGATTTTCCAATATATATTCAAAAGGGATATAGGTCTATAATTGTTTGATTCTTTCAAATCTTTTCCTTCTTTTGGTAAAAGAGTAATGCTTGTTTCTTTCCAAGAATATGGTGTATTTTTTTTTATTATTCCATTGAGGGTTTTTTGTAAGGGCACTGCCAATTCATTTTCTAAAGCTACCTTTGAATTTATCCTGAAAATTTCTGTCTTGCCTTCTCTTCTCTTATTTTCTCCTTTTTGGTCACTCCTTAACATCTGTGATTCTCATTTTCAGTTTGTTTATTCCTCCCCCATCCAAAACCTTAACTGACTTTACACATAAGTGATCAAATTTATTGTTAATTTTTGAACTTGAATTTATTTATTCCCACTAATGGAGAGCCAGCATGGTGTTGAGGCTAGACAGCTGAATTATGACTCTGGAGACCAAGGCTTGAATTCTTCTTTGTCCATAAAAACCCACTCGGTGACCTTGGGAGAATTACCCTCAGAAGAAGGCAAAGGCAAACCCCCTTTGAACTGATCTTGCCAAGGAAACCCTGAGATAGGTTCCCATTAGCGTTGTGATGAGCAGAAATGGCTTGAGGACACACAACCAGAACAGTTCCTACCCATGACAAGTGGCAAAAGTTCTAGTGTTCTGAGTCTCCTGTAGTATCTTTTTTTTAATAATACATGGAGAGAATAAGGGTTGTTTTGTCCCTGAATTGCCTCAGAATCCAGATACCTGGGGATCTGAGGTGCACTGTGGCTCTCTGAAATGGCCAGTCCCCATTTCTGCTCCCAGCAGAAGCCTTTCCCATTGGCTCACCCACTGATTTGCCCCAGTTTACCTCACACTCTTGGATTTACTCAAATTCAGTTTTTGAATCCCTCTGTCTTGGGACATTGCCATGGATCTTGGCTAGGAATAGCATCCTATCATCTGTAGATGGTGCAACATTAGGTTCTCGGTCTTTGAAAGGGGCTCCCTTGATCTTTGGATCTTGCCAGATGTCACAGACCAGTTGGATTCCAAAACCATAGACTACAATGGTGGATGGGTGAGCAGGAGAAAGTCCCCTTACCAAGGAGTCATCTGTTTCTGCATTTGGGATGAGGAATCTATAGTCCTCCAGATGAGTTAACAGGAACTCCTTGGAACATCTTATGTATCCTTCTCCCGATAGGAGATGGAAGAATCCAGTCCAGAGGAGAGGGCAATCGGTGTTCCAGAGACATGTATTGTTGTTAAACCAGGACCTGCTGCTTCCCAGGTAAGCCCTGAATTTTCTTCTGAAGGACCCTTTGCCCTGGCAACTTTTTTGAAAGACCCCTCGCAGTGAAACCTGGCTATCTGAGAGCTAAAACTTGGTGCTATATTTGCAGCCTTTTGGACTTTAGATTGCATATAAAGAGCTCCTTATCCAGGCTGGAAAGTAAGACTGAGGAGGGCGACCAAAATGGTGAAGGGCCTGGAAGCCAAGCCCTATGAGGATAGACTTAGAGAGCTGGGTATGTTCAGTCTGCAGAAGAGAAGGTTAAGAGGGGACATGATAGCTATGTTTAAATATTTGAAGGGATGCCATGTAGAGGAGAGAGAGGGCTTGTTTTCTGCCACTCCAGAGACCAGGACAAGGAGCAATGGATTCAAGCTGCAGGAAAGGAGATTCCACCTGAACCTCAGGAAGAACTTCCTGACGGTCAGGGCTGTCCGGCAGTGGAATCTGCTGCCTCGGAGTGTGGTGGAGTCTCCTTCCTTGGAGGTTTTTAAGCGAAGGCTGGATGGCCGCCTGGCGGGAGTGCTTTGAGAGTGTTCCTGCATGGCAGGGGGTTGGACTGGATGGCCCGTGTGGTCTCTTCCAACTCTACATTTCTGTGATTCTGTGATTCTGTGATTCTGTGATAATGACACCCAGTAACCCTCAGCTTCCCTTCTGACTTTGGGAGACATTTGTCAGACTTCCCAATAGATCACAACCCCACACAGAAAGGAATTTCCATGAAAAATTCACCAAAAGGAAAGGTTAAATGTGAAGAGTTAGTGTGAAGAACTGAAGGAACTGGAGAGATTCAAAGGCTGGAGTTCAGGGTGGATGGGTGTGTGGAAAGAGAGAAGCCCCCAGATGCCGACCTCTCTTGTCCAGCAGAGGTCAGCTTTGGCTGCAAAGTAGCTTTCAGATGATTTTGCTGATCCATTTTGCCTCATGAAATGGCAGCCCGGACCTGAACCCAGAACTGCAAACTGGAATGCTCTGGTGGTGAGTCAGTCCAGGGACCCCACCCACTTGCATGGCAATACCCGGCTAGGTGAAATGTCTTCTTCTCCCTCCCACTAGTCCCCCGTGGAAGGAATGGTGATTCTGCATCAGTTCCCCTTTTCTTCTTCTCTGCTGAGGATGTCCGTCATCACCAAAGAACTGGGGAAGGACGTCCATGACCTCTACATGAAGGGAGCTCCGGAGACAGTGGCCAGCTTCTGCAAGCCAATGACTGGTAGGAGGGGAAGGTCCAGCCTGCTTGTGGACACCTGGCCAAAGCCAGGAAGGGGGCCCTGCCCACAATCCCACGAGAGGCAGTCTGTGCAACAGCCCCCCTCTCAGTTTGCTCATTACAAGTTAATACACAGACATTGCCATGCATGCCACTGGTGCTGGAGGAAATGTGTGCCCAGAACTCTGCATTTGGTTCTTTTCCCTGGCTTGTCCAGTTGAAGACTAGAAGCTCTTCCTCCTGATAGTGGCAACCCAGGCAGTCCCTCCAGAGAGAGGTGGTACCTTTAGCAAAGGAGTAGGATGCCTCAGTGTGGCTGCTATATTGTCCCGGTCGCCTTGCTACCTGTGCTGCTCCTTCAGCCTCCATGACTTGTCCTCCATCCCCTCCTGATCCTGGAAGCCCCTCTGAGCCCCCCTTAGGGCAGACCCTTCCCCCGTGACCCCAGAGCCCACGTGCCTCAACCTGGAATGTATTCCTCCTCCTCTTCCAGTTCCACCGAACTTCCTCGCAGTGCTGAAATCCTTCACCTCGCAAGGCTTCCGAGTGATAGCCCTGGCACACAAGGAGCTCACCCTGGAAAGCGATGCCAACCTGGAGGACCTGGAAAGGTAAGAGTCGCGGAGGCTCAGCTGCAGCCAGGGCCAGCCTGTCTCAACCAGATATCCAGAGGCAGAAACTACAACCAAAGAAACTACAACAAGCACAGTTGGATGTGTGTCACAGTTTTGATTGTACATGCTTACACACATACAGGAAGCTCTGTAACAGCTGACTGTCCAATCTATTTTGTTCCTGTGCTGAAAAGAACTCGGGCTGCATCCACATATAAGTGCGAGTATGTTTCTGTGGAACCATCTACCTTGATCTTTGTCCAAGACCTTTTACATTTATGTCCAATCAAATCTTTATCTTGAGCTTTGTTAGAAAGTCCTAATCTAAATGAAAAACTTGTGAGACTGCTGTGGGAAAGGACGGCTTGGAAAGACGGTTCCCTGACGGACATGCACATCTTCCCCCTGGGACAGCAGCCTCAAAGCCCTCTGTAGAATAACTCCGTTTGGACTAAAGAAGGGCTGGGCCCCAGAGGTGTCCGGCCTTTTGGTGTCATGCCAACCCAGAACGTGGCATCTTTTCCCTTCCCTTTCGGAAAGAACTCCCACCTGTTGCCTTCTGACCCCTTCAAGGGACAAAGTGGAATCCAACCTCACCTTCTTGGGCCTCCTCGTCATGGAGAATCGGCTGAAGAGTGAAACCAAGCCCGTACTGGAGGAACTCAGCAACGCCCGCATCCGGAGCGTGATGGTCACAGGTACCCCGGGGGGCTTCCTCTCCCTTTCGCACGGGCCAAGGAGCAAGGTTGTTCTGACTTAAGGATACAAAAATAATTGCAGATGTTCTTACCCTTGACAGTAAGGGACTGAGACACCCTATTCAGGGAAACTCTCAGCCACTGCAAGCCCACAAGAACAAAAACACTTGTGCTTTGGGTCCCTCCCCCCTTGTTTTCCTAGGGTTTGTGCAAAACCCATACCTAGGCCAAACAAAACAATTCTGTTTTGTGGGGAATGAATTTCTTTTTTACGCAAGATGCATTTTTTGCCCTGCTCCATTTTTTTCGCCCAAAAATACCCCTTCACAAAATTTTCATTTCAAAAGTCCTGAAATGTGAAAAAACATGATCTTTTATTCTCATGTGTACAAATGAAATAAATGAATCATATTGAATTGAAATCCAAATGACGATTTACACCCCTGCTACAAATCTATGCCCTGTGGACGGGCAGAGCTGCTGTGGCTGAGTGGCTCAAGTGAACTTGGTTACTGGGGAGGGACAGCCTTGATTTTATTAAAAGTGGAAGCCTGCAGCCCTTGGGGGCTCACCAGGAACCTTCTGACAACGGTGGGAGAACCAGAAGAGCTTGACGAACGCAAGGCGGGCATCGTGAGGAGAAACCATCAGGCAGAACCCAGACAGGGCCTGAAGCTTTGCAGGCTACGGGCTGTTGATTTCTCCTTTTCTTTTCTCCTGCAGTTCTCGGGCCTCTGGCCTGGATCTGACACTCAGGGTCGAGCCAATACTAGGAGAGTATCCCCCTGATTCTCCACCGCCACTGCAGGCGTTGATTGAAAAAGTGTCGATTTTGTTTTCCTTTGGCTCCAATTCACGTATTTGAGACACTATAGACGGAAAGCCCATGAATATTTTTTTAGATCGGGATTGTCCTGGTTGAGAGATAGAGGTAGCCGGGCAAAGGGAAGCGTCATTGAAACTAATTCTGTTGGCGTCCACTTTCCAGGTGACAACCTTGAGACGGCCATCACTGTCGCCAAGAACTCTGGGATGATCTCCCCGGGCGGCAGAGTCATCCTTGTGGAAGCCAGAGATCCAGAGGAACCTCAGCCAGCATCTGTTACTTGGCAGGAGATGGAGGAGATGCAGCCGTGCGTGGATAAAAACCAAGTAGGCCATTCCTGAACTCTTTCCAGATGCTCAGTCTTGGCAGAATGGATGAGCATATCAGTCAGCCTGTGTGGTGGTGCGTTTTGGTGGCACTGGAGCAGCAAAAAAGGACTCCCGCCAGCCTCACTATTCTTACAGGGGCGGAGAAAGGAAAGCCAGCCCCCCTCGTGCCTTGCCTTCTGCTCTCCCACTGGCTCCCGTAGGAGGCCAGGGCCAACCTGTGTGGCAGAGATCCATCCTCGTAAAGTTAAACTAACAGTAGTGGAAAAGATGAATTAAAATAGCCCCTTCTTGGTGTTGAGTGTCTCTTCAAAAATATCCTCTTACTGTTGTGTGCTGTCAAGTCATTTCCGACCTAGGGCAACCCTAAGATATCTCAGTGTCTTCTGGGGCTGAAAGAGTGTGACTTGCCCAAGATGACCTGGTGGATTTCCATGGCTATCACACCAGGCAGGTAAATTGCACTTAGGGCCAGATAACAACATCTTTGGCTGGGACTATTCACATCATGTTGTTCCTCTTCTGTTCTTCTCCTATTGGGAAACAGTTTGAAAAGTGTTTCCCTTATTAACACAAAAGATCCATTAGTGACCCTCTTTGTAAACCGTCTTCCTAATTTCTGGTGGATCTTAGGGGTGAGCAGCAGGAAGGGCTGGGGACCACATTCACTGTGGCAGGTAGAGTGCCTCGTCCTCGGAGAACTTCTAAAAGATGTCTTTCTTTCTCATCCCACAAGTAGTGGAAAGACTCAAGTGGCATTGTGGGTCTTATCCCAGGAGGACACGGAGCATCTTTGACTGGGGCCCCCCACCCCCTCAGTCCTCTTTCCTTTGCATTTCAGTTCCATAAGTTCTAAAAAGTCTGCAGGGATCCAGTCTGGGAAGAACTTTCACTTGTGTCTTTCAGGATTCCTGCATTGCCGTAGATGGCAAGAGTGACTTCCACTTTGCCTTGAATGGGAAGACCTATGAGGTGCTCCAGAAATACTTCAGCCATTTGCTGCCAAAGGTAAACTGGGGGCAAATGGGGTGGGGGTGGAGCTCACTGCTGGTGCTCCTTTCTCGCAGATGGAGTCATGTTTTTCAAAACTTCACTCATTTTGCTTTCCGCAGATACTTGTGAATGGAACTGTGTTTGCACGGATGTCTCCAGGGCAGAAGTCCAGCCTTGTGGAAGAGTTTCAGAAACTGCAGTAGGTGACTTGCTCATGATACAAAGAGGAAGAGTGGGCTCCCACTTCCCAAAAACAAAACAAAACAAAAAAAGAAACCCCCACTAAGTAACCACGGGCATGTCTTGCTCTCTCAACCTCAGAGGAAGGCAGGGTCAAACCCCCTCTGAACACATATTTCCAAGAAAGCCCCATGATAGTTTTGCCTTAGGGCTGCCACAAGTTGGAAATGACAGGAAGTCATGCAACAACAACATTAGACGGGATAGGAGGAAGCGAGCTCCTACCAAAATAAATCTGCTAATATTAAAGACATCACAAGACTCTTCTGGACACCTAGTTTCACATATACAAATAATCATCCTGTATTCTTATTTTATTTAACGGGCTGCTAAACGATATCCTCTCCTGTCTTCCAGTTACTACGTGGGGATGTGCGGAGATGGGGCCAACGACTGCGGGGTAGGTCCTTGTGGCAGTGCCGTGTTCTCACTCGCATGTTAGCTGTTGCCCACCCTGATCCCTTCTCTATAAGCACGCAGGGGGTCATTAGTGGAAATAATATCTTCCGAAAAAAATTAAACTAACGTGCACCTCTTTGTGGTAAGTGGAGATTTCAGGGTCAATGAAGTGTTCCTTTTCTTAAAGCAAGAGACTGATCATGTAGGAATGCATCTCATTTTGTTATCAGTTCCTCTGTCACTGTATCAGTTTCTCTATTACCGTCTGTCACAGTCTTAGAAACCAGCATGGTGTGGTGGTTGGAGCCTTGGGCTACAACTCTGAATTCACCACTCGGCCATGGAAATCCACTGCATGACCCTGGGTGTGTCACATGCTCTCAGCCCCAGAAAAGCCTGTGATAGGATTGCCTTAGGGTCACCCTAAGTTGGAAACGATTTGAAGAGGCACAACAACAACAAATGTTGTCAACAGAAGAAAACACGTACATACAAAACAAAAGAAACAACACATTACAATAACAGATAGATATAAAGAATGCACGAAAAAAGAAAAGAAAAGGAGTGCAAGAAGATGGGAAGAAATCCTAAATCCTAGCTATGAATTACAACAAATTAATTAAAGACTTTTTTAAAAAATGGTAGTTTCCAGTTTTCCTAACACAGACTATTGATCACTGTATATCTAAACAACTTCCCCAGTTGCCAAGACCGCTTAAATGCTTAAATTGCTGCTTTCCCAAAAGTTCTAATTATCGAATCCTACTGTAATCTTACGTTGCTCTTTTTCTTACAAAAAACTTGTTAAAGTTTCCCAGTATTTTGTGAAAATTGCCACTAATTTTTTTTTCATATTGATATCATCAATTTGTCCATTTTGGCTAAGTCTAACAGTTTTATCAACCAGCCCTCTTTTGTTGGGATCTCAGTATTCTTCCATTTCCGTGTGGATAACAGTCGTGCTGCTCTGGCCATTTATAGTTAATATCTTGCCACATTTTTTCTCCAGTTGATCTTCTGATGATCCTGGAAGATGCAACTCAGTTTCTTTCCTGAGACTTATTTTCTCCATACTGAGCCCCCGTCCTTAGGCTCCTTGCTGGAAGCCAGGCAGGCGGGGGAAAAGGCCTCAGGCAGCAGAGAGCCAAGAGGGGAGGGATGGCATTGGTTTCAGTCTGGCACCCCTTCCCCTGGCACCATTGCATCTTCCAAGTGAACCTCTCCCCCACTCCTATTTCCCCAAAATTCATGCAACGTAAGCAAAATCCACCACCGAAAACTCGTGCATCGTAAGCACGTGCACACACAAGTCACGTTTGGCTATGTTTACCTGCAAATGAAATTATGCTGGGATTTTTTGTATTGTCAAATGCTTGACTAGGACTTCCAAAGACCAGGATTCAAATCTTCACTCAGCCATGCAAACTCACTGGGTGACTGTGGGCAAATCACACCCTCTCAGCCCCAGAGGAAGGCCAAGGCAAACCCTCTCTGAACAAACGTTGCCAAGAAAATCCTGAGATAGGTTCACCTTAGAGTCTCCGTATGTCAGAAACGACTTGAAGGCCCACAGCATCAGCAAGACTGATGTCCATGTGTGTGTTTAGGCCTTCAAGTTGCCAGCCAGTCGATGGTGACCTCGTGAATTTTGCCTATGGTTTTCTTAGGTAAGGAATCCTCAGAGATGGTTTTGCCCTGATACCTTACCTGAAATCTGCAATTTAAAGAATATGGGACATTGCAGCATCCAGAAACTCTGTCTACATTTTGCCTGGATGCAGAGTTGCAGTGAGTGAGAATTCTTCCTCAGATCTTTCGGGTTTTTGCTTCTCTTCCCAGGCTTTGAAAATGGCCCATGCTGGGATCTCGCTTTCAGAGCAGGAGGCCTCTGTGGCTTCGCCCTTCACCTCCCAGATTCCCAACATTGAGTGCGTCCCAGAACTGATACGGTAAGTTGTGTCTCTCCCATGTTCACAGCTGTAATGGTCACGTAGAACCCCTGTTCCTCCAAAGAGGAGGGGGGAAGTCTGCTGGACCACTTGTCCTGGCTTCCATATTGTCACATTTGGGATGCCAAGGTAATAGGGAGTGGCTGTGCGTGGAGCTGGGCTGTGGTCCCAGGAACGGCGCTTTCTCCCAGTTCCAAATACTTCTTTCCCCTGGTTGGAATGTTTTCCGCAAAGCCCCTCAGCCACACATTTGCACCTGAGCTGCTGGGGGCCAATCACACTGTTGACTTTTCCATCGCAGGGAAGGCCGTGCTGCCCTGGTCTCCTCCTTTGCAGTGTTTAAATACCTGACCCTTTATGGCCTGTCGCAGTTCATCGGTACTGCTCTGCTTTATTGGGTATGTCCTTACCTACCGAGCTTATGTATATTATAAATTGTTTTCTGTTTTCTGTTTGTGACGTATTCATGGGTCACTTGTGCAACATTTGTGGAGTGATTTATATGCCATAGCACAACAGATGTATTCTGCTGCAGTGGCAGAAGCAGAGTTGTGCATTGCAGTTGCTATTGTACATAGTGAAATGGCTTTGACCCCTGAGCATTTGGGTTGTATTTTATGTGTTTCAGTGTCACATTGTGATTGGACGTTGTGCGTTGCATCTGTGCATTGCAGTTGTACCTTGGGCATTGCACACCATTCATTAGAAGTTGCGCATTATGCATGGCGCATTGGCACCCAGTCACTGATCTGTGGCACTCAGGGTTGCTATTCTGCAAGTGAGCCCTGTGGCCCTGTTCCGTGTTAGTGAAACAATCATTAGGAGCTGCAAAACAAACCTTCATGGAATTAACTTTATTTTATTCTATTTTAGCAACTACAGATCTTTGGGAACTACCAGTACCTCATGCAAGATGTCTGCATCACCCTTGTTGTCTGCCTAACAAGTAAGGAGAAGGTCACCCTGTTCTCCCTCTTACTGTCTGGCTGAACTTATCCCTGTTGATTTAGGGTTTGATCACACGCCACGTTTGTTGCACGATTGCTTAGCTTGGTGTTTGAGCTCTCTTTATCACATGACATTATCACTCTCCCATTGTTGGGTTGCTTTCCCATCATTATCCTTTTCATTCTGGGAAAGTACCCATGAATGGCTCCAATAAAAAAGAAAGAAAGAAAGAAAGAAAGAAAGAAAGAAAGAAAGAAAGAAAGAAAGAAAGAAAGAAAGAAAGAAAATATAGCGCCTGCGCTAGGTAGTGCAGACTTGGGAAGGGAGGTGGGGCGAGCGGGGTGGTGGGAAAGACTGATGACAGGAGCATAGCGTTATTGCCGAGATGGCGTGATCACGATTGTTTCTATAGGGGTGCCTTTCCATTTCCCTAAACAACACAGTTGCTGCCAGATGACAGACTGTGCGATAACGCTCTTACGCTGGAGTCTGCCAAGGAGACCACAGAGTCACAGAAGAGTTGGAGACCCCACAGGGGCAGAAGCCCCCGTTTCAAACGTGAAGTGTTGCAGTTCTTGGCTGATTTAGAACTGGCCTCTGCTTGCCAGGAACGGTGTGCCTGAGCAAGCCTTGGTCAGGGTTTAGGTCTGCTGGGCCTCTCGGGCAGGGGGATTTCCAGAGCTGTGGAGCAGCCACCAAGAAGGCCTCTGGTAGTATCCTGTGCCTTCCCTCTCTGCCCCTGCCCTCTCCTCTCTGGCTTTGCAAACCCTCTCTGGAGATGGCAGCTTGTCTGACCACTTGCTGAATTTAAACTAGGGTAAATTCCCCAGGAGCCAGTGTAGCGTAGTGGTTTCAGTGCTGGACACTGGAAGAGCAGGGTTTGACTCCCTGCTTGGCCATGGAAACCCACTAGATGACCTTGGGCAAGTCACACTCTCTCAGCCTCGGAGGAAGCCACAGGCAACCCCTCCCCGGAACAAATTCTGTTCAGAAAACCTCATGATAGGTTCTCCTTAGGGTCACAGTAAGTCAGGAATGATTTGAAGGCACACAACGACGACAAGAAATACCCTAAAGGCACCATCAGATCCTGTCTGATCTTGGAAGCTAAGCAGGGTCAGCTCTGGTTAGTTCTTGGATGGGAGACTGTCAACAAATCCCAGGTGCTGTAGTAGGATCTACTTCAAAGGAAGGAACTGGCAAAACCACCTCTGAGTATTCCTTGCCTACGAAAACCCTATGGAATCCATAAGACTAAGACTAAGTCCATAAGACTTGGACTAATGGATTTACTCTTAAAGTCTGAGGATAGTACAAGAACAGGAATTGGAGGAGAAGTGTGACGGCCTATGCCTGGAGTCCTCCTGTACTACAAGTTGTCTGGCTTGGAGCCAGGGTTTAAACATTCTTTTTCCATCTTGAGGGGAAGGTGTTAATGGTTCTCTGGCAGGGTAGACAATGGGGCCGGCAGGGTAGGCAGTGGGGTCTGGAATGAACTAGTGGCCTTGGTATTAGATCACAAAGGACTGATGGGAATCGTAATAGCTCCTTAAAGTTGGGACAGGTGAAGGGACAAAAGGAGGGTTTCAGTGAATGGAGGAAGAGGGTCAAAGCAACCAGCCACTCTGCAGAGGCAGTTTCAGACACTGTTGTTTCTAAAGGTTGAGTCATTGAGGGACATTTGTAAGTCCATTGTCCGGGGCTTCCCTGACTATGCCCTGAGGTCCCAATCTGACCTTGTTTTGCAACACACACGTGCAGCCAGTTCCTTTTTGCTGGCAAGCTTCCCAGCCATAGCAGGATACCATTTGTATTTCATGCCAGTTAATATTTGCCAATTAAACAGTATCATGGAGTGGGTGTATGTGGCTTGATAACAACCACAAGTGGACAGGGGACTTGAAGGCATTTATACTCAGAAGGAAAACATGGCTGCTGAGCCACAGCCACATGTTCTCTCCAGCTGACCTTTTTGTGGCCTCTGCCACTGCTGAAACTGGCAGAGCTGCAAAAATTGGGGTGGGGAAGTGGGCTTCCCTCCTCTTCTGGAGTAGAAGAAGGCGCTTTGTTCTGTGCCCTTTCCTCCCCATCTCTACTCAGTGGAGTAGCCTGGATCTGGTTGCCCCTCCCAGTCTCTCGTTCCCTGGATCTCCTTGCTGGGCTGTGGGGTAGGTGAAGCAAATGGCCTTTATTCCTTGTAATGGGTGTCTCTCTTTCTGGCATGCTTCTCTCTCTTCCACAGTGAGCTTGACACAGGCCTATCCAAAACTGGCCCCCTACCGGCCCCCTGGACGCCTCCTCTCCCCATCGCTACTGCTCTCCGTCATCCTCAACGTCTGCTTCACCCTCACGGTCCAGGTCTTCGCCTTCCTCTTTGTCAAGCAGCAGCCCTGGTACTCCCAACTGCGCAGCCACAGGTGAGTTCCTCTCCGAACAGGGATCCCAAAGAGTGGCTCAAATGCAAGGATGGTCATTTTCCCTTGGCTTTCCCTGCTAGTTAGAGGCTGCTTCCTTACATTTATGCCCCCCTAGAAGTCATCTTCTGATCCACAGTTTCGCCCCTGTTCCCAAGGACAGGAGTCAGGTGGGACTGTCTTGGCTGTTATTTGGACATTCTCCTGGACCTGAATCCCGACAAACTCAATCCTGAGTCCTGTTTACTGGGCTTTTATTAAATTTATTTTACTGCATTGTATTTTAAACTACTGTGGAAGACATCCTTCTTGGTGGTACTTTTCCTTCCAGGGGGTGTCCCTTAGGAAACCAGCCCCTCCTTCTGGGCAATGGGACAGCCAACTCCACGGACCCAGAACACCTGGTGCTGAGCTACGAAACCACCACCCTGTGGCCTCTAGTCACCATCAACTGCATCATCGTGGCCTTTGTCTTCTCCAAGGGGAAACCATTCAGGAAGCCCATCTATACCAACTGTGAGTTCAGCCAGCATGGCTGATGTTTTTCTGCCCTTGTGAATTTCTGCCAGTTTTGCCCCTGGACCACTCCCTGCTCTCTAGCCTGCCAAGCCTGGTGCGAAAGACCACCCTTCCCGTAGAAATAAGGAGACCACTTATTTCTCACCCAGGTAGCCTTCCTGTTCTCCTGGGTCACCTTGTGATTGCCTTTGCTTCTTAATTCCTGGATCTCCATCCCCTTGCTAGATGAAAGACCCCATCTCCCTGGGTTTAATTGGGACCTCTTTCTCCTCCTTTGATCACCCAGATATATTCTCCGGCCTGCTCTGCATCCAGCTTGGCATTTCCCTGTTCCTTTTCTTTGCTGACATAGAAGCTGTGTACAAGGGGATGGAGGTGAGTGCTCGGGGTGCCTGGGGATGGGATGTTCCTTCTGCCTCTCCTGCGAGCACACATCCGTCGTCTCCAGCTCTCCTCTAGCATCAGGATGTGGCCAGAGAGCACAGGATGGAATGCCGTGTTCTCTGCTTGGAACAGACGGCAGAACGATGCATGGCTGGCCTGCAGGCGGAGCCCTCGGTCAGGCCGAGTGGTGGGCGGGAGGGGGTGGCATCGCTGGCGCGTAAGGGCTGCCAGAGCAGGGCGGCTGATCTCAAAGTGGCCAGGCAGTAAAAGTGGGGGTTCCTTTCCTCTCCGCACAGTTCCTCTGCACCCCAGAAGTCTGGAGGATTTATGTTTTCGTTATGCTGCTGGTCAAGTTTTCTGTCTCACTCTTTGTGGAGGTGAGTGGATGATGGGTTTTGGTTTGACGGGTGGTGGGTTGCCCTTGGAAACTGCCCAGAGGTCCATCCTTCCCTCAGAGTGTCACCCGCTGCTGCATGCCCACGGGGGATACCGAGGCGGTGAGGGGGAGGGTGGTGAACAAAGGCGATGCCATCCCACGACGGGCAGCAAAGCTCTGGGGTGGAGCACTGCTTGGCACTCCTCCTATGGCTGTCTTCTTCCTCTCCTGAAAGCAAGGTGGCCTTCCTACTGGCCGTACCTGTCCATCTGCAACTGGTGGGACCAAGGGACACCCCACAGTCAAGGAAACCCATCCACCGAGTTTCCCCCTTGTTGCTGCCGCGTCCGCGTGCCTTCCGGTTGTTTCCAACTTATGGGACCCTGAGGCAAACCCGCCATGTTTTTTTCTCGGCGAGACTTGTTCGGAGGGGGGTTGCCTTTGCCTTCCTCCTTGGCTGAGAGGGCGTCACTCGTCCGAGGCCACCCACTGGGTTTCCACGGCTGAGCGGGGATTTGAACCCTGGTTTTCAGACTTTTGTCCAACGCTCGAGCCACCACCCCGTGCTGACCCGTCCCCCCTTCTGCACACGATCATTTCTTTGCAGGATGGCATCTTGCAAAACTACCGCCTCTGGCTGTGGATCAAGGCCCTGTTTGGGTTCCGCTCCTCCAGCCAGTACCGGAAGCTGCAGAGGCAGCTGGAGAGGGAGAGAGCGTCTTGGCCTCCCACGAATCGCACGGATTTTGCAGCAGGCAGAAAAAGCGAGGTCTACGTCAACCCCGTCTATGAAAACCATGAAGGGAACTAGCTTTCCTGGCTGTAGCCATCGAGGAGCCGGCTGGCGGATGAGGACTTGCTAACTTACCTGTACAGGATGTAAATTGAACTTTTTTTTTAAAATACAAATCCATGGTAAACATTGTTACAAAGAAGATCCTCAGAAGATCTGGAAACAGGCAGCTTTTGGGACACACCCTGCTTTCAGAATCACTTCGCCCAGACTTATCCAAATTTTCAAAGGCTGCAACAGGCTATCTAAGGGTGCTGCTAAACGGGCTGCTGGTTTCTGCTTTGTGATAATGAAATTAACTCTCATTTTTTCCAAAAGAAATTTATTTTATTTTCTTTTAGCCTTTTGTAGTACATGGGTAGGAGAAAAATATTCAGAGGCCTGAGAAAGGCATCAGGACCAAAACGTCCTGGCTGAGGTCCAGGCAGCCCCCAGCTGGAAGGGAACTCTCTGCCTGCGGAAGGGATGCCAGTCGGTGGAGCGGAGGGGGTGGCGGGAGCTCCCTCTAGAAGCAGAGAGTTGGAAGAGACCCCAAGGGCCCTCCAGCCTCTATTCAAAAAGTGCTGAAGAAGTAGGCTCCACCACACTCCGTTAAGACAGCAGCGTATTCCTATGTCACACCGTTCTTACCATGAGAAGTTCTTCCTAATGTTTAGTGAAATCTCTTTTCATGTAGTTCCAATCCATTGCTCCACGTCATAGTCTGTGGAGCAGCAGCAAACAGGTTTGCTAACCGATGACATCCCTTCAAATATTAGGACATGGCACCATGTCCCCTCTTCACCTTCTCTTCTCCAGGGTAAACATCCCCAGCTCCCCAAGCCACTCCTCACAGGGCTTCATAGTTTCTAGGCCTTCTGCCATTTTTGGTCACCCTCTTCAAGACACCTTATAGCTTGTCCATATCCTTCTTGAACTGTGATGCCCAGAACTGGACACAGTATTATTCCAGGTGGGGTCTGACCAAAGCAGAATACAGCGGGACTATTAATTCTCTTGACTTGGACACTGTATTCCTATTGATGTAGCCCAAAATTGCAGTGGTTTTTTTAGCTGCTGCCTCACACTCCTTCTGCCCTGTACTTTTCCAGGTGCCTCACAACAGCCACCAAGGGTTTCCTGGATGCAGCTCCACTAACACTGACTGGCTTCGGGAGCGCACCAGGACATATTTTGGCTGCCCATGTGCACCCAGGAAAGAAGAGGCACACTGTGCCCCAAAAGAAACGGTGTTCCTTTTTCCTCGGATGCTCAGGGGCAGGCGGACATGTCTGGGCACACCTTCCCAGCTCATCGGTGGCTGAGGGGGGGACAGAGCTGCAGCTGCCCCCCCTTTTGGTGCTGTTGTGCAGTGAGGGTATTGCAGAAGGAGGTGCTGGATACCTCCTCCTTCCACAGTGTCCCAGATGGTACGTGTGCAGGCGTAACCATTGTAAGTCACCAACGAGATGACAGACTTCATGTTAGTTTGAAAGATGAGTTTGGAGAACGTGGGTGTCAATGGTAGTCTTCAGTTAAATAGCAGTGGTTTATTACGACCAGGAGGCCTGGGAGGAGAAAGTTATGGACTCCATCAAAGAAAATCCATCAATAAAAAAAAAATGCAAGAAAGAATTCAAGAGTGAGGGCTGGTTTTAGTCCTGTTCAAAGGCAAGGTTGGACACGTGGATGAGGTCTCGCTGGGCACCAGAGGAGACTGTGAAAGGGTGCAGAGAGCGGGCTTCTCTTGCAGAGGAATTTCGTGCACGCTTTCTGTAGGAAAGAAAGAAAGAAAGATGGTTCAGATCAAAAGGGCTGGCAGAAGCACCCTCCCTCCCAGCACTCCTTCTCTCCCTGCTTGCCCTGCACTCTTTACATGGAGGAGGGTCGTCTCCATGTTTCATTTGGTGGGGCAGGAGAGCTCCACTTTCCTAGAGGCCAATTTTCTGCTCCAGAGACTCCTTGAGGGCTGCAGAGACTGCCAAAAATGCCCCCAAATCAAACTGGAAGTAGACAGAAGTCCATGTATGGTTTTGAGAAACAGGTACAGGCTGAGTATCCCTTATCAGAAGTGCTTGGGACTAGATGTGTTCTGCTTTTCAGATTTTGGAATGCAGTACTGTGTTGGAATTGCCTTGTGTCTCATTCATTTGTTTGCTACTTGTGTTGTGTTTGAGATGCAAGGCTGGAGAGAGAGAGAGACTGAGGGTTTGTGAAATGGCAGGAATCCACACTTGGCACCATTTCACAGTTCCTCAGTCTCTCTCTTTTTGCCTCCAGCTGCCCCATTCCACTTTCAAGGTGGCGGCTGTAGTGCTCCTCCGATCCTCCTAAAACTTTGCTTCTTGCTTTTTTGACGAGCACCTTGGTGGAGGCAGCAGTCCCCTTCGCTCTGACCCCCTCCTGTCCCACCTGCAAGGCTGCTCACCTGGGCAGGGAGAAGCTCACCTGGGAAGGCAGGAGCAGAGCACGATGGAGGTGATCAAAACAAGAAGGACAACAATGGCAGCGACTCCGATAGTGATGTAAATGATAATCCGGGAATTGTCTTCCGAGTGGTCTTCAAAAGCAAGTAAAGACAAGGAGCGGGGAGTCAGATGAAGTCCTGGGGCACTTGTGGGGGATTCCCGCCCCACTCCCCTCTTCCCCTCCAAATCCATTTGTTTCTCTCTGTCCCACTGTTTACATCCTACATCCTACATCCTACAGGGTGGCTTACAAACTGAGGATTTATGCAAGTTAAAGTCTCAGGACAGCTGAAGGCATGCAGTGGTTGAGATCCTCCTCCGCAGGGCTGGCTCAGTGCAAATGACTGTGCAGCTGCCCGTGTCCGGCTTTGTGCCCCTATGGCCACGGCAATGCTCAGGGGCTCTTTCTGCCCTGCCAGGGAACGAAGGGGTACACTGAAGGCACTAGCAAAGACTTAGGCACACACCCGCTCCCCCCCAGATGCACAACAGCATGTGCAACGGTTGCGTCTGTGGAACTCTGCTTACACAGTTGTGAACTGAACCTATCCTGGTCAAAAAGGTACAACCACGTGTGTAAGGGAACAGTCTGGCAGGGGCTGCATTAGATGGCCCTTGTGGTCCTTTGCAACTCTCTGACGCCCACTTGGGCATCAAACACTTACAGAGCACCATCCAAAATGTTCAGGCTAAAATAGTATTAAATTGTCTATACAGCTGGGCTTTTGCTGGTTTTCCCTTTCACAAATTTGATTATTCAGGCTTTTGTAGCCACTCAGCTCCTGTCCTCCTCCTCCTCTATATCTCGCACCACCCGTGCCTCACCCAGATTTTCAGGGCTGGCAAACTCAACTTGGTTTTAGAAGCACCAGCTGCAGCTGGCTACGATTCAGCTTCTTGTCCCACTTCTATTCCTCCCCCTTCTCCTCCATATCCTATCCTCCCAACAGCACCAGCCCCATCTTCTTTTATGGTACGCCTTGGCACTGCACCGTGATTGGTATGGTGGTGCCAAGGGGTGCAGCAAAAGAAGGCAGGGACAGGTGCTTTGAGGAGGATGGGAGACACTAGAGAGGAGGAGAAGTGGCCTAAGGGGCCAGGTTGGCCACTGCCATAGCTAGAAGCCGCTTAGTCCCGGGAGGTGGATGGGCTCTGAAAATCTTGTTCATGATTTTCTCACTTTTGTGAGGGTCCTGCACCCCAATCCTTGTGAAAGCAGAGGGCCAACTGTAGAATGAAAACCATTTAAAGCATTTCATTTAAAGGCAGACCACATTCAGAAAAGTCCTTTTCTTGCAAAACAACCAGTTTCCCACAGCCAGTAGGAATAAAATGGCCTTTGTTGGCCAACAAAAGGACAGTGAGAAGGGAGCCGGCCAAGTCCCCCTAGGAAGGGAGTTCCAGGATCCCCGAAGATAGATTTCTCCAGCTGTCCCTTTCAGACTTCTTAGCTCCCCCAGTGCAAATGAGAGGAAACCCAGTTTCTTCTTCAGGGCCTGCATGCATGCCACGAGACTGGCTGCAAGGCCAGAGAGAGGGAGCAGCTTTCAGGGACTATATGGTCTGTGGGTATGGCAACATGCAGAGCTGGTTTGGCCACAGTCCTGAAGACGGTGTGGACAATACATCGCTGGTGAGGGATGGACAACATGTGTTGGCAGAGATGGAGCAGAGGCATCCCGGGCCAGCCTCGTATCTTCCAAAATTCCACAGATGAAAACCAGGACATGTGTGATCAAACCAGAGTTTGGGCAAGATGCCAAGAGTTATCAGTGTGGAAGAATAGACAAGCTGGGAGAGGCTGCAGCAGTTGGCTTTTGCCTGAACCTACTGGGAAGTGTAAGATTCTCCTCTGTTACCCCAAAAGGTGGGGGAACTTGAGGTTCTCTAGCAGTGCGAGCATCTCCTTATAAAGATGGGGAATTATAGCTCAAGGGAGGCCTGCGAGAGTGGAGTAACCACCGGACTTTTTCAGCTGTGTATTACCAGTACTAAGGCAAAAGAATATCTTTACTGAGGAAATTCACGCACACACATGGAAGCAATCAAACAGTCTCAAAACCCACACAAGCCTAGTGAGGCAAAGGAGAGAAAGGTTGGATAGTGGGAATTTTGGGGGTGAAGTGGAATTAGGAGAGGATTAAGGCAAGGTGTCTCAGACTGGGGGTGGGGTCTGAGGGTAGTACCGTGAACAGACATCTGTTGGCTCTCATGCAGCGTAACCCAGCATTGTATGTCCAAAACACTAGGAAAAAGCTAGGCTCAGGGCTAGGGTTTAAATACCATTTTTCTGCCTCGAAGGGGAACATGTTAATTGCTCTCTGGCAGGCTGACAAAAGGAGCCTAGACGGTTCTGACTGTCTTTGCAGCATGTGACAAAGCACTGAGGAAAATCATGATAGCCTCTTAATCACTGGAAAGGAGAGGAAACAAAAGGACAGTTTCTGTGGGAAGAGGTAACAGGATGTTGGTCTTTCAGATGCTCCTTCTAGCAGCTTCATCTGCTATTGTTTCTTAGGCTTGGGCACTTTAGAGGACCATCTAAAACCTATCAGGTTGGACTCTCTGGCTGATCCTCCTGAACTTACGGCCTGGCCATGCTGAGGTCCTTTCTCCTAGCTCAGAGCTTTCAAAAAAAGTCCCTTCTTTTCTACATGGCTTTCAGCCATAAATGTAAGATTTGTATGTATTAAAATGATATTTCTTGCCAATCAAAGGATATTTCTCACCAACTACACTGTACTATGGAGTCTGGGCGTACGGCATGGTAACAGCAATCCTATACTTCTCTGCTGAGTTAACCGAATTCAGACTAGTTTTGCACCTTGAACTCAGCAGCAGCTGAAGTGAGCTGAGGGCCAAGGCGGAAAGTGGAAGGAAGAGGAGAGAGAGAGTCACTGGGACATTTTAAAAGCAGCTGAAAAAGTGGGATGGCAGAGAATTAAGCAGGGCTGTCCCTGTCAAATTGGGACAGTTGTGTGTGCAGAGACGCAGCCCATGCATTTGTCAGCTAAGGCCTCTCTGTGCAGAGACAATTACCTGCTGGTTTGCTTTGGACCTCACAGTAGTTTCCATGAAAGGCCTCGGAGCATTTGCAATAAAAGACATTCAGGCTGCTGTCCTCTATGCAAACTCCATCATTCAAACAAGGATTTGATAGGCAGGGGCCAGCTAGGGAGGAAAAGAGCAAGTGAGTCAAGGAAAGGGAGCGGGCGGAAGTAGAGCTCCTTCCCAGCAGTGACAGCCATGCCCCACATCCAACAGACCTGCCCCCTTTCTGCATGTTTGGCAGTGTGTGACTCAGCCCAGGATGGGTAGAACTGCTTGCACTGCTTTTGAGGGGGAAGATGAGGGCCCACCTCCTTTTTCAGGAGTGCAGATCCTTTGCAACAGCCGAGGAGACTACTCACAGGTGTAGCAACCACGAGTAAAGTTGGCCACCATGCACAGTTCCTCACGAGCACATGCAGCCCTGGAGCAAGCAATGCTGGAGCTGTTGGTGCACATGCATGTCTGGCCGCAGTCATCAGTCATAAAGTGCTCCCCAACCTGGAGAAGAAGAAAGGAGAAGAAAACTTCCATTGGAGAATTGTTCCAGGTACATTTGACCCAATCAATGTCCTGGGCTATATCCCTCCCTCCAAAAAACACTAGAAGGCCCTCCACATCTCTGAACTGATCAGCTGTAGAAGTTTGTAGGTACTGCAAAGAGGGGAGGTTCTGCGTTGCTCATCCCTCCCAAGGTATCCTGGGAAACCTTTGGAGAAAATGGCTGAAACTAAGACCCTTTCTGCTTGATGAAGGCATCCCACCATGGGGACGTGAGAGGAGCGCGACTGTGACTACACTTCCGCATGATGTTATTCTGGTCCCACTCTTCTAGTGTTGGCAGCCAGTGCAATTGCAGGCCATATCACTGAAAGAGAAACTCTGCCAATGTCCCCTGTGTGTGAGCCTTCCATTGCAGCCGGCCATGCAAAAGGGACAGAA
This sequence comes from Cyclura pinguis, assembly GCA_030412105.1. NCBI lineage: Eukaryota > Metazoa > Chordata > Lepidosauria > Squamata > Iguanidae > Cyclura > Cyclura pinguis. Next base: position 1,106,121 of record CM059601.1, read on the forward strand.
GTGAAATCTATGCGCTTCCTCCTCAACTGCAGCATGGAAAGAAGGCTGGCTGCAGTATCAAAGGATGGAGTGTATCCCTCGTTCTCCCTTCCGCAGGCAGCCAGTCATGTATGGAGAGGAGTGTTAGGAACCGCTTCAATCCCAGCAGAGGTGCTGCTAGGATTCTGATGGGATGACGCAGGAGAGTGTCATCATGCAAGAAAGGCCTAAAACTTAGAGCCATGCCTTGTTTTTTGGACTACATCTCCCAAAACTCACCAGCTAGAATGGATTTTGGGAGCTATGGTCCCAAATATAACTTTTCTGAAGTTTCTCTGAAGTCTCCTGAAGTCTGTCAGGAGGTTCATTAAGAGCCTTCCTCAAAGTTCAGATTTCCAGTGTCAAACCAGCAAATACGTTCTGCCAACATCTGGAAAAGGTATTCCTTTAAATAGTGAAAGAGGTCTGTTTGTCCTATTATGTGCTTTGCCTCATCAAACATGTTGCATTTTTGTATGTTTTGTTTTGTGACTGATCACTGGAATGCGAACACAGGCTTAATTTGGGTACTGGAGGGAAATCATGCTAATTGCAGGGAACATGCAATCCCTTTACCATCTAATTCAACCCACAGACAGTTACTAAGGGTTTTATCATACGAGGCAGGTAAATTGCAGTTACAGCAGCCTAATAGCATCTTTAGCTAGGACTTACCACATTACATCATTCTTCTTCTGTTGTTCTCCCATTGGAAGGTGTTTCTTTTACAAAGAAGGTAATTAACGGACTTCCGGTTTCGATGGCGGCGCGATCGCCAGAGCAGCGAGAAAGCTCCCGCTGACTCTGACACTCCCCGTGGTTTAGCCGGTAGATTAACAGCCGGCAAATACCCCCCCGGTAAAGGGGGTTCGGAGAAGCTCGCTGGGGGTCCATTGCCGCCTTTTAGGTATAGGAGCGTCGGTATTGTGGCTCATAAACCGAGTAAAGGCGAGGGGACCGAAGAGCAGAACAACCACGTGGAAAGTCGCTGCCTGTTTGAGCAGCATAGCGCCGCCTGAAACTTTATTTTAATAAATCTAAGTTAAAGGACAACAAGGGGAAATTGAAGAACTAAATCTAGAGGAAATCAACTTTTAAAGTCTCGAAGATTTAAAGATCGTGCTGGTCTGTTGGACGGGACAGTTCAAGGAGAAGAACTGGGACAATAAAATGGTAGACAGAAGGAGGAGGTAAGCGTTCGTCTGATAATACGGTTGTTGGGAGTTTACAGTTCTAATATTGAGAGATGAAAAACTAGGACATTAAGACATTTCAAGGAAAAGAAAAAAGAAGATGGAATCATATATAAATTACATTTAACTATTTGAAACAAGTACTGGTTATAGCGATTAGTGGATATAGTTTGAGAGGCTATATACTTTAAAAATAAAATCGCCTGTGTTCTGAAAGTATATGGTGACGATTGGCAAGGGACAGAACGGGAGAGGAAAGTGTCGAGATTTTTTTGATTGAAATTCCATGCACAGTAAGCTGGAGTTCGCGTTAAAAAACAAAAAGTAAAGGAGGAAAACGCTTGAACTCGCTTCTGAAAAGTTATAGAGGTTTGAGCCTGCAGAGAATTTGCCTGAGCTCACCCTGCATTGCACAAGACACGGACTTTGAAAAAGAAGGAAATAGAGGTTTGGATTGGAAAGATAAAGAACACGGGAGGAACATAACATAAAGAAGGCGGCAGTGGTTGGAGTTCGCAGAGAGACTGCTTGAGCTCACCCTGCATTGAACAAGACACGGACTTTGAAGTTAAATTATAAGGGAGACGGGAGTGGCTGGAGTTCGCAGTGAAACTGCTTGAGCTCGCCCTGCACTGAACAAGACACGGACTTTGAAGTTAAAGATAAATTATAAGGGAGACGGGAGTGGCTGGAGTTCGCAATGAAACTGCTTGAGCTCGCCCTACACTGAACAAGACACGGACTTTGAAGTTAAAGATAAATTATAAGGGAGACGGGAGTGGCTGGAGTTCGCAGTGAAACTGCTTGAGCTCGCCCTGCACTGAACAAGACACGGACTTTGAAGTTAAGGAGAAAACATAAGGAAGGAGGTAGTGGCTGGAGCTCGCAAAGAAATTGCTTGAGCTCGCCCTGCACTAAACAAGACAAGGACTTTGAAAAGAAGGAAACAGAGGTGTAAACTGGAAAGATAAAGAACGTGGGAAAGTAACAGAAGACGGAATAGATTTGAAGTTTGAAGAGTTTGCAGTGACATTGCTGAGCTCGACCTGCATTGAATAAGACACGAACTCTGGAGTTTATGATAAAACAGAAGGAAGGTGGTAATGGCTGGAGTTCGCAGAGAAACTGCTTGAGCTCGCCCTGTATTGAATAAGACACGGACTTTGAAGTTAAGGGGGGGCACTTCTTTTTGAAAATAATGGTGGTGGTTGCAGTGGAGAAGTGAGCTGGTGAAGGCAGGGGAGGTTTACTAAGGAAAAAAAAAAAAAAATCAAGTTATTAATTAAGTCAATAGAATTTATAGAATTGTGAATCGAATTAAGTTATTAAGTAATTTAACAGAACTTAGGAATTTAAGAACTTAAGAATTTTTATATTTCTTGTTGTGACTTAATGGACTGTAGAATTTTAATTTAATGAATTGAATTAGAAAAAAAAAAGAAATTTATGGATTGATGGTATGGAATTTGATTGTTAAAGATTTACATGTATGTTACAATGAATTAACAGAATTGACAATTATTAATATTGGGCTAGTGGAGAGAGGTTTTGAAGAAAAAAAAAATGGCGACGGGAACAAGGAAAGGAGTAAAGACACAGACACAATTACAACTACAACCAACAGAACTAGGTAGAAGACAATCTATGGATATGGGCCAGCAGTTAGCTGAAATTTTAAAAGAAGTAAAAGGACTTAAACAAGAAATGAGACAGGAATTGAAAGAGACAAGGTCTGAAATTAAGGCAGACTTAAAGAAAGAGATAGAAACAATTGGGAAAAGAATGGAATTAATGAGTAAAGATATTAAAACCATGAAAGGAGACATCCATGATCTTCAGGTTAAAACAAATTTACTAGAAACAGAAAAAGATACATTGATAAGAAAACAAAAGCAAGAAGAACTCACGATATCTCAACAAGAGTTACGCTATCGTGATAGATGTGTGAAGCTAAGGGGGATAGAGGAGTCATCTGGAGAAAATTTATATGAAAAGATAACGCCAATTTTAGCAACATTTATTGAAATGGACATAGAAAGAATGGAACAGGAAATTGATAGGATTTTCAGAGCAAATTCGAATCTTGCAAGAGAAAAAGGATGGCCTAGAGACATAGTGGTTTGCTTTGTTAGAACAAAGATAAGAGACCAAATAATTCAGAACAATTATGACAAACAATTAAAAATGGGAGATAAAATCATCAAAATATTTAAAGACATCCCTTATGATATTTTGAAAAGAAGACAGGACTATAAGCCCCTAACAACATTTTTGCAAAGACACAAAATTATGTACAAATGGGAGAGGATAGAAGGGATATCTTTTACATATAAACAAAGAAGATATAAAATAACCAATATAATACGTGCTAAAGAACTACTTGATAAATTTAAAAGAGAGCTAGAATCAAGGAATGGGAGAAATAGTGATCGAAGAGAATACGACGATGATGGAAAAAAACAGGAACAATATCAAGAACAAAGAAATCAAGATAATAACTATAAAGAGGACGTGGAAGAACAAGAAGCAGAATTTGGTAGTGAAGACTCAGATTCAAAATCAGAAGGAAAGGAACCAAAAGAATCAGAATTAGAATTAGAAGATCTTTACGCGGAAGAAGAGGAGGTATAAAAAAAAAAAAAAAAAAAAAAAGAAGCAAAGTTTTCTAATAAGGGGAAAATGACCATCAAAATCTTATCTTGGAATATAAAAGGAATTAATTCGAATTATAAAAGAAGACAAATTTTTCATTATGTGGAAAAGGTGAAAGCGGATGTAATCTGCTTACAGGAGACTAAAATTAGAGATAAGGACACTAAATTTTTACGAAACCCGAAACTTGGAACTTGCTATATATCTGCCTCGCAAAAGAAGAAAAAGGGAGTTGTACTCTATGTTAACCGTAACCTTCCATCAGAATTGAAATTTCAAGATATATTGGGACATTTCGTTGGAGTGGAGGTGCAACTTCAAGAGACCAAGGTTTTGATAGTAGGAGTATACTCCCCAACAGAAGACAAGAGTAACTTTTATCAAAAACTATTACAACAACTTTTAAACTACTCTGAAGAAACAAATCAAGCTAATTTTTTACTTTGTGGAGATTTTAATGGAGTATTAGACCCTAAAGAAGATAGAACAAGTGGTAAATTGGAACGTAAACAACAAGGGAAACTTCCCAAATCCTTTTTCAAATTGATGGAATTTATGGCATTACAAGATGTATGGAGATTGAAATATGGTCATTCTAAAGGATTTACCTTTTACTCTGAAACTTATAAGTCAATGTCAAGAATCGATATGTTTTTAATCTCAAAAGTTATACAAAAGCAAGTAGATAAAATGGAAATTTTTCCTAGAATATATTCGGATCACAATCCAATTCAATTAGAGCTTAAAACACAAAAAAGAATCAGAAGATGGAGATTAAATGATTATATTTTTCAAAACTCGAGCTACTTGGAAAGGATTAGAGAAACTTTGAGAAATTACTTTAAAGAAAATGTTTCTGGAGAGATAAAATTGAAAACTACTTGGGACGCCAGTAAGGCAGTTATGCGGGGTTATTTCATTCAGTGGGGATCTGAGATGAAGAAAAAAAGACAAGCAAAACAACAAGAATTAATGGTTAAAATAAAACAACAGGAAGAACAGTTGAAGTTACACCCCACGGATATTAAAACAAGAACAGAATTGAAGGTGCTTCAAGAACAGTTGAAATCAGAACACCAATGGGAAATTAATAAGAACTTAAAAAGATTGAAACAAAGATTCTTCGAACAGGCTAATAAGCCAGGCAAATGGCTGGCATATAAATTGAGGAAGGAAAGAGAAAAAAGATTGATTACAGAAATAAATGTAGGGGGAAAGACGACAACAGATCAAGATATTATTAAACGAACATTCCTTAGATATTACAGTGACTTATATAATGCAAAAGACAGAAAGATACAAAAGGAGATTTTGGACTTTTTGGAGAAACAAAGAATACCAGAACTAACAGAGGATCAGCAGAGAATACTTAATACTAAAATAACAACAACAGAGATAACGCAAGCAATCAAGAAACTTAACTCGGCAAAGGCACCGGGCCCGGATGGGTTTTCGGCAATGTACTACAAAACATTGCAGGAAGAACTGGTGCCGTATATGCTGGATTTATTCAACGAAATTTTGGTAGAAGGACGACCAAATTCCTGGGGTGAGGCCTGTATCACGTTAATACCGAAGGAAGGGAAAGATTTAAAAGAACCTGGTAATTACAGGCCAATTTCGTTGTTGAATATTGATTATAAGATCTTTATGAGCATCTTGGCGGAAAGAACAAAAAAAGTATTACAAGAAATTATAGAGGAAGAGCAAAATGGATTTCTGCCAAATAGACAATTAAGAAATAACATAAGAACAATTTTAAATGTCATTGAGTATTACGAGAAGCATAATGAGAGAAAGCTTGCCTTGATTTTTATCGATGCCGAGAAGGCATTTGATAACTTGAAATGGGACTTCATGTTTTTGGTATTGACTAAAATGAATTTTGGAAATACTTATATAAAATGGATCAAAGAAATATATAAAGATCAAGTTGCTGCTTTGATTATAAATGGGGAAAAAACGGATAATTTTAAAATTAAGAAGGGTACAAGACAAGGATGTCCTCTATCACCTTTACTCTTTATATTAACATTTGAAATATTAATAAGGATGATAAAAGAAGACTCCGAGTTGAAAGGATGCAAAGTGAAGAACCATGAATATAAGTTAAAGGCATATGCCGATGACTTAGTGATCATATTAGAAGACCCGAACTCAGGAATAGATAATCTTCTGGTAAAGCTGAATCAGTTTGGTGAATTGGCAGGATTTAGAGTCAATAAGGACAAAACAAAAATCCTGACTAAAAATCTGCGAGTGGAAGAAGAAAATATATTGGCTCAAAGAACAGGTTTTAAATTAGAAAAGAAAGTTAAATATTTGGGAATTTGGATCGCAAAAAGAAATAATGAACTATATGATAATAATTATAAAGATACATGGAAAGGAATTAAGGAATCATTAAATAATTGGAACAGACTTCAACTTTCGTTGCTTGGAAGGGTAGCAGCAATTAAAATGAATGTGCTACCAAAATTAAATTTTCTTTTTCAAAATTTACCTGTTATTACAAACGAAAAACCGTTTAAAGAATGGCATAGAGAAATTTCTAAATACATCTGGGATAAGAAAAGGCCAAGAATAAAATGGAAGTATTTGATGGAGAAGAAGGAAAAAGGAGGTTTCGGGCTTCCAGATTTGAAATTGTATTATCAAGCAAACTCCTTGACTTGGATAAAAGAATGGTTAACATTACAAAATGAAAAAATACTAACTTTGGAGGGAAGTGGATTAAGAATGGGGTGGCACGCATATGTATGGTATAATAAATACAAAATTGATAAAGAATTTCAGAATCATTATCTAAGGAAGGCTCTTTTAATAAACTGGCAAAAGTTTAAGAAAAAATATTACAGAAAAATACCATTATGGATCTCCCCACATGAGGCCTTTTACAGTAGATGGCGGGAACCACAGGAAAAATTGATAAAATATCAGGATATGATAATTGTCGAAAATCAAGAAACAAGATTAAAAATTAGAGAAGAATTGGAATATGAAGGGTTCAAGTGCTCATGGTTTCTCTATAGACAACTTAAAGAAAGATATAACATGGATAAGAAATTAGAAGGTTTTCAAATAGACAAAAATAATAAACAGTTCGAAGATATATTATTTAAATCACAGAATCAAGTGACTTCTAAATTGTACAAATTCCAGATTGCGAGAGAATTAGAGGCAGAACAAATAAAACCTTCGATGATTCTATGGGCACAGAACATGGGCCATGAGATTCAATTAGAGTACTGGGAGAAGTCATGGCTAGAAACACAAAAATTTACAGCAGCCCAAAGTTTGAAGGAGAATTATTTAAAGATGCTGTATAGATGGCACCTCGATCCAGTTAAAATTAATAAGATATATAAAACAAGGGAGAATAAGTGCTGGAAATGCGGTCGAGAAAACGGGACTTACTATCATGTATGGTGGACCTGTGATAAAGCTAAAATATATTGGAAAAGAATACAAGAAATAATTTCAGATATATTACAGTTTAATATTCCTCTGATACCTGAACTATTTCTACTAAATATGACTGAGAAAATACAAAAAGAGTACAGGAAGAAATTTTGGAGAATAATTCTCTATATGATTACAGCTGCAAGAATAGAATATGCGCGAAAGTGGAAAAAAGATCAGGTTCCACAAATAGAAGATTGGAAAATAAAGGTTTTGGAATACAGGGAAATGGATAAATTAACCTGGATGATACAAGGGAAAAATCAAGAACTAAATGATATGGAATGGAGACAAGTAGAGAAGTTTTTCTTCTCAACATAAGAAATATGTAAGAAAACAATGTTTTAAGGTTCTGACATTAAAGGGTAAACATAGATTTGGAATGACAGAATTGTGAGAAGGCACGTAAAGTTGGGATAGGGGTATTGAAAGAGTAACAATTACAGGACTATTAAGAATTAACTCTAGGGAAGTTAGGAAGTGGAATGTAAAGTATACATAATATGAAATAAGTAAAAGAAAATAGACAGATACGAGAAGATTTTTCTTTAAAAGTACAATGTTTATATGGACATAAATATTACAAAAAAAATATTGTATATATAATTACTATTATATAGTACTTTGTATCTTATTTGTATAATGTTTATTGTTGTATATATAGAGATATTTCTGTTTACTTATGCATCTTTATTATTAATAAAAAAAAAAAGAAAAAAAAAAGAAAAAAAAAACAAAGAAGGTAATTAACAGAATTTTTGTGTGTGTAAAAGAAATGCTTTCCAAAAGGTCTCCCACTGGGAGAACAACAGAAGAAGAATGACATCATGTGATAACTCCCAGCCACAGATGTTACTATCCTGTTATAATTGAGATTTACCTGCCTCAGGTGATAAAGCCTTAAGATTACTTTGATTGTGTGTACCTCACTGTTAGATTTCTTGGCTGTTAAACTCCACCAGGCCACATTTTGTGTTTGAGGGGAGGAGCAAACATCCACTTTATGAGATGCTTCTATACTTTAGATAACTCCAGAGCAAATGATGGGAAGACAATCTTCACTCAAAAGTGAAATGCATCTGACACTTCTCTCCCGTTCTTGCATGAACAGTAAGACCTCTCGGCGCCTGGATTCTGGCAGGCCGGACCACGGCTGCTGTGGGTGGGGAGGGACAGGGCACCATCCTGCCTTACCTGGTAATATCTGCCCAGGAAGGAGCAGCCGCATTCCCGGAAGGGCACGCAGTCAAACCCACTGAGGACGTATCCAGGGAGGCACTCGCAGCCTTCGAGACAGGGGGCACTACACTCTGCTGGAGCAGCTAGATCCGAGCATGAAGCTGGGCAGGCGGATGTGCAGGTGCTGTATTTGCTGTTTGGAGGACACTGTGGAGCTGGAGACACAGAATGACACAACTTCTGAGCATGCACAAAGGGCAGGGGTGGGAGCAGCTCTCCCCTCCTCTACCTCTCCAGGTTGAGCTCAGGGGCCCACAGATGGGAAAGAGGTCACCCCAATCCTACAGCTCAGGAGTAGGAAAGATGAGGCCCACAGGCTGCATGAGGCCTCCAAGCCATGTTTTTGTGGCCTCTAGGGACCCTTTGGAGACCCAAGAGCTCCCTCCTAATCCTGAAAAAGATGTTAAATTTCCCAGGCTGATTTTGGGGTGAATTTTGCAAAAATGTCCCCAAACATCTTCAAACTGTCCTCCAGTGGGATATCTCAATTCATCTCCATGAAGCCCTCAACGCCCCCAGAAAACATGGGAAAATGTGGTCCAAACAGGCCCAAAGTTGTGCCCAACGATGACCAGAAACACCGTACCTCTCCTGGTATGCCTAAGACATGGAGTGAGGCCAATGGGGGGGTCACAAAGGTAAAAATATTGCCCTGCCATAGCTAAAGTAGAATAGATCCCTTGAATCAATGGGTCTACTCTAGCAGGGACTCGCCCCTAGGATTTGGTCTGAGAGGCAGGCCCTTGGAGCGTGGCCTGGGTCTCCAGGCCAGCCAGAAAGGGTCAAAGCCAACACACCAGCTAGGAGAGTAGAATCTGAGGGAAAAGGATAGCTACATCTCCAAGGGCTCAGTGGATGCTATTGTATTGTCTTGTATTTTAGAGTAAGCCCAATACATTGTGTCCAATGTAATACACTTCAATGGCCTTCTTCAGGGGCTACTTGAAAGCAAATACAAATAGAAATGTTCAATTAAAAATCAAAAGGGCAACATAGAATTATATCATAATCTCTGCATAACACCAAGTGCTTAGTGGATGGCTGTTAAATACATACACAGGTTGAAACGTGTTGGGCTTATTCTAAAATAATAATTTAAAAAATACTATCTGCTGAGAAGTTGGAGACGTATCTCCCCATTTTTTCTCTCGTATTCCTTTGGGTTCTCTCCAGTATTTGCCTCTTCCGCTAGCTAAGAGAAGCCTGCACGCTAGGCTCGGATCCATCGGCAGAGGGTTCGGTTTCCTCTGGCCCCCTCCAAGGGGAAGGAAGGCAGTCGACGGAGGCAGGACGGGTCGCTTCCTGGGACCAGGGTCAGCAAGAGCGGAAGGAACGGATGTTATAATTCTACAATTCTACGGATCCCCGAGGCGCTCTCCTCACCGCACGCTGCCTTCTCCCGCCAGTTGTCCAAGGTGACTCCCTCCTCCTGGCAGGCCAGGGCGTACTGCTCCAGTGTGGGGCACAGCTGGGCGGTTCTGTTGGCCTCCACGCACATGTCGAAAAGGCAGACCCTGCAGGTATCATAGGTGGTGGACATGTGAAGAAGCCACAAAGTTCTGGGTCCAGGTCCATACTTATATTCAGAAGATTTTAAAGGTGAATACTCAAGTACAATCAGAACTCTTTCTTTTGGGACTTATGGATGAAGAATTGGAAAGGAATCATGCAAGAGTCCTAGAATATATGACTGCAACAGCATGGTTGTTACTGGCAGCTCCTCCCCCTCTTGATGCCCTTATTTGATGACACCTGTGTAAGGCACCAACAGGATGCCGGCTGTTATACATTTTTTTCTGCTTACTCAAAAAGTGAAAAAAAAAGGAATTAAAGGTAACATGAGTCTGTGAATAACAACAACCACCACCAACCAAACAAACAAACAAAGATCAAGTCACAGCAGCTAATGAATAAATCTGGACTAAGCCTCATAACTCCAAAAGCAGCAGCAATAAAAGCAAGACACTGAGATAAATTCCTGTGCCAGCACAACAATTTCTACCTGGCCCTAGAGTTTGGTCTGCTTCTATTGGACTTTGGCCTTTCCTTCCAGCTCGTAAATGTGCAAAGAACTCAGAACCACCACCATCACCACCCCCTACCTTTCCATTTTCCAGCCTCACAGCAGAAAACCCAACCTCTGACCCCAAGGAATGTCCTGCTGCCTGGTGAAGGGAATGTGAGAAACAGAGTCTTACCTCAGGAAGGAGCTTGGAGATATATGGTCAAAACAGGCTCTGAAGGGTCCATTCGGATCTGCCAGGATTCCACAGTTGGAGCTGCTGTTGACCTGGCTCAGCTGGCCAGGGGTGCAACTGAGAGCAAACCCAGTGTTCAGCTCTACATCGTCCAGCTCTTCTTCTGAAACAACGTCTCGCCTGGAACAGAGAAGATGTTGCCAGAGAGCACGTTCAGGTTTGGAGAAGAATCCCGGTTTTCTCTGAGAAGAAAGAGGACTCTGCCTTCTTGGGACATGTTGAGGTTTCTTGATCCGAGCAAGGGGAGTTTCTAAGGAACTTAGAATTACACAGGCCCAGCTGAACTCTCTGCTCTGCTCTGTCCCTCAAAACCATCATCATAATCAAGCCTCTTCTTGGAAACCTTTCAAGAAGCATACAGTTATATGCTATAGATGTCAACTGTCTTACCCATGTGGTGTGCTCATAGCCACAAAGAGTTCCAGAGGGCCAAGGGAGCTTGTACCATGACCACAATGGCTATGGGCATTAACCCTGGGGAGACCCTACCAGAAACGCTTGGGAACTGGCTATGATCATTTCGGGCTGCTTGGTAGCCATTCCATCTTCATAAGATGGGGTGCGTTGGATGAAAACAAGAACTACCTCTACTACAGTTTCTGTAACAGTCTAATCCTCCATGTGTGGTTGGGTTGCATCTCCTAGCATTCCTTGCCATTGGCCATTATTGGCTTGGAGTGCTGGGAGTTGCAGTCCAACAACATTGGGAGGAATGCATGAGGCCCGTCCCCTTGCTGATAAAGCTATTGGCTCTTCTTGGCACCTTAGTCTGCAAAAGACTGACACAGAAACAAATGGACCAGTGTTTTTGCTGGCCTGGGTGTGTGGAACCAGCACCACCTAGTGGCCTGGAGGCCTTCAGCCATTTAGTTAGTCCTCAGTCAGGTCTCTTGCACACTTGACATGCAAACCACAGCTTGGTTAAATGTGTTGGGAGCTGATGGGGGCTGAGGACATTTCCTCCAAGGGGCCTCTGCCCAAAGCTCAGGCTTCTGGAGATGCTACCTGAGTCGGGAGGTTCCTCTTTGGACAGGGACTTTCCAACTCTCCCCGAAGGTGTCCACGTCTTTGACCAGCACTCCGTCGGGTGTGGTGAAGTCATTCTTATACTTCCCATCAAAGTTTCCACACAACCCCTCCACGTTCTTCTTGTAGGCATTTGGGAGCATTATGTCTGTGGACAGAGAGAGTCAACATCAAGTGGAAATCAGAAAAAGTGCTTTCACCTGTCTAGAATTTCCTCTTGCTCAGAACTTGTGCTCTGATCCCCTTCAGATGGTGGAGTGAAAGGCACCTGATTGGGAAAAGGCACTCTGCATGCTATTGTCTTGTTCCCATGTTTCAGAGCTGAGGCCTGGAGTCAGACACAAGAGCCAGGTTATGCTGATCTCTCAGTCTGCCCAGTCAATGGGGCTTGATTACTTCATTTTGTGAGCACTCCTTGTCCTCCTAGTCTGTGCTCCCCACAGAGAAGAAGTTAATCTCATGTCCCAAAGTCAGTCCATCTCTCTGTTCGGCAGAGGACGGCAGTCACCTCAGGCAGTCACTTGAGTAAGGGGCTCACAACAAAAGGGAAACAAGTTGGTTTGTGTCCACAAGGGGACAATTCAAAAGGCCTGGAAACCACAAAGCCCTCTGAGGAGTGGGTTAGAAAGCTCGGTATGTTTAGCCTGTAGAAGGTGAAGAAGGGACATGAGAGCCATGTTTAAATATTTGAAAGGATGCCATACAGAAGATGGGGCAAGCTTGTCTCCTGCTGCTCCAGAGACTAGGACACTATGGAATAATGGCTTCAAACTTCAGGAACAGAGAGATTCCACCTAAACTTTAGGAAGAACTTCCGGACAGTCAGAGCTGTTCTGCAGTGGAATCTGCTGCTGCCTCAATGGATTGTGGTGGAGTATCCTCCTTCTTTGGAGGTTTTTAAGTAAAGGCTGGATGGCCATCTGTCAAAGGGAGAGCATTGATGTGTGCTCCTGTCTGGAGGAATGCAATTGGACTGGATGACCCGTGGGTCCTCTTCCAACTCTATGGCGCTTTTCGCATGGCATTTCTCATGCGAAAGGGCCTCCGGAGTGTCGTGTGATTGTGAGGAGCGTTTCAGACGATGTCCTCACAATCGCGCGATGCTGCTGGGGTCAGCAGGCACTGATCGCACATTATATCATTTTTGGCTTTTAGCTGAAAATGGTGCACAATTGCGCATCATTCTGGGACCCCACACGCACTTACCGTATGTGCAGAGTCTCCGGAGCCAGGGCCCTTGTGCTTCCTCCCCCAGCGCAGCCTGGGAAAATACCCGGCTGCACTGTGGAAGGAAGAGGCAGAGCCCTCATGTTGCCTGCTAGCTGGCAGGCAGCTCCTGCACAGCAGAAGCAGTGGGGACGCAACAGCCTCATGGAAGAGGTTGCTCATGTGATCCCCGTGTGACCGCACTGGACGCAGGTAAGTTGCGGAAAGAGCCTATGATTCTTGTTACTGTAATATTGCTAAAACCATGACAGCTGCCAGGTAGGCGGAAAAGTGTCGGTGGGATTTTCTGCCTCATCCACCAATGCAGCCAGGCTACCCTTGAGTATGAGACACCTTGGCCTTCAGTACAGTGTGTGTGTGTGTGTGTGTGTGTACAGGGGTTTCCTGGAAGTCTAGGTTTTCTAGGTGAGGATGATCCCAGGACCTGAGATTTGAGAGACCCTCAGGGTCTCTCCAGCCTTGCATCTCATACACAACACAAGGACCTGGGGTCCTTTTGCTGGAAGCTCCCTCCTAAAGATCCCTCCTTTCCAAACTCATCAGAGCCTCCGTTACCTGCATTCTCAGCACCATCAAAGCTGACAGAAAGCCCAAAATCTGTCACCAGGTAAATTCTCGTTGCTCGCTGCTGAATGCGGAGGCCCTCGTCGGGCTGGGCAGGGGGCCCCGTCTTCACTCCATCCACCTGGAAGGGAAAGAGGGAGAAGGATTTCAACAGCTTTCCCCAGAGGGCAGAACCCAGACCATGTTGAGAAAACCAAGCCCCATGCAGAGTGGCTTGGGGATCTGGAGATGTTTAGCTTGGAGAATAGAAGACTGAGACACGACATGATGGAGCCATCTTTAAATATCTGAAGAGATGTCATCATGTTGAAGATGGAGCCAGCTCCAGAGACTTGGGCTTTTATTGCACAAGGCAGGCAAACTGCAGTTGCAGCAGGATAAGAGTGTGTTTGGGTGGGAGTTATTACATGACGTTGTTCTGTTCTCCTTCTGGTGGGAAAAAGTGTTTCTTTTATTAACACAAAAGATCCACTAATGACCTCCTTTGTAAATGAAATGTTTTCCAAATGCTCTCCCACTGGGAGAACAACAGAAGAGGAACAACATCAGGTGGTAAGTCCCAGCCGAAGATGCTATTATCCTGCTGCAATTTCGATATACTTGCCCCATGTGACAAAGCCCTAGGACATAAACTGGTAGGTTCAAATCACAAGGGAAGAGATTCAACCTAAACATTAGGAGGACCTTTCTGATGCACAGATCTGTTCCGTAGTGGAGTGGACAACCTCAGAGAGCATGAAAAAGGAGAAGCAAGGGAGGGGAAAGAGCCAGGCAACTCCTTTAAGACAAAGTGAACACCTCTCATGATTTCACAGATGAAAATTGAGACGGGGTGGCCAAGCAACATCAGGAGGTTGTCAAGAAGGCAAAAAAGAACAGACAAGCTAGGAGAGGCTGCAGAAGGTTGAGTTTGCCTGAGCTGATCAGAAAGGGTGCAATTCAGCCCCTTTCTCTTCTCATGAAAAGAATGGAAAATGCTTCTGTGCGTTGAACTCAGTTTGGACCGACTGAAGTAGGATAAGGACAAAGGGGGAAGGTGGGAGAAAGTGGGACATTTCAAAAGCACCCTGAAAAACTGGGGGGGACAGAGGATTAATGGGGACTCCCCTGCCAGATCTGGATAGCTGGAGGACATGGTACCTGCTTGAGGAATTCTGTATATGCAGCTACAAACTGAATAGAGATGTTACACTGTGGCCAAAAAGCTTAGCTGCATACCTAATGGAACTTATGTATGCACAAAACAACTGCCCTTTTCGCATGGCGTTTTTAAAGCGTATTAGGCACACTCCCTCCCCCCTTCACGAGCCACCCTACCGCATGACATTCTGGCGAACCAGGTGCTATCACAGCCACGGATAGTGCCGATAGCGCGTTTTCTTATTTTCGCCTGAAAGGCGAAAATAACCTCCCTTTCACGCATCGGTCGCGCGACCAGAGGGCCTGCGGAGCTGTCATCCGGTGTGCTTCCGGGAAGGACCCGGGAGCGGGCGGGGCGCGGGCAGTCCCTGCCGCCTGTCCCTCACGCAGCAACTCCCAGGGGACGCTCTGCCCAGCGGCAGGCCGGCCGCCGCCCCCATCGCAGCAGGGAACGCTGCACGACACGTCGCCACGAGGGGCCACCCCGGGGCTGCGTCGCCACTCACGCTCAAGACGACGGCAGCCCTCGGGGTCCGGCCGACTGTGTTTTTTTTTAAAACCCGGCGCTATCGGTAGCACGTTAGCACGTTACCAAAGTAGTACGAAACAGCCTTTGGCAGGATCTATCATGCTAACGTTGGCATGATAGCCGGCAAAAAAAAAAAAAACACCACCGCCCAATCAGCGGTGGTGGGGCGGGGACAGGGCGGGACCTAGGCGTGGCCCAGGATGCCGACATGTGGAGAAGCCACCAGGCGGGGACTGGTGCTCTCTTGCCAATGCCCTGCTGTATGTGGACTGCAAGGGGGTCTCTACTGAGCCTCTTGAGATGTTAGCAATATCGTGAGGGCTCTGGTTCGTCGCGCTATCAAGGTAAGGTGGGGAAAGGGCCAACAACAGGATGCCAGTCAAGATAAACAGACAGACATTTGTCATTTTCCAAAGCCCAGCCTCAAACAGAGTTCTTACCACCAGCTTCTTCCCCTGCCTGAGGAGCACCGTGTGGTTGTAGACGATGATCTTCAGCTCTTTCAGGAAGGTGATCTTGCTGCCCTTGGTCTCCACCTTGTTCTCCCCCTCAATGCTGAAGGCCTCCAGGCGCTCAGGAGCCTCGGGTTGGCTCTGAGATACCATGTAGGTGTGCTCCCCTTGGAAATGGTGCAGCAAGCCATCAAAAGTGAGGTAGTGGGGGTCCCCCGTGATCAGGCACTTCCCGAAACCTGCAGGGAGGGAGAGATGCCGGAAAAAGCCATCAGAGGAAGTGCCAGGAGGGTGGGTGGGGAAACTATTGTTTCCAGGTGGAAAATTTAGACCTAGAAACCATGAAGCCCTGTGAGGAGCAGCTTAGGGAGCTGAGGATGTTTAGCCTGGAGAAGGGAAGGTGAAGAGGGGACGAGAGCCATGGTTCAACATCTCAAGGGATGTCATGCTGCTCCAGGGACTAGGACCCTACAGAGCAATGGCTTCAAACTACAGGAAAAGAGACTCCACCTCAACATTAGGAAGAACTTCCCGAGTGCAAAAGCCATTTGACAATGGAACATGCTGCTGACTGGATGGCTCTCAGGGTCTCTTCCAGCTCATACATCCCATGATTCTATGAATTTCCACCGAATTCCTCTGCAGCTCCTTTGACTTTATAAATGCTCCACCAGCTGACAATGCAGATTTTCTTTTTTGTGGGGGAGGTAAATTACAACAAAGACTTTCTGAACAGACATTAGGAAGAACAACTTTGTTATCAGGGCTGTTCAATCTTGGAACAGACTGTCTCAAAGACAGGGGTGGATTCTTCTTCTTTGCAGGCCTTCAGACAGATGGTGGATGACCACCTTTCATGGCTGCTTTAGATGTGGATTCCTGGATTGGCAGGGGCTGAACTAAATGGCCCTTGGGGTCTCTCCCAACTCCACAGTTCTGTGAAATGCACCCCATGAACGCTGTGTGCATTTCCCACTAGACACCGACACCAGGCGAACCAAGAGCCCAGAGCTTTTCTTTTCTTCCAGAGTCGGCCACCATCTCCTGATCTGGACCCATTCTGGATTTCTCCCAGGGATGACTGTAAAGGGGGCTGTACAGTCCCTCCCTTTCCCTACCCCCCGTTGTGGTCTCTTTGGCCAAAAAAAAATGCAGAGCTCTTAGTCCTGCCCCATCATTTCACCCCCCCACCATCAATGCCCCTCCATACCTGTTGGTTTGCAGCCATACTTTCCGTTGTTCTTGAGCTGGCAGACCTCCCCAACATCACAACCGAAGCTCTGGCACTTGATGACACCTCCTGAGCGACAGCGGCATTTCTGGCTGCAGTGCCGGGTCACCCAGCTCTCCCCAACCTGCCAGGAGATGACTGAGCCATTATGGGGTCACAGAAGAAGGGGAGGAGGGAGGGCAGGCAGGAGGGCGGGCGGGGCAGAAGTGGTGTGGATGGGGGGCAGAAGGGGCTCCCTTCCCCTGACCCCACCACCAGGCACCAATCTGCCCCCACTGTGACGAGCCTACTATGAGAACTAATAATAATAATAATAATATCATCCCAGTTTTTTTTGTTCGAAAAATTCAAAGCTGCACACGTCCTTTTCACAGACAAGTAAAGACTTTTCTGTTTAGATGCGCATTTGAGCTTTATGATTATATGATTGATTATACAAACAAAGAAATAATAAAAAAAATGGGCTGAATCTTGCTTACTGGTGTGTGTGCATGTTTGATGATACACATTTCAATCTGATTTTAATTTTTGATGCTTGATATCATTTTAATTTTTGCATCTTGTATATTTTTAACAATATGGCTTTTTTAAAAAATAATTTTATTAAAGTTCCAACACATAAAACAAACAATTATCATTGTATTCTTAATTGTCGTATTTTTAACGTATTGTATTCTGCTTTGAATCCCAAACAGTGGAAAAAGCGAGAATGAAACAAATATGATAGCAATAATACAATTCTGCCCCCTACAGCTTGTTAGAAAGAGTGGCAGAGGAAAGACAGCCTCAGAGCCTGATCACTCCACGTGGGCCATTTCCGCACCAGACCGTTATAGCGCTGTTATTCCACTTTCAACATCCTACGGAACCCTGGGGTTTGCGGTTTAGGGAGGGGTTGGCTGGCCTCTCCCTAAACCGCAAACCCCAAGCTTCCACAGGATGATATAAGTGGAACAATAGTGCTGCAACAGTCTAGTGCGGAAACGGCCATGGTTATAAGCACTATGTTTCGATTTAACTGCCACGGCAACAGCCTGTGGCATTCTGGGGTTTGCCGTTTCCTGAGGCCGAAGAGCTCCCTGACCGAGAATTCTCAACGCCCCTCCCTAAACCGCAAATCCCAGGATTCCCCGAGATGTTGCCATGGCATTAAAGCGGAACGATAAGTGTGCAACAGCGTAGTGTAGCAGTGCCCTCACTCTCTGGGCTCCCTCTGGCCAACTCCATCCCTCCGTCCCACCCACTGTCAACAGCGGCCCTGGGGGGCTTCTGAGCTGCCAGGGGAGGGGGTTGGGCAGGGCACTGGAGAGCGGCAAGGGGTCCGCTGAGCTCCATTCAGGACGTTCATACCCTGGGGTGCGACTGTCCCTGCGAGATCTTGGCCTTCCTCCTTCTCCCTTGGGGACAGAAAGCAGTAAAGATGGCGCAGACAGACGGAGGAGAGGCAGGGAAGGAGTGGTTTACCCCTTTGGCACTGCAGTGGATTCAAAGGTCTTGTAAACACACACACACACACACACACCACCCAGAGGCAGCTGTGGATTCTCTGTGGCGGAGCGGTGAATTCAATCTTGGTTTTACCTCCACTCCTCCTCCAGCTGCTCAAGTGGAGGAAGAGTTCTGCCGGTGTTAAAACTTTTGACGGGGAACGCGGGAGTCTGAGCCTTCTTGGTGGCAGCTCCCACGCTTTCCTCGGGAAAACTGAGACGGCCACCTCCTTGCTCTCCGTTTGCCAGGAAGTGAAAATATATTTGTTCCAGCAGAAGCTTAGGAACTGACTGCTATGGGCGAACCAAGCCTGAATTCTCACTACAAGTCAAAACGGCTCAACTGAGCCTGTCGTACTTTGGAGATACCGTTAAGAGAATGTGACTTACTGGGAAAAGATGACAATGCTGGGTAAAGGGGAAGGCGGTGGGAGATGAGGAAGACCGCAATACGAGGGGATTAGCTCCATCGAGGGAGCCGTGGCTGCCGCCCTGACCTTGTGCGATGAAAGCAGAGCAGAGGGGGACCGGGGATCTTGGAGCCCAAGACAATTGCTGAAGGGCACTCAGTGGAATCCCCAGGAAAAAGGGGGAGACACGCCTCCAAGAGCTCTGTAGATGGTCCTTATTTATTGTGCGAAATGATTTGTCATCTGTATTCATATTTGTTTGTATACAGCCACCGAAGAAGGCTGTTGAAGCAATTACACAGGCCAAAATACGTTGGGCTTGTTTCAGATAATAAAGACATTCTGCAGAGCGATTGGAGACGTGTGTCCCCGTTTTTCCCTGGAGGTCTCGCATTTGTAGGGTTTGGGAAAACTTTGAATGACCCCAAATAGCAACAACAAAGCTGCCCCGAGTGCTACCACTGGGGAAGGGGAAGGCTGTGCATGGACTAACCTCATCAACAGTTTCGGTTTGTTGCTTTAAAATGTTTTTCTTATATAGGTTATTATCTTTCAATGATTGCTCATTAGTATAAAGTAACTTAGAATAAGTTAACTTTGAATTACAAACTTGAGAAATCAAATAAATGATTAAAATTATAAGTGATAAGCAATAATTAATAAATATGGGATAAAATGCATGACTTGGTGTAAATGTTTAAGTAATATGAATGCTTTGCGAGAAGGGAGGGAACCAATTTTAGTTATGTTTTATTAGTATTTGCTTTAGATGTGCGAAGAAGTTTGTAATGTTTGTGTGGATGTATCTTTTTTTGTTGTTTTGTATGTTTGGATTGTGTTGATTTTTCTTATAAAATTTGAAAATTAAAAAAAACTTAAAGGGTTAGGAACCAGAACTGGCAGCTCTGCCCATTCCACTTTGGAGCAGCTGTAGAAGGAGCGGAGGTAAAACTGAGCATGAATCCACCGCTCCTCACAGCGATGATCCAGCAGGCAGGTTCCCCCGTACCTGGTCCCATCCCTTTGAGGAGCAGCTGCAGAAGGAGGGAAGGAAGGAAGGAAGGAAGGAAGGAAGGAAGGAAGGAAGGAAGGAAGGAAGGAAGGAAGGAAGGAAGGAAGGACGGAAGTGCTCACTCTGTAATAGTTGTCGTCCTTGTCACGGCAGCCACACTCGCTCAGCGGCACGCACTGGTCATCGCTGAGGACGTGGCCCTCGCTGCATGCGCACCCCTCCAGGCATTCCCCGGGGGGCTTCTCGCAGAGGTCCTCGGCATAAATGTTGCTGCACGTTGGGGGGCAGGGGGAGGCGCAGTTGGTGTAGTAGCTGTTGGGAGGACACGGCAGGGCTGCAGGGGAGAGAAAGCGGGAAGGGCTGCAGTCAGATGGCCGTCAGGGAGACCGAGGGTCAGACCTGCGCTTGGAGAGACACCGGTCCCCTGGTATGGACGCTAAAGTAAGATTTTAATTGGTTTTATTCTGTTGTTATTTAATACTGTTTTAATGTTGATCTTGCATGTTTTTAATTACAGTGTACACTCAACTATGAGTGTACAAATTTTAGTCTAAAACTTTAGCCTGGAAACCTGGGTCAACTCATCCACGGGCCAACGGTGGTTTCCACAGGAGACAAGGCTGGCCAGCCCATTTTGGGAAAGAAAATGGGCCGAACCCAAGAGAACCCAAGGCTGCTGAAAAGGTCCAGGAGCCCACCTCGGCACACCTTGAGCCAAAGAACTTAGCAATTACAGCAGGCATAACTGTTTGTGTTCATCCTAAAAGTTGGACAGATGAGAGGGGAACTAAAGTTTGGCTGTGCAATTTGTGCGGTGGGTGACCAGGCCCTTGGCATCCACAGGTCATAGCAAAGTTCTGTAATTTTGGGACCATATCCTGCTCTTGACTTATCTATCAAGTATATATGGGTATATGCGGTATATGTGTTTTATTGTATTTTGTCTTTTTGTAAGCCACCTTGAGCCCCAGCCTGAGAGAAAGGTGGGATATAAATAAAGTGAAGGATTGAAGCATGGATGGATGGATGGCACTGTGCTTCACCACCATTTCCGTTTTGCCCCAATTTCTCCTTCCCTGAATCTCTCATAGAATCATCGAATCATAGAAATGTAGAGTTGGAAGAGACCCCAGGGGCCATCCAGTCCAACCCTCTACCATGCAGGAACACCCTCAAAGCACTCCCGACAAATGGCCATCCAGCCTCTGCTTAAAAACCTCCAAAGAAGGAGACTCTACCACACTCCCAGGCAGCATATTCCACCGCCGGACAGCCCTGACTGTCAGGAAGTTCTTCCTGAGGTTCAGGTGGAATCTCCTTTCCTGCAGCTTGACTCCATTGCTCCTTGTCCTGGTCTCTGGAGCGGCAGAAAACAAGCCCTCTCCCTCCTCTACATGGCATCCCTTCAAATATTTAAACATGGCTATCATGTCCTCTCTTAACCTTCTCTTTTGCAGACTAAACATACCCAGCTCTCTAAGTCTATCCTCATAGGGCATGTCTTTCAGGCCCCTCACCATTTTGGTCGCCCTCCTCTGGACCTGCTCCAGCCTGACCACGTCCTTCTTGAATTGGGGTGCCCAGAACTGGACACAGGATTCAAGATGAGGTCTAACCAAAGCAGAGCAGAGTGGTACCAATACCTCCCTCGATCTAGACACCAGACTCCTATTGATGCAGCCGAGAACTGCGTTGGCTTTCTTGGCTGCCGCATCACACTGCTGACTCATGTTCAGCTTGTGGTCTATTAAGACTCCTAGATCCCTTTCACACGTACTGCTATCCAGCCACGTGTCCCCCATCCTATATTTCTGTATTCCATTTTTTCTACCTAAGTGTAGGACCTCTCCCTCTCACACTCCCCTTCCTGCTTTTGCATCAATCAATTAAGCACTGCACTTCGGGATGAAGAAAAAGACTAACTGAGGTGACCCCCACCTCCATGTCAGGTTTCCGTGATCTCCCTTGCTTGTGTCCTTGGGCACTGGGGCTGGCGATGGCACCCCGTGAACAGCTGAAGGCTCCCTTTGGCTCTGACATGGTAAGTATCTTCCAGGGGTTCTGAATTTGTGTCTTCCTGCATGGCAGAAGGGGGTTGGCCTAGATGCCCCTTGTGGCCTTTCCAGCTCTAGGATTCTGGGATTCTAAGTACCAGCTCTCACCCAGGAGGTAGCACTGAAATCATATGCTCAGAACATTCCTCTTGCTGTCCATAATGCCAGCACCTCCACAGACTCTAGCACTGAGGGGGCCACCTTTCCATCAGCAGCAAACAGAGATGCCAGCCTCTGCTTATTTTTCTCTTCACACACAAGAATGAATAATTTTAGAAGTGTTCTTCCCCACTGGGTGAGATTATCAGGGTTTGTGTATGCATGCAGACACACTTCTCCAATGATTTTTGACATCCTGGAACTTTTTTCTGATATTTTTCTCTAGGAAAACATTGGGGCTTGTGAAAAAAAGGGTCTTCTTTGTGAAATGGCTTTGTGAGCAAAACCTAATGTTTTTTGTGCAAAAAACATTGTTTTTATGAAAATAAAAATTTTGCAAAATGCACAGAAATTGACACCCCCCCCCTTTTTTTGACAAGGTGTCTCAAGGCCTCAGGAGCTCCTTCCTCATCAAGGCCGAAGTCATGTGCAAGTGTTCTCTACATACATAGCTGCAGACAATTTTTGCACTATTTACAGCCCTGGTGAAAAGCTTCCATGCCTGCTTTCTCACATGCAAAAATGAATAATTTTGACTGGCTTTGTTCCTCCCCATTGTCTGAGATTACAGCAAGCATTTTCCCCCCAATTTTCATTGCTTTGTCACACTCTGTGGCCTTTTCCTGAAAAATTCATTTGTGAAAACCACTGGGGATTCTTTTGCTCAAAATACCCTCTGTACAAGGAAAAAGTGCATTTTCTGCAAAACGCAAAGTTTTCTGGGAAAAAATATTGTTTGCACAGAGAACTATTTTGCAACCCTCCCCTCCGTGTGCAAAATGTTCTGACAGCTTCCCGTTTTCTCAGCGAGGGTCTTGGTGCTTCTGCAGCCTCTTTCTCACGAAGGAGAAGAGAAGAGCTGGCTGCCCTTGTTCCTGTTTCCCGCTGCTCTGTGATCTGCACCCTGGCGCGGAAGTTGCAACCCCCCCTTCCCTTCCCTTCCCTTCCCTTCCCTTCCCTTCCCTTCCCTTCCCTTCCCTTCCCTTCCCTTCCCTTCCCTTCCCTTCCCACCCCCACGCCCACCCCTCACGTCAGCCATCATGAAGGCACCCTCTAAATGGCCAAAGGCAGCAGCTTTGCTACCTCGGTCTCCTTGACATGCTGCTCGATGCCCTCAGGGCACCACTGGACCTGTACGTACCTGTTGCAGAAAGGCTCTCGTGGCTCTCTCTTCCCCTCTGCCTGCGTCTTGTCTGGCATTTCTAGGGTGGGGCAAGTAGGGCACCTACCCTCTAGACTCAGAGCCACCTGAGCTGCCCACTCCTCCTCCTTCTCTGGGGCTGCTAAATCTTCCAGCGCAGCATTTTTGTGTCCCCCAGCATTGGCACCCAGGGCACATACCAAACTTGCCCCACCCAAAATACGCCTCTTCCATGGTCTCAGTGGTGCACCATCAGCGAGGGCCCCGGCCTTTCTTCTTCCTGAAGCTCCCTGGCTCAGCGGGGACCCCTCTCAAGCAGCTCACGAGATTGCTGCAACCCTTATCTCCCTGTACCCCGTTTCCCCATCCCGTGCCTCTCTCCCACTTGACACCCGCTCATCCGGCAGACACGCTTACGGCAGAAGGTGCTGTTCCTCCACTTGACAATGACTCCTTCAGCCTTGCAGGCATCTGTGTAGGCCTGCGCAATGGCACACAGGGTGGAGAGCATCCCGTCGTACTTGCACATGTCATACACGCAGGTCTGAACGAAGAGCTCTGGCCGGACCAGGTGATGGCACGCCGCGAAGGGGCTGGACTGCAGGACGTTGCACTGTTTCTCCACTGATGGCATCGACTGGGCAGTGCAGGGCGGGCCCAGATCCTGGCGTGTGTCTGGCAGGCAGCTGCAAAAGAATGGAGTGCAGGTGTTTTGGGCCAGGAGCATGAAGCTGCCCCACCGCCACTACCCCAGCTTCCTCTCCAGACCCAGGCAGGTGAAAAGGGATGCTCCCTCCGTCCTTCCATGCCTGTCGCCAGTGACTGTGGCTCCCCTTGTGGCACAGGTTGCTTTCAAGACCTCCAGTTCTCTCACATGAAACAGCTCAGTTGCTTTCTAAACCTCCCTCTCCCCTAAATCCTGACACAACCTATCATCTAAGCCAATCGGGAACCACGTTTTCCCCCAGAAGGCCCCTCGGGACAATGATATCCCGATGACACAGGCTCAGTCCAAGGCAATTAGGAGGGTTACAAAGGTGGTTGAAATTGATGGCCAATATAGAAATCAAATAGACTATGTAATTGGAAGCAGAAGGTGGAGAAGCTCCATTCTCTCTGAAAAAACAAGACCAGGAACAGATTGTGGCATAGATCATGAACTGCTAATAGTAGAAGTTAGAGTAAATCTAAGGAAGAACATTAAACCAGCTATAATGCTGAAATGCAACCTGAAGAACATCCCACTTTCCTCCTTGACTTTCTTCCTTGAGCACTGTTTTGCTGGGCCACATTTGCAAACCATCATGTGAAATCTTTACATATCTGAAGGGAGTGTGGAAGTTGTGTGGAAGTTGGGATGATCTTGTTTTCTGCTGCTCCAGAGGGCGGGGCATGAAACAGTGGATTCAAATGACAAGAAATGAAATTCTAGCTAAACATTAGGAGGAACTCCTTGATGTTTAGGACTGTTCTGTAGTGGAATGGAGTACCTCAGGGGATGGGGTGCTTGGTTGGAGGGCTTTAAGCAGAGGTTGGATGGCCAAATGTCAGGAGCTGTGGCGTGGGGTTGGACTGAGTGGCCCTTGGGGTACCTTCCAACTCTAGGATTTTGATTGCCCGCAAAAACCAGGAGCTGACGCTCCTTCCTGTGCAGAAGGGCCAAGGAGATTCCCTAGCACCTTTGGTCCAGATAGGTCCCCTTAAAAATGGGGAGGGAAGGGAGAGGACAAGCAGCTCAGCATGCCTGCGGGAGTGAGGGGGCATGGATCTTACCTGGCGTCGCTGTCGGCATCTACCTTCCAGCTGTTCCCGAACTGGGTGACGTTTTTGGCCTGGGTTCCATCGGGCATCAGCAGCTCATCTTCCTGTAAGCCATTATAGTTCCCACACAGGCCACAAACCTGAGGGCCAAACCAGCTGACATTAGAGAGGTTCCCACATGCTGAAGGAACATGGAGCAGGTTCTGTGGAGCTCCATGAGTTGGCTCTTCTTCTCTCAAATTCCTCCACACCATGGCTGTATTGCCAACGGCTGCCTTTGGTGACGGAAACACTTCCTTGCCTTCTGTAGCCAAATGGCAGCCAATGGCTCCCATGTGGAACAGTGAAACTGCTCTGGGTTCTAGTCTGATCTTTAGAGGCTCAACTTGTCCTGAGATGACCCATGGCTAGAGTGCCATTTCATGAGGTGGAAGAGGAATGAGTAAAGCTGCCTGCCTGCTATGGAGACAGAACCTTCACTGTCCATTGGGCCTAGCAATGTTTACTTTGACCGGCAGCAGATCTCCCAGAAGGGAGTAGATTGTGGCCCTTCCAAGATGTGCTTCCTGGGATTAAAAGGAGAGTGATGAAAAACCAGCACTGTGTGTGGGGTGTTTTTATTTTAGCAAAAAGTTGGGTAAGGCGTAGGGCCAAAACTGGGATAAAATCAGTTATGCATAGTGTAGAAAAGGTAGAGAAAGAGAACCTTTTGTTTGGTTTTCACAATATTAAGTCTTTGGGTTGCCCAAAGAAATTGGCAAGAAGTATGGGAAGTACAAAAAGAAGGAATTCTGTGTGAAAATGCAGAGCTTACTTAGAGAATCCATTGCTACAAAGTGTGGTGAAGGCCTGCAGCGTTAGAAGGGGATTAGGCCTATTCTGTGGGGAGGGGAAGAGAGTTTCATCAACATCAGTAAGCCCTGAGTGCAAAAATAGAACCTCCATCTCTAACTTGGAATGTCAGTAGCTGGGAGGCATCTGACATGGAGAACACTTGGCTTTGAGAGCTGCTTCTGAGCTTCCTGGACAAAGGATGTTGGACAAGGCAGTTCTTTGGCCTAACCAAGCAAGGCAGTCCTTGCGTCCTTCTGTGCTTTGGCCAGTTCCTTCTTACGGAAGTATCAAGACCCCTCTCCTTGGATGTGTGTGTTGTCATGGGTGAGGCCAGCTGCACGCATTCCCTTTCCAGAGCAAAGCCAGCCTCTCTGCCAACAAGGTTCATGCTACCTGCCCGCTGACTCACCTGGGAGAAGTAGGCACCTGGCAGGCTGATCTCCAGATGCTGGTCCCCGTCATATTTCACCACCAGCCCAAAGTCGGTCTCCACCACCAAGTAGATGCCCACGTTGCCCACTGCCACGCTGTTGCCCGGGGAACGCCTTTCTGCAGGCGTGTAGGCTCTCTCGTTGTTGAACTGGGGAGAGCAAGAGAGATCCGTCAGCGGTGGGGAGGGGCGGTTTCATAGGCAGGATTCTCCCTTCTGTGATACATTACTCATACAGCCCCCTCCCACACCCATCCAATGGCTGGAATCCTGTGCGGTGTCTTATGCATGGAGTACATTCCACTACAGAAGTGGCAGGACACTGGTGTCCAATAAGGAACGGACACATGCAGTTCACAGTTTGCAAAGTGGCATTGTGCATGGATGTGCTTAAATTGTATTGAGTTTCAAATTGAGTTCAAACTATTTCTAACAATTTATATAATATTCTTCTTTAAAATTTGTAATATATATTTTAGCCAACCTCTATTTTAAATTATCTTTGATGGAAGAAAGGCAGGGCATAAATTGAACGAATGAATGAACGTGCATTGCATGCACATGTGCATGGTACATTGTGGATGGATGTATATTGCACATTATGCATCTACGTGGGTTGCAGGTGGATGCACGCTGTGTTTGAATGTGCATGTGCATTTCCTTGTGCATTCCGTTACACATGTAGTTCACTTATGCAATGTTGCCATTAAAAGCAAGGGTCATAAAGTGCAATTAATACATAATTCCATGTATGGAACGTATGCTGTGCAACCCCAATATAAGATCTCAGTCAAAGTCACAGAACCAAAGCACTGATTAAAACTGGTTCCCAAGTCAATGTGGGTGATTCCCACTCAAAAGCCCAGGTGAGTTAAGTTCTTTTAGATTGGGATAGCTGAAGACTTTCTCTGCATAGCTCTTTTAAGAATTAGGATTTCCCAACATTGCTCCACACACTTCACCACTAGCACTTGGTAGCTTCCAAATCAGCTGGGTGCTGAATCTGTTCCAAGATTTAGTCTGAACTTTAAAGGAGCTATAATCCCAGCTGCTGACATCTAACCCCATGGTTTCAGCAGTTTGGAGACCTCATTCAAAGTTTGCTCCCATGAGGGAACTCACATAAGGCACCAACAGGATACCAGTCCTTGTCTTACTTGGCCAAAGCCTCCAGGACTGGGTGGGCTACACATCTGCACAGATTCCAAAGTCACAAGCAGATGGGCCTGGTTATAACCCCTGGATGTTCTCTCAAGCTAGCCAAGCGCCTTTCCATACCAGGAGCCTCTTGTTTTTCTGGAGGGTGACCCGGGTGCCGTATACGTCGACATAGACCTCCCGGAGGTAGGCGGCCCCTCTCTGGCCTCGGTCTTCATTCCTGCCGCTGATGGCAAAGGGGGTGACGCTGCTGTTGCTGCTGCTGCAGACGGTGACGAGGGTGTAGGTGCAGGTGCCCAGGAAGGTGTGCATCACTTTGTCAAACGTGTAGTAATGTGGATCTCCAACCACGTGACAGGATGCTCGGTCTGGAGAGGGAGGCCATGGAGACCTTGGTGAGCTCAGAGGAGGAGGAAGCCCAGAGCAGCTCTGCCATGGCTGTCCCCATTTTGAAGACAGGAGACTCTGAGGCCAAGGGGGATTGGAGGCCATCCTGAACCACCAGGACCAAGAAAGACTGAGTCCTCAGGTCCCATTCCTTCACCATACCAGAGCACCACACCTGATCTTGCATGATTCAGAGGCTAAGTTGGGCTGGGGCTGACTACTCCTTAGCTGAGAGATCACCAGGGAGGAACAAGCGAGATCTCCAGCTAGAGGATCCCGCCTGAGACCCTAGAGAGGGCTATGATTGCCATGAGAGTTGACAATACTTGGTGAGATGGACTGCCAAGTTTCTGGCTCTGTTATAACAGCCTCTGCCTGCATTGCTGTGTGACAGACTGATCCTACCCCACCACCTGAAGGACATCTGACGTGTCCAATTTTAGAAGCTAGGCAAGCTCAGACTGGAGCAGGATTTGGATGGGAGAACACCAGGGAAGACCAGGATTCTTTTTCAGGTGAAGCAGGAATGAATCCTGTGGCACCAGTCAGAGCGGTCAGCGCTGGCTAGATGGCTAGATTGAGGGTCCGACTCGGTATCAGAGCAGCTTCTTGTATTCCAGGCTGCGT
Organism: Cyclura pinguis; assembly: GCA_030412105.1. NCBI lineage: Eukaryota > Metazoa > Chordata > Lepidosauria > Squamata > Iguanidae > Cyclura > Cyclura pinguis. The sequence continues at coordinate 1,134,572 of CM059601.1, forward strand.
CCCTGGCATCTTCAGAAGAAGCCAGGAAAGCCTGAAACCCTGGCAATGCATGGTTGCCAGTCAGAGTTGGTGATATTAAGCTAGTTGGACTAAGTGTCTCACTTGTTAAATGGAGGGCAGCTTCTTTCATCCCTATGCAGAAGGTCACGGATTCAGTCGCCGACATCTCCCTGCACGGCCAGGAAGGAAGCCTTCCTGACTCCCTGGACAGAGCCATGGCTGCCAGTTGGAGCAGATAATACTGGAGGAGATGGGCCAAAGATCAGACTCAGCATGGCAGGGTGCTATGTCCGCCTGCCAGAGCTTCCAAGCTCAGTTCCCAGGGGCATTTCCAGGTGAGGAGAGGAAGGAGCCCTGCCCCAGGCCCTGGAGAAGGCCAGCCTGCTAACTGGGGCTTCCTGCAGGGAACACAGAACTCCCTTGTTGTGGGCTTTGGAGAAGCTGAAGATCTGATTCAGCATAAAACAGGTGCCTATTAACTGTTACTGTGTTTTTAAAATATTTATATCTGGCCCTTTTATCATGAGATCGCAGGACAGCAAGCAGATAAACAATTTAGACAATGCCAGATTAAAATCAAAGAACAGTTCAAACAAGATAAAAACATTCTAAACAATTCAACAAATTAAAGCAGCTTGGAAAGGGAAATTAGGCCCCAAAGGATCCAATAGAGAGCCATTTTTCCCAGTGCCAATATCCTCTCAGGGAGGATATTTTCTCAATGGAGAGCAGGGAGCCATAGCAGAAAAGGCCCTCCTCCCACGTGATCCCATGCTGTCCTACTCCCACTGGTGGGACACAGAGGAGGGTCCCTCCAGGCGATCTCACTTTTCAGGCAGACAAACATAGGGAGTGGGCACCCTTTAGGTATCTCAGGTCCAACCATGTAGGGCTTTCAATGTCATTCAGACTTGAAGTCTATTTTCAACTTGCTGGGCAGATCCTCATCCTTTCTTCTGGGTTCCTTGAGAGCCCACAATGCAAATATGATGCATTTGTTTGGAGCACTGAGCTTCAAAACTTTTCCCTCTTCAAAGGCCAGGACAGCATGATTCCACCCTCATTCGTTCTGCACAGAGGCTCTGTCAGCCCTCCCTCCCCGCTATCCGCGGAGAACCTCCCACCCCAACCATCCAGCTGCCAAATGTTGCCCACGATCCGCAAACTCACTGCTAGTGTGGCAGCCAAGCACTCCATCTTGGACGCTGCATTTCTCCAGCACACCACATTCCCACGGTGTGCACGCAATGGTGCCATTTTGCTCACAGGTGCAGCGCTCACTGCAGGTCTCCTTGGGGAACCAGCTCTCACCCAGCTGCCAGACAGATTGAGAGAGAGAGAAGAGAAGGTAACTATCCTGTGTGGGCAGATGCCAGGGAAGACTGGGCCCTCTCCCTCCCCTCATTTCTCCGCTCCCAACGTGGAAGCTCAGGTCAGAGGGGAGCAAAATGTGACCTCCCCGCAAGGCTGTCTTCAACCTCTCCAGACTCCCAAGACTGGCCCCATGAGGTGACATGAGTCTCCAGAAAACTTTTAGCATGGCAATGCAGCTTTTAAATAGGGTGGCAAGCCTTGCTGCATGCCTTAATATAAGAAATAGGGGTATCCTCCCCAAAACTAGAAGTGGGCTGAGATGGAGGAGATGGAGTGTCACTTTATGCTCACTGAGTTATAAGGCAGTTCTGCAGTGCCATCTCATTAGCGCATTGTAGTGTTGCACAACAAATTGACATTGTGCATTGATGTGTGTGTCTCATGTGTTATAGAATCACAAGGTTGGAAGAGGCCTCAGGGGCCATCCAGTCCAACCTCTTGCTCAGTGTAAGATCTCCAGCCAAAGCATCTATGTGCAATGTACATTAATGCAATACAGTTTGCATTGTCCACAAGGAAAAAACACAGCATGGACAACTCCACTTCCATGCCTTAATTGTGACGCCTTCACTGCGCAATGGTGTAAAAGTTCAATCTGAAGGTATAAGGCAGTTTACACCATCAGCCACACCCACATTTGGTTTTTTGGGGTGGGTGGGAGAATGCACTTGGGGACACTGTGTGGCTCCCAGAAAGTCCACGGACAGAAAATTCAATCCTGAAATGCCTGCATTTACCACCTCTGCTGCAGTTGGCCCTAGCACGAGCTGACAGGGGAATAAAAACATGCCTTTTACCTTTTTTCTTTTTTAGACAAAACCCGAGTTTCAGCCACAAAGGCTGTTTTTAATGCAGACAGAGGGGGTTTTTCTCCCCTGGCAAAACAGCTCGCTGTTTATGAAACACGGAAGCAGAACTTTTCCCCGTCTCTCCCTTTCTCTCGGCGTCAGGCGACGCCTTTTCTCGCCGAAGGAGGAAAACCCGGGGGCCTTCTCCCGCACACCGCAGCCCACCCAGCTCCGACCGAGGGCGGCGCTTGCCTGGTAGTAGCGTCCCTGGCCGGTGACGCAGCCGCAGCTGCTCTCCGGGACGCACCGGTCTCCGCTCAGGACGAGGCCCTCGTCACAGAAGCAGCCCCACACCGGCAGGGGGCTGCAGGGGCCGAGCACCGAGGGGGCGGCGCAGCTGGGAGCGCAGCGGTTCCCGCAGCTTTCGTAGTGGCTCCCCGCAGGGCAGGAGACGGCTGGAAGGCAGGAAACGGAGAGGAAGGGGGCGTCATGGGGGCTGCCGGGAGGCTGGCCCCGCGAGTCCCTCCCCAGGAGTCTCTTTGCCTGAGAACACAGTCTGAACAAGACGCTAGACAGGCTGGGCATCCCTCACCCAAAACCCCCAAATCCAAAATTTTCCACATGGGTGGCTGGATAATGACACCTTTGCCTTTTCGTGGTTCAGCGTACACAAATTTTGTTTCACGCACAAAATTATTAAAAATATTGTATACAATTACCATCAGGCTATGTGTATAAGGTGTGTATGAAACAAATGAATTTTGTGTTTAGACTTAGGTCCCATCTCCATGATAGCTCATTAGGTACATACAGGAAAATACAAGTATATAGCTGTATATTTCCAATACAGCAATGTACAAAATACAGCGGGTTTTTTTTTTGCAAAACCACAACACCCCCCCCCAACCCTGAAATCCGAAACACTTCTGGTCCTAAGCATTTCAGATACAGGAGGCTCAACCGTGCACAGTGGAAATTTAGGAGAACCAGTGCGTGCAGGGGCTTGGGTACTGGGCCAGAACTGTGAAGACCAGGTGCAATCCCCATTTGGCCATGGAAGCCCACTGGGTGACTGTGGGGAACCCCCACCCTCCCAGTCTAAGAGGATGGCAAAGTCAAATCCCCTCTGAACAAATTCTGCCAGGAAAACACTGTGGCGGGTTCATCTTAGGGTTTCCATAAGTTGGAATTCCCTTGATGACACACAACAACCATGTAAACCGATACTCATATAGTTCCACAGTGGTTGTACTCACTCTCTACACAGTGGTTTGTACTGCACCAAATGCGCAACCGAATGCCCAACCAGTTGTGCATGCATGCACAATACGGATGCATGTGCGATGTGCATGCACATCTAAGGCCCAACGTGCACCTACATGCAGAATGGCACCAACTCCACTTTTGCAGGTGTTCTGCATCAGACAAAAATGCTCATCTGCCTCCTTAGGGGTGTGTAAGACACCAGCAGGATCCTGGCTGCAGTCTCTTTGCTTTGCTTTCTACCTGCCTGCCCACTGAGTCTCCCGGCAGATCTTTCATCTTAGAAAATTTCCTCCAGCCAGCACAGAGAACAGCTCTCTTGGCTGAGGGATTCTGGGATCTGCAGTCTGAAAAGAGAAGCTTTTCCAAGCTTGATTTCTTCCTAAATCCAGCGATGTCAAGGCTTCTCTCTTGCCAGTCCTAGCTTTGCCTGCATGCATCTCTCTCTGCCCAGCAAACGCCCAGTGCCAGGAAAGAACCGGACAGCCCCACTCACGGCACAGGGTGGCGTTCCTCCACTCCAGGCACAGTCCCACGTTGGAGCACGCCTCTGCATAGGCCTGCAGCCCATTGCAAAGGGAAGTCTGCTGACCGTTGGTGAGGCAGACGTCCAGGACACAGTTCTCAAAGAAATTCATTGGGTCTACCACAGGATGGCAGTCCTTGAAGATGCCTGTGCAAATGGGGAAAAAAGAAGATCCTGGAGTCCTAGAATCCTAGAATTGGAAGAGACCCCCAAGGGCCATCCAGTCCAACCCCTTTCTGCCCTGCAGGAATGCACAGTCAAAGCACTGTCAACAAGTGGCCAGCCAGTCTCTGCTTCAAGACCTCCAAACGTGGAGAGTCCAAGATGTTAACAAAGTCCTCACAATCTGCAGCCACCAGGGCCAGATGGTCAGTGGTTCAGTTGGAGCCACACCTCCAGGTCCTTTCCTTGCTGAGGGCCCAAAGCTGAAGCGGGGGAACGTGTGGGGCTTGCTTCACATCCCGGCTCTCTCAGTGTTTCTATCGTAGCTCAAACATGTACACAGAGGGGACTCTCTTTTGGGATTGGCTCCAAGGCCCATCCACCTTCAGTTGGCCTTGGCTGCCCCATTTGCTGCTCTGGCTGCCACTGCCTGCCATGCACAGAGAGACAGAAAGCCAGGCAAGTGGCATCTCTTTCTGGGAGGGCTCCTCTTTGGAAAGCCAGCAAGACCCTTCAGTTTGGGGCAAGGGGCTCTCAGGATAGAGGACCAATCCCCAGTCTCCACAGCAAGAGTCCCTTTCAGATGGGGGGGGGGGCTCCCCCAGACCTGTGACCTGGATTCTTTCAAATGAGCAAGGAGGGAATGCCACAAACTGAATCAAGGACATGTGGGCTTTCTGGACCCTGAAAAACTCTGCCAGCAGGACAGCTCGGTGTGAATTTTGCCTGGCTCGTGGATCTTTCCACATAGTTTTCCATAAACCCAAGAAGAACTTTGTGTTTAATGCAATCAGGATGGGGGGAGAAAGGAAGACAAATGGATTTGTCAGTCCCTGGCCACTGATTTACCAATCGGAGGTGGGGGGAGGGTCAAAACCAGGCTGGAGCTTACAGTGTCCAAGCAAGCAAGCTCAGCTCAGCTCTGCCACCCTTCCCACTTCCACTCAACTGGCAGCTTCCATTCTCTCATCATTTCTGGATGTGGAGGGGCAGTTCCCTGGGAGCCACACCACCAGGGACTCAGAAGTCCTACCTGTTGGATCTGTGATCATCGTGCAGGCAGAAACCCTCCGGATTTCATTCTCCAACTCTGGTTCGCAAATCGGTTGGGGGCTGGAACATCTGTGCAATGCAAGGAGAAAAGCCATGATTTTGCAGGAGCTCCATTCTTTGCCTACTGGATGTTGTTCAAAGGTGGCTCTTGGCTCCTGTCTCAGGGTGGGGAGGAGGAGGGGGTGAATCCACACTGGGCCCAGATCTTGTCACAGGGACTGCCCAGTGCCATCCTCTGTCTAGGAAGGGTCTGAGGCCAAGAACATCCAGGATGCCACCTACTCTGTGAAGTTCTCTGGGACCAGCCAGCTGTCCCCAAGGAGGTCGGAATTGTCTGCAGGTTGTCCATCAGGCTTTAGGTTGTCATCTCGTGGATCACCGTTGTAATTACCTTTGTGGGGTGAGAATCAGAAGAAAGGTTGTCAGGTTCCTGGCCAGAATTGGGGCTCACTTTTTAAAAGATAATGGGGGAGGTGGGGACTGGAGAAGGAGTTTATGAGCAGCTGCTGCCCTCTGCTGGTCAGGAGACTTCAATCATCTCCTGCTGCTACTTATGCTACCAGTTTGGCTGCTCAAGTCTTCTCCTTGTCTCCCTGTTCTCTCCCCAGATTCATTCTCTGTCTTCACAGAAAGCAAACTGGGGAAAAAACAAAATAATATGAAAAAGGTCACAACTACCAGGGAGGTGGGCTACTGCTCTTAACCCTCCACTCTGTGGCCTAAACCCTCTTGCTTGTCCTGGTTAGAGCGGAATCATCAAATCCATGGGAAGCTCCTGAGTATTCACTCACCATGCGGCTTTCTCTTTTTCTCTGGCTGTTCCTGTTTTATCTGGTTAAATCGTCAGTCCTAGAACCAACCCATACCCATCCACATTTCACAAGTAAAAACACGGGACAAATGTGGCGAAGCACAATCAGAGTGTGCTCAAGATGGCAAAAGTTACGAAGGAGGAAGAACACACACCCTAAGAGGGGCTGCAGTCGTTTGTTTTAGCCTGAGCCTACAAGGAGAGCAAGAGTTTGCCCTCTCTTCTACTCTCCTCTCTGTTGAGTTAACTGAATGCAAACTATTTTTGCACTTTGAATTCAGTTTGCAGCAATTGAAGGAAGCTGAGGACAGTGGGGAGGAGGAGAGAACCACTGGGACATTTTAAAAGCCGCTGAAGAAGTGGGAGGATGAAGGACTAAACCGGACACTCCCACCAAACCAGGACAGTTGGAAGGTCTGCCAGCCTCGTGTGCTCTTGGTCCACAAACGCAAACCTGCCTCTTCCATGCAATCCGTATGGTGTGTTTGTGTGCGTCTAAGGTCCAGGAGCTGTCGTGGGGAGCAGGTGTTTCCCGTTCGAGAACTGAGGGGCTGATCCGTTGTGCCTTTTAGCCTCTCCTTCAGGGGAGGGTAAATGTTAGAGGCTACAAAACTGCATTAGGGAACTTGGACAGCAACACCCTCCCACTGGACGCCCAGAAAAGAAAATTGCCCCAGATGTCTCCAAATACCCTCTGAGGCATGAGGGGAATTTTCACCATGTTCTTGGTCCCCACAGGCCATTTTAGGCCCAGGGGAGGCCCTTCCTGTTCTTTCAAAAGGCTTCTTCGAGGCCTAAAATGTCTCCAGAGATTATATGGGTGGACTTTCTCTCTCTCTCTCTCTGCTTCGTAGTGGGCATCATATTAGGTGTAAGGCAGGAGGTCCTGAGTTCAAATCTCCCCTTCACAACAGATTGAGTTCAATGGCAGCTGGTGGCGTCTGTGTCAGTGGCATGCCAAATCCTCTCCAGGTTTCAGTCTGAACTTAAGCCACTCAAAGCACTGATTCCCCACAATAGGTTCAGCACCTTGGATAGCTTTTTTTACAGCTTACATTAAAACCTGGAATGGATTCTCCACCAGCTGCCACTGACTGAGTTCACTTTGAGTATGCGTAGGCCACTTTTCCGTCTGTTCAAAGAGGCTTAGGAAAGATCTGTGAAATGCCTCCTGCAAATATTTAAAAAGTTGGATTGATGCTAAAAGCTGAGGAATATGCTGCTATATATTAATTCCTACATGGTCCCAGGCACTATGTAATCCCCATGGAGACCAGATAAACGTGGTGTTTATTTAGTTCCTTTGACAGATGTAAAGACCTTTTCTAGTTTCAGTGCAGAAGTGTAAATAGCAAATACTTTGGAGTGTCTGTTGCCTCCTTGGTAAGCCCTGTCCCGGGGTCTACAACTTTGATATAAAATTAATCTAACCCACCAGAGAGGTCACCTGGATGTGTGCGTAGGCAATAACGGTTGTACGATCGAACACACCAGGTCAGACCAGTAAACTCCCCAGTCACGTAGCCACAGGAGACCTCATGTGTGATAACCCAGGGTGGACAAAAGGTCATCAACCTTTAAGGAGTCCACTTGAAGGGAGTAAAAGTGTTCCCGGAAAGTTGGGCACTGGAAGCAATAAAATCTTATCAAATCAATCTCCAGAAACTCACACCACAGCCCCAAAATGGAGGAAGATCTGGTTATTTGGATCATACCCTGTTATCTTCCGATATCAAAGAAAATGCCAGGTGTGGAGTTGTTTTTCTTTTCTGTCCCTGTTTGTTTCCTACAAATAGTACCCGTTTTTGGGCTAGTTAGGCAAGAGAAAGGCAGAGAGGCAAGAAGAGGAGGAAGAAGTATGATGCCTCTCGGTCTTACCAACTGACTGCCCCCCCCCCCCCGAGAGCCGTGCGATTTCCTCAGTGTCTCCTTGCTGAGTTCCATTTCTTTCACTGCTTCCCGGACCAAGGACTTCAGGAAAAGGTGCAGTATCACCAAACTACGAATCCTTCTACAATCCCTCTATCTTATTTCCACTCTTTATTTCTTTTAGCCCATGGATGCGTGTTTGTGTGTTTGCATTGATGAGAGCTATTACTGTTCAATAAAGTCATTCATTGGACCTTTTTGTGTGATTTCTGACTGAGCCTGACCCTGTAAAAACTGGGTAAAAGATCTCGCTAGGTTACCCTGCCTCTCACATTGCTGTTGCTTGTGCTCCGTTGAGCTTATTTTCCCCATCACTTGGAGCATATTGAGGTCTCCCTCTGGGACCCCAGATTTTCAGGGTAACATGTCCATGGAACTGGGGCTGGGGGCGGAAAAAGAGGGGTGAACCCTGACCCCCCAGAATTGTGAGATCCCTCATCCCCAGGCCTGAGCATTCGTTAAGAGTAGGCGACTTCACCCTGTGTTTAAAATGGAGAAGGTAACTCATGCAGTTTGTAATTCACGTCTTGCAGGGCAAGAAAACAGAACTCCCACCTGCGTAGAGATAAAGTGGAAGCTGAAGGCAGGAGGACTCCTCAGTCTCTTTTTCTGTCCCCCCTCCCTGCAAGCTCACGGTTGGAGGGTGAATGCCTGAGACTCACCACACAGGCCGCAGAGCTGTCCCTTGTAGGGCGGCGGTACAGAGACCTCCACATAATGGTTTCCATCAAACCTGACGCCCAGGCCAAAGTCTGTCTCCAAGAAGATGTAGCTGCCACTGTTCTGCACCACAATCTTGTTGTTGCCGATGAAAATGGGCAGGTTGCTTCTCCTGTCATTGACCTAGAAATAAGCCCAACAACACAGGAGGACTCAGGCCTTGTGCCTGACCTTGGAGAGCTCAGCTCTGTTCCATGTCCCACTGCGATGATTTCACAGAAGAGCTCAGAAAGCCCCCTTGGCCATTTCCTCCATGTGCCCACCATGGTTAGGAACAGACCCTCAGAATGGGCCACTGGCCTTGTCCAAGGGTATGGCTACTGAGGGGAGTCAAAATGGGGACTTTCCCCTCCAAAGAGGAAGGCTGCTCACCCAAATGAAATTGTCCTCCAGCCCACAGCTTTCTAGCAGCAGGGCTTTGGACTAGGTGACCCTGTTTGCAAACAGTCAGGGTTGCACACCATACAGAGCCACCAAGAGGCCAGTAGAGAGACCCGTTTCCTTACATTAACATTCCAGTTCTTCAGCAGAGAAATCCGCTCTCCATAGACCTCCACGTGAACCGACTTGATGTAAGACACGGCTGTGTTGGAGCCCCGGTTCTCGTTGGTGGTGGAGATATGGAAGGTGCCAGGTACACTACTGGAGTTGGCACAGACCTGGGACAGGGTGTAGGTGCAGTTGCCCATGAAATGGTGAACTTGGCCATCGAACGTGGTGTAATGGGGGTCCCCTGAGGCACTGCAGGTGGCATGGCCTGCAGAGGAAAGAAGAACAAAGCCTGAGCCACTAGTGGTGTGGACAATCCATGGACACTGAGTTGCCACTGAGACAACTCAGTCAGTGCCTGAAGCCAGATGCTCATGGAACCTGGGAATCAGAAATGAAGGAGAGCCCATCCACTGGGTCTGGCCCTTTTGTCCTGGATCTGCAGACAAGCTAGAAGGTATCCAGAGGAGGGCAACCAAAATGGTAAAAGGTCTGGAAGCTATGTAGCTCTGTGAGGAGTGGCTGAGGGACCTGGGTATGTTTAGTCTGGAGAAGAGAAGGTGAAGAGGGGACCTGAGAGCCGTGTGTAAATATTTGAATGGGTCTCATATAGAGGATGGGGCAAGCTTGTTTTCTACAGCTCCAGAGAGTAGAACCTTATGGAGGAATGGCTTCAAACTACAAGAAGAGAGATTCCATCTAAACGTGAAGAACTGGCAGAGGGTGAGAACAGTTCAGCAATGAAATACTCTGCTGCCTCAATGGAGTGTGGTGGAGTCTCCTCCTTCTCTGGAGGTTTTAAAACAGAGGCTGGGTGATGATCTGTGAGGAATGCTTTGACGACATGTTCCTGCATAGCAGGATGAGGTTGGACTGGAGGGCCCTTGGGGTCTCTTCCAACTCTATGATCCTATGATTCTACAAGCTAAATAAACTGTAATTTAGGATTACAGATTGTGATGGGGACTATAAATACCAAATTGAAAAATACATTTTTTTAACAATTCATGTTTTGGGAATATCACAGGACCTTATAAATGTCACAAAAGTTAGAGTCTCAGCATATCCTAATCTGACCCCCTGATGTTTCATCCCACAAACTGAACCCCGCACATACTGGCCCAAATCCTGTGGGTGTCTTACTCAGGTGTAAGTTCCCCTCTGGAAGCAACTGGACAGTTTTCATCTGATGCTGGTCATCCACATTCAGTAGTGGAGCTGTGCATGTAGTGCCATTGTACATGCAGCTGAACATTTTTGGTCAATCTACTTTCCTCTGTTGAAATTGGGGGCAGTTCACCTTCAGCTGTGCATTTTTGATGCATTCAGTTGTACCTTCAGTTGGGCAACGTTGCCATTCAGCACAAGGATTGTGTACCATAACTGACACATGCCTCTATATGCAGATATTACGCCTTCTGCCCTTGCACTTGGAGATTAAAGAAACAGAAGAGTGAAGGCTTGCTTTTTTGGGTGCATGTTAGGTGGCACGTAAACAGAGTGAACGGTGAATGAAGGAATGGAACCCTGATTGTCAGAGATCAATTTCTAGGCCTCATTTCTAATTTTGCTGGAAACTGCCGCAAATTCTGCACTTAGTTAATGTGGGATTGTGTGAGGCATATATAGCACCCTGTACACATTGGCACATTTGTCCAGCAGTCTTCAAGAATGTTCTTGACCCTTCACTGGACGCTGGCAGATGACTACCCTCACCATTGCCTGCTCTCCCACCTGAGGACATTGATGATGCCTGTGAAGAAATCACCTTCCACCAGGGATTACAGTATTTTCCTCTTCTGCTACTTGGATTAAAGGGAAAAGCTGTAAGATGATGGAAAAGCATCCAGCCAAAATGTCTCACCTGTAAGTGGTGGAAGGGTCCTGGTTGTGGTTGGTATCCCAGGTGTTATTATATAGGGTGGAGGTGAGGATGAGGGCACTGGGGAAGTTGTGTCGTCAGTCAGAGGAGTTGAGCCTTGGGGAAGCAACAGTACAAGCATCCTTATTCCCACCAGGAACCTGGGAATTCTGTAATTTAATTCCACTCAGTTCTCTTTCCCCAGTCCCTGGCAGTCTCCACTATATTTTGACCTTATAACATGGGAACCATTCTGACCTCATCACTCTGGAACAACTGGAGCTCGTTGAGTGGCCATCCTCTCCTCACGCAGAAGAGAAATCTCTATAATCATTTATGAGCCTCTCTGCACGCCATACCCACCAAGCCTCTGATCATTTCTGGTGGAAACCCTTTTGCACTGGAAGGAGCTACTTCAAAAGAAGGAAATGTTTCCTGGGAAAAAGTTTTGGTCCTGGCTCTGGAGAGTCTATTAGATGAGCAGTCAGTCAATCAGAGAGACGGAGAGAAAGAAAGGGAGAGAGAGAATAAAAGAAAGAATTGATAGAGGAAGTCTATGCTAAAAAGTGATACATATAGGAGAGGCTAATTGTAATATCGGTCACTTGTAAGAACCAGGGTGCTGGACTAGATGGGCCTGATCCTGCGCTCTTCTGATTCCACTCCGGGAAACCAAAGCTATGGAAGCAAAAACTGGGGAGTTTTTGCCCAATAAAAGCCACAGAAGAGACTGGAGAAGTGTCTTAGGAGGGCTCAACTGAGGGAAAGTTTTATCAGTACAAAAGCCCAATGCCAGGCCTTCTTCAGAGACCATTTCAAATTTAACTTCAGAAATTTCTGGAGCTGAAACCCTCACTCTCACATCATTTATTGGACAAAAAGGAAAAAGTAAATGGTGTGAGAGCTTCTTTCTGTTCAGTAAATGGTTTGAGACTTCTCTGAATTTCTAAAGTAAAATTTCTAATAGCCACGTTTAGATATTTGCAAGGATATTGTAGGAATGATGGAGCAAGTCTTTTGTTGCTCCAGAAACAAGGACACTATGGAGCAATGGCATCAAACTTCAGGAAAGGAGATTCCATCTAAACTTTAGGAAGAATTTCCTGATGGTAAGAGCAGTTTGACAGCAGAATACACTGCTTCCTGGGAGTGTGGTGGAGTCTCCTCCTTCTTTGGAGGTTTTGGAGCAGAGGCTGGACAGCCATCTGTCAAAGAGAGTGCTTTGATTGTGTCTTCCTGAACAATAGAATGGGGTCAGACTGGATGGCCCTCGGAGTCTCTTCCAACTCCATGATTCTATAATCCTCTGCTCTTTACTCTACTCTATTCTACTCTATAATCCTCTTTTTTACTTTGCTCCTGCCAATCAAATCTATGAACCTGTTGAATGCATCAGATGAAATGACCCACCTGTAAACAGAGGGTCAGCAGTTGATGTAGATGATTCCTCTGAAGGTGGTGGACTGGGTGAAGCTGGGGGCATAGGAGAAGACACATCTCCATCATCAGTTGGAGGAGGTGAGCCTTAGAGAGGGAAGAGCACAAACATCAGGCCACCTTGCTCTTTGGTCGCTCAGAGGACACTCCCACTTGCATCCCACATCTCCTTCATTTATGACTACTTACTGCCATTTGAGTCTTCTAAAGGAGGAGTTGTTCCAGGGGTAGGAGTGGATAGATGCTCCGGAGTGGTGCTGGGACTGGGAGGGCTCTCCTCTAAAACAGAAAAGTGAGGAGCTGGTAAGGCAAGGTAGAAGAAAGGTTTGGCACCCCTGCTTGCCAGGGGAAAGTAGACTTTGACCAGCTTCATGGGCAAATGTTGTGGAGATCCACACAGGAAACATAATTGCCTCCAGGTGTATCTTTCTTCCAAGGGAGTCACGCTTGGCCAACTGTTGGCATTGAGGGGTTTCTCTTTTGCCCTTTCTGTGGTTTGTTTCTCAATGGGGTTTCCTGAGGATTGAGAATCCCTACCTTTTTTGACCAAGAAACAAAAAATAATGCATATTCTTTATGTCTCTACACTAACGATTATTCTTTGAGAAGGTCTGAGACCTTTTTTTTTTTTGTGCAGAGAGAAGCTACCATCAGGTGGCCATGGTGGAAGATCTCATGTGACACCTCCTCAATTACAATCCCTGCATTTGCTTACACAGCATTACCTGAGGGAGTGGGCTCCTCGGGAGTAGGGGCCTCCCCTGATGAAAGAGAAAGACATGCCAAATTCAGTGCGAAAAGTCACATGTCAGAAGGCCAAGAGCACAAGAGCTATAATTCAGCACAATCCCACCATTCCGCCACCATTTCTTCCTCCTGCTTATGACTTACCTAGGCAGCAACCAGGGTCAAGGGAGACCTCGTCCACAGCCAGCCTTGTTTGGTTGTCTGTCCCTGTTGTGCCTTCCAGGAGGATCTGACAGAAAGCAAGAACCCAGAATGAGGCCCATAGATATTGTGTGTGTGTGTGTGTGTGTGTGTGTGTGTGTGTGTTGGGGGAAGAGGAGAAGGGCTTGGTCACATCTGACACCCAGAGGAAGGTAAGGCAAGATGTCAACCAAGCTTAGTACACTGATGAGGATGCGGCAGATTTTCAAGATGGCAGACTCTCTCTTCCTGTTTAAAGGATTATAGAGTGGGAAGGGGCCTGATGGGCCATTAAGTTCAACCCCTTGCTCAGTGCAGGATCTCCAGCTGGAGCATCCCAGCAGCAGGAAGCTAGCTGCCCAGCCTCTTTTTGAAGACCTCCAGAGAAAGAGACACAACCACCTCTATAAACTGTTGGTTCTATTGCTGAAGTGCTCTCACTGTCAAGAAGTTCCTTCTAAAGTTCAATCTAAATCTACTCTCTTGTAACTCAAAACCGTAAGACCTAGTCCTACCTTCTGGGGCAACAGAGACCAGGATGGCCCTCTTCCTTCCATGACAGCTCTTGAGGTATTTAAATGATGTGATCATGTCATCCCTCAGTCTTCTCTTCCCCTAGCTGTACAAGCCCAGCTCCTTCAACTACTCCTCATGCGTTTTGTTCTCCATACTTCCAGTCATCCATGTTGCTCTTCTCTGAATTCATTCCAACTTATCTCTAACCTTCTTAAAATCAGATTCTCAGAACTGAACATAATGCTCCAGAGGATGCCTGTCCCCCTGTCTGGTTTTGACTCTGGCAGCCCTGTTCATGGCACCTGCTGCTCCCTGGAAACCTCCCTTCCAGCTGCTCACCGGCTCAGCTTCTGAGATCAGATGGGAATTGGTGGCTTCAAGGCATTTAGGCTGATTATTATTATTAATGAAATAATAGGGATAATGAAAATAGGGATTCAAGGTAGGTTACAATTTTTTTTAACAAATTAAATTGTTTTTACTTGTTCACTGATCTGGGATCCCACTATATAGGATGAGATAACTATATTTTAATTTAAAAAAATACATTCAATATTACCACTTTGCACTATGACACTTCAGAGCAGTTTACTATTCTTATTTATAAAATGTTACATCACAGAATCCAATTAACCTTTTTTATTAAAAAAAAACCTCCCGTTTTTTGCTGTAGGAATCCCACCCTATTTGCTCCACCATCTCCCTGCCCTTTTACCTGGAACCTGCCAGAGACGTGTAGGTCCAACTCCGCCTGAAGCCAAGTCCCCCCCTTACTGCCAGTCGTTAACCAGACCAGAAGGGGTTCGCGTTCCTCTTCCTGGATCAGGTAGACCTTCAGAGACTCCTCCTCGGAGTCTCCCTCCATGTGGTACCAGAAGCGGAAGCAAGATGGTCCTTGGGCCAGGCACTCTGGGCTCACCAGCTGACCCTTCTCTCCCACCTGGGCGAAGGAGCTGTCGGCATAGATGTAATAATTTCCTGGGGAGGGAAGAGACGGGTAGGAAAGGATCAGGGAAGGCAGGTAGCGGAACATGAGGGCCACCTTTATTACAGCTGAAGTGGAAGGCATTGAGCAGTTGGGGAGTCCACCCAACAGCCCCCCGTCCCACCAAGATCAATCCAATAGGCAATGGTGTTCATTTTATTCTGCTTTTAATAGAGAAATGCCAGTTCTTTTCTCTTTACTTTTAACTGTTGTTAAAAAAATTAAAAAGGATTGCCAGAGAGTAAAAGTGGAGCTCCACACTGGGAATGCACATCATCCTCTATTTCAATTTTTGCATGCAAAAACAAAGAAGTGTACATTGAAAAAGTTTGTGTAGAAAACAGTAGGATTTCTTTGAGCAAAATACCTCATTTTCTGCACAAATTGTTTTTGACAGAAACTAGTGTGTGGTTACTATTATCAGTCTGAAACTGATCAGGCTCATTGAATCAAGGAGATCTTCTTATATGTTGGATCTCTATTGAATAGCTGGCTCAATGGGTCTTCTCTAGTTAGAACTAAACAACAGGCTATAGGCCAATATTTTTGAGCAGATACCATTTTTGGAAAAAGTCCTAGACTGCAGATGATGATGGTGATGAAGGGAAACAATAATCCCCCTATATTCTGCACCGGTCAGGCCTCATTGGGAATACTGTGCTCAGGTCTAGGCAACTCATTTTAAGAAGGATAGAGACAAGCTGAAATGTATTCAGAGAAGGGCAATAAGGATGATAGGAGGCATGAAGTACAAAATGTATGGGGAAAGGTTGAAGGAACTGGCCATGTTCAGGATTGTGAAGAGAAGACTGAGGGGTGACATGATCACACTCTTTAAATACCCCAAGGGCTCTCATAGAAAGAAGAGGGCCATCGTGTTTTCTGTTGCCCCAGAGGGTAGGACTAGGTCTAACAGTTTTAAGTTACAGAAGAGTAGCTTTTGATTGAACATTGGAAGGAACTTCTTGACAGTGAGAGCACTTCAGCAATAGACCAAATTATTTAGAGAGGTAGTGACGTCTCCTTCTCTGGATGCCTTCAATTAAGAGGCTAGGCAGCTCCCTGCTCCTGGGGATGATCTAGCTGGAAATCCTGCACTGAGCAGGGGACTGAATTCAATGTACCATCAGGTCCCTTCCACCTTTATGATCTACTATTCTATGAGGAAGATGATGGGAATAAAAATAATGAAAAATCTCATGGTGGTTGGCTTTTTCAAAGTGTGAAGACCTTTCTGATTCAGGATGAGAACATTTGTGAACACTGTCTACATCCCTCAACCACACACAGGATGAGGCACTGACTGGTCAAGTCAGTTTCAAGCTCTCTCCCTGGACAACTACTGGGGAGCCCAGCTTCTTCAAGATCCAAACAAGAGATGTTGAATGAGGTCTGCCCAAAACATACCTGAGGTCCACGCATCAGGTCCACCCAAAACATACCTGAGGAGTTGCAGGCACCCTTGATCCCATCAGAGGCATTTTGGAGACAATGTGTTCTGTGGCTCCAGTCAAAATCATCCTCTGTGGACTGCTGCCACTCACAAAAGTCTGTGTCAAAGGTGCAGTTGAAGAAGCAGGAGGCTGGAAAGAAACCTGGAGGTTAATGTTGTCTCAAAGGAACTCAACCACTTGTTACAATTCATACACATTTCACACATTTCAGGTTATGTGTGCATAACCTGATGTTAGTTGCATGTAACTCTCATTTTGGACAGGGTGCAAGGGTCCATTCCGCAGCCCTTTGAACTCCATCCCAAACTTCCCCCTCCCCAGCAACTCCAAAGCAGTTTGGGGGGGGGGCACTGCTGTAGCCATTGAATGGCCCAGATAGGGAAAGAGAGAGGGCGAGAGGAGATGGCCAAGCAGCTGCAATTGCCTCCTGTCCCCACCGCAGTTCGAGAGAAAGAGAGAGAGAGAGGAGGAGGAGGAGGAGGAGGAGGAGGAGGAGGAGAGAAAAACCTCCCTCCCTCCTCCTTCTGTTTTGAGAATTGCACCAGGCATGAGTGATTGTCCTGTTGGACTGCTGAAGTAGCTCCCCATGAGTCTTGGCAGCAGAGGAGAAAGAGGGGTCCACACCTGCATGCATACACATTTTACACTTTGCACATGTGATGCAGGATTTTGCCCATTGTGTGCCTTGATGTAGTTATTTCCCATCAAGTTTACTTGGACATACTATGATGTTCTGAATGACAACCTTCCAAGAGCCTCAATCATCAAAAGCTCTGCGCATGTCCCGCAATTCAAGGCCATGCCTTCCTTATGTGCCTTGTATGCCACAAGAAATTAAGGCCAGCATCCTGTAAGGCAGTTATGATGTCATAAGGAAGACGTTTAACCTTGTAACTGCTTTGCATTCACATTTGCCACAATTGTAAATGCCCAGAAACCATGGCAGAAGGAGGTTGGACGCAATGACACTTGCACAAATGTTAGCCACCTTGCTCTTGGTCACTCAGAGGATGCTCTAACTCATATCGCACATTTCCTTCCTTTATGACTACTTACTGCCATTTGAGTCTTCTAAAGGAGGAGTTGTTCCAGGGGTAGGAGTGGATAGATGCTCCGGAGTGGTGCTGGGACTGGGAGGGCTCTCCTCTAAAACAGAAATGGGGGAGCTGGTAAGGCAGGGTAGAAGAAAGGTTTGGCATCCCTACTTGTCAGGAGAAAGTAGACCTTGTCACCCCAGCTTTGTGGGCAGATGTTGTGGATATCCACACAGGAAACACTATTGCCCCCATCATCTCAAGGTGTACATTTCTTCCAGGGGAGTCATGGTTGGCCAACTGTTGGCACTGAGGGGCTGATCCTGTGCCCATTCTGTGGTTTGTTTTTTTAATGGGGTTCCTTGAAGGTTCAAAATGCCCCCTTTTTTGATCAAGAAACAAAAACTAAGGCATATTCATTCCATTGCTGCACAAACGATTATTCTTTGCGAAGGTCCGAGACTTCTTCTTGTTTATGCACAGATAAGCCGCCACCATGTGGCAATAACAGAATATCTCATGTGACATTTCCCCGATCACAATCCATGTATTTGCTTATACAGTATTACCTGAGGGAGTGGGCTCCTCGGGAGTAGGTGCCTCCCCTGGTGAAAGAGAAAAACATGCCAAATTCAATGAGAAAAGTCACATGTCAGAAGGCCAAGAGCAGAAGAGCTGGAATCCAGGACAATTCCACCACTTCTACTGGCTTTTCTTCCTCTTCTCATATGACTTACCCAGGCAGCAACCAGGGTCAAGTGAGACCTCGTCCACAGCCAGCCTTGTTTGGTTATCTAGCCCTGTCGTCCCTTCCAGGAGGATCTGACAGAAAGCAAGAACCCACAATGAAGTCAATAGACTGCGTGTGTGTGTGTGTGTGTGTGTGTGTGTGTTTTGGGGGAAGAGGAGCGGAGATGCTGTGCTTGGTCACATCTGACACCCAGAGGAAGGTAAAGCAAGACATCAACTTGTTGGGAGTGGCAACCTTGGCATGCTTAATTAACTGGCTAGTTTGTTTGCATGTTTATTGTAGGCATAGAGAGATAGCCTAGAGAAAACTTCCTGCTTGTTTTGGTCAACACCTCTTCCTCCAGCACGTACACATTCTTTGGTCTTAAAAAGGTTCTCTTGCCATTTGCTCCTTCCTTTTGTCTTCGCCTTTTGTCCCGAAAGCATGCCCTGAGATCTCCTAACAGGGATTATTTTCAGCAAGCATGTGAGTGCTTGATTTTCTTCCTACCTTCTTCAAGAATTGAACCTGTGTAGACTATGCACAAGATTTTGTGAGTAAATTCTTTTATATTTTTAACCAAATTGTTTTTTGTGTTTATTTTGAGCTAGGTTAAGTGTGTTTGGGGTGGAGTGATAGAAGTGGGACTGGTAATCTGTTCAACTTCCGTTTTTGTGCAATTACTAAGATACTCTACTGATTGAGAGTCTCATTATCAAAAATCTCTCAATTTCCCAACACAATTAAGCTCTGTACACTGATGAGGATGCATCAGGTTTTCAAGATTGCAGACTCTCCCTTCCTGTCCAAAAGGGAAAGTTCCTCTGAAGGGATTCAGGTCTTGTTGTGTTGGGATGGGACCTGGACACACTTGACCTTTCTTTGGAGCTCCAGCTTGTTTGAGCCGTTTCAATGTGTTCAGTTGTTTAATATGCTTTTGATGTGTTCAATTTATTTTCTTTTTTTAAGAAATAAAATTGTTTCTATGCTGTTTATATCCTTATTACTATTTTGCTGTCGTTCTTGCTGTTGATGCTGTTGATATGCAGCTTAAAGTCAACTCTAACTTAGGCTGACCCTATGATAGGATTTCCTTGGCGAGAGTTATTCAGAGGTGATTTTCCCTCTGCCCTGTGCAGGAGCACAACCTGTGGCCAGGGTTGCCAGAGGAAAAGCTAGGGAGGGCACCTGTACCTTTAATGGCTGTGCAGGAGAGGGAATTTCATCAGGTGCTGCTTCTCACACCGCCAGGTAAGATACCACACCTGCTGAAATTATCTCTCCTACAGAGCCATCAAAGGTAGAGAGTTTTCCTCTGGCAATGGTGCCTGTGGTATGTGCTGTTCCCTGGTGATCTCCCTTCCAAGTGCTCACCATGCCTCATCCAGCTTAGCTTCAGTGATCATATGGGACCTGGTGGCTTCAAGGCATTTGTACTGATTATTATTATTACTGAAATAGCAAGGATAATGAAAATAGGGACTCCATGTAGGTTACAAAAAATAAAACAAATTGTTTTTACTTGTGCACGGATCTGCGATCTCACTATATAGGATGGGATATCAATATTTTAATTGCATTTTTTTGAATTATTTGAATAATTCGAATCCCACCCCATTTGCTTCTCCAACTTCCTGCCCTCTCACCTGGAACCTGCCAGAGATGTGTAGGTCCAACTCTGCCTGAAGCCAGGTGCCTCCCTTACTGCCAGCTGTTAGCCAGACCAGAAGGGGCTCACGTTCTTCCTCCTGGATCAGGTAGACCTTCAGGGACTCTTCCTCAGAGCCTCCCTCCATGCGGTACCAGAAGCGGAAGCAAGACGGTCCTTGGGCCAGGCACTCTGGGCTCACCAGCTGACCCCTCTCTCCCACCTGGGTGAAGGAGCTGCTGGCATAGATGTAATAATTTCCTGAGGAGGGAAGAGACAAGTGGGAAAGGATCAGGGAAGGCAGGTAGTGCAACCTGAGGGCCACCCTCATTACAGCCGGAGTGGAAGGCACTGAGCAGTTGGGAGGGTCCAGCTAACAACCCCTCACCCCACCAAGAGTTAATCCAATGAGCAATGGTGTTCATTTTATTCTACTTTTAATAAAGAAATGCCAGCCTTTTCTTTCCCTTTTAACTGTTGTTACAAAAAATTAAAAAGGATTGTGGGAGAGTAATAATGGAACACCACACTGGGAATGCAAATAATTTCGTATTTCTACTTTTTTGTGCAGGGAGCCCTGGTGGCACAGTGGTTAAATGCTGGTACTGCAGCCACAAGGTTGTGAATTTAATCCTGCCGGGCTCCAGGTTGACTCAGCCTTCGGCAGGTTGGTAAAATGAGTACCTGTCTTGTTGGGGGCAATTAGCTAACACATTGTAAACTTCTTAGAGAGCACTTAGCTGATAAGCGGTATAGAAATACACATGCTATTGCTATTGGAAAAAATAAAGAAGTGTGCATTGAAAACGTTTTTGTGAAGAAAGCAGTAGGATTTCTTTAAGCAGAATATCTTGTTTTCTGCACAACTTTTTTTTGTACAGAAACTATAGTCTGATTAGTATTATCAATCTGAAATTGAGCAGCCTCATTGAATAAAGGAGATCTTCTTATATGTTGGGTCTCCGTTCAATAGATGGTACAATGGGTCTACTCTAAAGAAGAACAGAAGGATACAGGGCAATGGTTTTGAGCAAACAATAATTTTGGAAAAAGTCCTAGACTGCAGATGATAATCATGAGGAGAAATAATAGTCTCACTATATTTTGTGCTGTGTTCAGTTCTGGGTGTCACACTTTAAGAAGGATAGAAGTTGGAGTGAATTGAGAGCAGGGTGTGACAGAGCATGGGGGTGTGGGTAGGAGGGCAGCCCCAGGGACAGGTGGCCCTATAACCAGAATGGCTCTGCCTGAGCAAAACCCAGCCCTTGTAAGAGGGAAGGTCTGTGGCTGAGACAGCAGAAGGTACATGTGCAGGGAGCTTCCTTCAGTGAGATTCTTAAGAGAACTCTAGGTCAGAGCCTTCAGTCAACCAAAGAGGGTTGTCTGGAAAAAGGATTGTCTTCTCAGTGGCCTAGGGTGGGGCAGAGACGAAACCAAAGTGGGTCAGAAAGAGGGATTCTGCATTGGGAGATACACCTGTGTGCTAAGGAGAGTGTGATGACTGAAGCCCCTGTCAGAGCTGCTGGTGACGAACAGCAGCTGTTGGTCCCTGTGGCTCAGGGTGGAGATGAGTCCTGCAGCTCAAGAGCTCCTCCTGCTGCCATGGACCAAGCAGGCGCGGACGTTCCTCTGCCCGCTCCTTTAGGGCAACAGGGATCCGATTCTGAAGAGGCTCTGGAGCCTGGTTCAATAAGCCCCCAATCAAGGCGGAGACTCAAGAGAGCTGAGCAAAGGGAGGCTTCCTTGATTAAGTTCAAGGAGTAGTGACTAGCCACACCTGTGTCCTGGGCTATATAACTGCCTGCCTGGAAGCTTTCCTTTGCTTGTGGCAAACTTTCTACAAGCCCTCTCCTTGCTTCCAGCACCCGGTTCCTGATACCTTGGATTGATCTCTTGGCTCCAGACCCCTGGCTTTTGGAACTCTGACTACGGCTTTTGCTTGTCGCTCTGGCTTAGGTAAATGGACTTCCCTTGAGTAAGTGCTTCCTTGACTCCTCCCGGTAGGACTCTGCTAGCTCTCCCACTCCCTTCTCCGGGCTGTCTTGCTGCCCGGGTCTCTGACCCTGACAGAGAACCATAAGGTGTGTGTGTGTGTGTGCGTGTGTGTGTGTGTAAGCTCTGTTTTTGAATACTGTGGTGACTTGAAGAAATTAGACATCTTTGGTGCAGTGTTATTTTGTTTGAATACTCTTGAAATACCCAATACCTTTCCCCCTGCTTGTTGTTTTAATAAACAGTGCATTCTATTTTTATGATTTCTGCCTCAACAGAGTATTTTCTTCAGTTTTGCTTTTGTAAGAACATGCTACCACAGATCACCAATCCCTTTTGAGTAACCATTGATAAGCTTTACCCTTTTTTGTGCTAAGGTGGTAGTTTTAAAGGGAAAGAGGGGTAGAATAAATGGAAGAGAGGGAGCCAGGGTACTATAACATGATTACAGAGATACCACTACTCCAGTCAAGGAGAAAGACAAGCAGGCCTGGGCTGGCCCTCCGTCCACAATAAAAGTGCCATCAGAGCAGTGGGATTTGATTTGAAAGATCCAGTATTAAATCCAGTGGGGATTCTAGCCTGGGCCATTTCCACACTAGCCTCTTATAGTGCTATTATTCCACTTTCAACATCCTATGGAATGCTGGGGTTTGCAGTTTAGGGAAGGGCCTTTGAGGGTGGCCTTTGAGGCCCCTCCCTAAACTGCAAACCCCAGTATTCCATGAGATGTTGAAAGTGGAATCATATCGCTATAACAGTCTAGTGTGGAAATGGCCCTGGATTGCCCTGATTCAGGGAAGAAATTCAGAAATTTATTTGAGTCACCTCAAAGATTCCCTAAGGTAAATGTTTTAAGGTAGTTTGGAAGGGAATCTTTGGAACACTGAAGGAAATCTAGAAGTCCTGACAACTACAAGCAAATACTGTCTAAAACTCTCTCCTTTAGTAAAAACTGGCAGGCTGTTAAATACAAGTGAAAACTGGTGATTCTTGAGGTATGAAGTACTGGGTAGTTGTAAGGAACTCACCTGCTAACAAAGAGGTGGCTAGTAATTAAAACCTAGTGTTTCTATGAGGCAAAGGTTGTAGGTATTTTGTATGGAAATACTAATTTTGATGTCATCTAAGAAGATGAAAGCCAAAATGGAGAACCCTGGGGAAGAACAGCCTCTTGTTGAATCATCCACATCTGAACCTGCAGATTTTGTGGAAATTTGGAGGCTGAAAATAGCTCTAAAGAGAAAAGGGAATGCAACATGAATAAGAGTTGAGGAAATTAGCACTTGAGAAGGAATTAAAAAGAAAGAGAATTGAAGAATAAAGGGCCCAATGAGAACTTGAGAAGGAATTAAGACAGAGGGAATTGGAACAAGAGAAAAAAAGCCAGGAACTCAGGGAAAGAGAAACACAGAGGGCTCATGAAGTACAGATTTATCAGTTAAAATTAAGGGAAATAGAACTGAGAGCAAATTCCTCAAGAAACGGTCAGGGAACTGGCCTAACCTCTGAAATAGATATGAAGAGATTTTTCAAATATATATTATAAGGGTTATAACGAAGAATCTTTTCTTTCAAGCTTTGAGAGGGTTTGTGAGGAGTTGAATGTTGGCCCTGAGGAAAGAGTGAGTTATATTAGGTCTCGAACATGTCGGCCTCTATCAGAGATATGCAGACAGATGGTGGATGGGGAAGCTCAAAATTATGATTTATTTGAAGAAAGAGTCAAACAGAGATTTGGCCTAACTGCTGACCACCATAGGAATATTAAAGTTTGAGGAAAAAATACTGAGTATAGATGGTTAGTTCAAGATAAAAGTCCTACATCGGCCTTACTTGCTGCTCGGCTTAGGGATCATTTAGTAACAATGACAGGGGTTCCAAAACCTCAGAGTTATGAAAATAGAAAGCATAAAGGCTGGCAGCCATCTGAGGAGAGGGTGCCTGACAAGACAAAAGAGCAATCCCACAGGCCTGAAAAAAATGGTGGATGGGCAAAGAAAGTTCCCCCAACAAAAGAAAAGGCAGGAAATAAAACCTGTTTCACATGTGGGAAATTGGAACATTTCCAGTTTGATTGCCCTGAAAAGA
The DNA here is from genome assembly GCA_030412105.1 of Cyclura pinguis. Lineage (NCBI taxonomy): Eukaryota > Metazoa > Chordata > Lepidosauria > Squamata > Iguanidae > Cyclura > Cyclura pinguis. Next base: position 1,158,362 of record CM059601.1, read on the forward strand.
CTGGGAAATCAAAAAGTGAAGCGCCTAAGTAGACTTAGGCCATTTCTGCACTAGACTGTGACAGCACTATCATTCCACTTTCAACATCCTATGGAATCCTGGGGTTTGCAGTTTAGGGAGGGGCCATTGAGGATGTTCCTCGTGTGGTCCAGAAGCCTTTGAGGCCCCTCCCTAAACTGCAAACTCCAGGGTTCCGTAGGATGTTTAAAGTGGAATGATAGGACTATAATGGTCTAGTGCGGAAATGGCCTAATTGCAATAGCAGAAGTTCAGCCTTAACAGTTTAAGGGGTAATTTAAGTCTGAAATTGCTACGCCTGTTGCCACGGAGTCAGTCCCCAGTGGCAGAGATGAGAGCAGTGCATTTCCTCAGAAAACCAACATCTGTATGTTGGTCTCTTTGGATACAGATTGGGTTGGAGATTATGGGGAAAAATTACAGGTTCAAGACAAGACTTTTTGGTGACTGAGAGATACAAGTTCCCAAATCTGTGATGGGAATAAAAATAATGAAAAATCTCATGGTAGTTGGTTTTTTTCCCCAAGGTATCCAGGCCTTCTTTCTGATTCAGGATGAGAACATTTGTGAAGGCTGTCTGCATCCCTCAACCACATACAGGATGAAGCACTGACTGGCCAAGTTACTTTCAAGCTCTCTCGCTGGAGGATTACTGGGGAGCCCAGCTTCAAGCAGGGGTGTAGAAGAAGGTTCCCTCAAAATTTACCTGAGGAGTTGCAGGAACCCTTGCATCTCTCATCTGCACTGAGTGGCCAAGACAGTTTCTCCTGGGAGGTTACTGGGGAGCCCAGCTCCTTCCTGACTCAAGCAAGGGACAATGAACAAGGTCCACTCAAAACATACCTGAGGCCCACCCATCAGGTCCACCCAAAACATACCTGAGGAATTGCAGGCACCCTTGATCCCATCGGAGGCATTCTGGAGACAATGCGTTGTGCGGCTCCAGTCAAAGTCATCCTCCGTGGACTGCTGCCACTCACAAAAGTCTGTGTCAAATGTGCAGTTGAAGAAGCAGGAGGCTGGAAAGAAACCTGCAGATTAATGTGATCCCAAAGGAACTCAACCACTTGTTACATTTCATACATTTCAGGTTATGTGTGCATAACCTGAAGTTAGTGGCATGTAACTCTTTTTTTTTTTTTTTTGGACAGGGTGCAAAGGTCTGTTCAGCAATCCCTTGTGCTCCTTTCCCCCAGCAACTGCAAAGCCCTTGGGGGGTTGTCTGCTGTGGCCATAAAATGGCTGGGGAGGGAGGCGGGAGGGAGGAGATGGCCAAGCAGCTGCAACTGCCTCCTCTTTCCACTGCAGTTCCCGGGAGGAGAAAAGCAGAAAAAGAACTGATTTGAGAACTGGAATAGGGATGGGAGACAGTCTTGCTTAACAGCTGAAGGAGCTCCCCATGGGTCTTGGCAGCAGCTGGGGAAAGAGGGGCACACAGCTATACGCATACACATTTTACACTCTGCACGTGTGATGCAGGATCTTGCCCACTATGTGCCTTGCTGTAGTTATTTCCCTTCAAGTTTACTTGGACTCATGGTGAGGTTCTGAATGACATTCTTCCAGGACCCTCAGTCATCAAAGGCCCCGTGCATGTCTCACAAATTCAAGGCCATGCCTTCCTTATTCGCCTCGTATGCCAGAAGATATTAAGGCCAGCATCCTGTACGACCGTTATGACACCATAAGGAAGACTTTTGACCTTGTAACTGCATTGCATTCACATTTGCCACAAATGCAAATGCCCAGAACCGTGGCAGAAGGAAGTTGGACACAATGACACTTGCACAAATGTTAGGCTGCCTTGCTCTTGGTCACTCAGAGGATGCTCTGACTGGTATCCCATGTCTCCTTCCTTTATGACTACTTACTGCCATTCGAGTCTTCTAAAGGAGGAGTTGTTCCAGGGGGAAGAGTAGATAGATACTCCGGAGTGGTGCTGGGACCAGGAGGACTCTCCTCTAAAACAGAAAGCGGGGAGCTGGTAAGGCAGGGTAGAAGAAAGGTTTGGCGTCCCTACTTGTCAGGGGAAGGTAGACTTTGTCACCCTCAGCTTTGTGTGCAGATGTGGTGGCGACGCATACAGGAACACAATTGCCTCCACCATGTCAAGGTGTATCTTTTTTCTAACGGAGTCATGCTTGCCCAACTGTTGGCACTGAGAGGTTGATCCTGTGCTCATTCTGTGGTTTGTTTTTTCAATGAGGTTCCTTGAGGATTGAGAATGCCCCCTTTTTTGATTAAGAAACAAAACCTAATGCATATTCTTTCCGTCCCTGCACAGACGATTATTCTTTAAAAAGCTCTGAGACTTTTTCTTTTTGTGCAGAGAGAGGCTACCATCAGGTGGCATGAAGGAAGATGCCATGTGACACCTCCTCAATTACAATCCCTGCATTTCCTTACACAGCATTACCTGAAGGAGTGGGCTCCTCAGGAGTAGGGGCTTCCCCTGGTGAAAGAGAGAGACATGCAAAATTCAATGAGAAGAGTCACATGTTGGGTGGCCAAGACCATAAGAGCTGGAAACCGGGACAAACCCAACACTTCTGCTGCCTTTTCTTCCTCCCCCTTACGACTTACCTAGGCAGCAACCGGGGTCAAGGGAGACCTCATCCACAGCCAGCCTTGTTTGGTTGTCTGTCCCTGTCGTCCCTTCCAGGAGGATCTGACAGAAAGCAAGAACCCACAATGAAGTCAATATGCTGTGTGAGTGAGGGAGTGTCTGTGTGTGTTTTAGGGGAGTAGGAGAGGGGATGCTACACTTGGACAAATGTTGACTGATCTCAGATCCCACTATATAGGATGGGATATCAATATTTTAATTAAAAAATTAACCTTTTTTATTGATAAAGGAATCCCACCTTATTTGCTCCACCATCTCCCTGCCCTTTTACCTGGAACCTGCCAGAGATGTGTAGGTCCAACTCTGCTTGATGCCAGGTCCCTCCTTTACTGCCAGCCGTTAGCCAGATCAAGAGGGGTTCACGTTCTTCCTCCTGGATCAGGTAGACCTTCAGGGACTCCTCCTCAGAGGCTCCCTCCATGCGGTACCAGAAGCGGAAGCAAGACGGTCCTCGGGCCAAGCACTCTGGGCTCACCAGCTGACCCCTCTCTCCCACCTTGGTGAAGGAGCTGTCTGCGTAGATGTAATAATTTCCTGGGAAGGGAAGAGACGGGTGGGAAATGATCAGGGAAGGCAGGTAGCGGAACCTGTGGGCCGACCTCATTACAGCTGGAGTGGAAGGCACTGAGTGGCCAAGACAGTTTCTCCTGGGAGATTACTGGGGAGCCCAGCTCCTTCCTGACTCAAGCAAGAGACAATGAACAAGGTCCACCCAAAACATACCTGAGGAGTTGCAGGCACCCTTGATCCCATCGGAGGCATTCTGGAGACAATGCGTTGTGCGGCTCCAGTCAAAGTCATCCTCCGTGGACTGCTGCCACTCACAAAAGTCTGTGTCAAAGGTGCAGTTGAAGAAGCAGGACGCTGGAAAGAAACCTGCAGATTAATCTGGTCCCAAAGGAACTCAATCACTTGTTACATTTCATACACCTTTCATACATTTTGCATTTTGTGTATTTCGCATTATGTATGCATAGCCTGATGGTAGTTGCATGTAACTCTTTTTTTTTTTTTTTTTTAGACAGTGCAAGCGTCTATTCAGCAGCCGCTTGTGCTCCATCATAAACTTTCCCCCAGCAATTGCAAAGCCCTTTTGGGTGGGGAGACACAGCTGTGGCCATTAACTGGCTGGAGGAAGGAGGGCAGGAGGAGCCGGCCAAGCAATTGCAACTGCCTCCTGTTCCCACTGCAATTCAAAAGAGGTGAGGAGAGAAGATGGAGAAGGAGAGGAAGAAGAGGAAGGATGGGAAGAGGAGGAAGAGGAGAAGCAATCGACTCTCTGTTCTGTCTGATTTGAGAACTGCAACAGGGATGGGAGATAGCCTTGTTTAATAGCTGAAGGAGCTCTCCATGGGTCTTGACAGCATCTGGAGAAAGAGGGGCACACAGCTATATGTACATACATTTTACACTCTGCACTTGCGATGTAGGATTGTGCCCACTGAGTTTCTTGCTGTTGTTATTTGCCATCAAGTTTAGTTGGCTGTGTGGTGCCGTTCTAAACATCAGCCTTTCAAGTGTCTCCATCATCAAAGGCCCTGCATATGCCTTGCAACTCAAAGCCATGCCTTCCTTAGGCACCTCGTATGCCACAAGAAATTAAGGCCAGCATCCTGTAAGGCAGTTACGATGTCATAAGGCATTCTGACCTTGTAACTGCATTGCATTTACATTTGCCACAATCATAAACACCCCTGAAACTAAAATCCTGTCAGTTGTCCTTTTCTGTGGCAGAGTTCTGCAATGCTGGTGAGCGGGGCACTGCCAGATAATGTGAGCGGCCCCCTTCTACCAGTGGGTAACAGTGTGAGGAGCAGAAGAAAAGCTTCCTGCAGGGTCCTTGTCACAACTCTTTCTCACCCTGTCAGTCACTGGTGGGAGTGGGCTGGTCCCATCATCCACCGGCAGGAGCAACCTCTATCACTTAGAATGGCCGACTGGCTTTTAAGGTGGGTTTCAGCTACTGGGTCAGGATGGAGAACAGCTATGATATTGTAACTAAACCTCTGATGTAGGTTCTTGGCCTCTGAGTGATTGGGATATCATTAAATCTTTCTTTTTAGTTATTTACAGTATTTCCAGGTCATCTTTTAAAGAGCAGAAGCCCTTCCAAGGGTTGGGCTTGGATCTGGGACTGGCATCTTTCATTTCTCCCAGCTGTTCCATGGTATTGATTTATCCATGGCCCAGGCATATGCAGGAAGCTTGGCAGGTACTATGCTATTTTGGGGTGTTTCCTCCCTCTGTTTCCCTCACCTCAGCCTTCTGACTCTGACTCTGTGCGATAAACAGGAATTTGGCTAAGAAGAAGCAGGAGGGAGGTGGGAGGGAGCTATCTCAGTCCTTCCCAGCATCTCCTGTCTAGTTCCTTCTTCAAAAGGAAAGCAGCATAATACAGACGTTTAAGCAATGACTTATGGGAAACTGTTAGGGACTCACCACAGACCGTCTCTGCCTCCCAGTCCCCCAGTACTATTCCAGCTGCCTGACAAGCAGCCGCATAAGACCGGAGCACGTTGCAGAGCTGGGCAGAGCTTTCCCCGGTGGCACAAAGGTCGTAGGTGCAGCTGTCAAAATACGGCTGAGGAGGGACGGCAGAATGGCACAGTGAGAACGGACCGCCTCCAGCCAAGAGGACTTGGCACTGCGCCACGGCCGCTTGCTGCTTAGATGGAGGGCAAGGCTCGGGAGCAACGACTGTAGAGTTGCACCTAAGAAAGGCCAAGGGAAATCAAGTTCAACATACTGTGAACAGCAGCTGTGAAAAAGCAAGGAACTGGGGGGAAAAACTGGAACGTGAAGAACCACTGAACAGCAGAAGCCCCAAAGGGAGCCCATCAGAAGATACTGTCTCGCAGGAAAAGCTGAAATTTCTTTCCAAAAAAGTGACACACTGTTGTCTAAGCAAGGGCGATGATGCCCTGGCTGTGGGCTTGTGCCACAGTGCCAGTCACAAGCCCACAAGTGCCCCGTGAGGCAGGGCCCGCCATCGGCACCAGTGCTTCTCTCACTGGTCCACTGGGGCAGATACAAGGAAACTGGTGTTGCTCTACCAGCAGCAGGACTGTGGTTCTTCCAATCTACCTTGGTAATCAGCCAAAACATCAGGAAGGGAGATACATAAGATGGAGCTCATTTCATACTGGCACATGTGACTGGAAAAGTTCAAAAGTTCTCACTGCGTAGGATTGCAAGACTTTCTGCACATTTTTCAATAGTCAACCAACCTTCCTTCCTTCCTTCCTTCCTTCCTTCCTTCCTTCCTTCCTTCCTTCCTTCCTTCCTTCCTTCCTTCTTTCCCAAACTCAACAATTGATTTAATGGGTCTTCTCTACTTGGGACTAAACCAACAGGATTCTGGATATTGAATTGTGCATAAAAACACTGAATTTTCCACAAAGCCACATTTTATGTGCAAAAGCATTATATTTTGTGCAAAATATAATTTTGAGCAAAACCCAATGAAAAATTTTTTAAAAGTTCTGTGGTTCAGTCTGGGGCAAAAATATTGTTCAGTTGTTGACAATTTTGGATGGAGTGTCTTGATGTCTCAAGACACAGGTTCACATTGAGAAGGAAAAAAAAGCAGGAATATTGTGAACTTGTGCTTTATACTTCAATAGGATGTCCACAACAAAACTGCTGAAAATGGTCCCTTGCAGCTGTCAGAGAAAAGTTAAATCTCTGTCACAGTTTCATAGCCATCTTGGGAACACACACAGCTTTCTGACTTTTGGTCCTTTACTCACGGCCACTGGTCATCCGGCACCCTCCAGCTGTTTCCAAACACATTGACGTCCTTCTCAATCACTCCAGCAGGGGTGGAAAAATCATCCTGCGGGTCGCCATTGTAGGTTCCACACAGCCCACACACCTTCCCTTGGTGTTTCTCCGTAACCTCAATCAGGAGGTTCTGGTCTCCATTAAACTGAATTTGCACCCCTACATTTGTTGTGACACGCACATAAGACCCAATATATTCGATGGTGGCATCAGGGAGATGGGTTGTCACAGGTTTGGCCAAAACACCATTGATCTGAATGGGAAGAGAACAAACGACAGCATTAACATCTCCCCCGAACACTTGGCTGCTCTCTAGTTCAACGTAAGGTGCTGGGACTCATGTTTTTGGCTTTCATCTCAGGGTTTGTTCTAGCTGTAATCTTTTTGTGCTATTTACGTTGTTAGGTGTCTTCTGTTATGAGGGATCTCCCTCACCTGAGGGCTGGAAATCTTGTCCCTATAGGACTTGCAGGTTTACCTTATTACAAGGGATGCCCTTTATTTGAGGCTTGGAAAGCTTTCCTTCAATACAGACTGAAAAATATTCTGGGGTGTGGATCCTTCATAAAGACAGACATATGTGCATCATGTCAGTTTTGAATGTGAATAGAATGTAAATATTATGGAGAATTATATGGCCATGAGAACTGAAATCAGTGCTTTCATTTGGTATTTAGCTAGAACACACACACGCTAAACACTAATTCCTGATTGTTAGCCCTGCAAGTTATGCATTTCAACTGTCCCTTACTGCTGTTTTGAAAACCTTGCAATGCTATGTGCCATTGCTGTTGTTGTGTGTCTTCAAGTTGTTTCCAACTTATGGTAACCCCAAGGTGAGCCTCTCATGGGGTTTTCTGGGGCTGAGAGTGTGTGATGCACCCAAGGTCACTCAGTGGGTTTTACATGACCCAGCAAGAAATTGAACCCCGGTCTCCAGCGTCGTAGTCCAATGCTCAAACACCACACCGCTCTGGCTCTTTGGTACGTGCCATGCCAGAACATACGGGATTTCAACAAACCAAAATATGTTTCCACCTTCTGGCTGTTTTCCCTGTCGTCTCCCTTGTGCTGAATTTCAGGTTCTACTGTCAGCTCCTCACGGCAAGGACAGCCAACGGACACACTTGCCGGGGCATTCCGGGAGTTTAGTCCATGCAATAAATTTCCCTGTGCCTGGGAAGGGCCTTCCCTCTCCCAAAACGCCACGCACACTCATGGTGCTGCATGAGCAATGATGATGAAGATGAGGGAATGTGTTTGCTCCACTTTTTCCCACAGCCCTCTGTTGCCCTGGATCTTCTGGGCTGGGAACGGTCAATGCCTTCACTGGGACTTTGAACTGGAGCGTTTCTTCTAGTCTAAACGGTTGCCTGTGTGCTAGGACTGTATTATATTCTTTCATTTTCATCCTTCCATTTCCCTGTGTATCGTATTGCAGTACTTTATTTAAATCCAGTATTTCCCCACAGAGAGCCAGTGTGCATAGTAGTCTGTGTTTTGGCCTACAGCACTGGAAACCAGAGTCCAATCCCTCGCTTGACCATGGAAATCCACCGGGTGTCCTTGGAGGCATCACACGCTCTCAGCCCCACAAAACTCCATGATAGGGTAGCCTTAGGGTCACCACGAGTCAGAAACAACTTGAAGGCACACAACAACAACAATGGCACATAGCATTGTGCCGTTTTCAACACAGCGATAAGGGACAATCAAAACGCACAATGTGCAGGGCTGACAATCAGGAAGCGGTGATTAGCAAGCTTGTGTTTCCCTAAAGCAGGGACGCCAGTGGCTTACAAGCTAAAAAGATGTACTCTTATTTGCTGGTGTATAAGACGCACCTGTGTATAAGACACATCCCATTTATACAGTGGCAAATGCTATTCACCAGCGTATAAGATACACTGGCATATAAGACGCACCCCATTTTCAAACAGTATTTTTTTGGGGGGGAAGCGAGACTTATATGCCAGCAAACACAGTATATGTAAGGACACATGCAGTTGAAAGCATACCAAAAAGCATCTGGGATTCTGTTGATCATTTCCAGCTAGAATAAACCCTTGGGGACTCAGCCCATAGGCACATCCAACACATGCAGTGGCTCTGCTCCAGTCAGGATAACAGTAGGATCTGAGCCATTAGATTTAAATGTGACCTTAAACTGCCTATAGAACTAACACTATTTCAAGCATAAATTAAAACCAAAGGATGAAAGAAGGGCAGTGCACTGAGGGAAGCCCTTTTCTGGTTAGTTCTCAAAGGTCGGTTGGAACAAAAGCTGCCAACGGAAGGACAAGAAAGAGGTGGCCTTCCTTTGGAAGGACTGGAGACCGCTGGTTGACTTTCTGGAAAATAATAAGGCTGATTTGATAATTGCAGGGTGTTTTTTTAAAAAAATTAATAAGAGTTAAATATATGGAGGAAGAGTAATTTTTAGATAAGACAGAGGTAGATCTTAAAGAGTTAAAATATATCTGCAGAAAAAGTAGTTGGGAAGTCATTTCTTTTCTTTCTCTATTTTGTTAGGTGTCATTTTTGTTATAAGCATAGGTAGCAGTTGAGAGGTGTGGTGGAATGTGGTAAGTTTTGTATTTTCTTTTAGTTTGTACTCCGTAGTTTGTTCTTTGTCATATGTGTTATTCAGTTTTTAATCTATGTGGATCTATTTAATAAAAATGATCTATTAAAAAAAAAAAACAGAAGGTGAGGGCCTTCCTAGCTTCCCTGGAAAGAAAGTTCCAGAGCCTGGGAATGGCCACCAAGAAGGCCTGTGTCTCGTGTCCCCGGAAGATGTGTCAGTGAAGGCGGTAGGACCCAGGGAAACACGGTGCCCCTTCAAGGATGCATCACGAGGGAGAAGAGGAGCGAGGAAAGACCTAGGTTCCCAAACCCGTAGCCGAGCCGGAGGCTGCTTACGTAGACGGCCTTGCCCTTCCTCAGGGCGATGTGGAGATCCTTCACAGTGAGAGCGACGGAGTTGAGGGCCGTCCAGCTGGGGCTGCCTCGGTGCTCGTTCCGGGCGGTGATGCTGAATGGGGCGGTGGTGTGATTGTTGCAGGCCTGCACCAAAGTATAATTGCAGGCTCCTTGGAAGTGGTGCAGCCGCCCATCAAAGGTGGAGTAGTGGGGGTCTCCGTAGACATGGCAGGTGACACGAGTGGACGGGTAGCACCCCCTCAGGCCGTTCTGGACCTTGCAGGCCTCCTCAGGGCTGCAGGATAAGGCTGTGCAGACCATGGTGCTATTTCCTCGACACACGCAACGCTCTGTACAGTCCTCGGTTACAAAGCTCTCTCCCTCCTGCACAGGGAAAGAAACACACGCTAGGAGTAAGTAATGCACTACTCACCAGGTTTCCCTCTCTACACCATGTAGACCAGAGTGAGGAGGGGAAGCGCCTGGGAAACATGCAACCATCCCAAACAAATTTGGTGGCTCTCCAAGGCCCCCAGGAGACCACCTCAAAGCTCCCCAGGCCCCACAATTGGGTGGAACAGTGCCCCCAACCCAAACAAAACACAGCTCTTGTGGTAAGTTTGCTTCCACCACAACCCCCCTTTCCAATGGATGGTTTTCAGCCAGAAGCCAAAACTGGAAGTGATGTTATGTCACCTGTTCCAGTGTGGACCTCGGAAAAGCCTTAGCCTGAGGTTTGTTTTAGCTATAGTAACAGCCATGCTCACCCTCTCTCTCTCTCACCCCGTTTTGGCTTTGGAATGTGCTGGCTTCAGCAAGATAAAACATGGTGGTATTGTTTTATTGGTAAGCCAAGGTTGCTTGATGGTTGAGAACATCAGGTCATTGTGCTTTTGCTGATAAGATTTCTGTTTGCCTATGCACTTTGGCTGTTTCCTATGGAAACTTCTCACTAAGAACCAATTATTTTGTTTAGTGGGTGCACAACTAAGAATGCCTGCTTTGCTATTTTGAGCCCGTACAGTCTGAGAGCAACCAATAAAGTTTTGTCCATCTTCCCTTCTTGCTGGGCAAAAGGCTGGTAAGTGGTGAGGTCATAGTTTGTGTGTGCTTGTGTAGTGGATTCCTCTCTGACTGATTTAAGGCTTATCTGCAGCTCTGTGCCTGCTCAAGGATGTGGCAGAGCTGACATTTCAGTTTCTGCCCAAAATCAGGTCACCTGAAATGCACCTGTGACCTGCACTGGACATCAGTTAATTAGAAATGGGTTGAAAAGTTGTCCCCCAAACACCCAAGCGGAAGCACAAAAACAGCAGTTGGTGTAAATTTGTTTCCACCTATCTCCAAAAAACTCCCACCCTACAAAGTGCAAAAATTAAAAAAAAATCAGCCCAAACCAAAATTGGAAATGATGTCACATCACTTCCAGGTCAACTGAAATCTATCTGTGACACTTGCTGTGGGGGGTTCCTACTGGCTCCCCCATCTCCAGCTTATTTGCCCACCCGTGAAGAGACCATAACCAGAATGGAAGATAATGGCTTGAAGGAATTGTAACCCCTTTGTCTGTAATAAAGAGGACTAGCGTCATGCCTATCAACAAAATAAACCCAAGGAAAAGACATGACTGTATGCTTTCCTGTGCACTTCTTCTGGCCAGGATTTCTGGTGCTGAGATGGGGAGACTCATGATTGATGCTTTGTGACTTTGCCAAATAGTCTCCATGGTCTACTCACACTGTAGTACTGGCCTGCGTATGTGCAGCCACACTTTGATAGGGGCACACAGTCTCCACCGCTGAGCACGAATCCAGAGTTGCAAGCGCAGCCTTCCACGCAGGGCTGGGTGCAGTTCTCAGGGGCCTCTTGCTGGAGGCACGTGGCAGGACAGCCAGTGGAGCATGGGTCATAGTGTGTGTTTGGAGGACAGGCAAGAGCTGCAAAATGAGAGGTTAAGGATGAGGAGTCAACATCTAGGAAGAACCACAGGGAATCACCTGGTGAAGCCTAAGCCAGATGAACTGTGGATGGAGATTCCAAGTTGTTCAAGGGCTTTGGAACTCTGCACATGTTTATAAATACCCCATTTGACCAAATCATGATGAATGGAGCCTGGTGAAAGGGTCCGAACCTTATTGCTTAGTCTCAATGATAGGTGCATCAACTGCCAAGTAGTTATGAAGGGAAACGTCTGAGAGGGACCTTCAGGCCAAAGTATGGGAGAACAACGCTGATGGAAAAGGGATCTTCAACCAGAGAAAATTCTAGGTATCAAGTTCTTAGGAATCTCAAGGCCTATGTTAAGAGCTAGCAGCTGCATTGAGCAAAGGAGTTCTTTTCTGCTGGTGCCTCACAATGATATTTCAAACCCCTTTCGGATAGCAAATGAGGATGCAATGAAGAATTGTGACATGGATCCTGACACAGGTCTGATTGTTGCCCTGCATATTGCTAGTGGGAGGGAGCTGGAAATGTCCTCCACCCGCACCCTGATTGCTAGCAGAACAGAGCCCCTTCGCTTGAGGCAGCTGCTGGCTCTTAAGGTGGGTTTCAGGGGTCAGGCCGGGAGATGTCATTTTAATTGCACATTCATAACTAAGGAGTCAGGATAAGACATCAGCAATTGTCCCTTGCCCAAGAAACTTGTTTTCTGCTTAAAAATGTATTTTCTACACAGAAGAAACCATGTATTTCTGAATAAGGAGAAAGGATGCCTTAAGTCCTGCATAAGGAGCAAGGTGAGATATAAGTTGAAAAAATAAACAAATAAAGGATGGAAAGAACATTCACTGCTGAATGGAATTTTATTCAGGAATAAAAATGGGTTTCATGAGCCTCGGGAAGCACAGTTGGGAGGAACAATGCAGGATTTCGCCCAGTTTTCAAAAAGTATCTGAACATCCCAAGGTATTTATGTGCACGGAAATCATGGGGGTGCAGGGAGACCCACATTTTTCATTAAAAAAAAGATTTTTCCAGAAACATGTGGGGGGGGGGGTTGTGCAAAATTAGCATATTTCTTATAAAAAATTTAGGAATTTTCCACAAAAAAAAGTTGCTTCAGAGAATAGGGGTTTTGCACAAAAGACTGTGAGATTGTGTGTGTGTCGGGGGGGAGAACCATGTTTATTCCTCCCTGAAATAATTTCCTGAAATATTTTGGGATGTGTGAGTACCAGGTGAAAACTGTGCAGAAGTAATTGTGCAGTTTGCCTCTCTTCACATGCACAATCAATACTGTTGAATATTTACATCCCTATTCTGCACAGATAGTTTCCCAAAATGCAGAGAAGCTTAAGGCTGGCACTTTTCCTCCCAACAGAGTTTCCCAAGAGTTCACAACTGTTTTCCTTGAATGGGAAATGAATGCAAAATAATATATTCTCTCTCCTCCTAAGCCTTAGCAAGGCATGTACAAGGCCCTCTTCTTCACACTATCACACAGTTGGAAACAGATTGGAATTGGCATTTCTCATTCACACAAGACAGACTGTGATATTTCAGCCATTGGGAGGGATCTGTGGGGTATCGCTGCAAAACTATAGCCCCTTCTCACCCTTGAGAATAATTTTGGACTCCTACTCACGGCAGAAGGTGGCGTTTCTCCAGCTGGGCAAGTCCGCACCGGCTCTTTGGCAGGTGTCTGCGTAGGCCTCCAGCGCACTGCACAGTAGTGTTTGGTTCCCACCCAAGGCACAGAGGTCAAAGACGCAGCTCTCAAAGTAGTTCTCAGGGTTGATGACAGACAGGCAGGTCGCCAGAGGTCCCCGGCTGCTGGTCAGGAGCCCACAGAAGGCCTCGGAGCGGTAGAGCTCCTCCTCTTCTGGAGTGCAGGGGGGGACAATCGGTGGTGGAGCCCCGCAAGAGGGGTGGTCGTATTCTGCATTGGGAACTTGCCAGCTGTTTCCCAGCTGACTGGAGTTCCCGGCTTGCTCTCCGTTGGGCATCAGGAGGTCATCCTGCCTGCGGTCATTGAAGTTCCCGCACATTCCACAAGTCAGGTTGAAGTAGCTGGTAGGCACCCGGATTTCCACCGAGTGATCGGTGTCATAGGAGACGGACAGGCGGAAGTCCGTCTCCAGCCTCACGTATCTCCCATTCCTTCCCACACTAAGGGAACTGCTCTGCATGTTCACCGGAAGAGTCCTCCATATTTTATTGACCTGCAGAAATCCACAAGGAGAAGAGAGTTCAGGCATCGGAACCTTCAGGTTGGGAACAGAATTCTTAAAGATCCAAAAGAAAGGCCCCCAGGGAGGGATGTGCTTCACCGAAGATGCGGGGTGGATGAGGCAACTTGCTGCCTTCTGTTTTTGGTGTGCGCCTTCAAGTTGGTTCCAACAGATGGAAGCCCGAAGGATACCCTCCCAGGGGTTTTTCTCTGCAAGATTTGTTCAGAGGGGGTTCTGTTTTTGCCTCCCTCTCTCAACCTCAGCGGCTTTCCATAGCCAAGCAGAGATTTAATCTCTGGCTTCCAGAGTCATAGTCTCTGAACCGCAAATCACTAAACCACACCCCCTGACTCCTTGTGAAAATCATTAGAGAGGAGAAGGTATCAACAATCTAAAGAATGAGGAATTACTCAAAAGGTGACTGTCAAGTGAGGAATCTGGTGGGGAAGAATTGGGGAAAAGTTTCTTAGATATGTCAAGAGCAGCTTTAAAAAAACAATCACGCACACACACGCACACGCACGCACACATGCTAGGAAGAGCTGCTTTCTCCTATTAAGAATCTGCCATTTTCCAGCTGAGATGGAGGCCATATACTGAATCCAGAATCCATAATAGATGTTTAGAAAAAGACAGAAGGATTATTGTGGATACCAGGTTGTTTTCTTGTTTCGGGGTCAACTGAGCCTTCTCATTTTCTTTCTTTTTTTTTTTTTAAGTTTCACTGGTCAGCACCATCTCTTGGGTTGCAATGGGTTTATCTCTGTTATAAGCTCAAGGGAATGAGTTAGAAATCGCACCGGGAGAAGAGGAGGGGTGGGAACTCTCACCCATCCACCCAAGGCACACAGGGTCTCCTGGATGTCTTACAGAGGAGACTGGCCAGCTCCCTGCTGGGATGCCCTAGCTGGAGATCCTACACTGAGCAGGATGTTGGGACTTGGTGGCCAATGGGGCCCCTTCCCGCTCTAGGATTCTATGGTTCTGTGACTGCAGGGTCTTGAGGCAGGTTACAGTTCATCGGACGTTTGCTAGTGAATACGCTGAGTCTGTGTTTGAACAAGCCAAGGACTGGTGTGCTCAGGTATCTGTAGACGTGTGCGACAGATATAATGGGAGGCCAGGAAAGATGACCTTCTGACCTCTCACCCCAGCTAAATAGAGTCAGCCAGGCCCACCGATGAGAAGGTGGAAGAGGAATGTGCGACCAGTGGCTGGGAGACTCAGAAAGCAGAAAGCATCCACTAAGCTCGGAAAAGAGTGATTGGAAAAGAGTAATTGGCACCTCCACAATTGCTGATGAATTAAGCACGGAAAAAGGGGCCCAGCCTTTCAAACCCTTAGGCTGGATCTCCGGGCACAGAGACGGCCAGTGCTTACCAACACTCGGCTTGGGTAGCCCTTGACTATTTCGACCCGCTGCCCGTAAACCTCCACCAGGACCCTCTGGACGTAGGAGACGGAGGGGTTTCCTCCCCGGTGCTCGTTCTTGGCCTCGATGTTGAAGAACGGCAGCCCTGTGGGGTTGGTGCAGACCCTGGCCAGCGTGTAGGTGCAGTTGCCCATGAAGTGGTGGGTGGCTTTGTCAAAGGTGTTGTAGTGAGGGTCGTTGTGGACGCGGCAGACCCCGTAGGTCTGAGGATAGCAGCCGGGAACCCCGTTCTGAACCCCGCAGTAACGGTCCGGCGGGCAGTGGGCTTCGAGGCAGTACAGGCGTCCTCCCCGCCCGGGGCACAGGCACTTGGAAGAGCAGGTGTCGTCCGTCCAGAACTCGGTGCCCACGGGGTAGTGCTTGCCCTGCTCCCAGCATCCACACTGGTGGCTGGGCACGCAGGTGCCACTGCTGTGGAGGAGGAACCCGCTGTCGCAGACGCAGGCCTCTGTACAGGGGAGGCCGCAGGCGGCGGGAGCAGTTGGGTCCACGCAGGTACCGGGACAGGCGTTCGCGCATGGCTCATAGTGGCTGTTGGGTGGGCAGGAGATGGCTGCAGAAAGGAAGGAGACCTCTGTAAGTTTGGGTTAGAGATCCCAAACACCCAACGTTGCCTCACACCTCACATCATTTGGCATTACACGCAAAATGAGGCTCTGCTGGTCCCCAAGACTTACGGCAGAAGGTGGCGTTCCTCCAGAGCTCAACGCGGATGCCGTGGGACTGGCAGGCATCTGCGTAGGACTGCAGGCTCCTGCAAAGGGAGCCCCGGTCCAGGGACAGGGCGCACTGATCGTAAACGCAGCCGGTGAAGTGCCCCCTTGGGTCCAAAGTGCTGTGGCAATGGCTGAACGGCCCCGTCGGATCTGTGATGAGACCGCAGAAGCGGCCGCTCCGAGCCGCTTCCTTCACAGCCTCCGTGCAGACAGGATCCGTCCCGGAGGAACAGCTGAGAGGGAAAAGCAACACCTTTATCTGGTCCACGGCAAAATTAAGCGGGGAGGAGATCATACCTCTGTCAGGGAAGCAGCATACCTGGTGTGGTTGGAGACCAGCCAGCTGTTCCCCAGGCTGGTGGAGTCCGGCTCCCGTTCCCCGCGGGGGTTCAGGAAATCGTCAGCGGGGTTGCCGTTGTAGTTGCCACACAGGCCGCACACCTTGCCCTGGTAGGTGCTCGGGAGAGTCACTTCCACCTGATGGTCTCCGTCAAACTTGACGCTCAACCCAAAGTCTGTTGCCACCACGGTGTAAAAGCCGCTGGGGAAGATGTGCACCCCGGGTGTGGGTGCGGAGGGAACCTCCGCTTCCTTCCCATCGACCTACAGGGAGATTCGGGCATGTCCATTGGAGACGGAGGATAAGGTAGGGGAAACCTTTTTGGTGTAGCCCCTCTAGAGAAGACAACACGCCAGAGGGAGGGATGCTATTTGGGCGCTGCCTCCCCCCCCCCACTGCCCTCCACGTACCTTCACCGTTCCCCCCTTCTCCAGAGTCACCCGGATGCCGAGGACATCCACGTCCACGCTTTTCACGTAGGACACCTGCGTGTTGCCCCATCTGTGTTCATTGGTTGCTTCCACGTTGAAAGAGTGCAGGAGAGAGCTGTGGGGGTCACACAGCTGGGAGAGGGTGTAGGTGCAGTTGCCCATGAAGTGGTGGGTTTGCTTGTCGAAGGTATAGTAGTGGGGGTCCCCGGACACCACACAGGACTCTGCGGGGAAGAAAAGGCAGTCAGACCAGACCTCTGAGCAGGGAAGAATCAGCAATGAGCATCACTGCACGTCCCTCCCTCCATCCAAGGGACGATGCGATGCACTACAACAGCAGGACGGCAGAGAGAGAAATAGCACCGCCTTCATTTGGTGACCAGTCAGACATAGAGGGAAGATTCATGCTTCTGTGATGAAAGATGTCAGTATTTGGTACGCTTGTTATGCCGCAGACCTTCTGGTGGCCAGCTGTTCCCCAGGGCTGAAAATCTCATCATCGGAGGGAGAAGATGCTGAGGCTGACTTTCTACGCCATCAGGAGTCACAGAGAGTCACAAAAGCTAGGCCAGGACCCAGATCGACAGAAGATTTGGAGCCATGCTGGGATGAGGCCCCAAAGAATTGGGTTCCCCCATCCCTGGATCTGTAGAGGAGGCCCAGAGGAGGTCTAGCAGGCACCCGTCTTGAGGGAATGCCGGAAGAGGCAGCGTAGGCAGCAACCCGACAGGTGAAACACATGCCCAAGGGCTAAGACTCCTCAGTAAAAGAGACCTCTGAGGAGCAGAAAGGCTTGGGATTTAGTTCAGCTGCTTGAGGAGGGTTTTTCTGGAGTTCTGGAGGACCCAGTTACTTAAGGGGTCACCCTGCTCGGTCTCCTACTTGGAAAAGAACCCCACTGTTTCTACCTCCATGAAAGCTGGATGGTTTCTGCACATTGTCTGCTCCTCACTCCTAGTTTCGGACCTCCTGGGCCTTTGGACCACTTTCTACAGTGCTGCTTGGATCTAGCAAGCCTGCCAGGGCAACCAGTAGCGGCTGGGCTGCAGCAGAAGACTCTTGGACTCCTACTCTCCTTTTTGGCACAGGCGACCTGGGTGGGACGCCTGAAAGAGCCCTCAGAAGCATTCACTTGCCATGTCCTGGATATTACTGCCCTGGGGAAGAAAGGGGGCTCCTGGACTTCCCTCCCACCCTCTCTGGCACCCCTGGCATTCCACAGCAGTGCTCAGTTCTGGGAGACTCACCTAAGGTTGGGGGAGCCGGGCTGGTTGTTGTGCTGGTCGTGGTGGTGGAAGTGGTGGTGGTCGTGGTGTATCCTAGAATGAAAAATTATGCAGATTCTTTGTTTTACAGCGCCTGTCACGCGTCCCTGTGGGGATTCAGGGCAGAAAGTATAGCCGTGCAGACAAACTGGACCAAGATCCCAGAAAACAAGGCCCCCCTCACGAGCTGGAGGCAAAACGGCAGCCAGCACTGCATGAGTGTTCCGCCACCCTTTCCAAACTCTCAAAGGGCTTGAAGGGGAGTGCGTTCCTCCTGGGGGTGCTGACTTCTTGATTGGAGGAGGGGTAGGGAAGCAGCTTGTGGATTTTGCATTCCACCATCTCCACAAAGTGACAGGCACAGATGTACAACCAGGTGACACCGTCTGACATCACTACCAGAAGTCCACTTAAAACCACAAAGAAATAATGCACGGAGTCAACTACAAGAACAGCTCAAATGGGTGCCGTTGGCAAAAACGTGCAGAAACACACTGTAGTCCGTAAGGGAAATTTGCATAAATTAGATCAATTGCACAAATCAGTCCACACTAAATATAAGATAAAGCTGTACAAATTTCTGTCCAGGACGAAAATACAACCCTCAAGACCCTGATAGGAAACAAAGATGACGGAAAACCCCCAGGAGCTTTGGGGAAACTCAGTCAAACCGGGACTCCTTGTAGTCCCCCTGTGGTTCCCCATCCATCTCAAAGAGGCAAGACCCTAAATCTCCAAAGAACCTCAGCTTCAGGGGTTTACCTGGGCAGGTTCCCACCGTCATGGCAACATCGTCCACGGCCACATCACTGCGGAAGTCGTCCCCCCTCATGCCTTCCAGGATTATCTAAGGAGAGATAATACCTCCAGTTGGTTCTGAAACCGGACAAGACTCTGCATAAGTGACCGGGCCCGTGACTGCCTGGCAGAGACTGTCTCCATTACCTGCAGCCTTCCTGCGTGAAGGATGGTGACTTCTGCTTTATTCCACCGGTTGCCCTTGTTGCCCATCTCAGACCAGACCAGCTCAGGGGCTCCGCCGTCAGAGACCACATAGACACGCAGAGCCATTGTGCGAGCCACGCCGTACATGTGATACCAGAAGCGGAAGCAATGGGGCCCGTGGGAGGCGCAGGTGGGGCTGAGCAGGTGTGCCACGTCCCCTGGGTTGGCGTCGTTGCTCTTCAGGTAGATGAAGTAGCCCTCTGAAAAGGAGAACCGGCTGTCAACACAAGGGGCCTTCCGTAGAATGCGGGAAAGTGCCACTGAGAGGGGAAGGAGCTCCCATCTCCACCTGAGCAAAACGTGAGAGATTCCCTTGGCAGAGATCCACTTCTCCCTCCCTCCCTCCCTCCCTCCCTCCCTTACCTCCCGTGGTGTGGTCATAGGATGGTCCCGTCGTGGTTGAGGATGTCGGCCCGGCGTGTCGTGTCCAGTCAAAGCTGTCTGTGTCTGACTGTGTCCAGGAGCAGAAGTCCACATCGAAGGAGCAAGAGAAGTCACACTGAGTGGAGGAATCTGCGAAAGGGAGAGAAAAGCGTTGACCTGTGGTAGGACTACTGGGCTTCCCACTTTGCTGGCAGAAGTTACTCTGTCTGCCAACCTGCCAAAGACTGAACGGCTGCTGCTGGTCCCTCTTGGGTTCAGAAGAGGGCAATGAGGATGGTCAGCCATATGGAGACCGAAACACCAAGCATGCTCAGTTTATGGAAGAGAAGGCTGAAGGATGAGATGATCTCCTCTTTCAGTACCTCAAGGGCTACCTCAGAGATAGGGCGCAGGCCTCTTCTCTGCTATGTTAGAAGGTCAGACAAGGTCTAATGATTTTAAGTTGACACAATAGTAGATTTAGATGGAACATTCAAAGGAACTTCTTGACAGTGGGAATGATGAGGTGACAGGGTCTTCTCTGGACATCTTGAAAAAGAGGCTGGATAGCTCCCTGCTGCTGGAGATGCTCTACCTAGACAGTCTCCACTGGCCAGGGCGTTGGACCCGATGGCCCATGAGGCCTTTTCCAGCTCTATGATTCTATGACCTCCCATTCAAGTCTTGTCTGAGGCTCACTCAGAACAAAACATGAGAGGATCCTCCATGCGGAAGAGCCAGCGGTTTCTCCAATTTCTCTGTGGTTCTTCAACTCTCTCTTTGTGGCATAGACACTTTCTTCATCTCCCCCCTCTGCTAAACGTCATGGCCCTACCAGGCTACCCAGGAGGTAAGAGGGAGATGCTCTAACTTTTTAGCACGAGCCATGGGGCGAACATCCTCCCATGAGTTCTAAGGATGGCTTCCATTTCTCAGCCATGGCAAAAGGACCAATCTCCGGTTTGACCAGTGATGCGTGGTTCTGGCGTGACCAGGTCTCTCTCTACCCTGTCTCTGACAATCACCTCCACCCCCATCTGGGATATCTGTGAGGGATGGCTCCACAAACCTGGATTGTGGACTGGGGTGGTTGTCTCACTTTGGGCGGTGGCCATTGGAGCTAGAAACGTCAAGAAAAGTGGAGTGAGTAGGAGAGTAAACTAAAGGGTGTGCTTTGATCTGAAGAAACCTTTGCCTTTCAACGATTAATTAACCAGTGCAAGGTGTGCACTGAAAACCTCAGTCAGCATTAGGCAGTGAAAGTAGCCTATGAGAAAGGCCCTAGGAGGTCAGGGGAGGTGAGCTGAGCTTGACTGTCAACCATAGGGTGCATCTTGACTTGATTAATGCTTCACCCTATTGAGAGAATTGCATGACCTCATGTGCATCATGAAGCATCTCACAGTTACGGATGTCAATCCCCAGGAGACCTAACCGGCTCCAACATCGCTGTCATTTTGGTGTTAAGTGAAAACACACATGTTTATAAAAGCCTTTGAATCCTAAAGCCCAACGCGGAGGTGTTACGTTATTCCACCTGGAGGCGGCCACACAGACGGCCCACCATGTCCCTCCCTGATCAGAAGGGGCCAGAAGTTTTGGAGTTAAAAAGCAGATTGTTGGGGGTGAGATGGGGAGTTTGATATTAAATAGTGGGGGGTGGAGTGGAAATGTAACGGCTGCCCTGTATTCAAAAGGAGAGTTGTCGTTTCTGGACACAAGAGGATCAAGAAGGCCTTTATTTTGGCCCAGAGGAAGGCCAAACCGGGGCCTCATTGAGAGGGCTGCCAAACCACCTTGGGGGGCTACATGTAGGGGGTCATGTTGAGGGCTGGGGCAGAGGAGAACCCAATGGAAGTAGACCTGATTGAGGTCAATGGGACTCCTTCTCAAGGAATGTGCCAAAGAGTCAGAAGGACAATGCAGAGACACCAAGTTGTGGGAGAGGCCATTTTATACAACTGTCCATCCTTGAACAACTTGGTCACTTTCACATCTTTTGGGGCTTAGCTTGTTCTCCTCAGCTCTGCCTTCTACCTCTGACACTCTCTGTCCACAATACGTACCATCTGGCTCACCTCAGCTAGTCACCTGGTTGGATCCTTCCCTCTAAATCCCTACAGCTCTCTCAATTACTTACCGTTTGCTGTTGGTGTGACTGGAGGAGCTGGGGAGCTGGAATCACCGGGGGCAAGAGAGAGAACTATGAGCCCCTGAGGGACGAAGGCAGGGATCCAGTTAACATTTTCCAGGTCCTATGCCCTCCCCCCCCCCCGCAAATATTCAGGGACCATTCTCTTCACTTTTAAATACTCACGCCGTTGTTGTTGAGTGCCTTCAAGTCATTTCCAACTTATGGTGACCCTGAGGTAAAACTATCACAGGCTTTTCTTGGCAAGATTTGTTCAGAGGGAGGTTGCCTTGGTTTTCCTCTGAGACTGAGAGTGTGTGACTTGCCTAACGTCACCCAGTGGGTTTCCAGTGTAACAGTGTGGCTCCAGCCCTTTGGAGCTCCAGGAGAGCACCGAGATGGCCCTCTGGACCATCTCACCCCTGTTGTTGAATATTACGGGATGAATCCTTTGGGAACTTCTGACAAAGTAACCACCTGGAGAGGAATGGGAGTCAGGCAGCACCACATGGCTGTTCTGCACACCTAGAACCTGAGGAAGTGTCCTCTACACGTCTTTCTTTTAGAAGCTGCTTTCCTATTGCGTTGCTCTCAAATCGCTCTAGGCCAAAAAACCTCCACGTTCCCCTGCTGCACTCACCACAGGTGGTGTTCTTCCTCCAGTCGCCAAGGTCCACGTCAACCTGTTCGCATGCTGCGGCGTAAGCTTCCAGACTCTGGCAGAACTGGCTGGTGTCTCCCCCCGTGGCACACTGGTCATACACACAGGTTTCAAAGTAGAGCTGAGGCGGGATGCTCCAATGGCAAGGGGCAAAAGGCCCTTTGCTGGCCAGAAGAACTTTGCAGAGGCCTTCAAAAGCTGATTCCAGCACGGGGTCGCAGGGTGGAGGGACCACCGGAGAGGAGTCACACCTGCAAGGAAAAAGGACCTCTCCTCATAATGCTGCAGCTGCTCAGATGTGCTTTGCAAAACTCGCAGTTATACAGGCCTGACTGCTAAGCTGCTTGAACAAGGAACTCTCTAGGCTGAAACCTGGGGCAAGTGAAGAAACAGCCAACTGACCAGTGTCCGTGGGGTGTTCTCCTTTTCTCTCCTTCACCTGGAGCTAATTTGTTTCTTTCTGGCATGAAACTGGGCACGCTTTCTTCAACAGAAACCTTTATTCACACGTGAGCTCCCCTTGAGTTGCAACATAAGAAGATTCCCAGATGGCACCCAAGCGGGATGTTTGAATATTCTGTAGTCTGTTCACAGGGGGGTCAGCCAGATGGCTCTTGGAAGCCAGGAACTCATTACTTTAGTCATTAATTTGCTCATCCACGAGCTCATTAAATCTTTGGGTTACTACAGTCTAGAAAAGTCACCTGCTCAGTTACTCAGCACTAAGACATTACTGCCGCCATTTCTATCGTGCCCTTGGAATACACAGGAACACACACTCTGGTTCCCCCGAGCGTCCAATTCAGATACTGCGCCAGGGAAATTCGGGGGAAAATGCAAACAACATTCTAACGCAATCCTCCTGAGGTGCTATCTGAGGCAGTCATCCGCGTGACCAGTCTCGTTCCCCCCACTCCTTTATTCGGACTCAGCTGTCACACTGCAACGAGTAACAAACAGGCACTTCATCCCTTTTCCATTGAAAAGCTGAGAATTACAGCCATGAGGATGATGGATGAGGTCTGCATGAGAGCATGAGGGAGCTGTTCTGCTCTTTTCCCCTGCACCCCTCAGCCAATCAGTGGCCATTTAGTTTGGGGCGAAGCTGCACCTGGGCGCCATCCAGCTGTTCTTCTGCCGCCTGGGGGAAAAGGTTGTCCGAGGAGACAGTTGGATACCATCTTGCACAATGTCTGAAAAAGTGCTTATGCTGGTGTATCCCCTCCCCCCCCCCGTCACTCCTCCATGAGTTAACAAGAGAATTCTGAGCAGAGAGGGGCAGATGGCACACTTAGCAATAGGAATGACGGGGGCTCAACTAGTCCCGCACTTACGTCCAGTCATCATCTGTCACTCTCCAGCTGTTGCCGAACACATTTGGATCATTTTCCAGGTTTCCATCTGGCGTCTGGAAATCGTCCAGCTGGCTGCCAGAGTATGTGCCACAGAGTCCACACAGTTGCCCCTTGAATCTCTCATCCACCTGGACAAGCAGCTCTTGGTCACCATTGAACTTGGCCGAGAAGCCAAAGGGGCTCTCAAGGACCACGTAAGGAGGCCTTTCCTCCACTCTGATGCCCAAGGGCAGATTGACAGGAACTGCCACTTTGGCTCCATTCACCTGAAGACGAAGGGAAAAAGGAACCAGCTGATCAGCTAAGGAAGAGAGCTGGGACCAGCTTTTGGAAGAGTCTGTGGAGGGGGTGGGCAGGCCTGCTTTCTTTTCATCGACTGGAGAGGGTAGCTGCTTCCCGGACCCTCTATAGCACCCTGCCACCCTCCCCCATTCTTATTCCATCCCGCTTTCCTCCCCAAATCCACCACCCTAGTAGAAAAGGGGTAAAGTCCTTCTGGTAAAATTCAAAAGGATTTTAATATCTGTGGTAGTGTATCTCTGGACCTTTAGAACTGAAGAAAAGTATCCTAAAAATAGAATGCTATCTTCATTAACAGAATGAGCAGGGAAAAGGTATCAGGTTTACAAGCATCTTCAGGCAAACTAGAATTTCCAAAATGTCTAGCCACTTTTCTCAGCTCAACTCAGTATTCAGGTAGAGGTTTTCAAACCCACTCAGACCTTTGTCTTCCCTATCTCAAAGTCCTAATCCTGAAGTCAGGGTTTCACTGTCTAAGCCACTCAGGAATCATTTGGTCTCCCCTCTACCTCTCACTAGGCCTCCGAGGAAAACAAACTCTCATTCATCAAATCCCTCCCTCACAGTGGCGAAGCTTAGAGTCCACGGAGGGGGCGGGGCTATGGCACGGGAGCAGGGCCGCTGTGCACGGGGGTGTGGTCATGATGAGTGGGGGTGTGGCTGTGGCGTGCGAGGGCGTGGCTATGAGCTGGGATGCCCAAGAAACATTGCTGCTGGGTCGAACCACCTCCATTGCCCCCGTTCCTCTGCGACTGCTCCCTCATTCCCTTTCCCAGAAGGAATCTGCCTCAAAAATACAATTCAAAGCCCTTATACAGGGCTCCTTCCCAAGCTCAGTTCCTCCCACCCACCAGTGGGATGAGTTCCTCTCTTAGCCTCAAAGCTCCAGGGTCCCTCGGCAACCTGTTACCAAGCCTGGCCTGCTTCTCAGGCCTACCACACTTCCAGGCTTCGTCACAGAGATCAAGAGGGACTTTTTTCTGAGATTCACTCAAAACACCGAGAAGAAAGTCCTGATGATAAGAACTCTTGGAGAGCAGAGTAAACTACTTTGGAGTGTGGGGGACTCTCCGTTGACTGAGGTTGCCCAACAGAGGAGAGACGGTTTAGCAGTGGGTTCCTGCAGAGGGAAGGGGGTGAACCAGGTGTCCCTCGTGGTCCCTTCCAACCCTGTTAGGTTCTCAGGTGCCCCGTTGTCTTTATGGCAGGGGTGGAGACGCCAATTAAACTTTAGGAAGCTCTTCTGGATGGTAAGAGCTCTTTGAGAGTGGAACGGACCGCCTCAGCGGGGGTGGACTCTCTGTCTTTGGGGGTCCTTACAGAGAGGTGGGATGGCCATTTCTTGCATGGCAGCATGGGGTCGGGACTGGATGGCCCTGGGATCTCTTCTAGATTTAAGTTTTCATGGTTCCAGGAGCCCTGTTGTCCTCGTGGCCGTTGAGCTATCAAGAAAGCAGATTCCAAAAATATTTAAGGAGGCTCTTCCTGTCAGTAAGAGATACTGGATAAGAGAATAAACTGGTCTTTTGGAATAGGGGAGGCTCTCCTTAGTGGGAAGTTTTCAAACAGAAATCACAGAAATCATAGAAATGTAGAGTTGGAAGAGACCACACAGGCCATCCAGTCCAACCCCTGCCATGCAGGAACACCCTCAAAGCACACCTGACAGATGGCCATCCAGCCTCTGCTTAAGAACCTCCAAAGAAGGAGACTCGACCACACTCCGAGGCAGCAGATTCCACTGCCGGACAGCCCTGACCGTCAGGAAGTTCTTCCTGAGGTTCAGGCGGAATCTCCTTTCCTGCAGCTTGAATCCATTGCTCCTTGTCCTGGTCTCTGGAGCAGCAGAAAACAAGCCCACTCCCTCCTCTACATGGCATCCCTTCAAATATTTAAACATGGCTGTCATGTCCCCTCTTAACCTTCAGAAGTTGGATGGCAACATCTCCGGTCCCTTTAGCAGTGGATTCCTGCACAGGCAGAAATGGACTGGACAACCCTTGGGGCCCCTAACAGTTCTAAAAATTGAATGGAGTTGAGGTAAACTGGGGGTTCTCCCAGTGGCACAAAAGAGGGGTGTGTGCTGAATCAATGGGGTTTGCCTACCAGCTGACTCACCATTCAACTATTGACCCAGTGGGTTTGCTCCAGTAGGGATCAACCGAACTGGGGCCATCCTCTTTTGCCTTCTACTTGTTTTACTGGAGGTTCAGAGGCAAGAACCCATTTTTCCTTCCACCCATGAAACTCCATCCAGATCTTCAAGATGACGATCGTAGTTGTGCCCACTAGGCCACATTCCCAGCTAGGCTGACAGAAGATGTCAGTGACACACTGAGCACACTGCTAGCTGCATATCATGAGAGCAAAGCATGCGGCACGCACACACGCGAGACTCTGTGCGAACACCCCACAGCTGCCTGTGGGGCGTCATACTCACATAGACCTCCTTCTTCTTCCTCAGGGCAATGTGTAGGTTTTGGAACGAGATGGCCACGGAGTTGAGAGCCGTCCAGGTCTTGCTCCCTCGGTGTTCATTCCGAGTCGTCACGGAGAACCGCTCGGAGGAGTTGGTGCAAACCTCCACTGCTGTGTAATTGCAGCCCCCCTGGAAGTGGTAGAGTCTCCCATCAAAGGTGACGTAGTGGGGGTCCCCATAGATGTGGCAGGTGGCCTTCTCCGACTCATGGCACCCCAGGGCCCCCTCCAGCACTTTGCAGATCTGGCCCTCCGGGCACGTCTCGGAGCTACAAACGAGGCTGCCATTTTCTGCGCAGTGGCAGCGGCCGACACAGTCCGGTTGCCAGAACGTTTCTCCTTTCTAGGGGAGAGGAGCAAAGAAGAGCTGTTAGACGCATGCGTGCTGGATGCTGGAAGCTGCAGCCAGCTCCAGGGTGGTTCAAACCCTCAGACTGTGCCTGGAAACCAACCTCAAAATATCTTCCTCCCAGGAGGCAGCCGCAGTCTGCCGTTGGGACGCACTGTCCGCCACTGAGAACAAAGCCTTCTCGGCACTCACAGCCCTCCACGCAGGGCTTGCTGCAGTTCCTGGAGGGCCACGGATCGGAGCAGGTGGCGGGACAGGCGCTGGCGCACAGGTTGTAGTGGCTGTTGGAGGGGCACGGGAGGGCTGCAACACAAGGCGTGGAAGGTCAGTGCCGCTGGGACCACCCCCCAGCCCGACTCTGACAAACGTACTGACAGCTCACACAGAGAAGAAAAAAAGGGCTTGAGTTACGAAAACTCTCAGTAGTTGCCCATTCCTTGATAGGGAACGACCAGCCCCAGAAAGTTTTTTCATTAGTCAAGATTCCTTCCCGCCCCCCCCCCGGCAGAAAAATTGCACAAAGCCTGTGTTTTCGTGCAAACAGTGCATTTTGCATTGCTGCTACTCTTTCCCTCATTCTCCTCCGGTTTATAGCCTGCTCTCCTCCTACAGCTGTGGGACCCAAGTTCACTGTCCTCTTTTCTGCACTAAAGGGGAAGTTTTGTGCAAGAACAAAACAAATTTTAAGAAAACGAATTTTTCAAGAAAGGTCCTGAAAGTACCAGAAATGAAAGAAACGTGCAAGAACTCTTGCAGCCTCTCCCAGGTAGGAGAAAGCCTCTGAAGTTTCTCCTTCCTGCATGTCAGGATGAAACAAGTGAGGGATTTCTATCTCTCTTCGGAGGCAGCTGCTTTCCTGGGACGTGGGCAGTGGGTGTTCTACTCAGCTCTCCTAGGTGAGGTCCACCTGATGCCAGGGACTGGCCTGCACTCTTGTACATGAAAGGCACCAACTTGAACACAGAGCCCGAGGGAGTCCCCTTGATTTCACAGGCATGCTTTATATTCTCTCTGCATTAGATTTTTATGGCGGATGGCAAGTCACTGCCAGAACACTCCTTGCCAACCACAGATGGGTCTGTGAGTGAGGAGACCAGAGGAGATTGGAGTGGAAAGCGTGGCCTCCTCTGCCTACTCTAGAGGAAGAACCTCCCATCCTAAAGCTGGCAGGCTGATTTGGGATGAGCCCTGTTCCCTACGTAAATGACTTTTATGACTCAGAGACACTGGATCAAGGAGGGACCCCTGAAAAAGTACAGCCCCTTCTCACCCTTGAGAATAATTTTGGACTCCTACTCACGGCAGAAGGTGGCGTTTCTCCAGCTGGGCAAGTCCGCACCGGCTCTTTGGCAGGTGTCTGCGTAGGCCTCCAGCGCACTGCACAGTAGTGTTTGGTTCCCACCCAAGGCACAGAGGTCAAAGACGCAGCTCTCAAAGTAGTTCTCAGGGTTGATGACAGACAGGCAGGTCGCCAGAGGTCCCCGGCTGCTGGTCAGGAGCCCACAGAAGGCCTCGGAGCGGTAGAGCTCCTCCTCTTCTGGAGTGCAGGGGGGGACAATCGGTGGTGGAGCCCCGCAAGAGGGGTGGTCGTATTCTGCATTGGGAACTTGCCAGCTGTTTCCCAGCTGACTGGAGTTCCCGGCTTGCTCTCCGTTGGGCATCAGGAGGTCATCCTGCCTGCGGTCATTGAAGTTCCCGCACATTCCACAAGTCAGGTTGAAGTAGCTGGTAGGCACCCGGATTTCCACCGAGTGATCGGTGTCATAGGAGACGGACAGGCGGAAGTCCGTCTCCAGCCTCACGTATCTCCCATTCCTTCCCACACTAAGGGAACTGCTCTGCATGTTCACCGGAAGAGTCCTCCATATTTTATTGACCTGCAGAAATCCACAAGGAGAAGAGAGTTCAGGCATCGGAACCTTCAGGTTGGGAACAGAATTCTTAAAGATCCAAAAGAAAGGCCCCCAGGGAGGGATGTGCTTCACCGAAGATGCGGGGTGGATGAGGCAACTTGCTGCCTTCTGTTTTTGGTGTGCGCCTTCAAGTTGGTTCCAACAGATGGAAGCCCGAAGGATACCCTCCCAGGGGTTTTTCTCTGCAAGATTTGTTCAGAGGGGGTTCTGTTTTTGCCTCCCTCTCTCAACCTCAGCGGCTTTCCATAGCCAAGCAGAGATTTAATCTCTGGCTTCCAGAGTCATAGTCTCTGAACCGCAAATCACTAAACCACACCCCCTGACTCCTTGTGAAAATCATTAGAGAGGAGAAGGTATCAACAATCTAAAGAATGAGGAATTACTCAAAAGGTGACTGTCAAGTGAGGAATCTGGTGGGGAAGAATTGGGGAAAAGTTTCTTAGATATGTCAAGAGCAGCTTTAAAAAAACAATCACGCACACACACGCACACGCACGCACACATGCTAGGAAGAGCTGCTTTCTCCTATTAAGAATCTGCCATTTTCCAGCTGAGATGGAGGCCATATACTGAATCCAGAATCCATAATAGATGTTTAGAAAAAGACAGAAGGATTATTGTGGATACCAGGTTGTTTTCTTGTTTCGGGGTCAACTGAGCCTTCTCATTTTCTTTCTTTTTTTTTTTTTAAGTTTCACTGGTCAGCACCATCTCTTGGGTTGCAATGGGTTTATCTCTGTTATAAGCTCAAGGGAATGAGTTAGAAATCGCACCGGGAGAAGAGGAGGGGTGGGAACTCTCACCCATCCACCCAAGGCACACAGGGTCTCCTGGATGTCTTACAGAGGAGACTGGCCAGCTCCCTGCTGGGATGCCCTAGCTGGAGATCCTACACTGAGCAGGATGTTGGGACTTGGTGGCCAATGGGGCCCCTTCCCGCTCTAGGATTCTATGGTTCTGTGACTGCAGGGTCTTGAGGCAGGTTACAGTTCATCGGACGTTTGCTAGTGAATACGCTGAGTCTGTGTTTGAAAAAGCCAAGGACTGGTGTGCTCAGGTATCTGTAGACGTGTGCGACAGATATAATGGGAGGCCAGGAAAGATGACCTTCTGACCTCTCACCCCAGCTAAATAGAGTCAGCCAGGCCCACCGATGAGAAGGTGGAAGAGGAATGTGCGACCAGTGGCTGGGAGACTCAGAAAGCAGAAAGCATCCACTAAGCTCGGAAAAGAGTGATTGGACAAGAGTAATTGGCACCTCCACAATTGCTGATGAATTAAGCACGGAAAAAGGGGCCCAGCCGTTCAAACCCTTAGGCTGGATCTCCGGGCACAGAGACGGCCAGTGCTTACCAACACTCGGCTTGGGTAGCCCTTGACTATTTCGACCCGCTGCCCGTAAACCTCCACCAGGACCCTCTGGACGTAGGAGACGGAGGGGTTTCCTCCCCGGTGCTCGTTCTTGGCCTCGATGTTGAAGAACGGCAGCCCTGTGGGGTTGGTGCAGACCCTGGCCAGCGTGTAGGTGCAGTTGCCCATGAAGTGGTGGGTGGCTTTGTCAAAGGTGTTGTAGTGAGGGTCGTTGTGGACGCGGCAGACCCCGTAGGTCTGAGGATAGCAGCCGGGAACCCCGTTCTGAACCCCGCAGTAACGGTCCGGCGGGCAGTGGGCTTCGAGGCAGTACAGGCGTCCTCCCCGCCCGGGGCACAGGCACTTGGAAGAGCAGGTGTCGTCCGTCCAGAACTCGGTGCCCACGGGGTAGTGCTTGCCCTGCTCCCAGCATCCACACTGGTGGCTGGGCACGCAGGTGCCACTGCTGTGGAGGAGGAACCCGCTGTCGCAGACGCAGGCCTCTGTACAGGGGAGGCCGCAGGCGGCGGGAGCAGTTGGGTCCACGCAGGTACCGGGACAGGCGTTCGCGCATGGCTCATAGTGGCTGTTGGGTGGGCAGGAGATGGCTGCAGAAAGGAAGGAGACCTCTGTAAGTTTGGGTTAGAGATCCCAAACACCCAACGTTGCCTCACACCTCACATCATTTGGCATTACACGCAAAATGAGGCTCTGCTGGTCCCCAAGACTTACGGCAGAAGGTGGCGTTCCTCCAGAGCTCAACGCGGATGCCGTGGGACTGGCAGGCATCTGCGTAGGACTGCAGGCTCCTGCAAAGGGAGCCCCGGTCCAGGGACAGGGCGCACTGATCGTAAACGCAGCCGGTGAAGTGCCCCCTTGGGTCCAAAGTGCTGTGGCAATGGCTGAACGGCCCCGTCGGATCTGTGATGAGACCGCAGAAGCGGCCGCTCCGAGCCGCTTCCTTCACAGCCTCCGTGCAGACAGGATCCGTCCCGGAGGAACAGCTGAGAGGGAAAAGCAACACCTTTATCTGGTCCGCGGCAAAATTAAGCGGGGAGGAGATCATACCTCTGTCAGGGAAGCAGCATACCTGGTGTGGTTGGAGACCAGCCAGCTGTTCCCCAGGCTGGTGGAGTCCGGCTCCCGTTCCCCGCGGGGGTTCAGGAAATCGTCAGCGGGGTTGCCGTTGTAGTTGCCACACAGGCCGCACACCTTGCCCTGGTAGGTGCTCGGGAGAGTCACTTCCACCTGATGGTCTCCGTCAAACTTGACGCTCAACCCAAAGTCTGTTGCCACCACGGTGTAAAAGCCGCTGGGGAAGATGTGCACCCCGGGTGTGGGTGCGGAGGGAACCTCCGCTTCCTTCCCATCGACCTACAGGGAGATTCGGGCATGTCCATTGGAGACGGAGGATAAGGTAGGGGAAACCTTTTTGGTGTAGCCCCTCTAGAGAAGACAACACGCCAGAGGGAGGGATGCTATTTGGGCGCTGCCTCCCCCCCCCCACTGCCCTCCACGTACCTTCACCGTTCCCCCCTTCTCCAGAGTCACCCGGATGCCGAGGACATCCACGTCCACGCTTTTCACGTAGGACACCTGCGTGTTGCCCCATCTGTGTTCATTGGTTGCTTCCACGTTGAAAGAGTGCAGGAGAGAGCTGTGGGGGTCACACAGCTGGGAGAGGGTGTAGGTGCAGTTGCCCATGAAGTGGTGGGTTTGCTTGTCGAAGGTATAGTAGTGGGGGTCCCCGGACACCACACAGGACTCTGCGGGGAAGAAAAGGCAGTCAGACCAGACCTCTGAGCAGGGAAGAATCAGCAATGAGCATCACTGCACGTCCCTCCCTCCATCCAAGGGACGATGCGATGCACTACAACAGCAGGACGGCAGAGAGAGAAATAGCACCGCCTTCATTTGGTGACCAGTCAGACATAGAGGGAAGATTCATGCTTCTGTGATGAAAGATGTCAGTATTTGGTACGCTTGTTATGCCGCAGACCTTCTGGTGGCCAGCTGTTCCCCAGGGCTGAAAATCTCATCATCGGAGGGAGAAGATGCTGAGGCTGACTTTCTACGCCATCAGGAGTCACAGAGAGTCACAAAAGCTAGGCCAGGACCCAGATCGACAGAAGATTTGGAGCCATGCTGGGATGAGGCCCCAAAGAATTGGGTTCCCCCATCCCTGGATCTGTAGAGGAGGCCCAGAGGAGGTCTAGCAGGCACCCGTCTTGAGGGAATGCCGGAAGAGGCAGCGTAGGCAGCAACCCGACAGGTGAAACACATGCCCAAGGGCTAAGACTCCTCAGTAAAAGAGACCTCTGAGGAGCAGAAAGGCTTGGGATTTAGTTCAGCTGCTTGAGGAGGGTTTTTCTGGAGTTCTGGAGGACCCAGTTACTTAAGGGGTCACCCTGCTCGGTCTCCTACTTGGAAAAGAACCCCACTGTTTCTACCTCCATGAAAGCTGGATGGTTTCTGCACATTGTCTGCTCCTCACTCCTAGTTTCGGACCTCCTGGGCCTTTGGACCACTTTCTACAGTGCTGCTTGGATCTAGCAAGCCTGCCAGGGCAACCAGTAGCGGCTGGGCTGCAGCAGAAGACTCTTGGACTCCTACTCTCCTTTTTGGCACAGGCGACCTGGGTGGGACGCCTGAAAGAGCCCTCAGAAGCATTCACTTGCCATGTCCTGGATATTACTGCCCTGGGGAAGAAAGGGGGCTCCTGGACTTCCCTCCCACCCTCTCTGGCACCCCTGGCATTCCACAGCAGTGCTCAGTTCTGGGAGACTCACCTAAGGTTGGGGGAGCCGGGCTGGTTGTTGTGCTGGTCGTGGTGGTGGAAGTGGTGGTGGTCGTGGTGTATCCTAGAATGAAAAATTATGCAGATTCTTTGTTTTACAGCGCCTGTCACGCGTCCCTGTGGGGATTCAGGGCAGAAAGTATAGCCGTGCAGACAAACTGGACCAAGATCCCAGAAAACAAGGCCCCCCTCACGAGCTGGAGGCAAAACGGCAGCCAGCACTGCATGAGTGTTCCGCCACCCTTTCCAAACTCTCAAAGGGCTTGAAGGGGAGTGCGTTCCTCCTGGGGGTGCTGACTTCTTGATTGGAGGAGGGGTAGGGAAGCAGCTTGTGGATTTTGCATTCCACCATCTCCACAAAGTGACAGGCACAGATGTACAACCAGGTGACACCGTCTGACATCACTACCAGAAGTCCACTTAAAACCACAAAGAAATAATGCACGGAGTCAACTACAAGAACAGCTCAAATGGGTGCCGTTGGCAAAAACGTGCAGAAACACACTGTAGTCCGTAAGGGAAATTTGCATAAATTAGATCAATTGCACAAATCAGTCCACACTAAATATAAGATAAAGCTGTACAAATTTCTGTCCAGGACGAAAATACAACCCTCAAGACCCTGATAGGAAACAAAGATGACGGAAAACCCCCAGGAGCTTTGGGGAAACTCAGTCAAACCGGGACTCCTTGTAGTCCCCCTGTGGTTCCCCATCCATCTCAAAGAGGCAAGACCCTAAATCTCCAAAGAACCTCAGCTTCAGGGGTTTACCTGGGCAGGTTCCCACCGTCATGGCAACATCGTCCACGGCCACATCACTGCGGAAGTCGTCCCCCCTCATGCCTTCCAGGATTATCTAAGGAGAGATAATACCTCCAGTTGGTTCTGAAACCGGACAAGACTCTGCATAAGTGACCGGGCCCGTGACTGCCTGGCAGAGACTGTCTCCATTACCTGCAGCCTTCCTGCGTGAAGGATGGTGACTTCTGCTTTATTCCACCGGTTGCCCTTGTTGCCCATCTCAGACCAGACCAGCTCAGGGGCTCCGCCGTCAGAGACCACATAGACACGCAGAGCCATTGTGCGAGCCACGCCGTACATGTGATACCAGAAGCGGAAGCAATGGGGCCCGTGGGAGGCGCAGGTGGGGCTGAGCAGGTGTGCCACGTCCCCTGGGTTGGCGTCGTTGCTCTTCAGGTAGATGAAGTAGCCCTCTGAAAAGGAGAACCGGCTGTCAACACAAGGGGCCTTCCGTAGAATGCGGGAAAGTGCCACTGAGAGGGGAAGGAGCTCCCATCTCCACCTGAGCAAAACGTGAGAGATTCCCTTGGCAGAGATCCACTTCTCCCTCCCTCCCTCCCTCCCTCCCTCCCTTACCTCCCGTGGTGTGGTCATAGGATGGTCCCGTCGTGGTTGAGGATGTCGGCCCGGCGTGTCGTGTCCAGTCAAAGCTGTCTGTGTCTGACTGTGTCCAGGAGCAGAAGTCCACATCGAAGGAGCAAGAGAAGTCACACTGAGTGGAGGAATCTGCGAAAGGGAGAGAAAAGCGTTGACCTGTGGTAGGACTACTGGGCTTCCCACTTTGCTGGCAGAAGTTACTCTGTCTGCCAACCTGCCAAAGACTGAACGGCTGCTGCTGGTCCCTCTTGGGTTCAGAAGAGGGCAATGAGGATGGTCAGCCATATGGAGACCGAAACACCAAGCATGCTCAGTTTATGGAAGAGAAGGCTGAAGGATGAGATGATCTCCTCTTTCAGTACCTCAAGGGCTACCTCAGAGATAGGGCGCAGGCCTCTTCTCTGCTATGTTAGAAGGTCAGACAAGGTCTAATGATTTTAAGTTGACACAATAGTAGATTTAGATGGAACATTCAAAGGAACTTCTTGACAGTGGGAATGATGAGGTGACAGGGTCTTCTCTGGACATCTTGAAAAAGAGGCTGGATAGCTCCCTGCTGCTGGAGATGCTCTACCTAGACAGTCTCCACTGGCCAGGGCGTTGGACCCGATGGCCCATGAGGCCTTTTCCAGCTCTATGATTCTATGACCTCCCATTCAAGTCTTGTCTGAGGCTCACTCAGAACAAAACATGAGAGGATCCTCCATGCGGAAGAGCCAGCGGTTTCTCCAATTTCTCTGTGGTTCTTCAACTCTCTCTTTGTGGCATAGACACTTTCTTCATCTCCCCCCTCTGCTAAACGTCATGGCCCTACCAGGCTACCCAGGAGGTAAGAGGGAGATGCTCTAACTTTTTAGCACGAGCCATGGGGCGAACATCCTCCCATGAGTTCTAAGGATGGCTTCCATTTCTCAGCCATGGCAAAAGGACCAATCTCCGGTTTGACCAGTGATGCGTGGTTCTGGCGTGACCAGGTCTCTCTCTACCCTGTCTCTGACAATCACCTCCACCCCCATCTGGGATATCTGTGAGGGATGGCTCCACAAACCTGGATTGTGGACTGGGGTGGTTGTCTCACTTTGGGCGGTGGCCATTGGAGCTAGAAACGTCAAGAAAAGTGGAGTGAGTAGGAGAGTAAACTAAAGGGTGTGCTTTGATCTGAAGAAACCTTTGCCTTTCAACGATTAATTAACCAGTGCAAGGTGTGCACTGAAAACCTCAGTCAGCATTAGGCAGTGAAAGTAGCCTATGAGAAAGGCCCTAGGAGGTCAGGGGAGGTGAGCTGAGCTTGACTGTCAACCATAGGGTGCATCTTGACTTGATTAATGCTTCACCCTATTGAGAGAATTGCATGACCTCATGTGCATCATGAAGCATCTCACAGTTACGGATGTCAATCCCCAGGAGACCTAACCGGCTCCAACATCGCTGTCATTTTGGTGTTAAGTGAAAACACACATGTTTATAAAAGCCTTTGAATCCTAAAGCCCAACGCGGAGGTGTTACGTTATTCCACCTGGAGGCGGCCACACAGACGGCCCACCATGTCCCTCCCTGATCAGAAGGGGCCAGAAGTTTTGGAGTTAAAAAGCAGATTGTTGGGGGTGAGATGGGGAGTTTGATATTAAATAGTGGGGGGTGGAGTGGAAATGTAACGGCTGCCCTGTATTCAAAAGGAGAGTTGTCGTTTCTGGACACAAGAGGATCAAGAAGGCCTTTATTTTGGCCCAGAGGAAGGCCAAACCGGGGCCTCATTGAGAGGGCTGCCAAACCACCTTGGGGGGCTACATGTAGGGGGTCATGTTGAGGGCTGGGGCAGAGGAGAACCCAATGGAAGTAGACCTGATTGAGGTCAATGGGACTCCTTCTCAAGGAATGTGCCAAAGAGTCAGAAGGACAATGCAGAGACACCAAGTTGTGGGAGAGGCCATTTTATACAACTGTCCATCCTTGAACAACTTGGTCACTTTCACATCTTTTGGGGCTTAGCTTGTTCTCCTCAGCTCTGCCTTCTACCTCTGACACTCTCTGTCCACAATACGTACCATCTGGCTCACCTCAGCTAGTCACCTGGTTGGATCCTTCCCTCTAAATCCCTACAGCTCTCTCAATTACTTACCGTTTGCTGTTGGTGTGACTGGAGGAGCTGGGGAGCTGGAATCACCGGGGGCAAGAGAGAGAACTATGAGCCCCTGAGGGACGAAGGCAGGGATCCAGTTAACATTTTCCAGGTCCTATGCCCTCCCCCCCCCCCGCAAATATTCAGGGACCATTCTCTTCACTTTTAAATACTCACGCCGTTGTTGTTGAGTGCCTTCAAGTCATTTCCAACTTATGGTGACCCTGAGGTAAAACTATCACAGGCTTTTCTTGGCAAGATTTGTTCAGAGGGAGGTTGCCTTGGTTTTCCTCTGAGACTGAGAGTGTGTGACTTGCCTAACGTCACCCAGTGGGTTTCCAGTGTAACAGTGTGGCTCCAGCCCTTTGGAGCTCCAGGAGAGCACCGAGATGGCCCTCTGGACCATCTCACCCCTGTTGTTGAATATTACGGGATGAATCCTTTGGGAACTTCTGACAAAGTAACCACCTGGAGAGGAATGGGAGTCAGGCAGCACCACATGGCTGTTCTGCACACCTAGAACCTGAGGAAGTGTCCTCTACACGTCTTTCTTTTAGAAGCTGCTTTCCTATTGCGTTGCTCTCAAATCGCTCTAGGCCAAAAAACCTCCACGTTCCCCTGCTGCACTCACCACAGGTGGTGTTCTTCCTCCAGTCGCCAAGGTCCACGTCAACCTGTTCGCATGCTGCGGCGTAAGCTTCCAGACTCTGGCAGAACTGGCTGGTGTCTCCCCCCGTGGCACACTGGTCATACACACAGGTTTCAAAGTAGAGCTGAGGCGGGATGCTCCAATGGCAAGGGGCAAAAGGCCCTTTGCTGGCCAGAAGAACTTTGCAGAGGCCTTCAAAAGCTGATTCCAGCACGGGGTCGCAGGGTGGAGGGACCACCGGAGAGGAGTCACACCTGCAAGGAAAAAGGACCTCTCCTCATAATGCTGCAGCTGCTCAGATGTGCTTTGCAAAACTCGCAGTTATACAGGCCTGACTGCTAAGCTGCTTGAACAAGGAACTCTCTAGGCTGAAACCTGGGGCAAGTGAAGAAACAGCCAACTGACCAGTGTCCGTGGGGTGTTCTCCTTTTCTCTCCTTCACCTGGAGCTAATTTGTTTCCTTCTGGCATGAAACTGGGCACGCTTTCTTCAACAGAAACCTTTATTCACACGTGAGCTCCCCTTGAGTTGCAACATAAGAAGATTCCCAGATGGCACCCAAGCGGGATGTTTGAATATTCTGTAGTCTGTTCACAGGGGGGTCAGCCAGATGGCTCTTGGAAGCCAGGAACTCATTACTTTAGTCATTAATTTGCTCATCCACGAGCTCATTAAATCTTTGGGTTACTACAGTCTAGAAAAGTCACCTGCTCAGTTACTCAGCACTAAGACATTACTGCCGCCATTTCTATCGTGCCCTTGGAATACACAGGAACACACACTCTGGTTCCCCCGAGCGTCCAATTCAGATACTGCGCCAGGGAAATTCGGGGGAAAATGCAAACAACATTCTAACGCAATCCTCCTGAGGTGCTATCTGAGGCAGTCATCCGCGTGACCAGTCTCGTTCCCCCCACTCCTTTATTCGGACTCAGCTGTCACACTGCAACGAGTAACAAACAGGCACTTCATCCCTTTTCCATTGAAAAGCTGAGAATTACAGCCATGAGGATGATGGATGAGGTCTGCATGAGAGCATGAGGGAGCTGTTCTGCTCTTTTCCCCTGCACCCCTCAGCCAATCAGTGGCCATTTAGTTTGGGGCGAAGCTGCACCTGGGCGCCATCCAGCTGTTCTTCTGCCGCCTGGGGGAAAAGGTTGTCCGAGGAGACAGTTGGATACCATCTTGCACAATGTCTGAAAAAGTGCTTATGCTGGTGTATCCCCTCCCCCCCCCCGTCACTCCTCCATGAGTTAACAAGAGAATTCTGAGCAGAGAGGGGCAGATGGCACACTTAGCAATAGGAATGACGGGGGCTCAACTAGTCCCGCACTTACGTCCAGTCATCATCTGTCACTCTCCAGCTGTTGCCGAACACATTTGGATCATTTTCCAGGTTTCCATCTGGCGTCTGGAAATCGTCCAGCTGGCTGCCAGAGTATGTGCCACAGAGTCCACACAGTTGCCCCTTGAATCTCTCATCCACCTGGACAAGCAGCTCTTGGTCACCATTGAACTTGGCCGAGAAGCCAAAGGGGCTCTCAAGGACCACGTAAGGAGGCCTTTCCTCCACTCTGATGCCCAAGGGCAGATTGACAGGAACTGCCACTTTGGCTCCATTCACCTGAAGACGAAGGGAAAAAGGAACCAGCTGATCAGCTAAGGAAGAGAGCTGGGACCAGCTTTTGGAAGAGTCTGTGGAGGGGGTGGGCAGGCCTGCTTTCTTTTCATCGACTGGAGAGGGTAGCTGCTTCCCGGACCCTCTATAGCACCCTGCCACCCTCCCCCATTCTTATTCCATCCCGCTTTCCTCCCCAAATCCACCACCCTAGTAGAAAAGGGGTAAAGTCCTTCTGGTAAAATTCAAAAGGATTTTAATATCTGTGGTAGTGTATCTCTGGACCTTTAGAACTGAAGAAAAGTATCCTAAAAATAGAATGCTATCTTCATTAACAGAATGAGCAGGGAAAAGGTATCAGGTTTACAAGCATCTTCAGGCAAACTAGAATTTCCAAAATGTCTAGCCACTTTTCTCAGCTCAACTCAGTATTCAGGTAGAGGTTTTCAAACCCACTCAGACCTTTGTCTTCCCTATCTCAAAGTCCTAATCCTGAAGTCAGGGTTTCACTGTCTAAGCCACTCAGGAATCATTTGGTCTCCCCTCTACCTCTCACTAGGCCTCCGAGGAAAACAAACTCTCATTCATCAAATCCCTCCCTCACAGTGGCGAAGCTTAGAGTCCACGGAGGGGGCGGGGCTATGGCACGGGAGCAGGGCCGCTGTGCACGGGGGTGTGGTCATGATGAGTGGGGGTGTGGCTGTGGCGTGCGAGGGCGTGGCTATGAGCTGGGATGCCCAAGAAACATTGCTGCTGGGTCGAACCACCTCCATTGCCCCCGTTCCTCTGCGACTGCTCCCTCATTCCCTTTCCCAGAAGGAATCTGCCTCAAAAATACAATTCAAAGCCCTTATACAGGGCTCCTTCCCAAGCTCAGTTCCTCCCACCCACCAGTGGGATGAGTTCCTCTCTTAGCCTCAAAGCTCCAGGGTCCCTCGGCAACCTGTTACCAAGCCTGGCCTGCTTCTCAGGCCTACCACACTTCCAGGCTTCGTCACAGAGATCAAGAGGGACTTTTTTCTGAGATTCACTCAAAACACCGAGAAGAAAGTCCTGATGATAAGAACTCTTGGAGAGCAGAGTAAACTACTTTGGAGTGTGGGGGACTCTCCGTTGACTGAGGTTGCCCAACAGAGGAGAGACGGTTTAGCAGTGGGTTCCTGCAGAGGGAAGGGGGTGAACCAGGTGTCCCTCGTGGTCCCTTCCAACCCTGTTAGGTTCTCAGGTGCCCCGTTGTCTTTATGGCAGGGGTGGAGACGCCAATTAAACTTTAGGAAGCTCTTCTGGATGGTAAGAGCTCTTTGAGAGTGGAACGGACCGCCTCAGCGGGGGTGGACTCTCTGTCTTTGGGGGTCCTTACAGAGAGGTGGGATGGCCATTTCTTGCATGGCAGCATGGGGTCGGGACTGGATGGCCCTGGGATCTCTTCTAGATTTAAGTTTTCATGGTTCCAGGAGCCCTGTTGTCCTCGTGGCCGTTGAGCTATCAAGAAAGCAGATTCCAAAAATATTTAAGGAGGCTCTTCCTGTCAGTAAGAGATACTGGATAAGAGAATAAACTGGTCTTTTGGAATAGGGGAGGCTCTCCTTAGTGGGAAGTTTTCAAACAGAAATCACAGAAATCATAGAAATGTAGAGTTGGAAGAGACCACACAGGCCATCCAGTCCAACCCCTGCCATGCAGGAACACCCTCAAAGCACACCTGACAGATGGCCATCCAGCCTCTGCTTAAGAACCTCCAAAGAAGGAGACTCGACCACACTCCGAGGCAGCAGATTCCACTGCCGGACAGCCCTGACCGTCAGGAAGTTCTTCCTGAGGTTCAGGCGGAATCTCCTTTCCTGCAGCTTGAATCCATTGCTCCTTGTCCTGGTCTCTGGAGCAGCAGAAAACAAGCCCACTCCCTCCTCTACATGGCATCCCTTCAAATATTTAAACATGGCTGTCATGTCCCCTCTTAACCTTCAGAAGTTGGATGGCAACATCTCCGGTCCCTTTAGCAGTGGATTCCTGCACAGGCAGAAATGGACTGGACAACCCTTGGGGCCCCTAACAGTTCTAAAAATTGAATGGAGTTGAGGTAAACTGGGGGTTCTCCCAGTGGCACAAAAGAGGGGTGTGTGCTGAATCAATGGGGTTTGCCTACCAGCTGACTCACCATTCAACTATTGACCCAGTGGGTTTGCTCCAGTAGGGATCAACCGAACTGGGGCCATCCTCTTTTGCCTTCTACTTGTTTTACTGGAGGTTCAGAGGCAAGAACCCATTTTTCCTTCCACCCATGAAACTCCATCCAGATCTTCAAGATGACGATCGTAGTTGTGCCCACTAGGCCACATTCCCAGCTAGGCTGACAGAAGATGTCAGTGACACACTGAGCACACTGCTAGCTGCATATCATGAGAGCAAAGCATGCGGCACGCACACACGCGAGACTCTGTGCGAACACCCCACAGCTGCCTGTGGGGCGTCATACTCACATAGACCTCCTTCTTCTTCCTCAGGGCAATGTGTAGGTTTTGGAACGAGATGGCCACGGAGTTGAGAGCCGTCCAGGTCTTGCTCCCTCGGTGTTCATTCCGAGTCGTCACGGAGAACCGCTCGGAGGAGTTGGTGCAAACCTCCACTGCTGTGTAATTGCAGCCCCCCTGGAAGTGGTAGAGTCTCCCATCAAAGGTGACGTAGTGGGGGTCCCCATAGATGTGGCAGGTGGCCTTCTCCGACTCATGGCACCCCAGGGCCCCCTCCAGCACTTTGCAGATCTGGCCCTCCGGGCACGTCTCGGAGCTACAAACGAGGCTGCCATTTTCTGCGCAGT
This sequence comes from Cyclura pinguis, assembly GCA_030412105.1. NCBI lineage: Eukaryota > Metazoa > Chordata > Lepidosauria > Squamata > Iguanidae > Cyclura > Cyclura pinguis. Next base: position 1,199,372 of record CM059601.1, read on the forward strand.
GGCAGCGGCCGACACAGTCCGGTTGCCAGAACGTTTCTCCTTTCTAGGGGAGAGGAGCAAAGAAGAGCTGTTAGACGCATGCGTGCTGGATGCTGGAAGCTGCAGCCAGCTCCAGGGTGGTTCAAACCCTCAGACTGTGCCTGGAAACCAACCTCAAAATATCTTCCTCCCAGGAGGCAGCCGCAGTCTGCCGTTGGGACGCACTGTCCGCCACTGAGAACAAAGCCTTCTCGGCACTCACAGCCCTCCACGCAGGGCTTGCTGCAGTTCCTGGAGGGCCACGGATCGGAGCAGGTGGCGGGACAGGCGCTGGCGCACAGGTTGTAGTGGCTGTTGGAGGGGCACGGGAGGGCTGCAACACAAGGCGTGGAAGGTCAGTGCCGCTGGGACCACCCCCCAGCCCGACTCTGACAAACGTACTGACAGCTCACACAGAGAAGAAAAAAAGGGCTTGAGTTACGAAAACTCTCAGTAGTTGCCCATTCCTTGATAGGGAACGACCAGCCCCAGAAAGTTTTTTCATTAGTCAAGATTCCTTCCCGCCCCCCCCCCCCGGCAGAAAAATTGCACAAAGCCTGTGTTTTCGTGCAAACAGTGCATTTTGCATTGCTGCTACTCTTTCCCTCATTCTCCTCCGGTTTATAGCCTGCTCTCCTCCTACAGCTGTGGGACCCAAGTTCACTGTCCTCTTTTCTGCACTAAAGGGGAAGTTTTGTGCAAGAACAAAACAAATTTTAAGAAAACGAATTTTTCAAGAAAGGTCCTGAAAGTACCAGAAATGAAAGAAACGTGCAAGAACTCTTGCAGCCTCTCCCAGGTAGGAGAAAGCCTCTGAAGTTTCTCCTTCCTGCATGTCAGGATGAAACAAGTGAGGGATTTCTATCTCTCTTCGGAGGCAGCTGCTTTCCTGGGACGTGGGCAGTGGGTGTTCTACTCAGCTCTCCTAGGTGAGGTCCACCTGATGCCAGGGACTGGCCTGCACTCTTGTACATGAAAGGCACCAACTTGAACACAGAGCCCGAGGGAGTCCCCTTGATTTCACAGGCATGCTTTATATTCTCTCTGCATTAGATTTTTATGGCGGATGGCAAGTCACTGCCAGAACACTCCTTGCCAACCACAGATGGGTCTGTGAGTGAGGAGACCAGAGGAGATTGGAGTGGAAAGCGTGGCCTCCTCTGCCTACTCTAGAGGAAGAACCTCCCATCCTAAAGCTGGCAGGCTGATTTGGGATGAGCCCTGTTCCCTACGTAAATGACTTTTATGACTCAGAGACACTGGATCAAGGAGGGACCCCTGAAAAAGTACAGCCCCTTCTCACCCTTGAGAATAATTTTGGACTCCTACTCACGGCAGAAGGTGGCGTTTCTCCAGCTGGGCAAGTCCGCACCGGCTCTTTGGCAGGTGTCTGCGTAGGCCTCCAGCGCACTGCACAGTAGTGTTTGGTTCCCACCCAAGGCACAGAGGTCAAAGACGCAGCTCTCAAAGTAGTTCTCAGGGTTGATGACAGACAGGCAGGTCGCCAGAGGTCCCCGGCTGCTGGTCAGGAGCCCACAGAAGGCCTCGGAGCGGTAGAGCTCCTCCTCTTCTGGAGTGCAGGGGGGGACAATCGGTGGTGGAGCCCCGCAAGAGGGGTGGTCGTATTCTGCATTGGGAACTTGCCAGCTGTTTCCCAGCTGACTGGAGTTCCCGGCTTGCTCTCCGTTGGGCATCAGGAGGTCATCCTGCCTGCGGTCATTGAAGTTCCCGCACATTCCACAAGTCAGGTTGAAGTAGCTGGTAGGCACCCGGATTTCCACCGAGTGATCGGTGTCATAGGAGACGGACAGGCGGAAGTCCGTCTCCAGCCTCACGTATCTCCCATTCCTTCCCACACTAAGGGAACTGCTCTGCATGTTCACCGGAAGAGTCCTCCATATTTTATTGACCTGCAGAAATCCACAAGGAGAAGAGAGTTCAGGCATCGGAACCTTCAGGTTGGGAACAGAATTCTTAAAGATCCAAAAGAAAGGCCCCCAGGGAGGGATGTGCTTCACCGAAGATGCGGGGTGGATGAGGCAACTTGCTGCCTTCTGTTTTTGGTGTGCGCCTTCAAGTTGGTTCCAACAGATGGAAGCCCGAAGGATACCCTCCCAGGGGTTTTTCTCTGCAAGATTTGTTCAGAGGGGGTTCTGTTTTTGCCTCCCTCTCTCAACCTCAGCGGCTTTCCATAGCCAAGCAGAGATTTAATCTCTGGCTTCCAGAGTCATAGTCTCTGAACCGCAAATCACTAAACCACACCCCCTGACTCCTTGTGAAAATCATTAGAGAGGAGAAGGTATCAACAATCTAAAGAATGAGGAATTACTCAAAAGGTGACTGTCAAGTGAGGAATCTGGTGGGGAAGAATTGGGGAAAAGTTTCTTAGATATGTCAAGAGCAGCTTTAAAAAAACAATCACGCACACACACGCACACGCACGCACACATGCTAGGAAGAGCTGCTTTCTCCTATTAAGAATCTGCCATTTTCCAGCTGAGATGGAGGCCATATACTGAATCCAGAATCCATAATAGATGTTTAGAAAAAGACAGAAGGATTATTGTGGATACCAGGTTGTTTTCTTGTTTCGGGGTCAACTGAGCCTTCTCATTTTCTTTCTTTTTTTTTTTTTAAGTTTCACTGGTCAGCACCATCTCTTGGGTTGCAATGGGTTTATCTCTGTTATAAGCTCAAGGGAATGAGTTAGAAATCGCACCGGGAGAAGAGGAGGGGTGGGAACTCTCACCCATCCACCCAAGGCACACAGGGTCTCCTGGATGTCTTACAGAGGAGACTGGCCAGCTCCCTGCTGGGATGCCCTAGCTGGAGATCCTACACTGAGCAGGATGTTGGGACTTGGTGGCCAATGGGGCCCCTTCCCGCTCTAGGATTCTATGGTTCTGTGACTGCAGGGTCTTGAGGCAGGTTACAGTTCATCGGACGTTTGCTAGTGAATACGCTGAGTCTGTGTTTGAAAAAGCCAAGGACTGGTGTGCTCAGGTATCTGTAGACGTGTGCGACAGATATAATGGGAGGCCAGGAAAGATGACCTTCTGACCTCTCACCCCAGCTAAATAGAGTCAGCCAGGCCCACCGATGAGAAGGTGGAAGAGGAATGTGCGACCAGTGGCTGGGAGACTCAGAAAGCAGAAAGCATCCACTAAGCTCGGAAAAGAGTGATTGGACAAGAGTAATTGGCACCTCCACAATTGCTGATGAATTAAGCACGGAAAAAGGGGCCCAGCCGTTCAAACCCTTAGGCTGGATCTCCGGGCACAGAGACGGCCAGTGCTTACCAACACTCGGCTTGGGTAGCCCTTGACTATTTCGACCCGCTGCCCGTAAACCTCCACCAGGACCCTCTGGACGTAGGAGACGGAGGGGTTTCCTCCCCGGTGCTCGTTCTTGGCCTCGATGTTGAAGAACGGCAGCCCTGTGGGGTTGGTGCAGACCCTGGCCAGCGTGTAGGTGCAGTTGCCCATGAAGTGGTGGGTGGCTTTGTCAAAGGTGTTGTAGTGAGGGTCGTTGTGGACGCGGCAGACCCCGTAGGTCTGAGGATAGCAGCCGGGAACCCCGTTCTGAACCCCGCAGTAACGGTCCGGCGGGCAGTGGGCTTCGAGGCAGTACAGGCGTCCTCCCCGCCCGGGGCACAGGCACTTGGAAGAGCAGGTGTCGTCCGTCCAGAACTCGGTGCCCACGGGGTAGTGCTTGCCCTGCTCCCAGCATCCACACTGGTGGCTGGGCACGCAGGTGCCACTGCTGTGGAGGAGGAACCCGCTGTCGCAGACGCAGGCCTCTGTACAGGGGAGGCCGCAGGCGGCGGGAGCAGTTGGGTCCACGCAGGTACCGGGACAGGCGTTCGCGCATGGCTCATAGTGGCTGTTGGGTGGGCAGGAGATGGCTGCAGAAAGGAAGGAGACCTCTGTAAGTTTGGGTTAGAGATCCCAAACACCCAACGTTGCCTCACACCTCACATCATTTGGCATTACACGCAAAATGAGGCTCTGCTGGTCCCCAAGACTTACGGCAGAAGGTGGCGTTCCTCCAGAGCTCAACGCGGATGCCGTGGGACTGGCAGGCATCTGCGTAGGACTGCAGGCTCCTGCAAAGGGAGCCCCGGTCCAGGGACAGGGCGCACTGATCGTAAACGCAGCCGGTGAAGTGCCCCCTTGGGTCCAAAGTGCTGTGGCAATGGCTGAACGGCCCCGTCGGATCTGTGATGAGACCGCAGAAGCGGCCGCTCCGAGCCGCTTCCTTCACAGCCTCCGTGCAGACAGGATCCGTCCCGGAGGAACAGCTGAGAGGGAAAAGCAACACCTTTATCTGGTCCGCGGCAAAATTAAGCGGGGAGGAGATCATACCTCTGTCAGGGAAGCAGCATACCTGGTGTGGTTGGAGACCAGCCAGCTGTTCCCCAGGCTGGTGGAGTCCGGCTCCCGTTCCCCGCGGGGGTTCAGGAAATCGTCAGCGGGGTTGCCGTTGTAGTTGCCACACAGGCCGCACACCTTGCCCTGGTAGGTGCTCGGGAGAGTCACTTCCACCTGATGGTCTCCGTCAAACTTGACGCTCAACCCAAAGTCTGTTGCCACCACGGTGTAAAAGCCGCTGGGGAAGATGTGCACCCCGGGTGTGGGTGCGGAGGGAACCTCCGCTTCCTTCCCATCGACCTACAGGGAGATTCGGGCATGTCCATTGGAGACGGAGGATAAGGTAGGGGAAACCTTTTTGGTGTAGCCCCTCTAGAGAAGACAACACGCCAGAGGGAGGGATGCTATTTGGGCGCTGCCTCCCCCCCCCCACTGCCCTCCACGTACCTTCACCGTTCCCCCCTTCTCCAGAGTCACCCGGATGCCGAGGACATCCACGTCCACGCTTTTCACGTAGGACACCTGCGTGTTGCCCCATCTGTGTTCATTGGTTGCTTCCACGTTGAAAGAGTGCAGGAGAGAGCTGTGGGGGTCACACAGCTGGGAGAGGGTGTAGGTGCAGTTGCCCATGAAGTGGTGGGTTTGCTTGTCGAAGGTATAGTAGTGGGGGTCCCCGGACACCACACAGGACTCTGCGGGGAAGAAAAGGCAGTCAGACCAGACCTCTGAGCAGGGAAGAATCAGCAATGAGCATCACTGCACGTCCCTCCCTCCATCCAAGGGACGATGCGATGCACTACAACAGCAGGACGGCAGAGAGAGAAATAGCACCGCCTTCATTTGGTGACCAGTCAGACATAGAGGGAAGATTCATGCTTCTGTGATGAAAGATGTCAGTATTTGGTACGCTTGTTATGCCGCAGACCTTCTGGTGGCCAGCTGTTCCCCAGGGCTGAAAATCTCATCATCGGAGGGAGAAGATGCTGAGGCTGACTTTCTACGCCATCAGGAGTCACAGAGAGTCACAAAAGCTAGGCCAGGACCCAGATCGACAGAAGATTTGGAGCCATGCTGGGATGAGGCCCCAAAGAATTGGGTTCCCCCATCCCTGGATCTGTAGAGGAGGCCCAGAGGAGGTCTAGCAGGCACCCGTCTTGAGGGAATGCCGGAAGAGGCAGCGTAGGCAGCAACCCGACAGGTGAAACACATGCCCAAGGGCTAAGACTCCTCAGTAAAAGAGACCTCTGAGGAGCAGAAAGGCTTGGGATTTAGTTCAGCTGCTTGAGGAGGGTTTTTCTGGAGTTCTGGAGGACCCAGTTACTTAAGGGGTCACCCTGCTCGGTCTCCTACTTGGAAAAGAACCCCACTGTTTCTACCTCCATGAAAGCTGGATGGTTTCTGCACATTGTCTGCTCCTCACTCCTAGTTTCGGACCTCCTGGGCCTTTGGACCACTTTCTACAGTGCTGCTTGGATCTAGCAAGCCTGCCAGGGCAACCAGTAGCGGCTGGGCTGCAGCAGAAGACTCTTGGACTCCTACTCTCCTTTTTGGCACAGGCGACCTGGGTGGGACGCCTGAAAGAGCCCTCAGAAGCATTCACTTGCCATGTCCTGGATATTACTGCCCTGGGGAAGAAAGGGGGCTCCTGGACTTCCCTCCCACCCTCTCTGGCACCCCTGGCATTCCACAGCAGTGCTCAGTTCTGGGAGACTCACCTAAGGTTGGGGGAGCCGGGCTGGTTGTTGTGCTGGTCGTGGTGGTGGAAGTGGTGGTGGTCGTGGTGTATCCTAGAATGAAAAATTATGCAGATTCTTTGTTTTACAGCGCCTGTCACGCGTCCCTGTGGGGATTCAGGGCAGAAAGTATAGCCGTGCAGACAAACTGGACCAAGATCCCAGAAAACAAGGCCCCCCTCACGAGCTGGAGGCAAAACGGCAGCCAGCACTGCATGAGTGTTCCGCCACCCTTTCCAAACTCTCAAAGGGCTTGAAGGGGAGTGCGTTCCTCCTGGGGGTGCTGACTTCTTGATTGGAGGAGGGGTAGGGAAGCAGCTTGTGGATTTTGCATTCCACCATCTCCACAAAGTGACAGGCACAGATGTACAACCAGGTGACACCGTCTGACATCACTACCAGAAGTCCACTTAAAACCACAAAGAAATAATGCACGGAGTCAACTACAAGAACAGCTCAAATGGGTGCCGTTGGCAAAAACGTGCAGAAACACACTGTAGTCCGTAAGGGAAATTTGCATAAATTAGATCAATTGCACAAATCAGTCCACACTAAATATAAGATAAAGCTGTACAAATTTCTGTCCAGGACGAAAATACAACCCTCAAGACCCTGATAGGAAACAAAGATGACGGAAAACCCCCAGGAGCTTTGGGGAAACTCAGTCAAACCGGGACTCCTTGTAGTCCCCCTGTGGTTCCCCATCCATCTCAAAGAGGCAAGACCCTAAATCTCCAAAGAACCTCAGCTTCAGGGGTTTACCTGGGCAGGTTCCCACCGTCATGGCAACATCGTCCACGGCCACATCACTGCGGAAGTCGTCCCCCCTCATGCCTTCCAGGATTATCTAAGGAGAGATAATACCTCCAGTTGGTTCTGAAACCGGACAAGACTCTGCATAAGTGACCGGGCCCGTGACTGCCTGGCAGAGACTGTCTCCATTACCTGCAGCCTTCCTGCGTGAAGGATGGTGACTTCTGCTTTATTCCACCGGTTGCCCTTGTTGCCCATCTCAGACCAGACCAGCTCAGGGGCTCCGCCGTCAGAGACCACATAGACACGCAGAGCCATTGTGCGAGCCACGCCGTACATGTGATACCAGAAGCGGAAGCAATGGGGCCCGTGGGAGGCGCAGGTGGGGCTGAGCAGGTGTGCCACGTCCCCTGGGTTGGCGTCGTTGCTCTTCAGGTAGATGAAGTAGCCCTCTGAAAAGGAGAACCGGCTGTCAACACAAGGGGCCTTCCGTAGAATGCGGGAAAGTGCCACTGAGAGGGGAAGGAGCTCCCATCTCCACCTGAGCAAAACGTGAGAGATTCCCTTGGCAGAGATCCACTTCTCCCTCCCTCCCTCCCTCCCTCCCTTACCTCCCGTGGTGTGGTCATAGGATGGTCCCGTCGTGGTTGAGGATGTCGGCCCGGCGTGTCGTGTCCAGTCAAAGCTGTCTGTGTCCGACTGTGTCCAGGAGCAGAAGTCCACATCGAAGGAGCAAGAGAAGTCACACTGAGTGGAGGAATCTGCAAAAGGGTGAGCAAAGAGGTTGAAGTCAGCTTTGGCAGGGCCACGGGCTTCCAACTGCATGTGAAGAAAAGCTACCCTTTCCATAAGTTTCCAGAGCTTGAATGGCCACTGCTCTTCCTACTTGGAGCTCCCCTCTGGGTCTTGCTTGGGGTCACTCAGAGCTGAACTCGGGACCGGAGCCCCTCTGCTGAGGAGGGAGCAGTTCTTCCATGGTTTTCCAGCTTCCTCCTTCTCCTGGCACTAACCCTCCCTTCTCCTTCCCCATTCCAAGGAGGATCCATGACCAACCACGCTACTCAGAATGGAAGACGCAAACACTACAAATATTTAGGAGTTGCCATCCAGGAAGCATCTTTCCATGGCTCCCAAGCAACACTTTCCTTCCCCAAGGAAAGTCCACTCTCCAATAGGACAAGTGGCTCAGATTCCCAGTCCTGGCAAACTGGGACTTTCTTTGCCTTTTTTCTGTGTACATGGCCTCCCCCTCCTCAACTGCTCAAGTTCTTTGGGAAAAACCACATAGAGATGCTGGAGTGGTTGTCTCAGCCTGGATGGTAGTGGTAGGAGCTAGAAGGATCAAGAAATAGGGATTGAGTAAGACTAAACTTACTTTCTTACAAGTTGGACTATGGATCATTGGGTTCCTTTTGAATTGACAGACTGGTTGACTTTTCATTTCATTTATTATGCCGTTTGTCCACTATCAAAACCTTATCCAAGCTAAGATTCTGAGAGCAGCATAAGATCATCAGCAGGGAAATTTAACCTGAGAAGAACCATCAACTGTGGGGTGTATTTGGAATGGATTAATCACACCTTCCCTTGCATGAGGACACTGGACAGCCTAACCCTCTGCTGACCTAACAACCTACTGGCCCATTGAAGCCAGGCTTGTCTGCTCTGATTGGCAGCCACTCTCAAGAATCTCAGGCTGAAGTCCTTCCCAGCTCTTCTGGTGTTAGATCCTTTTAACTGCATGGAGAGTTTGAGGGCTGAGCCTTCATTACTGAATCTGCAGCTTCAGCTACAGACCTATGATGGCTGGGACTTATGGCTTCACTTATGGCCCCACCCCTCAAATTTCACTGTATCAGTCATCCATTCAAAACTGTGCCAATAAGGAGGAAAAATGGCAGATTTCTAAAGAAACCAGAATGGTTGACTGAAGAACTCTCAGCTGAGCTAAGTGTTAAAAGAAACATGTACAGGAAAAGGAAAAATGGTGAAACCACCAAAGAGGAATTCAAGCAAACAGCCAGGAGATATAGGGAGAAGGTCAGAAAAGCTAAAATGCAGAATGAACTCAGGCTTGTCAGAGACATCAAAAACAATAAAAAGGGTTTTTTTAGATATGTCCACAGCAAAAAGAAAAACAAGGAAATGATAGGATCACTGTGTGGAGAAGGTGACCAATTAATAATGGGGTGGAGTGAGAAGGCAGAATACTTAATACTTACTTAATACCTTCTTTGCCTCAATTTTCTCCCAAAAGGATGGAAGTACTCAACCTTGGGCGTGGGGAGCAGGTGAGGAAGGGGGGGAAATGCAGCACAGAATAAGTAGAGAAGTAGTACAGGAATATCTGGCTAAACTAGATGAATTCAAGTCCCCAGGGCCAGATGAACTACATCCAAGGATATTAAAAGAACTGGCAGAAGTCATTTCTGAACCACTTGCAATAGTCTTTCAGAACTCTTGGAGAACAGGAGAAGTTCCAGCAGACTGGAGGAGGGCAGATGTCATCCCCATCTTCAAGAAGAGGAAAAAAGAGGACCCTAATAATTATCGCCTGGTAAGCCTGACATCAATTCCAGGAAAGATCCTAGAGCAGATCATTAAACAGTCAGTTTGTAATTACTTAGAAAGCAATGCCGTAATCACTAAAAGCCAGCATGGATTTCTCAGAAATAAGTCATGCCAGACTAATCTTATCTCTTTTTATGATGGGGTTACAAGCTTGCTAGATGAAGGGAATGCTGTAGACGTAGCATATCTTGACCTCAGCAAGGCCTTTGACAAAGTTCCCCATGACATTCTTGCAAAGAAGCTAGTAAAATGTGGGCTGGACAGGGCTGCTGTTAGGTGGATTGGTAATTGGTTGACTGATCGTTCCCAAAGGGTGCTCCTCACCAATGGCTGCTTTTCATCCTGGAGAGAAGTGACCAGTGGGGTGCCACAGGGTTCTGTCCTGGGCCCAGTGCTGTTCAATATCTTCATCAATGACTTGGATGAAGGAGTGGAGGATATGCTGATCAAATTTGCAGATGATACCAAATTGGGAGGGGTTGCTGATACACCAGAGGACAGGATAAAATTTCAATATGACCTTGACAGATTGGAGAGCTGGGCCAAAGCTAGCAAAATGAATTTCAGCAGAGAGAAATGTAGGGTCCTGCACTTGGACAGAAAAAATGAAAGGCACAAGTATAGGATGGGGGATGCATGGCTGGATACCAGTACGTGTGAAAGGGATCTAGAAGTCTTGGTAGATCACAAGCTGAACATGAGTCAGCAGTGTGATCCGGCAGCCAAGAAAGCCAACGCGATTCTTGGTTGCATCAAGAGGAGGATGGTGTCTAGATCGAGGGAGGTAATGATATCACTCTATTCTGCAGTGGTTAGGCCTCATTTGGAATACTGTGTCCAGTTCTGGGCACCTCAATTCAAGAAGGATGTTGACAAGGTGGAATATGTCCAGAGGAGGGCAACCAAAATGGTGAAGGGTCTGGAAGCCATGAAGCCTATGAGGAGCGGCTCAGGGAGTTGGGTATGTTTAGTCTGCAGAAGAGAAGGTTAAGAAGGGACATGATAGCTATGTTTAAATATTTGAAAGGATGTCATGTTGAGGAGGGAACAGGATGGTTCTCTGCCGCTCCAGAGACTAGAACAAGGAGCACGGATTCAAGCTGCAGGAAAGGAGATTCCACTTGAACCTCAGGAAGAACTTCCTGACGGTTAGAGCTGTCCAGCAGTGGAATATGCTGCCTCGGAGTGTGGTAGAATCTCCTTCTTTGGAAGTTTTTAAGCAGAGGCTGGATAGCCATCTGCTGGGAAAGCTTTAATGGGTTTCCTGCATAGCAGGGGGTTGAACTCAATGGCCCCTGGGGTCTCTTCCAACTCTATGATTCTATGAACCTCTCACCAACAGACTAAAGTGCTCGGTGATGGAGCCACCTACCTGCTGTATGGATTGATGTGGTTGTCTCAGCTGGGACGGTGGTGGTTGGTACTGGAAGGAAAGAAATCAATCCCTTTTTAAAAAGAAATCTGTATTAAATCATTTTATTTATAATACACTTTCATCCAGCACTTTATCATCCCAGCAACAGACCCAAGAGGCAACTCATGTGGAAAGAGAGCAATTGGAGCCCAAGGGTCACCACGTCCCACTCCATTCCTGCCATGCAGGAAAACACAATCCACGCACTCCCTTTGACAGATGGCCCACCCAGCCTCTGTTTAAAAACCTCCAAAGACGGAAAGCCCACTACACTGCATTGAAGCATCAGTGTACTCCACTCTCAAACTGCTCTTACTTTCATGAAGTTCTTCCTAATGTTTAGTGGAGTCTCTTCTCCTGAAGTGTGAAGCCATTGCTCCATGGTGTCCTAGTCTCTGGAGCAGCAGCAAACAGGCTTGCTCCATCCTCCATATGACACTCATTCAAACATTTAAGCAAGGCTATCTCATCTCCTCTCAACTTTCTCTTCTCCAGGTTAAACATCCCCAGCTCCCTCAGCAACTCCTCCTAGGGCTTCCTGGTTTCCAGGCCTTGAGAAGTTACGGGCCGAGATCTTGCACCGCGAACATAACTATGACGATGGAAGTCTGTCATCACAGTTATGTCTGATGGTGTCACACCCACACCCACACCAAAAAACCAACTACCTTTGCACCCTTCCAACCTCCTGACTGAAGGATCTCAGAGTCGCTGGAGATCGGGGTGTCGGGGAAGGACATCTGCGGCACTCTCCTGGCTGTGGGGTATGTTCCCCACAGGCAGCCGGAGAGACTCCTTGAAGTCCTCCTGCCCTGCCTGTTCCAAGGCTCCCCACCACCCCGAAAACGCTGCGGATGTCGTTATCCAGCGCTCCGGGCTCCGGTGCCCTGGAAATGCTTCGGCCGGGGTACAGACTGGCCGCAATGGTAGGTCTTTCGTTGGCCCAGAAATGTGAGTCTCCAGCCATTTCAGGACTGGGAGGCCACCTTGTGACCTTGTCGCCACTGAAGAGGAAACCAGCCAAGGTTTTCAAAGACCAGGATCCTTTTGAAAGAAGACGTTTTTATTGAACTCTTTTGAACTGCTTTTTAAAATCCTTTTTGTCTGTAGCTTTTTAATTGTTTTAATATTGTGAATACTTTAAATGTATTTTAAGAGTGGCTTCTGTATGTTTCCAGCTATATTGTGCTTGATTTAGATGGTAGATGCCTTGAGTCCCAATTTGGGGGAAAAGGTGGAGCATGCGTAAAGACGTGTACTCCGCCTGTTCCCCACAACTGGAACCACCACCACCACCACCACCATCATCATCATCATCATCATCATCATCATCATCATCATCATCATCAGACTTAGTGTGATTTCTACAAAATTCTGATAAAACCAATAACATTTGTCTGAAAATAGGCAAACAGTTTTTAATGCCTGGAAAGGTATTTTTCAAAGTACTTCAAATGTCCTTCACTGACATTATTCAGTAACAATGTTTGGGAAATAAAATGTTGCCATTTGTAAACTTTTTGTTTATTTTCTTGGTTATTCTTGCTTACTTCTGTCAGTGGGTGTTTTTGGAAATTTATTTTTGTTGTGATAATGCCAAAAATAATATAAAATTTAAAGAAATGTTGCCATTTCTCATTGTAGTGTTTAAAAAGAACCTGTCACATTGCTTGTTCTGATCTGCCTCAACTACTTTTTTTGGGGGGGGAACATCCCTTAGGACTGGCAAGAAAATGAGAAAAAAAAACTCCGTCATGATTTCTGCCACAATGACTTTAAAATGCCATTTTAAAAGGTAACCTTTGAAAATAACTGTTACTAACATTTATTGTATTAGTTTTGAAATACAACTTTGACCAGAAGGTTAGTAGTTACAGGGAACTGCATTATTTGTAACTCATTGTTTCCAGAGCTTTTACGGTTTTGCCCTAAATGGTTTGTCTGAAAAGGGCTTTTTAGAGGGTGTCATATTGTGTGAAATTGTACAGTTTTATTTTTTTCCCCATCTCCGCTATTGTGTATTGAAGATTTAACCCATGTAATATTAGAACATATTATACAGTACCATGTTGCATTCTTAAGTTGTAAATGTTTTGCTATCATAAAATAAGACTAAACTAAAAATAGGTATTAATTGTCTAGTTCTGTGTTTTATGAAAATTCTGTTAACAACTGACAGAAAAACAAAACGGAGAATAAATGGTGTCTTGTCGATCTTCCAAAACTGTACAGTTTTAAAGCTGCTTTTTGTCCTTTTAAAGTTTATGCTTTATTTTTTTTAACATTATGCATACTTTACTTCTATTAATCTTGAGGCAAAGGTGAGGTATAAACAAATTCATCTAGTCTGCTTTTCCTTGTGGGGGCAAAGTCCAGCCTATTTTGCTAAGTACAGCTGTTTATGGGGTACCTAATAATTATCATAACCTTGACTGATGGACTAGTTCAGCCAGCAGGCAGGCAGTCTGTGCAATTCCTGGAAAGAGTTTTGCAATCTCAGGGCTACGAATGAGCGTTTCCCACAACCTGTGACATCCTCTCCATCCTTATTCCAGCTCCTGGTTATTCGCAGTTAAGTCCCAGTGATGCCAGCTGGATTTGTGTTGAAAGACACAGCATCACAGCCCAGGAATTTGGAAATCCTGAAACCAGAGCCAGAAAACTCTTGGCCCCTGAAAGGGAACGAGGTGATAAGATGTAGCCATCTTCAGATATCTGAAGGACTGACATCATGAGGAGGACGGAGCAGCCTTGTTTTCCGCTGATCCAGAGGCAAGTCCTGAACCAGCAGATTCAAATGACACCACAGGAGGTTCTGGCTAAGCATTAAAAAGGGATTTTAGAGGGTAGGTCAAACCTGGCTGACATTGGAACAGACGACCACAGAACGTGGGGAGGTCTCCTCCTTTGGAGGTTTTCAAACAGGGACTGGACGCTTACATCTCAGGGGTACTTTGTTAAGTGATTCTTGAGAGGCGAGAAGGTTGGACTAGATGACTCTGGGGACCCAAAGTCTATAATTCTATTGTTCAATGAAAGCTAGTTAAGCCAAAGAATTGTTCCTCCTGTGGAGCAGGCAATCCCTCTCCTGTCAGTTCTACTGTCTCAAGGCATTATTCAGAAATGTCCATATTATAAACACCCACTGTTTTCCTTTTGAATTAACCTCAGGTTAACACTTTGGAAAAGGCTGGGTACATGCATTTTCAAGACTATTTTTCTTCCCCACATCCCAACTTCTCTGCCCCCTCCAGAAGAAACCGAGTGGAGAGACTGATAAAAATTTGTCTCTGCAGGCCAACCTGTCTGCCTGTCCTTTTTCTGGGAGAGTTTGCATGATAAATCGTCAGCACAGTCAGTTGTCTGCCTGCTCCATTTCTCTGGTAACAGTCACTGGTTTTGTCTCATACAATGGTACCTTGAAGATATGTGGGGTTGTATATGCAGGCAGGCAGGGGGAAAGCAGTGACAAATCTTTGCTGAGTGTGCAAAGGCCACCCACGACTCCGAACAACAAATGCTGACCCCACTCCTCTTCCACGTTGAAGATAAAAGAGGTAGGTGTTGGGCATCAGTTCCAGTAATGCTCACTCCAGAGAGGCACGTGGCTCTTCCCAGGCAGAGCGTGCTGCCTGTTTAAATGCCACCCATGTGTGCAATATTTTTTGGGGATGGGCTTATTATTTATATATTATTTCTGTACCTATTTATTTTATTTATATAGCATTAGTCTCAAACTCTGCACAAGTCAGGGAAATGAAAATATAGATATGGATGTAGAAAGACGCTGTGTTAAGCTAGGGTTACCAGAGTGAAAACTGGGGAGGGTTCCTGTGCCTTTAATGTTTGTATAGAAGAGAGAATTGCAAAAGGTGCTGCAGCTTGTTATCTGGTTGCACAGGAAGGAACTTCTCCTGAAATTCCCCCTTTTGCCCAACCATTAAAAGTACAAGAGCCCACCCTGGTTTTCAGGCCGGCAAGTCCAAAGGCTAGTATTCTGTAAGCAGGCACAAGGCGAGAATCCTAAAAAAGCTTCCCTTCCAGTTGCTCCTGAAAAGCTGAGGCAGGGAAGGCGTCACTTACGGCAAAGCCCCCTCCGAACAGCCACGTTGTCCACCGCTGTGTCACCGTATTCCGTCAGCCCTCGGACCGCTTCAAAAGCCACCTGGCAAAGGGGGAAAACACTAACTGTAGGACCAGTCTCCCTATATGAGCCCGCCCGAGTTTTAAGATCTTGGCAGGGGGGAATTCTTTCAGTCCCGGCAGTAGTTCAAGGGTTAACGTGTCATTTTTTGGGTCTTAATAAATGTCTACTTGTTGTTATTTTGCTTAAACTGTCTTTGGCTGCCTCTATCTAACCCGATAAAGAGGTAGGTCATACTTACTACAGGGAGCCTACAAAATAACACAGCCACTCGTCCACAATAAGGAGGTCACCTTGAGGCCCAGGTACTAAAGCCAGGAAGGGATTAAGGGGAGGAGGGCAAGGACAGCTGCAGGAACCCAGGGTTGGAACTACAGGGACAATCTGGAAAGGATCCATCACACCATCCCCAAACTACCAGTCCCATGATTCCACAGGATGCAACCATGGCGGTTACGGTACAGCCACAGCCCTCTGGGTGTTTGGTGTGAAAGGGCCCCAGGATAGGCACGGGTGCTGTTTCTCCCCATTTTGGCCAGATGCTGCCTGGGGGCCCCCACCCTCCCCCAGCCACTAAATGGCCAAGCGAGTGCATGCACATATCTGCCTGCTGAAGAAGGCTTTCTTGGGGAGGAGGCTTTGTGCTAAAGGGCATTGTGCAACTTTTTAATTTATTATATTTATATGCCCCCTCTTCTCCCAAAGTGGGACCCAAGGTGACTTCCAAAAAGTTAAAAAATGTTAAAAGCATGTACAACAATTAAAAACATTAAAAACATATAACTTAATAAGTAAAAACTTCTCTGCTTGTCCATTAAAGTCCTGCTTAAAAACCACTCTATTCTGCTTTGGTCAGACCACATCTGGAATACTGTGTCCAGTTCTGGGCACCTCATTTCGAGAACTATATGGACAAGCTGGAGCGTGTCCAGAGGAGGGCAACCAAAATGGTGAAGGGTCTGGAAGCCATGAAGCCCTCTGAGGAGCGGCTTAGGGAGCTGGGGATGTTTAGTCTGCAGTAGAGAAAGTTAAGAGGGGACATGATAGCCAGGTTTAAATATCTGAAGGGATGTCATGTCGAGGAGGGAGCAGGCTTGTTTTCTGCTGCTCCAGAGACTAGGACAAGGAGCAATGGATTCAAGCTGCAGGAAAAGAGATTCCACTTAAATCCCAGGAAGAACTTAGTGATGGTCAGAGCTGTTTGGCAGTGGACTATGCTGCTGCCTGGGAGTGTTTTGGAATCTCCTTCTTTGGAGGTTTTTAAGCAGAGGTTGGATGGCCGTCTGCCAAAGGGAGTGTTTTGATGTGGGTTCCTGCATGGCAGAAGGGGGTTGGACTGGATGGCCCCTGGGGTCTCTTCCAACGCTATGATTCCATGATTCTAAAAAGAAATGTCTATTCCAGCCTACAAAAGGAGAGCAGGGAGTGGGCCCGCCTAGCCTCCCATGGAAAAACATTCCAGAGGGTGGGAGCAGCCATGGAGAAGGCCCTGTCTCCCGTGTCCTCACCAGGTGAGCCTGGGCTGGTAGCGGGACTGAAAGAAAGCCTTCCCCTGCAGATCTCAAGGCTCTAGCAGGTTCATATGGGGAGGTACAGTCTTTCAAATAACTTCCAGGTTACGCACATGTATGTCACTAACAGGATTCCGGCCATGAATATATTTTAAAAACCAAGAGCCTCACGGTCCGCTGTCCTTCTGGGCACACCCTACTTTTGTAAACCCCAGAAGGCCGTTTTCTGTCTTACCCTGACGCGCTTTTCCTTTGAGAAATGCACTGAGGTGAATCCATGCAGCCAAGCCGAGCTCTGGCTTCCTCTCCGACTCCAGACCGTGACCCCTCCGGCCCCTTCTGCCAAGACCAGGACGTTCAACTCGTTCGAATCCTCTGAGCCAAACATGTGGTACCAGAAATCGATGCAGATTTCCCCCGAGACCACGAGCTCCGGGCTCTCGAGTCGGTTGGTCTCGGAAGGAACGAGGTTGCTGGCCTCTTGGTAGATGAAGTACCCGCCTGCAGGCAAAATCCCCACAAAAGACAAGAAACTGTCATCTTTGACCGGCACGTTGGCTTGGAAGTGGAGCGCGGCGAAGTGGAAAGTGCAGCAGAGTGGAACGGCCAGCAGCAGTAAAGCATCACCACCAAAACAAACAAGGGCCAAGGGAGGCAACCGATGGAAAAGTTCCACGGAGCCTTGCGGTGAAAGCACAACGGCCACAGGTGGGAAGATTCTGACAAAAAAGCGAAGGAGGAGGCGGAATGTCTGATCCCAAAGCCCTGCAATGTTTCTTTCAAAGATATATATTTATATATATATTCATTTGGAACAGCAGTGGCCTCTCAATTTATTAAAAGGTGACATTTTGCGGGAAGATGTGAATCGTGTTGCTGTTGTTGAATAAACTTCAAGTCATTTCTGATTTACGGCAACCTTAAAGCAAACTTATGAGAGAGGTTTTGGGCAAGATTTTCTCAGAGAGGGTTTGCCTCAACTCCCACTGAGGCTGAGAGAGTGTGGCTTTCCCACGCTCACCCAGTGGGTTTCCATGGCTGAGTGGGGATTCAGACGGGGTCTCCAGGAGTCCAAGCCCAGCCTTGAAACCACTGTGCCCCAATGGCTCCCACGTGAGACATACCTATGTTTAAAAAGTACAATGACGTTGTATCAGGTTAACTGTCGCAGCTTCCTCAAAGAATGTTAGGAACTGAGGTGTTGGGAATGTTCGCACTAACCTTATATGATGTTGTTTTCTAAGCGATACCTTTAATTTCCAAGGAACATTATCATTAAAGCTAAGGAAAGTTACTTTTTTGAACTACAGCTCCCAGAATCCCCCAGCCAATATAGCCAGTGACCATGCTATTGGGAATTCTGGGAGATGTAGTCTAAAAGAGTAGATTTTCAAAGCAAATGTTCAAAAACAAGGGTAGGAATCGCGTAGTGCCCTAGATGTTGTCGGACTGTAACTTTCCCCAGCACTAGCCGGCACAGCTGACGGTGAAGGATGCTGGAAGGTCCAGTTCAGAAACACCAGAAAGGCTGTGCGATTCTCGCCCTGGTGTAAAACATCATGTGTTAGACCTGAAGCTGAGTCAGAATGAGGTCAGAGGAGGTCAGCCATATTCCTACGTATGAATTTGGGCAACCCGCACCGTGGAGATGAGGGGAACGGATCCCGGAATCCCACCAGAAATATATCGGACAAGCCACCTGATGTAACGTTTGAAACCGCCACACTCTGTTAATGGAGAGATATGGAGAGACTTCCTGCCAAAGCTACAAGCTATGAAAAACTGAACTAATACAGTATAAGATCTCTCTTCCTTCCTAATAAAATTTATCCTGCCCTTTTGTCATGAGATCTCAGGGAGGCAAACAGATAAAACTATATAAACAACCTGAACTATTCCAGATTAAAATGGAAGACTGGCATTCCTTTGAGCAGTTACAAAAATGCATAAGCACACTCATAACTGTTTGGCATTCAGCTTCATGACTGTGTCACCATTGCCACAATTGCAGCATGTCCCTGCCAAACCTACCTGAAAAGCCAGCAGCTGCACCGAGCAACGGAGGTCTATTCTGCCGGGATTTCCAGCCAGACACTGCCAGTGATCTGCAGTGCACCAGTCAGAAGTAGGATCCCCATCCTAATTCCTAGGCCATTTCCGTAAGGCCCCTCCCTAAATTGCAAACCCCAGGATTCCATAGGATGTTGCAGGTGGAATAATAGCGCTATAAGAGTCTAGTGCGGAAATGGCCCATGTTTTGGGTATGAGCCCCAAAGGAGCAGACTTTGGCACCAGGTGGGCCTCCAAGGGGAGGGTGTCCCACAGTCGGGCTCCCACAGCCTCTCCCCACGATTCCCGGTCCCAACCTGGTGGGCTTGTTGCAAGAGGCGATAACGCAGGCACTTACTTCCATCCGGATAATCCCCGTTGGGTCCTGTGCCAGGAGTGGGTGTGGCATGTTTGGTCCGTATCCACGTTCCTTGGCTTGTGCCACAAGTCTGCGTCCAGTCGCAAAAGGGCTGTGAATTGTTGTTAAAGTCACACCTGGCAAGGTAGTCTGAAACACAGACACTGGTCATGAAATGGAGGCTCCTTGGCCCCCAGGCATCAGAGCAAGAGCAAGGGCTGTTTGCCTAGAGAGAGGCACCTACCTGTGCCAGGATCCCAGATTCCCACACGACTTCCTGGATCACTTTCTTCTTCCCTGCGAAGGAAAAGGACAATGCAGGAGGGGGGATATTTATTCATTTATTTTAATAATTTATAGAGTAACAGAATGATAGAATCCTCGAGTTGGAAGAGACTGTAAGGACCATCCAATCCAACAACATTCTGTCATTCTGGAAGACACAAGCCAAGCCCTCCCTTTGACAGATGGCCATCCGGACTCTCTTTAAAAACCTTCAGAGAAGGAGATTCCACCACACTCTCAGGCAGACGCATATTCCTTTGGTGGACAGCTCTTATTGTGAGGAAGTTCTACCTAATGGTTAAATGGAATCGCTTTTCCTGTAGTTTGAAGCCATTGCTCCGTGCCCTAGTCTCTGGAGCAGCTGAAAACAAGCTTGCTCCATCTTCCATATGATATCCTTTCAAATATTTAACTATGGCTGTCATGTCCTCCCTTAACCTTCTCTTCTCCAGACTAAACATGCTATGCTCTCTAAACTGCTTCTCACAGGGCTTCATGGTTTCTAAGCCTTTTGCCATGTTGGTCGCCCTCCTTTGGACTTGTTAAAGCTTGTCAATATCCTTCTTGAACACTTTATTCCAGGTGGGGTCTGACCAACTGCCCTTCATCCTTTTGGAATCTCAGGTGGCGTGAAGTAATGAAAGAAGACACAGACATGCAATACAATAAGCACCTTGCGACCTGCCATATTGATCTTCAGAACATAAAACCAGGAGAGGCAAAACCCTAGATCTTTAAAGATGACTGCTGTCCTCTAGCCCTGATGGAGTACCAGTTTAACTTCATGCAGGCCATGCAAGTAGTTGCTTGGTGCTCTATGGAGCCCAGGATGGATGCGGTCCATGCTCAGGACTCATGTGTTCTGCTTTGAATGGGGAAGGTGCTTGGTGGTCTGGAGTTAGAAAGTAGGTGGTAAGGATGAGGTCTGGGAGAAGCACTCTCCCATGGAAGTACAGACCACATGAACTGTGGCTGGTTCAAGAGACACTCTGCTGGGGATGAGGGGTTGGAACCCACGGTTTGTAAAAGTGGGCTTGAATTGGGAGAAGACTCAGGGAGGTCTGAGGAGCAGAAGGCACAAGATTCTGTGGCTGGAATACCACTGGGGTCTCTCTCACACACACAATTTCACCCCACCAAAGCAATTGGACATTTTTGTCTGATGCACAGCAAAATTCATATTCAACGAAGACTCACAGAAGTGGAGCTGTGCGTGTGATGCCATTGTGCATGAAGTTCTCCATCCCTGGCTGATGCCTATCCATCTGCCCCTGCTCAAAGAAGCATCAGGACTCCTTTGCACCTGTATGCATTGATGCATTCAGTTGAGCAGGCTTTTGGGCCACATTGCCAACCAGAGCAACAGGCACATAGCACAATCAGCGTGAAACTCCACATGTGCAGATTTCAGCTACGTAACCCCAGTTTAGGTTCTTGGCCACTGCTATCAGAGTAGTCCTCTTGGCTCACAGCAATGGTTCATTAGTCTGGATCCAGGCTGGGTTAATGGTGGACGCAATCTAGCATTCACTCGCTAGAACACAAACCCCACATTGCTGTGCCAGACAGGGGGGCTCTCCATGTCAAGCTGTGGACCCCCCAGATCTCCAGATCAGCTAGATCAGGACCCGCTCAATGTCCAACCGGGAATGGAATGGCCATTGTGGTTCCCAAGGCCGTGGAGGCTTTTGCATGCTTCAGAGGAGCCTGGGGGTGAGTGTTTCACCACCACCGCCCCTCTAAGGACATTACATTAGCCCCAGACTGGACCTCTTGCCTGATTTTATTAGCTTTGTTGGAATAAGAAAGGCAAAAAGTCCTTGTTGGCAACAGTTGAATTTTCTTCTCCTATGGTTTAAGTGCCTTCGCATCAAACAGAAGAGACAGTACCTATTTTCAGATTGCTATGTAAAGGATAAAAAGAATCTTAACCTTCTTCCTCCCTGTTGCTTCTTTGGATTTATGAAGTATAAAATTGTTCTGGCTTACTGAATAAAATGGATTTGCAATTTGAACAAGAAGATGTGCCTGCATACTTTTTGCACTTTTTGGGAGAAATTTAGGGATTTTAAACAAATGAGGAAGTTTGGAAAGTTGGAGAGAAATCTGACAGACCTTCTGGAACTGAACTCTGTTGATTCTACTGAAAGCGCGCAACTTGGAAACAATAAGGTAGAGGAAAATCCTTCAGTTTTAGATGGATTTAAGCCTGATTTACTCTCTGAAGATTTCGGGTATTACAGGAGGATGGACAGTGAAAAGGAGGTTTTCAGAAAGTTTATTCAGGATCTCTGCAAGAGGAAAACATTTATATACTGTAAGGCCATTTCCGCATCAGACTATTATAGTGCTATTATTCCACTTTCAATCTCCTCTGCAATCCTGGGGCTTGCAGTTTAGGAAAGACCCCTTAGCATTCTCAGCCAGAGAGCTCTTGGGCCTCAGGAAACGAAAAACCCCAGAATTCTCCCAAGGATGCTGAAAGTGGAACAATAGCACCATAACAGTGTAGGGTGGAAATGGCCAAAGAATTTGAAATCTGTATCCAGAAGAATTTGAGACCCAGGCCAATGTTGTTCTGAGGTTGGTTGATCCAGAACAAATGCAAGGAGAGATTCAACAAGGATTTGAAGAGGAAATGCAGAATCTTCTTAAACTGCTAGGAAGGAAAGAGACACATTATGTTGTAGAGTATGATGGGAAAAAACAGGAAATTATATCCATGTTCGGAGTGTATTTGGATGTTATTTCAGAACGAAAGAATGGGAAATAATGGAAAGGTTGTCATAGAAGAAGAGCACGTGAAAAACTTTAGAAAGATACGGCTGGGATAAAAAAAATTCTTTCTTTAAATTTACAGGTATTGGGAATGTTTGTTTCTGATTTGGAATTGCAGCATGGACAATGAGTTAATGGAGTGATGTCTAGAGATTTAAGCTGAAAAGTGCCTGGTTATGCTATATGATGAAATAGCCTCAGGAATATTAAATATTAAATTATATAGAGTAAAGGAATAACTAAGGATGGATGATCATGAGGTTATTCTACATTGGTGTGGATAAGATATTGGAGGATAGGTCTAAGGAGAAGTGTTTTCTTTTTCTTTTTTTAAATGACTTTATCATGTCTAGCAATTTTCTTTATTTCTGAAAGGGAAGAGACAGAGAAGCTTTTCTACAGGATTAACGGCAGAACGAAAGCAGAATTTTTGGTTGAATAGAAAAAAGAATGAAGGTAATCTGGTGATAATAGGTCTTTTTAAGGTTAAATTTTAAATCTAAAACCTATATTACTATATGCAAAGTGTAAAATTGGTATTAAATAATGTATTCTGTCTATTGCTTTAAAAGGTTATCTTCTATATAGACTACCATTACTATTTATATTTCTTTGATGGTTATCATTATCTTCTGATGATAGATTAATTGCCAAGTAAGAATATAATCAAGTAAGTAATAAGTTACAATAAGTGATTATAAGTGTCATATAAGTGATTATTAGCAATTAACAATGTAAGTAGGTAAATTATTACAATGATAAATGGTTAGCAATAAGTAATAAGTACGATACAAAATGACAGAATTAATAGTTATGTGTATTTACTTAAGTAATATGAGCTGTTTGCAACAAGGACAGGAACCAATTTTTAGTTATTTACATTTTTTTCCCAGTTATTCTTCTTTAAGCTTTGTTTAGTTTTTTTTTAATTTCTGTTTTTTTGTCTTTTTAGTTTTTTTTGTTGTTGTTGTTGGATTGTTTGCTAGACTGTTAGATGGTACTTTCTTGCATTGTTTTTGTATGTCTCTGCATAATAAAAAATATATAAAGCAAAAAGGAAGGAAGGAAGGAAGGAAGGAAGGAAGGGAATGGTTCATCGTAGAATCTTGGGCCATTTCTACACTAGACTGTTATAGCGCTATTATTCCAC
Source organism: Cyclura pinguis (assembly GCA_030412105.1). Classification (NCBI taxonomy): domain Eukaryota; kingdom Metazoa; phylum Chordata; class Lepidosauria; order Squamata; family Iguanidae; genus Cyclura; species Cyclura pinguis. Next base: position 1,222,506 of record CM059601.1, read on the forward strand.
TTGCAACATCCTATGGAATCCTGGGGTTTGCAGTTTTGGGAGGGGCCAGCTGGCCCCTCCCGAAACTGCAAACCCCAGGATTCCATAGGATGTTGCAAGTGGAATAATAGCGCTATAACCGTCTAGTGCAGAAATGGCCGTAGAGTCATAGGCCATTTCCACACGGGCTTAAAGAAATGGTGCAGAGCGTCCTCCAGGGAGGACGTCCGCACCTGGGAGCGGACTGGGTCGGACCTACTTACTGCAGTTCCGCACCTCAGCCCGCTCCCGAACGACCCGAAGTGGTCATCCAGCGTGCTTTTGAAAGACTGCTTAAAACAGGTCTTTCAAAAGCACGGAGTGCGCCACTCTGTTCTCGTGCTCTGGTGCAGGAGCTTCAGCGGTCGGTGGAGAGCCTCGACCAACTGGAAGCCGCCATTTTCGTCCCCGGAGCAGTGCGGACCGGACCGGGGAGCCAAGAAGTCCGGTAAGTACCGGCACGGGGCAATTCCCTCGCCCCGTGCGGAAATGGCCATAGAGTTGGAAGAGACCCCCGGGGCCATCGAGTCCAACTCCCTGCTATGCAGGAACATCCATCAAAGCGTTCCCAACAGATGGGCCTCCAGCCTCTGCTTCCTCTGCAATCCAGCATTAGGACGCTTCAGCAGTGGACACCCAAGGCTTTTTGAAAGCTCATCAGAAGGAAGAGAGGAGACGGCGGCGGGGGCAGACTCACAGAATCCTAGAGTTGGAAGGGACCTCTAAGGGGCCATTGGGTCCGACCCCCTGCTCAGTGCAGCGTCTCCTGGTAAAGCATCCCCAGCAGAAAGTTGCTGCCCAGGCTGTTTTCTGAAGATGACCAGAGAAGGAAGGAGACCCACCACCTCTCTAGGCAATGGGTTCCATTGCCAAATTGCTCTTACTGCCAAGAATCTCCTTATGATGTTCAACAGAAATCTCCCCTCTTGTAGCTTAAAACCACCAGACCTGGTCCGACCCTCTGGGGCAGCAGAGAACAGGCCTTCCCCCTTCTCTCTGGGGCAGCCCTGGAGGTATTTAAAGAGGCCAATCATGTCATCCCTCAGTCTTCTTTTCCCCAAACTGAACAAGTTCAGCTCCTTCAACCCTTCCTCCTATGATTTGTTCCCTATATTCTTAGCACCCTTTTTGCTCTTCTCTGAATGTGCTCAAACCTGATTATATCCTTCTGAAACCGATCGGAGTACTCCAGATGAGGCCTAACCAGCACAGAATATACTGGGACTATTATTTCCCTTGACTTGAAACTATGCTTCTATTAGCACAGGCTAGGATAAGGTCTGCCTTCTTTGCTGCAGCACCACACTCGTGGCTCATGTTCAGTGTATCCTCAGCAATATTCCCAAGGTCCTTTTCACATGTAGAACTATTGAGCCATGTGTCCCCCACCCTATAGCTATGCGTTTGGTTTTTGTAGCCTAAATGTAGAATTTTGCATCTGTCTCCTTTGAATTGCATTTTATTCATTTCTGCTCAATTTTCTAGTTCCTTTAGGTCCTTTCAAATTCTGTTCCTGTCTTCTAATGTGTCAACCACTACCCCTCCCAGTTTTGTATCATCTGCAAACTTTATAAGGATTCCTTCCACATCTGTCATCTAAGTCTCTGATAAAAATGTTGAAGAGTCGTGGCCCCAGTGCAGAACTCTGTGTCACCCCACAACTCCAGTCCCTGTCCTCCAGCCGTGGCACGCACTTTCCTCCAGTCTGAAGCCAAGATGGAGAGGTGTGTGCCTTGTTCCCCCCGCCCCCATGCACCAAGTCTTGCAGCAGCACCAAGACCCCTCCCCCATTGAAGGGGGACAAAAGACCCCAAAATCAGCACTCAGTGCAGACTAAGAACAGCTTACTGCTAAAGTGCAGTATAGCCTGTAACTGTATATAACAAAACAAGCTATCAACTCTATTTTTATTCTTAACTATTAGCAGCAGCACATAATAGTACTGTGCCTCCTGTTCTTGCAACTGTGTGTGTGTGTGGCAAATTATGCCCCCCCCCATGAATTTCATAAGGTTTTCTTGGTCAAGGAATACTTAGAGGCGGTTTTGTCAGTTCCTTTGTCGTTTCTGTGTGCCTTCGAGATGTTTCCAACTTATGGCGACTGTAAGCAGAGTCCTACCACAGGGTTTCCTTAGCAAGATTGGGTTTTTGCTTTCCTCTGAGGCTGAGATAGTGTGACTTTTCCAGGGTCACCCAGTGGGTTTCTGTCGCCAAGCAAGGAGTTGAACCCTGGTCTCCTGATCTGTGATCCAGTGTTCAAACCACGTTGCCACACTGGCTCTCTTGACCAGTTCCTATACGACAAGAAAAGATCTGGGACGGATCATAGCAGCCCCAGGAAACAGTGGCCAGGAAAAAAGGGAATCCTTCCCACCCGCCCCATACTTTAAAATTCATCCTTAGCACGCCCTCCCCCCCCCAATAGATCTGCAAGTTCAGGATCATTCCAGGCAAGGAGGTTTGAGGCCAAAAACTAACAAACGATGGCCCCTGGGGATGTCATTGAGTGTTACCCATCAAGTACCAACCACCACTGCTCACCACTTATCATTCAAATAGGGAAGGGGACGTATTTCCTTGTTTGTTAACTAAGAGAGAAATCTTTGGCCAGTCTGTTCCCAGAACAAGGTGCAATGAGGAGACTACTCTTTCTCACTTACTTTGGGAAATGGGCAGGAAGGAACATTCAGCCCGGGCCCCTTGCTTCTAGCCAGAAGGTGCAGGCAGAGCAGAGCGGAGGCTGAGCCCACAAGGACTGGCTGGGAAGGGGGAAGCTAACTATGTACCATGGCCCCTCAACTTCTGCAAGGGTTCGGGGTGCAGAACCCTTGAGAAAGTCAAAAAACCACAAAGAACTCCCCCCATTCCCTTCCAGGCTCCCCCTCTCCCCCTCTCGCTTTTTCACCTGGGTGATTGTGCCTTCCCTCTCCGTGCCTGGGCAAAAGGCAAGCGAATGGAAGGAGCCAGCGGAGAAGGTGTACACGAGCCTTTCTCCCTTCATTCATTCACCGTGTGCCCAGGTGCAGAGAAAGAAGGCAGGGCACCAGGGCACATGGTGAGCAAATGGAGGAGGAGACTGGTGGTGGGGAGGCAAGCGGGCACCTCACAAACTCAGATTTGCAAAACTCATATGCATGAATGTGGAAGGAGGAGTGTAACTACCTAGCCCCCTGGAAAGTCTTTGCAAGTTGCAGCAACCCATCAGTCAAACCACACAAATTGTAGCAAACTGCTGCTTTTCTAGCTGACCCTGCAGCCCTTTTCTCTTGCCAGGAGCTCCGCCCAAGAATTATAAGGAATAATCCCCTTATTGCAGTTTGATCTAGGAACAGCTGGTTGGTGCTTAACGACATCACCAGGGACATCCCTCAATCTCAGGTTTTGGGCTGGAAACTTCAGGGCCTGGGGCGATCCTGAATTGACAGCCCTACCTAGTCTGCATCTAACAGTCCTAAACGGTCCTAGTTGGAAGCAAGTTTCTGCTGAATTCACACTTGCCTCCAGTAAATACATTTAACTTTGACAAGTACTTCTTCAGTTTAGGAAAGCATGAACCAAACAGCTCACCATTAACAATCTGGGCTCACAAAAATAACTTGCAAGCAAATAGAGAAACAGAATGCTTTGAAGCCCAAAGCTCTCAATTCCACTGACGTATTTAAGTCTTTTACTCCAAGTCTCCAGTCAAGTCTCAAGTCTCTACCTTCAAGTCTCAAGTCTGAGAGCCAACATTATACCCCAAACTATATTCCAGAATTTCTGGACAGAGTTGAACAAAGTCAATTTTAACAATTTAAGTAGAGTTGGCCCTCCACCTTTGTGATTTTACCACCTGCAGCTTTGGAAATGGGGAATAGGATCCTTCTTACTTCTCATTTGCAAAGCTGGAGGCTTTTTCAGAAGTGGGGAATAGGATCCTTCTTATTCTCCGTTACTGAAGCTTCAAGAGCTTTAGAAGGAAGGATCTTTCCTCCTCAAGTCCATTGCCTAATCCATTTGCCATTGCCTCTGAGAAATGTGTCCACACTTTGGGCTTGAGACTGATTGTCATGGGACCAGTAAGTTGTAAGGCTTCCGGATGGATGTGTTATGTTATTGAACCAAGGGCAGCAAGTCAGTCACTAAAAATATGCAAATCTCAAGTCAAGTTGAGTTAGCATGTAATTTTTGCCAAGTCAAGTCAAGTCGAGTCACTGAAGTGACTTAAGTCTGACTTGAGTCCAAGTCAATCGACTCAAGTCTATATCACCGCTCAATTCAATTAGCAAAACATGAAGCAGCGAAAAAGGACTGACAGAAAGCACCCTTTGGAAATAGCGGTACCTCGCAAAGCAATCTGAGAAAGGCATTCTGATATTCAGCCCCTACCCAGTGGATAAATAGGACAGACCAGGCAAGAAGAAACGGCTCCTAAACAGCCATCATCTCCATACATCCTCAAGGCTGCTTCAGAAAACTGGGGAGAAAGGACACGATCCACAAACAAGCTTCCAGATCAGCAGAATGGTTCTCTAGATACAGTACAATGTTTGGTTCTTGGAAGACTAGCAGGGACTTCTACTTACAATCAGCTCCGCAATTCAAAAGACATAGCTGTGTTAGTCTGAGTCAGTAAGCAAAGGGATATTGTGGCACTTTTGAGGCTATGTGAGAGAAAGAAGTTGGTAGCAGAAGTTTTGTACTTAAGCCTACTTCATCGAAGGCACCAGATGCAAGTAGACTTCTGTCCAAGAAAACACATTGGCTTGTTATCAGTCTCAAAGGTGCTCCAAGATCCCTTTGCAGTTAACTGTACAGTTAACAAAGGAAGTGGGAATCAAAATGGCTTACCCTTTGGCATCCTTCACGGAGAAACACAAGAGAACCAAAATGGGCCAGAGATATGCCATGGCCTCCTTGCCGGATGGATGTGCTGAAAGCTTTGCTCCGCTGCATGAAGTATAAGATCTAATCCATCTCCTTGGGAAGCCAAGAGTGAAAAAAGCACAGGTGAGTCAGAGAAGCCAGAGCAGCAACAAGGAGGCGGGGCAGAGGCAGCCATAAAAATTTGCCCAGCCAGGTATGAATATGCAAGCAAGCAAAAAAGTGGCTGGCAGCTTTCCTTGGACGAGGTGCCAAGCTGCAGCTGAGTTCCTCTACCAGGCATGCAGTCCAGGGTTTAGAGGCAACACGGACATGGAGTGGGCTTCTAAACTGGGCTCTGTGGCCAAATCTTAATGCACAAACATGCCCTCCGAGATTCCCAGGAGTTGTTTCCACTTCAAGTGGATTTGCAAATGACCGCCGAGGTCTCATGCAAGCGCTCAGATATGCAGATGATGGTCGCTCCCCGCTAGAGCTTTCAAAATGTGGAAGCACAGTGTAGTGAGTCACAAGCTCTGCTTGTGCTGTTGAGAAATTGTCAAGATTCCTCGAGCATGACCCATACCTTCCTCCTCTCACACGTCAGGGCCACAGCTTAGTGCCCAGGGTTGCAGGTCACAGTCCTGGCCACCATCTTGTCTGTCAGCGCAGGGAACAGGGATGGGGCAGGTGGCATGAGCTGGACTGGTGGCGAGACTGAACGATCCCTGTCTAAGGATGCGAAGGAAGATTTACATTACACGGGGCAGAAAGAAACAGCCGCACGGGTGCGAAAGTCACCCATCCCATCCTAATAGCTGTGAGAGGAGTGCAGGCCAACGGCTAATAGGAAGGTCTCTTCCCAGATGCTTCCGTACCCTTGAACTGCCAGGCTAAAACACCAACCATCTAGCAGGGCCTCCTGGACCCAAAGCAAACCCTGGAAAGCTGTTAGCATTCGACCATGATATGGAAAAGGGCTCTCGAATCCGCCGCCCGGTGGCTGAGGCCACACTCTCCGGAGGCACACAGTGTCGGGGGGGATCTTGTTTGTGGGTGTCCCAAGTCGCGCCCCTCCCAGCCCAAGAGTAGCCATGCCTCTGGGGCACGTACCCAAGCCAACTTCTGCTGGCTTCCTCACTCACAAGACGGTAGCTTTATCGTCAGCTGAGAAAGATAGGAATGTGCCCGTTCTCTCTTAATTGTCTGCGAAGCAGCAACACCATCCCAGATACAGCTGCAACAGCCGCACCTCACAAGCCAAGGTCTGAAGGCAGAGCAAGTATTCAGGGTGCGGAATGCTTCCTCCAGGTAGAAGCGGGTGCCATGTTCCTTGGTCAACCCTGCTTTCCCTCTGCCTCAGTTTTTGGCCCTCAGAATGAGTACACAGAGACACACCCAGCTTTGTCTGCTTCCCCAAGTCCTGAAGGAATGATTTGCTCGACTATCATTCTTGCTGAAGCTGTTGTTTCAACTGGCACCAAGATCCAAACTGAGCCCCCCGCCCCCTGGGCCTTTCCTGGGTCTCTCCTTTCATGGCAAATCGTCCTGCGTTTTGCTCACGGTTCCCTCATTTTAAAGCGCAGAGGTTGAGCAGGAGGGTGGGCGGCCTTCTCCTTCTTGGATTTCATGCCCCGTTCCTTCCTATTAATTTGGAGGAAATCACTGCTGTTGATTTTTGCAAATGAAGAAATCATTTATCATTACATTTTCACTTGATCCTCACTTCAAGACTCGTGCAGCACCATTTTGACCCTTACCACAACCCTTTGAGGTAGACTAGGTTGAGAGATTGGACTAGCAGAGACTCATCCCCAGAGAGGCCTAAGGCTGAGGTGAGAGTTAATCCCGTGATTTAGTCCCATAGAATCATAGAATCATAGAAATGTAGAGTTGGAAGAGACCCCAGGGGCCATCCAGTCCAACCCCATTCTGCCATGCAGGAACACCCTCAAAGCACTCCCGACAGATGGCCATCCAGCCTCTGCTTAAAAACCTCCAAAGAAGGAGACTCCACCACACTCCGAGGCAGCAGATTCCACTGCCGGACAGCCCTGACTGTCAGGAAGTTCTTCCTGAGGTTCAGGTGGAATCTCCTTTCCTGCAGCTTGAATCCATTGCTCCTTGTCCTGGTCTCTGGAGCGGCAGAAAACAAGCCCTCTCCCTCCTCTACATGGCATCCCTTCAAATATTTAAACATGGCTATCGTGTCCCCTCTTAACCTTCTCTTCTGCAGACTAAACATACCCAGCTCTCTAAGTCTGTCCTCATAGGGCTTGGCTTCCAGGCCCTTCACCATTTTGGTCGCTCTCCTCTGGACCTGCTCCAGCTTGACCATGTCCTTCTTGAACTGGGGTGCCCAGAACTGGACACAATATTCAAGATGAGGTCTAACCAAAGCAGAGTAGAGTGGTACCAGTACCTCCCTCGATCTAGACACCATACTCCTATTGATGCAGCCGAGAATTGCGTTGGCTTTCTTGGCTGCCGCATCACACTGCTGACTCATGTTCAGCTTGTGGTCTATTAGGACTCCTAGATCCCTTTCACACGTACTGCCATCCAGCCACGTGTCCCCCGTCCTATATTTCTGCATTCCATTTTTTCTACCTAAGTGTAGGACCTTACACTTCTCTCTGTTGAATTTCATTTTGTTAGCCTTGGCCCAGCTCTCCAATTTGACCAGGTCATTTTGAATTTTGATCCTGTCTTCTGGCGTATTAGCAACCCCTCCCAATTTGGTGTCATCTGCAAATTTGATGAGCATGCCCTCTATTCCTTCATCCAAGTCATTGATGAAGATGTTGAACAGCCCTGGGCCCAGGACAGAACCCTGTGGCACCCCGCTGGTCACTTCTCTCCAGGATGAAAAGCGGCCATTGGTGAGGAGCACCCTTTGGGAACGGTCGGTCAACCAGTTACAGATCCACCTGACAGTAGCCCTGTCCAGCCCGCATTTTACTAGCTTCTTTGCAAGAATGTCATGGGGAACTTTGTCAAAGGCCTTACTGAAATCGAGGTATGCTACATCCACAGCATTCCCTTCATCTATCAAGCTAGTAACTCTATCATAGAAAGAGATAAGATTAGTCTGGCATGACTTATTTTTGAGAAATCCATGTTGACTTCTCTTGAGTACCGCGTTGCTTTCTAAAGAACTACTGCTGATGTGATGCTGAAGACCCGTGATTGTAGTCCCAGTGTATTGACTTCAAAGCAGCCACGCTCCAGCGTTGGCTTAAGCGGCATGGAGAATCGAAGGTTTACCTCCCCTGACTGTCCTGATTTGATGGGGAGAGATTTGGCCATTTTCACATGATGGCACCATCCTGATGTGTTGAAGCCGGTCTGTGACATGTGCCATTGCGCAACGTCATTGTGGTCCCACTCCTGTTGTGATCTCAAGGTGTACCATTACCAGAAAAAATCCAGCAATGGCCCCCGTTCACACAGTGATCGTGTCACCGACAACCGTGCAGGAAGCGGGGAAGAACTATCAAGTGCTTCCTTCTGCGATACAGCCCAGGAAGAGGCCGGCTGCAATGCAGAAGGAAGGAGCCTGTCCCAAATGCCACCCATCTGCCAGCACCTGACCAGGGTGACGGGGAGTGTTCACAGCCATTTCCACACTAGACTGTTATAGCGCTATCACTCCACTGTCAACATCCTATGGAATCCTGGAGTTTGCAGTTTCAGGAGGGGCCGGCGGGCCCATCGCGAAACTGTAAACCCCAGGATTCCATAGGATGTAGACAGTGGAATGATAGCGCTATAACGGTCTAGTGCAGAAATGGCCCATGTCCCAATCCAATCCTGGCAATGGCACTGCTGGTATCATGACGGCACGATGTGGGATCATGGCATAGTGATGTAAGGACCTCAGTTAATCCTCTGCCACCCCACTTTTAAATCTCCCAGTTCCTCTCTCTTTTTCCCACTTACCCCCTTTGTCCTCAGCTTATTTCAGTTGCTACAAATTTACTTCAAAGTCCAAAACTGGTTTGCACTCAGCAGAAGGGAGAGGAGAAGAGGAGTCAAAATCTTGCCCTTCCCGGTCAGCTCAGGCAAAAGCCAACTGCTGCAGCCTCTCCCAGCTTGTCCGTTCTTCCTCATTAAAAACTGTTGCCTTCTTGAGCACATTCTGCTATTGCTTGGCCACAGGCATTCTAGATTTCACTGGTGAAATATTTAAGGGTGTGTGTTCAATTTGCTGCCCTGAATCCTATGTGGGGAGAAAGGCAGGACATAAATTAGATAGATAGATAGATAGATAGATAGATAGATAGATAGATAGATAGATAGATATTCAAGCACCTCCCTCCTGCTTCCAAATTGCTGATCTAATTCATTTCTTCTGAATTCAGAAGAATTTAGAGATGGGAGAAGTGTAGTGCTGCTTTAGACCAAAGATCAGTGGTGCCCACAAGCTGTCCTTCCATTTCCCCACTACAGGACTGCACTGCAGCTGTCCTTCCATTTCCCCACTACAAGACTAACTGTGGTTTGTGGTTCAGTCGGGAAAAGCGGGTTAGTTCCTGCTCAGCTGCAGCTTCCCCAGCAGACAGTTGTCTGGCCTCATCTGGAAAACCTTCAGACAAGGAGAATCCACCACCTTCCTGGGTAACAAGACATTGTCAAACAGCTCGCACTGTCAAGAAGTTCCTCCTAACGTTCAGTCAAAATCTACCCTGCCCTAAGTTAAAACCATTATTTCCGATCCTACCCCCAGGGCAGCGAAGAACAGGCCTGTGCCCTCCTCTTTGTGGCCTTCGAGATATTTAAAGATGGCAGTCCTGTCACCCCTCCATCTCCTCTTTATCAAGGTGAAGATGCCCAGCTCCATCAACCTCTCATCATAGGTTTTGTTCTCAAAGTACCATAGAACCACGGAGCTGCGAGGTCCCCCCGGAGAGACTGAGTTCAAACCCCTGCTCAGTGCAGGATCTTCAGCTAGAACATCTCCAGCAGCAGGGAACTGTCCAACCTCTGTCTGAAGACATCCACAAAAATAGAACCCACCACCTCTCTGGGGAGCCGGCTACGTTACTGAACTGCTCTTACTGTCACAAAGTTCCTTGCAAGGTTCAATCAAAATCCATCTTCCTGAAATGTCAGGATGTCTAATTACAGACTGCTGTCCAAGCCTAAAGAGACTGTCTAGCATTTCTCTCCTGGTTTCTCTGTCCCCTCGTTGTCATGGAGGGGGGGAAAGGCCAGCTGAACCACAACTCCCCCTGAACCACGAGCTGTGTTCTCCTGTTTCTGGCTCACGCTTTTTGGAGGGATCCAAAGTACAAGAACCGGGTGTTTCATGGGTCATCAGAAGAATTTCCTCATTACAGTAAAAGGAAGTAGGAAGGAGAGATTAGATAATTATTCCACCCTCCGCCCCCGCCTTCCCACCTTTGCTCCATTGCTTATGCAGATATTGTCGCTGGCAGTTACTTTTTATGATTTTGTTACTGGAAAGTTAAAAGCATTTACAGTCAGAAAAGAAAAAAAGGTCTCCTTTGGTTTCCCACAGTGGCGGATGTTCTGGAGCTGCTCTGGACCACCCACTCTTCCTTCCTTTGTCCCCAGGACCATTCTGTAAAAGGCCCCCAGATGTGGTGCCAGGGACCAGAAAGTTCTCATTCCAAGCTCCCATTCAGACATGTATTTCAATAGGTAACATGGGAGAAGGCCTGTCCTCTGGCCTGGTTTATCTCAAAGGCTATTACAAGGGGAGAGAGATGGGTCTTCCACACCGCAAATAGGACCGCTTTGCTCCCCCCAAGAATGTTTAGGAGAACAGTGACCTTTCTGTTTATGACATATTGGCTGGAGTCCTCTTGTTTAAGTCCAACAAGAGTACACAATTGAATCCACTGCTCAATGGTGTGTCAAAAACCTGTGGCTGTTCTTGCATTCCCAGAGAAACAAGAGCTACATTGAAGGCACTGGTGAGAAGTTATGCACCACTCAAGAAAGCACAATTTGTGGCTGGAATCCTGCAGGGTTGGTCAGTTCCAACTAGAGTAGACCTATTGACAAGCTGGAATAGGAGCAGGGGAGGGTGGCCTGCAAACCATGAAGACCTATGAAGAGAAGCTTAGCGATCTGGGGTATGTTTAGTCTGGAGAAGAGAAGGTTAAGAGGGGACATGATAGCCTGGATTAAATATTTGAAGGGATTGGCACCAAATTGGGAGGGGTTGCTAATACCCCAGAGGACAGGATAAAATTTCAAAATGACCTGGACAGATTGGAGAGCTGGGCCAAAGCTTAGGCAGAAAAAATGGAATGCACAAATATAGGATGGGGGACACGTGGCTGGATAACAGTACGTGTGAAAGGGATCTAGGAGTCTTGGTAGATCACAAGCTGAACATGAGTCAGCAGTGTGATGCGGCAGCCAAGAAAGCCAATGCAATTCTTGGTTGCATCAATAGAAGTATGGTGCCTAGATCAAGGGAGGTAATGGTACCACTCTACTCTGCATTGGAATACTGTGTCCAGTTCTGGGCACCTCAGTTCAAGAAGGGTATCAACAAGGTGGAACATGTCCAGAGGAGGGCGACCAAAATGGTGAAGGGTCTGGAAGCCATGAAGCCCTGTGAGGAGCGGCTTAGTGAGCTGGGTATGTTTAGTCTGCAGAAGAGAAGGTTAAGAGGGGACACGATAGCCATGTTTAAATATATGAAGGGATGCCACGTAGAGGAGGGAGTGGGCTTGTTTTCTGCTGTTTCAGAGACCAGGACAAGGAGCAATGGATTCAAGCTGCAGGAAAGGAGATTCCACCTGAACCTCAGGAAGAACTTCCTGACAGTCAGGGCTGTCAGGCAGTGGAATCTGCTGCCTCGGAGTGCGGCGGAGTCTCCTTCTTTGGAGGTTTTTAAGCAGAGGCTGGATGGCCATCTGTCCAAGGGAGTGCTTTGATGGGTGTTCCTGCATAGCAGGGGGTTGGACTGGATGGCCCCTGGGGTCTCTTCCAACTCTACATTTCTATGATTCTATGATTCGATGAGTGGGCTGTTAATCATAACAGGATCTCTTGGGGGTCTCTCTTTGAGAGGACCACCACAACTTGAACTGACCTGATGACACATATCAACAGCAAGGCTTCATTTACACACACACAAAAAATAATTCCTTAAGTATGGGTGGGAAGATTTAATTGGTTAATACTGAAATTAACCTTTCCAAATACTATCAGCAAGTGGTTCTTCTGTTACTAATAAGTGAGGAAATTTTATTTGTTGATAATGAAACTTAAATGTATCAAATAATCTAGACTCATGTAGGAAGAAGTGATATTTATGCTGCTACACTGTTCATATGCTGGATGTTGACTTGTTGTTTGTCATTACAATGTATTTTACTAATTATTGTGCACTACATCACAAAGATTGTGCGGTATTGTGGAAACAATTGGGAGGTAACACAGTTCAGACGTGTTTTAAATAAGTCAAGAAATTAAGAATGTGGGGGGAAAAGTACTGCTGTTGTTTTAACCCAGAGAGACAGAACACCTGTTGACAATTCTGGAAGACCTGCAAAAAACACACCAAGACCAAGACACACAGTACTGTTTCTTCCCTTCTGTGTTTTGTGCAATGTGAGCACAATGTCTCCGTACAAAAGTGAAGCCTTTTCCCTTTCGTTACCCTGAGCTTGGGCTCCCAGCTTTTTGTAAGCTTACTCTCCCTTGCCAGCTGTGGGAATGCAGACACGAAGGGGGCCACCACTGCCTGTGTCCCACTGAGCCTCTTCTGCCCATGGGGTCCTATGGCCAGGGCAGGCTGTCTGCAAATGGCAGGAAAGGACAGCCAATTGGGGGGCTGGTTGGCTTTTTGGAGGCGGGACCCCCTAGCGCAGAAGTTGGAAGAGGAAGTCTCTTCCTCCTGGGGTGCAGATATGGGCTCCCTAGCAGGGACTCTATGCAGTCTCCTTTCAACAGGCTTCCCTTTCCCATCCTCCCTCCCCATGTCTTGGCATGTGAATGCTTTATCCTTGTCCCAACCTCTGAGCATTGAGTTGGATCCATGGGGGGGTGCTATTTCCCCTCTTCCAGAGTCCCCTTGAGGCATTTGGGGTGGGCCTTTCTCAGGGACCTGTCTTCCCCTCACCTCCAGGTGGCAGTAGAAACCCTGCACTGGCTTCCACGCTGGTGGGTCCCATTACTATCATACCACAAATCTGTGGCACAGGACGGTGGGTAAGTCATCCAGGGCTTGTGCCCATACTCTGTCTTGCACCAAGACGTTCAATAAAGCTGTGGCCATTTCAACTCTAACCTTGCCTCTTATGTTTGTTAATGGGGGTGCTTTCATCCGGGTGCTCCTCATCATCACTACCTGGCAAGTACACACACACCCATACATGCACTCAGGAAGCAGAAAAGGACAGGCTGATTGATCACAAAGACACAAGCAACTCATAGAATCATAGAATCATAGAAATGTAGAGCTGGAAGAGATCCCAGGGGCCATCCAGTCCAGCCCCCTTCCATGCAGGAACACCCTCAAAGCACTCCCGACAGATGGCCATCCAGCCTCTGCTTAAAAACCTCCAAAGAAGGAGACTCCACCACACTCCGAGGCAGCAGATTCCACTGCCGGACAGCCCTGACTGTCAGGAAGTTCTTCCTGAGGTTCAGGTGGAATCTCCTTTCCCGCAGCTTGAATCCGTTGCTCCTTGTTCTGGTCTCTGGAGCAGCAGAAAACAAACCCTCTCCCTCCTCTACATGGCATCCCTTCAAAGATTTAAACATGGCTATCGTGTCCCCTCTTAACCTTCTCTTCTTCAGACTAAACATACCCAGCTCTCTAAGTCTATCTTCATAGGGCTTTATGGCTTCCAGGTCTCTCACCATTTTGGTTGCCTTCCTCTGGACCTGCTCCAGCCTGAACATTTCCTTCTTGAATTGGGGTGCCCAGAACTGGACACAGTATTCAAGATGAGGTCTAACCAAAGCAGAGTAGAGTGGTACCAGTACCTCCCTCGATCTAGACACCGTACTCCTATTGATGCAGCCGAGAATTGCATTGGCTTTCTTGGCTGCCTCATCACACTGCTGACTCATGTTCAGCTTGTGGTCTATTAAAACTCCTAGATCCCTTTCACACGTACTGCTATCCAGCCGCTCATCCAGTGCAGCTAATTTTAATAGTCTGTACGCACAGCAACACTTTATCACATTTTTCCATTTTCCATATTTTGAAGTAATGTGGAAACACAAGGCTGAACATGGGTGGGATTTCCTGATGACTGACCAGATAGATAGAAAGATAGGGAAACAGACAGATAGACAGAGAGAGAGAGAAATACTGACTGTGGCTGGCCTTCTGTTTAGGACTCATGGGGTAGTAAGCTGGACTTATAAGGTTGCAACTGCTGGGTATTCATGATTATGGTCATTGATGACCTCATGTGACCCCAAAGATGTATCTGTGAAGCCAGGTACCCCCAGCGGAAGGGTTTCTGAGCTGCTGCAGCCTGGGACCCCCGAGAATGTCATCTGTAGTGGTGTCTGTTGGTTTTGGGGTGCATTGTGCTGGAGAGTCACTTTGGGGTGCTGCTGCAACTGTTTGTCTCAATGTGCCCTGTGACCAGGAGACAGCTCCTTGGTCTTCAGCATCTAGGAAACCTTCAGCCAGGGTCACAGGAAGGCTGAAAAGGTAATTTTGTGGGGAGATAGTGTTACCCTGATTTCTGGGGGTCCCGGAAGGGACACCTAAATGTGCTCACAACAGCGGGGAGGGAATTAGCAAGGAGCACAAGTTTGCAATGCGAGAGGCAGGGTAACGTAGCGAGATCTTGAACCCTATGTCTACGGGGTCAGGCCGAGTCAAGGATGAGACAGAAGTTAATAATAATAATGGTTTTATTGAGATACAGTCAAACACGTGTATGCAACACACTCACACAAGGAACTATAGAAATAAAAGGTAGGAGTGGGTTAGAAGGATTTTGAGAGGAGGTTTGGTATGGGAAATATTATACCTGTCCTGAAGCCCGGTAAAAGCAAAGAAGCTGGGGAGCGCGGATTCTCAGCACGTGGGGCCGAGGGGAAGGCTCGCTGGACAAAGCGACAGCAAGGCGGGATGGAAGCCAGGAGCGATCCGAGGAAGCGCTCAAAGTCAGGGGTTCTTATAGGGAAAATTGTGGCCACAGGCTAGTCCGTACTTGGGGAAAACAATGAGTTTCGGGCTGGAGACAAAGCCTTCGAAAGGTCAGTACTTTAGATGATTGAGTTATGACCAGATTGTCAATAGAGTAGCCAGTATGCAAACGCGGAGTGCTTGAGCGCTGTGTAGTCCGCTCATTGAGCTGCCTGCACGAGGCAGGGGATCTTTTTGTAAGCAGCGTGCATGCATAATGCGGTCCTTGCCTTGAGGTCTCCTGAAGCTGCATTCGGCAATGCCTCGCCTGCCTGGATCGGGATGCGAATGGTTCGGCTATTGTCGGCCGCGCCTGTGTGCGTGCTTGTCCGGGGGCCTCGCAAGCACACGGAGAGGAATGGGTACAGAGGGCCAAATTATTGATATCAAATGATATCTTAATATCCCACAAGCTCGGGCTAGAAACAACGGTAACAATAGCATCACTTCCCAGGAAAACACTATCATCATAGTTATATCTGATGAAGCAGGATCTTGGTCAGTATCCAGAATTCGGGTAGTGTCTTAGGCAAAGATAAATTTCCCTACAGAACTTTTCAGCCAATGTGGAATGTTCATATTCAGTTCAAGGTTGCAGGAACAGAGTTCTGCTTGTAGGTTGGACATTCAGTGGCAGATTTGTTATCTTGGTTTTAATTGCTCAACACTTCATCACAAGGGTTGTGTAGCACACTTAATCTGTAATTTTGCCTGTGGAGATTAGCACCATGCAACTTCCATCTAGGTCCTTGGCCCCAGATGTTGTCCGCTTGCAGCAAGGTGGATACTTTTAATATTTTTATATATTGTCTCATTTACCGAAGAAGGATGAACCAAGTCAGGAATTCCCATCCCTCAAAGAGCTAACTGGATAAACAGTGCTTTCACTGAATTTCATAACTCCAGCTCTGGGTCATAGTTTTGGTCTACTCAGCTGTACGATTTGAAACAGGGACCTTGATGGGGAAATTCCCTTCCACGGATATTTGCAGGAATGGTAATTCGTCATAATGCCCTTTGTTTCAGAAAAGCTGATTGCTGATTGTGCTTGGCTGTTCCAAGAAGCAAGCAGCTTTGCCTCTCATTGCATGTTCGTTCCTCCGGTTTATTTCCTTGTTTGACAGCCAGCATCATACGGCCAAGCTGACTTATTTTCATTATAGGCTACACTCAGTTCAGTTCAGTTCAGTTCAGTTCAGTTCAGTTTGAAAATGTAATGCCAAAGAAGGCCGTGTGTGACACGGGGGACTTGTCAGGGATTGCTTCTACTCCACCCTATTAGTCTGAAATTGCTTCTCTTCCTTCACTGACTCTTTAAGAGGGATGGAAAGAATATTCAAAAACACCCAAAAATGGTTGAAAAATGTGTTTCTCAGTTGCTGGGAAACCCTGGTGGGTAAAAAACTAGAGGAGCGTTTTCAGTCGAAGATGTAGAGAAAATCAGAAAATGCTGTTTCCTGCCCAGGAAACTTGTTTTATACAAAGAAAATGCTGTTTTATATGAAACAAGCAAACAAAACCTCCAACTTTTTTGGCTGAATAAGTTGTGAACTGCTAAGAGTCTTCAAAAACTGCATGTTTTCAATGGCTTTCTCATGAAAAGAAGGAAAACAGTAGAATTATTTGTTCTTGCCTGTTTTTTTAAAAAGATTTTACAAAGAAGTTGTGGTTGTGGTTGTGTGCCATCAGGTCATTTCTGACTTGTGGAGACCCTAAACAGAACCCATCCTGATGTTTTCTGGGGCTGAGAGTGTGTGATGCGCCCAAGGCCACCTGGTGGATTTCCATTGCCAATCGGGGAGTCAAATCCTGGACCATTTCCGCACTGGACTGTTATAGCGCTATGATTCCACTTTCAACATCCTATGGAATCCTGGAGTTTGCAGTTTAAGGAGGGGCCGACCGCCCCCCCCCAAACTGCAAACCCCAGGCTTCTATAGGATGACGAAAGTGGAATAATAGCGCTATAACAGTCCAGTGTG
This sequence comes from Cyclura pinguis, assembly GCA_030412105.1. NCBI lineage: Eukaryota > Metazoa > Chordata > Lepidosauria > Squamata > Iguanidae > Cyclura > Cyclura pinguis. The sequence continues at coordinate 1,239,488 of CM059601.1, forward strand.
TATGGGCCTCTGGTCTCCCAGGTCTCAGACCAGTGCTCAAACCACCACACCACATACAAAGAGGTACATCTTTTAAAAAAGAATCCTGGTAAGATTGTTACCAGCCTATTTCAACCCTGTGCTTTTTTTTTATTTGTATCTTTCTAAAAAGAAAGTATATACAAAAAGGAGAGAAGAATGGAAAACCACAATAAACGTACAGAAACACACAGAAATAGAAGAAACACGTATCCAAAAAAAAAAAGAAAAGCGCACGTACAAAAGTGCTTTCTATGCTACCATCCTGGCTTTTGGAGGGAGGGACGGTTTGTGGCAATTTGAGGGCCAGCCGAACACCTTTTTTTTGGGGGGGGGGGGCTCCAGGTCCTTTAACAAGCCGCTTCTTCTGTTTGGCTCCTGCCTCTGATTGCTTCCTGTTCGGGGCAGCGGTGGCATTCGTTACCTGCTAATAGCCTGTCCTTTTGTCAGTTCCTATTCCCTACAGGAATAGGAGATGTTTGGAAATAACGGTGTTTTTTAAAAATAAAACGGGATGAGTGGGTCAGTTTATCTACACAGTGTGTGTGAACAGCCCCCAGCCACTTCTTCCTGGCAGATAGTTATCCATGTTAGCCGTTTGGTGCATGAAAGAAACTATGTGACTAAATCCAGTTATAGAATCCTAGAGCTGGAAGGGACCCCCAGGGCCATCCGGTCCGACCCCCTTCGGCCATGCAGGAGGGCACCATCCAAGCCCTCCCTTGGACAGATGGCCATCCAGCCTCTCATTAAACACCTCCAGAGAAGGAGACTCCACCACACCCCACTGAGGCAGCAGCAGATTCCCCTGTGAGACAGTTGTTAGTCTCAATCGGCATAGATCAATTAAATCAATGGAACTCACATTGGTGTCGATTTAGCAAGTTGCCACTGACGGAGTGGGTTTATTTATTCTGGCTGGAATTGTCAACTGGAATTAGGCCAGCCTCAGGAGCTGCAGATGACAGAATGCCTTTGCAGAACTGGACTTTTTCTGGGTAAACATGTAGACAGATCTTGTCCACAGAGTTGGGCCTTGCTTGATAACGTAACGTATGATGACATGTGCCAGGCGCCACATTTTTAATTCCGCCTCAGCTGATAATTGTACAAAAACGAGGGCCTCAGTAGCCCTGACGGAGCTCAGCAAGGAAGCAAGCAAGGTGTTTATTTGAACTGTTCCTGCCGTCATGCCGTTGCTAAAAGGCCTTCCGTTCCCACGGGAGACTTTGCCTGGGACGACATGGGTTCTGAGAGAAGCACTTAACAGCAATTCAAACATTATTATTTATAGAATATTCCCAATGTACACAGCAACCTACAAAGTAATGTCAGCAAATCAGAGCACAAGTGCAATTTCAGAACCCTCTGTAACTAAACCATGCCTTGTTATTTATTTAAAATAATTATACTGAATGGCTGGAACGCGTCCAGAGAAGGACAACCAAGGTGGCCAAAGGTCTGGAAACCAAGGCTTATGAGAAACAACTGAGGGAACTGGGGATGTTCCACTTGGAGAAAAGACCAAGAGAGCCATCTTTAAATATCTGAAGGGAGGTCATGTAGAAAATGGAGCCAGCTTGTTTTCTGCTGTTCCGGAGACTAGGACACAAAGCAGTGGGTTCAAATTACAAGAAGGGAGGTTCCACAGAAAGAGCAGGAAGAACTTCTTGACTGTATGGGCTGTTTGAACATGGCCTCTCTTTCTTTGGAGACGTTCAAAAAGAGGTTGGGTGGGAATTGCTCAGGATTGCTGTAGTTGTGTATTCTTGCGTGACAAGGGTTGGTCTAGATGGCCCTTGGGATGCCTTCTAAATCTAAGATTCTCTAATTCAACGTAGTGTCTTTCCCCATGTAATCTAATAATACCTTTCCCCCCATACATGGGTAAATTGTTCAAAGAAAGAAGAACACTTTCTTGAATCTGATTGTCTAGCACAGGAGTGGGAGTTGTGTGAGCCTCCAGAGGTTGTTGGACTGTAGCTCCCAGCAGCCCTGCACAGCACAGCCTGTGGCGAAGAATGCTGGAAGTTGTGGTCCAACAAAATCAGAACAACTCCAGCTCCTGGTGCAGATCAGCTTTCCTCAGCCTGGTCCCTTCCCAGACTCTAGAACACTCTGGAGCAATGGATTCCAACTACAAGAAAAGAGATTCCACCTAAAAATTAAGAAGAACTTTCTGATGGTAAGAGCAGTCTGAGAGTGGAATCTGCTGCTGCCTCAGTGGAGCGTGGTGGAGTCTCCTTCTTTGGACGTTCTAAGCGGAGGCTGGATGGCCGTCTGTCAAAGGGAGGGCTTCGATGGTGTCTTCTGAATGGCAGAAGGAGATTGGAGCGGATGGTCATAGGATCGTAGAGCTGGAAGAGACCTGAAGGGCAATCCAGTCTAGCTCCCTGCCATGAGGGAGGACAGCATCAGAGCTCTCCCTTTGACAGATGGCTGTCCAGCCTCTCTTGAAAAAAACCCAAAGAAGGAGGAGACTCCACCACGCTCCACTGAGACAGCGGCATATTCCACATTCAAACTGCTCTTACCGTCCGGCAGTTCTTCCAAATATTTAGGTGTAATCTCTGTTCCTGTAGTTCGAAGCCATCGCTCCATAGGGTCCTGGTCTCTGGAGCAGCAGAAAACCGGCTTGCTCCATCCTCTGTATGACATCCCATCAAACGTTTAAACATAGCTATCATGTCGCCTCTCAACCTTCCCTTCTCCAGGCTAAACATCCCCTGCTCGCTCAGCCCCTCCTCAGACGGGTGGTCCTTGGCGTTTCTTCCCGTTCTAGGATTCCTGGGGGAATTAGAGCGGTGTCCTCCCTGTTGAAGATGGATTGCTTGGAGCAGTGGAGGAGGGGAGCCTTTCAGAATGCACCGAACTTTTTAGTGGCTCTTTCCTGTTTTAATGGTCCTGCTCTTAACTGCTCTTAATTCTATTCATGCTTTAATTCGATTTCAGCTTTTGTGGGACGCCCACTGTGAGCTCTGTACGCTTTAACTCTGTATGCAAGGGCCCTTGGGTCCCAGGCGGGATCCCCTTCTCCCTCTGCCTTGGGAACCCTCCGGTCTCCAGCTGACCTCTTGGACTCGCGCTTAGCAATAAACACTCCACAGATAACATCAAGGCGCCAAGGAAAGAACAGCTGCCCACTCTGTGTTTATGGTAAAAACGACCAGTTTCCCATTAAAATATAAATACAGTAGGTAGAGGTAGCTATAAATAGGTATGGTAAACACAGGCCAGAGGTTGTATCTAGTTGTTTAACGAACGCTGCAGCACTTCTGCGGATCGTGAAGTCTCTGAGGAGGGCGACCAAAACGGTAAAAGGAAACCACGAAGCCCTGTGAGGAGGCGCTTAGGGAACCGGGAACGTTTAGCCTGGAGAAGAGCGGATTAAGAGGGGACGCTATAGCCATCTTTAAGATATTTCTTTCTAGTAATAATTTTTATTAAGACTACAAAAAAGAAAAACACTCGTATAAAGTAAAACTATAGAAAGGGGGGAAAAAGGAAAACAAACAAAACAGTACATTACTGAACTTTCAAACATTAACAGACCACAAACATAAGGGGGAAAAAAACCCTCTACAAAATCTGTCCAAAACCAAATAACTGAACATCAAACACTCTCTCATAAACTTCCCACTCCCCAGTTTTACTGCCTCATTCTTTTCTTATTGTATTTACTCAGATAGTGCAGAGTCAATAATATAAACATATTTTCAAATATATAAGCAAAATAAAAAGGAAACAAGGAAATACAGCTCTACTAAAAGTGTTCTAAGTTCAGTTTTCAATCAAATCCAAGTGTAGCTGCCTTCAGCCCATGACAAAAATAACATCATCCTCTTCCAGTGCTTTTTAAATTTGTTAATAGATTTATCTCTCCCTATTGTTGTCAATTTATCCATTTCTGCCATATCTAAAAGTTTCAAAATCCACTCTTCTTGGCATGGGGTCATATTGTTCTTCTTGTACTTGGCATATAAGATTCTCACTGCCACCATCATGCATTGAATAATTTTCACACTGTCTTTAGTATTATCGTTCATTGTTTCTAACAAGAACAGTTCTGAAGTCAAACAAATCTTGATTTTTAAAATCTTTTCCATCATCTGATGTGTCACGCACAAATATTTCTTAGCTTTGAAGGGATGCCATGTAGAGGAAGGAGAGGGCTTGTTTTCTGCTGCTCCAGAGACCAGGACAAGGAGCAATGGATTCAAGCTGCAGGAAAGGAGATTCCACCTGAACCTCAGGAAGAACTTCCTGACGGTCAGGGCTGTCCGGCAGTGGAACAGGCTGCCTCCATGGAGTGTGGTGGAGTCTCCTTCCTTGGAGGTTTTTAAGCAGAGGCTGGATGGCCATCTGTCAAAGGGAGTGCTTTGAGGGTGTTCCTGCATGGCAGAATGGGCTTGGACTGGATGGCCCCTGGGGTCTCTTCCAGCTCTACATTTCTATGATTCTATGATTCTATGATTTCTCACAAGTCCACCATGTTTAACTATTTGAAGGGATGTCAGATGGAAGATGGGGCAAGCTTGTTTTCTGCTGCTCCAGAAACTAGGACCCTATGGAGCGATTCCTTCAACTTCAGGAAAAGAGATTCCACCTAAACGTTAGGAAGAACTTCCTGAGGGCAAGAGCAATAGGACATTAGAACCTGCTGCTGCCTCAGGGGAGGTGATGGAGTCTCCTTCTTTGGAAATTGTTTAAGCAGAGGCTGGATGGCCATCTCTTAAAGGGAGGGTTTGGACTGTGTCATCCTGAGTGGTAGAAGGAGGTTGGACTGGGGGACCTTTGGGGTCTCTTCCAACTCTAGGATCCTATGATTATGATGAGGACTATAAATACCAAAATGAAACATAAAATACATTTTATGCTTTGTTGGTGTCTTCCTGCATGGCAGAATGGGGTTGGACTTGCGTCATCTGTACTGTTTTGATTTTTGCAAGCCACCTTGAGTCCAATGGATAGGGAAAAGGCAGGCTATAAAGAAACAAACCAACAGCCCTGTACCCCACCTCACACACCTCCAATCCTTTCTTTTAACCTGCATGAAACACCCGTGGGCCAGGAGATGTGATGTCATCTCACGAGCATCTCAAGGAGAGCGTTCACAGATAGTCTTATGTGTCTGAGTGACACAAACAGTTGCATTCCGTCCTCCCCTTGAAATGGGCCACACTTTCAGCTGATCTACCTTGCCCGGGAATTTGTCTCACCGCTCTGAGTTATGTGGGCGTAGGCAGGGAAGTGGTGGGTGAGAATAAGGACACTGAAGTAGAAACAACGCTGCAGCTCTCGCTCGTTAACCCTCCATGACAACTAAGTGAGTGCTTTAATTATGTGAATGGTGCCCTAGTTACGGCACTGGGAGGGCACTGAGCTGCTGCCCATCTGCTCTGCCCACAAGCAACTAGTGGCCACTATAAAAGGATTGGCTGATGCTATAAACCACCTTGAGGGCCACTCATGCCCCAAATTCCCATTCCCAGTGATTAGAGGGATAGCCAATTTTCAGTTTCTGTATATCACGGAAAATGACCTGGCCGCCCACCATGTTGTACTGGGAGGCTCTTGTCATGGGCACAGTCATCTCACCAAGGAACTGGAATGTGTCCCTAGCAGAGTGACTGAGGTGGTGACAGGATTCAGACACGCAGCTCCATAGGGAAAGAAAGGGATCTTGTAGCACCTTTGAGACTCCCTGGGAGAAAGAAGTGGCCTTCACTCCATGCATCTGGTGAAGTAGGCCTAAGTCTATCAGAGCTTATGCTGCTAACTTCTTTCTCTGTGATGGTGACAGTTCTGGAAACCACGCTGTTGTAGTTTATGGTGCTGAGTGTAACGTACCAAGTATTCTGAGCTGGGCCTTGGCTGCAGGTGCAGCCCCCCCAACAGCTTTCTTTGGGACTGAAAAATGGCATGTGTCACTCCCAGAAGGTAAGCTTTATTGGTGGTGAGCAGTGAATGCACTGGGTGATGCGTTGGATCTACACCAGAAGAAAACATCATAGTCCTTTAAGCTGATGGGTTCCAGCGTCCCCTCACAGAAGACAGTAGAATGAGGCCCCCCAAAATTAATCCTACCTGGGTCATCCCCGGACTGATAATGCAGATCTCTGTGGCTGGAGAACAGCTTCTCTGACTGGCAGTAGTAGACGGATCCCTGGCGCTTCAGAGATTAGAACTGAGCAAAGGAGACTGAACTGTGAAAGCGGGACCCCCCTGCCACCCTCATAGCTTTGAGAACAGGGCAAGCAGTTTGATGACAGAGAAGTTTACTCCTTTGATCCATTCCCAGCCTTGAACTGGCAGGATAAGGCAAAATCAGGGCTATGAAACACAAAACAGACCTTCTTATGCCCTGGACAGCTGTTCACATTTGGCTGTGATGGTGACAGAGACTCCAGAACCCATCTGCCTGATGGCAGAGGTTGTGTCTACTACACTAAGAAGAATATCTTGTTCTTCCATCTCAGCTGCTATTTTGTGACGTAAATAAAGGCAGCCGATAAGTGGACTTTGGAGAAAGAGGATTTTACAAAGACCCTTTTCCTTCACAGGAGGGGGCCAGAGAATTGGGTCCTTGCCACACTGGTGTAGCCTGCAAGGTCCTTCCCTCAGTCTGGACTGACATGGTACAGGTCTGCATGGTGATGACCACCTATATGCCACCTTTGAAAACAAGGCTGGCATCTATCATGGAGGGTGGGTGTGGCTGGAGGGACCTCCAGGGTCCTCTGAAGCATCCGGAGGATGATGTCCTCATTCTGCCGCAGACACAGGAAAACGGCTGGATACTCGTCTGCTGCTGCCCCTGATTTCCAGCAACATGGAAGTGGCCAGGTTTGGAGGGCTGAGTTGGAAGAAGAGGGGTGTTTTTTAGAGACGCGGGTGGGATGGGAGACTGCTATAGTGATGTCTCATGGCTCTGTCTCCCAATGCAGGATTGCCGCCTGTATGTTCTTGCATAGGAGAGTGAAATAAGCAAATATATACAAATAGAGGCATCCTTCCACCCCCACTGCCCACTGAGTGTTTTGGACCAGGAAGTGTATCAATAGCTGACTATTAATATATCTCAGGGCATTTTGCACCGTCAGGACTTTACGGGTTAGTCTTCCTGGCACGGTGGCATTTCATGTTGCTCAACCTGATAGGAAGCAAATGAGTGCAAGGCCAAGGCAAGGGACTGCCACAACTGTTCCTGGAACATTGTGCCACTCTGGCTTCAAAGTTCCCGACAGCAAGATAACAGATTCCAGATCTGACTCTAGGTATCCATTTACCTCTTTGCTACGTCTCCTGGCCTGGGGAAAACTTACCTTGGGGGAAAGAGGGAAATGAATCTGAAAATGTGAAGGATAGTAAAATACTTCACTTTGCAAATCAGAGTAATGCCAATCACGCCCAGGGCCCTGAACAAACAAGGAAGAGCAACCAAAATGTGTACTTTGCACAGATATAATGTTTATGGCACACTTCATGGGCATACTCCTGTGCCAGGAAGCCTGGGTTTCATTGTTGGCCAAGAGGGCACTTGCACAGGAAAGGCTTGCGCACCAGCTTCACCCGTTGTTGGATATATCACCTCTGGCCACATCTCACACCTCCCGGCAACCCATTTGGATTGCTGTCACATGCTGTACGTGGGGCGGCCTTTGGAGAGCGACTGGGAAATTCACTTGGCCCAGAGAACCAGACCCCTTTGTGGCAGCAGCTCCACCAGCTGCTGTTCTGCTTCTGGGCACAATTCCAGGTGCTAGTCATGCCCTATAAAGCCATGTAAGGCTCAGACCCACGTTGTCAGAAAGACCCTGTCTCTCTATATGAGCCTGCCAAGGTTTTGAGATCTTCCAGGGAGATCCTTCTCTTTGTCCCACCACTCCCAGAGGAACATCTGGTGGGAACACAGGAGAAGCAGGGAGTGCTCCAGGGCTCTGGAACGCCTTCCCTGGAAAGGTTAGGCTGACCCCTTCGTCGCTATCCCTTCCGCAGGCAAGTGAAGACCTTTTCCTTTCAGCAGGCTTTTTGGGAGGGGGGATGAGTGCTGAGGGGCAACACGGCCTTTCACGGCCTGCATTGCTTATATTTGTTACTCATTCTTTGCAAATATTTCACTTTTAGCAGATTTCTATTTTTATTGAAATATATATATATATATATTAAAAAAAACCTGATCTCTTTTAACTTTTGTAAGCTGCCTGGACTTCTGGACTGGGGAAACAGGCAGGAAATCATCATCCTCATCACCATCATCACCATCATCATGCCAGCTGCTCTTTCTGATTCCTGGGCACAAGATTAAGAACCATTTGCACCCCTTCGGTTCAACCATGAGAATGAACCTACGTAGGGAACAATATACAGGCTGGGTATCCCTCATCCAAAATTCTGGGGACCAGAAATGTTCTGTATGTCGTTTTTTTCCCCAGATTTTGGAGTAGAGGACCTTTCCCGAATGGCCTTGAGCCTCGTTTGCTGACTACTTGTGTACGAGACGTGAGACCGGAGAGAGGCTGAAGGGCTGTGAAATGGTGGGAGTCCAAGCACAGTGCTGGGTGTGACTCCACGCCTCCCACCATTTCTCAGTTCCTCAGCCTGTCTCCTTTTGCTGCCAGCTGCCCACTTCTGCCTTCAGGGTGGTGGTTGTGGGGCAGATTCCCTGCTTGCCGCCATCTCCCCACTTCTGCCTTCAAGGTGGCAGCTCTCAGATCTGAGAGACAAACAAGGAGGAGCACCACGGCTGCCCCCTCACAGGCAGAGGAGTGGGAAGCTGGTGGCAAAAGCTGGTGGCAAAAGAAGACACGCTGAGAAACTGAGAAATGGCGGGAGGCATGGAGTCACACCCAGCACTACGCTTGGACTCCCACCATTTCACAGCTCTTCAGTCTCTCTCCAGTCTCACGCCTTCAAAGTGGCAGCTCTCAGATCCAAGAGACAAACAGAGAGGAGATCCACTGCTGCCCCCTCAAAGGCAGGAGCAGGCAGCAAAAAGTCGTGGGTTTTGGAAGTTTTCTGATTTCAGATTTCCAGATAAGGGAGGCTCCACCTTGCAATATCCAACGGCTGGAATCTTGTTGGTGTTTTTCCCTGCACAAGCGGACACTTTTATTGACAGAGAAGGTCCTTATTCATTTCAAGGCTGCAGAAGCCGAGCTGCACATGCAATTGGGCAGGGCATTTCAGTCCCTCAAACTATCTAGACCTATTACTCCTCTCTGGGGCATCTCCTAGTGGAGCATTTTGCACATGCAATTGGGCAGGGCATTTTCAGTCCCTCAAACTAACTACACCTATTACTCCTCTCTGGGGCATCTCCCAGTGGAGCATTTTGCGCTTCCTGCTGGAACCCTGCCTGATATCTCCTGACTGGGTAACCTGAGCACCTGAACAGGGCCAGGTCTTGTCCTCTGCAGGGGCCGGTGGCTGGATGCACTGCAGGTGCGTCGATGCATGGGTGGCAGTGGGAGCTAACAGACCAGTGATCCTATTTTTAGCCTGACTCATAACAGGCGTCACTCATCACTCTATGAGTTACTCTGTTTTTTAACCTTTGCTGAACATTAGAAAACATGCTCACAAAATATGAAAACAACTAGAACTAAAACAAAACAAGATACAGCAATTACATTAAATAAGCCACAGCCATTTATTTTAAACAGGTCTTGTATTATGTCTTTATACCAGATGAACTTCATTATCATCACCCTCATCACAGACTATGTTTACCAATATTTTATGTGCTGAACTTCTGCTCAATGTTTCTGCTTCTTACTGTATTTGTTGGGTTTTTGTTTCCTTTTTAATTCATGTTGCAACCTAATAAACTGTGGTGTTTGGGGCACATTTCCCCCTATTTACTGACATGGTTTCATAATCCCCTTTTGATATTACTGAATATATACATGCATGCCTATATACTGAACATATGTGAATCACTTATTTTGGTTTGCAGTCTGTTCAGAGTATTCACTCTTATTCATGGTTCTTTTTAGTGGGATTTCACTGTCTTTCATTGTTTTTTAAAATAATTTTTTTCAAAACTTTTGATGACTTACCAGGAGGACCAAATGATGGAAACTACACTGCTAAAACAAACAAACAAAAACAACCAGCAAAGAGGCATTCTTTTTTCCTCCTTTGATCAGATTCCCAGATGGTTAAGAGTGTTTCTCAGCCAGAGAAGTCCTCCATGTCCTGCCCAGCCACCCTTGTATGGTCATCCAAGTTTTTCCACCACTTTGCTGTTTCCATTTCAGCACCCATCAGTTCCAGATATGTCAACATTTGTGCAAGATGCTTTATTTGCCCCACTAAGTACTGACAGCACAAATACATCACCCACCCCAACGATTCATAATTTAGTTCAATATTTGTGACATAATATTCAGAATTTCTTCCAGATCCTTTAGGTCCTCTGTCCACCTGTGTTTCAAAGTTCCCTCCTTTATATGCTCTCCAAACCAGCAATAACAATAACAATAATAATAAATGATACACGAAGACTATGCATTGCATATTAGTAAACGAGCAGTGAGACTTGCATAAGGTAACTGGTTTATCCATGATAAACACATACACATTTAAAAAAAAAACATCAGGTGTCTTTCAACAAGCACAAGAATAACAGCAATGAACAGAGAAAAAGCCCACAACCAGGGGAGGAAGATGCATCCCTGAAAGCAGCAAGTGCCACCATTTTCCACAGAGAGGATAAGTGAAAAGCTGGAGGGGGTGGAGACAGAGAAAGGGCCCAGCAGCCAAGAGCTAACACCTCCAAAGAAACGCTTATCCTTAAGTTCCTACGATGAGGCTGCCTCTAGCTTTGTCTTGGCGTCAGTGTCAACGAGCAGACCAGGTGGAAATTTTTGTCTCTGTACTGGGAGGACAGCCTTCCTTAGATCTGGCAAAGGGACAAAGCGTTGCCAAGAACAGTCCACTCTCAGTGCCTCCCTTGCTCTTGCATTGCTGCTTCAAGGGAATCACAAATGGCAGCAGCTTCCTCCCGAGTTGTCACTACAAAGTTTCTCCCATTGTGACGGACGAAAAGGTGGAAAGGAAAGCCCTTTCTGTAATGAATGCCTCCCGCCTCTGGCTTGCCAGCATAAGGCTTAAACACCCTCCTTTTTGGCAGAGTTTTCATGGGGAGATCTTGGTACACTGAGATCTTGGTGTTGCCGTACTCTATAGATGGAAGAGCCTTCAGCTTTTGCAGGAAAAGGGCTCTGCGGGAGAGTCTTCCAACTCTGGCAACAACTTGTCTTGGCATTTCTTGCTGCTGCAATTTTGGGACTAGAGAGTTATAGACACGTTCAAAGTCCTCTTCTGATACGTGTACTTCTGGGCAGATCTTGTTCAGAAAGTCAACAAGAAAGCTAATTATGCTTTCTTCTTCGACCTCATCAGGCATGCTGTGAAATCTGACAATTAGCTTTCTGTGCTGATTTTCAAGGTCTTCTATTTCATTTTGGAAATCTGCTGTGCTGTCTTGCAATTCAATCATTTCTTTTTCAGGTGATACTCCCATGTTGAAGGCTTCCTCTGTTGATTCTTTGATCACTGCCATTTCTTCGGTCAGGGATGTTAACTGTGTTTTTATTGGTTCCAGGGCTGCGGCTAAGTCCGCTTTAAACTTTGACTGCTGCTGTTGGAATAATTCCTTTAGTAAGTCTGGTAAGCCATCATCTTCTTTCTTTTCCCCACTTTGTGGCACCTTGGAAGACTGTTCTTTCTCCTCTAGAGATGGCACAATTTTGGGCAAGAAATATGTAGTTAAAACCCTGTTTTGAACCTGCTCCAACGGATGGGGCATTCTCAAATCAGGAGGAACTTGTGTCCTGCTCATGGTGAGAAATCTGCAGTGCATTTTGTAAAAAAGGGAGGCCAGTGAGGAGCTGAACAGTAGAACTAAGCAGCCATTGTGCTGGGTTGCTAGCCATGCCCGCCCTCACCCACCCTGTTTACCTACGAAAAAGAAGCCACAAGGTAGAATGAACTCACAGACGAAACATCAAAACAGAAAGAGGAACTTGGTGCCTTCATGCTCGGAACATTCTGCACCTCTGTCTCGAGGAGGCAGGGTGGAGAGCTGGAGCCCAGGGACACGAGGTGCAAATGGGGGCCCCCGGTGCATGGTCCCTGCCTGGCTGTTACCTGGTGGGGGAGCAGGGGCAGGGCAGGCAGCCCCCTTCCAGCTGGAGACCCAGGGGAAAAGCCTCTCCTGGTCTGGTGGTAGCTACACCCCTGCTGTACATCACCATTAGCCCTACGGACACCCAATCTCATGCAGCCCAGCTTCTGGGCACCACAGTTTAGGAGGGACCTTGACAAACTGGACGGTGTCCAGAGGAGGGCAACCAAAATGGTCAAAGGCCTGGAAACCGTGAAGCCCTATGGGGAGAGACTTACGGAGCTGGGTAGGTTTTGCCTGGAGGAGAGAAGGTTAAGAGGGGACCTAATAGCTATGTTTAAACACTTGAAGGGATGTCAGATGGAGGACGGAGCAAACCTGTTTTCTGCTGCTCCAGATACTAGGACGCTATGGAGCGATGGATTCAAATTGCAGGCAAAGAGATTCCACCTGAACCTCAAGAAGAGCTTCCTGGCGGTCAGAGCTGTCCAGCAGTGGAATATGCTGCTGTCTCAACAGAGCGTGGTGGAGTCTCCTCCTCCTTTGGAGGTTTTAAAACACAGGTTGGATGGCCATTTGTCCAAGGGAGTGCTTTGATTGTGTCTTTCTGCATGGCAGAAGGGGGTTGGACTGGATGTCCCCTGGGGCCTCTTCCACTCTAGGACTCAGCAGTAAGTCCTACACAGATAAATGGTGCTTATCCTAAGTCAGTATGGGTAGGGCCACAACCTCAACTCTCAGCCATGCGAATTATACCACCACCACCCCTTAATTTTTGTGATGCTAAGACCTCGGCAAGTATTACATCTGTAGCTCAGAGAGGGTTCTTCTTATGTTACAGGGAATTGTTATTGTTGTTGCTCTTGCTGTTATCTTGCGTCTTCCCCAAAACTGGGACTTAAAGTACTTTACAAATTAAAATAAATACAACATAGTTAGAACAGTCACGAAGTCAACATAAAATGGAATTACATTATTGATAAGATCAAAAATAAATATATATAGCTAAAATTAAAAATTGTTCTGACCATGACTATGCTGGACAAACACTGTTTTCTGCATTCTCCATTACAATTCATAGAACAGAATCATAGAGCTGGAAGGGGCCTCCAGAGGCCATCAGGTCCAACCCCTTGCTCAGTGCAGGGTCTCCAGCTAGAACATCTCCAGCAGCAGCAGGCTCCATCCAGCCTCTTTTTGAAGACGTCCAGAGAAAGGAGGAGACCCTATCACGGCCTCTCTAGGCAACGGGTTCCACTGCAGGACTGTTCTCACTGTCAAGAAGTTCCTTCTAATGTTCAATCAAAATCTACCCTCTTGTGATTTAAAACCATGAGACCGGGTCCTGCCCTCTGGGGCAGCAGAGAACAGGCTGAACCCTCCTCTCTGGGGCAGCTCTGGAGGTATTTAAATAGTGCTATCGTGTCACCCCTCAGTCTTCTCTTCTCCAGGCTGAATTCAGCTCCTTCAACCAATCTTCATATGTTTTGTTCTCCATGCCTCTCTTATCATTCTTCTTGCCCTTCTATGAACCTGCTCCAACTTGTCTATATTCTTCCTAAAATGAAGCACCCAAAACTGACTGCAGAACTCCAGATGAGGCTTGACTAGTACAGACTAGGTGGGACTATTATTTCCCTTGATTTGGAAAATATGGTTCTATTAGCACAAGTTACAATAGCATCTGCCTTCTTTGATGCAGCATCACACTGCTAGCTTATGTTCAGTGTATGATCAACAGGAATATGTGGTTTCTCTGTACAGGTGGGGAGGACAGAGATACTTGGAAGGGCTTGATTCTGACACCGATAAGTAGAACAAAATGGCAGTTTTTAAAGAAAAGGTCTTCTGGGGCTCTGGATGGGACTCTTACCTGTACAGCTTCCTTCAGTCATGGAAAAATCATCGATAGCCACATCACTGTGAAAATCTTCCCCTCGCACGCCTTCCACAATTATCTAGAGGAAAAGATGACCTCTGGAATGAGTTCGGTGGTACATGAGACTCCATGCTAGAAAACATTCCTGAGGAGGGATCCTGGACTTCAGGACCTCGACCCTCTTCTCCCATCTTCAGGACAAAGGTGAGGAATCTCAGGGTGAGAGCACTGCCCTCAAAAGTGTGCGCGCGTGTGTGTGTGTGTGTGTGCGCGCGCGCGCTCATTTGTTAAACTTGGTGCTTTTGCATGAACAGTATTGTCTGTGCAAATAGGCAACCCTCATCTGGAGAGAGTTTAAATTGTGTGGTGGTGGGATCATTTACACCCCAATTCCCCCTTCCATGGGATGTTTCTGGGGATTACTTGTGAGAAGTCTGTCTGTCCAAGAGTTTCTGCCTGAGGTTAAAATGTGCAAACTTTCAGAAGGAGCAGTGCAGGGGCTAAGAAGTTCAGTTTAATGAAGAAGAGTTTCCAGACTATTTAGGAAGTGGGATGGAGGCTGCAGTCCCCTTTCTGGGCTCCACTTGGCTGGAAAATGGGGGAGTGACTTAGGAGGACAAATGGCCTCATGCAAGAGAGGCCAAAGCTCTTTTGCCTTTAATAGCTGGGGGTGCGGATTGGGGAACTCCCGCATGGCCCTTGGATTCACTACCCCCTAAATCCTGCGATTCCTTCCCTCCCTCCCATTGTATTTCAGATAACACTTTTTTTCAGCTGAAAATAGGCACCAGGGCTCCCCTTTGGCCTGTAAATGCTGTTTAGTGACTTTCCAGAAGGTCTATCTCATACGACTGATGGATGGGTATTTCTGTCCTGTCTTTCCCCCAACGTGGAGCCCGGTGTGGCTCATGGCTTAGCTCAAAACAAAATAAAGATCTGTACCATAAGTGTGGACTCCTCCTTTGGCCATGTCTGCCCTAGACTGTTACAGTGCTATTATTCCACTTTCAACATCCTATGGAATCCTGGGGTTTGCAGTTCAGAGAGGGGCTTCAAAGGCCAGGATTCCATAGGATGTTGAAAGTGGAACGACAGCACTATAACAACCTAGGGCGGAAATGTCCTTTGTTATATGGCAACAGCTGCTAGTACATTATTTGCACAAACCTGGAAATGAACTGAAGCACTGGCGACAGAGGACTGGATTGTTAAGACTGCTCAACTATCCCAAATGGCCAAACTTATGTGGGTTTTAAAGCATAAACCAAAATAAAATTTTTTGAAAGACTGGAAACTGTTTATGGACTTTTTGAGCAATAAGAAATCAACCAATGCAGTAATTCATAGATATGGATATGAGTAGTTTTTCAGGTGGCTCTGTAATGGTGAAGGAGAACACAACAGACGGAGGGAAGGCCCAAGATGTTTTCAGTGTCTCGCTCTCTGAAGTGCTGGAAATTTGGAGGCTGAAGGAGAATTTCATGGGTGCAGAATTCTTATCTGGGAGAGTCATACCCTTGTTTCCCCTCCCGCAGTTACACACCTGAGTGCAAAGTGGGGCAAAGAACCCAGTTCCCTGTCTCCCTTTTAGCCCTGTAATGTGCACATTTTGCGGAGGCAGAGGGACCATGCCCTCGTCTTGTCCTCCTTTGCAGCTCACCCTGCTCGCACTTCAGTCCTTTCCTCCATTCAAGTCTCTCAACTTTATTTCAGTCCTGAGAATCACCTCACCTGGGAGAAAATGAGCAGGCTTAATGCAAAGGCCTTCCTCCAAGTGCCGCTGGACCGCAGTTCTCAGCAGTCTCAGGCCAGCACATCCAATAGTTGGGAGAATGCTGGGAGCTGCAGCCAAAGAATGTCAAGAGGACCCCAGGATTCTTGCTGCATGGAAGACAGAGACCCGGCCCTGCCACCATCACAAGGCCGAGGCGAGCGCTTTCCCGTCCTGCTCCCGGTTACCTTCAGCCTTCCCGTGTTGGGAACGGTGACGCTGGCCTGCAGCCACTTGTTTTGCTTCCTGCCGGTGGCGACCCAGAGGAGAGCGGCCTCCTTGCCTTCCGGCACGACGTAAACCCTCAGTGACATCAAGCTGGCCGAACCGAACATGTGATACCAGAAGTCGAAGCAGAACGGGCCGGGGGAGTCGCAGGTGGGGCTCACCAGGTGGGCCACGTTGCCTTCGATGACACTGTCCCCTTCGAGGTAGAGGTAGTAGCCCTCTGGAGGAAAGAAGAGCAGGAGGAGGAGGAGCAAGACAAAACTAAGACATCGATTATTACTACTGTCGCTATTGTTCTTGTTGTAGCAGTCTACCTTACAAGCATTTCCGACCATCGGTTGTTCAGAATGTGCCCAAGAATCTAGGGGCTCTTTCGCCCTACACAATTATAGCACCATGATTCCGCTTTAACTGCTGCGGCCCTGTCCTGCGGAACCCTGGGACTGGCAGGTGTCGGAAAACGTTTCCCCACCAGGTGTTCTCTTTAAATCCTTCCACTCATCTGCCAGCAGAGGAAGAGGGATTTAGATAGGAAGGGTTCCCTGTACGTCTCTACCCTACGCGTGCCGTCTCTAGCGCTTTCCTCGTTTGAACGGAAGACCTGCCAGGGGCGCTTGCAGGCCCACCCGAAGAACCCCTCCCTATCCTCCTGGTGAGATGGTGAGCGCTGGCTCTGCCGAGCTGCCTCTCTTCTGGAAACTTTCCTGCGGTTAGCTAGGGCACGTATGTATGTCTGAACATACTTTCAAATGTAATTAGCAAAGTTTTTAGCTATGAAACTCGCATGCTGCCCCTTTGCCTTATTTTGCTGAAAACAGTCTCACAGCAATGCAAGAGATTCAGCACTTCCGCTTGTCAACTCTGCTAAAGGCAACTGAGTCTTAACTGAACCTCAGTTTTCATCATTTCGGAAAAGAGGCTCACACTCCAACGATCTGCTTCCAGCCCAAGAATAGCTCAGGAAGGGCAATCTAGAATTCTCAGCCCAAGAATTCTGGGGCTTCCCTGTTACTACACTTCCCACGATTCCATGGTACTCAGCCATGGCGGTTAAAGTGGAACCACAGTGTAATGCGAAAGGGCATCTGGATTCCAAGTGTACTTGCTAGAGATCCAGGAGAGGATGGCTGCCATCTCCTCCTGGCAAGAAACATGCAGCCGATTGCTACCTGGGCACCCCAGAACCTCCTCGAGCCATTAAATGGCCGTCAGGGCACCATCCACTCTGGGAAGCTGTCTTCCATACGGGCAGAGGCGGCGGCTCTGTGGGCACGGAGCATGTGACGGATCTGGCCGCAAGTCTCTGCAGTTCAGGACACGCTTCTTCCCACACTGGCCGCCCAGTGAGCCAAGCAGAGGCCCACAAACAGGACTCAAGGAGGACAAGGCCTCTCCCAGCAACGGGGATCTAGAAGAGGCATCCTGCTGCTGACATGGGAGATCACCCAAAGCCACCAAAAACTCCCAGCCTTCTGCTCTTCCTGGTGGGGAACATGCCATGGGAGGTGGTGGTATTTGGTGCTACAGTTCTTGTTCTGTTTTTTTAAAGAAATATCTAAATGTCATTTCTCTCGCTGATTGGTAAAAAACATATGTTAATTCAAGGGGGCTACTTTATTGGGACAAACAATAGGATTCTGGATTTTATTATAGCTTGAAACCCAACTGCTTCTGTCCCAGCTAGAGCGGACGCATTTGATCCAATTGTGGGATGGTGAGCCAATACTCGAGAGCCAGCATGGGGAAGTGGTCTGAGCACTGGACTCACATCCCTGCTCGGCAGTGGAAACCCACTGTGTGACACTGGGGAAATCACAGTCTCTCAGCCGCAGAGGAAGGCCACGTTGGCAAACCTCCCCTGAACAAATCTGGCCAAGAAAACTCCATGATAGGGTCACCATAAGTCAGAAATGACCTGAAGGCACAGACCAACAAGGAAATACGAATGCAAATCCCATAGCTTGCACTAAAAGTCAGGCTAAAGCTGGCATTTCCCCTGCTTGCTCTACTGTTTCAGTTCTGTGGGATTTTCAGAGTCATTATTCACTTTTGTCTTCTCTTTCTGAGGAGATTTCCACAGGATGGAGGCCTGCGAGCAGCCATCTGTTAAAAAGAGGCCCACGCACCACAGTGCCTCAGTCTAACTGGGCACCTCCTCATCATTTCATTGGAGACTTTGAAGGTCAAGGAAGTGAAGCGTAGCAAGGAAGACCTGGGAGATGTCCCGCTCTGCTTCCATTTACCAACAGTGATTGCTCTCTCCTACTCACCTCCGGTGGTGTGGTCCTGGTTTGGTCCTGTCATCTGAGAGGGAGTCGAGCCTTTGAATCGTGTCCAGTCAAAGTGGTCCATGGCAGACTGGGTCCAGAGGCAGAGGTCAGTGTCAAAAGAGCAGGAGAAATGGCACCGGGTCAGGGGTTCTGACAACAGCAGAGAGAGAAAAGGCAAACATATGAATTTGTGCATCTTCAGGCCCAGGTGTTAGGGAAAGACTGGCAGGGTTGGTGATGGTGGAAGTGGGCAGGGGGACAGAGCTAGTACAAGTGGCTGGGGTCAGCAACCCCATCCAACCCCAACTATGGTCACTTCTGCACTAGACTGTTTTGGTGCTATTACTCCACTTTCAACATCCAGTGGAATCCTGGGGTTTGCAGTTTAGGGAGGGGCCTTTGAGCATGGCCTTTGAGGCCCCTCCCTAAACTGCAAACCCCAGGATTCCACAGGATGTTGAAAGTGGAATAATACTGCTATAACAGTCTAGTGCGGAAATGGCCCGTGTTGCATGTTCTTGTCTGTTTCAGGAGCCAATTGTTTCTCACATGGGTTGAAAAAAATATTGCATTTCCAAGACAATAACAGCATAATACAAAACTCTGTATTACAAATGGCTGGTGATTTTTAGCTGGTCTGTTCTCACTGCAGGAGAGGTGAAATGGGATGGGAGGGAGGGGAAGAAAACCGCAGGAGGGCAAAGGGGCACAGGACCTCCAGTGGGTGGGAGGAAGGGAGTGAGGGGCGAGGCGGCGAGGGGGAAGCCTCGGAGAAGCCACAGGTGATACGCAAGACCTCCAACAATAGTCCTGGAGGTCGCAAACAAAGGTCTGGAGGCAGTTAGACCACTGGGACTTCGGCTGCCAGAAGGAGAAGGCAGAAAAGAAGAGGAAGAAAAGGTGGAGGAACAGCATCAACACTTCTGTCTCCATGGCCCAGGACAGCAGCTCTCCCAAATCTTCACCAACTCCTCTGCCCCAGAGACCAGCTCCCAAACATCTCTCAGCTGCCTCTGATGGGCCACCAAGGAGTCCATGATGGATGAGAAGGGCAGGTCAAAGAGTGAAGTTGGCAGGTGGCTGGGGAGGAGAGTGCCAGTCGTAAGCGGCAGTGCCTGTGCGTTTCCCCTTCCTCCCAAAGACTGGAGGGACCTTGAGGGAGTGAGCAAACTTCCGTGCTCCCCTAAAATGATTTCACCAGGGCCCAACCCCGCTCTCATTGGTCCTGACTCTTGGACAACCCCCTCCGCCCCAACTGTAGCGTGTGTGTGCGCAGGGCTTGAGTTACAGAAGGCTGGGGGAGCTGGCCATTAAATTCTATGATGATCCTGTGTGTTTCTGTTTTCTTGGTGTGATTTGGTTATTAGGGCATTTATTTATTTAACATATAATGCCTCCTTTCTTCCTTTATGAACCTCCTACCATGGCTCACAATGCAGATTAAAAGAAAATACATTCTTGAGAGAGGTATACACAATTTCACCTATCCGCACTGAAATGCATTTCGAAAATGTTGACCACACGTTGTTAATTTTTATGTTTTTATTAGTTGTGCACTGGCTTTGGTCAGCAAGTAACGTCTGCAAAGCCTTCTTTCTCTTACATTCTAAAGTTCTGCCCAGTTTCAGGGCTTCCTCTCCAAGCTGCCTACCTACATCATTCATCTCATTGAAAAAATAGTGTGCATTATTATCCACATTTTTTGTTATCCACAGTACGTGTGGGACCATATCCCCCATGGATGTGGGGGACGTACCGTACAGCTAAAAGCTGTCCACCCAGCCGCGACTCACTGGAGGCCCTTCGTGTCCTTACTCACCACACAGACTCTCGGTCCACCAGTCTCCCATGTCAATGCCAAAGCGTCCGCACGCGGCAACATACGCTTCCATGGACTTCCGGCAGTACTTCCCGCTTCCCTCAGAGGCACACTGGTCGTGTACGCAGCTTGCAACATAGTTGGAAGGTGGAATTTGCGAGTGGCAGGATCTGAAGGGGCCTTCCTCATCGGCAATCACGTTGCAAACAGCTTTGTGGCGCTTCTTTAAAGATGAGCTGCAGTTTACTGGCACGGTGGTCTGTCGGTCACAACTGCAACAGAGGGTGGGGTGGGGACATCCTTATGCCATCAGCAGTTTATTTATTTATATTAAAGATTCACTTATCACCTCTCGGTCTGCCAGTCACCTCCTCTCCCCAGATAAAAACATTTAAAACATAATCCTCAGATGCCTGGAATCCTACTGCTGTTTTTTGCACCCCTGAATTCCCTTAGTGTGCACTGTACTTAGTTTACTTTGTGGCTGTGATGCCTGCATTCAGTTCACAGCTGCATAAATGGGGCTCTCTAGGACTAACTGCTTACCCTCCAACTTCCCAGTTTAAGAGAGAGTCCCAGCTAACCCAGCATTTCCCCACTTGTTCAGCAGCTTTAAACTGTCCCAGTTTCTCTCTCCTTCTCCCACTGTTCCACTGTGCTCACAGCTTGCTTCAAGTGCTGCAAACAGAGTTCAAAGTGGAAAAAAACAGTCTGCACTCAGTTAACTCAGCAGGACAGAGGGAAGTGGAATGGACCCTTACCTTTGGCAGAAGGTTTATCTGTGGTTTCTTTTTTCCCCAGGCTTTCCTAAACTCATTGCATGAATGCCAGGGTTTTACTGCTTAAAACAGTAGCTTTGCATGCTCTTCCTCATTCATAATTTTTGCCTCTCGTCTCCTGGCCCCAACCTTTTGACCACAGTCTAATGTTGCTCAGGTACGTGCGTCCTGCCTTTCGTACACTGAATGTTGGAGGGTATGTAACTGTGTCATAAGCACTTGCAGATACTTAGGTGGTATGTAACTGTGCATAGAATCCCAGAGATGGAAGACACCCTGAGGGCCATCCAGTCCAAGCTCCTTCTGTCATGCAGGAAGGCACCCTCGAAGCATTCCCTTTGGAAAATGGCCATCCAGCTTCTGTTTAAAAACCTCCAAAGGAGGAAGGAGACTCCACCACACTCCACTGAGGCAGCAGCGTAGCCCACTGTCCAACAACTCTTACCCTCAGGAAGTTCTAATGTTTTGGTGGAATCTCTTTTCCTTCAGTTTGAAGCCACTGCTCTGTGTCTTAGTCTCTGGGGTAGCAGAAAACAAGCTTGCCCCATCCTCCATGTATTATCCCTTCAAATATTCAAACATAGCTATCCTGTTCTCTCTCAACCTTCCCTTTCCAAGGCTAAACATATCCAGGTCCATAAGCCGCTCCTCATAAGGCTTCATGAATTCCAGGACTCAGACCACGGTCACTCTCCTCATAGAATTATAAATTTGGAAAGTGCTCCTGGGTCACCTAATCCAGCCCTCTGCCTTGCAGGAATCCACAGCTAAGCCACACTTGAGAGGCGGACATCCAGCCTCTATTTTAGAGTCCTTGAAAAGAGGGGAGTCCACCATTCTCTGGGCAGTCTATTCCACCGTCAGTTCTTACAGCCAAGTTTTCCCTGATGTTTGTCATTTGCAACCACTGATTTTGGTCACATTGTTTGGAGCAGCAGAAAGCAAGCTTGTGCCACCTTCCACAAGGTGGCACCCCTTCAGATGTTCAGATGTCTCCTATCACAGGCCTTACAGCTGCATAGAATGGCTGCTCCCCAAAAGAACACAGGCATATGATCACTGATTTGTGCAAGGGACCAAAGCGTCCCAATCCCTGGCAGTTGCCCATCCCTACTCTAGAGGAAGCTCCTTATCATCTCATCCACGGATAGCTAAAAAAAAAAAGGAAACTGAGGCGAGATCTTCTACTCTACCCAGATCTTGCCAGGGAAATAGTTGCCTTGCTTGTGGGCTGCAAGATCATTTAAGCACTAGAATGTGTGTGTGTGTGTGTGTGTGTGCGCGCGCGCGCGTGCAGTTCTGCACAGGTACAGACCCCCCCTTGCGTGTGATTGTGCAGAGGCCACAAAGAAGCGTGTGAAGATGATGTGTCTCCAAGGGCACTGATTGTTTGGCAACTGCTTCCTGTTCCAGATAAGTAGTCCAAGAATGCAAGAAGATGCTTGGAAGAGACATGACTCATCCTCGTTCTCCCTTCTGGCTAGTGAGAAAGGGCAAACTAGCTGGGAGCAGAGAACAAAAGGCAGAAGCTTTTGTGTGAAACAGAAAAAGAAGTCGAGTGTGCATGGTAGCAGCATTTTGAGGTGGCTATGCGCTTCTCTCTTGAAATCATATCTTGACTTCAGTATGGCCTTTGACAAAGTTCCCCATGACATTCTTGCAAAGAAGCTAGTAAAATGCGGGCTGGACAGGGCTGCTGTTTGGTGGATTAGTAATTGGTTGACCGACCGCACCCAAAGGGTGCTCCTCACCAATGGCTGCTTTTCATCCTGGAAAGAAGTGACTTTTGGGGGTGCCACAGGGTTCTGTCCTGGGTCCAGGGCTATTCAACTTCTTCATCAGTGACTTGGGTGAAGGAGTGGAGGGCATGCTGATCAAATTTGCAGAGGACACCAAATTGGGAGGGGTTGCTAATATCCCAGAGGACAGGATCAAATTTCAAAATGACCTTGACAGATTGGGGAGCTGGGCCAAAGCTAACAAAATGAATTTCAACAGAGAGAAATGCACCTGGGCAGAAAAAACAGAAGGCACAAATATACGATGGGGGACACATGGCTGGATAGCAGTACGTGTGAAAGGGATCTAGGAGTCTTGGTAGATCACAAGCTGAAAATGAGTCAGCAGTGTGATGAGGCAGCCAAGAAAGCCAACGCGATTCTTGGTTGCATCAACAGGAGTATGGTGTCTAGATTGAGGGAGGTAATGGTACCATTCTATTCTGCATTGGTTAGGCCTCATTTGGAATCCTGTGTCCAGTTCTGGGCACCTCAATTCAAGAAGGACATCGACAAGATGGAACATGTCCAGAGGAGGGCGACCAAAATGGTGAAGGGTCTGGAAGCCATGAAACTTTCTGAGGAACGGCTTAGGGAGCTGGGGATGTTTAGTCTGCAGAAGAGAAAGTTAGGAGGGGACATGATGGCCATGTTTATGGGGTGGGCTTGTTTTCTGCTGCTCCAGAGACTAGGACAAGGAGCAATGGATTCAAGGTGCAGGAAAGGAGATTCCACCTGAACCTCAGGAAGAATTTCCTGACTGTCAGAGCTGTCTGGCAGTGGAATCTGCTACCTGGGAGTGTGGTAAAGTTTCCTTCTTCGGAGGTTTTTAAGCAGAGCTGGATGGCCATCTGTCCAGAATGCTTTGATGGCTGACCCGGCATAGCAGGGAGTTGGACTGGATGGCCCCTGGGGTCTCTTCCAACTCTATGATTCTATTCAAATCCAATCGTTGGAATATTTGGTAATTAGCTTGGCAAAGGCAAGAGCTCAAGGCTGGGCATGTGACTAGGCAGAAAAGGAAAATCTATTGCTTCCTACAACTCTAGAGGCAAGGATTTGAATCCCTGCTCAGCCCTGGAAATGCACCAGGTGACGTTGGGCAAGTCACACTCTCTAAGCCTCAGAGGAAGGCAAAGGCAAACTGCTTCAGAACAAATCTTGTGAAGAAAAGCCTGTGACAGCTCTGCTTTGTATGTGTATATGCCTGCAAGTCCCCTGTTGACTTAGATTCGCAGAATCATGGAATCCTAGAGCTGGAAGAGACCCCCAAGGGCCATCGAGTCCAACCCCCTGCCATGCAGGTGTACACCATCAAAGCATGCCCAACAGATGTCCATCCAGCCTCCATTAAGAACATCCAAAGGAGGAGGAGACTCCACCACACTCCACTGAGGCAGCAGGAGATTCCAGTGCCAAACTGCTCTTACCAATAGGAGGTTCTTCCTCATGTTTAGATGGAATCTCTTTTTCTGCAAATTGAAGCCATTGCTTCACAGTGTTCTAGTTTCTGGAGCAGGAGAAAACAAGCTTGACCTCATCCTCCGTATGACATCCTTTCAAATATTTAAACATGTCTATCACATCCCTTCTTCACCTTCTCTTTTCCACGCTAAACATACCCAGCTCCCTAAGGTGTTCCTCATAGGACTTCATGGTTTCCAAGCCTTCTACCATTCTTATTGCCCTCTTCTGGACATGTTCTGGCTTGTCAATATCCTTCCTGAGCTTAAGGCAGCCCCACGAATTTCACAGGGTTTTCTTAGGCAAGGAATGCTCAGGGGTGGTTCTTCCAATTCCTCCCTCTGCAACAGAACCTACAGCATCTGGTGTTTCTTGGTGGTCTGCCTTTAGGATTGCCAGAAGTCAGAAATAACTTGAAGGCAACAACAACAAAAACTGCTCATTATCTAACAAAATCCTTTCAGGGATAGAGGAGAAGGTAAAAAAAATATTTCCAAAATGGTGCCTCTCATGCAATCTGCAGTCCGCCCCCCCCCCCGCCCCAGTGGTGATATATTTGTCTCCACTGGCTACAAATGGTTCTCTCTTTCCTGGAAAACGGCTGTGGATAGGCACTGGTTTATGAACCACCACTCTGAGTAGCACTATTCTAAACATATTTATAGAAGTCCCTAGACCTGCCAAGCATACGCTCAAGGTCTTCTGCTAGCAGCCATTATGAAGCAATCATACGCTACATCCTCATGAGGGATCAGGATAGTCCCACGGTATTGCGCCTTGGTCGGACCTCAGCTGGAGTATTGCATCCAGTTCTAGGCACTCGTTCTGGGCACCTCCTCCAAACGCCACAACATGAACAAACAGATTCAAATTCCAAGAAAAAATCAGAAACAACATGAAGGCACACGGCAACGAAAGCTGCGTATTATTTACCGAAATCCTTTCAGAGATAGAGACGGGAAGGATAGGAAAGAAATGTTTCCACCTAAACCTGAGGAAGACCTTCTTGACTATAAGACCTGCTTCCAAGTGGTGGACACTCCCATTTTGGAGGTCATTAAAAAAAGCTTGGGTGGCCATCTCTCATGGATGCTTTAGCAGTGGAATCCCTCACAGGGTAGGAAGCTGAGCGAGATGGCCCTGGGAGTCCCTTCCAAGTCTATGATTCTACGAGCTTTTGCCTCCCTCTCAGTAGGGCTGGAAGAAACAGGAAGGGACCTCGAAGAAAGAGTGAGGAGGAAAGTGACCCTGAGGATACCAAGCCACATGTAGATCTAGAAAAGACAAGCCTGTGGGGAGCAAACACACGTAAACCTATCTGACCATCTGTTTGTCTGTTGCACCCCACAGTGTTTTAGACTACTGGCAAAAATGGAAGCAAACTATTAATAACACTAAAAGCAATTTAAAGCATACAATTAAAAATGAAACCAGCAGTTTAAAAGAATGCAGTTATAAACGGTACAGTATCCTTTTCTTTAAAAACTGTCAGTTTTCAAAAGCTTGCTGGAAGCAAAGATGTTCTCTCTTCCTGCTGGGAAGAGAGCAAGGAGGAAGCTGCTGTAGATTTCCTGGGGAGGGAGCCCCGCGAGGGGGAGGCACCAAGAAGGCCTCTGTCATGGGTCCCCACTAATTTCACCTGTTAAGGAGGATGATGATGATGATGATGATGATGATGATGATGATGATGACGGAAAGAGAAAGCTTGGGTTGCAGATGTGGCAATTCCAAGGGACGCCAGAATCAAAGTAAAACGAAAGGAAAGATTATGGAATATCAAGACTGGCAAAGGGAGACTCAGTACCCCTGGGAAAAGAAAGCCGTTGTGGTTCCAGGTGCTGAGAGGTACTGCGGGGGCAATTCCAAACAGAATGAGAAAACATCTGGATGAAATTTTCATAGATAAGTTCACAACGGCAAAAAGTGACACAGCTCAAAACGTGCCACATTATCTGATGAGACCTCATTGATTCCTGGGTTCTTGCACAGAATCCCAATTAATTTTTTTATTACTTATTTATTAGTTTTTAACACATTCACAAATAAATATTCTTTCAGAAAAAAGTAAAGCAGAAAGAAGAAAAGGGGAAAAAAATCCTAAGACACAATACTAATGCATTAAACTAAAACGCTAAACGCTAATTTACTTAAACACGAAAGGGCTCCGACTCTCCCTCTAGCCAAACTGTGATGAATTTTTTTTAAAAAAATAGAAAAATAGAAAAAACATGTATCTCATTCTACCATTACAGATCCAACTAAGTAATCCTGCTAGAATTACTAGTAACCATAACCAAGGACTGTTGCATTGTTAGATTTCTTATTGCTCAGAAAGTCCGTAAGTGGTTTGCAGTCTGATGGAGTCTGAATTATTCATGGTCTAAAACGCCAACCAGTGACGTTTGGGAACCTAGGAAACTAAAGCAGCAGCAGCAGCAACATGACTCTATCTATGGCAATTTTGTTTGGATGTCACCCACCGATTCCTAGACTCTTGGATAGAAACTGAATCACCGAAGGTTGGAAACTCTGGCTGTGAACCTGGGAGGCTATGAAACAGAAAATGATGAATCATGCTAGCAATAACTGTTATCATTATCGGAATCGTCACTGCTTTAGAGAAAAGGGTGCCTTAGCAGCTGAAAAAAGGACGGAGAGGCGAGGACCGGCCGTTCACGTGCTGCCACCCGGAGGACAAAGATGTTCCTTCAGCCTGGCAGAGCTTTCCAGGAACTCTGAAGGGCGCTCACTTTGCAGACTACGAAGCCCATCCCATCGTGGCTGGCACGCAGGCTGCTGGCTAACGCTTGAGGAATTTGTGACTGGACCTCCTCTTTGGAGTTTCCTCCATTGTTGTTGTTCTTGTTGTGTGCCTTCAAGTCATTTCCAACTTAAGCTGAAGCTAATGAAAATCTATCACAGGGTTTTCTTGGCAAGATTTCTTCAGAGGGGATTTGCCCTTGCCTCCCTCTGAGGCTGAGAGCGTGTGACTTGCCCAGGTTCACCCAGTGGGTTTCCACAGCCCAGAGGGATCCAAGCCCTGGTCTCCCAGTGTTCTAGCCACTACCCCCCGCTGTCTCTCCATTGCTGTTGTTGCTGTCTGCCTTCAAGTCACTTCCAGTCTATGGCGACCCTAAGGTAAACCTATTACAAGGTTATTTTCTGGGGCTGAGAGCGTGTGATGTGCCCAAGGTCAGCCAGGGGGTTTCCACGGCTGAGCTGGGAAGTGAACTCTGGTCTCCAGGGTCCTGCTCCAGCCCTCAGACCAGTACAGCATGCCGGCTCTCCTCTACTTCAAAGCTCTTGTGGGTCCCAGGAGTGGGTGGATAACCCTTTCCCTCTGTGCTGTTCTTCACAGAAGCTGCCATCAGTGGGGATAAGAGCAGTTTGAAACTGGAGGGGCATTTTGATCCAGTGTGGAGAGGGGAGGATGAAACACTTGCTACTGCCCCGGTACAGGCATACGTGTAAGGCAAGTTACAGGTGCAAGTCCACACCACGTTTTGGTGACTCAGTTCCATTTTGCTTTGGAGAGAATCCCTTGCAACACCTCAGTGAGCTAATGAAAGGATCTCTCCAAAGGAGCCTGATTCGTTTCAGGATCTGGCCACACCTGAGGCACCTCCTTAGTAAGAAGAGGCTGCCTCCTTCCAGGGCGCTTACCTCCAGCCTTCATCCTTCACCATCCAGCTGTTGGCAAAGGCATTTAAGTCCTCTTCCACAAGGCCGTTCGGTTGCATGAGCTCATCGCTCTTGTTGCCAGAATAGACACCACACAGACCGCGCAGGTGCTCCTTATATTTTTCATTCACCTGGATAAAAATGTTCTGGTTGCCATCAAATTCAACCCGAAGACCAAAAGGGCTGCTGATAGCCACCATGTTGTGCTTTTCTTCCAGTATAATCTGATGGTCCAGTTTTTTGGGGACGCTGGCTTTTACTCCATTCACCTGAAAAATGAAGGGCGATACTAAACCTTGAGGATGCTGTTGAAGGCCTAATCCTCCTACACTGAGTAATTCCTCCTTTTTTCTCTCCTCTGCATGGAAAGACCAGGGAAGTTTTCTTTTGTAAGATATTTATGGTAGTGTCCAGATGTTGTTGCTGCTGTTGTTAGTGGCTATCAAGTCAGCTTTGACTTTATGGTGACCCTATGAATGAGAAACTTCTAAGATACCCTGTTCTGGACAGCCTGCTCAAGTCCTGCAAGCTCAGGGCATCTATGACTTCCTTGGCTGAACTGATCCATGGGTAACGTGGTCTTCCTACTGCCTCCTGCTTTACTAAGCGTTATCATCTGTTCTGAAGAGTCCTGCTGTCTCACCAAACAGCCAAACTACGATAGCCTCAGTCTAGTCATCTGGGCTTCCTAGAAGAGTCCTGGCTTGAGTAGCTCTAGGACCTGTTCATTTGTCTTTTCAGTAGTCCAGGATATCCACAGAACTCTCCTCTAGCCTGTCATGCTCTGCTTCCAGAACAAAGGCTGAAGCAGGGGGCATGCCAGGACTTGCTGTACAGGAGGGGGTTACAAGTGCCACAAACCAAACGGGGGCAGTGCCAGCTCCAGCAGAGATTCAGACACAGAAGATAACTTACCTGTACCTACCTTTGTCAAGCGCAGACAGAAAAGAGAGAACCTGCACTGATCTCAGAAGATTTATAGCTGGCAACAATTACTCAGGCAACAGTTGCTTTCAGCTGCTGACCTATATAGGTGCCACCCTTCCCCTCCAGGAGTTGTCAGAGCTTACCTGACCTTCCTGCCTACTGGATATCTTGCTGAACCCCATGCCTGACTCTGGATTATCCTGACTGACTTTGGTCTCACTTACCTTAGAATTCTGTTGGACTTTATTTATGACCTTGTACTTGCTGCCTAAAAGTAAATAGCAAGCCAGGAGCTATTCAGTTTGCTTTGTTTGAGTTACCAGCTGTGCCACTCTGACTGAGATAGGACACAGTCCCACATTTCAAATGAATTGGTTCTTTTCCCATCAGCTTTCTTCAGAATCCTGCTTTCACAGCCAGATATAGAAAGGGGAAATATTACAGCATGATTCATCCTGACGTTTGTGTTCAGTGAGACACTACTTAAAGAGAATCCAAAAGGACTGATATTCTGCCTCTCTTTGCCCCTTCAGTACAGTTTTGCTGATATCTACAAATACTCACATAGACCTCCTTTTTTTTCTTCAGAGCAATATGGAGGTTCCGGTAAGAGACGGCCACCGAGTGGAGGATTGTCATGCCCTGGTGCTCCTGACGCTCGTTCCTCACTGTCACAGAGAAGTGCTGGAGAAGTTGGCCAAAGGTCTCCACCATGGTGTAGTTACACCCTCCTTGGAAATGGTAGAGCCTCCTGTCGAAGGTGATGTAGTGAAGGTTCCCAAAGATGTGGCAGGCAGCCACGTCTGGGATGTGGCAGCCCAGGATGCCCTCCTCCACTTTGCAAATCTGGTCCTCGGGGCAGGTGTCTGAGTTACACACTAAGGTGCCATTTTCTGCACAGAGACACTGGCCGGCACAGCCGGCTCGCCAAAAGGTCTCCCCTTTCTGTCGGAGCAAAAAGAAAGAAACTACATTCAGACTGATGTTTGCATGCAACAACATAACTCCAGAAATGGCTACTTTTTGACAATCAAAAAAACCCTTTATAAGGTCATCTATCTATCTATCTATCTATCTATCTATCTATCTATCTAATTTATCTATCTTCATTCATTCCAAGGGCCCTTTCACACAAGACATATATAGCATTACAATTCCACTTTAGGGAGAATTCTCAGCCCAAGAGCTCTAGTGTCTCAGCAAACTATGAATCCCAGGATTCTATAGGATGCAGCCATGGCAGTTAAAGTGGAATCACAGTTTAATTACTGTGTGGTCTGAAAGCATTCAAAGTCACTTTGAGTCTGAGCTTTAGAGAAACATGGGGTTAAATACAGAAATACAATGCAAATACACTTTAATGGCCTGACTGCTATTACTGGCAGGAATCCTGTTGCTTTTTTACACACATGGAAATTGTACTTATGCAGTCGTACTTTTTTGGCCAGGGAGCAATACCTGTATTCAGTCCATAACTGTATAAGTGGACTTCCATAAGTGTAACATCTAATTATGCATTTTTAGACTGTGGCCATTTCCACACTAGACTGTTATAGTGCTATTATTCCACTTTCAACACCCTACGGAATCCTGGGCCAGCCCCTCTCTAAACTACAAACCCCAGGATTCCATAGGATGTTGAAAGTGGAATAATAGCACTATAATTGTCTAGTGTGGAAATGGCCTGCGTTTAGCTATTTGCCAGTGCCTTCACTGCCTAAATGCTCTAAAGGCACCAGAATCCTATATGATATTGGAAGCTGACCAGGGTCAGCTCTGGTTAGTAGTTGGATGGGAGACCGCTAATAAATGCCAGGCGCTCTAGGCTCTGTTTCAGAGGAAGGAACTGGCCAAACCACCTCTGAGTATTCCTTGCCTGGATTTTCCGCTAAGGGCCACTCAACCTGTACAACAGCATACCAGTCCGTACGCTGAGTTGTTAATGAGGAACGAACCTCGTGGTACTTGTCTTCGTCCAGGCAGCCGCAATCCTGTGCCAGCACGCACTCTCCCCCACTGAAAACATAGCCTTCGTGACACTGGCAGCCTTCCACGCAGGGCTTGCTGCAGTTATGCGGCGCCAGTGGGTTGGCACAGGTGGCCGGGCACGCGCTGGTGCACATGTCGTGCTCGCTGTTAGACGGGCACAGGAACACTGGAAAGCAACGCAAGAAGGAAACGGTCACAGTCGGACGGTGGAGACGGTTGCCTTCTGGATAAATCCGGCAGGAGCCAGGCAGGCGTTACAGCCTCTCTGAGGGTCACCTCTGTGGCGAACTCGGATTTCCCTCCCTTAGGTTCTGCTCCCGCGTCCTGCTCCCCTGAAGAACACCGAAGCCCAAAGCTGTAAGAGGCGTGTAACTCCCTTGTTGTTAGAACCGCTTCACTGGCTACCAGTTCACTTTGGGGGGCACAGTTCAAAGGGCTGGTCACGATCTATAAAACCGTCTACAGCTGAGAGACCGCATCTCCCCCTATGAACCTGCCAGAGTTCTAAAACCCAGAAGGAGAAGGCTTCCTCTCAGAACTGCCACCACCCCAGACTTGCTTGGTGAGGACATGAGAGATGGGGCCGTCTCAGAGGCTGCCCCCACCCTTTGGAACTCCCTTCCACAGGAGGCTAGGCCGGCCCTATCCCTCCTTTCCTTTTGCCGGGAGGCAAAGACCACTTTATTTAAGGCCGTTTCTGCCCTCCACTGTTATAGTGCTATTATTCCACTTTCCACCTCCTGTGGAATTCTGGGTTTTGTAGTTTCCTGAGGCCCAAGAGTCCTCTGGCTGAGAATTCTGAATGCCCCTCCCTCAATGGCAAACCCCAGGACTCCATTAAGGAGATTGAAAGTGGAATAATAGCACTATAACAGTCTAGTGTGGAAATGACCTAAGCAGACATCTAACGTATAAGCAGGGAAGCTTTTATTCGGATGCTTTATTTATCCTTTGAAACCTTTTGCAATGATTTGATATTGTTTCATATGGTGATTTTAATTGTTTTTAAATTACCATTGTTCTGGTTTTTAATTGACTCTTTCTGGAAGCCACCTTGGGTCCCATTCTTGGTGAAAGGCGGCATACAAATGCAATGAATTATAAACCTGTAACTCATCCATACCCCTCCCCTCCCCTCCCTGGCCATTTCTGCACGAGACTGTTACAGCGCTATTATTCCACTTGCAACATCCTATGGAATCCTGGGGTTTGCAGTTTTGGGAGGGGCCAGCCTGAAACTGCACACCCCAGGATTCCACAGGATGTTGAAAGTGGAATAAAAGCGCTATAAGAGTGTAGTGTGGAAATGGCCCTTGTCAGTGGCATTCAGGAGGCATGGATCTCTCTCAATTTCCCTCCCTCCCCTAAAACTTCTCGGCAAAGATATTTAACTGGAACAGGTGACATGTTCCGTATTTGTAGGCCAGTCTGGGGGACTGGCATTGCTGCTTTTAACTGCAGGGGGCGCAACTCACGGCAGAAGGTGTCCACTCTCCAGTTGGCCAGGAGGATGCCAGACCTTTGGCAGGCCTCGCCGTAGGCCCCCAGCGTGTTGCACAAAAGCTTTTGGTTCCCGTTGAAGGCACACATATCCCTGAGGCAGGAATCGAAGAAGGCTTCCGGGCTGACCGTCGCGTGGCATTCGTGGAAGGGTCCCTCTGTGTTCGTTAGCAACCCGCAGAAATCATTCTCCCTGTAAACGTCTTCCTCCTCAGTGGTGCAGGGGGGCTGGATGTCCGGAGTGCCACAGAACGGGCGGTCGTATTTGCCGTGCGGCATGCGCCAGCTGTTGCCCAGCTCCATGGAACTGTTTGCCTGTTGCCCATTCGGCATCATGGCGTCATCTTCCTTGAGGCCGTTGAAGTTCCCACACAAGCCGCAGGTCATGTTGGAAAAGGTGGCAGGCAGCCTGACTTCCACCAAGTGGTCAGCATCGTAGTTGACAATCAAGTCGAAATCTGTCTCTATGGAGATATACCGGCCACTCCTGCTCATGGTGACTGAGCTGTTGGCATTTCTCGCAGGAAGCGTCCTCCACATTTCATCAACCTAAGAAAAAAACCAAAGAGTAGGGGGTCAACCTACTCGTAGTCACTTAGCACTGTTTTAAAAGAGGTGCTCCCTCAAGTGGCGAAAGACATCTGTTTCTCATAGCACGTGCTTTTCCTCACCCAAATTTAGCATGTCTTGTTTTGTGACTGGTCTTAATTTGCAAGTCTGACTGATGAAGCACAAATCTCCCAAGGTGGGAGGGAAAATGTATCAAGCACAGGGATCATGCATGCATAGCTGATTCTAGAACTCTTGCAAAAGTGAGCTGTTACACTGTTGTTGTTATTATTATTACACTACACTGGCTGAAAGACACGTGACCTCTGAGAGTAAAGCTCTGCTTTTTGTTTTTGTTTTTGTTGGGTATTTCTGGCTGTTGCAACCTCTGTATCCACTGATCCATTGTCACTGGGCTTGGTTCTTTTTGGGGGGGCTGCCAGTTGCTGGATATAGCCATTTCTTGATTTATTCCTTGATTTTTTATGCTGTCTTTCTCCCAGAGTAGGACCCAAAGCAGCTTCACTAGAATGTTTTTGAAACTGGGAGCGTGGTCTGCTGAGGTCAGGGTTGGCCTTATATTCTGTAACAACAACAGCAATAATAATAACAACAACAATAATAAATTGATGATGATGATGATGATGATGATGATAATAATATCACACTTTCCCCCCAAAACTGGGACAAAGTGGCTCACAATTTTTTAAAAAAAATACAACTAAAACATACAAAAAGTGAATGTTAAGGAGAAAATGAAAAAATTACTCTTCCTTTTACCTTTCCCACCATCCATCCTGAAACTGTCCAATGTGCAACCACGACAGCAGCCTCGGTCACTCTCCACACCATTATAAACACACGCTATTGGGACAGCGAGCAAAAACCCAGCACAAACCACAACAAGAGGTGTGTTTGTGTGTCTCTTGTGACTTTTTTGATGCAAAATACGGTGGACGGAAAAAGTTGCAGCTGCTTCTGGAAAATGCCAGCAAGTAGCCCCACCCCACCCCCAAAAGGGGGTTGGGTGTTTTTGTTTTTTGTTATCCTGGACTTTATTCATTTTTTCCCCCTAGAAACCCCTGAGAACCACAGCTACAATTACAGTCTCCAGCAACCTTTGCTACGTGTGTTTTGTCCTGATCTTTGTTAAATTTATTCAGATAATGAAAACACAACCTACACTGTTGGAAAATGAGGCTCTAGTCAAACATGCCCTTTGCATCTCCCTTTCTATTTGCTACGAGAGAAACCAGGGGCTTAGGAAGTATAAGTCTTTCTTGCCTGTCTCTATTCTGCTTCACTGGCACTATCAAACCTTCCTCATTTAATCTGCTATAGACTGCAAGGCACGACCATCAGTAATCCATGTAGCTGGGCAATCTGGCCGTGTGACCCCAGATACTTCCAGGGGTCTGTGGTCAGTGAAGGAGGAAGGTCAGAAGTGACCACAAAGCCTAAATGAGGTAGAGCCACATTGAAGAAACAGATTACCTAGACACAGAGAATGTCATAAGTCCCTAGGGATCTCAAGTCAAGGTAAACACATACAGAACATTCTGAGCCATGTCCCAAAACGCCTTGGCATTTTCTATGATAACAACTAGAACGCTGAAATAAGAAATAAAGAATAAGAGCGATGCCCACAGTTTGGAAATAACGTTGTCATCCTAGCCCTTCTGATATTTGATGCCACTGCATGTTTTTCTAGGAATTCTACATAAAGTTGGTTCGGTTTCTTCTCTGGGATGGAGTCCTGGGACACTGGCGTCAGCCCCCAACACCGCCCTAGTGATGCCACTGCCTGAGTCCATCCAACGCTGCATCATTTAAATAGATGGCTGAGTCCAGTCTGCCTTCCATCTCCTATCGGACTCCATTCAGGAACCTTCAAGGGATAAAGCGGTTCCCTTCCCCCCATTCTTGGACCCCCCTGGTCAGTCAGAGGGACAGCGGAGCCAGCGGGCCCGTTGTGGAACGGTGGGTCGGCTAACGGCAAATCCCACCGATTCCCCAAAGAGCCAATCCGGGGAACATCCAGCCTACTTTGGCCTTCCCCTAGTTTCGGGCGACTGAGGCACGAGTTAGAACGCGTGACCCAGAGTGAATCTGGGTGCGGCGATTATGCCTAACTGAATCGGTTTTCTGGCAGAAAGGAGGGATAAAAAAGCAACGAATCAATGCCCGTCCGTTTCAGCCAAAGTGGGCTGGGCGGGGGGGACGGGGACGAGGGGAGGCGGGCGGAGGACACGCGAGCTTCGAGCCGAAGCCGTCCCTCCGCGGGGCAGTCGGCGCAGGGGCGCGGGCCCCGGGGAGGAAAACGGCTCGAGGGCTCAGCGGGGCGCCACTCACCAGCACTTGGTACTGGTTGCCCTTCTGGATCTCTATCAGGTCTCCGTAAACCTCCACGAAGACCCTGTGCACGAAAGCCCGCGGGGGGTTCTCCAGGAACTCGTTCTTGGCCGCGACGAGGAAGCGGGGCAGGGCGCCCGGCGCGCCGCAAAGCTTCGCCAGGACGTAGGTGCAGTTGCCCAGGAAGTGGTGCGCCGCCAGGTCGAAAGTGCTGTAGTGGGGGTCTCCGTGGACCCGGCAGACCCCGGGCCCTCTGCCGTGGCAGCCCCGGACGCCGGCCCGGACCCCGCAGGAGGAGCCCTCGGGGCAGGCGGCCCTCGTGCACACCGGGGGGCTCCCCGGGCTGGGGCACGCGCACCGGGTGGCGCAGGCGGCGTCGGCCCAGAAGGCGGCCCCCGCCGGGTAGCGCTTCCCGCCGTGCCGGCACTCGCACCGCTCGCGGGGGACGCAGACGCCCCCGTCGAGGAGGAACCCGCTCGCGCAGGCGCAGCCCTTCACGCAGGGGAGGCTGCAGGCGCCGGGGGCCGCCGGGTCCGCGCAGGTGGCCGGGCAGGCGGAGGCGCAGCCGCTGGGGACGCTGTTGGGCGGGCAGGCCGTCTCTGCAAGGAAAGCGAGGGCGCGCCCCGTCACCGCGCGCGGAACGACCGGGCGGCGGCTGCTCCGGGCGGCTTGCGGGTCGTCTCCCTTTTCTTAAAGTGCAAAGTTAGGTGGAAATGAACAATAGGGTGAACAGTTTTCCGGGACAGTAAAAAAAAGCAGGATACATAGAAACCAGAAAGGAAGAAAAGAAGCAAGAAACAAGGGACCCTTAAAGAAGAAAGAGAATTAAAGCACAGAGATGGAAAAGAACAATAAAATGTATATACCTGACTTCCAGCTTTCTTTACAAAGATTATACCTGCCTCTGCGAAGTAACTTCTCCCACTGTTAATGCTGTTCCAATACTTCTACTGCTTATTGTTCCAGATACACTAATTATCAAAGCCTACAGTTAACAGTTAGTTATTCTCTGTTTGTTGCAAAAAGCCTGTTAAAGTTTCCCAATCTTTCAAAACACAAAAACAAAAAAAAAAGCTGCCTTCACCTCATTCCGACTTACAACAGCCTTAAGGCAAACCTATCATGGGGTTTTCTAGGCAAGATCTGCACAGAGGGGGTTCGCCTTTGCCTTCCACTGGGGCTGAGAGAGTGTGGCTTGCCCAAGTTTCCCCAGGGATTTTCCATGGCCAAGTGGAGGATCAAACCCTGGTCTGCGGAGTCCCACTCCAACACCGAAACCACCATCGTAGGCTGGCAGGACACAAGCATTTGGTGATGTCATTAAACACCAGGGTCAGAATCATGCCAACCATCGTATTTCCCATTTCTGTCAACCCCTGTGAAAGCTGGACAGCGAAGAAAACTGGAACAAGATAAACCCATTGGAAGCAGAGTGCCGGAGGAGATGCCACGGATGGTGGATTTGTAATTGGTTGACCGACCAAACCCAAAGGGTGCTCCTCACCAATGGCTGCTTTTCATCCTGGAGAGAAGTGACTAGTGGGCTGCCACAGGGTTCATTCCTGGGCCCAGGGCTAATCCACATCTTCATCAATGACTTGGCTGAAGGAGTGGAGGCATGCTGATCAAATTTGCAGATGATACCAAATTGGGAGGGGTTGCTAATACCCCAGAGGACAGGATAAAATTTCAAAATGACCTTGACAGATTGGGGAGCTAGGCCAAAGCTAACAAAATGAATTTCAACAGAGAGAAATCTAAGGTCCTAAACTTAGCCAGAAAAAATGGAATGGACAAATATAGGATGAGGGACATGTGGCAGGATAACAATCCGTGTGAAAGGGATCTTGGTGGGCCACAAGCTGAACATGAGCCAGCAGTATGATTCAGCAGCCAACAAAACCAATGTGATTCCAGGCTGCATCAATAGGAGTCTGGTGTCTAGATCGAGGGAGGTAACTCTATTCTGCTTTGGTTAGACCTCATCTGGTATACTGTGTCCAATTCTGGGCACCTCAGTTCAAGAAGGATATTGACAAGCTGGAACATGTCCAGAGGAGGGCGACCAAAATGGTGAAGGGTTTGGAAGCCATGAAGCCCTGTGAGGAGCGGCTTAGTGAGCTGGGTATGTTTAATCTGCAGAAGAGAAGGTTAAGAGGAGACATGATAGCCCTGTTTAAATATTTGAAGGGATGTCATGTCGAGGAGGGAGCAGGCTTGTTTTCCGCTGCTCCAGAGACCAGGACGAGGAGCAAGGGATTCCAGCTGCAGGAAAGGAGGTTCCACCTGAACCTCAGGAAGAACTTCCTGATGGTCAGAGCTGTCCGGCAGTGGAATCTGCTGCCTCCATGGAGTGTGGTGGAGTCTCCTCCTCCTTTGGAGGTTTTTCAAGAGAGGCTGGATGGCCTTCTGTTGGGAGTGCTTTGATGTGGGTTCCTGCATGGCAGGGGTTTGGACTGGATGGCCCCTGGGGTCTCTTCCAACTCCACGATTCTATGACCAGCAGAAGACAATCAGCCCAAGGGTAAATCAAAGCTGAACTCTCCCTAGAAGCCAAAATGTCTGGAGTGAGGCAGTTGTACTTTGGACACATCATGAGATGGCAGGACTCAGTAGAAAAGACGGCAGTGCTGGGAAAAACAGAGGGCGGTAGAAAAAGAGGGATGCTGCCTGCAGGACAGGTGAAGGGGCTCCATCCGTGAACCGAGCACTGCCCTGAGTTGCAAGACCTGAGCAGGGCTGCTAATGGTTGGGAAGCTCATGGGGATCCCTCATTTCTAGGGTTGTGGCCGTGAGTCAAAGCTGACTTGATGGCAGAAAAGATGACAACGCAAGACAGAATCCTCTTGGTATCCTACACTGGTTCTTTTTTAAACAAAAGAAAGAGGGGAAAATGTGGCCACACCTTTAAGAATAACTGGTTTTTACTTCAGCGTGACCTTTCATGGCTACAACCCACTTCTTCAGACACAAAACCAAGTGATATCAATGGCCACTTCTGCACTAGCCTGTTATGGCGCTATGATTGCAATGATAGCGCCATAACAGGCTAGTGCGGAAATGACCAAAGCCTCAGGCTAAAAAGCATGTTTATACAGTTGTGGACTGGGGTAGAATGTAAGAGGATCCAGAAAGGTGCAAATCATGTCCCTTGCCCTAAATGTCCCAAGGGCTAACAGCAAGGTGATACAGGTCTTTTAGAGCTTTGTAGTGGTCAGTTAGTGTTGATGTCTGAAACCAATTAACCCACTTATGACCAAAAGTCAAAGACAGGAGGAAGAATGAGAATGGGAAAAAAAATGTGGCAGACCCTTGAAGAATTACTGGTTTTTATTTTTGCATGAACTTTCGGGCATATAAACCCACTTCTAAGACTCTGTGCTGCCTCTCAAGACATCTGGTTTATATCCATGAAAGTTCATGCAGAAATAAAAAACAGTCTTAAAGGTGCTGCCATATTTCTCTTTCTTTTTCCTCCTCGTCTTCCTTCCTACTTTTTAGGCTTCAAGAGACTAACATGACTACTTCTTTAAAAATTAACAAAAGTCAGTCTCCCCAGGGTTCTAAACTCTCTTTAAGAATATTCTTTTTGCATTATGTGTAGTAGCGAGGACTCTTGCATTAATGTACGCAGTGTGCCATGAAGCCATTGTCTTTGCTCATACCTCCACTAATGGACTGGAATTTGTGGATATATTTCAGTTCAACTATTTCCCTTTCTAGTCTTTCATTTTTAATTATCATGCAATGGACATATTCAGTCCACACTGAGTAAGCAGAGTTCCCCAAGCATAATCCTTTCACATAGGCCTGAACCCCAGTGTTTATTGGGGGACAGGAATGCAGATCAGCACGTTGGGTTGCATTTTATGAGTAAGACTAAAACCTGGAATGGATTCACTGCCCCGCCAACATGGAAGCCATCAGCTGCCACTTGGCTACAGTAAGCAACTGAATCCAATTTTACACCCCGAAGACATCCCTGGGATGTGTGTGGGGACAATTTTGTCACCTTTATGGCTCCTCCCTGGGCCCTTTTAGAGCCAGTAATGGCTTTTTCCCCCCACAGGAATTGGCAAAGAAGTTGATTTCCAGGTCACTTCCAGTTGAAAAAAAAATTTGTCCTCATCCATTACCACTCTTAAAAAGGCTTAAGGACCCAAAATGTGGGAAAACTGCCCCCATCAGGGGCATTGTGGGCAAATCCATGCACACAGAGAGGCCCCAGGTGGTACACATATGGCTGCATGCCTAAAAAGGCTAGGTAGGAAGAAATCCTGGTTTTGTCATTCAAGATTTCATTTCAAAAAACCCCTTTTTCCTTAAAGTTGCCCAGCCCAGACTGAGACCCAGGGATGGCCTCTTGTGCTGCCAGAGGAGCGGGTCCCTGGTGATATTGCAGTGATGATGTCACCAGGGGAGCTCCTGCTGATGCCACAAGCACGAGGCCTTCAGCACTGACAACAGATGCACAGATGATGTAATTCAAATTTTAAAAAGAAGGATCAAACCAATGAGGAATGAATACACACACACACACATTTTCATGGCTGTGCTCTTACCCTGAGATACCTCTTCCTCCTTCACTTGCGATGATAGGTCCTGAGATGTGGCAACTCTATTAAAAGTTGTGAAGATGTATTCAGCCCTTGCTTTACTGGAGGGAAAAGAGGCCTTGATTTTGTCCCCTCCAGGTCCTGTCTGAACTTACGCAGGGCCTTCCCTCCACTGGTGCCCCTCACCTTTCTTTGGATGCTTCGTTGCTTCATCTCTGGCCCTTCGTGGCCAGCGTGTCCCCTTTCTCATGGAGCTGGCCTGCCCCTCTGCTGCAGCTGTACCCCCCATGTGCCACCAGTGCTGGGGATATTGGTGGGACATGATCCAAGCGGCGCCAGATTGCTTCTCATTTGAGGATCTCTTCTCAACACTGATAACTGGACCTGTTCCAAGAGTTGAGAAGGTGGTGTGTTTGGACAATAGATAAAGACTGCTTGGGATGCAATCTCAAGGCTTCAGTTTAAGAAGAAGAGTGGGGTGGAAATGGATTACCAGACGGTTGTCCAAGGGCTTTATGTTACAGGAGGGTAGATTTCAGTTGAACACTGAAAGGAACTTCTTGATAGTAAAAGCAGTTCAGCATTAATTGACTAGAGAGGTGGTGGGGTCTCCTTTTAATGTCTCCAAAAAGAGGCTGGACAGCTCCCTCCTGGGGATGCTTTAGCTGGAGATCTTGCACTGAGCAGGCGGTTGGACCTGAAGGCCCATGAGGCCCCCTCCAGCTCTAGGATTCTATGGTCAGGTCCTAATGAGAGTCAGCTTGGGGTAGCGGTTTGAATGTTGGACTACAACTCTGGGAGGCCAGGGTTCAAATCCCCATTCAGCCATGGAAAACCCACTGGGTGATCTTGGACAAGTCACACACTCTCAGCCAAGGAGGAAGCAGTGGTGGACCTCTTCTGAAGAAATCTTACTGACAAAACGCTAGGATGGAGCTGCTGTACTGGAGACAGCCTGGGATAGTACTTTGACTGTTGGACTAGGACTTCAGGAGACCAAGGTTTGGATCTCTCCACTCAGCTCTGAAAACCCACTGGGTGACCTTGGGCAAGTCACATTCTCTCTCAGCCTGAAAGGAAGGCAAACGCAAACCTTCTCGGAATAAATCCTGCCACGAAAACACTACACTAAGGTTACCATAAGCCAGAATCAACTTGAAGGCACACAGCAGCAGCAGCAGCAGCAGCAAGTCCTTCTTCAGACGAGAAGAGCACGCACCTGGCCTCGTGTCCAAAGCAGTCACTGGACTTCTCTGCTCTTGCCTGGAGGAGAAAAGAGGGTGGGGGGGCAGAGGTGGATCAGATGGCATTACAGCAATATTGCCACAATCACTATCAACACAAGCATCATCACCACCGTGGCCACCACAAGTTTTTATTATTGTTATTATTTTGCATTGAGTGCTGGGAGAGACCAGGATTCGAATTCCTGCTCAGCCATGGAAACTCCCTGAGTGACCTTGGGCAAGTCACACTCTCTCAGCCTCAGAGGAAAGCAAAGGGAAACCTCCTGTGAAGAAATCTTGCCAAGAAAACACCATGATAGGTTTGCCTTATTGCTGGCACGAGTTGGCATAAGTTGGAAATGACTCAAAGGCACACAACAACAACATTTATTAGAATATCTGTATCACATTCTATTCCAAAGATTCTCAGGGAAACATATATTAAAAGCAATTTAAAAGAAATAATAATGAAAGATCAGATATATTTGTAATGAAGCTGACAATTGAATATGTATGTTTTTTATAATGAGAATTTTGAATAAAATGATTTAAAAAAAAAAGAAATAATAATGTAAGCAGATGGAAAGCATATAAAAACAATGGACCACTTAATGTGAGATGATTTTAAAAGCAGTTAAAACACTTTGTTGTTGTCGTGTGCCTTCAAGGCATTTCCAACCTAGGTCAACCCTAAGGCGAACCTCTCGCGGGATTTCGAGGGCTGGGAGCGTGCGAGGCACCAAAGATCACCCAATGGGTTTCCATGGTCGAGCTGGGAACTGAACCCTGGTCTCTCAGGTCATAGTCCAGTGCTTGAACCGCTACACCATGCTGGACGTCTAACACGCTGTAAGACCAGGTAAAGATCTGCATATGCAGGTTGGCATGAACTCGATCATGCCCCACCTTGACCTGTGGAGGCCCTTCCCTCGGTCCCACCACCCGCACAGGTACATCTGCTGGGAGCAAGGGAGACGGGACCC
Organism: Cyclura pinguis; assembly: GCA_030412105.1. Lineage (NCBI taxonomy): Eukaryota > Metazoa > Chordata > Lepidosauria > Squamata > Iguanidae > Cyclura > Cyclura pinguis. Next base: position 1,281,390 of record CM059601.1, read on the forward strand.
TCTCGACGGCTACTCCCAGGCTCTCTGGAACTCCCTTCCTAGAGGGATTAGGCTGGGGCCCGGCTTGCTCTCCTTCTGCAGGACAGCGGAAGACCTAAGCTAAGCTTTTTGCTTAGGCAGCCTTTGGAGAGCTGCCTACTCGGAGGAAGAGGGCCTCGCGGCCCATTATGGCCGTATCCGCCAGGATGTACCTGTGTCTGTCCTAAAATGGAATCTTTCTGGCTGTCTGACCTCAGAGAGCAAAGGGTTAATTGAGGAAAACCTCTCCTTGTAGCCAGCACCCTGGCTGAACTTGGTTATCTGCCATTAGCAAGTTTGCTTAAGTTTCCCGATTAAACAATTGAATACAGAATAACACCCCCGCCCCTCCAGACAAGGTTCTGTTGCTCCCAGGATGTGGCCCAAGACTTGGCGAACAGCACACTGCACACAGGAAATGCCACTGATAGAGAAAACATCACCTTTGGGGCAAAGCTGATTGACTGAAGACTTCTTCCACGATGCCTTTCCTGAGTGGGTGCTCGTTTGAGATATTACTGGGACAACCTGGATCTCAAGGGAAGTTACTTCTCTGCGGCCAATGAAGTGGAAATTTTATTGTGATGTTGTAGTTGTGCGCCTTCAAGTCATTATTAACTTATGGCGACTCTAAAGCGAACCTATCACAGAGTTTTCAAGCGGCTGAGAGTTGGTGTTATGCTCAAGACCGCCCAGTGGGTTTCCGTGGCCGAGCAGGGGACTGATCTAGGTCTCCAGGGCCGTAGTCCAACACTCAAGCCATTTCCGCACTAGACTGTTACAGCACTATGATTCCACTTTCAACATCCTATGGAATCCTGGGGTTTGCAGTTTAGGGAGGAGGGGCTTTTAGAATTCTCAGCTCTTGGGGCTCAGCAAACCCCAGAATTCCACAGGAGGTTGAAAGGAGAATAATAGCACTATAAACAGTGTAGGGCAAAAATGGCCCAACTTAGCTGATGACAGAAAAACATCTGAAACAAATGCAGGCCTGTGACTAACATGGTCACTTTTCTTCTCCTGTGTGAATTTTTAACATCTTTCCCTGATGAGGAAGCCAGTGAGGCATCTTCATCAGGCAAAAATGGTTGGCCTATAAAGGTATCAATCTCCTGTAGATTTTGGATTTTGTTGTATTATGCTCCATGCCCATACCCCTGAATATGACTACTTTGTTGTTGCGTTCCTTCAAGTCATTACCAGTTTATGGTGACCCTAAGGCACACCTATCCTGGGGTGTTCTGGGGCCGAGAGTGTGTGTGACATACCCAAGGTCACCCAGCATGTTTCTGCGGCCGAGCAAAGGGGAATTGAACCCTGGTCTCCAGTCCAACGCTCAAACCAAAGGGTTCCTGTTCTCAAATGTGTCGGCATAGCACAACTGCTGTAGCTCCTCAATGTAGGATCACAGCTGAAATTCATAGAGGAGGAGACTTCTCAACCCCACTTGCTGTCCATCCAGGTAGCAAAAACATAGACCAGAGAAAAGGAGGTGATTTGGGAACTGAGAAAAGCAGGCCAACTGCTATCAAATATCGATAAATCTATTCAAGGGTAGCCGATTCAGAAAATGCACCACATACTTGATATATAACATACAACACATCCCTGCAATGATACAAGAAAGGAAGGAAGGAAGGAAGGAAGGAAGGAAGGAAGGAAGGAAGGAAGGAAGGAAGGAAGGAAGGAAGGAAAAAAAACTGAACTGGGATGAAAACCGATGCCATAGGAACCAGCAAGAGTTCTGGATCAGATGTACAAAGAGCCAAAATGTCCATCCTTTCCCCAGTTTGGGGTGGGTTCACAGATTGGGAAAGGTGAGATGTAGATAAACCAAGATCCCCTCTGCGAAAAATTACTCTTAACCCTTGAAAAGACGTGCAACAGACAAAGGGAGGACATAAACAACGAGGACATCAACCAGCTGTGCGAAGGAAGCTGCTTACTCTTTGATACCTCTCACCGAGAGACATAAGAAAACCACAACGCCCTGGAGATGCGTCAGAGTCCCCATGAGTTCAAGGAGGAACTTTTTCTCCTGACACCGACAGCAAAATATTAATCCATTGCCTTTGTGAGCCAGGAGTGGATTGAGAACAGAACTGGAAATGTGGGGAGAACAGGCATTCACGAAGTCTTCTCTGGCCAGCGGTGAATACGCATAAGAGGGGGCTCCCAGCCTTTCACCAAGGAAGCTGTCCTCCTACCAGCCAGCCAAACCAGGCACGACGTCCCACAAGATCTCAGAGGTGGGGACAGAGCGTTCTCTACAGCCAGCCCAGAGCAGAAGTCCAGAACGCTGCATGAAGACAACTTCTAAACCTTGCTCCTTGAGCCATATCTCCCAAGCTTTTTTAAAGCCCACCTACACAACTATTAAGAGCCCACCTACACAACTACACAACTATTTCCTTGAACTTGCTGGGGAGAGTTCACTACCTTTGTTGTTGTTGTTGCTGTGTGCCTTCAATCCATTTTATGAATTATGGAGCCCATGAGATGGACCTATCACAAGGTTTTCTTGGCAAGATTTCTTCGGCCATTTCTGCACTACACTGTTATAGTGCTATTATTCCACTTTCAACCTCCTGTGGAATTCTGGGGTTTGTAGTTTCCTGAGGCCAAAGAGCTCTGTGGCTGAGAATTCTCAAGGCCCCTCCCTAAACTGCAAACCCCAGGATTCCACAGGATGTTGAAAGTGGAATAATAGTGCTATAAGAGTGTAGGGCGGAAATGGCCTTCATGGGGATTTGACTCCATGGCCTTCCTCTGAGGCTGAGGAAGTGCAACTTGGGCCATTTCCACACTAGCCTGTTATAGCGCTATGATTCCACTTTCAACATCCTATGGAATCCTGGGATTTGCAGTTTAGGGAAGGGCCGGCTGGCCCCTCTCGAAACTGCAAACCTCAGGATTCCATAGGATGTTGAAAGTGGAATCAAAGCACTATAAGAGTGTAGTGCAGAAATGGCCTTGATTAAAATCACCTGGGGTGTCCAGGGCTGAGCAGGGATTCAGACTTTGGTCTCTCAGAGTCATGGTCCTGCATTCAAACTACTACATCACACTATTTCTCTAAAAATGACTTACAGTGACCCTATGTCATCAGGAGGATGGGGAAAGCTTGTTTTCTGCTGCTCCAGAGACTAAGACATGGGGCAATGGCTTCAAACTTCAGGAAAAGAAGTTTCACCTAAATAATAGGAAGAACTTCTTGATGGTAAGAGTAGTTTGAGAGTGGAATACGCTGCTCCCTCAATGGAATGTGGTGGAGTCTCCTCTTTCTTTGGAGATTTAGGATGGTGTCTTCCTGCATAGCAGAATGGGGGTGGACCGCATGGCCTTTGGGGTCTCTTCCCCCTCTGTGATTCTACATTTAATGATGGATTGAAGAGGTTAGGCTAATTGTGACTAGCCCTGCAGGATTTTAGACACTCACACACACTTTTCAGTCAAACCAACCGCTGACCAGTTTCCGGTCCGGTGCTTTCTCTATTCAGCTCGATCCTTCCCTTAACTGATCCATACACAACCTTTTCTCAGCTGGCAGGCAAAGAGAGAGCTTTGCTGTTATCAAAAATGATAGGTTTAAGGGGGGAATATCACTTACTCCCATGTGCAATCTATTTTCTCATTTGGAAAAATGGACGTTAAAAATCTCTGGTCCTTCTCAGTTTGTTGCCAAAAACTCCTGATAAGAGGCCATCTTTGGACTGATGGGTCTACTTCTAACGTTAATTTTTTTTTGCTTCTGGTGTCTGCCCCAATTCCTTGTTGAAGATGTTTTTACCTATTTTCATGTATGTTGAGGGTGGGCTTAGTGTGTCTCGGGAGCTCCTAAACCTCACTTTTGGGGTTCCTGAAAATCCCACCACTTCCCCCAATCCCCCAATCCCATGGTTTTAAAAATGGTGTAATTTGGGGAAAACGTGTTCTCAAAAGTTGCATAGGAAGTCCCTAAATTCATGAAAACACATGACGATAATCCCAACCCACAAGCACCCGAAGAACCCGTTGCTGTTCTTGTGTGCCTAAATCCATGGCAACCAAATGGATTTCCATGGCTGAGTTGGGATTTGAACTATGGTCTCCCCAACTACTAGTCCAACACCGACGTTGGCTACCACGTTGGCTTAGTCTTCTTCACTATTGCTTTCCTCAGAGGCTAAGAGAAGGTGCCTTGCCCGAAGTCACCCAGTGGGTGTCCACGGCTGAGCAGGGATTCATAGAATCCTAGAGCTGGCCCACAAGGGCCATCGAGCCCAATCCCTGTTGAGCAGGATTCGAACACTGGTTCTCCAGAGTTAAAGTGTAGCATTCTAACCACTTGTATAACACTACCTCTAAAGACAGGGCTTTCTTTGCCAGGTTTGTTCAGAGGGGTTTTGCTGTTGCCTTCCTCTGAGGCTGAGAGAATGTGACTTTCCCAAGGTCACCTGCTGGTTTTCCATGGCTGAGCAGGGATTCATACCCTGCTCTCCAGAGTTGTAATCCGACACTCAAACCATGCTAGATCTCCCAAGACTGCATACTACCTATAATTAGGACTTCATACAATCCACAAACACCTCTGTTTTCCTCTGAAGTCCCTTCTCAATATGGTGGCTGGAAGTAACACAGATGGCTGTTGCCATTTTGAGAGGGACTATAGAGAAAAATGGAGGCTTGCTGTGGGGAAGGTGGAGCCCATAGGGGTGTTCTGGGGGAAGAGTGGCCTCTTGCCCCCACCCAGTTGCCCATCCCTAGTATCTGTGAACTCTTCTCTTCAGAAATCCTCCTCCATTTTTAATTCACTGCCTTTCACCTCGCACATTGTTCCGGTGATGTCAGTGTTCCCTTTGATGAGGAAGTAGCTGGATTTACAAATACTTTTGCTTTGCTTTACACTGTTTAGAAACCTCACCTGTACATCCAGTCACCACGTATGCACGAAAACATCTGCTCACCAACCATCACTCATTCCCACCAGTGATCCATTGACCTTTGGAGTTATCTTCAGTGGTTGCACTCAGTGATTGCTGATCCAAATGGAACACTGTTTCCCCGTATCCAGGAATCGTCTTGTACTGTACCAACCTTAATGGGAACAGCAGGGAGGAGGAAGGTGCATTTATGCCTGAGAAACATTAACAGAATGTAGATACAAGTCATTCCTCCAGGTCTTTCATCTCAAAGACACCCTTCCAAGCTCTGAAGATCACAGGCTTTTCCTAGTCTTCAGTTCAGGTGCTCCTATTTTCCTGTTGCTACCTTTCTCAGATAGTGAACTGAATCTCATCAGCACAGAATCATGGAGTCTGAAGAGACCCCCAGGGCCATCCTGTCTAACCCCCTTCTGCCATGCAGATGGCCATTCAGCCTCTCTTTAAAAACCTCCAAAGAAGGAGGAGACTTCACCGCACTCCCAGGCAGTAGCATATTCTACTGTTGAACTGGTCCTACCATCAAGAAGTTCTTCCTAATCTTTAGGTGGAGTCTTTTTTCCTGGATTTGAAGAATCCATTGCTCTGTAGTCTCCTAGTCTCTGGAGCAGCAGAAAAGAGCTTGCTCCATCCACCATATGATGTCCTTTCAAATATTTTAACATGGCTATCATGTCCCTTCTTATCCTTCTCCTCCCCAGCTCCCTAAGTCATAGGGCTTCATGGTTTCCAGGCCTTTTACTATTTTACATTTTACCTTGGGCAATCTTTTACCAACAGATCTCTTGACTGATGCAGCTCAGAATTGCATTGGCTTTTTTAGCTGCGACATCACACTGTTGATTCATGTTCAGCTTATGGTCTACTAAGACTCCTAAATCCTTTTCACATGCACTGTGGTCAAGCCAGGTGTCACCCATCTTATATCTGTGCATTCCATTTTTTTTCCTGCCCAATTGTAGTACTTCGCACTTCTGTTGAAATTCATTTTGTTCGATCTGGCCCAGCATTCTAATCTGTGAATTTTGATCCTGTCCTCTGGGGTATGAGCAACCCCTCCCAATTTGGTGTCATCTGCAGATTTGATCAGCATGCCCTCCACTCCTTCATCGAAGTCATTGATGAAGATGTTGAACAGCCCTGGGCCCAGGACAGAACCCTGTGGCCCCCCAAAAGTCACTTCTCTCCAGGGTGAAAAGCAGCCACTCATGAGGAGCACCCGTCGGGTTCAGTCGGTCAACCAATTACAAATCCACCTAACGGCGGCCCCGTCCAGCCTGCATTTTACTAGTTTGTTCGCAAGAATATCATGGGGACCTTGTCCAAGGCCTTACTGATATCAAAATACCCTACATCCATAACATTCCCTTCACCCACCAGCTTGAAAGTTTATTTTAAAAAAGAGAGAGAGAGAGATCGGATTAATGGTATGACTTGTTTTTTAGAAACCCATATTAACTTTTTTTTATTAATTTTTTAAAAATTTTTTATATAATTAAGCAACATAACAATACATGGCACTACAAAACAATAACACAATACCAAATACATAATAAACATAAACTAACAAACCACTATATACCATATATTCTTGAACTTAGTCTATTCTACAATTAAATCATAAGTGCTCCCCACCACCGGAATCATTAGAGATATAACCACTTCCATTCCCTTAAAGAAGCTCCATTCCCCTTCCAAAATTGTAATGATTGTTCATTAGGTTTTCTTCCTTTCCCCTTTATTAACTCATAATCAATGAATTCCCCCCAAATATCTATAAAAATGTCTCTTTTTAAAAATTCCCCCTTCTTTACTTTAATATTACACGTCAATTTATCATGAATAGCTATATCCCATACCTCTTTATACCATTCATTTAAGTGAGTATCTCGCTTTATTTTCCAGTTCTTCACTATCATTAACCTTGCTGCAGTTAATAAAATAGAAATTAATTCTCTTATTGGCACCTTACTTTGTTCCTTATCAAATATTGATAACAAAACTAACTTAGGATTTAACTGTATATTTTGATTATTTATTTCCTTTATTTCTGTAAAAGCTAACCACCATAATTTCGGGACACTTTCACATTCCCACCACATATGAAAGTAGGAGCCAATTTCTTGGCAACCCCTGCAGCACGGATTAGAATGATCGGCATTTATTTAACTTAGCATATTGACTTTTAGTGATCATGACTTTCCTTTCTAAGTGCTTGTAAACTGTTTGTTTAATGATTTGCTCTACAATCTTTCCGGATATTGATGTCAGGCTGACTCAATGGTGATTGTTTGGTTCCTCTTTTTCCTTCTTTTTGAAGATGGGGACATTTGCCTTCCTCCAGTCTCCTGGGACTTCTCCTGTCCTCCAAGAATTCTCAAGGATTGTTTCCAATGGTCTGAGATTACTTCTGCCAGTGCTTTTAATATTTTTGGGTGTATTTCATCTGGTCCGGGAGACTTGAACTCACTTAGAGTAACCAGGTATTCTTGCACTACCTCTTTACCTATACAGTTCTGCATTTCCCTTACCACATCATCTGCTCCATTTCCCCCAGCTCAAACACAGTTTTCCTTTTGGGAGAAGACCAAGGCAAAGAAAGTGTATAGGTTATACCCCTCTATTGCTACATCCCAGTCATCCTACCAGGTTTCAGTGATGTTTATTGTATCATATTTACTTTGCTTTCTACAGGTTCAGGTTCATCCTGTTTATTTCCCAAGCTCTGTCCATTAGTGCAGAGGCATCTGAGACCATGGGTCTCTCCCCCCAGCTGCTCATTTAAGTTTCCTTCCCTCCCACTGTTGGGTCCCTGTATGGTTTGCCCCATTCTCCCTATAAGACTGTGGGTATTATCTGCAGCACTTGATGAATTTCTGCCCTCAAGAACACTGTCACCCTCCCCACCACAACTCATTTTAAAGCCCTCCTGATCAGGTTTGTGAGACTCTTAGCAAAAACTTCTTGCCAACTGCTATGAGGCACAACCCATCACTTGCCAGAAGTCCATTAAACGCCACAGATCAAACAAGCTAGGCCATCTCTGCCCTAAACTGTTATAGTGCTATTTTTCCACTTTCAACATCCTGCGGAATCCTGGAGTTTGCAGTTGAGGAAGGGGCATTTAGAATTCCCAGCCAGAGAGGTCTTCGGCCTCAGTGAACTACAAATCCCAGAATTCCACAGTAGGTTGAAAGTAGAATAATAGCATTATAACGATGTCATACAGAAGTGACCTTGGAGAAAGGCAGCGCAAATACAATAAATAAAAATAGCTCCACCCACACAGCCTCCGTTCCCCGTGTCCAAGTTTCCTAATGACCTAAGAGTTGATAACTTGGTCAGCTCCTTGGCGTGGGAAGAGAACCCATCAAAAGGCACACCTTGCATCTGGAGCCAACTCTTCTTATGGCATAATCTTTAAACTTTTGTGCTCAGTCAGAGTTGTTGCGCTGCTGAAATTTGCACACGGCCATCCCTGTTGGAAAAAAACCCATGCAGTGTGTTGAAGCATCTTTACAGAGACAGCTGGGAGGGTGTGCGGGGATTATGAGCCTCCTTTCATAGCTGGTCGAGCTGTCCCAGCCGCCTTCACCTGGAAACCACAGGGTGGGGAACATTGAAATCTCATTATGAGGTATCACTCAGGAGCAAAAATACATTATTTTCAGAAGATTTACTGTCAGCAGAGCCAAGGGTGGTGTCCCTAAGTATTTGAGAGACAGGATTTATGCTGAAATGTGATTAATGACTCCCGAAAGGTCAGCAAGGGGAGGATGCCGAGGTTGAGCTTGGAGAATTCTGTTGCAGAAGACAGAGAGAGAGGGGGGGGGGCAGATGTTCCTTCTTATTTCTTTTGTTACTACGGTAGGCTAGCCCAAGCCTGAAGTCTACAATTTAATAGTAATAAAATCAGCTATAAAAATATACTGACATCTCCACGTGGTTAATTTTAAAAATCATTCCATGCGTCTGACAGGGTTGCTGGAAGAGCACGTAGACAGGCACGGCCGAATGGCCGCAATTAAGAAAATCCAGGTCTGGCCAGTAAGTTAATCTGTCATGTAGCCCTAGGAACCCTACAGACACACTTAGTCATCAAGCACACAACAGGATTCTCAGCCCCGAACCGTCCGCTTGACAGGATCAGGGCGTCTGACTACACAACTGTCAAGCGCTCCCCATTTGCATACTGTCTGCGCAATTGACAACCCAGACGAAAACCCATCAGGTCAAGCACTGACCTTTCGGAGGCTTTGTCTCCGCTTGAGAATCTATTGTTCTCCCCGGGAAAGGGCTAGCCTCCAGGTACATTTTCCCCTACAAAAACCCCTCATTTTGAGCGCTTCCTCGGATCGCTGTCGGCTTCCTCCCCGTCCTGCTGCCGCTCTGCTGGCCGAAGCCTTCGCCTCAGCCTCCACGTGCTGAGATTCACCGCTTCCGACTCTCTGGCTCTATTTCGGCTTCCCGGACTACGGGATCAGGTGTAGCATTCCCCCGATTTCCCTCTTTAAATCCCCTATCAATTTTCCTCCCTTTATTTTTCTCAGGTCTGTGTGAGTGAGTGCGTAAGTGCGCAGTGACTTAGGTTTTAAATAAAGAAAATAATTATAAATTTATTTTGTCTGGGTCTTGACTCGGCCTGACTCCGTAAAAGCTAGGTACAAGGTCTCGCTAGGTTACCCTACTTCTCTGGTGTGCTGGGCGCGTGCTTGGTGCAACTTGGGAATCACCTTAAACCCGGGGTCAGACTAGGTGTCCTTTGAGGGATCCCACAGGACTCGGGCAGTGACTGGGACCCCCGGAAACTCCGGCAACCTATCTGGTGACCGGGACTCCCTGAAACTCCAGCAACCTGTCTGGTGACCAGGACCCCCGGAAACTCCGGCAACATATCTGGTGACCAGGACCCTCCTGAACTTAAAATAACTAATTTGGCGATTGGGACCCCCACGCCCCCGAGAAAATTAGGATAACACTTTCGACACTGATTTAGGGGACTCTGATTTACCTGTCAGCTGCTCAGCCAAGAACAGAGGCTCTTTCTTGCAGGGAAAAGTCCAAAGGCTATCTCACCCAGCCTCCTTTTTGTAGAATGAGGGTTTTTGCCTTGGGCGATACCTTGAAGGTTTTGTCTGTGCCCTGACCTCAGGTTTTGGCCTCCTGCCTCTGACATGGAAATGTTACTTTAGGAAAATTGGAAGCTGTCCTTATATTGAGTCAGACCCTTCGAAACCCATCATCATCACTGTGGAGAACTGGGGGCTCCCTTCTCCCACTCAGTGCCGACTTCTGCCCTTGGACGGGAGACAGGAACTTCCCCGGTTCCCTTAATCAAACAGTGCCACCACCCACTGGTCAGCCCTCTTTAACAGCAATGCAGTGGGACATTGCTTGGGGTTATTAGTCTCTGCGCTTGCAGTCCTTTCCTTTCCCTCACGTCCCCTTTTCTAGGTGAGAGGAATCCTAGGTACGTCTTTGACGAGGGACACGTGAAGATGGAGAGGAACCAGAGGTTTTACAGAGAGCATGTATTTTAAAGCATGCAAAGTAGAGAAGGTTAAGAGGGGACAGGATAGCCATGTTTAAATCTTTGAAGGGATGTCATGTTGAGGAGGGAGCGGGCTTGTTTTCTGCTGCTCCAGAGACCAGGACAAGGAGCACTGGATTCAAGCTGCAGGAAAGGAGATTCCACCTGAACCTCAGGAAGAACTTCCTGATGGTCAGGGCTGTCCGGCAGTGGAATCTGCTGCCTCGGAGTGTGGTGGAGTCTCCTTCCTTGGAGGTTTTTAAGCAGAGGCTGGATGGCCGTCTGTCGGGAATGCTTTGATGGGTGTTCCTGCATGGCTGAACGGGGTTGGACTGGATGGCCCCGGGGGTCTCTTCCAACTCTATGATTTTATGATTCTATGATTCTAAGGTAAATGAGAAAATAATACTCATGAAAAGGCTCCCTCCCCCTTTCAGGTACACTTAACGGTTACAAGTGGTTATGAGAACGGTTAGATTCTCAAGTTCAGCCAAATTTCCCCAAAATAACAAAAGACCCAACACAACTGACAAGATCCATTCTAACTTATTCACAGCAGTTGGTCATCTTCTGAGACGCTATGCAGGGGACGGCCAGGAGGCGGCCTTTGCCCGTCTCTACCAGCATCCATGCCCCTTGTTGGTGTTTTGGATCTCCTCTGTTCTCTCTCTACCGCATGGCCTCTCAAGGATTTTATAACTTCTCCACTGAAGCATCTTGAAGATTCTCACCTTTCACCCCCGATTGGTCAACTATCTCTCGGGACCTGTGATGTGAGCCCTAATAAAATGTAATCTAACCCTAAAAATTCATTAACCCTTTATATGCCTGAAGGGAGAACTTATCCCCCTTCAGCACTGAAGCCTGGATAATGGGAAACCCTATTATCATAATCACCACCAACAAGAGTAATATAATGCAGCTAACCCGTAACACAGTTAAAAGAGCATGTAAAACTATAACATATTACAATCAAGATAGATTTTAAAATTCACAGTTTAAGAATCATCTGGGCAAGCCTGCCAGAAGAGACTATTCTTTAATGCTGTTTTAAACTCAGGCAGCATATCCATTTAGGCCAACATTGCCAGTTGTAAATCTCCAAGGTTTCATAGAGTCCTAGAGTTGTCATGTCAAGGAGGGAGCAGACCTGTTTTCTGCTGCTCCAGAGACCAGGACAAGAAGCAAGGGATTCAAGCTGCAGGAAAGGAGATTCCACCTGAACCTCAGGAAGAACTTCCTGACTGTCAGAGCTGTCCGGCAGCGGAATCTGCTGCCTCGGAGTCTGGTGGAGTCTCCTTCTTTGGAGGTTTTTAAGCAGAGGCTGGATGGCCGTCTGTCCAAGAGAGTGCTTTGACTGTGTCTTCCTGCATGGCAGAAGGGGGCTCAACTCGATGGCCCCTGGGGTCTCTTCCAACTCTATGATTCTATGAAAGGGCTTCATGGACCATAGAGTCCAACCATCTGCTCAGCACACGGTCTGCAGTCAAAGCATCCCCAGCAGGTGGCTGTCTAGCCTCTTTTGGAAGACATCTCTAGGTAACTGGTTCCATTGCCAAGCTGCTCTGACCATCAAGAAGTTCCTTCTCCTGTTCAACTGAAATCTACCCTCCTGTGATTTAAAATCATTAGAGCTGGTCCTACCCTCTGGGACAGCAGAGAACAGACCTTCTCCCTCTCCTCCCTGGGACACCCTTGAGGGATTTAAAGGGTGCAATCATGGCATCCTTCAGTCTCCTCTTCACCAAGCCGACCATGAACAACAACTTCGAGCTTTCCAGAAGACAAGATTCTCTTCCTAGACCTGCCCCGGCCCTTGGACCTAGGATCTTATTCAGATCTGCCCTTAGACTGATGCCGGGTGTGTGTGTGTGTGTGTGTGTGTGTGTGTGTGTGTGTGTTCCTCCAGCCAGGTATCGCCACCTCTAACCAGCAGCCATGGCTCCTCCTAAGAAGTTCCCACAGGATTCTTGTCTCTCCCCACCTGGAGGCCCCTGGCTTGTCCCCTGGGGGTCTCCCAGCCAAGTGCTACTCAGGCCTGAGCCTGCTTCCAAAATCAGGTGAGACTGGGTGCGTTCACAGTGAAAACTGGGGAGGATGACAGTGTAGTTAGTGGTGGTGGAGAAGAGGGAATTTCTGGAGGTGTTGAGACCAGGTAACAAGCACGTCCCGAGGAACTTCGCTCTTTTACGCGGCCATTCTCGCTCGGGTAACCCAAGTTTCAGAGTGCTGTGGTGCCTTCCTTCACAAGGCAGCCACTCAAGCTTATGCTGTCGCTGGTTTCTGGTGACCCCCTTCCTAGGGGTGACACTTGCCTTTGCCCTCCTCTGAGGCTGAGAGAGCGGGGTTTGCCAAAGGCCCCCCGGGGGGTTTCCCATGGCTGAACATGGATTCAAACCCTGGCCTCCCAGAGTTCGACACTTTAACCACAACAGCACACCGGGGCTCTTGTGGCTTAAGACCTAATCTGAAATGAGCCTTTTGACTCACTGCCCGTCCAAACCGGCCAGCCTGGACAATCCCTGAGGTGCAGGAAGGTCAGGAAGCAGATCTTTGGCATCTGAAACCCTTCACGCACGGAAAAATATCCTCTAAATCCCCTCAGCCCAAGGCGACATTCTTCACATTCCTTCGCTCTCGGGCAAGGATTTTGCTGAAAACTCTGCAGTTTCAGTTCTTTACAACTCTGTGAAGGTCTGAACGGAAACTCTTTTAAAACTCATCACACAGATGTGGGCTTTTTTTGTATAAAAAATCTCACCAGCTTGAGGTAAGAAAAGCAAAGGAGGAAGAGATGAAAGGCAGCTTCTGTCAGAGGTAAAATGAGGAAAAACAGCCCAGAATTATAAGGTTGGGAGGAACCCCGAAGGCCATCTAGTTGAACCTCATGCCACAGAGAAATCCTGAGCACAGAAATGATAGAGCGATTCAGGCCAAGGAGAAGCTACCAAGCCAAGTCAAAATAGGCTCAGTGCCCTTGATCGCTCTTTTGAAGTTCAGACTAAAATTCAGAGCAGATTTACCACACACACCCCAGACACGAGAGTCACCAACTGCTCCTGTACCCCAGATGGCAAGAAAGGGGGGATTGGTGGTGATTAGTAGGCCAGAAGCTGAACATGAGTCAGCAGTGTAATACAGCAGCTAAAGAAGCCAATACAATTCTGGGCTGCATGAACAAGAGTATAGTATCTAAGTCAAGGAAAGTGATAGTACCACTCTATTCTGCTTTGGTTAGACCTCACCTGGCAGAATCTTGTGTCCAGTTCTGGGCACCAGAGTTCAGGAAGGATATGGATAAGCTGGACGGTATCCAGAGGAGGGCCATCAAAATGGTCAAAGGCCTGGAAACCATAATGCCCTGCGAGGAGTGGCTTAAGGAGCTGGGTATGTTTAGCCTGGAGAAGAGAAGGTTAAGAGGCAACATGATAGCTATGTTTAAGTATCTGAAGGACTGTCTTATGGAAGATGGAGCAAGCTTATGTTCTGCTGCTCCAGGGACTAGGACATGGAGCAACGGCTTCAAACTTCAGGAAGAAATTCCATCTAAACATTAGGAAGAACTTCCTGATGGCAAGAGCAGTTTGACAGTGGAATCTGCTGCTGCCTCAGTGGAGCGTGGTGAACTCTCTTCCTTCTTTGGAGGTTTTTAAAGAGAGGCTGGATGGCCATCTGTCAAAGGGAGGGCTTGATCATGTCTTCCTGCATAGCAGAATGGGGCTGGACTCGATGGCCCTTGGGGTCTCTTCCAACTCTAGGATTCTATGTTTCCATAACTAATAGTGAGAGAACCTGCCTTTGCTTTTGTCTTCCCTTCCTCTCTGGCTTTCTTGACAGATGAACCATTTGGTATTATTTGCCTCTGTGAGTCTGGAGACGAACAGCTCTCTGGCTTCTGCCCCCACAGCCCACGTGTGGCTAGCCCTCTGTTCCTGACCCGCTCTTGCGCAAGGCATGACAGCCTCCTGCTCTCCAGGGAAAGGGAAGCAGGAGAGCTCCTTGTGTGCCCACGGCAGTGGCCGCCGCAGCAGCAGCAGCACCCCCCCCCCCCACCACCAAAGAGAGCGCTGAAGCCAAGCGTGAGGGAAGGGGAAGGAGCTTATTCCCCGGAGGCAAGGCCTTGGCAAGAGGGAAAGGAGGGCAGGGAATGACAGCTGACTGAAGAATCGCCTTGGAGTCTGCGTGGTGGCAGGGAGAGCAGGAGCCTCATAGAATCACAGAATCCTAGAATGGGAAGAGACCACAAGGGCCCTCCAGTCCAGCCCCCTTCTGCCATGCGGGAGGACACCATCCAAGCCCTCCCTTGGACAGATGGCCACCCGGCCTCTCCTTAAAAACTTCCAAAGAAGGAGGAGACTCCACCACGCTCCAGTGAGGCAGCAGCAGATTCCACTGCCGGACAGCTCTGGCTGCCAGGAAGTTCTTCCTGAGGTTCAGATGGAATCTCTTTCCTGTAGTTTGAATCTATTGATCCGGGTACTAGTCTCTCAAACAAGTCTAGCAGACAACTGAAAAGTTGGTACAGTCTGGAAAGGTCTCAGTACTTTGCATGGGAAGACTTTTCCTTAAAGTATGTAGGTATGTGGGGAGGGGGACACCCTCCAACATTTCTCAGATGAAAACCGGAACATGATTGGCCGTGCAACATTAGAGTGTGGCTAAGATGGCAAAAGTTATTAATGAGGAAGAACAGATAAGCAAGAAGAGGCTGCAGTTGTCTGCTTTTGACTGAGTCTACAGAGAATAGTAAAATTCTGCCCTTCCTCTCCTCTTGCCCCGATCCCCAGCTGGGTTGCTATTGAATACAAACTACTTTTTCATTTTGAACTCAAGCTTGTAACAATGGAAGTAAGCTGAGGACAAAGGAGAAAGTGGGAGGAGGAGAGAGAAACTGGGACCTTTCCAAAGCAGCTGAAAAGCCGGATGGCAGAGGATTAACCAGGACCGTCCCTGTGAAATTGAGAGCCGGGGAGGGTATGACATCGTTGCAGCACAATGGACCAGACAAAAATAAAATCCATGAGCATTGCAAACAGGTGTGAAATTGCTGCTCTTGCATTCTTGCTCACCTCTGAGGCAGACAGAATTACGAAGGAAGCAGAAGGAAAAAGAGGAGATGAGCCAAGGGCAGATCGGCTGAGGGTGGGACACATGGGAAAAATTGCATCCTAATGCAGAAGTGGAACAACCAAGTGCCTTTATTGATGACTGAGCTTTATTGAAGCCACACTGGACTCAGCAGAATTTATTTCTGAATAGAAATGTATCGAATTGCACACTCTCACTTTTAAGTGATTCAACCATTAATTAATTAAATTGATCATGTCTGTAAGAGTATAGTGCCTAGGTAGAGCAAAGTAAGCGTACCCCATAGGCATAGAATAGAATTGGGACGTAATATTGCCACCTATTCTGCTTTAGTTAGACTTCACCTGGAGGAATCCTGTGTCCAGGTCTGGGCACCACAATTCAAGAAGGAGGCGTCTAGAGGAGGGCGACCAAAATAGTGGAAAGCCTGGACGCTGGTGAAGCTCTGTGAGAAGTGGCTTAGGGAGCTGGGTATGTTTAGTCTGCAGAAGAAAAGGTTAAGAGGTGGCATGATTGCCATGTTTAAATATTTGAAGAGTTGTTATACAGCAGATAGATCCAGCTTGTTTTCTGCTACTCCAGAGACTAGGACACTTTGGAGCAATGGCTTCAACCTCCAGGAAAAAAGGTTCCACGTAAACCTTAGGAGGAGCTTTCTGATGGTAATAGCAGTTGGACAGTTTAACAACGCTGCTGCCTGGGTGTATGTTGGAATCTCCTTCTTCTTTGGGGGCTTTTAAACAGAGGTTAGATGGCCATCTGTCACAAATGCTTTGGTTATGTATTCCCACACGGCAGAATGGGTTTGGACTCAATGGCCCCGGTGGTCTCTCCCAACACCAGGAGTCTACGATTACGGCTGCCTTCCAGCTAATGACTTAGACGTGTGTAAGTTCCTCTGCAGAAGTGGTTGGACATTTTTGCCTTCTGCAAAATGGCCATATTCAGTTAAAGGCTGTGGAAGGACAGTTATGCATGCATTACCACGGTGCATGTGGTAACATTGCACATTGCCCATGCAGGTGTACAATGTGCTTGTCAGCGTGGACTGCACCTTGCAGTCATGAGGTTTTATATTTGTTCTCACATTTGAATTGCACAGGTGAATTGCTGCAGTTCAGTAATGAACAATCATCACATAAATATCTAAGCGTTAAGTTACGTTCTTGGATCTTGGCCATGGACCAGACAGCTGTCCCTCTTTCTCTCCTGTCATGGAAGTGGGGAGAAAGAGAAGAAACAGTTTTGTTGTTTCATCAAATTTACAAAAGGAGGGTTTTATTTTGTGTTTCAACTGGTGATCTTGGAGATGGCAGAAATAGAGCTGGGACTCTGTTCTCAGCATGAGACAGTGCTTTTCAATTGTAAATGCCTCGGTTTGTTGACACAGGCAAGATCCAAAAATGGGATGGCTTCTTTGCAGTGTCGGTGGCTGTGACTCTCCTTCTGGAAGGCACCGATAGGGTTGGGAGGCAGACAGAGCAGCCTTTGAGCCCCGGGCTCATTTGTTCACTGTTGGAGGACAAAGGAAGCCTGTTCCACAAAATGAGGAACTTACCCAGTTAACTGATATGCTAATTTGTAATCAGAACCTAAGTTGGCCTGAGTAACTCACTAAGCTCGCAGGCCTGTTTACCTGGCATTCTGTCCACCTGTAGTTCATGAAGCCGGCCCTGCCGTTTGGTAGAGGGAGACAAATGCCTCAGGCAGCCGATCTGAGGGATCCTGAAAGAGCAGACATCAAACTGTTCTTGAACTTATGAGCTGAAGTGGACCCAGCAGTGCCTCGATGCACATCTAATCACCCCAAAGAGGTCCATGGGGACACCCCCTTTTCCCTTGCTCCCCCTCTTTTACTGCAGGAATCTTACCAACAGCAGAGTCAGTGTGGTGTTGTGGTTTATGCGTTGAACTGCAGCTCTGGACATCAGGGTTTGAATTTCTGCTCAGCCACAGAAACCCACTGGGTGACTGTGGAAAAGCCACACTCTCTCAGCCTCAAAGGAAGGCAAAGGCAAACCCCCTCAGAACAAATCATAGAATCATAGAGTTGGAAGAGACCCCAGGGGCCATCCAGTCCAGCCCCCTGCCACGCAGCAACGCACACTCAAAGCACCCCCAGCAAATGGCCATCCAGCCTCTGCTTAAAAACCTCCAAAGAACGAGGAGACTCCACCACACTCCATGGAGGCAGCAGCCGATTCCACTGCCGGACAGCCCTGACTGTCAGGAAGTTCTCCCTGAGGTTCAGGTGGAATCTCCTTTCCTGCAGCTTGAATCCATTGCTCCTTGTCCTGGTCTCTGGAGCGGCAGAAAACAAGCCCACTCCCTCCTCGACATGACATCCCTTCAAATATTTAAACACGGCTCTCCTGTCCCCTCTTGACCCTCTCTTCTGCAGACTGAACACCCCCAGCTCCCTAAGCTGAGTAAACCCCACGGTCAAAAGCTGGAAACGAGTCGAAGGCACACAACACTAAGAAAACTCGGAGGACCCTCTCCCATTTCCCCACTTTTATTCCTGGGCCAAGAGTCTTAGCAGGGAGCCCTCAGATGGAGCCCTTTCCTGTTTTCCAGCCCTTTTAAAGAAATGGTTTCCTGAAGAAGTTTGGCATGCCTCTGTTTTTTGCCTTTTGGGAAGACCCTTGGGTGAAATTTCAACTTGAAACTGGTGAATGGAATTTGAATCATAACCCAAAATGCTGTCAGATTTTAAATTATCAGAATCCCCTGATGAGTTCTGACAGTTCCCCCGGCCCCGTGCCAGCTTCCAGGAAGCCTTCCGTTTCAGCTCTTCAGGAATGGCCACTCTCACTCGGATGACAACCAAAAGCGTTGGAGAAATTTTGAAGTCTAGCATGATATCGTGATTAATTGTGGCTGGGCCCCATTATGCTTCAAGCAACTCCAAACACTTTTTTGGAATTTTGACATGAATGTTGGCAACTGCAATGTGGGCATTCTCTTTTGTTATTATTTATTGTTGAAGCTGGAGGTTTCTGAGGCTGGAGGAGAAGCCTTGTGGAATCTTCTGCATCAAGCACTAAAATGACTTGGCTACCCTTAGATATTACGCACCATGGTCTGCCATTTGATTTTGTGCTCAGGTATCAACACATCTTGGAATGGCTCCAGTATTTCTGCACTGAATTAAGTTGTTTCTTCAGATAGATTCCCTTTTCTGCTCAAATGCAAGATTAAAAAAGGAAATATCTGCGCACATTACTTGGGGGCATTGTGCTTTTATCTGTTCTACCATACATACCACATTCATTGGATGTACTGGCACACTTGAAAACAGTATGTGTGAAAGGAATCTTGGAGTCTTGGTGGATCACAAGCTGAACATAAGTCAACAGTGTCATGCGGCAGCTGAAAAAGCCAGTGCGATTCTAGGTTGCATCAACAGGAGTATAATGTCGAGATCAAGGGAAGTAAAAATACCACTCTATTCTGCTTTGGTCAGACCTCATCTGGAATCTTGTGTCCAGTTCTGGGCATCTCATTTCAGGAAGGATATTGACAAGCTGGAGCGTGCCCAGAGGAGGGCGACCAAAATGGTGAAGGGTCTGGAAGCTGTGAAGCCTTTGAGGAGCGTCTTAGGGAACTGCGGATGTTTAGTCTGCTGAAAAGAAGGTTAAGAGGGGATGTGATAGCCCTGTTTAAATATTTGAAGGGATGTCATGTCGAGGAGGTAGCACACCATGTGCACTGGAAAGTGACTGCCAGAAATGAGTCTTCAGCACATGCACACAGGCACACATCAGACAAGAGATCCAGTCGTCATATGAGTTTGTACATGAGTCTTCCCACAACTCAGAAACACTAAATAACAAGCTGGATCCAGGCCTAGATGCCAGTAGAGCTGACCCATTGAAATGAAGGGAACATACACAACATTTGTGAAGTAGCTACTTGTGGGGAAGTTTCCTCCTCTCTCAAGCTGTAGGACTTACCTCCTGTCTGACCGCAGCTTCTGGATGGAGTTGGAAGAGATTTGCTCATGTTTTAAGATTAAATGCTGTGGTTCAGCCACACATCTAATCAGTTGCAGCTCAGAAACAGTCCTGGGCTGACCAGAAGCCTCAACTGACCTCTCTCCCTCTCCCTCTCTCTGAGCAGGAGCACGCCCACCCCGTCCACATACTCCGCTGAGTGGCTACAGTAAAGCAATTGTCCAGAAATTCAGCAAGAACTTAACCCAGGCTCCTAATGCCTTTCACATGGAGGAATTGTAGGAAAGCTCCTGGCTGCATGTTTCCCTTCCCTGCAGCTTCTCTCTTGCCCTTCCTGCGCTCTGCAACAAACAACGTTGTTCCAGACAAATGCCCAGAATCGTAGAATCTTAGAGCTGGAAGGGACCCCAGGGACCATCTCACCCAACCTCCTGCCATGCAGCAATACACAGC
The DNA here is from genome assembly GCA_030412105.1 of Cyclura pinguis. NCBI lineage: Eukaryota > Metazoa > Chordata > Lepidosauria > Squamata > Iguanidae > Cyclura > Cyclura pinguis. The sequence continues at coordinate 1,301,357 of CM059601.1, forward strand.
TCAGCACCCTGAAGAGATGCTTTGAGTGTGTGTTCCTGCGTGGCAGAGGGTTGGGCTTGATGGCCGCTGTGGTCACTTCCAACTCTTCTCTTCTCCAGGCTAAACATCCCCAGCTCCCTAAGTCGTTCCTCAGGGCGCTTCATGGTTTACAGACCCTTCACTATTTTGGTCACCCTCCCTCTGGACAACTTCCAGCTTGTCAATATCCTTCTTGAAATGAAATGTCCAGAACTGGACAGAGGATTCCAGACGAGGTCTGACCAAAGCAGAATAGAGTGGTACTATTATTTTCCTTGATCTGGACACCGTACTCCTACTGATGCAGCCCAGAATCTCATTGGCTTTTTTAGCTGCTGCATCACACTGTCAACTCTTGTTCAGCTTGTGATCTACTAAGACTCCTAGGTATCTTGCACGTGTATTGTGAAGTCTTGGAGCAAGAGCACGGTCTTGAAATGTATGTCTGTGTCTGTGTGTATGCATTTTGCTCATTACTTAGACTTGGTGGCGTTTTTTAAAAAAATTGAATGTCCTACTCCATGCAACTGTGTTTTAACCACAATGTTTAATAACATCACCAAGGGCCTGGCCCAAGAAACATATCTTTGTCACATCACCAGGGCTTATCACTAACTACACAAGGTCTCAGGTTCTAGTCCTGAAATCTCAGTGCATGGGTGAGGCCTAACTTGGCAACCCTATGGGGTTTGCTTTTCTGTTAAGTAAACTCCACCCCTACACACATATCTGGAGGAAGGTCAGTTTTAAAGTGCAACATGCCCCCCCCTTACAGGACTGCAGGATGGTCCAGCCTAAAGGCCTAAACCACTGGATGCTGTGATTCTGTGGCCTGCCCCTGACTCTTGGGGCCCAGCCCCTCTTCTTGGGGCAAGGAGGAAGAATCTCAGGATGAGAGCACTGCTTTGAAAAATGTGTGCAGCTCTGTTTTCCTCCTTTGTTAAACTTGGTGTTTATTACCTGTGCAACTGTGGGCGATGCTTAAGTTCACATGCTGAATGGCATCAGCAGGGGCTGCCTGATGGGACATCATTGCCTTTGTAGCAGCACCATGGCCGGCCTCCCGTGGCACCACAAGAGGCCTTGGTCTCAGGTTTTGGCCATGCCCTGGATGACCTGCAACCAAATAATGGGATGATCTTGACAGAAATGCAGTGCAGAGCCATAAAACCATGTTATTTTTCCAGTGCCCACTTCTAGGGTTGTATTCCCCCACCATGATCCATAGAGCGAGGAGGGGAAGAAACAACAGCAACAATTCTACACTAATGCACAGAGCATGGGGAATAAGCAAGATGAGCTCCAACTCATAGTACAACAAAATAAATATGATTTAATAGGCATCACTGAAACCTGGTGGGATGAATCTCATGATTGGAATGTAGGAATAGGGGGGTATAACCTATTTTGGAGAAACAGACCAAACAAGAAAGGAGGAGGAGGAGCCTTATATGTCAAGGATGTTTTCACCTTTGAAGAGATCCATGACTTAAATCCAGGAAGCCAAGTCGAGAGCATCTGGGTAAGAATTAGGGGAGCGAGAAACAACAGGGATGTGATTGTGGGGGTTTGCTACAGGCCTCCGGGCCAGCCTGAGGACTTGGATGAGGCCTTCCTGGAGCAGATGACCACACATTCAAAAAGGAGAGATGCAGTAGTAATGGGAGATTTCAACTATCCTGATATATGTTGGCAGTCAAACTCTGCCAAGACCGCAAGGTCCAAAAGGTTCCTTGCTTGCCTTGCAGACAGTTTCATGGTCCAGAAGGTGGAAGAGGCAACGAGGAGATCGACTATTTTAGATCTGATCCTGACCAAGAGGGAGGACCTTGCCGATCAGGTGGTGGTGGTGGGATCCTTAGGGCGGAGTGACCATGCTTTTTTGGAATTTGTCATTCACTGGGAAGGAGAAGCCAAGTGCAGCCAGACACGCATCCTAGACTTTAAAAAAGCTGATTTCTGTAAACTTAGGGAGTTATTGGCTGAAACTCCATGGGCAAGAATACTGAAAGAGAAAGGAGTTCATGAAAGATGGGAGTTTCTTAAAAGTGAAATACTGAAGGCAGAATTGAAAACTGTGCCAATAAGGAGGAAAAATGGCAGGTCACTAAAGAAACCAGAATGGTTGACTGAAGAAATCTCAGCTGAGCTAAGTGTTGAAAGAAACATGTACAGGAAAAGGAAAAATGGTGAAACCACCAAAGAGGAATTCAAGCAAGTAGCCAGGAAATGTAGGGAGAAGGTCAGAAAAGCTAAAACGCGGAATGAACTCAGGCTTGCCAGAGACATCAAAAACAATAAAAAGGGCTTTTTTAGATATGTCCGCAGCAAAAGGAAAAACAAGGAAATGATAGGATCACTACGTGGAGAAGGTGACCAATTAATAATGGGGTGGAGTGAGAAGGCAGAATACTTAATAGTTACTTAATACCTTCTTTGCCTCAGTTTTCTCCCAAAAGGATGGAAGTACTCAACCTTGGGCGTGGGGAGCAGGTGAGGAAGGGGGGGAAATGCAGCACAGAATAAGTAGAGAAGTAGTACAGGAATATCTGGCTAAACTAGATGAATTCAAGTCCCCAGGGCCAGATGAACTACATCCAAGGATATTAAAAGAACTGGCGGAAGTAATTTCTGAACCACTTGCAATAGTCTTTCAGAACTCTTGGAGAACAGGAGAAGTCCCAGCAGACTGGAGGAGGGCAAATGTCATCCCCATCTTCAAGAAGAGGAAAAAAGAGGACCCTAAAAATTATCGCCTGGTAAGCCTGACATCAATTCCAGGAAAGATCCTAGAGCAGATCATTGAACAGTCAGTTTGTAATTACTTAGAAAGCAACGCCATAATCACTAAAAGCCAGCATGGATTTCTCAGAAATAAGTCATGCCAGACGAATCTTATCTCTTTTTATGATAGGGTTACAAGCTTGCTAGATGAAGGGAATGCTGTAGATGTAGCATATCTTGACTTCAGTAAGACCTTTGACAGTTTCCCATGAGATTCTTGCAAAGAAGCTAGTAAAATGCGGGCTGGATAGGGCTACTGTTAGGTGGATTTGGAATTGGTTGACTAACCGAACCCAAAGGGTGCTCCTCACCAATGGCTGCTTTTCATCCTGGAGAGAAGTGACTTTTGGGGGTGCCACAGGGTTCTGTCCTGGGCCCAGGGCTAGTAATCATCTTTATCAATGACTTGCATGAAGGAGGAGAGGGCATGCTCATCAAATTTGCAGATGACACCAAATGGGGGGGGGGGGTTTGCTAATACCCCAGAGGACAGGATAAAATTTCAATATGACCTTGACAGATTGGAGAGCTGGGCCAAGGCTAACAAAATGAATTTCAACAGAGAGAAATGGAAGGTCCTACACTTGGGCAGAAAAAATGGAATGCAGAAATATAGGATGGGGGACACGTGGCTGGATGGCAGTACGTGTGAAAGGGATCTAGGAGTCTTGGTAGATCACAAGGTGAACATGAGTCAGCAGTGTGATGCGGCAGCCAAGAAAGCCAATGCCATTCTTGGTTGCATCAATAGGAGGATGGTATCTAGATCGAGGGAGGTAATGGTACCACTTTATTCTGCATTGGTTAGGCCTCATTTGGAATACTGTGTCCAGTTCTGGGCACCTTAATTCAAGAAGGATATCGAGAAGCTGGAACATGTCCAGAGGAGGGCGACCAAAATGATGAAAGGTCTGGAAGCCATGCCCTATGAAGAACGCCTTAGGAGCTGCATATGTTTAGTCTGCAGAAGAGAAGGTTCAGAGGGGGCATGATAGCCATGTTTAAATATTTGAAGGGATGCCATGTTGAGGAAGAAGTGGGCTTGTTTTCTGCTGCTCCAGAGACTAGAACAAGGAGCAATGGATTCAAGCTGCAGGAAAGGAGATACCACTTAAACCTCAGGAAGAACTTCCTGATGGTCAGAGCTGTCTGGCAGTGGGATCTCCTGCTGCCTCCATGGAATGTGGTGGAGTCTCCTCCTTCTTTGGAGGTTTTTAAGCAGAGGCTGGATGGCCACCTGCCAAGGGAGGGCTTTGGTGTGGGTTCCTGCATGGCAGGAGGGGGTTGGACTGGAGGGCCCCTGGGGCCCTCTTCCAACTCTATGATTCTATGATTCTGTGATTCTATGTTGGTGATGATTTGTCATTATTGTTTTTGTTATCATTGTTGTTGTTTATTGCTCTCGTTGCTATTGGAGCTTGGATACGTGAACGAGGAGAAAGAAGGAAAAGGAAGTCCTTAAAGCCAAACTAACACCAAGTATTTCTGTTCAACACATACAATACCTGTTGTTCAAGGTGGCCCAGGCACATACATGTGCAGGAAGCCACAAAATGACTCGTGGAGTTTGGGCAGCCAAGAGTGACCACAGTGGTCTCGCAAGCTGAGGGATTCACCCTCAGGGACACAGGACCCTGCAGCAAACAGAGAGACAAGACCCTTAGTGCTGGGAGGATCAACACGGGAATGGCCATCTAGCCAACCCTATTCTAGCATGCAGGACTCCACAACCAAAGCACCCCAGAAAGATTCCCATCCAAACTCTCTTTAAATACTTCCAAAGAAAGAAAATCTATCAGCACTGAAGTGGTCTGTTCCACTGTCAAACAGCTCTTAACAGTCAAGAAGTTCTTCCTAATGTTTAGGTGGAGTCTCTTTTCCTGCAGTGTGAATTTATTGGTTCAGGTTCTTTGGAGCAGCATAAAGCAAGCATGCCCGACATCCCTTCAGATAAATAAAGAGGGCTATTATGCCAACTCTTGTCTCTTCCATGCTAAACCTTCCTTAGTTGCTCCTCAGAAGGCTTGCCTTCCAGAACATTAATTATCTTGGTCCTCCTTCTCTGGACACTTGCCACCTGGCGTGTGTCCTCCTCAAACTGTTGTGCTCAGAAATGGACAGAGGACTCCTGGTGAGGGTTGACCAAAGAGTGCAAAGCCTTCCTTCAGAAACCAAATCTCCACTGGGGCCTTCAGAAGATGAGGAGCTCAACTGGTCCATCCAGGCTGCCCTCCTCAGCATCTGGAAAGACTCCAAATCCTTTTCTTCTGGGAGCAGAGGTGCTGCCATTGCCGCTGAATGTAAACAGTTGCCAATCATTTAAGTGGCTGTAGGAGAAAACCATTTAAGTGGCTCTAGGAGAAAAGGAGGCATCCCTGAAAGGAAGCCAACCGGGGAAAGAGGTGCGGAAGAGTTCAAACGTGTAGCTTCCTCGGCAGAAAGAGGTATTGTTGCACCCACCATCTGCTGCCCAAAACTGTCTCTTTTGCAGTGTCCTCCGGCCAAGGAGAGTAAAAGGAAGAAGCAGCGGAGGCATCTTGCCAACCCAGGCGAGGGAAAAGAACTTTGAATATTGTTGGCTTCTCACACCAAGCAAGGACTGAGGGGCCTTGGCTTTGATCCCACGAGCGTTGCTTCAGCTCCAGCTAAACCAGGGAATGCACCCCAAAAAGACAAGGTGAGGGAGAGGTCACGCTCCCAGCTTCTCAAAAAGAGCACCAAGGACCTCGGGCTGGGCTGCTGTTTAAAATCCCTTACCAAAGGAGGTGGCAGCAGTTTTTGCCTTTATGGCTGCGTTTTAAAGGTTTTTACACTCTTTTAAATTAGTGTTTTTAACAGGATTGCTTTTTTTTTTAAAACACATTTGTATAGTCAATTAGGTCGTAGCTGTACTTGTTTTTAATCTGTGGTGTAAGTTGCATTGGGTTCCCATATTGGGAGAAAGGTGGGATATAAATCTAATAAATGGATAAATGAATTTGAAAGTATGTATTTGTGGTATTTTTATAGGTAAGGCACATTTTAGTGAAAGGTTGGGATGGAGCAAGCCTGCAAGCAGAACTGCAAGATGCTCAGGTAACGTGTTCCAGGACTTCTTTTTGGGCCCAATTACACTACACAATTCATACCACTACAATTCCAATTTCAGTGCCATGGTCCCATCCTGGGGTCTTCAGGTTTTAGAGAGAACGGTAGTGCCTCACCAGACTACAAATCCCAGGATCCTAAAGAATGGAACCATGACAGTTAAAGTGAAATTATAGCACCAGAACTGTGTAGTGTGGAAAGGCAATCCATTTTGAGATTTTATTTAACTGAGTCTCCAAGTGAGAGGTAAAATGTGAGAACAGGAGGTGCGTTAAGGCTGTCCTGCTCTGAAAAGTCCAATTGTTGCAGCTGCCAGCAGCGATTATTATCTCTTCCAACTTTATTTTCTGCTGTCACCTCACCTGCAAAAACCTCCCTTTCTCTCTGTGTCCAGCACATTAATTCACTGCTACCAGGACTGTTGTATTGTAATGGCAGTTTCAAGGGTGAAAGTTTTGCTGTACTTCACTGGGCGGTAAAATACATTTTCAAGCTATCACTTCATTTATACCCCATCCCCCCCCCCAAAACTAGGACTTAAGGTTTCTGTTTCTTATGGTCATGTGTCCTCCTTTCAGTACAGTCAGCCTCCATGTCCACGGATTCTGTATCCACAGATTCCACCAACCACAGCGTTGAAAATATTTTTTTAAAAAAGAAAAGAAAACTTTGACTTTGCAATTTGATATAAAGGATGTCATTTTACGACATCATTGTACATAACGGCGCTTGAGCAACCACGAATTCTGATATCTATGGGGAGTCCTGTAACCAAACCACAGTGGATACCGAGGGCCCACTGTCGCTTTCAAACAGGGCCCTTGGTATCACACCGGTGCCATCTTCCGCCTCTTCTATATTTGCCCTTTCCTGCTTGAGGTAGAGGCCGTGGGCTACGTGATCCAAATGATTGGATACATGATCCAATAGTTGGGTTCTGCTGTGAGTCGAGCATTGGGCTAGGACTACAGGATTTGTTTTTAACTGTCATCAAGCGGACTTCAGTTTATTATAGCAACCTTCTGAATGAGAGAGCAAGTCGCTCTGTCCTTAACAGCCCTGCTCAGGTGGACTCAAGGCAGACATTGTGGCTTCCCACCGATGTAGACTCAAGTCGATTGACTCGGACTCCAGTCAGACTTAAGTCACTTCAGGGACTTGACCCGGACTTGACTTGGCAAAAATTACACAGGGACCCAACCTGCATATTTTTAGTGACTGACTTCCCGCACTTGGTTCAGTAACATTGCCCATTCATCCAGAAACCTTACAACTTACTGGTCACATGATGATCTGTCTCAAGTCCAAAGCGTGGACACATTTCTCAGAGGGAATAGCAAATGGGCTAGGCAATGGGCTTCAGGAAGGATCCTTCTCTCTAAAGCTCTTGAAGCTTCGGTAATGCGGAAAGAGAAGGATCCTGTTCCCCACTTCTGAAAAAGCCTTCAGCTTTGCAAATGGGAAGTAAAAAGGACCCTATTCCCCACTTCCAAAGCTACAAAACCACAAAAGTGGAGGGCTGACTCTGCTTAAATTGTTAAAACTGACTTTATGTGGCTCTGTCCAATAATTCTGGAATTTTGGGTGAGGTATAAAGTTGACTTCCAGACTTGAGACTCGACTTGAAAGTATCTTCAAGGACTTGAAACTTGGCTTGAGATTTAAAGGTAGAGACTTAAGACTTGTAGGAAAGGATTTAAATACATCACTGTGGCTTCCCGGATGGAGTATATCTACCTGTAACGCTGTCTTCCTCTTTCCCTTCTGCCTTCCATCTTACTTACCATTACTGGCTTTTCTAATGAGTCATGTCTTCTCACCATGTATCCAAAGTAGGACAGCCTCAGTTTCGTCATCTTGGGTTTTAGGGAGAGTTCAGACTTGATCTCCTCTAGGAACACACTCATTTGTCATTTTAGCAATCCAGGGTATCTGCAGCACTCTCCTGCAGCACCACATTTTGAATGAGTTGATTTTCTTCATTTTAGCATTCCTCACCATCCAGCTTTCACAACCACACATAGAATGGGAAATATGATACCATGGACAATCCTAACTTTAGTATTCAATGATACAACTTGAAATGTGAGGACCTTGCCCAGTTCCTCCACAGCTGCCCTTCCAAGTCCTAGCCTTCTTCTGATTTCTTGACTGTGGTCTCCAAGCTCGGGCTGGAAATTTCTGTTTCCCAGTTAGTCTAAGAGGTGCACTTGCATTCCTTTATATCTTCTGATGCTGAAACAAACAAACACATCTCTCTCTCTCTGAACACGATGGCTGAAATGACTATTGTTAAAGTCGTAACCTGCTGGCAGCACCTCTGGCATCTCTGTTCCCTTCTCTCTCCCAGGATGTGTATTAATGTTTACTAACTGAAGCTGCACTCCATGCATCACATAAATTTGGCTGGAATCCACAAAATGTTCTGGCTAATAAAACAAATTTGTCTCTAAGCTGCTGCAAGGCCCTTTGGCCAACTTTTGCTGCAACAGATTAACACAGCTAATTTCCACCACCCGCCTCCACCAGCAGAACTTTTTCCAATCAAAGACTTGAAAACCTTCTATGCTACCTCCTGCACTGTATATTCTTTTCAGAGTACGATGTGCACAGTTAACTTTATAATGATGTGAGGGATATGAACTCGATTTTATTCTAAGTAACACAGGCTGATCTTCAGGGAGGCTTTCGATATCACAGAACCATAGAGTTGGAAGAGGCCTCGTGGGACATATAGTCCACCCCCCCCCCAATGCAGGATCTCCAGCTAAAGCACCCCAGCAGCAGGTAGCTGCCCAGCCTCTTTTGGAAGATGCCCAGAAAAGGAGATCACCACCAGCTCTCTAACCAATGGGCTCCATTGCCAAATCACTCTGTCAGGAAGTTCCTTCTAAAGTTCAATCAAAATCTACCCTCCTGTAACTTAAAAGCATTAGACGTGGTCCTCCTCTCTGGAGCAGCAGAGAACAAACCTCTTCCTTTCACTTTGTGGCATCCCTTGAAGTATTTAAAGAGTGCAATTATGTCACACACACACACACACACACACACACACACACCGGTCTTCTCTTCACCAGATTGAACATGGCCTTACAACAAGCTTGTGAGATAACTTAGTTTCCGAAAGGCATGCTCATGATCAGAAGGCCATCTCCCAGGACTCAAAATTAAGATGCTGCAAACTACAACACAGCAGTGCCAACCAACACACAGGTTGCAAAGGGAGGATACGCAAAATTCTGTTTAAGCTCCATGTCAAAGGAAGTGCTCTTAGCAACTTAGCAAGGGGAACTATGGGACGAAGCGAGGAAGTGGAACACTTCCGATCTCCTGGAGCCGCTCCTCCCATCTTAGGACCAGGCGAAACACCTAATCTTAAGGGCTGGAAAGGGACACCTAGTCCAACCCTCTCCAGCCAGGCAGGAATGAGCAACTAAAGTCCTCCTGAAAGCTTGCCCTCCAGCCTCTGTTGAAAGACCCCAAAGGAGGGAGGAGTTCAACACTGCCCTCCCAGACAGGCTCTTCCTCTCTCAAACAAACGACTCTTACAGTCAAGAAGTTCTCCCTAATGCCGGAGTGGAATCCCTTTTCATGTAGTTCGAATCTACTGAACGGGAGGGAGCAACAAAAATCATGCCAAATCATGTGGGGGACTTCTTCTTGTTGTTTTTATCGCTGTTGCGTGCCTTCAAGTCATTTCTGACTTATGAAGACCCGAAGAAGAACATCTCTCAGAGTTTTTTTGGCAGGATTGTTTCAGAAGGGGGTTGCCGTCCTCGGAGGCTGAGTGTGGCTTGCTCAACATCACCCATCGGCTGCGTGGGGATCAGTATCCTAGTCCAACATCCAGGCCACTGCACCACACTGGCTCAAGGGAAGGTGTCTTAAGCATGTGCACATTCCCCCGGGGAAGTGGGTGGACCTAGGATGAAGGACATCTGCATTTAGTTCAAGGTTGTGGGAGTTGTGCATGCAATGCCACTATGTGTGATTAGGTGTTGCACAAAGGTGTGCACACCCATGAATGCATGCTGCACTAGGAGGCATGCTGCGTCTTGCACCTGCAGCACAATTCCCTACTATAATGGCACCGGGTAACCACTGAATAACTCGCATTCTCTTCCAGTTCCTCAATGTCGAATCTTCATCCCATCATCTTAGTTTTCCCCAGGATGGCTCAGTTTACAGCCACCCTGTACCAGGGAGCAAGATTTTGCTCCATTTGTGCCTTTGTGCGCATTATAAGCACCACGTGCAAATGTGCACAAGAGGAGGGCTGGGGGCTGGCACCACCCAGGGGGATGAAGGGTTTCCATCGCTCCTTAACACAATTCTGCTTTCCATCTTTTCTGCCCTGCAATTTTTTTCTTCCTCAGTTCCTTTTTTAGCCCTTGTGCGGATCTTCCCAAATGAGGCAGGGCTGTGTGTCTTTCTGCAGCTGCCACCGGGAATGGCTCAGTTGCTTGCTGACGGTGCTTTTGCAGGGTCCTCCATAAATTCTTGGCCCTGGGACCTGATTCATTTTTGTCTTCCCTTGCAGCACTTGGGTTGTTCCTAAAAGGTGCATTTTGAAGAATCATTGTTTTTTTAAACAAAAAAAAACATAAGGGAAGGATTAAGAAGAACCACGACAGAGCTGCAAAATCTAAAACGTACTAACCTTGAACAGGACAGCTTTCAGAGTATGTACCTTCTTTCTCCCTCTGAAATGTAGGGGGGCTCAGCTGGAAATCAGCCTGCTGTGCAGTCAGATTCGTGACCGAGAGAGGGCAGCCATAAGTTCTCACAAGAGCTGCGTGTGTGTAATAAATGTGCAAGGCAGCCACAGATTAGGGTGAGACCTGAACAACACACAACTGGACGAAAGGATCTGTGCCTTGTGCAAGGTTCTCCACTGCAGTAAACAAAGATCTACAAATTCTGGGTGTTTTTGAGGCCGGTGGTGCTGAATCCAGGGTGGATTCCCCCATGCTCCTCCTTGCATGGATGACTCGTGTTCCACTGACCTACATTTCCATGAAGCCAGACCCTCGCAGCTCTTCTTCACAGCGAGCTGTTACATTAAGATGGTTACAGCGTAAGGCTTTGAGCATTGTAATATCACTCCGGATACCAGGATTTGAATCTCTGCTCAACCATGGAAACCCACTGGGTGACCTCAGACAAGTCACACTCTCTCAGCCTCAGAGGAAGGCAAAGGCAATGCCTGCTGAAGAAATCTTGCCAAGAAAACCCCGTGAATGGTTTCACCTTTGGGTCACCATAAGCTGGAAATAACTTGAAAGCAATGCAACAAAAGTCCTATATGAACTTACCTGGGAGTAACTTCTATTGGACTTCAGGGGCTTAGTTCTGAGTAGACACAGACAGGGTTTCCAGGTTGCACCAAGAGAGGTACAGTGTACAGTTTCCAAGAAGTAAGCATTTGTTGGAGCACGCAAGTCCTTTGCCGCAACAGCTTGCACTGGGCAGGACCTATAACGCCCTCCATGGCTCAGGCCCAGCAGACCCGAATTCTGCCACGTCAGCTTCCCCGTGTTCTGAGGTCTTCAGGGGAGGCACTCCTCCCCATCTCACCCTCTCTTCAGGTAGATCAGGTGAGACAATGGGTGGCGGTCTTCTCGGTGGCTGCTCCCTGGCTGTGAACCCACCTTTCTAGGGAGGCTAGATCGGCCCAGTCCGTGATGTCATTCTAGCAGCATGAGAAGACTTTCATTTTTGTTTCAACAGGCTTTTGGGAAGAGACTCTCCTTTAAGGAGAAAGAGCTTTAGTACCAGGATCTGTGATATAATTTTTTAAGTTGTTTTTCATTCTGCTGACAATTTTGAACTACTTTCAGTTCTATGGACAGTTTAATTATATTTCAGCCACTGTACGCTTTCATTTATGAGACCTTCTATCTGTTATCAGTTTTAATTGCATGAGCCAAATTGAGTGCCAGGGCTGGTAAAAGATAAAAGAAGCCACACAGAACACTTCAGTATTAGGCTGCACAGTTGAGAAAGTTCTGTGAGAGACAGGCCATTTCTGAACTACACTGTTATAGCGCTATTATCCCACTTTCAACATCCTATATGGAATCCTGGGGTTTGCAGTTTAGGGAGGGGCATTTAGGGGCATTCTCAGCCCGAGAGCTCTTTGGTCTCAGGAAACTACAAACCCCAGAATTCCACAGGAGGTTGAAAGTAGAATGATAGCACTATAACAGGGTAGTGCAGAAGTGGCTTTAGAAGCTGGAAGCTTAGAACCTTGAACACAGTACAAATAATACTATTGGGGAGGGGGTTTCCTGCCTTGCTAAAGGGTGGGGCTGGGTGATCCCCGAGAGCCTTTCCACCTCTTAGATCATGGAATTCCACTGCGATGGAGCTAACATGCTACGCAAAGCCAGAGAGCGAGGCTTACAAGCGTCTTTCTTTTTCCAGCCGGGGCTGGTCCTTAAGAAAGGCACGGAGCAACGAGAATCAGCTCCTAGGTCTGTCTTTGCCTGGGCCGGCATGGGGCTGGAGGGTATGCCAGCTTTTAAGTTTCACAGAACTTTTGCACCCAGGCTGCCTAACTCTGAAGCATTCTGTGTGGCTTCTTTTATATTTCTCCAGCAGTGAAAAACTGTTCAAGGAACCCCAGCAGGCTTTGCGTGTCATGCAACCACATGCAAACTTCAAAAGGAATGAATACTAGGGAATGAGTACTAGGGATATTTTCAACACCATTGATGGTTTAACTAAGGCCTAAATCCTATTGTTAAACCTGACTAGAACTAGGCCCATGGAATGAATCGGACTGATGTCAATCCAGTGACTCATCATGTGACAGAGGATTCCACGGGTCTCCTCTGGTAGGGAGGTGGACTGCAGCCTATGTTTTAACTTCTATTATGCTTTCAAGTGGGCTGAACGTTTTCCTGTGTCCTTTTCAGTGTTTGTCAACCACCTTTGGCCCCAGGGCAGTGGAAAAGAAGAAACATAATTAAATAATAATAATTAAAAGCAACGGAGAGAAAATTCAACACCAAACAAGCATTTTCCTAACAGCTTTGTCGCCGTGTGGCTTCGGTTCATTTCTGACTCACGGCCACCGTAAGGCCGGCCTATCGCGGGGTTTTCTTGTCACAGTCTGTTTGGGGGTACGCGTGTGCGTGGCCCCGATCTTCCTCCGAGGCCGAGAGAGTGTGACTTCTCCAGCGTCACCCGGCGGGAATCCGGACCCCGGTCTCCAGAGCCGCAGCCCGACACTCTCCTCCCCGCAGCTCAGCCGGCCATTCCGGGGGCTGCGCCCGGGGACCCGGAGCTCTCCCCGAACGATCAGCGCCGGGGCCACGGAGGCTTCCGCCCGCCGGTCTCCCCGGGGGAGGCGCGCGGCCCGAGCCGGGCGCCCCCGCGCAGAGACAGGGGCCGGACCCCTCCGGACCCGTGAGGCGCCCGGCACCCCCCTCCCCCGGGACCCTCCTCAGGTGAGGCCCCCAACCCCTTCCGCCTGGCCCCGGAGCCGGCCCCCGTCTCCTTTGGGGCGGCGCAAAGGCCCTTCCGCGCCCAGCTCCGGAGGGCGCCGGGGGGGGGGGCTGCGCGTGGGAGGTCCCCGCGCGAGGAGGCGGCGGGCCCGGAGGAGGAGGAGGAGAGAGGGGAGGGGCCCCGCCGCATCCCGGCCGCCGCCGGCGGGGGGCCCCCTTGTCGCGCGCCCAGACCTCTCGGCGTGGCGGCGGCGGCGGCTCCCCCCGCACCCGGCTTCTCCCTCCCTCCCTGCGCGCGTGGCTGCGCGGGCGCCGCCTTCCCTCCCGGCTCCGCTCCCCGTTCAGCACCGGCGCCCAGGAAGAGCGCCCAGGGGCCGCCTCGCCTCGCCTCGCCTGCGCTCGGCGGCGGGGTCCGGAGCCGCGCGTCCTCCCCGGCCGCCGCCGCCGCCGCCGCCGCCTCCTCCTCCTCCCCCCCCGCCGGGCGGGCGGGCGGGCAGTCGGCCGGGCGGGGGAGAGGAGGAGCCGCGGGCCGGGCGGGCCGCCAGGAGGCGAGAGGGCCCGGCCCTGCCCGGCCTGGGCGGGCAGGAAGGAAGGGAAGGAGGGAAAGAGGAGGGAGCGCCGCCGCCGCCGCCATCGCCATCGCCGCCGCTCGCTCTCGCCCGGCTCCGGCATCTCCTCCTCTTCCTCCTCCTCCTCCTCCTCCTCGTCCTCGCCGGCGTCGGGCGGGCTCGGGGCGAAGATGGCCGCTCCGGGTGCGGGCCGGGCCGGGCCGGGCCGGGCGTCCGCCGCCTCCTCCTCCTCGTCGTCGTCCTCGTCGTCGTCGTGCGCGGCGGGGCCGGGGCCGGGGTCGGGGCCGGGGGGCGGGGTCCCGGGGGGCGCCCCGCCGGCGGAGCTGGACTTCCGCTCGGGCGCCCGCGTCGAGGAGCTCAACCGCCTCATCCAGGAGTTCGGGCGCCACGACCAGCGCGACTACGACGACCAGCGCGCCCTCGAGATCCACACCGCCAAGGACTTCATCTTCTCCATGCTGGGTGAGCCCCCCCGCCCCGCCCCGCGCCGCCCCGCGCCCCCGGGGGAGACCCCCGCCCCCGGCCTCTCCGCCGCTCCAGCGACCCGGCGGCGGCCGCCTGGGCGCGGGGAGGCCGGCGGAGGTGTCTCTCTCGGCGCCGGTCCCGGTCCCCCTTCCCGGAGGGGCAGAGCGGGCGCTTTTTCCAGCCCCCCACCTCCCAGGTTGGAGGGAAGGGGGGCTCCGGGCTCGGGCCGGCTCCTCGCGCGCCCCCCAACCTCTAGAGACGGGGGGGGGGCGGCGGCAGGGCAGGAGGGGCTCAGCTTGCTCCCCCCCCTCCATGGTTGCTTCGGGCACCCTTCCCCGGGGCGGGGAGGGGAGAGGGCGAGCCTTTCCCCAGAAAGGGAATTTGCTGCGGGGGTGGGTGGTTTTTTTTTTCCGGCCGGGATCGCCCCGTGTTCCTGTTTGCAGGGGAGAGGGGCGGGAGGAAGGAAAGACCCCCGCTTAAGTCCCTGGGCCGGGACGGGGGGAGGGCTGGAAGCGCCGCTTGGGGCCGTTTCTGCCCCGCGCCCAATCCGGGCAAAGCGCCGGGAGTGGCCCGGAGGCCGGGGGGCCAAGGGGAGCGGGAGGGCGCAGGCCCTGGCACCCCCGGGCGGGGAGGGGGGCGTCCGCTGCCTTGGGTGTTTGTGCGTGCGTGCGTGCGAGAGGGAGGGAGGGAGGGAGGGAGGGACATCCTCAGGCGATCCTGGCCCCGGAGATGACCGCTAAGCCGATTTGCTTCTGGGCTACCGGATTGGCCCGGCCGAGATGCCGGAGGCAAGGGGGCAGCGGCCGCCCCCCCACCCCAGGCTGGCCGAACGTCGGCTCCCCCCTCCTCCAGACCCCTCAGGGTTGGTGCCCGAGGGGCCTGAGAGTTACCCTTGGGGGCTGTCTGGGTGGAACCCCCCCGACCATTAAGTTGGAGCCCATCTTTCTCTTGCAAAACCAGCTTTTCTCTCGTCTGAGCAAGAGGGCTGTTTGGGGAGGAAGAAGGGGCACCTTTTCCATCTCCCCCGCTCCACAGTTATACCTTGATGCAGATGCAATTATTTTTGAGATCCTGCCCCCACCCCGCTTCAGCCATGCACAGGCGGCTTCCCTGAGCTTGTCAGTGAAGACAAAGGGGCGCTCGGAAGATGCAGCAGCGATGCACTGGGGGGGGGCGCGGGGTGCTGCAGGGAGGGGCACGATCCCATTTGCACCCTGCAAACAGGTCTCTCCCCTTCCCTCCCCCTTGCCCCCTGCCCTAAGAGGGAGCCTGGAGGCAGGCTGGGCCTCCACAGAGCTGCTCAGTGGGTTGGATAATGGGCGGCGGGGGGGGGGGGAGCAGAGGGGAGGGGAGAAAGGAGCCTCCTCTCCATCCCCCCTTCCTGCTTTCCGCTGTAATTAGGAAGCCTGAGATGTATTGGAATGGACGTAAATCACAGCCCGAGTGTGTTGCAGACGGAGCCACAAGTTAAGTAGAGCCGCCTGGGATTCCGGCCGGGCTGTTCCCCTCCCAGGTCTCCCCGCGCCCAGGTTCTCCCGTCTCTGCTGTTACTAATGGACCTCCTGGAAAGGCTCCCCCCTCCGCCAAGCTAGAATAAAACTCCCCCTGTAAGGAGCTCTTTTCCTACCATCAAAGAGAGGGCTTTCCCCAAAGCTGGACCTCCCAGCCCTGTAGGCTTGGAGAAACCATTCGTTTTGCCTTATGTCTGAATGCGGCCGTTCTACGATGTTAAGAGAATTAGCGTTAACTCGCTTGGCAGCTGCCTCCTCTCTGAAATTCTGGTGCGGTCCCAAGTACAAAACTGCATGTTTTCCAATACGTTTTTAGCTAATCTCGACTTTGCGTTATTTCTGAATTGGACAAACTGTAGTTAGTCTAAACTAGAGGTGAGAAACCCACAGCTTTTAATATACTGTTGGATCACATCTCCTAGCATCCCTACTAACCAGCATAGCCAGTGGTGTGGAATGCTGGGAATTGCAGTCCAGCAGAACCTGATTCCCACCCTTGGTCTAAATGATGGTTTGTTCAGCTTTACTGAATCAAATCTCAAACCACAGTTTATGGGGTTGTCTGCTTTCGATACACTGTAGTTCAGAGTAGCCACAGTTTGGGTCTCATGCTGAGATGCAGGTAGCTTGAAACAGAAGTGAAGTGAACATCAGGTGTTGTGGCTGCAGTGAAATTGGGGAGGAACCCAACAAAGGTACATAACAGGAAGCCGAAGCTGACGGCTGCATCTCAGGCGGGCCGGTGTCTGAGCTGGTGCAGTTCCATGGTCTGGGGTTGTACTGCTCATGGCTTTCATGCGCCTTCTCTCAGCCTCATTACTCCTGCTCCAAATGGGAAACCCAGGGAATTCTGCTGCGTTTTCTTCTTTTCTTCGTGCAAAGATTGCAAAGCACTTGGCGCCTGCCACTGGACAGTCGGGTTTCGGAGCCCTTGCTATCATCATGGCCAAACATTAACTGCCATCCAGTATGGCCTGAATAATTTAACTTGTATTAATGACTTTGATGGGTACTTTTTGCATTTGCTTGGCAGTTTGAAGCTGGGAAAAATGATGAAGGCAGAGAGTGAATTTTCCTCTGTTGCTAACCTGCTTGGAGAGTTCTCCTAGCTTGGAGGGGGAAGATGGGTCTCTCTTGTGCACTTTGGCTTCCTTTGTTTGCTTCTGCACTATGCAACTCTTGGAATCCACCTTCTCTCAGTTGTGCTTTGGGACGGTGCATCCCAGGTGTTTCAGCACATGAGAATCAGTTGGCCTGTCTGGACAGGAAAATTTTCCCCGTTAAGGCTCGGCTTTGGTGGTCTGCATGTATCTTCTGGAATTTTGGCTGCTTCTGTTTGATCCCAGTAGTAGTGGGGGCTAGGCATGCCCTTCTTCCTCTCATGGATGTGTGTGTTATGCTTACGGGTAACTGGTGTATTACGCTTACTGCAGTGTGCTGTGAGTGTGAGGCTAGTGAGGAATATGTGGAATATGCTGCCTCAGTGGAGCGCGGTGGAGTCTCCTTCTTTGGAGGTTTTTAAAGAGAGGCTGGATGGCCACCTGTTGGGAAGGCTCTGATGTCTGTTCCTGGATGGCAGAATGGGTTGGACTAGATGGCCCCTGGGGTCTCTTTCAGTTCTAGGATTCTGTGATTCTCAGATTCTAAGGAGAATTTAAAGGCCTGGGGGTCTCAGACGAGATTATTCCAGGGACTGCTTAGCTTGCAGGTGGGGCTTACTGTTGGGCTGTGAACAGTGGAGGGGAGTCGGGCTGTTGCCCCACTGGCACCAGGGTTGTGGGACTTCTGAGAGAGAGTCACCTGTCTTCCTTTAGCTGCCGTGTTTCTACTCTTTCCAAGGGGCACTGGGGGTGGGCGTGCAGCTATAAATATGGGATTGTGCCTTGTGGTGGGCCAAGCCTTGAGACGGTATTCTCTCCTTCTGCCGCCAGTTCACCTCCAGTCTGGATTCAAGGTGCTGATGGTGACGCTCAAAGCCCTAAGCGTCTTGGGACTTTCGTATTTGAAGGAGAGCATCTCTCTCTCTCTCTCTCTGCCTGCCTGCCAGCCTGCCTGAGCTCTCCTGGAGGGGCCCTCTTCTGTGGCCCACCTGTGCGAGGGAAAAAGAGGTGGCGCTTTGTCAGCCTTTGTGGCCCAGGTGTGGAATGCCCTCCCTTTGGAGGCCAGACGGGTGCCAGCGTTGCTTTCTTCCTGGTTGCCAAGCTAAAACATGGCTTTTTATTGAAGCCTTCAGGGACAATTTTACTTCAAAGTAAACACGTGCATGGTTTTAAATTGTTGCTGTTTTTCAAGTGGTTTTAACTGTTGTTGCATTTAATATGTTTTTATCTTCAAATTATTTATGTTTCCATCTGGAAGTGTTTTAAATTTTTTGTCTAGGACTCTGTCTTGAGATCCTGTAATCAAGGGTAAGATGGACGGTTTTCACCCCCGTCCTCAAACTCACCCTCCTGCTGGGTTGGCCAGTTTCTGTCACCCCTGACCTGTGGATGTACTGACTGGTCCTATGGGCCATTGTGGTCCACCGACTCTGATCACTTCTTCCCGGTTCTCAGGCGCTTTCATCCCCTGCAACCTGAGACCCTTCAAGCTGAGGGGCTCCGGGGGAATTTGAACGGGCCTTTCTGCAAACAGGGTGGGTGCTCTTCCCCTTGAGCTGCAAAGCCCTCCGAAGAGAGCAGAGGTGCCTGCTTTCTGTAAAGAGCTTTACTCTTGCTTCTTCTCTTCCGTTACTGGGCTTCTTGATCTGGTTTCAATGTAGCTTGTTTTTCTTTTGCTATAAGTTGCCTTCTGGTGGAAAGACGGATGAAACACAGTATGTGCGCATAGGTATGCATGTGTATAAAAATTAGTAAATCTGGAATAGGCAAAGCCTGACTCTAAAGGTCCTTCTCCTGGTTTGGGAATGTGCCTTTTCTTTGTGCTTTAAGTTGTAGCCAGAGCATTCCTTCTGACTTCATAATACTCGTGTGTGTGTGTGGGGGGGGGGGGGTCTGTGCCTTCAAGTTGCTGGTCAACTTATGGTGACCCCATGAGTTTCATTTGGGTTTCTTCGGCAAGGAGGACTCAGATTTTTTTTCCAAGTTCCTTCCTCTGAAATACCACCTACCTCTGAAATACCACCTGGTACTTGTTGGTGGTCTACCATCCCAATACTAACCTAGGGATAAGCCTGCTGAGCTTCCAAGATCGGATGGAACTTGATGCCCTTAGGGTACTTTGGGTATTTTGCAGTTATTCCTGTCAAGAAGCTGCACAGAAAACTTGTTGTGTGCCTTCAAGTCTCTTGTGAGTCTCAGGCAACCTCGTCACAGGGTTTCTGGGGCTGAGAGTGTGTGACGCATCCAGTGGGCTTCCATGCCTGAGCAGGGAATTGAACTCTAGTCTCCACGGTTGTAGTCCAAAGCTCAAACTACTACACCATGCTAGCTTGCATAGAAAACTACTGGGTCCATTTTTAACAAAGATTGTTGATCACTTTGACCTACATCTAGCCTGGTCCTCATGAAGGGGACTCGAGAAATGGCAGTGTGGAGGAGGATGATGATGGTGATGATGATGATGATAAGAAGTGGAAAAAAAGGTGCCCCCAGTACTGTAAGGCAGCTTCCTCCTCACCACATTGTCTTTCTCATATCCCTACAATTGCTATTACTTTCATTTTTTTAAAAAAAAATATAACCCCACCTTGGTTTACTCATTCCCTGCCTTCTCCCCAGATCTGGGACTCAAGGTGATTTATGAATGAAAAAAGAAATAGAAGTAAAAACACATGTGTATAAAACATAAAAGCATTATGATTAAAATGATATCAAACTATGTATAGAATTAAAACCACTGAAAACTTCACCATTGAAAAGACAAAAAGGTTGTGCAACACAGCAAGAAAAGGTCTTTGTCAGGTCCTGCCACACAACACAGTTATGGCACCATGATTCCGCTTTAGCTTCCCTGATTCCGTCCCATGGAGTCCTGGGATCTGTAGTTTTGTGAGATGTTTAGAATGCGACTGCGGCGTTGCAAAATTGGTGTGGATTTTAAAAGACGTGAAGATCAAGCAAAGATTTTTTTTTTTGAAAAACTGGAGGATGTGCATGGCTTTTTTGAGCAGTAAGAAATCTAATGTAATAATCTATGGTTATGATTATTAGTAATCCTAGGCCATTTCCGCACTAGACCGCTATAGCGCTATTATTCCACTTTCAACATCCTATGGAATCCTGGGGTTTGCAGTTTCGGGAGGGGCCAGGTGGCCCCTCCCGAAACTGCAAACCCCAGGATTCCATAGGATGTTGAAAGTGGAATAATAGCGCTATAGCAGTCTAGTGTGGAAATGGCCCTAGTTGAGTGTACTTAGAATACTTAGAGTGGTGGAATAGGACATGAGATATTAATCTATTTTTCTTTTTTACTACAGTTGGTGGTAGGGGAGGTCAGAGTTCCTTCGTATGTTAGTGTAGTTAGGATGTATTTAGTGTAAGAAAAGAGTCTTTTGGTCATGGCCAACGTGATTATGTTTCAGTTTTCATTCCATTCTGTTCAGTTTAGTTTTAGCTCGAGTTATACGTGTGTATTGTTTGCATGTGGTTTGTTTCTTTTCTTGCATTCTTTATTTTTTTCTGTGGTTATGGATTGGTTTGTGTTGTATCCTCGGCTAGAAATTAATAAGTATTCAATCTGAATAAAAAGACAGCAGGTGGTTCCCTGTTTGGCCACTCCAGTGGGCGAGCGAGGCAGGGGCTTTTTGGTGGCAGGAATTGCCTTCTTTGGGGGGGGGGTCTCCTTTGGCCCCTACCTCACTTGCCTTTCTGCCAGCAAGACAAAGAACATGTTATTTAGACAAGCCTTTGGCTCTCAACTGGTTGTGGCAGGAGAGGCTTTCAGTGGAACGTGCCCTGCCCTTTCTCTTTTTATTACGTGTTTGAAGCTGTTTTAATGGAATGTTTTCAACCCAATGGTTTATTTGACTTTTTAAGCTTTTGCCTTAGTAGGTTTTGAGGTCCAGCGTATGATCTGTGATGGTTTGCGTGTAAGACTGCAGTTCTGGTGGACCAGGGTTCAAATCCCTGCTTGGCTGTGGAAACCTGTAGTGGGGTTTCCAAAGAAAGAATGCAGCTGTGGGAGTTAAAGAGGAATCAGCTACAGGGAAGGGGGCGAATGGGGGCATCCCCCTCCCCAATATGAATTCATGCCCTTCAGTGAAATCTTCCTTTGTCTCCAACCATCCAGCCTTTCAGGGAGTGAGAGACTGAACATCATTCAAGACCAGGGCCATTTCTGCACTGGACTATTATAGCGCTCTTATTCCACTTTCAACATCCTGTGGAATCCTGGGGTTTGCAGTTTCAGGAGGGGCTGGCCGGCCCCTCCTGAAACTGCAAACCCCAGGATTCCACAGGATGTTGAAAGTGGAATAAGAGCGCTATAACAGTCCAGCGTGGAAGTGGCCTAGAACTCCCCTGTTTGCTGCTCCTTGCGCTCCCTGGGTCCCTTCTCTTGGGCCTTTGCTTTCGTGGCTTAAGCTCCGTTTCTCAATGCACAACTGAATTACTGCGGTGCTGGAAATGTCAGGAATGGAGGGGAATTTCATCTGGGGAGGGCAGCGCTCTCATCCCGCTCACCTCAGAACTGCACCCCTGTGATGGGAGAACGCAGTTGCCCAGCGTGGTGTATTTGAGGTCTGCTCCGTGCAGGTTTCCAAAGGCAGCTCGGGTCTGTCGTGGAAGTTTGGATCGTCCGGCTCTTTCTGGGATTTGCTTCTTGAAGAGTGGTGGGGAGCCAGAGGGAGCCCTCCTGCCCTGCCCGGCGGCTGCCTCTGTCCTGCTTCCGATGTTATGGGTGGCACGCCTGTGGGCACAGCAGTTGACTGGCACCCACAGGTGTGTCCCCATCTGGGTTAATTCCCCCTTCCGATAAACGTGCAGGAACTGATACTGTGATCCTCGTCCGTTCACGTCGGGCTCGGTTGCACTGTTACACTGCAAGCGGATGTCTGACGGTCTTGGGAGCTTTTTTCGAAAAAAGCTGCTTTAATCTGTTGAGTTAATATGCTTTTATCTTGTTTAATGATTCATCGGTTTAGTCTCAAATTGTTTCAGTTCTTTTTATGGCTTGATCTGTTTGCTGACCTGAGATCTCACCATGAAAGGGTGGATAGGGATATTTGAATATGCAAAATAAGTGAATAAGTAGATCAAGAGAGCTGGGCGAGTTGGCGGGGGGGGGGGAGATTCCTGTTTCCTCTCCCCATTCCCGCTTCTCCAGGGAGCAAAATGGAGGCGGCCTTATATTGATTCTGAGTGTACAAGCTTTTTGCAAGAACCAGAACTTGTTTCAAAACGCAGCCATATGTTTGGACAGGTTGGCTAATTGTGACTTGAGAGGTGGGCAAAATCTGGAGGCTATTGTACTTTAACTCCTATTAGTATCTTGGATAATGGTGAGGCATGCTGGGAGTTGCAGTCCAGAAGCATCTGTGGCCCTTTCACCCAAGCATAGCACCACAGTTCAGCGTTAACTGCCATGTTTCCACCCTACCGTTTCTCGTTTTTGCGGGCAATACAGTGTTCTTGCTGATAGTTCTATGTACCCCTTCGTAAACTGCAAATCCCAGAACTCCATAGGACGTTGCCATGGCGGTTAAGGTGGAACCATAGTGCTGTAACTGCAGTGTGAAAGAGCCTTTGGAGAACTGGACTTTGCCCACCCTTGTACAGCTTCCTTCCTGCTTCTGGGAGAGCAGTGCAGGCACAGCGCAAGCAATACGCCCATCGCTCCGTGACTAAGAACGTGCCTTCGGGGTGCACAAATTCTCCAGCAAGAGCTGACAGTGGGATTTTTCTGCCCTGCCCTTTCCTGCCTGGAGGGCTGAGAAGGCAGGAGCCAGTGTTTGCAACTGCTGGTTTGGGCACGCTTTTATGTAATTCCTCTTGTCGTGGCAAGACTCAGCCTGGGAGCAGGAGACCTCTCCTCCCCCTGCCCAGCCATTAAAAAGCCTCCAGTGATGCTAAGTGAGATGAAACTTTTCTTTCACACCAGACCATAACAACATGATCATCCCACTTCAACTTCCATGGTCCTGTGCTAGGCAGTGCTGGGATTTCTAGTTCTGTGACGTCCAGGTTGAGTATCCCTTATCTGAAATGCTTGGGACCAGAGGTGTTTCGGGTTTCAGATGGTTTTGCCTTGTTTTGTTTTGGATTTTGGAATACCTGTACGCTGTTCTTTCAATGCAATGTCTGCTCTTTTGTTCTGCCTTCTCCCTCTAGGGAACGTGGCAGAATCACAGAGGCTTGCTTGGAACTGTGCACATGCATGCTTCCGAGTGAGCCTTTGTAATCCCCTTAGGTTCCCTGCAGGAAGAAGAAGACTGGGTTCAGCTTCTTAAAAGTGTTGGATTTTGGAGCATTTTGGATTTCAGGTTTTTGGATAAGGGATACTCAACCTGCACTTAGAATTCTCTGCCGGAGAACTTCATTGCCTCCCCGAACTGCAAATCCCAGGACTCCTTAGGAGTAGCTGTGACTGTTAAACTGGGATCAAATGGCTATACTGGTAGTGGGAAAGAGAATGCAGTTTTGCAAAACAGTCTGTTTAAAAGAAATGTTGAACAATGGCTGGTAGGCTTACGGGAGAAGCAGTTTGCTCCTTTTCTGGCCAGGGGTGTCTGCAGGGGTGAAGGACCACAGAGACGGCTTTTGGGGTGCTGACGTCCCTCCTTCACCACTCCACCCTGAAAGCAGCCGTGCTGGCTGGCTGCAAACTCACACAGGAATCCCTGGACGTGGCAGCGTTTTCCCAGCAGCCTCCTTCTCAGCCCAAAGACGGGCGGGTGTTCGGCACAATGCGTAATTAGAGGTCTGCGGAGGGGAGCTCGGATCCAGCGGATGGTTAACCCGCCCCATACACTTCCCTTCCCCCTACCTCAAAAGCACAAAGCCTGCAATCATTCCAACAAGCAGAGAGTTGCAAGCGGGCGGAAGAGCAGAGGCCTGTTGCTAACGAGAGAGTCCGGGCTGTTCGGGCTTGGAAACCAGCTGTGCTACTTCTGGACGATCGGCTGTCGCTTGAGGAAAGGCAGCTTGGTAAAGAAAGAGAGCGAGCTGCGTCAACTGGGGCCAAGATCTTACCTCAAGAAGGTGGAGAGTAGCTGTCTGCTCGCAGGGCTGTGTGGCGGTTGCACAAATTCGCCAGTGAATTACAACATGGTGCAACTGAACACACAACCCGAGGAGCAACACATCTTATGCGCAGCTTAATGTAAGAGTAGGGTTTTTCTTAATGAACATATAATGTCAGTGCACATCATTAGACGATGTCTATTGTTGTTGTTGCTCCGTATGTATCAGTGTGTAGATTTGGGGTTGTGAAAGCAGAGCTGCACATGTGGTGTCATTGTGGAGGTGTGTACCCATACAGATGCCAGTACTCATGCCCATTCTGTTGTGCATTTGATTACACATCCAAGTGTGCATCCAGTTGTGTGATGTTGCCAGTAGGCTGAGGTAGCACAACTGATGCACAGGTCAGCATGCGGAGATGTACACTACCCAACCCCAATGTAGGATCTCAGCCCAGGTCTCCAGAAGAAGCCTCGTTTCTGAAAATGGAGAAAGTGGGGCTGAGTGACTGAGGGGTTGACCTGTGGATTCCAGGGCCTGTTTCTCACGGGGCTGGCAATGCGCTGCGTGTTTCAGAGGGAACTGTGGCCCTAACAAATGGGGTTGCTTCCACCTTCCTTCGTTCAGCCCCTCCGTGCTCAGCGGGCATCTCAAAGGTATGAGGAGGAAGACCAGGATAGCTTCAGGTCCTGGTTCTTTATCAGCATAAAATCATTTCCCTTTCTCCCTTTCAGGTATTTTTTTTCTAAGCAGAAGGACTATAGCCATTTCCACCCTAGAGTGTTACAGCACTATTATCCCACTTTCAACATCCTACGGAATCCCGGGGTTTGCAGGTTAGGGAGGGGCCTCGAAGGCCATCCTCAAAGGCCCCTCCCTAAAAACAGCAAACCCCGGGATTCCATAGGATGTTGAAAGTGGGATAACAGTGCTATAACAGTAGAGTGTGGAAACGGCCTGTGTTGAAAGCTGCAAGAGAAGCTTTCCCGTGGCTGTTTGGCAACACGGGGAGGGCATTGTAGGCCGTGTGCCACCTGTGGGCCGCCCTGCCCCACTTTCTTTGGTTGCCTGGTGAATTCTGGGAATTCTGAGCACCTGCCCTTTTATTCCTTGGCTGCACTGGAGCCACGCTGACTGTAAAACAAAGTCCAGAGTGCAGATTGCGGTGGCGCTTTGTCGGGCAAGTCAGTCACGCTGCCTTTCAAGTCCCACAGGTAAAGATGGGGGGAAATCGAGCTGAAACGCCTAAATGTATCTCAACGGGGAGGTGCAAGACCTTCCGAAAGAATCAGTGCGCTGTGCTGATACAGGGGTTGCAGTTTCCCGCAGCACAGAAGCGGAAACAGATCTCAGAGGCAGTCGCTTTGTGGTTGCAAATGGAGAAAGGCAGTGTCATTGCTTTCTTTTACTGCTTTTGTTCTCAGCCACCTCAAGGCCGTTAGGGATGTGATGGGGAGCTGGACTTTCTGTCTGGGCCTAGATCCTCCGTAAGACTGCAACCCGATGCAGACATGTGATTCTTATACTCTGACCTTCCTTCCGTCGTGTGCTCTTTTACCTTCTTTGCCTGATGAAGAATCCACTGAGTGGGCTCTGAAAGCTGGCATGGTGCGTTTTCCACTTTTCTTTTGGCATTTTTTACTTTTCGCCTTCATAAGAAGGTCTGGGATTTACGCAAGTTGGCCGATTTGAAAAAAATGTTGTGAATCAGAAGCAAAGGTGGATTCCGGCCGTTCCCCTCTTGCTCTGAGCTGGGCTCCTTCCCTTCAGTCAGACTTGGCAGCCGCCGGGGGTCAAAGTCGTTGAGCTCAGAGAAGAGAGCTTATGGAAGTGACGTAGTTATTACGTTATAACAGATAATCTCTGTGTGTTTTAGAGTGAGTGAGCGAGCGTGCAAGTGTGTGTGTGTGTGAACATGCCGATGGAATGGATTGCAGACCTACAGCTGTGAGCTCTGTTAAGACCTTTAAGCGGCAACCACTGCTATCTCAATATCCATCTTCCTTCCAAAATTCAGAAGCTAAAACTTGCATCCCATCTTCTTCCCCAGATGGAATGTGCATCTACTGCGTCTGATTGAGAGGATCTGATCTTCTTAGCAATGTGGCCCAGCTGCAAATTCAGTTTTGTTCAGGGACATGATTGCGGCACCCGGCTGGTGATAAAGTGTGCCTTCTCCCAGCCACGCTTGCGTGCTACCAAAAGTAAATAAAATAACTGCTCTTTGTTGAAAGTGTTAATACACTCCCTTGCTGTCCTGCAAGGCAGGACTCCCAAAGCATCTAATCCCCAAGTTGAAGAAGGCTGGGAGGAATCAATAAGAAAAGCACTAAAACTAAAACACAGCAATATCAGATTCATTTAAAATAGACATTAGTAGACAGAAACAGACATGTTTTACTGATTCAGCAAAGGCGAAAGTGGGGGGCGGGTTTTTCCTGAGGGAAAAAGGAGAAGAAACTGGAAGCATCCAGTAAATCTGAGTCCCAGCATGTATATCTAAAAATGGTTTTGTTCCACAAATTTGTTCCACAAATTAGCCCAATATGTTTCAGCCACGCAGTAGTGTTTTTTGGCCAAGTGGTGTTGGAATTGTTTGTGGAATAAAATCTAGAATACGCTGAGGCTTGACTTCTGTTTTCACACATCAGGTTCTCTCAGGAGCAGTAAGACTTTTCCTGGACTCCTGTTGCTCCTTTGGGACCAAGCTCCTCTTGGTCCCAAAAAAGCCTCTGGGCACAGCTATGCGCACTTACCAGTGCTCCCCATTTAAGGGCTCTTGGTGGAGGGCCTTTCTGCCTTGCATTGTTATAGTGCTATTATTCCATTCCAGTCTCCTATAGAATCCTGGGGTTTGCAGTTTTAGGAGGGGCTTTTATAATTCTCAGCCAGAGAGCTCTTTGGCAACAGGAAACTACAAGTCCCAGAATTCCACGTAAGGTTGAAAGGGGAATAAGAGCACTATAACAGTCTAGGGCGGAAAGGCCCAGAGGCAGGAGAGAGGCTTCCTTGATGTGGTGTTCCTACAAGAATCTAGTTGTTCTTCTCTGAGGGCGATGGAGGAAGGGTGGGTATGGGTGACATGGAAGGAATGGGGCATGTGTGTGTCCTCTTTGCACACCACCGGTGAAATGCTGAGGAGGAAAGAGCTGCATGCACCCACTCTCAGCTAACAGGGACTTGGAAGGAGCTGCAAATACCATCTGGATACATCGTCAGTAATCAGTGGGAAGGCGGTGCAGCCCAACCGCTGTGTCTGCTACATAAGAGGAGATTTACAGCGTGTAAGCACTGGTGTTGGATCTTGGTCGGAGTCTGTGGAAAGAATCTGTAACCCCTAACAAAGCCGTGCAGCGGAGGTCCCGATTTGCCTGTCTTTTACACCTGGGTAAGGGATCTCCGGGCCGTGGAAACCAACTGGGTAACCTTGGGAAAGTCCCACTCTCTCAGCCTCAGAGGGAGACAGTTGTGTCCACCCCTTTTGAACAAATCTTTCCGGGAAAACACCGTCTCCTTGAGTTGGAAACGAAGGCACGTGAGGGCAGCAGCAAAGGGCTCTCTTGGGAGTCTGGGCACCCTAAGGTGCTGCGGTTCCCGCATCCCACAGCAGATGAGGCGCGGCAGAGTTCCTTCGTCGGGGCTGCTGGCAGCCTTCCCGTTCCTGAAACTTGCTGGGTGTCGGGGAGCCCTGGCTACACTGCCTGTGTTGTTGTGGCCAATTCTGTTGCCTGTCTGGCCTGTCAGCTGCTTAAATCATGATTTTAATCCTCTGTGACGTGCTGCTGCTGAGTGTCAAAGCGCATCACTCTGAGCTCCCTCTGAGCCTCTCGAAGTGATAGGAACCTGAGCTCTGGGTTGCTTCCTGGGAACCCGAAACCCTGAAGTGGACGGTTTGGCACTGAACTGGGCAGGAACTGTGTGTGTCCGTGTTCCTTCCGGTCACCTGTCGGCTTATGGAGCCCCCACGAATTTCTTAGGGTTTCCTCAAGCAAGAATCCTCAGAGGTAGTTTTGCCAGTTCCTTACTCTGAAACATGTAGCCTGCAGTACCGGGGGTTCACTGGTAGTCTCCCATCCAAGCACTGTCCAGGGTTAATCCTGCTTAGCTTCCAGGATCTGATGGGCATTTAGGCATCCACCCCAGTTTCAGACATATAACTCCAGAGGTTATAAATACATAAAATGAACTCAGTATATGTGGTACCCAGACAGATAAAAACAGATATATGAGCATACATAAAATTAAAAAAAACAATATTGCTGCTGCCCGCTTCACCTATTTTTAGAAGTTCTTCCATGTTGTTTGACGTTCTAGAAAACAGTCTTGAATATTTTGTGAGAAATGAGAAAATAGGAAAGTAACAAGAAACTAGGTGTGTGTGTGTGTGTGTGCGCGCGCGCACATGCACACACATGTCTTCAAGTAACCTGCCAGTCTGTGGCAACTCTGTGAATTTCACAGGGTTTTCTTAGGCAAGCAATCCTCAGAGGTGGTTCTGCCAGTTCCTTCCTCTGAAATTGAGCCTACAGCACCTGGGATTCACTGGTGGTCTCCCATCCAAGTAACAACCAGGCCTGACCCTGCTTAGCTTCCAAGATCAGGTGGGACCTGGTGACTTTAGCATGTTTAGGCCCTGTACTATATTGTGTGTGTGTGTGTTCGTGTGCCTTCAAGTCACCAGTCCACTTCATGGCCACCCCATGAAAACTGGGTTTTCTCAGGCAAGGAATCCCACCCAGAGGTGATTTGGCCAGTTCATTCCTCTGAAGGAGAGCTTGCGCCGCGTGGTGTGAACTCACTGTCGATGTGATGCTGAGCCCGGGTCTCTCTCTTTCCTTTTCTAGCAGGGTGGTCACATGGCAGTTGGTCTGTAGAGCAATGGGTCTCTGCTGCCAGGCAAATGGGATTTGGAGTCCTTGTTAGCATTGTGGCCAAACATGAACAGCTTTCCAGTGGGTTCATTAGCGACCTTGCTGGAAACTTTTTGCCTTCACTTTGTAGTATGAGGCTGGGAAAAGATTTGGGCTGTTGCTGGACCGCTTGTGCAGCTCTCGTAGCTATGAGCAGAGAGCTGGATCGTGCCCGTACGCTTCGCTTGTCTTTGTTTTCTCCTGCACCACAGAAGCTTTCAGAGTGCATTTTCTATTGACGTCGGAGGGTGTATGCGCACTCCAGGCCAGGGGCTTTGTGTCTATCTGGCAATGGAAATCTGATTTGGTTGCTGGCTAAAGGAATAAGTCTGCGCATGATTTGTTGGGGGAGCAGTTCTACTCTTGGCTGTGAGGGGACGTGAGATCCCATCACGAAAGAGCTGGGATGCTTCGTGCTGTGTGCCACTTGCTGCACCATTTGCCACCAATAAAGCTTTCCCTTGTGTCAGTGTCCATTGCTAAAAAGACATCACAGAACAGGAGTGGGTAGCCATTAAGGCGGTGGGTGCTCCGCCCCCTCCAATAAACCACCCACCATGCCACGGTGCCACTCCCACCATTTTGGTTCCAGATTTTGGTTAAAAATGCTGATTTTCAAGCCTTTTTTATGGCTTGGGGACAGGTATTTCTGTTTTAATTTTATTTTTGTATGCTTTTAGCTACCTATGAACTTATTTTTATTTTATTTTCTCTTGTAAGTTGCCTTAAGTCCCATTCTTTGGGAGACAATGGAGTATAAATTAAGTGACTGATTAATAGATGGATAGTGGACTCAAACCACTGTGTTTTTGTGGTGATTTGTGGATGGTTTGCTGCTGAATTTTTAAATTCTTATGTGGGAAGTGGTGTCTAGGGTCTCTGTGGGGACTTTGGGGGCTGCAGGATGGGGCCGCATGTGCTGGCTGAGGGACTGTGAGGGTTGCAGTCACCAGCTCCGGGGAGCATTGGGTTGTAGGAGGCAGATGTGCCTACTGTGGAGAATGAAGGTAGAACTCACGGCCTGTATTTAATACTAGATATTGACTTCTCTGTGCTTGTGCTTAAAGATTCACTTAGGCTGGGCTCAGCATTCATACCCTTGTAGCTGGGTTTGCATGTTTTATCTTGTTTCCAGTGGTTTGGAGGAGATCACCCTTTTTTAGGAGTTCAGGCTTGATTCAACCAGCCCTGCTGCATTTCGTGCTTGCAAAAGTATTGCAGTCTCTGAGGAACTTTTAGGAAAAGTTCCATGACTTCAAGGCTCCCCGGATTTACAGCTCTGTAAGGGTTTCCCTGGGGAAGAGGAAGCACAGAACAGAGCTAGGGAATTTCCCTCCCTTTTCCTTCAGTAATTGAATTACACACTGCAGAGTAAAGGTCCATTTAGCACTTTATTCTGTCTTGCAAAGGGAGGCAAAGAAAGGCAGTTCATGACTCTCCGTTTGGCAGGGAAAAGGCTCCGTGGGTGCCAAGCTGGAATGGCTTTCTGGGATGGGACGTGCCTGCTCCCAGGCCCTGGTGGAGAGATTCTTAGGCGGCAGCTGTGTTGGGTTATCAGGGCATCCCAAGTCCTGGGATTTTGGGGCCCAAATCTGCACCCGAGAGATGGCTCCCTGGGGATGTCACGGGGAGGGCCCCGCTGAAGTCCCTGAAGTAGGTGCACCTCAACCAAGGGGAGAACCTATAGCCCAGCCTTAACCATTTATGATGCTGTGAAGAAAGTGGGGGCAGTACAGGAAACACTAGAATGATAAGAGTTGGAAGGCATCGCAAGGGCACTGTAGTCAGATGCCGTGCCGCACAGGAATCCACAGCTAAAGTGCTCTTGAAATATGGGTTTAAATTTAGCAAGAAGATAGGAAGAACCACCAAGAACCACCTGTCCTACCATATCCAGCCATTCCTGGGACAGATAATACCAAGGTGGCTTCTTTTCCCTGCACTGACTACTCCCTTCCAGTGGATGCAGGTGCTTCCTGACAAACTTTGAGAGAGGGAACAGTGGTCAAGGAAATCCCCTGGAGATTGGACAGCTACTGCTCCAAAGCAGTCTGCGGTTGTGCGGGTGAACGGCAGCACATTTTCGGGGTGGGGTGGGGACCCTTTAAAGGCGGCACTCTTGCCCTGGATTTCCTCCCACCACTCTGAGTCCCAGATAAGAGGGCCAGGCCCTGAGATTCGGGGGACCCCTACGAGCAGGGAAAGGACGGGGCCTGGAATCCGGGTGAGCCACTGCCCAGAAGTATAGACCCTGTTGGATGCTGTGAATAAACTGGTGGTCACAGTTAGGAACATAAAAAAAGAGGTGAACAACTGGTAACATAATTACACAACGATTTCCATTTGTGAAAAACTGTATCAATCATTCTTTAGAATTCTCCTTGCTACCGTGTTGTTTCACATTTTGAACATTACAAGGAAATACTGCTATTAAGTAAGTTTTCATTACACATGACTTGGCTGATATAAAGGAAAATGCATATAGGGAAAAGGGCTTTCAAATTGTTGACAATATATGAAACTGTGGCTATATTCCAGTTTCGGACTCCTCCTCCTTTCGTTTTAAGATTTGCTCTAGAAACAAAGGCCATTTCCGCACTACGCTCTTATAGTGCGATTATTCCACTTTCGACCTTCTATGGAATCCTGGGGTTTGCAGTTTCGGGAGGGGCCACCTGGCCCTTCCCGAAACTGCAAACCCCAGGATTCCATAGGATGTTGAAAGTGGAATAATCGCACTATAAGAGTGTAGTGCGGAAATGGCCAAAGTTAGAGTTTTGTGTAGTCAGTGTGAATATTAGTAGTATTCCAATTTTGTTTGTGCAAATACTTCTTTAAAAAAGAATAAGTAAAAGTAAGTAAAAGAATAAGTAAACAAAACGTCCAGAGGGTAGACTGCATTAAAAAAAAATTGGAAGGAAGCAGTCAGCCAAAAAATCTTGGAACGAAAGCAGAAGAAGCCTGGATCAGAGTGCCAACCTGTATGGGCTTGCTCTTCCCTTAATACTGCGGCTGTGTTGACAGACTGTGAGCACTGCTGTCTTGGAATGCACCTCCAAGTGCTGGAAATGTTGCTCCTTGTCCAGAATCAGGCACCGGTCCTGGGTGCTTTTTGGGGTTTGGTTGCTGTCCTCCTCGCCCCTGTAGCTGAATCAGCTTGCTTCCAGCCTGCAGGACAGGACAGCATCTTTGAGCCATTGCTTTTCCTGCCTGTGTGCAGACAAAATTGTCTCTTTGGGACATAGAAGGGTGTTAAGAATTCCAACCTGACACAACTGTTGTTGGAGAACAAACTTAATAGGAAGCTGTTGCAAAAAGGAACCTATCTGTATCCTCCTATGGGTACAGGCTTGTGAGATAAGCCTTTTCTAATCAGGTTGGAACAAATTATTATTGTTGCTGTTGTTGTTGTTGTTGTTGTTGTTGTGAGATAAGCCTTTTCTAATCAGGTTGGAACAAATTATTGTTGTTGTTGTTGTTGTTGTGAGATAAACCTTTTCTAATCAGGTTGGAACAAATTATTGTTGTTGTTGTTGTTGTTGTGAGATAAGCCTTTTCTAATCAGGTTGGAACAAATTATTGTTGTTGTTGCTGCTGCTGCTGCTGCTATTATTATTATTGTTATTGTTATTGTTATTGTCATCTTGATTTCATAGTCTATCATGTCTTAGGCCATTTCGGCACTAGACTATTTTAGCGCTATGATTCCACTTTCAACATCCTATGGAATCCTGGGGTTTGCAGTTTCGGGAGGGGCCAGCTGGCCCCTCCCAAAACTGCAAACCCCAGGATTCCATAGGATGTTGAAAGTGGAATCATAGCGCTATAACAGTCTAGTGCCGAAATGGCTTTAGTGAGTGGAGGTTTTGACAGTGATTAAGCTTCTGTCAAGAATTAAGGAATCCGTGATGTATTATTGGAAAATGTGGCCCTGCTCCAAGCAGGGTTGTTTTTGGTCTTTGTGCTGCCGTGATCCTATCCAGGGCAATTTTTATTAAGATGTTTTGTCGGTTCATTTGGAATTGCTTCCAAAGCACGTGTCACAACTAGAACCTTGGCATTCTTTTCCTCCCACTTTTACACTCTTCTAGTGTCACTGACAGGCCTTTTGTGGGTCACATTGTGTCCAGAAATCTAGGAATCTGTGAAGTGTCTTCAGATAATACAGCCTGTTCCAAGTGACCGTGACACTGCGTTTTGTCAGTCCGTTTGGAGCTGCTTCCAGATCTTGCCACTGGAACCTCAGTTCTTCTTTTTTCCTGGCGGCTCTGCATCTCCTTTTGCAGATCTTGTTATTTCATAATAATCTTTCCCCACTTGCTGTCTTCTCAGTGGCTGCTCCAGAGTTGGGGAACTCTCTCCCCCGAGGAACCCAGTTGGCCCCCTCCCTGCTTTGTTTCTTTTGGCAGGTAAAGACCTTTTTATTGAAGGAGGTATTTGGTTTTTGATACATCCCAGCTGATGGAATTTTTAATGGATGTGAGTGTTGTGTTTCTATGTTATGTTTTGGGTGTTTTAACTTGGGTTCTTTTTAAAAAAGAATTTTGGTTTAATGTTGTTTTAGCTTATGTGTATTTTTAAAGTTGTACTGTGTTTTTAAATGGCTGTATGCCTCCTTGAATCCCATGCTGGGAGAAAAGTAAGATGTAAATCAAATAATAAATTTGGTTCTCCTGTCCCTGGGATGTCTTCATTATCACATTATTGCCTTTATCTTCCTCGATCCATTTCTATCCCACCCAAGGCAGCCTGTGAAAATTAAAACAAGACAAGTCAGTACAGTTGACTAAAAATGCTAGCAATAACATGCATTTTGCCAGTTAGAGAACTGAAAGGGGGAAGATCTCCAGATATTTTAAAATGACAGCCCCAAGAATTCTCAGCCAGGAAGGGGAGCGTGCCAGGTTGCATCCAAGAGCTGTTTCCAGTGCAACCATTAATTGGGTTGTCAAAAATGCAAAGTCCATATTGTGGAGACACTTTTCTTAGGCAAGCAGAAGGCACACAATCCTTTCGAAGCCCCACTGGCTTCTTTGTCAGGCAAAGGCGGGGCAGGTAAAGGAGCTCTGGAGAAGAGAGCAACAGTGCTGCAGCCTCAGGAAGAAAAGTCAGGCAACACCCTACATGGCTGGGAGGTGATAAAACAGGAGCAAAACCAGCAGGAGACATTACTAACTACAAAGAATGCTGGGCTATCCAAATGCAAACCTGTGACTTCAGCATTTTCCCTTTTCTTGGAGAAGCCGGTGGGCTTTGAAAGCCAGCATGGTGGATTTTGCATGTGGCGCTTGGCCTTGTAAAGGGATCACCTCAGGCTGAATGTTGGAATTTGGATTTTGTTTAGTGGCCAACTTGCCGTATATTAGGTGCACTAGTGTTTCCCCACCCCCAGAAGTCCAGTGAGCCGCAAGCATTAAGCGCTGTGCTGTGCGTGTGTTTGCAGAGCATTGGGGTTAATGGATTCTTACCCCCGGGAGAATTGGGGCAGGGGAAACCCAAGTGGCAGAACTCTCCTGGCAGAACCCTTTCTCACCCCGGCCTCTGCCATCTTCCAAGATTTGCTCAAGTGGAAGCAAAAACCTCCCTGGAGCTGCATCACTGACACACTCCACTTTCCCATCTGCAGTGGTGTGAAGTCAGCAAACAGAAGAAACAAAGGAGGTCAGGAGGGTGCCCTGCAGAAAATAAATTAGCAGTAAACAATCCAGGAGATCCCTTCTACTCCCTTTCCTTCCCCCCTTCTTTTTCAATATGCAGAAAAAAAACCCAGTTATCTGTAGGCGTGACACAGAGCGACACCCCCTCTCTTAATGCTCGAGTTTGCTCTGCCCCCAAGGTGGGTGTCCGTGTGCGTTTGTGAGTATGGAGAGTGGCTGACCTCCTGCCTCTTCAGATGCCTCATGGGAATTGTTTATTTTACGAAAAATTAAAATATTCATCTCCTGAAAGATCTCAGGGCAGTCAAATCACCTCATCCAGTTTAAACACACAGAATGGATAGATGGATGGATGGATGGATAGACAGGCAGGCAGGCAGGCAGACAGACAGACAGACAGATAGATAGAGAGGACATCTTTGGCAGGGCTGACTTGCTGAGTGCCACTTACATTGATGGCAGTATATAGATAAATGCTGATAATAATAGTAATAACGGCAACTTTTGTTTGGACCAGTTGGCTGAAAAAATTGAGAAGATTTTAGTTGGGTTTATTAGCTTTGCAGCTGGAAGGAACTCCCATCTATAGGTCAAAAGCTGTGTCCCCTCTGGTCTGAGTGCATGTGAGCACTCTGTGCATGCTCAGAGGCCTCTGCCTCAACATGTCAAGAGTATTGGAATGCACCATTGATATTCTTCATAATTATAGATTAATTGTGATTAATGCAGCTGTCATTGATCAGTCGCATCATTCTCCATGGGATATGGTTATGGGATTGCAATGTTTTCCTGAAACCCGGAGCCTTCTCTGGCAGGCAGTGACTGTCTGGCGGATTAGGAACAGAGTGTGGAAGAGTTCCGCTTTTTTGGAGTGTAGTTCCCCAGAGCTGGTTGGGGGATTCTGGGAGCTGTGTTCCAAAAAGGGAACTTCTCTCACACTTGCTGTTGACTGACTCTTCTGCTTAATTCAAAACCTTAGGCGCACTGAATTCCTCTTATGTCTGGAAGTGAAACCTTTCCCCCTCCCTTCCTCCTTCCTTCCTTCCTGTGCTATGGTATTTTGGGAATGTGGCTTTCTTCTCTTCTAAGGAAAGGATTAAAGAAAGTGCAAAATTTCTCTCAGTTTTCAAACACAGAGGGGTATGCGTGTGTGTGCATACATGTGCTGCTATTTGTTGCCATAATATAAGGAGCCCCTGTGTCTATTTTCGACATGATTAAATTAAAGATTTATTCACCATGTGGAAGGCCCCATTAGGACAGCAGGAGCGGGCGTCTGAGGTCCATTTTGGTGACCCAGTGACCCCCCTCTCTCTCCGCGGTCGCCCTCTGCTTGCCCTCAAAGCAGCTGCTGCTTGAAACACATTTGGTTTTAAAATGCAGCAAAGTCCAGAATCCCCCGAAAAGCAGTATCTCCATTGGCCAACCACAATGCAGAAGATACGCACCGTGCAAGTGTTTGAAGCTTCACTGGCTTCTTCTCAGCCAGAGATGTTTGCAAAAATCATGCAGGAGAAGAAAAGTGAGGATGTCAGAGTCTTACGCCTGGGTGTTGGTGTCAGAGACTTTTAAGGCCTGGAAAGGATGTCTCCCCTCCCCCGCTGTGGAGAAGACCCTGCTAGTGACCCCACAGGGGTCATGACTGCCCTGACTGCCTCGTGGCTTGGCCTGAAAGGGGGTGGAGGGGAGGGTGGGTCCCACAACCCAAGCTGGAGCGCTTGCCGTGGGTTCTGGGGATGCCACAAGGGTGATGCTTACAAGGAGCAACCCTGGTGACTTCGCTGAGCATGAGAGATGAAGCGTGAATCACAGTTGTCCTAGGGAAACCTCTCATGTTTTTTTTAAAGACTTTTTTTTTTAATTACTTCTTTCCTCCAAGGAAGGCAGTGACAAACCTCCATGGGATAAATCTGATTAGCAGACTCTCTGATAGGATGCCATGAGTTAGAGCCAACTTCTAGGCGTGCAACAAAATCCGTGTTATCTGGAGGATCATTCTTGGTTGTTGTTAATTGCCATTATGTCGACTTCAGCTTATGATGACCCTCTGAAGGAGAGGCTTTCAAGAGCCTCAGTCCGCCCACGTTCCTCAGGGCGGCAGCTGTTGTGGCTTCCTTGGTTGAGTCTCTCCATCTGTGATGTGGTCTTCCTCTCTTCCTACCACCTTCCACCTTACCAAGCATCCTTGGCTTTCCATTGAGTCATGATGTGTCCGTAGTATAATAGCCTCAGCTTCTAGGGAGAGTTCAGACTCGATTTGCACCGGGACCCGTTCTTTGGTCTCTTTAGCAGTCCAGGGTATCTGTAGAACTCTCTCCTCCATCACCGCATCCCAAATAAGTTCATTTTCTTCCTATCGGCTTTCTTCACTGTGCGGCTTTCACAACCGTACATGGAGACTGGAAATCTGTGTCACCGATGATGATGATGATGACGACTCTGGTATTTGTCATCATTGTATTGAGTCATTTTACTGACAGGCAATATGAAAAAAACAAGTAAATTTTAGAAACCCTGGTCTAGAAGCAGTTGTAGTACTCAAGCAAAAGATGGGGAGGTATCTTTGTTGTGTTCGAACGCCTTGCCATGTCCCCCCATTTCAGTTGTCCCCCCTTTGCGGCCTAGAATGGCTCAGTCCACCCGCTGCCTCGTTCTGCTGCTTCTCTGTACCTGTGGTGTTGCAAAGCACATGTATGGTGCAAACATGAAATGAAAATGCACACACCCACCCTGCTAAATTGTAGTGGGGTCTCCTTCTTTGATTTGTAAAGAGAGGCGGGGTGGCCATCTGTCAGGCATGCTTTGATGGGGTCTCCCTGCATGGCGCAATGGGGTTGGGCTGGGGGGCCTTTGGGGTCTCTTCCAACTCCAGGAGTCTGTGATTCTGTCATTCAAACCCATCTCCACCCAAAGGAGGGCACAGTTTAAAACATGGAAGGTGTGGCCCTCCATGTGTTCTCAGACCATTTCCGCACGAGCCTGTTACAGCGCTATTATTCCACTTTCAACATCCTATGGAATCCTGGGGTTTACCGTTTCCGGAGGGGCCAGTCGGGATTCCATGGGATGTCGAAAGTGGAATGATAGCGCTATAACACTTTAGTGCAGAAATGGCTTGGGATAGCAGCTTAGGGCTGCCAAGTGAAATATAGGACGGGGCTCCTGTACCTTTGGTGGTGCTAGAAGAGGGCTTGTCAGGCAGGCTCCACCTGGAGAAATCCCTGCTCTCCACACACCCATTGCAGGTGTCAGAACTCTGGCTTGCATTCCACCTGGAAACCGTCATTGCGGCGCTCCTGACCGCTCACCCTTTGACCTTTTGGCTGGCCAGGCTGGGGCGAGGAGGGGAGCGATGCACTCCAAGAACATCTTGAGGGCCGTCTGTTTCCACCTGCATGCTAGAAGAATCTGGGCTTCTCTGTTAACTGCAGAGACCCAAGTGGCCCTTTTATTTCTGCTTAGTGTTGCGAGAAGTGTGGAGGGATGCAGGGAGAGCAAAAATGCGTGAGTCCCTGCCCTCCCTTTCTCTTCCTCCAACTCTCTTTCCATGAGCTGCAGCAGGAGAAGAAGGAAGCCGGCTCTGCAAAGGCTCTGCTTCTCCTTTCCTCCTCCTCCTCCTCCTCTGCTCTCAGCCCATGAATTAAAGAAGAGCTGAGGTATTAATATTTGAAGGTCAGCTCTTCCCTCGCCTAATTTTAGCGGGTCCAGGCCAGCCCCTCCTGGCTTCCTGGGGCTTGTTAAGTTTTTAAAAACATTTTGCAGCCTACAGCGGCCTTGTGCCATCTGGTGCTCACACAGGCGGGGCGGGGGGCGGATTACGAGGGGGAGAAAGCGGCATCGGCTGGGACCCAGCGCTTGTCTCTTCCTGGCTGGGTCAGGGCAGGGGGGGCTTTTTCTACCGGGGTGGATTTTTATGAGAGGGTTGTGGCAGGGACCCCCAGAGATCGGTCAGGAGCTCCATGCCGAGGGGCCTCGTTCCCTGTCTGCCGAAAAGAGTGTCGTGGCAAATGGGAGAGCGCCCTGGCCCCTGTCCATCGGCCAGCGATGGCACAGTCTTGTACCAGAGGAAACAAATACTGGAGGTCACCCAATGGAATCCACAGGGAAAAAAGGGGACACGTCTCCAAGTGCCCAGTGGAAGGCCTTTGTTCTTTTATTTTAGAAGAAGCCCGATATGTTTCAGCCTATGTATATATATATTTTGGTGGCCTTATTCAGGGGCAATATCATCTCCAGCAGCAGAAATTTCTGGAGCTGAATATCTGCTTCCATGTGTTGGACCAACAAGAAGCCCTGAAGAAAGCCAAGGAAGCCCTTCCCTGAGCGCTTGGAGACGTTTCTCCCCCTTTTTTCTGAAATACTGTACCAGTCCTTTCCTTACAACTAGAGGCCATTGTGGAACATGCGGAATGGAGAAATGGAAACACAGGCAGGTGAAAAGATGACTCAGACGGTGCATTGTGCTTCTGGAATGTGAATCTGCATTCACCCAGCTATACGGTGGTTGTGCTGCCGCATCATCCTACTGAATACTTACTTTGTGCAACCAGTGGTGCCTCTGCCCATCTGCCTGATGACGATGACGACGATGATGATGACGACAATGACATTTATTTATAGCCTGCTTTTTCCCCCAAAATTGGGACTCAAAGCAACTCACAATTAAAAAGAACAATACAATTAACAACATACAAAAAAGTGAAAATTAAAATAGAATTAAACTATATTTACAGTATTAAAACAATTGTTGTTGTTGTGTGCCTTCAAGTTGTTTCCAGCTTCTGATGACCCTAAGGTGAACCCCTCGTGGGATTTTCTGGGGCTGAGAGTGTGTGTGCACCCAACGTTACCCGGTGGGTTTCCATGGCTGAGCAGGGAACTGAACCTGAGTCTCCAGGGTTGTAGTCTGGTGCTCAACCCACTATACCATTCTGGCTCTCTTAAAACAATTACACCTCAGTAAAATAATAAAAAGCAATTAAAAAAGATATTCCCATTGCGCAATGGGGAATAATGCACAGGGCCTGTCTTGACAACCCCAGGGAATCAAGTGGTGCATTGAAGGCTTTGTTGAAGAGCCGTGTGCCATCTGAGAATGACTAAAATGCATGTGCATGATTCACACTTGCAGAATTCTGCTTGCACACGGCCACAGGAGCCACGCGCTACAGCCAGGGGCTAGTCGAGAGAGTCTTGCCCGCTTGCCCGTCCCTCCCTGCGGCCCCTGGAAAGGAGGGTCCCCTTCCACGCATTTTCTGTTTCTCTGTTCGGAACCACAGACAGAAAATCTGTTGAGGCTCCTGCAGCTCCAGATGGCCGTGGTCTCTTGGGCAGGCTTGTTCTGCCGGCAGGACGGGGTGCGAGTGCCCCACGGACGGAAGCACAGATGGTGCCGTCTGGGAGCTGGAGAGACGGAGGCTTCCTCGTGAGCAGGGATCTGCACTGCTGGATCTCTTGGGGATGCAGGTGGGAGCTGGTGTGGGGAGGTGGGAGTGGTGATGGGGAGTTGTTTATATCACCCCCACCCAAAGAACAACACTGAAAAAGATAGAAGTAAAAATCTACCAAAAGATGTTAAAGAGAAGTTGAACCCTCCACGGGCGCTTTTGGGGCGGGGGTGGATGTCGGTGAGGCAGCAGAACCACTTCAGAGTTCAAGTGCAGGCTTTCAATGACTTATCGGAAGTGCTGAGCCTTGTCCCCAAAATGGCTGAGTGGATTCGATGCTCCGCTGATGTGGGACCTGCCCCCCTTCCCCAAATGATCAGTGAAACTCTCCACAGAACTGAAGCCCTTGAGAACAAATCCACCAAAAAGAGAAAAGATAAAACCCTATGAAACTGCATGCTATTAAAATCCTTGTAACTGGTTCCTAAAGTACTGTCAGAATGGAAGTATGTTCAGTTGCTGACAGAAGCAGAGCAAGGAGGTAGCCGTCCTGGCAAGGGAGTTCCAAGGCCTGGGAGCAGCCACCAAAAAGGCCCTGTCTCTGGAGTTCCCATCGGGTGCTTCTCCCCCATACAGATAAATAAACAAATCATGCATCCGTGCTGGCGGCAGTGATGGCAGTGCGGGTAGCCAATCCACTGGGTTTCAGTCGAAAACTTAAAAGGAACTGTCCACGATGTGAATCCTCTTCTGCAAAATGGGCCCAGCACTTGGAAGAGGTCTTTTAAAGTCTGGACTAAAACCCAGGGTGTGTTGGCCACCCCACCTCTCACTGACATGGAAGCCACTCAGAAGAACCTCAGGAAGAACTTCCTGACAGTCAGGGCTGTCCGGCAGTGGAATCTGCTGCCTCGGAGTGTGGCGGAGTCTCCTTCTTTGGAGGTTTTTAGGCAGAGGCTGGATGGCCATCTGTCGGGACTGCTTTGAGGGTGTTCCTGCATGGTAGGGGGTTCGACTGGATGGCCCTTGGGGTCTCTTCCAACTCTACATTTCTATGATTTCTAAGTTTCTTTTGGGAGATGATAATTCCCAGAATGACCCAGTAAGCTTTGTGAGATGGTAAAAGATACCTTTTCCAAGCTCTGGTGCATATGCATGCACCTGTCCTTTGCTCAATGGTCTGTCTGGCTCTTGTGATGGAATATATTATGCCTCCCCTTGCTGGTGGTAGGGATTATGGGATATGCAGTCCAAAATGTGGCTTTTCCAAACTTGCGTTTACATGCACTTACTAGTGTATGTGGATCTTTTTCACAGGATAGATGATGCATGTAGCCAGCATTTCTTGTTGCTTTCAGGTTCTTGCTGGAAAAGCAGCTTCCACTTGGAGTTTAAATCCTACTTAATTTTTTTTATCCTGATGTTTGTTCCCAATCATCTCTAATCTGGCCTCAAGCCCAGCGCAGGGCAAACGCAGTCAAGGAGGGTGAACGGTGCCTGGTGGCCATGAGGATCTTCTGGTCACTCTGGTGGCTGGGCATTTGGTGCTGGGACCCTTCATTTGTCTCCTCTTGAATGCGAGGTTCCAGGAGTTCCATCTGTGGGTTTGAACAAGGAGAAAGGACTTCTGAAAGAAACACCTACACTGTGGCAGAGATCCTAAATCTCTTTGCAGTTGTGTACCTTCAAGTTGTTTCCAACTTATGGTGAACCAAAGGTAAACCTATTGCGAGGTTTTCATGGCAGGATTTGTTCTGAGGGAGTTTACCTTTGCCTTTCTCCGAGGCTGAGAGAGAGTGTGACTTGCCTAGATCACCCAACAGGGAATTTGGACCAACACTCAAAGCACTATGCCACACTGCCTCTTGCTTTCTTGGCAAGGTTTATGCAGAGGAGGTTTCTCACTATTCCCTTCCTGTGAGGCTGAGAAAGTGTGACTTCTCCAAGGTTACCTGGTAGTTTCCATGGTTGAGCAGGGGATCACATCCTGGTCTCTAGAGGTGTAGTCAATACTTCAACCACTATGCCACACTGTCTTTCATTCCTCAAAATGTCTGCATCTGTTTATGGTAGTGTAAATGATAGAGTCCTGGAATCATAAAGTTGGAAGAGGCCCCAGAGGCCATCAAGTCCAGCCCCCCAGCTAGAGCATCCCCAGCAGCAGGGAGCTGCCCAGCCTCTGGTTAAATATCCACTGGATAAGTATGTTGTGCAGCTGCTCTACTGAATACCACGGGAGTGCAACATCTGTGGATGAACAGTCAGTGTGCATGGCTAAGAGCCCATTGTGGGGTCTTAATGTGCCATGTGCAAAGGCCATGCATGGAAGCGAGGCATACTCGCATGCTACTCTGTGTACTAAGGCATGCACAGTGACCCCCATGGACGCAAACCCACATATATGTCTGCCTTTGTCAGCTGCCATGGCCATTGTGTATTATTCCACCAAAAACAAAACAAAACTCTCCCCGTGAGTAATGCAACTGATGGCTGCACTTGTCTTTAACAGGATGCCATCTTGTGTGGGTAAATCTTCTCACTGGTGCAGTGATGTTGTGATCGAGCAGCAGTGGGTGAAAGTCCACTGTTGGCCAAGTAACATTTTCTTCATTTCATTTCTCACCTCACTGTTTCTTATTCCCCCTGCCCCACGCGGACGCCTTTCAGTCTGCCAGTTTGAGGTTGACTCTCCATGCCTTTGATGAAATGGCTGATGCCCAAACAAACTTGTGCTGCGATAAATGTTGCCATCCGTAGTGGCCCCACAAAAAAAAAAACCCACACAAATCCAAAATCCATGTTATGGTGACCACATTGTTGGGCCAGTCAAAAGGTGCAAGATGCATTGTGCCGGCTTTTGGGGCTCTTGGGCTTCTTTGTCAGGCTGAAATGGCAAAAGACCTGCCCTCCGGCGTTTCACAGGTGGAAACTGAGACGTGCGTGGCCAAGAGGGCAAAAGGTATTAATGGGGAAGAATGGACAAGCTGGGAGAGGCTGCAGGAGTTGACTTTTGCCCAAGCCTCCTGGGAAGGGCAAGGTTTTGAGTCCTCTTCTCCCCTCTCCACTATGAGTTAATACCGAGTGCAAACCACTTTTGGACTTGGAAGTAAATTTGCAGCCATTGAAGTAAGCTGAGGACAAAGGGGGAGGAAGAGAGAGCAATTGGGACATTGTAAGGGCAGCTAAAAAAAAAGCCGAATGACATAGGGTTAATGGGGACTGACCCTTTCCTGTCGGGACAGTTGGAGAGTATGAAGAGGGCATGGAGGGGAAGGCAGTGGTGGTGCAGTGGTCACAGCCCCCGGGGGCCCTTGTGGGGAGCGAGGTCTAGGCAGTAAGCTGTGAAGCACTTAGAAGTGCCATTAAAAAAAGAGGGGGGAATAAAGTGGGTAATTTTCTTTGTCTGGTAGATGTGTAGATGCATTTTTAAGGCAGGATGTTTCTGCTCTTGGCTGAGAGAAAGGGAGAATCTTCCAGTCCCTTGCCACTTTGAGAGGGGAGATAATGGGGCTGGGGGGTTCTCCGTGTCTCCCTGTACACAGACTTAACTGCTCCAACTAGTGCAAAGCACCTTTAGATCCCCCCCCCCCCACTTCTGCAAGCAGGAAAAGGGGGAAAAGGTTTTCTTCTGGCAGGCAGCAGTTGATTGGAAACTGATTGTTTTCTGTAATGGGTTTTCTGCTTTAGTGGTGGACTGTTTTTAATCTGTTCTGTGTTTTATGTGGATTTCATTCAACCGACAGTTGCATACTCGATTAATCTTTTTGTGTGTTTTAACCGTATCTGGTTTTACTTGCATTTGTTTTCATTCTGGGAGTTGCCTTGGGTCCCACTCTTAAGGAAAAAGCACAGTGGTAAATACAGTGCCTGGCTGATGGATTAAATGAAGCATCTTGCTCTCCTCCCCCCAGCCCCCCCCCACGCCCCCGTTACAGACACAGAAACGAGCAGGCCGTAAGATGAGACCAGCACCCATCCTGTAGTGAAACTCTTATTATCGGGCCAACCAGGAGACGCAAAACCAGTCACGCTGGCTTCAGTGTTCACGGGCTGCTTCTTCAGGGGAAGATGGCAGTCACACACACACGAACGCACTCAGTAGTCTTTTACGTGGTTTGTTGACTTCTGGCAACTCCATGCATGTCGTAGGGGTCTCTCGGGCAAGGAATCCCACTCAGAGGTGGTTCTGCCAGTTCCCTCCTCTGATACAGAGCCTCCTACGGCACCTGCGGTTCATCGTCAGTTTCCATGCGTACCTTTCCCTGGGTGGAATGGAAGCTGATGGAGATTTTTGCCTGATGTGGCATGCCTGCATTGAATTCAAGGTTGTGGTAGCAGAGTTGTGTGTGTGTGGCACCATTGTGCACCCAGCTCTGAGTCACACAGATTGGCAGTGCGGTGTGCATGCACATTATGCGTGGACGTGCGTTGCAGGAGGATGCAAATCGTGCTTGAACGTACATCCACATTTGCTTGTGCGTTCAGTTGCGTATCTGGTGTTTTGGCTCACGTGGGCTACATTGTCGTTCAACACAAATGCCACATATCACAGTTAAGGTGTAACTCAGCACATGAAAATTCATGCTGCATAGCAATGATGCAGGATCTTGGGCAAAGTGTCTTTTGTATTGCCTCCTGAAGAAGCCATGAGTATCCACAGGCTAAAATACATCATGGTTTAAGGTCAATAAGGACCTCCTCCTAGCATCTTGAAACTTCTGCCTCTCTTTTCTCTTGCGTGAAAATGCCAAGCATGCTCAAATCCTGTATGGGCAGCATTATCCAGGAAGCTCTTGCAAACTGCAGGAAGGATGCTCCCCTTCTCTTTCTTTCTCTCTTTCTATAAAAGGAAA
The DNA here is from genome assembly GCA_030412105.1 of Cyclura pinguis. Taxonomy (NCBI): domain Eukaryota; kingdom Metazoa; phylum Chordata; class Lepidosauria; order Squamata; family Iguanidae; genus Cyclura; species Cyclura pinguis. The sequence continues at coordinate 1,346,169 of CM059601.1, forward strand.
AAGGGAGGAGGGAAATGAAATATAGCATCATCTTTGGACTAACAGATTTATATTCTAGCATGAACTTTCATGGATATCAGTCCACTTCTTCAAAGGTACTGACAGAGTGATATTAAATCCATAGATTTTTAATGATATTTACACAGTTGCGGAAGTGAGATAGAATGTGATAGGATGCACAAGGAGGAAATTGTGACTCTGGCTGTAAATCTTCAAAGAGTTGTGTGAGGTGATAACAGGTCTTTCAAGTGGTATGAGTTTTTTAAAGTAGGCTGATATTGTTGATGTATGAAAGCAGTAAATCTACTTACCAAAAGGAAGTTCTCTGGGGGTCAAAACTTTCCTTGAGGAGATTCCTCTTTTTCTAAGTGCAATTGTGAGGACTTATTTATTAACATTTCAGTATCTCTGTTCATACCTCTGCTGATGGATTCAGATTGGTGAACATAATTCAGCTGTTTTTTCCTTCCAGTCTTCCTTTGAGTTTTTTGTTTGTTTCTTTGAGCACTGCTACTTGTAAGTTCCATATTGTATGTCCAAGAAGGTTGAAATGCTTTGCAGCTGGTTTTTCGGTATTGCCATTTGGAATCCCAGATTTGTGTCCACCTATCCTCGTGTGCAGAGACTGCCCTGTTTGTCAGATCTTCCGTGCTGAGCAACATTCCCAATGTAGGGTGGTGTACATTTTATTGTCATTATTGGCAGATGAGCAAATAAATGCAGCTGTGATGTTGTGGGTGATGTTATCAGCCCCTCTCTCTGCCTGTGCTCCCCCTCTCCTTTTGGATGGTTAAGCATACAAATATGCAGGCGGGAAGGCTCCCTAGACTGGGCTTGTTTATACTCTTCAGTTACAGAGCCGTTTAAGCATCTGTGTGATGACTTGGAAGACGATTCTTGTCCTGCTGGGTGACTTAACAGCTGAGATCTTGCATTGTCAACATAACTTCAGTGTGAGCTCCACTGTTGTAGTTAGGTCTGATGATGCTATGCTCCTTTTGCAGCCTGGCAGCACCCTGAGCGAAGCATTTTTTTGAGTAAGACAGATCATGGTGCTGAATAATGAGGCCTCTTGCACTCTCTGGATTGTGGGGCATGGCGAGAACAGGCCGGTGGAGAGCCACCCTTGGGTTGTGCCCCAGCTCCTTCTCTCGACGTCTTCCGCAGCTGAGAAACTGCTGCAGATGTCATTCCCCAGTGCCCAGGTGTCCAGCGACCCAGAAGCAATTCCTTGAATCAAGTGGAAACACCCCATATTGGACAGAAACATCCAAATGGAGACCTGGTGGCGCAGGGGTTAAACGCCGGTACTGCAGCCACAAGGTTGTGAGTTCTATCCTGCCGGCTCCAGGTTGACTCAGCCTTCCTTCCTTCTGCAGGTCGGTAAAATGAGTGCCCAGCTTGTTGTGGCCAGTCAGATAAAATACATTGTAAACCATTTAGAGAGCACTTAGCTGATAATTGGTATAGAAATACACATGCTGTTGCTATTGCTGAATGCTTCCATTGGGGGAATTTACAGGTGCGGAGGACACACACAGAAGCCATATCCACACTCCACTGTTATAGTGCTATTATTCCACTTTCATCTTCCTATGGAATCCTGGGTTCTGCTGTTTAGGGAGGGGCCCAGGAGCTCTTTGGCCTCAGGAAACTACAAACCCCAGAATTCCACAGGAGGTTCAAAGTGGAATAATGCAGTATAACACTGTAGCGGGGAAATGGTCAGAATTACAGATTGTATGTGAGAAAATGGTCTGCAATCCACACAGGTTTGTGCTAAAATAAATCAGTGCTGCCTGTGTGACTCCTTCCTTTTTCCTGCTTTCCCCTTTTTCAGATGCGGAAACACACTGGTGTGGCACTCTGTTGGGAGAGCACTGATAGCATCACTTTTAGGTGTCAGGTCTACAGCCAGGGTGGTATAGTGGTTCGAGAGCTGGCCTTACAACCCTGGAGACCAGAGTTCGATTCTCCACTTGGCCACGGTAATGCTCTGGGTGACCTTGGGTGCGTCACATACTCTCAGCCCCAGAAAATCCGATGATACCTCTGCCTTAGGGTCTCCATAAGTCAGAAATGACTTGAAGGCACACAACAACTACAGCAAATGTTTGCTCTTGTCTGCAGCCTCAGAATGTGCTTTATTTATTTCTGTAGATATTTATATCCTTCCCCATGTCATAAGATATCTAGGCAGCTTGCAATAAAGTCAGCATAAAGCATTTAAAATTTGAAAGCATTAAAATTATTCAAAGATTCTAGCCAATAGCTAAAAAATTCCAAATGTTATAACAGTTTCAAACCAGGCATGTACAGACTGCTGGGGAAATGGTTGCAATTCAGTACCTCATCTAGTGATTGATGCGGGAAGCAGAGCCTCCTTCCTTTCCCTGGCTTCATAGTGGTGGCTTTTAGGAAAATAAGAGCAGCTACAGCTCCAAACTTCAGAGATTTTACTGAGCCGATTTTGCTGGACGGTTTGGGGTAAAATGGGTCACGTCCCAGCTGCCGCTCTTTATGCCAGGTGGAAACAGGGCCTGCTAATGAGCGCCTGGGCCAGAACCTGCCTGGCCTCCTTGGGTCTGCGTTCTGCCTGCGCTCAGCAAGCCCGCTCTGCTCCAGTTGCCAGGTCATGTTTGGCAGCCCACGGCAAGCACGGAGGCGCCAAAAACCAGTGGGAGGTCAGGCTGGGGGTCACCTTCTGCACTCACCTTCGCACACCCCACGGAAGAGCTGTCAGCACAGCTCCTTTGGGATTTCGGAAGGATGCTCCGCTGCCTTCAAGGGAGCAGCATCTTCCCACACTGGCTATTTGTTTCCTTTACAAGAAGGCAGAGCAAAATATGCGGAGTGATGACTGCAGACTTGCTCTTTGCCTCCAGCCAGTTTGCTGAAATCCGTTCCTAGCAAGGTCTCTGCAGTGCTCGCCACTGAAACGTAGAGTTGGAAGGGGCCCTCAAAGACCACCGAGTCCGGCCCCCAAATCCACTGCAGGAAATGCACGGCTAAAACGCCCCTGAGAAGTGGCCTTCCAACCTCTGTGTAAAAACCTCCCATGAAGGAGACTCCACCGTGTTTCCATGGCACGGTCACCTAGTGAGTTTCCCTGGCCAAGCAGGGATTTGAATCCTGGTTGCTCAAAGGGCTACTCCATGCCGGCTTTTAAAAATATTTTAAAAACCGTTTTCAGTTTTGCTGGACGGTTTGGGGTGCAATGGGTCACTTCCCAGCTGCCGCTCTTCGCGCCAGGTGGAAACAGGGCCTGCTGGTGAGCACCTGGGCCAGAACCTGCCTGGCCTCCTTGGGTCTGAGGTCTGCCTGCGCTCAGCACCGTCACCACTGCCTTCATCTCTGCTTGACCTATTTTGCAGTCCGGGCTTACAAAAGTTGAAACGGGCACAAGTTAAAAAAAAATCACATAATACAAAAAGGGAAAAAATTGAAAATAGAATTAAATTATAAATAGAATTAAAATTAGAGCACTTTGTAATAAAATAGGTTAACTATTGTTTATTACACTTTTTTTTTTACAAATATATATTTTATTTTAGTTTGTGAGCTGGTTTGAGAGCCTAGTTGTGAGAAAAGCAGGGTATAAATTTTTCTTTAAAAAATTAATCGACAGGAAGTGTCAAAGTCCTGACCTTTCCTGCTTCTCCCCCCTGGATAACTAGATCTGTTTCCCATTTTCTCCTCTGCACAGAAGAAGCCCTTGTGCTGTTGACTATTCCTGGACGGCTTCACAGCTGTTGCTGATGCTTGTTTTAGCAGCCGCCAAATTAGCCTGGAGCTGGCAGGAATAAAACTGGGGCTTCTGTATTATTTCCCGAGACTATAAATGTTGGTAGAGCTTGGGCATGCCAGGTGAAAAGGCCACGGGGATGGCTGGTCCCCGTGATCTGGCCTCCCCGCAGACCCCTGTGCTCACCCTGGATGTGCGACTGCTGTTGCAAAAAATACTTTTCCAGCTCACACAGCTGGAACCAATGTGGCTTCTGTTAAACCCAGTGAGCAGGCTAAATCTGGGGCCTCAAAACACAGTCTGGGACAGCTGGTGGCTGCTGGCGAAAAGGAACTTGTGAAAATGTTGAGCAGCAGTTGGAAAGGTTTCGTCTGCGTGGAAGGGAGCAGAAATATCCTTGCAGCTTTCACTGGGAATGGTGGTTGCTATATTGATAGCTTCCCTTCTCGCCTCCAGACTGCTGTCTCTGAGCAGCATTAGCTTTATGTACGGCTCTATGTGTGCCCACAGGTAAGGTGTTAAGTAGGGGTGCCGGATCATGAAATTTCCAGGTCCAAACGTTAAGACCGAGGAGTGACCCCCAAAGGTTCCCGGGTATGCAGGCTTGGCCTGGCGTCTCAAAGCCAGGCTCCTCTTCTCCATTCCTCAAGAAGAAGGAGAGGAATTCCAGAGCAAGAGTGGTCCTTCTAAAGTGTGCATATAAACACTTTCCTCATTTGTTAGGTATGTCTGGGCCTTCAAGTTGCCTCTCGATTTATGGTGACTCCATGAGTTTTTCACAGATTTTTAATAGAATCATAGAGCTGAAAGAGACCCTAGGGGCCATCGAGTCCAACCTCCTGCTATGCAGGAGCAACCCCCTGCTATGTAAGACCAACCCCCTGCTACAGAGAAAGCCCTGTCATGTGTACCCACCAACCTAACGTCACAAGGTTTTGGGACATGCAACAGGGCCTTCCCTGAAGATCTCAGATTCCTAGCAATCTCATGTGAGAGAAGGAGGTCTTTCTGATATCTTTTTCTTAGGCAAGGAATCTTCAGAGGTGGTTTTGCCAGTTTCTTCCTCTGAAATATAGCTTTCAGCACCTGGTACTAATTTATGTTCTCCCATCCAAGTACAAACCAGGGTTGACCCTGCTTAGCATCCAAGATCAGACAGGATTGGGTGCCTTTAGGGTATTTCAGCCCCTAATCAAGACGATAAGTCGGTTGAATTTGCAAACTCATCAACGAGCATGCAGAAATAGAGGCAAGAAACTGCTTGCAACCATAGTCAATGGACAAATAAAAGCCAATTAAAACAACACAAAGATAAACACATTTTGAAAACACATTAAAATACTCTTTAAAAACTCCTGAAAGTATGCTAAAAACAATCCTAGAATCCAGTATGGAAACAGTTAAAACAGCAATTTCAAACCCTGAATGCCATGCAGAGCAGCACTGTTTTGGTTAAGAAGCTTGAAAGAGATGGGGGCAGCCTCACTTTTTTGGGCAGGGGGGAGTTCCACAGCTGAGGCGCTGCTACAGAGAAAGCCCTGACGTGTGTACCCGCCAACCTAGCGTCACAAGGTGTTGGGACATGCCACAGGGCCTTCTCTGAAGATCTCAGATTCCTGGCAATCTCGTATGAGAGAAGGGGGTCTTTCTGATATCTTGACTCCAGTTGTTTAGGGCTTTGCAGGTCAACTTCAGCACCTTGAACTGAGTTTGGAACCAGGTTGGAAGCCGGTGCAGTTCTTGCAAGACCAGTCTCTGAAACGCACGCCCAGCCCCACTCTGGCTGCTGCACTTTGCACTAGCTGCAGCTTCTGAGTGCTTTTCAAGGGCAGCCCCATGTGGCCGCATTACGGTAGTCTACAGTTCTGTAACATCCGTATTCAGTAAAGGGCTGCTCTTGGGTTACTACATTGGAGAGCTGGCAAAGTGGCCGATGCTCATTGGGACCGCTGCAGAATAGGACTGATGTGGATTGGGACTGATGCCCGTCCCTCCCGTCTTGCATCAGGAGACTGGCTAGGCAGTGGTGTAGCACCTGTTGTGTGTCACCTCTTGCCAATGTCCCACTACACGTCTTTGCAATTCACTGACAGGCTTTCTTAGTGCCTTTGCTGCGTAGCTAAATGTGCATAAAGTTACGTAATGTTCACTTTGTAGAGGAATCCGGCTGTAGTTGTCTGTGGAACGATTGGCCATGCTAGCAACCACAACTGTGTGGGAGAGTGCAGCCGGTTGCACAACAGTCTTTCACGCTGTCCCCGTGCCCCACCAGGATTCAGGGTGATACGTTTAAGGGGGGGCCCTCCCCATCTGTTCTTCACCAGTCTGAAAGGCAGCTGTGTGTTCTTCTAGCTTCTGCTCATCAGGACCCGATTAGAAAACTCCTCTTGTAATCAAATTGGAAATCTTCCAGGGAACAGCTGGAAGAGTTTCATATATTATATTTTTCCTGGCCTCAAGATCTTGCCGGGGGGGGAGGCAAACACAGCACGGCACTTGTCCGTTGCAGGGAAAAAGAATGTGGCTTTGCCTCAGGAGGAGATCTGTTTCTCAGAGTCCAGGAGGGAGGCTGTGGGTGGACCTTCTTCCCTGACTTTATGGCACCGGCTATAAACAGAGGGAGAACTCTAGACCCAGGCCTGGTTAAGCATTTACTGATGCTGGGCCAGACGTAGTAGTTTTCTTTCAAATGGCAGTGTAGAGAGCAGTCATTTGGCACTGGCTTAGCCAGCAACAAGTAGATTTGTTATTCTGCTGAGTGTTTCTTTTGGAGTGTTTCTTTTAGAGGCCTGACGGGGTAGAAACAAAACAGTGGCTCATAACCTTTCTGGGTCATGAACCTCTGAGCATCTGATGAAGGTTATGGTGGAACTGAGAAAACTGCACTTACTTTTGAATGAGAAAAAAAGGGAAGACATACGAAGGAGGGAACCCTCAATTTTTGTCGCTGGTTCACAGCATGGCCTGGAATTAATCCATGGACCCCCTAGGAAAACCCTGGGGGAGGGGCACCCATCAGCTGGAGTTGACTTGGGGTACCTAAAAGCAAGAACCCCGTTGAGGGCACTTGGGCCACAGGTTAAGAACCTCTGCATAAACTTTCATCTACCTCAGGTTTGATGATTATGAATAAATTGGAAATTGGGCCTTCCTAGAGTCCAGAACAGAGATACCAAAGGATGGCTTCATTGTTCACGCTATTTGAAAACTACAGAGCAGGACCCTTTTGGGATATCTTGCTCATGTGTAAGTTTTCCTGCAGGAGCAGTAGGACATTTTTATCTGACGTGCGACATCCATACTCAGTTCAGTGCAAAAGCAGAGTTACGCCCTTGTGCATGCAGAGTCTGCATTGCACATGGATGCACATCACATGTCGGGTTGTGTGTTTGGTTGTGCATTTGGTGTCTTGGTTCAGTTATACCAACTTGCCGTGCAATGCAACGGCTACACAGCCGAGTTAATGTGTTACTCAGCATGCAAAGATTTACGTAACTGTAGCTCTGAGCTTGGATCTCATCCTGTGTACTCTGTATTGTATTGCATTCTGTACTCTATATTCTGTGTAGATGATAGATTACAAAATATAGATTCTATATTCTGTAACCTATGCAGTAAAAGAAAGTAAAATAAAATATACCAGTGATAGAAGACTTTGTGGAAGTGTGTTATGCTTACACCCTTTTGCATCCACTCTGTGAGTGGCTCTGATTTTGAACTATTATTAATTCCTGCAGTATTTAAGTGTTGTAATTGTTTTCCTATTAGAAGGCAGAGTTTTGTGTGTTTTGAATCCCCTTTTTCTGTGGCTGCTGCACAGACCTTTGGCTGGAGATGCACAGAACCAAATGTGTTGTCTTGTTGCAGTGTGGGAATTATGTGGCTCTCCAGATATTATGGGATGGCCACTCCCAGCAATTCTAGCCGGCATGGCCACTGGAGAAGAATGCTGGGAGCTGGAGTCCAGCGACAGCTGGAGGGCTTCAGAATTCCCACACCAGTTCTAGAAGGCGGCTTTTGATAGTGTTGTTCAACAGTGCTTCTCCCCCACCACTGTTCTAGGGAGCAGCGAATGAGCCCTGAATCTGGGTCAGGGGGTTCAAGAGCCCCTTCTGCAAACCCACCAAGCGGATGGCATCCTTGCCCTCACCCTGGACTCCATCTCTTGTCTCGGTTGCCCAGGTTTTCAGTGGCTGGGCTCCATTATGGCGAGAGACAGCCATTTTGTAGTACAAACGCCATAGCCGTGTGGCATATTCCAAAGCCCGTGTTTTGCGACAGTGCCCTTTTGCTGCTGCTGCTGTTGCAGTTGCTGCTGTGTGTTGTTGGCTCAGCTTCAAGTCCTGGAGCCCCTGCCCGTGAGAGATCTCCCGGAGACTGCGTCCTTCACAGCCCAGCTCAGCGCTTGCAGCCCTGGCTCCCTGGATGGTGGGCTCTGTCCAGCTGTTGCGTGTTCTTCCTTTGTCCCAACTGTCTTCAGTTTTACTGGACATGGTTACCTTTTCCAGTGAATCATGTCTTCCCATGATATGTCTGAAATATGGCATAGCATCTTGGCTTCTAGGGAGGGTTCAGGCTTGATTTGCTCTTCGGCGCATTGATTGCTCTGCTTTCCAGCCCAGGGTGTCCACCAAACTCTCCTCCAGCCCCACATTTCGAAGGAGATGATTCCCTCTTCCTCTCTGCTTTCTTGACCGTCCAGCTTTCGGTGGGGGAAGCCAAAATGGCACAAAAATCTCTGTCTAAGTTTTCAAAACCAAAAAGTTTCCTCATCTGACAAAGATGCTTTTTTGGAAAGACAAGCAAGTGGAAGGGTGTGTGAGTCATGCAGGAGCAAAAGGGTCTACAGATAATCCAGTGAGGCCTTTCTGGGGTATGTCTGTCTGTCTGTGTGCCTTCAGGTCACCTGTTGCCTTATGGTGTCCCCATGAATTTCACAGGGTTTTCTTAGGTAAGGGATACTTAGAGGTGATTTTGCCAGTTCCTTCCCCTGAAGTAGAGCCTGCAGCACATGGGATTCATTGGTGGTCTCCCATCCAAGTACTGACCGGGGCTGACTCTGCTTAGCTCCCCAGATCAGAGAGGTGCCTTTATTTTTTTTTGAAATTTTTTTATTATAGATTTTAATTAAAAATAAAAAAACCCCTCCCCACTTCCAAGCTTGTTTTCCAGTTGAAGCTGCATGTATCCATTCCATTCATACATAATTGATTTGTTACATCTTACATTGTTAGACAATTGCTTTGTTACCTTACTACCTTGTTACATTGTTACATCATTATTTTACCTTGCTACATTATTGCATTGCATTACTTACAATCTTGCTTTATTCTTATTTCTTTTCTCATATTATGTCTTTATCCAATCCAAAACTTCTCTCCATTCCCTTTCAAAGTTCTGGATAGATTTATTTCTCAAAGAAAATGTTAACTTTTCTGTCTCTACCATATCCAGGACTTTTAATTTCCATTCTTCTATATCAACATATTTCCTTTCTTTCCGATATTGTGCGTATATCAGCCTTGCAAGAGAGGTGCCTTTAGCTTACTTAGGCACGGAGAGGGGGTGCTGGGTGGTAAATGACTGGACACTTAAGAGACATGAATTGCAGAATTGTTTTCCTTTGGTTGTTGCATGTGGGCTTATGTGTGTGTGTAGGGGCTGTTTCAAGGCAGGATGTTCCAGTTCCTGTTTAATAATCTTTTTCATAACATTCTTGGCCAAAAAAAGAGAGAAGGGGTTCCAAGCTTTGCCAATTTTCGCAGTGAGGTGGGGAGTGGGGAAGGGACCCCTTCCTGTCTCTACGCAGAGACAGAACTGCTATTTTTGCCTGGTTCCAACGGGTCCTGCTAACAAGTTGATTGTTTTATTAAAAAAAAAGTTGCAAGTAAAAATACTTAAAAATTATTTTTTTTAGGCTTCTGGTGGGAGGAAGGCATCTTGCTCTTCCCACACACAGAGAAACAGACAAAATTGCAGGGATAGCTGTGCTGGTCACAAAACAAAAACAAATTTCCAAATCCATCGCATGGGCCAACCAAAAGATGCCAGTTCAATTTTGCCAGCTTTCAGCTCTCACAGGCTCCTTGATCAGCAAAAATGGCAAAATAGCAGGGAAGAGAAGGAATGCAAGGGGGAGGGGGATGGTCACAGCCGCTACATTCTGGGGTGTTTTAGGAAGTGTTTGCATAGAAAAAAGGGTGACACCCCACCTCCCACACACCCATGAATTGTCTGGGAACAAAGCTGGTAAAATAGAGGCATAGACGGCCAGTGAAGGAAAGGCAGAAACACCTCTGAAGAGTCCTTGTCTAATAAATTCCTATGGAATTCACAAGGTCGCTGAGAGTCGACAGGTGACTTAAAGGCACACATACACGCTCACTCGTGCCGTAAGGAGGATGGAGCAAGCCTATTTTTTCTGCTGCTCCAGAGACCAGGAGAGCTTCAAACTCCAGGAAAAGAGATTCCATCTAAACATTAGGAAGGGCTTCCTGATGGCAAGAGCCATTCAGCAAAGGAGTCCACTGCTGCTTCCATGGAGAGTCGCGGAGTCTCCTCCCTCTTTGGAGGTTTTAAAGGAGAGGCTGGGTGGCCCTCCGTCGAAGGGAAGGCTCGGAGGGTGTCTTCCTGCTTGGCAGAAGAGGGTTGGACTGGATGGCCTTTGGGGTCTCTTCCAGCTCTGTGATTTTATGGCTTCTGTGAATAGCCCAGGCGCTCTTTGTCCCTGCAGCGCAGCAACAACCTGTGGATTTCCTGTCCTGGAGGGGGGTCCCTGCTCTCGCTCTCACCAGCTGGACTCTCTCTTTGAACAGAGGGGGAGAGAGAGAAGGGGGGGGCTTGCTGGTTCCCAGTGCCCCCGGCCTGGGTTTTCCGGCCTCTGCACAATCGCAGCCCCTTTTATCACTCAGCAACTGGTGATTAACAGCCAGGCCGCTCCACTTCACAGCCGGTGCCACCTTTGCCGCTGGACCCCCTCTCCTTTGGGAAGAGTTTTATTGCCAGCTGAGGCAGCCAGCAGCCCAAAAGGAACAGATGTCCCCTTTGTAATCCCTGTTTTTGGGAGGAGAGAGGGAAAAAGGGGAGCCCATTGCATTGTACAGCCAGGGGCGGAAGGCAAGCCAGCCTTTTTACAAGCAGGGGAGAAGAAGATAACGTTACAGACCCCTCGGTCTGAGTGGCAGGGGTGACACTGGGGGAACAAGGAGACCCTCTCCAGTTCCCCGTGGTGGGTCCAGGTGCCGGAGGCCCGCTTCCCAGCTCACCTGTGCAGAAACGGCCACCAGATTCAGCCTCCTGCGCTGACATAAAACCAGCTTGCGTTGAGCGCATTGTGGGGAATCTTCTGATACCCTAATAAAAATCCCAGAGTGTTGCTCCTGTTATGTGACTCAAGGCATTTCTGACTTACGGAGACCCCGTCCCAGGGCTTTCTTGGCCAGATTTCTTCAGGGGAAAATCTGCCCTTGAAATCCTCTGAGGCTGAGAGAATGTGACTTGCCGAAGGTCAGACAGTGGTTCTCCATGGCTGAGCAGAGGTTTGAACCCTGGTCTTCTGGAATCCTAATCTGGCACACAGACAGCACAACCCTGCAGACTCAGACATATGGCGACCCTCTCCTGGAGTTTTCGCAGCAAAATTTATTTGGAGAAGGTTTGCTGTGACCTTTCTGAGGCTGAGAGAGTGTGACTTAACCAAAGTCTCTCAATGGATTTCCATGGCTGAACAGGGGTTTGACACTCAAGCTGCTGTTCCACGATGTCTCTTGCAAGGCAAAATTTGTTCAGAGGGGGTTGCCATTGCCTTCCGCTGAGGCTGAGAGAGTGTGGATTTCCCAAGTTCACCCAGAGGGCTTCCATGGCAGCATAGAGATTTGAACTCTGGTCTCCCAGAGTCTTATTCCAACCCCCAAACCATGACATTATGCTGCCTCTGAAAAGAAAAAAAACCTGTTAAATAAACAATCCTGTTAGAAACAGCAGTAAGCTACAATATGGTTAAGCATTTCCAACATAACAATGAGGATAAAAGCCCAGCAACCCTCTGGAGCAGCAGTCAGTTAATGCCAAAATCCTGATGAAATAAAATGCTCTTTCCTTGTTGGGAAATGGAGAACGGAGGAGGATAGTGAAGCGGTTGCTGCGGTTTGGCCTTTGCATTCTGGGTTGCTCTGTGGGACTGCGCTTTGGCCCTTTGGAGAAGGAGGGCTCCTTGTTGGACGGCCTGGATTTGGGGCACCAGAGCTGAGCTTGACTGGTTTCTGTAGACAAGTGTGGCTATGAGTCAGCAGTGTGATGCGGCAGTTAAGAAGGCCAATGCGATTCTGGACTGCATCAATGGGAGTCTAACGTTTAGGTCAAGGGAAGTGATGGCACCACTCTATTCTGCTTTGGTCTGACCCTACCTGAATAATCATCCTCTGTCCAGTTAAGGGCAAGAAGGAGATGGACAAGCTGGAAAGTGTCCAGAGGAGGGTGACCAAAATGGTGGAAGGCCTGGAAACCACGAAGCCCTCTGAGGAGCAGCTGAGGGAGCCGGGGATGTTCAGCCTGGAGAAGAGAAGGTGAAGAGGGGACATGGCAGCCGTGTTTAAATATTTGAAAGGATGTCATATGGGGGATGGCACAAGCTTGTTTTCCATTGCTCTAGAGACTAGGACACAGAGCAATGACTTCAAACTCCAGGAAGAGAGATTCCACCTAAACGTGAAGAAGAACTTCCTGACAGTAAGAGCGGTTTGACCGTGGAACGCACTGCTGCCTCAACGGAGGCCGTTTCCGCACTATCCTGCTATTTTGCTATGATTCCACTTTCAACCTCCTGTGGAACCCTGGGGTTTGCAGTTTCGGGAGGGGCCAGGCCGTCCTCAGAGCCCGTCCTCAGAGGCCCTCCCTAAACTGCAGCCCCCAGGGTTCCATAGGGTGTGGAAAGGCTAGTGCGGAAATGGCCGGAGCGTGGTGGGGTCTCCTCCTTCGGGGGTTGCAAGGAGAGGCCAGGCAGCCGCCACTCTCAGGCGTGCTTCGGCTGTGTCCCCCCGCGTGGCAGAAGGGGCTTGGACTGGGCGGTCCGTGAGGGTCTGTTCCGGCTCTAGGGTTCCGTGATTCTCCTCTCAGGGTGGGTGGCGATTCCAGAAGGCGTCTTTCTAAGTGGCATAATTTGTATCCCTGGTTTTGGGGAGGTTTCAGCGCGGATCAGAAGGGGAGGCAGGACGGGGGGCAGGAGAGTGCTTTCATTCTAATTAAGCAAAATATATGTGGATCCTTTGGAGGAGAGGGGAGGGAGTCGCAGGGCTTTCTTCCACCCCTCATTTTGCAGACGCAAGGGGCTCTTTAGGGGCAGCGGAGTAAATGGCTGCCCTGAGGCCACCGGCGTGGGATTCGCAGCCCAAGACTGCGGAGCGCCGGGTTCAAAATACCACGGAAGCAGGCGGTCTGTGTGGGCCTGTTAGACATTGCCTGGCACTCCTGCGTCATGCGCTCATGCTCGCCCTCTGGGCCACAGAGAAAGCGTGCGAGGCGCTTCAATAAAGAGCCTTTTATGCTGAGAGGAGGGGGAGGAGGAGCCGGCAGGCTGAGAAACGTGCTGGAAAGCGCCCCACTTGTTTCCAGACCCCACCCGGCATCTGGCACCCCGAGGCCCACCCTTTGTGGCGGCCGGGGTCCTTCCTCCCTCGCCACCCCCACCCCGTTCCAGTTTAAAGGCTTATGGCCGCCGTCCGAGTACGAAGCCCCGCGGCCCGGCGCCGTGCCCGCCCCTCCCCGCCTCGGCCCTAATCCCCTTCGCCGCCTCCGTTACGGTGTGTCTGCGCTAACAGGTTTAAGGAGGCCTCCGGACGGACGCCTCCTCCGGGGTGGGTGGGGGCTGCTTTGAAGGCAAAGCCGAGCAGAGGCACGGGGGAGCTGCCCCTCCGAAAGACCCTTTGGAGGAAGGGGCTTCCGCCTGGGGGACCCTGGAGGTCAGGGCTGGGGAATTCAGCTTCTCCACGTCTGTGTTCATGTGTGCCTTCCATGCTGCCATCAGGATCTTGTCTAGTTCAGGTCGAGGATCGGTTAATACTCCATAAAGCCGTAAGGTTGTACGGGACCCCCAAAGGCCACCTAGTCCAACCCCCTTCTGCTGGTGCAGGAATCCACTGGTAAAGCGCTCCTGCCAGGCGGGCATCCAACCCTGGCTTAAAAAACTCCACCACCTCCCAAGGGAGTTTATTTCTTCACTGCTCTCACCACCACAGAGTTCTTCGTAACGGTTTGGTTGGAATCTCCTTTCTTGTACGTTTAGATCCGTAAGTCCAGCTCCTGTCCTCTGAAACAGCAGAAAACAAGCGCACTCCATCTGGGAGGGATCTTGGAATCTTACGGTATTTCTGCACTACACTCTTATAGTGCTATTATTCCGCTTTCAACATCCTATGGAATCCTGGGGTTTGCAGTGTAGGCCGGCCCCTCCCTAAACTGCAAACCCCAGGATTCCATAGGATGTTGAAAGCGGAATAATAGCACTATGTGAGTGTAGTGCGGAAATGGCCTTAGCAGGCCACAGGCTGAACGTAACGGGTCCAAAGTTCAACGGCCTTTGTTTAGTCGTCTTGGCTTCTAAAGAGAGTTCAGGCTTGCTTTGCTCTCGGACCCACTCGTTGGTCCTTTTGCCATTTCCCCCCGGAAAAGTATTCCGTGATTTGTTTGTAATAATGAGACAGTTCTAGTTACACAAGAAGGCGCCAGGGAGCGAGTTGGCTATCCTTGCCTGGGCGGGAATCACGTGGTCTGCCCAAAGCTGTTGGACTACATCTCCCAGCATCCCTCAGCCAGGTTAGCCAATGAGGAGGCCTGGCGGGAGGGCTGTGTGACTGCGGTGGGTGTTATATTTGCATCCCACCTTTGAGACTCAAGGAGGCCGACAGCCATTGAAGCCCCTAAATCCGGTCGCTAGTCCCAAAGAGAGTTGTGGTTGCTGCTGCTGCCATTGTGTACCTTCAAGTCATTTCTGGCTTATGGCCACCCTCAGGCAACCCTATCATGGGTTTTCTTTGCCGAATTTGTTCAGGGGAGGGTTGCGGAGGCCTTTTTCTGAGGCAAGGGGATTTTGTTTTCCAAGTTTTTTAAATTATAGATTATAACAATACAATAAAAGATATATGCGGTAAAGAAAGAAAACAAAAAAGAATAATCAGGAAAAAAATTACCTCTGATCTTCTCCACGGTTGTAGAATCATAGAATCATAGAATCATAGAAATGTAGGGTTGGAAGAGACCACACGGGCCATCCAGTCCAACCCCCTGCCATGCAGGAACACCCTCAAAGCACTCCCGACAGATGGCCATCCAGCCTCTGCTTACAAACCTCCAAGGAAGGAGACTCCACCACACTCCGAGGCAGACGATTCCACTGCCGGACAGCCCTGACCGTCAGGAAGTTCTTCCTGAGGTTCAGGTGGAATCTCCTTTCCTGCAGCTTGAATCCATTGCTCCTTGTCCTGGTCTCTGGGGCGGCGGAGAACAAGCCCTCTCCCTCCTCTACATGGCATCCCTTCAAATATTTAAACATGGCTATCCTGTCCCCTCTTGACCTTCTCTTCTGCAGACTGAACATACCCAGCTCTTTATCCTCATAGGGCTTGGCTTCCAGGCCCTTCACCATTTTGGTCGCCCTCCTCTGGACCTGCTCCAGCTTGACCATGTCCTTCTTGAATTGGGGTGCCCGGAACTGGACACAGGATTCAAGATGAGGTCTAACCAAAGCAGAGTAGAGTGGTACCAGTACCTCCCTCGATCTAGACACCATACTCCATGAACATGTTGTTCATACTTCCTCACTAATCTTTAGATCGCGTCTCTTCTTCCCACAGTCAGACCTTACTAATGATCAAAACCCAGAATTAACACCTCATGCTTTTTTGTTCCTGTAAAAAGTTAGGAAGGGGTTCCCATTCTTTAAGAAAGGTCACTCATCAAACAAGTCAGTTTGTCTGTTTCTGCCAAGTCTGTCAGATTCAGCAACCACTTTTCCCTAGTAGGTAATTCTGAATTCTTCCATCCTTGTGCGTGTGACAATGAGGCTGAGAGACCGTGACTTGCCCAAGGTCAGCTGGTGGATTTCTGTGGCTGAGCGGGGTTTCAAAGCCTGGTCTCCCAGTGTCCTGGTCCAACATTCAAACCAGAGCACCACAGTGGCTGCTCAGATGGCGTAGGCCCATTGGATCGATGGAGTTTACGTAAGGTTTGGGTGGCTCAAGCAAGTGAGCCAAGCTCTGGGAAGCCAAAAATGAAAGACGGCCTGGCAGTGAAGACACCCCCCTTAACACCACCACTGTCTTCCGGATCCAGCGATCATATTGTGATAACCATTTTCTGTGGTCTCATTGGGTAAGGCGGCTGAGAGGGTGGGGAGTTTTAGATCTGAGTACAAATTCCATCATCCTGAGAATCAGGCACCATTGTGTTTCTGGCCAGCAAAACCACTTGCAGGAGTGGAGCGTGGCCAGAAGGAGCGGGACGGTTGGGGCGGCAGACTAAGCCTAGTTGGCCGGTGGCCCCGTCTGCCCTGACGGACCGGCCCCCAGGTGTACGGAGCGGGGGGCAGCCCTCCCTTACCTGTACGGAAGCCCTCCTCTGCTGCAGAGCTTGGGCCGGACCGCCCTCTGGCGGCCAGATGGGAAAGGTGCAGGGTCTGCCTTCCCGCTGGTTGGACGGCAGGAGGGGAGCAGAAGGGTCAGGGGGCTGCGTTGCCCCCTTCCTCAAGCACCTTGGAGGGCTGCTCCCCCCACCGCACCCCGTCAAAATTTTGCATAACTTCCTGAAACTTTTTGGGATGTGAGAATACCAAGGAGGGACTGGGCAGTGTTTTTCTGCAGCACGAGGTGAGGGGAATTGTGGAAATTATTTGTCCTCCTATGTGAGGAGGAGGCAGCGATGGTCAAAGGCTCCCAGATCAGGTTTGGAGAAGGGACGAAGGACAGCCTGAAGGTGTTCAGGCAGCAGTTCCTTGGGTTGTTACAGTCAGGGATCTTGCCCAGGTTGCAAAATTGGTGAGGATTTTAAAAGACAGATCAACTGAACATTTATTTGAAAGACTGGAAACTGTTTATGGATTTTTTTTTGAGAAATAAGAAATCTAATGATGTAATAATCAGTGGTTATCCTTATTAATAATTCTAGAAATTTGAACGTACGTGGATCCATAATGTTGAATAAGACATTGGATATTATTTATTTTTTCATTATAGTTGGTACAGGGGGAAGTCAGAGTTCCTTCGTATGTTAATGTAGTTAGGATGTGTTTAGTGTAAGAGATGAATCTCTTAGTTGTGTTGTTATTAGGTTTTAGTTTTTGTTCCATTCACCCCCAGTGGGTGATCTTGGGCAAAAGAAACACCTTCTCAGCCTCAGAGGAGAGCCCTGGCAAGCCAGCTGTGGACAAATCTCGCCAAGAAAATCCTAGGAGATAATAGCCATGAGTTAGGCTTGACCTGAAGGCGCAGAACAACAACAGGTGTGTGGGTGGGCTCACTTACGAAGGGAGGAGTTGGGGAATGCTGCAGCAGGATCTTTTGGGCCAGCATGTGCAGTGGTTTGAACGTTGGGCTCCGTCTCCGTCTAGGGCTTTGATGACTCAAAGACAGAGGAGCCATAAGTGACAGTTGACTTGAAGGCACGTAAGAACAATTAGTAAGTTTTAGCTGTATTCTGTCCCTGGAGAAGAGGAGGTTAAGAAGGGGCATGACAGCTATGTTTAAATATCTGAAGGGATGTGGGTATGGAGGTTGGGGCAGCCTTGCTTTCTGCTGCTCCAGAGACTAGGACCCTATGGAGCAATGGAGCCAAACTTCAGGAACAGAGATTCCACCCAAACATTAGGAAGAACTGGCTGAGGGTAAAAGGCAGTCTGATGGTGGAATCTGCTGCTGCCTCACGGGAGCGTGGTGGAGTCTCCTCCTTCTCTGGAGGTTTTTGAAGTGAACCTGGAAGGCCAC
This sequence comes from Cyclura pinguis, assembly GCA_030412105.1. Lineage (NCBI taxonomy): Eukaryota > Metazoa > Chordata > Lepidosauria > Squamata > Iguanidae > Cyclura > Cyclura pinguis. The sequence goes on from CM059601.1 coordinate 1,363,884, forward strand.
CTGTTAAAGGACGTTTTTTCGACGGTCCCTTCCTACATGGCAGAATGGGGTTTGACTGGATGGCCCTGGGGGTCTTTTCCCACTCTCGGATTCTGTGATTCTTTCTAAATGCGTTTGCCAGCCACCTTGGTCTCATGTTGGGAGAAAGAGAGGATGGAAACTGTACATAAGGAAGTGGCCCCTCCATGTCTTTTCCCCCGTTGGGAGCCTCCCTTCCGGCAGAGGCTTTCCTGCCTACCTCTCCACCCAGGCTGCCCGGGTGGTTGACTTCCATCCTCCACAGTTGGGGCTTCCTCGGTTGCTTCCTGGCCCACCCTCCCACCATCTTGGGGAGGCAGCAGCCAGAAACATGGAGCCTGAGAGCTGGTGAGCCGCATCCCCTCTTTGCCTCCTGGGCTTCTTTCTTCTACCGCCTTGGCCACGAGCCCTGTTGCCTTGGGATTTCCCATTTGGCTGGCAGCCTTGGCAGAGGAAGACTCCAGGCCTGGCTCCGGGCTCGAGGCTGGGTGTCTCTTAAATCCAAGATTGCTCCGGGTCAGCCAAGGGCTGCTTGCGAATGGCTGGAGTGGCAATTCTCCGCCTGCCAGGGAAGTCAGGGCATTGAGTGTTGCCACTTTGAATGCGGCCGGGCACAGCCGGGGGGTTGGAGGCAGGGATGCACCTTACCAGGGCCTGGCTTGCCCGCTACAGAGGAGTTCCAAATGCCCACGGCTTAGTTTATATCTTAGTTCCGATCCCTCAGTTTTCATCCTTGAGAGTTCACAGAATCTTAGAGTTGTGGAGTTGGAAAAGAATCCAAGGGCCGCCCAGTCCAGCCCCCTTCTGCCCTGCAGAAACACACAGCCAAAGCGCTGCCTTTGACAGATGGCCGTTCAGCCTCTGCCTAAAAATCTTCAAAGAAGGAGGAGACTCCACCACGTTCCACTGAGGCAGCAGCATGTTCCACTGTTGAACTTCTCTCACCATCAAGAAGTTTATCCTCGTGTTGAAATGGAATCTCTTTTCCTGAGGTTTGAAGCCGTTGCTTCATAGTGTCCTGGTCTCTGGAGCAGCCAGAAACAAGCTTGCTCCATCTTCCCTATGGCATCCCTTCACATATTTAAACGTGGCTATCATGTCACCACTTAACCTTCTCTTCTCGAGGCTAAACGTCCCCGGCTCTCTAAGCCACTCCTCACAGGGCTTCATGGTTTCCGGGACTGTGATCATTTTGCTCAGTCTTCACGAGCTTTCCTGTGGAAATAGTTGGGCATTTTTTCCAAAGCTGAATGTCTGTATGAAGTTCCAGGTTATGGGAGCAATGTTGTGCACGTGGGTATGCATTGTGCAATTGCACATTGACGTGACTTGTGCATTAGTGCTGGCTGTGCACATGGTTGCGTGTTTGGTGCCTAACGTTGCCATTCAAAAAAAGGGTTGGGGGCCCGACGAATATCCAAGTCCACATGGAGAGATTTACGCTAAGCAGCCTCAAAGGAGGATCTCAGGCTAGCTTGTAAAAAAGCCAGTGTAAGCAATTTATATTAATTGTTTTGAATTTTAATGTAAACTTTGCCAAAATATATTCATTAACTGAACAATTAGAAGAAATTAAAACAGCATGAATCCGTGTGTGAGTAGTGGATTAGAAATGGATTAAATCAATTGGGCCCTGAAGGCTTTTTAAATAAAAAGCGAGATTTCTGTTTGGTCCAGCATGAGTGGACATCGGACCTCCAAGGGAGGGCATTTCACAACTGCGGTGGGGAGGGGGACGCTCCGGAGAAGGAGAGCAGAAGCACCTCCTGCAGGATGTCCTCCGCCCACCACTTCTGCCTGCAAGCCGGGAAGGCTGCGCAATCTCAGCTCGCTCTCTGGGAAGCCAGATCTGGCCACAGAGGCGCATGCCTTAGTCACACCCCGTTTGGATTACCGCAGCGCGCTCTAGGTGGGGCTGCCTCTGAAGGGCCTTTGGAAATCTCAGTTGGCCCCGAGGGCTGCGGCCAGATTGCTGACTGGGGCTGGCTGCGGGGAGATAAGGACTCCCTTTGTTGCCGCAGCTCCACTGGCTGCCGGCCCATTTCCACACACAATTCAGCGTGCCGGTTTTGTCCTGTCAAGCTCCATACGGCTCAGTCCAGGTTATCTGAAGGACCGTTTTCTCCCTTTATGAGCCCGTTAGAGCTCTAAGCTCTTCTGTCCCACTATATTCTCAGGCTCATTTGGTGGGGAGACAGGAGAGGGGCTCCCAGGCTTTGAGGCTCCCTTCCTAGAGAGGCTGGCCTGGCCCTCTCCTTGCTACACTTCCGCAGGAAGGGGAGGTCTTTTTTTATTATTGTATCAAGGCTTTGCTATGTTTGTTTTAACTGTTGCAAATAGCCTTGAGTCCCAACCTGGGGAAAAGGTAAATAAATAAATAAATTGGTAAATTAGTAAATAAAAATAATGATTATAAATAAATAAAGCCACTGCAGGGCCAGTGTGACCTAGGGGACTTTGGGAGAGGTGGTGGAGTGCCATTATCTAAGGTGAGCCAGACTTGGAAAGCTGCAGAAGAAAAGCGTCCCGAAATGCCCCCAGACACCCACACCCTCCACCTTTTGCCATGGCCTGATTTATGGGGTACTCCAAAAACTGGGACACCAACGATGGATTCTGATTACAAGAAGGGAGATTCCGCCCAAACATTAGAAAGAACATCTTGACTGTGGCCATTTCCGCACCAGACTGTTATAGCGCTATCATTCCACTTGCCCCCTCCCGAAACTGCAAACCCCAGGATTCCATAGGATGTTGCAAGTGGAATGATAGCGCTATAACAGTCTGGTGCAGAAATTGCCTGTAAGAGCGGTTTGAGAGTGAAACAGGTTGTCTCCAAGGGTGGTGGAGTCTCCTTCTCTGAGGGTCTTGGAACAGACGTCGGATGGCCATCTTTCAAGAGTGCTTTAGTGGTGTATCTGTGTGGCAGGGAGGTGGGCTAGATCTTTGTGACCCCTTCCAGCTTGAAGATTCTACGTGTCTGTGATTCTGTTGTTGTGCAGGGATAGTTCATATGAAACAGTGAAGAGCTGCAGTTGCCAGTGAGCACAAGCAGTTGTGAGTTCGAATCGTAGAACGGGAAAGAACAGCAAGGGCTGTAATGTCCCCCTTGGTCGTCTTCTCTGTTCCAAGCTAAACTTAGCACAGCTCCCTCTGCCATTCCTCAGAGGGCTTCAGTTCCAGACCTTTGCCCGTCTTCTTTGCTCTTGATCTGATTTGTGATGCAACTAGGGCCATTTCTGCACTAGACAGTTATAGTGCTGTTGTTCCACTTTCAACATCCTATGGAATCCTGGGGTTTGCAGTTTAGGGAGGGGCCTTGAGGATGTTGAAAGTGGAATAACAGCACTACAGCACTCTAGTGCAGAAATGGCCTAGATCTAAAGCTGATGCCGGTTCTTTCTCCAGTGGAAAGCACGGCACCTCCTTCCTCTTCCTCGGTCTTTGATCTGTGCACGCCCGAAGGTGGGGCCTGTTCTATTTCTAATCTTTTCTGCAGGGCCTGGAAGTTTCCAGGTGCTGTTATTATAAATAATAATAACAATTGATGCCAATTTTTCACTTTCTCTGCAGGCGTCTTTAGGAAATGTCAAAGCGTTCTGCTTTGGTGGCTTGTTTTTAAAGAAAGAACCTTTTGGGTGGAAAAGGGGGAAGCGAAATGCAAAAGGAGAGCAGCCATACCTTTAGGAAAGAAAACGTCTTGTATTTTTAAAAATACAGTTACAATTGAAAAAGAAAAGGAAAAAATAGGGGGAGATACATAGAATATGGCCCGGGCTAGGTATATAAATAAGTATATATGGATCTATCGATATGTATTGGTAGCGTGGAGCAGTGCTTTGAGTGTTGGGAGACCAGAGTTCAGATCCTGGCAGAGTTCTGGGAACCCAGTGGGGGACCTTGGGCAAGTCACCCTCTCTCAGCAGCCTAAGAAGGCAATGGCAAACCTTCTTTGAACAAATTTTACCAAAAACCCCCAAAACCAGCATACTGTATTGATTTGAGTGTTGGATTGTGACTTTGGAGACAGGGTTCAAGTCCCAGCTTGGCCGTGGAAACCCACCAGCTGACACTGGGCTAGTCACACTCTCTCAGCCTCAGAGGCAAAGGCCCAACCCCCTCTGAACAAATCTTGTCAAGAAAGCACCGTGAAGGCACACAACAGCAATAATAATGGCGCGTCACCTTTGGATCATGAGAAAGTCTTTCGAAGTCAGATTTGCTGAGGAAGCGCGTAACAACGACGATACAGAAACACAGTTTCATAAATTTGTTGTCTATAAAAGAGATGCTCGTGCACAGCAAGAGCATCCTCTGGCCACTGGATGAGTGATGATGGATGAATTATTCTCTTTCCAATCTTGGTAAAATAACTGGTTTTGCAACAGTGGAAGCGCCCTGGATCCGGCCACGTTGAGCATTGGTTAGATACCAAATTGCAGGGATATCATTTAAAAGAACATGCTTGTCTACAAATGCCCAAGGTTGTTTTAACGCAAAATGAATGCACGTAGCCGCCAAGCGGTAGCCGCTGAACACACCCACGTGCCACAAGAACGCACTGCCCGTGCCACGTGCCACGTGCTCACCTGGAGCAGACTTGCCGAAGAGGGCTGCCCTCTAGTGGCCATTCCGCACAGCGCACGCTGTTCCCCTCCTTGTCCAAAGCAGGCTGTGCTAAAGCTGAGCTTAGTTCTAGAACTGTGTTCTTCAAACAGGACAAAGAAAATCCTGGTTAGGCCTTGGATATACACTTGCTGCTGCTGCTTCTCTTGTTGTTGTGTGCCTTCAAGTCATTTTTGACTTACAACACCCTGAGGTGAACCTATCACGGGCTTTCCTTGGCAAGATTTGTTCCAAGTGAGTTTGTCTCTGCTTTCCTCTGAGGGTGAGAGAGTGTGACAAGCTCAAGATCCACCCAGTGGGTTTCCATGGCCAAGCGGGGAATCAAACCCTGGTCTCTAGAGCCATAGTCCAAAACTCAAACCACTACACCACACTAGCTTTCATAAATATATACAAACTAGCATACATACCCGGCATTGCCTGGCATTTTATTTTCTCATAGGTAATACTTGTTAGAAATATTTGAGATCCTGTGTCTCTAATTCCCCAAACTCTCTTGTCCAGGAGCTGTTCTTTCCCCTATATCCCCCAATCCAATCTGTGAATATTAACATTCAGAGGTTGGGTTCCTGAGGGAATACATTGCCCCCCTCCTTGCTGCTAGGCCTCATCTCCATAGCAACCGGCCAGGCCCAAGAGTTCTCTGGCTGAGAATTCTAAAGGCCCCTCCCGGAACTGCAAATTCCAGGACTCCATAGAATCTTCCTAGGCGGCTAACCATACGAAGTCTCCACGTGACACAGACAGACAAACGTACGAACTTTGACTTTTATGTAGTAGATATAAAGGTTACCTTTAAATATACAGAAGAAATTTACAGTAAAATGAACAAAAGTGGGCCATGTGGTCAATGAAGCATTGCACACAGTTTCCAAATTGACTCAGTGGCATCTTTTTGTTCCGTCTGTGTGCAGACTGGACAAAAAGATGGCACTGAGTTGGCTGAGAGAGAAAGCAGCAAGTGGCCGCTTTTCAACACTCGCTCGACCTTTTCCAGTCACAGCCAGAACCCGTTTATTTGATGCACCGTGCATCGGATATATGGTTTCTGGTTGTGGTTAGAAAAGGGTCAAAAGAGTGGATCGTCAAAAGAACAGGGGATGCCTGTAGATCTCCAAATGGATTTTTTCACCGGAGGAGAGGGTCAAGACTTTTGGGGGATGCCACGGCCATTTCTTTTGCAGCCGTCACAGGGGTGGGCGACGACGTGGCAAATCCCCCCTCCCCCTCTCCTGGCACACCGGCCACGCTGACAGATTCAAGTGATTGCAGCGCGCTCCCCGTTGTGCGCCAGCTTCATTTTTAGCTTAGTTTTGTCCTCTGTATTGTGACGGGGACCAAACTGCCGTATGTTGGTGAGTTTTTACTGTGGTTTGGGTGATGTGAAGGCAAAGTGTTTACCTGGGATTGGATTTATTTATTTTTTTTAAATTGATGGGGTTGCCCTGGGACTTTGAGGTTGTTGTTGTCCTTGTGGGGAAGGTGAGATTGAAAGACTGCACGAAGAAGTTGGAGACCGTGGGGTAACGTTTTCCCTTCCCTGGGCCACAGATGGTGGTGTGGCTGTGAGCATGGAGGGCGTGCCCGGCAGGGAAAGAGGATGATTTGTTCTGAACTGAGACCGGGATTTCTCTCTGGGGATCTGCTAGGATCCGCTTGTGCTGGTTTCCTCCAGTTACCTCTAGGGCCATTTCCGCACGAGACTGTTATAGTGCTATTGTTCCACTTTCAACATCCTGTGGAATCCTGGGGTTTGCAGTTTAGGGAGGGGCCTTGGAAGATGGCTTTTGTTGAAAGTGGAATAATAGCACTATAACAGTCTCGTGCGGGAATGGCCTAGGTGTGTATTTTAGTGTTGTTATTCCCCCAGAAGATGGCTAGGTGGCAGCGGCGTGCTTGATATTTTCCCTCCTGCTTTTGAGGAACCGGGCCGGGTCCTCTAATACTGGTGATGTCGGCGTCTCTTTCTACTTCAAAGCTGGAAGGACCTGTTTTGGAAAGGGGTTATTTTCGGTCTCACTTCCTGCTAGCTTCATGGGTGCAAAGCCCCAAAGAGGCTTAATTTATTCCACAAACTTATCGTATGCCGGCTCTGCGCTTGCATCTGCTATGAAGTGATCTAAAATCAGGATTGCCTACAGGAAGTCTTCAGCCCCTTGAGGCCGGTGGGGAAGACTGGGCCTGAGGAGCCTCCACGGGCCAAGGCAGTGTGCCTCCGGAAGAGTCCGGTTGTGGCCTTCAGGCCCTGCTTCCCATTATGTATCTTCAGAACAAGGCTCCCCGTCGGTGTCTGAGAACGAGATGTGAGCAGAGATTTTGTGCTGGTCTGACCAGCCTGCTAGTGAAATTCGGTTCCTTCGCCTTGTGCAAAATGGCCAGGGGCTGCATGCATCCACAGTCCATTCTGATTTTCCTAGACCTGCAGAATTTTCCCCTAAAACCCCACTGAACATAAGAGGTAATTGGTCTGATCTCACCTGGGTACAGCGACCATGATTCAAGAAGGATATTGATAAGCCGAAAGATGTCCTGAGGAGGGCGACCAAAATGGTGAAGGGTCTGGAAACCCATGAGGAGCGGCTTAGGGAGCTGGGCACGTTTCACCTGGAGGAGAGAAGGTTAAGAGGGGACATGATAGCCGTGTTGAAATATTTGAAAGGATGTCATGTTAAAGATGGAGCAAGCCTGTTTGCTGCTGCTCCAGAGACTAAGACACAGAGCAATGGCTTCAAACTTCAAGAAAAGAGATTCCACCCAAACATTAGGAAGAACTTCCTGATGGTAAGAGTAGTTTGAATGTGGAATATGCTGCTGTCTCAGTGGAAAGTGGTGGAGTCTCCTCCTTCTTTGGGGGTTTTTAAAGACAGGCTGGATGGCCACCTGTCGAAAGGAGTGCTTGGATTGTGTCTTCCTGCATGGGAGGATGGGGTTGGACTGGATGGCCCTTGGGGTCTCTTCCAGCTTTAGAATTCTAGCATCCTATGATTTTATGTGAGTCCTTACATGGAAATTTGCACAACACAGCCCCCATATAGGGCCTTGGCCTTTGGTTTTTGAGTTTCTGTCCCTCTCTCCAGGCCCTCACTAGTTGTGTCTCCCTGCCACTCTGTTCTGGTTTAGCCAGATCCCACCTGGAAGAATCCTGTGTCCAGTTCTGGGCACCACAGTTCAAGAAGGAAATGGTCAAGCTGGAATGTATCCAGAGGAGGGTGAACAAAATGGTGGAAGGCCTGGAAACCACCAAGCCTTGTGAAGTGAGACTTAGGGAGCTGGGTAGGTTTAGCCTAGAGAAGAGAAGGCGAAGAGGGGACATGATAGCCGTGTTTAAATATCTGAAGGGATCTCACGTAGAAGATTATCATTAATTATTATCTTATGCATTCGTGTGCTGTGTTTCTCTCAATAATGAGACTCAAGGTGGCTAACACCATATTTAAAACAATAATGATTTAAACTATGCAAAACATTCAAAATTAAAAATATAGAAGTTATTTTAAAAACAGTTAAACAGTTTATAAAGTTAAAAACATTAAATGTTAAAGGCATTGAAGTTCATTAAAAGACTACCTACAGATGATAAAAACAGTATCTTACAGCATTAAAAGCCCACCCTGGTCAGCCTCTAAAAGCCGGATGGCGTCAAAGTGTTTTAACTTGCTGACAAAAGGAGATCAAGGACCTCACTGGGGAGAGAGTTGGAGATGGGAACAAGCGTGTTTGCTGCTGCTTCAGACTCTACAGTGCAAACCAGGTGGTTCAAATTGCAAGAAAAAGGATTCCAGGAAAACATCTGGAAGAACTTTCTGGCAGTAAGAGTCAGTTTGAGAGCAGAATAGTCTTCCTCAGAGGCTGGTGGATGTTCCGTTTTTGGAGGTCTTTAAACAGAGGTTGGGCGGCCATCCCTTGGGGTGCTTTAGCTGTGTCTTCCTGCGTGGCAGAAGGGGGCTGGACCGGATGGCCCTTTGGGCCCCTGCCAACCTTGTGAATCTGTGATTCCATCTCAGCTCGACAAGATGACGGTCTTGAAGCTACAAGAATGTTAAATAGTTCAGAAGTGGACAGACCATGAATCACAGAGGTCATTGATCATAGAATCATAGAATCCCAGAGCTGGAAGAGAGGCCAGGGGCCCTCCAGTCCAACCCTCTTCTGCCATGCAGGAAAAGACCATCAGAGTCCTCCCTTTGACAGATGGCCATCCAGCCTCTCTTTAAAAACCTCCGAAGAAGGAGTTATCTACAAGAAAGGAATGAACAAAGAAAGTCTGGTTAGACAAAGTTGGCAAGTTTTACTGAAAAATAATGTCCCACAGAATGAAGTTCTGTCCAAGGATGGGTGGTCTCACCCACCCACTTCCGTCCCTTCAGATCCAAAGTAATGTACCTTGAACCCAGGTCCTGATGGGTAGGTGATGGTGGGTGAGTTTTGGTGGTGGTAGTGGAAGAAATCTGGGGCTGAGGGAAAGAACTGAGAAAACAAGTTCAGTGTGGCCACAGGACATCCTCAGATCTTCCCTCCATAGGGTATCATGGCCTGAATTGTGTCGCTAGTCTCAGCTAGAGGAGACCCACTGAATCAGTTGGATTTGACCATGTGTTGACTTGCCATTCAATAGCTGGCTGAAGGGGTCTACTCTAGTGCAGACCAACCCAACAGGACTCCAGCAATGTGTATTGCTTTGGATTGAGTTTATCTTGCATTGCAAAGCTGTGCCTTGCTGTGCGTTGAGCGCTCTCTATAACGAGGCCAAATAAAGACTATTTTAAAAAATTTAGACCTCGAGCAGGATGTGCTATTTTGGGAAAAGATCAGTGCAAGAATTGCTGAGTGTCCCTTGGTGGAATCATGCAGGGGAAGCAGAGGGTTGAATTGGTGGTGGGGTGGAAGGAGTGAAGAAATGTTCATAGGATATTTTCTCCTCTCCCTGCCCCCTCCCCTGCCCAGGATGTTAACCATTCCTTTTATTACATCACAAAATCTCTGAAAGGGAGCACAGCATCACATTCACTCAGCATGTGATTTTAAAAATAGTTTCCCCTAAAATAACTCCAGCCGTCCCATAGGGTTCACTTTCGGTGGCATGTTTATTTAACAAGTTACGTTTTGGGTGTTTTTTTGCCCCCTAAGAAAAAGAGAAAACCTGTGGCAGCAGCTAACTTTAAGAAACCAGAAGAGGCGGTGGATTTGGACCTCTGCACCCGCTTTTCTCCAAGCGTTTCTTGTGTGGCAGATTTTTGAATGGCTTGCTATCAGCATCTCTTTTCCAGCATGGATCCTTTTGACTTGGAAGAAGTTCTGCCTCAACTGGCAAACTGGTAAACTAGCAACACTGGTAGAGTTTCTACTCAGCTTGAAGCAGCTGCTGAAAAGAAGGCTGTCGAATGCAGCCTGGCTGAGGGAGCTGGTTGAGGGGTGACAGGACCGTTCTCTTTAAACACTTTTGTGGCTGTCACGGAGAGGAGGGTGTAGGTACGTGGTCCCTGCTGCCTCTTAGGGTAGGACCAGGTCTAATGGTTGTAAGTTACAGGAGGGTAGATGTTGATGGAACAGTAGAAGACTTCTGGACAGTGAGAGCAGTGGAGCCAATTGCCTAGACAGGTGGTGGGGTTTTCTTCTGGCTATCTTCCAAAAGAGGCTGGGGAGACCCTGCATTGAGCTGGGGGTTGGATCTGATGGCCCCAGGGCCCCTTCCAACTCTTAAGATTCTATGTGTGCCATGTAATGCCAAAGTCTTTGGAGTCAGGGGCTTTGGACTGATGAATCTCTCAGCCCTGGGCCTCAAAGTGTGTTGGGTTTGGAAGGCTGAATTCCTCGCAAACTGAAACAGCAGGAGCAGGAGGAGGTGCTCACATGAGTAGCCATTGGTACAGGGTATTTTTGAAGGATCCAGCTTCCTACCTTTGGGCTCTACAAAGATGGTCCCTGTGGTTTCCATACACAGCATCTAGAATCCTGTGGGTTGGCCCCAAATAGAGGAGACCCATTCAATAAACTGTTGTACAGGCGTCAACATATAGGTAAGTGAAATGGATTCTGTGGCTGTACTCTGGTTAGTATTAACAGTAGGACTGAGGCCAATGTCTGTGCAAATGTGTGTTTGCATAACACAGGCAGTGTAAAGCAGGCGAAGAGAGAGGAACCTTTGCTCTGCCCCTCCAGATATGTCAGACTCCTCTCATAGTTCTTTATCACAGGCAAGGTTGCCAGAGGGAGGAATGGAGAGGGTTCCTGGCCCTTTAGTGGCTGTGCAGAAGCGGGAATTTCAGGCGGTGTTGCCCTGCACACAACCAGGTAACAAAGAGGGCCTGCTGTTGGAAGTTGTAGGCCAAACCATATGGAGGCCAAAGTGTCCCACCTGAAGTTCTGGAGACCCCTCCCTCCAGCAACCTTGGAGGGCCACATCCCCACATTGCACCCCTGAGAAAATGCTCCCCCCACAAAGTGCTCTCAGTGGCCCCTGTAGGTTGTGGGGCACAATTTCTTAATGCTTTTGGGCCTCTCTGGGCCATTTTAGGCCCAGAAGAACCCTTTCCTCCAGGAAGCAGGCTTGTTTTCTGTTGCTCCAGAGAGAAGGACATGGAGCAATGGATTCAAACTTCAGGAAAAGAGATTCCACGTAAACATCAGGAAGAACTTCCTGACAGTAAGAGCCGTTCAGCAGTGGAATCTGCTGCCTTGGAGTGTGGTGGAGTCCCCTTCTTTGGAGGTTTTCAAAGAGAGGCCGGATGGCCATTTGCTGGGGGTGCTTTGAGGGTGTCTTCTCGCATGGCAGAAGGGGGTTGGACTCTATTGGCCGTCGTGGTCTCTTCCAGCTCTATGAGTCTATGATTCTAAGTGAAGCGGAAGTTGCCTCCTGGAGGATTCTGGGCCGCGGTTCCCTCGTCCGTGGCGTCAGGTGCTTTCTGCTCCCGGCCTGCCACACCTCTGCTGGGAGGCAGCCTCTAAATAGCCGCCTTGCCGGCTTACCTCAAGTCACTGGCGGTGGCTCAGTTCCCAGGTGCAAGCGGGCAGAAATCCAACGGCTGGATTTACCAACAGGTAAATCCAACGGTTTTGGGCATGAGTTTTACCGACTGCCGCTCCTCAGTGTGCACACGACTCAGGAGTTGAGTATGCTCACCTGCCTGGTCCTGACACATACGTTGCAACTCATTTTTTTTTGTTTCTGTTCCTGGGCAGGCAGTGAAAGGAGAAACGTGGTACATTTATCCTGAATTAAACATGTTCTGCATAATTCATTTTCCGCCAGCACTAAGGCTGCGCTCAGCTTCATGCGTCACAACTGCTGCACATCTGCTTAAGGGCCCGATCCAGGGCAGGGAGGGTTGGGGGTATCCATGCTCACTCCCCTTCCCCTCCAATGGATGCCTTATACTGGGGCAAATCGTTTTGGGAATTGGTATCCTTCCTAAGGGAGTCAGCATGGTGTAATGGCTGGACTGGGACTCTGGAGACTGGAGTTTGAATCCCTGCTGAGCCCTGGAAACCCACTGGGTGACCTTGGGCAAGTCACACACTCTCAGCCTCAACAGAAGGCTATGGCAAACCCCCACTGAACAAATCTTGCCAAGAAAGCCCTGTGATAGGTTTATCTTAGGGTTTGCATTAGTCAGAAATGAACAACAGATCTGTTCCTAGTTTCCTTCTCGGGGAAATGTTGGCAATTTTGTTATAAATATTTATTGGTGCCCCCTCCCCACACCTCCTTGAATTTCTTGATGCTACCACCTTTCCTCAGGTCTGTGGAAGTTAACTCTTGGAGGGCAGAGGAGAGGATGGATATCGGAAACCTAACAAGCTGCCCTTATAATGAGTCCAACCTAGAAATTCTTTTAATATTGTTGCTATTGTTACTGTTATTGTCTTCCTAACCATGATCCCAGCTTTTTCCCATTTGGGATTCAAGGTGGCTTACAACAGATAAAAGAACACATGCGGAGGGAGAAATGCACAGTGCCCGCGTGCCATTGTCTTCCTTCCGGCACCCACTAACAGCCTGTGCAGAACCCTGCTTCCTGCGAGCTTTAGAAACCATTGGAGGCCCAACTGTTTCCACATCAATGACCAGCAAATGGACTACAGCCTCCTGCAGCCTGCAAATAGCATCAGCAACAACTGGGACTCAACACAGCTTACAGATCCAGACACATACAATATAGCTGAAACGTACAGAAGGGTTTGCATGAAAATGGAAACTGCCAACAGCTTTAGGAGCAATTTAAAAATAATAAAAAGTAGTTCAGTGAACAGTGCAATTCAAAGCAGCACAGCACCTTATTAAAAATTCTTTCTTTAAAAACGGTCAGTTTTCAAAGGCCTGTGAGGTGTTCACCGACTGAAAAAGAGGAAGGAGGAGGGGAGTTTCTGAGCTGGGGAGCAGGCAGTGAGAACGCTCCGTCCCGTCTCCGCGTCTGCTGTGCCCGTGACTCTGGTCAGACGGAGAGGGGGGCCTCTCCTGGCGCTCTCTGGGCCTGGGTGCACTTGTGTGGGGAGACACAACCTGTCAGGTAATCAGGAGCATATAGGGCTTGCCCGTTGCCTGTGCCACAAGTGGCGGGAACTTTCCCCATTAATCCTCTGCCATCCCACTTTTCAGCTGCCTTAAAATGTCTCAGTTTCTTTCCCCTCCGCCCACTTTCCCTCTTGGTCCTTGGCCGCTGCAAATGAATACAAAATGCAAAAGCAGTTTAACTCAGTTAACACAGCAGCGGGGAGAAGAGAGGAGGGGGCAGAATCTTGCCCTTCCCAGTAGGCTCGGGCCAAAGCAAACTCCCACAGCCTCTCCTAGCTTGTGCGTTCTTCCTCATTTTCCCCCTTCCGGTATTTCCTTCCTAGTCTCTGGAGCAATGTGTTTTGTCCTGCTCCAGAGTCTAGGACAGGAGGTAATGGCCTCAGACTCCAGGAGAAGAGATTCCACGTAACCATTAGGAAGAAGTTTCTGGGAGTAAGAAAAGTCTGCGAGTGGAATCTGCTGCTGCCCCCGTGGAGTGTGGCGGAGCCTCTTCCTTCTTGGGAGGTTTTTCAGGAGAGGCTGGAGGGCCACCTGCCCAAGGGAGGGCTTGGAGGGTGTCTTCCTGCAGGGCAGAAGGGGGTTGGGCTGGGTGGGCCCTGGGGTCTCTTCCAGCCCTACAGCTCTATGATTCATTGATATCTTTTGCCGTCTTGACCACATTCTGATGTTGTTTGGCTGCAGAAGTCCTTGTTTTCGTGCGTGAAATGTTGGAGGGTATGGCCAAAGCAACCCCCATTTGCGGTGTAGCTTTTCCTATGCGCTGAGCCTGTTGTGCCAGCGAAGCTAAGTAATGCTTATAGCCAGAGAAGTTGTGGCGTCTTGTTCTGTGTGGGGGGCTGACCCTTCATCCTGCTGCGTTGGCCACAGGTTGGCTTTTTTTAGAGACATTCTCTTGCTGGCTGTCCCTGCTTTGCTCTTGTTCTCGGTCCTTGCTGCCAGTGCCTGCTGTCGTTGGCCTCCTGTCTCTTTTTCTCTGCCCTTGTCCCGACATCATTTGCATTCACACAGAACTCTTCGGCCCCCGGCCAAGCGGTGTGGGTGGCCGCTGAGCCAAAACGAGTCGGCCGGCAGGCCTAGAAACCTCCCCAACACCCCCTTTGGGGCAGGGCTGCTTTGATTGCAATCAAAGGGATTCAAATCGTTATGGAAATTGCTTTTCCGGAGGACTTGGCCTTACCGATTCAAATCACAGACTAAATCACCAGTGTTGAATCATTCTCTCCCCCTGCCCCAACTGACTCTATGGCTGCATTTTAGTCCGGATCAACAATACGCCGCTTTTGCCTTTGAATCCATCAAAAATGCACCCCAGGAAAAAACCCCGGTGGTACTTCTCGGTCTTGTTGTGTGCCTTCAAGTTGTTTCCAACCTAGGATGACCCTAAGGCCATCACGGGGTTTTCTGGGAGCAGGGAATCAAATTCTGGTCTCCAGGATTGCAGTCCAACAGTCCAACGGACACTGGCTCTATTATTCTTTTGGCTGATTTCTCATGAATTTTGGACGTTTGGATGCAGTCAGAATTTGGGTGTGTGTGTGTGTCTTGAATCCCAGCGCTGCTCCAGGGGGTGTTGGGGGCACTGAATGGACAATTTTGGGGAAAAGGCCCCCCCCCCCAGTATCTGGAGAATTTGAGAAGGTTCAGAACCTTCAAAGATAAAGCTGTTGAGGCTGCAGTTTCCCTCGTTTATATGGTGAATAGGAGTGGAAAGAACATTCAATAATATTTGAATGATAGATGAAAATAGGGTTTTCTGAGAATCAGGAAGCCCTGATGAGGAGAATGTTATACAGATGAGAATCTTTGCACTTCAGGATTTATTCTGTATAAAAACAGAGAGAGAGAGAGAATGAGAGAGAGAGAAAGAGAAACCACAGAAATATTATTTCTGTGTAGAAAGCCATTTTCTTTGCAAAAAAAAGTATATTTTTTCACCAAGTAAATCCCAGTCTGTGAATAGTCATTGGAAACTGTACAGACTTACTTTCAGTGGGAAAAGAAATGGTAAAATTATCTGTTCTTACCTATGAGAATAAAATTTACAAGGATTTGCAGGTCTAGTTGGGAAACTTTGACTGTCAGGACCAAGAAACCAATGGAGAGGGAAGATTTTCTTGACAACTAAGCAGCACCCGTTGCTTCATCTCCAAATGCATCCCATCAGCCGTATATCTTGTGACCCTCCTCTTCTCAGTCCAAACAATCAACCAGGACTTCCTGTGATGCACTGGCTATCTATCTATCTGTCTATTGAATTTATATCCCGCCTTTCTTCCAAAATGGGATTCAAGATGCCTTATAATATTTTTTTTAAAAAGTCAGGTAAAATATTAGTTCACAAGAGTTAAAAAAAAAAAACTAAACAGTGATATTATCTTAGTAAACATGATTAAAACTGGTTAAAACAATTTAACATATTTATTATATTAAATATTCACATATTTAAAACATAATTTCCAGTAAAAGATTAAAAATGCAGCACAACACACACACACACACACACACACACACACACACACAGTGGCTCCATAATTAAAATTCAAAGGCCTGCGAGTGCCACAGCCTGGAAGGAGCCATGGAGAAGGCTCTCTTCCGAGTCCTCACCAAATGCACCTGTCAGGAATTTCTCCCTGCCAGGGCGCAGCCAGCAAGCGAGGAGAGAGGGCAGGAACACTTGGGTAGTCCGAATATACCAAACACCAGGAAAACACAAGCCGAGCCAGGTCAAGGTCCAGTCCAAAGGTTCAGGAGGCAGAGATCCGTCCGGAGGGTGTCAGGGAACAGGAGACACAAAGGTTGTGAGGGCTTGCTACTCATTTGCTGCAAGCAAGGAGCAGCCATGCCGGCAGACTTAAATAGCCCCGTGAGCAGGTGCTGCTTGTTATTGTCTCCTCCACCAAGCAGCCTCCCTCTCCGCAGCCCATTTCGGCCTTCTGCATGATTGAGGGCTGGTGGGCACAAGGGGCTACCACTCCTCTGCGTCACTGCTGGTTCCCTCTCCGTCCTGAGCTGGCCGGGGAACTGAGTCTCTGTCTGACCTTCCAGTGCAGGGGATGGTTGCAGGGTGACTTGCTCAGTCACTGGCTCAGCCCCCTGCACAATCAGTCGCTCCTCAATCACAGCGTCATCATCTATCACAGCACCTGGGAAGCTGTGGGGATGGAGAGAAAGCCCAACCCTGCATAGAATCATAGAATCATAGAAATGTAGAGTTGGAAGAGACCCCAGGGGCTTCCAGTCCAACCCCCTGCCATGCAGGAACACCCTCAAAGCACTCCCGACAGATGGCCATCCAGCCTCTGCTTAGAAACCTCCAAAGAAGGAGACTCCACCACACTCCATGGAGGCGGCAGCAGATTCCACTGCCGGACAGCCCTGACTGTCAGGAAGTTCCTCCTGAGGTTCAGGTGGAATCTGCTTTCCTGTAGCTTGAATCCATTGCTCCTTGTCCTGGTCTCTGGAGCAGCGGAAAACAAGCCCACTGCCTCCTCTACATGGCATCCCTTCAAATATTTAAACATAGCTATCATGTCCCCTCTTAACCTTCTCTTCTGCAGACTAAACACACCCAGCTCTCTAAGTCTATCCTCATAGGGCTTGGCTTCCAGGCTCCTCACCATTTTGGTCACCCTCCTCTGGACTTGCTCCAGCCTGACCATGTCCTTCTTGAATTGGGGTGCCCAGAACTGGACACAGTATTCAAGATGAGGTCTAACCAAAGCAGAGTAGAGAGGTACCAGTACCTCCCTCGATCTAGACACCATACTCCTATTGATGCAGCCGAGAATTGCATTGGCTTTCTTGGCTGCCGCATCACACTGCTGACTCATGTTCAGCTTGTGGTCTATTAAGACTCCTAGATCCCTTTCACACATACTGGTATCCAGCCACGTGTCCCCCATCCTATATTTCTGCATTCCATTTTTTCTACCTAAGTGTAGGACCTTACACTTCTCTCTGTTGAATTTCATTTTGTTAGCCTTGACCCAGCTCTCCAATCTGTCCCGGTCATTTTGAATTTTGATCCTGTCCTCTGGCGTATTAGCAACCGCTCCCAGTTTGGTGTCATCTGCAAATTTGTTGAGCATGCCCTCTGTTCCTTCATCCAAATTGTTGATGAAGATATTGAACAGCACTGGGCCCAGGACAGAGCCCTGTGGCACCCCGCTAGTCACTTCTCTCCAGGATGAAAAGCAGCCATTGGTGAGCACCCTTTGGGAATGGCCGGTCAACCAGTTACAGATCCACCTGACAGCCCACATTTTACTAGCTTCTTTGCAAGAATGTTGTGGGGAACTTTGTCAAAAGCCTTACTGAAATCGAGATATGCTACATCCACGGCATTCCCTTCATCTATCAGTGGGGATGGAGAGAAAGCCCAACCCTGCAGATCGTAAATCTTGCACCGGCTTATATAAGGAGATGCAGAGTTTTACACATGAGGCATCCAAGATCTGAGCTTCTGTATCTCACCTCAATGCATACACACCTGTATGTGCAGACTTCTGCCAACTCACTACAAACTGCTAAACACACAACCTTTATTCTTGTCAGGAGGGCTCTCCTGGGGAATTCTTCTCTGTTCCTTGATGGCTGAGTCCAGCTGGTGCCCAGTGTCTTCCAAGTCTGCTTGGTTTTTATGTGGGATGGAGGTGTTGGTTCTACAGGGGATTGGGGACATGTGGGAAGCACCCAACAGATGGAATGGGATATACACCACTGCTGCTTGAGCAGGTGGGGCACAAGCAGCAGGCTACAAATCTTGGTGTAAAGAATTTCACCCTTGGAAGAAACAGCAATGGTTGGTGGCTTCCGTGCTTTAGTTGGGCATTCCTGCATGGCAGGATGGGGTTGGATTAGATGTCTGTTGTGGTCCATTCGAGCTCTAAGATTCTATGAATCTGTTCCACGTTTCAGTCATGACTTGGAAGGAGCTCTCCAAAGTGATGAGACCTATTCCCAAATTGTCTTTGTCCCCCTGTATAGCTCTCTTCAGGTTCAGCCTAACCTGTGGGTCAGCAGCTGCCCCTGAGAGGGAGCTCACTGCTGTGTCTGCTTCTTTGTGGCAGACTCTGAACTGGTGCTGGGGCATATCCTCCTGCTGTCCTCCTTTTCTAACGCTTCCTCTTTCTCTCTTTCTCTTTGTAGGCATGGTGCAAAAACTCGACCAAAAACTCCCAGTGGCCAACGAGTACCTGCTCCTTTCGGGGGGTGTCCGGGAAGGGGTG
Source organism: Cyclura pinguis (assembly GCA_030412105.1). Classification (NCBI taxonomy): domain Eukaryota; kingdom Metazoa; phylum Chordata; class Lepidosauria; order Squamata; family Iguanidae; genus Cyclura; species Cyclura pinguis. Next base: position 1,382,268 of record CM059601.1, read on the forward strand.
GTTGATCTGGACCTGGATGAACTGAACATCTATGCGCGTGGCACTGACTACGACATGGACTTCACCCTCCTCGTGCCAGCTCTGAAGCTCCATGACCGGAACCAGCCGGTCACCCTGGACATGCGGCACTCGGCCCTCTGCCACTCGTGGCTGAGCTTGCGGCTCTTCGACGAGGGGACCATCAGCAAGTGGAAGGACTGCTGCACCATCGTGGACCACATCAACGGGGCCACCAACTACTTCTTCTCCCCCACCAAAGTGGCCGAGTGGTTCTACGACTCCATCAGCATTGTCCTGTCCGAGATCCAGAAGAAGCCCCAGAGGGGCATGCCCAAGGTGGAGAAGGTGGAGAAGAATGGGACCATCATCTCCATCATCCTGGGCGTCGGCAGCAGCCGCATGCTCTATGACATCGTCCCAGTCGTCTCATTCAAGGGCTGGCCAGCGGTGGCCCAGAGCTGGCTGATGGAGAACCACTTCTGGGACGGGAAGATCACCGAGGAAGAGGTCATCAGCGGCTTCTACCTGGTGCCGGCCTGTTCCTACAAGGGCCGAAAGGACAACGAGTGGAGGCTCTCCTTCGCCCGGAGCGAAGTCCAGCTGAAGAAGTGCATCTCGGCCAGCCTCATGCAGGCCTACCAGGCCTGCAAGGCCATCATCATCAAGCTCCTCTCCCGCCCCAAGGCCATCAGCCCCTACCATCTGCGCAGCATGATGCTCTGGGCCTGCGACCGGCTGCCGGCCAGCTACCTGGCCCAGGAGGACTACGCCGCCCACTTCCTCCTCGGCCTGATCGACGACCTCCAGCACTGCCTGGTGAACAAGATGTGCCCCAACTACTTCATCCCCCAGTGCAACATGCTGGAGCACCTCTCGGAGGAGACAGTCATGCTCCACGCCCGGAAGCTCTCCTCCGTGCGCTCGGACCCGGCCGAGCACCTCCAGACGGCCATCGAGCACGTCAAGGCCGCCAACCGGCTGACACTAGAACTCCAGCGGAGGGGGAGCGCCAGCAGCATCCCGTCCCCGCAGTCGGACGGGGGGGACAGCGGCCAGCCTGACGACCGGTTGGCCAAAAAGCTCCAGCAGCTGGTGACTGAGAACCCGGGGAAGTCCATCTCGGTCTTTATTAACCCTGATGATGTCACCCGGCCTCACTTTAGAATCGACGACAAATTCTTCTGAGGGTTTGCCCCCCACAGAGGCCCCCCCCCCCTTGGCCCTCCAATTTCAGACTGGAACAAAAGTTTTCTCTCCTTTCTGGCATTTCCCCTCTCTCTCTCCTCCCTCTTTTGCTATTTCTTCTTTTGAAAACCACACACATATCCAGTTTAGAAAGGATTTGCTGAGAACAGGGCAGAACCAGCAAGAAGGTTTTTCCAGGATGGTGCAGGATTAGACCATTTCACTCGCTGCTGTCCTCACCCCTGTTTGTGTGTGTGTTTGTGTGTGCGTGTGTATGTGTGTGGAAATCAGGTGGGGAATTGCTGAGGGCAACTTGGTCTCCCTAAAGAGCTTAAAGGGCTGCCCCCATGATCCAGATTTATGCTAACTTTGCCCCCCGTGCCTTCCAGCATCTCCTAGGAGACGCGGTGGGGTAACTTCAGTGTTTTTTCAGCCGGGGAGACCCTTTTTCTCGAACAAGAAGTGACTCAAAGGTAACTCCGGGTCACTTCCTATGTAGGGAAAAGTCTCTTCAAGGCCTAGCGTAACCCAAAGAGGGCACACAAATGGTTAAACTGGGAGTCGTTTGAGGGCAAGAAGGCCCATTTTAAAAAAAATTGGGAGGGGCTTTTGGCAGGCTCAAAATAGCCACACTTTTTCCATCCCTGTTGTAACAGAAACGTGAAGAAAAGAAACTTGAACCAGAGACACTCTCTTGTGCACACACAAACACACACTCATTTCCTGGCCTCCTTGTTTGCAAGCTTCTTTTCTGCATTCAGAAGATTCTGCTTCCCTCTCATCGTACCTCCCCCCTTCTGCCCCTCTTTTCCTGGGATGTCTCCCGAATTTTTGTTTGGTCTACGGCCGCCAGCATGAGGAGCCCTGACCCGGAAGGCTTGCCCGGCTGCCCGTCCCTCGGCCCCTCCGTTCTCTCACCCAGACGGAGCCAATTGACTTTATAAACTTGGTGAGACTTTTTTCCAGTTTTGGAGCATTTCTCCTCAGAAGCCCCTCTCCTCCCTCCCTCCGTCCCTCCCTCCCTCGCTGCCCCGAATCACCTTCTTTCGGTCACCTCTTCTTGAATGTAATTGTTCAGAATGAGACTTCATCCAGTACAAAGAATGCTGTTTCGGCTCATCTTCCGTGCGGAGTAAGGTTCTGGAATGTTAGTTTTTAGTGGGTGTAATTATTCAAAGCCTTATTTAAATGCTATTAAAGAACACACTGTTATAAATGTCAATTTGCACTCATGACTTCTCCTGCCACGGCTGTGACTCCACTGGCTTCCTTCGCCTCGAAGGGTAAGCGTCTCTTGGGGGCCCTGCTCCTCCGGGTGCTCCGGAGCGTTCGGATCGTCCCCCTTCAGCTGATCCCACTGGATAGGGCCTGATCCTGGCGCGTGCACGGTGGCAGGGGCACCTCATAAACATTCCCTGTGCTTTGGTTGATTGACCTGATGTGGATTGCTGCTTGTGTGAGAGGCGGAAGTTGTGATGTCTACATTTTGCGAAGTCACCGATTGTTCTATTTTGGGTACCCTTTTTTTTTTTCAGTTCTGAAACTGAAGATAAAAAAAACAGTATATTTTTGACACCAAAAAATATTTTGTGTGTGTGAAAAAGGCAGTGTCTTATGGGGAAAAAGTCATTGGCTGGTGTCTTATTCAGTGGTTACAAATGGTCAGGTAGACTTATGCATTCATAACTGTTTGATTTTCACATTTGTGACAGTGGTACAATAGTCCCCCCCCTTATCTGTGGTTCCTCTTTCTGCAGTTTCTGTTGCCCTCCCATCAACCTCTTCCATCACAGACTCACCTCCCTCCCTCCCACCCTTTGCCCCAATCCATCCCCCGGCGTCTGGACAACGGCACCCATGCTGCCAGCTCTGGGTTCTGCCACCCAGACCTTGTCTGCCTGACTTCTGCGATAGAGGAACTCAGCCATGTTTTTCTGCAAAAACCTTGGACCAAGGTCTTACCTTAAAGAGATGGAGTGTATCTTCATGTCACGGTTGTGTAGTGCCATGTTCTTAGTGAATTGTGATTTTGCACAACTAAATGTGTAACCAGGGTGACCACACATGTTGCACATGCATGTTCACACTCAATACAGAGTCACACACAAGGGCAATTCATGCTCAAATGTTCCTCCTCAGTTCTGAACTGAATACAGCCAGACCTGTTGGCAAAGCTGCACAGATGTAAAATGTAATCAGTATTCTGTCCCTTCTCTCTCTCTTATTTTTTTTGCATAAAAATGCCTTTCATGAAGTGTCTGCAGATGGGTCTCGGAATGAAAGAAGAAGAGCAAAACCTCTTGTAGTCTTACCTGGTGAAGAGAAAACTTCTGATATTTTTCCTGTTTGTCTGCAAGAATAAATGAAGGGAAGATTTGCAGCTCCCCTTAGCTAGGGTATTGACACAGGCAGGCTCCTGTGGGGAGATGTTGTGTCCTTGCGTCGTCAACAGGGCAGTGGATCCACTCAAGGTTTCAGTACGGGTTGTAAAAGAGCTCTCCAAGGTACTGAATCCTATTCCTAAAGTTTTTCAGCACTTTGGAAGGATCCTTTGAAGCTGGCCAAACCTTGGAACAGGTCCAGTGCCTCCCAGTGACTTGGGAACCACCAGCCATAATGGATCTTGTGCTCCCTGAGAGCACAAGAAAACCCAGAAAAGATCTGGCAAGTACAACTCCGTTGAGAAGCGTAAGAAAAGCACCCTGCCACTGACATGTGTTGCACAGTGCAGCTATTCCACACGAGGATCGTGTTGGACTGTTGCAGTGCATTTCTGCATATGGGTACTTCCATTCTGCTGAGGGGATGTTGGATTGCAGCCATGGAGTTATATATAACAATTGCACATGAGTAGGTTGCAACATTGTACAACTTAATGTGCAGATATATGAAATGCATGGTGGCAGTGCCAGTGTGCATGTGGAGGACACAATGTAGAATGCACATATGGGTCTGCAAGGCACAATGGCAACACGTGCCATGGCAGGGTGTGTTCAGCTCTGTTTCCACAACCTTCAGCTGAATAGGGATGTTATGACATGGCTAAAAATGTATAAAAGTGTTTGGACATTCTTAGGGAAGCCAAGCATGTATAAGTCCCTAAGAGGCCTCGGGGCTCAAATCCAGAGCAGATGCGATACCTGCTGACCCAGAAGTCACCAAGTGCCATTGGTGGAGTGTAGTTCAATTCTAGCTTTCCTAGAGCCCTGGGTAGAAGGTCCAAAGCTTCAGTCTTCACTGATAGCAAAAGGAAGGAATCCTTGGTGCAGAGCCACTGCTGCCAGACAGAGTGGACAGGGCTGGCTTAAATGTTCTCCGAGGCTCTTGCTCCATCTAAGGCAGCGTTCCATGTTCCAGGTGGCAAGTGTCCACTCTCAGTCCAGGCAGTCAGCCAACAAGCAGCTGATAAGGGCTGGCAGCAAGCAACTGTCCCAAAATGTGGTTCCTTATTTTAATCTAGTAAGCACATTCCCAGCGATATCCATAAATCAAAGCACAGTCAATACAATTCTAAGTCAGAGGTCAGAGACACGGCAGGAGGCAAGTTCTGGAGGGGAATGGCTCAGCTTTTATAGGTTCAGAGATCAGCGCAGCTGCTGCTTGATTAATTGTTGTTTGTTATCAATTCGCTGGGATCAGCATAGATGTTCCCTTTGGTGCCTTCAATAAGTTATCTTCCGTGTCAGAAGGAGCAGGGCTCTCTGCTAGGGCTGGCACTGCCCCCTGTTCTGCATCTGGGGTGGGTGGTACCGTCTCCTCCCACTCAGCAGGTTTTGCTATTTCAGTCTCTGCATCGGAGTCTAGGTCTAGGTCCTGAAAGCGGGGCGTGACAGCAGGCAATGCTGCAGGCAAAGAACCCCCTTTGTCCCGTGGCTGGGATACCAAGTAGCAGGTCTGCTTTCGTCTCAAAAGCATGGAGGGAGCAACCCAGTGAGAAGACACAGAGTACTTGCAGGTGATCTCCAAGTGGAAGGAAACATCTCTTGTAGAATATGTTGCAGGGTCCAGACTGAGCGAACTAGTAGTCCCACTCTATTCTGCTTAAGTCCGACCTCACCTGGACCCCGGTGTCCAATTCTGGGTACCACAGTTCAAGAAAGATGTGGACAAGCTGGAAGGTGTCCTGAGAAGGATGACCTAGATGGCCAAGGTCTGGAGAACAAGTCTTAGGAGGGACGACTAAGGGAGCTGGGCGGTTTAACTTGGACAAGAGAAGACTGACCAGTGACATGATAGCCATCTTTAAATATCTGGAGAGAGGCCCTGTGGAAGATGGGGTGAGCTTGTTTTTTGCTGCTCCAGAGACCAAAACTCAAAGCAGTTCAAATTACAAGAAAAGAGATTCCCCCCTAAACATTAGGAAGAACTTTGTTACTGTGAGAGCCGTATGGCGGTGGAATGGATTGCCTCAAAGTCTTCAGAAGCCTTGCAGCAGAGGTTGGATGAGTGTCTCTCAGGAGTGGTAGCTGTATGGGGTTGGTCTAGATGGCCCTTGTGGCTCCTCCAAGTTGTGAGATTCCATAATCCTGTGTGAAGGGTAGTTTAAGCAGCCTCTCAGAGATAATCCATACAAGTGCAGCCCCACCTTAGCTGTCCTGAAAGCTTTAAGTCTGTTATTTGGAAGACACAGAGGCCCTTGCCAGGGAAAGAGCAAAGCCTAGGGAGTTGCAAAAATGTCCCTCTGATTCTCCCACAGTTTTGTGAGAAAGCTGAAATGATTCTGTTGGGAAACCAGAGGTTTCCAGCTTCAGGTATATGGGGACCCTTCAGTCCCTCCCTGTAGAGAAGGATCATTAATTTTTTAAAAACAGAAGACCAGAGGGAGAGAGAGCGGAGGGCTAGTTTTCTTTCCCATCTCAGTCTGGACTTGGAGGGCAAACAAGGACAGAGAGTAGCACCAACCTCAGAGGGTCAAGGAAGACAAAGAGATTTCTTCCCTGCTTTGTAAAGCCGTGTTGAGAATGAGCCCCGGCTGTGCAGAACATCTCTGTAGCTCTGGCCCCTGATGCTATGCCAGGAACAGGAAGAATGGGAAGCGCCAGAATGCCTGCCCAAAAGGTGCTCCTGGGGTCTCCAAAAGAGCAGCAAGCATCAGGCCACGCACCGTAGCACAGGGGGCAGCAGCACCTCTGATCACCGTGGCAGAGAACATCTTAAAAAGGCTCAGGCAGGTGACGTTCTGTCCTCTCCAGCCAAGGCGTGCTATATATAAACTCCCATCTCCCTCAGATCTGAAGCACAAGGAATGGGCTCCAAAGAGTATCAGACGAGGAGAAAGCTGCTCTGTTCTGATGGTGATGATGATGGTGATGACAATGAGGACAATTCTTCTAACCTCCGAAACCCCGTCAACTCTACAATAGTTTTGTTTACTCATTTATTTTCAAGGCAAAACTTAGAAGATACTTTCATAGGGACAGACAGGTTTGTTTACTTGTCCAAACAATAAGGCCAAAAGCCCAGTTATTGTTGGAGTTTCTCCAGTCAACTGCAGAAAAATAATGGGAGATTTTAACATTAGAATGAGAGAGGTCAACTTCACCCACCAGAGAATGGCGGCATAGATAAGTGAATGGGTCTTTGCAAGTGACAAGGGCTCCACGGCTGGGTTTTTAGAAAGCAGATACGCAGACAGCACAATTCTCCCTACTATTTTTTTTTTAATTCGAACACACAGGAAAAATTATTTGCCCTTTACTTACACCTTGGATCTGTGTAAAACTGAAAATGCACAGTTGTGAAAATAGATGGGAAACAAGCCACATGAAGTGTTGACTAGGCACGTAAATGACGGTTTTGATCAGACAATCCTGGTAAAAACTAGAGAAGCTCAATTTTGGAGAGAGACCAATTTTCTCAGGACAAATTTTGGCAAAGTGGCAGGAATTAACAAGTTTTGAACTGGTGCAACTGTGTGGCTGTGTTGGATTTACACTGCTATATTGATGCAAGATCACCTGGATTGTCCTGTGGGTCAACAAACAAAGGCAGATTCATAAATGAGTTCTTGTTCTTGTTATATTTATTTATAAATCGCGTGTCCAGTACTTATTTATTTATTCATTTATTTATTTATATGCTATCTTTTCTCCCAAAATAGGGCCCAAGGCAGCTTCCAAAAAGGGTATTCAAGGCAGCAGTTATAGGTGCTGGCTGTCCATTGTCAGGCAACGGGTTGCCAAGATATTCAGCAGGCAAACAGATAGAGCTTAGCAGTCCAATAAAGCTTGTTTGGCCAGGGTGAAGCAGAAGTGAAATCAAGTGTCAGTCCAAAGGTCAGGACTCCAGCAGGCAGGAAGGTCAGGCAGTCCAAAGGTCAGAGAAGACAGGCAGACAGCAAGCGGGGAATCTGTAGCACAAACGAAGGCAAGGGCCAACAAACACACTAGTTGTTTTCTGGCATTGAGCCACCGCTCCCTGCCTTCCTCGAGAAGGCTGGAGCCTGCTGGCTCTCATCCCAGCCTGATTAGCACCTGATGTGCTTGCATCTGCTTGTCCTCTTTCAAGGCTACTGGTCACCTGGAGATGCTGAGTCCTCACCCAGGACAGCAGCTTATGAAAATTAAAACAAATACAGCTGGAAAAAGTTAACATCATACAAAAATTAAAATATAATTAAACCAGCAATAGAATTGAAAGCAGATCAAGGATAACCATCACAAAGAGGAACAACAAATATAAACAACACAGCACATGAAGGATATCATGAAAGACGCTAGTCAAATTTCTCTTGGGATTTCAAGACCCTGTGAGCAGCTGCCAAGAAGACCCTGTCTCTCCCACATTCCCACCAGGTGTGCCTATGAGGATAATAGGACAAGGAGAAGGACCTCCCCGGCAGATCTCAGGACACCGGCAGGCCCATATAGGGAGACACAACACAATTATGGTAGAGTAGATAAAAGCTATTGATTCTTGGGGGGAAACTGCAGTTGGTACAGAACATAAGCAAAGAGCCAAGCAGGCTTTGGATTGGATTGGCTTTTTGTGCATGTTGGGGAATTTGTGCACTTTTCTAAATGAATCTTGCCCAGTATGGAAAAGATGGAAAGCCAAGAAGCAAGTACATCATGGGAGAAAGAGCGTGGTCACCTGGGGCACTGTAGCTGAGCCAGTTTCAGGCCAAGGGGCCGAAGTTCCCAACCGGTGAACTGCACCCCTGCTTCATCCAGAAACGTTTTGGTGACTTTTGAATGTTGTTTTTAGCAGCACACAGAGTGAATTTGATCCAGACATGATATTCTTGGCACTGTGCAATGGTTTGAGAGATGGGAGCACCCCTAAACCTTCCAACCATAGAATCAAAGAATGATAGAGTTCGAAGAGATCCCAGGGGCCAAATCCAGTCCAACCCCTTTCTGCCAGGGAGGAAGACACACTCAAAGCACCCCCAGGAAATGGCTATCCGGCCTTTGTTTTAAAACCTCCAAAGGAGGAGGAGACTCCACCATGCTCCGTGGAGGCAGCAGTGGATTCTACTCTCAAACTGCCCTTGCCCTAAGAAAGTTCTGCCTCACGTTTAGGTGGAATCCTTTCCCTCTAGACTTAACACTATTATAAGTCACTAATTGGATACGAGCCCCACATTTAGACTGCTGATCAAATATTTTCAAATATTCTTTCCGTCCCTACTCCAAATGGCTGCTGTGGCTGCCCGGGATTTTAGGGTGTCTGCTTTCCTGACCCTACCTGGATATCCCTGGCCCATTCTCCACGCCACTCCACCCATCTCCTGTTGACCCCCCATGCAGGACTGACCCTGCTTAGCTTCCAAAACATCAGTTGACAGGTGCAGGGGTACCACATTCATCCCACTAGTACAAAACATGGTCTAACTATAATTGGATATTGCAAACACAATCACGGTTTAAGTCCCAACATATATGTCTAACGATACAACAAATCTGACACATCCACACTGTCCCAAAAGTTCTGTGCATCGTCCAGTGAGGTGCCCAGTCCAGGACCTGACGGCGTGACTCTGTCCCACCTGGGCTGCTCAGTCACGTGGTACTGCAACACTTGGAGGCAACCTTACGGCTCCAAACTGAAAACACAGAATAGAAGCAAATGCCATGTAGAAATTCCTCTGTAAGGAATTGGCCCACTTGTTCCCTCAGAAATTGTTGCTCTTGCGTTCCTTCAAGTTGTTTCTGACCCTACGGTGAACCTATCATGGAGTTTTCTGGGGGCTGAGAGTCTGTGATGGGCCCAAGGTCGCCCAGTGGGTTTCCATAGTCAAGCAGGGAACTGAACACAGGTCTCCAGAGTTGATAGTCCAAGTCTCCAACTTTTACAGCATACTGGCTCTCCCTCTGAAATACACAAGTGGAAATCCCGCTCTGATTCAAGTGGCAAAGGACCCGATCCGTAGCCTTGGCCACTGCAACCGCACCTCCCCTCTAGCTCCAAATCTCCCTCACTTCACGAGCTCAGACCAGCAAGTCCAGCCCTTTGCTTGGGTGGAGTCCCCACCCTCTGAGCCAAAGACTCTGCACAAGACCTCAAGGGGGGTTATGCGGGGAGTAAGTGAGGAGAGGGTCCTTGGGACTCTGCGTGGCAGCGGCTGTCTCTTTCAGCACCCCCCCATGCCAGTCTTCAGCGAAAGCTTCCTTTCCACCCTGCCTGATCACCCAGGGACCGAATCCCCCACCACATACGCCAGCAGGACACCCGTGATAGCTTGGAGGCAGCAGCTGGCGGACTGGCCCCTGCCATACGGAGGCAACGGCTGGGAACTAAAGGCCGGCAGCGCACGCTGCACCGGCAGCGCCTCCACCATGCACGGCGAATCGCCAGTAAAGCGCCGCTGAGAGGGACTCTGTAAATGCCTTGTCATCTCCCATTAAAGTCAGGGAGAGCGACTTCATTGCCTGGCTTCCCCTTCCGCCCGCCTGGCTGCTCCCTCCCAGCCTTTCGAAGGGGAAATGCCTCCCCCGGAAATCCAGGAGGAATCAAGCGGCCAGCCTGACTGGGGCCATTTTCGCACTGGACTGTTACAGCGCTATGATTCCACTTTCAACATCCTATGGAATCCTGGGGTTTACAGTTTCGGGAGGGGCCTGCTGGCCCCTCCCGAAACTGCAAACCCCAGGATTCCATAGGATGTTGAAAGTGGAATCATAACGCTGTAATAGGCTACTGTGGAAATGGCCTCGAAGAGAGGCCCTTCTGTCCCAGGCCCTGGCGGACCAGAATCCTTTTAGTTAAAAGCAAACGTTCTTAAAGACTTTTCAATACAAACAAACAGACAGACAAAGAAATGAAACAGCAAGCAGAGAGAGAGAGAAGGAAGAATTAACATTATTTCTGACTTTCCTGACAATGGTTCTATGTTTTACTACATGAGTCCTCCAATGATATTCTATTCAAACACTCTTCAGGTTAGCCAGACCTAATAATGATCAAACCCTACAATTAACATATTGTTTTCACTATGCTGCCAAAATGCAGTCAAAGGAACCTGGTCTTTGAAAAAGGACCCCAGTGATTTTTCTCTAACCAGTATGGATACTTTGTCTATTTCAGCCGGGTCAGTCAGTTTCAGCAACCCATCTTGGTTCATAGGAAATGGGGCACTTTTCCATATCTGTGTGTACATTAATCTCACACCTGACAGACCAGAATCTGAACAGAAAGAAGACGCCTGAATTTGGTACCTGCACAGTCTCATATAGGAAGCACTAGATCATCATACTGTGTGTACATTGTAGTCACATTCCATGCAGATAACATTCCTGACCAGATATTTACATCATCTTTCAGGCTAGGCATCAAAACTGGCCTTCCATAGATTTTCTCTGGACTCCTTGATTGCAGAAGGCTTTAATGCTTACATATCAGGAGAGAAGAAATATGCTGGATAGGTCTATAGCCACATCAGCTTATTTTTCTGGAAGGAAAATCCCAAGGCATACTATTCTAAAAAGCACAAGCATTTTTTTCTAAATTAGCCCAAGCAAAGTCATCTTAGTGCCTCTTTCCCCTTTACTTTCAAAGGGTCTGGGCATCAGGGTGATGTAGCAGGAAGCTGGCAATGAGCACAGGGCTCTTTACTGCTGATCAAGTGAATTTATAGTCCGCTCGTGTATAGAATAGAGGGTGCCAACCCACCCTCCCAAAATAAAAAGCACTTAAAGCAGACAGGCTGGGGCAAGTTGGTGGTGGAGTGAATCTGGAAAAAAGCTTATTTGGCCTCTGGTGTTTGCTCATGGCTCGTATGGTTGGTGATGATCCACAGGTCCCTAGTGGAAGTATAAGACAAAACAATCTCTCCTCCCTGGAGTCCTCAGATCTTAGGTCCTGGACCCTGTTCTCAGGAAGAGGTGGAAGAATTTGGTGGCTTGAGTGTACTCTCCAAACCACACAGCTATTGTCTGCTGTTTTCTGTTCAAAGAGGAGCTGGGAAAACATAACTGTGGTTGAACTACAGCTCCCATGCAGTAGTACTTCCAAGTAATACTTCCTTAAAAGTAGTTCTTAAAAGCAGTAGTTCTAAGAAGGCTTTTCAAAAGAGCTGAGAAAACTGTGTGTTGGGGGCCAGGATCCCACATGGTCTCAGCATTGTGAAAATATACTTGAGGAGAGTTACGCTATGCTAGAACTTACGCAGTCCCTAACCAGAAAGTTCACGCAGTGGGGAATGGAGACAGATGCCATCTCATTGCTCAATGTGCTATGAGCAATGAGCAATGTGCAAAGGCAGTACACAAGGCACAGGGTGCATTGATACACTACTGGAGGAACATAATAGCAATAGCATGTGTATTTCTATACTGCTTATCAGCGAAGTGCTCTCTAAGCAGTTTACAATGTTCTAAGCTAACTGCCCCCAACAAACTGGGCACTCATTTTACCAACCTGTGGAAGGATGGAAGGATGAGTCAACCTGGAGCCCGGCAGGATCAAACTCACAACCCTGTGGCTGCAGTACCAGCGTTTAACCACTGCACCACCAGGGCTCTTATTGCACATTATTGCACAGCTGCAATGGTTCCACATGTAGGACCTGCTCCTGCCACCATCAAATGGATAGTCTGTTCTTCATTATTCCAATATGTCACTCCATATGTGTAGTGCAACTTACAGCTGCATATGTGTCAGAAGCAGGAAGGACTTGCTGATGCCTCCAAGGGAAACTGGAGAGACAAGGACACCTCCTCCTATGTCAGGGAGGAGGAACCGGGAGATCCAGCAAAGCCAGAGAAAGGAGGGGGCATTTTGCGTGCTCATTGGCCTCAGCTGTGTCTTTTGCAACAGCTGGGAAATGGCATGGCTGGGCTGCCTTGGAAAAGCTAGTCAGGAGGATGTGTTAAGAGAGAAGGAGAAACAAGGAGAAAGGAGGGAAGGAGCCAGCTTGGCCTTGCAACTGACATGGCCAGGCTGGGAGACCCCAACCCCAGCAACCCTTCCTGTGACCACTGAGCCAGGAGCTGCTGTAAGAAGCTTGACAACCCATCCCATCCTGGTCAACAGAGGAGATCTAGGTGTCTTCACTGCACCCAGTGAACCCAGAAGTAATGAGCCAATGAATTCCAGATGTTGTAGGCTACATTTCAGGAGAAGGAACTGGGAAAACCACCTCTGAGGATTCCTTGCCTAAGAAAACCCTATAAAATTCATAGGGTTGCTGTAGGTTGACAGGTGACTTGATGGTGTGTGTACACACACACACACACACTCTGGGGGTGGGGGAACCACAGTATGTCATAGGGATGTGTTGTGTTAAATAATTTATTCCAACGGGGAAAACAAATAGCTTAACGAATTATCTCCCTACAACCAGAGGTCTTTTAAAAATATGCCATTTTCAAAGAAGTCTTGCAGCGGCAGAAAGCTACACATGGAGAAAGTCTCCAGCTGCATGGGGTGGGGGAATCTTCCCTGTATGACATGGGGTGGCAGGGAAGGACTGGAAGACTATAGTCCCCTTAGGATTCTTTTCTGGTTCTCACCCCACCTCATGACACTGGGAAGCCAGTTTATTTCATAGAATCCTGGAGTTGGAAGAGACCCCAAGGGCCATCCAGTCCAACCCCATTCTGTCATGCTGGAAGACACCAGCAAAGCACTCCTGAGAGACTGACAGACCATTGATTTATATGGAATACTCAGCTTCATTGTTTCAACAGATCCCCTGCCTGTTGGTCTCTTTCTGGGCACAGTTCTAGGTGTTGGCTGTGGGTTAGAACATCCTTTGTGGCTCAGGTCCAGGTTATCTGAAAGACCCCGTCTCCCTGTATGAGCCGGCTCTGACTCCGAGATCTTCAAGGGAGTAGCCCTTCCCTCCATCCCACCACCTTTCCAGGTGCGTCCAGGGCTAGAGCGGAGGGGAGCTCTCAGTGGATGCTCCGAGGTTGTGAAACTTTCCACCGAGGGAAGCTATGCTGTTTTTGTGTCCTCCTGGCAGGAAAACACCATTTAAAAAAAAAACCTCAGACAGCTTTTTGGCAACTGAGTGGTTTTCAAGAAAACATTTGTTTAATGGCTTGGTAATATAGTCTCTCTCCTCTCTTCTCATTTCCTCTCCTCCTCCTCCTCCTCCTCCTCTTTTTAAGAGAGAGTGTTTTTTTTTAAAGTGTTCTAAAAGCTTCATTGCTGTGTGCCTTCAAGTCATTTATGACTTACACTGACCCTAAGACAAACCTTGCTTGCCTTTTCCTTCCTCCGAGGCGGCGAGTCAGCCAGTCGGGTTTCCATGGCCAAGCGGGGATTCAGGCCCTGGTCTCCCCGTCTCCTGGTCTAACAGTAAAGCCCCAATACCATGCTGGCTCACAAAAGCATCATAGTGTTTCAATATTTTAATCATTTAAACTTTAGGCTATATCTTTATGTTTTACTTGTTTTCACCTGGGCTTGTTTTGGGTTGGGTGTGAGCTGGCTTGAGTCTTAGTCCTAGCTGAGAGTTGGAACAGAAGTCAAATATATCATAAGTCAAATACATTAAATATATACAGAACAACATTATAGAATGGCAAAGTTGGAAAGTACCCTGAAGGTCATGCAATCTAACCCTCTGCAGTTGTAGAAATCCAACTTTGAAGCATCTGTAGCAAATGGTTACCCAACCTGTGGTTAAAATCTGCAATAGAAGACAGCTGACCAGCTTCCGAGGTCACCCATTGCACTGTCAAACAGCACTTCCCCTCAGGACTGTCTTTCCAGTACTTAGAATCTCTTTTTTCCCAAATTTGCATCAGTTGGTTCGGACGCTGCTCTCTGGAGCAGCAGAAAATAAGCTTCCTCCATTATCTACACAGCAGCCCTTCAGATACTTGAAGACGTCTGATCTTACTAGCTCTCTGTCTTCTCTTTTCCACGCAGTCAACCCCACTGAAGTTCCTCGTACACCTCAGTTTCCAGACCCTCCGCTCTCTTGGTTCCCCTGGACACATCCCAGGTTGTCGCTATCCTGCTCAAACTGTGGTCTGAACAACTTGACACAAGGACTTCATGTGAAGTCTGACCAAAGCAGAATAGAGTGGTCCTATAATTAATTATAACTATCTAAGGTGCTGAACCCATAATATTGCCCATATAAATGACCCTTGCACTTTGACTCCACTTTCTAGCACCGTCTGATGTATGCCAGATAGGCCAGTGGGGCAAAGCCTTTCCTCTGGGAGATCCCCTTTATCCCAGGAAGTTCAGTGGACCTATTTTTAACATACAGTCCTGTGCATGCAAATCACAGAATTCTAGACCTGGGGGTCATCCAGTCCAACCCCATTCTGCCAGGCAGGAAGATACCATCAAAGCCCTCCCTTTGACAGATGGCCATGCAACCTCTGTATAAAAACCTCCAAAGAAGGAGAAGACTCCACCACATTCCCTTGAGGCAGCAGCATATTCCAGTGTCCAACTGCTCTTACCTTCAGGAAGTTCTTCCTATTGTTTAGGTGGGATCTCTCTTCCTTATAGCTTGAATTCATTGCTCCATGCCTTGGTCTCTGGAGTGGCAGAAAATAAGCTTGATCCATCCTCAAAATGGCATCCTTTCAGATATTTAAACATGGCTCTCATGTCCCCTCCTAACCTTCTCTTCTCAAGGCTAAACGTAACCAGCTTCGTGAGCCTCTCTCCATAGGTCTTCATGATTTCCAGGCTGTTGGCCATTTTGGTCAACCTCCTCAGAACACATTCCGCACATCCTTGGGACCCATTCCAAAGGTCTGGCACAGGAAAGAATCTCCCTGAACTTGCTCCGTTCCTTTCCTCAGGGGAGCCAAATGCTGGCCAGTGTTTTTGAAAGCCCATCCCTGTGCAATCTCTTTTGCACGGAACCACTTCGGGACAGCAGAGGGAGCTGGAGTCAGCTGTGAAAACGGCACGGCTTGTACCATGCAGCTCTTCAAGCGGAGTTAATCACAAGAGGGAGGTGAAGGTTGTGTTAGGTCCTGGAGGGAACATGGCGAGCCTTCCCTGGACGACCTCACAATTATGTTGTCTTTACAGGGCTAAGAGATCCGTGTGTATGTGTTTATGCGTCTATCTCTCTTTCTGTGTGTGATTGTACATAAAATATGTGAGCAGCACCAAACTGAACTGTGATTCTGGGAAACCCAACAGAATGTTTCTGTTGCCTTTGTTCAAGCAAACACGGCCCTGGTTCTCTTCTCTCCCCCTTTTCACTCCAGCATATTCCTAAGAAATAAGAGTCCAGGTCTTTTATCTTAGTCCTGTAAAGACAGCATAATTGTGAGGTCACCCAGAGAAGCTGCCTCAGATCACAACACCACACTGGTTCTTAAGGCCCACGGTTACTTTCTGAGAGTTCCCTCTTACACGATCATGAACTGAGTAAAGGCTTTCACACAATATAATTTATAGCACTATGGCACCATTTTAATTCTCATGGCTGCATCCGATTGAATCCTTGGGTTTACAGTTTGGGGAGGCTCTAGCTCTCTCTGGATGAAAATTCTAAATATTTCTCCCTCATCTGCAAACCCCAAGGTCCCATAGGATGGAACCATGAAAGTTAAAGTGGAATCATAGAGCTACAACTGTTGTGTGAAAGGGCCCTGTGTCTGTTGCAGAACGACCAAAACAGGTCCAGAAAAGGGTCTGGAAGCCCAGCCCCATGAGGAACGGCTGAGGGAACTGGGCACTTTTAGCTTGGGGAAGAGAAGGCAGTGAAAGGTGATATGATAGAGCCATTGTGAAATATCTGAAGGGATGTTGGACTTGGTGGCCATTGTGGTCTCTTCCAACTCTGTGATTCTATCTCATATAGAAAATGGGGTGTGGTTGTCTTCTTCTGTTCAAGAGACTAGAACACGAATCCAAGGAATCAAATTTATGACAGTAAGAGCCGTTCTACAGTGGGAAAGGCTGCCTCGGAAGGAGATGGACTCGTTTTCTTTGGACATCTCTGGACATAGTTCAGATGGGAATGTTTTTGGAGTGCTTCAGTTGTATATTCTTGCTGGTCTAGATGGCCCTATAGCTTCACGTGGAAAGGGAACTTACCCATGTGTACGACATCAACACCAGTGTGTTTTGAATTGGGGATCTCTACCTTCAGCCATCAAATGCCCTTCAAGTGGCGGGCTCTCTCTGTCTCTCTTTTCCTGGATGTGTTGCATCCCTCAGCCAGCTGCGAGCGTGGACTGATGGCAAGGCAGCAGTGCGTTGTCCCACGGCTGCACCCTTGGCTTTCCCACTCTTGCCCCTTTGTCCACCTCCCCCTTCTGCTTCAGAGGTAAGCCTGGAGGGTCCTTGGTGTCTCCACTGTCCAAAATTTAATCTAGGTCTGGCTTCCACCTCTCAAGGACGCCACCCCTTTGGCTGAAGGAAGGCAGCTCAGGTTCCTCCCAGCTCCCTGCCAGCTGGATACCGAAAATGCGAGCCAGTGATAGAAACCCAAGGGGGTGGGACTGTGCCAGGTAGGTGTCAGAGTCTTCCTCCAGGGTGGAAGGAAGAGGGAGCTACCTGATCTCCACCCCGAAGTTTTGCTCCTCTTCTGAATGCAATTGGACGGAGAGGAGGGAGAACATAATTGAAGAGGAAAGAGTTGAGGGCGAAAAATTATTAGCAATGTCATTTTTTTAATGACTGTTTTGAAAAAAAGCAGAACAGGATTGGCTTTTCAATAAGCCGGGGCGCAGGGGCTTTTCTCATCTGTCTTTAAATCCCACTCCAGCGATCCCATCCTCTCTCTCCACGTGCCTGCAGAGATATCGTATAGCCCCAGCGCGTGAATCCCAAGGAGATGCAACTCTCCCCTCAGTAAAAAGGAAACCCTGGCAGTGGATTGTCTCCTCTCCAAAAAACAAACCTCAGAAGGACCCATTCACAAGAAAGACAGCAACCTGTCACGCGTTACTTTTCTGCAGAAGGGACGCAGAACTGTTGACATTAAATGCCAAATGCTAACACCCTGAGCAAGAGGGCAATGAGAAGTGGAGAGAGTGTGACTTGGGGACTGCTTATAGACCCCAACTTGACTTCTGCAGCCCTTGACACCTCTCAGTCCTCCAACGCTCATTTTAAAAAAAGTTGGGTTGCCGTTGAGGTTACATGTCAGAGAATCCTAGAACCCTAAAGTTGGAAGACCCCCCAAGGGCCATCCAGTTCGGCCCCCTTCTGCCAGGCAGGAAGACACCATGAAAGCCCTGCCTTTGACAGATGGCCATCCAGCCTCTCTTTAAAAACCTCCAGAGAGAGAGGTTCCACCACATCCACTGAGGCGGCAGTGGATTCCACAGTCACCCTGCTCTTGCCCTCAGGAAGTTCTTCCTAATGTTCAGGTGGAATCTCTTTTCCTGGAGTCTGAAGCCGTCTCTCCATACAGTCCTAATCTCTGGAGCATCAGAAAACAGGCTTGCTCCATCCTCCGCGTGACATTCCTTCAAATATTTAAACATGGTGCAACAACACTATCATGCCACCTCTTAAACTTCTCTTCTCCATTCTAAACCTATCCAGGTCCCTCAGCTGCTCCTCACAGGGCTTCATGGTTTCCAGGCCTTCTGCCATGCTGGTTGTGCCCCTCTGGACATGTTCCAGCTTGTCCTGGTTTTTCAGTCTGAGGGATGGGCTTGCCTCATAAACTTGCTCTCTGCTTGGGCAGCATGCCCAAGGTGGAGGACAGAAACATAGGATGGATTGGGACCTGGGTGCTCCAGTTTTCAAACTAGAGAGGGAAAGAATATTAAAAAATATTCCAAAAATTGTGTAAAAAAATCCCTTCTATGTTCCTCAAGTATTGAGAAAAGAATCTTGAATTGATGTGGATCTTTGCAGTTCAGGACTTATTTCTACACAAAATTCACAGCTGGTTATTCTATGTGAAAAGCATCATTTTTGACGTAGGAAACTCTCATTTTCTGCTCAAATAAATCTATTTTCTGGGCAGAATAGCCCACGTACGAATTTTGTGCAGCATAATTCCCAATTACAGCACTTTCTGTACCGAAAACAATATTTCTGAAGAGATACAGTATTTTCTGGACTGTTTTGTTTTCAGAAAGAGCTGTTTTCTGGGTAAAACAACCAAGTGTGAATTTTGCATCAAATAATTCCCGAGCTGCAAACAGCTTTTGAAAAACTCTGCAACTTTTTTGCATCAGGAAGAAAACTGCTGAAATTGCTCATTCCTTCCTTTGAGAAGAAAATTAGCAGAGATTGCATTCCAGTCTCAAACTGACGCAAGAGCAACTGCATGGCTCTGCCTGTTTCTATCCGAGACCGCCCTCACCCTCAGCCCAATAAACGCATTACACTAATATGGATTTTGAAAATCAAGAGTCTGTGAGGACCCACCAGTATGTCCCTCCCCATCCTGTGACACGGGGGCTTCTCTTTTCCAGCATGTTCTGACAGGGTCGCCCTGTCAAATCCTGTATCGCGTTCCCTGTTAATGTTGGTTTATTGAGATAAAACACTGAGTCTGGTCATTCATCTAGCTGATAATCCCACTCCAACCCAGTAATTCAATCAGGGGAGAGATTGAGGACCTGGGATTAGGGGGAAATGATGGATGGGTGCCCCGGGTACATCTGGCGCGCTTGGAGTGCTTGCTGGGAGCAGCTGTTTCCTCCTGGCGCTGCAATGAAATGATCGGAGGGGCAGCGTTGCTGGTGAGAAGGGGCGGGTGCTGGTCCCTTGCCTTTTTTGTCCTTTGGTCCTTTGGGAAAGTGTGCTTTTCCTGTAGGATTTGGCAATGGCTTTGTGCATGCATGTGTCATGTGTTTGTTATTTGAAGCAGGTCCATGGTAAAGCAAAGGTTAAGAATTGTGAGATCAAAGCTCTCTACAGAGAATTCCAAATGCCTCTCCTGTTGTTGTGTGCCTTCAAATCATTTCTCACTTATGGAGACCCTAAGGTGAAGCTATAATGGGTTTTCTTGGCACGCTTGGTTCAGAGGAGGTTTGCCTTTTCCTTCCTCTGAGGCTGAGAGAGTGGGAGTTGGCCAAGGTAACCCAGAGGGTTTATACAGTTGAGCAGGTCTTCCCGAATTGTAGTGCAGTACTCAAACCACTACAGCATGCTGGCTTTCTTCAAACGTCTCACCGAACTACAAATCCCAGAATCCCATAGAAGGCAGCCATGTGGGTTCACCTGAGGTTGAAGTGACATAATGATATAGAGTGGTTAATCGTGTTGTGACACTTGTGAAATAAGACTGCCCTAACTTCCAGTAACTTCTTGTTGTTAAAACAAGGGCCCAGAGGAACCCTAAAAATGTGACAATGTCCTAGAGGGTGTTTCAAGGCATTTGGAGGCAATTTTGGGCTTTTTTTAGGGAGAGAGGGAGGCACTGGGGGGGTATCTCTCTAGCCCTTCAAGAGTTTCTAGTGGGCTAACCCTTCTCTCTGGTAAAAAGATCAGAAAATTCATGATTTTCATCTTCGTCATACGCTTTCATGGAAACCTGTCTTGGCAGCAGCACTTCATGGTAGGAGGCACGTCAAGAAAGCAGTTATGGCTGGGTATCAGTGTGGACTGGATTACCCTTTCTAAGGATGCATTGTCAGACAAATAATCTACAAATGGAAAAGGTTCAAGGCCACAGTCACTCTAGCCAGGAGCAGCGATCCTGCCAGAATCTCTCCAAGAACAAACCGGCACATCCCCCAGGGAGTTCCAAAGAACCCCAGAGTAGCATCCAAGGGTCTGGAAGCCCCGCTGGCCTTGGCTCATGGGAGTGTTCCTGACTCAATGGTCAGGAAAAGACTGAAGAAGAATAATGTTTGTGGGAGGAGAGCCAAGAGAAAAGCACTGCTTGCTGAAAAGAACATTGCAGCCTTTCTGAAGTCTGGCAACAGAAAACGTAGATGATCCTCAAGACTCCTGGAATGATGGTTGCTGGACAGACCAGTCAAAGGCCAAACTTTCTGGCTTCAGTGGACAACATTATGTGAAAACCAAGGGGATAATTGTAAAAGAACCATTTCCCAACAATCAAACATAGGGGTGGGAATGGGATAGTGTTGGCCTGTTTTGCTACCTCAGGACCTGAATCACAGAATCGCCCAAGGGCCAACCAGTCCAACCCCCTTCTGCCATTCAGGAGGACACAGTCCAAGTCCCTTCTTTGACAGAGGACCACCCGGCCTCTCTTTAAAGCCTCCAAAGGAAGGAAGGAGACTCCACCACACTCCCAAGAAGCAGTGGATTCTATTGTCAAATTGCTCTTATCCTCAGGAAGTTCTTCCTAAGGGAAAGAAAAAGAGGACTCAAGCATTACTGCCTGGTCAGCCTGACATCAATACCGGGAAAGGTCCTGGAGGAGATCCTTAAACAGTCTGTAAGCACTAGAAAAGAAAGTCCTGATCACTAGAAATACTATGGACTTCTCAAAAACAAGTCATGCCAGACTAATTTGATCTCCTTTTTTGGTAGAGTTACAAACTTAGTGGATGAAGGGAATGCTGTGGATGTCGTGTATCTTGATTTAAGTAAGGTCTTTGACAAGGTCCCCCATGATATCCTGGCAGACGAGGTAGGAATGGATGTCTTGGATGTTTCTCACTCACCATTAAAGTTGAAATGAGGATGTGTAACAAAAGCAGCACATCTATATAACATCACACTCAGCCAGTGTCTTTGCTTCTCCTTCTTTAAGAGAAAAACATCCTTCTGAGAAGGCGCTTCCACAGCTGTGGTTAATATGAGGATGCCATCTCTCTCCCGCCTCCCCCATCCTTTTTCCTAGCTCTAACCCAGGCACCGTTTTGGCCCTCTGCCTCTTCTCTAGCTTGGAGCGGCTGGGAAGAGAATGTTTCTGCTTCTCCTTTGGCTTCCTAACAGGCTCTTAAATATTTCACGATGGTTGTTATCCACTTTTATTGCCTGGATGCCGAGCAGCTTACAGAGCAGGCCATTTCCCCTTGCTTTTCGTTCTGTGCGGCCTCAGCCTCTTAATCCTTTCTCGCTTTCACTGATTGTCGTCTTGCCCTTCCTCCTGCCTGTTTCGCTGATGGCTCTGCTGATACAACCCAAACCTGGGATATTTCTTCTCCCTACAGCTTCATCCCAGAATGGATGCTCTCTGTCTGTTCTTGTCACACACAGATGACAAGAATAACCATGAAGATGCTCCTGCTCCAGAGACCTGTAGGAACATTTTGTATTTAGGTAGGCAGAGTCCAACAGGCTAGTGCAATGCCAGCTTCTGGCAAGAACTGCAGAGAGAAAGCTCACTGCCATGTCTATGCATGGTGTGTGTGTGTGTGTGTGTGTGTGTGTGACTGTTTCATTGGCTCTTTTTCAAAAACCTTGGCCAAAAGAGCAACATGCAGAATTGCAGAATCATAGAATCTTGGAGCTGGAAGGAACCACAAGGACCATTGCATGGATGCTCAGTTGCAGCACTCCTGAAAGATGCCCATCAACCTCTGTTTAAAGGCTTCTAAAGAAAAAAAGTCCACAACCCTCAAAGGCAGCCTATTCCACTGTCAAACAGCGTTTACTATCAAGAAGTTCTTACTAATGTTTAGACAGAATCTCTTTCCTTGTAACTTGAATCTATTGTTTTATGTTTTGGTCTCTGAAACAGAAGAAAACAAACACACTCCATCTTTGAAATGACGGCATCCTTTCAAATATTTAACAAAGGCACTCATGTCACCTCTCAGTCTTCTGTTTTCCAGGCTAAGCATACCTAGATCCTCATATCATTCCTCACGTGGCTAGCTTTCCAGATCTTTGTTTCCGTGAACCCTAGAGTTGGAAGAGACCCCAAAGGTCCTTCCAATCCAACCCCATCCTGCCAGGCAGGAAGACACAATCCAAGCATTCCTGTTGACAGGTGGCCACCCTGCCTCTCTTTAAAGATCTCCAGTGTAGGACAGCCCACCACACTCACTGGCAGCAGCTTATTCTACTGTTCAATTGCTCTTGGTTGTGGTCCTCTGGACAGGTTCCACCTTGTCAAATCACAGCAGTGGGGCTCCTCTGGTTGATTGGTTGGTTGGTTTTTTGGTTGGCTGGGAGGTGCTCACTTTTACAGAGTCTGAAAGCAAAGGTGTAAAAGTAGGAATTCTTCCTCCAGCTGTAATGGGGAAAGAACATAAGGCCTTTTGGTCTGTTGGAAGTCTCAGGAAATAGGTTAGCTCCATCAGGAGTCCCAGGTCCTGTGATTTCTTTTTGCTCCTTCTTGCCTTGTTGTTGTTGTGGTCGTGGTGGCAGTGTTTCCGACTTACAGCGACCCTAAGGCAAACCTATCATAGAGTGGGCTGAGGGTGTCTGATGTGCCCAAGGTCACCTAGTGAGTTTCCATGGCTGAGAAGGGAACCGAGCTCTGGTCTCCAGAGTCACAGTCCAACTCTCAAATGGCTACTTCACACTGGCTCTCCTTTCTGCTTTACTAATCTCAAATACCTGTTTTCCTCTGCTGTCCCTTTCGAAGGGGAAGAAGATGGGGAAAGATGAAATTGCAGAACCTCACAGTAAGGATGCTCATCCCTTGTTTATGGAGCATGGAGTTCTGGGGACTACAGAATACGGACAGTCAGAGGTAAGAATATGCTGTGTTTCTGCTAAGCAGAGTGCAGCAAGCTAGGGCAACAGGAGTGTCTGGTGAAAACAGAAGTAATTCTAGAAATAGAAGCAATTCTGATACTCTGGATGCTCTTTGGGATATAAAAAGAGAGAAAAAAAGCCCACCTGACTGCTATCCTGCCTGGAAATCTATTCTAGGAAAAGGTATAAACCAAAGAATTGAAAACAGGATTCAGGTACCTCAGTCCCAAAAGCTGCTCTGGGGAACATAACCCACTTTGTGCAGACAGAGAACAAACAAATGAACCTTCTTTCTTGAAGAAAGAGGAAGTGACCTCAACAGAAAGGAAAGGAGCAAAAAGGCCCAAGTACGTAGAGCTAAGAAAATACAGAGAAGAGGAAGCACCAGGGGCTATCTATCTGGCCACTGCCTCCTCTTAAAGCTTACTTGAATGATGTGTTGATTGCAGTGCCTTTGATTCCAGCAGTAGCAGCCCCATAAGTACCACTACTTTTGCTGGAGCCATGGAGATAAGTACCTTTGCATCTGTCCTTTGGGTTTTTCTTCTCAGGAGGACTTATCATGGGCAAGAAGTTGCCCAGGGTCAAAAGATATTCAGAAAGTTGTAGAGATGGAAGGACCCCAAGAATCATCAAGTCCAACTTCCTGACAGTGTGGGAATCCACAGTCCACTGCATCCAGCCCACATCATCTCACCCAGTTCTTAGCCAACCCTCCCATGCCCATCTTGGTTGCTTCCCCATGGCTTTCTAAGAAGGCTAGCATGCAGTGAGAACATGGAAGTGATGCAAGAGAGGTGCCCTCTTCCAGAGACAGGGGACCATTGAGTTATTTGAGGGAATGGCAAGACTAACTCAGTGGTGATGGTGGGTGGGCAGTCCTCAGAAACTTGGAGAAATGGTTGCTATTTGCAAAAGCCAGATATTTATCCCCAGTACCTCCATTTTCCACTGCAGTCCCTCTCAAAATGGCAGCAGGAGGTGAAGTGCCATCTCTGCAGAAGAAAATCAAGCAATTTTGGTTTGGTCTAGGAGGGAGCAAACTGGGGTGGGAGAATGTTCTGTGGGGCAATTGCCCCACTTCCCCGTGAAGTTGCCCAACCTTGATATAAAGGGACAGATTGCTTTTGGGAAGGCAGAGGAGGACATCTGGGGTGGTCTTCTTGCAGCTTGTTTTGGGAAGTGTTTATCCCCCTGTGCTCCTGTTTCCCTCCAAGTGCAGAGGAGCCATGGGGAGCAACCCTGGTTTGCCTCATCTCTTTGCTCTTGAAAGGAAAATTTCTGAGAGGCCTTGGGTTTCTGAGGCACAGCCCTTCTGCCATGGAAGCAGGTGCAGAACAGAAGAGACATAGCTCAGACCCAACAGGTGCGGAACAAGCTGCCCATTCAAATCCTACACAGCTGTTAAAGTTTATGGGAGGCCATCAGAGGAGGGTGAGAAAGATGGTAAAAGGCCTGGAATCCAAGTCCCATGGGGAAGGGTTGAGGGAACGTGGATACTTAAGCTGGAGAAGACAAGATAGAGAGGTGATATGGGCTCTGTTGCTGTTGAGTGCATTCAAGTTGGCCTCACCTTATGTGAAGGAGAGATGTCCAAGGCACACTGTTCTTAACATCTCTGCACAGGTCTTGCAAACGCAGGGCAGAGATGGCTTCCTTGATGGAGTCTATCCACATATAGTGTGATCTTCTTTTCTCCCCTACCGCCTTCCACTTTCCTCAGAATTAGTTTTTTCCCCCAGTGAATCCTGTCATCTAGTGATTTGTCCAAAATGCAACAAACTGGGATCTATCCAAGGTGCCAAATGGGGAAGTGGCAAGAAGGTTTTGACTACTTCAATCCACCTGTAAGATGGTCTCCCTCTTTCCCTATTTCATTCCACTTCACCAAGTCTTACCAGCTTTTCTAACAAGCCATGTTGTCTCATGAGAGGCCCAAAGTACAACAGACTCAGTTTAGTAATGGTGACTTCTAGGGAGACTTCAGGCTTGATTTGCTCTCAGACCCATTTCTTGGTCTTTTTGGCAGTCCACGATGTGGACTAGCCAACTTAATATGGGAAGAGTTGTCATGTAAAAGATGGAGTGAGCTTGCTTGTGGTTTCTTCAGACAGTGGGACCAGAACCAGTGGATTCCAATGATAGGGAGAGAAGATTCCAGCTAAACCCCAGGTGGAGCTTTCTGATAGTAACAACTATTCAACAGAGAAACAATGGGCCACCTCAGAAGATGGCTGGTTCTCCTTTTTGGGAAGTTTTTCAATGGGGGTTGCATGGTGAGTCAACAATGAGTCAAGGCAAGGCAAGGTGAGGTCCTTGCAGGCCACTTTGAGCTTTTCTTCTGAATACACAGGAACAGAATCACCCTGTAAGTGAATCTCATCGTTGTTTACACATCTCAGCTGTTTGGATAATGGGTTGATGTACAAGCCATCTTTAAGTGTCTGGATGAAAGGAGGCCAAGAGGGGAGATGAGACAGCCATTTTCAATATCTGAAGGGCTGCCATCGTGTGGAAGACGGAGTGAGCTTCTTTTCTGCCAGCCAGAGAGTGGTGTTGGGCTGGATTCAAATTACAAATAAGGAGATTCTGGCTCAACATTTGTTGTTGTAAGAGCTCTTTGATAGTGGAATGGACCACGAAGGAAGGCAGCAGATTTTCTTTCCATGGAGATGCTTAAATGGAGTTTGGAAGACTACTTCTTTAGCATGATTTACTTTTGGATTTCTTACCTCTGCAAATGACTCTTGAGTGTTCCTTCCATTTCTGTAGCTGGAATCCTGTTTGCGTTTTACACACACATAAGCTCCCTTACCCATGCTGTTGTATTTTCTTGTTCACTGTGTAACATCCAATTCAGTTCATAGTTGTGTTAAGCAGAGTTTCACAGATGTAACCACTGCACATACAGTTGCACCTTCTTCAAAGAATTTATCAGTGCCTTTTGCATCCCAGTTGGGATTGGAAACACATTAGCTGAGCATTAGCCCCCATTGCATCACGGGACATCAGCAGGCACCATGGCAGATGCACAAATGGTTGCACAATGCTGGCATTCTGCAGAAGGGTGGCATAGTGCTACCGCTGTGCAACTGCGTGAGTGTCGATTTACACTCTGCAAGCACAATGGAGGATCCTGGCCAATTTTTATTTTTTTGGGAAAAAGGCAGCAAGCTCCAACAACCTCCCTGATTTCAGTAGAACAGTCCCTTCTGCTGCCCTCTGCGGCCTTTGCAGTGGAAATTTCCTCTTGTCGCTCAGTGGAATATTCCCCTTCTGTTGCTTTCTGAATGGTGCCCCCCAAATGCCGCTCTTTCCTCTCCTGAACACCTGGCACAGGAGGAAGGGGGAGGGGGAGGTAACAGGGAGGGGTCAAGAGGACAGAGATCCCTCCCGGGGGCTGAGAGCACCTGCTCCCACGCCGTCCCACGCTCTCCCGCCCTCCCCTCCCCTCCGCTCTTCTGCGCTTGTCTCCGCATCCGTATTTGCCTTGCTGAACGCGCTCGAAAGCACCGCTGCTTGAATAGGTGGGGTACAGTTACGCAGGTGCAGGACTGGAAAGGAAGAAAAGCCCTCAGATTGTGTCTCCCATGGCTTTTGCGTGCGTCTGTCTGTCTGTCTGTCTGTCTGTCTGTCTGTCTACCTACCTACCTACCTACCTACCTACCTACCTACCTACAAATACAAACCAATGAAACCAATACAAAGATATAAATATTTTAAAAGCACATTAGAATACTGTTTTAAAAACTCATAAAGGTAGTCTGAAAACAATCTAGAATCCAGTTATGTCACAGTTAAAAGAGTGCTTTCAAACACTGAATGCCTTGTGGAACCGCGGTGTTTTGTCCACTTGTCAGAAGCTTAAAAGAGGTGGACTCATCTAAATTCCTTGCATAGGGACTTCCACACTCAAGGGGTTGCTACAGAGAAAGCCCTGTTATGTGTACCCACCTAACTTCACGAGGTACAGGGCCACACAAGCAGGTCTCTTCTCAAGATCTAAAATTTCTGGCAGGTTCATATGGGAGGAGAGATTGGTCTTCCAGATGCCTTGGTCCCAAATCATTCAGGGTTTTAACGTCCACCCTGGACCACGGAGTCCACCCCCTTCCTCCTTCCTAGACTCAGAAGATTGGTTCAGGCCCTTGGCTTCCATCATATGGAGTACCTGGACATCAAAACGCCTTTCAAGACTCCAGGGGTGAAATTCTTTTGATGTAATTTCTGGCTGGCTCCAGGGTTCTCAAGGGTCCAGCTGAAGTTTCCAAGGGCCAGCAGCTGCCAGGCATGGGACTTCAAGGGATGATGGGAGCAGCAAAATAAAAAGCAGTTCTTAAAAGTTCAGTAAAACAATACAGCACCACCTTAAAAGCCCTTCGTTAAAAAACCTTCAGTTATTAAAAGCCCGTTGGGATAAAAAGGTATTTTCCCGCTGATGGAAGGAGATCAAGGAGGCAATGATTCCGGCCTCCTTGGGAAGGGAGTTCCAGAGTCTAGGGGCAGCAACCAAGGAGGCCCTTTTTCATGTCCCCACCATCCATACCTGGGAAGGGGATGGGACAGTGAGAAGGGCCCCTCCCGAGGATCTCTATACAACCCTGTATAGGGAGATCTGTTCTGTCAGATGCCCAAACGTCAGCCGTAGAGGGCTTGATACGTCATAGCTTGCACTTTGAATCGTGAATTTACACGTGGCACATCAGTTCATGCAAGGTTACCATGGATAAGAGGCTTCTCCAGACCAAGTTCAGAGATGTCTTGCAGGTGGTTCATCTGCCATGGGACCGGATGTGGCACTCAACCTATTCTAAATGAAGCTCCCTGAGCTCTTGGCTTGTCTTTTGCTGCACCTTTCTTCCTGCTGGTTTTGCTATCGTGGCCTTCGCAGTGTGCCTTCAGGTTGACTCTTGGACTTATGGTGATCCTTTCCTAGGGTTTTCTTGGCAAGAGTTATTTGTGGGAGATTTGCTGTTGCCTTCCTCCTCTGAGGCTGAAAGAGTGTGACTAGCCCAAGGTCACCCAATGGGTTTGCATTCCTGAGCAGGGATTTGAACCCTGGTCTCCTGATAGACAGATGATAGAGAGAGAAAGAGAGAGAGAGAGAGAGAGAGATAAATAGATAGGGTGCCCTTGGTGATCTCTTCCAACTGTATGATTCTAAGGCCATTTCCGGACTAGCCTGTTATAGCGTGATGATTCCACTTTCAACATCTTCTGGAATCCTGGGGTTTGCAGTTTTGGGAGGAGCAGCCCGGCCCCTCCCGAAACTGCAAACCTCAGGATTCCAGAGGATGTCGAAAGTGGAATCATCGCGCTATAACAGGCTAGTCCGGAAATGGCCTAAGACAGACAGACAGACAGACAGACAGATTTGTTATGTGCCTTTTAGCCCCCTTAAGGCAACTTATGGTGACCCTCTCTTAGGCTTTCCTTGTCCAGAATTCTTCAGAGGGGATTTACCCTTGCCTTCCTCTGAGGCTGAGAGGGCATGACTTGTCCTAGACCACTCAGTGGGTTTCCATGGCTGAGCAAGGATTCAAAACCTGGTCTCCTGGAGTCCCAGCCCAAAGCTCATACCACTCCATTACTGGTCTTACTGCAAGATTTCTTTAGGGGAGGTCCTCTGGGGCTGAGAGAGTGGGACTTGGGTTTCCATGGCTGAGCAAAGGGGATATGAACCCTCCTTTTGCAGAGTCCTAGTCCGACATTCAAACCGCAATATCACATTGCCTGTCCTAGAGTTTTCGGGTCCACATTTATTCAGAGGAGTTTTCTTATTGCTCTCCTCTCAAGCCAGGAGAATATGACTGGACCAGGATCACCCAGGGGGGTTTCCATGGCTGAGTGCTGACTCAAAACTTGGTCTCCTGGAATTCTAGTCCAACATCCAAACCTCAACACTACGCTGGCTCTATGCTATCCTTTTTTTCAGTGCTGTGACCAGAATGGCACTCTCCTCCTGGGAGGGCATGAAGGTGCTTTTAGAGTGAACCGGAGCTCTTAGTCTGCCCAGCGTGGAGTTTTGTGGCACCTTAGGAAGATGCCTTAGAAATGAGTCAGTTCCCTGGTCCATCCAGCCCAATATTACCAACCCTGTTTGGAAGCAGCTCTCCAGCTTTTGCTGACCCAGAGAGAATTGAACCTGAGGCCTTCTGCTCCTCTACTGAGTCAGAACCATGGCACTCCATCTATGCCAGTATTGCCAGCTCTGACTGGCAGCAGCAGCTGCTCTGCAAGGTTTCAGGCAGGATTTTTTCATAGCCGCAGCTGGAGATGCCTCTTGAAACTGAACCTGGGACCTTCTGCAGAGGAACATAAGAAGCTGCTCTTAGACTGATTGAGATCTACAAGGGCCCATCTAACCCAGTATTGCCAACTCTGACTGGTAGCCATGGCTGCTTCCAAGGATTCCGACAGGGATTCCTTCCTAGTGCTGAAACACAGCGGGAGGGAAAACAAACCATGAAACTAATAGGATTGTGCTGCACTGAGGATCTGCTGCCTATGAGACAGTTTGCAATGTTCCAGGGGATACTGGGAAAAAAGATGCTCAGATGGCATTATTCTGTACAAAGTGTATTTTCTGGGGTTTACCCCCAGTAGCAAAGGCCGTTGGAATTGGGTTGCTATATTCTAGCTCCTCAAACTCA
The DNA here is from genome assembly GCA_030412105.1 of Cyclura pinguis. Classification (NCBI taxonomy): domain Eukaryota; kingdom Metazoa; phylum Chordata; class Lepidosauria; order Squamata; family Iguanidae; genus Cyclura; species Cyclura pinguis. The sequence continues at coordinate 1,412,075 of CM059601.1, forward strand.
GGCTTCTAACTTGTATAGCATTGCAAATCATTATAAGTATTCATAATTTGCATTTCAACTATGCATATTTAGCATATTAATCATTGATTCTTTTTTCCTCTAGACCAGTACGTTTCAGCCTTGGTACCATTTTTATAGTAACTCCTGAGAGAACCGGTAATGGTAATGTTTAAAGCATTGACCCTGGAACAGAGAAAGACCCACATTCAAATCCCCCCTTTGCCATGGAATGCACCATGTGACCTTGGGCCGCCACTATCTCTCGGCCAATCTATCTTCCAGGGGACTTGCTGTAGGGACTAAAAGCAAGGCAGGGACTGCACAAAAGTTGCTGATCACCCTGGGAGCTCTGTGTCTCTCTCGTTCCCTTTCTCCAAGTAGCTTTAAGTAAATGTTCTCCAGAAGGTGCTCAGCGCTCTCACAGCTTCTGTGGGCTTTTAACTGGAGCTGTGGCTGTCCAGCACTTTGCAGACAATATTCCAGAGTGGGTGGATGGCCTTCAGCTGCCATTAAAGCGGATGGAGAGAATGCCATTGAGCTTAATGGTGCATATGTGTGGGGTGAGGTGCTGGTGCTTTGACTCTCAAATGAGTTGCATCACACAAGGTGATGAACCAAATGTCAGCACAGGTGTGGCTGAAAAATGGTTTCTCAGGGCAGGGGCACTAGCCTGGCTGCAGGTTTTCTGTTGTCTCAAAAACTGAGGCTCCCTGTCTTTGCTTTCCTTATATTCCTCTTCTCTCTTATTGCTTTTATGGGATGTTCCTCCTCCTCCTCCTCCTCCTTCCCTTCTGTTATTGTATTCATTTCTTGCTTCTTAGATCACCAGGCATCTCAAGGGCAATACAGCATACATATAAACATTATCTAATAGAAGTGAAAACAAAACACTTTAAAAAAGAGAAAAGGACTGGAATCCTGTTGCTAGAGTAGAATAGATAAATGGTGAGTCAATGTGTAGGTAAATGCCATAGCTTCAATGGACTGACTGTAGTGAGAACTAATGACAGGAGCTGAAGCCAGATTTCTTTTATGTCCAAAAAGCCAACACTAGCTTTCTCTCCTACCCTACCCTGGACACACACCATCTCACACTCTTCCCTGCAGGCAGAAGCAAACTGCTGCACCCTCTCCTAGCTTGGTGTGTTCTTCCTCACCATCTTTACCATACTCTGAAGTTGTTTGCCCCCACAAGTCCTGGTTTTCATCTGTGAAATGCTGGAAGGTGCGTGTAAGGAAGTTTTGTACTTTCATCCGGTTGGCTGTTTCCTTTTTTGGACTACAGAACATACATTTGAACTGTAGTTCCCAAAATCCCTCTCTTAGGCTTCTATGCATTTCCTTCCTTCCGTCCGTCCTTCCTTTCTTCATCTCTTCTCTTCTCTCCTTCCTTCCTTTCTTTTGCCAACTGTTTTTTGATTCATTGTGATGGTCGATCAAAAACTCTACTTTCATGACATCCATTAAGTGCTGGCTCATTCCTTCCTTCTAGCCTGGCTTTTCTGAAATCACACTGGATTTGGCCTTAGGTGTCATCTCCCTTGCACCGGGCAATTTATAATGGGTGGCAAACTCATCGATGACATAAATGGGAACTTGTTTTGCAGACAGAGCCTGAAAAGTCACTTATTTGGGTGGCAGCTCCCACAATCCCCTAGCCAGCACTGGCCAATGGAAATTACCATGTGATGTTTCTCCAAATGAGTAACTTTTCCAAGTATCAGTTGTGTACCACCAGATCTGTTTGAGCAGTTGCCTGAACCCAACATCTAGGCCCAAGGAGAGCAGACCTATTGAACGAACTGCTGCATTGTAAGTCAATGCCACTGATGCAATGGGTCTACTCTAGTAAGGACTAGTGAGCGGATTTAGGCCAGGGGTATGAAGGCCTTGCTCCTCTTGGCTTGACCTTACCGGCATGTGTGGATGTGTGGAGCCAGTAATAGATATACAGGTGTATGTGAGGTTGTGTGTATTTGAGTCATTTCCAACTTATGGCAACGCTAAGATGAAACTATCATGAGGTTTTCTTTGCAAGATTGGTTCAGAGGGGGTTCAGAAACTGAGAGAATGTGACTTGCTCAAAGTCACCCAGTGGGCTTCCATGGCCAAGCAGGGATTCGAACTCTACCCTTCAGGGTCGTACTCCAATGCCGAAACCACTACACCATGCTGGCTCTTGTTGTTTGAGCCAAGTAATGTCATGGACTGCTATTGCAGCAGCGCCTATCTTCCAGTAACATCAGCGTGTAAGAAAGGCAATTGGTAAGCAGTGCCCATCAGGGCAGATGGAGAATCGGCCTCCATTAACTACTGTCATCCACTCAACGTGGAGCTGCCCTTGAAGAACTTTCAGAAACTACAGTTAATGCAAAATGTGGTAGCCAAACTGTTGTCTGGCGTGCCCTTCAGAGATCTCACAACACCAGCCTTGTACCAACTGCACTGGCTTCCAATCTGCTTCTGAGCTCAGTTTCGGACTGACAAAGTCCCAAACGCTTGGGGGCAGGATAGCTGAAGGGCCTCCTCCTCCTCCTCCTCTGGAAGCCAGCCCAAACTCTGAGCTCATCAGGGGAACCCTTTTTCATCTCCCACCTTCTCACAGGGGTTGGATAGTGGGACCAGGAGTCAGAGTCTTCTCCTCAGCAGGTGCACCCTCGCCACTGAACTCACTCCCACGACAAATTGGGCTGGTTCATCTCTCTTGTCATTCCAGGACATCACGATTGTATACAGCTTTTGGCCCTTAAAATCAGGCTTCTGTGATTGTTTGTGTGTTTAAAAAAATTGTTTTTAAAGAAGTTGTTTAAGACTCCCCCCCAGCTTTTATCTGTTTTTGTGCTGACCTTAGAGCTGTGGAAAACTGAAATATAAACAAATTCTTAGATTTAAAAAAGGTGGAGGGAGAGAACATGTTTCGTTCTGTATATCCAGCCCTGTTCGTGATTCTCTGCAATGTTAAATCCCCTTTAGGGAGCAGAGAAAATGACTCCCTGGTGATCCAGAGTGGACCCTCTGGTCTGTGGGGCCCGGCCAGGGTCACCTTTAGAGGCCCTCCTCCATCTCAAATGGCATCTCATGGGGACTCGACACTCCCACTTTTCTCCCGTTTTTAGATTTGGCATTGAATGTGGTGCTGCAGGAGAAGGCACTGCAGCCCGATCAGATTTCTATGTTCTCCCCACACCCACACCATTTCCTCCCTCTTCCCAACAAATAACCCTGTCTGACAAAGGCCAGTGCCTTTGCTGGCACAAACCTCAAACAAGATGAGGATTTCATGCTTAGAAAACAGGTCACTGTAAGAATTGCAGCCCAAGGTTGGACACTGGTTTACTTTTGTCTTTACGTTTGTCTTTACGGTGGGCTCTTAGTGTCCACTAGGGTTTGGTTCCAGAACCCCTCCCTGGATTTGTAGATGCTGTTTCCATTATGTACAATGATGTAGTAAAATGGCATCCCTTGTGTAAAATGGCAAAATCAAAGCTTGCTTTTTGGACTGGTTTTGTGTGTGTGTGTGTGTGTGTGTGTGTGTAAGGGGGGAAATATTTGCAAGCCATATTTGGTTGAATCCATTGATACAGAATCTGTGAGTATGGAGGGCCAACTGTATATTCCCCTTGGTGTGCGAGAGCTGCAATCAGACTGCTTCTTCCTGACTCCTCACAAGGAGATGCTGAGTGTTGTGCGTGTGTGAGACTGAGGTGGATAGATACATAGATAGACAGACGTTCTGAGATCTCTCTTCCCTCCCCACCTCATTGAAGGAATGTCTGCAAGCTTGTTTTCTGCTACTCCAGAGACTAGGACGTGAACCAGTGGATTCTCATTACAAGAAGAGAGATTCCACCTAAAGCTTAGGAAGAACTTTTTGATTCTAAGAGCTTTTTGACAGTGGAAGAGATTGCCCCAGAGTGTGGTGGACTTCTTTGAAAACCTTCAAACAGGGACTGGATGGTCATGTCTCGGTATTGCTTTAGCTGTGTCATGGCCGCAGGGGGTTGGACTAGCTGACCCAAGGGATCCTTTACAACTCTAACGTTCTATGAATCTGTATCTATATATCTATATCTCCATCTCTGCACAGATATATCTTCTAGTCATGGGATTATCTCACCATGCACCCAACTTCACTTTGACATATCTAGATGTAGGCATGAGAGGGAAGGTGGATGCACGGTGGGATAATCCTGTAATTCCAGCAAGATGCAGCCAAAGGCCATCTGGCCTTCACCCTCCATACCCAAACTGAGAGCAGCCTCTGACCATCAGGTGGACAGTCAGAAAACATCCACACGTGCTTTGGTTTAGATATCTTACTCGGATACTTGTAGGGCCAAGGTGGGCAAAGGTTGTTTCTAGAACTTCCAACCTCTTCAGACTCCCTGGATCATCTCTGCTGCCCCCTCCCCTCAAATGGTGGGTAGACTGCCCTGCCAGTAAGGCTCCAGGAGTGGACATTGACCGCCGGTATCGCCTTTTGGACACGTCAGGAGATGTCACAACTCATCGGAAAAGGTGAGAATGTTGGGGAAAGTGGAAGGCAGCCAGAAAAGAAGACTGCGTGACAGGTGGAGAGGGAGCACCCAAGAAGCCACAGGTGCCCCCCTGAGTTTTCAAGACCAAAGTAGGACTGTTAAGAATGCCATCTCCTGGAGGTGCGGCTCAGACTAGAATCAGTGGGAAGAGTTCAACCCCCCTTTTCCTTGTGGAACCCATCAGCGTTTGGGGCTTGTTTTTGCCCTGAGGTGGGAAAAGTGCTTTTCTGGACTACATTTCCCAGAATCCACCAACCAGCCTGGCCACTTCTTTCTTCTTAACTTCCCTCAGTTTCTGCTCCCATGGACCAGCACAGGGGAATATAGAGGTTTGAGCAACGGACAATGACTCTGGAGACCAGGGATGGAATCCCCGCTTAGCCATGAAGAGCCAGGGGGTGACCTTTGGCAAGTCACACTTTCTCAGCCTTAGTCAAGGGCAAACTCCCTCTGAACAAATCTTGCCAGGAAAACCTCAGAAAGGTTTCTGTTAGGGTCAGAATTAGTTGGAAATGACTTGAAGGCACACAAGGACAACAGATATCATGGGGCAGTCCCCTGGTGGTATATATATAAGGGGTGGCCACTGGGGGATGTCATTTGAGGGAGACCCCCTTGGTGTGATGTCATGACACATGGTGCACTAAACATCAACTGCTCTCGTCATTCAATATTCAATTTAAAAAAACAACAACAACATGTCTAACAAAGGAATATGTATACATTATTTATCATTAAGATGATGATGATAATGACAACCTTTATTTATATCCCACTTTTTTCCTGGTAAGGACTCAAAATGGCTCACTGTAATTTAAAAAAAAAAAAGTTAAAAATCGCAGAGTAAAAAAATCATGGAATAATCATACATCTTATAAAAATAAAATGCTCATAAAAATAATGGAATACAGAACAGTTATCCCTCCACATTCGCTAGGGTTAGGGGCACAGGACACCCCATGAATGTGAAATAAAGGTGAATAACTCTAGGCCCTCTCAAACCATATTTAACACAGAGAAAAGTATGATCACCATATTCGACCCACTATGCATTCCTTTCAGACACCAGGGTTGCTTCACAAGGCCAAAATGAGGGGCCGGGGGGGCCTCCTGAGACCTCCACTGCCGCCCCACGCCATTTTTAAGAGGCCTCGTCTGCGGTTTCTCAGTCTCCCCAGGCTTGCATTAAAAACCGCATAGGGAGGCAGCAGGGGGGACAGCAAATAATCCATGAATAATCAAATCCACAAAAGTGAAACCCGCAAATGTGGAGGGCCGACTGTAGTCCTATAGATTTTAAGGCAGTGCTCTCACCCTGAGATTTCTCCTCCTTGCCCTGAGGACTGAAGAAGTGGTCACAGGCCTTGAGAATGACAGCGAGGCCCTGCGATGCAGGAACCCTTTGCAGCACAGCCATTTGGCGTGGCAAAAATGAACTCCATGCAAATCCAGAGCAGTTTCCACTTCTTCTGCACAGTGACCTTTATAGGCATTCTTTTCTTTCTCCTGCTTCCTTCAGCCTCACACCAGCTCTGCTGCAGCCACACCGGTTTGTTGGGATACAGCCTGGCATCCTGTTGGTGTCCTTCCCTGTGCCCATGTACTTCTTCTTGTTCCCTGGCGCAATGGGGAACAAGAGCACACAGAGGCTGTTTCCGCAATCCCAGGGCATCAAGAGGCGCATTGAAGCACTGACGAATTGTTACACACCATCCAAGAATGTGCGACTGCATGTGAAGCTTGCAGAATTCTGCTTATGCACCGTTAACTGAAAACAGATGTTACACAATGGAACAAAGAAAAAAAAAGGCAACCTTTTGCATCTGTAAGGGAACTTGGTATGTGTCCAACATAACATCATGATGGGAGGGAAACAGCAAATAACTCAGGGACCTAGGCATTTCAATTTCCACTGTTTGCACCTTCGGAGAAAAAAGCAAGAGTCTAGTTTTGTAATCCCACAACCTGTCTTCCTCTTTTTTACTTCTCTTTCAAATTCACCAGGTTGCACTCACATTCTGTCTGACTACCCACTGTTCATAAAACGTCTCCTTATATTGACAGATGTCCCTGGGGGGCCCATCTCTTCACGGAGATGCTGTTTATTGTCTTGGATAAAAGGGAACCAATCTTCCCAAAATACTTCCATCTTGTCTTTCATATTGTTTTGTTTATATGTGTTCACTTTTCCGTTAATGCGCTAGTCCAAATTCATTCCACCAAGGTGTTCTAATTGGCTCATTTGGGCTTTGTCTATTTTTGCTGCTTTGGATTTTTTTTCCTGTTTCATTTCATGTTTACTATTTATGCTCTACTTACACACCACAGTGGTAAAGGAAGGATGGCTTAGCAACAGTTTAAGAAAATAAACAGGTAAATGAATGCGGAGAGTGTCCCTGGGCTCAGAGGCTGTGAAGCCAGCATAACTGCAGGAGTGCTCTCTTAGGCACAAGGCTTGCTCAACTGCAACACTCACAACTTTGAGCAAAGTCACACATGTGGGTGGAAAGAGTAATTTTCTGGGTGAGAGAAGAGGGAGTATTGGCAAACAGTCCAAGCCAACCCATCTTGAAGATCCATCTCCTGCTTTTCCATTGCAATAGCTTTCTGCAACCACATTCCTTCCATGGAATCATACAGCTGGAAGAGGCCCCAAGGGCCATCCAGTCCAATCCCTTTCTGCCATGCAGGGAGACACAATCCATGCCCTCCCTTTGACAGATGGCCATCCAGCCTCTCTTTAAAAACCTCCAAAAAAGAAGACTCCACCACACTTCCAGGCAGCAGCAATCCCACTGTCAAACTGGTCTTACCCTCAGCAAGTTCTTCCCAATGTTTAGGTGGAATCTCTTTTCCTGTAGTTTGAAGCCACTGCTCCACGTCATAGTCTCTGGAGCAGCAAAAAACAAGCTTGCTCCATCTTCCATATGACATCCCTTCAAATATTGAAAAGTGGCTCTTGTGTCCCGTCAATCTTCTCTTCTCCAGGCTAAACACACCCAGCTCCCTCAGCCCCTTCTCCTAGAGCTTCATGGTTTCCAGGGCTTCTACCACTTTGGTTGCCCTTCTCTGGACACCTTCCAGCTTGTCAATGTCCCTCTAGAACTGTGGTGCCCAGAACTGGACCCCGGATTCCAGGTGAGGTCTCATCAAAGTACAACAGAGTGGTGCTATTACTTAACTAGACACTATAGATGCAGTGTCCAGATGTGTTTGACTACACATCTCATGATTGCACAGCCAGTACAGCTGCTTAAGGCTGATGTCTGGGTTCCATTGTGACTCACCCCCTTCTTTGCTTGATGCTCTGCCTCTGTCCTGGACCCCCATCCGCATCTGAAGCTGTCTTAGCACCCCTGCCCGCAAATAACTGCCCTTGGGCAATGCCTCTTGGCAAAGGCAGCTGGAGGCCCCCACGCTAGTGAATTTCCTCTCCATTTTAATCTGCAGAAGAGAGGAGCTTTCCAAGGTTCTGAACCTGAACCATACGTGCAAAACACTATGCAAAGGGGTCTTGAGAGTAACTGAAGGAAGTTCATAGCATAAGCTTTCAAAGCCTGAGTCTACTCCATTGGATGCATGGAGTCAAGTGCCCAGAGACAGGCATTTATACCCACCAACAAGCAGGTGTGTGTGCGATTAGTAACAGAAATGCAAAACTCATGAGTACGATTTTACGAGGTGACCAAGTTCAGCTTTTACAATGGTAATTGCGAGGAAAGATACAGGCTAAAGCCAAGATGAGTAGACAACTGCATGAATGGAGGAGGGAGTTACTGGAATGCAGTGGGATGCTGGCTGGGGACCAGAAAGGAGATGCAATAAACTGACCAAGAGAGACCTCACGAAGCTGGAGAGTTAACTAGTGCTATAATATGTGCGGTGTGCCAAGAAACCACCGTCTCTGTGCAGCGTACTGTTGATGGACTGGAGTTCATAGATATATCCCAGTTCTGTTTCTCTTTCCAATCTGTCTCTAATTTTTTAAATTGTTTAAAATTATTTGTTTATTTATTCAAGGACTGCTGCTCTGAAGTCTTGAGCTGAAATGTCCAGGAAAACTGGCGTGTTCCGCAACTGATTTTTTTTTTTTTTGTTCATTTTCATTGCAATTATCTGATCTATGTCCGTTTGAGCTCTGTCACAGAGACCGGCCTGTTTGCCCGACGCAGAGTGCGGAAGCGTTCAGGGGCAGCCACCAAGAAGGCCCAGTCTTGCGTCCCCACCAGACCTGCCTGTGAAAAGGGCGGGATTGGGAAAGAGAGCCATTCCCACGATCTCAGGCTGCAGGCAGACTCAGCGGAGATACAGCCCAGATCTAAGCCCCGGGAGGATCGTACGACGTGGAGATTCATGCCACGCAACCTCACCGGAGGCTCCCGGCACATCGCTCTGGGGTGAACACATCTAGGGGGCCTCGATGGCCAACCGGCAAGATCCCGGGCTTCCCCTCCCCAAGGCGGACAGACGACTTGGAAAACCCAGCAAGGGGGTCAACGGACGAAGGGTGGGCGGGCAGACACCGAAGCCACAGGCGATGGGCTGCAGGTGAGGCGCTCCAGGGTGCCCGCGGGGCAGCCAAACGGAGCGCTCGCCGCGTGGCCGCCTCCTGAGTGCCACAAATTCCCTTTTTGAGGTGCGGAATGAGCTGCAGCAAATGGGGGGTGATCCAAAGAAGCTGCACAAGGAAACCTCAATCTCTTTGTCTTCCCAAGGCTGCCAACGAGTACCCTGAACCGCCAGTTTTATTTCATTCTTTCTTTTTTTTCCTTTTAACAAAATATCTATCGGATGGGCGTATTTCAGGAATGCTCTGGCCGCGTCTCCCCGCCGGGCAGAGGGCCGGACTAGATGAGCCCCAGGATCCCTCCCAACTCTAAGGGTCTAACCGGGTTACATCTCCTGGGATCTCAAGTCAGCGTATAAGTTAAATCACTTGCACGGCATCAAACCATTTAAATGTAAACCAGTCAAAATAATTTCAACAAATTAAAAAAAACGATAAAAATAGGATTTTAAACCAGTTAGAACCGTTTCAAAAAGTTAAACCGCTTTGAAACCACATGAGCATTCGGAAAGGTATCCGTTTGACCCCGACGATTTTGCCCCGAAGCCGGGCAAGCCGGGGCCGGGGTCCGCGGGGCCTCCCCGGCGCCCCCCCCCGCATCGCCGAGGAACGAAAGCGGAGCCGCGCCTCCCCCGCCCCCCCATCCCGCGCGGACTCTCCGAGCCGGAGAACGGCAGAGCCACTCCGCCCCGGCCCGGCCCGCGGCCTCCCCTCCTTCCCCGGAAGCCGCCGCCGCCGCCGCCCAGCCCGCGTCTCCCCCGCCGCCGCCGCCGCCGCCGCCGCCCGCGGACCGCAGGGTGCCGCGTGGACCCCGCGCGCCCAGGCCGGCCCGCGGGAGGGGAGGGGCGGGGGCGGGGAGGAAGGGGCGGGGCGACTTGGGCGCCTGCGCCCTGGCCCCTCTCCTCCTCCTCCTCCTCTCCCCTCGCTCCCCCCACCCCTCGCCGCTCCCGTCCTCCGGGCGTACAACAGAGGCGGGCGAGCCGGCTGGGCGGCCAGTTGGAGCTGCAGCACCGCAGACGCCGGACAGCGCCGCCGCCGCCGCCGCCCCCCCAGCCCCAGGTAAGCCGCCGCCGCCGCCCCGCCCGGCCCGCCCGCCCCCTCCCCCGCCCCCTCCCCTCCCCCGCCCGTGCCCGTGGGCTCTCTCTCACGCCCCGCTCCCCCTCTCGCCTGCAGCCGCCGGGCGCCTCCACCGCCGGGGAAGCCCCGCCGCCCGCCCGCCGCCCGGCCGACAGGAAGGGAAGGGCCGCAGGGGAGGAAGGAAGCCCGGAGGCGCCCTTGCCCTCGCCGCCGCCGCCGCCGCCGCCTCAGCCCCGCCCGGAAGCCCCGCGGCCCCGGCCGCCCCTGCCTCCTCCCGCCGGGCGCGCTCCCACGGCCGAGGCTGGAGAACAGCGGAGGAGGAGGAGGAGGAAAGAAGCGCCGAGCCCGCGCCAGCAGCGCCGCCGCCGCCGCCGCCGCCGCCACCGCAGCCCTGAAAGTTCGCCGCAACTTCCCGGCGCCCGGCGACCATGGAAGGCAAAGGTAGGAGGAGGAGGAGGAGGAGGAGGAGGACTGCAGGGGCGGGCGGGCCCCCGGGGCGGCGGAGGGACGCCCTGCCGCAGGCCCGCCGGCCCTCCGCTCCTTCCCCCGGCGGAGGCTCCCCGGCCGCCTCCCCGCCGCCGCCCCGGGTGCCAGGAGGAGGAGGAGGAGGAGCGCCGCCGCCCCCCGCCAGGCCCTGGGCAGCCGAGGAGGGCGCGCGGGGGGGTCCCGATTCTTTTTGGGGGGGGCGGCGGTCCTCGCGATGCTGGAGCTGGGAAGGGTCCTTGGAGGAGGAAGCCTTTGGCCGGCGGCGGCGGCGGGAGGTCGCGGGTCTCCCTCGCAGTGTGTGTGTCGTGGGGGCGGGCGGGGGGAGCGCGCGGGGGGAAGCGTCGTGGAAGCTCGGCTTCGCGTCCGGACGTCGGGCGGCCCCGTCGCGCGATCGGCGCGCCTTCTCCTCCTCTTGGCGCTGCAGACAGAACGTGCCGTTGAAGGGCAGCGCGGAGGGGGAACCGGCGACGGAGGTTTTCTCTTTTTTTTTCCTGGCAGAGGGTGCAGGGCGCCTTCTCGGGGGGCTGGACCCCCGCCCGGAGCGAAAGTGGGAAGGGCCGGGAAGGTCGCTGGGGCCGTGGAGGAAGCGGGGGGGCGGATCGAGGCCCCTTCCTTTCCCTTCCTCGTATTTTGGTTCACACATCCCCCCCGCCCCGCCACACACGCACCCCTCACCGGCTGAGCGGGGGAGGTTTGCTGGAGAGCGGCGCGTATCCCTGTGTGCGGGGGGACGTGTCGCCAGCGCCCCCCGGGGCCCCGATTCCGGGGTGGCGGCACCGCGAATCTGTTTCTGCCCAAGTAGGTGAGCTCTGTGATCTGTGCGTGTTAACCGCCCTTCCCGGGGAGGGCGCAGCCGCCCCTCCGGCCAGTCCAAGGAGGGTTGGAGAGCGAGGCCGCTCTTATTTAACAGCATCTCTGCCCCCACCCGCTTACACATTCCCGCTCCTGCTCACCCCCCTTCATTACACAACGTGGCTGGAAAGCCCGGGGACGGCGGGGGGAAGCCGTTGGATGCACCTTCTTCGTAAAGGACGCCTTAGGTTGCAAAGAAGCCCCCCCCGCCCCCCGCCGCTGGATTTTTGTTGCCGGTCCAAGGTGATGCAGGGAGCTCTTCCAATAAGGGGCGGGGGTGGAGAGGTGGATCTTTCCCCTCATCTGAGCATCATCTGATCCTCCCAGTTGGCAGGGGAGGGGGCAGACTTTGGATTGCTCGACAGCCCCCCCCCATGAATTATATCCCGTTTCAGCAGCAGCTGCAGAGTGGAGATGCACAGCCTTGCCTCCTCTGAACACCTTGGTTAAGGCGCTTGTGTTTGTGCGCGCGCCTGTAGTTTCCTCCTCGGTAGGGAATGCTGGCGTGTCGTCAGTTTGCGTGTTTAGTGTCCTCGAAATTTGGGGCGGGGGTGTTGGTGGGGAAAGGAGGGAGAGGCCGCTGCGTGTCTCGCAAATAACAACCCATGATATGCATAGTCATGCATTCCCGAAACAGATGGATGCTTCTCTCTCTCTCTCTCTCTCTTTCTCCCTCTCTCCCCTTCCCTGTAAGAACTGGCGAGAGTGAAAGCAGGAATGGGGGTGGGGTGGGCAGGCGGCCTCAAGCGCTGGGGTCCAGCTCTGATCGTGCTGGCAGCCAAAAGCAGCAGGGTCGGGACTGGAGGTTCTGCGAGAGCAGCCCCAGCGGCGTGGCACAGCGTGGGGGTGACAGCCTGAGAAGGAAGGCGGGGGGGGGGAGCGGGCCTTTTAGCCTGGAGTTTCTCGGTTTTGGGGCCCCGGGTGTTGGAAGGGGAGCTTTGCTGCAGTCAAAAGTTTGCTGAGCCTTCAGCTCCCTGGGGGAGAAAAGGCAGTAAGTGCTTTTCCTTGCACGCTGTGGCATTTTTTTTTCTGTGGAGAGAAAATACACTGCGTGGGGTGATGGTGGCAGCGGCATTGCATTACCAGAATCCTCAGCCGTCTCCAAAATGAGGCCTTTAGGAGGAGGAAAGTCTCTGAGCCATTGGGGAAGGAGATTCCCCGCCTCCAAAAAAAAAAAACAAACCCAAAAACAACCAGAAGAGGAAAGGAAGCGATCTAGTGGCTCTTGTATGACCAACTGGTTTCAGACAATTGGATTGCAATCCAGGAAAGCTCAGGCTAAAATAAACTGTTAGTCTTAACAGTAGCTCCCCTCCTTTTCCTTTTCCTGCTGAAACAGTGATCTTTTTGAGCACTCGTGAAGAGTTGATCCCGTGGCAAGGACAGATTCCAAGTGACCGTTCTGAATCAGGACGTCCTTTAGTTTGGTGGCCTTGGTCTCTCTCTCTGTCTCGGGCAACTAGCAAAGCATTCTCGACTTCAGAGGACAAGGGCGGAGTGAGGAGGTCGTCGGGAGAGCAGGGAGGCGTGAGAAAATTGGGTGCCTGTGTGTGGACTGGAGAGGAAGATGCATGTTTAGTGATTAGTATTGTTGCTGTCATTATTTTCTTTATTTCTACCCTCCTTCTACTAAGACTCAAGGCAGCCTATGAATTAAAACAAGTGCAATACCATTAAAATATTTAACATGCGGTTAGAGTTGTTGCTATTATTATTAAGGCATGGTCTCTGTTTTCGCTCCACCCAGGAACTGCTAGGTTTTCCTGAGGAGTGATGGCCATTTTTCTCAGGATCAGTGACCATGCTGGCCCTTTGATGGGGCTGTTACATCTTCATTGGTGATCTCTGGAGCCATAAGGACTAGCAACTTGAAAGATCAAGCTGCAAAGCCTGGGCTCCCACACTGAACGGCACCAGGGCCTCTTTCAACTTGTGTGTTTCACGGTGAGCATGTCTGACCTCAACTAAATCCTGGTCCAGAGGGATGCCTGTCTCCATCCTTTGAACGCACCCAAGCCAGCCCATGCACAGAGGCTGTGTGGGGTTCTCCCTACGTAACTGGGAGCGTGGGAATCCCCCCAGTCCAACCCTCTTGTTGCCAGTGCAGGACTCCATGGCCAAAGCACGCCAGGAGATAACTGTCCAGCCTCAGCTTAAAGACCACTGTTGTGGGAGATTCACCTTCCGAGGGAGGTTGTATTGCTGCTGAAGTGCCCTTACTGTCAGGAGGTTCCTTTTAATGTTTAATTTGTATTTCATCTGATTTCCCGCAGAAGGCTCTTTGCATACTTAGGATGTTGTCTCTCTCTTCTCTGTAATTTTTCTCCCTCGTTTCTGTTGTCATTCTCTGCACTGTACTCTCGGAGTTCTCCGGCCTCTACCCTGTAGATTTTGGTCAGGGATGTGCTGCTAATATGTTGTTCTTAGTTTGGAAGCACTTGGCTTTTATGTAGAGAGGAATACTCTGAAGCTCATACGTACTGCAGGGTCCCTGTGGTGTGGAGCAGATCTGATGAGGGAGCTTGCCTCTTTGTCCAGCCGAAGGGCTGCCAGGGTGGTCTCTGGTGCTGCACGAGGGTGCCTCTGCACCGCTTGAGTGTGAAAACGGACGTCCTCTTTCGCTGGTGGTCCCTTTCTCTAGCGCGATCCTGCCTCTGCAGTTTGTTTTGTGCATGTGGGCTGTACCACTGCAGGCCACAGGTGGATGAGTTGCATAGATCTAGAAAGAAGAATGGGTCAGACAGTCTCGGTTTCCTAGATTTTCGTGGGCATAGAGATATTTTCTTTCTAGACAGTGGAAGCATTTGTTCAAATTTTTTAGGTGCCGTATGGAACACTGACTTTACAATTATGTTCCTCCTTTCCCAAATCCTGAAATGGTACAGACTCAGGAGCAGGGATGGATCTGAACGTGTGGATGAGTTGTACGCTGGCTGCTGCAACACCTCTGGCTTTTTAGAGACAATGTCTTCTGTCCAGAAAACTTATTGCCAGATATATCTCTTTTCTAGAAAGTCCCAAAGGAAGCACAAAAGGAAACAAAACTGCTGACTCTGTTTTGCTCCTGGGAGCAAGCTCACACCGCAGAGAGAAATGAACGCCTGGCTTCTCTCCTTTTCCCTTGGGGCCTAGAGCGTTGGAGGGGGTGGGGTGGCCTGGAGGGGTTTGAAGTCTCTCCCCCCCACAACACAATAGCCCCGCAGTTCCTGGAATCCTGTAGGGCCGTGGGAGCTGGTGGCCTCTGTGTTGGCGGTTTGGTAAGTTGGCTACAAATTCTAGTCCAGATTCAGAGGGGCTTTTGACAGAGTAGAGCATCTTGTGGACCTCCAGTGCTGGACAGTAGCTCATGGGTCATTGAGATGGGGAATCCATTCCAGGGCTTGGCTGGCTTTAGGGAGGGTGCTGAGTCTGGGCGGAAGAGGATTCGGGACCCTGGAGAGCTCTCTAAACCCTGGATTAAGCCCAGGAGTCAATTCACTGCACCTCTGATACAGGAACAACCAGCTGCCACCAGATACCGTCTTTAAAGTTTGCACTAAAACCTAGCATGGATTCACCATCCCATTGACAAGAATGCTGCTAGTTGCTACTCCTTTAGAGGAAGGCATGGCACATGACCAGAAGAAGAACCATTAATGCATAGGCCATATATTTGGAGCAATGGCAGCAACAGTCATAGAGGTAAATCCCTGGGCATCAGGCTCAGAGGCTGGGAGAAGAGGCAGGAGGTTCATCTGTAAGTACAGCCACCCTCTGCTTTGAAGAAGTTACTTTTTTATCATAACACCCAGAATCCCCTATGGGGATCGTGGTCTACTCCCACAGGAACTTTTCCCAGCCCTGTCCTCTATTCTTGCACCAAGCTTAACCCAAGCAGGGCATGGATATGATGACTATCAGTTTTAAAATCTACGTGCACGCGTATATGTTTAGACTCTCAACAAACACGTCTGAAATCTTGGCATTCCTCTGCCTCTTGAGTCTGAACAGCAGGTTTTTTGCTGGGTTGTAGGAGAATGCAGCTCCAGCTCTTGCATCCTGATGGCTTGGTTTTGCCAAGACTAACAAGAGTTAAGACTAGAGATTAAAAGGTACCTTGGTTTGTTGGCCTGATCCTTTGGCTACAGCTGGAGATAAGTGACCTAGAAGGAGAAGGCAGAAGGGCAAACCTTCAGCCTGGTTTGAGCCGCTGGAGAGAGAGGTTAAGTTCATGTATTTTCACAAGAGCCCTGTGAGATGAGACTCTTCCAGAAGGCAGAAAGACAGGCCTGCAGAAGCCTAATGCAGCTTTTATAGCCATGGCTGTAACAGCTTGAGGAAGGGGAAGCAAATGGTTTCAGCTGCATATACCTTCACAAGAACCCTGCGAAGTGGGGCTTGCAGAATGCCAGCACAGAACCAAGTCTCTAGCAACTCTCCCCTCTGGACGCAAAAGTGTGCAAAGTGGTGCTGATCAGTTACCAAGACTCTGCAACTGGAAGCAAAATTTTGGGAGCAAGAGATGAGCATCAAAGGAGGGGCAGACCGATTAAACCTAGGGGGCTCAAGTTTTCTTCAAATGAACTGGGGGGAAAAAAAGATTCCTGGAGTATGTGATCCATCTGGCATTAAAGAAGGGATTCAGGGGTGTAGTTACAGTGAGAGAATGAAGCCAGTGCGCCTAAGTAAGAACCCTCCCCATGAAATTCAGTTGGAGCGTTGCTCTGGCTTAAAACTTCAGCTGAGTGCTTGATCTGGAAAGAGAAATCATTTGGAAAGATAGTTCACGCCACAGAGAAGAGGGGCAGGCAAAGTGACTAAGGCAGCACAAAAACAGCAAAGGGAAGTATTCAGGGTGTGTCTCATTCTCTGCAAGGTTTGGGGACTAAAGGGAAATTTCATTGTGAAATTTTTTATTTGAGGATTACGGTGCCCTCATTTTGCCCCCCCCCATGTACCCCTTGGTGTGGGGGGGTCAACAACTGGATAACAGGGAGAATTGCTGCTCAGGCTCAGACAGCATCACAGTGGAGCAGTCCCTAAAGGTCCTATCAGACCCAGTCTGATCTTGGAAGCTAAGCGGGGTCAGCCCTGGTTACTGCTTGGATGGGGCCCACCATTGAGCACTTGGTGCTATGGGTGATATTTCAGAGGAAAGGAATGGTAAACCACCTCCAGGTCATTCCTGCTTTAGAAAACCTTATGAAATCCGTGGGTTGCCATAAGTCAATAGGCAACATGAAGGCTTAAACATTCAAGAACTTTTCTTTCCCTCTTATTACTGGCTCAGGTACCAAATTTCCTGTGAAAGATGTCATCCCCAGGAAGACACCGACTCTATTAGCTGAGATATACCTGTACTAGGATTCCACCTTAATGTCCCTATTTTACCTTTTGGGGTGCTCTGGTAATTTTTAAAGTGTGCTCAGCCAGAGATCCCATTCCTTCTGCATAAATTGACAGGCAGTTTGGAGGCACATATGCACACAGTATAACACTGGGCCAAAATTTTCTCGGACCCTGTCTGCCTTTGGAAACTAAGCAGGGTCAACCCTGGTTAGCACTTGGATGGGAGACGACCGACAAATATCGGGTGCTGTAGGTTGTATTTCGGAGGAAGGAACTGGCAAAACCACCTCTGTGGATTCTTTGCTTAAGAAAACCCTCTCAAGATCATGGCACATACACACACAATATAGCACAAGGCCTAAATACCCTAAAGGCACCAGATCCTGTCTAATCCTGGAAGCTAAGCAAGGTCAGCCCTGGTTAGCACTTGGATGGGGCACCAATGAAGGCCAGGCACTGTGGGGTGTATTTCAGAGGAAGGAATTGGCCAAACCACCTTTGCGTGGAATTCCTTGCCTAGGAAAACCCTTTGAAATTCATGGGGTTGCCATAAGTTGGCAGGCAGAGTGAAGGCATGCACACAGTGAGTGCATGGTTTGGGTTACTGTGGGGGTTGGTGGTGAGTGTTTCTTTTTTCCTGGCTGCCCTCCCACCCCGTCTCTCCTTTTGCCAATATTCCCCCCCCCCCCAGACTCATCTCTGCTGCAAACCTTGTGGGCAGGATGATTTCTTTGAACTGATTCTGCCGTGCCTGCTCGTGCCACTGCTGATGTGGGCTGATGAGACGGCAGTCCTCCCACTTACTCAGGGATCCGTGTGCCGGGAGGCGCTGTACGGAATGCAGAAGTCCGATGCCAAAACCAGGGGCTTGAGCACCTAAGCGCTGTGTGGCAGACCCACAGATCTCGTGTTTGAGGAGCAGCCCTGTGTGTTCGATAGCACATGTCTGTGTGTAGGATTGGGGCCGTGAGGCATGGGAAGAGGAGGGCATAGCGCTCTCGCCTCCTGCTCGGGGCGGGAAGCACAGAGGCCCAGAAGCCTCAGAGGAACAGTCATGGGCAAAAGAGTTCTCAATACTGAGCGTTAGAAACTTGGGCCGTTTCCGCACTGGACTGTTATAGCACTATTATTCTACTTTCAACATCCTATGGAATCCTGGGGTTTGCAGTTTCGGGAGGAGCGTGGCCAGATATTTAAAGATAGCTCTTGGGTCACCTCTCCATCTTCTCTTCCTGAGCTAAGATTCCCAGATTCCTCACTTCTTCCTCCATAAAGCTTGGTTTCCAAGAATAACAACCAAAAAAGCAAACAAAATATCAGTTTTTCAAACAAGTCACATATTATGATAAATTTTTTTATCATAACCCCCCCCACTCAAATCAACCCCCCACTCATTATCCCACCTCCCCCATCCAATTTCTATCTTCCGTAGTAGCGCTTTTTGCTATGGAATTATAACTATATCAATTAGTCATTGATCCTACCAATCTAATACTACAGCTAAATATTACCGATTCTAGTTAATTATAGCCTATCAGATTTTGTAACATTTAATGCTTTAAGCAGCAAAAGAAGAATTTATATTGATAACCTCCTTCTTTCCTTTCACTTTAATATAATCCAAAATCGGTTCCCATTCTCATTCAGATTCTTCCCTCAACAGTGTTGTTAATTTCTGCTTTTCCATCACCTCAAGAACTTTCAAGAGCCAGTCATCAATCCAAGGTTTTTCTTCAAGTTTCCATTTCTGGGCATAGTTAATTCTCATGTTATTAATATTAATTTTGCGTGTTTTTCAATACAGTGTGGTCACCTCATGTATCCAACAAATACACCTCTGAAGCTTGGTTTGCAGACCTTTGACCGTCTTGGTGCCAGACTGGGAAAAAGGCGAGATATGAATAAGCACCCTCCCTTGTCATCAGTCACTCTCTCTCTCAACCTGGCCTACCTCACAGGGTTGTTGCCAGGAGAGGAAATGGAGCACCTAGCCTGCCCTTGAGCTCCTTATGGGGAGGGCACATAATGCAATTAACCATTCATGCTTGGGATTGGTGGCTTGAGTATCAGATGTGAGATGGAGTCACGGCTCATCAGTTGTGCCTCAAGTGCAGGGCCCTGTGGTGAGGCAGAGACCCTGGACTTGGAGGCAGGAGTTGGGGTTGTTCGTGGGGTACCTGCTTACCCTTGCGAGGTAGGAGAGCTCTTCCTCAGTTTTCCGTCAGGAAGTACGATTTCCCTTAAAGCTGTAAGATTAGCAGGAGATGGGGTGGCTGAGGAATGGATGGACCTGGAGGGAGCAGAGAAGGAATCGATGTGGATCAGAAGATGTAGCGCAGCAAAGCAGTTAACACGGCATTTCATAAACCAAAAAAGCGGGGAGAAAAGCAAGCCAGCCAAGTACAACTCTGCAAAATCAGGGGATATTGACCGAATCAATCTAGCACTGCGGAGGCAAAGATCCCTTTGTTTCAGTTCAGCGAGTGCCAGATGCAGTCACCTTATTTATTTATCACAGTACTTTTTTAAAAAAGTCTTTCTCTGGGTTGAGATCTCAGGGTGGCATTCGGTTGAAACCATACAAACAATTTAAACAATTCCAAATAAAAGCAGTAAAATAAGTTGAACAGAATCAAAGCATATTGAACAGTTCACCAAGTTTGGCACCAAGGCTGCCAAAAAGGCTTTATCTCGAGCAGTTTCCGCACTAGTCTGTTGTAGCGCTATGATTCCACTTGCAACATCCTCTGGAATCCTGGGGTTTGCAGTTTCGGGAGGGGCCGGCCGGATGTTGAAAGTGGAATCATAGCGCTATAACAGACTAGTGCGGAAATGGCCTCAGTCTCACCACCTTCACAGGAGTGTTTGATAGGGTTGGCAGGACTTTTTCCCTGTTGGTGCTCCCAGCCTCTGGAACTCCCTCCCACAGGAGGCCTGGTTGGCTGTCTTTCCAGTGGCAGGCAAAGACCTTTTCCTTCAGGCAGGCCTTTGCCGTTTAAATCATGTAGCAGTAGTGTGTGTGAAGTGGTACGTTTTATTTAATTTTTTAAATCCGTTATTAGTAATTATGTGTTTTCAATTTTAAATGTGTTTTCAACTGTTCTAACTTTGGTTTTCAATGTGCTCTCCATTTCCAAAGTGCATTTTGGTCAGTTCAAGGGAAAGGTCAGAGAATGACCACAAGGCTGAGGTGAGGCAGAACCATGCTGAAGCAAAGGTCTCCTAAAACTCAGAAGGTGGGGGTGCTCTTGGGGATTTCAAGTTAAGTTAAACCTGCAGAAGGCATTCGGAGTCCTGCCCTCCAATGTCTGGATGCCTTCTGCTGCCAAGGATTCCAGCTAGAACACCAGTGTGAGATTCAAAGTATGAGCATCTCTTGAAGAATTTGGGAGTAGTGCAAACTGGGCTTAATGGCCTGTTTGGTGGCAGCCTCTGAGCACGCACCAGACTGTGGTCAGGACTGCATCTGTAGAATCATAGGATCCTAGAGTTGGAAGAGATCCCAAGGGCCTTCCGCTCCAGCCCCATTCTCTCATGCTGGAAAACACAACCAAAGCACTCCCGACAGATGGCCATCTGGCCTCTGTTTAAAGACCTCTGAAGAAGGAGAATCCACCAACCTCCGAGGTGGTCCATTCCACTCTCGTACAGATCTTACATTTTAAAAGTTCTTCCTAGTGCTTAGATGGAATCTCTTTTCCTGTGATTTGCATCCGTTGGTTTGAGTTATAGGCCCTTTCTGCACCTTACCCCCTTCCGGCGCTAGGGTGTGGGAATCGCGCGAGCGGCCTCCGACGAGAGGCTCTCGCGTCCGGGGTCCTTCGGCTCCGCACGGGCTCCCTGCTCGCGTGAGAGCCCCGCCTCTTCTTTCCGCAGCGCAGCCTGGGACCTTCCTAGGCTGCGCTGGGGCAGGAAGCGCGACCGGCGCGGCTCCGGAGGCTCCGCACGCCAGGTAAGTGCGTGCGGGGCCCGGGAGCGACGCGCGATCGTGCACCATTTTCGGCTTCTAGCCGAAAATGAAAAGGTGCGTGATCGACCCCTGCCGGCCCCTGGAGCATCGTGCGATTATGAGTGCGTCGTGCAGATCACTCCTCGCAATCACGCGACACTTCAGGTGCCCTTTCACATGGAGAATGCCGTGTGGAAAGGGCCATAGTCTATAGAGCAGCAGAAAACAAGCTCAATCCATCTTCCTCGTGACGTACCTTCAGATATTTAAAGATGGCCGTATCCTGTCACCTCTCTGTCTTCTCCAAGCTAAATGTACCCAGCTCCATAGCCTATTCCTTGTAGGGCTTATGGTTTCCAGACCTGTGCTCATCTTGGTTGCCCTTCTGTGGACACTTTCAGGTTGTTAATGTCTTTATTGAACGGCAGTGCCCAGAACTGGGCGCAGGATGGCTCCAGAGGAGGTCTGAATGACCTGCTGTGTTCAATCTGCTGCTGACTCCATTCTTAACCTTAGAGGGCATTTCCCGCCCCCCCCCCCACGTACACTGTCCTTACCTGCACAGCGACAGGTGAAGGTGGCTTCTGTGTCTTGCTCTTTCTCAGTCCAAAGGATCGCTGACAACTTGCCAAAGCTACTAGGAAGTTCTCCTGCACAAGACCTTTTGCCCTGAAGTGAAGTGGCACCAGGGTGTTACAGAGACCTTGCTACTCTCCACATCAGATGGTTGTGTCTACTCGTGAGTAACCAAGTGACCCTGAGCTTTGCAGCGTGAGTGGAAGGAATTGTGTCATTAGTAACTGTAAGTTACTGTTTGGTTTCCCTCCTCTGGACACATTCCTGCTTGTCAATTTCCTTCCTGAACTGGGGTGCCCAGAGCTGGACACAGGATTATTCCAGGTGGGATCTGACCAAAGCAGAACAGTAGAGTGGTACTATGACTTCCTTCAGCCTAGAAGCTATACCCCTATTGTGACCAGAGTTTCTCTTCCTGTAACTCTTTTGCCCATCATCCCCTCACTGCTCTCCCTGGTTTGCCTGCCTCCCTTGCCGGACCCCTTCTCTGGCCCGTCTCTCCCACCCTCTCCTCTCGGCCTTCCCTCCAGGGACGCCTCTCAGCGCTTTCCTCCTTTCTTGGTTTTGGCTGGGCCTGGGTGATCTTGCTGACAAGGGGTGAGCGGTGGCTGAGGCTGTGCGTTTGCTCTCGTCCGAGGCTGCAGGAAGAATTTTCTCTCCTGGTGAGAGAGGAAGAAGGGGTGGATGCTCTGTTTGCTCAGCACGCTTGGGAGACAAAGGAAGGACAAAGGCGTGGCAGAGATCTCCACGCAGAACAGAGGCCTTGGCAGCCTAAACGGCAAACCCCAGGGTTCCGTAGGATGTTGAAACTGGAATAATAGCACTATAACAGGCTAGTGCGGAAATGGCCCTGGCTGGGGTTTTGCTCCCCTTGGATATTTTTCTGCTGAGGGCAGACAAGGGCTGTGTGGCTGCTCCCGGCCTGTGGAACTCCCCTCCACAGGAGCCAAGGTCGACTTCTCTCTCATCTCTTTCTGCTGGGCAGCTGAGTTTTTATTCCGAGACGCTCTTGGCTGTTAACAGCTTGTGGCGGAAGGCTCTCTTGGTGAGTCACGGGCTGGACCCTTGTCTTCGGCAATCCCGTCACTCTTCTTCTCGAGAGCAGCCCAGCCTGGCTGCCCCACCAGCCAAACATGCAGCTTCCTTGGGGGAAGCAGATGGACAGAGATGAAGCTTCTTTGTGCAAAGTAGCCAGCAGTGGGAGTCCAGCTGGCTAGGCATGTGGACTGCAAGAGAAGGTTTGCTAGGCAGTGACAGAGGCCATGCTTTGTATGTGCATAAAAGGTCCCAGGTCCGAGTCCAGGAGTATCTTCAGGGAAGGCTAGGAAGGAGCCGTTGAAAGGGCCCCTAGAGCTTCAGGGGTGGACATCTCTGCTGGGAAATTCCTCAGTCATCCCAGGGCATATCGTGCCACAAACAGACAAGAAAGTAAACTTATTCTCCAAGCTTGGTCTTCAACAACCTGGCCTCTCAGGGTGAAGGTCCACTCAAAGAGGACTTCAGCTGAGAATTCCAATTTTGAGCACCTCCTAAGATTGTCAGAATAAGAGGTGGAGAGGGCTCCTTTACTTTTAATGCTGAAATTCCCTCTTCTGAACAACTACTAAAGGTACAGGAGCTTTTTACAGGAATGTATTCAGGGAAGAGTAGGAAAGAGCTTTCGAAAGGGTCCCTACAGTGCAAGGACTGACATATCTGTTGGGGAATTCAGCAGAACCATTGCTCTAACTGAAGTATATTTGGCTTCACTGCCCCAGTTCCCATAAATGGTGAGGGAATGGCAGGAGTCCAAATGCAGAACCAGAAATCCCGTGGCAGCTTCTGCTGCCTGATGGGGCCAGGAGGGAAGCAGTCATGAGGGGATGCTGGCACTATTATCGCTGGAATCCTTTTGGTGCCTTAAGCATGTTGAAGTTCCCCTACAGAAGGGGCTGGACATTTTTCTTCAATCCAGAGTGGCCAAATTCAGTTCAAGGTTGCAGCAGTGGAGTTGTGCATGCATGGATGGTCATTGTAGATGTTGCAACATGCAGGCAAGTTTCACAATTCTCAGCCAGAGAGAACTCTAGGGCCTCTCCAGACTACAAATCCCAGGGGTCCATAGGATAAAGTCCTGGCAGTTAAAGTGGAATCATAGCTCTGTAACCTTGTCTAGATCGAGGGAGGTAATGGTACCACTCTATTCTGCATTGCTTAGGCCTCATTTGGAATACTGTATCCAGTTCTGGGCGCCTCAATTCAAGAAGGATATTGACAAGCTGGAATGTGTCCAGAGGAGGGTGACCAAAATGGTGGAGGGTCCGGAAGCCATGAAGCCCTATGAGGATAGAGGATAGAGGCAGCAGGCTTGTTCTCTACCGCGCCAGAGACTAGGACAAGGAGCAGAGGATTCAAGCTGCAGGAAAGGAGATTCCACCTGAACTTCAGGAAGAACTTCCTGATGGTCAGAGCTGTGTGTATTTTTCCTTCCGATGGCATACTGTATTAGCGTGCTATCATCCTATCCTACTGGTATACTGTCCAATTGGTATGGTATCATCATCAGCTGTCCTGATGTGTCCGAGATGGTTCCGAATAATTCTTTGTTATCTCACCTTTTCAGCTGCTTTTGCAATGTTCCAGTTTCATTCTCCTCACCCCACATTCCCCCTTTGTCCTCAGCTTACTTCTATTGCTGCAAACTGCTTTGGTCAGATCTTACCTGGAACGCTGTTTCCAGGTCTGGGCACCACAATTCAAGAAGGATGTTATATTGACAAGCTGGATTGTGTCCAGAGGAGGGTGACCAAAATGGTGAAAGGCCTGGAAACCATGAAGCCCTCTGAGAAGCAGCTTAGGGATCTGGGTCTGTTTGACCTGGGGAAGAGAAGGTTAAGAGAGGACATGATAGCCATGGTTAAATATTTGAAGGGATGTCATATAGAAGAGATGGAGCAAGCGTGTTTTCTGTTGCTCCAGAGACTAAGACATGGAGCAATGGCTTTAAACCACAGGAAAAGTGATTCTACCTAAACGTTAGGAAGAACTTCTTGATGGTAAGAGCAGTTAAACAGTGGAATATGCTGCTGCCCTGGCGAGTGATGGAGGTTTTTAAAGAGAGGCCGGGTGGCTGTCTGTCGGGAATGCTTTGATAGTGTCTTCCTGCATGGCTGAAGGAGGTTGGACTGGATGGACCTTGGGGTCTCTTCTAGCTCTAGGATTCCGTGATTCTTTTGATCCAGTGAGTGCAAGAGAACTCAGTGGGGAGAGAGGAGGGGGCAGAATCTTGCCCTTCCCAGGAGACTCGGGCAAAAGTGAATGGCTGTGGCCTCTTCACTGATAACTTTTGCCGTCTTGATCGCACACTGACCTGGCTCGACCACTTGCGTCCCAGTTTTCATCTGTGAAATGTTGGAGGGTGCGCAGTAGGTTACCAAGCGCTTTAAAACGTAGCCCTGCAGCCGCAGCGTTGTGAGCGGTGGCCGGCTGTGTGTGCCCTGCACGCATGGGCGCTCCGGTCCTCCTGCGCGTGCCTTGTCGCGGGAGAAAGTGATGCGTCTGAGCCCAGGGACCTTGGAGGAATGACAGCTCTGGCTGCAAGCACACTTAAAAAATTAACAAGGCATCCCAAAAGGCAAGGCAGGGACGTTAAGGCTGGAATCCTGGTACACGCCTGAGTTAAGGGAGTCAGTGTGTTGCTGGGCGTGACTTCTGTAAAAGAAAATTTGATAGCAGAGTCAGAAATAATGGGGAAAGAGTAGGTTCCCTTGTGCTTATGCCTTAATGTTGCCCATTGACGTATGGTGACCCCATGAAATTCCATAAGGTTTTCTTAGGCAAAGAAGACTTGCCAGTTCCTTTCTCTGAAACAGAGTCTACAGCATCTGGCAGTCTGCATTGATGGTCTCTCCTGCAAGTATTAACCAGGGCTGACCTTGCTTAGCTTTCAAGATCAGATGGGGTCTGGTTTCCTCAGGGTATTTAAGGTATATGGGGTATATAGATTCTTTCCCCGCAAAAAAGAAGAATTGTGCAACGTGTTTTGGGAATTTTTTAATTCAAAACTAACTATATGCCTGTGTGAAATGAAACAGCCAGACCAGGTAACCTTTGCAAAAATAACCAGAAACATTTTGAAGCTTCCAGAGACCTCTTGAAAGCTTCTCCCAAAATGCATTCTGATATTCCCTCACCCCAGCTTGCATTTTTTCTTATGTTTTCCATTTGGGTGCCAAAACCCCTTGGTCTCTGCTTTTCTAAACGTGGTGGGGGTAACTGGTGAGACAGGCCTCACTGCCCTTTGGCTTGACTT
The DNA here is from genome assembly GCA_030412105.1 of Cyclura pinguis. NCBI lineage: Eukaryota > Metazoa > Chordata > Lepidosauria > Squamata > Iguanidae > Cyclura > Cyclura pinguis. The sequence continues at coordinate 1,437,739 of CM059601.1, forward strand.
GAGTGCCTTTTCTCTCTGTTTTGGTGGTCATGCACACTCCATAAGGGATTTGGGAGGCAACTGCTGTTCACCTTGCCTATTGTAGACAGGAATCTGCAACACGCAGCTACATGCAACTGCACGCAGGATTATCAGGGAAGCATCCCATTCTTTTCCAGTTCAAGCTTTATTGCATTGTTCACCACAGATGTGCTGTGGCAATCTCGCACCCAAAGTCTGTGTTCCTTGAGCTCTCCTTCACCAGCCTTCTAGTGTCTGATGCTGCTAAGAAACCTTCCAGCTTTTCAAAGGATGGGAGTGGGCAAACATGAAAAGATGTTGTAGAAAAGAAGATATTTTGTCAGAGGCTTTGTTAATTGAGGTATGTCTGTAGTTGGACCCAGTTAGAAGAGATTGCCTGAATCAGTTGTTGGCTGATGAGTCAAGGTATAGACAGATCTCATTGATTCAGTGAATCTGCTCTAAATGGAAGGAGCTAACAATAGGATTCCGGCTTGATCAGGCACTGCTGGGATCAAAAGGGAGAGCTGCCAAAGTGCATGGGAGCATGAGCTGGTCCTGTGTGGGAGTAGCGGTGAGTGTGAACTGAAAGTCCTGGGTCTGAATGTTGCTCAGCCAAGAATTTTGTAGGTGAGCTGAGTGAGAATCCTTTCTACTTGTACCTTCAGCCTTTGCAAGGTGAGGACAGCAGTAGCTTAGACCTGCTTGACTCACACATTTACAGTGGGGAATGCAGAAGCAACAGATATGAGGGGTCTTGGAGGTGCAAAAAGCAGGGGTCTTTTGCAGTGGGCCCTGGGCCAAAATCCCAGCCTGTAGTTCTGGCACGCCTCTGACTCACTGTAGTCAGGAGGGGAGAGTTAAATTCTGAAAGGCCCTCGTTATAATGCTTTCCGCACTAGGCTGTTATAGCACTATTATTCCACTTGCAACATTCTATGGAATCCTGGGGTTTGCAGTTTCGGGGGGGCCAGCCGGCCCCAGGATTCCATAGGAAGTTGCAAGTGGAATCATAGCGCTATAACAGCCTAGTGCGGAAATGGCCTATGACAACCTACCCCTGGCCTTGTCTTCTGCCAACTTACTTCTTACAGTGTGAGTCTTTTTAATTCTGGACTGTCCCAGTTTGGCACGGACAGTCCCAAGTAACCCACTTTTACAGTTGCTTTTAACATGTCCCAGTTTCAGTCTCCTCTTCCACTTTCTTCCTTGTCCTCACGTACTCCCGTTGCTGCAAACTGAGTTCAAAATGCAAAAGGAACGTGCATTCAGTTAACTCAGCCGGAGGGAGAATCTTGCTCTTCCCAGGAGACTCAGGCAAAGGCAAACCTCTGCAGCCTCTCCCAGCTTGTCTGTTCTCCCTCAGCAGTAGCTTCCACCATCTTGACCCCACTCTGATGTTGCTTGTCCACATGGCACCCCGTTTTCATCAGTGAAATGTTGGAGGGCACGAAAGTGTTGGGTTTGCAGCTTTGCAGGTGAGACCTTGAATGCAAAGGTATGCCTCCTGGCGAGGTTTGAGTAGTGAGAGTGTACACGGATGGCACGCACATGCGCACACACCCACATAGGGTGAGGGAGCGCGAGAGAGAAGAAAATATAAATTTTTCATTCAGAGGCCTTTCTGCAGTACTTCACAGGGAATTTGTTATGTCATAAACCACAATATCATAAGTGGGGTTTTCAAAAGCAAGTAGGAAAAGAAAAGGAAATAAAGGCTTTCTTTTATATTTAGATAGATAGTGACTATTTTGGATGCACTATAAAACAATGGAACAGAGCCATAACCACAAGGACGAAAGAGAAAAGCAAACCCAGAGTCCATTAAATAACAATAATTTTTGCTTCACTTTATTCTACATTTGTGGCTGAGTAGCAGCACTCCCGGGAGGGAGCGACGCTCTCCGTTTCCTCCCTGTTTTGGAGGCCGTGGTTCAAGAAGGATCCTGACAAGCTGCAGCCTGACCTCCAGAGGAGGGTGACCAAGATGGTTGGGGGTCTGGAAACAAAGCCCTACGAGGGACAGTTGAGGGAGCTGGGCATTCTTAATGTGGAGAAGAGAGGATGACAAGGAGGTACTATCTGGCTTGTCTAAATATCTGAAGGGCTTTTGTCGTAGGGAAGATGGAGGGAAGATGTTTCCTCCTGGCCCAGAGAAGTAAACTGGAAACAGCAGGTTCAGAAACGAGGTGGTTCACAGGGGATAGGATGGCCATGTCTAAATATTTGAAAGGATGTCATGTGGAAGATGGGGCAAGCTTGTTTTCTGCTGCTCCAGAGACTAGGACGTGGAGCAATAACCTCAAACTCCAGGAAAAGAGATTCCACCTAAACTTCAGGAAGAATTTCCGGATGGTAAGAGCGGTTTGACAGTGGAATCCACTGCTGCCCCAATGGAGTGTGGTGGCGTCTCATTCTTTGGGGGGAGGGTTCTTTAAAGAGAGGCTGGGTGGCCATCTGTCAAAGGGGGGGGGCTCTGATGGGGTCTTCCTGCAGGGCAGGGGAGGGTTGGATGCGGTGGCCAGTGGGGTCTCTTCCAACTTTAGGATTCTAAATTGCAAGAAAGAGGATTCTGACTAAACTCTTCCTGGTGATAGGAGCTGTGGAATGGCTCACCCCAGATGTTGGTGGGTTTTCCTTCACTGAGTATTTTTTTTTAAAATCTTTTCATTGAATAAAAACACAAAGTTAAACATCTTGTCTTCATACTACTTACATAAATAATACTTTCTTACATGTTATACACCATTTTCTATATATTTTCGTAGAACTTCGTATCCTTATTCTTAAATCAATTATATCATATCTTGTTTCATATGTATCTAATTTTTTTTATACAACATCTAACAATAATTCAACCATACAAAATACACGTTATATACCTACCTTAAACCTTCCCTTATTTTTCATCTTATTTCATAGGCAGTTATACTTTAACTGTCACTTGACCAACCAATTCCCCTTAATTAGTACTTTAACATTTGTCCTCTACCTCAAATCATATTTTCCATTTTTAAACAAGGTTCTTACCTCTCAAAATTTTTGTCTCAACCTTTTCAGTTTCTCAAATTACCATAACTTAAGTGGTTCTCTTTTAAATAATCATTCTGTTATATTTAACCTGCTCACAGTCGTTTCCCCCCATTTATTTTCCCAGAGAGGGGTAATTAACCTCCATTCTTCATTAATTTGTTTTCTAGATTTTTCTGTCAGCATCGACGTTAATGTATCTATTTCCCATAATTCATATAGTTTCCACAGCCAGTCTTCTATATCTGGGACTTCTTTTTGTTTCCATTTTTGCGCAAATACAACCCTGGCTGCTGTAACCATATAAATTACCATTTTACGTAATGAATTCCTTCTAAAATACTCGACATCTAACATATTCAGCAAATATATTTCCGGATACATTGGGAAGTTAATTTGCAAAGTTCTGGTAATACAGTCATGTATATCCTTCCAGTATTTCTTAGTTTTATCACAAGTCCACCATATGTGGTACAGAGTGCCTTTTTTTGCGCCCCACCGAAAGCTGGAGAACGACCTCCCCGGAGGTGCTTTAATTGTGGATACCTGCATGGCGGAGGGTTGGACCGGATGGCTGTTGAGGCTTCTTCCATCTCTGATTCTGAGAGTGGCGTGCCAGCTGGGCGGTATGACGAACCCATTTTTTTGGGGAGGGAGACGGGTTAGTTAGCAATAGCAAGGGAGAAACATTAGCGTAAGGTGGGCCAGTGTGGACTGCCCAGCGACTAATTTTCTCCCCCTGAACCTTCTGGGGGCTGGAAGCTACTGTTTCAAAAATGGTGCTGAGGCTGAAACATTCTGGTGGAAAAAAGGCAACAATTAATGTGTTGCGTCTGCATAATTAATATGCAAAGGAATAGGCATGATTATAATAATGTGCATAATGTGCATAATTACAATAATTTGCGTAATATTCAAATAAGATGCTGATTGGATGCCTGGGATGTGGCAACCCTGCTCCTTTCATTGCCTTTCCCTAAGGGGTCAATACCTCCACCCACACAAGTTGTTTTTCCCAGCTGGTTTTGCTGGCACCAGCTTGGCACATGAGATGGCAAGCATCTAACAGGTCATTTGGATTTAAGATTTCTAGGGACTCATTCTACTTCAGAAGAGCTGATTGTCCACACTTTTCCCCACATTGCTAATCCGCCATCCTCTTTGTCAGGTGAGGGGGTACCCATTTTTGTTCCTTCTCTATACAGAAAGTAGCACACTGGTGGAGATGCTAAAAGGAGAACTGGTGTTGCCTTCAACGTGCTGTCGTTGCCCAGATCTCTTTGCAGCCATGCGAGCAGGGTAGGCCAAAATTAGATTCTGGCACTCCCAGCTTGCCTGAGAGCCCTTTCCAAAAAACGTGTTCCAAACTCATTCTATATAGAGATCTTGACCTTGCTAGATTTTGTACCAGTTATTTAGACAGTGGGAAGGCTTGCAGTTTGCCTTTGGAACATGCACAGAGATTGTTGCGTGGAATCGTAGCATCCTAGAGTGGGAAGGGAAGTCTTCTCTTCGTTAGGCTGAACATGCCCAGCTCCTTCATCCTCTCCCCATGTAATTTGTTCCCTTTCCCTCTTATCATCTTTGGTGCCCTCAAAGTTGACTACATCCTTCCCAAAATGAGGTCATCAGAACCGAATACAGGACTCCAGATGAGGCCTGGGTAGCACAGAATAGAGGGGGACTGTGACTTTCCTTCCCTGTGCTGTGAGCTGGAAATCCCCAGTCTTCATCTACGCATGGCATCTATTGGGAATTATGAAGAGATGATACATGCATTTATTTATTCAGTTTATATCCCACCTTTCTCCTTGCACCAGATCCAAGGCGAACAGCCGGTTACGGCCTGAAATCTTGGAGCCAAGCTGGCAAGGGTCCTGAGATTGTGAGGAAGGGAGGTGACAAAGAGGAACATGGTCAGGAATTTTGGATCCCAGTGTCCACTGACCTCCTGCCAAGGACGTGACCCAGTCTCCAAAGTATGTAACCAGGCATTCAGTCATCAGATGCAGCAGCCATTGTTGTTGTTGTGGTGCTGTGACTTCAAGTCATTTCTAACCTACAGTGACTCTAGGCAATCCTATCATAGGGTTTTCTTGGAAAGATTTGCCTTTTGCAAGGTCTAGATGCACCTCAGGGACCACCCCTCTCCTGCATTACAGCCAGGGTAACAAAGGGTGCACCCCTCCTGCCCTTCCAGCTGCCCCCCCCCCCGCCAAGCCCAGCCGAAATCTGAACCGTGCATTGTTACAGAACTCTCACTCATTCCGCAGTGATGCCTGCAGGAGATGTTCCTGGTAGAAGGTGGGTTGCTGTAACCTGTTGTTGAAGAGCGTTTGGAGACTTCAGGGCCTCTCAGCTGCTGCAGCCGGACAGGCAGATGGGGCTGGTCACAGGGAACAAAGAGCTTCTCTGTTGCAAGCTACAGGGACGGCACAACCGCTGGCCTCCAACAGCTCCGTTGTACTGTGTTTCTGAGCACCGTTCAAAGTGACCTACAACGCCCTGCTTGGTTGGTGTCCAGGTTACCTGAAGGACCGAGTCTTGCCCAAGCTCTGAGATCTTCGGAGGAGGTGCTTCTCTCAGTCTCCCCACCCTCACAGCCACATCTGGTGGGAACATGGCTCAGGCTCTTGTGCGTAGCATCAACGTGGTAAAACGGAGAGGGCCTTCTTGGTGGCCGCTCCCAGGCGTTGACGCTCCCTGGCATGGATGGTTACCCCGTCTTTGCTGTTCTTTTTTTGTCAGCAAGTGGAGCCCCCCCCTTTTTTTCTGTTCCAGCAGGTGTTGGGAAATGAGTTGTTTTGACAGCTTTCCATCAGTGTTCTGGACTATTTTTATTCTTTGCTTTTAAACCAGGCCATTTCTGCACTACACTGCTATAGTGCTATTATTCCACTTTCAACATCCTGTGGGATTCTGGGGTTTGTAGTTTACCAAGGCCAAAGAGCCCTCTGGCTGAAAATCCTAAAAGCCCCTCCCTAAACTCCAACCCCCAGGATTCCATAGGATGTTGAAAGTGGAATAATAGCACAATAACAGTGTAGTGTGGAAATGGCCCCAGTCTCTAAAATGGCTTTAGTTCTGCTGACCGTTTAATTCTGTTTTAATCATAACTTTTGCATATTGTAGAGTTCTAGAATTGGAAGAGACCCCAAGGGCCATCCCGTCCTGCCTCTTCTGCCGTGCAGGAAGACACCATCCAAGCCTTCCCTTTGGCAGGTAGCCCTCCAGCCTCTCCTTAAAAGCCTCCAAAGAAGGAGGAGATCCCACCAGACTCCACTGAGGCAGCAGCAGATTCCAGGGTCAGGCTGCTCTCACCATCAAGTTTAGATGAAATCTCTTTTCCTGAAGTTGGAAGCCATTGCTCTGTGTCCCAGTCTCTGGAGCAGCCAAAAGCAAGCTCGCTCCATCTTCCCTTGCTCCATCTACACTTAGGTAGAAAAAATGGAATGCAGAAATATAGGATGGGGGACACGTGGCTGGATGGCAGTACGTGTGAAAGGGATCTAGGAGTCTTAATAGACCACAAGCTGAACATGAGTCAGCAATGTGATGCGGCAGCCAAGAAAGCCAACGCAATTCTCGGCTGCATCAATAGGAGTATGGTGTCTAGATCGAGGGAGGTACTGGTACCACTCTACTCTGCTTTGGTTAGACCTCATCTTGAATCCTGTGTCCAGTTCTGGGCACCCCAATTCAAGAAGGACATGGTCAAGCTGGAGCAGGTCCAGAGGAGGGCAACTAAAATGGTGAAGGGCCTGGAAGCCAAGCCCTATGAGGATAGACTTAGAGAGCTGGGTATGTTCAGTCTGCAGAAGAGAAGGTTAAGAGGGGACATGATAGCTATGTTTAAATATTTGAAGGGATGCCATGTAGAGGAGGGAGCGGGCTTGTTTTCTGCTGCTCCAGAGACCAGGACAAGGAGCAATGGATTCAAGCTGCAGGAAAGGAGATCCCACCTGAACCTCGGGAAGAACTTCCTGACAGTCAGGGCTGTCCGGCAGTGGAATCTGCTGCCTCGGAGTGTAGTGGAGTCTCGTTCCTTGGGGGATTTTAAGCAGAGGCTGGATGTCCATCCGTCGGGAGTGCTTTGAGGGTGTTCCTGCATGGTAGGGGTTGGACTGGATGGCCCCGGGGGTCTCTTCCAACTCTACATTTCTATGATTCTATGATTCTATGATTCCCTATGATATCCCTTCAAATATTTAAACATAGCCATCACATTGCCTCTTCGCCTTCTCTTCTCCAGGGTAAATGCACCCAGCTCCCTACGCCACTCCTCCCAGGGCTTCATGGTTCCCAGGCCTCTGGCTGTGTTGGTCGCCCTCCTCTGGACATGTTCCAGCTTGTCGATATCCTTCTTGAATCGTGGTGGAGTTGCTGTTTTTTAAATGTGAAACGGTGCAGGTATGCCCTGCAGCCTATTTAAAAGGTGGCCTGCCACTCCTGGGGTGCAATTCCTGGGGTGCAATTCACCTTGTCTTTTTGGTGAGAAAGAGGGAAGTCTGGAGAAGTTGAGAGCTGTAAAAACAGCCTGCCTGAGGGTCCGGCATTGCCCACCCACACATCTAGGCCCCCAAAATCTAGAGAAGTACAAGACGAGAGAAGCTAAGCAAAGGACGGGTGGTGTCCAGGCCTCTCAAAAGGCGGAAATAGCGGGAAAGGGAGATGGGAACAAAGCAGGGGTGGGTGGCAGGTCTGCTTGTCTGGAACAGGGAGAAGGAGGGTTAAGTTGTTCAAGAGAGCAAATCGGAGCAGCCAGAAGAATTTAGACGAAGGAGTGACAGGGAGCCGGCTGGTGCCGTGGGGGAAGGAGAGGAAGGGATGGAGGCATGTTGTTAGTGGAGGGGAAAAGAATGGGCGGCAACAATTGCTTGTTATGGAGAAAAGGGAAGATGGGGGAGAGGGAGCGGCCAGCAAGGGGGGAGCGAGAAAGTGGAAAGGAAAAGGGAAGAGCATTCAGCAAAGGGTTATTTGTTTGAGAGTTGCGGTATTTCTATTCCACTCCGTATCAAACAAACAAACAAAGGTTCGCAGCAGTGTACAAAACCCCCTCCAACTGGACCCATTTAAAACAATTTACAACCATAACAGATAATTTATGTGTAATTAATTTAAAAATGTATTAAACGATTCAGCAAGACTGTTTGAAAGCAGTTGAAAGAGTTACTTCACTGTAATGCCTGCGCAGATTTGGCCGGCCCCTCCTGAAACTGCAGACCCCAGGATTCCGTAGGATGTTGAAAGTGGAATCGTAGCGCTATAACAGGCTAGTGCGGAAATGGCCTAAGACAAAGATGAGTGATACCTCCTGTCCTCTGGAGAGGCAGGGAAACTTCCACGGACCGATGGCCTCTGTTGGACTGGCCACTGGGCGAAAGAGGACATGCATCACAGTAATGATGGTGGTGATGATGGTCGTCATCATCATACAAAAAGCTATTATTAAAATGCAATCTATTTATTTATTGCTTTTCTCCCAAAATGGGATTCAAGACAGCTGACAGCTTACACCTGAACTTTCCATTCAAGTTATTGTTATGTGCCTTCAGGTCATTTCCAACTTATGGTGACCCTAAGGCGAACCTATCACGGGAGTTTCAGGAGCTGAGAGTGTGTGATGTGCCCAAGGCCGCCTAGTGGGTTTCCACGTCCATGTGGGGAATAAGATCCTGGTCTCCAAAGTCACAGTGCAGCCTTTAAACCAGAACACCACACTGGCTCTCCGCAGAACTACAATCAGTTAAAATCCAGTAAGAAACAAAAAATAAAAATCAGCAAAACTTGACACTGTTAAAAGCACGCTATGTAGGCTTTTGAATTTCACAGCCAGTTTCCTGTAAGCCCCAAAAGTCAGCAAGGCGTGCGCTCATGCATACAAACGGAATAGATCAAGCACTGCTTTTGGTTCCAGGCAAAAGGCAGGAATGTCGGATGAGGTATTGGGTTGTGAAACGGGGGGAATTGTCCAACAAATGGAATGAGGAATGTTACCACCCTTTGTGTAACGCTGGGTTCTCATAATAAGCGTAGGGCTTTGCAACTATAGCAGGAGAAAAGAAAAAGAAGAAAAAAGAAGGCATTGTTAGATACAGTGGAAAAATATGCTGAGTCTTTAAACTCAGGCGTTTCCTCCCTGGGTCAAAATCCTGTTGGTGGATTATGCACATGTACCTTCCCCTGTGGAAGTGATTGAATGTTTTCCTTCCGTGCATAAGGTTTACTTTCAGTTCATGGCTGTGGAAGGAGTTGCAGCTGCGGTTCAGTTGGGCATGCAGCAGAGGCACGTTCTTGGTTGATGCATATCTATTCCTGCTGAAAGTGGCAGTAGCACTATTTTGGTGCTGAGTTTGATGTAACATTCACAGAATCATAGAATCCTACAGCTGGAAAAGACCCCGAGGGCCATCCAGTCCAACCCCCTTCTGCCCGGCAGGAGGACACAGTCAAAGTGCTCCCAACAGATGCCAGCTTCTGTTTGAACACCTCTCCAAAAGTCGATCCACCACACTCCGCTGAGGCAGCAGCATATTCCACTGCTGAACTGCTCTTACCATCAGGAAGTTCTTCCTAATATTTGGTGGAATCTCTTTTCCTGTTGTTTGAATCCATTGCTCTGTACTGTCCTAGTTTCTGGACCAGCAGAAAACAGTCTTGCTCCATCCTCCATATGACATTCCTTCAAAGATTTAACCACAGCTACCATGTCACTTCTTAACCTTCTCTTCTCAGGCTAAATGTATCCAGCTCCTTAAGTCATTCCTCGTAGGTCTTCAGGCCTTCTACCATTTTGGTCACCCTCCTCTGAACAAGTTCCAGCTTGTCAATGTCCTTCCTGAACTGTGGTGCCAGAACTGGACATGGTAGAATCATGGAAATGTAGAGTTGGAAGAGACCACCCGGGCCATCCAATCCAACCACCTGCCATGCAGGAACGGCCTCAAAGCACTCCCTCCAGGTGGCCATCCAGCCTCTGCTTAAAAACTTCGAAGGAAGGAGACTCCACCACACTCCGAGGCAGCATATTCCACCGCCGGACAGTCCTGAGTGTCAGGAAGTTCCTCTTGAGGTTCAGGTGGAGTCTCCTTTCCTGCAACTTAAAGCCATTGCTCCTTGTCCTAGTTTCTGGAGTGGCAGAAAACAAGCCCTCTCCCTCCTCTACATGGCATCCCTTCAAATATTTAAACATGGCTATCATGTCCCCTCTTAACCTTCTCTTCTGCAGACTGAACATACCCAGCTCTCTAAGTCTATCCTCATAGGGCTTGGCTTCCAGGCTCCTCACCATTTTGGTCGCCCTCCTCTGGACCTGCTCCAGCCTGACCATGTCCTTCTTGAATTGGGGTGCCCAGAACTGGACACAGGATTCAAGATGAGGTCTAACCAAAGCAGAGTAGAGTGGTTGGCTTCCAGGCCTCTCACCATTTGGGTTGCCCTCCTCTGGACCTGCTCCAGCCTGGTATTTCAGGTGGGGTCTGACCAAAGCAGAATAGAGTTGTACCATCACTTCCTTTTACCTAAACACAATACTCATAGAATCATAGAATCCTAGAGTTGGAAGAGACCCCAGGGGCCATCCAGTCCAACCCCCTTCTGCCAGGCAGGAACCCACATCAAAGCCCTCCCTTTGACAGATGGCCATCCAGCCTCTGCTTAAAAAGCTCCAAAGAAGGAGGAGACTCCACCACACTCCACTGAGACAGCAGCAGATTCCACTGCTGGGCAGCTCTGACCGCCAGGAGGTTCTTCCTGAGGTTCAGGTGGAATCTCCTTTCCTGCAGCTTGAATCCATTGCTCCTTCTCCCAGTCTCTGGAGCAGTGGAAAGCAAGCCCTCTTCCTCCTCGACCTGACATCCCTTCAAATATTTCAACATGGCAATCGTGTCCCCTCTTTACCTTCTCTTCTGCAGACTAAACATCCCCTGCTCCCTGAGCCACTCCTCATAGGGCTTCATGGATTCCAGACCTTCACCATTTTGGTCGCCCTCCTCTAGATGACCTATCCGGATGACCTACTCGTATTGATGCAGCCCACAATTGCATCGGCTTTTTAAGCTGCTTCATCACACTGCTGACTCATGTTTGGCTTGTGGTCTGTCAAGACTCCCAGATCCATTTCACATGTACTGTGGCCAAGCCAGGTGTCACCCATCTTATCTTTGTGCATTTCATTTTTTTTCTGCCCAAATATAGGAACTTACATTTCTCTCTGTTGAAATTCATTTTGTTAGTTTTGGCCCAGGTCTCTAATTTGTAATCTTGCCCTTTTCTCTTTTTTATTTATGCCTTTGGACGTGTTTTTATCTGCTTCTGTTTTCATTTTGGTAAACTGCCTTCAACCCCCGAGTTGGGGGAAAAGTAAGATGTAAATGAAATGTTGATGACGACAGTGACGATTGTGTTGTGTATCGAGGGTTGGACTCAGTGGCCCTTGTGGTGTATTCCAACTCTGTGGTTCGATAACAATGATGATGCCGATGGTAATATGGAAGGAGATGATGATGATGTTGTACCTGCCCTTTGAGAAAACTCTCAGGAGAGGCTTCTGTCCTGTCGGTAAAAGAGTCGGCTTGAGCTTCTTTGTTGAGACAGAGGCGTCCTTGGAAGTGGCACTCTGTGCGCGCGTGCATGTTTCTGTGTGCCTCGGCGGGAGCTGAAACACTGATGCTCCTGCAGCCAATTCACGTCAGTGGCCCGTTGTGGCCGTGTGGCTCCTTGTGGTTGTGTCCCCCCTCCTTCCCCTGGCAACCAGCTACCGTGAGGGTGTGGAGCGGAAGAGGCCAAATGTGCTTGTGCCTAATCTCTGCGGGGCGGTGGTGTGGAAGTGGCGGGCATTTTCCAAAATCCCTGATTAATGGAGAGTTACATTGATAATGCTGCTGCCCATCTCATCTCAGAGTGAATTACAGCTGGTGGCCTTATTAATCACTAAAGCTTTGCGATCCATATGGGCAGATAAGCCCAGCCATGGGCCCTGCTGTTCTCCCTTCCTCTGGGCCAAGGAAAGCTTGCTGGTTCCTGACGTGTCTTTTTGTGTGTGTGTTTCTGTGCATGACTTGACGTGCAGTTTTTTTGTGAATCACAGAACCAGTAGTCTGGAAATGCAGGCTGAACTAAACTTGGGCATCAACCTTTCTTGGTTTAGGCCTCATTTATACATATGGCTTTGGGAGTCGTAAAATCCACGGCTCAAACAGTTGGAAGGTCCTCGAGAGCCATCTGGTCCAACTCCGCTCTGCCACTCAGGAATACAAGACTGCAGTTCTCCCAAAAGAGGCCGTCAACCTCTGATTAAAGGCCTCCAGGTAAAGAGAGTCTGAGGCGGTCTGTCCCACTGCTGAACGGGTCTTGCAGCCAAGAGGTTCGTCCTAATGTTTAGGTGGAACCTCTTTTCTTGAAGTCAGAAGAAAAGAAGCTCCACTGGTGTCTTCTAGTCTCTAGGACAGTAGGGGGGAAAAATGCTTGCTCCATCCTTTCATGATATTCCTTCAGATATTTGCTGTGTCATATCACCCTTCCATCTTCTTTTCTCCAAGTTAAACATATCTAGCTCCCCAAGCTGCTCCGCATAGGGTTTGTCTGGTCACCTTCCTCTGGACACATTCCAGCTTGTCAGTGTCACTTTGCATCAGTCCCTTTCTTGCATCCCAGTTGCAATACCAGCAAGAACCCTGGAATTCTGGGCTCGGCTCAGCTCCCAGTGTGGACAGTTGCTGCTGTGTTTGGTGCACTGTTGTTGCTAACAAACGTGATGCTAAATAATGTTGTGAGACTGCCGTATTCTGTTTCCCACTGATATACATCCACGTAACAAAGTATTATTCCCTTACTGAATTCTGGCCATTGTCTTACCTACAGGCTTCTGTTGCTCTGTAGTCTGGAGTAAGACCATTGGTGCAGTGGACCTACTTATTGTATTCTCACGCAATGTGGAATAATGTGCAATTCTCACAATCCTATTTACTCAAATGGTACACGTATGCAACTGTGGACTGAATACGGAGGTTACACCATGTCCAAAAAAGGTACCAATGCAAGAGGAAGGGGATTTACATGTGTGTAAAACACCAACAGGATTCCACTCTCAATCCTCTCTCACCTCTCCCAGGTATATTAGAGATTGGGGTGGAGGAGGCTGGAATTCCTGCATTATGGGGTGACAGAATGGTGGTTGTTCATTCTCAGACTAATCATTTCTAGTTAATGTTTATGCACATGTTCCAAAGGAGGGACGCTGGAGGAAAGACAGATTGCAAAGAGCATCCTCTCTTGAGGCTTGGAAAATTCTGCCTGAAATTCCTTGCAGCTTCCTCGAATAACTCTCTCCGGCAAGAGCGGCAAATTATTGTCATTGGGCCTTCTTCCTCTGTAATGTGTCATTTCCCATCATGGAGGATACAGGGCCTTAATTTCTTTGCTGGTATCATGATGTCAAATAAGAGTGTTTAAAGAACCGTTGTGGTGCAGAAGGCAGCGTCCTGCATGGCAGACAAAGGGCTCTCAGTCATCCCATTGTTCCCACCTTGGTTCTCCTGTGAGCTCGGGAAAAAGAAACAAAGCGGGGAAAAAAAGGCTAAGTGATACCTTTGATTGCAGAAAGTACTCCAACGGGTGAAATCCTAGGCAAGCTTTCAAGCTATGCAGCATTCTTTGCTGTGCTTTGCAGAAAACTGTGCAGAAAAAAAAAGGGTACTCCATTAATTAATTAATTAATTTCCTTCCTTCCTTCCTTCCTTCCTTCCTTCCTTCCTTCCTTCCTTCCTTCCTTCCTTCCTTCCTTCCTTTGGATTTTTATGCTGCCTTTCTCCCAGTATGGGACCTAAAGCAGTTTACTGTGTAAGTTAAAACAAATACATAGTACAAAAGTTTTAAAAAGCATTACACAGTCAATCCAATTAAAACATCAATTTATAACAGTTAAAAACACGCTAGATACCTCTCTCACACGCACATATTTTAAAGAGCGTAGCCATTGCCCATCCTTCTACCCCAACCAGTTGAAAGCTGAAGATAGGATGACTGAAGGACGATAATGTAAAAATGTAATAATTTACATGAATGTTGAGACACTGGACAATCATAGATAAATGAAGATTGGTGATGGTTGTTTTTTATTTGTTGTTCTATATCCACTCTTATATTTATTTGCTACTAGTGTATTTACCCAGCTTTGCCTGGGATGTTTTTTTCTCATAGGTAACACTTGTTAGAAATCCCTTAAGAATTACCTTACCTTACTTCAGGAATTAGATGCAGTTGAAATACACAGATTTCAGGTCCTGTGTCTCTAATTCTCCAAACTGTCTTGTCCAGTAACTTTTCCCCATATCCCCCAATCCAAACTGTATTCAGAGTTTGGATTCCTGGGGGAATACACTGCCCTCCTTCTTGCTGCTGGGCCTTGTCTGCATAGCAGCCGTCCTGGGCTCTCTGGTTGAGAATTCTAAAGGCCCTTCCCTGAACTGCAAACCCCAGGATTCCATAGAATCTTCTCAGGCAGCCAGTCGTATGAGGTCTTTGCTTCCTGACACAGACAGACAGACAAACTCACAAACAGATGAAGTTTGACTTGTATATAGTAGATACATTGTAATATCTTAAAAATTACTTTAAAACCAATAAAAATTATTTAAAACAAAAAAGAAAGCTGAAAGCCTGTTTCAATAAGCAGGTCTTTTTACGTGGTGGCAAAAGGAGAGGACAGAGGGACCCCAGTGAACCTCCCATGGGGGAGAAGGAGCCGCTACCAAGGAGGCCCCCCCCCCTTCCAGTTACTCCACTTTCTTTTTCCTCTTCTGAGTGAAGAGCTCTGTGTAGCTCAAAGGCTGCACGCGTTGATGGGAACTGAAACTGATCTAGTAAAAAGCAAATCTTCCCTGAGGCTACCAGCCGACAAGGTGGGCAACCAACAAGGATTAGGGCTAGGGTTGGCCCTCCACGGGACCTTCGAGGACCATGTCGTGCCCCCAATTCCAATTTCTCTCTTTCTTTTGGATTTTATTATTGGCTGAAAATGCCCTGGATGTTGACTTCCTGTTGAATTTGTCTTCTGAAAAGGGCCTATAATGGCTCAGGATGAGCACATGTGCAAAAAATGTGGTGGAAGGGAGAGGATTCCTTGGTGGCTGCTCCCGGGCTTTGGAACTCCCTTCCTAGAGAGGTTAGACTGATGCCTTCCTTGCTAGCATTTTGTGGGCGGGTGAAGACTGTTCATTTTGACAGGCCTTTAGGGCTGACTGCTCAGCAGGAAGGGGCCTTTGGTGATGAACAGTATTGTCCGTATTTGTTGATTTTCTGTTTTAAAGACCGTGCTTTTAACTGCTCTTATTTCTGATGTTATCCTGTGCCTGCTTCTGGGGACCACAAATTCAAGAAGGAAGTGGGCAAGCTGGAGCATGTCCAGAGGACGGTGACCAAGTTGGTCAAAAGTCTAGAAACGAGATCCCACAACAGGGATCTTGGGGTCAAAGTAGACTCTGAAACATGAGCCAAGAGTGTGATGCAGCAGCCAGAAAAGCCAAGGCAATTCTGGGCTGTATCAACGGGAGTATAGTGTCCAGACAGAGGGAAGGGGTAGTGCCACTCTATTCTGCTTTGGTCAGACCTTACCTGGAGGAATCCTGTGTCCAGTTCTGGGTGCCCCTGTTCAGGAAGGATACAGACAAGCTGAAGCGTGTCCAGATGAGGGCAACCAAGTTGATGAAAGGTCTGGAATCCACCAGCCTTATGAGGAATGACTGAGGGAGCTGAATGACTGAGGGAGCTTGGAGAAGAGAAAACGGAGAGGTCTCATAGAGCTCTTTTTCAATACCAGAAAGGATGGAGTGAGCTGGGGGTTCTGGGCAGTCCTGTGGGCCTGGAAGACAGCTTGGGGGGCAGGATGTGGTCCGTCGGCTAGGTTCTGTCTGCTCTAACGATGCTCTGGAAGAACGGTGCACCATCTCTGACCCAGCAGAAAGACGAAATGTAGATTTCTTGGACTCATCATTAGTTTCTTTGCCATCCTTATTTCCCCATGTCATCTCTTGAGTGCTTGCCCCCTCCCAGCCATATAATTAGAAAACTTCATCGTGCAAGCCGTTCCTCTGTAACGGACCCATTTTTCAAAATCTGCCTTGGCTTGCTAAGCCCATGTGTTTCCCTCAGAATTTGCAGGGAAAAACTGGCCTTGGCACGAATGCCACGCTGAAGACGTTGCTGCAGAATCTGGTGGAGAGGGAGCTGGGATGAGGGAAGGGGAGCACCTGGTGCGAAATCAGGCTACGTACGGCCCGTCGGAGCGCTACCTTGCCGATTTCTGTCTGCGTTCGTCTGGGTCTCGGGAGGAGATTGTTGCGTCGTTCGTGGTAGTGGCGGTGGGGCGAGGCTGTCTTTCTCAATTTCTTTTAATGAGAACAGAAATCAACGTTTTTCTCATCCTGAACAAAGGAGACTTGCTGCTGCTGCTGCTGCTGAACCATAATTGCAGTCCTAACAATGGCCATTTCCACACTAGCCTGTTGTAGTGCTATTGTTCCACTTTCAACATCCTATGGAATCCTGGGGTTTGCAGTTTAGGGAGGAGCCTCAAGGGACCCTCAGGATTCCGTAGGATGTTGAAAGTGGAATAATAGCACTACAACAGGCTAGTGCCGAAATGGCCAATATCCTTTATATCACACCTTTCTTTTATAACTGGGACTGAGGGTTGCTTCCAAACTTGCAATCAAACACAGATAAAAAGCTCATATGAAGATGTATGCAAAAGTCATTATTAAAATGTAGTCAACTGTCCACAGAATTAAAACAGTACCTCTAAATAGTAGAATCATGCAGAAGAGGTAAGAAAACACATGCGAAAATCATTATTAAAATGCCATTAAATTATCCGCAGAATTAAAATAGTATCCCTAAAGAGTAGAAACATACAAAAAGGGTTACTCTTAACATTCAATTAAAATACCCAAAGAATTAAAACTTTATCTGTAGAATTGTGGAAATATGTGCAAAAGTTTTTTTTAATTCAAATGCAATTAAACTGTCCATAGAATTGAAACTTTATCTATAGAAAAGTAGAAACATGCCAAAACTTATTATTAAAATGTAGTTGAGCTATCTATAGAATTATAACATTATCCACAGAATAGTAAGTATGTGCAAAAAAGTTATTATTACAATAGAATTAATGTGTAGAATGAAAACACTATCCATAGAACGGTAAAAAAAGTTATTATTAAATGCAAAGAATTCATAGAATTAAAACACCATCTGTGTAATAGTAAAAACGTGCAGAAAAGTTATTATTAAAAGACAATTGAGCTCTCCTTAGAAAAACAACATATAACTTTCTCTCGAGATTGCTTTCCTCTCCGTGCTTCTCCGCACCCACCCCCAGTTCAGTTTGGGCAGTAAGGGCCAATTGAGTGCTCTTAATTTATATCGGATAGACTTTGCTCCTCTATTGCATTGAGAGCCTCTTGGCAGAAAAGCAAGTTTCACATTTTTATGAATAAGTAATAAATGAAACAGAGGAAGCACAAGCAAATGGTGTCCCTGGCTGATGTTACTGGGCGGTCACTGGAAGGCGGGGCGGCGAAGATGGACGCTTGGGACTGGCAAACTTGGAGGTCTGGTGCTGGAACAGCTCCGGTGGCTGCTGGCTCGTTTCTGGGCACAGTTCAAAGTGCCGGTGATGACTCTAAAACGCCCTTTTTACGGCTCAGGCCCAGGTGATTTAATGGATGGGAGTCCTGTCTGTGTTTTGATGTCTTCTGAGGAGCCTCCTTTCCCACCGGGTCACCTGGTGGGAGACACAGGAGACGGGGCCTTTTGGGTGGCTGCCCCCAGCCTCTGAAACGCCCTTCCTGGGCCATTTCTGCACTAGATTGTTATAGCGCTATTATTCCACTTTCAACATCCCGTGGAATCCTGGGGTTTGCAGTTTAGGGAGGGGCCTGGGCAGGCCCCTCCCTAAACCGCAAACCCCAGGATTCCATTGGATGTTGAAAGTGCAGTAATAGCGCTATAACAGTCTAGTGCGGAAATGGCCTGAGACAAGTTAGACTGGCACCATTCTGTAGGCGCCTTTCTCTTTCAGGAGGCCACTGAGGACTAAGAAGAGGAAAGGACCTTTTATGTTCTGTATTGTCTATATTTATTGTTCATTTTTTTTAATTGTCTAGGGTTTTTCTGTAAGTGCTTTTAATGTTATTGATTGTTGAATTATATTTTTAACTATATAGACTGTTATAGTGACTAGCGGGGTGCCACAGGGTTCTGTCCTGGGCCCAGAGCTGTTCAATATCTTCATCAACAACTTGGATGAAGGAATAGAGGGCATGCTCATCAAATCTGCAGATGACACCAAATTGGGAGGGGTTGCTAATAGGATCAAAATTCCAAATGACCTGGACAGATTGGAGAGCTGGGCCAAGGCTAACAAAATGAAATTCAACAGAGAGAAGTGTAAGGTCCTACACTTAGGTAGAAAAAATGGAATGCGGAAATATAGGATGGGGGACACGTGGCTGGATGGCAGTACGTGTGAAAGGGATCTAGGAGTCTTAATAGACCACAAGCTGAACATGAGTCAGCAGTGTGATGCGGCAGCCAAGAAAGCCAATGCAATTCTCGGCTGCATCAATAGGAGTATGGTGTCTAGATCGAGGGAGGTACTGGTACCACTCTACTCTGCTTTGGTTAGACCTCATCTTGAATCCTGTGTCCAGTTCTGGGCACCCCAATTCAAGAAGGACATGGTCAGGCTGGAGCGTGTCCAGAGGAGGGCGACCAAAATGGTGAAGGGCCTGGAAGCCATGACCTATGAGGATAGACTTAGAGAGCTGGGTGTGTTTAGTCTGCAGAAGAGAAGGTTAAGAGGGGACATGATAGCCATGTTTAAATATTTGAAGGGATGCCATGTAGAGGAAGGAGAGGGCTTGTTTTCTGCCGTTCCAGAGACCAGGACAAGGAGCAATGGATTGAAGCTGCAGGAAAGCAGATTCCACCTGAACCTCGGGAAGAACTTCCTGACGGTCAGGGCTGCCCGGCAGTGGAAGATGCTGCTGCCTCCATGGAGTGTGGTGGATTCTCCTCCTTCATTGGAGGTTTTTAAGCAGAGGCTGGATGGCCATCTGTCGGGAATGCTTTGATGTGGGCTCTTGCATGGCAGGGGGTTGGACTGGATGGCCCCTGGGGTCTCTTTTGACTCTACAATTCTATGATTCTATGATTTTGACTTTCGCATGATGCACATTTTTAGCTGCCTCTCTTTTAATTTTTGCAAGCTGCCTTGAGTCCCTGATTGGGAAGACGGAGGGGGGGGGAATTAGGCTGGCCCCCTCCCCGCTCTCTTTCTGCAGACGGGGGAAGCTGTTTTCATTTTGTCGGACTTTTGATAGCTGATTGCTCAGGGGGAAGGCGGCCTGCTTAATGGGCTGGATTTTCTGCTTTGCTGTTTTCCTTTTGATTTCCTTGTTAATGTTTTCCTGTTAATGGGTTATGTTTTTAACAGGTTTTAATTTTCTTTTGATAACTTAATTACAGTTTTAATTTTTGCACACTGTGCATTTGTAGCTGTGTTTAGTTGTTGTAAGCCACTTTGAAGAACCAGTGCAGTGCCGTGGTTTGGGCATTGAACTAGGATGCTGGAGACCGGGGTTGAAATTCTTGTTAAGCCATACAACCCCCCTGGGTGACCTTGGTCAAGTCATACTCTCTCAGCCTCAGAAGAAAGCCATGGTGGCAAACCCCCTGTGAACTAATCTTGTCAAGAAAACTCTGAGATAGGTTTGGTTTAGGGTTGCCATAAGAGAAGGGCTACTGGGGAAAACTGAGGTATTTGGGCTTGCTCAAGGGGGGAGGTGGGATGGATGCCCACGGGGAGGCTGCAGGAAATTGGCCACTGGACCCCGTGCGTCTTCCACCCCTGCAGTACAAAATGACCAAAATCAAGCAGAGTTGTTGATTATTTTTCTAAAGCAAGAGCAAGGCTGGGATTCTTGCGATGGGACGCCAGTGATGTAGACTCGAGCTGATAGACTCGGACTCAAGTTGGACTAAAGTCGCTTCAGTGACTTGACTCGGACTCGGGTTGGCCATAAACGATGCGCCGACTCGACTCGACTCGAGACTTGTATGTTTTTAATGCCTGACTTGCTGCCCTTGGTTCGGTAACATAACACGTTCATCCAGAAGCCTTACGACCTTGAACAACGCCTCCATCTCAAGATGATCTGTCTCGAGCCCAAAGTGTGGGTGCCTTTCTCAGAGAGGAACGGCAAATGGGTCAGGCAGTGGGCCTGAGCTGCGCCTGAGGTCAGCTCCGCAGCCCGTCCCCACTGCAAATCGGAGGAGTCTTCTAAAATGTTTCCTAAGAGCAAAAACAAGGCTGGCCCCAGAGTGCTGGGTGCATTTCTCAGAGGAGAACAGCAGATGCATTAGGCAGCGGGCTTGAGGAAGAAGGATCCTTCCTTCTAAAGCTTCTGAAGCCTCAGTAACGGGGAGTGAGATGGGATCCTGTTCCCCACTCCTGAAGCTGCAGACGGCAAAACTGCAAATGTGGGTAGCCGACTCTGCTTAAATTGTTAAAACTGAATTTATTTCTCTCTGTCCAATAAATCTGGGATTTTGGTTGGGGTATAAATTTGGCTACCAGACTTGAGACTTGACTTGAGACTTGACTTGAAAGAATCTTCAAGGACTGGAGACTTGACTTGAGACTTGGAGTAAAGGACTTAAATCCATCACTGCTGGACGCAGCTTCTCTCCCCCCACAGCTCCCCCTACAAAGCTCTTGGAGGGGTCTTTCGCAAACGGGAAAATGGAGCCTTTTCTCCCAACAAATATAATTCCAGCCTCACCTGAATTTTATTTTTTTCCACATTTCTTTAGTAGTTGTACAAATATTTCCACTTTTATACAAGAATTTATATACAAATACATATAACATGCAATACAGTATTCAATGTCCAAGGTATCTGATTTGTACATTTTCCATTTAATCTTATTGCTGTTAAGTTTACATTTTCGTGAATGTCCTGAATTTCATTATTTGTCATAAGAAAATGGTTATTTAATAAATAAATGAATAAGTAGAGTCTTCCTTTCTTCCTTTCTGGAACTTTTATTCTATCTCTACATATCTTCTCCTTAACTTCCCCACCACCTTTGACCTGCTTATAATTTTAAACTATTGGTTTTTCATTTTTGTATAATTTTCTACAACCAAATATAACAATCAAAAGTATTTATAGACTTGTGTACATGTACTGGCCAACCTATGATTTTTGTTATCTTCCTCCTTGTCTCTCTTCCCCTTTTTAAAGAGGTAAGTGACTAAAGACATAAATAGTTCCCATTCCTTTTTAAATTGCCCTTACATTACATTTATAAGACTTTTTGTACAATTTTAAACTGCAGATCCCCCTGACAGTCTAGTCTCTTCTTCCTTTTTCAAAAATTGCAATAGAAGCTCCCAGTCTTTCTGATATTTCTTTCTTGTTCTTCCTTTCAATTTCATTGAAAGCTTGTCCATTTCTACAATGAATATTAACTTTCAAAATTTTATACGCCGCAGAGTGTATTTGATTCAATATATTTTTTTTGGCCTTTTCACAGGTCCAGCACTGTGGAATGGCAACATTTTAAAGCTGAACCAAGATGCCAAATGTGCCACCAGACACGCAGGCACATCTACGCATACACATTTGCAATCCACATCCGTACCCATTGCAGATGTGCATCCACATGCAATGCACATCCATGCACAATGACCCCAGGTACACAGTTTTGCTTGTGCAACCTTGAACTGGATGCCACTGTCCCAGATCAGACAAAAATGCAGGTAAGACACCCGTAGGGTTCCAGCCAGTGAATTCTATAAGGTAACCGTTTGCCTTTGAGTTGATAATCACCGGGGAAAGTAATGCTCAGTGAGGGTAGGTTTCACGTCGAGGATGCCACTTGCTGACCCTGAATATATTTAAATTGTAATGTTTTTTAAAAATCCATAGTAACATATATTTTAACTATTTTTTAAATAAATGAGTAATTAAAAATAATAATTAGAGTGTCTGTTATTTCTTGTCCACTGAGGTATTCGCGCCCCCCTTTCTTTTTCTCTGCATGCGAGAGAGTGGAAGCTCTTCCGCAAAGACAAATATTTGAAACAATTGGGAAAAGATGACAAAAGGAAACACTGTCAGAGCCAAAGGCTCCCCGTGCTGACTAATTATACTCTCGTTTGCTGTTGGGGAGAAAAATGTTTGCTTCGGGAAAATTACTTTGTGTTTGAGAGAGGACTTGAATGACATTAACGCCATCTTTTTAATTGTGATCCGCCAGACGTGCACCTCACTTTCATGCATGCCATTTGTTTTCATCGTCTCCCAGATTTCTTTCTTGCCCTGCGTCCCAGAGACTCAGCGTGGGTGAGACTATCCCGGGATGTCAGTGTGGCCTCAGAGCAGCCCTGCGAGGTAGGCTCAGCTGAGGGTGATGGCCCCTGGCCCCTGGCCTGTCTTCTTAGATAAGGAGAAGGAAGGAAGGAAGGAAGGACGGAAGGACGGACGGAAGGAAGGAAGGAAGGAAGGAAGGAAGGAAGGAAGGAAGGAAGGAAGGAAGGAAGGAAGGAAGGACAGATGGGAGGGAAGAAGGACAGATGGGAGGGAGGAAGGGAGGGAGGGAGGGAGGAAGGAAGGAAGGAAAGGATGGAAGGAAGGGAGAGAGTGAGGGAGGAATGGAAAGAAGGCAGGCAGGCAGGCAGGCAAGGATGGAGGGAAGGAGCAGCCACAACTACTGCCTTTGGCTGCTGAAGTGCCCACTCCAGATCTTGGAAGGAACACATCACATTATAATGAACTGTACTTTCTTGGTAATGTGGGTGAAATGAGGACACATCTCAGAAGTAATGCAGTGAGTGGGAATGAAAGTTTTATCTGGGTTCTCCTTCCCAAAACAAAAGAGAGCAGGGAAAGAAAGAGAGATTGATAGCTGTTATGTTTGCCATCAAATTCCCTTCGATGTCTGGTTACTCTGTAAATGAGAGGTCTCGGGGAGCCATGGCGGTCAGCAGCCCCGCTCGGGTCTTGCAAATGCAGGGCAGCTGTGGCTCCCTTGACCGAGTCCATCCCCCCGTGGTGTGGCCTCCCTCTTTTTTTATATTGCCCCCTACCTTACCGAGCAGGATTGTCTTTTCTAGCAAGTCCAGTCTTCCCATGATATTTCCAAAGTAGCCTCAGCTTAGCCATTTGGGCTTCTAGGGGGAGTTCGGGCTTGGTTTGCGCCTGGACCCGTTTGTCTTTTGGGCAGTCTAGGGTATCTGTAGGCATCTCCAGTCCTTATAGAAGTTGTTGTTGTTGTTGTTGTTGTGTGCCATCAAATGGCTTCAGCTTACGGCGCCCCTGCGAACGGGAGACCTCCATCACACCCTGTTATCCACAGACCTGCTCAGCTCTGGCAGACTCAGGGCAGCCGTTGTGGCTTCCTGGATGGAACCTGTCTGTCGTCTGGATTTTTCCCAGAGGAGGGACTCTGGGCAGGGTTTGTGCCCAGTGCGCTAGCCAATAAGCCACACCGAGAGAGAGAGAGAGATCAAAGTTCTTTCATGGAAAGCTCTGCAGAACGGAACACAAGGCACTCAGCAAACCAAGTGTTCCCTGAACACAAGACAACCCATATCTTATAGAGTCCTCAAATCTTAGATGGTCCGCCCTGCGGAAGAGATAGCTCCGTACATAGAGGAAGCACTGCGCGTGTGCACATGGGTGGACCCAAATTATAATACCAGATCCCACCTCGGGGGTGTGAAAGTTTATACTACAGTGAAGCTTAACGAAGGTAGAGGCAACTGCAGTTCAGTTCTTGTGGTTGCTCCCCATCCTATTTGCCTAGTCCGGGGTGCTCCGGACATTGCGGACGACCGAGCTAACCGCACTCTAGCATCTATCTGTACCTGCTTCCCCATTTCTGTGAATTCTTCTCTTTTCTACTGAGCTGGTTTCCTCTTTTTCAGAGCTCTTGCTCTCTTTCAAGCCTTGCTTTGCTGTTCTCTTGTAAGCTCCTAGTCGCTTTCCAAAGCCAGCGGTCAGTTTCTGGACCTTGGGGTTTCTTATATCTGTCTGTAATGCGTTCTTCCTCCTTCCCTGCTGCCTTCCCAAGCATTATTGTCTTTTCTAGGGAGTCATGTCTTCTCGCGATATGCCCCAGGTGTGACAGCCTCAGCTGAGTCATCTTGGCTTCTAAGGAGAGTCCAGCCTTGGTTTGCTCTTGGACCCGCGCGGTTGTCTTTTTAGCAATCCAGAGGATCCGTCAAACTCTCCCCCAACCCCACATCTGAGCCGATCTTCTTCCTACCAGCTTTCTTTGCTGTCCAGCTTTCACAGCCATGCAGAGAAATTGGAAATACGATGGGTGATTCTGACTTTGGTATTTAGTGATGTAACTTGAGAATTTTATGAGACTGTCTTCTTTCCCTCAAAAGTAAAAATCTCGCCTTTTTCTTCAGTACTGCGTTTAGTGAGACCTGTAGGAAATACAAGAAACTAGAACTGGTGAGTTTGGGACAAAGGTGTGCCCACATGTAACCCAAACTCTATTTTTCACCCTGAAGTCCCTGGGCCCTTGTTTTTAATTTTTCTTTTTGCGGGGGAGGCTGTCACATGCTGCCCAGAAGAGCAGTTTTCCTGTAAACACCCCTAACGACCCTACCAAAACATCAGACCAAGAAGTCCAAATTCAAAGTGAATTTTCTCATCTCTTCTTTTTGGTGGAAAATACAACAATGTTGCCAGCTGTTGATGTCCAAGGGTCCCCCTATGGCTTGGCCCTATTTAAGAGGCTTGTCAAAGGTCACCAAGGTGCTTAAGGGAACAAGCATGCGGAACTGAAGTGGACCCATGCTGGGAAAGTTACTTTTTTTGGACTACAGCTCCCAGATATCCCACCCAGAGTAGCCTGCGTCTTGCATTTCCTCCCCTTGCGAGCTTGAGAGC
This sequence comes from Cyclura pinguis, assembly GCA_030412105.1. Taxonomy (NCBI): domain Eukaryota; kingdom Metazoa; phylum Chordata; class Lepidosauria; order Squamata; family Iguanidae; genus Cyclura; species Cyclura pinguis. The sequence goes on from CM059601.1 coordinate 1,462,743, forward strand.
CCTCTTTATTTCCCCCTGTTTTTCATGGGGAGGGTGCGGAGCTGCCGCCCGTGAAGAGCAAAGTGCTGACCGGGAACTGCGTGGAACGAGAGCCCGGCGGGAAGAGCGGCTGCACCAGCTGAGCCAAGGCAGGAAGTGCGGGGCTGGGATTCGGACGGCTGGATGCCGCTTCCCTCCTCCGTGGCACCCCCCCCCATGAAGCTCTGGGAGGACTCTTTTAGGAAGAGCAAAATGGAGCCTCTCCCGCAGCCGCCTTTGGAACAGGGACGCGGCTTCATGCTGGTGGTGAGCAATGGAGCAGAACCCCCCCACCCCGGATACTGAGGCTGCAGCCGGCGCTCCGCGTTTGCAGATTTGACTTTTGGATTTGATTATTTGCGAATTTCTCCAACCCCTACGCTCCCAATCTCAGGCACTTCTTTTCAGGGGGAGCCCTCCCTTTCACTGCCCCCGATTAGGCTGCACAGCCCTTTAAAAACCTACCTCTGGCGCTCCCCTTCCTCCTCCTCCTCTTCTTCCATTAACCGCTGCCTCGCCAGCTGAGGACGGCTGACGGCCCAATGTCTCAGCACCACAAACCCTCTCCCGAAGCCCCGCACACACCCAAGGAAAGAGATGGGTGAGAGAGAGGAGATACAGGGCCGCTGTGCCGACCGACCCCCTTTCCCAACCCTTTCCCTGAGCTGGTTTGGCCCCGGGGTGCCCACTCTCCCCATCGTGCCTTAGCCTCCATCCCACAGAAACGCACACACGCATTTTGACATTTGTGATTTTTCCACTTTTTCAAGAGTCCTACGCCTCTAACCCTTGCGCATGTGGAGGGCTGACTGTATCTTCATGAGTTGGATAGTGAGCCATTTGTTCTTACCTATTTCCTTCCTCTAAAGGAGGGAGGGGTCCGTTTAGCAGAAGCCCCCTGCCTTTGCCTAAAGGGAGCCCCACCAGCCTTTGGCCCTCGGAGAAAGACGGGGGAGCACCGATCCCATCCACGGCCTGTTTTTTAAGGGGAGGGTGCAGGGATTGTCCTCTGGGGAAATTTGAGAGAGCCTGGTTCTTGTTCAAACGCAGCTTCCTTTTGCTGCCCAGAACTGCTTATGAAGTCAGTGACAAGTTGGAAGAGAGGGAGAGGAGGCGGAAGACGGAGAAGAAATTGCCGAGAGAGCAGGCCCAGCGGAGAGGGAAGCAAAAGGAAGTCAGCCAAGAACTTTTTGGGAACAAAAGCTTTGTTCCCCACAATGCATTTCTCACTGGATGAAGTACCAACGGCACTTCTGAGCAGGGATGTAAATCTTGGGCTCTTGTCCTCACATGCAAGGACAAAAAAATTCCATGCGTTTCCCTCTGCTGTGGAAGAAGAATGAATATTTTTAGGCAATATTAACTCTGTATTTTTAAAAAATCTACCTGCATTTTCACCCTTTTTTCCCCTTAGCACATGTTTTCTATGCCTTAAACAGAGCAGGAAAAAAATTGTACAGAATATATGTTTTCTGCAGGAAAAAGCAGGGTTTTTTCCCCCTCCATTTCTATGAGGAATAGTTTTGTAGATGGTTTGAGCAAGGATTCAAACTCAGACCCTCCAGAGTCGTTGTCGAGCACTCAGATTGCTACGCCATGCTGGCTCCAACGTGCCGACCATATGCAGACCATGTCCTTGTCTGTCTTGTAGTAATATGGCCAGATTTCTTCAAAGGAAGTCTGCCTTTTGCCTTCCTCTGAGGTTGAGAGAGTATGGTTTGCCCAAGGTCACCTGGGCAAGGTGGGCTTACTTGGCTAAGTGGAGATTTCATCCTTGTTGTCTTAGAGCGACTGTGCAATGTCCAGCACAAGTTCTGGAGTCAAAGGGAGTGGTTCTTAACCATCCACAAAGGAGACATTAAAATCAAACCATTAATTGTTGCTCCAAATGTCCCTGAACATTTTTTATTTATTTTTAATGAGGCTGGTCCTGAGCCTCAAATAGCCCACCTCCCCCATGGCAAAAGTGTCCCCCACACACCCTAAAGGCCATTTGGGGGATTTGGGGACAGTCCCCCCCAGGGGGCCACAAAACAGACCGGGAGCTACACTGTGCCCACCTCGGTTCAAATCCCTGCTTGGCCACGGAAACCCAGTGGGTGGTGTTGGGCAAATCGCACTCTCTCAGCCTCAGAGGAAGGCAAAGGCGAGCCCCCTTTGAAGAAATCTGACCAAGAACGCCCCGTGATAGGTTCATCTTGGGGTCAGCATAGATCAAAAATGATTTGAAGGCACACAACAACAAGGACGGCCGCACCTATAAAACCCGGTGTGGATTCCTCCCCTCGAATCAGCGAACGACCGACTGCCTCTGGAAGGAATTAAACACGTTCCTTGGAGGCAGAGGCTGTGAGTGGCTACTGGGATTGCCAGACCTCACGGACCGTCTAAGAGTCTCCAGTTTTCATGGGTCATCTCCAGTTGCATGTTCTGGAGTTTGCACATTCTCCAGTTTTGGGGGACCTGAGCTCTGGGTGAGAGGACAGGGACTGGGAGCGGGAGAGCAGCTGCTTTAGCTGACATTTCTGTCTTAGGGCTGATCCGTGGTATGGAATTATCACACTATGGTTCCACTTTAATTCCCATGCTTACTCCCTGTGGAATCCTGGGGTTTGTAGTTTGGTGAGGCACAAGGTCTCTTGGGGACAGAATTCTACATGCCTCTCTCTAAACTGCATATCCCAGGTTTCCATAAGATCTAAACATGGCAGTTAAAGTAGAATAATAGCACTATAATTCTGTAGTATGGATCAGCCCTCGATTTCCAAACATGCTCTCCGTGTTCATGTCGTTGTGTTTGAATGACTGGTTGTGAGCCACGGTGGCTAGTACTTAATGCAGGATGTCTAATGACATCACCGAGGGCAGTGGGGTACCTGGTGTAAACTGCACCTAGGGCAAGCATAGAAGTTGCACCTCTAGCTTCTTACTCCTACCCTCACCCCAGTCCTACATACATGCCTTTTTTTTCTTTGCACCCCCCTGGCATTGGCACCTAGGGCATGCGTCCTATTTGCCCCACCCTAGATATGCCTCTGTCAGAGGGTGTCCCTAGGACTCAGCTTTGGGCCTGGAAACCTCAGGGCTTAGGATGATTCCCAGCTGGCAACCCTAGATGGCTACTAGCCACACTGCCTCCATGTTGCCTTCAGTATTAGAAGCAGAATGCCTCTTGATAAGAGTTGCTGAGGAGCAGCAATCTGTTTTTTTTTGGGGGGGGGGTGGCTTCCCATAGTCATCAGCTTGGAGAAGAGTGGTCTGATCCAAGAGGCCTCTTCTTCATGGAAAGTGCCCACCTGGTTGGTGTGGCTTTTGGCAAGTGAGAAGCGGAAATGGTGTTTGGGGGTGCAGAGGGAGAAGGAAATTAAGAGAGAGCGAGGGAGCCTCTCTCCCTCCGCAGACGATCGGATGCCTTTCCACTCGAGCGCCGCGCTGGCAGGCGGGAGAACGGACATCGCCGTTCCACCTCCGAGGCAGCTCCATTATTGTCAGAAGGCCCCAATTAATATTTCATGCTGTGGCGTCCCTTCTCTTCTTGCTCAGCTGCCCAAGGAGAGAGAAAGGGCTTTCAGAAACGGCCTCCTCCACTCAGCGGCAGAGGAGGAGCCGCAAGGCTTTAAAGTTTGCACAGCGCTACCCGAGACTTTTTTAAACGATGCCTCCAAGCCTCCATTTGTCATCGGGAGCAATGGTGCAACCGGAAGACAACGGTCGCGTTGCAGGGAGGGGGAACTATAGCAGGCTTTGCTCGGCAACTCGCACCTGGGGCCTGGAGGGTCTCTGTATCTGTTCCTTCCGTGGGCCAGCTGGCCCCTCCCAAAACTGCAAACCCCAGGATTCCATAGGAGGTTGAAAGTGGAATCATCGCGCTATAAGACTGTAGTGTGGAAATGGCCACGGTTGAGAATTGGGGGACGGAGGGAGGGAGAAGTAGGACTTTTTTCCACTAGCTAATCTGTGCTGCAATCCTGTTGCTGCCTTACACAAGTGTAAATTCCCCTACCAAAATGGCTGGACATTTCTCGTCTGGTGCAGAAAGGCTCCATTCTCTTTTGCGGTTGTAGAAATGTTGTTGTGTGTTGCAAAGGCATGTCGAGCGTTTTTGAAAGACTGGGGGCCTTAAATAGGCTTTTTGCAAGAAAAAAAGAGTGGTGTGTTAATTGTAGGCTTCAATGATTAGTGTGTCTAGAAGAATTAGCAGTAGAAATATATGAAGGATATTTATAATTGGAGAAGTTACTTTGTATAGTCATGTATAGCTGTATTCCTGCAGGGCAGAATGGGGTTGGATAGCATTGCCCTTGTGGTCTCTTCCAGCTCTAGGATTCTATGATTCTGTGTATAATCTTTGACCATTTCCGCACTGGGTTGTTATAGCGCTATGATTCCACTTGCAACATCCTATGGAATCCTGGGGTTTGCAGTTTCGGGAGGGGCCACTCGGCCCCTCCCGAAACCGCAAACCCCAGGATTCCATAGGATGTTGCAAGTGGAATCATAGCGCTATAACAGTCTAGTGTGGAAATGGCCTTCATCAGGAAAGCTGGAATTCAAATGTATATATTTTTCATTATTCTTTGCTTTTGATTTATTATATTTGTTCCAGTTTTTTTTTCATGTTTGTTGTTTCTTTTTCCTTTGCTTGTATGTATCTTGATTTTTTATTGTATTGGAGAGCATTTAATAAAATACCCCCCCCCCCAAAAAAACACACACATTGAGCATGGGTGTCCATTGTGCGTGGGCATGCATGATGAACATTGCACATAGAACATGCGGCCTCCCCTGCGCATGTGTGCTCACTGTGCATTGCACTTGCAGATAAGATGTCAGGTTGATTGACGCTGCAATTCGCTAGTGTTGCACCACTGCTTTGCAGCTCTGTGAATATAAAGTGGCTCTCGATCTCCTTGATATAAGATTTCATACCCGGGGGAAGCTTAGGGCCAAAAGAACCAGCGATACAGCTGGACTCTAAGTGGCTGACCTTGTTTGGCTGAACCAGTTCCCTGGCTGGCCCAGGTGCATTCCAGCTGACTTAAAGCATTTTTTGGTAGTGCGTAAGTTTAAGTCAGCATTAAGAGAGTCTTAAAAGGAAGGACGGGAGAGGGAAGTCAAGGCTGTACATTCGATATCACTTGAGTTTTGTCTTTCTTTTGGCCTTAAGAGAGATTAAGATACCCAGCTGGTGGGTGTCATGCAATATGTAACTAGTTTTGCAGTTTTTGGTTTGCATTTTTTTTTAAAAAAATGCAAAAATATTTTAAAGGTGAAATGAGGATGAGTCAGAATACTTCGCCGCAGCAACTGCTGCCTGCCTGAGCTTTACCATCAGCTGGGAAGGGATTTCTCTCCATCCTACCACCATCTCAAGTGTGTTTGGTGAGGACACAAGAGACAGGGGCTTTTCGGTGGCTACTCCCAATCTGTGGGACTCCCTTCGACGGGAGATCTGGTTGGTCCCCTGCTGACTATGCTTCTGCTCAGTTTTTTTATTTAAGGAAACATTGGGTTTTTAATATGTTAAGACAAACGGAGATTTTAACGGTGTCTCCGTGTGTGTTGTTTCTCTTTTGCTATGTTTTAAACATGCTTTTTAAACTGTTTTTAAGTAGCGACTGTGACTATGGAACAGTTACAGATCAGTCAATCTAAGTAACTACTCCGTATTCACAGTTGCTTCTCAATCATGACTGTGACAATATTTCCACAATCATAACTACCCGTGACCCACTTTAGTGGGCCTCAGCTGCACGGGGAGAAAGAGGTTGGTTCTGCTGCCAGCCAGAGCAAAGGTGAAAGACGTTTCCGTCATTCTTAACTAGTATACTTAACTATGGCCATTTCCGCACTACGCTCTTATAGTGCTATTATTCCACTTTCAACATCCTATGGAATCCTGGAGTTTGCAGTTTAGGGAAGGGCCTCAAAGGCCCCTCCCTAAAGGTCCCGCAAAGGCCCTTCTGTAAACTGCAAACCCCAGGATTCCATAGGATGTTGAAAGTGGAATAATAGCACTCTAAGAGCGTAGTGCGGAAATGGCCTGAGTATCTGACACAGGATTCTGACCTTTCATCCTTCCACGGTCCCCATGTCACCCTTCTTGCAATCCTAAAAAGAGGCACCGAAGAGCTGAAATGCATTTTTATTTTCTTGCCGCTTCTGCTTTTGTATGCAGGGTTTTCTTTTTCTTTGGGGTGGGATACAGGCAGTTCACTTAGCTGCCGAAGGTTCTAAGAGCAGAACTGAAGTCTGATGCAACATCTTGCTTTCACTTGTGTGTCATTTTAGTGGTGAAAAACTGCTTTATTACCACACTGCTTTGCAGCTTTCTAAGGCTGAAGTGGACATGGCCGCAAAGTCCTGGCAGGACTCTGAATTAAGCAGTAATACCTAGAATCTTGTCACCGTTTATTATTGTGGTTGTTTTGGCCATGGCGTAAGATCCGTATGCTGCTCCCAGTTGCATAAGTGAAGTTCGACAAGTGCAATTGTGGCATGCGCAGTTTCGCGTTCTTGAACGGTGCGTAACCCTTTGTCGGTGCTTTCCAACAGAATTTGGGGTAATGGGGGTTTTCTGCCTTTCGTACATTCTGTAGAATTAGTTAACTCTCTTCTTAACATCGCCATGCCTGTTCTTAGGAGAGCGAAAAAACGTAAGGTGGGAAGAATCTGAGGGTGTCCCAGGCTAACTAGATAATCTCCAGTGCCAAATTTTGCATGGTGTGAAGGTGCATTTCTTCATAATACCTTGAACGAGCTGAATACCATCTTTTTAAAGCAAATAAGGCAGCTGTATTTTTTTTCCAGCAGAGTCTTGTTTTCCAAATATTGATATTATTGAGAGGTGCTGAACTCAGTGTTTGCTTTCGAGTTTGGTGGATCTGATATGATAATAGAAGTTGTTAAAAAAATTGGCTATTATTTTCATGCTTTAATCATCAAATAAGATGCGGGTTTAAACACACACCTTAAAAAGCACGTGCAATGCACTTCCTTCCTATTAGAAGGAAATCATTCAAATGAGATTGATTAAGATGGGGTCCTGATCTGGCATGTATATATCTGGTCTGGTTGGAGCCCTTCCCCATGCTGTTTTCCTGCTGAAATCGTCATCGTTATCAATAATAAAAAATGCTTGGTGGAAACAGAGGCCATTTCTGCACTAGCCTGTTATAATGCTCTCATTCCACTTTCAACCTCCTATGGAATCCTTGGGTTTGCAGTTTAGGGAGGGGCCTCAAGGGCCCCCTCCCCTCAAAGTCCCCTCCCTAGGCTGCAAACCCCAGGATTCCATAGGAGGTTGAAAGTGGAATAATAGCACTGTAACAGTCTAGTGCAGAAATGGCCAGAGTCAAAGGAGGAACGCTGTTTGCTTCATTGGTCTGATTGCACTTTGGCACAAAGTTGAGGAGCTTTGTGTTTTGATTAGAAGTCCCTAAATGACTTCAGCCCAAAAACCCTGGAAAGCCATTTTTGGCAGAACTTGACTACAACCCTGTATACACTTACCAGGGAATAAACCCCACAGAACCCTATTGGTTTTACTTCTGAGTAAGCCTGCACTGCTGCAAAATCTTCTTCAAGCTTCAGCAAAGGCAGTGTGTAGTAAAGTCTTGGGAAGTTCTGATTAATTCTGAGTCCACCCAGGGTTGTTTAACATTTAGTTACTTATGTACCTCTGTTCGTAAATCAATATCCTGGTGGTTTAGATATTTGAAATGCAACAATAAAAATGAAAAAGGATAGGACTGATGTGGAAGTGTGCCCCATGTAGGGAGCTCTTTTAAACTGGAACCAGCTGTAATTTTAGGCCTCTCTTAAGACATTATTTAGGGCCAAAATACCATAAAAGCACCAGATCCCAGGTCCTGTCTGATCTTGGAAGCTAAGCAGGGTCATCCCTGGCCAGTACTTGGACGGGAGACTATGAAAGAACACCAGGTGCTGCAGGCTCTTTTTCAGGAGAAGAAACGTGGCAAAATCACTTCTGAGAATTCCTTGCCAAAGAACACATGATGATATTTATACAGTCTCCATAAGTCGACAGGTGGCTGGAAGGCACATGCACATATCCACAAGACTTGATACGGTATCATAAACGTGCAGAAACTTTATTGTTGGGAAACAGTTGCAGGAGGCGAACTGCAGCTGAGGAAAGCGTCCCAGACCAATATTGGATGGGTTCCACCATTCCCTCACGCTAGGGTAGAGCTCTCCAAACAGCGTGCCGTGACACGTTGGTGTGTCGCCTGAGGTGTGTAGGTGTGTCGCCTACAATCTTGGACATGTATGTTATTATTTATAAATCACGTATTTTTAAAGATATATGAAATGTTTTCATGAGATATATTGTGCCCCCATACATTCTGTTATTGCAATTTATGTCTGTGTCTGTATCTGTTATAAGGGGTTAGTTTAACTTCCAGTTTGCTAGTAAAACTGAATTACTGTGTCGTGAAATGATGCATGTCTAAAAAGTGTGTCACCAACATGGGAAGTATGGAAGGCTCTACGCTAGGGAGTGGTAGAACTGAGATCCTAAACAAGGTGGCCTTAATATTAATCTAATTTGTGTTCAGCCTTAATTGGCTGACGAGCCAAACCCAAAGGGTGCTCCTCATCAGTGGCTGCTTTTCATCCTGGAGAGAAGTGACTTTTGGGGGTGCCACAGGGTTCATTCCTGGGCCCAGGGCTGCTATTCAACATCTTCATCAGTGACTTGGATGAAGGAGTGGAGGGCGTGCTGATCAAATCTGCAGATGATACCAAGCTGGGAGGGGTTGCTAATACGCCAGAGGACAGGACCAGATTTCAAAATGACCTTGATTGGAGAGCTGGGCCAAAGCTAACAAAATGAAATTCAACAGGGAGAAAGGTAAAGTCCTACACTTAGGCAGAAAAAATGGAAGGCACAAATATAGGGTGGGGGACGCGTGGCTGGATAACAGTACGTGTGAAAGGGATCTAGGAATCTTGGTAGATCACAAGCTGAACATGAGTCAGCAGTGTGATGCAGCAGCCAAGAAAGCCAACGCAATTCTTGGTTGCGTCATTAGGAGTATGGTATCCAGATAGAGGAAAGTAATAGTACCCCTCTATTCTGCTTTGGTTAGACCTCATCTGGAATACTGTGTCCAGTTCTGGGCCCCTCATTTCAAGAAGAATATGGGTAAGGTGGAGCATGTCCAGAGGAAGGTGAGCAAAATGGTGAAAGGTCTGGAAACCATGAAACCCTATGAGGAGTGGCTTAGGGAACTGAGTATGTTTAGTCTGCACGAGAAAAGGCTGAGAGGGAACATGAGAGCCATTTTTAAATATTTGAAAAGATGTCTTATCGAAGTGGGAACGGGCTTGTTTTCCACTGCTCCAGAGACTAGGACGGGGAGCAACGGATTCAAGCTGCAGGAAAGGAGATTCCACTTGAACCTCAGGAAGAACTTCCTGGCGGTCGGAGCTGTCCGGCAGTGGAATCTGCTGCTGCCTCCATGGAGTGTGGTGGGGTCTCTCTCTCTTTGGAGGTTTTTAAGGGGAGGCTGGGTGACCATCTGTCCAAGGGAGTGCTTTGAGGGTGTGTTCCTCCATGGCAGAAGGGAGTTGTGGGGCCTTTCCAGCTCTAAGCTTCTATGATTTTGTGATTTTAAAAGCAGCTGAAAAGGTGGGATGACAGAGGATTAGTTGGGGCTGTTCCTGCCAAACAGGACAGCTGGAGGTACGGGAAACCAAACTGTGAGCCGTCTCCCATCTAGACAGCTAGGAGAATGGTACAATCAAGATGGTAGCAGAAAGCTTTATTCCTCGGCTCTGCTTCTGTATCCTTGAAGAGCCAGGTGAAACCAAAGCGACCTGCCTACCGAGCACAAAATAATCCTTTGTATGTCATTAGCCAGCCATGATGCTGATAAGGACTCCAGAACCAACCTGCGGGGTGAATGAGCGGGACAGGGGGTGGGAGCTTTCGGAACCTCCAGGAAGCTGGGAGAGGTGCAGACATTCCGTTTCCCTGGGGCGAGATCCTAGAATCCCAGAGCTGGCGGGAAGGGCCCACGAAGGGCCGTCCGGTCCAACCCCCTGCCAGGCAGGAGTCTCATTGCGTGCTGGAATTTACTGTTCTCAAAAGACCACTTTTTCTGAGTAGCTGGTCCGGTTCACTCCTCCACCCTTCGGGACAGAGGCATCCCAGGAAAGAGCGGTGTCTGTACTCAGTGTTGCTGCAAAATCTTGTTTCACTTTCATTATTTATTTATTTATTTTTAAAAAATGCTTATCAGGAGATTCTGTGGGTAGCTGTTGCTTTAATCTGTTTGCAGTTTGGCTAATTTACTCCACTTGAGCTGCCAATTCATTTATTGATTTTAAAATATACCTTGTCCTTTTCTTTTTTTCCCCAAGCAGAACAACTAGAAGGTTTAAAATATTTATCTTCAAAGGTGGTTTTGCCAGTTCTTTCCTCTGAAATATAGCCTACTATAGCACCTGGTATTTGCTGGCAGTCTCCCATCCAAGTACTGACCAGGGCTGACCCTGCTTAGCTTCCAAGAGCAGACTGGATCTGATGGTGCCTTTAGGGCATTTAGGCCTATGCCTCTATGTGTGTGTGCGTGCGCGCGCGCGTGTGTGTGTGTGCATGCCCCTACAGATCATTTGTAAACTTATGGGGACCCAAGATTTCCATAGTATTTTCTGAGGGAAGGAGTCCTCAGAGGTGGTTTTGCCAATACCTTTGCCTGAGATATCGCCTCCGTCCTCCCTCTGATCTTTCCCCTCCTGGACACCTTGAAGTCTTTGACCCTGCACCCAGACACAAGTGTAATTAATATTCAATACATTGCTGCTAATCGTGATTGCCCAGGCTTATAAGGTTTCAATAGCTAAAGCACGCTCTAATTCTCCTTCCTACAAGCTAAGCTAAGCAGAGTTTGCTAATACTATCAAGGCAGGGGCCAAGCATCCTGACGGTGACTTTGTCCTTGTGTGGTCCCAAGCCGGAGCCCTTCTAGGGCTGGTGTCGCGTTCTTTTGGGCAGGAGTCCTCCTCCGGTAGTTTAAGACATTGTTCCTGCCCTCTTTGGTCATTCACCCAGTCTGAGAGCCACCTTTCCACCCAGACTGTAGCTCTTCTTGCCTGATTCCAGAAGCAGAGAGGGTTGGACCTGGCTGGTCGCTGGATGAAAGGCCACCGGGAGAGAGTAACAGGGATCTCCAAAGAGGGTTGGGAGAGAATCTGGCTTAAAACCTTGGAGACACCCATGGCACCCATTCAGAGATGATATGAATGGTCCAGGTGGGACCTCTAAGGGCTGACTGAGCAGAAGGTCATGGCAACCTCCCGTCCCCTGATGGAGCATCCTCAGTAGCATCTCCAAGCAGGGGGCCCCGTGTCAAGCCTTGAGGGCCATGGCTGACAGTCAGGGTCGAGAACACTGGACTAAATGAACCAAAGCCCTGGCTTCAGAACAAAGACAGTTTCCTAGACTCTGGGGCACAAGATCCCTGACTCAGCACTCCAGGTGGGGCTACGGAAGCCCTGGAGATGACCATGGCTGCCCATCAGAGGTGACAGCACTTGGGTAAGTGGACCACTAAGGACCTGGCTGAGGTGTCCGGTGGGCGTTTGTGCTCCCTGTGCAAAAACAAGCAGGTCCTGTCCCTCGGCATCTCGTGGTCATCATCATCATCATCATCGTAGTAATAATAATAATTTTTATTTTGTTACCTGCCTCTCCTGAAAGCTCGAGGCGGAGTACCACAAAGGTTAAAATACAATTAAAACCAGCATACCAATTGAAAACACATTATAATTAAAATACATTAAAAGGTAAAACCATTCAATACAAATGTGTCATAATTAAAATAATAATTAAAATACATCATAATTAGAAATCGACTGGGTAGGCCTGCTGGTAGAGATAAATCTTTAGCAGTTTTTTAAATTCAGACAGCTTAGAAAGACGTTTGCCCAAAGCTCAGGAGATTTTCTTCTGCTGGTGGTCAGTGTAGACCAAGGGTTCTTAACTTTTTCTTTATCGTGGATCCCATTAAAATATCTTTTGTTGACGCAGACTACTAACACTTCAACTCAAGATGTTAAAAAGTGCATCAGATAGATAGGTAGGTAGGTAGGTAGGTAGGTAGGTAGGTAGATAGATAGATAGATAGATAGATAGATAGATAGATAGATAGATAAGTTGATTCTTGATCATCAAAGAGTGTTCAAATTGTGGTAAAGGGTCTGGAAGCCATGACGCCCTATGAGGAGAGGCTTAGGGAGCTGGGGATGTTTAGTCTGCAGAAGAGAAGGTTAAGAGGGGACGTGATGGCCATGTTTAAATATTTGAAGGGATGACATGTCGAGGAGGGAGCGGGCTTGTTTTCTGCTGCTCCAGAGACTAGGACAAGGAGCAACGGATCCAAGCTGCAGGAAAGGAGCTTCCACCTGAAGCTCAGGAAGAACTTCCTGACAGTCAGAGCTATCCAGCAGTGGAATCTGCTTTCTTCATGGAGTGTGGTGGAGTCTCCTCCTTCTTTGGAGGTTTTTAAGCAGAGGCTGGATGGCCATCTGTTGGAAATGCTTTCATGTGTGTTCCTGCATGGCAGGGGGTTGGACTGGATGGCTTCTGGGGTCTCTTCCAGCTCTGTGATTCTATGATTCTATGAAATTGGGGGAGAAGGGAGAAATAAGTAAATGCACACACTCCTATTGCAGTGTTTCTCCCTCTCTCTTTCTCTCTTTCTCTCAACCGCAAAAGCTCGTAACATTTCTTCAAGCCTCTGTGGACACCCTGCGGGGACCACAGCTTAAGAACTGCCTGTGTAGACCACACCGGGTGAGGCAGCCCACCAGCGTCTGGCTCAGCAGAAGTCAGCTTTCTGTGTCGTGCATAAGCAAGCCCAGCGATGTCTGGGGCAGAGGGGTCTCCAGGCCTTTTGTCCCCGGGGGCTGCGTTTCCTCCCCTCGGGGTGGCTGTTGGAGCCAGGCCAGAGCACCGAAAAGGCTGCCGGTAGAGAATAGAGGGCTGGCTGGCAACCACACGGAAGGGGCCCCTGGCGGGAAGGGCATCGGCGCCCGGCTGAGCCAAAGCAGAAAGCGCCGGGCCGGGGTTGGTGTGACTGAACGCGGCTTCCCTCCCTCCCCTCTGCGCCCCCTCCCAAAAAGACAAGTGCCTGCGAGGCCGGCTGCTGGAGGCCTTAAACGAACGAGCAAACGGTTTTAAAGGACAAGCCAGTTGAAGGGGTTATTGAAAGACTGGAAACCGTGTATGGATTTTTGAGCAATAAGAAACCTGTGGTTACTGGGAATTCTAGTAAGATTGGATCTGTGGTAGTGGAATGATATCTTTTCTCCCTTTTTTCTCCCCTCCACCCTTTGTTACACTTTGGTTTCTGTGGGGAGGTCAGAGCCCTTTCGTGTTTTGGTGGTAGGTTAGTGTTTAGTGTCCAGTCGCAGTTCAGTGTTTTCTCTCAGTGTGTTGGCATCGTGCATGACTTTTAGTGTAATTTTAGAGGGGGCCCTCTCGATGGCTGCCCCTTGGTTCCCGAATGCCCTTCCCAGGGGGGCCAGAACGCTCCCCTCCCTCCTCTCCTCCATCAGCAGATGAAGACTTTTTTTTAAAAAAAGAATTTTGACAGGCATTCAGGAACTGAAGGTTTTTAACAAACAGGCTTTCAAGAGGGGACTGTATTTTTTAAAACTGTACATTTAACTTTATCCTTTAAATTGCTTTAACGTTGCTGTCGTTGTTCTGTGCCTTCTAATTGTTTCCGACTTTTTTTGGGCAAGATTTGTTCCCCATTTTCTTTTGGACTGCAGTTGGCTGGCTGGGGGATTCTGGGAGTTGTAATCCACAAGAGGTTTTCACGGCTTTGTCCCTGGGACAAAAGCCACGTGCTTCTTGGGCACTTGCGCATCAACAGCTGTGAGCATCTGACGCTACGGGAGCTGACCAACTTCTGTCCCCGTCTCTGTTTTCTCCCCGCCCTCCAACCCTCATTCTTTGCCTGACGGGGCTGATAACATTTCTAATCGAGACACTAGATTCCGAAAGGGACATGTTTTCTTCTGTGAACGGAGGGTGCCATGTTTTTATTATTACCAAGAGTGTGATTCTCTCTGCTGCGCTTTGCATCTCCCGGCACTTGCTGGGGAAAATTACAGATGACTTCAATAACGATAAGCAAATGAGAGCAAAGAGGATTCTGCAAATAATCCTTCCATCTGCCTTTTCTTCTTCTGGGCTGCTTGGTTCAAATTGCTAAAATCCGTTTGCCCCGCACGCTCCGTCTGTAAGGGAAGTTACACGGATGTAGGACACCGACAGGATTCCCAACTGGAAAGGAGCTGTCCGAAACAGCAGCCCTGTTTGAGGGGGAGGGTTCAGTGGTTTGGATGGGTCCTTTATAGTTCAGACTAAAACCCGAAGTGGATTCACCAGCCCCCACTAACGCGGGAACCACCGGTTGCTACTTGATGCCGGGAATCTGCGACAAGGCAGCGCGAGGGATTTTCTCTTCCTGCTCTAACACCTTGGGGATGGAAGGTGTTACGGGAATATCTCTCCCAGTGCTGGCTGTGCCATGAATTAATTTACGCTGCCATTTCAATGTGCAAAGTGATTTTGTGCTGGCTCTGGGTGGAGAATCCATCTTCTCCTCCCCCTGCCTTTTTTGGATGTTGATGCTGCTACACACTTGACCTACAAATTTAGCTGTCTTTAGATGCCTCTCCCTTCTAAGAGATTTTTCTGAAATTAGCACTTGGATGAGCTTCTGGTTGTTCTTGTCACCGCTACAGTTCTGAGAAAACTTGGGCTGCCATTCCTGCTGAAGCGAGGAGTTTTACTGAAGAAGGCAAATCGTCTTGCAGAGGCTGAAGTTGTCCTACCGTTTATAATATTGTGGTGGCTGCGGTTTCTAAACCACAACCAGAATACAACAGAGCTGGCAGGAGTCAACGGACCCAATGTGGTGTAGTTGTTTGAGCATTGGACCGTGGCTCTGGAGACTACAGTTCAAATCCCTGCTTGGGCATGGAAACCCACTGGATGATGCTGGGCAAGCCACACTGTCTCAGCCTCAGAGGCAAGGAAACACAGCCCCCCTCTGAAAAAATCTTGCCATGAAAATCCTGTGACTTTTGACCTTTGAACTCAGTTTGTAGCAATTAAAGGAAGCTTGAGGACAAAGGGGGAAAATAGGAGGAGGAGAGAGAAACTGGCACATTTTAAATGCATCTGAAAAAGTGGGATGACAGAGGATTAACTGAACCAGCCGGCCCCTCCCGAAACTGCAAACCCCAGGATTCCATAGGATGTTGAAAGTGGAATCATAGCACTATAACAGTCTAGTGTGGAAATGGCCTCTGTTGAGTTTTAGGATTCTTTGCTTTTCATGTGGAGGTATTGTCGTGGTGAGCAACAGAAAACAGGAAACTTCATCAACAGCAACAACAATAATGAAAAAAAAAGGTTGCAGATTGGTATGCCTTTGGCTGATACTAATGTTTATATATAGATGCAATCTAGCAATACAGCCCACCCTCCACATTTGTGGGTGTGACTTTCATAGATTTGATTATTTGCAAATTTCTCCAACCCCTTTCCCCCATCTCAGGCTCTACTTTTCCAGGGAACTTCCTGCTTGGCAGCTCTTTAAAAATTCACTTCTACTCCTCCTCTTCTACCACCAGCTATTGACCGGCCAACCAGGGACGTATCACAGCCCAGTTTCTCAGCACCGTGAACCCTCTCCCGATGCCCCCAACACACACCCAAGGGAGGGAAACGGGCACGAAAGAGCCACCACGCCGACCCACTCCCCCTTCCCTCTCCTTTCCTTGGCCTGGTCTGGAGCTTGGGTACCCGCTCTTCCCGCTACACCCTGACCCCCTTCCCGCAGATACATGCACATTTTGATATTTGCTGTTTTCTCACCTTTGTTGGGGTCCTGTGCCCCCAAGTTGCTATGGTTTAAGAAAGGATACTGGGGAAGACGGTGGCAGGGTGACCTGTCTGCCTGCAATCCAGGTCATTTCCACCCTATACTTTTGTAGTGTTATTATTCCACTTTCAACATCTTTGGGGGAATTCTGGGGTTTGTAGTTTCCTGAGGCCCAAGCTGAGAATTATAAATGCCCCCCCTAAATGCCAAACCCCAGGATTCCCAAAGGATGTTGAAAGTTGAATAATAGCACTATAACAGTGTAGTGTAGTGTGGAAAGGCCCTATGTTTCTATATATATATAGTAGAAACATAGGACCTTTCCACACACACACACACACACATACACACACACACCGTGTGTATGTACGTACGTACGTGTGTGTGTGTGTGTGTGTGTGTGTGTGTGTTTTCCTATAATAATAAATGGCCCTAGTCTGCTGCCCCGGAGGCTATGTGTAGATGTGCAATTTCTGACCACTTTCAACTCCAAATTGGGGAGAAAAATGGAAAATACACACACATACGCATATATACCCACATACCCACACGTACAGTTGTTGGATGCCTTCAAGTCGTTTCCAGTTTATGGCTGCCCTATCACAGGGTTTTCTTGGGCTGAGAGTGTGTGATGAACATAGCCGAGCGGGGAATCAAACCCTGGTCTCAGGGTTGTCGTTCAGTGCTCAGACCACTCGACCACGCTGGCTCCTCATTCGTGTGGATATGCATACGCGCACGCTTGCAGAGAGAGGAAGGTTCTGTGTGAGGGATGCAGGGTCATCCTCCCTCTGAGGCTTCAGAAGACCTCTCCTAAAAGTTCGAAGAGAAGCTGCGCTCTGTTCATGTTTGGCCTCCCAGGGCCCCAGAGGCAGGGCTGGGCTCCCCCTGGCAGGACCTCCGGTCCCACCCGCGGGTCAAGAGCTGCGGGTCGGAACTGGGGGTTCCCGGCAGAGCGGCACATCTCCAGCCCCCCCCCCCAGCTGAGTTTCTAAGAGAGGGTGGGTGATGTCTGCTCTTGCGGACAGAAGAGTGGTCAGGGCAGCACAACGCTACTCTGCGTGAAGGGAAGCCAGAGGGCTGCTCATCCCTCGGCCTGTCCTCTGGCCGGAGGGGGTGCGATGTCCCCCCTCTTTTCAATTTCAGCTGAAAATCAGTCATTTTGGGTTAAGGTCAGGGTACTTTGTGGGGTTGTGGCCAGCAAAGACGTTCAGGCTGCTGTATTTTTCTTGGGGTTTGTGTGCCTTTGGGTGCCCCCCCCCAATTTTAAAGTTTCAGTGTATGAAAGATCTGGGGGATTGAAGAGACTTGAGGGTGCCCATCAAATGGGGTTTGTGGTCCACGTGAGACCTGTGGCCCACAGTTATTCTCCCCCTGAGCTAGATCATATGTGTCCCTGAATCCCCGTTTTCTTCTTTTTGGTTTGGTTTCCGTGCATGTGGGGTAGGAACAGACTGTCGCCAGAGCAGATCCAAAGGCTTGTCTCTGGAGGTGCAATGCTGCGAGACAGAGTGCTTAACCACTAAAATTTGCAGCACGCCCGCAAGTGATGGGAGGCACAACTCTGAGACTGCTGGGTCAGCCGCCTGCCATGTTCTGTTTAAAGGAAGGCGAAGGACGAATGCTGGTGCCGGCTGCCAGGGGCTGGGATGCCTCCGTGCTTGTTGGCTGCAGCAGCGTCCTGCTTCAACTGTCTTCCCTCTCCGGTGAATCCTAGAATCCTAGAGCTGGAAGAGGTCCCAGGGCCATCCAGTCCAGCCCCCTTCTGTCACGCAGAAGACCCAATCCACGCACTCCCTTTGACAGATGGCCACCCAACCTCTGTTTAAATCCTCCAAAGAAGGAGACATACTCCAAGGCAGTAGCAGGTTCTATTGTCAAACTGTTCTTGCCATCAGGAGGTTCCTCCTAATGTCTAGGTGGGATCTCTTTTCCTGTAGCTTGAGGCCACTGCTCTGCGTCCTAGTCTCTGGAGCTGCACAAAACAAGCTTGCTCCATCCTCCATCTGTCATCCCTTCAAACATTTAAAGATGGCTATCGTGTCCCCTCCAGACCTTCTCTTCTCCAGGCTAAACACACCTAGCAACCTCAGCCACTCCTCACAGGGCTTCAGGCTTTCCAGGCCTTCTACCATTTTGGTCCCCCTCCTCTGGACAGTCACAGGGGACTGGCCCAGACCACGATCCACTCGACTTTCTTGGAAAGCGTATACTTATCTCCGGACTCACAGCCCAGCATCTGTGGCATACAGAAACATTAAGTCTAACTTTTAATGCCTGCATAGGTCTTTTCTTTCTTGTTGTGGATGTTGTTATCCCATACCCTGAAACATTTCATAGATGAAAGCTGGAACCCCCATGGCCAAGAGACAGCAAAAGTTATTAATGAGGAAGAACAGGCGAGCTAGGAGATGCTGCAACAGTTTGGTTTTTGCCCGAGTTTCCTGGGAAGGGCAGGATTCCAACCCTCCTCTCCTCTTCCCCCGGCTGAGTTTACTGAACACAAACTACTTTTGCCCTTTGAGCTCATTTTGTGGCAGTTGAAGTGATTTGAGAACAAAGGACAAAAATGGGAGGAGAAAAGAAAAACTGGGACATTTTAAAAGCAACTGAAAAAGTATCATTAAAAAAATTTGGGACTACAACTCCCAGAATCCCCTGGTTCCAGCTTTACTGTTATTGCTGTTAAAATTGTTTATATCCTGCCCTATCTGCAACATTTTTGAGAGATCCATGCTTTCATGCCACTGTAGGGTGTAGGGAAGACTGCTAAGTGACTTGTGCGAGGAAGGTTGAAAATAATAATAATGTTTTCTTCAGAAGGTCAGTGAAAGCAAGCATAGAATGTATTAAAAACTACCACAGCACAAACAGCCAACTTTTGAGGACCAGACAGTAGCCAAAATCCTATTTGTGAATCTCTCGGAGCAGCTTTACTTCTTGGTTGGATGCAGAACATCTGCATTCGTTTCAAGGTTGCAAAAACTGAGCTTTACATGCAGAGTTATGTATGAAGTTCCATTTTGCATAGAAGTGCCCACGACTTATAGATGCCCACGCACAAGGCACATAGATGTGCACTGTGCATGAGGCACATGCACACATGTGTTTACACGTGAATATCTTGGTTCTTGTTGTTGTTTATTTATACATTGCCATCCATGCACATGGTGCTTTACAAGGAAAACAGCCAAAAACAAAAGGTGTACAATCTAAAAAGATATGTATATACACACAAACACAAAGGGAAGGAAGGACTGATAATGCTATACCATACAATTGTAAAAAAAAATTATCCAGATAAAATACGAAAGATGCAATATAATATAAAACAAACTGGCAAATGCATCTAATCAAACTGTACAAGACTATAAAACAATATTAAAATAAAATTCCAGAAGCTTTGGAAAACAAAAAAGTAGTTCACTGAGATTTGAAAATAACGAGGGAAGGAGCAATTCACAAATGTTCAGGGAGGCAACTCCGAGAGTTTGGAGCACAGAGTGAGAAAGGGCGACGCTGAGCCAAGAAAGAGGAGACCGTTGGTCGGGTGAGAAGCCCCCGTTTCTGAGAACAGAGATTTCGAATGGGCCGGTCAAAAGAAATGAGGGCCGGAAGTTGGCCCGGTTGTGCGCTGCTGCCGTTCAACGCAGGAGTTGTGTAGCGTAATCAGTGCATAATTCTGTTGCAGAAATTTGCACCCCACAGCCCCATGTGGGGGACTTTGGCCATCCTCGAGCCTTCCATTCCTGGAAGAGACAGTCCTAACCATCCTTCGGGGTCCTGGGAAGGGAGACGTCGAAAGCGCCTCCAGAGAGGGGGAGTTTGGCCCCTGGGGAGCCACTGCCAGCAAGGCCTTGACTTTCGTACCCGGCCTGTGCACCCCAAAACCCAACAGAGCAAGGAGCAGAGAGAAAGTGAGAAAATGTCACAGAAAATGGGACGAGCAAACAAGCGCTTGTTAACGTTTGCATTGATTCGATTTGGCTTCTCAGCTGGGATTCATCAGGCGCTAATTGCATTTGTGGGAGAAACGGGCTGTCACAGTCCCTCGTAAGCACTTTTGCAGACGAATGCTTGTCAGTAGGGGTGGAGAGGGTATTCAAAAATATTCAAAAAACTGGTCATAATACAAGTTTCTTGAGTGTCGACAAACACTGATGAGAAGAATCCTGGACTGTCAAGAATCTTTGCAGTTTGGGACTATGCAATATTCACACAGGGTAACTTTGCAGAGGGGAAGCATTTTCCAGACAGGAAATAGCATGGTCTGCACTGAGGTATTATTTTCCATGTCGAAAATCCTGTCTCCTGTACAGAAAATGCAGTTTTCTGTACAAAAATGCCACATCTGAATTTTGCAGATAATAAGTCTTGAACTGCAAATTGATGTCAAAAACTGTGCAGCTCTTGAAAACTTTCTCACAGCAGGAAGAAAATTGCTAAAAGCTCAGCAAAGACTTGCGCTCCCTTCCTGTGAGTCCCTCCTTTGTGCGCCCTGTTTCTCTCAGCATTTCCGCACTAGCCTGTTATAGCGTGATGATTCCACTTTCAACATCCTCTGGAATCCTGGGGTTTGCAGTTTTGGGAAGGGCCGGCCGGAGGATGTTGAAAGTGGAATCATCGTGCTATAACAGGCTAGTGCGGAAATGGCCTCTGTGCGAATGCCCGGCCGGAGACCGTTGCTTGTTCTTCTGTTTGTTTATTCCTTCTTTTTCCCCAGCCTTGGGAATGAAGGGAGCTTACAAAAATCGCATCCCAGTAAAAGGGCATGTAAGAATGTAAGTAAAAACACAGAAAAAGTGATTGCTAAAATGCAATTAATACTATCCATTGAGTTAAAACTATTTAGAACAAATCTGTTAAAATGACAAGAGATTTTAAAAAAATCACTAGAATAGCAGACAATTAAAAGCCGCTTTAGTTGGTTCCTAAAAGCCAGTTGGAATACAGAAGTTTTTCCTTGCCGGTGGAGGAGCAAAGAGAGGGGCAGCCAAGCCAACCAAGAAGGCACCGCATCCCGTGTTTCCAGCAGACTTGTCTCTGAGGTAGTGGGACCACAGCAAAGGGCCTCTCCAAGGATCTAAGAGCCTAGGAAGATTCACGTGACAAGACATAGGCCAACATTCAGTATTGTAGTTAGGGATTTGGAATCTAGAGGTACAGATCTGTAACTTATCTGTATTCGTGG
Organism: Cyclura pinguis; assembly: GCA_030412105.1. NCBI lineage: Eukaryota > Metazoa > Chordata > Lepidosauria > Squamata > Iguanidae > Cyclura > Cyclura pinguis. Next base: position 1,483,887 of record CM059601.1, read on the forward strand.
AATCATAGACTCCTAGAGTTGGAGGAGGCCACCAGGGCCATAAAGTCCATCTCTTTCTGCCATGCAGGAGGACACACTCAAAGCATCCCCAGCAAATGGTCATCCAGTCTTGGGCCCTTTCCACATGGCATTGGCCGTGCGAAAGGGCACCTGGAGCGTCGTGCGATTGTGAGGAGCGATCTGCACAATGCATTCACAATTGCGCGATGCTCTAGGGGCTGGCAGGTGCTGATCGTGCACCTTTTCATTTTCCACTTTCGGCCAAAAATGGTGCGCAATCGCGCATTGCTCCCGAGCCTCACGCGCACTTACCTGGCGTGCGGAGCCTCTGGAGCCAGGCTGTGCTGTGGAAGGAAGAGGTGGGGCTCTCGCGCGAGCAGGCAGCTTGTGCGGAGCTGAAGCAGCGGGGACACGAGAGCCTCTTACCGGAGGCTGCTCGCGTGATCCCCACACCCCAGTGCCGGAAAAAGGTAAGGTGCAGAACCGGTTTAAAACCTCCAAAGAAGAAAGAGACTCCACCATGCTCCATTGAGGGCATTGCTTCGTAGTGTCCTGGTCTCTGGAGCAGGAGAAAAGAGCTTCCTCTACCCTCCATATGACATCCCTTCACATATTTAAACACGGCTATCATGTCTCCTCCGAACCTTCTCTTCTGCAGACTAAGCATAGCCAGCTCCCTCAGACACTCCTCAAAGGGCTTCATGGCTACCAGATCCTTCACCATTTTAGACGCCCAGCTCAAGACTTGTTCCAGGTTGTCCATATCCTTCTTGAATTGAGGTGCCCAGAACTGGACACAGGATTCCAGGTGAGGCCTAAACAATGCAGAATAGAGTGGTATTATTACTTCCCTCGATCTCGACACTATACTCCTATTGGTGCAGCCTAGAATCTCATTGGCTTTTTTAGTTGCCACATCACGCTGTTCCCTTGTGTTCAGCTTGTGGTCCACCAAGACTCCAAGATCCCTTTCACCTGTACTGTTTTCAAGCTAGGTGTCACCCGTCCTATATCTGCGCGTTCACTGAACCCGCATAGTCACAGCCCAGCTTAACAGCCGGCAATTGCTGTGAGAGACAGAGGCCTGTTCTGCTCATGATCCGGCTGCGTGGGTGATAATGTTCCCCCGCAAGTGAGGCTGTGGCGAGGACTTCCAGCAATCCGAGTCCTGCCTCTGGTGGTCACAGCTTCCCTGGGGCCTGACTGCCAACTGAATGGACCTCCTTCACTGATTTGGCAGCGGGTGGCTCAAGGTGCACCGAGGAAGAGGTCTGGCCAGGACACCTGACTTACTTACCTACTGAGTTATGTCTCTTTTCCTAGGCCATTTCTGCACCAGACTGTTATAGCGCTATCATTCCACTTGTAGTATCCTATGGAATCCTGGGGTTTGCAGTTTCAGGAGGGGCTGAAACCCCAGGATTCCATAGGATGTTGCAAGTGGAATAATAGCACTATAACAGTCTAGTGTGGAAATGGCCTTAAACAGCTGATCTAGGGTTTCAGCAACAGTCATTTGGATACACAGAGCGAAGCTGTGTTGGATTTTGTTGGTAACATTGAGCATTTTGAATAGTTCTGGCTGCTCCCTTATAGAGGATGCTCCCTTATTTTCTTCTATAGACTTATAGAAGAAAATAGAGAAGAGGATTTCCCTATCTCATTTTTTGGCTTGTCTCCCTCCATTTCAGATTTTCTTTCAAGAGTTCGGAGAAACCCAGAGAAAGATGTCTGCCCTCTTTGATTTCATCCTCATGACAATCTTGTGAAGTAGGTCAGGCTGCAGGAGAGAGAGAGAGAGAGGTTACTCAACAGTAACAGTAGTTCAGAAGGGGAACTCAGTTAGTTACTTATTGGCTATCAGGTTACTCTTGCTGTTACTCTTGTATTGTTGGAAAAGATAAGAACATGCTCTCTGCTTCTCCCAAGTGGCCAGTTCAAATACTACACCTTGTGAATTCTGAGAAAAGTACAGAAAGCTTTCCAAAGCGACCTTTCTTGGCTGCAGTGGGAGACAGATAACCACATGATTCTTCTTCCTCTCTTTCCTGCTGCTTGGACTGAGTCAGCCCATACATGTGGAGTAATGAACAAGAGGCAAGCGAGCAAGTCTTGTTCCACTGGAGAGTAGAGGGTTACACCATTGCCACTACCAGCAAAATATAACTCGATCCCAGTTCATTGCTGCCAAAACGTGACTAGTTCCCAAAGGAACTCCTTGGAGGAACAAATTACTCCCCAGCTCTGTATAGACTTTTGATCTATAGTTGGACGTTAGACCCATGGAAGAAAAAGTTTGGGTTGCCAGGAGATGGACTGGAACTTAAAGCGACGTAGAATCAATGGCCTTTCTCCCTCTCGGTCAGCAAAAGGTTGGAAGTTGCTGTGTCAGAACTGGAGAACAGAGAATGCACTGTTTCTAAGAGCATAAAAAGGAATATCGTCCTAATTACTGGAGTTGTCATTTCACAGATGTTCTAGTCCCTTTGGAGTTTTAAGAGCTGAGCACACATCCAGCATAATCTCAAGCCATGGTTTGTACCTTTTGGGATTGTTGGTGGGGAAATGGCATGCTGGAATCCTTCTCTGAAAATTAAAAGAAAATCATGTGCCTGAGTGTAGGAGAAGGCGATGGCCAAGATCCTTGCTCGCATGGTCCAAATCTGCACTCGCTTAGTTACACGGCAGTTGCACTACATCACTGTTCTGTTGAGAACCGACACTATAACTGATGATGTTTCTACCTATGTGCAGAGGGGAATACAGTGGCACATTGAAGACGTGGGTGATTCATTGCACACCCTCTTAGAACGCATAGCTATGTGGCTGAGATCCTGTGGGTTAGTACTATCCCAAGCTGAATCCATTGCTAGAGGGTGAGTCAACACCGTTTAATGGTGAAGAAAACCCTATGAAATTCATGGGGTCACCCTAATTCAAGAAGTGAATTGGAAGCATGCACACCCACACAGATCCAGTGCATTCAGTGACCCTGCTCTGGCAGAATCGCAGAATCCTGGAGCTGGAAGAGACCCCAAGGGCCATCGTGCCCAACGCCTTTCTGCCATGCAGGAAGATACCGTCAAAGCACTCCTTTGGACAGAGAGCCACCCAGCCTCCTTTTAAAAACTTACAGAGGAGGAGTCTCCACCACACTCCATTGAGGCAGCAGCAGATTCCACTGTCCGACTGCTTTTACTTTCAGAAGTTCTTCCTAAGGCTTAGGTGGAACCTTTTTTTTTCTGTAAATTGAAGCTGTTGCTTTGTGTCCCAGTCTCTGGAGCAGCAGAAAACAAACTTGCTCGCCCTTCCTTATGACATCCTTTCATAGGGCATGGTTTCCAGGCATGGCCAGAATGAAGAATATGCTTTAGGCCCAGGCAAAATGGTTACACTTGCAAAACTCTGCCTTGTTGTGGTCGATTGCCAACAAGTCAATTTCAACTTAGGGTGACTCTCTGAAGAGAGACGCCTCAAGTCCCCCTGTCCTCAACAGCCCTGCTCAGGTCTTGCAGACTCGGGCCAGCTATGGCTTTCTTGATAGAGTCCATCTGCCACCTTCCACTTTGGCAAGCGTTGTTGCCTTTTCTAGCAAGACATGCCATCTCATGATGCGTCTAAACCTTCAGTTTAGTTGCTTTGGCTTCTGTGTTCACAGTTGTTTTGCTCTTGGACCCCTTTCCGTTGGTGTCCTCCATGGTATTGGTGGAGCTGTCCTCCACCCCCCCATTTCAGATGAGCTGATTCTCTTCTTGGCAGCTTTCTTCATTGCCCAGCTTTCACATCCATCTATAGAAACTGGGAATCCTGTGGAATGGATGGTCCTGGCTTTGATATTTAATGATGTATCTTTACACTTGCTCTACTTGGAGAATACCTTCTTTGCACACTGACCAAAAAGTAGAACCCCCTGCACAAGGGAATTTACACAGGTGTAGGGGAGCTGCAGGGTGCCAGTCCAGGCTGGCTTAGAACTCACTTTCTGCCTGACTCGCTTTTATCCATCTCCAGAGGTGGGGGGGTTTTTGCCTGCCTCTCCTCCAAGATGGGATTGAGCCACCGGGAATCTGAAGTGCAGCACCGTCTCAAAGGTTGCGGCATGATGCAGTCGCTCACAGTGCGTGGTGAGGCTTACAGTCTGTCTTTCTCATGAAAAGTGCAAGCGAGGAGAAGAAAGCAGGGCCTGCGTGCACGTTAGTCCTGCAGTGCTCACTAAATGCTTCCCAGCTGAAGCTTTGCCTGCAAGCAAACGTCCAAAGAAAAGGATCTGCTTGCACTTCGCTTGCTGAGCAAAAGAAAGCAGCCGGGGCGGGGGGGCCAGCAGAAATAAAACGGAAGAAGCTGGCTTTCTTCTTTTTCCCATAGTTATAAATTATGGTGAAAGCTGAGTTCAGGTCATTCTATTTTGGGCTGTAATGCAGCTTGGAGTGGCTGGGGATGATGAATTGAGCCAGGCTGCAGGAGATGCTAATTCACTTAAGATGGCAACGTTTTTTACAAATGCCTCCAAAGCGCTGCCTCAGCAAAAGCTCCCCGAGGCTTTTAGCAGCCTTGCATAGAATCCTAGAAGGGTAGACTTGGGAGGGAGACTAAAGGCCATCTAGTCCAACCCCCACCTGTGCAAGGAACCCCCAGCTAAAGCATCCCTGTGAGAAGGGGATCGCCCCTCTTCTTAAAAATCTTCAACAGAGGAGAAGATCGTCTGAGGGGATAAGTTGCACGCTTGAATCATGCTAACCATCATTCCTCCTAATGTTTAGTTGGCATCTCTGTTGGGCACACAGTTATGAGTAGAGCTTGGCCAGGGAGAGGGGGGGCTTTTTTGGATGACAGCTCACGGAACCCACCAGTTGGCCAGGCTCTGTGGGGGATTGTGGGAGTTGTGATCTGAAAGCACTGCTTCTCCAACCTCCTGTTAGCTTGACAACTCATTTTTCAATGTTCCGCTCTTTAGACCATTGCAAATTATAGACATGTACCATGCTTTCAATGTGATATCCTTTCTTTTGTCAGTTCTTCTCCTCTTGCCTTCTTCCTGTAGGGAACATGAGAAAATTACGGAGGCTCACTAAGCGAGCCTCCATAATTTTCTCATGTTCCTACAGAAAGAAGGCAAGAGGAGAAGAACTGACGAAAGACTAGATTCTGCTTTTCAACCAGTTCAACTTTCTGACCATGCTCTGGTCTCTAACCCATCAGATAAGCAGGAATTGCCTGTATTGGAAGAAGTTCCCAGTGGCGTCTTCTGGCTTTGGGGGAACAGAAGGCATGAATGGACTGGAAAAGAAGAGGACCCCCTCTTTGGGCATGGACTGCTCTCTGGTAGTAGGAGTCGGGAGGGAAAATCCTGCCCTTCCACCCTCTTGGCCATGCTGAGCTGCATTTTGCCAGCTTCCAAGAGATGCTCTGTGATGGAGAAGCAGCCCATGGTCCACTGCCCGTCCCCTAGGCGTGGAAAGACTAGCTCTCTCACTGAAATAGGGGTTCTTTTTTGAAGGGGAAGTCAGCTCTCATGAGGCTTTTCCCATTCGGGGACATCATTGGAGAAATTCCATGTCAAGGGCTTTTTTGTGTGTGTGCCACAAAAGATTATTTTTAGGAGAAAAGAACAAGAGCTGATGACTTACATATGTGCAAACTGTCCTGCAGAAGCAGTTCAAAATTTTTTCCTGATGCAGAATGCCTGTATTCAGTGGAAGGTTGCAGAAGCAGAATTGTACATGCAGTGCCATTGTGTGTCTGGTGGCATTGCGCATTGTGGATGCGAGTGTACATTGCGCACTGCGTGTGTTTCCTGTAACAGTTTTAAGTTACAGGAATGCAGATTTCCTAGTTGGAGTGGAAAGGGACGACATTATGCAGGGTTATCTAAAGCCTTCTTTCTCTTTCCGTCTGTCTGTCTGTCTATCCATCTATCTGTAGCAGCAGGGGCTTTGATTTTTTTTTAAAATGCCCTTTTCAAATCCTTGGTGGTGATTGATTAGTTCCAAGAGTTCAAGGGAACAAAGTGTCTGTCTTCTTTGCCTCTGTTAGATGATAAGACTTTTACAAGCCTGCATCTGGATGGCTGAACCATGCTAAAAAGGGGCTTAGAAGCAATGGAAAGACCTAGATGGGCATTCCTTATCCCGCCTCTCACCTTTAAAAATTTGGACAGGCTCAGGGAAGAAGTACAAGTCAGTCCCTGTGGTTCACTGCCTAGGAAGATTAATTCCAGTTGGCAACAATTAATCACCCTGGTGATTTTTTGTTTGCTTGCAAAAGGCAGGAGCAGACAGAAGATAAATGTTTTTGGGCAAACCTCGGCAAAAGAGGCTCAGATGGACACTCGGGAGCAGAATCCCAGCAGGAAGCAGCAGGCTGTCCTCTTCTTCCTGGTCTTTGGTACCTTCTAGCGGTGAGGGAGAGAAGCGTGTTCAAGGAAATCTTTTTCCGCCAAGCTCAGGAGGAGGATAAAAGCAGAGGGCAAGAGGCCCCTGTGACTGCAGGTTGCTTTGGGTTTCATTTCATGGCATGTTCCTTTCCGCTGGGAGGCCTGGCCAGACATGGAATGCAACTCATGTTCACTGAACCATAGAAATGCAGGACTGTGGCAATGGAAGGGATCCTCCGGGTCATCTGGTCCAACCTTCACTGGTAGTGTGCTCCTCTTTAAAAAGAATTTAACTTCTGTTTAAAAAGTCTCCAGTGAAGGAGATAGTTCATTCTCCTATTGAACAGCTCTTTCCATCAGGAAAAGGTTCTTTCTCAGATTTAAGCCATTTCTGCCCTAGACTGTTATAGCGCTATTATTCCACTTTCAACATCCTATGGAATCCTGGGGTTTGCAGTTTAGGCAGGGGCCATGTGACCCCTCCCTAAATTGCAAATCCCAGGATTCCATTGGATGTTGAAAGTGGAATAAGAGCGCTATAACAGTCTAGTGTGGAAATGGAGTTAGCCAGTGTAGTGTAGTGTAGCAGTTTGAGAGCTGGAGCAGGAATCCAGGAGGCCTGGGTTCAAATCCCTCTGCAGCCCTGGAAACCGAGGGCTGAATTTAGAATTCAGAAGCATATGTCCCAGAATCCCCTACAGAGACCACGGGGTGAGTCAGTCAGGTTGTGCAGCTGTAGGGTTTGCCAGGTTGGTGACATCCCAAAGATTGGCCCCAGGGTGTCACGGGGGGTGAGAGCCAGCCTGGTCTATGGTTTGAACTTTGGACTACAACTTCGGAGACCGGGCTTCAAATCCCTGCTTAGCCATGGAAACCCACTGAGTGACCTTGGATAGGTCGCACACTCTTAGCCTCGGAGGAGGGCAATGGCAAAGCTTCTCTGAAGGAATCTGGCCAAGAATACCATAGTCTGGGATTAACATAAACTGGAGTCAGTTTGGAACCACTGAACAGCAACAAAACGTTTAATCAGAATCTTCTTTCTTGTAAACTGAATCCACCGAGGTTTGGGTCTTATCACAGCAGCAGAACAAGCTCGCTCTGTCTTCCACCTGACCTCCCTTCAGATATTTAAAGATGACTTCCTTGTCAGCTCTCAGTCTTCCCTTCTCTAAGCGAACTGTGCCATCTCCCCAACTTGTTCTGCATAGGGCTTGTGGGTTTCCAGCTCTTTTAGCATCTTGCTCTCTCTCCTCGTAACATATTCCAGCTTGTCAATGTCATTTATAGCTGTGGGACCAAGAACTGGACCCAGGACTAGTCCAGGTGGGCTGTGCCAGGGCATTCTTGTATCCTGCAAAGGCTGACCATAAGCAGAGAGCATAAATGTGGTCTGGATGGGTGCTTTTGTTAGGTGTACATTCCCCATCCCTGAAGGCTTCATTCTTGCAGTCTTGCAGTCTTGGTTGTACAGATAGTTCTCTAGGTTGCCTGGCTGGCTGGCACTTACGTGTGGTGGAGGGCGAATGATGGGCCTGTTGCTTGTAGGCTCTTCAAGGCTGTTACATCTGCAGCTTGCAACTTAGGCCATTTCTGCACTAGACTGTTATAGCGTTGTTATTCCACTTTCAACATCCTATGGAATCCTGGGGTTTGCAGTTTTGGGAGGGGCCAGCTGGCGCCTCCCAAAACTGCAAACCCCAGGATTCCATAGGATGTTGAAAGTGGAATAATAGCACTATAACAGTCTAGTGCAGAAATGGCTTTAGAAGGAAGGTTCCTCTAGGAGAACCGTGGGTGTCTGAAGCCCAGAGTCTTTGGGCAGGTTAGGTGAGGAGAGGAAGCAGCTTGGATACAGTTGCCATTTTCAAATTCAGCATTTATGAAGGAGAAAATAAATACATTGAAACCTCAAGCTTGCAATTTCAGGAGAAGGAAGTACATGTGTTTGAAAAAAAATGTGCAAGGTAGCACATCACATGTTGTGGATAAGCAAAAAAGGATTTGCAACTCTCAAATAAACCCCATTTTGCATATACAGGGATGGGGGCAAGGAAGTGATTGTGACTCTCAAAGAAAGGAAGGAAGGAAGGAAGGAAGGAAGGAAGGAAGGAAGGAAGGAAGGAAGATGTCTTGAAGGTCAGTAAAAATGTCTGGCCAGGTTTGTACCTGCTGTGAAAAACTTGATCTCCACACTAGTAACTGGAAGGGGGATTGAAAATAAACCTGGCAGTTACCACAATGCCTTTATACAAATCTGTGGTGGATCTGTATTTGGAATACTGTGCACAGTTCTGATCATGGTGTATATCTGTGCCTTGAAGTAATCTGTCAACCTATAGCAATTCCATGAATGTCAGAGGGCTTTCTTAGGCAAGGAATCCTGAGAGGTGCTTTTGCCAGTTCCTTTCTCTGAAACAGCCTGCAGCATCTGGGATTTGTTGATGGCCTCCGATACAAATACTCCCCAGGGCTGACCCTATTTATCTTCCAAGATCAGATGGGATCTCATGGTGCCTTCAAGGTATTTATCATGCTGGAAGAAAAGGGCATTATAAAAAATACATGCAAAGCTAGAAGGAAGGAAGGAAGGAAGGAAGGAAGGAAGGAAGGAAGGAAGGAAGGAAGGAAGGAAGGAAGGAAGGAAGAGAAAGAAAGAGCAGTCAGAATGATTAAGGAATGGAAGATATTTCTTTGAAAGAAAAATATAAAGGCCAGAATCCTGTTGGTGTCCTAATCTCGGAGGAAGTTCCCTCATAGAAATGGTCTGACATTTTGTCTGATGATGAGCATCCATGTTCAGTTCATGCTTGAAGAAGTGGAGCTCTGAATTATGCCTGGGGGCAAATTACAGATGGCACCTGGAAGCAAGTTGTGCATTGGGTTGTGTTTGTGTTTGCATGCTTGAGGTCTTGATTCAGTTGCACAAGTCTCGTGTGGCACAATTAATGTGAGACTGTAGGTGTGGAGCCAGTGTGGTTTGACTGTTGGGCTAGGAGATCTCAACACAGGTAGTCTCATGTGGGAAAATATGGTCCTTCAGCTAGCCAGGGCCTGAGCTGTATAGGGCTTTATGGCTCATCACCAGCACTTTGAATTATGACCAGAAATGACCTGGCAGAGTGTAGCTGTTGAAATAAGGGAGTTGTGCGTGCTGTGTAACTGGCCCCAGTTAGCAATCTGGCTATATCAATCAATCAATCAATCAATCAATCAATCAATCAATCAATCACCATCACCACCGCCGCCTGTGGGCCACTGACTAGTTATTTAGAGTGAGATTTTATGCTATGGTTGTGTAGCAAAATCTCTGCATAAGGATTTACACATCTGTGCAACTCTTGTGTTGAATGCAGCATTGTTTAATTGATTGCAAAACCACATGTGCAGCTGAATGCACAACTGAATGCATATGTGCATCTACATGGACACACCTCTGCACCTCTGCATGTGCAACTCCATTTCCACATAATTGAAATGAAACTAGATGTTTTGCATCAGTCAAAACAAAAAAATGTCCAGCCACTTCCATGGAGGAATTTATGTGGGTGAAAGGCCCCAACAGGCTTCTGGCCCAAGTCTTTGGGAAGCCATCAACAGGAGGAAATGGAAGCTTTTCAAACAAGCCCGTGGGTTTTCCAGCCTCTGAGTTTTGGGCAGGTTGCCACATGTGTAGATTTGGAAAACATAAGTCGCGTTTTGTAAATCCAAGGAGCATCAATTGGAGTGTAGGGAATTTTTTAAAAGAATCCTGCCTTATAAATAGTGTTCTGGCCAGCTCATAGCTACAGGTTTGCTGCAATAAATAAATGACTGTCAACATGCAACTCGGGCTTCTTCAACAAGAAGATAGGAGAATTAGGCACCGTTCTTCCTCTGTCCAGCACCATGGAGAAGAGGGACTTTGGAGTATTGACTGGCCTTGCTGCTGAGCTGAAATTGGCAAAGAGCTCTGTTGGACCATTAAAGACATTCTTTGGAGCAAACGAGAACAACCAAAACAGAATGGCGATCAATTAGGGAAGTCCATCTTCACCCACAACAAGCAGTTCACACTGACAGAATTTGCTGCCATGTCTTGCAGGGAGGGCCAATAGTTTAAATGATTTTTAAAAAGGATTCAGCAGATCTGTAGAATTTGCTTCTGGCACTGGCTGTTAGCTTCCATGGCTAAACAGAGCCGCTGGCTGAGATTGTTCATAGTGCTTCTGTAGAGTAAATCTGCTTGAGTATAAATCTACACAGAGTCCTCCCATATTGTACATCTGTTTGACTGTAAATCTATATAGAGTGCTTCTGTAGTGTAAAACTTCTCATGTAGCAATTATGTTATGTTCCCTTCTCATACTCTGCAAATGTCCCAATTTGACAAGGAGAGTCCTGATTAATCCTCTGTCTGCCCCCTTTTCCAGAGGCTTTTAAAAGGTCCCAGTTTCTCCGGGAAGGGGGGTACACTCTGGGTCTCCCAGACTCTCCCATTCATTCTTGACTCTTCACCGGGAAGCGTTGTTGCGCTTCCAACGTGGAAGACAAACTTCGAGGGGAGCTTGTTGCCTTCACGGTTTCCTCCCAGAGGCGTACAGCTACCTGTTCTTGGGAACAGGGTGAGGGGTGCACACAACTGGGGCTTAGCAGGCGCTCTCCCGTTGCCCAACTGACGTTGGATGGATCGGGCTGTTCTTTTGAGGTACGGGACGTGCCCAGGGGTCACATTCAACCCTGTCTTTCTACAAGGGAGGAACATCCTGGGGGGACTTCAGAAGGAACAGCTCGGGGGGTGGGCTACCATGGCCACCCGCTCAGCCTTTGCTGCCTGAAGTGCTTGACTTGCTATACCTAACAGTAGGGCCGGTCCCGTTTGTGATCTCCACCTGCTTCTTTTTTTCTTGAAGCAGACGGAGCGACATTTTGCCTTGCCTTTTCTGGAGTCAAAAGGCACGCTTTGCGGAAATGTCACGGGTACCTTGAGTTAACCCTTGTGGCATCCCTGACTCAGCACCCCCGCCCGCCCCACAGACCTATTTAAGCAAATCAGGCAAGGCTGCTCTGTGGGATAATTTATTTGGACAGATTGTGTTTGACCGGTCAGCAAAGTCACCCACCGATCGACCAAAGAAGGGAAGAATCAGCAAAAAAGGAGAGAATACACAGGGAGCTAATAGGGAAAGTGTGAAAGCAGCCCGTGAAGAGGAAGAGGAGGGGCTTTGCTTTTTTCCCCCTCTGAACTCATCCTTTTAATGACTTCTGGAAGGAAAAAAGAGACAAGATCTCCCCAGGACTTGCTCATCAAAATTAGCAAGCCAGAGAAAGGGAAAGCAAACAAATTTTGCTAGTCAGAATGTGGCTGTGGTTGTTTTCATTTGTATTCCACCTTATTCCCCAGTCCTGGGACTCAAGGCAGCTTACGAAACTTAAAACCAATACAGATGCAAGCAAATACAAGCCACAAGGAAGAAAGGTACAGGAAGCTATTGTTAAAAGACAATTTAACTGTGCATAGAATTAAAATAGTTTTAAAGCAAATCCGTTAAAAGTCAGCAAGACAGCACACCATTAAAAGCCCCTTGCAGTCAGTTCCCAAAGTCCTGTTGGAAGGAAGAAGTTTCCACTTGCCCTAAAAAAGCCAAAGCAGGGGATTCTGGAGGGTGTAGTCCCAACAAAGGATCCCTTTTCTGAATTCTAGTTGGAAGAGCAAGGGACTGATTCAGTTGGCCCAAGTATTGCCTGATAATATTTACGGAAAGAATTCATTTCTGAGAACTGAGGATTATTGCACTTCTGATCAAAAACACCCAGGGGCTCTACCCCACCCAAAGAGACTTGGCGAAGCAACGTTCCAGATCACAGGGAGAGGTGAGGGCAATGCAGAGGACTCAGAGGAAGGCCTCTTAACTCCTGCATACGCTGATTTGAGGAGTGCCACTTTTGTGAGGCATCTCTGTGTGAGTCCCTGTCCTGTCACTTTGTGCTGAGTTGCGCTTGTCTTTCAGTAAAATCCCGTGAAGAATCTGAGGTGGGCTGTAGGAGATGGTAGGATGATGAGTGCCACTGCAGTGGGGCATCTCTGAGTGAGTCCCTGTCCAGCTGCTTTGTGCTGAGTTGCTCTTCCAGTTCAAGGATCCTGTGAAGAGTCCCGCTGGTGGACGGTAGGATGTAGACGGCAGACCCAATGCCATTGGCAGTGTGACAAGTGCCACAGTGGTGGAGCATCTCTGGATGAGTCCCTGACCAGTTGCTTTTTTCCATTCAGAGGCCAGTGCTGTTATTGCACATGGGCAATAGGAGATGGAAAGCAGGGGGTCTGAATTAGAGGAGGGAAGGCCCCTGGAGGGAGGGGCTGCTAAATGGGAGGGAGGAGGGAGGAGAGGTGGATTCTGCAGGAAATTAAGAGGCAAAGATGACTCTCAGGAGCTGTGGAGGTAAGCAAGAAAGCCTAATTAATTGATTGTTGAATTGCCCAACGTTATCCTATAATAGGACCCAGGATGGCTTCCAATAATAAGTTAAACAAAAGTACAGCTGGAAACCTATTAATAGAATAGTTTAAACCATTAAATAAGTAATCCTATTAAAAATGTTTGTTTCAAACAAGTTTGAACATGGTAAAAGGAGAGAGAGAGAGAGAGAAGTTGAAGTCCAGTCCACTTAATTAAAATGCTGCTCCTCTACAACCAATTAATGGAGAACATCTCATCTAAATAAAAAGGTCTTTGCCTGCCGGTAGAAGGACCGGAGAGGCTGCCCGTCTCCTTGTCTGGGCCTTGGTTATCTCATACCTGGATTGCTGTCACAGCTTGCTGGCAGGTTTGCCTTCCTGCTCCCGTCTTCCTCAGGTTTTAATTCAGAACAATGCTGCCCAGGTTGTTTTAAATCTACCAAAATATTCACCTGTTTCTTCTCCCTGTGGATCCCTTCGTAGAATCATAGAATCATGGAGTTGGAAGAGACCCCAGCGGGCATCAAATCCAACCCCCTTCTGCCATGCAGGAACAAGCACTCAAAGCACCCTCAGCAAATGGCCATCCAGCCTCTGTTTAAAAACCTCCAAAGAAGGAGGAGACTCCACCACACTCCATTTGAGGCAGCAGCCTATTCCACTGCTGGACAGCTCTGACCGTCAGGAAGTTCTTCCTGAGGTTCAGGTGGAATCTCCTTTCCTGCAGCTTGAATCCATTGCTCCTTGTCCTAGTCTCTGGAGTGGTAGAGAACAAGCCTGCTCCCTCCTCGACATGACATCCCTTCAAATATTTAAACATGGCTATCATGTCCCCTTTCAACCTTCGCTTCTGCAGACTAAACGTCCCCAGCTCCCTAAGCCGTTCTTCATAGTGCATGGCTTCCAGACCCTTCACCAGTTTGGTCCCCCTCCTCTGGACACGTCCCAGCTTGTCAACATCCTTCTTGAAATGAGGTGCCCAGAACTGGACACAGTATTATTCCAAATGAGGTCTAACCAATGTAGAAGAGAGTGGTACCATTACCTCCCTCGATCTAGACACCATACTTCGCTGGCTACCGATTCGGGCCATGGCCTCTTTCAAACTTTTGGTCCTGGCATTTAAAGCTTTGCATTTTAACCTCCTTTGCAGCTCCGTTCAGGAATTTGAGATCTGCAGGCAAAGGATTGTTGTCTGTTCCACCAAGGCATACAGCTCTGTCAAGGCTGCAAGCCTTTCAAGATCTGGCTCCACATTTGTGGAACGGTCTTCCTTTGGACCTCTGGCTGGAGGAGGAGGAGGATCTCACTCGTTTTTGTAAAGGGCTGAAGGTCTTCCTCCTTGGCTCACCACCTTACGTCACTGAGATGCGTTTAAGGTGCTGAGATGGGCAGCAACTGGAGGGTATGGGGGATTCCATTACATGTATTCTTGTGCTTTTTTTTATTTTAATGTCATTGTTCTGCCCTTGATGTAAAGGGTACTGCTACTATCTACTACTACTATTATTATTATTACTATTAGAACAAGGAAGGGGCTTGCTGGGCCTCCTGTGGGAGGGAGTTCCGCAGCCTGGGGAAAGCCACCGAGAAGGCCCTGCAAACCACGTGCTCACCGAAGGGTCCCCGTGAGAGTGGTGGGACTGAGAGGAAGCCCTCTCCTGAGTATCTTAACATTTCAGCTGGTTCCTGGAGGGAGATCAGGGCCCCAACCCTCGAGGGCTTTGGAGGTCACAACCAGCACTTGGCATTCCGCCTGGAAATGAACCGATATCTGATGAAGCCGATTCAGCAAGGGAGTTACCTGTCTCCATTTCTGCCTTTGCTGTCAGTGACCCCACAATCCACTAAAATGGAGACACGTCCTTTCCAGTGCTATATCCACACGGCATAATTTGGTGCTTTAATACCACTTTTATGGTTCCTTCCTGTGCAATTCTAGGATTTGTAGTATTCTCCCTCCACATCCTTCCCAACCAACAACACACACACCAGAGGAAAAATATTTGACAACTTCAGCTTGGTAGCAAGAGCCAGAGAGCTGCCAAGCTATTTTTAAAAAATGATGAATGGATGTGTAAAATCAGCTCAGCTTTTTATTCTCTTTCTGCTGATTTTTCACGTCTCTGTTAAAAATGCTCACAGCCCAAGGAACCTTTTTTTTTTTTAAAGCAGAGTCATCAATTAGAGGTGTGTCGTCATGGGCTGATATTTTGATGGAGTGCCACCATTTAAGGAACAGCTGGAAAGACAGAGGTCTTGTGAATCCATTGGCGCCTTGTGGCTTCCACAGGACTGGAGCAGTACATCCCCTCTGGGTTTTAGTCCAACCTCCATGGGACTTTTTGCTATCCAACCTCCTCCCCTGTGCCCCTTGGTTTCCCATGCTGGTGGAGGATGGGGTTGAGTTGGGAGTGCCCCGTCTGCCCAAACAGAAGGACCACCCTATACTTTGCATATAGAAACTCCCAGCCTTAATTTGGAGAGCCAGCGTGGTGTAGTGGTTGGAGCACGGGACTAAGAGACCAGGGTTCAATTCAATTCCACACTCAGGCCATTTCCGCACTACACTCTTATAGCGTGATTA
Source organism: Cyclura pinguis (assembly GCA_030412105.1). Classification (NCBI taxonomy): domain Eukaryota; kingdom Metazoa; phylum Chordata; class Lepidosauria; order Squamata; family Iguanidae; genus Cyclura; species Cyclura pinguis. Next base: position 1,499,283 of record CM059601.1, read on the forward strand.
TTCCACTTTCAACATCTTATGGAATCCTGTTCGGTTGCGAGCTGAAAATGGTGCACGATCGCGCATTGCTCTGGGGCTGAAGGAACCGGGACGTGAGAACCTCTCGCTGGAGGCTGCTCGCGCGATCCCCGCACCCCAGCTCCGTGAAAAGGTGCGTTGCGGAAACGGCCACGATATTCCAAATGAGGTCCAACCAAAGCAGAATACAGTGGTACTATTACCTCCCATACTCCTATTGATGTAATCAAGAATCGCATTAGCTTCCTTGGCTACCTCATCACACTGCTGACTCAGGTTCAGCTTGTGATCTACCAAGACTCCTAGATCCCTTTCACATGTACTGCTATCCAGCCATCCGTCTCCCATCCTGCATTCCTCTTCTTCTTCCTCCTCTTGTCTTGTCTTCCTGCTCCTCTTCTCCTTGCCCTCCTCTAGTACCTCTTCCTCCTCCTCTTTCTTTCTCTTCCGTTGAATGGCACCATTGTGCAATGGAATGCACACCCAAATATGCAACAGAATGCACAGCCAAATGTGTGAATGCATCCCGTGCACATCTTGTCTGCATCCATGAGCATCTGCAAAGAGCACTGCATGCACAGTCCGGTTTCTGCAGCCTTGAACGCAGACATTGGACAAAACCCAAATGAGGCTAAAATGCCCAACTGCCCCTGTGGGGGATCCTATGCCTGTGTGAGGCTCCAGCAGGATCCTGGCTGCTGTGTGTCCAGTCCCCTTTCACCAGTCCCATCCTTCTTCTGCCACAGTCATTCTCCCAAAAATATCCTCCTGAGGCAAGACAACCCATTTATCAATAAGGAGAGAGGCTGCTTTCTCCTGCCTTTCAACCACAGGACTCATTTGGAGCTCAGAGATCTAATAAATTGGAAGGGGCAAACTTATTTTTGGCTGTAATGAACTGTAGTGCCAGTTGCCAGCGGAGAGCGGGAGTGGCATCGGGCCACAGAAGCCATTAAGGGCTCGTCTCCTCTTTCCTGGAAGGAAGACGCCTCCCTGCCCTCTGAGCTCGTCCGAAGACGGCGAGGAACAAAGCGGCAGCGGGCTCCTCTGGAGTTCTGTGAGCAGGGGATCTGGGCAGGAATCAACCTCCTGCCTTCCTTCATTTTTGCATCAAAGAGGAAATCATTTTGGAAGACAACCCCCGCCCCGTGAACGCACATACACAACACACTGGGCAAGACTGCAAGGCTTTTGTGCCATTTTTGATGTTTCCCCCCGTCTTTGTTGAAAAAGAAAAGTGTGCAAACTTTCCTTTATTTGCCAAAAATGGTTCTAAAATGTAACACTTATTTTTTATGCAAAAAGATCATTTTGTGCAGAAAGTACTATACTGTTTCTTTTGTGCAAGATCTAGGTTTTTTTGCAAATAGGTTTTTTGAGCAAACACATTCCCCTCTCCAAAAAAAAAAAAAAACCCTTCGTGAAATGTTAAGAGAAACATGCATACATGGGCCATTTTCTTGATAAGGTCGAGGAAAACATGGACACACCCTTTCTTGTTGAGGGTGATAAAAACTGATAGTGTTCCAGACGTGCCCAGCCTGAGATGCATAAATGGACCTCCTTAATCCTCTTGACCTTTTCACAGATGGTTCCTTCCCTGCCCTGTTGCCTGGGGTAAATGGGGGAGGAAATCTCAAAGGCTTTCCAGCATGTGGAAGAATAAAGGAAACCGCGAAGCCCCCGGTGAGGAGTGGCAGCTGGGTGTCTTTAGCCTGGAGAAGAGCAGGTTAAGAGAGGATGTGACAGCTGTGTTTAAATACTTGAAGGGCAATCTTGTTTTCTGCTGCTCCAGAGGCCAGGACACAGAGCAGTGGATTCAAATTACAGGAAAAGAGTTTTCACCTAAGCATTAGAAGGGACTTCCTGAAGGCCAGAGCAGTTTGACAGTGGAATCTGCTGCTTCCTGGGAGCGTGTGTGTGTGTTTGTGGGTCTCCTTCTTCGGAGGGTTTCGGACTGAGGCCATTTCCACCCTCCATTGTTATAGTGCTGTTGTTCCACTTTCAACATCCTCTGGAATCCTGGGGTTTGCAATTTAGGGAGGGGCCTTTGAGGGGAGGGGACCTTTGAGGGGAGGGGGCCTTTGAGGACCCCCCCTAAACTGGAAGCCCCAGGATTCCATAGGTGGATGACAGTGGAAAAATCGCACTATAAGAGTGTAGCGCAGAAATGGCCTCGGTTTATACCCAGCCTTTTTCTTGGCATCCAAAGCAGCTTACAATGATTTAAAACAAAATTCAGCTCACATCTTATTTGGAAGTTTAAAATAGTCTTATTCTATGTTAAAAACAGGGTCTAAATACTGTAAGGTACCAGATCCCATCTGATCTTAGAATCATAGAAATCATAGAAATGTAGAGTTGGAAGAGACCCCAGGGGCCATCCAGTTCAACCCCCTGCCATGCAGGAACACCCTCAAAGCACTCCCGACAGACGGCCATCCAGCCTCTGCTTAAAAACCTCCAAAGAAGGAGACTCCACTACACTCCATGGAGGCAGCAGCATCTTCCACTGCCGGACAGCCCTGACCGTCAGGAAGTTCTTCCTGAGGTTCAGGTGGAATCTCCTTTCCTGCAGCTTGAATCCATTGCTCCTTGTCCTCATCTCTGGAGCGGCAGAAAACAAGCCCTCTCCCTCCTCTACGTGGCATCCCTTCAAATATTTAAACATGGCTATCATGTCCCCTCTTAACCTTCTCTTCTGCAGACTGAACATACCCAGCTCTCTAAGTCTATCCTCATAGGGCTTGGCTTCGAGGCTCTTCACCATTTTGGTCGCCCTCCTCTGGACCTGCTTGGAAGATCTTGGAAGCTAAGCAGGGTGAGTCCTGGTTAGTACATGGAAGGGGGACCGCCAATGACTATCAAGTGCTGTAGGCTATATTTTAGGGGGAAAAAACTGCCAAAATCATCTCTGTGGATTCTTTGTCTAAAAACCTGTGAAAAAAATTCATGAGTTCACCATACGTCAACAGGTGACTTGAACACACATGTGTACACGCACAAGTTAAAATACAATTAAACAAACAGTTCTGTTTTTGAAAATCACATGGTTAAAAACAGTTTAAAAACATTTAGAACATAATTAAAAATGAAACACATTTAAAGCCTAATTACAAGGATAAAAGCTCAGCTCTGCACCTTCTAAGCACCCCTCTGAATGATATGATTTAAAAATCAAAGGCCTTCTTAGACAAACAGGTCTTTACCTATGGCAGAAAGAGAGCAGAGAGGAGGCCAATTTAATCTGGAATTGTTTAAAACTCCAAATTTAAGTTTGCAAGGTTTGCATGGCACAACCGATGCATAGCTCCACAATCAGAGATTTATACTATGCGCATCTCATATAGGATCTCAGAGGCAACAAATACAGATGAGAGCATACAAAAGAATGAAGACGTCTACCGGCACTGTGAAGATAAATAATTTCAGCATCATTTGGTGAAGGCCGTGTCCCTTCCTCAGCTGCGAGGGCCGCGGTCCACAAAAGCTTATGCCAAAATAAATTTGGCTAGCCTTTACGGTGCCACAGAGCCCCTTTTTTTGCCCTGTACCATGGCTGCCTCGCTCAAACATACCAAAGGCAATTGTGGAAGTGTAACTAAACTATACATTTAAAAATATTTTAAAACTCACCAATTTCAAAAGAAGAAAACGTTAAAACATATTTTCCCCAATAGAATAGCAGTGGTGTTGGTGGTGGTGGTGGTGATGATGATGATGATGGCAGCAGCAGCAGCCGTGGAGGAGACCCTGCAGTCAAACACATGGCCACCGTGTCACAGCTATACTTTAACTCCCCAAAAGGCATTTTAAGAGCCAGCCAGCTAACCAGAGCAGTGGGAGCCTGCTGCTGGCGAGCGGGACGCTGCGGGATGACCTGGCCGGTCCCTTCCCACCAGCGAGGAAGGTTGTGATGAGGTGTCGTGACCGGCCCTGGAAGGGGTCCCTTCTTCTGCTCCTCGCAGCCGTGCCCACTGGCGGGAAGGGGCCGGCCACGTCATCCTGCAGGCGCCAGTGGCACAAGACCTCCATCACTCCGGATGGATGACCGGCTTTTGAGGTGGGTTTCAGGGTCCCTCGTGGTCGTAGCAACGGTGCTAGACTTTCAAGTGAGAACAGGAAGCGGCGGTGGCGGAGCTTGGAGGTGTGGGGAGGGGGAGGGGGGCTATGGCACAAGGTGCGTGGCCACTAAGCGTGGCGTGGCTGCAGTGCGTGGGGGCGTGGCCAGGGTGTGTGGGGCGTGGGCAGGGTGCGCGGGGAGATACCTGCAGGCCAGGACGTCCCAAAAACATTGCCGCCCGGCGGGAATCGCTCCACCGCCCCCCCCGTCCCTATGCAACTGGGAAGCAGTGAAGATGTTCTAAATCTAACTTAGGACATTGTTATTTAATAATAGTACTCTAGTGTGGTCTTTGGCTGCCAGCAGAAGAGCAAGGAAGAGGCTGGGCTACTCCTCCCAATCACATCCCCATACCTTGAAAGTGTTCCTGGAGAAGTTGTGGTTTCCCAGCCTGATCTACCTTGCAGGATCGTTGAGAGGCTAAAGCACAGCCCAGAACTCCTCTTGGAGGAAGGGCAGGGGACACGAGTAAGAGGCCAGACGACTCCTCCTGGTGTCTTGGGCATATGCATGCTCTCCTACATAAGTGGTTGGACCTTTTTTATCCAGCATGGAGCAGCCACATTCAATTCATAGTTGCAGAAGTTGAATGGAACATGCGGTGCCATTGCTTGTGATTGCACGGGTACATGGATGTGCATGCACTCTGCATTCTGACATGCACAACTGTTGTGCTAGTGAAGGACATGTGAATTTGCTTATGCGTTCTGTTGCTCAAGAAGACAATTCACTAACAAGGCAGTGTTGCACAATTGCTGCGTGAACTCAGGAGCATGGGTTTATGTTCCGTCTCCTTGATGCAGAGCCTTGGCCATTGTTTTGGGGTGTGATACCCTCTGAAACAGGGGCTCAGCCAACAAGCTCACAAAATTAGGCAAAAGGACCTATGGGTATGGTGATGAGATGACAAGTTCAGTATAATAAATATATTTATTATATAAATAAATAGCGTGTGTGTGTGTGTGTGTGTGTGTATGCATGCATACATACATACATACATATACATATATCTATATACATCTGTCTGTCTGTCTGTCTGTCTGTCTGTCTGTCTGTCTGTCTGTCTTGTCTGTCTGTCTGTATGCCAGAGTGGAACCCAATATGGCTTCCAAAAATGTTAAAAACATTAATAAAACATTTAAAACAATTAAAAATATTACAAAAATATATGCAATTATACAAACCTACAAAAGTTTTTAAGAACATCATGATGAATTAAAGGCCACCTGCTTACCTATTAAAAAGCTTGCTTAAATAAGCATGTTTTTGCCTGCTGGTGAAAGGAGAACAAGAAGGGGAGCAGCCAAGCTTCCTGAGGAAGTGAGTTCCAGAGGGCGGGAGCAGCCACAGAGAAGACCCTGCCTCCCACGTCCTCACCGGGAGTTTCGGGGATGGTGGCGGGACAGAGAGAACGCCTTTCCCTGCAGATCTTAGGGCGTCGGCAGGTTCATATGGCGTATAGTCATTGGCTAAAGGGCGTAGTCACTGGGGGACGGATACAGGATGAAAGAGGTTGCCTAAAGCCACGGTGAGTGGATGGCCGTATGAAGAGTGGAGGGAGTTATCAGAACATTGTACGATGCTGCCGGGGAACCAGAAAGGAGACATGAAGAAAGCCCTCGTGAGGCTGGGGTGTTCATTGGCTTACGCAACTCACATTCTCCATTTAACCTACCTCAGAGGAATGCCGGCAAAGCTCAGAGGTTCTTTGGGGCCCACCGGTACCTCTCAGCTTTTACCCTACCCGAGAGGGCTGTTGTATGATTAGAATGCTCCGCTTAGTTCCCTGAAAGAAGGGCGCATCAATGTGTTGGAAAATGGGAGAAGACCAAGGCCGCTTCCGCACGAGAGTGTTATAGCGCTATGATTCCACTTTCAACCTCCTATGGAATCCTGGGGTTTGCAGTTTAGGGAGGGGCCGGCCCAGGATTCCATAGGAGGTTGAAAGTGGAATCATAGTGCTATAACACTCTCGTGCGGAAAACTCGCAAGATGTGATGTGACAGCCCTCTTTGAATATTTGAGGGACCGCCATCACGGGGAAAAGGTAGCCAGGTTGTCTTCTGCTGCCCCTGAAGGTAGGGCTTGCTCAAACCAGAAGATTCAACTTGCAAGCAAAGACATTCCAGCTAACATGAGGAAGAGCTTCCAGAGAGCACGAGCCGTTTGGCAGTGGAATGGACTCTCTTGAAAGGAGGTGATTTTTTTCACCTTTGGAGATTTTTAAACAGAGCTTGGATGAGGCTACCTGTTAAGAGTTGTTGCAGCTGGAGATTTCCTGCACTGCCAGGAGGGTGGGCTAGATGGCCCTCTGGTGCCTTCCCGCTCTGCGATTCCATTATTATCAGCAGTGAAATGGGTCCCTGGCGGTCCTGTTCAGTGACATGGGCAAAGAAAAAGTGAGAGAAAAAAAGTAAGATGTTGTTGATGCAGAACGGGATTTCTCATCGGAATAGGCACACCCAATCCTTCTGCAGAGGATTTGCTGTTGAACAGTATCTCCTGGTGCTGCCTTCTTTCTGGCTTGCAATATATTTGGCTTTCCTGTTTCTTTCTGCCAACAAGACTTTATGTGTGTGTGGGGGGGGGGGGGAGAGGAAAAAACCAAGTCTTACTGTCTTGTGCCTTCAGGTCATTTTCAATTCCAGGCAAAATTATCAACCTGGGTTTTCATGGACAGATTTCTTCATAGGGTTTTTGCAATGGCCTTCTTCTGAGGCTGAGAGGGTGTGACTTGGCCAAGGTCACCCAAGTTTCCATGGGTGAGGAGGGATTCAGAGTCGTCGTCCAGCACTCAGACCACTACATTATGCTGCCTCTGCCGTCAAATCTACTTCAATTTATGGCAACTCTCTCTTAAGATCTTCTTGGTGTGATTTCTTCTGTTGCCGTTGCCTCTCTCGGAGGGTGGGAGAGGCTGACGTGCCCAGGTCTGCCCGAGTCCTGGCCCAGCTGTCACAGAATCATAGAATCATAGAATCTTAGAGTTGGAAGAGACCCCAGGGGCCATTGAGTCCAACCCCCTGCTATGCAGGAACACCCTCAAAGCACTCCCAACAGATGGCCATCCAGCCTCTGCCTAAAAACCTCCAAAGAAGGAGGAGACTCAACCACACTCCCTGGAGTCAGCCTATTCCACTGCTGGACAGCTCTCACTGTCAGGAAGTTCTTCCCGAGGTTCACGTGGAATCTCCTTTCCTGCAGCTTGAATCCATTGCTCCGTGTCCTAGTCTCTGGAGCGGTAGAGAACAAGCCCCCTCCCTCCTCTACATGGCATCCCTTCAAATATTTAAAAATGGCTCTCATGTTCCTTCTCAACCTTCTCTTCTGCAGACTAAACCTACCCAGCTCCCTAAGGCGTTCTTCGTAGGGCATGGCTTCCAGACCCTTCACCATTTTGGTCTCCCTCCTCTGTCAAACTGATACACTGTGCTGTCTTTAAAAATAGGTATCTGTTGTGTTGTTATGTGCCTTCAGTTTAGCTCAGGCTATCATGGGGTTTTCTTGGCCAGATTTCCTCAGAGGTGGGTTGCCCGTGCCTTCCTCTGAGGCTGAGAGGGTGTGACTTGTCCAGGGTCCCTCAGTGGACTTCCATGGCAGGGCAGAGGGATTAGAACTCTTGTCTCCCAGTATTCTAGTCCAGCATTCAAACCACTACATCCCTTTTGTTCTCTCAAGCCCGACCTAAGCAGAAGCGAAATCATTTTACTGAGGGCCCTGGTGTGCATGACAAAGTCCTCTTCTCAGGGGGTGTGGTCCCAAAGCTGCCACTTTTCATAGAATCATAAGAGTTGGAAGAGACTTCAAGGGCCATCCAGTCCAACCCCTTCTGCTGTGCAGGAAGACACAACCGAAGCTCTCCCTTTGACAGACGGCCATCCAGCCTCCGCTTGAAGCTCTCCAAGAAGGAGGAGACTCCATCGTGCTCCATGGAGGCAGCAGCGTATTTCACTGTCAAACTGCTCATGGTGTCAGGAAGTTCTTCCTAATGTTTAGGTGGAATCCCTTTTCCTGTACTTTGAAGCCATTACTCTATGTCCAGAAGGTGACGGTTTGGCTTTTTTGGAGGCAGTGGGATGTACTGTTGGACTTTGTGACTGCAGAAACAAATTTTCTCTGGGAAACCAACTCCGTGGACCAGGGTGCCTCCCTCCTTCGCACTCGCTTTGCAGAGAGGCAGGCCTGCTGTGACCTTGGCTGGTGACTCTCTTTGGGGACACCGGATGCAGCAGGGCCGGGAGGAGAAGCTGGAGAGCCTGACTCAGTGCCGGCCCCCTGTCTCCATCTGCCTTCCCCGCACCCTTACCCCATCACTTTCTGTTCCATTTATAGAGAGATGTCAATTGGGGAGAAGGTCATTTGAGTAATTGTTCAAGATTGCCGTGCAGGAAAAGTGAGCGGAGGTGGTGGTGGTGGAGGAGGAGGAGGAGGAGGAGCTGAAAGTCCCCAGGAGAGTTTTAATTACGACCTGCCAAAGGGGTGTCATCCTACCCGGCCCCCTCTGAAGACAGGAGCAGTGGCGGAGTGTGTGTGTGTGTGTGTGTTCAGCTGCAGCTTTGTACTGCACCCTTGCTGCGAAAGCACCAGCCACTTATTTCCAGGATGGATGGTCATAGAGGTGTGGCTGAGGTCTTAGATGGTGCTTGCAAGGTGCAAATCTGCATGGGAGTTGTGCTGCACCAGCATTCTTGCGGGTACTCACGTTGTGCAACCGAAATGGTGTATCGGCCCGTGTGCCTGCTGATGAGCCCCTTGTGCAGTGAGGGAGAAGAAGGCACAGTGGCTTTTTCTGCAACCCCAGGGAGTCAAACAGAACATGGAAGGCACTGGTGAAGAGTTGTACAATAACACATAACCACATGTGCAACAGTTATACAGTATGTTCTCTGCATCCACATGACTAGCACATGCAATTTCACTTACCTGGACGGAAATGCTACTCCAAAACATTTTGTTCCTTTCTCTTTTTGGACCTCACACTGTTGTTAATTTTTATGTTTTTATCAGTTGCATGCTGGCTTTGGACTGCACACAATGGCTACAAAACCTTCTTTCTCATCGATTCCTAAGTTGTGTCCTGTTTCAGGGCCTTCTCTCCAAGCTGCATCCTAGTCTCCATACCTACATTGTTCATCTCATTGAAAGAACAGTGTTCTCCATTACCCATGTTTTTCATAATGCATAGTAGGTCCGGGAAAGTATGCCCCGTGGATACAGGGAAGGTACAGTACTTGTAGAACTGTGCTCAGTCAACTGTGATGTGAACGTGGCCATTACACAGTAGCCAAAAAGGTACAAACACAGAATCATAGAATCATGGAGCTGGAAGAGATCCCGAGGGCCATCCAGTCCACCCCCTTCTGCCATGCAGGACGACACCGTCCAAGCACCCCCTTTGACAAATGGGTATCCAAACTCTCTTTAGACACCTCCAAAGAAGGAGACTCCGCCACACTCCAGGTCAGCAATGTATTCCACTGTTGATCTTTTCTTTCCATGAGGAAGTTCTTCCTAATAGGCCTAAAGGGAACTTTCGCCTGTGTAAAACAGCAACAGGGTGCCAGCTGTGTCTCATGCGGGGAGTCTGGAAAGAGGCCGTGCGTGGATGAGAGACGGAGAGAGAAATACAGAGAGAAGGTGATGCTGGAGCAAAACTGGGGAGATGCCTGCTTGTCCTTTCATACTCGGAGCAAAGATGCTTCATAAGGAGCTGCCACGCTTCTCTTTGTGCAGGGCTAAGAAAGTACTTACACCAGGGGTTACACCACTATATCTCACCGACAGAAATCTGGCCCATGATGGAGAGATCACTAAGCCTCTCTCCCAGCTTGGTACCTTTTTTCTTCCCAACAATTTGACCCACTTTGAGCTCTTTATGGTCAAATAGATGCAGTGGGTGTGGATGGATTTCTGAAGGAAACAGTGCACGTGGAGAAAACACTGAGCTCTCTTCTCACCCTGCCTCAGTCTGTATCCCTATAACATCTGCACCCCAAATTTCATGGATCTGTTTGTTCCTGAGAGGTTTCGTGCCCTCTCCTCAGCTGTCTGTGCTGTTATTTGCTGTCCAAGTCAGCTTGGGCTGATGGCGGCCCTCTGAATGAGAGACGTCCCTGGGCCTCTGTCTCCGAGAGGCCCACTCGGGTCTTGCACGATGAGGGCAGCGTCCAGGGCTTTCGGGGTTGATTCCATCCAGCTGTAATACCGTCTTCCTCTCTTCTGAGTGCGTTCTACTTTACCAAGCGTTACTACCTTTTCCAGCGTGTCACATCATCTCATGATACTTTGAGCCATGTCCAAAGTATAACAGCCTCAGCTTAAGTCGTTTTGGCTTCTAAGGAAATTTCAAGCTTGCTTTGCTTTAGGGCGCATCCGTTTGTCTTTTTGGCAGTTCACAGTGTCTGCGGAACTTTTCTCCAGCACCACATTTCCAATGAATCGATTCTCTTACTGCCAGCTTTCCTCACTGTCCAGCTTTCACAACCAAACATAGAAATCAGAAATACAGTGGCCTGGGTATTTCTGACCTTGGTAGTCAATGCTATATCTTTGTAATCGGTGATCCTTCTTGTTCCTTCTTACCTGCCCTTCCAGGTCCTCAGACCTTTCCGCACCTTACCTTTTTCCAGCACTGGGGTGCGGGGATCACGCGAGCAGCCTTCAGCGAGAGGCTCTCGCGTCCCCGCTGCTTCCTCTCCTGAGCAGGCAGCGCGAAAGCCCCACCTCTTCCTTCTGCAGCACGGCCTGGGAGTTTTCCAGGCTGCGCTGGGGCGGGAAGTGCGACCGCCGCGGCTCTGGAGGCTCCGCACGCACGGCAAGTGCGCGCAGGGCTCTGGAGCAATGCGCAATTGCGCACCATTTTCGGCTGAAAGCTGAAAATGAGAAAGTGCACGAGCGGCGCCTGCCCTACCTTGCGCAATTGTGGGTGCATCATGCAGATTGCTCCTCACAATCGCGTGACGCTCGAGGGGCCCTTTCGAATGGCAAATGCCGTGCGAAAAGGGCCCTCGTCTTCTTCTGATTTCTTGACTACAGTTTTGGTTCTGATAAAGGACTGAGCCAAGGAGTGGAAAATCTTTCACAATTTACATGTCTTCGTCAGCCATCATCACTGAGTACCTCTGAGTTAAGAAGAAACAGGTGGCTAACTTTATGTGTAGTTTGACCCTTTGGTGTCTTTATGGTGGAATAATTCACGGAGTATGGGGTGGAGAAGTGTGGGAGGTGAGAGGTCTGTCGACTGATCTTAGTTGCAATAGCTGTATAGAACCTTCCTGTACCAAGGCAGTTTATTTTTAAAGACAGTGGCCAGAATGGTGCTGGTGTCTTACGTGTGTGTCCGTTCCCCTGTGGAAGCAGCTGCCTATTTGTGTTGGATGCAGACTGTCTGCATTCAATTCAAGGTTATGAATCTGGAGCTGGCTGCGAGCTGCCGTACTGCACACAGATGTGCGTTCTGCATGCAAATGCACAAACAGCACGGATGCACAGGCATAGTGGGTTGTGCTTTCGATTGCACATGGGGTGTTATGGTTGTCATTGTACATTTGGCGTGATGTGTAACGTTGCCATTCAGTCCTGGGGTCTGTGTATAACAATTAATGTTAACAATGTGTAACTCCTCATTTGGTGATTTATGCTACACGTCCCAGATGTATTATCTTGGTCAATATGGGTGGGGTAGGGGCAGGAGTGGTGGTATGTTATGTTGACGCTGTGGTTGTGAGTGTTCCAGAGCACCTCAGTAGCCACTAGTGGGAGCAGCGTGCTCAGCTAAACAACTCTGGATCTAATCTCGTTTGATCTGAGAGAACTGTTCTTTCCCACACATTAATATGTTTGTGCAGGTCTAACATGATCTTAGTGCTTGTAAGTAATTTGCTAAAATTAATCAGTTAATTAATTGATTTTTTTACAGCAACTGTTTTAGAAGCTATTATTTTAATTGTTAGAAGAAGAAGGATGTTATAGCTTGAGTAATTTGTTGTATTTGGAGATTATGGGGGGGAATGAGCTATTTTGGGCCACTTTTAGTGATTTTAATTCTTAATTGTGAAAAGTAACACTTTAGCAACATGAACTAGTAATTCTTTACTAGCATATTACTAACAATTAATGAAACAAATGCATTCCAGTCAGTTTTGCCTTTGGCAACTAAGGTTACCAAAATAACAGCCCAGATCTTGCATCAGGGCAACTGGGTGTCACTTTAAAGTCATGGACTTCGGGGACAGTCGTGCCTCGGTGAATTGCAACACTGAGTAACTGAATGTGCAAAGGAGTGTGAAAAGTGGGTTTGAGAGGCACAGGGCGTACTTGGATGTGCAGTGCACGGTGACACTACATGTGTTGTGGCACCCCGTGGCCCAACTGTGTTTCCACAGCCTTCACCTGAATGCAGGCATTGCACCGTGGCTGAAAAGTACAGCCACATGTGGAAGAGAATGTGTGCATGAATATGCCGAGACCAAGATGACCAAAGTTCTGGAAACCAGTCCTTGTGAGGAACATCTGGGATCTGAGTACGTTTAGAGATGGTGGAGAGGTGATACGATATTGAGTATCTGGAGGGATGCCACGTGGAAAGTGAACTTCTTTTCTGCTGCTTCAGAGACTAGAACATGAACTAGTGGATTCATATTACAAGAAACAAGGTCGCCTACATGCTAGAAAGAACTTCTTGACTGTGAGAGATGCTTGAGAAGGGACAGTACTCCCTCAGAAGAAGGTCTCCTTTTGCCCTCTTTTAATGGAGGTTGGGTGGCTGCCTTTCAGGAGTGCTTCAGTTGTCTATTCCTACATGGCAGGGAGTTGGACTGGATGGCCTTTGAGGACCCTTCCGGCTCGAAGATTCTGTGATTCTAAGAGACCAGACAATATATTATTTCCCATTTAAGTTAATACCACCAGAAAAAGAACAAGACCACATTACTGGACTGATGAAGTCAAGGAAACCACGACTGCCCTCAGTTTGCAAGACCTGGACAGGACTGTTAGTTCACGACAAGGGGTCTTGGAGTCCCTCATTCAGAGGGTCGCTTGTGGGCTGAAGCCAACTTGACAGCAAATAACAACAACAACTTGCCTTTAACATTAACCTTTCTGAGCTCAGTATCTTCTCTGTTCACTTCATGCCTCTCATAACAGTTATTAGTTGTTCACAAGTGATCAAGCCACAATAATAGAGTTCACAGCTTTCCAAATTCCTTTCCCATCCCTTTCCAAATTGAATTAAACACTAGAATTTTAACATTTGGTATGAGGAACTGTGGCATAGGGATGGGGCTGGCACAGGAAAGGATATTTGATATAATTTTTATATTAATCATCTGAGAGAAATAAGATATTTGATTGTTATTTAAATTGTCTCTTGCTGGTCCCAACTGTTTGTTGCTTGGTTTTAATTTGCTGTCTCCATGGGATGTTTATTTGTCTGATGTTCTCTGGACTCTGCTGGTATCATAATGCAGGATATAAACAATGCTTTTATTGTATGTTCTTGGTCTCTAAAAACTTCTGAATTTTGGAAAAGCTGGGAAGAAGTTTGAGAAAGTAGTTTGAGCAGTGGATATAACTTTGAGAAAAGATTTCTCTTCTGTGTCAAATCTATTGAGTTGTGCTTGACCAAGTTACCAGTTGTGGGAACAATCCATGGTATCTAGAGGAAAGTTTTAGGGTGACTTTATAGGAAAAAATGCATCATCATTTATCATAGTCTGCAGAGATTTTCCTTTCTGATACTTTGGTGAGCAGAATATAGGCAGAGGTTGTGCACTGAGGTGGAGTGTGAGTTGCACAACGGTACATTGTCAGTGGATTGCAATGCTAAATGCACATGGACAACTTCATGTACAGTATACTTCCATGTACAGAGTACAGTGTGGAATGCACATTTACACAGTGTGAATTCATGTGCAGTGGCACTGCATGCTAGGGATGGATAAATATTTAAAAATATTTTTTAAATTGTCAAAACAAAACAAAACAAAAAAACAACCTTGTTTCTTGAGTGTTTTGGGAAATCCTGATTGAGAGAAAGCTGAACTGACGAGAATCTTTGCAGTTCAGGACTTACTCTGTGCAAAAATTGCACATGTTTTGTGTGTGTGTGTGTGTGTGTGCGCAGAAGGAAACAACGTGCATAGGAAACAACTGAAAATTCTGTTTCCTTCATGGAAAATGAATGGTGGAATTGGCTGCTGCGTCCTTGGAGTGTGGTGGAGTCTCCTCCTTCTTTGGAGGTTTTTAAAGAGAGCGTGGATGGCTGTCTGTGATGAAAGGAGGGCCTTAGTTGTCTCTTCCTGCACGTCAGGATGGGGTTGGACTGGATGGCCCTTGGGGTCTCCGCCAACTCTAGGATTCTGTTAATCTCTGAAAATCTTGTTTTCTGCACAAAAATATGACATGTAAATTTTTCACAGAACAAGACCTGTGAACACTCTTTGAAAACTGGATTGCTTTCTCTGAAAATTGTGTAGTTTTCAAAGAGTTCTCACAGTGGAAAGAAAACTGATGAAATTATTCGCTGCTTCCTTTGAGAATGAAATTAGCAAAGAACGGCTTCCTTATTCAGGCACAGCTCAGTTTCTGCAAACTCAGACCGACTAGGCCGTTCCACACAGGACAAAAATGTCCAGCTCCTTCAACAGGGGAACTTTTGGGTACATAAGACTCCAGCAGTATTCTGGACATGAGGTGAGGGTTGCCATGACCCTGCCCTCCTCTGGTTGGACCCTAAGTCCATTTGGACTGGGGTGGGCAACTGTGGTGGATCGGGGGGGGGCAGTTCTCTGTCCCTGGGGCCCTCTGTGTGAGCTTACAAAACAGCAAACAATGCCGGCTTAGCAAAGTTGGTATTTTTGATGTGAAATGTGTTGGAGGGAGGGGAATCTACGAACCGTTTCGTAAGTGAGCTGCTCACCTGGATGGCCGTCTCTCAGGAGCGCTGTAGTTGTATATTGCTGCACGGCAGATGGTGGACTAGATGGTCTTTGAAAACCCTCCCAACCCGTATCGTTCTATGGTTTCTATGCTTCTCCTGGAAGTTTCCAAGAGAGGCAATCTGCCCCCTTTTTGGCCAGAAAAATAACATTCTGCACAGTGTGGGTGCAACAAGGGCTAGAAGAATAGGCTTGGGGAGCACATATGGCCCTGGGGCCGCATTTTTCCCACCCCCGGTTTAGGTGTCTATCTGGGCACGGTCTGGCAAAGGCTCGGTGACTTTCCTGCCTTTGTCAGCACACTTTGCGAGATGGCAGAAATCCGCGGGAAGGGCTGTGCCGCGGTTTTGCTGCATTTTTGGTAATACTTTGCTGCCCCCTGGTGGCCCCGAGGAGACCTGAGCAAGAAGAGGAGGATTATTTGCTGGGGAGAACTGCGGTGAAAGGGAGCCAGCTTGCGGAATGGGTTACAGGCTCCTGAGAGGTTCATGGGACAAGGCCTATAGGTACCAGGGAAGAATCTGAAAGCTTTTAGCAAGGGCTCAGGGTGAGAACTAAGCAAGGCTAAGCAAGGCCAGAGAGAAGTTTAATTCCTAATTCCTGATGGATGGAACCTGGCAATTTGGGAGCTCTAGGCACTTGGCAAATAAAAGGGAATATCACATACATCTCAGGCAGTGTTTGTATAAGTGCGTGGCCTGCGGTCTGGTTCCCGTGGAATACCACGTAATGGGCTAATGGATCTTGCTTCCCGTTTAGTAGCCTCTGCTCATTGTTTTAGGTTCAGTAGCGACCCTCAAGTCGGATGCTGAGGGCTCAAATCGTAGAATCACGGAGTTGGAAGAGACCCCAAGGGCCATCCAGTCCAGCTCCTTTCTGCCATACAGGAACCCCCAGAAAATGGCCATCCAGCCTCTGTTTAAAAACCTCCACCACACTCCATGGCAGCAGATTCCACTGTAGAATGGCCTCGGGAAGTTCTTCCTGATGTTTAGGTGAAATCTCTTTTCCTGGAGTTTGAATCCATTACTCCGTAGTGTCCTAGTCTCCAGAGCAGCAGAAAATGAGCTTGCTCCATCCGCAACATGACATCTCTTCAAGTATTTGAACATGGCTGTTGTGTTACCTCTTAACATTCTTTTCATCAGGCTAAACAAACCCAGCTCCCTAAGCTGCTCCTCGTAGGGCTTCATGGACCATTTCCTTCTTACACTTTTATAGTGTTGTTATTCCACTTTCAAGAACATCCTCTGGAATCCTGGGGCTTGCAGTTTAGGGAGGAGCATTTAGAATTCTCAGCCAGAGAGCTCTTTGGCCTCAGGAAACTACAAGCCCCAGAATTCCACAGGAAGATATTGGGAGTGGAATAATAGCGCTATCACAATGTAAGGGGGAAACGGCCTTGGTTTCCAGGCCTTTCACCTTTTTGGTCACCTTCCTCTGGACTGAAATGCTTCCGCTAACAGCAGGCAACTGCTGTGCTGGGGGCAGCAGTAAATCTGTTCCAAGTTATTGCAAATCACTCCCTAAAATAGATTCAGCACCTTGGATAGCTTCTTGCCGGCCCCTCCCGAAACTGCAAACCCCAGGATTCCATAGGATGTTGAAAGTGGAATCATAGCGCTATTAACAGTCTAGTGCGGAAATGGCCTTAGTCCTGTTCGTTTCTAGGAAGTGTGCATTCACAAGTCACAAATGCACAATCATCATGTGACTCCGAACGTAAACCTATATTCTGTCCGTAGGATCTCAGACCGTACTACCCGTTCATTTTCTGTATAGTGTTTTGTGCAGACTGAACTTGACATTTGCACTATCTGCCTCCCTGAAAATGGCTTGCTGTTAAGTACCTCCCTTCTCTGCTGATCTTCCCCCTCACTTCCTTTCTGAGGTTTAAATGTCTTTTTCAGATCATTTCATGGTTGAACAACAATCTGAACCTGAGCCCTCCCTTTCCCACCAGAGAAGTCTCTCTCTGCTTAGATGGCTTTGTAATTCAATATATATACTGCCTTTCCTCCGCCAGAACTGGGACTTGAGGTGGTTGAGGAAAAAATAATAATATAAAACAGCTATAGATTAAAGCAATTTGCAGAGAGAGAGAGAGAGAGAGCGTGAGAGAGCTTTGAGTATAAAAAGGGAAATAGTGGCATGTTTAAGGTTTATTTTAGCGTGAGCTTTTGTGGATTCGAATCCCACTTCTTTGGATGCATTCACATGGACTGAAATCCAGCAAGCTCCTATTCTCAAGAATCAGGTGGTCTTAAAGGTGCCATTAGTGTCCTCCTTGCTTTCCTTTTTTTATACAAAGAGCCCTCTCCAATTTTCTAGTTAAGTTGTGCACAGCACCGTCCGGGTGTGTTTTTAATACCCTCAAAGATATCTACAGGGCCTGTTTTCCTTTCCCTCATCCACTTTTTTAAAATCTCAGGAATCTTACTAGCATGTCCACCTCTCCTAGTTCCTGCCCTTTGAAAAAATGTCACGGGTCTTAGTAGCAGTGCAATGTTTTCTTCCCTTTTTTCCTGCCTCAGTAATCTTAGCAGCCGTGCTCCAGAAATCCCTCTTCTAGGGACAAAAAGTGATGCTGCAAAAGCCCCAAATTCCCTGCACTGAAATTGCCTAGATCACAAGTATCATTCCAGTCCCCTCTTTGCAAGAACACAGTATTAATAAAGTGTTTCCTGATTACTCCAGAGACTAAGGCCATTTCCGCACTAGACTGTTGTAGTGTGATCATTCAACTTTCAACATCCTATGGAATCCTGGGGTTTGCAGTTTAGGGAGGGGCCTTTGAGTGCAAAACCCCAGGATTCCATAGGATGTTGAAAGTGGAATAATTGCACTACAACAGCCTAGTGTGGAAATGGCCTAAGACATGGAGGATTGGTTTCAAATTTCAGGAAAAGGGGTTCTATCTAAACATTAGGAAGAACTTCTTGATGGTAAGAGTAGTTTGAGAGAGGAATCTGCTGCCACCTCCATGGAGTGTGGTGGAGTCTCCTCCTTCGTTGGGGGTTTTTCAACAGAAGCTGGATAGCCGTCTGTCGGGCATGCTTTGATGGTGTCTTTCGGCATGGTGGAATGACATTGGACTGGATCGCCCTTGGGGTCTTATCCAACTCTAGGATTCTAGGATTCCTTTTTGCCCAGCTCTTCTCCCAAGAAGGTCAGGTTCTTATATCTGGTTCTTCTACCCATTACTTTTATTGTCACCACAAATCTGTGAGGGAGATGAGGATGGACAGCTGTGACCACCTGAGGGCCACCAAGCAAGCTTAATGTCTGGATGAGGATTCGAACTTGGGTTTCTCCAGCTTCTATTCTTGCATCCTAACCTAGAAATGAGCAAATTGGGTACATTCCTCATTTGTTGGACTACAGCTCCCATGCACGTCCCATATGCTAGAGCTATGAGTCATTTAGAACAGTGCTCCTTGGGCTTTCTGATATAGAGGACTGGCAATTATTTTTTTTCTCAGTTTGCCAAGGATCAGCCCCATCTTTGTGCCCCTTGGCTACAGTTGTTTCTTACTTTCCTGGAAGGTCCCTGGCTCAGGGACCAGCCCTGGCCTAGGGACCGCCACTTCGAGTTGCATTGATTTAGAAGAAAGGTCCATTCATGTTGTTTTTATTCTCACCTGCTAACCAGAGTGCATAGTGGCCCCCTCCATAGCCTTCATGCAGAAAGGGCAAATTGGGTTTTGCTGAAGGATTTGCTGGGCATGACAAAGTCCTCTTCTCAGGGGATGTGGTCCCAAAGCTGCCACTTTTTGTAGAAGAATAGAATCCTAGAGTTGGAAGAGATCCCAAGAGGCCATCCAGTCCACCCCATTCTGCCATGCAGGAAGACATCATCCAAGCATTCCCTTTGACAGGTGGCCACTCAGCCTCTCTTTGAAAACTTCCAGAGAAGGAGGAGACTCCACCACACTCCATGGAGGCAGCAGCAGATTCCACTCTCAAACAGCTGTTACCCTCACAAAATTCTTCCAGTTCATCATCTTCATCAGTGATTTGGATGAAGGAGTAGAGGGCATGCTGATCAAATTTGCAGATGACACCAAACTGGGAGGGGTTGCTAATACACCAGAAGACAGGATCAAATTTCAAAATGACCTGGACAGATTGGAGAGCTGGACCAAAGCTAACAAAATGAATTTCAACAGAGAGAAATGTAAGGTCCTGCACTTGGGCAGAAAAAATGGAAGGCACAAATACATGATGAGGGGCATGTGGCTAGATAGCAGTACGTGTGAAAGGGATCTAGGAGTCTTGGTAGGTCACAAGCTGAACATGAGTCAGCAGTGTGATGCGGCAGCCAAGAAAGCCAACGCGATTCTTGGTTGCGTCAAGAGGAGGATGGTGTCTAGATCGAGGGAGGTAATGGTACCGCTCTATTCTGCATTGGGTAGGCCTCATTTGGAATACTGTGTCCAGTTATGGGCACCTCACTGCAAGAAAGATATGGACAAGCTGGAACGTGCCCAGAAGAGGGCGACCAAAATGGTGAAGGGTCTGGAAGCCATGCCGTATGAGGAATGGCTTAGGGAGCTGGGTATGTTTAGTCTGCAGAAGAGAAGGTCAAGAGGGAACATGACAGCCCTGTTTGAATATTTGAAGGGATGCCACGTAGAGGAGGGAGAGGGCTTGTTTTCTGCTGCTCCAGAGACTGGGACAAGGAGCAATGGATTCAAGCTGCAGGAAAGGAGATTCCACCTGAACCTCAGGAAGAACTTCCTGACGGTCAGGGCTGTCCGGCAGTGGAATAGGCTGCCTGGGAGCGTGGCGGAGTCTCCTTCTTTGGAGGTTTTTAAGCAGAGGCTGGATGGCCATTGGTCACAGGGAGTGCTTTGTTTTGTGTTCCTGCATGGCAAGAGGTTGGACTGGATGGCCCCTGGGGTCTCTTCCAAATCTATAAGTCTGTGATTCCTTTCCTGGAGTTTGAAGCCATTGCTCCATAGTGTTCTAGTCTCTGGAGCAGCAGAAAACAAACTTGCCCCATCTCCCATATGGCATCTCTTCAAATATTTAAACATAGCTATCATGTCCCCTCTTCACCTTCCCTTCTCCAGAATAAACATACTCAGTTCCCTAAGGTGTTCCTCAGAGGGCTTCATGGCTTCCAGACCCTCCACCATGTTGGTTGCCCTCCTCTGGACACATTCCAGCTTGTCAGCATCCTTCTTGAGTTGTGGTCCCCAGAACTGGACAAAGCATTCCAGGTGAGGTCTGACCAAAGCTGAATAGAGTGGTATTCTGGCTTCCCTCGAGCTAGACAGTATGGTCTTATTGATGCAGCCTAGAATTGTTTTGGCTTTTTAAGATGCTGCATCACACTGTTAGCTCATGTTCAGCTTGTGGTCTGCTAAGGCTTCTAGATCCCTTTCACATATATTTGCCTTTACTGGTATATAATAAACCTGTTTTCTGTTGTACTAGAGGCTTGTTGAAGCGTGAACCTGCTTTGCAAAACCTGGGAGTATGGGATGTTACAATGCCCCTGAGTTCACAGGACCTGAGCAGAACCCTTGCTCTTGTGTGTGTGTGTGCCTTCAAGTTGCCTGTTGACTTATGGTGACCCCATAGGGTTTTCTTAGGCCAGGAATCCTCACAGGTAGTTCTGCCAGTTCCTTCCTCTGAAACAGAGCATGTAGCAATTGATATTTGTTGGTCCCCTCTAAGTACTAGCTCGGACTGACCTGACTTAGATTCCAAGGTCAGACAGGATCTGATGCCTTCAGGTCATTTAGTTAAAACAAAAATAGTTTAGAAATTCATCACATACAAAAGTTAAAAAGGAATTAAATAATCTAAAATCGGCAGCCAAGAAAGCCAAAGCAAATCTTGGATGCATCAATAGGAGTCTGGTGTCTAGATTGAGGGAGGTAATGGTACCACCCTATTCTGCATTGGTTAGGCCTCATTTGGAATCCTGTGTCCAGTTCTGGGCACCCCAACTCAAGAAGGACATGGTCAAGCTGGAGCAAGTCCAGAGGAGGGCGACCAAAATGGTGGGAAGCCTGGAAGCCATGCCCTATAAGGATAGACTTAGAGAGCTGGGTATGTTCAGTCTGCAGAAGAGAAGGTTAAGAGGGGACGTGATAGCCATGTTTAAATATTTGAAGGGATGCCATGTAGAGGAGGGAGAGGGCTTGTTTTCTGCCACTCCAGAGACCAGGACAAGGAGCACTGGATTCAAGCTGCAGGAAAGGAGATTCCACCTGAACCTCAGGAAGAACTTCCTGACGGTCAGGGCTGTCCGGCAGTGGAATCTGCCGCCTCGGAGTGCAGTGGAGTCTCCTTCCTTGGAGGTTTTTAAGCAGAGGCTGGATGGCCGTCTGTCGGGAATGCTTTGAGGGTGTTCCTGCATGGCAGGGGGTTGGACTGGATGGCCCCTGGGGTCTCTTCCAACTCTATGATCTATGATTCTATGAAAAATTAAAACTAGTTGAAACAATAATTAAAAAGAAAAAAGGATACCCAGCATCTTATATAAGGTTTGTTACCCCCAAGAATCAGTTCCCAAGGGCCTCTGAAACAAAAAGGTCTCCAACTGCCTTTGAGAGGACGGCATGGAGGGTGTTCCTGGGAAGGGAGTTCCAGAGCCTGGGAGCAGCTGCCAAGAAGTCCCTGGCCATTTCCGCACTAGCCTGTTATAGTGCTGTTATTCCACTTTCAGCATCCTATGGAATCCTGGGGTTTGCAGAGGGGCATTTGAGCCCCCTCCCTAAACTGCAAACCCCAGGATTCCAAAGTGGAATAACAGCAGTGTAACAGGCTAGTGCAGAAATGGCCCCTGTCTCCTGTGTTGCTACCAGGTATACCTGTGAAGGTGGTGGGACAAGAGAAGGGCCTCCCCAGGAGATCTCAAAAGAGGTTCAAGGAGCTTGTGTTGTTGTTGATGTGTGCTTTCAAGCCATTTCTTACTTATGGCAGCCCTAAACCCGTTCTATCATGGGATTTCCTTGGCAAGGTTTACCCAGAAGAGGGGTTTGCCTTTGCCTTCCTCTGAGGCTGAGAGAGTGTGATTTGCCCAAGGTTATCCATTGAGTTTCCATGGCTTAGCAAGGATTCAAGAGTCATAGAGTCTCCCGAGTCATAGTCCAAGGCTCAAATTGCTGCGCCAAGCTGGCACTCTCTAAAGAACTTGTGATTTCCTGAAATGGGGGTGAATGCCAGTGACAACCTGAAGCTCCTCTCTGGGTTTGACTTTGGGGAACCTTCTAGTCGTCTCTGTTCAACCTAGAGGTTCTGTGTTGTGGAGTGTAGAGTGCCAATTCATGTTTTAAGTGAGCTGGATCCCCGACTCCATGTCTTGTTCAAGAGACACCCAGATCTCCCCAGAGTGCGTTCACTTATACCCACACCTGCCTTGTTAGTGACTCCTCTCCCTTTAGCCATGGTTTTGTTTTTTTTAAAAAATAAAATCATCATTTATAGATTTCCAAGAAATAGGTAGAAGGAAGTTCAGAGGGGATATGTAACAATTAATACAGTAAACATCATACAAATATGAAGAACTTTTTTAATAATTTTGAGTGTGTAAAGCAAGGTATATATTGTTGATAATTTACATGTAGAATCTTAGAGTTGGAAGAGACCCCGGGGCCCTCCAACCCAACCCCCTTCTGCCCTGCAGGACCCCTCATCAAAGCATTCCCAACGGATGGCCATCCAACCTCTGCTTAAAAAGCCTCCAAAGGAGACCCCACCACACTCCGTGGAGGTGGCAGCAGTTTCCACTGCCAGACAGCTCTGGCCGCCAGGAAGTTCTTTCTGAGGCTCAGGTGGAATCTCCTTTCCTGCAGCTTGAATCCATTGCTCCTTGTCCTGGTCTCTGGAGCAGCGGCTTCCAGACCCTCCACCATTTTGGTTGCCCTTCTCTGGACACGTCCGGCTCGTCGATATCCTTCCTGAATCGAGGTGCCCAGAACTGGGCACAGTATTTCAGATGAGGTCTAACCAAAGTAGAATAGTGTTACCCTGACTTCTCGAGGTCCCGTGGGGGACACCTTGATTTGATCTGAGTTATAAAGTTTGGGGAAATTAGTGGAGCACTGGCATTAGCAAAACGAGGGGCAGGGTACTCAGCAGGATCTTTTACCCAACTTTATGGCGTCAGGCCAAGCAAAAACCCAGACAAATGTATCAAATAATTGAATTTTATTATATGAATATACTGTCATGCACCAACACACTCATTCACTCATGCACACAAGGCCTATTGAGAAAGAAAAGAGGTGAAAAATGGATAGGGGATATAGCAAGGGATTGTAGAGGCGGTGATACTGCACCTATCCTGAAGTCTTCGGTCTGGGAAGCGGCGAGAAGAACGGAGCTCAGCGAAGAGAAGTGGCTGAGGGGATCACTCGACTAACAGAGTGCCGGTCTGCTAGCGTGGCGAGGAGTTCTTCGAAGAGACCCTCTAAAACTGGGACTACTTATAGGGCAGAACGTACCTCGAGGGCAGGCCCTCTCCTGGGAAGAACAATGGCCAAAATGAAGGAATGCCATACATGGCAACTTGGTAGTTTGCATGATTGGTTTATGCTGGGTTGCAGTAGTAGTTTATGTAGATGGACCTCGCCTTACAGGATTTTCCAAAGTCAAAGTTGCTCAACCTGGGGAAAACACAGCAATCCCCTCAAATTGGCTATTCTTGGCTGAGGACCCTTTGTTTATGTGGATGTGTATAGCCTGAGGTCTCTTTGGGCTACGTGACTGGTGATTTTTCTGGTCTTGACCTGTTTTCGGTTGTTCGACCTCTTTGCCTACATTCCCACCGAGGCAACCTCTCTGGCATGGTGGGCATATTTGATATTAAATTTATATCTCCCTGGGAAGGGTATGCCAGTGGGGTAACAATAGAGTTACCATCCTTGATCTAGACACCATATGCCTGTTGATGCAACCAAGAATTGCGTTGGCTTTCTTGGGTGCTGCATCACACTGCTGACTCATGTTCAGCTTGTGATCTACCAAGACTCCTAGATCCCTTCCACATTTACTGTTATCCAGCCACGTATCCCCTATCCTATATTTGTGCATTCCATTTTTTCTGCCTAAGTGTATCTTCTTTTTTCATTCCTTGTTTTTTATTATTCGTGATGTAACTTAATAAAGAAGTAATTTTTTAAAAAAATAAAAAAAATTAAAATTATGCAGTGTTCCTAAAAATAGCTTAATACTGGAAATCTACCTTGTCAATGCTGGAGGAATTATAAAGGAAGTACTTGCTGAAATTATATGATTTAGCTGAACTAGACAAATTAACATTGATGCTGTCAGATGAAAAGGATAAGAGATTTAGAGATTCCCCGTGGAAAAGGCATTGAGGAGAACTGGCTACAGTAGGACAGTTGAACTGATATGCAATTATACAAAGCATTCTAGGGGAATTAAGAATAGCCCTAGTTCATAGGGAAAAAATGTGTTAATAGAGTTTAATCTATATGGTTTGTTCCTTGTGTAAAATAGCAGTAGAGTAATATTGTTACATGGTTGCTAGAAAACAAGCTGAAGCATTAGTAGATGTGGGGAAGCACCCCTACCCTTAGAGAAGGAAGTTGGTTTGGGGAAGGGGGAAGACCAAATTTGACTTTTTCTCTGATTTGGTATTAAGAGTAGTTATTAACTTGGTAATGTTTATGAAAAGCAATGCAAAATGTATATGAATTTGGAACCATCCAGTTCCCTGTGTGTTAATTGAATGTTGGTTTTTAATAAAAATATTATTAAAAAATTACTGATTTTTCAAAGAAAAGAAACAGAAAGAAAAGAAGGAAAATGGAGAGAGGGAAGTACCTGGGATATGAATGTAGGTTAGTCATTTAATAGACCTTAGTTGATGGTGGCTGACATCCCGATAGGGACCTAAACATATGCGTATTTTCTGTAGGGAAAATACGTCGTGCATTGCGGTCATGCATTCTGCATCTCTCTGCACATTCAGTTGGAAGTCCCTAATGTACAATCGTGGCATAACTCCATTGTGAAAAGTTATACTCTATCCCCTTAAAGTAGGATCTTGGCTCGTATTTCAAAAAAATCCTCTTTTTTTACTTTTGAAGTTGATGTCTCTATGTAAGTTGATGTTCCTGCACACCTGAAGCAGTAAGATCTTCTGATCACTGAAAGAGGGATGGTGAATGTTTTATCTTTCCAGCCTTGGAGCGTAGGTCTTTTTGCAGCAGTGGAAGCATAGAGGAGCCAACCGTGTTGATCATGAGTTAGATTACACATCAGAGAAATATAACTTTAAAATGTATACATCTGTAGATGGCAGAGATTTTCTTGTACAGAGGTAATACGTTGTGACATATCTAACCAAAAAAGGGTTAGATGGGTTAAAAAACCCATTTGGAGCTTATCCGTTTTTTGGCTAGATATGGTTAGTGTGTGACAATAAGATACAGATATGGCTAGATATATATTTGTTAGATATGGTTAACATGTGAGAATAAGATATAGAAGTATGGAGTCCTAGGGCTGGAAGAGACCCCAGAGGGCCATCCAGTCCAACCCTATTCTGCCTGCCGGAATATGCAGTCAAAGCACTCCTGTTTGACAGATGGCCATCCAGCCTCTGTTTAAAAACCCCCAAAGAAGGAGGAGACTCCACCACACTCCATGGAGGCAGCAGCGGATTCCACGGCCAGACGGCTCTGACTGTCAGGAAGTCCTTCCTAACATTTAGGTAGAATCTCTTTTCCTGGAGTTTGAATCCATTGTTCCATATCCTTGTCCTTGGAGCAGCAGAAAATAAGTTTGCACCATCTTCCATGTGTTACTGTTGGTGTGTGTTTTTAAGTTGTTTCCAACTTATGGTGACCCTAAGGCAAACCTATCATAGGGTTTTCTGGGGCACCCGAGGTCACCCAGTGGTTTCCACCTCTTCTCCTGGAGTTTGAAGCCACTGCTCCACAGTGTCCTAGTCTCTGGAGTGGCAGAAAAGAAGTTTGCTCCATCCTCCATATGAAGTCCCTTCAAGTAGCTTTGTTATCACCACCATCAGCATTTAGACTAGCCTTCCTCATGGGTTGCTTCCTAGATTGACCACGATAGCAAAGACTTATGGGAATTGCAGTCCAGAACAGCTGAAGTCTTCCTGGTTGGGAGGGAGACTGTAACTCCATGGGACAGGGACCTTTGGTTTGCTGGACGGATGTGTGTAAACTACCACCATTATGGATGGCACTGTGTAAATATTTGACTAAGAATAGTGCAACAATGAGTGCAATTTATAAGTCACTAATAGTGGGGCACTCCTGAGAACTTCAGTGGTATTCTGAGATTAATTAACGTGGGTGTAGTAACTCCAAAATAGCTCTAAGCCTTTGTGTTGATACTTAGCATAATACTGAGGATTTATATAGCATTTCTGAGTGCTCAAAGAGCATTTGGGTACATTATCTGAATAATCCTTGCAGCAGCCCTGCAAGTTCAGCCGGGATCATTATTCCTGTCCTGCAGGTGGGCAGAGGCAGGCTCCAAACCGGGGACTCCTGATCGGAATCGCATGCCAAACGGT
Organism: Cyclura pinguis; assembly: GCA_030412105.1. Taxonomy (NCBI): domain Eukaryota; kingdom Metazoa; phylum Chordata; class Lepidosauria; order Squamata; family Iguanidae; genus Cyclura; species Cyclura pinguis. The sequence goes on from CM059601.1 coordinate 1,525,897, forward strand.
GAGGCTGTTGCACCACCAAATGGGTGCGTTGCGCCGCTTTCTGCACAGTGCTGGATAAGGAGGCCGGCAGAGGGAGGCCCCCTGTTTTGAGCAGCTGACCAGGTGGCAGAATCACTCAAAGCCACAGGTTTTGCACACAGAAGCATTTGCAGGGACGGCGCTTTTAAATCGTTTCAAATTAATGTAGTTTTAGCAGTTGTTGTTATAAGCCATTGAATCAGCTCTAACTTGATGGTGAACCTGGTAAAAGCCATTTCCGCACGAGGCGATTCCATAGGAGGTTGAAAGGGGAATCATAGCGCTATAACAGCCTCGTGCGGAAACGGCCAAAGAGTAGTTCGTTTAATGGTTTTAAAACACCATCACCATTATAAAATCAAAGAATCATACAGTTGTAGAGTTGGAAGAGACCCCAGGGGCCATCCAGGCCAACCCCCTTCAGCCAAGCAGGAAGACACAACCAAAGCACTCCTGAGGGATGGCCACCTGGCTTCAGTCGCAAAACCTCCAAAGAAGGAGACTTTCCTTCACTCTAAGGCAGCAGTTTATTCCACTGTTGAACTGCCCTTACCATCGAGATGTTTTTCCTAATGTTGAGGTGGAATCTTTTTTCCTGGAGTTTGAAGCCCCTGCTCGACGGTGTCCTGGTCTCTGGACCAGCAGAAAACAGGCTTGTTCCACCTTCTGTGTGATGTCCCTTCAAATATTTAAACATAGCTGTCACCATCATTATCACCATCACCACCACTACAGCTTTTTTTCAAGGTGGCTTACATCAGTTAAAACAAACACACCTTAAACCTCAGGAAGAGCTTCCTGGCGGTCAGGGCTGTCCGGCAGTGGAACCTGCTGCCGCCTCCATGGAGTGCGGTGGAGTCTCCTCCTTCTTTGGAGGTTTCTAAGCAGAGGCTAGATGGCCATCTGTCCAAGGGAGGGCTTGGATCGTGTCCTCCTGCAGGGCAGAAGGGGGTTGGACTGGAGGGCCCCGGGATCTCTTCCATCTCTAGGGTTCTGTGGTTCTATCCCTTCATCCAAAATGCAGTTACACTATGGACAGAGTTAAAACAATGGCCTAAATCCAAGTGTTAGTCCTGACTCACATTCCCATTGAACCAGCGGGATTTACCTGTGTGTGCTGACTTACGATTCAACAATTGATTAAATGGGTCTACTTTGGTTAGGACTAGCCTAACAAGAAATAGCACACAATATGGGAGGCGGGTTCCCTTGGGCAACCAGCCATCAAAGGCCTGCTGAAATTGGGGGGGAGGGGTCTCCCCTGTGAAAGGACAGCAAGGAGGGTGCCAGTTCAGCCTCTCTGAGGATGGGAGCAGCCACCGAAAAGGCCCCTCTCCTGTGTTCCCTCACGATGCGCCTCACAATTATGCTAGCCCCATTACTGCTTTTTGAACCAATTGCATTTTGTTCTCATCTAGACTGTGAGACACCCTGGATCCTATACTGGGAGAAGGGCAGAGGATACGTTGCTGTGTGCCGACAAATCATTTCTGTGACGTTGTCACGGGGTTTTCTTGGCAAGATTTGTTCGGAAGGGGTTTTGCTTTTGCTTGCCCTTGAAGCTGAGAGGATGTGGCTTGGCCAAGCTCACCCATGACCGAGGAGGAATTCAAACCCTGGGCCATTTTCGGACTAGCCTGTTATAGCGCTATTATTCCGCTTTCAACATCCTATGGAATCCTGGGGTTTGCAGTTTAGGGAGGGGCCTCAATGGGTTTTTGGGAAAGGAAACCCCAGGATTCCATAGGATGTTGAAAGTGGAATAAAAGCACTATAACAGTCTAGTGCAGAAATGGCCCTGGTCTCCAAGTTTGTAGTCCAATGCTCAGTCCACTGGCTCTGGAAGAAGGTATAAATTAAATAAATATGTAAATAAGTCAAGTTCCTATAGCAACAGGTGGCATTTCTGGGAATGGCTGGAAAAGACCTCCACCCCAAATCCCAGCCAGCTGCAGCTGACAGCCGGAGTTGCCTGTGCTGGAGTAAATGCCCCAGTGGTTGCTACCAAGAGGAGTTTCCAATCTCTGGATTTTTTTAAATTTTTAAATTGACATTCAAAAGGGATCTCAGTTACGTGCAATAATGTTCCAGTATAGCAAAAGCAGAAAAATAAAAACACAAAAGGTGGAAAAATAACCACACAAGTTTCTATAAAAACTGATCAAATGTCCAAATATAACTCCATTTAGTAAATTCTATCTACACATCATTCTTTCAAATGTTGCAAGGGTGCTTAGATCTTCCGTCCATAGGATCACAGGTGGAGATATCTGCCGTCTCTCTACCTTCTAGCAGTCAAAGGGGCACAAAAAATGAGCTTCTGTTGGACATTTGTTCGTTTCCCCCAAGAAACAAGTAGGTAATTCAAGAGAACACGCACTTCCCTGAATATCAAAGAACTTTCCAACACCAAGTTTGCTCATGGGACTGCCTCCTCCCAAAATGTAGCTACCAGGGGACAATTCCAAGGCGTATGCGCTAAGGAAGTTTTAATACTGTGGCACCTCCAGTCTCTGAAAAATTGCAAACAAGGGCCTGTTGGAGAGTTACCCTTGCAGACGTCCACCTGTGGAAGCAAGGGGGCATTTTTGTTCCTTTCAAAGTGGCTGCATAACTCAGCGCACAGAGATTTATGCCCTGGTTTAGGCCCTGGGCCCTTAACTCCTCATATCGTCTTGTCTTCTCAGGAGGCGCTGCCTGAAATTTAAAACGCTTTGTGGATGGCTTTGGGGAAGGTTTTCTCTCGCAGCCGTGTTTGCTGAGAACACGTGAGAGGGCCTTTTTGGTGGCTGCTTCCAGCCTGTGGAACTCCCTTCCACAGGTCCTGCCAGAAGAACCCTGTTAGCATCGTGCCGTGTTGGCAAGTGTCTCACGGCAGGGCACCAGAGTTTCAGTGCTGTTCCTCCTTGAGAAGCAGCCGGAGCCCCGGGGCCCACAGTCTTGCTCTCTGGCCCCTGGGCTTTCCAGATTCCCTGAGATGCTTATTTTCTGCTCAAAACCAAAGCAGAACGGGCTCTTCAGGAAGCCTTTAAACAACTCGTTTAAACAACTCGTAGGGCTTCCCTGCACTATTTAGTATAAGAAACAGCCATTTTTCAAAAGCCAAAACTCTGTCTACACTGCATAACTACACCTGTTTGATGTCACTTTAAATACCATGATGGCACCCTATGGAAACCTGGGATCTGTAGTTTGTTGTAGTAATGTCTGGACCTTCCCAAATCGTAAAGTGCTCTGGAGAAGAGTTTCAGTCCCACTGCCTGCTGCCCTCTTGGGCCTCCCACAGAAAACAGGGTCTCTTTGGTGGCTGCTCCCAAACTGTGGAACTCCCTGCCACAGGATATTTGTATTTATATTTAAACAGGCATTTGGGGACTAACTGGTCGTCTCTCCTCTCTCTCTGTGTGTGTAAGCTGTAGTTTTATCTTTACTGCTACATCTAATACTTAAAAAAAATGGCATTTTAATGTGATAGTTCAGGTGTGCTTTAACTTATCTTCAGATTTTTAGCTGTATCTTGTTTGAGCCTTGGAGAGAGGCAGGTAACAAATACATTTTATTATTGTTGTTGTTGTAAGCCACCTTGGATGCCATGTCAGGACAAAAGTGGGGTATTCGATAAATAGAGACAAATAGATTAAAAGACAAAAAGATAGCACTGTCTTCTCCAGTGGAGAGCTCTAGGGTCTATTTAGAAAGAATTCAAAGTCCCTCACCAAACTACACATCCCAGGATTCCATAGAGAGGAGGCATGGCAGCTAAAGTGGTTTTCGGCTGCAATTAATTGTGCCGTCTGCATGTACCCAAGAACCAGAGGACAGTCTGTGAGACACCCCCTCAAAGGCTTCTGGAGTAGAAATCTGGCCCCAACAATTTTCTCCTCCTGTACTAAAGTGGTATTTTGTGTGTGTGTGTGTGTGCGCGCGTGTGCGCACAATGCAAACTCTTTGACCCCGTAAAGTCTTTCCAGGGACTGCTGCAACCTTTCCCCAAAGGCTACCTGGAACGGGGCCACGGGTGCTCCAAGAGGTACATGCCAAGAGCCTGCCGTGGTAAATCGCTGCTATTTCCTTCCTAAGCATGAGCTGTTTATTCATTTTTCCCCGTTATTTTAATCAGAGGCATCCATTTAAAATCCATAATCCCAGACATAACCTTGTCTCTGTTCTGTGCCAGGGCAACTTAATTTAATAACTGGAGCAAACCACAATCTGCTCCCTACAACTCTCCTCTACCCTTCCCTTTAACCCCTCCACCAAAAAAACGCCACCTCCTCCTCTGCCGCCCTTGCCAAACTCTCGCTGAGCAGCCTTTGCCCCTGAACTGAATGCGCGTGGCCTGGATTTTGTGCTCTCAGGAGAGATTTCCCTTCCGGACAGAACTCTTGCATCTGGTGGGGACACGGGAGGCAGGGCCTTTTCGGCGGCTGTGCTTGGCCTGCGGAACTCCCTCCCACCGGAGGTCTGGTTTGCCCCTCCCTGGTCTCTTTTCGCACTCAGATTAAGACCTTTTTATTTAGGCAAGTGTTTAGTTGATTTTAATCATAGGGCAGAAAATGTTTAATATGACTTGCTCTGTTATATTTAAAATTACGTTCTTAAATGTGTTTTAAAACGGCTTTTAATTATATGTTTTTAACAAAATTGATGTTTACTTTTTTTTCAAAAAACCTTTTGTGTAGTAGATTTTTTTAAGATAAACTTTTATTTTAGATTTTGAAAGCCACCTTGGGTCTCTTGGCAGGAGAAAGGTAGGCTATTATAAATTGAATAAATGAATAAATGAAGGAATATTGTTGAAAGGAGTGCCAGAAATCAAGCTGGCAGTTTTGCAGTGTTTTTCTGGAATTTGGCCTCATTCTCAATTTTTTTTTTTTTTTTTTTGCAAAGTAGAATACAGGCTTCCCCCACTTATCGGAGGAATTGGGGACCAGAGCACTGTCAGAAAGCAGAAGAGGTTGGAAAGCTGTACCCATCTGCCGTAGAGAGCATGAAGGACTTGCGGCGGTTCCCTTCGGACTGACTGAATGCATAGTTGCTTGTAAACTCTTTCAGCTGGCCTGGCACCTTCCCGCTGCTCCCCAGGCTCGCTAGGGAGGGAGCCCATTCGCGGTCCCAAGTGACTCTCCGTGGGCAGGAAGAACTGGCAAAAGCCTGCTGTTCTCAGTGCTTGCAATACGGAGAAGTTCCATTAACTCAACCAGGAGATCTGCTCTTTCCATAGGTAAGACTTGGGACCACGCGTGCGTGGGAGCGGTCCCAGGCAAGCCTCTGCGAGCAAGAAGAACTGGCCAAAAAGGGGACCCCACGTCGAATTAATGGAACTTCTCCGTAATTTGGAAGTGTCAGAAGAGTCAGACGACATGTTTCGAAAGATGAGGACGTCCTGCACAGCCTCAGCTTTGCAAAGGATTCCTGGGGGATGGCCCAACCCCGTTCACGGGAGCTGTCGCTTTTGGCTGGTTGCTGACCCCTTCGCCAGGAGCTCTGAGAATGCCTGTGGACGCTCCAGGGCGTCACCTGCCCAGCCAAAGGCAGTAGATTTCCGTGGAAGCAATGCCCCTTCCCCCTTTTAAAGGTTTTACAGGAAGCACTTAGATCAGCAGTGGAGGCAGTTTTGACACTGGGGGTCTATTTCCAGAGATCCTGACCAGCTGTCTGCGGGGAGGGGTTGGCGTGGGGAGCAGGAAACATCTGACCAGGGCAATGCTCCTTGGACTGTGGTGCTACGTCCAGAGAGTAATCTGGCTCCACCCCGATGAAGTGTGAGCGGGCTGTGGAGCTGATCTCTCACCGCCACGAAATGCCCCCGCAGAGAAGCATTTCTGAGGCTGCAGCTCTTTTCTCACCGGCACCCATTCCCCGTCAGCAGGGGAATTCATCCGCTTTCAAGGCAACGGGCGTGACTGTGTCTCCCCCGGCTCCCTGAGAGCAAGAGCTGCACCTGCGCCCATCCCTTGGCAAACTGGAAATTTCTTTCCAATGCCCGGGGACGTGCAGGCAGGAGTCAGAAAACTACCCCTGTTTGCTCATCGCCTAATTCCGGATCCTCCTCTTGGGGTCTGCTAAAGGGCACAGGTAACAACAGGACGCATCCATCTCAGCCAGGGAATTGGCTTCTTTTGTTATTTTCTTGTACATAAAATCATAGAATCCTAGAGTTGGAAGAGACCCCAGGGGTCATCGAGTCCAACCCCCTGCTATGGAGGAACACCCATCAAAGCATTCCCAACAGATGGCCACCCAGCCTCTGCTTAAAAACCTCCAAAGAAGGAGGAGACTCCACCACACTCCACGGAGGCAGCAGCAGATTCCACTGCTGGACAGCCCTGACCGTCAGGAAGTTCTTCCTGAGGTCTAGGTGGAATCTCCTTTCCTGCAGCTTGAATCCATTGCTCCTTGTCCTGGTCTCTGGAGCAATGGAAATCAAGCCTGCTCCCTCCTCAACATGACATCCCTTCGAGTATTTAAACATGGCTGTCCTGTCCCCTCTTAGCCTTCTCTTCTGCAGGCTAAACATCCCCGGCTCCCTCAGCCGCTCCTCGTAGGGCTTCGTGGCTTCCAGACCCTCCACCATTTTGGTCGCCCTCCTCTGGACACGCTCCAGCTTGTCGATATCCTTCTTGAATTGGGTGACCCAAAGGTGACCCAAAGGCCTGGGAGATCTTTGGTTGCAGGGACCCTGGCTGCATCAGGACTTTAGCTGAAGGGTGGAGGCAAAATTAAACGATCTCTTCAGCTCCATAAGAATTTATATATGTTTGTATGTATGTGTGTGTGTGTGTGTGTGTACACATGTGTTGTGTATAATTTTAACACAAAATATCATAAATACTAAGTGGCCTTTTTACCATAAACATAACATTGAAACACAGTACTAGAACAGTGAACTTTTTAGTTTGAACATTTTTATTTAGGTGAACTCCCGCTAATTAAACACCAGTGTACTAAAACACAACCCCCAACCAAGCTGTAATGAGAAACAAAACAAAACAAAACAAAACAAAAGACAGAAAGATATTATTCCACCGTTATAGATCCACCTAAGCAAACTGCTAGTAACTATATTTACAAATGATTGCATTGTTTGATTTGTTCTTTAATCAAAAAGTTCATAAACAATTTCCAAACTTTTAAAAAAAAATCAGTCTCCAGTTACCACCATAAGAACTCTGTTCCCCCTTGAAATTTTCCATCAGTCCCCAAGTTTCTAGTGTTGCAGCCACTTAAAACTTCACTTGAGCATTTAGAAATACAGTTTGGGTGTCCAAAGAAGAGGGAGAGTCCAAATGATGCCCGAGGAAGGCGCACAGAGCAAACCAAAAGAGTTCTAGGTGCAAACAGCTATCTGTGTCACACTCTCTGCAATGCAAGAAATTGGGGGACTGAAGAAAAATTTATTTTGAGGTGGGCAGAATTCATATGAGGGGACTATACTGCTGGGCTGCGTGGGCAATAGAGATGTATGTCCTCAATTATTTCATCCTCATGTGCAAAGATGGGTAATTACTATAACCACCACCAGCACCCCTGCCAAGTGACTGAGAGACTAGACACTTTTGAACAGTGTTCTCTCCATATGGAAGCATTCGCCAAATTATTCCTGAAGATTTTTCTGTCCAGAAAAATATGTCAGGATTTTTATGCAAAACTCTCATGCTTTCTGTACAAAAACTACATTTTACCATGCAGAGAACATATCTATGCAGAAAATATGAGGCTTTTTTTAAAACCAAAACACACTGTGTGTTTCTCTGTCCAGAAAAATACCCCAGAACTCTTTGGGATGTTTGAATATGGGGAGAAAATAGAGCTCTCTTATCCTCCAACTGTCAGGAAAGCTCTTCAGGAAGAATATTGGGACACAAATCACAGAGAATATCATTTCCACCCCATAATGGGCAGGATGCTGGGTTGCCTGCAGAAAATATCTCTGGCTGCATGCAGGATCCCTGGCCCTCTTCCCTTTCCCCATCCCCTCCTTTGCCGCCGCCCACCCGCCACCAGCTTGCTTCCCAGTTAAAGGCCTACTGTTCCCTTGCACCTGAGGACCCGCCTGGCCGATTGTCTCTCAGTCTTTCCTCTCTTGCTCCCATTGATCTCGACTCTGGTTTAGTCCCAGTCCTTCCTCTCCATCTTGCAAACCCTCAGTAACATCTGACTGCTCTTTTATCCCCCACCTGCTTTTGTTTCTGTCTGGTTTATTCATAGAATCATAGAGTTGGAAAAGACTCTAAGGGCCATCCAAGTCCAACCCCCTTCTGCCATGCAGGAAGACACTGTCAAAGCAGAGACATCCAGCCTCTGTTTAAAAACCTCCAAAGAAGGAAGAGAGTCCATCACACTCCACTGAAGAAGCAGCGTATTTCACTGTGGAGTGACCGTTGCCATCAGCAATTTCTTCTTGAGGTTTAGGTGGAATCTCTTTTCCTGAAGGCTGAAGCCATTGCTCCATGTCCTAGTCTCTGGAGCAGCAGAAAACAAGCTTGCTCCATCTTCTTCTATCTGGCATCCTTTCCAATATTTAAACATGGCTATGATGTCCCCTGTCAACCTTCTCTTCTCTAGTTAAACATACCCATCTCCCTAAGCCGCTCCTCAGAGGGCTTCATGGTTTCCAGGCCTCATAAGGTTTCCACTAATTTATTAATCATCATTCTGCATTTATTTATTAAAAGTAGTTTTAAAAAAGAAACCTTTCCTGCTGTGTGCATGGCTCAGAGGTTCTTTCAGCACAATGCTCGTACACTACACACACGCACACTCCTGCCACCCACCCTCCACGTCTGGGCACACACGTAGAAGCAATTCTTTGTGCGTCCGGGGGCCTCGCGCTCTCTCCTCTCTGCCCCGTCTCGAGCGAGCCTCCGTGCTTAAGTGCGCCTTCCTCTTGTGAACCTCTGAGGGGGATTGAAAGGGCAGCCTTAAGTAGCGTGATGATGACTTCGTTACGTGCTAATGAGTAACGGTTCCTGAAAAGAAAGCAGTGGATGAGGAGGAGGTTCAGTGGCACGTACTTCATGCTCATGGGGTTTTGGAGCGCACGTGCATGGGTGTGGAGAGAGCACCTTGCCTAATGTGACCGGTCAGAAAGCTCGGCATCTGATGCGGTGCGCCGCTTGCGCCTTGGACGCACACGTGCAGATGCACCCACAGAAACGGAGAGCTCGTGCTTTCCTTGCTCCGCACCCTTCCTTCAGCTCCTTCCTGTGTGCGTGCGGTGCGGTTCTCCCGTTTGACTTCAGCTCTCTTGCTGGGCGACTCCAACACCTGTTGAACTTGAGGAAACTTGGAAGGGGAAAGCTAAGGACTCTTTGCAAGTAGGAGCAAGTCTAGCCCCCGGAGGGCTGCGTGCCCAGCCCTGAGGTTGCAAGGCTTGAGCAGGGCTGTTCCTAACAAGATCTCGCAAAAACCAACAAAAACGTGATTTCCTACCGTGCTATAAAGAATAAAATGAGAGCTGGAGTGGGGTAGTGGTTTGAACTTTGCACCGGGACACTGGAGGACCGGGGTTCAAACCCCTGTTCGGCCATGGAAACCTACTGGATGACCCTGGGCAGGTCACGCTCTCTCAGCCTCAGAGGAAGGCAACAGCAAAGTCCCTCTGATCGAGCTTGCTAAGAAGACCCCATGATAGGTTCACCTGGGGGTCGCTGTAAGTCAGAAGTGACTTGAAGGCACACGGCGAGACCAAAAGAGGATAAGATAAGTGGATATATTGGCAGATCAACCAACTTCCTGATGCTCGTCCAGCTGTGTTGCTCTCCAGCACCCATAATCCCCGGGTGATCCGTCACGGCAGTTGCAGCCTGACACATCTGGAGGGCACCTGGTGGCTGAAATCCCAGAAGGCAGAGCGGGGTGGGTGGGTGGGTGGGTGGGGTGCTGAGCCTCAGAGCCCCTGGAAGCAGGGTGGGTGGGTGTCACACGCATGTCCTTCATAAGCTCCTTATCACTCTCCGATGACCAGCTGTTGAATCCGTCCCACAGAAAGCCGATTAGTCCTGCGACGGGCAGCAGACACAGTGCAAATTAACCAAATATTCTGCAGCTTTGTTGGCTCTTTGGAAGCTTCGCCGGGGAAAATGTGCAGAAAATGTGCTAATGAAGAGAAGGGAGTTTGCATAATTCCCAGATCTGAACCCAGGGTCTGTGCGTGTGTGTGTGCGCGCTTGGGCGTGTGGCTTCTAGGGCAGGGTTTGCGCTGGGTGGGGACCAAGGCTGCCCCTCCCCTCCCCTCCCCTCCCCTCCCGAAGGGGTGGTGGGACCCGGTTCCTTGATGGGGCAGGCGGCCTGCCGGTGTGCCACCGGGGCTAGAAGCTACCACATCCTCGGCCGCAAGGATCTGTCGGAATTGGCCACGGCTAGCCGCTGGGGCGAGATGAGCTCTTTGCACATGCTCAGAGGTACTCCCTTCTGGAAGTTGTTGCTTGCTTGCCGGGTTTTTTCCTTGCCTCTTTGTGCGTTTTCCTGCTCTTCTTTGGCAAAGCGCTTTGCCACGCTTCAGTTTCGAAGGGTGCGGGGGGGTGGGAATAAATGCGAACAGCGGCCGCGGGAGCCGACTTGTCGGCAAAGACAGCGAGAAAGGGAATCGGGGGCGGAGGGGGCGGGGCCCGGGGTCCCTCCGCCGGCGCCCGGGCGGGGCTTGCGGTCGCCCGCCACGTGGCCGGGGGGGGCGAGAGCGGGGCGAGGCGGGAGGGGGGCGTTTCGCGGAGGGCGGCTTCTCCTCCCGGGGAGGGGGAAGCCCCGCTCCCCGCGCCTCGCCGGCAGGGGGCGGCGCTCGGGGCTCAGCCTCCAGCCAGCCGCCTCCGCCCCTCCGCGCCCGCCCCCGGTCGCCGTGCCAGCCCGCCGCCCGCCGGCCCGCCTCCCGCCAAGGGGCAGCTTCCCGGGCCCGCCGCCGCCGCCGCCGCCGCCGCCGCCTGCGTGCGCCCCTCCCTCGCCCGCGCGCCCCGGGGCGGCCGGAGGATGGGGAGCGGCGCGGGGGGCTGCCGGGCGCGGCCGGGGGGCGGCCCGTAGCCTCCTCCGCCGAGGGAGGGGGGCGCGTTCCGGGGGCGGGGGCGGCCCGGGAAGCGGAGCCCATGCGGATCGCCGGCCGCCTCCTGTGGACCAAAGGCTCGCTTATGCTGCAGTGTCTCTGTGGAAGGCGCCTCAGTTCCAGCGGAAGTCCAGGTGGGACCCGGGGGCCGGGGGGGGGGAGGGCGCCCCGCGGCGGGGCGGGGGGACCGTCCGGGGGTCCCCGGTCCAACGACGAGGGGCGCCTGAGGACTGGCGCCTTGGCGTTCGACGCCCGAGCGGAGCTGGCCGGCCTCCGGGAGCAGGTGGGCGGCCGGGGCGCCCCTCTTCTCGCCCTTGGGCGGCCGGAGGGAGGGGCTCGTCCCTCGGTCGCTCCGTTCCTCCCCCCCCCCCCAGACGGCCGGGGGCTTCCCGCTCCGCGCTCCGTCCAGGGTGCTGAAACCTCGGGAAAGGCTGGAAAAGCGAAGCGTGTTCGGCGGCGCGGGGCGCTGGCAGCTTCCTTGCCTCTGCTCGCCCGCAGCAGGCGCCGGGTGGGCGTGGGACTCGGCTGCGGCCAAAGGGGTTGGTGGGCGCCGGTGTGGAGTTGGCTTGCTTGGGACGGCTTTCCCTCCGGTCTTGCTTCAGTTCCTTCAGTTTCTCCTTCCATCCCTGCTTCTTTCCTCCTCCTTGTCCGGATGTGTGGCTTCTTGTTCTTTTGTGCTCGGGCAAGGGTGCTCTGCTCGTGCTCAGGAGCAGGCTGTGGTGGGGAGATTTTCCCCCAGGCTGAGGCACAAGTGAAGTGCCGATGGTGGTTGTGACACGGGAAAGCCCCTAATTCCTTTGGATGCCATGGGTGCCCCTTGCACGGCCTTGCAGTGTGGTGCAGCAGGCACTAACCCAGGATTCCCCAGCAACCCCCCCTCCAACTATTCCCACCGCAAAGATCAGAGGTTTGTACTTGTGCAAATGCACCCTTGTGGCCTAAATACCCTAAAGGCACCGTCAGATCCCATCTGATTTTGGAAGCTAAGAAGGGTCACCCATGGCTAGAAATTGAATGGGAGACAGCCAAGGAATATTAGGTGCTGTAGGCTTTATTCACGGAGAAAAATGAGGAGCAAAAAAAAAAAAGAGGAGAAAATGAGGAGAAAACCCCCCCATCTCTGAGGGTTTCTTGCTTAAAAAAGGCCTGTGGAATTCATGGGGTCATTGTGACTTGTCAGGTGTCTTGAAGGCACGGATCCCATCTTATCTTAGAAGCTAAGAGCAGGTTCAGCCCAGTGTTATATTTGGATGGGAGATCACTAATGAATCCCAGGCACTGCTGGGGTGTATTTCAAAGGAAGGAACAGGCAAAACCACCTCTGAGGATTCCTTGCCGAAGAGAAATTCATGGAGTCGTCCAAAGTTGATAGGCCACTTCAAGACCCCCCCCCACACAAATGCACACACCGTTTGTGTCAAAGAGATAAAAAGAAGGGAAAGAAGTACCTTTATGATTAAACCATTTAAGTGATTTGATATTGTTTTGAAGTACTGATATTTTAATAGGGTAGCGTCCTTTTTTTAAAAAAAAAAAATACTAGTATTTAATGCTGGTATCTTGTTATGATTTATGGGTGAGCTGCCTTAGGCCCCACTCAGGAAAAAAGTGGGATAAACCTTGAATGTAAATAAATAAATAAATAAATAAATAAATACAGGAAATTAACTACTTATTAAAATATTTAGACTCTGCTTTCTCTCATAGGGTTTCAGGACGGCGCCTATTAAAGACACTTTAACCTATTTAGATATGACTGTGTGTGTGTAGTATCTCAGTAAGAAACAGACTGGAAGTGTATTAAATCCTTTGGCAAGCTGGTAGTCCTGGCTAGAGAATCCCCCTGCGTGCTGACTTACCGGCCAACAGTTGATTGGAAGGGTCCTTCTGAGAGCTGGACGGCAACTCTGGGAGACCAGGGTTCAGATGCCCCCCTCCGTCATGGAAACCCACGGAGTGGCTTCGGGCAAGTCACGCTCTCTTGGCCTCGGAGGAGGCAAAGGCAAACCCCCTCTGAATGAATCCTGCCAAGAATCCCCTGTGATAGGTTCGCGTTAGGGTGACCGTAGGTTGGAAACAACTGGAAAGCACACAACAACAAACTCCGCTTGGGAATCGTGAGGAGGACTGCAGCCAGGGTGTGAACTGAGATCGGGCAGGTCCAGCTAGCCCACGGTGACCACTGGAAAGGACCCTGAAACCTCCTCCCCGGGGAGGCCAGAATGGGCCCTCCTTGCTGTCCTTCGAGCAACGGGCCAAATCCTTTTTATTCAGACAGACTTTCAAAAGAGACAGTTCTAAAGAATGGGCTAGGGGTTGCTGTGTTGTTTTAATTATTGTTTTTAAGAGTTTTAAAATCTTTTCAGTTGCATTTTATTCTTTTACTGAGGTACAATTGTTCTAACACTGTAAATAATTTAGTTCTAATATTCGCTTTCGTGTGCCCTTAATTGTATTGTTCTCTAAAATTGTGAGCCTGTTTGAGTCCCAATTCTGGGAAAAAAAAGTGGGATTTAAATATAGGAACAGCAAGAACCACTCTCTTTGCAAAGAGAGGTCCCAGGAGATCAGGAATGGCAGCGATGGTGGCTACTGAGGGAGTTGCAAGGAAGAGGACGTGCTGACGGCCGAAGCAGATTAATTTTGGATTGGCCTGGATTGTTGAGCAGGGGGAGGAACTGATACCTGTGGCACGCTTCTGTTGCTCGGGAGGTCTCTTGGGGCCATGCAGGGGGACAAAATGGGACCTCGGGGGCCACACGCAGTTCCTGGGACGCCCTTTGCCTGTCATCCTCAGAGCTGCCGTCTGTATTTGTGTACTACTTTCCCCCTGAAACTGGGACTCACCGTGGCTTACAGATTAAAATGATTACAATCTAGATAAAAACATATAAAGGTCAGCGTCAGAATAGAATTAAACTACCAAGATTATTAAAGAAATTGAAAATATATATTTAGAAAGGACAAAAATCAGTTTTCCTAAAAATACAGTTTAAAATAATAGACCACGCCCTTAAAAGCCCTTATTTTGAAAATCTTCAGTTCTAGAAGCCTTGTTGTTGTCATTTTTGACTTATGGTAACCCTGAAGTGACCTGAACCTGTCATCAGGTTTCCCTGGCAAGATTTGTTGAGAGGAGGTTTTCCTTTGCGTTGATCTAAGGCTGAGAGAGTGTGACTTGCCCAAGGTCACCCAATGGGTTTTTATGGCTGAGAGGGGATTCGAATCCTGTTCTCCGGAGTCATTGTCCAATGCTCAAATCCCTACACCATGCTGGCGCTATTGGAATGAAAAGTCTTTGCCTAATGCGTAATTCCCATCTTGATTCAGAGTTACTGGATATCTGTAACAGCTTTGCTCTTGTTTTCTGCATATTTCAGTTACGGCTGGAAAAAGATCTTGGTAACTACTGACTTTTATAACATTTAGATGGTGATGGTGGAGGAATCAGCAATTGTTTCTCATTATATCCACGCTGCACAGTCACCAGCATCCTGTGGAACGGTTCTTTTGTTCTGTTTTTAAGCGTGCCCTTCGACACGCAATGGGAAAAAATGTGCAATTTGGGAACTGATCACGTGTAGTTGGAGAAATGAGAATGAAACGGAACACAGGGCGTGTTTGTTAAGTGTTCAGAGGAAAACATTCCTCAGGCAACCTGGGTGAGAAGAGGGGAAGGCAAATTTAGCGGGGTGCCTATTTTAGCCCTAGAGATTGGATGGGGCAGCAAGAATAATGCCCTCATACTGGTGTCAGTGTGTTGTTGTGTTGGGATCTACGCTTTCACGTTGGAGCAAGAGGTACTGGATTGTTCCGTTCATTAGTAAGCACAGGCGGACGTGTAGGAGATCAGAGCTGCTGATTGCTGTGGGGAAACCGCCAATGAGAACGGGGCGTAAGCAAGGAGAAACGCCGCCTGTGTGTGTGTGTGTGTGTGTGTGTGTTTGGATTTTATTTATCTGTCTGTTGTTATCGATGTGCCTGCTTGCTGATGTTTTTGTTTTTACTCTTACTTTTTTATCTGCTTGAAGCAGTCTGAAGACTTATTGAATAAAGAGGCGTGTGTGTGTGTGTGTGTGTGAATTGTGGGATGCGATTTGTACCACTGGAATATCTACTTTTTAAAAAGCAGTCCTGGGATTTGTAGTTTCCTGAGCTACTTAGGATCCTTTGTCTGCTCTAGTTTGGGGGATTGCACTAGGGAATTCTAAGAACTTCCTTACTAGACTGCAAATACAAAGATTCTCTGGAAAGTAGCCATGACAGTTAAAGTAGAACCACACTGCTGTCTGCATTCATGCAGTGTGGAAACACTGTCCATTTCTTTCCCTTTGCATCACTAATTGTAACACGTAGAACCCCTTTTCTTTGAGGCCTGCAACCACATTCCATCCACCCATTTTAAAACTGGGACTGTTGCAAACCTGGAGGGTTTAAAACCTTCTGGAGGTTCTGTCTGAGAGAACTGGAAAGTTTGAGCCCTATATGGTAACATTTTGGTTGGTCCTAAAAGTATTGATCTGCTGTGGATCTTGTAAATCTGGTACTAACTGTTAGAAAAGGATGTGTGTGTATCTGTGCGTGTGTGTGTTTTTAAAAAGGGCAATGATCAAAGGCTGTGACTCGGAGTCACTGGCTTAGCAACAGCTGCCTTGTTTTCTTACGGAAAGGCTTTGTCTCCAGAGGGAGAAATTCTCCTGACTCATGAGCAAACACCTCCTGGTTTTCCACAGAAAGAACTTTACACCCAGGGAACACTTTGCTAAGGGAGGAACCCCGAGAGATCTCTCTTGTCCTGGAGGCTGAGTTCTCATTAAAGAAGTTTCCTTGTCCTGATGTTAGGTGGAAGTGCATCATTAGGAGATTTTGCTGCAACCACCCTCTCTGCCGGTGCGGCCTCCAGACCTCCGCTACTGGACGCTGGTGGGTCCCGGGTCAGTGGGGTGGGAAGTCCAATCCAAGTTGTAGTTCAGAGCTCCCCAAGGTGCTTGCATCTCTCTTGGGCAGATGGCTCAGCAGATTGGAGAGCTCCTCAGAAGCCATCAAAGAAGCTGTGGATTCACTGCACACTGAGATGGGACCTACCAGATGCCACTTACCTCTACTCCCCGCCACCTGACTTTGGTCCACAAGCTGAGGCCAGCAGCTTCCTGACGCAACTGTACTGGTGTAACTCTGGAAACCATGAAGCCTTCTGAGGAGTGGCTTGGGGAGCTGAGGATGTTTAGCCTGGAGAAGATATTTGAAAGGATGTCGTATGAAGGATGGAGCAAGCCTGTTTTCTGCTGCTCCAGAGAGTAGGACGTGAAGCAGTGCCTTCAAACCGCAGGCAAAGAGATTTCACCTAAACATTACAGAGAACTTGCTGATGGTAAGAGCTGTTCAAGAGTGGAATCTGCCGCTGCCTCAATGGAGTGTGGTGGAGTCTCCTTCTTTGGAAGTTTTTAAACGGAGGCCGGAGGGCCATCTGTCGAGAGTGTTTTTATTGTATACTCATGTTTGGCAAAATGGGGTCGGACACGATGACAGCAAGAGGAAGGAAGGAGATCAGGTGCTAAAGGATGAGGCTGCTTAGAAGTGGCAGATCTCCGATCGCAGGGTTGCATAGCTGAAATCTCCCCATACAGAGTTACTCACCAACTATACTACATAACCCTTTTGTTGAAGGACTGTGTTGTGCAACTGAACCAAGACACCACGAGTGCAATTGTGTGCATAACCACAGTGTTTGTGTGCCTAGGTGCACAATGTGCAATATTTATCAACATGCAGTGTGTATCAATGTGGAATATGCACTTCGATAGACAATGTGCGTGTGCATCCCTTTGCAATGTGCACCTGAGGATGCAATGGTCCCTTTTGTGCAACTCTGCCTCTGTGAGTATGAACTGACTTCCCAATCTCTTCTGTACTTTTGGGAACTAACTTTCTTTCTTTAGATTTATATTATGCATTTCTGCCTAAAATGTGTCTCAAAGTAGCTTAAAATATAAGAGAAAAAGGCTAAAACAACATGTGGTGCAAAAGTGGATAAAAACCATGAAATAATCAGTCCAATTAGAATGTTAACTGGCATCCTGTTGGGAATTTATGACATCGTAAGCAGACTTACACTTGCGTACAGTTGACTTGCTCTGTTGCAGAGTGTTCATATCTTCAGTGGGTACATGGGACAGAGCGGTACCATCAGGATCATTGTGCAGGCAGAGCGAGCAGCGTGGCCCTGCACAACAGTCTCACTGCGCAATGTATTCCTATGTGTAACGTCTTCTGAGTCACATCGCGCCCAGTTGCACAGGAGGAGCTCCCACAGTGCAACAAGACACCTTGTGTGGTGCCCTGTTGTGTACTCTTGCAATTCGCTCACATGGTTGCTTGTCATGTTATTGGCATATCTCTGTTGTCATAAGGTTACACCTCATTGCTTCTGACTCAGGAGCTCACCCGTTCCTTTTAAAGCCAGTCATTTAAAATATTTAATGCATGCAAATGACACTAAAAGGATCTTGGCTCTCATTTAGCATGGGTCCAGCTTGTTCGAAGGACTGTATCTAAGAAGGGTCCAGGTTATTTGAAGGGCTGCTCTAAGATCATCCAGAGAGGCTCTTCTCTCTGTCCCACCAAACTCTCACGATGCTTTGGTGGGAACCTGAGAGACGTGGCCTTCTCAGTTGCTGCTCCCAGACTTTGGAACTCCCTTTCTGGAAAGGCCGGGGTGGCCCTGTCCTCTCTCGTCCAGACAGCAATTAAAGAAAAAGTCTGTGCCATCAGGCTTTTACAAACTGAGTAGAATTGGGCTTTTAATGCCATGCGGTTCTGTTTTTAAGGATTGTATATAGCCTTTTAATGTCTTGTGATATTTTTAATGTGTAACGTTTTAACCTCATAAATTGTTTAATCATTTTTTTTTAATCTTGCATTCATACTTCATGAATATTTTGTATTGTGTTTAATTTGCATTGTTTTAATGTTGTTGGTGGCCACCTTGAGTCTCATTATCAGGAGAAAGGTGGGATATAAATGAAGTTTATTTGTTTATTCGTTTGTTTGCTTGTCTTCCCTCTCCACCAGTGCTGCATGACCCTCAAAGAAAAAGGTGCAATGGGGGTAGCATACCAGCAGCTTTCTGGGCTCTGTGCCTGCAGGCCTTTGGCAGGCAGATGTGGGTGTGTTGGAAGGGCCACGTCCCGATTCCACCTTCACTGGAACGGCGGACTCCCCTGCTTTGGAGGTTTTTCGGTAGAGGTTAGGGGGGTCCTTTGGCTGTGAAGCTCCTACTCTGGGACCTGGGGTTGGACTAGATAGCCCTTGGGTTGCATGCTGTGATTTGGGTTCTTGCTGTGAGTTTGGGATGGGACTTGGTGGGGTGGAGGTGGACGTAGCCTTTTCCCAGGACAGTTTGCATTCTTCCGAGTTGATCCTAACTGGCAGCATTAGTTGTGGTGGAGGGGAGATCGTGCTCTCTCCTCGTTCATTTTGCTGGGCTTCTGGAGGGTTTCTGGGGGATTTTTGACTCGGGAGGGAGTGGAACACTATGACCGTGGGATTGTCCATCTGCAGGCTTCCTGTCTCAAAACATCCACAGTGCCTTCGCAGATTCAGAAAAGCAAAAGGATTCCACAGAGCAGGAGCAAAGCTCAGAGAAGTTACTTTTATGGACAAGTTCCCAGATTCAAGGTATAGGGAAAGGGATTCCACCTAAACATGAGGAAGAACTTCCTGATGTTGAAAGCAGTTCAACGGTGGAATATGCTGCCGCCTCCATAGAGTGTGGTGGAGTCTCCTTTGGAGATTTTTCAAGAGAGTGTGAATGGCCATCTGTCAAAGGGAGGGTTTTGATAGTGTCTTCCTGCCTGGCGGAATGGGGTTGGATTGGATGGCCCTTGGGGGTCTCTTCCGATTCTAGAATCCTAGGATTCTAACTCCAGCTTGTTACGTTGCACTGGCGCTGACAGGTAGCACAAGGAGATCCCTCTGCCTCCCAGAATAGATTGAGAAGCCTATATTTTGCTCGCAGTCAGGCTTACTATCTTCACCAGGCAATGGACTATAAATAGCGCATCCCTCTTCAGGCAAGCAGAGGAGGAGGAGGAACTGGAGGCGTGTCAGGCTCAATCAAAATAGGAGCGCCTTCTCTTCTGTCCTGAGCCCACCAAGAAAGATAAAGAAGAGGAGGAGGAGGTAGTCTTGCTCTGTGTGAAAAATCTCCCCGTTAATGGCTAAGTATGGGGTGGGTGACAAACGTGCAGCTCTCCAGATGCTCTTGGATTGCAACTCCCAGCATGCCTCCCTATTGACTGTACTGGCTTTGGATACTAGGAGTTGCAGTCCAGCAACATTGTAAGGGCCACATAGGCTGAAGTCTTGTTGCCTTTCTCCTCCTCCCCCTCTTCTTGTTCTATTATTTATATCTTATCTTAAATTTATATCCCACTTGCTATTAGTTCTCTGCTCTTTTCATAGCTGACCTAGGGGCAGCTATGAATCCTAGAATTCCTGTACTAGAATTTTCCTGTACTTTGGAGCCATCGTTCCATGTCCTTGTCTCTGGAACAGCAGAAAACAGGCTTGCTCCATCTTCCGTATCATATCCTTTCAAGGTGTTCCTGTTGTCTTCTCCCTGGTGATGTCTAAGTTTACATGGCCCTCTTTCCTCAGTGGCTGGTTTCTCCTGCAGTTTGGTTAGCATGGAGAGCCATACTCCTTTTAGCGGCCCCCTCAGGCAGGGTTGCAGATAAATCTGGATGCCACATTCGACAGCCATTGTTCGCTGCTGGAGGTGCTGCTGCTGTTGACTAAACTGAGAGCTTTTTGACAGCAGGAAGGGCTGCTTCTGTGGTGGTGGATTTTCCTTCTTTGGAGGTTATTAAACAGCAGACGGATGGCCGTCGCTCCAGGATGCTGTAGTGATGGATTTCATGCAGTGGAAAGGGTTGGACTAAACAGACCTTGGGGTTCTCCAAATCAGAATCAGACTAAGCAGACCTTTCTGCAGTTCTGTGTTTCTCTCTTTCTGTGATTCTTTGCATTCCTGTCAAGTTTTATGAAGCCGTTGAAATGGAAATGCATAGGCTGAGTTTCCACAATTCAGCTGTTCCAAATCCATCCTCTGCACACAAAAATAACGGAAACATTGCTCCTCCCTCTTCCCTGATCCTTCCGAATGTTGACTTCTCCATGCTGAAACAAAAGGCCTTCGTTTCCACGGGGCAGACTTCTGGACTGGCTGGGATGAAATCAGGTTGAAAGGAGAGCCCTGGCGCTGGTTCAGTCTCATCTTGTCCTACAGGGGCCGATCCAGTATTCCCACAAAAAATGTCCAAGCGGTCTAGGAGACTTTTGCTCTGAGCTGCCCAGGTCTTTGCTTCTGAGAGCTGACACACATCTCTGCTGTACAATCAGCGTGATTGGTGTTAAATGTGTACGGCAGGTTGTCTGGAGTAGAGGGAAGGATCATAGCCCATCTTTAGCTGATGGATCCCAGCATCCTCTGGCAGGAAGTAGAAGACCTGACTCCTAAACAGTGAATTCTGCCCAGGCTGTCCCCAGGCCAACACGCTCATGGCTGGACGATGGGTCCCTTGGCCTAGGGTGCGTCCTCATAGGGGGTGGGATTGTGTAGGGCAGAACCAGGCTAAGGGTTCCAAACTTCTCAGGAGTGACCCGTCTGCCATCCCAAACGATATAATGCAGGAAAGTGTCTTCCTGGCTGCTGTTTTCTTCCCCAGCAAAGCTAAAGTGGGACTATTTAACAGGGCCTTGTTGTGTCATTGCATGCCTTCAAGTCATTTCTGACTTATGGTGACCCTATTGCAGGGTTTTCTGGGGGCTGAGAGTGTGTGACACGGGCCCTGGGTCACCCAGTGGGTCTCCGTGGCCAAGCAGGGAATCAAACCCTGGTCTCCAGGGTCATAGTGCAGTGCTCAAAGCACTACACCAGGCTGGCTCCTAAACACAAATAAACCCTTTCAGACTAGCTAATATGCATGCAGAGATGCTGTTCACAAGGCAGTGTTCTCACCCTGAGATGCCTCCCCTGCCCTGAGGTCCAGAGTCTGAGGTCTGTCAACTCCAGCCTGCCTGCCTTCCTCTCCACCCGCCTCCCAATACCTCCTGTGTAGGCAGACCTGTGTTGGGGAAAGGGCTTTGTGTTAATGACGGAGAAGATCCACTTGGCTTGGAGGAGGCTGCTGGAATTAAGCAATGGGGGGAGAGAAGAATGAGAGAGAGAGAGAGAGAAATGCACAGAGAGTTCCCTTTCTGGCTGATTGTCTGGGTCTGAAGTGAGGTCTCCTAATTGGAAAACCTTGTTTAGCTGCTCTTGGCTGGGCCCTCGTACTGGACAGCCACCATTGCTGCCAGGGTGGAATCTGGGTCCTTCTGCTCTCCAGTCCTCTCTTTCTCTTCTTCTCTTTCTTTTGGCAGTTTTGGCTCGTTTGTGCAAAACATCTGAAGTAATTTCTTTTCTGATCGCTCTTGCTGTGTTTTGATGCTGTGTGGAAATATCCAGGCTATGTAGACTTTGGAGAAGGAGAGAGTGGTAGAAGTGGGCTGAAGGTTTTCTCTTGAGCTTACACACACATACATGTGCACGGACAGACAGACAGACAGACAGACCCCTCTGGGTCTTTATATCTAGATAAGAGTTAGTAATGGATCCTGAGTAAAACCTGACCTCTTTTGTTCTGTTGAATTCAACAGTGTATTTGTTTAAATCCTTCACACACATCTTTGACTTTGGCACATTTTGCTGTGTTGCACTCTAGGGCTCTTCCACATGACACAGTTATAGCATGATGATTCCACTTTAACTGCCATGGCTGCAGCCTAAGGAATCCCGGGATTTGCACATCAGGGAGGGGTGCTCAGCATCTTCTGTCAGAGAGCTCCAGTCCCTCACCAAACTGCAAATCCTGGCAATTAAAGTGGTATCATACTGCTATAACTGGGTACTATGAAAGGGCCACTGGAACGGAAATGGATTTAATTGTTGCTGTCACTACATAATGGGAAATGCTCGAACTTGGAGTTTGGCACCTTTCAAGGGGCAGGCAATTGTCCTACAGCTATGGGGCTGCAACTCAAAGAGTGTGCTTTTCTTAGGCCGAGAGAGTGTGACTTGCACAAGGTAGCCCAGAGGATCCCATGGCTGAGTGGAGAGTTGAACCCTGGTTTCCCAGAGTCCTTGTCTTGCACACAAAACACTACACCATGCTGGATCTCAGTGTGCACATGTGTGTACCTGTAGGAGCTGCAAGGGGAAGGATAATGAGGGTGCACTCTGTCTGGGAGCGCACCCTGGTTTCTGTTCCCCCGGCAGCTAAGGCTGACTGATTCCTCCTCCCCTCCATTGCCTCTCCCGATTCCGTTCATTTCAATCATTTATTACAGTCGTAGACCAGATTGCCTCCCCCTCCCTCCCCAGCTGTGCCAGAGGATGGCCGAAGCAGCCGCCCCCTAGAGGCTGCCAGCTTCCAGGGAGAGGGAGAGGGAGAGAGGATAGGAATTGTCCCAACATAGCGTTAACTGTTTAACCCAGGATCCTGGCCTACGTTTAAATGCCAGCATATCGGGCTACCTTAATAGCCCCTTCCAGCTTCCACACACCAATCACAAAGTTGCATAAACGAGCAAATGCAATAGGAGGCAGGCAACTGGGAGGAAGTGTTGGCATCCCACAACGCCTGGCTGGCTAGCCCCTTTGAAAGCTGGAGGGTGGGCTGGATGAGCCTACCCGAGCCTTACCCAGCCCCAGCCTTTGGTGAGAGTGGCGGCCTCTGGCTTCCGTATCAGGGGGAGGTAGAGAACCCATGTCGGGATTTCAGCTGCGCTTTCATGGATCTCTCCAGGGTTCTGAACTCATTGTGAAATAGGTTCAGCACTTTGGAGAGCACTGCTGCCTAAACATCCATGAGAAGATGACAGTAATTTCTTTTTTTCCCTCTCTCTTCCTCTCACTCTTGTTCTGCCTGTCCTCAGTCCCCTCTGGCTTTCTGATGACTGCACAGTTTTGTATTTGAGAATTTAAAGAAAGAGAAAAAAGCCCAGTTGATTGGGAACTGTTGCAAGAACAACACAAAAGGGTCTTGATTTGGGGGAGGGGGAATGTATTTTGGGTTGTTTGTCTACTCTGCAAATGCAATTGCAGTGATTGCTGTATGGCTGGGCAGCTGAGCAGACAGACTTCTCTTGGAAAGCTCCCCAAGTCTCCCTCCCCCTTTTTTTTCCTTTCAAGCTCTCATAATAAATGATCTCAGACTTCAATGTCAGCCTGTCAAGTTCCAGAGTAACTTTTCCCTGTGGTTGTTGCTGCTTCCATGTCAGCTGGGTGGCAAATTCTCTCTGCACATTAGCCCAAACTTTATAGGAACTCTGCAAAGCAGAGCCACAGTGCCAAAGTAGATTGTGCACCTTGGATAGCTCTTTTGAAGTTCCTACTAAAACTCAGAGCAGATTCACTGGCATTGGAACCTCCAGCTGTCTGGATTTTTTTCATGGGTCAGTTCTGTTAGTTCAGCCTTGTCTTCTTTAAGGAGGCCTTGGCAAAAGTTCTTCCCAACTTGTGGCTCTTCTTGTTTGTTTGAGGTGGAGATACTTTTGGAGGTTGGGTGCAGAAGCTTTTCCATTTGAAGGAGGTCCTCTGTACAGGCCCCACCTAACCCTGCAAAACACCTTCCCAGTCAGCAAGCTGCACAAGGGAGAAGTAGAGCAGCAAACTGCAGGTATACCTGAGTTAACCAGGTAGAAGTGTTCCTAGACATTTCTTCTTTCATGGAAAATTTGGCGCCAGAGATACAAATAATATAGAAAGCATGGGGGTAGGTTCCTGTACCACACACATGAAAACCAAAATTTTTATTCAAAACTAACAGTATGCACGTGTGAAATGATAACAACCAAGTCAGGTAAGCCTTGTAGAAGAAAACAAAAACATTCTGAGCCCTCTAAAGACCCCTTAAAAGCACCAAAGCATCTTCCAAAATGTATCCAGAATGCATCTTTCACCAGCCTCTTTTTTAAACAATGATTTCCGTTTTGGTGACCAAACTAGTAGTTCTATTTTACTTATAGTTCTATTATTTTTTCTTTTTCAACATGCTCAGGAGAGCTGGGAAGGCAAGCTTAATTTGCTCTGGGAGGCAGGCCCTTACTGGTCTACAGACAGGATCCTAATCTCAAACAACGGCTCACTTACAAGAGGGTACATAAGAGGGATGGTAATACAGGGACGAGACCCTGCCACAAACCCAAATGCCACCTCTGTCTCTACATCTACTCTGGGAACAATATTAAAGGGACTGATAACATCATCCACAACACCAGAGGTGCATTTCCTTGGTCTTCCCCTAATGTGAAATATGCCATCCGGGGCTAGCAGTGCCCCTCTTTGCTCTGCATTAGGCAAACAGGACAGTGTCTTTGCAAGAGGATTAATGGACACAAATCTGACATGAGAAATGGCAGTACCCAGAAACCAGCTGCAGAATATTTCAGCCTTCTTGGACATATAGTAAGAGATTTACAGGTTGCTGTCCTGGAACAAGGAAATTATAATGTAAGACTAGAAAGAGAAACTGTTGAATTGAATTATATTCACAAATTCCAATCCATTGGCAGAGGTGTGAACAAATGGCTTCATGGCATACTGCATGTATTAATCCATGAGTCCTTACTACTGCACATGTAACAAAAGGAACCTTCTCAGAGTTTTCAACCCCAAGAAATTGATATCTGGTAAGCAGATTTATTGTTTTCACAGATCAACACCAACTGGCCACTCTAAAGATCTGAAAGACCAGCATCACCTTATGCAGCCCTTTGAAAATTTAGGACAAGGTCATTATTTGCATCTTTCTGGATCTCATTACTTTTCCATCCCACTCCCACAATTGTGTAAATATGCTTTATACCTGAGAAATTATTATCATTCAGTGCTGCATCCAAATAAATGGGTTTATATTCACAAAAGCTCATGTGAAAATAGAAACCAGATAGTCTTAAAGGCACTGCCACATTTCTTTCCCATTTTTCCCCTCCCTTTTCCTTCCTCCTTTTTTTGTTTCCCGCTTTCTCTCTCTTTTGCTATTCACACCTGCTCAGAAAGGGATTCCAGAGGCTGCTGATGTTTACCTTGACTGTTGTAGACGGGCACGGACAACCAGAAGAGGATCAACCGGAGAGTGTTCTGTTCCTTCCCAACTTAAGCTTAGTTGCATCATTTCCTGCAGGCATGCAGAAACAGCCCAGCAACTGAAAGTATGTGTTTCTCCTGTCCTTTGCCACCCTCCCAGTGCCAGAGCTGTTTGCAATGACTTGCAGCTAGACTGAGGAGAAGGAGGAAAGGAGGACAGGCTGAGTGGGCAGAAATGCCATGCCCAAGATCCTTTTTACATGCAGTACTGCTGAGCCAGGTATTCTCCACCCTATACCATTTGGTTTTTGTGGCCGAAATTTTAATTTTATTTCAGCCCAGTTTTCTAGTTTATCAAGGTCCTTTTGAGTTCTGTTCCTATCAATCAATGGCCATTTCCGCACTAGACTATTATAGCGCTATTATTCCACTTTCAACATCCTATGGAATCCTGGGGTTTGCAGTTTCGAGAGAGGTCTCAGTCTAGTGCGGACTAAGAATGTGTTAGCAAGCCCTCTCATGTTTGTACCATCTAAATATTTGATAAGGATTCCCTCCACCCCGTCATCTAAATACTGAAGGGTGTCGGCCCCAGGACAGAACCCTCCACATGAGACCTCCGTCCAATCTGATGACAACTCTTTGAGCATGGTCTCCAAACTAATTATGGATCCATCTGCTAGTGTTTCCATATATCCCATAGTCAGTCATTTTGCTAACCAAAATATCAGGGGGGACTTTTTCAAAAACTTTCCTGAAATCCAGATAAATGACATCCATAACATTCTCACCATCTACTAGCCTAGTGACCTGATTGAAAAAAGACATAAGATTAGTTTGGCAGGATTTGTTCTTGACCGACCCACGTTAGCTTCTACCGTTCACTGCACTGTCGTCAAGGCACTTGCAGATGGATGCCCGTATAATCTCTTCTAATATTTTTCCTGGTATTGAGGTCAGGCTGACTGGCCTGTAGTTTTCTAGATCTTCTTTTTGTGTCTTTTCTGACGGGAGGGATAATGCTGCTAGGCTAGAATATTATATGATATTATATCTGTGTTTCCTTATGATTTTATACCTTTCATCACGTATCGTAAAGGCACAACCCAACCTTCCTAGAGGATAATGCTTGTTCGTCACCGGTCCTCTGGCACCTCATGTGTTCTCCAAGAGTCCTCAGAAGGGTTCTCTGCGAGTACATCAGCAAGTTCCTTCAGCACACTGGGATGCAGTTCATCTGGCCTTGCAGATCTGAACTCATTTAGGTTCACTAGGTTATTCCTGGTTAACTCCTTATCAGTCCTGATTTGCAACCCAGATTCCTTACTAAGGTCTCTGCTGACGCATGGAAGCACAGAGGCCTCTTTTGGGGGAAAAATTGAAGCGAAATAGGCATTGAGAGGCAATGCGGTATAGTGGTTTGAGCTTTGGGCTATTGCCCTGGAGACAAGGGTTCAGTTCCCTGCTTGGCCATAGAAACCCACTAGATGACCTCAGGTGTGTCACACACTCTCAGCCCCAGAAAATCGCATGACTGGTTCACCTTAGGCTTGCCATAAGTCGTAAATGACTTGAAGGCATACAACACACAAAGTTCTGCCTTTCCTTCGTGATCTGTTAACATTTTACTGTCCTTGCTGAGCAGTGGTCCCACCATTTTCTTCATCATTGTCTTGCTTCCAACATATTTGAAAAAACCCTTTCTGTTTCCCTTTGCTTGCCTAGCCAGCCTCAGCTCATTTTGAGCTTTAGCTTTCCTTACAGTATACCTGCAAGCTAGGGCTACTCATCTGTATTCTTCCTTATTAATTCATCCTTCCTTCTGTCCTTTATATACTGTATGCTCCTTTTCTTTTCGCGTCCTCCTTGAGTTTTCTGCGAAGCCACATTGACTTTTTCAGATGTTTCCCATTTTTCTTCTCCCATGGAAGTGTTTGTGACTGTACTTTTAGTGATTCCTTCTTCCAACTTTCTAAGCATTATTGTTTTTTCTAATGAGTCATGTTGTCCCATCACATGGCCAGAGTGTGACAGTCTCAGTGTGATCTTTCCGGCTTTTAGGGAGAGTTCAGTCTTGATTTGCTCTCTGACCCATTAATTTGTCCTTTTTAGCTGACCAAGATATCGCTCAAACTCTTCTCTTCTACAAGAGAATCAACAAGAGCTGATTCTCTTGCTGTCAGCTTTGTTCACTTTCCGCTTTCCAGCTTTCAGACCCATATGTAAAAAACAGAAATACAATGGCATGGATGAGTCTAACCCTGCTATTCCATGATCTCTCTTTATACTTGACCACATAGAACTATGGCTGGACTTTTGGTGCCCTCAGTAAAGAGAGGGAATGGAAACGAGAGTGGGCACATGGGAAGGATTCTTCAAGAGGATAGAATAGGGAATGGGAGCCTTCTGGAAGTCTGATTGCATTCAGATGGACAAAACCTAACAGTGAGGAGCTTTGGATTTTTTGGTGTGTCTCAGTTGAGTGTCGAAAGTCCATGAGGCTGGAATGTGTCCAGAGGAGGGTGACCAAAATGGTCAAAGGCTCGGAAACCATGAAGCTCTATGGGGAACATCTTAGGGAGCTTGGGGTATGTTTAGCCTAGAGAAAAGAAGGTGAAGAGGAGGCCTGACAGCCATGTTGAACTATTTGAAAAGATGTCATATGGAAGAGAGGACAAGCTTGCTTTCTGTTACTCCAGAGACTAGAACACAGAGCAATGACCTCCAAACTGGCAAAGAGATTCCACCTAAACATGAGGAAGAACTTCCTGAGGGTAAGAGCAGTTAGACAGTGGGATATGCTGCTCCCTCAATAGGGTGTGGTGGAGTCTTCTCCTTCTTTGGAGGTTTTAAAAGAGGGGCTGGGTGGGCATCTGTCAAAAGGGTTGCATGGATTGTGTCTTCCTGCGTGGCAGAAGGGGGCTGGACTGGATAGCCCTTGGGGTATCTTCCAGCTTTATGATTCTGTGCTTCCGTGATGGTGCACCGCAAGTCAGCCTGAGGCCTCAGACTTAATCCTGTTCTGCCTTTTCCCCGTTCCCTTGGCAGTGCACATGTGGACAAAGAGGAGCTGTGGCACCTGGAAGCAGGGGTGTGCTTTCATCTTTCCTGCTTGGTTTTCACTCCCCTCTCAGCTCTAGGAGGCAAAGTGCATTGAGGGCTGGGTAAATCTGGGGGTGAACACACTCTGGATTTTTGGCTTCCCCTGAGCTCCAAAGGGTCCCAAGTGAGCCATTTTGGTGAACGGAAGTGATGACATCACTGCTGCTGATTTCTCCAGCTGTTTGGTTCTTAAAAACTGTTTTGTGGTGGAGAGCACCCTGAAAGAGCATGCAATGGCCCTGCAAAAGTATTTTAAGAAAAATTTAGAAGTATATTTTTTGACTAGAAGAAAGTCAAGGGACGTGCCGGGCATGGGGTCGCTAAGGCCACACTGGACCACCTGCAGGGCTTCCTCTGGGTTAAACCGAGGCACCCCCTGTGGATGTGACTGCCTGGACTTCACTTGCCGAAGTGGCGGGTGGGGTTGAACGGGGTGGACTGAACTTGCCGCTCCAGCTCCTTGGAAGAGGCAGGCTCAGCCCTCGTGGCTTCATGGTTTGGCCCCGTTTGCCGTGCGTCCATTGAAACCCACCTGCCTGAGGCGAGGGTGACGGCAGGGTCAGAGACTGTGGCGTTTGACCTGTGGTGCGTGTTTCCATCAAGGAGGAGATGGGTCTATGTGTGAGGCAGCCATGGTGTGCCAGAAGGGAACATCTAGGCTTAGCCTAGAATCATAGATTGGGAAGTGATCCCCAAAGGCTATCTAGTCCACCTCGTGCCAATACAGGCAATCCCTAACTAGATAGCCACCAGACCGCTGCTTAAAAATGTTAAGAGGAAGGAGAGCCCACTAGTTTCCGAGGGAGCTGAAGCAACTCTGAGCAGGGGTCAGAAAGTCTCAGATGCTTGGACTCAAGCACCCAGAATCCCCAAGGGACAGCAGCGATTGCTGGGAGCTGTGGCCTCAAAAAGCACTTTCTGCACTCTGGCCCTGAAGGGAATGGGGGGAAAAAAATGGGTGTGGGACCTTTTCAGCTGCAGCACCCAAATTATGGAATGCCCTTCCCTTGGGGGTCCAACTGGCATCAGTGTTGCTTTCTTTCTGGTTGCCAGTCCAAAACATGGGCTGAACCCTTTGGGGGCTAGTTGACTTCATAGCATATGTGTTGTGATTTTTAAAGTGGTTTTAACTGTTGCTTTTAAAGGGGTTTTAACCGTAGGTTGAATGTTTTACATCGTGTTCAAGTTATCAGTGCTTTTAATCTGGAAAAGTCTACAACTGTGTTTATATTGTGTGCCTCCCTGTGATCCTGTGAATAGAAGTTTTTAATAAATACACAATTCTGACTCAGTCCACTTGGGCCACAGAGCTATATAGCGCCAACTTAGGCTGGCAGTAGCTGTTTGAAATTTCAGGCAGAGAAGGCTATGGTCTTGCATGGCCAGCTGGCTCGCTCTCTCTGGAAGGAGGTCGGCCAGAGTTAGAACCCGGGGCCTTCTGTGTGCCAACCAGCTCCTTTAGCTTTATTCTGCCTGCTCCCTCTCTACTTTTGCGAGTTCCAGACCTGCTGTGTTTTAAATAAGCATGCCTACCAACTGTACCACTTTTGCAGGGACAGTCCTGATAAATCTTCTGTCATCCTACTTTTTCAGCTGCTTTAGAAATGTCCTGATTTCTCTCTCCTCCACCCCCTTTGTCCTCAGTTTACTTCGGTTACTACAAACTGAGGGCCTTTCCGCCCTATGCTGTTCTAGGACTATTATTCCTCTTTCAACCTCCTGTGGGAATTCTGGGGTTTGCAGTTTCCTGAGGCCCGAGAGCTCTCTCGCTGAGAATTCCAAATGCTCCTCCCTAAACTACAAACCCCACAATTCCACATAGGATGTTGAAAGTAGAGTAATAGCACTATAACAGTGTAGTGTGGAAAGGGCCTATGATTTCACAGTGCGGAAGGAGTTTGCAGTCCATTGACTCAGCAGGGCAGGGAGGGGGAAGAAGAAAGAAGCAGGGCAAACTCTTTCCCTTCCCAGGAGACCCAAGGAAAAGCAAACTACTGCAGTCTCTCCTACCTTACCTATTCTTCCTCGTTCATAACTTGACCGCTCCCTGAGGTGGGTTGGCCACACCTGTCCCGGTGTCCATCTGTGAAATGTTGGAGGGGATGAATAAGCCCACGTCCAAGGGGACGCTGGAAGTCTCCAGCTGCTCTCCAACCGCAGGGAACGTATGAGGCTGCCTACAGGGAACAAACCTAGAAGAGAGTCCTATCTGCCTACCCAAAGCCTGCCATCTGCTCCGGTGCATCTTATTTCTGGAGACATAAGGGGTCCTCTCCTTTTGTGCATGTCTGTCCTCTCTGGACCCTGTAATTACTCAGAGAAAAGATGCATGTTCTCTCTCAACAGCTGGTTTAAAAAAAAATGAGGATTTTAAAAGGGTCTGTTTAAAACTGTGGGCTCAGCACTCTCAGCCGGTTCTGTCCAACCCGGGATTCTGTCTGAATCTTAAGCAGAGGCAGCTGCGGCAGCTGCCAGAAGCATCTTCTATCTCTGTAGACAAAAGGCTTCGCGGGGAGATGGAGGTCCGGTGTCTTCATCTGGCCTGTCAAATGCTGGGAAAGAAATATGGTCGACGCCAGTTAGATCACTTCTGTGCCGACATCTGTTTTTGAGAGATGCTTAGGAGAAGAAAGCAGACATGATGCAATCTGGGGAGTCGGGGGTAGTAACCCCCTCATATCTCTGTAGACAGAGAAACATAAATCCTAGAATCCTAGAGTTGGGAGAGACCCCAGGGACCCTCCAGTCCAGCCCCCTTCTGCCAGGCGGGAAGACACAATCCAAGCCTCTGCTTAAAGACCTCCAAAGAAGGAGGAGACTCCACCACGTCCCGTGGAGGCAGCAGCGGATTCCACTGCCGGACGGCTCTGTCATCTGCCCTCGCTTCGTCTGGACCCCTGCCCGCTTTTGAAACAGAGACGCCTGCGGGTGGTATGTGTATAAGCCATGAGCTCCCCTATGGTGGGGGGAGGGGCAAAACATGCGGCCCACCCAGGGCCACTTTTGGGGCCCCAAGACTACCCCAGGGGTCATTTTAAAATATTTTAATGTTTTGCCCCCAAATGCAAACTAGGGAGCATTTTCACCATGCCCTTGGCCCCTCTGGGCCATTTAGATCCAGGAAAGGACTTTCCCTAAAGCAAGACTTCTGGTCACTTCCTTTTACTACAAAAGAGCTCTCTGGGGAGATTCTCAGCTGTATCAATAGGAGTCTAGTTTCTAGGTCAAGGGAAGCGATAGTGCCAGTCTATTCTGCTTTGATCAGACCCCACCTGGAATAATACTATGGTCAGTTCTGGGCACCACAGTTCAGGAAGGAGATGGACAAGCGGGGTGCCACAGGGTTCTGTCCTGGGCCCAGTACTGTTCAATGTTTTCATCAATGACTTGGATGAAGGAATAGAGGGCATGCTCATCAAATTTGCAGATGACACCAAATTGGGAGGGGTTGCTAATACGCCAGAGGACAGGATCAAAATTCCAAATGACCTGGACAGATTGGAGAGCTGGGCCAAGGCTAACAAAATGAAATTCAACAGAGAGAAGTGTAAGGTCCTACACTTAGGTAGAAAAAATGGAATGCAGAACTATAGGATGGGGGACACGTGGCTGGATGGCAGTACGTGTGAAAGGGATCTAGGAGTCTTAATAGACCACAAGCTGAACATGAGTCAGCAATGTGATGCGGCAGCCAAGAAAACCAATGCAATTCTCGGCTGCATCAATAGGAGTATGGTGTCCAGATCGAGGGAGGTACTGGTACCACTCTACTCTGCTTTGGTTAGACCTCATCTTGAATACTGTGTCCAGTTCTGGGCACCCCAATTCAAGAAGGACATGGTCAAGCTGGAGCAGGTCCAGAGGAGGGCGACCAAAATAGTGAGAAGCCTGGAAGCCATGCCCTATGAGGATAGACTTAGAGAGCTGGGTATGTTCAGTCTGCAGAAGAGAAGGTCAAGAGGGGACAGGATAGCCATGTTTAAATATTTGAAGGGATGCCATGTAGAGGAGGGAGAGGGCTTGTTTTCTGCCGCCCCAGAGACCAGGACAAGGAGCAATGGATTCAAGCTGCAGGAAAGGAGATTCCACCTGAACCTCAGGAAGAACTTCCTGACAGTCAGGGCTGTCGGGCAGTGGAATCTGCTGCCTCGGAGTGCGGTGGAGTCTCCTTCTTTGGAGGTTTTTAAGCAGAGGCTGGATGGCCATCTGTCGGGAGTGCTTTGAGTGTGTTCCTGCATGGCAGGGGGTTGGACTGGATGGCCCGTGTGGTCTCTTCCAACTCTACATTTCTATGATTCTATGATTCTATGATTCTAAGCTGGAAGGTGTCCAGAGAAGGGCCGTCAAAATGGCAAAAGGTCTGGAAACAGGAGGCCCTGTGAGAAGTGGCTTAGGGAGCTGGGGATGTTTAGCGGTGACGTGATAGCCGTGCTCTCAGTCCCATCAGTGGATTTGTCTTTTTAGCAGCCCAGGGTATCGTAGTCGTAGAACCACAGGATTGTAGAATCCAAAAGTTGGAAGAGACCCCCAGGGCCAACTGGTCCAACCCCCTTCCGCCATGCAGGAAGACTCCATCAAAGCACTCCCTTTGACAGATGGCCATCCAGCCTCTCTTTAAAAACTACGCAACACTCCAAGGCAGTGGTGGGTTCTACTGCTGGACAGCTCTGACCGTCAGGAAGTTCTTCCTGAGGTTTACGTGGAATCTTTTTTCCTGTAGTTCAAAGCCATTGCTCCATGTCCTTGTCTCTGGAGCAGCAGAAAACAGACTTGGTCCATCCTCCACGTGACATCCCTTCAAGTATTTAAACATGGCTGTCATGTCCCCTCTTACCCTTCTCTTCTCCAGGCTGAACATATCCAGCTCCCTCAGCTGCTCCTCACAGGGCTTCCTGGTTTCCAGGCCTTCAGCCATTTTGGTCGCCCTCCCCCGCACGCATTCCGTCGTGTCAATATCCTTCCTGAACTGGGGTGCCCAGAACTGGACACAGGGCTCCAGCTGAGGTCCGACCAAGGCATCACGGCCTCGGTTAACTCCAGATGCTCGGGCACTTCTTGGAGCCCGGCCGGCTTACAGGGGCCTGGCTTTGGCTTCGTGGGGCTGGCTGTCTATCCGGAAAGGCTGCATTTACTTCCTTGGCATCTTTTTTTTTTCCCTCTGAAGCAGAGTCACCAACGTCCCTTCATTCCTTGGGCCTGCCTGGGTTGATTCAGTGTGAACAGGAACTGCCACAAATTTGCTGAGGGAATTCACGCTCTGCAGGGAGCCTCCTCTTCCCCAGCCCACCCCCAAAATTCCAGTGGGAAGCGGCGTGTGGGTTTGGCACCCCCCTGAGGCCAGCCTGTGGCACTGCCAGCTGCAGACGCCCAGCTTTTCCTCCATCCCGCTGCTCCTGCAGCAGGAGAAGCTGCGTTTTCAGTCTGTATTCCTGAGAGCTTGGGATCGTGCAGGGAAAGACCTTAATATGGCTCGGGTCCAGGTCGTCCAAAGGGTTAGATCTTCCTTCGGTGCTTCACAGGTGACGACTGGGATGCTTGCGGAGAAGCAAGATCGCCATGTGGTGAAGGTGGCAAAAGCGATTAACGAGGAATCTCGTGCAAGCTTGGAGAGGTTTTTACCTCAGCCTACTGGGAAGGGCAAGATTCTACCTATCATCATCATCATCATCATCATCATCATCATCATCATCTATATCCTGCTTTTTTCCTTGGAAGGACTCAAAGCAGCTTACAATACATTAAAAAAGAAACAGGTAAAAAATGTAACGTACAAAAATTAAAACACAAATTAGACAAACAGTAATGATTACAAGAAAGTTCAAATACATATTAAAAGCAACTAACACAAATTATAACTTAAAAGAACCGGCTCCTTTCTTCAGCCAGGTGATGATCACATATTGAATGCCAACTGAAATAAAAATGCCTTTTAATCTTCTTCTCTCTGCTAAATTAATGGAGTGCAAAGTCCTTTTGCCCGTTGAACTCAGTTCGCAGGAACTGAGGATAAAGTGAGGAAAGTGGGAGGAAGAGGAAGGAAGTGGGGCATTTAAAAAACCGGCTGGAAAGGTGAGATGACAGACTGCCCCTGCCAAACTGGGACAGTGGGCAGGTACCCTTTGTAAGCGTGTTTGGGCCCTAGGATTTTTGGGAGAGTCCCTTCTCTCTGCCCCACGGCCTTCCCAGGCCTATTTGGTGGGAAGAAAGAGAGACGGGGCCTTTTTGGTGGCTGCTCCCTCCCGCGGGAGGCGAGGACGGCCCCCTCCTTGCTCTCTTCCTTCCGGGAGATGGAAAATCTTTCGGTTTCAACTTGCTGGTTTGAGGGCGGTTGCTCAGGAGGGAAAAGCCCTTTCGGAACGTGCTGTGTACTTTATTTGTTCTGCGAGCAAGCGAAAATTTCCCTGTTCCCTCACGGGCTTCTAGTGGTGTACCGTTTTGGCGATTTTTAAAATATTGTGTCCCGTAATGAATTTCAAGTAGCTTTAACTCTATACATTATTTTTTAAAATAACGCACAAAAACACATTTACTGATATTTTTGTGTGTTTTTTATCTGTACTGATTTTAGTAATTCATAAGCCACTTTGAGTCTCGTTATTAGAGGAAAGGCAGGATATAAGTGAATAAAAATAATAATCCTGCTTCTCAGAGAGAGCCCATGTTTTGCACAAAGGAAATTCAGCCACTCAGGGCCTTTCCAGACTACACCGTTATAGTGCTATTATTTCACTTTCAACCTCCTGTGGAGTTCTGGGGTTTGTGGTTTCCTGAGGAGGCCAAAGATCTTTCTGGCTGAGAATCCTAAAGGCCCCTCCCTAGACTGCAAATCCCAGGATTCCACAGGAGGTTGAAAGTGGAATAAAAGCGCTGTAACGGTGTAGGGCGGAAAGGCCCTCAGTCCTGGGTGGTGTTTCTGGTCAAAAGGGTCGCCAGCCAGAGGGCGGTGCCAGCCAGAGTCACTGCCTGGCAGTGCAAATAGGGATGGGCGAAGGGAAGCTGTGCCCGCTGTGTGCCCCAAGGCTGCTTCTGTGGGCCTCAGTTCGTAGCGACTCCCTGTAGCATCTTCTTCAGAATCAGACGTTACTCCAGGCTAAATATGCCAGTGTCCCTCAGCCGTTCAGTGACAACCCTGCGAAGTAGATCAGGCGTAGACGTCTACTTTCTCATTTCCACTGAGCCGTGAAGCTCCCTGGATGACCTTGGGCCAGTCTCCCGCTCGCTCTCCGTCAGCCTGGTCTACTTCGCAGGGTGGCTGTTGTGAGCATAAAGAAGGGGAGAAGAAGAACGAGGGACTCTGCTTGGAACTCACTGGAGGAATGGCCAAATGGAAGTGTAACAAGAAACAAACAGAACGAGGAGGATATTTTGGGGTGTTCTGGGGAAATTATCACTCCATTGCTGGAATCTTGTTGGTCTTTTACCCATACGTGAGTTCCCTTCTACATGCAGTAGTACCTTTTTGGCCGTGACGTGATGCCCATATTCAGTTCACGGTTGCATGGACAGAGTTCCACAAATACAGTGGTTGCACATGCAGTTGGTTGTTTTTGGATGGTGCGGAACAACTCATCAGAGACTTCAGTGTCCCACTTTATCCCCTGGGATTCCAGAAACAGCCCCTGTGCTTTATTCCCCATGGCACAAAGGGACAAGAAGCAGATGCCCATGGATAGATACACAACACAGTGTTGATATTTCAGCAGAACAGTGATGTAGCACAACCACTGCCTCGCTACAAGAATGTCGATTTGCAGTTTGCGAACACGGTGTAAAGACCTTTTGCTTCTAACTCAATTCCTTTAAAATTCTCTCCATTCTGATCCTTTTTTTCCTGCAGACGTGTTTGTTAATGGCCATCCCCCAGTGCATTAGCCATGAAACTTGTGGTACATTGTGGTGGTCAGGAGTAGGAGAATCTTTACAAATGAACTCGTGAGACTTTCTGCTGGCTTAGACACGAGTAGGCTTGTGCCTGGGCTTGCCTCCTGCCTCCTTCAGTGTCCAGCCAGATGAATTCCACCAAAGCAGAAGCAATCTGCCTCCAGCGACTGGGAGGGTGTTGTTTCTCCTTTCCTGTAGGCCAGGACTACATGCCAGTGGGGTAGTGTATCCAGTCCAGGTTTTGATTTGAACTTCAAAGGAGTGGTCCAAGTTGCTGAACCCTGTCTACATGGTTGGAGCGCTGTTGGTGGATTCCAGCTGTTGAAGACACTTTCACTCAACTGTTGAGGGGTGAGTCAACCTGTAGGTAAATCTAGTTGATCTAATGGCTCTACTCTGGTAGGGATCAAGGCCCATGTGAAACGGTTACACTTGTGGAACTCTGCTTATGCATCCGTGCGCTGAACACATCTATGGAACATCTGTTGGCCCCCAGAAGTACAGCCACAGGTAGAAGGGAGCTTACACAGGTATACGATACCAATGGGATTGCAGCCACAATCAGAGGTGGAAGGGGCTCCCAAGGGCCATCTAGTCCAACTGCTGCCAGGGCAGGAGTTCAGTCACAGAATCGGAAATGGTGTCTGAAGCTGAGGACTCCCCTTTTCTTGCTGGCGTTGCTTGTCCCTTGCAGTCCCTTCCCGTCACCCAGTTTCATGCCTTGCAGCTGCCGGCTATTCCTGCCAGATAACCGATCCCAGCTATCTTGCTTCCCCACCTGCGTCAGACTTGTTAGGGTGCTTTCCTTCTAAGGTTTTGTCCCTTGGGGTGGACGGAGCATGTCCCCCTGTCTGCGCATCTTCACCAAGACAGACTTTTGGCACCATGAGCGGGTAGATGTGTTGAGGCATGGGCAAGCAGACCGGGCAAGAGCTCAAGAGCAGGGCAGATACTTAAGCCCTTTCTCCACTAGACTGTTATAGCGCTATGATTCCACTTGCAACATCCTATGGAATCCTGGGGTTTGCGGTTTCGGAAGGGGCTGGCCGGCCCCTCCCAAAACTGCAAGCCCCAGGGTTCCATAGGATGTTGCAAGTGGAATCATCGCGCTATAAGAGTGTAGTGTGGAAAAGGCCTTGGTCTCCAGAGTCATAGCCCAGTGCTCAAACCACTAGCCCACACTGCCTCATATGCAACCTTTTTTTACATTAAAATGCATTTTGCGCAAAAATGCAATGTTTTTGCACGCTTTTCTTGGCATAACAATGTATTTTGCATAAAAATGCAATGATACAATACAATACAATGGCCAAGCCCAGTATCTCCATTTCTCCTCTTTGATCCCTTTCAAAATGGTGACAGAAGGTGCCATTGTGTCCCTTCCCTTCACATCTTGAGATGGACTGCAGAAGAAAATGGAGGCATGGGAATCTTCCACTTCTCTTTCCATGTTATTCCTACCTCTGGTACCAAATTTCCTGTTAAAGAAGTCGTGCCCAGGAACACATCAGTTTCCTTAACCGAGGAGTATTAGGCTGAGGAAAAACAGTGAACTTTGGCTTTTCTTACTGGATTTTACAACTACTTTGTACTGGGTGCCACTAATTATTTTTTGGTCTGGACGATTCCTTCT
This sequence comes from Cyclura pinguis, assembly GCA_030412105.1. Classification (NCBI taxonomy): domain Eukaryota; kingdom Metazoa; phylum Chordata; class Lepidosauria; order Squamata; family Iguanidae; genus Cyclura; species Cyclura pinguis. The sequence goes on from CM059601.1 coordinate 1,563,697, forward strand.
TTCTTTTTTTTTAAATGATGGGTTTTAGTGGTTTCTGCTGCCTGCTTTTGAACTGGGTTTTATTGGGCATGCCAACCTGGAGTGGGTTTTACCTTAAGTGGAAGCTGAAACATATTTGAAATAATTAAAAGTTATGAAGTTACTGGGGGCAAAGGCAGTTGAAGGTCCAAATTACATTGGTGAGTCCCAACTCAAGTTAACCTAGACGGTGAAGACATCGAAATAGTTCAAGATTTTCCATACCTTGGGTCGGCTGTTAATTGAAACGGAGGCTGCAGTTGAAATCAGAAGAAGACTGGGGTCGTTTCCTCCCTATGCTGTTATGCAGCTATTAGTCCACTTTCAGCATCCTGTGGAATTCTGGGCTTTGCAGTTTATGTGTTTCTTCTGCAGCGTAAATCTACACTGATGGAGTTAGATGGTGGTTCATTTATTTTATCTTATCTTATTGATTTATTTCATTTATATCCCACCGTTCTTCCCACCCAAGGCAGCCTGTTGTTATGTGTAACTTGTGGCGACCGTAAGGCCAGCCTGTCATGTGGTTCTCTTGGTCGGATTCCTTCAGAAGGAGCTTCCCTTGCCTTCCTCTGAGGCTGGGAGAGTATGCCTTGTTCAGGGTCACCCGGTAGGTTTCCATGACCAAGTGAGTACAATTAAAAAGTTATTTGTACAGAAGTTAAAAAAAATAAACAAGAGTTTATTTAAAAGCAGAAAGTTAAAACCATATAAGGCACAATTGAAAACATGGCACAACCCCATTAAAAGCTGTTTTTGCCACGTAAATTCCAAGCCAAAGACCAGACTGAATAACAAAATTCTTTTCCTGTTGGTGGAAGGAAGGGGAGCCGGTCAAGCAAACCTGTTGCGGGGTGGGAGGGGGGGTTCCACAACCGGGGGGTGACCTTCAAGAAGGGTCAGTCTGTGTCCGCATCAAACATGGATGTGCTCCACGGTCCTAATGCTGAAGGGCAACATTTGCAACCGGGGAGGGGCAGTGGCATATCTAGGCTCAACAGCACCGAGGGCGGGCGTGGAAGTTGCACCCCTGGGTGCCGCCCTGGGCCAAGGAAGACCCTGGTGGGAGCGGGGGTGGGGGGGAGGTGGGCCAGGCCTGGGAGGGAGGGGGTTCAGCTTTTTTGCGCCCTTGACTTTGGCATCCAGGGCTTGCATCCCAGTTGCCCCACCCTAGGTGCGCCTCTCAAGGAGGGTGTCTGCCAGTGAGCCCGCTCCTGTCCCGTTGTGTTGTCTCTGCAGTAGCGGGGAACCAAAGAGGAGGTCTGTCTTGGGTGGTTTGTAACTGTTTGTGGGAGCTTTCAGTGCGCCCTTTGTTTCACGGGAGTTGTGGGAACATTTTTCCAGATTGCACAAGGAGACAACAGGCAGGCACGCTGACATATACACCCTCAGTCACGCGCTGCTGGTGTTCAGCAGAAGGGTGGAGTTGCACAACCTCCATTTCACTGCATGAATGTAGATTTACACTACACAGGCTTGATGTTCTCGGTCAGTCTGATGTCCAGCTGTTGGGGAGCACTGTTACGGCACTCCGGTTTATGAGCTTGGGACTGGGGGTATCTCAGAGGCCCCTGTGAGAAACAGAGTCCTGGACCAGAGGGGTCTTTTGTGTGACCCGGGTTGAGGGCTCGGCCTCTTTTTATGCTCCTGGGACTGGCTCAAGGTCACCCAGAGAGCTTTGTGGCTGAGCAGGGATTCAGCTCTGAGCTGCCTCCATCCCAGACCAACACTCTTAACCGCAACGCCACATCAAGATGTATTGTTTATGCTTAGGGAACACAGAAACCGAGTCCCTGCTCTCGCTTACATTGCATACTGAACCAAGGCCAGCAAATACAGCCGCACACAGATTTTGGCACAGAGGGCCTCCAAAAAAGAGAGCTAGGGCTTTAGGGCTCTTTTTTCCCTCTTTTTTTGGAGTCCCTCTGTGCCAAAATCTGCGTGTGGCTGTATTTGCTGGCCTTGGTTCAGTAATGCAACCTCCAGTCCCTTCCTCCCTCCCTCCCTTTTGAAAATGCCAGGATTTTCAGCAAGGCTCCATCTCTGTCCTTCAAAGGCCAAGTGCAAGGACATGGGGACCTTCTAGATTTTGCTCCCCTGGATTGTCAGAACAACAGTGCAATGAGGTTTTTTGCATTGCCCAAGTTAGCTGAGTCACCTACAGGTTTCAGTCTTGTACCCTGCGGCATTCACTTAAGCTTTGTGTGTTTTTGCATCTTAAGGTCCAGTGACGTTTCTGATGTCCTCACGGACCCCAGCTCAGTATTGTTTGCTAAAAGCTGTCTTCCTTTCTGGCCGCCAGATGGCACAGCTTTGCTTTCTGTAGAGAACATATACAGAAATGATCAAATATCAACATAAGGCCGGTCTTTCTGCACAGTTAGGCATTCAGTGCAGGTTGGGTATGTGCGTGTGTGTGATAAATTCACATTCATTTCCCAAGGTAGTATTTTTGTTGCGGGAAGATGTTTCATTTTTCCAACCGCTGAAGGCTCAAAAGGTGTTATGCTTGGAGAAATGCAATTCTTCTGTTAGACTGTGTGTTTATTGAGATTGAATGGAAAGTGGTTGCACTGAAATGTATATATTTCATTCTCCCCCAGAGGCTGTGCTGTGTCCTGTCCTGTTCAGCTCCTGCACAGAACTGCAGATTATAAAAATCAAATGACAAGGCGCAACAACTGCAGGTATCGTTCACAGCAAAGGCCTCTTCCCTGATACTGAGCCTCGGTATGTGTGGACAGAATGCTAAAGGCAGTCGCTTAGGTGTGTTTATGGAAGGTTTCCAGTAGCAAGGCAGAAACTGAGACAAAAAAAATTGTTAACAACTATACTTTTACAGAAATGCCTGAAATGAGTTTTGGGGTTGCACTGAATGTTTCCGCAACCTAGAATATTTTATTTTTTAAAATATCCCCATGTTATTTAGAACAAAGGAGCAAAGAGTTGTTGTTTTTCCCATGCATGCGCCAGAATCCCATGGGTGTCTTCTTCATGTCTAAGTTCTCTTACAGAAGAGATTGGGCATTTTATGTCTGATGAGCAATTTCCTCATTCAGAGCAAGGTTGGCAGGCAGAGTTTGGCATGGCGTGCCATTGCGCATAAATGCATACTGTGCACAGATGGAAATTCATATTGTGCCAAAGTGCACATGTACACGGATGTGCACTGTGCATTCAAGTTGTGCATTTGGTATCTGGGTTCAGTTGTGCAGTGTTCCCATTCAGCACAAGGGTTATTTAGCACATTGAATGTATAATTCCCCATGCAGTGATTTACACCGTGTGTCCCCAATGTAGGATCTTGGCCAAGGCTTGTGACCATTGGATTTTGAACCCTGTGCCTTTGCGGAGAGGAATAATAGACAATTCTTGTTCTTCCATTTTATAATTTGGGAAACAGTCCTATGGTGTCTTCAACTCTCAATTCTTTATCAGTCTTGGGACACAGAGCCACATCCGACAACTTTAAAATAATGGAACAGAATTGATCATGCTTTCCTTCTTTGCTACTGGTTCAGCAATATGGGTCCAGGATTGTCCTGGCCTCAGAGGAGGTATTGCAGTCCCCACCTTCCGCCTCTGCTCCTCCTAGCTTCTGCTCCAGTCCGTGGTGGCCAGTGGCTCGGTGTGATCCTGAATGCATTTTTTGTACTCTGAGCTTCGAAGGAAATAGCCGGGAGTCTAAGCTTCTTTCCCAGTGTAGATTTCCTGCATGGCATAAAGGAGTTGGATTGGATGGCCCTTATGGTCTCTTCGAACTCTGTGATTCTATGGTTCTGTGATTCAGCAACATTTACAGTTTGGACTAAAACCTAGGGTGGATTAATGGGCCAACCGACTTTGGAGTCATCGGTCCCCAAGATGAAAAGGTTTCCTTCAAAACTGAAAGCTGTCCTGGCCTTCTGGCCCAAAGGCCTTTGGGGTTCACAGCACTAAACGTAAGACGCTCACTGCCCTTGTTGTGTATTTGAAAGACTGTTTCTGTCCACCTTGACCCATATCAAAGGCCCTCCCAGCCTGCCCACCGTAAGAGGAGTTAGGCTGGGCTTTGAAATTTTAGAGAGGAAGACCTATGAGTCCTACCAGAGTCGTGGGCATGGCTGGTGGGTACAGGAGCAGAGCCTTCTCAGTGGCTGCTCCCCAGCTCTGGGAATCCATTCCGAGACAGATTAGAATGAGTGTCTCTCTGGAGTCTTCCATCAGCAGGAAAAGATTTCTTCATTCTGGTAAGCCTTTGGGAAGAGAATATTTTAAAGGAAAGACCTTCTAGTGTGCAGAACCGCTTTGTAGCCGCTTTGTTGAATGGACTCTTTCATTTGTTTTTAGCCACACAGGTTGTTTGGTTACATTTCTAAGGGTGACTGTGGCATGCTTTTAGTTATATACTGTGTTTGTTTTAATGTTTAAGCAGCTTTGAATCTCAGCTGTATGGAGGGAGCGTTCAAAGGTGGGGCTGTGAATAACACTGACGGAAGGAGAAGAAGAAGAAGGGGCAAACGGGGAGGGAGGGGGAAGGTAAGGAGAAAAGCGTGGTGGGATCACGGAAGGGGCTGGCTTCTTCAGGGGGCAGCCGGTGGCTTCCACGTCAGTGGGGTGGCGAATCCACTCCAAGTTTCAACCCAGCCAGTAAGGGACCTCCCCAAGGTGCTGCAACTATTTGGGTAGTTAGGGTCATCCCCTTGGAAATCTTCTTTGGGCTTGAATCCTATTGGCTGGTCCCATGTAGTGTAGACCCAATGAATTGATGATTCCATTTTGCATCATGGAATTCTAGAACCCTAGAGTTGGCAGAGACCCCAGGGGCCATCCAGTCAACCCCGTTCTCCCACACAGGAAGACACCATCAAAGCGCTTTCTTTGACAGACGGCCATCCAGCCTCTCTTTAAAAACCTCCAAAGAATGAGGAGACACCACCACGCTCCCAGGCGGAATCTCTTTTCCTGCAGTTTGAAGCCGTTGCTCCACATCGTCCTAGTCCCTGGAGCACGAGACAACACGCTTGCTCCATCCTCCATATCACATCCCTTCAAATATTTAAACTTGGCTATCATGTTCCCTCTTACTCTTCCCTTCCCCTGGCTGAACATCCCCGGCTTCCTAAGCTGCTCCTCCTCTTGGGGCTTCATGGTTTCCAGGTCTTTTACCATTTTGGTCGCTCTCCTCTCCTCTGGACACATTCCAGCTTGTCAACTTTCTTGAACTGTGTTGCCTAGAACTGGACACAAGATACCAGGTGAGGTCTGACCAAAGCGGAATAGAATGGTTTCCTCAGCCTAAATACTAGATTCCTGTTGATGGACCCTAGAATCACATTGACCTTTTTAGCTGCCACATCACACCATTGACTCATGTTCAGCTGATGTGGTCGTCATAGAGACAAATGCCACTGAGTCAGTGGGTCTCCTCTGGTGGGGACTTAACCATAGGATCCAGGCTTTAAAGTGTGGACCGAAGTCCAAAGCATATTCACTAGCCCCTTGAGACAGGAACAAGCAACCACCAGTTCTTTAGGAATGTGTGGTGAGCTCTCAGCTGGCAGAAGCTCACTTTGGCTGGTGGTCAGCAGAGCCTCGCTTTTGCCCAATGCCTGAGAGTGAAAGAGGGGCAAATAAATACTCACAAACCCTGAGCCAGGTGCCTGGGAGGCGCTGCAGCCCCAAAAGTCACTCTCAAGCAGAGTCAGTTCCCGGTTCCTGCCTGCTGGAGGCTGCAGGGACTGAGAGCCGGACTTGGCTGGCCCCCCTCCATTTCCCCTTGGACTTCCAGCAAGGTGGCCTGGACGCTGCTTTTGCATCTGGCCAGTGAAAGCAGGAGAGTGAAGAAAGCTGATAGGAAAAAACCAAACAAAAACAATCAATGCATTTGAAATGTGGGGCTGGAGGAGAGTTTGGTGGATAGCCTGGGCTGCCAGTGAGACAAATAAATAAATGGGTCCAAAAGCAAATCAGGACTGAACTCTCCCTAGAAGCCAAAGTGACTAAGGTGAGGCTGTTGTAATTTGGACATATTGTGAGATGATGTGACTCAGTTGAAAAGTTGATGATGCTTGGGGAAAGGGAAATCAGTAGGAAAAAAGAGAGGCTGCAGGACAGGTGGACGGACTCTTTCAAGGAAGCCATGGCTGCTGGCCTGAGTCTGCAAGGCTGGACCAGGGTGGTTGATAACAGAGACACATGGGCGTCTCTCATTCACAGGGTTTCTGTAAGTTAGAGTTGACCTGGTAGCAAATAGCAACAACATGTGGCCATGCTTATGAGACAGAAGACTGGGTCAGGCTCTTCCTCGTTTCACCATCAGGGTTGCCCTCATTGGGTTGTGCTCATGATGTGGCAGCTGACACAGCTGTACGTGGGGAACACTGTGGTCTGTGACTGGACTTCTGCTTCTGCAGCCCAGCCAGAAGGCTCTTTCACTGCCTTTAGGGAGAGGGTGGGAAATGTGTGGCCTCAGATTCTTCATATCTCCCCACCGCTAACATTGAATTTATTTAGGCTGACTTTTCAGCCAGAAGCTGCCCCCAACCATGACCCTGTTTGCAACAAAAATATGGAGGTTTGGCTTCCTTTGCACCGCACTACCTCCAACTCCTGGAAAAAAGGTGCAAAAAGCAACTCCATTTCCCATGAATGCTGGAAGTGGTGTAATGTGATGTCACTCCTGGGCATGCAAAAATGCAGCCCTTGGGTAGGCTTGAGAGAGGAACGACCACTTGGCAGTGCCCCCACCCCTGCAGTACGATCGTTGCCCCTGGTGAGCGGATCTTGCCTTTCACAGCCTGGCTGGCAGTCTTCTCCTCCTTGTGATTTGGAAGTGGTCTCCATCCCACCCTTTCAGATATATTCCTTCAGAACGGAGAAGCCAACAGAGGCCACCTGGCACTGGGTCCTGGATTGCCTTCAAAATCCATAATCTTTTCCTGTCTGTGGCCTCGTTCTCGCTCAGGTGCTCAACTGGTGCTTTGGCTGATGCTGCTGTTAAGACAGAGATGCTACAGGGTGAGGGAGATCTGAGGTTTGGGAGAGAGATGGCTTTATAAGGGCATTCGACAGAGTGTTTTGAACTGTATCCAGTGCCCTTTTAAGGCAATCTAACTTCAGTTCTGTCTGGTACAACTTCATTTCACATGCCAGAGGAAATGGAGATCCAGCCAAAAAGATCTCCCCAGGTGCACACTGACATTTGGGGGGAAAAAAACCTTTCAGTTGAGTCTAAAACTTCAGACATTTTCAGAAACTCTTTTCAAGAAATAATAAATGTGTTTGCTCTGTTCTTGTTGTGTGCTTTCAAGCTATTTCTGACTTACGGCAATCGTAAAGTGAACCTATCACAGTGTTTTCTGGGGCTGAGAGCGTGTGATGTGCCCAAGGTCACCCAGTGGGTTTCCATCGCCCAGTAGGGAATTGCGCAGTAGGGACCTGCCCAGTTTCCATGGCCCAGTAGGGAACTGAACCCTGGCCTCCAGGGTTCTAGGCTCAAACCACTAATCACACTGGCTGGCTGGGTTTGCTCTGTTCGCTATGAGTAATTGAACTCTCTTTCCAGAAAGTCTTCTACTCTGGTTTGTAGCTTGTTGTTCTAATGAAAAGTGGAATGTGGCTACGTGCTTCTCAGGGAGATGATCAGTATGTTATCTTATCACTCTGAGCTTTTCTTTTTGTAACTTTTTAAAAAACAGATAACCAAATAAATGCATTAAAAGTGTGGCATTCAATTGAGACCAGGGCTAGAATCCTATTTGCGTCTTAACATATGCGTAAGGTTACGTACAGAAGTGGTTGGACATTTTTGTCCAATGCAGAACTGATCTTCATTCGGCTCGAAGTCATGGAAGCTGAGTCGCACATGTGGTGCCAAGAGACATGCCGATGCACATGAGCCTGAGACATGTGTCCATAGGACATATAAATAATGTGTACACGTTCCTGCAGAGGTTCATAAGATGTGCAGTTCTTTTTATATTCAGGTGTGCGTTGGGATGTGCAATGTTGCCATTCAGCACAAAGGTTGCGTACTGTTGATTTGTGGAGGTTTACAAAGATAGGATCTTGGATCTAGTCAACGATGGGGCTGTTGGCATGAAAGCTAAATGGAATTCCAGGTTCCGTGGCGGTCTACCTGTCCAGCAGGGATGGGGTGGGGAACAAAAGGGAAAGGGGACGGCAGCCTTCAAAGTTCTGGTTGGCTGTTGTGCGATGGAGAATGTTGGAGGGGATGGGAATATTAATCCTGACGTAGGGCTTTTAGATTCACTTCAGATTGTGATAGGTATGTGAAAAGGAGTGAGATGTTGGAAAACTCTGTCGACACACACATGTCCTTCACACGGGCCGATGTCCAGCACTAGGGAACAACAAGGTCCATGGCAGAGGCGTTGCAGCGTGCTTTCTTTGACCTCCAAGGCCTCTCTGGGGCTCATGGTGCGACCGGCCTGTGGCCTCCCGTGACACGCAGGTTGGTGAGACCACCCACACCTGTACTGCGAGGCCTGAAAGCCGTTCTGGACTCTGCTGGGTCACCCTGGAAGTGTTCTTCTGACCTTCCTCTGAGACTGAGAGAGTGTGACTTGCCCGTGTCACCCAGGGGGTTTCGAGGGCGGAGTGAGGATTCAAACTCTGGTCTCCTAGAATCGTAGTCCGGCACTCAACCCTCGCTGCCCTTTGCGGCCTCTCGCCAAGCGGGTCAGGGCAGAATGCATTTCCACCCTCTGGGCAGTCACAAGGATCCATGGACCAATTTTCTGCCCCGGGCGTCTTCCCGGGGCCGCATGGACTGCCACAAAATGGAGGAGGGGGGAGAATGGAAGTAGCCAGAACTCTACTTCTGGTTTGGAAAAATGTATACAGTCAGCCCTCCACATTTGCGGGTTTCACTTTTGCGGATTTGATTATTCACGGATTATTTGCTGTCCCCTCTGCTGGCTCCCTGTGCCATTTTTAATAGGGACTGCGAGCCTCGTGAGGCCGAGAAACTGCGAAGGAGGCTTGTAAGTCCCTCTTAAAAATGGTGTGGGGCACAGTGGAGGTGGCCATAAACCCCACCGGCCCCCCACTTCTGCGTTGTGAAGGAACCCTCGTGCCTCAAAGGAATCCACGGTGGGTTGAATATGGTGATCATACTTTTGTGTGTGTGTTAAATACGGTTTGGGAGGGCCTAGAGTTATTCACGGTTTTTCCACTGTCACGGGGGTCCTGTGCCCCTGACCCTAGCAAATTTGAAAAGATCAGGGAGGGCTATATCTTGTTCAAAAGGTGATTTGCTGCTCTTGCAGGCTTCCAGAACAGGCCGCTCAGCTTTATTTTTCCAGAAAAGGGGCAGCCTGGAGAGTTTGAGGGCCAGAGAAACAGGTGTGGGGGCCTCAGGGCCACACTTTTCCCATTCCTGGATTCTCTGACATTTCTGGTTCCTGGGAAGGGAACGGTGAATGGGATTGAAAAGTGTGCAGGGAAGCTAAAATATGTATCCCAAACCTTGAGGCACAAACAGTGAGTTCTCATGCCTTCCTTCTGCATTCCTACCCCAAGGACGGGGGAGAGGCTCCAAGGATCCAATGCAGTAGCCGGAGGAAGACTGGCGACTCCAGGGCCATTTCCGCACTAGGCTGTTATAGCGCTATGATCCCACTTGCAACATCCTATGGAATCCTGGGGTTTGCAGTTTTGGGAGGGGCTGGCTGGCCCCTCCCGAAACTGCAAACTCCAGGATTCCCTAGGATATTGAAAGTGGGATCATAGTGCTTTAATAGCCTAGTGCAGAAATGGCCCAGGAGGCTGCCTCCTGCTGCCCTTCCACTTGGCCACAGGGGGGCAGCATTGCTTCTCAGATGGTGCGGCTTGGCGCTCAAATTATTCCCAGCCCCCGGCAGTCTCTGCTTTTCCTTCTGCTGGAAGGCAAGGAGTATTGGGGTGACTTTCGGACTCTGCCGGCTTCCGGGTAGCTCTGGGGTTGGGCTTGCTGGCCCAGGGCCCCTGAGAAAAAGGTGGTTGGAGGCATCGGCAGGGCCGAGGAGAGGCAAAGGGAACAGAGGAAGGGAATCTGTTGCAGAGGTGGATAGCAGTCCCAGTGTCAGTGGAATGGGGGATCGACTTTGGATTTTAATCCAAACTTTAAAGGAGGTATCCAAAGCAGTGCACCACATCCCTAAAACAGGCTCAGCACTTTGGATGGCTGCTCAAAAATTCAGACTGCAAGGTCACTTGTCTCTACTGTGCTGTTGGTGCTGTTTTCCTCTTTCTGTCTTCTCTTTGGGGATCTCCCCTAGGCAATCTTTCTTTCCTGCCCCCTCCTCTGACCTTGGTTTCAGCTGGCAAAGGGGTGGGTGGGGTCTTCCAGGAAGTCTCTTGTTTTCGTTTGGTTGCTTGGCCTGATGCACAGAATTTTGCCCAGAAAACATGCTGCAAAACTGCTCCATACCCGATCAGGTCTACCTTTCCCCCCTCCAGCCCTCCTGTCCCCTGAGCTCTCATCCCCCCCTTACCCAGTAGACCCTTCCTCCCACCCACCAGCCTAGGAAACCCCTCCATTTTCTTAGAAAATTTCCAGACACCCAGCTGAACTGACGGCCACCTCCCAGCCAAAGAGGTGCCCCGGCCGCAGCTCCCCCCAGTTCATAGGGAAGGAAGGCAGTGCGGGGGAGGGAAGGTTGAGGGAAAAACAGCAAAAGGAATCCAGCCTCCCTGGCAAAGAAATGCCAGCGGGCATCTCTCCAGCCCTTCCGATCGATCGGTGGCAGGGAAGCACGGGAGTTGCTGTGGAATCAGACAAAACTGTTAGCTGGGAGTCTGGAATGGAGGTGACGGCGAGGCTGATTCACTCCTGTTCAGTCGGAGAAGACAGAAGAGAGGACCCTCGGGAACAAAGGCGTGGGAGGACAGCCCTGGGCACGCCTGCCTCCTTGGGGTCACTGGGGCTCAGAGGTGGTGGCGGTGGTGAAGAGGGAAGTCATCGCCCTCTCCGCGCGACAGTTTTGGTAGCGTTTACCCTGTGGACGGTCTCAGGATGCTGGTGGAGGCGTTCATCTCTGTACAAAACCCATTTCTAGCAGCGCTCTTCTCTAGCTGGGGCAGGTCTTTTCTAAAGCCAATGGATCTTGCCCACCCAAGGCCAACCCACCACCACCCGGCACTTCTGGCTTGACAGGAACAGAGCAGAATAATCCGTTGTTGCTGGGAAAATCTGGCTCTCTTAACAGGTAACGTGGGAAGTTTAACCGAGCTCCCTGCGGCAGGGGCTGGGGGGGACAGAGGAGCCCAAAGCGGGTTATGTCCTCGATCCTGCTCATCAAAAGGTTCTGGAGCCTCAACCCAGCAAGTCCCGATTCCACTGCACCGCTATTGGGCCTTAGACCCAAGCGAGTGGGTATCGCCGTTGCAGCCAGATCCAAGTGCTGTCACTTCGCCTCTGGCGTTTGATCCGAGTTGGCTTAGCGGCACAGTCTCATCGTGGCTCCAGAGGTTGGTCCTGACCTTCCCGTGTTGCTTGGTGGAGGAACGTGCTTCGCCTGCGGGGCCTGGGGGGGATACCACCACTCTGCGGCTGGACACGGCAGTCTAAGGAGCTCAGGCGGCTGGGAGTGATCACGGAGGAGCACAGCGTGTGGGTGCACGTTTCGTGTCAAGGGGGCAAATCCTCCCACTGTGGCCAAGCCCTGGAGCTGGAACTGCACAGCTCTCAGGGGCCGCTTGCAGCTCCGATCCCTCTGTGGCCCTCCAGACATCCCTGTTCGGTTCGCAGTTGCAGAAGTGGTTGCAGAGGCGTAACCATTCCACGTGCAGCTGTGCCTTCATGCATGGGGGAGGAGTATTAATCAGTGCCTTCCACATCCCACTCAGTCTCCTGGGGTTGCAGAAGCCACCCCCGTGCGTGATTCCCCCTTGCAAAGGGGGTTGATACGCAGGCACAGGAGCAGAAGTACGGCTAGTTGCGGAATGTTCCAGAAGGCCAGTAGAGGGCGGTCACTGCTGAACCACACTCTGCGAGCAGGAAGTCAGATCTCAGCTTGCGTCTCAAATGTCTCCCCAGAGAGATAGGCATCTGTTCATCCTTCTTTCCAAGCATCCCTGGCCTACCTCCTTCCCTTGGCACGGCCCCGTTACCGTTGATTGAAGTGTCACAAACAGCCACTCCTGCATTTAATTAATTAAGTGCCCCAATTACCCTGGAAGGCACTCAGGGCCTCTCCCACTCACTTCCCTCTGATCCCCTCGAGCAGCCACATCCCACCGGTTACGTAGCTGGTGCCAGGTGGGGTGGGATGTGGCGGCGATCCTAGAGTGAGTGGGACGGTCCAACACACTGAGAACAGTTCCCCTATGGACCGAGTTGAGAGCTGGAATGCTGTTGTTTCTTAGGCTTAGGCACGCAGGAGCTCCTCTGTGAAGCTGTCTCTCCCTGCATGGAAAGTTGGTGGTGGACTAGATGGCCCTTGGGGCCCCTTCCAGCTCTATGATTCTATGTCTGACATTGGTTGGACGTTTTTAGCCAATCATGAGTGCGCATGTTTCGTTCAAGGTGGCCTGTGTGGTGCCATTGCACATACAGATGTCCCTGGGACATGGGCAAAGTGTGTGCATTGCCCACAGATATGTACTGCACACAGATGAGGCATGCCCTCCGAGGAGCCGCTGAGGGAGCTGGATATGTGTAGTCTGCAGAAGAGAAGGTTAAAGGGGGACATGAGAGCCATGTTTAAATTTTGGAAGGGATGGCGTGTTGAAGAGGGAGTGGGGTTTGTTTTCCATTGCTCTAGAAACTAGGACAAGGAGCAATGGATTCAAACTACAGGAAAAGAGATTCCACCTGAACCTCAGGAAGAACTTGTTGATGGTCAGAGTTGTCCGGCAGTGGAATATCTGCCTCGGAGTGTGGTAGACTCTCCTTCTTTGGAGGTTTTTAAGCAGAGACTGGATGGCCATCTGTTGGGAATACTTTGATGTGTGTTCCTGCATAGCCGGGGGTTGGACTCGGTGGCCTCTGGGGTCTCTTCCAGCTCTATGAGTCCGTGCTGCGGGTTCTGCATGGATGTACCTGCGCATTGGATTGTGCCTCCAGTTGCCCAGTTCGGCTCCTTGGTTCAGTTCCACAACGCTGCCATTCAACCAAGGATTGTGTAGCAGAATCGATGCCTAACTCCACCTGTGGGAAGCGATACCATCCAGCCCCGACATAGGATCCGAGGCAGGGTCACATACAACACCAGGGGCTTCGGCTTAGAGCAGGCTGGACACTGGATTGCCAGAGGGCCGGGGGAGAAGGCCGGGCCTGCTGCTGGAGGTGGGCTGCTGTGGCCCTGGGGCCGCGCGTGGTTGCGTGTGGGAGGGGGGCTGAGGCCCTTCTAGCAGCCCCGAGCTCCTCCACATTCCCTGAACTGCCCTTTTCCTGAGCCAAGAAAAGGGCGAATTGGTTCTCCTGTTCTTCCCGGAAGCCTCCAAAACCAACAGCTCACCTTTTAAACAACATTGTTGTCGCTGTTGTTGTGATTTCTTACCTGTCTCCCTCAAAGGCCCCTCCCTAAACCGAAAACCCCAGGATTCCATAGGATGTTGAAAGTGGAATCATAGCGCTAGAACAGTCTAGTGCAGAAATGGCCTACCTGCCTGTCTGTCTAATTTCAAACCCAGGAGCTAGCTGCTGGCCACTTCTGTTGTTTGCTTTTGTATTTTTGGTGGTCCGGGTGCCCCCGAGACAGAATTTTTGCCCCCCAATCCCCTCCACTTTTTTTTAGAGCAGTGATATCACTGATCCCAGTTGTTGCTAGAGGCAGGGAGGCGGGATTCAAGAAGACTGTTGGCAACTCTGCTGAGGATTTGTGTAGAAATCTGGTTCTGGTGCCTGGTTCTCAGGTAATGCACTGGGGATTCCTCCTTAGGAGGCAGCCTTGGCTTTCATCGCAGGTGACAAAGGCGAGGACCTCCATCTCTGTGCATTCAGGGGAGTGTTCGGTTTGGCTTTTTTTTTTTTAAGTTTAGCCATGTACTGAATACTCCCATGGGTCAAAGGCTAGGAAGGCACACCTGCATGTGGAAAAGAGCTTACAGAGGCACCAGCCCATGTTGTATGGAATGTGTATCTCTGGAACTCCTTGCAACTGGAGCCGTGGCCGGCTGTCTCCCTAATTGCCTTTTGAGACACCAGGCAAAGATCATTCTTTTTCAACAGACAAGCATGCGCACGCACACACGCACACACACACGTCAGTCAACCCAAAAGATTCAACGGATCTCCTCTAATAAGGAATGAAAACAGGATTTGAGTCAATATTTCAGAACTGTAAATACCTTAAGCTTCTCTGGTTCATAAGAAGGTACTACTAAAAACCCATCCAGGTTAGACTATCATCCAGTCCAGCATCTTGCTGAGAGTCGGTGGGGGGATTACTTTTTAAGAAACTACAACTTATGACATTAGATATTTGTATAAAGCAGTGTGTGTGTGTGCGTGTGCGTGTGTGCATTTGACCTTTCTTCTGCTCTTCCCACACCTGCACAATGGCGTTCCCATCCAGTATCCCCCATCTTGTTCTACAAATATCCTTTTTTCCCCCCTCTGGGCATTTCAGCCCCAGCCTAATCATGGTCTTCTCTGAAGCAGTATTGCTTCCCTTCCAAAAAACCCCAAAATGCTATCTGAGGGCTTTATGAACCCAATTGGATTCCCTTGGAGGAAAATGCATCCTGACAGCCTCATTCCGGGGCTGCGGAGATTGCCTTTCGGCTGGCCGACGCTTCATTCTGCGACGTCTCTCTTTGATTTGGGTGATGAAAAGTCGCTCAGGGGGAGTAAGAGCTGCGACTAACAGGCGGTAATCTTTCCAGTTGAGGCAGCGTGGCATAGGGGTTTGAGCATAGGGCGAGGACTCCAGAGACCAGAGTTCAAATCCCCGCTCAGCCCTAGAAACCCACTGGGTGACCTTGGGCAAGTCACGCTCTCTCAGCCTCAGAGGAATGCAAAAGCAACCCTCCTCTGAACAAATCTTGCACTCCAAACCCTTATAGGTTCACCTTAGAGCTGCCATAAATCAGAAACAACTTGAAGACGTTGTATGACGAGGACAACAATGAGTAGATTAAGACAGAGGAAGACGGTTTTCAAGCTGCTGCAGAGACTAGAACACAAACCAGTGGATTCAAATTAGGAAAAAAAACCCTGTATACATAAGGAGGACCTTTTTGACTGTAAGAGCTATTTGAGTGTTCAGTTAGATGTCCCTTGTGGACCCTTCCAGTGCGATGATGCTTTGATCCTTTTGTTTCTGTCCAGTGGCTATAAGAAGGGTTAGTTTGTGTTCAGTGGACAACTACAGACGGATAGATTCAAATCAAGGAAGCCCCGCCTGCCCTGCGTCTCAAGACTCATCCTTCCTGAAGTACATCCATGGACTCAATGGGATTTTGTGTGTTGACCGATCATCCACGCATTCATGGAATGGGTTTCCTCTAGCTGGGACTCGCCAACAGGATTCCCGCCACCCTGTTTCTTTCTTTCTTGCCTTTCTACCAATATTGGAACTCAAGGAGGCTTACAATGGTAAAAACAATACAGCTAAACACTTACAGAAAGTGAATATTAAAGTGGGATTAGGCTATTGGCAATATTAAAATGATACAGGACTACACTTTAAAAGATAAAATATCAAAGATAAACAGCAATTAAAACTGCCTAGTGTAGGAGCAATTCAGCATCCTCAGCCCATTCTTGAAAAACTTTCCATTTTAAAAGCCAGCTGGAATTAAAAGCTCTTTGCCCAGTAATGGAAGGACAATGGCAGCAGTTGGCTCCCACAATTCTCTATGAAGGTTCAGCAGAGATGGCGTTGGTGTAGTAATCTGAGTGTGGGACTACGACCCTGGAGACCGGGTGACCTTGGGCGGGTCACACACTCTCAGCCCCAGAAAAACCTTTGACAGGTTCACCTTAGGGTTACCATGAGTTGGAAACACCTTGACAGCATACAGCATGAAAGTTCAGCACCACGGAGAGTTGCTTAGCAGTTGTGGGTTGGTTCACCGCCTTCCCACAGACTGGCTGCTCAGTCCTTTTCTCCCAGCTGAGGCTTCAAACAGCAGAGGAAACTGGATTTAAGGAGGTGTTTGGCACAAGAGGGGCCCTCTCTCCTTCTCTCTGTGCTCCTCTGTGTTTAAAAGGGGGCTGGTAACCCGTTGGTGTGCTCTGCACATCTTCCTAACAGCCAATGTGGTCTAGAGCGTTGAATGCTGGACCGTGACTGTGGAGGTCAGGGTTTGAATCCCTTCTCAGCCACGGGAACCCACTGGGTGACCTTGGTCAAGTCACACTCTCTCCGCCCCAGAGGAAGGCAGAGCTGAGGGGGCAAGAAGCAGACGTGCATTGGTTGCACAAGGGAGGTTGCACAATTGGTTGTGCAAGGGAGGAATTCAGCTGACGGTGTGGCAGCACCACTGTTGTTTAACTATGTAAGTGTAGATTGATGCAATGCAAGCATGATTTAGGATCTCGGCCAAGGTTTCCAAGGAGTCGGATGTATGTCACAAAGGGCTCCAGAGTGGAACAGAGTGGAAAGCTGTTAAAAAGAGCTTGAGTTTACTGTCAAGTTCTGTGCCATGTACAGGCTAACTCCAGTCCCCAAAAAATAAGCTTAGAAGTTTGCAGCCTCTTTGGGAAATGGTGTTAGCAGTGCCGTCATACTCTCACTCTCAAACACTTTTAGAAAAATCTTATTTCATCTCCATATCATAGGGAAGGGAGAGGGGAAGTACATAAATGAATACTATCCTTTTATTCAGGGTGCTTCTTGCTCAACATTTGGGCCAGGGAATGTGTTCTGAATGAATGCAAATATGCTTATTTTCCCCTTTTTTGTTGGTAGGGTTTTTTCCCCTCAGTAGAGTCTTGCTCAAAGGCAGTTGTGGCTGGCAGCTCTTGTGTTTGTGGGGTGATGAATCTGCTCTAGCATTTAGCTTCAACTTTTAAGAAGCTACCCAAGGGGCAAAACTCTACACCCAAACAGGTCTGGCATTTTGGATCACTCCTTTAAAGTTCAGACTGAAACCCAGCATGGATGGCTTGCCCAGCTGGCGTGGAAGTTACTACTTCTCATGGGAGCACAAGGTTGGGCGGGGGGAGGTGGTATACTAAAAGCAAATTCTCTTGGACTTTTGAAATCTAGGAATCCCTAAATCCAGGACCAGACTTTCATTTGCCTTCCTTGGCATTCCCCAAAACCTCTAGAAATTCTTGTCACATGATGTGTATCCCTTTCCCACTTCAATTGAAGTCAAACGCTGGGGAAACTCAATGAGTTTCGAAGAGAGCTAAAACACTGTAATTTCAGGGTTTCCCGTGCCTGGTTTGAAAACCTCCCACCCACGCTGAGACACCCAGGAGTGCCAAAATGCCATGAATTTTAATTATTGGGCTCCCTGCATGAAGGGGCTGCCTTGCAGAAAATGAAATATTAATAAAACATAAAGCATTGGTCTCGTTTCTGCTTCATAAGCATCCTTGACAGTGCAGAAGACAGAGGAGAGTCTGAGCCATTTTAACAGAGGCTGGTTAAAAGGAGTCCTCATGCCACGACATGTGTCCCCCCCGAACCAGAAGGCCTTAGGGTGCGAAAGAGGAAAGCCTGCCCATCACTGTGGGAGCCACCTTTCATTCATTTGTGGCAGCACCCATCCATTTTTAAAGAGAGGTTGAATTTTGTGAACTTCCTCTCGTTATTTGATCCTAGCAACAGTGGTTGTGTGTTTTGCAGGCACTGTTGTGTATCTGTATACTGGCCACGTACTTGGCGGGAGAGGGCCCTTGGCCAGAGTCTTCTGGTGGCTTTACAGTGGAGTGAATTCCATTTACACAGCTTAGTTAAACAATGGTGGTGCTGCCACACCTTCAGCTGAATTCCTCCCCTGTGCAACCAATGCTGTACCTGCCAATGCACGTCTGCTTCTTGTCCCCTTACCTCTACCTTCTTCTGGGGCTGAGAGAGTGTGACTTGACCAAGGTCACCCAGGGGGTTCCCACAGATGAGCAGGGATTCTAACCCTGGTCTCCACAGTCACAGTCCAGCATTCAACCCTCTAGACCACATTGGCTCTCAGGAAGATGTGCAGAGAACAGCAACAGGTTACATTTTGGTGGCTGTGCAAGGGTTGGATCCTATGCAGTTCCACAGTTGCTGGGTTTTTTGTTGTTGTCAGTCTTGAGTGCCATCAGGTCAGGTTTGATTTATGGTGATTCAGTGGATGAGAAACCTCCAGGATCTACTGAGGTCTTGTCAACCCTGCTGAGGCCCCAAAGTTATATGAAGTTAGGCCTGTTCTTGGTAGTTTGGTGGCTGTAAAGTTCTGGGCACAGAGGGACGGGACTGCAGGAGTGGAAGAGACTGGACTGCAAACTAGTGGATTCAAATTGCAAGAAAAGAATTCTGCTAAGACATTAGGAAGAAATTCCTAACTGCAAGAGCTGCTTGACAGTGGAATTATCACTGGATAATGTGGCATGTTCCAAGCAGTATTGCTTTTCGTAATTGTGCTACTGTCTATGGTGGTTTCCTTCAAATATTTGGTTAGTCCATTTGGAATTACTCCCAGAACATCTCTCACTACAGGAGCCACTGTTATTTCCTTTTCCCAGAGGGTTTGAATCTTCATTTGTCACTCTCAGTAGTTCATAATCTCTTTCTTATCTTCATCTTTCATTCTTCTAGCTCCCAGGATTTCCATACCTATAGTCTGAGCTTTCTTTTTCTCAACCGCAGTTATGTCTGGCATATTCTCTTCCAACTGTTTATCAGCTTGAAATCTTTAAAGTCTCAGAAGCCTTGGACTTCACCACTTTGGCACTTTTTTCCAGACTTCAGGCTCCCACCAGCTCTTTGTGGGTGGCGAATCACGTTTGTTACATCAGTTCCAAATGTATTACTGCTGCCACTTTATCATGACATTTCTTATATTCAGTCTGTGTAATCATGCTGTTCTTCTACCAGTGCTACTGCATTAACAACAACAGTGCTACGTAATTACCCACTTACCCCAAACCCCACGTTACTGGCGAGCAGCTACTGGGACGACGGGGCTCCACTCCCCGTCAGTCAAGAGGGAGGTGCCTGGCACCCTCACCCCTTCCCAGTAAGTGATGGCTGGTGCAACAGGCATAGGAAAGGCCCCTGTCACCAATCCCCCTTTTGCTGGAGATTGTCTGCACAAGGAAGGGCAGGACATCAGGCTGCTGCCTCCCCATCCGGAGGGGGAATGGACCCCCGTGAATTGCAGTGGCTGCTTTCCTGCAGCCGCTGCAGTCCTGTTTAGGGGACTTTCACAGTCTCTACCTTGCCCCGAAGGAGAAGCTGCCTAGGGATCGTGAACACCTTGCAGAACAAATGCATATCTGTAAGTGACCTGTTTGTAACTGCAGTTCTCTGGCCTTTATTTTATACAGCATCTTTCTCCCAAACTGGGGATTCAGGACAGCATAATAATTAAAGAAAGCAATACCAGTAAAGAAATAACAAAAAGTGAGCATTGAAATACAATTAAACTATTGATAATATTAACACGATTTATGACTACACTTAAAAAGATAAGATGCAAGTGAAAGACCGAAAGCAATTGGAACAGTTTGGATCAAAGCCTGCATTACAGGTGAAGAGACTCCTTCAAGGCACGCGGTCCCATCTGACCATGGAAGCGAAACAGAGTCAGTCCTGGTTAGTACTTGGATGGGAGACTGCCAATGAACACCAGGTGCTGTAGGCTTTATTTCTGATGAGGGGGCTGGCAGAACCACTTCTGAGTATTCTGTGCCTAAGAAAACCTAGGAAATTCAGAGTGTCACTGTAAGTTGACAGGCAACTTGAAGTCCCATACGGAAAGCAGACTCCATCCGGGGAGCCACGCCTGCCCTGATTTTGCAAGACCTGATCAGATAAGATGCAACTGAAAGACCAAAAGCAATTAGAACAGTTTGGATCAAAACGGCACAGCAGTCTCAGCCTATTCTTTAAAAACTTTCTGGTTTTGAAGCCTGTTGGAATAAAATGGTTTTTGCTGGCCGAGGGAAGAAAAGCAGGGAGGGGCCTGTTGCGGCTTCCCTGGGAAGAGGGGTCCAGAGTTTTGGGGCAGCCCCACCCACCAGAAGAACGACAGAAGCAACAGCAGGAGGAAGAGATTGTGAAGCATCGTTATGGCGAGACTCCATCAAGGAGGCCACGATGGCCGCCCCGAGTTTGCAAGATCCGAGCAGGGCTGTGGAGGGGAGGGGGACTTGGAGCTCTCTCTTTCCATCGGGTCGCCATAAGTCAAAGTTGACTTGACAAGAGTTAACAACAACAGCAAATATATCCTGAAACACCAAAGTAAGCGACTGTGGACTTGGGAGGCCTGTAGACTTGGGATTCAGCACCTTTGGGCAAAGCAGTCAGCTGTGCCCCCTCTCCCAGCGGTAAGAGTTCCTTGGGAACAAGTCCAAGGGGACGTGAGAAACCCTCTGAATGAAATCACCCCAGAGTAGAAGCTCAAGAGCACAGTTGGAAGAAGGGATCCTACCTGGGAGAGCCACACTATCCGATGAGACCTCCCCGATTTCTAGATTCTTGGACGGAATCCCCTTAAGGTCCAAAACCTCAATCGGTAACCCCTGGGAGACTGGGCTGCCTGTACTAATACTCTTAGAACCGCAGAGTCTGAGAGTTGAAAGAGACCCCACAGAACATCCAGCCCAGCCCCCTCCTGCCATGGAGGAAGACACCTTCAACACATTTGCTGGCAGGTGGACATCCAACCTCTGTTCAAAAACTTCCAAAGAAGGAGACTCCACTGCACTCCACTGAGGCAGCGGATTACTATTATTTCCAGTCTTATGACCATGTCTGTGAGGATTGAGAGTGTTGGACTATGACTGTGGTTCGGGGTTCAAATCCCTGCTCAGCCATGGAGACCTACTGGGTGACCTTGCGCGCAACACCCTCTTTCAGCCACAAAGGAGGGCAAAGGCAAAAGCCCTCTGGACAACCCTTCTCAAGAAAGCCCCCTGAGAGGGTCGCCATAATTCAGAAAAGGACTGCCTCTGGGAATGGCTTCCCTTCCACGTGTGTGTGTGTATGTGTGTGTGTGGTGGGTGTGAAACACAACGGTAGAAAGGGACGCAATCCTGCGATGCTCGCGGCTCCGCCCCCCGAGACCTCTGGCTCCTCCTACCCCACCCGTGGGTCCGTTCCCCTCCCGCCCACGCGTCGCGCGATCCCGGGGCTCTTCGTGGTGCGGGAAGGGCGGAAGGTCCTCGGCCGCGCCTGCTCCCCTCGCCTGGAAGCCGGGCCGGCTCCTGCCGGGCTGTGCTGCGACCCTTCGCTGCAGCGCGCCGTGGGGCGGGGGGGAGAGAGCTCCCTTGCGGGGAGATGGGCAAGCACGGCTTCCCCAAGAGAATTCCCCCCCCACGCGCGCGCGCGCACGGACACAGACGCGCACGCGAGGGACCCTGAAACCTCCACCTAAGCGCGCGCGCGCGCGTGTGTGTGGAAGGGGGGGGTCCGGAGGAGGCTCGGCGGAAGCACCGCTGGCGAGGAGGGGAGGGCGGTCGGGCGGAGACCCCCAAGCCTCGGACCCGGCGGGAGCGCCGAGGCCCCCCGGCCCGCCTTTCGCTCCGGGGGAAGGCGAGCCGGGGGCGGGGGGCGTCCTCTTCGGGGCCTCGGGAGGGGGCGCTCACGCAGGGGTTCCCCGCCCGCCTCCCTCCTCCTCCTCCTCCCCGGGGCGAGCGAGGACGAGGCGCTCTGCCGGTGCTCCGGGGAGGGCGCCCTCCTCGGGTTTTTTCCTGCCGCAGAAAAGTTTTTTTTCCTTTTCAAAGGGGGTCTTTCCCGGGGCCGGGCAGGAGTGCCGGGCGCGCCTCCGGCCGAGGTGCCGCTCCCGCAATGCCGGCGGCGGCGTCGACGGATGGCCGGCCGGCCGGCCGGCCGCCCTCCGTCCCCGTCGCTCTCTCTGCCTCTCTCTCGCCGCGCCCGGGCGAGCCTCTCATCCAAACCTCGGGTCACGTAGGATTGCGTAGAAGCGGCAGCCGGGGAGGGAGGGAGGGAGGCGAGCCCGCCGCCGGCCCCAGCAGCAGCAGCAGCAGCAGCAGCAGCAGCAGCAGGAGGCGGAGGCTGCGATTCTCCGCGGTGGTCCCGGGCAGCCGCCCCCGCCGGATCGGAGCCCGAGCCTCCTCGGCTCCCGGCTCGGATCTGCCTCCCTCCGCGCCCGTCCGGCGGCGGCTCCCCGGGAGCGCTTTCCTCCCTCGGCCGCTCGGCGGGTGGGGGGCGGCGGCGGCGGCGGCGGGACCCGGCGGAGGAGCCCGGGATGGCTCGGAGGCGGCGGCGGCGGCGGCGGCGGCGCAGCTGAGGAGCGGCCGGGCGGCGGGAGGATGAGGCTGGCCGCCCAGGGGGCCGGGGCCAGGAGCCGCGGGGGCCACCACCGGGCAGCCGCCGCCGCCGCCGAGGCCGGCGGAGGAAGGGGAGAGGCGGCGGCGGCGGCGGAGGGGGGCGGGCATGTGAGAGAGCCCGCCTTCCCTCGCCCCCTCCCTCTCCCGCCCTCCCCCCGCCCGCAACAAGCGTGAAGACGAACGGCGCCTCCGCCGCCTTTCGGAGCTCCTGACGCCGCCGCCGGGAGAGGCCTGGGGGGGAAGCCCGAAAAGCCCGGCGGGAGGACTTGGGGTCCGCCCGCCCGCCCGCCCACCGTCGGGGCCGGGGATGACGGGGAGGAGGAGACGCAGGGCTTTGGCGGCGCCCCCTTCGGCCCAGCAGCGGAACCAGCAGCACCGGCGCCGCGGCGATGCCGGCCCGGGGAGCCCGGGAGCCGCCGCCGCCGCCGCCGCCTTCGGAAGCCGGCGTTGCCGCCGCCGCCCCGTCGGACCCAGCCGCCTGAGGAGCCGCCGGCCCTTCCCGGCCCGCCCCGGGGGACGGTGAGCCGCCGCCCAGCCCGACCCGTCGCCGGTGCCGCCGCCTCGGCCGGTGCTGCAGCCCGAGGCTTCTTCCGTGGACTTCGCTCTCCCCGCCGCCTTCCTTCGCTCCCTGGGACGCTCGCTCGCAACCGGGACCGGCCGGCCGGCCTCTGCGCCCCCTCCCCCGGCCGACCCCGCGCCCCGCCGTGCCAGCCTCGGCCCTGGAGGGCCCCGGGGGCCGCTGCGGGGGGCTCGGAGCGGGACGGCCGGGGCGCGGGGGAGGTGGCGCGGGGAAGGGCGGGACGAGGAGGAGCCGCCGCCGCCGTTGGCACCGCGGCGAGGCCCGAGGGGGCCACCGGCCCTGCGGCCCGCCCCTCGCCTGCCTCGGATCGGCGCCGGGGGCAGCCGGCGGTCCGCGGGCGCCTTTTGCCCCCGGCCCCCGGGCTGGGCCGGGGGGGAGGGAGGCGGGAGAGACCCCTCCGGCAGGGGCCGGTTGGCGCGGCGCCCTTTCCCCGCCCGGCTCGGGAGCCCCGATGGACCCGGGGGGCCTTCGCGGGGGCGATGAGGGCTAGCGGACTCTGAGGACCGGCGCCGCGGCTCCGCTCCCGCCGCCCCGCCCGGGCTCCGGCCATGGCCGCGGCCATCGCCAGCTCGCTGATCCGGCAGAAGCGCCAAGCCCGCGAGTCCAACAGCGACCGCGTGTCCGCCTCCAAGCGCCGCTCCAGCCCCAGCAAGGACGGCCGCTCCCTCTGCGAGAGGCACGTCCTGGGCGTCTTCAGCAAGGTCCGCTTCTGCAGCGGCCGCAAGAGGCACGTCCGGCGGAGACCAGGTCAGTCGCCCCGCCGCGCCCCGCCGCCGCCGCCGCCCCGGGGCCCCCGGGAGGGAGGGAGGGAGGAGACGGGGCCCCGCCGGCCGAGCGGCCGGGAGAGGTGAGGAGGGTCGGCTCCGGGAGAGGCTCCTGAGCACGCGCAGAGCGCCGGCGGAGGGGCGCACGCTCCCCCTCTCCCCCGCCGCGCCCTTTCCTACGGATCGCCCCTGCTCCTCCCCAGCCGCTTCCGAGCGCGGAGGGTCTATTTCTCCGTCCGAGCCAACCGGGAGGCTGCTCTTCTTCCCCATCCTGATTTCCCGCAACCGCCCGGCACCCGCTGCTGAAACTCGCCGCCCTTTCCGACCCGTAATTGGGCGATGGGTTGCTTCCAAGCTTGGAGCTTCTGTCTGATTCCTGCCCCTGGGCTTTCTCCCTCCGTCCCCTTCTCCTCCCTTCCTGAGTTCTAGAAAGTCCCAGGGATCCCATCCCCAAATGGCATTTGGGGGGTAGACTGCCCCTGGACCGGGAGGTTCTGTTTATCCTTCCGGTCTGACACCTGCTGGAAGACTTTTCTTTTTGTCTCTTTTGTATCTCAGATGTAAGAATACCCCGTGGCTGCCCCGGGCCCAAATGTAGCTGTTTAACCCTGTTTCTAGCAGGATGGTGAACCCCAGCGCCTCCTGCACCAAGGCAGGGGCCCAGTGAGGCATCATGTCCCTGTGGCTGCCTCTTGCCTCCCCTCTCCCACAACAGGGGGTCTTGATGTCTGGGTTTGATTACCGAAACACAGCTTGGCCTAAGGCATCTCTGAGCATGTGCGGATTTCCAGTGAGGAACTGCTGAGTCTCTGTCATCAGAGGGGTTGAGGTTTAGAGAGAGCTTTGTTTTCAGGGTGTGGACACGGCCACAAGGACGGGTATTCTGCCGTACTCACCCTTACTCTGGAGAAGCCGTAGTAAGCACCGTGGCCCTTCTCGGCACTTTACTTTTGGGTGGGTCAGAGGTGCTGGGGGATAGACCCTGGCTGAAGAAGGCCTTGCCGTGGCATCCTTCAGCGATGTTTGAGTCAGGGTGTGTGATATATTATGTTCCAAACAGTCATCCCCAAAATCAAATGGCCAAATTCAGCCTGAAATATTTGCCTGCGCATATTATGCAGCTGAATTTAGCCGTGGGTTTGGGGCTTTGCTGTTGCTCCCTGTTGAGTGCAAGTCGGGCAGTAAACCCAGGGTCATGTGTGAAGTGGAAGCACCCATGATTTGTGTCCTGGAATCTAACTTCAGCGTCAGGAGACGAAATCCCAGAGTTATAGACTTTTGGCAAGGGCTGTGGGATGCCTTTAAAAATGCTTCTGCCTTCCTCACCTCTCTTTCATTTCGTTCCCCTCTCCCAAGTCAACATGTCTGTAGTGAATAAAGTTGGGGGCTTTCAAAGTTTCATTGCTTAAATGCCGGCCCTCTCATTTTAGTGGCGACAGCCCACTAGCCAGTGCTGAAGGGCAACAGGCGTCTTTCTCCCTGAGCCCCGCCGGTTTTGGTTAATGGTGGGCACCCTGGCCTACCGCAGGACTTACTAAGCAGAATCGTGGCCAGGACTTTGCAGTTTGTAGGGAGAAGAGTGGATCAAAATTGTCCAGTGGACAGAGGAGGTGTTTGGTGGGAGTAATGGTGTTTTCCCAGTTCCGTGTCCAGCTGAGACACTGACTCACTCTGTGGGCTGGAGCGGGTCCCTCACCGATCTTGTTCTCCATCTGTAAAACGGGTATGCAGTAAATTGGTTTACACACCATTGGGAGAAGCTGGTAGCCTAAGACACGCTGGGTGGTATTCATTGGTATGGGTGCACCAGAGAATGAATACTGTGGATGGAAGGTGGGGATGGAGTGTAGCGGAGTCTCCTTCTTTGGAGGTTTTGAAACAGAGGCTGGATGGCCATCTCTCAAAGGGATGGCTTGGATGGTGTCTTCCTGCCTGGTAGAAGGGGCTTGGATTGGATAGCCCTTGGGGTCTTTTCCGGCTCTAAGATTCTATGAATGGTTTATCTGTCTCCTTCCAAAGGTTTTGGGAATGTGTGGGGGGAACGGGAAAGCCTGGCTGCAGAAGTAGAAATGCAGTTGAAAGCTGCTGAGTGTTGCCCACTGCCTTTGTAAAAAAGGTGACATGGATGGATATGTTGCCCGCTGACCACTATTCTCCTCACTTGAGACAGTATCATTCTTGCTGTTATTTTGTTACAGTTATTAATAACATTAGTGTTACTATATTTATATCATTCAGTATCTGTAAGGTTCTTAGGGTGGCATACAATGAAATCAATTTAAACAGCTTTGAATAACAAGAATGGTTGAAACAGATGGAAAGCCTATAAAACAATATAATCAGTTAAAGCAAAGTGCTTAAAATCAGCTGAAAACTGTTCGAAGACCATTGAAAACTATGGGAATGTGCAGATTCAAGTGAAATCAGTCTGGGTTGTTAATCCAGAATAGCGGCTCTCCCCAAATTCTCTGCTTGGGATCCCAACAAAGATCAGAACCAACCTCCCCTCCTGGCCCCTGCCAGGCCCGGTAGATTCGGGAGGATTCCTCCGGCCTTGTTTCTGCTTTGGTGTAGGAGTGCAAGAGTTTCCAGATCAGTTTTCCAACCTAAAACCCTTTTATTTGAGATTCTATTCGTTCCCAATAAGTGCTTGTTTTCCCTTCCTGGTTCCCTGCAGCGCAGTTTGGGAGAATTTTTTCCTGCCCAGAAGGGTTTGGAGAGGAGCAACCTCACTTCTCTTGCTACTTTCGTGTTTATGAGTACAACAATTTGGGGCGGATGGGTTGGGGGAGTGGTAGTTGACCCCCGAAAGGTGGCCCTGGGGAGACCTACACCCTAGGAATTGTCTTGGCCAAGGTTCTGTATCGTGCTGGCTAGGTGTAAATGGGCGCCAGTGTAGTTGCGCAGTGGTTGAGCTACACCACCCTTCGGCTGGATGCTGACCTTGCGCAAACAGCAGTGTTTCTACCGATGCGCCTTTTGATTGTTCCCCTTGCGCAATGGGGAATAAGGTGCTGAGGCTGCATCTGTAACCGCGGTGGATCAAATGAGACCGCGACGGCACTGACAGAAAGTTAAGCACTGCCCAATAATGTGCAACTGCCCAGCTGGAATCCTGTTAATTAAACTCAGCTGGAGTTGACCCATTCAGTCAGTGGTCAGATGGATGAGTCAACATGTGGGTACACCCAGTGAATTCAGCTGTGGTCAAGGCTAAGGATTTAGACTCATGGGAGATCTGCTTACACAACTGTAAGCTGCAAACATCTGTTGCACGACGGCCAAGAAAAACACAACTGCATTTGCAAGGGAACTTAGGGTAGGACAGCAACAGGATTGTGGCCATGTGGTACTGTGAGTTGGAGGGGCTCTCCAGAGCCTTGGTCAGGGGTTCTCTCCTATCTTCTCTACCTGTGTAACTGACAGAGTAGGGATGTGACCCCCTGAGAATTTTGGAATGGCAAACATACCAAAGGTAGAGAAGCTTGGAGCTAGGACTCCAAGAGGCCAGAGTTCAGATCCCCACTCAGCCGTGGAAACATAATGGGTGACCTTGGCCAGGTTACGCTCTCTTAGCCTCAGAGGAAAGCAACAGTGACAAACTGCCTTGGGACAGATCTTGACAACAAAGACCCTGTGATAGGTTTGCCTCAGGGTTCCCGTAACTTGGAAATGGCTAAGGCACACAGCAAAAACAGGCAGATCTGGGTCTTCAAGGCTGAGAGGCTGCATGGATTGCTGAAAAACAAAACACAGTGAAACAACCCAAAGGTCCGTTGTAAGAGTTGCAAGTCCTCTAACCTGTTTTGAAGGTGGTTCTTCCAGGAGAGGCAATTTGCTTTTTTGTTTTGGTTGGGAGAAAGACTGTCCCGGGACTCTGGGGGGTGAAGGGCCACCTAACCAGCCTTGAGGGATCCACAGTTTGCCCACCTCAGGAGCTGTGGCGGTTTGCCTGCTGTGGAGCGAGGCTTGGGGTGTTCTCGCAAATTCCTGTTGGTTGCAAATGTAAGGGAGGGAATGATCTTGATGTGGGAAGAAAAAAGGGTATCCAAACCAGGGAAAATGTTTAGAAGCCGCAGAGTCATTAAGCATTTAGAAATCTCAAGGAAAAGCAAATCAAGCATTTCCAGAACTAACCATCAACTCCCTGGCACCTGACATGGGGCACAAACGAACAAGTTCCCCCTCTTCTTAAAATTTCTGAGCTGTTTCTTTCCCCTAAACCAGTTTTTGAATCATTTGCATTCCCTTTCTGGGTAGTTTTGAGCTTAACAGCACAGAGTTCAATCTCTGATAGGCATCTTGATTCTTCCACACAGTTTCTAAGAGGAGCAAAAGGGTGGTGGGAGTCTGGGATGGGGTGGGTGGCAGTACAAGCCTGAGTCTTTCCTCTTTGCATCAGGTGCTGTGGGGCTGGAGTAGGGCCAAAGGAAGTGTGGCTGTCAGTGCCTATATCGTTGGGCATTAATTCCACACGTGGTTTTGACTTGGGCTTTCAAAGGGTTCTCTTGTTCCTAAATTGGTTCAGAACCATGGAGAGCTCCTTCAGAGCTAGGAGATGCCTGGATTGTATTCGCTGTGCTGCTCAGCTAGGAACCATCCACCACCGCTGAAGCCTAAAGTGCAAGGCATTGGTTGCTCAGCACAGACTCCAAAAATCCCATTTCTTAAGGCCTGTTTTCTTGCTAAATCCAGAGGCCCCGGCAGGACGTCTGTGGAACTTGAACCAGCTAGCACCAAGTAGCAAAATAATTGGACTGGTTCTAGGAGCTTCCCCTAGTCTTTCCCTTGCCCCACATAATCCTGCTCCTTCCAGTTTTGTTTGATGCTCCAGATTTGAGATCTTTCAAAGGAACTGCCTAGAGCCAGAAAGCTGTTTCATGGGTTTTTTTTTTCCAGGTCTTTTGAACACAAGCCAGAAGTGTTTAGACGTGCTGGCTGATGTGGTTCCTTTCCTAGCCTGTGCTCTTGAACGGATGAAATAGACTTTTTGCTGTGCTAACATCCATTTGCATCTTCTACTAAACTGTGAATGGGTGGGCGCTCCCACTGAAACCCACCTGGATACATTTCTAGGATTGCGCTTTACTGGCAACTAAGGTGCCTCTCCTCGCCTATAACAGCTTGTGAGACCTTTTCTGCTCTTAAGCGGTCCAGTTGAAAATGTGAGGAAAGGAAAAGCCCTGGCTACCCCTTTTCCCAGAAGGAAAGTGAGTTTTCCTAGCAGGAAAACGGATCCTAGGTTGGCTAGATCAGGCTCTGGTGCCGAGCTTGGTCTAGAACGTGGCTTGGCTTAAAAGTCAGAAAAGGGTTTGTCTGAACATTTCACTGGCATTGGGTCCGTTGCTGCGGTTTGGAAGTGACTAAAACTAGCTAATTAAAAATGGTTATTATGGGCTTAATAATGAGTTATTATGTAACAGAAAGACAGCATGTGTCCGCTATCTTGGTGGAATAGAAGAATGCCTTCCCTGCATATAAACATGAGAGGTTTAAATCTGCCCTTGTTTCATTCTCTCACTCAAGAGTAAAGAATTTTCAAGTTTTTCCCATTTTTTCAGTGATATCTTTTGAGACTTCTAGTGAAATATTTGTAAAAATTATAGTTTTATCCTATAAAATAGACATTTCTGCACAAACCCCATATTTTCTGTTTTCTGGGTTTTTTTTTCAGTTTGGCAATCTGGAGTGAGAAGTTTGTAAGAAATAATTATTTTTCACCCAGAAAGTACATGTTTTGCAAATATACAGAAAACAATCCAGTGTATTTTCACAAAACAATACATTGTGCAAAGTCCACTGCTTTCTGCACAAAATATTACGGTTTCTTTTTTCTTTAGAAAAAACAAAGTGCTTTTTGCATACAGATCTTTTTTGCCAAAAGTCCTGGGCAGGAGGTAGAAATCCCAAACCCTTGTAGAGGCTGATAATTTTTTCAGCTGGACATCACAGCGTGTCCCAGCATCCTTTCACATCAATGATGAAGAAAGTTCTGAGTATTCTTTCCATTTCTAGACAACATCTCTCTTTATGTTTGGCCAAAAACTAGTTTGTGCCCTGAAGGGGACAGAAAGACCTTGCCGTTCTGCACATCAGCCTAAGTCCTATGAGAATGGCTTGTGTGTTTCCACAGAGTGCATGCTTCACATTTCCTTGAAAGGCTGTGAAATGCTGGCTCTGAGGTCCTCAGATGGCCACCTTCCGGGGGGTGCTTTAAACAGTAGGATTTCTACATGGCGGTGGGTTGGACTGGATGGCCCTCGGGACCCTTCCAGCAATAAGAATCTGTGATTCTAAACTGTAGTTTCTTACACAGCACCTGAGAGACCGTTTTCCATCATGCCGTTTTTGAGAAGCAAAGCTTTCTCTTCCTTATTCCTCCCTCCATTGGTCGTAGGTGAAAGCAGAAACAATGTGGGGGATGCTGTTGTAATTTCGGCTGAAGAAGAGCCACCTCCTTTGTGTATGTGTGTGTGTATATTTTGCAGGTGTGTGCATTTTCCAGGAGGCCGTTGTGCATTGTATAATTGCAAAGCTAGAAGTAGGAAGGCGTGGATTGCTCTGGGCTCAGAACAAGACATGTTTGGACTACAAGTCACAGCATCTTCAGGTGGGGTAGTCACTGGGGATGCTGGGATTCCGGAAAACGAACTTCTCTCAGAGCTCAGGTTGAGGGTGATCAAATGCAGTGTGTTGCTTGGGTTCGAGAAGGACCTCCTTCCGTCTTATGATTGATTTGCGGGCAGTGCTGGGCTTGCTGCCTTTTCCCCGAGGCATGCGACTTGGCTCCTTTCCTTGGGGCACCTCTTTTCCCCCTGGGCTCCTCCTGCCGTTTGCCTGTGCCCTGCTTGTGGCCCAATCCATCGTCTGTCAAAGCGGTCCCTTCTCACTCCCTCTATGCACAACACAGGGGAGCCAGAGAAAGGTTGCGTTCTTCCCCAAAGCCATTACAAAACAGTGCGCAAACACTTCCTATGTGCTCCACCTCTTCCTTTTCTGGGGAACAAGGAGACGGTGAAACGTGTGTCTGGCACTGGTGGGCTCATGAGCCCCTCACACTTTCGGCTAGTGGTGGGCAGCCAAGATTGAGGCCAGTTTGGGTTAGGGCTAGGGTTAGGGCTTATTTATCTGCAGCAAAAATGTCATTTGCAGCTGAAAATCATCTGAAAGTCACAAATTTGGTAATTTTTGAGTCAGGGAAGGGTGTCCACACTATGCAATTAACTGCCGTGGCTCCGTCCTACTGAATTCTGGAATTTGTAATTTCTTGATATATTTAGAATTTTCTGGCAGCGAACTCCAGTGCTGTAGTTCATGGAAATGTACTACTGAATGCTGGGTGCATCACCAGACTACAGATCCCAGGATTCTATGGGACAGAGTCAGGACAGTTAAACTGGTATCAAAGTGCTATGATTCCACAGTCTGGATATACCCTGGGAAGAGTCTGGAAGGGTTTGGGAGTACATTAAGCTAATTTACCACTTTTAGAAGATTCCAGGAGCGGAGATTGATCTTTTTCAAGCCTTTTTAACCACCTTCCCCCCAAAAAAAGAAAATGGAGAGGAGAGACAGCTGGGGGCTACAGACAAACCCAGGGACTGCCCACTTGGGTCACATTTTGCTCACCCTTCCTTTTGTCATTGGGGTGCTGTTGCTCTGTAGCTCTCAGGAAAATTAAAATGACATCCTCACCTCTTTAATTGTGAGAACAGCGGCAACAACAGCAACAACATGCTCTGGGGAAGTTTGTGGTAGCCATAAGTCATTTCCTTCTGCTGGAGAAAGAGAGAGAGAGAGTTGGTAGCAGGCCCTTAATTTTCTTCAGTGCGATGGGGAAGTCAGTACAACCAGGGTCAATTAAAGAGGTGGTCCATTGATTGCTGGATGCGTCCCCTGCTGCAGCTGCGGTGCAGTGTGGTCCAGCAGGCCCAGCTGCAATAAAAGCACCACAGGCCAGACACGTTGTGGCCCCTCTGTTGCCTGTCAGGTTTCCTTGAGGTCTGGGAACACGCATGATAATTTAATGCAAGCTGTGTAAGACTGTAGCCTGTGCAGCCGTCATGTACAGCCCAAAGTCTATAGGGTGGCATTGACTTGCACTTGGAAATCTTAGTTCTGGAAGGGAACTGTAACTCCCGTGTTGCCAATTGCTTTCAAATCAGCTTCAATGATCCTCTGAATGAGAGAGCGCCAAGGAGCCTTGTTACTAACCTCTGTGTTCAGGTGGGGCAGCCGTGGCTTCTTTGACCTGTCTGTAACACACTCCTCTTTTTTCCCTATTGCCTTCGACTTTACCTGGCATTATCACCTTCTCCAGTGAGTCGTGTTGTCTCCTGATATGTCCAGCGTTTAGTCGTCTTCATTTTTAGTGAGACTTCAGATTTACGTTGCTGTTGGATCTGTTGGTTTGTTCATGGTAGCAATAGAACATATTTAAAGCAATACAAATTAAAAGCAATGCAAAACATTCGTAAAAGTGTAAATATAGATTTTAAAAAAACAACGAACGATTTATGAAGTTAAAAATATTACACGTTGAAATATTATAATCTTATAAAAATAGCACTGAACAGTATTAAGAACCCAACCCTAGTCAGTTTGTAAAAGCTGTTGGCACAAGAATGTTTTGACCTGCCAGCGGGAAGGAGAACAGGGGCGGGGCCGTGCTGGCCTCTCTAGGGAGGGAGTTCTGAAGTCTGGGAGCCACTGCTGAGAAGGCCCCGTCTTACTTGTTCTCTCCAGAGGAGCCTGAGGTGGTGGTTGGGCAGAGAGAAGAGCCTCTCTGGTCAGTCTTAGAGCTCTACTGGGCTTGTAAGGGTCCTTGAACATCCTTCAAATAATCTGGGTCCAAGCCATATAGGGCTTCATAGGTCTAAA
The DNA here is from genome assembly GCA_030412105.1 of Cyclura pinguis. Classification (NCBI taxonomy): domain Eukaryota; kingdom Metazoa; phylum Chordata; class Lepidosauria; order Squamata; family Iguanidae; genus Cyclura; species Cyclura pinguis. Next base: position 1,596,320 of record CM059601.1, read on the forward strand.
CCTTTCAAATTTCAAATAAGTTGATTATTTTGCTGTCAGCGCCTTTCACTGCCCTGCTTTCCCACCATGCATAGAAACCAGAAATGCTAAGGCATGGAAGTGATGTGTCCTTCAGTCCATGCCTGTCTTAGCTGTTGTTTAAGGGTTTCAGATTTTGTGTGTGTCTGTATGCGGCCATGTAAAGAGCAGAGTTCTCAGCTTATTTATCTGCTGCAAAAGTCATATTATTTTTGACTGCTCTAGTGTTTTTAAAATCCCCCACAGGGGCTTTGTTGATCTGAGTTGCATCATGGTACCCTGAGAGATAAGCTGTTCTTCCCATTGCCCAGACTAGAGAAGTGAAGCTGAGGAGCACAGCACAGCAACAAGGGCGCCTGCTTTGGATGCAAAAGGTCCCAGCGTCATTCCCCAGCAGCTTCTCTCCCAGATAGCAAGGCCAGAAAGAGAGAGACCGCTGAGTGTGGCTGAAGTTCTAGAGAGAAGCTGTTGGCCAGAGTGCATCTTGGATCTGACTTGGCTTCAGCCTTCTTCCATGGATCATGAGGTTTCTGCTGAGTTGCCAATAGATTGCCAGGGCAGTCTGGGGAAGCAGCAGAAGTAAATAAATGTATTGGTTTAGGGAAGTCTTCTGGTGCAAAGGATCTGAGGGGTCACATGAGTCAATAGTGTGATGTGGCGGCTAAAAAGGCCAGTGCAATTTAGAGCTGCGTCAGCAGGAATGTAATGTCCAGAGCAAGAGAAGTAGTAGTGCGCTTCTGCTCTGCTTTGGTCAGGCTTCACCTAGAATTGTGTGTCCAGTTCTAGGCATCACAATTCAAGAAGGATATTGACAAGCTGGGACATGTCCAGAGGAGGACAACCGAGATGGTCAAAGGTCTGGAGATGAAGGCTTATGAGGAATGACTGCAGGAGCTGTGGGGATGTTTATCTTGGAGGAGAGATGATGGAGAGGTGACTTGATAGACCCGTCCTCAAATATCTGAAGGGATGTCATGCAGAAGATGGAGCATGCTTGTTTTCTGGTGCTCTGGAAACTTAAACACAAGCCAATAGATTCAAATTCCAAGAAAAGCGTTTCTACCTAGATGTTGGGAAGAACTTCCTGATGGAAGGAGCTGTTTGACAGTGGAATGGACTGTTTCAAAGCTGGCGGTCTCTCCTCCTTTGGAGGTCTTTTAACAGAGGTTGGATGGGCATCTTTCAGGAATGTTTCAGCTTGCACTCCCGCGTGGCAAGAGAGGCGAGAGGGGATTGGACTGGGTGACCCTTGTGGTCTCTTCCAACTGTAAGAGTCGGGGGTTCTATGTTTCCTGCTCCAACCTGTCTTGGTGCCTGCATGGAAATTCTTGAACAGTTTTGGCTGGTGACGCTGCATGTTGGAAAAAAGCCAGGAGAGTTAGCTGGGCTGCTAGGCTGACAGTTTGAAGCCTGGAGAGAGGAGCCAGGCATTTAAAAGGACACAGAATCAAGGTGAAGTGCCGTGCCACCATGGACCCTTTGCTGTTGGGATTGTCAGCAAACCAGGGGTTAGAGCACCTCTGCAGAATCCCAGAACAGCATAACAGGTAGGGATCCCATCTAGTCCAACCCCCTGCTGATGATCTAGGAGGTCCTCAGCCAAAACATGCCTGCCATATGATCACACAAGCTCTGCTTAAAGGAGTGCCCCCCCCCCCCGTGGCAGCCTCTTCCATTGCCCAACAGCTCTTACAATGAAGATGTTCTTCCTAACATTTAGTCAAAAGCTCCTTTCTTTCCATGAGGATCGGTTGGTTCAGGTTCTGCCTTCTGGAGCAGCAGAGAACAAGCTCAGTGTGCTTTCCTCCCAGGAGCCCTTTAGAGGCTTCAAGATGGCAGACCATCTTCTGCCTATGGCTGGCAGTTCTGATTTAGTTACACACCCTTTTTCTGTAATGATGCATCCTGTTCTTATGCAAGACTGCAAGACCGGTTATGCGGAGCATACGAGATGCATTAAAGCATCTCCACAGGATGCTGGTCTGTTTCCAAGCCCGATTCAGAGTGCTGGTGATGACCTCTGAAGCCATCGATGGTTTGGTTCCAGGCTGTCCAAAGCACTGTATCTTGCATCAGACCCTGCCCAAACTCTTGAGAACTTTGGGGTGGTCCTTTTGGTCCCACCCCTTTCCCAGGCATCTTTGAAGGCAATGGAGGAGAGAGCATTCTTTGTGGCTGCCACGACACCGTGGGACTCCCGTCGTAAGGAGGCTTGGCTGTCTCCCGCTTCGCTCTCCTCTCATCATCAAAAGAAGCCGTTTCCAGCACGCATAGGGAACTGGTTGTTGACGGGTTTTCCATTTCGGGGCTGTGCTGGTTTTACATTGGCTTTTATGTTGATGTTTTATATTTTTCGATACTATTTTACTCATTTTCTATTCTTAGTTTTTCATTTTTTTTTTATTTGGCCACATAAGGTTTACTTGTACCTTTTGTTTATTCTGTAAGGCAGCTTAAGTCTCGCTTTTGGGAAAAAGGAAGTTCAATGCTGTGGTTAATGGTGTGATGGGATTGTGATTAATTGAGGAATTGGCAACTGATTATGCAAAATTCCACTGGATGGTTTTGTCAGCTGTGGTGGCAAATTCCCTTCAGCCTCTGCTGCAGGTGGCAGTCTGCAGACAGTTGTGGTCCCTGGTCGAGCAAAGGACCATTCCTGCTTTTCTTTCCTATGAATAGGGTCTCTTTATTCTCCTTGGGTAGGTTCACAGGTGTGTCGTCAGGAGACGGCAAAATGAATGCGTTTGTTCCCTTTGTGTGCCTTCAAGTAGTTTCCGACTCACGGTTACCGTAAGGCAAACCTGTCCCAGAGTTTTCTGGGGCTGAGAGTGCGTGAGCTGCAAAGTGAGTTTCCATGGCCAAGCAGGAATCGAACCCTGGTCTCCGGGATTGTCGTCCAACACTCAAACCGCGACACCTCTAGCACAGCCCAAAGGGAGACCCTAAAAATTGCTCACGCTCTTTGCTGTGTTTGCAGTCACAGCACCCGCTTGGCTCACCCCTTTTCTGTCACAGAATCGTATGATTTGGAAGAGACCACAAGGGCCGTCTAATCCAAGGCCATTTCTGCCCTGCGTTTTACAGTGCCATTATTCCACTTTCAACATCCAGTGGAATCCTGGGCTTTGTAGCTTCCTGAGGCCCAGGAGCCGTCTGGCTGAGAATTCCAAATGCCCCTGGCTAGGCTGCAAATTGCAGGATTCTGTAGGAGGTTGAAAGTGGAATAATAGCACTATAACAGGGCAGTGCAGAAGCAGTCGTAGTCTCTGCCATGCAGGAATACACGACGAAAGCGCTCCTGAAGGGCGCCCTTCCAACCTCTGTTTAAAAGGCTCCAACAATGGACAGCCCACTCCCCTTTCCAAGGCAACCTTCCCCTCCCTTTAATCTCCCTCTTTCAGACTTGAATTTTTTCAATTGTCCTGTGTTTCAGTTTTCCCTTTGTCCTGTGTTGGGGTGAGCACGCAGTGCAGAATGGGGCAACGCAGAAGGAGGCTGTGTGTGACATTTGGGGCTTAGCCAGAGAGCCCCAGAGGTTGCGGTGGGCAGCTTTGGGCAGAGGACGGGTTAGCTGTGCTTTTGCAGAGAAAGAAGGGGATGTATCTTCCTGGCAACCGATGCCCAGGAACGGACACAGATTTGGCAGCGGCCTTTCGCCCCCGCTGCTGCTGCTGTGCTTGGCCCAGGCGTGTAGGCGTTGTTGCCGTGGAGGGGGTGTGAGGATGCTGCAGTTCCCGGAGGTATGTGTGTGCATGTGCGTGTGATACAGTTCCTTGCGCGCACAAGGCGTTGCTGCTGAGGAATCAAAGAATTAAAGCGACTACCTTGCTGAGGTATATTACACAACTTATTTGGAACAACTTTGTTTGGAAAAAGGGAGACCCTCCCAGAAGCACAAATCTTTGGGGCACCAGGGTACCCCGCATTTTCAGGGCTGGTCACCTTGCTGTGTGCCATCTCGGCAAAGCTTTAGGTTGCTTGTAAGGGAGAAAAATCAGGATTTGTGCCTCTTCTATCGCTTTGCAGATTTTAATTGATACTGCTACGTAACTGATTGTGTTTTGTTTTCGTTATTCGCTGTCAAGCTGACTTTGACTTAAGCTGGCCACCCTATGGAAAGAGAGACCTTGGAAGCAAAGTCCCCCTGTCCTCCAGAGCCCTGCTCGGGTCTTGCTGGCCCAGGGCAACCATTGTGGCTTCCTTGACTGAGTCTCTCCATTAAGATATTTCATACTCTCCCTCCTTCTGCTGCTTCTGTTGTTGTTCTTGTGGGTGGGGATGGAATGGGGGGCTTCTTGGTGGCTGCCCCGAGACTCAGGAGTGCCGTTCCCCGGGGGGGGGCAGAATGGACCCCCCCCCCGCTTTCCTTCCCTCAGTCGGGAGAAGCCATTTTATTCCAACAGGCTTTGAAACCAGAAAGTTTTTAAAGAATAGCTGGGACTGCTGTACCGTTTTGATCCAAACTGTTCTAATTGCTTTTGGTCTTTCAGTTGCATCTTATCTGGTCAGGTCTTGCAAAGTCAGGGCAGGCGTGGCTCCCCGGATGGAGTCTGCTTTGCGTATGGGACTTCAAGTTGCCTGTCAACTTACAATGATGCTCTGAATTTGTTAAGGTTTTCTTAGGCAAGGGTGGCTTTCCCAGTCCCTCCATGTGAAATAGAGCCTACAGTGTTCATTGGCAGTCTCCCACCCAAGTACTAACCAGGACTGACCCTGCTTTGCCTCTAAGGTCAGGTGCGATCTGGCACCTTCAGGGAGTCTCTCCACCTGTAAGGTGGTCTTCCTCTTTTCCTGCTGCCTTCCACTTTATTGAACATTATCATTTTCTCCAGTGAACCGTGCCTTCCCCTGATATGTCCAGAGTACGGCAGTCTCAGTTTAATTATCTTGGCTTCTAGGGAGAGTTTGGGCCTGATTTGCTTTAGGATCCATTTATTGATCTTTTTTAAAGCAGTCTTTGGTATCTGTGGAACTTTCTCCAGCAGCACATTTCGGATACGTTGATTCTCTTCCTGCCAGTCTTTTTGTTGTTACGTGCGTTGAAGTCGACTCCATCTTATGGCAACACCATTATAGGGTTACTTTTTGTATATGTGCGTGTGTGTGGGGGGGAGAGTTATTCAGGGGTAGTTCGCCGTGCCTTTCCTCAATTATAGAGCCACTATAGATGTTCAGAGAACTTCACCACCTGCTTGTAAGGCCAGCGGGGCGAGATGTCCGCCAGTGGCCCCGTTGGTGCAAATGACTCCAGGCCCCTTACAGTCTGGGGCCAGCGCTAGGGAAAGGGTCGTTGGTTTCTGCCTCTTCCCCAAACAGATCCTGAATCGCTCCCCAGTTTTTGGTATCTTCAGACTTTTGAGTTGTCAGTAGCATAAGAACAGACAGGCTCAGGCTGTTAGTATTACTGGAGGGGCAAGGCTGAAAATGCATTCTCGCAGGGAGGTTTTTCTAGGTGCCGCTGTAATTTAAACAGCTGGCACGCTGAAACTGCTCCAAAAATCTCGCCACACAGGCACACCCTGTATTGCTGAGTGAACTGTTCCTTCTGGCTCGACTTGGCTGATTAATCACCTGTCCTCCCATTTTTTTCAGCTCCTTTTAGCGCGTCCCCTTTTCTTTCTCCTCCTCCCCCCACTTCCTCCCTTCGTCCTCAGATTCATCCACTTGCTGCAAACTGAATTCAAAGCGGAAAAGGAATTTGTGCTCGGTTAGCTGAGCAGGAGGAGAGGAGAGAAGGGGCAGAATCTTTCCCTTCCCAGAAGGCCCAGACAGAGCAAACTGCGGCAGCCTCTCAGCTGCCGTGTCCTCCCTCGTGGACGATGTTTGCCACCTTGACCACACTCTGATGTGGCTCGTTGTGGTTTTCGTCTGTGGAGCGTTGCGGGGTATGTCGTTCCAAGAGGGCTGGTAGAGAAATCAGTTGGCCGGTTAATTTCCATGCCACCCTTCCTTGCGCGGCTCTCCTAGGCGTAAAGGGGTGCGCACGTCCTATTACTGGAGGTGTTCCAGGGCCTCAGAGGCTTTCCTCCAGCCGTAGAGGTGCATGCCATTCATCTCGCGAAGGGCAGGGGATTTCTGGGATCCCAGGATGGCTCCGCTCTTCCTGACTTTGTTTTTAAGCCAGGTCTCTGCACAATAGGGTTACTTTGAAGCCCTCTGTTCTGAAAGCACAGGGGCATCCCTCTTTCGGCCAACAAGAAAGAAAGAGAGAAAGGAAAAAGACATTTTGCGGTGTACTTAGCTGGGAGGCTGAGCGTGTTAGAACTTGCCATCTGTTGGGCTTCTGCATTTCTCATCATTCTTATTTTTTTTCCCCAAGGTACAGCTATACTGAGCTGGGCAAGGTTGGACATGGGGGGGATGGTTTGGGTGAACTGATTTGGAGCAATACAGCCTCTCCCGTTCCCTGCACGCTGCCTGGGTTCTCTGCACTTCCCGCTGGACCTTCGGACGCAGAATTTGCCACGGGCTGCTGGTGCCCACTTTTGTAGCAGTAAGCCCAGGAAGATTTGTGCGGCTGGGGTTGAGTTTGGATGCACCATGCATCATCCCTCCGTGCAAATGATTCATCCAACTCCTAAATCCAGATGGAGAACTTCCAACCAGACATAATGTAATGTATATTTTAGTCAAAATCCAGACTCAGAGAGAGAAGTTTGAGTTGTAATTAATCTTTTAAGTATACAGTCATGCTTCATTAACAAAACCTCTTGACAGTGAAGTTCCTTTCTGCAAAGCCTTTTTATGCCTACCCAGCTGCCTTTACCTCCTTGTCCTGTGTCTAGCTGGAAGATTTTTAGCAGCATTAGCATGGGGAGGGTGGCGAAGGAGGAAAACAGACGTTGCAGTGTCAGGTTGTAGTGGTGTTGTATCTACAGTAGACAATGCAGTGTGAAGGCTGAGCTGGAAAAGAGCAGGATTCCACCACAGCCAATCCTACTGGCAGCCGTGCACACCTGCCTGCAACAGGCCAGGTAAGCAGCACCTGCTGGCAGAGTTTGTTTCTGAGCATGCCCAAACAGCAACAGAAAACAGAGGGAAAGGGGGAGGGCAGATAAACCTACCTTACCAGCTACACCCAGCATTTAAAAAAAGACCGAGAGATTAATACATTTGGCCACCAAAATGAAATCATAAGCATGTGGAGGCTGGTGATAAAAAAAAAAAATCATTGGAATATACTTATGCAAGAGTTACATAACATGGCTGTTCCATTTCACACATACATATGGCTAGTTTTGATTAAAAGGTAGAATCCTAGAGCTGGGAGAGACGCCCAGGGCCATCCAGTCCAGCTCGCTTCTGCCAGGCAGGAAGACACAGGCCATTTCCGCACTAGCCTGTTATAGCACGATGATTCCGCTTTCAACATCCTCTGGAATCCTGGGGTTTGCAGTTTCGGGAGGTGCTGGCCGGCCCCTCCCAAAACTGCAAACTCCAGGATTCCAGAGGATGTTGAAAGCGGAATCATCGCGCTATAACAGGCTAGTGCAGAAATGGCCACAGTCCAAGCCCTGCCTTGGACATATGGCCACCCAGCCTCTGTTTCAAAACCTCCAAAGAAACAGGAGACTCTGCCACACTCCACTGAGACAGCAGCAGATTCCACTCTCAAACTGCTTTTACCCTCAGGAAATTCTTCCTCCTGGTTAGGTGGCGTCTCTTTTCCTGCGGCTTGAAGCCATTGTTCCGTAATGGCTGTCTCTGGAGCAGCAGAAACAAGCTTCATCCGTCTTTCGTATAACATCCTTTGAAATATTTAAATATGGCTGTCACAGAATCATAGAATCCTTGAGCTGGAAGAGGACTCAAGGGCCATCCAGTCCAGCCCCCTTCTGCCATACAGGAAGACACCATCAAAGCCTCCGTTTAATAGATGGCCATGCAGCCTCTGCTTCAAAAAAGAAGGAGGAGACTCCACCACGCTCCATGGAGGCAGCATGTTCCACTGCCGGACAGCCCTGACCATCAGGAAGTTCTTCCTGAGGTTCAGGTGGAATCTCCTTTCCTGCAGCTTGAATCCATTGCTCCTTGTCCTAGTTTCTGGAGCAGCAGAAAACAAGTTTGCTCCATCTTTCATATAACATCCTTTCAAATATTGAAACATGGCTATCACAGAATCGTAGAATCCTAGAGCTGGAAGAGACCCCAGGGGCCATCAAGTCCAACCCCCTTCTTCCATGCAGGGACACCCATCAAAGCCCTCCCTTGGACAGATGGCCACCCAGCCTCTGTTTAAAAACCTCCAAAGAAGGAGGAGACTCCACCACACTCCACGGAGGCGGCAGTGTATTCCATTCTGGAACTGCTCTTCCCGTCAGGAAATTCTTTACTGGAATGTGTTGACCTGCCCTCAGCTTCCTTCTCTTCCTCCTCTTCCTTCTTTTTTTTTTGTGGTCTAGGAATCTATCCCTATTTTTTCCATATGATTTCTGACTCTGGTAGCAGACTTTCCGAAAGAGTGAAGGATTAGAAATACATCTCCTTCACTTATTGACATACACCTGCAAAGCAAAATTTAAAAAAAGTATATATTCTGGTTGGAATTCTCTTTTTTCACGTAGCAATAAAGTAGTTGGACATCTGTGACTTCTTGCCGCATATCTGCATTTATTTTGAGGTTGCAGAAGACTGATTGCTAGTGGGGTGTGTTGCACATGGAGTTGCCCAGCATTGCTGTTCCACCGTGAGTTGCTTTTAATGTGTTGCTCTGCAGATAGAGACTTAAGCTGTATAACCCCAATACAGGATCTTGGCCAAAAATGTCTCTCTCTCTCTCTGGCCTTTTCCGCACTGGACTGTTACAGTGCTGCTATTCCGCTTTCAACGTCGTATGGAATCCTGGGGTTTCCAGTTTAGGAAGGGGCTTTTAAAGATGACCTTGGAGGACCCTCCCTAAACTGCAAACCCCAAGATTCCATAGGATGTTGAAAGCAGAATAATAGTGCTATAACAGGCCAGTGCAGAAATAGCCTTTCTCTCATTTAAAATAATTTTATTAAAGTTTTTCTAAATACAATAAAAAAAGAAGGAAAAAGGGAAAAAAAGAAGAAAGAAAAATAAGATATAGAAAGAAATACAGAGCAAAGAAAATATGGCATCTGACTTTCTTTTCGGTTGTTATGCATACATATAATCAAATTTCTCTGTCTAAGATTACATCATTCATTGTTTATGCTAGCAAAATCAAAACTAAAAGTTACTGAAGGGTTTTCTCTTTACTGGAAAAAGTCTGGAAGAGGGTTTCCAATCTTTCAGGAATGTCTCCAGTGATTTTTCTCTAATCAGAGCTGGTAATTTGTCCATTTCTGCTAGCTCAGTCGCTTTCAACAGCTGTTCCTCCCTTGTAGGTATTATTAAGTTCTTCCATCTTCATGTCTGATCTTGGCCAGAATCTCATCACGAAACAGATGTGGAAGGTCTGTTAACCATCCCAGGTTTGGCTTACGCACACCTCGCCCAGAGGCCTGGCAGGTTGGGGGGACGTTCTTCCCTTATTGAACAGCTGGGTAGAACACTGCAGTATTCTGATGTCTCTCTGAAGGAGAAAGCAGAAGATTTACTTCCAAGGAGAAAGGATGACCATGGGAAAGTGGTGAAAATTCAAAGAGAAGGTCAGGAATATCCCTGGGCAGAAGGGGTATTCCAGTTCCCCACCTGCCCCCCCCCCCCCAACACGAAGGTGTTCCTGACCTTTGTGTCATTTCTGTCTGCATCTGCCTGGACCTAGAAGTCAGGCAAAATGCGGGCATGGTCCCCAAGTAAGAATAAGAATAAAATTGTCCTCCCATCCTCAAATTTCCAGCATTGCAGTGAGTGAGACATTTTGAAGTCTGCTACTTCATACTCTCCAACATTTTGCGGATGGAAACTGGGACTCATGCAGCCAAGCAACATCAGAGTGTGGTCAAGACGGTAAAAAGTTACTAATGGGGAGGAACACGCAGGCTGGGAGTGGCTGCAGCAGCTTGCTTTTACCTGAGCCTGCTGGGAAGGGCAGGATTGCCCCCTCTTCTCCTTCCTCCTCCCATTAAAGAATGCCAACCCCTTTTGAGCTTTGAACTTGGATTGCAGTGATTAAAGTCAGAAGAGGATGAAGGGGAAAGAAGAGAGAAACTCGGACATTTTAAAAGCTGCTGAAAAAATGGGGTTAATTGAGGCTATTGCTGCCAAATGCATCTTTCTCTAACCCTCCTTCACCATCCTCCCAGTGCCAGTGCTACAAAAGAGCTTCCAGCTAGACAGAAGAAAAGGAGAGGAACTATATGGGGCTTCTGTAAAAAGACTTTGCAAACTGAGGTATGCCTGCAGTTGGTCAAACAGGACTGTCAGAGCTGAGATCTGTCAGTTCATGTTTTATTTGCTCAGCTGTGTTGGGAGATGTGAGGCTACCAGAGCTCTGAGGTCTTCGTTCTTCATGGGCCCTTCTCTCTGTCCCAGAACCCGCCAAAGCACGCTTGGTGGGACTGAAGGACAGGACCTTCTTGGTGGCTGCTCCCAGGCGTTGGAAATCCCTCCCTGGGGAGGTTCCTTCTTGTCATTTAACTCACAAGTGAAAACTTTGCTATTCCATCAGGCATTTAGGAGCTGCCTGCAGTGGGCATTGATGGTGTGCTGTTTGTTGAATTCTGGCTTTTAATGAATTTTAAATGGTCTCATCTCAATAGTTGGCTCATTTTTAGATAATACACACATGCACACATCCTATGTTTATATACATATATTTACTGGGGTTTTTTTTTGTTTGTGTGTTTGTTTTTAATCAGTATTGGCTTTATTAATTTGTAAGTGGTCCGGAGTCCCAGTATTACGGGAAAGGTGGAATGTACGTGTATAAAATAGTTGTTGTTGTTTGCTGTTTGTCCCTGAGGGTGGATTGTGGCTGGAGGCATCCGGATCTTGGAGTTAGGAAGGGTTGCAGGTCAGCAGGTTGGGAGCATCCGCACTTCTGTCCTTGAATGTTTAAAAGGTGCTACACAGGAATGTAAATCTATACACATTTTCTTCCTGCTTGCAGGAATAATTACAACAATTTTCTCTTCTCCCCAGGTTTTCCGCATATTTTCCAAAAACTATTCCTATTTCAGGCTTCAGTGGGGAAAATGGTGTGGTGGTTTGAGTATAGGACTAGGACTATAGGACTATAGGACGTGAGATTCCAGCTGGGTGACCTTGGGTAAGTCACACTCTCTCAGCATCAGAGAGAAGGCAGTAGTGAAAGCATCCTCTGAAAAATCTTGCTAGTGAGATCTTTCTTTGGAGGGGGTTTGTCAACATTGCCTTCCTCTGAGGCTGAGAGAGTGTGACTTGCCCAGGGTCCCCCAGTGGGTTTCCATGGCTGAGCAGAGATTGGAGTCTGGATCTCCCAGAGTCCTATGGTCAGGCTCTGAATTCACAATGCTGTTTCAGCTCATCTACCTCCTTGTGTCGCGTTCTTAAAAGCATTTCTGCTGGTGGAAATAACAAGTGGACCCCAGCCTCACTTACTCATCCGTCCCTCCTTTCTGCCAGTGGGGGACCCCGGGAAGCTCCCAGTGCTAATGAAGAACAAAGTAAACTTGAAACACAGTGGTTATAATAAAAAGGCTGAAAGCAATTAAAGAAAACCGTGGGTAAGAGACTGCATCCAACATAGAAATCATAGAATCATAGAAATGTAGAGTTGGAAGAGACCCCAGGGGCCATCTAGTCCAACCCGCTGCCATGCAGGAACACCCTCAAAGCACTCCCGACAGATGGCCACCCAGCCTCTGCTTAAAAACCTCCAAGGAAGGAGACTCCACCACACTCCCAGGCAGCAGATTCCACTGCCGGACAGCCCTGACTGTCAGGAAGTTCTTCCTGAGGTTCAGGTGGAATCTCCTTTCCTGCAGCTTGAATCCATTGCTCCTTGTCCTGGTCTCTGGAGAGGCAGAAAACAAGCCCTCTCCCTCCTCTACATGGCATCCCTTCAAAGATTTAAACATGGCTATCATGTCCCCTCTTAACCTTCTCTTCTGCAGACTGAACATACCCAGTTCTCTAAGTCTATCCTCATAGGGCTTGGCTTCCAGGCCCCTCACCATTTTGGCCGCCCTCCTCTGGACCTGCTCCAGCCTGACCATGTCCTTTTTGAATTGGGGTGCCCAGAACTGGACACAGGATTCAAGATGAGGTCTAACCAAAGCAGAGTAGAGTGGTACCAGTACCTCCCTCGATCTAGACACCAGACTCCTATTGATGCAGCCGAGAATTGCGTTGGCTTTCTTGGCTGCCGCATCACACTGCTGACTCATGTTCAGCTTGTGGTCTATTAGGACTCCCAGATCCCTTTCGCACGTACTGCCATCCAACCACGTGTCCCCCATCCTATATCTCTGTATTCCGTTTTTTCCACCTAAGTGTAGGACCTTACACTTCTCTCTGTTGAATTTCATTTTGTTAGCCTTGGCCCAGCTCTCCAATCTGTCCAGGTCATTTTGAATTTTGATCCTGTCCTCTGGCGTATTAGCAACCCCTCGCAATTTGGTGTCATCTGCAGATTTGATGAGCGTGCCCTCTATTCCTTCATCCAAGTCGTTGATGAAGATATTGAACAGCACTGGGCCCAGGACAGAACCCTGTGGCGCCCCGCTGGTCACTTCTCTCCCGGATGAAAAGCGGCCATTGGTGAGGAGCACCCTTTGGGTTCGGTCGGTCAACCAGTTACAGATCCACCTGACAGTAGCCCTGTCCGGCCCGCATTTTACTAGCTTCTTTGCAAGAACATCATGGGGAACTTTGTCAAAGGCCTTACTGAAATCGAGATATGCTACATCGACAGCATTCCCTTCATCTATCAAGCTAGTAACTCTGTCATAAAAAGAGATGAGATTAGTCTGGCATGATTTATTTTTGGGAAATCCATGTTGACTTCTCGTGATTACCATGTTGCTTTCTAAATGATTAGAAACTGACCGCTTAATGATCTTCTCCAGGATCTTTCCGGGTACTGACGTCAGGCTGACGGGGCGATAATTATTTGGGTCCTCTTTTTTTCCCTTCTTGAAGATGGGGACAACATTTGCCCTCTTCCAGTCTGCTGGAATCTTTCCGTAGAACCCCTAAAAATCCACCTTAAAAGCCAGCCAGCCATCTGGAGCAATGGAGTTTTGGTTGCTCCGGACGGCTGTCTCTTTAAGGTGGGTTTCGGAGTCATTTGCTGTCGTGGCAATACTACCACAATTGCAAATGAGAATACGACACAGTTGTTATGTCCTAAGTGTAGCAACAACAACAGCTTCTTCTTTTTCTTTACCGACGTCTCCTTGCTAAGCGAGGCAGGGAACAACAACAAACAACAGCACATTACATAACATCAGATAAAAGAGCATCTAAAACCAATGCATATTAAAATCTACCAATAAAGACGTGGGAAACCATAATTTAAAAAATAATGTAGATAGCCCTGCTGGAAGAGGCTGATCTTTGCTGCTAATTTACGCTCAGACGGCATTTTGTGCTGATGAATCTCTTCCGGCGGGTTGTACCATAGTCTGGGGGTGGCTGGAAAAAATGTCCTCTGGGTCCAGCCAGTCTAGTTTTGGCTGGCTGAAGGAGGTGCCTCCCAGAGGACCTGAGAACACGGGGCACATTAGACAGGCGAAGGTGATCCTGTAGGTAATGTAGACCAAAACTACGTAAGCTTATGTCATCCTAACTGAGGTAACAGAATGCCAGCCTATAGGATTCAAAGCGGGACTAATATAACACAGCAATGAGAATAAAACCACCACAACTTTCTCCTTTTAGCGGGCCCTTCTGCAACAACCAGGTCAAAAGCCTGTTTAAATAAAGAGGTTTTTCCCTCCCGTGGGAGCGGCTGCCAAGCCTCGGAGCAGCCAGCAAGAAAGCCCCTACAGTCTCCTCACCAAACCTACCTGCGATGGTGGTGGAACTGAGCGAAGGCTCTCTCCCAGGGATCTTCAGGTGGGGCAGGCTCATATAGGGAAACAGAATCTGTTAGATAGTCTGGACCCAATCTGTTAGAACAAGCCGCCATCTTTGCCCTTTCCTTGAATTAACCTGGCCCTGTGGGCACATCTGTCCGTGAAAGGAATGGAACTGTGCAGCAGGGTTGGTGCAGGAGACTGTGCAAGGAGACTGTGCCGTGTGGGTCTCTCTGTATCTCCTTCTCACTTGGCTGGCATTAAAGACAGCCCCAAATAGACTTGCCTGTAGTGAGTGCCTTCCTTGGCGTTGCCCGGAGTGCCAAACGTGGTCTTTTGGAGCAGGACGTGAGATCCCTTTGAAAAAGGATTGCCCTGTATGCCTGATGCTGGAAGTCAGGAGATGAAGCCAAAGGACTGGCTGAGAAAGAAAACGCAAAGAGTCCCAGGGCCACTTAGCCCTGGATTGTGGTTTTAAAGCAAGTGATAACTCAGCTGTTTTTTTTTTTCCAAAAGGTGTCAAGCTGGTCCAAGATCTCAGTGATGATTGTTAGCTGGATCTGAACCAGATAAATGATTCTAGAAACACTTTTCTCCCAGAAGGAAATGCCAGGAGCACGTTGAGACAGCGGCGTCAGTCTGAGAGACGTCTCTCAAAGGGTGGCTCCCACGGCGACAAAAAGCAGTTTGGTTCTTACGTTGCATTTGTATTCACTGCTGCAGTTCTTGCGTTCCTGCTTCGGTACTTGAGAAGTGGTTTGGGTTAACCTGGCGGTGCTGAAACATCAGCTGCCCCCAGCTGTCGTCGTGCCCTCGCATTGAGCTGATGTAGTGGAGTGAGCTGGGTCTCTGCCACCAGGCAGATGGGCTTTGGAGTCCTTGTTAGCATTGTGGCCAAACAGAGAATTGATTGGATTAGTGACTTTGCAAGATACTTTTTGGATTTGCTTTGCAGTTTGAGGTTAGGAAAAGATTTGAAGGTTGAGAAGCAACTGGAGGAATGAATTTCCCTCTGTTGCTAATGTGCTCGCACACTTCTCATAGCTGTTTGGGGGAGAGAATGGGTCACGCTTGCGCACTTTGGTTTTCTTTGTTGGCTTCTGTGCTCTGTAACCCTTAGAAGGCCAACTTCCATTGGCTTTGGGGTGGTGACGGGAAACACCCTAGCCCAAGGACTCCCTGTATGTCCAGCAATGGGGACTGGATTTGATTGCTGGCTGAGCGATGGGTCTGGGTAAAATTTCGTTGGGGGACCAGTTCTGGAATTACACCCGGTTCCAGAACCGGACCTGTAGTGCTACAGAATATTTACCAGCATTCCACCTTTGTACGGTGTGGGATGAGGTCAGCGGGAGATTTTTGGCAATGGAATTTCAACTGATGAATTGCCAAGGCTTTGTGAGTAAAAGGGGAGGAATGTGTGATGGTGGAAATGGAGGAATCCTGAGATGTGTGTGACGGGCGGGAAATTGCTCCATCCCCCAGGCAAGTAAAGAACCTACGGATGCTGCAGACAACGGAGTTGTATTGCCAAGTGGACGTCGGGGCTAAGGAGGCCAGGGACTTGATTTTAAATTTTATAGACAGAACTTAGCATGCTAGTGTGTCATGTTTCTTGTATGTTGCCAGGTTGCCTCTGTTTGCTTCTGCAGAACTCTAGCTTGTGCACAGAAAGTGCAACACGCATAAGTCATATCCTTTTTTTTCCTTATCCACTTCTGTCCATGTGTGTTTCATGTGCTTTATCCTCCCCCACCAGAAACAGAAAAACCAAAACTAAGAAAAAGAGGTTGTAGGAACTTTTTTAAAATTACATTTTTCCCATTGCAAAGTTGCAAGAACTGATATGCATCTGGTTCATTTCAGCCATTGTGTATCTCCCCTCCGTGGGGAACCCGTACTTCTTTCTGATTCTGTGGGGCCAACTGTAGTGTAGGAAGCTTGCCTCCTGTGCAGAAAACCACACTTTCGACTCAGAAAGATTTTCCTGAGCAGAAAGACCTTGTTTTCTGCACCAAATAACCACGTGAGTATTTTTTTGGAGCAGAGGAATTCCCAAGTTGTGAACTGTCCTCTAAAATGGCACAGTTTTTCAGGACTTTTTTTTTTTACCATGGGGAGAAGGTTGATGGAATTATTCATTGTTGCCTGTGAGAAGAAAATTAATGCAGATTTACCACCCTGCCGAGGTCAGGCTTATGAGAATTGTCCACCTCAGCAGACCGACCACCCTCTCCGCGCTGGGCACGGAATGCTACGCCTCGTGGCCAGATCAGGAGGGACCTTTTGGTCAGATGGACAACAAAATCCACAAAAGAGCAGTGCTTTTATTGGCTAGTCAAGATGCTCAAAACACATCACGCAAGCTTTCAAAACTCCACTGGCTTCTTCATCAGGCAGAAGATGTGGGGGAAAAAATCACACCAGAGAAGAAGGGTAACAATCGTAGAGTCAAGGCCTACGATTTGTCTCCAATGTTGATTCGGTTGCAGTTCGGTTGTTCTGAAGGGGATCTCAGTGCAGGCAAAGGCTGCTCCCCTGCTTGGCCATGGGAGGACCAGGGACAAAGGGCAGAAAAAGAGAGGTAATAAGATTTCAACACCGTTAGAGTTTCTGAACATCTTTTCCCTGGCAGAGAAGCCTGTTGTGCTTCAAAGCTGGAGTGATGTAGGTTATGCATTTTGGTTGGCCAGTACGCGTCTTACTCTTCTGTGGATTTTGGATTTTGTTATATTTCGAAGACTGGCCAACGTAGCTACTCCTGAATGTGTCTTGTGGGCAGAAGCATCCAGTGTATTGCAGTTGTGTTTAAGTGCTCAGGAAGGGTGATGGAATTTCCTCCCAGTTTTTTTTTTTCCTTCCTGCCTTGACATACCCACCCGTGAACTGCGGGTCGCCTGCGGATCTGTCTACAGCTGCAGCTTGCAGTGCATCATCGCCGCATGCATCCGGTGGAGGATGCAAATTGCCGGAGCTCTCCCCACGATAGGACAGCTTGTCTCTAAGGCGCTTTGCCTCCTCCTGACAGCAGCGCTGCCGAGATGCACAGCTGTTTGCAGAGGGACGCAAGCAAGAAAGCTCCATTGGAGCCGACAGATTGCTTTCATCCGTGGGAGAAGAAACGGAGGGAAAGAAAGAAGTTACCATAGTTCTAGCACTCCTTGTGTCTTTTCTCCAAAGAGTTCAGGGTGCTCGGTTCTTCTCCCCCCCACCCTTATCCCTCTGACTATGGCCATTTCCACACTAGAGTGTTATAGCGCTATGATTCCACTTTCAACGTCCTATGGAATCCTGGGGTTTGCAGTTTCAGGAGGGGCCGCCCGCCCAGTGGGTCTTGTTGTCTTTCAACGGTACTGTGTGGAAGGTTTGTTTAAGAGATTGTGGCTCTCTCCAAGATCACCTGTTGTCTCTGGGTCTGGGAATCTGTTCGTGATTTCAGCCTGAACTTTAAAGGAGATGCCCAAGGTGTTGAACTGTCAGCTTAAGTAGAGTCAGTACTTGAGTAGATCTTTTAAAGTTCAGACTAAAACCCAAAGCAGATTCACCATCCCATGGACAAAGGAACCATCAGCTGTCCCCAGTTTGAAGCTAGTAAGGTGAAGATAAAAACAGAATATATAGAATTAGGAGTATACTCCAGTTAATAAAGTAGATGTGTTGCTGGGCATGAGTTCTTTAAGAGAAAATTAGAGAATAGGCAGAGATTAGGGTCCCACAAAGAAGATGAGCAGTTGCCTCATGTTTCTGCACACTTCTTATTAAAAACTAGAAATATTCAGGAGTGAAATGGAGCAAGCAGGTCTTTTGGAAGTGAACACGCTTTGAACCTTCCAGAGATAACTTTCAGGCTTCTTCCAAAACCAGGGATGACATTTCCTTTCACCTTTTTTTTTTTTTTTACAGTTTCCATTTTGGTGGCCAAACTTAAGAACTGTGCTTTTTTAACATGCGGGGGGGGGGGGGGCGGGGGTGGCTGATAGGGGCCTCACGAGGAGTGTCACCCGTTCGCTGCTTGAGGTTCCAGACTGCAGTCTCCAGAGTCATAGTCAAATGCCGAAATTGTGACTCCCTGCTTGGTCTTTGGGCCGGCTTTCTTGGGAGGTGGCTTGCCGTTGCTTTCCTCTGAAGCTGCTGAGAGAATGTAAGCCACCAAGTGGGTTTTCCATGGCTGAGTGGGAATTTGAACCCTGGTCTTTTGGGGTCCTGCCAGTCCAGATTCAAACCTCTATACCGTGCCAGTTCTTTCAGAAAGGAAGCAAGAGCAAAGGTTTTTGTTCCTTTCTCTTTCTCTCTGACACCCAACTTGGATTCCTCTCTGCAATCAAGAAACGTGGGATCTTCTTTGCAAATGCAGTCTCGGGCCCTGAAATAACACATCCTCGCACACCTCTTTTGCAGCTGCCATTTAGTCAGATTGCCTTCCTTCCTCCCCTGTGGTGACGCATTTGACTGGGGAGCTGGAGTGTGGGTGGAGGAAATTGCTCCTGAGAAATGTAAGTGCAGGGAAAGAAGTTTCATGGGCGGTGCAGAATGGGCTGTGCGTGCAACAAAGACTGGGGAGGGTAGTTGGGCTCCGAACAGGAATTGGGGGAGATTGGTGCTTGTGGCCCCTGTTGGATTGCCCTGGTCAGGTGGTCAAGGGGACGATACATGTTGCAGGAGCACAACATGATTCCATGTTGTGGAAGCGCAAAGGAGCTTGCGAGTTCACGTTGCAGAAGTGCAAAGGAATGTAGCACTTCACGATAATAGAAGTGTGAAGGGGTCTGTGATTTCATTCATGGAAGGGTGAAATAGCTTGTAAAGCCACGTTGCAGAGGCTAGTGAATTCACATTGCAGAAGGACAAAGAGCTTGTGAACTCACACGATGGAAACTTAAAGGACCTTGTGGGTCCCTGTTGCAGGAGTGCGTAAGGGCTTGTGAGCTCACATTGCAGAAGTTTAAAGAAGTTTAAAGGCACTTGGAAATTCGCATTGGAGAAGAGCAGAGGGGCTTGTAAATTCACGTTGCAGGAAGGGTAAAGGAGCTTGTGAGTCCATGTTGCAGAAGTGCCAAGGCAGCTGTGTGTTCATCTGTGGCAGAAACACAAAGGAGCGTGTGGAATCTCTGCTGAAGAAGCCAGAGGTGATGCTGAGCCCACGTTGCAGAAGGACAGAGGAACGTGTATGCCCATTTAGTGCTCGTGGGTCTGTGTTGTGGAAGGGCAAAGGAGTTGGTGATTTCAAGCCATGGAAGCTCAAAAGAGTGTGTGAGTCCGTCTTTCAGAAGCAGAAAGGAGCTTGTGAATCATGTCAGCTTTGCTGTGAGATTGCCTTTGACTGAGCAAGATCGACTCTTAAAAAATCGGCATCTCCCAGTGCTGACTGTGGGAGGACTTCAGGGAAGGGGAAGCGAAGCAGGAGAAAGACCGGGGACGGGGGGTGGGGGGTAGTTGGCCTGGCCTGATGCCAGAAGACCCACAAGGAGTGTCATGGTACCCTAAAGATGAACACAGTTTATTTGAATAAAATAAAAATTGAATATTGGAGTACAGAAAGGTTGTAGGAAATCTTGAAGATCTGAAGCTTTTTTTGTTGACTTTTTGCAGGAAAATAAGAAAATGAACTGGTAGTTTGGGGTTTCAACGACTAGAGAGAATGGGTTTATATAAGGAAGAGATTATGTTGCAGTTTAGCACAGAGAGGTAGGAAGAATTATGTGCGTGCTCAGCTCCTGAGAGGATGATCAGAAGTCACCTTTTAAAAAATCTTTTTGGTCTTTTTTTAATTTTCACTTCTCTTTTTCTTCTTGAGCTTTTCCCCCTGTTTAATCTTTTAAATTTCTATTAAGTTCTTGCTGTACTTTCAAAACTCTTAATAAAAATAAATAAACATTTATTTATTTAAATATAGAAACAGTGGCTGAGATCCTACGTCATGCATGCTCAGTGCTCGTCTGTATCCAAGCAGATCAATTTATTGGATTAGTCTGCTGATCACTTCAAGCAATTACAAATGCTAAAACAAAAACAACTATAAATATTACAATACAGCAAATATCCAATCGTTTATCAAAGGTTTTTCCTCCAGATTCCATTTTTGTGCGTAAACATTGTAGCTGACGTGACCATGTATAAAACATTGCCATGCCGCATTTATACTAAGATTACATGGAGCCAGACTTAAAATCACGCCATCCAGCAAACTAAACGATCTACCCTTTTTCCAGCTTTTTTTCCATTAAGTTGGCAGCCTTGGATTCAAAGAGAGCCGCCTTCTGAGATGCACAATGATTAGAGCCATTTGAAAAGAAAATGAGCTTCTTTGTCACAGACTAGAATCGTAGAATCCTAGAGCTGGAAGAGACCCCAGGGGCCATCGAGTCCAACCCCCTGCTATGCAGGAACCCACATCAAAGATGGCCATCCAGCCTCTGCTTAAAAACTTCCAATGAAGGAGGAGACTCCACCACACTCCACGGAGGCAGCAGCGCATTCCACTGCCGGACAGCCCTGACCGTCAGGAAGTTCTTCCTGAGGTTCAGGTGGAATCTCCTTTCCTGCAGCTTGAATCCATGGCTCCTTGACCAAGGCCCTTTCTGCAACTCACCTTTTTGCAGAGCTGGGGTGCGGGGATCACGCGAGCAGCGTCTGTCGAGAGGCTCTCACGTCCTGGTTCCTTCAGCTCCGCAGCTGCCGTCCGCTCGTGCGAGAGCCCCGCCTCTTCCTTCCACAGTGCAGCCTGGGATTTTCCCAGGCTGCGCTGGGGCAGGAAACGCTAGCGCCGTGGCTCCAGAGCTCGGCACGCATGGCAAGTGCATGCGGGGCCCTGGAGCGATGCACTATTGCGCATCATTTTCGGCTCGCAACCGAAAATGAAATAGTGCTTGATCGGTGCCTGCCAGGCCCTGGAGCATCGTGTGATTGTGAGTGCGTCATGTGGACCACTCCCCGCAGCCATGCAACGCTCCAGGGCCCTTTCGCATGGCAAATGCCATGCGAAAAGGGCCCTAGTCTCCGGAGCAGTGGAAAACAAGCCTGCTCCTTCCTCGACATGACATCCCTTCAAATGTTTAGACATGGCTCTCATTTCCCCTCTTGACCTTCTCTTCTGCAGACTAAACATCCCCAGCTCCCTAAGCCGCTCCTCATAGGGCTTCATGGCTTCCAGACCCTCCACCATTTTGGTCGCCCTCCTCCGGACACACTCCAGCTTGTCGATATCCTTCTTGAATTGAGGTGCCCAGAACTGGACACAGTATTCCAAGTGAAGGCTAACCAATGCAGAATAGAGTGGTACCCTTACCTCCCTTTATCTAGACTAGTTTCTCAGGTGAGTCCAAAACGGGCCCTGACAGCTGGAGTATAAATGGCCCTTGAGCGGATGATGAGTCAAGTTCTATATTACTTGAGCAAATGCTCATCAGTGCCCTGGAATCTCTCCTGGAGGACCATTGTGTCCATAAGTTCAAACTAGAGTAGATGCAATACATTGATTCCGTCTCATCTCAAGAAATCTGTCTTTCTCGCCTTCAAATTGTGACTTGGCTCCAGCTAGTAGCTCCGTGGCGGTCTGGGGAGGAGGTCCCTTTTCTGCTTAACCGGGTCTTAGGTCTGCTGGGCTTCTTGAGAACTCTGGAGAATGGTCCTCCAGGACCACACTTCACCTGAGCAGCCATGCAGTGGGAGAGTTAATTTAAGCTAATTACTGGTGGTTTACTCTCTCCAGCTTAAATGGCGCAGTGGCTGAGCTGCCCAGCCGAATCATCAATCAACCCCCTCCTCCTCCTCCTCATCTGACAGCTCGAGCACCAATGCAGGAAGCAAGAACATCAAATCAGAAGAAAGGAAAATTTTAAAATCTGCTTTGGCAGAAACATACAGTGGCAAAAATGCAGCATCTTTCAAATGATGGAAGTTAGCTAGTTCATTTTACTATAATATTTCTATCCAGTCCTGTATCATAGGATCTCAGGGTGGGGTACAATGACGTTGGTTTAACTGATGTCCTAAATCCTCTTGTTTAGTTCCAACTCGAGAAAAGCCACTGAATCTATTGTGGAATAGCGAGTAAAGACACAGGATAGATCCCATTGTAGGTGTACCTCACTTAACAAAGTAGATGTGCCCCTGGGCGTTACTACCTAACAGAACATTTGGTACCAGAGATGGGAATAACATGGAGTGAAGGTCAGCTCAAGATGTTTCAGGAAATTGTTTTCGTACAAAAGCAACACTGTGCACATGGGAGGTGAAACCACCAAGTCAGGCAAGAAGCTCCTTCCAAAATGAGTCCAGGGATAGCTTTCTTTCATCAGGCTGCACTTTTCTTGTATGTTGCAGATCTGTGAATTTTGTTTTGCGTTTAACATGCTGGGGTGAACTGGCTTCTCTCCGCCTTTCTTCCTGTTTTGCTGTCCGTGTGTCCTCAGTGAGAGATTCTGGAGGCAGCTGCCTTCTTCGTCTCCTGTTGACTTACGTCTCCACGCTTTTCAAAACCTGCTGTGGGGTAGCTGCCGAAGCAGGCTTATTTCCTCTCTCCTTTTCTCCCTGCACTGCATGCTCAGTAAGGGATCCTGGAGACAGCTGCTGTTCACTATCCCTGTTGTAGGAAAACACACCTGGCTACTGGTGCGGGTTCAACTGGGGTACAAACCCATTCTTTCCCAGCTCAGTCTTTTGGGCATTGTTTACTGCAGACATGTTGCAGTTGCTGAAGTCCAGCAATAAAAGTCTGTGTTTCCTTGATCCTTGTTCAGGTGCTGATGCTGCTAAAAAGCTTCCAGGTAGACAGGGCCCGAGGGAGAGGAAGAAGAGGGCTGCCCCCCAAAAAAAGAATTTGTAAAAAGGAGTTTTTCTGCTGGAGGCTTTGTTAACTGAGGTGTGCCCGTACTGGTATTCAGCGGAAGACTGGCAGAGCACCACCGCTGTGTCCCTGTTCTAGTGCAGACTTACAGTTCCCAAGTAGGATCTCTGGCCATTATTCTTTTGGACTACTGTCCCCAAATCTTCTAGTCATTCTGCTTGGGGAGGGGGTCCCGAAGGCATTTTGTTGTTGTTGATTTTGTGTGCCTTCGGGTCTTTTGCTTACTTATGGCAACCTTGTTGTGGATTTTTCTTGGCAAAATTTGTTCAGAAATTTTGCCTTTGCCTCCCTCTGAGGCTGAGAGAGTGTGACTCGCGCAAGGTCCCCTAGTGGGTTCCCATGGCTGCACAGGGATTTGAACTCTGGTCTCCAGAGTCCTAGTCCAACACTCAAACCCTTTGGCTGTCCAAAGGTCCCCCAGATAGATAACTTCTCCCAGCTGTGGTTGGACCAATCTGTGGACATTTCTGCACTAGCCTGTTACAACGCTATGATTCCGCTTTCAACATCCTATGGAATCCTGGGGTTTGCAGTTTAGGGAGGGGCCTGAAAGGCCATCCTCAAAGGCCCCTCCCTAAATTGCAAACCCCAGGATTCCGTAGGATGTTGAAAGCGGAATCATAGCGCTATAACAGGCTAGTGCAGAAATGGCCTGTGACTGTGACTGCAATGTCAGCCGGCTTTCTCTGTTGGAGCAGAAAGAGAAAACTCCTTGCCTAGATTCATATCTTTATGAAGGCAGTTGCCTCACCCAGAGAGAGTCTGTGCGGCCACAGAACGCGGGCGGTGCCCTGGGACGGGTCGCTGGCTCTATTCACACCCTACTTTGGGAAGCGCGGAAGAGCCCTTTGCTTCGGGGAGAGGGTGGCTGTGCCCAGGGAACTTCTCTCCCAGTCTTGCCCCCCTGGTGCCACCGTGTAGGTTCCACCGGTTTGGCCGTGCGTGCTCCTGACAGAAGAGGCAGAAGGTTGCTCTCCCAGACTTCCGTTGTGCTGTATGGTGATGGCCGAGTTGAGGAGAAAACCGTGCGCCGATACATCGTGTTCAGCTTCAGCGAGGAAACCCCTCTTCCACCCCACCCCTGAAGCTGCCTCCAGTTAACCATCACTTAATAACATCCATCTTGGCCCAGAATGGATAAGCATCACACGCTGTTATTGTCTTAATCTGTTCCGGAGGCCGGCTCCACGAGGCATTTACCGGCAGAGATGCCGTCGGCAATTGGCAAAAATGGGTAAATAAATAACACGAAATGAAGTTACTAGCGTGCCACCGGAGGAGAATGTCATAACAGAGAGATTGAGAGAACCAGAGAGAGAATGAAAAGCTGTGTTCAACAGCATCAGAAAATTGACAGAGAACTTCAGACAGGGAGCAGAAGTGAAACTGCTGAGTTGCAGAGTCACAGACCATTTCTGCACGAGATTGTTATAGTGCTATTATTCCACTTTCGACATCCTGTGGAATCCTGGGGTTTGCAGTTTAGGGAGGGGCCTCAGAGGCCATCCTCAAAGGCCTATAACAATCTAGTGTGGAAATGGCTGTAGAAACTTGTAACAAGAAGAGGCTACAAAGGCGCTCCAGTCCAACCCCCTTCTGCTGTGCAGGAATGCACAGTGAAAGCCCTCATGAAAGGTGGCCGTCCAACCTCTGCTTAAAAACTTCCCAAGAAGGAGAATCCACCACACTCCCAGGCTGTGCAATCCACTGTCAGACCATTTCCAGGTGACATTGCTATCCTGCAACAGCAGTGGCTTGTTTTCAGTCCACGAGTTGTGCTATCGCAGGATGTTGTTGCTATCCAGCGGCTATTCCGTACCCAAGCGTTGCAAAACCACCTTATACCATTTTGAGAAAAAGTACGTTAAAAGCCTCCTTTAGTGCTTCAGTCCCCTCAGCCGGCTCAATGCAGTACTGTAATAGTGCTTGATAGCTCTTTCTGTCCTCTCGGATCCAGGAGTGGGCAGGGTGTGGGTTTTCCCAGGTTGTTCCTCTCTCAGCGACTCCCGTGGCGTAGCAAGTTTGGAATCTACCACCTCTCTGTGTTTATTTTAAATTTCTCCTTGGAGTTCCGCTGCTCCAGAGATGCCATTTCCGCACTACGCTGCTATAGTACTATTATTCCACTTTCAAGATCCTATGGAATTCTGGGGTTTGTAGTTTACTGAGGCCAAAGAGCTCTCTGGCTGAGAAGTCTAAATGCCCCCCCCAAACTACAAACCCCAGGATTCCACAGGGTGTTGAAAGTGGAATGATAGCACTAGAACAGTGTAATGTGGAAATGGCCTAGGACAAGGAGCAGTGGATTCAAGCTGCAGGAAGGGAGATTCCAGCTGAACCTCAGGAAGAACTTCCTGACGGACAGAGCTGTGCGGCAGTGGAAGATGCTGCTGCCTCAGTGGTGCGTGGTGGAGTCTCCTCCTTCTTTGGTGATTTTTAAGCAGAGGCCGGATGGCCATCTGTCAAAGAGAGGGCTTTGATGTGGGTTCCTGCATAGCAGGGGTTTGGGCTGGATGGCCCCTGGGGTCTCTTCCAAGTCTATGACTCCATGGCCTTTTTCACACGGCATTTGCCATGTGAAAGGGCACCTGGAGCATCGCGCGATTGTGAGGAGCGATCTGCACGACGCACTGCCAATGGCGCGATGTTCCAGGGTAGGGCAGGCACCGCTTGAGCACTTTTTCATTTTCGGCTTTCAGCCGAAAACGATGCACGATCGCGCATTGCTCCAGGGTCCCGCACGCACTTGCCGTGCGTGCGGAGCCTCCGGAGCCGCAGCGGCCACACTTCCTGCCTCAGCGCAGCCTGGGAAGCTCCCAGGCTGCGCTGCGGAAGGAAGAGGTGGGAGCAGGCAGCTCGTGCGGAGCCGAAGCAGTGAGAGCCTCTCGCCGGAGGCCGCTCGCGTGATCCCCGCACCCCAGCACCCAAAAATGGCAAGCTGCGGAAAGGACCTATGATTCTAAAACTTTTTATGTTTTTAAAATGCATTTCTAAGCATTATAGTGCAAAAATGCAATAGTGTACTGGTGTGTCATGCCATTACAACACGGCTGCACTAATATGGCTTCCAACCTCCCCCCAACCCATCGGGGCAGTGGGGCAGGGTGAAGGCGGAGAAGGGGAGTGGCCAAGGAGACCGTAGTGCGGAAGGCACACCCGTGGCAATACCGCAACTCATCCGCTTAAAGCAGAAGGGTATTTAAGCGAGCGTTCCTAACCTGCTGTGTCGCAGGAATGGCAATGTTGGGATTGTAACAGAAGAATGCGCTAATGGGATGTGGTGTGGAAGGGCCCCCCGACAGCCTTCACAGTGAAGATGGTTTTCCTAATGTTAGACAGAATCTTTTTCCTTGCAATTTGAGTTCCCCCCCTTCCTCTGAATTTTGATCTGCAGATATTCTCTGCCCCTTTCCAGAAGTTTCCTGCTTGTTCCTTGCATCACTTCCCTCCACGTACGAAGCACTTGCAGGCAGTGGGGTGTTTTCCAGAGTCATCTTTCTTAAAACGCAGGTTACAAAGGAAAAGAAAGTGGGTCAGTGCCTGAAACTAGTGGGATTTACAGCCCTGCCCTTCCCGTTCTAGTTCTGGTTTTGGCCCTGAATGAAGTGTCAAGCAGCGTGGGGGTTAGAATATACCGGCAAGTGTTGCCTTGGAGCATTTCTAGACTAGGGAGTTGAGTCTTTGAGGGCAAGGGAGGAAAATTCCAGATTTTTAGGGACACCATTTCCGATTTCGATACAGTGGAAGTGTTGACTTCCTTTGGCACACAGACGGTTCACGCGCAGAGCACATCTGATAGTTTATTATGATGATCATGACTCAGTTTGCAACCAGTGAGTTGGCCAAACATGCGAGAGCTCCAGGAATGATTCAGGAGTCTTTGTCGGGCAATAACTTCTCTGCAACCGCCGCCGTCTGTGTTGTGGCTGTCACAAGCCACTTGTGCATCGTTGGAAGCCTTAGCCGAAGGAAGACACTCCCGCTGTGTAAGCCAAGGGTGGAGCAAAGGGTGGCCAGCTCCAGGAGGCCCTCCAGACCCCAGAGGGTGGCCCTGAAGCCTTCTCGGAGCCCCCAGAACTCCTAACTTCTTTTTTAAAAAAATTAGAAGAGATTTGGAAACATTTCTTGCAAGAAAACTAGCTGAATCCATCCAAAACTGGCCACAGTTTTGCTCTCTTACCTTCCTTAGAGTTCCCCAACCAAAATGAAAAAGGGGAAAAAACACAGTAGAAAATCTATGAAAATGGCAGGTGGGAGTGTTGAGACATCACTGCCTGAAGGGATATGGGAGGAGGCGGCCTCCATCTCTCGGCAGTTGCCCACTCCGAAGTAAGGTGTAAATCTACAGTTGGGTAATTATAAAGCGGCCAGCAAAGCTACTCTGCCCTTTGGCTGAATGCCAGCGTTGTGCTACCAGTTGCACAACTGGGAAGGCACCTGCCGTTTCTCTGGGTCCAGTGGATCACGTGGGACATTGAAGACGCTTACACACCATCCAAAAATTGTGGAACTGCGTAGGGAAGATTTACGTCTGTGGGATTCCATTTCCACAGCGGAGAACTCAGGGCGGATGTCACACCATGGTCAGAAAAGTACAGCCGCACGCATCAAGGGAAGTTACAGATTTCAGCCATAACCTGTTACTCTACAATGGAAGTGGGAAACTCGCGGGCCAAGTTTTTGGTCCTGGGTTGTTCCCCCACCCAAATAGGCCAGTGCAGGAAAAAACCCAGCAACCTAGATAGTGGTCCGAGGTCCATGCTTTTTAAAAAATTAAGAGGATTTTTTTTTCATATAACAACTTGTTTGTGTTCCACCTCTCTAATTATCAGGTTTACAGCTGCTCTGCTTTTAGAATCCGAGCAGGGCCTTTCCTCACTACATTGTTGTAGTGCTATTATTCCGCTTTCTACGTCCTGTGGAATTCTGGGGTTCGGAGTCTAGGGAGGCACATTTAGAATTCTCAACCGGAGAGCTCTTTGGCCTCAGTAAACTACAAATCCCGGAAAGTGGAGTAATAGCACTATATCAGTGTAGTGTAGAATGGCCCTAAGAGTTGGAAGAGACCTCCCAGGGCCACCCAACCCAAGCCAGTTCTGCCGTGCAGAAGCAGAGAAAGCATTCTCGACAGATGGCCATCCAGCCTCTCTTTCAAAAGCTTCCAAAGAAGGAGGCTCCACCACACGCCCAGGCAGCAGCATATTCCACTGTTGACCTGCTCGTACCATTAGGGAGTTCTTCCTAATGTTCGGGTGGAATGTGTTTTCCTGAAGTCTGCAGCCGTTGTTCCATGTTCCAGTCTCTGAAGCAGCAGAAAACAGGCTTGCCCCATCTTCCATTTGACATCCCTTCCAATGTCACCTCTTAACTTTGGACATTTCCGCACTATGCTGTTATAGTGCTATGATTCCACTTTCAACCTCTTGTGGAATTCTGGAGTTTGTAGTTTCCTGAGGCCAAAGAGCTCTCTGGCTGAGAGTCCTAAATACCTCTCCCTAAACTGCAAGTCCCAGGATTCCATAGGAGGGTGAAAGTGGAATGATAGCACTACAACGGTCTAGTGTGGAAGTGGCCTTTCTCTTTGCATCGAATCCTAGAGTTGGAAGAGACCCCCAGGGCTATCCAGTCCAACCCCCTTCTGCCATGCAGGAATACATAAGCAAATCTCTCCTTTTGACAGATGTCCATCTGGCCTCTGTTTGAAAACCTCCAAAGAAGGAGGAGACTCCATCACACCCCATGGAGGCAGGCTAAACACCCCCAGCTCCCTGGGCGATTCCTCCTCAAAGGGCATGAGTTCCATCTCTCTTATTATCAGGCTCACTGCTGCTCTGCTTGTAGCCCTTGTGCGAATTACCTTGGGTCTCATGCCAGGAGGAAGGTGGCACGCAAATGGAATTCGTAAATAAGTCGTGATTGTGGAAAATTGATTTTTTAAAAATGTTAAGCCAAGGAGAGGGAACCTACAGCCTACGTAAAAGAGGAATTGCCACTCCTAAAGGCATCCAGAAGAGGTATTTACATTCCCTTTTGGGGAGGGGTCAAAAATGGACCTGCCAGGGAATCTGAAGGGGTAAAGGGCTACAAATAGAACCCCCAGAGGCATGGGAGGCAATCTGGGCAATTCAGCCGAGATTTTTGTTTTTTCTGATTCCGTGTGTGTGCGCACATGCAAATAAATGTTATAAATGCTGGAGAGCGAACCAGAACTGGAGGCCTATTTGGCATAGCCGCCTAATGCTACCTGTGCACCACCCCAATTATTTCTGCATTAGCAGGGGCCAAATTAATTCAAGTATCACTTTTAAAATGCAAATATATGCTAAGGCTTTGGGGATTCCTTTTTCTTTTAACATTTGCAGGCAGATGAAAATGCAGTCCTCAAACTGAAAAGGGAAACTTTCTCTGTGTTCCCTCCAAATGTTCCAATTTGGCAGGGATGGTCCCAGTTAATTCTCTGACACCCTAGTTTTCCAACAGCTTTTAAAATGGCCTGATTTCAGTCTCTCTCCACTCCCACTTTTCTCCTTCTTTCTGGGTTTACTTCCATTGCTGTAAACTGAATTCAAAGTGCAAAAATTGTTTGCACTCCTTTGACGCTGCAGGGAGAGGAGGAAAGGAAGGACAGAAGCCCTTTCTGCACCACGCTCTTATAGCGCGATTATTCCACTTTCAACCTCCTAGGGAATCCTGGGGTTTGCAGCTTCGGGAGGGGCCGGCCGGCCCCTCCCGAAGCTGCAAACCCCAGGATTCCCTAGGAGATTGAAAGTGGAATCAATTGCGGTACAAGAGTGTTGTGCGGAAAGGAACAGAGTCTTCCTCTTCCCAGAAAGCTC
Organism: Cyclura pinguis; assembly: GCA_030412105.1. Taxonomy (NCBI): domain Eukaryota; kingdom Metazoa; phylum Chordata; class Lepidosauria; order Squamata; family Iguanidae; genus Cyclura; species Cyclura pinguis. Next base: position 1,625,926 of record CM059601.1, read on the forward strand.
AGACAAAAGCAAACTGCTGCAGCTTCTCCTAGGTTGTGTATTCCTCCTCTCTGATAACCTGCTGTCTTGACCACACTCTGGTGTTGCGTGTTCTGATCTTCATCTGTGAAATGATGGAGGGTGTGGGGTAAGGTGATGGGAAGCATCTTCTTGGCTTAGAAAGAGAGTGTTGCTGGGGATGTCGAGAGAAGGAGGACTTCTTTTTTTCATGTGTAGTGGACTTCTGAAAAGGTGAAAAAGCTATTGGTCTAAGACTGAGATGTTAATTCAAAAAAAAAATTAAAAGTAGATTTTGTAATGTCTGCAAAAGTGTTTTTACTTGGCATGATGGATAAGGTTCTGAATCACAAATATGGTCTCCTTCCTTGTATGCAAGAATAGAGTTTGCTCAGACCTGGGAATGGAACAAGTCAGTGATGACAGATAAAATGGTGAAATTGCAATTATCGAAATGTGTGTTTGGGTGTCTGTGGGAAATGGGCCGAGGCGTGGTGGGAAGAGTGAGCACTCTGGGTCCAAACCAGGTCAGAGAAAGGAAAGGAAAGGAAAAGGGCTGGGTCAGCAGGGTGGCCCTATACTTCCTTTCTCTCGCCCCTCTCCTTCCCTGGGTATGGGGCATAAGGAAAGGGTTTGTGGTGCTGAAAAATTGGGCTGGGACGTGCCTTGTGGCTGGTGGAGCTTTCGGATAAAACGAGTGCATTTGTCACCTGCCGCAATATCTTCTCACACAAGTCACAAGTTAACCTGGGTCTCAAGGTGAGGGAAGAAGAGGGTTGGAAGTTGCACGGAGCAAAGCATCCTTCCCCAGAGTAGCAAACCGACAGGCAAGTACACCTCACCGTAAAACAAACAGACTTCTGCTTTTGTGTTTTTATACGGACTGATAGGGAAAAAAATCCTCCGCTAATAACCCACAACCAAAGGGGGAGAAAAGGGAGAAAGAATGTGAAATTTTCAAAACCCTGAATTACAAAAAGCGGCTGGCGGTAGCAAAGCGCAAGTGATTCTTCTCCGACTGCACCCACATGCCGCATATAAAGGAAAGCCAGTGACCGTGGGCCTCTTTCTTCTCTCCTTCTTGCAGAACCCCAGCTGAAAGGAATTGTGACAAGGTTATTCAGTCAGCAGGAGTACTTCTTGCAGATGCACCCAGATGGGACGATTGATGGAACCAAGGACGAAAACAGCGACTACAGTGAGTCTCTCTCTCCTTGTCTCCTTGCTCTCCCTTTTTCCTTCTGCCACCTGATTATAAATCACGTTTGTCACCTCGTGGCCCAATTGCACAAGCACCTTGTGGCTTTCCTTTTGCGCGCGCACGCGCGTGTGCGCGTCCGTGCATGGGGAAGTGTTAAATTGCAGCCCTGCCAGCTGCTCCCTGCACCGTGCTAGCCTGTCAGCATTTCCCTTTTAAATAAATCTCTTCTGCTTCATTCTCCTTCTCAGATTTTATTGTATTTTCTTGCCCCAACGCCACAGCTGCTGTCTGGGGGTGGCGGGGAGAATAAAACTCTCCTCTCTTTCTGAGCTCCTGCCAAGAGACAGGGAGGGAGCACGGTCTGGATGACAGACTGATTGGCTGCTGGGGGACTGGAGCCCAGGAGGGAAGGGTTCTCTCTCCCGGCCTCCTCCAGAAAGGGAGAACATTCCTACAGCTTCCCGCAGGCTGGTGGTTTTGGGGGCACGCTGGAAGGGGGACAGAGAGCTACCCCTCTGGCTCAGTCAGGGGAGACCCGCTGGGGCAGCCCTTTGCTTTCAGCAGAGCACAGGCTGAGGTCCTGGCAAAGAGGCCCAAGGCAGGGTCGGGTGGGCATGCCTTTAAGGTTTCCTGGGGTCCCTTCTTATAAGTGTGGGTGTGTGTATGCACGCATGCCTTTAAGTCACCCGTCAGTTTATGGTGGCCAGGGTTCGAATCCCTGATCGGCCGTGGAAGCCCACCGGGCGACCTTGGAGAAGTCACACTTTCTCAGCTTCACAAGAAGGCAATGGTGACAAACCTCCTTGAATCAACTTTGCCAAAAAAGCGAGCGCCAGCGTTCCTCTCTGCTCTTTCCTGGAAACCTACTGGGTGACCTTGGGTGAGTCACACTCTCTCAGGGCACCACCTCACTCCTAAAAAATATCTTGCCAAAAACGAAACCCCATAATAGGTTCCCTTTATGGTCACCATAACTCAGAAATGACTTGAAGACACACAGCAGCTGTCCATTTTATGACTGACAGGTGTCCCTTATTATATATATATATATATATATATAAAAATCCCTATTTGAGGGCTAGAAAGCTTTTCCTTTTATATGAACTAAACAAAATGCCCAAAATCAGACAAAGAAACAAACTATGGGTGTTACAGTAAAACTCATTTACATGCAAATAATTTAACTAGACAAATAATTTACAGATGATTTACAAATAATTTAGGCATAAAAATAATTTAACCATTCTGTAAGCTTATTAAACAATTGAATAATTTAGAAGGTGAATAATTTAAAGAGGTTTTTTTAAAAAACAGTGGAAATCCCTGTATGTGTGTGTGTGTGTGTGTGTGTGTGTATACACACACACGCACACACATACATACAATAAATTAAGATGCAGTCATTAGGCCCTGAAAGCCTTAATAGAAAGCTGAGTTTTTACTTGGTACCAGAATGAAAGCAACAGTGGGGCCCTTTGGCCCTCCGAGAGCGGGCCGTTCCGTAACCAGCGTGCCACAGCCGAAAAGGCCCCGTACCCACGTCCTTCCATAGTGTGTGGCTCCGTCTGGTGGGAGATGGGGAGGGGGGCTCTGGCGGACCTGGGCAGATGTATACAGGGGAAGATGCTCCTTGAAATATGCAAGTGCCAGGCCAAATGAGCCAGTTCTTAACACAAATCCGGTTGTTTTTGCACAGAATGCAGTACTTTTTATCAAAACCCTCCCCCTCCCCCTTTTCACCATGCCACTTTTTTCCCAGCCAGAGTCCAAAGGCAGCTTACAGAATTAATACCAATAAAGCCAGAAATTTATGTCATACAGTAGTGAAAAAAAATTAAACTATCAGTAATATAAAAAAGAACAGTGAAAAGCATGTCCACTTAGAAGAAGAACAACAAACATGAAAGGTCCTTTTCCACCTGAGCAGTCAGGCTGCGAAGGCCTGCTGAAACAAAAAGGTCTTCTCCTGCCTACAAAAGGGGAGCAAGGAGGGCAGCCATCTAACCCTTCTAGGAAGGGAGTTTGGGAGCCTGAGGGCAGCCACCAAAAACTCCCCATCTCCTATGTTCCCGGCAGATGTATCTGTGAGGGTGGAGGGACAGAGAGGGGGCCTCCCCAAAGATCTCAAGACAGGGGCAGGTTCATGAAGTGCCCTCCAGATGATCTGGAACTGAGTCGTATGGATCATAACCATCCCTTTGCATTGAGAAGACACTGACCTGAATTCAAAGTGTTGCTTATGATCCATACAGCTTTTGAGTGGACTACAGGCACTACTATGTCCTAACGTGTCAAAGGGACAGAGCCAATTGTTGTTGGTGGTGGTGGTGGTGCAAGTGATGGTGTTGCATCTCTTCAAGTCTTTTCCAACTTATGGTGACCCTAAGGTGAACCTATCACAGGGTTTTCTGGGGCAACGTGGTGCGCCGAAGGTTTGCCAGAGGGTTTCCATGGCCGAGTGGGGAATCGAACCCTGGTTTCCAGAGTCATAGTCCAACACTCCAATTACTGCACCGTGCCGGCTCTGATTAGGTCATACCTGCAGTCCATTGAAAAGCTAAGCTGGTCCTCTTGAAGGAACACTTTGGAAGGGCAAACTATCCCAGAGTTGTCTGTCGGTGCTGAAGAGTCAATACAGGAAGAAATGCACAACCATGTCTGTCAGCACTGTGCAGATTATCCAAGCAAGTGCTTCTGCGGGCTCTAGTGTAGCAAAATACATTAATGTTGATTGAATCTGGCAAAGCAAACATCTGTGGTGCAAAGTAGCAGCAGCTCTTCCAATACATCCAAGGCAGCCCTGGACTGTTAATGAAGATGCTGCTATTTAAATAAGGGGGAACTGCTAATATTTGAGTGGTTTTTGAAATTCATCATCAATCGGACGCATATTTTAACACATCTCCTCTTGGGAGGCTTATCCTTAAAATATGCTTGGAGGCGCTAAAAATTGATGACCCATCTCGCAAAACAGATCCTGATAACATTTGCAGCCAAAGCAATTTGGGCAGGATACTGAAATAGCTGCATATTGATCAGCCTCACATCATAAAATCATAAAATTTTTGAGTCAGAAGTAACTGAATGGGCCCTGGAGAAATCCATGGATAAAATACTCCTGAGAATTGACAACCCAACCTCTGTTTAAGAAGTTTCATCCTCTTTGGGAGGTTGGTGTGTAGAAACATGGGCCTCAAGGTAACACACTTGCTCTTCCAGCAGAATAACCAGCCTGCACTTGCTGCAAGTGTACCTCCCCATGTCTGTGTCCAAATAAAAAAAGTGGCACAAAGATGTTGCAGGTCAGGCTGGTAGCTTCCTCACCATCCATATTTCCCTCCTCCATACAGACAGTGTCAAAGCACTCATCTTTGAACTCACCCACAAAACACTAAGGCAAAATGCCCCAGTTTTCCTCTCCCTGTTTGCTGAGCTCCTGTTCACTGAACTCCTCCTTGCCAGTGGTGTTATGCTGGGTAAAGAAACTGTCCAGCATCTCACCTCCATATAGTGGATTTCCATAGAACAAGAAAAGAGGCCTATCTAGGGTGGGGCAAGTAGGGTACATGGCCTGGGCACCAGTGCCAGGGGGTGCAAAAAAGCTATCCATGCAGGGGTGGAGGTAGGGGTGAGAAGGTAGGGGTGCAACTTCCATGCTTGCCCTAGGTGCTGTTCATGCCAGATATGCCACTGAACAAGGAATGGGTCCTTTCAGGTCCAGAAACAGCTTCTGAGCTCCCCTGTTCTATAGTGCCGTCATCCATCTGATGCATGCCCTGTCCTTGTGCACGCATGAAGGATTAATGGAGAGCACCGGCTGGCCCCTCCCGTAACCGCAAACCCCAGGATTCCCTAGGATGTTGAAAGTGGAATCATAGCGCTATAACCGTGCAGTGCGGAAAGGCTCCACGTTTTGGCCTCACTAGGGTGCTCCTCGGAGACACACACGGCCTAAAGCAAACACAGCCAGGCGTACAACTTGTGACTGGCCTTCCTTGACCTGAACGCTCAGTGAGAGTGGTTGGGTTGGTGGCGAACTGCCGGCAAGAAGCAGAGGAACTTGAATCCAGAGTGAGGTTTTCCTTGGTGATCTTGAGCAGCATTATCTCTCCTGTCCTCAGCAGTCTGTCAGACAGCCCTTCATCACAAGACAAATGGATGGCAGAGAATGAGTGATGGCAGCCATTTACCTTCATTATCCGTGGTGATGTGCTCCATTTTTTTCTCTCCCTCCATCAAAAACACTTATAAATAGACTTGTTAATTGCAAGGTTTGGGCAGGCTGCTGTAGCATCCAAGTTTAGAAATAGTTTATATGCCTAGACCAGGTTGCAAACCTTTCACTTATCTCACTCTGGCATGCATGCATGAAGGATTCCAAAAGTTTCCTGCCTCGCTAGATAAGTTTACAAGAACGTTTTTGCCTTTTTTTTTTTTGAGGGGGTGGTATTTATTTATTTACTTCTTTGCATTGTGCGCAAAATTTATTTGCATGAAGAAAACACAGTTTTGGTGCAAAAATAGAGGCTTTTTTATTTTTGGCAAAAGATACTATTCTTCACATTTTTCTTTTGAAAAAGTACTGAAATGTGAAAGGTCTTGCATTGATTTTGAGGGGTATATCATTCTCTCTTTTATCACTCTCTTTTTTATCCCGTTATTAAGAACACTTGTTGTGGTGAGCCAGTGAATTGAGACCAGCAGATCAGAAAACAAGAGTTTATTATACTGCGCAGGGATCTCAGTGGAATCAATTTCCAAAAGACTGAGAGCCCCATTTTAGGTTTCAGCACACATTTATACTTTCTAAAAAACAGGTACAGGAAATGATTACCAAATATGAAAAGAGAACAGGTTACAAAAGTTTAAGTTTCGAAATGATGTATTACAGTTTCAAAAACAAAGTGTCTCTGTACCGGGGAGTATTCTCCCTTGGTCGCATCGACTCCCAAGCTCCCTGTGTCCCATGCATTGCCAAGCCGCGCACCTAAGCGCTTGATAAGATAAGAGACACATCTGCCTGACTTATTTTTCTCTATTTTTCTGCTCAAGCAAGCAGTTTCTACAGTTTAACCCCTTCATCACACTGGGTATATTTTTACAGAGTTAAGTTTTATTCTTCTGGACAGACTTGGAGGATTGGTGCTGGTGATTATTTTTTTAAGATTTAAACTTTAAAACGGCATGCATATGAAACCTGAAAAATTTCTGCATATTTGCAAATGTTGACTTGTCCATATCGCTTTCCCCAAACGAAGCTGACCAGAGAGCTGTTTTTCTTAACTTATTTAAAATTAACCTTCCTCTTTTATCGTGTGTGAAAATTGACTGCTCAGTCCGGGCAGGAAGTTCTGGATTCACGCCTGTGTCTCTGCAGCTATCTGTTGTGAGACTTGAGGCCTAGAAGGAGGTGCTGCAAGGGGGACCAGTGCAAATCCCTGGCCGTTTTTCTCCTTGCCTTTGAATGAAACGCAGCCGTAGGAGGCTGCACGGAGAAACCAGATACAGTGGGTGGGACAGGCTTGCATTTCAGTGCTTTTAGGCAGAAATCCTGCCGGTGTCTGAAGGAGAAAGGTGGAATATAAATCAGTTGCCATTATCGTCATCACCATAATCTTTAGCCTCCCTCCGCTTCCATCTGTAGAATCCTAGTGTTTGTAGTTTGGAGAGGCACTAAAGGCTTCTGACTGAGAATACTAAATGCCCCTTCCTACAAATTTGGAAATTTGGAGCAAAAGCAGCCCCACAATATCTGTTTAAAAACTTCCAGTGATGTCAAGAGAATCCCCAACCTTTCAAGGGAGTTTGTTCAACTTCTGAAGAGCTTTTGTTCTCAGGAAGTTCTTCCAAATGTTTAGCTGGAATCTTCTTTCGTAGATTTGGAGCACATCAGCTTGGATCCTACTGTCCAGAGCAACAGAGCTGAAGCTCATTCATCTTTCACATGATGACAGCTTGTGTCTTTCCACAAAGAAAAAGACCATTTGGGTGCAAAATCCAGTCTGTTTTCTGCAAATGCTTTTGTGCAAAAATTGTCTTTTTGTGCAAAAAAAAAATTATTTTCATCGATCATTTTCTTGATAGTATGTTATTACTTGCCAGTGTTTGTTGGTGTTGTGTGCCCTCAAGTTGTTTCCAACTTGTGGTGACCCTAAGATGAGCCTGTCATGGCATTTTCTTGGCTAGATTTCTTCAGAGAGGGTTTGCCTTTGCCTTTCTCTGAGGCAGAGAGAGTGTGACTTGCCCAAGCCCACCCAGTGGGTTTCATGGCCAAGCAAAGAACTGAACATTGATTTCTCACAGTCCTAGTCTGACACCACGCTGGCTCGTCTTTGGTAAAATAGCCTTTCTCATTGAGTTAGAGGGAGAAAGGTGAGTCTTTGAGGGATAAGATTGACCATCTGTAATTAAAACTGGAAAAAGTGAAACCTAGGATAATTGGGGGGGGGGGGCTACCGCATGTGTGGGCCCACGGGGCAGTCAAGGGGAGGGAATGAGGTCCAAGCACCACCCCTAGGGTAAACCCGTGGCAGAAGGGGTCAGAGGGACCTCTTCTGTGATGCTTTCAAAGTTGGGATTTAGATGACGGACCCGGTGATGCTTTTTCATTCCTTCACGGCTGCTGATTCACTGGCGTCCTCTGAATTTTTCTCTCCTCCAGCCCTCTTCAATCTAATTCCTGTGGGTCTTCGTGTGGTGGCCATCCAGGGTGTGAAGGCGGGCCTCTACGTGGCCATGAATGCTGAGGGATATCTCTACAGCTCAGTAAGTTCAGTGCATGGCTTTTCAGGCATCTTCGACGCCAATGAGATGAAATTGTTTGCTGAAAGTCTCTGGGTAAAGTTGAAGCTTACGTCCGATTCTTAGCCAAGGAGTTGGTTCTCAGCATTTGGTCCTCCAGGTATTTTGGACTTCAAACTCCAGAAGCTTCATCCAGTTTGGCCAGTGGCAAGGGACCTAAGGTGCTAAAGTCTGCAATATCTGGTAGACTGATGGTTGGGAGCCAATGGTACAGAGACAGTTTCACTGGCAGTGTGTTTCTGGCTCGGTCATTTGCCTTTCACAATCAGATAAATTGTTCTTCAGTCAGATCCTTAAACTAGGAGATGGCTCTCAACTTTTGATCTTCCAGGTTTTCAGAGTTCAAATCCCAGAGGTCCAGCAAAGTATGGTCAATAGTGAGGGATTCTGGGAGCTGAAGACCAAAATATGAGGGAACCATTATTACAGAGGGAAGTTCACCAGTAGTATGATCCTGGCTTGGGGTTTTGCCTTACACAGTAAGTAAAAAACTGTTTCGCAATTGACTGCTTCTCCTCTCATGCTTCAAATGAACAGGACAGTAGTACCATGTATATGTGGATATAAGCATGGCTTGAATCATGCACTGGAAGATGCAGCGGAGAGTTCCTTTATCGTAGCTGTGTCTGCAGAAGTGCCCCCACCAAAGCTGCCCTTTTCAGTAGTGCAACCTTTTCATCCACAGTGCTTCAAAGGGAGGTTCTTAGGGGCACTTTGAGTCATTGCAATGGTGCAAAAACTCTGAAGGTGAATTCTAGTAATTATGATGTCATAAGTCTGGATTACAACATTATAAGTATTGAGTCACGTGCCACCCATAAAACAGAGCTTGGGGAAAGAGGTTTTTCCAGGCTTTTGATGTCAGAATCCCCCACTAGGGATGGTTGCTGCATCACGGGAACTTTTCCAAGCTCTCACAGAGATGAGAAAGCGTGTCAGTGATGTTGCTGGTGTTAGTCAGTGGGCAGCTGACTTTTCCTTGGTTCGGCTTGCGCAGAACTTGTGGAACTTGTTTTCCCAGCTGGCCCAGGGGAAGATCTAATTGTGTCGAATGCACTAAGGGAACTTTCCGGCGGCTTCTCCAGTCTGCCTTCCACCTTCATTTTCTGTACTCGTTGACGTGCAGCTTCCTTTGGGTGTGGTCTCAGTGGCCTGTTTTCTCAGCCTGAAGTACACACCTGAAAAGCACCTCTGTAGCATTTACACCAGTAGTACCCTAAATCCTGTTGATTACTCTGGCGCAAACTACACCCACTGAATCTATCATTGAATAATTGACTGAGTGGGTCTGCTGTGTCTGGGACTAACAATAGGGTTCAGTGACTGGTTGACCTCCTCTCGGTTAGTCCCAACTATTCAACCAGTTGTTGAGTAGTGAGTCAACACATAAGTAAATGCCATTGATTGAATGGTTCTACCCTGGTCAGACGAAGGACAGGCGATGTTCCCTAGATACTAGCCGATGTCCTGAGACGTCCTCACAGCTACGGAAGTTGATGTTTCAATGACAGGTGCGTGGTCCTGGATGTATTATGATTGTCTTAGCTGCATTCTGTATTCAGTGGAGCCACTCTGAATTAGCATATAAATTGATCATGATCTAGAACAAATCTGTACAGGACAGCCAAGCCAAAGGAATGGGCCAACTCAAGCGGTGGGTGCCATTAAGAGGGGCTGAAGGGGCGGCGGCGGTGAAGCGTGGCAGAGAGGAATGTATTATGGGAGATCACGCACCGGGGGATGACACACTCCTTATTAACGAACGCCAAGGAGGTGTCTCCTTTCAATGTCTTGTAAGACTGTATCATGTGATTTCTAATTTGCAATATTTCACATGTCAATTACGGGGCTTGCATTGTCCTCAGAAGGATGAAAAGGTTTGTCATGTGCTGTAATTAACCCACATTAACTGTGCCGAGCGGTCAGGAAGGTAGTTTCGTGAGGCCAGGCGTGGGTTGAGTGTAAGGGTAGAATTTTTTACAAAAGCAAAATGCTTAATAAAATGTGCCCATTTGACTAATTCCACCCGCAGTTGCTTCTTTAAAGTGGTGTGGAAGGTCATGGGGAGGTGGTTCATCAGGGACTCATTTAAAATAAATGATTGATGCTTGCTGATTTATTAAAGAGGGCAGTTGTTTGCTAGTAACGTCTTCACGCTTCGCTGGATTCTCCTTGATTGCTGCCTGATTACGGCTGCTCTTAGGGTGCGGACACGTGGCCCGTCCCACATTTGGATTGTGGCTGGGGTGGATTCTGACCCTCTCCTGTGCACGGCTGGACCGCCAGGCCAGCTGAGGCTGCGGCCTCCGCACGTTGGCCTGGAAGGGGTCCCAGCCGGTCAGGAGATCAGTTCTTGTGGCCCCCAGCTTCTCCAAACTTCATTGCCAGAAAGCTGAGTCTTTTTTAAGTAATTTTTTTCTAAGAAGTTTCAAAATGTAATAAAAAGGAAAAGCAAGCAAAAGGAAAAAAGGAAAAAGATGTCGAAAGTAATACAAAACAAAAGGGAGCTTGGCTTCTCACATTCTTTTCGGCAGGTACATGTACATATAACATAATCAGACCTCTCTCTGTTAAGCTACATGATTCACTTCTTCCACTAACAAACTCATACTAATTGTCAAAACCAGAAGTTGCCAAATCATTTTCTTTTCTCCAAAAAAAAGCCTTATCAGGAGTTTCCAATCTTTCGGAAGTGTCTCCAGTGATTTTTCTCTAATCAAAGCGGATAGCTTATCCATTTCTGCTAGCTTAATCAATTTCAACAACCGTTCCTTCCTTGTAGGTATTATTAAGTCCATCCATCTTTGTGCGTCCTACCAGAGGACTGCAATGTTATAGCTCAGGAAAGTGTGCCGGACCTGTGGTTCTCAGCCATCCCAGATGTTTTGGACTTCATCTCCCAAAAGCCCCAGTTAAAAAGGCATTTGAAGCGGTTGGGCATTTTTGTGCAACACACAATGTCTGGCTTCAGTTCAAAGCTGTGAAAGTTGAGCTGCACAAGCTGTGTCATTGTGCCTACAGATAGAGTTTGGCTACACGTACGGACATGCGTGCTCATTCCCTCGTGTGTTCGGTTGTGCAACGTTGCAGTTCATTTCAAGGGTAGCATAGCAGAATCCATATGAAACATTCTGAGTAAACATTAGGAGGAACTTCATGATGATAAGAGCTGCTTGGCAATCAAAGGTGGTGGACTGTCCTCTGTATTGCTGTTTTTAAACACAGAAGTTAAAAAGTGTCCATCTGTCATCCATTTGGAAATCTCTAGTACTGAAGAGTCCATCCATCACCTTCTGAGAAAGTCTATTCTACTGTCAAACAGCTGAGAATTATAGACTCATAGAAGCTGGAAGGAACCCCAGGGACCATCTAGTCCAACCCCCTGCTATGGAAGAGTCCACAACTTAAGCTCTTCTTAGTGACGCCCATCCAATGTTTGTTTAAGGACCACCAAAGACAGGGAGTCTTTCTGCACTGCGCTGTCATAGTGCTATTATTCCACTTTCAACATCCTCCTGTGGAATTCTAAAGGCCCCTCCCTCAACTGCAAACCTCAGGATTCCACAAGATGTTGAACATGGAATAATAGCACTATAACTGTAGTGCAGAAAGACCCAGAGAGGCCACCATCCTTCTTCCTAATGTTTAGGTGGAATCTAAACCCGCTGTGTTCTAGTCTTGGGAGCAGCAGAAAACACGCTTGCTCCATCTTCTCTATGACATTCCTTCAGATATTTACAGATCTCGATCAAAGCTAACTTGAGTATAAAATACTGTACTTTACAATTTACAGGAAGGCCTATTCAAAGCCCACCTGAGAACTCCACATAACTAGAGCTTGGATTAATTTGTTTGTTTGTTTGTTTGGACAGCGACTTCCAAGGTAAGTCAGCCAGTGTAGCTGGTGGTTGTGTTGGCTCTGAGATTTTTGGAATTGTAGCCCAAAGTACTAAACTTTCCAAGCTCAGCTCTGGAGCAGCAGGAAACAAAGCTTGCTCCACCTCCTGCAAGACTTCCTTTCCTTCGGTAATAGAGACCTGCCATGTCGCCTCTCTGTCTTCTCTTCTCCAAACTAAATAGACCCAGCTCGCTTAGTTGTTCCCCATAGACCTTAGCTTCCGGCCTTTTTAGCATCTGGGTCACCCTGCTCTGGGCACATTGGAGAGGAAGAAGTTCTTGCTAATATTTAATTGGAATTTCCTTTCTTGTAATTTGCATTGGTTCAGGCCCTACCCTGTGGAGCAGCAGGAAAGAAACTCACTCCATCTTCCACATGACGGCAGCCCTTTTGTGTATGGAAAGATGGCTGTCATCTAGGTCTCATTGTGTAGCTACACTGGTGTAAGGCCCCTGGTGCCAGCAGCTGCACTTTCTTGGTCCCCACCATGGAAAGATGGTCTCCAGAACATGTTTGAGCAAGCGGTTCCACCACATGAACAAAAGTTCACAAATGGGTGTGCATCCCTTAAGTGTGTGTGCTTGCAAATCCTAAGACACATCCCTTAAGATAGCAGCCGTACGATAGTATTCACTGCCTTGAGGTTGCCGTTGCATTTGTACAACGTGCAGTGACTTTGTGAGTCTACAATTTTTCTGTGCAAATGTGCAACAGGATCTTAACCATGGACTATGGACAGGCTAAGAAGCCAAATACCTGTGAAGGCACCAGTTCCTGTCCGATCTTCGAAGCTAAGCAGGGTCAGTCTTGGTTAGTACTTGGATGGGAGACGGCCAATGAATACCGGGTGCTGGAGGCTCTATTTCAGAGGAAGGAACTGGCAAAACAACCTCTGAGTAATACTTGCTTAAGAAAATCCTGTGAAATTCATGGGGTCGCCATAAGTTGACAGGAGATGTGAAGGCTCACAGATAAATACATGTGGAGGAGCTTGTGTTTGCTTGGCTGCCCTGAAGAATGGGCTGCCTGGATTGGAAAAAAAAGCAAATCCCTCTGCTTCCTTTTAAAATAAATTAAGCTGGAAACAGCATGGATATTTCTAGAATTACAGACCATTCTTTTTGTTAAAAATCAGATCTGTTGTTTCTTCCACCACCGACAGGCCGTCCCTTGCCACTTATCTCTGGCTCAGCATTCCGTTTGAGTAGGCAAAGTGTAATTAAATTATTTAGTGGAAGTGGTTTGGAAAGTGAAGAGAGTGCCATCTGCAACATTAAAAAAAGAAATCACATCTCTCTTCTGAGAGAGGAAAGTGTGTGAGTGTGTGTGTGGGGGGGGGTGTGTGTGAGAGAGAGAAAGAACAGATTCAGGATGTGCAGTTCTTTGCTCAAAATGCACAAATTAGGGCTCCATTTTACCGTACTGTAAGCATTCTGGCCAATTTCCTGGAAGCAGGAAATAATTATGCAAATGCTGGGTGTGTCTGTTTGATGTATGTGTTTTTAAAAGCTCCAAATAACGTTTTTGAAAAACCGGCTCAGGTCCCGTTGGGATGGTTTTCAGCTCATCCTCCTCCTTCTGCTCCACCACTGTGCATGATAATAAACCGTCCCTGGTGGCCCTTCTTAGCAGAAGGCCTTTCCCTCTCCGAGTTGTGCTTAAACTCTTTCATCCACGCCTCTCTTCGGTGCGGGGAACAGCTCCATCTCTGTAAATCCAAGGTTGCCAGCCAGAACTGGGCCCGCAGTGCTGCGTTTTTGTTTGTCATTCACCCCTTGGCACCTTTCTGCTCTGCCCCAGCCGCCCCAGAGCTCCCAGTTTGCACTAACCGAGTGCTGGATGTTGCACAGCAGGAACGGGCAATTGCGTCCCTTCAGATTTTTTTTGGGTTGCAACTCCCATAATCCCTCACTGTTGCTATGCTGACTTGGCCTGATGGGAGCGGTAAGACAGCAACGTCTGTTGTCCAGCCCTGTTTGTGGTGTGGAATAGGCATCGCTATCGCATACAGTCAAGCTGGCTTCAACATACGCACACCTTTGAATCAGAGAACTGCAAGACTCCCTGTCGCCAGCAGTCCAGCTCAGGTCTTTCAGACTCAGGTGTTACCCTGATTTCTGGGGTCCCGTGAGGGACACCTCAATGTGCTCAAAAGACTGGGGAATGGGAATTAGCAAGGGCACAAGCTGAGCAATGTAAGGGGCAGGGCAAGCTAGCGAGATCTTGAACCCAATGTCTACGGAGTCAGGCCAAGTCAATAATCAAACAGAAGTAAATAATAATTGTTTTCCTTTATTTTAAAACACAGTCAATATGTATGTATGCAACCACTCACACAGACCTAATGAAAGAAAGGTAGGAGTTGGATAGAGGAGTTTAAGAGGGATTTTTCAGGGGAAATACTACACCTGATCCTGAAGCCCGGTTTATCAGAAGAAAAGTCCGCGGTATCGGAGATTCTCAGCACGTGGGAGCTGAGGGGAAGGCTCGTCGAACGGAGCAACAGCAAGGCGGGATGGAAGTCAGAGCGATCCGAAGAGACGCTCAAAATCAGGGGGTCTTATAGGGGAAAATGTGCCTGCAGGCTAGTCCGTTCCCGGGGAAAACAATGGGTTTCGGGCTAGAGACAAAGCCTCCAAAAGGTCAGTACTTTAGATGATTGAATTATGACAGCGTTGTCAATAGTGTAGACAGTATGCAAACGTGGAGTGCTCGAGAGTTGGATAGTCCGCTCGCCAAGCTGCCTGCGCGGGGCAGGGGATCTTTTGTAAGCGTTGTGCATACATAATGTGATCTTAAGAAAGTACTTGCCTGGAGGTCTCCTGAAGCTGCAGTCTGGCAATTACTGGCCTGCCTGGATTTGTTCAGCTATTTTCAGCCATGCCTGTGTGCGTGCTTGTCTGGGGGCCTCGCAAGCACGTGGAGAGGAATGGGTAGTGAAGGCCAAATTCTTGATATCAAATGGTATCTAATATACCTCAAGTTCGGACTAGGAACTACAGTAACACAGGAGCACCACGCCTGCCCTGAGTGAGTCTACCCACCTGGAATGCAGCCTTCCTCTTTTCCTACAGCATTCCACTTTGCTGAGCGTTATTGTCTTTTCCAGTGAGCCAAACGGGCCCTGGTGTGTCCAGAGAACAAGAATTTGGGGCTTGATTTGCTCTTGGATCCATTGATTCCTCTTTTTTGGTGATCTGTGGTATGTGTAGAAGTCTCCAGTCCTTAAAAATCTTGTTGTTCTCCTTCCTCTTCCTGTTGCCGGTGTCGATACATGATGTCAAATTGACTTCCACTTACAGCCACCCTCTTCGAGAGAGACCTCCCCCAAGAGATGCTGTGGTTAACAGTCTTGCTCGGGTTTTGCAAACTCGTATCTTGCAACTCTGTGGCTTCCTTGACTGAGACAGTCCACCTGCAATGCTGTCCCTCTTTTTTCCTCCGGCCTGCAGGTTTTCCCAGCATTTTCATCTCTTCCAGTGATTTCCATTTTCTCACAGTATGCCCAAGGTACAGCAGCCTCAGCTCGGTTGTCTCGGCTTCCAGAAGAAGATCAGGCTTGACTTGCTCTTGGAGCCGTCGGTTTGTCTTTTTGGCAACCCATGATCTCTGAAAGGCTCTTTCCAGCACCACAAAGTAAAATGGGGTTTTGTCCTTAACTGTCCCGTAGCATCTGCCAAGCAATCCCTTCTTCCCTTCTCAGGATTAAGATTTGTCGATGAAGCCTCGCTCCACTTTCCATTCTCTGTGAGTTTAGAGATAACAGATCCTTCGCTGTGGTGGCCCAGCCGGTATCTGTTCCGTATTTTGTTGTTCACTCTTGCCTCTGCTTCTTCTGTTTTTGCTGATACCAGCCCCAATCCAGTCACAATTGGAGGCCAATAGTGGTGAAAGGAGAAGAATGCGTGGAGGAGAACTCCATTTGCAAAAAAAAAAAAAGGGTACCTTCTTTTGTGTCCAAAAAAGATGCAGCCTGTGTAACCTCAGCTGAGCATCAGAACGCAGAGGTAGATTGACAGTACCCATAAATACTTGTATCATTTTACTTGTTTGTTTGGCTGGCTGAGCTGTCGTTGCATTTTTGTGCTTCCTGAATAATTTATTTTTCACTTATAAGCTACTTTCACTGAAGAAATAAAACATAGGCCATTTCCGCACTAGCCTGTCATAACGCCATGATTCCACTTTCGACATCCTATGGAATCCTGGGGTTTGCAGTTTCGGGAGGGGCCGGCCGGCCCCTCCCGAAACTGCAAACCCCAGGATTCCATAGGATGTCGAAAGTGGAATCATGGCGTTATGACAGGCTAGTGCGGAAATGGCCATCGTAGCTTGCCATAAAGACTGCTTTGACTGATCATAGAGGTTTGAAGCTGCCCTAAATGGGGCACAGGGGTCAAAAAAAATGCAAGATAAAAGCTGTAATAGAGGTAAAAAACTGACCCCAAATGCCTTTTTGCGGTGGCGGGGGGGGGGCATTTTTTCCACATTTGGAGGGTCCTTGGTGTCTTCCAGGCCCAGGCCTTTATTAAAGGCAGGAAGTGGATAGGAAATGACTTCCACTCACATGTGTCAAATGACCTTGTCAGAGTCGAGAGCTGGGCAACTAACAAAAGAAATTTCAACAAAGATAAATATAAGGTTCTACATCTAGGCAAGAAGAATGAAATGCACAAATATAAGATGAGTGACACCTGGCGTGAAGGCCGCATATGTGAAAAAGATCTTAGTAGACTACAACATAAACAGGAGTCCCCAATGTGATGCAGCAGTCATAAAGGCCAATACAATTCTGAGCTGGATCAGTGGGATTACAATGTTCATATCAAGAGGAGTAGCAGTGCCACTCCTTTTTGTTTTGATCAGACCTCACGTGGAGGAATCCTGTGTCCAGTGCCGAGACCCACAGTTCAAGGAGGTCACTGATGTGTCCACAAGAGGTTGACCAAGATGGTCAAAGGTCTAGAAACCAAGCCATGTAAGGAATAAAACAGGCAGCTGGGTACGTGTAGGTTGGGGAAGGGAAGTCTGAGAGCTGATGCAAAAAAGAGATCTTTAAATATCTGAAGGGAAGAAGATATAGAAGATGGAGTCAGCTTGTTTTCTGCTGCTCCAGAGACTAGGACGCAAAGCAATGAATTCAAATGACAAGAAAAGAGATCCTACCTAAACATTGGGTAGAGCTTCTTTACCGTAAGAGCGATATGATGGTGGTATAGACTGGCTCGGAGGACAGTGGGCTCCATCTTTGGGGGTTTCTGATGAGAATTTGGGATACTTTAGCTATGTTTTTTTAGGGATACTTTAGCTGTGAATTACTGTAGGGCATAGGATCCACCTAAATGTTAGGAAGAACTTCTTCTCAGTGACAGTTGTTCAACAGTAAACCACACTACCGGTGGGAAGATGCTCTCCTTCCTTGGAGGTTTTTAAACAGGGGCTGGATGGCCATCTCTCGGGACTGTCTTGGGTGTGCATTCCTGGATGGTAGCAGGTTGGACCAGATGACCTTGGCAGTCCTTTCTCACTCTGTTATTCAGTGAATGTACGCTATCAGTTGGAGGTAACAGCAGGATTTAGGCCGCCATGGCTGGATTAAAAAGAATGACAAAGGAGCAAACAGTACATTTGCAAAAGAAGCCCAGCGATGAAACAACATTTTTATATTTGGTGGGGGAAATTCTAAACATTTCTTAACGTGAGGGAGTGCTGTTTGAAAATGTCAGTCTTGTTTCGTCTGTTAGTCCTGCTCAAAGTCTGTTCCCCTCTTCCGTGGTCCTTTTTGCTTTCTTCCTCTGTTTCTCTGGGATATTTATTCTCATTCATAGAAATCAGGAGTCGTAAGGGCAGAGAGCTGTATGTGAGTTTCATTGTTCCATTTTAAATTCTTGTTTTCCTGTGTGCAGTGCTTTACATTCAGGGAATGACAGCAGATTTATGAATAAATGCAAATGGACCGGACTGTACAGACACAGTTTTAATTTTCCTTCCATCTGGATCGTAATTCTTTGGTCGTGATGGTTGCAGAAAGCAAAGCTTCATCCAAGAGGACACCGAGATGGACCTTTTGGCTCGGTGCCTGACCAAATATTAGAGTCTTTCATATCGAAGACAGCTAAATAAACAAGCTGTATCAAGCTAAAAGCTCAGCTTCCGTTTCTACCGTGACTTAAATGGGAGTTAAACAGAGCCTTTCATGCCAGGTTTTATCCCAGACTCTGAAGGATCAATCAAGGGTGCTAGCCATATCCCTAAAAGAGATTCAGTACCTCGGATAGCTCCTTTAAAACCTGGAGTGGATTTTCCATCCCACTGACATGGAAGCCAGCAGCCCCCACTCACTTAGCCATTTAGTAGCTTCTGCCTTTTAACCCAGCACATTTATTCATCAGCTAAAACCCTTATCTTCTACTCTCTATCAGCTCTGGGCAGATTAGAGTAAAATCGGTTTAAGCAATTTAAAATTTAAAACAGCGTATGTACAGATTTGGATGAAATCATGAGGTCCCAAGAGTTTGATTAAAAGTTAGGTTTTAAATTGGAACTGGAATAAAACTAATGGGGCTGCCAACCTGGCCTCTAAGGGGAGATTTCCACCGCTGGAGTGCTGCAGCGGATATGATCTTGTCCCATTTTCTCGCACTGTGGGACACCGAGGAGGGTCTGAGGGGCATTCTTGCCGTGAGATCTCTCCCAGCCTCTTCCCCTTTGATGGGGAACAGTGAGATATCGGCTCTTAGCTCTTGATAACCGTCTGCATCTTCCCCAGTGCAGGATTTATCTGTGGTTATCTGTGATCTGTTATTCCTGTGAGCATAGAGTTGGAAGAGGCCCCAAGGGCCATCTAGCCAAACTCCATTCTGCTATGCGGGACAATACAATCGAAACGTCCCAAGAGATGGCCCTCCAGCTTCTCTTTAAAAATCTCCAAAGAAAGAGACACCACCACCCTTCCAGGCAGCAGCGTATTCCACTTCACTCCAAACTGCTCTTACCATCGGTACGTTCTTCCTAATGTTCAGGAGGAATCTCTTTTTCTGTAGCGTGGGGCCATTGCTCCATATCCTGGTCTCTGGAGTAGCAGAAGACAGGCTTGCCTCCTCTTCCTTCCCTTCTAGTATTTCAACATGGCTCTCAGGTCCCTTCTTTATCTTCTCTTCTCCAGGCTAAACATCCCCAGCTCCCTAAGCTGCTTCTCAGTGCTTTCCAGGCATCTGACCATGTTGGTCACTGTCCCCGGGGTATGTTCTCACCTTCGAAGAACAAGTCAGAGACCTCCACTCTAAGCAACTGAAAATAAGAATTTTGTTAATGGACCGAAGCTATGTCTTGCACGCTGTTTCCAAATGTTACAGACATCAGAATGGGCTCGTGGGGTGACTTCTCCCTTAGCACAGACAAGCGACTAGGAGGATCATCTGTGGACCTCCGGAAGTGATTGCAAGCCGTTGGAAATGAAAGAGAAGAGGAAACGATGGAGCTGGTGGCGCTATGCCAGGCCGCGGTCAGCTTAAAGCAAGGACCCTCCAGGTCTGTTTTTGTGGCCCTCAGCTCCTCCAGAGACCCTGGACCCCCTTTTCTGTCCCCTCTTTCAAAATAGAGAGGGTGAATTACCTCTCCTGGAGGCTTCCCCTTTCACCCACACTGTACCACATTAAAAATACTTTTTTTTCCCAAAATCAGAATGGGGTTTCTATCTCCTTCCGAGCTGTGTTTTTTTGGCAATCTGTGTGGTACCCCCCCCCCCCAAACAAGGGTTTCAGGGGCAGAGAAGTGGCCCTGGGGCCATCCCAGTTGTCCCCCCCGCCCCCGTTTTAAAGTCTCCTTTATGAGCCTGATTGGAACCTGCCTCCTCTCAGGCCATTTCCACACCACACTGTTGTAGTGCTATTGTTCCACTTTCAATATCGTATGGGAATCCTGGGGTTTGCAGTTTAGGGAGGGGACCTTTTGAATTGGGCCTCGGGAAACTACAAACCCCAGAATTCCCCCAAGGATGTTGAAAGTGGAATCATAGCGCTATAACACAGTAGTGTGGAAATGGCCTCAGTCTTCTCTCTCCAGCCTCCGCTCAGTCATCTTGGCTTCTTAGAGAACTTCATCATGCCCAACGTGGCTGCATCTGCAGCAACATGGCTTCCCCTAAATTCTCCCAGTCTGTTTGATAGTTCGATACGGATCAGAGCTCATTATGTGTTTCTTCTGATCTTGTTACGAGTAGACACAGGCCATTTCCGCACTAGACTGTTCTAGCGCTATTATTCCACTTGCAGCATCCTATGGAATCCACCTGGCCCCTCCCTCAACTGCAAATCCCAGGATTCCATAGGAGGTTGCAAGTGGAATAATAGCGCTAGAACAGTCTAGCGCGGAAATGGCCACAGTTGCTTTTCACGTGCATTTACAATCTGCGTTGTGAGCAGATGGAAATTGTTGCCCTTGCATGGGCTCTTTCTTTTTTTTTAAAAAAAATTGCTAGGATTCATAGATTGTATTAAGGTACAATCTATGAATTTCTCCCAGACCATGTTAGTAGTTCTCTGTGTATTGCAACGAATAGTTGGTAACCTACTCTAGAACTGCAATTTTTTTCATGGTTTATCATTTGGGTATACGTATCCATGTTGTTGACACTATCATAGTGGGTTGTTATATTTTCATACATGTTTAATATATTATGTGCCATTTGACCATTGATTTGCATATGCACTATATTTGTAGCTGTGTAAGAGAAATTCCAAAAGTATATCCATTACCCATGCTGTTGAATACCCTTGAATGATGTGTAATTATTAGGAGTGGGAGGAATTTTCAAAACTATTTGAAAAAAATGGGTAAAAAAAACATGTTGTTTGAAATATCAAGAAATCTTGACAAGAAGATCCTGTACTGATGAAAATCTTGGCAGTTCTGTATTTATTATGCACAAAATGTCCATGTTCAACACAGAAATCAGCATTTTCTGTGTGGGAAACTGTATTTTCTGCACAGAAAACAGCACTTCTGCACGGAAGTATGCCTAGAAAATGTTGCTTCCTACCAAGAAGATTCTATATTTGGCAACTTATTGTGCACGAAATTCACACATGGCTACTTTGCATAGGAAATAGCACTTTCTGTACGTGAAACAGCACTTTCTCTGCAGAAAATAGTATTTTGTGCAGAAAATAATATTTTGCACAGAAAATGCTGCTTTCCATGAAAAACCACCACATGTGGATTTTGCACGAAACAGGTCCCAGACTGTGCATAGTCTTTGAAAACTGCACAGGTTTTTTTTTTTTTTTAGAAAAAGCTAAAGTTCTTACTTGCTTCCTTAGAGAAGAAGGGTAGTGGAGAACTACATTTCTAGTTAAATACCCATAAGTGCTTGCAATGTACCACTTGGTTCCCTGGGGTTGCAGATACAGTCCCTGTGCATTATTTCCCATGGCGCAAGGAAAAATCAGCAGTTGCGTGTATCTGCATAAAACACCAAAGGGCTTCTAGCCAGAAGGACCTTCAGACTTTGCCAGTTTGGAACTGGTCCATTCCAAGGAGATAAATACCAATTTGGATGAGCTCAAGCTGGGCCTACGTTTTCCTCTCTCTTGAAAGCCTGTCTCTTTTTATCATTGCAAATCTTTTTTTCATTTGCCATGTCTTTTCGTAATATGGAATATTCTGGTTTAAAAAGGAAAGAAAAATCCACTACCCTGTTTAAACAGATTTTGAGTACAAGGGTGAATGGAGTAGGCCGCTCAAATGGGTTGAAAGTCTGGTGGAATGGTTATTCATTTCCTTTCCTTTTCTGCTACTTTATGTGGCAGAAAGTAAGCCTTTTCCAGAAAATGATAATTGCTGCAGTGATTTTGTGTGTCTGGGGCATAAAACTCTGCAGTGTGGCAGCCCCGGAGGGTCTTTTTATTTCCCTGTACAGTTCAGGGCTCACCAGAGATTCTTCTAGGTTTTTGTGACATTATCTACTGCAGTTGTACCGTGATTATGAATAGTGACTTTGCAAGTCACTTAAAAAATAAAAAAAAACCTCCCAAACCAAAAACAATGGCCGGTACAGTCCTCCCTTCACATTTGCGGGTTTGACCTTTGCAAATTTAATTATTTGCGAGTGCTTGTGCCTCCCCCTCCCGGTTCTCTTCTTTTCATTCCCTTGCATTTTGCCTGGTTGTGGAGAAGGGAAGCAAGCACACCTGGGAAAAATGCAAGGGAATCAGGAGGCGTGTATAAGTGTTCCTCCTCCAGGGCTCCCCCTCGTTTTCCCATGTATTTGGCCCCAGCGGGAGAACGTGTGCCGAGGCAAAATGCAAAGGAATGGGGGTGGGGGAGGCTTGTACGAGCCTCCTTCCCCCCTCTGGAGCTCCCCCTTCCCATTGCCATGCATTTGGCCCCAGCGCGGAGAACGGGCACCGAGGCAAAATGCACGAGAATGGGGGGAAGCCCTGGAAGGGAAGAGAAGGAGAGCATAGAGAGGCGTTTATTTGCATTTCCCCCCCTTCTCAAGGGTTCTTTACTCCAAACCCTCATGAAGGTGGAGGGACCGCTGTATTCTCTATCAGCTACACAATGAAATGAGCTGTCACACTGAAAACAGCACTAATTTAAAGCAGTCTGTAAATTACATTTATCTAAGTAACTTCTCCTGGGAACGTCTTATTCCCCCAACTTCCCCACCCCAAACCTCAATCATCTGTGCTCTGCCTGCTGGAAGAATGTATCTCCTTCTCCCCGGGCAGCAGATGCCCAGAACAGTAGGTTGGGGAGGGGGTTTGGACCGTGGCCAAAGGGTCATAATCATGACCAGTTATGGATAAGAAGATGTAGGTAACACTTCCATATTCATGATTGCTACTCGGCCATGTTGGTGACACTGTTGCAAAAGTCATACATAGACTTCACTAGGTAGCTGATGCAGAATACTGGGCTGTATATATGTATGTATGTATGTATATGTATATATATCTGTGTGTGTGTATGTATGCATGCAATAATACAATAATACTCTACTGTACTCAGGCTGAAATCCTGTTGGCGTTTGACACTTAAAGTTCCCCTACAAAAGCAGAGGAGGTGTCAGTCCAATGAGGAATGTCAACATCGAGTCCAAGGTCGTGGAAACAGAGTTGCATGTGTGGGTGCCATTGTGCATTAAACATGGAAGCACACTGTGGCTGGAAATACATGCACATGATTTACATGTCCAGTTGTGTCTTGGCTTAGCTGTACAACACTGCTGCTCCGCACAAGGGTTGTGCAGCACACTTAATGGAGACCTGTGGATATGCATGCCGTGCCACCCCCCCCCCCCCGTGTAAGTTCTTGTCCAAGTTCATGGAAAGCTTCAGGTTCACACACACACACACACACACACACACACACACCTCCCTCCTCTCTTGATTAACCCTAGAGAGTCTGAAGACCTTTGAAAACAACTTTGTAGATTTGTAATTCATTAATGAATTAGGGATAATATCCCACCTTCCTCTCAGCATAGGTTGTGAGGTGGTTTACAACAGAGATGAAAATATAGTACAGCTCAAAGCAATGCTGATAATAAAAGAAGTTGAAGTACAATTAAATGAGCTATCTCATTAAAAACAGCCTTAATCTGAAGCAGTCTGTAAACATTTAAAGCACAGCAATAAGGATAAATTCCACAACTCACACCCTGTTGAAAGATGCTTCTGCACAACAGAGGAATTGCCAAATGCATGTATAAATAAAAGGGTTTTTGTGTATAGCAGAAAGCAAGCAGAGAGAAGGTCAACTTGGCTCTTTAAGTATCCCAACTGCATCCTATGAAATCCTCGGATTTATAATTTGGGGAGGCACTGGAGTTCTCTGCCTCTCCCAGAGATTCTGTAGGATAGAAAACCATGGCACTTAACGTGGAATGATAGCACTATCATTCTGCAGTGCAAAAGGGTCTCTAGTCTTTTTGAGTCCCTGCCCTTTTTCTCCAAACCATTCTGTCTCCAGCCAGAATTCAAAGTGCTGGTTATGACCTATAAAACCCTGAATGACTTCGGTCCAGGGTACTTGAGCATGTCTCCCCCGTGAGCCTCTCCAGGTGCTCTTCTCATTCTCCCTGCCTTCATAGAAATGCATCATAGAATCATAGAATTTTTAAGAGACCCCAAGAGCTCTCCAGTCCAACCCTTTTCTTCCAGGGAGGAAGACACCATCAAAGCCCTCCCTTTGATAGATGACCATCCAGCCTCTGTTTAAAACCTCCAAAGAAGGAGGAGACTCCGCCACACTCCAGTGAGACAGCAGCACATTTCACCGTCGAACGGCTCTTACTGTCAGGAGGTTCTCTCTAATGTTTAGATAGAGTCTCTTTTTCTGTAGTTTGAAGCCATTGTTCCATGTCCTACTCTCTGTAGCAGCAGAAAACAGGGTTGCTTCGTCCTCCATATGATATGCCTTCAGATATTTACACATGGCTATCATGTCCTCTCTTCACCGTCTCTTCTCCAAGCTGAACATCGCCAGCTCCCTCAGCTGCTCCTCGTAGGGCTTCGTGGCTTCCAGGCCTTCAACACCTTCCATCCTGTCAATGTCCATCCTGAAGTGTGGTGCCCAGAACTGGAAACATTATTATTCCAGGTGGGGTCTGACCAAAGCAGAATAGAGTGGGACCATCACTTCCCTTGACACAGACACTAAACTCTTGTTGATGCAGCCCAGAACCACGTTGGCTTTTTTAGCTGCTGCATCGCACCGGTGACTGGATGTCCAGCTTGTGGTCTACTAAGACTCCGAGATCTCTTTCACATGTAACTAACAAAAGGCTCTGACTGAATCACAGGTACAATTGGTGGGGACTCAAGACACAGCCTTCTCAGGGGCTGCCCTTGTAGGAAGGGGAGCCCTTCCTTGCTCTCCTTTTCACAGCAGGAGAAGCCTCTTGTTAGTCTGACAGGGGTTGGGGAACCCGACGTTCTCAAGAAAGAATTTTTTGAGGGTGCTCTGGGCTGTTTTTAATTATTTTGAATTGTTTTTAATGTTTTTGATTGACAAATTCCATTTCAGTGTAGATGTTTGATACATTTCAACTACAGTAGGTCCCTGATATCCAATATACCAGCACCCATGGTTTCAGTTACTGACGATCTACTCCAGGGCCGTGGCTGCTACCGTTGGCCAGAGTTGCTTCTCTGCGTGGTGGAGGAAGTCATCTCCATCCCTTTCTGGAAAAGAGGGGCACGTGGCTGCCTCCGCTTCCCTCTCTGCCGAGGAAGGGGTCTCTCCTTTCGCAGTTGAAAGAGACACAGAAAGTCCAGCTGCATGTAGTCACTCACCTCTCTCAGCTGAGGAAGGAGACAAATACTCTTTCCTGGGCTGAGAGAAACACGTGACTCCAGCCACCAGGCCCCTTGCCAGATTTGGCGCCCAAGGAGGGGGATGCTGACCAAGCCCCACCGGGAAGGCAGGCAGGCAGGCAGGAAGGAGCCGAGTGGTGGAGCTTCCTCTCTTCTTCACTGTCTTGCCCGTCCCGGGGGCTCAAAGCATATCGTCTGGCATTATCTGCATTTTTCATCCTCCATAGCAAGTCTGGGAATGTATCCTTCACAGATGTGGGGGACCTACTGTATAGTGTAAATATTTTAGGTTGTAAGCTAACCTGAGTCCCAGGACATTTCCTCACTAGACTGTTCTAGTGCCATTGTTCCACTGGGGTTTGCAGTTTAGGGAGAGGCCTCAAAGTTTACAGACTGGAAACTGCAAGATTCCATAGGATGCTGAAAGTGGAATAATAGCACTAGAACAGTCTAGTGCAGAAATGGCCCCAGTTTGGCCGGCGGTAGTAGCAGTAGTAATAGATTATGGTGACAACGGCTACAGCCATCCTTCCAGAATTTGCCCCTGCTGCTTTTGGCTCTGCCCACGGCTTGTGCCTCGTGACGTCCCAGCCTTCCTCTCTCTGCCGTACTCTCCAACTCTGTCCCAGATGCTCGTGCAATTGCGTTAAAAGCTTTTCCAGACTGTGGAAATCACTCTCTTGATGGGAATGTGAGGTGACAGTAGAACGGTGGATCTTGCTGCGTCTTCGCTGCCTTCCCTTCCCAAGAAAGTGAGGCTTTTCCCTTTTAAGGGGCCGAGGGCTCTGTGGGAGATGTATTATTGATAGTGGTGCGTGGGCGTCATGCCTGCCTGCGCATGTGCCTATGCAGAGAGACTAAACCCCCACAGGCTCTGCAGCCCACCAGGTTGGTGCAAAACATGGGGAGTTTCCTACTGAAAGCTTTCTGACATGAGATTTGGGGTTGGGTCATGAGTGGGACTGTGGGCAAAGGAAGGGAAAAGGGATGTTGAATCCCATTGCGGAGGGAAATGGAAAACTGAAACTCTTTTCAGAGGAAGGAAGAATGTAATGTGGGGAATGTACAAGAAAACAGACAAAGGTGTGGATGGAAGCAGGAGCTGGGGTTATGGGAGGATGCTTTGGAGGATCGCCAAGGAACAATGTTTGTAAGCTGGAAAGAATGGAATACAGAGGCTTACGTGGCCCAGTATGTCATTGCTGCCAAAAGAGGGGTGGGCAGTGAGTGGCACACAGGGCATATGAGCCCCCCCAGGTGTTATTGTAGCTTCAGGGGGCAAACCATATGCTCCTAGAGTTGGAAGACACTTCAAGGGCCATCCAATCCAACCCCATTCTGCCCTGAAGAAAGAGACAACCAAACCTCTCCCTTTGACAGAGCTGTCTGGCAGTGGAATACGCCGCTACGTCCATGGAATGTGGTGGAGTCTCCTCCTTCTTTGGAGGTTTTTAAGCAAATGCTGGATGGCCATCTGTCAAAGGGGGGTCTTAGATTGTGTCTTCCTGCATGGCAGAAGGGGGTTGGGCTGGAGGTCCCCTGTGGTCTCTCCCAAGTCTATGATTCTATTTCAGATGACCGTTCAGCCTCTGTTTAAAAACCTCCAAAGAAGGAGACTCCACCACCCTACACGGAGGCAGCAGTGGATTCCATTGTCAAACTGCTCCTGCCGTCAGCAAGTTTCTCCTAATGTTTTGGTGGAATCTCTTTTCTTGGAATCTGAATCCATTGTTCCATAGTCTTTTTGTCTCTAGAGTAGCAGAAAACAAACTTGCCCCTTCTTCCAATACAACGCCCTTTTAACTATTCAGATATTTAAACAGGACCGGCATACTGCCTGCCATATATATGTTGGGGACTGTCATTTTGACCCCAGAATGCCCAGCAACCCTCTCAGAGCTTCAGGGAGAGAGTTATTGGCTCTCCTGCCAAATTTTGGGGTGCCTCCCATCCTCACTGCACAGGCCTTAAATATAGGCAACAGAGAGCAGCAATGCCTAGAAATGTGGCAAAATGACCATTAGCAGCCCTTTAAGGCTTTGCTATTTTGTGGCAAGATGAATCTTTCAGTCTGTCCAAGATTTGGAAGAAGTGAGTACAGAAGGTGTTGGGGTGCAGCCCTCTGGGTCTTATCAGGGGAGAGGATACTTTAGTTGTCAGAAATATTTCAGGTGTGGATTTGCTGCAGTGGTGGAGGTCGACTGGAAGAAGATCTCTGGGGATCCCTTCTAACTCTACAGTTCTCTGATTCTATGGGGCTGGGAATGGTTGACAAGACCACAGGGGGCTGACTTGGGACAGTCTTGAAATTTTCTAACCAGAAACTTGAGCCAGCTTTGTGCTGGATTAGGACTCTAGACACCAGGGTTCAAATCTCTGCTCAGCCATGGAAGCCCCCTGGTAGGTGACCTTAGGCAACTCATCCTGTCTCAGCCCCAAAGGAGGGCCATGGCAACCCCCCTCCCAAATAAACCTTGCCAAGAAAATCATGGGATAGGGGCACCATCAGTTGAGGTTGACTTGAAGAGCAGAGCCAGTGTGGTGAGATGGTTTCAGGATTATCATAGAATCACAGAGTCATAGAGTTGGAAGAGACCCCAAGGACCATCCAGTCCAGCTACCTTCTGCGATGCAGGAAGACACAGCCCAAGCCCTGCCTTTGACAGATGGCCATCCAGCCTCTCTTTGGCCATCCAAAGAAGGAGGAAACTCCATCACACTCCATGGAGGCAGCAGCAGATTCCACTGTTGAACTTCTCATACCATCGGGAAGTTCTTCCTAGTGTTTAGGTGGAATCTTTTTTTCTTAGTTTGAAGCCATTGCTCTTTAGAATCCTAGTCTCTGGAGCCGCAGAAAGAAGCTTGCTCATCTTCCGTATGGCATCCTTCCAAATATATAAACATAGCTATCATGTCCCTCCTGAACCCTTCTGTTGGGTTAGGAGTCTGAAAGACCAGGGTTCCAATCCCCACTCAGTCATGGAAGCCCCACTCAGCAATTTTAGACAAGTTCTACGCTCTGAGTCTCGTAGGAAGGCCATGGAAAGTTTCCTCTGAAACAGTCTTGCCTTTAAGAGAACACAGTGAAAGTTTTGTCTTGGAGTCACCATAAGTTTGCAATAACCTGGGGGTGCACAACAGCAGCAGCAGCAGCAACAACAACAACCATGGGGTGGACCTAAATGCTCTTTCTGCTCTCATGGGTGGGAGGCAGAGACTGTGTCCAAACATTCCAGTGTTTAAGTCTCCATCTATCAGTCCAGGATTTCATAAAGTCATTGATTCCAAGTCAGAAACATCCAAACAGTGCATTTTACAGAAAGCTCTATTTGGAGAGAAGACCCCGGGAAAGCGCCTTCATTAGTTTTAATTACCCCCTTCAGTCTCCTGCTCGTCACCCTTGGAGCTGCTTTCCGAACTGCACTGGCTGCTTTTCCTGCTCCTTCTCGCTCTCATTGGAATGGATCATTAAGCTCTGGAGAGATGGTCGGATGGACGGATAAGTGCTATTTCCGTGTGACAGGCACACATCACCAAAAGAGAGTTTTAAAAATGTTTGTGTCTCTCATATTTAAGGGGCAGTCAGCCTATCCTCAAGGTAGCTCAAGGCGAAACAGACAAAAAACCAGCATTTGGGTTTTTTTAAAAAATAAAAAATTAAAAGCTAACATTAATAGGGCAACAGTAACAACAGCATATACAAGAATGAATTAACCAAATTCTTCAATGCCAGAGCTTGGAACTGTGTTTGTTTTTGATTTTAATAAGCTTAATTTGATTTGTTAATCATTAGTGAGCTCAGAAATTCAAATGTGTTACTGTTGGGGCTAGCCAGTAAAAATATGGTTAGCTAGCGTTAATTATTATTTTTTAAATTTTTTAAATAAGCCAATTTAGGAAGAAACTGATTGTGCCTTCAGCTTGCGCTCTTCACAAATTCTGATGTTCACAGGTATTTAGGAGGCAGTTCTGTAGACCCTCACCTGGAAGGAAACCCCTTCCGGTGCTTAAACACAGCTCTCATATCCCTTCTCTTCACCTTCTCTTCTGCAACCTATCCGGCTCCCCAAGCTGCTCCTTGTCCTGGTTTCCAGGCCACCTACCATTTTGGTCACCCTCCTCTAGACATGTTCCACCTTGTCGGTACATCCTTCTTGAATTGTGGTGGCATCCATGGTTGCTGCCACATGGATAACTATGGGTTAGATAACTCTGACAAAAAGAATCATGGACTGACAGGAATCTTCGCAATTCGGGGCTTACTTGGTGGAAATTTCCCATGGCAGTTTTGAACAGAAAACAGCATTTTTTCCGCTGGAAAGAACCTTGTCTGTGCAGAAAATGGTAATTATTAATTATGAATAATAATAATAAGAAGAACAACAACAACAACTGTTATTTTATGCACAGAAAGATACTTCCCTGTCTGGCAAATGCTGTATGTGATTGGAAACATATTCCACAAAATTAATGCATAAATTCTATTTTTCTGTGCAGAAAAGCCTCTTTACTCTGGAGAAAATGCTGTTTTCTATGCAACACAACCCCATGCAAATTTCACACATAAAGGGAGTCCCAAATTGCAAATAGTATTCAAAGAATTGTGTAGTTTTCAAAGGCTTTCTCACAGCAGGAAGAATAATACTAAAAATATTTATTGCTTCCTTTGAGAAGAAAGTTGGTGAAGAATCACAGCCCTAATGCTGCTGATTCAACATCCCACAGATGATTCGGTGGGTCAACTCTGACTGAGGCCAACCAACTGGAAACTGGTCTGAGTGAATTGGAAAGGAGACCCTAACATCCATCCCACCTTCAGCCTTTGAACATGTACAGAAGGCTTCCTACCCCTGATATATAAAATTATTTTCTTTCTCTGAAAAGTGGACTCCTAGTGCAAAGCTATGCATGGCCGATTGGAAGTAGGTACCAATGGCTAAAATGGACCTTAGTCCGGGATAATGGAAAGCTGTCTGAAAGACAAGCCAACCTGAAAGGAGGTTTCCAATCGGCTGTAGAGAACAGCAGAGCTTTTGCCAAGAAAGTCACAGGGATCCATGTAAGTATTAGAGCCAGGGCAGATTGGCACTGCAGAGATGGGTCACCGGGCAATTTTGAATCTCTGTGGTCCTGAAAATGTCAGTCATTGTCAATCATTGGCTAAGCTCTCCACTAATGAGTCGAAATTCATTAGCATTTTGCTGAAAAATTCTGCCTTCATTGACCCCTTGCTGTTCAAAATTCAGTGAGCTGTCAGTTAACACATTATTTTAAAGCTGCGTTAAAGAGTCCTGTTTTCCATTCGCACCCAAAACCAGTCCGGTGTTGGGGAGTTTGCCAAGGAGATTGCATCCAAGGAGAGGCGTATGGTTGCTTCCCTAGCTTCTTCAAGCTCTGAAGTAGCTCTTTAAGTACCCACAAGCAGCTCTTAAACTACCCACTGTACCTCAGTGCAAAGGTTCCTTATTATCAAAGAAGGTTAAGAATTCACATGATAGATGCACTTACATATTTGAAAGAATGCCAAGGCCTGGAAACCATGAAGCCATCTGAGGAGCGGCTTAGGGAGCTGGGTATGTTTAGCCTTGAGAAGAGAAGGTGAAGAGGTAGCATGATAGCTATGTTTAACTATTGGAAGGGATGTCGTATGGAGGATGGAGGAAGCTTGTCTTCTGCTGTTCCAGGGACTGGGACACAGAGCAATGGCTTCAGACCTCTGGAAAAGCAATTCCATCTAAACATTAGGAAGAACTTCCTGAAAGTAAGAGCAGCTGGACAGGTTGAATATGCTGTAGAGTCGGGGAGTGTGGTGGAGGAAGGAGTCTCCCTTCATCCCTGGACGCCACCATGTCAGGTGGATCTGTAACTGGTTGACTGACCATTCCCAAAGGGTGCTCACCAATGGCTGCTTTTCATCCCGGAGAGAAGTGACCAGCGGGGGGCCACAGGTTTCTGTCCTGGGCCCAGTGCTGTTCAATATTTTCATCAACGACTTGGATGAAGGAATGGAGGGCATGCTCATCAAATTTGCAGATGACACCCAATTGGGAGGGGTTGCTAATACGCCAGAGGACAGGATCAAAATTCAAAATGACCTGGACAGATTGGAGAGCTGGGCCAAGGCTAACAAAATGAAATTCAACAGAGAGAAGTGTAAGGTCCTACACTTAGGTAGAAAAAATGGAATGCAGAACTATAGGATGGGGGACACGTGGCTAGATGGCAGTACGTGTGAAAGGGATCTAGGAATCTTAATAGACCACAAGCTGAACATGAGTCAGCAGTGTGATGCGGCAGCCAAGAAAGCCAATGCAATTCTCGGCTGCATCAATAGGAGTATGGTGTCCAGATCGAGGGAGGTACTGGTACCACTCTACTCTGCTTTGGTTAGACCTCGTCTTCAATCCTGTGTCCAGTTCTGGGCACCCCAGTTCAAGAAGGACATGGTCAAGCTGGAGCAGGTCCGGAGGAGGGCGACCAAAATGGTGAAGGGCCTGGAAACCAAGCCCTATGAGGATAGACTTAGAGAGCTGGGTATGTTCAGTCTGCAGAAGAGAAGGTTAAGAGGGGACATGATAGCTCTGTTTAAATATTTGAAGGGATGCCATGTAGAGGAGGGAGAGGGCTTGTTTTCTGCCGCTCCAGAGACCAGGCCAAGGAGCAATGGATTCAAGCTGCAGGAAAGGAGATTCCACCTGAACCTCAGGAAGAACTTCCTGACAGTCAGGGCTGTCCGGCAGTGGAATCTGCTGCCTCCATGGAGTGTGGTGGAGTCTCCTTCCTTGGAGGTTTTTAAGCAGAGGCTGGACGGCCATCTGTCGGGAGTGCTTTGAGGGTGTTCCTGCATGGCAGGGGGTTGGACTGGATGGCCCCTGGGGTCTCTTCCAACTCTACATTTCTATGATTCTATGATTCCATGATCCCCGTGCCTCTCTTGGCCAAGGAAGGAGTCTCCCTCTCTCTCTGGCAGAGAGAGGCTCACGGCCACCCGTCTCTGGGCTGAGGAAAGAGGGAGAGTTCCTTCTTGGCCGAGAGGAACGTGGTGGGAGGCCTGCCTCTCTCCAGCAGAGGAGAGAGGGAGACCGTGTCCTGGGCCGAGAGGCATGGGAAGTCCAGCTGCACAGAGGAAACGCACCTCTTTCGGCAGAGGAGGGAGACGGACACTTTTTCCGTGGCAGAGAGTGGCAGAGGAATCCCGGCTGCGTGAAGCCATCTGCCTCTGTTGACCAAGGAAGAAGACAAACACTCCTTTCTTGGCTGAGAGAGGCAGACAGCTCTGAGGAGGCAGGCCTCCCACTGGATTTGGCATCCAGGGAGGGGGCTACTCACTAAGCTCCCCCAGGGAGGCAGGCGGGTCAGGCAGGCAGGAGCGACAGGGCAGGGGAGCTGCCTCCCTCCCTCCCCACCGCACAAGGCCTGGGGGTCGAAATGCAGCATTTGGCATTATCCTCATTTTCCGCCATCCATGTCATGTCTGGGACCATATACCCCACAGATACAGGGGACTACTGTATTAATAATTACTAATATTAATGGTTAATTCACTAAACAGGTGTAGGCTTTTTTTTTTACTGGGATCCAGCAAGGTGTAGTGGTTTGAGCATTGGACTACAACTCTGGAAACCTGTTGGGCCCGAGGCCCTCTGGGTAGGGCCTGTGTTGCACACTCACACATTTCAGGTCAGCCTGCTTTCACACTAATGAACGTATTTTGGGGGTTAGCTCTTGCTGTTGCGTTGCTAGATCAGGCTGCCCCGTATGCTGCAGTCCTGTGAGAATAGCCAAGGAATGTTAATGATGGGTGCTTCACTCCCCATGCTGTCCGGTACGGTGAGGGGAGAGCAAAGCCTGATTAGAGACCGTCCGCTGCTGTTTCAGGCAGGTAATGAGATTTGGCCATGAGCCTATCATGCACCTGGCCCATGGGTGCCTCAGGAATTGGCATCCGAGGTGGGATAGCCCCCCTCTTGCCTGTTTCGGCACAGTGGGTTGATGAATTGGCAGCCTGTTTTGCCACTTGCGTACGAAAAGCCTGTATGATCTGTTGGAACAAAGAGAACCTTGCTCCATTGCCTGCCTTGCTTCGCCAGCGGAGTCAGAGTGTATTTATGCTTGTGTACCTTTCGCTCTTCTTTTTCCTTCTTCACTTAATAAGCTGCATCCTCAAAGACCAGAACTGGCTTGGTTCTTGCCTTCCAGCATCTCACACTTCGAAACTTGCACGGCCACCCAATCCAGAGAGGGTCGCGTGTGCTACAAAACCAGTGTTTGAATTCCCGTTCAGCCATAGAGACCTACTGGGTGACCTTAGGCAAGTCACACTCTCTCATCCTCAGAGGCAGGCAATGGCAACCCCACTCTGAAGAAATCCTGCCAAGAAAACCAAGTGATAGGTTCCCCTTAGGGTTGCCATAAGTTGGAAATAATTTGAAGGCATACAGCGGCAGCATGGCCTCCTTTTAAAGTGTGCATGAAAAGCTACATTTCCTGAAATGAAATGACTTTAAAGCTGCTGGTCTTGGGGCAGCCCTGGGTTTCTTCTCCTCCTGAGCAAGAGAAGTCCAGCTGGGAAGAGAGGATGGCTGAATGCCCATCGTCCTTTGTATCCGGTCACCTTGGCTCTTGGAAGGAGAGGGAGCGAGGGCGTGGGGTCTTTCTGGGCCCCCTCTGGCACTCTGGTGCTATTTGTCTGCAGTTTATACATTCACCCATTTTATTTCCTGGCAGTTGCCATCAATCAGATGCCCAAGGATCAACCTCTAATTGGTCTTTGGAGTGAATGCGGCTTTTAATTGTAAAATGTATTATATCGTATGGGTAATTACTTGCCCTTTTGTGGGCATGACATCAATTTTACTTTTGCACCTGTTCAGAGGCAATAAGTCACACGTATTTCAGACTTGAGCGATCCCGCAGTGTGAGCCTCCCTGGCTGAGGCGGGTGCCATCGGGCAGCAAGAAGCGATGCTGGCACCAAAGCCAGCTGGCACCATGGGGCACAATCCACCAAGAGGTTGGCTGGGGTCCTGTTAGTGCGAGTTCCCTCGTGCATATGATTGTTCTTTTGGGGCCGCCGTGCAATGGATGCGTTCAGTTCCTGGTTGCATAAGCAGAGTTCTACAAGTGCAGCCATTTCACAGGGACCTCCGTCCTGTTGCTCATCCTGACCAGAGCAGAGCCATTGAATCACTTGGATTTCCCGCTCTGTTGACTCATCATCCAGTAATTGGTTGAATGGGTCTACCTCAGGTGGGGCTAACCCACAGGATCCCAGCCATGAAGTTGCTCCTTCCTGTCTACCAGTGGCTTCAGTGCTCCCCTTAATTCCCTGGGGTTGCAGAAACAGCCCCCGTGCATTATTTCCCATGGCACAATGGGGCAATAAACTGGCACACTGGCAGGTACAATATCAATTGTACGGTGCTGGTGTTCAGAAGATGAGTAAGAGTAGGATATGAATATAGAATATGTTTGCATGTGTATAGAAAGGGTTATAATGTACAGTCAGCCCTCCACATTTGCAGGTTTAATTTCCACAAATTTGATTATTTGTGAGTTCCCCTCTCTACTTCAGACACTTTCTTCCTGGGGGAACCTTCCAGGTAGATCCGATCAGGCCATGCAGCCCTGTAAAAACCCACCTCTGGTCTTCCTCTTCTACCGCCAACCGCTGCCTGGCCAGCTAAGGATGGTTTGAACCCTGATTTCTCAGCACCACAAACCTACCCCTGGTGCCCCCCCCACACCCAAGGGAGGAGACGGGCAAGAGGGGGAAGTCGAGGACCACCGTGCCAACCCACCCCTCTTCTGTCTCCTTTCCCTGACCTGGGCCCTTTCCGCACCGTACCGTTTTCTGGCGCTGGGGTGCGGGGATCGCGCGAGCGGCCTCCGGGGAGAGGGTCTCGCGTCCGGGGTCCTTCGGCTCCGCACGAGCTGCCCGCTCGCGCAAGAGCCCCGCCCCTTCCTTCCGCAGCGCAGCCTGGGACCATCCCCGGCTGAGCCGGGGCGGGAGGCGCGACCGGTGTGGCTCCGGAGGCTCCGCACGCCAGGTAAGTGTGCGCGGGGCCCCGGAGTAACGTGCGATCACGCGCCGTTTCCGGCTTCTAGCGGAAAATGAAAAGGTGCGCGGTCGGCACCTGCCGGCCCCCGGAGCGTCACGTGATCGTGAGTGCGTTACGCAGATCACGCCTCGCCATCACGTGATGCTCCAGGCCCTCTTTCACATGGAAAATGCGATGCGAAAAGGGCCCTGGTTTGGATCCTGGGTGCCCATTCTCTCCACCGTGCTTGGACCCCCTCGCACAGCCAAACACAGACGTTCTGATATTTGTGGTTTTCCCCCTTTTGCGAGGGTCCTATGCCCCTAACCCTAGTGCATGTGGAGGGCCAACTGTTATCCTGTAGAGTAATTCACTATTATTCAGGTTAACACTGCAGGCTTCCCCTACTTATCTGTCAAGTTAGGGACCAGAGCACTGCCAGAAAACAGAACTGGTTGAAAAGCAGAAGCCGTGGACTGTCCTGTAGGGAGCATGAAGGACTTACGGATGCTCACCTGGGACCAGCCGCGCATGGTCTGCTCGGAAAGTCTCTCGGCTGGCTCAGTGCCTTCTCCCCCTCTCAGCCCGCTTTGCAAGCCGTGCATGCACGTGCAGGCGGTTCCAGGCTGTGCTCCATAGGCAAGAAGGCTGATGAAAGAGCAGAACCCCCGTTGAATTAATGGAACTTGTCCTTAATTTGGAAGCGTCAAAAGAGGAAGTTGTCAGACAACAGGGTGTCGAAAGATGGGCGGGGAGGGTGGCGGGCTCCCTGTACACAGTCCGCACTGTAATGAGCAGTACAGGAGAAAGTCCATAGGACATAAATCATTTGTTGAACGACAAAAGATGGCCCAAGGTCTCATCTGATTCTGCAGTCAAACAGAAACCAGATGTATTTTGATTAGCAGGCTTCATCAGTAGACAATATAAACCTTATGTGTACTCTGAATATTAAATATTATTATGATTATGCAGGGTTGTTGCTGGTTTCTTTTTACCAACTCTTCAGCTTTTTGCCTGGAGGAAATATTAGACAACATAATGTAATATTTAGTTATTTATTTATTATATTGGTATATACCTTTAAATACACACACAGAGATAATATACACATATATTTTATATGCACGTCCTAACTCTTTATGTTTACCTTTCATTATTCCAGTGAGTCAGGTCTTAGCCTTTCCTTTTGATTCGGCAGGTGGGGTCTCCAACCCAACCACACCATGGAACTACCTGAGCGTAGGTTTACACTGTGCAAACACAACGCAGGATCTTCCTTGTGGGCCATTGAAGGCAGCATTCATTAGCGGGACAGAGAGAAGTTGCCCTTTGGAGGTTGTCAGAGCTTTGAAGAGTTAACTCTTTCGACTACACTCCTGTGATGGCTGTGGGAATCTGGAAATTGTAGTCCTAAAAGTGACTTTCCGAGCTCTGTGCGTTCTTCCCTGTGAACACAGCCCTGCTGCTTCTCTGAGGTGGCTTTGGCCATTGAGAGGGCCCTGGCGGAATGTTAATTCTTAATTCTTCTTGCTTCCCCTTCTTAGATTTTTTCATATAGAGAGTGACGTTGTAGGGAAATTAAGGCCTCACTCATGATGTGCTGTTGGTTTTAACTTTGGCTCGACTCTTAATGTTGTTTTATGCATGCATCATTTCCCCACACGTGGTTGGATTTTTCTATCCAATGCAGAATGTCCACGTTCAGTTCAAGATTGAGAAAGCTGAAGCGTTTTATGGAGTGCGCATGGATGTACACCTCACATTGCACACAATGCACATGTGCCCTGTTTGTGGGTACACGATGCACTCGGCACACGGAGGCACGTGTGTATTGTGTGTGAATGCCCATCGTTCATGATGTCCATTACATATCTGGTTGTTCATTCAGTAGCACACATGGTGTCTTAAATCATAGGTTCATAGAATCAGAGAGAGTGGTGGAAGAGACCCCAAGGGCCTTCCGACCCGACCCCATTCTGCAATGCAGGAAAACATCGTCAAAGCATTCCTGACAGATGGCCATCCAGCCTCTGTTTAAAAACCTCCAGAGAAGGAGACTTCACCACACTCCATGGAGGTAGCAGCTCACTGCCAAACAGCTCTGACCATCAGGAAGTTCTTCCTAGTGCTTAGGTGGAGTCTCTCTTCCTGTAGTTTGAATCCCCTGCCTGGTGTCCTAGCCTCTGGAGCAGCAGAAAACAAGCTTGCTCCGTTTCCCATATGATTTACCTTCAAGTAACTAAACATGGCTGTCACGTCACCTCTTTACCTCTTAACTGTAGCAGCTGTACAGTGCTGTCATTCAACACAAGAGTTGCATGTCACAATTAATGTGTAACCCCACTTGTAGACAACCCTGCTACATGAGCTCAGGATCTCAGCCGTCTTTATCATCCCTCATTTGTGTAGGCACCCCTGCAATTTCTTTCAGAATGAGTGGTTGTCAGTCCTTTGCAAATGGAAAAATAAATATGCTCCAAACATGATAAAATGTTCCAACGGTTGCCTGCAGTCTCTGGAGGATTCAGTTAGTTGCCGTGGGGAAATTCATGGGACTTAAATATTGCTGGTTTCTGATAAATGACAACATGTAGAGGTCCGTGTATCTTGTAACCATGGAGGTAACGTGGGTTTTCTGAGTTGCCCACCCTAATCTCCAGCTGCCTTCTAGCTGTAACAAACACTAGTTTGCAAAAGACGGAGCTGTTTTTTGGCTTTTTGATGCGTGCTTTGGCAGGCCACCCTCTTCTTTTTGCACCTTCCTTTCAATCAGGGCTTTTAGACACATATGTCTGTGTGGAAACCCCATGAGAATCAAGTTTATTTTTATTTTATTTGGTTTAGCAGGCTGGTTACTGGTTTGTTTTAGCTCAGAGAGGTAAAGAGCTATCAATTTTTAAAGCCCCAGAAGGAATCTGTAATAACCATGCACTTAAAAATCTGTTGTTCAGCCTTAAAGCTGGCAGAATGGAACATCTTAAAAAGCTTCTATTTGTCATCAACAATTTTTATTTTAAAAGGAAGATGCTCTGAAATCAGGCCTGTGAAGCTTCTGGAACGGAAGTTGCAATTATTGGTTGCTGTAATTTTTGGTGTTTCTTTAAAATGCCTAATGACATTTCTGTTCTCCAGCAGTTCTCCAGTACTAGCTGCAAGGTTTGATTCATACAGTTGGGTGTGGTTCTTTTTAATTCTGAGATGTATTGGATAATCAACAGCAAATTCTCCTCCCCCTCCTTCCGAAATTCTTGTAGTGCATCCTTATGCCAGTGAAATGGCACTTCTGCAGCATATCGTTACAACTGTACCATGTGGAAACCATGAAGCCCTCAGAGGAGCAGCTTAGGGAGTTCCAGGGTCTGCCTCGCCTGGAGAAGAGAAAGCTAAGAGGGGACATGGTAGCCGTGTTTAGACACTTGAAGGGATGTCATATGGAGGATGGAGCAAGCCTGCTTTCTGCTGGTTGAGAGACTAGGACACTGTGGAACAATGGCTTCAGACTTCAGGAAAAGAGATTCCACCTAAACATTAGGAAGAACTTCTTGAAGATAAGAGCAGTTGAACAGTGTGATTTGCTGCTTGAGAGGGTGCTGGAATCTCCTTCTTTCTAGTTCTTTTAAACAGGGGCTAGATGGCCCCCTGTCAAAGGTGGTGCTTGGATGTTGTCTTCTTGCAGGGCAGAAGGGGGCTGGGCTGGATGGCCCTTGGGGTCTCTTCCAACTTTGGCATTCTGTTATTCCATATTTAAAATAGTGCATCTTGTGCTATCTTGTGTGGGGAACCAGCGGTTTTTTTGTGATGAGCCAAAACTGGTACCATGTTTGGAAATCTCCTGGAAGGTCACCATAGACCATCAGCCAGTGGCTTGGGCACACAGACAACCTTCTTGACAGGAACTTATCTAAAATATCTCTGAAGTTGCCTTTGGCTTTGCACTGGGAAGAGGAAGGGAACTACCTTTGGAGCTGGTCCTCCATGCCTGAATGAGAAGCTCCAAAGGAAAGCACAAGAGTCCCCCAAAAGTGCAAGCTGAAAAATAGGTTAACTAACTTCTTAAAAACCCAAAAGAGAGTGATAAATTGTGTGCATGAGAGACAGAATGAGAGAGAGAGAGAGAGAGAGAGAGAGAGAGAGGTTGACTCTCCTCAAGATATAGACTTCCCAACTCCTTCACTATCCTGCCCAATTTGCTGTGGTTATTAAAAATAACAAATGTGATGGAAGAACAAGAAATGAACAGGGGTTTTTCTTTCCTTGGTTTCCGCTTGGCTGATTGGCCAGGTGGGACTGGCCTTGGAAAGTCTGGGCAATGACTGCCGATGAAGAAACGGCTCCTTGACTTTGCAACTGTGGAATCAGCAAGAAGGCAGAAGCAGCAGCAGCAGCCAAACAAGAAGAAGAAACGGAATTGATTTAACCTGACCTTTACCTTGCAGTGAATAAATGAAAAGGCAAAATGTGTCCCTGGGTGTTTCCTACCCTTAGCAACTCAATAACCTGCCTCTGCCGAGCCTCAAGCAGATGAGAATAAAGACTCCCTCGTGCAGGGCACTGTTAAAGGTCGTTTGGATGTGTAAAAAATTCAGAGGACCAGCCCGCCTCTCTCTGCCAGCACAAAGCATGTTGAACAATGCTATCTGGTAATTGCAGCCAGCAAGATCAAAGTCTTGGTGGCCCTTTGAATTCCACGACGGGAGAGAGGGATGGAGGAATGGAGGAGCGGGGAGAGAGGGAGTGAAAAAGAATCTCATATTGTCGAGTGTCTAAAGGCAGCAAGTGCAAGGAGAGGCAGGCTGCAGTAAGGAGAAGCATTTTCAGGTGAGTCAAGCCGGGCCAGGTAATACCCAGATAATGAAGGGAGTTCACCAGGGCTGAAGGGAGGTGAAGGAGAGAGGTCTCAGCCATTCCAGAATCCATCAGGAGAAGCCAACAGTTGCAATAAGTACAGGGGAGAGACAAAATGATGTAAAACTGACACTAGTTCAGAGGTCAAGAATCCAAACAAGTCTATGAGCAGGAAGCACACAAAAGCTAGGAAGAGTGAGCAAATTTATCTAAGACCTCCATGAAAGGTGATGGATTCTCATTGTCTGGAGGCCTTTCAGTTGTGGTTGGATGGCATCTTTTGGCAGCAGTGCTCTAGCTGTGGGTTCCTGCACGGCAGTGGGTGGGGCTGGAAGGCCCTTGGGGTTTCTTCCAGCTCTGTGATTCTCTGACACCATGGAGAATGTTCAGGGAACTTGGGGGCTTCTTTGTTGCTTCAGAAGCCAGGCCTGAACTCGGGGGTTCAAATTACAAGAAAAGGGGTTATGCTTAAATGTGAGGAGGGACCTCCTTATAATAAGAGCTGTTTGAGTGTGGAAGAGACGGCCTCAGAAGACCCTTGATTCTCCATCTTTGGAGGCATCTTTATCAGACCTTGGATGGTCCTCTCTCTGGAGTGCTTTAATTGTGTAGTTCTGCAAGTCAGGTGGTTGGACTAAAGGACTTTGCAGTTCCTTCCTAGGATTCTGTGTTTTGTGTGTGACTGGTTGTGGTTGTTGTTGTGTGCCTTCAAGTTGTTTCCAACTTACAGCGACCCTAAGGCATCCCTATCACGGAGTAGCGTAGGGTGTAGTCTGTGGGCTCTGGTTTCTTTCATCTGTTTAGTCGCCCTGTGGCTTATTAGCCTTTCCTTTGAAGCAGTGCAGACAAAGCAGATGCCGTTGCATTCAGGTTGGAATCAAATGTGTGTGCACATGCGTGTATGTATATGCCTTCCAAGTCAGCTTATGGTGACCCCAT
This sequence comes from Cyclura pinguis, assembly GCA_030412105.1. Lineage (NCBI taxonomy): Eukaryota > Metazoa > Chordata > Lepidosauria > Squamata > Iguanidae > Cyclura > Cyclura pinguis. The sequence continues at coordinate 1,666,971 of CM059601.1, forward strand.
GAATTTCACAGGGTTTTCTTAACCAAGGCATACCAAGTGTTTCTCTCTGGCCTGGTCAGGTCCAGGCTCAGATAACATTGGCAGAGATTGCATGAACTCACTGATCGTCGACAGTGAGTGACTTTGGGGAAGCTGCAAAGCACAATGTATTATTATATAACAGTGCGCCAGCTTGCCCTGCTGTTCCTCATGTCACAAATACGTTCTGGGCAGTGGTGTTTTCAACACACAAACATTCAAATTTTGGGACCAGGAAGTTTTGCATTTTTTTCATCTGTACAAACTCTGTGGGCCTTTCCCCCCCTACACTGGCCATTTCCGCACTAGGCTGTTATAGCGCTATGATTCCGCTTTCAACCTCCTATGGAATCCTGGGGTTTGCAGTTTCGGGAGGGGCCGGCAAACCCAAGGATTCCCTAGGAGGTTGCAAGTGGAATCATAGCGCTATAACAGCCACTGTTATTGTGCCGTTATTCCACTTTCAACCTCCTGTGGAATTCTGGGGTTTGCAGTTTTTTGAGGCCAAAGAGCTCTCTGGCTGAGAATTCCAAATACTCCTCCCTAAACTGCAAACCCCAGGATTCCATGTAGAATGATGAAAGTGGGATAATAGCACCATAACAGTCTAGTGCAGAAAGACCCTGTGTGTGCATAGAATACTAGAGATGGAAGGCACCCTGAGACCACCTTGTCCCTGCCATACAGGAATCTACTGTTAAAATACCCCTGAGTGGTGATATCCTAACCTCTCCTTAAAAAGCCAGTTGTTATTTGATGTGTCACTGGATGCATCCACACCGTACAGAGGTTACACTTTGATTCCACTTTGACTGCCATGTTTCCATCGTATTTTAACTTGGAATTTGGAGTGTGGTGAGGGACATTGAAGTTTCTATTGCGCTTCAAATAGCATGAAAGCTCTCTAGGAAAATATTCTAAGGACCTTCAGCCTTCCATCCTTCTGTAGGTCGGTAAAATCAGTACCCCAGCTTGTTGGGGGCAATTAACTTACAACATTGTAAACCACTTAGGGAGTGCTTAGCACTGATAAGCGGTATAGAAATGTAACTGCTATTGCTAACCAAACTACAAATCCCAGGAATCCAAAGGGGGAAGCCATGACATTTAAAGTGGTACAAAAGTGGTATGATTATCTTATGTGGATACACCCACCGTTTGTCCCCCCTCCCAAAAAAAAAAATGCAGGAAGGACTACGTGGAATTATACAGCCCTTGTATATTCTGCCTACCAAACTGTGAAGTTCCTGCTAAGGAGAAAACACACAGGGAGAAAGAGCTTCTGAAACGTTGCTCGGCTTCTCTTCTCAGGAGCAAAAGATGTGTTGTTTTGGAAATAACAAATTCTTAGAGTCCTCTGCTGCTGGACTGAGCAGGCTCTGTGCCGGTCTAATGCAGTCAGACAACTGCGATGGCCCAGGCTGTGTCCATCTATCCAGAAAAGCCATGATCCCCCAGCTAGTGATGAATTCCAGAGGGGTTTCTTGCAAGCAAAACAAGGAGCCCGGTGGCACCCTAAAGAGTCCCAGATTTATTGTTGCATAAGCTCTCGTGGAGTAGAGCCAAAACAGTCTTTACAGAGAAATGTCACTGCCTATACTTCTCTCATTTCATGGTCCTTTGCTCTCACTGCCTCCCCTTCCTCCCTGCCCCCGCTATACCAGTATATAATCTGAGGAACACACTTGGAGCATCAGGCATGTTGGGCCCTACCTCGTAAAACCATTGGCCACAAATAAATTGGGTCAGTGTTAAGATGCCACAGATTGGTTGGTTCTAATCTCTCAGAAAATGCTAATCCCGCTCAGTTCTCCTGCCAGGGCTCAGGAACTGCAGTAAAATGTCCCATCTCAGAAAAACAACCCAGAAGGCAACCGTCGCCGAAAGGCAACCAAATGGTATCCGGGGCTTTGGCAGCCAGAAATGCAAACCAAGGCTTCCTTTTTTGTTCTACTCTTTCTGGTAACCATTTTGTTCAAAGTTTTTTTCTGTGGCTCCTTTTCAACAAAACTCAAACGTTTAGACTTTAATTCTCCATGTATCAGGGCAGTGAAACGAATTATGCAGCAGTCTTCAACTACCTTATCACCATGCCTACAAGAAAATAATAACCCGCGTAGGTTGAGATCCTCCATCAGAGTTGCACAGCATAAATCTTCTCATGCCAAGGTAAGCATTAATTGTGCTACCCAACCCTCGTGTTGTGCAACTGAACCAAGACATGAGAAGTGCAGCTAAATGCACAACCAGATGTACGTGCATATCTGTGTACAGTGTGTGTATGCACATGTAATACACAGCTCTGGTACACAATGCACACAGTGGCACTGCATACACAGTTCTGTTGCTGAAACATTGAGCTGAATGTAGGTGTTCTGCATCAGACAAAAATGTCCAGCTGCTTCTTTAAAGGAGCTTATGCATGACACCAACAAGATCCCTGCTGTAATTTTTCATTATCTAGTTGTTGCTAGTGTATGTATGTGTGTGTGTGTGGGGGGGGGGGGGAATAAAGAGATGACCTTCAAATTATGTCCATCTGCCTTTTGCTTCTTGGGTTTAGCTGAACAACATGCAAAGCTAGAGACTAGAATCACAGATGATTGGATTCAAATCACAAGAAAAGATATTCCACCTAAACCTGAAGAAAAACCTCTTGATTATAAGAGTGACAAGGTGGCTTGATTGGTACAGAACCCACCTGGAGTCCTGTGTCTGGTTCTGGGCACCCAAGTTCAAGAAGGACGTTGGCAAGCTGGAACGTGTCCAGAGGAGGGCAGCGAAAATGGTAGAAGCCCTGGGAGCCATGGAGCCCCATGAGGAGAGGTTTAGGGAACTGGGTATTTTTGTCTTGGAAAGAGATGACCGTCCAGCCTTAGTTTAAAGACTTCCATGGCCCTTCAAGGCAGTCTGTTCCACTGTTGAATGGCTCTTGTAATAAAAAACTCCTTCCTTGTGTTCTGGTGGAATCTCTTTATTTGTGATTTGAATCCATTGGACAGAAAATAAACTCGTTCCCTCTTCTGCATGACCTCCCGTCAGAAGGGTGATCAAGCAGAAGAGGGAGTGAGTTTGTTTTCTGTTGCTCCAGTGGATTCAAATCACAAAACACAAGAAAAAGAGATTTCACCTCAACATTAGGAAGAAGAAGCTCTTCACAGTGAGCTGTTTAGCAGAGGGTGGAGAACCCTTCTTTGAGGTCTGGATGGGCATCTTTCAGTTGTGTACTCCTGCATGGCAGAAGTTTTGACTTGGTGGCCCTTGGGTTCTCTTCCAACTCTGTGGTTCTATGCTTGTAAGCTTTTGGCCCATCTAACTGGGTACTAATTGTTGTTGGTGGCTCTCCAAGGCTTCAAGCAGATAGAAAAGGAAGGAGATCTTTCCCAAAGTCCTGCTAAAACAGGTCCAGCCGGGAACTACTGACACTGACTAGCAGACTCTCCAAGGTCTGGGATGAATCTTCCTGCCCCGAAGGTGCCTGAAATCCCTTCTCAGTGAATGTGCCAGTGGTCAAATCGGGCATCACAACATGAGCTCTCATGGGCTTTTCTATGAACATTTCTTCAAAAGCCACTGAAAAGAAGGAACCTGAAGTGAGGAGCATGCAAGGTACTCCTTTGCCATTTCCCTGCCAGTTGTTCATCCCCCAGGGTGGCACCTTTCTCCAGTTGGCTGTGGGGAGAGATCTGGAAATCCTATATATTTTTCCCTGGAAGGGAGAAAAGCACCTGGGGGGTGGTGATTTTAAGAAGAAATACAGTTGGCCAGGAGTAATTTTAAATAGCCTCCTATCAAAGATTTCAGTCTTTTGGTGGGTTTTTCTTTTTTTTTTAAACAAAAAACTGAGTAGATTATCAGAATCATGGAATAGATGGTTGCATGAATTGTGAATTATGTGAATTGTGGAACTGCTGGCCACCTTGGGTCCTGCACTGGAGAGAAGAGGAATATAAATTCAGTAAGCCCATCAATCAGTCCATATGAAGTGTGTCTTTTGGCCCTTGTGTCTTAAGGGACCTTCTTGGTTTCCTGAACCAGCCCTTCTGCGCCATAATGAGTCATCAGCTGGTGCCCCAGAAAGTCTGGCCTTCCCCTCATTGGACATTTAGCCAGGACAGAGAATACGGCCTCCTTTCCTCCAGGAGAAATGCATAAATATCTAGGAAATATCATGGGACACCGGTAATCATATATTGTTTCATTTCACCTGTTTCTGTGAAAACGTTGCTGAGATTTCATTGTTAAACTGGGCGTCTGCCACAGTTCAAAATTAGTATCCTGGAATTATACATAAGAAAGAAAGGCTGACCTACGTGAATTGACCGTGATCCTGCTGGTGATCCTCCAAAGAAGGAGGAGACTCCGCCACACCCCACTGAGACAGCAGGAGATTCCACTCTCAGACTGCTTTTATGACCAGGAAGTTTTTTCTAACGTTTACGTGGACTCTCTTTTCCTGCACTTTGAATCCGTTGCTCCACGTCCTAGGCCCTTTTCGCACCTCACCTGTGCTGCTGGTGTTGTGCCGGGATCACGCAAAAGGCCTCGTCCGGGAGGCACTCGCATCCCCTCCGCTTCGCCTCCGCACCAACTCCGTGCTGGCCGGAAGGAAGCGTGAGTGCCCCGCCCCTTCCTTCCGCAGCGCAGCCGGGCACTTTCTCAGGTGGCGCTGGGGGAGGAAGTCCGATGGCTGCGCATCCGGAGCCTCCGCACACAGGTAAGAGCGTGGGGGTCACGGGAGGGGCGTGAGATTGCGCATCGTTTTCAGCCATGAGCCGAAAATGATATAATAGGCAATCACCACCATCATGCGATTGCGAGGATGTCACGTGGAACAGTCCTTGCAATCGCACGACGCTCCCAAGGCCATTTTGCAACAGGACCGGCGTGCGAGAAGGGCCCTAGTCTTTATGTCCATCTGCCTTTTGCTTCTTGGGTTTAGCTGAACAACATGCAGAAAACAAGTTTCGTCCGTCCTCCATATGACATCTTTTCAAATATTTAAGCATGGCTGTCATGTTCCCTCTTAACCTTGTCTTCTCCTGGCCAGATATCCCCAGCTCCCTAAGCTGCTCCTCAGAGAGCTTCATGGTTTCCAGGCCTGTGGAACGCCCCGTATGCCACTGTGAACTGAATGCAGACATGCTGCCGTGGCCAAAAAAACACAGTTGCCCATAAAACACCAACAGGACGCCTCCCGTCACCAACAAATGGACATTCAGAATGGGAGGATGATGCTGAGGGAAAGAGAGGTGCCAGAGTGGCAGCCTTTGTGCAAATCGGTGCCTCTTACTCAATTTATGGCACCTGTTTGAAAACAAGAAACTTGAAGAGACCCGGCCGTGTTTAATCGGGGTTTTGTCTGGTCTGGCTTTTAGTTTGCCAGTGTCTTTGAAACAACTTCTAGGTAAAATAAGTCTTGCAGTAATCAGCAGAAGTGTAAATCTTCACTTTCCTTTCTTTCTCCCTTTTTTATGTAAGCAGGAATGAAAAAAGCTGAAAGTTTTCTCTCCTCTGAGTGAGATTTTTGCACATTTTTAAATGATGTGAGACTTTTTTGGGAAAAAAAATCACCAAGGCTTTTGTTTTGGCAAAAAAAAAAAAAGGGACGAGTTTTCACAAAAATGTTTTTCGCAGTGTATGTGTGTTCATGAGTGTATGTGTGTGTTTGTGTATAAGACCACTTTGCAAAATTTCTTACCATGAAAGTCACAGAAATGGTGGCGTTCCTTTTGTTGACGAGGTATCCCAACGTGTCGAGTCACCCTTTGTCTCTACGGTTGAGAAAACTTGAGTCTGGTTTTTGCATTCCTCGACGTAATGCTGTCGATTATAAATAAATAACATGAAGAGGGAAGGATGCTCTCTTTTTACCATTTTGTCACGTGGGTTTGTAACTCTATACAATCATCAGTAGAATCTGAGGAAAAGTTGCTTTTTCTGCCCACAGTTTCCTGAATCCCCCAGTCAGAAGGGCCTCCCAAAGCCCCCCAGCCAGCGCGGAGGGAGTCTGGGAGGTGGAGTGCTGCCAAAGTAATTTCTCCAAGGCTCTGATCAGCATTTGGTGATTACCAGGCTCACTGTATTTCCCCCATTAACAGAATGCAGACTTCTGGTTCCGTTTACAGCTGGAAGTGATGCAGAAATGAGTCTGCAGGCCAGAGGTCTCTGTGGGGCTCACTCGGCTGGTAGACGTGGGAAGAACTAGCCAGTGTTGACTGATTGGAAGCGAGGAATGGATGGACTCTGAAATGGACTTTGGGTTGGGAGAGAGCTGAGAATGTGGAGAAAGCTCAGGGAGAAGGGCGACTTCATTTGAGACAGAGGTATTAGTTGTGTACTGAGTACAGAAGCAGCCTAAGGCTAGGTGTTGCGTATTCCTACATGGCAGGGGGCTGGACTAGATGGCCGGTTGGCTAGAAGAGATGCGTATCGGGTCAGAGATGTAGCTATGGGGCTTTCCACTACACTGTTATAGTGCTATTCTTCCACTTTCAACACCCCGTGGAATTCTGGGGTTTGCAATTTACTGAGGAGGCCAAAGAGCTCTCTGGCTGGTAATTCTAAAGGTCCCTCCCTGAACTGCAAACCCCAGTATTCCAAAGGATGTTGAAAGTGGAATAACAGCACTGTAGCAGCGTACTGCAGATAGGCCCCATGTCATCGTAAAGTTATGTGCTGTACCTTCTGTTTTACAATCCTGGCCAGTATGCTTTATTCCACTAAGTAATATCTGCGCAACACTTTAGGACATCAGATACTAGGAGAAGCTTGCTCAGAATTCTCACTGGTCTGCTGATGTTCCAAGCAGGCTTTCCGGACTGTTGGGGAGCCTGTTTTCCACCCTGGGAATGAACATTGACCAACGTTCCTTCCTCCCCTGGCCCAAGGACCGTTTGATTAGCCGTTACGCGTGCCTACCAGAGCCCCCGACTCAGGAGGGGAATATTGCATTGCTGGGAGAGGTGGGCATGGATCCGCCCTGAAGGATATGTCATCTCTCCCCTTCCTCCCAAAGGCCACCAAGGTCTTTGGTGAGGAAATGTCTCTTTTTGTCATTCTTGTCCAATTGTAGCGCCGATCAGTCTGGTAAACCTGTTTCCTTTATCAATTAATAACTGTGGCGAGTCAAGCGTGGCTCTCTGCCGCCGTCATTATGATTATTAATGCTTCAAAACCCCGACACCTTAAATCCTGTGGGCATTTGCCGAAGTGAAGCCCGGTTGGTGAAATTGCAGCTCGTCCGTCTTGTGAGATGAGCGCAAAACTATTCTGAGACTTGTGCGGAGGTTTTCTCGTGTGTGAATCACCGTTAATTGGGGCAACGCTGAGAGCTTTAGCGACAGAGAAAGAGGGCTCGTTTCAAAGCACAAATGAACCAGTTTCAGTAGGGAGTAGGGGAGAGAAAACTTAATCCATTTTTCGTCTTCTTTCAGCCGCTCAAGACCATTTTGGGTGACCCCACCCCCCGGAGTTGCTCCTTCTCGTTCTCCTCCCCTCTGCTGTCTTTCTGGGTAGCCCTGATTGTTTCCTTAAGCCCGGGATTGGGAAAATGGGGACTCAGCTCCACTTTTCTGACCACTGAGTCCCCCAGAAGTCCCCCCAACGTTCCAAAAAGTGTAGAAGAAATTAGAAGAACTTTCAGGCAATTTTTGCTCAAAAACTTCTCAGGAGACCTCTCAAATATATTAAAATGCCCTCTTCCATAGAAACCCAGTATTCCCAAATACCCCTGTTTTACAGTCCTCAAAATGGTGACAAGAAGTGATGGGATATCCCTTCCCGTTGCCATTTTGGCCGTTTCAGCCCTTCCTTGTTTATAGTGGTATTATTCCACTTTTGACATCCTGTGGAATTCTGGGATTTGCAGTTTGCTGAGGAGGCCAAAGAACTCTCTGGCTGAGAACTCTAAAGGCCCTGCCTAAACTGCAAATCCCAGAATTGCTTAGGATGATGAAAGTGGAACGATAGCACTGTAACAGTGTAGTGTGGAAACAGCCTTTGAAAGGAGCTACAGAGGGGGAAACCGGCTCTTTGGGCTTGTTTTGGTGGTCCCTGGTCCTCGCAGAGTTGCCAGTCCTGGCCTAAACCCACCAGCGCTCACACTTTTGGCAGTCCAAGATCTTGTGCTTAGGAAATGAGGCCAAAGATAGGTGGAGGGTTCACAAATGGAAACTTGATTGGGTGTCTTTCTTCATGTCAAGCAAATGAGTGCAAGTTGGCACCGTGGAATTTGGGATTCCCTTCCTTCCTGCCAGGTTCACATCCCACTCTTTCTCTTTCTTCCCCTCCCCTTCCTGAAAGGCTGCTTTTGTGCAATTGGAAATCGACTTTGTTGGGTTATGAAAAGCAACTTTGCAGGCATTCCTGTGGAGCTGCAGGTGCTCATGACAGAGAAGCAAAAGAGCTCAAGCACAATAGCAAGGCAGCTTATGAGCAAAGCTCACAGCCTGAGTGGGGGGACTTCTCAACCATTCTTTCATGCAGGGTCTTTCTTCCAAGAGCAGATAACAAGAGCTTGGAGAAGTTACCCTTGTTTGGATCACAACTTCCATTGTCTGACTCTGGGAATTGTCATGCAAAAAAACCTCCAAACTTTTCTAAGACTTTCCCATACGTAAGTGCTGAGGGGCAACTGTGCCACCTTCCAGGTGTTGCTAGGCCCAGCTTCTGGTTCTCCAAGCCAGAAGAGCCAGGTATGAAGAATGCTGAGAATGGCAGTCCAACACTATCTGGAAAGTTATACAGTTATCTTCCTCCTCCTCTTCCTCTTCATTGTCATCGTCATCGTCGTCATTGTCTGCTGCTCCAGTGACTAGGACATGGAACTGCCTTCAGACTTCAGGAAAAGAGATTCCGTCTACACATTAGGAAAAAATTTCTAATGGTAAGAGCAGTTGGACAGTGGAATCTGCTGCTGCCTCAGTGGAGTGTGGTGGAGTCTCCTCCTTCTTTGGAGGTTTTTCAACAAAGGCTGGATGGCCATCTGTCAAAGGGAGGACTTAGACTGTGTCTTCCTGCGTGGCAGAAGGGGATTGGACTGGGTGGCCCTTGCAGTCTCTTCCTGCTCTATGGTTCTGTGATTCTACTGTTATCATCATCATCATCGTCACCATCGTCATCATCATCTTTATTTATACACCACTTTTTTCTTAGGTTGGGACTCAAACCAGCTTACCACAATTAAAAAGACATAGTTAAGACCCAAAAATACAAAGCATGATTAAACAGTCAGAAAGAATTAAGAACAATGTTAAAATACATAATTAAAAACTCAAACATTCATCAGCAACATGATATCTAGGACATTCTTTCAGGCTACATATAATCCCACATAGAACACCTACCTGAATAAAGACATCTTGACCTGATTGCAGAAGGATAGTAGAGAGTCTAACTTCTCTGGGGAGGGAGTTCCAGATGAGCCTGGGGGAGCCACTGAGAAGGCCGTCCACTGGCATACTGAGACCACTGCTGGTTGAGCCTCCCTTGTCTAGAAAACCAAGATCCAAAACTCTCCAAAGACTGAAACTTTTTGCTTCCTGCCTCCTGCTGCCACCTTCAAGGCAGCAGCCCTCCTACTCAAGGTGGAAGCAAGTGGCTGGCATACTCCCTGGAGAGAGAAGAGAGGCTGAAGAGACACACAAGAGATGCAGGGACGGAGAGAGAGATGTGAGGATCTGTGAAATTGTGGGAGGGATGTGTTCCTGCCATTTCAGGCTCTCAGTTTCTCTCCAACCTTGAGTCTCATACGCAGCACAAGCAGCGGATGGATAGACGTTAGGCTGGAGAGAGATGGTGGGTTGAGAAAGAGAACAGGTACACTTAGAAAGATTATTTATTGCCCATCCTCTCCTCTGGCCCTGTTCTTTGTGCATACTTAGACAAAATGAGAATCCTGGTGAAGAGCTGGAGTTTACTCAGTGTTTACTCTTGGGTCCCATCTCCAAGAAATCTCATTATGCATGTATATCCCAATACAAGTTTTCCAGAAATCTGAAATAGGGAACACTTCTGGTCTCGAGCATTTTGGAAAGGGAGGCTCAGCTTGTAGTGTCCTTCTGTTCCCCACACAAGATGGTATACCAGTAATCCTTCCTCCTCCATGCAGTGGTCACACCACTCTCCCCCTCATAGAATCATGTAGTTCAAAAATGCAACAAGTGCCATCAAGTCCAATCTTCTCCTGATGCAAAGATCCATGGCTAAGGACCTTTGTGGCCATCCACCCTCTGTTTAAGGACTTCCAACAAAGGAGAGTCTCCCATGCTCCAAAGGAGTTTGCTTCATTGTTGAGCAGGTCTGACCATCTGGAGGTTCTTCCAAAAGTTTGGTCTCATTTCTTGCAATCTGAGTCCAGTGTTTTGGATCTGACCCCCTGGAGCAGCAGAGAACAAGCTGATTCCATCCTGCTCCTGACATCCCTTCAGATATTTAAAGATGACTGTATCACTGTTCTTCTCTTCTCCAAGCTATATATGCTCAGCTCCCTCAACTGTTCCTCAGAGGGTGTGGTTTCCTGACTTTTGCCCTCCTCTGGACACCTTCCAAGTTCCTCTCTTTGATTGCCTACTTTCCCTGAAAGGGCTTCCTAGCCAGTACTGCTCAGCCAGTGTTCAAAACTGACGTGCTTTTCCAATTCATGCCTTCCAGTCCACTGTCGACTCTCCCCACCCACTTCATGCAGCTGGCTACACACACTGTCCATTCGCTGCCACATCAGCACTTCCGCCACCATGGTTGGATGACTGCAAACAAAATTAAAGTGAGAACATGAGGCCTGCCTTGCTAGATCAGAACAAAAGTGCTGCGTTTTCACACATGGCCAACCCCAGGGGCCTCTGGGGTGACTGATGACCTTTCCCTGTTGCTGGTCTCCAGCATCAGATGTTCAGATGTCAGCCAGCTCTAGCAGCTTCACAGTTCAGTTCTTGTGTCTAAGAGGTGACTGTGGGATCCTCTGTTGAGCTTGTCTGGTGTAAATCTATGCTCATGCTCTTAAGTGGTGGTGGCTTTGCTCCACCACCCTTCTGCTGAAATGGGATTGGCATCTCTCAGGGGTCCTTTAGTTGGGGGTTCTAGATGGCCCTTGTGGTTCCTTCCAACTCCACGATTCTGTGAGACCATTGTATGCCACCCAGGAATTTGCAACTATGTGTCCAGTGGCTAAACTTGCAAAACTCCACTTATGCAACTTTGAACTGAATACAGAGATTATGCAGTGGTGTGTGTCAGTTTTTGTTACCCAGTGAAGTCTTGGAGAGGCCTGGAATTACAGCCAGTGCCAGATCAGAAGACCTCCACTCCCAACATGCACAACTAGCAGTGTGAGCTGTGTTCCCCTCCCCCTCGCAACAAGGAAGAACTTCTTGACAGTAAGAGCAGTTCAACAGTTGGGTATGTGCTGCTTCCTGGGAGTGTGGTGCAGTCTCCTCCTTCTTTGGAGATTTTTAAGCAGAGGCTGGATGGCCATCTGTCAAAGGGAGAGTTTTGATCGTGTCTTCCTGCAAGGCATGGAATTGGACTCGATGCCCCTTGTGGTCTCCTCCAACTCTATGATTCTACAATTCTAAGGTGAAAATCCTGATGTAGGAGAAAGTGTGTGTGTACATGGGAGCGAAAACCATCAGGGCAGCCTCTTTGTCTTCAGTTGTCACCCTTTTGGTGGTAGGAAGAAAGCCATTTGTTCACCCAATTCATGGTAACATTATGTGCCTGTGTACTTCACTATAGTGTGGGAGTACATGGTATGGAGGCATCTCCCATACTTCTGTCTGCACATGTGGTGGAACCTGCCTGCCCGGATGCCTTGGTTCTCCCAGAGACAGAGCAATAGAAAAGACATTTCCAACCCCAGTTGCATCATGTTCTCCTATGTGGAAGGAAGCCCTGGCTGAAATCCTAGATCAGGGTTGCACAGAGTAAATCTCCACTTACAGTGTTGTGTTTTGTGCTGTGTGTCTCTTATGTTGAATGGCAACACTGAACAACTGAATGCAGCACTGAAGGAGTCCTGCTTCTTATTTCGACAGAGGCAGGTGGACATCACATTGGTGCAGCTATATGCACAATGGTATTGTATATGCAACGTCACTGCTGTGACTTTGACTTGAGCATGGATGTTGAGCATCCAACAAAAAAGCCCGGCTGTTCCTTAGGGGACCTTACCCATGTATAAGACACCAGCAGGATACTGACCAGGAGAAAAGTTCTGTGTGGTTTTGTCCTTTGCCTAGAATCCTGATGAAGATGTATGCCAACAGAAGTACCCAATTTAGAACATAGCACAAGGGTCATAACCTGATTGTGGCCCATGTAGCCTTTGTACAAGCAATTGCACTTTTCAAGACACTGTGTAGGTACATCCACTAGCTCGCTTGGATGGTTGCGGCGGGAGTGGGGGAGAAATATAGAAAAATGGGCATGCACATTGGAGAGTTGCAGATGGTGCAATCACTCGCATAGTGGTAAGATCCAGGATGTGGGCAGTGTAGTCAACCTCTCCATCAGATGTTGGCCATAATTAGAAAAGCTTCGGACTATGACTAAAAAAAGAGTATCACCACGATCCTACATCAAAGGGATGGGACTTAATTTTGTACTCAGACGAGTATACCGTTGTTGTGGAACACTACCTTGTAAGTGAATTATGGCACTGAGCAACCAAATGAATGACCAAATGGGGATATGATTTGGCATCCTTGATGTCCATGCATGATGCACACCAGTGTGCCATGATAGTGCAGGCACAGTGTCTACAGTCTTGACCTGGATATGACTGATCTTTGGTGGGGGGAAAGATGTTCAACTACTTCTGTAGGAGAACTTGCACATGTGTAAGATACCAACAGGATTCCAAGTGTAATTTCTAGTTAGTTGGATGGGTCACAGCTAAAAACAGGCAAGATTTGCATGAAGTTTCACCCTGGATTTAGCTGAACATGCAAAACTACCATGTAGAGAATGAAGCCATTGCTCTGACTAGCTGGATACTAGTTGGTGGTGGCTCTCCAAGCTGTCTGAGAAAGGAAGAGGCATCTTTCCTGGCCTTGCTTCTGAGGTTCTTTCCCAATAGAGACATGTGCCTATGTGCTTCCCTGTGTACTCCAGGACCCAGTGAAAATCAGGCACATGACCTGTCACAGAATTGTCCTTTCTCTGCTGAAATAGGTCCATGTTCCATCTGACCTAGAACTACTGATATTGACTGGTAGATGCTCCAAAGTCTGGGATGTGTCTTTCTGAGCTCCAGGGACCTGGGAGCCTTGTAAACTGGGTATGCCAGAGACCAAACCTCTCTTGGAAAGGTCTGTGCAGTTGACCACTGAGCCATGCGTCCACACATGGGTCCTGATGCCTACAGCCAGGCCAGATAAGCCTCTGTGGGCTCATTGCACCATCTAGGTGGGTCACTTGGAGTCTTGTCTGGGCCCGATGTGCAATCCTTCCAGGCAGCAAAACTCGCAATTCGTACGTGGTGGGTTGACAGTTTTTCAGTGTTTATATCTGAGACAGGCAGCTGATTCAGGCTTCTTTCCCCTTTCCAAGACGTGAGCCTTTTGCCTGACTTCATAGCTTTGTGGGCTGCGCTTGAAATTATCCATGCTTCACAGTTTTCAGGGCGGGGGAGGCTCTCGGCTTGGGCTGGAACACGTGGATGCAATTTTGTTTGCACGCCTAAGCAGAAGAGGCACTTTGGATCCTTCTCAGTACAGCCCCTCCACTTTCTCTGGTCCCACAGAGCTGAAGGTGGAAGAAGCAGCCGCTCTGGGGGCGAGATGCGCCTGAGAATGAGCAATGCTGTCCATGTGAAGGTGGTTCACGGCTAGAAGCATGTGGGTATACAGAGGGACTTGACTCCCTCTCTTGGGATTAAGGTGGATTCAATCAGCTGCCCCTTCAATGCAAGGTGTTTCAGTCCTTTTTGGATGCCCACACACCTTCTGAGCACAAATCTTTGCAAACCTTGCACAGATATCCCGACTGTGCTTGCTCCACATTTCCACACTAGACTGTTCTAGTGCTATTATTCCACTTTCAACATCCTTTGGAATTCTGGGGTTTGCAATTTAGGGAGGAGCCGGAAAGGACCCCGGGATTCCACAGGATATTGAAAGTGAAATAATAGCACTAGGACAGTCTAGTGCAGAAATGGCCGGAGTGTTTTCAAGACTGTTTCATAGAACCGTAGGCTGAGATCCTGCATAAGGGCTGTGCAGCCCAGATCTTTGCAGGAAGAGCGACACATTGATTATGCTACATAACTGTTGTACTGAATGGTAAAATTGTGCAGCTGAACGCATACCTGAAGGTGCATGATGTGTGTATCTGCATGCAGAACTCCACTTCTTCAGCCTTGAACTGGATGTGTGTTCCCCATAAGACAAAAATGCCGAACTGCTTTCATAGGGGAACTCATGCATGTGTAAGACACCAGTTAAACAATTGAATAAGGAATTCTCCTGAAAACACTTATTTAAAATAGTTTCTCAGGCATTTAAAGCATAATAGTGACAAGGAAACCATTAAAAAGCCTTTTTCAACAGACAGTTGACAGCTGAAGGCCTGTCAAAATAGAAAGGTATTTGCCTGCTGATGAAAGGAGACCAGAGAGGTTCCAGCCTGGCCTCCAGTGGAAGGGAGTTCCACAGCCTGTGAGCAGACGCTAAGAAGACACTCACTTATGTCCTCACCAGACATGCCTACATCAAGGATCTTAAAACTTGGGCAGGCTTTTATAGGGAGATATGGGGCACATCCTGTTAGTTACGTGCACAAGTGAGGCTTAGGCACATGGATGTATCTTTTGGGTTCAGGAAGCTGTTCTAGAGCCCTTTGCGCTACATCCGACCCACTGGCAGCTGTCAAGCCCCAGGACCACCTCTTCCCAACAGGTGTCAGGGAGAGGAAATTCAGATGATGAAGATTCTACTGCTTTCCATTTGTAAAAGTGCACTCTGTTTGTAAATGCACCCTTGATTCTTTCCTCCTCTGGGCTGAGACCGGCTGCTTTTTCATGGCACCTCCTCTTCCCACTGGTAAGCGGCATCAGTAACCTCTTCCCAGGATTGACATCTTACTGGAATTGGGTTGGTGGTGGACATGGGACCCTGTAGGTGGAGTGTTTCATTGCTTACACTGTCAGCCATGGTCTTTCAGTTAGTTTGGACTCAAGCCATCCAGGGACATATAGTCCACAATTAGCATGTATATCTTAAGAGCTGTCCCAGAGAGAAGGGGGCAGGTCTGTTCTCTGCAGCACCAGAGGGTAGGACCAGATCTAATTGGTTCTTGTGGGTTTTTCGGGCTTTGAGACCGTATTCTGGTTGTCTCTTCTCCTAGGGGGAAAGACAACCGGAACACGCTCTGAAAGCCCGAAAAACCCACAAGAACCAATGGATTCTGACCGTGAAAACCTTCGACTCTACACCAGATCTAATTGTTTGAAGTTAGAGGAGGGTAGATTTTAGTTTTAACATTAGAAGGAACTTCTTGAAAGGGAGAGTGGTTCAGCAATGAACCAAATGGTCTCCTTCTATGGAGCTCTTCAGAAAGAGGGGGGACAGCTTCCTGCTGGAGATACTCTAGTTGGAGATCCTGTATTGAGCAGAGGGTTGGACTTGGTGGTGTCTGAAGGACCCTTCCAACTCTAGGACTGTATATGATTCTGTGCAGTTGCTGTTGTGCTTCTGGAAGTGAGAACTCTCTGCAGGTCTGGTGATTTCTCATCAGGCTATCCCAGCATGTCTGGACAGTCTTGAAAAAAAAAGCGATTTTTCTTAACATACCTCACATCCCATCTTCTGAAACGCTGCAGGGTCTTTTTCCTCGCCTGAAAGTAATCCAGGAATATTGATTTCTGCCAAAGAAACTCAAAGCTTTTGGCATTCCACACACACTTCATGCCAAATATGCTCATACTTCCTAAAGGGTGGTTGTTGCATAGCGTTGGGTGCGTTTCTGGTTTGGCTCTGGTTTAGATCTTAGTGATAGATAGTTGGTTGTCACAAACCACTGGTACAGATCAAGCGGTCTACACAAAATTCACTTGTGGAGGTGGGGTCTGTACAGCATCTGAAACTGATGTGCAATATAGAAAATGTCTGAGCAGCTAAGGAGAGAGTAAGCATACATCCTCGAGTGCTGTTGATACAGAACAATCATAAGCTGCCAATAGTGATTCTCCCTTCCAGTGTTAAAGCTTGTTTACAACAAAACTTGGTCACTTCTCCAGTCCAGTGCATAAGGGGTGTGTGTGTGTGTGAGAGAGAGAGAGAGACTTATGCCAGGCAACCCCATGAACTTCACAGGGTTTTCTTAGGCAAGGAATCCTCAGAGGTGGTTTTGCCTGTTCCTTCCTCTGAAACACAGCTTACAACACCTGGTATTTGTTGGCAGTCTCCTATCCAAGTACTAACCAGGGCTGACCCTGCTTAGTTTCCAGGCTTGGGCAGGCTGTGGTGCCTTTAAGGGATTTAGTCAGACTAGATACTGTGTTCTAAAATCACTTCTGTGCTGGTTTTACCAGCTGCAACATTTAGAGATGTGCTAGGAAAGGATTTCTAGAATAGACCTGTTTTTAAGTGGATAATTTATTTGGAGGCATTATAGAATCATAGAGGTGGAAGAGACCACAAGAGCCTTCGAGTCCAACCCCCTTCTGCCGTGGAGGAAGACACCATCCAAGCATTCCCGACGGATGGCCATCCAGCCTCTCTTTAAAAACCTCCTGAGAAGGAGACACCACGCCACTCTCTGAACCCATTGGAATGGGGAGGCAAGGACTACAATACTGTTGGTGTCTTACTCATGTGTAAATGCCCCTACCAGAGTGTTCAAATATTTTTGACTGATGCAAAATGTCCACATTTATTTCAAGGTCACAGAGGTGGCATGGCACACTGTCATTGTATTTCCAGATGTGCCTTCCTTTGCACATATAGTAGCACACTTGCTTGCACAGTATTGCCATTCCACACAAGGGCCACATAGCACAACCAACACACAGCACTGCATGTGGGGATTTAGACCACACAACCCTGATAAAAGATCTTGGTTCAAGCATCCTGAGTTACTAAGTAGTACCTTCTTTGCTGGGAGAATCCAGAAATCAGCTGCAGACATGTTCAGAAACTATGTAGGATTCAGAGCTTGTAAGAGTTCTTTTTGTGGACTACATCTCCCAGAAGCTCTCAAGTAAGAGGGCCAGTGGGGATTCTGGTAGTTTTAGTCCAAAGAAGGAAATGTTTCCCCAGTGCTGCGACCTTTGCTCCATTTAATAGGGGCTGTAAATGAATGCCACGGGGTACACCCAGTTTGGCACCCTACCGATTTGAGAACATATTGCCAACTCCCTTCTCTCTTGATCACGTTCCTTGCACGGATGGGGTGGAGGAGCTGTCGTTCTCCTTTCTCCCCTGTTCCCACACACCCCCAGTAAACACAAATTCATTACCTTGGCTTTCCCTCAAAGGTTAAAAACTGTGCCAAAGAAAATCAATTCAGGTTTGCTGACAAAAAAGCAGAAATGCTAATGCCAATGTTGAGGCAGCTGAAATGGGATTCCTCGGCTTCGGCATGAATATTAATGGTTTTCACATAATGCTGCCTTTTCTTCGCTCGTACCGAGTCGAACTCCCCCTCCTCTGGAATGGGCGGGGGGGAGAATGAGGGTGGGTGTCAGGAAGGAACAAAGCCCCCACCCTCCCCGTGCTCTCCTGCTCTGAGCTTCATAGCAGAGCTCACCACACACAAATCCGTCCCTCACTTAGGAGCTGTCATGGAATCACAGAATTTTAGAGTTGGAAAAGACCCCAAGGGCCATCCAGTCCAGCTCTACTCTGCCATGCAGGAAAGTACAAACCAAACCCTCCCTTTGACAGACGGCCCCCTAGCTTCTCCTTAAAAGCCTCCAAAGAAGGAGGAGACTCCACCGCACTCCATGGAAGTAGCATCAGATTCCACTGTTGAACTGCTCTTACCGTTGGCACATTCTTCCTAATGTTTAGATGAACTTTCTTTCCCTGAAATTTGAAGCCATTGCTCTGTCTCCTAGTCTCTGGAGCAGTAGAAAGTAAGCTTGCCCCATCCTCAATATTACATCCTTTCAAATATTTAAGCATGGCTATCATGTCACCTCTAAACATTCTCTTCTCCAGGCTAAATGTACCCAGCTCCCAAAGCCACTTGTTAAAGGGCTTCATGGTTTCCAGGCCTTGGACCATACTCGATAGGAGTACGGTGCCTAGATCAAGGGAGGTAATGGTACCACTCTATTCTGCTTTGGTTAGACCTCATCTGGAATACTGTGTCTGGTTCTGGGCACCTCAATTCCAGCAGGATATCGACAAGCTGGAGTGCGTCCAGAGGAGGGCGACCAAAATGGTGGAGGGTCTGGAAGCCATGAAGCCCTCTGGGGAGCGGCTGAGGGAGCTGGGGATGTCCAGTCTGCGGAAGAGAAAGTTGAGAGGGGACATGATTACCATGTTTAAATATTTGAAGGGATGTCATGTTGAGGAGGGAGATGGCTTGTTTTCCACTGCTCCAGGACTAGGACAAGGAGCGATGGATTCAAGTTGCAGGAAAGGAGATTCCACCTGACCCTCGGGAAGAACTTCCTTACGGTCAGAGCTCTCCGGCAGTGGAATCGGCTGCCTCCATGGAGCGTGGTGGAGTCTCCTGCTTTGGAGGTTTTTAAGCAGAGGCTGGATGTCCATCTGTTGGGAATGCTTTGATGGGTGTTCCTGCATGGCAGAAGGGGGTTGGACTGGATGGCCCCCGGGGTCTCTTCCAACTCTAGGATTCTATGATTCTATTGACCATTTTGGTTGCCACCCTCTGGACCTGTTCCAGCATGTTTTTGCTAAGTAGACTGTGGAACCCAGCCTTTCAGAAATGCCTCCTGGAAACAAGATAACAAGATTGCTGTTTGAAATGGCCTTATTTATGTGTTTGTTTACTTACTACTTATTTATTTAAATATCTTTCTCCCTTTTTTTTAATCCTGCGATCTCAGGCCAACAAACTTAGAAAATGTGTGCTTGTTATACACAGAGAAAGAGAGAGAGAGAAAAGAGAGAGTTTAAACAATTCCAATTAAAATCAGTGAATAACTTGAGCATGATGAAAACTTATTGAACGAATCAAACTAGTTAAAAGAGCTTTAAAAAAAAGCTAAGAGAATTTGAAAGCTGTGTATATGTTTTAGTTCTACTTTAATCTTAAATTTCATATGATTTTACCAACATGTGGTTTTATTTCTATTCTGCTGCTGCTGTTGTTTGAGTCCTAGTCTGGGGAATTCATTGGGGTATAAATAAAGTGATTGACTGACTGACTGACTGATTGATTGATTGATTGATTGATTGATTGATTAACACCCAGTTAGTGGAGTCTTATCAGTCAATCTTTACTGCAGTCTGTCAACAGCACCATAGAAGAGAAAGTATACAACACAATGGATTAAAATGAATGGACAAAATAAGGAGTAAAACAGATTATACCTCTAAAGGGAGGAGGGTGATGGCTTGTACGCCAGATTGTCAAATTGTACATGCAGCAACAAGACATTTATCAAAACTAAACGTAATTGATGCATTTTCTACAAGGAGGAGCAATGAGACATCAAAAGAATTAGAACATCCTGGCAGTTTAATTAAAGCCGATTCATTAAAAGTTTTCCTAGTAAAATAATAATAACAAAAAGCAATAAAGTGGAAGCTAGGTCACTGATTTCACTTCCCCAGAGCCACAAAAGGCTCTCACAACTGGAGAAAGGGGAGTTTTCTGAAATCTTTCCTCTAGCAGAGCTGAGGAGAGAGAATCAAATCCTGCCATTGTGAAAGCCGTTTTCTGCTTATGAACTGAGAGTGCTGAAACATAGGCCGTTTCTGCCCTGCACTGTTACAATGCTATTATTCCTCTTTCAACAATGTTCTGTGGGATTCTGGGGTGTGTAGTTTCCTGAGACCAAAGAGCTCTCTACCTAAGAATCCTAAAGACCCCTCCCAAAACTGCAAACCCCAGGATTCCATAGGAGGTTGAACATGGAATAATAGCACTATCACAGTGTAGAGTGGAAATGGCCATAGCTTGTTGGCTTATAGACGTGAGGTATTCTGTCATTATGGCATTAGTAATTTGGTCAAGATTGCATTGATATTCAGCACTCAAGAGGAGGGCACTGGTGGCTTTCATGCCGGTGGGCCAGCGAAGCCACCGTTTCCCCCAAAGTTCAGATGAACTCTCCACGGTGCTGAAACCCGGTCTCCAGAATCAGTTCAGTACCTTGGGGAGCTCCTTGGCCATTCAGATTAACACTCAGTGTGAACGCATCACTCTGCTGACATGGAAGCTGCCTCCATACGCCCATCTGAGCATGAGCAAGCCCCAGAGGGCGAATCTACTTGGGTCTTTCCTGATGCTTCAGAGCCTTGATTCTCACACTTCCTGCCTTCAGGCACTCCTTCCCACATGGACCTGTCAGCTGGGGAACTCTCATATACCTGCCGTGCAACACCACATGAACAACACACTTTGTTTGTTTGCTCTACTTATACCATACCTTCCTCCCAGAGTGGGAGTCAAGGTGGCTTACAAATGCTAAAATGAGAAAAGTGTGATAACAAAAAGAGTTAACACACAGTTGAGCAAGCTGTCATAATAAAATGACACCAAAAGGCATAAGATCTTATAAAAGCATAAGAGTTAAAACTTAAAAATACAGCACAGTTACCCCATAAAAATGATTTCTTGCAACTGATTAATCATTAAATGTCTGGTTGAATGAAAAGGTGTTTGCCTGCTGATGAAAGGCGAGCAGAGGGAGGACCGGCCCATCTTCCCATGGAAGGGTTAGGGTTAGGATTAGGGTGCTCCAGCCTCGGAGCAGCCACCAAAAAGGCGCTCAGCCATGTCCTCACTAGACAGGCCTGTGATGGTGGAGGGATTGAGAGAAAGCCCTCCTCTGAAGATCTTAAGAGTCTAGCAGGTTTGCAGAGGAAGATGTGATGTTTGAAATACCCTGAGCCAAGTCCATGAAGGGCTTTAAAGGACATAAAGAACGTAAGCAGTACTTTGAAGTTTGCCTGGAAACAGGCCAGCAGCCTGTGAAGCTATTTCAACTGTGGCTTTAGATTACCTCTGTAACCAACTCCAATCAGCAGCCTGGCTGAAGAATTGTGGATCTGATGATGTTTCTGAACAGTTTCCAAAGCCAGTCCCGCACAGAAAGCATTACAGTAGTCTAGACATGAAGTAATCAAGATGTGTTACTTTGCCCAGATCTGATATCTCCGGGAACTGGCACACCAGATGGCCATTGAGTCCCCTTCCTTCTTTAAAGCTCTGTGATTCAATGATTCTGTAAACCTCCTAGTGCCCTGTGGATCTTCCCTTGCCATGGCAGGGGGCACTGACTCCCTGCGATGCCATTTGGGAGTCAGAGATAGGATTTGACCTTGGCATTGCTTGGCTCGTGAGCATGCGCACCTCCGCCCCCCACTCGAATAAACCCCACCTGATAGTTTGGAGGAAATGTTGACACTAAACTGCTTGATCCCTTCCAGAATGCAGCATCATGTGCTTTCCCTCCCACTTTCCACAAGGAAAAAAGAGGGGAGGGATTTGAGGAAAGAAGCTGGCCAACTAAAATAGCGACAGAATACCCATCCCTAAACTGTAGAGGGAGAAAAAGGTATCCGAGAAATCTGGGGAAAGTGCCAGAGTCCTCGTTCCAGCTCAAAGGGGGATTCGGTGGCACAGCTGGCATTTTGCTGCGGGTGGAGGGAAGGAAGGGCTGGTGGAGCATCACCAAAGGAGAGAAGGTGAAAGACAGACAGTCGGAGGAGAAATCCTTTTGTGGAGGAAGCAGATGCTGCTCTTTCTTGCACAAAAGCGGGAGAAACTGACATTGAATTTCCAAAAAAAAGAAGCAGTTTGGGGACTCCAGCTTTGATTCTGCCATGTCCCCAAGGGTGGGTGGAGGTGCTCAGGAATGTTGGGAGAAGAAAATTTGGGAAGGAGCCCTGCCAGCTTGAAAGGGCTACCAAAGCTCAGGTTGGTTGTTGACATTCTATCTGAGATCAGCGCTGGGGTCTTGCAGGAGACCAGTGACAGAAAAGAGGGATTTCCCTCTACTGCTAGTTTGGTGGGGGGAAAGCAAATGCACCGGCAGAGATCCTACACCTACATTTTGTTTGCTATCAAGTTGGCTTTGACTCACTGTGAACCCTATGAGTCAGAGGACCACCGAGATGCCCTGTCAGGAACAGCCTTGCTCAGGTATTGCAGGCTCAGGAGAGCTGTGGCTTCCTTGACTGAAACAATCCGTCTGTACTAGCCTACTGAACACAAAACAACCCTTCTTATCCCACTGAACAGAAACAAATCATAGAATCACAGAACGGGAAGGGGCCCCAGGGGCCATCTAAGTGAACCCTCTGCCAGGGTAGGAATACAAAGCTAAACCACTCCCAAGTGATGGCTACCCAACCTCTGTTTTTAACAGCCTCCAAAGAAGGAGAACCAAACACCTCTGAGAAAAACCATTGCACTCTCAAACGCCTCTTACAGTCAAAAAGTTCTTTCTAATGTTCAGGTGGAATTTTTTTTTTCTAATTTGAATCCATTGCGCCATGTCCTAGTCTCTGGAGCAGCCGAAAACGAGCCTCCTCCATCTTAATCTATATGTTGTTGCCACTGTTGTTGTGTGCCTTCAAGTCATTTCTGACTTACAGAGACCCTAAGGCAAACTTCTGGGTACTTCAGGAGCCTGCATTCTGTTGGTTAGCCTGAACTAGAACAGTTCTGTTGAATCAATTGTTGCATGGCAAGTTTACATGATAGTAAATCCCATTAATTCAATGGGTCTGTTCTAGTTGGGACTGATATCTGCCAGACTCCTGAGTCACGACAGGGCCTTGGAAGATGCTGTTGTTGTTTTGTTGCCGAGTGCCTCTGTTTCTCATGTACAGTGACTCTAAGATGACATTATCATGGGGTTTTCTTGCCCAGATGTGTTCAGAAGGATTTTTGTCCTTTCCTGTGAAGTGGAGAGAGTTTGACTTGCCCAAGGTCACCTGGTGGGTTTGCATGACTGAGTGGGGATTCAAACCCAGGTCTCCCAGAGTTCTAATCCAATACTCAAACCACTACACATTTCAAGAAGGATATGGACAAGCTGGAGTGTGTCCAGAGGAGGGTGACCAAAACGACGAAGGGTCTGGAAGCCATGAAGCCCTGTGAGGAACGGCTTAGGGAGCTGGGTATGTTTAGTCTGCAGAAGAGAAGGTTAAGAGAAGGGGACGTGATAGCCGTGTTTAAATATTTGGAGCGATGTCATATCGAAGAGGGAACAGACTTATTTTCCACTGCTCCAGAAACTAGGACA
Organism: Cyclura pinguis; assembly: GCA_030412105.1. NCBI lineage: Eukaryota > Metazoa > Chordata > Lepidosauria > Squamata > Iguanidae > Cyclura > Cyclura pinguis. The sequence continues at coordinate 1,690,378 of CM059601.1, forward strand.
AGGAGCAATGGATTCAAGCTGCAGGAAAAGAGATTCCTTTTGAACCTCAAGAAGAACTTTCTGACAGTTAGAGCTGTCTGGCAGTGGAATACGCTGCCTCAGAGTTTTTCGAGAGAGGCTGGGTAGCGATCTGTTGGGGGTGCTTTGATGGGTGTTCCTGAACGGCAGAATGGGGTTGGATTGGATGGCCCCTTGGTCTCTTCCAGCCCTATGATTCTGTGATTCTGTGTTGCCCCTCAAAGACTTCTCTTGGCCAGATTTCTTGAAGGGAAGGCTGTCATTGCTGTCCTCTGAGGCTGAGGGACTGTGACCTATCCAAGGTCACTTGGTGGGTTTCTGTAGCTAAGCAGGGATTCAGAACCTGGTCCTAGTTCAACAGTCAACGACTACACCATGCTGGCTCTTTCCCTGGAAGGCAGCTCTAGACAAAATGAGCCACATTGTAAGGAGCAGCTGGGGGGGGGGGATTGGGGCCGTGGGTTTAGGCATATCTGGACACCTCCATCCCTGCCATCTGTTTGATAACCCCTGTTTTTAGCAAATGGAAGGTTTCCTGTAGCAGCGTTCTCCATCCTGTCTCCGATACGTACAGATAGCTTTGCTCCGGGTGCAGTCACTTTCAACTCATGCCGATAGTGCAGTTGCAGAAATATATGAAAAATCGTCTGCACGCTTAGAGGAACTGTTGGAGAGGGCCTTGTCCGAGGGTGGGAGGAAGAGAGACTTACTTTCAGAGAGTGGGTGGAATCTGAAATCTTGATCTGCTTTGGGCGAACAGGAGGAAAAAAAACACAACATTTAATTCAGGATCAAAAGTTGCATTAGGAAATCAAAAGCATCTTGGGTGTGAAGGGGTGTCATTTTGGATGCCTTTTGCTATTTCAGATCACAGGTTAATTAGCATTTCTGAACGACATTCTCATTCCTCTTAGTTCTGGCTGTTTAATGTTGATTGGAGACGGTCTGGGGGGAATAGAAGAGGGATCTGACCCATTCTCGCCCACCACTTCACCCACCAAGAACTTCTCCTGTGCAGACCTCACTGGGACGCATGGCACATCAAACAACCCTTGTGGGCCTTCTGCTTTCTTCTTCCCCACCGACTCCCCCTATTTTTCTTTTCTCTAGATCGGGGAAGGTAATAGTTCCACTCTATTCTGCTTTGGTTAGACTTCATCTGGAATAATCTTGTGTCCAGTTCTGGGCACCTCATTACAAGAAGGATGTTGACAAGCTGGAGCATGTCCAGAGGAGGGCAACCAAAATGGTGGAGGGTCTGGAAACCATGAAGCTCTGTGAGGAGGGGCTTAGGAATCTGGGTGTGTTTAGTCTGTAGAAGAGAAGGTTAAGAGGGGACATGATAGCCATATTTGAAGGAATGTCATGTCGATGAGGGAGTGGACTTGTTTTCTGCCGCTCCAGAGACCAGGACAAGGAGCAATGGATTCAAGCTGCAGGAAAGGAGATTCCACCTGAAGCTCAGGAAGAACTTCCTGATGGTCAGAGCTGTCCAGCAATAGAATCTGCTGCTGCCTCCATGGAGCGTGGTGGAGTCTCCTCCTTCTTTGGAGGCTTGTAAGCAGAGGCTGGATGGCCATCTGTCAAAGGGAGGTCTTGGAGTGTGTCTGCCTGCATGGTAGAAGGGATTAGACTGGATGGCCCCTGGGGTCTCTTCCAGCTCTAGGATTCTACGATTCCATGATTCTTCTGTTGACTTAGAAACCCCCCATGGGAACCATCTGCCAGCTTCTCTCGCCACTACACAGGACAGTTCCAGAATCAGAATTTATAGCATCGCACCATCGGGGTCTGACACTGATCGATTCCCGTCTGCACCACAGGAACATCACCAGCTATTAGACTTTCTGAATAATAAGGATGAATGGCCTGGCCTGGGAGGCAGGCGGGTTGTGAAGCATTTTGCAGCCACCAGAAGAGACATGGCCAGGGTGGGAAATGCCAAACTTGAGAGGCTTCTACAGTCTCCTGTATTCTTATTATTTTATTTATTTATTTTAGATCTCACCTTTCTCCCAGCATGGGATTCAAGTTGGCATACAATGTTTCAACAGCACAATACAGTTTAAAATAAAATGCAGAATACAAAAGTTAAAATACAATTAAACTGAATTTCTGTTTTCTAAAAAAAAGAGTTAAAGACAGTATTCAAAAGATATTTAAAATAGTAAAAAAACAGAAACGCAATACCTCCTCTCCATTAAAGGTGTGGTTCCCCCATCCAAATATAACCAGGCCTGACCCAGTTTAACTTCCAAGATGGGAGGTGCCTCCGGGATACTGAAGGCTCATAGACCTGGTCCTAGTGGTTAGTCCTGGCTAGAGGAGCAAGTTAAATGAATGGGATTTACCCATGTGTCAGCTCATCTCTCCAAATTGTATAAATGGTTCTGTTGGGACTAGTCCAACAAAATAATGGAAAGAGCCTCTGTGGACCATCAGGTCAAAGTTGCTGCCGTGAAGGAACACAAAGTATTGCCGAGAGGTGACCATCTAACCTCCGTTCAGAGAGATTTTCCTAATACGGGTTGGAATCTCCTTGGTTGTTATCCACTTGCACTGCAGACAGCGGTGCCCTGAAAACCATGGGACCACAGAATTGGAAGGGATACCAAGGGTCCCCTAGTCCGGCCCCCTGCTTCCAGTGGTCATTCTCCATCTGCTCACCCTGACCTATTTCAAAGGGTGGTTGTTGCAGAAATAAAACGAGACTGGAGGAAAGAACAATATGAGCTGCCTCCCCCATTCCTTGGAGGAAGGGTGAGGTTAAAACTGGCATCCATAAAACATTCTATAATAGTATCAAAAGAAAACTGTCCCTATAGGTTCAGTAGGACCTGTCTGAGGGCAGGGGAAAAGGAAGGACTGTGTTGATAATGCATCTGTTACTCTTGAAATTCCATCAGGCCCACTTCTTGGACTTCCTTGGATAAAATGCCATGCCATGTGCAGATTCCTCTTGTCTGGCAGGAAGGGCAAAGAGGGGAAGTTTGCCTATCCCGTCTTTTGTGCTGCAGTGCTGTACATGCTTGCTCAGACGTAAACCCCAATACGTTCAGAGGGTTTTATTTCCCTGTAAATAGAGAAACGTAGTCTTAATTGGTCAGACAGGTGAGTTAGTGAGTCGCCAAGGCCCAATGTTTCAGCTCTCCCAGCTCATGCTGTTACTAGGAGGGCACACTTACCAGGGAGTAACCCCCATAGAAGACAGTAGCCAGAATCCTTTTGGTATCATACATTTGTGTAAGAAATGGCTACAGAAATGGCTGGATATTTTGTGTTCAGTTCAAGGTTGCGGAAATAGAGTTTTCCATGGGGTTCCATGATTGTATTGCAAATGTGGTGGGGATGATCTTCCATGCATATTGTACTTGATGCACATTGCACTTGTGGTTGGGTGTTCAGTTACACATATTTGGTGTCCTGCTTCAGTTGTACAACATTGTCATTCAACACAGCACAATAAATGCATAATTCCACATGCCGAGGTTTATGCTACACAACCTCATTAAGGAAAAAAAAAGAGTAGTTGGGAGAGATGCAGAGAGGGGACTGTGGCCTGAACCCTATTTTTAGTTGCAAAGAGAGTAGACCTGTTGGCCCCCCCATTCACTTCTGTTGGGATTTGGAGGGTCTACTTTAGCTGGGACTAACCAATAGGATTCAGGCCCATAATAGTCTTAGTTTGTCTGAAAACAGAGAATGAAAGTGGTGAAAGATCCCTTCCAGTCCTTATCAGCCTGGGCAAGCTATACAATGGTAAGAATTACTGGGAATTGCAGTCAACAAGAGACTGGGAATTGTAGTCGAACAACAACATCTGGAAGGCAGCATGATTCCCGCTTCTGTTGGGACTCCCAACCTTTGCAAGAAGGGGAGTGGAGGGTCAATGCCAACAGTCTGAAATGTGCTGAGAAATGGATGACCTTGGGTTTGACCCAGTGACAGGTATATTCTATACTTCAGATAATGGATACAAAGTACTTTGAATCTGCAGGAGCCACTCCACCTAAACAGTTATCATTCTTCATAGTGTCCTGGCTGAGGGTTTTTTTTTTCCTTTTAAATCTGTATGTCGACAGCAGAAACTTCTCCAGTTCTCCTGGTGCATCGAAATAGCAGAGTGTAGTAGTCATGGAAAGGCATGCTCAAAAGAAAAAAGAAAACCCAAGTGGCTTGCAACACACATATGCACGCGTGCAAAGTGTCTCATCATATGGTATTTCTCCTTGTCTCCAAATCCCAACAGAACCTCTGGAGACGCATCCAGTGGCTGCACAGATGGAGAGTTGCACCAAAAGGCAGCAGTTAATTGGTCAGCCCTGGCTGCCCTGTCAGTGAGTTGTCAAAAATTTAATAATCAGAAAACGATGGCAAGGGGTTCTTTTTTTTTTTTTGGTGGGGTGTGTGTGAAAGTTTTAGTGACAGAGAAAATTGAATCCCCAGCTCTGCCTCTGACAGCTCTGAAATTGGGCTTCAAGGAGAGCACAGAGGCCGTGCAATGGTAGGGAGGAGAGTGGAAAAACCAGTGAGGAGAACCTTTCCCAAAAACCCCAAGGGTGGAATTTAAGGCTGAAACAGAACTCGCTGTTGGCCCACAATTGCTCACATGCAGTGGCTGCTGGTGGCTTCCTTTATCACTTGGGCTGGTGGATTTACTCTCAGTTTTAGCCCAGAATTTAAAGGATCTATCCAAGATGCCAAACCATACTCCTCCAAAAAACCTAGATTGCTGCAACTGACAAGGAGAAATGAACTGCCGCCAAGCTTGCGGACATAATGGGGAAGGGACCCTTTTGCTCCTGCCAAGTGTGAGTTTCCTCCAGAGTTCAGTTTTCTGAATGATCCTCTTGCATTTGCTGTCCTCCCACATTGCCCTGTTGTGTAACACAGGCTGTTGTCTGAGACAGATCCACACAACCTCAGTTTGGCGCCTGAATGTTGGTCAGGCTGGGGGGGCGGGGGGGTTCCGGAGTAAAAAGTTAATCACCTTGAATAGTTCACCTCAGTTCTTGATTGGCAGCCAACCAGACTGGAGGGAGCGGAGGGGGAGGGAGCTTGTGGGAGGGCATCACAGCTGCAGCGGGCCACCATTCGTCTGCCTGCCTGACCAGGCGTGCCCCAGCTAGCATCCTTCCAGCCTTGAGCACGTGCGTCTATCTGGAGGTGGCTGTTCGCCGGGATTGCGCTGGTGCGTCCGCCCGCCTGGCACATTGCCCAGCGCTCTGGCTTTCGGAGCTTGCTGGAATCTGCCCTGGTTGTTCACGCTGAGGGGTTTCAACACGTGTGCTAAGGCTGCCTTGTTAGGAGGGTCTTGGGACCCGGGTGGTCACAGGTCTGCTTCAGTTTCTGTCTGTCCCCCTTCATTCTGAAGGACCAGTTTTGGATTAGATTTTCTGTGTCAGATAAGACGATGGCACTGGCGACTGACCGTTTCCATACCAGGGATGGCAATCCATTCCTTGTTCCGGTCCGGATTTTAAACGAGCTCTACATCTGAGTGGCTTGATTTGCTGAATTGCTTTTGCCCCTCTTCCATTCGAGAGATTGGCAGAGTTTGGTTCTTAAAGCCCTATCACACTGCACTGTTATAGTGCTATTATTCCACTTTTACTGCCGTGGCAACATTCTGTGGATTTCTGGGGTTTGTAGTTTATTGAGGACGAAGAGCTGTCTAGCTGGGAATTCTCAGTGCTCCTCCATAAACTGCAAATCCCAGGATTCCATAGGGTGTTGGCATGGCAGTTTAAGTGGAATAATAGCACTAAAACAGTGGAGTCCGATAAGGCCCTTGGACATGTCTGATAGTTTGATTCAATGGTTGATAAATATAAATGGGTGGGCAATATCTCTGTTTCCCTTTTCCAAATGGATGAACAGAAAGAATCCAAAGATGGACTTCTGGGCAAGTGCAGCATAGTTCTGACACAGTTCAAAGCCAACAGGTCTCCAAATCCAGTGAAAACTGGTGGCCACCATGTCAGTGGGTTGCACTAGCCTTTAGACTAAACTTTTAAGCAGCTATCAAGGTGCTGATCTGGAGTATAAAAATTCAGTACCTTGAATAACTCTTTTAAAGTCCAGAAGAAAACGCAGAGAGGATTTATCCCCCCCCCCCACCAAAAGAGAAGCCGCTGACGACCCCTGCAGATGGTTGGACTGGGACCCCAGGATTTGTGGTGGCCCACCCTTGTTCTAGACATCTGTGCAGTAATTGGGATCTGCAGCGATTAAAGCTGCTCCCCTGCTAGGGTGGCGTTAATGGGAGCATTTTCACCTTAGACAACAGCAGAGTCTCTCTTGGGGGTGTCAGCAAAACAGCTTCTGGTCTCACATTAAAGAAAAAGAATAAAGGTGGTTCTCAGCACCTTGTGGTCTCCAGTAAAAGGGATTTTAAAGCATTTCAATTTCCAGATCATCCCTGGCAATTAAATTTAACTGCAAACCCTACCTCTTTAAACTTTTAAAGTTTTAATTCCAGGGATATAAAAAGGTAAGGGAAGATTGTGTATCCTGGTTGTAATTATGGTGTGGAGATCAAGCAGCCCTGGAGCTCTGCAAGGTCACCTTTGCAAGAACAAGGCTTCTTATAACAGGAAGGCACTCTGTGTATGTGTGTGTGTGTGTTCTTGTTCCACAGCACTTACTGGGTGACCTTGGGTAAGTCGTCTTCTCCCGGTGTAACCCAAAGAGGGAATTATAAACAATTGAGTTCCTCAGGAAGGATTTTGGGCTTCAAAAAGAGTACAATAATTCTATCTGGCTGGAGGTTGATGGGAGTTGTAGTCTGACCTGTCTGGACAGGGCTGAGTCAAGGCAGACTTGACTTGCATGTCTAAGCGGGGAAAGAGGGATACGCATTTTCAATAGTCAGTCAGCCCAAATGATTCCAGACTGCCAGGTCTCAAGGTGTGACCCATCAACTAGTCTCTTAATTTCTTGCTTCAAGTATTTCATCTTTTCATTCCAGATGACTGCATGTACATTTTGGTTAGGACTTTTGGGATGGCAAGGGGATGAGTTGGACTGTTGTCTCTCTCTCTCTCTCTCTCTCTCTCTCTCTCTCTCTCTCTCTCTCTGTGTGTGTGTTGAGAAGGAAATACAACATCATGACAAGTTGGGATTATCCCTAGCCCTTCCAACATGGGATCTGTGAAAGCCAGTGATGGCTGACGGTGCCCCTAAGTGTGGAGTGATGAATCTGCTCTGTGACTGAGATTCTGGAGGGTCACATGTAGTGCAGGCATTCCACGTGTGCGACTCTGCAACACAGCTCCAGGATTGTGTTGCTGGGATACCAGCCCTGCGTGGCCACTCCGTGTCTAGTAGAGAGCCGGGGCGGGGCGTGCGAGAGAGGTGCCTCTGCATATGTTCCCTTAGCCAGAGCGAGACTGACGACACCTTCAACCTCAATCCAGTGGGGTCCTCCAGAAGTCTCAGCAGATGTTACCAGTCTGTGCCTTGCTGTGGAAACATAGAGGGTTGTTGTTGAGACACAGTGAGCCCTGAGGGGGACTTCGGTCATTGTAGATGAAGGAAGGGAACACCAACGTCCACGATGACCAATAAAAAATATACGCAAAAGTAGGGCGGACTTACAATTGTAGATGTCATTAACAGGATGCTGGATTGGATCTTATTGTGAAATGTACGACGTGCTGGAAGTATTTTGTGGGACAGGATGATATCCGCAAAACGGGTTGTCTGAGGAACTCTCCAAGGTGCTGAAACTATTTGAGGAGGATAAGCAAGGTCAAAGCAAAGCCTTTAAACACTTAATCCAGCAACACCTGATGGATTCTAAGTTGGGAGGAGCAATGCGTCTGCTCTGTGTTTTAGACTGAACTTTGAGGGAGTTGTCCCGCTCCTTTAAAGTTCAGACTAAAATCCAGGATGGATCACCACCCTGCTGACATGGAATCTGCCAAACTCTACAAAGTTAATCAAAAAAAGCAAGGAAAACATTTTTGTGATGTTCAGATTCACCCAACGAATAATTTCCGTGGGATTAAAGAAACCTCTTCCCATCCGTCCAAATTCTGTTTGCCCTCCCCACGTCTTTTCTTCTCTCGCTCTTGCTCTTCTTTCTCTTTTCACAGAAGTGAGGACGTGAGGGTGGTAGAAGGAATGCAAAGCCCAGGGAAGCCAAACCAAGTGTAGCTGCGATACAGTTCCCTTGTCAAAGAACAGAGTATTTGGAAAGTATGCAAATGTATTCAAATTTCATTAAACAATACATTGATTTAAAACCACAGGATTAATCATTTCAAAATGTTTCAGTGGCTGACAGCACCAAAGACATATGTTGCTGTTTTCTTAAGAGTGGAAACAAGACTGGATCACAGACAACAGAAGGAAATGAAAATATCCAAATACAGTTTTTTTGTTTTTCTTTTATAATACAACCCAAGCCACTTCAAGTGTTACATTGTGCACAGAGGCATTCACGCACACACGCCACAACAAAAGCATTGCTATATGGGAAAAAAAGCACACATACACAATCTGGTGGAATCACATTACCATTTTATATAGTACATTCATTCTTCACAAAAGGCAATGCAAAACATTAAAATACAAATGAATGCATTTATTTTTAACATTACGCGTGTGCCCAGCTGAGGGTGTTCTGTAAAATGACAACGGGAGCAATGGTTCCATTTAAATGTGTATTTTTGTTGTTTTAATTCTAATGCTTGGGGGGAGAAAAAGAGCGCTGTAAATACAGGACATTTCCTAAAGAAGGAAAACTGTGTTTCAGCACAATTGCCTTCGCCATCTTCCCCGACGCCAGGTTTGCAACGTGTCGCATACCCTGTAGAGTCCCCTGTCGGTGGGCTTTGCATCTTCGTGAGCCTGCATCCTGCAGTCCCCCAGGGGCTGCCTTCCACACGGCGTGGTCCAGGTTGGTTGCAGTGGCTGATCCTGCAGGCTGGAACGCTGCCCCCGAAAATCTCTTGAGCAGCCTTTTGGGCACAGTCAGCTCTGCAACTGGGCCAGGCCACATGCTCCCTGCAGGGACAAGGCTGGTTTCCTCCCATTGGTGCCACAGCCGAAGGCAACGGTGGATGGCCACAGGGGAGGTAGAGTGAATCCACTCTGAGCTTTAGGCCATTTGTGCACTAGCCTGTCATAGTGCTATTATTTCACTTTCAACGTCCTATGGGACCCTGGAGTTTGCAGTTTAGGGAGGGGCTTTGAAGATGGCCTTTGAGGCCTCTCCCTAAACTGCAAAGCCCGGAATTCCATAGGATGTTGAAAGTGGAATAATAGCACTATAACAGGCTAGTGTGGAAATGGCCTTAGTCTGAACATTAAAGGTACTGTCCAAGTGCCTGAATCTTATTTCCTCAGATTGGTTCAGAACCTTGTAAACCTCCTTTAAAGTTTAGACCAAACCCTGGAGCGTATTCATTAACTAGGGGATGCAGCATCTGGAAATGGTGGCTGATGATAAAGAGACCTTACTTTTGTTGAGCCTGAAACATCCAAAAGCCAGAAGATTTTCTCCACTGCAAGAGCAACCTGGTTTCCCACTTGGGCCCGTTGGATGCCCCAGTGCTCACATCAGCCACATGCAGGACCATGGCACAGGCAGGTTTGTAGTAGCCCTACTCCTTGGGTTGTGCATTTAGTAGCACAATGTTGTTCTTCAGTACAGTGTTCTCATAACACAGTCATTTTATAACTCTTCATGTGGCAGTATACGTTGTACAACTCCAACGTACAGTCTCAGCCTTTAGGGGCAGGCAAAATATGCATTCATAGTGCAGAGGTGGCGGCTGGATTCTGGACGTGCCCTTACAGGGAGTAGCTGATGTTCGGGGCAGTCAGGTTGGGAGCTTGCGGTGGAAGATGCCTCTGCTCAGCACTGGTTGGTCAGCAACTGTGACTTCGTTGTTCCTCCTCTTCCCAGAACAGCGATGCAACCTTTCTCTAAACAAACTTCTAGTTCCATTTAGACACATCTTAAAAGGCGGGTGTGAGCATCCTGGAGGAGCAAAACTGGAAGTGAAAAGAGAGTCGAAACTGTTTTGTCTGTATGAAATACAGAAGAGAGAAAGGAGAATTCACCTTGCAGGAGAAGAACCTAAACGGATGGGAGTTGCTTTGCTTAGCTTTTTCCAAACATGAAAATTACCTATAAACTCCTGCCCCAAGCCTTGAGGAAGTCTACTGAATCTTAAAACCGGTTCTTCTGCCTCTGTATGCTCCGTGAAGTTGCGTTATGTCTTTTCAAAAAACTGTGTGGCTGCTTTTTTTGTTTGTTTTGGATTTCATGCAGAGTGGCAATGGGGAGGAAGGAATTGGTTCAAGCACAGGAAATGCTTCACCGTCTCCTTCCTGCTCGTCATTTGCCCATTCCAGATCGTCATGGAGGTTTTAGGACAGTATTCCCATTTTCATCTCAGGAAGAAACGCAGCTGCAGGTGATTTTTGGACAAAAAAGAGGTCGATGAGAAAACGACAACTTTCCCCTCTGCTCCTTTTTTGGTTCATCTGTAACCAATAGGAGCTGCTTTGTACCAGATTTTTTTTTTAACAAAATAGAAACCTTAGTAGAAACAAACACAAAATGTTTTGCTTCATCCTAGTATCAGAAAGTCCTTGGAATCATGCTATTTTTTAACCATAGATCCATCTGTAGGCCTGCCACCTTTAATTAATAGATTAGTCTCTTATGAAATACAAGTTTTTGTTCGGTTTCTGTCCATTTTAATCAGGGGGTCTGGGGGTTTAGGACAGCTATCTTTGACCTTTTAGTTTTTGAATGGTATTCAGGTTTCAGCATAAGGAGGAAATGAAAATATTACAGAATAAATAGGGGGTTATTGTTATTGTTGTTGTTGAACTTGAATTCTAAGTTACCTCACGCATTGGTTTCTGGGAAAAAGATTTCTGTACAGAGGCTTTGGCAAAATGCACATTTGGCCAGCATTCTGTCAGGGACTTGCATCGGCGGAAGCAGTTGGACATTTTTATCAAACGCAGAAGTCCATGTTCAGGTTGCAGGTCATGAAAGCTGAGTCGTGCTATTGGTATTGGTCATTTTGTAGGCAAATGTGCATTGCACCTGCAATTGTGCACTTCACAGTCGTTTGTATGTTCACTTGCACAGCCTTGCAGTCCACTAATGTACAATCAACGTGTGACACAGAATGAGAAGATAGCTCCTGTGTCCTTGGTGGAGTAGCGTGGCCTGTATTTCAGTGGAGTCCGTTGATAGTTACAGCGGGTCATGGGTTAAATGGCAAGAGAACCTTCTGGCGAGTGGGAGGGATTGAGCACCTTGGAGAGCTCCATGCCTCACCCATTTAGCACAGAGGTGGGCAGCTGTGGAAGGCCAGGGGGCCACATTAGGACCCCAGGGGGCCGTGGAGGGAACACCCTGTACTGTGCATCCTCCGCCACACCTGCTCCCACCCGCAGATAGATAGATAGATAGATAGATAGATAGATAGATAGATAGATAAAATTTGATCCTGCGTGCCCTCAAGGGAACATGGGTGCATGCATTTTTTGGGGGGGGGGTTCTTGGCCCCTAGAGGGCATTTTGAAGGAAAAACTATTTTTGCAAAATTTTGCAAAATTTCATTTTGACCCATATGAGGTATTGGCGGGGGGGGGGGGTCCCAACATGGTGCTCACCATACCACCAGAGATTATCTTTGGTTGTTTTGCAGCCAAAAAAAATGGCAAAGCTATCTTGGATCCCTGGAGGACCCTTGAGGACCACAGAAATGGTCCTGAGGTCTGGAGGTCACACTTGGTCCACCTTTGGTTTAGCATAAAAGTCACCACCACCATCATCATCATGGTATCCAAGGTGCTGAGCTCTCTCTGAAAAATCAGCTCAGCACTTCAATGGCTCCTTTGAAGTTTGGACTAACACCCGGAGTGGATTTGCCCATCCCACTGGCCCAGGCTGGGGCAGCTGGGCCAGGGAAGGTTTGGGAAACTGAAAACTGGAACCAAGTTACCCCAGATCTCACCCAGCAGGGTGCCTGCTCTGCTCTGTGTTCTTAAAAGCCTTCCCTTTAAGCTCCTGTTTCCTGAGATCTCTTCTGCTTGGGCTGCTTCCTTTTAATTTTATTTTCTCTTCATTAAAGAGATTACACCAAGATTTGCTCAGCTTTATCTCTTGGCTGATGGCTACTTTTTTAAAAAACAGCTTCTAAGCTTAATCCCTTCTTTTCCTTCCTTTCTTTCCCACTTGCTGCAGGACATCTTCACACCAGAGTGCAAATTCAAGGAGTCCGTCTTTGAAAACTACTACGTTATCTATTCCTCTACGCTGTACCGGCAGCAAGAGTCGGGGAGAGCCTGGTTTTTGGGACTCAATAAAGAAGGGCAGATTATGAAGGGGAACCGGGTGAAAAAGACCAAACCGTCATCACATTTTGTACCAAAACCCATAGAAGGTAGGAGGAGTGCCAGCTCGTTACGTGTGCGTGATAATGTGCGTTGATTTGGCGTGGGGGCGGAGAGGAGTTACGGCGTGTGGTGGACCTGGGGAAAGCTTGGGCAAGGCCGGATCGGCTAATGGCCACGTGGCTTTTTCCTTTTTTGCTTTCCTGGCTAGAACACATGCCTGGGCTCACTTGTCCGGGTGATCTGGAGCACTTCAGGATTGCTCCGGCTCTTGGTTTAGAAAGGGTCCAAGCAGGAGTTATGTGTTTTGTCCAGCAGGTGTGACCAACCTGCAGCTTATCCAGGGGCCACTTTTTTACCTCCAGGATCCTCCCAGTTTGCCAAAAATACCCCCTTGCAAACTTCTGAATTAAAAACAACAACAACAACCCTATTTTCATAGAATCATAGAATGTTAGAGCTGGAAGAGATCCCAAGGGCCCTCCAGACTAACCCCATTCCGCCATGCAGGAAGACACAGTCCAAGCCCTCCCTTTGGCAGATGGCCATCCAGCCTCTCTTGGAAAACCGCCAAAAATAGCAGATTCCACCACACTCCCAGGCAGGAGCGAGTTCCGCTGTTGAGCTGCTCTTACCCTCAGGAAGTTCTTCCTAATGGTTAGATTTAAAATGTTGTTTTAAATGTTAAACAATGGAAGCAGGGAGGCAGGAGCTTACTTTAAAAGAAAGGGAATTGTCACTCCAGTTCTTTGACCAGGAAATGTCTGCAAAGTCAGCAGGGGTTGAGGTCTATGGAAGAACGTGGGCCCACATCCACCCGTTGCCCATTCCAGCTGAAGAAGGAGGCTTTGTGGAGGATTCTCCTTGAATCGTAGAATCATAGAGTTGGGAGAGACCCTTGGGGCCATCCAGTCCGACCTCGTTCTGCCAGGCAGGAAAGCACGATCAAAGCTCTCCTTTTGGCAGATGGCCATCCAGCCTCCATTTAAAAACCTCCGAAGAAGGAGACTCCACCACACTCTATGGAGGCAGCAGATTCCATTGCCGGACAGCTCTGACCGTCAGGAAGTTTAGGTGGAATCTCTTTTCCTGAAGTTTTAAGCCACTGCTCCATGTCCTAGTCTCTGGGACATTCTTTCAAATATTTAAACATGTCTATCATGTCCCCTCTTATCTGTCTCTTCCACAGACGAAACATACCCACGCCTCATAGGGCCTGGCCCAGAATCCTAGGGTTGAAAGGGGCTCTGTGGGTCATCAGGCCCAACCCCTGCTCAGCGCAGGATCTACAGCTAGAGCATTCCCCAAACATAGCTGTCCAGCCTCTTTTTGAAGATCTCCAGAAGAGGAGACGCCATCTGCTTTCAAGGCACTACTGATGAACGCCCAGTCCCGTAAACAACTGGCCCAGAATCCCATTGGTGTCTTATATGAGCATAATGTTCCCCCATCTCCGCCGAAGCAGCTGCCATTTTTATCTAACGCAGAATGTCTTTATTAGATTTTGGGGTTGTGGAAGTGGAGTTGCACATACTGGTGTGCACGGGGTACACATGAGATGTACCTTTGGTTGTGCATTTGGTTGCACATTGAAGCGTGCATGCACATGTGGCAGATTGCCATCCAATACAAAAGTTGTGTAGTACAATCAGTGCACAAGTTTTCGTACGGAGACTTATGCTATATACCTCCAGTGCAGCGTCTCAATACTGGCAAGTTCTATCATTCCAAAACCCAGCGGTGGCAGGGGAGAGGGAGAGGGTAAAGAAAAGGAAGTGTCTTCACTGACCTCCTTGAAGATAGGCAAGGAAATACCCTTGTTTGCCTGGCGGGTGTCCTGAAACGGTTGGCGCCCTGCCACACTGGCTTAGATGGCCTGACTCTGTGCGCGCCAGCCTCGTGTGTCTGATGGCTACCATCTTATATGATAACATGCTGAGTGTACGTAGGTGGGGCTTCTCTTCCACCTCTCAACGCTGGTTTACAGCCCCATGAGCATTTAGCCAGGGATGACATGGCTATGTTGTACAGTTAGATGTCCAGAAAAGGAAACATCTGCCTGGACTAGAAGGAAGTCATAGTCCCACTCTATTCTCTTTTGGTCAGACCTCACCTGCAGTACTGTGTCCAGTTGCGAGCACCACAATTCAAGAAGGATATTGAGAAGCTGGAACGTGTCCAGAGGAGGGTGACCAGAATGGAAAAATGCCTAGAAACCATGAAGCCCCAGGAGGAGCAGCTTAGGCAGCTGAGGATGTTTTGCCTGGAGAAGAGAAGGTTGAGAGGGAACATGACAGCCAGGTTTAAATATTTGAAAGGATGTCATCTGGAAGATGGGGCAAGCTTGTTCTCTGTTGCTTCAGAGATTGGGACATGAAGCAATGGTTTCAAACTACAGGAAAAAAAGATTCTATCTAAACATTAGGAAGAACTTCCTGACAGTAAGAGCAGTTCAGCAGTGGAATATGCTGCTGACTGGAAGTATGGTGGAGTCATCTTCTTTGGAGGCTTTTAAACAGAGGCTGGATGGCCGTCTGTCAGAAGTGTTTGATGGTGTCTTTCTGCCTGGCAGAAGGGGGTTGGACTGGATGGCCTTTGGGGTCGCTTCCAACTCTAGGATTCTATGATTCTAAGTCACAATTCATTGTAATACGCACAGTTTCAGGTGAGGGCAAGGGCTTAAATCTAATGTTAAGTGGGCGTAGATAATTCAAGATATCTTGCCAAGATGTCACAGAAGATCCTGAGAGTTTTCTTTCAGAGTTGTGTGCCCTCTATGGCATTGCAAGAAATCTCAGACTCTGCTTGCTGGACCTGCCCTTGAAACATTTGTGGGGTTGACCTGCAGACAGTGCGAAGACACAGTTATATTGATCATGGAAACATTGACTTTCCAGTTTGTTTGTTTTAACAAACGACTGAAATTAAAATGCACGCAATAACAACAGGCTTAACCAATACAAATTATGTCCCTATTACAAAGGATTCAGTATTGATCCTCAGAGTTGATCCAAAAAGCAGTCAAGGACACAGGCGCTGATTACATTTTGGTCACGTCCTTACCAAGAGTAAAGGCTGTCTGTGTTTGTATGACATGCATATTTTCCACTAGCAATTAAAGACAGTTATTTTGGGTAAAAGGGGAGTAATCCCATTTGTGGAAATAGACCTTAAAAATGCAGGGTGTTCTTCCTTCATTGTCACAAGACTCACAAATGCAGGACTTTAAATTGTCAGGTACACTTCCAGTGCTTCTCTCATAAAACTAGACGCCAGCGGGGTTTTGCAGTGAAGCGGGATAGCGACAGAGTCAGGATGGGTTGTGGAGCCCACTGCCATAAGATGGATCAGTTGGTAGCCATGTGAATGGTTTTCAAAAGAGATTGCGCTAGTTCATAGCGGCTGAGACTATCAGCCAGTGTTGCGTAGTGGTTTCAGCATTGGACAAAGACCCTGGAAACCAGGGTTAGATCCCACACTTGGCCGTGGAAACCCACTGGGTGACCTTGGGTGTGCCACACACTCTCAGCCCCAGAAAACCCTGTGATAGGTTGGCTTTAGAGTCACTATAAGTTGGAAATGACTTGAAGGCACACAACAACAAGAGTATTGGTGGGTGCCATATAAAGATGGCTGTGTAATACCTCCAATGTCAGAGCCATTGTGCTTTTATAGAATCACAGAAATGTAGGGTTGGAAGAGACCACACGGGCCATCCAGTCCAACCCCCTGCCATGCAGGAACACCCTCAAAGCACTCCCGACAGATGGCCATCCAGCCTCTGCTTAAAATCCTCCAAGGAAGGAGACTCCACCACACTCCAAGGCAGCAGATTCCACTGCCGGACAGCCCTGACTGTCAGGAAGTTCTTCCTGAGGTTCAGGTGGAATCTCCTTTCCTGCAGCTTGAATCCATTGCTCCTTGTCCTGGTCTCTGGAGCGGCAGAAAACAAGCCCTCTCCCTCCTCTACATGGCATCCCTTCAAATATTTAAACAGAGCTATCATGTCCCCTCTTAACCTTCTCTTCTGCAGACTGAACATACCCAGCTCTCTAAGTCTATCCTCATAGGGCTTGGCTTCCAGACCCTTCACCATTTTGGTCGCCCTCCTCTGGACCTGCTCCAGCTTGACCGTGTCCTTCTTGAATTGGGGTGCCCAGAACTGGACACAGGATTCAAGATGAGGTCTAACCAAAGCAGAGTAGAGTGGTACCAGTACCTCCCTCGATCTAGACACCATACTCCTATTGATGCAGCCGAGAATTGCGTTGGCTTTCTTGGCTGCCGCATCACACTGCTGACTCATGTTCAGCTTGTGGTCTATTAGGACTCCTAGATCCCTTTCACACGTACTGCCATCCAGCCACGTGTCCCCCATCCTATATTTCTGCATTCCGTTTTTTCTACCTAAGTGTAGGACCTTACACTTCTCTCTGTTGAATTTCATTTTGTTAGCCTTGGCCCAGCTCTCCAATCTGTCCAGGTCATTTTGAATTTTGATCCTGTCCTCTGGCGTATTAGCAACCCCTCCCAATTTGGTGTCATCTGCAAATTTGATCAGCATGCCCTCTATTCCTTCATCCAAGTCATTGATGAAGATACTGAACAGCCCTGGGCCCAGGACAGAACTCTGTGGCATCCCGCTGGTCACTTCTCTCCAGGATGAAAAGCAGCCATTGGTTGCTTTTGTTTCTCAGTTGTCAGGAAACAGAAGGGCTGGCCTCCTATTGACGTTTTAGCACGCTTAACTTCCCTTGCACATGCATTAGCACTTTTGGTCATTGCACAACATCTGTATTCACTGTGCACCTGTGTGAGTGGAGTTCCATGAGTGTAACTGCTGCACATGAAACTGCACATTTTTAGATGGTGAATTACTTCTTCTGAATGCCTTAACTTGATTCACTGGAATTGCAGAAGCAGGAAGTATATGGGCAGACATGCAGTTGATTTTGCAGTATCTGTCTGTCTGTCTCTCTATCTATCGTTTGTCTGTCTTTTACTCATTTCATAGGTATTTATGTGCCACCTTCTGTATAAGGGTGGCACACAATAAAATCAACTTGGGCAATTTAAACAGTACACCCAACAAAAATGTTATTAAAGAGCCCAAAACCTATTTACCAAGCTAATAGAAGACAGACCAAAATGGGTTAAAATACTTTAAAACAATTTAAAACCACACATTTGTGTGAATTTGTATAAAACCAAGCAGGCTGCAAAAGCTTAGCATTTTGTTTTAGAAGTATGACAACATGAATGTCATTTGGACCTCTAGGGGAAAGGTGAATACTGGGGTGCCATAGCAGAGGAAAAGGCCCTGGTACCACAACCTCCCACAACACGTTGCCCTCACAGGTGGGACATAGAATAATGCAACCACCATTTCACTGTGTGAGTGTAGGTTTCCTCTGCGGTGGCACCATATAGGCGCTTGGTCTTTCCCAGGGGTGGAGATGCCCTCATGTCCCTGTGAGGCCACTGGCTGCCCACTGTAGGAACAGAGTGCTGGGTTAGAGGGCTGTTGGCCTCATCCAGCACAATTCTTCTTAGGTCCTTATGAGGTCAGATGGGCAGGTCTGCGGTTTGCTGAATTCTCTTACGTTTCTTTTCAACGATGGGCTATTGATTTCGTGGCTGGCGATGCCCGTGTGAGTGGGGTACTGAATCCGCTTACAGTTGCAGTCTAAACTGTAAAGTAGCTGTCCAAGGTGCTGAACCTGTTTTGGGGACAGAGGCTCGAGAAGCTCTGCTTAAGGTCTGGAAACCAGGAAGGCCTATGAGGAGAAGCTTCGGGAGCTGGGTATTTTTAGCCTGGAGAAGAGAAGGCTAAGAGGGGACATGACAGCCAGGTTTAAATATATGTAGGGTTGTCGTGTGAAAGATGGGGCAAGCTTGTTTGCTGTTGCTCTAGAGACTAGGACACAGAGCAACGGTTTCAAACTACAGGAAAAGAGATTTCCACCTTAACCTTACTGGCAATAAGAGCAGTTGGATGTGGAATAGGCTGCTGCCTGGGGATGTGATGGAGTCTCCTTCTCCGGAGGTTTTCAAACAGAGGCTGAATGGCCATTTGTCATGAGTATTTGGATTGTGTCTTCTTACATGACAGAGGGGGTTGGACTGGATAACCCTTGGAGTCTCTTCCAGCTCTAGGATTCTTAGATTCTAAGGTGCTGAACCTATTTTGGGGACAGCACGCTGCAAAGCCCTGCTTAAGGTTTGGTTCCTCTATCTGACTGATGTAAGAACCCCCTCCCTCTTTCCCCTGCCCCAGGCCACCCGTGGTCTCTGGTCCTGGGGCAATTGCTTCCTGGAACTCCTCAATACAGAGCAGGGCTCCATGCTCCTCTCCCCACATTGCTTTCGTCCTTCGGCTGGCAGAATGACCTTTTTTCCTCCCCTCCCCAACCCAATCCTTCCCACAGACATGTACGTCCAGCAACATCTGTGATAAACAGGCTGTGGGCACCATCTCTGTCTAGGAAGCAGTCAGGGGGTCTCTCTGCAGCCCCCTTAGACAGATGGCAGAGAGAAATGAAGAAGGGAAGAGTGACAGTTTCTAAGCTATCTGCAAGCTGACCGACAAAAAGCCCCCCCTTCCTGTTGCCTCTTCAAGGTCGCTGCTGTACCGGAGCAGCCCTGCCTCCTGCTTTGGATGCTGTGCGAGTTAGACACTGTCACAGTCAACTGTCCATCTTGGCCAAGGCTCCCAGTTTGGAGCATCCATCCCCTGTGGAGAGGAGGCCAGGAAACCGGCGGTGTTGGAGGATGCTGTGGGAGCCGTACGTCCCTGCCGTAGCCTGTGTCCTCTCACGCTGCTTTCCACTCTCCTCTGCAGCTGCTCGTGGCTCAGCTTGGCCTTTTATGGCAAGGGCTTTGTAGTCCTTCTCACTGTTGTTGTTGTTTTGTGTGCCTTCAAGTCATTTCCAGCTTACGGCAACCCTAAGGAGAAACCTGTCCTGGCTGAGAGTGCGTGGCACGCCCAGAATCACCCAGTGGGTTTCCATGGCCGAGCAGGGAACTGAACCCAGGTCCCAGGGTCAGAGTTCAATGCTCAAAGCACTGCACCACACTGGCTTTGTGGTCTTTCTCCTGTCCACTCTTTAAAAAGTACCCAGTAATGCAAAAGAACAGACAGTTAAGATGCTGGATTTTTTACCATAACACCATTCCCAGAGTTTTCTGGCAGTTTGCAATGTGCTGGATCATGTGCCCTGTACCAGTGGTAGGGTGCTAGCTCCCATGTTAGAAGAGTGGTCAATCTGCTCTGGATTTTAGTGTGAACATTGAAGGAGCTATCTAAGTCCATTTTCAGGGAGTGGAGTTTATCACCCCAGGTAACTCCTTTAAAATCCAAATTAAAGACTAGAATGGATTCGGCACTGAGAAGGGACATGAATCTTCACCTGTTTCACATCTGCATGCAGGGACAAATAAAATTTGTAGTTATTTCTCCATTGTAGGAGAAAACAAAGATACAGGAGTCCTCTCTTCTCTGCAGAGGTATTTTTCCAAGACCCCCAGTGGATGCCTGAAACCGTGGATAGTACTGGACCCTAAATATATGTATGTATGTATGTATGTATGTATGTATGTATGCGTGTGTATGTGTACACACACACACACACACACACACACATATACACAATGTTTCTTCCCCATAATACACACCTATGGTAAAGTTTAATTTATAAATCAGAGATGGTAATAAATTAACAACAGTAACTATTGTAGTAATAAAATAGAACAATTATAACAACATACTGTAATAAAAGTTACCAACTGAGACAGCTGCTAACGGCCAGTCAGCGTATACGGCATGGATACGCTGGACAAAGGGATGGTTCACACCCCGGGCAGTTTGAAGCAGGACACGCAAGAGTTCATCATGCTGCTCAGAGTGGAGCACAAATGTAAAACTTATGAATTGTTTCTTTCTAGAATTTCCCATTTGAAATATTGTGACTGTGGTTGACTGTGGCTAACTGAAACCACGGAAACTGAAACTACAGAGAAGGGGGACTACCACGCTTAGGCAGTTTATCTTGCAATATCTGCCCGTCAGCCCCTTTTGTGATGGGAAATAATGCACCGGGGCTGTTTCTGCAACCCCAGGGAGTCATGGGTGACGTTGAAGCCACTGGTAGATAGTTGCACACTGCTCAGGAATGCGCCACTGCATGGCTGGGAGCCTGTGGATTCGCCCTACCTGAAGTGAAACCATTCAATCGAAAACTGAATGACGAGTCAACACATAGGGAAATACAAGGATTTGGTAGCTCTGCTCTAGTCAGGATGAAGAAGAAGACTGAAGCCCCTGTGAAATGGCTGCACCTGTGGAACTCTGCATATGCAGCCGTGAGCTGAATGCATCCGTTGCACAGTGGCCCCAAAAGGTACAACAATGTGTGCAAGGGAATTCGCTCTGGTCTGTTCCACCGAAAGGATTCCAGCCAACCTCTTGGTGGATCGTGCCCCGTGGTGCCAGCTGGCTCTGGTGGCGGCACCACTTTTTCCCACCCGACAGTTGGAGCTGGCGATAATATTCCTTCTTGCCATCCGGTCATGTGCACCTGGCTCCAGATTGCAGGATTTAGTGTGTCCTAGTGTATCTTAACGTCTGTGGCGACCCTCCTCTCCTTTGAGCTCTGAGGAGGTGCAGGGATAAGATGGTGTGGCTGCAGAAAAGACTAGTAATTGCCTCCAAGGGAGAAGGCGCTGATGAATCGTCGTACACAATCCGAACGGATGAAGCTGCAAGGGCAGCAGCTAAGACTTGGGGAACTGCGCTTATGTAGCTGTGCGGCTGAATATGGGTGTGGGGGGGGGGCAGAAAAGTGACGGAATCAGAAGTACAACTGCACGCACGCACGAAACACCGGCAGGATTCCAGTCAACCAAGTGGATGCCGTGCTGTAGCTCTAATCTGTCAGTTCCAAGTCAGCATTTCGTATACCTATACATATATGATTTTAGTTAGCAATTTTTCCAAATACACTAAAAACTACCAATGCAAAAAAAGAAAAGAAAGAATAGAACGAAAAGAAAAGCATGCATACAAATACAGGAAACGTATGTAGAAACTCAAGAAAACAATGAAAGGTGACTTCCAATATTCTTCTTGGCAGTTATATTCCATCACAATGTAATCATTACGCTACATTACATTTAAATACTACACTTCTTCTGCATATCAAATTATTAATAATTATCAAAAATTATCAAATCAATTTTTGGGGGCAAAAAAGACCCTAAAGGTTTTCCATTTTGTTAAAAATGTCCGTAACGATTTTCCAGGTTGGCATTTCAGCATGCAACAAGTTGTTCCCTGTTTGAAATCCTTGAGGACTTGGATGCCCAGGAGAAGGGCAGGAGGACATGGGGAAGGAAGGGCAGAGCTGCTCCATGACAAGGATTTTGCCTGAAACCATGGTATCGTGCATGTGCCCACCCCCTGCCAGGCTGTTTTCAGTCCCTTACCCTCCTTAACGTCCCCCAGACTGGCTTTTTTCTAGCAAAAACAAAAAAGGAGTGAGTTACACCACCCATTTTTTCAAAACCAGAAGTGGACTGCCATCCATTTTTGAGATTTTTCTTGGGACTTCATGCATCCCAGGCCCAGTTGCACAGGCCTTCTTTAAAGAACACCAAGCCTGCCTGCTGGAAGGGGTTTCTTTTATTCTGATTCACCTGTGGCAAATGCTCCAGGAACTTCCCCAAAAAGAGGGATGTTCTCAGTTAAATTCCAGCAGCAGAGAGAGCTCATAAACAGGAACGGTCTTCCCTGAACGGCCTTAATGTGCCATTCAGAGACTCGGCAGTAGAGAGTCCTGGTGTTATAAAATGCTCTGTAGCCCCATAAATTGGCTCAGGATGCTGTGAGCCCTGCAGCCGCCCTATACTGGCACATCTTCGTCTTTAAAGAACCATCTTCTTTCCGCTGGGCGGGAGAAGGAAGAGAGGCCAACGTGTGCCTCAAGGTCTCAGGCTTCAGCCAGATCACTGTTCCACAGCCACCATCTTGATTGCCAAGGGCTGCAGGATGTTTATCATAGCGTGCCAACCACTGAGGGCCAAGGGTGGGCCAGGGCATGGAAGAGTTGCTTTTGGGGGGCAACAGCTCTGCAAAGATGGAGGTGGGAGGGAAGGGGTATTCTACAGGAAATAGTTGCAGACACATGGAGGAGGGTTTCATGCTGAAAACCAGTAGCGGGGTGGAGGGGGTGGATATCGTAGAAGCCTAGAGCTGGAAGAGACCCCAAGCCCCCTTCTGCCATGCAGGAAGACACTGCCCAAGCCTTCTTTTGACAGATGGCCATCCAGCCTCTGTTTAAAAGCCTCCAGTGGAGGAGACTCCACCTCAGTCCCAGGCAGAAGCAGACTGTAGAGCAGCTGTTGCCATCAAGAAGTTCTTCCTAATGTTTAGGTGGAATCTGTTTGCCTGTCCTTTGAAGCCATTGCTCCACATCCTGGTATCTGGACCAACAGAAAACAAGCTTGCTCCATGTTCCATATGACATTCCTTCAAACATTTAAAAATGGCTGTCGGGTCACCTCTTATCCTTCCCTTCTCCAGGCTAAACATACCCAGCTCCATAAGCTGCTCCTCAGAGGGCTTCAGGGTTTCTCTGTCTTTTATCATTTTGGTCACACTCTTCCATGCTTTCTCAGTCGCCCCATCTGGGTCAATTTCTCAGTTGACCCAGATAGCTCAATTGCCCCATCATTGGGTCAGTTACCTGTGCTGAAGCCTTTGGGAGTCATGTTCTAACATTTGAGTGGAATCTCTTGTGATTTGAGTCCATTGGTTCACGTCTTACCCTCTGAAGCAGCAGAAAAAAGACTTCATTAAAAATGAAAGCAAGAATTATTTCAGTGCTTTAATGAATTGGTTCATTGTTTCATTATTTTTAGAAATAATGGATTATTTTATTAAAGAGAGAGAATGTGTGTGCATTGGCCTTCTTTGAAAAGGGCTTCAGTTAGGGCTGTTGGAACCAAGGAATGGGTTTGGGATCATATCTCAGGCCTTTTCCGCACTAGCCTGTTATAGCATGATGATTCCACTTTCAACATCCTATGGAATCCTGGGGTTTGCAGTTTCGGGAGGGGCCTCAAAGGTCATCCTCAAAGGCCCCTCCCTAAACTGCAAACCCCAGGATTCCATAGGATGTTGAAAGCGGAATAATAGCACTATAACAGGCTAGTGTGGAAATGGCCCTTGATATATGTTCTGTGGAACTGGAGCAGGGCTGGATTGGGGGATTTGGCACTGTGTAGCATCAGTCTCGACATGTGGAGTTAATTGTGCTGCTCAGCCCTTAGGCTGAATGGTAACGTCATGCAGGCTGTGTGCAACTGAACATACAATCAAATGTTCACGTGCATTCGTGCACAGTGGTACCACATGAACGCCACAGTATGCACCAGTGCAAGGTGTGCATGCACATCCCTCAACAACAGTGTGCCCTGTGCATGTGTGGCACAACCAGGAACAATGGCACAACTGAGCTTCCGGACCCCTAAACTGAATGTGGATATTCTCTACCGGACAAAAATATCCAACTGCTTTTGTAGGGGAACTTGTGTGCATGCCGGTGCCTTTTGGCTTCTGCGGAGTGCCCTCATTGAGCCAAAGGGATATCAAATGCAGCCCCTAAAGGCAATGAAGCAAGAAAGGATCCTCCTCCCCCCACAAAGCCCAGTCTTCAGTCCCCCTGTGCCAACAGGGTGGTTGGGAGGCTCTGTAGTCCATTATAGAAGCTGTTTATAGAAGCTGTTTATTTAATTCACGTGTAGCTTACTTTTACCCAGCACTAGCATTCAGCATGGCTTTTCAAAATTTAAAAACATGCGGGTGAACAGGTTCTTTGCTGCCAAGGAGAGAAGTTGAAGCTTTTTGGATGAGTGCATGCGTATGTGCCATTAAGCCGCCTGTCGACTTAGGGTGACATAATGAATTTTTCATAGGGTTTTCTTAGACAAGAAATACTCAGGGATGATTTTGCCAGTTCCTTCCCCTGAAATTGAGCCTGTCACATTTGGAATCCTTTGGTGGCCTTCCATCCAAATACTGACCAGGGCTGACCCTGCTTAGCTTCCAGGATCAAGTGGCGTCCGATGATGCCTTTAGGGTATTTACACCCTGTGCTATATTTGTATGTATGCCTTCACAGTGCCTATCAACTTATGGCGACCCCATGAATTTCACAGGGTTTTCATAGGCAAGGAATCCTCAAAGGTAGTTTGGCCCATTCCTTCCTCTGAAATATTATACAGGAACAAAACAAGAACGGGATTTCAGCCTCCGGCTGCCACCCTGAAAGGAGCAGCCTCCTGCCTTATTCCTTCCTTCTCGGAGCTGACCTTAAGTCAACCCAGGAGGCCGTGCTCCGCTTTGGCTCAAAGCTGGAACGGTTGAGCCGCTTCTTAGCTGCAGACTGTCCAGATCAAAGGCCTTGGTGATCCGGATCGTTTGAGGGTGCCGGAGTCCGCCAGCTCCAAGGCAGCCGGGCTGCTCTGTTGTTTGGCCCTGATAAGAAACCAAGGCTGGGCAGAAGGTTGACCTTCCTGCCCTCTTAAGAGCCTGCTGAATTAATCATGCCAAGAGGCAAGGGTACCGTGAGCTTTGTGTTCACCCTGCGTCTCAGGCTCTGAATCAGAAGAGAATCGAGGGGGTGGGTGGGAAGGGCCCAGTGCAGCCTTATCTGTTAGAGTCCAGAGCCTCCGCTTTGGTGGCCAGGCCTCGGGAAGTCCCAGACTTAAAAGGGGAGGCTGGAAACCATGCAGCCGGAGAGAGGAAAAACAGCTGTATGGAGAGAGACGGGGGTAGACAAGGGAAAGAGGAGTCGCACTCTGCAAAAGCCTGTTAGCCTCCTGTAGCCAAAGACAAAAACTGGAGAGCACATAAGGGGATCCACAGGAAAAACGGGGGAGGCAAGTCTCCGAGCACGCTGTAGATGGGCTTTATTTTTTATTTGAAATGACAGTTGGCCCTCCACATTCTCTAGGGTTAGAGGCACAAGACTCTTGCAAAAGTATAAAAATTGCAAATCTCAAAATGTGTGTCTGTTGGAAAGGGGCCAAGGCACAGTGAGAAGAGCGGCCACCCAGGGTCCAAGAGGTCTGGGAAAGAGGAGGGAATGGGGGGGGAGCCAGCAGAGGGGCCCTGTACTTCCCCTCTTCTGCCCGTCTCCTTCCTTGGGCGTCTGGGGGGAATCAGTAGAGGGTTTACGATGCTGAGAAATTGGGCCGCCATAGTTGTTGTTGGAGGAGGAGGGGGAGAAGGACTAGAAGTCGGTTTTAAAAGGGCTGCACGTCTGATCAGGGCCACCAAGGGAGAAGGAGAGAAGGTTCCCCTGGAAAAGAAGCGCTGGGGGGGGGGCAGTTGGAGAAACTTGCAAATAATCAAATCCATGGAAGCCAAACCTGCAAATGCAGAGAACCAGCTGAAGTCCAGTGCGCTTCAGCCTATGTAGTTCTCTCAACGACCCTTTTCAGGGGCTATATAAAAGCAAATATAAATACAAATGACAAATTAAAAATCAAAAGGACAGCACATAATTGTGGTTATTATAATAAATTTTGTGTTCTGTACATTGCTTAAAAAGGTATACATACCAAATAGATGAAACTAGCAACAGAAATTTCTGGAGCCCAGTGAATGGGAAGCGATTTTTCAGCTACAGAAATTTCTGCTGCTAGTTTCTGCCGCTTGGTATTGTGTGGTGTGCTTTGCATTTTTAGTTTGTCATTTGACTTTGTGTTTATATAGCCTCTGAATAAGGCCACTGAAGCAATTACATCAGCTGAAACCCTTTGGCCTTGCCTCAGATAAAAAAAATGAGGATCATCTACAGAGTATTTGGAGACTTCTCTGACCTGTTGTAGCAGTGATGGACAAAAGCCCTGTGAGGCCGTGGCCTTCTCTGCAGGACACTGTTGTCCTGGCACGCGGACGGGAGAGGAGCGGGACCAGGAGGACGCTTCTGCGGGACATCTCCGTGGTCCTGTCCTTCTCCCATCGCCAGGCGGTGCAATTACGGATTAAATCATTGATGGTTTTTTCCTCTCAATGACCCATCAGTGAGAGTGGAGTGGACTGGATTGGAGGGTGGGTGACCTCCTTTGGAGATCTTCAGGCCAGGGTTGGGTGGGCATTGCTCAGGAGTGCTTTAGTTGTGGAGTCTGTATTAAAATAGCAAACAGGGAGAAGGTGTAGGGTGTCATAGGTAATTCCAAGCAATACAGAACTTGAAAAAAGTGTTTATCCAGTTTCTTATAGCTTAACCCAGGATACAGATGCAGAACTTTCATCCACACACAGGCCTTTAACTTCTCTTTGGCTTAATTCCCAAATCAGGGTCACACCTTCTGATCCAATTCAAAAATGGTTTAGTTTCTTCCTCTCTCCCTCTCTCTCTCGACCTCTGAGAAGACAACCACTCTTATTCAGACAGCACCCCCGGCCATTTCCACACTACACTGTTATAGTGCTATGATTCCACTTTCAACATCCTCCTGTGGAATTCTGGGGTTTCTAGTTTACTGAGGCCCAAGAGCTCTCTGGCTGAGGATGTTGAAAATAGAATAATAGCACTGTAACAATGTAGGGTGGAAATGGCTTCCATCTCTCTCTCTGTCTCTCTGAATCTCACTGAAGGAATCTCAAAAGTCCAGGTCACTGTGCCTTATAGAGAGACCTTCTCCTCTCCAACCTCAGCCCCTCCCTCTCACCAGTGGGCTGGGTTTCTCTCATATAAAACCACTTGGGTTCCATGGCAACCTGTTGCTAGGGCTGCTCTGCCAGTCAGGCTAGCCACACCCCCAGGCTCTCTCACAGATAGCCCTTGTGGTCCTTTCGTAAGTTTCTGATTCTGTATCCAAGAGAGGGTGGATGGACATCTCTTAGGAGTGCTTTTGTGGCGGATTTCCCCCATCCATGGGGGGGGGGTGGACTAGATGGTCCTCGTGATCCCTTCCAGTTGTCCTCACACCAAATCATAGAGCCGAAAGAGGCCCTAGTGGTTATCCAATGCAACAGTGGGCGGAAAACCATAGAAATAGCCGGATATCTGCACGCCTGTCCGAGAACGCTGGGTGTAACGATCGCTCCCCTTTCCCTTCTCTCTTCCTCTTTGCAGTGTGCATGTACAGAGAGCCTTCCCTGCATGAAATTGGAGAGAAACAAGGCCGCTCCAGGAAAAGTTCAGGGACGCCCACCATGAACGGAGGCAAAGTGGTCAACCAGGACTCCACATAGCTGAGAGCGCCGCCATGCCGCCGCCGCCGCCCCCCTGCCCCCTGCATCCAACTTCTGCCCACCCGCCCATCCCGCCCAGCGATCCCTCACGGAGAAGACAGACAGCGCCCGACCGCGCCAGGCAGGAGCTTCCAAGGAGCGGCTGCGAGCTCGGAACTCCGCTTTTCCCTCGGTCCGGGATGGGAAGGCCTTGCCTGTCGCGATGTTTCAGGATACGGAACACACACCCGCACGCCACCCACACACCGAGCGAAGAGGGGGTGAAACGACAAACAAAGTATATATTTTCAATCGGGACTCCATTAACATCAGAAAAAAAATATCTATATCTATATCTATATATCACAAAACAGCAAAACTGTTTGCTCTGTGATCAAGGGGAGGGGGAGGAAATGTTCATCTCTGCATAAGAAATAATAATTATAAAAAAATATAATAATTATAATAAATTAATTATTATCTAACAGTAATAAATACATAATAAAGGTGTTATCTTTAAAAAATAAAAAAAACACATTCGCTTTTGGAGAATTGAACTTGGTTTGTGATGTCAAAGGTGGCGCAAAAGTGGCAGAGAAAGGGATTTGGGATTTATGAGGATGCAGAGGAAAGTGTAATCTCATAACTCAGTGGTAGCTGGGGAAGGCAAACAGGATCTGTGTTCTACTCCAAACTCTGCAAGGGAGCCGTGCACCTATTTCCGGGAGACAGCTCTTTCCAAGTTCACACTGAAACTCAAAACAAGTTCTCCGGCCCCCACCTCCCAGATGCCATCGTTTCCTTTTCCTAATCATCATCATTTCCTCTTGATGAGCTTTCAAAAAAAGCGAATAGACTCAGCCCTCCACATCCGTGGGTTTAATGTAAATTCGAAGGCGGATTATTTGCCTCCACTGCAGCCCTAAGCTATTTTTAATAGGGACTTTTTTTTCTTTTTTCTTTTAAAAAATAAATAAAATAAATAAGAAACAAAAAATACATATTAGAATCGGAGAAATCTCAACGGAGGAAGCCTAAGAATGGATTTTTAAGGGCCATTTCTGCACTACACTGTTATAGTGCTATTATTCCATTTCCAACCTTCTGTGGAATTCTGGGGTTTGTAGTTTCCTGAGGCCCAAGAGCTCTCTGGCTGAGGATTCTAAATGCCCCTCCCTAAACTGCAAACCCCAGGATTCCATAGGATGCTGAAAGTGGAATAATAGCACTACCACAGTGTAGTGCAGAAAGGCCCCAAGTCTCACCTCATGTTTGCAGTCTCTCTGGCTGACCGAGACTGAACCCGAGGCAAGGCTTGTAAATCCCTATTAAAAATGGCACAGGGCAGCAGCAAAGGGGGCAGCACGCCCCACCAGCTGCCCACCTCTGCCTTGGAAAGGAATCCCACCACCTCAAAGGT
The DNA here is from genome assembly GCA_030412105.1 of Cyclura pinguis. Lineage (NCBI taxonomy): Eukaryota > Metazoa > Chordata > Lepidosauria > Squamata > Iguanidae > Cyclura > Cyclura pinguis. The sequence continues at coordinate 1,719,432 of CM059601.1, forward strand.
GGGCTCAGGCAGCCAGCGTGCTGCCTGCCATGGATTCAAACGTATTGTGCATTGTACGCTTGAATCTGTGTCCATGGATCGTGCTGAACTTTTTGTGTGTATTAAACATGGTTTCGGGGAGTGGGGCTAGAGATAACTCATGGTTCTTCCACCCTTGTGGGGGTCCTGTGCCCCAACTCCTGCAAATGTAGAGGGTCGGCTGTACTTCTGACTAAAACTCTAGAACGCCTCTTGCTTTCTTCAGCGATGAGTGATAGTAGTGAGAACTGTTTTTCTCTTGGTTGGAGTCCTGTTGGCATTTTGCATACATGTAAGTTTCCCGACAGAAGGGTGCTATGCTGGACTCCTTTGGTCCCTCTGACGGAGAGCGTCCCCATTCAGTTCAAGGTTGTGGAAGCAGAGCTATGAATCTGCGTTGCACAGAGAGGTGCGCATTCTAAATGCAGTGTGCACTGTTCAATGCACATTGTGTCTGCATGTGAAAATGCACAGTGTACCCTGTGCATTGCACATGCAGGTGCAAGGGCACATTTGGTTTTACTGCTCGTTGTACAATATCACCGTTCACCATCAAGGCTTTGTTGCACAACCACTGTGCATTACTGTGAAGGTAAAGTTATGCTCTCTCTCCTTGGTGTAGAATCTTGGGCCATTTCCGCACTAGACTGTTATAGCGCTATGATTCCACTTTTAACATCCTATGGAATCCTGGGGTTTGCAGTTTCGGGAGGGGCCGGCTGGCCCCTCCTGAAACTGCAAACCCCAGGATTCCATAGGATGTTGAAAGTGGAATCATAGCGCTATAACAGTCTAGTGCGGAAATGGCCTTGGCCAGCTGTTAAGGCATGGGTAACACAGCATGCCGGCCCCAAAATGTATACACCCTTAACAGCTTATGATTCTGAATTAATTTTTTTGCATTTTTTTTCAAAAACCGTATACACGCTTAACAAGAGTAAAGATTCCAATAATAAAGAAGTGTCACAAATTTACAAGGGAAACTTTAAGTGAGGTTTGCAATGTTGTGCTTTGACAAGACAAGCAGTGCATTTTTGCGCAGGGATGAAAATTTGAATATCTTTCATAAAATTATGATGTAAGGTGGAATTCATAACCCTAGGTAAATCATTATTATAACATTTATTTTTCCATGTAAATGCATTTACTTAGTCTTCAAATAATCACTATAGCTGCTATTAGCTGTTAAAGGGTGTATACGTTTTTTTGAGCTACCTTTGTATTTGATCCCTGTGTAATATTTGATCCTTTCCCACAATGAAGGACAGTCTGCATGCATAGATCTGCCTGTGTGAAGGAGTCTACGTAGGTGAAACAGCACAAATAGAATTTATGTTGTGTTGCATTGTGGGATAAATTGGGCTTGCACAGACCCCTGCCAATAACCAAAGGGGAAGAAACCCTGCCCGCCAGCCAGACCCCCTTCTCTCACATCTATGTTTGACAAAATGTCTGAAAAGCAGAGCAGTGCATGGACCCTCTGCGAAAGTTTCCTGCACACGGGGTTTGTAATTGTGTGGAAATCCTGCATACGTGAGGGTAAAGGGATTTCTTGTTGTTCTTTAAATTATTAAAATATTTATCTCCTACCCAGTATTTGAAGACCTTGGGGCGGCTTACAATCACATCAATTTCAATAAAATAAGTAATATAATAAAAGCGATCCGCAGAAGCAATAAAAGATTAAAAATGTCCACCAGAATCCTGTATGACTGTTACGTTATGTAACTTGATGGATACCTTGCTTCATAGCAGCAGTGCTAAGAAACCCCTTTGCTGAATTGTGAGCGTGCTTAATGGGACACCAGTAAGAGCACCCAGTGCACACTGATGTGCATTGCGGAGCGATGCTCGTTGGGCACTTCACCAGCTCTGCTATGCAGCAACACAACAGCAGACTCCCACTGGATACAGATGTTACACAATTGCACAGTTCTAATTCCTGTAGACCTAAGTTTACTTACAAAGGCATAAGGCCCCAGCGTAGGATTCTGGCAATATTAAGTAGTTATTCAGTTTAAAAGCGGACAGTTTAAAACTGATTAAAACAATCTTGAATTATGTGACTATAAAACATGTGCAGCCTGGATAAAATCAGTTTGGCCGGAGGGTTTAATAAAAAGCCAGATCTTAACAGGGTGCTAAAAGGATCCCAAGGTTGGCACCAATCGGGCCTCCGGGGGGAGGGAATTCCACAACTGGGGCGCCACTGCCACAAAGTCCCTTTCTCCCCCACAGTGCATTTCCCCTACTGATGGATCTTGGAGGAGGACCCCTCCAATAGATCTCAGGCAGGCGTGTGTGTGTGTGTGTGTGTGTGCATATAGGCAGAGGGGGTGCTCACTGAAGAATTTAGACTTTTTAAGGACTTTTCCACCCTACCCTGTCCTAGTGCTATCATTCCACCTTCAACCTCCTCTGGAATCCTGGGGTTTGCAGTTTGGGAAGGAGCATTTGGAATTCTCAGCCAGAGAGTTCTTGGGCCTCAGGAAACTACGTACCCCAGAATTCTCCCAAGGATGTTGAAAGTAGAATTATAGCACTATAACAGTGTAGGGCGGAAAGGCTCTAAATGTTGCCAGCATGTTATGTTCAGACCAGAAGTGTATTGGCATTTCCTTTCACAAACTGTGCCCCACAGTTATGGGGGTTTGGGATTTCCATGTGCACTCCTATTCCCTGCACATAAATGAATGAAAGGGGTCATTGGATCAAGAGAGTTCAAGCGTCCATGAGAGATCATGCAATGATATCAGATGCACATGCGTACATTCGGTCTTGGAGGAAGATGGGGAGGAATGTGGGACTGGTTTGTACCTTGGAAAACACTTCAGCATGAAGTACCTGAGAGGGGTGTGTGTGTGTGTGTGTGTGTGTGTGAGAGAGAGAGAGAGAGAGAGAGAGAGAGTGTCTGTGAGTGACTGAAGGAGAGAAAGAGGGACCAGCCCTATAAGTTGGTATATTGTTTCAGTACCAACACATGCCATTATTATAGTTTAGAATAATAGCGTTGTAGAATTGGAAGGGACCAATGAGGACGATGAGGACAACAATGGTTTATTTATATAGCACCACCCATGTACCTGGTGCTTTACAAGTAAAATAGCAGAAACACAGGTCCTGGTAGAGGTGTACAATCTAAAATATATGTGTTTCTACACACAAACACAAAGGGAAGGAAGGAATAATAAAACTATGGCACATTTCCACCACATTGCTGAATCTGTTTGGGGGTAAGGGTCCAGCAGCTAAGGAACAGCTCCTTTGAGTTAAATCTGAAAGTGAATCCACTGCCCCAATGATGTGGAAGCCACTAACTGCCATTGACATGAGTCTGGCTGGCTTTGTCATCATTTGATACTTGGTTTCCTTCCTCCCTCCCTCCCTCCCTCCCTCCCTCCCTCTGTCACCCCAAAACATGGGTGACTCAAGGGTCCACCTGCGATGCCAGTACCTCCATGCAAAAGTGGGGAATTATTAGCTCAAATTGGGAGGCCCCTGAGAGGGAGGTAACCTAGTGAGATCTTTGACACCAATGTTTACCATTACTTCTGCAGGGAAGAACCAGCCAGAGATTCAAAAGAAAGCTGAACTGTGCTTCATTAGGGGAATTAATCGTGCACATGAGATCCAAACAGTCACACAATCACACAAGGCTAATCAAAGGAAAAGGGAAGGAAGGCTTCGGATAGTAAGATGTCAAGGCATAGTGGGTGATATTTACCAGTCTCAAAGAACATCAAAGGAGCATCAATGTGGCTTAGGCTCATGTTTAAGGACAGTACACTGTTGGGAATCAGAGTAGCAGAGTGACAACCAGCAATCAATATACTGCGAGAAAGCTGGCCAAAACTGGGGGATTTTATACATGACAGTGGACAATGGGGTCTGGAATGGGCTAATGGTCTTAGTGATAAGTGACAAAGGGTTAGTGGTTGTCTGATAGCTCAGTGCTTGTTGGACAGGTTTGAGGATAATAGGGAAGTTTGCAGTTGAAGGGAGAGAAGTTATGACAATGAGTGGCTTGGTGGGAATCTCCTGGTTGCTACTGTCCAAGAGGCAGAGTCACTGAGCTATTATCTCTGGAGTTTTCTGGTGATTTCCTGACTATGACCTGGTGATGCCTAGAGGGGGTTTCTGACCTAATTTGCAGTACATGTGTTTGGCCAGCTTCTTCCTCTTTCCCAGCATGGCCATTCAGTCACATCAGCATAGATGTGATATTAAAACCAATTACTATGCTTTGCCAATTAAATCATATTTCACCAATTAAACCGTATCAAAGTGTGGGGATGTATGGCCTGGCAACACCTTCCTCACCCCTTGAGACATTTTTTTGTTTGCAAAGCAGGTATTCCAACATAAGAGTGTTGGTGTTAAACCAGAGTTTGTGAAGGTTTCTTATGGGGACTATATTTCCCAGTGGTTTCACTGACCCTGACATTTGTGTGTGTGTGTGTGGGGGGGGGGGTATAAAAAGCTACTATTCCCAAGCTCTGCATCAACCAGTTCACTAGCAGTACCTGAATGGAGCCAAGGTGGGTTTTCTCTGTTATCTCAGGATTTAGAGAGAAGTGAGTTCCCTCCTTAGAGTTTTCTGGTTTGCCGACGGAATGTAGTCTGAATTAGGGCTCCTTGCATTTAACTGCAGAACCTGTTGGGAGAGACTGCTCCGTATTGAGCAGTCTATAGGAAATCCATTGTACCTGCAGTTGGAGGGAAGGACTGCACCAGGCGAAGAGACCTCATGCCAGGTAGGTACGCAACCCAGGATGCCTTCTTGGAAAGAATCAAGAGCTGACCTCTTGGACATTCATCACACCTTTCTTTAGTGTGGAAGGGACAAAAGTCTACCCCCTGTGGCTTTTTTGGCTGCTTCTCCAGATCAGCAGGTGCTATTTTGCTGTCTCCCACCCAACCATTTTATTTTACTTCTTAAAATATTCATTCATTCATTCATTCATTCATTCATTCATTCATTCATTCATTCATTCATTCATTCAATGTCCTACCTTTCTCTCAAATGGCCTGCAAGGTGGCTATTTATACCCCAACCTATATCTGAGGATCTCAGAGTAGCACTCAATAAAACCACTTCAGAGCAGTTTAAGACAATAAGAATGGTGTTGAGAGATGAAACCATTTAGACCTTCAGACAAATGAAAACCAGCTAAAACAGTTTAAAAGAATTCAAAAGCAGGTTGGAGAGAGTGGAAGAAAATCAACTAGGTCCAAAAAGTTTCAGTAAAAAGTTATGTTTTGACATGGCACTGAAATGATACCAGCATTTGTGCTGACTGGGCCACTAAGGGGAGGGTATAGCATCACAGAATCATTTAATCTACTCCCAAAGGCCATCTAGTCCACACACACACACACACACACCACCACCACCACCATTCAGGAGTACACAGTGGAAGCACTTGTGAAGGATACCCATCCAACCTCTGCTTCTACCACCTTGCGAGGCGGTCTGTTCCACTTACAGTCAAAAAGTTCTTCCTAATGTTCTGGTGGAATCTCTTTTCCTGTAATCTGAATCCATTGATTATGTTCCAGTCTCTGGAGCAGCAGAAAACAAGCTTGTCCCATCCTTCTATATGACATTCCTTCAAGTATTTAAAGATGGCTATCATGTCTATTCACAGTCTTCTGCTCTCCAGGCTAAACTCCCAAGTCCCATACTCAGCTCTCTCAGTTAGTCCTTAAAAGGTTTGGTTTCCAGACCTTTGACCACCTTGGTCATCCTTCTCTGCACACATGCCAGCTTCTCAATATACTGCTGGAACTTTTGTGCCTAGGAGTAGACACTGGATTCCTTCACGTGGGATCTGACCAAAGTGGAAGAGAGTGGCACTACTGTTACAGGTGTCACATGCCTTCAAGTCATTTCCAACTTATGGTGACCCTAAAGTGAACTTATCATGGGGTTTTCTGGAGGCTGGGAGTCTGTCGCCCAGGGCGTTTTCATGGCCGAGCAGGGAATCGGACCCTGTTCTTTGGCGTTGTAGTCTAATGCTCAAACCGCTACACTGTGCTGGCACTACGACCTCACTCAAGTTGGACATCACAGGAAGCCCCCCCTCTTGGCATCCCATTATCTGACGGCTTGCTCTTTTAATGCTTCCAAACAAAGGACAAGTTCCATCAATGCAACGGGAGTCTCACTCTTTCATCAGTTCTTTTTGCCTACAGACGCTCGCTTGGAACCACTCTCACATGCATGCTGCTTCAGAGATGGGGAAGAAAGGCACCAAGCCAGCTGAGAGACTTTGCGAGCAGCACCCGCACAGTCGGTCACAAGTGAGCCTCTGTAAGTCCTTCATGCTCCATCTAGTACAGAACGTGGGCTCCTCTTTTCAACCAATTCCTTTTTCTGACAGTGCTCCAGTCCCTTAACCTATCAGATAAGTGAGAGAAGCCTGTATCCTTCTATTGATGCAGCTCCCTAAGCTGCTCCTCAGAGGACGTGGTTTCTAGGCCTTTTACTATTTTGGTTGACCTCTTCTGGACGTGTTCCAGTTTGTCAAAAGAAGCATTTCCCCTGGAGACCTTAACTCACCCAGGCTCACTTGGGAAGACACGGTCCTTCAGATAGCCTGGCTCTAAGCCATATAGGACTCTATAGATGGTAATCAAGGGAAGAATCTGTGAATGCACATGCACCGTAGGTACTGTGCTGTGCAGTGATACCTGGCTTCACCCCCCACAATCCCCACTTACTGGGCAGCAGCCACTGTGATCAACCTGGGTCTGTTCCCCTGTCACTCAGGAAGCAGCTGACTGCTGTTCCCACTCCGTCCCCTGGGTGATTTCTGATGCAACGGACAGAAACAAAGTGCCCCAAGCAACAGGGGAATAGACTTCTGTTGATCTCAGCAGCTGCTGCCTGTGAAGCGGAGACTGGGGGACTTGCACAGTCCGTACAGATCCCCTAAACTATACATAACAGTCACAGGTGTGTAACTCCAGGTTATGCATTCATAACTGCCACAGAGGACTCCAGGTTATCACTTTAAGTTATGCTCAGAAACAGACTGGTAGCCAGTGCGGCTGTTGCGCCCAGGAATTGTCTGCTTCTGGTCGCCAGCCTTAGTTTGCAACCTGCCTGCAGCTCTTTGCACCAGCTGATGTTTCCAAACACTGTTCAAAGGCAGCCCCGGGTATCAGGCACTGCAGTAATCCAACTATGATGTAACTAAGGCATGAGTCACCGTGGCCAAGTTAGGTGTCTGAAAAAACCGGACGATATCCCTGTTGAACTTTGTTGCCCAGAACCGGACTGAGGACTCCTACTGAGCTCCGACCAAAGCAGAATAGAGTCGCTGTGTCAGTCTGGACACTATACTCCTCTATTTGTCCTTGGACTCCTGTGGTTGCCCACCTCTGCTTTAGACATCTGCAAGGAGAAAAGAGGGTTGACAAGGAGCACTAATTTCCTCTCCCCAGGTCAGTGCCATGTAACAGCTAAGCACAGAGGGGGGAAAAATCTATCCAAGCTGTATGTCACAAAAATAAACTCCAGATGACAAATGCAGGAAATCCCTGGGTACCAAAAGCAAGTGGAGAAAAGGAGGATTAGCATCTTAAGACACTGCTAAGAATGGGTTAGACTGTATATATTGTTCCATTTCCTTCATTACATCATGCCCACAATAATCACTATGTGGTGTGCCATTTCTGAGCCCCACCACAATCTTCCCTGCGGGAACTCAACACTTCCCTTTAAATAGTGAGCAGAACCAGAGAAGTGGAAGACACCAGCTCCACCTGGCCCTTCATCTGCATTCGTGCCACGTTAGCTCTGCCGTCTGCTTCCTTCGCATGGCAGACACAATCCTGTGAGAACCCAGACAATTAAAAAAGAGGACACTGAGAAAGGTCAACAGAAGGGGAGGTTATTTCAGTCCCAGCTGGGATTGTCCCATGCTGGGCATCACGTAGGCTTAACCTGAAAAGAAGAAGACACCCACTTCTCTCTTTCACCTTCCCCTGGGCATTGTGGGGTGGCAATGGGCACTTGGAATCGTGGAATCCTAGAGCTAGAAGATGCCCCAGGAGCCACCCAGTCCAACCCCCTTCTGCCATGCAGAAAGACACAGCCAAAGCCCTCCCTTTGACATGTGGCCATCCAGCCTCTCCTTTAAAACCTCCAAGGAAGGAGGAGACTCTGTCACATTCCATGGAGGCAGCAATGGGTTCCACTGTTGAACAGTTCTCACTTTCAGGAAGTTCTTCCTAATGTTTAGCTGAAACCTCTTTCTGTTTAGTTTGAATCCATCATTCTAAGTCCCAGTCTCTAAAGGAGGGAAAAACAAGCTTGCTCCAGATGACATCCCTCCAAATATTTGAACATGGCTATCATATGCTCTTGTAACCTTCTCTTCTCCAGGCTAAACATTCCCAGCTCCCAAAGCTGCTCCTCACAGGGCTAAATGATTTCCAGGCTTTTCCTCATGTTAGCCCTGAAAACATTCCAACTTGTCAATATCCTTCTTGAATTGTGGTGACTTCTTAATAGTTTTCCAGTTGTTGCTGTTTGCTTTCCCTGTTGGTCCCTTTTTGCTCACTGGAGAAGAAAAGGATATAAATGGTGGTGTCCTGTTGATGTTTTAGACCCTCGTTATGTTCCTTTATGCATGTGCAATGGGCCAAAAGGTGCTTAAATACAGTACGCTTTTGGCCACTGTGTAGTGTGTAATGCAACAATCAGCAGGAGGCACATAGGCAGAGAATAAGGCCATTTCTGCCCTACCCTGTTATAGCGCTATTGTCCCACTTTCAACATCCTATGGAATCCGGGGTTTGCAGTTTAGGGCGGGGCCTTTAGAATTCTCAGCCAGAGAGCTCTTGGGCATCAGGAAACTATAAAGCTCAGAATTCCACAGGATGCTGAAAGTGGAATAATAGAACTGTAATAGAGTAGGGTAGAAACAGGCTAAGAGCCTAAACACCATAAAAGCACCAGATTCCATCTGTTCTTGGAAGCTAAGCAAGGTCAGCCCTGCTTAGTACTTGGATGGGAGACCACCAATGAATACCAGGTGGTGGAAGCCGGAAAGAACTGGCAAAACCACCTCTAAGTATTCTTTATTTTGAAAACTCTATAAAAATTCATCAGGTCACCATAAGTTGACAGGAAGGCACAGACACAGCCAGGGAAAGACATTTTCAGCTGGTTGCCCAACTTCAGTATCCAGCACCAACCTGGTATAGCCCAACCTCCGCTAAATCCCACAAATGCAGATTCACATTAAGCCAGAGTGATGGAGGATGCCAGCCCATGTTTTATTTGTCCCTCTGTTCAATCAGTCAAAGAGACCTCAGGTTGCTCTGGACCCTCAGCCAACACGAACCGTGCCACACTGAGGCCATTTCTGCACTAGACTGTTACAGTGCTATTATTCCACTTTCAACATCCTATGGAATCCTGGGGTTTGCAGTTTAGGGAGGGCCTTTGCAAACCCCAGAATTCCATAGGATGTTGAAAGTGGAATAATAGCACTGTAACAGTCTAGTGTCTAGTTCTGGGCACCTCAATTCAAGAAGGATATCAACAAGCTGGAGCATGTCCCCAGGAGGGCGACCGAAATGGTGAAGGGTCGGGAAGCCATGAAGCCCTCTAAGGAGTGGCTTAGGAAGCTGGGTAAATATAGTCTGCAGAAGAGAAGGTTAGGAGGGGACATGATAGCCACGTTTAAATATTTGAAGGGACTTGTTTTCTGCTGCTCCAGAGACCAGGACAAGGAGCAAACAGATTCAAGCTGCAGGAAAGAAGATTCCACCTGAACCTCAGGGAGAACTTCCTGATGGTCAGAGCTGTCTGGCAGTGGAAGATGCTGCTGCCTCCATGGAGTGTGGTAGAGTCTCCTCCTTCTTTGGAGGTTTTAAAGCAGAGGCTGGGTGGCCATCTGCCAAAAAGAGTGCTTTGATGTGAGTTCCTGCATGGCAGAAGGGGGTTGGACTGGATGGTGCCTGGGGTCTCTTCCAACTCTATGATTTTATGATTCTAGTGCAGAAATGGCCTGCGTCTCCCTGCCTCTGGCGAATGAAGAAAACATGAAGGACAGTGGGGAGTCCAATTCTGCTTTGCACCAGCTGTCTTTCAGATATTTCAGCACAGCTGTCATCTCATCAAGCTGAAATGGAACATGTCAGAACTTAGCCTTCCGAAACCGACCTCCATCAGCAATCTTTACTCTCTGCCTCGGATTTGTTTCCCTTTTTTAATGGTTCCACCCACCATCCACACTGTTGCCCAGCACACCGTCTGCTGTTCCTCCTTCTCCCTCGCTTGCACCATTCTGATTCAATCTGTTGCTGAAACCTCACACTTCTTCCCTGACAACAGCATCCCTAAAATTGGATCCCTCTCCAACCCACTCCCCATTTTGCATTCTGTTGGATCCCCCCTCCCTTTTCCCAGATCCACCTGAATTTCTGCATTCCACAGACTTACTAACATGAGCTCATCATTGCCCCAAGGCTGCGTGGGGAGGCCCTTCTCTCTGTCCCTCCACCTTCTCAGGCTCCCTTGGTGGGAGCAAGGAATATGGGGACTTCTCAGCAGCTGCTCCCAGACTTTGGAACTCCCTCCCTAGAGGCCAGGATGCCCCACCCCTGTTCTCAGGTCAAAACATTTTTGTGCCATCAGGCTTTTACAAACTAACTAGGACGGCTGTGAAGAGTTTGCATATAGGGTTTTAATTAATTTTAATATTTTTTATCATAGAATCATAGAGTTGGGAATGATCCCAGGGGCTATCCAGTCTAACCCCCTGCTATGCAGGAATACACATGAAATCCCACCCTTGGACAGACGGCCACCCAGCCTCTGCTTAAAAACCTCCAAAGAACGAGGAGACTCCACCACACTCCATGGAGGCAGCAGCAGATTCCACTGCTGGACAGCTCTGACGGCCAAGAAGTTCTTCCTGAGGTTCAGGTGGAATCTCCTTTCCTGCAGCTTGAATCCATTGCTCCTTCTCCCAGTCTCTGGAGCAGTAGAAAGCAAGCCCTCTCCCTCCTCGACCTGACATCCCTTCAAATATTTCAATATGGCAATCGTGTCCCCTCTTTACCTTCTCTTCTGCAGGCTAAACATCCCCAGCTCCCTCAGCCGCTCCTCAGAGGGCTACATGGCTTCCAGACCTTCCACGATTTTGGTCACCTTTATAAATTGTTTAATTGTTTTTTAATCTTGTATTTATACTTTTATTAATGCTTTTGTATTGTTTTTAATTTGTATGGTTTAGAAAATGATCTTAACTGCCTTGAGCCCCGTTCTTCAGAGAAAAGTGGGATATAAAATCATCATCATCATTATCATCATCCATCATCACCCCCACTGCCACCCCCCCCACCACCACCACACCATGTTCAAAATCACCTTCCCACTTTCCCCAATCACCATTAAAGTCCACCTTGGTCAATGGATATTGCAGACTGTGTGAAAAGAAACCAATGAGCATGTTCAAAACTTGTACCTTCCAAAACTGGGCAGTGACAGTGGGAAAAAAAATCTGAGAGGTTAGGAAAGGATTATTCTAGACTGATTACGCTTTTTCTTCTGAGCTCTGTTCCCTTAGATTGTATAGAGATCACCCCTTCTCCATAGCTGCCCACTGTAACCAAGATCCCATATCAAGGCACAGATCTCCACGTGCAGGGTCACTCATGGACTGCTCTGCGCAACTCTTGTGTCAAGTGGCCATGTTGTCCAACTGAATGCACATCCAAATGTCTATACATTTCCATGTATACCCATGTGCATCTGCACTTTCATGCTCACCTGTGAGCACAGTGGCATTGCACGCAGAATTCTGCTACTGGTTAGGGGCACATGGATGCTGGTGGTGTCCCCCGCCCCTACCATGCCTATAGACCGTCATGCCAGCATACTGTTAATGACATACGCAGGCATAAGTCCATCTCTTCCCTGTGTTGGTACTGTGTGGTCTTTGGGGAGGCTGGACACCTCTCCCACCCTCCCCAGGCCATTCCGTGTCTGGTGGGAATGGGAAGGGGGAGGAAATCAGGGTAATTATTTATGTATTTATTTCTTTATTGCTTTTGTATGCTGCCTTTTATCCAGAGTGGGATCCAAAGCAACTGCCAGAACAGTCAATTAAAAAACATTTACAGTAACATTCCAAAACAACTAGAATCAACCACATGAAAACAGTATAAAATCATTTTAAAAACATACAAAACTAAAAAAATAAAATATCCCAATAGAAACAAAAAGCTCTCCTGCTCACACATTAAAAGACTGATAGAACAGAAGTATCTTTGGGAAGCAGGGAAGGAGCCAACCAGACCTCGTGTGGAAGGGAGCTCCATCGAGTGGGGACAGCGACTGAGAAGGCCCTGTTTCCTGTGTTTGCAGCGAGCGAGCCTGGGATGGTCACCGGACAGATAAAAAGCCTTCCCCTGCAGATCTTAAAACTCTGGCAGTTTTGTGTGGGGAGATAATGATCTTTCAAATAATCTGGAGTATCTGGAGAAGCAGCTAGTTTTGCCCACGGCCAAATGCAGACGGAGGATATCCTCTGCCACGCTCCCGGTGTTTCCTGGCAGAAGATGACATCTCTCTGCCTTTAGATATGAGGCATCATCAGACACTCCTCTGCTCCAGCCCCACGGTTCCCTCAGCCACAGAACAGCCATTCAGGTGGGCTATTGCAGCAAGACCATGTGTTCTGGAAGTGGCAAAGAGGGAGTCGTGTTGGAGTTCCACCTGCAGGACTCCTATGGTACCCTGGGCAGTGTAGGGTCTCAGCCTCCAACATCTCGTACTGTCATGCTGTTGAGAAATAAATGCTCCTCCAAAGAAAGGGGCATGGGGGTCTCTCTCCTCCTCCTCCTCCTCCTCCTCTCTCCAAGGGCTGAGGCATCTTCTCAGACTCATTTTCCAGAGGCAGAAGTGGGTTGAGATTCATCATCCAGCAGACAGCATGAAATGTGATGAAATGTCTGATGATGCATTAGTGGATTGAAACACTGTACAACTGAAGGATAAAACCAAAGGTGGAAAGCACCTCTGCAATGTACAAGGCACGTCTGCATGGCTGATGCACAGAGGTGCCATATGCGCAACATTGCTTCTGCAAATTTCAGCTGAAGATAGACTTTCACATCAGACAAAAATGTCCACCCACACATGTCTTTGTGCTTGAGGTGCCACTGCACACAACACACACAGATTGTATTGTGCATGTGCACTACACAATACAATTGTGCAGGTCGCATTGGTTTGCACCTTCAGTTGTGCAATGATGAAATTCATTAACACATAATCATCACATAAGTCTGTGAATGCAAAATTACACTTGGTTTAAGATCTGGGTCATTATTCACTCTTGTGACAAAATTTTCAAGGATTATTGTTGTTGTTAACTGTTGAGTTGACTTTGACATCTGGCAACCCTACAAATAAGAGACCTCAACATCAACCGCCCTGGTCTTTCTGACTCAGGGTAGCAGCCATGGCTTCCTTGATTGAGTTAATCCACCTGTAATGGGATCTTTCCCTTTTTCTACTATCTTCAACCTTCCCAAGCATTATTGCCTTTTTCTAGTGGTCATGTCTTCCCCGTAACATGTCCAAAGTACAACAGCCTCAGTTTAGTCCTCTAGGGTTCTAGGGAGAATTCAGCCTTGATTTGCCCTCTTTTTTTTTTTTTGGTCTTTTTAGTCTTGTCTTTTTAGTAGTCCGGGGTATTCAACAGTCCGATGAATTTTAGCAGTCCAATGAATTTTGCATGGCCTTTTATATTTATTTGTGTGTATGTGTACACAAACACATCCCCTACCTGTCTAGTTTGCACCCAGTGTAGGAAACTCCCATACCCTGCCACAGGGAAAGAAAAGAGATCCCAGCTAATCGTGAGGAAGATCTTCCTGACGGTATGAATTCTCGGACAGTAGAATAGACTGCTTTGCTGTGTGGCCCATTCTCCTTCTCTGGAGGTCTTTTTAAAAAGGCTGGCCATTTCTCAGGCCTACCTTAATTGTGTATTCCTCCATGACAGAAAACCCTTCAGCAGGCTTTCCTGACATTAGAACAATTCTGGAAACAAGACTGTCTAAGGGATACAGCAGAGCAGAACCCAGGTTCAGGGGCAGCGGTTGCAGGCCCAGATTGCAGCCCGCTTCAACGTCCACCCGTAACTCTCAGTTTTAGCAGCTTTGGGGGCGTCCGTTGTTCATGCCGCAAAAACCCTTTTGCTGTCGAGACGCGTGCCTTGCTCGAGAGAAGCTTCTCTCAGGCTGTGGATTCAGAGGCAGGGGCAGAGTATACGAAGGGGAGGGAAGGCTGTGGGTCGTTTGAAATAGAAATCGCCTCAGTTGGGCTGCAGAAAAAAGTAGGAGGCAGAATGAGGCTTCCTTGCTCCTTTCTCTAGCCTTTCTCTACGCAACGGCCACTCTGGTGGGTGGCCAATAGCTCTCATTTACACTCAGCCGTCCATGTTTACAGGTTTAGCTTTCATAGCTTTGACTATTTGTGAGTTTCTCCAACCCCTACCCCCAACCTCAGGTGCTTCTTTTCCGGGGAAACCGTCCCTCTTGGTGACTCTGCCCAGGCTGCCCAGTCCTGTAAAAACCCACCTCTGGTTCTCCTCCCCCTCCTCCAACCACTGTCTGACCAGCTACGGATGGCTCACAGTTTGACTTCTTAGCACCACAAACTCTCTCCCCGTGCCCCCCGTGCACCCAAGGAAGGAGATGGGGGTGAGAGAGGAAGTATAGAGCCACGGTGCCAATCCACTCCCTTCCCCTCTCCTTTCCTGACCTACTCTATTTCCACACTAGACTGTTATAGCGCTATGATTCCACTTGCAACATCCTATGGAATCCTGGGGTTTGCGGTTTCTGGCCCCTCCCGAAACTGCGAACCCCAGGATTCCATAGGATGTTGCAAGTGGAATCATAGCGCTATAACAGTCTAGTGCGGAAATGCTCCGAGTTTGGACCCTGGGTGTCCATTCTCCCCCTTTCCACAGACAGACATATTTTGATATTTGTGATTTTTTCCCACTTTTGTGGCAGTCCTGCCCCCTAACTGTATGAAATATGGAGGGCCAACTGTACTGTGAATATGATACAATGCAATGCACAGGCACTGCCCTCGTCCTGTGGGGTCCATGGGTGAGGTATCTTCATTATAATTCAAATAATTATCACCCAGTCAGCCTGACATCAGTACCCGGAAAGATTCTGGAGCAGATCATTAAGCAGTCAGTTTCTAATCACTGAGAAAGCAACGCAGTAATCACGAGAAGTCAACATGGATTTCTCAAAAATAAGTCATGCCAGACTAATCTTATCTCTTTCTATGATAGAGTTACTAGCTTGATAGATGAAGGGAATGCTGTGGGTGTAGCATTTCTCGATTTCAGTAAGGCCTTTGACAAAGTTCCCCACGACATCCTTGCAAAGAAGCTAGTAAAGTGCGGGCCGGACAGGGCTACTCTTAGTTGGGTTTGTTATTGGTTGACCGACTGAACCCAAAGGCTGCTCCTCACCAATGGCTGCTTTCCATCCTGGAGAGAAGTGACCGGCGGGGTGCCACAGGGTTCTATCCTGGGCCCAGGGCTGTTCAATATCTTCATCAACGACTTGGATGAAGGAATAGAGGGCATGCTCATCAAATTTGCAGATGACACCAAATTGGGAGGGGTTGCTAATATGCCAGAGGACAGGATCAAAATTCAAAATGACCTGGACAGATTGGAGAGCTGGGCCAAGGTTAACAAAATGAAATTCAACAGAGAGAAGTGTAAGGTCCTACACTTAGGTAGAAAAAACGGAATGCAGATATATAGGATGGGGGACACATGGCTGGATAGCAGTACGTGTGAAAGGGATCTAGGAGTCTTAATAGACCACAAGCTGAACATGAGTCAGCAGTGTGATGCGGCAGCCAAGAAAGCCAATGCAATTCTCGGCTGCATCAATAGGAGTCTGGTGTCCAGATCGAGGGAGGTACTGGTACCACTCTACTCTGCTTTGGTTAGACCTCATCTTGAATCCTGTGTCCAGTTCTGGGCACCCCAATTCAAGAAGGACATGGTCAAGCTGGAGCAGGTCCGGAGGAGGGTGACCAAAATGGTGAGGGGCCTGGAAGCCATGCCCTATGAGGATAGACTTAGAGAGCTGGGTATGTTCAGTCTGCAGAAGAGAAGGTTAAGAGGGGACATGATAGCCATGTTTAAATATTTGAAGGGATGCCATGTAGAGGAAGGAGAGGGCTTGTTTTCTGCTGCTCCAGAGACCAGGACAAGGAGCAATGGAGTCAAGCTGCAGGAAAGGAGATTCCACCTGAACCTCAGGAAGAACTTCCTGACAGTCAGGGCTGTCCAGCAGTGGAATCTGCTGCCTCGGAGTGTGGTGGAGTCTCCTTCTTTGGAGGTTTTTAAGCAGAGGCTGGGTGGCCATCTGTCAATGGGAGTGCTTTGAGGGTGTTCCTGCATGGCAGAAGGGGGTTGGACTGGATGGCCCGTGTGGTCTTTTCCAACTCTACATTTCTATGATTCTATGGTTCTATGATTAGTTGCCATCCCCTACACTGCTGTCTTCTTAGGAGTCACCAAAGTCTGCAGGCTTTTGGGTTTTCCAGAGTGCCTTCATTGAGCCAAAGGGTGCCATTGCCATTGAGCCAAAATTCAGCCCCCAAAGCCCCCAAAGCAGAAAAGACCCTCCCCCTGCAAAGCCCAGACGTCAGTCCCCCTACGCTGACAGGGTGGCTGAGAGGCTCGCTACTCAATTGTAGAACCTGTTTGTTTAATTCACTTACAGCTTGCCTTTACCCTTCACTAGCACTCAGCATGGCTCTTCAAACATTGAAAACAGATACCGCTAAAGACACAGGCAGGTGAACAGGTTCTTTGCTGCCAAGGAGAGAAGTTGAAGCCTTTTGGAGGAGTGCGTGTGTGTGTGCCGTCAAGTGGCCTGTTGACTTAGGGTGACGCAATGAATTTTTCATAGGGTTTTCTTAGGCAAGAAATACTCAGGGGTGATTTTGCCAGTTCTTTCCTCTGAAGTAGAGCCTACCACATCTGGTATTCATTGGTGGTCTCCCATCCAAGTAATATCCAGGGTTAATCCTGTTTATCTTCCAGGATCAGATAGGATCTGGTGCCTTTAGAGTATTTAGGCTAAACTCGCCCTAAAAAACTGGCTGGTTTTGTTTTCCCTGACAGCTTGGCTTCCAAGGAATTGGCCCTCCTCTCTTGCTAAATATTTTCAATCCTGGATGTATACCCCCCAGTCTTCCTGAAAACAGGAACATTTGTGGCCAAGGCAATGTCAGAACGTGGTCAAGACGGCCAACGTTAAAATTGTGGAAGAACAGATAAGCTAAGAGAGGCTGCTGAACTTTGCTTTTGTCTGAGCCTCCTGGGAAGGACAAGATTCTGCTCCCCCTTTCCTGTCCTCCCCCTCCTGAGTTAACTGAACGGAAACTTAATTCGCATTTTGAAATCGGTTTGCTGCAGTTGAAGTAAGCTGATGAAAAAGCAGGAAAGTGAGAGGAGAAGAGAGAAACTGGGATCTTTTAAAAGCACCTGGGGAAAAAAGTAGAGGATTTATCAGGCCTGCCCTTGGCAAATCAGGAGAGCTGTAGAGTATGGTGGACAGGGGCTGCTCTTCCACGGTTATGGAGACAGAGGGGAAGCTCTTGCACCTGATCTGGTCTGCACCACCTGTCACTCAAGACTGACTCTGTCTTCTTGTTGCTGTGCATCCAGTCTTGAAGCAAGCTGACAACAGAGGGGGAAAGTGGGAGGAGCAGAGAGAAACTGGGACATTTAAAAAGCAGCTGGAAAAGTGGGATGAGAGAACTCTCATCAGAACTCTCCCTGCCCAAATAGGAGAGTTGGAAGTGAGACCCACCTCAGCCATGTACCATCTGGGTCTCTTCTTCTTTTGGAAAGGTTTTCTAAAAACCCATCCTCTCCAGTTTCATGGCATTGTGGTTTCCCAGTGGCACTTTTGGGGCACCAGAAAGATCACCGTGCAATGCCAGACATGAAATCCATTACAGCATCCACTTATGAAAAGCACCAATTTTGGGGGACCTGGATGCCATCATATGACAAGGACTCTGCGGCAGCGTCTGTGGAAAGAAGGAGCAGGCTGAAATCCTCAGCCTCCGGGGCCCCCCACTATGGCCCGGATGGAAGAAAATGAGCAGAGAAAAGGACGGCGTTGTGGATGGCATTGGACACAGAAGTTGTAGTGAGTGTGGCCTTCTGCTGCTGGGCAGATGGGTTCTGGAACTCTTGTCAGCATCATGGTCAAATATGGCTAGACGGTGGCATAAGAACATGAAACAAGAGCAATTATTTCAGGTTCAGGAGACCTTGCCAAATGGTTGATGCTTTAGCCTGGCAGTTCAAGGTTAGAGAGGCAGGTAGGAATAGACCGAGGAAGTAAACCTTCTGGCTGCCAGCTTCCTTGTAGGCCCTTCTCTCAGTCCCACCACCATTGCAAGCACAGTCGGTGTGGATGCAAGAGAGGGCCTTCTCAGTGGCTGCCCCCGGACTCTGGAACTCGCTTCCTGCGGAGGCAAAAATGGCTGCCTCCTTGTTGTCCTTTCTCTTGGGAGGCTAAGCTCGGATGGGCTTTTAAAACAGGATGTTTCTAAAGAGTGGGCTAGGGGGTTCTGTATTGTTTTATTTCTGTAAAGAGTTTAATTCTATTTTAATACTCACCTTTTGTATGTTTTTAATAGTGTTACTCCTTTGAATCCCAATTTTGGGAAAAAAGCAGGGAATAATAATGATGATGATGATGATGATGATGATGATGATGTACTGTTCTTACAGCTGTTAGGCGATGAGCCACACCTTGACGGTTCTGATTCCTTTGTTTGGTTCCACTCAATATAACCCTTCAGGGATCCATCTTCCAGTAACCTTGTCCTGGGGGTCTGAGGTTGCACACCAGCCCAGGGAACTCCATTATCCAGTCATGGACATCGGGAGTGTTAGCCTTGAGAGAGTATAGTATAAATTTTTGCTTAGATGCCCAGATCTACCCCTTGCTGTGGGGGGATCCTAGAACACATCAGCTAAAGGGTTGTGATGTTTTCCTCTGCTGCTGTAGACCGCCTGTTGCATTGACATCCCACCAATAAATCTTCTCTTATACAAGAGATGTACATCAGTTTTTAGTACCAAACAAAGTCTTGAGGAAGCTTGAAATTGCATCTATTTCTCTCTTGGAACAGATGTCTGTCTGGTTCAATCTGCACATTAACAGAGACATTGCAAAACCACTTCCACATTGTCAGCATTGGAAATGCGGAGCGCATACAAAGGACATCAGGTGCACAGACCACACAGGTTCTTTTTCTCATGGCAGCACCGCACATCTCCAGCACAGCTCCGATGATGCCCGAGGAGAAGGCAATTTGTTCCTTATGCAGCGAGCCAAGCCTGAACCCTCCCTGCAAGCCAAGATGATTAAACAGAGGCTGTCGTGCTTTAGACGTATCATGAGGAAGTAGGAAAAGCAGATAGACTCAGTCGAGGAAGCCACAACGGCTGCCTTGAGTTTGCAAGACCTGAGTGGGCCATAATGACAGAGTGACTTGAGGTATCTCATTTATAGGGTAGAAATAAGCCAAAGTCAACTTAATGGCAATTAGCAACAAGAAACCCCACTGTCCTTGAGGGGAGTGGAACAAACATTGGCTGTGAGGTGGTATGCAGGGATTATGTTGTAGTAGTAGTAGTAACAACAACAACAACAACAACATTTATTTATAACACTCTTACACCAAAGGGCAGAACAATGACATATACAATCAGGGACAAGGACATTAAAACAAAACAAAAAAAACAATGCATGGCATGGAATCCCCAGCACCCCACTAGTTGCTACCCATCCCAGCACCGTAAATGTCGTCATCGTCATCATTGTCATCGTCGTCGTTGTCATCATCATCATCAATCTCATCATCTGAGGATTATTTATGGTGGCCATGCAAAAAAACATAGCAAACATGAAGGGATACAGCAGTCATGCCTTTATTTGGCCAACCAAAAGGCACAAAAAAGATATGTAAGTTTTTGAACCTCACAGGTTTCTGATCAGGTGTTGATGTTAAATCCATTTTAGGGGAAGAAAAGTGATGCTGAAAAGAAGTGATCACTAGCTACCATTCAATACCATGCCCCACACTGCACGAAATGGGGAAGGATGGAGGTGGGTAAAAGCAAGGAACAAAACCTGGGTTCGGCTGAGTTACAGGTACTTAAGATTTAGGCTGAGATTCTGTGCTGTGGCTGCCTAGTGCAAATCACTGAATGCAGAACTTTGCACTAATTGTGCTACCTAACCCTTGTGTCAAACTGCTGAACCAAGATGCCAAATGTGCAGCCAAAGGCATGTCTAAACATCTATGCACATCAATGCAGAATGAGCATCAATGCTGGATGTGCAATGCACATCCATACACAATGCTCAGTGGACATCCATGGACAGTGTGGTGGACATCCATGGACAGTGTGTAATGCACCTCCATGCACAATGTTCAACTGTCTTTCTACAACCACTGTTTCTATAACCACTACAGTAGCTAAGTTGTCTCCAACCAGGAAATGCTGCAGGTGGCACAACAATATGAGGTCATGCCAAGCACTTGGGCCTCCAGTGCCAAAGATGATCTAGGAGTACTTCCAAGCTTCCCACCCTTCACAGGGAGGGCAACCCCATCCAGAGTAGGTTGCTTACTCATTTCCTGCACTTGAGAACCACCAATTCACAGAGCCTCCATCTTATCAGGATTCAGCTTTGGTTTGTTGGTCCTCGTCCAGCCCGTTATGGCCTCGACAGGTTGATCCAACTTCCGCACAGCCCCAGCCGACTTCAGTGACAAAAAGTGGAGCTGAGTGTCACCAGAATGCTGACGGCAACCCACTCCCTTAAGACTTCCCTCAGCAGCTTCATGTCATGTTGAAGAGCATGGGGGACAAGATGGAGCCACATTGCACCCCACAGCTTAATGATCATGGGGCTGAACAGAAATCTGCCAATGCAGAACAGTACCTCCTACACCCATCGGACAGAGCCAACCCAGTAAGATACCGTGATCCATGGTATCCAAAGCCTCCGAGAGATGCAAAAAGATCCACAGAGTTGCACACCCCCATCTTTCACCCTGAGTAGTTTATCAGAGCTTTGTGCGTGTATGTCTTCAAGCTGCTTATCAACTTATGGTGATCTCATGAATTTCATAAGGTTTTCTTAGTCATGGAATACTCAGAGGTGGTTTTGCTCGTTTCTTCCTCTGAAATACAGCTTTCAGCACCTGGTATTCACTGGTGGTCTACCATCCAAGTACAAACCAGGGCTGACCCTGCTTAGCTTCCAAGATCAGATGAGATTTGGTGCTCTCAGGGTATTTAAGGCTCTCAGCCAGAGATGCTAAGGCTGATTTGGTGCTATGCCCTGGACTGAAACTAGACTAAAATGGGTCCAAATAATCCCTTTCCTACAAGAATAGCTGAAATTCTCCTGCCATGACATGCCTGAGCACCTTGCCCCATACTAGCGATGGGGTGATACTAGCAATGAGGTGGTGGTTGTCACATGCCTCTGAGTCCAGAGAGGTCATCTTCAGGAGATGGGGCAACAAAGCTTCCTTCAAGGTAGTAGGTGCCCCGTGCCCACAAACACTAAGACATATACCACCTTCTGGACCTACCTGTACAATCCACTGCTAGATTTAATCAGCCAAGATGGATGAGGCTCAGGTCTACATGGGGTATGGCAGACCTATTTAAACAGCTTGCTCACATCATATGGCTGCAGCAATTGAAACTGATACCAAGAATATAGAGCACTGAAGACTTCTGCAGGCCCTATGCTATCCATGACATGAACTTCTGAGTGAACGTGAGCAACTTTCTCCACAAAGTGTGCAGAAACCTAGACACGGAATGCATTTTTGGCAGCCTGTGCAGCTCTAGAGCATCTCAGAGGCATAACATTGGACCCTGAGGATGCCATAGTTAACCATTCCCTGCTATAGTTTCTGACTGAGATCCTCCACAGAGTAGGGATGTAATGCTGCACTATTTTTTTTTTTTTTGCAATGAATAGTTTTAGCAGCTTTCTTTCTGCTGTGAGGAAGTCTCTGAAAAACACATTTTCTGAAACCTATTAATAATTAGGGATTTATTCTGTGCAAAATTTGTACATAGTTGTTTTGCACAGAAAACAAAACCTTCTGTGCTGGAATTAGCTTTTTCCTGTGCAGAAAATAATCTTTCTGCATTCAAGTATTATTTTCCATCCAGAAATTGTTGTTTATTGTCCACAAAATGCTGTAATTGGGGACTTTGCACAAGATTTGCAGATGATTGGTTTGCATAGAAAACCATGTATTTCTGTATACAAATATTTTCTTCTCTGAAAACACAGTTTTCAGAGAAGAAAATATTGCTTCCTTGCTGTATAAAGTTTGTACAGAGTAAATCATGAACCGTGAAGAGTCTCATCACTTCCGTATTCTTCTCATCATGGTTGGTCTTCTCCCATCCTTGATTATTTTCAAATATAGTTTCCATCCCTAACATTGAGACTGCATGTGTAGACTAGAACCCATGCCCAATGACGAGTGGCTTAGGCAGGTATAGCTAACCTGGAGAAGAGAAGGTTAACAGGGGACATGATACCCATGTTCAAATATTTGAAGGGATGCCATTTGTAAGAGATGGAGCAAACCCGTTTTCTGCTGCTCTGGAGAATAGGACACAGAGCAAAGGATTCAAACTACAGGAAAAGAGATTCCACCAAAACATTAGGAAGAACTTCCTGATGATACATGCAGATCAACAGTGGGATAGGCTGCTGCCTGAATGGAGTGTGGTGGGGTTTTTTAAAGAGAGGACAGATGGCCATCTGTCAGGACCGCTTTGGTTTTGTCTTCCTGAATGGTACAGTGGGTTGGACTGGATGGTCCTTGTGGTTTCTTCCAGCTCAAGAGTTCTATTATTCTAAGTTATCGCAGGTGTTGGCAAACTATGGCCAGAATATTGGGGGTGCCTTACCCACGTGTAACTTCTGCTAAGGAAGTGGTTGGGCATTTTTGACTGATGTAGAACATCCATCCATCTTCAGTTCAAGATCTCTGGTCATGCATCAATGAGTTATTCCATGACTGCTTGGCTCACCCTTGGTGTGTTGAATGGCAACGTGGAACAACGGAAAGAACAACTGAGCACGGCCCTTTCCACACGAGGCTAGTGAATCGCTTCGTGCTGTTTCTTACCAGTTCTTCTTGGCTCGAAACAAGGCGGACTTTCCCTTATGTCCTTCTGCAGGGCTACTCTGTATGTTCCACGCCGATTCGGAGCAGTGCGAGGTCATAGATCCGTACTATGAGGATGAGAAAATGGTGGCTTCCTGTCATTTGTTGGGCCGGACCAACCGCTGAAGCTGACCACGACCACAGCCCGCCCTCCAGTTCGTATTGGTGCGAATGTGTGCGTCTGCACCACTGCAAAAGTACGAATTGGCGCGATCCGGAAAATGGAAAAACCGGTTTCTTCCGTTTTTCAAATAGCATGCTCAAGGACCACTTGGGGGTGCATTTAATCGGACTTAGGTGCAGAATGAAGGTAAATAATCTGAACCTAGTCCGCTTCAAGGTGTAGACTATGTCCGTTACAAGACGCACTGGCCCATCTTAATCTCCTTGTGCGGAAAGGGCCTATGTACACACCTCCCCATGTGCATCTGCATCACATTTGTATGAACAATGTCACCCAGTGCATCATACTGCTTCCAGGACATAGGGATGTTCCATATCTGACAAAAATGTCTAACTTTCTGCCAGTGCAAGAACACACAACTGAGGCATCCCTGGAGCCCACAGTGTTTCTCAGATAAATGGATGAGCCAGACTTGAGATTAGTTGGGACTAAGGTAGACAAAACAATCCTTCTTCTGCTGCCAGCACCCTTTGGGCAAAGTGGCTCTTTTTGATCAAAGTTCCATCACCGAAAATGATAGCTGAAGCAATGACCTTCTTGCGGATGTGAATTGAACACCACCAGCACCTCAGTGTCACTCCTAAAAGATCCCACTGTGAATAATCAAAATACAGACTGGCTGCCACCACACTATGGCATCAGGAGGTCTTTCAGTATTAATAATAATAGCGACCCTGGATAAATTGTACTTGATATGACTTATTCATCAATAATGAAATGGCATTAGAGATTAATCAGCTCTCCAATTCTGGAACAGAAAGCAATTTCTTAGCAAGTTTCTTGTCCTCTTGGAAAGAATTTGCACAGAAAGAAGTGGTTCATCAAGGCACCTGATCAAAAATATCCATCACTTTCTCTTTGCAAGGACAGGGAAGATCATCATCTTTTTTGCCTCCGGTGGCACTTGCACCTGAAAAGTCCTCTCTTACAAAGACTCACCAATTTACTTTGGTACAATCCTTAAGCCTATGGGTGGGCAATTTCCTAACTGCTTTCCCTCTGGAGAGTTCCTTCCATCTCAGTTGACATTAAAAGACATGACTGTCTCAAATGGCCTTGGATTTCTTGCTGTGTTGGCTAGGTTTTCTTAGTACCCAAACCGTATTCAGCATCTGCTGTAGAGCCCAAACAAAAGTTCCTCTTTTTTTTTTTCTTCAACAAAAGGTCCCCCGTGGCCGTCTGCTGTCCTGCTTTAAAGTGGGCAAGCACCTGGGAAGGTACATCCCCGGTGCACAGAGGCTGACCAGGGGAAAACCAGACCACTCCAAAGGTGGTACCAGTGTCCATAGAAGCAAAAGGGTAACCCAACCAGTCCAAAGTCAAACAAAGCAAACAGTCCTAAGCCAGGTCTGAAACCAAAAAGTGAGCTCCCAGAGAGATTAGATGAGCTTCAAGCCAAAGGACAGAGGTACAAGAAACTGAAGATCTCACACAAGGTTACCAGGTGCCAGGGCTGAAGCATGACAGGGGGACTACTTCCCAGCAGGAGGTTGAAAATGCAGTGCAGCCATTTGCTAAGGGTAGGAGGGAGAAGGAGAAGTTACATAGGAGATGCTGACTAATTAATCACCTGGTGGCCTTGAGACAGCCAGCTATAAATCTCCCAGCAGTTTACTGAAGGCTTTGTTGCTGACAGCCATCCCTGTCTTGGTGACTGGCAGTACTCTTTGGCTTTTTGTGTTCCTTGGACCTTCGTCTGGTTATTATTTATGACTCTGTTTGACTCCTTGCTGGATTGGTTTATTTGGACTTCTGACTTGCTGTGGGACCTCCGGAACAGCTGATGACTGCCCTCTTGCTTCTCCTTTCACCCTGCTGGAAAACCCATCACTGACCTGGTCTGGAACCACCAGTGCTGCCTGGAATGCTTGCTGACTGGAGTGCAGAACAACACGACAGGGTGCGGAACCTTGATCTGCAGACACTGCCTGGGATGGACTGGGCTTTGCTTCTGACACAAAGGACAACAAGCCTCCTCTGCTTCCAGCCGATCCCATCCTCCTGCCACTCCCCTTCTCCTTCTTCATCTGAAGAGACCTCCTCCAGGTAAGGCATGTCATCTGAGACCTCAAACCTCATCCCCTATAAAGGGAACTTGCCGAAAGCTTGCCCCATGGATCTCTTATGGGAGCTTTTGCCTAAGCCTCCTCTCTACTTCCAGTTCCCAAGGGACAGCATGGGGAGAAATTTGTTGGAGACAGCTGCTCTTCTGGTAGAAGCAACTCCTCCAGTGCTCAGCTTTCTGACTCATGTTCCTGGAAACCTTGACCCTCACCTTTTCTGCTGACTTTGCTTCTGGATACTGGCTTTGGACTGTCATTTGGACTATATTACTTGGACTGTAGAAACAATAAAGAGTAATGGATTGATGAGCTGTAGCAAAATTTGCCCATGGCTGCTGCTTCAGACTCTGTTGGAACCTATCATGGAGTTTTCTTGGCCATAGTTCCTAAGTGGGGGTTGACGTTCCCTTCCTCTGAGGCTGGCAGATATTGACTTGCCCCAGGTCGCCCAGTAAGTTTCCATGCCCAAGTGGGGATTTGAATCCTGGGCTCCTGGAATCCCAGTCCAGCACTCGAGCCTCTACACTATGCTGCCTTCCTGTGAAACTCTACTGGCTCCTAATTAAGTTGTTGCCCATCTGTGGAGTTTTGGTGCTTGCTTTGTTAGTATCGACAACACAGTGACTTCTGTTTCTGTAGCCCCAAAAAGGTTAACTTCCTGCCACTTGGTAGCTGTCTGCAATGAGACAGCCAGCTGTGTTAGTCTGTAAAAGGAGTCTTGGGGCATCTTTAAAACTAATTGCTTTGTCTTAGCGCGAACATTTATCAATTACAATCCACCTTCTCAGATGCTTTAATCGAGATTGATGTCCTTCGGCTGTACTCTTACAGCAATCAGGATGGTTAGAATAGTTAGAAATTCACATGCCCAGGGAAGCCAGATTCTGCTCAGTTTCCCATTGATGCAACTTTCCTCTACCCCATTTCCTTCTTGCTTTTTTATAGCCATTTTCTGTGGTCTCTTGAACCATAGTGTGAGTGAGATGAAATCTCGTACCCACTGTATCCGAATGGGTTGGATACCAAGTTGCGATGAGCTCTGAAACTGAGTAGGAAGTGAGGTAGCAACACAGAATGCAAAGTATGCAACACACGAAACAGTTTCTTTGGCCAAAGGATCCTGCTGATAATCAGAACTGTGTTCAATCCTACCTGCTAGCAGTAGTGATCCAGAAGGATAACTTTATTCTTCAGGCTTCACCTTTTTATACTATTTTCTTGATTAGGAAAGCAGAATAAAACATACATTGGCAAGGTTAATATTTCACTCAATATGGACTACTTGTATTTCTTATCTAACTCTTCCATCAGCTGTCTGGGTGACTGGGGCAGTGTGGGACTCCCAAAATGTTCCCAAACAAGTCTATCAGTGATGTAACAAATGCACTCCTGATTTCAGCAATAACAGTTTCATACAGAAGTTAACAAAACAGAGGTTAGCCTATGATTTGTCAATAGAAGCAGTTAATCAATATTCTTGTTACTCATACTAATGAGAGGGCAACTGAGAATCTTCTAACATCCTTCATGTATATTTTAAGCCAAGAATAGAACCAAGAAGTGGAGGAGACCCCACGGGCCATCCAGTCCAACCCCCTTCTGCCCTGCAGGAAGACACATTCAAAGCCCTGCCTTTGACAGATGACCATCCAACTTCTCTTTAAAAACCTCCAAAGAAGGAGGAGATTCCACCACACTCCACTGAGGCAGCAGCATATTCTACCATCAAATGGCTCTTGCCATCAGGAAGTTCTTCCTATGTTTAGGTGGAATCTCTTTTCTTGAAGTTTGCAGACATTGTTCTGTGTTTAGTCTCTGAAGCAGCAGAAAACAAGCTGGATCCATCTTCCTTATAACATCCTTTTAAATATTTAAACATGGCTATCATCTTAACCTTCTCTTCTCCAGGCTAAATGTACCCAGTGCCTTAAGCTGCTCCTCATAGGACATGGTTTTCAGACTTCTGTTCATCTTGGTTGCCCTTCTGTGGGCACTTTCCATCTTGCTAATGTCCTTCATGAATTGTGGTGCCCACAACTGGGCTCAGGATTCTCAGTAAGATAGTATCCTTTCTTCTGTGCTGCACAGTTTGGTTTTTCATAGTCCAGCACCCCTAAAAGCATACACACAATGAGATGAGGACCCTGAGCATTTTGACTTGTGCCCATCTCTTCTTCTCTTCTCAGCCCAATAGAAATTTTGGGGGGAAGAGCCAAGGGCCATAAGGACAGGTGGGCCATTTTCACAGGTGTGGAGCTGTGAAATGGGTTTCCATGGTGTAACATACTGCAAAAAATGAGGAGTGCATTGAACCAGCCCTCTAGGAAGCAGCATTTTAATTGAAAAGCTGGAGAGATGTTCTCCTCTCCCAGCAAGCTGTGGGTTTCAAGTGCAGGGGGGTGAAAAAAAAAGTTTAAAAATTATAATTAATATCTCCTGCTTAAAGCCTTTAAGTGGTAATTAGAGGCAGTACTCAGAACAAGGGGCTTCTCTCCATATTCCGTGCCGCACTGGAGTTAATTACCTGTAGTGTCATTTGGGGACTTGGCTTACTTAAAACGGTAAGTCAGTCTTCTGCCTGCCTCACTTTCAGGGAGAAGTAAAGGGAGCGGAGAAACCTTGCGCATTTGACATTGTTCTGTGTTACCTTTCCAAACTCATCTTCACTCCCCCAGTTAAGATCCTCCCCAGTTAAGAACAAGACCCCAGAAGCACATGCTGAGGAGGAGGAGTGACAGTGCCGCTGGCTCTTTGCCAGGCTGGAGAAGCAAGGGGGTGTAGTGGCTGGAGTTTCAGACTAGGTCTGGGAACACAGGCTCAGACCCTCACTCACTTAATGAGCTTTAGCAAGGCCCTCCCCCTCAGACATCGCTTATCCTGCAGGGTTGTTGTCAAAGAGTAAAGGAAAGAGGGAGTACTTTGCATACCACATTGAAGTAGCTGGAAAAGTAAAATACTGGCAGCTCTGGAGAACGCTCAATAAGCTCTGTATGTGTAGCTGTTCTTAAAAGGTGATGAATTACCCATTTAAAAATGGGGCACTATCCAGATTAGACCAAGCTGCAAAGAAGCTCTAACTGGCATTAGTCCTTCATGCTATTTGGGATGGGGCAGCTATTTGAGCTGTCCTACCTTTGGAGAAACAGGCTCGCAGCTAGGGGGAAATGGGTGGCCAGGCTGTCACTGAGGTGATGAATCTCCACCAGGTTTCAGACTGAATTTTAAAGGAAGTATTCAAACTGCTGAACCCTAAACTCCAAATGCTTTCAGCAAGGTTGGAGAACAAATTTGGAGTTTTGGCTTAAGTCTGCAGCATGCGTACCACAAAGCCACCCGTCACCACTGGCTGGGGGAGTTTCTAGACCCACTTTTACGGCATGGTGGGTGGATGGTTGGCTGGTATGACCAAGATTCTTCATCCAGTAGTATGTGCTACAGCTGGACCACAAGGGCCATCTGGGCCAGCCCCATTGTGCCATGCAGAAATGCACAGCATAAGCATTCGCAGACAATGCCCATCCAAAGACCTCCAGAGCCAACCCTCTCAGGCAGAATTGTAAAATCACAGAAGTGTAGAGGTGGAAGGGTTCATAAAATCGTAAGCAATGAAAGGGATCACAAAGGCCATCTG
The DNA here is from genome assembly GCA_030412105.1 of Cyclura pinguis. Classification (NCBI taxonomy): domain Eukaryota; kingdom Metazoa; phylum Chordata; class Lepidosauria; order Squamata; family Iguanidae; genus Cyclura; species Cyclura pinguis. The sequence goes on from CM059601.1 coordinate 1,748,651, forward strand.
ATCTCAACCCCCCCACCCCCAGTCATGCAGGAATACACAACCACAGCACTCCCAGATGATGCCCATTCAACCTCTGTTTAAAGACCTCCAGAGATGGAGACTCCACCACCTCTGAGACAATGTCTTCATAGACTCCTAGAGGTGGAGGAGACCCCAAGGGCCACCCAGTCCAACCCCCTTCTGCCATGCAGGAAGACATGATCAAAGCACTCCCTTGGACAGATGGCTGTCCAGCTTCTGGGTGTTCCACTCGCTTGCCGTGGCACCTTGCAACAATAGAGGCTGAGTAGGTGACTAGATGGAGCTGACTCTGCCTCTGGAATTCCTGCCCTTGGTCTCTCTTAGCTCCCACTGTACACCTGGGGCTCACCCACTTCCCCATCTTGGCTTTCCACAAGCAGAGCTGGTCATGTGATGAAGCTGTGTTGTGTTGTGGTGGCCTTTGTTATTTAATCTGAAAAAGGGGAGAAAAAAGCTTGGCAGGTGGAGAAACAGATTAGAAAAGGGATTTAGGCAGAAGATACATTGAGTGATGAAGCTTACATTTTTAACTGGATGTCAGGAAGAGATGCAGGAACAAGAATTCATCCCAGCCAGTGAGAACAGAAAATTGATGTGCGTGTAAGTGTGTGTGTTTGTGTGTGTTTTCTGTCTGTCTATCTGGTATTGTTAAACTCATCTTTGGAGATTATGGATGTGATTCTGCACTGGGGTTGTGTAGCATAAATCTCTGCTTGTGTTGTCCTTTGTGTTGAATAACAATGTCATGCAACCAAATACATGACTCAATGCAGAACTGAAGATGCATGCACTCTACTCCTGTGACCTTGAACTTAACACAGATGTTGTACATTGGATAAAAATGTCCAACCACTTCTGTTGTTGTTATGTGCCTTCAAGTCATTTCTGAGTTACAGCAACCCTTTGGCAGACCACTGCTTAGCGTTACGAGAGGCAGGGTAACATAGCGAGATCTTGAACCCTATGTCTACGGGGTCGGGTCGAGTCAAGAAGTTAAAGTTAAAGCTAAACAGAAGTTAAAACAATAAATGATGTTTATTAAATACAAGCAAAACAGTGTATGCAACACATTCACACAAGAAAACTAAAGGAAATAAAGGTTGGAGCGGTATAGAGGGATTTTTAGAGGAGTTGCTGGTTTGAGTTATACTTCACCTGTCCTGAAGCCCAGAAAAATAGAGAGCGAGGCTGGGGTGCGATGTAGCTCGGCACGTGGAGCTGAGGGGAGGCTCGCCAAGCAAAGCGGCAGCAAGGTGGGATGAAACTCGGGAGCGATCCGAGGAAGGTCTCGGAATCAAGGGTTTTTATAAGAGAATTGTGACTGCAGGCTATGCCATACTTGGGAAAAACAATAGATTTGGAGTTGGAGACAAAGCCTCCGAAAGGTCAGAATCTGAATGATTGAGTTATTGCCGAGGTTCTCAGTAGAGTAGCCAGTATGCAAACGCAGAGTACTTGGGTATTCTATAGGTTACCCATCAAGCTGCCAGCGCGGGGCAGAGGCTCTTTTGTAGGTTGCGTGCATACCTAATTAGAGTACTTGCCTGGAGGTCTCCTAAAGCAGTGAGTCAGCTATTCCTGGCCTGCCTGTATTGTTGTTTGAATATTACAGCAATTAACGGCCGAGCTTGTTTACGTGCTTGTCCGGTGGCCTCGCAAGCACATGGAGGGGAATAGTGAAGTGCAACCAAATTGTGATATCAAAAGGATATCTTTTAATATCCCCAAAGCTCAGACTAGCCAGGGCAGTAACACCCTCCTCACACACATCTTGCAAGCACATCTTGTGGCTTCCCTGACTGAATTAATTGCATTATTATGCACCCTCTAATGGCGCAACTTCTGCACACACAAATGCAAGGTCACACAAAGCCTCATGCTGTGTTATTGTCAATGGAGATGCCGGGTGCGTACCTGCACCAGAGCAGGTCCATGCACATTGCTTCCCTTCATGATAATAATTGAACTCTTACAGTCTGGAGCTTCCTGGGACAGACGCCCCACATATACAGGGGGCGCACTGTACACATTTTGAGTTTCCAAGACCTGAGCAATGTTAGAAAGGGATTGCTGTGACCTTTGCTCCAATTAAAAAATACTTTTGATGCTCATGTGGGAAAGCACCTGGGGAATGACTGTGCAAGTCATGAGGTAATCCCCATGGGACAGGAACGCTGAGTCATAGTGATATGCAATCCTGGAAAGGGGTTACATCAGTCATGGTCCCTGTGTATATAAGAAGTGAAGTCTGACAGGCTTTTTCTCGGTCTCCCTGACTCTTGCCGGAGCTCTGTCCAAGCATACCTCTGCCTGATGTGATGATGGAGTGCTGAACCTTTGTTGTGGGATCTGGGAATCCTGCTGTACAGATGTATATATTGGAACTGAAGAATAAAAGCCTCCAGGTTTTTGGATGACAACACTGTGTGCTAGTGTTCTTAGCGGGTAGTTTTGGATCAGTGCTAATACTGCATATTACACTCTGCTGCCCACGCTTCTTGTGGCTGTGTTTTCTAACTCTGCTGTATGTTTGTTTTGCTTGCCTCTGAGCCACATTTGTTCAGAGCACAGCAGTATGAGGGAGAATTTAGTGCAGTGTGCTTAAATCCCATCATCCACCTCCCTCAACAAGCAATGCAATTGATGAGCAGGGATCCTGGAAGTCTTTCATTCACAGCATCACGGTAAGTCAAAGTTGTTTTGATGACAAATAACAACAAAGAGTAGAATCAATTGGATTTACCTACTTACTTACTCAAGAATGGATTGAATGGGAATATCCAATAGGATTCTGGTCTAAAAGAAACTGGAATGAGAACAATGAGCTCTTCAGTTAAAATCACTTGGTAGTGCCTAAGATCAGTTAAAAAAAATGTTGAATGTTGACCTCCTGTGGAACCTAGGGGTTTGCAGTTTAGGGAGGGGTGTTGAGAATTCCCAGCCAGAAAGCTCTTAGGCCTCAGGAAACAACAAACCCCAGAATTCCACAGGAGGAGGTTGAAAGTGGAACAATAGCACCATAACAGTGTAGGGCAGAAATGGCCTCAGTTTTCAACCACTGCTTGGCTAGGCCTACTCTAGCTGGGATTAAACAAGATGCTAGCCAGGCAGTGTGGGGCGTGAAAGTGCTGAATCTGTTTGAAACATAGGGTTTGGGATTGTGGGCCATTTTGTTAAAGTCTGGACTGAAATCCAGAGTAGATTACCAACCCTACTGACGTGAGAAGGGCAACAAGGAGATAGGAGATATGGCGAAGAAAACATGCGCGGTGAGGTTGAAGGAGCTACTGGGCATGTTCAGCCTGGTGAAAAGAAGACTGAGGGGTGATGGGATCGCTCTCTTTACATTCCTCAAGGGCTGTCACAGAGATGAGGGGCAGGCCCATTCTCTGCTGCCCCAGAGTTTAGGGCTAGGTCTAATGGTTCGAAGTTACAGGAGGGTAGATTTTGATGGAACATTAGAAGTAACATCTTGACAGTGCAAGCGGTTTGGCAATGGAACCAACTGCCTAGACCAGGGCTGGGTCTCCTTCTCTGGACGTCTTCCAAAAGAGGCTGGGAGGCTCCTGGCTGTTGGAGAGACACCAGTCCCCACCATGCTCAGCATGTTTCTGCAAAGGCCAGACTCAAAAACCGAATGGACTAGGAGAGAAATGCCCATCAAACTGTTTTCCCCATTGGGTAACCACATGGCCCTGGGAAGACCACAAGTAGGACAGGAGGCTAATGCGCCCCTGCCACAGCTTAAATCTAGTATCCGGTCATGAGAGGTATGCTGCTTCTGAACATTTAGGTTCAAGTAAGCTGTTGTGATTAAGAATCCAAGAGCTTCTCCTTCATTTTCTGAAGCCCTGTAGCCATCACGTTCTTGTGGCAGAGAGCATTGTGTACACTCAATGCAAGCAGAGTTTGGAAAAGTATGTGCCCTAGGCACTGACCCATGGATCCTCTCCAATGTCACTGGGCTGCAGCTTCCATGATCCCTTCCCGTTGATTCTGGTGGTGGCCGTGAGTTGCTGTCCAACAACACCCGGAGGGCTGTATTTGGCCCAGCTCTGTCTGAGAGACATTTTGGTACATATTCACCTCTCAGCAGCCCTGAGCATCACAGCCATAAAGAGGGCAGGAGATGTTCTGTACTTTCAAAGAATGTGTGGGTGGGGGAGCAGAAAGAATTTAATAGGGCAGAGAAAAAGATTAAGGAAGGGATAAAAGAATGAGATGTGTTGAGAGATGAATCTCATATATTTAATAGGATGTAGGAAAGGAGTGTGGGAATAGAAAACTTGTCCTGTTCACTGACAACTGGAAATTAGATTCTCCTGCTTTCTCTGTGTGTGTCTGTCTACCTGCTAATCTGTTTATCCATCTACCTACCTACCTACCTATCTACATGTATTGGAGTGATGAGGCTGTTTCCAACTTCCAGTGACTCTATCATGGGGTTTTATTGGCAAGGTCTGTTCAGAAGTGGTTTGCCTTTGCCTTCCTCTGAGGCTGAGAGAGTGGGGCTTGCCCAAGGGCACCCAGTGGGTTTCCATGGCTGAGCAGGGATTCGAACCCTGTTCTCCAGAGTCACAGTCCAACACTCAAACCACTACACTGTGCTGGCTACTGCTACAAATTATTGGAGTTTAAGGTCATTTCCACACTAGCCGGTTATAGCGCGATGATTCCACTTTCAAGATCCTATGGAATCCTGGGGTTTGCAGTTCCAGGAGGATGTTGCAAGTGGAATAATAGCGCTATAACAGGGTAGTGTGGAAATGGCCCAAGTCATCTTGAAGATACTCCAGAATCTTGCTATATTGCCTACCTTTTGATCTTTCGCGGTAACATCAGTAATTTTCAATGGTTTTTGAGGCCCGTGGTGAAATGGGTGAAGTTCAAAGAAGGTAGACCTGACATGCAAAATTCTGCATTACAAAAATGCTGAAGATTTTTAGCCAGTCTGTCCTTGCTGAAAGAGAGAGAGGGGGACTGGGCTGGGGGAGAGATGGAAAGGAAGCTGCAGGAGAGCAAAGGGGCAGAGGAGCTCCAGAGGGAGGGAGGGAGGGAGGGAGGGAGGGGGCAGGAGGGCAAAGGCATGAGAAGAAGCACAAGACCTCCAGTAGTGGCACAGGCTGGAGCCCCGAGGCGATCAGCCTGCTGAGGCCTCAGGTGCCCAGTGGATGGGAAGAGTGGGCAAAGAGAAAAGCAGCAATGTCCCTCCCTTGGCAGCTTGGGTAAGCAGATTTCTCAGTTCTTCACCAGCTCCTGTGCCTCCAAGAGCAACTGTCAGATGTCTCCTCTCTGGCCTGGATTGGCCACCAAGGGGCACATAATGCAGGAGGTAGGCACCTTCTAGAGATGAGTCAAAGGGAGAAATCTGGTAGGTGGAAATTGGCACTGGAATAAGTATTGGAAAGCACGTGTGTTAAACTATCAGAAAAAAAGGAGACTAGGCTCCACATGCTCATAAATGGTCCAAATTTATTTTTTTAAAAAGCTCAATGTGTTTCACCTTGTTGGTAAGTTAATTGGCCTTCTTCAGGAGCTATATTAAAAACAACTATAGATATATATATACAAACACACACACACACACATACGTAAACATATATACATATCCAAGGATAATGAAATACAATCTCCCTTATGGCCAGTTCCTCAGGCTAAAATGTAACTGCCACAATGAGGAGGATTTTAAAAAGGAGGTGGAAATTCTGCAGGTGGAAATTGGAAGCCTCATAGTCCAACCTTCTTGCAGTCCAGGAATTCCAGACCTAAAGAATTCCTGTGTAATGTTCATCCAGCCTCTGTTTAAAGCCGTCCAAGAAAGGAGAGCCCAGCATTTTCTGAGGTAGTTCATCCCACTCTCAGGCAGCTCTTGCCATTGGAAAGTTCTTCCTGTGTATAGTTGGAATCTCCTTTTTTTTTTTTTTTTTGGAGCTAGAATCCATTGGTATGTCTCCTACTTTTTTGGAGCGGTAGAAAACAAACTCACTCCATCTTCCACATGACATCTTTTCAGGGATTTAGAGATGACCGGTCATATCACCTCTCACTCTTCTTTTCTCCAGAGTAAAATACATTCAGTTTCCTGAATGGGGCTTTTGGTTTCTAGGCCCTTGAATGCCATCCTGATTTCCCTTCTCTGGCCAAAGGTCTTCCTGGTGTTTGAAGAAGTTCAGAGAAGTTGAAGGATCTTTGGAGGGCCGAGGAGATCTGTAGCTGGCAGATCAGGTAATCAGGTTGCAATCCATCACCCCTCCTCTTCGTTCTCTCCCTTCTTTCCTGTTGCTGCTGCTGTTAGTAGGTTGATGATACCCACAGTATGAATTTCTATTCATTGCGTATTCCATTCGATATCCTTGGACCTTCCTCTTAGCTTATTCAACACTGTAAAACTGCTTGGCTGTATCTCATTTGTGAAGCTGGGGTGATGTCCATCTTTCTGGACATTTTGCATGCACCAGGCACAGTGCTGGTATTTTTGTAATCCGAGGATTACTCGCTGGAAAATACAGCTATCGTGTGATATGCAGAATTAATTCAGGAATTCAGCAGAATCTGCCTGTTGAACCTCTCCTCTCTCCGCTCCTGTTTCCTCTCATTCCACTACCAGTGTCATTTTGAAATAGCAACGGTTTCCTTCCTAGACACGGAGGAAGCAGAAGCTGTGTTTGGTGAAGGCTTCTTAACGGCTCAATGGACCTTTTTTTTTTAACAACTTGCAGCCTATCCATCCACCAGCTAATTATATGCATTGAAGCTTCCCTTGTTAGTTATGAGAGATTCCTGGCAAAATGCCCAAAGTTCTTTCATTACAACCTCACCCTTTGTAAAACTTGGCTAATCTACGCAGGCTTCAAGGAGAACGATCTGCTGATGGAACTCTTTGGTGGCCCAGGGGTTACCACAAAGAATTCCTTCTTCAACTATCTGCCTGCCTGCCTGCCTGCCTGCCTGCCTATCTATCTATCAAATTTATAACCTGTCTTTCTCCCAAGATGGGATTCAAAGAGGTTTGCATGTGTGAACATGTCTTCAAGTCACCAGTCAACTTATGGTGACCTGATGAATTTCACAGGGTTTTTTTTTTCTTTTTTCAAGCAAGGAATCGTCAGGGATCGTTTTGCAAGTTCCTTCCTCTGAAATGTAGCCTGTAGCACCTGGTATTCATTGGTGGTCTCCCATCCTATTGCTAACAAGGACTGACCTTGCTTAGCTTCCATGATCAGACGGGATCTGGTGCCTTTAAGTTTTTTAGGCCCCTTCAATGTGACCTAGAATAATTTTTAAAAGATTAAGCTAAAACATTGATTTACAAAAGTTAAAAAAGAACTAAATGACGTTATTTTTAAAACATGATTAAAAACAGTTAAAAATACTCAAATATATTTAGAACACAATTTCCAGTGAAAGATTTAGGAAAAGACACACCACTTTACATACATGCTAATGCTCCGCAATTAAAATTCCAAGGCCTGCTTGAATAAACATTGAAAGACCTGCCAGCAGAAAGAGAGCAGGGAAGGGGCAAAGAGGACCTCCTAGGGAAGGGAGTTCCATAGCCTGGGAGCAGCCACAGAGAAGGCCCTGAGAAGGTGGTGAGGCTGAGAGAAAGCCCTCCTCTGTAGAGCTTAAAGCCCCTTCCATTGGCTTGCATGAGGAGATAAGGCCTCTCAGGTAGGTTGGACCCAAGCCATGTAGGGCTTTAAAGGTCAAAGCCAGCACTTTGAATTCTGCCCAGAAACAGACCAGCAGCCAACGTAGCTGTTTCAACAGGGGCAACAGACAATCCTCAGCCAACAGTCTACCTACAGCATTTTGGACCCAGTGAAGTTTCTGAACAGTTTCCAAAGGCAGCCCCAAGTAGAACATGTTACGGTAGTCCAAACGGGATGAAATCAAGGCATGTGTCACCATTGCCAGATCTGACTTCTCAAAGAACTTACCAATTCTTCTAGAACTGATAAGTGTTACCATGCTGCCCAGAGACCCAGTGTGGAAAGCCACCTGGTGAACTTGGGCAAGCCACCCTCTTTCAGCTTCAGAAGAAGGCAGTGGTGGAAAATGTCTTTGCAAGAAATCTGAAGAAAAGCCTAGGCAAGGGATGTCATAAGCCAGTGCCAACTTGGATGGCTTTTTGGGACTAGGATTCAAATTCCCACTTGGCCATGGAATTGTTCTGTGTGACCTTGGGCAAGTCAGTCTCTCTCAGCCTCAAAGAAAGGCAAAAGCAAAACCTCTCTGAACAAATCTGGCCAAGAAAACCCTAGGATAGTGTTGCTATAAATCAGGGTTTAATTGAAGGACTCTGGAAGACCAGGATTCATATCCTTGCCCAGCCAGCAACCAAATAAATAGTGGCTTTATTTTTGTCCATGGGAGTCACTCTGATGTAGTGGTTTGAGTGTTGGACAAGGACTGTGGGAGATCAGGATGTGACTCCTTGCTTAGCCATAGAACCCCCATGTGATCTTGGGCAGGTCATACTCTCTCAGAGGAAGGCAATGGCAGCAAATCTCCTCTGAAAAAATCTGCCCAAGAAAATCATACTTTTTAAAGCCAGAATGATGTAGAGGTTTAAGTAGTGGACTAGGATTGTGGGAGTCCAGGATCTGAATCCCCACTCAGCCATGGAAACCCACTGAAGGACCTCAGGCAGATCATATTCTGTCAGTTCCAGGACAAGGCAATGGCAAACCTTTTTGAATCATAGAATCATAGAGTTGGAAGAGACCCCAGGGGCCATCCAGTCCAACCCCCTTCTGCCATGCAGGAACACCCTCAAAGCATTCCCAACAGATGGCCATCCAGTCTCTGCTTAAACACCTCCAAAGAAGGAGACTCCACCACACTCCATGGAGGCAGCATATTCCACTGCTGGACAGCTCTGACCATCAGTAAGTTCTTCCTGAGGTTCAGGTGGAATCTCCTTTCCTGCAGCTTGAATCCACTGCTTCTTGTCCCAGTCTCTGGAGCAGCGGAAACAAGCCTGCCCCCTCCTCGACATGACATCCCTTCAGATATTTAAACAGGGCTCTCATGTCCCCTCTTAACCTTCTCTTCTGCAGACTAAACATCCCCAGTTCCCTAAGCCGCTCCTCATAGGGCTTCATGGCTTCCAGACCCTTCACCATTTTGGTTGCCCTCCTCTGGACACGTTCCAGCTTGTCGATATCCTTCTTGAACTGAGGCGCCCAGAACTGGACACAGTATTCCAGATGAGGTCTAACCATTGCAGAATAGAGTGGTATTATTTTGGAATGATTATTTTAGAATAATTCTTGCCCAGAACAACTGCTCCAGAACTTTGATCAACTCGGTGGCCCTCCTCTGGAAACATTTCAGCTTGTCCATTTCCTTCTTGAACTGTGGTGCCCAAAACTGGACACAGTATTATTCCAGGTGAGGTCTAACCAGAGCAGAACAGAGTGATATTATTACTTCCCTTGACCTAGACACTATACTTCTGTTGATGACATAGTCCAGAATTTCACTGCAGTTTTGGCATCACACCCTCAACTCATGGTAAGACTGTGGTCTGCTAAGACCCTTAGATCCTTCCAACATGTACTGCTTTCAAGCTAAGGGACATCCACCTTATATGTGTAATTTTCATTTTTCCTGCTTACATGTCATTTTCATTTATCCCAATTGAAATTCATTTTCTTAGTTTTGGCCCAGCTCTCCAAACTGTCAAGGTCATTCTGAATTCCATTCCTCTCTTCATGGGTATCCTCTGTCCCAATTTGGCATCATCTGCAAATTTGATAAGCACGCATTCTATTCCATCATCTAAGTCTTTTATAAAGATGATAAACAGCACTGGGCCCAGGACAGAAGCCCGAGGCACCCCTCTTGCCACTTCTCTCCAGGATGAAGAGCAGTCATTGGTGAGCGCTCTCTGGGTTTGGTCTGTCAGCCAATTACAGATCTACCTAACCGCAGTTATGTAGACTTGTGTTGACTGGCTCGGTCTCAAGTCAGACTTAAGTCACTTCAGTGACTCAACTTGGACTTGACTCGGCAATAAATGCTGCACTGACTCGACTTGACTGAGGACTTGTGTATTTTTAGTGACTGACTTGCTGCCCTTGGTTCATTAACATAACACATTCATCCAGAAACCTTTCGACTTTGAACAATGCTTCCATCTCTTTTTGCCTACCAGTCACATGACAGTCTGTCTCAAGCCCAAAGTGTGGGCCCATTTCTCAGAGGGGAACAGCAAACGGGTTAGGCAATGGGCTTGAGGTGGGCATGAGGTCTGCACAGCAGCCTGATTCCACTGCATATTAGAGGAGCTGTCAAGGTCAGAGACCTGGGCTGTGAGCCAGCCCAGAGAAGGGAGTGTGAGAGCCAGCAAAGACCAGCCGGGAGGAGACAAGCAAGCATTTTACACAAGGGAGTTCATTTACCAGAGCATCAAGTGAAAACCATAGTCAGAGTTCCAAAAGCCAAGGGTCAAGAGTCCAGAGATCAATTCAAGGTAGCAGGAACCAGGTGCTGGGAGCAAGGAACAGGCAAGAGGAGAGCTTGAAAGAAGTTTGCCACAACCAAAGGAAAGCTTCCAGGCAGACAGTTATATAGCCCAAGACACAGGTGTGGCTAGTCACTGCTTCTTGAACTTAGTCAAGGAAGCCTCCCTTTGCTCTTGAGTCTCTGCCTTGTTCGTGGGCTGATTGGCACAGGCTCCAAACCATCTTCAGAATCGGATCACTGTTGCCCTAAAGGAGCAGGCAGAGGGACGTCCAAGCCTGCTTTGTCTGTGGCAGCAGGGGGAGCTCCTGAGCTGCAGGACTCATCTCCAGCCAAAGCCACAGGGACCAACAGCTGCTGCTCGTCATCAGCAGCTCTGACAGGGGCTCCAGTTATCGCAAGAGCCTTCTAGAACTTTTCCTAAGAGCAAAAGACAAGACTCACCTACGGAGTGCAGGGTGCCTCCAGCTTTGGGAAGGGGGAGTAAAAAGGATCCTATTCCCCACTTTCGAAGCTGCAGATGGAAAAATCACAAATACAGACGGCCAGCTATCCTTAAATTTTTAAAACTGACTTTAGTCAACTCTGTCCAAAAGTTCTGGGTGGTACAAAGTTGGCTCCCAGACTTGAGACCTGACTTGAGACTTGACTTGAAAGTATCTTCAAGGACTTGAGACTTGACTTGAGACTTAAAGGTAGAGACTTGAAACTTGGCCTGAGGCTTGGAGTAAAAGACTTAAATACATCACTTCTAATTGTAACACTATCTAGCCCCCAATTCACCAGCTTGCCTCCTTGTTAAATTCCTTACTGAAATCAAGATACACTACATCCACAGCACTCCTGTGATCTACCAAACTTGTAACTCCTTCAAAAAAGAAAGAGATAAGATTAGTTTGACATGACTTGTTCTTGAGGAACCTGTGCTGGGTCTCAGTATTCACAGCATTCTTTTCCACGTGCACATGGATTATTTACCATCTGTTCTAGAACCTTTCTAGGTATGGACATGAAGCTGACTGGTCAGATCCTCTGTTTTGCCCTTTTTTGAAGATAGGAGTAACATTTGCTCTTTTCTAGTCTTCTGGGACCTCTCTTGTCCTTCAAGAATTCTCAAAAATTATTGACAGTGGCTCTAAGATTATATCTGCAAGTTCCTTTAGTACTCTTAGATGCAGCTTAGCTGGTTCTGGAGACTTGAATTCATTTGTAATAGCTAGGTATTCCTTTACAAAAACAGCAACTCACTGTGGTTTGATTCCTCAAGTTCATTGTCTCCATTTTGGGACTCTACTCACTATAGGTTACAGGTGGAAAAAATATTTTTGAGTATATCTGTGTAAGGGAATTTATGTATGGTTGAAACACTAACAGGATTCCACTCCAAGTCTAGCAAATGAGGAACACACACTTTTTATGGCCTTGTTCTTGCCCTGAGACTCTTCCCTATTGTCCTGAAAACCAAAGAAGAGGGCCCAAGCACTATGACCCAGGATCAGGTCCTCATATCTGGCAACATGAGCCATGTGATAAAGATTTTTCCTAGCCACTCACACAGTGTGGCATTGCTGGCCACAAATGTATATCCAAGCTTATTTTCACTGTTTGTGAATTTTCTATTTAGCCTAAGCCATGCCATTTTGTGGAAGACAAACCATTTCATATTAGATTTTAAAATGTGCTGATGGCTGCGTTTCTAAACTGCTGAGAGGAAGAAGGTGAAAGGAATGCTTATGGAAACCAGACATTCTCAGTTCCTCAAGGACATCTTATTATTATACATCAGGTAAGAATGCCTCCATGAGTTAGGTCACTTAGACCTGATAAGGACCCCACAAACCCCTTCTTTGGGAGCAACCGGCTAACAGGCCTTCATTTAATGCTAAGTCATGCGCAGGGACTCTGCTGTTTGAACATCTCCTGCAACCTAGATCAGCTGTAAGTGAGAAATAAAGTTTGTTGGCCCCATCTACCTGCTGTGAGAAGGCACAGCCTTGAAATGGCAGTGGAAGTGAGGGTCGGTCCTTTGATCAAAACTCTGTGTTGGGGGTCTTCTCTTTCTAACAGACTCAGGATTCCTCCCAGCAGTTCCATGTTCATCCCAGGGTGCAACAATATTGAGGTTTTATTTCCTGCCCAACAGCTTGACCATCCCTCCTTCTCTTTCTCATCAGCCATCTGCTGCTCACCACCAGCAAATAGAAATGGAAAGAATATTCATTTTTGTTCTATTCTCTGCCAAGAAAAGGAGTTTTCCATTATTTCGGGAATCCTGTTGGGAAGAATAAAGAGAGCTTTCTGTGAAGCACTAATAGCACTTAGATGCAAGATTGCTGTGCTTGGAGAAACTTCAGTTGGCACCTTACATAGGAAGAGCTGCAGCCATTCTTGTGTTAGCCACAGCTTGAAAATGGGAACCATGAAAGCCACTTACTGTGATTGTCCTAAAAAAACCCAGATGGTTTGTGTTAAAGAAGACAAATGAACACTTGGAGATGTGTAGGGGAAATCTCTGCATACAGAGGTATGCTGTAGTTGTTCTATGCAGCCTTTGAGCTGAATGGCAACATTGCACAATTCAACCAAAAGGCCAAACGCATGACAAATATACAAATGCACACAAACATTCATGCACAATGCTCATTAGTGTACAATGCACATATGTGTACAATGCACCCACGCAAAATAGTATTGATTTGCAAGTTTGTTTCTGAGATCTTGAACCAAATCTGGCTGTTCTGCACTGGACAAAAAAGTCCAACTTCATCCATAGGTGAACTTATGCATGCATAAGACAGCAACAAGATTACAACCTGTGGGAATTGGGCCATGTGAAAGAGAAAGTACCAGAGGTGGCTGGTTGTTCCCATGCCAGTGGGGCAGTGAATCCACACCAGGAGTTATTTTAGGCTCTAAGGGAGCTCTCCAAGGTGCTGTACCTATTCCTTTGGATAGTTCTTTTACAGCTAGCTAAAACTTGGAAAGGATTCATTGCCCCACTCACATGGGGTGTCAGTGTAGTTTCTCAAAGTGTGGCATATATTTTGAGAGACAATGTTTATCCTTACAGACTTCATTCCAGCCACTGCCCAGCAGGAAAAGAGGTGCACCAAGCAACTGAGCATGTTACCATCCCATCATCTTATTTCCCTGTGCACTGAGTCTGAGTTCTCCTTCAGCCCACAAATAACTCTAAATTCAGCTTAAGGGGAAAGTTTGCTTTTTTATTATGCATTTGCCTTTTCACATTATCCGACAAGGTAATTTGCAGTAAAATGGCCAGGTAGTTTTCTGAATGCTCCAAAGTGCCAGAAACCATGTCTTGCTGGGGAAGTTTGATCCAGACGATTAGATCTCTGGACAGGTTTTGGAGGATAAAAATCTAGACTACACTGTGTGCAGAGATTAGATGATCATACATTGCAATTTATAATTGAGTCTGTTTAAGAAAAAAAAACCTTTCAGAATTCCAAGATGCAACTTAAAAAACAGAAATCCTGTGCTCACAGAAATGTGTATTCACAAGCTATGTTGCACATATTAATAACTGGCTGTTTCTTTATCTGCTATAAAGCCAAATAAAAACAAAAATAAAATTACCCATTGCCTCCTGCTGTTTCCTTCAGTATTAAGCAGCCATTCTAAGATACTCTCTTGCTAGATAGGTGTTCCCCTGGCTGTCTATTGGTTGTTTAGGAACTGTAAAATAATACCCTTGATTATCCAAGTGCATTGCTCCATCGCTGAAAAATCACAACTGTTTTTTATTATTATTATTATTCAGATCATAAGCACTCCTGCAGACAGGATACTTTAATATTCTGGAACACAGCAGAATTCCCATGGAGTCAGAAAATACCCTCAGATTAAGAGATATGCATTTAATCAATCAATGCAAGTTTTTTTTTTTTTGTAGAACTCCCTAGATTAGGGTTAAAGAAGGACTGGACAAATTCATGGAGGATACATCTATCTGCAGCTATGAGCCATCATGGTGATATATGTCCATTAGTATGAGAGGCAGTGGCTATTTCTACACAAGGCTGTTGTAGAGCTATTATTCCAGTTTCAACATCCTATGGAATCCTGGGGTTTGCAGTTTAGGGAGGGGCCTCAAAGGTCCCCTCAAAGACCCCTCCCTAAACTGCAAACTCCAGGATTCCATAGGATGTTGAAACTGGAATAATAGCACTATAACAGTCTAGTGTGGAAATGGCCAGTATATCAGGTTGGCTTTGTTCTCCCTGCCATGCTTTTAGCTAGCTGCCTTGCTTTATTGGGTTTTGCTGTTCTGTGAGGGGATGATGGGATCAGCTGGGAAACAGTGTGCTGGGAACATGCAAATGCTACTGTAACAAACTGTGATGAGGGTATAACTGCAGGCAGACAGACTCAGCTGGAAGGTTGAACTGTGGGCAAGCTGAATGAGAAAATGGGAGGAGGATGGAGGAGTCTGGGATAGGAGATATTATCATTAACTATGAAACAGAATACTAGCATGTGCTAATTTGAAATGTTACAGCTTATAAGGTGCTGCAAATCCAGTGCTGGCAGTTGCCAAGGTGTGCAGTTGTTTCCTTTGAAGTTCCTAAAGAAAGCTTTTGTAACCTTTAAGCCTAGAGCTATCCTGTACATCACACAGAGTGCCTCTTGGGCTGGGAAAATAGGAAGACAGAAGCCCTTGCGTTAACATGCAGTTCTCAGGCTTCCCGTAGGCAATTTGTTTTGTTAGTTAGGTCAAAACTTACAAAATGAACTTCAACAGGGAGAAATGTAAGGTGCTACACTTAGTTGGAAAAAATGAAAAAATGAAATGCACAGACATAGGATGGATGACACCTAGCTTGACTACAGTATGTGCAAAAGGGATCTAAGAGTCTTATTAGTCCACAAGCTGAACATGCGTCAGCAGTGTGGTGCAGCAGCTGAGAAAGCCAACACGATTCTTGGTTGCATCGATAGGAGTAAAGTGTCTTGGTTGAGGTAAGTAGTAGTACCACTCTATTCTGCCTCGGTCAGACCCCACTTGGAATCCCGTGTCCAGTTCTTGGCACCACAGTTCAGGAAGCATATGGACAAGCTGGAATGTATCCAAAGGAGAAGGATGGTAGAAGCTCTGGAAACCATGAAGCAACCACATGGGTGGAATCCTGTTGGTCACTCCAAGCTAGAAGAGACCCATTCAATTCATTGCTGAACGGGGAGTCAACATGCAGGTGAACTCAATGAAAGCAGTGACTTCAGTATGGACCACCTGTAGAAGTGAGGCCCAAATGAAATGGTGACACTTGTAGAAATCCACTAATGCAAGCGGAACCTGAATAGGTCTGTTGCACAACAGTCAGAAAATAAGTAGAATTGTATGTATAAGGGAACTGACACAGTGGCAGAACACGAAAAGGTTTCTCCCAATTATCACTTTCCAAAGTGCACATTTTTTTTCCAACTGCACATTTTGTGCCCAACTGCACGGAACAACAACAATCTGCCACACACACAGCCCCTTCCTCCTACCTACTCACAAAAGTCTTGCAGTGATCCAGAGGCACAACCTGATCTATGATCTGAGCCACTGACTGGCAGATCAAGCTTACCTTGCTCCACAGAGGAGCTTCTGGCTTTGTTGCCAGCTGAGGCTGAGCAGCATCTGCCCGGAAGGCAAAAGACCGATCGCTGTTCTCAGTCCTCTCTTCTCCCGTGTCCCTGCAGAGGCTCTTGGTCTTCAGAGAGCTGTCTGATCCCAGCGGAAGATACTGCAGCTTCCCTTTCACGGTGCCAGTGGGTGCCCACATCCTGAATTTTCCAGGTCTGTGCAGCAGGAGGAGAAACAGTGGGGATCTCTGCAGAGTCCTGGGCCAGGTTTTTTGAGGAGGTGATAGAAGGAAGAGGAGGAGGAGGTAACCTTCTTGATGGGGAAATCACTCTTTCTTAATCTCCTGCTGTTAGGAATCAGGTTGGGATTGCACGGGACACAGTAACAGCATAGAGCCATCCAGTCCAGCCCTATTCCTTCCTGCAGGAAGACACAATCCTAATGCTCCCTTTTACAGATGACCATCCAGCCTCTCTTTAAAAATCTCCATAGAAGGAGGAGACTCCACCACATTCCTAGTTAGCAGTGTATTCCACTGTCAAACTGCTCTAACCATCAGCAAGTTCTTCCTATTGTTTAGGTGGAATCTCTTTTCCTGAAGTTTGAAGCTGTTGCTCTATAGTCTCTGGAGCAGCAGAAAACAGGCTGGCTCCATCCTCCATGTGACATCCCTTCCAATATTCAAACATGGCTTTCATGTCCCCTCTTAACTTGCTCTTCTCTTGCTCTTCTCCAGGCTAAACACCCCCAGCTCCCTAAGTTGCTCCTCATAGGGCTTCAGGATTTCCCTACATATGTGGTCGTAATTTTTTTTTCACCATGGCATGTTATCCATATTCAGCTGTATGTTATGGAATCAGCTCTGAACATGCAGTGCCCTTGCGCTTGTGACACCATTGTGAATTGCATGTGCAGATGTGCATTGGGGATAGTAAGTTGCACATGTAAATACTCATTGCAGTTGTACCTTTCTCATAGTAAGCCTGGGGGCACAGAACTGTCAAATCAGTGATTTGTGAACTGCCTTGGGAGTCTTTTTAGCTGATGAGTGAGAAATAAATAAATAAAAGAATAAATAGTTTTGTATATTCATTTGCACAGCGTTGCAGTTCACCAGAGCACAATCAATGTAACTGTGTGAGTGTGAAGTTACTCTCCCTCTCTTTGATTTAGCACCTTAGCCAGGTGTTGTTTCTTTTTGTGCTGAATAGGTGGGAAAGCTGCCCCCCCACCATAGCTTCTGCTAGCATTATTCTTTTTGCTACAGCTTGTGACCAAAGCCTCTCTTCACACATCCTCACTAAAAAAAAAATGCAACAACTCAAAGAGATGCCTGAATGCTTTTTGCAGTTTTAGCTAGAGCAGACTCATTGACTCAGTGAAATTTACTTATACCTTGACTCACCGCTCAACAATTGATTTCGTAGGTCTACTCTAGTTTGGCCGAAAACCAGAGACCTTAGGCTCCGGGATGCAACCTATGCTCTTTCTTGCACCTGCAATCAGGCAGCACAGACCGCCTTGGCAAGGGAGAGCTACCTTTCTGCTTGCCTGCAGACTCTTAATTATAACACTTTTCTGAGGAGCAACATTTGATATTTAGTATCTGCCATTAGATGTATCTGCTAAGTGCCAGACAAAGACAATTAAGGAGATATAGCCCCTGCTGGAAAAAGTGATTGTCATTCAAGTCCCATCTTCGTCACCTGCTGGGTCAGACAGGCAGCTGAGACATGGGCTTAAAACACACAGAAATCAAACTATCTCTCTCTTGAAGAAGAAGAATCCTACCTCTGCATGGATTACGTTCATAGAATCATAGAACTGTAGAGCTGGAAGGGACTCCAAGGGTCTATCTAGTCCGCTATGGTGGCTTGTTGTTGCTTTCCTGCACCATCAAGTTGACTTTGACTTATGATGACCCCCTCAATGAGAGACCCCAAGAGCCCTGATCATCATCAGGCCTTGCAAAGTCAGGGCAGCCCCTGTGGCTTCCTTGATGGAGCCCACCCACCTGTGTTGGGCATCTTCCTCTTTTCCTACTGCTTTCTAATCTACTGAGCATGATCACAGTTTCCAAATGAGTCAGGTCATCTCACGATAGGTCCAAAGTATGATAGCTTCACCTTAGTCATTTTGGCTTCTAAGAGACTCAGGCTTGGTTTGCCCCCGTTGTAGTTATTGATATGCATCCTCAAGTTGGCTCTACAGATGGCAACCCACTAAATGAGGGACCTCTAAGAGATATTATTATCTCTTGCCAGAGTCTTGCAAACTCAGGATCGGAGTCTCATCTTCTGGTCCTGTCTCTCGCTTCAGTTTGGATTGTCCCATCTTCCCCATAGGGTTTTTCAGGGTAAAAGACATTCAGAAGTGGGGGTTGGACTCAATGGCCCTTGAGATCTGTTCAGTCTTATTCTAAGTGGTTTATCAGAGCCCTCTTTGGCACAGTGCTAATCTATGAGTGTTCCTTGCCTAAGAAAACACTGTGGAATTCATGGAGTCACCATAAGTCAACGGCAGCTTAGAGGCACGCACACACACGAGTTCAGTTAAAGTGTCTCTACAGTTGTCACCTTCTCCCCCCACCCCACCCCACCCCACCCCACCCCACCCCACCCGCTACTGCTGTCAGGAACTAAAACCACACACACAAATAGTACAATGCATAAAGCACTATTTATTTGGAGTGAAGTGAAAAGACTGAAATCAAGATGGAAGTACATGAGTTTAAGATGCCCCGCATTCCCTCCCCTCTGCCAAGAGACCTTGGAAGCCATGAGAGACAAGCCAGGGTTATCAGCACATTCCTAGCAGTTTTAGGCATTGTTTATCTAACAGTCCCTGGTACCTACTGCTTCTACCTCTACGAGCCGTCTGATATATTACACTAGACTACACCTCCCATTACTTTATATGGAGGGCTTCCCGACAATGGTTGCTGGCCCTTAGCTTCCCTTCTGGAGCCTCTTTGCCTCCCTCACCTCTCGCCTTCGGAACTACCGGTTCTCTTCTGCTACTGCCACCGTGGCTCTCTAGAGAGAACAGATGATTCTTAGCCTGGTGCATTGGGAGGGGGGGTCTACACTGCTCTAAGACCCTGTTACACCAGTTTAATGGCTTTTAAAGTCCTTGTACTTTCCCTGTGTCTGCATTCAGACAGCCAATGGCTGGGAGGGGGTCACAGGGCTACGAAGAAACAACTGTCCCCACCTCCCACCCCAAGTACTGGCCCCATACATCTGCTGTTGTAGGTTAATGCCCCGTCAGCGCTTCTGTTGGACTGTGTCTTTTCTCTACTCGTTGGTTCTTCTGCACGGTCCCTTTAAATCTCTTCTCCATCACGAGTGTCCTGATTCCTTGTTTTTGAAAGCACCCAGGTTTTTTTAGGAACCTCCCGCTTTCCTTTCTCAATGAAATTGAAGTTATTTTTTATCCCTCAAATTCTTTTTGGGTTTTCAGCATCTCACCTTTAAGAAGCTCCCACCCATGATGAACCCTCTTCTCTCATTTTGTACAGCCTTAACCTTGTTGAAATCAGCTTTCTGATTTCTGATTTGTCGTTGTGGCATTTTCCACAGTGGAGGTGTAGATGTACATTGCACAAGCACCAGATAGGATCTTGTTACTGCCCTGGCTAGTCTGAGCTTTGGGGATATTAAAAAATATCCCTTGATATCACAATTCGGCTGCACTTCTCTATTCCTTTCCACGTGCTTGCGAGGCCACCGGACAAGCACGTAAAGAAGCTCGGCCATTAACAGCCGTAATATTCAAACAACAATACAGGCAGGCCAGAAATAGCTGACTCGCTGCTTGAGGAGACCTCCAGGCGAGTACTCTAATTAAACATGCACACCACTTACAAAAGAGCCTCTGCCCTGCGCTGGCAGCTGGATGGGTAAACTATGCAATACCCAAATACTCTGCGTCTGCATACCAGCTCCTCTATTGAGAACCGCTACGATAACTCACTCATTCAGATTCTGACCTTTCGGAGGCTTTGTCTCCAACTCCAAATCTATTGTTTTCCCCCAAGTACGGCATAGCCTGCGGTCACATTCTCCTTATAAAAACCCTGGCCTATTCACAAACAATTCACTAGCAATTGATAAGCTATTTGTAAACAGCTTTTAAAATAAAGTACCTTATCAAAAGTACTGTTGATTTAAAACAAGATAAAAGCATTTTCAGTCCTATTCAGAATAGTTCTGTCCTCTGACTGGACGGTTTAGATTCACTGTTTTACCAAGTTACACAGTTCATAACGCCAACTCAAGCACAGCCCAGTCATTTTCCAAGGAAGGAGATACACATTCTTGCAAAAAAACACTGGGGAGAGGAATGAGCCCATCCAGCCACCCCTCGTTACAGACGTCAGGGAACTCAAGCCATCCGCCCGGGCTCAGCTTGGCACCGTTCCCCTCCCGCTGCAGTGACCCGTCTCCCCTCAAGGGCACGGTGCCCACGCGGCGCTGTCTCCCTTGATAACAAAGCCATAATCCCCACTGAAAATGACAGCTTTTAAATTGCCTCATGTTCCCAGACTTGAGACTTGGCAGCGAGTCAGTCCCATAAATGCTCCTGTCCAGATCTATGCAGGTCACCGCTTGCTCCTGGCAAAACATCTGCAACAGCATGTTGCAGAAAGAGTGGGGGGATGCCAGCAGAGATGTAGGGTGTGACCCCCTTCAGAATGTCTCCTACACAACTTTCCTTTTCCAAGGCATCTCCCATCCCTCTTTCCCCACCACCTGTCAGTGAGCCAAAGGAGGAACCTCTCAGGAAGGGGAACTCAGATGGAAGGACAGTATCGCCCCACACGAGTTTTCCTGGTCCTCTGGAATTTTTGTAGGAGGCTGCGTGGCGTGACTCTCATCACCAGCAGAGGTATCTCTGGTGCGGACGTGTGAGACGGGGCCTTATTGGTGCCTGCTCCCAGGCAGTGGAACTAAGCCAGGGTTCCTCACCTCTGTGCCATTTGTCTTCTGACTGGCAAAAATGTCTTTATTCCAATGGCCTTTTGGCAATCAACCGGATGCCAGTCCCTTTTTGAATAATGAGATTTACTTACTTACTTATTTGCTTACTTATCCCACCTTTCTCCTACTGTGGGACCCAAGGCAGCTTATACAAGTTGAAACGGAATGCAGTTAAAACGAGACGTAATACAAAGGTTGGTTTTTTTTAAAAAAGAGATGAACAGTTATATTAACCACGTACATTTACAGCGGTTTAAAAAGCACTTAGAATACAGTGACGTCAATAAAAGATACTGAACACTCCAGTTCAAAACAGCTTTTGTAATCCAAGGCCTGGGAGAAAGAAAAAGGTCTATGCCAGTCAGTGGAGTGCAGAGAAGGCGCCAGGCTGGCCTCGTGAGGGAGGGATTTTCATAGTTTGGGAGAATTCCCTGGCCTTATACCAGCCACCAGGAATTTCTGTCTCTCATCTTCTCACTAAACATGGCTGTGGGCATGGTGGGACAGAGACAAAGCCCTCCTCTGCAGATCTTAAAACTTGGTCAGACTCATATGTGACCTCTGCTAATAGTGGAAGGGAAATATCTGCTGACAGCGGGAGTGAGATATTGATTATCTGCTGACAGACCCAATCTTGGGGGAGAGAAGTATTTATTATCTATATATTTATTGGGCCAGAGGTTCACTGGATGAAAACGTACACATCCTGGTCTAAAGGCTGAAACCCCCCTGGCAAAGGTCACACCAAATATCCCCCAGTCACGTATCCAAGAGGAAACCTCGAAAGGCACATATGAGCGCATCAAATGGGCCGGCCGCAATTTTGACACCTTGAGAGACTAAGCGTCTCCCAGATGAGGATAGTGATTGCAATCGCAGGAACTACAAAGATGAGGTTCATCCGCATAACTCGGCTTCTGTCCTTTCCCAGGAAAGGGTCTGCCCCCCTGGCATACTTTGCACTATAATCGACTCCCCTTTCGAGGCTCTCTTTGGAGAACTCCCACCTTTGACTAGTGTCTGCCATGCTGCTAGTTTAAGGCTCCCCTCAGTTCTTTTTCTTTGCCTGCTGATCTATCTTTGCTTGCTTCCTCCTGAACTGCAGTCTTCAAGATCAGGTGCGGTATAACTGCCTTCTTTCCCTCTGTTTTTCCCACTCTTAAGTCTTTCAAACTCAGTAGTCCCTGTGTGCTTGTGTGAATGACTGCTTTGTGTGTGTGTGTGTGTGTGTATGTGTGTGTGTGTAAATTTTGCCAATCCTGCTCAATAAACTACTGATAATTGGATATATGATCTGGTTCTTGTGTGTTCTGACTCCGTAAACATATAGTTAAAGATTGTGCAACGTTGCCCTGCTCTCTGCTTTGCTAAGCAGTGCTCTGCTAATTTCCCCAACCTTTGTATTTTGGTAGCAAATCCAGGTGTCCCTCAGGGAACCCCAGAAGTCAGGGTAACATATGATAACAGCTGCAAGAGTCCTCTTTGTTCAAACTTGGAAATGGAGTGAAGGCGGGTTCTTAACGGAAGGGGGGGGGGTCTTCACATTCTGAACCTATTTGAGAGATAGGATCCAGCACCTTGGAGAACTCCTTTAAATACAAGAGCTCTTGACAGCAATTTTTTTCTTTTCCTTTGCAGGAGTTCCTCCATTCCACCGGCCCTGTCTGTGGGTGTTATGCTTAGGTATGCACCAGCATTTCAGAAAAGAACTCTGTTAGGTATTTATGGGGGCTTCATTTATTTTGGGAAGTCAGAAACATGGAGTTCCACATCCTTGTTGCCATAAAAATGGTGTTGTCAACTTCTTGGAGCTAAGTTCCTCTTTTATTAAACTTGGACAGGGTCACCATCCAATTTCTTTTTGAGAAAGTCCTTTGCTGCCTACCATAAAGGCCTTTGCCATTCTGAAACAGGGCAGGGGAAGGACTGGGCCGGAAGGGAAAGCATGTTGTTCGGGACAGGCAAAAGGTTCTTCGAGAGACGGGCTTTCTCGCTCAGAGGGCTGGTTCCAGTCCGTGACTTGCTCTCTGCCTCCTCCTATCTTGCCGCTTCTGGGTCAGCCATCCCTATTAGCAGTTCACTAGGAAAGGGCAGAAAAGCTATCTTTTTCTCTTTTTCAGGGTACAGCTAGACTGACTAAAAAGTCCCAGATTTTTTTCCTGTTCTTTCCAATTTTATACTGGGTTAAAATAAACCACACTTGGGGAACTGATATCAAAAGCCTCTGCGATGGATTTCCAAAATGTGCATGGATCTCCAAAATAAAAAAAGAAAAAAAAAACAGGAACAAAACCTGGGACTTTCTGGTCTTTTTAATCAGTCTGCATATGCCTTTAATATCTCTCTCCCCTGCCCCTCTCTTTCTGTCCTCCTTTACCACTAAACTGGGTCTAAATTGTATCCAGCCTTTCGGGACTTGTCTGTGTCTGGACACAATCAGCCTCCATGTCCACAGCACAGTGAATCTGCACCGAGTTCTGCCGTGAACTACGGAGGAGCCAAGAGACAGCAAGGTGTGAACATTGGACTACGGTTTGAACATTGGACTATGACCCTGGAGACCAGTACCATTTCTGCACTAGACTGTTATAGCGCTATTATTCCACTTTCAACTTCCTATGCAGTCCTGGGGTTTGCAGTTTAGGGAGGGCCTTTGCGGGGAGGGGACCTTTAAATCTCCTTCCTAAATCGCAAACCCCAGGATTCCATACAATGTTGAAAGTGGAATAATCGCGCTATAAGAGGCTAGCGCGGAAATGGCCCAGGATTCAGTTCCCGGATCAGCCATGGAAAGCCACTGAGTGACCTTGGGCACATTGCAAGCTCTTAGTCCCAGAAAACCCCTTGACAGAGTCCTCGTAAGCTGGAAATGAAAGCACGTAACAAGAACAAGCAAAGGTGCTATTCCAGGTGCTGAACCCATTAAAACCTACTGATCTGGAATCTGCCAGCTTCCACTGGACACAATAAAGAGCAAAACACACTTCAGAAATCTTTAAAAAGTCCTTTATATTCACTACTGCTGGCGGTAGCTATAGAAGACAGCAATTTGATTGATTTGATTTGGTTGACTGATTGATTGAATTTCTGCTCCACCTTTCTTCTGAGATGGGATCCAAGCTGGCTAGTAGCAAAAGAGGGTTAAAAGGTAGGACAGAGAGCTGTGCTCAAATCTTTGGAAGTTAAACACAGCAGACATTGCTCTTTAACATGGCCTACCTCACAGGGAGGTTGTGAAGATAAGTGGTATGAAAACAGTAAAACACTTTGGCTGCAATCCTGTTGGTTTCCTGAGAACTTGTAAGGTCCCCTATGGCCGAGGCTGGACATTTTTGCCCAACGTACTATTTCAGCATCAAACCCAAGGCTGTGAAAACAGAGTTGTGTGCATGGTGCTGTCACACACACAGATTGGGCTGTGTATCTGGTTGTACAACATTGTCATCAATGCAGTAGTCATGGGGTACCATCAACATATGACTCCTTTTTCTTCATTTTTTTAAATTAAAAGTTAAAAGAATTACAAGATCCGCTAAATCAGCACAGCAAGAAACACACAGTTCATCCAAGGTCACCCAGATTAATTAGAGTATTTAACAGTTAGGGAGTAAATCTTTCCATAAATTACTGTGTGAAAAAGATGGGTAATATTGTCTGCTATAAGGAAAATGGATAAATGGGGCCCATGTTAACATAGAATAAATTATGTGATTGGTATTTATTTATTTATTTATATACTTACTTACTTACTTTCATGCGCACGTACAGTCAGCTTTTCCACAAGGGCCAGAGGTCAGTGTCTCTTCTTCCAGCCAGAAAAAGACGGATTCATTGTACCTTTCCAATGGCATGCAACGTGTTTTCATCTTGCATCAACATGGAAATCCTCATACTGAAAATTATTATTAAATAACTAAAATATTAAAATATTTCTATTCCGCTCTTGCTTGATCCTTCCCAGTCTTGGTTATTAAGGTCCAGCAGAGCAGGACTGGCTGGGTGTGTTCGGGGGTGGCGAATGCTTCACTCTCTCGGGAGGAAAGGGGCACTGGTGCATCCTTTCTTGAATAGGGGGTCTCCTGTCTAAGAGGTGTGTGGGAACCGCTGTCCTATTCCAGCTATTACTTTTCTGAGGGTCATATGGTGGCTGGGCGACTTCAGCCACTCTCGGAGGAAACAGATTTTGTTCTTGTGTGCTTTGAAGTCATTTTCAACTTATGGTGACTCTTAAGTGAACCTATCATTGGATTTTCTCTGCAAGATTTCTTTGGAAGGAGTTGCTGCTTGTGCCTAATCCTCAGAGGCTGTCAAAGTGTGAGTTGCCCAGTGGGTTTCTATGACTGAGTGGGGATTTGGACTCTGTTCTTCAGAGTTGCAGTACAATGCTCAGACCACTGCACCACCCCGTCTTAGCTGCCAGCTGTCCATTGTCAGGCAGTGGAGTGCAGAGATGGCAGAAGGCTGTTCAGCAGACAAACCGAGACAGCTTAGCAGTTCACTGGGGTTTGCCTGTTCAGGGTGGAGCAGAAACGTAGCCCAGAGTTGGTCTGGAATCCAGTGGGGAACGAGGTCAGACAGTCTGAGGGTCAGAGAATATAGGCGGACAGTGACCAGGGAATCCATAGCACACAAAGGAAAGGGTTGGCAAACACACATGGTTTCTGGTGTCTGGCCACCGCCCTCTACCTTCCTTAAAAAGGCTGGAGCCAGCTGGCTCTCATCCTAGCCTGCCTGGGTCCTGAGGCAGTTGCATCTCCTTGTCCTCCTTTGAGGCTGCTATTCACCTGGAGAAGCTGACTCCTGGCCCATGACTCTCACCACTCTAGGAAACAGATTATCTGGACCTATTTCAGTCTAGTATCGACTGAAAGAAAGAGTATGGCACTGAAACAGCCTTAGTTGTTCTAATCGATGGCCTGCTTGGGAGGAAAGACAGAGGGAGTTCTACATTTTTGGTCTTCCGGGGTCTCTCAGTGGCTTTTGATAGCACTGATCATGGTATCCTACTGAACTGGTTCTCGCAGATGGGAAACTGGTGTTTGAATCCCCACTCAGCCATGGGAAACCCATTGGGCAGCCGTGGGTAAATTATACCCTGTCTTAGAAGAAGACAATGGCAAACTTCCTCTGAATAGATCTTGCCAAAACAAAAGAAAACAGAACAAAGAAAGGTAAGTCAGCATCAACTTGAAGGCACACAACAACAATAAATCACAGGTACAGGAAAGGTTTTTTCTGTAGCTGACTTCAGCATTACACAGGTCAAGCAAAAGGGAAAATACCAGACAACAGGGAGATCTGAGGAGCATGCAGAAACCACATTGAAAATGTTGACCAAAATGTCCCCCAGTTTCCTGGACATTTTCTCCTAGATCTTTAACTTTCCAGCTTCAGCGGATTTCCAAGTTGACACATTTCTGCAGAATTCCAAGTAGGTAGGTTATAATTAATGAATGCATGATTCTTTCCAAGGAAGGAAGGTAGGAAGGAAGGAAACCAATCTTAAATTTAAAGGCAACAACGGCAAGCAATCCCATATTTTATAACTTACGCCTTCGATTCACTTGACTTGTAATTCTAATTGGAAATATTACAACAATTCAAATGGGTGCATGAATACATTTTTGTGCTCATTGCAAGCTATTTGCATTGGAAGACTTCCAGCTTTGTCTTGAAACTGTAAAGCTGAACTGTCATTTTCATTCAGAAGCCTTAAAAAAAAACTTTTGTTAGAGAATTTGCAATGTGTACTTTCAACCTAGACTTCACCCTTTATTGTGCCTTCAGTTGACACCAAGGCCCTTTCCGCACCTTACCGTCTTCCGGCGCTGGGATGCGGGGATTGCACGTGCAGCCTCCGGTGAGAGGCTCTCGCATCTGGGGTCCTTCGGCTCCGCATGAGCCGCCTACTCGCGTGAGAGCCCTGCCTCTTCCTTCCACAGCGTAGCCTGGGCGTGACCGGCGCGGCTCCGGGGGCTCCGCAAGCACAGCAAGCGCACGCGGGGCCCGGGAGTAGTGCACGATCAGCTTCTAGCTGAAAATGGAAAGGTGCGCGATCGGCCCCTGCCGGCCCCTGGAGCATCGCGCGATTGTGAGTGTGTCGTGCAGATCGCTCCTCACAATCGTGCGACACTCCAAGCCCTCTTTCGCATGGAAAATGCAGTGCGAGAAGGGCCTATGATTATAAGAGGCCTTTTGCCCTCAGGAAGTGACACAGAAATTGACCTTCTGGTTACTTCATTTTTCAAAAAAATCTGTCCTGGGGCTGAAAGAGCTGGAGGAGGTGTTTAAGATGTGGCAAAATTGCCCTTCAAGCCCACTTGGAGTGGTGGGGAGGCATCATGGGGCCAAAAGCAGATTGAGGAAGTGTGGCCTCCAGTTGCCATGAAGGTCCAATGCAGCCCTCCAACCTAAGCCAGTTGCCCACCATGATCCAGACCCATACGACTGGAAAGACTTAATTCACACAGGCTGGTCACGCTGGAATGCGTGTGGCGTGCACATGTGTGCATCCTAATTTTTAGAACTCACATCAGAGTGGACAACTGTGGTTCTCCAAGGGCTGCTGGACTGCATTTCCCATCAGCCCTGGTGAGCGTAACCAGTGGCAAGGGGTCAGAGGATCAGCAGTTCCAAAATATTTGATGGGACACAGTTGCTTGCTCTTCCTTTAAAGCAGAGAGGGGCAACTGTGAGGGACTGGGGGCTACACTTCCCCCACACATGGCAAAACAAAATACGTCCATTTTCCTATACAGTCCCTCTCAAAATGGTGACAGGAAGTGATCTTTCATCACTTCCTGACAGAAGGAAACAGTACTTTCGGTTCAGGTGTCCTTGTGGTGATGTGGTGGAGGGAGTTCTGTGTGCTCGCACATTTAGGAGAGCTTTCTGTATGTTTTGGAGGCAAAAATTGCCCCAAAAATCACAATGATTTTTTTTTAAAAAAAAACCATTTTGGTAAGTTTGGGGGCTTTGGGGAATTTGTGGGGGAGTTGGGGGACACAGAAGGGAGAGGTAGAGGTGTCATGTGTCCTGGGGGCCACACTATGCCCAGGATTGTCTTAAAGGGTGGGAGACTTGTTGTAGAAGGAGATTTAGAAAGAAGCAAGGCTTGTGACATGTGCAGACGGCACACTAATTTGAGAGGCTCTTTGCTTTTTGAAGACAATCTCCCCCATAGTTAGGGCCCTCTCACACTACGCTGTTATAGCGCTATCATACCACTTTAACTGCCATGGCAACCTGGCACGGAACCCTGGGATTTGCAGTTTAGGGAGGGGGCATTTAGAATTCTCAGCCAGAGAACTCCTGGGCCCCCCTAAACTACAAACCCCAGAATTCGAAGGAGGTTGCCACGGCAGTCAAAGCGGTATGATAGTGCTATAACAGTGTGGTGTTTTTTGGGGGGGGGGTGGTAGTTGTGAGGACCTAAGTTTCCTCTTCTGGTGTTCCGAGAAGACTGTGGATTTCTCTTCCACCCCCCATCTCCCACTATCAATGTTTCATTGATATGATTTCAGATTATTCTTGTGAGCCTGCAGGGAGGTAAAACAGAGACATTTAAAATCAATCAAGCCGGATCAATGTAACAAAGGAGGTCACTTTGAATAGGTCAGCCGCCTCCAGCTCCGGTCCTGTTGGCGCTTCCTGGGACTGGCTGCATGTTTTCCAGGATGTTTTAGCAGCGGTGGTGGAGACAGAAGGAAGGGCTACATGCACGGATCATGCACGTTTCAGTAAATCTACTTCCGTGTAATTATACAGCGATTGTACTGTGCCGCGCTTCTGCTGAATGGCAACGCTCTGTAACCAGATTTGTGTGCCTGTTCGTTGTTCCCATGCAACGGGGGGTACTGCTAATAATGCCTTGGGGCTGTTTTTGCAGTCCAAGTAGGACCTGAAGACGGTGACAAATCTTTACCCAGCACCCAAGAATACACCACTGCATGCCTGGAATCCTGTGGGTTTATGTTTTACTTTCATATATGTGCCACCTTTCTCCCAAAGGGGGACTCAAGGTGCCTTCCAGAAAGAGTCAAAGAAAAAAAAACCCTGAATAATAATAATAATTAACAATTAAAACTCCCACATAAAATAATATAAAATCGTATAAAAACATACAAACATTTTAAAGATAAATACAATATCCCAGTAAAAGCTTCTCTGATCACCCCCATTAAAAACCTGGTGTTAAAAAAGGTCTTTACCGGCCGACAAAAGGAAAACAGGGAGAGGGGCAGCCAAGCCTCCTGTGGAAGGGAGTTCTACAGTCTCGGAGGCACCACTGAGACGGGTCCGTCTCCAAAGACCTCCTCAAGTGAGCCTGCAATGTGTTACCCTGGCTTCTGGGGGTCCCATGGGGGACACTTTGATTTGCTCCAAGTTGTAAAGGTGGGGGAAATTAGTGGAGCATTGGCATTAGCAAAACGAGGGGCAGGGTAACCCAGCAGGATCTTTTACCCAACTTTACAGGGTCAGGCGAAGCAAAAAGTCGGACAAATGTACGAAATAAATGAATTTTATTAAATGAGTATAGTATCACACACCGACGCACTCACTCACTCACGCACACAAGGCCTATTAAGAAGGAAATGAGGTGAAGAGGTGAAAAATGGATAGGGGATATAGCAAGGGATTGTTCAGGCGGTGATACTGCACCTATCCTGAAGTCTTCGGTCTGGGAAGCAGAACCTAATCAGTCCACACTGCAGTATCTCCCACCGTGAGCGGGTGAAGAGGGAGAGGTAAGCAGCTTGCTAGAAATGCAGCTGACAGCATAATCCAGTCACTTTGCAAACCCAAAGTCACACCTAAGAGGAAAATTGCCCCTGTTGAGCCTTTGAGGCAGCCTGTTGGAGTGCTAGAAACAAGGATGACTTGAAGAAGCTTGTATATGATGCTAAAATTGTATTGGAGAGCTAGTGTGGTGTAATGGTTTGAGTCTTGGAGTAGGATGCCGGGGAACAAGAGTTCAAGTCCCCACTCGATCATGGAAACCCATGGGATGAGCTTAGGCAAGTCACACTCTCTCAGCCTCAGAGGAAACCTCCTCTGAATCAATCTTGCCAGGAAAACCACATGGTAGGTTCTACACTTTAGAGTCTCCAGAAGTTGGAATGAAGGCACATAATAAGCACACAAAATTGTATCAGCAGGAAGAAAATGAATCTTGAGACTTTGGTTGACTAAAGAGATCTTGGGGAAATGTCAGAAGGTTTGGGATTAAGACTATATATGCATCTTGGTCATTGCACTGAATAGTAGTTACTTGTCATAAAGCTTCTACTTATGTGCTTGTGCAATAAAACCGGGTTTTTGCTGACCCTCCTTTGAGCAAAGGACCCTCCCGAGGCTCCTTCCGGGGTGTCGCAACACTTAGAATCCCATAAAAAGAATACTAGCTACACCTTTGGGAGTTGGGCACTGGGGCATTTTTGGTGGCTTACAACATCTTTCTCCAACAAGATTGCGATGCTTGTCTATCGCAGAATAAAAAAGAAAAGAGGGGTGAGGTGCAACAGGGAGAATTTTTGAGACTGATGGGTTTGTTTCATCATGAGCTTCCACGGATACTAATCCATTTGTTCCACCAGCGAATCTGATGTGCTTTAGTGGTGTATTACTGCACTGGTAAGGGATTGAATTAGAGGATCCTGTCTGTGATTCTTTGCATACATGCTTATACTAAGACTAAACTCTCAGAAGGGTACACAAGCTGGCAACACTTGAGTATAGGCATGCCACAAGTTGAGTGTCTCCTATCCAGAAATCCAAAATTCAAAAACCTCCAAAACCTGAAACTTTTTGCTGCCAGCTGCCCAATTCCACCTTAGACCTGGCAGCGGCTGCACTTCTGTTTGTTTCTGTCTGTCTGTTTGTCTCAGTTTCTCTCCAGCCTTGTGCCTTATACACAAATCAAGTAAGAGAACAAATGAGATGTGAGGCTGGAGAAAGATGTGAGGCTCCGTGAAATGGTGGGAACCCAGGCGTACAGCTTGGCCCAAAGTGGTGGCTGTGGCACCACATTGTTTCTCCACAGGCTCCCTGGAGGTATCCTGTACAGGACTGTATTTTATGTATATGCAAATACACATATTCCAAAATCTGGAAAAAGAATCCAAAACACTTCTGATCCCAAGCATTTTGGATAAAGGAGACTCAGCCTGTCCTACCTCGAAGACCCACGGACAATCCGATGAGAAATTTATAACTGCATAGATGATAAAACTTGCACTCTCTCCCCCAGTCTGCCCCTGGATGCCCCACTCTCTGCACCGGTAACAGAGCGGTAGAAGCGGGGTCAGGCTTCGGCGACCGACTGAACACCCCGCCACAGCACAGCACAGGCCAGGGGTGAAAGTTTCCCGTCTTTCTCTATAACAACAGAGGAACGGCAGCCTCTCTGTGTAGAACCTGTCCATCATATACCCGCCCGCTGTCTCTATGTGGCGGGGTCAGTCCTGAGTAATCCTCTGCCAGCCCGCTTTTCAGCTGTTTTTAAAATGTTTCAGTCTCTGTCTCTCTCCTGCTCTTCCTGCTCATACGTTCTCTCTTTGTCCTCAGTTTGCTTCAGTTGCTGCAAGCTGGGTTCAGACTGACAAAGCAGGTCGCGTTCAGTTGACTTAGGAAGGAGGACAGGGGAGAAAGGGGTGGGGTCTTGCCCTTCCCGGGAGATTTAGCCAAAATTGAACTGTTGCAGCCTCTCCTAGCTTCTGTGTTCTTCCTCATTCACAACTCATAGGCCATTTCCGCACTAGACTGTTACAGTGTGATTATTCCACTTTCAAGCTCCTATGGAATCCTTGGGTTTGCAGTTTAGGGAGGGGCCTCAAAGGCCATTCTCAAAGGCCCCTCCGTAAACTGCAAACCCCAGGATTCCACAAGAGGTTGAAAGTGGAATAATCTCGCTATAACAGTCTAGTGCGGAAATGGACATAGAATCATAGAATCACAGAGTTGGAAGAGACAACAGCCGTCAAGTCCAACCCCTTTCTGCCATGCGGGAACACACACTCAAACCACCCCCAACAAATGGCCATCCAGCCTCTGTTTAAAAACCTCCAAAAAGAAGACTCCACTACACTCTCAAACTGCTTCTTACCATTGAGAAGTTCTTGTTGATGTTTAGGTAAAATCTCTTTTCCTGTAGTTTGAATCCATTGCTCCTTGTTCTAGTCTCTAGAGCAGCAGAAAACAAGCTTGCTCCATCTTCAACATGACATCCCTTCAAATATTTAAACATGGCTATCATGTCACCTCTTAACCTTCTCTCCTCCAGGTTAAACCTACCCAGATCCCTGAGCCACTCCTCATAGGACTGCAAGGTTTCCAGACCCTTCACCATCTTGGTTGTCTTCCTCCGGACACTTTCCAGCTTGTCAATATCCTTCTTGAACTCCTGCCGTCATAACCATGCTCCGATGTTGCCTGGCCGCACACGTCCCAGTTTCCACCTATGAAATGTTGGAGTGTTGTGTCCAGTTTCTCTGTCCCACAAGAAAGCAGGGGTTCTGCTTCTGGGTGCCACAGTTTTTTGGAAAATAGACACCAAACCCTTGGAGAGAAGATGGATATAGCCATCGTGACTAACCCAGATGCCTCTCTTGAAAAATAATGATGGTGGCTTTGCTCAGTGACATTGATACAAATCAATTTAATCATTAAAGAGTCTGCCACAGAAATTGCTTCCTGATGAAATGCCTTTTCATCCATGGCTACTACAATATTTTTTATTGAACCAGGAGGGATTTCATCTTGCCCTTCTGGTGGCAGGTCTGGTAACGTTGTCTTCTGGGAACTGAAAACAGAACCTGCAGGCTGAGCCAAACAGAATCGCACTGGGACCCAGCCTTGGCTATTCCATTTCGTTAATGTACATTTCATGTCTCTGCCAAATATCTAGTATTTATCTATTTACTGATACATTTGTATTCTGCCCTATATCATGAAACCTCAGGCTGGCCAATAAGTCAAATCAGTCTAGCCAGTTTAAATTTTAACTGTTAAAACAATTTAAAATTCAATATAGTTAAAAAAAATAATAATTTGCATACACTGAGGACATATTAAACAATTCAAGAAGCTAAAACAGCTTAAAGGATTAGCACAATTTTTTTTACAAAAAAGTGTAATTACAAAGGAAAGAAGAAAAGGTAATAAGATAAAACGAAAGAGATGGTACAGAGGATACGAAAATAAGCTAGCTGCACACATTATTATAAACTGACCATCTTTCCAAAAATATGTTTTCTTAAAGTTGGCATCTGTAAAATAAATATTCATAACGTATAAAACAGATGCAGCTAAAGTGACAAAATTTTCTGACTGTTGAATTACAAATGGTGAATGTTTATTTTTCAGTCTTAAGGCCAAGGTCTGATATCAGAGTTGTAAAGAGTGAATCAAACCACCATCTTGTCACGACCTGAGTGTTGGTTTCGTGGTTTGAGTGTTAGGGTAGGACTCTGGGAGGCCAAGTTTCAAGTCTTCATCCAGAGTTTGGATCCCTGTTGAGCCATGAAAACTCACTTAGGCAAATCACACTCTCTCAGCCTTAGAGGAAGGCAATGAAAAATTGCCTCTGAAGCAATATTTTGGGGAGTCAGTGCAGTGTGGCGGTTTGATGAGGACTTTAAGGGACCACTGTCTGAGCCCATTTCCACACTACACTCTTATAGCGCGATTATTCCACTTTCAACATCCTGTGGAATCCTGGGGTTTGCAGTTCAGGGAGGGGCCTTTGAGGATAACCTTTGAAGCCCCTCCCTAAACTGCAAACCCCAGGATTCCATAGGATGTTGAAAGTGGAATAATCGCGCTGTAAGAATGTAGTGCGGAAATGGCCTCAGTCTCTGCTGAACAATGGCCAAGTCACATGAGGGGTGGCTTAGGGAGCTGGACATGTCTACCTTGGAGAAGAGAAGAGTGAGAGGTGGCACAGTTGTTGCCTGCCTTCGAATCATTTCTGATTGGTGATGACTCTAAGGTGAACTTCTCCCAGTGTTTCTTGGGGGCTGAGAGTGTGTGACAGGTCCAAGGTCACCCAGTGGCTTTCCATGGCTGAGCAGGGAATTGAACTCTGGTCTCCAGGGCCATAGTTCAAGGCTCAAACCACCAAACCACACCGGCTCTCACTGACATGATGGCTGTCTTTTTAATATGAAGGGAAGTCACAGAGAAGATGGAGCTAGATTGTTTTCTGCTGATCCAGAGACCCGAACACAAACCAATGGATTCAAATGACAAGAAAACAGAGTCCATCTAAACATTAGGAAGGGAAACTCCATCTTTGGAGAGTCTTTAAACAAAGATTGGATGGGTGCTTTTCAGAAATGCTTTAGCCATGTATTTGTGTAGGGCAAAATTTGGACTGTGATCCCTTCCAGCTCTGACATTCTACGTGTCTATGATCCCATGGAAAACCACTGGGCCAACCGAGGCAAGTCATTCTCTCCTAAGAGGAAGGCAGTGGCAAACATTTCTGAAGAAATCTTGCAAAGAAAATTCAGCCAATGTGTTTGAACACTGAACTAGGACTCTGGGAGTCCAAGATTTGGATCCCTGTGAGCCATGGAAACCCATTGGGTGACTTTGGACAAGTCACACTCTCTCAGCCTCAGAAGAAGGCTATGGCAAACCCCCACTGGAAAAAATATTGGCTGTGATAGGTTCACCTTAAGGTCACCATAAGTCAGAAACGACTTGAAGACACACAGCAAAGCAACAAGAGTAAATCTCCAGATTAGGCATGGAGGCTGAAATCCCACAAGCCCACACATAGCTCAAGGGTCCTTCATGTGGAATTCCACTGTGACCCACCTGACATGCCTACTAGGACACAACAGTGTGCTGCAAGAGCCTCCTGTTGCTGCCATTTCATTGCTGGTGGAGATTGAGGGGCATTGTAGAAACATCTGGATCTATCCCCAGGACTTCTTCAACAAGGACCCATTGGGGACCTCCAGTATCTCAGCTGACGATGTCATCAATCGGTGTCTGTCTACAGGGCATAGCTAGGTGTTTCCCCAGTCTCCTCCACTCTCCACCAGAACCTGGGGGGGCTATTCTGTCACAGCACAACCGTTAATCCTAAAAGGATGGCTCTTCACTTGTTGTAGAAGAAGGAGGGGAAAACCAGCCTCTCCAACAACTCAACAAATAGATAGGGGAGTATGAGGTGGACTTGTGCTTGCATCCAGCACCCTTGGAAGCCCTGTTCCCTGATTTGCCTTTCGACTGTCAGAGAGCATGGGAGGTCCTTCCTGACTTTTAAAGAGGGCTACCACCATCCCTGCTCCATCTTCTCTTCTCTTTTGAGGATCCACAGAGGAGGAGACACCTGAAACCTGTTTAAAAGGTTTAAAAGGTAAAATGGCCCTCTCCAAAGAAGCAATTCAACCTCCCAGGAAAAGCAAGTTGCAGGGGATCTGGATGGGATGGGGACAGTAAAAAGTATTTAAAAATACATAGAAAAAAATGTCATGGACCACATGTGGCCCATGGCTGTACTTTGTCCATCTGTGGGTTAGATGAACCTTTCCTGTGACTCACAGCTTCATACTTGCACATGAGCTGCACTCATTTATCCAGACAAAGGAAAGTGCTTTGGTATTTAAGAAGATATTTTAATAAGAAATCTTAGCAGACATCAAGCTAAGCATGAAACAACAGCCTGAAAAAAGCCAATGCATTTCTGGACTGCATCAGTAGAAGCACAGTGCCCAGGTCAGGGGAATTTGTAGTGCAACTCTATTCCGCTTTGGTCAAACCCCACCTAGAATCCTGTCTCCAGTTCCTTTCTTTTTTTTTTTTTGACATACCAAATTATATATAAGCATATGAAAATTATACAACATCATACATAGTTACAGTGCCTTATACATAGAAACAGTAAATCTATACTTTTTAATGATAAAGAAGCAAAATACATTCAAATATTTTTCTTACAATACTTGAATTTGTGTAAATTTAGAATACTGATCTATTTTACTCTTTCAAAGCAATAACTGATAATTGCCCCCATTTTCTCTCTAGGAATCCTGTGTCCAGTTCTGCCAGGGCAGTTCAAGAAGGCTATGGACAAATGTGTCCAGAGGAGGGCGGCCAAAATGGTGGGAACCGTGAAGCCCTGTGAGGAGCAGCTTAGGGAGCTGGGGATGTTTAGCCAGGAGGAAAGAAGATTAAGAGGGGACGTGATAGACATGTTTAAATGTTTGAAATTATGTCATCTGGAAGAGGGGGCAAGCCTGCTTTTTCCTGCTCCAGAGACTGGGACGCTATGGAGCAACGACTTCAAACCTCAGGAAAAGAGATTCCACCAAAACACGAGGAAGAACGTCCTGACGGCGAGAACTTTTTAGACAGCGGAATGAGCCGTCTTCTAGGGTGGTGGGATCCCCTTTCCGAATGTCCTCAAACAGAGCTCGGACGGGTGCCTTTTGGGAGTGCCTTAGCTGCGTCTTCCGCCAGAAGTCTTTCCCTCAGACTCTGGACTGGGGTTTTGCTTAATTCCCAACTCAGTGTGCATGAGAACCCGGATTTGCCACGGCAGGAATGAAACAGAAGGCAGGCAATTTCCTGGGTTTCACACAGCAAGCTCCTCAGCAAAGACTGGGAGTTATTTTTTTCCCCGCCTAAGTCCAATTCAATCAAAGAAAAATTACTTTTCTTGTCAGCACCCCGGAGTAAGTGTGGTGAAACAAGCATTTGTGTCAGGTTAATTGTTCTTTGGATTGCCAAAAACCCCAACGAAAAGAGAATTCAAATATTAACTCAGACAGGGAGTGGGTGAAATGCCAACACGGGAGCCCGGGAAGGGAGGAGGCGCGGCTGGCCGGGCGGGTGCGGCTCCGGCTGAGCTTTCCAGGCCGGGCGACTCGGCACAGGGAGGTCACGCCGCCCTTCAGCCTGTCGTGCAGTGTTGTCGGTACGCGAGGGATAATGACCTGGCAGAAGAAGCAGGGTGCCTCTGTGTGTGTCTCTGGGTGTGAAGGTAACAAACCGCAGCTCCTGTTTGGGCTGCATTTAAAGCCGCAACAGAGAAAGAATCAGGAGATGCAGCTCCAGGGATTAATTCCTGTGTACGCCACTGTTTATGCTCCCAATTTTGGGCGAGGCCCTGGGATATACAGCATCCCCTTATGTTCGGGTCGAGGACCCCTGTGTATGTCAAAATTCATGGATGCTCAAGTCCCATTAAAAACGGTGGTGTAGTAAAATCACATCCCTTAGGTAAAATTACAAACAAAGAGAGGGCATGCTGATCAAAGTTGCAGATGACACCAAATTGGGGGGGGGGGGGGGGGTTGCTAGTACACCAGAGGACAGGATCAAATTTCAAAAAGGCCTTGACAGATTGGAGAGCTGGGCTAAAGCTAACAAAATGAATTTCAACAGAGAGAGATGGAAGGTCCTGCACTTGGGCAGAAAAAATGGAATACACAAATGTAGGATGGAGGACACGTGGCTGGGTAGCAGTACGTGTGAAAGGGATCTAGGAGTCTTGGTAGATCACAAGTTGAACATGAGTCAGCAGTGTGACGCAGCAGCCAAGAAAGCCAATGCGATTCTTGGTTGCATCAGTAGGAGTATGGTTTCTAGATCGAGGGAGGTAATGGTACCACTCTATTCTGCATTGGTTAGGCCTCATTTGGAATACTGTGTCCAGTTCTGGGCACCTCAATTCAAGAAGGATATGGACAAGCTGGAGTGTGTCCAGAGGAGGGCGAACAAAGCGGTGGAGGGTCTGGAAGCCATGAAGCCCTATGGGGAGTGGCTTAGGGACCTGGCAATGTTTAGTCTGCAGAAGAGAAGGTTAAGAGGGGACACGATAGCCATGTTTAAATATTTGAAGGGATGCCATGTAGAGGAGGGAGTGGTTTTGTTTTCTGCTGCTCCAGAGACTAGGACAAGGAGCAACGAATTCAAGCTGCAGGAAAGGAGATTCCACCAGAACCTCAGAAAGAACTTCCTGATGGTCAGAGCTGCCCAGCAGTGGAATCTGCTGCTACCTCCACACAGTGTGGCGGAGTCTCCTTAAGCAGAGGCTGGATGGCCATCTGTTGGGAATGCTTTGATGGCTGTTCCCGCATAGCAGAGGGTTGGACTGGATGGCCCCTGGGGTCTCTTCCAACTCTATGATTCTATGATTCTATGCCTTTACTGTAAGCAGAAACGGACTTGAAAAAATGTTCCATTTTGATGAATGCTTTCAGTCATCTGGTCTCCACATTTAATAAGAGAGGTCCTCATTCAGCTTTTGGAAACTAACAACATCCTTTTCCATGATAGTAGTTTTGAAAGAACTGTATGTTTCAGACTTTCACAGAAATGTAGAGTTAGAAGAGACCACACGGGCCATCCAGTCCAACCCCCTGCCATGCAGGAACACCCTCAAAGCACTCCCGCCAGGTGGCCATCCAGCCTCTGCTTAAAAACCTCCAAAGAAGGAGACTCCACCACACTCCCAGGCAGCATATTCCACTGCCGGACAGCCCTGACCGTCAGGAAGTTCTTCCTGAGGTTCAGGTGGAATCTCCTTTCCTGCAGCTTGAATCCATTGCTCCTTGTTCTGGTCTCTGGAGCAGCAGAAAACAAGCCCTCTCCTTCCTCTACATGGCACCCCTTCCAATATTTAAACATAGCTATCATGTCCCCTCTTCACCTTCTCTTCTGCAGACTGAACATACCCAGCTCTCTAAGTCTATCCTCATAGGGCATGGCTTCCAGGCTTCCCACTATTTTGGTCGCCCTCCTCTGGACCTGCTCCAGCTTGACCATGTCCTTCTTGAATTGGGGTGCCCAGAACTGGACACAGGATTCAAGATGAGGTCTAACCAAAGCAGAGTAGAGTGGTACCAGTACCTCCCTCGAACTAGACACCATACTCCTATTGATGCAACCGAGAATTGCATTGGCTTTCTTGGCTGCCGCATCACATTGCTGACTCATGTTCAGCTTGTGGTCTATTAAGACTCCTAGATCCCTTTCACACGTACTGCCATCCAGCCACGTGTCCCCCATCCTATATTTCTGCATTCCATTTTTTCTACCTAAGTGTAGGACCTTACACTTCTCTCTGTTGAATTTCATTTTGTTAGCTTTGGCCCAGCTCTCCAATCTATCCAGGTCATTTTGAATTCTGATCCTGTCCTCTGGTGTATTAGCAACCCCTCCCAATTTGGTGTCATCTGCAAATTTGATGAGCATGCCCTCTATTCCTTCCTCCAAGTCGTTGATGAAAATATTGAAGAGCACTGGGCCCAGGACAGAACCCTGTGGCACCCCCGCTAGTCACTTTTCTCCAGGATGAAAAGCAGCCATTCGTGAGCACCCTTTGGGAACAGTCAGTCAACCAGTTACAGATCCACCTGACAGTAGCCCTGTCCAGCCCACATTGTATTAGCTTCTTTGCAAGAATGTCATGGGAAACTTTGTCAAAGGCCTTACTGAAATCGAGATATGCTACATCCACAGCATTCCCTTCATCTATCAAGCTAGTAACTCTATCATAAAAAGAAATAAGATTAGTCTGGCATGACTTATTTTTGAGAAATCCATGTTGACTTCTTGTGATTACTGCATTGCTTTCTAAGTGATTAGAAACTGACTGCTTAATGATCTGCTCCAGGATCTTTCCGGGTACTGACGTCAGGCTGACTGGGCGATAATTATTTGGGTCCTCTTTTTTTCCCTTCTTGAAGATGGGGACAACATTTGCCCTCTTCCAGTCTGCTGGAACTTCTCCTGTCCTCCAAGATTTCTCAAAGACCATAGCAAGTGGTTCCGAAATGACCTCTGCCAGTTCTTTTAATATCCTAGGATGCAATTCATCTGGCCCTGGAGACTTGAATTCATCCAGTGTGGCCAGGTATTCTTGTACCACCTCTCTACCTATTATGTACCTCATTTCCCCTGCTTCTTCCCCTGCTCCCCAACCACCAGGTTATTTCCAAAATAAGTAAACCACCATAAATAACTAATAGAGTTCTTTTCCAAAATATGAGTACAATAGAACCTAACACCCATCAGCAGGACCAGTGGAACGAAGGAAAATCAGCAAGGGAAAATGTTGCTATCCAAAAGCTCCTAGATTCAAAGGAATTATCCAAGGTGCTGAATTCTATCCCTCAAATAGGTTCAGGACCTTGTACAGTTCTTTTAATTGCTTAGGCACTGTTGTCAATAAGTTCATAGAACCACAGAGTTGGAATGGATTGCAAGAGCCATTCAGCCCAAGTTCCTGCCATGCAGGAATAGGCAACTAATGCACTTGTGAGCAATGGTCACAGATGGAATGGATGAGAGGGCCTTCCAGTTCAGCCCCCTTCTGCCACGCAGGAATACACAACTAAAGCACTCATTAAAGGTGCCCATCCAGTCTCTGTTCAAAGACCTTCAAAGAAAGTCTGCTACCCTCCAAGTTCCACTGTTGAACAGCTTCTACAGTCAAGGAGCTCTTCCCTTCTTGTAAGCCAGTTTTCTGTCCTACACCCTTCCAGGAGGTGAGCCTCTTTGGCTGCCTACCACCAGGACGTCCGCTAGTAACTCTTATGGGCCGGTCTGTTTCCAGCATTCACAGTGCTGACTCACAAAGCCCTACGTGGCTTGGGTCCAGAACTGAACCTCCCTTTATGAGCCCAGAAGAACTCGCAGATCTTCAAGAGAGGTCCTTCCCTCTGTTCCACCACCTTGTCAGGCATGTTTGGTGGCAGCAAGGAAAGGAAGACAGAGCCTTCTCAGTGTCTGCTCCCAGACTTTGGAAGTCCCTCCCTAGAGATGCCAGGATGGCCCTGTCCTTGCCCTCCTTCCAACATTCTTGTACCATCAGGCTTTTAGAAACTGGCTGGGATGGGCTTTTATAGGTGTGTGTGGTATTGTTTTGAAGTTTGCATGTAGTCATTTAACGCATTTCAAATGTTTTAACTTCATAAATTGTGTTTTAAGTAACTTTTATCTTTATCCTTTTGATGTTTTTGTACAGTTTTAATCTGTATTGTTTTTAACATATTGTAGGGCGCTTTGAGTCAAACTACCCGGAAAAAGCTGGAATATAAATGAGCAAAATAACCAACCGGCTAATTAACTGAACAAATAAATAGACTGTCCCCATACTGAGGAAACCTGTTTCAGTGACAACAGAGTGCAGTGAGGGTCGGCCTAGAGATGCGACTGGCAGAAGGTTGGTCTCTCCAGAGCAGAAGCAATAATGATCACGTAGCCCTCCAAACACCCCTGGACTGTGGGTTCCAGCAGTCTCTCGTCACCCTCCAACAGAGCTCCGTCTTTGCCGGTTTCCCAAGAGCTGTGGTGGGTGAGGAACGCTGGGAGTTGTAATCCAAGTGCTGTTGTGGGTGAGGAATGCTGAGAGTTGCACTCCAACAACCAGCGGGTGAGGAATGCTGGGAGTTGCAGTCCAACAATCTCGGAAGGGCCGCACGATTCCCACCCCTGCTCTGTAGTTAGGTAACTTTGCTGTCTTCTTCCAAAAAAGTTATCTTTAAATTGGCACTAGGGGAAAAAGAAGAAGGTGGGGGAGATAATTTCCACCATGGAATCAAATTGTTTGCTAATCTTCTTCCCTCCCGTCCTCCCCAAATCTTCTGCTGAGATGATGATGGTGGATAAAGGTGCCTTTTGAAAACAGTTACACTTCCCGTGGCTGTATTCTTCCCCCGCCCGCCCCTTTCTGTCTCTCTGGCACAATATTTTATCTCTCCCTCTCCCTCTCTCTGAAGAAGAAGTGTTTAATTTGCCTCTTTTAAGTTTCCTTCCCTCTAATCTGGGGGCTGTCGCATCTTTCTACCTTGTCAGATCTCCTTTGTCATCCGGCAGTTTCTTATCTCCTTCCCCATGGTTTCGCCATCCCCCATCTCTGCACAGTCTCAGTTATTTTATTGCCAACTTGGGGAAGGAAAAAGAAAATATATATATCTGGATATGCAGAGGCAAGATAAAGGGTGGAAGCATTTGCAGCTCACGGAGACAACGGTCCTGATCTCCTTTCTTTGAAGGTGCCAGCAGGGGATAGATGCCCAATTGTCACAGTTCCCTCCTCGATGGCTGCCAAACTGAGTGAAAAGTTAGTGAGGCCAACTGCAGAGAACGAGAGAGGCCCGTCCTTACAGACCTGTGGGAGGACAAAGATTTGGGAAACAAGCAAAAGTCTTCAGCAGCGGGGCTTCTAAGAGGTGGCCATGGGTCCAGGGACAAGATGCACGATTGTCCTGCTCTCTAAGAAGCATGGACACAGCCGTGGCCTGGGAAGGAGACAAGAAGCAGCAGGCATGGTTCCATCATGCCTGGGCCCAGAAGCAAGTGAAAGAAAGGTCCTCCCTCCCTCCCCACGGCCCCTGCCCTGGCGGCAGAGGGAGAGAGGAAGAGGAAGGCATGGCTCCGTCATACCTAGGTCCATAAAAAAAGAGGAAAGGCCCTCCCTCCATCCCCACGACCCCTGCCCTGGCTGCGGAGGGAGAGAGGAAGAGGAAGGCACGGCTCCATCATGCCTAGGTCCATCTGCTGAACTTAACCCCCTTCCACACTAGCATCCCCTTTTCCTTTTGTGTCATGTCTTCATTAGATTGTAAACCAGAGGGCAGGGAACAGTTTTGCTGTTCTTTTACTTGTAAAGGACCAGGTACAGTGGTGGTGCTATGTAAATAACTGATGATGATGATGATGATGATGATGATGATGATGATGATGACGACGACGACGATGACAACAACAAGGCCAAATGACAAATGGTTCCTTTGGTACAGTTGTTCCACATCCTTCGCAGGCTCAGTGCTGGCATCCTGCTGGTATTTTGTCACATGTAAGACGACTTACACAAGTGGCTGTACTTTTTTGGCCACAGTGCAAGGTCGGTATTCGGTTCACCTCTGAATACACAGAGTTCAACCAATGTGACCATTGAGCATGCAGTTGCCCACCCTTGGATTATAAGTCTCCAAACCTCCCCGCTTGGTTCACTGAGGTTGTGGAAACAGCCCTTTGCACACACACACACCCCTGTGCAGTAGGACAATCAACAGGCACGTCGGCAGGCAGACCACCACACGCCTCCAACGTTTCACAGAAGGAAACTGGGGCATATGTGGCCAAGCAACAACAGAGGCCATTTCCGCACTAGCCTGTTATAGCGCTATGATTCCACTTTCGACCTCCTATGGAATCCTGGGGTTTGCCGTTTCGGGAGGG
This sequence comes from Cyclura pinguis, assembly GCA_030412105.1. Lineage (NCBI taxonomy): Eukaryota > Metazoa > Chordata > Lepidosauria > Squamata > Iguanidae > Cyclura > Cyclura pinguis. Next base: position 1,791,920 of record CM059601.1, read on the forward strand.
GCCGGCCGGCCAGCCCCTCCCGAAACGGCAAACCCCAGGATTCCATAGGAGGTTGAAAGTGAAATCATAGCGCTATAACACTCTCGTGCGGCAAACTCGTGGGTTGTGATGAGTTATAGAAAGCCTACAAGAGTGATGGGAATCCCATGGTTTGCTGATTAAAAGGTTTGTGCCCCTTGGCTTCCACCTGAGTCTCCAAAAGAGAAGAACTAGTGTCCATTTGGATGAGCAGCCTTTGCTTTAAAAGTGCCTTATCAGGACTAAAAGGTTCTACAGAAGGTGAGTTTGGAAGGGATTGGCAATTGCTGATTGATTATTTAAGAGGAGATGAGGGTGATATGATGATTTTGGGGTTCTGAACTTGCAGCTCTTATTTTCTTAAATGATTAGGTGTCTATTGCGATATCATGTGAACAGGTTAAAGAAAATTACAGATGACTTTCATTTGTTGCCATACTAATATATTTATTCTTTTCTTGTATTAGTGCTTCTGTGGAGCTGCTATGGGCTGTTGGTAAGAGGAGTGGGAACCACCTTTTTAATTATGTATAGTTATTTGTTTATCAGTTTAGATTGATGTTTATAATTCCGTTGTTTTGTGATTATTATTTAGCATTATATCGTATAGCGGATCTTGGGTGGTCTTTGTATGGATGCTTTTCCCCCCTTTCTTTCTATGTTTTCTTTGTTTAGTTTATGTCTGGTGTTTTGTGCTTCCATATAATAAATAAAATTATTTTGGAGAAAAAAGGCCTTAGCAGCTGTGGGTTTCCTTCCTTGGAAGGCAGGGACCTGACAAGATGGCCTTTGGGTTTCCCTCTGACTCTACATTTCTGCAGTCAAGGATAAGCCAGCCTTCCGCTCCCGGGCCTCTGCTGGGGAGAGCAGGGGCCGGGAGCCAGAATGGTTTCCCCTCCCGCCACACATCCGTGCTACAATCAGTGCCTTTCGCTCCACGTCAATTGCGGAGCGGCCTCAGAAGTGGCACCCCACGGACAGCCTGACAAACATCCTGCATTTTCCTGCCTTCGCTGCCACGGAGAGGGAGGCCCTGACGTATTTATCGCTGCGTGAGCCCTGTTGGATTTTTTTTGTTTTTTACATGCATCTTCATACCAGAGCAGTTCCTCATTGCTGCAGAGGAACTTAGCCCAGCAGTTATTTTTGGCTCTTTTTGGAGTTTTGGGCTGGAGACCGCTGCTGTCCCTGGTAGGCTTCCAAGCTTGAAGGTATTAGCCTGGGAAACCCAGGGATCAAGCGGGTGTACCGCCAACTGTCTGTCTGCATGCTCAGCATCTCTCGGTGTGGATTACGGAGTCTCTGCCCGGCTCGGGCTCTGCATCCATTTCCGGCTCAGCGTTAGGCTCATAAGCGCCGGTATTGATCCAAACATCCAGATCCCTCATGTGGGAACAAGCGAAGAGACGGACAGGGAAAGCAATCCTTTGATCGGCGGAACCAGAACGGGGCCCCCGGGCAAGCTTTGCCCAGCTCAGCCTTGCAGGTCCGAGATAAGGCTTCCTCACGAATGGTACGGGCCAGTCTCCCCAAAGGGGTGTCTTGCGTCTCCCAGTCTCCTCCACCCCATCCAAACCCCTACATTGGATCCCAGCTCTCTTCCCACGGCTCTCAAGGGCGAACCGGGAGGGCAAAGCAGGGGCCGCAGACCAGCCGTTCTAGAACCTGCCGGATGCTTTGAAGTCCAAACCCATGGGCGACCCGAAGTCAGGGTCACCCATGCCACAGCATCATCGGCCAAAGACCGACGATGAGAAAGGGTTTAAAACAATTAAGTTAGCTATCATTTAATAAATGCACTCATTTGAAGTTTTAAATAGAGAAAAATGCTTTAATACACAAAAGTATTAAAACATAACGATAAGAAACATAACAGTAAGAATGAAACAGACCCAGAATGGGGTAGTATTTCGAGCGTTGGACCACAACTCTGGAGACCAGGGTTCAATTGCCCACAGGGCCATGGGGTGACCTTGGGGTGACCTTGGGCATGTCACACACTCTCAGCCCCCTGAGAATCCCATGATAGGTTCTCCTTAGGGTCGCCATATGTAAGAATTGGTTTGAAGGCACACCAGAACGGCAAAGAATAAAACTACAGTGCGTATCCACCCAGAAAAGACTCTTCTGTGCTACCATTTAATTACCAAACCCCTATTTAAATAAAAAAGACCTTTGCCTGCTGGCGGAAAGAGAGCAGAGAGGGAAGCAGCCTTGCCTCGTGTTGGAGGGAGTTCCACAGCCCAGGAGGTAGCCACCGTGATGGTCCATCTCCCAGGTCCTCACCAAACAAGCCCATGACTGTAGGGAGACCGAGGCCATTTCCACACTACACTGGTATAGTGCTCTTATTCCACTTTCAACATATCCTGTGGAATCCTGGGGTTTACAGCTTACTGAGGCCAAAGAGCTCTCTGGCTGAGAACTCGAAAGATCCTTCCCTAAACTGCAAAGCCCAGGGTTCCAAAGGAGGTTGAAAGTGGAAGAATAGGGCAGAAATGGCCTTAGATCCCATGATTCCATGACTCTTTGCTCATGGAGACAGAGGGTGCCGGACCAGAAGCTTGTCCTATAACGATGGGGACACCTCATCTCCTGCATTCTGGTCATGGGACCCAGCAGCCTCCTCTGGCTCCTTGGATCTCCCTCTTTCTCCCTTTCTCCTTCCCAGCTTCTGGATTTCCACATTTAGGCCCCTGACTGTATTCCCCCCTGTGCCCAACTGCCTCCGAAAGGTAGCCTGCAGGATGATCCCATCTTTATTAGCTTTTAAACAGCCCTTAAGAACCGCTCTGTGCCAAACGGCATGTTATTAAGAGCACTGGGAGCTGGGTTTTATAGTACGTTAAACTGCTGCTGGGTTTTCTCTGTGTCATTAAACTGTTTCTTATATATTTTAAAATGGCTTTTTATGTTTTAAAATAGGTTTACAGGAGTCACCTTGGGAGGACTTTGCCCTGGAAGGTTGCATATAAATACTGGAATAAAACCAACAGAAGAAAATGAACATTTTCTGCTTGTTAGCAAGGTATGCTGAGACAAAGGAGAAATGGCTAATTTCTCTCCGATATGCTGCCAGTTCTTGCAATGGCTCACCTCTTAGGACTGGTTGATGTCTTACAACTGTGTGCAGACTGGGCTTCTGTCTTTGGCTGAGAAAATCTCTTTCTTCCTTTTTGGAGTAAAATCAAATGTGAAAAAGAGTACTGTGGAGTTCTACAGTGCCTTGTGCATATTGTATGGGGTCTTGTTGAGCTGGCCCAACTTGTCCAATTCTGTATTTCCTTTGTGAAGCAAAATCTGGAAATACCACAGAATAGAATAGATGGGATCCTGTTAGTGTCCCATGCAAGTTCCCTGTGGAAGCGGTAGAACATTTTAATACTAATGAAGCACTTCACTTACATCGCAGAGGAGACTCAAGTGGCTCACAAATAGATAGAAAATCACAATAAAAACACATATAGTTAGAAACATGCAAAATTAAAAGAGTACTAATTATCAACAGAATTAAAGCCATTAAAATCATATTAAAACAAAGCTTAAAAACAGAACAGGAGCGTGAAATTGCCTTTGTTAAAATCAGTTTCCAAAGACTTGTTGGAAAAGAACAGTCTTAACCTGCCTCCAAAAGGGCAGCAACGGAGAAGCCATCCCGGCTTCCCAAGGAGGGAGTTTCAAAGTGTGGGAGCAGCTACTAAGCGGCCTCTGTCTCTCACATCCACCCCCAGCTAAGTCTATGATGGTGGTGGGATGGAAGGAAGGAAGGCCCTCTCTTGCAGATCTTAGAGTTCGGGCAGGCTCATATGGGAACACACAGTCCTTCAGTTCGAGTTTGCAGAAGCAGATTCGCACATGTGTCCTATTGCACATAGATATGCAGGGAACATAAGACAGACTTGTGCATTGTACACAGAAGTGCATTGTGGGTGGATACCCATTATGTATGGATACACATGCAGATTTGGGCCATTTCTGCACTACACTATTATAATGCTATTTTTCCACTTTCAACATCCTATGGAATCCTGGAATTTGCAGTTTACAGAGGGGCCTTTAGAATTCTCAGCCAGAGGGATCTTTGGCCTCAGTAAACTACAAACCCCAGAATTCCACAGGAGGCTGAAGGTAGAATAATAGCACCATAACACTGTAGTGCAGAAATGGTCTTCGTTGTGCATTCATTATCTACCAGAATATGAAGTCTAGGGATGTACCACAAGGTTGCATGGGGTGGGGGAGAATGCTTGTGGTGCCTTTGTACATGGATGTGCTTTGCGGAGAGATGCAAATGCACAGTGAGTTCTGCATTCAGTTGCCCAGTTTGTGCCTTGGGTCAGTTGTGTAGCGTTGCCATTCAACATGTTACCCTGTTTTCTGGGGGTCCCGGGAGGGACACCAAATTGCTGTAAGTTGGGGAAATTAGTTCAGAGCACAAGTTGGCAAAACGAGAGGCAGGGTAACTTAGCAGGATCTTGCAACCCAGTGTCCTACGGGGTCAGGCCGAGTCAAGAAGCAAACCATTTGGAAAATAATGAATAGTCTTTATTAATCACAGGCACACAATGTATGCAACACAAACACACAAATAACTAAGGAAAATAAAGGCGTGAGGAAGATAGCGGGATGTTTTAGAGGGATAGATGGTTCGGGTGATACGAAACCTGTCCTGAAGTCTGGGAGAAAATGGAGAGCGAAGCTGGGGTTCGATGTATCTCAGCACGTGGAGCCGAGGGGAAGCCCGCCAAGCGAAGTGGCAGCAAGGCGGTCTGGAACTCGGGAGCGATCCGAGGAAGCGCTCAAAGTCAGGGGTTTTTATAAGGAGAATTGTGACCGCAGGCTAGGTCGGACTTTGGGAAAACAATAGATTTGGAGTTGGAGACAAAGCCTCCGAAAGGGCAGAATTTGAATGATTGAATTAGAGCCGAATTTATCAATAGAGTTACCGGTATGCAAACGCGGAATACTTGAGCGTTGTATAGCTCGATCATCCAGCTGCCAGCGCTGGGCAGAGGATCTTTCTAGAACTGCTCGCATACCTAATGGAGGTACTTGCCTTGAGGTCTCCTAAAGCGGTGAGTCGGCTGTTTCTGGCCTGCCTGTATTGTCTAGGAATATTACGCCGATTTTTGGCCGAGCCTGTGTGCGTGCTTGTCCGGGGGCCTCTCAAGCACGTGGAAGGGATATGTGAAGCCGAATTAGTGATATCGAATGATATCTTTTATATCCCCAAAGCTCGGGCTAGCCAGGGCAGTAACAAACATAAGGGTTGCATAGTACAATTAATGGAACCTGTCCAGAGAAGGGAAAGCAAGATGAGCAAAGGTCTGGAAACAGAACACTGTGGTGGAGTTGGGTACATTTAGCTTGGAGCAGAGAAAGCTGAGAGGTGGCATGATGGGATTTAAATATCTGAAGGGATGTCAGGTAGAAGATAGAAGGAGCTTGTTTTCTGCTGCTCCAGAGGCAAAAGAATGAATCATAGAATCATACAGTTGGAAGAGACCACAGAGGCATCCATTCTAATCCCCTGCTATGCAGGAACACCCATCAAAGCATTCCCAACAGGTGGCCACCCAGCCTCCGCTTAAAAACCTCCAAAGAAGGAGGAGACTCCACCACGCTCCATGGAGGCATCAGCAGATTCCACTGCTGGGCAGCTCTGACCATCAGAAAGTTCTTCCTGAGGTTCAGGTGGAATCTTCTTTCCAGCAGCTTGAATCCATTGCGCCTTGTCCTAGTCTCTGGAGCAGCAGAAAACAAGCCCGCTCTCTCCTTAACATGACATTCCTTCAAATATTTAAACCTGGCTATCATGTCACCTCTTAACCTTCTTTTCCTCAGGCTAATGGATTCAAATTACGAGAAATGAGATTCCACCTAAACACTAGGAATAATTTTTTTTACTATGAGAGCTGGTTGACAGCAGAACAGACCGCCTCGCAGGTTGGTGGAATCTCCTTCTCTGGAGGTCTTTATACAGGGTTTGAATGGGCATCTTTCAAGAGTGCTTTGGTTGTGTCTTCCTGCATGGCAGGATGGGGTTAGGCTAGATGGCCCTTTGGGGTCTCTTCCAACTCTGTGATTCTGTGATTCTAACGCAGAAATCTACCTGCTGAGGTTTACACTATCCAGGCCTAAAGTACCATCTCTACTAAGCCTGCGGCATGTACACCAACGCCTTGCTGTGACCACTGAATACAGAGGAGAGGGCCGTCATCTGCCTGCTGTTCCTTCCAACTGCAGAGAGATAATCTTTTTCTTTAAGCCAGTCAGCTGTAAAGTAAGATGTACCCAAAGCTCTACCAGGGATGTGGGAATCAGCTTTTGATCGCTGCAGACATTTTTTTTGCAAAAGACAATACGCTCTTTCCCCTCCCTGTTGCCTCCCCTGAGATGCTACTCTCTCACTGCTGCCAGCGTCTGTGGGATTAGAGCCTAATCATTAGAGAGACCTGGCAAGAGTGAGGAGGAGGAACAGGAGTGCGCGCGAAGCTCTTGTTTCCCCAGAGCCGCCGGGCCTTTGAAGCGGATTTTCTTTGCTCAGCTCTCGGAAGCCTTTTACGGGAAGCCTGGGTCCCTGCAGCAAGATGAGCATCGCAAAGGTGTGGGGAGGAGGTTTGGAGAGGGAAAGGCAGCCCTGCAAGCAGAGCTCTGCCGAGCAAAAATCAGGAAGCTCACAAAGCAACCGGCCCCTACCCCGTCTCCCGAAGCTCAAGTGCAGCCTGCCAAATAAATAAATACATAAATAAACTTTGGAAGAAAGGATACTCCAAGACTGATGGATGAAGCTTCCAGGCCTTCACGTCTTATCTGCGTTAATTAGGGTGCTACTTCAGGATCATCCTTGAGGTTTTTCCACCAAAACCTGACACCAAGGGAAAATGGCTCCTAAGTGATGTCATTAGGCAACAACCACATTTCTGCACAGCTTGACATAGAATCATAGAATCATAGAATCATAGAGTTGGAAGAGACCCCAGGGGCCATCCAGTCCAACCCCTTGCAGGAACCCACATCAAAGCATTCCCAACAGATGGTCATCCAGCCTCTGCTTAAAAACCTCCAAAGAAGGAGGAGACTCCACCACACTCCATGGAGGCAGCAGCAGATTCCACTGCTGGACAGCTCTGACCATCAGGAAGTTCTTCCTGAGGTTCAAGTGGATTCTCCTTTCCTGCAGCTTGAATCCATTGCTCCTTGTCCTAGTCTCTGGAGCAGTAGGGAACAAGCCTGCTCCCTCCTCAACATGACATCCCTTCCAATATTTAAACATGGCTATCATGTCCCCTCTTAACCTTCTCTTCTGCAGACTAAACATACCCAGCTCTCTAAGGGGTTCTTCATAGGGCATGGCTTCCAGATCCTTCACCATTTTAGTCACCCTCTTCTGGACACGTTCCAGCTTTTCAACATCCTTCTTGAATTGAGGCGCCCAGAACTGGACACAGTATTATTCCAAATGAGACCTAACTAATGCAGAATAGAGTGGTACCATTACGTCCCTCGATCTAGACACCATACTCCTATCGATGCAACCAAGAATCGCGTTGGCTTTTTTGGCTGCCGCATCACACTGCTGACTCATGTTCAGCTTGTGATCTACCAAGATTCCTAGATCCCTTTCACACGTACTGCTATCCAGCCACATGTCCCCCATCCTATACTTGTGACTTTCATTTTTTCTGCCCAAGTGCAGGACCCTACATTTCTATCTGTTGAAATTCATTTTGTTAGATTTGGCCCAGCTCTCCAATCTGTCAAGGTCGTTTTGAAATTTGATCCTATCCTCTGGTGTGTTAGCAACTCCTCCCAGTTTGGTGTCATCTGCAAATTTGATCAGCATGCCCTCCACACCTTCATCCAAATCATTGATGAAGACGTTGAATAGCACTGGGCCCAGGACAGAACCCTGTGGCACCCCACTAGTCACTTCTCTCCAGGATGAAAAGCAGCCATTGGTGAGCACCCTTTGGGTGCGGTCAGTCAAACAATTGCAAATTCACCTAACAGTAGCCCCTTCCAGCCCGCATTTTACTAGCTTGTTTGCAGGAATGTCATGTGGAACTTTGTTAAAGGCCTTACTGAGGTCAAGATACACTACATCCACAGCATTCTCTTCGTCTATCAAGCTTGTAACCCTATCATAAAAAGAGATAAGATTCGTCTGGCATGACTTATTTCTGAGAAATCCATGCTGGCTTTTAGTGATTACGGCATTGCTTTCTAAGTAATTACAGACTGTTTAATGATCTGCTCTAGGATCTTTCCTGGAATTGATGTCAGGCTTACCAGGCGATAATTATTAGGGTCCTCTTTTTTCCCCTTCTTGAAGATGGGGATGACATTTGCCCTCCTCCAGTCTGCTGGGACTTCTCCTGTTCTCCAAGAGTTCTGAAAGACTACTGCAAGTGGTTCAGAAATGACTCTTGCCAGTTCTTTTAATATCCTTGGATGTAGTTCATCTGGCCCTGGGGACTTGAATTCATCTAGTTTAGCCAGATATTCCTGTACTACTTCTCTACTTATTCTGTGCTGCATTTCCCCCCCTTCCTCACCTGCTCCCCACGCCCCAGTTTGGGTACTTCCACCCTTTTGGGAGAAAACTGAGGCAAAGAAGGTGTTGAGTAGTTCTGCCTTCTCACTCCCCCCCCCCCCCCGTTATTAATTGGTCACCTTCTCCATGCAGTGATCCTATCATTTCCTTGTTTTTCTTTTTGCTGCGGACATATCTAAAAAAGCCCCTTTTATTGTTTTTGATGTCTCTGGCAAACCTGAGTTCATTCTGTGCTTTAGCTTCTCTGACTTTCTCCCTACATCTCGTGGCTATTTGCTTGAATTCCTCTTTGGTGGTTTCACCATTTTTCCTTTTCCTGTACATGTTTCTTTTAACACTTAGCTCAGCTGAGAGTTCTTCAGTCAACCATTCTGGTTTCTTTAGACACCTGCCATTTTTCCTCCTTATTGGCACAGTTTTCAATTGTGCCTTCAGTATCTCACTTTTAAGAAACTCTCATCCGTCTTGCACTCCTTTCTCTTTTAGTATTCTTGTCCACAGGATTTCAGCAAGTAACTCCCTAAGTTTGGAGAAATCAGCTTTCTTAAAGTTTAGGATGTGTGTCTGGCTACACTTGGCTTCTCCTTCACGCTGAATGACAAACTCCAAGAGAGCATGGTCACTCCCTCCTAAGAATCCCACCACCTCCACTTCATCAACTAGGTCCTCCCTGTTGGTCAGGATCTGATCTAAAATAGTCGATCTCCTTGTTGCCTCTTCCACCTTCTGGACCACGAGATTGTCTGCAAGGCAAGCGAGGAACCTGTTGGACCTTGAGGTCTTGGCAGAGTTTGACTGCCAACATATATCAGGATAGTTGAAATCTCCCATTACTACTGCATCTCTCCTTTTTGAATGTGTGGTCATCTGCTCCAGGAAGGCCTCATCCAAGTCCTCAGGCTGGCCCGGAGGCCTGTAGCAAACCCCCATAGTCACATCCCTATTGTTTCTCGCTCCCTTAATTCTTACCCAGATGCTCTCAACTTGGCTTCCTGGATTTAAGTCATGATTTCTTCACAGGTGAAAACATCCTTGACATATAAGGCTCCTCCTCCTTTCTTGTTTGGTCTGTTTCTGCGAAATAAGTCATATCCCCTTATTCCAACATTCCAATCATGAGATTCGTCCGACCAGGTTTCAGTAATGCCTATTACATCATATTTTTCTGTTCTACTAAGAGTTAGAGTTCATCTTGCTTATTGCCCATGCTCTGTGCATTAGTGTAGAGACACTTGAGACGATATGCCCTTCGTGGAATTCCTGTACTAAAGTTACTTTCCCTCTCCCTGTTGGTCTCTAGTTCTACTTGGCCTGCCCTATCCATACCATTTGGGCTATTTTTCACAGCAGTCACTGAATCCTTGCCCAGAATACTACTGTCCCCCTTCCCAGTCAAACTCAGTTTAAAGACCTCCTGATCCGTTTTGCGAAACTGTTTGCAAAAACATTCCGGCTGACGGTTGTAAGGTGCAGGCCATCCCTTGCCAGAAGACCAGCCTCGTGGAAGTGGAGGCCATGATCCAAAAATCCAAATCGCTTCTGGCAGCACCATCGTCGGAACCAGTTGTTGATCTCCACTATTCTTCTTTCCCTTCATGGGCCATGTCCTTCCACTGGGAGAAGAGATGAAATGACAACCTGCACACGAAGGTCCTTCGGCTTCCTATCCATAAGCTTGTAATCTTTCATGATGTGGTGAAAGCTGCGCCTCGCCGTGTCATTGGTTCGGACATGAACCAAAAGGAGGGGGTTACGGTCAGTGGGCTTGATCAGTCTGGTTAGCCTCTCCGTTATGTCATTGATTTTGGCCCCAGGGAGACAGCACACCTCATGATTGATTCTGTCGGGGTTGCAAATGATTGGTTCCGTTCCTCTCAGCAAAGAGTCCCCAACCACTATAACTCGTCTCCTCTGAGACTTGTTGGGAGTTACTCGATGAGCAGATTCCCTCATGGCCGGCTGAACTTTCTGTTCGTGCTGAGAGTGTTGGTGCTGCTGCTGTTCTTGGATGCTGCTCTGCTGGTGTTGGGGTTCCTGTTGCTGATGTTGGATTTCCTCCAGATGATGTTCCACGAGCTCTTCCTGCTGTTCCACTTTGTCATTAATAAAGTCAAGAATTTGGAAGCGATTCCGTAGCTCGAGAGTCTCCGTGTGGCACCTTGTCTACTCCTGCGTGTCACATTCTTCCAAGCATCCGTGTTCCTGTTTCGTGAACCAGCTTCTTCATCCTCTAGGTCCTCCATGCACTCCATCTTCAAAAAGGTCCTCTCAGCCCTATCCAAAAACTCCTCTCCCTGCCTAATAATGTGAAGATTTGAAACGTGTGCCTCCGGCTGTTGAACCTTCTCCTCCAAGAGGGCGACCAGCTTGCATTTGCTGCAGGTGTACCCAAGGATGTCTTGCAGGAGGAAAAGAAACATGCCACAGCTGTGGCAGGTGACCGCAGCAGCTCCTTCCCCCTCCGTACCTGATAGTTTAGACAGTTAAATTGAAGAGGTACATCTGGGCTTTCCCTTGAAAGTTCCTGTTAGGAAATTAAGAAAGAAAGCTTAACTAAAGAGGCTGTTCCCAGTCTGAGATGAAATGGGAGATGTTTAGGGAGTTAGGGGTATGGGATAAGGAAGCATTTAATCTAGCCTACTTTCTTCTAGCCAGAGGATGGATGAAGAGGTGAGTGGAAGGTGAGCCCTGGCACTGCAAGGACCAGCAGCGAAGAAGGAGCAAAGTCCACCCTCCTCGTTTGTGGGTTTCTCTTTTGCAGATTTGGTTATTCATGTGTTTGCGGCTGTTGCTTGATTAGTTTGTTCCCCTTGCTCCCTGGCTCCCTGGCTCCCATCCTGCCATCAAATCCTTTCCCTGCTTTTTGCCCACACCAGATTTTATACAGCTTTCCAGCCCACCAGCCTCTCCCCCCACTCCTCTTCCTCCCAGCCCTCCTCATAATCTCCTGGAGGCTTGGGAGGAAGAGGAGAGGGGCAGAGGAATCCATGGTCTTGGAGGGATTTAAAATCTGGTGGTGGCCCGGTGGGAAAGGGAGTGAGGGGCTGGTGCTTTTGGTAGAACAAGAGCCAGGGGAGGAAGGGGGAGCAGGAGGAGTGTGGTGGGGGGCTGGATCTGCTGGGAAGGGTCAGAACATCTGGCTGAGGCATCGTGGTGGCAAAGCGGGAAATGGAGTGGAGGGAAGGAGTCTGTGGTATTCATCTCGCACAGAGAGGCTTATGATATTTGCTTTTTTCCCATTTTTATGAGGGTCCTGTGCCCTTAACCCCCATGGATGGGAGGGCCCACTGTAAATATACAGATTCCACTCCCATAGCCAGCCAGTCTTTGTAAGTTGCAGCGACACACCAGATCAGTCTTGCAAATTGTAGCAAGCTGATGCTCTCCTAGCTGAGCTAGAGACTTGCATCCAGCCCTTTCTTCTTGTACAGAGCTGAGCCCACCAAAACCTGAAGAACTTCATCCTGATCTCCCAGCTGGAGAGGACCCACGGGGACTGGAGAATCAGGGCCGGCCCCAACGTCTGGCAACCTCAGTGTTTGACTTTGGTGGACTGCAGCTCCCAGTATTCCTCAGCACTGAGCAGTGTTAGTGTTGGGGATCCTGGGAATTACAATTCAACAGTATTTGGACAGCTGCGTGATTCATAGTTCTGACAACTGAGCTTCCCATATAGCGCAGGACTCGGAAATCTTCGGACAGCAAGGAGTATTGGACTACAACTCTCATCATCTCTGACACACAGAATCAATGGTAAGGGAGTTATAGGCTGTCGCACGTGGAAGGCAAAATGTGCCCCCCCTGCCCTGTTGTCATGGCTAATGCCTGTGTGGGCAGGTGAATTTCTCTCCCCGATGAATTTATCTAACTTTCTCCTTTAGCTGTGGAAGCTGTTAGTCAATATCACTGCATCTTGCTATTTATGCTTTGCATGAGGAAGCATTTTCTGCTGCCAGAGATGAATCTTCCAGCCTCTCTGAAGATTGCCTGGGAGCATTTGGTACCTTGATGCTCTCTTGCCCTGTGTGTGTGTGAAATGGATTTCTCAATCCATTTTTGTCTGAAGGGAAATATGACCCCTATTTTTGGTGAATATGCGTGGCCCATGTTGTTGCAAAACAACATGGACCAAAGCATTCTCAGCACAATCCTCCCCCGGTCTACTCAGCTGAGGCATGCTATGTGCCTCCTCTTAATAGGGGCCAGGTGCTCTCCCAATGGTTTAAGGCCACCCATGTGGCCAGTCTTGGAAGCTTGTCAACATCTGCCACAGTGTTGCAGTTTTGCACATGTGCAAGTTCCTTTCCATGTCAGTTGTGCTTTATCAGCTCTGGCCATGCTGAGTTCATAAATGCATAAGCTGAGTTCCACGAGTAAAACTATTGCAGTTGCACACGGATGGACAACTGAGAAAGCTGGGGAAGTTTAGCATGGAGAAGAAAAGATGGAGAGCCATCTTTAAATATCTGAAGCAATGTCATGGAGAAGATGGAGCAAGCTTGTTTTCTGCTGCTCCAGAGACTGAAACCTGAACCTGTGGATTCAAGTTACAAGAAAAGAAATGCTGCCTAAACATTAGGAAGAACTAGTTGGCTGTAAGAGCTGTTGTGAAATAGACGGCCTCAAAGGATTCCTTCCTTGGAGGTCTCCGAACGGAGGTTGGAGTGCTTAGCTGTGCATTCCTGCAGGTCGCGGGGCTGAACTAAATGGCTTTTCTGGTCTCCTCCCACCCAGGATTCTCTGAAAAATAAAACACCACTAAACCACAGGAGCAGTTGAACCTTGCAATCCAGCTGTAGGATCTCAACCAGCATCTACCCCTTGTGGTGAAGTTACCTACCCAGTGTGATCCCCTGACTGGCTGGGATCTCTTGAAGGAAGGAAGAAGGAAACTATTGGCAGACCTTCCTCCAAGGCAGTCTGGGGCTACCGGTGCCCTTTCAGAGCCACTGTGCCACTAAATACAGCCCAGGAATATCCATGCCTTCATGTCTTGCTTTTGGGGCCTCCTGGAGGTATCCGCGAGTGGGGTATTCCAGGCAGTGGTAACTGAACGCTCCCATGTCAATAGGGCAGTGAATCCACTCTGGCTTTTAGTCTGAACTTTAAATAAGCTATCCAAGATGCTGAAACTAATTCAAAGGTATGGCAGTACCTGAGACAGCTCCTTTAAAGTTCAGGCTAAAACACAGAGTAGGTTGACTGTCCCCATGGACATGGAATGCTCCTCTACCCCTGGCTATGGGAAGCAGCAAGCTGGGTATCAGAGACCTTTGTGTCTAAGTCAGCAAGGATCTCCCTGTGTTCTCTCATCAGTGCAGATATTTTGCCAGGTACCTGCCAAAATTCCTAAGCTGCAAGCAAATCAACCCATGATTTGTTGTTTCCCGCTTCCTGGTAATTTATGTTTCCATATTGAACAGGCATCTGTACTAAAGTCAGAGGCAAATTAAAGGTATCTTAACAAGAAAGGGGCAGGGACTGCTGCTTTGGCTTCAGACTTTGCTAATGTCACTCTTGCCCTACAGGAGCAGACCCTTCCTTTCATGCTTCTTCCTTGACCATTCAGCCTTCTCTGTAATTCATTGCAAATTACCTAACTGGCCAAATGTAAGGCCATTGCAAACCTTTTCTGATTAGCAGTTTGGAAGATTTTGCTAATTAATCATTGCATGCTACTGAGCCATGGTTGGGCTCTGCAGGATGAGAACAGAGTGGGGGTCAAGACCCAGACAAAGAAGAGGCCTTTCATTGGTGCCAGTGGTGGATAAGCTGAAGATTTGATTCCGGAGGTCCGTCTGCAAACCCAGCTTCTGCCTTCTTTTTCTTTTGGCCCAGGAAATGTGGACACCTTTGCTCACTTGTTCCTACTTGTCTTGTAAATGCTTTGAGAGTTCCTGGTCCTGAAGGATCTGAACTTCTGTTCTAAGTTGGTAGATATGGGCCATAGGCCATAGACCAATCTAATTATGATTTCATGCAATAGGATACTATTGCATATACTACTACTACTACGATATACTACTACGATACTTTCTCGTAGGCTGAAAGCCTACGAGAGCAAGAAAAGTAGACCAGCTGTGCAGTCACGCAGTCACACAGTCCTTTTAAGAGCAATTGTAGTGCTGTGGTTTGAGTGTTGGAATGTGACCCTGGAGATTAAGGTTTGGTTCCCTGCTTTCAGCCATGGAAACCCATTAGGTAACTTTCTCAGCCCTAGAAAACCCAATGATAGGTTTGCCTTAGGGCTGCCATAAGTTGGAAACAACTTGAAGGCACACTACAACAATTTTGTGTTTTCCTTTTATGATTTTATATAGCCCTTGAAGAAGGTCTTAAGAATACACACATGCCAAAATGCACTGGCCTTCTGCACTAACAGAACAGGTGTCTCCTGAACATCTTGAGAGACATCTCCAGTTTCTTCTGTGGGTTCCACTGGAGATTTAGAGATGAACTTTTGGGAGTTGCATGATCCAGACAGACTGAGGTTTATGATGACGCCTGGGACAGGTGATCATTTTAGCCTGACTTTTTCTGCCACTGAGAACCCAGTCTTCTTCTGCCTGTGCAAATACACAAGAAGCCCATTATCACAGGGGACCGTGCACCAACGAACCTGGTGAGGAGAACACAAGGGAACCATTCCATTCAGAAACTGTTCTGCAGATTTGTGCATCCAAAAGCCTTTGCTTGAGAGCAGTGTGGGGTTCATGTTCAAGATGTGTTTGGTTATGTCTCTCTTTTCAATGTTGCTATGCCTTCTTGGGAGGAGGTGGTTATACTTGCCTGATTTTGATCCTACAGCTCACATAGTATCCTGCCGGTGCAGGCTTTTCCTAGCTTGATGATACAGTGATGGACAAATCTTCACCAGCTAAAATTTCTGTCCTTCAGGCTCTTCCTTGATGAAGGTAGGAGTGCAAATCCAATGAATGTCTTTTTTTTCCAACTTTGCAATTGTACTTCCTTCCCCAAAGGCTGGGAATCTCATGCTCTGGTTGGACAGCAGCAGCTGAAAGGCCACTCAGCAGCCTCTCCACGGGGAATGCCTTATGCAACATGCCAGACTGTTTCCAAGGAGCCCGCCTGCATGAACAGGCTGCAGCTGAGGGAATGGGGAGGCAGCTGGGAGCTTCAGTGAGAAGGAGGTTAGTTGCAAGAATGAAAGAATCTCCCTCTCGTAGGAAACACCATTCACCACCAAAAGGAAGGAAGGAGAGGACTTCTGACAGCTCAGCTATTTGTTGAAAAAAATCTCTTTAGTAAACTGGGACAATTTTCAATGCAATGCAGATAAGGAAGCCACCAGAGACAAAAATGATTGCTGGATGGCTAAGAGGAGCTGCCAGATGGGTTGGAAGAACTGGGGAGGGGTGCTGTGGTTTGAGAGATGGACTAAGATGCTGGGAGACCAGGCCCATAACCATGCTCGGCCATGGAATCCCAATGGGCAAACCTGGGCAACTCACTTTGTCTCAGCCTCAGAGGAAGGCAAAGGTGGGGACCCCCCCCCCCAGGTAAATCTTGCTAAGAGAAGAGCTGACTTGAATGCAGAGGCAACATGAAGTAGTGGTCTGAGTTTTGGACCAGATCTCTGGAAGACCAGGGATGGAGATCCCTGCTTAGCAGTGGAAACCCACTGGCTGACCTTGGATAAGTCACACCCTCTTAGCCTCAGATGAAGACAATGGCAGCAAACCTCCTCCATCTTTAGGATTCTAACATTCCATGATTCTGTGAATGAACAAGGAGCCTAAATCACCTTCAATGTACGTTGCTACACAGCCTCAGCAGTAACCAATTGTCCACAAGCTCAGTGATGTACTGTTGGACTTTATACACCATCAAAGCTGCAGCCGTTGAAACTGCCAGTGCAAAGAGAGAACGCTGAACCAATTCATCACCTCCGCCTGCCAGATTGGAAATAAATCCGCATGTAGAAAAGCACGGCTTTGTGTAGTCCATGTGTGTGTGTGTGTGCGTGCGTGCATGTGTGTGTGTGTTTGTGTATTCCTGTGTTTGCTGCTGGGCCACCTGGCTGAAAGCCTACGAGAGCAAGAAAAGTAGGCCAGCTGTGCAGTCACACAGTCCTTTTAATTGCATTAGTCCCATTTGTTGTAGAGAAACATCTGGGAGCAGCCAAGCTCAGCACTGTTTTTTCCTTCTGGGTGGGAAGGAGGGTGCTCATTTATTCGAGCACTTTAGGTAGTAAAATTCTGGCTTAAAGAAATTCTTTTTTCCTAGAATACTGTTGGTGTCATACCCCTGGGCCATTTCCCTTAGGCAGCCGGTTGTGATTTCTGGGCTGTAAGTGGCGTTCTGCATGTGGAACTGCAAGAACACATGTTGCACATGCGGTGGAGGATTCTTGGATGCTCTGCAACTCTCCATTGGAGCCTTCAGTGTCACGCTTGGGATTGCAGAAACAGCTGCTCCACCTTCCATAATGCACAAGGGGACAAGGAGCAGCTGCCCAGGCAGAGACACTGTTGGTTGCAGAATGCTGGCATGCTATTTTCATTTGTTGATGCCAAGCAATAGAGCATTTGACAGGATTCTGACCTATTTTGTAATGGGGGCACTTGCAAGACAAATGGGAACTCAAAACAGGCAACCCTAGGCTAAACGTTTATTTGCAAATGGTCATTGGTGATGACAAGATACAAAGACCACTTGAGTTCATGTTTATCACCAGGAGTTCCTCTGGGGTGTGGAACCACATCTCCCATCATTTCATCCAGCATGATGGGAATCCCACATATGGTTCCTTCTTTAGTTCCTGTTCAGCTAAACTATATTTGATCATTATGTTCAGATCAGACAGACAATAGCTCAACAAGTTGTTGCCTGCTTGATTCAGAACACTGTTAACACCATCTGTTTGTGAGACAAATGAGAAGTAAGATCTTGAACTATTCAACTACCACGTGAGTACATGAGGGTAAGCTTACACTAGGCAAACAAGATGTATGACCTCAGGTAAATAAATCCATTGGATTTACCTATGTGCTGACTCACTATTCAGCACTTGATTCAATGGGTCTACTGTCTTTGGGACTAGCCCATGGGATGCCAGCCATGCATGTTGCTCATTCTTGAATGGTGCATAACTATTCCTCAGTACCTTGAAGGCACTGCTTGGTTCCCTAGAGTTGTGGAAACAGTCCTTGTGCATTATTCCCTCTTTGCACAGCGGGATGATCATAGCATTAATAAAATCACAGAATCTGAGAGCTGGAAGAGACCCAAAGGGTCATCCAGTCCAATCCCATTCTGCCCTGTGGGAACACACCATCATAGTACTCTTTAGCCATTTCCGCACTAGACTGTTATAGCACTATGTTCCACTTTCAACATCCTATGGAATCCTGGGGTTTGCAGTTTCAGGAGGGGCCGGCCAGCCGGCCCCTCCAGAAACTGCAAACCCCAGGATTCCATAGGATGTTGAAAGTGGAATCATAGTGCTATAACAGTCTAGTGCGGAAATGGCCTTTGACAGGTGGCCATCCAGCCTCTCTTTAAAAACCTCCCAAGAAGGAGACTCCACCACTCTCCCAGGCAGCAGCCTCATCCACTGTCAAGCACCATGTACCATCAGGAAGTTCTCCATAATATTTAGGTGGAATCTCTTTTCCTGAAGTTTGAAGCCATTGCTCCATAGTGTCCTGGTCTCTGGAGCAGCAGAAAACAGGCTTGCTCCATCCTCTGTATGACATCCCTTCAAATATTAAACCATAGCTGCCATGTCACCTCTTAACCTGATCGAAAGGTATAGGGACAGAAATCACCATCAGGTGCACAATGCTGGTCTTCTGAGAAGGAAGGCATAATATGACCCCCCTTTACTTACAGAGGTGTAAATTTATACCTCAAAAACACAAGACAGAATCACAGCTATTCTATCTCATTTATATTTGTTACTCCAATGGAAAAACCCTATTCCGGGGTCTACAATTTTCATATTAAATATGATTCCGTGTGCCTGAGAGGTCGCCCGGATGGACATGTAGGCAGCCACGGTCGAACGATCGAAAACCAGCTCAGGGCCAGTAAAATCCCCAGTCACGTAGCCCCAGGAGATCTCAAGCTGGGCAAACCCACAATAAACAAAGGGTCCTCAGCCCCTGAGAAGCCGACTTGAGGGAATTAGCGTGTTTGCCCCTAGTTGAGCAAAAATCCTATCAGGTAAGGCCCATTTAAGATCCTGAGACTTTGGCAACACCTTGTAAACTCGTCACTCAAAGGCTACCATTGTGGAGCTTCTTTCTCGTTGCAACACCCATTGTTCTCCCCAGGAAAGGATTAGCCCTCCAGGTACTTTTTCCCCTACAAATAGTCCCAGTTTTTGAGCATTTCTTTGGATCACTCCCAGTTACCCCAGCAGGCCGTTTCTCCGTCCGCTGAGTAATTCCTTCAGCCCTCTCCATGCTGAACCCCACTTCTCCACTGTTTTTCCCAGACCAAGGACTTCAGGAAAAGGTGTAGTATTACCCCAGCTACAATCCCTTCAATATTCCACCTATCCAGTTTCCTCTCTCTTACTTCTTAATGGGTCTCGGGTGAGTGTGTGAGTGATTGCGCTGGTGCGTGAGACTTTCAATAAAATCATTTATCGGACATTTTTGTTTGGTTTTTGGCTTGGCCTGACCCCGTAAAAACTGGGTAAAAAGACCCCGCTAGGTTACCCTACCTCTCGCATTGCCATTGCTCATGCTCTGGCTAGTTTCCACTCTCCATCATGTGGAGCATATTGAGACGTCCCCCCCAGGGACCCCAGAAATCAGGGTAGCATATTGTCCCATCCTCCACCTCCATCTCTCCTTCCTCTCTCCTCCTCTTGTTCTCCCCAGAATCTGGTCTCACAGCCATGAATATCGATATATACTACAAGATGCATATTTATGTTTCTTTTGCTTTAATGGTCCATAAACACCCTCTGCTCAGCTATTATTGGGGGGGAAAATAATCATATTCTCACTCGTTTTTTGGATTTGCTGAACAGCTACAGTCATGGAGGTGAAGAAAGAAGCTGTGGAACCAAACATTGCATCCTCATTGCATTTTCACGTTAGGCTGGGTCTTGGGTGTCCCTGCATTTGTGAAAAACCTGTATGTGTGTGTGTGCAGAGAGAGAGAGCGCGCGCATGTGAGAGAGAAAAAGAACCCTTTGCTTTTGTTGTTACTTCTGCTGCTACTATTTTGGAGCATGCATTTGGTGGGGGAGGCTCTTCCCCACTTCTACCCAGTGATGGATTTAAGTCTTTTACTCCAAGTCTCAAGTCAAGTCTCAAGTCCTTGAAAATACTTTCAAGTCAAGTCTCAAGTCAAGTCTCAAGTCTGGAAGCCAACTTTATACTCCAACCAAAATTCCAGAATCATTGGATAGAGTGAAATAAATTCAGTTTTAACAATTTAAGCGGAGTCGGCTCTCCACATTTGCAATTTTGCCATCTGCAGCTTTGGAAGTGGGGAATAGGATCCTTCTTACTCCCGATTACTGAAGCTTCAAAAGCTTTAGAAGGAAAGATCCTTCTTCCTCGAGCCCGTTGCCTAACGCATTTGCTGTTCCTCTCTGAGAAATGCACCCGGCACTCTGGGGGTGAGTCTTGCCACCTGCACTTAAGAAAAGTTTTAGCAGGCTCCTCCAATATGCAGCGGTGGCAGGCTGTTGAGCGGACTCCGAGCCTACCTCAAGCCCATTGCCTAACCCATTTGCTGTTCCTCCCTGAGAAATGCACCCACACTTTGGGATTGAGACAGACTGTGGCCAGTAGGGAAAAAAAGATGGAGGCGTCGTTCAAAGTCGTAAGGTTTCTGGATGAACGTGTTATGTGACTGAACCAAGGGCAGCAAGTCAGTCACTAAAAATATACAAGTCTCGAGTCGAGTCGAGTCAGTGCCTCATTTATGGCTGAGTCAAGTCCAAGTTGAGCCACTGAAGTGACTTAAGTCAGACTTGAGTCCAAGTCTATCGAGTCGAGTCTACATCACTGCTTCTACCCCTGTAAGAAGAACTCACTGAGAGAAGAAGGGCTTTCCAACAGAGGAACGGATCCCCTCAGAAGATAATGGGTTTTGCTTCTGGAGTTTTTTTTTAAAAAAAAACCTGAGGTTTAATGCTTATCTCTCAAGGGATGTTTTAACGGGAGATTTAGGCGCTGCTAAGCCCCTCAAGCTTGATGCTGGGAGTTATGGAAGAACGGCCTTCACAGCTTGGTTACCCCATGCATGAGCACAGGGGGTGCCATCATCTTTAAATAGCTGAAAAAGGCATGCCCCCCCCCCCATTCTAGCCTTTTTTGACTGAGAGATTGAGGGTTCTTCGCCATTTATCATTATTTCTTTGGGGATCCCTCTCATCACCATCTGGCCACCTGGGCCCCCAAATTTGTGAACAACGTTAGGCCCAAACAGGCAGAAATGTAGCATCCACACTCCGCTTAAGCACACTTAAGTCTTCAAATCTCAGCACCTTTACATGGGAGAATGGGCAGGCTCTCTAGTATTCTTTCATGTTATTTTATTAAAATGGACGAAATAGTAAATTTACATATATGCTCTCCCCTCAGGAAGAAAGAGAGCTTCTTCTTCTTTTAGTCACAGCATTTATTCTACATTATATGTAAGGCATAAAATTGCATCAAAATCCTTCATATTCATCATAGCAAGCATTCACAGAGAGGCAGCTACAGGCCATTTCTGCACTAGACGGTTATAGTGCTATTCTTCCACTTTCGACACCTTATGGAATCCTGGGGTTTGCACTTTAGGGAGGGGCCTTTGAGGTCGTGCTTGGAAGTCAAAGAGACCTTTGAGGCCCCTCCCTAAACTGCATAGGGTGTTGAAAGTGGAATGATAGCACTAAAACAGTCTAGTGCAGAAATGGCCACAGAGTCAAACATTTGTAAGGAACTGAAACTTTATATGTCTTCTCTGCGTCACACAGGCATTGTAATTTGTTGCAGCATCCCTGTGCATATAACATTTATTTATTCCATCAGGATCACTTAGTTAACACAGCCTGTTCTTAGAGAAGAAGTTCTCTGATCCTCATTTTTACCAGCTTCTGAGAGACTTCAAAGGGTATCTGTTGGCCAGGAATAGCATTAGCCATCACCTGGCATCAACCATCAGATACACACAATTCTTTTGTACCAATGGATTATACCTTTTTGGTTGTTTGTTATACATTTGCTATTTGGTTGGTATGTTTTTGTCAGACTGTTTCTTCTCATCTCTTTCTTTTAAGTGAGATGGCTTCATGCCCAGAACTAGCTTGTAGGCCTGCACTTTTAATAATATACTGTTTATCACACAGACATCCTACTTTTTATTTTACATGAACATGCCTACATCTGTAACATTCAGGCTTCAGAGGCTTGAATTTGGCAAAGCATGTACCAAATTAGCAATCAGCCTGCAACAAAGGGAATCAAATAGAAAGGTAGCCTATGCCACAAAATGTTTGCTTGCTGGAGGAAACTCTCTCAGAAGGTGGTGGATTCTCCTTCATCGGAGGCTCAGCAACAGCAGTTGCATGGCCCAGCTGTCAGGGACTTTTTGGCTGTGAATTCCTGCACTAGCAATGGGGGTCGGACTAGGTGACCCTAGGGCCTTGCAAAAGTATGGCCATTTCTGCACTGGACTGTTCTAGTGCTATTATTCCACTTTCAACACCCTATGGAATCCTGGGGTTTGCAGTTGAGGGAGGGGCCTTTGAGGGGAGGGCCCTTGAGACCCCCTCCCTCAACTACAAACCCCAGGATTCCATAGGATGTTGAAAGTGGAATAATAGCACTAGAACAGTCCAGTGCAGAAATGGCCTACGATTCTTTTTGGCTTCCTCCAGCTCCTAGACTTCTTCAGAGAAGAAGGTGCCTTTCAAGAAAAATCGTCACTTTACTGTGGGCTTAGAAAAGAGAAAGATCAAAGGCTATTCCTTGTTCCCACACCTCCCAGAGGAAATCCCACCCCTTCCCTGAGAGTAGGGATTTTTTTCTCCCTTGTCTTTATAAGTTTGCCTCCTCCTGTTGCAGGATCTTGCCCTGGGAGGGAGGGAGTGAGCCAGCCAGCCAGCCAGCCAGCCAGCAGTGTCGCTATGGGGGGGGGGGGAGGCATAACGACGTCAGTGTGTGTGTGTGTGTGTGTGTGTGTGTGTGTGCGTGCGCCTTCAAGCTGCCTGTCAACTTGGTATGTTTGTGTTCTCACTGGAGGATGTGGACAGCAAGCATAAATTGGTTGCCCTGTTGGAGGAGAAGGTCCAGCAACTGGAGGCCCATGTATCCACTCTTCAACATACCAGGGAGCACGAGGTTTTCTTGAACAGAGCAGACCAGAGTGTCCTGGAGGGGGAAGCTGCAGGGAATGTCTCTGAGGAGGAGGTCAGTTCCCAAGCACAGGAGGTAGGCATTTGGAGGAATGTGGTGCATGGACCAGGGACCTTTCTGTCAGTTTGGAACTACAGAATCCATTTGAACCTCTCTCCGTTATCAATGAGGATGAGAGACAGAAGGAGAAGCAACTGTGCCAGGCATCACTGAAACCTGGTGGAACGAGTCCCACGACTGGAATGCAGCAATAGAGTGGTATCACTTGTTTCAGAGGAATAGACCAAACTGGAAAGGAAGAGGAGTAGCAGCGCTATATGTCAGAGAAGAGATCCATGTGAAGAGATCCATGACTTATATCCTGAAAGCCAGGTGGAGGTCATCAGGGTAAAAATTGCATGGGAGAGAACAACAGTGATGTTCTTGTGGGGGTCTACTACAGAACCCCAAGCCAGACTTAGATAAGTTGGATGCCTTCTACTATACTTGAGAAGAAAAAAATGAAATCACAGATATAAGCTGGGTGACACGTGGTCTGACCACAGGATGTGTGAAAGGGATCTAGGAGTCTTAGTAGGCCACAAGTTGAACATGAGTCAGCTACATGATGTGGCAGATAAAAAAAAAAAAAGTGCAATTGTGGGCTGCATCAACAGGAGTCTTGTGTCTAGGTCAAGGGAAGTGACAGCACTGATCTATTCTGCTTTGGTCAGGCCCCACCTGGAATAATCCTGTGTCCAGTTCTGGCCCCTCCAATTCAAGAAGGATATTGACAAGCTAGAAGGTGTCTAGAGGAGGCCAACTATAATGACAAAAAGCCTGGAAACCATGAAGCCCTATGAGGAGAGGCTTAGGGAGCTGGGTATGTTTAGCTTGGAGAAGAGAAGGTTAAGAGGTGGCATGATAGCCATATTTAAATATTTGAAGAGATGTCATATGGAGGATGGAGCAAACCTGTTTTCTGCTGCTCTAGAGACACAGAGAAATGGCTTCAAATTTCAGGAAAAGAGGTTCTGTCTAAACTTTAGGAAGAACTTCCAAAATGTGAGAGCAGTCCAACAGTGGAATGCACTGCTGCCTCAATGGAATGTGGTGGAGTCTCCTTTTTTAAAGAGAGGTTGGATGTCCACCTGTCAACAGAGTGCTTGGATTGTGTCTTCCTGCATGGCAGAATGGGGTTGGACTGGATGGCTCTTAGGGTCTCTTCCAGCTCAATGGTTCTATGACTTATAGTGACCCCATGAACTTCCTAGGGTTTTCTCAGGCAAGGAGTTGTCAGAGGTTGTTTTGCCAGTTCTTTCCTAAAGATAGATAGCCTAGTATTTCCTGGTAGTCTCCTATCCAAGTACTAACCAGGGCCAATCCTACTTACAAGATCAGATGGGATCTGGTGCCTTTAGGGGATTTAGGCAGAGCATGAGGGTTTCACAGTCCCTTGGTGGTTCTGTCTGGAGTTCTTTGGTGGTGCCTTCCTGCACAGTAGAATGGGGTTGGACTGGGGGGCCCTTGAGTTCTCTTCCAACTTTATGAATGTGTGGATTCGTGAGTCTATAGAAGAAACTGCTTTGTTGAAAGTCACTGAAACAGTTAAAGATTTTTTTTATCTCTTGGCTCAGTCATACATGAAAATGGAGACAATATTCAAGAAATCAGAAAGCTAGGACTTGGCAGGGCAGCTATGAAGGAACATTTGAAATTTATGATCCTATATTTTCATGGATGACTAGCCCTCTGAGAAAAAGCTGAGGGAGGTGGCTATGTTCAGTTTGGAGAAGAAAAGCCAGCTGAGAGGAGAAATCTACAGCCGTCTTCAAATATCTGACAGGATGTCACGTAGAAGATGGAGCAAGTTAGTTTCTGGCTGCTCCAGGGACTACAACACAAATCGATGGATTCAAACTACAAAAAATGAGATTCCACCTAAACATTAGGAAGAACTTCCTGATGGTGAGAGCTGTTCAACATTGGGAGAGTCTTCCCTGGAAGGTGGTGGACTTCCCTTTCAGTGCAGGGTTTAAAGAAAGGTTGGAGGCCCACTTGTCAAGATTGTTTTTGTTGGGGATTTCCTGCACTAATATCAGGGGGTTGGAGTGGATGACCTTTAGAATTTCTTCCATTTCCATTATTCCTTATTTCTCTCTTCTTTTTACTGTAAGCTTGTGGGTGGAAGGTTCTTGTTCCTTAAAAATGTATATTCTATACATCACTGAATGCCTTTGGATGCCTTAGGCAACCAAACACAAGCATCAGATCAACATGTCTCCCCTTCTTCTTCATTTCTTCTTCATTTTAGGTTTGGCAGGCTCCATCTGACGAAAGTGAAGGTCGTGAAGTCTTGCCCAGGCCCCTCCACAGTCTTTGAAAGCAAGTCTCCAAATCCAAAGACTGCAAAGGGTCGGTGGCATCATCCATGATCTTCCTGGAAGTCTGGATGGCTTTTAAACACGTTGGGCTGGAGGGGATAATTTTCACCGGACCACCTGAGAGAGAGCGAGAGGAGCCCACCTTTCCCCCTTTTCAAGCAAAGCTTTTTCTTCCTCTGTATGGAAGTTGGAAGAGAGCCTTATCTGCCATCTAGTGGCGAGTGTGAAAATCACTACAAATTCAGCACCAACTAGGGGTCCAAACATTTGACTATCTCACTCTTGTGTGTGGGAAAAAAAATAATTTCTACAAGTTTCTGTTGGCAGACAACAGATATTTCTGCATAGTTCTTGCCTGATATTTTCATATCCCAAAGTGTTGGAGAAATGGTTCTCTGCAGAATGCGGGGATTTTACACACAAAAAAAATGTGTGTGTGTGTGTGTGTGTGCTAAATTTACATTTTTGTGGAAAACCACCACACTGTTTCCAAACACCTACCTGTCCTCTCCCCCCATGCAATATTGCAGACTTTTTGCAAAATCCAGCCATCTGAACAACCAAACCAGCTTACATGAGATTCTGGAAACAGTGGGGTGATGAAAATCCTGTGGGTTTTTTGCACAAAAAAGCAGTTTCCAGAATGCTACATTTTTTTATTATTTATTTCTTCATTCATTTATTTGAGTTATATCTCATCTTCCTCCTTATGCAGGACCCAAGGCAGTGCTATATGAATACTAGACTAAAACTGTGCAAAATGATATTTCTGTAAGATAGTCAATATGGTGAGCCAAAGTAATCTATATTGGCTTAGACTACAACTCTGCAGAGCAAGATTCAGATCTCTGCTCAGACATAGGTGATCTTGGGCAAGTCACACTCTGTCAGCTTCAGAGGGGGCAAAGACAAACTGCCCTGAACAAATCTTGCCAAGAAAACCCCGTGATAGGTTTGCCTTAGGATCACAGTAAGCCAGAAATTACTTGAAGGCACAAAACAACAACAGCAGCAGCAGCAGCAAAACTATTGCATTTGCACAGTACTTATGAATCCTACAAGAGAATCTGTACAGGATACTCCCCTCTGGGGCCATTTCCTCACTAGACAGCTAGTGGCCCCTCCCTCAACTGCAAACCCCAGGATTCCATAGGATGTTGAACGTGGAATCATAGCGCTATAGCTGTCTAGTGAGGAAATGGCCAGGGTTACTCTTTCCAAGCGATTTTCCTGAATATTGGAAAACCCATTTCATAGCCAAGAAAGAAATAATGGAGAAACTTCTTTCCATTGGGATTGAACTGAGACATCAGTAAACTGGCCCTTTTGTGAACCAGGCATAAAAACTGGACTGGGGAAGGGGGGGAACCCCTGCCTGATAGAAAAATGTGTGCATATTCTCAGACTGGCAACAGCAGAAAAGGTGTTAGTTGCAAGACATCTCGAAGAGAGAAGGTGGATTTCAAATAGCTTCCCAGTCAGTCGAGTGGTAGAGCCGCTCTGGCTTCTAGTCCAAACAGAAGGAGGTTGGACTGGATGGTCCTTGGGGTCTCTCTCAGCTCTAGGATTCTATGAGTCCACTCAGTGGAGCTCCATGGACTGGTACCAGTTATCTGGCCATGCAGCTGCCAGCCCCCGAACAGTTTCCACAAAAGAAGGATGCTATTCTTACCAATGAGTATAAATCTGGCATAGATCCCTGGCACATGGAGGTGGGTGGGAATTGCCAGCCCCCTCACAGCAGTTAGCTTAAGAAGCAATCTTTCAACTTTAACAGGAGGCAATAGAAAATCTCTTCAGAAAGGAACTTGCCAAGAAAACCCTGCGACAGGGTTGCCATAAGCCAGAGTCAACTTGAGGGACTCCATGGTTCCCATCCCAGCTGCATCCTGGAAGCCCCCACCTTGGGCAAGTCACCCTCTCTCAGCCTCAGAGGAAAGCAAAGGCAAGCCTCCTTGGAATCAATCTTGCCAAGAAAACACTTCAGTAAGGTTACTGTAAATCAGAGTGAACTTGAAAGCACATGGGAAAGGTAACAACAATTCTTGCAACAGAGACGCTGGCCATTTCCACACTAGACTGTTCTAGTGCTATTATTCCACTTTCAACATCCTATGGAATCCTGGGGTTTGCCTCAAAGGCCCCTCCCTAAACTGCAAACCCCAGGATTCCATAGGATGTTGAAAGTGGAATAATAGCACTAGAACAGTCTAGTGCAGAAACAGCCTCTGTCTCTAAGAGAAAGTAATGGGTCTTCTTCCCACCTAATTCCTTAATGCTCTTCTACCTTAACCTTTTCCTATCTGAACATCTTTTCTGCTAACTGTCATTTCTGCTCTCCTCTCGATTCTGCACTTCCAAAGCTTTCCTGGAACGAGGGAATAGCTCAGTGTCCAGGGAATCTCAAGCAAACAATCCAAATCCCAGAGTCCACATTTCAATGTGGGTTGAAAGACCAACCTTTCAGTGGGACCTCTGCCATTCACTATGGGGAAGCTGGCAGATCTATATATTTGTACAAGCTGGGCTTGTATCAAATGGGCTTGTTAGCTCAGGCACTTGGGCACCTGCCAAACTAAGAGGTATCTGGCACTGCAAGAATGCCATCCAAAAGAAGATTGTTGGCTTGTACAATGCATACAAATTGCAGTGGGCAAATGCCATTCAGTGAGTTCTTCAGGCAGCTGTTTCAAATAGATTATCCCTGATGTGGCACTAATGAAAACCAAGGGGTGTGTGTGTATGTGTGTGTGTGTGCGTGTGCACAGAAGCACAAAAGTGGAAGCGTTTCAAGGGATTTTTTTTTGCTCAGAGAAACGTGTGAGGTTCTTTTTGTGCAAAAAGTTATTGTCTATGCACATTTTCTAGTATATTTTTTTCTGTGCAGAACAATCCTCTGGAATACTTTGGGGTTCCTGAATACAGGGGTAATACTGATTAAGAATACTCACTTCCCCCTGCAGCAGAGGGAAAGTTAGAACCATTATTCATCCTTCCACGTGAGAACAAAATAGTGGGAGAGGGACATTTCTGATGCTTGCTAAGTGCGTCACATGGGACAACTACTGAGGTAAAGTTGCTGGGAGCAGTTGGGCCAATTTGATTGTCGCCGACCCCAGGCCTCCGAAATTCCTCCTGCAGAACCTCTTCTGTTATGGAAGCCGCTGTCTGCTCTGACTTCCGTTCCTTGCTGGCTAAGAGGAGTCAGGATTTCTGGGCATGATTCAGTCAATGTCATCTTATGCCCAGAGGCCCCAAAATTACGTCCCTCAAAATTTCGAGCCAAAGCTTATGCTCATCCAAAAAATCAATAGTTTTTACCCAGTCAGAAGAAATATAGTAAAAGTGTCTTGTGCAATAGACATGCAAAGTCTATTTCCATTTCAAGAAGTAAGAGTCTGCCTCTCTTATAGTGCTGAGTAGAAAGGATAACAGTGGCGCTGCTGTCCCCAGTCTTGAGCCCCCTTGCAGGTCTAGCCTCAGATAAGAAAAATCACCCTGCCCCCATTCTATGTTGAACTACGGTGCAGAAAGCACTTGTTTTTGAGGCCTGGGTTTTGAACACTGCCATCTTTCCCTTCCTGCCATAGAAATCCATTCCAGTCATTTCCTTCTTCCTGTAGCAACTTCCCTTCACAACTCTGAATGCATCCACACTCTACAGGTATAACACTTTCATACCGCATTAAATGCCGTAGCTGTATCCCATGGAGCTTTGGGATCTGTAGTTTGGTGAGGTATTTAAAATTCTCTATAGATAGGCTCTATAGCTCTCCAGAGAGTGAATTGTGAGTACTTCACCAAACTATAGATCCCAAGATTCCACAAGATGGAACTATCACAGTTAAAGGGCTTTCATACTGCTGTAATTGTGCAATGTGGATACACTCTGAGGCTTTTGTTTTATTTTGTATCATTTCATTTCATCCCTCAGGATCAAATCAGACATCAAGAAAAATGCCATTCACCTGAGATTAACTTATGTTTTTTATTTCCCACAACGTGATTTCTTTAGAAATATGAACCGCAGCAATCAGACCTGCAAATAAAACTTGTTTTTGCCTTTTCACAGCCAATTCCAATGCCAAGTATAGAGTCACAGAGTCATAGAGGCTTAGAGTTGGAAGGGGCCTCATGGGCCATCAGGTCCAACCTCCGGCAAAATGCAAGCTTTCCAGCTTGAGTATCTCTAGCAATGGGGAGCTGTCCGGCCTCTTTTTGAAGATCTCCAGAGAAAGAGTCCCACCAACTCTCTAGGCAATTGGTTCCATTGCCCAACCGCTCTCACTGTCAAGAAGTTCCTTCTAACGTTCAGTCGAAATCTATTTTCTTTCAGCATCAAACCATTAGATGTTAAATGTATCCTCTACTTTGCCCCTTAGCCAACTCACAGAGGGCAAAACAAGGGAAGCAAAAAGGACTCAGGGAATGGTTTATACAATTGATTAGTCTATTTTTTTAAAACCACATTCCTTATTCTTCCTGCAGTTGGAATGAAGCAGCACAAGGGATTATTATGGGGTGTGAATTTGGAAGGAACATATTTTCAGAAAGGAAGCTGAGACCGTAAGAACTGTCTTTAGCTTTGTCTTCCTGGATAATCCTGAAAAAGAAGACGAAGGAAGACAGAATGGAGGACAGCTTTCCATATGGAGCTGGAGAAGAATGAACTGAATATCACCAGAGTAGAACTGATAGATGATAGAGACATACAATCCTTCAGTCCAGATCGGTGTTATACTGCTGAAACAAAGAAAGGATCTGGAATACCTGGACTGGCTTTTTGTGTGGAAGGATGGTGAGCTTCATATGGACCTGGGACTCCAAACAATGAAAGAAGAACAGCCTAGTGTCCAGGCTGGGTTCAGAAAAATAAGAGGCACTAGGGATCATATGGCAAATATATGTTGGATAATGAGACACACCAAATAATTTCAGAAGAAAATCAACCCGTCCTTTATAAATTTACAACAAAGCCTTTGATGGTGTTGTTCACGAGAAATTATGGTTTGCTCTAAAAGAAATGGGTGTACCATACCATCTGATTGTCCTGATCTGTAACCATGGGTTACTCAAAACAAATTCTGGCGTTCAGCATTCTCTCCCTGTGATATATTGCAATGCTTTACCTAAAAAAAGAAAAAAAAAGTCCCTGCAGTCCTGAAGTCTGACTACCCTGGATATAGGCAATATTCTTCTTCTACCACTCTTGCACTATGGGGAAAATGAAATGAAAACTGGGTCGTTTCCTTTCTAAAGAAAAGAGAAACTTTTTCTCATTCTCCACCCCTTCTCTGATGCAAACAGAGGCAAAGGGTAATTCTTACTTGCTAAATTGCTATTCCCTTTTAAAACTGTCATTTCCCACTAAGATCAAAAAAGAGGATATTTAAAAGCTGCATATAATAGCCATAAAGGAGAGGAAAATTATTCTATCTCTACTTAAACTGCAGGGAACAGTCTTGGCTAGGTTGAAAAACAATCTGATGAGGACTTCAAAGGACTTTCTTTCTTTCTTTCTTTCTTTCTTTCTTTCTTTCTTTCTTTCTTTCTTTCTTTCTTTCTTTCTTTCGTTCTTAAAAGGGTCTTTTCTGTTGAAGAAATATGGCCAGGAGAATCTAGGCGAGATTGGGATCAGTGTGAAGGTGGGAGCCAGTGGACTGTTGCAGCTTGGGTATAACACTAGGACGCTAAGAGACCCAGGGATTTGAATCACTACTTAGTCTTGGAAACCCACTGGGTGAGGTGACCTTGACCAAGTCACACTCTCTTAGCCTCATAGAATCATAGAATCCTAGAGTTGGAAGAGACCTCAGGGGTCATCCAGTCCAACCTCCTGCTATGCAGGAACACTCATCAAAGCATTCCCAACAGATGGCCATCCAGCCTCTGCCTAAAAACCTCCAAAGAAGGAGGAGACTCCACCACACTCCGAGGCAGAACTTTCCACTGCTGGACAGCTCTCACCGTTAGGAAGTTCTTCCTGAGGTTCAGGGGGAATCTCCTTTTCTGCAGCTTAAAGCCATTGCTCCTTGTCCTAGTTTCTGGAGCAGCAGAAAACAAACCCTGCCCTCTTCATAGAATCATAGAATCATAGAAATGTAGAGTTGGAAGAGACCCCCGGGGCCATCCAGTCCAACCCCCTGCCATGCAGGAACACTCTCAAAGCACTCCCTTTGACAGATGGCCATCCAGCCTCTGCTTAAAAACCTCCAAAGAAG
This sequence comes from Cyclura pinguis, assembly GCA_030412105.1. NCBI lineage: Eukaryota > Metazoa > Chordata > Lepidosauria > Squamata > Iguanidae > Cyclura > Cyclura pinguis. The sequence goes on from CM059601.1 coordinate 1,823,409, forward strand.
GAGACTCCACCACACTCCAAGGCAGCAGATTCCACTGCCGGACAGCCCTGACTGTCAGGAAGTTCTTCCTGAGGTTCAGGTGGAATCTTCTTTCTTGCAGCGTGAATCCATTGCTCCTTGTCCTGGTCTCTGGAGCGGCAGAAAACAAGCCCTCTCCCTCCTCTACATGGCATCCCTTCAAATATTTAAACATGGCTATCATGTCCCCTCTTAACCTTCTCTTCTGCAGACTAAACACCACCAGCTCCCTAAGCCCCTCCTCATAGGTCATGTCTTCCAGGCCCCTCATCATTTTGGCTGCCCTCCTCTGGACCTGCTCCAGCCTGACCATGTCCTTTTTGAATTGGGGTGCTCAGAACTGGACACAGGATTCAAGATGAGGTCTAAGCAAAGCAGAGTAGAGTGGTACCAGTACCTCCCTCGATCTAGACACCATACTCCTATTGATGCAGCCGAGAATTGCGTTGGCTTTCTTGGCTGCCGCATCACATTGCTGACTCATGTTCAGCTTGTGGTCTATTAAGACTCCTAGATCCCTTTCACACGTACCGCCATCCAGCCACGTGTCCCCCATCCTATATTTCTGTATTCCATTTTTTCTACCTAAGTGTAGGACCTTACACTTCTCTCTGTTGAATTTCATTTTGTTAGCTTCAGCCCAGCTCTCCAATCTGTCCAGGTCATTTTGAATTTTGATCCTGTCCTCTGGCATATTAGTAACCCCTCCCAATTTGGTGTCATCTGCAAATTTGATGAGCACGCCCTCTATTCCTTCATCCAAGTCATTGATGAAGATATTGAACAACCCTGGGCCCAGGACAGAACCCTGTGGCACCCCGCTAGTCCCTTCTCTCCAGGATGAAAAGCAGCCGTTCGTGATCACCCTTTGGGTTCGGTCGGTCAACCAATTACAAATCCACCTGACAGTAGCCCTGTCCGGCCTGCATTTTCCTAGTTTCTTTGCAAGAATGTCGTGGGGAACTTTGTCAAAGGCCTTACTGAAATCGAGAAATGCTACATCCACAGCATTCCCTTCATCTATCAAGCTAGTAACTCTATCATAAAAAGAGATAAGATTAGTCTGGGATGACTTATTTTTGAGAAATCCATGTTGACTTCTCGTGATTACCGCATTGCTTTCTAAGTGATTAGAAACTGACTGCTTAATGATCTGCTCCAGGATCTTTCCGGGTACTGATGTCAGGCTGACTGGGCGATAATTATTTGGGTCCTCTTTTTTTCCCTTCTTGAAGATGGGGACAACATTTGCCCTCTTCCAGTCTGCTGGAACTTCTCCTGTCCTCCAAGATTTCTCAAAGATTATAGCAAAGCGGTTCCAAAATGACCTCTGCCAGTTCTTTTATTATCCTAGGATGCAATTCATCTGGCCCTGGAGACTTGAATTCATCCAGCGTGGCCAGGTATTCCTGTACCACCTCTCTACCTATTATGTGCCGCATTCCCCCTGCTTCCTCATCTGCTCCCCAGCCGCCAGGTGGAGTGCTTGTATCCTTCTGGGAAAAAACCGAGGCAAAGAAGGTGTTGAGTAGTTCTGCCTTTTCTCTTCCCCCTGTTAGTAATTCGCCATCTTCTCTGCGCAGCGACCCTATGACCTCTTTCTTTTTCCTTTTGCTGCAGACATATTTAAAAAAGCCCTTTTTATTGTTTTTGATGTCTCTGGCCAGCCTAAGTTCGTTCTGTGCTTCAGCCTTTCTGACCTCCTCCCTACATCTCCTGGCTACTTGCTTAAATTCTTCTTTGGTGGTTTCCCCCCTCTTCCGTTTCCTGTACACGTTTCTCTTAACGCTTAGCTCAGCTGAGAGTTCTTTAGTCAACCATTCTGGTTTCTTCAGATGCCTTCCATTTTTCCTCCTTATTGGCACAATTTTAGACTGTGCCTTCGGTATCTCCCTTTTAAGGAACTCTCATGCCTCCTGAACTCCTTTCCCTTTCACTATTCTTGACCACTGAATTCCAGCCAGCAGCTCCCTAAGTTTACAGAAGTCCACTTTTTTAAAATCTAAGATGAGTGTCTGGCTACACTTATCTTCTCCTTCCCACTGAATGCCAAATTCCAATAGGGCATGGTCACTCCCCCCTAAAGATCCAACCACTTCTACCTCATTCACAAGGTCATCCCTGTTAGTCAGGATTAGATCTAGAATATTTGATCCCCTTGTCGCCTCTTCCACCTTCTGGACCATGAAACTTGCTGGACCTTGCTGTCTTGGCAGAGTTTGACTGCCAACATATATCCGGGAAATTGAAATCTCCTATTATTACTGTATCTCTCCTTTTTGAGTGCGCGGTCATTTGGTTGAGGAAGGGGTCATCAAGGTCCTCAGTCTGGGTTGGAGGTCTGTAGTAAACCCCCACCAGAACATCCCTATTGTTTCTCGCTCCCTTAATTCTTACCCAGATGCTCTCGACCTGGCTTTCTGGGTTTAAGTCACGGATCTCTTCACGGGTGAAAACATCCTTGACATACAAGGCTACTCCTCCTCCTTTCTTGTTTGGTCTATTTCTACAAAATAGGCTATATCCCTCTATTCCTAGGTTCCAGTCATGAGACTCATCCCACCAGGTCTCAGTGATGCCTATCAAATCGTATTTATTTTGTTGTACTAGGAGTTCAAGTTCCTCTTGCTTGTTTCCCATACTCCGTGCATTAGTGTAGAGACACCTAAGTCCCCGGGCCCTTCCTGCAAGTCCCGTACTATAGTTTCTACTCCTCCCGCCACTGGCCGCTTCTACTACTTGTCCAATATCATTGGGGCCTTTCCCCCCTGCGCTCGCTGAGTCCCGGCCTGGAATAATATTGCCTCCCTCCCCAGCGGAACTTAGTTTAAAGACCCCTGAATCCTCCTTGCGAGATTGTTTGCAAAAACATTCCTGCCAAGTTTCGTGAGGTGCAGCCCATCCCTTGCCAGAAGCCCACGTCCATGGAAATTCAGGCCGTGTTCCAAAAACCCAAACCGTTGCTGGCGGCACCACGTGCGGAGCCAGTTGTTGACCTCTGCTATTGCCCTTTCCCTACGTGTGCCATATCCTTGAACAGGGAGGAGAGACGAAATAACCACCTGCGCACCAAGGTCCTTAAGCTTCGTCCCCATAAGCTCGTAGTCCTTTGCGATGTGGTAAAAGCTGCTCCTCGCAGTGTCATTGGTTCCGACATGAACCACAATGAGGGGCTTATGGTCAGTGGGCTTGACCAGCCTGGTTAGCCTCTCCGTTATGTGGTTGATCTTGGCCCCAGGAAGACAGCAGACCTCTCGATTGAGCTTGTCCGGTTTGCAAATTGCCATTTTGGTTCCTCTGAGCAAGGAGTCCCCAACAACCGGAACTCGCCTCCTCTGAGGCTTCTCCAGGGCTCCTCGATGAGCGTGTTCTTCTAGGACTGCCTGGGCATTCTGTTGAGACTGGGAGCATTGATCTAGTTCCCGTTGCCGAAGTTGGATTCCTTCTCGTGGACATTCTGTTCCCTCCTCCTGGTGCTCCTCATCGTTTGTAAGGCCAAGAACTTTGAAGCCATTGCGTAGGTTGAGGGTCTCTGTTACCTTCCTGGACCTTCTTCTCCTACTTGTGACATTCCTCCAAGCCTCCGTTTCCTGGCACAGCGTGTTGACTTCCTGATCTGGCAGCTTCTCCGCGCATTCGGTCTTCCGGTACGTCTTCTCTGCCCTATCCAAAAACTCCTCCCCTTCCCTAATAAGACGAAGATTAGAAACTCGTGCCTCCGGCTGGCAAACCTTCTCCTCCAAGAAGGTCACCAGCTTGCACGTGGCGCAGGTGTACCCGACAACATCTTGTGGCAAGAAAAGGAACATCCCACAAGTGCTACAGGTGACCGCGGCAGCTCCCTCACCTTCCATCCTAGATATTACAGACAGTAGTACAGGAAGCAGTTCTAGAAAGAATAACTGGGCTTTCTTTCTGAAATTCAGCTTCGACATGACATCCCTTCAATTATTTAATCATGGCTATCATGTCCCCTCTTAACCTTCTCTTCTGCAGACTAAACACCACCAGCTCCCTAAGCCCCTCCTCATAGGCCTTCATGGCTTCCAGACCATTCACCATTTAGGTCGCTTTCCTCTGGACATGCTCCAGCTTGTCCATATCCTTCTTGAATTGAGGTGCCCAGAACTAGACACAGTATTATCCCAGATGAGGTCTAACCAATGCAGAATAGAGTGGTACCATTACCTCCCCCGATCTAGACACCATACTCCTATTGATGCAACCAAGAATCACATTGGCTTTCTTGGCTGCCATGTCACACTGCTGACTCACTTTCAGCTTGTGGTCCACCAAGACTCCTAGATGTCTTTGACATGTAGTGTTATCCAGCCACGCATCCTCCATCTGATATTTGCGCATTCCTTTTTTTTTTTCTGCCTAAGTGTAGGACCTTACATTTCCCTCTGTTGAAATTCATTTTTTTTAGCTTTGGCCGAGGTCTCTAATCTGTCAAGGTCATTTTGAAATTTTATCCTGTCCCTTGGGCTATTAGCAACCCCTCTCAATTTGGTGTCATCTGCAGATTTGATCAGCATGCCCTCTGCTCCTTCGTCCAAGTCATTAATGAAGATGTTGAACAGCCGTGGACCCAGGACAGAACCCTGTGGCACCTCACTAGTCACTTCTCCCCAGGATGAAAAGCAGCCATTGGTGAGGAGCACCCTTTGGGTTCGGTCAGTCAACCAATTACTAATCCACCTAACAGTAGCCCTGCCCAGCCTGCATTTTATAATCTTTGCAAGAATGTCTTGGGGAACTTTGTCAAAGGCCTTTCTGAAATCAAGATATGCTACGTGCACAGCATTCCCTTCATCTATCAAGCTTGTAACTCTGTCATTGCCTCAAAGGAAGGCAATGACAAACCTCCTGTGAATAATAATCCTTGCCAAGAACAGGGTCTCATGGGTACATAAGAACACAACAACAACATACATACATACATACATACATACATACATACATACAGTGAACAATGGGGTGACGTGTAAACGCATGTGCGTGCATGTATGCATGTGTAGCTGTATTGTTGCAGCAAGCTTTGTCCCCAACCCAAGTGTCTTTAATAGAATGTCTGACTAGGAAAACTTAAAACTTGTTAGCCTGGTTAGGACAGTGCACAGGGCCAGTAGCTGCAGCCCCATGGTTTCTATCCTCCTACATTTCCAAGTCATGATGTTTGGGGCCAGTGGCTAAATGTTGGGCTTCATCCTATATCACTTCAGCGTAGTGTAAATATCCACAGGCAGAATTATGTGAGAGAACCAGCATTGTATGGTGGCTTGACGACTGGACTAGGACTTCACCGGACCAGGGTGCGTTTCTCCCCTTGGTCATGGAAACCCATGGAGCCACTGGGGCCAGAGCTGATGTCTCCAGGAGTGGGCACAGCTGGCACACCAGGTTTGGCAGTGCAAACCCTCTCCTGGCCACCAACAAAACCTAGCCATCCAGGCTCAGATCTGAGTTCAGGAGGATGATGAAGCTGCGAGCCTGATGTTACCCTGTGTACTGGGGGTCCCAGGACGGACACCAAAATGTGCTCAACTAAAGGTGGGGAAAATTAGCTCAGAGCACTGCTTAACTTTACGAGAGGCAGGGTAACTTAGCGAGATCTTGAACCCTATGTCTACGGGGTTGGGTCGAGTCAAGGAGAACACAGAAGTTGAAATAATAAATGATGTTTTATTAAATACACAAGCAAAACAGTGTATGCGACACACTCACACAAGATAACTAAAGAAAATAAAGGTTGGAGTGGTATAGAGGGATTTTTAGAGGAATTGCTGGTTTGGACGATACTTCACCTGTCCTGAAGCCCAGGAAAATACAGAGCGAGGCTGGGGTGCGACGTAGCTCAGCACGTGGAGCCGAGGGGAGGCTCGCCAAGCAAAGCGGCAGCAAGGCCGGATGAAACTCGGGAGCGTCCCGAGGAAGGTCTCGGAATCCAGGGTTTTTATAAGGAGAATTATGACTGCAGGCTATGCCGTACTTGGGGGAAAACAATAGATTTGGAGTTGGAGACAAAGCCTCCGAAAGGTCAGAATCTGAATGAGTGAGTTATTGCCGAGGTTCTCAATAGAGTAGCCAGTATGCAGACGCAGAGTACTTGGGTATTGCATAGTTTACCCATCCAGCTGCCATCGCGGGGCAGAGGCTCTTTTGTAGGTGGCGTGCATACCTAGTGAGAGTACTTGCCTGGAGGTCTCCTCAAGCATCGAGTCAGCTGTTCCTGGCCTGCCTGTATGGTAGTTTGAATATTACGGCTATTAACGGCCGAGCTTGTTTGCGTGCTTCTCCGGTGGCCTCACAAGCACATGGAGGGGAATAGAGAAGTGAAGCCAAATTATGATATCAAAAGGATATCTTTTAATATCCCCAAAGCTCGGACTAGCCAGGGCAGTAACACTGAGATTCCTTAGGGAGTGCAACTCCATCCAGAGTGTTGGACTACAACTCTGGAAACCAAGGTTTCAATCCCCACTCAGCCATGGAAATCTTCTGGTGATCTCAGGCAATTCACACTCTCTCAGTCTCAGGGGAAGGCAAGGGCAATCTCCCTCTGAACAAATCTTGCCTCAAAAACACCCATAATAGGTTCTCGTTAGGCTTGCCATAAATTGGAAATGAATTGAAGGTACACAGCACAACAAAACCAAGAGTTATTTTGTGCAATGCCTGTACTGGATGCCAACACAGCACGAACTATGTGGATCAATGGTCAAAACACGTGGCTGATGACCCTTTGTACAACTGCAATGTACAAAGGTAATGCTTAGAGGTGAGGTAAATGCTACATATAGGTATTCACATGCTACTTTGTGTTCTTGTAATACACGTCCACATATACAATTCTGCTTTTATCATCTCAGCTGGATGCTACTGCTGTGTATTATCAGGAAAAAAAAATCACTGCACATGGACAGTGCAACTTAGGTCTGTGCATGCTAGCCCTTGTCTTGGATAGGGTTAAGAAGCCTCTGGAGCTGACTGGCCTTCCTTGTTGTGCCTGTGTATACACAATCATGCACACACAGTGCATAAGAGCCTAATAAACCAAATAAGCCACAATTCCACTTACTGAACTGAAATGCAGTGCTCAAGTTCTCACATATCAACCTTGCTGCCCCGCTCCTCCACATCAGCATTCACAAAACTGGGGCATTTTTCTCCCTCCAACATGGAGGGCAAGCCAAGGTATAGAATGTCCCCAGAGGTCTGGTGACAGTTTGTGAGGGGCTCCAAACCCCCGGAGGAAATGGCCCGCAAATGATGGATGAAGCTGTGTGGCTGAACTGTCACTCCACAGCGGAGGCATTAATCAACTGCCAGGCTCACTGAGGAGAACGGCCAAGGGAAACCTTGAAAATGGGGGCAGCCCTCTCCAGATGGGCAGCTCCCCCTAGCCCAGTCCCTCCTCCTCCCAGGAAGAAGTAGAGCAGAAAAACCTGGAAGCGGGGTTTACCAAACACTCCTAGAGTCAGTAACACCAGACCTCCAGAAATGGGTTGCATTTGAAAATACTCAAAAGGCACCCCACTCTCCCTCCACCTAAACACGGTGCTCTGTCTCACTCGCTAGGGGCCTTTCCGCACCACACAGAGTACTATTATTCCCCTTTCAACCTCCTGTGGAATCCTGGGGTTTGCAGTTGAGGGAGGGGCCTTTAGGATTCTCAGCCAGAGAGCTCTTGGGCCCCAGGAAACCACACGCCCCAGAATTCCAAAGGAGGTTGAAAGTGGAACAATAGCACTATAACAGTGTACTTATAGGACCTGAGAGTCCAGGTAGATGGAGTCTGGAATCAGTATCATGGCTAAATGTTGACATCTGTCCAGTTGCACAAGAAGGGTTATTTTGTGCTTAGTGGGCCTTGCTAGATAATGTTATGTTAGCCTAGTAGCACAGAGGCAAACAGAACAGGGAGTAAACTTGCCTTCGCCTAGTTATTAGGAGGGGAGCTCAGCCACAGCTGCACAGTTCAGTTTCCTTCATTTGGTTCTCCCTGGGGACATTAGTTAGCAACTTTTGCATGCCCATACTACTAAGTGCTACCTTCCATTATGGTAACTTGCCAATGGCTTGCTTTATGTTTCACTCAGACCTGAAGCCATTTTCTCTGTCTTCTCTCTTCTCTATTGGAGCATGTATTTGATTATACACAAGTATTTCTAAGCAAAGCTGCTGTTACATATTGTACAAAGAAGACTAAATTTGTTTTCCAGGCTACGTCCTTTTTTTTGTGTGTGAATAGGCATGGGGCTGGTTGTTGTTCAGCTCCTTCTTTGCCGACCGATTACTCTGCCTGAGAGACTCAGCAACATCTGTCTCCTTTCCCAGTGGAGATCCATCTTCTAGTTGCTTTGCTCCAGGGAAGAGATGCATACCAGTCCAAGAAACCCATTATCTTGTCATGGGTACCTGGATTGTGGGGCTGGGGTAAAATTTATTGTTTAGGAACCCGTTTCTGGAGTTTGCTGTGAAGGAATGCTGGAATCCAGATAAAAGCCTGGGAAGCTTTTCTTTGCTGCAAATCACCTGCAGCAACCTTTTACCACCAATAAACATTTATCATATAGTAGGAATGTGTGTTCGTTTTCAGCACCAAACGAAATCTTGGAGAGACCTACAGTTGCAGCCATTTCCAGCTCAGAATGCCTCTTCAGGGCAGAGAACCTCTGAGCATGTGCAGTCACAGAAAGGAACTGCTCCTGTGTTTTGCTGTGTTCTAAATGACCCACGGACTCAGTACATAATGTTGATGCTGAGTGTCTTTTTCATCTACTGGGGAGGAATGGCTTTAAAAATCAAAATGCATTTAATGAAAATAGGGCAGAGAAAACAGACACACTTTTTTGGGCTTGTGTTCATAAAACTTTGGCTGGGCTTCAAATTTCGGCAAGCAAGTTTAATTTAGGGAGTTGAACTGGCAGAGTTTCTTACTTACCAATTTCAGATTGCAAACCTTCTGTGACATATCATGATTTCCCCTCCTCTGCTCCTCCTGCCCAGCTATCCAAAGTGGATCTACAGATGCTCCCAGTTCTGTCCATATCCCAGCTCTGAAGCCCAGTATGTCTGAATAGTATGGAAAGAGGCTGCTCTGTAAATTCATTTTGGTCAGCAGTATCACCCTGAATCACCTACAGTCAAAATCCTTACAGCAGAGGTATGTAGTATACATCTACATATGTGGAATTATGCATTAAATGGGCTGTGCAGTCCTTGAGCCCTTTCACACTACACCATTAAAGCACTAAGACTGCACCGTAATTGCCATACCTGCATCCTATGGAATCCTGGAGTTTGTAGTTTGAGGAAGCACTAGAACTCTCCAGCAAAGAATCTCCTAAACCATATTCTCTAATTGTCCCTTTTTGTCAGGGACAGCCCAGGTTAATCTCTCTCCTCCTCCCACTTTCTGCCTTTGTCCTCAGCTTACTTCAACTGCTGCAAACTTAGTTCAAAGTTCCAAAGCAGTTTGGACTCAGTTAATTCAGGGCAGAGGAGAGAAGAAGTAGAAATTTGCCCTTCCCTGTAGGCTTGGGGAAAAGCAAACTGCTGCACCCTCTCTTAAGCTTGTATGTTCTTCCTCATTAATTGTTGTTGTTGTTGTTGTTAACTGCCATCAAGTTGAGTCTGACCCTATGAATGAGACATCTCCAAGTCACTGTGTCGTCGCCAGCCCTGCTCAGATGTTGCAGAATCAGGGCTGTGGCTGCCTTGGTTGAGTCCATCCGTTTGTAATGCAGTCTCCCTCTTTTCCTACTGCCTTCTACCTTACCAGGCATCATTGCTTTTTCTAATGAGTCATGTCTTCTCATGATAAGTGTGACAGTTTCAGTATAGTCATCTTGGCTTCTAGGGGAGAGTTCAGGCTCAATTTGCTCTAGGCCCCATTTGTTTGTCTTTTTAGCAGTCCAAGGTATCTGTAGAATGCTCCTCCAGCACCATATCTCAAATGTGTCGATATTCTTCTGGTTAGTTTTCTTCCCTCTCCAGCTTTCATATGTAGACATTGGAAATATGATGGCATGGACAATTCTAACTTTAGTATTCAATGATATATCTTTATACTTCAGGGTTTTGACTCATTTCTTCACAGCTGCTCTTCCAAATCCTAGTCTTCTTCTGATTTCTTGATGGCAATGTCTGTTCTGTGAGCCAGTGTGGTGTAGTGGTTTGAATGCTGGGCTACAACTCTGGGAGACCAGGGTTCCAATCTCTCCTTGGCCGTGGAAACTCCCTGGGTGCCCTTGGGTGTGGCATACTCTCTCAGCCTCAAAGGAAAGCAAAGGGAAACCACCCTGAACAAAGCTTGCCAAGAAACCCCCGTGATAAAGTTACCTTAGGGTTGCCATAAGTCAGAAATGACTTGAAAGCACACAACAAGTCTCCATTCTGATTAACATCTTTTGCCTTTTTACCACATTCTGATGCTGCTTTACCATGCATGTCCCAGTTTTCATCTCTGAAATGTTGGAGGGGATGTTTAAACTGCAAATCTCAAAACATGGCAGGATGGAATCAAGGAAGTTGAAGTGAAATCATAGTGCTATAATTTGGAGTGTGAAAGGACCCCTCACATTGGATATGGTGTAGACCAACTGAACCAAGACACCAAATTAGCAATGCAGATATGCACAAAACAACACTGCATGTGCAACTCCATTTCTGTAACCTTGAACTGAATGTGGGCATTCTGCCCTGGACTCAAATGTCCAGTGGCTTCCATAGGGAAAACTATACTGACAGCATTTTGACCAATAGCTTCCAGAATAAGTTGGAGATTGGTATGGTCAACCAGTTCAACAAATCAAAAGAAACCCGAGATCCTAGCATACTTTATATCCTTTGCTTGGTTGGAAACCTGTAGAGATGGAACTTAAGTTTGTACCCAGTTATGACATTGCATACTTGCAACACCTGTTGCACTCATACCTTTTTGAGAGTTAGTACAAGGGTGGCATCTATTTCTATTCTAGAAAGAACGACAGAACTATAAGAGCCAGAAAGTAGTTAAGCCCATTCTCCTGCAAATACAAGAAATCTACATCCCCAGTTCGTATCCATCCAGCTTCTGCTTAAAGATTTCTGTTGGAGAAGAGCTTATTACATCCTGTCTGTTCTACTCTACTGCCAAGAAGCTTTTCCTAATGTTTAGAATCAGAGAATATAAACCTTACAGAGCTGGAAGGAACCACAAGGGCTACTTAGTGCAAACCCCTATGATGCAGGAATTCACAGCCAAACCACCCCTGAGAGGTGGCCATCCAACTTCTGGTTAAAGACCTCCAAAGGAGGACACACTCCAAGGTTGTCCATTCCACTGTCAAACAGCTCTTTTGGGAAAGAATTTGGCCAGACCCCTGCATGGAAGTTAAGTTGCCATCAGTGGACTTAGATATGTGGGAATTAGAACTGGAAGGTTTCATAATATCTGAATCCAGTACAGGGCTGTTATTATGTTACTGAATAACATCACTGGAAAAGTGACTGAAGTGCAATGAGGCCAATGCACAATTGGGCACTCTTGCCACCATCCTGGTGAGCATCTTCACAATTGACTAACAGGGTTTCTTATCATGTCTGCTACTTAGCTAAGTATACCTGAAGTTATGTGAAGTAAAAGGCAATAACATAGGATTCTGGTGGTTCTTCCAAACGTTTAGGTGGAATCGCTTTTCTTTTCATGTGAACCCACCAGTTTATGTTCCAGTCTCTGGAGCAGCAGAAAACAAGCTTGCTCTGTCTTCTACTTGACATCTCTTCAGATACTTAAAGGGGACTATCATGTCACCTCTCAGTTTTTTTCTTTTCTGAGCCAAAAGTACCCAACTCACTAAGCCTCACAAAGTACCCAACTCGCTAAGCCTCACAGGGTTTGGTGCCTGGACCTTTGGCCATCTTGGTCACACCTTCTTCTGGAGATGTTGCGGCTTCCCAACATCCTCCTGCAATACGGCAATTTAGAACCATTGTTCAAAAGTCTTAGTAACTGTGTGTGTCAGGATGTTCTGTCCCTAGAACTTCTGGTTTAAAATAGAGAGGATGTGGCACACTAAAAGTCTAAAAAGAGAGTTCCACTTGTTCTAATGTAGGACATTTTTGGGTGCTGGTCTTCAAGGGAAAGAGCAGGAGGCTACCGGGAGAGGCAACTCGTATGAGCGAAAAGTCTGTGAGGCTTCTTTTACAGTTTGGAACAGAGAGTCAGCTACTGTGATGGATCCAGGGACCACTTTTCTGCCCCAGGGCCCCCTGGAGCCACAAGGACTCCAAAAATATCTCCTCAAAAAAAAAAAAAAAAAAAAAAAAAAGGAATGGCCAAGAAGTCCTCTGCTGATTTTGAGAAACAGGCCATTTTTCATGTCAAAAAAGGCAAGGTGCCCCACAACCTATTTAAAGAATGGCTGCTTCTTCATTCTCAGTTTTTGGCTAGAAAAGGAGCAGCTGAGAGAGACTCGAAGGGTCACAGGACACAAGAACAGCCTTATGGGCCACATGCCACCCCAGGGCTGCAGTTTGACCACCTGTCCTTTAGCATGCAAAGTGGAAACTTTTGGGCATCCCCCCATCCAGTATTCTTGCACTCTTCAATCAAGTTGGAGTGAGTTTGGAGAAGGGCAAAGAGGTATGGAGAATAAAACATATGAGGAGAGGTTGAAGGAGATGGGCGTGTTCAGCTTGGTCAAGAGAAGATCGACGGGTGGCATGATCACACTCTTTAAATAGCCCAAAGGCTGTCACAAAGAGGAAGGGGCAGGAGGGTAGATTTCTATTGAACATTAGAAGGACCTTCTGAAGACAAGAGTGTTTCTGCAATGGAACCAATTGCCTTGAGAAGTGGTGGAGGTCTCCTTCTCTGGACAGCTCCCTGCTGTGGGGGATGCTATAGTTGGAGTTCTTGCACTGGGTAGGGGCTTGGACCAGATGTCCCACGAGGCCCCCTCAAACTCCATGACTCTACGTTCTACCAGCTGCAATGGCTCTTGTCTCCACCCAAGGTGCTGATTGTGATCTGCAGCCGATGCAATTCTAGGTTGTATCAATAGGACCATAGCATCTGGGTCAAGGGAGGTAACAGTACCACTCTATTTTGCTTTGGTCAGACCCCACCTGGAACAGTGGGCTCCCCAATTCTGGGAGGATATTGACAAGCTAGAGCATGTTCAGAAAAGGGCAACCAAAATGGTAAAAGGCCTGGAAACCATGAAGCCCTGTGAGGAGTACATTAAGCAGCTGGGTACATTTTGCCTGGAGAAGAGGAGGCTGAGAGATGACATGATAGCTATGTTTAAATGTTTGAAGGATTATCATGTTGAAGATGGAGGAAGCTTGTTTCCTGCTGCTCCAGAGACTAGGACACTATGGAGCAATGGCTTCAAGCTGCAGGAAAAGAGATTCCATCAGAACAACAGGAAGAACTTCCTGATGGTAAGAGCATTTCAGCAGTGGAATGCACTGCTCCCTGTGAGTGTGGTGGAGTCTCCTCCTTCTTTGGAGGTTTTTAAAGAGAGGATGGATGAACAGCTGTTGAGAGTGTTTGGTTGTGCATTCCTGCCTGGCAGAGTGGTGTTGGACTGGATGGCTCTCGGAGTCTCTTCCAGTTCAATGAGTGTATGATTCTAGATTGTGCAGTCTCTGGGGATTGGCCGGAGGCCTTCCTGGTCTGACTTATCTGTGTAGGATTCCTCAAATATCACAGAGTGAGTTATGACAACTGTGTTTTTCCAGTGTTGTTTCAAAAGGCTGGGGTGAGGTGGATTTGAGATTAATGTTAATTCCCTTATAGGATTCCAAGATCACAGGGCCTGGGGCTAACCATCTTCTCCAGTTTTAGGGTACAGGGAAGGAATCTTAGGGCAAGGGCACTGATTTGAAAAGTCTGTGCATATATATTTCCTCAGTATTTAGACTTGGTGGGTTTTAAAAAATTTGAACAGTGTAATTTAGAATCATGGAATCCTGGAGCTGGAAGAGACCCCAAGGGCCAGGCAGCCCAACGCCTTTCTGCCAGGCAGGAAGACACCATGAAAGCACTTCCTTTGACAGATGGCCACCCAGCCTCTCTTTAGAAATTTCCAAAGGAGGAGACTCCGCCGCTGGGGCAGCAGCAGATTCCACCGATTGTTGCAGCTGTGCTTGATGCTTAACGCCTCCTGCTTGATGACACTGCCAGGGGTTATCCCTCGTATGCGTTGTCCTGGAAACATCACCCGCTCCCGTGAGATCACAAGGGGTCATCCCTCCACCTTCTCAGCTCAAGGGATGGGACAGTTATCATGATCTGGAAAACTGAATTCCGTAGTGAATTCCAACTTGAATTCTGCAGTTCGCAACTCAGAATCCACACTGAGCTAAACCCTTGCGGTCATCAGACGTGTATCTCCTAAATACACTTCGGCTGAACTCGTTGTGTTGACTTCTTCTTGCATCGGCTGGTTCTGCTTCTTTCAAAACAGAATAAAACAGAGTCACTGTCTCTGTAAATAGGTATTATCGCAGCTAGCAGAAAACTAATGTCGCCATTAATTATCATTAATTACACTCCTAATCTTATGGAGATTAGAGTGCTTTCATACATTAGCAGGCAGCTGAGACAAGCGGTACTGCCTCTCGGCACTTCATGGCAATTGGATCCATGGGGTGTCACCCTGTCTCCTGGATGCAGAAGCTAAATGGGTCTTTCTCTCTGTGTGTGTTTTTTTTTGGGGGGGGGGGATATTTTCCAGCAAGGAGGGGCTGATCTTTGCTCATATTTTTCCAGGCCTAAACCCAATCGGTCACCCTTTCTTTTGAGCCTTGTAATGCAGGAACAACTAGGGCCCCAGCAGTCAAAGATTTCCCTGGACAAGCTGCATGTGAAAACTAGGGATGCAAATCTTTACTTCCCATGCACAGGAACAAAACATTTCGAAAGGCTTCTCCCCAGCGTATCAATGTATGAGGAACTAAGTAGGAAGGTTAAGACATCAAGCAGGAACAGAAACCTGGTGCCACAGCGGAGAGACACAGTGTGAGGGAACACAGACCGGGAAGTGACTGAATGTACCAGTGGAAGGACAAAGCTAGAAGGGCAGATACCATTTAAGAACCGACTGCAAACTTGTTTAAATAAATTTCATTTTAAAACTCCTGCTTGATTCTTTGTGGCAACTAAAACCACATAAACCCCTGCTGGATGAAATCGTCTTTGTGATTGGTGCCAGGTCCCGCGCAGCTCGCGATGACCCTATGAAGGAGAGAGCTCCCTGAGCCCTGGCCACCTGCCGCCCTGCCCAGAGCCGTGGCTTCCGTGACTAAATCCATCCACCCATAATGAGATCTCCCTCTTTTCCTGCTGCCTCCCACTTCGTCAAGCATTGTCGCCACCACATTGTCTCACGATATGTCCAAACTACAAATGTCCCAGTTGAGTTAGCGTCACTTCTAGTGAGAGCTCAGGCTTCATCTGCTCTCAGATTCCTTCGTTTGCCTTTTTTTAGCATTCCGTGCTCTCCAGCTTCGCCTTTCAAAGCAGTGGATGATGAAAAACGTTTGTGGCTTTTCACTTATTTCTCAGATTGCAGAACAATCTCCCTGAAAATTTCATGAAGCTTTGTTTTTTGTTTTTGTTTTTTTGGGTGTTGTGTATCCAAAATACAACCGTTTGCCGTTTTGCAAAAACATGCATTTTTTCCCGTGTCTAAAGGTCTTTGAGCCTATTTGGGAAGGAAGGAGGAAGCTAGCTAACATGGGCCATTTCTGCACGGGGCGGGGGAATCGCCCCACGCCGGTACTTACCGGACTTCTTGGCTCCACGCGTGGGTCCAGGCGGGTCCGGGGCAGTGCGTGGCCGCCGCCCCGCACTGCTCAGGGGACGAAAATGGCGGCTTCCGGTTTGTCGAGGCTCTCCACCAAACGCTGAAGCTCGCCAGCCTAAAGCCCGCCCCCGGCAGATCGCAGGCTCGCACTGGTGCGAACCTGCAAATCTGCACCGGAGCGCGGGCACAAAGCGGTCTTTCAAAAGCACGCTGGACGACCACTTCGGGTCGTTCTGGAGCGGGCTGAGGTGCGGAACTACAGCAAGTAGGTCCGACCCAGTCCGCTCCCAGGTGCAGACGTCCTCCCTGGAGGACACTCTGCACCGTTTCTTTGAGCCCATGCGGAAATGGCCATAGACGCCTTACAGAGTCTTTGCAGTCTGTAGCAACAAATCAAATAAGGCTTGCAAATTATAGCAAACTGCTGCTGTCATACCTAGAATCCTAGAGTCGGAAGAGACCACAAGGACCATCCGTCCCCCGTCATTCTGCCATGCACGAAGACACAATCAAAGCATTCCCAAGAGGGTTATTCAGCCTCTCCTTAAAAAACCTCCGAAGAAGGAGGAGACTCCACCACTCCCCATTGAGGCAGAAGCCTATTCCACTGTCAAGCTGCTCTTTCCACAGGAAGTTCTGAGTGTTTAGATAGAATGTTTTTTCCTCAGTTTGAAACCATTGTTCCACAGTGTCCTAGTGTCTGGAGCAACAGAAAATAGGCTTGCCCCATCCTCCATATGACATCTCTTCAACTATTTAAACATGGCTATCATGTCTCCTCTTAACCTTCTCTTCTCCTGGCTAAACATACCCAGCTCTCTCAGCTGCTTCTCATCGGGCTTCATGATTTCCAGGCCTTTTACCATTTTGGTTGCCCTCCTGTGGACATGTTCCAGCTTGTCAATGTCTAAGGTAAATCCACCTGGCTCCTTAAGCTGCTCCTGATAGGGCTTCGTGGTTTTCGGGTCTTTTATCATTTACCACCTGAGCGGGAGATTTGCACCCAGCTCTTTCCGCTTTCCTGGAGCTGAGCCTCTCAAAACTGGACAATGGGCACCCTCATGTCGTGCCTGGACATGACCCATGAAAACTGGAAACTCGGGCCCAGGCCCTGAGATCTGGTAACTCTACTCAGGAAAGTCTTTGTTACAACTCCAGGTGGGTCTTGTAACACCGTCTGTGAAGTCCCGACCTTTTTATTGCATCCCCTTCCCACTGAGTTACTTTATGGTTTTGTTTTGTTTTCCTTGTCTTTTCTTTGCTATTTAGCTGTCAACGGATTCCTGTTTAGAAAAGAAATCAGCCACCTTTGGATAACTTACCTGGCCAAATTGCCAAGGAGCACTGCAACGGCAGCAATTTGTTCTACCCTGAAAGCCAAACAACTCTTGAAATGTAGTAATTTATTGAGCTGGATTTTTACCCTTCTGTTTTTATTCCCAAGGGCTCACAGCAGGCAGCACTACCTCGTGGAGCTTCAAGCAATAAGAAATGGAACTATATTCAGCTGTGACAAGCCTACTGAAGCCCTAGAGCAACTACTACTACCAGTATTAATAGTCAGTTAAAAAAAACACACACAACAGTTCATCAAGTAGTTCAGTTATCACCTGTGCACTGAACTGAGACAATCGGTTTTCAAAAATCCCAACTACAGCAATTAATAAATTTATTAAAGCTAGGATGTCCAACTTATCATCAGCACTGATTTGTGTATCCTTACTGTAACAGTTTTTAAAAAATACACCCAAGGCTTACATTTCAAGCTTTCACATGCTTCTTGTGTTTCATTTCAAGATGATCTAGTAACAGCTGATTCACATTTTCTGAGATTTCCGGGCCACACACTGAGACTGGGGTCATTTCTGCACTAGACTGTTATAGTGCTATCATTCCACTTTCAACCTCCTATGGAATCCTGGGGTTTTCCCTAGGGTTTCATAGGATGTTGAAAGTGGAATGATAGCATTATATCAGTCTAGTGCAGAAATGGCCTTGGAGGTGGTTCCTTGTGTGAATGTATCAAAGTGAGTGTGAGTGTATGTGACGGTGACGGGCAGTATGGACTCTCCAGGGCTTTAGAAATGGTGGTCTCCTATCCCTTCCTGGAGATTCCTTCTCGTCTTGCCTCTAGGTAGCCTCCAATCCAGGCCCGATCCCACATAGGTTCAGAAACCAGACAAGACTGGGTGTCTTCAGAATGGAATTGCGGATACAAAATGGAGCATAGGAAGCTGGGTTCTACTGAGATGGACACTTTGACCATCCAGACACTTGGACCATCTAGCCCTGATGTCTCTTTTGTAGTCCTACCTGGATTTGCTAAAAATTGCATCTTAGATCATCTTCACAGGGACGTAGAGAGCTGCTTCCTACAAAGTCAGACTCTTGAGGGACAATCTAGCCTTGTATCTCTGACTCTGACTGGCAGCCGTGGCTTTCAGCAAGACTCCTTCCTAGCCTTATCTGGTCATTATTCCTGGTATTCTTGAAATAAACATAGTTCCCTGCCTGTGTTTCTTTAGAATGAGGAACTGAGGGTCCTTTGCTTTTGGCAGCTAATCTGGATTCTGTTTGGGGTCCCATTATCACCTTCTGGCCACCTGGGTGTCCAACTTGTGATGGTGGTGAAAACCAGATAGACGGATTTAACCTGAACACTCCACTTAAGCATTCTTCAGTCTTGGAATCTCGGAGTATTTATATGAGAGAATGAGAGGGCTATTTATTATATGCAGTCATAGATATACAAATGAATACAATCCTCTTAAGGGAAAAACCTGACATGTCAACCTTACATTATATTGTATATAATGCATCCTACACTTATTACATTACAGGATATGGCAAGGCAAATGTTACACTTTTATACGGACTGAACCTCTATCTCTCTGCATCTTTTTGACAGGGCACTTAATAGTTAACTCACAGTTCTCTGCTTTCTATTTTAGACCTTGTATGTTATATTCTATGGATAATCTATAGGTACAGGGATGAATAGAATATTCCATAATGTTCAGAAAATGGTTGAAAAACATGCTTTTCAAGTGTTGAGAGACCCTGACGAGAAGAATCCCGGGCTGAGAATCTTTGCAATTTGGCTCTTATTCTGCACAAAATTTACATGTAGTTGTTTGGTGCACAAAACATCATTTTCTGAATGGAAAATAATTTTTTTATTACAGAAAATGCTGTAATTAGGGATCTATTACATGTAAAATTTGTACTTGGTTGTTTTGCATAGAAATAATAATAATAATAATAATAATAATAATAATAATAATAATAATAAATTTTTTTAAATAATTTAAAATTTAAATAATTTTTATAATTTTTATAATTTTTTTTATTATTATTATTATTATTATTATTATTATTATTATTATTATTATTATTATTATTATTTGTTACCTGCCTTTCCCCAAGGCTAGAGGCAGGGTACAGAACAGATAGAACTAAAAAAATCTTAGTTAAAATACACTAAAACATTTTCATGAATAATGCTATGTTTATAGATATGTATTTTATGCATTAAAATTTTAATTAAAAATACACTAAAACATAGACCAATTAATATAAATATGTTATAATTAAAATATATTATAATTAAAAGTATAGTTAAAATACAATTAAAAGCACAATTAAAAATAGACTGGGTAGGCCTGCTGGAAAGCATAATTTTCAGCACAGGAATGACTAGTTCTGCATTGAAATATGATTTTCGACACAGAAAATGCTGTTTTCTGTGCAAAATCACCGTGTGAGAATTTTGTGCGTAATAAGTCCCTAACTGCGAATAGCCTTCAAAAACAGCATGGTTCTCAAAGACTTTCTCACAGGAGGAAGAAAATTGCTGAAATTACTTCAAGAAGAAACTGAGGCCATTTCCACACTAGACTGTTACCGTGCTATTATTCCACTTGCAACATCCTATGGAATCTGGGGGCTTGCAGTGTAGGGGGGGCCTCAAAGGCCATCCTCAAAGGCCCCTCCCTAAACTGCAAGTCCCAGGGTTCCATAGGATGCTGAAAATGGAATAATAGCGCTATAAGAGCCTACTGCAGAAATGGGCTTAGTGAAGAACCACACCCCACGTATTTCCAGGCCTAAAAGCTGGCAACCAAATCCGCCTGCCCTTCGACAGTCTCCCATCCGAGTGGTAAGCAGGTCTGGCCCCGTTCAGTTTCCAGAATCGGCCAAGACCAGAAGCCCCGCTCTTCCGTCTCTTCGGGGGGATGCTCCTTCCCCCCGGCTCCTCAGGGCAGGAGCCTTCGGGCCAAGGCCTTAACTGGGCTCAGCGGCATTCCAGGGCCTTCTGTCCCGGCCCGTTCTCACGGCAGCCTCTCACACAGGAGGAGACTCCTCTTCCTGCCTCCTCGGCACGGCTTCTTGGCCACAGAGCCGCAGGCTGCCGGGTGGAGACGCTCCGCACGCTGTACATCCAGGACGAAACGTCCAAAACGCAGAGGAAACACCGAGCGGCAGGACGTCTGTCCTCGCCGTGTGGCGGCTTTAATTAAGGCTAAACGGCCCCGGTTGTGTTTCATGCTACGCCCACGCCGGAGCAGCGTGCCTCTGAACCTTAATCCTTTCACCAGGCAGCTTGCGATTCCCACCCCGGCTTCTCTCACGTAGCAGCCGCAGCGCGTGGGGGCTCTCTGAGACCGAGAGGCTGGGAGTTTCCCCCTTTCCGAAGCCCAAGCGCGTCCCCGGGCCACCCTTTCCGATGACGGGGTGGGTGAATTCTATAAGTTTCCCATCTGCTGAACCCGTCCTCTCTCCCTTTTTTTCTCTCTCTCTGCAAGTGCCATTTCTCCAAAGGCATGGAATCTCCCTTTCCAGACATCTCTCTGCGCCATGGGGATACTATTTGGCTTTCCCAGGGCCTGATCCAGAGGGAAGGAGCCCCCTGACAGCTCAAACGACTGAACTACAAATTTGAATGCATTTATTGCATAACAGGAAAAAAAAGAAGAAGAAGAAAAAAAACCTTTTCCTGAGAAGGACATTGATATGAGTCCCAGTTGCTACGAAAAGGGGGGATAAAAAGATGGAGGGGGGGAAGAGAAGGAGGAGGAGAAGAAAGTAATTTACATATTATCATTTATAGTCAATTGGGGAACAGAAAGAATAAGGGTTCTTAGAATCATAGGTTCAAAGAGTTAGAAGTGACCATGAAAGCCATCTTGTTCAACCCCCGCCCCCCCGGTGCATGCAGACCAACATAGACAGATGAGCATCTAACCTCTGTTTAAAGACCTCCAATTAAGATTACCCCCCCCCCCCGCAAAAAACCATTCCACTTTTAAACAGCTCTTACCATCAGGAAGTTTTTACTAATGTTTAGGAGGAATCACTCTTCTTGTAATCTGAATCCATCACTCCATGTCCTAGTCTCTGGAGCAGCAGAAAACAAGCTTGCTCCGTCTTCCGCATGACATCCCTTCAAATATTTAAAGATGGCTATCACGTCACTTCTCAGTCTTCTCCAAGATAAGTACACCCAGCTCCTAAAACTGTTCCCAATCAAGCTTGGCTTTTATACCTTTACCATCTTGGTTGCCCTTTTCTGGACACTTTCCAGCTTGTCAATATCCTTCTTGAACTGGGGCACCCAAAACTGAACACTGTATTACACCAGGTGAGTTCTGACCAAGCCAAATGGAGGGGAACTACTACTTCTCTCAGGCCATTTCTGCACTAGACTGTTATAGTGCTATGATTCCACTTGCAACATCCTATGGAATCCTGGGGTTTGCAGTTTCGGGAGGGGCCAGGTGGCCCCTCCCGAAACTGCAAACCCCAGGATTCCATAGGATGCTGCAAGTGGAATCATAGCACTATAACAGTCTAGTGCAGAAATGGCCTCAGTCTGGGCTTTGTACTTTTGCTTATGTAACCTAGAATTGCATCGGCTTTTACCTGAGAGGAAAGACAATGACTAGAGCCCTGCCAGAGCCTTGTTCATTCAGAATTCCCCCTACAGAAGCAGCTGGAGATACTTGTCCAATGCGGGATGTCTGCATTCAGTTCAAAATTGGGGGACTGTTGCTGTGTGGAGCCATTGGACGTGGAAACTGCATGAGACATTGCATTGTACATTCAGTTGCACAATTGGATGTGTATTTGGTTGCGCATCCGGTTGTGCATTCAGTTACAGAGAGCTGCAATTTAACAAAAGGTTTGCCTAGCACCACCAGTGTTACTTGTGCTATGTGCTATGTTGCCCCCTGAAGTAACTTGACAGAAGGAAAAAAAGGTTATGGTAACAACTCATTTTGAAGCCCTGTAGCTGATAGGGCATGTTCCAGCTGGCATATAACAGCAAATTTCAGTTCTGAGACTAGGTGGACTTCTGATAAATATTTTTCAAAATGTGTATATTCATACTAATCTGTGAGACTATGGATTCACCAGTTATGGGCCCTTTTCTGATTCCAGAACTTCTTTTCCAAAGCCCTTTAATTTAGGCTTTTCCCTCCCTCTAACTTCATTTCAGAATTTTCATTCATTTGGCTGGAGTATCAAAGTCTGTTCTCCATGTTCAGTATTCACCTCTTCTCTAGATCAGCCTTGGTCCACAGAACGGGAGGCGGGCGGTGCAGACAGAATTTCAAAGACTCACAAATGGGAAAGTTCTTAGATATTCTATCTCAGACCTCCATGTAGCAATTCTGGAACAAAAAAAAATCACTTCTAGAAAAAAAAATCATTGAAGGAAAATTGAAAGGAGAAATACTGAATTAGGATATAGCCACAAATTTCAATCCATTTGGAGTAGTTTGAAGCTAGGTAATGGTTTCTTGAGAGCAGTGTGATACAGTGGTGTAGGGGTTGGACTATGATTTTGGAGACCAGGATTCAAATCCTCATTTGGCCATGGAAACCCCCTAGGTGGCCTTGGGAGAGCCACATTCTCTCAGCCTCAGAGGAAGGCAAGGTTACTCCCCAATTAACAGATCTTGCCAAGAAAACACTGTGATAGGGTCACCATAGGTCAAAAATGGCTTGAAGTCACACAACAGCAACAATGGTTTCTTGGCATATTACTTATATTGAAATAGTAATCTTCAGTACTGTCACGCGCACAAAAGGATTCTCAACCTGCCTGGTTTACTGCTGTATTTTACTGGTTCTGCACTCATACTAATACATCAGAGTCTGGTGGCTCTCAGTGTTCTTTTAGCCCCCGACACCTCCATAGTGTACCAACTGATCTTTTTCTGGCCAATAAAGGCTCTAAACGCAACAATCTGCTTTCTAACTAGGTCCAAGGTCTCCCTGTACAACAAAAAATATCCATTTTTGAGAAACTGTTACCATGCCATACACCTCTACTCCATGATATGGTATAATTGGCATTGTTTAATTGGCATAAAAATATAAATTATACACTGTTGTGGCACAGCCATGCTGGCTGAAGCGGACTGGCCAAACACATGTGGAACTAGGTCAGATAGGACCTCAGGGCATGGCCAGGTCATAGTCAAGAAATCAGTTGGGAAGCTCTGGTGTTAATGAGCTTGCCAACATCTCCTCAGCAACTCAACCTTCAGAAACAATAGTACCCAAAACCACCTCCACAGAGCAACTGATTGTCCTCACCCTGCTTCTTCTTCCTGCTGAAATTCTCCTTTGTCCATTAGTCCATTCTGGACCTCACAGTTTGCTCTGCCAGAGAGCTGTTAATACCTTTGCCTTCAGTGCAGAAAAAGACTATTTAAACCCTGGCTCTGAGCCACAAAACTGGCTCGGTTCTCTAGATCTCTGATTCCCACTTTTGTACTACCCTGGGGCTCTTTCTCTGAGCCACATTGCCTTGCCTTGTATCTTCTGGGTAGATAATTATCACCCACTTTGCCCTAAACTTCTCACAGTCCAACTTTTCCTCCCTTTTTCCTTCAGGCGGCCCTCTGTGATTGTGAGACTGTTTGAATACTGTGTTTGTCTGGCAATTTCCCCATATAACATTTTTAAAAACATATTTCCGAATCCCCAACTGGTATTCCTGTAATAGTGCCGGTAGGTGCAGGTGGAAGGGTCCTGCTAGGCTGCCCCCCTTTCACAGCCTTCTCTTTGAACCAGCATCCCCCAACTTCACACGGAGGCATTGGCGTTGCAGGTGGACCTCTGAGTCACCCACCATTTAGGGTAACATAACAGAAATGGGTTTCTTGCCAATTTGGGAGTTCTGTTTTATTTTCAAGAGTTTATGCAGCCCTCAGAGGGTGCCAAGACATAAGTGGCCCTGAGATCTACTGCAATGCCCACCCCAATGGACTAATCTCACAACCTCATGAATACCCATCACTACACCAGCATACTTTGCTTATCCATAACTTATCACAATAATCAGCATCACTATTTGTGTGTAAGTCTGGCCATAGAAGCTTCACTCCAAGCATCTGATGAGGCACATTGTGTCCACAAAAACTTTTGCTTTTCAAAGATGGTACTGGATTCCTTCATGTCTTTTTAAGCAGGAATCTGTTATTCTTTCTACCCATGTTTTTCTTGTCAGGCCTATGGGTTTCACAGGGGTGTAGGTTTTGCTTGCATTTAGTGTCTTACGTATGAAGTCCACCCTTAGAAGGGAATGGCCTCTCCTTTTCTTGGAGTACTTTAAAGAGAAGTTGTATGGAGCAACCTATCAGGGATGCTTTGGCTGTGGACTTCCTGCACAGGCCGGAGGTTGGGCTAGATGGCCCTTGGGTGAACTTCCCAACTCCATGAGTCCAGGAGCCACGTGGCACTCTGCTGAGCCTGCAAAGAGCAATTATACTCTTATACATGCGTGCACCATTTATGAGCAATGAGCTCTTGTAAGCAATGAGGGGTTTCAGAAACCCAAGCACTCAAATGCTGGCTCAGAGACTCAGGGAGCTGTAATCCTCTCCTCCAGGAAAGGAGTTTTTCCATGCTCTGATACTTAGTAATCTTTATCAAATAAAACTTCCCAATGGCTAAAGAACTGTGGACATGGCTGAGGCTGCCAGTTCAGATCCCGTCTCAATGCTGTGGTTCCCCCTGTTTTGAAGTAACCACAGCTCATAAATTTTAATCACAGATAAAAAGTTGTGCTGGTGAATGCATTTTATCTGTTTCACCAGCTCCGTCTTCCCTGGTCTCTCTTTCTCTTCTTCTTCTTCTTCCTTTTCCCTCTCTCTCTCTCTCTCTCTCTCTTTATCTAACTCTGTTGTGCTTGTCGTCGTTGTGGTGTGCCTTCAAATCATTTCTGACTTACGGCGACCCTACGGCAACCCTAGCACAGAGTTTTCTGGGGCTGAGAGTGTGTGAAGCACCCGAGATCAGCAAGTGGGTTTTTGTGGCTGAGGGGGAACTGAACCCTGGTCTCAGGGTCATAGTCTAATGCTCAAACTGCTGCACCCCCCTGGCTCTCATACTTGCCATTATATATCCTATATATATGTCCATCTCCAGCCTATGTTGGTCTTTCATTTCCTTCTGGGCATTCCTCATCAGCTTCTCTTTCATCACTGAAATGAAATAATTCTTTCAATAAAGGATCTATACAATGTGACCATTATCAGATTGATTCTTAGGGTCTTTCCACACTACATTGTTATAGTGCTACTATCCCACTTTCGACCTCCTATGGAATCCTGGGGTTTGCAGTTTAGGGAGGGTCCTTTAGACTTCTCAGCCAGAGAGGTCTTTGGCCTCCCTAAACTACATACCCCAGAATTTTACAGGAGGTTGAAAGTGTAATAATAGCACTGCAACAGTGTAGTGCGGAAAGGCCCTTAGAATCACACAGTCCTCAGATCTTAGTTCCGGAAGGGAGTGGAAGGGCTGTTTAGTCCAACCTCCTGACATGCAGGAATATGCAACTAAAGCACTCCTGAGAAATGCCCACCCAATTTCTGTTTACAGACCTCCATCCCACTGTTACACAGCTCTTACAGGAAGAAACGTTCATCCCATAATGTAGTGGTTTGGGCATTGGACCACGATCCTGGAGACCAGGGTTTGATTCCTTGCTTGGTCATGGAAACCCATTAGGTCACCTTGGGCACATCACACACTCTCAGCCCCCAGAAAACCCCGGGATAGGTTCAGCTTAGGGACACCATAAGTCAGAAACAACCTGAAGGCAAAAAACAACAACAACAACAACAATGTTTATGTGGAATCTTCTCTCTTGGAATTTGAGTCCATTGGTTCATGTTCTAGTTTTGGGCGCAGCAGAAAACAAGCTTGCTCCATGTTCTACCTGGCATCCCTTCAGATATTCAAAGATAGCTGTCATGTCACCTCTCAATCTTCTCTTCACCATGGTAAACATGTCCATCTCCCCAAGTCGTTCCTCACACGGCTTGTTTTCCAGATCTTTGATCATCTTTAACATCCTTCTCTGGATACATTCCACCTAAATGAGATCCGTCTTGAATTGTGGTGCCCAGAACTGGACACAGTATTCCAGGTGAAGTCTGACCAAAGCAGAAGAGAGTGGTACTACTGTTATCAGGTCATACATTCCCACATTTTGATTTGATCTAATTGGCAAAATATATTAATTGGCAGATGTGTTGGCATAAAATATAAATTATACTTATGGCTGGCAAGGCCATGTGGAAGAAAGGGACACTGGCTGGAAGTAGGTCAGAGGTGACCCCAGCATGGCCAGGACAAAAGTCCTCTGCAATTAGCCAAGAAAGCCTGACTTAATGGCTCCAAGCTAATCCTATCAACTGCCAACCTCAGAAAACAATAAGGAGCCCAGGAGCCCTACTAGGTGCATATCCTACTGCAGAGAGCACAGAAACCCCCTCTCAGCCAAGACATTGAAACCAATCAGACCCATCGTCCACAACGGGTTCCCTTTGTCTCGCATCTGGAACCTTCACTGCCACAGGCTGTTTTCAGGGTGCAAATATCCCTGATTTCAGGGTGCCCAGCGCAGCCTCTCGAAGGTCTACCCGTCACTCTGTCCGTCTGGCTCCTGAATGAGAACTGTCCTTGGGTCCTACCTGAGCCAAAACACACTTCTGCTCTTCACTACTCTTCTGGACAGGTAATTATAAATCCTCCCAAACCCCTCAGCCTCTCTATAATTTTTCCTCCCTTTCTCTTTCAGCTAGCTCTTGTCTGAATGCTTGATTGTGTGTATTGTGTGTATATGCACGAGTGAATTCCCCCCAATAAAAACACGTTTTTTGCTTACGTTTTAATCATTGTCTGGCTTTTGCTTGGCCTGACCCCATAAAGTTGGGTAAAAGATCCTGCTGGGTTACCCTGCCCCTCGTTTTGCTATAGCCAGTGCTCCGCTAATTTCCCCAATCTTAGCATTTTTGCAGCAAATCAAAGTGTCCCTGAAGGGACCCCCAGAAGTCAGGGTAACACTACCACTTCCTTTGATGTGGACACTAAATGCTCCTGTTGATGCGTTGCCCTTTTAAACTGTTGCACCACACTGTTGACTCATGTTTAGGCAGTGGTCTACTCACATGCACTGCTTTCAAGGAAGACATCAGCCATCCTATATTTGTGCCTTTCCAGCCCAGATGTAGTACCTTACATTTATCCCTCCTGAAATTCAGCCTTTTCTCTGTTTCCTGTTAGCATTTTACCATCTTCTCTATGCAGTGCCCCTATTGCTTCTTTGTTCCCCCTCTTGCTCTGAACATAATCAAAAAACAGAAATCTATTATTATTATTATTATTATTATTATTATTATTATTATTATTATCAGGCTCTCTAGAGAGTCTGAGCTCATTCTGAGCTTGAGTTCTTCTCCACTACAAGTATTGGCTCTTTGTACTGTATTCCTCTTTGGTGGTTTCCCCCTTCTTCCACATCTCTCTTAAATATCAGCTCATCTGAAAGTTCTTTGTACTTCCACTCTGGTTTCTGTAGGTGCCTACTAGTGTTCCTCCTCGTTGGAATTGTTTGCAATTTTGTCTTCAGTATCTTATCTTTAAGCTTCATGCACCTCATGCACATGCATAAACCTCATGCACCATGACCTCCCTTCCCTTTGAGCATTTCTGACCATGGGATCTCACTCAATATTTCTCTAAGCTCATTGAAATCAGCTTTCTTGAAGTCCAGAAGGTGTGTATTGGCTTCCTCTTTCCTCTTTATAACAAGAGAACATGGTCATTTCCATCCCATTAACCAGTTCATATCTGCTGGTTAGGATAAAATACAAAACAGCTGATTCCCTTGTTGCTTCCTCCACCATTAGTACGATGAAATTGTCTGCGAGGCTAGTGAGGAATTTGTTGGACGGTACAGTATTGGCAGAGTGTGACTTCCAAGAAATATCAGCATGGGCTGCAAGTCTCCTATTACAACGGTCTCTCTCCGTCCAAATATTTGGTCATTTGTTATAGGAAGGCATCATCCAAAGCGTCAGTCCGGCCGGAGGACCTGTAGAAGACACTGACGGTGAGGCCACTGTCATTTCTTTCCCCTTTAAGTTTTACTCAAAGGCTCTCAGCCTGTTTCTCATGCTCGAAGTCATAGATCTCCGCACGTGTGTGCACATCCTTTTACGTACAATACTCCTCCTCCTCCTCTTTTCCTTGCTGGTCCATTTCTTTGGAATAGGTTACCTTCTTCCATTACTGCATTCCACACATGACGCTCAGTCCACCAGGTCTCCATCAAACAGGTAGACAGGCCAGATGAACTGAAAATTAAAAGGGGCGTGTACGAGAAATGGAGTAATGGGGAAATCAGCGAAGAGGGGCAAGAGCCTGCAAGCACACTGGCAGGTGTGTGGACTGATGTATCAGCAGATGCAGGATGTCAGGATTCAGTAGAAGGGGGTGCGGCCCATGGTAACTATGTGAATGTAGATTTATCCCACCCATGGACAATGTAGGACCCCCGCTATGGTGCTATTTTGCTGATTTCAATGGATCTTCATGTTTTTAAAGGATTTGTTTTAATTCCTATGCACAATTTAATTGCATTTTAGTAATAACTCTTTGGATGTTTTCATTTCTGAGTTGGAAGCGTTTAAACGACGCATGTTTTAACTTTTTAAATCTGACCTACATCCCACAGTGGCAATGATGATGAGAGAAGTTATTGTGAAAAAACGATCTTACAGGAT
Source organism: Cyclura pinguis (assembly GCA_030412105.1). Classification (NCBI taxonomy): domain Eukaryota; kingdom Metazoa; phylum Chordata; class Lepidosauria; order Squamata; family Iguanidae; genus Cyclura; species Cyclura pinguis. The sequence continues at coordinate 1,852,315 of CM059601.1, forward strand.
TTCCAAACTGATCAACTCAACAATTGGAACGCAACGTGCCAGACACAAATGTGGATGAGAAGAAGAAGAAGGCCTGGGTTATAGATGTGGCAATCCTGGGGGACAGCAGAATCAAAGGCAAAAAAAGAGAGGAGAGATCATAAAATATTGAGACCTATAAACAGAGATTCAGCACCTCTGGGAAAAGAAAACAGCTGTGGTCCCAGTGGTAAGAGGTGTCCTGGCAGCAGTTCCAAATGGACTAACAAAGCAGCTGAGTGAGATTGTCGTAGACACAATCACAATAGCACAATCACAAAAGCGACAATTGCTTGGAACGTGTGACATTATCCAACAATGCCTCACTGATTCCCAGATTTTTGGGCAGAATCCGAGTTATCAGTGGTCAGTAACACCTGGTAGACTGTGAAACTGATGATAATAGCAATAATGGTTGGTAACAGAGACTTTGCAAACTGGGAAGAGTTTTGGAAGAATTACCTTCCCTTGAATTCTCTCTCTCTCTCTCTCTCCCCTCATTTGGGATTCATGGAGAACAGGAATGATTCTGCTTTTTAATGAGACAGATATTTGCTTTTTTATCAAAAGGAACTGTCTAATGTGAGGAGAAGAGGCTTAAATATTCATCAGTTCCCTTTGCAAAGAACTCCATTTGTAGGGAAGGCAAACCTCCTCTGGCATTCGCTGCATTTCAAATGAAGGCTTTTATTTGGGAGAGCAGCTCCCTCATCTGAGCTGAGCAAACATCTTATTAAGTTTATGTAACTCGGACAATGGAAATTAAGTCCCGTGCTTTGATTTGATGGGATTGTGATCAGGAATATCACCTGATGTTTAAAAGCGACTTTTTGTTGCAAACAAACCGAGACCAAACTTCCCGAAGTTTGGTGATCAGTCAGCCAGAGCTACATTTGCAAGCTACGCAAGTCTATGGACATAAGGCACCGTAATATCGAAAGTCAAGCCATCCATTTAACTCAGTCATTGTCCAGCGTGAGGACCGCATGTTCATGGAATCACAGAATTTTAGAATTGGGAGAGACCCCGAGGGCCACCCAGCCCAACCCCATTCTGCCAGACAGGAAGACACCGTCAAACCCTTCGACAGACGGCCACCCAGACTCTGTTGAAAAATCTCCTGGATAACTTTGTGGATAACGTTAGAGTAAGTGGTATGCGAGGAAGTTAAAGTTACTTTGCAATATACAATGTGCAATATAAGATTGTAAAATTATAGGTAACTATGGTAATAAATTTGTTACCGCCATTGCTAGCCCGAGCTTGTGGAATATTAAGATATCTTTTGATATCAATAATTCGGCCTCACATACGCATTCCTCTCCATGTGCTTGCGAGGCCCCCGGACAAGCACGCATACAGGCTCCGCCGATAATCGCCGTAATATTCCAACACAATACAGGCAGGCCAGAAATAGCCGACTCGCAGCTTCGGGAGGCCTCAAGGCAAGTACTCAATTATGTATGCACGCAACTTACAAAAGATCCTCTGCCCCGCGCCGGCAGCTTGACGATCGAGCTATACAACGCTCAAGCACTCCGCGTTTGCATACTGGCTACCCTATCGACAATTTGGCTATAACTCAATCATTCAAATACTGATTTTTCAGAGGCTTTGTCTCCAGCCCCAAACTCATTGTTTTCCCCAAGTACGAACTAGCCTGCGGTCACAATTTTCCCTATAAGATCCCCGACTTTGAGCGCTTCCTCGGATCGCTCTTGGCTTCCGTCCCGCCTTGCTGTCCCTTTGTCCGGCGAGCCTTCCCCTCGGCCCCACGCGCTGAGATCTACGCTCCCCATCTTCTCCACTTCCACCCGGGCTTCAGGACAGGTGGAGTATCACCCAGACCAACAACTCCTCGAAAAATCCCTCTATCCCACTCCAACCTTTATTTCTTTAGTTACCTGTGTGACTGTGTTGCATACACTTGTTTGATTGTATCTCAATAAAACAACATTTATTATTTCAACATCTGCCTCATCCTTGACTCGGCCTGACCCCGTAGACATAGGGTTCAAGATCTCGCTACGTTACCCTGCCTCTCGCAGTGCCAACTTGTTCTCTGTGCTAATTCCCTCCCCATTGTTGTGAGTACATTTAGGTGTCCCTCCCGGGACCCTCAGAAATCAGGGTAACAAATTTAATGTTTTGTTTATCTTAAGGTGCTAGATCTTATTATTCCTCAAGACAGCAATGCCTTTTGAAGGAGGGGCTGTGAAGGGAGGAGCCAGGCAAGCCTGGTTGGTGCCAGCCAATCACAGCTCAGGGAATGCTGTGAAGGGGAGGGGTTTGTGGGGAGAAAGGATATATCACCGAGGCTTGTCTCTGTCAGAAAGCAGGGAGGGAAAGATGGTGTTGAGATAGAGAACAGATTGCAGATAGAGAGGAGGTGACATTGAGATATAGAAAAGGTTTCAGAGAGAGTGAAAAAAGATGGCCTAGAGATAGGGAAAAGATTGCAGAGAGAGGGGGAGAAAGGATTACAAAAGAGGTAACAAAAAGATGGTGTAGAGACAGGGAAATGATGGCCTGGAGACAGGGAAAACATTGCAGAGCAATAGAGGAAAAGAATGCCTAGAGACAAGGAACAGGTTGCAGAGAGAGAAAGGAAAAGAATGGCAAAAGAGAAAGCGAAAGGAAAAGAGATGGAAAAGATTGCAGAGGAATTGTGAAAAAATAGCCTTTCCACGAGGAATGGATTGCAGAGAGACAGGAGAAAGATACAGTTAACAAAAAGATTGCAGCAAGGTAGAAGGAAGATGGCCTAGAGACAAGGGCCATTTCTGCACTGGAGTGTTATAGCGCGATTATTCCACTTGCAACATCCTATGGATTCCTGGGGTTTGCAGTTTAGGGAGGGGCTGGGTGGCCCCTCCCCAAACTGCAAACCCCAGGATTTCATAGGATCTTGCAAATGGAATAATAGCGCTATAACAGTCTAGTGTGGAAATGGCCAAGGAAACGAATTGCAGAGAGAGAAGCAGGTGGCCAACAGAGACAGAAAAGCTGTAATAGAGATAGGAGAGTCAGCCGGGGAAAGAACTGGATAGGGTTTTGGGAGCTGTGAATTATTAAATAGTTCAGGGGTTAATGTTTGATCTAGTTGTGTATGAATAAACTTCTACTTGTTTATTCTTGTTTATTCTTTTTTGCAACTGTGTCTGACTACCATTAAGTTTGGTAGAGAATCTGGTCACACACTCACCACAGTGAACCCACAGAACAACGCATCTGCTGGTCCATACAGGGATGACCTTGAGGCCCAAATGCCCCATCCGGGGGCGGGATTAAGAAGGGGAAAGGGGCAACGGGAGTGAGAGCAGCCCATGGGTTGGAACTGCGAGGCCAGACTGGCAAGGGGGGGGATCCATCACAGATAACTTGAACTCTTTCCCTTGGGACGTTAAGCTGAAACCCTCTTTAGCTGGCATTTCATGTTATGGCAAAGGTCTTCCTATTCAGGTGTGGATTTCATAGAATCATAGAATCACAGAATCATAGGGTTGGAAAAGACCACGGGAGCCATCTAGTCCAACCCCCTCCTATGCAGGAGAACAAATCAAAGCATTCCCAACAGATGGCCATCCAGAGTCTGCTTAAAAACCTCCAAAGGTAGAGACTCCACCACACTCTATGGAGGCAGCACATTCCACTGCCAGGCAGCTCTGACCATCAGGAAGTTGTTCTTGAGGTTCAGGTGGAACCTCCTTTCCTGCAGCTTGAATCCATTGCTCCTTGTCCTGGTCTCTGGAGCAGTGGAAAACAAGCCTGCTCCCTCCTCAACATGACATCCCTTCAAATATTTAAACATGGTTATCCTGTCCCCTCTTAACCTTCTCTTCTGCAGACTAAACATACCCAGCTCCCTAAGCCTCTCCTCATAGGGCTTCATGGCTTTCAGACCCTTCACCATTTTGGTCGCCCTCCTCTGGACACGCTCCAGCTTGTCGACATCCTTCTTGAATTGAGGTGCCCAGAACTGGACACAGGATTCCACATGAGGCCTGACCAATGCAGAATACCATTACCTCCCTTGATCTAGACATCATACTCTTATTGATGCAACCAAGAATCACATTGGCATCACACTGCTGCCTCATGTTCAGCTTGTGATCTACCAAGACTCCCAAATCCCTTTCACAAGTACTCTTATCCAACCACATGTCCCCTGCTTTCCATTTGTGCTTTCCATTTTTTCTGCCTAAGTGCTGGACCTTACATTTCTCTTTGTTGAAATTCATTTTGTTAGCTTTGTCCCAGCTCTCCAGTCTGTCCAGGTCATTTTGAAATTCGATCCTGTCCTCTGGCGTATTAGCAACCCCTTCCAATTTGGTGTCATCTGCAAATTTGATCAGCATGCCCTCTACCCCTTCATCCAAGTCATTGATGAAGATGTTGAACAGCACTGGGCCCAGGATAGAACCCTGTGGCACCCCGCTGGTCACTGCTCTCCAGGAGGAAAAGCAGCCATTCGTGATCACCCTTTGGGTTCGGTCAGTCAACCAGTTAGAAATCCACCTAAGAGTAGCCCTGTCCAGCCCACACTTTACTAGCTTTTTTGCAAGAATGTCATGGGGAACTTCTTCTTGTGTTCATATTGTTCTGTTTCTTTATCCCATTTTGTCACTTTATTGCATTTAATTGCTCTTAGCTGTTGTTAATCATACTGAGTTACGTCTAACCACTAAAGTGTAAACTCGGAACATCATTTTCTGTCCTTCCCTCTCCCCATGCAGAAAACAGTGATTTCCTCCCCAAAATCCTCAGAAAAATCTGAGAATGTAATGATGTAGCAACTGGCCTATAGCTGATTAGCAGAGAAAATCTGACAATGGAGACAACGTTGAATTTTAAAGAAGAACTTTACATCGAACAAGTTAAAAACGAAAGAGGGAAGATGGATGCCTTTAACGCAGAAATATCCATCCATAGATGTGCAGTTCTTGTATTTGATTAAACACTTTTTGCATCTGCACAGTGCATACATATGTATTTTTTTTCTATTTGATTAAATACTTTTCTGCATTCACATTCTCTGAACAGAGTTTCTTAACAGTTTATTAGGCACACAATAGAAATAACTTTTATAGTTATGTCATCAGTCAATTTCAGCCCCTCCCGAAGCTGCAAACCCCAGGATTCCCTAGGAGGTTGAAAGTGGAATAATCGTGCTATAAGAGTGTCATGCGGAAAGGGCCTTGGTGTGGCAGCGGGGAAAGAGAGCTGCAGAATGTCCATCTGCCACCCACCTCCTGCTATCTCCCACAGGGTTGATACTGGGAGATGTCTTGCCCCCAGAATTTTACATAGGAGGTCTCGGGGAAATTTAAACACCCCTGTGGAGTGAGGAAAGAGCAGAGGAAACAAACAGGGGTGAAAGGAACGGGAGCTGGCTGACCAGATGCTGCTGCTGCTACCTCTGCTTCCCCGGTAGAACTTCTGAAATTCAGCTGTGACTTCTGCCTTTTCGCGGGATGAAGGCTCTTAGAGAGCCCCCGGAAAAGTTGGAGTAAACTTTAACAGAGGCAAAAAACCACAGTGAGGCTCTAATTCCCAGTATTAACGATGATTCCTCCCCCAGCTCCACTATGTCATCTTACTGGAATGCTCAAATAGAAGCAGGGCTCGCGTGGTGGATGTGTACAGATGATAATCAAAGGGCCGAAACCAAAGCGGTGAGTGAGTGTACTCCTTTGGGGGCTACTTTGGGGGGCGGAGGAGGAGGCACAAGGGTAAAAGATTCTTCCTTTTGTTTGAGAGGGGGGAGAGGATTACCTGCGTCTGCCTCTAAGATTACCTTTTCGGACTGTTGTTTGGATCATGTTACTTCACTTTTGAGGTCTCTCCATTGGTTACTCATTCCTTCTAGGATTCAGTACAAGCTTCTTGTTTGAACACTCAAAGCCTTGCCCAACCCAGCGCCTCCCCATCTTTTAACCCTTATTTCCTTTTACCAGCCTTTTTGGGATCCGTGTTCCAGGAACTCTCGGCTTCTCACTCAAGCGTTTCCTCTCCTTCAGCTCAGCTTTGCTGATTCTCGCTGTATGTTCCACACCCTTGGAGATGCCTTCCTGAATATTTGCAGACAGCTCCTTCCCTCATTGTTTTTAAATCTCAGTTAAAAACCTTCTTGTTTTCAAAAGCCTCTGGAGTTTAATATTGTTTTACTGTTTTGCATAGTCTGATTGGATGTACTTGTCAATTTGCTTTATATTTTAATGTATTTTTGTACTGTATCTGCATAATTTGTTTTACAATTGCGTGGTATAGTTTTATCAGTCCTTCTTTCTTTTTATGTTTGTGTGTGTGTGTGCACGATTGCACGATTTATCATATGCACGATTTATTGTTTTTGGTTGTTTTACTTGTAATGCACCATGTACATAGATGTTGCTATATGAGTAAACACCAACACCAGAATCACCATCATCATCAACAATTAATATTTGTCTCCCAGAATGGTACGTTATTTCCTTTACTCTTCTTAAGGTGAGGTTATTGCTGTCCTATCGTAGAACGCATGGACATCCAGTCCTGGCTTTAGGACACCCAGTGGAGATGGAAGGGACGCATACAACTACACAATTTCTACCCCTGTGCTGTTCAAGGAGGGGTATTTACAATTCTCAGCCACAGAGCAACAGGGTCTCATCAAACTACATATCCCGGGATTCCAAAGGATGCATCATAGTGCTAGAATTGTGTAGTATGAACGGACCACAGGTGTTTTGTCCCACAGCCTGCTGGGTCTGTGTATATTGGACAGTTGGGAGCTGGGAAGGGGTAGGGATTTGGTTGGTGTCCTGCCCGCCCTGTGCCCAACAGGGTGCCGAAACTAGGATAGTTTTGGAGTGACGATAGTGCTGGAGTCTCTGTACTCATCCACCCCCACTGCAGCCTGTTGTGCTGGGGAATAGAAACATTATAAAAACTGGAAGTTGAACATCTTCTTGGGAGATAAGCATTTTTATTTTTAAAACTTGACAGCTAATTTCCAAAAGAACTAAATGAAAGACCTTGAATATTTGTCCTTGTGATAAGATTCGGAGTACTCAATCTCACTAGCGTCCCAAAACATGCATCTCCTCTTGTCACATCTTTTTCACTGGGGAAAAGCAGGGGGATTTATCAACCAAGGTGTTCTGTGGAGAAGGAATAGCCAGAAAAGAAGAACTTGAAAAGAAGAACTTGAATCAGGCCAGTGATACAGAGGTTCTTTTCCCCTGTGGGTAGGGGGATGGAGGAAGTTAAGAAATATTGCAAGGAGATTCCGCATGCTTTGAATACACCAAGACTGAATTAAAATGCAAAAGAAAGTAAATCATCCTTAGTGTTATTGATATAATGTGCCATGTTACAACATAGTTCCATTGGGCGCATTGTGTGTTACTAGTATCCAGAACTAAAGAATCAAGGTTGCAGATGTTTTTATCTGAGCAAACACAAATTGTAGCACACGTGTGTGTGTGTGTGTGTGTGTGTGTGCGTACCTTCAAGTTGCCTGTCATTTTATGGCTATCCAATGAATTTCACAGGGTTTTCTTAGGCAAGGAATCCTCAGGGGTGGTTTTTCTAGTTCCTTCCTCTGCAATACAGCCTACAGCACCTGGGATTCATTGGCAGTCTCCCCTCCAAGTACTAATCAGAGATGACTCTGCTTAGATAGTTACCTATGGATTCATTTTACAATCTCTGCCGCTGCTTGTGGTTCAACAAGAAGTGCAGAAATTGAGGGCTCAGCACCCTCTCGCTATGTCAAGCAAACTGTGTAAAATAACACCCAGGGAAGTCTTTGCTCCACTGTGTGAAATGAAGAATTGGAACCCTGCAGAAATGTAGCATGAGACAGATCCATCAGGGGACCTAGGGTAATGCATCCCGTACTCCAGGCAAGTACAAACGAGAGCCAATATACAGGATGCTGGTTCAATAGTACCTTTTTTAAATTGACTGTTTATCGTAAGTGCAAGCCTAGGGCTGGAATTCCGCATGTTGAAATGAATGTCAAACTCTCTAACACTTCAGAGAATAATCAGGGTGAACATCTGCTTGACTGTAAGTGTACACAAGTGATGCATAAGCTGGAAGGTGTCCAGAGGAGGGTGGTCGAGGTGTTAGAAGGTTTGGAAACCAAGCCCTGTGGGACATCCGTTAGGGAGATGGGTATATTGAGCCTGGAGAAGAAAAGATGAAGAGGTGATGTGGCAGAGCCATCTTTAAATATCCGAAGGGATGCCTTGCAGAAGATGGAGTGAGCTTGTCTTCTGCTGCTTCTGGGGCCAGAATACAAACCAATGGGTTCTAACAGAAAGTGGGAGTTTAGATGAAGAGGAGAGTTCATCTAAACATTAAGAAGAACTTCTGAGGGGAAGAGCAGTTTGCAAGTGAAATAGACAACCTCAGTGGGTGGTGGAAGGAGTCTCCATGGGAGACCTTTAAGAGAAGTTGGAGGGCCACCTCAGAGCGATGCTTAAGTTATGGATTCCTGCATGGCACACGGGTTGCAAAGGTTGGCCCATGTGATTCACTCTAACTTTATGACTGTGCATTTGTTGTTGAAGCTGTTATCTGCCTTCAAGTTGTTTTTGACTAACAGCAACCCTCTCCGAGGGTTTTCTTGGCAGAGGGGGCAGTTGCCACTGCCTTCCTTTTAGGCTGAGAGAATCCAGCTTGCCCGAGGTCACCTGGTGGGTTTACATAGCTGAGCGAGGATTCAGGCCTGGGTCTCCCAGAGTCCAACACTCAAACTACCACACTGCTGTGGCTGGCTGTGATTCTGTATCTTTGGCCCTGAGTTCTTGTTAAGTATGCTTTGCCTGGAGTCCTGTTCCTTGCATTGTGCTCTTGGAGGGACTTTTCCCAGGGTCGAGAAGGGATTGAAGGCAGACGGAACCTGCCAGCTCAGAACAGCCTTTTAACCTCCTCTCTGCATCAGCAAAAGAAGGTAATGGGATTCCAGCCCCAGAATCATACAAGACTTGCAAAAACAGGTGCATGGGGCTCCCCTTCCCACCACAGTGGCTGTGAGACAAGCATTACATAGTGATCTGCTGGTTCCCAAGATTTTGGAGTGGAGCATCACCCCTGGACTGGGAGCCACTTCTGCATGCAGAAGTGCCTCTGAGAGCCAGCCTCCCCTTCCTAACAGGGGAGAGGTGCGGACAACTAACTCATCAAGTGGGAGAGGAGAGGAGCCTTCCCCGGAGGCTTGGGCAAAAGGGATTGGCAGCCACCCAGCAGGAGAGGGGAGACATGAGTCTGCTCGTTGCCAAGTGCATAAAAAAAGCCAGAAGGAAGGAAGATTGCCCTTCTCCGACTTTATGAATGCCATTCCAGCCAGTGAAAACCAGGGGTGTGAGAGTGGAGATGTAAGAATGCCAAGTTAGTAACCAAAAGGTCAGAAATGCAAGGAGAGGAGGCCAAGAGCAGACTGAAGCTGGAAGCCAGGTGATCAGTCAGCTTCACGGGAACCAAGGGGTGCAGCAACAAACAGCCATAAACAAAGCAGGGGTGGAATCCTGTCCAGCTCAGCACAGCCTGGCCCTCAGTCTTTGCTTTTCATAGGTCACTGCCGGACAGGAGGCGATTTTTATTACTTACTTAAAGTATTTCTGTATCACTTCCCAGCCCACAAGGGCTCCCCAGCTGATAAACAAATAAGAACCAATTAAAACAATACAGAGATAAAAACATTTTTAAAACACATTAGGTTTTGCTCTGAAACCTCAGGGCCTTGGAGGATCCTGAACTGGAAACCCTATTAGCATAAGAGGTCTGCATTTGGTTCTGTGCTAGGCTGAGGGATATGCCATGTTCCCTGATTTGCTAAACAGCCTGCCCTGCCAAGAGCACCTTAAGGAGGTGGGGATGTTCAGCCTGGAGAAGAAAAGGTGAAGAGGAGACCTGATAACCACATTCAAATATTTGAAAAGAGGTCGTATGGAGCATGAAGCAAACTTGCTTTCTGCTGCTTCAGAGACTAGATCGCAGAAAAATGGCCACAAACTGCAGGAAAAGAGAGATTCCACCTCAACATCAGGAAGAACTTCCTGATGGTAATCAGAGTAGTTCAACAGTGCAGACTTGTCTCCCTGGTCTCCTTTGTTGTCAGTGGGAGATCCGCACGCCTCAGGAGAGTGAGGTGGAGGCTCCTTCTTTGGAAGTTTTTAAACAGAGGCTGGATGGCCACCTGTCAAAGGGAGGGCTTGGATGGCGTCTTCCTGCACGTCAGAAGGGGGTTGGCCTGGATGGCCCTTGGGGTCTCCTCCAACTCTATGACTTTATGATTCTACGAAGCCCCATCACGTGGCCATTCCTTGCTTCGTATGGAACCAGCAGGATCCCAGAAGTGTCTGGCTATGTCCCTGCAGTCGGATGTGAAACAATTACTACTGTCCTGGGACCTCCAGAGCGCCCCCGCCGTTCTCAAGGCTGATGGCATCATTTCACATCTGGCTGAGGGAGACACTTCTGAAAGCCTTCGACTTTACACTTCCGAAATCTTGTTTATGCACCGTGGAGTGGGGTGGTGGCGGCTGTGTGAGGCAGTTTTAAAGGCTGTTTTCGGTAAGTGTGGGGTGGGCTTGGGGCACCGTGGAGAGAGGAAGGGAACACCAATTCCCACAGTGTCCCCCCAAAAATGGACACACACTAAGGTTGCCAGCTGAATATGGGATGGGACTCTTGTAACTTCAGTCCTGGATAGATTAAGAAGTAGGATGAGATAACATAATATTCCATCTACAAAGGAAAGATGCTCTTTTTTGATTGTACCAGTAAGTTTCAGAATGACAAAGAAAGCAACTTTGGGAATAAAAATGTTGCAGCCGCTACCTAGAATTGTGAGACAACCACCTGGAGAACAGAAACATTGTTTGGATTCTTTTCTTTTCTGTTTTTTGAAAAGAACCACAGCAACAAATACCACAACCTTCTGATACATTTATCCCCTCCGGAGGCGTTCGCTGTAGACTTGTCTCCCCGGTTTCCTTTGTTGTCGGTGGGGGATTTGTTGTCAGTGGGAGATCCGAACGCTCAGCAAGTGATTACTAACAAGTATCTTGGCAATGTTGGCGTGCCGGCTGGTAATCGGCAGGTGGCACAATGGGATTCTAAAGATGCCCAATGCCAACGAAGGAGCTTTTGTTTCATATCACTTAATATGGAAATGTAATTTTGGGGTTTCAAACGGATTTGGTTTTGATGTGCTGAGTTTGTGTACTTTGGATAGGTTTGGAGCAAGTATTGTGGGTTGGTGTGCTGATTTCTGCTCAGTTTTTCTCCCTACGATTTCGGCTTTTCAGGAAGGAATTATACCCGGCCTTTTCGCCAGCCCTGGGACTCAAGGCAAATGACACACCTTTAAACAGATCTAGATAAAAGATCACCTCACTGAGAACACAAACAAGTTAAAGCATAAACTACCAGTAGCATTAAAAAGCAATTGAAAAGCACAGGCCCTCTCTGCACCTTACCTGCATCCCGTGATGTCCCAGCGTCATCCCAGCGGTACCATTGCCAGGATGGGAGCGCGTCCTGAATGCTCCCCGCCCAGCTGCGGAGCTTGGCGTGTGCGGAGGGGACGGGGAAATGGCCTGAGGGGCAGGACCACTCTGCGTGGGGGTGTGGCTGCGGTGTGAGGGTGTGGCCAGGGGGCTTGGGGCCATGACTATGGGTCAGGACGCCCCAAAAACATTGCTGCCCGGGGCGAACCGCCCCCCTGCCCCCCGTCCCTAGGAGACTGTCCCCTCCGTACCTGGCCAGCTGTCAGCAAATGGGTAGTGTTTGGCCTGCGTTTTGGCAGTGCTGGGACAATGCTGAAACTAGTAAAGCAAAAGTCTTCCAAGAATGGATTATAGCCACAACTCCAACCTTGGGACAATCAAAACAGTCTAAATGTCATTTATAACAAAGTCCTCTGATTCTTTGTAACAAAGTCCTTTACTTCTTCTTCCAGGAATCAAATTTTTATGTCACCTTGATCTATATTTCTAATACGCCACTTCAAAATATTTCCCAGGGCTACAGTCTGTCCAACTCTGACCAAGTTTTGGTATTTTAAACTGTTTACCTTTTAAATCTTATTAGTCCAAAGTGATATTCTCGAGAAGGTAGTCCCCTTTCTCTTGAACTTCCTGACGGTCAGGGCTGTCCGGCAGTGGAATAGGCTGCCTCGGAGTGTGGTGGAGTCTCCTCCTTCTTTGGAGGTTTTTAAGCAGAGGCTGGCTGGCCATCTGTCGGGAGTGCTTTGAGGGTGTTCCTACACAGCAGGGGGTTGGACTGGATGGCCCCTGGGGTCTCTTCCAACTCTACATTTCTATGATTCTATGATTCTATGAATGGGTAGCGTTTGGGACATACTCCTTCTTTCCACAATGCAGCCGGCCTCTTCCTGTGCCGCGCTGACGAAGGAAGTGCTTTGACAGCTCCTCTGTTCTCTCTGCCCCAGCTGATGCAATTGTCCTGTGAAAGGGACCTATTACTGGATTTTTTCCCCAGTAATAGTGTAATGCATGATCACGACAGCTGGGGCGAAGACAGGAGCGGGACTGTATAATGTTGTGTGGTAGCATGCGTTGTCGACTAGCTTCCAGGTGTCCGCATGCCAGGATGGGGCCATAGTACGGAAAGGGCCATACCCACTAAAAAGCAATGTGATGGACAAGTCAGCACATTATGGAGAGCCTGCTCCCGAAGGCCTCTTGAAAAAGAAAAGCTTTCACCTGCAGCCAGGACACTGCAGAAGATACCGGTCTATCTTCCTTAGGAAGGGAGTTCCAGAGCCTGAGAGCCATGACAAAGGCCATTTCCACGCTAGCCTGTTATAGCGCTATGATTCCACTCGCAACATCCTATGGAATCCTGGGGTTTGCAGTTTCGGGAGGGGCCGGCTGGCCCCTCCCTAAACTGCAAACCCCAGGATTCCATAGGATGTTGCGAGTGGAATCATAGCACTATAACAGGCTAGTGCGGAAATGGTCAAAGAAGTCCTTCTTTTCTATTCTGAGCAGTTGTACCTCTGAGGGTGGTGGGACAGGAAGACGGGCCTCCTCTGTAAGCTTATATTGGGAGAAGAAAGTCCTCCAGACACCATACTCTCCCAATATGGCAGTGAAAGTTGCAATTAATTCTCTGTCAACCCACTTTTCCACCTTCTTCTCTCTCCTCTCCCCCCCTTTGTCCTCAGCTTATTTCAGTTGCTGCAAACTGCATTGAAAGCACAAAAGGAGTTTGCACTCCATTGACTCCATCAGAGGGAAAGGAGAGGAGGAAGTGGTGGAATCTTGCCTCTTCCCGGTTTGCTCCTCTCTTAACATCTCTGTTCTTCTCCATGAATAACTTTTGCCATCTTGAACACACTCTGGTATTGTTTAGCCACACATGTCCTAGTTTTCACCGGTGAAGTGTTGGAGGGGATGCCAGTTCCAAACATAGCTTGTCAGTTGCATCCTCAAGAAGCACTGAGATCTTTACCCAGCAACAGATATAAATTTGACATTGTGCTCGAGGGAGATTCTAGAACTGAAGCACCAAATGTTTTTGCCTAGTAACCTTGGCTCATTTGTAGATTTCTATCATCACTTAACAAGGAAGCTAAAAAAAAGTTATCGTGATGCCCCCGGTTAGCCGCAAAAGCCGTTCACATTTTGATTTTACCTAGTACAGCAAAGAGTGCCAGCAGCTAAAGAGAAGATGAAAGACGATTGTCAAATTGTGTAGAGGAAGTAACGCTTCTGAGATACCACAGTGCTTTTATGTTCTACACAGAAGGTAAAAGCAACTGCTAACTTTCAACAAAAAGCCGTTTTAAAAGGGAGTGATGGTGTCAGCTAGTACCGGCTCCCTCCCATAACAATAGGAGAAGTTTTGGAGATGATGATCAAAAATAGAGGGATGAGACCCCCCTTTGCTGAGGGGTCTTCTCTATCCCTGGTCAGATGGAAAAGTTACTTGGTAGAACTCTTTAATGACCGGTTGCAGCCAACAGATTGGTTACTAACAACTATTTTATTTTTTATTTTATTTTAATCCTGCCTTTCTCTCAGCATGAAACTCAAATCAGATCCACTAATGTATCCGATACTGGCTGTTAGCTGCACGGACAAATCTCAGCATGGCTCCCCAGTTTCTGTCGTTGTTGCTGTTTTGTGCCTTCAAGTTGTTCTCAACTTGTGGCAACCCTAAGGCAAACCTATCATGGGTTTTCTGAGGCTGAGAGTGTGTGATGCATCCATGGTCACCCCGTGGGTTTCCATGGCCAAGAGGGGAATTAAACCCTGGTCTCCAGGGTCATAGGCCAATGCTCAAACCACTAGACCACACTGGTTCTATACCGAAGGGGTCAAAAGACTCTTCCCATAGTTCTGTGCCTTCAGGCCAACTCCACTTTATGGGGACCCTATCTAAGGGTTTTCTTGGCCAGTGTTACTGCCCTGGCTAGTCCGAGCTTTGGGGATATTAAGGATATCCTCTTGATATCACAATTCGTCTGCGCTTCTGTATTCCTCTCCACGTGCTTGCGAGGTCACCGGGCAAGCACGCAAACAAGCTCGGCCATTAACAGCCGTAATATTCAAACAACAATACAGGCTGGCCAGGAATAGCTGACTCGCTGCTTTAGGAGACCTCCAGGCAAGTACTCTAACCAGGTATGCACGCCACTCACAGAAGAGCCTCTGCCCCGCACTGGCAGCTGGATGGGTAAACTATGCAATACCCAAGTACTCTGCTTCTGCATACTGGCTACTCTATTGAGAATCGCTACGATAATTCACTCATTCAGATTCTGACCTTTCGGAGGCTTTGTCTCCAACTCCAAACCTATTGTTTTCCCCCAAGTACGGCATAGCCTGCGGTCACAGTTCTCCTTATAAAAACCCTGGATTCCGAGACCTTCCTCGGATCTCTCCCGAGTTTCATCCTGCCTTGCTGCCGCTTTGCTTGGGGAGCCTCCCCTCAGCTCCATGCGCTGAGCTATGTTGCACCCCAGCCTCGCTCTCTATTTTTCCGGGCTTCAGGACAGGTGAAGTATCACCTGAACCAGCAATCCCTCTAAAAATCCCTCTATACCGCTCCAACCTTTATTTTCTTTAGTTATCTTGTATGAGTGTGTCGCGTACACTGTTTTGCTTGTATTTAATAAACATCATTTATTGTTTCAACTTCTGTGTTCTCCTTGACTCGACCCGACCCCGTAGACATAGGGTTCGAGATCTCACCACGTTACCCTGCCTCTCGTAATGCTAAGCCGTGCTCTGAGCCAATTTTCCCCACCTTTAGTTGAGCACATTTTGGTGTCCCTCCCGGGACCCCCAGTTCACAGGGTAACACCAGATTTCTTCTGTTTAGGTTTGCCACCATTGGTTCTTCTGAGGTTGAGAGAGTGTGACTTGTCCAGCCTCACTCAGTGGATTTCCATGACTAAGCACGGACTTGAATTCTGGTCTCACAATGCCCTAGCACATCCTTCAAACCATTATACTATGTTGGCTCTGGTT
The DNA here is from genome assembly GCA_030412105.1 of Cyclura pinguis. NCBI lineage: Eukaryota > Metazoa > Chordata > Lepidosauria > Squamata > Iguanidae > Cyclura > Cyclura pinguis. Next base: position 1,867,830 of record CM059601.1, read on the forward strand.
TATTATGGGGAGATTTGCCATTGCCTTCATCTGGGGCTGAGAGAGTGGAACTTGCCCAGAGAGTGGGTTTTGTGGTTAGACAGGGATTTGAACATCGGTCTCTTAAAATTCTAGCTCAAACCATAAACCACCACACCATGCTGGATCTTGTTTCCTTGGCAAGATGGATTGCAAAAGGCCGTTTTCTCTTGCTATCCTCAGATGCTGACATGCCCAGAGTCACCTACTGGGTTTCTGGGGATAAGCAAGATTTGAATCCTGGTGGCCCATGCTGGCAACCAGCCAAGGCTTCGAGCTGTCTAATTAGCCTGTTAGCAGTGGCCAGTGAGTGAAGTTTGCCTTAGTTGTTTTGCAGTCCAAGTTCACGGTAAATTTAGAGACACAGTCTGAGTTTACTGTAAATCCAGAGAGGGAGAGTCCAGTGGCAAAATCCGTAGATAAAGTGAAGGTGAAGGGTTCTAGGCTTGCAAGCAAGGAGTCCAAGGCCACTTCCACACTAGGCTGCTGTAGCGCTATGATTCCACTTTCAACCCCAGGATTCCATAGGAGGTTGAAAGTGGAATCATAGCGCTATAACAGCCTAGTGCAGAAGTGGCCCGAGTGTAAGCTGGGCTGCTTCCACGAATAGGATCAGTTGGCTGTAACAGCATCCTCCAAATCTGGTCTCTCTTCGTATAGGTTCAGAGTCTCACCCAGCTGTTGGCCTAATTAGTGAGTCTTTGTTATATGAACGCTGCCAGAATCCTGGGCTCTCCTGTTTCCACCTGCACTGACTGCTGTGAGTACTGTTCCCCTCACGGCTCTGGGCTGTGGCCGTTGGAAAGGGTCCAGTCTGGGTCCTGGGTCAGGGTTGTGGGCACGACACCTGGGCTCCCAGAATCCTAGTTCGACCCACTATACCACATTGGCACATAAAAGATTTTTTACTGAGATGTAAAAATGGCTGGTTTCCACAGAAAATTATCTCCCTCTTGAACTTTTTACCACCTTGGTACATTGAAGGGCAGTCTTATTTGCTCTTATTGACAGATTTGGTTGCTTTCCATGTGAATTTGTTGTTGTGTGCCTTCAAGCCATTTCCAGCTTATGGTGATTCTAAGGTGAATTTATCACAGGGTTTTCTGGGGCTGAGAGTGTGTGGCACGCCCAGGGTCACCCATGGTGGGTTGCCATGGCCAAGCAGGGAATCAAACCCTGGTCTCCAGGTTTGTAGTCCAATGCTCAGACCCCTACATCTTGCCGGCTCCGATGAATTACACGTGAATAGTGAGCAGCTATAGTTGTTCTAATAAATAACATAGTTTCTAAAGGTGAGTCTTAGGGTTGCCAGGCTGAAAACTAGAGAGGGCTCCGGCATCTTTAATGGTGGCGTAGAAGAAGGAATTCCCAGTCATCAGCTGCCCTGCTGAGGGCTTGCAAGCTCAACACAGCTGAGGCTTCATTGATGGAGCCAACCCACCTGTAGTATTTTTGCCCTCTTTCCTACTTCCTTCTACTTTACTGTAAGCCATCGCGGGCTGGGAGAAAAGTATTATACACGCACGTACAGACACAAATTGTGAGCATTAACACCTTTTCTATTATGTCATCTCATGATGCGTCCAAAGTATGATAGCCTCAATTTAGTCCTTTTGGCTTCTGAAGAAGACTCAGGCTTGATTTCCTTTTTGGCCTATTAATTTATCTTTTTGGCAGTCCAATGTATCTGTAAAACTCTTTAATTCTAAAACTCTAAAATTCTCTAATTCCTCTTTTAATAGCGTTGACCCTTTCTTTATAGAAGACGTTCTTCCACCAAAGTTTAGGATAAGCTAATATCCTGTTCTATTGTGTGCAGATGTTTAGCACAGTGATCTCTTATATTCTTAAAAGAATTAGCAGTTGCATCCAGAGTTTAATGAGATTTCCCATTTGCTTCAGATTGTCCTTTATTTTACCTTGCTTATAATTACAAAGTTCTATCTTAAAATGCTTGTTCTTCTCTCTCCTTGAAAACTAAGAGTGTATGGATTATATACGATGGATTTTTGATAAAACTAAAAGAAGCAGAGGGGACGAGCTGTCAAAGGTTAGAGGGGACATCTTAGACCCCCCCCAAAAAATCCTACCATACCCCCACAAAAATATTCAAAAGCTTTTTTCGCACAGATGTCCCCCCAGGCATCAATTTTGGTACAAAGGACATTTTGGCCAGGTGTTTTTGATCCCTCCTGGGCCATTTTAGGCCCAAGACAGACTGCTTTACAACCGGAAGTCACCATGAAGTCAATTCCTGTTCTTCAAAAGGGTCTTTCCTGGACATAGGGTAGAAAAAGGGCACCCCAAAACATGTTGAAGAGACCCCACATCTCCTTAGAGGGTATTTGTGGGCATTTAAGGACAAAAATATTTTTGACTGTATGGGGGCCCCTGAGGGCTACAAAAATGGCCTTTGGGGGCCACATTGCTGCTCACAGGCTGCCTTTTGCTCACCCCTGCAATAAAAAATTAGGTGACATATTCCAATACAAAAAAAAAAAGGCGTGATGCTTTAATCATACAAAGATTGGTACAATAAATGCACAAACACATCACAAGGCGTGTTGGTAAGGGTTCCTGAGTTGTATGGAATACCTTCCTTTTAGAAGAGAAAAGATTCATGAAAGCTCATGAATAATGCAGGTGCCCTTTGGTGGCTATTCGTGCAGTGGCTTGGCACATACCTTATCCTGCTTCCAGTGGGTTTTGAGTGTTTTATTACAGAAACTGTTTGTAAGAGGGGGGCTTTCATTACAGATATTTTCCACCTGAAGATTAACAGCTGTTAGTTCAGTGGTCTCCCCCCCCCCCACTCACCTCCAAAATTCTACATTAAAATTCTGAGGCCATTTCCGCACGACACTCTGATAGCGCGATGATTCCAATTTCAACCTCCTATGGAATCCTGGGGTTTGCAGTTCTGGGAGGGGCCCTCCCGGCTGGCCCCTCCCGGAACTGCAAACCCCAGGATTCCATAGAAGGTTGAAAGTGGAATCATCGCGCTATAAGAGTGTCGTATGGAAATGTTCTAAGTGTTGCATAGAATCTATAAAGTCCTAGGTGGTTTTGGAAAAGGGAATCTGACAGCCTGTACCTGCCTACATGGACCTGCCTGAGTTTTAAGACACTTAGAATCATAGAATGATAAAGCTGGAAGAGACCCCAGAGGCCATCCAGTCCAACCTCATCCTGCCATACAGGAAGACGCAATCCAAGCCCTGCCTTTGACAGATGGCCATCCAGCCTCTTTCTAAAAACCTTCAAAGAAGGAGGAGACTCCACTACACTCATAGAATCATAGAATCATAGAAATGTAGAGATGGAAGAGACCACACGGGCCATCCAGTCCAACCCCCTGCCATGCAGGAACACCCTCAAAGCACTCCCTTTGACAGATGGCCATCCAGCCTCTGCTTAAAAACCTCCAAAGAAGGAGACTCCACCACACTCCGAGGCAGCAGATTCCACTGCCGGACAGCCCTGACCATCAGGAAGTTCTTCCTGAGGTTCAGGTGGAATCTCCTTTCCTGCAGCTTGAATCCATTGCTCCTTGCCCTGGTCTCTGGAGCAGCAGAAAACAAGCCCTCTCCCTCCTCTACATGGTATCCCTTCAAATATTTAAACATAGCTATCATGTCCCCTCTTAACCTTCTCTTCTGCAGACTGAACATACCCAGCTCTCTAAGTCTATCCTCATAGGGCTTGGCTTCCAGGCCCTTCACCATTTTGGTCGCCCTCCTCTGGACCTGCTCCAGCCTGACCATGTTCCCCTTGAATTGGGGTGCCCAGAACTGGACACAGGATTCAAGATGAGGTCTAACCAAAGCAGAGTAGAGTGGTACCGGTACCTCCCTCGATCTAGACACCAGACTCCTATTGATGCAGCCGAGAATTGCATTGGCTTTCTTGGCTGCCGCATCACACTGCTGACTCATGTTCAGCTTGTGGTCTATTAAGACTCCTAGATCCCTTTCACACGTACTGCCATCCAGCCACGTGTCCCCCATCCTATATTTCTGCATTCTATTTTTTCTACCTAAGTGTAGGACCTTACACTTCTCTCTGTTGAATTTCATTTTGTTAGCCTTGGCCCAGCTCTCCAATCTGTCTCGGTCATTTTGAATTTTGATCCTGTCCTTTGGTGTATTAGCAACCCCTCCCAATTTGGTGTTATCTGCAAATTTGATCAGCATGCCCTCCATTCCTTCATCCAAGTCACTGATGAAGATATTGAACAGCCCTGGGCCCAGGACAGAACCCTGTGGCACCCCGCTGGTCACTTCTCTCCAGGATGAAAAGCAGCCATTGGTGAGCACCCTTTGGGAACGGTCAGTCAACCAGTTACAGATCCACCTGACAGTAGCTCTGTCCAGCCCGCATTTTACTAGCTTCTTTGCAAGAATGTCATGGGGAACTTTGTCAAAGGCCTTACTGAAATCGAGATATGCTACATCCACAGCATTCCCTTCATCTATCAAGCTAGTAACTCTATCATAAAAAGAGATAAGATTAGTCTGGCATGACTTATTTTTGAGAAATCCATGTTGACTTCTCGTGATTACCGCATTGCTTTCTAAGTGATTAGAAACTGACTGCTTAATGATCTGCTCCAGGATCTTTCCGGATCCAGGATCTTTCCACTGAGACAGCAGCAGATTCCACTGTTGAACTGTTGTTACCCTCAGGAAGTTCTTCCTAATGTTTAGGTGGAATCACTTTTCCTAGAGTTTGAAGCCATTGTTCCATGTCCTAGTCTTTGGAGCAGCAGAAAACAAGCTTGCCTCATCTTCCATAGGACATCCCTTCAGATATTCAAACATGGCTGTCATGTCCTCTCTTAACCTTCTCTTTTTCCATTGTTGGTGAACAGCCAACAAAACGCATCCCTCAGTCCTCCCCCAAAGACCTTAAAAACCAGGCAGGCTTGGAATCAGTGCATTTCTGCACTAGACTGTTATAGCGCTATGATTCCACTTTCAACATCCTATGGAATCCTGGGGTTTGCACTTCCGGGAGGGGCTGGCCGGCCCCTCCCGGAAGTGCAAACCCCAGGATTCCATAGGATGTTGAAAGTGGAATCACAGCGCTATAACAGTCTAGTACGGAAATGGCTTTATTCTTAGTATTAAGATCTTTGGAGAACAACAGAAATCCATTGCAGTGTCCCTCCTCTGTGTCCCATCAGTCAGGACAATACACGGTCAGAAAATGCAAGGAAAGACCTTTTCCGCTGTAGCACCCCCATTATGGAACGCCCTCCCCCTGAAAGCCCAATTGTCACCAGCCTTGCCGTCATTCCTGTGCCAAACATGGTTGTTCTCTCAAGCCTTAGGGGCCTTGTTGGTTTTACTCAGGCCTTCATGTGTATATGGCTTTAAATAATTTTAAAGTATTCCGACTAGTTTTAATTTATCTTTTTAAGTTATTATTTTAATATCTTTTAGCTTTTAAAATTTATTTTTGTACTCAAGTTGGCTTTATTGTATGCAACTTGAGATCTCTAGTTAGAAGGCACAATACAAGTATTTAAATAAATGAATATATGAATGGACAAACTGCATACTGTAGGTTAGCTGTGACTTCTGGATCACAGGTTTTGCATGTATGGTCCAAGAAGAGTTTAACAGCCTGGCACCAGCTATCAAGAAGGCCCTCTCCCCTACCCTAGAACCACAAAATCATAGAGTTGGAAGGAACAGCAAGGGTCATCTTGCCCAACCCCTTACCATGCAGGGATACAGAATTACAGAACTGCTAAAATATCTCCATCCAAATTCTGTTTTAAGATCACCAAAGATGAGTCCATACCCTCAGAGGCAGTCTGTTCTACTGTTGAGCAGACCTTATAAGAAAAAAACAGTTCTTCCTTATGTTTAGGTAGAATCTCTTGTATTTGGAATCCATTGGTTTGTGTTCAAGTCTCAGAAAACAAGCTGGCTTCAACAAGCTGGCATGACATTCCCTCAAATATTTAAGGATAGCTATCATATCACCTCCTTATCTTATCTTCTTCGTGCTGAACATCTCCAGCTCCCTAAGCTGCTCTTCATGGGGCTTCATGGTTTCCAGGCTTTGGGGCATTTTGGTGGCCCTCCTCTGGACACGTTCCAGCTTGTCCATATCCTTCTTGAACTGTGGTGCCCGGAACTGGACACAGGATTCCAGGCGGGGTCTGACCAAAGCAGAAATAGAGTGGCACTAAAATTTCCTTTGATCAGGACAGTGTCCAACATGCCATTTTGGGGCAAGGTATTGGAACATGTAGTAGCCTCCCAGCTCCAGAGGTCTCTGGATGAAATGGGTTATCTAGTAGCATTTCTATCTGGTTTCAGGCCTGGCTATGGGTTGGAGATAGCTTTTATCACCTTGGTGGATGACCTGCTCAGGGGATCGAATAGGGAAAGAGTGTCCCTAATGGTTTTTCTGGACTTCTCAACAGCTTTCAAAGCCATCAAACCTTTGTATCCTTCAGGTCCCCCTGTTGGCGGGGGAGACTTGTGGGTGCTGTTTTACAGAGGCTCCAATCTTTCCTGGAGGGGTGAACTTCGATCCTCTGGCTGTTGGCCTGTGGGGTCTCCTCAGGGCTCTGTTTTGTCCCCCATACTATTTAATACATACTTGAAACCTCTGGGAGAGGCCACCTGAAGTTTTGGGGCTGTGGTTCCATCAATATGTGGATGACACCCAACTCTACTACTCCTTTCTACCCCAGTCCAAGAGGCTGCCTTGTTTCTAAACTGGTGCTTGTCATCAGGAATGGACTGGATGAAGGTGAACAAATTGAAACTTGACCAGACAAGACAGAGGTGCTCCTGGTCAGTCAAAAGGCAGATCATGGAATTGGGATTCGGCCTGTGTTAGATGGCGCTCCAGTCCCAAGGTTCACAGTTTGGGTGTTCTCCTGAGCTCAGCGTTGAACTTGGAGGCCAGGGTTTCTGCCATGACCAGGAGAACTTTTGCACATTTAAAGCCATCCTTACCACAATGGTCAATGCCTTAGTTACATCCGTTTTGGACTACTATAACACCTTGCACAGTACATGCCTCTAAAATATAGAATGACCTGACAGAGGAGGTTCAACAGCTGGATATAATGTCTGCATTTAAATCAGCATTAAAGACTCTTCCATCAGGCTTATCCAGATGGTTTTTAGATCATGAGTTTTTAAATTATGAATGGATTGTTTTTTAATATATATGCTCTTTTAACTGATTATGTATTTTCAATTGGTGTTCATATTTTTAACTGTGTTATGTGTCTATTTGTAGCTGTATTTTAATCTCTTGTTCTCAGTTCAAAAAGCTGCAGCCAGACTCTTAATTAGGGAAGTTACAAGGAACAAGGGACCATACCCGCCACCTCTCCAACAGCTTCTGTGGCTCCCAGTTTGTTTCCAGTCACAATTCAAAGTGTTGGCTGTGACCTATAGCATCCTATATGGCTCAGATCCAGGCTATCTGGCAGACCGTATCTCCCTGTACATACTAGCCTGCCCCGAGGGCCCTGAGACCCTCAGGAGGGGCCTGCTCTCAGCCCCACCACCATCGCAAGCACGGTGGGTGGGCATGCAGGAGAGGGCCTTCTCGGTGGCTGCCCCCAGGCTCTGGAACTCTTTTCCCGGGGGCGCTGGAACGGCCCCCCTCCTTGCGATCCTTCTGGAAGAAACCAAAACCCCTTTTAATTGCAAGGGACTTTTAAAACAGAAGGTTTTCAAAGAATGAGCTGAGAGGGGTTATATTGCTTTAAAGTGGACTGTTTTTAATAATTGTTAGTCTTTTTAATTGCATTTTATTCTTTTAACTGCAGGTCTGAATTCTTTAATACTATGGATAGTTTAATTCTATTTCACTTTTTCTATTTTTAAAAAACTATATAGAATCATAGAAATGTAGAGTTGGAAGAGACCACACGGGCCATCCAGTCCAACCCCATTCTGCCATGCAGGAACACTCTCAAAGCACTCCCGACAGATGGCCATCCAGCCTCTGCTTAAAAACCTCCAAAGAAGGAGACTCCACCACACTCCGAGGCAGCATATTCCACTGCCGGACAGCCCTGACTGTCAGGAAGTTCTTCCTGAGGTTCGGGTGGAATCTCCTTTCCTGCAGCTTGAATCCATTGCTCCTTGTCCTGGTCTCTGGAGCAGCAGAAAACAAGCCCTCTCCCTCCTCTACATGGCATCCCTTCAAATATTTAAACATAGCTATCATGTCCCCTCTTAATCTTCTCTTCCGCAGACTAAACATACCCAGCTCTCTAAGTCTATCCTCATAGGGCTTGGCTTCCAGGCCCTTCACCATTTTGGTCGCCCTCCTCTGGACCTGCTCCAGCTTGACCATGTCCTTCTTGAATTGGGGTGCCCAGAACTGGACACAGTATTCAAGATGAGGTCTAACCAAAACAGAGTACAGTGGTACCAGTACCTCCCTCGATCTAGACACCATACTCCTATTGATGCAGCCGAGAATTGCATTGGCTTTCTTGGCTGCCGCATCACATTGCTGACTCATGTTCAGCTTGTGGTCTATTAAGACTCCTAGATCCCTTTCACATGTACTGCCATCCAGCCACGTGTCCCCCATCCTATATTTCAGCATTCCATTTTTTCTACCTAAGTGTAGGACCTTACACTTCTCTCTGTTGAATTTCATTTTGTTAGCCTTGGCCCAGCTCTCCAATCTGTCCAGGTCATTTTGAATTTTGATCCTGTCCTCTGGCGTATTAGCAACCCCTCCCAATTTGGTGTTATCTGCAAATTTGATGAGCATGCCCTCTATTCCTTCATCCAAGTCATTGATGAAAATATTGAACAGCATTGGGCCCAGGACAGAACCCTGTGGCACCCCGCTAGTCCCTTTTCTCCAGGAGGAAAAGCAGCCATTGGTGAGGAGCACCCTTTGGGAACGGTCAGTCAATCAGTTACAGATCCACCTGACAGTAGCTCTGTCCAGCCCGCATTTTACTAGCTTCTTTGCAAGAATGTCATGTGGAACTTTGTCAAAGGCCTTACTGAAATCAAGATATGCTACATCCACAGCATTCCCTTCATCTATCAAGCTAGTAACTCTGTCATAAAAAGAGATCAGATTAGTCTGGCATGACTTATTTTTGAGAAATCCATGTTGACTTCTCGTGATTACCGCGTTGCTTTCTAAGTGATTAGAAACTGACTGCTTAATGATCTGCTCCAGGATCTTTCCGGGTACAGACGTCAGGCTGACTGGGCGATAATTATTTGGATCCTCTTTTTTTCCCTTCTTGAAGATGGGGACAACATTTGCCCTCTTCCAGTCTGCTGGAACTTCTCCTGTCCTCCAAGATTTCTCAAAGACTATAGCAAGCGGTTCCGAAATGACCTCGGCCAGTTCTTTTAATATCCTAGGATGCAATTCATCTGGCCCTGGAGACTTGAATTCATCCAGTGTGGCCAGGTATTCTTGTACCACCTCTCTACCTATTATGTGCCGCATTTCCCCTGCTTCCTCACCTGCTCCCCAACCACCAGGTTGAGTGCTTGTATCCTTCTGGGAAAAAACTGAGGCAAAGAAGGTGTTAAGTAGTTCTGCCTTTTCTCTTCCCCCTGTTAGTAATTCGCCATCTTCTCTGCGCAGCGACCCTATCGCCTCTTTCTTTTTCCTTTTGCTGCGGACATATTTAAAAAAGCCCTTTTTATTGTGTTTAATGTCTCTGGCCAGCCTAAGTTCGTTCTGTGCTTTAGCCTTTCTGACCTCCTCCCTACATCTCCTGGCTACTTGCTTAAATTCTTCTTTGGTGGTTTCCCCCCTCTTCCATTTCCTGTACAGGTTTCTCTTAACGCTTAGCTCAGCTGAGAGTTCTTTAGTCAACCATTCTGGTTTCTTCAGAGGCCTTCCATTTTTCCTCCTTATTGGCACAGTTTTAGACTGTGCCTTCAGTATCTCCCTTTTAAGGAACTCCCGTGCCTCCTGAACTCCTTTCTCTTTCACTATTCCTGACCACGGAATTTCAGCCAGCAGCTCCTTAAGTTTACAGAAGTCCGCTTTTTTAAAATCTAAGATGAGTGTCTGGCTACACTTATCTTCTCCTTCCCACTGAATGCCAAATTCCAATAGGGCATGGTCACTCCCCCCTAAAGATCCAACCACTTCTACCTCATTAACAAGGTCATCCCTATTGGTCAGGATCAGATCTAGAATATTTGATCCTCTTGTGTCCTCTTCCACCTTCTGGACCATGAAATTGTCTGCAAGACAAGCAAGAAACTTGCTGGACCTTCCTGTCTTGGCAGAGTTTGACTGCCAACATATATCCGGGTAATTGAAATCTCCTATTATTACTGTATCTCTCCTTTTTGAATGCGTGGTCATTTGGTTGAGGAAGGCATCATCAAGGTCCTCAGTCTGGGCTGGAGGTCTGTAGTAAACCCCCACCAGAATATCCCTATTGTTTCTCACTCCCTTAATTTTTACCCAGATGCTCTCGACCTGGCTTTCTGGGTTCAAGTCATGGATCTCTTCACAGGTGAAAACATCCTTGACATACAAGGCTACTCCTCCTCCTTTCTTGTTTGGTCTATTTTTACAGAATAGGCTATACCCCTCTATTCCTACATTCCAATCATGAGACTCATCCCACCAGGTCTCAGTGATGCCTATCAAATCGTATTTATTTTGTTGTACTAGGAGTTCAAGTTCATCTTGCTTGTTTCCCATAGTCTGCGCGTTAGTGTAGAGACACTTAAATCCCCGGGCCCTTCCTGCAAGTCCTGTACTATAGTTTCTACTCCTCCCACCACTGGACGCTTGTACTACTTGGTCAATATAATTTGGGCCTTTCCCCCCTGCACTCGCCGTGTCTTTGCCCTGAATAATATTGTCTCCCTCCCCAGCAGAACTTAGTTTAAAGACCTCTTAATCCTCCGTGCAAGACTGTTTGCAAAAACATTCTTGCCAAGTTTCGTGAGGTGCAGCCCATCCCTTGCCAGAAACCCACGTTCATGGAAATTCAGACCGTGTTCCAAAAACCCAAACCGTTGCTGGCGGCACCATGTGCGGAGCCAGTTGTTGACCTCTGCTATTGCCCTTTCCCTTTGTGCACCATATCCTTGAACAGGGAGGAGAGATGAAATGACCACCTGCGCACCAAGGTCCTTAAGCTTTGTCCTCATAAGCTCGTAGTCCTTTGCGATGTGGTAAAAGCTGCGCCTCGCAGTGTCATTGGTTCCGACATGAACCACAATGAGGGGCTTATGGTCAGTGGGCTTGACCAGCCTGGTTAGCCTCTCTGTTATGTGGTTGATCTTGGCCCCAGGAAGACAGCAGACTTCTCGATTGAACTTGTCGGGTTTGCAAATTGCCGGTTCAGTTCCTCTGAGCAAGGAGTCCCCAACAACCAGAACTCGCCTCCTCTGAGGCTTGTCCGGGGCTCCTCGACGAGCAGGTTCTTCCAGGACTGGCTGGACACTCTGTTGAGGCTGGGACTGTTGATCTAGTTCCTGTTGCCGATGTTGGATTCCTTCTTGTTGACGTTCTGTTCCCTCCTCCTGGTGCTCCTCGTCGTTCATAAGGCCAAGAACTTTGAAGCGATTGTGTAGGTTGAGAGTCTCTGTTTCCTTCCTGGTCCTCCTACTCCTCCGTGTGACATTCCTCCAAGCATCCGTTTCTTGGCCCAGTGTGCTGACTTCCTGATCGGGCAGCTCCCCTGCGCATTGGGTCTTCAGGAAGGTCTTCTCTGCCCTATCCAAAAACTCCTCCCCTTCCCTAATAAGATGAAGATTAGAAACTCGTGCCTCCAGTTGGCGAACCTTCTCCTCCAAGAAGTTCACCAGCTTGCACTTGGTGCAGGTGTACCCGACAACATCTTGTGGCAAGAAAAGGAACATCCCACAAGTGCTACAGGTGACCGCGGCAGCTCCCTCACCTTCCATCCTTGATACTACAAACAGTAGTACAGGGAGTAGGTCTAGAAAGAATAACAGGGTTTTCTTCCTAAAATTCAACTGAATCAAGTACGTCTCCTCTGCTGATCACCAAGGGATGAATTCGAAGAGTTGAAGAAGAGGGCTTCAACTGCGCGCGCCTTTGGCGCACGCCGTTGGGAGCTCCTAATAAGACTCCTCCCCCCTAGCTGGCTCCTCCCCCTCGTTAGTCAGACCGTGTGCTCAGGGAGAGCACACGGCCAGCACAAGGGGACCTAGCAAAAACAAGCAACAAACAGACAAACAAGCAAGCACAGCCCCACAAGCCTGTAAACAACACCTGGTCAAGGATGTCTTCACAGACCCAGCTCACCCTCTGCTCTCTCCTCTGGGAATGAGCTAGAGGGCCGTTGGGAGCTCCTAATAAGACTCCTCCCCCCTAGCTGGCTCCTCCCCCTCGTTAGTCAGACCGTGTGCTCAGGGAGAGCACACGGCCAGCACAAGGGGACCTAGCAAAAACAAGCAACAAACAGACAAACAAGCAAGCACAGCCCCACAAGCCTGTAAACAACACCTGGTCAAGGATGTCTTCACAGACCCAGCTCACCCTCTGCTCTCTCCTCTGGGAATGAGCTAGAGGGCCGTTGGGAGCTCCTATATCATTCTTTTAAATTGCAAGCTGCTTTGAGTCCCAGTTTGGGGAGAAAGGCAGGATACTGTTGTTGATGCAGCCCAGTACTGCACTGGCTTTTTGGCTGCCACAGCACGGTGTCAATTCATGTTTAGCTAGTGCTTGATTCATATTCAGATTGTGGTCTGCTAAGACCCCCTCCCCAAATCCCCTAAACCATTCTCTCTTGCAACAGGGATGATAGAGCTCAAGCAATTCCAAAGCCTGCAGAGCAAAGAAATCAATCTTGATAAATGATGGAAGACATCAACACAGAAATGAGAACATCTCAACAGCCTTCACAGGAGAACAACAGCAGCAGGAAAAAAAGTGCAGACAACAGCCACGTCTTCAGATAAGACACAACGTTTAATCATGATATAATGGAATGTGCAAGCCAATTGTTGCCAGATACCTGACACTGATTAATCTGTGTGACAAGATGCTGTTTCAGTCGGGTGAAGGATTAAAATGGGGACTGCAGGAATTTTCCCTGGAACTCCACTGAGAATGGGAGCCGTTGCTTTCGGCTCTGAATCGCACTGGTTATTCCCTCAGAGGACAAGAGCTGGAGAGAGGGCCTTAGAAGGTACAGTGACAGAAGAACATAGTGGTACGGGATAGGATTAAATTTACAGAATGTAAAAGGTAACGCAAATTCAAGTGAGCAGTCAAGAAGCAAGCATGCATTTCCAGTGAGAAACAGATACTGTTCCTTTGGAGAATGCAGTCAGACTGGTATCACCAGCTGTCATTGGAAGGGGGCACCTCTTAGGGGTAGCAGCCTTACCATTTCTGTACCCAGTAGTTGCCAATTTACATATATCTCTAAGACTTTAGGCACAGTATATATTTGCATCATTTCCTGTTTGCTCATCCACATCCTTGCTCTTCCTGCATCCGTTAGTCTAATTTGTTTGTCCTCCATTTTGTAGTCTGCAGTTCCTTCTCACTCTGTCCTCCATGTCTGAAGAGCTCATGTTGGAAAGCCTTTTACCACAAGATGTTATGAAACCTTTAGTGTCTGTAAGTTCACCTACTTTGTATGTTTTTACAAAAAATACTAAGCCTGATTTATTTGCTAGATGCTGTGGTGGTGGTGGTGGTGTGGCACTGATTGTTGCTCACCTTCTGCTTGAAAATACTAATTGCTTCTGAGATACAACGTTATCTTTCAGATTCCCCAGCAGCATGCCCATTGTTCAAATTATTCTGCTGAAGAAGACACTGAAGCAGCTTCCTAGGATGAATGGTCATCAGCAAAAATCTTCTGGAATTCTTGCCAGACTGTCTGCAGGTGGTCCTGAGCTTATCATGTTTCTACAGACTACGTTATAAGCCGACAGAGTTCTAGTCAAGGTCTGTTCTGTGACTGTGAACTGTTATCAACTCATTATCTTCACAGACTCTTTGTTTGAGCTTGTTGAACTGATCTGTTTGCTCCTTTATTTGTTATATATTATTTCTTCATTAGTGTTATATATTGGACTTCATCTTGTGGCTTATTTATTGGTGTTATATTAAAAATGGGTCTGAGTTAATTATCATCATGGGTGGTATTTTTAGAAAGATGTCTACTAGTTATTAGAGACTGAATTTATAGGCTTGCTGCTCATGTGGTGAATGTAATTTCACTGCTCTTTGCATAATCCTGTGTTTCAATACCATTGCATTGGGACATTACATTTTGCATATCTGTTTAATGCATCATATCTGTTTTCAGTCGTTTCTTCCAAGTATTTTTATTATTTATGGGCTGGAATCTACTAAAAAAGCTCACTTTTTTAGCTGTTACGGAGGTTGGAAACCAAAGTTCCTCCCTGCAACTCCCCTTTTAAGGGACGCAGGTCCCGTAACACAGCCATTTTTGTGTCATTGGAGAGTGATCACCCTGCCCAGCAGTTAGTTGTCTTTTTCTGAAGGTAGTCTCTTTCCATGGATGTCTGGAGAAACAGACATACTCCAAGGCCATTTCCGCACTAGACTGTTATAGGGTTATCATTCCACTTGCAACATCCTATGGAATCCTGGGGTTTGCAGTTTTGGGAGGGGCCAGCTGGCCCCTCCCGAAACTGCAAACCCCAGGATTCCATAGGATGTTGCAAGTGGAATGATAGCCCTATAACAGTCTAGTGCAGAAATCGCCCAATTCTCTGAGCGGAGTCTCAGCTTGGACTCTAAGGTAGGACAGCTCTCCAGAGGAGAGGTTCTTGCCCCAAAGGGTGTCTGCATCAGATTCAAGGAGGGTGTTTAACTTTTATGTGACAGCTTCATCTTTCCGATTCTTCCCTCCTGGTGAGCTGAGCTTCCTCTCTATTTCCGGGTTGCAGGCTTGCCAGAAGAGATTCGACATCTGGGTACCTTTATTGTTGTTGTGTGCCTTCAAGCTGTTTTGGTTTATGGCGAACTGAAGGAGGAACTTGTCACAGGGTTTTCAGGGTTTTTTTCTTTTTCTTTCTTTTCTTTCTTTTTTGTCTTTGCCAGATTTCTTCAGATGAGGTTTGCCGTTGCCTTCCTGTGAGGCTGAGAGAATGTGACTTGTCCAAGTTCTTTACCTGTCAGCTTCCAACTTTTACGACCTTAGAAATTGCGAATATGAAGGCAAAGGTGATGCTGACTCTGGTAATGAATCATACAGCTCTTCAGAAGTTGTGGGACTTCAGGGCCCAGTTTTTCCTCCCTCTAACGATGCTGGCTAGGGATCATCAACTTCTGTGCCCTGGGTAGTTTTGTGCATTTGTTGTCACTGTTGTCATTTGCTGTAAAGTTGACCTCAGCTTATAGTGACCCTATGAAAGGTACATCTGCAAGAGCCTAGTCCTCTGACTTCATTGCAACACTGTTGACCAGGTTTATTCTGCAGAGGTTTGCTCCAACTGTCTTCCACGAAGATGGGGAGAGGGTGAGTTGCCCAAGGTCACCCAGTGGGTTTCCATGGCTGAACAGAGATTTGAACCCTGGCCTCCTGAAGTCATAGAATCATAGGGCTGGAAGAGATCACAAGGGCCGTTGAGTCCAGCTCCCTGCCATGCAGGAATATATAATCGAAGTACTCCCAACAGATGACTATCCAGCCAATGTTTAAAAACGTCCAAAGAAGGAGACTCCACCACACTCCATTGAAGCAGCAGCGTATTCCACTGTCGAACCGCTCTCACCCTCAGGAAGTTCTTCCTAAGGTTTAGGTGGAATCTCTTTTCCTGAAGTTTGAATCAATTGTTCCTTGTTCTAGTCTGTGGAGCAGCAGAAAACTGGGTTACTTCCATCTTTCATATGACATTACTTCAACTATTTAAACATAGCTGTCATGTCACCTCTTAAACTTCTGTTCTCCATCCCCAGCTCCCTCAGGTACTCCTCATAGGGCTTCATGGTTTCCAAGACTTTTGCCATTTTAGTCGCCCTCCTCTGGACACGTTCCACTTTGTCAATATCCATTCTGAACTGTGGTGCCCAGAACTGGACACAGTATTATTCCGAGTGGGATCTGACCAAAGCAGAATAGAGTGGTACTTTTACTTCCCTTGACCTAGACACCATACTCCTATTGACGCAGCACAGAATTGTGTTGGCTTTTTTGGCTGCTGCTGACTCAGGTTTAGCTTGTGGACTCCTAGATCCTTTTCATATATTCTGTGGTCTTATATCTGTACATCATTTTTTTCTGCCCAAGTGTAGTACCTTACACTTCTCCCTGGTGAAATTCATTTTGTTAGCTTTGGCCCAGCTCTCCAATCTGTCAAGATCATTTTGAATTTTGATCCTGTCCCTCCCAATTTGGTGTCATCTGCAAATTTGATCAGCATGCCCTCCACTCCTTCATCCAAGTCACTGATGAAGATGTTGAATAGCCCTGGGCCCAGGACAGAACCCTGTGGCACCCCACCAGTCTCTTCTCTCCAGGGTGAAAAGCAGCCGTTGGTAAGGAGAACCCTTTGGGTTCAGTCGGTCAGCCAACTACAAATCCACCTAACCCTAACCCTGCCCAGTCCACACTTTACTAACTTCTTTGCAAGAGTCCTAGTCTAGCATTTCAACTGCAAGATTTATTCCGTGGATGTTTGCCATTGACTTCTGCTAAAGTTGAGAGAATCTGATGTGCCCAAGGTCACCCAGTAGGTTTCCATAGCTGAGTAAGGATTCAGACCTGATCTGCCAGAATCGTACAATTTATAGCCATCCTCTCTAAGGGTTTTCTTGGCAAGATTTCTTCAGAAGAGGTTTTCCATTATCTTCCTCTGAGGCTGCTGAGAGGGTGTGACTTGCCCAAGGTTCCCATGGCTGTGCAGAAATTTGCATCCTGGTCTCCCAGAGCCTTGCTCTCAGTCCACACTAGATTATTATAGCACTATTATTCCGCTTTCAACATCCTATGGAATCCTGGGGTTTGCAGTTTAGGGAGGAACTGCAAACCCCAGGATTCCATAGGATGTTGAAAATGGAATAATAGTGCTATAACAACCTAGTGCAGAAATGGCCTTGGTCCCACACTCAAACCAACATACTACACTGGCAGCCTACATGCCGTTTTAATGTAGTTTATAATGTGTTCAACAAACTACCAAGAACTTACATCTCAGCCAGTACTTCTATAACTGCCACAAAGCACTGGAATCCAAAACAGATAAGCAAATATATATCCTAATACAAAAATGTACAGTGATTTAATCTTATGCAATAAAGATGGAAGCATAATAGAAACAAGCACATTTTGATGAAGATTTTTTTTTATTTTTCCTTTTTTTTTTTTTTTAAAAAAAAAGACAAATAAAAGCAACATAAATAATAAAGCTACCTGTGGTAGAAAGTAAGTGATAAAAAGTTATGTTTCATAGCTGTTTTTTTAACTATAATACTAAAGATGCTGTGTATCATTTTCTGACCTTGTAACAAAATTTATGTTGGTCTGATGACTGGAGCTATAAAAATATAAGGATCTGCGACTACAGGAGCTGCATAAAGAATCACAGAATCCAAGTCCCGTTTGCCCAACAAGATGCAAGGCGAAACAATCAAGGGGGCAGCTGGAGCAAATGATCCCAGGATCTTAGTGGCGCATCAGGGGTCCCTCTGCAGTTTTGTTGAGTGTTGGTGGGGTGTTATGCATCACAATAATTAATAAGGAAGACGAAAGCATGCATTTTAATTTTTTTAAAAAAGAGGGTGTGGATTTGGACACAGGAAGCAACAGCCCAAGGTGACATTGAAAGCAGCTGGTTGAATTGGTACCAGTTGCCAGACTGGAAGAACCACAGCTCCAGGATATTTTCAGAGAACCTACATCATATTTCTGTAGTGTAAATCTACACATACATAAGTGCTGATCACATGACACTGTTACACCATTATAACAGTGGATTAATCCCACCGTGTCCTCAGCCTTATTGCACAATGCTGTAACTTTCCCAATATTGTTGTGCTGTAGGGTTGTTGGGCATCTGATTGCTTTTTTGTGGAGGAAACAATCCATTCATGATCCCCTTTCCCATTATGGTTCAGTAGCCAGCTTGAGTACAGATGTCTCATTCTACTCCATCATGAGAATAATTGTGGACACATAGTGAGTATGGTCTGGTTCCTTTGGGAATTCCCAAGCAAAATTTACTTTGGAAATTCCCAAGTATATCTCCAGCAAGGAAGTCTCAGGCTACCTCTGTTGTTGGGCAGAGAGGACAAGACCTCCCATGACAAGAGCTGTGTGTTCCTGATCTGGTCTCTATGCTCTACATTCTCGAAATTGATGAGTGTGATAAAGCATATATGCAAGGCTTCTTCCTACAACAAGAAGCTCAATGGAGGAAAGAAAAAAGAGAGAAGGAAAACAAGATTAAAAGGGAAATAAAGAACTTAGAGGAGGAATTTAAAAAAAGAACCCACAAAAAGGAAGAGTGAGCAATGAAATAAAAATACTACAGAAACAATTAGATATAGAAATGATTGAGGAAGTGGAGAAAAAGCTGAAATTTACAAAACAAAGATACCTTTTCAATGCAAATAAGTCAAATAAATGGTTAGCATACAAATTAAGAAAAGAAAAAGAAAAGAGATTGATTCAGGAGATGAAAGAAGGGCAAGAGATACATACTAACCAAGAAAAAAAATAAAAAAGCATATACAAACTATTATGAGCGACTCTTCTTCGAAGAAGATGTAGATCAAGGAAAGGAAGACAGGATAAAACACTGTCTGTCAGAGAACAATATACTGGAGATTACAGAATGCCAAAGGAAAGAACTAAATAAGCCTATTACGAAGAACGAGATTATGGATTCAATAAAAAAATTAAAAACTGGGAAAGCACCAGGCCCAGACAGATTCACCGTTCTTTACTATAAAACATTTCAGGACCAATTACTTAGCCCATTACAAAGAGTAATTCAAGAATTAGAAAAAGAAGATATCCCTCCATCATGGAGGGAAGCAAATATTGCCTTGATACCTAAAGAAGGGAAAGACCAATTAGAAATGAAAAACTATAGACCTATCTCCTTCTTAAATGTTGATTACAAAATCTTTGCCTCAGTGTTAGAGGAAAGATTTAAAAGAATCCTTCAGGATTGGATACACGGAGACCAAAATGGTTTTCTCCCGAAAGACACCTTAAAAGTAACATCAGATATATAATTAATATATTAGAATTTTATCATAAACATAATGAGAAGAAACTGGCCCTGATATTGTTAGATGCCGAAAAGGCGTTTGACTATGTTAGTTGGCTATTTATGAAGGAGGTATTTAATAAGATCAATTTGGGAAGTAATTTTAATAGATGGATTCAATCTATATATAAAAATCAGAAAGGCCAAGTTATAATAAATGGCGAAAAGACGCAATTTATTACAATTGGAAAAGGGACTAGGCAAGGATGCCCTTCGTCTCCTCTATTATTTATTACAATACTAGAAGTACTCAATAGAAAAATTCGTCAAGAAGAACAAATTCGAGGTGTTAAAATTAAAACTCAAAATTATAAAATTAGGACATTTGCAGATGACTTGGCCATATCACTAGAAGATCCTTTACAAAGTATAAGTACATTATTAAATACCTTGCAAGAATTTGGGGATGTCTCAGGTTTTAAGATAAATAAAGAGAAAACTCATATAATTACAAAAAATATGTTAAAAGAATGAGGAAAATGAGCTAGTGAAGAAGGCCAAATACTTGGGAACTGTAATTTCAAAAAACAACTCAGAACTATTTGATAATAATTACAAAAGCGTTTGGAAAGAAATAAGGGCAGCAATGGAAAAATGGGGTAGATTGGATTTATCATTACTGGGTAGAATAGTAGCCACAAAAATGAATATATTACCTAAAATGACTTTTTTTTGTTTCAGAATTTACTCATATTAACAAAAGAAACACAATTTAAAGAATGAAACTAAGACTTGTTAAAATTCATTTGGCAAAAGAAAAAACCAAGAGTCAAACAAAAAATTTTAACAGACATTAAGGAAAGAGCAGGATTTGGATTACCAAATTTAAAATTGTGTTATGATGCCAACTGTCTAGATTGGATAACAGAGTGGATCAGCCTAAAAGATCAAAGACTGTTACAGCTTGAAGGAGAAGGCATCTACTTTGGTTGGCATGCCTCTCTGTGGTATGAGAAAGCCAAAGAAGACTTTAGAATTTACCAATCATTGTATAAGAAAGGGCCTCTTAAGCGTATGGGTAAAATATAAAAGGAAATTATATTTAAAAATTCCCTCATGGATTTCAGTCCATTAGGGATTCTATAAGAGGGACACGTCAAGACTAGGCAAATGGATCGTATACAGAGACCTCTTAAATTATCAAGAGGGTAACGTACAATTTAAATCGGAAGGAGAATTAAAGACACAAGGTTTCACTACCCGCTGGCAATTATTAAAACAACTAAAAGAAAGGTTCAAGAAAGATAACAAGTCAGAGGGATTTGAAATTAAGGAAAAAGAGATAGATAAACTTTTAAACTCAGAAGTAAGCCACAAAGCGGGGAAAATATACAGGATCTTATTAGATATAGATGTGGACCAAGAAACAATAACAGATAGTATGATAAAATGGGCAAGGAACATTGGTCCTTCTCTTACTCTGGAACGCTGGGTAGGGTCATGGACTCAGACACGGTCTCTACTACAATCAGTCAGTCTGAGAGAAAACCTTTATAAAATGATCCATAGATGGTCCCCAGCACCAAATAGGTTAGTTAAAATGAAAAAAGGTGGAAAGGACATGTGTTGGAAGTGTGAGCGCAAAGGTACCTTTTATCACGTACGGTGGACTTGCCTGAAAGCAAAAAAATTCTGGAAAGAGATCCACATAATAATTTCCACAACATTTAAAACAAAATTCCCCTTAACTCCGGAGATATGTTTATTAAATATGATCAATTGCTTCCCTAAACTTGATAAACTGGATAAAACACAAAAAAGGATCTTATTATATGTGGTCACAGCAGCAAGGTTATGCTTTGCACAACGATGGAAACAGCCGGAGCCCCCAAGTATAGAAGATTGGGCATTGAAATTATATGAAATGTTAGAATATGATAAAATCCGGATATAGACATCAGAAAAACCTACACCGCAGATCAGAAACGGATGGGAAATGGTAATACCCATATGGGAACACATATGGGGAAGGAAGGCAATCCTAGGTTTAGGAAATTTAAGCTAATTAGCTAGAAAAATAAATATAATTATTAAATTATGTGAAAATGGGATGATAATTTATATTTTCATTATAGAAAAGTATAGAAGTTAATCAATTAAACTGTTAGTCTCTTGATAATCACTGGAATGAGACAGATATGGTTATGAAAATAAGCATGGATATGTCTTAGAAACTGGCAATTTTAGGTTTCATATTTTATAATTAACTACTCTGTTAATTTTTTTTTTTAACAACTAACAAGTACTCTTTAAGATACAGTAGACTTGTACAGATAACAAAAGAAGTTTGGGAAAATAAAGGACATTCGGATTTAATAGGTATAGACAGTTTTAGAGGGTAAGGAACAGATATCTAATCACTCACTTCTTGAGCTGGGGTGGGAAGGGAGAGTGAGGAAGGAGGGATGGATTAAGCGTTATTAGAATACATATAAGTAAATACTACAAGAATATTTGTCAAAATTGCAGATTTATAATTTTATTATTGTAATCACTCACCGTGTTTTTTTATACATTTCAATAAATTAACAAAAAAAAAATGATGACTGTGATGAGCACTATAGTTAAATGGTGGTTGTGATCCACCACCTCCTGAAGTGTGCCAGTGGTGAATCTGCCATTGCACCTGGGTCTTGTCCCCTGGTGCAATGGGGAAGAAGGCTGTTCCTGCCATCCCAGAGAACTGAGTGGCACATTGAAGGCAATGGGAAATGATTATACACCATCCAACAGATCAATAATAAACTTCCCCGCATATCTGCAGTATTATTTTGTACTGTTTCAGTTGCCCACAGTCTGAAAATAGTAAATGGGAAATGCTGGCATCAGAGCGATGGGGCCCACCTGGCTTGCTCTGAGTCCTGCCAACCAAACCTCGCCTGCCTCCCTGCCCCGACTTTAACTGCTCTTCCACCCACACCGCCATATGAAATGGTTCTTGCATCACTGGAAGCAGCCCTCTAGCTCTGCAAGGACCATAGAGAAGCTTCATACTACCAGAAAGTTAGAGGATTCGGTACTATCCATGATTTCAGGTGTCTATGGAGAATCTTGGAACATATCCCCCATGGATAAGGGGGGATTACTATATTCAATGGCATGTACTTTGGTAACCCTGACAAAATTCCACTTGGCCAACTGTGAATTGAATATGGATGTTACACGATGGCTTAAAAAGGGAAACCACATAGGTAAGCAAATTTATGTGTAATTCCTTGCATGGCAGGGGTTTGGACTCAATGGCCCTTTTCGAACTCTATGGCCTTTTCCGCACTAGAGCATTATAGCGCTATGATTCCACTTTCAACATCCTATGGAATCCTGGGCTTTGCAGTTTCGGGAGGGGCGCCTGGCCCCTCCCGAAACTGCAAACCCCAGGATTTGCCTATGATTCTTTGTGTGCATGAAACACCAACAAGATTCCAGGCAGATGAATTATAAGACAGGAAAAGATGCTTCTCCTTGTTTGCTCCTGAAATCTACATTGAAAGATTTGTTTCCCAGTGGATCCAGAGTTTGCTGCAGCAGGGTATCCTCTTGGAGCTGAGAGGAATTCATACAAGATTGCTCTAATTCCACAACTGTTCCAAAGAGAAAGGAGAGTGAAGAGAATCCAAAAGTGGACACTCATACGGTTCAGGAAGATATGCAATATGTGGTAAGTGGCAATTAGGCTCAGTGTCCCGAAACAAAGGGTTGCTGTTTAATGTCCCCCAAGCAGAGCTGGGCAGCAAAGATGAGAGTGAACTACGAGTTGCTGTATAATATGCGTGAAAAATAGATCTGGACTTGGCGGGCATGAAGCTGGGCAGAGCGCCGCTGGGGTAGTTTGCATGTGGAGTCAGTTCTCTATGTGTCACTAGGGAAGAGTTTGTAAACCCAATTAAGGGAAGAAGATCTTTTAATTAGATTTTTCAAAGTATAATTGCAAAGAAAGGAAAAAGCGGAGGGAGGGAGAGAAGAAACAGAATGAAAAATGTTGAAGAATACGAATATGAGCAAGGACTATACATTATGTTGTTGTTTTTTGTGCCTTCAAGTCATTTCCAAATTATGGTGACTCTAGGGTGAACTTATCTTGGGGGTTTCTCAGCAGGATTTGTTCAGAGGGGGCTTGCCATGGTCATCTTCTACAGCTGAGAGGGTTTGACTTGCCCAAGGTCACCCAGTGATTTTTCCATGCCTGAGCAGGCATTTGAACCCTGGTCTCCAGATGTCATACTTCAGTGCCCAAACAACTATACCACACTGGCACTTATCTGCACATTAATAGAAGTGGCAATGGTGAGTCCCAACGAGAGTGAATCCATGGAACCAGTGGATTTTATGTAAGTGTTGGCTCGGCAGTCAAGAACGGATTTAGTGAGTCCAGTCTGGATTCACCCAGGGCACCACCTTTCTATTGTGGTGGGATTCCATCCCCCTGTGGGGCAAGAGGCTATGCTGGTAGGGGCAGTGCTGCTGATAATGCCTTCCACATCAGACAGGCTTTTGCTGGGGAGCCAGACTTAACGTGCCAAGCAACCGCTGGGCAGGGGGCAACACTGGTGGAGGACCCCTCAGAGGAGGAGCAGTGGAACCATGTTATTGTTGCTATGTACCTTCAGGTCCTTTCTGACTTACGGCAACACTAAAGTGAACATATCAAGATTTCTTTCCATGGACTTTCTCTGAGGCTGAGAGTGTAAATTCCCCAACGCTATCCAAGGTTTTTCCATGGCTGTGGAAGGACTTGAGTTCTGGTTTTCCAGAGTCTTCATTCAGCACTCCAACCATACGGCACCATACTGGCTCCCATGGCACCACAGATGACTCCAAAGGAGTTATACTCCCTGTACAAGCCAGCGTGAGTTTTGAGATCTTCAGGGGAGGTCTTTCTCTCAGGCCCACCACCGTCCCGGCACGTTTAGTGAGGACACGGAAGAGGGGCTTCTCCATAGCTGCTCTCAAGCTGTCGAACACCCTCCCAAGGGAGGCACAGTTGGCCCCCTCCCTGTTTTCTTTCTGCCAACAGGTGAAGACCTTCTTGTTTGGGGGAAGCCTTTGAGAAGCGAGCTGTGTTAGCAGAAGTATGTGGGAAATGCAGTGCTGAAACTTATTTAAGATATAAATTATTAACAGAAAATAAAAATATGTTTTAACTGTCTTAATCACAGCTTAATAACACTGGCATTTAATTATTTTTTAAAAAACTTTGGTAGAATAGGATTTTTTAAACATAATCTTGTTTGTTATTCCTATTAGCCACCTTCTTGGATCCCATCCTGGAAAAAAGGTGGGGAATAATAATAATAATAATTTTATTTGTTACCTGCCTCTCCCCAAGGCTTAAGGTAGAGTACAAGATAGAGACAATTAAAACCAATTACAACTAAAATGCCCTAAAAGCACAAACCATTTAAAATACAAATATATCCCAAATAAAATATACCATAATTAAAAGTACAATTAAAACTACATGAAAAGGACAACTGAAAGTATACTTAAAAATGGACTGTGTAGGCCTGCTGGAAGAGATAGGTCTTTAGTACTTTTCTTGAATTTGCTGTCAAGTCTCTTCCAGCAGGTCATTCCACAGTCTAGGGGTGGCTGACAAGAAGGTCCTCTGAGTGACTGTTGCCAGTCTAGTCGTGTAAGTCCCAGAAATATATAAATAAACTTATACTGTGCAGAAGGAGGTGGTCCCAGTGAACCGCTTCTGGATGTCTTTTACCGTGAAAGCCCTGTGATTGCAGCGATTAGACAGGTTGGCTCTTGTGGTCTCTACCAGCTATAAGGTTCTATGTGGTGTGCTATGGATACCATGGGTAGCCAAAATGGCCAATAAGTACATCCAAGAGGAAATTAACCCCAAATTTCCTTAGAAGACCAAATGACCAAAGAGAGGCTATCATACTTATCATGAGAAGATACGTCTCGCTGGAAAAGACAATAATTATTAGTAACTTGGAAAGTTGGAAGTCACACGACAAGTGGGTTGGTTTAATCATGGAGGTCACAACATTGGGTTTCCAAGCCCTGAACAGGGCAGTTGTCGATCAGGACTCCTGGAAGTCTCCCATTCATGGGGCCACCACCCCGTCAAAGTCAAATTGATGGCAATTAACAGGAAGAGGAAGAGGAAGTCGTCTGGATGAGAATAACAAACAAGATTAAAGTCCACATTTCCAAGAAAGAAAGCAAGAAAGAAAGAAGGACAGAAAGAAAGACAGAAAGAGAAAAGATTTTTTTAAAAGTTTTGTCTAAAACAATACACATGCATGCATAGCTAAAGATAAAAATCTTCCATCTTTTGAATGATAGATGGTGAATGTTTGTCTTGCAATGATTGAAGACATTTTTTAAAAAATAATAAAAGTACCCAGGAGGGTGATGCATATTACTGTGTGTCCCTGTATTAAAATATACATCAACCAGACTACAAGGGCCATAAAAATAACAGCTGGAGAGCATTAAAAATTGTATTAACAGAGACAGAGAACACAACCACCCCGCCCTTGTATGGGACTTCTTGAATATGGAAACTTTGAGATTCTGCCGTATCCAGTGAGTTCAAGAAGACGAACCACAGATACACAGGAATCTCTATTAAGGAGATGGGGACGCAATTCTTCACTAATTTTCTTCTTGAAGGAAGCAGCTACTAGTAATTTTAGCAATTTCCTTCCTGCTGTGAGGCAGCTGTTGAAACCATGGAGTTTTTGAAGCCTATTCGCAAATCAGAAGTTATTCTGTGCAAAATTTTCATGTGATTACTTTGTCCAAAAACCTACATTTTTCTCTGTGTAAAATGGTATTTCTGCACAGTATTTCTGGGGAAAATGGAGCAGATGATGAGCTAGGGGGAATGCAGCATAGCATAGGTAAAAAGGTGATGCAAGAACACCTGCTTATTCTAAATGAATTCAAGTCCCCAGGACCAAATGAACTCCATCCAAGGGTATTAAAAGAACTAGCAAAAGTAATCTTAGAACCTCTGGAAATAATCTTTGAGAATTCCTGGAGAAAGCGGGAAGTCCCAGCAGACTGGAGGAGGGCAAATATTGTCCACATCTTCAAAAAGGGGGAAAAAGAGGACCCAAATTATTACCACACAGCCAGCCTGACATCAATACCTGGAAAGATCCTAGAGCAGATCATCAAACAGTCAGTTTTTAAGCACTTGGAAAGGAATGCCATGATCACTAAAAGTCAGCATGGGTTTCTCAAAAACAAGTCATGTCAGACTAATCTAGTCTCTTTTTGTTTGATAGATTTACAACCTTGGTAGATGAAGAGAATGCTGTGGAAGCAGCATATCTTGATTTCAATAAGGCCTTTGACAAAGTTCCCCATGGCATTCTTGCAAAGAAGCTTATGAAATGCAGGCTGGGCAGGGCTACTGTTAGGTGGATTGGTAATTGGTTGACTGACCGAACCCAAAGGGTGCTCCTCACCAATGGCTGCTTTTCATTCCGGAGAGAAGTGACCAGTGGGGTGCCACAGGGTTTTGTCCTGGGCCCAGGGCTATTCAACATCTTCATCAATGGTTTTGTTGAGAAAATAAAGGGCATTTGCAGATGACACCAAATTAGAAGGGGTAACTAATACCTCAAGAGGACAGCATCAGAATTCACAGATTGAAGAGCTGGCCCAAACTAACAAGATGGATTTCAACAGGGAGAAGTGTAAGATACTACAACTGAGCAGAAAGAAGTGAAATGCACGGACATAAGATGGGTAACACGTGGCTTGATCAAGGAACATGTGAAAGTTATCTAGGAGTCTTAGTAGACCACAAGCTGAACGTGAGTCAGCAGTGTGATGTAGCAGCTGAGAAAGCCAGTGCAACTCTAGGCTGCATCAATAGGCATGTAGTGTCAATGTCAAGGGAAGTAATAATACCACCCTATTCTGCTTTGGTCAGACCCCCCCTGGAATACTGTGTCCAGTTCTGGTCAACACAGTTCAGGAAGGATATGGACAAGCTGGACCGTGTCCAAAGGAGGGCAGCCAAAATGATAAAAGGCCTGGAAACCATGAAGCCCTAGGAGGAGAGGCTTAGGGAGCTGGAGATATTTAGCCTGGAGAAGATAAAGCTAAAAGGGGACGTGATAGCTCTGTTAAATACTTGAAGGGATGTCATATGGAAGATGGAACAGGCTTGTTTTCTGAAACTCTAGAGACAAGAACACATGGAGCAATGGGTTCAAATTCTAGGAAAAGAGATTCCGTATAAACATTAGCAGGAACTTTCTGAGGGTCAGAGCTGTTTAACAGTGGAATCTGATGCTGCCTCAGTGGAGTGTGGCAGAGTCTCCTCCTTCTTTGAAGGTTTTTAAACATGGCTGGATGGCCATTTGTTGGGAAAACTTTGATTGTGTATTCCTGCATGGCAGGACATTGGACTGGATGGCCTTTGGGGTCTCTTCCAGCTCTATGTTTTTCAATTATTTTTCAAGTATTTCATAAAATGCTCTTTCCATTCCTACCAGGAACCTACAACTGCTCCAAGTCATAGAATCATAAAATCATAGAGTTGGAAGAAACCCCAGAGGCCATCAGTCCAACCCCCTGCTATGCAGGAACACCCATCAAAGCATTCCCAACAGATGGCCATCCAGCCTCTGCTTAAAAACCTCCAAAGAAGGAGACTCTTACCACACTCTGAGGCAACAGCTCTGACCATCAGGAAGTTCTTCCTGAGGTTCAAGTGAAATTTCCTTTCCTGCAGCTTGAATCCATTGCTCCTTGTCCTGGTCTCTGGAGCAGCGGAAAACAAGCCAGCTCCCTCCTCGACATGACACACCTTCAAATATTTCAAAGTGGCTATCATGTCCCTTCTTCACCATCTCTTCTCCAGACTAAACACATCCCCAGCTCCCTGAGCCATTCCTCATAGAGCATGGCTTCCAGACCCTCCACCATTCTGGTCTCCCTCCTCTAGAGACACTCCAACTTGTCAATATCCTTCTTTGAAATGAGGTGCCCAGATCTGGACACAGTATTCCAAATGAGGCTTAACCAATGCAGAATACAGTGGTACCATCACCTCCCTCTATCTAGACACCAGACTCCTATTGATGCAATCAAAGTCTGCATGACCTGAGCAGGGCTGTTGACAACTGGGGCTTTTGGAGGTCTCTCATAAGACTGCCATACACCAAAACTGACTTCATGTCAAATAAAAACCACTGTGGTTCATGCTGTAGCCTTTGCTAGTAGGACCCATGTTGCTGGATTTTTCTCTCCAAAAGAAGGCGGTCAGAGACAGCAGGAGCACGTGCTACACCTGTTTGGTCTTTTTGTGTAAGTCAGAGGTTGGCACAATGATGCCCTGGAATGCATAAAGCCCTTCCTGAAAAGGACTTTTTTGAAGCCCTCCAAACTCCCCAGATGACTTTTTCTGGGGGTTGATTTTCCTCTCCTATCAGCTTCAAGGATGATTAATTCACTTTGAAAATACATTATAGGAACCCTGGCTACTTTTACTATTTAAAAGAGCAGGTTTTCACAACCAGAAGCAGACTTCCAGTCCCCTCCAGATTCTTGCTTTTGGTGATGTTGGGTCCATTTTTGGCATTTTTTCAGTCATTGTGGCCCCCAGGATGTCCCAGGGGAGGAAACCCTACCCTGGTAGAGATATGTGAGGTCTTTGTTTCCATCAGCATATTGGTGATTGTGCAATGGAATGAAGGCTCTGCTTCTGGAGCTGGACACTTTTAGCCACAGTACAAGGAATAAGTCTAAGAGATGGGGTCATTATCTTTGAACAAAACTGTTCCATGAACTTCAGATTTGAGTTTCAAGCTGGAAGGATGGTTTGAAGAAATACCTGAACTTGGGCTCTCTGGGGTGTTTTTTAATGTCTCAAACGCCTAGCGTATTTTTGTCGGCTTGGCAGCATGGGTGGTTTGAGTTGAATGCAACCTTCAACATGTTGAAATAGATAAAAAGCTACCACCATGTGCTCTGGTAGAGGAGTGTCGGAACCAGCTTCGTATCAGCTGTGACACTGCACAAAATCTAGATGCATGTTGATGATGAGTGCATTTGCAGTACGCTTTCTTTGAAAGGTTGCCTTTGAAGCTGTTCAGAAAATGCAACAATCAGAAAATGCAATGGCCAATTTGATCATGTGGACCAGAACTGGTCACAGAAGCCCTAACCCGGCCCAGCTACATTGACAACTGATCCATCTCTAGGCCTGATTCAGGCTTCTCATTTTCATACACTAAGCTCAGGATCCCAATTCTTGACAGGTTGCCCATCCTGTCAACAACGCACCCATAGCTTACAGAAGGGAAGACTGGGAGGGGATTTGACAGCCATATTTGAAGGGATGTCATAGAAAAGATGGAGGAGTGAGCTTCTTTTCTGCTGCTCCAGGGACAAGAACCTGAATCAGTGGATTCAAATGACAAGAGAAGAGATTCCACCTAAACTCTAGCAAGAACTTCTTGACTGTAAGAGTGCTTTGGTAGGGGAAGAGGTACCTTGGAGTGGGATGAATTCTTCTTCTTTGGAGGTCATTAAACAGAGGTTGGATGATCACCTCTTAGGAGTGCCCTAGCACCAGATTTCCTGAATGGTAGGGGATTGGACTCCATGGCCCTTTCACTTCCTTCCAGTTCTATGCTTCTATTATAACCTGCGATCAGCATCTGAGGCCTTCCTCCAAGTTCAGGAAAGGTCAACTAAGTAAATCAACTAATCTGAAGTGTGGTACTGGAGGAGATTTTGGTGGCCGCCATGGACCATCAAAAAGACAGATGAGTGAGTCAGAGGACAGATCAAGCCTGAATTCCCTGGGAGCCAAAATGACTAATCTGAGGCTGCTACTGTGGTTGTTGCTGCTGTTATGTGCTTTCAAGTCATTGCTGACATTGTTACAGCAATCCTACAGTAAATCCAGTCTACTTTGGACTAATTATGAGCTGACATGTTCTCAATGTTATTTCCTGTTGAGTCATTGCTGACTTAGGGTGACCTTATGAGAGGAAAGACTTCCAAGTGCCTCGGTCAGGTCTTGCAGACTTAGGACAGCCATGTTTCCTTCATCGGATCAATCCATCTATCATACCGCCTTCCTGTTTCTCTCCTGCCTTCCACTTTGCTGAGCATTATCATCTTCTCCAGTGAGTCATGGAAGTTCTACAGCCTCAGTTTAGTCATCTTGGCTTCCAGGGAGCATTCAAGCCTGATTTGCTCTCAGACCCGTTTCTTTGTCCTTGTAGCAGTACAGGGGATCTGCAGAACTCTCCTCTAGAACCACATTTCAAAGGAGCTGATTTTTCTCCTGTTCTCTTCACTGTCCAGCTTTCATACCTACCAAAAGAATTCACAGACTGAGAAGAGATAGCATGAAAAGATTACAATCAGAAAGCTTCAAAATAATTCCCTTTAAAAGTCACTGTTAAAGGGAACTAGAAACCATTACTTTTTATGCCAGTAAAGTAACTTCAGTCATCCTCATTTCTGTTTTTCTGAAATGTAACTTTGCTGCACCCTCGTTACAAGCAGGTAGCCAGTTATAGGTAGTTGCATTGCTTGCCATTAATTCCTTTTGCACTCTGGTTGGGCTTTAAACATAATTGAATGAAAAGGAAGACCTCAGAAATGATAAATACTCTATTTTGCAAAGGAAGGCAACAGTATAAATTTGTAGGCAGTATTTGGGTACACATAATTCACAAAAGTGAATGTAAGAATAAACATGTACCTAAAGATGAGCAAAACCTGATTCAGAGAAAGATTATCAACTTCTGAAGGAAGAAGGGCACTAAAAAAGAAATTTTAGGAAGACATGGCAAAGAACTCAAGGAAACTGCTTACACATCAGTGTGACCCAATGTCAAAAGTGTGGATCATCTGCTCCTGGTTTTAGTCTGAACCTATTTGGAGCCTAGTGCTCAGTGTTCTGGGGAGGTCCTTTAAAGTTCAGACTAAAACCTGGGGAGGATTCACTCCACTGGGTTGTAAACTGCATTCAGAGCTGGCATTTACCTGCAACAATTTGAAAAGTTCTGAAGTTTTACAAGGGGTTTCCAAGGTGGGAAGCTAAAAAAGTCCGGACAGGGTCTGATGTCTTTCAGAACTGTGTTAACATGCAAGAGGCAAACTGAGGAACACAATGACCGCAAAATAAAATAACTGGACAGAACCCAATCTCAAAGTGCCCTGCTAAAATATTTTTTGGATCCCAGATTTGGTTTTAGGGAGGGGAACAGAAAAGCACAGTAAAGCCGATGAGACACCGTTATTAAGGGAAGAAATGTTCTAGATTATTAAATTAAACAGTACATTCCCTTTGAGACTTAATGAGGACATTTAATTTTCTTTCCTCTCACTGCTGTAAAGTGTTCTCTGTGAGACTTTCTCTTGCAATATATGAAATGCAGTTAAAAAATCTTTATTATTTATTTATATATAAAAGCATCTCTCTCTGTGTCCTCAAATTGTGGGATCTTGGGGCAGCATGCAATTAAGACACGGTAAACAATTCCAGGTTTAAAATGATAGAATAATTTAAATAGGACTGAAGCATATTAACCAACTCACCAAGTTGAAACAGCAGAAAAGCATAAAATGGTTAAAGAACACACAAACAGAATAAGTCAGTAAGTAAACAAATGTATACACAATGCACAATTTCTTAAAGGTTTCACTAAAGCTATCAACAAAGAATGATCCATGTGCCTCTGGACTCTGTTTGCCCCTTTCTGCTCCTTTTCAGATTTGTAAGTCAGGTCCTGCATCCATTACTTTTTGCTGTTGTTGTTGTGCTAAAAAAGTTAAAACTACATACATGTGTGCATGTGCACACCACACACATAAACCAGACCTCAAGGTCTTCAATAAAAAGCCACGTTTTAACCTGGCACCTAAGAGAAAGCAGTGTTGGCACCTCCAAGGGGAGGACATTCCATAAATGGGGGTGCCACAGCATCAAAGGCTCTTTTCTATGTCCCCAAGTGATGTATCACTCCCACTAGCGGGACGCACAGGAGACACCCTCCAGCAGATCTCAATTCTTAGTTGTTTTGTGCCTTCAGGTCCTGTCTGACTAATGGAGCCCCTAAAGTGAAACTATCACGGAGTTTTCTTGGTAAGATTTCTCCACAGGCAATTTCTTGGACAGATTTCTCTAAGGCTGAGAGAGTGTGGCTTGTCCAAGGTCACCCAGTGAGTTCCATGGCTAAGTGAGGATTTGAATCATAGTCTCCACTCTTAGTATAGTACCCAAAACACTGTACCACATTGGGTCTTAAGAAGCCTTTACTTACATTCAAACCACTGTTAATGGACTAAAATTTGTGGATATATCTTAATTCATTTGTTTCTTCTTTCAATTGTTCCTTCCTTCCTTCCTTCCTTCCTTCCTTCCTTCCTTCCTTCCTTCCTTCCTTCCTTCCTTCCTTCCTTCCTTCCTTCCTGTTCCAGAATTGCTACATGGAGGTCTGAGACAGACTCTTCAAGAAGGTTAAACATTTTTTTTCCTCCCTTGAAATTTATGCGGGACCAAGGATGGATTTAAACCAGTAGTGGGCAACTACATGAGGCTGGTGTTGGGGAGCAATTCCCTCCCTGAGCCATTATCCATAGGCCCCCCACCCAAAGGAAGCCCAAATTTCTTCTGCAATCCCTTGCCAAATGGCAACAGGAAGTGATGTTACACCACTTGCTAACCTCATTTTGAGAGGGACTGCAGAGAAAAATGAAGATTTGTCTGTGGAGAGAGGTTCTATGATACTCAGAATGGTGGGGTGGAGTATTTTTGCAATTTTTCATGCATTTGTGGGGTTTTCTACATGGTTTGGGACCCAAAATATTCCTGAGATTGGAGGGTGTGATAGAGTTCTGGAAGTGTGACTATCTGGAGTGCCAGAGCAGCCTGGAAACAGGTTGCCAGGCAACCAGAATAGCTCCTCAGGAGAGAAACCCAGCCCTGTAGTGTGTGGAAGGAGCTGGTGGCTGAGAGGAAACGGTACCTAGAGAGAGGCAGAAAAGTAGTTACCCCATTATAGAATCTGGTCAGAAAGTGTGACCTAGGTTGGGGGTTGACGCTTTGGTGAGAGTGTAGCCAAAGGGCTGTCTATGAAATTTGTTCTTAGGTGAGAGTGTAAAGATGTAAGGGAACTGTCTAATAGTACTCTGAAGAACTGTATTAATTTTGGCCTGCATATGAACTCCAATACTTTATTCTGTATGTTATGCTAATAAATATTAGAGCTTATTTTCATAAATACAGTAGGTCCTCCACATTCATGGGGGAATAGGGGCACAGAACTCTTATGAAAGTAAAAAAAAAAGTGAATAAGTCCCCCCAGTGAGCACTCCCCCTTCCCTGGGGAGCATGGGGGACAAGATCTCCCCCCACTTCACTCTCCCACCTGCCCTGGGCACAATCACGCGCACAGCAGTGGTCAGGAGAGCAAGGTGTCAAGGTCAGAGACCTGGGCGGTGAACCAGCCCAGAGAAGGGAGTGTGAGAGCCAGCAAAGTCCAGCCAGGAGGAGACAAGCAAGCATTTTACACGAGGGAGTTCATTTACCAGAGCGTCAAGCAAAAACCGTAGTCAGAGTTCCAAAACCAAGGGTCAAGAGTCCAGAGATCAATTCAAGGTAGCAGGAACCAGGTGCAAGGACCAGGCAAGAGGAGCATTTGAAAGAAGTTTGCCACAAGCAAAGAAAAGCTTCCAGGTAGGCAGTTATATAGCCCAAGTCACAGGTGTGGCTAGTCACTACTTCTTGAACTTCATCAAGGAAGCCTCCCTTTGATCAGCTCTCCTGAGTCTCCGCCTTGTTTGTGGGCTGATTGTCACAGGCTCCAGGGCATCTTCAGAATCGGATCCCTGTTGCCCTAAAGGAGCGGGCAGAGGAATGTCCGCACCTGCTTGGTCCATGGCAGCAGGGGGAGCTCTTGAGCTGCAGGACTCATCTCCACCCTGAGCAACAGGGGCCAACAGCTGCTGCTCATCAGCAGCAGCTCTGACAGGGGTTTCAGTTGTCACACAAGGGGGACGAGATCACCCCCCCGCTTCACTCTCCCACCCATCCTGAGCGCAATTGCACCCGCAGTGGAGGGAAGGAGAGCAGGGGGGACAAGATCGGCCCCCCCTTCACTCTCCCATCCGCTGTCTTGTCCGGGGCAGAACAGACAATTAATCACCAAACAGCAGAGCAGGGTTTACTCACAAGGCAAGAGTGGGAAAATGTCCAAACAGAGTTTAGGTTCTGAAGCAAACAAATCCAAAGGGCAAATCCAGGTCGTAGTCAAACAGGCAGATGTTCAAGGTAGTCCAGATACAAGAGAACACAGCACAGGGCTTCCAAGACTGTAAAGATCAGTCACTAACCCTGAAAGGAAAGGGCCAGCTGAAAGCCTTTTCTCTGCTGACGCTGTTCCCACACGTGTTCCTTCATTAGGGCTCGTTTGTTACTTAAATGCGCTGAGTGGCACAGCCCCTCTCTCTGACATCCTCTCTCTTGCACAGTAAGGGCCTCTGTTCTCTCATCCTCTGCTATTTGTTCCCCTTGCTCAGGCCCCTGCTGTTGCTTGTTATCTTCTCCAGAGCAAGCTTCTGGGGAAACTCCTGCCTCTGGGGAAACTTCTCCCTCCGATTCAGGATCCTCCTCCTCGCTGCCAGGGTCTCCAAAGCAGGACATGACAACTGCAGCGGCAGGCAGAAGAGTTACGTGGGCAAGTCTCGTGGACCCATGAACCTTTCCCCCCTCCAGTGCCTGGGCAAAAGGCCAGGGAATGGGAAAGGAAGAATGGGGGGGAGGCAAGCCGCACCGTGAATAATCAAACCTGTGAGAGTCAAACCTGTGAAGGTAGAGGGAGAACTGGCTGAGACTTGGCTGAGTGGTGTACGTAACCCAGAAAACATGTTACCATAGAACCATCAAAGGGTTCTACACGTCCATTGAAAGGTCCCATCCTTTTAAAGGAAGGTGGTGGCATCAGGCGGTTGGCAGAGCTGTGCGGAAAAGGCAGGGCACCCTCTCGGATTCAGGAACTGCCCTGCCAGTCTGGGAGAGAAAGAGGTGAGGCTCTGATGCA
This sequence comes from Cyclura pinguis, assembly GCA_030412105.1. NCBI lineage: Eukaryota > Metazoa > Chordata > Lepidosauria > Squamata > Iguanidae > Cyclura > Cyclura pinguis. Next base: position 1,903,117 of record CM059601.1, read on the forward strand.
GGGGGAGGAACTTTGGGGAAGCGATGAAGGGGCTTCAGGGACAATGAAAGTCCGGTCCAGAGGCCTCATGAGCTGCCCACTCCTGGTTTCAGCAGTGGAATTACTTTTTGTAACTACAACAAAAAAATGGTTTTAAAGAGGATTATTCTTTCTGTGTAAGGATTAGGTAATTGGGATATGTAAATATACAAAAGAAGGAATTTGGGTTGCAAAGGAGCCCTCTCGAATCATACTTAGAAGCTTTCCTATCTATTGGAAGGCAGCGCATGTTCTGTAACAGTTCCTTTGTTTGCGTAAAACAATCCGGCTACGTTTAACATTTTTAAGTGCTGGCAAGCGGTTAATGGAGTAAGTGGGGTTTAGGTTCTTAAATTAGTACATTATGTGAAGGGTTTTAATAAATGTTGGATGAGTTTGCTTTTTAATGGCATTATTTTTGTATCGGTTTGCAGAGTGCCACCGAGGAAGGAGGTTCCTTCTCAGAAACAAATGCTTGCTTTTTTGTTAATGAATATGGAGAGTTTTTGTGATATTTTTCTTCCTAATTTCACAATGTGTGTCTCTGCTGAGAAACAGGAGCCTGTTTATAAACACTGTTATAAAAAGGCGTATTGCCATAAGACTGCCATTTACAGGACCCAGTTAGTTCCATTTATCATGTGATTTTCAACTCCTTCAATTGCACCTATCACATGATTTTTGGCAAGCAAGTATGAATTTAGAATTTGTCTGAGTGCAAAGGTGAGTCGTCCTCTTCATCTTCCTCCTCTTACTAACATTATTTATGTCCCACCTTTTCCCCAAGTTTGAGGCTCAAGGTGTCTTACAGAGTAAAATGATTACATCACAGTCATAAACACAAAAAGTCAACCTTAAAACAGAGGCCCTTTCCGCACGAGGCGAGTGAATCGCTCCATGCTGTTACTCACCGCTTCTTCTTGGTTCGAAGCAACGCGGACTCTCCTTAAGCCCTTCCGCAGGGCTCCTCTGTTTGTTCCAGGGCGATGCGGAGCAGTGCGAGGTCTTCAGATCCGCACTGGTGAGGCTTACAAAATGGCAGCTTCCGGTTGTTTGTGGGTCCGGACCAAACGCTGAAGCTGGCCACGCCCACAGCCGCCCTCCGCTGACCGCAGGCTCGCATTGGTGCGAATCTGCGCATCTGCACAACTAAGCAGGAATGCAATGGCGCGCTCCAGAAAATTGAAAGACCGATTTTTTCCGGTCTTCACATAGGGCGCTGGAGGACCACTTGGGGGCATTTTGGATTGGACTTAGGTGCAGAACTAAGGTAAATAGTCCGAACCTAGTCCGATCCACGGTGCGGACGACCTCCGTGACAGGACGCCTTGGCCGGTCTTAACTTCCCCGTGCAGAAAGGGCCAGACTTAGAATCATAGAATCATATGTCCTTATCACACTCCTCTGTTACGCCATTATATTATGCTTTAACTGCTGTGGCAACCTCCTGTAGAATTCTAGGTTTTGTAGTTTCCTGAGGTCAAAGAGTTTTCTGGTTGAGAATTCTAAATACCTGTCCCTAAGCTGCAGACCCCAGGATTCCATAGGATCCTGGCACGGCAGTCAAAGTGGAGTAGTAGGGCTATATGCAGAGCGTGATAAGGCTCATCAAACCATAAAATAGAATCACAGAATCCTCGAGTTGAAGGGGGCCCCGGGGCCATCAAGTCCAGCCCCCTGATCAACGTAGGATACACAGCTAGAACATCCCCAGAAGGGAGGTGTCTAGCTTCATTTTATTTTATTTATAGTACAGCCTTCCCTCCTCATTTGCAGATTTGACCTTTAGGAGTTTGTTTATTTGCAAGGCATGCACATGCCTTCCCTGCTTTTCCTCCTCCCATTCCCTTGCATTTTTCTGGGCACAGAGAAGGAAGCAAGCACCCAGCCGAAAGGCAAGGAAATGGGGGGCAGGAGGCACGTGCATTCGCCTTCCTTCTCCCCCCTCATCTCGCCCCTTCCATCCCCTTGACTCTGGTCCCAGAAAGCGAAGGGGACAGTGGATGGGCGTGTATTATTCATGATTTTTGCACTTCGTCACGCAAGTGGAACGGCCGCTGCATTTCTGTATCATCTTCCAACCCCTGTGGGCTCCTGACCAAACAAAAAACAATAAAAACAATACAAAGATAAAGACATTTTAAAAACACATCATTTTATTAAATGCATCCAGAGAAGGAGACTCCACCACTTCTTTAGGCAATTGGTTCTATTGGCTAACTGCTCTCACTATCAAAAAGTTCCTTCTAATGTTCAACCGAAATCTACCCTCCAGTAACTTAACAATAATTAGACCTGGCCCTACCTTCTGAGACAGCAGAGGACAGGCCTGCTCATCCCTCCTATTAAATTGTTTTAAAATGAATAATAATTAAACTATTAACCATATTAAAATAATTGAAAACATAAACTTTATAGGATGAAAACCTGTTAAAACAATACAGCTTAAATCAATGCAGCATCCTCTTACAAACCTCAACTTCTAAAAGCCTGTCTGAATAAAAAGATCTTAGTGCACTGCCAACAGAAGAACATCAAGAGGGGGTGGCATTCCAGCCTCTCTGGGAAGGGAGTTGCAGGGTCTGGGGGCAGCCGCAGAGAATGCTGGCCCTCTCCAATTGTCTCCACCAACCGTGCTTGTGAGGGAGGGAGGACTGAAAGAAGGGCCTGTCCTAAGGGCCTCAAAGCCCAGGCCAGATCATACAAGGGGATACCGTCTGCCAGACAGCTTGGACCTGAGTCTTGTAGGGCTCTATATGTCATAACTGCTAGGCCATTTCCGCACGGGGTATTAGAAACGGTGCAGTCCGTCCTCCAGGGAGGACGTCCGCACCTGGGAGCGGACTGGGTCCGGACTGCTTAGTGTAGTTCCGCACCTTAGCCTGTTCCAGAACAACCCCAAGTGGTCATTCAGTGTGCTTCTGAAAAACCTGTTTCTTGCGGTTTTTCAAAAGCACGGAGCGTGCCAGGCGAGCCTGCCCCCTTGTGCAGATTTGCAGGCTCGCACCAATGCGAGCCTGCAATCTGCCGGGGGCGGGCTTTGGGCTGGCAAGCTTCAATGGTCGGTCGAGACCCTCGACCGACCGGAAGCCACCATTTTCGTCCCCGGAGCAGTGCAGAGCGATGAGCACGCACTGCTCCGGAGCAGCCTGGACCGGACCGGGGAGCCAAAAGACCCGGTAAATAGCATCACGGGCGACTCCCTCGCCCCATGTGGAAATGGCCTTAGATGCTTGGCACTGAAGAATCAATAATGCCTCAGAGCGGGCAGTAGTAATAGGATGAGATAGTTTGAGTGACCCCAACTGTTCTCTCTTCTTCTCTAACCATCCTGACCCCTCTGTGATGAAAAGTGACACTCTTGGAGATGTTTCTCCACCTGTTCTCTTCCTCTCAGTTCTCTCCTAAAATGAAGTTGGATTAGATTAGTACCCTGAGTAGCTTTCCTCTCTTAAAATGGGGTTTCCTTTAGTCTGCTTCTCCAAACCATTGGTGCCTTTGCTCATTTAGCAGGACCTCAAGCCAGTGCATGCTCTCTCTATCAATAAGCAGACTACATTTCTTTGGTGAAGAACCTATCTCATACATTACCCACACTTCCAGTAACAGAACTGCTGGAAATCTGAGTGAAACAACCCAAGTATTTCACACACACTGGAGTTCCATAGAGCTTGGAAAGTTGCTTTTTGGACTGCCAATCTGCCAGACAGCTAGGAGTCCGGGAGCTGTAGTCCAAAAACTATGAAACACTCCCATTCATGCAGCACGTCTGAGAAAAAAACTTTGGGCTTGAATAAGCCTTGTTGCTTGTCTTGATCGTCTCGGAGTGCATTTGCCTAAGCTTCTTCCTTTCTTTTCTCTAATGCTACAGGGTTAGAAGTAAGTTAAGAGCAGTCTGGTTTCAGTTTAAGTGCTCCATGCTAAGGGATCCTGTGCCTTGCCATTCGGGGAAGGACTTGGAAATCTCGGCCAGGCTAGAGCTCCCATGCGGTAGTTCAAGAGAATCCACTTCTGAAATTCTTTATTATCTGATCAAATGTTCAAGAGAGAAAATGGGCTACAGCTTGGTTGAGAATTGTGAGGTTCTCCAAATGCGGTTTCACTGCAACTTCCAGCATACCACCCCACTGGCTTACAGAGGCAGGGGCTGCTGGTGGTTGCAGTTTATCCACACAATTCCCACCCATAGACTAGACCTCTCTATTAGATAATTCCTCTCTGCAACTACAGATCCCAGGATTCCCTAGGATATAAGCCATTTCCGCACTAGCCTGTTATCGTGCTATTATTTCACTTTCAACGTCCTATGGAATCCTGGGGTTTGCCAGCCCCTCCCTAAACTGCAAACCCCAGAATTCTATAGGATGTTGCAAGTGGAATAATAGCACAATAACAGGCGAGTGTGGAAATGGCCACAATTGTTAAAGCGGGATCAAACTGCTACAACTGTGGAGTGGAAATGCGCTCCTGAAGTATGACTTCTAGTGGCCCATTCCACAGCCAATTGTGAACTGTCTACTGCCACCACCTTATCCTGTACCCTCTGATATTTCGCAAGTGAAAACTGGGACAGATGTGGCCAGGAGACGTCAGAGCGTGGTCAAGATGGTAAAAGGTATGAGCGAGGAGGAACACACGGGCCAAGAGAGGCTGAAGCAGTTTGCTTTTGCCTGAGTCTCCTGGGAGGAGGAAGATAGAACCCCTCCTCCTGTCTTCTTCCCACTACAGAGTTAAAGTAGAGCCAATTCCTTTGGAGGAGCGAGAAACTGGGGCATTTTACAAGCAGCTGCATAAAATGGGATGACGGAGGATTAATCCAGACTGGCTCTGCCAGACTAGGACAGTTGGGGGTTATGTCATCTGTGGAAAACAACTGGAAGAAGTTTCCAGAGACTTCCTGACTCCTTAAACAATATCCTTCTCTGCTCCCTGTTTTCCCCAGGTACCTGGAAGTTTCTTCCTTCCATTTTCCTGATACTACAGGGTTAGTCAGAAGTCTCAAGTTGCCTGAGATCTTACAGCTTTTCATAATTAAATAATTATTTTAAAAAACTTGAGGGGGAGTTTTAAAGCCTATACCAGTCACGTATTCAACATGGGAGATGTTTCATTCCTCCATGAAGTCTAATATTCTGGCCGTGTTGTGTTTCAGCCAGCCACAAATGAGTCTAGATTTTATTACTTCCTTAAATAGCTCACAGCTGGAAATAGGTATTAAAAGAGAGATTCTAGGTGCTGATGTTTGCCTTGTATAAATATAAAACATTTGATCAGATAATAAAGAATTTCAGAAGTGGATTTCTTTTCTGCCAAGGAGGGAATAATGGATCTTGGATGAACAGCCATGCATAACTTATATATATTTAATTAGAAGTAATACCCTAAGGGCATCTGATCCTGTCTGATCTTGGAAGCGAAGCAGGATCAACCCTGGTTAGTATTTGGATGGGAAAACAGCAAGGAATACCAGGCGTGGTAAGCTATATTTCAGAGGAAGGAACTGGGAAAACCACTTCTGAGCATTCCTAGGCTAAGAAAACCCTAGGAAATCCATGGGCTGACTGTAAGTTGATAGGCAATTTAGAGACACATATGCCCACTGAAGAGCCAGCATGGTGTGGTGGTTTGAGCATTGAACGACAACTCTGCCAAACAGAGTTTGAATCCCTGCTCAGTCAAGGAATCTTCCTGGACGACCTGGGGACCCCAGCTTGCTGCCTGGAGCTATCTGTGCTCCAGAGGGACACAGCCCACTTTTGCTGTCTGAGCTATTTCAATACAGTCGCCTCCACAGTTTTGCTTCCCATGGTTTCAGTTGCCTGTGGTCAACTGTGGTCCAAAAATATTAAATGAAAAATTGTTTCCCGTATTGCTGGAGTACACTTGGAGTGGTGAGAGGGAGTGTTTTGAAGCGCCATAGAGGGGCAGAGACAGCTGGCCCTGAGAAACCCACCACACCTGTAGGCACGGTCCCTCTGTCCTTTTCCCTCATGAAAAGGGACTTCCCTCACTTGTCTTCCTCCCCTCTGCCATCCATTGCCCTAATCTGTCCCCTGGCATCCAGGTGACAGCATCCACACGACCTGCCCCGGGTCCTGCCACCCACAGATTGCCTCCCTCTGCCAACGCCGCCACAGGGAGCAGCTCTGGTGTCACCAGAGCTTTGCAGGGACCACAGACAGATGAGATCCCTTTGGCTATTTAGATACCGCTATCATACTATTTGGTACAACTGAGTTAGGTACTATCTGTGATTTTAATGGGTGGGTGAGGGTCTTGGAATGTAACCCCCACGGATAAAAGGGAGGCCTACTGTAGCAGCATCATTAATTGCTGACTTAATAGATATGCAGGCAGATCTCCTGCATTGGAGGCTATGGTGCAGAGCTTTTTTGGAGCTTTGTTGCTGATAGGATACAGTGAATGCCAGTGAATTGTGATAATGTACAACAGGGCAGTGCACAAAGTGTTCCATTGCATGTATCCCAATATGCAATGTGTCCCATTCTACATCAGGACATGTTGTGATCAAGACTGCTGTGCATTGGTACCATCATACAATGGTCTCATTGCTGGCTTGGTTTACATCGTGATCCTGGAGTGACGACTCTGCCCGCCTTGTAAGAATACAAGCATTGCACAAGCTCACAGTCCACCTTACAAGAACCTAAGTCAGTTTATGATGACATAAATACCTAACAGGCCTGCAGCCACATCTTTAAAATGGTTACTACTTTGTTCTGTAGCTCCGTATCTTTTCTGTCCTTCTGCAAATTGGATCCAGCCCTCTGCAATAACCACCACCACTACTTAAGAGGAAAAGATCGAAGACCCAGAATTAAAGCCTTCCTTGTGTCACATCTAGTCTGCTCCAAGCGGTCTGTGCTCACCAAGGATAGAATTCACTCATCCGGCAGGGTTGACAATCAGCACTCAGAGAAAATTCCTACTGGGATTTGTAGATAGATCCACTTTATGCGCAAAAAAGCTCTTTTGCAAAGAACTCCAGTGAACTGGTTGCTGCGCCTTTAAATAGTTCTCTGTGCATCCCAAAGTCGAGGATGAACCTCAGAAAGCCACTGAAGCAAATGGAATCAATATTCAATTTCATGGAGATAATGCAACAGTAACATAACCAAGCTGCATTTATCAGAAACTCAAATAACATTAACAAGGAGCAAAGTGGGAGTTGGAGCTGAAGGTCTTGCAGCGTGAAACTCCAGGTCAAACCTATTGCTGAAGTTAAACACAATTGTTCGGGTGAAGTGGCATGAATAACTATGAGCCTCGGGTCCCAGTGTGGGGAGAGAGGCAAGACAGAAATCCAGCAAGTAAACAAACACATTGGTAAGTGGATTGCTTAGCCTCATTTGCAGAGAGTGAGGAAGAACAAAAGGGAATCACTCTTTTTTGTGGAATCTCTCTGCTTTGATCTATCCTTCTCAGATGCTAAAAATGTCTCATATGTGTGTGTATGCATCTTCAAGTCTCCTGCTGGTTTGTGGTGACCCCATGAATTTCACAGGTTTTTCTTAAGCAAGGAATCCTCAAATGTAGTCTTGCTAGTTCCTTTCTCTGAGATAGAGCCTCTAGCCCCTGGTATTCCCTGGTGGTCCACCATCCAAGTTCTAACCAGATTTGACCCTGCTTAGCTTCCAAGATCAGATGGGATCTGGTGCTTTGAGGGTACTTAGGCTCCCACATCATTCATGGGCAGGTTGAAATTGTGACGCAGGTTATGGTATTCCATCCAAAGCTACATAAAATGTTTTGAATTCTGCTTGTTAGTTCTACCTAGAGTAAATCTATTCAATGAATTGTTCAGTGACAAGCCAACATGGAGTTAAATTCAATTATTTCCACAAATCTACTTTAATTCAGACTAACAATCAAGGAACCAGGCTTATCCATCACGCCCTGATTCTAGGACCTAGACCTAGACTCTGACTCAGAGACTGAAATGGTACAACCTGCTGAACAGGAGGAGACAGTACCACCCACCCCAGAGAAAGAATAGGAGGCAGTACCAGCCCCAGCAGAGAGTCCTGATCCTTCTGACATAGAAGATTACTTACCAACACCCCCCTTCACCCAGCGTAGGCACCAAAGGGAACATCTATGCTGATCCCAGCGAATGTATAACAAACAGCAGTTAATTAAGTGCTAGCTGTGCTGATCTCTGAACTTATAAAAGCTGAGCCATTCTCCTCCAGAACTTGTCGGTGATTAACTGACAGTTTCTCCTGCTGTGTCTCTGGCCTCTGACTTAGGATTGTATTGATCGTCTTTGATTTATGAATATCGCTGGGACTGTTGTTATGCTTTATATTTGTGTAAGACTGTTTCCTTACTAGAGCAAAATAAGGAATCGCTTTGTTGCAAGAATCACTTTGTTGTGCCTATAATCCTTATCAGCTGCCCTTTGGCCGATTGCCCATACTGAATGTGGACATTATCTTCCATGTGAATGGATAAAGATTCTTAGAGGTGGAAAGAATCTTGAGGGCCATCCAGTCCAACTCCTTGTTATTCAGGAATCCACAACTAAATCACTCCTGAAAGAGGCCCATCCAACCTCTATTTGAAGACCTTTGTAGAAGGAGAGTCCACCACCCTGAGAGGCAGTCAACAAGGGAAATTGGGGGTGGGGTGAGATAATTTTAATAATAAAAGAGGACCCGATGCACAGTTCTGGAGATGCTGTAATTCAAAGGGGATCTCTTCAAGGAAGCTGCACTGCTCTGACAGAACTCTGCCACACACACATGCTTTTTTACAAGATGTGTTTATTACTTTGCTTACCTCAAGAAGCAAACTGATGTCACACAGCCCTAGGATGTTCTGTTCTAAAGCTAGAGGAGCGTCGTATTCAGAAAGCCAGCCATGGTTCACAGTGCTCCAACAGAGTCTATTGTAGCCACCATAGACAAGGTTTACAAAACCTTATCAGCCACTTATATCAGAAGTTTGTTGCTTCAGCTGTCCAAGTCAGCAATAAATCCGGAGTGTCAGTTGAAGGAAGTGTTCAGCAGCATAGTCAGCACACAAAGAAAGGGTCAAGGTTTTCCAGGAACACGAGCCAAGGATCCAAAAGAAGAATGTGCTCCTTCCACAGGAAATGCCAGTTGTTTGCAACAGAATTCTCCCCTCACCATCTCTTGTATTTATTTGCCAGCAGCCTCTCCCAGCCGTTTGCCTAAACAGCTCTAAAGCGCTCTGAGTCTCGTGGGCTCTTCTTTTCTCATCTAGGCTGGGCTGCAGTAAGCATTGTTCCATTCATGCCTCACAACATTCATGTTGTGGAGGATCTTGTCTTTGTTTGCACCTGAGTCCTGGGACTGGGATTGCTTTTGCCTGAGCCCACTGGAAAGGGCAAGATTCCATTCTGACCTCTCCCCTTCCTCCTGTTGAGCTGGTTCAGTGCCATAGAACCATAGAGCTGGAAGGTGCCACAAAGGCCATCTAGACCACCCTTCTGCCATGCAGGAATATGCAACTGCAGCACTCCTGAAAGATGCTCATCCAACCTCTGTTTAAAAGCTTTCAAGAAGGAGAGTCCCACCGTCTTCCAAGGAAGTCTGTTCCTTGGGAAAAAGCTCAAACAGTAAAGGTCCTGATATTTGGGTGGACATTTTTCCCCCCTGTAATTTGAATCCATGCGATCTCTGACTGTCAGGTTGCTAAGCTAAGCTCCCTGCCACGAAAATACTAACGTGTTGGAAATGTACACGTCGAGAGGAGGGCGACCAAAACGGTGAAGGGTCTGGAAGCCACGAAGCCCTCTGAGGAGCGGCTCAGGGAGCTGAGTATGTTTAGCCTGCAGATGAGAAGGTTAAGAGGGGACATGATAGCCGTGTTTAAATATTTGAAGAGATGTCATGTCGAGGAGGGAGGAGACATGTTTTCTGCTGCTCCAGAGACTAGGACACAGAGCAGGATTCAAACTGTAGTAAAAGATATTCTGCCTAAACCTCAAGAACTTCGTGATGGTAAGAGCAGTTTCACAGGGGAATCCTCTGCTGCCTGGGAGAGTGGTGGGGTTTTTAAACAGAGGCTGGGTGGGTGGCTGTCTGTCAAAAGAAGTGCTTTGAGTGTGTCTTCCTGCATGGCAGAAGAGGGTTGGATTGGATGGCCTTTGGGGTCTCTTCCAACTCTATGATTCTGTGCTTTTTGGAGTGTGGGTTATCCAGTACATTGCTGACATTTGAAAATGTCACATAAAAACTTTTAATATACAATTTAGAGACGTTTCCAGAAATATCTTAAGCCTTTAAAAAAATACTGCTTTTCAGTGTAATGCAGCTATAGACATGCAGTCAAACAGATCCAAACAACATTAAAAAAAAAATCCATCAAAAAGTAGGAAAGTGGATGGAAGTACATTTGGGATGGCATATGGAGTTTGTGTCAAATCTAGGATCACGTTCCAAAATTATCTTAATTATCTTACTTTAATCTCACGCATAGCAAATTAATTCCTTTGGCCTGAAATGCCAACGTATCTCCCATCCAACACTCTTATAGACTTGGGTGTCTTTAGATTTGTAGGTGGCAAATCTGTAGTTTCTGTTTGAATAACCCCTGGTTCTATCCATATATTATAGGCACCAGAAAGAGCGGCCTCTCTCCTTTATTGCAACTTGCTTTTTAAAAAATAATCTTCAGTGAACTACAGATGTTTTGTTTTGTTTTCATGCAGCCCTGTGTTTTGTTATCTTTAAAGTTTGTTCAAGGCATTGAGTGTTTGAAAAGATCTACTTTTATTTCTGGGCTTCTAAGATCCCATGAAACCTTCTTTGCTGTTTTGAGGAAAGAATGTATTTAGATTCATTCTTCTGAGTCCAAGAAAAAAAATTGCAAACCTCTGTTTGTATCTAGGCCTGCCAGAGCAAAAACTGGAGAGGGCTCCTGTACCTTTATTGGTTGTGCAGAGGAGGGGATTTCAGCCGACGGTGTTTCTTACCTGGTTGTGTGAGAAGCAACAATTGCTGGAATCCCCTCTTCTATACAACTATTAAAATTGTGTGAAAGAGTTCTCTCCAGTTTTCACTCTGGCAACATTAAGCAGCTTCCTTGAACTCTGAGGCCATTTCCACACTAACCTGTTATAGTACTATTATACCCTTTCAACATCCTATGGAATCCTGGGGTTTGCAAACCCCAGGATTCCATAGGACGTTGAAAGTGGAATAATAGCACTATAACAGGGTAGTGCGGAAATTGCCTGAGGTTCTTCCCCACTATCAACTGTAGCAATGTTGTATTACTTCAATTGCTGTGGCCCAGCACTATGGGAGAGGAATGGTAAATCTCATTTTTTTTTCCAGTTCCAATGGATGTCAAGAACAATGAAAGAGTTTTTCATCCCCTAACTTTTGGATACTTGGGATTTTTTTTTCCCTCTGCATTGATGAGGAACCACGCAGCTTTTCAATTAAAATTGTGCATCTTTCCCAGAAAACTGAGTTGTTTTCTGAAAATTGCACAGCTTTCACCACAGAAACTGAAGACTGTGCAGCTTTCATCTCAGAAAGGAAATGTGCAATATTCAAACCAGCAAAGGCTGCACAGCTTCAGTCAGTCCAAGTTTCCTTTCCCACTGTGTAACATTTGGCTTAGGCAACATTCAGAAGACTGTGAGAGTAGGTTTTGACAGCAATGCCGTGCAGTTTCTCAAACTCCTGCACAGTTTTCAAAAACTGCACAGTTTACGTTGTTCTCACAAGTTGCAGGAAGTTTTGGCGTACCATTTTTCTGCCTCCACAATTCTCTCAAGGGGCCAGGGATGCCAGATTTGACCACAGACAGGAAATTGATGAATTCCCGTTCTGACTCTACTGTGGAATCGTGGGATTTGCAGTTTGAGGGAAGCACCTTAGACTTCTCTCCCCGAGGCCTCGAGTGCTGTAGTTCAGGGGAACGCGCTGGAGCAGGAGCGGGTGGCCGAGTCGGGGACAGAGACCGGCTTTCCGTTCCTCAGACTTCCTGTGGGAAGCCCACGCTTCCCCAGCGCCTTGTTCTCCCTCTGTTTCTTCTCCGAAGGCCATCCCCGCACTGGAGCGGAGGAGCTTTGCCCCGCGTGTCGCGAGCAACGCTTTTTACTCCGACTTACCCCGATTCCTATCTGCCCGCCCTCCGGTTTCTATCAAAGTAAAGTGGAGAAAATCATTTGTAGCTTCTGCGTCGTCAATTCTCGTGGAACTCTTATTCCCCTCCCTCGCTCCACCCTGCCGCTGCTGATTGGTCAATTTTTTAAAAAAATGTTGTAGAAACCGTTGCTACATTTTAGCGCAAGTGGCGTGGATCGATGTAACGCTTCTGCACGTAGGAAAAGATACAGCAGAAACGGTTTGAGGGGTTTACGTTGGAGTTTTTCCATTCTTGCAATACGTCGGTTTAAAGTCGATGTTAACTGCACTAAGACCTCCACCCGTGTGGAACCCCGGAGGACAGAATGACGTCAAACCGGTTTAACGTGCAGATGTGAAAGCGACGATACAACGCTACTGCGATGTATCGGTCTTGTGCGGAAAGGGCCCAAATCGCAACCACAAGTGACGTCACCTCACTTCTGGTGTCCGTTTTGAAGGGGAAAGGGAGGGCAGGTACTTGGAAGGGGTGTTCCGGGGAGGGTTGAGGGAGTTGAGGGAGAGCTTTTTTCAGGTTCACCTGCACGGGTGGTGCTTGGGAGCCATTTTGGGGCAATTTTCACCAAAATGAATTTTTTTAAAAAAATGAATGGGAGTTGTAAGGATTTGGAGGACTGGTGGAGGACTTAAGCGGTCACAGAAGTGGGGCCCAGGGGCAGCACACGCCCCACAGACCAGAGTTCCCCCACCCTCACGCCAGAGGGTTCTAAGGGCTTCAGCAAACTGCAAATCCCAGGATGCCGGAGAATGGAAGCGTAGCGGTTAAAGTGGCATTGAGTATTTGCAGACAGTTCCTTCCCTCAGTATTTTAAAATCTCAATTAAAAACTTTTTTGTTTTCCAAAGCATTTGAAGGTTTAGTCTATTTTATAGTATTTTATAGTATTGTTTTAAAAACTTGTGCATTTTGTTTGCATGTATTTGTCACTTTGCTTTATATTAGCTTGTATTTCTTGTGCTTTATCTGGATAATTTGTTTTACAGTTGTATGGTACAATTCCCTCTGTGTGTGTGTGTGTGTGTGTGTGTGTGTGTGTGTGTATTACATGTATTTTAAATGGTACACTTTGGGCATCTGATGAAGCAGGCTTAAATCTACAAAAGCTTATGCTGCCAACTTCTTTCTCAGTCTCAAAGGGGCTACTAGACCCCTTTGCAAAATTCTGCCCACTAAGCCTCTTCCACTTGGAGTCAGCTGGTTAAACCTTGCTTGGTAATTTCGTCTATACTAATAGGCTCTCATGGGCTTCTTACTGAAGAAAGTTATGTGTCTGCTACTGAATTCTCCTGGACTGCTCATTTGTATTGGTTCATTTGGCCCTGCCTTCGTTCATAACTGCAGAGGCTGGTCAATGACCGGAATAGAGATCTGTGTGTATGGAAGCCAAGGCCCTGGGAGGACATTACCCTTTTGAGCCAAAGTCCACCAAGTATATCAAAATTGCCCTCCACCCTCCTCTTCATTTACAGAGCCACTTAAGCAAAAAAGCCAATCTTGGCTCCAAGACAAATCTGTGGGCTGCATAACAAATCTCGTTTGCATGGTCAGGGAGTCAGCACGGGAGGTATTTCCTGGTAAACTGATACAGACACACAGCAGCAGGGGAAGCACATTCCACGTCTGAATGGTCCCATGATGGCAGGAATTCAGACTAAGGAGGACAGAGAGACAGAGGCCGTTTTCGCACTGGACTGTCACAGTGCTATTATTCCGCTTTCAACATCCTATGGAATCCTGGGGTTTGCCTTTGAGGGCCCTCCCTAAACTGCAAACCCCAGGATTCCATAGGATGCTGAAAGTGGAATGATAGCACTATAACTGTCTAGTGTAGAAATGGCCAGAGACACAAATGCACAGAGAGAGAGAGAGGTCCAAGTTTGTATTCAAACTGCACAGTTATAGCACATGATGCCACTTTAGTTGTCATGGCTCCATCCAATGGAATCTGTAGGATTTGTAGTTTGGTGAGGGGTACTTAGAATTCACTAGGTTCTTGCCGTCTGACTTCAAATCATTTCTGGCTTAGAGAAGACCCTAAGGTGATCCTATCATGGAATTTTCTTGTCAAGATTTGTTCAGAGGGAGTTTGCCTTTGCCCTGAGGGTGAGAGAGAGTGACTTGCCCAAAGTTGCCCGGTGGGATTCCTTGCTCAAATGGAGTAGGGTCTAATTTCAACAGTTGTTATGATGTGGTTAGAACTAGAGAGTTTTGCAAATTTATATGCAAGGGGCAGGCAATTAATTTAGACTTCCTTCTGCACTGCTTTAATCCTTCATCTGGCTGATGACAGAAATGGATTCTGTGAAAGTGAGATGGGTTAGTATCACTGGGGTTTTTTTCCATGCAGATGCACTGGTGAATCCTATATAGTCCCAGCTAAGGTAGGCCCATTGCATCAGATCAACTTACCTACATGTTGATTCCAAAATGAGAAATAAATGGATCCAAGAACAAATCAGGTCTCAACTGTCCTTAGAAGCCAAGATGACTGAGCTGAGACTGTTGTACTTTGGAGATATCATGAGAAGAGACGACTCAATAGAAAAGAGCATCATGGTGAGGTAGAAAGCAATAAGAAAAGAGGAAGACCATGTTGCAGGTTCAGTCAAGGAGGCCACAACCCTCAATGTGCAAGACCTGAGCAGGGCTATCGCGGACAGGGTAACTTGGAAATCTCTCATTCATCGGGTTGCTGAATGTCACAGCTGACTTGATGGCTGTTAACAACAACACAAAAGCTGACTCACCATTCTAAAATCAATTGACTGCGTGAGCTTGAGTTAGGATTAAGGGATAGGATATGGTTAGCCATCATTTTTCCCTGCTGAAGTGAACTCAGGGAGCTAGTCCTCTTACAAACAGAAATAAAACCCAGCAGTCATTCCACAGGCTTTCAGGACAGAGGGACTCAGTTCAGGACAATTTCCAGATTGTAAAATGAAAAGCCAAACAGCAGCTGAGGTCCTGCACTAGGAGATGAGCATGTGTCATACGCTGCATTTTGGTAGCTGCATCTCCTGATGTTTCCTCCCCAAAAACTCATCTTGTAAGATATGCAGCACCTTCCAACATAGCCATTTCTGTATTGTTGCATTGGGAGTAAAAAGTTTTCCAAGCATTTAGTGTTTTGTTTCTGATTTTATAAGCAATTCTAAACAAGCCATTCTGTCTTTTTCCAAGAACTACGTCAAGAGTTGACAAGACAATTGAGAACAATGTTAGAATGATCTGTCCTCTGTGTTTATAATAAGCAACTCATACACATTTTCTCTTCCTTTGGAAGCTCTATAAAAATCCTGATGTTTCAATAAAGCTTTATTCATCTGATCAGACCACTGACGCAGCCAAGCAGACAGCAGAGGCTGAGAAGATGTTCCTTCTCGGCCAAGAGTAATTGTCTGTCCGTGTGTGAGAGAGAGACTCCTCCCCACCCTGATTCGGGCCCCAGTCTCAGCTCTGTGGGAGACAAGGGTGGACTGACACTTCCGTCACGCCCGACAGCTGGAGAGCAGGAGGTGAGCGGGCACGCATCCTGCTATCTGCCTGCAGCTGGACGCTCCGTGGCAGGCACCCGCAGGGGCCTCTGGATGAGGATGGCGTCCTTGCAGCGTTGCCGGCTACAAAAGGGTATCGGGCACCTTCCCACTCACTCGCCTGCTCCCAAACAACACCGAAACGGCCTTGTTGGGAGGGCTGTCCTGCTTAGAAGGTGGGTTTTGGGGTGGTAGTTTTGTCGTTGCACGGTCAGAACAGAATTCCAACCGGAACTGACTTACATGTGTGTGTCTGCAAGTCATCCATAGACTTATAGTGACCCCCTGAATTTCATAGGGTTTTCTTAACCAAGGATAACCCAGAGGTGGTTTTGCCAGTTCATTCCTCTGAAATATAACCTGCAACACCAGGTGTTTGTTGGTGGTCTCCCATCCAAGTACTAACTAGGGTTGCCACTGCTTAGCCTCCAAGAGCAGATAAGATCTGGTGCCTTTAGGGTATTTAGGCCTCTTATTGTGTGTCTTCAAGTTCCCTGTCGACTTGTGGCGACCCTATGAATTTCATAGGGTTTTCTTTCGCAAGGGATCCTCAGAGACGGTTTTGCCAGTTTCCTCCACTGAAAAGACGCCTACAGCATCTGCTTTTCATTGGTGGTCTCCCATCCAAGTATGAACCGGGACTGATCCTGCTTAGCTTCCAAGATCAGCTGGGATCTGATGGTGCCTTCAGGGTATTTAGGCCTCTTATTGTATATGTGCCTTCAAGTCCCCTGTTAACTTATGGTGACCCCATAAATTTCATAGGTTTTTCTTAGTCAAGGAATCCCCAGGGGTGATTTTGCTAGTTCTTTCCCATGAAATATAGCCTACAGCACCTGGTGTTTGTTGGTGGTCTCCCATCGAAGTACTAACCAGGACTGATGCTGCTTACCTTCCCAGATCAGATGGGATCTGATGATGCCTGTAGGGTACTTAGCCCCTAAGTCTGACTTAATGCCATCACAGTTCATTAAAAGAATGTCAGCCAAGGGGTTTAGGGGTATAGCTGTGCTCTTGAGAGTGATGGGAGCTAGCTGGATTTTTGCAGCACGACCCCAGGAGAGGAAAGGGGAGACAGCTGTCAGAATAAAAAAATAAAAGGATGGTTGGGGAGTGATTTAGAAACAAAGAAACCCATTAGAGATAAAAGAGAGGTAAGAAGCTTTTCTAGAAAAAACCAGTGCTCCGATAAAGCCCAGAGATGCTTTATGCAACATTTACAGCAGAAGGCACTACAAGAAGCAAAGGCTGCCAGCTACAGCTGGATGGTTTCAGATTAGAAATACAACATGGGGCAAGAGAAAGGCAGATAATTAACCCTCTGCAGGGACTGAATTATCCATCTGCCCGATAATGCAAAATCATTCTCAGGAAACCCAAGCTTCCAAAACCAATAAACAATTCGACAAGAAGGCAGAGTAACACAGAGAGAGAGATTTCCTGGGGAGAGGAGGGAGCAGATGAAACTTCAACAGACCCTTCTGCCAAGAAATCTCTCTGAGATACCCTCAAGAGGATTCCATTCTCTCCTTCAAAACTGTCCCTTTCCCATGAATCGTTTGGCACACAACCCCATAGGGTTGAGCTGGACATTTACTTGTTGCTGCTCCCTCTTCTCCTCCTTCTATGCAGAGGTGCGTTCCATCTGTTTGCCACAGCCCCACAGCTATGTATCTTGCATTTAGTGTGGTCAGTGGTCAGAGATTCTAAGAACTGAAGTGTAAGACATCTGGAGGGCCCAGTTTGAAAACCATTGACCCAAAGGAAAAGACAACCCGGATAAAGGGCTACACCTTGGGAACTTTTCATGGCTGGGAGAAAAGGAGCGGCTGAACATAACAATAAGAAGTTGTCTTGCACCATTAGTCCATCTAGCTCAGGCTTTCTCAATTTTTGATCCTCCCAGAAGTCTCTGCAAACATGATCAATTATAGAGGATCCTGGGAGCTGAAGTCCAAAACATTTGAAAGACCAAAGGTGTGAGAACGATGGATCTAGTGTTACTGCAGTGGATAACCCGATCCCGGGGTCTACAATTTAATATCAAAAATCTCTCCACATGCTTGAGAGGTCACCCGAATGAGCACGTAGGCGGGCACGGTCGAACGGCCGAAAACAGGAAAAACCCGGTCAGGCCAGTATATTCTGAGTCACGTCGCCCCAGGAGACCTCCAGCCAGGTAAAATATACAAAGGGTCCTCAGCCCTGAGGAGCCAGCTTGAAGGGATTAGTGCTTCTGACAAATGGCCCATCGAGCGAGAACGATTTGCATATAGCCGTGGCTTTTGACAACCGCAGCAAATCTAATCACGCAAGGAACTTTGACATATTGGAGCTTTGTTCTCCCAACCATGCAAAGGACGTGGACAGTTTGGAGCTTTGTTCTAGCTCCTCCACTGATTGTTCTCTCTGGGATAGGATTAGCCCTCCAGGTGCCTTTTCCCCATAAATAGACCCGGTTTTTAAGCGTTTCCTCGGATGGCTCCGGATTGCTCTCGGCTTGCCGTCACTCCATCCAGCTATCCCCTCAGCTCCCTCCGTGCTGACTCTCTGCTCTTTCTCTGCTGCTGTCTCAGACCTCCGGACTTTAGGACCAGGTGCAGTATTCCCCAAATGTAACCCTCCAAAAGTCCCCTATCCAATTTCCTCTCTTCTATTTCTAAATAGGTCTTGTGTGAGTGAGTGCGTAAGTGCGAACGTGCGTAAGTCTTTATTTTTAATAAAATACTTTTATTAGACAATTTTGCTTGGTTTTTGGCTCGGCCTGACCCCGTAAAAATTGGGTTTGAAGATCTCACTAGGTTACCCTGCCTCTCTCATTGCTATAGCCTGTGCTCTGGCTAGTTTCCATTCCCCATCATGTGGAGCACACTGAAGTATCCCCCAAGGGACCCCAGAAATCAGGGTAACACTAGCTCCTGGTTATATTAATCTATGCTGAGTGTGGGCATGATCAAGGGATCTCAGAACCAATTTTCAGCCTGAGGACCAGATATGGCCCACACTGTGCAGCAATAATTAAACCAGAAGGGACTCCAGGTCCCTTTTTTGCCACTTTTTTGTTCCCTAGAGACTTAAAAGGTGGTGGGTTTGTCAGCAGAAACACCACCACCATCACCAGGCGGCTGTGGGATGCATGTACTAGTTTCCTACAGACCTGTTCCCCCGGCCAGAACTGAATTTGGGGGGCTTTGGAGCTGCTGCCCAAAGGGCAGCTGGTGGGATGCACTCAGCCTGTCACTTGGGCTTGAGGAATATCAAGATGGACAGCACCAATTTCACGAGAACAGCCAGGCAGACAAGAGAAGAAACACAGAGAGAAAAACGCAAGACACCTCAGCAGCTTCGGTGTGCCTGCCTGACATGGGAGAGGTGATGGGTCACCTGCTCTGGAGTCCTCAAAGCTGTGAGAAAAGCAAGGTGCCCAAAGGGTAAATCAGGGAGGAGCACATCTTCAGAAATGAAAAGGTAGAAAAGAAAAGGGAATGGACGTTTGGAAACAACAGAAAAAGAGGAAGGTGTCTGGGGTGTGTGTGTGCAGGGATATCCAGCAGTCTATTTCTAAAGGAATTCAGAAAGAAGAAGCGGTCGCTTATCTATCCCATTACCCAGCAAGGACACGATAAGAAAGGGATTGGCTCCAGCCACAATGAGATCTTGCAGCACCATTTAAAGGACCACAAGTTCTTGCAATATCGTTGCTTGGGTGTTGCTGGTTGTTGTAGCCTCCACTTACACTCAATCCATTTTTTGAGGGGGGAGGCTGTTCGTAGCAATTTCTTGGATCTGCACTAGGGGTCTTCCAAAGGTTACCCCCCAAAGGGTATAGTTTGCTGGGGGGGGGGGCTCCCATGGTTTGATGTGTGAATTTTCTTCCATCCAGATTTTTAACATTTCTTTATACCACCACAGAGTTATAGTGCAAATGGGTCATTTCCTGGATGTGCTGTAATGCTATAACCCTTTCTTTAAAAAGGAAAGGAGAAGAAGAGAGCAGGTGTATTGTCCTAATTTGTCCTGGAATTAAGAAGAAGCCCACCTCAGGGGTGCAAATAAAATGTTGCAGCTGGTACCCCGAATTGTCAGGAAATAGTCTGGGATGACAGAAATGTAATTTGGATATAATCATAGAATCATAGAGTTCAAAGAGACCAGAACAGCCATCAAGTCCAATCCCATTCTGCCACACAGGAACACACACTCAAAGCACCATCCGGTCTCTGCTTAAGAACCGCCAAAGAAGGAGACGCCACCATACTTCGAGACAGCATATTTCCACCGTTGAATGGCTTTTACCATCAGGAAGTTCTTCTTGAGGTTTAGGTGGAATCTCTTTTCCTGTAGTTTGAATCTGTTGCCTCTTGTCCTAGTCTCTGGAGCAGCAGAAAACAAGCTTATTCTATCTTCAACATGACATCACTTCAAATATTTAAACATGGCTATCATGTCACCTCTTAACCTTCTCTTGTCCAGCCTAAACCTACCCAGCTCCCTAAACCACTCCTCCTAGGGCATGGTTTCTTTTACCCAATTTTTACGGGGCCAAACCAAGCAAAAAGCCAGACAAATGTACCCATAACTGGATTTTATTAATAAATGTGTTCTCACGCACCAATGCACTCACTTACTCACACACACAAGGCCTATTGAGAAAGGAAAGAGGTGAAAATGGATAGGGGATTCAGCGGAGAGTGTGCAAAGGTGGTGATACCGCACCTATCCAGAAGTCTTCAGTCCGGGAAGCAGTGAGAAGAATGGAGCTCAGCGAAGAGAGGCGGCTGAGGGGAGCACTCGACTAACAGAGTGCCGGTCTGCTAGCGTGGAGGGGAGTTCTCCAAAAAGACCCTCAAAAACTGGGACTAATTATAGGGCAGAATGTACCTCGAGGACAGGCCCACTCCCAGGAAGAACAATGGCCAAAACAAAGGGAGAAATGCTGCACAATAGCAATTTGGTAGTTTGCATGATTGGTTTATGTAGATGCAGTGCAGGGTTTACTAACGTTGGGAGTTGCTCAACCTGGGGAAAACCCAATAATCCACTCAAGTTGGCTATTCCTTGGCTGAGGACCCTTTGTCCGTGTGGACGTGTTTAACCTGAGGTCTCCTTGGGAAATGTGACCGGGGATTTTCCTGGCCTGACCTATTTTTGGTCGTTTGGCCTCCTTCTCTACATACCCATTTGGGCAACCTCCCTGGCTTGGCGGGCACAGCTGATATCAAACTTATATTCCCCAGGATAGGGTATGCCAGTGGGATAACACCGTAGCTTGGTTTGCACTTGCTCCAGAGACGTCTGAGCAAAGTCCAAAGCTTGACAGTTTGCACGTGACTGAAATTTGTGCTTATAAACCCCTCTGGTTTTTCTCCAGACTCTTTTGAGCCCCTTTATCTAAACCAGCTGAAATGGATTCCCAAGCTAGACAGATTGTTTCCCTCAGATAATAGCCAGCCTGGTGGGGAAGGGGTTGTATTTTTTCTTGCAAATTCCGGATATTTAAGACTGCCAAGTCCTGAAGAGTGGGGCAGCTGATGCCCCCAGGACCTCTTCAATTCCTGGCTCTCAGGTTCTTGATCCCTAATATGTCTGGTCCGGAGAGGGGAGCAAGGATGCTAATTCCTCCTCCACTCTCTTCAACAGAGGCATTTAAATGGCATGAAGATAAAGTGTGAGCCTCCAGACGGAAGAGAAAACTTTTGAAAAGCAAACAGTCTGGGAATCAGCCTTATCTTATCTCTGCGGCTTCCACTGTGTCTAACAAAGCTTAGCAAAGTTTCTTTTCGCTGTGTTTTGTCTCTTGCTGTCAGGATGGATTTAACGGGGAGGGGGGAGGAATTAACCTCTGGGATCACAGGGATGGAGGAGGTCCCCCAGGGCATCTGGTTTTTCCCCCCGCTCACAGCAAGTGAACTATGGTCTTGAAAAAGCTCCGAGCTGTGATAAATATATTAGTTTTGAAGGCTTCGCATGAATCTTTGCTGCTCTGAAGCAGAAAAGTGACTAATCTTCTGGGAAAAGCTAGCCTGGAACATCCTCAAGATGGCTGCATTCTTGCATGCCTTTGAGCCTGCCTGAGTTTTAGGATCTTCAGGGGAAGGCTTTTTATCCATCCCACTACCCTCCCAGGCTCACGTGTGGTTGATTTGCAAAGAAAACAGCATTTTCTGTTCAAGAAGCAGCTTCTTCAGCACAGAAAATAGTATTTTCGGCACAGAAAGGCCTGTTTCCTATGCAGACCACGCCATTCTCTGCAAAGAAATCACACTGCAAATTTTGCACAGAATAAGTCCCAAATGACAAATGGGCTTCAAAAATGGCATGGTTTTCTAAGACTTCACAGCAAGAAGAAAATGGTTAAAATTACTTGTTGCTTTCCTTAAGAAGAAAATTAGGGAATGGCATACCATCTTTTGCCTCATGCCCATCAGATTCAGATCCTTCCATCTTTCTTTACAGAGTTAATTTCTTGTGTCGCTTTCTGAACCCATTCTAGGCTGCCTGTTGTGTGCCTTCAAGTTTTTTTCAACTAATGGCAACCCTAATGTGACCCTATCATGGGGTTTTCTGGGGCTGAGAGTGTGTGATGGGTCCAAGGTCACCCAGTGGGTTTTCATGGCCAAGTGGGGAATAAGATCCTGGTCTCCAGGGGTGGAGTCCAACAGTCAAAACACTACACCATGGCCATTTCTGCACTAGCCTATTACAGTGCTATTATCACACTTTCAACATCCTATGGAATCCTGGGGTTTGCAGCTTAGGGAGGGGCCTTTGAGGATGGCCTTTGAGGCCTCTCCCTAAACTGCAAACCCCAGGATTCCATAGGATGCTGAAAGTGGGATAATAGCACTATAACAGTCTACTGTGGACATGGCCCGTGCTGGCTCCCCTAGAATACCTACATTCACCTTAAATCTTACTACCCAGAACTGAATACAGTACCTCACATGAGCTCTCATAGGTCTGGAATGAAGTAGAAAGGTTACCAAAGCTGGAAACTATGGTTCTATTTAATTCAGCCTAAAATCACAGTAGTTGTTCTTGAACTACGTTGTGCAGTCATGCAGTTTTATACTTCAGTCTCAAATCTTGCAATTTTTGACACCTGCTACTGCTGTAGAGCTCTCTGCCATCACCATATTTCAAATGAGTTGATTTTCTTCATGTTAGCTTTCTTTGCTATCCAGCTTTCACAACCACACATAGAAATGGGAAACGTGATGCCATGGAAAATCCTAACTTTAGTATTGAATTATATATCTTTATACTTCAGGATCTTGTCCGGTTCCTTCATAGCTGCTCTTCCGAGTCTTAACCTTCTTCTGATTTTTTGGCTGCATTCTCCATTCTGGTTAATGGTTGGACCAAGGTACGGAAAATCTTGAAGTATTTCTGTGCTTTCATCTTCTGCTTTAATGTTATGTAAATTGTCCATGGTCATTATTTTTGTTTTCTTGATGTTGAACTGTAAACCTGTTTTTATAGGGTTAAAATGATAGGATATGGCCATAGGAGTTAAAGTAGAATATAGTGACATAATTAGGTAACGTGAACAGTCAGAGAGACTGAGAAAGAGAGAGAGAGAGAGAGAGAGAGAGATTATTCTGGGTTGCTGCAAAGATATTCATGGTGTTCACCAGACAGAAGAGCCTTTGTTAAGCATTGTTGATCCACATTCAGTGCTGGAAGGGTTAGTAGGACTTAAACTGTGATTTTATAGATGTTCCTTTCTCTAGGCTCACGCACGGAATTTGTCAAGCAGTGAATGCCCCAAAGCCCACATAATATTTCTATCTTGAGTTTCAAAGTGGGAGCGACATTTCTGTTACTGCTAACTCAGACCCTTTCTTGGTTTAAAACTTTCCCCCAGTAGAAACACTAAAGAGAAGGTAGTGCAGAAACCTTCACTAAGATACTCATGTGATCCTGAACCTGATATGAAGAAATGGGAACAAGAATATGTCCAAGAGAGAGCAGCATGTTGCAAAGTGGTGACGAGCTGGAAAGTTTTGTTGGCCAACTCCTGCCAGTGCAGGACTCCACAGCTGAAGCACCCCGGGAGACGGCCACCCAAACTCTGGTTCCAAACTCTGTTTGGAAATCTCCAACCAAGGAGAGTCCATTCCACTGACAAACAGATCTTGCTGGTAGTTCTTCCTAATGTTCTTTCTTGTAATGTGACTTCGTTGGTTCTGAACCATCAGAAAACAAGGTTGCTCCATTGTTACTGCCCTGGCTAGTCCGAGCTTTGGGGATATTAAGGATATCCCTTGATATCATAATTCGGTTGCACTTCTCTATTCCTTTCCACGTGCTTGCGAGGCCACCGGACAAGCATGTAAAGAAGCTCGGCCATTAACAGCCGTAATATTCAAACAACAATACAGGCAGGCCAGAAATAGCTGACTCGCTGCTTTTGGAGACCTCCAGGCGAGTACTCTAATTAAGCATGCACGGCACTTACAAAAGAGCCTCTGCCCCGCGCTGGCAGCTGGATGGGTAAACTATGCAATACCCAAGCACTCTGCGTCTGCATACGGGCTACTCTATTGAGAACCGCTAAGATTACTCACTCATTCAGATTCTGACCTTTCGGAGGCTTCGTCTCCAAATCCGAACCTATTGTTTTCCCCCAAGTACGGCATAGCCTGCAGTCACGATTCTCCTTATAAAAACCCTGGATTCCGAGACCTTCCTCGGATCGCTCCCGAGTTTTATCCCGCCTTGCTGCCGCTTTGCTTGGCGAGCCTCCCCTCGGCTCCACGCGCTGAGCTACGTCGCACCCCAGCCTCGCTCTCTATTTTTCCGGGCTTCGGGACAGGTGAAGTATCACCCAAACCAGCAATCCCTCTAAAAATCCCTCTATACCACTCCAACCTTTATTTTCCTTAGTTATCTTGCGTGAGTGTGTCGCATACACTGTTTTGCTTGTGTTTAATAAAACATTATTTATTGTTTCAACTTTTGTGTGCTCCTTGACTCGACCCGACCCCCTAGACATAGGGTTCAAGTTCTCGCTACGTTACCCTGCCTCTCGTAACGCTAAGCAGTGCTCTGAGCTGATTTTCCCCACCTTTAGTTGAGCACATTTTGGTGTCCCTCCCGGGACCCCCAGTACACAGGGTAACACCATCTTCTACATGACATCCCTTCACGTATTTAGAGACGGCAATCGTGTCACCTCCCCATCTTCCCCAGGCTAAATGTTCCCTAAGTTATTCCTTGCAGGGCTTGGTGGCTTCCACATCTTTGACCATCTTGGTCACCCTGCTCTGGATGCAGTCTGATTTATCAATGTCTTTCTTGAATGCTAGTGCCCAGAACTGGACCCAGGACTCAAAGTAAGGTCAGCCCAAAGCAGAATAAAGTGGTGCTATTGCATCCCTCAATCTGGACAGTGTGGTTCTGTTGATGTATGCTAGGTCATGACCTCCTTCCCCCACCTGTCCTGCAATTTTTAGACCTCATGTGGTCCTCACAAGCAGCCTTGACCCAGCAAATCCACAGGAAAAGTGGATTAGATTCCAGCGTAAACTATAGGGCTATGTGATCCTTATACCTACCTTAATGAAATTTGTTCCTTTTTGGATTAGGGTGTCTAGACTGGATCTAAGGGTGTAGTCATGGAGGGTGCAAAATGAGGGCACTGTCCCCAAATAAGAATTCTGCCCCCCTGTGAAATTGGTTAGGAGAAAAGTTATATGGATACCATGGACTGTGGGAAAGACAAAGGAGTGGGTCTGCAACCTGCGACCTGCGACCTGAGGTCTCCCTGGAATCTCGGATGATTCACCTGAGGCTGTGGTACTTTGGGCCTACCATGAGATGGAGTGAATCATTAGAAAAGACAACGATTGCTCGATAAGGTAGAAGGCAGTAGGAGAGGAGGAAGACCCCATTTCAGGTGGATGGAGTCAACGAAAGAAGCCACGGCTGTCCTGCGTCTGCAAGACCTGACCAGGGCTGTTAGGAAGAGATTCTTTTGGAGCTCAATCATTCATAGGGTCATAACAAGTCAAAGTTGACTTGACAACAATTAACAACAACAACAACAGCAACAGCAAATGAAATTTTCCTTCAGTCCCCAATCTTCTCGCACTGTAGCAACTTAAAACTTCAATTGTGTTTTTTGAAATGTTTCCAGAAATTTGGAAATCTAGCATTTAGACATAGGCCTCCAAAGAAAAAAAAGTTGCAGGCCAAGGGGCCAAGCAATGTGGACATAGCAAACAGAAGAGTTCTAGCTGCAAATGGTTTTCAAGGTCTCACAGAAGGAAAACAGAAGGAAAATTTCATTTTGGGTGGCAGGATTCTTACTGGGAGTGGGCAATGTTTTTATTTTGCCTCCTTCCACTGCAACAACCCCGACTTGAGTCCAGACTCATCACCATTAACGAAACAAAAAAGATTGCACTTCGGTTGGGGGGGGCTGATTGAGACAGATGGCTGGAAAAGTTTCTAAGCAGAGCCAAAGGGACGGGAGGACGCGTCAGCTTCTTGAAAGGCTGCCAGATCCCAGATGCAAGGACTGTTATCAATATGCACCTCCACACGCGCTCCTCCAGCTCACCGGACTGCCTCTGATCCCTTCGCTCATCTCAGCCAACAGGAAGGGACAGATACGTTTAACTTATAGATATAGATATACACACACACACACACGCACACATACTCGGAAACATATTCTGCAAATCTTGTGAGATTTTTTGTCAATTGAGTTAAGGACTATTTTGTGGGGTGTTGGGGTTATAATATTAAGGCTGCCCAGAGAAGGAGCTGGATGATGTTAATGTCTTTCAACTGAGGTGTTTTAGTTTGGCTCCCAATTCTATCAGAACCAGCATGACGTTCTAGTTTCACCAGATCACAGAATCCTAGAACTGGAGGAGATCCCAGGGGTCATCCAGTCCAACCCCCTTCTGCCATGCAGAGAGACACAATCCAGGCCCTCCCTTGGACAGACGGCCATCCAGGCTCTGTTTAAAAACCTCCAGAGAAAGGGGAGACTCCACCACACTGCACGGAGGCAGCAGCGGATTCCACTGTTGGACTGCGCTTACTATCAGGAAGTTTTTCCTTATGTTTAAGTGGAATCTCTTTTCCCAAAGTTTGAAGCTATGGCTCCCTAAGCAGTAGAAAACAGGCTTGCTCCATTCTTCAATATGATATTCCTTCAAATATTTAAACACGGCTGTCATGTTCCCTCTTATTCAGGCCAAACCTACCCAGCTCCCTAAGCGGTTCCTCATAGGGCTCTGTGGTTTCCAGGCCTCGGACCCTTTTGGTCGCCCTCCCCTGGACGCACTCCGGCTTGTCCACATCCTTCTTGAACTGCGGTGTGGACACAGTATTCCAGGTGGGGTCCGACAGCAGAGCTGTTGCGACAGCAGTTTGTGTGGTGTGTCTCCGAGCGATAAAGGGAGATGTTCCGCTCTTCTCCTCCGAACGCCGACAAGTTAATTAACGCCGCGCTTGCTTTTGGCTGCACGAAGTTTTGCTCTTCTTGAGCACCATTTTTTTGCATGGAAAAGACCCCTGGGGAAATACAACCCCTGCACTGTGTTTTAATTGAAGATACGATAATGGCACCTCGCTTTGCTGCAGCTGCTAATAGTCAAAAAGCCACGGAGGGGGTGGTGGAGAATCCCATTAAAACGATCTGTATTCTATCAACAGCTTGAGCCGGCTCTTGATTACCCATCGCTCGCCTCGGGCGGAAGTAAATTACAAGCTCCAAACGCGCGGCGGAGGGTGTGTTTGAACTTCTCCTCTGCTCCGCTAATTTCTGAACTGAATGGCTGACTGATAATCCTAATAACCTTTTCAGAACCGAGCTAACAAGAAAATAGCGTCGTTCCACGCACTGATAACGACCAAACGCTCGGTTTCCGATCCCTCTCCAAACCTTTAATTTTGAATGCCGCATTTGTGCCCGGTGGGAAGCCGGGGAGATTGTGTCGGAGTGGTGGAATAAATCCACCACATGGTGGGGAGAAATCACTTGATAAGAGAGCCTGTGCTTGCATCCTGTGCAGAAGCTTCCAGTTTTCCACTGGTTCCCCCCAACTGAACAGGGAAATATCTCTGTCCTGAGACCTGGGCCCTTTCCACACCTTTCCTTCTCACACCATCCTCTGGTTGCGATCCTGGCAGCATCTCTGCTGGGAAGGGAGAATGACAGGAACACTCCCCTCCACACCGGACAGGCTTCCTGTGGAAGGGAGCACGATGGACATGCCTCTTCCTTCTGCGGCGCAGCCGGGCACTTTCCCTTGCTGTGCTGGGGCAGGACGCACCTCCATCGCGCTCCTGAGACTTCCACAGTGCAGATAAGTGTGGGAGCACTGCATGATTGGTGTCATCGATGGGCAAAACCAGCCAATGATTTACCCCGCTATTGCTCTGGTTGGCGACAGGAGAAGGATAGGACCACGATGATGTCTTGTGGAAGCATTGCCTCCTCTCCTGTCCCCATGCTGGGATCAGAGCCTCCAGTGAAAATGGCCCTGGAGTCTCGTTTGCACTACATAGCTGTGGTGCTTGGATGCCCCAGTTCCATGCTATCAAATCCTGGGATTTGTAGCTTCATGTAGTATTTAGCATTCTCTGCAAGAGAACACTAGGTACCACTATAAAGTACAGATCCCAGGATCCCATAGGATACATCCAGGGCAGTTAAAGCGGCATTAAACTGTTCCAATGGTGCAATGTGGAAAAGGTAGAAGAGCGACCTTCCCATGACTTAGAGTTGGAAGGGACCTCAAGGGCCATCCAGTCCAACCTTTTGTGCCATCCAGGAAGACACAGCTAAAGGACTTCTGAGAGGCACCCATCCAACCTCTGTCTAAAGACCACCAGAGATAGGAGTTATCACCACTCTCTGAGATAATCTATTCCACCTTTTAAACTGCTCTTACAGTAAAGGAGTTCCTCATTAATATTTAGGTGGAATCTCTTTTCTTGTCATTTGAATCCATTGGTTCATATTCTGGTCTCTGGAGCATCAGAAAACAAGCCTGCTCCATCTTCAACCTGACATCCTTCACACTGAAAAATGTCCATCATGTCACTTTTCAGTCTCCTCTTCCCCAGGCTAAACATACCCTGCTTTCTGAATGGTTCCTCATAAGATTTGGCTTCCAGACTTTTGATCATCTTGGTTATCATCCTCTAATCATGGTGCCCAGAAGCGAACACAGGATTCCTCCATGTGAGCTCTGAACAAAGCAAGCAACTTTGTTTTCTTCTGCTCCGGAGACTAGGACGCGGAGCAATGGATTCAAACTCCAGGAAAAGAGATTCTATCTAAACATTAGGAAGAATTTCCTGATGGTTATTGTTGATCAACAGTAGAATAGGCTGATGCCTCAATCGAGTGTGGTGAAGTCTCCTTCTCTGGAGGTTTTTAACCAGAGGCTGGATGGCCATCTGTCAAAGGGAGCGCTTGGATTGTGTCTTCCCGCGTGGCAGAATGGGGCTGGACTCGGTGGCCCTGGTGGTCTCTTCCAGCTCTAGGATTCTATGGTTGAATGAAAGCAGAAGAAGGTGGAACTATAATTACTTCCCTTGATCTGGACACTATATACTCCTATTAGTGCAGCCTAGAATTGCATTGGCTCTTTCGGCCACTGTGTCACACTGTTGACTTGTGTTTAGCTTGTGGACTGAACTTAAAAAGTGGGAATTGTGTGGACTTCTAGATGTTGTTGGCCTGCAACTCCCAGCATTCTTCAGCCTTGGCTATGCTGACTAGTGTTGATGGGAACTGTAGTTCACAGCAAGCAAAAAATCCCGCAACGCCTGCCGAAATAAAAAGGTCTTTGCTTTCCAGCAAAATGTGCTAAGTCCTCGAGGCCTTAGGACGGTCATTTCCCCCCATTGCCTCTTCGTTTTGATTGCAACTCGGCTCATCTCTTGCGGCACAGTGAGCTTTCTCGACTCCCCCCTCCCTTTGCACAATGGGTAACAATTTGGACACACTCTGATCTCTTGGCAGCCCCACAGAAGCAATATTTTTTCCAAGGATGCAATGCTCTTGAACAATTCCTTTAATGTATTGGGGACAAACAGGCTTTCCATCAAGATTAAGGCTCAGCATCTCTCCGTGTTCCCCTGTCATCTTAGACAAACGTATTTACGGAGCACAAGGCAGGGCCGATGTCATCTGCTATTTATGTCTCTGTTCTGCGGCTACCCTGCTCTCGCCCGTGTCGCTCCCCTCCTGGGCTGGCCGATGGAGTGAGAAATCGGGCTTGTGTCCGGCTGGGCCCTCGTGTGCCTCGTTTTTCAGGGGGTCTGCCGCATCGGTACCTCCTTTGCCCCTGTCCCAAATGAAACACAATCTATATTCTGATTTTCCCCACCCCATTCCATCAGGATCCTGCAGCAGCAACGCGGGGTTTACGTGCAAGGGAGTAATATTCAGAATTGCCAGGACCCCTGAGCTGCCGTGTGCCAAGTAACCTTTTCTCATCCCGACCTGCCCATCAGTGCAGCTGCGAAGCTACAAATCCACGTCAAGCAACCTTGAAGGGAACCTACCAGCAAATCCAAAGGGAAGAGCAGCGGTGTCGCTAGCAGGAGGGGAAAGCAAGGGTGTTGCCCCTTCGCATCAAATGTCTCTTCTTTCCAAATGAAATTTTCCTCCAGTTCCAAAATTTCTGGTACTGCCGCAACTTAAAACTTCAGCTGAGCATTTAGAAATAGCGTTTGGGCCTCCAAAGAAACGGAGTGGGAAAAGGGGCCCCAGGAATGAGAACGTGGCAAAAAGGAGACTTCTAGGCGTGAATGATTTTCAGCATCTATCTGTAGTGCTAGAAATTTGGGGTAGAATTCTTATTTTTGGGAGGCATGCCCACATTTTGCTACATCTCGAGGCAACAGGTACCATTTATGTTACTCAGTGGTCGGAACCTTTGTGTTAATGTTAATTACATTAAATGTCATTTTGGGGAGAGGAGGAGGGAAGCCAGAACATAAGGTCCCTTTACTCTAAATGAAATTAAATGTTATTTTGAGAATACTTCCATCAGAATGATATGGGGGTGGGGGGGCATTTTTTTAAAATACCCCATTGCTGCCCCATATCCCTTCATGGGGAGGTGGATATGTTTGGGGCAAGTGGGAGGGTGGAGCGGGAAGTGGGGGTCCCCACCGTGCGGCCTCGTCAGGCAGAGTTGCAGGTGGGAAAGAAAACTGGGGCAGGAGAAAGAGATTTTACTACAGCTAGCGCTCCCCTAATTTCCCCGATCTTTGCATTTTTGGAGTGAATCAAGGTGTCCCCCAAGGGACCCCCAGAAGTCACGGCAACAAGAGGAATGTAAGGGCAAGTTGCATTTCAAAAAAACAAAACAAAACCAAAAAAAGTTCAGTGCTTTCTTTAGGTTTACCTTCCAAAGAAAATCCATTTGTGTTTTGTTTTTAAAAAGTAAAACTCACCGGAGTTCCTCAGTCTCTTAATGAGCATGACAGAAACAACACTAGAATTGCAAAAAAAGGCTGCTAGAATCACAGGCCCTGAGTGATCTTTCAATTTCTTTTTTTTTAATTATTTTAAAAAAAGAAAAGAGAAAACAGAAAAAGAGAAAACAACATAAAACACATAATATACAATACACAGTACAAATAAACATAACAATAAATCAGTAACACAATAACATGACTCTCTGAACTATCTAAATGAATCTATCAATTGACAAATTAACAACATAATATCTAAACTATCAAATACTAATAACTAATAAAACAAACATTTAATACATATAATAAAATGTGGTTGCTACCCCAGCACTTAGTCTTTTTTTCAACACTAGTATCATAAATCTAACCCAAACTAAACATTACTGCTTATACTTTAATCTAGAATTCTATAACATCAAAAATTTTTTTTAAAAAAATTGAGTTAACAAGTACTCCTATAAATACAAGTACATTTCTAAGATAAATGAATACCTCTACTACATAACTACATAACTAGAAAGATTAATCATCTTACAATATTTAAATATATAATATTATTAACATATGTATGACAAAATATTAAAAAAGTATTAAAATATAACAGCAAAGCAAAATCATCTAAACTTTTCATAAACTCTTTTTGCATGACATGACATCAAATTATATATTCCACTATTCAAACCAGTAAAAAAGTAAAAGCAAGTTCAGAACCCCAAAATCATCGTTTCACCTTCATTTTCTCTCAGGCAATCAATTATTAATTGGCAATTCATTTTAAAGTCCTTCTCTGACAAACGTGTTCTTTCCCTTTCTCTGGCAGTGTCAGCCATTGACGGCTTTGCCCCAAACCGTGGCCTATAATCTGCGGTTGTGGCTTATCCTGAGGCCATTTCCGCACTAGACTATTGTAGTGCTATTGTTCCACTTTCAACACCCTATGGAATCCTGGGGTTTGCAGTTTAGGGAGGGGCCTTTGAGGAGGGCTTTTGAGGGTGGCCTTGGAGGCCCCTCCCTAAACTGCAAACCCCAGGATTCCATAGGATGTTGCAAGTGGAACAATAGCGCTATAACAGTCCAGTGCGGAAATGGCCTAAGGCACCTAGGATACTGGACATTTGCTAACAAGCATAAGGATATAGGACCAGTGATTTGTCTCATAAGAGAACTTTCACAAAGAAAGCTGAGTTTCCACATGAGAGCACTTTTAAAAAAATGTTTTGTGGTCCGGAATCAGATGTGTTACTGAGGGACTGGCGAGTTCACTATTTCATTACAAGACGAAATCACTCTGCAGGCCTATATTCCAGTCTTGCCAACAAGCAGAAACTGAATTCGTACTCATTATGTATAGCCGTGCCCTACTTATTCATCGGGGAGTCTTTGAACAGTCCTCAGAAGCTGAGGTTTAATGGCTGAGAAAGGTCCATAGCCTTGAAATTAACTTAGCGCATTTTATTTTTGTGTGTTAGCCTGGATACTCAATGAGAATTGATGAAATGTTTGCTACCATTCATTTCAGTTTCTTTCTTTTCTTCCTTCTTTTATTTTTGCAGATTGCTTATTAAAGGTGCTCACATGGATTTTATTTTATGTATTTTTCATGCTTCTGCGTGCTATACGGGTCTCCCTCAGTTATCAAAGTCCCTGCATCTCACTTCTTTAACACAAAATTTGGTATCAGGAGCAGAAACAACATGGAAATAGTAGAGATGGGTTCCCATACAGCGAGCCTTTCACATTTGCACGTTTGGCTTTCGTGCATGTGGTCATTTGCAAATTTCTCCAGCCCTTTGCCCCCTTTGCTCCAGCATTTCTTTTCTGGGGGAACCTTTCCTCTTTGTGGCTCTGACCAGGCCATGCAGCCCTGTCAAAACCCGCCTCTGGTCCTCTTTCTCCACCACCCGCTGCTGCCTAGACAGCTAAGGATGGCTCACAGTACAATTTCTCAGCCGCACACACAAACAGAACATTTCCACACAACACTCTTATAGCGCAATGATTCCACTTTCAACCTCCTATGGAATCCTGGGGTTTGCAGTTTCGGGAGGGGCCGCCCGGCCCCTCCCGAAACTGCAAACCCCAGGATTCCATAGGAGGTTGAAAGTGGAATCATTGCGCTATAAGAGCGTCATGCGGAAATGGCCACATACTCAAGGAAGGAGATGGGCAAGAGAGAGGAAGTATAGGGTCACCATTCCA
The DNA here is from genome assembly GCA_030412105.1 of Cyclura pinguis. Lineage (NCBI taxonomy): Eukaryota > Metazoa > Chordata > Lepidosauria > Squamata > Iguanidae > Cyclura > Cyclura pinguis. The sequence goes on from CM059601.1 coordinate 1,936,472, forward strand.
ATCCATCCCTTTTCCTTTCCTTTGCTTTCCTTTCCCTGACCTGGTTTGGACCCCTGGTGCCTGTTCTCTCCACCATGCGTTGGGCCCCTTTCCACACACACACACACACACACACACACACACACACACGTTTTGATATTTGCAATTTTCCCACTTTTTGCAGAAGTCCTGCCCCCTAACACTAGAGAATGTGGAGGGCTGACTGCCTTGCAAGAAAAGGAGATCTGTTCAACATGGTTCAGCGAACTTTTCGTTCAAAACTAACGACGTGCACACGTGAAACGAAACAACCAGGTTAGGTGAGGCTTGGGTAAGTAAACAAAAACACTCTGAATCTTCTGAGAAAACTTGCAAGTTTCTTCCAGAATGCATCCAGGGATGCCTTTCGATTTTACCAGCCGCCACTTTTCTTAGGATTTCTATTTTGCGGCCAGACTTCTGGGTCTAGGTTTTACTTTTTAAAGTGTTGGGGACGGCTGACGTGGCAGCAGGCCTATCTGCTCTCCTCTTTCTGTTTTCTGCTTGCTCAGTAAGGGACCCTGGAGGCAGCTGCTCTTTCTTTGCCTCTTGTGGGCAGGGACACACAACCGCAGTAGGATCAGCTGGAGTGCAGTCTCGCTCTTTCCAAAGCTCAGAGTTGGGTGTACTGTTTATTGCTTTATTGTTTATTGCTTTATTGCTTCTGCAAGCTGACACTGAATATCTGTGTTTCTTCAGCCCTATGCTCAGCCATGGGTGATCTTGGGCAGGTCACACACTCTCAGCCCCAGAAAACCACACGATAGGTTCGCTTTAGAGTCACCATAAGCTGGGAACAACTTGAAGGCATACAACAGCAATAACACCAAACTTCACCATCCTCCTAAATGCTGATGCTGCTAAAAATGTACAGCTAGACAGAGGACAAGGAAGAAAAGCGGCATGGAACTCTCTCTGTACCTCCACTTCCCCCCTCCTTTATCCTTGCTTACGTCTATTGCTGCAAACTGAGTTCAACATAACAAAAGTATGTTGTGCTCTGTTAACTCAGTCAAGGGGAGAGAAGAAGAAAGGTGGAACCTTGTCTTTCCTACCCTCAGTGTATAAATCAAAGAATTTCCTCTGCTTAAAATAGAAATTTTGTGTGTTCCTCATCATTACTACCTTTTGCCTCTTGTTATCTGGCCACATCCTTTTGACCACACTGCGATGTTTCCCAGCCCCAAGGCGTATCAGTTTTTTTCCTGCGAAGTGTTGGAAGGTATGTATGCTTGTATTTTCTTCTGGGCTAAGTACAGTCCTTCTCTTTGTCCACACTTCCCTTGAGGAGCAGACTTTACTGTAATTTCCAAAGGAAGAGATTGTGCCCATCTGTTGTAGCAAAACCAGCAAAGAATTAAGACCTCCAGTTTGGGCCTCCAGCATGGAGCCAGACCTATGGAGTTGAAGGGTTCCCTCTGGGCCATCTAGTCCCACCCCTTGCTATGCTGCCATCATAGCTAATACATTCTCAAGAGGTGCCCAGGATATCTCTGTTTAAAAAATGAGAGAGCAACTTCCGCACTAGACTGTTATAGTGCGATTACTCCACTTGCAACATCCTATGGAATCCTGGGGTTTGCAGTTTCGGGAGGGGCCGGTAGGCCCCTCCCGAAACTGCAAACCCCAGGATTCCATAGGAGGTTGCAAGTGGAATAATCGCACTATTAGAGTGCAGTGCGGAAAGACAGACAGCAAAATCAGAACAGTGCGTTGGCGAAATACTGAGTTTGTAGAGCAGCACCACCTAGTGGTTGCAGCTGTTCCTTGTATATTTATTATAATAGTCTCATTTTCCATTTCTGGACATGTTTTTTTCCCCTTCTAAAGAGTTGACAGCCGGTGTGGTGTGGTGGTTTGAGCACTGGGCTACGGCTCTGGAGACCGGGATTCCAATCCCCACTCGGCCATGGAAACCCACTGGGGGACCTTAGGCAAGTTGCGCCTCTCAGCCTCAGAGGAAGGCGAAGGCAAACGCTCTCTGAATATTGCCAAGAAAAACCACATGATAGGGTCGCCACAAGTTGGAAATGGCTTGAAGGCACACCACAATACAAAGTGTCAAACAAACCAGAGGAAATTATATTGTACTATACTTCATCAGGGAAAAAAAAAATGAAATGAAAAAAAATGAAATAGGATGGGTGATGCCTGGGTTGAAAACAGTGCATATGAAAAGGAGCTAGGATTCCTGTAGACCACAAGCCGAACATGAGTCAGCAGTGTGATGCAGCAGCTAAAAAGGCCAATGCGATTCTCGGCTGCATCAACAGGAGAAGAGCGTCTAGGTCAAGGGAAGTAATTGTGCTGCTCTATTCTGTGTTGGTCAGACCCCACCTGGAGTACCGTGTCCAGTTCTGGACAACGCAATTGAAGAAGGATATTGACAAGCTGGAATGTGTCTAATTAAGGGCAACCAAATGACTGAAACTAACAGGGTTTTTTTTTTTAAAAAAAAAAAACAGTAGCAGACTTTGGGCCTCTTCCATGTTGATTTAGGGGCATTTTGGAGCATTCTGGGCATTTTTGTGCCCCCAAACGCACAGAGAAGTGGCCTTTGGGACTGCCGGAATTGCCTGGTCATACTCTAGCACCAATGCTGTTATCTTGCGTAATACATTTTTCAACTGCTCAAACTATTTTATGGTTTGAAATCTGGAGCCTTTTAAAATCGTGTGCAGCCTTTCTGCATTTCTCCGACAGGTTAGGGACCGGAGCGCTGCCAGAAAAAGGCGTTGGTTGAAAAGGGGAGCCCACGTACTGTACTTTAGGGAGCAGGAAGGACTTCCGGAGTCTCGCTCGGGACCGAACGCGCGCACACGGCTTACGAAGTCTCCCAACCCCATCTCAGTTCTCTTCTCAAGCAGTGTCCGCTTGCAAGTGGTTCCAAGCGACCCTCCTCAGGCAAGAAGCACTGATGAAAGAGCAGAACCCCCCCTCAAATTAATGGAATTGTCCTTAATTTGGGAGCCTCAAAAGAGCAAGTCGTAAGGGTGTCACAAGGTGGGGGCTTCTTGTATCCCTTTTAATTTGTACATCACTCAGGGAGGCTTCCCCCTTTCTCCCTTGGAATTACGCTTGGAATTACATCCCTGAATACTTGTGGACTGCTCCTTCCCTCGTTATTCTTAAGTCTCAGGCCATTTCCACACTAGACTGTTTTAGCGCTATCATTCCACTTTCCACCTCCTATGGAATCCTGGGGTTTACAGTTCAGGGAGGGTCCGGCCGGCCCCAGGATTCCATAGGAGGTTGAAAGTAGAATGATAGCGCTGTAACAGTCTAGTGCGGAAATTACATCAGTTAAAAACCTCTTATTTTCAAAAGCTTTTGGAGTTCTAGTTTAATATTGTTTTATAATTTTGTGCAGTTCGATTACAAGCGCTTGTCAGTTTGCTTTATATTTTTTTTTTTATAATTTCTTGAATAATTTCTTTTACAATTGCATGGGGTAGTTTTGCTATTCCTTCCTTCCTTCCTTCCTTCCTTCCCTCTGTGTGTGTATTAGATTGTGTGCCTTAGACAGGACCCACCATTTGTGTTGTTTTACTTGTAAAGCACCATTGTACATGGGTGGTGCTATATAAAAAAATTAAATAGTTGCTGCTGCTGCTAATGGTGATGATGAATCATCCAAAAATAACAGGTGAAATGTTTTTTTAAAAAAATGAATAAATACATAATTAAATAGTCAATTGTAATTGTTTCAGGGAAAGTTCACTATAAAGGTAAATGTGAAATACACACACCCTACCAGAGGCCATTTCCACATGACACTGTTATAGTGCTATTATTCCCCTTGCAACCTCCTATGGAATCCTGGGGTTTGCAGTTTCGGGAGGGGCCGGCCAGCCCCTCCCGAAACTGCAAACCCCAGGATTCCATAGGAGGTTGCAAGGGGAATAATAGCGCTATAACAGTCTAGTGCAGAAAGACACAGAGACCCTCTTCTGCACAATCAATTCATCACCAAATACCAGTTTAATGAAAAAGGCCTTAATAGGCCCACAAAAAGGAGAGCGGGCTTCCTCGCCATTCCTTGAAGAACCAACTATCCATTGAGGGAAATTTAGACATCTGAAGTTTTAAATAATTTCACTGTTGTCATAACATTGACTCTTCACCTAATGTACTATTTAAGATACAGTTCCAGCATTTCTGAATAACTGCATGTTTCTTTATTTCTGTTCTGCGCTTCCACCTTACAAAGGATCTGTATGGCTGAAAATAGAACTGCAAGATTTTTATACAGAGAAAAGGAAGAGGGCAGGTTGCTTCTTCGCCCCGAGCAGCCCCGCGCGTGTAGCCAAGCATCTGCTTTGTGTCTCGCAGGGAGGGATTTAAGTGTGCAAATCCCAGCAAGATCTCTTTTTTTGAAAAGATGATTTGCTCCCGTTTTCCCTCTTTGGAGCTCTGTTCCCACATCCAGCTTTCTCTCTCTTGGCCTTTCGTTTTATTTTCATCTCACTGCCCACTTTGGAGTTATACTCCTGGAACGTAGACCCCCTGTCAAGGGTACCAGGTAGTGAAGTAAATCAAATCGTTCAAGAGAATTCCAAAGGGTACTTTCCATGCTGAGAGATCTAAGCAATTTTTTTCACGGACATATTGCCCCACTATGGTTTGTTTGTTTGTATGCTTTAGATTTAGAGCAAGAAAATTTGGTGTCAGGTTTAATGTAAGATTTAGTGCAAGGAGGACCTTTGGACAAAGGCATCGGAAAGAAAGTAAAATTTGATGTCTCAGTTAATTCCTTTGCGTTGCTGTGTTTCTACCAGCCTTCAAGACCTTCCTATTGGAGGTAGCAACCTTAGCATGCTTGCTTTTGTATTTGTTTCCTCGGTAGTCCCAGTTTGCATGTCTATCTATGAGTTTAGGTTTCACACATAGGCCATTTCCATACCGGGCTTCTGAAACGGTGCAGAGCGACCTCTCACGGAGGTCTTCTACACCATAGAGTGGACTGGCGTGGACTACTTTTTGTAGTTCCACACCAGAATCCACTCAGGAGCGGCCGGAACTAGCCGCATCGCGTGTTTTTTAAAAACCTCTTTTTCGTCGTCCGGCTCCGGAGCGGATTTGCAGGCGTGCGCAGGTGCGTGCCTGCAGATCTGCCGGGGGCGGGCTTCCGGCTGGCGAGCTTCTCCGGTTGGTGGAGAGCCTCCACCAACCGGAAGCTGCCATTTGGGATGCCGGAGGACTGCGGAGCAGCAAGCTCGTGCTGCTCCGCGTGGCGACGGGCTTACCCGGTTTCAGGTAAGCTCCGTTTTTGGGCGTTTTTGCCCGTCCCCCCCCCCACATGTGAAAAGGGCCTTAGTCATGTCATTTCCCTTTTATTAGTCTTTGGCCATTTCCGCATGGGGCGAGGGAATCGCCCCATGCCGGTACTTACCGGACTTCTTGGCTCCACGCTTGGCTCCACACTGGTCTGGAGCAGTGCGTGGCCGCCACCCCGCACTGCTCTGGAGATGAAAATGGCTGCTTCCGGTTCGTTGAGGCTCTCCACCAACCGCTGAAGCTCGCCAGCCTAAAGCCCGCCTCCGGCAGATCGCAGGCTCGCACTGGTGCGAGCCTGCAAATCTGCACCAGAACACGGGCACGGAGTGGCACGCTCCGTGCTTTTGAAAGACCTGTTTCAAGCGGTCTTTCAAAAGTGTGCTGGACGACCACTTCGGGTCGTTCCGGAGCGGGCTGAGGTGCGGAACTACGCTAAGTAGGTCCTACCCAGTCCGCTCCCGGGTGCAGACGTCCTCCCTGGAGGACGCTCTGCACCGTTTCTTTAAGCCCGTGCAGAAATGCCCTTTGTCACATCGTTTCTCTTCTTGTATCTGCAGGTATGCAGACTATTTATTCTCCATTTTGTAGCTTGCAGTTCTTTCTCTCTTCTATGTTTGAAGAACCATGTTACAGAGCCTATTACCATGAGATATTATAAAAACCCTTAGTATCTGCAAGTGTTTGAAAGTCTGAAGCTGAACACTGCATATTATAGGAACATGGAATGTCAGAAGCATGAATTGGGGGAAACTAGATGTAGCAAAACCAGAAATGAGACGTATGAGCATTGAAAGTGAGTGCACTCAAGTGGTGAGTGCACTAAAGAGGACAGGAATGCAACATTTTGAGTCAAATAGCTGCGCAGTGTTTTACTCAGGAAATGAAATGAGGTGGCATTAATAATGAGGACAGATGTAGCAAAAGCAGTCAAAGGATACAATGCAAAGTCTGACTGTATAACATCCGTAGGACTTCAGGGCAAACCTGTCAATGTAACCATAATCCAAGTTTATGCTTCAACTAAAGCAGCAGAAGAAAAGGAAGAAACTGAAAGATTCTGTGGTGGAGTCCAGGAGGAAACTGATCACACACCAAAACCAGACTTGTTGTTAATTATAGACAACTGGAATGCAAAAGAAGGGAAAAGAGCAGAATTAAAGATTGCAGGAAAATTTAGCCTAGGATCAAAAAATGAAGCATGATAGCCAATTGTTTTTCTGTGCCTTCAAGTCATTTCTGACTTATGGTGACCCTAAGGTGAACCTATCATGGGGGTTTCTGGGGTTGAGAGTGTGTGACATGCATGAGGTCACCCAAGTGGTTTCCAAGGCTGGTTGGGGAACTGAAGCCTGGTCTCCAGGGTTGTCGTTCAGTGCTCAAACCATTCTGCCTCTCAGGATGGCCAATATATATAGCTAACAAGAAATCAAATAGATACATAATTGGAAGCAGATGGAGAAGCACCATTCTCTCTGCAAAAATAAGACCAGGAGCAGATAGTAGCACAGACCATGAACTGTTAATACTAACAATCAGAGTAAAGCTAAAGAAGAACACTAAACCAAACATTGTGCCAAAATACAACAGAAGGAACATCCCTGTAGAATTTAAGGATAAAATGGGAAAAAATAGATTTGTACTATTAAGCCTAATTGAACACGAGCCGGAAGAACTCTGGACTGAAGCCAGGGACTTTGTCAGGGAGGGATGCAAAAGGGCAGAATCTGCAGCCAAAAAGGAAGAGAAGCTTCAGTGGATGATGGATGGAACTCTTCAGGCAGTTAAGGACAGATGAGAAGCAAAAGTAAATGGGGACAGAAATAGAGCCAGAACCCTGAATGCACCTGGTCAACAACTTTTGTGCAGGGACAAGGAGAACTACTATCATAATCAATGCAGAGAGACAGAAGAAGAAAACAAAAAAGGAAGAGCAAGAGATCTCTTCCACAGGATCCAAGAAAGCAAAGAGAATTTCAAACCAAGAGTGGGGATGCTCTACGGACAGCAGTGGAACACTTTACTTGACCAAACAGAAATAAAAAGATGATGGCAACAATACACTGAAAAACTATATAAAAGAGATGAAAGAATGACCGCTCCATTCCAGGAAGAACCATTTGAAAATAAACCTGCAGTTTCGAAAGTGAGGTGGAAGTTGCACTCAGACCACTAGGGAGAAATAAATCACCAGGAACAGATGGTATACCAATAGATCTGCTTCTAGCTGCTGAGACAGGATCTATGCTAGTTCTGACTACAGTCTGTCAACAAATATGGAAACCAAAAGAATCGCCCACAGATTGGAGACACTCAATATACACCCCAATCCTCAAGAAAGGGGACATCAGAGATTGAAATAACTGCAAATTATAGTACATTGCTTTTGCCATGCCAGCAAAGTGATGCTCAAAATTCTACCCACAAAGACTTTTATCATATATGGAGTGAGAAATGCCACCTGTCCAAGCTGGGTTCAGAAGAAGAAGAGGCACTAGGGATCATATTGCAAACATTTGTTGGATAATGGAGTGCAGCAAAGAATCTGAGAAGAAAATCAGCCTGTGCTTTATAGAGTCATTATAGCAAAGCATTTGATTGAGTAGATCGTGAAAAACTAGATTGCTGTTAAAGAAATGGGCGTGCCACAACATTTGATTATCCTCCTACATAACTGATACTCAAGTAAAGAGGCTACCATCAGAATAAGGTACAGAGAAACACAATAGTTTCCAGTTGGCAAGGGGGTCAAGCAAGGCTGCATTTTATTGCCTTATCTGTTTGACCGGTATACTGAACATATCATATGTAAAGCAGAATTAACCTTGGAGGAAGGAGGTATGAAAATTGGAGAAAGGAATGTCGACCATTTAAAATATGCAGATGACACTATACTACTAGTAGAAAAATAACAAAGATTCCAGAGATGAGGGTTAGAATTCTTGCTCGGCCACGCAAACTCACTGCGTGACCTTGAGCAGGTCACACTTTCTCAACCTCAGGGGAAGGCAAAGTCAAACTCCCTGTGAACAAATCTTGCCAAGAAAACCTTGGGGGTCATCATAAGTCAGAAAACAACTTGAAGGCACACAACAACAATCTTATGGTATGTAAATATTTCAGTAAATAAATAAATAGCCCAAAGAAAAGCTGCAAAATTTTGCTTTATTGGTGTTTGTGTTCAGTGATGTCACCGGTACTAGCCAATAGATGCTCTTCCACTGCCCACTGTTCCCCTGTAGCAAGTGGGCTCACCCTAGAGAATATGCAAGATTGTTTCCCTCTTGCTCGGGCAAAGAAAGCCTCATTCTCGCTACCAATAAATTTAAATAAAAATTTCAACTTGTTTTTTCCACAGCAGAGCACCTGCCTTTGTCCTTTCTGCCCGGGATGGATCTAGCCCTGTGCATCCTCAGAGAAGCGGAAGAGAGAGCAGGGAGAATGTGGGCAGGTGTGGTTGTTTGTGTGTTGCAACTGGCAATGCTTTTTATCGCAGCTCTCCTGATTGGGAATGGAGATGTAATTAAAAGAGGCCTGAGGGATACCATGGCTGCGTGTTCCAGCCCCAGCTGAGAAAGATGCATTTCTACCAGCTGTGATGCACGCCTAATTTCTCATTGGGTGTGGTCAGAAAAAGCCTCGAAATAAAGTCCAGACTGCTGAAATACGGGCCTTCTCCTTCTCTGGGCAGAACCTCTCCCTGTTAAGATTGAGGCACAAATTGAGGTTCCCAAGAGGAGGGAAGCATAAAATATTAGGGCCTTTGCGCGCTACGCTGTTATAGTGCTATTATTCCACTTTCAACCTCCTATGGAATCCTGGGGTTTGTAGTTTGGAAGGGGCATTTAGACTTCTCATCCAGAGAGCTCTTTGGTCTCGGTAAACTACAAACCCCAGGATTCCAAAGGATGTTGAAAGTGGAACAATAGCACTATGACAGTGTAGTATGGAAAGGCCCTTAGGGCTAGAAGAAAAGGGCTCAAATCCCCACTCAAATATGGAAACCTAATGGGTGACCTTGGGCAGGTCTCGCTCTCTCAGCCTCTCAGAGGAAGGCAGTTCTAGCAAGTCCCCCCTGTATAAACCTGGCCAAGAAAACTCTAGGGGAGGGTTGTTGTCCTTTGGAATCGAACTGAAAATGGGATCCAGCGTGGCATCGTGGCTCAGATATCAGACTGCGACTGCAGACACCAGGGTTCAAATCCCCGTTCCGACATGGAAACCCACTGGCTGATCTTGGGAGGATAATACTCTCTCAGCCTCAGAGGAAGGCAATGGAAAATCTCCTTTGAAGAAATCTCACCAAGAAGATCCTTTGAGAGGGTTCCCATTCAATCAGAATTGACTTGAAGAAAAGAACCAACATAGTGAACTATTTGGAGACCAGCGTCGAAATTCCTGCTCAGCCATGGAAAGCCATTGGGTGACCTTGGGTCAGTCACACTCTCTCAGCCTCAGAAGTAATCAGTGGCAATCTTCTGCTGAAGAAATCTTTCCAAGAAAACCTTAGGAGGCGATCACCTTAGGTTAGAGTTGACTTTGAAGGCACAGAAGGACCACAAAATCCACGCTAGTTATGGTTTATGGAACCACCAGGCACCCAAGATGAAGGGAGAATATTCAGAGATCGGAAGAGCATTGTCTTTCTGCCTTATTTATCAGAAACTGACAGTTCTGCAAATAAGATTTCCTCTTTTTTCCCCCCTCCATCCCACGCTGCAGACCTTTCTTAAGGGGGAGGGTGGGAAGTTGTTTCTGAAGCCCCCAGAGCGAAATGTCGGGGCTCCATTTTCGGCTGCTTCTGCCGAGTGGGATTCCTTGCAGCTCAGAGCCGCTCTCTCAACAGCTGCTCAGGAAATGCAGGGGGAAAACCTTCTCCAAGTGCATATCAGAGCCCAGAATGTCTGAAATAATTTAGCTGTTAAAAAATGGGAGGAGGGGAAAAAAATAAAGAAGAAGATGGGTTGGCATCCACAGCCAGGTTTTAGTAAAGAACTGCCTGGCTGGGAGAGGGTTTTTGCTGGAAAATGCTGGGTGGTTCTTCTAAAAACAATTCAGCTGAAACAATTAAGAGGCTGTTAACATTTTATATGGAACACTAAATAATTAAACTCTATTCACTGCCTCGGTTTTAAAAATGACAGCTGCAGACCACGAGTCCCAACAGGCGGAAGGGGGTTGTTCTCTCCTGCATGAGAGGCAGCGTGAGGGCTCTTCCAGAGGACAAGCAGGGAGAGATCCAACAGGACCCAGGTTGCGGGGAGAGGATTCTGCAAATTTCTAGGTTACACAGATCTCTTTGCTGGGTGACAAAATAGGCTTTTGTGAAGACGGTACGCTGGAATGAGGATGGCCGATGGCACGGGTGCAGGGTGTGGATTGAGCCATGGCCTTACTGTGCTCTGTGGTATCCCATATAAAAGGTTCTCAGCCTCTTGGTTCAGCTGAACATTGAGTGTTAGTTTTGACCTTTCAGGTCCTACATGGCTTGGGCCCAGATTATCTGAAAGCCCACGTGCAAGCCAGCTTGAGTTTCAAGATCTGCAGAGGAGGGCTTCATCTTGGCCCCACCACCTTTGCAGGCAGATTTGCTGAGGATGTGGAAGGCGGCCTTTTCAGTGGCTGCTCACAGTCTGTGGAACTCCCTTCCACAGGAGATCCAGCTGGTTCCCTCCCTGCTCTTTTTCCACCAGCAGCCTGAGGGCCTTTCCGCACTCCACTGTTACAGTGCTGTCATTCCACTTTCAACATCCCGTGGAGTTCTGGGGTTTGTAGTTTCCTGAGGCCAAAGAGCTCTCTGGCTGAGAATTCTCAATGCCTTCCCTAAACTGCAAACCCCAGGATTCCACGGGATGTTGAAAGTGGAATAATATTATAACAGTGGAGTGCAGAAAGGCTCTAAGACATTTATATTCAGGCAGGCCTTTGAAACTTAAATAAATAGCAGAAGCAGGTATGAAGTGGTATGCTTTTCTTTTCTTTTCTTTTCTTTTCTTAGTAATTGTGTGTTAAAATCGTTTCAACTGTTTTTAACCATTTAAAAACAACAACCAATAATTGTTGTTGTTGTGTGCCTTCCAGTTGCTTCCAACTTGTGGCAACCCTAAGGCTTATCCCTGGGTTTTCTGGGGCTGAGAGTGTTTGATGCACCCGAAGTTACTCGGTGGGTTTCCATAGATGGGCAGGAAATTGGACCCTGGTCTCCAGATTGGCGTTCAGTGCTCAGTCTGACAGTGGAATATGCTGCCTGCATGGCGTGTGGTGGAGTCTCCTCCTACTTTGGAGGGTTTTAAGCAGAGGCTGTGCGAAGGGGGAGGTTGGATAATGTCTTCCTGCATGGCAGAAGGGGGCTGGACTGGAGGGCCCTTGGGGTTTCTCTGGGATTCCTGATTAGATCTATAACTGAAGACAAAAAAATGGAAGGAAGAAACATCCAATGTCAGCAGCAAACCCTTGTCCTAAAGGGTTGCACCGCCATTTGTAATATCATCAGTGGGACCACCTCAAAAATACAGCAAGAGGAAGTGAGAGAACGGAAGCAGACGCCTGACATCGAACCCAGTCTGTATTGGTAACTCCCGCAAGAGAAGGAAAAAACTGTACCCTGCAGTGGGAATTAAGGGTCATGGCTGAAAATGTATAAGGAAGAGACTGGGACAGGAGAAATGTCAAATGAATATAATTCCCCTGTAATTCCTGCCAAGTCTTGAAGTTTTTGGCCAGTCTGAAGGAGGTCTGTGTTTCAAAGAAGCTCATCCATAGTTAACCCTCTCCTGTCTACAGATATTCCCAGTCCAGGATGTCCAAACGATATCTCATATGCCCTCCTCAAAGAGGGCATTCTATTTGCATAAAAGTTGCATGAAGAATCCTGCTGGGGACTTGGCCTTTGAAAGTGGACTTGCATCTTCAGGAATTAGAATTGGTCAGTTCTGTTAACACCTGTACCCAGTAAAGGGCTGCTGGTGTGTGAAATGACCGGTGTACAAGGGGACCAGTGCACAGCACACATCATTTTTGGCCCATTTTGCATCAGGACAGCCGCTGGGGAGTGCTGACGGGCACTTGGGCACTCTCGCTGTCGCTCCGTGTGCATCCTCACAGTCCACTAACAGGGTTTCGTAGCGCCTCCGCTACGCAGCTGAGGATACATAAAGTGATGGAAAGTACACTGTGGCAGAAAATTCCAGTGTCTGTCCGTTAATTAACCTGCGCAGAAGCAAAATGAGAAATTTAAATAGAAGTACAATGTGTTATATCTACCGATGCCAAATTAGAATTTTAAACAGAATTAGAAATGAGGAAGACTGCAGCCAAGTCACCTGGGTACTAGGGATGTAATTCTTTGCTAATTTCATCCTTGAAGGAAGCATTGAATAATTTTAGCAATTTTCTTCCTGTGGCAGGAAGCCTTTGAGAACTGTGCAGTTTTTAAAGACTATTACAATTAAAAATTCACACTTTTTGCAGCAGCATTTTCTGTGCAGAAAATTGTAATTCCCTAAAAAGAAGAAAAAGAAGTGTAAATTTTGTGCAGGATAAGTACCAAATTGTGAAAATCCTCAACGAACCAGGATTCATCTTGTCAAGGTTTTTCAACACTCCATGAACACTTTTTTTGACCATTTTGCAAGTATTTATAAGTATTCTTTCCATACCTATTGTGTGTATGCTGTGCCGAACTTCAAGGTGCCTTGTGGTTTTTTTCTTTTTAAATCTCTCTCTCTCACACACACACACACACACACAACCCAAAAGGAGCATGTGGAAAAAAGTCCTTGGCCTTTGATGTCAAGCTAACTTCAGACAAATGCTCTTATCATTCCAAAGTCCTGCTCCTTCCACCATTTCTGAACTTTTCTTTACCCGGTCTTTTCCCCCTTCCCCACTTTTTATGGAGCTTTGAAAGCACTGAGTGCTGGTATGCAGGTTTTGCTGGCAAACTGGCACAGTTTGGCCAGCATCTGTCTACTCAGCAGGCCTGATCTGGTCCGTCAGGCAAAGGGAGACAGGCTTTCCTTGCCGCCAGAGCTCCTCACAACAGCAGAGGCCTGGATCTCTCCGACGTTATGCCAACCGCTTTGAGGAAGAACGGCTCAGCTGGCTGAAGATGCTGAAATGAATTGGAATGATCTCACTGCAAATCCTGCCCGAGCAATGGCTTTCTGAAAGACCGGATGGGTCAAAAACTGCCGATGCGGGAACGCCTCTATCTCTCTCCCTCATCTGTGGCCTCTCTCTCCTACCTGGCACCGGCACCGTAAAGGAGCTTGATTTGCAGCCAAATTGAGTTAAAGGGCACAGAGCCCCCAGTGCTAGCAACTAGCCGAGGAAACTGGGGGAGTAAGCGCATTTCTGATATCTCCTTTGCCTCCTTGTGAGTCCACGTGGAGTGGCCCACGAGAAGGAATTGCATCAGATTTAGGCCAAATCTGCCCACGTTTTGCTGGGATAGGGCCCATATTCAAGTACTGCAAGGGCCCACAATCCTTGTCAGGCGTTTTTCCAGAAATTACCCTGAATGCGTGCCTGCCAGAAGACCAGTGTTTGCTGGAGGGGCCCTCCTCACCAGTGGGAGCTCCACATTGCTGGAGAAAGTGGTATCAGCGCCTTCTCTAGGTGCCACCCCAGTTGTGGAATGGGCGCCCTTTGGAGGTCGAATGAGTGTCAGCACCGACTTCCTTCTAGTACCAGTTTAAAACTGTAGGAATATTTGCTATCTCTGTCAAGCGGAGTGCAGCATAGCGAGCACAATGTGAGTTTGTGGTAAGAAACAGGAAAAAATGTTCAGGATGTTCTTGGAATCCCAAAGTTGGCAGAGACCCCAAGGACCATCCAGAAATGGCAGAAATTGCCTGTTTCAGAAGACAGTGGACTATGGAGTCTCCTCCTTCTTTGGAGGTTTTTAAAGAGAGGCTGGATGGTGTCGATGGCGTCTTCCTGCTTGGCCAAAGGGGGTTGGACTGGATGGCCCGTGGAAGTCTATTCCAAACCTATGATTATATGATACTCTTGTTGGTGCAGCCTAGAACTGCACTGGCTTTTTGGACAATTTACCAAAAAGGATATGCAGTACATGTTCTTTTTACAGTGCAATTTACTAATCAGATTTTTCTTTCCGAAGTAGAGATGAGTGATCATCCCAAAGGCCTTTAATTGGTGTGCTGACCTAACTGGAGATAATCTTTGGTGCTCTTCTTTGATCTGTTTGTAGCAGTTCAGATTTTGTACATTAGGGAGAGGCAGAGTTCAGATGTGCTTCTCGGAGACTCCAAAGGAACTCTGTGCAATTAATTCCCCTTTGTTTTGACCGTGAATGCAAGTAAAAAATCATCAGGCATGGAAACCAAGCAAGGTGAGGGTTGAATAAAGAGGGGTCATCTCCCACATAACCTCCATGAATCAACCTCATTAATACCTTCAGGATTTGGACATGATATAATTGAATGAGATGACTTTTCTGGCCTGTGGGGCAGCTCAGCTAAGTTTATGACCTCGAGAGGGGACTCTTCGTCTGGGGCTTGGGCATAAATTACAAGCCAAGGACAAACCATTCAAAGGAATCAGCAGAACCGGCTAGAGCCTGGAGACGAATCAATGGAAATTTCCAAAGAGCTCTAATCATGTTGGTCTGTTGTGGAAAAACAACAAAAAAAACTTGTAGTACTTGTAGGAATAATTTTAGGATGCCCCCCCCCCAAAAAAGTAGGTGTCATAGCAGATTACAAGCATCAAAAGGTGCATTATGTCCAGATCAAGGGAAGTTATAGTACCCCTTTATACTGCTTTGGTTACCCCTCACCTGGAATCTTGTGTCCAGTTCTGGGCATAACAGTCCAAGAATGAGGTTGATGAGATGGAACCTGCCCAGCAGAGAGCAACAAAGAAAAGTCTGGAAAGCAATTTTTATCAGGAACAGTTGAGGGAACTCAGAATGTTTAGCACGGAGAAGAGAAGATGGAAACGTGAGACGGTGCAGCCATCTTCAATCATCTGCAGGGATGCAATGGAGAAGATGGTGTGAGCTTGTTTTCTGCTGCTCCAGAGACTAGGAGATGAAGCAAGGGATTCAAATTGCAAGAAAAGAGATTCCACCTAAACATCAGGAAGAACTTCTTGACTCTTAAGAGTTTAAGAGTAGAATAGACTGGCCTCGGAGACTGCTGTATTTTCCTTCATTGGAGATCTTTAAACAGACGTTGGATGGCCATCTTTTGAGGCTGCTTCCACTGCACGGCAGGGAGTTGGGCTTGATGGCCCTCGCAGTCCCTTCCAACTCTTGATTCCATGATTCTGTAAGCTGAAAATGAGTCACAAGTGTGATTCAGCAGCTAAAAGAGCCAATACAATCTGTTTGTCCTGGAGAAAGAAGATTAACGGGAGATATAATAGCAGACAACCGTACAGAAGATGGAGGAGATTTCTCCTTTGCTGTTCCAGGGGTCAGAACCAGAACTGAATGGGGAGCAACTGAATGGGATGCAAATTTTGACTAAGCATCCGGAGGGACTTTTGAAAGTAGAGAGCTACTCTAGAGTGGAGGAGACTCCCTGAGGACGAAGTGGTTGTTCCTCCCTTGGAGATGTATCAGCACCGGCTGGAGAACGTCTGCCAGGGATGCTGTAGTTGCAACCCACATTGGAAGTTCTGCATTGAGCAAGGGGTTAGCCTAGACACCAGTGAAGGTACCCTCCAGTTCTAGAATTCATTTGACACAGGTGGTGAAATGTTTTACTAAATGTAGACATACATGTAATGCAAAAAGTGGCTGAAAGGTTGGAGTGCTGAGAGCACAATGGAAGTGGATGTCTTCCTTGGTCCACATGAGCAGAAATTGCCACCACGAGCCCGCTTCATACGAAACAAGCTGTAATGGGGAGAATCTGGCTATGAAAGTCAAGGGCAAAACCAAGTGAAGCCTCTTCTGTTTCGACAAACCTTTGAGGACGTGATAGCAACAGTGGGCAGGTTTTCCCTGGAATACAACAAAGTCAATTAAGTCACACACCAGTGGGAGATTGAAGATAAAGAAAAGTAGTCTTTTATTCCTTCCATGCCAAAAGAAAGAGACCACGGCCCTTTTCGCACGGCATTTGCCATGCAAAAGGGTGCCTGGAGAGTCGCGCAATTGTGAGGAGCAATCTGCACGACGTACTCACAATCGCGCAACGTTCCAGGGTCGGGCAGGCGCCGCTCGCGCACTTTTTCATTTTCAGCTTTCAGCCGAAAATGGTGCGCGATCGCGCATTGCTCCAGGGCCCCGCGTGCACTTGCCGTGAGTGCAGAGCCTCCAGAGCCGCAGTGGTCACGCTTCCTGCTCCAGCGCAGCCTGGGAAGCTCCCAGTCTGCGCTGCGGAAGGAAGAGGCGAGGCTCTCGTGCTGCCCGCTCGGGAGCAGGCGGCTCATGCGGATCTGAAGCAGCGGGGACGCGAGGGCCTCTCGCTGGAGGCTGCTCATGCAATCCCCACGTCCCAGCACCCAAAAAACGTAAGGTGCAGAAAGGGCCCATGATTCCTATGATTCTGGGATGTAGGATTCTGGGTTTCTGGGATGTAGGCATGGCAGTTAAAAGTGGGATACGAGTGCTGTAGTTGTTCAAGTCAATGAGACCCACGATATCAGAGGTGGGAAATCGTGGAACGCAGCTTGGGGCCTGGGGCTTTGTTATCTCTCTCTGGAAACCGTCCCCAGTGGACTCCCACCAAAAAAAGTCCAAAAGGTCCCCTGAAATTTTCTCTAGAGGGCATTCTTGCTATGTTTTTAGGTCTTTCTGGGCCATTTTAGGCTTAGAGGTGCCTTCTCTAACAGCAGGAAGTAAGCAGAAATCACCTCCTATTATTTCACAAAAAGGTCTCTACTTGGATGGGATGTGGGGGCTTTGGGGAGCAGAGTTTTTTAATTGCAATTCTTTTTTTCTTCTCCTGAAATCATCCCTGATGGCCACGAAACTGGGCCTAGGCACCACGTGTTCCTCCCAGGCCTCACCCTGCCCACCCCTGCCCTCTTTATTGAGCTCCTGATACCCCAAGGTCAAAGAAATTGAGGGTGAATGGCCTTAAATAATATTGCAGTAACAACTCACTCCTCTCTCCCTACTCCCCTTAAGCCTGAGTTAGTGCAAGAACGCAACAGTTTCCAAACCCATGCACAAAAAAATTGGCACTTCTGTTGGGAGAGGGCAAAGGAGCAATGGGAGCTCATCCAAATCGGAGCCATCTGGTTATTATTACAACTGCCAGATATTGATCCCTTCCCTTCTCTGGCGTCTTTAAATGACAGGAACCTATCGAGAGGGGAGATGATCAGTTAAACAGGCACCTGCCAAACGGGGGGCCAGTTAGCGATGCCACCAGGCTCTCAAAGCGCTACCTGTGGTTTATTGGGAGCTCAGGAGTGCCAGGTTACTGGAGGAAACCCTTTCCTTGGAGGTTTTTAAACTGAGGCTGGAGGGTCACGGCCCTCGGCGGGGTCCCCAGATCCCGGGCCCAGCCCCACTTCTTTGCTCCTTACAATGAAAGGGAGGAATCTCAGGGTGAGAATATTGCCTTGAAAGGCATCTATTTTCCTCATGTGTTAGACTTGACGTTTTTGATTTGAATGGCTTGTTTTCTTTCTCTGTGAAATGTTACTTTCTTTCCAGAAAATGCTGATTTCTACACAAATGTGTATGAATTTTGCACGGCATGAATCCTGAACTATGAACATTTTTGTCAGCACAGGAATCTGGTTATCAGCATTTTCCTACAAAACAAGTTTTTGATCATTTTTTTTAAAAAATCTAATATTCTTTCGATCCCCAGTTGTAGGCCATGTTTTGAGAACAACTCCAGGGCTCCTGTCCTCTTAATCTGCCTTTACCCAAGTGGGGACAGGTGCGTGGAGAATCGGTGAGGGCAAAAGAAGTGTTATACGAATCCTTACTGTTGCTTCTGATTAAAGTAGACTCACTGGATCCACTGGACTTCCCTACATGCTGACTTGTATCCATTGGATCTACCTAGATGCCATCCAAACCTACATTTAGAACCTGTAGGCAATTCAAGTACCTCTGTTCATATGGCCACTTAGAAAGGATGAAGACCTGAAGAAAGTTCTGTAAAAGTAACAGCTCCAAAAGTGATTTTTTAAAAAAAAGAAAAATTCAAGATTTGCACTTTCTAGGTCAGAGAGCAAAATTCTTTGCAAGAAGACAGCTTAGCTCCCTCATAAGGACTCAAAATAAACCTTGTAGAACCGATGCTACCTGGTCAAAGCAATGCTCTTTCCAAAGGAGTTCTCACTCTCACACACACTCTCTGGGTCAGAAATGCAGAATATAACTGGAATGAAAGAACTGAATGAACTAATTCTGTTAAATCCATATTCTTGTCTTGTACAGACCCGGAAAGCAAAGGGCTAGCCACCCAAAGAGAACAAAACCTAGTTCTGAGGGGCGTGCGAGCCTGGGTGGGATTTAAGATCCTCAAGAGAGGTGTGGTGGTGGTGGTGGTGGTTGCGTGCCTTCGGGTCATTTCTGACTTATGCCCCAACTGATTCGGATTCAGATACTCTTGCCTTCCTCTGAGGCTGGGTGGGGCTTTCCCGCAGTCACCCAGTGGGCTTCCATGGATGAGCCGGGATTTAAACCTTGGACTCTGAGTCCTGGCCCGGTGCTCAAACCACTCCACCATGCAGTCTCTCAGATATGAGACTGGAGAGAGGTTAAAGCCATGGCAAGCCACTCCTCAATTATAGGACAGGTTTTGACTGATTGAATAGGGGCATGTAAGATTCTCCACTGGTGAGGTCCACGCCTGGGCAGCGGAGGAAAGTTGTGCTGAATTTTAAAAGAATCTTGCAAGATGCTGAAGGTTGTCCTCAAAAATACATCCAGTGCCTTGGATAACTCCTTTGAAGTTCAGGGGATCGTCTGGGGCATTTTCATCCGCCCCATTCAGACTACAGCCTCCAGCCTACACTCTCCCGCAACAGCATTTCCAAAAGTTGGCACCATAACTGGTTCAATTTATCCCAAACAATGAAAATCAAGACGAGCTCAAACATATCCAAAGGAGGTCAACCAAAATGGTAAAAGGATACCCGGAAACCGTGAACCCCTATGAGGAGTGGTTTGGGGAGTGGGGATGTTTAGCCTGGAGAAGTGAAGGTTAAGAGTTGATATGATAGCCATGGTTAAATACTGGAAGGGATGTCGTATGGAGGATGGAGCAAGCCTGTTTTCTGCTGTTCCAGAGACTAGGACACTGTGGAGCAGTGGATTCAAACTCTACGAAGAAAGATTTTACCTAAATGTTAGGATGAACTTCCTGACAGTAAGAGCAGTTGGACACTGGAATATGCTGCTGCCTCCATGGAGGGTGGTGGAATCTCTTCCTTCTTTGGAGGTGTTTAAATAGAGGCTAGATGGCCATTTATCAAAGGGAATACATTGATTGTGTATTCTTGCATGGCAGAATGGGGTTGGCCTGGGTGGCCCTTGGGGGTCTCTTCCAACTCTTATGATTCCATGATTCAATGATTCTAAGAGTCAATGTCAGGAATCCCCTTCCACTCCAAGAAGAGCAGGCAAAGTCAGGTTTGTTTGTGCTAAACTGTCTAACTGCTCCAGTAATCATTGTTGAGTATGCATCCCTGGTTTGCTCTCTGAATTAAGCTAGGTTGTTAATCTTCCAGCCATCTCGTTTCCTGGCCTGATTTCCTTTGCTTTCCCAGCAGCTGATTTAATCAATATTCCTCCAGGCGCTCTCCGTGTGTCCCTTTCTATAAACAAGCCTTAAGCTCACACCCAGGCAATCTGACATTCAGCGTTCGGAAATGACCTTTCTGCTCAAAATAATTTCAGCAATTTGTATTCGTGGTTGAGCCTGGAACATCTCAGCTCAATCTGGAGTCAAGGCAGACCTAAGAATCACCATCACCCGGAGCTCAGAGCTAACAGATTTTAAAAATATGATAATTACAAGGGTGAATAATGAAGGGATGTGACTTCACATTATTGGTTTTCTTTAACACATCCTATACTGCTTAATTATTGGCATAACAAGTAGCCGATTTGGACTCATTATTCATTATAGGGTGGTCTCTATAGAGTGTCTTCTGCTCTTATGATTGGATATAAAGAGTCATTTAAAGCATAGGTCCCCCCCCGCCCCCCGCCCCCCGTGAAACAAGCTCTAGTTTTCATCTCTGGGAAGTTTGCATCGAATCAGAGGTCTAGGTGGCAGACTGTCAAATCTTTGCATCAAACAGGAGCTCCAGTTTGCAAACTAAGATTTTTCACGGACCAGCCAATTCTGCAAAACAAACACATGCCATTGTTCATTAATCCAATGAAGTTTTCCCGCTATCATAAAACCACAGCATTATAAAGTTGGAAGGAACCTCACAGGCTATTTCACACACACACCCCACACCTGCTAGCCAGGAACTGTCTCCTCTGAGCCATTGGCATCCTCACAGTAGATGGGGTGGGGAAAAGGATGGATGGCTCACCATAATCCCTTTCCATCGCCCATGCTGGCTGGGGCTTAATATCTGCGAGGGGCAAAGGTTTTCCATCTCCAAGGAACTGGCTCTTCTGGCTCTTTTGAAGTCTACAGACCTGTCCCAACAGCTTCCTCTTCACCACTCAAGGAAGTGTTCCTTGTTAGCTCTCTGTTCAGGAAGTGATCCAATGGGTCTCCTCTGTTTGGGAGTATCGGGTGGACTTAGGCCTCTGTCTGCGTGAAGGTAGGTTCCGGAGGCTACCTCAACGTGGTCGGGATGTCCTGATTCTAGTGAAGAGAAACCTTGGAGGAGCGGCTAGCTCTTGGGCAAGCACTAAGGTTCAGACAGCACTATGAGGTGTCTGGTCAGGCTCAACAGGGGAGGCCACAGCAAAGTCCGAAATGGATGAAGCCAACCTTTCTAGTGCTGACCGAAGCAGAACGGAGCTGAGTAGACTGTCCAAGACTCTGGGCAGCACTGGGCAGGACCAAGGAGGAGCTGTTGGCCTCGCCAGGAACTCCTGGTAAACCAGAGTTAGGCAACAGGAGGTGTGGGGGGAAAATACCAATTCTTTTCCCCAGAACCACCAATAGGCTGACCCCACCCCCGAGATTCAAATACATTTTCCTCTGCAGTCCTTCTCAAGATGGCAACAGGAAGTGGCATTTCATCACTTCCTGTTGCCATTTAGAGAGGGAATGCAAAGGGAAGTATAGGCATTTAGGGTTAGGGCAGGGTTCTGGGGTGCTTTTGGAGGGAGTGGGGGTATTTCCATGTCTTTTCATGCATCTTGGGGGCTTTGTATGCAATTTTGTAGGTGATTTGGGGGCAATCACACTATTTTCTGTTTTTAAAAAATTATGGGTTTGGGTGGCTGAGACACAAATTTCACCCATGACCCATGCTATGTTCACCCCCTGGTCAACTTGACCAGCTCAGATCCTTCAGAAGGGCCACGTTCTCCCGACTACAAGTTGCAATGCTTAAGGAGCCCCCTTTCCTTGGCGAAATTGCCTGCTTCTTAGTGACTGAGGGGATTGAGAGGACTTGGAGGGAGCTTCTGTGGAGACCGATGGAAATTCAGGGCCTCCAGGAACCCAGGAGGGGGTGTGGATGATGGCAAGGCGACACCCCTTTGGGCTGATGGTGCCTCTCGGAGCCTGAAGCCACGACACCCGGGTGAGCGTTGTTGTCTCCTGTCTATGGCAGCGGTGGCAGCAAGGGAGGAAATGGGAGCTCTGGCCTGTCCTTGCTCTGTCCTTGGTTCCACCGAGGCTTTGGGGTGGCTGGATAATAAAGGCAGGACTCCTGACGGATCCTGGGGGGTGGGGAAGGAGGGAGGGAGGGGGAGTGGTGTCCCCCTGTACCACAGAGCTGCCAAATGAGGTTTGATCCGTTACTGTTAGCGAGAGAGAGCCTTGTTGCTGTCTAAACTAATAAGGGGATTTTTCACTATGTCACTTCTCAAGTGGAAGGAACTGTCAAGCCAGCAACTTGACAAATCGTGGCTCCACCAGAGTCCCTTACTTTGTCATTCTAAATGAGAGCCTTGCTCAGACTGTACTATTTAAGCCCCTCCCCAGCCTTTTCTCCCTGCCCTCCACCAGCCTTCCATGAATGTCTGCCTAGCAGATGCGTGATCAACTTCCCAGCTAGTTGGGTGAACTGGGCTTGTGGCACATGCAGTCTGGAGTGGGTCTGCTTCAGCACCAGCAAGTCCACTCGGTGCTGCAGAAAAACTCTGAAATAGTAGAGAGCCACAAACCCTGAACAGAGAGGTTCTGGCTGTGACAGAGAAAATTGCCCTGCCATTAAATGAGCAAAGGCACCGTCCGTGGCAAAGAGAAGTAATGGAGCCGTCCAAGGACAGGGGGAGAAAATAATATGCACCTGAAATTGTAGCAGCTGCTGAGATGAAGATTAAAAGAGATTCCTTGCTATCATGCATAAATATGCTCCATAGTCCTTCAGAGGGTTCTGAGAGAACGCTGCATTCAATTTGGAGGCACACTGCCCCAAGTTGGATCCTGAATCTGAATCAAAGCTGACAAATCTGCCTGTTTGGGGTCTCCCACTGATTTGCAACATGGTGGGAACAATTTCGGTGGCTTACACCTCCATAAATTCCCTGACATGTTGTTCTTGTTGTGTGCCCATAAGCCACTTTCAATTTATGGTGACCCTAAGATGAACCTATCACGGGGTCACCAAAGTCTCCCACTTTTCTGCAGACATAACACACTGCCTTTCTGTTCTAAGTTTCATGATTCATATCTGTACCTATTGTAGGGAGTCAATGTGGTGTAGAAGTTTGAATGTTGGACTAGGACCCTAGAAGACCAGGTTTCAAATCCCTCCTCAGCCTGGAAATCGACTGGCTGACTTTGGGCAAGTCATACTTTCTCCACCTAACAAGGAAGGCAATGATGGCAAACTCCCTCTGAACGAATCTTGCTGAGGAAACCCCATGTAGGTTCACCTGAGGGTCACTGTAAGTCAGAAGCAACATGAAGACGCACAGCAACAGCATCTCTTTAAACAGTTGTACAAGTCCACGTTGACTGGAAAGTCCATCTCTGGGGCCATTTCCGCACTAGACTGTTATAACGCTATTATTCCACTAGCAACATCCTATAGAATCCTGGGGTTTGCAGTTTTGGAAGCTGCAAACCCCAGGATTCCATGGGATGTTGCAAGTGGAATAATAGCGTTATAATAATCTAGTGTGGAAATGGCCTGAGTGTTGCTTCTTCCCTGGTTTGTGTAGTGTCAAGAAAACACTATGATAGGGTAACCATAAACATGAGTTGACCTGTAGGCACAGAACAACAACATCTCAGAAATCTTACAAGCTTTTTGCTCTCTCTGAGCCTGAGAGCCAATGGCAAACTCCTCTGCCTACATTTTGCCAAGAAAACCCTAGGAGATGGTTGCCAGAGGTCAGGGTTGACTTGAAGGCAAAACAGCATGAAGTAGTAATTTCAGTGTGGGAGGACTCCAGGAGACCAGGTTCAGCCTTGCCAAGACAACCCTAGGATGGTGTTGCCATGAAGTGGAGCCACATAACAACAATAGCAACTTTTAAATTAGCATGTAAGTTGATGTCTTCTTTTCTCCTCTTTTGAGGAAGATGTCTTTTGGGCATCCTACGTTGGACAACCCTGGAGACCAGGATTCGATTCCCTGTTCAGTCATGAAAACCCACAAGGTAAACTTGGTGCATCATACAGCCCCAGAAAACCCCATGGTAGGTTTGATCCTTTTAACAGCTGATGAGCTTCTCTGAAACAGAACAATGTCTGCTTTTACAGTGGGATCATGCAATGTATCAGAGACTCTTAGAGCTGGAGCAGACCCACAGGGGCTACATACTCCAATCTCCTGCCATGCGGGAAGTTGCAACTAAAGCTCTCCTGAGAGAGGTGGGCATCGAACGTCTGTCTAAACACTTCCAAAGAAGGAGAGGGAGTCCATTCCACTGTTGAAGAGCTCATAACACCAAATTATTATTTTTTTAGAAAAAGATTGAGGGGCTGGAGGGAGGGGCTTTTGATAAGGAGGCTTTGGGGGCTGGAAACATAGGATCTGTGGGCTGTATGCAGCCTTGTGACTGCACTGCACCCTCCCTGCCTTCCATGTGACCACTGACCCTCCTTCACCGTTGTGATCATGGGTTCTTCCCATTATCCAGGCAGCAGAGCTGAAGGGATATAGTTCTCTCTCCAGGTAAACAAGGCGAGGTGTTGGGTTGAAGGTACATTTACTGGGGGCTCAGCATCACAGAGGACATCAGAGATCACAAGAGTCAATTGCCCTATTAGCAAGACCAAATAGGAGAAGAGGTGAGGAGCTTCCAGATGCTTTGGTCAAAAAGTTTTTAAAAAGCCTCAAAGACCACAAGGAACATCAACAAGAGGGAGAGGCCGGTTGCAGGCTGGGCCAACTGGTCCAGACTCCTGGCTTCCTCCCCCACACCATTCCAGTATCCAGATAGTAATGTGAGTGGAATAGGAATGTTTTAGCTAGTCATGTTAGGGATTATGTTCTTTTAAAACTCTGGCTGAAATTACCTAGGCTTATCTGAAACTTTGTAACTGGTAAGTACACCTGAAAGAAGGTGCCTTCATAAATGGAATATCTTTGATCATTGCCTTTGCCTGCTTAGAATAAAAACCTTTCCTTTTAGAGATGAATGAAAGTCTCACGCACCAATGCAATCACTCACCCACTCACTCAAGACCTATTAAGAAGCAAAAGAGAGGAAACTGCATAGGGGAATATTGAAGGGGATGTAGCAGGGGTAATACTGCACCTTGTCCTGAAGTCCTTGGTCTGGGAAAAACAGCGGAGAAGTGGGGCTCAGCACGGAGAGGGCTGAGGGGATCACTCAACGGCCAGAGAAATGGTCTGCTGGGATGACCGGGAGTGATCCAAAGAACTGCCCAAAAACCGGGACTATTTGTAGGGAAAAAAGTACCTGGAGGGCTAATCCTTTCCTGGGGAGAACAACGGGTGTTGCAATGCGAAAGAAGCTCCACAGTGGTAACTTCCTTTGCGTGATGAGATTATAAGGTGTTGCCAAACTCTCAGGGTCTTTGGCTGCATTTGGTTGTGGTGTGACTTCATGTAAATGGTCCTCGCCTGGTAGGATATTTGCTCAACTTGGGGCAAACATGCTAATCCCCTCAAGCTGGCTTCTCAGGGGCTGAGGACCCTTTGTCTACTGTGGGTTTGCACAGCTTGAGGTCTCCTGGGGCTACGTGACGGGGGATTTTACTGGCCTGGCCTGGTTTTCAATCATTTGACCGTTGCTGCCTACGTGCCCATCCGGGCGACCTCTCAGGCACACGGAATCATATTTTAATATCAAAATTGTAGAGCCCGGGACAGAGTTTTCCGGTGGGGTAACATAGCCATAGGTTCCTGGTAGAAGCTCACAACTAATACAAGCCCTCTCTCGCTCCTTCTATCTGTAGTCCATCTTATTTTGTGGTCTCAGGATGCCCTTCAATAAAATCATTTTAACCCATTCTAGAAATAGAAAACAGTTAAGAAACCATTTCAACAGACTCAAAGCATATGAATCAATTGAACATGTTAAAGCAAGACAATTAAAATCAGTTAAAAATTTTTGTAGATAGTGATAGCCATCCTTTGCAGCACCTCTCAAACCTGGGGTTGGGACATTCATACCCCATTGGCTGGGGCTTCTGGGAATTGTAGTGCAAGAGCACTGGAGAGCCATGAGTTCCTTATATCCCACCCGGTAAAGGAAGCTCCTGCCATCCCTTATCACCCCTTCTCTTAGCAAAGAATGACCTGGAGTTGCCTCAAAAAGGGGAAGAACAGACAGTGCTTCCTGCTACCATGGTCTGGCTATTTTCCAGAGAGAAAGAGAGAGAGCAAGGAGAGGAAAAAAGAAGAGAGAAAGAGAGGAAAGACTGCGGACAACTCTGTGGCATCTTCATCCCCAAAGACGGCATCATTTGTCTTCTGTAGTAAATTCTATAATGAAAGGATGAATCACCAGTAATAAATCTGAGATATTACAAGGGGTGAGGACAAGCACTATTGATTTACAGCCTGCAAATGCCTGGAGCTGAGGGAGGTTTCCTCAGGACATAATGGCTGTTCATGTCCATGATCCAGCTCTTCTCCCCCATTTTATTTGATGCTTACCATAATCATTAGAGCAGGGATGTGAACCTTCCAAAAATCCAGATGCTGTTGGACTTTGGGTTCCAGACGTCCCCTGGATGGTATATCCAATTGTGAGGTGGGAGGTGCAACCCAGTAACATCTGCCAGGGTGCGCAGTTCCCACCTCTGCATGAAAAAGATGTTGGAACTCCTTATGGGTGTTGACCGTGGCCAAGACAACAACCTCAGAGCTGCTTAGGGCAAATCTCTGCATGCCAAATTAGGGAACCTTTGAGTATGATTGAAACATTGAACAACTGGAGCCAAGACACCAGATGTGCAACCCAATGCAAAACTAAATGCCCTGTGAGGAGCGGCTTAGGGAGCTAGATATGTTTAGCATCAAGAAGAGAAAGTGAAGAGGGGACATGAGAGCCATGTTTAAATATTTGAAAGGATGTCATATGGAAGAGATGGAGAAAGTTTGTCTTCTGTTATTCCAGAGACTAGGACTCTATGGAGAAATGGCTTCAAACTAAAGGAAAAGAGATTCCACTTGAACGTGAGGAAGGAATTCCTGACAATAAGAGCAGTCTGACAGCGGAATATGCTGCTGCCTGGGAGTGTGGTGGAATCTCCTCCTTCTTTGGAGGTTTCTGAAGGAGAGGCTGGATGGCCATCTGTCCAAGGGAAGGCTTTGATGGTGTCTTCCTCCATGGCAGAAGGGGGTTGGTCTGGATGACCCCAGGGGTCTCTTCCAACTCTAGGATTCTGTAGAAGAACTTGCACACGTGTAAGACACCAACCGGACACCACCCTTTGTCTTTAAAGGGCCCGACAGGAGTGGAGCAACCCAGTTTCTCTTCCAATCTTTGCTTGCTGTTGTTTCATCCTACCAGGAGTGGCTCTCATTTGATCATTCCTTGATTTTATCACACTGGATATGTTGAACTGTGTACAAGTATTGGCCAGGGGATTCTGGGAGTTGCAGTGCAATATATTCTCAAGGATAGCAGTTTGAGGAAGGCTGGATCAATGAAGGGGTTGTATGAATTGCTCTGGCTTGCTGTGTAGTTAGAATGTTTCCATATGTTTTCCTTAACAAAAAGGAAGCTGTAACTAAAGAGTTGTAGGGAAGAAGATTTTGTTAGGGAGAGGAAAATTGTAATTGATTACTTAAGAGACAATGAAGGCAAATTGATAATTTTGTGGGTTTGGACTTGCAGCTTACATCTCCTTTTCTATGTTTAGATGTTTATTTGTTCTGCTATCATGTGAACGGTCCTAAGAGAGTCATAGATGACTTTATTTTGTTGCTATACTAACATTGTTTCTTTTCTTTTATATATATGTATATATATTATGAATAACTAAGGCCATTTCCTCACTAGACCGTTTTAGCGCTATGATTCCACTTGCAACATCCTATGGAATCCTGGGGTTTGCAGTTTCGGGAGGGGCCGGCCGGCCCCTTCCGAAACTGCAAACCCCAGGATTCCGTAGGATGTTGCAAGTGGAATAATAGCGCTAAAACAATCTAGTGCGGAAATGGCCTAAGATTATTTTAAGGAAATTAGAATTAATTAACTTAGCAATAGAAAGATTTTACTATAAATGTTATAAATACTTTATTTCAATACTTGAGAATTGTAAATTTTTGTTATTAATAATCAGGTAGTAAATAAGGCCCTTTCTGCAGCACCCTCCCATCCCACCACGGGGACGGGAGAAGGATGGGGCCGCAACTTCGGCATGAAATTGTTGTGGTTCCACTCCTCTCCCACCCACCCCCCAGATGGTGTGATCGTGGGTTAAATCATTGATAGATCTTCCCCATCAGTGACCACCATCCCGCATTGATCTGTCCTGCAGAAGCGCAGGAAGCAGGATGGTGGCACTTCCTGCCCCAGCCCAGCCTGGGGAAGTACCAGGGAGCTGGTCCCATGCGGAGGGGAGCGTGGCCATTGTGCTCCCTTCCCGGCAGAGCTGCTGCTGGGATCGCCGCCGGACATTGCCGCAGGAAGTTAAGCTGCAGAAAGAGAGCCTAAGTTTGGAAACAGATATCTGTCTGGACAGCATCGCAGTGCAATCAGTTTGAGTATTTCTGTGTGTGTTTGTTGATCTGGATATATCTCCATTCATGAGGCTGGTGTTTTCCTGGGCGTGACTTCTTTGGCCATTTCCACACTAGACTGTTATAGCGTGATTATTCCACTTTCAACCTCCTATGGAATCCTGGGGTTTGCAGTTTAGAGAGGGGCCGGCTGGCCCTCCCTAAACTGCAAACCCCAGGATTCCATAGAAAGTTGAAAGTGGAATAATCACGCTATAAGGAGTGTAGTGCAGCAATGGTCTTTGTACCAGAGCCAGAAATGAAGCAGAAATAGAAAGGGGAGAAGGAGGAGGAGGAAGAGGAAGAGGAAGAGTTGGACAAGGAGAAAGCAACATCTGCTTCAACATGTTTCAGCAAACTTACTATCCAAAACTGTCTAAAAGTGAAATGAAACAACCAGGTCAAGTGAACCTTGCTAAAGTAAACAAATACATTTTCAGCCTTCCAGAAACCACTTGCAGACTTCTTCCCAAAGGCATCCAGGGATAAGGACTCTCTTTTTCTCTCACCAGCCTCCTCTTTTCTTAAGATTTCTGGTTTGAGAGCTGGACTTCTAGATTTATGTTTTTTAAACATGCTGGAGGGGAGCTGGTGAGGCAGGCTTGTCTGCTCTCCCCTTTTCTCCCTGTTTTGCTGTTCACGCCACGGATTCTGGAGGTGGCTGCTGCTCACCTTGTCTGCCATAGCTGGGCACACACAGCCACAGCTGGAGCTGAATCCCACACTTTCCCAGTGCAAGCTTTGTTTGTTACAATACTTGCTCCGCACGCACACACTGCTGCGACCAGCACCAAAAATCTGTGTTTCTCCAGCCACCCTTCACCATCCTCCCAATGCTAAGGCTGCTAAAAACCTTCCAGCTGGTCAGAGAACGAGGAAGGAAAAGCAGTGGGACTGGGTAGATGGAAAAGTCCTTTGCAAAATGGAGCTTCCCTGACAGATGCTTTGTTAACTGAGGAATGCCTCTGTGCCTGTACAGTCTCAGCAGTAACAGGGGCCCCTGGTCACGGAGACCCCTGGGACACTGGCTCTGACCGCACCAGGGATGCCCTGGCCTTGCTATGGGTGGGCTGCCTTGCTCAAGCCCCGCTCTGGCCGGCCAGGACCGCTCGGCTTCTGCTGCCCCACGCCACCACACTTTGCATTCCTCTCTTGCAGAACATCTCTCTCTCAGGTTCCCAAATATGCTTTCAATTTACATCTAATGAGACAGTCAGCAAATAGGAACACAAATGAAACATATGCAGTGGAGAATTGGGAAGATCAGTCAAAGCGACACTTGAAGCGCCACCTGAATGAATTCGTCCCACCTCCTAATGAACAAGTGGCTGGAAACAAGCCCTCTTCCACCTGGATTCATCTCCTGAAAGAGGCAAACCATGCCCCTCCCTTGGTCGCATGAAGGCAATGCACTCCATCATCCCATCTAGAAGACTGCTAGCTATGGCCGCCATTCATTCAGCCCACCCTCAAATCTTGGGCCATTTCCACACTACACTGTTACAGTGCTTTTATTCCACTTTCAACCTCCTGTGGAATTCTGGCCTTTGTAGTTTCCTGAGGCCAAAGAGCTCTCTGGCTGGGAATTGTAAAGGCCCCTCCCTCAACTGCAAATCCCAGGATTCCATACAAGGTTGAAAGTGGAATAATAGCACCGTAACAGTGTAGTGTGGAAATGGCCTCAGTGTTTGGTTTTCTACCAACAGTAGCAGCTTTCATCAGAAGTAACTCCCTTACACTCTTGTTAGCTGTTACCCTGTTTACTGGGGGTCCCGGGAGGGACACCAAAATGTGCTCAACGATAGGTGGGGAAGATTAGCTCTGAGCACTGCTTTAGCGATACGAGAGGCAGGGTAACTTAGCAGGATCTTGAGCCCTGTGTCTGCGGGGTCAGGCCGAGTCAAGAAGCACACAGAAGTTGAAATAACAAATGTGGTTTTATTAAAAACACAATCAAACAGTGTATGCGGCACACTCGCACAAGATAACTACAGAAATAAAGGTTGGAGTGGGATAGAGGGGTTTTTAGAGGAGTTGTTGGTTTGGGTGATCCTTCACCTGTCCTGAAGCCCGGTCGGAAGCGGAGAAGCCGGGGAGCGTGGATCTCAGCACGTGGGGCCGAGGGGAAGGCTCGCCGGACAAAGCGACAGCAAGGCCGGATGGAAGCCGAGAGCGATCCGAGGAAGCGCTCAAAGTCAGGGGTTTTTATAAGGAGAATTGTGACCGCAGGCTAGGTCGGACTTGGGGAAAACAATGGATTTGGGGCTGGAGACAAAACCTCTGAAAGGTCAGAATTTGAATGATTGAGTTACAGCCAAATTGTCAATAGGGTAGCCGGTATGCAGACGCGGAGTACTTGAGCGTTGTATAGTCCGATCATCCAGCTGCCAGCGCTGGGCAGAGGATCTTTTTAGAGCTGCTTGCATACCTAATGGAGGTACTTGCCTTGAGGTCTCCTAAAGCGGCGAGTCGGCTGTTTCTGGCCTGCCTGTATTGTTTTGGAATATTACGGCGATTATTGGCCGAGCCTGTGTGCGTGCTTGTCCGGGGGCCTCGCAAGCACGTGGAAGGGATATGTGAAGCTGAATTAGTGATATCAAAAGATATCTTTTTATATCCCCCAAAGCTCGGGCTAGCCAGGGCAGTAACATAGCGGCTGCTCCTCCTGGATTAGGGCCAGCCAGACAATAATGTTGGAGATCCTACGTCAGAGATGTGGGCTGAGGTGTGAAACGACCTCCCCTTGTCCCAGCAGCTGTCAAGTGCAAGGAGGAACCACTCCTGATATTTACCAGTGAGGAGGAGAGGAATGAGAGGGAGATAATTCAGACAATAAAGTAGCAGCTGGTCTCAGCGAGGACAAGAAATGATAGTGTGTTCACAGGTGGAGTCCACCATCCTTTTCCTTCCCTTCAGAGCCCAGACCACATGCATCTTCAGGGTCTGAATATGCAGTCGGTCTGCGGATGCTTTGGGTAGGAGGCAAAAGACAAGAGAACAGCCCCCTGTATCCCTGTCCCAAAAGAGATGTATGCATACCTGAGACCTGAGAAGTGTTTCAAATGGTTTTAACTTGGTGTTTCTAACAGAGTGGTCAGTTTAACTGCTTTCTTTAAAAAACTTTTGTACAAACGGTAGTTTAGCTGTATCTTGTTTTAATTGGATGTAAGCTGTTTTGGGCCCTGTGCAAGGAGAGATATGAAATGGTATGAAATGGATATGGATGGATGGGTGGGTGGACGGACGGACGGACGGACGGACGGACGGACGGACGGACGGACGGACGGACGGACGGACAGACAGACAGACAGACAGACAGACAGACAGACAGACAGACAGACAAGCTAGATAAACAGATAAATAAATAACAGGATGCCAGTTAAAGAATACTGACTGGAATCCTGTTGGGCAGTTACAGATATGTAGCCTACAGTTACCCATTCATAACTGCTACATATTCACAATCCCTATGCAGTTTAGGGGCCACATAGGGACCATGGAAGCCTCCCAAATCACATTTACTGTTAAGCAGTCGATAGGCTGGATGGAGGTCTTTCCCCCCGTCGGTCAAGAAACAGCTGCCTGACGTTCCCATGCACAGTTTTGCACAAACAATCTCCTGCAGTGGAAGGGTTTGCACTAGGGCTTCTTGTCCTGCCAGTTGCACCGGAGGTGGATGGTGGGAGAGGGGTAGGAATGTCAGGCAGCTGCTTCTGGATCACCAAGTAGAGGGACCACCGTCAATCCCCATGTCTGCTCCATTGGAAGGTGGGGTTAGGGGACGGGGTCTGGCCAGCATCCATTATGTAGCAGCTGAAGTATGGTGCTATATAGAGGATCCTGGTGGAATCCTCTATCACCTTAAGTACCATACAGCACTATAACTATGGTGCTATACAGGACATGATGGTCATACAGGATTCCACTGTCTGTTTGTGGAAGAAGAAATATGGCACATGGAAGTTCATCGGATTTCTGATCAAATTCCTGATGACTACAGATACCAGCTTCTCTCTCTCTCTCTCTGTCTTTCGGTCACACACACACACTCACAGGCCATTTCCGCAGGAGTGTGTTATAGCGCGATGATTCCACTTTCAACCTCCTATGGAATCCTGGGGTTTGCAGTTTCGGCAGGGGC
The DNA here is from genome assembly GCA_030412105.1 of Cyclura pinguis. Classification (NCBI taxonomy): domain Eukaryota; kingdom Metazoa; phylum Chordata; class Lepidosauria; order Squamata; family Iguanidae; genus Cyclura; species Cyclura pinguis. The sequence continues at coordinate 1,969,143 of CM059601.1, forward strand.
CGGCCGGCCCCTCCCGAAACTGCAAACCCCAGGATTCCATAGGAGGTTGAAAGTGGAATCATCGCGCTATAACACACTCCTGCGGAAATGGCCACAGTTTCTCACACAAACCCCTTATGAACCATACCTAAGGCTTCACTTTCATTCAATCCAGTGTGTGAACTCTGTGGCCTTCTGGATGTAGTGGGATTGCAACACCCAGCATTCCCTACTCTTGGAGATGCTGGCTTAAGGCTGCTGGGCACTGCAGTCCAACACCATCTAGAGGACCTCACAATTCCTTCTTCTGCCTTAGACTGCGAACTTCGGAGACTGCTTTACTCTTAATAAGTTGGGTAGACCACAGCAGTGGGTTTGGGGGTGAATGTTCTGTCCCAGGGCTCTCCTGGGGCTGTAGAGAGGGGGAAAAATGCCAGAAAGTTGCCCAAGTCAACCATAGGTGTGGCGGCAACCTACTTAAAAGGTGGCTTGCTCTCCCTGGAAGCCTCCAAGGGAGGCAGCTTAGCCTTTTTTGGAGACGGCAGCAAGATAGCAAAAGGAAGGTGGGGAGTTTCATAGAATCATAGAAGTAGAAGAGGCTACAAGGGCCATCATGTCCAAATTTCTGCCACGTGGGAATACAATTTCAAAGCACTGACAGCTTCTGCTTCAAAACCTCCGAAGAAAGGGACCCCACCACACTCCACGGAGGCAGCAGCAGATTCCACCGTTGAGCTACTTTTACTATCAGGAAGTTCTTCCTAACATTTATTTACTTTTTAAGAAATATTTTTATTAAAGTCCAAAGTGAAAACAAGACCAAAAAAAACCCTCCCCCACTTCCAAGCTCTTTTCTTTTTTTCCAGTTGAGTCTGCTTATTTACATTCCATTCATACATAGTTTCTCTTCAAAAGGTACTCTTACATGGTTAGGTCTTACATTGCTACATTGCTGCTTAATTACATTGCCTTATTACATTGTTGCCTTGTATTATATACAATCTTGCTTTATTCTCTTCCTTTTCTTATTACTATATCTTTATCCAATTTAAGACTTCTCTCCATTCCCTTTCAAAGTTCTGGATAGACTTATCTTTCAGTGAAAATGTTATTTTTTCTATCTCTATCACATCCAGAACTTTTAATTTCCATTCATTTATATCAACACGGTTCCTTTCTTTCCAATATTGTGCGTACGTCAACCTTGCAGCAGTTATCAAATACAACAATGCCTTCTGATGACGTCTTCTCTCTCTTTGTTGCCTCAGCGTATTTAACGAATAAAACTCTGGCTTCATTTCAAAATTTAAATTGAAAATTCTTTGAATTTCATCATGCATTTCCTTCCAAAATTTCCTCGCTATCTTACCGGTCCACCACACATGAAAGAACGACCCCCCCTTTTCTTCCTGGCATTTAGGTGGAAGCTCTTTTCCTGTGGTTCGAAGCCGTTGCTCTGTGTCCTAGTCTCTGGAGCGGCAGGAAACAAGCTTGCCCCGTCTTCCACCTGCCACCCTTTCAGATATCTAAATGTGGGTGTCACGTCCCCTCCTAACCTTCTCTTTGCCAGGCTAAGCATGCCCAGCTCCCTACCCCTCTCCTCGTAGGGCTTCACGGTTTCCACCCTGGGGGCCCCCGGAAAACTCGCGAGGGGCCTCATCCTTTCCAGGGTGGGCCTTTATCAGTCCGCCTCACGTGCGCCTCCGGGGGTCCCCCGTAGCGATGGGAGTACAAAGAGGGGGTGCCAGCCGCGCTCGCAGGCAAAACCGGCCTGAGGCCGTTTTGCTGCGTACTAAATTATTCTGCGGTCGGTCTGTTGTGAGAGCAGCTGGCGTCTGCCCTTTCCAAAGGCGGGTGTGAGCCATGCCGTACACCCCCAACTACCCCGATTTGGCATTTGGCCATTGACCCGCTATCACCCCACCTTTCCAGCTGCTTTTAAAATGTCCCAGTTTCTCTCTCTCCCCGCCCTCCCCCTCCTCTTCCTTTGTCCTCAACCTACTTCAGTGGCTGCAAACTAATTTCGAAGTGCAAAAGGAGTTTCCACTCCCTTAAATCAGCCTCCTTTCAGGAGAGAAAGGAGAAGAGCGAGTGATAGAATTTTGTCGCTTCCAGAGGGCTCACGCAAAAGCAAGTGGCCGCACCTCTCTTAACTTGTCGGCTCTTCCGTATTAATAACTTTTGCCATCTCGGCCACATTCTGATGCTGTTTGGCCGCATGTCCCAGTTTTCATCTGTGAAATACAGGAGAAAATACCAGGCTACGTCTGCCTGCTACAGAAGCTTGAAGTTTCACGAGGAGTATTTAGAATTCCCTGCCAGAAAGCTCTAACTCTATTGCTTTGTCTCATCAAACTACAAATCCCAGGATTATGTTGGGGCTGTTGCAGTGAAAGTGGTGTCAAAGTGCTACAAGGGTGTAGCACAAAAGTGACCTAAGGCAGTTTCCTAAAATTGCTGTTTTTACAGGTATCTCTCCTCCCAAAAGAGTCTAAAAACCAATGGCAGCAGCGCCACCTTGTGGCTGATCAAGTGCACTGAACAATGCTTAAGGTTTTTCATTACTCTGTATTCATTTTTAAAAAAAAAACTTTAAAAGGTTCCTATTAGTATTGTATACATACTTAAGAAACAGAAAAGCTCACCTCTGGATTCATGATTATGTAATTTGTTTTATACTTATTATTGGTATTACATTAGCTGGACCAAAAATAATAATAAGGCAGGAACTCAGACAGAATCCAGGCTAGCTGACAAGTGCCAAGGACCCTCAGACCCTCAGTCTAAAGAGGCAGGTGGGTGGGCAACCACACCTGCTCCAGATGCCCATCCAAACTCTGTTTAATGATCTCCAAAGGAGAGTCCACACCATCCAAGGCTGTCCATTCTACTGTCGAGCAGCTCTTATGGTAAAGATGTTTTTCCTGATCTTTAGGTGCACCCTCTTTTCATGTAATCCATTGAATCCATTGGTTCATGTTGTAGTCTCTGCAACAGCAGAAAACAAGCTCACCCACTCTGCCAAATGGCATTCATTTAGATACTAGCATATATACCCGGCATTGCCCTGAATTTCATTTTCTCATAGGTGACACTTGTTAGAAAGATTTGATATCCTGTGTCTCTAATTCCCCAAACTGTCTTGTCCAGTACCTGTAACTTTTCCACATATTCTGCAATCCAAACTATATTCAGAGTTATTAACATACAGAGGTTGGGTTCTTGAGGGAATACACTGCCCTCCTCCTTGCTGCTAGGCCTTATCTCCATAGCAACAGGCCTGAGGCCCAAGAGCTCTCTGGCTGAGAATTCTAAAGGCCCCTCCCTAAACTGCAAATCCCAGGATTCTGTAGAATCTTCACAGCCAGCCAATCATATGAGTTCTTGCCTGACATGGACAAATAGACAAACTTTGACTTTCTATATTACATTTAAAGATGGCTATGTCAACTCTCTAAACAGGCCAACCCCTCAGTTGTTCTTCACAAGGTTTGGCTTCCAAACCTTTGATTTATCTTGGTTGCCTTTCTCCGGACATGTTCCGGGTTCTCCGTATCCTTCTTGACCTGTAGCACCCAAAACTGGATGCAGGACTCCAGATGAGGTCTAACCACAGCAAAACAGGGTGAGACTACTGCTTCCTTTGATCTGGACACTTTGGTCCTGTCAAGATAATTTCCTGGGTTTTCTGGTACCAGAGATATCTACCTGAGAAACCTTTTGATTTACAACCATCTTCGTTCAAGGTCAGTCTCTCAAATACTCAGTCAAATATGTCAGTAGACCTGACGAAAATATCTTGGGAAGACTGTCTTTCTTTCCCTGCCTTTCCGTACAACCTTTCTTAGCTTTTGCGTACCGTGGAAAGACTGTCAGATAGATCCATAATCAGTGGGAAAACTGTGCTCAGAGAGCTGTAATCAATGGGTCTGCTTCTAATTAGGAGGAGGTCCCACGCTGGGTGCCTCAGGATTCTGTCCCCCGGCCATTACTCTCTGACATTTTTATCCATGACTCAGATGACCGGGTGGGGGAAATCCTCGTCAAGTTTGCAGGTGGCACAAAACTGCAAGGGACGGCTGGCACACTGGAAAATGGGGACAGAATTCAGAAGGACCTTGATAATTTAGGAAGCTGGGAGAAACTAATAAAATGAAATAAAATTCAAGAGAGAGAAATTGGAAATTCTACATTTAGGCCACAAAACCCAATTACCCAGGTATAGGATGGGAGATACGTGGCTTCACAGAGCAACATGAGAAAGGGACCTTGGGATTATTGTTGATCATAAGCTGAACATGAACCAGCAGTGTGATGCTGCAGCCAGGAACTCAAATGCTGTTTTAGCCTGCAGTAAGAAAACTACAGTTTCCAAGCTGATGGAAGTTGTTGCTGTTGTTCTGAGCCTTCATTTCCAACTTCATGGTGACCCTCAGGTGAAGTTCTCACAGGGCTTTCTGGGACTGAGAGTGCGTGACATGCCCGGGATCACGCAGTGCAGAATCAAAGCCTGGTCTCCAGGGTCACTGTCCAGCGGTCACTGGCTCTCGGGGAAGTCATAGTCCCACTAGAGTCCTGTGTTCAGCTCTGGGCATCTCATTTTCCGAAGGATGGAGACAAGCCGGAGCAGCTTCAGAGAAGGACAACCAGAATGGGAAGAGGTATGGAGTACAAGGCATAAAGGGAGAGGCAGAAGGAGCTGGGTGACAGGGTTGCTCCCCTTAAATCCCTCAAGGGCTTCCCTAGAAACGAGGGGCAAGGCCTGCCCTCTGCTGACCCAGAGGGTAGGATCAGACCTAGTGGTTTTAAGCAGGGCGGATTCTGACTGAGCATTAGAAGGAACCTCTTGACAGTCTGAGTGCTTTAGCAATGGAATCAATTGCCTAGAGAGGTGGTTGGGTCTCCTTCTCTGGACATCTTCCAAAAAAGTCTGGAAATCTATTTGCTGGGGCTGTTCAGCTGGAGAGCCTGCTCTGAGCAGGGGGTTCAGCCTGATGGAGCACGAGGCCCCTTCCAACTCTACGGTTCTATGAACTCCACATCCTTTTATAAGGAAGGTAAAAAGAGGCGTAAAACAATCAGGTAAAAGCGCACATCTACCGGTGAAAATAATCAGTAAAAACTGTCATGGGCTTATTGTCTGTACAATGGTAAACTGGAACGGAACAGAGGAGAAACAGATGACAGTATATTTTAGAAAGGAAAAGCAAAAGGTGAAAAAGCTGACACTTACAGTCCTTTAAAGAAAGATAAGAAGGGTGAAATGTAAGATGTCTGATGAGAGAAAGAGAAAAAACAATCCAGATGTACAGAAAGCAACACAGAGCACAGACAAGGAAGGAAGGAAGGAAGGAAAGAAGGAAGGAAGGAAGGAAGGAAGGAAGCCAAAGTACAGGAAGCAGACAAAAGAGGATCATTTCCTGGATTCTCTTGCACCAGTCCAGTTTAAACTGTTAGGACAGGCTTATCGATTGACAGAAATTGCTTGAACTCTAGTACTTTCCATCTGTTTGGATTGTGGATCTGCAGAGTAGCTATATTTCAGCTATATTTACACCAGATGTTCAAATTAGAGCTGAGATCCCAGGAATTGTGTAGCATAAATTTCTGCATGTGAAGCTACTTGTCGATGTGTCCTGCATAACCCATCTGTTGGGTGGCAACCCTGCCCAACTGAATGAGCAATGAGACACACAATGAAATGTGTAACAGAAGGAGCGCTACTGCCAAGCACGGGCAGAATGGGGATACGCATTGGCCAAGAACGTGCGTCCACATACATAGCGGCACCGGGCGTACAATTCTGTTTTTGCAAGCTTGAACTCAATGCAGACACAGCATAGGGGACACAGATGTTCTGCCACTTCCGTAAGAGGATTTATATTTCATCAAGACACCCATAGAGATGCTGATCTTGTTTTAGAATCCGCATGAAGCTACATTTTGCGTCCTTGGCAATTGTGTGTAGGTGTGCCATCAAGCTGCCTGTGAACTTCTGGCAACCCATTAATTTCCTAGGGTTTTCTTAAGGAAGGAATCCTCAGAGGTGGTTTGGCCAGCATCTTCCTCTGAAATACAGCCACAGTGCCTGGTATTCACTGGCAGTTTCCCATCCAAGGAGTAACCAGGGCAAACTAGGCTTAGCTTCCTAGATTGGATTTTGTGGTGCCTTTTGGGTGTTTAGGCTGAGTAGACGCTGTGTTCTAAGATGTTGCACAGGTACAACATTTGGAGATATGCTAGGAATAGACGTTTAGAATAGACCTGTTTTATTTCCTGCCTTTTATTCGTACGTGTACGTGTGCCCTCAAGTCAGATACGGAACTGATTACACAAGATCAGGATTCAGCAGGAGGAGGAGTTCCTCCTGGGTCAGAATTTTCTTCAGTCACAAACCGCAATGGCATGGCGTAGGGTGAGCTCACCAACCCACCCATGTGTTTTTAATGGAAATGTGCACAGCCAGAGCCAGCCTGAGCCCTTTTGCTCCCCGAGGCAACGGGCAAGAAGGAGAAATAGAGAGAAAGGGAAGGGGTACACTGCCCATATGTCAACCTCCCAATTAGACTACTGTAATGCACTCTGCGTAGGGTTGTCCCAAAGATCTGGCTGATGCAAAATGTAGCAGCTTGACTTTGCTGGTGACCGAGGTCAAGTCGATTTGGAAATCTGTCAACGCTATGAATGAAAACCCTCAAAGTCACCCTGCCATCTACAGAGCCCCGCTCAGGTCTTGCAAATTCAGGGCTGTGGCTTCCTTGATTGAGCCTATCCGTCTGTAAAGCGGCCTTCCTCCTTTCCTACTGCCTTCTACCTTATACCAAGCATTATTGTCTTTCTAGTGAGCCACGTCTTCTCAGGATATGCCCAGAGTACAACGGCCTTGGTTTAGTCATCTTGGCTTCCAAGGAGAGTTCAGGCTTGGCTTGCTTCAGGACCCCTTCATCTGACTTTTTAGCAGCCCATGGATTCTCCTCCAACAGCTCAACTACTGGCTGAAACCTCACGTAGGCAGCAGGTTGCACCGGCCTTGACAGAACTGCGCTGGCAGGCAGGAGCCTTCCGGTCCAAATTCAAGGTGCCGGCGACGCCCTTTAAGGGCCTAAGCGGCTTGGGATTTTGACACTTGAGACAGCGCCTGGGCTCATTCGTGCCGGTCCGAGGATCGAGGGCTGCTGCACGGGCGGCTCAGGGGACGCAGCCATCGAGGCTGTCGCGCTGCCTGAGGATGGGAGAGCAGGGCCTCCTTGGCTGTGGCACCCGACTCCTGGAATGACCTCCCTCGGGGTCCCAATTGGCACCAACAACGCTGGTTTCATTTAGGCGCCACGTGACCACACAGCTGGTCTCTAAAGCTTTGGGGCCTCGCCAACTTACTTCAAAAGCAATAGTCAAGTTTTCAATCTTTTAAACCTGTTGCAACTCATTAATCATGTTTTTAGTCTCTTGTATTTTATATTGTCTCAACCTGCTTGTATTGATTTTTTACTTGTAAGCTGTCCTGACATCGTTTGCTATAATGTGGTTCAGAAATATTTTAAATAAAAGGAGGGAGGGAGGAAGAGAGAGCTGGCCCGGGGCACTGAGGTATGCTTTTGACTCACGCGAGTATCGCCGTTGCGTGACAAGAGCTTCAAGAGCTCCAGCTGGATGTAACATTTCAAGATATCCGTTTGGTGCATTTGACTGCAGTTCCCAGCATTCTTCACTGCAGGCTATGTTGTCCAGGACTGCTGGAAGTTGTAGTCCAAGAAGAAGAAGCCTAATTCCCACCTAAGTTTTTTTGAAACAACTGTGGAGAAATTCAATACTCAGGAAAGGTATTTTATGGGCCCTATTCAGGCATGAAAACCCAATGGGTGATGTTGGGCAAGCCACACACTCTCAGCCTCAGAGAAAGGCAAACTCCCTCTGAGCAAATCTTGCCAAGAAAACACCATGATAAGTTGGCCTTAGTATTGCCATTAAGTTAGAAATGATTGCACACAACACCCTCCAAAAGTGGAAACACATGGGCACTTTTACGTATCGTAAAACGTCACAACGTCACTCCATGCTAGTAATCCCTTGGTCAGCTGAGCGAAACGCACCCACTTCACTAAGGGTTCATTTAACCATTTATGGAAGATCAAGGGGGACCCTCTTGGCTAATCCAGCTCCGTGTGACCTAGAGAAGTCTCAAAGCATCTGGAACCTTCAGGGGGCAGATGTATTTTTAAAAAGAAAGTTTTTACTACCTCTGTCCTCTTGCTACGTTTCTGGTTCTGTGCTGCTGGCATGAGTGTGAGGAAAGGACTGGTACAGACCGAACCCAAAAAGTCCAGGCTCTCAGCTTCCCTAACCACAGAAAACATAACATCTGCTTCCACGTAAGTGTCAGAGGACAATCTCTCGGGGTTATCAGGAATTCTGATGTGTTCCCTAGCTGGTTGTCAGCCCCAAAGGCACTTCGATGCAACTTGCTTTTTAAACTCTGCAACTTCTTAAGCCAATTGCCTGGAGGTGCTCCAGGCTGTATGATGCCTTACCAGGCTGACATTATTCTTATTTAGAACAAGAGCTTGTTTTCCATTCCTCTCTGTTGAACTTTGCTGGCATTTTGGTTGCTTGGACAGAGGGGGTGCACTTTCCCCCTGGGAGACCAGAGAAAAAAGCCAAGTTGCTTCAGTGGGTTCAATCCTCCATTTCCCACAGAAAAATGGCGAAGGTATGGGGCAGGAGTGGGTACAAGCTGGAAATGTATAGTCCTCTAAGGCCATTTCCGCACTAGACTGTTATAGTGCTACTATTCCACTTTCAACATCCTATGGAATCCTGGGGTTTGCAGTTTAGGGAGGGGCCTCAAAGGTCATCCTCAAAGGCCCCTCCCTAAAATGCAAACCTCAGCATTCGACAGGATGTTGAAAGTGGAATAATAGCACTATAACAGCCTAGTGCGGAAATGGCCGAAGACTTCTCCCTTCTACTCAAAAGACTCAGGATGGAGAAAAGTATCTGTACACAAAGCAACAACGGAATGCAGAGCCCTTATAAATAAATGCCAAATTTTATTATCCTTTCCCCTCCCAATTCCACAATTGCCATCTCCAGAAGGAAGACAGTTTCGAATCCTTCCGCCAACATTACGGGTCTCTCAGCATAAGAGTACAATCAAAGGCTAAAGGCTACACAGTTAGTTTGCTACTTCTAGTAGACTGAAAGAAGAGGAGTCGTTGGTACAACAGGCAAGACAACACAAGAACTAAACTTGAGTGGTAATTGAGACTCGGCTATGCTGGTTCCTGTCTAGAGAACCACCATGGAGAGCAACATTTTTTGACAAAAAAAGCAAGGGAGGAGTCACAAAAATGGGATAAGAAATTTAAATATCTATGGTACTTGGCAGACTTCGAAAACGCTGGGTTTTTTTCCCCGGACAGTCCTGGAAGCTCAATGAAATTTGTGCACTGATGGACAAGTTTGGGCACCCATTACATAGTTTACCTGATTGCTTTCCTAGGGGTACATTTCTGGTTTTGTTTTTTTGTTTTGTTTTTTGCCACAAGGCCATGCAAGATCTGAAATGCCTTTGTATAAAACGTCCCCTGTATTTTGGTGGGGAAAAAAATGGATTTGAAACAATCTGTCCAACCCGAAGCAGCTCCGCTGTTTGCTTACCTTGGCGCGCACTGCCCGCTTCCAGGATTGTGCAAATAAAATTTCACATTTGTTAACCAACAATTCAATGTAGTGGGCATGATACAAGAAATTATAAACTGTCCCTTTTGTCTCCAGCAGCACCTCTTTACCAAATAGCAAAAGTTATGCTATCAGATCTCAGACTGGGAATTTTCAGCAGAAACGTGGTTAAAAGAAAGAATAAAATGGCCCGATCAGACCTCTTGAGCATCCTCAAATTGGACAATTGTAACATACTGCGATTTTATTTTTTTCAAGTAATCGCAAAATACAGCTGCACATAATGCTATAAACTAAAACCAGCCACTGTGAAGACAGGAAAAGCACCAACACTGCTGTGGAAATCTACTCTGCCTGAATCAGCTCCGCTCTGTACCCGAGCTTCAAAGGCTTGGCATGAGGGGGAAAAGCAGTACTGTTTTAAACACTCTTCCAAAAAAATAAAGGTAAGCCTCCATCCTGAGACTGTTATTTCATAATTCCCTTTTTCTTTTCCCCAGATTATTCCCTACCCTCCCAGAAAATGGTTCATCTGCTTTTTCATAGTTTTTTTTAAAATGGCTTCTCATTTTAAATGTAGGAATAAGCTTAGAAATTCAGTTGTGCTAAGATAGAGAACCAAGCCATGAGTGGGGGTGTTTCAGTAAAAAAGGAAAGAACAGTAAATGAGGCTCTCCTTTTACATTCAGAGCTCAGGACAGAACTGGGAAAACAGATGGCACACACGGAGAAGAAGCAGTTCTTCAAAATACTCTTTGAATATCTGCCTAAATGCAAGAAACAACACGGGGGGGACAGGAAATCCAAACAAACCTACCATACTGCATAGACGGGTTGGTTTTAGTGTGCAGTTTACATTTACAAAGGAAGTAGAACTGGGTGGATCTTAAGATTACTCCCAAACTAGGTGCTTTCTGCAGACTGGACATATTGGCCAGAATCCTGTTGGTGTCTTACACAGGCACAAGTTCCCCTATGGCAGTAGCTGGACGTTTTTATCTGATGTTCAGGTTGCAAAAGCAGACCTGTACATTTTGGGCCATTGTGCATGCATACACACTTTTGGTTGTGCATTCAGTCGTGCATTGTTGCCATCCAAAAAAGAGGTTGCATAGCACACTCAGTACATAACTGCAGAGCTTTACACTGCCCAAACCCACTGCAAGGACTTTGCCAATTCACACGCTCTGGACTTATACTAAACAACTCTAATCTTAATCATTTTTTTTAATGAACAATTTCTCTGACTGCAAAGAGGAAATCCACAATGAAAGCCTACCAACTCTGCAAATAGGAGCGGACTAACGAAGGCTCAATTGAGGAATGCCAGGCCCACATGAATGAATACGAAGCAACTAGTTAAAGGGCCAGAAGGACCCAGGGCAAGGAAGAAGCTGAATTAAAAGCTGTAGGATGGTGCAAGGCCTTTGTGTTATAGGATTTGCTTCTGCAAAAACCCATAGTAGGCTCTTCCTGCAGGCATGAGCGTGGTTGAACACCCAGGGAATATGGAGAGGCCATTTTAATTCCGCTTCCAGCTGACTAGCTGAGAAAACTTCTGCACTGCTTTTGGTCCCTACTAGTCTGGGACCAACCTTCCCAGTAAACTTCTAGTTTCTGAAGACGATTTAATCTCTGTGGAGGTTTGGATCTGTAAACCCACATCCCCATGTGCTGCACTGAACTGTGTGTGTTGCCTGTCGAAATATGGCAACCCCATGAATTCCATAGGGTATTCTTAGGCAAGGAATAATCAGAAGTGGTTTTGCCGGATTCTTCCTCTTGCCTGGAAGTTGACTTCCCTTGTTGCACCTGAGGCCCTTTCCCACTTTCTGGCACTGCCTAGCCCAACAAAAAGCACCAACAGCATTCTGGCCACGGAGGTTTGTGCTTGCAAAATATCAGGGCTGACGCTCTCCTAGCAAAGCTGAACTTCAGACATGGAATGCTGCTGAGAATCTGATAAAATCCTCTGACCTCTGTGACACTGAGGACAAAATGACAAAATGGAAATGCAACAGGTGTTTCCAGTGGCAGTTCCAGCAACACTGCAGGAGACAGAAGTACCTCTTGGGCACTGAGTTCAAATCACTTCAAGAGGGAAGTTGACCACCTGGAGGTGCAGGTTCCAGAGGGCAAAAACCAGCAGAGGTGCAGTTTTTGGTGCCAGCTTGGATGGATTCAGAAAGGGACCAGACAAGTTCATGGAAGATTAAGGCTATTACCAGCTGGCAGTCATGGTGGCTACTTCTTACGGCAAATACCAGAGAACCACGCCTCTGAAATCCTGGCTACTGAGGAACGTGAACTGCACGGGATGGGAGGTGTTGCCTTGTTCCCCTGCCGGTCTTCTCCAGAGGCATCTGACTGCACAGGCAGGGGGACGGACTGGACGACTCTTGCAAACCTTTCCAGCCTACAATTTTCTAAGCTCTGTGACTTTGGTCTGGGCAGCCCTTTGCTTCAATCCACCAGGGCTCTTCTTAAGAATCAGCTTACCCATCAACCTAGAGACACAGAGGCCAAACGACCAGGGGAACCGCTCCCAATGAAATGGAAATCCAGCATACGATAAAGGGTTTTAAACAGCAAAGAGGTAGATGAAATGAAAGATTAAAGTTCCCAGGCGTCCACGTTGTTGTTCACTGTTAAATTGACTTGGGCTTTTGGTGGCCCTCTAAATGAGAGACCACCAAGGTCCTCAGTCATCAACAGCCCTGCTCGAATCTTGCAAACTCTGGGCAGCTCTGGCTTCCTTGATGAAGTCAAGACCACCCGTAACGCGGTCTTCTTTTCCTACTGCCTTTCACTTTAAAAAGGATCATTGGCTTTCCTAATGAGTCAATTTGGTCGTTGTTGTTTCTAGTTAAGAGTTCAGGCTTGATTTGCTCTCATACACATTTATTTGTCTCTTTAGGCATTGATTTTCTTATGGCAGCTTTCTTCGCCGTGCAGCTTTCCCACACAGAAACAGAAATCAAAAATACGACGTCCTGGATGTTCCTGGCTTTGTTATTTCATGATATCAAGGGTCCTTATTGTTCATCAATAGAACAAGCTGCCCAGAAAAGTTGTGGAAACCTGTTTCTATCAAAAGGTGTTAAAGCAATGGTTAGGGATTCCTTAAAGAACACGGGGACTGGCTTGCACCCCATGGCACAGAGTAAACTATTCCAACTTGACCTGGACACTGACTTTAGGGTGCTGGGAGTTTGTATGGCCACAGTTTTCAGACCCACCTCTGTGTTAGAAAGGTACAGAGTGAAGCAAGGGATTGTTAATACAGAGCCTTAGAAGCACTAACGCCAGCTGGAAAGCACCGCCTTCACGTCAGAGAAAAAGTCAACATCCATTGTAGCTAGTCGCTGTGAAACACACAAGTGTTAAGTGCTGAATGAGAACAAAAAGGTATATACACATACATGTAAAAATGGACTGAGCGGGATCAAACCCGCACCAATACTTCTGCTCCCAGCCTTGAAAAGTTTGGTGCAAAAGATCTCAGACATTTTTCCTCTATTTTAAAAAAGAAGTTGTTGCAAGTGCTACATTAACTGATCCGGTTCCCATCCATCAAAAGACGGGATAGTGCATTATAAATTACAGAAGATGACCTGTTTGGAACGGAGAGCTTTGCTCCCACAGCTACCGGGAGTGGCTCTCCTCGTCTATTGCTAACACAATAAAAAGTACAGAAAAGAAAACACCACTTCTCCTGTGAAGGCAAGGATTGTTTTTCATGTCAGGACAAAGATGGCCTTTCCAGACTGGTTCCCAGCATCGTCTGCCCATCACGAGAGCCAAAAGAGAGGATGACTTTTGAAGGGAGGCCCCGGGACTTCCGCGACAAGCACCTCTGGGCCAGATGTGGCCTGGCCTCGGCCGAACATGGGGGAGAGTCTGTTTCTTTACTGGGCGCTGGGGTGTAGCTACGGAGGTGGGGGCAAAATGAGGGGCCTGTTCCTCTGAATAAGAATTCTGTCCCCAGCTAAATTTTCCTTCAGCCCCCAAATGTCTAGCGCTGCAGAGAGAGAGAGAGAGAGATGTCGAAACCGATTCACACCTAGGTCTCCCTTATTTGCTGCCTTTGCATGCCCTTTTCCAGGCTCCCTTTTCTCTGGAGGCCCAAACTGTGTTTCTCAATGCTCCGCTGTTTTAAGTTATTGCAATGCTAGTGCTGAGCAGGAACCAAAACCAAAGTCTCGCTGCACTGCCGGGCAAACATGGAGCTGCTAGGTTAGAAATCCTGACTCTGTTAGAAAGAGAAGACTCCACACACAGAGCTTTGATCAAAGGGCCAAGCGTGCTTCCCCGCTGTCGTAAGGTTGATCTGTCTCACAGCAGGCAGATGGGACCAACAAACTTTATTTTTCAGTCAGAGCTTACATAAATTACAGGGGATGTTCAAGCAAAGCAGTAATTGCAGAAGTCTGCACAGTGTGGTAGTGGAATCCACTGCTAGGACATGGAGCAATGGATTCAAATGTCAGGAAAAGAGATTCCCTCTAAATAGTGGAAAAAACATCCTGACAGTAAGGCCAGTTCGACAGTGGAACGCACCGCTGCCTTGGAGTGCAGTGGAGCCTCCTCCTCCTCCGGAGGTCTGATGGCCAGCGGTCAAAGGGAGTGCCTTCCTGAACGGCAGAATGAGGCTGGACAGGATGGCCTTTGGGGTCTCTTCCAGCTCCAGGATTATAGGATTCTTAACCGCAAACCAAGGCCTGTTAGCTGATCGCTCCCAAGAGAGGGCTTTGAGAAGCCCTTATCAGGTCGGCAAGACCCATCTTGCAGAGACATATGCTAAATATTTTAGCATATGCTAGGAATTTGAGGAATGAACGAAGATTTCACTGGGGCGATGAATAAATATGCTAGGAATTTGAGGAATGTCTAAATATGCTAGGAATTTGAGGAATGAAGGAAGATTTCACTGGGGTGATGAATGCTTATGTGGTGGGCAATGCCCTCATTTTGTCCCACTTCTTAGCTACATCCCTGGGTAGGGCCTTCCAACATCTGATGACTCTCCACCCTGGCTTGGGGGAAGCAATCTCGGGGAAGAGCTGCAGCGGGTGAACATACCAGATCCCTCCCTTATCCAGAAACATCCATCTTGGGTTCATATTAATTGCTAAAGACAGACAAAGAAAGGAAAAACAAAAACCTTTCCCAGTGCCCCTTTCATTTCTGGCTGAAGCGGATGGTGCTGCGACTACCATCTGCTCCTTGAGGGTTGCCAGAGTAATCTCCAAAGGGATGGTTTCCGAAAATCCTCCAGCCCTGGGGAGCCAACCTTCTGCTTCTCCCAGCAGTGGCCACAATCCCACCTGGTTATTGCTCATGTGCTCTGAAAGCACTGGGTGGATATTCAGGGGAACGACTCTCCCAAACCCAAATCAAAGATTTTTTTGCAGTCACAGTGTGCCGGAAGTCAGGTCCGTTTGGTTTCACTGAAGGAACCCAAAAGGGGGGGAAAAATCTCCTTGATAAGCTGCATTTTAACAGCTTTTTACCATTTGGTGCACTGATCAAACCAGCTCCTGGGAGCTGTAGTCCATACTGGCTCAGGGATTCTGCAACCTAAAAAGTAATTTCCCCAAACTCTGGATCAGCAATATGTCCTTCCTAGCCGCTCAATGACGGATATTAAATTAAAGTTTTGCTGCTGGTCAAAGCCCTGGACTTGACTCCAAGAAGAAAGAGGTTCTGTTTTCTAATCTAGTCTTCATCAAAATATCTGAACAGTTTTCTCAAACGACTGGGGAGGCCAGGCGGTCATGCAGGGACAAAGAACATGAAAAAAGCATTTTACAGTCCCGAATATTGTTCTGTTCCACAAGAGGGCACTCTTCCACTCCACGGTCCTCGTGTCCGATCCAGGGAAAGGATCTTCCTAACCCGAGCCACCTCTTCTCCGTTTCCTCCTCTCTTTCCTGGGCATAAACAGACTTGTGGTCTGCCACCAGGGAAGATATCCACACTCCACAGTTATAGCAGTCTGATCCCACTTTAACAGCCATAGTTCTAGACAATGGGACCCTTGGGATCTGTAGTTTCACGAGCTACTTAAGAGTTGTCTGGCAGAGAATTAATAGTTCAGGGAGAGTGGACTAGAGAATTCTAAGTACCTTATAATAGAATTGTAGAGCTGGAAAAGACCACAAGGGCCATCTAGTCCAACCCCCTGCCCCAGGATGAAACTAGAAATCTCAGGACTCTATAGGATGGAGCCATGACAGTTAAGGTGGTATAAAACTGATACAATTATTTAGTACGTATACATTCCAATGGAAATTTAAACTGGAGAAGAGCCCAATTCCCAACCAGAGCTTCACACTGGTGCTCCCAGGAGCACATCCGACCTGTGATTGTTCTGACTGCTTTGCCCTCACTGGGCAACCCACTGCAGGAAGGATGACTTGGCCTTCAAAGCTAAAAACCTCAAAGCCAAAATCCAGTAGCATTTTGCCCTAAAAAGTTATCCACAGGGTGACAAAGAGAAGTACAGGCAAGCTTTTTGGCACCTAAAACCAGATTGTTAATACTTAACAATGAGTAAATATAGAGGCTTTCCACACTAGAGTGTTATAGCGCTATGATTCCACTTTTGACATCCTATGGAATCCTGGGGTTTGCCGTTTAGGGAGGGGCCTTTCAGGTTGGCCTTTGAAGCCCCTCCCTAAACTGCAAACCCCAGGATTCCATAGGATGTTGAAAGTGGAATCATGGTGCTATAACAGCCTAGTGAGGAAACGGCCACAGTTTGGATGGGACGCGGCCACGTGTTAGAGGGAGGGGGGCAGAAGATGGGAAATGGCAGCTTCATTAGTAAACAAAAACCCACGAACGACCTCTGACTACTCTATGTCATATAAAAAAAAACCATATAAAAAAAATCATACTGTTGGACGCGACACTGAGTATCAAACACAACGGAAAGAGGGAAAACGCAGCACGAGTGTCGGCCATTTCATCTCTTAACCGGAAAAGTTAACCCTTCTGTGAACAGCCTGACTGGACCAACAATGAGGACAAAATGGGCAGCTCGGCAGTGAAACCTAGACAAGACCAGGGTAAAGGTTTGAAAACGGGCGCGGCAGCGGGCAGGGAGCAAAGAAGACCAGGACTAGGGAGTCTTTTTTTCCTTTCCAGGGGAGCATTATTGAGAACGCACCAGATAGCTGAGCTTAGAGATATATATAAAGTTGCACACTCATTTCCACCCTGCCAAGGCACTTTTGAACTCTCATTTGTGGTATCTAAATAGACTCCAACCATGACTTTTACCCAGGAAAAGTGTTTCCCTTCTTCATGGTTTCAACAAATGCTTCTGAGGTTAGAAAACCTACCTAGCTTCTAAGCTAGAAACAAAACGAAGCAAAGACCCAAAATTAATTCTTTTCCATTCCTATGACTTATGAAATCCCACATTTTCCTTAGTTTTTTTCTTTCCCTTAGAAACAGCTCCAGTTAAGAGCTGCACAGGACACAGCAACATCTGACCTTCCTGCAGCTTTGTATCTGCTATGGGGTCATCTAAATGATACAGAAAAGCATTTTCAGAATATGTTGGTGAATAATTCTGACCCTTTGGCTCACAACAGGTTTTAAGAGGTTCTGCCAAATTAGCAATTCTACCCTCATCTTCATGTTTTTAAAATGGTTGGACATTTCCAAATGCTTCAGAAGCAACGCCAGATCAGAGAACTGCGCAACTTTTAGAAATGGCCGCACCAATGAATTCACAAAACCAAGCGTCTATCCTTCCTCGAGTTCACAAACAAAAGCTCTCCAAATGATTAGCTTGCATCCCAAAGAGATGTTCTGCATTTCTGAAAACACACGTTGCAAACGGAGCTTTTGTATCCATGGATGACCTCAAAGCAGGACGGAAACACCAACAGATGTTACAAGACAGCAGTCCTGGGTGTGCCCTCGAACAGAAAAGAAACTGCAGCTAATCCTGGCCATCTGTTAACCTACGATGCGCTTCCCTGAAACCACAGACTGTCCCAATTCACACGTTGTACAGTTGTGCGCTTAAGTATCTTTCGGCGTAACTCACCAAAATGAGGCACTCAAAGCAGTCCCGAGGGAAACAGCCTTGTGAGTCATTTTGTCAGGTACATACATGCCTGAATCCGCCACAGAGGAAGATTCAGACAAAGCATTTCCGGTGACGACAGGTTAGACTTCTGAAATGTGGCAGGGACCACGGAGCAGTCAAGGGCACGCCCTCCGCCCAGCGACAACATCCACGTGAGCCGTTTCAATCGGGAAACCGTTTCTTGTTTGTCTGAACCCAGCTTGAGAAAAGAAAAGGGGTACTGGAAATCGGTTTTGCCTCCAGCCCATCCCCTTGTTCTCCACCTGTTTGCCTCACGCTCCAAATAAACACACCTCATTGCCAGCGCTGTGGCTCAACCACAGCCAAAGGCGGCGGCAGCACCAGAAGACTCAGAGCCAAAAGCTAAGGACGCGGGGGAAGAGGTTTCTGCCCAGAGGGTGGAGATAAGCAACCCACCCACGAGAGAGAGTGGGCTGCCCTGCCCAAGACACAAAGAGGGGAAACTAATAAAACACCGAAGAAGAGGCACTGTTTGTGGATGTTGCGATGGTTGGAAAGGAAGCCGTCCTGGGAGCTCCTCGGAGTGGGGAAGTGGACCCAGAAGATCTCCCGGAAGAACTCCAGGAAAGTTTGCTACAGAAGAGAGTCAGTCTCAGTGAAAATGTCTAATAGTTTTTCCTACTGCTTATAGTGGTAACCTGCAAACAAAAACAAATGAGAGAGAGAAAGAGAGAGAGATTAGTTTCACAATTAATTTAAAAAACAGTTAAACCCGAATTTATTTTTTTACATTTTACTCTGTGTTACACGTGGAATTCCAAGGCCCCAAACGATAAGGAGCACCTGAACTATGAGGAACTTGCTTGGATTTGTCAGTTTATAAGCAGCAGGCATAAAACAAACAAATGGAAAGCACTAAAACTGGAAGAAACAGCAACATAAGTAAAACAAGGGAAACGATTTTCTCTTTTAGCCCTCCACAGTGGCATGCAGACAAAAACCACTCATTCCCATAAAAATATGCACTGCACTACATCACACACACACAGACCCCTATTTATCCAGATAGACAGACAGACAGACAGACAGACAGGAAGTGGCAAAACCACCTCTGGGTATTTCTTGCCTAAGAAAATCCTACGAAATTCACAGGCTTGCCACAGCTTGACAGGTGACTTGAAAACAAGTACACACACACACATAACCTACAATCTAATTTTTCCCCTGATTTTTTAAGGACCTTCACATGGCTAGGTGGGACAGGCACAAGCCCTCCCCAACATCTCTGATGCCAAAACAATTCTGCTTCCCGGGTCCCTCTCTCAGCTTCAGAACCTGAGTCCTGTCTTTCCTTTCAAACTCAAACTTTTTCCCTCATTTGGGCCACAACCATTTCAGGTGTTCACAGTTTGGGTCTGTGTCTCCCTCCCTCCCTCCCAAATTATTCACAAACAACAGACAAAAGGGCTGTTCAGGGCTGTAAAAAAAGATAACTCAGTAGTCAAGTGATCTTGAGGATCTGGTCAATGGGAGACTAGTGTTCCACAAAGATAAAAAACTGGAGAATGTTTGTGCCATCTCTCTGCAATTCGCCCAGCACTGAGCAAACAAAGAAGCGGCAGAGCTGCAAATGTCTTTCTGCAGGGCTCTCAGGGCTGAGAATAAATGAGCCCATTCTGTTTGGCTCACCCATCCAAAAGGGGACAGCGGTAGGTGGGGCACAGCATTTGCTACCAAGTGGATGGTTTCTGGAATAATTGCTAGCGCTGTCGATGAGTAACCCACACAGTTACCCCATGGCACAGAAAGGGTGATTTTGCAGTTGTTAGATTAGCTCTTTGCTGTTCGACCTTGCAGCTGCATTCCAGCAATTCAGTGGAAAAGATGAGCACCTGCTCTTCAGTGAGAAGGTTCTGGTCCAGCTGGGAGAGAAATGCGGGAGCATTTTCACCGTAGCGCTTTCTGCTCTCTAGGTTCCGAGAAGTGGGGGAAGAGACAGCTCTGACCTGGAAAGATTCTGTTCTTTTGAGCATCTGTATTGAAAGCTTCGTGTGGAGATGACACTCCAGTCCTGTTCGAGGACAGAAGTGGGCAATGTGTGGCCTTGGAGCCACATAGAGCCCTCCAAAGCTCCCTGGATGGGACCCTTTTCTCACCAAAACAAGAGAGTGGATTGCTTTTGCAAAACCTTCCAGGGGCAAATTGGAAATGAGCGTCAGCCACCTGCACTATTTGACATGAAAGAAGAAACAAAAAGTGGACTCGGGGCCTTTTCTTGATGTTTTTGCTTATTCCCAGCAGCCTGTGCAGGTCTTGGAGAGTCCCAGGAGCAGAAAATGAGCCCCTGGGCCCACCATTGCTCTGGGGAGTACACAAAAACATTCCAGCCCAGGGAAGCTGGTCTATGCAGTGGTTCAGATGAGCTTTGGTGAACCCAGTCTACCCCTGAAGGCCCTTGACTGCTTTGCTCGGCCATAAATCATCGCCTGCACCTCCCATTCACCCATAAAGTCCACTTGGTACCACTGACTTTGCCTCAATTCCAGCAAGTTTAGTCTGGAGAAGAGGGAAGGTTAAGAGATGACATGGCAGTCACGCTTAAATATTTGAACATACGTCATATGGAAAATGACGCAAGCTCGTTTTCTGCTGCTCCAGAGACTAGGACACGGAACAAAGGCTTCAAACTTCAGGAGAAGAGATTCCACCTAAACATGAAGAAGAACTTCCTGGTGATAAGAGCAGTTAGACAATGGACTACACTGCTGCCTCAGTGGAGTGTGTTGGAGTCTCCTCCTTCTTTGGAGGTTTGTAAACAGAGGCTGGATGGTAATCTGTTGGGAATGCTTTGTGTCTTCCTGCCTGGCAGAATGGGGTTGGACTGGATGGCCCTTTGGGGTCTCTTCCAGCTCTACCAGTCTGTACATACAGATCTATTTTGATCTACCATGGGAATTACTGCTCACCTTTATGTGAAGGCTCTGATTTGGATATTGGATACGCCAAGTTTTGCTGGCTTGTAAGACTAACCAGATGGTCCATAACCTCTGTGGGAGGCGGAGGAGGCCTGTCAGAGAGAGAAGATGACAGAGGTAAGAGGAAAAAGTTGCATTGGTAAGATTCCTTCCAGTCAATGGTGTTTGGTGGGTTCCAAGTTGGTGGGATGATGAATCTGCTCCTAGTTTAAGTCTGAACTTTAAAAAAAAGCTGTCCTGGGAACAGAATCTATTTTGGTTAAAAGATTCAGAAACCTGGACAATTCCCTTAGAGTTCAGAGTAAAACTCAGAGCAGATGCACCACCATTATGTTCAGGGCTGTACAAAAAATGATTACCATCAACATCATTACCTCCACCGTGACAAACCCACCTTGCCAATCTGGAACACAAGGCATCTTACTAAGTTAAAACAGACTGAGCATAAAAAAGACCAAAGAAAATCACATCATGCAAATTTTTTTAAAAATGAAACTATCAGTAAAAGTAAAAGCTGTTAAAAGCAATCCTGAGAACCAGCATAATGTAGTGGTTTGAGTGTCAGACCACAGCTTCGAAGACCAATGTTTGAAGCTTCATTTAGCCATGGAAACCCACTGGGTGACCTTGGGCAAAGTCACATTTTCTCAGCCTCAGAGGAAGGCAAAGACAACCCTCCTAAAGAAATCTTTCCAAGAAAACCCTGCCACATAGGGTCACTTTAAGGTTCCCATAAGTTGGAAGTGACTCAAAGACGCGTAACAGCAACAACAAAAAAGCAAACCGTTAAAGACAAACAAGAAATACGAAATACACAGCACATGAAAGGCTCTGCTGCCGCTCGGCACTCCGACCCGCCAAAGGCCTCCTGAAACAGAGAGGCCTTCCCTTGCCTCCAGAAGGGACTGCACGGAGGGGAGACAATCTAACCCCTCTTGGGAGGGAGTTCCAGAGTCTGGGAGCCGCCACCGAGAAGCCCCCGTCCCTTCTACGTTCCCACCAGACGCGCCCGTCAGGGTGACCGGAGAGAGAGAACGGGCCTCTCCAGAAGATCTCAAAACACGAGCAGACTCATACAGGGAGGTAGTGTTTTTTCAGATAACTTGTCCTGAGCTGATAGGTCAGTATATCATGACCAGACCTTCAAACTGTGCTCAGAAGCAGCACGGCCGCCAGTGAAGCTGCTGCAACCGGGGAGTTGTGTGCCCCCTGGAGCCATCCACGGTGAATGGTCTGACTTTGGATTGGCTGAAGTTTCCAAAAACAGCCTCGTGTTGAGTGCATTAGAGCAATTCAAGCAGATTTTGGATTACAGTAATCCAAAAGAAAGTCTAGTAATCCAAAACAGAGTGGTCAGGGTCTCTGGACAATGCGAGATCAGTGTTACATAAAGAGAAAAGGGCTGAGAGCAGAAGGCCTTGCTTTCACTGATGCGGTCAACCTGTGTCCAGACTAAGGAAGGATATCTTCACCTGCATCATCCTCAGATGCAGGGAGGAGTAATTCCCATCATTTTTGCTCCGGTGCAGGAAAAAACGAAGACTTCTGTGCAGTATTCTCGCAGTATTCAAATCTTGCAAAGATTTCAAGAGAATTACCCTGGGTAGAAAGACATGTTGACTTTCCTATCCAAAGCATACATTTTCTGTGCTGAAAAAAGCGTATTTAGCACACACACACAAAAACAAACCAACCTACTACTGTTTCCTTTGCAGAAAACATTTTTCCTACACTAAAATACCCATTTTTTCCCATAGGAAACCCATGTGGATTTCTGCACAGAGTAATCATGAATGCACAAATACAACAAATCACAAATACTGAGGAGAAACTGCATCAAAATCTTACTGCTGGATTATTCTTCCCAACAGTTTGCCAAGTGTTGGCAAAACCCTTATCTTGGTAGAGAAATGAATAAATGCCAACGTTCTTTCCATCTCTATTCCGGCCCATACTGTAGGAGAAAGCTCAGTTAATTCCAAGTCCCTCCGTGCAAATTTATTTCCCGCACACAAAGAACTAGAAGAAAAGATAAAGCCAGGATGCTTTCCCTGATAGATACGCGCTCTTCTTGCTGCAGGAAAATATTTTGCATTTGTACAGAAGAGGAGGAGCACCAAGAAAGATGCCAGGCCTAACCACCAGCCCACTCACAGCCCCTTCATGTAGTGGATTCTACTTTCTCCTGAGGGCATGAGTGGCTATGCCCCTGGATCGGTGGGGCCCTTGTGCATTTTACCGTGTTGGTTTGTCGCCCTTGGCTCGATGAGCTTCATGACCTTCTCTTGACCTTGGATGCAACTCTTCATGGGTATTGTGCTGGGTAGAGAAGAGAAAGGAAGACAGATTAGCTAATATTGGGAAAGCACAATCCGGGGCTGCAAGTATAACCTCACTTCCACCATAGGGAAGGAAAGAATATTCAAGAATATTTTTAAAAATGGTTGAAAAAATATGTTTTTGGAGTGCTAAGAAACCCAGTCAATAAATGTCTTGGACTGATGAGAATCTTTGCAAGTTGAGATTCATTCTGCACAAAACTCACACAAGGTTGTTCTGTGCAGAAAATTGCATGTTCTGTGCAGAGAGCAGCATTTTCCACACAGCAACTAATATCACTGTGCAGAAACATTATCTCCTGCACAGAAAATGCTGAAATTGGGGATTTATTCTGCACAAAATTCACAGGTAGTTGATTTGCATAGAAAATATAATCTGCACAGAAAATGGCATCCTTTTGTACAGAAAATAAGGCCTCCTGTACACAAAATTTTCTGCAGAAAATGTTGCTGCCTGTACACAAAAATGCTAATTTCTGCACAAGAAACCATGTGTGAATTTCATGCAGAGTAAGTCCCGAATTATGAATAGGTGTCAGACACCGTGTGTGGTTTCAGAGTTTCTTGTGGCAGGGAGAAAATTTCTGAAATGACTCATTGCTTTATTCAAGGAGAAATACAGTGGAGAATTACAGCCCTACTCCACAGAGGCATCGCAGATGGAGAGAATGTGCAATACCGTGTCCAGTTCTGGGCACCACAACTCAAGAAGGACATTGCCAGGCTGGAATGTGTCCAGAGGAGGGCAAATGGCAGAAGGCCTGGAAACGAGGAGCAGCTTAAGGAGCTGGATATATTTAGCCTGGAGAAGAGAGGGTTAAGCCGTATCTAAGTGTTCAAAAGGATGTCATAAAATGATACTGATCTGCCAAGCAGCCTGATAGTGTGAATTCCTGATTCTGTTAGTCCAATGACGTGCAAACAACAATTACGCTAATTCAACAGTCATTTCTCTCGAGCTGGGAAAATTTTCTGGGGAAAATTCTAATGAGATGGATGAAAACACATATATTAATGCATGTTACTGTACGATACAGCCCACCCTCCACATTCACTAGGGTTAGGGGCACAGGGCCCTTGCAAAGGTGGGAAAACCGCAAATATCAAAACGTGTGTTTCTGTGGGAAGGAGGCTGAGGCACGGTGAGGACACCCAGGGAGAGAGGGAAGCGGCACATGTTGGCACAGTGCCCATGTACTTTCCCATCCCCTTCCTCGGTTGTTGTGGGGACATCGGGAGAGGATTTGTGGTGCCACGAAATCGGGGTGCGAGCCACCCTTAGCTGGCCAGGCCGTGGCTGGGGTGGCAACGGTGGAGGACTAGGGGTGGGTGTTTAATCTATGAAAGTCAAACCCACAAATGTGGAGGGCCCTCTGTACATATATACTAATGGAGTAATGTTTCACATTTCAAAGGAAGGCTGGAAGTAGAACCATCTGAATTGGGAGATGTTTACAAATTCCAACGCATTAGCAGAGGTATGAACAGAGACACTCGCTTCTTGGTCTCCTCCTGATCCTGTGCAAAACCCAACTGTGCCATTTGCTGGAAGCAGAACTGAAGTTCTGATCATTTACAGTCAACTGGCACTTTTTCGCTTTTTTAGCGTGTGCACCCCTACAAAAGGCTTAGACAGCAAAAACCATGATCCACAGCCTTTTTTTTTTCCAACACAACTACAACACAATTCATTTATTTCAAGTATGGACACCTCAGACTTTTACAGCAGTCTCTAATCTTGCACGTGCAATGCAAGGTAAGAGCTTAAGAGGTTCAGGATTGGGGCCGTTCCAGGGGAAATCTGGCAACATCCTCTCGGCACAGCTGCTGCTTTGCTTGGCAAAGGGAAATGAGCACCCCTGTACTCACACACAAAAGTCTTTGCAGGGATGTTGTGTAAAGTACAATTTATGAAGCCGAGGCTTCGACGCAACCACGTGTCTGAAACCCACCTTCCAGTCTGGCTCCTGCTTTCTCTTTTCCAAAGATGACTTCTCACGCTCCCTTGCTTTCTTGTAAGCCTTCTTCTCCTCTGCCATTAGAAGGCGAGCTATTTCCTAACAGGGGAAATCAGACACACACTGAAATACACACATGCACACACACACAAAAGCAGAAATACTTGCGTCACCATTGAGTCAAGCTGCAGATGAGCAAAGTCCCCCGGCCACATAAAGCTGCTTGCCACTAAGGTCAGGTTACTAGCCCTCTTCGGGCTCCCCCTGTCCAGTTAGCAAGAAACCATCAATCCTGTCCCAAAGGGGTGAATAACTGGACCTGGCAGGGCAGGGATGGGCAGCGGTCGGGGCCGGCTTGAGGAGATGGCAGTGCCAGCACAGAGTAGTGGTTTAAGCATTGCACTACAATCCTAGAGATCAGTGTTCGATTCCTCTCGTGGACACGAAAACCCGCTGGGTGATCTTGGGTGTATCACGTACTCTCAGCCCCAGAAAATCCCAGGACAGCTCACCTTAGGGTTGCCGTAAGTCAGAAACCACAGCAACACCACCAACAAATGCCCCCTCCCCTGCAAGACTGAAAACTGGAAACAAATCCTGTACCTCTAACGATCGTGTAAAACAGGGAATTTCAGCAGGGGCTAAATGTCACGCAATCAGGTAAAACGCAAGAGTTGCTAAAACTCCTCTACGCCACCATTAACCACAGAGAAGCCCTGTGAGGGATTCGGGTACCAGTCCAGACCTACCTCGTCCTGGGCTACCTGAGCTGCCCTCGTGTCCACCTGGTTGGCCTAAAAGCAAAAGAGAAAGCAATTTAGGACTTTTCAAAGGGAAACTGGAGTATATAGCTGCTGAAGGTAGGGGGCCCATTCTGTGCATGCATGAGGGATTTAAATGATTGCTTATTTCACCTTTGGGTGAAAGAGCAGCCCCCCCCCCCCTTTCTGGCATGATTAAGAGTTCTCGTACGTGCCGAGTTTTTGTTTGTTCTGCATTTGGGGAACTTTGGGCCAGAATGTTTGGAGTCCCGTCCCAGAGGAAAGATGGCATATGAAATACATACATACATACACACACATACCAAAATACTTTTCTGCATGAAATGCAACATTTTTGCATTTGGGGATTTTGTTAAACACATTTGCACAGGATCTTTTCCACCCACTTTTCACACCATTCTCTTATCAGTCAAGGTTCTTCTCTTTAAAAAAGGAACTGAAAGTAGCAGAACGCTAAGAAAGCAAAACCCCTCTGCACCGACAGCCTTAAATGTGTTATTTTTCAACACCGCAGTGAACCCTGGCAAAAAGGTCACTTTCCAAACACTATCAGAAGAACACATCGCTTTTTTCAAAAAGTAACTTTCTGAGCTCTGAAAAGCAAAAGACCTAATGCTTGCTGAGGCTCAGGGTTGTAGGTCTCTTTTCCCATCTCTGTGTTTATGCTAGGAATATATATTTAATGATTTTTTTCTCGCTCTTCCCCTCTCAAAACAGAAGGCAACAGAACAAACAATGCAACAAGTTACAAATTATGCTTCAACACAGAACTGAGTAACAGGAACAGTTTTATTTTTAAGGACAGTAACAAGAATGCAGACCTTGTTACGAAGTAAGTTACTAAGCTCTGAAAAGAACAGATTTAATGTTTGCTAAGTCTCAAGCTGGTTCAAGCTCCTGATCGTCCTGTGATTTTTCTAACGATCCACAAGTATCTTCGGAGGCAAACACTGCCCAATTCTAGCAGTTTGATCTCATTATAACTGCCATGGCTCCATCCCAGGGAAGCCTCAAATTTGAAACGGGTGGGGGGGGGTAGAAACACATAATTCTCTACCAGACGGCTTTGGTCCATGCATGTCCTTGAAATGGATCACGGAAGCTCTCTGGCAGGGAAACAAAGAATCGTGCGAGCTGGAATTGGACCTGAAGCAGCCCCCTGCCCAGCCCCCTGCCGTGCAAGGACACTTAACTAAAGCACATCACAGAAATGGCCACCCCACTTTTCTTTAAAGACCGAAGTCCAAAGGAGGAGCACTACCATCCTCTGAGACAGTACATTTCACTGCTGAACAGCTCTTACAGTCAAGAAGTTCTTCCTATTGTTTAGGTGGAGGGTTTCTTTCGTTGTAGTTTGAATCCATTGGATTGCGTCCTAGTCTCTAGAGCAGCAGAAAACGAGCTGGCTCCATCTTCTCTATGACATATTTAAAGAGCACTGAACATATCACATCTCAGTCTTCTCTCCTTGGGATGAATGACTCCTTCAGGGTAGGTGAACGGTAGGAGAGCGCTGTCGGGGTTTGAGCACCGGACGACAACTCTGGAGTCGTGTCGCTGTGTGCCTTCACGTCATTTCCAACTTAAGGCCGCCCTAAGGTGGACCTATCCCAGGGTTTCCAGGGGCTGAGCGTGTGTGATGCACCCAAGGTCACCCAGTGGTTTCCATGGCCAAGCGGGGAATCAAATCCCGGTCTCCAGGGCCATAGCCCAAAGCCCAAACTACCACACCACGGTGGCTTCCACACAGCACTCTGAGGCCAGGGTTCAAAACTCTGCTCAGCCACGGAAACCCACTGGGAGACCCTGAACAACTCACACTTTCGGAGACCCAAGGAGAACCTCTCATGGGGTTTTCCTGGCAAGATTGGTTCCGTGGGAGTTTGCCTTTGCCTTCCACTGAGGCTGAGAGAGTATGGCATGCCCAAGGTCAATCAGTGAGTTTCCACGCTGAGCAGGGATTCGAGCCCTGGCCTCTGGAACTGCAGCCCATTGCTCAAACCGCTACATCGCACTGCTGCAGGAAACCTCATCCCGCAAAAGGCAGACTGGCACCCTCCTTAAGACCTTTCCATGGGCAAGCGAAGAACTTTCTGCTCCGGCAGGTCTTTGAGAACTGCATTTTTAGGGGAAGATAGGCCTTGCATAGCAGGCTGGGTTATTTTTGTTACGTTTTTATTTGTTGTTCTTTAATGGTTTATGCTTATCCAATTGTTTTTTTATTCTGCTTCCCACACTATCCACCCGGTACATTCAAGTCCTCCGGGGGAACATCTGCTTCCACCGGCCAGGAGAGACTGGCAGCGGTCACCCGAAGGACCTCCTCGTTGGCCGCCCCTGGACCGTGGAATGACCGGCCGGAAGGAATTCGACAGCAAAATACGCTGTCTGAATTTTAAAAACCGCTAAAGACCTATCTCTTTCCGGTAGGCCTACCCAGTCAATTTTTAACTATGAATTTTAAATCAGTATATTTAAATGGTTTTATGTGTTTTTACCTATATTTTAATCTACGATGTACCCTGCCTCAAGCCCTGGGAGAGGCAGGTAAGAACTAAACTATTTATTTATTAAATTTGTGTGCTGCCTTTCCCCTAGAATGGGACCCAAGGTAGCTTCCAACAGTAAATTAAAACATTACAATATTTAAAATCAATTAAACATTAGAAACATATAAAATCATAGAAACCTACAACAACATACAGTTGTATATTATTTTTATTAGTAGCAGTAGTATTAATATTTTAAATTGTATTTATTTTATTGCATTTTAGATATTTTATATTTTACATAAATATACATTGCATTTTAAATATTTTAGATATTTATATATTTTACATGAACTTTATATATTTTAGATATTTTATGTATATTTAATTGTAGTTTTGTATACTGTTAATTTTTATTTTTATAAAAATAAAAATAAATTTATTTTTATGAGAAATAAATTTTTATTATTATTATTATTATTATTATTATTATTATTATTATTTGATGGCTTACTTACTTTTTCAGTTTTGTATACTGTTAACTTTTATTTGTATACCGTTAACTTTTACTTATCTGTCTTAAGGTCACCGTGAGTCCTGAACTGGGAAAAATGCAAATGGCGTAGAAGTAAAGAAACAAATAACTTGTCTCGCTCACCAGCAGCTCCTCTTCTTGCAACCTTCGGGCAATCTCGGCGTCGTAAAGCTCCTGGTCCTGAGCGGCGACTGGGCGGGGTTTGGCGTACAGATTTTCTTTCTTTGATTTTGTGCCTAGAAAAGAGAAGTCAGATTTCTTATTCCCAGGAATGACCGAAGCCCTGAATCGGTTTGTTTAACTTGCTCATCCCGCCTTTGCCCCTCGCCAGACTGCGACTGGGACCCAATGCCGCTCACCAAATTAAAATAAATAAATATGGATAAACAGGCTGTCATTAAAACCTAATTGAACAAGTTATCATGGTAAAAGCAATTTTGTCATTTTTTATTAGGAAGTTTTTTAAATATGTTAAAAAGTGTAACTAGTCTAAAGAAAAAACAGATACAGGAAGAAAGAAAAAGAAGATTAAGAAATGATACGAAATACAAAGAGGAATATATGAAATATTTGGAAAGAAAGAAAGAAGAATTGGAAAGGAAATATAGAAGATTACTGCAATATATAGCTACAGCAGCTTGGCTTTTATACGCACAAAGATGGAAGATTTCAACAGTACCAGCAATAGAAGACGGCCTGTTAAAATTAAACGATTTAGCAGAAATGGATAAATTATCTGTTTCGGTGAGAGGAAAAAATCACAAAGAATCTTTGACTGGCTTTCTGCAAAAAAAAAGCAGGGGGAAGAGGTAATAACACTGGGTTTTGGGAATTAGTTGGATTTGTTGATCAGAAGTGTAATAACCAATTCTTAAAATGGGGGTAAGATTATAATACTTATGTTTATAACCGCCCACAAGAAGAAACTTGGAAGTCACTTTTCTATTTTTATATGATAAAAGCATTTTTCAAAACATCCCAGGACAGAGGATGCTGGGAGCTGGACCATAGAAAAAAGAACATTTTCCAGCTCTTGAAACCCCTGTGAGAAGAACTATATCTTTGGAACATCTTTAGAATAGAGGACGGCTGAGCGATTGTGGGGGCTGTAGTCCAAAAAAGCAACTTTCCCAAGCCCTGGAAACCACCGTGGGAGGAACAGCATCTCTTCAGTGTAGGGAAGTGATGCTCCTTTTCCGTTCTGCTACAGCAATTTTCCCAGGAAGGGACCGGGTGAGTCTGCTCACCACCAAAAAGGGGCAAAAAAAAAAAAAAAGGGAGCCTCCACATGACTCACAATTTTGAGGATACACAACACACACCCTGGGGAGCACCCACAGGAAGTAGAAATGAGGATCTGTTTTTGCAGAGGCGCTCACATTATTTCAAGCTTGACTAGTGATGCAGAGATAATGAAACTGGTGGGGATGGGCGTGAACTGGGGGTTCACACGGCCGGTGGGGACGGGCGTGAACTGGGGGTTCACACGGCTGGTGGGGACAGGTGTGAACTGGACGAAAGCTGCAAAGACCCTTGTTTTCAGTCTCTCTTGAGGGTCAAAAGATCAGGGACAGAACTGAGCCCCACTGTTTGGGCCACATAGGACGCGTTATCAGGGTCACCCAGCCCACCTCAGGGCAGCTCTATGACACCTGTTAGGCAGAGTTTGGACATTTTGCCTTTTTGCATCGCCAGAAGGCCCCAGCCAGCAGGGCCAGGGGATGGGGAGCTTTGGGGAGCTGCAGTCCACAAAAGGAACTTTTACAAGGTGCTTATTTAGTCTGAGTTAGCGTATACAGATCAGACAGCCAAACAAGGAAGTTTGATGCCTGGTTATGACCTATATGGAGAGGGAACGCACGTGTTGTGGTTTGAGCACTGGACTGTAACTCTGGAGAAGAGAGTTCAAATCCCCGCTGAGCCACAGAAACCCACTGAGTGAGCTCGGGCAAGTCACACACTCTCGGCCTCAGAGGAAGGCAGGGGCAAACCCCCTGTGAACAAAAGTTGCCAGGAAAACCCTGCGATAGGTACGCCGTCTTAGGATCGCCCTAAGACAGAAATGACCTGAAGGCACACAACATCAATTCACACGCACACACTGAGGAGTCAGTGTGGTCAGCGCTTTGACCATTGCAGTATGACTCTGGAAAGCAGGGTTCAAATCCCCGCTCAGCCAAGGAAACCCACCTTGGGCAAGTCATACTATCTCAGCCTCAGAGGAAAGCAAGGGCAAACCCCCTCTGAAGAGATCTTGCCAAGAAAACCCCAGGATAGATCCACCTCGGGGCCACCATAAGTCAGGAATGGCTGGAAGGCACACAACAGACAACATCGAGGTGTCTTGTATTGCTTGGGTCCAAGTTAGGTGAAGGACCACCTTCTCCCTTAGGAGCCTGCCAATGTTCTGAGGTCTTCTAAGCATCTCCAACCCACCGCTGCCAGAGGTGTATCTGGCAAGAACACGCGAGACCCGTCCGTGGTGGCTGCTCCCAGGCTCTGGAATTCCCTGCCGGAGAGTCGAGAGAGATGCTCCCCGCGGTCTCCCTCCAGAAGCAGACAAAGACAGGCCTCTGGAAACCCAGAGCTGATGCTGAAATGGGTTTTGACAATCTACTATACTGAGTAATGTGCTGTATTTTCTGTACTGTTTTTGTTTTTAATGGGCGTGCTTTTAAATGGCATTAAGGTCTATTTAAAGTTTAATTATATTTTAGCTTTTGTATATCTGAATGCTGCAAACATTTATATGTACCTGTTTTACCTTTATTTACTTATGCATTTATTTATTTAATAATAATAATAATAATAATAATAATAATAATAATAATAATAATAATAATAAAATTTCTATCCCACCTCTCCAGATGGATCGAGGCGGCGAACAACAATAATGCATTAATTACATTAAAAACATTAAAAAACATACCCTATCCTCCCCGCCCACCAACCCAGCTAAAACCAACCAATTCAAATTTATTGAATTCATGCCCTGCCTCTCTCCTGAGACGGGATCCACGGCAGCCTTACAAACCACTTTGAGTCCCAAGCATCAATATAAACCAGCAAACAAAAGCGACGTCTCTGTTCGGAGCAGAGACAGAGGGCCCGTTCACATTACGCAATACTAGCATTTTGATAGCACTTTAAGGTCAAGGACTCCACCCTGCAGAATCGTGGAATAATCAGTTTGGCAAGGCATTTAAAATTCTCTGTTAGGAGATCTCAAACTGCATATCCCAGGATTCCAGAGGAAGCAGAAAGGACAGGTTAACATGTAATTTCACAGGAAAATGCAAAGCATGGACACGAGTTCTCTTAAACATAATAACGCTGAAAGTTTCTTTCTGTTATGACCTGTTGGCTTTTGAAGCTCCAACAAATCTGATATTCGATGCTGAAGCCAGTAAGTTATCCCGCCTCCCCGCTTCTTTTCTGGCTAAAAATAAGACACACTGGAACTTCCGCCCCATTTCGACACGACTGCCTTTGTTTCGAACTCACAGCGACGCCCCCGTCGCCCGGAGGGAAGCGACGAAAACCGGAAAGGCAGATGACAGCTCATTCCAATCCCTGCACAGCCCCGCTATTCAAAACGATAAAACGGCTCTTGTTTAGCAGATGGCTGTTTCCCAACACAGATGGAATATTCGCCGCAGGATTTAACAAGGCCGAAACTAGACACTGGTATTTCTTCACGGGGCTCATCCACCCACCCGGTTTGCATTTTAAACATATGCCTGTCTGAATTCACTCATTTCCCCTCTCTCATTTTGGTCTGAAAAAATGTAGGACGGAGGGAAACAGAGCTTCTCCAGGAAAATACCACCCGGTTACCTGTTTGCCAACAACACTGAAATTAACAGGAATAACTAACAACAATAATAACTAAAAATTAAATATTAACTAATAATAATAACTAGCTCAGACCAGTTCCCTGTAAGTCAAAATTCTCTTTATCAAAAGGAACAGAAAGGTCATTTCCTCAGTTTGTGAAGAATGAAGGACCAGTTTCTACTTGCTGAAATAATACTGAAAAGGTCGGAGACAGATGCATACATAGCATGGCTTGACTACCCAAAAATAAAATAAAATAAAATAAAATATGATTCTTTGTCACCTACGTGGGTAAAAAAAAAACGACTTAAAATTTAAATTGCTAGTACAAGTATACTTCAGTTAACAAACAAAGTATGCTCTTGAGCATTACTTCCTTATCGGGAAATTTAGAACCGGAGGTACAAATACCACAGAAAGGATGGGGATGGTTTCCTACATCACAAAGCAGAAAGAGGCTCAACATGCTCCAGTAATCTAACAATATGCACATGAAAAATGAAGCCACCAGGTCAGGTAAGCCTTGCAGAAGTTAACAAAACCAACTTGAACCTTCCAGAGGCCATCTGAAATCTTCTTCCAAAACTAATCTGGGGATGATATTTTTCTCCTAAACCAGGCTTCACTTTTCTTATGGTTTTCATTTTTAGGGCCAAACTTATACATCCATGCCTTTTTTTTTTAACATGGTGAGGGTAGAGTCAGGCTTATCTGCTTTGCCTTTTGTCTCTGTTTTGCTCTTTGCACATGCCCAGTAAAGAATTCTGGAGGCAGCTACTGTTTACCTCCCCTGACGTAGACAGGCATACATGGCTACAGCAGGATCAGCTTCAGCAAAATCCCTTTCTTTCTTGCACCATTTACTGAAGAAAAACTGTGCAAACCAACACCGAAAGAGTGTTTCTCTAGGCTTTCTTCCCCCGGTGCTGATGCTGCTAAAAACACTTCCAGCTGAGTAGAGGATGGAGCAGAAGAGTACAGCAGGGCAGGCATAAAAAGGTTTTGTAAGAAGGAGCTCCTTTGTCAGAGGTCTTGTTAACTGAGGAATGCCTACTCCGAATATGCAAAACAAGAAATCACAAAGTCTTAAAATCAACACTCGAACGTAGAAACATAATTCAGGCCCCAAACTCCTGGGCTGTATCAGTTATTTGACATTAAGCAGTCACTGTGGTTTGGACTTCAACAGAACTAGGTGTTCTAGATAGAAAAACCCAGAAAATCAGGACAGCAAACCACATTCTACACCCTCAAAGTGATATTAACCAAGAGAACCCCAAAAAACTCACGGGGTCGACTCGGAGGCACCTGCGCACCCACCCGCCCGCCACGGAAGACTGGTGGCTGATAGCCGCGGCAAGTGAACCAGACGGGGGAAGGGGCAGGGGCACGAGACAGAGACGGAGAGAGAGCCAGAGTTCCAGGTTTTCCAGGAGAGGGCTTTCTCTTGCTTTCGCCGCCACGTACCCTCCAGCAGCCGACAGGTGAAAACTGGGACACATGTGGCCAAAGCACACCAGGGGTGCGGCCAAGACAGCAAAAGTTGCCAGGAAGTCCACTTCAGAGGGGCCCTATACTTTTTCCTATATCTGAAATAACCTATAATGGGGCATTCCATCATGCCATCAGTATATCCATGAAACTCAGGCTGAAACAAATCCTCTTTCAAAGAATCATAGAATCCTAGGGTTGGAAGAGACCCCAGGGGCCATCCAGTCCAACCCCCCTCTGCCGGGCAGGAAGACACATCAAAGCCCTCCCGACAGACGGCCATCCAGCCTCTGCTTAAAAACCTCCAAAGAAGGAGACTCCACCACACTCCATGGAGGCGGCAGATTCCACGGCCGGACAGCCCTGACCGTGAGGAAGTTCTTCCTGAGGTTCAGGTGGAATCTCCTTTCCTGCAGCTTGAACCCATTGCTCCTTGTCCTGGTCTCTGGACCGGCAGAAAACAAGCCCGCTCCCTCCTCGACATGACATCTCTTCAAATATTTAAACATGGCTGTCATGTCCCCTCTTAACCTTCTCCTCTGCAGACTAAACATACTCAGCTCCCTAAGCCGCTCCTCATAGGGCTTCATGGCTTCCGGACCCTTTTGGTCGCCCTCCTCTGGACACGTTCCAGCTTGTCGACATCCTTCTTGAATTGAGGTGCCCAGAACGGGACACAGTATTATTCCAAATGAGGCCTAACCAATGCAGAATAGAGTGGTACCATTACCTCCCTTGATCTAGACACCATACTCCTGTTGATGCAACCAAGAATCGCGTTGGCTTTCTTGGCTGCCGCGTCACACTGCTGACTCATGTTCAGCTTGTGATCTACCAAGACTCCCAGATCCCTTTCACATGGACTGCTATCCAGCCACGTGTCCCCCATCCTGTATTTGCGCATTCCATTTTTTCCATAAGTGCAGGATCTTACATTTCTCTCTGTTGAAATCCAACATCTCACTTTTCCCCCCAAACT
This sequence comes from Cyclura pinguis, assembly GCA_030412105.1. Taxonomy (NCBI): domain Eukaryota; kingdom Metazoa; phylum Chordata; class Lepidosauria; order Squamata; family Iguanidae; genus Cyclura; species Cyclura pinguis. Next base: position 2,004,253 of record CM059601.1, read on the forward strand.
GGAACTTCAAGCAGCTCACAGTTTAAAACAACAAGGCAATTAAAAACATATAAAAAAGGAATACTGGATAATAATGGATCTAAAGGTAGTTTGTAAATGCTAAGAATGCATACCTAACAGATAGAGGCAGGAAGAACCTAAATGAGGACATTCAAGGAGCACAAGTAAACTACATATTATTTTCCAAACAAGGGAAGGTAGGAAGTTAAATAGGACCTGTATTAAAAGAGATGGAACTAACACTGGTGTCAAATGAACACAATAGGGACAATACGCGTATAATTAGTCATTATAATCAGTGTTATGAAAATCAACGTTCATTTGCAATCAGCAACATAGCACATGTAAGTTTTATTTTACATACATTTTTCTTTTTTATAATTAAAAAGTGAACATTAAAAAAAATAGACTATTTACAGCATTAAAACAATACTGTAAATCATCCCTCAGTAAAAGAATAAAATGCAATTTGAAAAGATTTTAAAAACAACAATTAAAACAGAGCAGCACTCTCAACAAAAGTACTGCTTGAGGCTTTTTCCTCGCTATAACTTTCTTTTTACGTAGCCCCAGAAAACTCACTTTCCCTGCCTCTGCCTAGTATGGCCCAGACCCCCTTGCAAGAATCAGCAAAACCTGTTCCCCGTTACCTGGATTCCGGGGGAGACCCGTGTCCGGTTCCCTGCTCTCCCTATGACGCGGGGAGGAAGAGGAGGGTCTTTCCCTCTCTCCCGCTCTTTCATATTCCCCTCCGGCATCCCTCCTGCGGCCTCGCCGGGCAGGATCCTCCCAGCCGTTGTGCCTGGGGTCCCGGGAAGGGGTCCTTGGGGAACACTGTCCCTCCTGGGGCGGGAGCCTATTTCGGTCAGGGTTTGGTGAACAGCTGTTCCCACGGTGCCGGTAGGGGGAGCGGCGTCTCTCCCTCCCAGCGTCCAGGCTCAACGGCCTCGGAGAGTTCTCTGAGCCAGGGGACTGCCTCTCCCGATACTTGGGGTGCCTGTTGCTGCGATCCGAATTTGTCCCTTCGTCTTCCCGGTCCGTGAAAAGAGCGGGGGGTCTTTGGGGCCTCTCACGGCTTCGCGGCCTCCCTTCTCGCCGATCGCCGCCATCACCACCACTAGTACGGTCGGCCTCCCCCTCCAGCGAAGACGCCGCCCGAGGCCTCTCCAAACTGTCCGGGTCCCTCCTCCTCCTCCTCTCCCCGGTTCTTCCGTCGCCACGATCGGTGCCTTCATCCTCCACCTCCGGAGCAGGCACGCGGGCTTTCTCGGGTTTCTTCTCCCGCCTCTCTTTGTCACGCCGCCGGCCTCCTCGGGTTTTCCTTCCTTCCGAGGAGCTCCCCAAAACCTCCAAGTCGAGCCCCTCGGAAAGGAGAGGGGGACCCTTCCGTGTCTCCCCAGGGTGCGGCCCGTCGCCATTCCGAGGCCGGCGAGGCCTGGCACGCTCGGGTGCCTGGTCCCTGGGGCTAGCGCACAAACGGTCTGGGCAACAGATGGGATAAACAAGCAACGGAGGACGGTTAGTGACACGTGTTAAAGGCAGGGACGTGCCCGGCAGAAACGGACACGCAACAGGGAAGGGCAGAGGAACATCCAAGAGAGAGCCTCAAATCGGAGAGGGAAATTGCACAGATCAAGTCAGAGGGTGAAACACGGGGAAAGGAAACCAAAATCCACCGAGAGGCGCTAGAGAGTTAGGCACTTTAAACCAATGATTCATGCACAGAATGTTGCCTTAAATGAGTCATGACAGATCAGAGATGAGCGAAGCACAACCCGTGGCCCACATGTGGCCCTCTCAACCATTTTGGAGTCCATTTTTTGCCCCCAAATGCCCTCAGGGGGGTTGCGTGGAAGGGTAATTTTTCATCCTCCCCACCCCAGTTGTTTTGGGTTCAAGAGAGGCCTTTTATTCCAACGGGAAGTGACTCAAACATTGACTAAATAATTATTTAATCCCAATTTCATCATCATCTTCCTCTTCTTCTTGATATTTTGCCTTTAAACACTTTTAATTTTACTGAGATTTTAATTATATTCTTAACTTTCGGATGATGCAAAGTGTACAGCCGACCCTCCGCAGAAACAACTTCTGCATGTGCAACTTCCATCTATCATGGGGCAGCACGTCCTGCAGCTAAAACGGCAGCTACATGCACATGAATGCGCTGAAGTGTCCGTGCGCACCTCACCTCCCTTTAATAATATTGGACACGAGCATTTGCATTTTTTGCTATTTGAGGAGGGTCCTGGAAGTGGATCCCCACAGATACAGAAGGTCCACGATATCTCTTTTAACTTTTGTAAGCTACCTGCAGTCCCAGGGCTGGGTAAAACACAAGATATTAATAAATATAATACTTTGTGGGTCATTTCCTGTTGCAAAAAGGCCTTTACTGACCTTAAAATGGTACAGAGAGAGCCAAAAGTATGGAGAAATGCCACCCATGCTTTCAGGGAACCTTAGAGGCAAACAATAATTCATTTTTTGTCAGAGGGAAGTAGCCCTCCAAGGTCTCCTGGGGGCCAAAATAGCCCCCTAACTGTCCACAGTCGCTTCCCCCTATCGTAGAGTCAGTTAGCTTAAAGCTTTCTCTTCTGACTGGGAATCACTGCCCATGATCTGAAGCACAGTGAAGGGTCTTTCATGTCATCCACTCCACCATTCCTTCCACCTGGTGATGCCAGGGGTTGAACTCAGGACCTTCTGAATGCAAAGCATGTGAACTCATCGTGGGCTGAGAGAGGGACCGTCACTTTTGGGGATATCTGTGAGAAGCCAAAGAATCAGGAAGCAGCAAAAGGCCTCCACCCCCAAAGCTGAAGAAGGAGAGAGCGCACGTGCAGGTGTGAAGAAGGAAAGAGGAAAAAGCAGAGAAACCACCAGCAGCAAATTTCCAATTCTGCAGTCCCTGAAGTCCTCAGGACTGTGGTTTTGTTCAATCACAAACATATCTGAGAGAAGAAGAGCAGAAGCTCCAGCAAAGCATTCAGCCTCTTGCAAATTCTGGTTGGGAGCAACAATTGTGTCAGAAGACGATATTTGATGAACAGCAACAGTAGTTCAGCAAGCGTCACCTCCAGCATCCGTCAGGCTTGTCCTTCCATTCCAACACATCCATTCTCCATTCTCCACAAACAAGAATTCAGTTCTTCTCACACCATCTCCACCACCAGTAATCTCCAATGATTTTCCAGGCCAGAAAGGGAGAATCACCATGACAAAGCGTGTGTGGAATCAACCAAAGGCAGGCACTCAAAGTATAATTTCACCCACCATGATTGCAACATCATGAGATGATGAGCTCCAGCCTCTCACCCGCAATGCATCAGCCTTTACTTACAATCTGACATCCTGCAACTTTCACAGATCAAAGCCAGGACACATGTGGCCAAGCAACATCAGAGCACGGTCAACAGGGCAAAAATTACAAAGAACAAAGAACACCCAAGCCAGGAGAGGCTCCAGCAGTTTGCTTTTGCCTGGCCCTCCTGGAAAGGGCAAGATTCTGGCCCCTTCTCTCCCCTCCCCGCTCTGAGTTAACGGAGTGCAAACGACTTTTGCACTTTGAACACAGTTTGTGGCAACTTAAGACAAAGGAGTCAAATGGGAGGAGGAGAGAGAAACTGGGGCATTTTAACAGCGGCAGGAAAAGCGAGAAAGCAAAGGATTAATCTGGGCTGGCAAAGCGAAATCAGAGTGGAGGAAATGCAGTCCAATAAACCAGCTACCACTTTCTATGAAAAACCCTCCATTCAGAACAAGGAAGAAAATCAGTAATGGGTTTGTTCTAAATTAGGGCTACCACTTAGTGGAAGAAGTGCCAATTTCTCTGGCATGTCAGAGATTTTCTTCCACATTTCCTCCCACCAAACTGCTTCTTAAACTCTCCAGATCTAAAAATTTAGTTCAGTGCGGGCAAACTAATGTGGGAAACCCAGGTGCCTGATCAGCAACTGCACAAGGACAATCATCCTTACTTGCAGCCCAGGGCCAAATTTCTAGGAAGAACTTCTGACTAGGCGGTTTGGACAGCAAATTCAAAATGGAACGAACCTTCCTCGGTTTGGTGGCTACCTCCTAGGTGTTTCTGCTTACCTCTGCTTTCTGGATAGTACGTCTCTTTGTAGGGGCTGGAAGAAACGGGTTCAGGGGGCAGCGGTTTCTTCCTCCGTTTTTCTTCTTGAAGCTCCTTCTGTTGTAGAATCCGAGCTATGTCCTAAGGGAAGGGGGAGGAGAAGAAGGGGAGTCAAAACAGAAAACAGAAGCAGTCATTTACTCTGAGAAGTGATATCAGAATCGGAGAGTAGGAAGAGACCCAAGGGCCATCCAGTCCGACCCCCTTCTGCTACGCGGGAAGACACCATCCAAGCACCTCCAACAGATAGCCATCCAGCCACTGTTTGAAAACCCCTGAAGAATGAGGAGATTCCACCATACTCCACTGAGGAAGCAGTCTATCCCACTGTCCAACTGCTCTCACCATCAGAAAGTTCTGCCTAACGGTTAGGTGGAATCTCTTTTCCTGACGTTTGAAGCCATTGCTCCATATCCTAGTCTCCGGAGCAACAGAAAACAAGCTTGCTCCATGTGACATCCCTTCAAATCTTTAAACATAGCTATCATGTCACCTCTTAACCTCCTTTTCTCCAGGCTAAACCTACCCAGTTCCCTAAGCCATTTGTAATAATGTGGCGTGGTTTTCATGTCTCTGACCATTTCGGTTGCCCTCCTCTGGGCACCTTCCAGCTATCTTTCGATATCTCAAGAGTTGCCACTTAGGTAAAAGAGGCAGAGCTTCTTTTCTGCTGCTCCAGAGGGTAGAAGCCAAGGGAACAGACGCAAATTAAGAGGAAAGTGACTCCGCCGAAACCAAGGGGGGTAAAGTGGAACCCACAGGCCGCATGTGGCCATCGAAGCCAACGTGCAGTACCAAAGCTCGCCAGAAGCCCCTAAAGCCCCAGATCCTTTTTTAAAAACACACATTGATTTTAAGGCAATTTTGTTGCCTGAAAACTGGTAAAACCCCATCACCACCAGGAAAAACTAGTGACTTCATGTCACTTCCCCCAATCATGACATTTTAGCCCCGAGGGAGGGGCAACTGCTCCCGTCATTTCCACAGTTTCCTGTCAACAAAATTAGGATCAGGAAGGAGATTCGGCGGTGACAAAAACTGCCTCAGAGGATCATGAGTTCTCTTTCTCTTTCTTTAGACCGAGGTTGGATTGCATCTCTTGGCCCTCCTGCATGGCATGGGGGTTGGATTGGATGACCTCAGTGGCATTGCTCCAGGTGCCCCAAAAATATCTAGAGTCCTCTTCCACGCTGACTGATTCCTAGGCCATTTCCGCACTAGACTGGCATAGTGCTATGATCCCACTTTCAGCATCCTATGGACTCCTGGGGTTTGCAGTTTAGGGAGGGGCCTCAAAGTCCACCCTCAAAGGCCCCTCCGTAAACTGCAAACCCCAGGATTCAATACGAAGTTGAAAGTGGAATCACAGCACTACAACAATCTAGTGCGGAAATGGCCCTAGACTCCTGGAAGCTCCGAGGTTCAGACAAGCCCACGCCTCGCAGCCCGATTTGCAAATCAGATGGTGCCGGAAGGTTCCCAGACTTGAAGCTGCCTACACCCACATCCTTTTCTCTCTCTTGTCCTTTCATGAAAGTTCCCAGTCATCCTGTTTTAATTTGCACAGTCGCATGTCAAAATCAAAGTCTTGGCACTCTCAAAAAAGGAAAAAAAACAACCCAACAACGACGAGGCACTGGCCATGGTACAGGACTTTCTTCTCAGCTCACAGCATCCAAGCTTACCTCATCGTCCTCCTCCTGCCGCCGCCGCTGTTCTGCTTCGATGACCAGCTTGACTTGAATTTCCTGAGCGATTTCACAGTCCTGCCGCTCTCTGGGAAATGAGAGGGAGAGAGGAAGGAAGAGGTTAGCAGGGGAAAAGACTGTCCAGAGTACCGGCTGCTGGCTGGCTGTTTCTGGTTTCTTTTGCTATTATTTTTATCTTTAGAGTCTGAAGAGTCTTTCTGAGTTGCACTTGGAAATGCAGCCAAGAAATGCCGCTTGCTCAAGAGAAATTGAAAGTTTAAAATGGGTGATACCTGGCCTGACCACAGTACATGTGAAAAAGATCAAGGAGTCTCAGTGAACACGAGTCAGTAGTGTGGTGTGGCAGCTAAAAAAGCCAATGCAGTTCTAGAATCATAGAATCATAGAGTTGGAAGAGACCGCAATGGCCATCAAGTCCAACCCCATTCTGCCATGCAGGAACAAACATTCAAAGCACCTTCAACAAATGGACATCCAGCCTCTGCTTAAAAACTTCCAAAAAAGGAGCAGACTCCACCACACTCCATGGAGGCAGCAACAGATTCCACTGCAGAACAACTCTGACTGTCAGGAAGTTCTCCTTGATACGTAGATGAAATCTCTTTTCCTGTAATTTGAATGCATTGCTCCGTGTCCTAGTTTCTGCAGCAGCAGAAAACAAGCTTGCTCCATCTTCAAAATGACAACCCTTCAAATATTTAAACATCGCTATCATGTCTCCTCTTAACCTTCTTTTTGTCAGGCTAAACATACCTAGCTCCCTAAGCCACTCCTCACAGGGCTTCATGGCTTCTAGACCCTGCATCAATAGGAGTATAGGGTTTAGGTCAAGGAAAACAATAGTATCACTCTATTATGCTTTTGTCAGACCCCACGTGGGGTAATCTGCCCAGTTCTGGGTACCACAGTTAAAGGATATTGACAAGCTAGATGTCCAGAGGAGGGCAGCCAAATGGTAAAAGCTCGTAAACCATGAAACCCTATGAGAAGTGGCTGGGTATGTTTGGCCTAGAAAAGAGAAGGCGAAGGGGGGGCACGACAGCTATGTTTGAATATTTGGGAATGGAACAAGTCTGTTTTCTGCTGCTCCTGAGAGTAGGACATGGAGCAATGGTTTCAAAATATAGGCAAATAGATCCCCTCTGAGCATTAGGAGGAACTTCCTGACAGTACGGGCAGTGGAATCTGCTGCCGCCTCCACGGAGTGTGGTGGAGTCTCCTCCTTCTTTGGAGGTTTTAATGCACAGGCTGCGTGGCCAGCTGCTGGGAATGTTTGACAGTGTGTTTCTGAATGGCAGGGGGCTGGACTTGAGGGCCCCTGGGGGTCTCTTCCAACTCTGCAATTCTGTGATTCTTCACCAAGAAGCAGCTCCTGTCACCTCTCCGTATATGTTTTGTTTCCCATACCTTTCATCATCCTTGTTGCCCTTTTCTGAACACACGCCAACTTATCTGTACCTGTCTTAGGCCATTTCTGCACTAGACGGTTATAGTGCTATTATTCCACTTCCAATATCCTATGGAATCCTGGGGTTTGCAGTTTGGGGAGGGGCCTCACGATTCCATAGGATGTTGAAAGTGGAATAATAGCACTATGACAGTCTAGTGTGGAAATGGCCCTAGAATGAGGTGCCCAGAACCGAGCACAGGACTGCAGATGAGGCCCAACCAGTGCAGAATACCGTGGGTCTATGACTTCCTTTGTCTTCAAAGCTTCAGTTTTATTAACGCAGGCTGAACATGCCCTACTCTACCTTTTCCCACATGTAGCGTATTCTCGTTGATCTTACAGAATAAAACAAAATGGAACCTTGGAGCTTCTGTGTGCAAAGCAGGGGGCCCAACCCAACCGCGCTAGGGGGGCCGAGGGGCTCCCCCACACTCACATGTCTTTGTGGCGCTCCTGGAGCCGGGCGCGGGCCTTGCGGTCCTCCTCCTCCTGGAGCTGCTTGGCCATCTGCAAGTCATACTGCACCAGGCGGTTGCGCTGGACGTTTGTCGCCAAGTGATGCTCAACTGCAAGGGAACGGAAAGACCCACAGCTCAGCTCCAGCTCTTGCCCGGGGCCACGGAGGGCAGCGAAAGGGGGATAATGCCAACTCCTCGCCTTTGCACCAAGAGGGACGTAGCGAAAGGGCGGTTCTGGGGCAACGCTTCCCCTAGACTTGGGATGCTTGTCTGACGTTATGGACTTTTGGGTGAGAAAACACTGTTGCATTTAAGGTGAAGTATCTTTATATGTGCATGGAGTAGATGTTATATGTTACGGAGGGGGTGAGAGAATGGAATTTTGGAGGGGACTTGGAAGAGGTGTGTGCACGAGGGTTAGTCAGGGGTGAGATGGGAGCCTGTCAAAATTAGGGATGAGTTAGCAGGGTTGAGGGGTCTGAGTGGCTGGGAGAGTTACTCAGAGTTAAGACACAGAGGACAGTTAGAGCTGGAGTTAGCTAGGAGATGAGCGTGAGGTGTGATTTAGATGTAGTAAATAAGGAATCCGTGACGTTAGGTTCAATTTCTGTTTAATAAATCTTTCCTTTTTGTGTGTGATACACCTTTGCCTCTGCGAAGACCACAGACTGGAAAGCTTGAGTTCAGACACGGGGCACCTGTGGCGGTAGCAGTTGATTCAGTGTGGCCACGTCCAGTGGGGATCGCAGACGAGCAGTATCTCACGTGGGAACCACGAGAGCACCCCGGAGGTCCCCACAGCCAGCAGCCGCAGTGTCAGGACGTTGGTGGCAGAAGGGGACATAGCTGGAAGCCCTCCCGACTTGCCCGGTTTGCAGGAAACATGCTTATAAATGTCCCACCCAAGAGAAAAGCAGGATATAAACCGAATCAGTCCATCAAAGAATACTTGCCCAGATTTTCAGAGGGCTAATTATTTCCCTTTCATTTTTAAATACAGTCCTGCCTTCACTTTCACGGGTTTCACCTTCAAGACTTTGACCATTCATGAGCACCCATGCCTTCCCCACTTCTCCTTCTCCCATCCCCTTGCATTTTGCCCCTGCATGGAAAACTCACACCAACTGGCAGTGGGGGGTTGGGGGGGCAGGAGGCTTCCACAAGTCTTCTTTTTCCCTCTTGGTGTGTATTTTCACTGAGGCAAAACACAAGAAAATGGGTGGGGGAACCCCAGAAGGGGAGGGGGACCTTGGGGAAGAGTTACTTGTGCTTTTCCCACTTTTGTTAGGGTTTTGCTAGGCCCTGACCCCTCCTCGCAAAAGTGGAGGGGCCCCTTTTCTTCTAAAACGACCATTCCCCCCTGGTTTTAAAACACTTTCATTTATTAACATAAGAGAAATGAAGGAGAACATTCCTGAGATTAGTCATTGCTTCCTTCGAGCAGAAAATGAGTGAAGAATTGCATTGCTATTAAAAACACACCAGACCTAAAACGATCCAACTTCCCTGTCTCTCTGTGTACCTCCCGGGTGGTCCTGCTCCAAGGACAAGACCAACCAAAATGACGCAAAGCAGCATAAGAGGAAGAAGCATGAAAAATAGCAATATTGCCCAGAATCCCCCGTTGCGGTTCATGTTACATCACCTCAGCTGCACAGCAGAGGTGCTGAGAAAATTCAAAGACGGGGCCATATCAGTCTGGATCAACACGCAAAGGGATCTTGTGGCACCTTTGAGACAAATGGAGAGAAAGGAGCCGGCAGCATGAGCTCTCATAGGCTTAAGTCTGCTTCACCAGATGCACACAGTGAAGTCTCTAGAAACAGACTAACTCCCTCCACCATTCATACGGTTACCTACTGGCCTCGGCTTTAGGCAACTTCTTTTATCTTGTCTTTATCCCCACCACCACCCAATGATGTAGTCTCTGCACCAAATGCACAAGTTTTGCATTTCTATTGCTATTCATAGATACAGCCAGCTCCTCCATAGCTATAAAGGTCTGTTCCTAAGCCCTTCACTCTAGGCATCTGAAGAAAGAAGTTCCAACTTCTTTCTTTCAGTTAGGCCATTTCCGCACTAGCCTGTTATAGCGTTACGATTCCACTTTCAACATCCTATGGAGTCCTGGGGTTTGCAGTTTCGGGAGGGGCCAGGCGGAAATGTGCGGAAATGGCATTAGTCTCAAGGGTGCTACAAGATCCCTTTGCATGCTAAGAAGCCCTGTTGGTGCATTGTGAAGATACATAATGGGAGACTGGCAAAAAAAAAATAAATGTCCTTAAGCTCACTAGCATTCCCCAACCAGTGTTCTGATGCCGGATGGGACTTATGCACATCGGTTCGCTTGTGCATCAGTCCCAATGCGCATCAATCAGTCGCTCTGCTGCCTCTCCTACATAGTAAGGTAACAGCAGGTCTTTACTGGATATGGACGTTATGGAATTGCCCAGTTCTAAGTCCACTTATGAGATATTCATTCCCAACAGGATACTGGCCAATAACAGTAATGCAGATACAGTCAGCCCTCTGTATCTGTGGATTCTGGATCCACGGGTCCAACCAACCATGGCTTGAAAATATCCCTCCCCCCACAAAAAATAGAAATTCCAAAAGGCAAACTTTGATTTTGCCATTTTATATAAGGTTGAATTGCTATCTGTCAGAGCGAGTGCTTTCATGGTGCATCACTGCATGGGGTTGGACTGGATGGCCCTTGGCATCTCTTCCAACTCTATGATTCTATGGTTCTATTAGAGATGCCCTTTTACTACCCCATTGTACATAATGGGACTTGAGCATCCACAAATGTTGGCATCCATGGGGGTCCTGGAACCAAACCCCAGGGGATACTGAGGGCCCACTGCAGGTTTACCATACACAAGCAGTGGAAACAAGCTTGTTTGGGTTGAAGAGACTTACTTTCCTGTTCTTGAAGGCTGTGGGCCAGCGTGTGATCTTCCAGGACCGCAAAGTCTCGACACACTGTGAGGGAAAGACAAATAAATAAAGTTATTACTTATCTATTGATCTTATATCCTCGATTTCTCCCAGCACAGGACTCATGGCTGTACAAACATACGACAGAATTAGAAGCATAACAGTAGTTCATACATGTATGCATGTACACCCAAATGTACAGTTTCAAGAGAGGATTTTACAAGGATACACTATCTGACAAAAATAGGACCACTGTATACAGTCTAATATTTTGTTCAATATACAGCATCATTCACCCGGTAGTAGTCAGAGGCTTACTGTCATTGTTGTACTAGACTTTGGTTCTCTGCTCTCCCCAAAAACCAGGGAAAACTGCCCCCTTCCCATGGCTTCAAAATATCTAGAACCTTTACATTCCTAGCCTGGAGTTACCCCAAAGTTTCCCGAAGTAAAATTCTTTGTAGTACTTTTTATTCCACAGTAGCTAAAGAGTGAATAAGCAGGGCTGGAATGTTATTTCTTCTTTTTAAGAGAAAACTGAGAAAATCGAGCATCATACTGGAGGATGGAATTGAATCACCTGGCTGGCTGGCACCAAAAGAAGATGAATTTTCCCCACTACCATTACTGAATTTATCACTTTGTTTCTGGTTAAGTGGCTCTATGCCCAGAACTAGCTTGTAAACCTACACTCTTAATATTATGCTGTCTAACACAAAAATATTCCTGTAATATTCAAGCTTCAGGGGATTAAATTCTTCTAAATAAAAAACCACATATGCACTCAGCAAGTAACACGCTCTGAAAAGCAACACCCTACAATGCTGGAGGACCCAATTCTACATTAAAACTGCCAGAAATCCTTGTCCACAAACTGACAAGCCAATTAAAAACCGACGAGGAGAGGAAGAGAACAGAACTCCCTCCATCTGGAGACTTGCCAAAGCTTAAACCTGAGCATCTTCTGGATCAGGGCTTTCCAAATGGTGCGCTGCAACACGTTAGTGTGTCACCTGAAGTGTGTAGGTGTGTCACCTACAACCTTGGAAATGTATGTTATTATCTATAAATCATATATTTTTGAAAATTTATGAAAGGTTTTCGTGAGATATGTTGTGTCCCCATACATTTTGTTATTACAATTTACTGTATTTGCCAGCGTATAAGACTCACTTTTTCTCCTGAAAAATATTGTTTGAAAATGGGGTGCATCTTATATGCCGGTGTGTCTTACACGCCATCAACTAGTATTTGCCAGTGTGTAAATGGGGTACGTCTTATACACGGGTGTATCTTATACATATGTACGTATGTGTCTGTATCTCTTAAAAGGGGTTAGTTTAACCTCCAGTTTGCTAGTAAAACTGAATTACTGTGTTGCAAAATGATGCATGTCTAAAAAAAGTGTGTCACCAATATGAAAAGTTTGGAAAGCTCTGCTCTAGATGCAAAATAAACACTGCCTGGCCTGAGAATACTTTGCCACAATGCGGTTATTTTAGTTTGTCTTAATCCATTTCTCTTTTAATGGGATAACTAAATGGATTATCACAGGAGGCCTTAATTGTTATCTGCTCCAGACCCCCTGGGATAAATCAGACAATACAGAGATCACTCTCCTTCTGCTTATCACTTTTAACATACTAATTGATGCACACTTCACCTTCTGTCAAGTGGGCAGGATGTGGCCCCTGGGTTGTTCTTCGGGCCCTCAACCCATCCAGACTCCCCGTCTGGACAAAAAAACAAAAAAAAGGCCTACTGCCGCTCCTCCTGGAAGCTCCCAGAAACAACAATTTGCATTTTCAATAGGTTGCAGCACTTGTCAACATCACTGTTGAGATATAGAGAAAGGCTCTCCTCCAGCCAACCTGAAATTTATAGAACTGTAGAGTTAGAAAGGACCAGTAGAGCCATCCAGTCCAATCCCCTTCCTTTAATCTATTCCACTGCTGAATGACCTTTACCATCAGGAAGTTCTTGCTAATGTTTAGGTGGAATCTCTTTTCCTGTAGCTGGACACCAATGATTCTTGTCCTGGTCACTGGAGCAGCAGAAAACAGGTTTGCTCCATCTCCCATACGACATCCTTTCAAATATTTAAACACGGCTTTCAAGTCCCCTCTTCATCTTCTCTTCTCCAGGCTAAACATCCCAAACTCCCTATGCCGCTCCTCATAGGGCTTCATAGTTTCCAGGCCTTCTACCATTTTGGTGGCCCTCCTCTGGACATGTTCCAGCTTGTCCATATCCTTCTTGAACTGTGATGCCCAGAACTGGGTACATTACTCCAGGTAGGGTCTGACCAAAGCAGAATAGAGTGGTACTAACACTTCCCTTGACCTACACGAGTGCTGTAGTCTTCCTAATTTTTAGATGGAATCTCTTTTCCTGTACTTGGAAGCCATTGCTCTGCAGTGTCCGAGTCTCCAGAGCAGCAGAAAGCAGACATGCTCCATCCTCCATATGACATTCTTTCAAATGTGTACACACAGCTATTGTGTCCACACTTAACCTTCTCTTCTCCAGGCTAAACGTCCCCAGCTCTCCAGGCCACTTCTCCTAGGGCTTCATGGTTTCTGGGCCTTTTCCTCCTCTGGACACAGCTGCTCACCCCTGATTTATAGACTGGTATATTGCATAACGTAGTGGTCTGGGTACGTGACTACGACTCTGGAGGCTGTCGTTGGACTCACCGCTGAGCCATGGAAATGCACTGAGCGATCTTGGGCAACTCACATTCTTTCAGCCTCAGAGGAAGACAACGGCAAACCTCCTGTGAACAAATCTTGCCATGAAAACTCTGTGATAAGTTCGCCATAGGGTCACCATAAGTCGGAAATGACTTGAAGGCACACAACGACAACAATATTGTATTGTCAGCTAAGACAGAAACCTGCACTTTTCTTCCTTTTTTCGGCTTCTATGCCACTATTGAAAAAACTGTAGATGTAATGATCAGATGTCATCTGATTCAACTTCCAGACGGATATTTGGAAACCACCTGAATGTTCGGCCAGAAAAATCCATTTCTGGATAGACATATCTCCTGAACGCTTCACTTTAATGCATTTTAAGAAACCAAGAACCCTGAAAAGTTGATCATGGATTAGACACAACAAAGGAAACAACCAGGAACCAAGCCGGTTTTGCTCACCCTTGCTCCCAAACCACATCAACTGCACGCGGGATGTGGTTGCAAAGTATGCCGGAGGTCTTAAAAACGTAATAAGATTTAGCTTTCTAGTTTTGGGCAGGGGTGGGGTGGGGAGAGCTATAATGAAAGGTAGAACAAGAGATATTTATAAAGTGCTGGACAATGTAGAGTTTAAAAACCTGCAAATAATTCATGTATGAGCACGCACAAACTAATTAAATTAAAATGGTAACTGGTCCACAGATCAAAACAATGGATGCATTTCATTGTGCAATTTCAGGTGGTGTTTTTGGAGAAGCTTAACTTAGTAGCAGAGCGCCTGCTCTGAACAATGAGGGTCTCAGGCAGGGACAGAAAAGCACGGCTGATACTGTCAAGAGAGACATTATGAGGCTACATAGACTGACCTGGGATAACTCAATTTCCCAGGGAAGATTCCACCAGAAAAAGGGTAATTGTACCCATGGTCCACCTCTGGCCTTTCTCTTTCAAAAAGCTTTTGGAAACTGACTTTTTTAAAAAATGCCTTTTATGGCCCTGTGCTGTTTTTAATCGGTTTTAAAGTAAGATTTTAAATGGTTCGATTCTGTTGTTATTTAATACTGTTTGGCCATAAAAAGAGTAAAAAAACTGCAAACCAAATTCAACAAAAACTGGGAAGGATCCCCAGAAGCCTACTTCTTGTTTTGAAAAATTATGTGTGTGGGGGGTTTGGGGAAGGGGGTAATATTAAACAGCGCAGGGGATCCTTGCATATATGTATGTATGTCTCTGTATCTTCAAGTCACCTGTTGACTTATGGCAACCTCCTGGATTTCATAGTGTTTATTTAGAAAAGGGAGATTTAGAGGTGTTTTTGCCAGTTCCTCCTGCTGAAATAGAGCCTGCGGCATCTGATATTAATTTTCCTATGACCCATTTTTTTTAAAAAAAATGGACTGCCAGTCCCAAAGGCTTCCAGGAGATGCAATTCAGCCTTTTAAGAAAACTGGTAAAAGGGCAATCTGAGAAACCTGGACTGCAGACCCCACCATTCCTCACCAGGCTGAGCTAGCTGGGGCTGCTGGGCCTTGCAGTCCAGCAATGTCAAGAGTCTAATATCATCATGATTTCCCATTCTTGAAGTATACGATCATAGAATCCTAGAGCTGGAAAAACCCCAAGGGTCATCTAGCCTGGTATGGACTTTCTCCATCTGGAAGACCTATGTTTTAACCCCATTTTTACAGATATTGTTTTACGCCGCTAGAACACAGAGCAATGGCTTCAAATTACAGGCAAAGAGATTCCACCTAAACATTAGGAAGAATTTCCTGGTGGTAAGAGCTGTTTCGACAGTGGAATGTGCTGCTGCTTCAATGGAGCGTGGTGGAGTCTCCGTCTTTGGAAGTTTTTAAAGAGAGGCTGAGTGGCCATCTGTCAAAGGGAACACTTTGGTTGTGTCTTCCTGCATGGAAGAAGGGGGTTGGACTGGATGGCCCTTGGGGTCTCTTCTAACTCTATGAGTTTATGATCTCATACTTCAGGAGCAAGAAATCATGATGTTGCTAAACTCCTGACACTGTGGGACTGCAAGACCCAGCAGCCCTAGCTAGCCCAGCTAATGATGAGGAACGCAGTCCACCAAGATCTCAGAGGGCCACAGGATTTCCCAGCCCTGTTCTGTGGCCTTGGTCTCTCTCTCACCCAAGGTGGTCACACCAGTTTCCCTCACCCAAATGCTGTCCAGAAAGGTTCTGGCTGGAGATGATGGGCATAACAGTCCAACCAAGGCTTGGAAAAGTTACTTTTTAGACCTCAGCTGCCAGAATATGGGATTCCTGAAGCCATAGGCTAGAAAATAACTTCTTCAAGCTCCGAGTCCAAACCCATTTGGAGGAAATAAAACAGACAGAGATGAATGCAACCTAACTGGAAGCTGTTTTCCAAGGTCTCCAGCAGAGAAAGCCTCTCTTAATACCTGGGATTAAACCATGGACTTTCTGCTCTGAAAGCATGCAGTCAAATATTGAGCAATGTTCTGCTTTTGATCCTCCTGCCTCTGTTTGCTCTTAAACAAATTAAGCAACTGCTGCCTCTTTCACCTCTTAAAAATAATAATAAGAAAAATCCTAGGAACAGGGGGCCCGGGAACAAAAACAAGCTGAGAACATTCCCAACCACTCTTCTAAGAGCCACCAAAGTGCAGCAGAGTTTCGGTGCAGAGCAAGAAGGCCTACATAACTAACTGCCAGCCGCCAAGTTCTCTTCCTCCAGCCGTATTAGGAGAAAGCCTTCAGGGCATTTTCCTCTTTTGAAAGTCCGCTGCAGAAAAGTCAGCCTCACTTCTCCAGGAAAGTTGGATCGCTGTAATGGGTTCTACGTGGCACCGCCTTTGAAAAGTGCTCAGAAACTTCAGTTGGCCCAGAAGAGCCGCAGCCAGATTGCTAACTGGGGCTGGTTTCAGGGAGATAAGGACTCTCTTGTTGCAACAGCTCCACCGGCTGTTGGCTTGTTTCTGGGCACAATTCAAAGTGCTGGTGGTGACCTATAAAGCCCTATATGGCTCAGGTCCAGGCTATCTGAAGGACCCTATATCCCTTTATCAGAGCTAGTGTGGTATTGCGGTTTGACTGTTGGACTGCAATCCTGGAGATCAGAGTTTAATTCCCTGCTCAGCCACGGAAACCCACTGGGAGACTTTGGGAGCATCACAATCTCTCAGAGGGCTAAAAAGGCCAATGAGATTCTGGGCTGCATCAACAGGAGTACAGTTTTAAGATCAAGGGAAGTAATAATACCACTCTATTCTGCTTTGGTTAGATGTCATCTGGAATACTGTGCCCAGTTCTGGGCACCACAGTTCAGGAAGGATAGTGACAAGCTGGACCGTGTCCAGAGGAGGGCGACCAAAATGGTGAAGGGTCTGGAAGCCACGAAGCCCTATGAGCAGCGGCTTAGGGAGCTGGGGATGTTTAGTCTGCAGAAGGGAAAGTTAGGAGGGGACATGATGGCCATGTTTAAATATTTGAAGGGATGTCATGTCAAAGAAGGTGCAAGCTTGTTCTCTGCTGCTCCAGCAACTAGGACACGGAACAATGGATTCAAACTACAGGAAAAGAGATTCCACCTGAACCTCAGGAAGAACTTCTTGACAGTCAGAGCTGTCCGGCAGCGGAATCTGCTGCCTTGGAGTGCGGTGGAGTCATCTAGATCGCCATTTGCTGGGGGTGCTTTGAGTGTTTGTTCCTGCATGGCAGGGGACTGAACTCGATGGCCACCGTGGTCTCTTCCAACTCTATGTTTCTACGATTCTATGACCCAGAAAACCCTGTGCTGCCCACGGAGTAGGACCTGAGGGCCCACGGAGCCTCTTCCAACTCTAGGATTCTACGAATGATAAAAATAAATAGATAAATAACTGTAAGCTGGACAAGATGGAACATGTCCAGAGAAGGGCACCCGCCATGGGCAAAACTCGAGCAACCGAGCCTTATGAGGAATGGCTGAGGGAGATGGCTATGTTCTTCCCCAAGAAGAGAAGACTGAGAGATCAGTTATCTTTAGAGACCTGAACGGATGTCAAGGAGAAGATACAGCGAGGTTGTCTCCTGCCGCTCCAGAGACTGGAACGTGACCCAACGAATTCAAATTACAAAAAAATAAAAAAGAGACTTCATCTAAACACGAGGAACAACACTTTTACTGTAAGAACTGTCTTGACAGTGGAATATAGACTGCCTGTCTGTTTTTAGGGGTCTTGAAACACAAGTTGGATGGACATCTTTTGGGAATGCTTTATGTAAGTACAGGGTGCCCAAAAATTACCTTTTCAATTTCAATTCTATATGTAACTGAAACCGTAAAGATAATTTACAGACACCCTGTATTCCTGCCTGGTAGAGGGTTGGACCAGATGGCCCTTTGGAACCCTTACAACTCAACAACAATGGTGGTGATGATTTTTTTATTAGAATTTTTCCAATACATTAAAAAGGGGGGGCAAAATAAGGATACAGATTTTAAAAAGGAAGAAAAAAGAACAGAAAAAAGGGGAGAAG
This sequence comes from Cyclura pinguis, assembly GCA_030412105.1. Lineage (NCBI taxonomy): Eukaryota > Metazoa > Chordata > Lepidosauria > Squamata > Iguanidae > Cyclura > Cyclura pinguis. The sequence goes on from CM059601.1 coordinate 2,022,145, forward strand.
AACAGCAAACAAAACAAAAAGAAATTTACTTTGACTTCTGACTTTCCTAACAATGGCTACACATTTTCAATATATAAAATAATGTCTCCTACTAAGATACTATTTGTGTACCTCTTCAGATAAACCAAACTTATTAATTATCAAAGCCTACAGTTAATGTGCTATCTCATCCTTCTCCCCAAAAGACAATCAACGGTTCCCAATCTTTCAGAAATGATGCGATATTTTCTTAATCAGTATTAATAGTTTATCCATTTCAGCTAGCTCAATTTCAAAATTGAGGGAGATGACAGCCTGACAAAAAGAAGGTTAAGAGGTGACACAACAACAACGTTTCAATATTTAAAGGGACGTCATGCTGAAGATGGAGCAAGCTTGTTTTCTCTTGCTCTGGAGACTAGGACATGGAGCAATGGATTCAAACTACAGGAAAAGAGATTCCATCTTGACATTTGGAGGAATTTCCTGATGGTAAGAGCCATTTGACAGTGGAATCTGCTGCCCGGCTGTGTGGTAGAGTATAATCTTTCTTTGGAGGTTTTTAAAGAGAGACTGGATGGCCATTTGCCGGGGGTGCTTTGAAAGCGTGTTCCCGCACGGCAGAACGGGGTTGGAGTGAATGGCCTTAGCGGTTGCTTCCGATTCTGTGATGGAGATGATGATGCCATGACATTCTCAGTCAAAGGAAAATTAAGAACAATTAAACCGAGGAAGCAGCAGACATCCTGGCTGCCGTTGCTGCCTCGTCCTGCCCCGGCAACCCCATGAGGAATGACTAAAGTAACCTTTACCCGGGACGGACCGGGAGAGCGGAGACGCTTTGCCGAGAGAATCAACAGGCGCTGGCTACGGCCAGGGTGAGAGGGTTGCCCAGGTGACGGACTCTGCCCCACGCGCTGCGCGCTGGCTTTCGGGGCCCTTTGCTGGGCAACAGGCACGGCTGCCGTTCCCCCTTTGCCAAGACAGGCAGCCGACCCGCGTGGGGCTCGAGTTGTGAATGTTCTGAAAGCAAAGACGTGCTTCGCTTGCAAAAACACCTGAGTAAGAACTAGGGGATGGAAAGCGTATTTGAAAAACACTCTGACCACAGATGCTGAGAGTTGGCAAAACCCCGGGGAGGAAAATCCTGGACAGATAAGAATCTTTGCAATTTGAGTAACCACACAGGATTCTGTGTGCAAAAAAAGGAAGCAGAAAACTTCACTCTCTGCGCGGAAAACATTATTTCCTGCAGAGAAAACCCACATGCAGGTTTACTGAAAACCCACAGGCAGATTTTTTTCCCTCTTTTGCAAAGAGTGCCCTGAGCTGCACAGTGTGTAGTTTTCAAGGACTCCTACAGCAAAGAGAAAAAACGATTAAACTATTCGTTCTTCCAAATAAGAATAAAATTTATGAATATTTGTAGCAAGAACACTCCCTCCACTCCTTTCCCCGATTTTTAAAGCTCACTGTTGTCGTTGTGTGCCTTCAAAGTCATTTCCAACTTACGGTGACTTTTAAGGCAAACCTATCACGGGGTCTTCTTGGTGAGATTTGTTCAGAGGGAGTTTGCCTTTGTCTCCCTCGAGAGAGCACGACCTGCCCAAGACGACTCGACAGGTTTCCGTGGCTGAGCGCGGATCTGAAGCCTGGCCTCCAGGCAGCTGTTTATCTTGCCTGGCACCGGAGGGGAAACGTCCAGCGGGACATTGCCACGGGTTCAGAAGGGAGCAACGCTGAAATTCGGACTGGATCATCACGAAAAAACAAAACAAAACTGCACAGTCCTGATGCGAAAATTTAGCAGTGTGCAAAACTCTCCCTGGGAAACTGCAAACTCCCATGGATTCCTTCAACGTTTCTTGGCTGTTTTGTCTGTCAAAAAACCTTCCAATTTGTTCTGCTTTAGGAGCAGAGAAACCTGCCTCCTCCTGAGTCAAAGCATTGTGCAAACTAGCCAAAGATTTCTTTTACTTAAAAAAAAAAAGAGAGAGAGGGAGGGAGAAGAGAAGAGAAGAGAAGAGAAGAGAAGAGAAGAGAAGAGAAGAATAGAATAAGAAAAAATTGTGTGTCCCAATGAATGCCCAAGCCAGGTGTTTTGACACCAAGTGGAGAGCAAGTGATTCCTGATTTATTTCATATCCTGACCCAAGGTGCCTCACAACAAATGTAAACAAAAGTCCAGCTAAAACCTATTCAGCGCAAAAGTTTTTTAAATAAACAATTATGTTGAAAACATATTTAAACAGCTTAAAAACACACTAAAACAAACCAAAGTATACCCCATTAAAAGGTCCTTCTGCCACAGTGAGTTCAGAGCCAAAGTCTTATCCTGCCAGCACTAAGTAAACAGAGAGGGGCTAACCTCAGTTCCTTTGGGAGGAAATTCCACAACTTGGGAGCAGGTGCTGTGAAGGCCCCGTACCCTCAAGAAACACCTTTGCATTTCCTCCAGCCCTCCCACCTGGGCAGCAACAGTCCCGCTTAATCCTCTGCAGCCTCGTTTTTTCATTTCCAAAGTTACTCAGGGTACGTAGATCAAATAATAAGCACCATGTCTTTAGAAATGAGAAAATATCTCACTGGTTGGAAATGATGTCTTTCAAGCACTTCCCTAAGCAAAACAAGCAAACTTTACCCAGCTCTGCTTTTTAACATCTTTTCACTAACTACTTTGAAGAACATATAGAAGTTGGAGATGAACTAAAGAAAGGTTTCCAAGATCTGCTTTGAACAGAAAAAAACTCCCTCTCTCCATCTGTCTATCTGTCTCTGTGTGTCTTAAGGATGGGAATAAGACTGCATGCATTATATCTGTCATTTTCAAGGCTGTGCTCACACCCAAGATTCCTGTCATGGGCTCTGTGGACCACAGAAGAAGAGTTCAAGCCCCAACATCTGAGAACTGTAAATGCAGCAACAAATGGAGAACCAAAGCTCAGAATGACCCTGGCAGACATTCATCATCCATGATTTCGACTTCTTTGCAAAGTTATTTTTATAGGCAGCTGCTGCACAGTGTTAGAACTAGTGGTTTGCATGCCAAAAGTTTTGAGCTCAGTCTTTGCTGTATCCAATGTAAACATCTGCAGGGGGGGAAACAAGTCTGGAGGGGTCTCCTCTGTGTGTCCATCCGTCTGTCTGCCCATCTCCCCTCACTCTCAGTCTTAGTGAAGAGGGTAAGACCAGGCAAAAAGTTACCATGGCCTCATTTCCTAAAGGGAAGCTTTACAAGTTCCATATATGCAACTTGCTTTAGAGATGCAAACCTTCATTAATTTTACTCTTGCAAATGAGAATGAATAATTTTGCTGTTTTTTCAACTGCTGCAAGAAATTCATAAAAAAAAGACTGTGTAATGTTTGATGACTGTTCACAGTTTGAAATTTTGTTTTTTACATAAACTTCTGTTTTCCTACATAGAAAACCCAGTTTTCTAGGCGGAAACGTTCCCTTCTGTGTAGAAAATCACTTTTTCTGCACAGGAACCTTGTTATCTTTTCCCCAACCGCCCCCAAAAGGACAATCAGGTCTCCACATTTTGTGGGCTTCACTTTTGTGGATTTGATTATTCACGGATTATTTGCTGTCCCCTCCGCTGCCTCCCTGTGCCATTTTTAACGGGAACTGCAAGCCTCATAAGGCTGAGAAACCGTGCACGAGGCTTGTAAGTCCTTCTTAAAAATGGTGTGGGGCAGCAGCGGAGGTGGCCGGAAGCCCCACCAGCCCCCCACTTCTGCCTCAAAGGAATCCACGGTGGGTTGAATATGGCAATCATACTTTTTTGTGCGTGTTAAATATGGTTTGGGAGGGCTGAGAGTTATTCACAGTTTTTCCACTTTCACGGGGGTCCTGTGCCCCAATCCCAGCAAATGTGGAGGGGTGACTGTACTTTTTTTTGTGCAGAATAATTCCTGGACTGCAAAGATTCTCATTGCTCCCATGGTTTGCTAACACTCTGAAAAAGGCATTTGGTATACTTATCGCTCAACTATTATGCAAAGGTTCTCTCCCCAACGTGGTTCTGCAGGCAGCTGCTGCAACTCCCTCCGGAAGGGACGGGAAAGGCTGGTACGTCTCCCCCTCCCTTAGACCGCTCCGCCTCCCCACCCCCACGAACACACAAAAAGAGGCCAGTTTGCAAGCCTGTTCCCACAGCTTAGCATTAAGGTAACACGGCCACACAAAAGGGAACCTCCTGCCTCTTGAGAGCAGGGCTGGATTGTGAGGCCAGGAGGTTAAGAAGATCAAGGAGCAGACAGGGCTTTGCCTTGCTCTTTGCAGAAGAAGTCTGGGGCGGGGGGGCGGAGAGGAAGAGCGTATCTCTGCCCTGCCCTCCCCACAACACACAGCAGGCCATGGTTGAGGCAGAGGGTCACCAAAAGACAATGGAACCCATCCCTCCTTGCTCAGCCTCCCTAGAAGGGAAAAAAGATGCCCCTTTCTTCACAATTGCAAGTGCTTTTAAGAGATGGGAAGACGTAAAATTGCAGGCTATGCAAGGAACGTCTCTAGCAAGCCATTTGGCATTATCACAATTGCTCCTTTCTCTTCCTTCTTTCGGTATCTGTGAACAAAATTAAGTCCTACACACACTTACCCAGGACTTAGCTCTATCGAAAGCAACGAGGCACACTTTTGAGTAGGTTTGTATTTTTCTTTATTTGAAATATCTACAGCCTACTCCATACCATAAGGTCTCTGAGTAGTTGATGATAAAATGAGTTGCAACAATTTAAAATGCAAGGATTTCTTTTGAAAAATGAAACATTCTAAAAAAGGTGAAAACAGCTGAATTGTTTAAAAAGTTAAAACAACGCATAAGATTTTGTTGCAAGCCTGAAATCCTATCCACACGTTCTTGCGAACACACAATCATGGAGCTGGAAGGGGACCCCCCAAAGGCTATCTAGTCCAACTTCCTGCCACTGCAAGAATCTACCTTAAAATACCCCTGGAAGGTAAGCATCCCACTTTTGTTTAAATATATCTCCTGTTTAACCAATCCCTCTGAACAACCTATCTTTAAAAATGACTGTAGTGGATCTTATTTGTACCTAGAAACCCACAGGACGTGAAGTGAGACATTCAATTTTGCTGTCATCCAGTTGTATTTAGCAACACATGTGTTTCAGAGAAGCAGCAATGATATTTCAAGGCTTTCTAATTACTGTGGTATCACTGCTTCCCTTTTGAAGCACTTACTTCCCTAAATACAACAGGATGACAGCAAAATTGTATCACACACCTGCAACAATACAAAAAGGTCTCTTGGCTCAAAAAGTAGCACAGCATTATATTTGACGTCTCAGTAACAAAAAGATAGGGGCCAGTGTAACAAAAAAATTACTATTTGTAAGTCACTACTCAGTAGTATATTTTTTTTTTTGCTTGAAAACTGTGCCAAACACTATTGTACTTTGCATTACAGAAGAAGTGTGTTTGTTGTGTACAGAACTGGATGCATGAACAACAGGCTGGTTAAAGCATGCCAAGGGGCAAGGAATTCAGGGCTACTTGATAGAAGCAGGCAGCATTGCTTCAGGATACGGGTAAAGAATAACTTTTTTTTAAAAAAAAAGAAAATTTCTTACTTGCATTAATACTGACAAAAAGAAGGCAGCCAAATGCCACGCAAGGAAGCCACAGCTCTTCTGGGTTTGCAAGACCTGTGTTGTGTTGCAGGTAACAGGGGTGTAGCTTTGTGGGGAGGGGGAGCAAAATGATCACATTAGACCACCCAACAACAATTCTGGCTCCTCCCACAAAATTTTACTTCAATCCCCAAATTTCTAGCATTGCAGTTCCTTAAACTTCAGTGGAGCATTTAGGAGATCAAAACAAACAGGCAGTAAACTGACTCAGTGAAGGGGAACCCAGACAATGGAAGAGTTCTAGATTTGAATTATTTTCAGTGCCTCTGAAATGCTAGAGATTTGAGGACTTAAGGAAAACTTCCTCTGTTCGTAGCTACACTCCTCTCTTCGTGGTTCCTTCTTCTTAAAGTTAACAAAAATCAAAGCTCACTTGATGAGACATTAAGAAAAACATGACAATAGCATGGCAAGGTACACTTGAAAGAATAAAACCAAAAGAAGAAATACAAGGGAAAGAGTAAGATCGCCAGACAATTAACTGGCTGGATTGTTCCATTTATTATTTTTTTTAAAAAAATGTAATCAGAAGAGGATTGGGTAGATTTTTTTTTTAAAAAAGGGGTTGTTATTTTAAATTGAATACTTATGAACATTCCATTGTTTGTTTCAGCATAAAAAAGGAAAGTCGGGATAAATTGGTTTATTTTAGCCTGAGCTTTTGTGGACTTCACCGATGCACCCGTGGAAATCCAGGAAAGCACACGTTAAACTAAATAAAAACAGCTAGTCTTTGAGAGTGCCTGAGATTGCTTCCTTCCCTCCCTATTTCCTGGTTGTTATAAAAACTCCAGATGAGATCCATATTGCAAAAGGGGCGTTGCAATTGCTCCTTCATAGGCCTCTCCCCAGGGGAGGGTGTCTGGCCAGGAGAGGAGAGACGCACAAAGGCCTCACCACCCTCCAGGGTGACTGTTTTTACTCCCATGCAAATTCAGACTGGGCTGGAATCAGGTGACAGGGCAAGAAAAAGAAAACAGCCCTCCAGGAATAAAAGTCATTCCAGTTTTACAGTGACAGCCCTGTTAATTCAATATAATAAGGAGGCGTGTGGCTGGAAGAAGGAATCCAGTGGGACCTTTAAGATTTTATCTGGCTGCTAGCTTTCGCGGGTTACACTCCATAGGCACACAGTCACTGATGGAGGGAGAAATTTAAGCCTTTCTGAATATATGTGTGAGTGTTTCTGTGCCTTCAATTTGCCTGTTGACTTAGGGTGACCCCATGATTTTAATGGGGTTCTCTCAGGCAGAGAATCTTCAGATGCGGTCTTGCCAGTTCCTTCCCTTGAAATACAGCTTACAGCACCTTGTATTTGTCGGTGGTCTCCCATTCAAGTACTAACCAGGGCTGACCCTCCTTAACTTCCACGGGCAGACAGGATTTGGTGCTTTTAGGGCATTTAGGCCCTGTGCTAAATTGTGGGTGTATGTGCCTTCCAAGCCTGCTGTTGATTTATGGCGACCCCATGGATTTCACAGGGTTTTCATCGGCAAGGAATTCTCAGAGGTGGTCTTGCCAGTTCCTTCTTCTGAAATAGAGCCTCCTGCAGCACCTGGTATTTGCTGGCGGTCTCCCATTCAGGTATGGAGCAGGGCTGACCCTGCTTAGCTGCCAAGACCAGGTGCGATCTGGTGCCTTTTAGCTATTCATAATTCTCTATCATATTATCTAGCATGATGGTGTAGTGGTTTGAGCACTGGACTATGACCTGGGAGACCAGGGTTCGATTCCTCACTCAGCCTTGGAAATCTACGGGATGACCTTGGGCAAGTCACACACTCTCAGCCACCCCAAAACCCCATTACAGGTTCACTTTAGGGTGGCCATGAGTAGGAAAGGATTTGAAGTCAACACAACATCATCATATTATCTTCTTTAGATCATACTTCCCAGAAATCCCCAACTAATATGCTCAATGGATCTGTCGTCCTTCAAAATCTTTTGCAAGCCCTGGGCATTAACTGCAGTTATCCCAGGAACCCCATATTCCCATTCAGACTTTCAAAACCAAAATGTACCCAGGAATGAGATTTGCATTCCACCTCCGTGGGACCCAAGGTGCCTTACGACTGAGATTAAGCCAAAGTGCCGCTAAAAGCCTAGTAATAAAAAAGTTCTTGAAAATGACCAAATGAACAACCCAATGCAAACAGTGCATTATCATATTCGAGCCTCAGGTATCCAACAGTGCATTTGCAAAGCGGGAAGGGTGGCATCAGAAGGAAACAAGGTGCAGAAAACGACAATTCAACGCACGGAACTCAGATCGCAAAATCCTTTCTGAACACGTCGGGGCGGTGGAGGGAAATCTCTTGGACAAACTCCTAAAAACACGAAGGGGACGAATAAACCTGGCCTGTGCGAGATTTGCAACGGTCTCTCGCCTAACGGCTAACTAATTCCCTGCGCAGAGAAAAGCAGCCCCTCAAGGCAAAGAGCTCACCTGCCAAGGCGGGGAAACCACAGAGACCCTTCCCCGCTCCAGGCACCCTCTGGAAGCCACACCGACGGCCAAAAACACCAAAACCAGCACCCGCGAGCGGCTGGAAGCGCTTTCCAAGGACTGGCGGGCAGAGCCCCGCCCTCGCCGCCTGCCGCCCCCCCCGCAAAACGGCAGAGTCCCGGCCGGGCGCTTCCCCGGGGGGCCTCGGGGGCCGGGGCCTCGGGCGTCTCGTTCGCGGCGGCGGCGGCGGCGGCGGCCCAGGCAGGCTCCCCGCCGCTCCCGGCCCCCCGCCCGGCCCGTGCGGCCGAGTTTGGGCTTTTTCCTCGCAGCCCGCAACCCGCTTCCCACGTGCCGGGCAAACCCGGGAGAAAGAAGGGGCGGCGGCGGCGGCGCCCCGCTCCCCGCAGCAGCTCTACTTTGGGGAACGACCCTCCCCATGCCTTTAACCCTCCCCCCCCGCGATCAATCCCCCCTCCCCTGAAGAACAAAGGAGCCCCCCCCCAGGCCAGCCCCCGGCCGCCTCCTTCCCGGGAAAGGGAAGCAACGGGGGGCGGTCAGGCGGGAGCCCCCGGGGACGCCAGGGGACGCCCCCCACCCCCTCCCTCCCTCCCCCCCCCCAGATCTGGCCGCAGAGAGGGCCGGGAGGGAGGCCCGCGGAGGGTCCCTCTCCAAGCCCCCCCCCAAATAGATAGATAACCCCCGGGGGCGGCCCGCTGGGCGATCCCCTGCCAGGCCTCCCCCTTTTCCTGGGGAGGGGGCGCCTCACCTTCCTTGACTCCGGGCAGCTTGGACTGGTCGATGCCGAGCTCAGCCATGTTGGCGGCAGCAGCGCCGCCGCCGCCGCCGCCGCCGCCGGAGGGAGGGAGGGAGGGAGGGGCAGGGAAGCCCTCCGCCCGGGCCGCCCTCCGAGCCGCGGCCCCGAGCCCAGCCGGGAGGGAGGCGCTCGCCCGCACCCAGCCGGTCCCGCTTTGTCGCTGCCGCTGCCGCCGCCGCCGCCGCTTCTCCCCCGGCCGGGTTGCGAGCAGGAAGCGGGCAGGGACGGCGGGAGGGAGGGCGGGAGGGAGGGAGGGAGGGGCGGCGGGATCAGGGCCCTCCTTTCCTCCCGCCCCCCCGCCCCCCCGATATGCCGGCCCACAGCGGGCCGCCCTCGGCGGACTCGGAGGGGAAAAGGCGCGCGCACGAGCAGAGGCGTGGAGCCGCCGCCGCCGCCCCTCTTCCTCCTCCGCCTCCCCCTCCTCCCCCTCCTCGCGAGGAAGCGGCCCGGAGCGGGGAGGGATCAGGGCCTCGCCGGAGCCGAGCTGGCGGCGGCGGCGGCGGGGGAGGAAGCGGAGCGGCGCAGAGGCCGGAGAAGCCCACGCGCTCCGGGGGAGAGGGGCTCCTCGCGAGCAAGGCCGCGGCGGATCGGGGCCCTTCCGGGGGGCATGGGGGCTGGGTGCGGACGGGGTGGGGCTCCCCCTCCCCTTCTTTTTGTCCCTCCGGGGGGCGGGGCGGGATGCCTTTGATCTCCGGCAGAAAGGTGTCGGCCGTAACGTCTGAACCCGGCCGGGAACTTTCGTCTCTTCCGCCCCCCGCCCTCCCTTTTCCTCGGGAATGTTGGGAAGTGTAGTTTCCGCGCCTTCTGCCGGGGTCCAAAGCGACCCCCCCCCTCAACGCGCGCGCCTTTCTTCCGCCCCGCGCTGCCCCCGCCGGGCCCGGAAGGGGTCCGTCTCTGGGCTCCCCTTCCCGGAGCCCCGGGCCGCGCTGGCGGGGGGGTTTGCGGCGTTGCCGTCCCAACCCGGAAGCGGGCGGGGGGGCTGCCTCCTGACCGGGACGGTAACGAGTCACAAGTAATGGCGTTACAGGCGAGTAGTGCCTCCCGAGCAGGAGATAATTTACGTCCCCAAAAACTCAGCTACCTGACTTAGTTAAGCAGCGATTGCGCCTTTAAGGGGCGATTGCCTTTCAGGGGCCATTCGGACGCGATCGTCTCTGAATGTATTGGGAGGGCTTTCCCGCCCCTCTCGTAGCCCCCTCTTCAAAACGGGGGACGGAAAGTCCGTTTAAACCGAGAACGGTGGAGGACAGTCCGGTCGGGAGCCCCCCTTTCCCCGAGAGCGCCACAGGTTGCCTGCGAAGCTCCCTCCCCCGGCCCGGGAACGAGCCGCCCTTCCCGACAGCCCGGCGCGGCGGCGGCGGCGGCCTCGGAGCCCCACCGCCGAGACCGAGGGGCGAGCCCCGCCCGGCCGGAGCCACCCTCGGGGGGACCCAGGGCGGGTCGCGCGCTCTCAGCCCCAGGTAGGATAGGGTGCGCGGGGGTGGGACGCTCTGAGGGTTGCCCTGCCTCGGGAGCGGGCGAAGGCGCGCGACGGCAAGAGCAGCGCCTGGCGGGGCTCTGGCGCGAAGGAGCCGGGGTGCGTCGCCGGGTGGCCACCGGCTGCCCCCAGCCCCCCGTTTTGAGGAAAAGGGGCGTGTAAAAATGACCTCTCCTGGGAGAGCCAGCCCGGGCTGGCGGCTTGAGCGTTGGGCTCGGAATCCGAGCGACCAAGGTTCAAATCTCCGTTCGGCTGCTGAAACCCACTGGAATCGGTTTCGGATCGGCTTAAATGGTTGGAGCAGACGGGCGTTAAACAGGTTTGAAGATATCGGGCCAACTTGACCCATTCGGTCAATGGGATTAGCCTATATGTGGACCCACAAATCAACCATCGATCCAATAGGTCCACTCTAGTGATAACTAGGGGAGACAGCATCCTGTTTCCTGTTACACTAGGGCCCTTTCTACACTAGACTCTCCCTAAACCGCCAACCCCAGGATTCCGTGGGATGGTGAAAGTGGAATCGTAGCGCTATAACGCTCTCGTGCGGAAAACTCGTCGGTACTAAACAATAAGACGTCAAAGGAGCCACTCGCGTGTCTTTGGGTGTGGACGCTGCAGCCGCCGGCGACCGATGGTGGCTCTGGGCGCATTTGCTCCAACTGTACCGTGGATAATCCGGCCTCGCTCCCTCGGCTGTCTGCCTGACCTCACTCCAGAGATCATCCGTTTAGCCTAATGCATTTGCGGTAAGCGCTTGCTCATCACAGACGGTAAAACGGCCCTGGCGGAGACCCGCTGCTTCCCACACTTCTCGAGTTAAGTAGTGGTTGTGCCACGGCGCCCTCTCGCTAAACACCAGCACTGTGCAAGCGATGGTGTTAATCTGCCCTTCTGCCTGCTGATTGTCCCCTTCTGCCATGGGGCGTAAGGCACCCTGGCTCTTTCTGCAATCCCGGGGAATCAGGTGGTACATTAAAAGCGCTGAAAAATACCGTTGCACTATACAGAATCTGCCATTGCAAGTGCAACAGCTGTTGATGATGAAAATGATGATGGTGTGGTTGCGGTTGTTATTACCTGACTTTCTGCTGTTGTTGTGTCCCTTCAAGTCGTTTCTGAATTATGATGACCTTGTGGCAGAACCTATTGCCAGATTTTCTTGGCAAGATTTATTCCAAGCAGGATTGCCGTTGCCTTCCCGTTTTAGGCTGAGAAAGTGTGACTTGTCCAACATCACCCATTGGCTTTCATGGCTCAACAAGTGTTCACACCACAGTCTTCTGGAGTCCTCATCCAACATTAAAATAATTACACCACACTCGTTTGTGTTTTCTTGGCAAACTTTATTCAGAGGGGGGTAGACTTTGCCTTCCTCTGAAGCTGAGGGGGTGTGACTTGCCCAAGGTCACCTAGTGGGTTTCCAGGGCTGAGCAGAGATTCGAACCCTGGCCAGCTAGCTCTAGTCCAACGCTCAGAGTGGTACAGGCTGGTTTTCTGTCTATTCATTACTTATTTGTTTATTTTGTTCATTTGCATCCTGCCTTGTCCCAATAAGGAGACTTAAGGTGGCTTACAATCTGTTAAAAAGAACACACATTAAAAACCATGCAAAAATTATCAAGAAAAAGTATATTAATATAAAAGTTACTTAAAAGACAAATGATTTAGAACGTGAAAACCATTAAAAGTTCATTAAAAAGCTATATGCAAAGCACTAAACCTCATACCACTTAAAAGCCCATCCGAGTCAGTTTCTGAAAGCTTGGCCTATAAGAATGTTCTGAGTTTTGGTGGACAGGGCCCTCCTGGCCTCCCGAGAGAGGGAGTTAAAAGTCTAGGAGCAGCCACTGAGAAGGCCCTGCCTCCCATGGTCCCACCAGAGGTGCCTCTGAGGGTGGTGGGAAACAGACAAGGGCCTTCCCAGGACATCTCAAGATGTGGAGAGGCGCATACAGGGAGACAGAACCTTCTTGAGCCATTTCCGCACGAAGCTGTTGCAGCGCTATGATTCCACTTTCAACATCCTATGGAATCCTGGGGTTTGCAGTTTCGGGAGGGGCCAACTGCAAACCCCAGGATTCCATAGGATGTTGAAAGTGGAATCATAGCGCTGTAACAGCCTCGTGCGGAAATGGCCTTGGATATGTAACTTTCAGAACTCCACCTACACAACTATGAACTGAATGCAGATGTTGCACAGTGTCCAAAAAAGTACAACTGCATGTGTGAAGGAAACCTGCATGGTGTGGTGGTTTGAGGTTTGGAGAAGGGCTCTGGAGACCAGAGTTTGGATCCTTGCTTGGCCCTGAAAACCCACTGGGGGACTGTGGGCAAGTCATCTCCTCTCGCTGGAGAGGAAGCTTGTGATGAGCCTCCTCTGAAGAAATCTGGCCAGGAAGCGTGACTATCAGTCAGAAATGGCTTGAAGGCACACAACAACAAGAACATGCATGTGAAAACTGAAGTGTGTGTAAAGCATCAACAGGATTTCAGCCTCTGTTATTTTCCTTGCGATCTAGCCGGAGCATTATGCTGCAAAGAGGGCAACCTTCTTGCTTATGTCAACCCTAAGAGGCAGAGACCTCCAGGACACCCAGATATTAACAGCCCTGTTTGGGTCTTGCAGACACAAGGCTGTGGCTTCCTTCGTGGAGTCAGCCCACCTCTTTTCCTACTGCCTTCTATGTTCCCAAGCATCACCGTCTTTCCTGAAGGGTTGTGTGTTCTCATGATATGTGGCAAAGCATGGCAGTCTCAGCTCAGTCATCTTGGCTTCTAGGGAGAATTGCTTTGCTCTTGGACCCATTTATTTATCGTCTTGGCAGTCTACCGCAGAACTCTCCTCCAGCACCACATTTCAAATAAATCAGTTCTCTTCCAATCCACTTTCTTTGCCATCCAGCTATCACAACCATTTGTAGGAATAAGAAATACACTTATGGCACTGACCATTTTGTCTTTGGTATCCAACAGTATCTTTATACTTGCAGATCTTGTCTAATTCCTTCATAGCTGCCCTTCCAAGTCCTAGGCCATTTCTGCACTACACTGTTATAGTGCTGTTATTCCACTTTCAGCAACTTGTGGAATCCTGGGGTTTGTAGTTTAAGGAGGGGCCTTTAGGATTCTCAGCCAGAGAGCTCTTGGGCCTCCGGAAACTACAAACCCCAGAATTCCACAGGATGTTGAAAGTGGAATAATTGCACTATAACCGGGTAGTGCGGTCTTCTTTTGATTCTTTTAACTGTGGTTTCCATTCTGGTTAATAACTGAGCCAAAGGATAGAAAATCTTGAACTGTTTAAATGTCTTCCTCATCTACCTTAAAGTAGGACAACCTGCAGATTTGGAAAACATACCAGAAAGAAAGAGAAAAAAGTAACAGAAAAAAGAAAAGAAATTTACATTGACTTCTGACTTTCCTAGTGATGGTTATACATTTCACTATATGAAATAACATCACCAACTGAGATGCTATTCATGTACTTCTTCAGCTTACCTAGACCGAATAATTACCAAAGTCTATGGTTAATGGGTTATTCTTATCTTTCTGCCAAAATACAACCAAAGGTTCCCAATCTTTCAAAAATGACACCAATTATTTTTCTCTAATCAATGTTGATAGTTTATCCATTTCAGCTGTGTCACTCAATTTCAGTAGCCAGTCTTCTTTTGCTGGAATTCCAGTGTTTTTCGATTTCTGAGCATATGCTAATTTTGCTATCATGGTCATGTATCATAATAATCTTCCATATTACTTCTCCATTTGGTCTCCATCACTCCCAGTAAAAACAGTTCAAATGTTTGTTTCTAAAAGTCTTTAGCCTTTTCACAAGTCCACCAAATACAATAAAATGTCCCTACTTGTTCCTCACATTTCCAATGTATATTAGGGACTCCTTTATGCATTTTGGACAATATTTTCTGGAATCAAATACCAATGATACATCGTTTTATAGAAATTCTCCTTCAGACCATGACATAAGCCATTTCCGCACTAGACTGTTATAGCTCTATGATTCCACTTTCAGCATCCTATGGAATCCTGGGGTTTGCAACTGCAAACTGCAAACCCCAGGATTCCATAGGATGTTGAAAGTGGAATCATAGCACTATAACAGTCAAGTGAGGAAATGGCCATAATGTCAGTTTTACTCCTTTTGACCACATTTTTCCAGATTGTTCCATCCGTGTATTATATCCCTATTTCTGAGCGTACTTAGGCACTTTGGTTTTAAAGGTCGGTGTCAGGGGTCAGATGGAGAGTTGAAGCAATGGCACAACAGCTCCATGTTTCTGCAAGATCTTAGCCATATTTTGCTTTCTAAAAAACTTATGTTGGACCCACCAACCACCACTATGTGAACAATTGTATTAAAAAACATCAATGAAACATTCATACAATTAAAGCAGAAAAGGATGAGATGAGCTGTTGAAAGATGACAAAATGGAAAGCACAGCTTAAAAAACGATTTAGAGAGATGTCATTAGGAAAAGTGCACTATCCAGCCAGCCCCAGTTATCAGTAAAAGTCTTCTTTATTTCTCTCCCCCCATCCACAAAAAAAGTCTTCTCAATGTCCCATGGGAACAAAGCATTGAAAAAGACTGCAACATCTGCCTCCATCTCAAAGTCTGCCTCCTGGACTCTGCTATCTTTGCAAACCCCTCTTAAGCCAAGCAAAGGGGATGATTATGTGGTTTGCAAACTGACGGATAATTATCTTTGTGGTTGCTGAAGTTGCTCTTAGGAAACTCAGAATGGCAGGTTCACCGCCTGGTTTTGGCCGCAGCTTGCCCGCCTCATCCTATAGCCGCCAGCCAGGAAAGAACTAAAAAAAAAATTCTGAATTTTGTACAGCACTGACACCTCCCCACCTGGAGACACCACCCCGTCATAGGATTCATGAAGAAACTGAGCCTGAAGAGGAGCAGCTGCGTTCACTTCAAGGCTGTAGAGGCAGAACTGTGCATGCAGATGCATGCTGCACACAAACACACATTGCAGTTTGCACACAGACACACATTAAATGCTTGGTTGTGCAGAGCCTGGAAAAGCAAAGGTTATGTGGGGACATGATAGCCAGGTTTAAGCAGTTGAAAGGATGTCATCTGGGGAATTGGAGCAAGCCTGTTTTGCTGCTGCTCCAGAGACTAGGACATGGAACAGTGGCGCCAATCTACAGGAAAAGAGGTTCCACCTGAACATTAGGAAGGTCTTCCTGATGGGGAGAGCAGTTTGACACTAGAATACACTGCTGCCTCAATGGAGTGTGGTGGAGTCTCCTTCTTTGGAGGCTTTTCAACAGAGGCTGGATGCCATTTATTGGGAGTGCTTTGATTGTGCCTGCCTGCGTGGCAGAAGGGGGTTGGCCTGGATGGCTCTGGGGGTCTCTCTGCCAGCTCTATGAGTCTATGGACCCTTCTGCACTAGCCTGTTATAGCGCTGTGATTCTGCTTTCAACGTCCTATGGAATCCTGGGGTTTGCAGTTTAGGGAGGGGCTGGCCAGCCCCTCCCTAAACTGCAAACCCCAGGATTCCATAGGATGTTGAAAGCAGAATCATAGCACTATAACAGGCTAGTGCGGAAGTGGCCTATGATTTGATTGTGCAACATTACCATTCAATACAAGGGTTTCATTCATGCACATGACATGCACATTTGGTTGCACACTCAGGGATGCACCCCATTGTGCAATATTGCCATTCAAGGGAAAGGTTGTACAGCACAATCAGTGTGTGTGCAGAGATTTGCGCTACACAATCCCAATGTAGAATCTCCAGCTCTGAGAAGTCCATTTCTCTGTGTCTGGAAACCACCATGGAGGGCAGCTAAGCTGCATGCTATTCTTTTCTTTTCTTTTCTTTTCTTTTCTTTTCTTTTCTTTTCTTTTCTTTTCTTTTCTTTTCTTTTCTGGGCTAGAGATGAACAAGTCTCTGTGCAAACATTAATTCATTCATTCAAACATGACACCCCAAGTCACTGTGGCTGGGTGAGCCTGGTCCTATTCACCTTAATAACCTTAAAAATAACCTTAAACATGTCCCAGCGCTGGGGCAGACAGAAATTAAAGCAGATCATGCTTGCGTTTGAGTTTTGATTGGCATTTAAGTTCACCTTCCGTAGCTCCCATTGTATTTCCAATTTCTGTGTTTGGTTGGGAAAGCTGGATAGTGGAGAAAGGCAACAGGACAAGAATCAACTCGTTGGAAAAGTGGTGCTGGAGGAGAGTTTTGCAGACAACATTGTGGCAAATATTGCCCAGTTTGGACTGCCTAAAGTAGAAAAATCTTTAGAAGCCAGCTGCATCCATGAACCTACCCCTTGTCTCTATCAATCTCTACAGGTTTTGCTGCCAAGAAACCAACAAATAAAACATTTGGTCCTCCTTATTACATGATAGGAGAAGAAAGCTCTGGGAAGAATCTAAAGCTGGCACCCCAAGTCTGGAATAAGCAAGTGTTTATACATAAAGGGGCAACAGGTATCAAAGATGGATCACATGATTAATCTAGGCACCTGCGTGCATACATTAATTCTGCCAACAGTGGACTCTTAAAGTCGCGGACCTTGCCCAAATTGAAAAAACTGGCATGGATTTTAAAAGATTGACCAAGTGGAGGTTTTTTTGAAAGACTGGAAAGAATTTTGAAAGAATGGGCTTTTGAAATCTAACAATATAATGATCTGTAATTATGATTATTAGTAATTCTAGTAAGCTAGGTCTGTAACAGCAGAATAAGACATGGGATATAAATTAATTTTTCCATTTCATTATGGTTGGTATGGGAGGGCAGAATTCTTTTGTGTTTCAGTTAGTGTAGTTAGGATGTCTTTAGTGGAACAGATTAGTCTTCCAGTATTTGGTTATTATATCTTACTCTTAGTTCAGTTTAGCTTGGTTTAGTTTCAGTTATACCTACATATTATTTATGTATAGTTTTGTTCCCTCTTTGTTTTGTTTTTCCTCTATAGTTGTGAATCACTTTGCTTGTATCTCTCTACTAAAATGAACAAATATTAAACCTTTTAAAAATCATGGAATCATAGAAATGTAGGGTTGGAAGAGACCCCAGGGGCCATCCAGTCCAACCCCCTGCCGTGCAGGAACACCCTCAAAGCACTCCTGACAGATGGCCATCCAGCCTCTGCTTAAAAACCTCCAAAGAAGGAGACTCCACCACACTCCATGGAGGCAGCAGATTCCACTGCCGGACAGCCCTGACCGTCAGGAAGTTCTTCCTGAGGTTCAGGTGGAATCTCCTTTCCTGCAGCTTGAATCCGTTGCTCCTTGTCCTGGTCTCTGGAGCGGCAGAAAACAAGCCCACTCCCTCCTCTACATGGCATCCCTTCAAATATTTAAACATAGCTATCATATCCCCTCTTAACCTTCTCTTCTGCAGACTGAACATACCCAGCTCTCTAAGTCTATCCTCATAGGGCTTCATGGCTTCCAGGCCTCTCACCATTTTGGTCACCCTCCTCTGGACCTGCTCCAGCCTGACCACGTCCTTCTTGAATTGGGGTGCCCAGAACTGGACACAGTATTCAAGATGAGGTCTAACCAAAGCAGAGTAGAGTGGTACCAGTACCTCCCTCGATCTAGACACCAGACTCCTATTGATGCAGCCGAGAATTGCATTGGCTTTCTTGGCTGCCGCATCACATTGCTGACTCATGTTCAGCTTGTGGTCTATTAAAACTCCTAGATCCCGTTCACACATACTGCTATCCAGCCACGTGTCCCCCATCCTATATTTCTGCATTCCATTTTTTCTACCTAAGTGTAGGACCTTACACTTCTCTCTGTTGAATTTCATTTTGTTAGCTTTGGCCCAGCTCTCCAATCTATCCAGGTCATTTTGAATTTTGATCCTGTCCTCTGGCGTATTAGCAACTCCTCCCAATTTGGTGTCATCTGCAAATTTGATGAGCATGCCCTCTGTTCCTTCATCCAAGTCGTTGATGAAGATATCAAACAGCCCTGGGCCCAGGACAGAACCCTGTGGCACCCCCAAAAGTCACTTCTCTCCAGGATGAAAAGAAGCCATTCGTGATCACCCTTTGGGTTCGGTCGGTCAACCACTTACAAATCCAACTAACAGTAGCCCTGTCCAGCCCGCATTTTACTAGCTTCTTTGCAAGAATGTCATGGGGAACTTTGTCAAAGGCCTTACTGAAATCGAGAAATGCTACATCCACAGCATTCCCTTCATCTATCAAGCTAGTAACTCTATCATAGAAAGAGATAAGATTAGTCTGGCATGACTTATTTTTGAGAAATCCATGTTGACTTCTCGTGATTACCGCGTTGCTTTCTAAGTGATTAGAAACTGACTGCTTAATGATCTGCTCCGGGATCTTTCCGGGTACTGACGTCAGGCTGACTGGACGATAATTATTTGGATCCTCTTTTTTTCCCTTCTTGAAGATGGGGACAACATTTGGCCTCCTCCAGTCTGCTGGAACTTCTCCTGTCCTCCAAAATTTCTCAAGGATTATAGCAAGCGGTTCCGAAATGACCTCTGCCAGTTCTTTTAATATCCTAGGGTGCAATTCGTCTGGCCCAGGAGACTTGAATTCATCCAGTGTGGCCAGGTGCTCCTGTACCACCTCTCTACCTATTATGTGCCACATTCCCCCTGCTTCTTCACCTGCTCCCCAACCGCCAGGTTGAGCGCTTGTATCCTTCTGGGAAAAAACTGAGGCAAAGAAGGTGTTAAGTAGTTCTGCCTTTTCTCTTGCCCCTGTTAGTAATTCTCCATCTTCTCTGCGCAGCGACCCTATCGCCTCTTTCTTTTTCCTTTTGCTGCGGACATATTTAAAGATGCCCTTTTTATTGTCTTTGATGTCTCTGGCCAGCCTAAGTTCGTCCTTTCTAACCTCCTCCCTACATCTCCTGGCTACTTGCTTAAATTCTTCTTTGGTGGTTTCCCCCTTCTTCCATTTCCTGTGCATGTTTCTCTTAATGCTTAGCTCAGCTGAGAGTTCTTTAGTCAACCATTCTGGTTTCTTCAGATACCTTCCATTTTTCCTCCTTATTGGCACAGTTTTAGACTGTGCCTTCAGTATCTCCCTTTTAAGGAACTCCCGTGCCTCCTGAACTCCTTTCCCTTTCACTGTTCTTGACCACAGAATTTCAGCCGGCAGCTCCCCAAGTTTACAGAAGTCCCCTTTTTTAAAATCTAAAAGGAGTGTCTGGCTACACTTATCTTCTCCCTCCCACTGAATGCCAAATTCCAATAGGGCGTGGTCACTTCCCCGTAAAGATCCAACCACTTCTACCTCATTAACAAGGTCATCCCTGTTGGTCAGGATCAGATCTAGAATATTTGATCCCCTTGTCGCCCCTTCCACCTTCTGGACCATGAAATTGTCTGCAAGACAAGCAAGAAACTTGCTGGACCTTGCTGTCTTGGCAGAGTTTGACTGCCAGCATATATCCGGGAAATTGAAATCTCCTATTATTACTGTATCTCTCCTTTTTGAGTGCGCGGTCATTTGGTTCAGGAAGGCGTCATCAAGGTCCTCAGTCTGGGCTGGAGGTCTGTAGTAAACCCCCACCAGAATATCCCTATTGTTTCTCACTCCCTTAATTCTTACCCAGATGCTCTCGACCTGGCTTTCTGGGTTTAAGTCACGGATCTCTTCACAGGTGAAAACATCCTTGACATACAAGGCTACTCCTCCTCCTTTCTTGTTTGGTCTATTTCTACAAAATAGGCTATACCCCTCTATTCCTACATTCCAATCCTGAGACTCATCCCACCAGGTCTCACTGATGCCTATCAAATCGTATTTATTTTGTTGTACTAGGAGTTCAAGTTCATCTTGCTTGTTTCCCATACTCCGCGCGTTAGTGTAGAGACACTTAAATCCCCAGGCCCTTCCTGCAAGTCCTGTACTATAGTTTCTACTCCTCCCGCCATTGGACGCTTGTACTACTTGGTCAATATCATTTGGGCCTTTTCCCCCTGCACTCGCCGAGTCTTTGCCCTGAATAATATTGTCTCCCTCCCCAGCGGAACTTAGTGTAAAGACCTCTGAATCCTCCTTGCGAGATTGTTTGCAAAAACATTCCTGCCAAGTTTTGTGAGGTGCAGCCCATCCCTTGCCAGAAGCCCACGTTCATGGAAATTCAGGCCGTGTTCCAAAACCCCAAACGGTTGCCGGCAGCACCACGTGCGGAGCCAGTTGTTGACCTCTGCTATTGCCCTTTCCCTACGTGTGCCATATCCTTGAACAGGGAGAAGAGACGAAATAACCACCTGCGCACCAAGGTCCTTAAACTTCGTCCCCATAAGCTCGTAGTCCTTTGCGATGTGGTAACAGCTGCTCCTTGCAGTGTCATTGGTTCCGACATGAACCACAATGAGGGCCTTATAGTCAGTGGGCTTGACCAGCCTGGTTAGCCTCTCCGTTATGTGGTTGATCTTGGCCCCAGGAAGACAGCAGACCTCTCGATTGAGTTTTCCAGTTTGCAAATTGCCGTTTTGGTTCCTCTGAGCAAGGAGTCGCCAACAACCAGAACTCGCCTCCTCTGAGGCTTCTCCAGGGTTCCTCGATGAGCATGTTCTTCTAGGACTGCCTGGGCACTCTGTTGAGGCTGGGAGCGTTGATCTAGTTCCTGTTGCCGAAGTTGGATTCCTTCTCGTGGACATTCTGTTCCCTCCTCCTGGTGCTCCTCATCGTTTGTAAGGCCAAGAACTTTGAAGCCATTGCGTAGGTTGAGAGTCTCTGTTACCTTCCTGGACCTTCTGCTCCTACGTGTGACATTCCTCCAAGCCTCCATTTCCTGGCACAGCGTGCTGACTTCCTGATCTGGCAGCTCCTGCACGCATTCGGTCTTCCGGTACATCTTCTCTGCCCTATCCGAAAACTCCTCCCCTTCCCTAATAAGATGAAGATTAGAAACTCGTGCCTCCGGCTGGCAAACCTTCTCCTCCAAGAAAGTCACCAGCTTGCACGTGGCGCAGGTGTCCCCGACAACATCTTGTGGCAAGAAAAGGAACATCCCACAAGTGCTACAGGTGACCGCGGCAGCTCCCTCACCTTCCATCCTAGATGCTACAGAGAGCAGTACGGGAAGCAGTTCTAGAAAGAATAACTGGGCTTTCTTTCTGAAATTCAGCTGTATAAGCTACGTCTGCTCTACTGATTGGGAAGAGTTAAACTTGAAGGATGGAAGTAGAGGACTTTAACATTGGGAGCTCCTAATAAGACTCCTCCCCCTTAGCTGGCTCCTCCCCTTCGTTAGTCAGACCGTGTGCTCAGGGAGCGCACATGGCCAGCACAAAGAGACTAAACAGAAACAAGCAAACAAACAGACAAACAAGCCCTGCCCCACGAGCCTGTAAACACACCTGGTCTAGGATGTCTTCACAGACCCAGCTCCCCCTCTGCTCTCTCCTCTGGGGAATCCTGCCAGCACATTCCTATCCTGGCTGATAGGAGGAGAAACAGACATCACATGCGTTTGTTCTTATTAAGGCATGCAAGTGGGTTTTGGAGACCATCAAAGCCGGGGACTTTGGGCTCTGAAGTCTGGAAAAACCAACACATGTCTGGTCGCAACCTTATATAAAGGCCAAACAGAGGCACAGTTTTCCCTTGCTGGAAAAACTGCCAATAGCCTGAGGAAGATCTCGTTGGTTTCCTGTGACGCAGAACTTTGCTAACCTTCTGCTATAGTTTGCATAAGAACTATAACTTGGTATACTTGCATTTTGCTATATGAATGCAAGCGAATTGCTTGCGCAACAGGTTTGTGGTGGTATGAATTCTATGCTTAATGGTGTTATTTATAGCTTTGTATCTCTCTTTTGAGAATCAGCGTGAGGTAGTGGTTTGAGCATTGGACTATAATCCTGGAGAACAGGGTTCGATTCCCCGCTTGGCCGTGGAAATCCACTGGGTGACCTTGTCACACACTCTCAGCCCTGGAAAATCCTGTGATAGGTTTGTCTTAGGCCATTTCCTCACTAGCCTGTTATAGCGCGATGATTCCACTTTCAACATCCTCTGGAATCCTGGGGTTTGCAGATTCAGGAGGGGCCAACCAGCCCCTCCCGAAACTGCAAACCCCAGGATTCCAGAGGATGTTGAAAGTGGAATCATCACACTATAACAGGCTAGTGCGGAAATGGCTTGCTACAAGTACAAAGTGAGTTGAAAGCACAACAATCTCTCTTTTAAAAAGTGAGTTTATATGCTGAAGTTGTGATAAGTAAAGAAACTATATCCCTCGGCTGAGAAGTGTTTCTGCGACTTTATAATTGTGTATCGATACTCGGGTCAACCACAGCCTTGTTCCAGGAGGGATTCTGGGTGGGAAAGGGGAGGCCCAGCCTGACACAGCAGATGTGCAATTAATGATTGCCGACATGCGGACAGCAAGCTTTCAGAGGCAGAATCTGTCACGGCATGGGCTGCTAAAAAAGACAGATGAATCAGTCTTAGAGCAAATCTGGCCTGAACAATCTCTAAATGCCAAAGCAACCAAAGTGAAACTGTCGTACATGAAATGACATATCTCATTGGAAAATAAGAATATACCAAGTAAAGCGGAAGGCGGTAAGAAAACCGGAAGAGCGTGCTACAGGTGGGTCAATTCAGTCAAGGAAACCAGGGCTGCCCTGAGTTGGCAAGATCTGGGCAGGGCTATTGGATGACCGAAGGAGAAAAGCGGACTTTATACAGATGTCGAATTAGCATCTTTTTGGAGTTGTGCTGTTGTTGTGCATTCCTGCACAGCAGAATGGGGTTGGACTAAATGGCCTTTGCAATCCCTTCCGTCTCTAAGATTCTGAATCCTCCTGAACACACGTGGAGAGGGCGACCACGTAGGTATGAGACCGATTGAGGTTCTTACAGTAAAACGGTCTTCTGAATGTTTAGGTGAGATTTCTTTTCTTGTAATCTGAACCCATCAGTTTATGAAGAGAATGTTAGGAGGGGACATGATAGCCCTGTTTAAATATTTGAAGGGATGTCACGTTGAGGAGGGAGCGGGCTTGTTTTCTGCCGCTCCAGAGACCAGGACGAGGAGCAAGGGATTCAAGCTGCAGGAAAGGAGATTCCACCTGAACCTCAGGAAGAACTTCCTGACGGTCAGGGCTGTCCGGCAGTGGAAGATGCTGCTACCTCCATGGAGTGTGGTGGAGACTCCTCCTTTTTTGGAGGTTTTTAAGCAGGGGCTGGATGGCCATCTGTCGGGAGTGCTTTGATGGGTGTTCCTGCATGGCAGAAGGGGGTTGGACTTGATGGCCCCTGGGGTCTCTTCCAACTCTATGATTTTATGTTCTAATCTCTGGAGCAGGAGAAAAAGGCTCACTCCATCTGCTACATGAAATCCCTTCAAATATTTAGCTATGGCTACCCTATCATCCTAAATCTTCTCTTCTCCAGGCTAAACATGCCCAGCTCCCTAAGGAACTCCTCAAAGCCCTTCATGTTTTCCAGGCTTTCAACCGTTTTGGTTGCCCTCCTCTGGACACATTCTAGCTAGTCAATATCCTTCCTGAAGTGGGATGCCCAGAAAGAAATGGACACAATATTATTCCAAGTAAGGAAGAATGGTACCATCACATCCCTTGACCTAGACACTGTATGTCTATTGATGCAGCCCAGATGAGAACCTCTTTTCATAAGCTTCTATGTGAAAGGTAAAACGTGCTACAGGAAGCACAAGCCGTAACTCAGAAAACAGGGTCTCAGGGAAGCAGCTGAAACTTAAATAGTCGGCAGTAGTGGGCAAGTTTTAATTATCATTTTCCTCTTGTCCATGTGACTCGATATTTTGGGGCTGGCCAGCTGCGCAATCATGTTCATGTTCAGAGAGCAGGCACATAGGCCTCCCGAAGTGAAAGCTGGAAGGGCCTTTTCTAACACGTGCCTTGGTGACATCTCACTTAGGTTACTGCAATTTGTGGTAAATACCCTAAAGCCTGAATACCCTAAAGATACCAGATTCCTTCTGGTCTTGTATGCTAAGCATGGTCAGCTCTGGTTAGTGTCTGGATGGCAGGCTGCCAAGGAATACCAGCAGCTGTAGGTTATATTTGAGAGGAAGAAACTAGCAAAACCACCTCAAAGTATTCTTTGCCTTTAAAAAGCCATATGAAGTTCATGGGGTTGCCGTATGTCATCAGGCAACTTAAAGGCACATGCACACACTATAGCATAGGATCTAAAGCCGCTCATCCTGTCTAATCTTGGAAGCTGTGGTGTACTTACATCACTTGGAGGGCAAGCTCACCCGTAGCCATCATGATGGTGGGTTTGCTCAGGACAGAGGCAGAAGAAAAATCAAGTGGCCAGGCAAAGTCTGCCAAGACCCAGAAGCAATAGCTCTTTGTTTCTGCTCCCTGTCCCCTAGATGCTTAAGCAGATGACTCTTATGTGGGAGGAAGGTGGGGCCATGAGAAGGAGGCTTCCAACACAAATGATAAGATTTCCAAATCCTTAAGGGGAATAAGGCAAATTTGCCAAGAAATGTCACTGGTTCAGTTTCTAGCAAAGCATCCTCTCATCATCTCCACCTCCTTATGTTATATCACTGTATTTCACCAGTTGGACTGTGGACAGAAAAAAGCAAAAGTATCATCTCTTCAGGTACACTGTGATTTTATTTTTCATGGTTGTAACTGATAATTAAATAAACCTCAAAAGATCTAGCTGACTGATGTTTTATGCTTGCCGTCCTATCTCAAAAAGCAGGAGGCCTTGGGGCCCTGTCCCGCTGCCGGCTTCTTTCTCCGCCGGGGACTGGCGCTGGCATCTCTGGGGCACCACTGCCCTTGGTATTTTGTGGCGCAATTCTTCAACAGCACAGGTTGGTGACCTTCTAGGTGCTAAAGGAAGTGACCTAAAATTAAATGGATGGTGGAAGGACAAAAACAGCATGGATTGCCCAGACTGGGCAGGCAACACCTCTTTAAAACTGCTTCTACTTTTGATAAAGCAAATTTTGTAGGTGGTTATCTAGCATGAAAGAGCCAGTATGGCTTTTGGGGGGTTTGAGTGTTGAACTATGACTCTGGAGACCACAGTTTGAATCACTCAGAGCCTTTCCGCACTACACTGTTATAGTGCTGTTATTCCACTTTCAACCTCCTGTGGAATCGTGGGGTTTGCAGTTTAGGGAGGGGCCTTTGGAATTCTCAGCCAGAGAGCTCTTTGGCCTCAGGAAACTACAAGCCTCACAATTCCACAGGATACTGAAAGTGGAATAATAACAGTATAACAGTGTAGTGCAGAAAGGCCCTAAGTCTGGGAAACCCAGTGGGTGAACTTGGGCAGGTCTCACTCTCTCAACAGCAAATTTCCTCTAAAGAAAATGAGTTAGACTTATTGATGAAGGGTGACCAGAAGAAGAGAATTTCCAGACTTTATAAATTATTGTTGAAAAGAGAAATGGAATCGGAAGTCGTCAAAGACATAATGGTTAGGTGGGTACAGAATATTGGACACTCAATTGAATTAGAAACGTGGGAGCGAACATGGAAAACTGATATAAAATTTACACCAAACCTAAATTTAAGAGAGAATTTTTATAAAATGCTGCATAGATGGTATATGACTCCAGAAAGATTACGAAAAATAACTAAAAATGGCAACACAAGATGTTGGAAATGCGATGAAAAGGTGGGGTCTTTCTTTCATATGTGGTGGACTTGTAGGATAGCAAAAAAAATTTGGAAGGAGGTACATGATGAAATCCAAACAATCTATAATTTGAATTTTGAAATGAAACTGGAGCTTTACTTGTTAAATATGTTAGGGCAAAAAAGGGAAATAAGATGTCATCAGAAGATATTATTATATTTAATAACTGCTGCAAGGTCCACATATGCACAATATTGGCAAGAAAGGAAATATATTGATATAGAAGAATGGAAACAAAAAGTTCTGGATATGGTAGAGACGGAAAAACTAACACTTTCTCTGAAAAACAAACTTATCCAGAATTTTGAAAGGGAATGTTTTGGATTGGATAAAAATATATAGGTATAAGAAAAGAAAAAAGAAATAATGCAATCACACTCTTCTTTGTTAAGCAGAAACTATGTATGTACGTAAT
The DNA here is from genome assembly GCA_030412105.1 of Cyclura pinguis. Lineage (NCBI taxonomy): Eukaryota > Metazoa > Chordata > Lepidosauria > Squamata > Iguanidae > Cyclura > Cyclura pinguis. Next base: position 2,048,605 of record CM059601.1, read on the forward strand.
GAAAATAAGCAGATTCAACTGGAAAATGTAAGCTTGGAAGTGGGAAGGGGGGTTATTTTTAAAATTAAACTTACAATTAAAAAAAATTCCTCTAAAGAAATCTAGCCATGAAAAGCCTCTGGTAGGTTCGCCTTAGGGTTGACATAAGTTGGGAATGACCTGAAGGCACACAACAATAACAAGAAGGTTCAGCATGGCAGACAGTTCCTTTAAGGGCCATTTCCGCACTAGCCTGTTATAACGCTATGATTCCACTTGCAACATCCTCTGGAAACCTGGGGTTTGCAGTTTCGGGAGGGGCCATGCGGCCCCTCCCGAAACTGCAAGCCCCAGGATTCCAGAAGATGTTGAAAGTGGAATCATCGCGCTATAACAGGCTAGTGGGAAGCCCCCCAAGTGCCACTGTTTCTGGGCAAAGTTCGTTGTGCAGCTTCTGACCAAAGAAGGCCAGAAAGGTCCAAGTTCAGAGGACCTGCAAGACTGGTTTCTCCCAGAGAAAATGAAGCCTAGTCCAGATGTCTGAAATTCCCTCAAGCATACCAACAAACATCTGCTGCACAGCAACCGGGTGGAAGAAGAGAGCAGCTGCTGATCGTTAGATGCCACCAATGCTTCTCTGTCGCCATGGATCACCGCTGTCTGCCGACAAACTAGTAACAGATGTATTCTTTTGCTGGTGATCCCAACTTTGGTGGTGCAACGGAGCAGGGTGGGGAAAGCGTGGCTCACAGACCTCGGCCCTTTCCGCACCTTACCTTCTTCTGGCGCTGGGGTGCAGGGATCGCGCGGGCAGCCTCCGGCGAGAGGCTCTCGCGTCCGGGGTCCTTCAGCTCCACACGAGCTGCCTGCTCGCGCAAGATCCCTGCCTCTTCCTTCCGCAGCGCAGCCTGGGAGTTTCCCAGGCTGCGCTGGGGCAGGAAGCGCGACCACCGTGGCTCCAGAGGCTCTGCACGCCAGGTAAGCGTGCGTGGGGTCTGGGAGCAATGTGCGATCGCACACCATTTTCGGCTTCTGGCCAAAAACGAAAAGGTGCGCGATCGGCACCTGCCGGCCCTTGGAGCGTCGCGCGATTTGAATGCTTCGTGCAGATTGCTCCTCACAATCGCGCGATGCCGCAGGCGCCCTTTCGCATGCAAAAATGCCATGCGAAAAGGGCCCTTGCGTCCATACCTTCCAACTGTCCTGCTCAATCCTTTGTCCTCATATCTCTTTAAAATGTTCCTATTTTCTTTCTCCTCCTCCCAGTTTCCAATTTTATCTTCAGCTTACTTCCATTGCTGCAAACTGAGTTCAAAGTACAAGAGTAGTTTGCACTCAGTTAACTTAGCAGGGGAGGGAGAAGAAAGAAGGGAGCAGAATCTTGCCCTTCCTGGGAAGCTCAGGCAAAAGCAAACTGCTGCAGGCCCTTCTAGTTTGGATGTTCTTCCTCATTTACAACTTTTTCCTTCTTGACCATGCCCTAACGTTGCTTGGCCACATGACTCCTGCATTTCATCCGTGAAATGTGGGAAGGTCTGCATGTCCCCCAAATATTTGATTGGGGGAAGGGAGCAAAAGGAAGTGTGTGTACCTGTTCACTAAGTACCAGTTCACTGTATCTGCCCAAGGCTCAGGTTCAGGCTATTTGAAGAACTCTATGGCCATTTCCGCACTACATTCTTATGATTATTCCACTTTTGATTATGCCACTTTCAACATCCTATGGAATCCCCTCCCGAAACTGCAAACCCCAGGATTCCATAGGATGTTGAAAGTGGAATAATTGCGCTATAACAGTGTAGTGCGGAAATGGGCTATGCTGTCATACAAACCTGCCTGTATTTTGAGATTCTCTGAAAGGTCCTTGTCTCCATCCCACCACCCTCACAAGGACATTTGGTGGGAACATGGGAGACGCGGCCTTCCTGGCAGCTGTCCCGGGCTCCCCTGGAACACCCTTCTTACTATCTTTCTGTAAGCAGGTAAAAGCTTTTCTATTCTGTCAGGCCTTTGAGAATTGATTTTTTTTTTCAGGGGAAATGCTCTTTGTAATGTGTTGGACTTTTATCTGTCTTTTGCCATTTTTAAGGGTTATGATTTTAACTGACTTTAGAATCATAGAATCATAGAGTTGGAAGAGACCCCAGGGGCCATCGAGTCCAACCCCCTGCTATGCAGGAAGACACATCAAAGCATTCCCAACAGATGGCCATCCAGCCTCTGCCTAAAAACCTCCAAAGAAGGAGGAGACTCTACCACACTCCAAGGCAGCACATTCCACTGCCGGACAGCTCTGACCGTCAGGAAGTTCTTCCTGATGTTCAGGTGGAATCTCCTTTCCTGCAGCTGGAATCCATTGCTCCTTGTCCTAGTCTCTGGAGCGGTAGAGAACAAGCCTGCTCCTTCCTCAACATGACATCCCTTCAAATATTTAAATAGGGCTATCATGTCCCCTCCTAACCTTCTCTTCTGCAGACTAAACATCCCTAGCTCCTAAGGCGTTCTTCATAGGGCATGGCTTCCAGACCCTTCACCATTTTGGTCGCCCTCCTCTGGACACGTTCCAGCTTGTTGACATCCTTCTTGAATTGAAGTGCCCAGAACTGGACACAATATTCCAAATGAGGCTTAACGAATGCAAAATAGAGTGGTACCATTACGTCCCTTGATCTAGACACCATACTCCTATTGATGCAACCAAGAATCGCATTGGCTTTCTTGGCTGCCGCGTCACACTGCTGACTCATGTTCAGCTTGTGATCTACCAAGACTCCCAGATCCCTTTCACATGTACTGCTATCCAGCCAATGTTTTGATAGTTGAATTGCTTTTAATTTTTTGCATGCAGTGATTTTTTAACCACGTCTGCTTTAATTGTTGTAAACCACTTTGAGTCCCAAAGTGGGAAAAGGACAGGAGATTCTTAAGGGTGGGGGCGACAGTTACTGGAGGGACAAACGTAAAAAATCAAACAGAGCTTGCAATAGGAAAGGAGAGAGAATAAATATCTTCCCACAAAACGGATTGCAGATTCCAACTTGGGAAAGGGTTCCTCTTTTTGGACTGTAACTCCCTGAGTGGCTGGGGGATACTGGGAACTGCAGTGCAAAAAGAGAAATTTCTCCTCAGGCTCTGGCTCAGAGGCTGCAACAACTTAGCTCTGCCTCTGTCTCAAATCCTCTTATTGAACACCCACCAGCAACAGATGTTGCTGATATAGTTTTGCAGTGTGCTGTTAAAAATTATCCATAATCCAAAGTGGGGTGAAGTCAGAACGGGATAGATGTCTATGAAGGATGAGAAAAAGGACAGGGAGAGAGAGAGAAATGGAGGAGGAGAGGGGGATGGAAGTCCATTCCCATATATAGTGGGATCGATGTAAGAACTGTTTGCTCTGATGCTGAAACAGAGGTATGAAGAAGCCCAGGTGTGGAGGGCCTGACTTGCTCCCAAGGGCTGCATGCTTTAGTCGCAGGCAGGTCAAGGGGTACAGTGGCAGGCGGATTAGCCAGAGGCAGCAGCGAGCAGAGACTGAGCCCCCTTTTCTGCCATTCCTTTCCTCTGTCCCACCCTATTCTTTCCCTCATGCATCTGTCCCACACTCACCATTGTAGGGCCCCCATATCTCCTGGAAACCATGAAGTCCAAGTGGTTTAGGGAGCTGGGGATGTTCAACCTGGAGAAGAGAAGGTTAAGGGGGACATGATGGCCATGTTTAAGAATTTGAAAGGATGTCATATGGAGGATGGAACAAACCTGTTTTCTGCTGCTCCAGAGATTAGGACACGGAGCAATGGCCCCAAACAAAAAGAAAAGAGACTCCACCTAAACATTAGGAAGAACTTCCTGATGGTAAGAGCAGTTTGACAGTGGAATAGGCTGCTGCCTGGGAGTGTGGTGGCATCTCCTTCTTCTTTGGAGGTTTTTGAAGAGGGGTTGATGGCCACCTGTCAAAGGGAGAGTTTTGATGGTATCTGCCTGCATGGCAGAATGGGTTGGACTGGATGGCCCTTGGGGTCTCTTCCAAATCTGTGGTTGTATGAAATACTTTTGGCCAAATCTGGCCATCTGCTCTCTCCCACCTCCTCAGATTGCAGGTAGACAATTGGCCTTTTGGGGACAATTCTCCTCATATCTTCTTTAAGGCCCAACATGGGTGTCGCTAATGGGAGGGGGCAAAATAAAGATATCGCTCCCTCACCCGGTCGGAATTCTTCTCCCAACGAACTGTTTTTGCATTCTCCAAAGGTCTAGCATTCCAGAGAGTGAGACTCTAAAAATCCTTTACACTTACAACTCCTCCTCTCTTTGCTGGGTTCACAGTCCCTTGGGTGCCCTAACTGTGGCCATTTCTGCACTACACTCTTATAGCACAATTATTCCACTTTCAACATCCTGCGGGATGCCAGCCGACCCCTCCCAAAACCGCAAACCCCAGGATTCCATAGGATGTTGAAAGTGGAATAATCGCGCTATAAGAGTGTAGTGCGGAAATGGCCTGTGTTTCTAAATGCTCAGCTGAAATTTTTAATTATTGAAGTAGTAGAAATTTGGGCTTAAGGAAAATTTTATTTTGAGCAAGTTGAATTCTTCTGGGGGGGGGGGTCCATGACCTCATTTTGCCCCATTTCCCCCAGAAGCTACACCCTCCCCAGCCCAAAGAGGTATTTTCTTAAAACCAGGAGTGATTTCAAGACATTTCTGATCTTTTTTTGGGGCGGGGAGGAAAGGCCTACTGGACAAATTGATGAGTTTGATTAGAGCAAGGTCATTAGTGACATTTTTCAAAGACTGGAAACACCTTATTGAGCTTTTGCAAGAAAAAGAAAACGACATAGGACCTTTCCGCCTTCACCGTTCTAGTGTTGTTATTCCACTTTCAACTTCCTCTGGAATCCTGGGGTTTGCAATTTAGGAAAGGAGATTTAGAATTCTCAGCCAGAGAGCTCTTTGGCCTCAGGAACCTACAAACCTCAGAATTCCACAGAATGTTGAAAGTGGAATAATAGCACTAGAACAGAGTAGTGTGGAAATGGCCCATGTCTCACACTTCTATAGGTCACTTTCCTTTCTTGCAATCCAGTTCTGAATGGTGTTGTCCCCTTGGCAACCCAGCCCCGGGGTCTACAACTTTGATATAAAATTAATCTAACCCACCAGAGAGGTCACCCGAATGTGCACGTAGGCAATAATGGTTGTATGATTGAATGAACCAGATCAGGCCAGTAAAATCCCCAGTCACATAGCAACAGGAGACCTCATGTTGTGATAACCCATGGTGGACAAAAGGCCTTTAACCTTTAAGAAGTCCACTTGAAGGGAGTAAAAGTGTTCCTGGAAAACTGGGCACTGGAAGCAATAAAACCGTATCAACTTCATCTCCAGAAATTCACACCACAGCCTCAAAGCGGAGGAAGATCCTGTTATTTAGATGGCACTTTGTTATCTTCTGAGAAATGCCAGGTGTGGAGTTGTTTTTTTTCTTATTCTGTCCCTGTTTGTTTTCCCCGGGAAAGGATTTGCCTTCAAAGTAAATTTTTCCTACAAATAGTCCCTGTTTTTGGGCTAGTTAGGCAAGAAGAGAAAGGCGAGGCAAGGAGTATGATGCCTCTTGGTCACACCAACCGACCGGTCCCCCTCCCTCCTCAGCGTCTCTTTGCTGAGCTGCTGTTCGATTGCTGCTTCCCGGACCAAAGGACTTCAGGAGAGGAGCAGTATTTCCCAAACGGCGAATCCCTGAACAATCTCTCTATTTTATTTCCACTCTTTATTTCTATTAGCCCTTGGATGTGTGTGTGCATGTGTGCGCGAGTGCGAACTATTACTATTCAATAGTACTATTCAAGTACTATTCAATACTATTCAATAAATTCATTCATTGGACCTTTTTGTGTGATTTCTGACTGAGTCTGACCCTGTAAACATTGGGTTAAAGATCCCTAATTACCCTGCCCTCTTTGCATTGCTAAAGCAGTGCTCTTAGCTAATTTTCCCCACAAGTGACAATTTGACAGGCGTTGGGAATCCCCCTAAGGGACCCCCAGCGAGCAGGGTAACAATGGTCAGTCATAGAATCCTAGAGCTGGAAGAGACCCCCAAGGGACATCCAGTCCAACCCCATCCTGCCAAGTAGAAAGACACAGTCCAGGCACTCCCTTTGACAGATGGCCATCCAGCCTATCAGGAATGCTTTGATTGTGTATTGCTATATGCTGGAGCATTGGATAAATTAAAATTACAAAATATAAAATGATAAAAAAAATTAATCTAGCAAATACTTGGGATGTAATTCCAACATTTTGCCTACAAGGATGAACAATTTCTAGAACTGTGTCACCAGTGTGAGAGAAGACCATTAGTTTGCTGCAGCATCATGCATCCTAACCTATCCAGAGAAGAATATTCTTTGGAGAAGTACACAGAGGTTGTATGTGTGCAAAAACATATTTTCCACACAGACAACATTATTTGTTGTGCAAGTAACAACTTTTCTGAGGAGAAAGCATGCTGTTGTTGCTGCACACAAAAACTACGTATTTCTTTGCAGAATAATTCGTCTTGTACGCTTCAGGATGCTCAAATACCAGGAGAGAACAGTTGAAATGTCTTGCTGCTCTGTTATTCTTCCTGACAGAGTGTCCTGGCTATTACAAAAGCTATTTTTCAACCAGGGAACAATAACTGAGAATATTCTTTCCATCAAAAAGAGGAAGAGAGCTGAGCCATCTGCCTGCCTGCCTCCCACCCGTGCCACCCAAGCGAAGAAAGACAGATGCGGTTCCTTTCTGGTGGGAAAACCTCTCTCTTTGGCCTTTCTTTCTGAGATTATTGTGGTTCGAGAGGAGCAGCAGCTGGGTGTCTTCAGAGTAACTTCATCCTTGGGGGCTCTCAGATCAAATACACGCTCATCAAGTTTCACAGCAAACCGCAAGTGGCTTTTAAACTCTCTCCACAGCAAACACCACCTGAGCTCTGCTAACCTGGCCCCCAAATCAGAAACCAAACCAGGGAACGGGGAACAAGCCTTGTATTCCACCTCAGGAAAAAAGCAGGGTGTGAGTTCAAGAAAGAAAGAAAGAAACATGTGTCTGTGTGCATTAAACCAAATCCTGTTTTCAGTGCATCAATGTGCTGCTCTTTGTGGTTGCCTGGAACACATGCCACCCTCAGTGAGCTTGGAAGATCCTTGCTTATGATGTTTGTCTGGTTATGTTTATTACCAGATGCTCAACCAAAAGTCTTCTTTGAAAGAGCGTATGGTTATAAGAAGAGCCCCACAGCTGAAAGAGATCAAGTTTGCTCCACTGAGCCCAGTGCTTTGCTCTTGAGGAAGCTCCGTCTGAGCCACAACCAGGAAGCCCAAGAGCAGAAGCTTGAAGACCAGCATCCCCTCCATGGACCACCTCTTCTCTCTCCTGTACGTGGTATTTTGAGTGCTCAGTTTTTAGAGTGTGCAGTTGTTGTTGTTGTACATGGTATGAGATTGACTTCAACTTATGCACCACTCTAAAAGAGAAGGAAGAAGGAAAAAAATGTGACAGAATCTTTAATACTAACTGGTCTCTATTTTAGCATGAGCTTTTGTGGATAGAATCATAGAGTTGGAAAGGACCTCATGGGCCATCAGGTCCAACCCCCTGCTCAGTGTGGTATCTCCAGCTAAAACATCCCCAGCAGCAGGTAGCTGTCCAGCCTCTTTCTGAAGACATTCAAAGAAGGAGAACTTCCTCCACCTCCCTAGGCAATGGGTTGCATTGCTGACGTTGTGTCCGCAGCAAAGCCGGCAGTAAATTACAAGCCAAACAGCTCCTACTTATGAGGTGAGAGTCAAAGAATGTCCAGACAGAAATGAAGCCTAGAGCAAACAAATCCAAAGGGGCAAATCCAAACCATAGTCCAAACAGACAGAGTTCCAAGACAACCAGATCCAAGAGCACAGGGTTTCAGGGCCAAAGAGACCAGTTGCTGTGTCAGGGATTCCAGGCAGGGAACCCTGGGAAAATGATCAGCCCACTGCAAAGATGCTGCATCATGCTCCAGCTGTGGGTGATTGCAAGGTTGCATCAGAAACTGGGGTCGTGTGCAGATGGTGGAGGGAGGTGTGCAAACCTCTGCCTGATTGGTTGTAAATTTGTATATAAGAAAGCAATCCCCAGTATGTATTTTGTCTGTTGACCAAACCGGTGTCTGGCGCAAGCCTTTGTCTGTCTGTTCCATGTTGTGTACATATCGGAACGTTGCTACAAGATAAAGTGCCTCCTGTTTGGAAGAAACCTCTGTGTGTGAGTATCCTTACTGGGGAACAAGGCTGCTGCTGTTGGCTCGCTGCCTGTGGTTATTCCGCCGCATCTCTGTGGGGCTGAAACTCCTATCATTCCCCAACATGCTGACCCTGGGAGGAAAGGCCAGCTATAGCCCTCTTTTATCTATGGCTGCTGTCGCCACAGGTGTTCCCTCATTAGGGCTCACTTGCTACTTAAATGGGCTGAGCGACACAAACCCTCCCTTTCACGGCGTCTCTGATACAAGGTAGGTGTGTCAGCTATGTCTTCTTCTATTTGGTCCCCTGGCTCAGGCCCTTGTTTCTTTTGTTGTTGTTGTTGTTGTTGTGTATTATCTCCCTCTGGACCAGCTTCTGGGGACACTTCAGCCTCTAGAGAAGCCTCTGCCTCAGAGTCAGAATCCTCCTCCTCGCCGTCATGGTCTCCAAGGCAGGGCATGACACCCAAACTGCTCTCACTGTCAAGAAAATCCTTCTAACGTTCAATCAAAATCTACTCTTCTGTAACTTTGAACCACTACACCTGGTACAGCAGAGAACAAGCCTCTCTGTTGCAACCTTTGAGGTATTTATCCTTCAGCTTCTCCTCATATGTTTTATTTTCCATATTCCTTATCATTCTTGTTTCCCTTCTCTGAGCTTGTCTATAGCCTTCTTAAAATGAGGCACCCAGAATATAAACCCATTTCTTCAGATACGGTACTGAGCACTGCTAAGGCCTGAGATACAAAGCACATTTATACTGTTGGGTGTCATGGGCCAGGCGTCAGTTTCTCCAGGTGAACAGCAGCCTCGAAGGGGGACAAGCAGTCACACTGGGAGCTAATCAGGCCGGGGTGAGAGCCACCTGGCTCCAGCCTTTATAAGGAAGGCAGAGGCTTGATGCTAGAAACGCCTCATGTGTTAGCTGGCCCTTGCCTTTGTGTGTGTGCTACAGATTCCCTGCTCACCATTTGCCTGTCTTCTCTGACCTTTGGACTGTCTGACCTTGTGCTGGATTCTTGATCTTTGGACCAACACAGGCCTTTGCTTCTGCTTCTCCCTGGCCAAGCAAGCTTTATTGGACTGCTGAGCTGTATCCATTTGTCTGCTGAATATCTGCACTCTGTTGCCTGACGACAGACAGTTGGCACCTATGACATTGTGGGAGTGGGATAGAATGTAACAGGATTCAAAAATGTGCAGATCATGTCCCTTACTGTAAATTTTCACTTTTACATTCCATCCTACTTCCCCAACTGCATAAATATGCTTTTTGACCTGAGGCTTTGATATTACTCTGTACTGAATCTGAAAAAGTTGGTTTATATCCTTGAAAGCCCATGCTAAAATAAAAACTAATTAGTCTTAAAGGTATGTTCAAATTTTCTTTTTTCCTCCCCCTCCCCTCCTCCTTTTTTGACTAACACAGCTCCTTCTTTAGAAACTCTGAATGAGAAACATCCAAGAACAGCCAGTTCTGAACAACCTTGGCCAGATCTTGCAAACTCAAGGTAGCCATGGCTTCACTGATAGAGTCCATCCACTTTCACGGTGGTCTTCCTCCTTTGCTACCACCTCTCACTTTACCAAGTACTGTTATCTCTTCAAGTGAGTCATTATCATCGCAACAGTTGTCAAAAGTATGAAAGCTTCAGTTAGTCACCTTGGCTTTGAGGAAGATTTGGGCTCGATTTGCGCTTGAACCCATTTAATTGTCATTTTGGCAGTCTATGGTATCAGTGTATGAGAGCCAGTGTGATATATAGTGGTGTGAAGTGTTGGGCTGGGACACAAGGAGACCAGGGGGCCTGTGAACCCATTGGGTGAGCTTGGACAAGTCACACTCTCTGTGCCTCAGAGGAAGGCAACGGCAAACCCCACTCTGAACAAACCTTGCCAAGAAAACCCTGTGTCACCATAAATCAGAAACAACTTGAAGGCACTCAAGAAGAACAAGCAGTATCAGTAGAACTTGTCTCTGGTATTACATCTGAAAACTTGTCCGCAGTATTACATCTAAAATTATATCCTGCCAGCTTTCTTCACTCTCCAGCTTTCACAACCATACACAGAAACTGGAAACGCTATTCCGTGGATGATCCTAACCTTAGTATTCCATGATATATCTTGGTGCTTAAGAATCTTATCTGGTTCCCTCATGTTCCCTTCCAAGTCTTAGTCTTCTTCTGATTTCTAGACGGTAGTCGCCATTTTCATTGATGTCTGAGCCAAGTCAAAGAAAATCTTTAACAATTTTGTCATCCAGTTCACCCACTTTAAAGTTATGCAAATTGTCTCTGGTCTTAATTTTTGCCTAATGCCTGCTAATAGTTCCATCTGCCACCAATTCATCTAATCCCCTCCTAAAGCTATCCTAGTTGACAACTGCACTAGAATGCTGTTGGCATGCTACACCGGTGTGAGTTTCATTATATATGTGAATGTATTTTTTTTCCTGTTTGCCGTTCTGTCAGTTGTACGTTCTTAGGTGGTGCATAACCATTCTTCGATGCCCTTGGTGTTCCACTTGATTCCAAGGGATTGCAGAAATAGCCACTGTGTATTCCTCTCTGTTACAAGAGATGATCATATCCATGTGGGCAAATAAACTATTAATTGTACCATGTTGGTATTCAGTGGAAGGGAGAGGGTGCATAGAACTATGTGAGTGTATATCTGCATTACACAAGTATACTGTAGGATCTCAATCACTATCTCCTGAAAAATCCTTGGTTTCCCCCTCATTCTGTCTCCAGATATGCTGAAACGGTTCTTGTTCAGGTTCTTGGAATAACAGCGCTGGAAGAGACCCCAAGATCCATCTGGTTCAGCCTGTCAAGGTCAGAGACCTGGGCGGCGAGCCAGCCCAGAGAAGGGAGTGTGAGAGCCAGCAAAGTCCAGCTGGGAGGAGACAAGCAAGCACTTTACACGAGGGAGTTCATTTACCAGAGCACCAAGCAAAAGCCGTAGTCACAGTTCCAAAAGCCGAGGGTCAAAAGTCCAGATATCAGTTCAAGGTAGCAGGAACCGGGTGCTGGGAGCAAGGAACAGGCAAGAGGAGAGCTTGAAAGAAGTTTGCCACAAGCAAAGGAAAGCTTCCAGGCAGGCAGTTATATAGCCCAAGACACAGGTGTGGCTAGTCACTGCTTCTTGAACTTCATCAAGGAAACCTCCCTTTGCTCAGCTCTCTTGAGTCTCCGCCTTGTTTGTGGGCCGATTGGTACAGGCTCCAAAGCGTCTTCAGAATCGGATCCCTGTTGCCCTAAAGGAGCGGGCAGAGGAACGTCCGCGCCTGCTTGGTCCATGGCAGCAGGAGGAGCTCCTGAACTGCAGGACTCCTCTCCAGCCAGAGCCACAGGGACCGACGGCTGCTGCTCGTCACCAGCAGCTCTGACCGGGGCTTCAGTCATCACACAGTCCCCTTCTGCCATGCGCTCCTGACAGATGGCCATCCAACCTCTGTTTTAAAACCTGAAAAGAAGGTGATTCCACCACACTCCTGCAAAGCAGCGTATTCCACTGTTGAATTGCTCTTCCCATCAGGAAGTTCTTCCTAAGATTTAGATGGAGGTTCTTTTCCTGTAGTTTGAAGCCATTGCTCCCTGTCCTGGTCTCTGGAGCAGGAGAAAACAAACTTACTCCATCTTCCAGATGACATCCTTCAAATATTTAAATGTGGCTATCATGTCCCCTCTTAGCATTCTCTTCTCCGGGCTAAATATAGCCAGCTCCCTAAGCCGCTCCTCATAGGGCTTCATGGCCTCCAGACCCTTCACCATCTTGGTTGTCTTCCTCTGGACACATTCCAGCTTGTCAATAACCTTCTTGAACTGTGACACCCAGAACTGGACAGAGTGTTCCAGGTGGAGTCTGGCCAAAGCAGAGTAGAGCAGGATATTACTTCCTTTGACCTAGACGCTAGACTCCTATTAATGAAGCCTAGAAATGAATTGGCTTTTTCAGCTGCCACACTACTCTGTTGACTCTAATACAGTGGAAAGAGAGGACCGGTCCCGTCAGAAAGAGAGAGAGGGAATGAATTCAGTTTGGAATAGGCTCGAAATGCAAATCTGGAGGGTAGGTGGGTGCGTGAGGCCTTTACAAAATATCAATGTCTAATTTTGGCCTCGTTAAATCCTGTTGAGGATATTCCATATGTGTTGGGAAAGAGCCATGTGCTAACCAAGAGGTTCTTTACATCATTTTGAATATTTTTCAGAGGGGGATGAGGGGGTTGGAACTGGAAGTCATTTTGCTTTGCCATTTCAGTTTCCTCTCTCTAATGTGAAATGGGGTTGCTGTGGAACAGAGAAGGAGGTCTGCTGCTAGAACAGTGTCAGTATTGGGCGGAAAGGCGGTGGAGGGAAGGAACTTCCCTTCGTGGTCCTGGACCTCCTGCCCAAGAGCCCCAGCGTGGTGTAGTGATCTGAGCATTGGACTAGGATTCTGGGAGACTAGTCACCCCATTGGGTGACTTTGGGCAAGTCACATACTCTCAGCCTCGGAGGAGGGCAAAGACAAACCTCTTCTGAACAACTTCTGCCAAGAAAATAAGAGCTAGCACTAAGTAGCAGTCTAAGGCCATTTCTGCGCTGGGCTGTTCTAGCGCTATGATTCCACTTTCAACCTCCTATGGAATCCTGGGGTTTGCAGTTTTGGGAGGGGCCGGCCGGCCCCTCCCAAAACTGCAAACCCCAGGATTCCATAGGAGGTTGAAAGTGGAATCATAGTGCTAGAACAGCCTAGTGCGGAAATGGCCTCAGTGTTGGACAAGGACGCTGGGAGGGCAGAGTTTGAATCCTTGCTCGGCCATTGAAACCCACTGTCTGACTTTGGACAAGTTGTACTCATCCACTCTCAGAGGAGGACAAAGGCAACCTTCCCCCTCTGAACAAATCTTGCCAGGAAAATCCCATGATAGGTTTCCTTGGAATCACCATAACTCAGAAACTACTGGAAGGAACACCAACAACAATCTCCCTGTCTTTTACTTGGTGCCCAGGGGTTCCAATACATCAAGAAAGAAAAGAGAAAAGAAGTTCCTGTGACCTCCCTTCAAAGCACTGTTCCTGATTTTGTAAACCTCGACCATATTCGCTGCACGTCGGAGCACTGTAAAAGCTGTCTTTGCGGACTGCAGCTCTTTGGCCTACAAGGGTTTGGAAAGCAAGCCTTATAAAGATCAGTTGAGGAAGGCAGATACGCTTAGCCTTGAGAAGAGATGATGGGAAGGTGATGTGGTACAGCCATTTTTAAATATCTGAAGGGTTGTTAAGTGGAAGAGGGGCCAAGCTTGTCTTTCCTGCTGTTCCAGAGGACAGAGCCTAAACCAGTGGATTCAAATTGCAAGAAAGGAGACTAGACTTTTAGATGAAATTCTTGGTGGGAAGAGTATCTGACAGTGGAACAGACTGCTCAGGAGGGGGTGGACTCTCCATCGCTGAAGGAAATTAAATCATTTAATCCTAGATTTAGAAGAGACCCCGACGGCCATCAAATCCAACCCCATTCTTCCGCAGGCAGGGATACACAATCAAAGCACTCCCGACAAATGGTGACCCAGCCTCTCTTTAAAAACCTCCAAAGAAGGTTGTCCAAAATTTGGGCAAAAACCCAGGGTGGATTCAATGATCTCTGAGGAAGGAAGCCACCAGCTGCCGCTAGAGATGTTTCTCTTCACTGCAAGAAGACTGAGCAAGTTGGGCTAGAAACATGATAGGAAACTCAGAATATATTTTCATCAGGAATATGTTTCTGTCGGGTACAATAAGGCATCATTAAATATGCAAGTCAGAATCATCTGTTCCATAGTATTTCCAGCTTCTAGGCATGTTTTGAGTGGTGCTCTTGCATAGCAGGAGGTTGGACTCAATGGTTGTTGCGGTCTCTTTTAACTCCGAGGGCCTTTCCGCGTGGATATGACATCCTGGCACAGGGACGGGAGAGGAGCAGAACTGCAGTGATGCTTCCGCAAGACATCGTCACGGTCCTGTCCTTCTCCTGTTGCCAGCTGGAGTGGTCGTGGGGTAAATCATCGAGGATTCCCACCAAAGGCACTGCCAGGATCATGACCAGAGGATGATGAGATAAGGTAAGGTGAGGAAAGGGCCTATTATCTGTGTTTGTGAAAGTTGGACAGTGAAGAAACCTGATGTGAAGAATATTTGAAAGGTGGTGCTGGAGGAGAATTCTATAGATATCTTGCATTGCCAAGAAGACCAGGAAATGGCTATAAGAACAAATCACGCCCGCATAGGAAGCCGAAATGACTAAAGTAAGGCTATGGTACTTTGGACACATCCTGTGATGTGTTGGGGACAGGAAAAGGCAGGAACAAAAGAGGATGAACACATTGCAGATGGAGAGACTCTGGCCATTTCCACACTATCCTGTTATAGTGCTATTATTCCACTTTCAGCCTCCTATGGAATCCTGGGGTTTGCAGTTTAGGGAGGGGCATCAAAGGCCATCTTCAAAGGCCATCCTCAAAGGCCTCTTCCTAAACGGCAAACCGCAGGATTCCATAGGAGGTTGAAAGTGGAATAATAGCACCATGGCAGTCTAGTGCGGAAAAGGCCTCCATCAAGGACGCCGTGGCTGCTCTGACTTTGCAAGGCCTGGGCAGGGCCGCTCATGGCTTGGCAATCTCTCTTTCCAGGGTCACCAGAAGATGAAGCCAACTTGTAGTCAACCAATGGGAACAATGTAAAAAACTTGCGCCATAAATGTTTTCTTTGCTGTTAGTCTCAAAACTATTTCTGGACTCATTTATGCCCCTTCATGTTAAAACAGGTTACGACGGTTCTTTCTTTGAGTACCAGAAAAACACTGAAGGACAGCTCGTAATGTATCACACTTTATTGGAGCATGGTGGAGTTTATGCAACGATTGCCAACATACCTCTCAAATAAGGAACATCTCTCCTTGCATGCACGACAGGAAAGATCAAGATTTCTTTTTTCATTTCCCAGCAAGAAGTAAGGAAGGAGCCTTAAGGAGACATTACATGGTTGCTCCCAAACGCTCAGCTCAACTTTCCATAACTCTCCACAGGTCAGTCTTGGTTCACCAAAGGTGGGCAAATATTTTCCCCAAAGGTTGTTTCTGTGGCACTTGACCCTTTCAGACTCCACGGATCAGTCCTTTTCTGGCCAAAAGGAGGGTGAACTGTGTCTCTTAGAAGGTTCCAGGACTGTATTAGTACTATACAATTGTAACAGTTTGATTCCACTTTAACCACCATGACTCCTTCCTATGGAAACCTGGGATTTGTGGTTTTATGAAGTATAAATTCTTTGAAGTAGTTCAGGGGAATTACTGGACTAAGAAGAGAATCCCATGTCCCTCATCAAACTACAAATCCCAGAATCCCCCTAGGACAGGGCCATGGAAGTTAAAGTGCTATCAAAGCACTATAGTTGTGGAATGTGTACGCATCCCTATTCTAGGAATTCACCATTTAAAAGGGGAGGGCAGAGTCCTCTTATTCTGTTAGCCATCAAAAAGATTCATTTTTCAAAATAAGAAGTCAATGTCCAGCTTCCTGTTTTGTTCTTTCCTCATTTGGGACCATTTTTGGCAATCAGAGCAGCTCCTAGATACCCTTGCTGTCGTCCTCCCCCAACATTGTATCGTAAGAAGTCCTGCCCCTCAGTTTAAGGACATGAGCTTGATATGCCCGTTCTTGGATGAGGGAATGTCGGAGACTGTTCCCATTTCCCACTTACAGTGCTAGAGTTTCTTGAGAGAGTCAGCTCTGTTTTGCATGGTCTGAATGAGGACGAAGATTTGTGTTTGTTTTTTTAATCTTAAGTAGTGCTACATGGGCTGGAATCCTGTTCATGTATAAGTCCCCCCTATGGAATTGGTTGGTCTCCCCCCCCCCCGCCATTGTAGAAACGCTGTATTTCATTCAGGGTTGTGGAAGCAAAGTTGTGCATGGCGTGTCATGCTGCACGGATGTCCATCCCACACTATGCATGGATGCACATGAGCATGGATGTTTGCAATGCACTGTGCATGGATTTGCATCATGCATTAACACACCTATGCTTTTGGTTTTCCCTGTCCTGTCTTGGTTGGACTACCCAACATTGCCATTCAACACCAGTGTTGCAATGCAAAATTAATGCATTTTCCTGCATGCATTAACTTGTTGTAACGCTGTGTAGCACCAAGGGAGCTCCCCCATGCAATGCTATTGCGGTTACCACCTAACCATGTTTGGCGAATGGGTGCCCAAGGCAACTGTCCCTGCCCACAGATCTTCTGCATTTTATTCCCCCAACTACACTGTTGACTATTCCAGCCTGGCTCCTATCACAGAAATATAGAACCTCTCAGCAGAAATGATACTTCATGCCTGTGATGAATTGTGGTACCATAAGGAATGTTTTAGAGCCAGCGCAGTATACCACAGACTCCTAGAGTTGGAAGAGACCCCTGGGGCCATCCAATCCATCCTCCTTCTGCCACGCAGGAAGATGCAAAGCCCTTCTTTTGACAGATGGACATCCAGCCTCCCTTTAAAAACCTCCAAAGGAGGAGTCTCCGCCAATGTTTTGATTGTCAGAATAGGACACTGGGAGACCAGAGTTTGAATCCCCCATTCAGCCATGGGAAAACACTGGGTGACCTTGGGCAAGTCACACTCTCTCAACCTCAGAGGAAGGCAAAGGCAATCCTCCCTCTGAACAAACATAGCCAAGGAAAAAAACCACGATAGGGCCACCATAAGTTGGAAACAACTTGAGGGACCACCACAACCACGGCTCACTGGGTCCCCTCTGGTTCTAAAGTTGTGCGCAGTGGAAGGCAGCGCCTCTCCAAGAAACAAGTGGGCGACTGTTCCAGATGCTGCAAGACTTTATTGATTTGCTGTCGTTAGCGGAGCTGGCTCTGCCCCTGAACCCTGCACAGGGAAGCTAGTGGTTAAACTCGGAGATGTAGACCTCGAGAGAGAAGACGGCGTAGCAGAGAACGTTTCTTTCGAGCCACGGATTCTAACCATAGAACTGAGGAAAGGAGACCTGTGGGCACGCTGAGTTTCCGGCAAAAGATTCCTAATTCCATCCCTGGCAGTGTTCTTAGGTTTCAAAATAATTTTAAAATAATGTCGTCAAAGTTGAAGTAAATGCAATTCTTGCTCTTAAATAGTATAGAGCATTGAATCAATGGGTTTTATGTAAGTGGAGACTATCAGCCAGCAATTCAGCCAGTTGGGTCTACTTTTTGGATTTCATTGTGGGGGGGGGGGGAATCATGTGGCCCCACAAATGTGGTTCATCTGCAGCTTTCAGCACTCCTCACCATGGGCTAGGCTGGCTGTGGCTGATGGGAGTTGCAGTAGAACCATATCTGGAAGGTCACAGGATTTACATCCCTGATTTAGGTAAAAGCAGCAAGCACAACTTGGATTTCTCTCTCTCTCTCTCTCACGTGTCCAGCTGGTACAAAGCAGAACTTTAAGAGCTGCTTTTGAAAAGTTTGTAAGAGAGGGTTTGAAAAACAACTCATTGCTGCAATTTGCTACTATGATGAAAGCAAGTAACTTGCAACATCTCTTGTGCTGCTTGTTACTTTTCTATTACTTTTGGCTAATCTTTGGGCTGATTGATAATGCCTTTAGGACTGAAATGAAAATGGTGTATCACTTGGGAAATGCATGCCAAAATGCCTCTGAAACGGCCTTTTAAAATTAACTTTTGAGAAATAACTAGAAGCTGTTACTCATTGTACCAATAAAGTAATTTCCCCCTTGCTTTTAAAGCTTTTTTTTTTAAAAAAAACTGGCTTCATTACTCTCTTGTTATCCTCAAAAGTAACTAGTTACAGGTAACTATGTTGCTTGTAACTATTTACTTCCAAGCTTCTGCTAGGAAAAGGCCTCTTTCTCACTATTTGAGGCTCCACGGAGCTCCTGCCAATCCATACTGGGCTGATGAACCGATGGGATCAGTCCATATAAGGGATATAAGTAAGAGCAAAGGAAGTTGCTAGGGAGGCACCAGCAGAAAAGTGGAAGAAACTGGCGGGTGGAAATCAGTGAGATGCTGTTGAATTTTAGTGGAATTTTAGCATCTGGACCCGGGGTGGACAACTAATGCCTCTCCTAATATCTTTGTAAGAGCGCAGTTTCTATTATCCGTCACAACCCATGGCTTGTGCTGCATGTGATTTGTAGGCCAGAAGTAACCGGAGGGTCATAGTTGCCCACCCCTGTTCTACTGTGTGGTCCATCTCCTTGCCGACGAGCAGGACTCTGGTGGCCACCACTAGCCCCTGTTGGCTAACATGGCAAGAACTTTCCCCATGTTTCCACGGACTTGCAACCAGCACCCAGAAGGATTGCCCTCCAGCCTCTCTCTTGGAGGCTGCAAGATAGGAAACCGAGAGAGATCTGGGAAGGACTCCAAACCAAGAGTTGCAGAGCGCAAAACTGGCATAAGCAAAGTCAAAGAGGGTGGCACCATGGTGCAGAAGATGCCCGATTTGAGCAGAGATGAAAGCTGGCTGTAGACGGAAGAACGACTTTGTGAAAGAATGTTCTTGCAGAGCTCAGAAAGAGCACATGACAAAACCCTCCCCCGAGAGTCCACAACCACACCTTGCTATTTTGCTCCATCTAATACTCCTTATCAGCTGAGCAAACGCCTGAAATTCTTTTCCCCTACCAGTGCTACGCAGTGAAATTGTTATACACACATGAACGCACATACACAGAAGATAGCCTTTCTGCTGCTTTTTACCCACAGGACAGCACGTGAGTAAAAGAAAGTCTGATCCAGGGGACTAAACCTGCTATAGTTTGTTCAAGGCTGAAACAGGAGAGGTGCAATTTTTGGTTTTGTTGCTTGAGGACACGAGGTTGGGGCTCAACGGAGCATCTTCCGCGATGCGAGACGTCTTGGATGCTGCTTCGCCAAGGGCGGGCAAACCTGGAGGAAGGAAAAAGTTGGGAAAAGTTCACGGAGGTCAGGATCTAGTATCAGAGCCACACAGTGCAAATCCCAGCATGTGGATTTGTGGACAGACTGAGCTGCCTTCATTCATTCATTCATTTAATGTCCTGTTTTCCTCTCATATGGGATCCAAAGAGGCTTCCCTTGTGGAAAAGGTTATCCAAAGTTGCCGTTCAGCCCTTGCTTTGAATGGTAGCTTTGCACAAATAAATGCCCACCTGAATGAGCAACCAAAAGCCTGCCTCAGGTGCATGGATGTCTTATGTGCTCCTCAGTTACATGTGTGCCTCATGCACATCTTATGCATGTTTGCATGTACAATGGCATGCATACACAATTCCACTTTTGGCACCTCGAATTGAACATGCCTATTCCAAAAATATCAACTAGGGGTACAACAGTTTTGATAAACGTGTAAGGCTGTTTGTGCAAAAATTGTGGGTTTTTCTTTTTGTCTGTGAGGAAATAACACAATATTTTTGCACACAAAGGGTGTGTTTGTGGAAACTTGCATGCATGCAGAAAAGCCCACCTTTTTCATGCAAAACATGATTTTATGATAGACACACACACCCAAAAAAACTCTTAAAAAACATCCCTGCAGGATTAGCAATACCAATACCAATACCAATACCAATAAAATACCAATACCAATACCAATACCAATACAAATACCAATAAAAATACCAATAAAAAAAGAAAAATTCTCACCACTGTGTTATTCTTTCCAACTGCTTATCCTGAGTGTCAGGATTCCATTTTTCAGACATGAATCGTGTCACAGTGACTACTCCTTCTATTCCTAATTACTGCGTTCTGTGACTAGGAGTCCCAAGGTTTTGCACTGTACTGCCTGGGGAGAGACCATCCTTTCATTGTTGTTCTGTGCCTTCAAGTCTTTTCTGACTTACGGCAACCCTAAGGTGAAGCTATCACGGGGTTTTCAGGAGCTGAGAGTGTGTGATGCACCCAAGGTCACCCAGTTGGTTTTCAAGGGCTGAGCAAAGGGGAACTGAACCGGGTCTCCAGGACTGCAGTCTAACGTTCAAACCACTACATCACACAGACTCTCTGACCTTCCTTTTATCTGTCCCAAACAACTGTGCACAGAACTATTTCCTGAAACATTTTGGGACGTGTGAATACCAACTGAAAACTGCATGGAAATAGTCATTTTCTCCCACAGTGGGAAGGAAAAAAATATGGAATGTGCTCTGTTCAGTACCGGGGGTTGAGGGAGAGAATACTATTTTTGGCCTCTAAATGCCTGAATGGGTGCTGGGGGAATTTAGAGAGCGGAAGCTCAGAAAAATAGCTTTCCCATGTTCTGGCTGTAGGAAGGAGCATCCGGGAAGTTGTAGGACGAAGAGGCATCGCTTCTGGATATTGTGGTTCACACGGGGGCTGGACTAGATCAGGCACGGGAAAATTCTGACCTCGCAGATCGTATTAGACCACAACTTCCATCATCCCCATCAGCTGGCTATTCTGGCTGGTGCTGGAGTCACCAGAAATCTCTGGACGGTCACGTCTTTCCTGTCCCTGGATTAGGTGGCCTAGGAAATCTCTTCCCATTCTATCAAACTACCACTCACTCCAGCCTGAGGTTTGGAACACCAGCGTATCATTCTAAAGATGTCACAACATCTCTGATACTCTTTCTTTCCCTCCTCCAAAGGAAGTCAAAATTCAAAATGACCTTGACAGATTGGAGAGCTGGGCCAAGGCTAACAAAACGAGTTTCAACAGAGAGAAATGGAAGGTCCTGCGCTTAGGCAGAAAAAATGGAAGGCACAAATATAGGATGGGGGACGCATGGCTGGATAGCAGTGAGTGTGAAAGGGATCTAGGAGTCTTGGTGGACCACAAGCTGAACATGAGTCAGCAGTGTGATGCAGCAGCCAAGAAAGCCAACACGATTCTTGGTTGCATTAATAGGAGCCTGGTGTCCAGATCGAGGGAGGTAATGTTACGCTCTATTCTGCTTTGGTTAAACCTCATCTGGAATACTGTGTCCAGTTCTGGGCACCTCAATGCAAGAAGGATATCAACAAGCTGAAACATGTCCAGAGGAGGGTGACCGAAATGGTGAAGGGTCTGGAAGCCATGAAGCCCTATGAGGAGTGGCTCAGGGAGCTGGGTATGTTTAGTCTGCAGAAGAGAAGGTTAAGAGGGGACATGAGAGCCCTGTTTAAATATGTGAAGGGACATCATGTCAAGGAGGGAGTGGGCTTGTTTTCTGCTGCTCCAGAGACTAGGACAAGGGGCAATGGATTCAAGCTACAGGAAAGGAGATTCCACCTGAACCTCAGGAAGAACTTCCTGGCCGCCAGAGAGCTGTCCAGCAGTGGAATCTGCCGCTGCCTCGGTGGAGTGTGGTGGAGTCTCCTCCTTCTTTGGAGGTTTTTAAACAGAGGCTAGAAGGCCATTTGCTGAGAGTGCTTTGAGTGCTTGTTCCTGCATGGCGGAAAGGGGTTGGACTGGATGGCCCCCGGGGTCTCTTCCAACTCTATGATTCTATGAATCCAAGTTATCCTTGAAATTTCCATTTGGGACAGAGGGGACATCAAGATGTGGATTGGTCTCAATCCCCATATTGGTAGCAGCATGTGTTACCAGGCCGTACACCTCCATGCTTTGATACGGTCTAATTGGCAAAATATATTAATTGGCAGGTGTGTTGGCATAAAATATAGATTATACTTACGGCTGGCAAGGCCACGTGGAAGAAAGGGACACTGGCTGGAGGTAGGTCAGAGGTGACCCCAGCACGGCCAGGGCAAAAGGTCGCTGACGTTAGCCAGGAAAGCCTGACTTCATGGCTCCGAGCCAATCCTATCAACTGCCAACCTCAGAAAACAATAAGGTGCCCAGGACCCCTACGGGGTGCCTATCCTACCGCAGCCTGGCCCAGAACCCCCCTCTCAACCAAGACATGGAAACCAATCAGTCCATTCCAGACCCCATTGTCTGTGTTGCAGCTCCCATTGTCCACTAGGCTGGGAGAGCAATCAACTCACACCCCTTCAGGGAGGAAAAGAGAGTATATAAGCCCTTGGTTTGAGAAAGCAGCTGCAGTCAGATGAAATGCAAGACTCCCCTATGTCGCTCTGAATCCTGATCCGCCTGCCCTTAGACAGAAGTCTAAGTCACGTTTCAAGCTCTTCACTACTCTTCTGGAATGGTAACTATATAACCCCCAAAACTCTCAGCCTCTCTATCCATAATTTTTTTCCCTCCCTTTCTCCTTCGGTTAGCTCTTGTGTGAATGCTTGGCTGTATGCATCTTGTGTGCATATGAGTATGAGTTAATTCCCCCAATAAAAACACATTTTAGCTTACTTTTTAATCTTTGGCTGGCTTTTTGCTCGGTCTTACTCCGTAAAAATTGGGTTGAAGGTCTCGCTGGGTTACCCTGCCCCTCATTCTGGCAAGCTAGTGCTCCACTAACTCCCCCAGTCTTTGCATGTTTGGAGCGAATCAAGGTGTCCCCCAGGGAACCCCCAGAAGTCAAGGGGTCGCAGGTGCTGAAAAGCTTATCCGTATCAGGTCCTCACAGGACCGCTGATGATTGGGTCTTACCCACATCTGCTAACCTCTGGAGTTGTTCAGCCGGTTCGCTCCAATCCGGTCTAGAGGGATTCCAAACCTCCTCTTGGGAACCTCCACAACTTTCCTGTAGGTTGGAAAGAAAGAGGATAGCTCAGCGAGGCGTCTTCAAAGAAATGCACCTGGATCTCAAGCCGGAGAGATAAAAGAAGGGACCCCGTCTAAAAAGCTGCTTTCCCTTCCATGCGCTGTTTGCCATAGGTGACCGGTGGGAATTTGTCCTTGATGTCGTAACACAAAGCCAAGATCTCACTCTGCTTACACATAGTCTAACTCCACAGCCACATATTTACACAACGGTTGTCCTACATCTAAAATCAGAGAACAGAAGAATGTCGCATTTGGAGGGGACGGATATGAAACTAGGATGGCACGTGCATGCCTGGCACACAAAGAATAAACCAGGCGAAGAGTTTTTATCTCACGCTATAAGAAAAACATTTAGCTCTTCTGATTGGTTTAGCAATTTAGCAGCATTTTGCAATTTAACTCTTGTGATTGGGTCAGATATACAGCCTGTTCCTTGCTGTAGTCCTCGGTAAGCTACTGGCAATTTTTTAAATCTAATTAACTTCCTTCTTAAATAACTCTTTAATGTATGTTGCCAATGTTTGCTTTCATTTCCCTAACAATCCAGGGGCCTCAGGTCTGGGACAGGCACCATTTTTAAAGACAGAAGTTGTGATATTTAAGTAAACAGTGTTTTCTTTTCTTCTTTCTTTCTTTCCTTTTTTGCATGGAAAATTACAGAAAATAATGCTAACAAGTTTTCTGTATGGAAAACATCTCTGCTCAGAAAATGCTGTATTCCATGCAGGAAACTTGTTTTCAGTGCAGAAATGTTACTCTCTCCTTGAAACGCTGTTTCTATGAATCTGTGCAGAAAACCCAATTTTTGTGCAAAAAAGAAGGCATGGTCAATTTTTCTGCACAGAATAGTTCCAAAATGGCACATAGCTATTGAAAACAGTGCGATTTTCAAAAGCATTCTCACATCAAACTGAAAAAGGCTGAAATAATAATAATGCTAATAATAATGGTGATGATAATGATGATGATAAAGCTTTACATCTGTATATATAAATGGCTTGCAGATGACTTACTTGCAGTGCTGCCACTTGGAAGCCAGTGTGCAGATATTCTCTTCTTGAGTTGATTTTTATTTATTTTCTTTATTTAAAAAAAGAAGTACGGAAAAATGGTGGCGGAAAGGGAAAAGGGTGACAGACTGATGGGCCATGTCATTTTGTGGAGCCCCTCCCTCCCTCTCGTTTCAGTTCTGTGAACACAAAGCTTTTGCAAAAGAACTGATGAAACGGATTTGAGTTTGTCCAGTGTGGTTCCTATTACGCCTTCCAGTTTTCTTTCGCAGGCCCCTAAAAGGCTCAGAGCGTGAAGCCGAAGGTTGGAAACAGACTGCAAAACTGAGGGACAATTTTGGGTTCAACAATTTAAGCGGAGGAAATCACAGACACAGAGAGACACACACCAGGGCCCCGGAGGCGGCTTTGCGTGGGAGAGGTGTGCCCTCTTGTGGCCAACTGGAGCTATGGCAAGTTACAAATGAGTGGCCGGCATCTTTTTAGTGGCTCAGGATAGTGCAAAACAAGTCAGGCTTATGCTGTTGCAACCAACTGTCTTGTTCTTTGCAGAGTTTGGAGTTCTTCACTGACTGCACAGCAGCGGAAATACATCCCAAGCCCACCTTTTAAGTGGTGTCGTTCTCAGTGGTGGAGCTTGGAGTGTGCGGAGAGGGGGTGGGAGGGGGCACGGCCACTGCGCGCGGAGGCGTGGCCGCGGTGTGGGAGGGCACGGCCAAGGTGCGCGGGGATGTGGCTACAGGCTGGGACACCCAAAAAACATTGCCACCCGGGGCAAACCGCCCCATCACCCCGCTGTCCCTATGCGATTGGTAGTCCTCCCCAATATGACCATTTCCACGTTGCTGGAGAGCATGGGGAGCAGCGGAGAGGCGGCCAGCTATTTTCCTCTACTTGGACATGCTGCAAGGACACCTCTCAAGCATGCTCGGGACATACCCTTGTGGATGCCTGTTTTGGTGTGTCCAGCTACTATTTTGGTCACCCTCTTTGGAAGGGGTCCAAATGAGGATGACCAAAAAGGGTAAAAGATCTAGAAAGCTTGAAGCCCTCTGAGGAACGGCTTAGGGAGCTGGGTGTCTTTAGCCTGAAGAAGAGAAGGTTAAGAGGGGACATGATAGCCGTGTTTAAATATCTGAAGGGATGTCATGTGGAAGGTGGAGCAAGCTTGCTTTCTACTGCTCCAGAGAGCAGAGCAGAGCAGAGCAGAGCAGAGCAGAGCAATGGTTTCAAACTCCAGGAAAACCACTTAGTCTTAAAGGTGTGGCTGCATTACCTTCTCTTTTTTCCTATCCCTTCCTTCTTCCTTTTTATCCAACTTAACCAAGTGAGTGTAAATTCACGCTACGCAAGCACAAGGTAGCATCTTGACTAATCCCCACTGGTTGCTACGTTCTTGCATAGAATCTGGATCTTTTGGTGACCCAACACTCCAGTCGGTAACACCTGGGAGACTGTGAAACTAATGTAGTTTAAGGCCATTTCCGCACCGGACCATTACAGCTCTATTATTCCACTTTCAACATCCTCTGGAATCCTGGGGTTTGCAGTTTTGGGAGGGGCCTCAGGCCTGAGGCCCCTCCCAAAACTGCAAGCCCCAGGATTCCAGAGGATGTTGAAAGTGGAATAATAGAGCTGTAATGGTCCGGTGTGGAAATGGCCTAGGTGTTCTGGGAGCAATCCCAAAGAGAATGACAAAACGCCTGAAGGAAATCTCCGTAAGCAGGATCACAGTGGCACAACGACAACAAGGAAACCTCACTGATTCCTAGAGTCTCAAAAAGATTCCAAATCATGGATGGCCCAAAGTTCCCGTTGGTTTACTTGCCTGTCTGTTTAATTCATGCCCTGCTTTTCTCCCAAATGGGACCACAAAACAGCTCACCCTATATGCATTAAAACATAGTAGCTAAAACCATCTGAACACAACGTTTCTTTTAAAAAGCGTTAAACAATTTGTTCGAAAACATTAACTTCAACTTTTAATTCTACATTTATATTGCCATATGAGGAGTGTAAAACTGGAACTAAAACAATGCAATTTGTTTGCAGCAATTAAAGATGATTTCCTACATAGAGGACTATTACTAATTCTAGAAGGTTTTTAATATTCTTTGATGATTACTTATTATCTGCTTGATTATTGTTTGATTATTATTGGCCTTGATTTGATTATTACCTTAAACTAACACAGAACTTAGCATAAGCTATGAATGATTATTTTTTGATGATTAATAGTTTGAATGATTAACCTAAACTAATATAGAATAAGTTGAAAAGTGATTATAATTGATTATGAGATTTTTATTAGTTAACTGATTTTGTAGGTGTATAATTGGGATAATAAGAACGATTGGCAACAAGTACTAATTCTGGTATAAATTTAAGGATTTAATAGTTACCTGTGTTTAATTAATATGTGCTCTTAGCAACAAGGGTGGGAACCCATATTTAGTTTTTTGTAGTTCTCTTTTAGTTAGTTGTAGCTTAGTCTAATATTTGTAGTTTTGTTAGGTATTGCCCGTTTTTTCCATCCGTATTGTATTGTTGTGGAATCTTTGTTTCCTGTATTGCTTTGTAGTATTGTTTGGTTTCTTAATAGACTTTTATATAAAAAAAAATAACTTAGAGCACTTAAAAAGCACATTAAATCCTCTTAGACCTTAAGAACCAGCACCCCCACGGCACTGCTGCAAGCGGCCAGAAGCAGAAGGGTTTTGCGGAGGCCCTTGCTGGCCGGTGACAAGAGAGCAGAGGGGGAGCCAAGCAAGAGGCCCGGCCGGGGGGCAGCGACCGCGAGGGCCCTCTCTCCCGTATCCTCACCAAAGGTCCCTGTGGTGGTGGTGAGACCAAGAGGAAGTCCTCTCCCGAAGATCTTAAAACTCCAAGAGGTTCTCCTAGGGAGATACGGTCTTTCAGGTCGTCAGTAATACCCGACAGCCTGTGAAATCCATCACCACCACCCTCCCTGACTGATGGAACGGGTCTAACTGGGACTAACACTAGGATAGCCTACGGCCGTCCCACCCTGAACGTAGCTGATCTCACTGGACTAACGAGAGGACCGAGGCCAACGTGAGGCAACTGGAGGTGTGTGACGGGGCCAAGGCCATTTCTCTCTGGGTGGGGGATCCGGGCAGGGTGACAGCCATGGCTCCCCTTCTGGCTCCAGCCTTTCCTCCCCGGTCTTGCCGGTGGCACTGAAGAGACCCCAGGGATTCGGAAGCGCCCCGGCCGTTCTGCGTCACTCACCTCTGCTTGTTCTTCAGGTCCGCCGAGCCGGCTGACAGCCGGTCCAGGGGGGAGCCAAAGCCCGAGAAACTCCGCTTCTTCTTGGTCTCGATGACATCATTTTCGAGGGACACCAGTTCGTCCAAGAACTGGAGCTTCGCAGCCAGGTCGGCAGCCAATTTCTCCTCGCTGGAGGGGGAAGGATGACTCTCGCCCACCGGCGGGGAAGAGTCAAAATGCTGCCGGAAGGAAAGAGAAGAGGCAGGGTGGGAGGGCTCTGGCCTTTCAACCCATTCGCCTATGGGCAACCGAGGCTGGCCTGCAGGCACAGGAGCCTCACGCAGGAGTCCTTGGCAACATCTCTACCCAGAATAGAGGTAGGAAGGTGTAGCCCCTGGAGCCCAATTTTGTGCCCTCCAAAGTTCCAGCCCCCCACAAGTTGCCTGAAGATCATGCCTTGGTCCCCCAATCGCCCCCTAATTCAGAGGTGGGTGATGGAGAGTGCGTGGTGTGTTTCTGCAAATGCACACACCCCTAAGCCCTAAAAATTAGGGGGAGCTTCCTGAGGGTAGGGACTGTTTGTGAGTAGAAGAGATCGTCCTGGAAGGCGATGGACTTCTTTGGAGACTGGATGGCCTTCACTCCGATGATGCTCTAGCTACGGACTCCTGCGCTGGCAAGATGGTCTCCGTCAAACCTATGAGTCTACGTTTCCATGATTCTACGATGAACCGCAGACTGATGCTGGGTTGGGAAGGTAGGAGAAAATGACTCATTCTTGGTTTTCTGGTAATTTATGATGTAATTGGATATGACTGTCATGTAGCTGATGGAACAGATTCAATTTCTGCTGCTCTAAGGGGGAGAACCTCAACTGATAGATTCAAACAACAAGAAAGGAGATTTTGAGCGAGCACAGACAAGATCCTCCTGATGTTACGGGCTGATCAACAGTGGAACAAACTCTGAAGATAGTAGACTCTGCTCTCCTGTGAGCTTTTGAACAGAGGTTAGATAGGTACCACTCATGATCAGGTTAGCTGCGGATTTCTCAAACCGCCGGTGGTTGGACTAGATCGGTTGCTGGGGTACCTTGCGACTCTATGATTTTCTGATTCAGTGGTAACATACGCTGCTATCAAGAGTAGTCAGATTCACCACATTCTTTTCTTTATCCTCCTACTCTGAAGAAAGCCTTGCTGGAAACATCTAAAACCTTACTTTGTATTAATCCTCTCTCCCTTCCTTTCCGTGGTGCTTTGCTTGCGCTGTAAGTCAAGCGTTGTCTACTGAATCCAAGGCTTTCCTTGGAGATTTTATATCTGTCTACCTACCTACCCACCCACCCACCTATCCTCTCTTGATATCCTTCTGACAAACACTCCCCTGGCATTTTCCCCTTTGCCTCAGCCCTTCCAAACTCATGTTGATCTTATCTTAATCTGGCTGTGCTCCTGCTGCCAGTGAGGCAAAATGACAGACCCGCCCAGCAGGAGATGCTCTCAGGCAAGGAAGCCTTCTCGCCTGGAAAAGCCACCACGCTGTGATTTTGGCCTGCTGGAAATTGCATGCAAGGATTCCAAGCTCGCCACTTACCTCTTGCTGTGCCTGGGATGCTATGCCGGATTGCCATGGCAACAAGGTGACGGCCAGCACCAAGCACCCTGCCACTTGCTGGCACAACACCATCTGCAAGAGAAGACACTTGGTAACTTCAGTGGCAGACCACACGGCATGTCCAACGCGTAGTGTGCAGCTGAAGTTAATTTTCTCTTTGTCAACTTGCCAATCAGTTCACGGGCTGGGATCCACACTAGGCGTATCTTATCCAGGTAGAGGCGACTTGCACCTTCTTCCCTGGAAGCCACCCCAGTCTCCCCTAAACGAAAGGTAAAAGTACGACGAGGACCTCAGTTTATACCAGTGGAGTCTCCCTTTGTCCCTCTGTGGGAAGGGCTCCCCTGAGAAAGGCAGGCCAACTCAAGGCCTATGCTGTCATTAACTGAATTCACGCGCACAAATGGGACAGTGCTTAAACACTATTTATTAGGAGCATGATATGTCATACAGGACTTCAGTGAGTGAACTGGAGGCAATTAGCAAGCTTTGAAACATAAAATACAAAGAGTGCATCTTCCCACCTGCAAGAGACCTTGAAGTCTCGGTGCAGCCTGGCTAAGCTTATCCGTGCATTCCTAGCTTTTGTTTATTGAACGGTCTCTGGTTCTCATACCTTGTCACAAGCAAGCTGCTACTTAACTCCTACTGCACATCCCATTACTAAAAGATGGAGGGCTACTCGACATACGCACACATACCTGTGATTAAGAACGATAACACGCCCAGCACACTATGTGTGCAGTTGACACGGTGTGCACTTTAGCCCCAAGGTGTGCAGAGTTACCCAACTCAGAGTAATGGCAGGGTCCTCAAGGCAGAGCCTGTATCTCACTGTTTAATGTCGGTTGCCATCTGTGGGCCGCAGCACCCTGGACGGCTCCTTTGCGGCTCAGACTCAAACCCATTATGCTTTTAATTGCAAATGCAAAAGGAACAAATAAAAGAGAGATACAAGAAGAAAGAGGAAAATACAGAGGAGAGGTGCGCAATGTGTTAGGGATGTATTGTGCCTTGCAGAGGTTTTCACTGCCTTTTGTTTGTGCTACTACCTAGAATTGAATTCCATACCCTCCAACTGTCCCAATTTGGCAGGGACAATCCAGATTAATCCTCTCCCCTCCCTGCTTTTCAGCTGCTTTTAAAATGTTCTGATTTCTCCCCTGTCCTCCCACTTTCCCTCTTTCTCCTCAGTTTACTTCAACTTCTGCAAACCAAGTTCAAAGTGCAAGATTAGTTTGCATTCAGTTAACTCAGCTAAACGGGGAGGAGAATCTTGCCCTTTCCAGTAAGATCAGGCCAAGCAAACTGCTGCGGCCTCTCCTACCTCGTGTGTTCTTCCTCATGAATAACTTTTGTCATCCTGGCCACAATCTGACGTTGCCTGGTTACAAGTGGATACGGAACTGGGTTTAACTGGCGTTGCTACCACTTGATCTGTACAAGTTACTCAACACTGTGAACCTGCAAGATCCTTTTGTTGTGGTACAAAAGTTGCATTAAAAAAAAAGGTAGAGGAGGGAGTACAAAAACTGACCTCACGGCTCAAGAAAAATCCCCAGCCAAAGATATATATCTATGCATGGATAGATGAGGAAGATTCTGCAAACATTAAATGATGGATGGTGAGGATGTGTATTTCCAACCTTGCTAACTCTTTTTGCTACATTCAGGGCAGGCAGGATCTGACCCTGATGACTGTCTGTTAAGTTCCCCAAGCCACAGGAATATAATTCTGACGTACATAAGGCTCTACAAATGCCAAAGAGTTTTCCAGTACAAAATAAATGCGTGGCAATACATCCCATCCCTCCTTTATTTCAACCGAGCCTAATTTTAATCATCCCCCAGCTGAGACAGGGGTCTCTGTGTACTGCCTCCCTTCCCTAGAATTTTGGAGCAAGAACAAATTTATGCTCAAGCACCCACTTCCATTTTCTTTAATAATTTATCTATTAATTTTAACATGAATACTCTGATTCACAAATAAGAACTAAAATTAAACCAATACTAAAACACTAAACACTAACTTACTAAAACACAAAAGGGCACTGACCTCCCCAAACCAAACTGTAATAAAAAAACAAACAAACCGCAATATACTATTCTACCATTACAAATCCACCAGGATTACTACTAAGTATAGCCACAGATTATGGCATTGTTAGCTTTCTTGTTACTCAAGAAGTCCATAAACAATTTTCAGTCTTTCAAAGGGCCCCAACTTCCAATGCCAGGACTGAGCCCTGGGACCTGCAAAGGAAACCAATGCCTCTGAGCATGTGCGAAGGGTATTTATTTCCCCACCGAGTACAGTAGCTAGGTAGAGTTTGCAAAGCTCAGGATTTATTTGGGAGGGAACCTTGGTAAGACAGCAGTGGTGTTTTCAGACAGACTTTGGCCCCAATCTGACTTTTTATATATATGAAGCACCAAGCCGAAAACCCAGCAGGCGTTGATTCCTCCTTGGGCTCAAATGGAAGTTGGTGGGGGCAAAAGTCTCGAAGTCAGAGAATGCCACCAGAGGCTATAATTCACCTCCAACCATGCTGGAGTCTGCTTCCAACCAAAGCAGCAGAAGAAATACTGTGTAAACAGACTCGCTTGACTAATGAGAGTTGATTCTGCAGTTATTCACTCAAAATCAGGTAGAAATCTGTCAGGTCCCTGCGTTCTGCACTAGGGGAGAAAGAAAAGGCAAGACCCCTGGAGCCTGGGAGGAGGGTTTAAAGGTTGCACACAACATTCTTTGCTTGATCCCAGCCCCTTTTCTTAGACTTATGAGGCAAGGTACTTGCTTAGCATAAATCCTGCAAAGCGTAAATCTACACTGTGCTTGCATAGCATAACTCTACACACACACACAGTTACACAGCGGTTGTGCCACACCAAGCTTGCCGGCATTGGGTGATGGCTGCTGTGGCCATTTCTGCACTAGTTATAGCGCAATTATTCCACTTTCAACATCCTGTGGAATCCTGGGGTTTGCAGTTTAGGGAGGGGCCGGCCGGCCCCTCCCTAAACTGCAAACCCCAGGATTCCACAGGATGTTGAAAGTGGAATAATTGCGCTATAACAGTCTAGTGCAGAAATGTCTGCCCACGCGCATTTGCTTCTTGTTCCCTTGTGCAATGAGGAAAGATGCACAGAGGCTGTTCTTGCAACCACAGTGAGGAAAGAAGGAAATAGACGGCACTGAGGAATAATTGCACACCATCTGTATGAGCCTGCCTGGGCTTTCAGCTCCGTAGGGGAAGGCTTTCTCGTGGTTCCACCACAATCGCAGGCATATTTAGTAAGGACACAGGAGAGAGCCTTCTCAGTGGGTGCTCCCACATTCCGGAATTTCCTTTCCTGAAAAGTCCAGTTGGCCTCCTCCCTGCTCTCTTCCCTTCAGCCTTACAAAGAGACCCTTTTGTTAAGGCAGACATTTTGTTTTTAATGTGCTGGAGGTTTCAATGGGCTGTGTGTGTGTGCATACATGTGTTTGTGTGTGTATGCTGTGTTTATATTTTGTTATGTTTCAAATGTGCTTCAACTTGTGCTTTTAAAAGAGATCTCAGGTTTACTTGCGCTTTAACATCTTTATTTTTATATATATATAGTTGTACAGTGACTTTAAAGGGATGTCAACTGCCATGTATCCCCTTCTGGGAGGATGGTGGGATATTAATTAATTAATTAAATCAATCAGTCTGAGAATGAGCAACTAAATGGCTGGAAAACAGGACTCAGGCCATTCCCGTACTACACTGTTATAGTGCTATTATTCCACTTTCAACGTCCTGTGGAATTTTGGGGTTTTGTAGTTTCCTGAGGCCAAAGACCTCTCTGGCTGAGAATCCTAAATGCCCCTCCCTAAACTGCAAGCCCCAGGATTCCATAGGATGTTGAAAGTGGAATAATAGCACTATAACAGTGTAGTGCGGAAATCGCCCCAGCTATGGAACTGTGAGCGGAGATGTAGGTAAAATCCCGTGGATTCAATGGCTCTAATTTGGTTACCACTGGCAAGATTTAGGCCCATGTGAAATGAAGGCACTTGTAGCACTCTGCAAGTGCAACCAATTCATGGTCATTTAGTTCACATAATGTTGCAAAATTTGTTGTTTTGACCACCGGTATTTCACTGGTCAACATGTATAGAATATTTCAAGGGATGTCATATAGAGGATGGAGGGAGCTTGTTTTCTGCGGCTCCAGAGACTAGGACACAGATCAATGGCTTCAGACTACAGGAAAAGATTCTACCTAAACATTAGGAAGAATTTCCTGACAGCAAGAGTGGTTTGACAGTGCAATACACTGCCTCAGTGGAGTGCGGCACAGTCGTCCTCTTTGGAGGTTTTTAAGCAGAGGCTGGATGGCCGTCGGACAAGAGTACTTTGTGTATTCCTGCACGGCTGAATAGGGTTGGACTGGATGGCTCTGAGTCTCTTCCAGCTCTGTGATTCTATGATATTGTATGTTCCTTGGTCTTCAGTACCTGTCTTCCTAAGCCATTACAAATTAAACACATTCTCCTCTGCTGAGACATTTCTCAGCTGACGGACTCTTAAGAACATGGTGCAAATTTAATTCTGACCTCTGGTTCTACCAGCTAACTCACTCATATGCTTTGAACCACTTAGAATCATAGAATCGTAGAGTTGGAAGAGACCCCAGGGGCCATCCAGTCCTACCCCCTTCTGCCATGCAGGAACCCACATCCAAGCACTCCCGACAGATGGCCACCCAGCCTCTGCTTAAAAACCTCTAAAGAAGGAGGACACTCCACCACTCTCCATGGAGGCGGCAGCAGATTCCACTGCCGGACCGCTCTGACCACCAGGAAGTTCTTCCTGAGGTTCAGGTGGAATCTCCTTTCCCTTGACTACGGAGAGATGGAAACTTGGCACACAAAGGGCACTTTGTTACCGCTGTTTCTAGCCCGAGCTCGTGGGATATTAAGATATCATTTGATATCAATAATTTGGCCTTCTGTACCCATTCCTCTCCACGTGCTTGCGAGGCCCCCGGACAAGCACGCACACAGGCTCAGCCGACAATCGCTGTAATATTCCAGACAAATACAGGCAGGCCAGAAATAGCTGACCCTCCGCTTCGGGAGACCTCCAGGCAAGTGCCACATTATGTATGCACGCTGCTTACAAAAGATCCCCTGCCCCGCGCAGGCAGCTCGATGTGCAGACTATACAACGCTCAAGCACTCCGCGTTTGCATACTGGCCACTCTATTGACAATTTGGCTATAACTCAATCATGCAAAGCATTGACCTTTTGGAGGCTTTGTCTCCAGCCCGAAACTCCTTGTTTTCCCCAAGTACGGACTAGCCTGCGGCCACAATTTTCCCTATAAGAACCCCTGACTTTGAGCGCTTCCTCGGATCGCTCTTGGCTTTCATCCCGCCTTGCTGTCGCTTTGTCCAGCGAGCCTTCCCCTCGGCCCCACGTGCTGAGAATCCAAGCTCCCCAGCTTCGTTGCTTCTTTCTGGGCTTCAGGACAGGTATAGTATTTCCCATACCAAACCTCCTCAAAATCCCTCTATCCAACTCCTAGCTTTTATTTCTATAGTTCTCTGTGTGAGTGTGTTGCATACACGTGTTTGATTGTATCTCAATAAAACATTTATTATTATTAACTTCTGTCTCATCCTTGACTTGGCCTGACCCCGTAGACATAGGGTTCAAGATCTCGCTACGTTACCCTGCCTCTCGCATTGCCAACTAGTGCTCTTTGCTAATTCCCTCCCCATTGTTGTGAGCACATTAAGGTGTCCCTCCCGGGACCCCCAGAAATCAGGATAACAACTTCCTCTCTCCACCAATAGAAAAAAAGAAAGCTAGTTGTTACCATAATATATTAATTTTAAGCAGTGGTTAGAAGACATTTCCCCAAATTTTTATGTGCAGAAAATGGCTCAGAAAACAGTATTTCTGAATAGGAAATGCTTCTTTTTTTTTCTTTGCAGGAAACTCGCTTTCTGCACAGAAATAATGTTTTCTGTGTAGATATGCCATTTCTGCACAACGATGTTGCTCTGATTCTCCCCACTCTCCAGAAGCCACCGAATGGCTGGTGGGGGAAAAAGACAGCAGGAGCTGAATGGTGATTCATGGGTTTGGGGCTGAAATGGAAAACGTAGATCTGACCGCGAAAGTTTTATGCTGCCTTCTGCAGTACGGGATCTTGGCCAGTGGGAGAGAAGGGGAAGTCAGTCCTGCCCGTCCCCTGGCCCAAATGTGAGACCCATCCTCCTACACAATATGGTACAGCTGTCCTTCTGAAACTCTGCCAGTGTGTTCACTCTGTGCTTGCTTGTCCTATATTATATGCAAACATGCAAATATAAAAGCACAAAAACCCCTGCACCTTTTCAGCTGAACCAGAAATCCAATCATGCTGGAAAATTCCTTTTGAATCTGCCGAGACATAAAACCACAACAATGATGTACATCCAGTTCCGTCATCATCTTCTCCATCGTCATCATCACCATCATCATCATCATTTGAAAAGAGGTCAAGCTGTAAAAACATGTAGCGCAGGAAGAGCTGCCCATATTCATCAGAAATTTGGTTGGCGTCATCCTCAGATAAGGAGCTAAAATGGCTACAGGCATGATCGAGTTCTGATGGATGGTGTGGAAGAATTGGACCCATTTTTAAATTTCCAAAGATAAATCAACAGGGGGTATGCATCTTCAGATTTCCAAATCTGGACTCTGGTTCAGTTCCCAAATTGAAACAGATGTTCCTAGAATCTGTCTGAACTTGTCTGGGCCATTTTCCATATTGTTGAATTGGACCGCAAACTGCGTCTCACATCTCGTGTGCATCCTTGAGCCATTAACTAAGATGAACCAGAAATCGGTCCTCCAATTTCTTCATTCCACTTACCAAATTATTGAGGTGTGGCTGGATTTTGGTGATTTGGGGTGAGTAGGTGAGGAAAAATGTCTCAAGAAGCCAGCCGTGATGACAAAGCTGGCTTTATTTTCTTTTTGTTATTTTTTTCCCTCTTTTTTATGAGTGGCAAATAGAGATGGAAAGAAAAATCACAATTATTCATTGTCAGGTTAAAAAACTGGCTTCCTGACAGTTGGACATCTCTGTCTGGCAGAATAATAGAGAAGACTTTGCCCTATTTTCTTCCAATATTTAAATGACCTGAAGTGTTGTGGAGGAATTGTTGTGGAGGAAAAAAAATGGTTTTATGTATGTGTGCATGTGCACACACACACACACATCAATTTTCTGTGTAGAGTATGGATTTTCTGAGCAGATAACATTGCTTCCTGTGATGCTGGAAGTGCGGTTTCCTGCACAGAAAACTAGTGATGTAGTTCTTTATTTACTTTCTTCTGTTTGAAGCAAACAATAAGCAGTTTTAGCGATCTTCCTCCCACTGTGAGAAAGTCTTTAAAAATCAACCTGTTTTCAAAGCCAATTTTCAATCCAGGATTTATTCTGAACAAAATTGGCATATGGTTGCTTCATGCAAACAAAACAAAACACACACAGGGACCATTTTCTGTGCAGGAAAACAGTTTCTTCTGTGCAAAAACTGAGAGGTCTGCATAGAAATATTATTTTCTGCCCAGAAAAAGCTGTTTTCTGTGCAAAACAACCGTGTGCCAGTTTTGCATCACAAACTGCAAAGGTTCTTCTTGTCATAGGTTCTGGCCATTTAAGAAATATTTTTTTAAAAAAAAAAAGTGTTCCAATTTTTGACCCCAAATATTCTTTCCTTCCCGTTTCATTCCTTTCGCTGGAATACTACATAACCTGTTATGTTATGTACCTTTATGTATACCTGGCTACATAGTGGAGGTGCTAAGAAACCTCATTTATTGAACTCTGAAGATGAGTAATGGGATGCCAGCAAGAGTGCCAATGCGCATCGGTGCATGATGCTCATTAATGTGCAATGTGTATTGGTACGCACTGAACACTGATGTGCATTGTGCGCCTATGAGCATTGGGCCCTTTGCCGGCTCTGCACAACAGTAACACTCAATTGGATGCAGAGGTTATAAGTTACTCACTTCTAATTCCCTCGGGTGTAAGTCCACTGACGAAGGCATAAGGCCCCAGTGAGACCCCAGCAAGTGCTTTTTGTGCCATAAACCTGTTTTCTGCGCGCACGCACACACGCACACACAAACCCACATATTTTTCTCCATAGAATGACACTTTGGGGCATTGAAAAATGGGGAAGGTACAGCGGAGGAATGTTTGTTTTCTTCCACAGTGGGAAGAAAACTACCGTGCCTGTTTGTCTTCTCATTCAAGGGTGAAATTCTTGAGGATTTATCTCCTATTGGAAAACCTATCTCCTTTCTTTGGATGTCCTCTCAGAAAGGATGCTGCATGGCAAGGAAGGATCACTCGAAGAAACCAAAAATGGAACAAACTTGTTTTCTGCTGTTCCAGAGACTAGGAACATTTCTGCACGACACTCTTATAGCGTGATGATTCCGCTTTCAACCTCCTATGGAATCCTGGGGTTTGCAGTTCCGGGAGGGGCCGGCTGGCCCCTCCCGAAACTGCAAACCCCAGGATTCCATAGGAGGTTGAAAGCGGAATCATCACGCTATAAGAGTGTCGTGCGGAAACGGCCTAGGGCATGGAGCCATGGCTTCAGGAAAAGAGATTTCATCTAAACATTAGGAGGAACTTCCTCAGGGTAACAGCCGTCGAACAGTGGAATCCGTTGCTGCCTCCGTGGAGTGTGGTGGAGTCTCCTCCTTCTTTGGAGGTTTTTAAAGAGAGGCTGGGTGGCCAGCTGTCCAAGGGAGGGCTTGGATGGTGTCTTCCTGCAGGGCAGGAGAGGGTTGGACTGGATGGCCCCTGGGGTCTCTTCCAATTCTAGGATTGTAGGATTTTATGACTCTATGATGGTATCTTGCTTGTCATATGGAAGACAGGGCAAGCTTGTTTTCTGCTGCTGCATATACGAGGACATGGAGCAATGGCTTCCTGCTTCCGGAAAGGACATTCCACCTAAACATTAGGAGGGACTTCCTGAGGGTAAGAGGGATTTGACAGTGGAATCTGCTGCTGCCTCCACTGAGTGTGGTGGAGTCCCCTCCTTCTCTGGGGGTCTTTAAACAGAGAGGCTGGATGGCCATCTGTCAAAGGAGGGCTTGGATGGTGTCTTCCTGCAGGGCAGAAGGGGGCTGGACTGGATGGCCTTTGGGGGTCTCCTCAGACTCCCTCATTCTGTTCCTAAAAAGGAGATCCTGAGGTAGTCTGTTGCACTGTTGAACAGCTCTTACCCCCGGGAAGTTCTTTCTCTTTCCTGCAGTTTGAATTCACTGATTTGGGTCCTATGCCCTGGAACAGCAGAAGAAAAGAAAAAGCTTGCCCCATCATCTGCATGATAATCCTTCAGATATTTAACGATGGCTGTGTCATAGCTAAGCAGGGTCAGGTATGGTTAGTACTTGGATGGGAAACCTCCAGTGACAACCCGGTGCTGCAGGAGGCTCTGTTTCGGAGGAAGGAACTGGCAAAACCAGCTCTGAGGATTCCTTGCCTATGGAAATCCTCTGAAATTCGTGGGGTCGCAGTAAGCTGACAGGCAACTTGGAGGCGCATACACAAATAATATAGCACAGGGTGTAAATACCCTAAAAGCATCATCAGATGCCTCCTGATCCTGGAAGCTAAGCAGGGTCAGCCCTGGTTAGTACTTGGATGGGAGTGCACCAATGAATACCAAGTGCTGTAGGCTGTATTTTAGAGGAAGGAACTGATGAAATCACCTCTGAGGATTCCTTGCTTATGCAAACCCCGTGAAATCCATGGGGTTGCCATAAGTTGATAAGTACCTTGAAGGCACAGATACACAGACACATATGCCATATCTAGAGCCAGTGTGGTATAATGGTTAGAGCACCGGACAACAACTCTGGAGACGAGGGTTTAAATCTCTGCTCAGCCATGGAACCCCACCGGGTGACCGTGGGCAAGTCACACTCTCTCAACCTCAGTTGAAGGCAAAGGCAAGCCCCCTCTGAATAAATCTTGACAAGAAAACCCT
The DNA here is from genome assembly GCA_030412105.1 of Cyclura pinguis. Lineage (NCBI taxonomy): Eukaryota > Metazoa > Chordata > Lepidosauria > Squamata > Iguanidae > Cyclura > Cyclura pinguis. The sequence goes on from CM059601.1 coordinate 2,087,410, forward strand.
GTGGTATATTTGCCTTGGGGTTGCCGTAGGTCAGAAATGACTTGAAGACCCAGAGCAACAACATTTGTATTTCCTCTCAGTCTTCTGTGTCCAGTCTAAACATACTCAATTTACTTACTCTGAGGGCTCAGCCTCTAGACTTTTTACTACCTCAGGTGCTCGCCTCTGGACACCTTCCAGTTTGTCGATTTCCTTTTCAAATTGTGGTGCCCTGAACTGACACTGAGGTCTGACCGAAGCAGAATAAAACAGCACTGTTACTTTCCTCGATCTGAGCAATAGCTCTGTTGAGGTGCCCGGAACTGCATTTTGTTGCTCCCTTACAGCACTGGCTCAGGTTTTGCTCCGTTGCATCAGAGAAAAGAGGGGACGGATTGGGACGGAAGGTCTAAACAGCTACTGATACAGATGTGGATGAAGTTTTGGCTCCTTGAACAAACTGAAGACTTGGAGCTCCCTTGTTCATCTCCAAGGCCTTTGGGGTTTTGCACAGAACTGCGCTGTCCCAAAGCGAGAAGCTGGAATTTATCGCTCGGCAAGGAACCACATCCTGATTATCTGGATTCAGAAGTGGAGATGTAAAAATAAACGGCGAGGTTAAATACACACATTTTTCACGCTGAAACATCTGCGCGGCTGTTGTCCATTCATCCCAGGGAGCTAAAAATAAGCCCCTGTACACTAATCAAAATAAACACGACGGGACCTGCCATACAAAAGACGACTCAGGCAAAATTAGAAGCAGAGGAAACTGTAAAGGCAGAAAGCCCAGCCCAGCCTGGAGAGCATCGGGGGGCCTTCTGCTGTCCCCTACACATCGCCGGCTGCACTTGCTGCGTCCATCCCCACGAAGCCAAGGAGGGGGGCAGAGACGTGGGGAGGAAGCGCCGTCAGTCTACAACTACTTAGAAAGATTTCCTGTTTGGAAAAACTATGCTTACTCTGTCTTGTGTCACGGCCATTAACAGCTGGCAACCGGCATCAAGGAGAAGGAGGACAGCGCTCACAGAGATGTGTAGCCGTCGTGCTTCCCAGCATTATCTGGGAATTGTGACACAGAGTCATAGAATCATAGAATGACGGAGTTGGGAGAGGCCCCAAGGGCCATCCAGTGCACCCCCTTTTTGCCAGGCGGGAAGACACAAGCCAAGCATTCCCAATAGATGGTCGTCCGGCCTCTGCTTAAAAACCTCCAGAGAAGGAGGAGACTCCACCACATTCCACCAAGGCAGCAGCAGATTCCACTGTCCAACTACCCTAACCATCAGGAAGCTCTTGCTAATGTTTAGGTGGAATCCCTTTTCCTGAAGTTTGAATTCCTTGCTCCATGTCCTAGTCTCTGGAGCAACAGAAAACATTCTTGCCCCATCTTCCATAGGATATCCCTTCAAATATTTAAACATAGCTTTCATGTCACCTCTTAACATTCTCTTCTCCAGGCTAAATATCCTCAGCTCCCTAAGCCCTTCCTCATAAGATTGCATAGTTTCCAGGTCACCCTCCTCCTTCAATTGTAGTGCCCAGAACTGGACACAGGACTCCAAGTGAGGTTGGACCTACACAGAATACAGTGGAACTATAACTTCCCTTGACCTAGACACTATGCTCCTATTGACTGTGCCTCTAAATTCGTATTGCGCTTGGATGTGCGTACCTGATGGACATCCGTGCTCAATTGCTGCGTAACTCTGTGAGCCCCACTCTTGGGGAAAAGGTGCAATTTAAATAAAGGCATTGTTTCTTTGACTGACTGGTTGATGCACAAAGAACATTTTTGCATCAATGCACAATGGCACCACATGCGGAATTCTACTTATGCAACCCTGAAATGACTATTGCCATTTTGTACCAGACAAAAATGTCCAGCCTTATCCCTGTGTTTGTCACCATGCCACTCCAGCCATTATCTGTTGTGGCCACAACTTGACGGAGAGAATTCTGAAGGACGGATCTGCACTACACATTTACACCAGTTTCTTACTCTGGCAATTTGTAGTTTGGTGGAGGACTTGGGAATTCTTTGCTAGAAAGATCTAGTCCAGGGCATGTCAAGATATCTGATGCATCAGACCAGCACTTTTCCCCCCAGCATGCTAAAGACTTGTACTATGTTTGTACTATATTATTGTTATATCTGCAGAATTCCTTGGAAATTCATGGCAAGCCAACAGCTCATGCACTGCTCCTAGTCCACAGACTACCACTTTGAGTAGCAATTATATATTCCAGCTTATGACAACCCTAAGGCATACTTATCACAGGGTTATCTTGGCAAGATTTCTTCAAACTAAACGATTTATTAGGGGCTAAATACCCTAAAGGCACCAGATTGTTTCTGGTCTTGGAAGCAAGGCGTGGTCACCACTGGTTGGTATTTGGATGGGAGGTGAATTCCAGGTGCTGGAAGCTGGAGGCTCTCTTTCAGCGGAAGGAAGGGGAAGGAACTGGCAAAGCCACCCCTGAGCATTCCTTGCCTCAGAAAACCCTGGGAAATTCATAGGGTCTGCATAAGTCCACAGGCAACTGGAAAGCATATGCACACACGCATCCAATTTCTTATGGCTGGAGTTGTCAGTGGACAATTGCACCCTTATCAGATGCAGGAAGCATGAGCCCCAAAACTATCAGACCCAAACATCAGGGGTTTGTTCTCTTGACCCGCTTTCAGTGCAATAAATGCCACCTTCCCTCAGTGTTGCTCTTCTGCATTCAGTATAGGGGAAACTTGCTAATATCCAGGCAAAAGGGCTAAGTGTATACAGATCTAACATCAGAAATGCCACCAGGAGCTCAGAACCTAGAGGAGAATTATTATAAACTTTTTCATAGATGGTACATGACACCAGAAAAATTAAAGAAGATAGATAATACGGGAACAGGGCAATGTTGGAAGTGTCAAGAGAATGCTGGTACACTATTTCATTTGTGGTGGTCATGTCCTAAGGCTAAAAAGTATTGGTATGGAATACACAGTGTGATATGTACAATACTGAGGGTTCAATTTGATAAGATACCTGAATTGTATTTACTAAATGTGACACATATGTTAGATGGAACTGTTGCAAAGAAATATTGGAGAATAATATTGTATACGATTACGACAGCCCGTATTGAATATGCTAGGTTATGGAGAACTGAGTTAATACCTACCACAGAGCAATGGTGGGCAACATTTATTGAAAATCGAAATGCAGACATAGTCTCTCAGAGACTAAAAGGAAAATCAGATGATCATATTTACAAAGAATGGCAAATTGTTCTGGATATGGGTTGGATTTTGTCAGTAAATAATTCATAATTCATGGTAGTATGTGTAGCTAGAAGGAGAAAATCAAGGAAATATCATGGGACATGTAAAGTTGAATTGAAAAGCAGGAACTATCTGTATATAATAAGAATTTATAGTGATGCATAATGCTAATATGTCAATGAAAGAACAGTTAATGGAATCCAGAGAGGTGGGGAAGACAGCTGTAACAATTCAGTAAAGTGTACAATGAGAATGTTGTTTTATATGTTGGAATAATAATAAAATTACTATAAAAAAAAAAAAAAGAAATGCCACCAGGTATCCAAAACCAGACAAAGAACTTTTTAACTTCCCAGGATATTCTTTTCAGTGCTCAAAAAGACACTTTGGAACAAAGAAACAGCATACTTGAGAGGGAATGACTGCTCCTACAATTCATTACCAAGTTTTAAAGATTTGCTAGTAGTTTTACATGGGGGGCAGTTATTTGAATGATCTATTTTAATAATGAACTTTCTGTACTTCTTTTCCCTTTGATTCCAGACTCTGCAATCCCTTCTCCATCCATGGGTCAAACTAAGACTATAAAGAGAAAGCATATCCTCTACCATTGACCCATTTTGCTTCCTATGTTAGGATTTCCTCAGAGATGCATTCTTCAGCAGACTTCCAAATTACACTCCATGTTTTCCACCCAATTGCCAATCACAAAAGAAGGGGTGTTAAATTCAAGGTACACAGAAGAGGAAAATCATGTGCTGTGTGAAACAGACATGTCTCACCACTTGGGGGAGCACCTCTAAAAGAAGTGCCCTAAAATGAATGCATTGCCTGGTTCAGTGCTTCGTTCAGCCAATGAGGCTCCAGATATTATTGGGTTTCAGTTTTTCCAGAAGCCAACATCACTGCCCGTGGGGGTTTAGACTTTTGAGAGCTGAGGTCCAGGAATAACTGGACTTTCTCTTCTTGGTGGAGAACAACTGGTCTAAAGTGACCTCTTGTCTTTTAGATATGCACTTTAAATTCTGGATAACACTTGAATTGTTGATTTGAGCTAGGGTTCATGAAAGTAGTTGCTGTATTAAATTTTATATCATCATCATCATCACATCATCATCTCGTTTTTAAAGAGCTGTGATTCTTTGCGGTAAATTTAGATAATTTAATCCCCATTTACACAGCAGGGGGTCAGACTGGATGGCCCTTGCGGGCTCTTCCGCCTCTGTGATTCTATGAATAATTTGACCTAAATGAGCAGAAAATTAAACTCTCAGATGTCTTATATCTAGCTTAACCCACTCAGATGAAAAACAGAATTTGGAAACACAGGCATATCTCAGTTACCAAAGCCTTTGGCATGGAAGCATGTTTTTGCAAAGTATTTTTATGGTTGCCCAGTCTCCTCTTCTTCCTTCCCAACTGTTTAGCTTGAGGTTTTCTAGCAGCATCAGCACAGAAAGGGATTGTGAAGGACAGCTGAAGAAACATAGACTTTGGATGCTGGTTGCAAAGGCATGCCTGCAGTAAACACTGCGATAAAAGCTCAAGCTGGAAAAGAGTAGAATTCTTCTCCAACAAAACCCTCCTGTAGCTGCACGTGTGCCTGCCTGCAACGGGCAAGGTAAACAGCAGCTGCCTCCCAAATTGAGCATGTGGGAAGAGCAAAACAAAGAGAAAAGGGAAAGGCGGGTAAGACTGCCTCAGCAGTTATTCCCACCATGTTAAAAAGGAACAGATCTCTCTCACTCTGGTCACCCAAAGGAAAATCATAAGACAACTGGACAAAACAATCCTCATCCCGAAAAATTTTATGGCCTGTCCCTTGAATTCCTTCTTGTCTTTGCTTAAGTATTCTCTCTATTGAAGCCAGTACTGTTGCCCTATCAGCTTGGATAATTTATTTATCCTTGTCCGATTCCCTGAACTGTCAAATAAGTCACCAGTAATTTTATGTCCTCTCTTTTTCTATATTCTTTAATACTTTCCCTCTACCCTCTTCTCCTTTATTTAAATATTCTATTGGATGCCTATTATAATTCTCCACCTTCAATTTCTTACCCCATTTTCCCCAGATAATCCACATCAACCACAAAGGGCTGTTAATTATTTTGAATATTTCCTTTTTTAATTTTTTGCCTAACAATGATCTATATTCAGTATTATTCAGCTTGGGTTTTTTTTTCCCTTAACCCATATTTAACAATTTTAAAGTGGTCTGTAAATGGTTCGGAATGTTTTTTTGTTTGTTTCTGCAAGGCTTATCTGACCTGGTTGTTTCATTTCAGACGGGCATATTGTTAGCTTTGGATAAAGGTATGCAGAAACACTGCTGTCCTTTTTCTGCTGTGGGAACCTGTCCCTGTTCTTTCTGTGTCCTTTCTGCCTCTGACACCAAATTTCCTGCTAAAGAAGTAATGGCAAGGGACACGTCTACTCCATCAACTGAGGTCCATTGCAGAGAGTTTTACAGAAATTATTTCAGCTTTATCTTCCTTTATTCTATGGCCAGAAATTGAATTGCAAAAATCGGTCAGAGTCATGACTAACTGGATTGGGTGTTTTAAAGACAGCACTGCAACATTAGCTTATCACAAAATTTCCATACTTTCTTGTCTCACTGAACCATATTGGCTTTTTCAAATCATAGAATCATAGAGTTGGAAGAGACCCCAGGGGCCATCCAGTCCTACCCCCTTCTGCCACGCAGGAACCCACATCCAAACACTCCTGACAGGTGGCCACCCAGCCTCTGCTTAAAAACCTCCAAAGAAGGAGACTCCACCACTTTCCACGGAAGCAGCAGCAGGTTCCACGGCCGGACAGCTCTGACCATCAGGAAGTTTATCCGGAGGTTCGGGTGGAATCTCTTTTCCTGCAGCTTGAATCCATTGCTCCTCATCCTGATCTCTGGAACAGCAGAGAACACGCCCACTCCCTCCTCGACATGACATCCCTTCCAATATTTAAACATGGCTATCATGTCACCTCTTAACCTTCTCTTCTGCAGACTAAACATCCCCAGCTCCCTGAGCCACTCCTCATAGGGCTTCATGGCTTCCAGGCCCTTCACCATTTTGGTCGCCTGGACCTAAGCTGCAGGAGGCTTCCTGGGCCACCACCGGCACTTTGAACTGTTCCTAGAAAGGGACAAGCAGCCCATGGAGGCGTTTCAATAAGGGAGTTAGTTCTATGCTCCCTCTAACCAAGGAGCAGGAAGTTCAGCCTCGAGCTGTCCATCCTCATTCTGAGAAGAGAGCTAAAAGCAATATCAGCGTTCCTACTTTGTTCTGGAAAGCCCTCAAGGTTTGAGAGAACAGAAGGTTTTACAAAATTACAAAATTACTTTGTTCTGGAAAGCCCTCAAGGTTTGAGAGAACAGAAGGTTTTACAAAATTATAGAAGAATCCAACACCCTGGAAGATTTTGTGAAGTAAAAAGATTACCATGTACGAGCTGGGAGGGTGCGACTGTCGAGGAAGTGACTCAGTGGATGAACTGGGGAAATTCAAAAGTCAAGTCATTTATCACTGAATTCCTATCTGGTATCTCTAAAGAATCACAGATATTTAACCTCCCCACACAATACATTCAGATAACCGTATTTCACATTGCTGAAAAATTGCATGGCCACAATGAATTAAGAACGCTTCCACGGACTCCTTCTTGAGTTGCATGACTGATGTCAGGAACTATAGTTACATCCCCTTCCCGCTACAGCAAATACTTTGGAGCGACTGCGGTCATGATCATATCAAATTCTAGCCTTGGCCGTTTCCACACAAGACTGTTATAGTGGTCAGCCCCAGTCGGCCCCTCCCTAAACTGCAAACCCCAGGATTCCATAGGATGTTGAAAGTGGAATCATGGTGCTGTAACAGTCTTGTGCGGAAATGGTCCCAGACATCTCTCCTTTAACTCTACCACAAACTACATTAGTTCCCATTAGAGGGGCTATGACGAGAGATTTATGCTCCGGTGGATGGAGTCAGCTTGTTGTGTGGATTTGAGTGTTGGACCAAGTCTAAGGGAGGCCGGGGTCCAAATCCCCACTCAGATAGAGAAATTTACTGGGTGAACTTGGATAGGCCACATTCTCTCAGCCTCAGAACGCTGCCACAAACTTCCTCTGAATATTTTTTCCCCAAGAAAACATTTGCATAGATCACAAGCCCCAGTGGGGGAGTGGTTTGAGCGTTTGAGATCAGGGTATGAATCTTCCCCCTCAGCCACAGAAGCCCCCTGGGTGACCTTGGGCGAGTCACACTCTCTCAGGCCTTTGCCAATGGCAAACCTCCCACGAGTCAATCTTGTCAAGAAAACCCTGTGATATAGTGAGCATAAATTGGAGTAGACTTGAAAACATGTAACCACGACAGAGGAAGTAGGAGGTGGTACCCCTTCTTTCTCCATAAAACCTGAATTATCGAATAATATGGATTGACAAGAGATTCTGGCCAGGGAGCTGAAGGTACTCTATGTGATACACAAATTAATCTGAGCACGGTCTGGTGATGACAGATTTAAAGATGGTAAATCCATCCGTTTTCATGGTTATCGCTCCTAACTACACACATGACGGCTAAATGGGTTCTCCAGAGGAATTCTGTCTCCAACAGTAGCTGGAGAAGAAGCAGGTTGTGATGCTGGTGGTTTCCATCTCATGGGGGCAGTGAATCAGCCCTGTGTTTTAGTCTGAACTTTCCATGAGCGATCCAAAGTGCTAGGTCTGGAAAATGCTTTCCATGAGCTAATGTCGTCCCGCAACCACTCCATGGTGCTCGTGATGATGATCTGTTGCCTTCAGGCTCAGCGGCTGTGTATCACCGAAAGCCAGTTGTTTGGGAACATGAGCAGAAGAAAGTTACTGTTGACCTTATTCTAGCATGCGGGCTTTCCATCAGGGGCATTAGGTTGGCCACTGAGTGAACTATAGATCTGTAGACTTTGAGAGGGCCCCGTTGAATTTCAACAGATACTACACTTAGGCAGAAAAAAAAAATGAAACGTACAGATATGGGATGGGTGACGCCTGGCTTGGCCACAGTACATGTGAAAAGAATCTAGGAGTCTTAGTAGACCACGAGCTGAACATGAGTCAGCAGTGGATCTTGCAGCTGAAAAAGTCAATGTGATTCTGGACTGCATCAATAGGAGTTTAGTGTCTCAGGTCAAGGGAAGTGATGGTACCACTTTATTTTGCTTTGGGCAGACTCCACCTGGAATAACGTGTCCAGTTCTAGGCACCACAGTTCAGGAAGGACATTGACAAGCTAGAAGGAGTCCAGAGGAGGGAGACCAAAATGGTAAAAGGCCTGGAAACCATGCACTATGACTATAGTTCCGTGATTCTATGACCTAAGGAGCATCTAGTCTCCCTGCCAGTCCAGGAAATCCACACCTAACCCAACCTGGACAGGGGGCCATCCAACCTCTACGTAAGAACTTCCAAGAAAAGAGAGTCTCCAACTTTCAGAGGCAGTTGGTTCCATTGTCAGACAGTTTTTATTCTCAGGAGGTTCTTCCTAATGTTTAACCAGAATCTCTTGTCCTTTGGATCCACTGGTCTTGGTCCTAGCAGCTAGAACAGGAGAAGACAATCTTCTACATAATAGTTGTTTTAGGGTTGCTAGTATGAAAATTGGAGAGGATTCTTTTAACAGCTGTACAGAAAAGGAAATTTCAGACAGTGTTGCTTGTTAATTGGTTGTATGACAAACAACAATGGCTGAAATTTCCTCTTCCGCACAACAATTAAAGGCACAGGAGCCTCAAGGGGACTTCAAGATCTCTCCAGTTTTCAGTTTGGTGACTCTGTTTCAGATATTGAAAGATTAGGATTGTGTGGACAGAATGTTGGCCTACAGGCAGGTCTTTGGTCTCAACTGCCTTCAGGGTTTCTCTCTGTCTTTTTACAGTAGGATTTTGTACTAGAAGATTCAGTTCCAGCAGAGCTCTCAAGTGTTCCCACTTGCAGCAGCACCAGCAGCAGACAACTTGTTGGCAGTCGAGCATCAGCACCCCCCAGTCTCAGTGCCTGGACTCTCTTCTCCAGTCCTCACGTTGAAGAGGAGGAATCTCAAGGCAAGAGTGCTGCCTTGGAAAGCTTGTCTGTGTTTTTTTTATGTATGCATGTATGTATGTATGTACGTACTCCTCATTTCTATAACTGGGTGTTTTTATTTTGAATGGTATCCCCACTGTTAGTGGGGTTGATTCTTAATGTGTCCAGCTCAATCACATCACCTGCACCCACTGCCTGTCACATTGAAGGGATGCCATGTAGAGGAGGGAGAGGGCTTGTTTTCTGCCGCTCCAGAGACCAGGACAAGGAGAAATGGATTCAAGCTGCAGGAAAGGAGATTCCACCTGAACCTCAGGAAGAATTTCCTGATGGTCAGGGCTGCCCGGCAGTGGACTCTGCTGCCTCGGAGGGTGGTGGAGTCTCCTTCCTTGGAGGTTTTTAAGCAGAGTCCGGATGGCCATCCGTCAGGAGTGCTTTGAGGGTGTTCCTGCATGGCAGGGGGTTGGACTGGATGGCCCCTGGGGTCTCTTCCAACTCTACATTTCTATGATTCTATGATTCTACCTTCATAACATCACCAGGGCCCGTTTTGATGTCACAAGGAACCATCCCTTGGTCTTAGGTTCTGGCTTTGAAATCTCAGGTCCTGGGCCAGTCCTGACCTGGCAACCTTTGTGGGCATACTGCTACCACTGAGGTTCAATGATAGCTACCTAGGCTCTCATCAGGGGCAGCCCTACTGTACCATAGAGTTTCAAAAACCAAGAGGGCAGAGTGTCTCCTTCCCTCCCGGTAAGGAAATCAGGGACACAAAGGGGCCTCCGTCTCATAGCACCAAACCTGGATGGTGTTGCTCTAGCCGTCGTAGCTAATGGAAGTGGGTGGGGGTACAATATGTGGCCAGGTGTGGCCCATAGAGCATTTCCCACCCATCTCTGGATTATACTGCTGTTTTCTGGGTAAAATTTACACTCCAGAACTTTTGTGTTTGGACAGTGGCTCAATAAACCTTCCCTCTCTTTCACTTAATTTAGCTGCACATTACCTATTCATATTGTGACCTTCCCCTGCAGAAAAGGGGTCTAGGATGAAGGATATCTTGCCAAGTCTCCTTAGATCCCTTACTGGCTTCTGTAATAACAGACTCCAGAGTTGGCAGAGGCCTCTAGGCCATCAAGTCCAACCCCCTGCTTCAGGCAGGAACTCCAGCTAGAACATCGCCAGCAGTAGCCGTCCACACTCTTTTTTGAAGACGTCCAAAAAAAGAGACCCCACCACCTCTCTACATGATTGGTCCCATTGCTATTATCATCAGTATTATTTCATTCTATATTGTGTCTTCCTGCACCGCATGAGGTTGAACTAGATGACCTTTAAAGTTCCTTCCAGCTCTACCTTTCTAAGATTCTGACCTGAATCCTATACCACAGTTACGAAGGTGTAACCTGGGGTTATGCAGTTACGAATGTTACCAATTCCCCAGCTCAACTTACTGGGCAGCAACCACCGCAATCAATGGGGACCGGTTCCTCTCCTGCTCAGGAGGCAGCTAGGTGCCATTTCTATTCATTAAAAGGCAAAAGGTAAAAATCAGTAGAACCCACCATAAACAGCACGCAATCAAAAGCTCTTGCAGTTATTTCCTAGACGGCCCGCTTGCACACAGAAGTCTACACTCGTCAAACGAATGACAAGAAGGATGGAGCCGTTCCAATCTTCCCAGGGAGGGCATTCCAAAGCCTGAGAGCAGCGACAAAGAAGGCCCCGTCGCCCATGTTCCCACCAAAGAAACCAGAGACCCTGTGCGGTTGGAGAGAAGGGCCTCCCCTGAAGATCTGAGAGGCAGGGCAAGCTGAAGTAGGGAGAGAGGGCTTGGGATGGGCCAGTGGTGGGAGAGCTTTCTGCTGTGACCTGACTTGAGGTCCAAAAGTTGAATCCCACAAGCTGTGTGTAACCCTGCTGCCTAAAAATATCTAAAATTTAAAGATACCTAGACTTACACCAAAGGTTCAAAGATGAGATGCAGGAAGATATGGGAAGATGACCACTCCCCATTTCACACACACACACACACACACACACACACACACATTTCCATTGCGGAAGTTTTTGCTGGGCCAACCGGCTTCCTTTCGGTAGGGCAGGGGTGGCTGTTGGCTGCCATGACACAGGGGAGTGAACCCGCACAGGGATTAAAGGAGATCTCCGTGGTGCCGAAATCTATTTCTAAAATATGTCTGCAAGCACCTTGGATGGCTCCTGTGCAGTTTGGACTACAGCCCAGAACAGACTTGGAGAGTCACTAACATGGAAGCTTCCAGCTGCCATTTCAATAGGATAGCCAGCGACTCATTGTCAAAGGAGAAGAAAGAAGGAGGAGCAGGAGGAGGGAAAAAAAGAAGAGGAGGAGGAGAAGAAGAGAAAGAAGAGGAGGAGGAGGAGGAGGAAGATGGTGAGGGAATCAGCCCTTGCTAGTCATCCAGCCCCTTTGTAGTCATCCAGCCACGATAATAACACACAATTATTGAGTACAGCTTCCTATATTTATAACACTCAAATTTATAACCCCTGAGAGCAGATAAGGTGAAAAAGGGGCACCAGGATTTGCATGTACTGAATTGCAAACTAGGGCCATTTCCACACTAGCCTGTTGTAGCGCTATGATTCCACTTTCAACCTCCTATGGAATCCTGGGGTTTGCAGTTTCGGGAGGTGCCAGCCGGCCCCTCCCGAAACTGCAAAGCCCAGGATTCCAGAGGACGTTGAAAGTGGAATCATTGCACTACAACAGGGTAGTGCGGAAATGGCCTAAGTCTTTAGGGCCCACTGGTTTCCTCAGGAGGAATTCATAATTTAAGTTTTGTGAGTGTGGGTCAGAAAGTTAAGACAGAAATGGCAAGGTCTCAGGTGACTTTCAATAACTTCTGAAGTTTCTCATACTTTGTTTATCTCAAAAAGGAGATTATTGGTTGTTGCAGCAAAGCCTGCAAATTAGAGAGGAAAATGACTCAGTCCAGTACTTGTATCCCAGGAGAAAGATGGTCCACTGGTAGTTTGCTATTTTTTAAAAGAAAACTTTGGGAAATGTATGAGAAAAGATGTCTCATGCAATGCAAGTGGTTGCTGCCAGATAATGTGAGCCGTCCGTCCCTTATTTAAATCCAGTGTCAGAGCGCCCAAGTCTTGAGAAAACACCGCTCCTTTCGTTTATATCAGAAATGAGCCAAACCACTCAGGTGGTTTATTTTTAAAAAAACAAACCAGGGATGGGCACGCTGTAGCCCACAGAGCACATGGGCTCCATCCCAAAACCTCCACCAGTCCCCCCAAATCCCCCAACCTCCCATTTTATTAAAAAGTGAAATTAATGAGCAGTTTTTACACCCCAAGCTGTGTTTAACCCTGCACTCCCCAAATGCGTAGAAACGTATGCGAGTACGAATTGAATATCACTTATCCAAAACCCTTCAGACCAGAAGGGTTCCATCTTTTCAGATATTTTGTTATTTTATTTTATTCATTTATTTATTTGCATTCTGCATTGGAATACAGCACCTTTTTGGAATAGCCTCACGTCTCATTCATTTGCTACCTGTGTATGAGATGTGAGGCTGGAGAGAGACTGTGAAATGGCAGGAATCCGAAATCCACCCCTCATGCCATTTCACAGATCCTTTTTGCCGCCAGCTTCTGCCTTTGAGGTGGCGGCAAACTGGGAGGAACCGAAGGCCTGTGATATGAAAGAGCAGGAGCGCCGCCACCGTCTCAAAGCTGGAAGCAGACAGCCGGTGGCAAAATGTCGTTTTTTGGAGGTCAGCACGGTGGCCCTATACTTCCTCTCTGTCACCCACCTCCTTCCTTGGGCGAGGGGAATTGAGAGAGGGTTTGTGGTGCTGAGAAACTGGGCTGGGATCCATCCTTAGCTGGCCAGGCAGTGGCTGGTGGAGACGCAGGATCAGAGGTGGGTTTTAAAGGGCTGCTTGGCCTGACGGAAGCCACCAAGAGAGGAGGTTCCCCCAGAAAAGAGGTGCTGGGGTGGGGGAGCAGCAGGGGTGGAGAAATTTGCATGGAGGGCCAACTGTATCACAAGGCCGGCCTGAAGGCACCCAACCTCATCTGATCGCAGAAGCTCAGCGGGTTCGAGCCTGGTCCACCCTTGGATTCTCCAGGCTTAAGAAAACCTGCCTGAAAGAAACCCGAGGGTGGAACCGCTGATGCCAATCAGAGTTGGTGACACCGGCCAAATGGAGCCTACAGGACGGACTCAGGGTGAGGTCAGCTTCCCATCTTCCCTGTGCAGAAGATCCCAGCTCCAACCCCTCCGTGGCATTCCCTAGCTCAGAGAGAAGCCTATCAAATGGCTGAAAGTCAGAGTTGTCTGCACTGACTGGCTGGATGGAGCAGAAGTTCTGGCTCAGTAGGAAGCACCTTCCTTGTTCCTGTGCTGAAGGTCCCAGGTGGAAGCCGCTGCGCCTGGCTTTGTTACCCGGTCCCACCCGGAAAACGCAAGGACGAACCAGGCTTAGCCCTGCTGAGCTTCGGAAAACAGGTGAAACTGAGTGTGTTCAGGCTGACCTGGTGGTAGAAAATGTGCTTTTTAACCAGTGTTTGTGTTTTTAATTGTTCCATGTGTCTATTTGTTACCGTATTTTAATCTGCTGTTCCCCAATTTAATCCATACAGAGAAGTGGGTAAGAATATTATCCCAGGTTGAGCATCCCTTACCCAAAATGTTTGAGACCAGGAGTGTTTTGGATTTTGGATTTTTTTGGGGGGGGAGGATTGAGAATATTTCCATATACATAATGAAACTATATACCATTCTTTCAACATGGGATCCACTCTTTGGTCAGTTCTGTTTCACTTGCCTTCTTCCTCTAGGGAACGTGAGAGATTTATCAAGGCTCCTTTCAGATCCTCATGTCACCTACAGGAAGGACACTGGTTTCTGTTTTCCAAATGTTTTGAATTTGGGAGCATTTTTTTAAAATAGTTTTTATTAAAGTTTAATCTCAAAAATAAACACTTCCAGGCTTGAATCTTCCAGTTGCAATTACTTATTTCCATTACATACAAACATAATTTCCATTTTACAAAGAAAAGAGCGATTACATTATTTCTTCTTTGATTTCTTATACATTTGTATCCTTATCCAATCCAATACTCCTTTCCATTCTTTTTCAAAATTCTGGATAGATTTGTTCTTCAAAGAAAATGCTAATTTTTCCATCTCTATAATATCGAGAACTTTTAATTTCCACTCTTCAATGTCAATATATTTCTTTTCTTTCCAGTGTTGTGCATATGTTATTAAATATAATAATATCTTCTGATGACTTCTTATTTCCCTTTGTTGCCCTAGCATGTTTAACAGATAAAGTTCCGGTTTCATTTCAAAGTTCAACTTTCAAATTCTTTGAATTTCATCATGTACCCCCTTCCAAAATTTTTTTGCTGTCTTACATGTCCATCACATGTGAAAAAAAAGACCGATTTAGGAGCATTTTGGATTTTCGTACAAGGGATAATCAATCTTATTATTTCCAAGAAGGGCTAGGGAAGAATCTGCCTAAATCCCTGGTGAGATCCATGGCTGCCAGTCAGAGTGGACATTACTGGGGTAGATGGAGCACCAATGGTCTGCTTTGCATAAGGCAGGTGGATGGACTACCGGTGTGGTACAGCAGACTGAACATTGGACTACAGCTCTGGAGACCAGGGTTCAAATCCCCCAAATCAGCCATGGAAACGCACTGAGTGCTCTTCAATCAGGTAATCAGAGAATCCCAGAGCTGGAAGAGACCCCAAGGACCATCCAGTCCAATCCCCTTCTGCAATGCAGGAAGACACAATCCAAGCATTCCCTTTGACAGATGGCCACCCAGGCTCTGCTTCAAAATCTCCAAAGAAGGAGGAGACTCCACCACGCTCCATGGAGGCAGCAGATTCCACTGCCGGACTGCTCTGACCGTCAGGAAGTTCTTCCTGAGGTTTAGGTGGAATCTCTTTTCCTCTAGTTTGAATCCATTGCTCCTTGTCCTAGTCTCTGGAGCAGTAGAAAGCACACTTGCTCCATCTTCAACATGACATGCCTTCAAAGATTTAAACATAGCTCTCATGTCCTCTTTACCTTTTCTTCTCTGGGCTAAACATACCCAGCTCCCTAAGCTGCTCCTCATAGGGCTTCATGATTTCCAGGCAAGTCAGACTTTCTTAGCCTACAGAGGAAGGCAAAGTCAAACCACCTCTGAACAAATTCTACCAAGAAAACCCCATGATAACCTCACCTTAGGGTCACCGTAACTCAGAAATAACTTGAATGCACAAGCCAACAACAACAATGGGCCATGGACTCTGTGTAAAGCGGCTTCCTGTATCCCCATGTTTCTAAACAAAGGCCATTTCCACACTAGAGTGTTATAGTGCTATTATTCCACTTGCAACATCCTATGGAATCCTGGGGTTTGCAGTTTCGGGAAGGGCCAGGCGGCCCCTCCCGAAACTGCAAACCCCAGGATTCCATAGGATGTTGCAAGTGGAATAATAGCGCTATCGCAGTCCAGTGCAGAAATCACCAAAGAGATGGACAGGCAACTGCCTCATCTACTGATCAATTAATTGGTTCCACAGATTTTTTTTTTTTAAAAAATCTCCCCTTCACTCAACATGCATTCAAGGCAATTTAGTAATAAAACATGTATCCATTAGAATATTTTCATCCAGTCCTGCTATTGTAAATTCTCACGTAGCAAAGAGATAAAGAAACATAAAGTGTTCCAGATTAAAATCAATGAATAATTCAAAGAAGATTTCTCCAAAAATTTCAAAAACTCAACATATTAAAACAGCTTTTAAAAAGCTAATGTATTTTATTTATTTTTTAAAACGTGTATCTGCTTAAAAGTTAAATCAATCCCCAGAGGCTTCTAATTAAAAGCTACAACTTGACCTAGTGCCACAAAAAAAAAAAAAGAAAGAAAGAAAGAAAGAAAAAAAAAAGAAAAAAAGAAAAAAAAGAAACCAAAGTCAGCAGGAGTGCAAGAAATTAACATTGTCAAAATGGTAACTTAGCTGACCTGGATGGAGATGGCAGCCAACAGGCCACTGATATATTTGTATCCCTGAAGAATCAAACATTTTTAGCTCCTGCCAGCCCAAATCCAACTACTTAACACCTTCTTTGCCTCAGCTTTTTCCCAGAAGGATACAAGCACTCAACCTGGCGGTTGAGGAGCAGGTGAGGAAGCAGGGGAAATGCGGCACATAATAGGTAGAGAGGTGGTACAGGAATACCCGGCCACACTGGATGAATTCAAGTCTCCAGGGCCAGATGAATTGCATCCTAGGATATTAAAAGAACTGGCAGAGGTCACTTTGGAACCGCTTGCTATAATCTTTGAGAAATCTTGGAGGACAGGAGAGGTTCCAGCAGACTGGAAGAGGGCAAATGTCGTCCCCATCTCCAAGAAGGGGAAAAAAGAGGACCCAAATAATTATCGCCCAGTCAGCCTGACGTCAGTACCCGGAAAGATCCTGGAGCAGATCATTAAGCGGTCAGTTTCTAATCGCTTAGAAAGCAACGCGGTAATCACGAGAAGTCAACATGGATTTCTCAAAAATAAGTCATGCCAGACTAATCTTATCTCTTTCTATGACAGAGTTACTAGCTTGATAGATGAAGGGAATGCTGTGGATGTAGCATTTCTCGATTTCAGTAAGGCCTTTGACAAAGTTCCCCATGACATTCTTGCAAAGAAGCTAGTAAAATGCGGGCCGGACAGGGCTACTGTCAGGTGGATTGGTAGCTGGTTGACCGACCGAACCCAAAGGGTGATCACGAATGGCTGCTTTTCATCCTGGAGAGAAGTGACCAGCGGGGTGCCACAGGGTTCTGTCCTGGGCCCAGGGCTGTTCAATATCTTCATCAACGACTTAGATGAAGGAATAGAGGGCATGCTCATCAAATTTGCAGAGGACACCACATTGGGAGGGGTTGCTAATACGCCAGAGGACAGGATCAAAATTCAAAATGACCTGGATGGATTGGAGAGCTGGGCCAAGGCTAACAAAATGAAATTCAACAGAGAGAAGTGTAAGGTCCTACACTTAGGTAGAAAAAATGGAATACAGAAGTATAGGATGGGGGACACGTGGCTGGATGGCAGTACGTGTGAAAGGGATCTAGGAGTCTTAATAGACCACAGGCTGAACATGAGTCAGCAGTGTGATGCGTCAGCCAAGAAAGCCAGTGCAATTCTCGGCTGCATCAATAGGAGTATGGTGTCCAGATCGAGGGAGGTACTGGTACCGCTCTACTCTGCTTTGGTTAGACCTCATCTTGAATCCTGTGTCCAGTTCTGGGCACCCCAATTCAAGAAGGACATGGTCAGGCTGGAGCAGGTCCAGAGGAGGGCGACCAAAATGGTGAAGGGCCTGGAAGCCAAGCCCTATGAGGATAGACTTAGAGAGCTGGGTATGTTCAGTCTGCAGAAGAGAAGGTTAAGAGGGGACATGATAGCTATGTTTAAATCTTTGAAGGGATGCCATGCAGAGGAGGGAGAGGGCTTGTTTTCTGCTGCTTCAGAGACTAGGACAAGGAGCAATAACTTTAAGCTGCAGGAAAAGAGATTCCACCTGAACCTCAGGAAGAACTTCCTGACAGTCAGGGCTGTCCGGCAGTGGAATCTGCTGCCTCGGAGTGTGGTGGAGTCTCCTTCTTTGGAGGTTTTTAAGCAGAGGCTGGGTGGCCATCTGTCAAAGGGAGTGCTTTGAGGGTGTTCCTGCATGGCAGAATGGGGTTGGACTGGATGGCCCGTGTGGTCTCTTCCAACTCTACATTTCTATGATTCTATGACGTACAGACTGGCATCCTAGAATCTCGGAGCTGGAAGAGACTCCAAGGGGCCATCTAGTCCAACCCCATTCTGTCATGCAAGAAGATGCAATCCAAGCCCTCCCTTTGACGAATGGGCACCCAGCTTCTCTTTAAAAACCTCCAAAGAAGGAGGAGACTCCACCACACTCCACTAAGGCAGCAGCCTATTCCACTGTCCGACTGCTCTTACCATCAGGAAGTTCTTCCTAATGTTTAGGTGGAATTTCTTTTCCTGAAGTTTGAAACCATTGCATCCTCCTAGGCCATTTCCGCACTACGCTCTTATAGCGCGATTATTCCACTTTCGACATCCTATGGAATCCTGGGGTTTGCAGTTTAGGGAGGGGCCTCAAAGGCCATCCTCAAAGGCCATCCTCAAAAGCCCCTCCATCAACTGCAAACTCCAGGATTCCATAGGATGTTGAAACTGGAATAATAGCACTAAAACAGTCTAGTGCAGAAATGGCCTAAGAAATCCTGCCAGTTTTTTACTGATGATAAACAGTGTGGGGACTGGTGCAATCTATTTAAAAACTACCTAGCAGGGGGTTGGACTGGATGGCCTTTGGCATCCGTTCCAACTCTATTATGATTCTATGACTCAACCAATTACTTGTCCTGGAATTTTTTTTAGATTACGCCAGTAACTCTTAACCTTCTCTTTACAAGGGACCCCCTGTAAATATAATTTGCTGCCAGGGTCCCCCAAGATTTAACTCAAGATTTAAACATTTAAAGTTATATTTAAATATTCAAATATTTAGCAAACATTCAAACATTATTTATTTATTTATTTATTAAAAGCTTCTGGAGATTAGGATTCAAATCGCTGCTGAGACACTGGGTGACCCTGGGGAATTCACATTCTCTCTACCTCAAAGGAAGGCAAAGGCACCCCCCGCCCCCGGAATAAATCTTCCCCAGAAAACATGTGATAAGTTTGCCATAGGGTTGCCACAAGTCAGAGGTGACTTGAAGGTGCAAACAACAAAGTGCCACTGACACGGGGGGAGGTTCTTTCTAGCCATCCCCTTTGAAAACTGACTTACAGAGACCCAAAGGCAAACTTATCATGGGGGTTTTCTTGGCAAGATTTGTTGCCTTTGCCTTTCTCCGAGGCTGAGAGAATGTGACTTGCCTGAGGTCACCCAAGTAGGTTTCCATAGCCAAGTGGGGATTCAAACCCTGGTCTCCAGGCTCATAGTTTGGATGTACAGACACACCTACCGCCATGTCCCTTTTGTCAGGGACGTGACAACTGCTCATCCGTTTGCAAGGGCACATGCCCCGCCACCGTGTCTCACACTAAAGGGACATGGCAGCGTGTGTGTGTGTGTGTGCGCGCACAGGCGCCGAAACTGTTCCCTCATTTGCAAACAAGGGGAAAGTATAGGCACGTGCACACACCTGCATTGTGTCCCTTGGTGTCCATACCCATGCTGCCACATCCCTGACAGAAGGGACATGGTGGCAGGCATGTGCATACGCCCAAACTGCACCTTTGTTTGCAAATGAGGGAACATTTTCCATATCTGCACCCCCTTCATGCAGCGTCCCTATTGCTGCCACTGGTGCTGGTGTCTGGCAGCAGGGCTTTGCAGACCCCCGGGAGGGCTCTGTGGACCCCCAGGGGTCCACGGACCCCAGGTTAAGAACCACCGGACTAGGCAATTTTGACTGGAAATAAAGTAGTCTGGAGAGTCATTTATTTATTTATTAAAATAAATATCCCATCCTCTATCCAGATGCTTTGGGGCAATAAAACCAATCTGAAAGCAGTGTGTATAATACAAATGACTTTAAAAAACTAAAACAATTAAACAAGTTAAAAAGTTAGGTGAGGATTGAAAGAGTTTAAAACAAAATAAAACCATGTACAAATTAAAACCTGCACCTTGATTTTAAACACAAAATCACAGAGAGATACACAGCAGATTGGATTGGTTATAAAGATGGCATAACTTAGGACAGCAACCACAGAAGAAAAACAAGCAAGCAAGCAAGCAAGGAAGGAAGGAAGGAGGCTGGACCTGCCCTCCACAGTCCTGGAATTGATAGTTTTCAAAGAATTCTGTACTGGAGGGCTCCTCTAGTGCTGCAGTTCAGGGATGGACCGGAGCACTCTCGTATAAAGCTCTAAGCACCTTCCCAAACAGAGTCCCGGGATTCTGCAGGACAGAACCTCAACAGTGGTATCAAACTGACATAAGGGGATAGTGGAGAGACACTGAGAACTGGGGACTACAATGTCCTCCTCCACCTGCGTTGTACTGCCAGTTTAACAAGGGATGACTGTTAACTCGGGAGGATGGTGAAGCAGGTTTCTGGGTTTCACGCTTGTGCTTGAAGCCAATTTCAGCGTAGGGAGAGCCAGCATGGCATAGTGGTTTGAGCATTGGACTATGCCCCTAGAGAGCAGGGGTCGGTCCCTCACTCAGCCATGAAAACCCACTGGGTGACCTAGGGCTCATCACACACTCTCAGCCCCAGAAAACTCTGTGATGGGTTTGCCTTCAGGTCACCACACATTGCAAAGTACTTGACAGCACACAGCAACAAGAGCCCTACCGGATACTGCTTGCTTGTCCAGGCAGTTGCTTTGGTGTCATTATTGTATCGTTTTTATGTAACTCCAACCCACCAGTATCAGGGACCCTGTTCTTTAAGAGGAAAAGAAGTTCTGGTTCTCTGTCCCAAGGTGCATACAATGAACATTTTAGATGAAGGGGGAGCATAGAAATACAACAGTGTTTCATGAGAACTTCCCTCCGCACTGTACAATTATATCAGTTTCGTAAAATTTTGACTTCAGAGGCTCCATTCTGCGAACCTGTAGAGTTTGTTCAGACATGAGAGCTGTCTGACAGAGGAATCTAAATACCTTAGCAAGCTACAAATCCCAGGATTCCATAGGAGGGAGTCAAGAGAGTTAAAAGTGGGATCAAGGTGTTATAATTCTGTGTGTGGAAAAAGACCTGAGTGTGGCCACAAGCTAGGATAACAAGCAAGATTGGTGAGCAAAGGCAATTTACCCAAAAGGAAGATGTGTTTTGTTAATGAGATGCTGTTTCAGTCTGGGTGCAGGAATGAAAATAACCCGCATCTGACTTTCTTAAAACGCGGAAAGTTATGTACCAATATCCTAAAGACCTTTTCCCCTCTTTCTCCCCCACCTGTCTTTACAGAGAAATAAAAGGTGGGGGCATGAATGTATTATCAAAGAGAATTCTCCTTTCCCTCCCCGGTCCAAATTCTGCACTGCAAACCTCTCACTGAAGCAGTTAAACAACTTTTGCTTGGCTAGCAGTGACAGCTCCAAAGCAAAGCCTTCATTTGGCTCTCCATCATGTTTATTCAGAGAAAGCATTTAGTGGTCATACTTTTTTAAAAAAATCAGTGAAACAAATGGATTATTATTTTAAAATAAAGTATAGTACTGAAAGTAAAGTACAGTACTGTGCTCAGACAGGATACAGAGTTAGGTCAAAACGCAGTGCCCCTTTTTTTTTTTTTAACAACGTGGGGTAATTCCACTCCATTATCATTGTTTGGGAAATTTTCACGAAACACACGACTAACACATTCTCCTTAAAGAAAAAGAAACTATCTGCCCCACCCCGCCCTGAAAACTTTGCATGTTCTTGCTGATTCTGACATAAACTGGGATTTTTAAAACAAAACAAGGCACCACAACAGAAGCAAGAAAATTCCAAAAAGTAAAGTCAAAAAAGAGCAAAGGCAGACGCTCACCTTGTCTGGAGTGACAGAGGAATTCCCCTTCCGAACACTTAGAGCAACTGGTCCTCCTTCCGAGCTGACTTCCTCAGACTGATCCCTAATGTTCACTTTGCTCTCGGTGGCATTTTTATACTCTCAGCTGAAACCTCCAAGAGGCTCCAATCCCTGCCTCCCCTCTCTCTTACATCATGTCTAAAGATTTTCCACTACTCCTTGTCTTGCATCTCCGTCCCGCCTTCCATCCTCCCCCACCTGCACATTTCTCACTTCTCCCGTGAGATTTATGGCTCTGATCAAGATGATTAGATTATTGTGAGATGAGCACACACGGCAAGAAAGGGCCAGGCAGCCTTGGACCGGACGGGCATCTCACCCAGGATTTTCTCGCCAAGGCGGGACAGATCCAGGTGTCCACAAGCCAGGGGAGGTCTGAGGAGGGAGAGGGTCTTATTCCCATCCTCCTAAAAAGGCTGAAAACCAGAAAGGGGTGAATTCTCAACACTCTGAGACATCAGTGCAATTGTGAGTCCCAGTGTGGGATACAAATCATTGCTTCTTTCACTCTCGTGCAGAAGAGAGGAAGGAGAGAAGCACTTACTCTTTGGGGGGGGGGGGGGACATTTCATTCTTACAGAAGCAAAACTTTTCCTAGAAGCCAAAATGACAACACTGGGGCTATTGTAATTTAGATGTACGGAAGGTTGATTGGAGAAGAGGGGCTTCAATACCTGAAGGCATCACCAGATCCCATCTGATTATGGAAGCTAAGCAGGGTCAGCCTTGGTTAGTACTTGGGTGAGAGACTGCCAACGAATACCAGATTCTGTAGGCTATATTTCAGAGGAAGGAACTGGCAAAACAACCACTGAGTATTCCTTGTCTATGAAAACCCTCTGAAATTCATGGGCTCACCGGAAGCTAACAAGTGCCTTGAAGACACATACACACATAACACTGCACAGGACCTAAATACCCTAATGGCACCATCAGATCGCACCCAATCCTGAAAGTTAAGCAGGGGTAGCCCTTGTCAGTACTTGGATGGGAGACCACCAAAGAATTGTAGGTGCTGAAGGCTCTATTTCAGAGGAAGGAACTGGCAAGACCATCCCTGAGGATTCCTTGCCTGAGAAAACCCTGTGAAATTAATGGGGGTCACCATAAATCGACAGGAGACTGGAAGGCACATATGCACGCACACACTTGGAAAAGGCAATAATGCCTGGTCACAGGAAATGAAGAAAAACACACCAAAGGTGGATGGACTCTATTAAGGAAGGCACAATTGTCCTGACTTTGCAAGATCAGAACAGAGCAGTTACTAAGAGAGTGTCTTGGAGATATTTCCTTCTTAGGGTCACCAAAGCTGGCTTGACAGTAAGTAACAACAGACTTGAAGGCAATAAGAAGAGAAAGACTACATTACAGATGGATTAAGTCCCTCAAGGAAGCTACAATGGCTGCCCTGAGTTTGCAAGACCTGAGCAGGGCTGCTAAGAACAAGGTCTCTTGGAAACATCTCATTCAAAGGAGCACCATTAAGTCAAAACTGACTTAACAACGCATAACAACAATGGTCCATTGTGCAATTTTTGCATAGAAAACCAACAAAAAAAAAAAAAAAAAGTGAAAGCAACCAATTAAAAAGCTTTGGTCTTTTCAGTCTCTTCCAAGGATGAAGACTCTAGTCATAGTTGATAGCTTTTTCCACAAAGTTCCTCGCTGTGTTGGAGCACCCTCTCTCCTCTGTTGAGAAGCCCTCAAAGAGTCTTGATGTTGTGAATCTCAACTGGAGCATCAAATCAACTGGTGGGTGGTAGAACGAAACTTAACATTTCAATGTCTCTGCTCTGGTTGGGAGCAGCAACTGATTTCAGCTAGAGGATCACAAACCAGAGCAAATGACTGAACTTTTCTTGGCTGAGTTACCATGTTGTCATTATTGTTTTTTGTTGAGTGCCTTCAAGACATTTCTGACTTATGGTGAGCCTAAGGTGAGCCTATCCCAGGGTTTTCTTGGTAGGATTTGCTCAGAGGAGGTTTCCCTTTGGCTTCCCCTGAGGCTGAGAGAGTACGACTTGCCCAAGGTCACCCAGCAGGTTCCAATGGCTGAGCAGGGATTTGAAACACGGCCCCTTGAAGTCCAGATCCAAGACTCAATCCACAACAGTACACTGTCTCCCTTAGTGATGGCGACCTTATCCTATGGTTTTTGTGGCGAAATTTCTTCAGAAGAGGTTTAGCTCCCTTGCCTTCCTCTGAGGCTCAGAGAGTGTGACTTGCCCAAGTTCACATCCGCTGGATTTCTGTGGCTGAGCAGGGATTCACACCATGGTCTCCCAAAGTTCTAGTCCAATACAAAGCACTGGATCCTTCAGTTGCTTTTGGAGCAGATAGGATGGAAGTAGACCCATTGAATCAACTGTTGACTGATGAGCCAACATATAAGCCAATCGCATTGACTGAATGGGTCTAGACAAGGATTTGGACCAACATCTTCATATCTTTGAAACTCTCCTTTGAGATCCATTCTGATAACGGTTGAATGCACAATTGCTCCAGCTATTCAAGCTGTTCTGAAAATTTGACCATCGTAGTTCTTCTGTCCTGGTATATATGTTGACCAGGGAATACTTATTTGTCTCTGGTCTGCTCATCCTTCTTTCCTCTTGTCTTTCTCTGTTGTTTTTCCTGCGCTAAATCTTAAAAAGTAAGCCCATCTGGGGCAGGGATCTGTCTTCCTGTACTTTAGGAAGCATCACAAATGCGTTACCCCAATTTCTAGGGTCCATTGGGGGACACCTCAATGTACTCCACACGATGAGGAGTGGAAACTAGCCAGAGCGCAAGCAATAGCCATGCGAGAGGCAGGGTAACCCAGCGGGGTCTTTTTACCCAGTGTTTACGGGATCAGGCCAAGCCAAAAACCACTCCAAATTGCCTAATAAATTATTTTATTGAATGTATGTCTCACGCACCAACGCACTCACACACACACTCACCCAAGAGCTATTAAGAAATAAAAGAGAGGAAATTGGAGAGGGGAGTTTCGAAGGGGTGTTGTTGGAGAATACTGCACCTTATCCTGAGGTCCTAGGTCCGGGAAGGCAGCAAAGAATGGGGCTCAGCACGGAGGGAGCTGAGAGGATCGCTCTACAAACGGAGCGACGGTCGGCTGGGATGACCGGGAGCGATCCGACGAAATGCTCAAAGGCTGAGATTATTTATTGGAGAAAAAGCACCTGGAGGACTAATCCTTTCCCGGGGAAAACAATGGGAGTTGCAGTGAGCACGTAGCTCCATATTGGTAATTTCCTTTGCACGATAGGATTTGTTGTGCGTTGCCAAAGTCTCCGGATCTTCGGCTGCGTTAAGGGTCCTCGCTTGATGAAATATTTGCTCAACTTGGGGCAGACATGCTAATCCTCTCAAGCCCCTTCCTAAACTCCAAACCCCAGGATTCCATAGGATGTTGCAAGTGGAATAATAGTGCTATAACAGTCTAGTGAGGAAATGGCCATTGTCTCAGAATCTGGGGATATTTCTGTTGCAAAAATCCCATTCGGATATGTGGGAAAGAGTGCTTGACCCAGAAGCACGTGCGGACTGGAGAGACCCACATATTTCAAAGATGCAGTGGGGAGCTGAGATTCTGAATGTGGGAGGAACTGTTGGGTCAGGATATGTACTCAGCCTGGCACTTTTGACTCATCCAGGCAAGAACACAGAATCCTAGAGTTGGAAGAGACCCCAGGGACCATGCAGTCCAACCCCTTTCTGCCCTGCCGGAAGACACGGTCCAAGCACTCCTTTTGACAGGTGGCCGTCCAGTCCATGTGTGAAAACCTCCGAAGAAGGAGGAGACTCCACCGTGCTCCACTGAGGCAACAGTGGATTCCACTATCCAACTGCTCTTACTGCCAGGAAGTTCTTCCTAATGCTTAGGTGGGCGCTCTTTTCATTTTGTCCATAATCCTGCTGGGGCCTGTTCACACTCAGTACAACTTTATAGTGCTATTATTCCTCTTCATCTGCCATGGTTCTATCCCATGGAATCCAGGAGTTTGTAGTTTGGGAAGGCACTGGAGATCTCTGGCCAAGAATTCTCAATTCCTCTCCCTGAACTGCAGACCTCAGGATTCCATGTGACGAATCCATGGCTGTTAAAGTAGAATCGGAGGCCCTTTCCGCACGCGGTTATTAAGGCGGGCCAATGCGCCTTGCCACGGAGGTCTTCTGCACCTTGGAGCGGACTAGGTTTGGTTTGTTTATCTTCATTCCGCACGTAATTCCAACTAGATGCACCCCCGTGTGGTGGTAAAGCACACTATTTGAAAACCGGAAGAAATCAGTTTTCCATTTTTCCAAATTGATCCAATTAGTACTTTCACAGTGGTGCAGACACGTACATTCGCGCCAGTGCGAATTGGTGGTCAGGGGAGGGCTCATGGGAGGGGCCAGGGGGTAGTACGGACTTACGCACGTACACAATGACTTACTAAACCATGCAAAAAAAAAAAAAGGGCCGATCATAGCCGACAGGGCGAGGTGAGGGGAATAGCGGGAGTGGCCACGGCGGAGGCAGTGTGGATCCGTGAACCCGCACTCCTCCAAATCAGAATGGAATATATGCGGTAGCTATGCAGAAGAAAATGAGGGAAATTCCGCCTTGTTTTGAGCCCAGAAAATCCCGTAAGAAACGGCACGAACCGATTCACCAGCCTCGTGCGGAAAGCGCCATAGTGGTATAATTGTGTAGTGTGAATGGGCCTCTGGTATCTTATATGTGGGGAAGCTCTCAGATGGAGGTGACTGAACATTTTTTTCCAGTGCAACAGTTTGATACGATAAAGACCTAAGTCACTCTGAAAGTCTTCAGAGCATGGAACGTAGAGTCCAAAATAGATGCATTATAGTAAACCAAGCAACAAACCCAGCAATATTGTTTACCTGACTCTGCTTATCTGATTTGGGAAGAGAGACACTCTTGAAATTAATTGGTGAACACATCGTCCACGAACTTCACTTTAAGCCCTAAAGACTGCAGCATTCAGAATTTAGAGGTTAAGTACAAACCAAAATCTGAATCTGCAATTGGTTTAAGCCCTTGTTCAGCAGTGAAACAGTAACGTTAGCAAACTATTATAAGACAGATTTCGAGAAGAACCATGATGCATGTTGCAAACCGCTATTTTTAGCTACATGATAACTGCTTTAATGGTAAAACACCTTTTCTTGAAAGATCGATTTGTTTGTTTTGTTGCTCTGAGATGGCCTTTTCTTTTGTAGTGACTCATGTGGGTGTTGCTATGTGCCTTTAAAAAGTAACTTTTGAAAAGTCAGTGAGTCCAGTGACCATTTTTAGAGCCCTGGACTGACTTTTAATTCATGAGTGAGTCCAGTAACCATTTTTAGAGCTCTGGATCTAACGAAAATTAGATCATCTCATACATCCTAAATGCCAGCTCTTTTCCAATGTAATTTAGTTAGACTTTAGGAAAAGTTAATGATGTCATATTGACTGTAAAGATGAGGAAACACACACCATAAAATAACAGAGTCAAGATATGACAACGTGGGCTTGTTTAAGAAATCAGGAAATACAGCAGGGAATTGTATCATGTGTACAAGCTGACCATGAGTCAACTGTGTGATGTGGCAGCTAAAAAAGCCAATGTGATTCTGGGTGGCATCAATACGAATATAGCGTCTAGATCAAGGGAAGTGATGGCACCACTCTCTTCTGCTTTGGTCAGACCCCATCTGGAATCCTGGGTCCAGTTTTGGGCACCACAATTCAGGAAAGATATTAACAATCTGAAATGTGTCCAGAGGAGGGTGACCAAAATGGTAGGAGAATTGGAAACCATGAAACCCTCTGAGGAGTAACTCAAATTGCAGGATATGTTTAGCCTGGAGAAGAGAAGATTAAGAGGCAACATGATAGCTATGTTTAAATATTTTTAGGGATGTCACATGGAGGATGGAGCAAACCTGTTTTCTCCTGCCCCAGAGACAAGGACATGGAGCAATGGCTTCAAACTTCAGGAAAAGAGATTCCTTCTAAACATTAGGAAGAACTTCCTGACTGTAAGAGCAGTCTTACAGTATGCTGCCTCCTTGGAGTGTGGTGGCACCTCCTTCCTTCTTTGGAGGTTTTTAAAGAGAAGATGGCCAGCCATCTGTCAAAGGAAGTGACTGGGGCCATTTCCACATGAGACTGTCATAGCTCTTTGATTCCACTTTCAATATCCTACGAAAGTGGAATCAAAGCGCTATAACAGTCTCGTGCGGAAATGGCCTGGATTGTGTCTTCCTGCAGGGCAGAAGAAGGGGGTTGGACTGGACAGCCCTTGGAGTCTCTTCAGCTCTAGAATTCCATGATTCTATGACCCTTAGGGGTATACAAATTCCATTCTCAGACTGTTCTTACTGTCAGGAAGTCCTTCCTAATGTTTAGATGGCATTTCTTTTCCTGTAATCTGAAGCTGTTGCTCCGTGTCGTAATCTGTGGAGCAGCAGAAAACAACCTTGTCCCATCCCTCATACGACATCCCTTCAAATATTTAGACATAGCTGTCACATCACCTCTTAATCTTCTCTTCTCCAGGCTAACCCTACCCATCTCCCTAAGCTGCTCCACATTGGGCTTCATGATCTCTAAGCTTTTGGCATTTTGAACACCTTCCAGCTAGCCCATATCCATCTTGAATTGTGGTGCCCAGAGCTGGATGCAGTTTTCCAGGTCTGACCAAAGCAGAATAGAGTGGTATGATTACTTCCCTCAGTCTATGGGACTGCTTTAGTTGAATATTCCTGCATGACAGGGCCTTAGACTAGGTGGCCTGTGGTGTCATTTCCAGCTCTACAGTTCCATGGTTTCCAGAGCCCTTTCGTCCTCCTTGCAGGTATGATGACAAGAAAGGAGATTTCCACTGAAGAATTAGGAAGAACTTCCTGCTGGTAAAAGCTTTTGACTGTGGGATAGATTTCCCCAGCTGGTGATGGAGTCTCCTTTGTTGGAGGCTTTTAAACAGAGAGTAGATGACAACCTCTCAGGAGTCCTTTGTGAGTGGGTTCCTACCTTGACAGAGGGTCAAACTAGGTGACCCTTGGGGAGACCTTCCAACTCCACTACTCTGTCTTTCTTTGTTCCCTCCCGATGGAAAGCAGCAACGCTGTCGTCTCCAAATGAGAACTTGGTTGCTGCCACTGTTGTCAAGACAGCATTATCAGAGTACGTATTGCAGCCTGGCTACCTGAAAATGCATTTGAACCTGGGACAGCATCTCTGGAAGCCATGTGCCAAGTGTGCATCCCATGGCTTGGGATGTACATGTCTCTCTTCCACAGGCTCCTCTTGTTAGCGTTCCAAAGTTTTGTGGTCTGGCCTTCTGCTCGAAAAGCAACGGTGGAAGCCAGTGCATAGATGCTTACAACTCCCTTGAGTCATTACACTTGGAGTCAATTGCTTTCTAAAAATAATTCTTTTTTTTTAAAAAAAAGCCATGTGCAAGTAAGATCTTTTCCCCTACTCTTTGCAACTTAGATAATAAGAAAAGGCATGAGGCTGACCGAAGCCTGTGTGTCTGTATATTCCGTCCCCCTCCCTCCGACGGACTCCTCGGCCAAGCCTATTCAGTTTGTGCTGCTGATCTTTCTCGTTACCTGAAATAAACTCTCCGGCAGCCCACCCCAGCCAAAGCTTATTAAGAGGCCAAGGGCACGCTGGCCAAGGGCAGAAAAGTATATGCCTCGGTGATGGAACACATCGTTTACTCTTCAGCCTAATTGCCCATGTGGACTGGGGAGCATGGAAGGCTGCGGCAGGCAACGGCCAGACTGAAAGATGCGCGGTTGTGCAAAAAAAAAAAACTTTGTTGACCTCAGGGTTTCTGCTGAATCAGGCCAGACCCGAGAGATGGCACCAGTCCCTCAGCATCTTTTGCATCTGCTCATTTCTCTCCCCCTCACCACCCTTCCCTCTCTTTTTTATCAGAGGGAATTTTCCTCTTTCTTAGTTTCTGGAGAAAATAATGGACTGAGGTCAGGAGGGAGGGGATGAAAATTACGGCTGAGCCTTGAATACTGTGGCTGGAAGAGGAGGGAGGCTCTCTTAGGGATCAGCAAGGACCGAAAGAACAGGAGCCAGGGAGAATCGGAGAATCCCCCTGTTGGAAGGGACCCTGAGGACCATCTAGTCTAGCCCTGGGACAACATAGACCAAGATCCTGGAACGTTTCACAGACAAAAATCAGGAGATGTGTGGCCAAGCAAGATTGGAGTGTGGTCAAGATGTCAAAAGTTGAGGAAGGACATGCAAGCTAGGAGAGGCTGCAGCAATTTGCTTTGTCCCGAACCTACTGGGAAGGGCAAGATTCTGCTCCCTCTCCCTTGGCTGAATTAATAGAATGCAAATTACTTTTGCACGTCGACCTTAATCATCATCATCATCATCATCATCATCATCATCACCACCACCACCACCACCACCACCACCATCATTCCACTTTTCGCCCAGCATTGGACCTCACAGCGGTTTGTATATTGAAACAATACAATGTAAAAACACTTGGAAATCACATTTGCAGCAATTAAAGTCAGCTGGAGAGAAAGAGGGAAAATGGGAGGAGGAGAAGAACGAAACTGGGGCACGATAAGGGCAGCTGAAAAAGTGGGAAGACAGAAGATGTAAAGGGGACAGCTGCAGGAGATGCCCCCATCACAGCCTGTGATGTGTAACTTTTTGAGACAGAGCTACCTCAATGACATAGGCCATTTCTGCACTGGACTGTTATAGTGCTATGATTCCACTTTCAACATCCTATGGGATCCTGGGGTTTGCAGTTTAGGGAGGGGCCAGCATGCAGTCGTGTTAGAGAACTGCAACCACACTCAGCAGTGCCAGATGCCCAAAGTGCAACAGAGGCTCTCGACACACAATGGGATACCATGAAAGGTGGGGAGACTTTTACACCTGGGCAGAGGGCACCCGTGGCTTTCTATGCTCCTTCATTCTGGATTACTGTTGGGGCCCATTGTCACCCTTCTTGTGTTGCAATTGCACAAAGGCAGCCTGTCCCTGCAGTGATGTACTGTTGTGCATTGTGACTGAAATAGTGCAAAAGTCATAGGATTGTTGAGCTGGAAGAGACCCCAAGAACCATCCACAATCAAAGCATTCCTGATCAAACACAATCAAAGCACTCCTGATCAAAGCCATCCAGTCTCCGCTTGAAAACCTCCAAAGAAGGGGACTTCACCACTCTCCCAGGCAACAGTGTATTCCACTGTCAAACTGCTCTTGCCCTCAGGAAGTTCTTCCTAAGGCTTAGGTGGAATTTCTTTTTCTGATGTTTGAAGCCATTGCTTCATGTCCTAGTCTCTGGAGCAGCAGAAAATGGACTTACTCCATCCTCCATACGACTTCCCTTCAAGTACTTCAAGTACTTCCTGACGGTCAGGGCTGTCCGGCAGTGGAAGATGCTGCCTGTGGTGGAGTCTCCTTCCTTGGAGGTTTTTAAGCAGAGGCTGGATGGCCATCTGTCGGGAGTGCTTTGAGGGTGTTCCTGCATGGCGGGGGGGTGGGACTGCATGGCCCCTGGGGTCTCTTCCAACTCTACATTTCTATGATTCTAAGTATTTAAGCATGGCTATCATGTCACCTCTTAACCTTTTCTTCTTCAGGCTAAACATCCCCAGCTCCCTAAGCTGCTCCTCATAGGGATTCATGGCTTTCAGGCCTTTGATCATTTTGGTTCCCCTCCTCTGGACAAGTTCCAGCTGGTCAATATCCTTCTTGAATTGTGGTGCCCAGAACTGGACACAGTATTCCAGGTGAGGTCTGACCAAAGCATAACAGAGTGGTACCATCCGTTCCCTTGATCTCAATACTATACTTCTGTTGATGCAGCCCAGAATTGAACTGGCTTTTTTAGCTGCTGCATCACACTGCTGACTCATCTTCAGCTCGTGGTCTACTAAGACTCCTAGATAACTTTCACATGTTCCGTGATCAAGCCACGTGTTACCCATCTTATGTCTGTGCATTTCATGTTTTCTGTCCAAGTGTAGCATAAATGTACCTTACACTTATCCTTGCTGGAATTCATTTTGTTAGTTTTGGCCCAGATCTCTAATCTACAAAGTCATTTTGAATTTTGATCTTGTCCTCTGGGGTATTAGCAGCCTCTCCCAATTTGGTGTCATCTGCAAATTTGATCGGCATGCCCTCTACTCCTTCATCCAAGTCATTGCTGAAGATGTTGAATAGCCCTGGGCCCAGGAGAGAGCCCTGTGGCACCCTCAAAAGTCACTTCTCTCCAGGATGAAAAGCAGCCATTGGTGAGGAGCGCCCTTGGGGTTCGGTCGGTCAACCAATTACCAGTCCGCCTAACAGTAGCCCTATCTAGCCCGCATTTTACTAGCTTGTTTGCAAGAATATATGTGAGATTCGTGACTTTGTTGTAAGGCTTATGACTTTGTCAAAAGCCTTACTGAAGTCAAAATACGTCCACAGCATTTCCTTCATTCCATAGAGGGGAAAAAAGGTGCTTAAGCTGGCTGAGAGACTTTGCAAACAGCAGGAGATCACTTGCATGGTCCCAAGTGAGCTTCCATAAGTTCTTCATGCTCAGATTTTCAACCAATTCTGTTTTCTGACAGTGTTCTGGTCCCTAACCTGTCAGATAATGGGGAAACCTGTAAAAAAACAAGGAAAAGTCCAGAACAACATACAAGGTGTTCCACCTTCCCGAACTGTCCACCTTCGCCAAAACCCCAAATCAATTCTCAGAGCCCTGCCACAATGAAAAGGTCTTTCTTTACTTGTTGTGGAAAGATAAACAGCACCTCTTGCAACAGAATATCTCAAAGAGCTGGCCTCATAATGTCATAAGCCTGTTGATTTATGACAACCCCATGAATTTTGTGGGGTTTTCTTAAGAAGGGGATACTCAAAGGTGGTTTTGCCAGTTGCTTCATCTGAAATATCACCTACAGCATCTGATCTTCACAGGTGGTCTCCCATCCAAGTGCTAACCAGAGCTGGCCCTGCTTAGCTTCCAAGGGCAGACAGATGTGGTTCCTTTAGGCCGATCTTCTATTGTGTGTGTCTGTGTGCCTTCAAGTCCCCTGTCAATTTATGGCGACCCCAATGTACTTCAGAGGGTTTTCCTAGGCAAGGAATCCTCAGAGGTGGTTTTGCCAGTTCCTTCTTCTGAAATACAGCCTACATCTGCTCTTCATTGGCGGTCTCCCATCCAAGTACTAACCTGGGCTGATGCTGCTAGGGTTCTAAGATCAGACAGGCTCAGGTACCCTTAGAGTATTTAGGCTCCCTGGTAAATTGTGAGCCTCAGTTGCTTGTGGACCTTCAAGTCACCCGTCAACTCAGGGGAACCCCATGAATTTCACAGGGTTTTCTTGACCAAGGAATACTCAGAGGTGGTTCTACCAGTTCCTTCCTCTGAAATAGAGCCTACAGCACCCTAAAGGCACCAAATCCTGTCTGATCTTGAAAGCTAAGCAGGGTCAGTCCTGGTTATTAGCAGGATGGGAGACTCCCGGTGTGATGTGGCAGCCAAGAAAGCCAACGCAATTCTTGGTTGCATCAATAGGAGTATGGTGTCTACATCAAGGGAGGTAATGGTAGCACTCTATTCTGCATTGGTTAGACCTCATTTGGAATATGGTGTCCAGTTCTGGGCACCTCAATTCAAGAAGGACATCGACAAACTGGAGGGACGGCTTAGAGAGCCGGGGAGGAACGGCTTAGAGAGCTGGGGATGTTTAGTCTGCAGAAGAGAAGGTTAAGAGGGGACAGGATAGCCATGTTTAAATATTTGAAGAATGCCGTATTGAGGAGAGAGCGGGCTTGTTTTCCACTGCTCCAGAGACTAGGACAAGGAGCAATGGATTCAAGCTGCAGGAAAGGTGAAACCACCTGAACCTCAGGAAGAACTTCCTGACGGTCAAAGCTGTCTGCTGCTGCCTCCGTGGAGTGAGGTGGAGTCTCTTCCTTCTTTGGAGATTTTTAAGCAGAGGCTGGATGGCCATGTCGAGAGTGCTTTAATGGTGTCTTCCTGCATGGCAGAATGGGGTTGGACTGGATGGCCCCTGTGGTCTCTTCCAACTCTACGGTTCTATGATTCCCAATGAATCCTCGGAGCTGCCCCCATAACAGCAGCCTTGTAATTTGGCCAGGGCCTGCCTCCTCTGACATCTCAAGAAGGTTGTCCCTGGATCTCAGACTTTGGCCTTGAAATCTTAGGACCTGGGACTGTTTTGACCTGCAAAACCTATTCTGGTGGCCCTGGACGTTCTCCCCTGCCTCCTCCGTTGGCTGCTGCTATTGCCAGCTGAAAGTGGCCCTCCTTGGTGACTGGCCTGCTGCCCCTGCGATGCGCTGAGTCCAGGCCTCAGCTTGGAGGCACGGGCCAAAACGCCAAGGAGTTTCTCAGATAACCCTGTATTTATCTTGGTTACGTGAGGCTTGGACCCAGATCTGAACTGAACCGCCCTCAAATGGGGTCTGTGTCAGCAGAGTTCACCCGCAAGTCCTGGCAGCTGAACCTGACCGGGTCGGGCCAGCTGGTCAGCTTTCCAGTTTCCAGTCTCGCTTTTTGCTTTGATATGGCAACTCTCTCTTTTCTTAGCAGCAAAACCATCCTGAGTATATGGGGTGTGCATATGTGCGCGTGAGAGAGGGAAGGTTGTCTCTTCGCAGCTCTCCAAAAGAAAGAACACAAAGAAGACTCTCCTTTTTCATTTCAACAGACTTTTAGAAATGAAGACTTTTTAAAGAAGCAACTTTTACAAAGGGGGCTGTATTGTTTTCAATAAACTATTTTTAAATGCTTTTAAAACCTACACTTTAAATTGTTTTAACTTTGGCCATTTCCGCACGAGGCTGTTATAGCGCTATGATTCCACTTTCGACATCCTATGGAATCCTGGGGTTTGCAGTTTCGGGAGGGGCCACCCGGCCCCTCCCGAAACTGCAAACCCCAGGATTCCATAGGATGTCGAAAGTGGAATCATAGCGCTATAACAGCCTCGTGCGGAAATGGCCATAGCGAAGCCTTCAATTCTATTTTAGTGCTGACATTTATATGCTTTTAGCTGTTGTGTTGTTGTGTGCCTGCGAGCCATTTCCGACTTATGGCAACCCTAAAGCAAACCTATCACAGGGTTGTCTGGGGCTGAGAGTGTGTGACACCCCCAGGGTCACCAAGTGGGTTTCCATGCCCCAATGGGGAATCAAACCCTGGTCTCCAGGTTCATAGTCCAACACTCAAATCATTATATCACACACCTCGGCTATATTATAGTATTAAATTGTAAGCTGCCTTGAGTCCCAACTTTGGGGAGAGGAGAAAGGGGTATAAACAAAGATGATGAGGATCATGATGATAGTAATAATAATAGTAATAATAATAGTAATACTAATACAATGGCACACCCTCCAACTTTTCACACACACATGCACATGCAATAAAAATGAAACAAGACACATTTGTCCAAGCCACGTCAGAGTGTGGTTAAGGTGACAAAACTTACCTATGAGGAAGAGCACATAAGCTAGGAAAGTCTGCAGCAGTTTGTTTTTGCCTGAACCTCCTGGGAAGGACAGGATTCTGCTCCCTCTCTTCCCCTCCTGTTGCTGAGTTAAGAGAATGCAAATTACTTTTGTACTTTGAAATCAATTACAGCAATTGGAGCAAGCTGAGGAGAAAAAGGGAATGTGGTAAAAGGAGAGAGGAACTGAGACATTTTAAAAGCAGCTGAAAAGCAGAGAGGGAAGAGGATTGCTTGGGACAGGAAACAAGGGCAGTTGTAGGGTCTGTAATGGGAAAAATGTTGACAACAGTTGAAAATGACACCCTAACAGTGTTGTAAGACCTTTATTAGCAAAGGTTCTGGCACAGAGACCTTTTCCTCCTTACAGCAGACTCTATCTTGGTCAGTGAGTTCGGCCTCATGGTCTTTAGCCCAACTGTCCTGCTTCGTGGCTTCTTTTAGACTCTCTAATAGTGTTTTGGGGACAATTTTGGATAGGCTTTTCCCTTGTACCTGACTGCAGCTTGTGACCACTAGCCCCAACTGTTGCAGGGGGTGAGTGTTGTGTCCACCATGTCCAGTCTTTGACACCCATGCTGTGGAAGGCGGGACAGTGCAACCACTAGGAAATTCTTTTTCCCAGGCAAATATTTGACGGTGAACTTAAACGTATAGAAAAACTTAGCCCATCTCTCTTGCTCTGGGCTCAGCTTGCAGGGGTTTGTAGCATCACAAGATTACGGTGATCAGTCCAAAGTTCAAAAGGGCAGTTGGCTTCGTCTAGCAAATGCCTCCACATTTCTGAGGCTGGCTTTATGGCAGGTGCTTCTTTTCCTCACCCTGGCCAATTCAACTCAGATTTGTCAAATTTCTTTGACAAGGTTGCACATGGTCTTAATCAGCCTCCTCTGTCTTCCTTCAATAGGACTGCTCCTGGGGTCACATCATTGGTGTCTACTTGGGCTATGAATGGCTGTGGGGGGTCAGGGTGCTTTAAAATGGGCTCCATGCAAAACAGTCACCTTAATTCCTCAAAAGCCTTGAGGCATTTGGGATTCCACTTAATTTTTGCACTTGGCTTGAGTTTGGTTTGATTTGCCTCTGTCTCTACCCCCTTTTTCTTGATATTCAACCAATCAGTTAGTGGCAAAGTTTGGGATGAATTGTCTGCAGAAGTCAGGAAACTTCAGGAAACTTTGCAACTACCTGTGGGTTTTAGGGGACTCCCAACCCTGTACCCCTTGCACCCTGGCTGTGTCTATCTCTGATCCCTGACTTGAGATACAGTGCCCCAAATAATCAAGTTTGTTAGTCTGAAATCCACATTTTGACAGTTTCGCACACAGATTGCATGCTAACAATTTCTTTAATGCTTGTCTCACCAGCATAATATGTTCCTCATACGTGCAACTATAAATCAGTATATCGTCCAGGTAAAGCAATACCCCTTTGAACAGATGTTCATTCAGCACTTCATTGCCGAGTGTCATGTAACCTCAAATGATGTATCTGTAACTGACTCATGGTCACAATCTTTGCCTGTTCACTAGTTTAAGGAATATGTAGGCACAGTAAATGTTCCCCAGTCCTGCCTTACTGGGCAGCAGCCCCTGCAAGCAATGTGGCTCTGTGGAGAGAAGAGAAATTGCAACAGGGATCCTCCTTCTGATTGTCACACTGGAGATACTGGAGACCGGCTTCAAACTTCAGGAAAAGAGATTCCATCTAAACGTTAGGAAGAACTTTCTTAAATAAGAGCCGTTGGGAATGGAATATGCTGCCTGGGGGCGTGGTGGAGTCTCCCCTTCTTTGGAGGTTTTAAACAGAGGCTGGATGGCCATCTGTTGGGAATGCTTTGATGGTTTCTTCCTGCGTGGCAGAAGAGGGTTGAACTAGATGGCTTTTGGGGTCTCTTCCAGCTCTATGGTTTTATGATGTTTCCACTACTGTGCCTCCAGCAATCTCCAGTGGAGATAGGAATTTCCACAGGGATCCTGCTTCTGACCATCACACCAAAGATCATGGGGGGAGGAAGGCGGAAACATCAATCTTCTGTGTCCCTGTTGAGAGGAGAATGACCCCCATTGCTCACAGCAGCTGATGCCCTGGAAGGCAGGAATAGGGGGTTGTGCTAGGAGACACTATAGGATATCAGCCCATTTTTTTTAGCATTTAAGTTTTTTTTTTACATTGTTTAAAAAGGTTGGTTTTATTGTATGCTACTCTGAGACCTTTAGATAGTGTGTATTTCCCTTCTAGCCACCTGCCAACTTATGGTGACCACATGAATTTCATAGGGTTTTCGTAGGCAGGGAATCCTCACAGGTGGTTTTACAAGTGTGCCGAGCGCCTATCGGGACTGATGCCATGGACATCCCATTGTGCGTTGGTCCCATTGCGCATCGGACAATCTTCTGGCTCTGCTACTGAGTAATGTTAGCAGCAGCCCTCTGTGCTGGATGCAGATGTCACGGAACTGCCCAGTTCTAATTCCTGCAGAAGTAAGTCTACTTACAAAGATGTAAGACCCCAATGGGATTCCAACCATATTTTACACAGAATACAAATTTTCTTTTGCACACACACAAAAACAGTTCTGAAATGTGAAAAGCCATTAAAAGAACACACATAAAACCTCTGATAGTCTCACTCAGCAGGGGGGAAAAGCTTTTAAAATGTGTCATTCTGGTGCGGAGATTTACGTCCTTAATTCTGAGCCAGAAGGATGGAGATTAATAGACCTAAGGAAAAGGAGACTCTGTGTCTGTCTCAAAGTCTTTATCCTTACGCCATCCCCTCGTTGACATAAGGAAGAAGAAACTTCTCTTTCTCCACCTCCTCCTCACAACCCACACTGCTGACAGCCGCTTTGCCCGAAACAAGACAGTGATTTGTAAAGTGAGATCTTATTCCCAAACCACTCAAATTTCACAAATTGTTTTCTGAGAATCTGAAGTCACTTTGGTACAACCGTATGGGTGCATTTCAACCTTGGCTTTGGAGATTCTTTTGCTCTGAGACTTCAGCTGCCCTGAGATCCAGCCAGAGTTACTGCGAGTTGATTTATTTGTAATGCAGCATTTCTGTTGCCATAAAACTTCAGGCGGAGAGCAAAGTCTAATCCCGATATTGCTGCTCAGTGGCATATAACTGTGTCTGTGGAATCGGCTCAGACCACGCAGTCCGAAGATATACTTTCTAACTGTCCCGGTTCGGCAGTCCCAATCAATCCCCATTTTGGGTTTCGGTTTTCATCTGTGAGACTTTGGTGAGTGTGCAAAATAGTACTAGACCAGGTTTACGGGGACAAAAGGAGGAGGACAGTTTCTACCTTCTGCTCTCTCTCTCAGCGCCTTCCTCTGGAAAGAAGAGCCCAGAACCTAAATGTTATCAGCCAGCAAGTTCTGCACCATGCAGTTGTGCTGTTTTTTGGCCACAGCATAAGGGACGGGTTAAGTTCATCGTGGTGTAAGCAGAGCTTAACGAGGATAACTGTTTTATGTGGGTCTCGATCCTATTGTTAGTCCGTGGCCATTTGCACACTAGGGCCATTTCTGCACTAGACTGTTATAGCGCTGTGATTCCACTTGCAACGTCCTATGGAATCCTGGGGTTTGCAGTTTCGGGAGGGGCCACCTGGCCCCTCCCGAAACTGCAAACTCCAGGATTCCATAGGACGTTGCAAGTGGAATCATAGCGCTATAGCAGTCTAGTGTGGAAATGGCACTGTTATAGTGCTACTATTCCACTTTCAACCTCCTATGGAATCCTGGGATTTGCAGTTTAGGAAGGGGCCTTTAGAATTCCCAACCAGAGAGCTCTTGGGCCTCAGGAAACTACAAACCCCAGAATCCCACAGGAGGTTGAAAGTGGAGTAAGCGCACTATAACCGTGTAGGGCTGAAATGGTCCCAGTTAGAGAAGGAGGAGGAGGAGGAGGATCGTATTTATTCATGTCCTGCCTTTCTCCCAAAATCAGGACTCAAGGCAGCTTACAATTTAAAAAGAGAATGCATGATGCAAGATACACATGTGTATCTTGTACGTTATACACATGCAAGAAGTGAACATTAAAATAGAATTAATTTATTCCCAGCATTAAAACAATTCCAACTCACAGGTGAAAGAATAAAATGCAATGAAAAATGCAAAAAGCTATTACGTTGAAGTAACAGCTTATACATTGCCCCACGTGTTGATTCATCCCTCAGCCATTGGTGGGAATGGGTCTACTTTAGTTGAGCCAGTATGATGTAGTGGTTTGAGCATTGAACTGTAACTCTGGACACCGGGTTTGAATCCCTGCTCAGTCATGGAATCCAACTAGGTGACTCCGGGCAAGTCATACTCTCTCAGCCCCAGAAGAAGCAAATATCTTTTGAAGAAATCTTGCCAAGAAAACCCTATGAAAGATTCACCATAGGCTTGCCATAAGTCTGGAATGACTTGAAAGTACACAACAAAAGGTGGGGACATTTTATCATATGTGGTGGTCTTGTCAGATAGCAAGGAAATTCTGGAAGGAAATAGGTGATGAAATTCAAAGAATTGATAATGTAAATTTTGAAGTGAAGCCAGAATTTTAACCTGTTAAATATGCTTGGGCAACAAAGAGAAATAAGATGTCATCAAAAGACACTGTTATGTCTGATAACTGCTGCAAGGCTGATATATGTGCAATATTGGAAAGAAAGGAAATATGTAGATATAGAAGAATGGAAATTAAAAGTCCTGGATATGGTAGAGACAGAAAAGTTAACATTTTCTTTAAGAAATAAACCTGTCCAGAACTTTGGAAGGGAATGGAGAGAAGTTTTGGATTGGATAAAGACATAATATAAGAAAAGAAATAAGAATAAAGCAAGATTGTAAGTAATGCAATGTAATAATGTAGCAAGGTAAAATAATGATGTAACAATGTAACAAGGTAGTAAGGTAATAAAGCAATTGTCTAACAATGTAAGATGTAACAAATCTCTGAGTAAGCAATAATTACCTATGAATGGAATGGATACACGCAGATTCAACTGGAAAACAAGCTTGGAAGTGGGGAGGGTTTTTTTTAAATTGAAATCTTTAATAAAAATATTTCAAAAAAAAAAAAAAGGAAAGTACACAAGAAAAATTCTAGCTGGGACTGACAAGAAGGATTCCAGCTGAACCGCTGCATATTCTGGAAATATGTCTTAACTCTTCATCAGTCCCTTCAGTGACCAAACTGATTTACTAACATTGCAGAAACAGTTATATTATCCCCTGTTACACAAAAGAACCATGTATTTATATCTGCATCTACATCCTATAGGAATAGCAATACTTTATATCTTTTTAATAGAGATAAGCATTCTGTGCCTTGTTCATTACTGAAAATACATGCCAGTTTATGGAATCATGTTCTTAGCGATCCAGTTTAGTTGTCCTTGGCAATATTTTCGTGGTCTTTACAACTTTTAATGTCTTCTTGCAATCTTCACTGGTTTGATTGATGAATTTTTGTGCCTTTTTAAAACTATGAATGTGTTTCATTCTCTTGAAAATTAAAACTGGAATCCTGTTATTGTTTTACGTATATGTAAGTTCTCTTGCACTCATGGCTTAGTTTTGCCAGATTTTCAAAACAGCAGTAAGGGACAGTCAAAATTCATGACGCGCAAGGTTGACAATCGGGGCATAGCTATTAACAAATGCTCCCTAAATACCAAATGAAAGTATTGATTTCACTTAACCTGGCCATGTGTTTCACTGTAAGATTAACATATTGTTCATGATCATAAATTACATAATGTGCACATTTCTGTCTTAATGAAAGGGCCACAGCAAACATATGGGATTTTTTGACAACTTGTTCAGCCTATGTAAAAGGAGAAGCTTTCCAAGAACGGTGGGCAACGCACGGGCCCTTTCCACACAGCATTTGCCATGTGAAAGGGCACCTGGAGCGTTGCATGATTGTGAGGAGCGATCTGCACGACACACTCACAATCGCGCGATGCTCCAGGGGCCAGCAGGTGCCGATCGCACACCTTTTCATTTTTGGCTGGAAGCCAAAAATGGTGCGCGGTCGTGCATTGCTCCCGGGCCCCGTGCGCACTTACCTGGCATGCGGAGCCTCCAGAGCCGCGCCAGTCGCACTTCCTGCCCCAGCACAGCCTGGGAAACTCCCAGGCTGTGCTGCAGAAGGAAGAGGCAGGGCTCTCGCGCGAGCAGGCAGCTCGTGTGGAGCCAAAGTACCCCAGACGCGAGAGCCTCTCACCAGAGGCTGCTGACACAATGCCCACACCCCAGCGCCGGAAGAAGGTAATGTGCGGAGAGGGCCTTAGACTAAGGGACACTTTTCAGTCCTGTAAGAGACCAACTTTCCAGCCCTCAAATAAAGGACATCTCTCACAGTAAGGGATGCTTGGCAGTTCGGTTGGGGCTGTACCTTTTGGGGCATTACGTATGGTTTGCACTCAGTTCACAGTTCTGCAAACAGAAGGCCTTTCCGCACTACGCTGTTATAGTGCTATTATTCCACTTTTGACATCCTGTGGAATTCTGGAGTTTGTAGTTTCCCGAGGCCCAAGAGCTCTCTGGCTGAGAATTCCAATTACCCCTCCCTAAACTGCAAATCCCAGGATTTCAAAGGATGTTGAGAGTGGAGTAAGAGCACTATAGCAGAGAAGTGTGGAAAGGCACAGAGTTCTGCAAGTCAGCATTAAAATAGAATTAATTTATTCCCAGAATTAAAACAACTCAAACCCACAGTTTGAAGAATAAAATGAACTGAAAAAGTGTAGAACTATTGACGTAGTTGGATTTGCATTTGGGCAAGTCACACTCTCTCAGCCACAGAGGAAGGCAATGGTGGCTGTAGTGGAAAGCCAGACTGTATAGTGCTTTGAGCATTGGACTATGGCCCTGGAGAGCAGGGTTCGATTCCCTGCTTGGCCATGGAAACCCACTGGGTGACCTTGGGCCCATGTCACACACTCTCAGCCCTGGAATATCTCATTATAGGTTCACCTTAGGGTTGCCATAAGTTGGAAATGACTTGAAGATGCAGAAACAACAACAAATGGATTCTTAAATGGCACATAATTTTTTTCAAAGCCCTCAAAATGCCACTTGATTTACTGGGGTTGCAAAAGTGTCCACAGTGGATCCTGAATCACGCGTGATGAGAAGCAAGGGAAATACAACAGGCACATTCAGTGCACACACAATCAGTGCACAATGTTGGTATTCAGCAGAAAGGTGATGTAAGTGCCACCGTTGTGGAACTGCTTTAGTGTACAGTTATGCCACGATAACACAATGTAGCTTCTGTCTTTAAACAGATTTACTCAAAAAAAGAGAGCAAAGGACCATTCCATAAAGGGACAATAAACCAACGAATCACTGTAAGTGTAGGGTAGAATGTAACACGTTCTGGCACATGCACTGAAGAAACATCTTGGTTCATGTTCAAGACGGGGCGAGGAGTGGAGAAAGGGACACTGCTGGCTGGGAAAACCAGTTGGAGAGTCACATAAAATCAGAACTCTTCAGTGCAGCTGGTTTTGTCCGTAATAAACTGGGCTGCAAGGAGCCCTTTGACTCCAACAGTCCCGGGAGGCCCGCCAGCTCCTTCTAGTTCTGAAAGATACATCTTGGCCTGAAATCTGACAGTTCCTTGCTGAAAGCTGCAAAGAGGCTCTGAGTCCTCTCTCCACCTCCCGGGCATTCTCTTTACAGTTTCCAGGCAGCAAATGTGGGGAGGGGGCGAACTGCCAGAGTGCTTAAATGGGGCAGTTTAGAATCCATCTTCTGCATCGTGGAGAGTGTGACTATGAGGGAGTATTTATGCTTCGGATTCTGCGCTTTAGTACAAGTACAAGTACAAGTACAGAGCAGTATGCCTTGATGAAACAGTCAGTGGCATCCAAGAGACCTCAGAAAATTTGCATTCTTGAGCTGGAATCCTTTTAGTGACTTATACGGTAGCTCCTCCACATTTGTGAGGGTTTGGGGCACAGAACCCTGGCAAAAGTGGAAAAAAAGTGAATAACTCCCACCTCCATGATTCCCCTCCCATTCCCCTCTGGAACTTCCCCCTTCCCATTCGTTTGGCTCTGGCCCTGAAGTTGGGGCAGGGGAGACGACCTAAAAGCCTTACCAGTACTTTCCCCTCAGAAGGAGAAGGAGGGAGTTCTGGACTTCGAATTACTGTTACCCTGATTTCTGGGGTCTCTTGGGGGACACCTCAATGCACCCCATGTGATGGGGAATGGAAACTAGCCAGAGCACAAGCAACAGCCATGCGAGAGGCAGGGTAACCTAGCGGGGTCTTTTACCCAGTTTTTACAGGGTCAGGCCAAGCCAAAAGCCAAACAAAAATGTCCAGTAAACGATTTTATTGAAGGAAAGTCTCATGCACCAATGCAATCACTCACACACTCACTCGAGACCTATTAAGAAGCAAAAGAGAGGAAACTGCATAGGGAAATATTGAAGGGGTTGTAGCAGGGGTAACACTGCACCTTTTCCTGAAGTCCTAGGTCAGGGAAAAACAGCGGAGAAGTGGGGCTCAGCGCGGAGAGGGCCGGGGGGATCACTCAACGGGCAGAGAAACGGTCTGCTGGGATGACTGGGAGTGATCCGAAGAAACGCTCGAAAGCCGAGACTATTTGTAGGGGAAAAAGTATCTGGAGGACTAATCCTTTCCCAGGGGGAACAATGGGTGTTGCAACAAGAAAGAAGCTCCACAATGGTAACTTCCTTTGCGTGATGAGATTACAAGGTGTTGCCAAAGTCTCAGGATCTTCGGCTGTGTATTGTGGTGTGACTTCTGGTCCCTGCCTGATGGGATAGTTGCTCAACTTGGGGCAGACAAGCTAATCCCTTCAAGTCGGCATCTCGGGGCTGAGGACCCTTTGTTTATTGTGGGTTTGCTCATCTTGAGCTTTCCTGGGGCTACGTGATGAAGGATTTTACTGGCCTGATCTGGTTTTGGGTCTCTCGACCGTGCCTGCCTGCGTGCCCCTTCGGGGGACCTCTTTGGCGCACAGAATCATATTTTAATATCAAAATTGTAAACCCTGGGATAGGGTTTCTCTCTCGAAGTAACATTACTTCCAGCGATCATCTTGAGAAAGGAGCACCTGACCAATCAGCAACCAATACACAGCAGAACGTCCAACCACATGGCAGAGAGGCCACATCTTTAGCAATGAGAGGGGGCTTTGCTCACCCAGGCCCTTTTCGCATGGCATT
The DNA here is from genome assembly GCA_030412105.1 of Cyclura pinguis. Taxonomy (NCBI): domain Eukaryota; kingdom Metazoa; phylum Chordata; class Lepidosauria; order Squamata; family Iguanidae; genus Cyclura; species Cyclura pinguis. Next base: position 2,132,088 of record CM059601.1, read on the forward strand.
TGCCATTTGAAAGGGACTCTGGAGTATCGCGCAATTGCGAGGAGCCATCCACATAATGTCCTCGCAATTGCGTGATACTGCCGGGGCCAGCAGGTGCCAATCACATACTATTTCATTTTTGGCTTCTAGCTGAAAATGGTGCATGATTGCATATTGCTCCAGGGCTGTGCACGCACTTACTGTGCATGCAGAGCCTCTGGAGCCGTGGCGCTCACGCTTCCTGACCCAGCGCACTCGGGGAAAATCCTAGGCTGCACTGCGGAAGGAAGAGGAGGAGCCCTCACGCAGCGGCTGCGGAGCTGAAGCAGTGGGGACGCAAGAGGCTCTCGCAAGAGGCTGCTTGCACAATCCCCGCACCCCAGCGCCGAGAAAAGGTAAGTTGCGGAAAGGGCCCCAAAAGGAAAAAAAACCCCTCCATTTTAAATACAAGCCTTGCAAGCCTAGGGTGAGCAATGCAAGGGCTGGGAGGAGGAAAATGGGGGGAGGCAAGCATGCGCCTTGCAAATAATAAACTTCATGAAGGTCAAACCCAAGGATGTGGACTGCACTAGTGGTTGCTAGCATAACCACTAGTGATTACTTTTTCAGATACTGTGGAAGGTGTGATGTGGTACCTTCCTGTGCAATAAAGTAGGCAAGTCAGGCCCTGAGATTTCAAAAGGTAGGGTTGAAAATTATGAAGTTATAGTGGGCAGGGCCTGGTGATGTTACAAGGATGATCTCTCTCCAAGGGTTGCTGTTGATGTCAAGAAGCATGATGGCTTAGGCATCGTTTAATATTCAGGCCAAGAAGAACATATGCATACTTTTCAAGACATTCCTCTCTTCCAGAGCTTCCCCCACCATCAAATGGAGAAGAGAAGCCCTGAGACTTAAGACTGGTCCCTGTGGTCTACTGTAACCAGAATCATGGAATCGTTGAGTTAGCAGAAATCCTTAATGCCTGTCTCGTCCAGCCCCCTGGCATGTAGGAACAGACAACTAAAGCACTCCCGGGAGAGCTTAAGGACCTCCAACAGAGAGTCCCCTACCTTCCAGAGGGGTCTGTCCTGCTGAGTTTAGGATTCTTTCCTCCAGCTCTTTTCCTGCATATGTGTGCAGTAGCCATGTTAGTCTGTATCAGTATGCAAAAGGATCCTTTTAGCTCCTTTGAGGCTAACCGAGAGAAAGGCCATTTCCACATGGCATTGCTATCCTGCAACAGCAGCAGGTTGTTTCCAGTCCAGGAGTCATGCTACCACGTGATGTTGCTGCTATCCAGCTACTGTCCCATCCTCAAGTGTTGGAAAACCGCCTTATACTGTCAGGGTGGGTAAATTAATCACACCTCCATCGTATCCCCAGTGGAACACTGAGCTGATATGAACCCCCAAACACAAGGTAGGAAGGTAGATGAGAGAGAGAGAGAGAGAGAGAGAGAGAGGGCACACACACAAAAGTATTATGATCAAAGGATCCCTCCAGCAACAGTGATGATCCCAGAAGGATGGTTTATTCATCCAGGCCTCTCTTCTCATACCATTTTCTATGCTTGCATCAGGAAAAGGTCAAGCATCAGCAGAGTCACCGCTTGTACGGTGACATGTGAAATTGTACAGCTTGTACAGTAAAATTCCTACGTGATCATTTCCAAAGACATCAGTGACACAATACAGAATTCCGTTTGGGCACAGGTTGACTATAAACAGGAGCTAAGCATAATAAACAAGTGAATGGCAAAGGTCATTTGATGACCTATAATTCTCTAAAATGTCAATTAATACATCAATTCTATAGCAAACTGTAGAGCCCCAAATGTCAAACATAATGATACCATTTCCAGAAAAAATCCGTTAAGAGCCTCCTCTAGCATCTGCAGGGTTCACCGTGGAACCATAGCGCTTGATAGCACTTCCTGTTATCGCAGATCCAGGGGCGGATGGGGCGTGGGTGTGCCCAGCTTGTCCCTCCCTCCACAACTCCCATGGGGTGGTAACTTCGACATTTCTCATCTCTCCATGTTTACTTTAAATTTCTCCTTTGAGTTATTTTTTTAAATGCATTTTTATGCATTATAGCATGAAAATGCAATAGAGTACTGGCGTGTCGTGCCGTTGCAATGCTGCTGCCCTGGTAAGAGTGCCAAAGGGGGGGGGGGGATCCTGACCAATCAGGGGTGGTGGGGCAGGGTGAGGGCGGGGAAGGGGAGTGGCCAAGGACTCCGTAGCGTGGAAGGAACACCAGTGGCAACAACGCTACTCATCCACTTAAGCCGGAGCGGTGCAAAAAACGGCATCTCTAACTTGCTACCATCGTACAAATGGCAATGTTGGGATTGTAATGGAAGAACACGCTAATGAGGTATGGTGTGGAAAGGGCCAAAGAGAGAGAGAGTTTGTAGTATAACCTTTTGTATAGGCTCAGTCTATGGCCATTTCTGCACTAGACTGGTATGGTGCTATTATTCCACTTTGAGGCCCCTCCCTAAACTTCAAACCCCAGGATTCCATAGGATGTTGAAAGTGCAATAATAGCACTATAATAGTCTAGTGCGGAAATGGCCCACATCATCATCTGCGTGGAGTATATGGCATCTGAGTTCGTGGCAAGGTCTTATGCCTGTCTCCCCATCCAGCAACCAACTCCTCTCTAGTGGTTAGGATCAAGTCCAGGATTTCTGACCTCTTTGTTCCTTTCTTCTGAAAGAGGACACAATCTTCAAGGGACATCAGGGATTTTTTGGAGAGCCTGCGCTTAGCAAAGCAAGTCTCTCATCAGGTATCGAGATAATCGAAGTCCCCCATAATGACCAGTTCTTGTTTCTTTGAGATTTCTGAGATTTGTTTCATCAAAGAATCATCCACCACCTTGTCTTGGTTTGGTGGCCTGCAGTGAACTCCTACCACTTTGCTGTTTTTATTTCTCTCCCCATTGATTTTTCCCCAGTTGGTCTTCACTGGTCTAGTTGGATAACTTGTGTGGATGTCTGTACAAGCCATTTTCTGTACAAGTGAATTTGTCTTTGAAACATCGTGCTACTCTCCCCCATTTCCCCCCCCCCATCTTTTCCTTTTTTTGGACAGATTATATCCCTCATTTGTTATAGGCCAATCAGGGGAGCCATCCCACCAAACCTCTGTTATAAAGTCACACGTACCTTCCTGCACGAGAACTTCAAGCTATGACACATTTCCAGAAATCAAGTACTTTTGAGCACTGGTAGCATCCATTTCTTTCCTTTCTAAGGCCCTTTCCGCACTAGGCTGTTATAGCACTACGATTCCACTTTCAACATCCTACGGAATCTTGGAGTTTGCAGTTTCGGGAGGGGCCAGGCCACCCCTCCCGAAACTGCAAACCCCAGGATTCCGTAGGATGTTGAAAGTGGAGTCATAGCGCTATAACAGCCTAGTGCGGAAAGGTCCTAAGAAAGGGCTGGACGTCCTAGCACATCCCATCATAAATAATGAGGTTTTGCCAAGACACATTTAATTCAGACTGACCAAAACAACGCTTGTGTGTCCTTGTCAGATTAGCTGCTCAGTTGTGGTTATAATTGCTTCTTACCCTTTTGGCTAAGATCGAGTATAGTATAATTGTATATTGTTTATCTGTTCATCTGTCCAGTGTTCCAATATAAGTTAAGAAAGTATTTTTTTAAAATAAATAAATAAATAAATAAATAAATAAATAAATAAATAAATAAATAAATTTGATTTTATTTGATTGCATTCACTGTATGGATTTCAGAGTTTCACCATTAGCTATTTCTTGGGTTGTACTCTAATGGTTTTGGATGGTCAGCTGTTGTATTCTTATACCGTTGAACTTGACACATCTTTTTAATGTTCATGTTCGTACATTGCCCTGGTGTGCTGTTCAGACGAAGACAATGTGTAAACTCCATCCCTGATGCTACCTGCTCACGTAAACCACCCTCCTTCCCCTGGGATTTATTTCAGTCGTGCCTAGAGCCAGGACTCCGGTGCTGACGGAATGGAGATTGAGTTCATGCCAGCAAATCTAAATAAAAACCAGAGTTTTGGCTGCAAGGCACAATTAGGAGACACACCGAGAAGCTCAGAGGCTTTTAACCACTGGAGAGCTCCTGATAAGCACGTAGGAAACTCATGGGTGGACGCCATGCCATGACGGCGCTGGGAAGCAAACATCTGTACTTAATCTAATGGCTCTGCTCTGATTCACCCGAGAAGCACATTAATCTTGCAATAAAGGCATGGCAACCCTCCTAAATATCTCTGTTTTCAAGAGGCAAAGGTCCAGAGTGATACAGCCATTAGTTTAATAGATGTGGAAAGAACCAAGCCTTGGAGCTACAGCCCAGATCCGGAACTGTGTAAACCAGCGCAAAGGTCTTGTACGGTGTTTACAAGGGGCTCCTTAAAATATCGGCCAAGATGCTACTTAAAAGTACACAGCAAAGTAGCATGGCCCAACCCCATATGCCCAATCCTGACTTACCGAGCATCAGCCACTGCGAGTGACAGTGGTCTGTTCTTCTGTCAATCAGGATGAGGGAGACTGGTGTTTCCACCCCTCCAATGAGTGATCCTGGCGGTGACAATCAGAAGCAGGGGCCCTGTTGCAACTCCTCCACGTACAGGGCCATTTCCGCACTAGCCTGTTATAGCGCGACGATCCCACTTTCAACATCCTCTGGAATCCTGGGGTTTGCAGTTTCGGGAGGGGCCGCCCGGCCCCTCCCGAAACTGCAAACCCCAGGATTCCAGAGGATGTTGAAAGTGGGATCGTCGCGCTATAACAGGCTAGTGCGGAAATGGCCCAGGAGACAGCTGGCAGGACTGTCGACTACCACAGTAAATATGAATCAGTTACAAATGCATAACTCTACTTTTCATAACTGGGATTGTGAATTCCCTGCATTATTTGTGAGAAAGGTAAACCACACCTCATAATGGCCAAGAAAACAAATAAACACCCAAAGCTGGCATGAAGTCCACTAAGAGGGAACGGTGTGGTTAATTGAACGTGGGATTTTAATTAGAGGGTTTGCTTTACAAGACAGGTAATGACCAAAAGATCCTTACATGGTATTTGCATAGAATAGAATCATAGAATCACAGAGCTGGAAGAGAGCACAAAGACCATCTAGTCCAGCCCCTCCTCTGCCAAGCCAAAACACACACTCAAGCACTCCAAGCAAATGGCCATCCAGCCTCTCATTAAATATCCCAAAGAAGGAGACTCCACCACACTCCATTGAGGCAGCAGCAGATTCCACTGTCAAACTGCTCTTTCCATCGGGAAGTTCCTCCTAATGTTTAGCTGGATTCTCTTTTCTTGTAGTTTGAATCCACTGCTGCAAGTCCTAGTGTCTAGAGTAGCAGAAAGCAGTCTTGGTCCATCTTCAACACGACATCCCTTCAAATATTTAAACATGGCTATCATGTCACCTCTTACCCTCCTCTTCTTCAGGCTAAACGTACCCAGCTCCCTCAGACACTCCTCAGAGGACTTCATGGTTTCCAAGCCTTCTACCATTTTGGTTGTCTTCCTCTGGACACCTTCCAGCTCACAGAATCATTGAGTTGGAAGAGACCACAGGGGCCATCCAGTCCAACCCCATTCCACCATGCAGGAATACCCAATCAAAGCAGTTCTGAGAGATGGCCATCTAGCCTTTGCTGAAAAGCCTCCAAAGAAGGAAACTCCACCACACTCCAAGGGAGCATATTCCACTGCTGGACAGCTCAGACCATCAAGAAGATCTTCCTGAGGAAGATGAGTGGATGGTCATTAATATCCTTCTTGAACTGTGGTGCCCAGAAATGGACACCATATTCCAGATGAGGTCTGACCAAAGCAGAATAGAGTAGTATTATTTCTTCCCTTGATCTCAACACTTTATTCTTACTGAGGCAACCCAGAATCGCATTGGCTTTTTTAGCTGACACATCACACAATGGACTCATGTTCAGCTTGTGGTCAACTAAGAATCCTAGATCCTTTTCACATGGTGAAATGGTCACATGGTCAAGCCAGGTGTCACCCATTTCATATCCGTGCATTTCATTTTTTCTGCCCAAGTGTAGCACCTTACACATCTCCTGTCGAAAGTAATTTTGTTAGTTTTGGCCCAGCTCTCCAATCTGTTAAGGTCATTTTGAATTTTGATCCTGTCCTCTGGGATTTTAGCTATCCCTCCTAATTTGGTGTTATCTGCAAACCTGATGAGCATGAGATTTCCATTGAGGCATATTTCAACTTGTGTAGTTAAGAGGCCGCTGTGCAACATTTCTCTTCTACCGAATACCAACATTATACAAAAAAACTGTATATCTGCCAAGGTGGCTGCTTAATGCCCCTTTGTGCAATAGGGGATGCCCAGTGGCAGTTTCCACAGTCCCAGGTGAGCAAGGGGTACACTGAAGGCACTGATGTAGAGTAAATGCGTTGTCCAAGAATTCACAAATGCATGTGCAACAGTTAATGTGAACTGAATACAGATATTGTTCAGTGGCCAAAAAGTACAGCCAGATGCATACAGGAACATGTACAAAATGCCAAAAGGATGTCAGCCAAGGTTAGCATCCAGGTAGCAACAGCCAAGGACTCTTATCTGTACACTTTCTCTGCTGCTGCGCTGGGGTCAACACCTTGTAGCAACTCTTTCATCTTACTGCACTGATCCCAAAAATCCCAAGAGAGGAACACAGGAGATGAAGACAGGTGCAAGAGACAAATGTGGAGCAGAAAGGTTCAGCGCCACATTCCTGCATTTAACAAAAAGAGAGAATAAAGTAGGGATGCAACACAAATATTTTTGCATGCAAAATCCAAGTGGAAAGGATCTCAAGGTTTAGGTGGGCTGCCAGCTAAGCACAGACTGTTGCATCGAATGTTGACACTTGAGCAGCCCAAATATCTATAGCGTCTTGATTTTCATTCTTGTTCTGATTCCTCTGCACAAGCCTTGCCACAGTTTTGTTATGCACTTCTTTAGCACTTCATCACATTTGCTATACTAGTTGTTTCAGTAATGTGGGTACTTCCACAGGAGGAGCAACACCACATACTTTTCCCAGGTTCATGGTGGTCTGACAGACTGTGGTGCAGTCACAAATATCTATTCAACTAGTCAGGATTTCAAATGCTGAGCACAGTATGGAGAGCACTGGGAAGGTCTGAGAATTTAGCTGCCACAGATTATGCCCATAGCCTTTTTTGATGTACCAATGTGTTTCTGGGCTTAAAGTTTGCATCCATCAGTCCATAGACTCATAGAATTGGGATAGGGCCATTCAATCTGACCTCTTTCTGCCATGCAGGGACACACCATCAAAGTACTCCCAACAGATGGCCATCCAGCTTCTCCTTAAAAACCTCCAAAGAAGGAGACCCAACCACACTCCCAGGCAGCATATTCCACTGTCAAATGACTCTAACCATCAGGAAGTTCTTCCTAATGTTTAGATAGAATCTCTTTTCATGAAGTTTGAAGCCATTGCTCAGAAAGCAATGTTGCCTCCTTGGTAAGCCCTGTCCCGGGGTCTACAACTTTGATATAAAATTAATCTGACCCACCAGAGAGGTCACCCGGACACGCACGTAGGCAATAATGGTCGTACGATCGAACGCACGAGGTCAGACCAGTAAACTCCCCAGTCATGTAGCCACAGGAGACCTCATGTTGTGATAACCCAGGGTGGACAAAAGGTCATCAGCCTTTAAGGAGTCCACTTGAAGGGAGTAAAAGTGTTCCCGGAAAGTTGGGCACTGGAAGCAATAAAATCTTATCAAATCGATCTCAAGAAACTCACACCTCAGCCCCAAAGTGGAGGAAGATCCGGTTGTTTGGATGACACCCTGTTATCTTCCGATATCAAAGAAAATGCCAGGTGTGGAGTTGTTTTTCTTTTCTGTCCCTGTTTGTTTTCCCTGGGAGAGGATTTGCCTTCAAAGTAAATTTTTCCTACAAATAGTCCCTGTTTTTGGGCTAGTTAGGCAAGAGAAAGGCAGAGAGGGAAGAAGAGGAGGAAGAAGTACGATGCCTCCCGGTCATACCAACTGACCGGTCCCCCCTCCCGACAGCTGCGTGATCTCCTCAGCGTCTCTTCACTGAGCTGCTGTTCGATCGCTGCTTCCCGGACCGAGGACTTCAGGAAGAGGTGCAGTATCACCCAAGCTGCCAATCCCTCAACAATCACTCTATCTTATTTCCACTCTTTATTTCTTTTAGCCCTTGGATGTGTGTGTGTGTGTTTGCGTTAGTGCGAGCTATTACTGTTCAATAAATTGATCCATTGGACCTTTTTGTGTGATTTCTGACTGAGCCTGACCCCATAAAAATTAGGCAAAAGATCTCTCTAGGTTACCTTTCCTCTCGCATCACTGTTGCTTGTGCTCCGTTGAGCTTATTTTCCCCACCACTTGGAGCATATTGAGGTGTCCCTCTGGGACCCCCAGATTTTCAGGGTAACAGCAAGCTTGCTCCATCTTCTGTATGAGGTCCGTTCAAAGATTAAACATGGTTATCATGCCACTTCTCAGCCTTACCTTTGCCAGACTGAACATAACCAGCTTTCTAAGCCCCTCCTTATAGGGCTTCATTGTGATACCTAGAACTGGATACAATATTCCAGGTGTGGTCTAACCAAAACAGATCAGAGTGGTACTATCACTTTGCTTGACCTACACTTTGCTGACCTACAGTTCAGAATCACACTGGCTTTTTTAGCTGCCGCATCACACTGCTGACTCATGTTCAGCTGGTGGTCTGCTAAGATTCCTAGATCTTCTTCACAAGTAGTGGGATCAAGCCAGGTGTCACCCATCTTATATCTGTTCATTTCATTTTTTTTCTGCCCAACTGTAGCACCTTCCACTTCTCTCTGTTGAAATTCATTTTGTTAGTTTTGGCCCAGGTCTCTAATCTCATTACATCATTTTGAATTCTGATTCCTGTCCTCTGGGGTATTAGCAAACTCATCTATTTTGGTGTCATCTGCATATTTGATAAGAATGCCCTCTGTTCCCTCATCCAAATCATTGAAGAAGATGTTGAATAGCCCTGGGCCCAGGACAGAACCCTGTGGCACCCCACTAGTCACTTCTCTCCAGGATGAAGAGGCGCCATAGGTGAGCACCCTTTGGGTTCGGTTGATGCCACATTGAAAAAGAGTTGCACTCCATCCAAAAATGAACAACTGCTTGTGCAGTGGTTACACATGCATAACTCTGCTTAGGCATCAGTGAACAGAATAGGGATGCTACACGCAATGGCCTAAAAGGTAGACCTGCATGCTCAAGACTGCTTATGGGTTTGTAAAACACCAACAGAATTCCAGTTTATGCCTTTAGAATAAGTGCAGAAATATCTAAGGTGCCCTAGAACTCTTCTTAAGCTTCCACAAGACATTTTATAGGAAACATTTCAAATTAGTTGGATGCAAGAGTGGTGAATGAAGTCTCCTTCCTGAGGAAAGGTGAACCCTGTCAATGGTTGAAACTGAGTGCTGAAAACCAAGGCTGTAAATCCCATTAACATCAGGTCCAACATTGTCTGAATGGAGCAAAAGAGTCAGAGAAATTGTACAGCTGTTGGGCAGTCATTCTTCCTTCCTTTCATCCTTGCCCTCCTTAGCATTACAGGGTATCAAGTCGAACCTTCCTTGTCTTTCAGAGCAGCCGCTGGAGGCTGAGAACCTTCCAATAAAGCCTCCCATAACCTTCTGGTGTCAAGGAAACAAAGAAAGCAGCAGGTTCGATTCTGGGAATGTGCAAGGAGGAAAGTGCGATCTGCAAATGTAATTAGAGAGAGGTACAATTGATATGTACATGTTAAATCTTGTGGAAAGGAGAAAGCCAAGAAGTCCAGAAACAGAGAAGGGGGGGGGGCAAAGCAGTTGCGGGGAAGACTGGCAATTCTTGAGTTTTAGTTGTGGACGGTGAAGACCAGGGGCCCTTTCACCCTCCTCAGTGATAGCACTACGTTTCCACTATAATTGCCATGGTTCCAGTCTGTGGAATCCTGGGATCTGTGGTTTAGGGAGGTGTGCTTAGAATTCTCAGTGCTCCCCTAGACTACAAGTCCCAGGATTCAATAGGATGTAGCCTTCAGCACTTAAAGTGGAATCACACCGCTATAATGGTGCAGTGTGAAAGGGCCCCTGGAGGCAATTTCTTCCTCCTCACTTAACCAATGCCTTTTTTTCCCCAGTGGCACATTTGCAAAGGTTCGCCCAGATCAGCTAGGAGTGTGACTCACAGTCCAAAGGCCTTCCGCCATTGTTTCTGGGCCTCTCCCTCCTTGCCTGCCAGCTTTCTCCCACATAGGACATTTTCCTCCTTGAGCTCAGCTGAGATCGGCCTTCTCTAAATGCTTCCTAATTATATCACCGAGTCCCACCCCAAACAATTCCCTCTCCACACTTGGTGACTGTTTATTCGGGCACCGTTGTCCTACCGCCTCCCACGCCTGGCTGTGTCCTCAGGCATTTCGTTCGTCTAACCTTTCCCTCCCGGCCCGAGTTGGTGATCTGACTCGCTATTTTTATCTGCCACTAAACAAAAGAGGTGGCTATTAAAGATAATGACTTTCTCCTGCCCGTGTTCATGGCAGGAGACGGTGCCAAGAAAAGAGGGTCACTGTCTTTGCCGCGTCGTTGACATGGAAAGGGTGTGAAGCCTAAACGAGGTGGTTCCCTGTCAAAATAATGTGGGTCTCCAGTTTGCATCCACCCTTCATTTTGGAACCACAGGGGAAGCAATTAAAGTTAATAGAGGTCACCGCTTCTAAACAAAGACAGAGGTGTGTGTGTGTGTGTATTGTGGGTGTCCTGAGGAACACAATGGAATAGAAGTGTGAATTAATTCCATATTTCTTTATTACAGGGAAAAAAGTTTAATCTGCTTTTCAACAACCAGAGTAATGAAGGCTGAGCAGAAGGAGATCATTTAAGTATTAGAAGCCTATGCAAGAGCCCCTTGTTACAAATGCATACCACGTGAGATTCTGCATCACTGTTGTGTAGCATGAATTTCCACATTCAGAGACAGGCAGTGGCTGTACCATGCAAAACTTCTGTTGCATGGCTATGTATGTTGTGCAATTGGACCAAAATATCAAATGTGCAACTGAATGTACAACCAAATCCACACATTCATGTACGGACAATGCTCAGTCATGCACAATGCACATCTGCCTGTGCAAATCCACAGGCCGATGTGCATCAAGGGAGACCTTGATCTGAATGTGGACCTTCTGGATCATGCTTCTGCAGGGAAATTCATGCATACAAGAGACACCCAAAAAATTCTGGACAACCAACATGCCGATGATCTGTAACACATAGAAAACGCATGGTATGCAGTTCAGTTTCTTCACTAAAGATCAAATGTTTGCCAGACCCAAAATGTTACTGATCTGAGAAGAACAGGTCCCTAGATCATTGCCAACAGTACTCAGCTAACAGAGATCAAACTGTTGCTGTTTTTGTATGTCTCCAAGTCATTTCTGACTTATGGCAACCCTAAGGTGAACTTATCAAACTATGCCACCGTTAAAGCCACTCCACTGGCTACCATTTTCCTTCTGGGCACAATGAAAGGTGCTGGTTATGACCTACAAAGCCCTATGTGGCTCAGGTCCAGGATTATCTCCCTGTATGAGCCGGCCAGGGCTCAGGAGAGTTCCTTCTCCCAGTCCCACCACCGTCAGAAGCACAGCTGGTGACGGTGCAAGGACAGCCTTCTCGATGGCTGCCCCAGGACTCTGGCACTCCCTTCCCAGGGAGGCCGGAATGTGTCCCTCCCTGTTGCCCTTCTGCCGGCAGGCAAAACCCCATTTACTGTATCTGCTGGTGTATAAGACTCACATTTTTTCCTGAAAAATACTGTTTGAAAATGGAGTGCATCTTATATACCAGTGTCTGCTATACGCTGGTAAATAGTATTTGGCACTGTATAAATGGGGTCCGTCTTATACAGGGTTGAGTCTTATAAGCCTAACAAAATGTCTCATAAGCCTAACAAGGCTAACAAAATGAAATTCAACAGAGAGAAGTGTAAGGTCCTACACTTAGGTAGAAAAAATGGAATGCTGAAATATAGGATGGGGGACACATGGCTGGATGGTAGTATGTGTGAAAGGGATCTAGGAGTCTTAATAGACCACAAGCTGAACATGAGTCAGCAATGTGATGCGGCAGCCAAGAAAGCCCACGCTATTCTCGGCTGCATCAATAGGAGTCTGGTGTCCAGATCGAGGGAGGTACTGGTACCACTCTACTCTGCTTTGGTTAGACCTCATCTTGAATCCTTTGTCCAGTTGTGGGCACCCCAATTCAAGAAGGACATGGTCAAGCTGGAGCAGGTCCAGAGGAGGGCGACCAAAATGGTGAGGGGCCTGGAAGCCAAGCCCTATGAGGATAGACTTAGAGAGCTGGGTATGCTTAGTCTGCAGAAGAGAAGGTTAAGAGGGGACACGATAGCCATGTTTAAATCTTTGAAGGGATGCCATGTAGAGGAGGGAGAGGGCTTGTTTTCTGCCGCTCCAGAGACCGGGACAAGGAGCAATGGATTCAAGCTGCAGGAAAGGAGATTCCACCTGAACCTCAGGAAGAACTTCCTGACAGTCAGGGCTGTCCGGCAGTGGAATCGGCTGCCTCTATGGAGTGTGGTGGAGTCTCCTTCCTTGGAGGTTTTTAAGCAGAGGCTGGATGGCCATCTGTCGGGAGTGCTTTGAGGGTGTTCCTGCATGACAGGGGGTTGGACTGGATGGCCCCTGGGGTCTCTTCCAACTCTACATTTCTATGATTCTATGATTCTATAAGCCGGCAAATACGGTAATAGCAACAGGCATTTAAAACAGAAAGTTTTTAAGGAACAGGTGAGGGGTGCTGCATTGTTGTAAATGAACTGTTTTTAAGAATGGTTTTTTGTTTGTTTTTAGAAACATTTAGAAACATTTTATTAAACAAACACAAATAACAACACTACAGAACAATACAAAAAATTAAATATACGTAATAATACAATAAAATACAATAATACAATAAAAACCATACATTTAAAGAGCTTTAGAAATCTTTTTAAATTGCATTTTATCCTTTATTTGGGGTGTAATTGTTTTAATACTGTAAATAGTCTATTTTAATATTCACTTTTTATATGTTTTTAATTGGTATTCTCTTAAACTATGAATTGTTTTGAGTCTGAATTTTGGGGAAAAAGTGGGATACAAAAAATAATGATGATACTAGACAACAATTGAGTTTTTTATAGAGCCCGCAATAAAGGCCATTTCCGCACTAGATTGTTATAGTGCTATCATTGCAGTTCCAACGTCCTATGGAATCCTGGGGTTTGCAGTTTAGGGAGGGGCCTCAAAGGCCTCAAAGACCCTCCCTAAACTGCAAACCCCAGGATTCCATAGGACATTGAAAGTGGAATAATAGCGCTATAACAGTCTAGTGTGGAAATAGCCAAAGTTTTCTTTCTCAGACATCTAAGAATCAGGTGGGAGTGGAGGTGGTGATGATAGAGAAGGACAGGTATAGATGAAAAGTCATAACAGACTCAGAAGATATCTGCACTACACCATTAGAGCTGATTGATCCCATTCTTCCACTTTTAAACCACTTTTAAATTGTCCTGATTCCATTTTATGGGTTCCTGGGCTTTATAGTTTGGGGAAAGGCTTAGAATTCCCAGCTGATGGTTAAAGTGGTATCAGAATGCTATTACTGTGTAACGCAGGTGTACTTGCTATTATGTGCCTGCAGTTGACTTCAACAAATAACAACTCTATCTTAGGTTTTTCTTGGCAAGCTTAGGGAGTTGGGTATGTTTAGCCTGGAGGAGAGAAAGTTAAGAGGTGCCATGACAGCCATGTTTCAATATTTGAAAGAAAGTCATGTTGAAGATGAGGCAAGCTTGTTTTCTGCGGCTCCGGAGACCAGGACACAGAGCAATGTCTTCAAACTTCAGGAAGAGAGATTCAGTCTAAACATTAGGAAGAACATCCTGATGATAGGAACAGTTTGACAGTGGGCTACGCCGCTTGTTCGTGTGGTAGAGTATCCTTTGGAGGTTTTTAAACAGAGTCTAGATGGCCATTATCAAGACTGCTTGGATTGTGTCTTCCTGCTTGGCAGAATGGGGCTGGACTGGATGGCCCTTGGGGCCTCTTCCAAAGCTGTGGTCGTCAGGTAGCCCTCCATATTTTGGTTATGGGACATGCAGTAGGAGTTAATTAGCAGCTTGCTTGTAACAAGGTATGAGAACCAGAGACTGTTAGATAAACAAAGTCAGGAACGTAGTGATAAGCGCTGCCAGGCTAAACCAGAACTCCAAGGTCTCTTGCCGGTGGGATGAGAAACTCTTTGCTTTTAACGTTTTGAATTTTGCTAATTGCCTCCAGTTCGCTCACTGAAGTCCTGTACTATGTGTCACGTTCCTAATAAATAGCGTATTTGCACTGTTATATTTGTATGTGTGATTTCGGTTCCTGACAATGGTTGTATGAATCTAGGATTGCTTCAGACTACAGGAAAAGAGATCCTACCTAACATGAAGAGGAACTTCCTGAGGGTAAGAGCAGTTTGACAGTGCAATCTGCTGCTGTCTGGGCATGTGATGAAGTCTTCTTCTTTGGAGGTTTTTAAACAAAGGTTGGGTGCCCTTCTGCCTTTCCGGAAGACACAATCAACGGCCTCCCTAGAAATGGCCGTCCAGCATCTATTTTTTGGGCTGTGCTGCACCTGAAGGCAAAACGGAAGGAAGCTGGACTTCTGAGTCATCCCTCCCCCTTTCCTTTTAGAAACTTTTCCCCAGGAGTTAGATCCACTTTCCAAGAGGAGACGTGCTTAGATTACAGGACGTTGGAAAGGCCGGAATCTCTCGTTAGCGGCTGCAGAGTGAGCCCGGGAAAGCAATTACTGTGACAAAAAGGTGGAAAATGAAGGTAACCGCTCAATCTAAGCTGTCAACCCAACAGGGAGAAACTGAACATCTCCTTGGACGGCAACAGAGGTATTGAGTGCTCTGACACTAGATGGGATATTTCCTCCTCCTTCGGCCTCATGCTCCTGCAACATGGCAGGGGGAGGATGAGCGCCACATGGAACTGCAATCAGGAAACAGACTCGTCAACACTGGCTGGGTTGCCATGGCAGCCAGCCGGGCTGAAGTACACCAACGTGGCCCAACATCGAGCCAGCATCCTTTTGGGACAGGAAGGAGGCACGGAAGAAAGTCAGGGGTTTTCTCCCTCATCCCATGGCTGGTTCAAGGTGGTTAGAGTGGTGTTGTTGCTGTGAACTTTCTAGCGGTTTCCAACTTATGGCAACTGCAAGGTGAACTTATCATGGGTTTTCTAGGGCTGAGAGTATGTGACACACCCAGGGTCACCCAGTGGGTTTCTATGGCTGAGTGCGGAATCCAATCCTGGTCTCTGGTGTTGTAGCCCAATGCTCAAACTACACCATGCTGGCTCTTGGGCATAGCTTCCTACATTTCACAGGTGAAAACTGGGATGCGTGTGGCCAGGCACCATTAGAATGTTTATTATAAAAACCCAAGAGAAACACTAAAATATTGCAATAGTGTTTCTCTTGGAGTTTTATAATAAATCCTGCGG
The DNA here is from genome assembly GCA_030412105.1 of Cyclura pinguis. Taxonomy (NCBI): domain Eukaryota; kingdom Metazoa; phylum Chordata; class Lepidosauria; order Squamata; family Iguanidae; genus Cyclura; species Cyclura pinguis. The sequence continues at coordinate 2,147,689 of CM059601.1, forward strand.
AATTCCAAAGAGCTCTCTGGCTGAGAATTCTAAAGGCCCCTCCCTGAACTGCAAAACCCGGGGTGCCACAAGAGGTTGAAAGTGGAATAATGCACTATCACAGTGTAGTGCAGAAATGGCCAGTGTAGTGTAGAAAGACCCTACGATTGCATAGTTTTCCTGTCAACCAAGGTGAACACCACCCCAGTCTACCTTCAGAGCCATCTGCTAGATTTAGCAAAGGAGGTCTGTTGAGGTCCCAGTGGTGATACGAGGAGGATGACATTTCCATTTCCGCATTACACTCTTATAGCGCGATTACTCCGCTTGCAAAATCCTATGGAATCCTGGGGTTTGCAGTTTCGGGAGGGGCTGGCTGGCCCCTCCCGAAACTGCAAACCCCAGGATTCCATAGGATGTTGAAAGTGGCATAATCGCGTCAAAAGAGTGTAGTGCAGAAATGGCCTTAGCCTGTGACAGTCAGAAGCAAGATCCCTGTTGCAAGGCCTCGTTACAGCCTCTCTTACTGGCAGGAGTAAGGTGGAAACATCCTCCTCCTTGCAGGTCAATTGCTGACAGACTTCAGCCACTTGCATATGATGTCATTGTCCCACAATAGGGACGTGTTGCTGCTGGCCCACGAGTTGTGCTTTTGCGCGACATCATTGTGGTCCCACTGCCAACATATCCCCACTCATTGTGATTGTGGGATATTCCATTACCAGAAAAAAATCCAGCAATGGCTCACGATCACGCAGTGCTCCTGTCACTGTCAGCCATGCAGAACAGGTGGAAGCACAATCTTGATCTAGAAGCACAATCCCCAGTGCAATACAGGAAAGAGTCTGGCTGCACCATAGAAGGAAGGTGTGTGTTGCTCACACTCCCATCCCAGCAAAGATCGTGATGGGATGAGGATGGAAACAGGTCAGGTGTAGAAATGGCCTCCTGAACCCTATCTGGTAGCTGGCTCATAAGGTGGGTTGGCAGAGGGTGGGGGAGTCAGTCCAGGAGACATTGCTTAATTGCACGGACATAACAAAACAGCCAACCCAAGAAACCAACAGCAGTTTGTAGCCCCTTCCTTAAGGACTCTGGAAATTTAAGTTTTTTAAAAAAGACAGCCATGTTAGTCTATTGCAGCCTAAAAATGAAGGGTAGGAGATAAACCTAGCCACACCTTTAAGGCTAACTGATTTACTTTAGCAGGACATTTCATGGATTTCAATTTGTTAGATGCTCTACTGGAGTCATGCCTTTTACCACAGATACATTTGCACTTACCTTATACTCTCATTCCATCCTTACTAATATGCCTATGGAAGCTTAAGTGTAGGTCAGGTAGAGGAGGAAAAGATTGGCTTCTTGTATTTAGTGCAGGTTTATTTTAAGCTTTTTTGGCACCACAAGCTAGGAAATGATGCTTGGAATTCCCATGCGCCGTGTCCCTTTATAGGCCCAAAATGGTAAACAATACTTCTTGCCCTGGCAGAATGGTTTATTTTCTTTTATTTTAAGTGCGTTGAGGAGGAAGCCTTGGAAAATGGAAGGGAAACTTCACACCTCTAAGAATGGAGCCGGGGAACCCTTTGGCCTGACTCACTTGTAGGGCTTCGTTCCAGGACTGCCTCACGTCCGAGAGAGGCCGCGGCGGTTTGGGATGGCAGAGGTGCCTCTCCGAGAAGCAATGCCCACAGGGCAAAAAGGAAAACCACGCGTCATTTTATAGGCCTTTTTACAGGCTGCGTAATAGATACCCTGGTCTTCCTTGCCCACGTGTCTGCGGCCGGTCAGGACAATCGCCTGGCTCCTTATGTGCCCGGTAGTTGCTTATGTGTACAGGCTAATCCAACCGTTCGCTAATTAAGGAGAGCCCACTGGCTCTTCCGTGCAGCAAGAAAAGGGTGTGATGATGCAGAGACATTACTATACTGAAGTCACTGTAGGTTTCTCATAAAGTGGCAACTGGGGTGGCAAATAGCCCCATCAAATCCTTTAACTAGTTCATGTAAGTGGGGGAAGAATAACACAAGGGTTGCCACAAAGAGGAGGGGACAGACCTGTTCTCTGCTGCCCCAGAGGGTAGAACCAGAGCTAATGGCTTTAAGTTACGGGAGGATAGATTTCAATTCAACTTCTTAACAGTAAGAGAGGTTTGGCAATGGAACAAATTGCCTAGAGAGGTGATGAGACTTTCTCTGTCTTCAAAAAGACGCTGGGCAGCTACCTGTTGCTGGGAATGCTCTATCTGGCGATCCTGTGTTGAGCAAGGAGTTGGATCTGATGGCACAGGAGGCCCCTTCCAGCTGGAGGATTCTGTGATTCTAGGGCTCTTCCCGCAGGACGTCGTCATCCCACATCGGGGATGGGAGAAGGACGGGGCCGGATGACGCTTGTGCACGATGCCGTCTGTCTCCCACCGTTCTTTCATCCCCGGGTGGCGTGCTCACACCGCAAATCATTGACAGGTTTTATCCATCGGTGACCGGGGACTGTGCAGCATTCCCGCTGTCCTCCTACACTGACCTGAGCTGCGGAGGGTCAGGAAGCACGATGGAATACCTAGGAAGTCAAATAAGCCCTGCCATAGGGATGGAAGGAATATTAGAAAATATTTGAAAAGAGGTTGTAAAGCTTGTTATTTGACTGTCAGGAAACCTTCCCCATTCCCACAGGCAGCCGGTGCGGAGAGGAGCGCTCCTGTCATGCGCCTCTCCCGGGAGAGGCTCTACTTTGATCCCCGCGAGATGCCCCCAGGATCCGGCAACCCGTGGAAAAGGCCTAGGAATTGCTCGAAATATAGTAAGAATGTAATTATTTGCTAATGTCATTCTTGAAGGAAGCACCGTAAAGCTTGAGATGTACTTGAGACGATATAAAACCCATAGCGGCATTACCCCTTCGCAAAACACATCATCATTTGAAGCTACCGTTGTTATGGGCATGAAACAGCCCTCAAGAAATATGTTGAATTTCCATTGATGTTGCAGCTGTGTGCAATTCAAGTCGCTTCTGACTTATGATGACCTGTCATGGGATTCTCTTGGCAAGATTTGGTCAGAGGATGTGACTTACCTAAGAGCCAGCAGGGATTTGAATCCTGCTCTGCAACGTCTTACTACAACAACCAAACCACTATGCCGTGCTGGTTCCACTCTCTACTTAAGCTTAGCCTCTACCGCCCTCCCTACTTTTTCCTCACTTGAAGAAAGTTTTTGAAATCTGCAGTTTCTGAGAACTGCAATTTGGGGTGTATTCTGTACAAAAATGTGCAATTTTTTTTGCAAAGAAAGCAGCATTTTCTTTGCAAAAATAATGTTCCTTTCTGTGTAGAAAATGTTGCAACTTAGGGCACACCTGAACTGATTAAAAAGTCCCAGATTTTGTTCCTGTTCTTTTTCAGTTTTGTCCCAGCTTGACCTAAACTGACCTGTGGAGCTGATATAAAAAGAGTCTCTGATAGTTCCAGGAGCTGACAGAAAATATTCCAGGATAAATAAAATCTATCCGGATCTCTAAACCCAAATTGGAAAGAAGGGGTGCAAAATTTGAGACCTTCTGATCTTTTGCATCAGTCTGGATGCCTGCATAAATCACAAAATATGATTGTGGGTTTTTGGCAGAAAGACCTGTGCAGAAAATTTGGTTTCCTATGAATTTCGCACAGAATAAATTTCAAACTATGAAGATGCTCATCAGCTCAGGGTTCTCCTCATCAGGGTTTCCTGACATTCAATAAACAAGTTTTACAACTGCTTTTCAAATATTTTTTAATATTCTTTCCATCCCTATGGCAGGGTTTATTTGACTTCCTTTCTGGTTAAACATGATGGTGCCTCGGAATCTCCCCTCTCCCTCTGCTAATTTCAAAATCCATTTGTGCAACTTCCCCAGTTCCTTCCCAGAGTGAATGGTTTTCTTCCCATTCAAGGTCTTGTAACAGGCTGGACAAGATCCTACACTGAGGTTACATAGAGTAAATCTCCCCCTGGTAGAATTATTGTATGTATCAGTTGGTGCTACACACCCTTAGTAGAATCCTTCTGTGATCCAAGACACCGACATTAGAGGTGAATGCACAACCAGATCTGCAGACATATCTATGAACAATGTGCCTCCATGTGCAGTGTGCATCCATGCTCAACGGTGCCATAGGTGCATCTCCACTTTTGCAGTTTTGAACTGACTGTGAATACTTTGTTGTATTGCTGTTATTGTGATGGTGGTGGTGGATGTGTGCCTTCAAGTCATTTCCAACTTATGGCAATCCTAAGGTCAACCTATCATGAGGTTTTCTGGGGCTGAGATTGTGTGATGCACCCAAGGTTACCCAGAAGGTTTCTAGGGATGAGCAGGGATTCAAACTCTGGTCTCCAGGATCATAATCCAACGCTCAAAATACTAAACCATGCTGGCTCTGCACACTCAGCCTTAGACCGAATATCTCCAACTACTTCCATGGGGAAACTTATACCTGTATTGGACTCCAGCAGGATCCCAGCCATTTTGTACATGTGAGTGCTTTAATAACTTAGAATTGTTTTATCTATATAGGTGTGGCACTTCTTCAAGAATCTCCCTATTAAAGGTAATAAATATTCCCCTGAAATTTTGCTGGAGTATTATGCATGGATCAATTGCTTAGGAATCCATCCCCTGCCCACTTCCACTTATATCTGCAAGAACTTTCTTACAATAAAATGTTTTTAACAATACAATCCAATAATAATAATAATAATAATAATAATAATAATAATAATAATAATAATAATACAACGTTTTGTAAAAGAGGACCACAGCCCTCTGTTACTTGACCTAGGAGAACAAATAACCAAAGAACATGGAATTTCTACAATTTCCTCAGGACTAAAAATTTCTCATGGAAGTTCCATACATGCATAACATGCAGCTTCTCCCAAACTCAGGAATAACCCAACCTTGTAACTTTTTGTGTTGTATAACAACATGTTCCTTTATCCCTGTGTAGCTTTGGAATTCCCTCTCCAGAGACATCTGTCAAGGGGATGGTTCTTTATGACTTAAGACAGCAGACAAAAATATTTGCTCTGTCAAGTTTTTTGGTTTGCTTGGCAGATTGATGAACAGCTATGACCATATATTTTACAGTGGTGCAAGCAGGTCATTCGGTGATTTTAAAATAGCACACATGCATACACACATTGCTGTATTGCTGCTTAATTCCATGATATATCACATTTTGTTTGGTTTGTACGCTGCTTGAGCATCAATTAGATGGGAAGGAAGGCCATTTAAAAAAAATTCCAGAACCACATATATGATGTCTTGAACTGTAGGAATCTGAGTTCATATCCACACTACACAATCGTAGCAGTTTGATACCACTTTAACTGCCTTGGCTTCATCATATGGAATCTTGGAAACTGTAGATTAGGGAGATACAGAGACTTTTCCGCTGCATGCGCCTCAACTGTAGAACCAGAGCTTTACGGCAGCAAAATCTAAGTACTCAGCAAGCTAAAAATCCCAGGATGCCACAGGAGAGGCCCGTAACAGTTACAGCAGTATCATTGTGTAGTAAAAACATAGTGATTCCATCTCTAGAGATTTTTAACAAGAGGTTAGATAGGAATCGTTCAGGAGTGTTTTAGTTGTGTATTCCTGCATGGGAGAATGGGGTTGGACTGGATGACCCTAAGATTCTAGAATTCTGTAACAACAAATAATAATGACTATTGTCATTATTGGTATTACACATGGAGTATCCCCTGTCTGAAATGCTTGGGACCAGAGATGTTTTGGTTTCTGGATTTTGTGTGTGTGTGTGTGGGGGGGGATTTTGGAATAGCTGTATACGGTTCTTTCGACACAGGGTATAATCTTTCGTCAGTTCTTCTCCTCTTGCCATTGCTTCATCTCCTAGGCCATTTCCGCACTAGAGTGTTCTAGCGCAATGATTCCACTTTCAACCTCCTATGGAATCCTGAGGTTCACAGTTTTGGGAGGGGCCAGCTGGATGAACCCCAGGATTCCATAGGATGTTGAAAATGGAATCATAGTGCTATAACAGTTCCGTGCGGAAATGGCCTTAGTTTCTGGAGGAAGGAGAAGAAGGAAGAGGTCATCCTTATGGACAGAATTGCAGAGCCTGGGGGCCCCCGTCTCTTGTGTTCCCACCCAATGAGCCTGGGAAGGGGTGGAAAAGAGAGAAGATGCGGGGGGAAAAAGGGGGAGACACATCTCCAATGGATGCCTCCTTTTTCATTTTAGAACTATATGTGAGGTTCTGTTTGGTGATCTCCAGTCCAACCCTCTTCATCAAAGCCCTCCCTCTGACAGATGGCAATCCTGCCTCTCTTTAAAAACTCCAAAGAAAGAGACTCCACCATGTTCCCAGGCAGCAAAGTATTACACTAAATTCCAACTGCTTTTACTGTCAGGAACCTCTTCCTAAAGTTTAGGTGGAATCTCTTTTCCTGGAGTTTGAAGCCATTGCTGTGTCCTTATCTCTGAAGCAAAAGAAAGCAAGCTTGCTCCATCTTCCATATGGCATCCCTGCAATCCTTCAAACATGGCTATTGTATCACTTCTTAAATGTCTCTTCTCCAGGATAAGTGTACCCTGCCTAGAGAAAGAGAAGGTTAAGAGGTGACAGGATAGCCACATTTAGATATTTTGAAGGGATGTCTTATGGACAAGGGAGCAAGCTTGTTTTCTGCTGCTCCAGAGACTAGTCATTTCCTCACGAGACTGTTCTAACGCGATGATTCCACTTTCAACCTCCTATGGAATCCTGGGGTTTGCAGTTTCGGGAGGGGCCAGTTTCGGGAGGGGCCAGCCCGAAACTGCAAACCCCAGGATTCCATAGGATGTTGAAAATGGAATCATATCACTATAAGAGTCTCGTGTGGAAATGGCCCAAAATAATTCTTATTCAATCTGGCTTTTAGAAATGGACCGGGATGAACTTCCAAAGGTGTGCTGTGCTGTTTTGTTTATTTTTATATGTTTTAAAATGATTTTAAATGGTTTTTAACTTTCCAGATGGCTTAACTGCTTTAAAAATACCTTTTTACATACTTTTATACTTTTATGTATATTTTAATGATGTTTTTCTATAGTTCTTAATCTAAGCTGCCTGGAATCCCATTATTGGGGAGGGGGAAGTGAGATATAAATGAATAAAAGAAAATGATTCTATAATTCCCACCACCACCACACGCACTCTCTTGCAAACACAGATATACGTAAGATGTCAACATGCTAAATAATTCACAGATACTACAGAATAAGCCACAACCGTGCGGACTTTCCACCTAGCCTCAGCGAGTCCCCCACCTCTACCACCGCCAGACGATTGTCTTCCTACCTTCCGCCCCCGTCCTCAGTCCCAGATACTGGAGAATTTCTGCCCGTCAGACCATTATCAGGAAGCTGCTTTTAATAGACGTCTCTTCCTGGAATAGATGTCAAACCTCGTGGTGTGTCAGACTGCAAAATCCGGGCCGGGGTGGGGTGCGGAGAGATGGATTAAAATTGAAGCTTATAAAAAGATGTAGCCTTTCCCTGAAGTGACCGTGTAAGAACCACGTCATGTCCTGATGACGGAATGACTTTATCCAAGACCGTAAACAGCAGGGGCCCCAAATTAAAAGATGGAGACGGCCAGTTGTGTTTTCTTTCATGAGACATTCAGAGCTGATGAGAAATTCTGGAAAATTCCTGTTGAGCAGACACCTTTGTCTCCTCTTGGTTGGAGTATCATCATCATCATCATCATCATCATCATCATCATCATCATGGCTTTTAGCTTTATACCCTGCCTTTTCCCCAAAGCAAGGACTCCAGGTGGCTTGCAGATGAAAACTCAGTTAAAGCATACACAAGATTGACATTAAAATGAAAGTCAACTATCAAAAACATTTAGAAACAATTTAAATCGTACATTTTAAAAGATTTTGAAAGCAAAACTACAATTAAATATGTGAAGGGATGTCATATGGAAGGTGGAGCAAGCTTGTTTTCTGCTGCTCCAGGGACTAGGGCCCTTTCCACAGCACCCTCCCATCCTGCCATGGGGATGGGAGAGGAACGGGACCACGAATGTTTCTGCATGATGTTGATGCAGTCCCATCCTTCTCCCGTCCCCATGTGGCGCAATTGTGAGTTAAATCATCGATGGGTTTTCCCTGTCTATGACCCGTGATCACGCCGTCATCCCACACTTATCTGTCCTGCGGAAGGGCAGGAAGCTCAGGGGCGGTGCTTCCTGCCCCAGCTCAGCCTGGGCAAGTACCCAGTTGCGCTGCGGAAAAAGTGGCGCGTCCGTCACACTCCCCTGTGCAGGGAGCCGGTCCCATGTGGTGGAGGGGAGCCCTGTGGTTGTGCTCCCTTCGTGGAAGAGTCGCTGCCAGGATCGCCAGCAGGCGCCACCGCAAGAAGGTAAGCTGCGGAAAGGGCCTAGGAGACAGAGCAATGGAATCAAACTATAGCGAAAGAGATCCCACCTAAACCTTAGGAAGAACTTCTTGAGGGTAAGAGCCATTTGACAGTGGAATCCACTGCTGCCTCAATGGAGTGTGGTGGAGTCTCCTCCTTGTTTGAAGGCTTTTCGAGAGAGTTTGGATGGCCATCTGTCAAAGGGAGGGCTTGGATTGTGTCTTCCTGCATGGCAGAAGGGGGATGGACTGAATGGCCCTGGAGGTCTCTTCCAGCTCTAGGATTCTAGGATTCTGTCATTGATTCTGAAGTGATAATGATGGTAGAGGACCTCATTAAAATCCCCCCTTTTAAAACCTTCAGTTCTCCAAAGCCTGTTTGATTAAAAGAAGGTTTTTACCTGCCAGTGGAAGGATTGCAAGGAAGGGGCTGTTCTAGCCTCCCTAGGAGAGGAGCTCCCAAGCCCAAGCACGAGCACTGAGAAAGCCTTGTCTCTTGCTTGCCCACTCCCAAACATTTCCTTCTAGGAAACAGATGCTGAAACTCTTGCTGATGCTTATTCTTCTTTCAACACCACAGCTCTGACATGGATTTGTTTTGAATGACCAAAGCACAGGGTCTTACTTGAATCAGTGCATGAGCCACCATTTTGGGCATGGTCATTGGAACCCAAGGATACCCCACCTCACCTGCAGCTAGCAAAGCTTGAGAAGGTCACTTTGGGGACTATAATTCCCCAAAAGTTACTTCCCTGAGTTCTCTTGCAGATGGAAGATGGGCAAGCTTATTTTCTGCTGCTCTGGGGACTAGGACACTATGGAGCAATGGCTTCAAACTTCAGGAAAAGAGTTCTACCTATACATTAGAAAGAACTTTCTGACTGTCAGAGCAGTTTGACAGTGGGATCTGCTGCTGCCTGAATGGAGTGTGGTGGAACCTCCTCCTTCTTTGGAGGTTTTTAAAGCAAGGCTGGATGGCCATACGTTGGGAATGCTGGAACGGTGTCTTCCTGCATGGAAGAAGGGAGTTGGACTGGATGGCCCTTGTGGTCTCTTGCAGCTCTATGATGCTATTCTCTTCCTCATTAATACCTTTTTCTACTTTCACCAGACTCTGTTGTTGCTTGGCTGCATGTGTCCCAGTTTCCATCGTGAAATGTTGAAGGACATGAATTTGTGCAACAATGTCATTGGTGCAACCCTGAAGAAGATGCCACTTTTTCCAGGATGCAACTTCTGGGGAAAGTCCTACCACCTGCACACCTGCATTTATACCAGGGTTAGTCACCAACAAAAACCAAGTCCACCAGCTGTTGGGGAGAGATAGGATGTGGTGGAGACCCTGTCCACCACATGGAAAGCGCAGGAAAATGCTGCACTTGTGTTTAGCTGCCACTCTGCTATGTTATATATAAGAACTTTACTATTAATCCTGGAAAATTGCCCCTTATTTAGCCTCTACTTGCCCATATGGTCTTGAGATCCTTTTAACTAAGTGTAGCCTGAATACTCTGCATCTAATGGAAGTCAAAGGGTGACACGATGGCATATCCAGTACAGAAAAACCATGTTCGTATGACTATAGAAAGATGGAAGGTTTGTGTCACTTTTTTTTTCCTGGAATGATCTTCGTATTTAAATTTAAGAACTGAATATCTTGACCCCTCCTCACTGTTATATTAGAGATGCTATTCCCTTTTTTAAAAAATGACATTTTTATTAGCAGCAACTATTATCGAATGACCGACTAAATCAGGTTAATCCTGATAGGGAACTTCTCACTTGTTTGGTGACAAGGTATAATCCCAGACCTGTTATTTTTATTGTGAATTATTACCAGTTCAACAATTTTATCTTAATTATGTTTGAATATGAGACTGGTTTGTTTTTATGATTGCATGTAAAAACCTGGTTGGATAATGCAGAATAAACTTCAACTACTCTAAGCAGTGAAAGCCACAGGAGTGATTTAAAAAAACAACAACTTCTACAACCTAAGATGCATGTTAAAAGAAATATAAAGAAGCTATTGTTATTATGTCTCAGCTCTGAAAACGCAGCTTTTTCTATGGGGTAATAAGAAACATTAATTATCGTTTTTTCCCCCCCACATATCTAGCTGGTCAAACAAAGTTACCCTGACTCCAAATGGCTTGATGAAACAAGGCTCAGGTACAGCTGAAAAACTTCCCTGCAATGCTAGTTGAGAAGGGATTTGCGAGCGGGGAGAGAGGCAGGGCATGGATGCTATTTCAATACAATGGTTTATTGCTTTGGGAAGAGCCAGGAACAAAAACTCTAAAATAGTCATTAGGAGTTTTATGGATGTTAGATGGATGGGTGGTTTTGGTGGGAGCTGAGCTGTCTTGTTACTTTCTTTTCTTTTCTTCTTTAAAAGAAAAGATCATTTTGGTCTGGCGCTCAACCTCAGCAGCCGTAGAAATAACAAAACTCAAAACATAAGCAAATAGAAAGGCTTGAAGCAATCGGCCAGTTTAGTGGAGCTGCTGGGGTTGGAGACGGCTGGCTCCCATCATACGTTGCCTGAATTTGAGTCAAGCCACAGTCCTTTGGGTTATCCCAAAGGCCAATCTGTCTGTCTGTCTGTCTGTCTGTCTGTCTGTCTATCTATCTATCTATCTATCTATCTATCTATCCATCCTCTGTTATCTATCATTATTATTAGATACTTTGCAATACAAACAAAAAGGAATAGAAAGAAAGAAACGACAGCCAAATAAAAGAAAAAATATAAACTTTGACTTTGGCTTTCCTAATGATAGTTGTACATTTTACTCTATAGGGTAACTTCTCTGGCTATATACTATTCATGCACTTCTCCAGCTTAACCAAGCTTAATTATCAAAATCTATAGCTAACATGTTATTCTTGCTTTTCTCCCAAAAGACAACCAAAGTTCCCCCATCTTTCAAAAATGATAGCAATGATTTTTCTCTTATCAGTGTTGATAATTTGTCTATTTCAGCTAAGGTCGGTCAATGTCAGCAACCAATCTTCATTCATTGTGGTATTTTTTCTATTTCTATGCATACATTAATCTTGCTGGTGTAGTCATATATCAAAACAATCTTTCATATCTCTTCATTTGGCCATCTAACAGTCTCAATGAATACAGGTTTCAATGGAATATTAACCTTCAAAACCTTCTGAATCAGGCTATGCGTTTGTGTTTCCGGACTGTGGCTTTTAATCACAAACTTGCGACCCGAGATGCTTCCAGACATCTCTCGTTGGCTGGTCTTCGGTTCCCTGGCTTTAAGGAGTGAGCCCAGACACCCCCAACCTGGCACTGTCTGAATGGGCTGGACTACACTTCCCATCATCCCCAGAGAACATGGCGCTGGTTTGTGCCTGGCAGGACTAGAGCACTTCTGTGTGTCAGCAGGTCTCTCATTGCTGCAGCCAGTCCACTGACAATGGAGTTTTAAAAGTATGCATTTATTTGTCTTTTTTAAAAAAAAAAAAAAATGAAGGATGTGATTCTGAGACTCTCCATGGATTTTCTAAATTTCTTTTTTAACTTTTTGGGAATTTTTTTAAAATGAAAAATCCATCTGCTCAAAAAAGCAACAACAGCTGGAATTCAGTATTGCAGTTACAGTTTTGTGACATAATAGTAAAATCCTCCATTCCTGCTTTATTGGGCAGCCGCTGCTGCAAGTGGTGGAGGTCTTGCCAGTGACCTCGGGTATAAGGAGGAATTGTGACAGGGATCTTTCTTTTGATTGTCATACTGAGTTTGCCGGTGAGAGGGAAATGGAAACATCAGCTGGCTGCACCCCTATCGACAGGAGAATATTGCTTTACAGTGGCTACTACCCAATAAGTTGGGATTGGGGGACCAGGATCGTAAAATCTCAGAGCTGGAAGAGACCCCAAGGGCTATCCACTCCAGCCTCATTCTGCCCTGGAGGAAGACACCGTTAAAACACTACTAACAGAGGGACATCCAGACTCTCTTTAAAAACTTTCAAAGAAGGAAACGCCCCCAGGCTCCCAGGCAGCAGTGGGTTCCACTGTCTGACTGGTCTTATCATCAGGAAGTTCTTCTTTGTGTTTAGGTGGAATCTCCTTTCCCAAAGTTTGAATCCACTGCTCTGCATCTTTGTCTCCTCTTTTTCAGTAAATTAGGGAGAGAGGGCCTTGGTCAGAAGAGAGGGAGGAAGGGAATACCAACCCTAGAAGTGCCCCCAAAAGGGCATCGAAATGCGTAAGGGGAGCTTATGCATGGTGACGTCCCAAAGGGGATGTCAGCCTATGGGTCTTTCGTGAGGTCTCTTGGGGGCCACACAGAGTGAATCCTCAGGGCTCTCCATCCGTTGATCTGACCCAGCACAGCGCTATCTGGGCACCAAGCGCAAGAGAATTTTATTTTTCTAACAGCCCTAGAGTCGTATCAGCAGATTTGCGTGCATGAGCTCCCTCCAGACTTTCCCCAGTCCCCTAATGATATCAGTTCAAATAGCTTCAAATAGCTCAATTTTAAAACCCCTGATTATCTTTGCGGTGGGGGATTCAGAACCACTGGAGATCCAGGGGTGGCTGACAGCCAGGAGCAATTTGGGTCCTCCTTGATTTGCCAGCTGGATGCACAGAGTTCAGAACCGCTCCTGTTCTTTATTTCCCTCTTCCCTGCTTGGCTTCTGCTTACCCAGTCTGCACATGATGTTGGACAAAGTCACAGTGTTCTGAAAATAGCTGCAGTTAAGCTTGCAAATTTATAGAACTGTCTTTTTAATTGGTTTTGAATTGGTCTCTACAAGCCCACATCAACTTCTATGATGCCTCGGAGTCCTCAAACACAGTACCTAGAATCCTGCTGGCAACATAGGTGTGCATAATTCATGGTCACATGCATGTGTGTCTTCTTTTCGTTCATGTGCAAGGACCCATTGACTTTTCCCATGCACGCTGTCCAAACTCTACCCCTACCAGGCAGCTGTTATGGCCCAGAGGGGCTATGATGCCGCTGTAGCTTCTCACTGGTTGAAGTAGGGAGGGCTACCCAGGCAAACAAAGAGCAGACCAGCCTGGCTTCAACGGCAGCCAAAGTGAAAGGGAACAAGGTTGCTCTCCTAAACAGAGAATGGCCTCATTTTCCTTCCCTTCATAGCTGAGCCAGGCAGCTTTTTGTCACCCTACCCCAGCCTGTGCACAGCTAGAGCAATGACCCTCCAGTGAGTGTGTGTTTGTGTAAGCTGCAGCTGAGGGAGAGGTGTGGAGCTATGCATGTAGTATGTTAATCTCCACATGCATGATAGGGGATCTTGGCCATTAGTTCTTGAAAAGGCAATTAAGGGATCAGCTATGAGGTCTTGGCACAGGCTGTGGTAGTGGTGGCCATGAAAACTTGAGGTATGTTGTACATTTTTGCAAAATGGTGGAGGAGAGTGTTACTCCACTGGAAAAACCCTATCCCGGGATCTACAATTTTGATATTAAAATATGATTCTGTGTACCAGAGAGGTCCCCGAAGGGGCGCATAGGCAGCAATGGTCAAAGATCGAAAACCAGGTCAGGCCAGTAAAATCCCCAGTCACGTAGCCCCAGGAGATCTCAAGATGTGTAAACCCACAATAAACAAAGGGTTCTCAGCCCCTGAGAAGCCGACTTGAGGGGATTAGTGTGTCTGCCCCAAGTTGAGCAAATATTCCATCAGACGAGGACCATTTACATGAAGTCACACCACAACCAAATGCAGCCGAAGATCCTGAGACTTTGGCAACACCTTGTAATCTCATCATCAAAGGAAGTTACCACTGTGGAGCTTCTTTCTCATTGCAACACCCATTGTTCTCCCCGGGAAAGGATTAGTCCTCCAGGTACTTTTTCCCCTACAAATAGTCCCAGTTTTTGAGCATTTCTTTGGATCACTCCCGGTCATCCCAGCAGAACGTTGCTCCGCCCGTTGAGTGATCCTCTCAGCCCTCTCCGTGCTGAGCCCCACTTCTCCGCTGTTTTTCCTGGACCACGGACTTCAGGACAAGGTGCAGTATTACCCCAGCTACAACCCCTTCAATATTCCCCTATCCAGTTTCCTCTCTTTTGCTTCTTAATAGGTCTGGAGTGAGTGAGTGTGTGAGTGATTGCACTGCTGTATGAGACTTTCCTTCAATAAAATCATTTATTGGACATTTTTGTTTGGTTTTTGGCTTGGTCTGACCCCTAAAAACTGGGTAAAAAGACCCCGCTAGGTTACCGTGCCTCTCTCTCATTGCCATCGTTCGTGCTCTGGCTAGGTTTCATTCCCCATCATGTGGAGCACACTGAGGTGTCCCCCAAGGGACCCCAGAAATCAGGGGAACAAGAGTCTCTACTCAGCTAGCCTACAAAGCCTCCAGAAAGTCTGGATGAGGAAGGGCAGAAAAGCAGAACAGAGCTGGAGTCACCAAAGAGGCAGCAAGTCTAAAAGTTGGGGAAATGAAGGGGAAATGGTTTCAGAAAAAGTGGAAGGAGATAGAATAGGTTGCAAGTCAGGCAACAGCAACAGGATTCAGAGTTTTAGGACAGGAGAGATTACTTACTTATTCTAAGAAGGGGAGAGGTAAGACGACTTTGAGCTAAAAAGCCAATGACTGGGGGGAGCAGGGACCCCCTCATATTATTTATGTCGTGTATCCTGACATTTTCCTTTAGCTTTCAAGTGCTTGTTCTTCTCTTTGAGCATAAGACCTCCAGGAAAATGAATTTCTTCTCTGTCTTACAGAAGCCTGCTTTGACTTCTTTAAGTGAAGAAATCCCAATTTTACCCTCCAAGGTCCTCTGTAGAATTGGCACTTCCTGCCACTACAGACACAAAACTGTACATTCTTCCATTTGGGATGTGAGAAATGTATTTGTCCTGACAATCCTGCCCACGATTCCTTTCCTCAAATTGAATCAAGGAGATATGTGTGTTAGATGAAATCCCATGTCATTCTTTGGGATGTGCAAATCTACACTCTTGTAGTTGTACAGTGGTGGAACTGCACTGCTCTTCTGCCGAATACTGACACTGTGCAAGCAGTGGTGCTCTGCAAATGAGTCTGCCGACTGTCCCCTTCTGCAATGGATAATAAGGCACATGGGACTCTTTCCCCACTCCCAGGGAATCAAGGGAGACATTAAAGGCACAGGTGAGTAGTTATGCTTCATCCAAGAAGATAAATCCTCGTTTATCCAGTTAATTTATTATCCTAAGGACAACCTAGGCCATTTCCGCACTAGACCGTTATAGCACTATGATTCCACTTCCAACATCCTATGGAATCCTGGGGTTTGCAGTTTCGGGAGGGGCTGGCCGGCCCCTCCCAAAACTGCAAACCCCAGGATTCCATAGGATGTTGGAAGTGGAATCATAGTGCTATAACGGTCTAGTGTGGAAATGGCTCCAGTTGGGAAGCCAGAGAGGATGAGGAATGATTGGAACTGAAGTTAGGAAGTATGAATGTGTGTTAGGTATGTCTTGGGTATGTATAATTATGTTGTATGTCATGTAATACTACTATACTCCTATGATTATATTGTATCGTTCTCAGGCTTCGTCTGTAGAGATATCACCTATTCTAGTATGTATTTTTTGTTTCTTATTTATTTATTTAAAAAAAAAATAAAGTAAAAAACTACTGACAATGTGTAACCAGCTGCATCGCCGCCAATATGCCCGCAGTTTCCACAATCCCAGCACTTCAAGCGATACTTTGGAGGCACTGCTGAGGAGTTAGGCATCATCGAAATATGCTTAACCGCGTGTGCAAGGGTTACACTTGCAGAAATCTACGCAACTGTGAATTGAATAGGAATGTTACGGCTTGTGTAAGAGAACTCACATACGTGTAAAGCACAAAGAGGATCCTTGCTGTTGTTAGGTGCTTTCCAGTGGACTTTGACTTATGGCGATCCTGTCCAGGAAAGACCTCCAAGGGCCCCAATAACTGGACACTCTTCTCAGGCCTTGCAAACTCAAAGCAGCAGCCATGGCTTCCTTGACGGAGTCCCTCCACTTGCCGTGTGCTTCTCCTCATTTCCAACTGCCTTCCGTTTTACCAAACATTATCGTCTTCTCTAGCTGTGGGCATTTTGTGCAGAAAACGCCTTTTTTTCACAGAACATGTGCATGGCCTCAATCCTTTTCATTTCCTTCAGATCCCCCTTCAAAACTGATTAATTTTTAACTGTACAAGGACATGAGTTTTATTTGATGTAACATTTCAAGCTAGTTTTAACTTGTTTCTTTTCTTTTCTTTTCTTTTTTTTAGCATCTTTTTATTTTATTTAAACTGTTCCATTATTTTAATCTGGAGTTGTTAAAATTTTGGGTTTTTTTAATCTCTACAACACCCTTAAATCCTATGATAAATAGATTTTCAAATGAATATTTTAATAAATATTAATATATTGAATAAACGTTTTAATATAATAACTAAATAAAATAAAACAAACACAATTTCTGTGATGCCTTTAGCTCCAACCCCTAGTATCTACATGCTCTGTTGTGTATCAGCCTGAAACCAAGGGTCAGATTATATGTTACAGATAGCACGTCATTAGAAACTGAAAGCAGGCTGTTAATGTTCCAGAGACATACTTCCAGCAAAGCCATGTGCCTCAGCAATTTGACTTGCAATGGAAATGCTAAACTTGTCTTTACTTTCCAGTAACCAATCATAAAGCCAGTTAATCTGGGAGCAACATGAAGCATGCAAAGCTTGTGCTGCGACAATCAGACATCTTTCTGTTCTTGCTGCTTCTAAGAATGGATGTCATGCCCCTACTGTTTAGACTGGCCTGAAGCCAATGCCTGTGCAACCAACATAATCAGGCATTGCTTCTTTATTGATACTGGCCTCCCCTCCTTCTATGTTTAATTTTAGACTGAAGCATTAGTATTTTAGACTCCCTCATGTCCTCAAGAAACACCAAGCACAAGAGATGTAGGTCTTTGATCTTTTCATCCTTGGATGCAAGGACAAATATTGTATATCATTGTAGAGGAAACTGCTGAGCCAAGAGCTAATAAATTCCATGAATAAATAAATACAGTAGATTTCCCCCTGCTTCCCAAACACTTCCACAATATTTTTGTGCTTTATTCTCCTCATATTCACACATTCTGTTCTCCATATTTGCCAAGAAATCTCCATATTGGCGAAAAGCCAAAAAATTATTGCAAGTGTCTTTCTGCACAGAAGAATTCCCCAAACACTTTGAAACGTGCAAATGCCAGGAGAAAATTGCTCAGAAGTCTTGTTGCTGCACTATTCTTCCCAATGCGATGTGTTGAGTGTTGGGAAAATCTTTTCACACCTGGGAAATGACTTAAAACAACTAGAATTCTTTCCAGCAAACATGACATACTGCTTTGACTGTCCAACTGGGACTCCAGGAGACCAGGATTCAAATCCCCATTCAGCCATGGAAGCCCATTCGGTGACCTTGGGCAAGTCACACTCTCTCAGCCTCAGAGGAAGAGAATGAGAAACCTCCTCTGAATAATTTTTTTCAAAAATAAAATCCTAGGGTCAAGTGGCCATAATTTTAAGTCATGTCGAATGCAGAGGCAGCATTCTATAATGGTTTAAGTGTTAGACTGGGACACCTGGGGTCAAACCTCTCCTCGGCCACAGAAATCCACCAGGTGACTTTGGCAAGTCATACTCTCTCAGCCTCAGAAGAAGGTCAAGGCACCCAGACTAAGTAAATCTTGCCAGGAAATTCCTATGACTTGGAGGCGTTCAACGACAGCTCTTTCCATCTCCACCATAAGCAGAAATTAAGCATTAATTGTTTTGAACATGAGCTTCTGAGATTCCTCACCTCTCAGGGATCACTTGGCTGCTTCGCTGGGGAGTTTAGAAACTCCCACGGCCCAGGGCATCTCCCCTCAGCTTGCCCGGGCAACTGGTCCAGCCCTTTCTTTGGCTCTTCTCGGAGGAGTACAAGCGCCTGAATCTCTGCCAGAGACCATGGTGTTTTTCACTTGTCCCTCACACACAGTTTTTATTGCGAGTGCAGTCTTGGTTTTGGCATCTGGAAGATGGTATTATATAACCCTGGGCTGTGTTGTGGATGGAAAGATTGCTACTTTGACTGCTGTTTGTCTTTCGTGGCATCCCTTTGTTTGAGTTTTCACTGTACTTTATCTCGGTCAGGATCCAGCTCTCAGATCTGTCCAAAGACCACAGGGCCATGGACTTAGCAAGGGCGGTCTGACCAAATCCTTCTCCAGGGAGATGCCGCTACGGGGCGTGGGTTGCTAAATGGTACTTGTTTGCATGGTTTGAAGAGGGCCACACCAGAGTCTGGCGACTGACCCTGTTTATTTCAGCACAGTCTTTTGCGGACTCCAGTCTGCTTCTTCAGAAGCAGAGAGCAAAGCCTCGGGAGACAGAAAGGTGGGCAGGAATCCACCGGGTGGTTTATCTATCCCTATTATCTAGTTGTACCTGGGATCTCTCAGGGAAGTGGATTCCCTCCTAAGTGCTGGGGAAACTTCCACAAGAGGAGGTGGTCTGTTCCTCATGCGCCCATTGGCTGCATTCCATTTGCAAATAAGGGGTTGGACTAGGTGGCCTTCGAACTCTAAGATTCCGGGCTTCCACGGGCCCTGTAGTCCTCACTGCAGGAGCGATGACAAGAAAGGAGATTTCCAATGGAACCTTGGGAAGAATTTTCTGAGGGTGACAGCTGCTGGACAGCAGAATGCACTGCCTCAAAGGATGACCGACTCTCCTTTGCCCCCCACCAAAAAGGGAGACAATCAGCAGCCACGCTGGGGTTAGGTCACTAGTTGCACAACTTTGGTATTCAGGAAAAGTCTGGTATAGCATCTCTACCCCAGTGTAGAGTTACACTACGCAAACATAGGATCCTGGCCACTGTAACGGCACGAACCTGAACCTGGCCCCACCTCCAGGTTGTTTTGAGCCCTTGCTTGCCTCTGCTCTTCCCCTAATGAGGACCGCAGGTGTCCTTCTTCCGCCGGCTGCAGCCCTGACAGGGAGGAAATGACATTTCCAGTTGCAGTGTCTCAGCTTTCAAGTGGTGGAGGGTTATCTGCCCTGGAAAAAACAAAAAGGATTGCGAGGGGAAATTAAATTAATCCAGCAGAGGGCGGGGAGGCCCAAGCGTTCATAACAAACAGGACAGACTTACCTCAAGCGCTGGCAAAGGACCCGAGAAGTTCCTGAAGAGCACAGAGAAAGCTGGATGCCAAACGGATGTTCCTGAGCTCAGGAGGAGGGCCTTTTCTTTACCGGGGGGCAGGAAAGACTCCAACAGAATTAATAGGAATGACTCGTGACTCCTTCTGCATAAAACAGGGGAGAGAGAGACAACCTGTAGACTCCTACATGTTCTGTTGATCTTTCAGTGAAACCAGGCTTTTCAGAGCAAAAGGAGGGGGTGTATTTGGATATTTCCTTTCCGCTACTGAGTATTCGTCTCTATCACTGTGCTTTACCACTCTTTTTTTTTTTTTTACCACAAAGAGTGATCATAAGCATGGGCAGAAGATAGATCAATTTATTGAATTAGCCTGATGAATCATAGAATCTTAGAGCTGGAAGATACCCCAAAGACAATCCAGTCCAGTCCCCTTCTGCCAGGTAGGAAGACACAGTCAAAACACTCCCTTTGACAGATGGCCATCCAACCTCTGTTTAAAAACCTCCAAAGAAAGAGGAGACTCCACCGTACTCCATTGAGGCAGCAGCATCTTCCACTATCAAACTGCTCTCACCATCAGGAAGTTCTTCCCAATGTTTAGATGGAATCTCTTTTCCTGAAGTTTGAAGCCATTGCTCTACTGTGTCCAAGTCTCTGGAGTAGCAGAGAACAAGCTTGCTCCATCTTCTTCCATATGACATCCCTTCAAAGATTTAAACATGGCTATCATGTCTCCTCTTAAACTTCTCTTCTCCAGGCTAAACATAACCAGCTCCCAAAGCCATTCGTCATAGGGCTTCATAGTTTCCATGCTGAACACTTCAAACAATTACAAACGATATGAGCCCTGGTGGCACAGTGGTTAAATGCCGGTACTGCAGCCACAAGGTTGTGAGTTCGATCCTGCTGGGCTCCAGGTCAGCTCAGCCTTCCATGCTTCTGTAGGTTGGTAAAATGAGTGCCTAGCTTGTTGGGGGCAGCCAGCTAAACACCTTGTAAACCGCTTAGGGAGTACTTTGCACTGATAAGCGGTATAGAAGTACACATGCTATTGCTATTGCTATAAAACAAAAGAATGATAAATACTACAGCACAACTACAATAAAAAAAATGGCTATGCTGCATTCGTATTAAGGTTACATTGAGCCAGTCTTAAACTCATACCACCCTTTCCCCTCTTTCCACCTCTTTTTTCCCTGTAGCGAGCTGCCTTGAATGCAAAGAGAGCTAACCTCTGGGACACGCAATGGATAGAAATGCTCAAAAAGAAAGTGAAGTTCTTCATCACAGACTAGTTTCCCAGGTGAGTCACCAAAAGGGGGCATGGGCAGAACGATTTTTTAAAAATCGGAACATGTCCTGAGGGGGGTGGCCACGGCAGTGAAGGGTCTGGAAACGAAGGCCTACGAGAAACAGCTTATGAGTCTGGCCAGGTTTAGCCTGGAGAACAATTGAGAGTTCATATGACCCTGATGTCTTCAATTATCTGAAGAACCATCATCATATGGAAGATGGAATGAGTAAGTTCTCTGTTGCTACAAAGAGTAGGACTGTGAATTCTGCTTTATTTCTGCCCCCCCCCCCAAAAAAATCCTGTTCCAAGTAGGTATGGAGCTACGGGGGGAATGGCAAAATGAAGGCATTACCCCCTTCCCAAGTAGGCAATTTGCTCTCCAATAAAATTTCCTATCTGTCCCAAATGTATAGCACAGCAGTAATGTAAAACCTCAGTTGAGTGTTTAGAAATAAAGTACAGACATCCCCAGAAAAGGGGCAGGCCTGGTGTCCCAGGGAATACAAACGCAGCAAAAGGAAGACTTCGAGGCATGAATGCTTTTCACTGCCTCGAACTCTGCAGTGCTAGAAATTTAGGGACTGAAGGGAAACTTCATGAGGGTGGACAGAAATCTTATTTGGAAGGGAAATGCCTTCATTGCACCACCCTGCATGTATACCTGTGGTTCCAATCCTGGTTTGCCCATGCTGTTGCTCTTTCAGTGAAATGTCATTGGTGCTCCTGGGGTGAAGCCAGATTTTGGAGTCAGAATGAGATTTCTCTAAGTAATAATATCACAGAAGGTGAACAAAGTTCACTTGGAGTGAAGGCAGCGATTCTTATTTCATTTGGTTTCATTTTTATTCTAGCTTTCTCCCAATATGAGACCCAAGGGTTTTATAATATATTAAAAACGCTCTCTCTCTGTGTCTAATAATAAAAAAGGGGGAACTGTAAAAAACAGGAAAACTGATCCTTCCTTGGCCATTTCCGCGCTAGCTATTATAGTGCTATTATTCCACTTTCAGCATCCTCCAGAATCCTGGGATTTGCAGTTTAGACAGGGGCCATTAGAATTCTCAGCCGGAGGGCTCAGGAAACTACAAACCTCAGAATTCCCCCAAGAATGTTGAAAGTGGAATAATAGCACTGTAACCATACAGGGTGGAAATGGTCTGTGTCTTGAGGCAGAAATGCTCTTTTCTTGAGGCAAATCTGGGAAGAGGAGGGATTCAGCCTCCGCCGGATGGGGTTATGCTCCCCCTGAAATTTCAGGTCTGCAGCTCGGACATCCTGGGAGGCCCAGGTTTCAATAGTGGCCAGGAATGCATTTCCACAGCTAAACCCAGGCCTTTTCCACACCTTACCATCTTCCGGCACTGGGGTGCAGGGATCGCGCTGTTACCCTGTGTACTGGTGGTCCCGGGAGGGACACCAAAATGTGCTCAACTAAAGGTGGGGAAAATCAGCTCATAGAATCATAGAATCATAGAAATGTAGAGTTGGAAGAGACCACACTGGCCATCCAGTCCAACCCCCTGCCATGCAGGAACACCCTCAAAGCACTCCCGACAGACGACCATCCAGCCTCTGCTTAAAAACCTCCAAGGAAGGAGACTCCACCACACTCCGAGGCAGCATATTCCACTGCCGGACAGCCCTGACTGTCAGGAAGTTCTTCCTGAGGTTCAGGTGGAATCTCCTTTCCTGCAGCTTGAATCCCTTGCTCCTTGTCCTGGTCTCTGGAGCGGCAGAAAACAAGCCCTCTCCCTCCTCTACATGGCATCCCTTCAAAAGCTCAGAGCACGGCTTAGCGTTACGAGAGGCAGGGTAACGTAGCGAGATCTTGAACTCTATGTCTACGGGGTCGGGTCGAGTCAAGGAGCACACCAAAAGTTGAAACAATAAATGATGTTTATTGAATACAAGCAAAACAGTGTACGCGACACACTCATACAAGATAACTAAAGAAAATAAAGGTTGGAGTGGTATAGAGGGATTTTTAGAGGGATTGCTGGTTTGGGTGATACTTCACCTGTCCTGAAGCCCAGAAAAATAGAGAGCGAGGCTGGGGTGCAACATAGCTCAGCACGTGGAGCTGAGGGGAGGTTCGCCAAGCAAAGCGGCAGCAAGGCGGGATGGAACTCGGGAGCGATCCCAGGAAGGTCTCGGAATCCAGGGTTTTTATAAGGAGAATTGTGACTGCAGGCTATGCCCTACTTGGGGGAAAACAGTAGATTTGCAGTTGGAGACGAAGCCTCCGAAAGGTCAGAATCTGAATGATTGAGTTATCACAGAGGTTCTCAATAGAGTAGCCAGTATGCAGACGCAGAGTGCTTGGGTATTGCATAGTTTACCCATCCAGCTGCCAGCGCGGGGCAGAGGCTCTTTTGTGAGTGGCGTGCATACTTAATTAGAGTACTTGCCTGGAGGTCTCCTAAAGCTGTGAGTCAGCTATTTCTGGCCTGCCTGTATTGTAAGGCTATTAACGGCCGAGCTTGTTTACATGCTTGTCCAGTGGCCCCGCAAGCACGTGGAAAGGAATAGAAAAGTGAAGCCGAATTATGATATCAAGAGGATATCTTTAATATCCCCAAAGCTCGGACTAGCCAGGGCAGTAACAGTGCGAGCAGCCTCCAGCAAGAGACTCTCGCGTCCGGGGTCCTTTGGCTCCGCACGAGCTGCCTGCTCGCGTGAGAGCACCGCCTCTTCCTTCCACAGCACAGCCTGGGAGTTTTCCAGGCTGCGCTGGGGCAGGAAGCGCAACTGGCACAGCTCCAGAGGCTCCACATGCCAGGTAAGTGCATGCAGGACCTGGGAGCAATGCGCGATCATGCACCATTTTTGGCTTCTAGCTAAAAATGAAAAGGTGTGTGATCAGCGCCTGCCGGCCCCTGGAGCGTCACGTGATTGTGAGTGCATTGTCCAGATCGCTCCAGGCCCTCTTTCACATGGAAAATGCTGTGCGAAAAGGGCCCTAGTGTGCCAGCTGCACCCACTCCTGGAGCTATCAGATCTGATCATAATAACTCATGCCTTAGTGGCATCCCATCTGGATTACTGGAAGGTACTCCATGTGGAGCTGCCCCTGGAATCTCTTTAGAAGCTTCAGCAGGCCCAGAATGTTGCAGCCAGGCTGCTAACAGGGGATGGCTGCAAGGAACTGGTAACTCGCTTGTTGGAACAGTTTCTATTTGAAGAGATGGAAGAGACCCCAGGGGCCCTCCAGTCCAACCCCATTCTGCAATGCAGGAACCCACATCAAAGCACCCCCAGCAAATAGCCATCCAGCCTCTGTTTAAAAACCTCCAAAAAAGGAGACTCCACCACATTCCGAGGCAGTGAAGTCCACTGTCAGACAGCTCTGACCATCAAGAAGTTCTTCCTGAGGTTCAGGTGGAATCTTCTTTCCTGCAGCTTGAATCTATTGCTCCTTGTCCTAGTCTCTGGAGCAGCAGAAAATCAGCCCACTCCCTCTTCGACATGACATCCCTTCAAATATTTAAACATGGTTATCCTGTCCCCTCTTAATCTTCTCTTCAGCAGACTAAACATCCCCAGCTCCCGGCTTCCAGACCCTTCACTGTTTTGGTCGCCCTCCTCTGGACACGTTCCAGCTTGTCAATATCCTTCTTGAATTGAGGTGCCCAGAACTGGACACAGGATTCCAGATGAGGTCTAACCAATGCAATATTTACTAGTCCTGGAGCAGAGGCTTGAAGAGAGGTGGCTTAAATGTGAGAGTTTGAGGGCAGCACAGAAGAATGAAAGTGTGGGGTACATCATGACACCCAAAGTGCTAGCAAAATGCCAGGGTCAGAGCCAGGGTTTAAATACCCTTTTTCCTATCCTGAAGAGGTGAGTGCTGATTGCTGTCTGGCAGAATAAGCAAAAGGGGTCTAGAACACACTGATTGTCCTACTTTGGGTGATAAAACATTCATGAGAGTCCTGACAGCCTCTTAATGTCTTGGCTGCGAAATGTGAATGGGGAGGTTTCAGTAGGAAATGCACACAGCAGGGGTGCTTGCCTGCCGCACCTGGGCAGTTTCGTGGACTATTGTCTTCAGATGTCAGGTTGTTGACAGGATTACTGGAAGTCTTGACCTTATGACCTGGCCATGCTGAGGCCATGTTGCCCTAGCCCAGGCATACAGCCAGAGTCCAGGATACGACACGTTTCGTGGCCGTAAGTGCACAATTTTTATACAATGATATTTCATGCCAATTAAATGCTATTTCTTGTCAATCATACTATGCTATGTGATAAGGGTGTAAAGTGTGGTAACAACTGGTCCTTTTCTGGGCAGAATTCAAAGTACTGGTTACAATCTTTAAAGCCCTATACAGCTTGGGTACAGCCAGAGTAGTGTAGTGGTTTGAACATTGAACTATGACCCTGGAGACCAGGGTTCAATTCCCCGCTTGGCCATGGAAACCCATGGGGTGGCACACACATTCAGCCCCAGAAAACCCAGTGATAGGGAAACTTTAGGGTTGCCATAAGCCAGAAATGACTTGAAGGCACACAACAACAACAACAACAAGTTGGTTCCAAACTGCCCGAAATACCACACTTTCCTCTATGAGTCAGCCTGACTTTTAAGATCTTCCAGGGAGGCTTTCCCTCTGTCCCCCCATCCTCACTGACAAGTTTGGTGAGGACACAGGAGACAGGCTTCTCGGTGGTGTCTCCCCAGCTATACAATTCCCTTCCATGGGAGGCTCACCTCGCTCCCCAGTTCTCTTTCCACCGGCAGACCAAAGCCTTCTCCTCTAGGGAGGTCTTTGTTTTTCAACTTGTTGTGGCAGAAGGAACTTTTAATGGGATATGCTTTTATCTTTTTCACAATGTTTTGAATGTGCTTTGAACTCTTTCAGCTTTGAGTTCTCAATAGAATTGCTGGAGAATTTCTATTTAAAGCTTTCGTATTCATATTTTATATTCTGTACAGTTATTATTTTTTTAAGATGTATATTATTTCATTTTTCTGTAGGTCATCTTGAATCCTGTGCTGAGAGGAAGGCAGGATAAAAATCAAATAGAATCAATCAATAAATTAAGACATACATACATGCATAGATATCTCTGGCACTTTGCAAGGAGAGCCCTATATCCTATTTTTAAGAAGTCAATTAAAGTAAACACACTGAATCAATCAGCCTTACTTAGACGATCACCTAGCATTCAACAGTTGGGTCAGTGGGTCTGGTCTAGACAGGACTAAATAAGATTCAAGTTAGAATTATGGGGTTCTGCAGACAATCAAAATTCCTGAAGCCCGCAGGTGAAACCGCAGTGCCCTCTATTGGCAGACAGAGGAAGTGAAGCCCAGGGGGACCCCCTAATGGGCCAAGATGTTTAATAACTTAATGGAGATCTCTATAGTCATAAATAATATGCCCATCCCTTCCCAGTGGTTAGGTGGGAGTAGAAGACAAGAGAAATACCACACCTCCAGAAGCAGCCAACTTGCGATACAGAGACATTTACTGTGGAGTGCAACTGCTACTAAAGCTCCCACTGGTATTATCACTTGAATGCTACGAATGTTGGTGGGCAGTGGGCAGAAGTGTGAGTGTATGTAGGCCCCTCCCGAAATTGCAAACCCCAGGATTCCATAGGAGGTTGAAAGTGGAATTATTGCACTATAACAGACTCGTGCAGAAATGGTCTGAGATTTGAAAACAGCAAGGGAAGGAGCAGTCCAGAAATGTTCAGAGAGGGGCAATTGAAAGGGGCACTGCCCTAATTTAGCCCTTCAGACAGATGCGTGTGGGCACATCCAGAGGATTTCCCACGGAAACAATCGGGACATTTTCCCCCTCTGATGCGTAACGCCTGCATTCAGTTCAAGGTTGTGGAACCAGAAGCATCCGTCCTCCATGGGCACGCATGTCTCGATTCAGTTGTGCCATTTAACACAACAGTTGCACCAAGCAATTAATGTGCAACTCCATGTTTGGAGAGGTATGTTCTGCATCTCTGACACTGAATCTTAGCCTCCATCTTTTCAGAGCTCTGAAGGGGTGCAAAGTTGTGAAGTCATTTAAGTTCAGCTTCCCTGGAAATATGTGCTGGCCAGAAAGTGCTGAGTAGGAAATGAAAAGGAGGCTGTACTTCCTGAGCCTTCTGTGTAATTTTCTCCTGCTGAGCTTAGATGTACTCCTGCAGAAACTGGACCGGCAGCAGCAGCGGAACTACTTGCAGAATGAATTCTGCAGTTCTCTCACACTCTCTCTTTGCTGTTTTTATTGTTGTTGTTGTTGTTGTTCTTTCCTTTGTTCTTTCTCTCTGAATTTCAACAGAGGGAAATGTAAGGTCTTACACTTAGGCAGAAAAAATGGAATGCACAAATATAGGATGGGGGACACATGACAGTGTGAAGCGGCAGCCAAGAAAGCCAACACAATTCTTGGTTGCATCAATAGGAGTATGGTGTCTAGATCGAGGGAGGTAATGGTACCACTCTATTCTGCATTGATTAGGCCTCATTTGGAACGCTGTGTCCAGTTCTGGGCACCTCAATTCAAGAAGGATGTCAACAAGTTGGAACGTGTCCAGAGGAGGGCGACCAAAATGGTGAAGGGTCTGGAAGCCATGAAGCACTATGAGGAATGGCTTAGGGAGCTGGGTATGTTTAGTCTGCAGAAGAGAAGGTTAAGAGAGGACATGATAGCCATGTTTAAATATTTGAAGGGATGTCATGTCGAGGAGGGAGTGGGCTTCTTTTCTGCTGCTCCAGAGACCAGGACACGAAGCAATGGATTCAAGCTGCAGGAAAGGAGATTCCACTTGAACCTCAGGAAGAACTTCCTGACGGTCAGGGCTGTCCAGCAGTGGAATCTGCTGCTGCCTCCATGGAGTGTGGTGGAGTCTCCTCCTTCTTTGGAGGTTTTTAGCAGAGGCTGGATGGCCATCTGTTGAGAGAGCTTTGACGTGTGTTCCTGTATGGCAGGGGGTTGGACTGGATGGCCCCTGGGGTCTCTTCCAGCTCTATGAATCTATGATTCTAGGTGCTCCTACTGTCCTGAAGGCACCAGATCCTGTTTGATCTGGGACACTAAGCAAGGTGAGCCCTGGTTAGTACTTGGATGGAAAACTAACAATCAATATCAGGTGCTGCAGGCTCTGTTTCAAAGGAAGGAACTGGCAGAAACACCCCTGAGTATTTCTTGTATAAGAAAACCCTATGAAATCCATGTGGTTGCCATAAGTCATCTGGTGACTTGAAGGGACACATGCAATTAAGGCTCACAGTTTAGATGGGGGAGCTGAATATCTTAAAGGCACCATCAGATTCGATCTGACCTTGGAAGCTAAGCAGGCTCAGCCTTGGTTAGTACTTGGATGGGAGACCATTAATGAATCCCAGGTCCTGCAGGGTATAATTTAGAGAAAGGAACTGGTGAAACCACCTGCAAGGATACTTTGCCTAAGAACATCCTGTGAAATTCATGGCGTCACCATAAGGCAAAAAGCAACTTGATGGTGCACACACAAAACCTGGTGGCCTCTCCTACTCTTTCTAATAAAGTCAGAGGACAACTTTTGCAAAGAGAAGCAGGCCTAGCCAGCAGCATTTGGCGGGGTGCCAAATCAATTTGCTTCCACGCTCCTTGAAGCTTAGTTTGATGAGCTGCTGAAGAGAAGGAGGCAGCCGGCAAACAGCAAATGACTCTAACCTTGGTTCCTAGGCAGGGGAAAGAATATTCAAAAATATTCAATCAACAGTTGAGGAAAGAGTTTTCGTAAGTCTCCAGAAACCTCAGCAAGAATTCCTCCATGCTGAGAATTTTCGCAACTGACAAGTGGATCTTTAATGTGTGCAGAAAAAAAAACTGAATAGGCTGCAGAAACAACACAGGCTGGGTTTGTTTTTTTTTCGTTTTTTGATGAAGGTGAAAAATAACCAAATTATTTGTTCTGCCCTTTGAGAATGAAACTCATGAAGATTTGCATCCCTAGCTCTGAGTTTCAGGGTTTGTACCCTCTTCTCCAGTCTTTAGGGCGAAGATTGGTGAAATTACTCATTGCTTCCTAGAAGAATGAAATTAACAAAGACTGACATTCCTTCTTTGTGTTGTTGTTACCTGCCTTTCTGTTGTTGTGTGCCTTCAAGTCATTTCTGACTTACGTCAACCCTAAGGCGATCCTATCACAGGGTTTTCTGGGCAACATTTGTGCAGAGGATGTTTGTCTTTGCTTTCCTGTGAGGCTGAGAGAGTGTGACTTTCCCAAGGATTCCCTCTGGGTTTCCATGTTTGAGCAAGGATCTGAACATTGGTCTCCAGGGTCATTTTCCAGCGCTCAAGCCACCACAGCATGCTGGCTCTTCTTTGCCTTCCTAGTGGTTGCTGAAGGAGGCATAACAAAGGGGTTGGACCTGGGGGCAAGAGGGCTTGGGAATGAAAGGGAAAGAGCTCCCGACAGAGTGGGAACTCAAAGTAGAAGCAGGGGATCATGGGGGTAAATTCAGCCAACCTGCCACATTTGGCAGCAACCAGGCGGCACTTTGAGAGCTTCTTGGGTGAATATGGTTAATGGACAGTCCAGGGTCTTGGAGGTGGGCTGAAAAAAGCAGTTTTCCCAGCCGTGGACCAAGATCCTAGATCACACTGGGAGAGTCTAACCTCCGCCAGGCGTAACTCCATTCCCTCTCCTTCCCTGTTCTCCTCTTCCATACCTCCAACATTTCAAACCAGAATGCATGTGGCGAAACAACATCAAAGTATGGTCAAGATGGCAAAAGTTGTTCATGAAGAAGAATACACAAGGTAGGAGAATTTGCAGCAGTTGGCTTTTGCCTGAACTTTCTGGAGAGAGCAAGATCCGACCCTCTCTTCTCTACTTTGCTGAGTTTCTTGCATGCAAATTACTTTTGCACTTTGAATTCAGTTTGTAACAACTGAAGTATGCTGAAGTCAAAGGGGGAAGTGAGAAGAGAAGAGAGAAGCAGGAGCATTTTAAAAGGGAGAGAATGGGATGGAAGAGGATAAATCGGGACTGTCCGTAGCAAATCAAGACAGGTAGAGAATATGCTGTTCTTCAACCAGAATTTTTCTCAAAACCATTTGTTGGGTGGAGGAGGAAAAAGGAAAGCTGGGAGCTCCAATCCAACCACATCCGGAAGGCCACATGATTCCCACCCCTGCTGAAATTCAGTAATTTTGAAACATGTCAATGCATTTGGATTTGGAAGAACAGACATCCAAAATGGAACTTTCAGGAAATGGAGGTAGAATGAACGACTTCCAAGTTCACACACTGCTGTCTTCCTGATTAGATTACTGTAATGTGCTTTACATGTGACTGCCTTGGAGATGACCCAGAAGCTACATCTCATATAAAATATAGGAACAAGATAGCTGGCAAGTATACCTTGCAGGCAACGCGTAAGGCTGGTCTTAAAGGAACAGCACAGGCTGCCAGTTTCCTTCCAATTTGATCCAAAGGTGCTGGAGGTTCAACACCCCAAATGGTGCGGGACTCAAGACCTGAGGAACTCCTTCTCCCTGTATGTGCTTGCCTGAGAACTGAGATCTGCCGGAAGACTCACCTTTGTGTCCCACCACTGGGGGCAAGATGATGAGAGAGGACAGGGGAGGGGGCCTTCTTCACTCTGGCCTCCCACTGATGGAATGGCGTCCCCACGGAAACCCAACAGGGGCCAACACTAGTTTCTTTTTGATGCCAGGTCAAGACATGGATTTTTATTAAGGTCTTTAGGGCTTAATTTACTTTCAAGCACATCCGTGGTTTTAAAGCTTCTAGCCTTGTTAAGCTCTTTTAATATGTTTTCATCTTGTTTAAATCATTTATTGATTTTGATTTGGAACTGTTTGACTTGCTTTTTATTGTTTTATCTGCATGCTGCCCTGAGACCTCATGATAAAAGGGTGGGATAAAAACATTTTAAGAAACAAACAAAC
Source organism: Cyclura pinguis (assembly GCA_030412105.1). Lineage (NCBI taxonomy): Eukaryota > Metazoa > Chordata > Lepidosauria > Squamata > Iguanidae > Cyclura > Cyclura pinguis. The sequence continues at coordinate 2,178,459 of CM059601.1, forward strand.
AAACAAACATTTCAAGCATTTCAAACCAGACGTTCTTCCCTTCATTTCCACTAGATGGTGCAACCGTACCACTGATGTGGGTCTCCATCAATGTAACTTCTCTTAAGGCTCATCAGCACTGGAGTTTTCTTTTGTCACCAGCTGCCTTCGCATTCTTTTGGACAGACACCTCTAACTGGCTGGCATTCAGTTAAGGACATACGCACGCGCAAGCGGGCGGGATATTTCTCTGTGCCGTGTCCTTAGAAGTTGTGATCCCGAGCATGGGATGAAGGGGTCTGTTTCTGGTGGCAGACCGACCTTGGTTGGCACCATCTCAAGTTTATTAGGCACCACAGAAGATGTGCCGTTTGAAAAACCCGACTCAACAAATCCAAAGTGCTGTTCTTGGTCTTGTTTTGGCCACTTAGAACTTCATATGGGTCTGCTCCGAACCGTGTCCAAGATCTCAAGTGTGACAGTAGAACTCAGTTGAAGACTTGGCGTGGGCCTCAACGACGGCTGAGATTCTGTGTCACGCCTGTGCCTCGGAGATGATGGCCGGATGCCCTGTTACGTAACTTCATGTATACCCAGCTATGTAGCAGAGACATTGAGGCACTCCTTTACCAAATTGTGAAGTTGCATAATACGACACCAGCAGAAGCTCTCAGTGTCCTCCACAAAGCACAAAGTGTTCATCGGGCACTTTTCCCACTCTGCTACATAGTAATGTACAATCCAGCCCTCTCCTCGGTACAGACATTACAGAACTGCACAATTCCAGTTCTTAGAGACCCATATAAAGCAAAGTCAAGAAAAATATTTATGCACCTCCAGATTAGGACAATGCTTTACCTCCTTATATGGGAAGAAAAAAAGGGGGGTTGCAATTTACGTTGACAAAGATATTCGAGCAAAACAAATTTTGGAAGACGAAGAAGGAAGAATATTGGGAGTTGAAATTTTGAAAAATAGTAAAAAAATCCTCCTAGTTGGAGTTTATGCCCCAAATGAAAATAAAAGAAAATTTTACAAGGAATTGCAGGAAAAAATACCAATTCCCACAGATGTCAGTCCACCTACAAAGACCTAAGGTGTCAACAGGATTCCAGCAAACACGTGCTGAAATTATCACTTCTCCTCTGTGGGAAGCAGCTTTGGGACATACCCTCAGCGACAACAGTCAGGGTGGCGAAACTTTCACACTCTAAAGACTAGTCGTGTTTAGTGTTTCTTGCACTAGGATTCCAAAAAAATACTTACACATTTGATTATTTATCGATTGCATTTATATGTTGCCTTTTTCCTATGTGGGACCCAAGACGGCTCACAAGTGATAAAACAAAGTTAACTTAAAAAAACCCCACAACAATGACATTAAAACACAATTAATAGATCACCACATTAAAATTGTATATTAGACAATATAAAACCATCAAAACCAAAAACGCATACAAAATTAAAACTGGACTACTCACCCACCCCCATAAGAAGTCTCCCTGCAAGCAAATACTCACTAAAAGCCTGCTTGAAAAAGAAGATCCTTGCCTGCTGGTCCCATTTTTGCACTCTGTGTGGCTCTTAATCTGTGTGGTTTCCAGTTGGGATGGAAAGAATGCTCAAAAACATTTTTAAAAGTCATTGAGAAACTCTGATGCAAAAAAATCCAGGACTGATGAGAACCTTCACAGCTTGGGACTTATTCTGTGCAAATTTCACTTCTGGTCATTTTGTACACAAAATGACTTTTTTTCTGCAAAGAAATCAGCATTTTCTGCACAGAAAATATTAATTTCTGAGTAGAAAATGCTGTTTCCTCTGAAGAAAATGCTAATTGGGGATATATTCTACATGAAATTCACACATAATTGATTTCCATAGAAAACAACATTTTCTGCATTGAAATATAATTGTCTGTAATTTCCTATGCAGAAAGTGTTGTTTACTGCATAAAACAATCATGAGTGAAATTTCGGAAGAATAAGTTCTGAATTACAAACAGCCTTGGAAAACTGCGTGGTTTTTGGAGACTTTTCTACAGTGGGAAGAAAATTGCTGAAATTAGCTGGAGAGCTCTTGGGTCTCAGCAAACTACAAACCCCAGAAGTCCACAGGGTGTTGAAAGTGGAATAATACTGCTTTAACAGTGTAGTGTGGAAATGGCCTTAGTGAAGAGTTATATCCCCAGCTCCCAGACGGTTTCACTTGCTGTGGTTGCCCATTGCTGGAGCAGAAGGCCTCCCTGGAAGTTTCCAGAAGGATCTGCTCAGGAGATCTTGGAAGGAAGGCCTGAACAGCTAACTCTCAGCGCAGCTGGAGCAGAAGAGATGGAAAGAATAGCTAAAAACAACCAAAAATGGCTGAGGAACAGGTTTCTTACGTTGTCAGGGAACCCTGGAAGAGGAATCCCAGGCTGATGAGAATCCTCACAATTTAGGAGTTGTTCTGTGCAAAATTCACTCTTCAGGCTGTTTCCTGCATAGTAAATACAGATTTTCCTATCAAAATACCACGTGCAAACGTTGCACAGAATAAGTCCCCAATGACAACATCTTCTGCACAGAAAACAATATTTTATCCCTAGAAAATGCTGTTTCCTATGCAGAAAAATGCTGTTTGCTATGCAAAAATACCACAAGCATATTTTTCACAAAATAATTCCCAAAATGTAGTCTGCACAGTCTTTGAAGACTTTCTTACAGTGGGAAGAAAATAGCTCAAATAACATAATAAGCAAATGAACGGAAGAACAAAATTTGAAAAACATCCTATCCCTACAAAGCAGCCAGTCAGCAGAAGGAGGAGCTCTTGGCTTCATAGGCATTGCTGACCAGATAGAGTTGCTGCTGGGTCTTCTCATCCCAGATAGGGAAGAGGCCCCAAAGAGACTTCAACAGCTAAGGAGAAAAAAAACAGTTTTCAGCAGTTGAGACACTACCAGAGAAAGGGTAGAGAATAGCTAAGAGCCCACCCCACTTCAGCATAGGACAAATGTCCACTGCTGGAGTCACGTAACACAAGCTCTATGCTGCACATGCATAGACTTGCACATGCAACCTACGCGCATCATAAGTCACTGCATACGGCTGACAAGCCGTGGGGCAGTTGCAGTGACATAGAGACAGTGTGCATTTCTGGGCTGCTCAGTGTTCTTTAATGTGGTACCTCACGTACAACGATAAGCTTGGATGTGTTTAGCCTGGGAAAGAGAAGGTTAAGAGGTAACACGACAGCCGTGCTTAAATATTTGAAAGGATGCGATGTGGAAGATGGTGTGATAGATGAGGGCTCAGAGGCGCAAGAGCAATGTATTTTGCCTGAAACAGAGACTTTGCAGCAGATCCCTATGACAGATGAGGGCTCGGAGATAGAAGAACAACCTATTTTGCTGGTGCCTTCACCGTCTGAAAGCCAAGCTGAAACAGAGACTTTACAGCCAGTGCCTGAGGGTGAAAGGGTCAGTGACAATTTCGAGGAATTAGATTCACCTTTGCCTCCCAGTCCTCAGTCATGCAGACGGCAAAAAAGGGCGCCTCAGAAACAAGCCATTTTGCTGAGGCTCAGAAGACAAGAGGCCGATTAAGAACACTTGTTCTCTCTGCTATTGAAGTCTGTCAGCGTGGCTTGCTTTTTGCTTGTGGCAAATTGCTATCTAAGCCCCCTAGACCTTTGCATTCCTGCTCCGTGACCATGTGAACTCTGGAATTCTTGACTCCTTGGACTGGCTTGACTTCAGTTTTTGGCTCAGTGTTCTCCTGGATTGTTTGTTCTAGACTTTCCCCATTTCCTCCACCTCCTTGACAGATACCGTCCCATTCCTTCCTTTGCTGACAGATAAGCACGGGCTAGGATAGATGGACCAAACTTCTTTTTTGCTACTCCGGAGACTAGGACACGAAGCCTTGGCTTCCAACTGTGAGGATTAGTTTATGGAGAGAGATCTGCGTGTGTGTAGGATTTGAACCTCACGCCCATCACTGAAAGGAGTAGGCTGGAATCCTGCTGGTGTCTTACACGTGCTATGGGAACGGGGTACAAATTGAGGACATTGTTCCCAAATTAGGAATTCTGGCTCCACCCGATATTTGAAGTGATGTCATATGAGAGATAGAGCAAACCTGTTTTCTGCTGCTCCAGAGCATAGGACACTATGGAGAAATGGCCTTAAGTGTCAGGAAAAGAGATTCCATCTCAACATGAGAAAGAACTTCCTGGTCACAAGAGCAGTTTGACAACTGAATATGCTGCTGCCTCCTTCAACTGTGGTGGAATCTCCTTCTCCGGAGCTTTTTAAACAGAGACTGGACGGCCGTCTGTCAGGAATGTTTTGATTGTGTCTTCCTGCGTGGCAGAATGAGGTTGGACTGGGTGGCTTTTCGGGTCTCTTCCAACTCTATGATTCTATAATCACCCTGCATGCCTAGTGCAACATACACATGTGTCCCGTTGCTAGCAGGACGCTGGCCTATGTGGGTGGCGGGCAGGGAAGAAAGACAGGGCTCCGGAGGCAGAGGGCAACAAGAAAGAGAGGAGGGACAGAGGCATGAAACCAAAGATGGGAGCCAAACTTGGAAGCGGCGTGAGGATGCCTCTGTGCACCAGTTGCTGAGGAACAGGAGACGGAGGGGTCCCGTAGCACTCGGGTCCTGCTGGCGGGCTTCCCATCCGGTTGGCCGCTGTGTGAACGGAATGCCAGACTAGACGGGCGCTTGGTGGGATCCGGCCCCCGGGCCCTTCCGAGCTTCTTTGCCTGTAGGTGAGCCTTGGAGGAGGAGCCGGTGGGCTGAGAGATAATGGGGCATTGCCCTGAGTAGCACTAGGACGTCCACGAGGGCCGTGGGCTCAAGGGTCACCCAAGAATAGCCTGAGGGGTGTGTGAATGTACGGACTTGGAAGGAGGAATTTCCCTCCCCCCTGCACCGTGGTGATGGACGGGAGGTCTGCTCGGACTGCCCCTTCGTCTTGGCAGTGCGGCCGAGGCCTGTCCGAGGATGAATGGGTAGAGGACAAAGGGCCGTCCATGTTCTTTCCTCTCTTGCCATATGCATCCATCCAAGTTTGCTTTTTTCAGGCCTTTTCACTGGGGATTCCTAATCATCATTCCTCTCCCTCTGGTCTCTCCCTTTCTCTTTCTCTCTCTCTCTCTCTCTCAATTTCTCTCCCCTTGCCCGCTTTCTTCCTTCAGAAGCGAGAACTGCCCCCGGGGCTTGGCCAACCTCCAGTCCCAAGGGAGGGAGATTTCCCAGTCAAATTCGGCTCCCCTGCATTCCCCCCCCCCATTCGCTTCACCTCTTTGCTATTCAGAGAGGACTTGGGGACAAAATACACCCTGGCACCCAGTCCCCATCTCTCTCCCTCCTCTCTCTCAATCCCCCTCCCCACCCGCCTGCCCTTGCCCCATCAGAGGCGCTTGGGGCCGGGGGGGGGGTTAAACTAATCTTGGACAGGATTTGGACCTGCCCTGGGTTCCTGCCAAGGAGCTGGTGCATGTGTCTGCACGTGTGTGTGTGTTTGTGTGTGTGTGTGTGTGGAGGTGGGATGGAGAGAGGAGCGCAAGGGTGGTACGTTCTTGCTGGCATGGCTGAAGAAGATACCGTTAACGTATGAAGAAAGAGAGAAGGGAGAACGGCCCCAAAATGGTGGCCATTGGAAGAAACGCTGGTGATGCAGCTTTTGTGAAAGATTGCAAACCCCTATACACTTTTTGAGGAAAAAAATGCGAAATGATAACCATCAGTTTTGAATATTAGTTTGCGCTGACTATTAGAAGAGGTGTAATATTATCCCATTTATAAAGAAAGAGGTTGGATGGTAGGATATATCTATATAACCACAGAAAAGATGGTTGGAAGTTTTAGCCAGATCTATAGTTTATGCAGTAGCATGTTTGCTTTTTTTTCTCTCTGTGGGTATTTTTTTATTGTACATGTGTTTGTGTTTTCGATGTGAGTTAGTCTTTAGTCAGTTAGTTGTTATTTTGTTGACGGATTAGTGAATTCTTTTATTTGAAGTTTGCTAGTAGTTTTCTATCAGTCTGCTTCTGATAGGAGTGTTTGGTATAATTTTAACACATGTCACCTTTAATAAAATTCTTCTAAATACAAAAAAGAAAGAGAGAAAGAAAAGAAAGAAAAGGGAAAAGAAAATGCTGGGAGGACCACCAATTAATTTTGCCCAGTGCTTTCTTTTTCTTTTTTTAAACCTAATGCTAGTTAAAAAAAAAAATCCTTTCAACGGTTCTTCCCGTTGAGGGAAGGAGTGGTGCCATTGCACTTGCTGTGCTTGATATCTCTAGAAATGGGAGTGGTGAGGCCAGTATGCAGTCGCAACTTGGTGCCAGTGGAGGCCACGACTACCCAAAGCCGCCTGCCCTGTGCGCGTGCCTCCGGGAGGCAGGGGCTCGTGCGCACCGGGGCATTGGTCCAGGAGGACACGCTGTGTCTCCCTGTCCTCCCATGGAAACGCTAGCGGCTGGTGGCCTCAGTGTTCACGAGATGGTGAATAGCATTTGATAGTGCTTCCTGTCCTCACCGATCCAGGAGAGGGCGGGGTGCGGGCATGCCCAAGTTGGCCCGCCGTCGGCTACTCCCACGGTGTGGTAACTTTGAAATCTATCACCTCTCAGTGTTTACTTTAAATGTCTCCTTTGAGTTTTTTTTTTATTTTTAATACATTTTTTTAGCATTATAGCACAAAAATGCAATAGTGTACTTGCGCGTCACGATGTTGCAATGTTGCTGCACTAGTACGGCTTAGGAAACTGACCAATCACAAGCTGTGGGGCGGGGAAAAGGTTGGGAAACAGACTTGCCAATGACGCTGTAATGAGGAGGGAACGTCGGGGGCAATAATGCTACTCATCTGCTTAAGTCGGAAGCAGAGGGAGCATTCATAACCCGATACCATCATGGAAACGGCAATGCTAGGATTGAAACAGAACAATGTGATACTGAGGTAAGGTGTGGTAAGAGCCTTGGAGTCCCAATTTTGGGAGAAAAGCAGGAAAGAAAGAAGGAGGAAGAGGAGGAGGACAAAGAAGAAGGAAGGGGAAGAGGAGGAGGAGGTCCAGAAAGGAATCGTGGCATAGCTGGCATGGAATCCACCAGCCAACACTGTCACAGTGGTGCTAGATGTATGTTGCCATGCATGTGGCAGAAACTGAGAGAAGGAGAAAAGAGAGGAAAAAAGGAAAGGATCAGTCTGTCTTCAACTTTTATGTGGCCAGTGGAAGCACTGGCTGCAAGTGAAGCATACAACATACACAACCACACACGTACACATTTGTCCTCTTTTCTATCATATTTGCTGATATGGCCTGACCTTGCTAGGATGTGAACTGCCCCAAAAGCAAGGACTTCTTACATTTACTGGTCGATATCAAAACCAAAGCCATAAGTGGACCAACCAAGGTTCAAAAAGATACTCCCCCATTCAAAACGTCCTCTCCTACAAGTAGGAGTTCACGGCTTCTGTCACTAAATCCCTACATGGCAGGAGTTCGGACTTGATGGCCCTCATGGCCCTTTCCAACTGTATGACTCTATGATTCCGTGAATTCTCCTTCAAAGTATCCAGTGAGGTTATGAGAGATTACACAGACCATGAAGACGAGAGGCAACAGTGACCACCGGAATGCACAGAGATGGAGAATGTCAACCCTTTTTTTAATTAAATGGATGTGCACATATATATCTAAATACTATTGGGAGTCCCAACTAGAGTTTGTTTTTGAGTGCCTTCAAGTCATTTCTAACATAGGTGACCCTAAGGTGAACCTATCACAGAGTTTTCTTGGCAAAATTTGTTCAGAGGGGGTTTGCCTTTGCCTCCTTTAGAGGCTGAGAGTGTGTGCTTCGGTCAAGGTCATCCAGTGGGTTTCCATGACCAAGCAAGGATTCAAACCCTGCCCTCCAGAGTCTTAGTTCGATGCTCAAACTCCTACAACATACTTTCTCTCAACTAGAGTAGACCTAATAAATCAAGAAAATTTACCAATGTGTTAACTCTCCATTCATTGGTTGAGTCAATAGGTCTACTCTGTTTGGGGTGAACCACGGCATAGGCATCCTGCAGAGTCTCCCTTTCATTTCCAAGGTAGAGAAAAATATTCATAATGGCTGCAGTCCTGTTTATAATGATGCATAAGTTCTCCTATGGAAACAGGTGGACATTTTTGTATAAGACAGAAGATCCCTCATCAGTTCACAACTACAGAAGCAGAGGGGCACATGCAGTGCTGTTGTGCATTGCACATTGTTTGATGTCACACTTGGTTGTGCAACATCACAGTTCTCTAATGAGCTGATGTTACACTACTGCCAAAGGACTCTGTGAGCACAAACTCTGTCCCCACATCTACTCTGGGAGCAATATTACAGGGGCCAAAAAGCATCACTCACAGCATCAGCACATGCATTTACTTGCTCTTCCTCCAGTCATATATGCCACCCTGTGCCAGCAATGTCCCTCTGTACTCTACATTGGACAAACAGGAGAGTCTCTATACAAAACACAACAGGGACACAAATCTGGCATTAGAAATGGCAATGCTAAGCAACCAGTTGCAGAACATTTCAACCTTCCTGGACATACAGTAAGGAATTCACAGGTTACAGTCCTTGAACGATGAAATTACAAAGGAGAACTAGAAAGAGGAACTGCTGAACTGAATTATATTCACAAATTACAATCCATTATCAGAAGTATGAACAAAAACAATGGCTTCCGGGCACACTGCACGTGCTAATACAAGAGTCCTTACTAAAACACATATAACAAAAATTATCTTCTCAGAGAGAGTTTTGAACCTAGTTTTGAACAAAAATGACTTTTGGTAAGCAAATGTATTGCTTTCACACAGCAACACTGACTGGCCACTGTATAGATCTGAAAGACCTGTATCACCTCACCTTTGAAAATTTAGGACAAACGATGTGATTGGCATCTTTCTGAGTCCTTTTACAATCTATACCACTCTCACAACTGTATAAGTATGCTTTATGCCTGAGGCCTTAATACCACTCGGTATTAACATCTGAAAAGTGGGTTGATATCCATGAAAGCTCTTGCAAAAATAAAAACCAGTTAGTCTTAAAGGTGCTGACACGTTTTTTCCCTCCCCCCTTCAGTTCTTCTTGTCTTGGAAGCTTGCTTGTGACCACTCACCCATATGCATGGTCCCAAATTTTGTTTACAGAAAGATCAGATCCTCTGGTTGAGTTAATGAAATTTGTCTGTATTGCAAGTATGTACCGTTTCCAAAGCAAGCTCAGAGAGGGGAAAAGAAGTGCCAAGCCAACTGAAAGACTTAACAAGCAGCGTGTGTGCACTATCTGTCCTTAGCAAGCCTCCATCTTTCATGTTGTTTACAGTAGATGAGTTCCGCTTTTCAACTATTTCCACTTTTCCTAACCTCTTAGCTAAGTGGGGAAAGTCTGTATTCTACTTTGTTGAGATCTCATCTGGAATACTGTGTCCAGTTCTGGGTACCACAGTTCAAGAAGGATATGGACAAGCTGGCCTGGAAACCAAGCCTCATTAGGAAGGATGGAGGGAGCTGGGAATGTTTACTTTGGAGAAAAGAAGACCAAGAGGTGAGGTGATACAGCCACCTTTAAATATCTGAAAGGATGCCATTTAGAAGAAGGAACAAGCTTCTTTTCTGCTGCTCCAAAAGATGAGAAAATGTGGATTCCGATGGCCAGAAAAGAGATTCCACCTAAACATTAGGAAGAACTTCTTGTAAGAACTGTTCAACAGTAGGATGCAAATAAGGTCTGAAAGCCAAGCCCCATGAGGAATGGATGGGGGAGGTTGCAAGGCTTAACTTCCAAAAAAGACGACTGGCAAGTAACTTGATAGCCATCTTTAAATACTTGAGGGCATGTCATGTAGACGATGGAGCCAGCTTATTTTTCTGCTGCTCCAGAGACTAGGACACTATGGAGAAATGGCTTCAAATTACAGGAGAAGAGATTCCACTTAAACATTAGAGAGAACCTTTTGACCATAAGAACTGACTAGAAGAGCTGTTTGAGAGTGAAATGAGAATGTTTGGGAGTGTTTGAGAGGTTTGTGGAATCTTCACCTTAGGAGGTCTTTAAGTAGGCAATCAGCCTACTTCAAGATCGCAATGTGGTCTTCCTCTTTCCCTAACCTTGGCCATACATGTGTGTAACTTATCCATCTATCCATCGATCCATCCATCCATCCATCCATCCATCCATCCATCAGCTTACCTATCCATCCATCCATCGTGTATCTATCTATTTTAGTTTATTTATATGCCACCTTTCTCCCAGTATGGGACATACATCACTAACAGGCATCCAGGATTCAATGGGCCAGCTCCATTCAGGACAAGCAACTGGACTGAAGCCAACATCAGCAGTACAATACAGCCTGTTATCCTCCGTCTCCATAATTGATTCATGTTGCTGCTGAGTCCCAGGTTCCTCTGAGTTGTGTCGTTCAGCGTCCGCGCAGCCCTAAGTGGCGGGACTGTTTCTCCTGGAAGGAGGCCCACCGTGTCTTAAAGCAAAGCTTTTAGGAAAGGGGGAGGACAGAAACACTCAGGCTAATAATTCCAGACCCAGACGATCCCTGGCATTTCCACATTCATACCCCCTTGTTTATTAGGGGAGCAATTAAGAGCGAGCTTGAAAGGAAACAGCACAAAAATGTGTCTCGTGGTGCCTGAAACAGAGGCCCTTGTGTGAGAGATGGGCATCCCTTGCCAGGCTTAGCCAAGCAAAATACCCACTCCTGATGGAGATTCTTCAACCATCTCTCCGTTGGTTCTGTCGGCATCTAAACAGCCTGCTGTGCTCTGAAAATTAACTGGCAGGGTCTTTGTCTGGGGCACCTATCTCTCCATGGCAAGTCAGGAATGGGCATCTCTGGTGAGCCCAGGGCCCCACCATTGCTGCAGTTGCTGCTGCACTGCCAAAATTCAGCAGCACTACACACTGACAGGTTTCAGAAGCAAGCGGGCTTTGAAAAACAAACAAGGAAAGGCTTGTTTTTAAGGTGATTTCCTGACAAACTGCAAACTTCTATTTAAAATGAGCATTTCCTCCGTGTTGTAAAGGTGTTTCACAGCATTATAGGCTGGCATTCCGCTGGTGCTTTATGCAGATGTTGGTTCCCTTGAGCAAGTGGCAGTACTTTTGGAGCAGTGCGTAATGTCCGTATTCCATTCACAATGGGGTCAGTGCAGTTCTGCTAGTGTAACTGCTGCGTTTGTAGCTGCAGATTCTTGGATGGTGCCTAGCTATTCATCAATGCCTTCAGTGTATCATAGAATAAAGTGTATACTAGAAAAGTGTGCACGCGCACACACACACACACACACACACACAAAGCATGGATTTCTCTGAGTGAAGCCAAAGAAGGCTTGTACACTGATAGAACATTGGAATTCCAGTTGGAAATGCAATGAGAACACATGCAGGCAACTTTCCACATCTCTAGACAGCAAGCCCACTGTTAGCTGGTAGGCTCTGGGGACGCTTTTGGGAGTGGAAGAGATGACACGCTGGCCCTCAGTTTTGTCTTGGTGGGGGTCCCCCTTCAAGCTGGCAGAACCAGGTTTGTTGCTCCCTGTGGGGGGCACTGAACAACCTTTCATCCGTCATATTTATCCACGTCTGTGCCAAAGCCACTGCCAAGGCTGGCCTGGGCCAACACACATTCTTGAAACTAAACAAATTTGCCCAGCACACACATAAAAAGCCTTTTCTCATATGGTTTAATAGCTTAGGAATCCAAAAGCTCAGTGTGCCTGCCCACTCTGTTTTCAGCATTTTGAACAGGGATAATTCCAGGGATGGGTGATGTTTGCCAAATACTGAGCTGCCCCCATTCAGCAGGTAAAGATAAGGACTCGGAAATATTAGCAGCAGGGACCTGACGCGAGACCAATAATTTTGCCCTAGTGTTGGAGGAGCATCAGGCTGTGTTGGAAAGCATGAGGAGGGTCTCCTTGCCTCTCCCCTTGAGAAGAACCCCTGAGACCGGAGAGGCCATGCCAGGCACTAGGAGAGACCGTTCAAAGGGGACACATTCATTCCATCCACCAATTTGTCTTTGTCTAGAAGATGCTAATTCAGTGAAATCCACCCACCCTCCACTGTGAGATCTCAGCTTTGGGGAAAATGGAAATCCGGGCTGAAAAACTGGCTCGGACTAGTCATGAAAAAGGAAGGAAGGAAGAAGCAGGGACCTCTGCCTCAAACTTAGTGGGATGAGATCTGCGAAGGAAATTTCCACTGCACATTAACAGGTCGTGCAGAATGATACAATTATAGGGTTGGAAAGGGACCCAAAGTGTCTTCCAGCCCGACTCCCTGCCATTCAGGGTTGGACAGCCAAAGTGCTCCCCAAGGATGCTCATCCAACCTCTGCTTCCAAAACTCCAAAGAAGGAGAGACCATCAATGTCTGAGGCAAGCTATTCCGCCATCCAAAAGCTCTTGGACTAGCATTTCCTAACCTTCTCTTTACTATGAACCACCTTTAAATATCTTTTCTTGCCACAAACCACCAAGACATAACTCAAGATTTAAAACCCTAAAGTGCATCAAAGGTTTATTTAATGTTGCTCATCAGGGGTCTTCAAATTTGGCGAGAAAGGAGAAATAAGTGAATGCATACATCCCCATTACAATATTTTTGTTGGAATGGTTCCATACAAATTAGTAATAATGAAGCCTGAACACCAAACCATGACCTAATATTGCTTGTTAATTTTAAGAGGAAGCAGTAGATGTTTTGAGAATGTGGTGGCATAATGTGGACAGCACTAAAGTTCAGAGCAGCTACGAAGGCAGCGTTTCTGGCTTTAGGTATGGTAGCAAGAAATGTCCCATGTTTTCTCTCAGCCACTCAGTATCGTTCACTTGCATATGCTCACTGCAGGCAGAAGTAGCAAGGACAGAGTGCATTTTTTGCTATTGAGCAGTTATTTTCATAACTTCGGAATGGTTTGAAATATTGTAATGAAAATTTGTACAAATGATGTCTATCACCAACCAAAGATTCCCGCTCTTTGAGATCAGTCTAGAGACTGAGATCTGTCTTCCTTCCTTCGGTCCTTCGGTCCTCCCTCTCTCCCTCCCTCCCTCCCTCCCTCCCTCCCTTCACAGACCCCTTGTGAGGACATCACGCCTCCCTGGGGATCCGCAGGCCATAGATTAACAGCCACTGTCTAAGAGTATCCAAGGCCAGTTTTGTAGAACCATACAACTCCTGCAAAAGCCCAAGGCTTTTTACTGTTCTGAAGGAGTCCTGAGATTGTCAGTCGTACAAGTTCAATGAGTCTTTCGTGAGGGAGGGTGCACTCTTGTCCCAAACTAAGTCCCAAAATAATTTTTCTAAAGTAGTCCAAAATCTCACCAGGATTGACACTTGCTATCTTGCAGCGAGGAGGAAATAATGTTTCCCTTTTAATAGAATCATAGAGTTGGAGGAGACCCCCAGAGGCCATCCAGTCCAACCCCCTGCCATGCAGGAAACCACATCAAAGCACTCCCAACAGATGGCCACCCAACCTCTGCTTAAAAACCTCCAAAGAAAGAGACTCCACCACACTCCATGGAGGCAGCCGATTCCACTGCTGAGCAGCTCTGATTGTCAGGAAGTTCTTCCTGAGGTTCGGGTGGAATCTCCTTTCCGGCAGCTTGAATCCATCGCTCCTTGTCCTAGTCTCTGGAGCAGTAGAGAACAAGCCTGCTTCCTCCTCAACATGACATCCCTTCAAATATTTAAACATGGCAATCATGTCCCCTCTTAACCTTATCTTCTGCAGACTGAACATACCCAGTTCCCCAAGCCGTTCCTCATAGAGCTTCACGGCTTCCAGACCCTTCACCATTTTGGTCGCCCGCCTCTGGACATGTTTTCTCATTTCTTACATGAGAATGAACCAAGTCAGATCTGCAGAGCCCAGCCAGCCTCCACTTCTGTAACAAGTATCATGTTTTAACAAGAACAACATAAGTTAGCAAGGTGGAGACTGACTCAAGGTGAGTCAGAAAACTTCAAGGGATTTGGACCCAGGTATGTCACCATTAATTTTGCATTCTGTTGGATCAAAATAGGTACCAAAAAAAAAAAAGGGTCTTGCGGGGAGGAAGGTTATGTACCTAAAACTTAATTCTCAATGCATGCATGTGTGCACGCCTGCCCACACACACACAATGGGTTTTATCACAATAGGCAAGTAAATCACACTCATTGTGTGTCTTTAAGTTGTTTCTGACTTTATGGCGATCCTAAGGCAAACCTATCACAAGGTTTTCTGCCGGGGTGTGACACACACAAGGGCACCCGGTGGATTTCTGTGGCCAAGCAGGGGATCAAACCCTGGTCTCCAGAGTTGTAGTCCGAGGCCCAAACCACTCCACCAGGCTGGCTCTCCTACAGCTGGATTATAATAGCATCTTTGGCTGGGACTTCTCACCTGACTTACTTCTTCTTCTGTTGTTCTCTCGGTGAGAGATCATTTGGAAAGTGTTTCTTTTACAAAGGAGGTCATTAACAGGTGAATCAAGCCAGGAAGGGACGGTGGGAAGAGGGAGAGAGGGGCCACCCTAAAATGTAATGCTCAAAGAGAACATCTCACTCCAAATAGGATACCCTGCAGATAATTTCCTGAAGTTTTGGCTTTGTGTGTGTTTTAATGCAATCGACAATGGGATAAACCATGGGCTGAGAAAAATAATAAAGCCATGTAAAGTGAATGGTCTTGGAGATTGTACAAGTCTGTTTCCACCAGCATCATGTCGACAGTAACAGACTGGATGAAGGTGAACAAATTGAAGCTTCATCCTGATGCAACAGAAGTGCTCCTTGTCAGTCAGAAGGCAGAGCCAGAATTAGGGATTCAAACGCTGCTGGTTGAAATCTCAGGTACCTAGTTTGGGTGTACTTCAGGAAGAGGAGAGGTGAGAAGCACAGTTCAAGTTGTTGCACCAACTGCACCCGTTCCTTGGGACATTGGATGCACTCATGGTGAGAGATGCCTTGATTACTTCCCAGCTGGACTATTGTAATATCCTCTATGTGGGGCGGCCCTTGAAGAGTGTTCTGAAACTTCAGCTGATCCAGAGAGCTGCAGACACTGGAGCTGGCTTTAGGGAATATACAATGCTCTTCTTGCAACAGCATCACTGGCAGGCCCTCCATTTCTGGGTGCAATTAAGATTGCTGCTTATGACCCACAAAGCCCTATATGCCTTGGGTCCAGGCTGTCTGAAGGGCTGTATGTACCCATATGAGCTACCCAGAGCTCTAAGATGTTTGGGGGAGCACTTCCCTCTGTCCCATCACCTTCACAGATACGTGCTATGGGAATGTGGAGGAGCCCCTTTCGTGTTGCTGCTCCAAGACTCTGGAATTCCCTTCCCTATTGTCCTTTCATCATACAGTGAAGACCTTTGTATTCAGACATGAAATTGGCAATTGATTTTTTTAAGTGACAGAGGTTCTGTTTTAGTGCTGTATGGTTTTTCAACCTCTGCTTTTGAATTTATGTTTTATATAGTTTTGATTCTTAAGTGCTGAACTCCAGGACTTCAGGAGAGCAGGTTTCAAATCCCCACTCAATCATGGAAACCCCACAAGGCAACCTTGGGCAAGTCACACCCTCTGAGCCTCAGAGGAGTTCAATGGAAAAACCCCTCTGAAAAATCTAGACAAGAAAACTCTAGAATATGCAGTGTGGTATAGTGGTCAGAGTGTTGGACTATGGCTCTGGGAGACCAGGGTTCGAATCCATACTCAGACATGCAAACCCCAGTGGGTGACCTTGGGCAAGTCACACTCTCTCGGCCTCAAAGAAAGACAATGGCAAACCCTTTCTGAACAAATCTTGCCGAGAAAACCTCCTGACAAGGTCAGCTTAGGATCACCATAAGTCAGAAATGACCTGAAGCCACACAACAGCAAAAACAAGTTCTACCAATGGTTTAATATTATTTTAATCTTAACATTTTGTATACTTATAGCCATACGTGGTTCCTAAATACTCTAAAGGTGCCAGATCCTGTGTGTCCTTGCAAATTAAACAGGGCTGGCCGAGGTCAGCACTTGGGTGGGAGCCTGCCAAGGAATCGACATGCAACTTGTAGGCACGCACACACAGCTCTACATGGTTTCACTTGCGTGTCTTTTTGTTCTGTAAGTCATTTTGAGTCTCACTCTTGAGGAAAAGGTGGGACATAAATAAGGTGACTGGCTGATTGATAGACAGACTGATATTCTTACACACATCCCACCCCTAAAGCCTGCACGTTCCCAATGGGATTATTTTTAATTGTCTGGCAGCTTATTGTCAATTCTGGAAAACTTATGCAGCAATGCAAGAGGCCGGAAGGTGGCACAGTTTCCTTGTGCTAACTCTAGACACAAGGCCTTTCCCACTGACAGGCGTCAGGGCCAGATGGGTGTGTGGTGGAAATTTGGATTTCCAGAAGTGAAGACAGGGGAAGAGCATGAACCAAGCGTCAGGGGAGAACGACCTGCCCAGGCAGAGCTTTCAAGGTGCCTGGGTCGAACCTGAATCGGATGTGCCTCAAGACCACGCGATTCAGCTGCATCTGGGAGTTCTTTACTCAGATTATCATTTACCCACAAACAGAACCAGAGCTGTGGCAAAAAAAATGCATGGCTCATGCACCTCCAAGCCTCTTACTTCTGTAATTATTATAAACCCATTTTATCTGGCCTCTCCGCCAAAACTGGGACTCCCGGTAGCTTACAGATGTTAAACACAGATAAAAGCAAATGGAAGGGCGTAAGTAAAATGCTACAAAAAAAGGACTCCTGAAATGCAATTAAACTGTCCATAAAATTAAAGCCATTTAAATAAATCCATTAAATGACAACAGAAAGAAGTCAAGCAAGCAATAGAAAATTGAACATGTATGTGTGTATGCAAATCTTCAAGTCACTTGGCGACTTATGGTGACCCCATTAATTTTCCTCTAAACAACACTTAGAGGTGGTTTTGCCAGTTTCTTCCCCTGAAATAGAGCGTATAGCACTTGACATTCATGGATGGTCTCCCATCCAAGTACTAACCAAGACTGACCCTGCTTAGCTTCCAAAATCAGACAGGATCTGGTGCCTTGAGGGTATTTAGGCCCTCAATAGAAGATTAAGTGGGATTTTGTTCCCATAGGAGCCGACCTATGCATTTTTTGATTGAAAAAACCTTTGCTAGGGACACCGGTGCTTGTTTGTGGTACATGAAATGAACCTCAGCACCCACTTTACAATGGATGCCCCTGCACTGTTTAATTAAATCTGCCTTAAAAGTTCCTAATCCCTCCATAAAGATTTAATCATTGTTACTGTAAGGACCTGAAACACAAAATATATTACAGTAATCCCCCAGTGGCTTAATGTTCTCCATAAAGGTGCTGCTGTGTCCTTATGTGACCCAGTGGCATACATGCGGCAGGGAACTACAGAGCCAAAAAGAAAGAGAAATGCCCCCTCCTTCTTTGGGGCATTCAGGGGCACCATCTTGTGGCATACCTGGGCATACCTGAGGCCTACGGTCTCGGCAAATTCTGATTTAAATCTATGGGGTCTAATTGATTTCTTCCAAACAGTTGTAGTTGTGTGTCTTCAAGTCATATCTGAGTTATGGCAACCCAGAGGCAAATGTATCACAGGGTTTTCTGGCGCTGAGAGTGTGTGATGCACCCAAGCTCACCCAGTGGGTTTACATGGCTGAGCAAAGGGGAGTCAAACCCTGGTCTCCAGGGTCATAGCCTAAAGCCCAAAGCACCCCCACCATGCTGGCTCTCTAGTGGCTGGGATATTCATGTTTTAATTAATTAATTTATTTGGGATCTGCACACCACACACAAGATGTAGCTCTGGGCTTCATTATATGTTTCTGTGCCTGGTTCTAAACTGTTTTTAAAACCTGTTTTAATCCATTGCATTGCTTTGTATGCTTTTAACCCGCTTAAATGATTTCATTTTCAACAGCTCAAATTGGTTTTATAGAATCATACACTCATAGAGTTGGAAGAGACCCCAGGGGCTACCAGTCCAACCCCATTCTGCCATGCAGGAGCACCCACCAAAGCGCTCCCAACGGACGGCCATCCAGCCTCTGCTTAAAAACCTCCAAAGAAGGAGGAGACTCCACCACACTCCTCGGAGGCAGCAGCAATTTCCACTGCCAAACAGCTCTGGCCGTCAGGAAGTTCTTCCTGAAGTTCAGGCGGAATCTCCTTTCCTGCAGCTTGAATCCACTGCTCCTTGTCCTAGTCTTTGGAGCAGTGGAAAACAAGCTCACTCTCTCATCAACATGGCATCCCTTCAAGTATTTAAACGTGGCTATCATGTCTTCTCTTAACTTTCTTTTCATCAGGCTAAACAGACCCGGCTCCCTAAGACGCTCCTCGTAGGGCTTCATGGCCTCCAGACCCTTCACCATTTAGGTCACCCTCCTCCGGACACACTACAGCTTGTCGATATCCTTCTTCAACTGAGGTGCCCAGAGCTGGACACAGTATTCCAAATAAGGTCTAATCTAAGCAGAACAGAGTGGTATTATTACTTTCCTTGATCTAGACACCATACTCCTATTGATGTAACCAAGAATCGCATTGGTTTTCTTGGCTGCTGCATCACACTGCTGACTCATGTTCAGCTTGTGGTCCACCAAGACTCCTAGATCCCTTTCACATGTACTGCTATCCAGTCACGTACCCCCCATCCTATAGTTGTGTATTCCATTTTTTCTGTCTAAGTGTAGGATCTTACATTTCTCTCTCTTGAAATTCATTTTGTTAGCTTTGGCCCAGCTCTCCAATCTCTCAAGGTCATTTCGAAATTTGATCCTGTCCTCTGGCGTATTAGCAACCCCTCCCAATTTGGTGTCATCTGCAAATTTCATCAGCATGCCCTCTATTCTTTTATCCAAGTCATTGATGAAGATGTTGAGTAGCACTGGGCCCAGGACAGAACCCTGTGGCACCCCCAAAAGTCACTTCTCTCCAGGATAAAAAGCAGCCATTGGTGAAAAGCACCCTTTGGGTTTGGTTGGTCAACCAATTACAAATCACCTAACAGTAGCCCTGCCCAGCCCACATTTTACTAGCTTCTTTGCAAGAATGTCATGGAGAACTTTGTCAAAGGCCTTACTGAAGTCAAGAAATGCTACGTCCACAGCATTCCCTTCATCTATCAAGCTTGTATCCCTATCGTAAAAAGAGAAAAGATTAGTCTGGCATGACTTATTTCTGAGAAATCCATGTTGCCTTCTAGTGACTACGGCATTGCTTTCTAAGTAATTACAAACTGACTGTTTAATGATCTGCTCTAGGATCTTTCCTGGTATTGATGTCAGGCTGACTGGGCGATAGTTATTTGGGTCATCTTTTTTCCCCTTCTTGAAGATGGGGATGACATTTGCCCTCCTCCTGTCAAGGTCAGAGACCTGGGCAGCGAGCCAGCCCAGAGAAGGGAGTGTGAGAGCCAGCAAAGTCCAGCCGGGAGGACACAAGCAAGCACTTTACACGAGGGAGTTCATTTACCAGAGCACCAAGCGAAAGCCGTAGTCAGAGTTCCAAAAGCCGAGGGTCAAGAGTCCAGATATCAATTCAAGGTAGCAGGAATCGGGTGCTGGGAGCAAGGAACAGGCAAGAGGAGGGCTTGAAAGAAGCTTGCCACAAGCAAAGGAAAGCTTCCAGGCAGGCAGTTATATAGCCCAGGCACAGGTGCGGCCAGTCACCGCTTCTTGAACTTCATCAAGGAAGCCTCCCTTTGCTCAGCTCTCTTGAGTCCCCGCCTTGTTTGTGGGCTGGTTGGCACAGGCTCCAAAGCATCTTCAGAATCAGATCCCTGTTACCCTAAAGGAGCGGGCAGAGGAACGTCCGCACCTGCTTGGTCCATGGCAGCAGGGGGAGCTCTTGAGCTGCAGGACTCATCTCCAGCCAGAGCCACAGGGACCAACAGCTGCTGCTCCTCATCTCCACCCTGAGCAACAAGGGTCAACAGCTGCTGCTCGTCATCAGCGGCTCTGACAGGGGCTTCGGTTATCACACCTCCAGTCTGCTGGGACTTCTCCTGTTCTCCAAGAGTTCTCAAAGATTATTGCGAGTGGTTCAGAAATGAATTCTGCTAGTTCTTTTAATATCCTTGGATGTAATTCATCTGGCCCTGGAGACTTGAATTCATCTAGTTTAGCCAGGTATTCCTGTACTACTTCTCTACCTATTCTGTGCTGCATTCCCCCCCCTTTTTTTACCTGCTCCCCACCCCCAGGTTGAGTACTCTTATTCCTTTGGGAGAAAACTCAGGCAAAGAAGGTGTTGAGTAGTTCTGCCTTCTCTCTTTCCCCCATTAGAAATTGGCCATCTGCTCCGCAAAGTACATCACCCTGAGATCCTGTGATATAGGGTAGGATTGCTGCTGTTGTTTACCTTCAAATTGTTTCTGACTTATGGTGATTCTATTCCAGGCTTTTCTTGGCCAGATTTGTTCATGGGAGGGGGTGCATTTGCCATCCCCTGAGGCTGAGAGAGTGTGACTTTGGAAGGTCACCCAGTGAATTTCCATGGCCAAGCAGGGATTCAAACCCTGGTCACCCAGAGTCCTATTATTACACTCCCACAACTTTACCACACTGTCTCTCTATTCAGCGGGATATTAACGTTTTAATAAATTAATTAATAATTTGACATCTGCATAACACACACAACACATAGCTGAGGGGTTTACTATGTGTGTGTGTGTGTGTTTTCCTTCAAGTTGCCTGTTAACTTATGGCACCTCCATAAATCCTGTAGAGTGTTCTTAGGCAAGAAACCCTCAAAGGTGGTTTCGCCAGTTCCTTCCGCTGAAATGGAGCCTCCAGTACCTGGGATTCTTTGGTGGTCTCCCATCCAAATACTAACCAGGGCTGACCCTGCTGAGATTCCAAGATCAGACATGATCTTGTACCTTTAAGTATTATGTGCTGCCTTTTGAAATAAATAAACAAACAAACAGACAGACAGACAATAGACAGTGTGTTCCAAAGTGCCTATTTTGAAAGCCAAGGTCCTCCCCCAGCATTTTGCAGGATTAATTGCTACATGTGGATTAACATTAACTGTGTTGCAAGCCCTTTCATTCGTTGCATGCATTATAGTTTTGTATAGCAACATAATAGAACAACTGCTGGTCATTTTCATCCACGTGCAAAGCACATGCATATATAGAGTGCATAGCTGAATTCAGGGTGGAATCACGCATGCAGTGCTCACACTGAATGCCAAGGTTGTGCAACTGAAGGAAAAAATGGATGCATAACTGGACCCCAACCAAACATGCAGTGAAATGTCCAACTAAAGTCACAATCAAATGTGCATCTCCATGCTGAATTGAATGCCCAAGTAAATGTGCCTCCACGTGTGCAGAGACATTGATGCGCAACTCTCCTTGCACACCCTTGGGCTGAATGCAAACATTGCACATCGGACAACTCTATTCCATAGGGGAACTTGTGCACACCTAAGACAGCAACAGGATTCTGTTGCTGTTGCTGTTGTTGTGTGCCTTCATGTCATTTCCAACATATGGCAACCTTAAGGGAAACCTGTCAGTTTATCTTTGCAAGATTTGTTCAGAGAGGGTTTATCATTACCTTTCTCTGAGGCTGAGAGAGTGTGACTTGCCCACCCAGTCAGTTTCCATGGCTGAACAGGAATTCAGACTGTGGTCTTCAAAGTCATAGTCCAATGCTTAAAGCACTACATTATGCTGGTTCTCACAGGATAACTTGTTTTTAAATGTGCATTTTGAGAGAAAAATGCAGTTAACAATACATTTTAAATTGCACAGCTGTACAGGGTGATATGAACCGAAAATACCAGTGTGTGCCCTTGCTGTCCCCTACCAAACAAATTTGGGAAATTTAGGCAATGGGGAAAAAATGCCTCCCCCTAATTTAGGTCAATTCCATATCAGTGCTGTTGGCCTTCCTGAAGGAAAAAGAAAAGAAAGCTGGGTACAATAAATATGTAATAAGGATTCTATGGACAACCAATTCCAGAGAGGGATAAAGTTGGAACTGAAGACTGTGTAAAGTTGGGGGGGGGGGGGCAGAAGGTAGAATGAGGCCCTATGTGTCCCCCCCCCGGTGCTGTTTTTGTGGCCCTCACGTGCTCAGACAACCTATCTCAGGCTGAAAAATGCATGAACTCCCTCCTTCCCTTGAAAGCCTCTTGGAGGGAAAATTTACTTTTTAAAGAAGTTGCAAGTCCTGTCTGCACTGCTTGACTTCCTGCCAGTTTCCTCCCAATACACTCTTCCCAGTTTCCACCTTTCCCAACAATTTCCGCCCCAAACCACAAGGTGCCTGGAGGATTGCTGGTGGATGCTGGACCAGAAATATTGCCCCGGGCACACCAAAGTTGCCCACCAACCACTTCAGCAGCCAACCAACCCAAAAATTCTCTCATCCTCAGATTGCTTACTTTACCTAGAGCCTGGAAAAGGTTTTGTTCCATTTTTTTTTTTTTTTTTTTTTTTGCCCCTGCCAACATACCTACTGGCCTTGCTGGCTGTGGATTCTGGGAGTTCCTGTCCAAAAAGGGAGGCCTCCCTGTCCCAGCTCTGAGTTAATCTTGTTATCCCAAAATGTTGATGACTCAGAGGTCCACCTACCAGTGTTTCCTTGAAATGGCGGGGAATATTAGCTCAAACAAGACCTAGCAGGATCTTTTATTCCTGTGAATACCAGTACTAATGCAGGAAAAAAAATCAGAGCTGTCTGGCATTCTATCTGGAGATTCAAAAGTAAGCTTGTTTGTTGTTATAGATGATGGCTCAGAGGTCCAGGAACAGAGCCGGTGATAGATCAAACTAGCTTGCAAACACCACCATCAGTTGAAAAACAAGCGGAGTCAGAGGTGTTGCAGCCAGCCCCAGAGGGGACCAGCAATGATTTAGAGGAGTTTGGTCCACTTTTGCCCCTGAGCTCCCAATCACAGAGGAGACAGAAATGAGCAAGATTTGGCAAGATTAAGAAAAGAGAACAGTGATAAGGAACACCTGTTCTTGTCAGCTATATAAGTCCATTGGCGTGGCTTTCTGTTTGCTTGTAGCAAATCGCTACATAAGCTCTCTTGGCTCTTGTGTTCCAACTCCCTCAACCCCTTTGGACAGACCTTTGGCTTTCTGGACCCTTTGGATTTCACTTTGACTTCGGCTCGGCTCAGAGTTTCCACTTGTTTGTTTGCCTTGGACACTCCCCACCACCTTCTTCTCTTGGGCAAGTACTATTACCTCCCTTCCCTTGCTGGCAGAGGGGCACAGGCAGGGAGTGGGACTCTGATATTTATTATATTGCGCGAATTAACAATCATGCGCACAACATCCAAGCAGTCTCACAATCAGTCTCACAGTTCCTGCCTGCCCAGATTCTATGGTGTAAACCTGCCCCCTCCCACTGTTTAGAGTGGGCCTTGGCATTCATGTATGCCAGAAAATACTGAGGGTAAAACACTTCAAAGATCAGTTTCATAAGAGGGTATAACTTATTTCGCAGAAACAGACCAAACAAGAAAGGAGGAGGAGGAGGAGCCTTATATGTCAAGGATGTTTTCACCTGTGAAGAAATCCATGACTTAAATCTGGGAAGCCAAGTTGAAAGCATCTGGGTAAGAATTAAGGGGGTGAGGAACAATAGGGATGTGATTGTGGGGGTTTGGTACAGGCCTCCGGGCCAGCCTGAGGACTTGGATGAGGCCTTCCTGGAGCAGATGACCACACATTCAAAAAGGAGAGATGCCGTGTTAATGGGAGATTTCAATTATCCTGATATTTGTTGGCAGTCAAATTCTGCAAAGACCACAAGGTCCAACAGGTTCCTTCCTTGTCTTGCAGACAATTTCATGGTCCAGAAGGTGGACGAGGTGACAAGGAGATCGGCTATTTTAGATGTGATCCTGACCAACAGGGATGATCTAGTTGATGAAGTGGAGGTGGTGGGATCCTTAGGAGGGAGTGTCCATGCTCTCTTGGAGTTTGACATCCAGTGGGAAGGAGAAACCAAGTGTAACCAGACACACATCCTAAACTTTAAGAAAGCCGATTTCTCCAAACTTAGGGAGATACATGCTGAAATCCTGTGGACAAGAATACTAAAAGAGAAAGGAGTGCATGACGGATGGGAGTTTCTTAGAAATGAGATACTGAAGGCACAATTGAAAACTTTGCCAATAAGGAGGAAAAATGGCAGGTGTCTAAAGAAACCGGAATGGTTGACTGAAGAACTCTCAGCTGAGCTAAGTGTTAAAAGAAACATGTACAGGAAAAGGAAAAATGGTGAAACCACCAAAGAGGAATTTAAGCAAATAGCCAGGAGATGTAGGGAGAAGGTCAGAAAATCTAAAATGCAGAATGAACTCAGGCTTGCCAGAGACATCAAAAACAATAAAAAGGGCTTTTCTAGATATGTCCACAGCAAAAAGAAAAACAAGGAAATGATAGGATCACTGCGTGGAGAAGGTGACCAATTAATAATGGAGTGGAGTGAGAAGGCAGAATACTTAATACTTACTTAATACCTTCTTTGCCTCAGTTTTCTCCCAAAAGGGTGGAAGTACCCAACCTTGGGCGTGGGGAGCAGGTGAGGAAGGGGGGGAAATGCAGCCCAGAATAAGGAGAGAAGTAGTACAGGAATATCTGGCTAAACTAGATGAATTCAAGTCCCCAGGGCCAGATGAACTACGTCCAAGGATATTAAAAGAACTGGCAGAAGTCATTTTTGAACCACTTGTAATAATGTTTCAGAACTCTTGGAGAACAAGAGAAGTCCCAGCAGACTGGAGGAGGACAAATGTCATCCCCATCTTCAAGAAGGGGAAAAAAGAGGACCCTAATAATTATTGCCCGGTAAGCCTGACATCAATTCCAGGAAAGATTCTGGAGCAGATCATTAAACAGCCAGTTTGTAATTACTTAGAAAGCAATACCATAATCACTAAAAGCCAGCATGGATTTCTCAGAAATAATTCATGCCAGATGAATTTTATCTCTTTTTATGATAGGGTTACAAGCTTGATAGACGAAGGGAATGCTGTAGATGTAGCTATCTTGACCTAAGTAAGGCCTTTGACAGTTCCCCATGACATTCTTGCAAAGAAGCTAGTAAAATGTGGGCTGGACAGGGCTAATGTTAGGTGGATTGTTAATTGGTTGACCGACCGCACCCAAAGGGTGATCACCAATGGCTGCTTTTCATCCTGGAGAGAAGTGACTAGTGGGGTGCCACAGGGCTCTGTCCTGGGCCCAGTGCTATTCAACATCTTCATCAATGATTTGGATGAAGGAGTGGAGGGCATGCTGATCAACTTTGGAGATGATACCAAACTGGGAGGGGTGGCTAACACACCAGAGGATAGAATCAAATTTCAGTATGACCTTATAGATTGGAGAGCTGGGACAAAGCTAACAAAATGAATTTCAACAGAGAGAAATATAGGGTCCTGCACTTGGGCAGGAAAAATAAAAGTCACAAGTATAGGATGGGGGACATGTGGCTGGATAGCAGTACATGTGAAAAGGATCTAGGAGTCTTGGTAGATCACAAACTGAACATGGGTGAGCAGTGTGACGTAGCAGCCAAGAAAGCCAACGCGATTCTTGGCTGTATCAATAGGAGTATGGTGTCTAGATCGAGGGAGGTAATGCACTCTATTCTGCATTGGTTAGGCCTCATTTGGAATACTGTGTCCAGTTCTGGGCACCTCAATTCAAGAAGGATGTTGACAAGCTGGAACGTGTCCAGGGGAGGGCGACCAAAATGGTGAAGGATCTGGAAGCCATGCCCTATGAGGAATGGTTTAGGGAGCTGGATATGTTTAGTCTGCAGAAGAAAAGGTTAAGAGGGGACATGATAGCCATGTTTAAATATTTGAAGAGATGTCATGTTGAGGACGGAGCAGGCTTGTTCTCTACCCCTCCAGAGAGTAGGACAAAGAGCAATGGATTCAAGCTGCAGGAAAGGAGATCCCACTTGAACCTCAGGAAGAACTTCCTGATGGTCAGAGCTGTCCGGCAGTGGAATCTGCTGCCTCGGAGTATGGTGGAATCTCCTTCTTTGAAGGTTTTTAAGCAGAGGCTGGATGGCCATCTGTTGGGAGTGCTTTGATGTGTGTTCCTGCATAGCAGGGGGCTGGACTTAACGGCCCTTGTAGTCTCTTCCCTCTCTATGTTTCTATGATTCTATGATTCATAGGGTTGTAGAGTTGGAGGTGTCCCAAGGGGAATCTAGCCCAGTCCCCTATCTTGCAGGAAACTGTTACTCTACTGGAAAACCCTATCCTGGGATCTACAATTTTGATATTAAAATCTGATTCCATGTGCCTGAGAGGTCGCCCAGATGGGCACGTAGACAGCAACAGTCGAACGATCAAAAACCAGGTCAAGCCAGTAAAATCCCCAGTCACATAGCCCCAGGAGACCTCAAGATGTGCAAATCCACAATAAACAAAGGGCCCTCAGCCCCTGAGAAGCCAACTTGAGGGGATTAGCGTGTTTGCCTCAAGTTGAGCAAGTATCCTATCAGGCGAGGACCATTTACATGAAGTCACACTACAACCAAATGCAGCCAAAGATCCTGAGACTTTGACAACACCTTGTAATCTCATCACGCAAAGGAAGTTACCATTGTGGAGCTTCTTTCTCGTTGTAACACCCATTGTTCTCCCCAGGAAAGAATTAGCCTTCCAGGTACTTTTTCCCCTACAAATAGTCCCAGTTTTTGAGCATTTCTTTGGATCACTCCCGGTCATCCCAGCAGACCGTTGCTCCATCCGTTGAGTAATCCCCTCAGCCCTCTCCGTGCTGAGCCCCACTTCTCCGCTGTTTTTCCCAGACCTAGGACTTCAGGACAAGGTGCAGTATTACCCCAGCTACAACCCCTTCAATATTCCCCTACCCAGTTTCCTCTCTTTTGCTTCTTAATAGGTCTTGAGTGAGTGTGTGAGTGATTGCGCTGCTGCGTGAGATTTTTATTCAATAAAATCATTTATTGGACATTTTCATTTGGTTTTTGGCTTGGCCTGACCCCGTAAAAACTGGGTAAAAAGACCCCGCTAGGTTACCCTACCTCTCGCATTGCTATTGCTCATGTTCTGGCTAGTTTCCACTCCCCTTCACGTGGAGCCCATTGAGTCCCCCAAGGGACCCCAAAAATCAGGGTAACAAAACCATTCCTAAATCTTCTTTGAGATGGCTATCTAAAAACCTCCCAGCATTTTTAGATTGACTAATCCCACACCAAATATCTCTTACCATCAGTAAGTTTTTCCTAAAATTATGTGGAATCTTTTTTCTTGTCATTTGAATCCACTGGTTCATGTTCTAGTCTCTGGAACAGCAGAAAACAAGCCAGCTCCACCTTCTGCATGGCATCTCTTCAGACAATTGAAGATGACTCCCATGTCATCCCTCAGTCTTCTCTTCTCCAGGTTAAACATAACCAGCTCCCTAATGTCAAGAAAACGTTGGACCAAACCTGTAGAAAATACTTTGTGATGTGGGTCATAAAGTGCACCTGTGGAGGGCCATGTGACTTCAGCTGAGTCATGCTGATGAGCAGCCAGGGGAGAGGGTTGCATCAGGTGTGGGGAGAATGCAAAGGCTGGCAGGATTGCATCAGCTAGTGTGAGTATAAATGTAGCTGAGAGCTAGCCAGCAAGTTGCACACAGTACCTGACGTGTCTGCCGGAGGCTCTGTCAGAAAGAGCAAGCAGAGGGATGCTGGAATGCCTTCTGGAGATTCTTGTAAATATGTACACATTGTAACTGAAGAATAAATTGCCTCCTTGATGGAAGAGAACAATTGGCATGGGTGAGTTTTTTCTGGCTACAACGCATTGCTGCTAAGGTATTCTCTGCTGCTGGGCACGCTTCCAAAACTGTGGGAGCAATCTCTGCTATATTTTGGGTGTGACACCTAAGTCATTCCCCATAAAGAGTGGTGCCTTATCTTTGACCATCTTGGTCATTCTTCTCTGGACACATTACAGCTTGTCCATATCCTTCTTGAATTGTGGTGCCCACAACTGGACCCACAACCACTCCAGGTGAGTTCTGACCAAAGCAGAATAAAAGTGACACTACTGCTTCTCTCAGTCAGGACACTACTCTCCTGTTCACACAGCCTAGAATGGCATTGGCTTTTTTCTTTCTTGTGGTTGCATCCATTCTCATGGGCCTCCCAAGAAAGCATCATAGGCCCAGAACAAGGGGATAATCTAGCCCAAAGCAGGCAACAAACAGCACACAAAGTCAGTGGAAAGATTTCCTGAGACACCTTTCCTAAGAGGATTAGGTTAGGCAGAGCTGGCTGGCGTCTGCTCCGAAGGTGAGCTCCCCCCCCCCCCGTGGCACTTGGGCTGGGTCAGCCATCTCCCTGACCATCAAAGCGTTTCATTAAGAACTCACTTCCCCCTGGCTCTGGAGGAGGGGTCTCCACCTGCCCCTTCAAAACCTTGCACCCCTTTTGCGTTTTTTTTTGCAAGGTATTTGCTGATGCAGGAGTCGCCATCCTTCTTCTTCCAGTGCGAGGCCAAGAGATGAGGCCATCGGCCTGCTGGGAAAACCTCATTACATGGGCTTTCCTGGGCAAGAAGTGAAACTGAAGCTGGATTAGCAGGAAGGTGAGATGACCTGGATTAGACGGAGCAGCGAGAGCACGTCTGGGTGAGTGTGTATGTGTTTCTCTGTGTGTGCGTGTGTGTACAGGAGAGGGAGGGAGGGATGGTGAGCTTTCCATCAGATCCTCAAAATCCTGGATCTATGGTAAGAGTTGTATTTGACTCTGCCCTTAGACTTTCTCTCTTCTCTGTGCTGGAGAATTTTGTCTGGTCAGCAATTTTTAGTGAGTTGAAAGACGTTGCACTTCCGGGACCAACATTAGTTTCTTTATGGAGTTATTTATTTGATTGATTGATTGATTGATTGATTGATTGAATTTATATACTGCCTTTCTCTCAGCACAGGATTCAAGGTGCCTTACAACCACAGTACAACTAAACATCAAAATTAAAGAAAAAAGAAAAAAACTGTTAATACAAAAGTTGGAACCCAATTGAATCACAGTTCTGTTTTTTTAAAAAAAGTTAACACAAGCTAAAAACAATCCCTCCTCTATTAAAAGTTCGCTCTGCTGCAACATATTAAAACCAAAGGGTTTTGGCTGTCAGCAGAAGGACAAGAAGAAGAGGATCAACTGGACCTCACACGGAATAGAGTTCCTCAGCTTGGGAGCAGCCACCAAGAAGGCTCTGTCCTCACCAAACATCACGGTGACGGTGGTGGGACTGAGGCCATTTCCGCACTAGACTGTTATAATGCTTTTATTCCACTGTCAACATCCTATGGAATCCTGAGGCCTTTGAGGCTCCTCCCTAAACTGCAAACCCCAGGATTCCATAGGATGCTGAAAGTGGAATAAAAGCACTATAACAGTCTAGTGTGGAAATGGCCAGAGAGAAAGCCCTTTCCAACAGATCTTAGACCTTAAAGGGAGGTACGGTCTTTCAGAGATTCTGGATCTGAGCAGTGTAATATGTAGATTGAAATAAATTGTTCTTTCCTTTGCCACATTTCTTCACATTTTATGATGATGCTGTCTTCTCAGGTATTGCATGCCAACATGTATAAATCAGGAAACATTACAAGTTAAACATGCACATCAGGGAAAGCTACAAACCAACACGTGCATGAATGTTCTTGAGCCACTTCTTTGAAAAAAAAAAAGCGACCTAATACAGCCAGTGGACATGGATGGATTTATGACTGAGTTAGTGCAAAAGCAACATGATCCAGATATAAACCGCTGTATCCATCTCTAATGTGCTGACCATGGTTCTCTGTGTGAACTTTGTTGGAAGCAGAAGCTCCAGGTGGACATTTACCAAATGAGATAGACTGTACATAGTGGTTGCCGGCTGCTGCATCTATTGGGGTGGTAAAATCACATCCTGGTTTTAGTCTGATCTTTCAAAGAGCTCCCCATGCTGCCAAAGCTATTTGGGGGTAAAATTCAGCACCTTGGAAAGCTCATTAAATGTTTGGGGATGAAAACTTCTCCAACGTGATAGCTGAGATCCAAGATAGTCTATGTGCAGTGTAAATCTTAGAATCATAGAATCCTGCAGATGGAAGAGATCCCAATGGCCATCCAGTCCAGCCCCATTCTGTGATGCAGGAAAACACAATCCAAGCCCTCTCTTTGACAGATGGCCATCCAGCCTCTCTTTAAAAACCTCCAAAGAAGGAGACTCCATCACACATTTCCTGCCAGTAGCATATTCCACTGTCAAACTGCTCTTACCCTCAGGAAGTTCTTTCTAAGATTTTACTGCAATCTCTCTTCCTGAAGTTTGAAACCATTGCTCCATAGTGTCCTAGTCTCTGGAGCAGCAGAAAACAAGCTTGCTCCATTTTCCAGATGACGTCCTTTCAAATATTTGAGCACGGCTATTACGTCCCCAGAGAGCCAGAGTGGTGCAGTGTTGAACTACAATGCTTTAGGATTTAGTTTCCCAGTTGGCCATGGAAACCCACTTGGGCAGATCACACACTCTCAGCCCCAGAAAATCCTGTGATAGGTCAATCATGCCACGTCTTAACCTTCTCTTCTCCAGGCTAAACATCTCCAGCTCCCTCATATGCTCCCCACAGGGCTTCATGGTTTCTAGGCTTTCTACCATTTTGGTTGGCCTCCTCTGGAGCAATGTCAATGTCCTTCTGGAACTGTGGTTCCCAGACAGAGGCAACTGGGATGGAGGGAAGACCTTTCATCTACTTCTGAGTCTCTGCATGATGGAGCTGTGCCTCCCTCTTCTTCTCTCCCTCTGCACCCATGGCAGTGGCAGCTGTGATGGAGGGAGGACCTTTCGCCCACTTCTGGTCATGGGCATGGTGGAGCTGCGTCTACCTCTTCTTCTCTTCTGTCAGGGCCAGGGCAGGGACAGTTGGGATGGAGAGAGGACACAGAGGGTGGTGATTCTCTATCTTTGGAGGTCTCTAAATAGTGGTTGGATGGGCCTCTTTCAGGAGTTTTAGCTATTTATTCCTACATGGCAAGGAGTTGGTCTTGCAGATATCTTAGACCCAAGCCAGATCACCCTTTATAGGTCACCATTTTGAATGATTACCAGGCAGAGAAGGGAGGGGATATTTTCTGAGAAGTAAGCTAACCAAAGGAAAGCCTCTGCCCTTAATAAGCCTTGTTTGGGAGAAGCCTTGAACTTTTTGCTGTTCCTTGCTTTGCTTCTTGGAGGCAGATGGTGGTGTAACAGTGCTCACTCCATGCAGGTGATTATGACCCAAGCTGGGCGCTACCACTTTTGGCGTTTCTTTATTCGATCTGGCCAACTGATCCCTTTGTTTTTCCCCCAGAGCAAAGGGAGAGGAATTTGCCCGGGCTGGTGGTCCAGATGGCAGCCATGGGAGCTAATCGGCCTTGGCACAGCAGGCCGCAGGAACCCAGTGGTCTGGTGGGGCTGTTAGTAACCCAGGGGCAGATCAGGGAACAGCAGGGAAGGGATAAAGCTCCTTCCAAATACAGTCGGGAATGTGCCAGGAAATTATTGCTGAGAACTCGCTCCAGAGCATAATCGACAGGGCCACATATGTAATCTGCTGGGGCGAGAGGGGGAGGCAGCCATATGGGCATATAACGCATTGTGATGACAACATTTTATTACATGGCAAGAGCTTTCTTTCCTCCTGGCTTCGTTATACCTGAAGGCACCGGGGAGGCTTAACTGCCTTCTGGACCAGCAAGAAAGACAAACCCCAGGATTCTGATTTTAGCTTCTCGGAGCAATAATGAGAAATGAAAGTGGGGGCGGAAAGGTACAAATCAATCCCTCACGTAATTCCTGTTTTCTCCTGTTAATTTTTACCAAGTTATTATTTGCAACAATGAGCCAAAAAGCACAGTATTTTTTATATTTTATATGGATAATTTCTTTTACAATTATAGTTTTATTATTCTTTCCTTGTGTGTGCGTGTGTGTATGCATGCATATGTACATACATACAATCCGCCCTCCACGTTAACTAGAGTTAGGAGTGCAGGATCCCTGCTAAACTGGGAAAATTGCAAATATCAAAGTGTGTGTGTGTGTGTGTGTGTCTGTGTGTGTGTCTGTGTGTGTGTGTGTGTGTGAAGGGGTCCAAGGCATGGCAGGGAGAGTGGGCACCCAAGGTGCAGACCAGGTCAGAGAAAGCAGAGGGAAAGAAAGTGGGTTGGTGTGGTGGCCCCCTTTCTCACCTGTCTCCTCCTTGGGCGTGGGGACCATCAGAAGAGGATCGGTGGTGCTGAGAAATCTGGCTGCGATCCATCCTTAGCTGGCTACGCAGCAGCTGGTGGTGGTGGTGGTGGAGGAGGAGGAGGAGGAGGAGGAGGAGGAGGAGGAGGAGGAGGAGGAGGAGGAGGGATTTTTAAAGGTCTGCAAGGTCTGATCGGAGCTGCTGAGACGGAAGGTTCCCCCCAGAAAAGAAGCACTTGGGGTGGTGGTGGGGAGGCAGGGGTTGAAGAAACTTGCAAATAACCAAACTCGTGAAAGTTAAACCCGCAAATATGGAGTGTGGACTATGGCCATTTCTGCACGAGGCGAGGGAATCGCCCCGTGACGCTACTTACCGGGTCTTTTGGCTCCCCGGTCCGGTCCAGACTGCTCCGGAGCAGTGCGTGCTCGTCGCTCCGCACTGCTCCAGGGACAAAAATGGTGGCTTCCGGTTGGTCGAGGGTCTTGACCAACCGCTGAAGCTCGCCAGCCTAAAGCCCGCCCCCGGCAGATTGTAGGCTCGCATTGGTGCGAGCCTGTGATTCTGCACAAGGGAGCAGGCTCGCACTGGCGCGCTCCGTGCTTTTGAAAAACCGCAAGAAACAGGTTTTTCAAAAGCACGCTGAACGACCACTTGGGGGCGTTCCAGAGCGGGCTGAGGTGCAGAACTACACTAAGTAGTCGGCTCCCAGGTGCGGACGTCCTCCCTGGATGACAGACTGCACCGTTTCTAATACCCCGTGCTGAAATTGCCTATATGTATTTTAGACTGTACACCTTTGGCTGAACCCATTGTTTTGGTTGCTTTATTTGGAAAGTGCCATGTACGTCAATGGTGCTATATAAATAAATGATAATGATTATGATAATGGTGATGACTAATAGTAGGAGGGGAAGACCTATTATTATGTCCCTTGTCCTAAATTTTCCAAGGGCTGGGTGAGGTGATACAGGTGTTTCAGATCTTTACAGCCATCAGTTAGTGTCGATGTGTGAAAGCAATAAATCTGCCTTTGAAAAGTCAGTTTCCCAAGATTCTAAATTCCCCCTGAGAAAATTCCTACCATTGCAGTAGTGAGGACTCCTGTATTAATATATGCAGTGTGACATGAAGCCATTATCTTTGCTCATACTTTTGCTAATGGGTTGGAATTTGTGGATGTCATTCAATCCATCTGTTTCTTTTTCTAGCCTTCTTTTGTAATTTCCTCGTTCGAGGACCACAACCTGTAAATCCCTTACTGTGTGCCCGGGAAAGCTGAAATGTTCTGCAACTGCTTTCTGGGCATCACCATCTTTAATATCATATTTGTGGCCATTAATCCTTTCATGCAGGGACTTTCCGCCCAATGTAGAGTGCGGAGGGGCACTGCTGGAGTTGCACATGTGAAAAAAGAAATCTTCTCACAGGGAGCTTTGAATTCAGACGAACACAGCTACTTCCTTTGAGAAAGGCAGACATTCAGAGTCACATTGCTGCAGTGCGTCCCCAGTAAAGCTTGAGCTGGGAAGGAATGGGATTCTCCTCTAGCTGCAACTGGGCGTGCCTGTCCAGAGCAGACAAGGTAAACAGCAGGTCGTAAAAGCATAGAATCCTAGAGTTGGAAGAGACCCCAACTGAGCCCACCCCCTTCTGCCATGCAGGAAGACACCATCCAAGCCCTCCCTTTGACAGATGGCCATCCAGCTTCTCTTTAAAAACCTCCAAAGAAAGAGGAAACTCCACCACACTCCACTGAGACAGCAGCGTATTCCACTGTCAAACTGCTCTTACCCTCAGGAAGTTCTTCCTAACGTTTAAGTAGAATCTCTTTTCCTGAAGTTTGAAGCCATTGTTCCATGTCTGAGTCTCTGGAGCAGCAGAAAACGGGCTTCCTCCATATCTTATCCTTTCAAATATTTCAATATAGCTATCATGTTCCCCCCCTTAACCTTCTCTTCTCCAGGCTAAACATCCCCAGCTCCCTAAGCTGCTCCTGCTAGGGCTTCATGGGCCCTTTCCACAGCTCACCTTATTTCGGAGACACTCAGTGCATGTCCCGGCATTGTCTCTGCTGGGAGGGGACTGCAACAGGAGTGCTTACCTCCGGACCGGTGCCTCCGTGAATGGAGGAAGTGCGATGGCACCGCCTCTTTCTTCCACAGCACAGCCAGACACTATCCCAGGCTGAGCCGGGGCAGGAAGCATACCCATTGCACCTTCAGGACCTCTGTACGTCAGGTAAGTGCAAGACGGGTGGCAGGAGGGTTGTGTGATTGCTGGTGGGGAAAACCCATCAAGGATTTGTGGTGCAGTTGCACCACCTGGGGACGGGAGAAAGGTCTGGGTCCCATCCTTCTCCCATCCTCAGCGTGGGATGATGACATCCTACGGAAAGGGCCTTGGTCTCCAGGCCTTCTAACATTTTGGTCGCCTTTCTCTGTATGCATTCCATCCACAATCCCTTGTTGAAAGTGTGTGAACAGTGAAAACAGACAGAAAAAGGGCTGGCAGATAAGGTTGCTCCCCCAGCTCTCCCCGGCATGTTAGTAAAGTCTACTTGCACAAGTCCTGTCAGGAACTGAGATCACACACGCAAAAGTAACAATGCCTGTGCATGATTTATTAGGAGCGTGGTGCTGGTACAAGACTTCAGTGATCGAAACTGAAGGCAATTTGCAGAGACAAAACGTTATAGCCCAACGATCCTTTCCCACGGTAAACAGTCAGCCGATGACTCCGGGGAACTGACTGATACTAGTACTTCCTATCTGTCCTAAATTCCAGGTGATGTTTACATAACGGTCTCTGGTACACAAGCAAGCAGCTACATGTTTCTACTACATATCCCATACTAAATACCTTCCCCTACAGAATATGGAGGGACCACCCGACAAGTCCAGTCAACAAAATGGAGCTCAGAAGAAAAGTGGGGGGTAGTCAGACAAAAAAAAACATCCCTGGGTACATTTTGGAAGATGCCTTCAAGGCGGACTCTAGAAAGTGCATTTTTAAATTATTTATTAAGCTTGCCGGACCTGGTTGTTTCATTCCACAGGTTCCTATTGTTAGTTTTGGATAAAAGAAAGTTTGCTGAACCTGTTGAACTGCTCTCCTTTTTTGTGACGCAGGAACCTTGTCCAATTTTCTCTATGTTCTTTCTGCCTCTGGTATCCCTTTTTTCTAGTCAAAGAAGCAACGTGCAGGAGCACATCTACATACTGAGGAATACAGGCTGGGTATCCCTTATCCGAAATGCTTGGGACCAGAAGTGTTTTGGACTCCTATTTTTTTTTTTTTTTGATTAAGATTTTGGAATATTTCAGTATGTGTAATGAGATATCTTACAGATGGAACCCAAGTATAAACACAACAGTCATTTAGGTTTCATGTACACCTAATATTCATAACCCAAAAGGTAATGTTATACAACATTTTTAATACTGCACTGTTCTTTTGATGTGGTGTCTGCTTTTCTCCTCTTGTGTTCCTCCAGTAGGGACTATGAGAGAATCACAGAGGCTTGCTGGTGGCTGTGCATTCACTGCTTGCAAAGTTTCTTGGGCCATTTCCGCACTACGCTGTTATAGCACGATGATTCCACTTTCAACCTCCTATGGAATCCTGGGGTTTGCAGTTTCAGGAGGGGCTGACCGGCCCCTCCCGAAACTGCAAACCCCAGGATTCCATAGGAGCTTGAAAGTGGAATCATCGTGCTATAAGAATGTAGTGCGGAAATGGTTTTGGTCAACTTGGCACCTTTTTAAACCCCTCCCAGTTCGCTCTCGATTGCGTGCACGTGTACTTGCTTCTTTCAAAGCAAGCTGAGAGGGGGAAAAGGGTGCCCAGCTGACCAAGAAACTTCGCAACCAGTGAACCTGCACATGGTCCAAAGCAAAGAGAGATGTTGCAAACCGTGTTCACAGCCTCAAGCAAACTCCGTAAGAAGACGACCGTGTTCTGCTTTTCAAAAGTGTTGGATTTTGGTACATTTTGGATTTCAGATTTTCAGACAAGGATGTTCAGATAACAGATCTCAAAGACTAAATAAATAATAAACTGACAAGCAGAAGCAGGCAGAACACTGGCTCTGTTTGACCGGAACACAAGCAGGTTATTGCTTCCCTGTTTCCTCGGCTGCTCAGTCTTTCTCTGGAGATGGGCAACACGTGGAGATGTCGGCATGCTCGGACTCTTTGCTTTGCTTCTCTTCCCTTCTCCCAGGAAGGCTCATTAGGTCTCCCTCTCTCCACGGGGAGCTGACATTCAATTAACTGGATGACTTCTGCCGGGCGACCCCTGCAAGTCTGACAAGGGTCTGTTTACAAACACAGGCTGTTTGGCCCAGAAGGGAGGGCAGGTTAGGTCACACGCCCCCCGCCCCCGGGACCCCCACAGGGCCGGTTTGTTCGGAAGCCTCAGAAGACGTTAAACAAGGCCTTTTGTGGAGGGAAGATCAAGCATATTGCCTCCGGAGGGGAGGCTGCCCTTCCGCACGACTGCAAAGGAGGCCAGGCCGGGTTGGGTTGCGGGGGGCAGGGGGGACGGGGTTGCAGAAAGAGGGGCTTTTGTGTTTCCATTTGTGCACTTCCTTATTTATTTATCTCCCGTGGCTCCTCAGAGGGGTCCGTGGTGGCCTTTGAGACCCCAGCAGACCCCTCCGCCAAAGCCCCCAGCACAAGAGAGGGAAAGAACATTCTCTACTATTGAGTTCCCAGTTGAAAACTAATATTAATTAAAAATTAATAGTGTTGGGATGATTTTTTAAATTATTATTACTATGCCTTTCCACGATAACAGGACTCAAGTCAGCTAACAACATATTTAAAACAAAACAAATTTAAAACAATGCAAAACATTCACTGTTGACCAAAGGAGGAGGAGCAGCCTTCAGCAGATGGACTTAGAATCATAGAAATGTAGAGTTGGAAGAGACCCCAGGGGCCATCCAGTCCAACCCCCTGCCATGCGGGAACACCCTCAAAGCACTCCCGACAGATGGCCATCCAGCCTCTGCTTAAAAACCTCCAAAGAAGAAGGAGACTCCACCACACTCCATGGAGGCAGCAGATTCCACTGTCGGACAGCCCTGACCGTCAGGAAGTTCTTCCTGAGGTTCAGGTGGAATCTCCTTTCCTGCTGCTTGAATCCATTGCTCCTTGTCCTGGTCTCTGGAGCGGTAGAGAACAAGCCCACTCCCTCCTCTACATGGCATCCCTTCAAATATTTAAACATGGCTATCATGTCCCCTCTTAACCTTCTCTTCTGCAGACTAAACATACCCAGCTCTCTAAGTCTATCCTCATAGGGCTCGGCTTCCAGGCCCCTCACCATTTTGGTCGCCCTCCTCTGGACACGCTCCAGCTGGTTGATATCCTTCTTGAACTGAGGTGCCCAGAACTGGACACAGTATTCAAGATGAGGTCTAATCAAAGCAGAGCAGAGTGGTTACCAGTACCTCCCTCGATCTAGACACCATACTCCTATTGATGCAACCAAGAATCGCGTTGGCTTTCTTGGCTGCCGCATCACACTGCTGACTCATGTTCAGCTTGTGGTCTATTAAGACTCCTAGATCCCTTTCGCACGTACTGCCATCCAGCCACACGTCCCCCATCCTATATTTCTGCATTCCATTTTTTCTACCTAAGTGTAGGACCTTACACTTCTCTCTGTTGAATTTCATTTTGTTAGCCTTGGCCCAGCTCTCCAATCTGTCCAGGTCATTTTGAATTTTGATCCTGTCCTCTGGCGTATTAGCAACCCCTCCCAGTTTGGTGTCGTCTGCAAATTTGATGAGCATGCCCTCTATTCCTTCATCCAAGTCGTTGATGAAGATATTGAACAGCCCTGGGCCCAGGACAGAACCCTGTGGCCCCCCGCTAGTCACTTCTCTCCAGGATGAAAAGCAGCCATTGGTGAGGAGCACCCTTTGGGAACGGTCAGTCAACCAGTTACAGATCCACCTGACAGCAGCCCTGTCCAGCCCGCATTTTACTAGCTTCTTTGCAAGAACGTCGTGGGGAACTTTGTCAAAAGCCTTACTGAAATTGAGATATGCTATATCCACAGCATTCCCTTCTCAGACTTCCTTTTCTCAGGTTTTCAGTGGCACCAGCATGGCACCCAGATGTACTTCTATACCCACTCAGTGGCCAGGGGGGCATAGCCGTGCCAAGGGGCAACCTGAATGCCATTGTATACCCATCATCCTTGGACCAGCAGCGTAGGTATGCTGGTAGAAATCTATGCTCTGCCAGTAGTCAGGGTCTTAGCCAAACTGAAACCAGTCCTAAGAAGAGATTTAAATCTTTGCAAATTTTTTTCCTGCACACAACGAATAATGTTTGCTGGTTTTCTTCCTGGTGCACAAAATCACCATGCAGTTTTGCATAGAACACATCTTCTGTGCTGGAATCCTGGAGACAGGGTTCAAATTCCTGCTCTGCCATGGAAACCACTGGGTGACTCTGGGCACATCACTCTCTCTCAGTCTCAAGAGGAAGGCCACGGCAAAACCTCTTTGAACGAATCTTGCCAAGAAAACGCTATGATAGGTTTGCCTTAAGGAACAATTCGAAGGCACCCAACAAAAACAACAATCCTGTTGGTGGCATACTTCCACTTCCCATGCACATATTTATGATCATTGTGCAAACAGTTATTCCACGCCTTCTTGCACAATGCCTCTTCCCTATCTTGCAAGACTGCCTATCAATGTAGGGATGTTCCTTCAGCCATTTTGTGCTTAGGGGACAGTGACTTACTGGATACCCAAGGATTATCTGGCTGCATACAGGGGAAAAAAATCTGAAGATTGTTGGAGATATGGGAAGGAGATGACTTCTCATTTTTCTGTCTACAGCCCGATTATTCCCAGCACACCTTCCCCAAGCAACTGCCTGGCTGGAGGAGCATCCACCCATCCACCTGTGAAGCGAGTGATGGCAATAACACTCTGCTTCCTGTAGTGTAGGACTTCAGTTTTTATTCTGGCCAAAAATTACGTACATATACACACATGGAGACTTCTCCACTCCCCAGTCCTCAAAACTGGAGGAGATGAGGATCTCCAGGAAATAAAAAAAACTCACACAAAGCCCTGGATGGGCCTGCTGACTCCTCATGACTCCTGCCTTGATCTTAATGGATTCTGAAATGCAGCACATGAAATAAGTGTGCCTCACAGCCGCGGATCAAGGCCTGTTTGCTTCGTGCAACTCCATAACCTCTCACTCCCCTGATGATTGACAGGGATCCCAACAGCCAGAAAACCTGTCAGGAAGAATAATAGTGCAACAAGATTTCCACAGTTTTCTCTCTGTATTCAAATACATATCCTCCAGTTTGGCAGGGACAATCTTGATTGATTCTCTCCAATCCCACTTTTCCAGCTGCTTTTAAAATGTCCCGGTTTCTCTTTACGCCTCCTCCTTTGCCCTCAGCTTACTCACACGGCTGCAAAGGTGGCTTTCACTCTGTTAACTCAGCAGAGGGGAGGAGAGAGGAAGGGGTTGAATCTTGCCCTCCCCAGGAGGCTCATGCAAAAGCCAACCACGGCATCTTCTCCTACCTTCTCTGCTCTTCTCCATTCATAACTTTTGCCACGGTGAGCACACTCTGATGTTGCTCGGTCACACACGTCCCAGTTTTCACTTGGGAAGCGATGGAGGGCGTGTAACTCCAGTTCCCCATCCCGGTGCGTCCGTTCCTTCTTCTCTTCCTCGTCCCCTCCATCCATCACGTTCTCATCACCTCTCCCACCTGCTCCAACCCCACCGAGCCTACTCATGGCGAGAGACATCTGTGCCGCAGCTTGTGGGGTATCGCTTCAGGTGAGCCATGTGTTGTTCCTCCTTGAGATCCCCTTCCTCCCTCCCTCCCTTCCCTGTCAGCCTCATTTAGGCCCTGGCTGTTGGGGAGGCCAATTAGAGGAGGGGGAGCGGGCGAGGGGGCGGCCGGTGTGCCGCGTGCCACCCATAACCACAAGGACTTAAGCGCCTCAAATCTCTCTGATTACCAAGCTGTTCCTGCTAGCAGCCCGCCACCTCCAGACAAAAAAAGGGCTAGATCAGGATCAATCAGTCCTCCCCAAAGGGGGGCTCTCAGCCACACCCTCCAACCCAAACCTTGAGCACCTAGCCGGCTCCGGAGTCAGGTTCGGCTCCGGGAGAACCATATGCTCGCAATTAAGTTAAACTTCTGGCTTTGTGGCCAGAGGCGGCGGCAGCAACCACCAAAGCAGCGACGGGACCCCAAGGGCATTGGGGCAAAAGGGAGGGGTGCTTGCGAGGAGGGGAGGGGGGTGGGCTGATCCAATTGACGCCACCGGTTCACCCCAAGCCCTGCCCTCTGCCGAGACGGGGCATATTCCATTCCAGCTGTGGCATTGTTAAGTGAATTAACTTTATCCTCAATTTAAAAAGCCAGCGTGAAATCGAAAGAACTGAGGGGGGAGGAAAATAAAGAACATGAACAGGAGGATGGGGGAGGAGACCAGTGTTGGAAAACTCCAACTGGCTAAGTAACTAATGTGAAATTTGCTCAGGCCCAGAGACAGACCCTGGCAATGAGACCGACAGCTGAGCCTAGCTCTGTCTGCTTTGATTTTTGCAGCCTCCTGTTATCCATCCAGGTGAGTGCAATGGTTTGGAAACTCGGCATCAAGCGTGCATAGAAGGAGGCCCAGGAAGTTGCCAGGCAATGAGGCGCCACTGGTGCACCATCCGGGGGCACCAGAGGGCAGAGGTGGGCACGGAAGATGCACTGCCAAGTCAGCTTGAATCTAGAGTTGCCTGTGAACGATCCTCCCAGGCCCTGAGGTTTCCTCCCCAAAACCTGAAGCCTATGGATGGCCCCCAGTGATGTCATGAAACATCGTGCCTTAAGCACCAGCCACAGCTGCTGACAGTTTGTCTCTGAAACAGAGACAGAGGCCATTTCCATACTACATTGTAATAGTGCTATAATTCCACTTTCAACATCCTCCTGTGGAGTCCTGGGGTTTGCAGTTTAGGGAGGGGCCTTTAGAATTCCCAGCCAGAGAGCTCTTGGGCCTCAGGAAACTACAAACCCCAGAATTCCACAGGATGTTGAAAGTGGAATTACAACACTATGGCCATTTCCACACGAGGCTGTTCTAGCGCGGTGATTCCACTTTCAACCTCCTATGGAATCCTGGGGTTTGCAGTTTCGGGAGGGGCCTCCCGAAACTGCAAACCCCAGGATTCCATAGGAGGTTAAAAGTGGAATCACCGCGCTAGAACAGCCTCGTACGGAAATGGCTTATAACAGTATAGGGTGGAAAAGCATAGAGACTATACTTTTCTGTTTGAAAATTAAGACAGAAATCTCGGCTCAAAGTGCTGCTCCCTGGGAAGGATTATTCCTTTTCTCCAATTTAGGGAGATGGAATGAGGGACATTTAATCCAGCCTATTTACTTCTAGGGAGAGCCAGCATGATGTAGTGGTTGGAGCGTCGGACTACCACCCTGGAGACCAGGGTTTGATTCCTCGCTCAGCCATGGAAACCCACTGCACAACCTCAGGCGCATCACCCAATCTCAGTCCCCAGAAAACCCTGGGATGGGTTCACCGCAAGGTCTCCAGAAGTCAAAAATGAGTTGAAGGCACACAACAACAGCAGCAACAACAATTTACTTCTGTCCAAAAGGTGAATGAAGTACAGAATGGAAGGTGAGTCCTGTCCCCACAGAGATTGGAAGGAGCTCCTGAGCAAGTCTATAGGAGCTCTAGGCAGCTGGTTGTAGCAACAAATCAGTGAAGGCTTGAAAGTTGTAGCAAGCGGCTGCTCTCCTAGCTGACCTGGTGATTTTTACCCAGCCCTTTCCTCTTCCCTGGAACTGAGCCCCCCAAAACTGGAGAATTTGCACCTCCATTTCCTGCCTAGAGATGTCCCACAAAAACTGGAGACTTAGGGCCAGGCCTTGATACTGGGCCACCCTACTTGCATCTGGAAGACGTAGGACCTGGCAGAACATGGACCTGCTTTCAGTATCAGGCTACCACCAGACCACAGTAAGAAGCAGGATTCTGAGTGAGGGCAGTCTATGTTACTTGAGAGTGACCTGAGTTTGGACACAGTGGTCCACAGATGTCACAGACGTACTTGCATTTGGAATGATTTCCAGAAGGAAAGAGACTGGTTGAGAAACGAATTGACTGAAGACCACTGACAGAATGCCTTCACATTTTCTCAGTCTCCTTCCCAGGGCTGAAAATGTGGAGGCCGGTTTTTCTACATTCTCTGGGGCAGTCTGGAAAAATCCTAATGAATGTTTTTAAAGTGATTTAAATTG
This sequence comes from Cyclura pinguis, assembly GCA_030412105.1. NCBI lineage: Eukaryota > Metazoa > Chordata > Lepidosauria > Squamata > Iguanidae > Cyclura > Cyclura pinguis. The sequence goes on from CM059601.1 coordinate 2,221,064, forward strand.
GTAGCAAAGCATGTCTGTGATCTCACACCATGTTTTTTTGGAGTGTAAGTCTCTGTTAGTAGGAATTACTCATCGACGGTGCTATGCGACCCTTGTGTTGAATGGAAATGCTGTGCCACTGAACGTGTGACTAAATACACAACAAACGGCACAACAGAAAGCACAACTGTATGTGCAATGAACAGCATAACCAAATGAGCCCTGTCACCAATTTCTGCAGGGGCAGACGAACATGTACCAGCCAAAAATGTGCACGCACCACCGCACTGCAAGGGGACCTCTGCTTCCACAGCTTGGAACTGAACGTGAATACCTGATCGCTTCTACAAGGCAACTTACACACAAGTAAAAAACCAACAGGAATCCACCAAGTATCCTCCAAAAGACAGCTAGCATGGTGCAGCAGTCTGAATGCTGGACTAGGATTCTTGGACACCAGGGTTCGAGTCTGTGCTCAGCCCTTGAAACCCCCTGAGTGATCTGGGGCAAGGCACACTCTCTTAGCCTCAGAGAAAGGCTATGGGAACCCCCTTTGAAATACATCCTGCCAAGAAAACCCCATGAAAGCCTTGCTCAGGGTCACCACAAGCTGGAAATTATTTAAAAAACAAAAAGAAGAAGAAAGAAGGAAGAAGAAGAAGTTGTAGTCATCAGTCACAGGCCTATATTACTTTTCTGTTTTTCTACGTTTTCTTTCTTGTTTTCATACAACAGTTCATAGATCAAGGCTATTCCCCCTTAGATCAGTCTCTTTTCTCCTTCTCCTTCTTCTTCCTCCTCCTCTTCTCTGCCTCAGGGATCCATATTGGTCACTCACAGCCCCTTCTGATTACATTCACCCTGTGTTAAATTGTTTGTTCCTCCAATTTTCTCCCTGCTGCAAGACATCTTCTGCAACTATGCCATTGTCGAAGGAAAAGGTGTCTAGCAGCAAGATGAGGGAGATGAGAAGGGATTTCCTGATGGGAAGAGCTGTTTTTGACAGCAGAAAATACAGCCTCACTGGAATGTGGTAGAGTCCCCTTCTTAGAAGGCTTTTAAACCGAGGCTGGGTAGCCCTCTGTCAAAGGGAGGGCTTTGATGGCGTCTTCCTGCATGGCTGAATGGGGTTGGACTGGATGGCCCTTGGGGTCTCTTCCAATTTCTATGAATCTGAACTTTGGTCAGCCTGACTAATGTCCCATCAGAAGTAAAACAGCATGAATTGCCAAGACTGAGCAATCAACAGCTGTTAGTTTTTAGTTTTCAGGGGCTTTTTTGTTTTTGTTTGGAAAAAGAGCAACATGAATTACTTGTCTCAAATTGTACTGCCTTGCAATTGTTTGCAGAAGTATTCACACACACACACACACACACACACACACACACACACTTTGACTTCTCCACATTTATTGTGTTGCAAGCAGGAACTGAAATGTATATACCTGGCATTATTACCACTAGAGAGACACAAGATACAATACAGTGTAAAGGTGTGAAGTATTCTTATTGTGGCACCAGTGTTGGGTTAATCAAAACACACTGGCATAATTTTTTTCCCTAAATGTTATGGCATTAAATAGGACCCCAGGTATAAAACTGCTCCTGTGCTGAGTCCAACCAACCCCAGATTGCCTACTCTGGCTTAGCAGACATGGCTTTCCAGAGTTTCAGGATTCTTTTCCTAGTCCTGGATCTGGTATTCTCCACATAGAGTTAAGAGTCCTGGAGGTGAGCTTTACTTGGAACATCTCTAAGAAGGTTCCTGCTAAACTGACGGAAGAAAGTCAAGTTGAGCAATACTTCCCTCCCAGCTAATGTTTAACCTCCCAGCCTGCAGTTCCACCGCTCAGTGCTTCCTAACCCTGGCCATTTCCTCACTAAACTGTTATAGCGCTATGATTCCACTTTCAACATCCTCTGGAATCCTGGGGTTTGCAGTTTCGGGAGGGGCCAGCCAGCCCCTCCTGAAACTGCAAACCCCAGGATTCCAGAGGATGTTGAAAGTGGAGTAATAGCGCTAGAACAGTCTTGTGCGAAAATGGCCCCTAACCCTAATCCAAGGAGGAAGAAGAGGAGGAGAAAGAGCGCTGGTTCTCTGCACCCCTCCCCCTGTCTTCTGCAGTCCTCCCCAATCTCACCACCCTTTTTTAACACATTTCTGCAAACTCCTAAGCTCAAGTAGTCTTTTTCTTTATGCTTTCCAGACTATACAGTCGACCCTCTGCATTACCAACAACAAACAGTGGGGCCAATTTGGTGGCATACCCAGGGCCATATTTCCAATTGAGCAATTGCTTGATCCAGCCATATTTGAGAAAAAAAGAAAATTTCTAGAACTAGACTCAGAACTTTGGTACCTTATCCCTTCAACACCATCCTCTGAATTGTTTGTTTGGTTGTTGTTGCTGTGCGCATTCAGGCCACTTCTGACTTATGGCCACTCTAAGTCAAACCTATCACAGGATTTCCTGGGGGATGAGAGTGTCTGCCATCGCCCAAGGTCACCCAGTGTGTTTCCATGGCCGAGCAGGGAATTGAAACCTGGTCTCCAATGGAAGGCCAAATGTTCACACTGCTACACCATGCTGGCTCTCATACATTCTTTCCTGAGATCTGGGAATTCTATATTTGCTGCTGAAGGCCCCCATAGGAATCTGCCAAAGTCACACAATCTTCATGGGAGGGTTTTCACTCTGTTCCACAGCATAGGTTTTTCTGGTGAGGACATGAGAGACGGGGCCTTCTCGGTGGCTGCTCCTAGGCTGTGGAACTCCCTCCCACATGAAACTTGGTTGCCCTCCCTTTGCTTTCTTTTCACCAGTGGGCAAAGACATTCTTATTCAAACAAATGTTCTTATTTAAACAATCTTTAACTGGTTGGTGCAGAAGGATATGCAATGGGTGCGCTGTTTTTTAAATATGCATAAATGTGTTTAATGCGCTTTTGTTTTAAACAAAATCATTGTTATCATCGGATTGACTGAGCCCCAATCTTTAATTAAGTTCCAGCCTTGGGGGAAATGGTGGAAGAATAAGATCATCATCATCAACAACAACAACCATTTAATGCTTTTTAAAACTTCCGTACTACATATTGTTTCAGCCATTTCATTTTAACTTATTTTGTAAGCCACTTGGGGTCTCCTATTGGGAGAAAAGTGAGGTTTAAATCAAATAAATAAAAGAAATAGGTGCCTATCACTCCCCTTCCAATGGACATCTCTGAGAACACTGGAAGCTGAAATGTCTGATACTTTTGAATACAAAATACTAATTTCCAATCATTTTATCATTCCAGGTAACGAGAAGAATAGTGCCCACTTAACGGACTCTAATGGGCAAAAAGCAAATCAGTGCTTTTTACAGGTGAAAGAAAGAAGGCCCCTGCCTAAACTGCAAACCCCAGGATTCCATAGGATGTTGAAAGTGGAATAATAGCACTATAACAGTGTAGTGCGGAAACGACCACAGTAACAAGGAGGAGGAACTGAGGGCGCATTGTGCAAGTCCTCTGGCTCTAATGATCTGGACTGTTGATAAAAGAGTGTAATTTCTCTGCAAACTGGAGGAGAAACTGTACTTCTGAAACCCCTTCAAATATGTTACTTTCAGCAGCCAATATTATTAGATGTTTTTTTCCTCTTCATGAAGCACAGACAGAATGCCGCTAGACTAGAGCATCACCGCCTGTGCCTAAGATGAGAATGAATTTTCACCTCCAGCTGTAGAGGCACCAAAGATGAGTCCTCCCCGATGCAAAGTAACTGGGACATGTTCAACCTTGCAGCAATTTTGTGAAGAGCTGCCCCTGGGCATGTGCAGGATTTTACCATATCTCTTTCTTTGGCTGCAACCAATATGCTCAGATGAAATTCTTAAGTTATTGTAGCACTTGAAATTTGGACGTTGCGGGAAAAATTCAGCGGTGGTGATGGGGAATCCTTACTGCATGCTCTTGTTTTCCACACACACACACTTCGGCCCCTTGTGCATGCCTCTGGGATCCAGAACCAACGGCTCAGAAGCGCTGTTTGCATTCAAATCACCCACCCCCCGAGATTATTTTAATGCTTGCTTGCCCACTTGGTCCCCCCGCCCGGTCCAACAAACACGCCACGCGCCCTCCGATCCTTCTGCTGCCCCCCAAATCCAGCTGGCGCGCGCCAAGCCGCTGCAGCGTTTAAGGCGACACTCTCTCTACCTACCCACCGCCCCACCCGCGCACCCCGCCCCCTCGCTCGCTCTCCTTTCTCTCCCCTCCTCCCGACCTCCGCGCCTCTCCTTTTCCCTTTCCTTCCTCGCGAGGAGGCCCGCGTCAGCGCGCGTCAGCGGCCGGACAGACGGTCCCCCTCCCCACCTTCCCCGACGTCAGGCGGCTGGGGCGTCACCGCCGGCACTCGCCCTGGGATTAGAACTCGCCTCCCGGCTCTCGCCCGGCGCCTCCCTCTCCCTCCCTCCCTCCCACTCGAAGGAACTTCGCCGGCACTGGAAGAGACCGGGGGACCGCGCCGGACCCCCAGCCTCACAGATGGTAAGTTGGAGGGGGGGGACTCCCTGTGCCTGGACAGAAACGAGGGGCACCGCTTTGAGGGGGGCTTTCAGGGGTGTCTCTCGTTACTCTGGGCTCCTGGCTTCTCCGAGGGACCGGCTGGGGCGCCTCCTTTACTGAGTCTCGCCAGCGCTGGGCCGGCCGCCTTTCGGGTCCCTCTCCTTTCTTCTTTACGCACCGCCAGGGGAAGCGCTTCCAAGGAGCGGCCCCAGGAGCTAGGCGGGACGGGAAGACGCCTCGCCTCCCTCTCCCTGGCATCTCTCGCCCAGCCCGAGAAAAGCCGCTGGGGGGCATTCTCCCTAGCGGAGCGGGGGAGGTCCAGGGGGGACCCAGGGCAGGGTTTAGCGGGGTAGTTCGCAAGACGAGACTTGCGGAGGAATGGCACGGACGGTCGAGTGTCCGTTGGAGTGGATGGTTTCGCGTGATGGCGGGGGGAGGAGGGTAGGATCCATGCGCCCAAGGGCAAGGGAGCCCCCAGAAGAGTGCCGTCCGAGCCCCGCCTGCTGCTGGCGGCCGCCGTCCCACCCCCTCTCGTTGCGCTCAGACTCTCGCTTTGGATAGGGATGTGGTCACGCGCACACAGGGCCCATCCAAGGGTCGCTAGGCTAGATCGTCGAGAAACGGGGGATGGGTGGGTCGCCCCCTCCCCTCTATTGCATCCTTGAAGCTTTTTTTGCGGGGGGGGGGTGTCGCTGGAGTATTTAATCTGCTCCTTTAGTATTCTGAGCTACCGCCGGGGGGACAGCAGGTGAGCTGCGCGTTGGAGGCGCACCAGGTAAGAAAGGGGGGCGGAGAGGCTCCCGCTCCGTGAGAGAGAGAGAGACAGAGAGAGAGAGAGAGAAACCCCTGGATAGGGGGAGGACGGGGAGGGAATGGGGCAACATGGCCCGTCTCTTCACACACACACACACAGCCAATTCTCCAGCCTGCTTTAAAGCTGTCCGGCTGGAGCGCAAAGCGGGAGGAGAGCACCTGGAATTTGGCTTGGATTGTATTCCTCTCCCAAAAGAGAAAAGGTGGCCTTTGCCTGGGATTCTGGGCGTTGTAGTCCTCCAAGTGAACGGGGGAGTCTTGGGAGGGAGATTTTTCGCAATTGTAGCCCTCCGGTTAAGTTAAAAAAAATGGCTAGGGGATTCTGGGGGTTGCAGTTGTCCTATTAAATAAGATAATGCCTTTATCGGAGAATTGTAGTAATTGCAGTTTTTCCCTTTATTAAGCAAGGGGGCGTGGATAGGGAATTCTGGGCGTTGTAGTCTTCGCAGGAAGTGAAAAGAAAAGTCTCTCAGCCAGAGAATTCTGGAGACTGTTATCTTCCAGGAACGCGCCAAGGGGTCTGGCTATGAGTAAGTGGGAATTCTGAGCGTTATGGCTTTCCCCTCCCTCCAAGAAAGAGGATCCAGGGCTGGCCGGGGGCTCCAGGGACGGAAGTCCCGCAAATAATGAAGGGGGGGGGGATCTGTCAGGGGGATTCTGGGACTTGTAGTCTTCCCAAAAGTTAAAAAATGGACTGGCTGCGGGATTTGGGGTGTCATCGTCCCGCCACAAACTGTTTCCTCGACCACCGCTGCTGCAAAGGAGCCGTTCGCCGGTGTCGTTTACCCGCCCCGCGCAGCCATGGGGCGCGATCCTCACAGGGGAGAACGCGGAGGCCCTTCCGCCCCTCCCTCGCTCACTCCGCCGCCGTCTCTCCCCCCGTCCCCGTTTCGCTTCTGCCAGAGCAGCGCCCCCGCCGCCCCGCCGCCCCGCCCGCCGGCCTCAGCGCCGCAGCCCCGGCCCCAGCCGCCGCCGCCGCCGCCTCCGTCCTGGTCGGCGGGGGGCTCGGTCGGCGTCGCCCCCTCGACGGCGTGGCCCGAGGCAGCAGCGGCCGGAGCGTCGCGGACCCCCCCGGAGACGGCGTGGCTGGAGTCGCTCTGGGCCGCCGCGGGACTCTTGCCGGACGGAGGCGAGGAAGAAGAAGAGGAGGAGGAGGAAGAAGAAGAGGAGGAAGGCGCCGGCGGGGAGGAGGAGGAGGAGGAGGCAGCGCCCGGGACCCAGCTCACCGGTAAGTGCCAGCCCTCCGGCCGGGGGGCGGGGGGGACCGAGGAGGAGGAAGAGGGAGAAAGGGCTGGGACCCTCCTCTTCTTCCTCCAGCTGGGCGCGGAGCACCCCCCGCGACCCAGGCAGCGTTTCCACAGCAGACGAAAAGAGACCCCCGAGGGTCATCCAGTCCAACCCGCTGCCCGTGAGGCAGATCCGCTGCTCGCACTTGAGGTGGGGTCTCGGTGTTCCCTGTCTCCCCCCACAGTGGTCACAGGCAGTTGCCAGGGGTGCCCAGATGTGGCACCAGCGGAAGCTGGGAACGTGCCGCTTTAAGCAGAGGTCAGACAGGGCTCTTTCAGGAGCACTGGGATTAGCTATGTCTTCCCGCGTGGCAGAAGGGGGTTGGACTCGCTGGCCCTCGGGGCTCCCTTCCATTTATCTTCCAATTTACCGCCCTTCCTCAAAAGAAAATGTGGGTTGGCTTATTTACTTGCTTATCTGTGAATTCGTGTCTGAGGCCATTTCCGCCCTCCACTGTGGTAGTGCCACTATTCCCCTTTCAACCTCCTATGGAATCCTGGGGTTTGCCCTTTAGGGAGGGGCCTCCAGGATTCTCAGCCAGAGAACTCTTTGGCCTCAGGAAACTGCAAAGCCCAGAATGCCACAGCAGGTTGAGAGGGGCGTAAGCGTGTAGTACCGAAATGACCCTAGTCTCTCCTTCTCCAGAGACTGGAGCGCAAACCGCTGAGTCCGCATGACAAGAGCAGAGATCCCGCCTGAACATTACGAAGGACTTTTTCTATAAATTTGTTGGCAATGCATTTTATCAGAAAGTGGTGGAGTCTCTAGCCTTGGAGTTTTTTAAAGAGAGGCTGGATGGCCATCGGTTAAGGGAGGGCTTGGACTGTGTCTTCCTGCAGGGCAGAAGGGGTTGGTCTGGATGGCCTTTGTGTGGCCCCTTCCATCTCCAGGGTTCAATGATTAACACAGGCATGCTGTTGCAATCAGGGAATTCAGAGTGGATGGGGAGTTAAAACAAGTCTTGATCAGCAGAGTGAAGTAGAATAATTGAACTGTAGAACTGTAGAGTTAGAAGGGAGAGCCAGCAGGCTGTGGTGGTTTGAGCACTGGGCCGCAGCCAGGGTTCAGTTCCCAGCTCAGGCATGGCAATGCACTGGGCGACTTTGGGCGTGTCACATACTCTCATCCCCAGAAAACCCCGTGGCAGTTTTGCCTTAGGGTCACCACAAGAAACAGCTTGAAGGCACGAAACAACCAGAGTCGGAAGGGGAATCAAGAGAAATGGTCCACCCCCCCCAAGAAGAAATCAAGCCCCATTTTATTTGTTCATTTCTAGCCTGACTTTCTCCCAAACAAATCCCAAGGTGGCTCACAACGAATTCACGACTAATTCCTTCTGAATGAGAAGGAATGAGAGACATAGTGGTTGGAGTGCCAGACTGGGACTCCTGGAGGCCAGGATTTGACTCCCTGCTCAGCCACGGAAACCCACTGGGTGACCTTGGGCAAGTCACGCTCTCTCAGCCACAGAAGAAGGCAAAGGCAAACCCCCTCTGAGCATCTTGCAAATGAGAGCCAGCAGGGTACAGTGTTTTGAATGTTTAACTAGGACAATGAGGGACGAGGGTTTGAATGCCACGCAGGTGTGGAAGCCCATCAGGTGACCTTGGGCAAGTCGCATTATCTCAGCCTCAGAGAAAGGCAAGGACAAACTTCCTTTGAAGAAGAAAACTATGATACAGTGACCATAATTAAGGAAAATAGTGTGATATAGTGGTTTGAATGTTGGACTAGGACTTCAGGAGACCAGAGTCCAAATTCTTTTTCAGACATCAAAACACACTGGGTGACCTTGGGCAAGTCACACTCTCTCAGCCTCAGAGGAGGGCCATGGCAAACCCCCTCTGAACAAATCCTGCCAAAAACCCTTCATGCTAGGTTTGCCTTGGGGTTGTCTTTAAGTTGGAAGTGATTTGAAGGCACACAACAGCAACATGAATTGAAATCTGTTTTTTAAAAAAAGTTACATAAAATAGCATATTAGAACACCAGTGCTTTAAAATAATGTAAAATCATTTTAAAACATGAGAAGAATAGTAAAATTGTATCACCCACCCGCCCGCCCACCTATCCACATAACTGAAGACCTTTCTGCATAGCCCTTTAGTTGCCAAATGGCTGCCCAGATGGAAAAGTGCTTGCCTCCTGATGGAAGGAGAATGGGGAGGGGGCCTCACCACCAAGAAGGTCTTCTCCCATGTCTTCACCTGGGACGGTGAGGCTGGGGATCTTAAAACTCAGGCAGCCTCACGTAGGGAATGTCAGTCTTTCGGATTCACTAAATCACCCCTGAGGGATGACCATCCAACTTCTGTTTAAAACCCCCCAAAGAAGGAGAGTCCACCATTTTCCAAGGAAATCTATTTCACCGTTAAACAGCTCTTGCTGTTGGGAGGTTCGTCTTAACAACTAAGCAGAGAATTATAGATGACTAGAGTTGGATGGGATACCTGATGGTCCTCTGGTCCAACCCTTGTCAACGCAGGAATCTGCTGTTAAAGCATCTCTGATAGGCAACCATTCCACCCCTGCTTAAAACCCTCCAGTGGGGACCTATTCTTCCTCCCGCTTCTCCCCCATTCCAGCACAACATAAGGAGTGTGGTGGGGAACTGGGGATAAGGAGGAGCGCTTCTCACCTCCACGTCGCAACCTCCTGACGTGGTGTGGGAGGTGCTAAGAAATTACTGTGGAGTGCCATAGCTTCTTCAATCCTCAGTTGATTCCCCCCATCCCAACTTCCCAGTATCAGGCACAACTGGTTGGGGGCGTCAGAGAAGGATCTCGGAAGCCCATGGCCTCCCCAGTCCTCGCCTGGCTTCCCTGCATCCCGATGTCACGACAGAAGCACATAGGTAGGTGGTGGAACCAAGAGGGGATCAGGGAAGGCCATAAATTTCTTTATCCTTGCTTGGTTCCGCACCCTTTGGATGTCACATGATGGGGCTGATGTGCCGGAGTCAAAGGAGGATCCTTGAGGGCTGTTACCTCCTTGATCCCCTTCTGGCCCTCCTTTTACCTTCCAGATGTCCCTGGGATGGTTGTTCACATCCAGAGAGAATTTTGGAAGGCTGTAGCTTTCCACAATCCTCTCTTTGCTCCCCCTGCAACCACGACCCGTGTGACTCAACTCAAGTTGAAGCGGGTTGAAGACTTCCGGCACCAAGGAACAAGTTGATTAAATTATGCAATATCACTTGTGAGGGCCAAATAATTTAGCACAGCACAACCCTATTACACAGTGTAGCAGCTGGTGGCTTCCATGTCAGTTGCTCTACTGTGGTTCCAGTTTGCAGTTTAAAAGAGCTGTCCAAGGTATTGAACTCCCGAACAGCTTCAGAGTCCTTGGGTTACACCTTTAAAGTTCCGACTGAATCCCAGAGTGGATTTTCCATCACCATCTCACTGACACTGAGACCACTCGCCACCACGAATGAAATGATCTCATCAGCACTCTCAGGATCGAGTTACAATTGGAATAATAGCATTAGAACAGTGTAGTGCAGAAATGGCCAAACTTTGCAGTCTGCGCTGGATTTAAGGAGATTCACACGTGACAGACACAATGTCAGATATGTTGGAAGCCCTTTTCGGATGTAGCCCTACAGCTCAATAAATGTTTAAAATGACTGTCATTCACACACTTCCACCAAAGTACAACTCCCAGGAATTTTGGGGGAGAGTTGAAATGGCCAAAATTTGCAGCTTCAGCAAAGCTCGGCAAAGAAAGAAGCAAGTTTATTGCTACTGTTTCAAGCAGGGGATAGGGAAGGACGCTCCAGAAGTAGCAATTCCTCTCTTGAGTAGGTTCCAGGGACCCTCTGAACTGAGGAACACTTTTCAAAAACTCTGTTTTTCAAATCTAGAGGCCCATTTCCAAATGCTGACATTTCGGATGTGTGTGGTGTTGCTGTGTAGCATTTTGGCCAGTCCATGTGGCCTTTGGAAGGTTTTTGGGAGAGAAAAAAGAGGATGCTACCTGGATTTTCAAATAAGTAGCCATCCAAACTAGGTGTAATCTAAAGAACCTGCAAAAGAACCTCACAGGCTTCAAGTGGTCCCTCAGTCAATTATTGAATTGGTTGATTCAAATATTTATATTCCGTCCTGTCACAAGACCTCGGAGTGGCATAGAGGCAAAATTGATTCCAGCAAATTGAAACCATTTAAAACAGTAGCAAGAACATAAACGGCAGGTCAAATGATCTGGCAAGCCAAAACAGGTTAAATAATAATACCAGAGAGCACTTGAAAGCCAGAATGCTATGGTGGTTTGAGCATTGAACTATGACCTTGGCAGCCAGGATTTGATTCCCTGCTTGGTCATGGAAACCACTGGGTGGCCTTGGGCAAGGTACACTCTCTCAGCCCCAGGAAACCCCATGATAAGGTTGCTTTAGGGTTGCCATAAGTTGGAAATGACTTGAAGGCGCACAACAGAAAGCCTTTCTCTTTTACCTGCTGTGATCAAGAGAAATACAAAATTTTTAATTGGAATAACTTGGGGATAAAGGGAGTAAATATATTATTTAATGGAATATGGCTTTAAATATTCCTGGATTTTTTTAAAAAAAGATCCCCTGGCCATTCAGCAGATGGTACCATGTGTTTGTGGGTTTACACATGTGGTACGCACGGAAAACCCCCATTAGGTTTTAGTTCCAACAGACAAAAAGTGGACAGAATGATTCCTGCAGGCTTTAGTGATTGATCTAGTTTCTGAGTCAGAAAATCTAGAGATGATCCTTTTACCTGGAGCTTTGACACAAAAGCCCTTGCCACCAATCCTGGGCAGCTTGCTTTGGGTCTTCTGAGGGAACCTGAAGACCCTCTGGACATGCTCAGAGGCCATGGAGGCTGTGCTCTAGTATGTTAAGTCCTTGGGTTAAGCCCTGGGTAGTTCTGTCTCAGGTGAAGCTGGAGGGACACTGATTTATGGTACGGTTGGGTGGATGGATTATCGCTCACAAGTAATCCATTTTCTTCTCTAAGAGTGCCTGCCTGGCTTTCAGAGCCCTGCTCCTTTTGCAAATTAAGCACGGAGAGGACTCATCTGGGTCTGAATTATTATCCCTAAGCAGCTCTTATTGTTGGTTTTCTTCCCACTCCCACAACTAATTAACCCTTCTGCTCCTAGAAGGAAAGGAAATGGGCTCGTGGTTATTCCCTGTTTCTTTTCTGTCTAAATCGGAAGAGTGGCTGGTGGTGGGAAGCTGCTCCTTCAAGGATGTGCGCACGGGAAGGAAATGGTTTCCCTTTGTCTCCCAAGTGGGTCCTGAAAGGTACTCCAGGGCCTCTCCAGATTCTCTCCTGCCCCCCAGAAGCCAAGAACGGTCAAAATGGGAATATTTGGCAAACAACAGCAGAGTGCTTGGCAATCAAGGGTTGATTAAGAGAACGAGATACCTTTCGCAAAATGGTCTGGAAACACTGCTTTTCAGGGGCTCCATCTCCCGGAATCCCACAGCCGGCATGGCTACTTGCAATGTAAAAAAGTAACTTTTCCAAGCTCTGATATTTAAATGGGTAGGAGAAGGGCCATTTCTCATAGGAGGGCATCTGTGGTGGCAATGTGAGAATATTCCTTGTTCTGCTGCCCCAGGACAGTCCTATGTGTGGTTTGGTCTGAGAATTTCTAGCTCATTCAATTGTTCCCTCTGGAAGGAAGTGAGCAGAATTTGTCCCATGGGCCATATGTAGCCCCCAAGGGCCTAAAATGTGATGAGAATACCTCCCCCCCAGAGGGTATTTGAGGACTTTTTTTACTGAGAGGGCCATCAGGAGATCCAGCCTTCCATGGTCTCCTGAAGAGCTGGCCACCCAGCCTTTTACAGTTGCTCACCCCTGTCCCTGTCCTGAAGGAACTTTGGGGGCAAAGTAGTGTTTGTTTGTTTGTTTGTTTTTAAAGAAGGGTGTGGTGAGGTTGCAACCCTCCATGATCTCTTGAGGGGCAAGTGCAACGCCCTAGCCATTGAGAGTTTCCTGCCCTTTGTTGTAGTGCATTTCAGGTGAAAATGGTAGCTGCTAGCAAGACCTTCTTTGCTGCCAGGGGTGCTAATGTCCTCCTTGGGTCTGGAAAGGAATTTTTTAAAAGCCCAGATATTAAATTGCAGTGAGGCTTTCCGAGGATGGGTCAGGTCAGTTGGTCTCCCATTCAGCTGCTCTGATTCTGCTCCCTCCAAGTAAGGTGCCTTCCAAAGACAAGGGGGCTGTGGAGTATGCCTTAGCCCCCTGGAAACCTTTGTGGGTCACACCCCACCACCACTACATACCCTGCTAAAAAAGTCAAACAATTATTTTGTTCCCTAAATGCCCATAAGGGGATGTATGGGAGTATTTTTGTTGTATTTCAGCAGCTCCCCCCAGCCCATTTGAGGTCCAAGAGAGGCCTTTTTAAGAACAGGAAGGGGGCCAAACTCGCTGCCTGTTAAACTCCAGTTATTTAAAAAATGCTTCCCCTGGGCCTAAAATGACCGGGGAAGGAACAGGGCAAAAAAATTCCCATGCTCCCTAAAGGTGTTTTGGGAGCATTTGGAGGGGAATTTGGGGGGGTGGGAATGGGGGCCTACAAAAATGGACCTGAGAGTTACATGTATCTGTCAGGCTGCACTTTGTCCACCCCGACCAAGAACAACATTATATCTGAGTGACAATTCTGGGTTTTACCTGGAATCTGCAGTTCTGAAACTTCTCCAGAATATGTTCAGTACCTTGGATAGCTCTTTCAAAGCTTGCATTGAATCCTGGGGTCGATTGATTGCCCCACTGCCCTTGAAGTCACTGGCTGCCACTGCTAGGCACTGCCTGGCCCGGAGTCTCCAATTTTCAAGGGTCATCTCCAGGTGGAAGATGAGGGTACCGATTCTCAAATTTTTGTGAAAATTCTCTGGAAATCTGAGCCCCGCACCATTTCACATGGCACTGCACGCTGCTCTGATTCTGCTTTAATTGCCATGACAGCATCCATGGAATCCTGGGGTTTGCAGTTTGGAGAGGTCCAAGAAGAGCTTTCTGGCTGAGGATCCTAAATACCCCTCCCTATCCCAGAGTTTGGGATTCCACAGGCTGCTGCCATTCTAGTTAAAGTAGCAACATAGTGCTGGAAGTGTGTAGTGTGAATGAACTTTCCATGTGTAGAGACTTCATGCATCTCAGTCTTGGAACTTGGCCTTTTTCTTTTTGTAGTGCTACAGAAGCTAAATTGCACGTGCGGTGCTGTTTTACGCGTGGAAGTATATTCTCAAGCTGGTGACTGTTCACCTGTCCCTGATGAAACTGATAGCGATACTCCTTTGGTTGTGCATTTGGCTACACAATGTTGCCATTCAATGCAATCTCATGTAGCACAATCTGCATATAAGATCACATGCAGAGATTTGTATTTATGTAACCCCAGTGGAGGATCTCAAGTATATTCTGAATTACCTCAACACTGCTGCATGTTGTTATTGCTGAGAACTTACAAGTCAGTTCCAACTTATGGCGACCATTTCCAAGGATTTTCTTGGTCACATTTCTTCAGAGGAGGTTTGTCACCGACTTCCTTGGATGCTGAGAAAGAGCGACTTGCTTAGAGTCACCCAGTGGCTTCCCATAGCTGAGTGGGGATTTGAACCCTGAGTCCTGCTCCAAAATTGAAACCACTACACCGTTCTGGCTCTGCCTTCAAGTTGACTCCAACTTATGGTGACCCTATCATGAGTATTTCTTGGCTAGATTTCTTCACGGGGGAGGTGTCTTGTGGCCTTCCTCTGAGGCTGAGAGATGGTGACTTGTCTAGTGGGTTCCCATAGCTGAGCAGGGATTCGAACCCTGGTCTCCTGGAGTCCTAGACCAGAACTCTAGCCACTACATTATGGTGGCCTTTACTGGTGCATGATCCTGCGAGAAATAATGCAAGCATTAGCACCGAGGACCAATATGATTCTGGCTTCTGTGTTTTTCTCTAAGTAATAGGAGCATGTCAGAAGCTTGCGTTGTCCCTAAAGTTCCCTCGCTGACCTCTTTGACTTCTCTTTTTCTTTCTCTTGGGACAGATGGGTTCTTCAGTTTGGAGACAACCCCTCAAGAGGATGTTGGGACTAGTGACCCGCTTTGCACCCAGCTCTACAGAAACAAACAGGTAACTGGCGTGATCCAATCAACAGCTAAAAAGTTACAAAGTTTAGACCACCTGAATATCAAAATCTGGGACAATGCTGTTATTTTTATCCCAAAATTGCAAAGAGGCGTATCTGCAGATGGACAGACTGCCTCAAGGAAGCCACAATGGCTGCCCTGAGTCTGCAAGAGCTGAGCAGGGCTGTGGATAACAGAGTGTGATTCTCAACCTTTGGTCCTCCAGCTGTTCTGGACTTCAGCACCCAGCAGTCTCCACCAGCCTGGCCAAGGATGACTGATTCTGGGAGCTGGAGTCTGAAACAGCTGGAAGATCAGAGGTTCAGAATGGCTGATTTAGAGGCTTGTCATAAGTCAAAGTCAACTTTATGGCAGCCAACAACCAACAATACAAGTATCAGCTTGGGCTCTGTTGGCAGTTGCTACAGCCATGATTTTACATACTGGTTACCTGTAGTAGCCCAAAATATTTTGCCAGGCTGCTTTAAACAAATATTTGAACTATACTTTTTGAGATTTTGGGTGCATTGGGCCATATCTCCACCTCCCTTTTATGCCCTCCGCTCTCCATCTCCCTCCACCCTCAGGTTGCTTCTCTGGCCTTTATGTCTTTCCGTGTGTGTCTTGTGGTGACCCATGAATTTCACAGGGTTTTCTTAGGGAAGGAACCCTTAGAGGTGGTTTTGCTAGTTCCTTGATATAGCCTACAGCACCTGGGATTCCTCCGGCCATTTCTGCACTGGACTGTTATAGCGCGATTATTCCTCTTGCAACATCCTATGGAATCCTGGGGTTTGCAGTTTCGGGAGGGGCCGGCTGGCCCCTCCCGAAACTGCAAACCCCAGGATTCCATAGGATGTTGCAAGTGGAGTAATCGCACTATAAGAGTGTAGTGTGGAAATGGCCAAAGCAACTTACAACAAATTTTTAAAAAATTGTTAAAAATGCACAAGATACAAAAGTTACAAAGGAAGATTAAGCAAACAAAAATTAAAACTAGCTTAAAATGTATATCATTAGATACACACGCAGAGCAATTAGCAACATCCAGCATGTTATTTGATGGGACAGGCCTTATAAAAATATGCACAGAAAAAATTCCCATTTCTGTTTTGATACCGATCATGGAGAAATTCTCGACTATTTTTTTTCTTTTAAAAACGGCAATAATCCCGATCTCCCATCAGTTAGCGACCCCAATTTTATTTATTTTCATTTATTTATTAAAATATTTCTACCTCACCATCTACCCAAATATATCCAGGTGGTAGGTAACAAAACCGGTGTGACAACTCAAAACTGTGTGAAGAGTCAGAGTGGTTTTCAAAGGCTAAAAACGTGTGAAACTATTGAAAAGACAAATTAATAGAGTTAAATGAGATGAAAATGATTCAAAACCATGTACGTGTGAATGTCTGTGTAAAATCACTAAGGTTTCAGGGAACAATCACACTTCGCAACAGAATGATGATAATTTCGTTGCCGGTCAGTTTTCCAAGGGGAGGGTGTCCCATCAGTGGGGGGGGGGCACACCAGAGAAGCCCCT
Source organism: Cyclura pinguis (assembly GCA_030412105.1). NCBI lineage: Eukaryota > Metazoa > Chordata > Lepidosauria > Squamata > Iguanidae > Cyclura > Cyclura pinguis. The sequence continues at coordinate 2,237,358 of CM059601.1, forward strand.
CTCCCACGTCCTCCAACCACATATTGCCCTGGTTATGGGACACAGAGAGATTTGTGGTATGCAAGACAAAATAACCCAAAACACCGTGAGAGGACCAGAGCTTGGGGAAATTGCCTTTTTGTACTATGAAGTCCCTGCAGAGAATTCTGGGAAGTACAGTCCCAGCGGACTACAAATTGGTGCTCATCTCCTCTTCCTCCTGCCATTTATAAGACCTTCCCACCCCCCACCCCCCAAAAAAACAACCCAGGACTCAAGGCAGCTCAAAAGTTGCCCAAAAAGTTTCTCTCCTAAGCTGTGGGAGGGGCATACTTTGCAAAAGCTGTCAAAGAAATCTAAAGCAGCTCTGGATTACCTCAGTGGCTAGAGAAATCCCGAGGTGTGTAGTGGAGTTGGAAATAATTGATGGAGGTGTTGGATTTCCTTCTTCCTGCTGTTGCCATCCCACGGAAAGAACAAAAAATCCCGACTTTCTGAAAACAGAGCAGGAGGTGAACCGGTAACCTTGCACTGTGATGCAGCCAATCTTTGCATATTTGCACTCGGTACATTGTTCCCTGTTGACTTTTTCCCACCTCACACCTTTTTTTGTGTGGCTTTGTGGTTGCATTTCTCAAAGGAATCTCTCCAAATACTTTGCAGAAGAACAAGAAAAGTCAAACGTCAACCTGGAACGGTCCTTCCCTTCTTCTCCGTTCCTCTTCTGAGACCATAAGGTTCCTCCCACGGATCAAGTTCCAAAGAATACCTACAGATTTCAGCAGGCCTGGGGTGGGGGCATTAGTCATTTTGATGCAGAGTCGCCCCGTTGGATCTGTGCTCTGTTGTAGCTTATCTGTCACTTTGCAGCTTCAAGACACCTTGCTGCAGAAGGAGGAAGAGCTGGCCAGATTGCACGAGGAAAACAACTGCCTCCGGCAGTTCCTGAATTCTGCTCTGGTCAAGCAGCTGGAGGAGAAGACCAAGGTAGGTGACACTCCCTGCTCAAGCATCCAGGTGAGGAGGGAGGTACCTGCCCACTGTGTTTAGAGGCCTGGAAGTCTTGGAGAGGCTTTTTCCATAGCAGAGTCTGGACTGTGGAACTCCCGATCTAAGGCAAATCTCTTCTCTCTTCTCCCATCTCTTAAGTTTCCGGTGGGTAGCCCAGGCAGGGCTGGCATCCAGTGTTTGAAAGTGCTGTTTTAGCTGTTTCAAAGCTCAATTCTAGGTTTATTTTTAGACTGCTTTTAAGGAGTGTTTAAAGAGCATTTTAATGTGTCTTAAAAATGTTCTTATTTGTTTTTCACCTTGGGAGCCCTAGCAGGTTGGGAGGCAGTAAAGAAATCCAATAAACAAACAAAACTGTGGGCTCCTCAGATATGCAAAAGATGCAGGTGTCATTTTTCTGAGGTTCTTTCCTGATCGAAAGCCAAGGGCCAAGTGTTCTGTCCTTTGCAGACACACCGTAGAAAACCTGAGATGGGCCATCTATACTTCATCCAAGATATTCTTGGATTGAGGAACAGATCTGCTGCAAAAGTTACACTTCCATTGATCAGGAGGGGCATTACCCCTGGGCCAGTTCTGAGCTGGAACAGGCTGCAACTCCCAGCTTCTCCAAGGCTCTGTTTGTTACCTGACATAAGTCCCTGCTTGGGGATAAGGTTAATTGCTGGTAAATTGATGCAGCCGGTGGTCTTGAAGGTGATTTTCCGTTCACAGTAACCCTAGGAGAATAAGGAGGCCATGCCTGGTAAACCAAGGATCATCTGTCTGTCTGTCTGTCTGTCTGTCTGTCTGTCTGTCTGTCTGTCTTTCTATCTGTCAGTCAATCAATAGAAATGCATTTTGGGGGACCCAGGTGCAGCATCCTTACATTCTCCTGTGCACGTGCCTTCAAGTTGCCTGTCGACTTATATTGATCCCAGGAATTTCATAGAATATCAATATAAGAATATCAAACAATAAATCAAGAATGCAAGAATATCAATCAATCAATCAATCAATCAATCACTTTATTATATTTCACCTTTTTCCCAAGAGTGAGACTCCGTATGACTTACAGAACAAAAAGAGATGCCAGTGAAACAACATGTAGCTGTGTATGTGCCCACAAGTCACCTGTCGATTTACGTGACCCCGTGAATTTCATAGAGTTTTCTTTGGGAAGGAATACTCAAAGGTGGCATTGGCAGTTCCTTCCTCTGAAGTATAGCTTACGGCACCTAGAATATCCCAGAAGTTTCCATCCAACCATCATTGCTTGCTGATGTTAATTCATTTGTCCAGACTAGGCACCCAATCTGGTCTTCTACAGAGGTGTTCCATGTAAGCAACTCAACTCTTATTTCTTGCTATTAGAAAGCCCTTAACGCTTTATGCGTTGGAGGGAACAAGATATTCTGGGGGTAGCGTTTGCTGTGTCAGCCTGTTTTGCTGGAGGAAAGTCCCAGGGCATACAATTCTAAACAGAGGCAAGCCTTTTTATAAGTTAGCCCACATACTAGTTATCTCTATACCCTTCTCTCTAAAGCAGCCCTTTAGCTGCTGGGTTCCAGCATTCCCCCAACGCAAGTGGAAGAACTTGGGCCCTAGAATCAAAGAATCATGGATTTGGAAGAGACCCCCAGTGGCCATCTAGTCCAAAGCCCTGCCATGCAGGAACACACGATCAAAGCACTCCTGAAAGATGGCCGCTGACTCTTCCTTAGAGTATGCCAGGGCCAGCACTCCAGGTCCCATGGCCGGGTAATGGGCTCTCTGGGCTGGGGAGCACCCCTCCATCACAGTGAGCAAACTGGAGGATGGTCTCCCGAGTCATTTAAAATTCTGAAGCAAACAAAAAAAGAAACTGAAGTGAGCAGGCAAGGCCCCTCTCCTGTTCCAGTAGCTATGACAATTGTACAGGCAGGTTGGAGAAAGGATGGTTTACTGATAATTTCCCATAACCTCTTTCTATTTTTTTTTTCTGGGGGTTGAAGTCCAACACCTCCAGAAGGCACCACATAAAGCAAGGGTGGGCCAAGTGTGGCTCCCTGGGACTCTAAAGTTCAACCCCTGATCTGTCAGAATTCCTTCAAGTATTTGGACACCTCCCTCCCTCCTTTTCCTTGTTTTTAAAGTGTCAATTTTCATGTAATTTTTTTACTCAAAAATTGACCAAAAGCATAAAAAACTGGCTGAAAATGTGGCAGTTTATTTCCCCCCGAACCTCTTCCCCCAAATAAAACCTCTGAAAAGCAAGAAAACTAACCTCCAAACTGGCCAAAAATGATATCTGGAAGTGATGATGTGCCATTTCCGGCACACCAAAAAAAGGTGGTGCAGTCTGCCTTCTCCACCTTTGCCCACCATTGATGTAGAGGAAGGCTACAGTACACCAGACAGCCTAAGGAAGTTAATTTTTTTGTATTCCAACTCCCAGAAGTCCCCAGCCTCTCTCTTTTTTAACCGTCCCTCTCTTTAACACTCGAAGAATAGTTGATTCTACCTCATCTGCTTCATTGGTTGTTCTCCGTTCCTCCTGAACAGAAGCTGCTTTTGCAAAATGGCTACAGCCCTCACAGTACCTGCAAAGCCAGCAAGAGGCGGCTGAAAGCTGAGGGCCCCTTTCCGCATGAGACGTCTCACCCGCGAAAGGCCCGGAGGAACCTTCTTGCAGAATTCTCTGCCTGTGAAGAGCAGCCCCGCAATGCTGCAGCGGACACCTGGGTCCTGCGAACACTTGGCCTCAAAGACTTTGACACGATCGATGACGATTCCTCGACTTCAGCTAACTACAGTGCCTTGGCCTCGGAGCTTCCTCCGGGATCTCATTTCCTCGGAGACCCCCTCATGACGACGGACTTCGGCGTCAAGGATGGCCGATCGGCTGGTTATCCCCATGCAGCGTTGCCCTCTGTGGAGAGCCCTGGTCCCCCAAGGAAGCTGCCGTCCTTGTCCCACTCACCACTGCTTCCTACCGTGCCTTGCCCTCCTCCGCTGACTCCAAGCCATGCCCTTCCCCTGCCCTGGTCCCCAGAGACCGTTTCCCCAACCCAAATGGACGTGGCCTTCACCGCCTCCTTAAGCCCCCACTGTAATGTGAAAACGCACACCTTCCGCCAGGGGCAGGCGTTTGTGCGCAGGGACGAGGACGGGGGGTGGAAACTCACGTGGGTCCCCAAGCAGCCAGAGTGAACGATGCTCAGCCCGCCCTGCGTCCCATCCCTGCCGGCCAAGGATAGCTTGAATCACATAGGTTCGTCCCCACTAGATCAGACCCTAGTTGAATAGCAAGCCAATGCATAAGTAAACCCTACTGATGCAAGGGAGCTACTCTAATAGGACTGCCAGGCCAATGTGTTTGCAGATGGAAAATTAAGAGCGGTAAATAAAAAAAATAAGGAAGACTGATCATTCTGCCCTTTCTTGGGCACAAGAAGGATTTTTGACAAATGGGAGAGACCAAATGTCTGCCTAGCTCAGTACCCACCTATCTCACCCACAGCATCACCCACAAGATAGCTGTGTTGGTGGTAAAAGCCACACAATGTGCCTTCAGCAGAAAGAAGGTAGAGGATGTAAAGATGCATTGCTCATACAAGTGAGCCAAGCTGCATTATTCATGCTGCCCATTCAGGAGCCTCTTTATCTGCCATCCTGGTGGGTCCCTTCTGCACAAAGACCTGCTGGTCACAGGGGGCTATCGCTGTATGAAAAGAACTGCTGGGGATCATGGTTTGCTTGCAAGCCTTCTCTTCTGTCCCAGAAACGTTGCCCTAGCCTCTGTGTGCAGACAGACAAGAACTAGTAGCAGCTCATGGACTGACCAAGGGAGTGCCTTTCCCTAAAATAATGGGAAGTGCCTTCCATTAACTCAATCCACAAGCTGTCCATGGTGAGGACAATCCATGTTGCATTCTTTTCCACTACCACCTGTTGAGCCCTGGATTTCTAAACAAGTTCCAAGGCTCAGCTTCTGTGATCCATGGTGGGCCAAGCAAGCATTTCCAGATGCATGCTACAAAGCCCTGCAGGAGATACACTTGAGGCAACAAGTCAGAGCCATCGGTCCAGTATTGCTGCTATTATCCTATTATTGTAAATCCCCGAGCACAGGATAGACAAGCCTAATGAAGATCTTTTGCACTGGTAGTAGCTACCCTTTTCCTTCTGGCACCTGAAAAATAATTCTGTGGGACTCAGAATCTTGCCAGCAAAGTCACAGCACCATAGAATCTTAGAGTTGGAAGGAACCATAAGGGCCATCCGGTTGAACTCCATGCCAGTGCAGAAATACACAACTAAAGCTCTCCTGAGAAATGCCCATTCAGCTTCTCTTTAAAGCTCCCAAAAGATGGAGAAGTCTCCTGCAAAGGAAAGCCACTTGTCTCTGGCCATTGTCTCTGGAATGCCCATTTGTCTCTGGCCATTGTTTGCGAAACCAAACCTGCCATCCGCACTGCCTTGTCTTGTCTTTGTAAATGGATTTATCATGCCACAGAGAGCCATGACGCAGCCGATGGATTCCTTAGCACTCTGTAGGAAAGTTAAGCCTGTGGGATGAAAGACCAGCTCACCCAGACAGAGAAGAAGACACCCCAGAAGTAGATCTGAACTTTTTGAGACTCAGAGACCTTAAAGAACTTATCCATTGCCTGTGGAGGAGATTGCTGGATCAGTTGCCTTTGGATTGTCTAACCCTCATCCAAACAGAACAACAAGATCCATGGAATGTTGTAAATGCAGAGTATCTGCTGAGCCCAGTGAGAATTCCAGTGTATTTCAGAATATAAAAACATCCCATGTTCCCAGGAGTCTTCCAAGGTGCGGAATCAAGGGTATTCCACAATATCCAAACACTCAGAGCCAGAAAACACATGCCGGCAAGAGGTGGAATGCTTGTTATGAACCCCAAAACAAAGACGAGAGATTTGCTGACACAATTATTTTGTTCCAACTGTTCATCCCTATTCAAAAAAAATTCTGTACATGGCAGGTAACTAGAACCTGGAAACACTGTTTACAAGTCTTTAGGTGACAATTTCATAAAATACCTACATTGTAGATCTTGTTCCTTGTAAATTCAGCAACAAAACATGACTCTGGAGGAACAGAAATGTTCCATCTGTCTAAGTGAGGCCTAAATGCACTCCTCTTGGAGTAGTTTTGTGTTGCTAGTTTTACAGTTACATCTGTTCAACCCACAGTGGTGACACTGCAGAAATTTCATAAGATTTTATTGCTTGTTGCTGCTTCAGCAATGGACAGTTGAAGCAAGAGAGCTCTGGATTTGCTTGCTATACCTGTGTTCCGTCGTCTTCAACCTGAGCCCACCACTCACACCGAGAGGGGTGCAGTTATCCACTGGAAAGGTTGTGGAGAAAGTGGCTCTCCTTTGTCTCTCCCTCACTGTGAATTAAAATTTGTGATTCTGAATTTTTCAAATTCCGGTTTTCTAGTTCAGGTTTGAAGACTCTCCAATATTAACTTGGCCCACTTTGTTTCCCCAAACATTAAATCCAAAATACTCATTTAAAAAAAATTCTGTCAACTTCATGAACATTTCCACATTAGACTCAACTCTGCTCCATAGTGCCCTTAAGAAAAACAGAAGATGTATTTGTATGAAATATCTAATCTTAAGGCTGACGCTCATTTCTCCCTCCCTCCCTCCCTCTTTTTCTTTGGTGGGAAGAAACCGAGGAAGCTGCCTTCTCCTGAGTCAGGGTCTTAGAATCGTAGAATCTTAGAAGGGGTCACAAGGGCCATCTAGTCCAATCATCTGCCGTGCAGGAATACACAATTTAGGGATGGAAAGAAATTTCAAAAATATTCAAAAAATGGTTGGAAAACGTGTTTTTGGAGTGTTGGGAAACCATGACCAGAAAACAGTATTTTTTTGTGCAGAAGTTAATGTTTCTGCTTTGAAATATCACTTTCCATGCAGAAAATGCTGTTTTCTGCACAAAACAGCCACATGCTAATTCATTGCAAAATATGTCCCAAACGGCGAATAGCCTTTGAAAAGTCATTGTTTTTGAAGACTTTCTCACAGCTAGAAGAAAATTGTTAAAATTACTCATTGTTACCTTCGAGAAGAAACTTACTGATTAAAGCACGATTACAGCCCTCTTGAAAGATGCCCATCCAGCCACTATTTCGAGACCCGAAAAGGAGAGTCCACCACTGCCTGAGACAGTCCATTTCACTGTTGAGAGGCTCCTACCATCCAAAAGTTCTTCCTAACGTTTAGGTGGAATCTCTTTTCTTGCCATTTGAATCCACTGGTTTGTATTCTAGCCTCTGGAGAAGCAGAAAGGAAACTCCTTCCATCTTTTGCATGACATCTCTTCAGAAATCCTCAGACAAGCCAGTGGCCCCAGAGGGTTGAGAAGTCCAAGAGCAGCCCAGTCTGTTCCTCCCACTGTGTCCCTGGATCAGTAAGTCCCTTCTGTAGGTCCTTTAAAGGATGCAAATCCTCTCCTCTGAGGTCTTTTGTTGCTTTATGAACTCTGAAGAGGGAAGTCCAGAAGCACAAGAACTTTGGGATTTACATTACAAGAGAAGAGATTCTACCTAAACATTAGGAAGAACTTTTTCATTGTAAGAGTTGTTCAAGAGTTGAATGGACTGCCTTAGAAAGTGGTGGCTTCTCCACCTTTGGATGTCCTTGAACAGAGGTTGGGTAGTCATTTTTGAGAAGTACTTTATCTGTGGATTCCTGCATGGCAGAATGGGGTTGGACTAGATGGTCCTTGCAGCCCCTTCCAACTCTGAGATTCTGTGATCCATCTTACCTAGTATTGTCAATTCTGAGTGGCAACCATGGTTGTCCAAAGTTTCTTTCAGGCAGAATTCTTTCCTAACCCTGCCAAATGATATAATAGGGATTGAGCCTGGGGACATAGGAAGCTGCTATAGACCAAGGCAGACCCTTGGGGTCCCATCCAGCCCAGTACTGTCAACTCTGAGAGGCAGCAGTAGGAACTCCAGGAATTCAGGCATGATTTTTTCCCTATCCCTTTCTGGAAGATACCTGGGAGTGAACTTGGGACCTTCTGCATAGGAACATAGGAAGATGCCCTTATCCTAAGTCAGACCCTTGGTCAGTCTAGTCTAGTGAACAGTCCAATCTGACTGGCAGCAGTAGCTCTCCATGGTTTCAGCTGGGATGTATCCCTTGCCCTACCAAAAGATGCTAGGGAATGAACATCAGATGTTCTTCACAGGAGCATCCAGAGCTGCCTTATCCTAATTTGGCCTTCATCCGTCTAGCCCAGGAGCAGAGCTCTCCACCAGGCAGGATTCTTTCTCCAGCCCTACCTGAAGTTTGCTGGTGTCTCCTCTCATCTATGTATTATGGAGGCCTGACCTTGCTTCATTTCAGATATAAGAATGAACATGGAGAAACACGTATCTTTCACAACTAAAATCATGGTACAGCCCACCCACTTCCTGTTTCTCTGGAAGGTGGCTGAGAGACCAATGGGAAACTAGTATGAGTGTCCTTCTGCCGGTGGAGACAGAGGTATACTAACAGTACAACACATGCCATCAAATGCCCTCGCTTCCCATCCCACCCCTCCTCTCATCAGCTTCCCTGCTATGGATGCCCTCAGGGCAATGTTCTTCAGTTTGGTTAGCTTGCACACTCATCTACAATGTTATTGTGTGTACAGGGATGTCTATGTCCACCATCTGAACCAATACAGGAAGGTGTCTTATATCAAGTAAAAACAATGGTCCATGCTGCTTGATATATTAGTAGCTTTCCAGAGTTGCAGAGGAAAGGTCTTTTCTGGTTTAACTGGAGAAGGTTGTGTCTTTCAACTGCGGACTGAGTGTCCATTCACACTACACAATTATAGCCCTCTGATTCCACTATAACTACTATGGCAACATCCTATGGAATCCTGAGGTTTGTAGTTTGGTGAGGCATTAGAGATCACTGATTGGAAATTCTAAATGCCCCTCCCTAAAACTGCAGATCCTAGGATTCCATAGGGTGGGAATCAAGTGGAATCCTACCTCTATAATTCTGTAATGTGGATCGGCTGTCTGTGCTTTGTCTCTCCATATGCCTACCCCGTCTGTTAGTCATAAGCTGCCTTTGGTAACATATGTAACAGCGTATTGTTAATCTTTGTAATAATGACCCACATTTCTGGGAAACTGCAATAGCAACAGAAAATTATTTAATGTAATCAATAATAATGATTAATTTAACTTGATGCATAATTTTTGGCTCTTTATTATTTTTTTTTCCTTTCTGTTTGTGTCTGTAATTTTTCTTATGGAAAGAAAGGGTTTTGTTACTTATGGTTTGGTTCAATAATGGTTCAGCCCACAGTGAAATTCTTCTGCACACAATGCATTGAAATGAATGAACTCATAGAACTGTAGCATTGGATGGTACCTCAAGAGTTGGAAGCCCAAGCCCTATTGGTTAGTCACAACTGAAGTACACCCTCTGGATCAGTAGTTCAGAGAGTCAAAGAATCAGAGTTGGAAGAAACCGCAAGGGCCATTGGATCCAACCCCATTTTGCCATGCAGGTATCAGAGCACTCCCAACAGATGGCCATCCAGACTCTGTTTAGAAACCTCCAAAGAAGGAGGAAGCTCCACCATACTCCCGGGCAGCATAGAATCATAGAGTTGGAAGAGACCCCAGGGGCCATCCAGTCCAAACCCCCTGCCATGCAGGAACCCACATCAAAGTATTCCCAACAGCTGGCCATCCAGCCTCTGCTTAAAAACCTCCAAAGAAGGAAGAGGCTCCACCACACTCCACTGAGGCAGCAGCAGATTCCACTGTCGAACAGCTCTGACCATCACGAAGTTCTTCCTGAGGTTTAAGTGGAATCTCCTTTCCTGTAGTTTGAATCCATTGCTCCTTGTCCTAGTCTCTGGAGCAGCAGAAAACAAGCCCGCTCCCTTCTTGACATGACATCAAATATTTAAAAATGACTAGCATATCACCTCTTGACCTTCTCTTCTGCAGACTAAACATCCCCAGCTCCCTAAGCCGCTCCTCACAGGGCTTATGGCTTCCGGACCCTTCACCATGGTGGTGGCCCTCCTCTGGACATATTCCAGCTTGTCGATATCCTTCTTGAATTGAGGTGCCCAGAACTGGACACAGTATTCCAGATGAGGTTTAATCAAAGCAGTACAGAGTGGTACCATTACCTCCCTCAATCTAGACACCAGGCTGCTATTGATGCAAGCAAGAACCGTGTTGGCTTTCTTGGCTGCCACATCACACTACTGACTCGAGCCTACTTCTTCAGAGGTTTTTAACCAGAGGCTGGACAGCCATCTGTCAAAGGGAGTGCTTTGATTTCGTCTTTCTGCAAGGCAGAACTGGTTTGGACAGGACGGCCCTTGGGATCTTTTCCAGCCCAGGAGTCTATGATTTCGTGATCCATGCATGATGTTCAGTATACATCCATGCACTGAGTGAATAACTAAATATATATGCACATCCATGCTGTTACCCTGTGAACTGGGGGTCCCGGGAGGGACACCAAAATGTACTCAACTAAAGGTGGGGAAAATCAGCTCAGAGCACTACTTAGTGTTACGAGAGGCAGGGTAACTTAGCGAGATCTTGAACCCTATGTCTACGGGGTCGGGTCTAGTCAAGGAGAACACAGAAGTTGAAATAATAAATGATGTTTATTAAGTACAGGTAAAACAGTGTATGCGACACACTCATACAAGATAACTAAAGAAAATAAAGGTTGGAGTGGTATAGAGGGATTTTTAGACGGATTGCTGGTTCGGGCGATACTTCACCTGTCCTGAAGCCCAGGAAAATAGAGAGCGAGGCTGGGGTGCGACGTAGCTCAGCGCGTGGAGCTGAGGGGAGGCTCGCCAAGCAAAGCGGCAGCAAGGCGGGATGAAACTCGGGAGCGATCTGAGGAAGGTCTCAGAATCCAGGGTTTTTATAAGGAGAATTGTGACCGCAGGCTATACCGTACTTGGGGGAAAACAATAGATTTGGAGTTGGAGACAAAGCCTCCGAAAGGTCAGTATCTGAATGATTGAGTTATTGTAGCAGTTTTCAATAGAGTAGCCGGTATGCAAACGCAGAGTCCTTGGGTATTGTATAGGTTACCCATCAAGCTGCCAGTGCGGGGCAGAGGCTCTTTTGTAGGTGGTGTGCATACCTAATTAGAGTACTTGCCTGGAGGTCTCCTAAAGCAGTGAGTCAGCTATTTCTGGCCTGCCTGTATTGTAGTTTGAATACTACGGCTATTAACGGCCGAGCTTGTTTACGTGCTTGTCTGGTGGCCTCGCAAGCACGTGGAAAGAAATAGAAAAGTGCAGCCGAATTGTGATATCAAGGGATATCTTTAATATCCCCAAAGCTCGGACTAGCCAGGGCAGTAACAATCCCCCCCTGAAAATTGGCAATGTTGGGAACAATATCGGACATTTTCCGATTAAAAGCAAAAATCAATTTAGAGCCAGATAGGGCTTGCAGGTTGGTAGCCATATCACTCCTCAGGAAAGGGAATTCCAGGAAGAGCAAAGGATTACTATCTTATAAGGACATTCCTAACTAAAACCTAAACCTAAACACACACACCAATGTAAACAATAGCGCAATAATAAACAAGCAATAACCAATGTCCAATGTCCCGTCAATAGGGAACTGTCAAAGAATGAGTAATGGTAGCAAAATAGCAAATGCAAAATGAAGCACTCAATGGAATACAGTAAGTCCAATGCATGGTCTGGCAATGAAGGCAATCCAAGGAACAAACTGTTCAATGTGGAGTGAAAGTTCGTAGTCCGGGGGAGGTGAGATGCAAGCAAAAGTCTTGGCACCCCCCCCCCTCGCAACAGGAAAAGTCTTTTAGCTGGAACGGGCGAGCAAAACATAAGTCCATCCAAGCAACGGAGCAGGAACAACAACAAGTTGGTGCAGCCTGGCTTGCTGCAAGTTCAGGAGCAAAGAGTCTTTGCAGAATTTGGAGCATGGAATAGTCCATAGGTTTTCTCGGGTCAGCAAAAGGTAGCAGGAATGAAAAAAAGTTCATGGCACGCGAAAGGCTGCTTGGTCACCTTCCCTCACAGTCACGGATGTCGTTGAAGAATGAGGAATCTCCAAGTATTGGCCATCAGATGGAGCGGCAACTTTCTTCGTCACCCCCCCCCCCCACATGGTACTCGGGGGTGATGGTATGACCTCAGGATCTTCCCAACCTTCTGGATCAATTAACCTATTAGAGTTTTAACAGAAGAACTGACGTGGTTATTATCCAATGTATACCATAAATGCAAATGGCCGGCTCAAAGCCTACTGGGAATTCGAATTGAAATTGGGTCATCATGACTGAAAAGACTAAGAGTCCACGGGGATATAAATAGCTATTGCGAGTAAAGCAATATTCGCCTGAGGACAGCCGTTGGTCAGGACAGTGAGGCTGCCAGCCCAGGGCCCAGAGTTGCCCATGTTAACCTCCCAGCCGCATGAGAAGAACCCCCAGCTATGAAGGTCCCACTCGCACTCCGGTCCGTATAACATGGACTTGCACGCTCACACCCTCCTCGCTCAGACCGAAGCCGAAGCTCCAAGCCTGATGATGTTAACGAGGGCTTGGGGCGGCTAACAACCTAGTATCGATGGTTCGATGCTGGCCCCGAATGAGCAGTTACTCCATCCACAGATATAGCTGAACTCCGAAGGCAGACCTGAAGACTGGTCACCTTCGGATTAGGCTTTTGCAACCAGACGGGACATTTAAGTAAACAATATATATATTGGAACTAACACCACTTCCCAGACACCCAAATATAACCAAGAACTATGTACATGAGCGAGAGGTCAGAGAGTTGACCATCTCTCTCTCCGTCCCGTGCAGACAATGTCAATTTACCCATTGTCATACGCTTCGTAAATTGACGCAAATGTCTCTGACAAATTAATTTCAGGAATTTCCTTGTAATTTAAAGACACTTGAGGAGCGATTACATTAATGAGAGTCTTCCCCGTAGCTTCCTCAAGCGAGTCTGTTTCGGTAATGCCTTTTGGGTCGACTAGCTGACCCTTCCACTCTTTCAGTTGTGTTAGTTGATGGGTCTCTGAATTTACCTGCAAGAGCGGCAGTGCCCACTCATTGCTGGAGACCCTTTTCTCCAAGTCAAGGAGGAGGCTGGTCTTGGACCCGTATGCCTCCTGGAAACCTGCCTCTCCAGGTATGACGGTGACCAAGATGGAGCTGTAAACTAGCTTGGCCCCACTCATGAACACCAGTGTCACAATGAATTGGGTGCCTCGAAGCATGAAGACATGCTGGCACCAAAGCAGCCGTGCGGAGGGGAGGGCAGTAGCCATGTCCGCCTCTGTGTGGCATTTAGGACGCTCCATTATTGACATCTCCCCCGCTGGACTGCAGTCAAAGGGAGTGTGCATGATCCATACAGGGTGTGCCGGGGTGAGTGCCTTTGCTAACCTGTGCTCTGGCTGGGTGGAAGCCTTCTGCTGCTTGAGTCCCCAGTCCCCTTTGAGATTCTCCTGAAAGATGGCGTGGAGAGGAAGGACTCTCCTGGGCAAGGCTTCAAGAAAATCTCGGGGGAAACTGCTGTTTTCTAGCCGGGGGCTCAGAGCAGGGACAATGGAGAGCTTGGGAAGCTTGGGGCTGGCTTCCCCTTGCTGTGTGTTCTCCCTTCCTTGGCTCTCACACATGCTGGCAATGTCCTGTGCCTTATCAAACTTGATGGGGGCTTCCACGTCTCCTAATTGAAAGAATGGTGCTTCCTCCTGAACCTTAGCCTGATGCGATGCTTCTCGATGCTCTGAAAGCACTATGGTCTCGGAGGTGGCTGGATTTGCACTTGGGGCTGAGTCAGGAGGAGCTGCGATTTGTCTTGTTTTAGCATGCACTGAGAGCTTGTGTCCTCCGAAGGACTTAAATTGGGTCCCCCCCCCGCCATATCTGGTCAAGCGGATAGCGTCAGGGGTGGGCTGACCCTGTCTCATCAGGTTAGGGAGCAGCACTTTTGGCACTGCTCTGGAGTCTGCAGGAGGGGTGGCAGGGGTCTTTTCCCTATTGGTCCTAGTGCCTGCCTTCACCCCAGATCTACCCCATCTGTTGGGCTTCAACCTAGCCACAACGTTGCGGGGAAGCTTCCTGGACCGAGGGCACCCCTATGCTTGCAGATCCAGGTTAGGGTAGTATCCAGCCGGAGGTGGGCCGTCGGTCACGGCCTGGACCGGCTGTTTACTTCCCGCCTGAAGCTGCTTGTCTAGAGCTTCCAAAAGCTCCGATGTTGGCCGCTTGTCGAACTGGCTCATGTCCAGTACGAAACTTCTGAGCATGCCCCAGACCCTTACTCTGTCCGAGGAGTACGTCTGGGCCGTGGGATCGTACCCACCAGGCATCTCCCGGGGAGAGCCCGAGTCCGAGAATGGTTTGGGGGCAGTGTGCTGCTGTGGGGGACTTCCTGCCTTGCCAGGCTGGCTGCAGAAATCTCTTCCCTGCCACTGCCTGTTGTCCTGCCTGGGAGCGGGGCGCGGAGTCCAGTTCCCTCGGGGAACCGAATTTGGTGCAGTTTTCCGATGTTGGGAATGGGGCCCATAATTTGAGTACGTGACCTCGGATATGGGTTCCCAATTCCCGGTGTCCTTTCTATGTACCTTAGTGGGAAGTTTAAGGGATCCTGCCTTGCGCAGCAGGTCGGAGACCCGTCGGAGGTTGTTCCCGAACTCCTCCCAGTTAGTGGTGGCTGGATCCACCAAACCTAATGCCATCTTGGTCTCATGATTAAGACCTCCGTACAGGAGCGTCTTGAATTCGAGATGGTCAACGTTATACCCGCGGGGCGTCAAGGGGACCTTCTCGGCCAGAATGGCAAGGAGCTGCTTCCGTGCCACGTAAGCCTCAGGGTTCTCACGAGGACACTGTTGCTCCATGACATAAAGCACACTTGTACTCTGTCCGGGCCACAAAATCCTCACTATCTCTCTCATCCAGTCGTGTGCCTCGAGCCTAACCAGGCCTCGAGCCGCCACAGCTGACTCAAGAGTAGGGAGTTCAGAGGGGGACATGCAAAGTCGGGCCAGTTGGGTCAGGTCCTGACCATTGGCTGTCGGGTGAGAATGTATCACCGCGTTTAGCCACATGATCCTGGTGGACCGGTTTAAAGGACCCAGCTGATCTGCAATTGCTTTGGCCTCAGTAGCACGCCAGGGGACCCTAGTCTCGGTGCCCTGCGTCTCCTGCATCTCTTGCCTATCTGAACTGCCTTCTCCAAGGGGGGGTGGTCCGTCTAGTCATGGACCGTGTCTCTACAGGGTGGACTGGGACCTTAGGGTCACTCCAGTCTGGATTGTGGGGAACGGTTGCCTGAGCATCCTCCGGCATTGCCTCCCCAGAAAAGTCCTCAGCGAACGTTGGGAGCAGCTCCAGGCACACAGCCAAAATTAAGGCTTTGCGCGTTTGGAGCTGGCTCTCCAGCGCAGCTATCTGTTTCTGGCAAGCTACATGGCTAACAGCCTCCTGCTGCTCTCTTACTTGCCCCACCATGAACTTGGCTGCAGACCGGGCGTGATCCAGCTCAGCCTCTAAGGTGTGGGTTTTCTCCTCCCATGTTTGCACCACTACTGTGATGTTATTCAGCTTCTGGGTGGACGCCTGCGCTACGGACACAAAAGTTACTTTGTCTGCATGCAACGTTTCAACCTTGGCTTGAAACCGGGCATTCTCTTTCTCCACACTAGCTAGCTTTTCTCTGGTTTCTACCAGGGCACTACTAGCATCTCTGGCCGTAAGCCAAAGTCCCCAAGCAGCCAAAGCGTCCTTAGATGGCCCGAATGGGTTCTTTGATTTACGCGCCAGGGTATACGCTTCCCGGAGTGTAGTAAAGGGATCGGCCGTCTGGAAGATGGTGTCCTTCCAGGGGCATTTCTCCTTACTCAACACCCATCTCTCTAGTTTACCTCTGACCTCTTCCTCCAACGTGAGGTCCTTAATGGTGACCTTGCTACTCTCTGCCATTTTCCACACAAACTACAAGCTACAAACCACAAACTACAAACTACAAATGGGACCAGGAACTGGAGTGACGGAAAGGATCACCTAGACCCCTGGGGGACTGAAGGGAAACTAACTTTGCAGAACTTCTCTAGGAAAGAGGGACGGGAACCTATCTCCAGCCTGCCCAAACAAAAGTCACTTTGGTACTCCCAAGCCCGGTTTTCCACCTCGACAGCACTGGGGACCAAAGGACGAGGAAACGGTTCTGGTACAGGGAGGTCACCTAGACCCAGGGAACCCTCAGGAGTACTCCGCCTGCCTGAAGTGGGGAAACGAACCCAGTGGAACTTACAGCGCCGCCTGGCAAGCAGTGGGGAAAAAGGGGCAAGGAACCAAAACCGAACCGTCCCTAACTGGTTTTCTGGGTGAGGGGTACCTTCCTCTACCACGGGCTAAACCTCTAAACCCTAGGCTAGGTCAGGACTCACCACCCGCACCTAGTCGGCTAGCCAATCGGGACGCACCCGAAATTACACAGCGGGATGCACCCGTGCTTTTCACAACTACTAGCAGGACGCACCCGCACTCTCAAAGCTACCCAACAACAACAACTGACGGGACGCACCCATATATAACTCTAAGGGGGGGAATTTCTTCCCTAAGTGTTATTTTTGTCTTACTGCTATGGTGTTGGATGAGTGTAGACTGTTCCTGCCGTGCTAACACTCTAACACTTCGGATCCCAGCCCACGATAGACCCCAAGTTAGGGGTGTGATTCCCAGGACAGCTTGTGCACACCCCTTGCTATCGGACAATGGTTCACCACCTAGTGCTAGTGACCATGCCGGGGTGGCTGACATGTACAAACCGAGCAAGAAAGGAGAACAGATTTCCACCCAAATAGAATAGTTCTAGAGCTCAAACACACAGACTCCACACACACGTGTTCCGGCCTAACAGTGCTCTAACAACTTGAACGACTGTCACCTAAGTCAGTATCGGCCTCACTTGAGGAGGTTTGCGACTTCTTCTCAAATTAGGTGTACCGAGGTTGCCCGCATTACTCCACCACTCTGTTACCCTGTGAACTGGGGGTCCCGGGAGGGACACCAAAATGTGCTCAACTAAAGGTGGGGAAAATTAGCTCAGAGCACTGCTTAGCGTTACGAGAGGCAGGGTAATGCAGCGAGATCTTGAACTCTATGTCTACAGGGTCGGGTCGAGTCAAGAAGAACACAGAAGTTGAAATAATAAATGATGTTTATTAAATACAAGCAAAACAGTGTATGCAACACAAGCATACAAGATAACTAAAGAAAATAAAGGTTGGAGTGGTATAGAGGGATTTTTAGAGGGAGTGCTGGTTTGGGTGATACTTCACCTGTCCTGAAGCCCAGAAAAATAGAGAGCGAGGCTGGGGTGCGACGTAGCTCAGCACGTGGAGCTGAGGGGAGGCTCGCCAAGCAAAGCGGCAGCAAGGCGGGATGAAACTCGGGAGCGTCCCGAGGAAGGTCTCGGAATCCAGGGTTTTTATAAGGAGAATTGCGACCGCGGGCTATGCCGTACTTGGGGGAAAACAATAGATTTGGAGTTGGAGACAAAGCCTACGAAAGGTCAGAATCTGAATGATTGAGTTATCGTAGCGGTTCTCCATAGAGTAGCCAGTATGCAGACGCAGAGTACTTGGGTATTGCATAGTTTACCCATCAAGCTGCCAGCACGGGGCAGAGGCCCTTCTGTAAGTGGCGTGCATACCTAGTTAGAGTACTTGTCTGGAGGTCTCCTAAAGCAGTGAGTCAGCTATTCCTGGCCTGCCTGTATTGTAGTTTGAATATTACGGCTATTAACGGCCGAGCTTGTTTACGTGCTTGTCTGGTGGCCTCGCAAGCACGTGGAGAGGAATAGAGAAGTGAAGCCGAATTATGATATCAAGGGATATCCTTAATATCCCCAAAGCTCGGACTAGCCAGGGCAGTAACAATGCACCCTGAGCAACATGCATTGATACACTGTGCCCTCTTATACTCATTGGCTCTGTAAGTTAAACTCCACTTTAACAGTCTTGCAATGTATATGGACCATTCTGCATTGGAGAAATATCCAACTTTTTCTTCAGTGAAATTCAAGCATGCTTAAGTCACCAACAGATTTCCAGCCATAATCTTTATTTCATCTTCATGTTTCTAAGAAAGAGGCAAGATCATTTGTATGGACTTTCATTCCCCCAGGTGTAGATTGCTTAAAAGTACGCATCATAGTGATGTTCTTCTCTTCTTCTAACACTTGCCAATTCTTTTTGAAAGAAGATGAAGCTGAGTGATTAAAGCAGGAGATGAAGAAAGAAATCCAGGGACAAGTCACTTGGGCTTGACATCTGAGGGGACCTGTGTTACTCATTAACTCCTTCATTTGTTTAGGTTGATGAGTAATTGGGGAGCCAGGTGGGATCAGAAGGAGATGTTCCTCTCCTGGAATGTGAATGGCTTTGTTGCCCATCAAGAAGCAGAGTGTCCCAACTAAAAAACAAACCTCACATCGCTTTGCTCCCCCACCTTGCACCTCTGGCTCTCATTTGATGTTCTGTCCAGGCGATTGGATTCTTCTTCACAGATATTCAGTAGCTCAGAAATCATTGATGGAATGAGAGCAAAAGCCCAGGAGAAAAATGATGGAGGCAAAAATATATGGAGGACACTACACAATTTTTGCGTTATTTCTTCCACTGGGCTTTACTGACTATCGGGAAAACACCCCCCACTTTTTTTTTTTTTAACTAGGATTGGAATAATTTGAGGATCTGATTTCCTTAACTAGTGCCTGGCCTTTGACCAGTGGCCTGGGATGTTGCATTCATTCATGCTCTGCATGTTGAATCAAGCATAGGAGCCATATCAGACTTCAGCCACAGTGAACTGCTTGTCTCCTTTTTTTCTGGGGACATACGGAATACTCACAAGTTTTCTCATCCTCAGTGAGGAAAGGTGCCCTGACTTGCTGAAATACTCCTTCAAGGAAATGACCTACTGCTGTGACAGTTGTTGTAATTCATGGCTTATCCCTCAAAATATGCTTTTAGAGAAAACCAAATAGCTTTTTGTTCAATAAAATAAAATAATATGCAGAAAAGAATGCATTAATTACCTTGCTTAAAAAGGGGACCAGACTCAGAGCTGGGGGACAATTTGCAGAAGGTTGAAGATCCAGAAGAGTGCAGAGCTATTACAAGGTGGATATGTTTTCTTCTCCAGTTAATGCTGTTCCTTCATAGATCATTCATAGATTGTTTTGATGATATGAGTGCAGAGTTTCTCTCCATCTCCCAAAATTCTGCTTAGGTTGTTGATGGTTGAAGTCTGCCTGTTGTCACATAAGATGAACTGTGTTGTATCAAACCAAAGGCTTACTGAGCCTGGAACCCTGGTTCTCACAATGGCCAACAACACATAGGCTATGAGAAGCCCACAAGAAGGGTGTGCAGTTTAAGATGGGGCAGTACCTCTGGTATTAGCCAGGGAGGCATTGCTAGAGAGGGGAAGAACAAAAACAGAACCGCCAAAAGGTTACTTGCTGCAACTCCCATATCTTCTCTATTGGACTACAACCTCCTATGTCCATGCTGGCCAAGGGATTGCAGAAGCAGTTGTTGTTATATGCCTTCAAATCATTTCTGACTTATGGTGGCCCTAAGGCGAACCTATCATGGCGTTGGGGGGGAGGTTCTTAGCAAAATTTGTTGAAATGGGGTTGCCTTTGCCTTCCTCTGAGGATGAGAGAGTGTGACTTGCAGTCCCCCAAGATTCCCAGGCTCTGGGACAGAATTCAGACTTGGAAAGGCTCAAAGCACAAATTAGCACAAAGAGGTTCTGCTTTCCTGAACTTCTAAATTTTAGAAACTCCATCCCTATCCATTGGTTTTTCAATTACACACGTACTCCCATGGGGGGAGGGAGCAGGGAAAGTGCTTTCTGAAGCTCAGGAAATCTTGCCTCTGTCCAAGGGACTGAAAAACAGAAATTACCTCAAGATAGGAGCCACATTGGTTCACGTCCTCTACAGGAGACATCTACCTAGTGACTTACCTCTTTTTATAATAGGGTTACAAGCTTGATAGATGAAGGGAATGCTGTAGACATAGCATATCTTGACTTCAGTAAGGCCTTTGACAAAATTCCCCATGACATTCTTGCAAAGAAGCTAGTAAAATGCAGGCTGGACAGGGCTACTGTTAGGTGGATTGTTAATTGGTTGACCGACCGCACCCAAAGGGTGCTCACCAATGGCTGCTTTTCATCCTGGGAAGAAGTGACTAGTGGGGTGCCACAGGGCTGGGCCCAGGGCTATTCAACATCTTTATCAATGACTTGAATGAAGGAGCAGAGGGCGTGCTGATCAACTTTGCAGATGACACCAAATTGGGAGGGGTTGCTAATACCTCAGAGGACAGGATCAGAATTCAAAATGACCTTAACGGATTGGAGAGCTGGGCCAAAGCTAACAAAATGAATTTCAACAGAGAGAAATGTAAGGTCCTGCACTTAGGCAGAAAAAATGGAATGCACAAATATAGGATGGGGGACATGTGGCTGGATAGCAGTACGTATGTAAAGGATCTAGGAGTCTTGGTAGATCACAAGCTGAACATGAGTCGGCAGTGTGATGAGGCAGCCAAGAAAGCCAATGCGATTCTGGGCTGCCTCAACAGGAGTATAGTGTTGAAATCAAGGGAAGTAATAATACCTCTATTCTGCTTTGGTTAGAGCTCATCTGGAATCCTGTGTCCAGTTCTGGGCACCTCAATTCAAGAAGGATATGGACAAGCTGGAACGTGTCCAGAGGAGGGCAACCAAAATGGCGAATAGCCTGGTAACCATGAAGACCTCTGAGGAGCAGCTTAGGGAGCTGTGGATGTTTAGTCTGCAGAAGAGAAGGTTAAGAGGGGAGATGATAGACGTGTTTAAATATCTGAAGGGATGTCATGTTGAGAAGGGAGTGGGTTTGTTTTCCACTGCTCCAGAGACTAGGACAAAGAGCAATGGATTCAAGCTGCAGGAAAGGAGATTCCACTTGAACCTCAGGAAGAACTTCCTGATGGTCAGAGCTGTCCGGCAGTGGAATCTGCTGCTGCCTCCATGGAGTGTAGTGGAGTCTCCTTCTTTGGAGGTTTCTAAGCAGAGGCTGGATGGCCATCTGTTGGGAATGCTTTGATGTGTGTTCCTGCAAAGCAGGGGGTTGGACTGGATGGCCCCCATGGTCTCTTACAACTCTAGGATTCTATGAATTCAGCTGCCATTACCATGCCTCCACCATAATGATTCCATAATTTATGACAAACGTTGAGAAGGAAAAAGAACATAACAGAATCAAGTAAGAAAAGTTAAGAGATGGCCCATCTTGATGTTTCTTCTTCTTTGCAAGTGCAAGTTAATGTAGACCAGAATCGTCACTGTTATTAACAGAGTTTAAGCTGGAATCCTGTTGGTTAGTCCCAACTGAAGTAAAGTCATTCAATCATCTGTTGAATGGAATGCTGACAATAGAATTTAGGCCTTCTGGATTAAAGAGGGAGAAGATGATGGATATCCTCCTCCTTCCAGAAGAGTATTTTCTAGGGAATGGAATATGGTTTCTTTAACCCTCATTAGTGATTCTACATATGGAAGAAGGAAATGAGAGTCAAGGCAGTAGAAATAATCTAGATTTAAAATTCTTGTTGGATCAGCTGCATGAATGGGAGTATAGTTTCCATGGATGTTGTTTTGTGTGCCTTGACTCTAATTCATGGCAACCATATCCTAGGATTTCCTCAGCAAGATTTCTTCAGCGGAGGTTTGTCCTTGCCTTCCTCTGAAGCTGAGGATGTGGTTTGCCCAAGGTCACCCAAACTAAGTGAAAATTCAAACTGCGATCTCCTGGAGGTCTAGTCTACCATGCTGGCTCTGAAGAGCTTGCCCTTGCCTTCCTCTGTGGCTGAGAGAATGTGACTTGACCAAAGTCATACATTGGGCTTCCATGGCTGAGTAGGGATTTGAACTCTGGTCTCCCAGAGTCCTAGTCCAAGAGTCAAAGCACTATCCCATGCCGGCCCCCTTCCGAGTACAAGAGATGCTTTGAATCAGTGTAATTTGCATATAAGTTTGATCACCACTTAATAATTTATCCAGAGAGTCTACTTCAGTTGAAACTATTGATAGCATTCAGGCCTCTGAGTGGTTTCTATTGTTGGGCCAGCTCTGGACAACCAAACCTTGCCAAAGTTCTTCTGGGGACTACAAGTCCCAGAATGCTGGCTGGAGGATTCAGGAAGTTGTGGGTCAAAAATTTGCCTTTGTCCAACCCACCTTGTATTTCTTCTTGTCAATAAGACTACTTTACTACTCGTATTCCTCCCTTGCACTTTTCTTTTTCTTGTCATAAATTACCTTGGATCCTTGCTGAAATTTTTCTATGTGTCATAACTGAATGGGAGATATTCTTTTCCTTGTAGGCAGCATAAATCACCCTGCCTTGGCTGCTAATCATTCAGTGACCAAGCAGTTGCTACCAGGTAAAAAATTAACTACCACAGAAGAGCATAAATCAATGAGGAATGGATCATGTTTCATTCCACTGAAAGCATTAAATCATCTGGAAACCAGGTGGCAGGACCGTCCCAAGACATTTTGCTGCCTGAGGTGGAGCAACTAGTTACAACCCCTCCCAACTCACCCACCAAACTCAAAGCACATAGTATCTTCAGCTCAGCTGGGTTCATTTTGGCTGAGGTGACAGAAACTACCATGAACACTTCCCTCCCTGTTTCAGGCATTGAAAATCTCAGCCGAAACCTCCCATCATCTTTATGTGCTGCAAATGTGCACACTCCACACATATGTGTGGTGATTGTGCTACAGAATCTTTCTACTGGGTTCTGATGTTGTCCAACCAATGCCCACCTATGGTCCTCTTTTACAAAGGGAAGGACGCAATGGTTGTCTTCCTGAAATCCCTGTGCATCAAGAGGTATTCTGAAGGCATGAAGGAATAGTTATGTGCATCCAAGACTATTAAACTTGGGTCCTTTTGGTTGGTCTTAAGCAGAAGAGAGGCACAGAATCAAGTCCTGAGTGTGCATGGAGGCATATCACAGATTGAATGGTTCTACTGTAATCAGGACCAACAATAGAAGCTGAAATCTTGCAGTGTGCTCTCATAGTGTAGATCTACACTCATGTCGTTAAGTGACGGCTGTGCTACACCACTCATGAGCTGAATATCAACACTGTGCAACCAATTGTGTCTGCTAGTGTGCAATGGGGGATGCTCAGATGCTGCTTCCTCAAGCCCAGTGAGTGAAATGGTGCATTGGAAGCACTGTCAAAGAGTTACACACTATGCAAGAGTATGCAGCAGTTAGACTTATGGACCACCACTTAGGCAACTGTGAACTGAATATGGGCATTGCACCATGTTAAAAAAAAAGTACAGCTATATACACAAGGGAGCTTAGGTGTTCATAAAACACCTGTAGAATCCCAGACATTGTAATGGTACCTGTGACAGCTAACATGTGGTGCCTTTTTGTGTCATTCCAAGGCTGCTCTCTGGAGCTGTCTTTCTTTCTGTCTGTCTGTCTGTCTGTCTGTCTTTCTTTCTTTCTTTCTTTCTTTCTTTCTTTCTTTCTTTCTTTCTTTCTTTCCTTCCTTCCTTCCTTCCTTCCTTCCTTCCTTCCTTCCTTCCTTCCTTCCTTCCTTCCTTCCTTCCTTTCCTGTGATAAGATCAGTAATGGCAGCAAGTGATCCTCTTCTGTTTTTCCTATCCTCAGGAGCTATCCCATGTGCTGAACTTAGTTTAAGATTAGATTTCAGTACCTTGGATAGCTCACAGGAAACCCAGAGTAGTTCCCATAAACCCCAGTGTGGATTTCCTACTCCAAAGTAGTGAATCCTCCAACTATGTCTGGATCCTAGAAAGCTCCAGAGAAAGAGGACAAAGGTGGCCAGTCAGGAAGTGTCATGAGAAAACTTCCCTGGAAGTCAGTGGCCGGTCAATGGCTGTTTGAGCCAAGCAGGTGCAGGTGAGTTCAGCAACCATCAGGAAGACATTGCCCTGCCTGGCAGAATAGCTGCATGGGGAGGTATTGGGTACCTTCTTACGCAAAATCAGGAAAAAGTAGATACACCATTGTAACTGGCAGTTACACTAGTTTAAAATCCCAACAATATTTTGGCTGCAGTTTTATCCACAAAAAACTGTTATAGATAATAATTTGTCTATAAAACTATTAACTAATTAACCATGAGGAAGGCAGATTCAAATGAACAACAGCAAAAGAGAAGCAAAATTAAGGATCAGATTTTAGGAAAAGATGTGAAAGGACTGATTCAGATATAGAAAGGTAACATTTATTTTATTTGTATCTTTGGTTTACATCCAGCCTTTCTCCCAATAAGAAGAATATAAGTTAAAACAAAATAGCAAAATAATGGATAATTCTTTTGCTATCACACCTGGATTTTGTAAATCTAAGCTCACATAGTCACATGGTAGTTGTACTACAACACCACTCTTCTGCAGAATACTAGCTGTCTGCAACCAATGGTGTATCTGCTAATGTACATCTCCTCCTTGTCCCCTTGTGCAATGAGGAATAATGAACAGGGGCTGTTTCCACAATTCTTGGGAATCAAATGGGTTGCACTGAGAAATAGTCACACTCCAAGACCCTGGAAGTGCATCATTGGAATTCTGTTGCTGAGTCCCAGCTAGGGTCAATCCATTTAATCAATACTTGAATGGTGACTCAAGATGTAGGTAAATCCAACTGAAACAATGGCTCTGCTCTAGGAACCATGTTGAGTCCTATTCTTGGAGAAAGGCAGCACGCAAACAAAATACATAGGAAGAGGATTTAGACACATGTGAAATGGATACTTCTATGAAACTGTGCAGTCATGAACTGCATACATTTCTTGCACAATGGCCAAAAAAGCACAGCTGCAGATGTAAGGGAACTTATACATATGTAGGAGACCAACAGGATTCTGTTGAATGATGAGTCAAGATACATGTTCAAATGGTTCTACGGTAGTCAAGGCTAACAACAGAGTGGTGCAAAAGGACGTTTTCCCAGCCGTCCCTCCCACTGGAATGATTCTTACTGATTTATTTGCTGCTTGAGACCCTCTCGGTGCCTGACATTGGTTTCATCCCGGTATGCACTCAGCCGTATGTGGCACGCTGGCCTGTTTTGCTCCACTGGCCGTGTGTGTGTTTGCCAGCTTTTGTTGAGAAATAACAGAAGGTCATACGTGGTGCAGGAAACACGCCCAGGCCTGGCACCGGACACAGAAAAAGGCATTGTGTGAGTGGCAATGAATTCAGACCCACTGAGGGTGGGATTAATGAAAATCTCTGCCTGGCACCCGGTGCATCTTGAGGCCAGCTACAACGGACAAAGCGGGAAGGAAGACTGGACGCGAGCCGGCTGGATCAGCCAGCCTTGTTTGTCTAAGGCAGCAGGACGTCCCTGGCTCTGGGGTTGATACAGTGTAGGATTGAATTACTCTTTGGCATCCGAGAAACCTTCAGCTCTGGAGGCAGGTCTGCCTGGACCTTCTTCACATCCATTGACACCCCAGGCCTCCCAGTACACAGCCCTGGAGATGCATATCCAGAAAGTGTAGACGGATGACTCCATTGTAGTCCAAAAAAGTAACTCTTCCAAACTGAGGAGATATTGACGACCTTCTAAAGAACCACAAAAGCTGCCTGCAGAGAGTATGCATAAAAAGTCAAAAAGATGTAACTCTTAAGTATGAAATATATCTCATAATGAAACACCTGATACAGTCATGCTGAAATATTTCATGCTTATAGTTATTTCATATTATTAAATTTTCATGCATGTTTGTTGGTTGTGGTCTTATGTTGCTGTCCAGAAGTTTAGAAATATGTGCATGACACAGTCAATGTATCAGTTGTGATCTCACAAGGTGATGTTGCAGAGACAATTTGCACTCACGTGATTACATGATGGTTGTACAATGACAAGCTGTTGAGTATCAACACTGTGCAACCAGCTATGTGTCTACCAATTCATTGTGAAATGGGGGTGTGCAATGGCTTCTCTGAAATCTCAGTGAAGAAAGTTGTACATTGAAGCCATTGATGAATATTTATTATACTCAATTACTTACTTCAGTTATATCCTGCCTTTCTCCTGATAACAGGATTGAAGGTGGCTAACAACATATTTATGACAATATAAGTTAAAAACAACACAGAACATTCATAGAAGTGTAAATATAAGATTTAAAAAACAATTAAACAATTTCTGAAGTTAAAAACATCACACATTAAAAATATTAAAATGCTTTAAAAGACTATATCCAGACCTTAAAAACAGAACTGCAGAGCATTAAAAACCCAACCCTAGTCAATTTGTAATAGCCTGATGACACAAAGATGGTTTAACCTGCTAACCAAAAGAGACAAAGATGGCACCATCCTGGTCTCTCCAGGAAAGGAGCTCCAAAGATTGGGAGCAGCCACTGAGAAGACCCTTGTTCCCACCAAGCGAGCCTGAGAAGTGGTGGGACAGAGAGAAGGTCCTCTCCGGGTTATCTTAAAGCAGTACTGGGCTTGTAAAGGCTGGACTCACAAAGACGTATACACCACTAAAGAATGCACAACTCCAGGGCTGGAATCCTGTTGGTTAGTCCCAAGCAGGGTAGATTGATTATTGGCTGGTGAGTCAACATAGGGGTAAATCCAGTTGATTCAATGACCTTGGTCTAGTTAGGCATAACAACAGGATTTAGGTCATGCGAAATGGTTATATTAGTGGAACCTTTGCTTACAAAACCATGAACTCAAAAAATCGGTTGTTCAGTGGCCAAAAAGTACAACCCCTTGTGTAAGAGAATGGACACAGGAGTATGACTCCGGCAGGACTCCAGCTATCAATTCATACTGAAGATTTCCAAGCTCATCCCAGGGAGTTTCCAGTTACAAATCTCCAACAGCCTTTTCCGATCTGGAACACAAAGGAGCATCTGCTGATCACTTGTTCCTTCATGCGATGCATCTCTCCCCAGCCGTGTAACATTTGGATGATCATGAAGTCAATTAGAAGCCACCAGAGCACTCAGCTCCCATTTGTCTGCTCACGACCTATGGAAAGAAGTAACCCGTTATGGCCTCTTGTGTTAAACATTAAACCCACAAGAATCTCCAATCAAAACTTTTTTGGGGTTAAAAAAGGAGGAATTAACTTTTTGATCTCTGAGTGTTCATCTCAGTCAGGTGTCTGCCCACCCCTGGCTTATGGGTGTCTTGGGGCTTGGGGTTATTTTTTAAACAAGTTGTTAAACAAACTCGTTCTTGGAGAGAGGAAGAAATGGAGAAACGGTGGAGGATGGGATCACGAGCAGTCGGAGAAGAAATATGGCCAGCATTTCTGGAAGGGTAACTCCAGGTGGTGTTTGGTCAAGAACCTGCTCACCGTCTGCAGAGAGTAAGCTTACACAAGGGGAGTTATGCTGCAGTACTGGATTGGACCCTTCCACAAGCAACTGTACATGAAGGCTTTTCTAAAAACAGGGGCTGAGATCCTTCATGGTGTCATATGCAGGCTCCATCTGTCCATACCACCCCATAAAACCCACCCTAAATGCTAGATGGCCATCCCAAACAAAGAGCTCTGTGGCACTGGTGAGCACTGCGTCCCTCCCCGTCCCACCAGCGAGCCACAGTAACACAAGAAGGAGCAGGGGTCCCCGTGGGGTCCTGTTGCAACCCCTCATTGCACTAAGTCTTGCTGGTGTGAGGGGCCTGGAAACATCATCCTTCAGCTCTACAGAACTCCTTAACTCAGTATGGCTGACTGGCTTTTACGGTGGGCTTTAGGGGCACGAGCAATCCTGACAATGTGACACAGTTGTAAATGTGATGATGAAACAGTTATAAGGTCATAAGTCTAGCCTATGATGTCATAACTGCTTAACAGGATGCCAGCCAGGATTAGATACATATACATATATATTTGAAAACTTCTGAGTCTTCATTGATCTTTCAGGAGGCTGGACAAAGGGTAGGGGAAAATCTGAAGCACAATCAGTGCTCTGTAAGTGGATACCAGGAAATCCCAATGTAGGATCTTGACCATAGACTATTTTCTTCATGCTCTGAGATCTGCATAGTGTAAATATCTATGCACAGGGAGTTGTGGTGGTACTGGGACAACCAGCGCAGTGTAATGGTTTGAGTATTAAGTTGCAACTCTGGAGACCAGGGTTTGACTCTCCACTCAACTGGGTGACTTTGGGCAAGCCACACTCTCTCAGCCTCAGAGGAAGGCAAAGGCAACCCCTCTCTGTACAAGTCTTGTGAAGAAAACCCTGTGATAGGGGTCAACTGTGACACTACCCCTCTGCTGAATGCCAAATGCTGCGTAACCATTTATGAATCAGCAAACGTGCCTTCTGTTTCTGCAGTTCCAGTGAATCAAATGGTACGCTGCAGGCGCTAATGAGTAATTATGCATCTTCCAAGAATGCACAATGGCATGTGCAACAGCTACACCCACACTACTCCACTTACACAACTGTGAACTGAATATGAATTTTACCCAAATAACCAAATGGTGCAACCACATGGGTCATGGGAATATATGTGTGCACAAGGCACCAACAAGTTGGTGGGCACTATGGTGGGCACTATGCAGTTCTTGCATTAGTTAGACACTGTCCCTGCAAAAAGAACTGTCTTGCAGATTGGGAGCCCATCGATTTCTTCCATGGTCAGCTATGCATAAGCCATATTGTGAGACAAATGAGCTGGCTGCAGAGTCAGACGCATCTCTGACGAAGGAGGAGACAATGGCATGGGGGGGGCAGTGGATGTCACTCAGAATCTGGTATAAAACATTTCCAGCGCACAATCTCATCAGACACGTGCCAAGTTGGCTCAGGGCCAGTCCTCACACAAGCCTCTTAATGGAGGCAGGAGAAACAGAGGACAGGGGTTTTAAAAAGCCCTGTCAGGTTATCGTAGCCTTTCCAGAAAATGCTATAAAAGCAGCCATTTATCATCATTATGCCAATACCCCATTCTTCCCTGCTTGGAACTCTGTATGTTGCGGGGGGGGGGGGAGAGGAGGGACCTCGGAAAGCAAAATGAATGCAGAACGACCTGAACGCACTAGAACTGCGAGGCCCGCCGTGCAGGACATACGGGGGAGAGACTCCACCTCTGGTTCTCTGCTCCCCAGAATGAATGTGAGTCCCACATACACCCATTTTGGCACTGGGCTTCTGTCACTTTACCAGTAAATATCTTTTCTAAACAAGTGGATTTCTCCCTCTGACGACCCTCGGTGTATACAGCAGCCTGTGCTGCGACCGATGTCTCCATTAATTACAGAATCTGTTGTGTCCTACGAGATCATAGAGTCACGGAGCTGGAAGAGACCACAATGGCCATCGAATCCAACCCCCGCCATGCAGGAACCCACACTGAAAGCTCCCCCGGAAAATGGCCACCCAGCCTCTGTTCAAAAACCTCTGAAGCAGGTGAGTCCACCACACTCTGAGGCAGCCTTTTTTTACTGTTGAATGGCCCTTACCGTCTTACCATCAGGAAGTTCTTTCTGATGTTTAAGTGGAATCTCTTTTCCTGTAGTTTGAATCCATTGCTCAACGTCCTACTCTCCGGAGCAGCAGAAAACAAGCTTGTTCCATCTTCAACATCCATAGGTGTGGTGATGGGTGTGGTCCACTTATGGTAAGTGGTTGTACTTTTTTTACTATTGTGTCACATCCACAATGGATTCACAGTTGTGTGAACAGAGTTCTTCAAGTGTAGCCATTTCACAGGAAGTTACCCATGCTATGACATGGTTTAAGAAACTACTCATCAGGGCCTTCTGTGTCCCACTGGATGGCTGGAATTGTGGCAACAGCTCCTGTGCATCTCCATTGCACAAGAGGACAATCAGCGGGTGCATTGGCTGATACATCGACGGTCGCACAATACTGGTTCAGACAGGAGTAGACAAGACGCCATGCAAATAGGTGAGTGTAGATTTGAGAACCAGTGTGGTATAGCAGTTTGAGCACTGGATGATAGCTCTGGAGACCAGGGTTTGAATTCCTGCTTGGCCATGGAAACCTACGGAATGGCCTTGGCCAAGGCGGTCTCTCTCCGCCTCAGAGGAAGTCAAAGGCAAACCTCCCCTGAACAAATCTTGCCACGAAAACCCCATGTAAATCTCAGAGTTGACACAAGTCAGAAACAACTTGAAGGCACACAACACCAAGATTTACACCGCAGATGTCAGGTCTCTGCTAATTGCCCCAGATCGCCCACTGAAGTCCTGTACAAGGCATCGCACTCCTAATAAATCGTGTATTTGCACTGTTACATTTGTGTGTGTGATTTCGGTTCCTGACAGCAGAAGCCTGATGTGTGTTCTTGGCTGAAGGGTTCCACGTAAAGGATGTCTCTGTGAAGAAAGACCTCTCACACTCTGCTGCCAATCATTACACAAGAAGACTTGAGTCCTACTGATAATTGAGAACGAGGGTCATCATTATTACCATTACAGATTTGTAATCTTGCATTATGGATCTGTAACCCTTCTGAATTCGGTAAGACTGTAGTATTACTGAAAACTATGTAAGTGCTACCCCTCTCCACCTTAAGAGCCAGTCCCTGGATTGAGTGCAGGGTCCATTCAGCCGGCAATCAGGGTACATGGAGGACGACATTTCCAGCCAATGAGCAAGGCTGTGACAATCAGAAGCAGAAACCTGTGGCAAGCCCTAGTGTTACCCCAAAATGTGGGTGACTCAGGAGTCCACCCGCAATGCCAGTACCTCTGTGCAAAGGTGGGGAATTATTAGCTCAAAGAGGAGGCGAGCAAGAGAGGGGGTTACCTAATGAGATCTTTTACACCATTGTTTACCAGTACTTCTGCAGGGAAGAACCAACCAGCGATCCAAAAGTAAACTTAATGCATTTTATTGGAGGAATTAATCATGCACACAAGTTCTAAACAGCCACGCACTCACACAAGTCTAAACTGAAGTAAAAGGGAGGAAAGTTCGATAGCAAGATTTCAGGGCATAGGGGGTGATATTTACCAGTCTAAAAGAGCAGCAAAGAGGCAGCTATGTGGCTTAGATGCAAGTCTAAGGACAGTACACAATTGCGAAGCAGAACAGCAGAGTGGCAACCAGCAATCAGTGTACTGCAAGTTGATGTCAGGGTGCAAATTATGTACCTCAGAGCATATGCAGAGTACAGAAAATAGGAAGCAGTGCCAAACCACTGCCATCTGCTCCGGACTGGGAAAAAATAGCCACGCAGGCCCATTGCGTTAAGGCTAAGTGCTGTTTATTCAAACAAAGCACAAGATAAGCATAGGGCTTCAGGCAGCAAGCCTAGAAGCAAAACAACAGGTACAAAAACAGCATGGAAGACAGACAAAGAGTATGGCCAGAGGCAGTATCAAAGTGACCAAAGGCAGTACCAAATGTGACCTGAGGCCGTTTACAGAGCAAAATCTAAGCCTTGTAAGGGCTCAGCCACAGCCGGGTGGTCCACTGGGTGATCGAATGCATCCCCAGCATACATTCTCCCCATGCTGGATGCTTTCTCGTGAGGCAGAACCTTGCGAGGCAGGCTAGCCGTAACAAACCTTGCAGCTGCACTGCCAAAGTCACATTACCTCATCTTTCCACCCACCAGAAAAACCTTCTTGGTCACACCACACTCACATTCTGAATGCCCTGACAGTTGAGTGGCCAAAACTAGGGGTTTATATACCCAAGTTATGCCTGGAGGGCGAGGGGGTGAGTAGCTCTCCGGCTGAGTAAACAATGGAGTTTGCAGAGTGGACGAGGGGTCTAGAATGGGCTGAGTTGGGGGCTTCAGCGTGATGCTGCCAGGCCCGACCCGTCTTCACACCATGGTGCTGAGGACGGACCATGGCAGTCTTGCTTTATGCTTGCTTTATGTCTCTGAGCAACACTGGGCAAAATAGACAACCGATGTGCTGTGGCAGAAGCCTGAAACGGTTCCTGGGCTTGGTTTTATAACAACAAAAAACACGACATGAGATGAAAAACCCCAGACTGTTCAGTCAAAGGACAGACGTCAGGGATGGAAATAATATTCTCAATCATTTCTTTTCTGGTCAGAAAATGAGTTTTCCAATATACTTCCATCAGGAAGTATATGGAACAGTGAGACGTTGGCATGGTTTTCTACTGCTATTTGAACCAGGGATATAATTATTCACTAATTTTCTTCCTGAAGGAAGCAGAAAGCAATTGTAGGAATTTTCTTCCCATTGTAAGAAAGTGTTTGAAAACCACACAATTCACAGAGCCTCACAATTTAGGACTTACACTGAGCAAAAAATGGAATGCACAAATATAGGATAGAGGATATGTGCCTGGAAAACAGTCCATGTGAAAGGGATCTAGGAATCTTGGTGGACCACAAGCTGAACATGAGTCAGCAGTGTGATGCGGCAGCCAAGAAAGCCAATGCGATTCTTGGTTGCATCAATAGGAGTATGGTATCCAGGTCGAGGGAGGTAATGGCACCACTCTACTCTGCTTTGGTTAGACCTCATCTTGAATATTGTGTCCAGTTCTGGGCACCTCAATTCAAGAAGGATGTCGACAAGCTGGAACGTGTCCAGAGGAGGGCGACCAAAATGGTGAAGGGTCTGGAAGCCATGCTGTATGTAGAACCGCTTAGGAAGCTGGGGATGTTTAGTCTGCAGAAGAGAAGTTTAAGAGGGGACATGATAGCCCTGTTTAAATATTTGAAGGGATGCCATGTAGAGGAAGGAGCAGGCTTATTCTCTACTGCTCCAGAGACTAGGACAAGGAGCAATGGATTCCAGCTGCAGAAAAGGAGATTCCACTTGAACCTCAGGAAGAACTTCCTGATGGTCAGAGCTGTCCGGCAGTGGAATATGCCGCCTTGGAGTGTGGTAGAGTCTCCCTCTTTGGAGGTTTTTAAGCAGAGGCTGGATGGCCATCTGTCAAAGGGAGTGCTTTGAGGGTGTTCCTGCATAGCAGGGGGTTGGGCTGGATGGCCCCTGGGGTCTCTTCCAACTCTATGATTCTATGATTCTACACAGGAAATGGAACATTCTGTTCAGAAAATGCTGTTCCCTATGCGGAAAATGTTGTTTTCTGTGCAAAACTACCACACTTTCCCCCTCACCCTTAATTGGAATATCCTGAAGTATTCTGAGGACATTATTCTGCATAGAAAATATATTTGTGGATTGGTTTGCACAGAAAACATGGAGAGGGTTGCACCAAAAATCTCTGATTCTTTTTCTGCAGAACAATTTCCCTGGAATACTTTCGGATATCTGAACGCAGGGAGAATTCTGTGGAGGAATACTCATAGAGAGAAAACTGTGACTGTTATTTGTCCTTGCGCACAAGGGCAAAATATTGGAGGGTTTGCATCCCTCAGAGACAACAGGCAGGAAATTGAAGATATAAATTAATAAGTTTCTAGCTCCTGGGGAGAGGAGCTGCAATAACATGGTCCCATTTTCTCAGCTCACTGGCTTGCAGAGGAGGCTCTGCTGGGACGCTGCATGCCAACCGCCACGGTTAATGTACAACAGAACGATACCAAGTGGCAGAGGGGGCACGAGGGGCACCCGTGGTCCCGCAGCTTAATTGCGGCGTCCCCAGCGCGATCATTTACAGTAACGGGCTTTGATGAGCGGCTTCTGTGTTGACATTAGCATCGCCTGGGTGCTTCGGGTGCCATCAGATGTCTTGGAGCTGCTTCCTTCGTCTCTGCTGGCAGAGAGTGAATGCACAGGGAAACCTCTTCCCGTGCCCCGGCTGGTTCTTCTCCTGCCGCTTCCCACTTCTCTGTTGGATAGAAATGGACAGAGAAGGAGAGAACTGGGGTCGCTCTGTGTCTGTGTTTTAAAGCAGGGCTGGAAAAAGTGTGGCGTCGGGGCTGCATGCAGTCGCAGAAGACTGAGTCTACGGCCCTTCACCCTTCAGATACAGACTGTCCTTTCTTTGGTAGGAAGAGCTAAGAACTGCCTTCCCAGGAGTGCAGCTTTGGGGAGGGCGGAATAAGGCATTGTACCAACAAAAACAAAAAACAAAAATTCAGCCTCCCCAAATGAAATTTCCATTCAGTTTTCAACTTTCTAGCATTGCGGTAACTCAAAACTTTGCTTGAGCATTTAGAAATGCATTCAAAGAAAAGGAGCAAGAATGCAAATGCAGCAAATGGAAGGGTTCAAAGTATTAACAATTGTTAAAGGCCATTTCCACACTAGACTGTTATAGCGCCATTATTCCACTTGCAACATCCTATGGAATCCTGGGTTTGTAGTATCGGGAGGGCCGAAACTGCAAACCCCAGGATTCCATAGGATGTTGCAAGTGGAATAATAGCGTTATACCAATCTAGTGCGGAAATGGCCAAAGTATCCCTTTCTGGTATGCTAGAAATTTAGGAACCGAAAGAGGATATCACATGTTGAGGGGAAGATTTCTTATTTAGGGGGTCAATTACCTTCTTTGACATCCTGAATTGCAGCTGCGGATATGATACCTAGAGTTAGGGATCCATAACTCATATTCATATTCAGCTGTGCTACGTGTTCATGATTCTGGCACTACATAGCAATCACAAATGCTCCCTGAAACCCACCTTAAATTCCAAGGAGCTGCTCCAAGTGGCAGAGACCCGCAGAACAGCTGAGTTGGGGGCTTCAGCCTGACGCTGCCAGCTTCTGTCCACCCTCAAGTCATGGTGCTGAGGAGGTGATCTTGCTTCTCTTTTGCACGTCATGGCTCAGGGCCAGCGGGGGTGTCCGTGTCCTCCTGAAGTGTCCCGCTTGACCACACTGCAAACTTCTGTTGCTTGGAGTGATTTGTTACTGCCCTGGCTAGTCCGAGCTTTGGGGATATTAAAAGATATCCCTTGATATCACAAGTCGGCTGCACTTCTCTATTCCTTTCCACGTGCTTGCGAGGCCACCGGACAAGCACGTAAACAAGCTCGGCCGTTAATAGCCGTAATATTCAAACTGCAATACAGGCAGGCCAGAAATAGCTGACTCACTGCTTTAGGAGACCTCCAGGCAAGTACTCTAATTAGGTATGCACGCCACTTACAGAAGAGCCTCTGCCCCGTGATGGCAGCTTGATGGGTAAACTATGCAATACCCAAATACTCGGCGTCTGCATAATGGCTACTCTATTGAGAACCACTACGATAACGCAATCATTCAGATTCTGACCTTTCGGAGGCTTTGTCTCCAACTCCAAATCTATTGTTTTTCCCCAAGTATGGTGTAGTCTGCAGTCACAATTCTCCTTATAAAAACTCTGGATTCCGAGACCTTCCTCGGATCGCTCCCGAGTTTCCTCCCGCCTTGCTGCCGCTTTGCTTGGCGAGCCTCCCCTCAGCTCCACGTGCTGATCTACGTTGCACCCCAGCCTCGCTCTCCATTTTTCTGGGCTTCAGGACAGGTGAAGTATCACCCAAACCAGCCATCCCTCTAAAAACCCCTCTATACCACTTCAACCTTTATTTTCTTTAGTTATTTGGTGCGAATGTGTTGCATACACTGTTTTGCTTCTATTTAATAGACATCATTTATTATTCAACTTCTGTGTTCTCCTTGACTCGACCCGACCCCGTAGACATAGGGTTCGAGATCTCACTAAGTTACCCTGCCTCTCGTAACGCTAAGCAGTGCTCTGAGCTAATTTTCCCCATCTTTAGTTGAGCACATTTTGGTGTCCCTCCCGGGACCCCCAGTTCACAAGGTAACAGATTCCCTGGAGATTACAGTAGGTTGCAGGAGTCTATTCCGTAGATCATTCGTAGCTGTGCTTACATGGCTATAAATGTGATGCAGTCTCTCCGCTTGTAGCATTAACTCTGTTTTGCCTAATGATAAAAATTTTTCAAGGGAGCCGGAGCTAGTAGGTTCACCCCAGTGAGCAAGATAAGAAGAAGACTTTCACTGAAAGACTTACACTGCCCCTATCTTAACCCAGGATGTTTGAAGTGTTGTCTATGGGAATTGTACAATGGTGTCCCATCCAAAGAATAGGATTAGGAAGGAAAATGAGATCCCCAGGGGCTGTTTTTGTTGCCATCATTCTGGTTTGGTGGAGACAGGGGAGAAGGCCACAAAAACAAACAAGCAAATAAATATATATAAATATTCAGTGCTTTTGCAAATGCTTTTGCTTCCATTTGTGTTTGCTCAGCAGCTGGCAACCTGGTTCACGGCCGAGGTGCTGGGCAACTGTCCAAGCCAGTCTTAAGAATATTTAAGCAGCCTGTTGACATCAATGGGCTTGAGCTAATGACAGTCCTCACAGGGAATGTGGCCTTGGGATGGAGGTGCAGAGCAATCGTTTTGCATCCAAGGACCATCTTCCACCACCCAGATAGTGGGTCCAAATTTTACCCTCTTCTGTGCATGAAGGGGGCCTTGTCCAGAAACTCTGCATACACTAAAAAAGATGGAATAGCATACTCAAAATGGTTGTGGGGTTTGTGTGTGTGTTGAAGCCTTTTCCTTATGAGAAAGACAAGAACCTCTCTGAAGAGTTACTCTGGCCAGACATAGGCCACTGGTAAAAGCAGAGCTTGGGAAAATTACTTTTTTTAGAGAACACACCCCTCAGGGAGTTCTGGAAGCTGTAAACATCCAAAACAAGTTACACCCCCAAGCACTGTCTAAATCTGATTAAAGCTAAGTTTGTCAGAAGCAATTAATATGAGCAAAGTCCACGGTGGCTGGTCCCTTCCATCTCAGTGGGGCAATGAAGCTGTTTCAGCCTGATTTTTGAAGAAGTAATCCAAACTGCCAAACCTGTTCTGGGGATGGGGACTAGCACCTTGGATAGCTCCACTGAAGTTCAGACTAAAACCTGGAACGGTGCCATCTGTCTCTGCTAACACATGGAATGACTTCAAGCCTTCTTTCATGGAAGGGCTGAGATCCTAGATTAAAGAGAAAAAGATTTACTTTACATTAACACTCTGCAATCCTTCATGGCTGAGACATGATCCCATCAGATCTTGCTGGTTTGTGCAGTAGGTACGAGGAAAGATAGGGAGGTGGTACCTTGAAATCTGAACAATAACAGTCAGTTATCCACAACGTACCTTCTCCAATATGGCACCCACCAGTCTCGCTGGACTACAAATCCTATCATGCTGGCTGGGGATGATGTGTATTATGGCTGTACCCATCTAGAGGGCATCAGATTGAGGATAGGTGGATGACTCTATAAGAGGAAGCCAATGCAGAGATAGAATTTAAAAAGAGAGGTTCATTTCAGATTAGATGTCCAGCAATGAAAATAAAATAGGGTGATAAGGCCTCAGCACCCTCAAGGCATCAGATCCTATCTGATCTTGGAAGCTAAGCAAGGTCAGCCCTGGTTAGTACTTGGATGGGAGACCACTGATGAAGACCGGGTGCTGGAGGCTCTATTTCAGAGGAAGAAACTGGCAAAACCACCTTTGAGGGTTCCTTGCCTAAGAAAACCCCAGGAAATGCATTCGGTCCCCATTATGTGCCCAGATGACTTGAAGGCATAGATCCACACACTTAGGATTCTCACCTGGAGTAGCTCTGGTACCTCCTCAAATTAAAATCCCCAGGATAAGATGGATTGTGGTGGCAGGGGCAGGGATAATGCAGGAATGCTTTCAGCCTGGGCTTGCTTTTAAAAAATATCACTATTTTTATTTATTTTAACATTTGGGCTCAGCTGAACATAGTTCTGTAGAGCCTCCATACTAAACAGACAACATCACAGTGCCCAATTAAAAGATGGGGTATATTCCCAAGGAGGGGACTGACCCATATCCCCTGAAGGCACTAGATCCTGCCGATCTTTGAAACCGGGTTGGCTTTGGTCAGTATTTGGATGGGAGACCACCAATGAATCCCAAGTGCTGTGGAGTCTATTTCAGAGGAAGGAACTGGCAAAGCCACCTCTGAGGACTCTGTGTCTAAGAAAACCCTGTGAAATCTATGAGGCCACCATAAGTTGATGGATGACTTGAAGGCACATATACACAAATGCCAAGGCACCGAAGCCCTCCATCCTGGACCGTTCCACGGGCGGCCAGAAGAAATCAGAGATGCACCTGGCTGTGTCCCCGTGGCCAAAGCAGTTGCACCACTGGGGCCCTCCAGAGACCTCAGCAGCTGGAATAACCATTTCACACCCGGTTAAAAGGACATCGCCTTTTGGTCTCCACCAAGCAGTCAGGCAGTCAGGGTGCTGAAGTGGCTTTATTCTAAGTTGTGGGGGATTTTTGAGCGGGGGCTTTTCAGCTGCGATCTCCCATCTTTCCTGCCTTCTCCTTCAGTTAGCTTTGTGTGTTTGCAAGACTGCTTGAATCTGTGCTTGACTGGTAATTCCCCCAATAAAACATTTTAAAGACATTCTTAGATCTCCAGCTGGTATTCCTGCACTAGTACTGGTATACACAGTTATTAAAGACCTTGTTAGGTTACCCCCCTCCTGCAGGCCTCCCCATTGAGCTAATATTTCCCACTGTTTTGCAGAGGCTCTGACATTGTGGGTGGACCCCTGAGTCACCCGTGTTTTGGGGTAACAGCGTGCTCACAGCCTTCAGCTGAATACAAACACAATACTGTGACAATAAAAAGTACAATCGCGTGCCTAAGGGAACTTGTGTAGGCATAAAACCTCAGCAGGATTCCAGTCAAGATGTTCTAGTCTGCATGTTCTACCTCACTTTCCACTCTTGTGACTCTTCCTTTGGCTCCATAACTATTACTCACCACACTCCACACAACAAGGAGATGCTGCCCTCCCTTTTGTTCTCCTCTTAAGAATTACTGCCTTAAGAAATACAATTAATTTCCAGAGTGTTTGAACAAAAGATAAGGGGATTGAGAATTAGCCAGGCCCTGCCCAAGTGCTCAGAAGAGGCAGAGGTGTGAACTGTTTACTTATCAGAGTTGTTCCTCTTTGTGAGCAAAAGTGGAGGTGTATCTTGGAAAGACTTTGACAAATGTTCAATCAAGGGCATCCCAACGTAAGAGGAGCGCTGCTGGATCAGACCAAATC
This sequence comes from Cyclura pinguis, assembly GCA_030412105.1. Lineage (NCBI taxonomy): Eukaryota > Metazoa > Chordata > Lepidosauria > Squamata > Iguanidae > Cyclura > Cyclura pinguis. The sequence goes on from CM059601.1 coordinate 2,276,434, forward strand.
CCTTACGCCCATGATTCTGGTCAGAATTCTACGTCAAGGAGAAGGAGTGCACCTTGGCACTCCTGAATTGTGTGGCAATTGTGTATTTTTTAATTGCTACACTTGCCTGCAAAATGCATGGCTGCAATGGATGTGCAATGGCATCACATACACAACTCTGATATCATGACATGGAACCAAATGTAGACATTCAAATGTAGGGAAACTTAAACAGGTGTGAGTCAATGCCAGGATTCCAGCCACTGTCTTCTCAGCAGCACCTGCTCAGGTGTTTCCAGAAGACAGGGGCTCTGTCCCATTCGTCCCATAGCAATCTGATGTGCAGAGGTAGGCACTGCCTGTGAGCATGAAGGCTATGCTGATCCTACAGAATGGTAGAGCTGGGAGGGACCCACAAGGGTCTCCCTTCAGTGCAAGAGTCCACAGCAGTAGCATCAATAGGAGGCTAGTGTTGAGGTCAAGGAAAGTGATGGTACCACTCTATTCTGCTTTGGTCAGACCCCACCTGGTATAATCCTGTGTCTGGTCCTGAGCACTACAGTTCAGGAAGGATATGGACAAGCTGGAAGGTGTCCAGAGGAGGGCCACCAAAATGGTAGAAGGCCTGGAAACCACAAAGCCCTATGAGGAGAGGCTCAGGGAGCTGGGGATGCCTGAAGAAGAAAAGGTTAAGAGGTGACATAATAACTATGTTTACATTTTCAAAGGGATCCTGTATGGAGGATGGAGCAATCCTGTTTTCTGCTGCTCCAGAGACTAGGACACACAGCAACGGCTTAAAACTTCAGGAAAAGAGATTCCACCTAAACATTAGGAAGAATTTCCTGATGGTAAGAGCAGTTCAACAGTGGAATACACTGCTGCCCGGGAGTGCGGTGAAGTCCCCTTCTTTGGAGGTTTTCAAAGAGAGGTTGCGTGGCCATCTGTCAGGAATGCTTTGACGGGTGTATTCCTGCATGACAGAAGGGAGTTGGACCGGGTGGCCCTTGGAGTCTCTTCCAACTGTACAACTCCGTGATTCTATGATATACCCAAAGCACAACAGCCTCTGTTTGGTCATTTGGGCTTCTAGGGATAATTCAAACTTGTTTTGTGGTAATGTGCTGCAAGAGTCCCAGTCACCAACCGCCCTGCCCAGGTCTTGTACACGCAGGGCGACAGCTATGGCTTCCTTGACAGTGGCAATCCACCTGTGGTGCAGTCTTCCTCTTTACTTACTGATTGGCCTTTACCAAAGCACGCTCATCTTTTCCAGTGAGTCACGTCATCATCCCGTGATAGGTCCGGAGTTCTACGTCCTCCGCTTAGTCATTTTCACTTCCAGGGAGCGTTCAAGACTGAGTTGCTCTCAGAATCATCTGTTGGTCTTTTGGCAGTCCATGGAATCTGGAAGACTCTCCTTCAGCACCTCATTTCAAATGATTTGATTTTTCTTTCCTTACCTGGTTTCTTCTCCCCCTAAATCGTGGCCTGCCACGTTTGAAATGGAAGCTTCCATTTACACATCCACAACCAAGTTTGGAAATGTTACCTTTTGGAGTACAACTCCCTGCGGGGGGATTCTGGGAGCTGTAATCCGAAAAGTGACACTTCCTGGATCTGATCAGTGGCAGGGGCTTTGCCCTGTGGAGTCAGCTAACCCCCTTTGAGAAGCCGCTGTGCGTGGCAACTTCGGCAATTGCCCCTAAAATTCGCGCTGCCTCCTCCGCCCCCCTCCGCCTGCCACTTACGATCCTTCCATGCGGTCAGGCCGGCCCCGAGCGAGAGAGCGATTGTTCCTCCCAGCTGCCCTCTGCGTGCCAGGCCTGCACCCATCACTCAGAGCTGCTCCTGGAACAACACGGCGGAGGTGAAGGAGGAGGAGGACTCCAAGCTGCCGTCAGGCCACGCCGCGATGCTTCATCTCTGCCAAGGCAGGTACAAAAGAACCCCGAGAAATCAGGATAACGGACAGCGTGGTGGGTGGAAGCCAATGAATAGATCGGGATGTTATAAATGGGAAGGCTGTGTTCTTGTCGTGTGTTTAATAACAATGGAGAACATTTGGGGAAGAAGGAATCTGAGCGACTCCCTGTGCCAATGCATAGGACTGATTATGGCAGATTCGCTCCCTCTTCTCTCTTTAAAGTAAACCAGAAGGTATCCACACTGCACAGTTGAAGCACTTCGATACCACTTCAAGCAAAACATGTATTGTAATTTAGCAATTGGCCATTATACACAGTTAAAACTCAATAAGTAAGTCACTATAGTATTATAGGATTTAAAACTTTTTCCGTGGACTATCAGATGTGGGTGATTTTGCATATTGCCTTTAAAGCAAAAATGGTCAAAGTGTGGCTCGCAGGCCGCATGCAGCCCCACGTGCAACCTCAGAGCATCCCAGAGGTTAAAAAGAAAACCTTGATTATTTTTTTTTAAATGCCCCCAAATGGCCTCCAGGGACTGTGAACGTTTTAACAGTGTTTTAAGCCCCCCGGGACATTTTAGGCACACAAAAGTCTTTAAAAAACCGGGATGTAAACTGAAAGTCACTTCCTGCCACTTCCTGTTTTTACAGGGGCCTCTCCTGGGCCTAAAATGGTGTTTGGCGGGCCTTAAAATGTGATGAAAATGTCCCCCACACTCCCTAGAGGGCATTAAGGAGGAATTTAGGGGCATTTTTTTTTACGGTGGTGGATGTGCAGTGGGGGGTCTCTGGAGGGGTAATACAGACCCCATAGCCTCCCACAGGTGCCTTGCGTTACAGAGCGCAAGGCAAGGACGAGAAACCGAGATGCTCTAAAATATATGTATTCAGCACTTCAAGGTCCAGAGTTCCATCCTCTGAAATCCTGGGGTTTGCAATGTGATCGGGATCTGTTGGGATCTGTAGTTGGAGGAGGGATGCCAGTCACCTTGCCAGAGAACAGCATTCTGTCAGAGGATTGTAATCACCCCTCAGCAAACTACAGATCCCAGGATTACACTGGACAGAGTAATTAAAGGGAAACCAAACAGGGAAAATTGTACAATGTGTGTATAACCTTAATGCCATTCTTGTGCACCAAAGCATCAGGGAACGTGAGCCCTGAGCGTCTGTTCTGGTAGGAGCTCATTCTGTATCTGCTTCCCCTTGCCACCACTGCACCACCCTGGAAAATGCGTTTCGGCCAGCAGAGTGCACAACCAGATTCCAGCCAAAAATAATCCAGACTTAACTTGCTATATAAAATTACACTGTTCTATAAATTACTCTGGGCAATGAGTTAGGTTTCTCACCCTCAGGAGTATCGGACTGGCGTTCTGTTGGTGTTTTATGCATGCATAATATCCCCTAAGGAAGCAGTTGGCCAATCTTATTGGACATGGGATATTTCCGTTCAGTTCAAGGTCGTAGGAGCAGACGTGTGACATGGTTGTTGTATGTGTGCTTGTGCCTTTGCACAAAGTTGCACCTTGATATGCATTCACATTTTGTTGTGCATTTTGTTGTATGACATCACAATTCCTTAACAAGATGGGCGTTACTGAGCTGCCATTCCACGGCTGTAAAATTGTGTATGTTCTGTCTCCTCTGGAAAGGAATCTCCCTCTAGGGAGATTCCCTCTCTCATATCCGCCCTACACTGTTATAGCGCTCTTATCCCACTTTCAACCTCCTGTGGAATTCTGGGATTTGTAGTTTCCTGAGGCCAAAGAGCTCTCTGGCTGGGAATTCTAAAGGCCCCTCCCTAAACTGCAAACCCCAGAATGCCACAGGATGTTGAAAAGTGGAATAAGAGCGCTATAACAGTGTAATGCGGAAATGGCCGAAAATCCTGTAGATGAAATTGAAACCCGGACCGTGGCTCTTCCCTGGCCCAACCTTTTTCCTTCAGCACCATTGTTCTGGCTCTCCTTAAGTCACTCCTTAAGTCTCTTGACTTGGGGGAAATGAACCTGGCGGTTTCCCATCAACTTCATTTAAAAAATAATAATCATAAAAAAAGAGTTATACAATCGGACCGAAACGCAAACAGTGGAGCAGGCCCACCGCTGTTTGCATTAGGCTTAATTCTCTCTTTTATATCAAGCCCCGGAGCTGGCTCAGCTTACAGAAATAACCATTGGCTGCCCAGTGTACCAGTTTTGTAGCGTATTCATTGCCGCACTGATGGGCTTGGCACCCCCGGGAATTTGGGCCAAACAAAAGGGAGAGAAAGCAAAGAAACGATCCTCGATACCCTTCCCTGCCCCTTTATTTGACTCAGTCACTCTCCGCGATGGGGCCACAAGGCACTTCCTCATTAAACACCAGGCACGCCACACGGTGGTGGGGGGGGAGAGCCGGGCAGGGATTCTTCCGCCCAGAATTTCTGGAAAGCAGGGAGAGGGGAGGTAGTCGACTTATTTTCCGTGCATCCCAGATTAAAATGAGTGGGCAGAATCCTTTTGGAAAGACATGCAGGAATGATGAAACATATGACTGAGATCCTGCTTCATGCTTGGGTAGCGTAAATCTGTGAAGGGGTAATTGTGCAGCGCCTTCACCGTCTGCTCAATACCAGCATTGTGCAATTGATGGGGCACCTGCCCATGCACGTGTTTCTTGCCCCTTAGTGCAATGGGGAACGATGCACTGAGGCTGTTCCTGCAATCCCAGGGAATCAAGTAAAAGGCCTGGAAACCTTTTACCAGGGCCTAGAAGGAGTGGGTTAGGGAGCTAGAGATGTTTAGCCTGGAGGAGAGAAAACTGAGAGATAACAACAACAAAAGAACCAATTGCCCAGAGAAATGGTCGAGTCTTTTCTGTGGACATCTTCAAAAAGAGGCTGGCCAGCTACGTGCTGGCGATGCTCTAGATTTCATGCATTGGGTGTGGACTGGACTCAAAGGCCTAGGGGATCCCTTCCAACTCTACGATTCTGTCACAGTCATCTTTAAATATCTGGAGGGAGGTCATGAAGCAAGCTTGTTTTTTGCTGCTCAGGAGGTAAGGACATGAACCAATGGATCTAAATTGCAAGAAAAGAGATTCCACCTGAACCTTAGGAAGAACTTCCTGATGGTAAGAGCAGTTCAATACTGGAATGGACTGACACTTGCTCCGTCTTCTACATGACATCCTTTTAGCTGTTTGAATATGGTTTAAATATTGGATTAGGACTCCAGGAGACCAAGGTTAGAACTGAAGGGGGCTTTCCTTCTCCTTCAAACATCTAAGAGGAATTAGAAGACCAAGCCTGGTGAATCAAGGATCCAACTTTTATTTAGGGAAAGAAATGCATTTCTTTCTCTCACCCTGACAGACCAGAATCTTAAGGGAATGGGAGCCCTGAGCCACAAGTTCATAGAATCATAGTCCATTCCCGCACTAGACTGTTGTAGTGCTATTATTCCACTTTCAACATGCTGTGGAATCCGGGGATTTGCAGTTTAGGGAGGGGCCTCAAAGGCCATCCCCCAAGGCCCCTCTCTAAACTATAAAAAACTCTAGGATTCCATAGGATGTTGAAAGTGGAATAATGGCACTATAACGGTCTAGTGTGGAAATGGCCACAGGCCAGGAAGGGGCCTCATGGGACACTGAGTCCAGCCTCCCACTCAGTTCTAACACAGTTTGTCAGGGTTGAGAAGTCACTACTGCCGAGCACAAGGGCTAAGAACATCCCATCAAGCTGAGAAGTTTGATAGCAGTTTTGACTATAGCCCAAGTGACAGTTGGCCACGTCCAGCCTCCTTTAAGATAAATAGCAATTCTTGAGTCTTCCAGGGAACGAAATATACCATGTAACCTTCATAGCATCGGCTTGTTCTTCTGGAGAAAGACCAAGGCCCTTTTCGCACCTTACCTTGATAGCGCGACAAACTAGAGCCCTCACGACATTGCCAATATCGCAAGAGGCCCAGCAGAGAGCCCCTTGCAGTCTGCACACGGTGGGGCATTCGCGAGAGAGCACCAGTCCCGGCCCGGTGCCTTGTCCCCGTGTCGGCGTCCTGGGCCAAGCCCAGGTCCAGCCCTGTCCCCGCCCCACCGCCCCGATTGGTCGGTGGTTTTTCTTTCTTTTTTTATTGTTTCGTCGACTATCGTGCTAATGTTAGCGCAATAGATCCTGCCAACAGGCCGTTTCGTACTACGTTGGTAACGTGCTAACGATAACGTCGCGTTTTTTTAAAAAAAACACACACGGTCGGCCGGACCCCGGGGGCTGCCGTCGTCTCGAGCGTGAGCGGCGACGCAGCCCCGGGGTGGCCTCTCGCGGCGACGTGTCGTGCAGCGTTCCCTGCCGCGATGGGGGCGGCGGCCGGCCCGCCGCTGGGCGGAGCGTCCCCTGGGAGTTGCTGCGTGAGGGACAGGCGGCAGGGACTGCCCGCGCCCCGCCCGCTCCCGGGTCCTTCCCGGAAGCACGCCGGACGACGGCTCCGCGGGCCCTCTGGTCGCGCGACCGATGCGTGAAAGGGAGGTTATCTTCGCCTTTCGGGCGAAAACAAGAAAACGCACTATCGGCGCTATCCGTGGCCGTGATAGCACCTGGTTCACCAGAATGTCATGCGGTACGGCGGCTCGTGAAGGGGAGAAGGAGCGCGCCTAACACGCTTTAAAAAAGCCATGCGAAAAGGGCCCAAGACAACACAAAAGCATTTTTGCTGAGGTCACTCTGCTGCTTTCCACGACCAAGCCCTGGTCTCCTGAGTTGTAGGCCAGTACTCAAACTGCTGCTCCGCACTGGTTCTTCAGCAATGGGGTAAACCGCATCTTCTGTCTCTGGAGGGCTTCCTTCAAGCAAAGGTTGGGGCGCCATCTGGTGGGAACGCTCCGGGCATCCCATAGCCTTCTTTGAGGAGACGGCGGCCTTCAGAATGTCTAGCTTCCCCCCGTTCATGCTTCTCACATTCCAATTGGACACGTTGCATAGCTATAGACTTCCTTCCACCCTCAGATTTGCCACAGCGCTTCGGATTTCTGGGCACAGATGTGAAAGCTGGACAGAAAAGAAAACTGACGTGAGGAAAAAGCCGCTGATTTGAAATGAGGTGCTGGAGGAGAGTTCGATGGATAGCATGGAAAAGAAGAAGAAGAGGAGGAGGAGGAGGAGGAATTGGTCTGAGAGCAAATCAAACCTAAACTCTCCAGAAGCCAAAATGACCAAACCGAGGATATTGGACAACATGACTCTCTGGCATTTCTGCACTAGACTGCTATAGTGCTATTATTCCACTTTCAACATCCTATGGAATCCAGGGGTTTGCAGTTTCGGGAGGGGCCACCTGGCCCCTCCCGAAACTGCAAACCCCAGGATTCCATAGGATGTTGAAAGTGGAATAATAGCATTAGAACAGTCTAGTGCGGAAATGGCTAAAGGTAACAACACTCAGTGACCTGGAAGGCAGTAGGAAAAGAAGAATGCATCAGAGGTGGTCTTCCAAGAAAGAAAGAATTCGATGAATCTGCAAGGATAAGCAGGGTGGTTGATGACAGGGCTTCTCTTGCATATTCAGCTTCAGTTGGTGCAATTGCTTAGGAGTCCAGTTGTTCTTCTGCTGTGCCTTCCGGTCATTTGTAATTTATGATGACTACAAGGCAGCTCTATCACAGGGTTTTCCTGGCAAGATTTGTTCAGTGGGGATTTGCCCTTGCCTTCCTCTGAGACTGAGAGAGGGCGACTTGCCCAGAAGAACCCAGGAGGTATCCATGGCTAAGCACCTTCAAACCCCCGCAGCACACTCTCTCTGCCTTCCAGTCAACCCCAACTTATGGCAATCCTATCATAGGGTTTTCTTAGCAAGATTTCTGCAAAGGGGTTTGCTACAGCCTCCCTCTGAGGCTGAGAGAGTGTGACTTGCCCAAGGGGGTTTCCATGGCCGAGTGGGATCTCTCCTGAGCCTCTGACCAACATTCAGACCTCAGTGCCATGCTCCCCAGTGCTGAAAAGAAAAGGCATCTTTTCCTTTTCTACCCCAGTCACTTCCTGAATCTCCTGATCTTTCTCCTGCCGTCAACACTTTGTGTGTGTATTATCTGAGTAACTAAGTGAAAACACAAAGCATTGGGGTATTAGTCCCACTGAAGGTACAAAGCTGGAAATGGGTTCACAGATCCAGATTTTTTTGCTGCCTTTCTACTCTCTCAATGCTCCTTCAGAGGGAAACGGCATTTCTTTTGCACTTTCCCCCCCAAAAGCAGTACCAAGACCCTTACTTTCCAGGCACTGCTTTGGGGGAAAGGACCAAAGAAATTATTCTCTAGGCCTCCCTCCCACTCATAACCTTCCTTGAGGAAATGCCAATTTATTCTCCTCTCCTGGCACTTGAAGGACCCCAGCATGCGACTCCAGGGACCATTAACCAGCCTCCTGTCCTTTCCATCATCTACTGGAAGAACAAGGGATAGGGCTGAGCGACTTGAAAGTAGTATTTGAATATTTAAATAAATATTTCTATATTTAAATATAGATTTAAATATTTAAATCTTCAATTAACTTTTGGAGTGCCCAGCAACAAATTATATTTACAGAGGGTCCCTGATAATGAAAATGTTAAGAACCACCAACTTAAAAAACTTAAGAAAACACCATTCCAAGGAAACATGAAGCTATAAAACACAGTTACAGATATAGAAATAAATAACACGATCAAATTTAACAGTGAGAACTTTTCCTAGCATTGAAAGCAGCTCTCCAGAAGCTCAGAGAGAGATGGAGGGCTCTTTCCCATCATCTGCAAAGCCTCAACCTGCTTTTCTCTTAACTGGAGATGCCAGAAGTTCAACTCGAGACCTTCTCCACTGAATTCTCGGCTATATATCTATGCCCCCAATTCCTTGCACTTAGGTTTGTTTCATAATATAATGCAACTGCAGCTGATAGTAATGAGCTCTGGATGCATCCAGGAGTATCTCTCCTCCTTGGTCTGAAGACCAGAGAAGAGCATCCGGGTCCTGAGACTCTGGCCCAAGCCCGGAGATCTGACTGCCCGCCTTCTGCCCCAGGCATCTCAATGCAACCACCTTCAAATTCTGTTCAAAGAGCTCCATCACTATCCTCCATCTCTAATAGAATTGTTGTTGAAACGGATGGGCTTGGCAGAAATGGGCAAACTTGCCCAAACAAAGATCTTTGAAAGATTGGAGACCTCTCGTCATCTGTTCGCAAAAAATAAAAATAAATAAAAGAATATGATCTGATAACTTCGGGTTTTGATAACGATTAAGGTTTTGATGTGCAGAAGAAGTGTGATATGTAACTGTGATGAAAGAAGTTTGCTTGTGTTGGGGTGGAGTATAACTGCCAAGCGGAAAGCTGGAAGTCATCTTTCATTTTTCTCTCTTGCTTTTCATATATAGTCTGCATTTCTATTTATTTTATCCTCTTTCTATTTTTTTCCTCCCCCTTTTTCCCCTTCTTTTTGTATTTGTTGTTCGAGCACTGGACTGTGATCCTTGAGACCAGGGCCGTTTCCTCACTGGACTGTTATAGCGCTTTGATTCCACATTCAACATCCTATGGAATCCTGGGGTTGGCAGTTCCGGGAGGGGCCGGCCGGCCCCTCCCGGAACTGCCAACCCCAGGATTCCATAGGATGTTGAACGTGGAATCAAAGCGCTATAACAGTCCAGTGCGGAAATGGCCTCGGATTCGATTCCTCGCTTGGCCATGGAAACCCACTGAGTGACCTCGGGTGCATCGCACACTCTCAGCTCCAGAAAACCCCATGATAGGGTTGCTTTAGGGTTGCCATAAGTCAGAAACGACCTGAAGGCACACAACAACAACAACAACAAAATTCTCAGTGTATTTGAAAAAATTACCGATAAAAATTACGTATATTCTGTTGGAGGAGCAGGTACGACAGCTATATTCATACATTTTTCTCCCCCAACACGCCGAGAAAGAAAGAAACTCCCTGTCTCTCCGAGGATGCCCTGGCAGCTTCCACGGAGATAGAATTACCTCCTTCAGTTCCCACAGGAAGACGCACCGCTTTTGGGCTGCGATTGTCCCCGTCCTGTGGTGAAAGAGGATGTTTCCTTGCTGACTGGAAGAGAATGCCATTCTCTGCAGAGGCCACCCTCGAGGTGCTTTTCATGGCCTTTGAAAAGTACACAGAGGAGCGATGGGTGATTTAATTGTAAAGTCTCCGGAGAATGGGCCCGTGAAGGAAGGTGTTTGAGGGCCTTTGTCTGCCTGATCCCGGCTGTCACCAGAACACGATGGTTATCTGCTCTCCCCGTGCATCTGCGCTACAAGAGAGAGAAGTGCGGGGAGCGGAGCCTCCCACCCGTGCCAAGTTCCGAGCCCACACAGCGGTGAAAAATACTTTTGCTCCATGTGCTTGCCAGCTGCAACACGCTTGCCAGAATTTCTACCTCCAGGAACCGGTGGGCCATGTTACGGATTAGGGAAAAGCACAGAAATTATTACAGTGCCTTATCCTGGCATTATAGAGAGCAGGACTGGGCTGAAGTGTGGCCCACAGGCCACGTGTAACCCCCGGGGCCATTTTCGTGGGCCCCAATATTCCCCAGGTGTTAAAAATTGCACTCTTCTTCTTCTTCTTCTTCTATTATTATTTGCAAAAAATGTTTTGCTTCAAAATGCCCCCAGATGCACTCAGGTGGCTGCAGAGGGTATTTCCATCATGTTTGGAAGCCCTGTGAGCTCTTGAGGATCAAAGGGAAAAAAATGCAAACATTTTCCAGAAATTGCCCCTCTAGGCACCATGGGGAGCATTTCCACCACTCTGCCCAGCTAATTTATGCAAAAGAGGGGCCTTTTTGAAACAGGAAGTGATTTCAGCTCACTTCCTGTTCTTAAAAAACAGCCCAAAATGGCCCAGGAAGGCCCCAAACCGTGCATCCCCTGTCCCCTAGAAGGCCTTCGGGGGGCAAAAAATGTGGGGCTTGCAGGAGCAAATGTGGCAAGGGCACAGCCTTCCAAAGTCTCCTGGGAGAGTCATGTTGCCTGCTTGACCTCCACAGTTGCCCAGCCCTGATACAGACCAATACCATGGCTGTCAGTCCCTCACTGCGGCGTGGGAAGCTATCCTAGACTGAAGTCAGATCCTTGGCCCATCTGAGCCAGTACTGCAAACTCTGGCTAGCAGGCATGGCTCTCTCCAGAAATTCCAGGAGGATTTTTAACTCTGGCCCCACCAGGAGAGATCCCTGCCCTGCCCTCCCTGCCCTCCTCATGGTCTCTTTCCTGGGTTAAGCCGGCCAGGTTTTACACAGCTTCCAAAATCTTACAGAAGATCTCTCTGATATTGAAATTCACTCTTTGTTGCTTTTCTTTCCAAACCATGTTGTCGTGGTGACTGTGGTGGTTGTAGTTACACATAGCAAGTCCCTTAGGACCTGTTACACTGCATAACTTTACATGTAGCTGGCTGCATAGCAGAGATGCTAAGAAGCACCTTTAATGAATTGTGAAGATGTGCAACGGGATACCAACAAGAGTGACTGATGTGTGTCAATGTGCAATGCACAATGCACATTAATGTGCTATAGATACTGGTGTGCAATGCACAACACTGTGCCGTGGGCATTGGTTCACAATGACCATCACTGTACAATGTATATCAGTGCACATTTTGCACTGGTGAGCATCATGGACTTATGTGCATTGCACACCAATGAGCATCAGGCACTTTGCCAGTAATGTAATGTAACAACAGCCCTCTACTGGATAAAAATGTTAGGCAACTTCACCATTCTAATTTCTGCAGATGCAAGTCCACTTACAAAGAGATAAGACCCCAACAGGATCCCAGCAAGTATTTTTATTTATATCTCGTTTTTTCCCCAGTCACGGCATCATATAAAAGTCAAAACAGACAAAGCTTTTTTTAAAAAGAATTACACAAAATTTTAAAACATTGGCTGGACTCCTGCTACAACTAGAATTGCAATTATAATACCATCAGATGGACTTTCAACTATGTAACTAGTGGGGATTCATATGTATGGCCCTTTCCACAGCTTACCTTTTTTTGGCGCTGGGGTGCAGGGATTGCATAAGCAGCCTCCAGCGAGAGGCTCTCACCTCCCCACTGCTTCGGCTCCACAAGAGCTGCCTGCTCCCAAGCAGGCAGCGCGAGATCCCTGCCTCTTCCTTCCGCAGAGCAGCCTGGGAGTTTCCCAGGCTGCGCTGGGGCAGGAAGCACAACCGCTGCAGCTCCGGAGGCTCCACACGCACGACAAGTGCACGCGAGACCCTGGAGCAATGTGTGCACGCCCACCATTTTCGGCTGAAAGCCGAAAATGAAGAAGTGCACGTACGGTGCCTGTCCTACCCTGGAGCGTTGCGTGATTGTGAATGTGTTGTGCAGATCGCTCCTCACAATCACGTGGTGGTCCAGGCGCCCTTTTGCATGGCAAATGCTGTGCGAAAAGGGCCTATGAAAAGACAAATACTGGAGAAGACCCAACTGAATCCTAGCAAACAGGGCAGAAACATTTCCAAGCACTCAGTGGGCCTTTCTTACTTACTTATTTACTTACTTATTTATTTCAAACAAACCCAACACATTTCAGCCAATATATATATATTTCAATGGCCTTTTTCGGGGACAATATGCTCTCTAGCAGAAAAATTCTAGAGCAGAAAATCTCATTCCATTTACTGGAGTGACAATGAACCCAGCCATTGAAACATCCATTGAACACTTGGAGACATAGCTCCTATTTTCTCCTTGAATTCATGTTTAAGGACATGAATGGCCAAACAGGTCCCGGAAACCTACCTGCACAGCCTAGCAGTACTCCAGCCAAAGTGTCTCCAAAATGCTGGATTTGGGGCACAGGGAAATGATGTTCTCAGTGCCTTAGGATGACCAGTTGTGGCAAGATCCCACAGGGTCTCTCCGGCTGTCTCTTTTCAAGGGGCTGAGCAGGAAGGAAAGGACAAGCAGGGACCATGTCCAGAGGAAGGCGGCCAAAATGGTGAAAGGTCTGAAAGCCGTGAAGCTCCCTGAGGAGTGTCTTAGGGAGCTGGGGATGTTTAGGCTGGAGAAGAGAAGGTTAAGAGGGGACAGGATAGCCATGTTTAAATATATGAAGGGATGCCATGTCGAGGAGGCAGCGAGCTTGTTTTCTGCTGCTCCAGAGACTAAGACAAAGGGCAATGGATTCAAGCTTCAGGAAAGGAGATTCCACCTGAACCTCAGGAAGAACTTCCTGACAGTCAGACCTGTTTAGTGGTGGAATATGCTGCTGCCTTGGAGTGTAATGGAGTCTCTTCCTTCTTTGGAGGTTTTCAAGCAGAGGCTGACGGCCATCTCTCAAAGGGAGTGCTTTGGTGCAGAACTTCCTGACAGTCAGAGCTGCCCAGCAGTGGAACATGCTGCCTCGGAGTGTGGTAGAGTCTCCTTCCTTGGAGGTTTTAAGCAGAAGCTGGATGGCCATCTGTCACAGGGAGTGCTTTGATGTGTGTTCCTGCATAGCAGGGGGTTGGACTGGATAGCCCGTGAGGTCTCTTCCAACTCTATGATTCTATGATTCTATGACTACAGATGTCACCTCCCAGGACTCTGGTCTTCAGTGCTTCCAAAACATTTGGGTCAGGATGCTGCCGAGCTGCAGAGCCAAGTTTGGAGATGGGGGCATCGCCACCCATAATTATGATGATGGGGTCCCGTTATCATACAGCGGTGACAGTGATGATGATCATAGAATCATAGAATCATACAGTTGGAAGAGACCCCGGGGCATCCATTCAAATCCCCTGCTATGCAGGAACACCCATCAAAGCATTCCCAATAGATAGCCATCCGGCCTCCAAAGAAAGCCTCCAAAGAAGGAGACTCCACCACTGCTGGGCAGCTCTGACCATCAGGAAGTTCTTCCTGAGGTTCAAGTGGAATTTCCTTTCCTGCAGCTTGAATCCATTGCTCCTTGTCCTTGCCTCTGGAGTGGCAGAGAACAAGCCCACTCCCTCCTCTACATGGCATCCCTTAAAATATTTAAACATGTCTATCATGTCCCCTCTTAACCTTCTCTTCTGCAAACTAAACATACCCAGCTCCCTAAGCCTTTCCTCATAGGACATGGTTTCCAGATCCTTCACCATTTTGGTCACCCTCTGGACACGTTCCAGCTTGTTGACATCCTTCTTGAATTGAGGTGCCCAGAACTGGACACAGGATTCCAAATGAGGCCTAACCAATGCAAAATAGAGGGGTACCATTACCTTCCTTGATCTAGACACTATACTCCTATTGATGCAACCAAGAATCGCGTTGGCTTTCTTGGCTGCCGCATCACACTGCTGACGCATGTTCAGCTTGTGATCTACCAATACTCCTAGATCCCTTTCGTGTGGATTGTTATCCAGCCATGTGTCCTCCATCTTATATTTGTGCATTCCATTTTTTCTACCTAAGTGTAGGGCCTTACACTTCTGTCTGTTGAAATTCATTTTGTTAGCTTTGGCCCAGCTCTCCAAACTGTCCAGGTCATTTTGAAATCTGATCCTGTCCTCTGGGGTATTAGCAACCCCTCCCAATTTGGTGTCATCAGCATGCCCTCTGCTCCTTCATCCAAGTCATTGATGAAGACGTTGAATAGCCCTGGGCCCAGGACAGAGCCCTGTGGCACCCCGCTAGTCACTTCTCTCCAGGATGAAAAGCAGCCATCAGTGAGGAACACCCTTTGGGTTCAGTCGGTCAACCAATTCCAAATCCACCTGACAGTAGCCCTGCCCAGCCCGCATGTTTCTGGCTTCTTTCCAAGAATGTCAGGGGGAACTTTGTCAAAGGCCTTACTGAAATCGAGATAAGCTATATCTACAGCATTCGCTTCATCTATCAAGCTTGTAACCCTATTATAAAAAGAGATAAGATTAGTCTGGCATGACTTATTTTTAAGAAACTCACGTTGACTTTTAATGATTACAGCATTGCTTTCTAAGTAATTACAAACTGACTGTTTAATGATCTGCTCCGGGATCTTTCCTGGTATTGATGGCAGGCTGACCGGGCGATAATTATTAGGGTCCTCTTTTTTCCCCTTCTTGAAGATGGGGACGACATTTGCCCTCCTCCAGTCTGCTGGGACTTTTCCTGTTGTCCAAGAGTTTTCAAAAAAGTGGTTCAGAAATGACTTCTACCAGTTCCTTTAACATTCTTGGATGTCATTCATTTGGCCCTGGAGACTTGAATTCATCTAGTTTAGCCAGATATTCCTGTACTACTTCTCTACTTATTCTGTGCTGCATTTGCCCCCCTTCCTCATCTGCTCCCCACCCCCCAGGTTGAATACTTCTATCTTTTTGGGAGAAAACTGAGGCAAAGAAGGTGTTGAGTAGTTCTGCCTTCTCTCTTCCCCGTGTTAGTACCTGGCCATCTTCTCCACACAGCAACACTATCATTTCGTTGTTTTTCCTTTTGCTGTGGATGTATCTAAAAAAGCCCTTTTTATTGTTTTAAATCTCTCTGGCAAACCTGAGTTCATTCTCTGCTTTAGTTTTTCTAACCTTGTCCCTACATATCCTGGCTATTTGCTTGAATTCTTCTTTGGTGGTTTCACCATTCTTGCATTTCCTGTACTTGTTTCTTTTAACACTTAGCTCAGCTGAGAGTTCTTTGGTCAACCATTCTGATTTCTTTGGACACCTGCTATATTTCCTCCTTATTGGCACAGTTTTCAATTGTGCCTTCAGCATCTCACTTTTAAAAAAACTCCCATCCATCATGTTACCCTGTTTCCTGGGGGTCCCGGGAGGGACACCAAATTGCTATCAAAATTATACAAGTTGGGGAAATTAATTCAGAGCACAAGTTGGCAAAACGAGAGGAAGGGTAACTTAGCAGGATTTTGCAACCCAGTGTCTACGGGGTCAGACCGAGTCAAGAAGCAGACCGGTTTGAACATAATGAATGATCTTTATTAAATACAGGCACAACACAAACACACAGGTAACTAAGGAAAATAAAGGTGTGAGTAAGATAGTGGGATTTTTAGAGGGATAGTTGGTTCAGGTGATACGAAACCTGTCCTGAAGTCCGGGAGAAAATGGAGAGCGAAGCTGGGGTTCGATGTATCTCAGCACATGGAGCTGAGGGGAAGCTCGCCAAGCGAAGCGGCAGCAAGGCGGTCTGGAACTCGGGAGCGATCCCAGGAAGGTCTCAGAATCAAGGGTTTTTATAAGGAGAATTGTGACCGCAGGCTAGGTCGGACTTGGGGAAAACAATAGATTTGGGGCTGAAGACAACGCCTCCAAAAGGTCAGAATTTGAATGACTGAGTCAGAGCCAAATTGTCAATAGGATAGCCGGTATGTGAACGCGGAGTACTTGAGTGTTGTATAGCTCGATCATCCAGCTGCCAGCGCTGGGCAGAGGATCTTTTGAGAGCTGTTCGCATACCTAATCGAGGTACTTGCCTTGAGGTCTCCTAAAGAGGCGAGTCGGCTGTTTTCTGGCCTGCCTGTATTGTCTAGGAATATTACGGCGATTATCGGCCGAGCCTGTGTGCGTGCTTGTCCGGGGGCCTCACAAACACGTGGAAGGGATATGTGAAGCCGAATTATCAATATCAAAAGATATCTCTTATATCCCCAAAACTCGGGCTAGCCAGGGCAGTAACAGTCATGAACTCCTTTCTCTTTTAGTATTCTTGACCATGAAGTTTCAGCAAGTAACTCCCTACATTTACAGAAATGATGATGATGATGATGATGATGTAGGATCTTGGCCATTATTACACTGTCAATAAAACTAAAACCAATTAAGGGGCTGTTCATTAAAAAGAAGGACCTATATAAACATTGCAGCACACGATGTAAGTGGGGAAAGCCAGTGGGGAACAGTTGGAGTGTTAGAACCTTTCCACTCCGCCTCCCCAAACTGCCATGGGGACGGGAGAAGGACAAGACCACGATGAAGCTTATGCACGGCGTCATTGTGCTCCTGTGCGTCTCCCATTCCCGAGGCAGCGTGATCGTACTGCAAATAATTGACGGCTTATCCCCGTCAACGACTGGCGATCACGCCACCATCCCGCTGCTTGCCCGCACTTGCCTTAGCTGTGGAAGCCCTGGAAGTGCAATGACTGGGCTTCCTGCCCCAGCACAGCCTGGGACAGAACCCAGCTGCGGCAGGAAGAGGCAGCGCCATCGTGCTTCCTTCTGCAGTGAGCAAGCAGCGGCATAGCAACGGGGGGTAAGGAGGGAGGGGTGCCCTTTTTGGGGGGCCAAGCCACTCCTCACCTGCCCCCCCTGTGTGCCGTCAACCCTCCGCCATGTGCCGTAGCCCCTCCCCCATGTGCCTTAGCTCCACCCACCCACACAGTAACCCTGCCCCACCCCGCACCTCCACCCCTGACCCTTCCCTGCTTGCACCAAGCTACGCCACTGTGAGCAAGCTGGTGCAGAGGGGAGTGTTTGCATCCAGGCTCCCATCCTGGCAAAGCCACTGCTGGGATGACTCTGGGACGACCCCAGACCAAAGGAAGCTGTGGAAAGGACCTTAGACTACAACTCTGGAGACCAGGGTTTGAATCCCTGCTTGGCCATGGAAACCCACTGGGTGACCCTCTCTCAGCCTCAGAGGGAGGCAAAGGCAAAACCTCCCTTTGAAGAAATCTTGCCAAGAAAACCCTACTCTAAGATCAGCAACTGACTGAGGTCCAGCACATCTGGTGGGTCATTCGCAATACACAGCTTTAGTGCTACGAATCCACTTTAACTGCTGGGGCCGCATCCCATGGAATTTTGGGATTTACACTTTTTAGGGAGGGGCATTTAGAATCCTCTGGCTGAGACTTCTAAGTGCCCCTTCCTACCATGCAAATCCTAGGATGCCATAGAATTTTGCCGTGGCAGTTGACGTAGAACCATAGCGCTATAATTGTGCAGCGTATAAGGGTCCAAGATTGGGGAAAGCCCTTCGGAGAATCGTCTGTGAGGAGGGATAAAAACTAAATCCAGTTCCTGACCACAACAAAGCTCAGCACAAAAAGAGACATCCCCCGACAATATGACCATTGACAAGCACTAACACTTTTCATCTGACAGCTGGGAGAGATAGTAATCAAGCATCTGACAGCGCCTTTCTGTGAGAAAATATCTCTATCATCATGTCCATGAGAACATTTCCAGGCTGCCATTTCCTCATCTGGATTTTTTATTTTTTCACACATCTACCCCAGTGATCCGTCACAACTGGGGTTCGCAGGTCCCAGGGACTGAGTCTGAAGCCATTTCCACACCAGACTTTTATAGCGCTATGATTCCACTTTCAACATCCTATGGAATCCTGGGGTTTGCAGTTTCGGGAGGGGCCGGCCGGCCCCTCCCGAAACTGCAAACCCCAGGATTCCATAGGATGTTGAAAGTGGAATCATAGCGCTGTAAAAGTCTAGTGCGGAAATGGCCTGAGTCTCAGGACAAGGACATTTTTTTCCTCCAGCTCGGTGAAGAAGAGGAATCTCAGGGAGAGAGTGTCAGCTTCAAACAAATATATATTTGGCTTCTGAAGCTGCTGTTGACTCTTTTCAGTTGAAAACAGAGCTTGGTAAAGATTAAAAACTCTGTCCTGCACAACAAAAGCACTCCTGAGAGATCGCCACCCAACCTCTGCTTAAAAACCTTCAAAGAAGGAGAGTTGACCATCCTCCAAGACAACCTTTTCCGTTATCAAACAGTTTTTATTGTTGGGAATTTTTTTTCCCCAACTGTTTAAGTGGAGTCTTTTTTCGTGTAATCTGAATCGATAGGTCCATATTCTGGTCTCTGGAGGAGCAGAAAAAAAAGCCGGCTCCGTCTCCTAAAATGGCACCCCTTCACATCTTTAAATGTAGCTATCATGTCACCTCCAGTCTTCTCTTCTCCAGGCTGAACATACCCAACTCCCTGAGTAATTCCTCAGAAAGGTTGGCTTCCAGAGCCTTGCGTCATCTTGGTCACCTTCCTCTGGGCATTTTCCAGCTTGTCAACACCCCTGTGGTACCCAGAACTGGACACAGGATTCCCGGAGGGTCATATGTGTAGTTTAGGCCTCTCCCTAAACTGCAAACACCAGGATTCCATAGGATGTTGAAAGTGGCATCATAGCGCTATAACAGGCTAGTGCGGAAATGGCCTAAGAGCTGGGTACCCATCCACGCAATCATTCTATTAACATGAAAAATGTTGGTGACTACCGTCGTTGCTGGGAAAGCCAGGAAATGGCTAATGATGTTGCCTGCCAAAAGTAAAATTAAGAGCATTTTGAAAAGTTTGGAAACCCTTTATGATCTTCTTGCAAAAATAAATAAATAAATAAATAAATAAATAAAAGAATGTGATTTGATAACTTTGAGTTTTGGTAATCAGTAAGGATTTGATGTTTGCTT
Organism: Cyclura pinguis; assembly: GCA_030412105.1. NCBI lineage: Eukaryota > Metazoa > Chordata > Lepidosauria > Squamata > Iguanidae > Cyclura > Cyclura pinguis. Next base: position 2,295,724 of record CM059601.1, read on the forward strand.
TTCAAAATATATCCTTTTTTTATTTTTCAGGGTTTTGTTTTTTTTTTGGCTTTTATATATCCTCCCCCCCCCACCCCCCGCCTTTCTATGTACTTTATCCTTCTCCTTCTAACCTTCTTTTTCTTCCCTTTTTCTCCTTTTTTGTAGCTGTTAGTGTGAGATCCAGCATGGGGGAGTGGTTTGAGCACTGGACTACATGCTGGAGACCAGGATTTAATTCCCCACTCGGCTGTGGAAACCCACTGGGTGACCTTGGGCATGTCACATACTCTCAGCTGCAGAAAACCCAGTGACAGGTTTGCTTTAGTTTCACCGTATGTCTGAAACTTGAAGGAACACAAACAACAGTTTTTAGTGTATTTGAAGAAATCGCTATTAAAAATGATATCTCGATCTATCTATCTATCTGTCTGTCTGTCTATCTATCTATCTATCTATCTGAACGAAAATGACTAGTGAAGAAGGAGAAGCAAGCGACACTGCAAGTCACAGGTCAAGGAAAGTGATACTCCCGCCCTGCTCTGCTTTGGCCAGGACCCACCTGGAATCTCGTCTCCAGTTCTGGGCACCGCACTTCAAGAAGGATCTTGAAAAGCTGGAACATGTCCGGAAAAGGGCAACCAAAATGGTGGAGGGACTGGAAGCCGTGAAGCCCTCTGAGGAGCGGCTGAGGGAACTGGGTGTGTTTAGCCTGGACAAGAAAAGGTTAAGAGGGGACATGATAGCCATGTTTAAATATTTGAAGGGACGTCATGTCGAAGAAGGAGCAAACTTGTTTTCTGCTGCTCCAGACTAGGGCATGGAGCAATGGCTTCGAACTTCAGGAAAGGAGATTCCACCTCAACACTAAGAAGAACATCCTGATGGTAAGACCCGTTCAACAATGGAATATGCTGCTGCCTGGTACTGCAGTGGAGTCACTTCCTCTGGAGGTTTTTAAACAGGGGCTGGATGGGTAAATAGAGGCTGCGAGGAACGCTCTGACGGTGTATTCCTGCATGGCAGAATGGGGTTGGGCGGGATAGCCCTTGTGGTCTCTTCCTACTCTATCGTGCCATGATTCTGTGACCTTCTCGCCACATCCTTCGGTTCTGGGTCCCTAGCTAGCGAGGGGCCTGGAGCAATTACACCAGGGGCCCCTCTGATCGCCTGGCCCTGCTTGCTGTCAACCTTTCCCTTCCTTGCTCACCTCCCAGGACAAGTTGCGTGCTCCGAGCTCTCCCTGCTCGCCTTTCCTCCTGCCTTGTTTGGTTTGCCATTCTCTGCCAAGCAAATAATGTCTGTTTCAGCTGAGCGTTGAGGTCACTGCACACAGAATTGGCACCTCTGTGCTCCAGGTGTCACGTCAAGGAACACTTAATCCCTCCGGTCTCTCCAGAACAGCGCAGCCATATCAGCGGCAACTTTGCAAGCAGAGCTCTCAGATGTAGGTTTTGTTGGAGCTACTTGAGTTGTGGTGGCTGGGGATGGCAGGGGGCATGCTGGAAGTAAAAACGTGTTTGCGCTGCAGAGTTACCACTTCCAGATGTCAGTGTTCCATCCGTGGGAATCCTGTGAATAATAGTTCCATTCTCATAGAATTAGAGAATCACAGAGTTGGAAGAGACCCCAGGGGCCATCCAGTCCAACCCCCTTCTGGTGTGCAGGAACACACACGCAAAGTCCCCCACCAGCAAATGGCCATGCAGCCTCTGCTTGAAAACCTCCAAAGAAGGAGGGGATTCCACCACACTTCCAGGCAGCATATTCCAGCGCTGAACAGCTCTGCCCATCAGGAAGTTCTTCTTAGCGTTTAGGTGGAATCTCTTTTCCTACAGTTTGAATCCACTGCTCTGTGTCCTAATCTCTGGAGCAGCAAAAAACAAGCTTGCCCCATCTCCAGCATGACATCCCTTCAAATATTTAAACATGGATATTGTGTCACTTCTTAACTTTCTTTTCATCGGGCTAAACCTGCCCAACTCCCTAAACCGCTCCTCATAGGGCTTCATAGTTTCCAGGCCTTGTACCATTTTGGTCGCCCTCCTCTGGACACAGTCCAGCTTGTCCACATCCTTCTTGAAATGAGGTGCCCAGAACTGGACACAGGGTTCCAGGTGGGGTCTGACCAAAGCAGAACGGAGTGGTACCATCACTTCCCTTGACCTAGACACGAGATTCCTATTAATGCAGCGAAGAATCCCATTGGCTTTTTTAGCTCCCACACCACACTGCTGACTCTTGTTCAGCCTGAGGTCTACTAAGGCTTCTAGATGCCGTTCTTGCATACTGTGATCCAGCCAGCCATCACCTGTCATATATCTGTGCATTATTTTTGTGCGAGAGTCCTGGACTGATGAGAGTTTTTGCAATCGGAATGAATTCAACACAGAATTTGCATACTGTTTCTGGAGTGTTTCCCGCAAAGAAAAACCATGCTTTCTAAGCAAAAATACATGTACAAATTTTGTGCAGGATATGTCCCGAAATGAATAAGCTTCAAAAACTACTGCATCCCACTACAAGGACATAGGCCATTTCCGCACTAGACTTTTATAGTGCTATGATTCCACTTGAAACATCCTATGGAATCTTAGGGTTTGCAGTTGGCCCCTCCCGAAACTGCAAACCCCAAGATTCCGTAGGATGTTTCAAGTGGAATCATAGCGGTATAAAAGTCTAGTGTGGAAATGGCTATAGCCAGGCGATTCTCTGATCTCCCCTTTGCCAACTGTCTGCTGTCCATGGTATGGCCATTGAGGGTCTCAACAGTAAGTCCAGGATAATGGTGGTGAATGGAGACTGTAGTGCAGTTCTGCATTTGGAAATACTACACTACCCAGCACCATGCAGGATTCCAGCCTTCACGTGATCCTGAATTTCTTGGATTGCAGGTGCTGCTCGCCTAGTAACACTGACCCCAAAGGAGCAAAGGGAAAGCTTGAGAAGCAGCGCGAATTATGGTTAGAGACCTGTGGGGAGTCCTGTACTGTCTAAGCACTCCATCCCTACTCCATTTTTCTACTAGCAAGAAAGGAGGTAGGTACGTAAAGAGAATGCTTGACTGGAGCCATGCTTCAACATGTGTGAGTATGGATAGAAAACTGTGCCAAATTCTTGTTGCTCTTTTATTCCTGTCCAGCTTCCTCAACCTTTTCAGACAGGAAGTGAATACAGTCAGGCAGAAGCGTATCTAGGGTGGGGCAACTGGAGTGCGTGCCTGGGTGCCATTGCCAGGGGGTGCAAAAACCCCAGCCCCCTCCCTTCTGCCTGGGCCTCACCTGCCGCCACCCCTGCCGGGGTCTTCCTCGGTCCAGGCCGGCCGTGGTGGGAGAAGCAGCACGTAGTGTCAGGAACCGAATTCACACTCACAAAGGTAACGGTGCTAATACACTATTTATTAGGAGCGTGATACATAGTACGGGACTTCAGTGAGCGAGCTGAAGGCAATTAGCAAAATCCAAACATTAAAAGCAAATAGTTTCCCATCCCGCCCGCCAGAGACCTTGGAGTTCTGGTTTCAGCTTAGCAGCGCTTATCACTACACTCCTAGCTTTGTTTATCTAACGGTCTCTGGTTCTCATACCTTGTTACAAGCAAGCTGCTAATTAACTCCTACTGCGTGTCCCATAACTGAAATATGGAGGGCTACCCGACACGTAGGGCCACCACTTCCATGCTTGCCCTAGGTGCTGTTGAGCCCAGATACGCCACTGCGGTCAGCCGTCCACACGTGCGGGTTTGATCTTCATAGGTTTATTTGTGAGTTTATTCAACCACTGCCCCTCCACCTGAGGTGTATCTCTCTGGGGGAGCCTCCCCCTCTCTGCAGCTCAATCAAGCTGTGCAGCCCTTTAAAAGCCCACCTCTGGTCCTCCTCCTCCTCCTCCTCCTCCTCCACCACCAGCCGCTGCCCGGCCAGCTAAGGACAGCCCATGTCTCGGCATCGCAAACCCTCTTCCAATGCCCCCCCCACCACATACCCAAGGAAGGAGGTGGGCAAGAGGGAGGACGTATAGGGCCACCATGCCTCGGCCCCCTTCTCAGAGACATACACGTGCATTTTGACATTTCTAATTTTTCCACTTTTGTTAGGGTCCTGTGATCCTAACTCTAGCAAACATGGACGGCCAACTGCAGATGCAAATACACTTTCTGTTCCTACTCAGCTCCAGGCTACCTCTTGATACAAGCCTTCCCAGGTCCTGAGATCCACAGAAGAGGCTCTTCTCTTGGGCCATTTCCGCACTAGACTGTTATAGCGCTATTATTCCACTTGCAACACCCTATGGAATCCTGGGGTTTGCAGTTTCGGGAGGGACCAGCTGGTTCTTAGTTTGATTTGGATTTAATGTTGACTTTCTGTGTGTTTTTAATTGCAATCTTTTTAATGTGTAAGTTACCTTGGTGAAAAGGCAAGATACAAATAAAGTTGTTAATGACAACAACAATGATATCAACAGCACAGGTTGTGTATCCCTTATCTGAAATGCTTGGGACCGGAAGTGTTTTGTATTTTGGATCTCTTCAGATTTTGGAATACCCATATTTACACATACATAAAATACTGTACTGTACAGGAGATCTCTGGAGAGCCCACAAATGAACAAGCAAAAGGTTGCAGCTGCCATTTCACACCAAGTACTATGCTTGGATTCCCACCATCTCACAGATCTTTGTGTCTTTCTCCAGCCTTGCATCTCATTCATTTGTTGCTTGTGTTGTGTAGGAGACGTGAGGCTGGAGAGAGACTGAGGATCTGAGAGGTGAACAAGCAGGAGCTCTGCAAACAGCACAGTGCCACTTTGTGCTGAGCTCTATGTTTGGATGCTCATCATTTCAGAGATCCACACATCCAGCGTGATTCTTGGTTGCATCAATAGGAGTATGGTGTCCAGATTGAGGGAGGTAATGGTACTCCTCTATTCTGCTTTGTTCAGACCTCACCTGGAATCCTGTGTCCAGTTCTGGGCACCTCAACTCAAGAAGGATATTGAGAACCTGGAGCGTGTCCAGAGGAGGGCGACCAAAATGGTGGAGGGTCTGGAAGCCATGAAGCCCTATGAGGAGTGGATTAGTGAGCTGGGGATGTTTAGTCTGCAGAAGAGAAGGTTAAGAGGGGACAGGATAACCACGTTTAAATATTTGAAGGGATGTCATGTCGAGGAGGGAGCGGGCTTGTTTTCTGCTGCTCCAGAGACTAAGACAAAGGGCAATGGATTCAAGCTTCAGGAAAGGAGATTCCACCTGAACCTCAGGAAGAACTTCCTGACAGTCAGACCTGTTTAGTGGTGAAATATGCTGCTGCCTCGGAGTGTAATGGAGCCTCTTCCGTCTTTGGAGCTTTTCAAGCAGAGGCTGGACGGCCATCTCTCAAAGGGAGTGCTTTGTTGCGGGTTCCTGCATGGCAGGGGGTTGGACTGGATGGCCCGTGTGGTCTCTTCCAACTCTACATTTCTATGATTCTATGATTCTATGATTCCTGCATGGCAGAAGGGGGTTGGACTGGAGGGCCCTTACAGTCTATTCCAACTCTATTACTCTATGAACTTTCTTCAGCCTCGCATTTAGTTTGTCCTTTACTTGCGTTGTGGATAAGATGAGAGGCTGGAGAGAAACTGAGGATCTGAGAGACAAACAATCAGAAAAGCAGCTGCTGTGAAAAGTTTCGGGTTTTGGAGGTTTTTGAGATAGGGGATACTCAACATATAACAACAACAACAACACAACACAATAACAACAACACTCTGGAATGCTTCAGGAGGCATCTCTTGGGTTGGGGGGGCGAGGGAATCCTCTTGGACCAAGCAGCCGGAGATCTCCTTCAGCTCCATTATTCCGATAAATGGAAGATCATTTCTTTATTTTTATTGGCCAGGGATAAGATCAGCACTGCCGTTCCCTCTGCTTAAGTGTCCGTGATAAAGCAGAGAATGGAGATGTGAATCACTCGTCCTCCTCGAGCGAGCCAAACTGTCCAGCAAAAGCACTAGGAAATGTTCAGGCTCCTGCCCATTGAGAACAATATCCCGGGAGAGGCTGCAAGGTGATCAATCACGCAAGCTGGTTTTTCCACATTGCTCTCTTTTCATTCAGCTGTCAAGGAGAAATCTCCCACGGCGAAAATAGTTACGCCATGTGGGGGAATTTGGGAAAGTGATGGACAATTCACCCAAGTCACGGAGCAGTTCCTCCCTTCTGGAGGGTGTCCAAGCTTGTGGCTCCAAGCCCCAGACAATGCCTTTTATTTTCTCTTTCTCCAACCTTATAATTGCAGCTGTTTAAACATTTATCTTTTTAATGTATCTTAAATAAAAAAGGGAGCTCCCTGTAGCACAAAGATGTTACATGAGACTCCAGATTACCTGGTTCTTTGCTCCTTGACTTAGAGGGAAGGGAAGGTGAACAGGATGAAGGAGTCAAAAAAGGACAACCGTCACAACCGGGGGCAAGCTGAGTGCATGATGAGGACTTAGCGGAGGGGGGCTTCTGGATCCCCATCCATTGCATCCTTTGCTGTCCTACAGGTCTCCTTGGAGGCAGACACACTGAGGCTTTCGTAAGACATTGGCCAGAACCCTTTTGTTGTATTGCGCGTGTGTAAGTTGCCCTGCAGAAGTGGAAGGAAGTTCTTGACCAATGGTGAATACTCGTATTCGGTTCAAGTGTACAGAAGCAGAGTTGTGCATACGGGGCTTATCTTGCATGGCTGTGCATTGTGCATGAATGCACATTTGCATTTCTCAAGGGTGCAATTATGTGCATTTGCCTTGTGCATGGTTGTGCATTAGGCATGGATTGCCTTGTGCACTGTCCATGCAGACTCCTGTGCATTTGGTTTCCCTTTTAGGTGTTGCAATATCACAGTTCATCAACAAGGAGATGTAGGGCAACTGACCCACCACTGTCAAATTTTGAGGGTCAAAAATGAACATATTAAGCACAAAGACCTTGATAGCTCTGCTACTAGGATCTGCAAGACTAGAGATTTCTAAATGGTGGAAAGATTTTAAAGACTTAACTATCAAGAGAGAACTATGTTTGAGGCAAGAGAGTGAGGAAGGAAATGGTGCCGCTGTTCAGCAGGATGGTAAAATGCTAACAGATCACAATGAAAAGGTAGAGCCGCTTAATGCCTATTTTGCTTGAATTTTTTTTCCCAAGAAGAGGATTGTGTGTTTTCCATGTGTCAGGAGAGACCTTGGTAAGGAACCTGGGTTGCAAATCAGGACTGACAAGGAGTTGATCAGGAATCTTGAACCTAAATGAGTTCAAATCTGCAGAGCCAGATGAACTGCATCCCAGAGTACTGAAGGAACTTGCTGATATGCTCTCTGAACCACTTGCCATCCTTTTTCAGAAATCTTGGACAATAAGTGAGGGGGCAGAAGACTGGAGATGAACAAATGTTGTCCCTCTCTTTTAAAAAAAAAAGGGGGGAGAGAAGATCCAGGAAACTAGAGGCCCGTCAGCCTGACCTCAGTACCAGGAGAAATATTAGAATGGATTATACAGGAGTCCATCTGCAAGTATCTTGATGACAATGCAGTGATTAGTAGGAAACAGCATGGATTTCTCAAGGACAAATCCTACCAAACTAACCTTAAACCTACCAAACCTACCAAACTAACAAAAACCAAATGCACAGATATAGGATGTGGGATACTTGGCTCAGCAGTACTACATGCAAAAAGGATCTTGGGATTGTTGTTGGTCGTAAGAGGAACATGAGCCAAAAGTGTGATGCTGCAGCAAAGAAGGCAAATGCTATCTTAGGCCATTTCCACACCAGGCTAGTAAAATGGTGCAGAGCGACCTCCAATGGAGGTCTTTCTTCTGCACCGTGGAGTGGACTGGGGTGGACTACTTTTTGTAGTTCCGCACCTCAGCGACCGGAACTGGTCGTGCAGCGTGCTTTTTAAAAACTTCTTTTTAGAGGTTTTTAAAAAGCACGGAGCACGTGACTCCGTGCCGTCCCGTCCCTGTGCTCCGGAGCAGATTTGCAGGCGCGCGCAAGTGCGTGCCTGCAGATCTGCCGGGGGCGGGCTTTAGGCTGGCGAGCTTCTCCGATTGGTGGAGAGCCTCCACCAACCGGAAGCCGCCATTTTGGACGCTGGAGCAGTGCGGAGCAACGAGCTCGCACTGCTCCTCGTCCTGACGGACTCGCCCGGACGGAGAAGAAGTCCGGGGAGTCCCGTTTTCGTGCGGCTCCTTCCCCACGTCTGGAAAGGGCCTGAGATTGCATTAGTAAAAGCATAGTTTCCAAGTCAGAGGAGGTAATAGCCCACCTGCTCAGGCCTTATCTGGAGTATTTTGTTCAGTTCTGGGCATCTCCTTTTAAAAGGATGTAGACAAATTTAGGGAAAAATTCAGAGATGGGCAACAAGGATGATAAGATGTATGGAGAACAAAACATATGAGGAGAGGTTGAAGGAGCTGGGCAGGTTCACCTTGGTGCAGAGAAGACAGAGGGGCGACATGATCACGCTCTTTAAATATCTCAAGAGTTGCCACAAAGAGAAGCGGGCAAGCTTTTTCTCTGCTGCCCCAGAAGGTAGGTCCAGATCTAATGGTTTTAAGTTACAGGATGGTAGATTCCAACTGAACACTGGAAGGAACTTCTTGACAGTGAGTTGGGCAATTGAACCACTTGTCTAGAGAAGAGGTGTGGTCTCCTTTTCTGGAAGTCTTCAGAAAGAGTCCGGACAGCTACCCGCTGGTGATGCTCTAGCAGAAGATCCTGGAGGTATGGGTTGGACTTGGTGGCCTCTGGGGCCCCTTCCAACTCCAGGGATGTATAATTCTGGCCACCTCCTGTTTGAGAATAAGCCTTTCCCAGGTCTACAAAGGCCCAAGGGTAGGTGGCAAAAACATAGCAAAACATCTCCCCCACAGATGCTAGAGGACATGTGGGTTAAAAAGGAAAGCATGGTGGAGAACCCTATGGGTCTAAGAAATGACCCTGAGAGCCACGTGAACCCCACAGTTTGCATTTTTCCTACCCTGATGTAACAAAACCAGTTATAATGTTCAAAACATACTGAAACATCCAATAGAAAACCAGAAAGACAACAGCAGTCGAAAGCATCACAGCACACCATTACAAGTCCTTGATCTGAGTTCTATTGTTAGCACATTTCCGCACTAGACTGTTATAGCACTATGATTCCACTTTATAGCACTATGATTCCACTTTCAACATCCTATGGAATCCTGGGGTTTGCAGTTCCGGGAGGGGCCGGCCGGCCCCTCCCGGAACTGCAAACCCCAGGATTCCATAGGATGTTGAAAGTGGAATCATAGAGCTATAACAGTCTAGTGCGGAAATAGTTAGAGTAGACCCCTTGAAGCCCTTAGATCTACCTATGTGTTGACTCATCATTCAATAACTGTGGCCATTTCCACACTACACTGTTATAGTACTATTATTCCAGTTTGAAACGTCCTGTGGAATCCTGAGATTTGCAGTTTGGGGAGGGGCCCTTAGAATCCTCAGCCAGAGAGCTCTTTGGACTCTGGAAACTAGAAACCCTGGAATTCCACAGGATATGTTGGAAAGGAAATAATAGCACTATAACAAGGTAGGGCAGAAAGGCCCTGAGTCAATGGCTTTATTCCAGCTGGGATTATCCTACAATATTCTGGCCCTTTTCATTGAAAAAACAGTCAATTCTTAAATTCCTGTTGGAATAAAAATGATTCACTTGTCTTGGAGAAGGTAATTCTGGGCATTATTAGTCTTACCTCTAAAGGAAGGAGATAAATCTTGTTTGGTTTAGAATTTAATATGAACCACCGCAATTTGCATGTCCAAAACTAAGGCATGGGTTGGAAGAAAATCATGCCTGGGCATTTTGATTTCTCGTAATGTTGCAACACAGTTTGCCTGGTTGAGAAATAAGGACCCTTCAGGAAGCTGCATACATATGTATGGGAAATTATACACAGAAAAGCACATATCTGGAGAAAGTGCTTACAAAAATAGTTATAATAGGGAATATGGCTTACAAAAATTAGCATGATTTGTATACAAAAATGCTCATCTGTTTTAATCACAAACTGGTATGGAAACACAGAAGAAATCAGTTGTTCTTGATAATTGAGACCAAGTTGGCTTTGCCTTGTGGCAACCCTTTGAGAGACTTCCAAGAATGCCGATTACCAAAAGCCCTGCTCAGGTCTTGCAAAGTCAGGGCAACCATGGCTTCCTTAGTGGAATCAATCCAATGCAATGCAGTCTTCCTCCTTTCTTACTGCCTTTTGATATGCCAAGGATAGACCATTTCTACACTAGGCTGTTATAGCGCTATCATTCCACTTTCGACCTTCTGTGGAATCCTGGGGTTTGCAGTTTAGGGAGGGGCTTAAAAGGCTATAATTGTCATTTCCAGAAATGGCTGTAGTTGTCATTTCCAGTCAATTACATTATCTCACAGTGTGTCCAAAAGTACAAGAGGCTCAGTTTGGTCATTGGGGTTCAGGCTTGATTTGCTCTCAGATCCGTTTATTTATTCTGTTTGAAAATCCACAGTGTTCTGCAGAACTCTCCTCCATCACCACGCTTTAAAAGAGCTGACTCTCTTTTTCTCAGCTTTCATTGCTGTCGTTGTTGTTGTGTGCCTTCAAGTAATTTCTGGCTTGTGGTGATCCTAAGATGAACCGGTTATGAAGTTTCCTTGGCAACATTTCTTCAAAAGAGGTTTGTGTTGCCTTCCCTGGGGTGAGAGACAGTGACTTGTCCAAGGTCACCCAGTGACTTTCCAGGGCTGAAGAGGGTTCCGGATCCTAGTCTCAGAGTCCTCGTCGAACACTCAAACTCCTACATTCTTCTAATGTAGGATTCTTGGTTGCATCAAGAAAAGTATGGTGTCTTGATAAAAGGAGGTAATGGTACCACTCTATTCTGCTTTGGTCGGGCCTCATTTGGAATCCCGTGTCCAGTTCTGGGCACCTCAATTCAAGACGGATACGGACAAGCTGGAACGTGTCCAGAGGAGGACGACTGAAACAGTGAAGGGTCTGGAAGCCATGAGGCCCTATGAGGATCGGCTTAGGGAGCTGCATAGGTTTAGTCTGCAGAAAAGATGGTTAAGAGCGGACAGGACAGCTATGTTTAAATATTTGAAGGGATGTCATTTAGAGGAAGGAGTGAGCTTGTTCTCTACCGCTCCAGAGACTAGGGCAAGGAGCAATGGTTTCAAGCTGCAGGAAAGGAGATTCCACCTGAACCTCAGGAAGAACCTTCTGATGGCCAGAGCTGTTCGGCAGTGGAATCTGCTGCTGCCTCCATGGAGTCTCCTCCTTCTTTGGAGGTTTTTAAGCAGAGGCTGGATGGCCATCTGTCCAACGGAGGGCTTTGATGTGTGTTCCTGCATAACAGGGGGTTGGACTGGATGGCCCCTGGGGTCTCTTCCAACTCTAGGATTCTATGATTCTATACACCATGCCAGCTCTTTCTTCATTGTCCCCCTAGCTCAGTCATACCTCGTTGTTGTGTATCTTCAAGTCATTCCCCACTTATGGAGACCCCCAGGCAAAACCATCATGGGGCTTTCTTGGCAAGATTTGTTCAGCGGGGGTTTGTCTTTGCCTTCCTCTGAGGCTGAGAGTGTGTGACTTGCCCAAGTCCTCCCCCCCCCCCCCGAGGTTTCCACGACTGTACGTAGAAACTGGAAATACAATGGCATGAATGATCTGGATTTTGGTACTGAATGATTTGAGTACTCGGGGAAAGAAACCCCCCCAAAAAGTTCTAGAAATGATAACAGATGGCTTTCTCTATCCTTCCTCTTCCAGAATCTTTTTGAGCCTTTCTGCTGGCAGACAACTGAATTTCTTTTGAACGAAGGTTCCGTCTTTAGGTGGCAAGGAGAATCTTTTCTCCACAACTCACACCTTCCAGATCAGAACATTGCAGCATTTGGGGTGCTAAAAACTCACAGATGGGGCATGTAGAACAGATAGGGCCAGGCCAGGAATATGCCAGCACCCAGGAAGGAGCTTTTAAAATGATTACCAGGGGGGAAAAAGAAAGGGGGAAAAAAAAAAGACCTATGAGCTCAATTCTGACTGTAGGTTGACACCTCGTGGCAACATCTGGTATTACAATTACAAAGGTTTTTTTTTTTTTGGCAACTCGATCAAGACTTTCATGAGATCCCAGGTGATCCTGGAAGCGGAGCAGAATCAGACCTTGGATGAGAGACCACCAGGTGCTGTAGGGGAGTGCATCTCAAGCTGTCTGATATGGGAGAGTGCCAATTGTATTTACAGTTTGCCAGGGACCAGTGCCATATTTATGACCATTTTCTTTCCTAGAAAGTCAGTACAGTCTGGTAGCTAAGGTCTCAGGGACCAGCATTCGTCTATGAACTGCCCGTCTGCACTGACATAGATTATATTCGTAAAAAGGCCATCACAAACCTCTTCTGAAGAAATCTGGTCAAGAAAGCCTAAGAATAGGGACACTAGCTGAAATTCTGTTGGGCGGTTACAAATGAATAACCTACAGTTGCACATTCATAGACACAAAGAGTTGCAAGAGACCCCCAAGGGCCCTCCAGTCCAACCCCCTTCTGACACACAGGAGGGAACCGTCAAAAGCGCTCCCTTGGACGTAATGACCATCCAGCCTCTGTTTAGAAACCTCTAAAGACGAAGACTCCACCACACTCCCTCTCAGCAAAAGATTCCACTCTCAAACTGCTCGTATCATCAGGAAGTTCTTCCTCATGTTGTTTAGGCGGAATCTCCTCTCCTGTAGTTTGAAGCCAGTGTTCCATGTCCTAGAGCAGCAGAAAACAAGCTTCCTCCATCCTCCACATGACATCCTTTCAAATATCTAAACATGGCTGTCATAGCTGTCTATTCGGCTTTGCTTAGAGCTCACCTGGAATCCTGTGTCCAGTTCTGGGCTCCACAATTCAAGAAGGATAGGGACAAGCTGGATCGTGTCCAGAGGAGGGCAACCGAAATGATAGAAGGCCTGGAAACTGTGAAGCCCTGCGAGGAGCTGCTCAGGGAGCTGGGGATGTTTAGCCGGGAGAAGAGAAGGTGAAGAGGGGACGTGATAGCCATGTTTCGACACTGGAAGGGATGTCATCTGAAGATCTCTTGCATTTGCACATCAACACTAACTGATAGCTGTAAAGATCTGAAAGATGTATATCACTCCACCCAGCCCTTTGTAAATTTGGGGCAAGGGACATGATTTGCATTGCTTGCCTTTATTGCTTTGATTAATTGGAAGCAGGTATCTGATGCATTCCATTTCCCTTTTAATAATAGATGTCAACATAAACTTGCTTGGCAACTTTGCACAAATGTTTTCATTCGGAACTGAGCTTTTAAGCCCTGTAACCCTGTCTCTAGTTCTACAGCAGTTTGGATCCACCTTTTCCCTCTACTCCACTTTTAAAGCCCAGGGCAACGAGGAGTCAGTGTTTGCTTGGGTTTTTCCTGATGTTAATTTGAATGAAAATGAGGCTTTTTAAAGATCCAGAGAGGCTCTGGGGAACAGAAAGTTCATCTGGAGCCCTTTCCCTGGGGTCATGATGTATTAGATAGAGCACTAGGCTGACACTTAGAGAAATCCAAGATCTAGTCCTCTTCCAGCTCTAAAGTTCGCTACAGCTAAAGTCCTGCATCAAAGGAACATGTGAATAAATGTGCCTTCATCTGCAATGTGAAACCGTGCACAGTGTGCAGTGGTCAGTCATGTCCATGTGAACTGGACATTGCACCTCCGTGGTGCATCCACAAGTACAATCTTGAACTGATGCCCCAAAAAATCATCTTCTTTGGAAATGTTATTATTATCATTTATTTATGTACATGGTGCTTTACTAGTAAAACAACTGAAAACAGTGGGCCCTGCCAAAGGCGTACAATCTAAAATATATGTACACACACGCACACACAGATGGAAAGAACAGTGGAAACATAAAACTATACAATGAATTTTTTTTAAAACAGCACTATCAGTGAAATTGCAAAACAAAGTATCCAGATAAAATACAAAACGTATGCTATAGGGTATAAAGCAAACTAACAAATACATATAACCAAAACACAGAGGATTAAACAATAAAACAATATTAAACTAAAATTCCAAAAGATTGGTAAACAAGAAAGTTTTTTAATAGAGATCTGAAAACAAAGAGGGAAGAAGCAGTCCACAAGTGCAGACGGAGGCAATTCCTAGTATATGGAGCAACGAGTGAGAAAAGTCCGCACTAGAATGTTATAGGGCTATTATTCCACTGTCAACATCCTATGGAATCCTGGGGTTTGCAGTTGAGGGAGGGGCCGGCCGGCCCCTCCCTCAACTACAAACCCCAGGATTCCATAGGATGTTGACAGTGGAATAATAGCCCTATAACAGTCTAGTGCAGAAACGGCCAAACCTGAGCCAAAGAAGAGAAAACTCTCAGTTGGAGGAGAAGCCCAGAGTTCCTGCAATGCAGGTCTCAAGAAGGCTGGCGAAAAGAAATAAAGACTGAAAGATGGGGCTATGGTGGGCGGGCAGGGGGAACTAGGCTGTGTAGGGCTTTGGACATTAAAACAAGAAGCCTGCACTGAATCCCAGAAGGAAGGGGTAGCAATGAAGAGATCTCAAAAAATGTCCGGTGTTCGCCGGTGCTCATTCAAGGGGCACAAAAGAAACTCCATCCAGAAACCTGCGAGCGTCTTTCTTGTGTGTCTGCAAGTTGACTCATGGTGACCCCATCATGGGATTATTTTGGACAGATTGATTCAGAGGATTGGATGAGTCAATTGATTGATTCAGTTTGCCTTCTACTGGACTCCAATTTACAATGATTCTCTCTTCAGATTTTCCTGCCCAGATTTCTTCAGAGGTGCCATAGAATCATAGAATCATAGAAATGTAGAGTTGGAAGAGACTCCCGGGGCCATCCAGTCCAACCCCCTTCTGCCATGCAGGAACACCCTCAAAGCACTCCCTTGGACAGATGGCCATCCAGCCTCTGCTTAAAAACCTCCAAGGAAGGAGACTCCACCACACTCCGAGGCAGCCGATTCCACTGCCGGACAGCCCTGACCGTCAGGAAGTTCTGCCACTGCTTTCTCCTAAGCGTGACAGAACGTGACTTCCCCAAAGTTACCCACTGAGTTTTGTATGGCTGAGCAGGGGCGAGGACCCTGGCCTCTCCAGAGTCCTTCCAGTCACCTCCAGTTTAGGGTGATTCTCTCCTAATTCAGAGTAGGATCGCCACTCTCTTCCTCTGAGGCTGAGAGAGCGTGAGTGGCCCAAAGTCTCCCTCTGGGTTTTGATGGCCAAGCAGGGATTGGAACCCTCTTGTCCTGGAGTCGTGGTCCAACACTCAAGCCACTGCAACGTGCTGCGTCTCCTGGGGTTTTATTGGCAAGGTTTATAATTCAGAGGAGACTTGCACTTGCCTTTCTCTGAGGCTGAGAGAGCATGACTTGACCAAGCTCACCCAGTGGGTTTTGAGGTCTGAGCAACGTACTCTAACCAGCACATGGCACTCACAGGAACAACTGGCCATATGGAAGTGGCTGGATGTTTTTGTTCAACGTGGAATGCCCTCATTCAGGCCACGTGTTCACATGGCAACACTTTTTCATCCTTTCAACCTCTCCGAGACTACTGATCTCACATATATTCATACTGATACTCAAACAGCGCGCGCGCACACGCACACACACACACACATACAGGCTGACATCTTGATGATATTTTCCATACACATAAGTTCCTTTATGCCTGCAGTTGTCCTTTTTTTGGCCATGGCATAATGTCCCTATTCAGTCCATGACTGAATAGTCCATAAGTAGAGTTCTGCAAGTTGATAGTTTCACATGCAGTCGCACATTCTTGGATGGTGCACGATTGCTCCTCCATGCCTTCGGTGCCCCATGAGATTCCCTGGGACCGTAGGAACAGCCCCTGTGCATTACTCCCCATTGCACAAGTGGTCAAGAAGCAGATGCACATTGGAAAGTGTACAGTTGGCTGCCCAATGACAGCATTCAGCAGAAGGGGGATGTAATCTGTGTAATGGATTGTAGATTTACACTATGCCAGTATAATATTGGATTTTGGCTAATGCTAATTGTAGCAAAACACTGGGAGATTCAGGTTGTGAAAGTGGAAAGAGAGGAAGCTAAAGAAGTTAGGCAGTTCTGTCTTTTCAATGTGATCTGTTAGCATCCTGTCATCTTTACTGAACAGTGGCCAGTCTGTTTCCTCGGTCATTTTCTTGCAGCAAATGTATCTGGAAAACTGCATTTTGTAGCTCCCTGTCTCCCCAGCTAGTCTCAGGCCATTTCCACATTAGACTGTTATAGCGCTATTATTCCACTTTCAACATCCTATGGAATACTGGGTTTGCAGTTTAGGGAGGGGCCTCAAAGGCCATCCTCAAAGGCCATCCTCAAAGTCCCCTGCCTAAACTGCAAATCCCAGGATTCCATAGGATGTTGAAAGTGGAATAATAGCGCTAGAACAGTGCAGTGCAGAAAGGCTCTCTGTTTGTTCTGAGCTTTAGCTTTCCTTACACTATTCCTACAAGCTTGGGCCACCCATCTGTATTCTTCTTCGGTGATTTCTTCTTCCTCCCATAGACTATACCTGCTCTTTTTCCTTTTCAGTTCCTCCTCCCGCCTGTTCGATCCTGCCCTAAATGTCTGATCTCAATCACAAGAAGTGATGATACATTTTGAAGAAACTTAGTATCTGAACTGCTTACATTTAAATGGCCTCAGAAAACTTATTTTGATAGTGCTGTTTTAAAAAAAAGTATTTAGCAATATGCAGTCGAAAATTTTGTGCACTGACATGGCTCTACCAGTGGTTTAAATTGCAGATTATGAAGCTGTATATGTAATAAACTGCAACTTTTAAAACTGATTATTGGTTTTCTTTGGTTGATCTTGTTTTAAGCTGCTTTGAATACCAAAGTTTGTGGGAAAGCATGTTATAAATGAGCTTGGCTAGCCTTCAGTATTGCAGTTACAGATTCATAACCTAGGCCCTTTCCGCACCTTACCTTCTTCCGGCGCTGGCGTGCGGGGATCGCGCGAGCAGCCTCCGGCCAGAGGCTTTTGCATCCGGGGTCCTTCGGCTCCGCACGAGCTGCCTGCTCGCATGAGACCACCGCCTCTCCCTTCCACAGTGCAGCCTGGGACCTTCTCAGGCTGCGCTGGGGCAGGAAGCGCGACCGGTGCGGCTCCGATCGTGCACCGTTTTCGGCTTCTAGCTGAAAATGAAAAGGTGTGTGATCGGTGCCTGCCGGTCCCTGGAGCATCGCGCGATCGTGAGTGCGTCGTGCAGATCACTCCTCGCAATTGCGCGACACTGCAGGCGCCCTTTTGCATGGAAAATGCCGTGTGAAAAGGGCCCTAGAGTTACAGATCCATAACTGTTCCATATTCAGTATATAGTCTTACTGTAAGACTACGTAAATGCAGGGCCGCATTAAGCTTTTCATAGGCCTAGGCACTTTTGTATTTGACTCCCCACCTCCCTTTGAGGTACCACAAGGGTTGTTTTCACAGACCCTAAAATCCTGTTTTCATAGGACCTAAATTTCTAAAAGTTCCTAATGGATAAGCCAGCCCCGGGTAAATGCCCCCCACCATTAACAGCTGGCAGCTGCATCAGGGGAAGGAAATCTGTTCAGCTTCTGAAGGGGGATGACATTTCTACCCCTATCCTCCCAGCAAGTGAGGCTGTGACAGTTCTGGGCACTACAGTTCAAAAAGGATGTTGACAAGCTGGAATGTGTCCAGAGGAAGGTGACCAAAATGGTAGGAGGCCTGGAAACCATGAAGCCCTATGAGGAGCGACTTAGGGAACTGAGGATGTTTAGCCAGGAGAAGAGAAGGTGAAGAGGGGACAGGATAGCCATGTTTAAATATTTGAAGGGATGTCATGTCAAGGAGGGAGCGGGCTTGTTTTCTGCTGCTGCAGAGACTAGGACAAGGAGCAACGGATTCAAGCTGCAGGAAAGGAGGTTCCACCAGAACCTCAGCAAGAACTTCCTGATGGTAAGAACAGTTCTACAGTGGAATCTGCTGCTGCCTCCATGGAGTATGGTGGAATCTCCTCCTTCTTTGGAGTATTTTAAGAAAAAGCTGGATGGCCCTCTGTCAGAAATGCTTTGATAGTGTCCTGCATTGCTGAAGGGGGTTGGGCTGGAGGGCCCTTGCAGTCCAGTCCAACTATATGCTTCTGTGACCTTTGCACAATTGGAGTCACAGAGCGCAACAAGACATCACTGCAGGGACAGGCTGCCTTTGTACGATGGCAGCACAAGGACAACGACAACAGGCTCCAACACAGCCAGGAGTTCAACAATGGAATATGTTGCCGCCTTGGAGTGTGGAGAAGTCTCCTTCTTTAGAGGTTTTTAAGGAGAGGTTGGATGGCCATCTTGCAAAGAGAGTGCTTGGATGGTGTCTTCCTGCATGGCAGAAGGGGGTTGGACCGGATGGCCTTAGTGGGACCTCTTCCAACTCTAAAGCTCTATGATTTAGCCCTGGTTTCCTCACCAGTGGAAGGTGCTGAGCAATTGCATGCACTGAAGCATTGATAACCTGGATCTGAACATGAGATAGAAATCTAGTAAACATAGAAGAAAACCTGCTTTTCACAGATAAAGAATCACTTAGTCAATATAATAAATCATTTGATGAGTCCAATAACCGTGGGACAGCATTCATATACCAGCTTATCTCTCAGACATTCCCATCTATAGCCAGCCGGCCCCTCCCGAAACTGCAAACCCCAGGATACCATAGGAAGTTGCAAGTGGAATCATCGCGCTATAACGGTCCAGTGCGGAAATGGCCTGTGTCAGCTGCCTGGCCCTAGAGAACCAAAAGTACTCCTGATAGATGGATCTTGAGATTGCCTCTTAAATTAAAAATTGGTCTCTTGCTTGGAAAGAAGAGTCTCTTGAATGTTGCCCCTAATTCCTTCCCCCTACAAGAATCCTTGCGGATTTATAGCCACAGGGGAGGAGTGCCAAAATGAGGACATTGTTCCCCCAAATAAGAATTCAGTCCACAAATGAATTTTTCCCCCAAAGACAACTAGTGTGGTGTAGTGGTTTGAGTGTTGAACTAGATCTCTGTGTGTTGCTAGTCAGTCATGGAAACCCACTGGGTGCCCTTGATCAAGTCACATTCTCTCAGCCTCAGAGAAAGGCAAAGGCAAACCTAAGTGACTTAAGTCTGAGTTGAAACCGAGGCCATTTCCGCACGCGGGAATTAAAACGGCCCAGTGCGTCCTCTCACGGAGGTCGTTTGCACCTTGGAGCGGACCAGGCTCGGACTGCTTACCTGAGATCCGTGCCTCAGTCCGCTCCAAAACGCACACAACCGGTCCTCCAGCGCGCTTTTTAAAGAACGGTAGAAAACCGTTAATTTTTCGGAGCGCGTCATTGCGTTCCTGCTCACTTGTGCAGATTCGCAGGCTCGCACCAACGCGAGCCTGCGGTCTGCGGAGGGCGGGCTTTAGGCGTGGCGAGCTTCGGCGGTTGGTCGGGACCCACGTCCAACCGGAAGCCGCCATTTTGGAAGCCGGAGCGGTGCGGATCTAAGACCTCGCACCGCTCCGATTCACCCTGGACGAGATGGAGGAGCCCCCTGGAAGGGCTTAAGGGACAGTCCGCGTTGGTCCGTGCCCAGAAGATCCGGCAAGTAACGGCACGGAGCGATTCCCTCGCCTCGTGCAGAAATGGCCCGAGTCAACTGACTCGAGTCTACCTCACTGACTTTGAGTATCCAGATCGCGGGAGACAGTAGAACCAATCTATTCTGCTTTGGTCAGACCTCACCCAGGCACACTGTCTCCAGTTCTGGGGAACCCCAGTGGCCGTAAGGACTATGAGGTCATTTCCGCACTGCAAACCCCAGGATTCTATAGGATGTTGAAAGTGGAATAATAGCATTATAGAAGTCTAGTGCAGAAATGACCTAATTCTCAGTGTTTCACACTCTGCAGTGCTACGCCTTTGAGGACTGACGGAAAATTTCACACTGAGGTGTGCAGAATTTTTATTTGGGGAGGATGCCCTCCTTTCCTCTCCATTCCCGTCGACATCCCTGGATCCCGGTCTCCAGAGACAGGCATGATTCAAGCCTGAAATATTTGAGCTCAGTCTCCGTGCGCCTCTTGCCCTGTGGCAGGGGACTTGGCACAGATGGAACCCGGGAAAAGGGCGTGATCCGGGACACACAGAGAGAAGAGCAAGCAGCTGCTTCTCTGAAAAGGTCCCCTCTCTTTGCTTCCCTCTTATTTTTAACACACTTAATGGCCGCGTTGGTGAATGCTCTTTCCCCAGGGCCGGGAGCGAAAGCTATTTTGAGCTCTCGCACACGGGTCAGGACTGGGAAGATATGCTTTCAGAGGGAAAGTCATGGACAAGGAATTGGAGGGAGGGGGGCAGTTAAATATGGAGCTCCTACATTCTTTTCCAAAAATATATCTCTGGGCCTGAGGGGGGATCTTCCAGAATCCATTGTCAATTCACGGAAGGCCGCCTCTCCATCCAGCGGCCATGCAGGAAATCATTAATCACGCTTTGAGCAGGGAAAATGAGACGGAGGGAGCTGCATCTGTTGAAGAAAGAGGGTGTTTCTTCTCCCCCAAGTGCTGAGGATGGAGAAGGGGGACTGAAGCCAAGGTCGCCCTGGAAAGCAACACAGCCTGCAGAGAAAAAGTAACTGTTTCATGCAGCATCACTGTTTCTTAAGAAAAACACCCCTCTCCCCTGCCCCGCTTTTATATAATTTAGATCTAATTGATATCGCCTCCCCCACTTCCTTTTCTGCAGTTTTTAAGCTGCCTCTGGTCCTCCAGAACAGCTTTAATTTTACACATCACTGATGCTCATGTCTTAAGACTTTTAAAATTAATTATTTTCCCCCCACTGGTCCGTGGTTATTTAAAAAATTGCAAATAAAATAAAATAAAATAAAATCCCTAAATACAACGCTGTGTACAGTGATCATAGCTGGAAACAATTATTCAAACAAAAAATACTCTGGTTTCCATAAGCCACAGTTTATTTGACTATAACTGTTTACAATTAATTGGTTGTTGCCATTGGTGTTGCTGCAGCTGTTTTAAAATTATCATCTCATTTTCACAATCCACAGAGGGGATTTTTGGATTATCAAAGCTATGGAATCTGGGCATCAGTGAAGGTTAGCTGGTTAATGTGCCCCCCTCCCTCACGGAGCTGAGTTGGGATTTGAACTCAGGTTTCCCAGGTCCTGCTCCAACACTCCAGCTGTGTTGGCTCTGCCTTCAAGATGACTCCAATTTATAGCAACCCTATCATAGGGTTTTCTTGGTCTTCTTGGCAAGATTTCTTCAGAGGAGGTTGGCCATTGCCTTCCTCTGAGACTGAGAGAGTGTGACTTGACATTGGGTTTCCACTGCTGATCAGGATTTGAACCCTGGTCTCCCAGAGTCCTAGTCCAACATTCAAACCACCCCACTGTGCTGGGTGTCAGTAGTAGTAACAGTACATCCAGCCCTCCACATTTGGGATTTTGACTTTCATGGATTTGATTATTTGTGAGTTTCTCCAACCCCTGCCTCCCTCCGCCTCAGGGACTTCTTTTCCAGGGGAACTTCCCTCTCGGTAGCTCCAAGCAGGCCACCCAACACGTTGAAAGCTGTCCTCTGGTCCTCGTTCTCCACCTCCATCATCCACAGCCTGGCCAGCTAAGAAGGGATCACAGCTCGATTTCTAGGCACCACAAGCCCGAGTTCATCTAGAAAGAAAGTCAACTGGTGCTTCCTCTCCCTGTGGTCACAGCTGCCAGCCAGCCCCTCCCGAAACTCTAAACCCCAGGATTCCATAGGATGTTGAAAATGGAATAATTGCGCTATAAGAGTGTAGTGTGGAAATGGCCTCTAAGGCACACAACACACACATATGAGAAAGGGATGTTTTCTAGTGTCCGAAAAACACTGACAAAGAGAATCCTACTAGTGTCTTATACATACCTAAGTTCCCCCAGGGAAACAGTTCAAAAACTTTTGTCCCATGTGCAATGCCCACATTCAGTTCAAGGTCACAGAAGAAAATGTGTGTTTGGTTTTGCCTTTGGCTCTGCATTCCATTGCATCCAGTTGCAGAATGTTGCCTTTGAGTACCAAGATTACTTTAATACAATCACTGCATAGGTTGACATGTGATGTTTTACACCAGATAACCCTTGTCTAGGATCTTGACCACTCTCTATCAACATATACCTACTTTCAAGCTATATTCCCATGTTCTGGAATGTGGTTGGATCCCGCATGTCCTCAGTGTGGCCAGAAGGCTTGTACGTACCATGGCTGGAAAGACAAATAACTCACCATCCGACATTCAATGGTCAGAAGATCTTACTGCATTAGCCACACATGAATGTGTACTCGATAGATGTCAGTAGCGGCATTCTACGTCAGCTACACCAGTTACGTACGCTTAACTAATGCCATTTCTGCCCTACACTGTTCCACTGCTATTATTCCACTTTCAACCTCCTACGGAATCCTGGGGTTTGCAGTTTAGGGAGCGGCCTTTAGAATTCCTAGCCAGAGAGCTCTCTGGCCTCAGGAAACTACAAACCCCAGAATTCCACAGGAGGTTGAAAGTGGAATAATAGCACTAGAACAAAGTAGGGCAGAAATGGCCTAAGCAACCTCTCCCCTAAGCCTGACAGAAACCTCATTCTCCATCGCTCCAGTCGCCAGCAGGATGGACCTCTGTCTCTGTGTGCAGTTGATGCTCGGTAAACTTATAATCATGGCAATAGGGTCACCATCATGACTAAGTAGCAATGGTGCATATAGAACAGTTACCTAGATTTACCCATCCATAACTGTTCCATATTCATGATTGCAACACTATTGCCACTATTGCCTCAAATGCAGGGGTGGGCAAAGTGTGTCCCCACGGCCAGATGTGGTCCTCAAGGTTGATTTTGCAGCCCTTGACCCCTGCAAACTCCCCAGGACGACATTTTCTGACCAAAAGA
The DNA here is from genome assembly GCA_030412105.1 of Cyclura pinguis. Classification (NCBI taxonomy): domain Eukaryota; kingdom Metazoa; phylum Chordata; class Lepidosauria; order Squamata; family Iguanidae; genus Cyclura; species Cyclura pinguis. Next base: position 2,318,731 of record CM059601.1, read on the forward strand.
AAAGGATGAATTGCTACACCTGGAAGCAGCAACATTTTGGATAGTTTTCAGCTTTTCTAAACAGCATTCCTCGCTGCATTGTTTAACAATAATAATAATAAAAATCCTTCCTTCCTTCCTTCCTTCCTTCCTTCCTTCCTTCCTTCCTTCCTTCCTTCCTTCCTTCCTTCCTTCCTTCCTTCCTTCCTTCTTTCTTTCTTTCTTTCTTTCTTTCTTTCTTTCTTTCTTTCTTTCTTTCTTTCTTTCCTTCCTTCCTTCCTTCCTTCCTTCTTGCCTTCTTTCTTTCTTGCCTTCTTTCTTTCTTTCTTTCTTTCCAACTTTGGGCAGTCTTTGTGCCCCCTTCCCAAGTAAGAATATTGACTCCTGTATCCACCACGCTTCCTCACCCCTGCTTCAGTGCACATGTCTAGCCCATGTTCATGCTCCAGGCATTTCTTCTCACCTCTTCTTTTTTCTTTTCTTTTCCTTCTTCCTTTTGTATTTACATTTTTTAAAAAAATCTATTTTATTTAATTCCAACTCATTCCTGGTAAGGCCCAGATTGACTCATGCATTCAATACGTCCCTGGGGAAGAACAAGGGAAAGGCTGGAAGAGGTTGGCATCTGGCACAGATCTGTCCCTGTCCGCACTTAACGGCCCTCTCCTTCTTTATCCCTCAGCCTCCCAGCCTAGCAACATAACCGGCCTGTTTTACAGTCCACACTCTCGTCCCATAAAACCTCCTCTCTGTGTCCAGCGCTTCCTCTCCCCTCCTCCTACACATGTCCGGGGCAATGAATCTCTGGAACGAGAGAGAGAGGAGGCTCTGTGGGTGGTATCTCGAAGAGGAGGAAATTTATCACAGCACAAGCTGTTTTTTGTGAGATCCAATCCCACTTTGTCCATCACGGGGAGGCATCCATCACCATTTATATGTTCATCTTTTAAGATCTCAACTCCTCAGTGCCTTTGTCCATGCTCTGCAGCAGAACTTGCTTGTGCTGTATTCCTCTGGCACTCATTGAATATAGATTGATTGCCTACGGCGTGCAATCAAAACAAGGTTAGAGAAATTTTACCCACCCGAGGCAATGGAGTCAAGTGTTTGCAAAGAAGTGGAAGCAGATGGAGAAAAGAGCAGCTACCGAGGGTGGGGAGGAGCAGGGGCAAGCGGTCAGTGAAGGGAAGCCTATTTGGGTCCACTCCTGCTACTCTGGCACGAGTGCAGTGAGGTCTGATTTGCATTGGCTTGGAAGAAAGTGGGAACACTTTGGCTTTCTTACCTCTGTCCTCAGTCTCAGTGAGAGTGCACCAGAACTTCACAGTCATCAGATTGACTATGTGCTAACTAAGATGACTCCATCCTGAAGAATCATAGAATCATTGTGTTAGAAGAGGCCCCGAGGGCCATCCAGTCCAACCCGCTTCTGCCACACAGGAAGTCACAATCAAAGCCCTTCCATCCAGCCTCCCTTTAAAAACCTTCAGACTTCACCACACTTCCAGACAGCATCATATTGAACTGTCACACTGCAATAACCCTTGGGACGTTCTTCCTAACGCTTGGATACAACCTCGTTTTCTGTATTTTGAAGCTAATGCTCCATGTCCTAATCTCTGGAGCAGCAGAAAACAAGCTTGCTCCATCCCCCGTATGACGTCCTTATATTTAAACACGGCCATCATGTCCGCTCTTGACCCTCTTTCCTCCTGGCTAAACATCCCCAGCCCCCTACGCCCACCCACATGGGGCTTCACGGTTTCCAAGCCTTCTACTCTTTTGGTCACCCTCCTCCGGACACGTTCCAGCTTGTCGACATCCGTCTTGAACTGTGGCACTCAGAACTGGGGTCAGTTTGAACGAGAATTCTCCACTGCCCTCTTCTGAAGTCCAGCATTCATACTCCGTGGCAGAGAATTCTAAATAATTCGTGCAACTAGATCCCTGGATTTCATTAGATGGAGCCACAGCAGTTAGTGTGGGATCAAAGTTTTGTACTCTGGATACATCACAATTATTTCTATTAGATACTTTAACAATTGTGGCTCCATCCAAGAAAATTTTGGGATATGCAGTTTGGGGAGGGCCTTGGAATCCTCTATTACAGGATTGTCACCCGTGCCTCTGAACTACAGAGCTATAGGAGATCTCTAGCAGAAACCTGAAAGTCTCTCACCGGCTACACACTTCAGGATACTCTAGGATGACACAACAGCAGTCAGGATGGTCACAAGATGACACTATTGTGGAGGTCGGTATCTACACTCTGCAGCTGTGGCACTGAAAACAAGCCCGCTCCCTCCTCGACATGGCATCCCTTCAAATATTTAAGCATGGCTATCGTGTCCCCTCTTAAACATCTCTTCTCCAGGCTAAACATACCCAGCTCTGTAAGGTCAGAACTGACTCAATGGCAATTAGCAAAAACAGCATGGAACTACAAATCCCAGTACTTCAGTGGATGGCTCCACGACAGTTAAAATGGGATGAAAGAAGTGCAACTGGGCAACGTGTGGCCAGGCTCCGTAGAATTTGAACTCGTCACCGCGTTCCAAATAAACCTCTTGGCACAGATTCCATTTTGCAGTGGGGACGATGGGAGATGAAGTGCAGTCTTTCTGGAGCGATGGTGGATCTGCCAGTTGCAATCTCATTGCTGTGACAGTGTGGACACCAAGAAACCAACACACACCTTGGAAAAAAAAACAGATTGGAGAAACCACACAATAACCGCAGTGCTAGGACACAGAGACTTCGAAATCTTTTGTGGAAATGAGAACTTTTAATTCCAAACCACCTTGTTTCAAGCATCTTGCCAGTTTTTTCCATCTTCAAAAACTCATCCACTTGCAGGGGTGGGGGCAGGAAAGGTCTAGATTTTCAAAAATTATTTACCAAAATGTCTTTAATGTGGCAACACTAGCAAAGCAAAAGTCACAAAGTTTTTCCAAATGAAACATCACAACTTTCAACCTCTCTCAAAAAAACCCAAAATGCATTTTTAAACTGGAATTTTATTTTTAAAAAAAGCATTTTCATTTTCTTTTCTTTTCTTTTTTGGTCACCAAAATATTCTTTTTTTTTTTCCTTCCCTGTTCTGACTGAGCCCTTCTCTAACTCATGAAAACTCTCTCCAGATTTAAATTTTAAAAAGAAACACAGAAATAGGTACGGAAGGTGGACGTATGCACCACCCTTCTTCGAGCTGTCACCCGTCTGATGTTTTGGACTACAACTTCTGTTGTCCTCAGCCATTGCCTGTGCCGGCCAGGGTTGGTGGGAGTTGTAGTCCAACGCTGACGGTGGGCCACGGGCTTTTTCCTCTCTCTTTTTCCTCTCTCTCTGTGAAAGCAAACACACTCACACGCGCACGCTCTCCACCGTCTGCCGTTACCTGGGATGTCTCTTACCAAGTTACCTTTAGTAGAAGGTGAAAGATTTACACGATCTGAAGAGAAACCAGGGTATTCTCTTGCCAGGTTTCCTTCTCACTGATCTCTCATTCCATTCACAAAACTCCAAATCTGTCAACCCCAAGAAAGCCTCTTAAACCTATCGCCCCCCGCAATCCTTCAGCCAAGCTGAGAAGACCTTTTCCAGGAACTGAAGCTGTTAGGAAATTTGTCCAATTTCAGGGTCGTTCAAAGACCTGACAGCTTCTTCTGAGGAGAGAATCGTTGCTCCAGGAGGTCCCCCGGATACCTCCGGACAGCCTCCCAGGCACCCCGGCGTGCCAGTCCATCTCGCCACACAGCGTGGCACTGTTCCGTTGGGTCCCCTCGGCCCCCAAAGGTTCTCACTTTCAACCAGAGGGCGACTCTTTTTCCCTCGGCCCTGAGCTCAGGGATCGAGAAATATCTATAAATTTATACACCCGCCGCTGGCTAGAGGACATAAAAGTCATTGTTGTTTGACAAGTCTGCATAATGGCGGAGGCTGAGATCAGGCAGCTGAGAAGGGGGAGGCTGCTGGTTCCGATCGCCCGAGACCCTCCGTTCTGAGGACCCTCCCGCGAGCGGCCTGTGGAGCTGCGTCCCCCGCTTGGGTTTGGCCAAGGTTCGGCCGTGGACCCCGAGTTTCTGGTGATTTTCATTGCAGTAGGCCACGCAACACCGACAGGCTAGGAAAGGCTTGGCGTGGTCTTTGGCCTTCAGCCTGGGCAGCGGGGCCACCCCTCTTTGGACGGGGATGCCCTTGGACCTCGAGCCCTGCTGTTGCTGCGGCTGCTGTGCTCCGGCTTGGCCTTTCAACCGGCCCTTCTTCTTCTGGACGTGGTCCAGGCTGAGGTCCGAGTGGGAGGAGCAGCTCTCGTTCCAGGCCATCCCGCCCACGGCGCTCAGGCTCCTCAAGGGCAAGGCCAGGCGCAAAGCCTTCCAGAATTTGGAGCCCGGGCGTTTGGACTTCTCTCCCTTCCACGTCACAAAGGGCACCGACTCCTTCAGCTGCTGGACGTTGGGGTGGGCCCGTTGGAGCGGACGGTACTCCACCACCACCAGCTTGGTGGCGATGTTGTTCTGGCACAGGAGGCCCAGCTTGAATTCCAGCATGCTGATGCTCTTCTCCAGCAAATAGTCCGGGCTCAAGACCACGATCATCTTCCGGCTCCTCTGGATGAAGTTGAAGATGGCTTCCGTGATATCTGGGGAGAAGAGGAGGCAAAGGAGAGGAAAGTGATCGGAGGCACTCCAGCAAATCCTGGGCCTGTTCACACCATACAATGAGAGCACCGTGTTCCACTTTAGCAACTACGGCTGTTGCGGCTACGGACCATGGTTTGCACTTTAGGGCAGCATTAGACCAATCTGACTGGAAATGGTAAATACCGCTGTATGTGCTGGACCTGTGAGAAAGCTAAAGAATTTTGGAAAGAAATACATAGTGTGATGCAGAAGATTTTGAGGGTTAATATTCAATTGAAACCTGAACTGTTTTTAGTGGCACTGCTGGATGATCAAACAGAGAAGAAAGAGGGAAGATTATTATGATATATATGGTGACACCAGCAAGATTAATGTATGCACAGAAATGGGAAAACACCAGAATTCCAACAAAAGAGGACTGGCTACTGAAATAGACCAGTCTAGCTGAAATGGATGAACTATCAACACTGATTAGGGGAAAAAAAATCATTGGCAACATTTCTGAAAGATTGGGAACCTTTGCTTGTCTTTTGGCACAAAGATGAAAATAACACATTAACCATAGACTTTGATAATTAATAGGTTTGGGTCTATCAATAGTATCTTACTGGAGACATTATTTTATATAGTGAAATATACAACCATCATAACAAAAGCTGGAAGGCAATGTGAATTTCTTTTCTGTTTTCTGTTACTTGTTCCTCTATGTTTTTTTCTTTTTCTCTTCTGTATATTCCTTATTATTTTTTTCCTTTTTTCATGTATTGAAAAATTTCTATTTTTTTTTTAAAGAAGAAGAAGAAATAAATACCAGTCTTTAAATTACAGCTCCCAGGTTTCTATAGGGTGCAGCAATGGCAGAGAAAGTGTCGTCATTGGGCTACAATTGTACAGTGTGAATGGATCCTTTGTTTGTGTGTGTGGAGGCTGGATAAAATGCTGTTTCCTCTACAAAATAGCCATGTGCAAATTTTGTGCAGAGTATGTCCCTATACAGTTTTCTGTACAAATTTGTGCATGTGTTTGTGTGTGTGTGAATATTATGTTTCAGTTCAGAATCATTATTATATTTTGTGTAGGCAATGCTGTTTCTAGAGCAGAAAATCTGCATTTTTTTTTCATAGAATAATTCACCAAATAAGAACTGTGAAGATCCTTGTCAGTCCAAGATTATTCTCATTAGAGTTTCTCAACATCTAACAAATACGTTGTTCAAAACATTTTTTTTCCTGAGTATTTTTGAATATTCTTTCATCCCTAGTCAGGATGATTCCGAGTCCTGAGATTTCAGTGCCCAAACTGGAGAATTAGGGGTGTCACACGAGGTGGGCCGGGGAGATGTTCCAAGGGGGAACCTCCTGGTGACACCATTAAGCATCGTTCCTAGTTGCACAGAGCATGCCACTCAAATAAAAATCATTAAGGCCATGATCCTGCAGCAAGGGGATGTAGTGTAAGTTTATTTCTTGTGGAATTACATCTTGGTTGTCCTACTCCACCTTCTTACAGATTTGTGCCATTGCACATTGATGTACAATGCAGAATGCACAACAACGTGCAATGTTCAGTAAGATGCAATGACACCACCAGATCAACTCTTCTTTCCGGTGTCCTCCTCCATTACTGCTGCTACCCAGGCACCGTTTGGCACATTTTGTCTGGCTCCTCAGCCAAAGGCTATTTCGCTTCAGTGACCTTGTGACCATCAGCACAGCCTCTTCTCTCGCAGGAACATGGAGTCCCACAACCACAGACAGACTGTGCCATGGAAGTCATGAATGGAGAGTGTCCCACCAGGGTGTAGCTGTGGGAGTGGGGCGGTGGGTGGTGGATGCACAAATGAGGACATCTCTCTCTTGTAAGTGTTGTGCCCACTGCAATGAATTTTTCCTTCAATCCCCAAATTTCTAGCTTTGCAGTAACTTAAAATGTCAGTTGGGCATTCAGAAATGCAGGCTGGCATCCTGTTAGGCACTTACAGTGTCATAAGTTAGATTTAAGAACTTCATAACTGTTTCGTATTCACATGAGTCAACAGTGTGATGTGGCGACTAAAAAGGACTACGCAGTTCTAGGTTGCTTCAATAGGACCGTAGTGTCTAGGTTGAGGAAAGCGATAGTACCACTCTATTCTTCTTTGCTCAGACACCACCTGGAAAACTGTGCCCAGTTATGGACACCACTCTTCAAGAAGGACAATGACAAACTGTCCACAAGAGGGCAACCAAAATGGAAAATGCCTGGAAACCATGAAGCCCTGATGGACTCAGGTATGTTTAGTCTGGAGAAGAGAAGGGTAAGAGGTGGCATGATACCCATACTGAAATATTTGAAAGGAGGATGGGGCAAGCTTGTTTTTTGTTGCTTCAAAGACTAGGATGCAGAGCAACGGCTTCAGATTACATGAAAAGAGATTCCACCTAAACATTAGGAAGAACTTCCTCATAGTAAGAATAGTTTAACAGTGTACAGTGGAAGATGCTGCCTCATGGAATAATGGAGCTGGAAGAGACCAGAAAGGCCATCTAGTCCAACCCCATTCCACCCTGCAGGAATACACCATCAAAGCATTCCCAACAGTTGTTCCATCCAAGCTCTGTTTAAAAACCTCCAAAGAAGGAAACTCCACCACATTCCAAGGGAGCAGCCAATTCCACTATTGAACTGCTCTTACCATCAGAAAGTTCTTCGTGATTGTTTAGGTTGAATCTCTTTTTCTGAAGTTTGAAGCCATTGTTCCATGTCCTAGTCTCTGGAGCAGCAGAAAACAGGCTTGCTCCATCCTTCATATGGCACCATACGACAGCCTCAGAGTGTGTCGTTCTCCTTCTTCGGAGATTTGGAGGCTGGTTGGCCATCTATCCTGAGTGCATTGAGTGTATTTCTGCATGGCAGAATAAGACTGAACTCAGTTGCCCCTGTGCTCTTTCCAGATCTGTGATTTATGAATGTAGCACCATTGCCATGACCAGAAATGTCTCTAAAAACCACCTTAAAAGCCAGGCAGCCACACTGAGCAAAGAAGTTCATGTGTGCTGGCGAGTGGGCACTGAAGCATGATGCATCCAACCCCCTTCCGCTAGCGAGCTGCAGTGCAACAACCAGAAGCAGGGACCTTAGGGATTAACGACTATTCTGACTATTCTCAGAGCAGTGCCAACTGGCAACCAGGTTCCACCAACTCTTTCCAACTGGGGATGGCTCACCAAGGTTTTTCCACTGGAATCCTTCAGTCAGAGGTTGAACAGGAGACCACAGAGAAGTGCTAAATTGCCTCAGCAAAGGGGAAAGGGAGACACACCCGCAGCCTTACGAGCCAAAGCTTGGAAAAGTTGGCTGAAATCCACGACTGCAATTGCGGATACATAACCTAGAGTTACTCATTCATACTGATTTGTATTCACAATCTCTAAATATTCAATAGTGTAGAAAATACATAGGGATCATAGATGCTCCTCACTCCTTCCTTCGAGGCCATCAGCTGCTGTAAGCAACAGAGGCCTGTTCTCCTCCAGACCGACGCTTCCATCCCACCTCGCACTAGCAATATCCAATGCAAGGAAGAATTGTAACAGGGGTCCTGCTTCTGACTGTTGCACCGGATATCGCTTACAGGAGAGGGGAGGAAACATCAATCAGTTGCACCCAAACCAACAGGAGGACAGACCTCTGTTACTTGCAGAGTGCTTTGAGGGTGTTTCTGCATGGCAGGGGGTTGGACTGGATGGCCCGTGTGGTCTCTTCCAACTCTACATTTCTATGATTCTATGATGCCCAGTAAAGCAGGAATTGAGGGCACGCGGGTGGGTGCTCAGGCCAGAAGATGCTGCTTAGCTAAGCAACTAAGGCAGTTATGTAGCTAAGCAGCTGATCTGAAACACCAGCCACTACTTTTGGAGACCATCGTTGCTGTGTGCCCCGGCCTTATGGTGGCCCCCAAGGCAAACCTGCCACTGGCTTTTCTTGGCAAGGAAATTGGCATGTGGATGAGAAATGGAGAATGAATGAGAACACAAGAAAGGGAAAATATCAAAATAAGTGTTTTATTAAAAATGCAAAATTAAAAACAGACAAACATTAAACCAAGACAACAATATCAAAGTGGATGATACGAAACAAATGTAGAAAGCCGGTGGAAGAGAAAATGTGTCCCTCAGTAGCAAACAAATGGACAAGCACAACATGAATTGGTGAGCGTGAGAGAGCCCCTGGCCTCAGCTTTGCTCTTAATCCCCCTCAGAGGCATCGCTCCTCCTGTGCGGCTGCTCGGGAATGAACACCCAAGCCAAGCAGCCCAACTCCGGCACCGTGCGCGATTGCCCCCGCCCCGAAGCCACAGTTCTTTAGCTCTGCCCGGGAATCTGCATGCATAATGCAAACAGCTGTGGCAGGAGTGGGCACTTCGGGAAGCCCTGGGGGCCACCTCCCAGCCCCACCCAGAAACCCCAAGGGCCACACCTGGCCCTCCTGGTGAGATCAGAAGGGACCAGAGGCTTTCTTGTTGTTTAAACAAGGTCCTAATTTCAGATGGTGTGGGCAACTTTAATGGGTCCAGGCGCCTTTCAGGTATCATGTGTGTGTGAGTCACCCATCAACTTGTGGCAACCCCATGAATTTCATGATACTTCCTTCGGCAAGGAATATTCAGAGCGGCTTTGCTGCTTCCTTTGTCTGAAACAGAGCCAAAAGCACCTGGTATTCTTTGGCGGTCCCTCGTCCAAATACTAACTAGGGCTGACCCTGCTTAGCTTCCAAGATCAGATGGGATCTGATGATGCCTTCAGGATACCTTCACGATGCCTTCAGGATAAGCACGTGTGTGTCTATGTGCCTTCAAGTCACCTGCCAACCCAGGGTCACTCCATGAATTTCAGAGGGTTTTCTTAGACAAGGAATCCTCAGAGGTGGTTTTGCCAGTTCCTTCCTCTGAAATAGAGCCCACTACAGCAACTAGTATTCGGTGGCAGCCGCCCATCCAAGTACTAACCAAGACTGACCCTGCTTAGCTTCCAAAGAAAGACAGCATCAGATGGTGCCTTTGTGAGATTTAGGCCCTTTCCAGGGATCACACAGACTCCTACAAAAACAACAACAAAATGGAAGACAAGCCTCGATGCGGCCATAAATCCATTTTTGGTTTTGTGGAAAAATAAAACTATCTAAAAAATGGAATACTACTCTTGGAGGCTAGCAGAAGCATCAACTGACTTTTTTATTTTGCTGGTAAAAGAGCATTCCAGTGGACTCTTTAGGGCAGGGGAGAAAAACATGTAACAGGCCAGGGTAGGACCAGACACATTTCTTTCAGAGGACTGGAGGGTTTGGATAGCTTTTCCAAGCTCTGTTAGAAATAAATGGAGAACTGCCCTCCTCGGAGAAGGTGTGCGATTCTAACTGGGGATGGAGATACAGGTTGAGTATCCCTTATCTGGAAATCCAGAAACCTCCAAAACCCAAAAGTTTTTGCTGCCAGCCACCTTTCTGGCAGCAGCTGGGGTGCTCCCGCTGGTTTGCATTTCAGATCCTCGCTCTCTCTCCACCCTCACATCTCACACGCAACACAAAGAGTGAATGAATGGGACTTGCGGTTGGAGAGAGATGTGAGGATGTGTGCAATGGTGGGAACCCAGGTGTATTGCTTAGAACAAAGCGGTGGCTGTGGTACTGCAAAATACTTCTGGTCCCAAACATTTCAGATAAGGGATACTCAGCCTCTACTGTATTGCTTCTAGACTTCCCTACAAGATGACCAGAGGTCTCCGAAGCAAGGACGCAGGGTGGAAGTGGCACTTCTGAACCTGGAAGTCCTGTGCTTCGCGGACATAAAATGGAGACATTTTTGGTGCTCAGGGGCAAAAGGCAGCAGGTGGAAGAGCTAAGCAGCATGGCCTTGGCCAAGGGGGACCTCAGTGTGCTGAGATGCCCACATCGGATTGAGAGTCAAGGTATTTACTGAATTTACCGCAGCCAGTCAGAACTAGGCTGGCTGCGGTTACCCAGAGGACCTTCTCTTCTATCTTCTATCTACCTTTAAAAGAGAAGTCAAGACTGATCTCTTTCGACAGGCCTTCCAAGACTGGCATTTCCATCGCCTCCCATCAATTGTCTTGCTGTTCTTTTAACAGCTGATTCATTGTAGTATGTTTTAGGGGGTTGGTCTTAGGTGGATTGGTGGGTGGGGCGGATTGGGTATGTTTTTTAATGTTTTTAATGTATTAATGTATTTAATGTTGTTCGCTGCCTCGATCCAGGTGGAGAGGTAGGAAAAAAATAAATTTTATTATTATTATTATTATTATTTGGCTGGGCTCTTGCCCAAAGAGCACAGGTGTTCCACCAAGATTTACTCACAGTAATGGACAACACTGAAAGACGTGCAGTCTGTGGAGGGGGTAATAGTGGACTCACTGTTACATTTAGACTTCATAACTCAGTCTGAAATCTCCAAAATTTGCAAGAACAGCAGCAGCCATGCTAGTCAGCCGCAGTAAACATCACCCAGGAATAGTCTTGGACTGCTTAAAAATTAATAATTTCTCAGTCTTTTAAACTCCCTAAAGCTCCTCAATCTCCGTTGTGCACAAGCAACCAAAGGTCAGAGGAGCGCTCTCCAGGTCTAGGAATCCAGCAACTGGCTGGGGTGTGAAAATAAATTAAGGCACAATTGTGTAATGGTGGAAAAAAAGGGGGATGCTACATCAGATCTGAGAAGACAATATACATTTTAACCAGCAGGGCCTTTTAACCCAAGTCACCACTAAGGGCTGTACGTAAACTTGAAATTTGAGATTTATCTCCATGGCACAGGAGATGCCCTTGGTTTAAGAAATAACACTGAAGAATAACATAAAAAGATACCACCAACATTCTGTATGTTGTTGGCGCATACCTAAGAAATGAGAGCTAACTGTAGCTAATGGCTAAAACCGAACATCGGAGTTGTCCGGTGCAACTCTGCACACGTGGAGTTACCTACAGATTATGCTACAAGACCCTTGTGTTGAAAGGCAATGCTTTGCAACTGAACGCACACACCCAATGTGCAACCAATCACACCTGCATATGCACACAAGCACCCACATCTGCATGCACGTGCAAAGTTCCATGACCTAAAACTGTATGCAGATGTCACGCAGGGAGCAATGTCCAACTGGGAGCAGAGAGCATTCCTCAACGGACAACATGTGGATCTGGGCCGACCAGATGTGTCCAGGCACTTTAGGGACCTGAGAGAAGCTCTTTCATACCACAGCATTTTGTCCCCAGAAAAAGGGACACACTTCTCCAGGGACCTATAGCCATCTGGCTAGCAGACACTAATGGACTCCACAGAGGAGTTCTCTGCCTCAGAGGTGGAGGTACCCCTTTCCAAAAACACAAACTAAGTTTCTCCGGAATTCTGTTGAGAGATCAGTCGTTTAGCTTGCACCGTGGCCTCAGCAGCCACAAGTTACAATTCTTTGTCAGGTGCAGTCCCTGAGTTTCTTTTCTCTTTGTCGTTTGGTGCCTTGACATCACTTCTGACTTATGGCGACCCTAGGGCAAATTTATCACAGGGTTTTCTTGGCAGAATTTGTTCAGGGGCAGTTTGCCCTTGCCTTCCTCTGAGGCTCAGAGAGTGTGAGTAGCCCAAGGTCACCCAGTGGGTTTCCATGGCTGAGCATGGATTTGAACCCTGGTTTCCCAGTGGGACTTGGGCAGCCTCCCAATCCAGCCCAGTACTGTTGCTTCTGATTGATGGCCGTAGCCCGTCAGAGTTTCATGCAGAAACTGCCCTGGCAGTCTCTCATCCAAATGCTAGCCAGGCCTGATCTTGCTTCATACCCAAAACCAGAAGAGATCAGATGTGATCTGGCATGGTGGTTACAAGAGAACAGCAGGAGTGCACAGAGAGAACTCATGGGAACTATCAACACTACCAAGAACTTGATGGATTCCTGAGAACAATAGTGCAATTCTGCAGATTTAGCCATATGTGAATTCCACCTTAGCTTGGGTCATTTCCGCACTAGTCTGTTATAGCGCGATGATTCCACTTTCAACCTCCTATGGAATCCTGGGGTTTGCAGTTTCGGGAGGGCCCGGCCGGCCCCTCCCGAAACTGCAAACCCCAGGATTCCATAGGAGGTTGAAAGTGGAATCATCGCGCTATAACAGACTAGTGCGGAAATGGCCTTGGTTAGGAAACAGCCTGCAGCAGCTGACATCTTTGGACAATATACAATTTCTTGTTTTGTTATGCTTTTTTCCCCCAACGTGATACTTCTTAGATGACCAACACACTGACTGGACTGCATTGTACTGCCTGACCTTAACTCTATAATTTTCCAGTGTTCTGGTGTTGCTCAGATAGACTGCTCTTGAATATTGTTCACAGGCCAGGTTTGTGCCTCTGTGGTTCTGCTCTGTATCAGCCTACTTTAATTTGGGGGGAGCAATGAGTAAGCCTTATCTCTTACACGGCAGGATGGCAGTGAAAGGGAAGAGAAGCTTGTTCCCGGTTCTGGGTTCAAGAAGAAGCTTCAGTCCCTCCCAGCACAATGAGTCTCTTGGGCAGTGGAAGTGACTGGAAGGGAGGGATGATAAACTAAGATGGTTACCCTTTCAACCTGGCGCCTGCTTGAGGGTTTGGACTACACATCCCATAACTTCCCAGCAAGCCTGCCAGCCAGTAGATGATGGGATGTGTATTCCAACCCCATCAGGATCTTTCACACTCCCCCTTTGGGGAAAAATTTGGTTTAAGAACCTCTGGATTTTGCAGACTTAAGCCACCAGTCACCCAGCAATTCCTTCTTCTTGGAAGGACCCTTCAGTTCCTCAGTGAATGGGACAAAGTTTTTATATACACACACACACGTAAACTTGCTGGGAAATTATGGGTCCAACCCATCAGGTGGAAGGAGTAGCCACCTTAGTTTGTCATCCCTATGTTCTAATTACACACACACACACACACACACACACACAGTCTCTCACTTTTCCACAATCCACTCTTTCAACACAAGACAGAAACGATGGCATCCAGTCAATCGAGAGAAAAAGCCGTGCGCAGGTGCAGCCACTGTACAAGAGATGCAGTGCACACAATTTCTAAGAGACGTAACCGGAATCAACTTTTAGAAAGTGCACAGTGTCTCTCTTGTACAGTATTTGCAACCATGTGTTGCTTTTTCTCTCAGTTTGTACGGAGACAGAACAAAAAGGTGGAACCCAGGCGATCCACAGTGCAGCGTGCACCGCTTCTCTTACGTAGCGCAGGTATTTTATGCTTATAATGCAGCGTTCATACTGGGTTCTGCATTTCAACAATTTCCAGTTTTCGACAGTGCTCTGGTCCCTAACCTGTCGAAAAAGTGGGGGATGCATGTATATCAGGTTTGTGCTGGATCAGAGACGAAGCGGAAGCTCAAAGAATCCACCAGGTCCAACTGAGCTTCACTCCTCTCACGCGCTACACGGGGGAGTCAAGGTGAGCCCCCAAATCTCCCCTCCGACCCGCTCCACCCGTTCCTTAGACTTCTTCCAGAGAAGGAGCGGAGGACTCTTTCTGGTCCACTGCCCCCACGCTCTTGGGCCTGCTCTTGACGGGCATCTCCACCAGCAGCCGCTTCCAGAACCTTCCCCGCGGGTAACTGGACTTCTCGCCCTTCCACTTAATGACGGCGAGGGCGGCTCTGGCCCGCCTCAGCTCCTTGACTTTGTTCTTCTTGACGGCCTTGTACTGGACAAGGATCACCTTGATGGTGCCTTTCGAGGCCATGTCCTCCAGGCCGGCCTTCAGCTCCAGCAGAGCCTGGGTCCCCTGGAGGACATAGTTGGGGCTCAGCACCACCAGGAGGCGGCGGCTCCGCTGGATGAAGCTCAGCGTCTCATCCGTGACAACTGGGAGAGAAAAACATACCAGCAGGGTTAGGGAAGAACGGCAGGAGAGGAACATCGGATGCAACTTCTGGGGAACCCTTCACCGCCTTTTTCCAGAAAAACCAGAGAGAATAATAGGGCAACTTTTGATAATTATTAGTTGTGAATTACAGGAAGAGGTGTGTGAGTTGGAGAAGTAAGATTTCATATACTAAGACCTAGAACTGTTGGGGTAAAAAGTTTTCCAAGGATTTGGTCGTTTGTTTCTGATTTCCTAAGCAATTCTAAGCAAGCCATTCTGCCTTCTTGAAAAAGCTGTGTCGAAAGTCAACAAGATAACTCAGTGAGGACATGCGTTTGTTTACAGAAAAAAATGTTAGAATGATATGTTCTCTGTCCTATTTTGTTTATGATAAACAACTTGCATGCATTTCTCTTCCTTTGGAAGCTCTATAAAAATCCTGATGTTTCAATAAAGCTTTGCTCATCTGATCTCACTACTGTTGCAGCCAAACTGATACTAGGGGCTGAGATGATGTTCTCTCTTGGCCAAGAGTAATTTTGTGTGTGTATTTGTGTGTGTGTGTGTGTGAGAGAGAGAGAGAGAGAGAGAGAGGGCGGGAGGGGACTCCTTCTCAACCTGATCCGGGGCCCAATCTCAGCTAATGGCTAAGGTACGACATAGTGACAATCAGCACGTGGGTCAAGTGAGTAGCTACAGAGGGAGAAGAAAAAATGAGGGCATTGCACATGAAAAAAGAATTTTGCTTCCCCCTCCCAATTTTTTTCCCACAGTCTCCAAAATTTTTAGCATTGCAATAACTTAAAAATTGAGTCGAGCAGTTAGAAATACAGCTTAGGCAGAGAAAGATAAGAGGCAGGCAAAGTGAGCAAAGGAATGTGGACATAGCAAAGAGAAGAGCTGAGGAAGTGAACTAGAACTTGGACGGGGTTGAGCTAGATGGGCCTTGTGGTCCCTTCTTCTCAAGAGATTAGAGAACTGGACCAAATGAATTTCAACAGGGAGAATATAAAGTACTACATGTAGGCAGAAAAAAATGAAACGCACAGATATAAGACGGATGACACCTAGCTTGACCATAGTACATGTAAAAAGGATCTAGGAGTCTTAGAAGAGCACAAGCTGAACATGAGTGGACAGTGTGATGCAGCAGCTAAAGAAGCCAATGTGATTCTGGACTGCATCAAGTCTCTAGGTTGTGGGAATTTTTATGGTACCATTTTGTATGGTATTAAAAAAAATGATTGCTAAGTCTTACCCAGGGGTGAGCTTCAAAGCATGCCCTGGTCTGCAGATGATGCAACGAGTCATTAGGGTGGGGGTGGAAGAAGTATTTGGGGTTAGTGGAATATCTGGGTTCCACGTCAGGCTGTTCTGGGTTTTAGACCCACTTTGAGAGGAGTTATCCAACAGGCTGAACCTTACCCGCAAAATATTTTGGCAGCTTGCATAGTTTTTCTTTAAAAATTTGGAGTTAAAACTGGTACAAACCCACCACTTTTCAGACATGGGAGTCGCCAGCCCTCGCTGCATTTGGGGCAGAAATGGGGGAGGCACAGCCTCTGCCCCAGGAATGCAGAAGGAAGGAAGGGCCTTTGGGCTTCTCTGGCCGGACAGGATGCCTTTTTGGAAGAATGCGTGCCTTGGGTGAATTTGGAACGATGACTAATAATTGCTAAAAATGAATGAATGGATAAACACCCTCAGTGTCCACGTACTTTCCCTCCTTCCTTTCTTTGGCTTTTTCCGGAGTTGCTGGCTGAGAAATTTAATTAAGCAAAAAAATTGGGTACCAGAAAGAGGAAATTATGCACTATCTTCTAAAAAGAAAAAAAAAGGCGATTAATTTTATTTGTATAATCTATCCTGAATGTACAATTTGGGTTGCCTGTTGGAGATCTGTGGGTGCTTAGCTTTCAGGTTTGATTTTCCTTTCCCCTTTAAAGTGAAAACTCCCTTACGAGCTCGATGAAAGCTTCATTGCCCACCGTCTTCCCACTTACCCCCTAAGGAGCTTATTTGCAAATCCCAGCCTGCATTGGAGAAGATATAAAACTATTTGGCATTCCCCAATTACACAGTAGAGGGAGATGTGTGGGTGCCATTGACCTGTGTCTCCCTGGAAACACAAGAACATGAGCACATGAAGAGCTATGCTGGATCTGGCCACAGGATTCTCTAGTTTTGCTGCCCACAACTACCGAGCAACAGCTGCCTCTTGGAAAACCCACAGACAAGACATGAGTGGACCAGAATCCTTTCATCCATGTTTTGCAGGAGCTGATGCAGAGAGGCCAGTGACACCTCAGTTGACCCACAGCCATCACGACTACCTGCCATTAATAAACTCGAAGGCTTTGCCCTTTTAAATCCCTTCAAACTACTGGTTTCTCCTGTGTCACTGGGATCACACCGCTATTCCAAGTTTCAGTCCAAAGAACTATCCAATGTTCTGAAGCCTACCTACCTAATAGGCTCAGCACTTTGGACAGTTCCTTTAAAATCCAACGTAAAACCTGGTGCAGATACCACCATCCTAACAGGGAAGCCTTTGCCTATCTGTGGAGGGAGCCATTGGATACCTCTTTCCACTACGCCGCCAGAAGTACTTATGCTGGTATATCTGGGCTTTACAACAGTGAACGTCACCAACAGGATCTTAACAAATGAGTGCAAGACTTTGCAATGAATGCAAAGTTCAAAACCACTGACAGTTCCTTGCAAGTTTCAACTACAACCTGGAACAGATTTGACAGCCCCACTGACACCAGTGCCTGTTGTCTTATGAAAGCCAAGCCTATAAATCAATTCCAGTTGGCAAGAAGAAGGACATTATCTGGTCCATGTCAAATCTCCCGGCATGTCTGCATGGCTCTAGTCACTGATGTTCTGGGTGGATACACCTGAATGTGTCCTGGCTGTTCCTGCACACTTGGGCAAGAAAGAGAAAATGCCACACACACCACACACACACACACACACACACACAATCTTTCCTCCCTTTCTTCCTTTGCCCTCTGCCTCCAAGAGCGTACCATGTCTGGATGGACACTTGCTAGTTGGAAGATTACGCATGTTAGAGTTTGGTTGGTCCCTTCTGTTTTGGCCTTTTCAATGGAATCCGCTGGACCAGACAGGGGATGAAGTCTACACGTCAAAGGAACTGTGAGATAATTCTTCTCCTTACGGAGAAGGCTTAATCCCCTACCTACAGCAGAGAGATGGATGCTCTCCAGGAAGCCAGAGATGAGCTGACAGCTATTTCATGCCTTGCTGTATTTCCCAAAGGAGATTAGCCCACTTCAGTTTGAAAACAGCAGCACAGAAAGTAGCTCATGTTGAGAGAAGAGAAGAGAAGAGAAGAGAAGAGAAGAGAAGAGAAGAGAAGAGAAGAGAAGAGAAGAGAAGGTGCAACATGACTATCAAGCTGTTAGGAAGCTGTGCATGGTGGCCAAGTACCATAGGGCAGACACCCATGGAAACATCAGGTTTTTGAAAAACAGAGACATGGAGATTTGTAAAGTGGCTGTTCAACTCCCTGCAGAATGGAGTTGAGAAGCAGGGAAAATCCCAAATACCTAAACTTTTCTAGGTCAATCCTTTGCATACTTATTCAAAAGTAAGCCTCACTAATTTCAACAGGACCTCCTCCCAAGGAAGTGCGCATGGGATCATATCCTTGCAGAACAGTCCTACTCATTTCAGTTCAGAAGTGAGTCCTTATCAGGCTCAATAGGTCTTACTCCCACATAAATACGTACAGGACTGCGACCTCAGAGGTATCTCCCTACCCACTGAATCCCCAAAACCAACACTGGCTCTCAGGAAGGCAGATCAGGACTCCCAAGGAAGCTTGCTTGGTTTCAACTCTGTGGTCAATTCCAGTGGTTCTCAAACTCTGGTCCTCCATAAATTTGGCACTTCAGCTCCCATAATTCTCCAGTATTGGCCACACTGGCCAAGACTTCTGGGAGCTAAAATCCAAACCCTTCAGAGGACTAGTTTGAGAACCACTGGTCTATTCCACTCTTCCCTAGCTGGGTGCTCTCCTTCAGGTTGGACTACAGCTTCCATCATCCCATTTGGCATGGCCAGTGGGGTGCAGCAATAGACCTGGAGGAACAGAGGAAGGCTGGTCCGCCCCTGCCATGTCAACAAATTGCATCCTCTGAGCAACTTCTGGAGACAACTGGATTTCCTTTGGTTACTTTTGGATGGAACCAATTCACTTGTTGTTTTTGTTTTTATTGCGTGCCTTCAAGTTGTTTCCAACTTATGGTGACCCTACTAGGGGGATTTCCAGGGCTGAGAGCGTGTGATATACCCAAGGTCACGCAGTGGGTTTCCGTGGCTCAGAGGGCAACTGGACCCTAGTCTCCAGGGTCGTAGCCCAGCACTCAGACCACTACCCGATGCCGGTCCTTAGTTCACTTTTTAATGCCATTTAATTACTTTTATTACTCCTTCTGCCTGTTTTCCCTTTCTGCTGATTGATTTACTCTCCCTTTTTCATTGTAGGATCCTTCAAATTTTTTACCAAGAAAGGCAAGATTTTTTTGAATTCCAAAAATTACTTGCTCAACAAAGATAGGAGTTTCAGCTAGAAACGCTCTACAGTTCTTGGACTGCCTTCAATTTGTGGTCACATAAGGATGTATCACAGGGGGCTTTCAGGAAATCTGCCTGTGTGGCTGTGAGAAAAGCAGAGCTTGAAAAAAGAGGAGGAGGAAGAGATGAGGGTGATTCTTGGATAAAATCTGAGTCGCTGACGGTCCAAAATTCTTGGAGGGAGAGAGAGAAAGGAGAAGGAGAAGAAGAGGGGGAAGAAGAGGAGAAGGAAATGATGATTCTTGGATAAAATCCGAGTCACTCATGTTCTAAAACTCTTATCAATAACACCTGAGAGACTGTGAAATTAAGAGTAATTCCATGGCTGCATTAAAAAAAAATGTAGCAAATTCTGTGTATAAAAAGGCAGGGAAATTAGCCAAAAGTGAAAGAAAAAAAGTTTACAAGGCTTCCTCCCAAGAGAGAACAATCTGTCCAGTAAGGCTGTGGATTGGTCTCTTTTCTGTATGCCTTTCTTTCCACGGTTGGGGTGTGAAACAAGCAAATCTTGTGACCAGCACCCTGCAGCCAGCCAGAAGACCCCCAGAGTCCCTTCTAGTGAAGGAAGAGGTCAAGGAGAACAAGACTAGGGCTGCTCTGAAGGAGAGGACCGTTGCAGCCTGGGACCAATCCCAGCCAAGTGGGAGACTGAGCTGAGGACGGCCAATTTCTCAGCTCGTCAAAAAATAGCAGGGGAACAGAAGGAGCGGCAAAAAACAGGCGGGGAAGGCGGATCCCGTCTGTGAGCAGACATCTGTGAGTAAAACCGGGCAACAAGGAAAGCTTGTTGACAGCAGACAACAGTTCTTTTCCCTCACTTTCATGCTTGGTCTGGATCAGGCTCCTTTGTCCTTGTTCTGGAGAGAGCAGGAGATCTGACCAAGGAGACCAGTCTCCCTCGTTTCAATGGCCTTCCAACAGCAAATTCAATGGCCTTTCAACAGGGGTGGGCAAACTCTAGGGCTCCACATTTTCTGTCCTGCTGGACCCTTTGGGGCCACATATGGCAAGAAAAAGGTGGAAAGCCCAAAGTGACTGGGAATTTGGTTTGAAATATGGATGGATGGATGGATGGATGGATGGATGGATGGACGGACGAACGGACGGATGGAGACACACACTTCTTTCAAAACTTTTGCTGAGAACCTGCATCATCAGACATAGCTATGATGGTGGAGCTCTGCCATTTGTAGCTATGTGTGCCCATGTCACCTCCCAAAAACTGGTTGTGGATGTGATGTGGACAGATCCCTTGGGATCCTGTGGCAGTTGCCTCTCCCAAGGTGCCCCAAAACAAAAACAGCCCTGCAGTTATCATTTTCCAGCATCCCAATCTGTAACCATTTGGGTTGGGGTGCTCTTTGGCTTGAAGAGGTAGGTTTTTTGGGTTGCATTCAGCCATTGACAGCTATAAATATGAATCCCCAAAGTAAATGAAATTGTAAGCCTGGCTTATGATCTTGCAAATACTGAACAGGATTCCAGCTGGATTCCACAGAGGCTGTTTAAAACTTGTATCACCGCTCCATCTAGGAGAGGCAAATTCACCTTTTTTTTTTGTCCCAGTATGGAAACACTGTGAAGTTTGAGAATCTCTAATCTGAAAATATGAAATCTGAAATGTTCCAAAATCCAAAAGATATGGCTACAGAAGTGACATCTTTGCCTGCTGATGGTTCCATGCATGAAAACTTCATTTCATGTGCAAAATTATTAAAAATATTGTATAAAATTCAGGTTATGTGTGTAAGGCACATATGAAACATAAATGAATTTTGTGTTTAGACTTGGGGCACATCTCCAAGAGAGCTCATTATCTATATGCAAATATTCCAAAATCCAAAAGAATCTGGAATCTGAAACACTCCTGGTTCCAGGCAAAAAAAGGGGATAATCAACCCATACAGAAAACAAAGCAGGGGAGAAGAGAAAGGGGGAGATGGAGAGGGAACCTTATGGGACACATTGTTCTCTCTAATATTTTATTTAAAAAAAACCTCCTAAACTTTCTTTCCTCCTGGCTAGTTCCCCTGCTTATCTGCATGCAGATTTTGCTGCAATTTTCCCACTCTCATGGAATGCCAGAACAGTCCAAGGGAGTCTGGGAAGAGGGTCAGAGGCTAAAGAAATAGCCCAGGGGGCTAAATGTTGCCCTATAGCCAAAGGCTGCCCGCCCTTCCTCAGAGGGTCCTGGAACCATCCCATCAGGGCCAAAGACATGACAGCTTTTTACCAAACCTTTAATGGTGGGCGTCTCTTTCCCCCAGGACCACTGAGATGCGACACAGGCCTTGCAGAATTTCACTCCTGCTGGTCTTGTAATAGGCGGGATGGATCCGACCTCCTCACTCTTCCTCTGGGATTTTGTCAGAAGCACAAGCAAGTACAGAACAGTTGGGGCCCTCATCTGTACAAACAAGGCACGCAGGCGCCAAGCTGCCACACTGCGTGTTGCACACACATTCCTCCCTATGCACTGGCACATCCAGGCCCCTTCCATGCAAAAGCACAACCAGTCGCCTCTGTTTGTGTTGATGGGAGTCACTGTTGTGCCCTGTGTGCACGCAATCCTTGAACGAACACCTCGTGCTTTTCAAAAGAGTCCACTGACATGTTTGGAAGCTTCCCAAACAGGCTGAAAAGGGCTTTCCTCAGTCCTAGACTCCAGGCCTCCAAATGTTCCTGGACTGCAAATCCCAGCATCCCTGGCCAACACAGCTGATGATGAAAAATGCTGGGAGCTGTAGTCCGACGAATGCCCCAGGATTGCACGAACCCCATTCTTCCTCCGTTCATACACCCATCCTGATCCCGGCTTACATACACTTGTTCTCCTAAAACTGGATCTTGTTCTGGATTTTTTAGTGCAGGAGTGGGAACTGTGGGGCACAAAGGCTGTGCTGGGTGAATGTGAGCGAGGGCGGCTGATCGCAGCTCAGGGAGTGCTGTGAAGCGGGGCTGTGGCTGAAAAGAATGAAAGAAAAGCCCCACACAGGCTGCCTCCGGGAGATCAGACAGGGCTTGGGCTGATAGAGACGGGGAGGCAGGGAGAAAGTCTGGATTTCACAGAAACAGGACAGTTAGAAAGGAGAAACGACTCTGGCCATTTCCGCGCTAGCCTGTTATAGCGCTACGATTCCACTTTCAACCTCCTATGGAATCCTGGGGTTTGCAGTTTCGGGAGGGGCCGGCCGGCCCCTCCCGAAACTGCAAACCCCAGGATTCCATAGGAGGTTGAAAGTGGAATCGTAGTGCTATAACAGGCTAGTGCAGCAATGGCCTCTGTCCTCCTAGAATAGAGTCTTTTCTTCTTTCTGACCAACCGTCCTGTTTCTGTGAAATCCAGACCTTCTCCCCGCCAGCTGTCTCCTTCTCTGCCTTGCAGGAGTGGAAAAACTGCAAATATCAAAATGTGTGTGTGTGTGGAAAAGCGGCAGAGGCAGGGTGGGGAGAGCAGGCACCCAGGGTCCAGACTGGGTCAGGGAAGGGAGAGGGAAAGGGAGTGAGTCCTAAGGGCGGCCCTATACTTACAGCAATGTACAGCAGTAGCAGTTACATTTCTATACTGCTTACCGGTGCAAAGCACTCCCTGAGCGGTTCACAATGCGTTTAGCTGGTTGCCCCCAACACGCCGGGCGCTCGTTTTACCGACCTACGGAAGGATGGAAGGCCGAGTCAACCTGGAGCCCGGCAGGATCGAACGCGCAGCCTTGTGGCTGCAGAACCGGCGTTTAACCCCTGCGCCGCCAAGGCCCTTTGTTCCTCTTGCCCAGATCCTTCCTCGGAGGTGTGTGGGTGCATCAGGAGAGCGTTTGTGATGCTAAGAAATCAAGCCGTGGCCAGGCAGCAGAAGAGGAGGACCAGAGGGAGGTTTTTCAAGGGCTGCTCTGCCCGGTCCGAGGCAATGAGAGGGAAGGTTCCCCCGGAAAAGAAACGCCCGAGGTGGGTGGGGAGGGAAAGGGCTTGAAGAAACTCTCAAATAATCAAACCTGCAAACTCAAACCCACAAATGTGGGGGGGGCTGACTGTTATTACCGAGTTTAAATAAATCTACATTTGTTATTCTTTTTAAAATCTCCTTCTGGCGGGCTCTATCAAGCCCGATAAGGAGTCAGATCACACCTGCCATAAAAAACCCGCACGACAGCAGCAGCAACAACACAGCCACGGGTCCACGTTTAAGGGGCCACCCTGAGGCCCGGGGACCCAATCCAGAAAAGGATTCAGCCGGGCAACACGGGCAGGGCGGGCGGGCGGATTCCAAGGGCCGGAACCGCAGGGCCAGCCCGGGAAAAGGGATCGGTCACTGGTTGTTGAGCGCAGCGATGGGAAACTGTGTGGGTTGGGGTGGGACACTGGATTTTCAATCGAACCTTGGAGGGTGATTTTCTGTGTTTTGCGATGCCAGGACATGTTAGCTGACTCTTGTGGTAGAAAAAAGGGGTGTCTGCTTACGGCAGCCCAAGGGGGTTAAATACATGTTGGGAAGCATTAAAAAAAAAATCCTGAAATTTAGAGTCCTGCGGACCCAACAATGGCCTGAATAATCCTGAGTGCTATTCTGGATTATTTACCGTACAAGTGGCGAGTGTGGAGAGGAAGAACTTCCTGACAGTCAGGGCTGTTTGTGGTGGAGTCTCCTTCTTTAGAAGTTTTTAAGCAGAGGCTGGATAGTTACCCGTCCAGAGTGCTTTCATGGTATCTCCCTGCGTGGCAGAAGGGGGTCGGACTGGATGGCACCTGGGGTCTCTTCCAATTCTAGGATTCTTTGAGAGCCCCAACAATTCCCCAAGATCCTCATGCCCTTGAGGAAAAACTCAGGCAAAAAAAAAAAAAAAAAATCCTCTCATTTTTCAGTTGAAAAAAAAAAGATTGGTTCCAGCAGCTCTAAAAATCTGGTCCTCTCCTCTTTCATACACAGAACTGGACACACACACACACACACACACACACACATGAAACCTATTGAAAACAGCTGCAAAATATGACCAAGAGCAATAGGATATCACTTTTGGTCTCACAAAATGGCAGTCCTTCTAGTAGTGCACCGCCATTTTCCATGACCAAAATGACAGCCGCCATTTTGGTCACAGGAAATGTCCGTGTACTACTAGAATGGCCCTCTGGGCCCCAGAAGATATCCACATCGAGTGGAATTTAGATTTGGGGTGATTGGGGAGATGCATACCCCAAACAAGGGATCTGGGGTATAACCACATTTGACCACATAACTGTAGCATTGTTGATCCCATTTTACCTGTCCCGGCTTCATCTTAGGGAATCCTGCGTATTTGTAGTTTTATAGGCTAGTTATCTAGTCTACTAGAATGTTCTAACAGAAATCTAAGTCCTTCATGGAACTACAAATCCCAAGATTCCCAAGGATGGAACCATGGCAGTTAAAGTGGAATCAAAGTTCCATAGTCACGGGATGTGGATTCAGCCCATAGTGGTGTTATTACCATTCAGCATAAAAACATCCTAAATGCTGAGAAAATCCAAGTTGCTAGAATTACTCCTTGGACTGATGCCACACAGAAGACAGAGCAAGCTTGTCTGCTGCTGCTCCAGAGGCCAGAATACGAGCCAATGGGTTCAAATAACAAGAAAGGGGATTCCTTCCAGACATTAGGAAGAACTTCTTGAGTGCTAGAGCTGTTCAGCAGTGGAACAGACTTCCTTGGAGGTTTCTGGACTCTCCTTCTTTGGACAACTTTAAACAAGAAGTTGGATGGGCATTCCTCCAGAATCGTGTAGTTGCATGGTAGGGGTTTGGACTAGATGGTCCCTGTAGTCCCTTCCAACTTTGGAATTCTATGATGCAAGCTGCCTACTGTTTTCACAGAATTCCAACAGACAACCTGCCGGATGAAGACGCACACGCGTGTTAGTTAATGCCAGCTGAGGGCTGGGCAATGGAAACTTCTGCACAGCAGATGACAAGACCAACCGCCAGGGCCAAGGAAGGAGCAGAAAGACGCTGCCAGGTTTTGCTGTGTCCCTGAAAAAAGAACCAGAGCAAAAGAGAGGAAGGGGAGGCTCACGTCAACCCTTTTGGCTCTGAGTCGGGAAGGCCTGCTGGGCAAACAGATGCCATCGCTGCCACCGTTAATTCTGGGGATGAGGTTAGACGTCTGCTTGCTTAGCCGGAAGGTGTTATCAAAGCAAGAGCAAAACACGGAACGCAGAAGGAGGTGGAAACTCAAATCCAGCTCCAGAACATGATCATCTGCTCCCTTTCAACCACTCATAGCCTTGAATCTCAAAATTACTTCCAAACGAAGGGGTGAGGAAAGTTTGGTTTCTGGGGCACATGTGGCCCCAAGCCATTTTTAGAGCCACAAGAGCTACAAAAATAGGTTTTTGTTTTTAAAATGTCCTACCTGTGGTTTTGACCCCTTTGGGCTATCCTTATCCCAGGCGAGGCCTTTTCTTTTTTCCTACAAAAAAGTTGACTAAAATGGCCCAGGGCAGCAAAACATGGCAAATTCTCCCCAGAGTCTGGGCACGGTTGGGGAGAGTGTAGCCCTCAAAGAGGTCCAAGGTACCCAAGGAGCCACCAAAGCCACCTGCCCCATTAAAAATCAAGGATGTGTGCCAGAATTCTGTTTGCATGGAAAAAGGAAAAGGTATGGAAGCCTCCACGAATTTAAACAACCCCCTTCCTGGATGCCAGAGTGCAGTCAGGCCTCCATACCTGCGGGTTTAATGTTTGCAGATTTGATTATTCAGGGATTATTTGCCATTGCCTCCATTGCTTCCCTATGCCATTTTTAATTGGTACTTATAAGTCTTGTCTTAAATTCACAGTCTCTCTGTGAGCTTCATGAGACTGAGAGAGAGACTGCAGGAGACTGAAAACATGTATTTTGGAATTACCTCATGCTACTCCCTCCTGCAAGTCATCACCTTCCTTCCCTTCACCCAAAATCCTCCTCATACTTCCCCAGAAACTTTTTTGTGCCATCCCATCATTTGCTAAATTACCAAGTTCAGCAGAAACGTAAGGAGCAGAGAATAAAGCAAGCCTATTTTACAAGAAGGAACGGG
The DNA here is from genome assembly GCA_030412105.1 of Cyclura pinguis. Classification (NCBI taxonomy): domain Eukaryota; kingdom Metazoa; phylum Chordata; class Lepidosauria; order Squamata; family Iguanidae; genus Cyclura; species Cyclura pinguis. The sequence goes on from CM059601.1 coordinate 2,344,897, forward strand.
CACATCTGTTGCAACTAATTCCCTTCATTTGCTTTGCAGAATCCTAGGTTTAGTGGCACTTAAAGCTGGATTTTTCTTTAACAGCACAGAAATTGCAGTGCTGGTTAATGTTCAGTAACTGCTTCTGTGCTGAAGCAAAGGAAGGAACATGACAAAAGGGGCGGGTGTGATGTGATCATTGATTCCTGCATGGTTTGAAACCTTTCTTCCCCCAAAACATGCAAATTTTGCTAACCCAGGCAGTAAGACTTCAGGCACCTATGCAAGTTCAAGAAACAAACAAAACACCTCTACCACCACACACAAAAAAGGCTGCAGTTCCTCCAGACTCCCAAGACCACCATCTCCTGGCCAAAAAGGGGCAAATCACATCTCCCGGGTGCAGCGACAAACTTTTTGAATGGATTTCTGTGCTCCTTACACTTATAAATCATGGAATGGTAGAGATAGAAGGGGCCCCGTGGCCCTTTTATCTTACTCTCTGACCCTCTCCTGCCCAATGTAGGATCTCCAGCAGGAACTTTTTGTAAGCTGGTGGGGCCTCAGTGCAGCAGGCGGGTTCTTACTCATTTTGCTTAATTGCAATCTTACTAATTTTGCACATCCATTATCGCTGAAACATCCTTAAATATGAAGCCTCTTCCAAGCACCCCGTGGGTTCAGAAGGGAGCTCTGAAAACTGCCTCGAGTCTCCGGCCATCTCCACACTAGCCTGTTACAGTGTCATTATTCCACTTTCAACCTCCTATGGAATCCTGGGGTTTAGGGAGGCCCCTCCCTAACCCCAGAATTCCATAGGATGTTGAAAGTGGAATAATAGTGCTGTAACAGTCCAGTGCGGAAAGGTTCCTCCTCCTCTTCCTCCTTATTCTTCTTCCTATTAATATTATCCTGCCTTTCTCCCAAAATTGGGGCTCAATAATAATTTATCCCCAAGTAAATGCACGTAGGACAGACTGCAAACTTCTTACTATTTATTCCTGGGAGAACTCAATGGCAACAGCTGTTTTAATATTTCTCAGTGTGATTAACTTTACTTTTTAAAAAAATTCTTTTCCAGAAGGAGCAATGGCCTTTTAGCCACTGCCAGTTTTGGGGGGTGAGGGTGGGAGTGGGGTTGTTATTTTCAGCCACCCACAAAGCCCTGGAGAGTCCCAGGGAAGAAAAGTAGGCCCCTCTCCCAGGTTCTTCTTCCCAGGGGTGTAATTATGGGAAGGGGCAGGAAAAGGAGAGCACTGCCCCTCTGAAGAAGAATTCTGGACCCCCAAAGTGATTTTTTCCCCCCTTCAGTCTCCAAATTTCTAGTTGTGCTGAGGGTGAGACATTGCAGATCATTCACACCTAGAACTCTGCAGATGGAAATTTGCATGATGTGACCCTAATGGAGGCTTCCAGCTGCGATATGCATACCTGTTTGCCCATTTTACCTCAGGTGCGCAGTTCACCCATTAGTTACAACATACTTGTATACATGTTTTTTGGGATTTTTTTAGAAAAAATTATATGCATTTTAGTAGTTGTATTTTTAAAGCGTGTGAACTGTTTCATACATAGGCACACCTGAGTTAACAAAGACTCTGGCAGAAGAGCTCCTTTTTACAAAGTCATTTCACAGGGGCCCAACCTCCCCTTCTTTCCTTTTCTTCTGTCTAGCTGGAAGGTTTTTTTGCAGCATGGGCACTCAGAGAACAGGGAAGGAGGGCTGATGAAAGACTGGGTTGTTCAGTGCTGGGTTGCAGCAGCGTTGTTGGCAGTAAACAAAGCAATAAAGCTTGACGTGGGAAGAAAAGGGATTCTGTTTTAGGGGATCCTACTGTAGTCAGAAGCATAAACCTAGAGACTTAGAATCATAGAATCATAGAGTTGGAAGAGACCCCAGGGGCCATCCAGTCCAACCCCCTTCTGCCCTGCAGGAAGACACCATCCAAGCCCTCCCTTGGACAGATGGCCACCCAGCCTCTCTTTAAAAACCTCCAAAGAAGGAGGAGACTCCACCACACTCCACGGAGGCAGCAGATGATTCCACTGTCGAATTGCTGTTACTGTCAGGAAGTTCTTCCTAAGGTTTTGGTGGAATCTCTTTTCCTGAAGCATAGCTAGTTTTGAATAAAAAGTTTGCTGAACTGCTCTTTCTCTTTTTGTGGCACGAGAACCTGTCCTTTTCTTTCAATGTTTCAGTGCTTCTTTCAATGTTTGCTGCCTCCGGTACCAAAATTTCTGATAAAAAAGTAAAGCCCACTAACATATCCACTTTGTTAACTGAGGTGTATATCTGCAGTTTATTTTTCTAGAATGCTTCACAAATGTGTAAATTCTTATGGCAAGGTGCATTTCATTTTGCAACAAGTGAGAGCAAAAGTGAAAAGGCCACTTGTGCAGAGATGGTTGAATGCAACCATCTTTAGGGGAGTAACAATGGTGGGGGATGGTGTCATTCTCTCCCCCAAATAAGAGTTCTCCCCCCCAAAAATTTTTCCTTCAGTCCACAAATATCTAGCATCGCAGAGACCAAGATGCCAAAAACCATTCCAACCTAAAGCTTTTCCATTTGCTATGTTCGCATTTCCTTGGTCGCTTTACTAGTGCAATGCTAGAAATGAAGGAAAATTTCACTGGTGGGTCAAATCTCCTATTTGGTGGGGCAATGTCCTCATCCCTCTGTAACTATCGCTCTGGTTCTTGTTGGAAGCAGAGAGGCATCAACGCTTGTACCAGAGTGATGAGTGAGAGGAAATGGTAGAAAGCATGCTGGCCCTTGTGTTTCACCTCTCTTGTTTCTTTGATGTGTATGTATTCCGGCCTTTTTGCTTCTTGCCTGCCTACAGAGCTCACTTCCCCCTTCTTCCAAAGTTAGTTAGTCCTTTTGTCTGCCTTTTGTTTGGGAAGAGAGCATGCACAAGGGTCCTGCCTGAAGATGGCTTATATTCACCCATGAGAGCCAGCTTTTAGGGGCTCTTCTACTTTAACCTAGGTAATCTTTTTTTGGCTCTCTCTTTCCTATCCCATGATGGATTTCCTGAAACAATAAATGCATTTTTCTCCCTTTTTCTAACCTTACAAGAGCATCCTGAGTATTTTTCTCCTGTTTACTACCACCAGCTCATATTATACTGGCTGCGCAACACGCTGCTTGGTACAGATGCCAAATACTCCTACAGTTCTTCCTGTGAGGAGCCTCCAACATTTTGCCATGGGAACAAACCTGAAGCAGGGTGCAGTACATCACTGGAGGGGAGGATTTAACAGCTTGGATTTTAAAAGTCCTAGTGTTTTTAAAGGCGGAGGCCGTTCTTCCCTCCCCCTCCCTGCAACATCACTGCCAGTTCCTACGGTGATTTGAGTTTTGGTGGTTAATGAGGGACAAAGGAGGAACAAACTGCCACCATTTTGTGGCAGTTTGAGGGACAGTTTTAAAACAATTTTTAGTTGTTTTCTTGGGCCCCCAAATGATATTTTGGGGGTGGTACTGGGGCTTGGAAAGCCACCATACTGTAGTGGTTTGAGCACGGAACAACTTTGGAAACCAGGTTTCAAATCCCCGATCATTCTGGGAAACCCAATGGGTGACCCTGGGCAAGTCACATGCTCTCAGCCTCACAGGGAGGCAAAAGCAAACTCTCTCTAATGAAATCTTGCTGAGAAAACCCCATCAGAGGCCATCTCTGCACTAGCCTGTTATAGCGCTACGATTCCACTTTCAACATCCTATGGAATCCTGGGGTTTGCAGTTTCGGGAGGGGCCTCAAAGGTCATCCTGAAAGGCCTCTCCCTAAACTGCAAACCCCAGGATTCCACAGGAGGTTGAAAGCGGAATCCTAGCGCTATAACAGGCTAGTGCGGAAATGCCATAGGCTCGCCTTAGGGTCGTCCTATGTCAGAAACGACGTGAAGGCGAACCACACCAACAAGCATTTTAAGGCTCTTCTAAACTTGTCTGAATTGTTTAATTTTTTAAAAAATCTTGTCTGACTTATTTATCGATCTTCATTTGGATTCGTTTAACTGGTTTACCCTGTTTTATTCATTTGCCGTCCTGAGATTTCACGATAAAACGGTGGACGAATGAAAGTATTTCGAGAAACAGATTTCCTCTTTGGCAGGAGGCTGAACCGGATGGCCCTTGCGGTCTCTTCCAATTCCATGATTCTATGGAATAAATAAGTCTCAGGGTCATTCGTGTGCAAACCCTTTTGCAGGGTATTGTCTGGAAGTAAAGCACAAACTGCAAACCGCCTTCCTTCCGCACTCACGTGTGAATTTCCCTACCGCTTTTCTCTTGTTGCTGGTAGGAGACGGGAAACGTGCGTCACAGGGAGAGAAGGAGAAAGAGAGGCAAAGACAGAACAAGGAAAGAGAGTGTGGCGGCAGCTGCCCGGCTGAGATACTCACTTCCCCCGGGGAGGCTGTCTCTGTCAAAAATGCACAACTTGTAGCCGAACTCGTTCTCCAAGACCCCGCGCAACGTCAGCAGCACAAACTCTTCCTCCTCGGCGTTCCTCGCGTAGGACACGTAAATGTCGTACTCCTTCCCGTCTGATGGCATCCCGGTTGGAGAGGGGAGCAGACAACGCGTGAAGGAAAAAGGAAAACAAAACACACACAAATTTCGGTGAGATGGCTGAGGACACTGAGTTCTCCTTTTTCAGCCTCCGCTCCAGAAGGAAAACACAACACTTGTGACATCAAGTGGCAGAGCGTGACGGGAAGGATGGCACTGTATGTGCCAACCCCTGTTATGCCAGGGGGAAGGGGTGCTAAAAATCACACTATTTACACCCACCGCCGGGCTCAGCAGGCCAGCTGTAAAGTCATGCCACTCTGAATACACAGCTTGTTCTTCTGGAGGGAGGCCGAGGCAACGGAAAAGCATTTTGCCGAGTTAGCCCACGCGAAGCCATGCTAGCTTCCCCTCCAGAACCCCTCTCGACCATGGAACCCCCTTGGGCAAGCCACCCTCTTTCAGCCCCAGAGGAAGGCCATGGCAAAGCAGCTCTGAACAAACCTTGCCTGGACAAAAACCTGCGATAGGTCTCCCTTAGGGCTGCAACTGAGTCAGAAATGTCTTGAAGGCAGAGGCAGCACGGTAGAGAGTTTTGAGTGTTGGACCAGGGCCATTTCCGCGCTAGCCTGTTATAGTGCTATGATTCCACTTCCAACATCCTATGGAATCCTGGGGTTTGCAATTTCAGGAGGGGCCTCAAAGGCCTTGGACTCAGCAGAGCGGAGTTTGAATCCCTGCTGAGCCACTGAAACTGACTGGGTGACCCTGGGCAAGTCACACTCTCTCAGCCTCAGAGGAAGGCAAAGGCAAACTCCTTCTGAAGAAATCTGGCCGAGAAAGCCCCATGATACGGCTGTCTTTGGACTGCCACAGCCAGAAATGATTCAAAGTCACATGCAACAACAATCAATGTAAGCAGAACTCAGACACGTTACTTTTTCGGACCACAGTTCCCAGAATTCCCCAGCTAGCATAGCCTGCAACTTTCCTAAGATCAAGTATTTAGTGCCTGTGCTTTGCCTCACGGTGTGCTGCCTTGAATTTCTTTTTTTTTCACACCGTGGTGCAATTTTGCTCCTTTTGCCAAGAAGGGAAGGAGAATCAATTATTAGTAAGAAAATGGTTTTCTTCCCAAGTACACAGAGATAGACGATATGCGGTTCTACTACAAAGCAAACAAACAAGAAGCGATTAGCAAAACAATTCAAAATGCAATCATCACAAAAGAACAAAATGTTCTCGCAACATTTAATCATTAAAGCTTTAATTGGTAGAGAAAGTGGGTGCCACAGAGAGTGCCAAGGGAGGTATCTGTGGGTGCCTTAGTGCTCACTGGTCCCATGCTGGGAAACTCAGCTTGAAAATACACAAAAGGAGATTCAAAGAGTCCCATGTATACACGGCCTTCTTGCAAGCCTTACAACAATCCTGCAAAGTAAATTGGCATTATTTTCTCTTGAGGGTTGTATATGCGTGCAAAATCAAGAGGACTGTGGTGAGGAATTGCAACAGGGGTCCCTTGCTGGTGGGAAGGGGGAAATGGAAGCACCATCCCTCCGCCCCTCCATCACCAGCTGAAGAGACCTGTATCTCGTGGCGAGGCTGCTACCTGGTAAAACAAGTACGAGGTTTTGGGGCCAGGAGATGTTATTTCGTTGCACATGTGTCCAGTTCTGGGCACCACAATTCAAGAAGGATATTGACAAGCTGGAACATGTTCAGAGGAGGGCAACTAAAATGGTGGAAGGCCTGGAAACCATGAAGGCCTATGAAGAGAGGCTTAGGGAGCCAGGGATGTTTCCCCTGGAGAAGAGAAAGTTAAGAGGTGACATGATAGCCATGTTTAAATGTTTGAAGGGATATCGTGTAGAAGATGGGGGAAGCTTGTCTTCTATGTTTGAAAGGATGTCACATGGAGGATGGAGCAAGCATGATTTCTGATGCTCCAGGGACTAGGACACTACGGAGCAATGGTGTCAAACTTCAGGAAAAGTGACTTCAGCTAAACATTAGAACAAACTTCCCAATGGTAAGAGAAGTTAGACTACGGAATACACTGCCTAGGAATGTGGGAGCCTCCTTCTTTGAAGACTTTCAAACAGAGGCTGGAGGACCATCTGTTGGGAGTGCTTTGATTGTGCCTTCCTGCATGGCAGAAGGGGGTTGGATTGGATGGCCTATGGGGTCTCTTCCAACTCTAGGATTCTAGGATTCTAACTAAGTAGATGATGCAGAATATGGATGACCACTTTTTCCCAGACCTCCTGGATTGCTGATCGTTCTGTGCATTAGTCATGATGGGTCTCCTCCAGAGTTGTTACCTCCACGATATCAGAGGCAGCACAGCTCCCCATCTCAGCCACCTTGGAGCTCCCAAGGGAAGGCGGAGTCACCTCCTGCTCCTCCACTTTCTATTGGCTACCACAGGAGAATAGATCTTCTGGGCCACAGAAGCTGCCTCTGGTTGGATCCAGCACAGTGGTTCTTCTTATGTTTTTCTGACACCCTAGTGACCTCCTAGTGAGATTCTGCCAGTAATCCAGTTCAAACTGGAGACTACCAACTTCATTCAATGTCTCTCCAGATGTTGGTGGACGTCAACTCCCAGTAGCCTTAGCCAGCTTCAGCCAATGGTGAGAAATGCTGGGAGTTATGGGTCAACAACATCTGGAAGACCACACAGGATTCCCACATTTGCCTTAGAACAGGTGGGGGAAACTTCTGGCCTACAGGTCCTATGTGGCCCCAGGGCCTTTTTTAACCCCATCTCTGTTCAATTTCTTTTTATTTTCAATAATCCCCAAATCTCCAAGAGAGTGGAGGCAATTTTGCTATATTTTGGACACCCTCAGGTCATTTTAGATACAAGTGGGGGTTTTATTTAAGCAAGAAGTAAACCAGAAGTTGAGAACAAGGTGTCTGAGTCAAAAAGAGAAAGACAGAGAGATTACAGTTGGCCCTCTAAGTTCACAGGGGTTTGGGGCACAGGACCCCACAAAAGTGGGGAAAAAACCCACAAATATCAAAATATGTGTGTGCGTCTGTGGGAGGAGGGCCAAGGCACGGTGGAGAGAGCGGGCATCCAGTGTCCAAACCAGATCGAGGAAAGGAGGGGGAAGGGATGGGTCAGTGTGGAGACCCCATACTTCCTCTCTCTTACCCATCTCCTTCCTTGGGTCTGTGGGGGCATCAAGAGAGGCTTCGTGTGCTGAGAAACTGGGCTGCAAACCATCATTAGCTGGCCCACAGTGCCTAGCGGAGGAAGAAGCAGAGGAGCCGAGGTGGCTTTTTAAAGGGCTGCACAGCTTGACTGGAGCCTCTGAGAAGGGAACGCTCCCCTGGAAAAGAAGCCCCTGAGGTGGGGGGGGGGTAGAGATTGGAAAAACTCGCAAGTAATCAAATCCATGAAAGTGAAATCTGCAATTTGTGGAGCACCAACTATAATTGATTTTTCACAGAATCAGAGTCGGAAGAGACCCTAGGGGCCATCCAGTCCAACCCCCTGCAATGCAAGAACACCCATCAAAGCATTCCCAACAGATGGCCATCCGGCCTCTGCTTAACAAATTCTAAGAGGTGGTACACTGGGGTGTGGGAGTGATATGCCCCTTGAAGGTTCTGCAAAAAGCCAGAGAGCTCCCAACTCCTGGCAGTCGTCCATCTCTGCATTACAACATTGAGAAGATCTTTCCAGGTCAGACCGAAGCCGAGCATCTTGTCTCCAACAGTGGTCAGCCAAAGCCTCCAGAAAGCCTCCAGGCACAAAGGCAGCAGGCCCTCTCATGGCTTCTTCTCCAACCACTTGGAATGATATAAATACTAAAAAGCCAGCCAGACACTGTGAAACCAATGTCTTCCCAGTCTCCAGGAAAAGTCTTAATTATTTGCTTTAAGGAGAACGCTACGCACATACTTGACTGCACAAAAGCAAACCCAGATTACTGGGTGCCTTTGAACACGAAGAAAACAGAGCTGTCTGGGATCCACACCAGAATACAGAATAAGAGGCCAGGAGCTTCTATCGATGAAGAGGAGCGCCGGAGGGATCCTGCACAGAGTTGTCCATTGTTCTGGCGTCCGGCTGTGCGCACGGCTTACCAAGGTGGGTGAGGAGAAGGGGGATGAAAAACAATAACGACATCCATCATTTATCAAGCGCTCGCAACAGGTTGGTGCTGTACAAGGATTATATTAAAAAGAATGGATCCTGCCAGGGAACTGACAATAGAAAAGACTGCACAGCTGGCAGAAAAAGAGGGAAGGGAAGGTAAGGTAAGGTAAGGTAAGGGAAGGGAAGGGAAGGGAAGGGAAGGGAAGGGTGTCCTGAGCTGGAGCTGGTTGTACCCTCAGGTTTCTCCAAATCCTTATGCGATACCAAGGAAATGTTGCTGCTATAAAATTAGTGTCACTGGATAAATAACGGTTGCAGGAGGAGAAGGGGGAAGGGGACCAGAAGAGGGTTTTTAAAAAGCCAAGTAACCCGATCAGAGCCATTGAATGGAAAGGATCCCCTGGAAAAAAAGCGCCTGAGGCAGGCAGGGAAGGGGTTGGAGAAACTCACAAATAATCAAATCTGTGGAAGTCAAAATCGCAAATGTGGAGAGTGTTACCCCGATTTCCGGACGTCCCGGTCACTGTGCTCAATATAATAGGAGAAACGGGAATTAGCCTGAGCGCACGTTGGCAAAGTGAGAGGCAGGGTTACTCGGCGGGATCTTGGAGCCCAATGTATACCAGGTCAGGCCAGAACAAAAACCAAGCAGAATTATACAATAAATGATTTTTATTTTATTTTTATTAAAAGTCAGTCACTGTGCACTTATGCATGTTCGCACTCACTCGCACAAGAGCTAAAAGAAATAAAAAGGGAGGAAAATGGATAGGGGAGTTTCGGGGGTTTAGCAGGAAACGTCGCACCTGGTCCTGGGGTCCGAGATGTCAAAGGGAGAAAAGCAGACGGACCTCAGCGCGTGGAGGCCGAGGGGGACGCTCGGCAGGCAGAGTGACGGCAAGCGGGGAAGAAGCCGGGAGCGATCCAAGGAAGCGCTCGAAAACCGGGAGTTGTTATGGGGGAAAGGCTCCTGGAGGGCAGTCCGTTCCCGGGGAGAACAACGGGTTTCGGGGTTTGAACAAGGCCTCCGAAAGGTCAGCGCTTAAGCCGACGGGATTCTGACAGGGATGTCAATGGCTTCGACAGTCCGCTAATCGCTCGCGCTTGACATTCCAATGGTCAGGAGCGCTCATCCTGTCAAGCCAGCGATTCGGGGCAGAGTACCTTTTGTGTGTTCAATGTACTTTTGGTAGGGTTTTTACCTTTGCACACCTGGAGGTCTCCTGAGGCGATGTGGTGGAAAATTGCCGGCCTGACCCGGGTTTTCCTTTATTTTCGGCCGCTTGGCCGTGCCGTTCCACGTGCTCATCTGGGAGCCTCGCAAGCACGTGGAGAGATGTATGTTTTTGATAGCCAATTTTATTAATATTAAATTGTAGACCCCGGGCTCGGGCTGATCCACCATAGTAACAAGGGGTGACTGTGCACCCAAAGGCCCCACAGTCAGCTCATAACCTCCTGACCTAACAGGGCCGGTTCTGATTAATCCTCTGTCCTCCCACTTTTTTCGGCTGCTTTTAAAATGCTCCAGCTTTCCCCTCTTCCTCCCATTTCCCCCCTTGGTCCTCTGCTTACTTCCCTCGCCGCAGACTGAGCTCGAAGTGCAAAAGGCGTTCGCACTCCACTGACTCCGCCGGGGAGGGAGAGACGAGGGAAGGACCGGGGTGGATCTTGCCCTTCCCGGCTGGCTCCTGCAAAAGCAAACCTCTGCAGCCTCTCCTGGCTTGTGTGTTCTTCCTCACCAACAACTCCTGAACACACGCTGGTGTTGTTTGCTGCAAGTGTCCCCGTTTTCATCTGGGGAATGTTGGAGCGTAAGACAACTGCGTTGTTAGTCTTACAGAGAAAATGTGGAAAAGGGGAGAGGAGGAGTAAGAAACACAGGAAGAAACCTATGGATCTGCTAAGATGATGAAAGAGAAAAAAAGCAAAGGAAGAGAATGAAAACGCAGATAAATAAGGCCATGGTGGGGGTGGCAATAGCAGGGAGGAACTCTGAGACTTGAAGTACAAACTATTAAACAGAATTCAGTACAGTATTTCATATTCATGGATTCTGTATCTACAGAGTCAACCAACCGTGACTTGAAAATATTCCAAAGGGGGAAAAAACAAAACAAAACGCAAATTGTGACTTTTTAATTTTTTTTTCTTTTTGCTGTTTTATGTAAACAATGCATTTTTACTACACCGCTGTACATAATGGTACTTGATTATCTGCAAATTTTGGTACCTATCAGGGGTCCTGGAACTAAGTCCTAGAAGATACCAAGGCGCCACTGTATGCCAGGAGAAGGGAATCATTGAAGAGAACAAAGTGAAGGCAAAGTAAAAGATGAGGGAAAGAGAATGAAGCTACAGAGTTGGTAAAGGAGAGCCTAGAGAAGAAGAAAGAATCAAGGCAGAAAGAAAAAAACAAAATACATATGAAGGGCTGTCAGGATATGGAAGATGAAGGAAGCTTGTTCTCAGCAGCTCCAAACGGCAGGACCCGAAGGAAGAAATTCAAATTGTAAGAAATGAAATCCAGACCAAGCAACAAGGAAGCATTTCCTTGCGATAAGATGTTACTGCCCTGGCTAGCCCGAGCTTCGGGGGATATAAAAAGATATCTATTGATATCAACAATTCGGCTTCACATACCCATTCCCTTCCACGTGCTTGCGAGGCCCCCGGACAAGCACGCACGCAGGCTTGGCCGATAATTGCCGTAAAATTCCAACACAATACAGGCAGGCCAGAAATAGCCGACTCGCAGCTTCAGGAGACCTCAAGGCAAGTACCTCCATTAGGTATGCCCGCAGCTTTCAAAAGATCCTCTGCCCCGCGCTGGCAGCTGGAGGATCGGACTATACGACGCTCAAGTACTCTGCGTTTGCATACCGGCTATCCTATTGACAATTTGGCTGTAACTCAATCATTCAAATTCTGACCTTTCGGAGGCTTTGTCTCCAGCCCCAAATCTATTGTTCTCGCCAAGTCCGACCTGGCCTGTGGTCACAATTCTCCTTATAAACCCCCCCGACTTTGAGCGCTTCCTCGGATCGCTCCCGAGTTCCAGACCGCCTTGCCGGCGCATCGCTTGGCGAGCTTCCCCTCGGCTCCACGTGCTGAGATACGTCGAACCCCAGCCTCGCTCTCCATCTTCTTCCGGGCTTCAGGAACAGGTTTCGTATCACCCGAATCAACTATCCCTCTGAAAATCCCGCTATCGTACTCACACCTTTATTTTCCTCAGTTATCTGTGTGCGTGTGTTGCTTACATTGTGTGCCAGTCTTTAATAAAGATCATTCATTACTTTCAAACCGGTCTGCTTCTTGACTTGGCCTGTCCCCGTAAACACTGGGTTACAAGATTCCGCTGTGTTACCCTGCCTCTCGTTTTGCCAACGAGTGCTCCTGATTAATTTCCCCAATTTGTATAATTGCAAGGTTATTCAGGTGTCTCTCCCGGGACCCCCAGAATACAGGGTAACAGAGACCAGCTCAACAGTGAGACAGGAAGAAGTAGGATGTAGGAAAGCTGAGCCATGAATTCCTAAGAAGGTTGTTTTTTGTTTGTTTAAATATTAATTTGTTTGTTTGTTTAAATCTATCTCACCTTTCTCTGTTGAGATCTCGTGGCTGCAAACAGATAAATCAAGGTGAACAGTTTGAACAATTTCAGGTGTGCTTGTTGTTGGGTGCCTTCAAGTTGTTTCTGGCTTATGGTGACCCTACGGAGACCAGGGTTTGACTCCCTGCTCAGCCATGAAAATCCACTAGATGACCTTGGGCACATCACACTCTCTCAGCCCCAAAAACCCCTGTGATACGTTTGCCTTAGGGTGCCTTAAGTCAACAACTTGAAGGCACATGACAACCACAAGGCAAACCTATCATAGGTGTTTCTGGAGCTGAGAGAGTGTGACATGCTCAAGGTCACTCAGTGGCTTTCCATGGCTGAGTGGGGAACTGACCTCTGGCCTCCAGGGTCATAGGCCATTTCCGCACTGGACAGTTATAGCACGATGATTCCACTTTCAACATCCTATGGAATCGTGGGGTTTGCAGTTTCGGGAGGGGCCGACTGTCCCCTCCCGAAACTGCAAACCCCAGGATTCCATAGGATGTTGAAAGTGGAATCATCGTGCTATAACTGTTCAGTGCAGAAATGGCTATAATCCAGTGCTCAAACCATCACCATGCTGGCTCTCCAATTTCAGGTTACAACCAACGGAGAATTTAAACAACACAAAAGCATACTCAAGTATTCAAACAAGTTAAAACGGTTTTAGAATGTTAAGAGTTTCACATGTATATGACAGCTAAATAGTTAAAACAAGCTGCATATAAAAAAATAAATAAATGAAAAGCATTAAACGCCAGCCCACTTAAAAACATCGGTTTAGAACAGTTGAAAACACATTAAAATCTATTACATATTAAAAACCAGCACACTTGGGTTTTAACCCCAAGGGCCAAACTTGGGCCCACAGGCTTTATTAACAGCCATGTTTTATTTAGTGCCTAAACAAATGCATCTCAAAAAACCCCCAACCCAGATTGGATGCTTCTCCTCAACTGTGTATATCTACTTTTTCTGTTTGTCTATATAAATATTGTGTGTGTGTGTGTGTGTATGTATGTACACACACACACACACACACACACATACATACAAAAAATATTTTCATTTGATCTTATTGGTTTCCTACTTGTAAATATGTTAATAATTTGTGGATTCATTACTTGGCACCAGACAGCACCTTTTTATAAAAGTCATTAAACTTTTATTGTACAAAAAAAGAAAAAGAAAAAGAAAAGAGAAACAAACAAAAACAAATGCAGCATCAGCACTGCTTGGGGGTCCAAGGGGAGGGCATTCTGCAAGTTGGGTGCCAAAGCTGGGAAGGTCCTGTCCTGTGTCCTTCCCCACTATAATTGAGGTTGGAATCTCCTTCCTTCAACTCTACAATTCAGTCATTGTGTGATAAAGAAAGCGAGAAAAGAGACCAGAAGATGCAGCAAAAGATGGGGCCGTAGCATTCCCCAACATGAGAGACACTGGGCCAGAAGGGTCAAGGGTCCACTTAGGACCAATTACATCTTCTTATAACAGAACCACAGAATCTTAGGGCTGGAAGAAGCCCCAATGGCCATCCAGTCCAACCCCATTGTGACATGCAGGAAGATACAACTAAAGCTTTCTTGAAAGACCACCATCCTACACAACCCCAGATTACAAAAAATAACAAAAAACGGGAATTCAAATTGTTGGAAATGTGATGAAAAAACGGGGTCTTTTTTTCCATATGTGGTGGACATGTAAGATAGCAAAAAAAATTTGGAAGGGGGTACATGATGAAATTCAAAGAATTTGTAAGCTGAATTTTGAAATGAAACCGGAGCTTTATCTGTTAAATATGCTAGGGCAACAAAGGGAAATAAGAAGTCATCAGAAGATATTATTATATTTAATAACTGTGGCAAGGTTGACATATGCGCAACACTGGAAAGAAAAGAAATATATTGGTATAGAAGAATGGAAGTTAAAAGTTCTGGATATGATAGAGATGGAAAAATTAGCATTTCCTTTAAAGAACAAATCTATCCAAAACTTTGAGAAAGAATGGAAAGGAGTATTGGATTGGGTAAGGATATAAATGTATAAGAAATCAAAGAAGAAATAATGTAATTGTTCTTCTACATTGTTAATGTAATAATGTAATTGTTCTTCTCTCTGTAAGATGGAAATAATGTTTCTATGGAATGGAAATAAGCAATCTCAACTGGAAGATTTAAGCATGGAAGTGTGTGTGGAGGGGTTATTTTTGAGATAAAACTTTTAATAAAAACAACTACAAAAAAAGAGAGAGAGAGACCACCATCCAGCTTCTGTTTAAAGAAAAAGAGTCTGCCAATCTCTGAGGAAATTTATTGCAAACAACTCTTACAGTAAAAATATTCTTCCTAATGTTTCATTGGAAACCCTTTTCTTGCAATTGGAACTCACCGCCCTGTGTTCTAGTCCCTGAAGCAGCAGAGACTCGAACGTGAATTTTATAAGGTAAATAGGTAATAAGTGCATCCACATTTTCTTTTTGAGGAAGGGTTGTAAATTGGCACGCCCTTTGGAAGGCAGAGGGACAGGTGTCCAGGGTGGAAAACAGACAGGAAATAATGTGGAACAGAAAGGTGGGGGCTGGGGAATAAATGTACTCTGAGAAGGACTATATTGAGGCGAGTTTGCTTGCAAAGGAACTAAAGAATGAATCTTAGAATCACAGAATCACAGAGCCGAAGACACCAAAACGGCCATCGAGTCCAGTTCCCTTCTGCCATGCAGAACGACGCAATCCAAGCACTCCCAACAGATGGCCATCCGGCCTCTCTTTAGAAGGAAGGAGACCCCACCACGCTCCATTGAGGCGGCAGCAGACTGCACTGCCAAACTGCTCTTAGCATCAGGAATTTCTTCCTAACGTTTAGATGGAATCTCTTTTCCCATAGTTTGAAGCCATTGCTCCACGGTGTTCTAATCTCCGGAGCAGCAGAAAACAAGCTTCCTCCACTCTTGCTTCATATGACACCTCCTCAAATAGAATCATAGAGCTGGAAGAGACCCCAGGGGCCACCCAGTCCAACCCTCAGCTATGCAGGAACACCCATCAAAGCATTGCCAATAGACGGCCATCCAGCCTCTGCTTAAACACCACCAAAGAAGGAGACTCCACCACACTCCATGGAGGCAGGAGATTCCACTGCCGGACAGCCCTGACTGTCAGGAAGTTCTTCCTGAGGTTCAGGTGGAATCTCCTTTCCTGCAGCTTGAATCCACTGCTCCTTGCCCATGACTCTTTCCGCACGTTACCTTATCATGGAGGTGGGGGGTGCCGTTCGCGGAAGCAGGCTCTTGCATGAGGCGCTGTCTTCGCTGCTCCTTCGTCCCGCGGCTGACTTCCTGGTCGCACGACCATCTCACGAGCGCCCCGCCCCTTCCTTCCGCAGTGCAGCCTGGGAGCTGTAGGCTGCGCTGGGGGAGGAAGCGCAACCGGCGCGCCTGGGACGACGTACTGCGGGGCAGGTAAGTGTGCACGGGCCCCAGGAGCCTTGCACGACCGCGCGGCATTTTCGGCTTGAAGCCGAAAATAAAAAAATGCGTGCGCGGTTTGCGTTAGGCTCGTGAGTGTCGCGTAAGTGGGAGTGCGTCGTACGGACCACCGCTCCCATTTACGCGACGCTCAAGGGGCCCTCTCGCAAAAGAAACTGCGTGCGAAAAGGGCCCTAGTCTCTGGAGCAGCAGAAAACAAGCCCGCTCCCTCCTCAATATGACATCCCTTCAAATATTTAAACATGGCTATCACGTCCCTTTTTCACCTTCTTTTCTGCAGACTAAACATCCGCAGCTCCCTAAGACACTCCTCACAGAGCTTCATGGTTTCCAGGCCCTTCATCATTTTGGTCGCCCTCCTCTGGACACGTTCCAGGTTCTCAACATCCTTCTTGAACTAAGGTGCCCAGAACTTAATTAACTTATTAACTTAACCTTGTTGTAATAATTCCTATCTATAAAAAGATAGGAAAACCCATTAGGAGAAAGGTGAAAAGATCCACAGGGACATATGGGAAAAGGCAAGGAATGCAACCTGCTGCAACCTCTTACCTAGGATGGTTTCATCTGTTCCAAAGTGGGCACGGTAGCAGAGGACCAGCTCAAGCCAGTAGGTGTGGTAGATGACCGTCAGGACGACCACAAGGAGGACGGTGGCGCCCAAGCCGCACGCCAGCTCCACGGTGTACCTTGGGGCCACAACTGTCGGGGATCAATAAAGAAATAGGGTCCTTTCTTTTTCCATAGAAAAAGGGTATGGCCACAGCAGCGAAACAAACTGTTTGTTATATGCACAAGGATGGAAGAATCCAGGGCTGCCTGTTATGGAAAGGTGGTTGTTGAAATTGATAGGTTGATTGATCGATTTGGCAGAATTGACATGTTTGATCAGAGAAGGGTCATTAGCGGGTTTTCTTAAAGAATGGGCACTCTTCATTGACTTTTTTCAAGGAAAAAAAGAAAGAGAAAATAAAAAAGGAAGAAAAAAGAAAAGGAAAGAAAAAGAGAGAAAAAAAGAACAGAACAGAAAGGAGAAAAGAAAAGGAAATGAAATGTTCATTTCGGATTCTGATAATTAGTAAGGTCTGATTATGGGAAGAAGAGAAGTGATCTAAAGGTTAGTGAGTGGGTATGAATAACATGTTTGTTTAAATAATTGCTAAGAAGAAGACAGGAAGTCAACTTTTTAAAAATCTTTCTTTTTGTTTATTCTTCCCTTTCCCCCTTCTTTATTTCATATATCTTTTGTTATGCTGCTATAATCTATAACAGAGAAATGTTTAGGAAGAAAGAAAGAAGGAAGGAAAGAAGAAAGAGGGTTTTCATGACAGTAAAGGCCAGAATTTGTCTGGGTTAAATATACAAGGGGTGGGTACCACAGAAAGAAACTATGATTTTTGGCCCCCTCCCACCAAATCTTTATACTGGGGGGGAGGGAGGCAGGAAACTGTGGAAGGCTAAGTAGCCGCATGAGTCCCCCGTTAGAGGCATGACGGGGGGCACCGCCACCACACTGCTAAAAAAGTAAAATAAAATCACATTGCACCCCCCCAATTCCCTCAGAACACCTTCTCAGGCGTATAGAGGCATTTTGCCATGTCTGCATACTCCTTCCCAGCCAAGTCACACTCTCTCAGCCCCAGAAAACCTCGTGATAGGGTCACTTTAGGATCGCCATAAGTCAGAAATGACTTGAAGGCACATAACAACATAACAACACCACACCCAACCCACGGGCTTTATTTTGCCAAACCCCGATATAGAGCCAAGAGAGACAACAGGGCCCAAGTCAAAGCCGCAGCACGTTTTAACGAAGAGCAACAGGTTTCTGCGACTTGTTTTCTAAAAGTTCCAGTTGAGCTAGTTTGGAAGCAAGGAGGAAAACGGGGAAGACAGTGGTGAGAAAGCCTTGATGGGGTTCTGGCACCTTCCCCTTACAGAGGCCCTCAACGGCCAAGAGGGCTGCGAGGACGGAAAGACAAGAGGAGGGAAACTGATCACTAACGCTGCCCAACGAAGAAGGAAATCCCCACTTCTGGATGGACTGAAATCCACTTGGGGCTCCAGTTTGGTGGGGAGTTCGGCTCTTCTCCAACTGCACTGGGGGTTTAGAGGAGGCCACGTGACCCATAAAAGTCCACTTATGACTTGCCTGCAATGTTCCACAAGGAGTGACTGGTGCCCCCACTCAGGGCGCCTTCCCTCTGGCGTTCTTCAGACTGCATCCAAGTCCCTGGATCTCTCCACAGCACCACCCATTTTTCCCATACATTTTTTTTTTTTGCCATAAAACAATCAATCAGCATTTCTTGAAGCCTCCAAAGGGGATGGCTTGTATTTAAATCCCACCCAACACACAACTTCCTCTCCACAAATCCCTGGAAAAATTGGCAAAGGACCTGTTAGTTTCATGGCCATTTTCACACTACACTGTTCTAGTGCTATTATTCCACTTTCAACCTCCTATGGATTCCTGGGATTTGCAGTTTAGAGAGGGGCCTTGAGAATTCTCAGCCAGAGAGCTCTTTGCCCTTAATAAACTACAAATCCCAGATTTCCACAGGAGGTTGAAAGTGGGATAATAGCACTATAACAGTGTAGTGCGGAAATGGCCCATCTGGGAGTATTGCCCAGTTATGATTCTTGGTTAATTTTTGATCCTAAAAGGCAGGAAATGGGTGTCATATGGATGGTGATAAAGGCAAAAACTGAACACGTACACACCCCATGCACACCTGCAATAGCTGCCAACCACAGGTATAACCTGTCAGGAAGAAAGGCGGAAAGGAAGGAATGGCAACAACAAAAGTGAAATTCAAAGGGATAGTCGTGTTAGTCTGCATGCATGTTTTAGCATAAAAAGACATAAAGGAATCCAGTAGCACCTTTGAGACAAACTGGGGAGATGAAATTTCTTGCACAAATTTTCCTGGACTCCAGTCCCCTTCCTCTAGTCAAAAGCCCCACAGATCACAAGGATTGTATTGCAAACACTGGTGGTTTCCTTACCTTTCATCTTCACCAGCGCATGCATGTGAGTAGTGCCATTATTGTTATGGGCAAAGCAGGTGTAGTTACGCTTCAAGTCCTTCTCTGTTACCTTTGATACAAAAAGGATCTTTTCAACCTTCACATCTCCAACAGTTAAGGGAAACTGCCTGGAAAAGGGAGAAAATAAGAGGAACTCCTATCAACAGGAACATAATGTCCAGGTCGACGACAGTAACTTTGTCACTCTATTCTGCTTTGGTCAGACCTCACCTGGAGCAATACTGCATCCAGTTCTGGGCAACAAAGTTCAAGAAGGATATTGACAAGCTGGAAGGTGTCCAGAGGAGCGAGACCAGGATGAGCAAAGGTCTGGAAATCACCAAGTCTTATGAGGAGCAACCAGATTGGGGAAGAGGAGACTGAGAGGTGCCATGATAGCACCATCCTCAAATATCTGCACGAATGTCCTATAGAAGACGAAGGGAGCTTGTCTGCTGTTTCTCCAAAGACTAGGACACAAACCAATAGATTCAAATGACAAGACAAGAGATTCCACTTAAACATTAGGAAGAACTTCTCTACTGTAAGAGCTATTCAACAATGGAATAGACTTCCTTCACTCTTCTTCTTTGGAGCTCTTCTAAATAGAGGTTGTGGTGGTCATCTTTGGTAGTGCTTTGGTTGTGTATTCCTGCATCGCCAAGTGCTGGACCTGTGAGCACTTTCAACTCTGTGATCCCATGATTCTGTGTCAACACAAGATCTCTGAGCTGAACGTGGGACAAGACCTCTATCTAGGGGAAATACTCTGTGGCCATTTCCGCACTATCCTGTTATAGTGCTATTATTCTGCTTTCATCTTCCCATGGAATCCTGGGGTTTGCAGTTTAGGGAGGGGCCAATTGGCCCCTCCCTAAACTGCAAACCCCAGGATTCCATGGGATGTTGAAAGTGGAATAATAGCACTATAACAGGCCAGTGTGGAAATGGCCTGTGGCTAAGATCTTACCTCGGGTTGTGAAGTATAACTCTCAACAGTGGACTTACATCTTAGTTCTGCTCCAGCACATTGCACTGAATGTCAGCATTACACAAATAAACCACAGTAATAAACATGCAACCAAATGCTCGACCAAATACACAAAGCACCTCCATGCAAAACGTGAACTATGAGGAAACATGTATCTGCATCTATGGATCACATCAGCATGCACAATGGTTCTGCATGTGCAACTCCACTCTGCAACCTTGAACTGAATGCAGACATTCCAAAAAGCCCAACCACTTATGCAGGGGAAAATACACAGGTGTAAGATACCAACATGACTCTGTGCAGGAATTAGATATGTGGAGGCCATCCTAACTGATGATTATAAATGCATCCATGTTGCCATGTCTCCCACATGATGGGAACCAGAGGCAATTCATATTTTAGCATACCCCATGGGGGCACTCCCTCGAGACAACTGCCTTCGAAATGCCTCATGTGGCAAAATTCATGTGCAACTCAAAACAGAGTTTGCATCAGATGCGAGAAACATACTTCTGGGTCCTTTTTCATTGCACGTAGACTGTGGGGAGAGCTTTGCAATGTTGCCTCTGTTGGACTGCAATGTCCTACAGCCATGCAGGATTATGAGAGCTGCAGTACAAAACACTTGGAGAGCTCCAGGTTGTATTGTAGGGATTCCAGTCCTTCAAACTATTCCCCAAAGCAGCTTAAACTCACCTCTAAATTGATAGAACAGAATAAAACATGTACATCTCTTTAAAGAACAGAGAGGGGCAACAGCCTAAGACTGATGTATTTATTGTGAAATAAATTTTGTGGAGTCCACAGTACTAGGTACAGTTGGGATATTATCATCATTCTCATCATCCTCATCTTTATTTGCACACACAGCTTCAAGGAAGGAAGGAAGGAAGGAAGGAAGGAAGGAAGGAAGGAAGGAAGGAAGGAAGGAAGGAAGGAAGGAAGGAAGGAAGGAAGGAAGGAAGGAAGGAAGGGGTGACGTCTGGGGGTAATGAAATGTGGAAATTATAGCGACGGTTACATTCCTCATCGCGTCCATTCACAACATAACTCTTCCTGACAGCGTAGACAGCTTGTTATAGAGCAAGCAAATTAATACACTAATTTTTGTTTATTCTGATTCAAGCCACAGGAGGCAGAATGGAACCTCTTGATGGATGTTAACTCTCTAATTTATCAGTCTTAATTTGTGAGTCTTTTTACTCTTCTGTGTCGATGTTGCTGCAACGGGCTAATTTCTTCTCTAGAAAATATGCTGAACGCAGCAGTTTTTACAGGCGAGAGTCAGTTGGTCTAGCAATTAAAGTGCTGGCCTGGGATTTGGGAAATGCAGTTCCTAAAGCCCAGGGAGCCACGAAAGTCATTCTGTGACCCTGGACCAGTCATTCCCTCAGTCTCTCCCCCTAACCTACCTCACAAGACAGTTGTCAGCATGGAGCAAGGCAGGGTACAACCAGGTAGACAGCCTTGAATTCACCGTAGGAAAGGCTGGTTGTGGAAATCATATAGCCCTCCAGAGGCCGTTGGTTTGCAACTCCCAGCGTTCCTCACCACTGGCTCTGCTGGCTAGGGCTGCTGGGACTTGCAGTCCATAAACCTTCAGAGGACTGCAGGATTCCCACCCCTGATTTAAATGAAGTAAAAAAAATGAAATAAAAACCAGAGAGAGTTGTAAAAACACAGCAGATGAAAAACACATTATTTTTAAGTTTTTCAAAGAAGCCGTTGGAGGATATGCTTTTACACCATTCCATAGAAGATAATATCTCAGATTTGAAGATTCGGGGGGTGGGGGGGTGGAGGGCGGGGGGGTTGGAGGACTTTAAAGAGAATCATATAGCCGGAAGAGACCCCCAGGGGCCATCCAGTCCAACCCCATTCTGCCTGGCAGGAAGACACAATCCAGGGGCTCCCATCGGCAGATGGCCACCCAGCCCCTCTTTAAAAACCTCCAAAGAAGAAGACACCACCATACCCAAAAGCAGCAGAGTATTCCACTGTCAAATTGCTCCTACATTCAGAAAGTTCTTCCTAACATTTAGGTAGAATCTCTTTTTCTACAGTTTGAAGCCATTGCTCTATAGAGTCCTAGTCTCTGGAGCAGCAGAAAACAAGCTTTGCCCATCTTCCATAGGATATCCTTTCAAATATTTAAACATGGCTATCATATCGCCTCTTAACCTTCTCTTCTCCTGGCTAAACCTACCCAGCTTCCTAAGTCACTCCTCCGAGGGCTTTGTGGTTTCGGGCCTTTGACCATTTTGGTTGCCCTCCTCTGGACATGTTCCAGCTTGTCAATGTCCTTATTGAACTGCGGCACCCATAATTATCATTGCCTCACTTACTGGGAGGATTGGAGCAGAAAAGCTGTATGACTTTTTGTTTTTTGCCTTGAAATCAATGTTTTTTAATTATTTTAATACTATAGAGAGTTTACTATTCCAGATGGAAAGAACATCCAAAAAGATCCATAAAATGGTCAAAAAAATCCATATTTCTCAAGTGTTGAGAAACCATGAGGAGAAGAATCCTATGCCATTTCCTTAACTGAAAACCCCAGGATTCCATAGGATGTTGAAAGTGAGATAATAGCACTATAACAGTCTAGTGCGGAAATGGTCCTAGAGTCAGGGGAATCTTTGTACTTTGGGACTTCTTTTGCATAAAGTTCACACATGGCTATGTTGCACAGAAAATAGCACTGTCTGAACAAATGATAATAATTTTGCCCAAATGTGGTCCTCCATGCAAAAACACAACGCTTGAATTTTGTGCAGAATAAGTCCTGAACTGCAAGTAGTTTTTGAAACTGCAATTTTCTGAAGACTTTCCTGCAGTAGGACGAAAATTGTTATCATTTCTCGTTGCTTCCTTTAGGAAGAAAATTAGTGGTGACTCAGATCCCTAAATACTACTGGAATCATAACAGATTGCATGTTTTCAGCTACATGTGCTTTGACTTGTATTTCTTTTTATCTTGTGAGTTGTCTTAAATCCCATTGTGGTGGAAGACGCTGGTTATACATAAAGGAACAAAACACAACCCCTGACTCCAACCCACCTCCCACTTCTTCCCAGGATCTCTGTTGTGGGCCCTTCTGCTCCTACTGTTGACCTGTTAACTCCACCATCTCCACTGGTTGCACCCACATGGTGGACTAAGCAACTGCTTCCCCATTTTAGACATCAGACAGATCTTTGGCTCTTACTTCTGGGAGACGTTGAGCTTGAGGTCCATGATTTCATCTGTGCTCTTTCCATCAATCGTCCACCAGACCTCCTGAGGGGAGTCCTTGAGGAACGTGAAGTGGACTTCACAATAGAGAACGAGGTCTGCTCCTGAAGAAAGGATAACACCAAAGGCGGTGTGATGGACAGCCATATTTCATGTTAGCCAGCAGCAAACAGATGAGGTGATGAAACACTTTAAATACACCTGGTTCCTTCTTGCAAAGATGGGCTCAAACTAAGATCAAGCTCAGACCTATTCAAGGCCATACTAAACTGCACTTAAGCTAGGGGAGGTAAGTTAGATCCAAAGCGGGGAACATGGACCACACATCCAAAAGGACCTCAGTTTGATTCCTGGTACCCCCAGGTTCAGTCCCTAGGATTAACTTAGAAATACATAAATGCAAGGTCTCCAATATTTCATTGTTATTTGCTGTCATGTCATCTTCAGCTTATGGCTGACCTATGAACGAAAGACATCCCGCAGACTCTATTATCAGCAGTGGTGCTCTGATCGGCAGACTCAGAAGGACTCGATCCACCTGCTATATGTTTTTCTTCTTCTCCCATTGCCTTCCACTTTCTGTGACCTTATCTGCTTTTTTTAATGATAGATCCACTTTCCAATAAAGAGCCACTTCTGGTCAGTAAATCAATTTAGATTAAGGGCAGGGAAACTACAGCTTCCAGGAACATTTCTGTGCCAATCCCTCAGGCTTCTCCTTGACAACCAAAATGCCCTGTCAAGCGCCTTTCCTCACCCCACCCCACCCAATTTATTTTTTTCCAGGTCATCCTTTTGCCCCCAAGTGCCAAACCACTTTCTTCCAGAGTGGCAAACGGTCTTACTGACATCCCAAACACTTTCAAAATCTATCATCCAAAAGTGCATAAGAAAAGAAGAACAAAAATGAATCTAGCAGCACCTTAAATACTAACTGGTTTATTTTAGCATGAAGAACACACCTAAAACTGGAAAACGCAGTACAGAAGATGTGGTCTTTTTTCTGTTTAAGCCAATGCAGGTGGGAGGTACATGGGGGCTTCAAAGGACCCCCACCTCCTCCACAGATACCCCTGAAAGAGACCATACTCAGTCAAGGTGGCTTGGTTCTAAGGTATCTTCACAGGTTCCTAACAGCCACTTGGGCAAACTGGAGGCCCTCAAAAAGACGCTGTACAGCCGATCACGGTCAGTTGAACATGCAAAGCCCGTTGCACAATGAAAACAGTGATTCCAGAATTTAAATCCAAGGAATGGGCAGCAACGGCTAGACCTTTACCTGGCTTGAACTCATAGACGACATGACTGTTTGGAGTGATTATCTGTGGAGCCGTTGATCTCTCCGGGGCCGCTGCAGACAGAACGAGTACAACAGAAGGGGGATTTTCAATACATTTTCACTTCCATGTAAAAAAAAAAAAGTTACAGGTATTTTCTACATTTCTTTGAGAAAACAAATCAGAATCCAGCCCCTTTCACTGTTTTCAATGCTCATGGATGCAACTCCTAATTAAGCTACCCTGAATCCCAGTTTTGGGGGAAAGGGAGGATATAAATAAAGATGGTGACAGCAGCAGAAGCAACCACAACACAGTGAGGGACGGTCTCACTCATCCGAGCATGCTAGAGCTCTAAGATCTTCAACAGAGGCCCTTCTCTCTGCCCCTCTACTTTCCTAGGCATACTTACGAGAACCAGGGAGACAGGGCCTTCTCCGTGGCTGCCCCCAGACTGTGGAACTCCCTCCCTGGAAAGGCAAGCCCAGCTCCCTCCCTGCTCTCTTTCTGCTGGCAAAATCATTACTAATCATTCGCATGTGGGCCTAAAATTGTACGACGACGCATAAAATCTCCTGGAAAATTGCTGTGTTGCTTGCTTTGCTCCAAATAAACACTTCTGTTCAAACTCTGAGCGAAGCTTATGAGTGCAAGTGACCCAGGACACGACACCGGCAGAAGCCGGAGGGGAGCTCCTTCATCTGAGCATAATCCTTGGGCAGGCTCAGCCAGAGAGAAGCACTTCTCCAAGCATCAAGGTCCTAAGTCACTGAGGTCTTCCAGTGTTTTTCTTTCCTTGGTGGAAGAATTCCCTTCTGGCTACCACAGCCTTTCACACTTCTCCAAGCAAAGTCCCCAGGCAACCGTCACTGCCAAAGTGGAGGTGTTTCAAAACTCCTTTGTCACACTTGACACCTGGACAAAATAGACTTTTCTCTTAAAATGACACGGGTCTGACAAACGGGCCTCCTCGTGACAGCTAGATGGACCACAAAGAGCACCCAGGCAAAAGGGCTAAACAGAGGGGCGGCTGGGAAGGCGGGAGAGGTTTTAAAGGAAAACAGCTTTGAGACTACCTTCATTCTTGACTCAGAAAAGTAGTTTTCCTCTAAGAGAACATATTTTTTTATATATATATATATATATATATATATATATATATTAATGTTTCGGCAAAATAAAAAATAAACACAAAAAAAGAAAATTTGTGTACAGTTTACAATCCTATCCAATATATACATTTTTCTTCCATGTAACCTATTCCGGAGCAAATAATTATTCTTGCACTTTATACCTTGTCCTCTATTCCTTAAGTATTTTTACCCAGTGTGTTATTCACAGAGTAAATTTTATCAGACCTTTTGTCTAACGTAGTATTACTACTTCAACTTTATAAACTTCAGTGTAACTTTTGCCTTATACGTAAATTACATATATAACATATACAGATTGTATACATAAATCATTTTTATCCATTACTTTATGTGATCATGATAGCTTCAACTATTTATAGTAGCTTCATTCCAATCCTTCTCTTTTCGATCCGTCCTTATTCCACCATACAGTAATGTTAGAATTCTCTCCGTATATTAAGAATTTCTCCAGTTTTGGAGAAACAGATTTACTGGAGCCCACTCTCTCTCTATTTTCCCCTCTATATGTCCTCTTAGTCTTTGTGTCAAATTATCTGTTAACTTAATTTCTTGCAATTTACGAATCCAGAGCTCAATATCCGGTGTTTCATGTTTTTTCCACAACGTAGCATATCATGTATAACAATACCCTAGCATATTTCTTCTTAATATTTGGATCTATCATATGTATCATATTTAATAAATATGTTTCAGGTGTCTTCACAAATTCGATTTGAAGAATTTCTTCTATTTTTTTATGGATATCGTTCCAGTATTTTCTTGCTTTTTCACAAGTCCACCAAAGATGGTATGTCGTGCCTATACCAGTTTGGCATTTCCAACATTTACCGGATCCCACCTTATAGATCTTTTGGAGCTTAGAAGGAGTCATATACCATCTGTGGAAGCTCTTCAAGTAGTTTTCCTTGAGACTTTGAGCAGCTGTGAATTTATGTGTTAGCTTCCAGCTTTCTTGCCAGTGTTCAAGCTCCACAGTATGGCCAATATTCTGAGCCCATTTGATCATTACCGTTTTTACGGTCTCATCTTCTCTCTTATAGAGTAGTAGTGACTTATATAATTTGGCAATTATTCTTGGTGGGTTCTCTCTTATGATTTTTATTATTTCACGATGTTCTTTCAAATTAAAGCCATACAGTTTCTGATCGTTGTTAAATCTCTCCTTCAGCTGTCGGTAGGGGAACCAATTTATTTTTATCCCCTCCTCTCCCAATTCAGATCTGTCCTTCATTTCTGCAGTTCCATTTGTTTGTTCAGTGATTATGTCTTCATATTTGAGCCAATTATTTGTAATCTTCCATCTTCCATAGAACCCTTCTTGCGGGGAAGCCTAGCCTGGAATCCGATTAATGAATATTCTCTTATAATTGTTCCAAACTGACAAGATTTTCTGACATAATGATACGAAAAATCTTTGTCTGTCTTGGCTTTATTGTAACATAAGTACATGTGCCATCCCATTCTTACGTCTGAACCCTCTAACGGTAGCAGTCGTTCATTACTTAGGTTGATCCAGTCTGCTGTCCAAGACATTGCAGCGGCTTCATAGTACGTATAAAAGTCTGGGGCTCCTGCTCCTCCTCTAGATGTTAAATCTGTCAAAATTTTCCAACTGATTCGTGGTTTCTTCCCTTCCCAGATAAATTTGGTTATGTCTTTTTGCCACTGCATAAACAGTTTTTTATTGCTTATAATGGGTAAGTTTTGAAATAGAAATATCACCTTTGGTAACACGCTCATTTTAATGGCAGCCAATCTTCCCATCAGTGAAAGTTTCTGTTTTGTCCAATCTTCTAGGTCTTTCTTAATTTCTTTCCATTTTCTTCCGTAATTATTTTCCTAAAGTTCATTATTTTATTTAGAAATCCAAATTCCAAGTATCTGATCTTCTTGGCCGATTTAAAACCCGTTATCTCAATTAATTTCTCTTTTTCTTTTTTGGTTGTGTTCTCTGTCAAGATTGCGATTTTTTCTTTATTTGCCTTGAATCTAGATAATTCACCAAATTCGCTCATCAGTGCATTAATCCGATTAATACTATTTAGGGGCTCGTCTAAAAACAAGGCAAGATCATCAGCGAAAGCTTTTAGTTTGAATTGGTATTTTTTAAGTTGTAGCCCTTTCACTCCTTGATCATTACGTATTACATTGTTTAGTATTTCCATTGACATTATAAAGAGAAGCGGGGAAAGTGGACATCCTTGTCTCGTCCCTTTTGTGACTGTGATTGAGTTTGTTTTTTCTCCGTTAATGATTAGTTGAATTGTTTGCTGTTGATAAATCGCCTCTATCCAGGTTATAAATTTCGCACCGACTTCCATTTTCCGTAGTACCGCTTTTAAGAACAGCCATTTAAGCGTATCGAATGCCTTCTCCGCATCTATGAATATCATTGCAAGCTTCTTTTCGTTATGTTTCTCGTAATACTCGATTATGTCGATTGCTGTTCTTATGTTTTCTCTTAAAGATCTTTTTGGAAGGAATCCGTTCTGATCTTCATGGATTATCTCTGGTAATATACGTTTTAATCTATCTGCCAATATTGCTGCAAAGATCTTGTAGTCGGTGTTTAATAGGGATATCGATCGATAATTTTTGACGTCTGTATGGTCCTTGCCCTCCTTAGGTATAAGCGTTATATTTGCCCCTTTCCAAGATTGTGGTATTACTGTATATAAAGCTTCATTAATGGTTTTTTGAAGTGGAAGGGCGAGTTCCTGTTCGAACGTCTTATAAAAAAATTGCTGGAAAATCATCTGGCCCTGGGGCCTTGTGTTGTTTCAGTCATTTTATTGTTTCAACTATCTCGAACATAGATACTGAACAGTTAAGTATAGCTTGTTTTTCTTCAGAAATCTTACTTATAGAACATTTTTCCAAATATTTGCTTATTTTCTCAGTTTCTTCCTGTGAAACTGGTTTTGCATTGAAAAGTTTTTTGTAATATTCAAAAAAGGTTTGTTTGATACCTTCTTGATGGGTAATTCTTGTTTCCCCTTTTTTAATCTCCAAAATCATTCTCTTATTTTTTTTCTTTCTGCAATTTATGCGCTAACCATTTTGATGGTTTGTTAGCATATTCAAAAAACACTTGTCTTGCCTGTATAACTTCTTCTATTTCTTGAAGATACTGTTTGTTTAGTAGTGATTGGAGATATTTAAATTCCTTAACTAGTTTCACATTTGATGGGTCTTTTCTTAATTGTTTGTCAACTTCCCTCATTTGATCTAAAGTTTTTTGCATTTTCACGTACTTTTCTTTGCTTAGTTCGGAGTTCCATTTTGTGAAAAGACCCCTGAATACAGCTTTGCCTGCATCCCAAGTCCACTTCATAGCGACATCCAATGTAATGTTTTCTTGGAAGTAATTGTTGATTTCTGTCTTAGCTCGTTGGATATATTCTTCATTACTTAATATCTCTTCATTTAGTCTCCAGAATCTCTCAGTTGCTCTTAATTTCAATTCTATTTGAACTGGATTATGATCGGAGCATAATCTTGCTAAAATTTCCATATTGATTATTCTTCCAAGAAGATTTGATGATGCTAGTATGATATCTATTCGAGACATTGTCTTATGTCGCTCCGAGTAAAATGTGAAGCCTGGGGTATTTCCTTCTTTATATATCCATACATCCAACAAGGAAAAGTCATCCATCAATGTAAAAAAACTCTTTGGTAAGCTCTTTTTCCATTTTGTCGCATTGATTTTTTTGGGGCTGACCTGTCATTAACGGGGTTAATGACACCGTTCATGTCCCCCACAATCACAAAATTATCTTGGTTGGCGTTTTGCATATAGTTAGTAAGTTCTTGGTGCATTTTTTGGAAAAAGTCTCCTTTTGCACCGTTAGGTGCATATACTCTGACGATTAAAATTTTGTTTTGTGAACTGCTGATTTCAACACCAATATACTGTCCATTTCGGTCTTTAAAGATTTCTTTTGTGGGGTATTTGTTGTTTATATAAATTATTTTTCTTTTCTTCTTATCAATGGTTGACACGAAGCACTGGCCCAATTTAAGATTTCTTACATATTTCAGATCTTTCATATGCATTTTCACTTCCTGCAGGCATATAATATCAAGATGTTGTTTTTCTAAATAGTGAAATATTTGTCTTCTTTTGAACTCCGAATTTATCCCTTTAACATTCCAAGATTGAATTTTAAAAGGCATGATGATAGATATCTAGTTCTTGATAAATTATCCTGTCTTTAACTTACGATTCTACTTCTTCTAGTTCTTCTTCTTCTTCTTCTTCTGTTTCTTGTACCTCGCCTTCTGATTGATATTCGTTGTCTTCAACAAATGCTTTTGCTGCCGAATCCGTATTTGTTTCGTCAGTTGACTTGTTCTCCTTGGACCTTTTCATGTAATTTTTTCCCGTACTTTGTCCTTTTAGTTGCTTTTCTTTTTCAGGTACCTCTGCTTGTTCAATGTCTCTTTTCAATCGTTCCAACATTTCTTGTGCCTTATGTATTGAATTAATTTTATACCTCTTCTGACGGTAAGAGAACGAGATTCCCTCGATTTTTTCCCATTTGTTTGTAATTTTATTTCTTGCCAAAAAATTTGCTAGTGGCTTATAATCATGCCGTTTTTTGAGAATCTAATAGGGTATATCCTTGAAAATTTAAAGTTCAAAGTCCCCCACCATTAGTTTCTTCTCGTAACTGGTTTGAATTATCTTTTCTTTTATCATAGTTCTGGTAAAGGAGACAACTACGTCTCGAGGTAGTTTTCTTTCTCTTGCGGTTTTAGATGTAATGCTGAACATCCGATCTAATGATATCTCCAACTCTCCTTCTGAAATTCCAATAAACTCTGCCAACGCTGGTATCAAAATCTGGTAAAGGTTTCCCAAAGTGCTCTCTGGCAGTCCTCTCAATTTTATGCATCTTTCTCGGTACCGAAGTTCGTGAGCTTCAATCCAGTAATTGCCCTCTTCTTGTTGTTTGCTGAGCGTTCCTATCGACCCCTCCAACTGTTTTGTTTGTTCTTTTATGTTTTTTGTTTCTCCTTTTAGCTTTGTTATGTCTTTAACTATGTTATCGATCTTCTTACCTATAATCGTCGACTCTTGTTTCATATCTGCACGTAATTCGGATCTTGTCTCTTTTAGATACTTTCTGATCTCTGCTTTGAAACTTCTGAACTCTTCCAGCATCTGCATCATCAATTCAGTTGATTTTGTAGATGCATATATTGATGTCCTTCTCGCAACGGTTACAGTTGTGGTAGCAGCCGCTGCAAGATTTGCTGATCCTTTTCTAGTTCTTGGATCCATCTTAATATGATTCACTAGTAGTTTGTTTTGGTACTGTCTCACTGTTGGAGTACTCTCTCAGTAGTCACTATCCAAATTACGTCTACTCCACCAATTTAGTTACTCATGTATAAGCAGTTCATTATACAATTTTAGTACCTATTATAAACAATTCTTGTGAACCGTTCTTCTGAACAATTCATTCAATATTCAATCTAAACAGTTCATTCAGGTATAGTCTATTCAATCAGAAAAAAAACCCAGTTCATTCCATATATAACTAGGTACTTCAAATATATAGAGTTCACTCAATATTCAAATACAAACAGTTCATTCAGTATTCGCTATTCTATAATCGATTTTTCAATCCAGTAATCACTATTCAATTCAGTTCATTCAGTTCAGTATTCAATATTCAATTCAGTTCATTCCATTTTATTCAATTCATTCCATTCCATTCAGTTCAATTCAATTCAGTTCGTCTGTGTGCTATGTACTATTTATAAACACTTATTAATCAATAGAAACAGTGTATGTATAAGCAATGTATGTCTTTGTATATATGAGCAGTGTATGTGGATGAAAAGTATATATATTAATAAATAGACAGTTTATAAATATATGAATTGATAAGCAATATGTAACAAATCAAATATGCACTATTAATTCTAACTACTTGTTACTTCTCTGTTAGCTATATATATGATACTTAAATCCAGTCAGGTAATCAATTGTTCAATTAATAAAAAAGAAAACCAATTAGTTAAACAGTTAATTCATTAGTTAATATTTAAATCAAATCAGTTAGCAATCGCATCTTATTTCCAATATAAAAAGCACACGAACGCTTGTCCTTGGAGGGGGGGGAGGGTTACCCACCAATCGCGTTGTGAATCAGACTTTAGAGACCACGTGCTTTCGACCTCACGTATTGAGTCTGTACAAAGTTTGATCCTCAATAAAATACCTGTCTCTTTTTTATGCAAATCTTGACAACGGATCCAAATTAAATTAGGGCAAAAAGTCTATAGTCACGAAGTTTTACGGCAGTCTTTACATTGTTTTCCAACTCTAGCCAGATTCAAAGTCGATCCGCTGCCTAGTCTCTCACGGTCTCTTCACTTGTTGCTCAATGGTGTTAATGGTGCTTTGTAGCGAAGTAGAGATCTCTGTTCTTCTCTCCCCTCACACCTCCCAAGTTAGCATGATTCATACAGTCCCGAAGAAAAAAAAACCAAATGGAGCCTAATCAAGGATATCCTCAGATGCTCATAAAAGAAAAATATTTGTAAGTCCTGCTTTTCCCCGTTTTCCCCTTCTTGTATTTTTAATCAGGAGGCAATAGACAGCACACCACGTGGCAGCAGAGAGCAGATTAAGGGAACTAATTCTACCAACTTATTTTTCCAATGTCCAAAAGTTCAAAAGTCCACCTAATGATCTTAATTCGTGAACTCCAGTCTTTAATCTTCAATAGATTTCCTCTCTTAGTGTATCAAATGTTAAAAAAGAGATGTTCTCGTATAGTCTATATGTTCCTATGGCTTTTTGTAATAACGCTTAAAAAAACAGTCTTATGTCCAGGACTGGAATGAAAGTAACTTACTTTGTCCAGGGCATAAGCAAGCAGTCACTGTGAATAAATCCGATGAGTCTTAATGTTATTGCTCTGTCAAGGTTCTTTTTAATCCTTTAGTTGAGGCTTACTGAAGTTTGCTTTTAAAAGTCGGTAGCGGCGCTTTATGCCGTTTTCGGCGACAATGACATGGCTGTGGAAGGCTCTTCGGTCCCCTCGCACTCCATTCGCTCCTACAGAGTCTTCGCAGGCCTTCTGTAGGGGCTGGGAGCCGGCATCCGGACCCCCTCCGAACCCCACTAGAAACCTCTTTACCGGGAGGGTACCTCCACCAGGTTTGGTGGCTTAATTCCCGGTTAATCCACACTGTGTGGCAACTCGAAGCAGAGCTAAAGCTTCGGGCTACCTCTCGCGTCCGCCATGCGACAGGAAGGCTAAGAGAACATTTTTTAAAACAGCAACAATTTCGGTGGGTTTTTATGGTTTTCTAAAAGCATTTGTGGGAGGAAGAGGGGAGGGACATGGGACCCATCTCTCTATCTTGTCTTGCCTTGATGGCATGGGGATGTTTACACAGATGTCACCATCTCAGACTTGGGTCATTTCCGCACTAGACTGTTGTAGTGCTATTATTCCGCTTTCAACATCCTATGAAATCCTGGGGTTTGCCGCCTGTCCCCTCCCAAAACCGCAAACCCCAGGATTTCATAGGATGTTGAAAGCGGAATAATAGCACTACAACAGTCTAGTGCGGAAGGAGTCTTGGTCAACAACCCATTAATTCAGAAGATTTAGCTGAAAGAGAAACAGAGAGATGGTCTGAAAATGAATCAAGTCATCTTGGTTGTTTTTCTTCTACTATTGCTTTCTTTTCTGTGTTTGTGCGTAAGGCAAGATTAAAATCTAATGCCACTATGATGCCATTTTTAGCAATAACGTGCCTCTTTCCAGCTAGATCGGTTTTTATGTGTATTTCTTTTCCCGTTTTGAGTCCCAGCTTTTGGCAAAAGGCAGCACACAAACAAAGGAACACAATATTTGGCAGTCCAGCAATGCCTTTTGGTCTTGTTGTGTGCTTTCAAGTTGTTTCCAAGTCGTGGTCACCCTAAGGTGAACCTACCATGGGGTCTTCTGAGCCTGAGAGTATGTGACTTACCATATGGGTTTCCATGGCTGAGTGGGAATTCGAATGCTGGCCCCCAGGCTCCCCATCAAGGCCTTTGGGCCTTGATAATTCACCCCAAATACTCTTGTCCATATTATTAAAAACTGTTTACTTAGATTATTTTATTAAAAGTATTTAGTATTGTTGTTCTTTTTGACGTGCCTTCTGTTTTAAAATCTGTTTTAAAACTCATTAATGAGTTATGACGTTTAATATGTTTGTAGCTTATTTAAATTATCTCTACTGTTTTAAACTGTTTGATATATAATAGGTATGATTTATAATACATTTAATAAGTAAATAGAGTTAGAGAGAAATAGAAATGTAAAGATCTTTTTTTCGTAATTTTCTCTTCACTTTTATGTTTGTCATGTTATGTATTTTTGTTTATTTTTCCTTTTTTTAATTTTTTTTATTATTAAAAAGAAAAAGGAACAATACACAACAGAATAAAACAAAAACACCACATGAATAACATAAATGTGAAAAAGAGAAAAATTACAACACAAATAGCTTACATTACTATTTCTCTCCAGATCCTTTATCATCATATACTTATTCAACATATTATGTATCACACTGATTATATATTTTTATTTCATGTATCTAAATCTCAATCTCCTTGTACTCATTATTCCTATAGTAATTTCGTTCTTAAATCTATTATTTTCAACTATATTTAACCTATTGCTAATAGTATATATGATCCTGTTATTAACCATAAACTCTAACCCTAAATGTGAGCCCATTTCCCAGAGCCAATTATATTTCAGCTTACTCTGCTTTCCAAAATTGTAATTCTTCTTGTGGAGGTGTGACACTTTGCTCTTTTGCTAAAGCCTTTTCCACAAATATTTTGATATTGCTTCAAAGTCATTCCTTTTCATTATCCCCTTTTTAACCTTGATTCCACATGTTAACTTATCATTGATCACAATTTTCCACACTTCTTTATACAAATCCTTTATTTGAAAATCTTCTTGAATTTTCCATTTTCTCAATATAATTAGCCTTGCTGCAGTTAATGAATTTGTAATTAACTCATTCATTGTCTGGGTACAATTAACCTTATCAAATATAGATAACAACGCTGTACTCGGACATATTTGTAAATCAATTCCTGTTATCTCTTTTATCTCTTTAAACACCATTTGCCAATATTTCTGTATACCTTCACAATTCTACCACATATGGATATATGTGCCAATTTCTTGGCAACCCCTCTAAAAATTCCACCACATATGGATACATGTGCCAATCCCTTGGCAACCCCTCCAAAAATTCCACCACATATGGATACATGTGCCAATCTCTCGGCAACCCCTCCAACACAACCTTGAATGATTCTTGTCTATATAGTTTAACCTTATTGGTGTTAGGTACCATCTCCAAACCAATTTATAATAGTTTATTTTTCCTTATAATAATTTTTTAAAAAAAAAAAAGGTTGTTTTAACATTATCTATAAGCCGCCCTGAGATCTTTTGGTATAGGGCAGAGCATAAATACCTTAGAGAATTTACGTTTGAGAGCTGGACTAAAACCCTGGAGACCAGGGTTCAAATCCTTGCCCTGCCATGAAAATCCACTGGGTAACCTTGGGCAAGTCACACTGTCTCATCCTCAGAGGAAGGCAGGGTGAGACCGCCCTCTGAAAAAGTCTTGAAAAGAAAATCTCATGATAGGTTTGCCTTAGGTTTGTCATAACTGGGAAACAACTTGAAGGTACAAAACAACAACAGCAACAATAAACATTTTACAGAACAAGCATGGTATAGCAGTTTGGGTACAGGGCTAGGATTCTGAAGACCAGGGCCTGAATCCTTGCTTGGCCATGGAAACCCCCTGGGTGTGCAAGTCACACTCTCTCAGCCCCAGAGGAAGGCAACGGCAAACTTTCTCGGATCAAACCCGGCCAGGAAAAGCCCATGATAGCTTCACCTTAGGACCACCATGAGTCAGACATGACTTGAAGGCACACAACAAGAACAATAATAATAATATTTTTTTTAATAAGATAAATATAAGTAACTATGACAGCCTATTGGGGTGATTCCCCCCCAAGGACCTCTCCCCGCCTCTCGCTGCCCCCACTTCCCCCTCCACAACCCGCCTTACCCGCCACCTTCACCCTGAACGTTCTGGTGAGGTTGAAATCCCGGCCGTTCTCTCCGTAGGTCGCGACGCAGGTGTAGTCCCCCTCGTAGGCCTCGCGGGCAATGAAAAAGGTGAGGTTGACGCCGAAGGCTCTCCGCTCGTAAAAACCATCCACCAGTTTGCAGAACTGCAACAAGGACAGAAACGCCCACCCTTATCAACGGGTAGGACAAGGGTGGGAAATGGCACAGGGGCCCGGGGGCAACCCCCTTCAGCCACCCTGCAAAGGCCGGGTCTCACCCCACTCCCACAGAAAAAGATTCACAAACACCTCCGTTTTCGTCAGACGCGTTCCCAAAACGGACACAGACATTATATTGCACCAGGTTCTATCAGCACTTTAAGAAGGCCCTCTGGTGTAAATAGAAGTGCTCGTGAATTCTTCGGGGTTCCGGAGGGCAAACTGTCTGGTGCTGGGGGCACTTTTGTCTGTTCTAGGGAGCCTTCTGCAGGTTCTCTGGGTGAAAAATCCTGGGAAAAAAACCCACTGATTTTTACTGGGGCTGGTGTGGGGCTTCAGGGTCCATAAAGGTGGGATCCAGGGGCCACTTGGGGGCCACAGGCTGCCCTCTCTCCATCTCTGAGGTAGGAAATGCACATTTGCTAAGTCTCCAAGAGATTTATTTCCTGTGGAGAGAAAAGGGTGAAAGAGCACCATTTACTGAGTACTGACGTGGAGTCCCAGGAGTCGCATACTCAAAGTTCGGGACTTTGGAAACAATAATCTTCAGGAGCGTAAACCTAGAGACATAGAATCACAGAATCCTAGAGCCGGAAGAGATTCCAAGGGCCGTTCAGTCCAACCCCGTTCTGCCACGCAGGAATAGGCCGTCCAAGCATTCCCAACAGAGGGATGTCCAGCCTCTCTTCAAATACCTCCAAAGAAGGAGACTCCATCACACGCCATTGAGGCAGCAGTGAATTCCCCTGTCAAACTGCTCTTACCACCAGGAAGATTTTGCTAATGTTTAGGTGGAATCCCTCTTCCTGTCGTTTGAAGCTATTGCTCCGTGTCCTAGTTTCCAGAGCAGCAGAAAACAAGCTTGTTCCATCCTCCATATGACATCTCTTTAGACATTTAAACATAACTATCATGTCACCTCTTAACCTCCTGTTTTCCAGGCTAAACCTAGCCAGCTCCCTAAGCTCCTCTTCATAGAGCTTCATGGTTTCCAAGCCTTTTACCCTTTTGGTCACCCTCCTTTGAATATGACCCAGCTTGTCAACGTCCTTTGGAACTGAATTTAGGTGCCCAGAATTGGACACAGCATTCCAAGAGAGGTCTGACCAAAGTGGAACAGAGTGGGACTATTACTTTTCTCGACCTAGACGCTATTCACCTATCGATGCAGCCCAGAACTGCACTGGCTTTTACCTGCCCTGGAATCCCGTTGGTGTCTTACCTACGTGTAAGTTATCGTACAGAAGGGGTTGGATATTTTTGTCTGAAGCAGAATTTGCACATTTAGTTCAGCGTTCCAGAAGCAGAGAAAGGAATACCGTTTGCTCAAACTTGAAAACAGACTGAAATATCAACGATGGAAGAAAGGACTGTCAAGGTTGCTAAGTTAGCCCAAATGACCAAACTAAGGTGGTTTTTAAAGGGTAAGCCAACTGAAGATTTTTTGAAACCACTTTTTGGGCAATAAGAAATCTAACAGTGAAATCTGTGGCCAGCGTTACTTGTAATCCTAGTAGGATTCTAGCTGGATCAGCAACGGTGGAATAATTTTTTTCTTTTTTTAAATCTTTTTTTTTTTTTCATTACAATTTGGCTTGGGGAGCTCAGAGCCTTTTTGTGTTTTAGTAAGTTAGTGTTTAGTGTTCTAATTAGTTAGTGTAGTGTGTATTATATGCTTTTTCCCTTTCTTCTCTTTTTCTGCTTTTCATTTTCTTTTTTTTGAATGTATATTTCTCTGATCATGATTGTGAGTCTGACTGTGAATTGGACGATTTGTTTTAAAATTAATAAATAAATAACCTTTAAAGAAAGAAAGAGTTGGGGAACATGTGGGAACATTTTCCCTCTCAGAAATCTTGGTGATGGGCACTATTTTGCAGTGATTACGGCCAAGAAGCCAGTTTTCAGGTCACATCCATCTCCATTTAGTGATGTTAAGACAAGGGCAATATACCATTTTTAATGGGGTTTTACTAGCAGGGCCAACGAGCCGCTATCTGCAAAAATTTTGCTAATTGATTGTCTGGATTTGAATTTTAATTGGCAAGGCCGTTTCAGTCAAATGAGGCCATTCCTCTTCGCTCAGAAGAAAGGGAGTGGTGATCAAAGCGACGGGCGTCTCACCACGACACGGCTCCGGACACGAATCGTGATTCCACCGAAGGATGCTTGAGGAAGGCAAGGATTTGCTGAGGAATTGCGGGGTGGGTGGGTGGGTGGGATATGGCTCCCCTTCCTCAGAGGCTGACCCACAGAGCTGGGGCTAAATAAACCTGCTAGCTTAAAACTTCTGTGCCAGGGAGAGCGAATGATGTGCCCGGGGGGTAGAATTCTGGCACAGACATAACTGACACAATTTGCAAGAGAGCGCGTTCTTTTCTCTGTTCCTGCTTGTCTGTTAATGACTAACAAGCAGGCAGAGGGTTTCTAGAGTCCTTGTTAGCCTCGTGGCAAAGTCACAACTGCTCTCCAGTGGCACAGGAAGGGTTCATTTGCGTTTCGTAGATTGCCAGTTGGACTACGGCCTTGGAGATCAGGGTTCAGTTCTCTACTCGGCCATGGAAACCCGGTGGGTGACCTTCGGCACGCCACACGCTCTCAGCCCCAGAAGTTCTCTGGCTAAGAATCCTAAAGGCCCATCCCTAAACTCCAAGCCCCAGGATTCCACAGGAGGACGTTGAATCTGGAATAACAGCACCGTAACAGCGTAGGGCGGAAACGCCCTGAGAGAAGGGCCCCTCCTGAGGTGCTCAGAGCCCGGCCTGGTTCATACAGGGAGACAGAGTAGTCAGTCCTGAGTCGGATATACAGTCATCCCTCCACATTTGCTAGGGTTGGGGCACAAGACCCCCGTGAAAGCGGAAAAACGGTGCATAACTCTAGGCCTTCCCAAACCATATTTTACACACACGCAAAAGTATGATCACCATATTCAACCTACTGTGGATTCCTCTGAAGCACGGGGGTTCCTTCCCAAGGCTGGGAAGTTGGGGGCTGGTGGGGCTTCCTGCCCCCTCCACTGCTGCCCCACACCATTTTTACCAGGGGCTTAGAAGCCTCGTTTTCAGTTTTTCAGCCTCACGAGGCTTGCAGTCCCTATTAAAAATGGCAAAGGGAGGCAGCAGAGGGGACAGCAAATAATCCACGAATAATCAAATCCACAAAAGTGAAATCCGCAAATGTGGAGAGCTGACTGTACCAGCAAGCTCGGGAGCACACAAACAAAGGGAACACACACCTGCCGAGGAGGGCTCCTAGCCCACGACCCAAAGCCCACGGTGTTGGCTGTGCCGCTTTGGCACGGTTACCTCAACGGAAGTGACGATGCTCGACATGACAACACACTCTCCAAAACGAAGACCCCGACGAGCATCAGCTCTTGCTCTTACCCTGTACCAGCGGAACTTTGGCTTGACGTTGGCTGGATAAAACCCTTCCACATCCGGGCAGGTGAGGTTGATGTTGGTGTAGCCCAAATAGAAGAGGACTTCTTCCGGCTTAACGGCTTGGCTGACGCAGGATCCGGGGTCTTTGTTAACCACCTCCAGGGGGAACGCAACTTTACTGCAGTAGGTGGTGTTCCTGTGGGAAGCCAAAGCTTGTCACAGTTGTGGCAGCACCGGAGGAGGGAAGAGTCACACTGGAAATGCTGATGAAACCTACGGCCCTTTCTCACTGCACAAGGATACCACTACGATTCCACTTTGACTGCCCGGACTGCATCCTTGGCACTCTGCAATTTAAAGTGGCTCTAAACCTCAGTGGCAGAGAGTTCTTAATACCACACAGGAAACTGTTGCTTGAGCGCATTTTTCGTTTAAAAAAAAAAATAGGGATCTTCTCACATTACTCAGGCCATCTCCGCACTAGACTGTTATAGCGCTATTGTTGCACTCACGACATCCTGTGGAATCCTGGGGTTTGCAGTTTCGGGAGGGGCCGGCTGGTCCCTCCTGAAACTGCAAACCCCAGGATTCCACAGGATGTCGCGAGTGCAACAATAGCGCTATAACAGTCTACCACGGAGATGGCCTCAGTCATAGCACTATGATCCCACTTTAACTTCCACAGCTGCATCCAGTGGAATCCTGGGATTTGTAGTCTGGGGGGGCAGCACCAGAACTCTCAGGCTGGGAATTCTAAACGCCTTTCCCTAAACTGCAAATCCCACGCTTTTGCAGGAACCATGGATGTTAAAGTGGACTCCCAGCGCTATAACCACAGGGTGTGTTTAGTCCTCCCCATAAAACAAGGACAGAAAATCACGGACTCCCAGGTGCTGTTAGACTGTAATATCCGTGAGTCCTCATCACTACACTAGAAAGGACTGATGGGAGTTGCAGCTTAGCCACAAGCTGCCCACCCCAACAGAAAACAGGAAATACGAGAGCCTTAAGAGAGACAGAACCGCGTTGGTTCAGACCGAGGCCTCGTGGAGTCCAAGGTTCTGTTCACACCAAAGCAGGCAACCCGCTGCCCCAAAGGGAAGCCGAGCGGTGGACCCCAGGGCAACTGAAGCCCCCTATGACGGGCACTCAGAGGCCTCTTTCCTCTGGTATCCGAGGGGATGCCGGGCTCTCTTAACTTGCAGCCAACGACAGCTGCCTCCTCCCTGATTTGCTTATTTTTACATGCAGCATTTCTCCCAGCATGGGATGCAAAATAGCTTATACCAGTTGGAAACAAAGTTCAGCCCAAGTCTTCTTTTACATTTAAAAAACAACAACAAAACAATTAAACAAGAAATCACGCATTCTTAAAAAGCAAATAGCTAAAAGAATTGAAAGCACATTTAAAACACAGCTTTATACTACATTTAATTTAAAGATTAAATTAAAATATTATTAATGGAAACATTTAAAATTCCATATCCTCTGAAGATGCCAGCCACAGACGCAGGCAAAACGTCAGGAGAAAATACTAATAAAACACAGCCTCGAAGCCCAGAAAACCCACAACAACCTACGGATTCCGGCCGTGAAAGCCTTTGACTTTGCATATTTAAAATTTAATTAAATTAAAATTAAGCCTTTGAAACCGGAGCTTTATTTGTTAAATATGCTAGGGCAACAAAGGGAAATAAGAAGTCATTAGAAGATATTATTATACTTAATAATTGCGACATATCTGAATATGCACAGCACTGGAAAGAAAAGAAACCTATTGATATAGAAGAATGGAAGTTAAAAGTTCTAGAGATGATAGAGATGGAAAAGTTAGCATTTTCTTTGAAGAATAAATCTATCCAGAACTTCGAGAAAGAATGGAAAAGAGTATTGGACTGGGTAAGGATATAAATGTATAAGAAATCAAAGAAGAAATAACGTAACTGTTCTTCTCTCTGTAAGATGGAAATTATGTCTGTAATGGAATGGAAACAAGCAATTTCAACTGGGCGATTTAAGCATGGAAGTGTGTGAGGGGGTTATTTTCGAGATAAAACTTTTAATAAAAATTACTACCAAAAAAAAGCCTTTGGGAGAGGCAGAGAAAGAACAAAACTCATATTATTACTACTACTACTACTACTGTTGTTATTGTTATACTAATAAAAGGTAAAAGCACACCACTTTGAAAAGACCCTGTTTGCCACACGATTTAAGAACCAAAAGGCCTCCCTAAATAAAAAGGCTTCCGGCTGCCAGCAGAAAGAGAACAGCGAAAGGACCCTCTGAATGCCTTGTGGGAGGGAGTTCCACAGCCTGGGAGCATCAGTTGAGAAGGTCCTCTGTTGTGTTCCCACCAAACACGCCCCTGATGGTGGTGGAACCACGAGAAAGCTCCCACAAGAATCTTAAAACTTGGGCAACTTCTTATGGAGGGATACAGACCTTCACAGAGTCTGGACGCCAGCTACCTAGGGCTTTAAGGACTATAAATCATGCTTT
Organism: Cyclura pinguis; assembly: GCA_030412105.1. Lineage (NCBI taxonomy): Eukaryota > Metazoa > Chordata > Lepidosauria > Squamata > Iguanidae > Cyclura > Cyclura pinguis. Next base: position 2,386,528 of record CM059601.1, read on the forward strand.
GGATTTTTCCTGGAAATGGATCGGTAGCTGTGGGTCCAACTGGGCAAGCTACATGTTCCCTGAAACTACCCCCTGTTGGAAACCTAGCTATAGTATTTGGGGTATTTTTATTATTATTATTAAGTCTGCAAAAGAATAACAACAAAAGCGAAAAAGAATAAATTGCATAACCTAAAGCTAAAATTAGAAAATATAAACAAAGAAAGGAAGGGACAGAGAAAAAAACAAGAAGAAAAATTACTTTTTAGCCGTTATATGCAACAGCCTTTCTCACTCAATTTGTCTCATTTCACTGCTAGGCTACACAACTCCTTCCTATTTTCACTAAATTACTAATAGTTAAATCCAATAACCGTCAAATCATCCATATCTTTCCTCAACAAGTCCACTATGGGTTTCCGCTCTTCAAGGACTTGGCTGCAGCCTTTTGGACCTCCTGAAGTTTCCAAACAGTTTTTAAAGAGGATGAATTCACGCAACACACTTCTAAAGCCAAGGAAAGACTCTTTTCCAAGCAACAAAGGAGATGGGACTCCATGCTGCAGGTTCCTGGGGGGGGGGGGCTGGCCTATGCCTAGGGTTACCTGAGCATGCAGGTGTAGTTCCCGGTGTCGTTGAGAAGAGCAGGGCGGAACCAGAGGGTGTCCTTCTCCTTGCTGATGTGGTTGTCCGGGAGGCGGAAGTTGATGGGCTCCTCCAGGTCCTGCCCTTGGCCGATCCAGTACCAGATGAGGGTGAGCCCGGCCGAGTGGGCTGTGCTGTAGTTGTACTTCAAGAAGGCCTCGAAGAGCGGGCATTTGATTTTGGCTGGCTCCCCGTTGTAGACCGGCTTGTGTTTCATGGTGTCCACTCCCCAGTCATCACAGCGCTCTAGGATTGAGGACAATGGCATGAAAACTCTTCTGATACCGAGGTGGACAACCAAAGTTCAACGAGAGGCAGAACTGAGGAGCTCCTATGGCATCTCTTTGGGACCCTTTCCACACTGGACTGTTACAGTGTTATTATTCTACTTTCTACATCTTATGGAAGGCCCCTCCTTTGAGGCCCCTCCCTAAACTGCAAACGCCAGGATTCCATAGGATGTTGAAAGTGGAACAATAAGACTAGAACAGTCTAGTGTGGAAATGGCCTTGGTCTCAAAGATGCTACAAGATCCCTTTGCATACTGATCCAGACAGCCTGTGCATCAACAAACCCTCTTTTCCATATGGCTGCACTTTTTTGGCCGTGGCACATAACACCTGTGTTCCACTGAAGGCTGTGGAAGCAAAGCAGAACATATGGTACCGCTGTCCATGGTGCATGAAGATGCACATTGTACATGCAGGTGTGCATTAATCCCTGCAATCATGCGTTCCACATTTGCTTGCACGTCTTTCCCAGATTTCTAGAGCTCACTTCTTCAACCTCACAAGGCTTCTGGCACTGAACATTTTTTTAAAAAAGGGGGGGTAAGGAGGAAAAGGCTGGCGGAAAGGGTAAATGAATAAATAAATGAAGTCCCACCAATCCACCAACAGAACAAAGAGGCTGAACAGCCACCAGCTTAGAAGGGGCTTTGACCCAAAGCCAAGGAGATATCGAGAATCATTTTTCGTTAAGAGAGAGAGAGAAATGATTTAAGTATGGTGGCCACATGCCCAGGAAGGAAGGAAGCGGCTTCGTCTTCATGACTCAGCGATGCACAAATTAAGATGAGAAGCCCTCAAACACAGATCCTCTATTGTATCCAGCTAATTTCTAACTATCCCACTGTCTCTGTACCCCTCAAGGCACCCAAAGGGGCCAAAAATTAAAAAACACCAGGAACAAAAATCACATTAAAACAATAACGAAGAGAAAATGCTACCATTGCACAAAAGAAAAACTCCTCATGACTTCTCAGACAATGCTTTCGCCAACCACAGATGCTGTCAGTCCTGGGAAAAAAAGAATACTGTTCTGACTTGGCACTGGAACGGAGATGGAAGAGGTTGCCTCTCTGTTCACAGGGGGCCTAGCACTAAAACCTTCGTAAATCACTTTGAATTTTTGGAGGAGAGGCAAGATCCTCTCAGGGACACTGTAGCTGTGGATTCCTACATGGCAGAACGGAGTTGGATTACCATACTGTCCAACACTTCACAGACGAAAACCAGGTCACATGAGGTCAGAAAAGATCAGTGTGCGGTCAAGATGGCAGAAGTTATGAATAAGGGAGAACAGACAAGCTAGAAGATGCTACAGCAGGTTGGTTTCCTCTTGACCCTACAAGGGAGGGGAAAATTATTCCCCTTCCTCTCCTTCCTGCTCATTTAATTCAGTGCAAACCACTTTTGAAATTTGAACTCAGTTTGCAGTAATGGAAGTAAGCAGAGGACAAAGGAGGACGAGGAGAGTGAAACTGAGACATTTTGAAAGCAGCTGAAAAAGTAGGATGGCAGAGGATTAATCATGACTGTCCTTGCCAAATTGGGGCAGTTGGAAGGTATGTTTTGCAGTGTTTGATAGTTTATGAATCATCACAACAGCTCAGCATGGTAGACCAGCATGATCAGTTTGCAGTAAATAGAGTAAGTTGCAGACAATGGACGTAAATGGCAGAAGGGGAGAGAAACTGGGACATTTTAAAAGCAGCTGACAAATGGGATGACAGAGGATTAATCAGGACTCTCCCCATCAAATCAGGTCAGTTTGGATTAGATGTCCTTTAGAATCCCTTGCAACTCAACGATTCTAGGATTATATGTGAGTTCCTGTTCAAATAAAACTTCCTCAGTTTTGTTCTTCCTGACTGCTTGTTTCCCGTGAGCAACTCTGGAATGTGTGAGACCTTGTTGCTGCATGTCCCCTCGTTCAAACACTCCTGGGACTGCTCCAACCTTTCAGAGGGTCTTTCCACACTACTTAACTATTGCACTATGATTCCACTCTAACTGCCATGGTTCTGGTCTATGGAATCACAGGCTTTGCAGTGTAGGGAGGGATATTTGGCAGTCTCCGTCAGAGAGCTCCAGCACCTCCCGAGACTACAAACCCCAGGATTCCAATGGAGCCAGCCATGGTAGTTAAAGTGGAATCATAGTGCGACAGTTATGTAGTGCAGAAAGGCCCCGGAGTATCACTTCCCTGGCACTTGCTTCTTCGAAGTACAGGAGAAAGACTTCCCAGCACGAAATGGTGCAAACTACCACAAACACGCACTCACACTCACACACACACAGAAACAGCCCAAAAGGTAGCCAGGAATGATGTGCTCTCTCTCCTAAGCATCCAACATGGTGGCCACAAGACTGGGCCACAGCCCTGACGGGCACCAGAAGATCCAAAAAATTGAGGGGCCCAGTCTTACACACCCCAGAGCGTGGCCATTTCCGCACTAGCCTGTTATAGCGCTATGATTCCACTTGCGACATCCTATGGAATCCTGGGGATTGCAGTTTTGTGAGGGACTGGCTGGCCCCTCCCGAAACTGCAAACCCCCAGCATTCCACAAGATGTTGCAAGTGGAATCAGAGCGCTATAACAGGCTAGTGCGGAAATGGCCCATGTCTCCCCCCACCTATGCTAATGCAAACAAAATTCTTCCGCCGGACACAGGCAGTGGCCCCACGGCTAGTGGCCTTGAGAAGACTCCAAAAGAGTTTCTGCAACGGGATTGAAACCCCTCCAATTCAGACAGCCTACCTGTCTCTCAGGTTCCCTGCTGTTTATCAGAAGGGACAGGGGAGCTCCACGCAGCTTGGAGCCCACAGAAAGACCTCACTGGTGACTAAGACAAATTGGTCTGTCAGTCCCTCTGGCTAATTACATGTCAACATGTTAATTTCACTCTGGTTCAGGATCCATTTGTTTTCATCAACATAACCCTTTGCTCGACAACCCCAGCACCTCTCTAGCCAAAGCAGAAAATGCTATCTATCATTGGGAATTTATTGCATAAAATTCGCACATGGTTGATTTGCATAGAAAACACCAACCGAATAGAAAGCAGCATCTTCTGCAAAAGAAAACTTCATTTTCTGCACAGGAAGTGGTATGTTTTGCACTGAAACATTGTTTTCCATGCAGACAATTGCTGCTTCCTGTGCAGAAAATGCTGTTTTCTGAGCAAAGTGACTACAGGTGAATTTTGCATAGCATAAGCCATTTCAAAAGAAATAGCCTTTGAAAATGGTGTGGTCTGTGAAGACTTTCTCTCAGTAGAAGAAAATTACTGAAATTATTCATTGCTACCTTTGAGAAGAAACTTAGCGAAGAATTACATCCCCATAAAGCTACGTGTGTGATTTTCAAATACTTCAAACTCCTACGGCCTCCAAAGAGAAGGTAAATTATATCTCTTAGAGTGGCAATTCATGTGTTAGATCAGTTGAAGGATCCATGGAAGATGGGGCCAGCTTGTTTCCTGCTGCTCGAGAGACCAGGACAAGGAGCAATGGCTTCAAATTTCAGGAAAAGAGATTCTACCTAAACATTGGGAAGAACTTACTGATGGTAAGAGTAGTTCGACAATGGAATCCATTGCTGCCTGGGAGTGTGGTGGAGTCTCCTCCTTCTTTGGAGGTTTTCTAACAGGGGTTGGACGGCCATTTGCCAAAGGAAGTGCTTGGACTGTGCCTTCCTGAATGGCAGAAGTGGGCTGGACTGGATGGACCTTGAGGTCTCTTTCAACTCTATGATTCTATGACTCTGGGGCAGAAACCACCACTTTGCCTAACCTTGCATTGGCCCATTTGGTGTCATGGTAAATTTCAAAGCAGTGTCTCATGAGGATACCTCCACAGCCATTTTCCCTTCCCAAAAGATATTTTTCCTTCATGATTTTCTGTTGTTTATTTTTTGAGGAGCTAACATAGCAATTAAAAACTCCATCACGAAAACCAGGCATCCTGCTAAAAAACTAATAAAATGTCACCATTAAACTTATAAGGCATGACAGCAATCCCATGCATAGTTACTTTGTGTGCCTGTGAAACCCCCCTTCATCTTACGTTGCCATCTGCTCCGAATGACAGCCTTGACTAGTTGAGTATTTTCCATCCATTCCTTCATTACCAGCCAATCCTCCTTCCTCCCCAAAATTTCAGCTCCATTAGCTGCCATTTTGTGGCTGATGCTACAAAGCACAGAGAGCATCAGGTACCAGTTTAATCAGGTGGCAAGGTTATTTTTGCACCTTCTGGAATATTTCAAGCTTTGACCAAGCTTGGAATATTCCAGGACATAAAACAGAAAGCACAACATCTGTTACAATTCCTCGGTCTTGGAGAAAACTGGAGAAATGATGAATTACTCAAGCCTTTCTAGATGAAGTACCTCCTTTTTGAGACAGAGAGGTCATATATGGAAGTAAGGCGGTTTTCCACAATGGCACTGCAAATTGTTATCATTTTGCAATGATACTGAATTGTAATGGTATGACAAAATAAATAAATGGATTTGCACAATTTTAAAGTGGGTGAAGAAGATTTTGAAGTAGTTAACTTTCCTATACTAAACTGAGACTGTCGTACTTTGGACATATCACAAAAAAACATACCACTAGAAGGTGACAACAATGCTTGGAAAGCTAGAAGGCGGTAGGAAAAGAGAGAGACTGCTTTATGGGTGAATGGATTCAACCAACGAAGCCACAACCCCTACGTTGCTAGATCTGCAAAGGGTAGTTGAGAACAGGGTGATCTGGAGGGTCCTTATTCCATAGGATTGCCATAAGTCAAAGTCAACTTGACAGCAGTACACAACGACAACAAAGTTCATTCATTAATCAACATGGAGACTGTAGTCAAGAAGCCAGGTGAAGACCCAGAAGTACAGCTATGAAGGAAACATCTAACATCCTCATGTATAAAGACTTAACATTAAATATCAAAGTCAAAATCATCAAGGCTATCATATTTCCAGTTTCTATGTACGAGGTGTGAAAGCTGGATGGTAAAGAATGCTGAAAGGCAGAAAATCAATTCATTGGAAATGTGGTGTTGGAGATGAGATTTGTGGATACCATGGGCTGCTAGAAAGACAAATAAATGGCTCTTAGAGCAAGTAGGGCCTGAACCTTCTTTGGCTGTGGAAATGACTAAACTGAGAGACTGTTGGACAGATCATGAGACAAGGTGGCTCCTTGGAAAAGACAGTAATGCCTGGTAAAGGGGAAGTCAGCCGGAGGAGAGGAAGACCAAATTCTTAATCAGAGAAACCACAACTTTGTGTTTAGAAGACATTAACAGGGCTCTTCATAACAGGATGTTTTCTAGGTTTTGCATTCACTGGAAAACAGCAATAAGCCACACATTGGGTTATGTGACTTCCAAGGAATAATATGACAGGCTTTGCCCATTACACTGGCTCACACTACTTGGAACATTTCATCCACCAATAAATCATCCAGAAGAATACAGCTGCATGGCTTGTATCCCTGGTCTTCCTTCTCAGAAACATACAGCTGGAAGATGGAGATCAAACGCCATAGAACCAGAAGGGAGTTGGAAGAGAGCCCAGAGGCCACCTAGACCAACTCTCTTCCAGAGGAGGAACCCAAAGCTAAAGCGGTTCTGACAGATTGTAACCCAACCTCTGTTACAACACCTCCAGTGAAGAAAAGTCCATACCTTCAAAGTCAGTCCATTCTATTACTCAGCAGCTTTAATGGCCAAGATTTCGGCAGGATCTCTTTTCTTGTACAGGTTGAGTCTCCCTTATCTGAAATGCTTGGGATCAGAAGTGTTCCATATTTTGGATCTTTTTTTTTTCCAGATTTTGGGATATGGGACCCAAGACTAATCCCCTCAGCCCTCCACTCCACCAGGACTCTTATTTTGTCTAAAGACAAAGAACAGAGCCAGAGGAGAAGGCAATAAACACCCGTAGTCTTTCCAAGTGTCCCTGTCCTCTTTCTCAGCCCACCATCTCTCTCCATGTCTTGTCCGTTCACTACTCGTGTTGCATATGAGACATGAGGCTGGAGAGAGACTGAGGATCTGTGACTTGGTGTGAATCCATGCCTCCCACCATTTCATAGATCCTTGCATCTCTCTTTCTCTGTCTTATTCTCACTCTCCAGCCTCACATTTCTCGCATCTCTCTCCAGCCTCTCTCCTCTCCTCTCCTCTCCTCTCCTCTCCTCTCCTCTCCTCTCCTCTCCTCTCCTCTCCTCTCCTCTCCTCTCCGGGAAGCCCAACAGCCAGCCAGCCTTGAGCAAGAGAGCTGCAGCTGCCACCTGAAAGGCAGAAATGGACAACTGGCAGCAAAAAGTTTCAGTCTTTGCAGTGTTTTGGATTTCGATTTCTGAATAAGGGAGGCTCAACCTGTAACTTAGGTTGCAAGAAAAGGGATTCCACCTAAACATTAGGAAGATTTTTTTTCCCCTGTAAGAGCCATTTTGATGGTGAAATGGACTGTCCTCTAGGATGGTGGCCTTGCCTCCTTCTCTGAAGGCCTTTAAACGGAGATCGGACGGACCTCTTTCAGAAGAGCTTTGGTTACGTTTTCCCAAATGGGAGGACAGGGTTGGACCGGATGGCCCTTGGGGTCTCTACCAGTTCTATGATTGTGACAGTTACTGGCCCAGTTCTTCATTTTGAATAGCAAAATGAAGCCCTGTTGGTGTCATGGTAAATTTCAGTGTCTGACTAGGCAGAAGGCTGGACTAAATGGCCCTCTGTGGTCCTTTCCAACTCAGAATCTATGATTCTATGACTCTGTTTTTGGAAATATGGTCAGCTTATAAGAATGCGTGTGTTGAAACTGATGGCCGTTGCAGACTCTTCTAGCCCTACGGTTCTATGATTCTATATCTAGTACTTCCCCTTTCCTCCTCGTCCATCTCCTCTTTTTCCCTTCTCTTTCCTTTCTGCTTTTCTTCTTCGTAATTAATTTTTTTCAAAAAAACCAACAGCCCTCCCCTCAAAAAAAGACACAGCAAGGTGGAACTTCATTGCGCATCATCTCCTAGGACGGAAGCACTGTGCGGGGGAGAGAGCATGGGTCTGTGGCTCACATCCTGGCCGCGGCACTCTGTCACATCACTCAGCTGAAGTGCCTCCTTGAAATGTCAAGAGGGGATGTCCCCACGAACAAGAGCAAGGGTATTTTTCTGCTTGTGTTGATGCACAAAATGATGAGCACTTGTGAAAGAGGCATCCAAAGTTCACAGGGGCAGATCTGGCCTTCTTCCTTTTTCTTTCTTTCTTTCTTTCTGATTCTCTCCAACTCCGTTCTGGAACCCTCATCCAGCTGGCCTGTAGAGCACATGAGCACATTTGGCTTCTTCTCTTGCTCTCCTTTCTCCCTCTGTTCCCCGCTCTTCTCTGTCTGAACTGGAAGCTGCCAGCTGTGAGGACAAATACATCTTCTCCCACAATCTCGCCACTGAGTGAACCGGCTCTGCCTTCGTCACGACACCCCAAGCCTTCTTCATTTTTGTAAAGTGAATTTCAAGACAACATGAGGAACCCTGAGCTGCTTCCCACCTTTTTGCACCTGGAGGTATCCTCTTGAAACTGGGAGGAAAAAAATCACAGGGCTGGCCATGTTGACCATAAAACAAAGACTAAAGTACAGATTCTATTGACATCCTGGTGAGGCCAGGTACAAAGTACACAACTCACCATGCTAGCTTTTGAATCCCACTGGCTTCTTCATCAGCTAAAGATGCTTTTTGGGAAAAAAAAACCCTTTGTTATTCTTGTTTGTCATCCAGTCAACTTTGACTTAAGGCAAACTTCCGAACAACAGAGATCTTCCAGAGCTCTGGTTATGAACAGTTCTGCTCAGGTCTTGCAAACTCAGGGTAGCTTTAGCTTCTTCAATGGAGTCTACCTATCCGTAATGAGGTCTCCTTCTTTTCCTAACGCCTTCTGTATTTCCCATCTGTCTTTCTAATAAGTCTTGCCTTCTCCTGATGTGTCCAAAGTATGATAGCATCAGTTTAATAATATTAACTCTGGAGAGTTGAGGCTTGATCTCTTTTGGACCCAGTGATTTCTCTTTTTGGCAGTCCATGGGAGCTGTGGAGCTCCCCTCCAGCATCACATCTTCAGCATCACACATTCAATGAGGTGAGTCTCTTCCTGTCATTTCCCTTCACCAGAATCCAGGGGAAAAAAGGGAAATACGTTTCCAAGTGGTGTTCAGTGGATGTTTTTCGATGTCTTTATTCTGAAACAAGCCCAATGCATTTTGACCTAGGCATAGTGGTTTGAGCGTTAGACTATGACCTTGGAGACCAGGATTCAATTCCACTCGATGACCTTGGGCACATCACACGCTCTCAGCCCCAGGAAACGCATTGATACGTTCACTTTAGAGTCCCCATAAGTCAGAGATGACTTGAAGGTACACAACATAGAATCATCGAATCATAGAAAGGTAGAGTTGGAAGAGACCACACGGGCCATCCAGTCCAACCCCATCCTGCCATGCAGGAAAACCCTCAAAACACTCCCAACAGATGGCCATCCAACCTCTGCTTAAAAACCTCCAAAGAAGGAGACTCCACTACACTCCCAGGCAGCATGTTCCACTGCCGGACAGCCCTGACTGTCAGGAACTTCTTCTTGAGGTTCAGGTGGAATCTCCTTTCCTGCAGCTTAAAGTTATTGCTCCTTGTCCTAGTCTCTGGAGCAGCAGAAAACAAGCCCTCTCCTTCCTCTACATGGCATCCCTTCAAAGATTTAAACATGGCTATCATGTCCCCTCTTAACCTTCTCTTCTGCAGACTGAACATACCCAGCTCTCTAAGTCTATCCTCATAGGGCTTGGCTTCCAGGCCTCTCACCGTTTTGGTTGCCCTCCTCTGGACCTGCTCCAGCCTGACCATGTCCTTCTTGAATTGGGGTGCCCAGAACTGGACACAGGATTCAAGATGAGGTCTAACCAAAGCAGAGTAGAGTGGTACCAGTACCTCCCTCGATCTGGACACCATACTCCTATTGATGCAGCCGAGAATTGCGTTGGCTTTCTTGGCTGCCGCATCACACTGCTGACTCATGTTCAGCTTGTGGTCTATTAAGACTCCTAGATCCCTTTCACACGTACTGCCATCCAGCCACGTGTCCCCCATCCTATATTTCTGCATTCCATTTTTTCTACCTAACTGTAGGACCTTACACTTCTCTCTGTTGAATTTCATTTTGTTAGCCTTGGCCCAGCATTCCGATCTGTCCAGGTCATTTTGAATTTTGATCCTGTCCTTTGGGCTATTAGCAACCCCTCCCAATTTGGTATCATCTGCAGATTTGATCAGCATGCCCTCTACTCCTTCATTGACGGAGATGTTGAACAGCCCTGGGCCCAGGACAGAACCCTGTGGCACCCCACTAGTCACTTCTCTCCAGGATGAAACGCAGCCATTGGTGAGCAGCACCCTTTGGGTTTAGTTGGTCAAACAATTATCAATCCACCTAATAGTAGCCCTGTCCAGCCCTCATTTTAATAGCTTCTTTGCAAGTACAACAACAACATAACAACAACACAACAAGTCAGAAATGACTCGAGGGTACACAAGAACAAGAACAACACAACAACAACATATTTCAGTGGCCTTCTCCACGGGCAATATGCTATCTAGCAGCCGAAATTTCTGGAGCTGAAAAACACATTCCATTTGTTGGATTGACAGCTGAGATTTTCAGTGCCAGGAATTTCTGCTGCTAGGTAGCACATTACCACTGAAAAAACATACATAGGCATTGGGCTTGCTCTAAAATAAAAGAATAAAGACCATCTACTGAGCACTTGGAGATGCATTTCTCCTTTTTTCCCTGGATTCAGTTGGGTGTTCTCTGCCTCTTCTATCTCTCTTCACCATCCAGCTTTCACATTCATACGTGGTAAATTGTCGTCATCGTCATCATCATAGAATCATAGAATCATAGAAATGTAGAGTTGGAAGAGACCCCAGAGGCCATCCAGTCCAACCCCCTTCCATGCAGGAACACCCTCAAAGCACTCCCTTGGACAGATGGCCACCCAGCCTCTGCTTAAAAACCTCCAAAGAAGGAGACTCCACCACACTCCATGGAGGCAGCAGCATCTTCCACTGCCGGACAGCTCTGACTGTCAGGAAGTTCTGCCTGAGGTTCAGGTGGAGTCTCCTTTCCTGCAGCTTGAATCCATTGCTCCTTGTCCTAGTCTCAGAAAACAAGCCCACTCATCATCATCATCATCATGGAGCAGGACTTATGGTGTTGGAGTCAGGGGTCTGCCTCTTATTTGCTTACAATGTTAGAGAAAGAGGGTCCACGCAAACAGAACGTCAGGTGAGGTGAATCCAAAACAGCAGCAGAAAGCAAAGATGTTTCCTTTCTCCATTTGAAGCCACAAAGTCCCTCTCTCTCAGACCTGGGTCTGTCTGCATCTGCTGCGAGGCTGCAGAACCCTGAAACAGCCTCAGCGTTTTTGCTGTTTGCCATCAAGTCCACTTCGGCTTATGGCGACCGAGAGACTTCTGAGAGCCCCAGTCATCAACACCTCTGTTCAGGTCTTGCAAACATGGCTTCTTTCACTTAATCAATCCATCAAATTTGCAAATGACACCAAATTAGGACGGGTAGCTAATGACCCAGAGGACAGGACCAGAATTCAAAATGACCGTAACAAGTTAGAGAGCTAGGCTGAAACTTACAAAACGAATTGCAACAGGGAGAAGTGTATGGTACTACACTTGGGCAGAAAAAAACGAAAGGCCCAGATCTAGGATGGGTAACACCTGGTTTGATCTCAGGACATGTGAAAGGGATCTAGGAGTTTTAGGGGACCACATATTTTGACAAGGTGTCTCGGTGGGTCAACAAAGGTTTTCTCTTTGAGACTGAGAAAATTAGTGAGGAACCCTTAGACTACGCTATTTCCGCAGGAGTCTGTTATAGCACGATGATTCCACTTTCAACCTCCTACGGAATCCTGGGGTTTGCAGTTTCGGGCACAGGAGGTTGAAAGTGGAATCATTGCGCTATAACAGATTTGTGCAGAAAAGGCCTACCAGTTCACTGTACAGCTTCCTTTCTGCAGTGTGAATTTACATGAACCTCTGTTTTGCAGACATATATGCAAGCATAACAGTACAATCCTATATGTGCCCATTTAGAATACAAGCCCCATCAAGTTGAATCAGCCTTACATTCAGCCAAATAAATGTGTACAGAATCACAGTCTCTGTTAGGTAAGGAGCTGCATCAAAGAAGAAGGCAGAGTCAAACCGCCTGAAACAGATATGGCATGACTTAGGCTAAGTCCAGTTTATTCATCCATTCTTGACCCCTCCTTTCTGCCAGTCCTGGAGCTCAAGGCAGCTGAAAACAGGATTAGAATACAGACACAGCTGAAACACACAGTGGCCAAGATTCACGTCATGCTTGCCCAGTGTCAATCTACACTTGTATAGTATCATGGTGGTTGTGTTACATTGCTTTTTGGCTGAATACCAACAACCAAGAGTCTATCTGCCTGCTTACAGTCTGCTTGTGCAACGGGGAATAATTCACAGTGGCTGTTTCTGCAATCCCAGGGATTCCCAAAGCAACCCCAACCTTGTGGAGACGTAAATGGCCGTTCCGTAGAAAAGGGAACAAAGAAGCCAAAATGCAAGCAGCTGCAACAAATAATGCAAGACAACACTGCCTCTCCAACCTGGGCAATCTCTGGTTGCATCGGACTACAACTCCCAGAATCCCCCAAACAGTTGGGGATACTTGGAATTGCAGTCCAATATTACAACCAGCAAGAGCTGGTTTAAAATGTTCAAAGATGGTGCAGCAGTCAAGAAAGCCAATGCGATTCTTGGTTGCATCAATAGGAATACGGTGTCTAGACTGAAGAAAGTAATAGTACCACTCTATTCTGTTTTGGTCATTTGGAATCCTGTGTCCAGTTTTGGGCACCTCGTTTCAAGAAGGATATTGACAAGCTGGAACATGTCCAGAGGAGGGTAACCAAAATGGTGGAGGGTCTGGAAGCTGGAAGAGGCTGGATGGCCATCTGTTGTGGGTGCTTTGATGTGTGTTCCTGCACGGCAGAGTGGGGTTGGACTAGATGGCCCCTGGGGTCTCTTCCAGTTCTGTGAATCTATGACAAGGAGACCTGCATCAAGGACGCCTTGTTTCTCGTTCCATGGCTTCCCCCACCTACTCAGGAGTAAAGAGAAACTTTATAGTTCCTGGACGTTGGCCATTTCCGCACTAGCCTGTTACAGCGCTACGATTCCACTTTCAACATCCTCTGGAATCCTGGGGTTTGCAGTTTTGGGAGGGGCCGCCTGGCCCCTCCCGAAACTGCAAACCCCAGGATTCCAGAGGATGTTGAAAGTGGAATCATCGCGCTATAACAAGCTAGTGTGGAAATGGCCATTGACAGGCAAGTGACACATCATTTCTCTCCCTGCTCAGGTCTACATGCAATCAGATAAGAGAGAGCCAAAAACAGCATAACGTCCCTACAACCACAACAAGATAAGCAATGCTCCCCCAACATGTGCAATCTGAATGATTCAGCCCACAACCTGGACTGGCTGACATGTGCACACAGGCACTCACGCCATCTAACAACCCCGGCACCAAGAAAAGGCTCAGTCATGCACGGGTGAAAAAGTTCTTCACCAGAACTCTTGCACGACCATGAACTTAGCATGTTTTGCCTCTAACAGAGCCAGTCAACTCACACTTTCAGCTGCTAGTTATCACTTGCTGGGGAGGTCTGATGTCACACCTTTGAACCTCTGGGGCTCCACAGTATTTCACGGTTTCCAGACAGATTTCACCAGGATCCAAAGCAGCTGAGTTGGTTCCACTGGCAATGGATGGCGACCACATCAGTGGGCGTAGGGGTATGAATCTGATCTGGGCTTTAGTCTGAATATTAAGGGTGATTTGCAGTCCCCTGGACTTTACCTTCCCAAGTGGCTTTAGTGCTTCGGAAAAGTCTGTTAATGGTCAGAGAAAAACCTGGACCATATTTAACTATCCCACTGATGTGGAAGTCAACGCTTACTGGTTCCATGCGCCGGTTGGGACTGTCGGCCTGAGCATCAAAGCAACCCTCCATGCAACACAGTAAACACTTCAGAGATGGCCCAAAGCAGGAAAGGATACAGCTTGGGGAACCCGAGATTCAGCGGGGAAACAGTAAAAACCTCAGTGAGAGAAGCTGCCAAAAGGGCAGAGTGAGACAGCAGATTTAGCATGGCATGAAAGATTTCATGCAATTTAATTCCGGGTTATGCATTTTGGATACAGGATACTCAGCCTGTACTGGGTTTGGGGACTGTCAGTGCCTTCTTTAAAAAATGTGCTGTATATCTTCATTTCAGGGGAGAAGGGGTGCCCTTTGATGCGTTGCCTCAGGCTGCAAAAAGTCTTGGGACAGCCCTGCTAAATCAGCCCAGCCAAGCTCATGAACAAGTTGCTTTTTGCTTGACAGAGGAGATTCTGGGAGTTTCAGTCCTCATACTTTTCCACACACTAGCTGGACAAACCAAAAGTAGTTGTCCTTCAGATAACAGCCTTGATGCCATTATATTTCTTTATTTCAAAAAAGGAAAAATCCACTTATTCAATAAGGGTGTGTGTGAGAGGAAATGCAGCACAGACCTTGAAGGGGGTCCAAGTACCATTTCCCCAACTTCCAAAGCTACCCGACAGTTCCCCAAAGCACCCCACTAATTTTTTTTTTAACAACCAGAGCTATTATTCACCCCAAAACTGTTCCAAATGCCACACACCCAAAGCCTGTTTTGGAGTCTGGCCAAAAATGGTGACCGGAGGGGTGGAAGTGAAACCCACGGTGGGGTGGGGGTACCATGCAATTGCCCACCCCTTTGTTAAAGCCTACTGTGAAAGTAGGAGCTGGGCGAGCTTGGCCGAAGGCTCACAGCTCAGGGGGTGCTGCGAAGGGGAACCTGCAGGGAGGAAACGTCACAAAAGCTGAGGTTTGTCTCTGTCTGAAGGTAGACCAGGAAAAGCCGGCACACAGACCCGGAGCAGATTTCAGGGGGAATTGAGAGAGGAGAGTCAGACGGAGAAAAGGACCGAGTCCCATTCTGGAGACCTGGAAATGATTTAGTACAGTTCTCCCTCCACGTTCGCGGGTTTCACTTTTGTGAATTTGATTATTCACGAGGTGCACGCTGGCCGCCCTTCCCTTACTCCCATTCCCTGGCCCGGGGGGGGCAGGAGGGCGCGGGGGGCAACCGACCCTTCCCCACGCGCCCTCGGTAGGTGGCAGAAGGTGACGGTGGGTGCAGGAGAGAGCCAGTGGGGAAAGAGCTCTTTATCTGCTTGGTTTGCTCCTGAGAGCCCCCTCGCCCGATCGTGAGGGTGGGAACCAGGAGAAAGCCAAGTGCGGAGGTTGTTTCCCTCCTTGGCTTTCTCCTGTGCCCCCCCGCTCGCCCCACCGTGGGGTTGGAAGCCAGGAGAAAGCCAAGCAGGGAGGCTGTTTCCCTTCTGGGCCCTCTCCCGCAGCCCTCTGGATGGTGCAGGCGGGGGCCCGCCTGTAATTCACGGTTTTTTCACTCTGGCAGGGGTTCTTTCCCTATCGCTCGTGAAAGTGAAGGGCCTACTGTAATTCAAGGGCGAGTTTATTATTTTCTTGTGTCTTCACAAACCTCCACCCGTTTGTTTTTAACCACCGTTTCCGTCTGTTCCTGCTATGTTTGGCAGAGGTCCTGGTCATACCTATGACAGCGAACCCACCAAAACAACACAGACGCGGGTCCGCAACAGAGCTGGGATCATCTTGCGACCCAAGTACCCAATCCAGGAAGGGATCGGGCGGCGGGGAAAGGGCGAGGTGAGGGACAGGAAGCCCGGGTGGGAACTGCAGGGCCAGCCTAGCAAGGCGGAGGGCGACCAAAATGGTGGAAGGCCTGGAAACCACGAAGCCCCCTGAGGAGCAGCCGAGGGATCTGGAGACGTTTGGCCTGGAGAAGAGAAGGTTAAGAGGAGACTTGAGAGACACGTTTTAATATTTGAAGGGATATCCTGTGGAGGAGGGAGCAAACATGTTTTCTGCGATCCAGAGACTAGGACATGGAGCGACGGCTTCAGTCCACAGGGAAAGCAATTCCACCTAAATATTAGCGAGAAATTCCTGATGGTAAGAGCTGTTTGACAGCGGAATATGCTGCTGCCCGGGAGTGTGGAGGAGCAGTGGCGGAGCTTGCAGAGTGCGGAGGGGGTGGGAGGGGGGCTACGGTGCGGGGGCGTGGCCATGGTGCGCGGGGGCGTGGCCAGGGTGCGTGGGGGCACGGCTACGGGCTGGGACGCCCCGGACGACATTGCCGCCCGGGGTGAACTGCCCCCATCGCCCCCTTGTCCCTATGCGACTGCGGTACAGTCTTCTTTGGAAGTTTTGCAGCAGAGGCTGGGCGGCCATCGGTCAAAGGAAGGGTTCCATTCGTACCTTCCTGCACGGCAGAACGGGGTTGGACTGGACGGTCCAGCTCTTCCTGCCCCAAATACTCACCAGAGGCACCGTTGAGGTCACCGATGCAAAGCCACACCGCTACCAGCAGGAGGCGACGGAGCTTCATTCTGCACCGAGAGACAGACAGACGGTCAGAACGCTTATTCCGCAAACCGCACGGCCGGAACGTCCACATCTACTTAAAGCCACAGCGGCAGCGGCAGCACCAGCGGCATCCTCACGGCGCCTTTTCCCATTCCGTCTTGACGCCTGCAGATCATTAAGGGAGAAAAACAATGAGAGCGGCAAAGACAATGCTTGTCACAGGCAAACAATGGCTTCTGTGCGGCGCCTTTCAGTTTCCAAAGGCAGCCTCCCCCTGCCAACCCAAACAATAACGATCGGGAGCAGCAACGTGAACAGGTCGGGGGGGCCGAAACGCTGCCTTGTAATTAGGAGTCAAGGAAAAGATCTAATAGAGCCTAGCTGACAACGCTTCTCAGGACAGAGAGAAATGGAACAGGGAGCAGCCATCTTTAACAACACATTAGTGGGATGGAGACGCGGCTAGGATTCCCAAACACGGGGGCCTGGCCCTTCTTCTTCAGTCCTCAAGGTAGAGGGAGAGGAATCTCAGGGAGAGAGCACTGCCTTGAAAAGTGGGCATACGGAAACATACCTCAGCTAACAAAGCCTCTAGCAGTGGCGTTCCTTTTGACAAATGCTTTTTATGCCCCCCCACCAGTCCCTTTATCCTCATCCTCTGTCGAGACGGATTTTTTTTTAAAATAGGAACATCACTGTTATCAAGCTGAAGGACAGCTAGAGAAATAGACGTCTGGTGTGGGGTTGCAGCACTGCGTCTGAGGTATACAACGCAATAAACGAAGCTTGAGCTGGGAAAGCATGGAGTTCAGCTCCACCTGGTCCTACTTTACCTGTGTGTACGTGTGTCTCTGCCTACAACAGACAAGGTAAACAGCAGCTGCCTCAAGAATCTCTGAGTATGCATGAAAATGGCAAGCAAAAATTATTAGTAGTATAAATAATTGTTGTTGTTGTTGTTGTTGTTGTTGTTGTTGTTATTAATTACCTGCCTCTCCCCAAGGCTCAAGGCAGGGTACAACACAGATTATAGTACAATAGAAAACACATAAAACCATCCAAAATATACCAATTTAAAATTCACAGTATAAAAACACCTGAGTAGGCTTGCCAGAAGACATGGGTCTTTAATACTTTTGAATATTCAGGCAGGATGTTCAGCTGTCGAATCTCTTCTGTCTAATCGTTCCACAGTCTGGGCAGTTGCACAGGGATGGGGTGGCAATGGGGGCAACCCACCCCTGGCGGCAATGATTTTCGGGGCACCCTGGCTCGTAGCCACGCCCCCCTCCCACCCGCCCCTCCATGCACCCCCAGCTCGGCCACTGGGTCTAGGGGCAGCTGAAGAAAAGGTCCTCTGGGTGACTGTTGCCAGTCTAGTCCTGGCTGGTTTAAGCAAATGTCCCCCCAGAGGACCTGAGTTTATGGGGCAGATTGTATGGGTGGAGGCAACCCTGCAGGTAACTTGGACCCAAACCCACATTGGGCTTTAAAGGCAATGACCAACACTTTGTACTTCACCTAGAAACTCAGGGGAAACTAACTGGCAGAAAAGGGGAAAACAAAGTTGCTTCGGAAGATAACCCCAGGATGTGTTTTTTTTAAAAAAATTGTATAGAACTCTTATTTTGGTCACCAAAACAGAAACTATAAGAAAAGTGGAGCCTTCCTCTGTGACGGCATTTTGGAAGACGTTTTTGTGTGGTCCCTAAGGTTCCAAGCATTTCTCTTTACTTCTGCAAGGCTCGCCTGATCTGTGCAAATCTTTAGTTCTGAATAAAGTTTGCTGAAACATGTTGAACTGTTCTTCTTTTTTTGAGGTGTAGGAAGCTGTCCCTCTTCTTTTCATGTTACTTCTGCCTCTCATATCAAATTTTTGGTTAAAAAAGTACAGTGACCTTTACTTTTGGGAGGGTTTGGGGCACAGAAACCTTGCAAAAGTGGGGAAAAAAACAAGAATAATTCCCCTGTGCTCCGTTTCCCATTCCCTTCTGAGGCTCTCTGCCCCCATTACCTTGCCTTTTGCTCCAGCCTTTGCGCTTTCCTTCTCCATGCACGGGCAAAATATAAGAGGATTGCAAAGAAGGCATGTACATGCTTTGCAAATAATCAAATTCACGAAGGTCAAACCCACAGATGGGGTGGGAAGATTGTATTGCCCAGGGACAGATCTATTCCATTAACTGAAGAAGACCAATGTACATACTTCCTTACCTTTTAGACTTGGGCCATTTCCGCACTAGAATGTTATAGCACTATGATTCCACTTACAACATCCTATGGAATCCTGGGGTTTGCAGTTTTGCGAGGGGCTGGCTGGCCCCTCCTGAAACTGTAAACCTCAGGATTCCATAGGATGTTGAAAGTGGAATCATAGCACTGTTAACAGTCTAGTGTGGAAATGGCCTTGGTGTTTTTCATTTGAAAAGTTTATTTTGCCCATTTTCTCACAGAGACTCTCCCGTAACCCAGGACTTCAAACACCGGATCATAGTGTGGTTCACTACTCACTACTTATTGAACAACAAAGATGGCTACCTCGTCTTGTTCTTCATTGCCATCAAGTCAACTTTGACTTACAGAGGCCCTCTGAAAATGAGAGATCTCCAAGTCACCTTGTCATCAATGGCCCTGTCCAGGCCACTGAGTCAATGGAATTTACCTATGTTCCAACAGGATGTCAGCCAAGATATGTCAGATAAGAAAGGGCAAACAGAAAATTGGGCTTAAGAAATGACACAAAATGGTAAACAGTGGATTATAAAACAGGGAACATATCCAGGAGAATATCCATGTTTTGGCCATGTAGCAAAATAACAACAAAATCCAAAACCCACAGAAAAGCGATACCCTTATGGGCCAACCCAAAACGCACAAAATGCATCATGCAAGCTTCCAAACCTCCACTGGCTTCTTCATCAGGGTGGTGGACTTGTCAGGACCTGCATCTGGCCACCAGTATTTATATCGTTTGGATGGGCACCATGTCCAACTGGCATCATGTTTTATTGGCAAATGCATTAAAATTGGCACTGATATCAGAATCAAACCTGAAGGTGGTCAAACCGAGAGAGGGAGAACTCTGACTGTGAATGTGAGAAAGAAAGGCAGATCAACCTAAAACACCCTTCAGGCAAGACTAGGGCCATTTCCGCACTGAACTGTTATAGTGCTTTTATTCCACTTTCAACATCCTATGGAACCCTGGGGTTTGCAGTTTAGGGAGGGGCCTTTACAATTCCCAGCCAGGGGGCTCTTGGGCCTCTGGAAACTATAAACCCCAGAATTCCACAGGAGGTTGAAAGTGGAATAACAGCACTATAACAGTGTGGTGTGGAAAGGTCCTAGGTCATTTGTCAGGCAAATAAACACTGTTCCTGTGGACAATAAGCTTAAGCAGAAGCTGCAGTTTTCTCAGAGAACACAATGGCTAGAAGCCCATTACAACACTGAGTGACTCAAACCCATTCTCATTGCGCCTGGACTTCTTCCTCTTTTCCCACAGCACCCACAATAGATAGCTATTACAGCACCCATTACGCCTTTGTCACTCAAGCCTGTGAACATTAGCAAGTTGGAAGTCTATTGTTATATATCACAACTCCCATTGTTCTGCCCTAGGATCACAGGCATCAGTCTAGCCCACAGGCTATTTTTCGGGTATATTAGGTCCCCATTTCGAGCAGACATTCACAGTCTCTCACAGATCAAAACGCCACTCTGTCCATCCATTTCCTGACCGAGAACCGTCCTTAGGTTCTTTACCTAAGCCACGCCACCGCCTTTCTCCACTTCTCTCACGACACAGTAATTATTGCCCAAATCCCTCAATGCCTCTATCCCACTTTCCATCCCTTACTTCGGCTAGTCCTTGTGTGACTGTGTGTGTGCTTGAATCATTTTGCATGTGAGTGAATTTACTTCAGCAAAACATATTTTTAGGTTCACATTTTACTCTTTGGTTGGTTCTTTTCCTGTGTGAGCCTGTAAACGCTGGTGACACCTAAGTTTTTGGGTAACAGATTCACGTCACCAGAGTTGTTAAAATGAGTTTGGATGGCTGTCTTTTGGGAATCCTTCAAGTGTGGGCTCTTGCATAGCTTGGTCAGAACAGACGGCTCCCGAAATCCTTTCATTCTCTACAATTCTGTTAATCTTGGCAAACCTAGGTGTCATTGACATAGACTATTTCCGCACTGGACTGTTATAGCGCAACGATTCCACTTGCAACATCCTATGGAATCCTGGGGTTTGCAGTCTTGGGAGGGGCCAGCTGGCCCCTCCCGAAACTGCAAACCCCAGGATTCCCTAGGATGTTGTAAGTGGAATCGCCGCGCTATAACAGTCCAGTGTGGAAATGGCCATAGTCTCCGCCCAGGATCCTGGGAAGCCTCTATTTTGGGAGTGGGTGACAAATTTAAAACATTTAAAGCCCACAACCTTCATCATGAAAGATGAAAGGCTCACCCTCCCTCCCAGCATCCACTGTCTTGGCCTTAGAGGGGGAGAAGAACTGCCAATATACGCTAGACGGAGTCTCTTCCCCCCACGGCCACTCCGTTTTCCTTAGGTTTCATGTCTTCTTTAGACTAAGGCTGTCAAATTAACTACCTGTAAGCTGCTCTGAGAACCTTTGCGGCTGCATGGCTGAGGTTTGGACCGGATGGCCCCCGGGGTCTCTTCCAGCTCTATGAGTCTATGAAGAGCAGGGTACAAATACTCCAGATAAATAAATAAATGAGGGTACGGCCTTGAACCCACACAAAAGATTCCAAGGGCCTGGTTCCAAGTGCACGCTCGGGGTCACTGAAGTTCATTCTCTCTCTCACACACACACACACACACACACACCAAAGCAGCTTGCACGGAGCGTCCACTTGTGCAAAACAGAGACCCCGCCCCGCCTCCTGGGTGGAAGCCGTGTTGGGGGCACCCAACTTGGCACAGACGCTGCTTTCATTTGCTGCCAACTCCCCCCCGCCTCCAGCCAAATTGCCATTGCTCGAGGACCTTTCCAAACCAGAGCCTCAAGGTATTCTCTGGGCACAGCCTAACAAAAAACTGCCATTCGCCAAACATACTCTTAGCAACAAGAGCCGAATGCCCTGGCAACCATCCGTCAGCCTCGGCGGAGGAAATCTATTTTAATATCACTTCGAGCCCCTCCGGCTGATGGCAAAAAGCCATCCACAGAACACCTAATAAACACATAAGCACCTCAGAATATACAGATCTGATCATCCTCCAAAGCTGGTTTGGGGGAAAGTGCGGCCCACAGGCCATAGGTGGCCCCTGAGCTCATTTTGATGGCCCACAAACTGGGGAATTTATTAGTCCAAAATACCCCCCAAATGCACCAAACCATTAGAAATGTTGCAGTTCTGTCTCTCTCACTACCGTGAAACCAGGTCCAGATAAACACAGTATTGTGGCCGACAACGAGTGCCCGGGGACAAAAACTTGGAGTCCATCCTTTTCGCCCATCCCTCCTCTAAAGACATTTATTTATTTCTATACCACCGGACAGTTTCTATTAGCGCTGCTGTCTAAGCTCTCTGGATAACAGAGAAAGACGTTCACACAGAAACAACACCATGCTGCTTCAGCCTGCCACCTCATGCTAGTTTGCTGTCGTGGCCAACAAAGGGTTCCACGTTGCCCAGAAGACTGCGTAAAATCCTGGCATCAGCCAGACGTCCCTTGGAATCCCGTGTCCAGGTCTGGGCTCCACAATCCAAGAAGGATATTGACAAGGTGGAAAGTGTCCACAGGAAGGAGACCAAAACGATGGAAGTTGTGGAAACCACAAAGCTCTCCGAGGATCGATTGAGGGACCTGGGTAGGGTTAGCCTGGAGAAGAGAAGGTTAAGTGGGGAGAAGGTTAAGAAGGGACACAATAGCCATGTTTAAATGTTTGAAGGGGTGTCTTGTGGTGGATGGAGGAAGCCTGTTTTCTGCTGCTCCAGAGACTAGGACGCTATGAAGCAACGGCTTCATACTACGGGAAAAGAGGTTCCACGTAAACACGAAGAAGAATTTCCTGATGGTAAGAGCAGTCGGACAGCGGAATACACCGCAGCCTGGGAGTGCGGTGGGGTCTCCTTTTAAAAGAGGTTGGGTGGCCATCTGTCAGGAATGCTCTGAAGGTGTGCACGGCAGACCGGAGTTGGCCCGGACGGCCCCCGTAGTCGCTTCCAACTCTGTCATTCTGTGATCCCGGGAAATGTCAACAATAGCTGTCTCTTGCCCAGAGCCTTCGTTATTTGACGTTCTGATAGGCTACAGCTATTTCTTTCCAACAGTGGAATTGCCAGCTCTTGGAACAGAACGTTTCAGGCACGTGTGTAGAATCCGGTTGGGCTGAGCTGCATCCAGGGGGCTCCAGTGATGCTGTGGCTTGGGTGAAAGCTAAACAAATTCAGGACGCATCAACGCCGTAGCTGAGCCAGGCTTAGAAGCCACGAGAGCCTTGCTCTGAACTTCCACAGTGAACAAACATTGGCCATTTCCGCACTACATTCTTATAGCGCTTTGATTCCACTTTCAACATCCTATGGAATCCTGGGGTTTGCAGTTTCGGGAGGGGCCAGCTGGCCCCTTCCGAAACTGCAAACCCCAGGATTCCAAAGGATGTTGAAAGTGGAATAATCGCACTATAAGAATATAGTGCGGAAATGGCCATTGTTACAGATGGGGAGAAAAGGCAACCACCCACCTCACAAAGGGAGCTTTTTTGTTAACTTCTGACACAAAGGGGAGAACGTTTATATTCCCCTTTTTGCAAACCCTGGGGCAGGGTTAAGGGGGACAGTCACCGACAGCATGAAGCCTTTAGAGAGCTTGCAACCCTTTGTGTGTTCTCCTGCTGTGAAATCCATACTTAACCAAAAGCGGAAACATCTGATCTACCACCGCTATCTTTGCTGGTAAATGGCACTGATTGAAATCAGCAGAGAAAGCTGCTGTTTTAAAACTCGCCACCTTTGAGGAACTTCCCATATACCTACCGATAAGCACAGAAACATATTTGTCTGTAATAAATACTGGCTAGCACCTAGATGGTAAACTAAGATTGCATTTCCAATTCCCATCCGTGGTGGTGAAAGCTGGACAGGGATGAAAGCAGATAGGAAGGGAATCAGTTCATTCGAAATGTGGTCCTGGAGGAGAGTTCTGCAGACACCCTGGACTGCTAAAAAGAGAAGTGAAAGAGGCTGAGAGCAAATGAAGCCCGAACTCTCCGGAGAAGCCGAGATGACTAAACGGGGGCTGCTGTCCTTTGGCCGTATCGTGAAAAGACCTGACTTGCCAGAAAAGACAAAAATGCCTGGTAAAATGGAAGGCAGTAAGACAAGAGGAAGAAGAGACTGAGGCCATTTCCGCACTAGACTGTTATAGCGCTATGATTCCACTTGCAACCTTCTATGGAATCCTGGGGTTTGCAGTTTCGGGAGGGGCCGGCTGGCCCCTCCCGAAACTGCAAACCCCAGGATTCCATAGGAGGTTGCAAGTGGAATCATAGCGCTATAACAGTCTAGTGCGGAAATGGCCTCAGTCAAGGAAACCACAACCCTGAGTCCACAAGGGAATGGGACGAGGAGCGTTGGGTGGGAATTATTTCTTTTTTTCCACTTGGCCAAGGGTTCCGCACCCCAAACTCCTATGACAGTGGAGGGGCCACCATGGACAGACCTTGAGATACGGAATATCAGGTACAGCTCTTTAGGCCTGTGTCCTGAAAGCAAACAGCATTTTTTCAGGTATAATCGTTTTTTGTTAACTATAAGAGAAGCGCATGCTATTGTCTGTACATTACTACAAACGTTCCAAACAAGTAACGCCCACATATAGCTCTAAAAATGCATTTCAGGGAAAGATTTAAACTAAATGTGATTAATAAGATAATATTATTTAGAACAGTGGAATATTTTCCAGAAATTTTTCCAGTTCCGCTATTTCTGGCAGCTTCCACGTCAGTAAGATAATGATTTTGCACTGGGTATTCATCCAAATTTTAATAGGTTTCTTACTTAGGTTTTCTTACGGATGGAACTTATGGCGAAAGGTGGAAAAACAGGGCTACTGATAAGTAATGGCAACAGATCATCAACATAACTTTAAAAAGCAGGTGATGAAGACATTGAAACAGTTAAAAGATTTTCTATACCTTAGCTCAATCGTTAATTAAAACACGGACCATAGTCAAGAAATCAGAAGACTTAAGACTTGGAAAGGCAGCTATGAAAGAAGCAGATAAGATCCCCAAGTATTTTCAACGTAGTGTGCTGTGCTTTTTATCTTTTATCTTTTCAATTATGTTTTAACTGTGCTTTAAATTGTTGTTATTAATTGGATTTTTTTTAAGAAAAATATAGAATTATTTGTTTAATTATTTTTTAAAAACTTTGTCACAATAAGATTTTAGTTCAACTTTTCTTTTAAATTGGTGTAAGTTGCTTTGGGTCCCATGCTAGGAGAAAAATGGGACATATGCAAAAGTTTTAAGAAGTGAAAAGATCTGTCATTGAATACGAACATCAGACACAGTATTTCTAACCACTGTATATCGATGGGAGAGGTGGACAGCAAAGAGAGCAGACAGGAAAAGATGCAACTCACTGGGAGCGGGGTGACAGAGGAGAGTTCTGGAGATATTATGGACTGCCAAAAGGAGAAATAAATGAGTACAAGAGCAAAACAAGCCTGAACTCTCCCTAGAAGCCAAGATGACTAAGCTGAGGCTCAGGGAGCTGGGGATGTTTAGCCTGGAGAAGAGAGGGTTCAGAGGTGACATGATAGCTATGTTTAAATATTTGAGCGGTTGTCATATGGGAGATGGAGCAAGCTCGTTTTCTGCTGCTCCAGTGACGAGGACATGGAGCAATGGCTTCAAACTTCAGGAAAAGAGATTCCACCTAAGCATTTGGAAGAACTTCCTGATGGTCAGAGCTGTTTGGCAATGGAATATGCCGCCTTGGAGTGTGGTGGAGTCTCCTTCTTTGGAAGTTTTTAAACAGAGGCTGGATGACCATCTGTTGGGAATGCTTTGATTGTGTGTTCCTGCATGGCAGGATGGGGTTGGACCCATGCCCTTGGGGTCTCTTCCAGCTCTATGATTCTATCATTCAACGATTCCACCCCTTCAAATATTTAAAGACGGCTATAATGTCCCCTCTCAACCTTCTCTACCCAGTTCCCTAAGCCACCTCTTTAAGGCATGGATGCCAGGCCTTTTACCATTCTGCAAGATCTCAGCAGGACATTTGATTGCCTCGGCTCTCAGAAGTCTCTCCTTCAGAGGGTCAACATAAGTAGAAGCTGACTCGGCAGCAAAAACGACGACATCTTTAAGGAGTTCTGCAGATACCCTGGACTGCAAAAAAAACAAACAAAGCAAACCTGAACTCACCCTAGAAGCCAAAATGACTAAATTGGGGATGTCGTGCTTTGGACACGTCTCAAAGCAACGTGACCCCGTGAAAAGACAATAGTTCCTGGCAAAGTGGAAAGCAGCAGGGAAAGAGGGAGAGCACAATACCGGAGGACGGACTCAGTCAAGGAAGCCACGGCTGCCCTGAGTTTTGCGGGACTTGATCCGGGCAGTGAATGACCAAGGGCTCCCGGAGGGATCTCAGGCACAGCAGGGCCACAAGTTGAAGGAGCAGGAGGAGGAGGAGGAGGAGGGAAGAGAACAACAAGAACGCAACAACAGTCCTGTTCAAATAATCCAAGCTAAAGAATTAGTCCCAGTGTGGAGAGAAGCGGAGGGATGACGTGCGCGCGAGGCCGTGGGTCGGAAATAATTTGCAAGAACAGTTGTGGACAATGAAGAGAAAGGATGCTGAGAAAAGGTCCTTCAGTCCCCTCCAGGAAACATTTTCGCTTTTTAACTCACTGGAGCTGGGGGTGGAAGAAATTGGACAATGGAGAAAATGAAGTGTAGCAGAAGCCATCTGGGCTCCGCCGAGCTGGGAATACAAAGCGCTTTCTCCTCGGACTGATTGCTCTTCTGGAGGCGATTGGAGGCTCCGAGCACCGGCTGCCGTTTCAGAGGAGTTTACGGGGACCTTTGCAAGCAGATCCACAAAACTTCATCCACAACAACAGCAGCAGCAGCAACAGTATTTTCTTGGTCTCTCCTTCCATCTCTCTCTTACACAAATAAACGAAGAAATATGTAGTTTCAAGGTCACGGTGTAATTATAAGAATGCATTTGTACGCTGATAACATTGTTTTAGATTCTTGATTTCTTAATAGGTGTCACAGGTAAAACAGACATACAAATTAGGTAGCAAAATACGGTCAGCCCTCCACATTCGAGGGTCTGAATTTTACAGATTATTTGCGTGTTTCTCCAACCACGGCCCCCCACACACCTCAGGCACGCCTTTTCTGGGGGAACCTTCTCTCTCGGCAGCTCCAATTAGGCCACGCAGCTCTTTAAAAACCCACCTCTGGTCCTCCTTCTCCTCCACTGCCTGGCCAGCTAAGGACAGATCACATCCCAGTTTCTCAGAACCACAAACCCTCTCCTGATGCCCCCAAGATAGGAGATGGGGGAGAGGTCATATAGGGCCGCCATGCCAAACCCACTCTTTCCCTCTCCTTTCTCCGGTCTGGTTTGGACCCTAGGTGTTCACTCTTCCCACCAAGCCTCAGCCCCCCTACCACAGACCCATGCATACCTTTTGATATTTGCAGTTTTTATAATTTTGCAGGGCTCCTACACCCCTAACCCAACTGAATGTGGAGGGCTGACTGTGACTGTGGATTGTTGCAGAACTGTTTGGGGTTCTGTTTCAGCTACACAAAGCTAAACAGATAAGTAATCCACTTAAGCCTCTATTCTACACTGGACCCACAAGGGCTCTATTAATGGTCTTCAACTCTTCCATGCCCCCAGACTGTGCTTTTCTTGGCAAAAAAAGAGATGAGGTTGAATGGCCCCTCCTGTAAGCCACCGGAACAGCAATTCACCTTGGGCTCCGTGCTAAAAAGTGAGACATAAATACAGTCAGCCTTCCACATTTGCGCGTTTCACTTTTGCGGATTTGATTATTCCCCTCTGCTGCCTCCCTGTGCCATTTTTAATGGAAACTGCAAGCCTGGTGAGACTGAGAAACTGCAAACGAGGCTTGTAAGTCCCTCTTAAAAATGGCGTGGGGCAGCAGCGGAGGTGGTCGTAAGCCCCACCAGCCGCCCACTTAGAATCACAGAATCATAGAAATGTAGAGTTGGAAGAGACCACACGGGCCATCCAGTCCAACCCCATTCTGCCATGCAGGAACACCCTCAAAGCACTCCCGACAGACGGCCATCCAGCCTCTGCTTAAAAACCTCCAAAGAAGGAGACTCCACTACACTCCATGGAGGCAGCAGCATCTTCCACTGCCGGACAGCCCTGACCGTCAGGAAGTTCTGCCTGAGGTTCAGGTGGAATCTCCTTTCCTGCAGCTTGAATCCATTGCTCCTTGTCCTGGTGTCCGGAGCAGCAGAAAACAAGCCCTCTCCTTCCTCTACATGGCATCCCTTCACAGATTTAAACATGGCTATCATGTCCCCTCTTAACCTTCTCTTCTGCAGACTGAACATACCCAGCTCTCTAAGTCTACCGTCATAGGGCTTGGCTTCCAGGCCTCTCACCATTTTGCTTGCCCTCCTCTGGACCTGCTCCAGCCTGACCATGTCCTTCTTGAACTGGGGTGCCCAGAACTGGACACAGGATTCAAGATGAGGTTTAACCAAAGCAGAGTAGAGTGGTACCAGTACCTCCCTCGATCTGGACACCATACTCCTATTGTCGCAGCCGAGAATTGCGTTGGCTTTCTTGGCTGCCGCATCACACTGCTGACTCATGCTCAGCTTGTGGTCTATTAAGACTCTTAGATCCCTTTCACGCGTACTGCCATCCAGCCACGTGTCCCCCATCCTATATTTCTGCATTCCATTTTTTCTACCTAAGTGTAGGACCTTACACTTCTTTCTGTTGAATTTAATTTTGTTAGCCTTGGCCCAGCTCTCCAATCTGTCCAGGTCATTTTGTATTTTGATTCTGTCCTCTGGCATATTCCTCCACTTCTGCCTTGGGAAGGAACCACGACGCCTCAAAGGAATCCACAGTGGGTTGAATATGGTGATCATGCTTTTTTAATGTGTTAAATATGCTTTGGGAGGGCCTAGAGTTATTCATGGTTTTCCCACTTTCATGGGGGTCCTGTGCCCCCAACCCTATGGAATATAGAGAGATGACTGCAATCATGAAATAAAATAAGTCCTTTGCAGCTTAGGTCCAAACTCCTTATATTAACCTGTCCGGACCTCGAGACCCTGAAGATACGCCTTCCTCTCGCTCACACCACCTTCACAGGGACGGCCAGTGGCAAAATGCAACGGGGCCTTCTCGGTGGCCGTCCCAGGCTCACAGCTGAAGTCTCACAACAGCGGAAGGGCCTCAGGATTCCCCCTCCTGTCTGCTGGAAGGGCCCTCGGTCTCCCACCAGTGTGAGCAATGTGCCACGAGAGGATGTAGGCGCAGGTCCTTCTCAGCTGCGGCCCCCTCAGACTGCTGGCTTCATCTTGGCAGCAAATA
This sequence comes from Cyclura pinguis, assembly GCA_030412105.1. Classification (NCBI taxonomy): domain Eukaryota; kingdom Metazoa; phylum Chordata; class Lepidosauria; order Squamata; family Iguanidae; genus Cyclura; species Cyclura pinguis. Next base: position 2,415,606 of record CM059601.1, read on the forward strand.
GAAACATCACCGCTTATTAATGCCCTTGGAGCCTAACTGATTTATTCCAAAATATTTATGCACAGGGTTTTAAATTGTTTTAACCTTTGCAGCCTATATTCAACTCGGTAAATTGCTCGATATGTTTTGGTGCATTTGAACAATCTGTGTTGCTTTAAATTGCCTTAACTTGTTAAAATGAATTTCAAATTGATTTTGCTTGTATCCAGCCCTGAGACTGCCTTGGGCTATAAATGTATTAATACACAGACAAATAAAGTGTAGCTACGTTGAGTCACAAAGCTGTTTTGACTTCCAGTTGTGTGGAAAAGTGGAACATAGATGAAAAGAAAAAGAAGCAAAGGAGGAGGGGGTTAGATGGACAACTTGTGTGACTCGTTCATTTTAAGAAATGGATAATTGATATTTAAAAGAGGAAAATAAGAAGAAGGAACGGAAGAGGGAGGATATATGATACAAGCATAGGCTAGGCATATACATTGATATAAGCTAACTTTATTTCCCCAAAATACCTTTCCCTGATGGGAACACCCACATAATACACATTCATGTATGGTTAAAGCAATACGATCTTTTGAACATGGAATGATAGATATGATGATGGGGCAGCTAAAAATGCCAGTGCAATTCTAGGTTGAATCAACAGGAGTATTATGTCTTAGGTCAGGGAAAGCAACAGTACCACTCTATTTTGCTTTGGTCAGACCCCACCTGGAATCTTGTGTCCAGTTCTGGGCAAACCACAGTTCAGGAAGGATATGGACAAGCTGGAACGTGTCCAGAGGAGGACAACCAAAGGGGCAGAAGGCCTGGAAACCACGAAGCCCCGTGAGGAATGGCTTAGGGAGCTGGAGATGTTTAGCCTGGAGAAGAGAAGGTTAAGACGGGACACGATAGCCACGTTTAAATACCTGAAGGGATGTCATACGGAAGACAGAGGATGCTTGCTTTTTGCTGCTCCAGAGACTAGACACGGAGAACCTTAGGAAGGCCTACTGCCTCAAAGTGTAGTGGAGTATCCTCTTTATTTGGAGGTTTTTAGAGAGAGGCTAGATAGCCATCTGTCAGGGATGCTTTGATGGTGTATTTCTGTATGGCAGCAGGGGATTGGTCTGGATGACCCTTGGGGTCTCTTCCAACTCCATGATTCTATGATTCTGACCTTGGAGCATAAGTTCTTTAGGAACAGCAAAAGCACTAACAATCTGACTTGGTCTAAGGAATCTTCCTTCATTCACACAAACACCCATATTGATGTTCCCAGCCCCTAATTCTTACAGTTCTATGCTCCCCTACAACCTTGCCACATCACCCACTGTTTTCCCACACTGCGTGAGACCCTCCCTAAACCACTGCTGCCACCAAATGTGAAAACTTTCAGAAATCTCATGGTTACCACCAAGAGCGAGGGCTTTCCCTTATCTCTACCTCCACCACCAATGTAAAGACCTCCTGTCCTACTGCTAGAGCCAAGAACTGTGGCGCATGATAGCCACGTTTGCATATTTGAAGGAATGCCATGTTGAGGAGGGAGCGGGCTTGTTTTCTGCTGCTTCAGAGACTAGGACAAGGAGCAATGGATTCAAGCTGCAGGAAAGGAGATTCCACTTGAACCTCAGGAAGAACTTCCTGACGGCCAGAGCTGTCCAGCAGTGGAATCTGCTGCTGCCTCCATGGAATGTGGTGGAGTCTCCTCCTTCTCTGGAGGTTTTCAAGCAGAGGCTGGATGGCCATCTGTTGGGAGTGGCTCTAATGTGGGATCCTGTATGGCTGAAGGGGGTCGGACTGGATGGCCCCTGGGGTCTCTTCCAACTCTATGATTCTATGTGGGGATCTCCTAGATGCTCCCAAGGTATGTATGAGACATTATGCAACTTGTATCCCCACTGGACACAAATCCTCTTTATTCATTGCTGCAGCTGAATCCAAGCTTTATAAAATATAAAGTTCCTGGATGCCAAATGTGTATACATACAAAAACAATGCTTTATTGACAGAAGTTTCACATAACAAAACAGGCTAATGATTTAAAACATTTAGAACACACCTCTCTCACTCTCACGCGCTCTCGCTAATTCAGACTCTTAAACACCTGTCATTAATTTCTAAACCTAACTAACTGTTTCAACTCTAACCCTCACCTTACCCACACCTTTCTTCTTTCTAGGTACCCTAACTATATGACTACATATCAATTGTCATGCCAGCTGTCATTCACCCACCTTATCCAATTCCTTCAGACATTCCACCAATACCCAATCATTCCTCACATTCCCTTCTCTCACCCCCTACCCACGGCTCCTTACTTTTTCACCTCTGATACATAACACATTAAGTCACATTTTATACCCAGAAGTCCACGCAGTCCCAAGCCCTTTACTCCAGCCTTGAAGATGCTGAGAACTGAAGCTACGCCTGGCGTTCAAAGCACGCGCTCTCCTCACCGAGCCACAAACGGACCTTTCCCGAAATCGCCTGCCTCAAGCACTTTCAGGGTCCAGCATCTTATAACTACCAAATGAAGAAGATTGGGAGGGACATCCTTCATCAATATTTATTACCTGCGGGAGAGCAATGCCAATGATCAGCCAAGGTCAATGCATTCCTGGTTGGTGCTGAATGACAGGGAACACTACGTGTGCCTGGGGGATGCTGCAGAGGCTGAGAAACAAGGAGCTCGGAAAAAGGCAACCGAGGTGGGCACCCCGTTACTGGAAACGGGAAAGATATTCGGAATAGAGGACGTGGTTATCAAATACGCAAGTGACACCAAATTAAGAGGGATAGTGAACACCTGAGAGGAGAGAATCAGGATTCAAAATGATCTTACCAGACTGGAGAACTGGACCCGCACTAACAAAATGAATTGTAGCGGGGGGAAATGTACGGTGTTACGCTTAGGCAAGAAAAATGAAAGGAACAAATACAGGCTGGGTGGCACCTGGCTTGAAGACAGTATGTGTGAAAAGGATCTAGGGGTCTTGGTAGACCACAAGCTAAACCGTGTGACGTGACGGCCAGAAAAGAACATACGTAATTCCAGGCTGTATGAAAAGGAAGATCAACGTCCAGATGAAAGAACGTGGCAATACCACTCTGTTACCCCAGTGGCAGACCCTGTCCCGGGGGATATAAAATCGATATCAAATATGACTTCCATGCCAGAGAGGTTCCCTGGGTGGGTGTGCAGATAAATAGCTTGAATGACCAAACCTTGGTCAAGGTCAGGAAACTCCCCAGTCACGTTTCCCAAGGAGACCTCAAGCTAGACACGTCCACATGGACAAAGGGTCCTCAGCCAAGAATAGCCAACTTGAAGGGATTACCGGGTTTTCCCCAGGTTGAGCGAATCCAACTTCAGAGAATCCTACAAGGGCGAGGTCCATTTACACGAACCAATCACGCAAACCATCAAGTTACGAACGTGCGGCATTTTTGCTTTTATTTTGGCCATTGTTCTTCCTGGGAGAGGGTCTGCCCTTGAGGTACGTTCTGCCCTACAAGTAGTCCCTGTTTTCAAGAGTGTCTTTGGAGAACTCCCCACCATGCTAGCAGACCGGGCACTCTGTTAGTCAAGTGATCCCCTCAGCCGCCTCTCTTTGCTGAGCTCCGTCCTTCTCGTCCCTTCCCGGACTGAAGACTTCTAGATAGATGGAGTATCACCACCTTTACACCCTTTCCACTGAATCCCCTATCGATTTTCACCTCTTTCTCTTCTCGATAGGCCTTGTGTGTGTGAGTGAGTGAGTGTGTTGGTGCATGAGAACATATTTGTTAATAAAACCCATTTATTGATACGGTTGTTTGGCTTTTTGCTTGGCCTGACCCCGTAAAAATTGGGTAGAAGAGTCTGCCGGGTTTCCCTGCCCCTCGTTTAGCCAAACTGGTGCTCTGCTAATTTCTCCAATCTTTGCATTTTTGGAGCGAATCAAGGTGTCCCCCAGGGGACCCCCAGAAGCCTGGGTAATAACTCTCTTCTGCTTTGGTCAAACCTCACCTGTGTCCAGTTCTGGACAACACAGCTCAAGATGGATGTTGACAAGCTGGAATGTGTCCAAGGAAGCGTAAGCAAGATGACCAACACCTTCCCGTGCATGATCCATAACGACAGAAACAGGCTGAGCATCCCCCTTATCTGGAAATCTAACACGTGGAAGCATCTAAAAACCAAACCTTTTTGCCGCCAGTCACTGGCTTCCACCTTTGTGGTGGTGGCTGCAGCACTGCCGCCCATTTGCCTCTCGGAGCCAAGGAGCACTGCAGATGTTGCCTGAAAGGCAGAAATGGGTGACTGACGGCAAAAAGTTAGAGAGACGAACGAGCGGGAACACTATAGCCACCACCTCGGAGGCAGGAACAGGTGGCTGGAGGCAAAAAGAGGGAGTCCGAGGGTCTATGACATGGTGAATCTGCACTGAGCCCTCTGCTTGGATTCCCACCATTGCGCAGATCCTCAGTCTCTCTCCAGCGTCACATCTCATATACGGCACAAATGAACGAGATAAGAGGCTATTCTGAAAAAATAATGTACTCCAAAATCTGAAAAAAACACCCAAAATATGGAACTTTTCTGGTCTCAAGCACTTCAGATAATTTTTACCAAACGTGTATATGGAGGTATACTGCCACAAAGCCTGGAGGTAGCATGCAGTCACCATAACTAGTAGCCATCAATAGTATTATTCTTCTCAATGTCTTGAACCAATTATGTCTTAAACCCATCCAGGTTGGGAAGAACCTCTTCAAGCTTACCCATGCTATCCAATTGTAGAGCTCTGATACCACTTCAACTGTTTTGCCTCCATCCTATGGAATCCTGGGATTTGTAGTTTAAGAAAGTACATTGACTTTTCCACTGCAAGACTCAAATACTATGGTTTAGGGTGGTGGATAAAAAATTCAAAGTACCTAAACAGAACTGCAAATCCCAGATTTCCATAGATCAGAGCCAACGACAGTTAAAATGGTATCAAAGTGCTATACTTGTGCAGTGTGGACACACCCTTCTACCAGTGAATTCAATGTGAGCAATCACTGCCTTTTGTCTCTGCTAGTATCATGAAAAGGACGGGGGGGAGGACCTTCCTTAGCACACCATGTATAATTTAATACATTTCTTTCACGTCCTCCTTTTAATCATCTTTTCTTCCACCTTAAGCTAAGGAAAACTCTTAGCTTAACACTGAAGCCATTTTTCATAGGGGAGTTTCTCAAATCTCTTGATCATTTTGGATGCCCTTTTCTCCACCTTCTCTAGTTTTAATCAAGAGGGAGAGGGACGGGGAATTTCTCAGGTCAATTTATGAATTGCCATAGGAACAACTTTCTTCAGAAATACGGAATCTCTTTTTCAAGAAATGAACTCAGAATAACAGGTGAGAAGTCACTCTGGAACGGTCAGACGATTATGGTGATAAAAGATACACTGGTTGAGTACCCCTTATCCAAAATGCCTGGGACCAGAACAGTTTCAGATTTCAGATTTGTTTGGATTTTGGAATGCCTGCATTTGCATGTACATAAAATACAGTACTGTACAGGAGATCTCCAGGGAGCCTGTGAACAAATGAGCTGGAGTGCTGCAGCCACAGCCTCGAAGGTGGCTGGTCAGCTCCCAGGAGATCTCCCGTACTGTACCGTATTTTTTATTCCCAAATATAGGTATCAGGTTCCTTATATCCTCAGTCTATCAGATCCTCAGCCTCTCTCCAGCCTCATACGCACAACATAGATGGTGAACGAAGGAGCCACGAAGCTGGAGAGAGAGTGAGAGAGAGACAACATCTGTGAAATGGAGGGAGGCATGGAGCATTATGTTTGGATTCCCACCATTTCATAGATCATCATGTCTCTCTCCAGCTCCCTGTCTTGTTCATTCACTATTTGTGTTTTGGATGGGATGTGAGGCTGGAGAGAGACTGAGGATCTGAGAGACCAACAACCAGGAGTGCCACAGCTCCCGCCTCAAAGATATAAGCAGGCAGCTGGCAGGAAAAAAAAATTTGGTTTTTGGAGGTTTTCTGATTTCAGATTTCTGGATTAAGGATGCCCAACTGGTAATCTATATGTAATTACCATTTCACCCAAGAGTAAAAGATTGCTAGAGCAGTCAAGCTTGAACTCTGCTTAGAACCCAGAATTATCAAACTGAGGCTATCGTAATTCATTAGAAGAGATGATAATGTCTGGTAGGGTGGAAAGCAGTTGGAGAAGAGGGAGACCCCACCACAGGTAGATAAACTCCATCAAGGAAATCATGGCTGCTGCCTGAGTTTGCGAGACCTGAGCAGGGCCCGTTGACAAGCAAGGCGCTTACAGGTCTCAAACTCATAGGGATGCCATAAGCCCAACCCGACTTGAAGGCAAGTAAGAACAACAAAGGGCATGGTGAACTTGGCATGGTGTCCACCAAAGTCGAGAAGCCAGTGGCACATGAACAGCTGTTGGCATGAAAGCTAATTAAACCGGAGTGCATAAACAGTGTGGGCCAACTATGTAAAACTGAATGATAGCATTAAGAGCAGAAGGGGACTGCTGGGAACGTGTCTGGTGGCCCCTGCTCCAGACCTCCAGACTTTCTTCCTCTCAGTTTCTTCACCATCCAGCTGTCATAACCATACGTAGAAACTGGAAATACAATAGCACGGGCAATCCTGACCTTGGTATTCAATGAAATATCTTTACACTTCAAGAGGTTATTCTAGTTCCTTCACGGTCACCCTTCCAAGTCCTAGTCTTCTTTTTCTCATAGAGCCTGGGCACATTCACGTAACCAGACATGGCCCATCAGATATTCTGGATCCCAGCCACACAGGGCTCTGTCCACGATGCTTTTGGAACTCTGCCTACACAACCAAGAACAGAGCGCGTCCGTTGCACAATGGCCAAGAGAATTTACACAGGTGTTGGACTCAAACAGGATCCTGGCCCTGATTTCCCCCCACTTACCCTCAGAGATAATCAAAGTTTAGCAAAAGTTCTCAGCAAGACACTAGAATAGCATGCAAACACAAAAGGATCTCATTCAACCAAGGAGATTTTTGGGAACAGTCTGATCTTGCAGTATTCAAATTTTTCCACTTTAACAATATAACTCAAGTTTTCTTCGGGTGATTTCATTAACGATGGTTCATTAAATTCTCCGTGATGAATGTCCTTCTCAATTCCTGCGGCCATGGGGACAGACAAATGTTTTTTAGCAATCTCCCTGCTCTCAGGAAAGGCTTCCAAAGTAATACATCAGCGCGTATTTTGGGCTGCTTCCAAGACTTTTCATTGAGGGCAAACGGCTCGTTTTGCTCAAGGAGAGGAGACCAAGGAGCCATCCAAGGACATCGCATGCCAAGCAGAGGCCAATCAGAAAGAAGAAGAGCCCCGTTGCACATCCATCAGCCACCTTAGCTGTTCAGGGTTCAGGAAAGACAGGAGGTCTCGAAGAAGGTTGCCCAACTGACCTGAACCCAGCCCGGCTTGGTCATTAAGAAATCGGCAAAAGCAGGACTTTAGAACAGGGAGATGAATTCCGCTGAGCCAAATACTAGCCGAAATCATAGAATCATGGAGCTGGAAGAGACCTCACCCAGTTTGCCCCATTCAGCCACGCAGGAAGACACAAAGGACTCCTGACAGACGGCCACCCACCTCCATAGAAGGAGAGGACTCCACCACACTCCATTAAGGCAGCAGCAGATTGCACTGTCAAACTGCTCTTACCCTCAGGAAGTTCTTCCCATTAGGTGGAACCTCTTTTCCTGAAGTTTGAATCCGTTGCTCTGTGTCTTAGTCTGTAGAGTAGCAAAACATAAGCTTGCTCCATCCTCCGTACGACATCACTTGCAGTTATTTAAACATGACTATCATGGATCATGCCACTGAGGGGCAGCGTGGTATAGTGACTTGAGCATTGGGCCAAGACCCCAGGGGCCAGGGTTAGATTCCCTGCTTGGCTATGGAAACTCACTGGGTGACCTTGGAAGCATCACATAATCTCAGCCCCAGGAAACCCCATGATAGGTTCATCTTACTCCATTTCCGCACTAGACTTTTATAGCACTATGATTCCACTTGCAACATCCTATGGAATCCTGGGGTTTGCAGTTTCGGGAGGGGCCGGCTGGCCCCTCCCGAAACTGCAAACCCCAGGATTCCATAGGATGTTGCAAGTGGAATCATAGCGCTATAACAGGCTAGTGCGGAAATGGCTTTAGAGTCACCATAAGTTGGAAACAACTTGAAGGCAGACATCAACAACAATCTTGTCACCTCCTAACCTTCTCTTCTCCAGGCTACCCATTTTACTCCAACTGCTCACGAGTGTCTCGATTTATCTCATCGACCCACCTCCAGAATCCCCCCAAAATGCTAAATAAATAATTTTTTAAAGCATTAAAAAAAAATCCACTGATTCCAACCCATGGTGACCCTCTCTTGGCCAAATTTCTTCAGAGGGGATTTGCCACTGCCTTCCCCTGAGGCTGAGGGAGTGTGACTCGAACAAGATCACCCCGTGGATTTCCACGGCTGAGCCGGGATCTGAACTCTGGTCTTCTGGAGTCCTAGTCCGACACATCCCAGCCCACTCCCCCAGGCCGGCTCCCAAAACTAAGTCTAACTAAAGTCTAACTAAACCTGGTGGGTTCAGGACAGAGGCTTTGAGACGTACGCTTTAGCATTTTAGCCATCATGTCTGCTCCTGTTTACCAGATTTAGGAGATGCCCTTTCCAGACCAGGGAACCTCGCTGAATGGGAGAACAGCTCTGCCGCCTGAACCCCTGGGGGAGAGGGGAGATGACCTCTTCGTGTCCCTTAATGTCACCTCTAATCCACACATTTACGGCCGCCTCTCCATCCTCTTTTGCAGCCGACCCACCCCCTGCACTGGATTTTCCGCTACGGCGAGTCCAAATTGAGACTTAAGCCGCTATTGCCGCAAGGTGCTCTTAATCTCTGCAAGCTAAGTGCACGACATGCCACTCTCAGCCAGGCGAGCAGAATGACCTGGCGGAGGCATGAGACCTAAATGCAATTCCTGGCTGTGGGTGGGAAGTGGATGAGATGTGTTTTTTGGCAAAAGAACCCTTCTCTCCCTGACCTTTGCTGAATCCGGCACGGCCAGAATGAGCTCCGAGATTGTAGCAAACCAGACATGGAGGTTTAGCGCTGCGGCAACTTAAAATTTCTGATAAACATTTAGAAACAGAGTTTAGGCATCCCAAGAAAAGGGGAAGGCCAAGTGATCGAGGGAACGTAAACACAGCAAAGAGAAGAGTTCAAAGTGGTGAAGATGTTCAGCATCGCATTCTCTGCAATGCTAGAAATTTGGTGACTGAAGGAAAATTAAGTGGGATGGAATTCGTACTGGGGGGCAATGCACTTGTTTCTCTTCTCTGCAGCTACACCCCTCAGGGTAGAACATAATAGTAAGCAAATGACTCCTTCAGGGTAGCATACGACCCCCTTCCGGTTTGGTCTGCAAATGATCAAATCCAAATTAAATACCACAAGAACAGCCTTAATCAAACACCGGGCAGGACTTTGGTGCTCTGAATCAACAAGCCAACCATGCAAAAATAAAGCTGCAGCATCAAGGACAGATGGGCTTCATTTCCTCTCTTTCAGAAATGCAAAGCTCTCCCCTCATGTGCCCAAGACACACAGAGCACAAGGAAGGGGGCATGTCACTCAGCATGCAGTTCCGGCCAGAAATAAACTGGGAAATTGATGGAGTTCCCAGTGGGATTCCTCACATTGCCCGGGCTCTGAACCTGTCATGAGCCGGCAGAGGATGACTAACCTCAGACAACCTGCCGGAAATAATTCCTTACAGGTACAAATCCAAAGCAACCTGCTTCCACATCTGGGTGCACTCTACACAAAGTCAAAACTCAAGGTTCACTGCATGCCTTCGGAGCCCCTTGCATTGCTTTAAAAGCAAGCTTCTAGACCTTAAGATTGCCACGATGAGGGTGGGAAATGGGCTGAGAAAAACTGAAAGCCAAGGTGACGACGGTGAGGGAAGAATGGAGTGTTAAGATTGCTAAGATTGCTGAGTCCCAAGTGGCCAAATTAACATGGGTTTTAAAGGAAAAGCCAATTGAACATTTCTTGAAATACTGGAAACCACTTATGGACTTTTTGAGCATGAAGAAATCTAACAATGCAAGAATCAACTAGTAACTCAAGTAAGATTGCGTAAATGGATCTGTATTACGTAGAACAATATTTTTTTTTCTTATCTTTTCTCTTCTGTTATTGTTTGGTTTGGGTGGATCAGGCCCCTTTTGTTTTTTAGTAGGTTAGTATTTAGCTAGTAAGTTATAGGGTTTTAATGAGTTAATGTTCAGTGTTTTTAGATTACTGTTTTAATATTGTGTTTTAATTTTAGTTCATGTTAAAAATGTAAGTTTACGTTATTTTTGTGTTAAAACAAACAGATTGCTGCTGTGGTCATCGTGTGCCCTCATTTCCAACCTAATGGTGACCCTAACGCAATCCTATCATGGGATTTTCTGGGGCTGAGAGTATGTGACACAGCCAAGGTCACTCAGTGGGTTTCCAGGGCCAAGCAGGGAACTAAACCCTGGTCTCCAAGGTTTTGGGCCATTTCCGCACTAGGCTGTTATAGCGCTATGATTCCACTTGCAACATCCTATGGAATCCTGGGGTTTGCAGTTTCGGGAGGGGCCAGCCGGCCCCTCCCGAAACTGCAAACCCCAGGATTCCATAGGATGTTGCAAGTGGAATCATAGCGCTATAACAGCCTAGTGCGGAAATGCCTGTAATTTAATGCTGAAACTACTACACCACGCTGTCATTCTGCAGGAGATATTGCCTACGGTATTTGGCAACAGCAGAGGGAGCAACATCTGTACAAAGCCTGTTCACTTGCTTAACCCTCCACGTTTGCGTGCAGCATCTTGGACTGAATGCACGCAGTTATAAATTACCAGGAGTTGTAACGGCTGTTGTGCAAAAACTCCTGTTCTTTAATCACAGCAAAGGAGGATACCGGCCAAATGCAACATTCACAGCACAAAAAAGGCAAAACGCTCCAGCTAGTTAAGATCAGAACACCAGGAAAGTTTAAATGCAGATGGGGCAGAGAACCCAAAAGCAGTTACCGCATCAAAGCCAAAGTACGTTAACCGCGTTCATCCACATCTGCACAGGCGCATGGTTTCGGCCTGTTTTAACAGGTTTCGGATTGTCTCGTGTTCAGCATTAATTTAATATTCTTTTAATCTTCTCAAATTCCACCCAAACATTTGAAATAACTTTTTTTTAACGCGAGAGAAGTTCAGCAATGGATCAGACTGCCGCAAAGGCAAAGGCCTTCTCCGGAGGTCTCTAAACGGAGGTCGGAGGAACATCTTCGAGGAATGCATGACAGGGTCCTTTCCTACACTAAGACACTGTTCTGTGATTTTAAATAATTCTTATCATTCTAAATTGTTTGAAACAATTTTAGGAAGGATACAGACAAGCTGGAGCTGATTCAGAGAAGGGCATCGCGGCAATAAGAAGCGAGGAAAGGCTGAAGGAGCTGGCCATGTTCATCGTGGTGAAGAGAAGACTGAGAAGTGACGCGATCGCACTCTTTAAATGCCTCAAGGTCTGCCCCAGAGAGAAGGGGGCAGTTTGTTGTCTGTTGCCCAGAGGCCAGGACCAGGTCTAACGGTTTGAAGTTACAAGAGGGTAGATTTCAGCTGAACAACAGCGAGTGGTTCAGCAACGGAACTAATTGCCTAGAGAAGCGGTCGGGTCTCCTTCCAAAAGAGGCCGGACAGCTACCCGCTGGGGAGGATTTAATGGGAGACTGGTTCCATTTCCGCACTACATTCTTATAGTGCTATGATCCCACTTGCAACCTCCTGTGGAATTCTGGGGTTTGTAGTTTCCTGAGGCCAAAGCGCTCTCTGGCTGAGAAGTCTAAAGGCCCCTCCCTCAACTGCAAACCCCAGGACTCCACAGGAGGATGTCGAAAGTGGATTAATAGCACTGTAAGAGTGTGGTGCGGAAATGGCCTGGGCATTGAGTAGAGGGCGGGGGATTGGATTTGATGGCCCAGCAAGCCCTTCTAACTCTTATGGTTCTATGGAACTGATTTTACTCTGAGACCCTTGCCTACAGGGTGGAATATACATATTCTAATGAACAAAAAAGAAATACATTTAATAAACTTGGAGAGTTGTTAGAGACGAAAGGTAGCAACCTCAATATGCCTATTCTCACTAGCTGCTAGTTAACATCTGCAAGAGTTTAGGCACAGCATGTACAGCCCTCCCTCCACATTTGCACATTTGACCTTCACAAATTTGATTATTCACAAGGTGCCTGCATGCTTTCACCATTACTCTCCCACACACACACCCTCACCCTCCTATTTGCTCGCCTTTTGCCTGGACACACAAGCTTTCCTTCTCTGCACCCGTGAAAAAGCAAGCAAACGGGAGCGGGAAGCCCCACGCACAGAGAAGGAAGGTGTCTCCCCCATTCTCCCCCTTCCATTCCAGCAAACAGGAGAGACAAAATGCGGGAAAGGTCTGCGTGGGACTCCCCCCTTCCATTTGCTTGCCTTTTGCCCAGGCGCATGGAAGGAAGGCACGCGCATCCTGGCAAAAGGCAAGGGAACGGGAGGGGGAGAACGGGGGGGAGGCCCATTCAGGGCTCCCTCCTCTCGTTGGCTTGCTTTTTCTCTGGGTGCAGAGAAGGAAGGCATGTGCACTGGGGCAGAAAGCAAGCAAATGGGAGGGGGAACGCAGGTAGGGAAGGTACCCACACGCATTCCCTCGCTTGCTCGCTCGTGTCGGGGGGAGTTATTGGTGGCTTTTCTATATTCACGAGGGTTCCGAGCCCCGAACCCTTGCAAAAGTGGAGGGACCACCGTATTCAAGTCACTTCCTGTTTCCTCTGCTTGGGGTGATGGTGGTGTGGGACTGGTTGCCGCTCATCTTCTGCTTGCAAATACTAATTACTCTGCTCACGAGATACAATGCTCCCACATTTTCCTATAAGAGCAAAGCTTTCGTGAGTTAATAATCTGTCTCAGTGTAATAGAACCTCCTACGCTCCTATAACTAGACTTCAGTGGGTCTGCTGCAAGGCTGGTGTTTGCACCTAGAGGGCTGACACTGAGCCCCAAAATGTCATTAAACCTACCTCTCATGTGGAATGGTGCCACCGCTCTGCGGGTTGAACACAAAACCACGTCCAGGCCCAGGAGAGAAGCCGAAGGAGAGAACATCCAAGTGGAAGCATGAGCTCATCTCTTGGATGTGGCTCAGGGCCGGCTTGCCAAGGAAATTGGCCACCACCGTGCTGTACAAATCGGACACCCGACAGCAGGAGCTGTTATCCCTGGGTGACAGATGGTGGAACTCGCCTTCTATCCCGACTGTTCCTGGACACCAAGCGAACCAGAAAGACCCCCGAGGCATTCAAGACAGGCAAGCCGCCAAGCTGACCACGGCCACCCCCCGTGGCCTGCCAAGGCCTCTACTCGGAAACAGCCACCCCTGTTTCTCACCGTCAGGCAGGCAACCCAAACGGGGGATTTGATACCTGGGCTAGCAAAGCAACAAGTCAGGTACGCCGGCTCTAAACTCAAACGCCCGAGGAGCTCACATTCGGCAGATCATCCGGGAGAAACGCCTGATAATCAGACTTTCTGGGCTCTCTCAACCCAACACCCTTTAAGTGTGCTGGACGACAGATCCCCTCATCCTCATGAGGCTGGGGGTGATGGAGCCCATGCTCTCAAAACACCTGGATTCCCACCTGGGTGTGACTCTGGAGCTGCGGAGCAGACTCCCTCTCAGGCAGTGGTGGGGTCTCCCTTGTTGATGCTACCTAGATCAAGGTGACAGAAGCCACATGTGATGGATTCTCTCCACTGGCCATGGATCTGACTTGGTGACCCTTGAAGGTGTCTTCTGATTCCATGGTTCTATAATTCTGTTCTAAGGAGGGCAAGAAGAAAGCCACAGGAGCCTAAAACAGGGCCAGAACAACAACTCAACAGAACAAGAGTTCTGTCCTTGATCGTTACTGTTGTCTTCGTGTCGTTTCTGAACTACGGCAATTCTAAGGCGAACCTATCACAAGGTTTTCTTGGCAAGATTGGTTCGGAGGGGGAGGGTTGCCTTTGCCTTCCTCTGAGGCTGAGAGCGTGTGACCTGCCCAAGGCCACCCGGTGGGTTTCCACGGCCCAGCAAAGATTCGAACTCTGGTCTCCAGAGTCGTAGCGCAACGCTCGAACCACCGCACCGTGTTGTGTTTGCAACTGAAAAACTACACTGCAAAACCTGTACTGCAAGAAAGAGATGGCTCTGGGAACGATTTCTGAAACCTCAGAAATCACTTAAATTTCACCAAATTATGAATATTTAAAGAATATGTTGAAGGTTGAGGGGATAAAGTAACCTTTTAACTTTTTATTATTTAGGAAAATAAACCACTGTGGCTCCATGGACTTCACAGACCTTTCCGTATCTGTTTGATCTGCCAACCTACCACCCCAAAGAAATCACACCGTGCCCAGCTCTACATCTTTCCATCTGTATAATAGATTATTAGAACTTCAGTTATACAGAAAGAAAGACAGAGAGACAAGTTAGTGGATAACACAGAATATAGATAGATATTTCATTTCTCCGCAGGTTGCAAGCGGTAAATTGTCCTGGGGTTCCAGAAGCCCGTGGGGAAGTGAATGAACGAGGGACACTCCGGAAAGCTCCTGCTCATCTCTCGTTAACATCAAAGCATCTCCTCTCAGCAAATTAATTTTGCACAGGAGGACGGCTTCACAGCCATCATGGGGCTTTGGGGGTGGCAAATTTCCCGAGAACGCAGAAATCCCCCTCACTTCTGCCTCCCGATCAGCATGCATACAAAGTAATGTAGCGTTCACAATGCACTTATTTGTTCATTTGGGACGCATTTATCAATCCAAAGGAAATTTGTCTTTACATTCCAATCTGCTATACAGACAGACGTTATTTTTTTTAAAATAAAGTCATAGAACTGTGAAGTTGGGAGGTAGAATCATAAAATCATAGAGTTAGAAGAGACCCCAGGGGCCATCCAGTCCAGCCCCCTTCTGCCATGCAAGAAGACACCATCAACACACCCTGGACAGACGGCCATCCAGCCTCTGTTTCAAAACCTCCAAAGAAGGTACCCCAAAGCCCATCTAGTCCAACCCCCTCACAATACAGGAAATCCACACACAGCTTCCCCAGTTGGGGACCATTCAGCCTTAATTTAAAAACCTGTAGCAGACATCAGTCCGTCAATTATACAGGCAGCAATTGGCCGACTTTATTGCTGAATTGCTCATGTTGTGAAGAAATCCTCTTTCTCATCTATTTGAAATCCTTTGTCCTGTAATCTGAGCCTGCTGAGTCCTTTTCTTTGGTGCAACAGCAGGAGAAATGCTCCATCACCTCTGTGACAGCCCTCCAGATATTTAAGGATGATTATCATATCATCTCTTTTCCAGGCTAAACATGCACAGGGGTTTATTTTCAAATCTGCAAATTACATTGCAAATTACAGACAGCGTGCAACACGGTGCACAAAAAAAAGAAAAAGTCTCTACCTGCTAAAGTCCCTCACCAATGCACAAGTATTTTATATTTTCTTAGCTGGGTTTTCTTTTTGTGAGAAGAAAAAAAAATGTAATAAACTTCTCAACATGCTACTTCCCTCTTCAACTTTCAATAACGTCAAATGATTAGATCCTCAAGAGAATATTGGATTATTCTCTCACTCCAAGAGACAGGGCTTATGCAAATTGGGTTTAGCAGTTACAGATGATGCAATCCTTCTTGACACATGAGGCGAAAGCTGTTTTGTGCTTATTTATTAAGTGGTAAAATATTTTAGTTTAAACATATGCCTCCAAAAAACAAGAAAAATGCAAATTCACAACATTCTGGACTTTTTAAACGATGTAAAAGTTGGAGAAATTTGTACAGAATTCCCAAAAAACCATTCTCCCAAAATGCACATTCCAGGCATGCTTGCCACTAGACAGTTTTATGGAATTTAAATTACTTGATACGTACTATTTAATCCATAATATATTCTACAATTTGACTTCTTTCCATTTCACGCTTACAGTAATTAGCAGTGACAGGTCCGGAAGTAGGGCACACTTCACATTAACACCCAAGGTCCTGTTTCCTTCTTGCATAGCACAGAACTAGACCAGTATAGTTATGCGGCTTGCACAATTACATAAAAAAATCTGACACATCCTCACAGGCCTCTATGGAGTTGTGGAGTGCTTGCACAAGGGACTGCCCTCACACAAAATCCTGAGAAGCACAAGCCACGTAGACAACTGCATTTAAACCAGTACAAGGCTTCTACTAAATTTCAGACACGATACGCTGAAATAGTGTTAAAATATAATAGACTGGAATATTACCGCGGCTACTTTTGCAACTGTTAAGCAAATCACAAACTGCCCCACTATAGTGTGTCAGACATATGCAAATGGAAGGGACTTCGGTGTTTTCGGCAGCCCAAAAGGAAATGATGCGCATGAATACATTGTAATGGACTGAGCTGAGTTAACAAGTTCCATCCGGGAGAACTGAATGGTCACAACCTAAGCTGACAGTGGACCTACTTGTCCGCAGGAGATGAGACACGTGGTCATTCCCCGTGGGGTTGTTACTTGCCTTCAAGTGAGCTCTTTCTTACTGCAACTCTATCCTAGGGATCTGACCATTGCATTGCCTTTCAGGCTGAGAGAGCGTGCCTTGACAAAGGCTGAGAGAGCATGCCTTTCTGTGGATGAGAAAGAATTTGGACCCTGGGGTCTTAGAATATAAATCCAACACTGCAACCACTGCCCCAGTTTTGGGGCCCTATCACACTACGCTATTATAGCACTATTACTCCACTTTAACTGCTGTGACAACACTTTGTGGAATTCTGGCTTTCTAGTTTAGCGAGGCCCTCTGGCCGAGAAGCCCCAGTGGCACAGGGGTTAAACGCCGGTTCTGCAGCCACAAGGCTGTGAGTTCGATCCTGCCGGGCTCCAGGTTGACTCGGCCTTCCGTCCTTCGGTAAAATGAGCGCCCGGCTTGTTGGGGGCAATTAGCTAACACCGTGTAAATCGCTTAAGGAGCACCTAGCTGATAAGCGGTATAGAAATACACATGCTATTGCTGTTGCCAATTCTTAAATACCCTCACCCCAAATGCAAATCTCCACACGATGTTGCCACGGCAATTAAAGTGGAATAACAGAGCTATAAGAGTGCAGTGTGATGGGGCCCCTGCTTTCAAGATTTGTACCAAAAATGAATGTCTCAGCCTTGTTCTGAGGCCGAGGGAGTGTGACTTGATCAAGGTTATCCCGTGGGTTTCCACGGCCAAGCAGGAATCTGAACCCGGATCTCTCAGGGTCTCAGCCAAACAATCACACTCATATGCCATCCTGGCTCTTAAATCGCAAGCCGCCTCCAAATTTTGGCAACTCTCCTTGATGAGATTTCTTCAAATGAAGTTTGCCACCGCTTTCCTCCGAGGCTGAGAGAGCAGGTTTGTCGAAGATCACCCAACGGGTTTCAACGGCTGAGTGGGAATTCAAACCCCGGCTTCCTGGAGTCCTAGTCCAAAACCCCAACCACAGTGCTGGACTGGCTCCACGTGTGTGGACATTCCTTACAAAAAATAAAAAATGAGAAGCTTCCTAAACCTTTCGTCATCAGTTACTCTGCTGCATTCCTGTCGATATTGAAACACCGCACGCAATTATGCTAAAAGAGAATTTGAGCTCCAAAATCAACCCTAAACGACTGTCAGTAGACAGGGGTTATCTCATTCTACGGCAACGAGGAGGAGCGCGTGCTAAAGTCACCTTGGAAGGTCCTCCGAGAACCGTCCAGTCCGCCCGCGCTGGGGCTAAAAAGTCCCCGAGCAGATTTCATCACATGAAAAATTCCAACAACCTTTGTCTTGTTCCTTTGGCGCACGACTTCTTGCTTTAAGTTCCGTCCCTCCGCCCTCCCGCTTGAGATTCTTTTCATTGTATGCATATGTGGCAATAAAGAAAGAGAGGCGCATTCAGCAGAATACAAGTTCCCAGTCGGAAGAGGACCTGCTTAAAATGCAGCTGGAAATTCAATTTACAGCTTCAAGACGGCCCGAGCGAGAGAGCGAGCCGGCAGATGAGTACCGGAGCTCATCTCATATCCTTTCTTTCTGTGTGTTGTCAAAGGGTCCAATTCTGTCGGGGGCGGGAACAGTCCTTGCTCAGCTAAGGACGCAACCGTTGAATGGGCTTCTTTTGTCAACATGGATTTACGCTCTCCAGGAGCTGGAAGCGTTTCTGAGGCCTGCTTTTCTAAAGGCTATTGTTAATCACACTAAACACACAGTATCTCGTTACCCTTGTTCTCCGACATGACTCTAAATTTAGACAGAAAGTTCCTTGAGGAAAAGCCTTTAAAGACGGAGAGCTCGGAAGTCATGTTAAAGGCAACTGTTCTTCCTCAAGCGAAGGGGTGGGAATCGGGCAGCCCACAGAGGGTCAAGTGTTCCAACCCTCACTGACCCTACTCTGCAAAGACCCCCAGCACCCTGCTGGGAAAGAAAATATCAGCCCAAAAATGGCATTTTCCATGCAAACCACTCCCCACACTGTGGGCTTACGGCACGCCACCAACGGCAGCTCACCGCAATGCAAGCTGCAAAGGGGCATGGGCTTCCATCAGGTGCCTGTGCTTGTCCCTTTATCCTCCTTATTTTATTTACAAATTAATTAATTGATATACCACCCCTCCCCACAGAACCTGGAAAACTGAAATTCCCAAATGTAATTGAGCTTTCAGTAAGGGTGGAGGACATGCTCATGCCTCCTCCTTCCCTACGCTCCTCTCTCCCCATTCATCTCCTTCCATAACTGAAAGCACCGTGCACACTCAGCTCTGCCTCACAGCAACAGCACAACCCGGATACTTCAGCAACAGCAATATTTATATGAGCCAAACAGTGTGGTGCAGCAGCTGAAACAGCCAATGCGATTCTGGGCAGTATCAATAAGAGTATTCTGTCTAGGTCGAGTGAAGCAAAGTACCACTCTCTTCTACTTTGGTCAGACCCCACTTGGAATCCTGGGTCCAGCTGTGGGCACCAC
This sequence comes from Cyclura pinguis, assembly GCA_030412105.1. Taxonomy (NCBI): domain Eukaryota; kingdom Metazoa; phylum Chordata; class Lepidosauria; order Squamata; family Iguanidae; genus Cyclura; species Cyclura pinguis. The sequence goes on from CM059601.1 coordinate 2,434,759, forward strand.
AGTTCAGGAAGGACATGGACAAGCTGGAAAGTGTCCAGAGGAGGGTGGCCAAAGTGGTTGATGGCCTGGAAGCCATGAAGCCCTCTGAGGAGCTGCTCAGGGAGCTGGGTATGTTTAGCTTGGAGAAAAGAAGGTTAAGAGGGGAACATGACAGCTATGTTTAAAAACTGGAAGGGATGCCATTTGGAGGACCAAGAAAGTTCGTTTTCTGCTGCTTCGGAGACTAAGACCCCATAGAGCAATGGCTTCAAGCATCAGGGAAAGAGATTCCACCTAAACATTAGGAAGGACTTCCTGATAGTAAGAATTGTTCAAGAGTGGAATGCACTGATGCCTCACTGGAGTGTGGTGGTGTCCTCTCCTTCTTTGGAGGCTTTTAAAGAGAGTCTGGATGGCCATCTGTCAGGAGTGCCTTGATTGTGGCCATTTCCGCACTAGCCTGTTATAGCGCGATGATTCCACTTGCAACATCCTCTGGAATCCTGGGGTTTGCAGTTTAGGGAGGGGCCAGCCGGCCCCTCCCGAAACTGCAAACCCCAGGATTCCAGAGGATGTTGCAAGTGGAATCATCGTGCTGTAACAGGCTAGTGCGGAAATGGCCTGTGTCTTCCTGCACGGCAGACAGGGGTTGGACTGGATGGCCCCCGGGATCCCTTCCAGCATTATGATTCTGTGATTCTATTACTGTAATACTGACCTACCTCACTGACCTGTTGCGATGATTCATAAGCTATCAGAGACAACAAAACATACCTTTCAACTGTCCCGGTTTGGCAAGGACCGTTATGATCAACTCTCTGCTGTCCCACTTTTTCAGACGCTTTCAAAAGGCCCCAGTTTCCCTCTCTTCCTCCTCCTTTGCCCTCAGCTTATGTCCACCGATGCACGCTGAGTACAAACCACAGAAGGAGTTTGCAGTCAGTCAGCTTGGCAGGGGGGAGAGGAGAAACGGAGGCAGAATCTTGCCCTTCCCGGGAGATTCGGGCAAAAGCAGGGACCGCTGCAGCTTCTCCTGGCGTGTGTGTTCTTCCTCCTTAATAACCTTGATGTACCTTGGCCAGTTTTCATCTGTCAAGTGCTGGAGAGCTGACAAAAGGGTCTCGAAGCTTCTTCAGGACGATGCGATCTGAGGCCCTTTCTGGACTCAGAGATCCCTTCGTCAAATGTACTAAGTCATCGTTACACTACACAGGAGAATACAGGACAACAGGTCAAACAAGTTCCGAGACCATAGGATGTATATTGCACTACTAGGCAAAGGGCAAGTGAATGCAAAACTATTAGGAAGAATTCAGTGACAGTAGGACCTGTTCGCAAAAACTGGACAGTGAAGAAATCTGAGAGGGAGAAATTCAACGCGTTTGAAATGTGGTGGTGGAAACCAGTTCTGTGGATACCCTGGGCTGCCCCCAAAAGACAAAGAAGTGGGTCTGAGAGCAATTAAAGCTTCAGCCCCTTAGAAGCCAAAGTGACTAAACCAAGGCTGTGGTACATAAGACGACAGCAAACATCAGATGACATAATGCTCAGTAAAGTCGAAGGCAGCAGGAAAAGACGACTCCGTTACACATGTGGACCAACACCACCAAGGAAGCCACAGAAGCCCTGAGAAGGGCTGCCAAAAACAAGATCTCTTGCAAGTACTGACCAAAGACCAGAGGCTGAGAAGGAAAATCAGCACAGCCAGAAGTCTAAAAGCCCCAGGGTTATTTTCTGCTTGTTTTCCTTCAAACAGTGAACACAAAGCCTCCCCTTTCGAACTGGAGATAAGGCAGAGAAAGATTATAAATGCCCAAAAAGCATGACAGGAATGTTAGAAACGGAGAGGATTAAAATTAACTCAGATGAAGTGCGCAGATTCCAAATGCAGGTGCACAAAGGTTCTCCTGGAACTTGGAAACATGGCCAGCCAAAATCCTGTGCCAGCACTACACAGTATAAACCCCCACATGTGGAATGACACGATGGCTGTGCTAGGCAAACTTTGTGTTGAAAGCCACTGCGCAAATGAAACAGAACACCATATGTGCAACCAAGGGCACAACCAAATGTGCAATCACACCCATAAGTGTGTCCAAGTTGCATCCATGTGGGCATCCTCATGCAACACGCATGCTCATGTGCAAAGAACGCCGCTTATGCACAATGGCACCGCGTGCACAACTTTGCTTCTGCAACCTCCAGCTCAATGCTGCTAACTCACAACAGACAAAAAGTGTCCAACCACTTCCTTTAAGAAACCTCTGGGATTTGCATTCCCAAACTTTCCCAAGCACTGAACTTGTCTCATTCTTCGGCTCCCAAGGAAACACAACACAGCTGATAGGCAAGTCGAAACACATATGAACCTTTCCAGAAAACCTTCAGACTCAACCTGGCAAAATTATCTCCCTTCCTTGCATTCAGATCCAGTTTTTCTCCCGTGAAGAACTATCATCTCAGTTATTCCACCCTTCTAAGGCTCAAATGTTGCAAGTATGCCTCTGGCTCAGGGAAGGAGGAGAAGATGTTTCAAATTATGGTAATTATCTCCAAACTTATTCATCAAGTTGACTCACCTTTCCTGGAAAAAAGCCCCACCCCCAGTTGCATGGGTACAAATCCAAAATGCAGAAAGACAAAGGCAGGGGAAGGTGATGGGCAAAGGAAATGCCAAGAGGAATGAAAAGGTATGGTGCAAAGAGGCACACAAACAGAATAGCAGAGGAAGGTTTCAGCCAGCCAGTGCAGAAGATGACACAGTCATTCAATATTTCACTAGACTTGCATCTTTGAAGAATTTTACAGAATTTTAGAAGAATTTGATCCCATGGCATTTAATGTCTGAAGGCAGCTGGCAACTTTTCCTTACAATTAGCAGCGTAGTGCAAAGTTCACCAAAAAAAATATAGCAAAACAGGATATATTCTAAAAGTAATCACAGAATCGTAGAGTTGGAAGAGACCCCAAGGGCCATCCAGTGCAATCCCCTTCTGCCACGCAGAAAGATATCATTAAAACCCTCCCTTTGGCAGATGGCCATCCAGCCTCTGTTTGAAAACTCCCAAAGAAGGAGACTCCACCACACTCCATTGAGGCAGCAGCATCTTCCACTGCCAAACAGCTCTGACCGTCAGGAAGTTCTTCCTAATGTTTTGATGGAATCTTTTCCGGAAGTTTGAAGCCATTGCTCGACAGTGACCTAGTCTCTTGAGCAGCAGAAAACAAGCTTGTTCCATCTTCCATAAGACACCCCTTCAAACATTCCAACACAGCTATCATATTGCCACTTTCCTGCATAGGGTCCATGCTAATCTTTCCTGTATCTTTCCAGTTTTAGTATATGTGCTGCTGAAGCAACTATACAGTTTAATTGGTTCATCATCCCATGCTCTATTTCTGCATACACTTATTATTCCCTATATCATCTGTATATTTGCTGTTCACACCTTTGCATTTATCCATCCTTTGTATTTATTGAGACACTTGGTGGCCCTGACGTTTAGTTTGTTTTAGTAATTATACTAATTCATGGCTTCACACGTGTGTGCTTTTTAAGAATTCTGTTTTGCTTTGGATCTGGTACCCCTGCTGAAATTGCAGAGGAAGTTCTCTCGATATAGTATGTGTCTTCACCACACAGATGTAACACACCAATACCCCTTTAACTGCCATACATTCAACATAGGGTACCCAGGATGTGTACTTTGGTAAAGAGCTTGAGGCTCAGGGGAAAGGACTCGCCAGTGGCTCTCAATTTTTGGACCTCTGGGTGTTTGTGGACTTCATCTCCCACAATCCCCAACTACAGACTGAGTGAGCTAGGGCTTCTGGGAGCTGGTGTCTTAGAGAATCAAAACTTGAGAACCATTGTTCTAGCAGCAAAAGGGAACGCTTGCAGTTTTGCATCTACATTGCAGCATTACAGAAGTCTGGCACCACTGGCTGTCACTGGGTGTCCTATGGAATCATGCAAATTGCAATTTGGGGAGGAACTTAGAATCCCCTGCTGAAGAATGTCAAAGACCACCGAACCCTATTCGGCCCTATTCTGGGAACTGTTCCAGGGTTGCAATCACCTTAATCCAACCTTTTTCAAGGCAATCAGCACGGAAATCCAACAGAGGTTCCGAGCAGCCCTAGCCAGCCGGGAGCCGCAGTCCGACAACATCTGCAGGGCCACACGATTCTACCCAGGCCTGCGCGCGCCATCTGCAGCATCCAGCCAGTTCTATCATAAGATGCTGAGAAAGGGCAGGAGGAAAGAAAGAAGGAAATTTAACCAATCTCAAAAAGTATTTACCCAAGTGGAAGCATTTCCAGTTTCTACATGTGGTTGTGGCACTTGGAAAGCAAAAAAAAGCTGATAGGAAGAAAATCAACTCCTTTGATATGTGGTGCTGGCGGAGAGTTCTGTGGAAACCCTGGACTGCTAAAAAGACAAATAAATGGGTCCAAGAGCAAACCAAGCCTGAACATCTCCCTAGAGGCCAAGATGACAACTAAACTGAGCCTGTTGTACTTTGGCCATATCATGAGAAGACAGGCCTCATTTTAAGAGGCAATAATGCTTAGCAAAATGAAAGGCAGCAGAAAAAGAGGAAGACCAAGCCAAGCCAATGCCTTCATTATAGTTAACAGACCATAAGGCAATGAACAATTAAATACAAGAATACTTAAAAACAGCACATAAATATGCAGTGAGATTACAACATATCCTGAGAAGACAGGCCTCCTTTGACAAAAAAATAATTCTCAGCAAACGGAGAGGCAGCAGGAAAAAAGGACAACCACACTACACGTGGGTAACACCAAGGAAACCGGGGCCATTTCCACACTAGCCTGTTATAGCACTATTATTCCACTTTCAACATTCTATGGAATCCTGTCCTTCGAGGCCCCTCCCTAAACTGCAAACCCCAGGATTCCACAGATGTTGAAAGTGGAATAATAGTGCTCTAACAGGCTAGTGTGGAAATGGCCCAGGACTTCCCTGAGTACGGAAAACCCAAGCTTGATGGCACATAACAATACTATCGACAAGAACAGAACAAGCCTGAACTCTCCCTAGAAGCCAAGATGACTGAGGTGAGGCCATCCTAATTTGGACATATCATGAGATGTTGTGACCCAGTGGAAAAGATATTGATGCCTGGTGAAGCGGAAGGCAGTAGGAATAAAGGGAGACCACATTACAGATGGACGGACTCCATCAAAGAAGCCACAATGGCTGCCCTGAGTCCGAAAGACATGAGCAGGGCTATTGATGACAGCATGACTCGGAGATCTTTCATTCCACAGAGTTGCCACAAGTTGAGGTTGATCTTCCAGGAAATAACAAGGAAGGTATTGCATTTAGTAAAGGTGTCATTTTGAGAGCCTTTCAGGAGAGCTCCCCCAGGGCTGAGAGAAAGCTCCTAACCCAAGGAAAGGCTAGAATGCAAAGCAGGACCTGGTAAGATGATTTGAGGACTGCAGGGAAATATCCAGGGAACGTGCCATGAATTATTAACTGCCAAGTAAGTGAAAATCTATGCTAAATGACAGCCTCACCCTGGTTTTCCTGGGGATCAGAATCCTTAACCAGAACCCATGAGACTACCCTGTGTGGGCTCAGCTCATTTACTGATGCATCCAATGCACCATCCTACTTCCAAATATCTCAGGATGGAGGACAATCATTGCCATGTGCCATCATTTCCAACTTATGGCAACCCTAAAGGCAAACCTATCGTGGGGTTTTCTAGGCAAATTTTGTCTGTGGGGGTGTGCCTTTGCCTTCTTCTGAAGCTGAGAGAGTGTGACTTGCCCAAGGTTACCCAATGGGTTTCCATGGTTGAGTGGGGTTCTGAAGGAGAACCTAACATGGCTTCACATGGACTAGCCCAGCAAAATGCTTTTGCATTGCCTTGGTCTTTCTCCAGAAAAACAAGCTGACACTCTGACGGTTACATGGCACGTGTCATTCCCTAGGAGGCCGAGAGACTGGGGAACGGGTTACGTAGCAAAGATTAAGGAACTGGTGTTTGCCTTAAAGAAGGCTGGATGTGGCCCAAGTGACACCTAGAACTGGACACAGTTTGGGAGCAAACTCCTCCATGGTGGGCAGTGTCCAGCCCAGGGAAAGATGACCAAGACGTTGGCAATCTCTGCCCCTACTCTCTTGTACTTTCCATCGTGTTGGGAACAGACTGATGATTTCGGGGGAGTTCTCATAAAACACAACTCGCCCAGCCCGGTGAGATCTTCTCCTACCACGATTGGAAAGCGTTCCTCAGCCCTGGGCAGCCCTGCTGTAGAGCCATCCCCGTTTCCCACCTTGGTCAACTAAGGACAAATCCAGACAGATCAAAAACACCAGACTGTGTTCCCGTTCTTTCCTATTTTATTTTAGAGATCCATACACATTTAGTTTCTCCCAGAATATTTTCTGTCAGGTCCTGGTACAATCAGAGACTTTTTGTACCAGTTCCTCAGATGGGTTTATTTTAAGCCAATATAAAATCAGAAAGAACGGGAACAAAATTTGAGACTTTTTAATCAAATTCACATTCATTCTGCATTAGCCAATCAGGCTTTTGTGCGTAACCATAAAAACAAATCCGCCTCACATTCAAGCATAATTAAGAGAAAATAATTGAATTAGTAATAAAAACACACCAAACAGGTCTGAGATTATATATTGTGGTCAGACAGGTTAAAAGTTCCTCTCTAACTTGATGCACTTGGCCATTCAATGGTGCACATAACAGTCAGCTGCTGCTAATAAAAACGTCAGGGGTTTTTTTGGCAAAGATAGGATCTCTAATGTGAACAGTAAAAGGGTCAAGGTATTGAGTTCTTAAATCTAAATACAAAGAGCATCCCAGGAAGAAAAAAGAATGACACAAATCTTCCAGCTTTCTACAGCCAGAGGGGCACTGTCGTGAGCTGCTCTGAAACCCAATTTTGGGGGAATGAACAGGAAAGGAAGGAAGGAAGGAAGGAAGGAAGGAAGGAAGGAAGGAAGGAAGGAAGGAAGGAAGGAAGGAAGGATAAAATAAAATAAAAACAGTCCTCTCGCTAGGTGTTTCCAATCCTGATCTCACTCAGCACTCCTGACCCCAGCCAGCTACCAGAGACTGGGAAGCACCTGGTCTTCTTTGGCCATCGGTGGAGCCAAACGGCTGAAGCGCTGAGCCAGGAAGTTCTTGGGCCAAGATTTCTTTTTGGCTGCGAACCCGCCGGGCACCCTTCACCAAACCAACCTTCTGCCCTCCTCCTGGCAGCCCTCACTCCAGCTCATCTCCGAGACTAACAGCAAGCACCCAAATCAACAAAGCAGCATACCATTCAAAGCCCATCATAATTAATTCCTTAGAGCCTGATGGAAATGGAAAATGTTTGCTTGTTGGAGGAAGGAGAGCAAAGAGGGAGTCATCCCAGCCCCCCTATAGAGGGAGTTCCAAAGTCTGGGACCAGCCACCGAGAAGGCCCTGGTCCCCCGGTTCTCACCAAACTCTGGAGGTCTTTTGACAGAGAACGGATGGGCCTTTTGCAAGAGTGTTTTAGTTGTCAATTCCTGCACGGCAGAACGGGGTCACACAAGATGGCCCTTGCCGGCTCTTCCAAGCCTCGGATTCCACGAATGATGAAAGCACTGACCTACCTTACAGGATTGCCGTAATCATGGGTGCAGGGTGCTCCGGGCACTTGAGAGCCAGAGGAATAGGGACACTCTGTGGCAAAGGGGTCGGCAGCAGCTGCGACCCCCTCAGCTTCCTAAAGGCAGTCGGTTCTTCGGGTTCACCCTGGGGAAAGGCAAAGAGCGGTCACCACATCTTCCTCCTCCTCGTCCGATATTTTTCAGACTGTGGAAAGATTTCCGTGCCGCCTGAAATCCCGGGGAGGGGAAGCCGACGCTTCTGACTGGAACGGGCGGGGTGCACTTGCGGGGTGGGAACATCGGGGCGAGGAGGCTGCTGCTGGAGCTAGGGGGGAGCTTCCCGTTGGCAAGGGGACTGGCGTGCTGGACTTGCCGGATTAGTCTGGGACTAATCCTGCAGCCGGAACACAAAGGCTCTCCTTCTGCAACCAGTTCCTTCCCCTCAGGCAGTGGGGTGTGTGTGTGTGGCTGGAAGCTCCCACGCTGTAACTGTTTGGGGTGAATCCGCTCTGGATTTTAGCCTGAACCTAGCTAACCACCCTTTGCAATGTGCCAGACTTTTATTTGTTGTTCTAATTTGTTTTAACCCGGGTTCACTTTTGTGATGGTGTAACGGTTGTATTTCAGAGGAAGAAACCGTCTCCGAGTATTCCCAGCCTAAGAAAACCCTACAAAATTCCAGGGGAGGGGGGTCGCTTGAAGGCAACAGGCCCCTTGAAGGCAGGTACACACAACCGCTTTCTGAAGAGGCAGCGTGGCACGGTGTGCTGGACCGGGACTCGACTCCCCACTCAGCCATGGAAAGCCACTCACACTCTCTCAGCCTCAGAGGCCTGAACAAATCTTGCCAAAAAAAAAAACACCCCATGACAGATTCACCTCAGGGCTGCCGCAAGTCAAAACCCACTCGAAGGCACACAACAACAACTGATTCTTAACTTTTGTATGCTGTTTTTATTGTTTTTGTTCTAACTGCTGTAAACCACCCAAAAAGGTGGGATATAACTATTTTAATAATACTAATGTCCAGGACACTTTACCTATTTAGGGGGAGTAGGTTCCACACCTCGCACTCCTTTACAGTTCAGACTGCAATCCGGAGTGGACCGCACGCTGTTCGTATGCTGCTGGTTTTCAATTGCGTTCTTCGACCTGTTGCGGTAAGCCATCCCGATCTCAAAGCGGCAGACTGGGATATAACCCAGCCGGTTAAGCGGCTGGGATATAACCATTTACACTATCACCCGAAATTACCTACTTCGGGGACTTAGGTCCCCGCTCTCGCACTGCTTCTTCGCAGTTCAGACCGCAGTCCGGAGAGGATTCCCGGCCCTACCGCCAAGGGATCCGGCAGCGCCGAGGGGTCCCCCGGGACCCGCTTTTCGAGGAAGCCCGGACGACCGGCTTGCGAAACGGGCGGCGAGGGGGGAGGCAGAGCCCGCGGCCGCTCCCGGGATCCGGCCCGGCCCGGGGGGCCCCTCAGCCAAACTCGGGCGCGGGCAACCCGGGGCCCGGGGCCGGCTCCCCCGCCCCGCCCCGCGCAAGACCGCCCCGCGGAGACCCCCGACGGGGTCCGGGCCGGGCGGCGGGGCCGGGCGCGGGGCGAAAGGGCGCCGCGCTGCAGGCTGAAGCCCGGCGGGCCGCGGGGGCGGCGCAGAGAAGCCGCCGGGCTGGCTCCCCCCCGCGGGCGCCCGGGGCGCCCTCCCGTCCCTCCCGCGCGGGGAGGCGAGGCGGGGCGCCGTCCCGGGCTGAGCCACCCCTCGGGGCAGGGGAAACCCCGCGATCCCGCGAGGAGGCGGCCCCGGGCGGGCCGGCCGGCCGGGCCCCTCCCGCCCCGCGCCACCCCGGGCGCACCGAGCCTTCTCCTCCGGCGGCCGGAAGGCGCCTCGGTCGCCGCTCCGGAGCGCATCTGGAGCGCGTCCGGGGCAGATCTTCCCGGAGCCCCTTGCCCGCCCGCCCGCCCGCCCGCCCGCCGCGCTCGGGACCCACCTCGCCTTCCTCGCCGGCTCAGCGCGCCCACGCCGGCCCCGCTCGGCCGCCTCCCTCCGCGCCGCGCTCCAGCCGCTGCTCCGCTCGCTTCCCGGAGCCGCTCTCGCCCGGCGACCCCGCCCCTCCAGCAGGCGGGACCCCTGATTGGCGGCGGGGGCCCCGTGACGTAAGACATGCAAAGGAGGGGGCGTGCCGCTCCGCTTCCGCTTATGGGAGGGAAGCGGGGCGGAGACCGCGGGGGAGCTCGCCGAGGCTTCGGGCCGCGGACGGGGAGGGGCGCTCCGGGGGCGGAGGCGGGGCGGGGGCGGGGGCGGCAGCGTCCGGAGGCCTTCGGCTGGCCGGCGCGATCGGCCCGAGGAAGCCTTTCGGGGAGACCCGGTGCCTTGGGGGAGAGGAAGGAGGCGGGACACCCCGGGTTCGGGGGACTCCGGGGGGCTGGGTGGGAAGACAAATCCCGGAATCCCCTGGGGATGTGCTTGATGGCGGATGCTGGGAGTTGCACTCCGAGGAAGGCCGGCTGCCGTTCTGAAAAAGTTTTGGAAGTGGAAGCCGCGCCCCCCCCCCCCTTCAGAATGTGGGACTCCAGCTCCGGGAGATCTGTCTCGGATTAAGCCTAAAGCTGGGCTCGATTTCAGAGGAAGGAACGGGCACGACCACCTAAAAAAGCCCGATGAAGTTAATGGGGATCTCCACAAGCCGGCGGGCGACGACCGTTTCCGCACTAGCCGGTTATAGCGCTATGATTCCACTTTCAACATCCTATGGAATCCTGGGGTTTGCAGTTTCGGGAGGGGCCGGCCGGCCCCTCCCGAAACTGCAAACCCCAGGATTCCATAGGATGTTGCAAGTGGAATCATAGCGCTATAACAGGCTAGTGCGAAAGCGCACTCCGCACACAACGCTGTGAGCTTTGTAGTCACACTGCACTGTTAGAGCCGTTTCGTGCCGCCTGAAGTCCCGCAAGAGCACCCTTTGGACTCCTGGCATTGGTACAGTAGGCCGGGCAGGAATTTAGAATTCCCTGCCAGGAGGCGTCGAGGGGGCACCTCCGAATTACACCGCCGGGGCGCTCTCCAGCACAAAACTCCCCCTCCCTCCCCGAACTACAAGCCCCCTTGTCCCACAGCCAGGAGCCGGGCAGTGAAAGCGGGATCAAAGTGCTGTAACTCTGCAGTGTGGATGCACTCGAGAGGAATTACTGAAAAATTATAATAGAAGTAAAAAACTTTGAGAATTAAAAAAAAGAGAGGGGGGGAAATGTGCGCTAATATGACTTTATCCACAAAGATGAAAATTTCCATTAAGTTATGCGGGGAGAGACTTAACGGCACTACTTTTTAATTGTAAACAAGACAGCAGAAGATATTGACTGATTCAAAACTGGCTTGTTATATATGCTATGCTTGTTATTTACAAACTTCTCTCATATACGAGGGTGTTGAAGTAATAATACTGAGGAAAAAAACATATCCTCCCCATAGGGGGAGTTTTCTTGTTTGGATGTGGAAACGATTTGATGACGTGGTAAGAATGTGATGTAATGTATGTATAGGGGTATGATATGATATGACATCATGTATGATGTGATAGGACATAATGTGCTATGATGTGATATGTGATGCAATGGGATGAGATGTGATGTGATAAAATGTGACATGATGTATATATAGTTTTTCTTGTTTTATCAATAATAATAATAATAATAATAATAATAATAATAATATTTTTAAAAAAGTCTGTAAACAGTCCCCAAACTTTCAAAAATTCTTCAGCTGGCATATTCTGCAAAACCCACCTTAGTTTGGCCGTTTGGGATAGTTCAGCAGCATTCACAATCTTCCGCCTTCAATCTGCTCCCATGTTTGCGAAAATAATTCCACATCCTCTGGAATCCGGCCGGCCCCTCCGGAAACGGCAAACCCCAGGATTCCATAGGATGTGGAAAGTGGAATCATCGTGCTATAACAGGTTACTGCGGAAATGGCTTCTACTTCTGCCATGCAAAAAAAAAAAAAAACCACCAAGGAAAATTGGGCCAGGTATAGCCAGGTAACATCAGGGTGTAGTCAAGATGGCCAGATGGGATGGTTTCTTCTCTTCCGCCTGAGGCTAGAATCTTGTCTTGCCTTCTTCCCCTATAAAAGCCCTTGGGCCTTTTTTCCAATGGACGTTGCTGAGGCACAGTTGCGCATGAGGTGCCATTTTACCTCAATCTGCATTGTGCATAGCTGTACATGATCGTACACGTGCACTGCAAATTGTTGCACATTGCGGGTGGAGACGTGCACGTAGATTTCAATGTACATTCGGTTGTGTAATGCTATAATTCACAAATGAGGCAGCATTGTGCAACGACCACCTCACTGTCTATGCATGTAAAGTTAATTAGCTAATATACTGCCTTTCTCCCTATGTGGGAGCGAAAGCTATTTACAGTAAGTTACACTCTGTCCCCTCAATTCACAATCTCAAGGCTCAGTTGTCTCTCTCCCCTCCGCCCTGATTTCAATAAAATGAAGACCAAGGTTGAAGAATGGAACATAATTGTGAAGAAAATCCCATCTATTACTTCCTTGCTTTCTAATTCCATCTCTCCTCCTGAGACAAAGGCCAGGTAGGAACATCCTTTGAGCTCACAGTTATTGCAAACACACACAAAGCACACACGCTATAGAGAGAAAGAGAGAACTGGGGTCAAAAACCACAGCCTCATAAATTTTGGCTTCTGAACATTCAGAACTCTGTCATTTGCTTTCGAAGCAGCTCCTGTGAGTCACGCTCGCATGAACAAGCATTGTGTATTCCCACAAAATCATCTGCCCTCCCGCAACATCTTAACCTTTGTGAAACAAAGAAATCTGTCTCCTTCTGGTATTTTAGCTCTTTTGTGACAAACCATTATTATTCGTAGCCTTCCGTAAAAAGAAACAACCAGGGACACATTCAAGCAGCAATATTCATAAGGCAGCGTCACCGTAAACGAAACACGTGTGCAAGAGATGAAAATATGTAACGTACTTTATAATATCGTATAAAATACAGCAACGAGCGTCCAAGGATTTCGAACCGAAGTAAGCAACATTGAAGGAAGAGAGCACGGACGAAAGCAGGCGACAGCCAATGACGCGGGTGCATTTTCTATGGAAATTTGCTGCCTGCGGCTAGAAAAATCCACCTGAAAAATAGAAAACAGGGCTCAGCACGTGGGTTTTCCATAGGTCTATAGGTATACAGATGTCTGCATATAGCTGTGAAAAATAGACAGTAAAGACGGCAGATTGGGAGGGGAACAAATCAACGCCTTTGAAACGCGGTGCTGGAGGAAAGGCCTACGATTACCCTGGACCGCTAAAAAGACAAAAGGATGGGTCCCAGAGCAAACGAAGCGTGAACGCTCCCTGGAAGCTGAGATGACTAAACCGAGGCTGTCGTACTTCGGACAGCGTGATTCACCGGAGAAGAAGATGAGTAGGGCTGAATAAAGGCAGCGGGAAAAGCGGGAGACCACATTACACGGGGGTCGAGTTCATCAAGGTTGCAAGACCTGAGCAGGACACCGAAGGAGGCGAAATGGCCACCGTAAGTCGAAATCGATTTGACAGCAAAGAGTAACTACAGTCATCCCTCCCTGCTCGCTAGGGTTAGGGGCACAGGACCCCCGTGAAAGTGGGAAAACCATGGATAACCCTAGGCCCTCCCGAACGATATTTAACGCACACGTACAAAAGTATGATCCCCGTGTTCAACCCACCATGGATTCCTTTGAGGCCTCAGGGTTCCTTCCCAAGGCAGAAGTGGGGGGCTGGTGGGGCTGACGGCCACCTCCGCTGCTGCCCCACACCATTTTTAAGAGGGACTTACAAGTCTCGTGTAGTTTCTCACGGCTTTTCCGCACGACACTCTTACAGCGCGATGATTCCACTTTCAACCTCCTATGGAATCCTGGGGTTTGCAGTTTCGGGAGGGGCCAGCCGGCCCCTCCCGAAACTGCAAACCCCAGGATTCCAGAGGATGTTGAAAGTGGATTCATCATACTATAAGAGTGTCGTGCGGAAATGTTCTCAGTCCCACGAGGCTTGCAGGCAATATTAAAAATGGCAGAGGGAGGCAGCAGAGGGGACAGCAAATAATCCGTGGATAATCAAATCCGCAGAAGTGAAACCCGCAAATGTGGAGGGCTGACTGTACAACCAAAACTAAAGCAGAGACGGATTGCAGTAATGTCCGTAGTACCACAGTCAGGGCCTTATCACACTACACTGTTATAACGCTATGATTCCACTTTAACTGCCATAGTAACATTGTAGGGAATCCTGGGGTTTGCATTTTAGGGAAAGGCATTCCACATTCTCAGCTAGAGAGCCCTTGGGCCTCACCACACCACAAACTCCAGAATTGCACGGAATGTTGCCATGGCAGTTAAAGTGGAATAAAAGTGCCATAACAGTGCAGTGCGATAAGGCCGTCAGAAGTTCTCCCTTCAAGGAAGGAAGGAAGGAAAGAGAGAAAAATGTGGATGCACAAGGTACATCTGTGCATATGGGAGGCATCTTTGCACAGCCCCAAAAGTGGCCATTCCCAGCCCTGTTAGGATGATGTCCTTCTCTTTTCTTGACCCTGAGTGTCCAAAAGTGATTATTTCTTAGGAGATCAGTGAGTTAACTTCCAGAAGGGCAACTGTATTAGGATATTGCAGAGATTGAGAAAGAGAGAATGAGAGAGAACAATGGCACCATCGTAAAGACTAAGAATTTCTTGGTGCGGAAGCTTTTGGCGATGCGTTAAGTGCTATTCGCAGTTGGCAGGTGTATTTTCCCACATGGATCCTAACAGAGGGCCATGGAAATCACAAAGTGCGGCCTGTGACAATTCTGTTTAATGCTTAAACACATACACGATAAGCCCAGGCTCAGGGGAGAAGGGCAGAAATTGGTGACCGTTCACCGTGGGCGAACTAGGGCAGCGGCACTTAACCTTTTCTTTACCACGCGGCCCCTTTAAATATCTTGTGTTGCTGCAGATCAGCGAGGCTTAATTCAAGACTTAAGACCCCAAAGTTCATCAAATATTTATTTAAAGTTGCTCATCAAAGGTATTCAAATTGAGAGAGAAGAGAGAAATAAGTTCTGGGCCTTTGTGTCTGCCTGTCTTTCTTTTCTTTCTATATTTCCGCACTACACTCTTATAGCGCGATTATTCCACTTTCAACATCCTATGGAATCCTGGGGTTTGCAGTTTCGGGAGGGGCCAGCCGGCCCCTCCCGAAACTGCAAACCCCAGGATTCCATAGGATGTTGAAAGTGGAATAATCGCGCTATAAGAGTGTAGTGCGGAAATTGTAAAAGCTCATAATATTTCTTCAGGCCTTCATGGACCCCTTATGAGGACAAAGAAAAAATACAAAACAACACTAAACATTACAATCATGACTCTAAAGTAATTAAACTATATTTGAAACTTAACTAACGAAAGGAAAAAAAACTATAACTGTTTAAAAATTGGTTCCCACCCTTATTGCAAACAGCTCCGAGCAAATAAAGGTACTTAACTTTCAATTATTACTTAAACTTAGTTTTAACTGTGTTGCTCATTATGTTTATACCCATTGTATTTCATACCTTTTCAATACGCAGAGAAGAGACACTATTATTTATATGTCTATTATTCTAGTATGAAACTGTTCTAAGTTCCAACTTATATATCCATAACATTATTCATAAAGTCCGAGTATTTCAATATTAGTTCTGAAGATAACCAATACATTCGTAACACATATTCTTTAAACCAAACCATACTTATTAAAAAAATATTAGAATAGCAGCAACTTTGAACCATCTTTTATTTGCAAATGGGTCTGCCTCTTGTAGTCAAGCTCCAACTAGAATTTCCATCTTGATGTTACGTGCCTCCAGGTTGACTCTGGCTTATGATGGGCTCTTCCTAGCAAGATTCTCCCGGGATTTTTGCCCTTGCCTTCCTCTGAGGCTGAGAGAGTGTGAGTTGGTCACCCCAGAGTCACTCATTGGGTTTCCATGGCTCAGCAAGCATTCAAACTCTGTTGTCTCAGAATCCCAACACACAAACTGCTATACCTGGCTACCTCTTAGGATTTCTTTGGAGATGGTTTGACGGCTTTCCTCTGAGGCTGAGAGAGTGCAAGTGGGTCATGCCAGGGTCACCCAATGGGTTTGCATGTCTGAGCAGAGATTCAAACCCTGGCCACCCAGAGTCCAGGTCAAACACATAAATCATGATACCACGGCCATTTCCGTACTAGACTGTTATAGCGCTATTATTCCACTTCAAATCTCCTATGGAATCCTGCGGCTTGCAGTATAGGGAGGAGCCTCAGAAAATCCATGAGTGAAAAGAACCTTTGCCATTTGGGACTTATTTGGCAGGCAATTCATGGGTTTTTTTGTATAGAAACCATGTTTTCTGGGCAGGAAAGAGCTTTTTCTGGGTAGAAAATAATATGCCTTTTCCTTCCCAGAAAATGCTGCTTTCTGTGCAACAAAAGTCATGTGTGAATTTTGCACAGTATAAGTTCTTGCAGCAGGAACATTACTAACATGACTACTTGCTTCCTTTAAGAACAAAATCAGAAAAGAATTCCATCCCTAACTGGAGCAAAACAAAGACCGAACCCTCCCTAAAAGCCAACATGATTGAGGCTGTGGTATGTTGTTTCAGTCTCGCAAATAGTTTAATTACACTTTAAGGTTCATTTTTACAATATGTTTTTGGCTGTACCATTCCTTTTTTAAATCGTCAGTGACTTTGAATCCCAATTTTGGGAGAAATGTTACCTTGATTTCTGGGGTCCCTTGGAGGACACCTCACTGTGCTCCACGTGATGGGGAATGGAAACTAACCAGAGCACGAGCAATAGCAATGCGAGAGGCAGGGTAACCTAGCGGGGTCTTTTACCCAGTTTTTACAGGGTCAGGCCAAGCCAAAAACCAAACCAAAATGTCCAATAAATGATTTTATTGAATGAAAATCTCATGCAGCAACGCAATCACGCACACACGCACCCAAGAGCTATTAAGAAGCAAAAGAGAGGAAACTGGATAGGGGAATATTGAAGGGGGTGTAGCAGGGGTAATACTGCACCTTTTCCTGAAGTTTTTGGTCCGGGAAAAACAGAGGAGAAGTGGAGCTCAGCACGGAGAGGGCTGAGGGGATCACTCAATGGACGGAGAAACAGTCTGCTGGGATGACCAGGGTGGTCCAAAGAAATGCTCAAAACTGGGACTATTTGTAGGGGGAAAAGTACCTGGAGGACTAATCCTTTCCCGGAGAGAAGAATGGGTGTTGCAAGGAGAAAGAAGCTCCACAATGGTAACTTCCTTTGCGTGATGAGATTACAAGGTGTTGCCAAAGTCTCAGGATCTTCGGCTGCATTTGGTTGTGGTGTGACTTCATGTAAATGGTCCTCGTCTGATGGAATATTTGCTCAACTTGGGGCAGACACGCTAATCCCCTCAAGTCGGCTTCTCAGGGGCTGAGAACCCTTTGTTTATTGTGGGTTTGCACAGCTTGAGGTCTCCTGGGGCTACGTGATTTTACTGGCCTGACCTGGTTTTCAATCGTTTGACCGTTGCTGCCTACATGCCCATCTGGGTGACTTCTCAGGCACATTGAAACATATTTTAATATCAAAATTGTAGACCCCGACACAGGGTTTTTCCAGTGGAGTAACAAAAAGATGGGATATAATAATAAAAATACCAACATCATCATCATCTTCAACAACGATATCATGAGATGACAGTACTCACTGGGAAAGATGGCCATGTTTTGTTAAAGTGGAAGGCCATGGGAGAGCAAAAGAAGACTGCATGACAGGCGGACAGATTCCACCAAGGAAGTCCCAGTGGCCACCTTGAGTTTGCAAAACCTGAGCAGCGCCGTTCACAAAGAGGGTCCCCAGGAGACCACTCATTCACAGGGTTGCCGCAAGTCAGCATCAATTTGATTGCAACAACAATAAGGCAACCGCAGGGCAACACTTTGTCCACCCCTGAATTGCAAAACCTTTTCGTCTTCAGTCAAAGCAATGCAGACGAATCTTTAAAAATAGAAGATTTTCACCCATCCATGCAACTCTCATGGGGCGGAGATGGAGGGAAGGTTTGTTATTAAAAGGACCAGCTGCTTCCATATGGTCACAGGTGCAATGGCGCCCTCTCCTGTTCAAAGCCTGATTTCTAGTCTCATTCCTACCAGCCCTGCTCTCTGGCCATTTCTGCACTAGACTGTTATAGTGCTATCATTCCACTTTCAACATCCTATGGAATTCTGGGGTTTGCAGTTTAGGGAGAGGCCTTTGAGGAGAGGAGGAGGCAGGCCCCTCCCTAAACTGCAAACCCCAGGATTCCATAGGATGTTGAAAGTGGAATCATAGCGCTATAACAGTCTAGTGCGGAAATGGCCAGAGATTAGCAGGGATTCGAACCCATTCCCTTTGGCCCATATCCCGCATCAGGTCCACAGTCATTACAATGGGGTCTTTATATTTTAGGTATACACCCCACCTTTCTCTCAAGATAAGACCGAAGGCAGCTTATCCCTGGTGTGGTGGCTCGGGCGCAGCTGGGCTCCGCTGAACAATCCCCACGGCTTTGGAAGCTGCATTGACCCCCAACGGACCTCAGAGGGCTGCACCCCAATCCCAAATTCACAAATATTGCCCCCAAATATCCCTCCAAATCCCCAAGGAGGAAAGGGAAACATTTTCCCTACATTTGGCGCCCTCCCTCGTCTACTTTTGGGTCCAGAGGCCAATTCACAGTGCACAAGTACAGTTGTCCTTTCGCATTTGCTAGGGTTAGGGGCATAGAACCCCAGCAAAAATTGGAAAAGGTGCAAGTATCAAAGCGTGTGTGTGTGTGTGTGCGCGCGCGCATCTGTGTGGAGTTGGCCAAGGCATGGTGGGGGAGAGCAGGCACCCAGGGTCCGAACCTGGGCCATTTCCACACTAGCCTGTTATAGCACAATAATTCCACTTTCATTCCACTGGCTGGCCCCTCCCGAAACTGCAAACCCCAGGATTCCAGAGGATGTTGAAAGTGGAATCATCGTGCTGTCACAGGCTAGTGCGGAAATGGCCCAGGTCAGAGAAAGAAGAGGGAAAAGTTGGGCCATGAGCTGTCCTTGGCAGGCCAGCCAGCAGCTGGTGGAAGAAGAGGAGGAGGAGAACCAGAGGCAGGTTTTTAAATGTCTGCATGGCCTGATCAGAGCCATGGAGAGGGAAGGTTCCTCCTGAAAAGGAGCACCTGAGGTGGGAGGGCAGGGCTTGAGGAAACTCACAGATAATCAAATCTGTGAAAATCAAAACTTAAAAATGCAGTGCGGCCACTCACTAGTGCTACAATTCCACTTTAATTGCCATGACAGCATCCTATGGAATCCTGGGATTTGCAGTTTATGGAAGGCTGTTTAGAATCCTCAGCCAGAGAGCTACAGTGTTTCAGCAGACTACAGATCCCAGGCTTCCACTGGACAGAAGTCATGGCAATTAAAGAGGAATCATCAGTGCTATAATTGCATACCACCCAACATTTGGCAGATGAAAATTGGGGCACAGGAGGGAGATCACAAAATTACAGAGTCGGAAAAGGATCAAAACACCTATTTAGTCCAACCCTCTGCCATGCAAAATCTCCACCAATGAAAACAGAGACATATGTGGCCGAGCAACATCCGCATGTGGTCAAGATGGCAAAAGTTATTAGGGAGAACACACAAACTAGGAGAGGCTGCAGCAGTTTGCTTTTGCCCGAGCCTCCAGGGAAGGGCAAGATTCCACCACCTCCTCCTTACTTCTGTCCCCAAAAGTTACCTGAGTGCAAACTACTTTGGAACCTCAAACTTAAACCATTTCTGCACTTCACTGTTATAGCGCTCTTATTCCACTTTCAACCTCCTGTGGAATTCTGGGATTTGTAGTCTACTGAGGCGAAAGAGCTCTCAGGCTCAGAATTCCAAAGGCCCCTCCCTAAACTGCAAACCCCAGGATTGCACAGGAGGTTGAAAGTGGAATAATAGCAGTATAACAGTGTAGTGTGGAAATGGCTTTAGTTTGCAGCGGTTGCAGCAAAGTGGAAGAAGGAAAGAGAAACTGGGACCTTTTAAAAGCAGCTGAAAAAGTAGGAGAGCAGCAGATCAGCTAGCCCTACCAAATTGGGGAAGGTGGAGAGAATGGTGTAGGCATGGCAGTTAAAGAGGAATCATGGTGCTATAATTGTGTAGTCCGAAAAGGCCTCAGTTGGGGCTTTTATTACAGCGGGAAGTGACCCTTGTATTGAGCGAGGGAGAGGTCTGTTTCAATCTTTGCTCATTTTCCAAGCTCTCCTGCAACTCATTGCTTTTCTTGCAACAGCGCCTGTGTCAATCTCAAATGTATTAAGAGCAGGCCTGCGTTGAGAAGGAAAAGCGCCAGGGACGTAAGCATCCTCGTTCTTCATTCTCTCAGGCAAGAACAAATAATTTCTCCCGTGTTCTCCTCATTCAACAAGAACACAGAGTTTTCCTTGCCCTTCCTGGTTTCTATTCACATTTCACAAAACATACCTCTGTGAAAAGATAAATGTCATTGTTTTCTTTTTCAGAAAACACATCTTTTTACATAGAAAATACCCTATCTGGACAGAAATTCCCCTTTTTTTTTCCTGTTTAGAAATGCCTGTGATTTTTCTGGGCAGCAAACATGCTATTTGCACAGTAATACTCGCATTTTGTTTATGTGCAAAGAACAAATTTCTGTGCAGAAAAAAATGGGTAATTCTGCACAGACGGGTATTTACTGAAGCACAAAGGATTTCTCTGCAGCCTTGCAGAATTCTTCCTTCTCTTCTTGGTGAAGAAGTGAATAGCAGATGAATATTTTTTTTTTTCCATCCTTCTTTCCGTACGCGCAGAGTCTTCCCTTTTCCTGTGAGTTTCAGGACTGAACCCGGCTTTGAAACATGAGTCTCTCGGAAGAGGAAGCCAGCCGGCCTGTTAGCCGGTGACTTCTCCTGCCCCTCTCCCAAAGAAGGTCAAAGCCAGAGGGGGTCCTCTTCATTTGGACGGGATCTCCTTCTTCATGCAGAAAGTGTCAGCCAGCACCAAACCTTGCCTAGAAACAGAGGACGAGGGAACTTTTTCCCTGGGCCAGCAACTGAGTGCCCAGGGACAATTTCTGCCATGCCAGAAGACTAATTGCAACAGGGATTTTGGAGGCGTGAGCCAGGAAGAGTCTCTGAACATTAATTGATTGCACTCACGGGTGGGCAGATAGAAAGCCGCATTTAATTCTTTTTTTTTTCCCCTTTGGCAGCACTAAGCTCAAAAAAAGGACTAAGGGGTGGCAGAGAGAGAAAGATGTAAGCCATTCCTCCCGGAGTCTCCCGGTTCCATTTCAATTAACCAGACCCATTATTGGGGGGGTGGGCCGTTGGGGGGCTGTATTCCCTCCCGAACCGGCCTCATTAGCTGAGTTCTCGTGGCTGAGAAAAGGCCAAGGCGACGATTAAAAAGGAACGAGGATGCAGAAGCCCCCAACATGATAAATGGTGTCACAGATTAACATTTGCTGGGGCGACAACCGGGAAACCTCCAAAATAGAACTAAACAATTACCAAAGATGTGTTCTGCAATTACCTTCCCTCCCCCTCCGCCGTTTCTCCCCTCCAGAGCCAAAGGATGGAGGCCGCGGCCTGTGGCGGAATGTGTGCATGTGCGCGCGCGCACGCCCGATTGCGTCTTAGGGAAAGATTTTGTTCAAGGAAATGAGAAAATATAAAGAACTCTGAGCAGGAGGGTGAGACGGTTGCAAGATTCCGGGAAGCCCCTCAAAAGCAAGGCAGCGTGGCAAAGCCGCACGTTCACGCCACTGCTTGGCACGGCTGCCTGTTCGTCGCCCTCCAAAACTCCAGGGGGGCTGCGCATCGATCGTTTTCTCCCCCGCACGTGCGCACACACACCCATGAGTGCATTCTGTGAGGGGCTGTTAAAGAAAAACTACCGCCGAGACTTGGAACGGCAGCCCGGGAGGAACAAGACCCACAGGCATAAAGACTCATCAGTTAACGCCACCATCGTGCCCTGGTACGGGCAGCCCTCCACGTTTGCGGGTTTGTCATCCGTGGATTTGATTATTTGCAAGTTTCTCCAGATCTTGCCTCTCCGCCTCAAGCGCCTCTTTCCCGGGGGAATCTTCCCTCTCGGCAGCTCTGATCAGGCTGCCCAGCCGCACAAAAGCCTGCCCCTGCTGCTCCTCCTCCTCCTCCTCCTCCTCCTCCTCCTCCTCCGGCCGCTGCAGGATGACTCACGGCCCCATTTCTCGGCACCACCAACCCTTTCCCAGTGCCCCCACACCCAAGGAAGGAGACGGGCCAGAGAGAGAGAGAGGAAGTCTAGGGACACCGTCTTGATCCGCACTCTTTGCTGAGACCTTTCCCTGAGCTGGTTTGGATCCCGGGGGCCCACTCCCCCCGTCGTGCCTTGACCCCCTTCCCACAGAAACACAGGTGCACGCGTTTTGATACCATATTTGCCAGTGCGCTGTTTTAGCTGCCTCCTGGAAGCTTGAGGCCATTTCCTCACTGGATTGTTATAGCACTATGATTCCACCAGCAACATCCTATGGAATCCTGGGAAATCCAGCCAGCCCCTCCCGAAACTGCAAACCCCAGGATTCCACAGGATGTCGCAAGTGGAATCGTAGCGCTATAACAATGCAGTGCAGAAATGGCGCAGGACTTCCCTGAGTACGGAAAACCCGAGCTTGACGGCACATAACTGCAAACTGGAACCCTGGGGCTCCTCCCTAAACTGCAAACTCCGGGGTTCCATAGGATGTTGCAAGTGGAATCGTAGCGCTATAACAGTCTAATGTGGAAATGGCCTAAGACAGATGAGGCCAGCCTAACTTCCTTTGGCAGGGAGTTCCACAGTCCAGGCTCTGCTGCAGAGAAGGCCCCGTTATGTTCACCCACCATTTGTTGTGCTATAGCTCTGCAATTTTAAATTCTTCTCCACCTCCTCACTTTCACACCCTTTCCCCTTTGTCAGCAATCTCTTCTCATTGTGATATTGTCATATGTTTTCCACATTTTCTTCTTTGGATTACAGCTCCCAAAATCCGCCGGCAGCACCCTTCTCAAAGGAGTGGTGTCCTGTGAAGAAAGACTCCTCCGGAACTGTGCTGAGGAAAATGAGACCAAGGGTGAGGTTGCTGCTACATCAATTTGATAAAAACGGAAGGCTGCGCTAGAGAGGCCTTCACCCTAATCCAACAAGGCTATTCCACCAGTTTTATCCCCCTTTCCCCCGGTGCTGGATATGAGATTGCTCCTAAAGGCAGAATCATAGAGTCAGAATGGACTGCAACGGCCACCTCATCCAGCCACTCGCCATGCAAGGATCCACCTGAGAGAAGACCATCTCTCCAGTGGATTCCCGAGAGGTGGATTCTCAGATCTGCCACATCTCAAAGTAGGCGTGGAGCTGCAGGAAAGTTCAGAACCAGTCAGAAAAGAAAAACACCGCTACACAAACTTTGATCAAGAAAGGGAAAAGGGCAAGGCTTTATGGACCGCTTACAGATTGCATAGGTTCAAAAGAGCAAGGAAGGCATTCTTAAGCAGACATGCACTAAACCTAAAACAGTTCTTTCCCAGTCAGAAGGTTCCCAGAGACAAGCAGTCTATACAGGTAGGCAAGCATAAATTCTATCTTAGAATCATAGAATCATAGAGTTGGAAGAGACCCCGGGGCCATCCAGTCCAACCCCCTGCTATGTAGGAACACCCATCCAAGCCCTCCCTTGGACAGAGGGCCATCCAGCCTCTGCTTAAAAACCTCCAAAGAAGGAGGAGACTCCACCACACTCCACGGAGGCAGCAGATTCCACTGCTGGACAGCCCGGACCATGAGGAAGTTCTTCCTGAGGTTCAAGTGGAATCTCCTTTCCTGCAGCTTGAATCCATTGCTCTGTGTCCTAGTCTCTGGAGCGGTAGAGAACAAGCCCGCTCCCTCCTCAATGTGACTTCCCTTCAGATATTTAAGCATGTCTATCATCTCCCCTCTTAACTTTCTCTTCTGCAGACTAAACATCCCCAGCTCCCTAAGCTGCTCCTCAGAGGGCTTCATGGCTTCCAGACCCTCCACCATTTTGGTTGCCCTCCTCTGGATACATTCCAGCTTGTCACAATCGTTCTGGAATTGAGGTGCCCCAAACTGGACACAGTATTCCAAATGAGGCCTAACCAATGCAGAATAGAGCGGTACCATTACCTCCCTCGATCTAGACACCATACTCCTATTGATGCAACCAAGAATCGCTTTGGCTTTTTTGGCTGCCGCATCACACTGCTGACTCATGTTCAGCTTGTGATCTACCAAGACACCCTAGATCCCTTTCACACGTACTGCTATCTAGCCATGTGTCCCCCATCCTATATTTGTGCATTGCATTTTTTCTGCCTGACTGTAGGACCTTACATTTCTCTCTGTTGAAATTCATTTTGTTAGCTTTGGCCCAGCTCTCCAACCTGTCATCATTTTGAAATTTGATCCTGTCCTCTGATGTATTAGCAACCCCTCCCAATTTGGTGTCATCTCCAAATTTGATCAGCATGCCCTCCGCTCCTTCATCCAAGTCATTGATGAAGATGTTGAATAGCCCTGGGCCCAGGACAGAACCTTGTGGCAGCTCACTATCAGCAGAGCACAATAGCAAGACACTCTCACGCAAGGGCCAACTCCACACTACACTGTTATAGTGCTATTATTCCACTTTCAGCATCCTATGGAACCCCAGGGTTTGCAGTTCAGGGTGGAGCATTTAGAATTCTCAGCCGGAGAGCGCTTTGGCCTCAGGAAACTACAAATCCCAGGATTCCACAGGATGTTGAAAGTAGAGTAATAGCACTGTAGCAGTATAGGGCGGAAATGCCCAAAATATCTGGTCCCAACAAGCTTGGCTTGATCAGAAGACAAGATTCTGATGACTTATCACTTGCATTGTCCAGACCCTTCCAAAGCTAAGGCAGGAAGAGGGTAAGCATGGTGTTGCTGTAGTTAACCATCCAAAAGACACTGGCCTTTTCTGAGGCCCACAATCGGTGTGTTAAAATATGAAGTGAAGGACAGTCAATGAACGAAAGGAGTCTCTTCCACCATCAAGCAGCTCTTGCTACCAGGAAATCCTTCCAAATGTCCCCTTTCCACCTTCTGTCCTGTTTCAGTTTCGTTCTGTCCTGTTTAAGAAGAAACGTGTGAGTTTCTCAACATTGCAATTGGCGTGGAAAGTGTTTGCCGAAGACATATGGTTGCCGTGACGCTGAATTGCATGGCAGCCGTCGTCATCCGAATTCAAATGCTTTGGGCTTGCAGTAAGTTCTTGGTGGTAATATTTTGGCAGCCTTCAAATGGGAAATATCATTAGCTGTCATCTGTGAAATACTAATTGCTACATACCCTCCAGGCCTTCACAGAGGAAAATTGGAACATGTCTGTCCATCAGAGTGTGGTCAAGGGGGCGAAAGTTACTAGTGAGGAATCGCACAAAAGCTAGGAACAGCTGCAGGAGTTTGCCTTTGCTTGAGGCGACAGGGAAAGGCAAGATTCTGCCCCCTCCTCTCCTCGTCCCTCCACTGATTTAAATGAGTGCAAACTACTTTTACTTTTACTTTTGGACTCAGGCCATTTCTGCACTAGACTGTTATAGCGCTATTATTCCGCTTGCAACATCCCATGGAACCCTGGGGTTTGCAGTTTTGGGAAGGGCCCCAGGGTTCCATAGGATGTTGCAAGCAGAATAATAGCGCTATAGCAGTCTGGTGCGGAAATGGCCTCAGTTTGCAGGGACGGAAGTAGACTGAGGACAAGGGGGGAAAGCGGGAAGAAGAAACTGGGATGCTTTAAAAGCAGTTGAAGAAATGGGATGGCAGAGAATTAATTGGGACTGTCTCTACCACACTGAGACGGTTGGATAGTATGTTACTGGTGCATCTTACGCGTCGAGTCCTTTCAAAATACTGCATTCTTCATAGAGTGATAAGAGCTGGAAGGGTCTGCTCAAGACAGGAGGTCCACCTCCCCATGCAGGAGTCCAAAATTAAAACATGCCCAAAAGACAGCCAAGATTCAACCTCAGTTTGAAGACCTAAAAAAGAAGGTCTCCCACCTTCTTCCAAGAGAACCCATTCCACCACCAAACAGGGTTTTTTTAAGGAGTTTTGAAAAGTTTTTAAACACAAAAGCACAAACATAATCTAAACAATATACACTCATATAACAATAAAGAGTAAAATAAGAAAAAAATTACACAAACCTCTATAACCATTTAAAACAAAACGAAACTAACAAAACTTGTTTAAACTAAGACCAATAACTAAACTAAACTAGAGAAAAACTATAACTAATTAAAAATGGTTCCCACCCTTTTTGCAAACAGCTCTTACTTAGACAACTTAAGATCATTACTCAACTTTACTATTAAATTTGTTGCTCATTATTTCTCCTTAACTATATTACATTTGAAATTTCTTGACTTTTATATCACACTATATCAACATTATTAGTCGTTACAAAATATTCCTATTTAACTCCACGCGCTATTCATTAAATCCTCAATAAATCCATCATCTCTTTTAAACATACTATATTACTGGAACAGCAACAACCTATAATTTTATTAAATTTTCATAACAACTTTCTCATTATCACAATAAAATTGAGAATTAAAAGGAATGGCAATATACAGGTTCAAGACCCTGTGATCATCAATTCGCTCTCTTTTCCCCTTAAGTATCACCAAACAGTTCTTATCAGTCAATAAGTTCTTCCCAGATTTTAGTCTCTTTTCTTGCAATTTGAATCAATCAGTTCATGCTCTATTCTTGGGAGCTGCAGAAAATAATCTCACCACAACTTCTAGCTAATGTTCCTTCAGACATTTAATGGTGGCCCTTTTGTCACCTCTCAGTCTTCTCTTCTACATGCTAAACATACTGAAACTGCCTAAGCTATTCCTCCCACGACTTGGTTTCCAGACCTTTTACCGTCTTGATTTCTCTCCTCTGGACACATTCCAACTTGTCAATGTCCTTCTTGAAGTATCCTGGTTCAAACTGGACAGAGAACCACGTGTGAAATTTGACCAAAACAAAACAGAGATTTTTTTTTCTCTTCTGACTTTGAGACTGTATTTCTGTTTATGCAGCCTAGAACTGGACTTGCCTTTTTAGATGCTGCATCACACTATTAACTCATGTTTATCATAGCCCTAGTAACCAGAGCCCTAGATCCTTTTCACATATAGTGCTATAAGGTCAGGTGTCTCCCATCTTTGTAATTTTGCATATGATTTTCCCCATCCAAATGTAATATCTTACATTTATCCTAACTGAATCACAGCCTGTCCCCCTTGGCTCTGTAAGGAGGTATATACCTTCATGGAACTTCAACAGACACAGCCTGCCCAGCTGCATGAAGGGAACTGTTACCCTGATTTCTGGGGTCCTTTGGGGGACACCTCAATGTGCTCCATGTGATGGGGAATGGAAACTAGCCAGAGCACAAGCAATAGCCATGCGAGAGGCAGGGTAACCTAGCGGGGTCTTTTACCCAGTTTTTACGGGATCAGACCAAGCCAAAAACCAAACAAAAATGTCCAATAAATGATTTTATTGAATGAAAGCCTCACGCACCAACGCAATCACTCACACACTCACTCAAGACCTATTAAGAAGCAAAAGAGAGGAAACTGGATAGGGGAATATTGAAGGGGATGTAGCAGGGGTAATACTGCACCTTTTCCTGAAGTCCTAGGTCTGGGAAAAACAGTGGAGAAGTGGGGCTCAGCACAGAGAGGGCTGAGGGAATTACTCAACGGACGGAGCAACGGTCTGCTGGGTTGACCAGGAGTGATCCAAAGAACAGCTCAAAAACTGGGACTATTTGTAGGGGAAAAAGTAAATGGAGGGCTAATCCTTTCCTGGGGAGAACAATGAGTGTTGCAACGCGAAAGAAACTCCACAATGGTAGCTTCCTTTGCATGATGAGATTATAAGGTGTCGCCCAAGTCTCAGGATTTTCAGCTGCATTTGGTTGTGGTGTGACTTCATGTAAACGGTCCTTGCCTGATAGGGTATTTGTTCAACTTGGGGCAAACACACTAATCCCCTCAAGTTGGCCTCTCAGGGGCTGAGGACCCTTTGTCTGCTGTGGGTTTGCCCAGCTCGAGGTCTCCTGGGGCTACGTGATGGGAGATTTTACTGGCCTGACCTGGTTTTCGATCGTTCGACCGTTGCTGCTTACGTGGCCATCCGGGCGACCTCTCAGGCACGCGGAATCATATTCAATATCAAAATTGTAGACCCTGGGATAGGGTTTTTCCAGTGGAGTAACAGAATCATGAAGCTGGAATAGACCCTAAGGGCTATTCAGGCCAACCCCATTCTGCCAGGGAGGAGTACTCAAAGCACTCCTCGCATCCGGTTTGTGTTCAAAAATCTCCAAACAAGGATGTCCACCGCAGTTCACTGAGGCAGGGTATTCCACTGTTGAACTTCTCTTACCATCAGGAGGTTCTTCCTAATGCTTAGGTGGAATCTCTTTTCCTGACGTTGGAAGCCATTGCCCCATATCCTGGGCCTTTTCCACACCCTACCTTCTTGTGTGGTCCTCTGGTGGTAATCTTGGCAGTCTCCTCTGCCAGGAAGGGAGCGCAACGCGAGTGCTCCCCTCCACACTGGGCCGGCTCCCTGCAGAAGGCAGCTTGATGGACGCGCCTCTTCCTTCTGGAGCGCAGCCGGGTACTTTCCCAGGCTGCACGGGATAGGAAGCGCCACCGTCATGCTTCCTGCCCTTCTGCTGGACAGGTAAGTGCTGGATGGTGGCACCATCGTGGGTCTTTGACGGGGAAAAGCCATCAATGTTTTAATCTGCAGTTGTGCCACCTGGGGATGAGAGAGAAGCAGGATCGTGACAATGGCCGTTTCCGCACGAGGCTGTTATAGCGCTATGATTCCACTTTCAACCTCCTATGGAATCCTGGGGTTTGCAGTTTCGGGAGGGGCCGGCCGGCCCCTCCCGAAACTGCAAACCCCAGGATTCCATAGGAGGTTGAAAGTGGAATCATAGCGCTATAACAGCCTCGTGCGGAAATGGCCAATGTCATGCAGAAGTGTCATCATGGTCCAGCCCCTCTCCCGTCCCCATGCCAGGATGGGAGGCTACTGCGGAAAGGGCCCAAGTCCCTGGAGCAGAAGAAAACAGACTTGCTCCGTTCTCCATATGACATCCCTTCACGATATGGCTACCGTGTCAAACTTCTCTTTTCTGTTCTAAACATACCCAACTCCCTAAGCCACTCCTCATAGAACTTCATGGTTTCCAGACCTTTTACCATTTTGGTTACCCTCCTCTGGACATGTTCCAGTAAATATCCTTTTTGAACTGTGGTGCCCAAAACCAGTCACGGTATTCCAGGCGAGCTCTGACCAAAGCAGAAGAGATTGCTACTATTACTTCCCTTGATCTCCACGCTATACTCCTGTGGATGCAGCCTGGAATTCCATGAAGCTTGGATTTAATGATAGAATTTGTCTCAATGGCCATTTCCACACCGGTGGAACCTCTAACGGAGGTCTTCTGCACTGTAGAGTGGACTGGCGTGGACTACTTTTTGTAGTTCCATACCTCAGTCCACTCTGGAGCGACCGGAACTGGTCGCGCTGTGTGTTTTTTAAAAACCTCTTTTTAGAGGTTTTTAAAAATCACGGAGCGCGCAACCCCGTGCCGCTCCGTCGCCTGGCTCTGGAGCGGATTTGCAGGCGTGTGCAAGTGCGTGCCTGCAGATCCGCCGGGGGCGGGCTTCCGGCTGGCGAGCTTCTTTGGTTGGTGGAGAGCCTCCACCAACCGGAAGCCGCCATTTGGGACGCCGGAGGACTGCGGAGCAGCGAACTCGCGCTACTCCTCGTGGTGACGGACTCGGCAGGCCAGAAAACAAAGCCGGTAAGCTTTGTTTTCGGCCGTTTCCCCCCACACACACACATGCGGAAAGGGCCTATGGGTAGAACAGAAGTTGGACTTGCTCCAGAGGTGAAGAGCCTCTTACGTCTAATCTTGGAATTTCCCACCTGCCTTTGCCTTGAGATGAGAAGGAGCAGACTGGTGGAATCAGTGCGACCCCCAAGGCCAGAAGGGGTGCCACACATTCTGTCAGTCAGCTGGGTCAGCCCCTTTTCTATTGCCCTGTCCCCACTCTCTGGTTACTCTCTCTCTTTCTTTTTCCCACGCAGAGGGGGAAACCCCTCTCCACATCTCTGATGATCATGCCTCTTGGAAGGGACGTGACCTCAGCTCAGGTCTCCCTGAACGCTTTCAAATTATTTCTGTTGGCTCAAAATGTCCTGCTCGCCACCGGTGCGGGTTTCTTCTTCCTGCTTGAATTCTTAGCTGCCAGATTAATGCTAAAAACTAAACTGATAAATGATGCTCATGGAAGAAAAAAAAATTGAAAGGAAGGGAAAAAGAGAAGGACTCCAGCTGAGATTAATTTTCAGTGCCCTTTCTTGAGGAGGGATTGTAGGATGTGCTCAGCATTAGAGAGATGCCAGCTATGTGCTTAAGGAGAAGGAGCCAAATTCAGGCACTAAAATATTTCCTGCCTTTGCCCCCTCCCCCAAAGCAGAAATGGCTTCTTCTACTTGATCATTAATGGTGATAGCTTGGAATGACCGGGTTTGGGCAGCCAAGAGGAGGGCATGGGCGCCTGCCAACTTCATCACTCTAAATGGTTGGCAGCCGGTCTTAATGTCGATTGAGCTTTGTGCTGCTTGGCCATCTGAGCAAAGTTGGCCTACCCACCAAATCAACTCATGGATGCTTTGAATCCTAGAATCCTAGAGTTGGAAGAGACCGCAAGGGCCATCCAGTCCAACCCCACTCTGCCATGCGGGAAGACACTCTCCGAGCATTCCCTTTGACAATCGGCCATCCTGACTCTCTTTAAAAACTTCCAGAGGTGAAGACTCCACCACACTCCGCTGAGGCAGCAGCATGTTCCACTGATAGACTGCTCTTATCCTCACAAAGTTCCTCCTAATGTTTAGGTGGAATCTTTTTTCCTGTAGTTGGGAGCCATTGCTCCACGCCTTCACCTCTGAAGCAGCAGAAAACAAGCTAGCCCCTTTTCAACATGACATCCCTTCAAATAATTAAAAAATGCCCCTCATGTCCTCTCTTAACCTTCTCTTCTCCAGGCTAAATATCCTCGGCTTCCTAAGCTGCTGCTCTTCTTAGGATTTCATGGTTTCTAGGCCTTCAACCATTTTGGTTGCCCTCCTCTGTTCATGTTCCAGCTTGTCAATATCTCTCCTGAACTGTGGTGCCCAGAACTGGACACAGTTATTCCAGGTAGAGCTGCCCCAAAACGAAGCTAACTCAGGCAATACCAGTATCTCTGTTCAAAGGTGGGAGATTAATTAACTCAAGATTAGGTGTTCTGCGAGAGGGGTGACCTAACGAGATCTTTCCACCAATATTTATGGGGTCATACAGGAAAGAACCAGCTGGAGCTTCCAAAATAAGCTAAAATGTGCTTTGTTGAAAAGATCTTACACACGCATGCAAAAGAATCAAATGCTCACACACTCACACAAGAGCTCACCAAAGAATAAAAGGGAGGAAACTTGTGGATAGAGGACTTGTAGGGTTTGGGTGATAATTACCAATCCAAAGATAAACGAAGAAAGCAGTGAGGTGAACTCCAATGACTTAACTAACTTGTTTTCTTCTCTTGTTGGAACCTTCTGAGCATCTAAAAGCCTTGCTCGACTCATCATGTATCACAGAATCTTGCCATGTTCGTTCTCCAATGGCTCTTTAATTAGTCCCAGCAAGTACAATCCTGGTTCCTTCTGAATATTAACTTTCAAAATCTTCTTCTTTTTTTTTTAAACATGAGAGGGATTTTATTCCAGAATTTTTTGGCCTTTTCACATGTCCACCACAGATGGTAGAAAACTCTTGTGTGACTTTTTTAACATCTTTTCTTGATCAAGCAGTCAGTGAAACTTCAAAAACTTTCATGGTGTGTTTTGTACTTTTTACCAGTAAAGGTATCGGAGTTTTGTGGATTTTGGATCTTGTTGGATTTTGCTGCATGGCCAACATGGCTATCCCTGAATATAGAGTCACACAATCATAGAGTTGGAAAAGACCCCTGGGGCCATCCAGTCCATCCTCCTTCTGCCATGCAGGAACCCTCATCGAAGCATTCCCAACAGATGGCCATCCAGACTCTGTTTAAAAATCTCCAAAGAATGAGGAGACTCCACCACACTCCAAGGCAGCCTATTCCACTGCAGGGCAGCTCCGACCATCAGGAAGTTCTTCCTGAGGTTCAGGTGGAATCTCCTTCCCTGCAGCTTGGATCCTTTGCTCCTTGTCCTAGTCTCTGGAGCAGCAGAAAACAAGCCCGCTCCTTCCTCGACATGACATCCCTTCAAATATTTGAACATGGCTATCCTGTCTCCTCTTAACCTTCTTTCTGCAGACTAAACATCTCTAGCTCCCTAAGTCGCTTCTCAGAGGGCTTCATGGCTTCCAGACCCTTCATCATTTTGGTCACCCTCTCTAGACAAGCTCTAGCTTGTCGATATCCTTCTTTAAATGAGGTGCCCAGAATTGGACACAATATTCCAGATGCGGTCTGACCAAAGCAGAATAGAGTGGTACCATTACCTCCCTCGATCTAGATACCATACTCCTATTGATGCAACCAAGAATCGTGTTGGCTTTCTTGGCTGCCGCATCACACTGCTGACTCATGTTCAGCTTGTGATCTACCAAGACTCCTAGATCCCTTTCACACGTACTGCTATCCAGCCACGTGTCCCCCATCCTATATTTGTGCATTCCATTTTTTCTGCCCCAGTGCAGGACTTTACATTTCACTCTGTTGAAATTCATATGTTTCCTCCATTGGATGTGTTCTTCTTCCTTGGGTCAGCTGGCTTTTTGCACTTTGTTTCTGAGGCCTTACCTCTACTTCTGAAGGCTCAACCAGAATTTTCAGATACTGTAATGCTAGAAACTTTCAGAGTGAAAGAAACCTTCATAAAGGGGGGGCAGAATTCTTCTGTGGGAGTAAAATATCCCCATTGTATTTATTCATTTATTTATTTATTTAGTTATAGCATTTGGGTAGAAGTGGGGGTTTCTCAAGGAACACAAGTTGTCTTCTTTGAGGTCAAGCTATGACCCCCCCCCCCCCGCTAACCTGGTTCTATGTTACAGGAAAATAAAAAATAAAAACCTGGAGACGCCAGACAACTTCTACATTAGGAATGGAAATTGAGCACCTTTGGGGCTTTTTAAGGAGAGGTTGTATTCCTACATCTCAGGGGTATTTTAATGATGTGTTCTTTTGTTGGGAGGGGGAAGGGCTAGATAGCCCTTGGGATTCCATCCAGCTCTATTATACCATGATTTTCCAGGTGTTGTTGTTAGGACTGCAAATCCCAACATCCCTTGTATCGTTGGCTACACTAGCTGTGGCTGCTGGGAACTGAAGTCCACCCCCGTTTAGAGGGACACACAATTCCTGCCTCTCTTTTCCAAGCAAGGCATGCACTCTGTAATTCAGCTGGGCTTCTGTGACTTGGAGTCATCTGTCAACTTACGGTATCCCAATGAATTTCGAAGGGTTTTCTTAGCCATGGATACCTCGAAGGTGGTTTTGTCAGCTCCTTCCTCCGAAACAGAGCCCGCAGCACCTGGGATTATTTGCCAATCTCCCATCCACGTATTAACCAGGGCCAACCCTGTTTAGCTTCCAAGATGAGACAAGATCTGGTTGGTGCCTTGGGTGTTTCGGCCAGTTCCTTCCTCTGAAATATACGGTCTTTTCACAAATCTCCACGGTGTTGTGAGTTCACCATGGAGGCTCTACATGGCGGCTGAGCAGACATCTTAAAATAAATAACAATAATAATGTAAAAAATTGAAACCCAGGCTGAAAGTGTTCCTGCATTCTCTCTCACATATCCACATTTCCAATCTATTTTTTTTTTTCTGAATCCAGCCTGCTGTGTGCGTGATAGTCAAACAGCACTCAGGTTTACTCCACTCTGCGCTGTATCCAGGGTCTCCTTGACATATGCAATTAATTTGTTGGTTATGATGACAGGCAGGAAAGCAAGTGCCCACCAGCGTCCATAAAGAGACCTGATCTTTGCTTCTCTTTCCATCAGTGCAAAAGCAAGGCTGGTTCACTTTGTCCGTGGCAGACGGATCGGCACAGAGCCGAGACAGAACATCCTGTTCTGAGTTTCCAAGCGCGATATCGTTTTTGCCCATTTTTGTGGTTCAGAATATCCTGCATGTTCAGATTCTGACGGCTGAGCTTTAGCAAACACAACAGTCTTTCCCTCTACCCTGGTGGTCCCCCAGATCTGCTGTACCACAGCACCCATCACTCCTGTATCAGCAGTGAAGGATGAGAGTTATAGTCCAACATACACAACAGGTTGGATCAGAGCAAGCATGGGCACACTCCAGAGACTGTAGGGCTACATCAGTCAATTTGAGGTCTCCCTTCTGGGCCGGTTGTTATTTCTATGGATGCAGCTTCCCAGTGTCTCAGGGTTCCCCTGGCCGGAGGCAAACGTCGTTTGAATTCAGCTCTAGCTCCTTGGCATCCCACCTATAGAAAATGTGTCCCTTGCCATACCATGAAAGTGTAATGTTACCCTGATTCCTGGGGTCCCTTGGGGGACACCTCAATGTGCTCCAATTAATGGGGAAGGAACACTAGCCAAAGCACAAGCAATAGCAATACAAGAGGCAGGGCAACCTAGCGAGATCTTTCAACCCAATTTTTACGGGATCAGGCCGAGCCAAAAACCACACCAAAATGCTAAATAAAAGATTTTATTTAAAAAAAAAGACTTGCGCATGTTCGCACTTACGCACTCGCTCACACAAGAGCTATTTAGAAATAAAACAGAGGAAATTGGATAGGAGGCTTTGAAGGGGTGTTTCTGGCGTAAACTGCACCTGGTGTTGAAGTTCGGAGGTCCGGGACAGCGTTGGAGAGAGAGAGATGAGGCTCAGCACGTGGAGAGCTGAGAGACGGAGTGACGGCAAGATGAGAGCAATCCGGAGCGATCCGAGGAAATGCTTAAAAATCGGGGCTATTTATAGGGGAAAAGGCACCTGGAGGGCTAATCCTATCCCGGAGAGAACAATCGGTGGAGGAGCTAGAACAAAGCTCCAAACTGTCCACGTCCTTTGCATGATTGGGAGAACAAAGCTCCAAAATGTCAAAGTTCCTTGCGTGATTAGCTTTGCCGGGGTTGTCAAAAGCTGCGGCTACATGCAAATTGTTCTCGCTTGATGGGCAGTTTGTCAGAAGCATTAATCCCTTCAAGCTGACTCCTCAGGGCTGAGGACCCTTTGTGTATTTTAAGTTTTTGCCTGGCTGGAGGTCTCCTGGGGCGACGTGACTAAGAGTTTACTGGCCTGACCGGGTTTTCCCTGCCTTCAGCCTTTCAACCGTGCCTGCCTACGTGCTTGTTTGGGGGACCTCTCAAGCACATGGAGATAATTTTTAATATTAAATTGTAGACCCCAGAATAGGGTTATCTACCGCAGTCACAGTAGGGTTGCGAGATTAGCACTGTCCCAAGAGCTGAGATTTCAGGGTCCAAGCATGAGACCTAGGGAGTGTGATGACTCCTGGGGGTCTTACATGAGTGTAAGATCCTTAGTGATGTTCTCAAGCATGGCACATGGAACATGTGCCAGAGGATGGTAAGCAAAATGGTCGAAGGCCTGGAAACCGTGAACTATGAGGAGAAAAGAGATAAAAATAAAACCACATATAGCTGAGAAAAAGTTTAAAGTTAAAATAATATTGAGCTATCTAGAGCTGAATTCAAACCATATCAAACATGAATTTAAAGGCATAGATTAAAAGAGAACGCATTATCCATCAATCCCCAAATGCTTTCTGGGAGAGAGAAGACTTCATCTGAGGAGGAAAGGAGAGCAAGGGTGTGAAGCTGGCCTTGTCTCCTGAGGAGGGGAGTTCCAGAGTTCCAGAGTCTGGGAGGAGCCACAGAGAAGGTTTTCTCTCTCATGTTCCCATGCCTGGGAAGGTGGTGAGATTGAGAGAAGGGCCTCACCCGAGTTTGGGAAGGCTCATATGGGAAGGTGTTGTTCCTTCAGATTGCTTAAACCCCAGCCTTATCTCTTCCTTCTGAGCTTCCCAGAGGCATTTGGAAACAGGATGTAGGATTAGATGTACCTGCCTTGATCAGATCCATTCACCAAGTTCATCTTACTTTCTCTGGACCAGAAGCAGAGAGAACTTCAGTGCTTGTCTTAATCTTACATTGACTGCAAGGGAAAAGGATGACAACACCAGTGACTATTATCATCAGAGCAGGATTGGGTCCCTGCCTGCACTCAAGCACCTCTTCATTTGCAGTTCTCTCACAAGTGCTAATTGCTTATTTACATTAAACCTCCAAGGCCTCTAATGAGTTGGGCTCATTTAGAACAGGCTGAAATAGAATCATAAAATTGTAGAATCCTTGAATTGGAAGGGGCCCTGTGGGCCACCAGGTCCAACGCCCTGCTAAGTGCAGGATCTCCACCTAAAGCATCTCTAGCAAGTAGCTGTCCAGCCTCTTTTTGAAGATGCCCAGAGAGAGAGACCTCACCACCTTTCTAAGCAGCTGGTTCCATTGCCAAATCACTCTCATTGTCAAGAACTTCATTCCTACATCCAGTTGAAAGCTACCCTCATGTACCTTAAAACTCTTAGACCTGATCCTCCCCTCTAGGGCAGCGGAGAAGAGGCCTGGCCCCTTCTCTCCGGGACAGCCCTTGAGGAATTTTAAGAGGGCAGTCATGGTGCCCTTCAGTCTTCTCTGCACCATGCTGAATATGCCCAGCTCCATCAATCTTTCCTCTAATGTTTTGTTCCCCATACCTCTTATCATCCTTACGGCCCTTCAAACACCAAGCCTGATAAATGAGGAGAGAGATGAGTGGAACAAAAGAATCATAGAGTTAGAAGAGGCCCGTGGGCCATCAGGTTCAATCCCCTGCTCAGTGGAGGATCTCTAGCCAGAGCATACCTGGGACCAGCCCAGTCTCTTTTTGACGACCTCTGGAGAAAGAGACCTACCACCTCCCTAGGCAATTGGTTCCACTACTGAACTGCTCTCACTGTCAGAATTTTAGCATCCCTAAAATGCTAAATTGTGAGGTGGGTTGCAAAACCAAATTGAGCTTGAAACAGCAGGTGCTAAAATATCAGGGTTGGCAGGACCCCCCTGTCCTGTGCCGGCGGCCAGCCAAGACTCCCAGCCATCCAATTAGCCTGTTATCAGGAGCTAGCGAGCAAAGTTTGTCTTAGTTGTTTTGCAGTACAAGTTCACAGAAGATCTAGAGAGACAGAGTCTGAGTTTACCATAAGTCCAGAGAGAGAGAGTCCAAGGGCAAAACCTGTAGATGAGGTGAAGGCCAAGGGTTGTAGGAGCACGAGCAAGGAATCCAGGAGTAAGCAGGGGTGCTTCCACTGATAGGACTGGTTGGCTCCAACAGCCTCCTCCCATTCTGGCCTCTTGTTGTATAGGCTCAGAGTCTTACCCAGCTGTTGGCCTAATCAATGAGTTCTTTTCATATAAATGCTGCAGACTCCTGGGCTCTCCCTTTTCCACCTGCTCTGGCTGCTGTACTGTTTCTCTCATGTCTCTGGGGCGTGGCTGTTGGGAAGGGTCCTGGACAAGGGCAATGACACCCCCGGGCTCTTCCTCCTCGTGCCTTGTATGCACACCGCTCCAGCCGAGCAGGCTGATGGCTCCAGGGTCTGTTGGACAATGAATTGGTTAGCATGAGATTTAAAAGAGCTATCCAAGGTGCTGAACTCAATCCCACAAAAGTGGGTTCAGCTGTTTGGATAATTCCTTTAAAGTTCAGGCTAAAACTCAAGATGAATGCATTTTCCCATTGACTTGGAAGCCCCCCAGGGTATAGCTGCAGGGAAGGCAAAATGAGGGCATTGTCCCATATAAGAATCCCACCCTCCCCATGAAATACTCCTTCAGTCCCCAAATTTCTAGCATTGCTGAGAAGGAGACAGAGTGCCTAAGCTGCATTTCTGGATGTTCAAGTGAAGTTTGAAATAACCGCAATGCTAGAAATTAAGGAAGTAAAGGAAAATTTCACGGGCTATGCATGCAGAATTCTCCTCCTCTTCCTCCTCCTCCTCCAGAGGTACCCTTTCAGAGACCCCAGTCCCCCCTGGCTTCTTTGCAAAGCATTCTGTGGAACTGAATCCCATGCTGTTCACTGAAACTTTGTCATTGTGTGTCTTCAAGTCATTTCCAACTTGTGGCAGCCCTAAGATGAACTTATCACAGGGTTTTCTTGGCAAGATATGTTCACAAGGGGTTTTGAGGGTGAGAGAGTGTGACTCGTCCCAGGTCACCCAGTGGAGTTCCATGGCAGAGCAGAGATTTGAACCCTGGTCTCCAGAATTTGTACTCCGACACTCAAACCCCTACACTGTGCTGGCTCTCATTTTAACAAATACATTAAAAGAATAGTTGAGATGGTGATGATGATTGTTCTTGTGTGATTGTGGCAATATTGTTGTAATGCCATCTAATCTGCCTATGTCCACCTTTTTTTCCCCTAGGCATGTACGGAGATGCCTAGTGACTGGTTTGGATATGAGACCAGGGCCATTTCTGCACTAGACTGTTACAGTGCTATTATTCCACTTTCAACATCCTATGGAGTCCAGGGGCCTTTGAGGCCCCTCCCTAAACTGCAAACCCCAGGATTCCATAGGATGCTGAAAGTGGAATAATTGCACTGTAACAGTCTAGTGCAGAAATGGCCCAGGTGTGTGCTCTTATCTTCTGAAGAAAGACCTACTGTTCTTGCTGCCATTGTGTGACTCCGACTTATGGTAAACTTGCCAAGATTTTTTCAGAGAAGGTTTGCCTTTGCCTTCCAGTGAGGCTGAGAAAGTGTAACTTGCCTCAAGTCACCCAGTGGGTTTCCATGCCCAAGCAGGATTTGAATCCTGGTCTCCAGAGTTATGCTCTCACACTCAAACTACTACACCATGTTGGCTCACACATCATGCTGAAGACTTATCTCAGAGTAAATGGGTTGCAGTTTAGATTAAGTTCAGACTAGGACCTGGAGTGGATTTGCTGCCCCAACAATATTGGAACTACCAGCTGCCACCACACCAGAGAGTTAAGTTGCCATCTCGAAACAACAGAATGTTCAAACTGGGATGAAAAGAACCCTCGGATGATTCATTCGCTCTGTTCTTCAAGGATCTCCATGCTACAGAAATAAAATTTGAAAGCGAGCATCTCATATCCTGAATCCAGTGCTATTTACAGAGCAGCTGGGGCACCATTCCTTTTA
The DNA here is from genome assembly GCA_030412105.1 of Cyclura pinguis. Taxonomy (NCBI): domain Eukaryota; kingdom Metazoa; phylum Chordata; class Lepidosauria; order Squamata; family Iguanidae; genus Cyclura; species Cyclura pinguis. The sequence continues at coordinate 2,473,838 of CM059601.1, forward strand.
TTTATTCATGCCTTTATTTTAATTTTTTATTTAAAAAAATTCTCCATTCCTGTGGCCCAACCATCTCCAGAGCAGCTCATGCTAGCACAAAAACACTTAAGGAAACACTAATGTCAGGAACCGACTAAAACCCATTTGAAAGCAATTAAAATGGGAGAGTGGTAATTTAAAAAAGGAATAAGAAATTCAATGAAGCAGGAGGTTTGAGGCTCAGATTTTAAAAAAGAAGGAGCAATCCTATAACTGACTGCTGGCTGGCTCAAGGGTCATAGAAGGTATGCTAACTGGTAAGCGCCACTCAGTCGGAGGAGCAGATGGTCTTAAAGCCCAATAATATTGATTGATTGATTGATTGATTGATTGATTGACTGATTTGATTTACAGGCCTCCTTCACTTATCTAACAGGTTAGTGACTGGAGCACTGTCAGCAAATGGAATTGGTTGAAAAGTGGAACCCATGCCCTGTGCTGTAGGGAGCACGAAGGACTTACGGAGGCTTACTTGGAACTGACAGTGCGTGTGCCGCTTGCAAAGTCTCTCAGCTGGCTTGGTGCTCTTCCCCGCCCCTTCTCAGCTTGCTTTGCAAGCAGCGGGTATGTGCAAGCGGTTCCGAGTGAGCCCCTGTAGGCCAGAAGAACAGACGAAAGAGCAGAATCCCCATCGAATTAATGGAACTTGTCCTTCATTTGGAAGCTTCAAAAGAGTGAGTTGGCGGAAAACAGGATATTGAAAGGTGGGGGCTTCTGGCATATGCCACCTTTCTTCTAACTTGGAACGTAAGATGAAAAGGGAAGTGCAGCTGAAAAACTAAGTTGGCATCCGGTTGGTGTTTTATGCAGTCAAAAGTTCACTTGTTCGTGCTGGTTAATCCTCTGTCATCCTACTTTTTTCAGCTGCCTTTAAAGTGTCCCAGTTTCTTTCTCTGCTCCCCCCTCCCCTTTGTCCTCAGATTATTTCAACTGCTGCACACTGAATTCAAAGTGTGGAAGGAGCTGGCACTCCGTTAACCCAGCAGCGGGGAGAGGAGTGGAGGAGTAGAATCTTCCCTTTCCAGGGGGCTCAAGCAGAAGCAAACTGCTGCAGCATCTTTTTGTTCTTCCTTGTTAATAACTTTGACCATCTTGACCACATTCTGATGTTCCTTGGCCACAGGTGGCCTAGGGGTTTCCCGCACTACACTGTTATAGTGCTATTACTCCACTTTCAACCTCCTGTGGAATCCTGGGGTTTGAAGTTTAAGGAGGGGCCTTTAGAATTCCCAGCCAGGGAGCTCTTTGGCTTCAGGAAACGACAAACCCCAGGATTCCACAGGAAGATGTTGAAAGTGGAATAACAGCACTATAACACCGGCCATTTCTGCACTAGCCTGTTATAGCGCTCTGATTCCACTTTCAACATCCTATGGAATCCTGGAGTTTGCAGTTTCGGGAGGGGCCGGCCGGCCCCTCCCGAAACTGCAAACCCCAGGATTCCATAGGATGTTGCAAGTGGAATCATAGCGCTATAACAGGCTAGTGCGGAAATGGCCAATGCAGGGGAGAAGTGGCCCTAGTTTCTGTTTGTGAAATATAGGGAGGTATGTGTGTAAATAAATAAGCAGAGGTCTGCAAGTATAACTGTTACACATGCTGTTGTGTATTTTTGGAGGGTGCATAGCCACTCAACTGTGCTCTCAATGTCCCTCCTGATTCAGTGGGAGAGCAGAAACAGTAAGCGTATTTGTGAACAAACAGTTGGTTGCACAATGTCAGCATTTAGAGGAAGCGTGATGTAGCATAACCACCACATAACTATCTGAATGTAGATTTTGTTGGGAATTAAATTTTCCCAGGATATTAGCCCTTTTGGGGGAAAATTATGAAGGCTAAAAGTCAGCCTTCTTTTAGCAGAGTAGCTGATAAAGTGTGCTTCAATCTCACGTTGTTTCCCTGAACTTAAACTGAATCAGAAATCAACAAGAGAGGCAGTTTCAGTTTATAAACTTAGAAAAAAGTTTACTAATGGCTTTTACATTTACATATGCATTGGAGAGCATACATCCGAACTAGCTAATGAATAGTAGATCAGGTAGGATAGTAGCTTTGTTCTTGACTCACCACCGTGTGGATGGAGGAATGAAGCATGGTTGAAGGTTGAATACAGAAATATAGGATGGGGGACATGTGGCTGGATAGCAGTACATGTGAAAAGGATCTAGGAGTCTTAACAGACCACAAGCTGAACATGAGTCAGCAGTGTGATGCGGCAGCCAAGAAAGCTAACGCAATTCTCGGCTGCATCAATAGGAGTATGGTGTCCAGATCGAGGGAGGTACTGGTACCACTCTGCTCTGCTTTGGTTAGACCTCATCTTGAATCCTGTGTCTAGTTCTGGGCGCCCCAATTCAAGAAGGACACGGTCAGGCTGGAGCAGGTCCAGAGGAGGGCGACCAAAACGGTGAGAGGCTTGGAAGCCATGAAGCCCTATGAGGATAGACTTAGAGAGCTGGGTATGTTTAGTCTGCAAAAGAGAAGGTTAAGAGGGGACAGGATAGCCATGTTTAAATCTTTGAAGGGATGCCATGTAGAGGAAGGAGAGGGTTGTTTTCCGCCACTCCAAAGACCAGGACAAGGAGCAATGGATTCAAGCTGCAGGAAAGGAGATTCCACCTGAACCTCAGGAAGAACTTCCTGACGGTCAGGGCTGTCCGGCAGTGGAATCTGCTGCCTCGGAGTGTGGTGGAGTCTCCTCCTTCTTTGGAGGTTTCTAAGCAGAGGCTGGGTGGCCATCTGTCGGGAGTGCTTTGAGGGTGTTCCTGCATGGCAGGGGGTTGGACTGGATGGCCCCTGGGGTCTCTTCCAACTCTACATTTCTATGATTCTATGATTCTAAGGAGGAGGAGAAGAAGAAGAAGAAGAAAAGTGGAACAGTGATGAGGGTGAAGGAAAGCACCCCCAGCAGTCTCATGAGAGATTGAAAAGTGAGGATATTTTATATAACCAGTAATCCCGGGAATTTCCCGGGTTCATGTGATCTAGCCACAGCGATACACAAAAGGTATTTATGACCATGCATTACATCAGAGATGAAGAGGAAAGGGGAAATGCTTTAGGTGAGAAAGAAAGAAGGATTTGACCTGCAGGAAATTCTGTCCTATCTGAACCCCAATTGCTCAAACAGCAAGAGAAGTTGGGGAGAGAAAATGCTGGCATTTTCACAACAGCTTTACACTATGCAAGCAAGATGTAGGGCCTCAATGCTAATGCGGAAGAAGGGAATCAAAAGGGAAAACAATAAATAAGCTACCCTGTTGAAACCATGTTAATTTAAAACAATATAAAAGCATTAAAAAAACATAACCGTAGAAACCAAAGCACAGCACACATCAAAGGTACAGTTAAATTATGCTTCTCCACAGACAGTGAATGTCATTTTGGGGGTTGTCCCTCCCTCTTTCTCTTTCAAATTTCTCAGTGGGAAATTCTCTGGGTGAAGGTGATAGATCTAGCAGAAATGGATAAATTGCTTGGTTTGATTAGAGAATGGTCATTAATGACATTCCTTAAAGAGTGGAACCACCTTATAGACCTTTTGCAAAAAGAAGAAAATGACTTGGTAACTTTTCATTTCAAGGTTTGGAAAGAACGGGTTGTCAAAAAAAGGGAATAAGTTGTAATTTTGGAGAGAGAAGTTATCGATATATGCAAATGTAACCACGGAAAGGAAAATCAGAAGTCTCTTTTCTCCTCTCCTCCTCTTCTTTTTTGATTATTTTTGTTCTGCATGTTTTAATATTTACTTTGTTGTATTTCAGTTTTCTAGCTTTTCTTTTTTCTCTAATTTCTGTAATTCTTAATGCATATTTTTTTAAAAAAAATCTTAATAAGAATTTTTATTTTAGGAAGGAAATTCTCTGGATGATTCCATTTCCTTTGATTTTCCCTCCCCTAAAGCAGCCATCTTTGTTTTTTCCAGCGTAACAAGAGCTTCCCCGTCCCTGGCCAGTCGCCCTTCGTGAACAAAGGACACGGGGGGTCATCGTCGGCCCTGGGACACTCTAGCCTGCATCGGACTCCACTTGTGGGGCCTCCACTGGCCTCCCCCCCCCCAAATTTTTACAAAAATCAGCAGGAGAGATCAATGAAACAAATGGTATAAGCTGAGATGGTCTTTGCTTATGGGTGAAGACTGAAACAATGATCATAAAGGACTTTGGAAAATCTCCATCAGCCAAGATCATGCATCAAGGAGATGAAGCATAGCTTTCTTTTCTTCAATTGTGTACAGAAGTTACTGTTTGAACGTACAAAATTACAATCAGTACAATATACACACCTGCATTTTTCAACTTCCTCTTAAAAGAAAAGACGAATGCCCAGTATTTATTCCTTCATTTAAACTTACTGAATTCCCATTAACAGGGCCCACCCTGAAGCCTGAGAAGACAAATAAAGGAGGTCTGTCTGCATGCAATGGCTTGTAGACTAGAAGCTTTAATGTCAACTGAAAACACAAAATAATCTTAGTAGCTTTGACATTGACATCGTAACCATGGCTAAGACACTGGTCAAAGGCTTTCCTACTTCCCTAAATATGCACGTGAATTGCCTGCTCCTTTCATATCTCAGTGTAACCACGGTTTACCGTTACGTCTGCACTGGCACCAACCATGGACTGGCACCAACCATGGCCAGTTGCATCAGAACTCACTGTTAACTGGAATTTGTAAGCTAGTTTCACAGTAAACCCAGACTACCATTGCTACATGTGTAACCTTAATCTACAGTTAAGGGTGAAAGAAAGAGAGAAATAATTCACGCTGGATTGGGGAGAAGAGGGCATATGAATGCATGGGCCACAAGCCCATATTAAGTGATGGTATAAGATAAAAGAACAATACAAGAATAATACAATAACAGTGCTTCACTTTTGGGAAACCAGCATGAAAAAATAATACCATTTCTGTGGCTCAAAATAACACTCCAGCTAACAGTACAGCTTTCATTTTGTGTGTCCCCATCACCACTACACTCCTTCACAGATGGAGCATAGCTTTAAACTCACAGAGGTATGCGGCTACTGCATAAGGCTGTTGCCCCCTTGGTAAACCCTGTCCCGGGGCCTAAAACTTTGATATAAAATTAACCCACCAGAGAGGTCACCCGAATGTGCACATAGGCAATAACAGTCGTATGATCGAACGAACCAGGATAGGCCAGTAAAATCCCCAATCACGTAGCCACAGAAGACCTCGTGTTGTGATAACCCATGGTGGACAAAAGGTCCTTAACCTTTAAGGAATCCACTTGAAGGGAGTAAAAGTGTTCCTGGAAAATTGGGCACTGGAAGCAATAAAACCGTATCAAATCCGTCTCGAGAAACTCACCACAGTCTCAAAGCGGAGGAAGATCTTGTTACTGGGATGACACCTTGTTATCTTCCGATATCAGAGAAATGCCAGGTGTGGAGTTGTTTTTCTTTTCTGTCCTTGTTTGTTTTCCCTGGGTAAGGATTTGCCTTCAAAGTAAATTTTTCCTACAAATAGTCCCTGTTTTTGGGCTAGTTAGGAGAAGAAGGCGAGGCAAGGAGAAGGAGTATGATGCCTCCCGGTCATCCCAACTGACCGGTCCCCCCCCTCCCGAGAGCTGCGCGATCTCCTCAGCATCTCTTCGCTGAGCTGCTGTTCGATCGCTGCTTCCCGGACCGAGGACTTCAGGAAGAGGTGCGGTATCACCCAAGCTGCCAATCCCTCAACAATCGCTCTATCTTATTTCCACTCTTTATTTCTATTAGCCCTTGGATGCGTGTGTGCGTGTGTGTGTTAGTGCAAACTATTACTATTCAATAAAGTCATTCATTGGACCTTTTTGTGCGATTTCTGGCTGAGCCTGACCCCGTAAACATCGGGCAAAAAATCCTTAATTACCCTGCCCTCTTTGCATTGCTAAAGCAGTGTTCATAGCTAATTTTCCCCACAAGTGATAATTTTGACAGGCATTGGGAATCCCTCTAAGGGACCCCCAGCAAGCAGGGTAACAAGGCCACTTTTCAGATGTCACCTAACACCAGTCTTACAAAAACTTCATTGGCTTCCAGGACAAATCCAAGGTGCTAGTTTTGACCCATAAAGCCCTAAACAGCTGGGGCAGGATATTTGAAAGATTGCCCCCTCCCGTATGGTCCTACCTGAAATCTAGGATCACCCTCAGAGGCTCTGTTAGGTGTCCAACAAATGCGTGACTTCAGCCTGGTGGGTGCCATTGACAGGGTGTTCTCTGCAGCAGCACCTCAGCTGTAGAACTTCCTCCTAAAGAGGGACAGACTGACTCTGAGAAGGACTACACTGGGGCAAGTTTGCTTGCAAAGGAACTAAAGAGCGAATCTTAGAATCACAGAATCGTGGAGCTGAAAGAGACCCCAAGGGCCATCCCACCCAGCCCCATTCTAACATGCAGGGAGACACGATCCAAGCACTCCCTTTGATAGATGGCCATCCAGCTTCTCTTTTAAAACCTCCGAAGAAGGAAGAAACTCCACCACACTCCACAGAGGCAGCACATTTCGCTGTTGAACTGCTGTTAGCGTCAGGAAGTTCTTCCTGATGTTTAGATGGAATCTCTTTTCCTGACATTTGGAGCCATTGCTCCATGTCCTAGTCTCTGGAGGAACAGAAAACAGGCCACATTCCCTGTATGACATGCTTTCGAATATTGAAACATGGCTGTAATGTCACTTTTAACCTTCTCTTCTCCATGCTAAACGTGTCCAGCTCCCTAAGCCACATCCTCAGAGGTCTTCATGGTTTCCAGGCCTTTTGCCATTCTGGTTGCTCTCCTCTGGGCACATCCCAGCTTGTCAATATTCTTCTTGAACTGTGGTGCCCAAAACTGAGCACAGGATTCCAGGTGATGTCTGACCAAAGCAGAATGGGGTGGTACCATTACTTCTCTCAGGCTAGATGCTAAACTCTTATAGATGTAGCCTAGAATTGCATTAGCTTTTTTAGCTGCTGCTTCACACTGTAGACTCATGTTCAGCTTGTGGTCCTCTGTGGGGACAAAACTGAATCAAGAAGTTCTGTAACATCTATATTCAGGTAGGGGCTGCCATGACCTCACAACATTTGGGCATCTGTTGCACAACAATGGAGTGACGAATGTGGCATAGTCTGATGGGCACTGGGGCCTGATGCTTATTGGGGTTCTTCTGGCTGCACATCCGGACACTGCTGGGAAGTTCTGGAGCACAGCAAGAGTTCTTGGTCAGCATCCGAAGCACCCAGAGTGCCTCAAAAGTGCCTACTGCACACCTTCTCAATTCACTAAAAGGGTTTTGTTACTGCCCTGGCTAGTCCGAGCTTTGGGGATATTAAAGATATCCCTTGATACCACAATTCGGCTGCACTTCTCTATTCCTCTCCACGTGCTTGCGAGGCCACCGGACAAGCACGTAAACAAGCTCGGCCGTTAACAGCCGTAATATTCAAACTACAATACAGGCAGGCCAGGAATAGCTGACTCGCTGCTTTCGGAGACCTCCAGGCAAGTACTCTAAGTAGGTATGCACGCCACCTACAAAAGAGCCTCTGCCCCGCGCTGGCAGCTGGATGGGTAACCTATGCAATACCCAAGTACTCTGCGTCTGCATACTGGCTACTCTGTGGAGAACCGCTATGATAACTCAATCATTCAGATTCTGACCTTTCGGAGGCTTTGTCTCCAACTCTAAATCTACTGTTTTCCCCCAAGTACGGCATAGCCTGCAGTAACAATTCTCCTTATAAAAACCCTGGATTCCGAGACCTTCCTCGGATCTCTCCCGAGTTTCATCCCGCCTTGCTGCCGCTTTGCTTGGCAAGCCTCCCCTCAGCGCCACGTGCTGAGCTATGTTGCACCCCAGCCTCGCTCTCTATTTTTCCGGGCTTCAGGACAGGTGAAGTATCACCCAAACCAGCAACTCCTCTAAAAATCCCTCTATACCACTCCAACCTGTATTTTCTTTAGTTATCTTGTATGAGTGTGTCGCATACACTGTTTTGCTTGTATTTAATAAACATCATTTCAACTTCTGTGTTCTCCTTGACTCGACCCGACCCCGTAGACATAGGGTTCAAGATCTCGCTACGTTACCCTGCCTCTCGTAACGCTAAGCAGCGCTCTGAGCTAATTTTCCCCACCTTTAGTTGAGCACATTTTGGTGTCCCTCCCGGGACCCCCAGTTCACAGGGTAACAGTTTCATTGCATTTCTGCAACATAGCTACAGATTCATAAAGTAGTGAAATGTAGACTATGGTGTAGCACCTCAGCCAGTCTTTCTTCTTTTGTGTGCAAACCTCCTTGAAGCAAATGCCAGCCACTCAAGAGATGGATGCTCTTCCTCCCTTTTCAATGGGCCTTGCGTGGGGAAATGGGAATATGGTATGAAAATGCTACATAATTGTGAAGGAATTGTGATACTGCCTGAATTATTCATTAGTAGAACTGCAGGAGACGTGAGGAGAGGCTAGAGATGCATTGAATTACCTGCTGAATGCCTGTAGAAGCAACGAGGGAGCCCAAGCCCCGGCAAGAGGGATAGCCACCTATTTTTCAGCTGTTCAATGATATGCCTCACTTCTGTCTTCCACAGCCATCAACACAACCCTAGTTCTATAACCGTAAATCTGGTGAAATCATCCATCCCTGTTTATTTCAATCCGTAAAATGTTGTTCTGTTTTCTCTTTTCCCTGGGACATTGGCTTTTGCCTGCTAACATGCTGGACAGATGATACATGGGGCACCTTTAATTGAAGCAATTTGGAGAGGCCTGTTCTGGCACTGTAGATAGCAGTATCTTGCGGAAGAACCAAGGGGCTGTTTGGGGAAAAATAATTGCTGGGGAAGGAGAGTGAGAAGCAATATGGAATTAGTTCATGACAGACAATCTTTTCCAAAGGCAGAAGTGAGAGCAGTAATGAAATCTCCCCAATGGATCCATCCACAATTAATTTATAAAGAGAAGCCAAGTTTGCAGTTTGGTACGTTGAGTGACAGATGCAGAGCAAAGAGATTGCTTGTAAGGCCCATGTGGCCCGTGTAAATGCAAAGTGTGGCATGATCCCTCATCTAAAGAGCTGAGGAGGAAAAAAATCCTTTGCATGTGATTTTGCTGATGGCTTTGATCACTCCCTTGCTTCTTGAGGGGTATAATTTGGGATTTTTCCAGGATCCATTAGAAAAGAGGGTAATGCTTGGTAAAGAGGGAGGCGGTAGGAAAAGAGGAAGACCACATTACAGGTGGATGGACTCAGTCAAGGAAGCCATGGCTCCTCTGAGTTTGCAAGACCCGTATGGGACTGCGGATGACTTGGAGGTCTCTCGGGCCCTTTTCGCATGGCATTTGCCACGCGAAAGGGCATCCAGAGCATCGCGCAATTGCGAGGAGCGTTTCAGATGACGTCCTCACAATCGCGCAACGCCGCCGGGGCTGGCAGGTGCCGATCGCGCGCCATTTCATTTTAGGCTTGTAGCCGAAAACGGTGCGTGATTGCGCATTGCTCCAGGGTCCCGTGTGCACTTGCCGTGCATGCGGAGCCTCTGGAGCCGCGGTGCTCACACTTCCTCCCCCAGGACAGCCTGGGAAAATGCCCAGCCGCGCCTCAGAAGGAAAAGGCGGAGACTTCACGCTGCCTGCCGGCTGGCAGGCAGCAACTGCAAAGCTGAAGCAGAGGGGACGCAAGAGCCTCTCGCAAGAAGCTGCTCTCACGATCCCCGCGCCCCGGCGCCAGACAAAGGTAAAGCGCGGAAAGCCTTTGTGGCAATCTCTCTTTCACAGGAGCAGCACAAATTGAACCTAACCTGACAGCAATTAACAACACTTCCAAGATGAGTTAGTCTTTTGCTGCCATTTTCAGGTCTTTCATCCCTTCCCCGATCTTTATTACTTTTGTCCATTGCTCACTGATGACAGGCAGGTAATGAGAAGTCTCGACGTGCTCAGCTGAGATCCTACATCAAGGAGACAGAGTGCAGCTTCACATCCACAGATGTATACAAGGTAACACAGTGCTGCCCTGCTACTGGATTGTGATGTTGTGAATCCAGATGTGCATGTGCATTTGAAAGCACAATGTGTAGCCATATGCCATGTGCAACTCTATGTATCCATGCCCATAATGCATGCACATCAGTGTATGTGATGTACAGGATAGCTCTGAGTTTGAGTAATAGCCTTAGAGGTTCCAAAAGCCTTATTCAAGAACATTGGAAAAAAAAACTGCATGCTTTTGCAGCTTCTAGGACTAAAGAAACATTGGACTTGCGGCTCTGTATAAGTTGTAACATTGCAAATTAGTGCATATTAGCATTCTGTTTGATAGCTAATCATAACATCTCCTTTCTCAGGCTACTCTGTCACCCTCCCATTTTCTCCTTCAGCTTGCCAACAGTTTGACCTTCCGGTCAAGTCTGTCTGCCTGCAATTGTACCCTTAGAGAAGATGGCGAATTACTAACGGGAGAAGAGAAATGCAGAACTACTTAACACCTTCCTTGCCTCAGTTTTTTCCCAGAAGGAGACAAGCACTCCACCTGGCGGTTGGGGAGCAGGGGAGGAAGCAGGGGAAATGCGGCACATAATAGGTAGAGAGGTGGTACAGGAATACCCGGCCACACTGGATGAATTCAAGTCTCCAGGGCCAGATGAATTGCATCCTAGGATATTAAAAGAACTGGCAGAGGTCATTTCGGAAACGCTTGCTATAATCTTTGAGAAATCTTGGAGGACAGGAGAGGTTCCAGCAGACTGGAAGAGGGCAAATGTTGTCCCCATCTCCAAGAAGGGGAAAAAAGAGGACCCAAATAATTATCACCCAGTCAGCCTGACGTCAGTACCCGGAAAGATCCTGGAGCAGATCATTAAGCCGTCAGTTTCTGATCACTTAGAAAGCAACGCAGTAATCACGAGAAGTCAACATGGATTTCTCAAAAATAAGTCATGCCAGACTAATCTTATCTCTTTTTATGATAGAGTTACTAGCTTGATAGATGAAGGGAATGCTGTGGATGTAGCATTTCTCGATTTCAGTAAGGCCTTTGACAAAGTTCCCCGTGATGTTCTTGCAAAGAAGCTAGTAAAATGCGGGCCGGACTGGGCTACTGTTAGTTGGATTTGTAATTGGTTGACCGACCGAACCCAAAGGGTGATCACAAACGGCTGCTTTTCATCCTGGAGAGAAGTGACTAGCGGGGTGCCACAGGATTCTGTCCTGGGCCCAGGGCTGTTCAATATCTTCATCAATACCTTGGATGAAGGAATAGAGGGCATGTTCATCAAATTTGCAGATGACGCCAAATTGGGAGGGGTTGCTAATACGCCAGAGGACAGGATCAAAATTCAAAATGACCTGGACAGATTGGAGAGCTGGGCCAAGGCTAACAAAATGAAATTCAACAGAGAGAAGTGTAAGGTCCTACACTTAGGTAGAAAAAATGGAATGCAGAAATATAGGTGGGGGACACGTGGCCGGATGGTAGTATATGCGAAAGGGATCTAGGAGTCTTAATAGACCACAAGCTGAAGATGAGTCAGCAGTGTGATGCGGCAGCCAAGAAATCCAAAGCAATTCTCGGCTGCAGCAATAGGAGTCTGGTGTCTAGATCGAGGGAGGTACTGGTACCACTCTACTCTGCTTTGGTTAGACCTCATCTTGAATCCTGTGTCCAGTTCTGGACACCCCAATTCAAGAAGGACATGGTCAAGCTGGAGCAGGTCCAGAGGAGGGCGACCAAAATGGTGAAGGGCCTGGAAGCCAAGCCCTATGAGGATAGACTTAGAGAGCTGGGTACGTTTAGTCTGCAGAAGAGAATGTTAAGGGGGGACATGATAACCATGTTTAAATCTTTGAAGGGATGCCATGTAGAGGAGGGAGAGGGCTTGTTTTCTGCCACTCCAGAGACCAGGACAAGGAGCAATGGATTGAAGCTGCAGGAAAGGAGATTCCACCTGAACCTCAGGAAGAAGTTCCTGACAGTCAGGGCTGTCCAGCAGTGGAATCTGCTGCCTCGGAGTGTGGTGGAGTCGCCTTCCTTGGAGGTTTTTAAGCAGAGGTTGGATGGCCATCCGTGGGGAGTGCTTTGAGGGTGTTCCTGCATGGCAGGATGGGGTTGGACTGGATGGCCCCTGGGGACTCTTCCAACTCTACATTTCTATGATTCTACGATTCTTATCACAGTTTGTTATAATAACATTTCCTTGTTTCCAGCACAGAGTTTTCTCAGCCTGCCCCATCATCCCCGCACTGCACAGTAAAGCCTAGTTAAGCATCAAAGCAAGGCAACCACCTAAAAGCGTGGCAGGGAGAGCAAAGCCAACCTGATAATGTGCAACCAAGCTCAACAGAACCCCGTATGCAACTGCATTTCCGTGACCTTGAACTGAACTCAGGCATTCCACATCAGACAAAAACCTCCCACCACTTCCACAGGGGAACTTATGCATGCATGTGACACCGGCAGCATTTCGTCCATTTGCGTATATCCTCGCAACATGATAGACCTTGTGTTTCCCAATGCTCAAGAGGGCACCTGCCTGTCAAGAACACGATGCAATGTGTAATTGTGATGCACGCTTACCATTGATCCCACCGAGATTGTTTTTTTATTGCAATGTCTTATCAGCTTACACATATATGGTGATGTGTGCGGTTGGGAAGACAGAGGAAGGGAGGGAAAGCATGCAGGTTGACAGAAAGAAATGCAAAGAGGACACTCCAGTTGAAGAATTAATTCTGGAAAATCCTTCCAGTGACATCCGAATCAAGGTGTAGAATAGAGAGCAGGGTGGCCTCCTGGAACAAAAAATTGAAGAAATGGGCAAGACGGGAATTCTTGTCCCCCAGATATATTGTAGGAAAATTGCGGTGCATAGGGAAAGGTGGGGCTAACCGCTCCAAAGGTACTGATAAGGACTCCCGTGATGGCGCTCTGAAGGTGGGCGAGCATCTCTATTGGGGGGGAAATAACAAGTACTCAGGCTGCTTGTTGCTGTTGCTGCTGTGTGCCTTCAAGTCATTTCCAACATACAGAGACCCTAAGGAGAACCTATTCTGGGGTTTTCTTGGCAAGATTAGGATGACTTGGATGAGGGAGTGGAAGGCATGCTGATCAAATTTGCAGATGATACCAAACTGGGAGGGGTTGCCAACACACCAGAAGATAGGATCAAATTTCAATACGACCTTGACAGATTGGAGAGCCGGGCCAAAGCTAACAAAATGTATTTCAACAGAGAGAAATCTAGGGTCCGGCACTCGGGCAGAAAAAATGAAAGTCACAAGTATAGGGTGGGGGACACATGGCTGGGTAGCAGTCCATGTGAAAGGGATCTGGGAGTCTTGGTAGATCACAAGCTGAACATGAGTCAGCAGTGTGACACAGCAGCCAAGAAAGCCAACGCGATTCTTCGTTGCATCAATAGGAGTCTGGTGTCTAGATTGAGGGAGATAATGGTACCACTCTATTCTGCATTCGTTAGGCCTCATTTGGAATAATACTGTGTCCAGTTCTGGGCACCTCAATTCAAGAAGGATGTTGACAAGCTGAAACGTGTCCAGAGGAGGGCAACCAAAATGGTGAAGGGTCTGGAAGCTATGAAGCCCTATGAAGAACGCCTTAGGGAGCTGGGTATGTTTAGTCTGCAGAAGAAAAGGTTAAGAGGGGGGCATGATAGCTATGTTTAAATATTTGAAGGGATGTCATGTTGAGGAGGGATCAGGCTTATTCTCTACTGCTCCAGAGACTAGGACAAGGAGCAATGGATTCAAGCTGCAGGAAAGGAGATTCCACCTGAACCTCAGGAAGAACTTCCTGACGGTCAGAGCTGTCCGGCAGTGGAATCTGCTGCCTCCGTGGAGTGTGGTGGAGTCTCCTTCTTTGGAGGTTTTTAAGGAGAGGCTGGATGGCCATCTGTTGGGAATGCTTTGATGGGTGTTCCTGCATAGCAGGGGGTTGGACTGGATGGCCCCTGGGGTCTCTTCCAACTCCATGATTCTATGATAAGATTTGTTCAGAGGGTTGTCTTTGTCCCCTCTGAGGCTGAGAAAATATGCCTTGCCTGAGGTCACCTGGTGGGTTTCCAGGGCTGAGTGGGGATTTGAACCTGGTCTCCAGAGTCATACTGCAACGCTCAAACCACCAGACCACACTGGCTATACACCACAGAGCACAAGGACCAGGAAAGAACCAGTGACTTCCTCCAAAACAGGGGTTGGCCAGGTGTGGCCACAGGGCTACATGTGTTCCCCAGGGCTGTTTCTGTGTCCTCTGACCTTGTGTCATGACCTTAGACCATCCATTTATTGGCAAAAAAAGGAGGAGTGAATTGCTTTTGCAGGAAGCCTTCAGGACCAGCAATTCTGCTTGAATAGGTTGCAACCTCCCTCGCTGTGCTGGCTCAACTATTTCACATAAAATCTTTGTTTTTCAAAACTAGCTGAGGAATAGCCAGCCATTCTTCTCTCCTGCCCTTCTTTGGAGGAGCAATTTTGGTAGTTCATGTGCCCTCCCCTCCAGACAGTCCCAGAGGCAGAAAACTGGCCTGCAATCCCATTGAAGTTGCCTAACTGTGATCTGGAGAGCAAGCACCGTTATGAAAAGAGGGATCGCTGTTCTCCTGGTCTCCACCCATTCGGAATGCTGCTGTTAACCTGTTTTGGTGCTGTTGCTAACTGTTGTCGTGCCAGCTTCAGCTTACGATGACCCTCTGAATGAGAGACCCTTGAGTCCTCCTGTTGTCCACAGCCCTCCCAGGTCTGCTGTGGCTTCCTTGACTTAGTCAACCCCCTGTAGTTTGGTCTCTGTCTTTTCTTACTACTTTCTACTCTGTCGATTGTGGTTGTGAATTGCCTTCAAGTTGACTTCAGGTTGTGGCAACCCTATGAAGTAGAGGCCTCCAAGAGCCCTGGTCATCTGCTCCCCACTCAGGTCTTGCAAAGTTAGAGTGGACATGGCTTCATCGATTGCGTCTATCCACCTATAATCTCATCTCTCTCTTTTCCTGCTGCCTTCCACTTTCCCAGACGTTGTCGTCTTTTCCAGTGACTCATGTCGTCTCGCAATATACCCTGATTACAACAGCCTCAGTTTAGTCCTTTTGGCTTCTAGGGAGAACTCAGACTGAATTTGCTCTCAGAGCCATTGGTTTGTCTTTTGAGCAGTCCTACAGCATTGGTAGAATTCTCTTCCAGCACCACATTTATAACCTTATTTATATCCTGCCTTTTCTTCAAAAGTCAAAGCAGCAAGATGTTTCCACCACTCAAACAAAGAATAGACAAAGAAGAACCTGCGGTTTTGAATAAAGCACCAGGGGCTGAGCTTTGTTTGGGCTTTATAAATGTCACAGGACGTCGGTTGTCTCCCTAGAAATCTGATTTGAGAGAAGTGGATTTCGACTGTCTCCAGGAGTATCTGAACTGTGCACCTCCCGGCATGCTGAAAGTATTTACTTCTGAAGAAATGAAACTAAGATACAAAACCAGAAGGGTGTTCAGAGACCTCTTTCCAAAGAAAAGCAAATTTGGGAAGGACTGACACCCATGAAAATTTTTAATACTCAGGGAAGTACAGTGAACATAACAAGTCGTCTTCCTCCTCCTCCTCCTCCTCTTCTTCATTACGTGCCTTCAAGTCATTTCTGACTTATGGCAACTCTAAGGCAATCCTATCACAGGGTTTTCTGAGGGCTGACTGTGTGTGATGTGCCCAGGCCTAGGATTTTCTTTGTGACCATCCAAGCTTGGAAAAGTTACTCTTTTAGATAACAACAATCAAAACCCTCTAGCCACCAAGGCCACTGGCTAAGGGACTGTGGGAGTTGTAATACAAAAAGTTACTCTCCAGACTCCTTCCGGGCTTCTCAGGATGATGGCACACCACGAAACAAAGCCACTGCTGAGGACCTTAAATTTCAAGGAATCTCATGTAGGAAGAGGTGGTCTTTTAGATGCTTTGTTCCCAAGCTGTTTTGGAGTTTGTAGGTCAAAACCACCACTATGGCCATTTCCACACTAGACTATTGTTCCACTTTCAACATCCTATGGAATCCTTTGAGGCCCCTCCCTAAACTGCAAACCCCAGGACTCCATAAGATGTTGAAAGTGGAATAGTAGCACTATAACAGGCTAGTGCAGAAATGGCCCTTGAATTTGTCTCAGAAGCAAATTGGACACCAGTGCAATTGGGGCAAGATTAGTGCTTTGTGGTCTCTACATTATGTTGCAGCCAATAGGCAGAGAAGGCCATGTCTCCATGAGTGCAAAGTTGGCACAAAGCATGAAATCACCTGCTTTCTGAGAAGAAGGGTCAGAAGCTGGGGTCCACTCAAGGTCTATGTTGTCATCAAGCAAACAATATTTCCGAGGTGCAGTAATATGTCTTGGTCAATCATTGGCCAAAAGATGCAATTGTGGCTTAACCTTTAACATTAAATGACTGGAATGTGACACCATTTGTGTTGGATTGGCAAGAAACACCATTAATGATAGTTTTGCAACTCTGAGACTTGTACTTGCATCAAGATCTGATAATAATGTATGTAGAACAACCTGGGGAGGGGGAAATTTAGGCAAATCAAGGGCAGAGAAATTTTAGGGATGAAATTTGTTGTGGGAAGGGGGCAGAATCCGCCACAGGTTTCTCAAACATAAATTTTCTTGCAAATGCATAAGAGCATATTTGTGTTGGTTAGAGCGATCTCATGCACGAATACGATCAGATCCATGGATTAGCAGGTGTTAATGACAAGAAGGTTCCTGTTGGCAAAACAGTGACCTTGCCAATATTCCATCAGCAAAGCTCCAGGGTGCTCTTTCTGTGAAAAAGTGTGAGGCCAAGTCACATGGACCTAGTGCCTGATGCCCTCACTCCACTTCACTAACATATTTTTTTCCCACAAGGGCTGGAGAACACTCCCGATCAGCAACAGGGAGAAACACAGGCTGGTGAGAACTGCAACCTGTGAAGATTTTGGCATTAGATTTTTTGCTAGCAATGGGGACCCTTCAGCGAGGTTGGCTCTCCTTCCTATTCTTGAAACCTGGAGGTCTTCTCCATGCGACGTTCTCCCAGGTAATGTTTGCTTTTTGAGGTGTACGCACCTCTACCTGACTTGTCTCTCTTTCACTTTGTGGCCTCTCTTCCCTTGGGTGGTCATTTTGATTGGCATCGCTGGTTGGAAGGGGTACGTTGAAGGCAGTCACACGCCGTACGAGGATGCACAATTGCGCATCCGGAATCCTATCGGTTAGTCCCAACTTGAGTAGACCCACTGAATCACTTCCTGACCTGTGAGTCAAAACATAGATAAATTTTGTTAGCCTCCTTTTATAAATGCACCACAACAAGCCGATCTATGATTAATACATGGTCACTGGCTGAGTCAGGAGATGGCTGCAGCAATTTCTCATCCAAGATATCTTGTAGTGTTACTGCTTAATCTGAAAACCAAATGGTTAACTCTGCTGCTTAATACTGAACAATTTGTTTCAAAAATAACATTTCAGTCATGTTCCAAAATTATAAATCTAGCTTAGTCTTTTTAAAGCTATTAATATATGGGTTTAAAATGTCTTAAAGCCCAAAGTGTATCTTTATTTTCCCTCCCACATTTATGGCCTTTTCACACTGACCTTAAGCTTGATTCTACTGTGAATATCTTAGATCGATGTCAACAGGTGTATGTACATATTGATTGCAGACTTGCACATCCAAACTCCGTATATAGTAAAGATATGTGGTCTTCTGAGAACTACTAGAATCAAAAAAAATGGTAAATCCAATTGATTGCTCTACTCCAGTTGAGATAGGAGGCAGGAAATGATAGGCTGAGCCTTCCTCTTTTGAAATGCTTGGGGCTAGAAGTCTTCCGTATTTTGGATTTTTTTTTATTTTGGAATTCCTCTTTAGAATAGCTTTGCATGCTATTTGTTTGCTCCTTGTGTATGAGACATGAAGGCTGAGGATCTGTGAAATGGTGGGAATCCAAGCATAGCGCGCAGCATGAATCCATGCCTCCCACCATTTCACAAATTCTTAGAGTCGCTCTTTTTGCCACCAGCTTCCCTCTTCCACCTTCCAGGCAGTGCCTGCGGCGTTCCTCAGATCTGAAAAGCAAAGGAGCAGGAGCACCACAGCTGCCGCCTTGGAGGAGGAAGCAGGTTGCTGGTGGCAAAAAGTTTTGGTATTTGGAGGTTATCAGATTTTAGCTTTCTGGATACGTGAGGCTCAACCTGCCTTTCATTTATTTATTCATTAAAACATTCATATCCTGCGTTATACCCCAGGATCTCAGGGCTGTGTGCCATCAAATCAATGTGCAGTCTAAAAATGGAATAAACTACATAACAGTTTGAAATAAATTAAAATAGTTTAAACTGTGTACATGTTGTTCTTGTTGATGATGCTATGTGTTTTCGAGTTACAATTCTGACATCCGGCAACTCTCTCCTAGGGCAGTGGTTCTTAACTCCGGGTCCAGGGACCCCTGGGGGTCTGTGAAGCCTTCACAGGGGGTCTATGAAGCCCAACTGCTGGACACCGGCAGCAGTGGCAGCAACAGGGACATGGCAGTGGGTGTGTGAGCATGGCCAAACTGCTCCGTCATTTGCAAACAAGGGAGTAGTTTGGGCACATGCACACGCCTGCCTCTGTGTCTCTTCTGGCAGCACTCTCTCAGCCTCAAAGAAAGGCAAAGGCAACAAGTCTTGCCAAGAAAACCTCCATGATAGGTTCACCTTAGGGTTGCCTTAAGTCTATTTTCAAAGCGGAGAGGCAGCATGGCTAGAAAGGACTTCCTCCTGTCAGTGGCATTTCACTGTTGTCTGCCTTCAAGTCACTTCTGCCTTATGGCAACTCTAAGGGGGACCTATCACAGGCATTTTTTTTTTTTGGTAAGATTTCTTCAGAAGGGGTTTGTCTTTGCCTTCCTCTGAGGCTGAGAGCATGTGACTTGCCTAAAGTCACCTAGTATCTGAGCAGGCATTTGAATCCCAGTTTCCAGAAGCCTATAATAAATAAATATTTGAATATTGAAATCTAAATTTAAATAGTTAAATCTTGAGTTAAGTCTTGGGGGGTCACAGCAACAAATTATATTTATAGGGGGTGCCTGGTAAAGAAAAGGTTAAGAACCACTGTTTTAGGGTTTTCTTGGCCAGGTTTATTCAGAGGTGGTTTGGTGTTACCCTTGTCTGAGCCTGGGAGAGCGTGACTTGCCCAAAGCCACCCTGTGGTTTCCATGGCTAAGTTCGAATTCAAACCCTGGTGTCGCAGAGTCCTGGACCAATACTTAACCACTGCAGCATGCTGGTTCTGTTTTCAAGAGCCACCTTATAGTGACCTTACCCTAGGGTTTCTGTAACAAGATGTATTCAGAAGAGGTTTGTCTTGCCATCCTCTGAAGCTGAGAGAGTGTGATTTGACCAGAGTCACCCAGTGGGTTCCAATGGCTGAGTTGGGATTTGAAGCCAGCTCTCCCAGAATCCTAGTCCACCCCTTAAACTGCTATATTATGCTGGCTGTCATGTACATGGAGGATGGAGGAAACCTCTTTTCTGCTGTTCCAGAGACCAGGTCTCAGAGCAATAGATTCAGGAAAGGAGATTCCACCTAAACCTCAGGAAGACGCTCTTGACAGTAAGAGCAGCTCAAAAGTGCAAAATGCTGCTGCCTCCATGGAGTGTGGTGGAGTCTCCTTCTCTGGAGGTTTTTAAACCAATGTTGGAAGGCCATCTGTCAGAGGGAAGTGCTTGGATCGTGTCTCCCTGGATAGCAGAATGGAGTCTCTGCTACTGCCCTGGCTAGTCCGAGCTTTGGGGATATTAAGGATATCCCTTGATATCATAATTCGGCTTCACTTCTCTATTCCTCTCCACGTGCTTGCGAGGCCACCGGACAAGCACGTAAAGAAGCTCGGCCGTTAATAGCCGTAATCTTCAAACTACAATACAGGCAGGCCAGAAATAGCTGACTTGCTGCTTGAGGAGACCTCCAGGCAAGTACTCTCACTAGGTATGCACGGCACTTACAGAAGGGCCTCTGCCCCGCGCTGGCAGCTGGATGGGTAAACTATGCAATACCCAAGGACTCTGCGTCTGCATACCGGCTACTCTATTGAGAACCGCTACGATAACTCAATCATTCAGATTCTGACCTTTCGGAGGCTTTGTCTCCAACTCCAAATCTATTGTTTTCCCCCAAGTACGGCATAGCCTGCAGTCACAATTCTCCTTATAAAAACCCTTGATTCCGAGACCTTCCTCGGATCGCTCCTGAGTTTCATCCGGCCTTGCTGCCGCTTTGCTTGGCGAGCCTCCCCTCGGCTCCACGTGCAGAGCTACATCGCACCTCAGCCTCGCTCTCCATTTTCCTGGGCTTCAGGACAGGTGAAGTATCACCCAAACCAGCAATCCCTCTAAAAATCCCTCTATACCACTCCAACCTTTATTTTCTTTAGTTATCTTGCGTGAGTGTGTCGCATACGCTGTTTTGCTTGTATTTAATAAACATCATTTATTACTTCAACTTCTGTGTTCTCCTTGACTCGACCCGACCCCGTAGACATAGGGTTCAAGATCTCGCTATGTTACCCTGCCTCTCGTAACGCTAAGCCGTGCTCTGAGCTGATTTTCCCCACCTTTAGTTGAGCACATTTTGGTGTCCCTCCCGGGACCCCCAGTACAGAGGGTAACATTTCTTCCAACTGTAGGATTCTATGATCCTATGCATGTCAAAACTGAATGAAATATTATGTTATCTAGATGCAAAGTAGATGATAAATGGAGTTGAGGAGGGGGCAGAGGGGTTAGGCTACATGGTCTTTGGGTTTCCCTCCTACCTCTATGATTTTATAGCTGGGGAAATGCAATGAGAAGAGGATGGTGCATTGTGGACTATCACAATACCTTTCCTGAGATGAGCTGATTTAATTGTGCCCATAAATCTTCCCATAATATTCACTTTGGGCTTTAGTTTTGCCCTGAACTGACAAAGAGGCTTTGTCCCAGGAAGCCCAGTCAAATTCTAGATATTTTGTTTTGTGTGAAGAGTAGCCGTACAACCACACACCCATTTCATATAAGAAATGCTGAAGAATACTGTTCAGTCTCAATATTTGAGAGAACCAACCTCATTTGTGCTTCCTAAAGTAATACATGGGAAAAACACAGTTATCGTCAGTTTTCACAGCTTCCCAAAATGTGTGAGCTTTAAGTTAAAATAAAAATAAACGTGTGCTGAAATGTTCAGCACTTACAAGACCGTAAGATGGATCTATTATTATGGTCATTAATGTCTGATCATGTATGCTAAATACCCTAAAAGCGCCAGATAAATTTGGGTTTTCATCATGATTAAGGATCTGATGTGTGGAAGAAATGTAAAATGTTACTGCAATGAAAGAGATTTTATTATGTGAGGATGGTTTATACCTGCCAAGAAGAAAGTTGGAAGTCACCTTTCATTTTTCCCTTGCTTTTCTATATTTTTTGTCCATATTTCTCTGCACTTCCTCTTTCTATCCTTCTCCTCTTCCCTTTTTTTTATTTTTTATTTTTGTATTTGTAGTTTTTAGTGTGTTTGAAAAAAACGGCTGATGAAAATTCTATTTTAAAAAAGGTTAAATAGCCTAAAATCACCAGAACTGGTCTGATCTTTGACACTAAGCAGTGTCATCTCTGGTTAACACTTGAGCCATTTCCACACTAGACTGTTATAGCACTATGATTCCACTTGCAACATCCTATGGAATCCCGGGGTTTGCAGTTTCGGGAGGGGCCAGCCGGCCCCTCTCGAAACTGCAAACCCTGGGATTCCATAGGATGTTGCAAGTGGAATCATAGTGCTGTAACAGTCCAGTGAGGAAATGGTCTTGGATGGAGACCACCAACAAATCCCAGTGGCTGCAGACAATATTTCAGAGAGAGGAACCGGCAAAACCACCTCTGAGGATTCCTTGGCTGGGAAAACCATAGGAAAAATTCAAGTTGCCAAAAGTCAACAGGCTATTGCAAGGTGCGAGCGCATGCACGCACACACACACACAACCTCCAAAACTTACATTTGCACCTTGGCAGCACACCAACCAAAATGTTTCGAAGATTCTGGATATCAGAGCCCTGGGAAATGGTGTCTTGCCTTGGGACAAGTAGTTGTGGGAAGACCCCGAGTGATCTCTGCAGGATTTTTGTGTTTTTGTGGATTTTTTCCATCATCATCATTGTCACCACCATCACCAGCACCATATTGACAATGTAGATTCTTGGCCAGCGCACACACACACACACAAACAGAGATTATATAGTGCTTACAAATATATTTCTGTCTGTATATCTTATGAAAAGATTTAGTGCATTGACAATTAATTTTTATATATAACTTTTTAATATAGAGCTATTGGAAGAATATTGAATTTCACAAAGCAGGATTTTAATTTCTCCTTGCATGTATATTGGAATGGTCTTTCTAAAATGGATTTTGCGCTTTTTTGGGATTCCCAAACCAACTTAAAGAAGTACCGTAGGTCCCCCGTATCCCAGTGACCAGTATCCACAGTTTCATCTATCCACACTGAAATGCAGTCCAAAAACATTTTTATTCTCTTCTCTTTTTGGACCATACCTTGTTAATTTGGATGCATTTATCAGTGGTACCCTGGTATTGGACTGCAGATAGTGGCTACAGAGCCTTCTTCTTCTTTGATCGTAAAATTCTGTCCAATTTCAGGGCCTCCTCTCCATGCTCTGTACTCATCTCAATACCTACATTGTCCATCTTATTGAAAATAAAAATAGAGTTTCGTTATCCACGTTTTTTATTATCCGTGGTCAGTGGTGACTTATTGTAAATAAAAACAATTTTGGAAGTAAAATGTGTACATTTGTAGTTGAATACATACAGACATGCATTTTTCTGTGAAATACAATGTGCTTAGATAATGCAATTTGTATGCGTTAGCTGGCATCCTGTTCATCAGTTATGATGATGCAAATTAGCCTTAAGACATTGAAACTGCTTCACTTTGTGATCTGTGATCATGGCACTATTGCCATCACTGCAAATGACCTAAAGAAGGGGATTCCACTACACCCCCAGCCAGTAGCATGTTCCGCTGTCAAAGTGCTCTTATCATCAGGAGATTCTTCCTAACGTTTAGGTGAAATCTCTTTTCCTGCAGTTTGAAGCCATTGCTCCATGTCCTAGGCTCCGGAGCAGCAGAAAACAGGCTTGCTCCATCTTCAACATGACATCTCTTCAAATATTTAAACATGGTTATCACATCACCTTGTTACCTTGACTTCTGGGGGTCCCCTGGGGGACACCTTGATTCACTCCAAAATTGCAAAGACTGGAGGAAATTAGCAGAGCACTGGCTATAGCAAAACGAGGGGCAGAGTAACCCAGCAGGATCTTTTACCCAATTTTTACGGGGTCAGACCAAGCAAAAAGCCAGACAATCGTACCAATAAATGGATTTTATTAATAAATATGTTCTCACGCACCAACGCACTCACACATTCATGTACACAAGGCCTATCGGGAAGGGAAAGAGGTGAAAATTGATAGGGGATCCAGCGGAGAGGGTGTAAAGGTGGTGATACTGCACCTATCCGGAAGTCTTCAATCCGGCAACAAGGACGGAGCTCAGCGAAGAGAGGCGGCTGAGGGGAGCACTCGACTAACAGAGTGCCGATCTGCTAGCATGGCGGGGAGTTCTCTGAAGAGACTCTCAAAATGGGGACTACGTATAGGGCAGAACGTACCTCGAGGGCAGGCCCTCTCCTGGGAAGAACAATGGCCAAAATAAAGGGAGAAATGTCACAATAGCAACAATAGCAATAGCACGGTAGTTTGCATGATTGGTTCATGTAAATGGACCTCGCCCTCGTAGGATTCTCCAAAGTCAGAGTTGCTCAACCTGGGGAAAACTGGTAATCCCTTCGAGTTGGCTATTCTTGGCTGAGGACCCTTTGTTCGTCAGGACGTGTCTAGCCTGAGGTCCCCTTGGGAAACATGATTGAGGATTTTCCTGGCCTTGACCTAGTTTTGGTCATTTGACCTATTTGGCTACTCGTCCACCCAGGCAACCTTTCTGGCATGGAGGCCATATGTGATATCAATTTTATATCCCCTGGGATGAGATCTGCCACTGGAGCAACAATCTCTTAACCATCTCTTCTCCAGGCTAACTTTCTCTTCTCCGGCTCACCAAGCCATTCCCCGTAGGGCTCTGTGGTTTCCAGGCCCTTTACCCTTTTGCTTGCCCTCCTCTGGACACATTCCAGCTTGTCAGTATCCTTCTTGGACTGTGGTGCCCGGAGGTGGACACAGGATTCCAGAAGGGGTCTGACCAAAGTAATAACTGTCACTATCACCGCCTTTTTGGAGTCCAGTGTATAGACAGCCACCGTAGAGAGAAACCCATCTATTTTTTTATTATTTTGTCTCTTGCCAATGTTGCCCAGAAACTGGTGACTGGAATAGAGATGTGTTGAGCACATGAAGTATCTTTTGGGGTTGGGTAGGGAATTTACAATGGCAGGAGCTGTTATGGAGAGAGACAGGAATAAAATCCATTTTCTTTACACCTCCTTCGCAGCTCCTGGGTGACTTCCAGCTTCTTAGGTGGTACTCACACTTTTCTAAACAATTTCTACTGACAAAGTGAGAAAATGTATTTTCTTTTCTGATAGGACATTAATAAGGTTGCGCTGATTCCAGAATGAAGAATAGATACCAAACAAAAGTTACGTTATACAATATG
This sequence comes from Cyclura pinguis, assembly GCA_030412105.1. NCBI lineage: Eukaryota > Metazoa > Chordata > Lepidosauria > Squamata > Iguanidae > Cyclura > Cyclura pinguis. The sequence continues at coordinate 2,498,614 of CM059601.1, forward strand.
AGACTATGAAAATACATCATATTTTCAAATTACATTTTATCTTTACTTTCCCATTTTCTCTGTACTTGGCCATAATATATTTATACCACCCTCCAGGCAGGAATTCTCCTTTTTTGTTTCCTGAAAATGCATCAGGGTGGAAAATGAATCTTGTTTCCACTTATTTCCCTTCCCCAGTTTCTTTTTTGCTTGCCACTAATGCTCTCCAAATATTTTTCTGCAATCTGCAATGATTCATGTCTCAGTAATATTATTTCATTTATTTTTGTTTATTTGTTATAACTATTTTTATACAGTGCTTCCATCATATTGCTTGATTTGTTTATGCTGAGAAGGAAACAATTAGCTGCAGACAGAGAAAACATTGTAAATTGAAAAACATGAGGAAATTGGATATTTTTGTCTGGTGAACCAGACAGAGCCTTGACACTAGAATGTCATTGGTGTGTCACAAATGGGCAAATTCCCCTGTGGAAGCAGCTGGGAATTTTTCTCTAGAGCTGAATGGCTGCTTTCAATTCAAAATTGTGGCTGTGTTGTTGTGGTGCCTCTGCACAAGCCAGTGCGCATTGTGCATGGATGGGCATTGTGCATGGATGCGCATGCACATATGGTCATGCATTCACTTGCGCATTTGGTGTCTTGCTTCAATTGTTCAGTGTTGCCACTCAGCACAAGGGTTGTGTAGCACAGTTGACATATTGTTCCACGTACAGAGATTTACGCTAAGCTACCCGGATGTAGGATCTCAGCCACACACCCCAGAGAAGGCCATCAAAAAAGGATCTTGACAAGCTGGAGCGGGTCCAGAGGAGGACAACCGAAATAGCAAAAGGCCTGGAAACCATGAAGCCCTCTGAGGAGCAGCCGAGGAAGCTGGGGACGTTTAGTTTGCAGAAGAGAAGGTTAAGAGGGGACATGATAGCCGTGTTTAAATATTTGAAAGGACGTCATATGGAGGATGGAGCAAGCTTGTTTTCCGCTATTTCAGAGACGGGAACGGGGCAACGGCTTCAAACTAGAGGGGAAAAAAAGATTCCACCTAAACGTTAGGAAGAATTTCCAGAATCCTGTATCACCTATGTCTTGTTTTGGGCATCACAATTCAAGACGGATATCCACAAGCTGGAACATGTCCAGAGAATTTGACAAAATGGTCAAAAGCCTAAAAGCCATGAAGCCCTAAGAGGAGGGCTGAGGGAGCTAGGGATGTTCAACCTGGAGAAGAGAAGGTTAAGAGGGGACACCATAGCCATATTTGAAAGGATTTCATACAGAAGATGGGGCAAGTTTGTTTCCTACTGTTCCAAACACTAGGCCTTTTAACATTTCGGCTGCCCTCCTCTGGGCACCTTCCAGCTTGCCGGTGATAGGAGACGCACTAGCAACCACTAGTGCGGAACACCATTCGCTCCCGTGACTCTGGACAGCAGAACCACACCCCAAATCCTGGGAAGGCTTTTTCATCAAAAAGCATGGGCAAGCAGTCATTTCTCATCTTGATTTTTTAACTTCTCAATGCCTTTCAGCCAGCAACCTCAGCAGCAGAAGGATGTGAAACTGGAGAGAGGTAAGCCAACCTAACACTGTGTTTTGTTCTTGCTGTTCAAGTCATTTCTGACTTAAGGCAACTCAAAGGCAAACCTGTCACAGGATTTTCTCGGCAAGATTTACTCAGAGGGGGTTTGCCTTTGCCTTCTTCTGAGCCTGACAGAAATCTAAGGCCATCCAGTAGGTCTCCACGGCTGAGCAGGGATTTGAATCCTGGTCTCCTGGAGTCCTATTCCAACACCATGCTGGCTCTTTGCCACTGTATTATTTTTCTCTTTTTTTCAGTGGGGTTTTGGGGTGGTGCAAAGCCCCTGTGGTTGCTGCTGTTTAGCCTTGATGGTTGTTAGATCAGGTCCCAGCATTGCATGGACCAAAGGTGGAAAGAATATTTGCAATGCTTATTCCCCAGTTGGAAAATGGAGCTTGAGCCAGTTGGGAATTCCTACTGGGCACCAGAATAGACCACTGACGGTGTTGTGCAATTTTCTTCTGATATTTGATGTCCTGATATGTCGTGCAGGAATTATTCTGCAGAGAAAACTCTTTTTGTGCAAAACAAACCCCTTCGTGTTTTCTGGGCAGAAAATGATCAGACTTAGGGGCTCTGGTGGGGGCCACAGAAGTGGAGCCCATGGGCTACATGATACCCACTTCACGTATCAGAAGAGATTCTGCTTCCCTCTATGCATCGGTTGGGGAGTGCCAGAAGGAGGATGCAGGTTTCTCCTGGAGACCTTGGAAAGCAGTCGTAGTAGGCACTGCTGTGCTAAGTTTCACACTCTGTCTCTCCCAATATAATGGCTCTCCCAGTATAATGCAGCTTCTGGATCTGATGATGCTTGTGAATCGCTTTCAAATGTGCAATGGGTGCCAGTTTTTGCCCACCTGCAATTCTTCTGCAGTTTGGTGGACCCTGAACTTCCAGAATCTTACAGTAAGCCCGGTGCCAAGTTCATGAAGTAGGGGAATTTGTGCATTTTCTGGTTTGTGTGTTGCTTGGCCACCTTCTAAGGAAATGCAGGTGCCTCCTTTCTGTAAATTATTATTACCAGCAACAGCCATGGACCCGTAATTCTTATCTTCCTTTTCAGCTCCTTCAGTTATGAAATTCAGAGCTTCAGTCCCTGGTATATCTGGTGAGTACAGATTTTCATTTACCTGGAGAAAATATTAATGAAAGATGGTTTTCACAGATAGACACAGAGAGACAGAGTCCTCTCCTAGCTAATTAGACACACTTTTCCCACACTGTGCTTTGCGCTGGCTGCAGGGTGCGGGTCTGTCTTAACAAAAGAGGAGGAATCTTTTGTAGCAAGTGGTGGTTGGGGGCGAGGGCAAAATGCCTCCCACAAACTGCATGAGGCCCCTGGAACCCACATTTGTGTGGCCTCCCCAGTCCTCCCTTTTAAATTTTTTTGGAATGGTTTTTGGTTAAACTTTGCTCTCAGGTTTTGACTCCAAAACTTTTGCTCCCCAAGGTTGCTCCAAATGTGGCCCAAAATCTCTGAGAAAGCCCCCCCCCCCACCAGCATGAAAAAACACACCCTACTCCCCAAAAATACCTTGGAACCCTTTACTATCACCGATCATCTCTGTTTTCCTTTGTAGTGCCTCTCAAAATGGCAACAGGAAGTGACCCAGTGCAACTTCCTATTGCCATTTTGAGAAGGACTGCAGAAGAAAATGGAGGTATAATGATGCAATGATGGTGATGATGATGATGATGATGATGATGATGATGCTTTAGTTACCTTTTAACGTCGAGCTGCTGTGTGTTGTAACTATATTGCAATTGTCTCAGATTTGAAGACACTGGGAATCCTGGCTTTGGGGAAAAGGAGGATATAAATAAAGATAATAGATGATACGGCGGTGGTGGTGGTGATGATGATGATGATGATGATGGAACCAAAGCCACCAGGTTTAAATCTTCTCTAGCTGAGCCTGATAGGTTGGATCCATACTGAGGGTCCTATCCTTGCTTGTGAGCAAAAAAGAGCAAACCTTTCATATGTACCGCATCCCACTGTTGGATCCCTTGGTCCCTTGGAGTAGACCCACTGAATCAATAGAACTTACCTAAGCGTTGACCCAACATTCAACAGTTGATTCAATGGACCTCCTGTCGCTGGGGCTCTGTAACAGGACTGAGGCCCATGTGTTCCATCCCGTGCCTTGTCTCGGAGAGCTTCCATTTCGCGGAGTGGCCACCTGTGGCTAAGACAGTTTCTCCATTCCAGGCCCTGCCTCTCTCTCTTCCTGGCCATCTTCCTTTTATGCCTGGCCGCCTGCTGCCTCCAGGGCTGGCTGAAAAGGCAGAGGTTCTGCCCATCGCCACGTACGCTCGCCGTGTTTGCGCTCAGCGATGCCAACTCAGTCTATGGTGAGTTGCCAGACTTGGTACAAAGAGAGCTGCTGCGCCTCAGCTGAGCGTCATCTGAAGCCTGGATGGAAGAAAAAAAAGCTACATAGAATATTTATTGATTTATCTCTTCATTTGTTGAATGTATGCTCTCTCTCTCTCCCAAGATGGGATTCAAGACGGTTTATCATAGAAGCCTAGAATCACAGAGTTGGAAGGAACCAAATGGGCCTTCCAGTCCAACCCCGTTTTGCCATGCAGGGATACATACTGAAAGCACTCCCAGCAGATGGTTGTCCAACCTCTGCATAAAGACCTTCATAGATGAAGAGTCCACGGCCCTCTGCGGCAGACCTTTCACAAAATCGCAGAATCATAGAGTTGGAAGTTGCTACAAGGGTCACCTAGTGCAACCACCTACCACACAGGAACACACAACTAAAGCTCTGTATCTGAACTCATTTCCGCACTAGCCTGTTATAGCGCGATGATTCCGCTTTCAACATCCTCTGGAATCCTGGGGTTTGCAGTTTCGGGAGGGGCCGGCTGGCCCCTCCCGAAACTGCAAACCCCAGGATTCCAGAGGATGTTGAAAGCGGAATCATCGCGCTATAACAGGCTAGTGCGGAAATTTTGTTTTAAATTTTTCTATACCACTATGAGTCCAGGTTTTGGGGAAAGGGTGTGATGTAAATGATTTTAAAAATGGAATTAAATAATAATGCTTTTGATGATAATAACCACAACAGTAAAGCAACAGCAGCTTCTCCCTTGCCTTCTCAGAGAACGACGCAACTCCATGGGTGCCGCCCAAAATCCATCTCCATCTCCCAGTCTCTGAGCCGGGCTCTTCAGATTCCAGCTGCGACATGGCTCCTCCTTCCTACGATGAGATTATGAAAAGAGAGAGTGATTTGAACTCAGGACCTGCACAGGATGTGGGAGCAGCAGTCTCGAATGTATCTTAGTAGGGAGACTATCCAGAGTGCTTGGCTCAGGCCAGTTTCTCTTTTTCTCTCTCTCTGGCCATTTCTACCCTACACTGTTATAGTACTCTTATTCCACTTTTACCATCCTGTGGAATTCTGGGGTTTGTAGTTTACCGAGGACCAAGAGCTCTCTGGCTGAGAATTTTAAAGGCCCCTCCCTAAACTACAAATCCTGGGATGCCATAGGATATTGAAAGCGGAATAATAGCACTATAACAGCGTAGTGCAGAAATGGCCTCTCCTCTTTCTATCTCCCTCTGTCTTCTCTACCTATCAGGGTTGTTTCGAGGCCAAATCATGGCCCTGAGCTCCTTTAAGGAAAGGAAACTTTCTAATATAATAAATACTTTTTAATTGGATGAAGTGCAATGATTGGAGATTCATCAAGAACTTCACGGTGGCCTTTGGCTGCCCATTTCTGGCTCCGTCTTTGTGGGTTGTAGCACACACAGCAGTGTAACTTTGGGAGGAGGGGAGTGAGACCTTTGTCCCTTCAACGAGTGAGACCGTTGCCCCTCCGGGCACACACGAGACCCAAAGCTTAGAGAAAGTGCTTTTTGGGGACTACAAATACCAGAACTGGCAGCCGGCATGCCCTGTGGCTATACGCATTGGGGAAATCCAGATGTTGTAATCCAACCCCACTCCTACCCCTCAAAATTATGCCAGCTCTGACAAAGCCTTAGGCCATTTCTGCCCCACACTGTTATAGTGCTATTATTCCACTTTCAACAGCCCATGGAATCCTGGGCTTTGCATTTTCCTGTGGGCAAAGAGCTCTCTGGCTAGGAATTCTAAACGCTCCTCCCGAAACTGCAAACTCCAGAATGCCATAGGATGTTGAAAGGGGAATAAGAGCACTATAACAGTGTAGTGCGGAAATGTCCTTTTTCTTAGATCGCAACTATCCCAATCCCTGACATTTGAAGACCAAAATCTGAGACTTAGGGCCGATCTCCCTTGTGGTATCGTAGGAGATGCACACTGGTGATATTATACAAGTGACGTGGTTAAGCCTGAGACGTTAAGCATCAAGCAGAATTGTGTCGAGTATTCCATTCAAATTAAAAGAAGGGAAGACAGACTGTCAAGGGCCTGTTCTCACTCCACATGTACGGCACTATGATTCCACTTTCATTGCCAAGGCTGCATGGAATCGTGGGATTTGTAGCTTAGGGAGAGGTGTTTAGAATTCTTGCCAAAATACAGTACAGTTGGCCCTCCACATTTGCAGGTTTGACTTTCACAGATTTGATTATTTGTGGGTTTCCGTGAGCCCTCTCCCACCACCTCAGGTGCTTCCTTTCTGGGGGAACCTTCCCTCCCAGTGGCTCCAATCAGGCTGCACAGCCCTTTAAAAACTTGGATCTGGTCCTCCTCCTCCTCCTCCAGCCACTGCCTGGCATGCTAAGGATGGATTGCAGCCCCGTTTCTCAGTACCACAAAGCCTTTCCCGGTGACCCACACATACCCAAGGAAGGAGATGGGAGAGAGAGAGAGAGGAAGTCTAGGGTCACCATGCCAACCCACCCCCTTTCCCTCTCCTTTCTCTGACCTGGTTTGGACCTTGGGTGCCCCCTCTCTGCACCATCCCTTGGCCCCCTTCCCACAGATAGACAGACAGAGACACACACACACACACATGTTGACATTTGTGGTTTTTCCACCTCTGTGAGGGTCCTGTGCCCCTAACCCTAGCGAATGTGGAGGGCGGACTATAATGGCACCAGATCCCCTCTGACCTTAGAAGCTAAGCAGGGTCAGTTGTCTTTCTGTGCTGTCTCTGGCTTTTGGTCTGAGCTTTAAGACAGTGATCCAAGGCACTGGGGAGAGCTGGGGGTTGTCCTCTGTTACACAACCTGAGGTATACCAAGCGGAGATGCAAAGGCATTTTTCAAGGCAGGAGGCCAAAGTCTTTCTCCTTCCACCAAGGTGGTTCAGAGGATGCGGGCTGCTCTGTCTCGGGGCAGGGCAACGCTGCCAGGTGCTGACAGGGTGATTTCCTTGCCAGGTGGCTGAAGAACTAGCAATGACTGGAAGAAAAACAAGCCGAATCGAGCCTACTCTGCTCTCAGGAGGTCAGGGACTCATGTCTTTCAATCATGCACAGAGTGCTTTGTTGTTGGGCATAATCCTGTCGGGCACTTTCATCTTCATAAGTGGATTTACATCTGTGGGAGGTAGAATTGGGCAGTTCTGTAATTTCCCTGTACAATAAAGGGCTGCTATTATATTAGCACGTAAGGGAGCTGGCAAAGTGACTGATGCACTGGGACACTCTTGCCCATGTGTCCTGTTACATATCTTCACAGTTCAGTAACAGGGTTTTGTTACTCCACTGGAAAAACCCTATCCTGGGGTCTACAATTTTGATATTAAATATGATTCTGTGTACCTGAAAGGTTGCCCGGATGGGCACATAGGCAGCAATAGTCGAACGATCGAAAACCAGCTCAGGCCAGTAAAATCACACGTCACGTAGCCCCAGGAGACCTCAAGCTGTGCAAACCCACAATAAACAAAGGGTTCTCAGCCCCTGATAAGCTGACCTGAGGGGATTAGCGTGTTTGCCCCAAGTTGAGCAAATATCCTATCAGGTGAGGACCATTTACATGAAGTCACACCACAACCAAATGCAGCCAAAGACCCTGAGAGTTTGGCAACACCTTGTAATCTCATCACGCAAAGGAAGTTACCACTGTGGAGCTTCTTTCTCATTGCAACACCTGTTGTTCTCCCCAGGAAAGGATTAGGCCTCCAGGTACTTTTTTCCCTACAAATAGTCCCAGTTTTTGGGCAGTTCTTTGGATCACTCCCGGTCATCCCAGCAGACCATTTCTCCGGCCATTGAGTAATCCCCTCAGCCCTCTCTGTGCTGAACCCCATTTCCCTGCTGTTTTTCCCGGACCAAGAACTTCAGGAAAAGGTGCAGTATTACCCCAGCTACACCCCTTCAATATTCCCCTGTCCAGTTTCCTCTCTTTTGCTTCTTAATAGGTCTTGAGTGAGTGTGTGAGTGATTGTGCTGCTGCATGAGACTTTCATTCAATAAAATCATTTGTTGGACGTTTTTGTTTGGTTCTTGGCTGGACCTGATCCCATAAAAACTGGGTAAAAAGACCCCGCTAGGTTACCCAGCCTCTCGCATTGCTATTGCTCATGCTCTGGCTAGTTTCCATTCCTCATCATGTGGAGCACATTGAGGTGTCCCCCAAAGGACCCCAGAAATCAGGGTAACAGTTTTGTAGTGCCTGTTACAGGCCCTCATATTTGATATGGTTTGATTGGCAAAACACAACTGGATTGTCAAAAGATATTAATTAGCATTGATATAAAATGGATCATGAGGTGATGAAAAGGACAAGCTGGGCAGAGGAAAATTACTGACTGAACACATGTGCTGCTAAGTAGGTCAGAAGATCCACTCTAGGCATAGCCAAGGTCATTGTCAGGCAGATCACCAGGTAACTCCAGAGATAACAGGCTTAGCAAAGCTGTATGTCTCTACCATCAGAAAACCAGCAAAGGGAAAATTCCCACGAAAACACTGATTGTCTCAGCCCTACTTCCTTGCACCTGGATGTCTCCCTGCATTGTCCTTCTGCCCATCCAATATTGCAGAGCCATTACAACAGTCATTATCTCTTTGTCACTTGACACTAAGACCATCAAGCCATTCCAGACTTCATTGTATGTGTTGCAACTCCATTGTCCACTTGGCTGGGAAAGCCATTATCACCCATGCCTTCCAAGCAGATTTTGGGTATAAAAGCCCTCCATTCTGAGGGGTTAGATGCAGTATCTCAACTTGCGGAATGCCATACTGTCACTCCAATTCCTGAACGAGTGCTGTCCTTAAGTGCAAGCCTAAGTCATGCCACTGCTCTCTTCACTGCTCTCTGGACTGGTAATTATTACTCATTCCCTCTATCAGCAATTTTCCTCCCTTTATCCTTCGATTAGGTCTTGTCCAAGTGTGTGAGTGATTGCATCTTTTTGCGTGCATGACTGAATCTTTTAATAAAACACATTTTGCCTTATTTTGGAATCTCTGGCTGGTTCTTTTCTGGAAGAAGCCTGTAAATATTGGTGGAAGATTTTGTTAGATTACGCCCCCTCTAACAGGCCTCCTAATTGAGCTAATTAATTCCTCATTGTCATGGGGAGGTACTAACATAGCAGGTGGATCCCTGAGTCACCCACATGCCTCTGCTAGGTAGTTATGCAAAGCTACATAACACAGACGTTGAAAGAGAATTCTGGCTCACATTATTATTGTCTCCTCCTTCTCCCATAAAATAACAGTTTGACAGTGGAATATGCTGCTGCCTTGGAGTGTTTCAGAGTCTCCTTCTTTGGAGGTTTTTAAAGAGAGGCTGAATGGTGTCTTCCTGCATGGCAGAAGGGGGTTGGACTAGATGGCCCTCGTGGTCTCTTCGAGGTCTAGGATTCTATGATTCTATGAGATGTAGCCCCACTTATGAAGACATAAACCCTCAACAGGATTACATGATTAAAGCACAATAAAACACAAGCAATATTTATATAGGAATAAATTGTTAATAACACTACAAACAGTTTAAAACATATAATTAAAATGTTTAAAAGTTTTAAAAACAATACAATTAAAACAGTACAGCAGACCGAGGGAATAAAAATGTGCTTGTCAGTTGATGGAAGGGCATCATGAAGTGAGTTTGGAGTGGAAAATAACAGAAGAAAGTGCATATTTTTGTACAGTGGATGCCAATGCAAAGCCATTTAAGTGCATTTGTATGCATGATACTGGGGTCTTCTCGCTTCTCTTTTATTTGCATCTCTTTCATCATCACCCATGACTTTCAAAAGTAACACGATCACCAGAATCCAGTTGAGCTCTTACACACATGTAGGCAGTTGGCCATTTTCATCCAATAGGGAATGTCTGCGTTCAATGCCAGGTTGCAGAAATGGAATGGCGGAGGCAGTGCCACTGGGCATTCGTGTGCATAAAGTCCACTGAATGCACACGTACATTTGGTTGCATTTTCAGTAGCACATTTGGTGCCTGAACAGTTATACAAAACTGCCATTTGACATAAAAGTTGTGCACAGCACATTCAGTGTGTAACTCCCTGTGTAACTCCCTGTGCAGATGTTTATGCTATGCAAGCCTAGGGTGGGATCATGCTCACCATTTTCTATAGGTGCAAAGATCTCTGCAAATACTGAGTTCAGGTGGGTCCTGACGGTAGATTCCACGGAACCAAGGCGTTACAGCAGAGCAAAGAGGATGGCAGGTTCTCTTATTTCCTCCACACACCTGAGGATGTCTCTTTCCAAAGTAAAGTTTCCTTCTAGAGAATTTTACTGATAACCGGAGGACAAAAATCTCAGCTGGCCACAGCCAATGTCTGCTGCTCGCCAGCCTGGAAGATGTTGTTCCCGTTCTGAGGCCAAGCACCGGGCAACTGCAAGCGTAAGAGCAATGGTGTCCCAGATCTCCTTTTTCCAGGCTGGCCCAGCAGTGCCAACACTTGGAATCTTTCCATTCACCCTGCCCTAGCCCCCCCACCCCACTAAATCTCTTTCTGGATTGGGTTCCTGAGCTCAGGGTGACCCCCTAAATGTGGACCCATAGCTGTGTTGTTGTCATGTGGGTTCTTTATGGCAGGTGTGGCCTGACTCCTTATTAGGCTCGATAAGAGAGAGTCAAAACTTGCTGACATTTAGAACAGTTGGACAGTGGAACACGCTGCTGCCTCCATGAAGTGTGGTGGAGTCTCCTTCTTTGGAGGTTTTTAAAGAGAGGCTGGATGGCCATCTGTCCAAGGGAGGGCTTGGATGGTGTCCTCCTGCCTGGCAGAATGGACTTGGACTGGATTTGGCCCTTGGGGTCTCTTCCAACTCCAGGACTCGAGCATTCTGTGATTTAATGACAGTTTTGTTTTGTTCTTTTAAAGAGAATGACAACTATAGATTTATTGAAACTCAGTTATACAACACATTAACTCTTGAATATTCTATTCTTACATGACTCCCTCAATACCAGGGTCAGTTCTTCTTCCTGACTAACCATCCTGCCTCTCCAAAATCCACACCCTGTCTTGGTCAACTACAACCCCCTGTCTGCTCCCTTTCAGAAACAGCCTCTGTGTTTTTATTACATTCTTTCCCCCCACCAATCCATTTTGCAGCACTCCCTGAGCTGTGATTGGCTCCCCTCAGACACATCTGTCCTCTTCCACAAATGGCTTTGAGAGTTTAGGAAGTGCATGTATGCCTCACCATGGGAGTCCCACACCCATTCTCCACCCACAGGAAAAGTCCAAAAATTCAGGAAGCTGTCTTAAATCATCTCAACAAACCAGTTCTAGCAGTTTCTAGCTGATACCCTACATCTTCCTGACACAGTATAACTCTGTACTCATGTAATTTAGTGTTGGTTGCACTAACCCATCCTTCTATATCTGGCGTTATTTAAAAACAACAGGGAGGGGCCCATTCTACTGTCCATGGGGAGGGAGTTCCAAAGTCCGGGGGCAGCCACCAAGAATGCCCCCTCTCATGTCCCCATCAATTGTGTTTGTGATGGGGATGGGACTGAGAAAAGGTCCTCTCCTGAGGATCTCAGAGCCTGGGCCAGCTCACACAGGTCTGCCCAATAGCCTGGACCTGAACCATATAGGGTTTTATGGGTCATAGCTAGCCCTTTGAATTGCTTTGACCTCCCTCCCACCCCCATTGGTAAGGAGCAGGCACAGCTCCTGGGCTTGAGAGCTAACAGAGTGTGGGGAGGACAAAGGACTGCCTGGACAGAGCATGATGCTACTGCTGCTTGATGTAGGATCTTGGTCAGCTGTACCCCTTGATTCCCTACAAGAACAGCCACTGTGCGTCGCTCATGGCACGGTGAGACGGTACACAATCAGGTGCACAATACTGGTGTTCAGCAGAAAGATGCTAGAACACAACCACTGTGTAATGACATCCGTGTGGATGCAAGTACAGCGTAAGAACCTTGTTACCAGGTCACACACCCCTACAGTTTGATATAGTTTAATTGGTGAAACATGGTTTAATTGGTGAATATATTAATTGGCTTAGATATAAATACGCTCTGCTATAGTTGTGTGGCCAGGCTGGACAAGAGGAAAAGACTGGCCAAACATGTGCGCTGTGAATTCAGTCAGAAAACACCTCTTGGTGTAGTCAGGTCATAGTCAGAAAATCACCAGGTAACTCCAGAGATAATAGGCTTCCAGCTAGCCTTAGTGACTCTGCCTTTTGGGACAATAGTGACTGGGAGATTCCCACCAAACCCCTGACTGTCTTATCACCTTTTCCTCTGACCAAGCAACCTTTCCTTTATCCTAAAACCTGTCTAACAAGCACTGAGCTATCAGACAACCATTTGCCCTTTGTCACCTAACACTAAGACCATTAATACATCCAGGGTCCCATTGTCCACTCTGCAAACTCCAGTGTTTACTTGGCTGGAGAGTCATTCATATTCTTGCTGTCCAGGCAGAAATTGTGTATAAAAACTCTGGTTTTGGCCAGCTAACTCACAACCAGATTGCTGGTTGTCACTCTGTTACTCCAAGTTCCAATTGTGTACTGTCCTTAGACACAAGTGTAAGCCACATTGCTGTTTCTTCGCTGCTCCTGTGATTGGGATGAAATCTTGTACCCACCGTATCTGAACGGGTTGGACACAGAGTTGGGATGAGCTCTGAAACTGGGTAGGAAGTGAGGCAGCAACACCGAATGCAAAGTACGCAATGCAATGAAACACACAGAAGAGTTTCTTTGGCCAAAGGATCCTGCTGATAATCAGAACTGTGTTCAGTCCAATCTACTAGCAGTAGTGATCCAGAAGGATAACTTTATTCTTCAAGCTTCACATTTTTATACTATTTTCTTGATTAGGAAAGCAGAATAAAACATACATCAGCAAGATTAATATTTCACTTAAGACTGACTACTTGTTATTTCTTATCTAACTCTTCCATCAGCTGTCTGGAAGACAGAGGAGTGTGTAACTATCATAGTGTTCACAAAGAAGTCTATCACTGAAGTAACCAAGGTACTCCTGATTTCAGCAATAATAGTTTCATACAGAAGTTAACAAAATGAAGGTTATTCATATAATTGGTCAATAGGAGCAGTTAATCAACATTTTCGTTAATCACACAAATGAGAGGGCAAAGGAGAATTTTCTAACATCCCTCATATATATTTTAAGCCAACACTCTTCAAGACTGGTAAATAATACCCACAATGCCTTGAAATGTTGCTATCTAAAACCTTTCTTTCCTTCTCTTTCAGTTAGCCTTGTATGAGTGCATAACAGTTTGGATCTTGTGTGTGTGATCAATTCCCCTAATAAAATACAATTGAGCTTACTTTTGGATTTCCGGCTAGTTCTTCCCTGCAGAAATACTGGTAAACATAGGTGGAAAGATCTTGCTAGGTTACCCTCCTCTTGCAGGCCTCCTAATTGAGCTTATAATTCCCTACCTTTGCATGGATGCACTGTCATTGTGGGTGGACTCCTGAATCACTCACATTTTGGGGTAATGACCTGGCCCCTAATAAGGACTGGGCCAACTTGCTGAAACTTGTACCCAGATCCAAAGAGACAGCAAACAGCTCTCCACTTTCAGCATCTCCTTGACCTCTGGCTGGGCGGTGGGGAACCATCCTTTGTCTTTCCTCCTGGCAGTGATGGAAGAGTTGCAGCCATTTCTGGAATGAAGCTGCTTCTGCTCACTTACCTTCCCTGCAAATTTCAGCAGCATTTGCCTGCTCCAGAAATCTGGCTGCACACACTTCTGTCTACCCAACAATTTTCTCTTTCTGGTTGATGATCAAGCTGTAGGGACTGCTACAGGCCATGGCATAATGCCAGAGCCTTCAGTTCACCTCAACAAGTTTACAGATCTCTTCCTCCCATTGTTTATCTTCAAGTCAGCAAAACTGGAACAAAATATCCTGGAGGCGTTTGAAGTGGATGGGTAGACCAAAGAGGTTGTTTACTTGGGAATGCCAGATGTCCTCCAGGCACCAGCTGATACTGGTTTCTCTCTGTTCTGAAGAGCATGGAGGTGGGAAGGAGCTGAAAGGTCATCTAGACCAATCGTCTCCCAATTCAAGAATCCAGTGCTAAAGCATTCTTGAGAGTTCTTGAAATTTCTGTTTAAAGACCTCAAACAGAGGAGACTCCACAACCTTCCCAGGTACTCTGATCCTCTAGTGAGAAAACCTTAACTGAATTAGAATCATAGAATCATAGAGTTGGAAGAGACCCCATAGAATCATAGAGTTGGAAGAGACCCCAGAGGCCATCCAGTTCAACCCCCTGCTATGCAGGAACTCACATCAGAGCACTCCGAACAGATGGCCATCCAGCCATTTTTGCCTGTGGAAGACCTAAGGAGAAAAGTATATGAAGCTGGGAAGAGTGGTTAGCTAGGAGAAGAGAAGGTTTAGAGATGACACAATGGACATGTTTAAATATTTGAAAGGATGTCATATGGAGCATGGAGCAAGCTTGTTTTCTGCTGCTCCAGAGACCAAGACACTATGGAGTAATGGCTTCAAACTTCAGGAAAAGGCTTCCATCTAAACATTAGCAAGAACTTCTTGATGGCAAGAGCAGCTTGACAGTGGAATATGCTGCTGCCGGGGAGACTGGTGAAGTCTCCTTCTTTGAAGGTTTTCAAACAGAGGCTGGATGGCCATCTGTCAAAGGGAAGGCTTGGATTGTGTCTTCCTGCATGGTGGGAGGGCGTTGGACTCGATGGCCCTTGGCATCTCATTCAACCCTGGGATTCCATGATTCTATGATTATTTTATGGTTCTAATGCAAGGTTTTGTGGGCTGGAAGCCCAGGGAAAGCTCCTTTTCTTTCTTGTCCTTTCTCTCTGATGAAATGTTCACCTAAATGAAACACACAGAAGAGTCGCATAACTAGACTTTTGGACTTGTGTCTTGCTCCCCACCCCCTTCCAAAAAACCTCCTCAAATGCAGGAGTGCTCTATTTGTATATTCCAGACTAAAAGACCCTTTAGAGTCTACCTCTCAGATTCTAAAATTCAGATGCATTTCCTGCTATTTCTCACGGCTAATTCTGCTGACTATGGATGATGGGAGCTGCAATCACACAACATTTGGAGGGCCTCATAATTCCAATGCTTGCATTAGAATCTTCCAAATGTAACTGAAGGAGGAGTTTTGGTTCAGAAATCAGAGAATATTGGTTGAGAACATAAAACAGAAAGAGGGGTACAAGGAGGGAAACAAGATCATTAAGGCGATATTCTACATGAAAGGTAAATGAGAATAATAATAAATAATTGGATCAATACCTGGGTGGTGGTGGGAGGGAGGGGATAATGATTAGAATTATAAAAAGAAGAAGAAGGAGAAAATGTTGAGGAGTTACAGCTAAATTAAATAATTGATTATATTATATTATGGAATATATTAATATATTAGGGAATTCATTGATATTGTTGTAATAATATTGTAACATTACTGTAACTTTATGGAAATAGTTGTAACTACTGTTAAAATAAATATGATGATGATGATGATGATGATGATGATGATGATGATAGGAATAGTAATAATAATAATAATAATAAATAATAATAATAATAATAATAATAGAATCTTCCAAATGTCTTCTGTTGCTACCATACCTCATGATGCTAAACCAAGGAAACTTGCATTGGTCACCCCTTTTTGTCAGAGATGGGAACTGCTGGGAGTGATTAGGGGATAAATAAAACATGAAAACAACGTCCTTTAAAAAATCCTCTGAGAGACTTTCAGTGCTGAACCAGAGTCTGCTGTCAGGAATGGATAGGACAGGGGCAAGCTGAAGCTTAATGCAGGTAAGATAGAGGTGCTCCTGTTCATTCAAAAGGCAGGGCAGGGAATAAGGACTCATCCTGCACTGCAGGGGGTTACACTCCCCCTGGAGGCTCAGGTCTGCAGCTTGGGTATATTCTTGGATTCAGCCCTGAAACTGAAGCTCAGATTTTGGCTGTGACCAGGAGTGCATTTGCCCAGTTAAGACTTACATGCCAGCTGTGCCTATTGCTTGAGATGTCCTGCTCGCGGTGCAATATGTCTGGATTACATCCCATTTAGACTCCTGTAATGCACTCCACATGGGGCTGCCTTTGGAGAGTGTATGGCACCTTCAGCCAGTCCAAAATTCCGTAGCCAGAATACTGACTGGAGCCACTTATAGGGAGCATGAAACTCCCTTGTTAAAACAGCTTCACTGGCCACCAGTTGATTTCTGGGCACAAGTCCAAGGGCTGGTCATGACCTATAAAGACCTATATGGCTTAGGTTCAGAATACCTGAAAGGTCACATCTCACCACATGAACCTGCAAGAGATTTAAGATCTTCAGGGGAAGGCTTGCTCTGTGTCCTGCTCAGTCCCACGTTTGCTTGATGAGGTCTTGGGGGACAGGGCCTCCTTCATGGCTGCTCCCAGACCGTGGAAGTCCCTTCCGTGGAAAGCTGGGCTGGCCTCCTCCCTGCTTTCCTTTTGCCAGCGGGCAAAGAGCTTTTTGTTTAAGCAAGATTTTAATGAGTCACTGTTTGCAGATATTTTTTAACCTGTGTATTTTTTTTTAATGGTTTTATGCTGTTTGCAACCTCTCATTTTAATGTGATATTTTTACATTGTGCTTCAAATTCTATTGTTAGAATTTAACTGATTCTTTTTGTGAGCTGCCTTGGATCCCTCTATGGGAGAAAGGGGGCATGTACATGAAGTTAGGCGGTTACTTTCAGGAGGTTTCTTCGAGAGCATTATTAATCAATTATTAAAATGATTAATATTACAGAGTCAGCCCTTCATATTTGCAGGTTTGACTTTCACGGATTTGATTTATTTGCAAGTTTATCCAACCCCTTTCCCCCTACTTCAAGTGCTCCTTTTCGGCAGCTCCGATCAGGCCGTGCAGTCTTTAAAAGCCTGCCTCTGGTCCTCCTCCTCCTCCTCCTCCACCACCCACGACCTGGCCAATTAAGGATGGCTTGCGGCCCCGTTTCTCAGCACCACAAACCTTGTCCCGATGCCCCCTCACACCCGGGGAAGGAGACGGTCCGGGGGAGGAAGTCTAGGACCCCTGCGCCAACCCACGTACTCATTTTGATATTTGTGGGTTTTCCACTTTTGCGGGGGGAAGGAGGCCGTATATTCTTGGAAAGACCCTCTTGAAAGTGATAAGAAAAATAATATTATTCCCCCTTATTCCATTCCTTTTGAAACCTGCCTGCTTTATCACAAAAGAAGTAGAATAGGTCACTCCTCATAATATTAGGTCTGGCATCTTGCCAGTGTTTCTTTCTCTCTTCTCACACACACACACACAGACGTGCACGCACATCGTACTCTTTTGGCCACAATGTACTGTCTGTATGCGATTCACAGTTGCCTGAGCAGATTTCCACAAGTGCAATTGTCACACATACAGTGCCGCGTTCTGGGATGTTACGTAACTCTTCGTCAGTACCTTCAACATCCCACTCGATCTGCTCACGGTGAGGAAACAGTCACCGCACAGGATTCCTTTTTGCACAAGGAGACAAGCAACAGACGCACACTGGGCCCCGTGCCATGGGTTGCGCAATGTCAGTATTCAGCAGAAGGGTGCAATAGTGCAACCACTGCACAAGTACATGGGTGTAGATTTACACACTGCACGAGAAAGATGTAGCATATTAGCCAACATAATTTTTATAAGTTAATGGAGAATATATATTCTCTATACTTAGAAAGCTAGCATGTCAGGGAGAGGAGGTCTAGCTTTAGACGTACCCTGACTTGCTACTTTTCTTACATGGAAGATTTTTTTTCACAGAGAGAAACATTCAATCATGCCACCCCTAAGCTGAAGTCTAGACACTGGACAGTTAGATGAGATCAGTGGTGGGAACAGCATGGCCTGTGCTCCTGTATTTCAACTACGCATGAACCGTGTGGGTTCTCAGCTACGATTTCCAGGTTCTGCCACCAACATCTGGCAAACTATGCCTGTCGTTGCAAGAGCAAATGCAAAGCGCAATTGAAGATTGCTTTTGGCTTCTTTGCATCACTCACTCTTAATGAACCTGTTCTGCACACCATTTCCTAAATTACGTGCTTTGATGAGAGATGATCCACTCTGTATGTGTATGTATGTGTGTGTGCGTGTGTGTGTGTGTAAATGTCTCAGCTCAAGCAGCTTCAGCCTCTAATTAAGCATTCCTGACGAATGCCGAATCGCCCTTTTCAGGAATGAGCATAAACCCTGGCTGTCGTTTCCGCAGGAGGTTGCCTTGGATATGAAGCAGCCAATCCCTGGAGGAAAAAAAAACACCAAAGGACATGTATCTCATAGTGCAAAAAAGATAGTGCACCAGAAAGAAGGAGGGAGGGAGAGGAGCAGGGCTTTCACGGAACTGTACTTAACTAAGGCTGGAATGACCAGGGCATTTCCGCACTAGACTGTTATAGTGCTATTATTCCACTTTCAACATCCTATGGAATCCTGGGGTTTGCAGTTTGGGGAGGGGCCTCAGGCCCCTCCCCATACTGCAAACCCCAGGATTCCATAGGATGTTGAAAGTGGAATAATAGCACTATAACAGTCTAGTGTGGAAATAGCCCAGGAAAGGCATCAATAAGAGGTACATCTGATGGAACAGAGAGTGAAGTTTAGGGGTTTGAATCCGTGACACTGGGAGACTAGGGCTTGAATGCCTGCTCAGTTGTGGAAACCCACTGTGTGATTTGGTGATACTCTCTCAGCTTCAGAGGAAGGCAAGGACAGAACATCTCCGAGACCCAGGGTGATGTAGTGGTCTGAGTGTTGGACTTGGGAAGATCAGGATCTGAATCCCTGCTCAGCTATGGAAACCCACAGGGAGACTTTGAGCGAGGCACACACTGTCAGCTTCAGGAGAAGGTAATCGTAGCAAATCTCCTCTGAAGAAATCTGGCCGGGAACAGAATAGGAGAGGGTCTTTAAAAGTCAGGGTCAGCTTGGAAGCACAGCACAACGACTTTCTGGGGGCCGCTTGGGCTAACAAAACTGACAAGGGGGAAAAAAAAACAGAATCAGATGGAAGTCAACTTCTTGCTTTGAAATGCATTTTTTTTAAAAAATGTTAACATTTTAAAAAATGCTTTTCAAAGCTAAAAGTTGTGTGTGTATTTTCATTTCCTTTCTGTGATTGGGAAAACTGGACAATGAAGAAAGCAGACAGGAAGAAAATCAACTCGTTGAAAATGTGGGTCTGGAGGAAAGCTCTGTGGATACCATAGACTACCAAATACATGGGTCCTCGAGCAAACATATATATTTGTGTATGTATGTATGTGTATGTGTGTGTGCACACACACACACACACATATACAGGGTATACTACCCCAAAAGATATACATCCTTCAGCAGCTAATATTAGCTATGGTGATTATTTGAAGGCTAGGTAAAAACATTTATATTGAAGAATACATGTTATAAAAATGATTTAATCAGAGTGACGAATCCCATCTTAAATTACAATTTTCTGCAAGGTGTTCAAATTGTCATCCTTCCACAGCAATGCTCACATCTCTGAAGCACAGAGCTGCACACCTTGTAAGTTTCTCTTGTAAGTTCCTGACATTTCTCAACTATTGGTGTCTTCAATCCTGTTAAGAATGTAGACAGTTTTTTGAAAAAAAAAGATGTAAAAAACAAATTTCAGAATTATAAGCTGTTAAGGGTTATACATGGGGGTACAGAGCATATGTGTGTGTGTGTATGCACACACAAATATATAGATACATTTGAACAAAGAATAACTTCCATCTTACCAATTGGAAAGGATCTGGGCATTGCCCCTATCCCAAGAAAATCCCTTTGATGTTGCAGAAATATTGTGTGAAAATAAACAGACAAAATCTGCAAAAAGTTGTTGGGACAAAGCCTGTAAGCTGGAATCTTACTGGTGCCTTTTAAAGAGTTGCACATGCAATGCCATTGTGCTTTGATATGCATTAAGTGTGCATGAACATAGATACATCTGCACACTACAGGGGGATGTATATTGTATGGATGCAAGTTCAATTGCATATTGAGTTGCGCAAGGTCACAATTTGCTACCAAGGCGGTGTTGCACAACCGCCGATTAAATACCTCATGGAGTGTAAAGTTATGCTCCATCACTTTGTCAAAGGATCTTCCCCATTAATAACAGACATTGTTCCAAATTCTGAAATGATGGTGGAAGAACTAGTCTCTTGTTGCTCAGTGCAAGCGGGCAGTTTAGATTTCTTTTTAGAAAGGGATGCCTGCCATCTAACCAATGCATTTAAAATAAGTTGAAATGCCGTTAGTCTTGTGGCCTGTCTTGTGAAACAATCCCTGTTTCGTACATGCTTAATGAAGAATTCATTGCAGCTCAAAACCAAGCAGGATGTGCTAAAGATCACTTCAGTTGTACAAAAATTGACAAGCAGAAGCTATTTCTGCCTGGAAGGAATTAGCATCACAGATTCATAAGAGCTGGAAGAGACCCCAAGGGCCATCCAGTCCAACCCCCTGCTGTGCATGAATATACAATCAAAGCATCCCCAACAGATGGCCACCCAGCCTCTGTTTAAAAACCTCCGAAGAGGAAGACTCCACCACATTCCATTGAGGCAGCATATTCTGCCATTGAACAGTTCTTGCCCTAATGTTTGGATGGAAACTCTTTTCTTTTAGTTTGAAGTCATTGCTCTGTGTCCTAGTCTCTGCAGCAGCAGCAAACAAGTTTGCCCTGTCTTCCATACGACATCCTTTTAAATATTTAAACATGGTTATCATAATTCTTCAAAGTCATTATTCATCCAAGCATAATTCTTACCAATTTTGTATCATAAGACGTAGGCTGGAATTCACTATTGCAATTACAGATGTGCAACCCAGAGTTATGCATCCAGAACTAATTTGCATTTATGGACTCTATTCATATTCATGGGCTGCTTTGCCACAGTTGTAAAAGTCCCCCATTCCTGTTTTACCAGGCAGCAGTTGCCACAAGCACTGGAGATTTGTTCTCTTGTTGGTTGGGGTGCAGCATATTGATGTCCCCAGCACTTATTGGTTCAGGGAGGAATTGTGATGGGGGTCCTTCTTCTGACTGTCACACCAGAGATTGCTGGAGGGAGAGCTGGTAGGAACATCAGTATGCTGTGTCCCACTCAGTAGGAGGACAGACGTTCACTGCTCGTAGCAGCTGCTTCCCAGTAAGACAGGGGAGGGGTGGTTAGGCTGGAAGATGCTACTTAGTTCAACATATTAAGTAGCTGATCTCAGATCTCAGCCATTATTAATACATGCATGCTTTTCTCTGCTTGTGCACACTTGTAGGCTATGAGCACTATCATTTTTTAGCATATCTATGCCTTATATGCAGTAAACAGTCTCTATATATAACCTTCTTTGTTCCTGGCTCCATCAAAATTCCAGTTGCAGGGAGTTGACTCCTTTTGAAAAGAAACCCATGGAAGACTTCCAGTTACTCTTAATATTTGTTTTTTTACAAATATACAGGTCGTGAAGATAGTAATCAAGTAAAGATTCAGGCACCTCAAAAACAGCATCTCTTCCCAATCAAGCAGGTGGCTTCCCAAATATTATTCTTTGCATGCTGTCATTTCCAAGTCTGGGGTAGCTGATCATTCCTTTCCACGAGGGCTGCTGAGGTATGTTTTGAAATTCCCTGCATCCACGGGATGATGCGTTAGCAATGCACATCTTGATTCTTCCAGCAGGAGATGATGTGCCCCAGAAGGTGTGCACAGATTACAAATTTTTCCTGGCTGTGAACAATGCACATGACCGAAGCTATCTCCCTGTCCTCTGAAACATGCCATCTTTTGGTTCCTTGGAATAAAACTCCTGTAAGAGTGACCGTTCACATTATGTCGCCTCATCTCGTGCATCAGATGCTGCATTTGCTGTAGCCATAATTTTGAAAGGTGCTAAAGACGCTGTAATCGAACCAGCTTTAGGAAGGAGATGACCTGGACATCCTTCGTGAAACCAGCCGAAGTCTTTTGTGATGAGTCACATGGCTGCCGCATTATTACTGTATCTGGCCTTGGAAAGAGCCCCATAAATTTTAGAGTAGAAAAGACAATTCTGCCTCACACCCGGGTGTCCACTGCATACATTTTGGCCGTGGCTGTCTGGGAGGAGGGATGGTACAGGCTGGCCATTCCGGGTGGAGGAGAGGTCTTCTGTAAGCTACTGGAAGAAAGGTACCTGCTTGAGCCAACATCTGAGTATGGCCCAGGAAGAAATAAAACACAAGATCAGGGCCAGAAGCTTATCACGTCAGCAGAAACATAATGATAATTGCTCCCATTTTGTTCATGGTGGCTTGCTGGAGTGGATCATGCTCAGGTCCCTTGGGGGATAATGGGAGATGTGGTGAATTGAAACTCGTGATCTCTGCAACCCACGTAACTAGCAGCAACCTCATTTTGCCTAAAAGACGTGCTACGCAGGTTGACCCCAATCAAAATGGTTGCTTCAGCATCTGCAGGGTTGGCGTTTGCTGTAAGACACCAGGCAGTCTGAGGCAGAGCTTGGGAAATTTACATTTCTGGGGGCTGTGGTTCCCAGAATCCCCCTTGGCTGTATTAACCTTCCTCAGCAAACAGTTAATAGCCCAAAGCCTGTCTGAATAAAAAGTTCCTTGCCTGCTGGTAGAGACAGAGCCAGCTCATGTCTTGTGGGAGGGAGTTTCACAACCTGGGAGTGGCCACTGGGAAGGTCCTCTCCTGTGTCCCCATCAAACCTCCCTGCAAGGATGGGGAGACTGAGGCCCTTTCCGCACCCTATATTATAATGTCGTCCGCCGGTGGTGATCCCGGCAGCGGCTCTGCGGGGAAGGGAGTGTGACGGGAACGCTCCCTTCTGCACCAGACCGGCTCCCCGCAGAAGGGAGCACAATGGACGTGCCTCTTCCTTCCGCAGCACAGCCAGACTCTTTCCCAGGCTGCACTAGGGCAGGAAGCACCTCCATCACGCATCTGAGACTTCTGCAGGGCAGTGTGGGGGAGTCACACGAACAGGTGTCGTTGATGGGGAAAACCCATCAATGATCTACTCCGCGATTGCACTGGCTGGTGACAGGAGAAGGATGGGATCACAGTGACATCGTGCAGAGGCGTTGTTGCAGTCCCGCTCCTCTTGCATCACTATCGTGGGACAATGCCTGTCTGTGGAAAAGCCCTGAGAGAAAGCCATTCCATGAGGACCTCAAGACTTGGGCAGCGTCACATAAGGAGTAGGCACTGGAAGAATACTCAAAGACTAAAGCCATTTCCGCACGAGGCTGTTATAGCGCTATGATTCCACTTTCAACATCCTATGGAATCCCGGGGTTTGCAGTTTCGGGAGGGGCTGGCTGGGGGGAAGTAAGAGCTAGCATTAGGTAGTGGTTTGAGCACTGGATTATGACTTTGGAGACCCAGCGTCAGTTCCCTGCTGGGCAATAGTAACCCACTGGGTGCCCTTGGGCTCCTCACACACTCTCAGCTCCAGAAAATCCCACAATGGGTTTGCTTTAGGCTTGTCCTATGGGTTGCTGTAAGGAGGCATTGAGAACTTTGATCCGAGGTTCTTGTGTTTGCAGGAAGTCTAGAAATGGTTGAAAGAAAAACATAAGAGGGGGAAGCCATGCCCTATGAGGAACGGCTCAGGGAGCTGGGGATGTTCAGTCTGCAGAAGAGAAGGTGAAGAGGGGATCTGATAGCCATGTTTAAATATCTGAAGGGATGTCATGTTGAGGAGGGAGCAGGCTTGTTCTCTACCGCTCCAGAGACTGGGACAAGGAGCAATGGATTTGGGCTGGAGGAAAGGAGACTCCACTGGAACCTCAGGAAGAACTTCCTGACAGTCAGAGCTGTCCGGTAGTGAATCTGTTGCTGCCTCCATGGAGTGTGGTGGGGTCTCCTCCTTCTTTGGAGGTTTTTAAGCAGAGGCTGGATGTCCATCTGTTGGGGATGCTTTGATGGGTGTTCCTGCATGGCAGGGGGTTTGATGGGATGGCCCCTGGGGTTTCTTCCAACTCTATGATTCTATGAAAAAAGGAAGATGGGATGGTGGAGGTGGGTGGGTCTTGTATCCTTTTGCAAGATGCCTTGAGTTCTTATGACACAGAATGGGATATGGTTGGGCATCAGACCAGGGTTTCATTCCCCTTTGCTCTGCCACGGAAACCCGCTGGGTGACCCTGGATGCATCACATACTCTCAGCCCCAGAAAACCCTGTGATAGGGTCTCCTTAGTGCTGCCAGAAGTCAGAAATGAATTGATACACAAGATCCACAGCAAGAAGATTATAATACATATGCTTATAACCACCAAGAACAAGTTGGATGTCAGTTTTCTATTTCCGTGTATTTTTTCCCTATATTTCAAGTGCTTTTTTATATTTCTCTTTCTTCTGTGTCTTTTTTCCTGCTTTCTTTCTTCTTATTTTTTTTCTTTGAAATAGTGGTAGCTTTTCGTGTATTTGGAAAATTTCTTAATAATGTAATAATAATTTAAAAAAGAACATTCATAGGGTTATTCCACTTTCAACGTCCTGTGGAATTCTGGGGTTTGTAGTTTCCTGAGGCCAAAGAGCTCCCTGGCTGAGAATCCTAAAGGTCCCTCCCTAAACTGCATATCCCAGGATTCCATAGGAGATTAAAAGTGGAACAATAGCGCCATAACAGGGTAGGGTGGAAATGCCTAAAGACTCAGGATGAGAATGAGCTCAAACCTGAAGCCCACTTTGGGTCTCCAAATAGAGCCAGGTGACTTCTCCTGACACACAGTCGACATGGGAGGGGCAGCCGGCACACAATGATGATGTCACACTCCAGAACCTCTGGAGTGTGACATCATCACTGTGTGCCAGCTGTTGGTACATAGCTGGATGATAGATAGCTCTCTGTCCTTCTCTTGATTGCTGTATAGATTTGTCGGGGGAAACAGTGGGGGCAGGGGACTTCCCCCCCCACCACAAAAACTTCTTGTGAAATTGCACAGTCTTTCCCAGTCCTATTAAAAATCTCATTAATGATTTTCCTCAACCCCAATTGACTTTTTGCAAAAAAAAGACACGATCAAATTGAGGTTTGGAAATTAGTAGGACTGGTTTGTTGGAAGAAGTGTAAAAGGTAATTTTTGTTATGTTGTTATGTTTTTTCCCCCATTATTTTTCCAGAAAAATAAAACAAATAAAATACATAATCCATGAAACAGTAGTAACATTCATGAACTCAAGTTAAACAAATTATGTGTATCTTCAGAATCTTCCTCTTTCCCTTCCTAAGACCTATCTGTTTTTACAGATATGGCATAACAGTGCTACCAGTAATAGAGAAAATGCTCCAATTATCTTTAAAAAATTAGATTTGAGGCTAATTGACATAGAAATTTATAGTGCATAAACACATTAAACTAAAAAATAAATATGAAACTATACTTGATAAAGGTTATAAGCAATAATACATGATGATCTATAAAATGTGATATATAGAATGCTTATTTCTCAATTCAAATCGGGGACAACTTATATAAAAGGAAATTTTTAAAGCAAGAGGTAAGATTGTAATATCTAAGCTTGCAACCACTGAGAAGGAAGTCAGAAGTCATTTTTCTATTTTCGTGTACATTTTTCAGTATTTCAAGTACTTTGTGCTTTTCTCTTTCTTACTGTAGTCTTTTTCTTTAAGAGTTGTATTTTTTATTTTATTTGGAAAATTTTTTAAATAGCAATAATAATAATAGTAGTACTAGTAGCACTAATAATGAAAATGGCACAGTCTTTGAATATGTTCCCGCAAAGGGGAGAAAACCAACTGAATTATTCATTATTCTCTGCTATGGAGGTTGTTTTTGTGTGTCTTGGAGTCATTTCTGAGTTATGGTGACCCTAAGGGGGTTTTCTTGGCAGGATTTGTTCAGAGGGAGGTTGCCTTTGGCTTCCTCTGAGGCTGAGAGAGTGTGACTTGCCCAAGGTCAACCTGTGGGCTTCCGTGGCTGAGCGGGGATTCTCGACCTGCCGTCCCTGAGTCCTAATTCAGCGCTCAAACCATTATGCTGTTCTGGTTCTCACTCGGGAGGTATGGGCTGGAATTTTGTTGGTGTCTTACACATGTAGAACTTCTCTGGTGACAGTGATTTGATGTCTTTGTCCAATGCAGAATATCCACATTCGGTTCAAGACTGAAGCAGCAGATTTGCACATGTGATGCTCCTTGCACAAGCTTTCACATCTGTGCACAATATTGAAAGGACCCAGATGTGGGTTCACACTGTACAATGCACATTCATCCACAAGCATATTGGTTATGCATTGGCTTGAACGGTTGGGACTGCATCTCATGCAACAGAACCACATTGCTAGTTGCACAACACGGCCACTCAGCACACGGGCTGCGTTCATGCATTGCTCCACCCTGCCTTGCAAAAGCGAAGAGGCGTAATCATTTTGCAGTGGGTGCGTGCTCAAGGAAACTGTCTACCCGCAGCTCTTACCTCTGAAGAGGTGCATACAGCAGGTCAGAAAAGCACCGGACAAGAAACATCCTAGAGATCCACTCAGTCCCAGCCAGCAGGACCACCCAAATTTATACTGGATGCCCACAAAGACGTTGTGCAGAACCAGAGTGGAGCGCTCCACATAGACACCGATGGCATACCAGGCAGAACCAATGAGTCCAGGGACGCCTGCAAGAAACAGAGGAGGATTCAGGTCTCTTTCTTCATTCCACCACCATGAGCATCTCAGGGAAGGTGAAACTCCTTGCAAAAAAAGAGAATCTCTTCCAACCTGAGATCCAACGTATCATAGAAAGGTACCTGTAACCCAAATCTAGGATGTTTAGAAAGGGAACTAGTTACTTTACTTATTACTTTGATCACCCAGGAAGTCATTACTTGATATTGTTTTTGGAATTGAGAAAGGTTGCTCACTAAATTAATTGTTACTATCTAGTTTCCGTGGCTGTTACTATTGTGCCACCCGGAAAACACAAGAAAATGACCCCTGGTTCCCCCAAGTGGCCAATTCTGATATTGCACCTTGTACATTCTGAGAAAAATGCAAAGGGCATTACAAAGCAATCTTTCCCAGCTGCAGCACCAAACACAAAATGACCCCTGGTTCCCCCACGTGGCCAAATCTTTTTTTTTTAAATAATATTTATTAAAAGTTTATAAATTTGTTTAAAAAAAAACACATAAAAACACATTCACATTTTACAAAAACACAAACATGTACAAAAACATACATATACAAACAACATGCATACATACCTACAAATGCATGTTATTAGTAATGATTTCATATTAATTTCACACTTACAAAACTTACCAGCTTCTATTCACTGAATAGTACACATAACATAAAGACATAGAATACTAAAGATTACATCTAATGCAAAATATATTATTTCTACTTGCTATAATATCTTTATATACACATTCAATTTAACTTCCTAAACCCCTCCCTTTTTTTTTTTGTTGGGGTAATTATTAGTGTTTCCTTTGATTCCTGTTATCCACACATTTTCATAATATCTTCCTTTCTGATTAACATAAATTCTGATCCTGAAGTCAAATGTATAAAAATTATACATTTCCAAATATTATAGTCATACAAGACATAGTTAATCAAGTTGTTACAAAAATCAAAGATAATCTATACGAGTATTTATATTTCAAGACCAGTTGTAGCCATTTTACCCCATCTAGATCCAAATGGCCAATTCTGATATTGCACCTTGTACATTCTGATAAAAATACACAAGGCATTACAAAGCAATTCTTCCAGCTGCAGCACCAAACACCAAATGATCCCTGGTTCCCCCAAGTGGCCAATTCTGATATCGCACCTTGTACATTCAGAAAAATGCACAAGGCATTACAAAGCAATTTTTCCCAGCTGCAGCGCCAAACAGTCACTCATGTACCTTTTTTGTCTGCCCCCTACCATTGTCCAGTGTTGCTCACCACACACACCCAGTGATGAGTAGCGGCACACAACCCAGTCCTATTACATTGAAAAGATGTGAATTACAGCTAGTAGTAGCTTGCTTGCAATGAAAGTCTAAGAACCAGAGACTGTGAGATAAACAAAAGCTAGGAACGTACTGATAAGCTCTGCCAGGCTCTCACTACTTCAAGGTCTCCTGCCCGAGGGAGGGGGACGGATGGGAATGTTACGTACCTGCTATTGCTTTTGAACTCTAGTCCTCTCACTGAAGCCTTGCACCATGTATTGCACTCCAAATAAATTTATGCACTGTGCTATTTGTGTGTCTGAATTCAGTTCCTGACAGTAGTTACAGGCCAAAAAGAACTCTCTTCCAGATTATTACTGCAAAAGCTACTGAACAGAATCACCTTTACCAAAATGAGTTTCTTCTTAGTTCTACTGCAGTTAAATAATTCCAAGGGATATAAAAGTCCCAACTTTGATAGTGCGTGAATTTGTATATGTATGCACATATACCTACAGAGTAGCATGCACACACGCTCCACACCCCAAGACTCTGCTGCCAACTACCTCCAGTTAAGAGGACCAATCCAGATATGAAGCAGATGCGGGTCTTGATGTCAGGCTCATCCACGAGAAATTTCACACAGTCAAGGCCCAGAAGGAGGAAGGTGAATCCAAAGCCGGCTAGGACGTCTGCTGTGATCAGCATTGCTCGGGTGAGGACCAGTTTCACTGCAAAAGAAGAAGTCAGAATAAAGGAAGGATGCAATCTGAAAGGGAGGAGTCTCTGGAATGGGGCTGACTTGCATGGATCAGCCTAGACCACTACTGTCTGATCCTGACCGGCAGTGCCAGCAGGGGCTGGAACATCCATTTCATACAACCACAGAATCCTAGAGTTGGAAGAGACCCCAATGGCCATCCAGTCAAACCCCTTTCTGCCATGTGAGAAGACACCATCAAAGCACTCCCTTTGACAGATGGCCATCCAGCCTCTCTTTAAAAACCTCCCAGGAAGGAGACACATCCCCAGGTAGCAGCATATTCCACTGTATTCAAACTGCTGTAATCATCAGGAAGTTCTTCTTCATGTTTTGGTGGAATCGCCTTTCCTGAAGTTTGAAGCCATTGCTCCACTGTGTCCTAGACTCTAGAGCAGCACAAAATAGGCTTGCTCCATCCTCCGTATGACATCCCTTCAAATATTTAAACATAGCTATCACGTCACTTCTTAACCTCTTTTCCAGGCTAAATCCACCCAACTCCCTAAGCTGCTTCTCATAGGACTTCTTGGTTTCCAGACCTTCTACCATTTTGATCACCTTCCTCTGGACATGTTCCAGGTTGTCAGCATCCTTCATGTTGGTGAGGTAGTGAGCCAACATCATGGTTCAGTTTGCACTCTAAATAAAGTCTCCAAAATGCTAGACCCTATTGATAAAATAGTTCAGCTACTTAAACTACTTAGTTTCTTTAAAGTTGGGAATAGAACCCAAAACAGAATCACAGAACAGATTTTTCTAGCCTGGTTGCATGGTATATCCTTGAATGCTATTTCCTTCCTTCTTCTTTCCCTGCTGCTTTTTTCTGATCCTCTGCTGAAATGAAAAAAATCTTGAACTTGGTATTCTAGTTTATTGCTGGTCTACCAAATGGAATGAGATTTTCAGCTCCAGAAATTTCTGCTGCAAGATAGTATGTATAGGTTCCAAGCAATCTACAAAAATTGAAATGAACTATGATGTTCATGTAGATACTATGGTATAATTATGTGGTACCTCTTTGATTTTTTAATCTGACTTTTCTATTTTTAGTTGTTTTCATAAAGCCCTTGAAATGGGCTACTGAAATATATACATAGGCTGAAATGCATTGGGCTTGTTCTAAAATAAAAATATAAAAAACATCCACCGAGCATTTGGAGACGTATCTCCTCTTTTCGCCTCAGATAAAAGCCACCAACCAGTCTCTTGTTATTTTGTGCTTTCACGTTGTTTTACCGATTACGGCAACTTATCACAGGGTTTTCTTGGCAAGATTGACCTTCTTGGTTGTGGAACCCGAATTGTGAATCTCTTCCCCTTCGGAAGTCTTATTGGCACCAATGTTGGTTTCTTTTCAGCACCGAGGAAAGACTTGTTATTAAAGCCCTCAGGCAGGAATTTTCTTCAAAATATACATGTATATGTTACCCTGACTTCTGGGCATCCCATGGGGGACACCTTGATTTGCTCCAAATTGTAAAGGTCGGGGAAATTAGCGGAGTACTGGAGATAGCAAAGCGAGGGGCAGGGTAACCCAGCAGAATTTTTCACCCGATGTTTACGGGGTCAGGCCACGCAAAAAGGCAGACAATCGTACTAATAATTAGATTTTATTAATAAATATGTTCTCATGCACCAGTGCACTCACTCATGCACACAGGGCCTATCGAGAAGGGAAAGAGGTGAAAATTGATAGGGGATTCGGTGGAGAGGGTGTAAATATGGTTATACTGCACCCACCCTGAATTCTTCGGTCCGGGAAGTGGTGAGAAGGACGGAGCTCAGCAAAGAGGGTGACTGAGGGGTTCACTCGACTAACAGAGTGCCGGTCTGCTAGCATGGTGGGGAGTTCTCCGAAGAGACCCTCAAAAACTGGGACTACTTATAAGGCAGAACGTACCTCGAGGGCAGGCCCTCTCCCGGGAAGAACAATGGCCAAAATAAAATGAAAAACGCTGCACTATAGCAGCTTGATAGCTTGCACGATTGGATCATGTAAATGGACCTCACCTTGCCGGATTTTCCAACGTCAGAGTTGCTCAACCTGGGGAAAACCGGTAATCTCTTCGAGTTGGCTATTCTTGGCTGAGGACCCTTTGTTCGTCAGGACGTGTCTAGCCTGAGGTCTCCTTGGGAAACGTGACTGGGGATTTTTCTGGCCTTGACCTACTTTCGGTTGTTTGACCTACTCATCTACATACCCATACAGGCAACCCTCTGGCATGGCGGGCATATTTGATATCAATTTTATATACTCCCAGGAAGGGGTCTGTCATTGGGGTGACGTATAGGTCGAACCTCCCTTATCCAAAATACTTGGGACCAGAAGTGTTCCATATTTCAGATATCTGGGGATTTTAGAATTCATTACTTTTTTGGAATAGCCTCATGTCTCATTTGTTTGCTAGTTGTGCTGTGTATGAGACGCGAGGCTAGAGAGCAGTGAGGATCTGTGAAATGGCGGGACTCCGAGCATAGAGCTTGGTACAAATTCACACCTCCTCCATTTCACAGATCCTCAGTCTCTCTGAATCTCACTTTTTGGAAGTTTTCAGATTCTGGATTTCCGGATAAAGGGAGGCTCCCCCTGGACATGTTTTCAAATTGTTGTAGCTTTTAAACTTGTTTTAACTGTCATTTTCTTTAATATGTTTTTACCTTGTTTTAGCTATTTAAGGTTTTAATCTGGAAGTATTTCAGATTGTTTGCGTCGCATAAAGAGAGTTGCTGCTTATGGTGTTTTGCCCCCATAAATAGTTCCCAAAGATTTGTCTTCCTGACATGTGGTGTGCCCTGTTTGCTGGTACTTTAGGTCATTTCCGCACTAGCCTGTTAGAGTGCTATTATTCCGCTTTCAACATCCTACGGCCAGCCCCTCCCTAAATTGCAAACCCCAGGATTCTATAAGATGTTGAAAGTGGAACAATAGCACTCTAACAGGCTAGTGCGGAAGTGGCCTTGGTTAAAAATGAAATGTCCGAAGCATCCTTACCTGGGTGCTCAGCCAAGATGGAGTCATATTCGTCACAGGTTGTTATCCCATCAAAGGCGTTGGTGACACATTCCCACCACAGGCCACGGCACGTTGCGCTCAGCTACGTGGGAGGAAGTAGCTGTCGTTACTGTCATTATTGTTATCAGACTCTGCCCCAAGGACCACACACGCTCTAGCTCCACAACAAAGGAGGAAACAACAATGTAGGCCAGAATGCTGTTGGCATTTCATGCACACATAAGGTCCCATCCAGAAGCGGTTGGACATCTTTGTTTAGTCCAGAACAGCCATATGTGGTTCAAGGTTCCAGAAGTGGAGGTGCATACCCGGTGCTATTGTGCAATGCAGATCCAAATGAGCACATAATGTGCATCTCATGCACATTCAGTGGTGCATTCAGTTGCATAATATTGCAATTCAACAGAAGGGTTGTGTAGTATAACAAAGGAGTAACTCTGTACGCTGAGGTTTATGCTAAACAACACTGATATATGATCTCAGCCATAGAGAGGAGGAAAGAGAGATGGCATACACCAACAAGGGATGGTTTGAGTACTGTTGGTGCAGAGGAACAATACCGGGTTAGCAGGTGCCCAACTACATACACCTCTGTACTAAATCATAGAAATAATGGAATCCTAATGCCAAAAGAGACCTCAAGGGCCATCGAATCCAACCCACTTCTGCCATGCAAAAAGTCACAATTGAAGTCCTCCCTTTGAAAGATGGCCACCCAACCTCTGTTTTAAAACCTCCAAAGGAGACTCTATCACATTCCCGGGCAGTGGAACATCAATTAAAAAACAGAACATCATCAATTAAAAATAACGAAAATGCATAAAATGCAATCACGAGACTCATCCTACCAGGTTTCAGTGATGCCTATCATATCATATTTACTTTGCTGTGCTACAAATTCAAGTTGTAACAGTAGAATAATAGAATAGAATAATAATAACAGTAGAATAATATATTTTGTGTTGAAAATCTGTTGGTTTTTTTGTTCCTTTCCTTACAACTTTGCTTGTGGCGGGTGGGGGTGGTCAGAGCGCTCTTGCATTTTGGTAAATTAGCGTTTGGGATTTTAGTTACTTCGTGTTCAGTATTTCAGCTTAGCGTGTTAGTACTGCATTTTAGTCTTAGTTCTAGTTCCTTCCCTTCATCTTGAAAGTACAAGGGTGCCTAGGGCTTACAAAAACCTTAATGTGGCCCTGGCCTTTGGGTTGCCGTAAGTCAGAAATGGATTGAAGGCACGTAACAACAACAGGTTGAATTCCTTCCTGTACAATACTGCTCTTTTCTTTTCTTTTCTTTTCTCTCCTTCCCTCTGCCTCTTTTCCTGCAAGGCCAACCCACAGTGTTGTTGGCTGCTAGCACAACAGGGCCATTGCTGCACCGCCCTCTCTCAAAGGAATACGGATCATTACCCCCGTGCCGATATTTAGAGAGGCAATGAGCTGATCAGGTGAGGGAAGCAACGCAATCCGTCAGGTATTAACCCTGGAGGACCCCTGGCAAGCCTTCCGGCGTTCATGCTCCGGGGAAGAGGAGGTGAAGCGTGGCTGCCCTTAACCCCCTTTCCCTTGCAGGGCACGTTAATGAGCCACGAAAGGGACCCCGCAGCTGGAGGTGCCTTTGACCCAGGAGAGCAAGGTTAAAAAAATTCTCTCGGCTAACTGGGATGATTTACTGCCCGTTTCTCCTAACAGGCAGGAAACAGCCCGTACATCAACCTGTCGGTTGCAGGGCTGGATTTCTCTTTGCGGCCGTCAGCCGCGAAGCTGAGAGGGACGCAAGCTGGTTTAGCAGGCTTAATCGGAGTTGGAAAAAGTTAATTGAGCGGGGTGCTTAAGGAAGTAGTTGTGGAAGTGGTGGGAGGGGGAGAAAGAAAGAGAATTACTTTGAAAGAGTAGTAACTTCTGACAAAAATGAAGGGAGGCATACGGATGTGATTTTCATAGAATCATAGAAACATAAGACCTTTCCGCACGAGGCTGTTATAGCACTACGATTCCACTTTCAACATCCTATGGAATCCTGGGGTTTGCAGTTTCGGGAGGGGCCGGTCGGCCCCTCCCGAAACTGCAAACCCCAGGATTCCATAGGATGTTGAAAGTGGAGTTAAAGCGATACGACAGCCTCGTGCGGAAAGGGCCATAGAGTTGGACGAGACCACAACGGCCATCAAGTTCAACCCCATGCCACGCAGGAACAAACACTCAAAGCATCTCCTGCAAATGGCCATCCAGTCTCTGCTTAAAAACCTCCAAAGAAGGAAGAGACTCTACCACACTCCCAGGCAGCAGATTCCACTGATGAACAGCTCTTGCCCTCAGGAAGTTCTTCCTGACGCTTAGGTGAAATCTCTCTTCCTGCAGTCTGAATCCATTGCTCTGTGTCCTAGTGTCTGGAGCAGCGGAAAAGAAGCTTGCTCCGTCATCAACATGATATCCCTTCAAATATTTAAACATGGCTACCGGGTCTCCTCTTAAACTCCTTTTTGTCAGGCTGAACACACTTAGCCCCCTAAGCCTCTGCTCATAGGGTATGGTTGTGAGGAGAGGCTTAGGTGGGGAGACACAGTTGGTATCATGATGATGGATGGATGTTCAGTGGGAGAACAGGAAGTGGACTGACTAGTCTAATGGAAATAGGTAGGCTCAGGAGGAAAAGTGATAAGGTTCTTTGGAATCTAGAGCAGGTGGGATTTCATAATGTTGCTCCGAATGTCAGCTCAGGTAGATGTGACAGACAGGAGCACTTGCTGCGCTGCTTCCTAGAACTGGAAGACCTCAAGATGGTTGTACTGTTAACCTTGAGGCTGGACTTTTGCAATGTGCTGTAATTTAGGCTACTTCTGCATCAAGTTTGGAGGCTTCCATTGTTTTAAATCTCGGCAGCCAGATTGGTTACTGGTATATCTAGGACTGAGTATATTACACCAAAATTAAAATCGCTCCACTGGGCTGCCAATTAGTTTCCAGGCAAGGTGTGCTGGTTATTACCTTTAAAGCCCTGCCTGGCTCGGGTCCAAGTTACCTGCAGGATTGCCTCTGCCCAGAGAAGCCACCCCACAAACTCAGGTCCTCTGGGGACCATTGACTGGAAGATCTTCTCATCACCTGGAAGATCTTCTCATCAGCCACCCCTAGACTATGGCCATTTCCGCAGTAGGCTGTTATAGCGCGATGATTCCACTTTCAACCTCCTATGGAATCCTGGGGTTTGCAGTTTCGGGAGGGGCCACCCGGCCCCTCCCGAAACTGCAAACCCCAGGATTCCATAGGAGGTTGAAAGTGGAATCATCGCGCTATAACAGCCTACTGCGGAAATGGCTTATGGAATGGCCCGCTGGAAGAAATTCGACAGCTTAATATGCACAGTCCAAATTTAAAAAAGAATTAAAGACCATTCTCTTCTGGCAGGCCTATCCCGATAAGTTTAAATGGTGAATTTTAACTATGAATTTTAAATACTTATTGACTAGTTTAATTAGGTATTTGTATTATTTGTTCTTTTAAATTGATATCACCTATTTTAACCGTTATTTTTTAACTGATATTCTATTTTTTAACTCACGTTATATGTTACGTGGTAATCTCTTGTTGTTCCCCGCTTTGCTCCATGGGAGAGGTGGGCAAATAACGATGATGATGATGATGATGATGATAATTTATTGTTGTTGTTGTTGTTGATATATAATTATTATTATTATTATTATTACTTTTGTAGCTTATAGAAAGGAGGTTGGTGATTTATTGTCTAAGAGAAGAACTGAAGACTTCATAGAATAATAGAAGTTAAAACTGCTGTCAAGAAGATTAAAAGTAATGTCTATTATTTTTATTTTTCTCCTTTTTCTCCTCCACTCTATCTATTCTTCTTACTTATTTCTTATTGTTGAGTTTCACATATATTTGGAAATCTTAACAAGAAGTTGGAAAAGTTACTTTTTCCTACTATAGCTCCCAGGCTGCTCTTGGAATTTAGTGTTAGCATAATCAGATATCTCTCTGTCCTGCTACAACATAAGAAGGTTTGGGATGTCTCTTTATGTGATGTCAGGAAAAAGCTACCTAGCACCTCCTTTTGCAGTGTGTCTCCCAGGCTGCACAATGGGTGATGGACAGTGTTCAGGTGCAACTCAGCTCCCAATGCAAATGGTCCCTAATTGGCCACATGGGTATGCTGGGAGGTCTCCTTCACACATCCCACCCCGCCGTCTGCTTTTGCCACCCACGACAAAAGGCATTTCACAATTTCACAAATGTAGGATGGGGGATGCGTGGCTAGATAGCAGTACATGTGAAAGGGATCTAGGAGTCTTGGTAGATCACAAGCTGAACATGAGTCAGCAGTGTGATGCGGCAGCCAAGAAAGCCAACACGATTCTTGGTTGCATCAATAGGAGTATGGTGTCTAGATCGAGGGAGGAAATGGTACCACCCTATTCTGCTTTGGTCAGGCCTCATCTGGAATACTGTGTCCAGTTCTGGGCATCTCAATTCAAGAAGGATACGGACAAGCTGGAACGTGTCCAGAGGAGGGCGACGAAAATCCTGAAGGGTCTGGAAGCCATGAAGCCCTCTGAGGAGCAGCTGAGGGAGCTGGGGATGTTTGGTCTGCAGAAGAGAAGGTTAAGAGGGGACATGATAGCCATGTTTAAATATTTGAAAGGATGTCATGTTGAGGAGGGAGTGGGTTTGTTTTCCACTGCTCCAGAGACTAGGACAAGGAGCAATGGATTCAGGCTGGAGGAAAGGAGACTCCACCGGAACCTCAGGAAGAACTTCCTGACGGTCAGAGCTGTCCGGCGGTGGAATCTGCTTTCTTCATGGAGTGTGGTGGAGTCTCCTCCTTCTTTGGAGGTTTTTAAGCAGAGGCTGGAGGGCCAACTGTCGAGAGTACTTTGATGTGGGCTCCTGCATGGCAGAAGGGGGTTGGACTGGATGGCCTCTGGGTCTCTCCCAGCTTTGCAATTCTATGATCTGTGACAAAAAAGGGGGGGAAATGTTCATGGCAAAAGAACAAGTACCACTAGACAGTCACTATTAGCTTTATGCCACTTTGTTCCAATGTGCCATTTTTTCTCCCTTTAGATCGAGATAAAATCTGTGGGACAGACAGACGTAAGTGGCGGAGGAAGCCAAGACAGGAATTCTCTCCGGGAATGCATGACAAGTCTTCCAACAACATACTGTCTTGGTTTAGTCTGACACACCGCTTGCTCGCTTGCTCATTAAAATAAAATGTTGCCCAGAAAATCAGGACAATGTTGTGATAGATAAATCCTACACAAGTCTACTAAAGAACTGTGATTTTTTAAAAAAAGGCTTTTAGGGCACTAACTGACACATGTCTATTTGGAAGCAAGTGTGAGTTCAACTGAGTTCAATGGGGTTTGTTCACAGGAGGAAGTGAAGGAAGGGAAAGAGAAAGAAGAGGGGGAAGATCACAGAATCATAGAATCCTAGAGCTGGAAGATACCTGTAGGGCCATCCAGTCCAACCCCCTTCTGCCATGTAGGAAGATACAATCCAAGCACTCCCCTTTGAGAGGTGGCCATCCAGCCTCTCCTTAAAAGAAGGAGACTGCACCGCACTCCCAGGCAGCAGCAGATTCCACTGTCTGACTCCTATCCTCAGGAAGTTCTTCCTAAATTTTAGGTGAAATCTCTTTTCTTGTAGTTTGAAGCTATTGCTCCACGTCCTTGTCTCTGGAGCAGCAGAAGACAGCCTTGTCCCATCTTCCACCCTTTCAAATATTTCAACATGGCTATCATGTCCTCTCTTAACCTTCTTTTCTGCAGGCTAAACCTCCCCAGCTCCCTCAGCCGCTCCTCAGAGGGCTTCATGGTTTCCAGACCCTCCACCATTTTGGTTGCCCTCCTCTGGACGTGTCCCAGCTTGTCCATATCCTCTTTCAATTAAGGTGCCCAGGACTGGACACAGTATCTCATGTGGTGTCTGACCAAAGCAGAGTGGAGTGGCACATTCATTTCCCTTGACCCAGACACTAACCTCCTGTTGATACAGAAGGAGAGAAGGAGAAGGGGGAGAATAGAGGGAGATGATGAATCATCAAGACCTAAAAACTGAGTACCCCCCGCCCCCGAACAACAGTATTTCCAATGACGAAGGGTGCTCTGGAAACAGTCCCAAATGGAGTGACCAAAAAAAAAAAAAAAATCTGAATGATACAAGAGTGCAATCACGAAAGGCGACCCTGTTTGGAACATGCAACATTATCTGAGGAGACCTCATAGATTCCTAGTTCCTCGGACAGAATCTGAGCTGCAGAAGGCCCACAACTCCTGTCAGTACTGACATCGCTAGTGCTTTGCAAAATAACCTGAGCCAAAAATCCAGAACTTTGCCCTGAAGAATTTACAGCCTTAATCTGACCCATCACTGTTCCTGGGATGGCTCCTCAAGTTTTAATAGCTACAGTGAAGGCAGGAAGTCAGCCTGTGAGGTTTCCCATCGCCTTCCTGGGATGCTGCCCTTGTTGAATTTCTCCCAGCTGTACAGCCATTCAAGCCCCGCGGGCAGCCCGGTTAATAATAACAAAAAAAGGTGGCCACTCACAAAGGCCCAGCCCTTAGTCTTAGGAACTCAAAAGTGTGCTTCTTCTATCCAAGAACACCTGCTGTCAACCCAGGATTGTTTTGGAGTTGAAAGCTAAGGAGCTTCCTCTGGTATTTTACCTCTAAGGAGTCATCGGTATTCACCATCCAGCAATCCGTCCAGGTTGCCGCAATCAGAAAACCAGCAGAGAAGAAAGCAAAAAAGCAGCCCAGGTATTGAAGGAGGAGTTTCATTTTCCCTGGACCTGGAGGGCACACTTCCAAAGATCTTCACGTCCAGGTTCCCACACCGGCTGGACGGAGCCTCTCTCCACTCCCCCGAGCAACTTCTCACTGCCTTTGGCTAATGATCCACAGAAGGAAACAGCCGTTTTGTAGCCTGAACAGGGGGGCACACACACACACACACACACACACACACTGATGAAGAAAGAGGAGGGCCTAGACGGACATTGAGCTAAGCAACCAAATTGAGGCAACCAGTCCCTGGGACTCAGCCAAGTCACTTTGCAAAACTTGTGGCACTTTCAAGCACCAGCAACAGACCGCAGTCATGTGCTGCTGAAGACCCCCCTGGCTAATCTCCAAACTGAGATGCAGCTGTAATGAGGGGGATGAGGACATGGACTCTCACATAAGTATTTTCCCCCCCAATTATTTCTTTCTTCAGTCCCAAAAGTTCCAGTATTGTAGCAACCTAAACCATCAGTTGAGCATTTAGAGATACAGGCTAGACGTCCAAAGAAAAGGGACAGACAAACCGATACCAAGAGAATGCCAACTCAGCAAATAGATCTAGCCTCTGTTTACAAACCTCCAAAGAAACAACCTCCACCACCCTTCCAGGCAGGAGCGGATTCCACTGTCAAATGGCTCTTACCATCAGGAAGTTCTCCCTAATGTTTAGATGGAATCTCATTTCCTATAGTTTGAAGGCATTGCTCCATAGTGTCCTAGTTTCTGGAGCAGTCTCTCTCTTTTTGCCAGCAGCCTTCTGTTTCCATCTTTGAGGTCATGACTGCAGCCTCGAAGGTTGAGTCGGGCAGCTGGTGGCAAAATGTTTCGGGTTCTGGAGGTTTTTGGATTTCAGATTTTGAGATAAGGGGTGTGTTGCTCCACTGGAAAAACCCTATCCTAGGGTCTACAATTTTGATATTAAAATATGATTCAATGTGCCTGAGAAGTCACCCAGATGGGCACGTAGGCAGCAACGGTTGAATGATCAAAAACCAGCTCAGGCCAGTAAAACCCCCCATCACGTAGCCCCAGGAGACCTCAAGCTGGGCAAACCCACAAAAAACAAAGGGTCCTCAGCCCCTGAGAAGCCGACTTGAGGGGATTAGCGTGTTTGTCCCAAGTTGAGCAAATATCCCATCAGGCGAGGACCATTTACATGAAGTCACACCACAACCAAATGCAACCGAAGATCCTGAGACTTTGGCAATCTCATCACGCAAAGGAAGTTACCGTTGTGGAGCTTCTTTCTCGTTGCAACACTCATTGTTCTCCCCAGGAAAGGATTAGCACTCCAGCTACTTTTTCTCCTACAAATAATCCCAGTTTTTGAGCAGTTCTTTGGATCACTCCCGGTCATCCCAGCAGAACGTTGCTCCGTCCGTTGAGTGATCCCCTCAGCCCTCTCCGTGCTGAGCTCCACTTCTCCTCTGTTTTTCCCGGGCCAAAAACTTCAGGAAAAGGTGCAGTATTACCCCTGCTACACCCCCTTCAATATTCCCCTATCCAGTTTCCTCTCTTTTGCTTCTTAATAGGTCTTGAGTGAGTGGGTGCATGACTGTGTTGGTGCATGAGACTTTCATTCAATAAAATCATTTATTTGACATTTTTGTTTGGTTTTTGGCTTGGCCTGATCCCGTAAAAACTGGGTAAAAAGACCCTGCTAGGTTACCCAGCCTCTCGCATTGTTTTTGCTCATGCTCTGGCTAGTTTCCATTCCCCATCACGTGGAGCACATTGAGGTCAGAGACATTAGAAACAATAAAAAGGGCTTTTTTAAATATGTCCGCAGCAAAAGGAAAAAGAAGGAAACGATAGGGTCGCTGTGCAGAGAAGATGGCGAATTACTAACAGGGGGAAGAGAAAAGGCAGAACTACTTAACACCTTCTTTGCCTCAGTTTTTTCCCAGAAGGATACAAGCGCTCAACCTGGCGGATGGGGAGCAGGGGAGGAAGCAGGGGAAATGCGGCACATAATAGGTAGAGAGGTGGTACAGGAATA
Organism: Cyclura pinguis; assembly: GCA_030412105.1. Taxonomy (NCBI): domain Eukaryota; kingdom Metazoa; phylum Chordata; class Lepidosauria; order Squamata; family Iguanidae; genus Cyclura; species Cyclura pinguis. The sequence continues at coordinate 2,539,127 of CM059601.1, forward strand.
CCTGGCCACACTGGATGAATTCAAGTCTCCAGGGCCAGATGAATTGCATCCTAGGATATTAAAAGAACTGGCAGAGGTCATTTCGGAACCACTTGCTATAATCTTTGAGAAATCTGGGAGGTCAGGAGAAGTTCCAGCAGACTGGAAGAGGGCAAATGTTGTCCCCATCTTCAAGAAGGGAAAAAAAGAGGACCCAAATAATTATCGCCCAGTCAGCCTGACGTCAGTACCCGGAAAGATCCTGGAGCAGATCATTAAGCAGTCAGTTTCTGATCACTTAGAAAGCAACGCGGTAATCACGAGAAGTCAACATGGATTTCTCAAAAATAAGTCATGCCAGACTAATCTTATCTCTTTTTATGATAGAGTTACTAGCTTGATAGATGAAGAGAATGCTGTGGATGTAGCATATCTCGATTTCAGTAAGGCCTTTGACAAAGTTCCCCATGACATTCTTGCAAAGAAGCGAGTAAAATGCGGGCTGGACAGGGCTACTGTTAGTTGGATCTGTAACTGGTTGACCGACCGAACCCAAAGGGTGATCACGAACGGCTGCTTTTCATCCTGGAGAGAAGGGACTAGCGGGGTGCCACAGGGCTCTGTCCTGGGCCCAGTGCTGTTCAATATTTTCATCAATGACTTGGATGAAGGAATAGAGGGCATGCTCATCAAATTTGCAGATGACACCAAATTGGGAGGGGTTGCTAATACGCCAGCAGACAGGATCAAAATTCAAAATGACCTGGACAGATTGGAGAGCTGGGCCAAGGCTAACAAAATGAAATTCAACAGAGAGAAGTGTAAGGTCCTACACTTAGGTAGAAAAAACGGAATACAGAAATATAGGATGGGGGACACGTGGCTGGACGGCAGTACGTGTGAAAGGGATCTAGGAGTCCTAATAGACCACAAGCTGAACATGAGTCAGCAGTGTGATGCGGCAGCCAAGAAAGCCAATGCAATTCTCAGCTGCATCAATAGGAGTATGGTGTCTAGATCGAGGGAGGTACTGGTACCACTCTACTCTGCTTTGGTTAGACCTCATCTTGAATCCTGTGTCCAGTTCTGGGCACCCCAATTCAAGGAGGACATGGTCAGGCTGGAGCAGGTCCAGAGGAGGGCGACCAAAATGGTGAAGGGCCTGGAAGCCAAGCCCTATGAGGATAGACTTAGAGAGCTGGGTATGTTTAGTCTGCAGAAGAGAAAGTTAAGAGGGGACATGATAGCCATATTTAAATATTTGAAGGGATGCCATGTAGAAGAGGGAGAGGGCTTGTTTTCTGCCGCTCCAGAGACCAGGACAAGGAGCAATGGATTCAAGCTGCAGGAAAGGAGATTCCACCTGAACCTCAGGAAGAACTTCCTGACAGTCAGGGCTGTCCGGCAGTGGAATCTGCTGCTGCCTCAGAGTGTGGTGGAGTCTCCTTCCTTGGAAGTTTTTAAGCAGAGGCTGGATGGCCATCTGTTGGGAGTGCTTTGAGGGTGTTCCCGCATGGCAGGGGGTTGGACTGGATGGCCCGTGTGGTCTCTTCCAACTCTACATTTCTATGATTCTATGATTCTATGATTCTATGAGGTGTCCCCCAGGGGACCCCAGAAATCAGGGTAAACAGGTGCTCAAGCCATACAAGGAAGGATCGCCATGTAAGGCTAGGGAAAAAATCCTGCCCGAACCCCTAGAGGGAACCTGTGAGGAGAAAAATGGTAACATGATCCATTCTAGCCTGGGATAATGTAGTTTGCAAAGATTTATGCCCCTAGTTAACACCTAAGTTCTGTTGATGCTGCTTTAATTGGGAATAACAATAGGATTAAGGTCTAAATGCCTACAAATGTTTAAAAATAACATTGAAAGTAACTGGAAAATGTGACTTGTTAACATTGAAAAAGATAATTGCTCCTGCTCATCAGACTGAATTACTTTTCAAATGTAAAGTCATTACTTTACATTACTTACCTGCTTTACATTAAATACATATATTTCATGTACAGTCCTCCCCTTACATTTGCAGGTTTGACCCTGGTGAATTTGATTAACTGCGAGGCACCTGCTTGCCTCTCCTTCCCATTTTTCTCCTCCCATTCCCTTGCATGTGAGGCTTGCATTTAAAACTGACATTTTTTTACTTTTGGGTGAGCAAAGCCCCTTCCTCCACTGCTGAAGGCACATCCTCTCGGTCAGGTGGCTGCACATTTGACTGTGTAATGGCTGCTGATTGGTCAAGTGCCCTTTTTGCTCCCACCCCTCCCCTTTGGGAAGAATCTCCTTTCTCAAGATGGCAAATGGAAGTAGCTAGGACTCCAGAACTCCAGTCTTCTCTGTCTGAGGGGAAAGTATTGGTAAGCCTTTTAGCTTGTCTATTTTCTTCCCCTCCGGGAACACCAGGGCCAAAGGCAAAGGAATGGGAAGGGAGAGTTCTAGAGGAGAATAAGAGGAAGATTGCGGGGGGAGGGAGTTGTTTGTGGTTTTTCCACATTTGCAAGGGTTCTGCACCCCAAATCCTTGCAAATGTAGATAGGCCACTCTATTACTTTTCAAGTGCAAAGTCATTCCACCCTCATTTAAAAAAAGTAAAAATTAAAAGGTGTGGTTTGGCAGCTTGTTAGTGACAGGGCTAACTTCTCATAAGGAAGTGGTTGTATATATTTTATCTGATATAGAACAAGGTGCAAGGTTCCAGATGTGAGGTTTCTCATGTTGTGCCATTGTGTCTTGTCATACATTTTGCGTGGCTGTGCATTGCACATGGCCCTGTATTGCTTACTGCTCACTCCCTCACAGGCACATTTGGGGGGTACAATGCCACAATTCTCTAACAAAGCAATGTTGTATAAGTGCTGCATAATTCCATGTCTGTAAAATTATGTCCAGTTTCACTGATGTAGCATCTCAGCCAGTTTGCTGTAGGTAGCTGTGTGATGAAAATAATAATAATAATAATACCTTCAGTCCATCATTCAGAAATTCCTTTTTCTCAAGTTAGAGCCCTGAGATCTCCAGTCCCTGGATGCGAGATGGTCAGCTAGGCGACAAGATAGCCCTTGTTCCTCAGATCCCCTGGGTCCAACCTGTGTTTTAACACAGAGGTGAGAAAGGGAGCTTCCTCCTCGATTTACAACTGTTTATTACAATTCTTGTTTAAAGTAACAGACTCTCTGAAATAAACAGCCCCAAGTTCCTGTTGATTGAATTTTGCATATGTTGAAAAAGTTATTGGAAATTTACAAATGGATCAGAACAGAGGATGCCTCATTCAGGACAGTCTGAAAGGGTTGATAGATAACAGACAGAAAGGGTGTGCTTTGAATTAAGTTGTTAACAATCTTCTGAATGCTTATATGAGAAAAGCAGCTTGCAAAGGGTATACAAGGTGAGTGCTGGAAAACTTATTTTGTTTCACTTGGTACCTTCACAAAGTGGGTACAGGAAACCCCTGTCTTTCGGTGCCACATTATCTGATGACTTGCTCTTTTGAACTTCCAAATTAAGGACAAGTTCCATTCATTTTGATCGGGGTTCTGCTCTTTCATCAGTTCTTCTTGCTGACAGAGGCTCCCTTGGGACTGCTCCCACGCGCATGCTGCTTGCAAAGTGAGATGAGATGGAGGAGAAGAGCACCAAGCCAGCTGAGAGACTGTGTAAGAAGCACATGCACAGTTGGTTCCAAGTGAGCCCCCGAAAGTCCTTCCTGCTCCCTATAGTACAGTACATAGGTTCCTCTTTTCAACCAATTCCATTTTCTGACAGTATTCCGGTCCCTAACCTATCAGATAAATGGAAGGAGGAGCCTGTACCTTGTTCTGCTGCAGAAATAAGCCTTGCCTTTTTCTCTGTTCCTTGCTCACGTCGCTTTGCTGATTTGAACCAGTCTGCTAGGCAACGAGCCTCACTCTTGTGACAGCTGCCTCACTGGCAACATGTTCCTTTCAAGCCTAAGACCTGGAAGTTGCAGAACCAGCCCGGAGGAACGCCGGGTATAGCCAGGCACTTTTGAGTCAGTGGAAGGAGGGATGCTTTTGAGGAGAGAGGAACTGCTGGAGCAACCAGCCTGATGCCTGTCCAGGGCTGGGCAGCTTGTTCTGATTCATCCCCTGCTTGGCTTGGTTGCTGCTGAAATCAGGAAGGTCAGGCTATGTAGAGAAAAAAAGAGACGGAACTCCATACCTTCCACTGCCTTGATTTTGCAAGACTCCCAATCAATCCTCTGCCATTCCATTTTTTCAGCTGCTTTTATGACATCCCGGTTTTTCTATCCTCCTCTTGCTTCCCTAGTTTGTTCTCAGGTCACTTAAGCTGCTGCAAACTGAGTTCAAAGAGCAAAAGGAGCAGACAGGTTTTGTCTGCCTTCTCTCATAAAAGGAGAGGCAAATGCTGAGAGCACCCAACAGATGAGGAAAAAGTAGGGAGCGCGGTTCCTGTTTCCCCTTATGTCTTGATCCAAACATTCAGTTATCATCCCTGAAAAGTGCTTTAGTTCGTCATTTATTTATGAGCTATAAACATAGCTTGCATTCTGAGCATTATCCACCAGGTGGCAGTAGCCTCATTCTAACTACTTTGATTCTGGAGTCAAAATTCCGAAGAAAATTTCAGTTTCAAACTTCTAGATGCGGATGCCCCTCTCCTAACTAGACTGCTGGTAATAAACATAGTCTGCAAATTCCAAATAGTTTATCTCTTTTTCTGCGGTTCTAAATTTGGTACCTTTTTTTTTTTTTTTGAGTGGAAGAAGCAGAGCCAGAGTGTAGTGGTTTGAATGTTGAATCGCCAACTTATGGAAATCTTGGGGAAGTCACACTCTCTCGGCCTTAGAAGAAAGCAATGGCACAAACCTCCTCGGAAGAAATCTGATCAAGAAAACACTGTGATATAGAGTCACCATGGGTCTGAAATATAAAATAATGGATGCTATGTATACATTCGTGCATGTCTTGCTTTATATGTTCTTTTCTCTTTTATATATTTGTATAAAAATATTTTCTTATAAAAATCATAGATGCTATATAGAATCATAGAATTGAAGAGCTGGAAGGGACCACAAGGGCCATCTAGTCTAACCCCTTGCCATGCAGGAATATACAACTAAGGCCATTTCCGCACTCGACCGTTATAGCGTTCTTATCTCACTTTCAACATCCTATGGAATCCTGGGGTTTGCAGTTTCGGGAGGGGCCCGCCGGCCCCTCCCGAAACTGCAAACCCCAGGATTCCATAGGATGTTGAAAGTGGGATAAGAACGCTATAACAGTCGAGTGTGGAGACTTCCTAAAGCACTCCCAAAAGAATGGTCACCCAGTGGATTTCGGTGGCTAAGTGGAGATTTGAAGCCTGGCCTCCAGAGCCCCACTCCAGTGCTAAAGCCACTACACATGTTGGCTCTTGGTGCATCAATATTGCAAAGTTAGTTTGATACGATTTTAACTCCCATGGCTACTTCCTACAGAATTCTGGGATTTGTAGTTTAGCAAGATTGCAAGCGTCTTCTAGCTCAGTTCGTTGACCTACAGCGCTGAACTTCTCTGTAGCGGAGGATTCTGCGTGACCCATGGAGGACGGAGCAAGCCTGTCTTCCGTTCGCCCTCCTCTGGACACGCATCCAAGGAAGGAGACGGGGGAAAGAGAGGAAGTCTAGAGCTACCATGCCGACCCACTTCCTTTCCCTTTCCTTTTCCTCACCTGGTTTGGACTCTGGGTGCCCACCAGAGGTGTACCTAGGGTGGGGCAAGTAGGGATTGGTGCCATGGGCACCGATGCCAGGGGGATACAGAGAAGCCTCGCTTCCAGCCACTTCCAGTTTTGAATCCACATTTTCTTTTCCGGGTCATAAGATGGCCTCCAATGAGTGGTAGGGGTGAAAAATTGGGCCCCAAACCGTGAAAACTTGAACAACGGGCCCTCCTATTGTCCTGATCTGTCAGGGACAGTCCCAATGAATCCTCAGGCTCAACTAATCTTCTTTTTGGTTTGGCTTTTCTGTTGGATTCCCGCTACTTTGAGCAGCCTCTGTGGCTGACCTCTGGAAAGTTTTAGGGCAGAAACTTAGCCTCCAGACTTGAATACCGGTTTGGCAGAGAGAGTCGTGATTAATCCTCTGTCATCCTACTTTTTCAGGTGCTGTTAAAATGTCCCAGTTTCTCTCCCTTCCTCCTTCCACTTTCCCCTTTGTCCTCGGCTTACTTCAGCTGCTGCAAACCAAGTTCAAAATGCAAAAGTAGTTTGCACTCCATTAACTCAGCAGTGGGGAGAGGAAAGTTGCGGGGGGGGGGTCTTGCCCATCCCAGTTGGCTCGGGCAAAAACCAACTGCTGCAGCCCCTCCTACTGTGTGTGTTCTTCCTCTTTAATAATTCCTGCCATCTTGACCACGCTCTGATATTGCTTGGTCACACGCATGCCAGTTTTTGTCTGTGAAATGTCGGAGGGACTGTCTTTCTTTGCAGGTTTCTGAGCACACAGAGACCCGATCGTGGGTTGCTGCACAAACTGTCCCACTGTCTGTCATACCAGCCTTTTCAGTTCGGGATTCATCTAGTGCTTTAATGGCCTCCTGGCTTGAACCAAAAAAAAGGAAGTCTGGGGCCATTTCCGCACTAGCCTGTTATAGTGCTATGATTCCACTTTCAACGTCCTATGGAATCCTGGGGTTTGCAGTTGAGAGACCCCAGGATTACATAGGACGTTGAAAGTGGAATCGTAGCACTATAACAGGCTAGTGCGGAAATGGCCTGGCATTTTGGAAGGAACCTTGATTTTTCGGCACAGGGGCAAACTTCTCGCCCAGACGTGTCTTCTGTTTTCCGGCTTTAAATCCCCCATCAATGGTTACAATCCCCGCTGCGACTGAATTGCACTTTTGTCTTGAATTGTTGTGTTTTGTCTGACTCAGACCGACTTTGTTTCAGCCACCCCCACGCCCTAAAGCCCTGGAATTAACAGCCGAAAACAGAGCTATGTTTAGTTTCTTACTCACGCCAGCAAGTTCAGGCACGGCCTTCGTAGAAAATCAAGTTCCTTCGCTCCTTGCCTTTTCTCCCTAACAAAATTGTTTTTATGGCTTTGGAGTCTGAATCATTTATCCAAAGATAGCAGCAAGGATGAAAAACAGTGTTATGGGAGAAGAAGCGTCCTCTGCCAATTACACACGTAGCCCAAAACGAACAGAATACATTCACAGCCAAACAAATGATACGCGCTGTTTTATCAGAAAGTTGCTTGACATTTTTGAAGAGCAGCTTAGAGCAGCTTTACCCCAATTTCTCTCCTTTTTCATTGATTTATTTTTGACTGTGTTGAACTAGAGAGCCAGAATGGGGTGATAGTTTGAGGCCATTTCCGCACTAGGCTGTTATAGCGCTATGATTCCACTTGCAACCTCCTATGGAATCCTGGGGTTTGCAGTTTCGGGAGGGGCCGGTCGGCCCCTCCCGAAACTGCAAACCCCAGGATTCCAGAGGAGGCTGCAAGTGGAATCATAGCGCTATAACAGCCTAGTGCGGAAATGGCCTGAGAGCTGGAACAGGAGACCTGCTCGACCGTGGCAACCCACTGAGTAACCTTGAGCAAGTGACATTCTCTCAGCCCCAAAGAAAGACCAGGGCAAATTCTGCGCAGAAAATTCCATGATAGGGTTTCCTTAGGCTCTCTGTAAATCAGAAATCACTTGCAGGCACACCAGAACAATTTGGAACGAACGCATCCATAATTCCCCAGCCAGCTGGAAAATTCTGGACTGAGTAGCCCAGAAAAATAACATTTTCAACTTCACACAGAATAACATCAGATACCCTGTCTTCATGACGGGTATACCAAAAAACATGCCAAGTAATACACCCCAGGAGAAAGAAAAAGAAAGATCTATGCGGAAAAAGGCCACCTAAAAACAATGATTTCGGTAAAAATCAAATATCCAGAAAGAAGTTTCTTGCAACTTTGTCAGTTCTTTTTTTAAAACATATTTTTATTGATTTTACATATTATTCTCTATTTCATGTAATCAATGTCACATATAACCCAACATCACTTATATCCATTAATCTTTAAACATTCTTATTCCTAATATCTTATCAAATTAATAACTCCACTTGACTTCTACTTTTGGTCTCGGTACTTATTCCTTAACAATGTGTACATACGTATGTATATATTCTTATTACCTTCTTTTCCTTCCTTCTCCTTCTTACCCCAACTATGACCTTAAAAATATACTATACAATATGCATTATATAAATCAATCAATAATATTTATACGTTCTTCTCTTCATAGAATCCTAGAATTCAAGAGACCCCAGGGGCCACCCAGTCCAACCCCCTGCCATGCAGGAACACCCATCAAAGCATTCCCGACAGATGGACATCCAGCCTCTGCTTAAAAACCTCCAAAGAAGGAGGAGAGTCCACCACACTCCATGGAGGCAGCAGCAGATTCCATGGCCGGACAGCCCTGACCGTCAGGAAGTTCCTCATGAGGTTCAAGTGGAGTCTCCTTTCCTGCAGCTTGAATCCATTGCTCCTTGTCCTGGTCTCTGAAGCAGCAGAGAGCAAGCCTGCTCGCTCCTCAACATGACATCCCTTCAAATATTTAAACTAGGGATGGGATGAATCCAGAATTTTCCAAATCCGAATCCGGATCTGAATCCCTGAAAGGTTCTGGGAATCCATAAATCTCACGAATCTCGAATCTTTTGAATCCTTTTTTTAAAAAAGGGTTTAAAAGGCAAGGAAAAGAAGGATAATGTTGGACAAGACACACTCTGTCAGCCTCAGCAAAAGCCTAGGCAAAAGCAAACCTCCCTCTGAAGAAATCTGGCCAAGACAATTGTCATAGTTTTGCCTCATAATCTCCCCAGACTGAAAGTGTCATGAAGGCCCTTTCTACACAGGCAGAAAAAAGTGGATTAATCTCACCTTTTCCTGCCTGTGTAAACAGGGCCACATGCTACAGCAGAGAGATAATCCGGGTCAAAACCGGCTTTTCGTTGCACAGCTCCTTCTGGTATCCTGGGGTTTGTAGTTTGATGATGCTCCAGCACACTTTGGTAGAAAAGGCTGTGACACCTGGTGAAACTCCAAAGCCCAGAATTGTGCATGAAAGAGCTTTGCAAGGGAGCCATGCAAAGGAATCTTTCAGCTGTCCTTGAAATCTCAAAAAGACTGTTCCTTCCAGTCAAGTGCTGAACTTAAATATTAAATGTTCGATTTAAATATCTTAGAATATAACCCCAGATGTAATTTCTGAAATTGTTAGCAAAGGCCATTATTACTCGAAGCGAGAAACTCACCTACTTGCCATCTCCCCTTGTGTGTCTGGTTGCCCAGGTTTTCGGGTGTCCTGATCTCCAACAAACTTTTGGTTGGTGGATTCAAAAGATTCGGTTTGCCTATTTTGGCACAGGGATTCGGATTCACGAATCTTGAATCCTTGCCCAAGATTCGAGTATTCGAGGATTCGGTTGGCCCATCCCTAATTTAAACATGGCTACATGTCCCCTCTTCACCTTTTCCTCTGCAGACTAAACCTACCCAGCTCCCTCAACCGCTCCTCAGAGGGCTTCATGGCTTCCAGACCCTCCACCATTTTGGCCGCCCTCCTCTGGACACGTTCCAGCTTGTCAACATCCTTCTTGAACTGAGGTACCCAGAACTGGACACAGGATTCCAAATGAGGCCTAACCAATGCAGAATAGAGTGGTACCATTACCTCCCTCAATCTAGACACCAGACTCCTACTGATGCAGCAGAGAATCGCATTGGCTTTCTTGGCTGCCGCATCACACTGCTGACTCATGTTCAGCTTGTGATCTACCAAGACTCCTAGATCCCTTTCACATACTGCTGTCCAGCCACGCATTCCCCATCTTATATTTGTGCCTTCTGCCAAAGTGTAGGACTTTACATTTCTTTCTGTTGAAATTCATTTTGTTAGCTTTGGCCCAGCTCTCCAGTCTGTCCAGGTCATTTTGAATTCAGATCCTGTCCTCTCCCAATTTGGTGTCATCTGCAAATTTGATCAGCATGCCCTCCACTCCTTCATCCAAGTTATTAATGAAGATGTTGAATAGCAGCCCTGGGTCCAGGACAGAACCCTGTGGCACCCCCAAAAGTCACTTCTCTCCAGGATGAAAAGCAGAGAGAAGAGACGAGTGGGGTGCCACAGGGTTCTGTCCTGGGCCCAGTGCCCAGGATGTAAATATATGTAGATGCAAAAATATAATGTTAGTTTGTTGTTGTCAGTTCTGATCAGACTTTGGAAATTTTACTTTTGGGGGCTACAACTTCCAAAATTCCTCAGTGAACATGTCCATTGTGCTGGCTTGGGGATTCCGGGCACTGTAGTCTAAAAAATCAACTTTTCCAAACTCTGGTTCTGATGTTTGCTACAGTACCCTGGCAGATTCAGTTTCCATAATGGATGTTCTAGCTGTGTTGCTATAGACAAAAGAGGGACGAAGTGTGGCCTGAAGGCTACATGTGGCCCTTGGGGCCCCAAAATATGGCCCCCGAAGTAACCAGAAGCTCCTCCAAAGCCCTCATCTGCCATGGCACCCCAAGTTGCCTCTGTTCCATAACCAGGCCTGGAAACAGATTGACACGGATCTAGAAAATCTGTCTCATTGAGAAATCGCTGGAGCTGGGAAGCCATCGCGTGCTCCAGAACCTTGCCCAAAAGGGGAATGTTGGAGACCCTCGCTAGGCAATTATAGTGCTCTGCTTCCACTGTAGCTGCTGTGGTCCCTCTTGTGGAATCCTGGGACTTGCAGTTTAAGCAGGAACATTTAAAATTCTCAGCCAGAGAGCTCTAGTGCCTCCATATACGACCAGTCTCAGGATTCAGTAGGATGGAACCATGACAAGTAAAGTGGAATAATACTGCTATAATTGCGAAGTGTGAAAGGGCTCCCCTCCTTCAGTCACTTAAGTGAGCAGGAAGCTTTTATAATTTGCTGACCCCATTTTAGGATGCATCTACATTACAGAGTTAGAGCGCTAGGATCCCTGTTCTTCTGCCATGGGTCCATCTGGTGGAGGAGTGGAGTTTGGTGCTTGCTCTTCGGAAGGAGAGAACAAGACGGGTGTGGTTTCAGATCTGATCTGGTCTGATGTCAGAGCTAATCTTAGGATGCAATCTAGATAGGCAGCCCATTGATTCCCATAACCTCAGCTATGACTGTAACATTCTTTTGTGATGCTAAAGTATCTGATGGATAAATTCCTCCCAATGCCTCCCTCTCTCCCTCTCTCTCTCTATCTCTCACACACGCATACATTCACCACCAGCAATAGAAAAAACAACCCAACCAAAACAGATCATCAACAGATAAGCCACAACGGTGATTAATCCTAATCAAAAGATTAGAAAAAATAAGTTCATTTTCACCTAGTACCCAAAGACAACAGGGATGCATTTTGAGTAAAAGAGATAAATACAGTTTTGGGTTGGAGACTCTGGGGAATGCAAAAACAGCTTTGGGGCTGCATGCAACCCACAGACCATATTTTCTTCATCATATCTAATTGTAGTAATGACATTTTGGGAAGCCACCACTCAGAAAGGCCTGGCAGAGGTAGTGTTTGTGTGGGGCAGGCACGACCCTGGGAGAGGATCTCGGAGACAACAGCCGTGGCTCCGTATTCCACTTTCAACCTGTTATGGAGTCTTGGGGTTTGCAGTTTAGGGAGCAACATTTAAGATTCTTGGCCAGAATTCCACAGGATGCTGGAAGTGGAATAATAGCATTATAAAGGTGTATTGTGGAAATGGCTTCGGTGGCTAATGAACTCAAGCCAAAAGGATGTTCAGCTGTTGACCTGCTCAGAGGTGAAAGAAAAGTCTTCGGCTGTACAACATATATAAAAGGAATAAGGTAAGTGAGAAGCATGAATCAGGAAAAGCTGGAAATCATAAAACAAAAAATGGTAAATGTGGTGCTGGAAAAGAGTTCTACAGATGCCACTGACTGCTCGAAAGACAAATGAATGGGTCTTACAGAAAATCAAACCTGGACTCTTCCTAGAAGCCAAGACGATTGACCTGAAACCATTGTACTTTGGCCATACGATGAGGTGATGTCATTCATTGGAAAAGATGATAATGGTTGGCTAAGTGGTAGAAAAGATCAAGGAAGCCGCTGTTGCCCTGAGTTTGCAAGATTTGGGCAGGGCAGTGGATGACTAATGCTCTTGGAGTTCTGTCATTCAGAGTGTCACCACAAGCGAAGGTCAGCTTGACAGCAAATAGCGACGACTGTTCCTTTAAGACCTGATCCGTGTGAAGAGTAAGGCCATTTCCACACTACACTCCTGTAGTGCTATTATTCCACTTTCACCATCCTCTGGAATTCTGGGGTTTGCCATTTCCTGAGGCCCAAGAGCTCTCTGGCTGAGAATGCTCAAGGCTCCTTCCTAAACTCCAAATCCCAAAGTTCCATAGGATGTCAAAAGTGGAACAATAGCACTGTAACAGTGTAGTGCAGAAACGGCCTAAGATGGGAAGCGTTGATTGGATCAGGAACAATCCAGACTTTAAGCTTTCAGATCCAAAACCTGAGATCATCCTTTGTGATGTCACAACGGGCAGACCCTCATGTCATCATTAATTGTGGGACATGAAGCATCACCCACAGTTGCTCTCAGCTTGTCTTTCTGATAATAAACCCCATGTTGTGTATATGTATATATATGCATGCACGTATTACTGCCTCTTTCATTCCTCCATATCCTCAACGTAGAAACTTCCATTCATACCCATACACAGTTGCAAGCTTTGGTGCACTTCATGCATTTCACAGATTTAAGACACACACTTGAAAACTGCACAGGATGGCTGTGAAAGAATTTGGCTCAGCTAGGTATGCTCACTGAGGCATCATGCAGCTCGCTGTAGCTACAGTGCCCATTCAATGGCAAATTCACTTTTACTTCCACAGAATATAGCCTTGTTCCCTGTGTTGCCAGAACTCGGCACCTGGCTCCTCTTCCCCGGCCTTAGGCCCTTTCTGCAGTACCCTGCCATCCTGCCATGGGGATGGGAGAAGGACGGGGCCGCAATGGTGCTTCTGCGTGTCATCACAATCTCCCATCCCCAGGCAGAGTGATCGTGGGTTAAATCATTGACAGGTTTTCAGTGACCCACGATCATGCCACCATCCCACACTTACCTGTCCTGTAGAAGGGCAGGAAGCACAACGGCAGTGGAGCCTCCTGTTGCAGCACGGCCTGGGACCAGCTGTGCTGTGGAAGGAAGCGGCGTGTCCATCGTGCTCCCTTCCACAGAGAGCTGGTCCTGGATGGACCACACTCCCTTCCCAGCAGAGCCACCGCTGGGATTGCCACCGGATGCTTCTGCAAGAAGGTAAGCCGTGGAAAGGGCCTTAGAGTCAAGAAGGAGGAATCCCCAAGTGAGAGCACTACATTGAAGGACACTTTTGGCCTGAAGCCCATCTGTGTCCCCAACTAGAACAAAACCACTGAATCAATGGGATTTATTTATGTGTTGACTCACCATTCAGATGAGTTCTCAACAGTAGGAGGTTGAAAGTGGAATCATTGCACTATAACAGACTCGTGCGGAAATGGCCCGAGGGTAGTACCAGAACAGGAATTGAAGCAGCAGAGTGATGGCTTATGTTCAAAGTACTACAAGCTATCTAGCTCAGAGCCAGGGTTTAAATATTCTTTTTCCACCCTGAGGGAGAAATTATAAATGGCTCTCTGGCCAAGAGAACAACGGGGTCTGGAACGAGCTACTGACCTTAGCATTGTGTGACAAAGGACTGATGAGAATCTGGACAGCTCCTTAATGGCTGGGCAGGTGAGGAGACAAAGCAAAGTTTTGGTGGATGGAGAAAGAGGGTCAAAGGCAACCAGTTGTTCTGTGGAAGCAGTTTTGGACACTATTGTTTCAAGGTGGAGTCAATGAGGGACATTTGCAAGGCCAGAGCTTCCATGACAATGGCCCTTTCCGCACGTGGATGTTAAAACGGGCCAAAGTGTCCTGGCACGGAGGTCGGCCACACCTTGGGACGGCCTAGGTGCGGACTATTTAACTCAGTTCCACACCTTAGTCCGATCCAAACCGCCCCTAAGTGGTCCTCCCCTGTGCTAAGTAAAGACCGGAAAAATCCGGTCTTTCAATTTTCTGGAGCGCACCATTGCGTTCCTACTTACCTGTGCAGATGCGCAGGCTCGCACCAATGCGAGCCTGCAACCAGCAGAGTGCGGGCTGTGGCCGTGGCCAGCGTCACCGGTTGGTCCGCACCCAGGAAGACACAGGAAGCCGCCATTTTGAGCCAGAGCAGTGCGGATCTAAAGACCTGGCACTGCTCCGGTTCGCCCTGCACCAATGGAGGAGCCCTGTGGAAGGGCTCAAGGACAGTCTGCATTACTTCGGACCCAAGAAGAACCGGTAAGTAACGGCACGGAGCGATTCACTCGCCTCGTGCGGAAAGGGCCCATGAGCTAGCCGTGCTCTGAGGTCCCAATCTGACCTAGTTTTGCAGTGCACGTGTGCAGCCAGTTCCGCTTTGGCAGCAGGCTTCTCAGCCATAGCAGGATATAGTTTACATTTTATGCCAATTAAATACTTAACAATTAAACCATATCATGGAGTGGGAGTGTACGGCCTGGTAACAAACATCAACCTGCCATAGTGTTTTCTCGGCAAGATTTGTTCAGAGAGCCTTTGCCACCACGGCCTTTCTCTGAGGCTGGGAGAGTGTGACTTCCCCAGGCGGTTTCCATGGGCAAGTGCAGGATTCAAGCCCTGGTCTCCAGAATCGTAGCCCAATGCTTAAACCACTACATGACGCTGCCTCTCAGGCAGGGTCATAGATGTCCTGCATAGGAGCAGCTGCTCTTCTCTGCTTTACAAAAATTCCTAGAAGTGAGACTGCCTGAGGTGCTCCAAAGAGTTCCCTTCAATATTCAAGAGAATCTGGCAGAACAGCAGAAAACTCTGCAGAAATAAGAAGAGATGACAGCTTTCAGCCTAGCCTTCCGTAGACCCACGTGCCATGGTTTGTTGATATGTTTCTCCTTTTCTCATGCTTGCTTAGCGGGAGGGGAGGGGCTCATTCAGCCGAGCTTCTCTCGTGTTTACTGTTGCTTCTCTCCAGACTTTGTTATTGGACTTTGAAGACGGTGGTTTGGGGTAGATCCCCAGCGTGCCTCTGCAGCCACCCAAACATGCCTTGTAAGGATGAGATCAATGTTTTGGTGAGGAGCTCGGAGTGAGATTAGTTGGGGTGGACACCCCACACAGTAATTTGTGGGTTGGGGTAAGGGGAGGAGGGAATTGAGAAAGAGAGAGGGAGAGACATTGGCGGGGGGGGAATCATAGAATCATAGAAATGTAGAGTTGGAAGAGACCCCATGGGCCATCCAGTCCAACCCCCTGCCATGCAGGAACACCCTCAAAGCACTCCCGACAGATGGCCATCCAGCCGCTGCTTAAAAACCTCCAAAGAAGGAGGAGACTCCACCACACTCCATTGAGGCAGCAGATTCCACTGCCGGACAGCCCTGACCGTCAGGAAGTTCTCCCTGAGGTTCAGGTGGAATCTCCTTTCCTGCAGCTTGAATCCATTGCTCCTTGTCCTGGTCTCTGGAGCAGCAGAAAACAAACCCTCTCCCTCCTCTACATGGCATCCCTTCAAATATTTAAACATGGCTATCATGTCCCCTCTTAACCTTCTCTTCTGCAGACTGAACATACCCAGCTCTCTAAGTCTATCCTCATAGGGCTTGGCTTCCAGGCCCCTCACCGTTTTGGCCGCCCTCCTCCGGACCTGCTCCAGCTTGACCATGTCCTTCTTGAACTTGGGTGCCCAGAACTGGACACAGTATTCAAGATGAGGTCTAACCAAAGCAGAGTAGAGTGGTACCAGTACCTCCCTCGATCTGGACACCATACTCCTATTGATGCAGCCGAGAATTGCGTTCGCTTTCTTGGCTGCCGCATCACACTGCTGACTCATGTTCAGCTTGTGGTCTATTAGGACTCCTAGATCCCTTTCACACGTACTGCCATCCAGCCACGTGTCCCCCATCCTATATTTCTGCATTCCATTTTTTCTACCTAAGTGTAGGACCTTACACTTCTCTCTGTTGAATTTCATTTTGTTAGCCTTTGTTAGGGAAGACTGCATCTTGTTTGCAGAAGAGAAATCGCCTGTAGAAGGGATCTGATGTGTCATCTGGCCCAGAGGGGGGGACAGTGTGGCCATCCAGATGCTATTGGACTGCGTGTCCCAGCATTCCAACACTGTGCTGGTAGGGATGAAAGGAATATTCACTGTTATTTCTTTCTCATTAAAAGGCAAACAAACAAACCCAAGGGTTCCTTTGACTCAGGATATCAAGACAGAAAAAATAACAGAGGGGTAAGAATTCTACACCATTTTTAACTGATACCTCTACGTCCAGAAGTGTTTTGGAAGACTATAATGTGTAGGAATGCATGCCAATTATTATTATTAATTATTATTATTGCACAAAAATGTATGTATTTTGTTGTGCAAAAAGTTACATTTTTTCATACTAGCCCCCATTTCCAGAAATACACATGGAGGTTGTCCAAAACCCACTATTTTTTCACACACACACACAAACTCCACATGGACTTCTGCAGGCAGTGTTTACTATTGTTGTTGTTGTTGTTGTTGTTGTTGTTGTTATGTCAAACAGTCAGCCTTCCTTATCTGTAGATTATATATCCATGGATTCACAAAACCATGGCTTGAAAACATAAAAAGAATCCAAAAGGCAAACTTCAGTTTTGCCATTTTATATAAGGGATGTCATTTTACCACACTGCTGTACGTACTGGGTCTTGAGCACCCATGAATTTTGGTATCCGTGGGCAGGGGTCCTGGAACCAAACCTTAGTGGATACCAAGAGCCCACTATATAACATGTTTAAAAAAAAAAGAAAGAGAGAGAGAGAGAGAAGAAAAACCTCCCATCTGATCTGATCTGATTTTTGGCCTGAAACCAGGTGACAAAGGTGACTAGAAGTGATGCGACGCCAATCCCTCTGTTTCGTGATGCAGGGGAAGTCGAAGGCTCGCTCCAGCCCCCTTGACAGTAATCCATCCCTAAGCCACTGATGTAGAAAGGAAATCCTTTGTAACATTGTGAGAGGATGCGCCCTGCCTTCAGATCAAGCCCCCCATCCTATTTTAAAGCCCCCTCCTTTCTTAACGCTTGCATTTCAGCTGACGCAGGAGAGAATGGATCCCAGTATCTTTTTCCGCCCCAGCAAAGTCAAAGCAGCAGGTTGCAGCAGGGAGAATGATCTATGTGACAGATGCACGGAGAAGCACTGGAGCAAACCAGTTGAGGGAAGATCCCGGTGGTTCAAAGAAATTCCAGAGAAACTGAAAGGTTGGGCAACCTCACGTTGTCCGTGACACAGGAACTGCGCAAAGGGTTGCTTCTTGCAGCATTCCGGGGAAACTCGGTTGCTCTTGATTCCTCATTACGCATACGTTTCACCAGTGACTTCATCAACACTGTATAGAAGGAAATACAAGTGAATCATACCATTTACCTGCCCAATTTGATTTTCCTGAGAATGCAAAAGCACTCCCTGAATTCTCCCCATGTCCACAGGTTTTATTTTAAGTGGATATTCCAACTGCACAAATTCCCTGATACTTTTTTTTGTAAGCCAAAGCAAAAAAATAAAGCCTGCTTTACTCCTTATTTAGACCGTGTATCACCGGCCGTTTCCTCCTCAGGAATCAGCAGTTCTTACATCCTATATAGGAACAATATATTTATAAATTTGCCCCAGTTCATTAATAACAGAGCAATCCAAAGGCTCCTATGGGGATAATTCTTCACTAAAAAGACTTCCCAAGGGAAATGAGGAGAAATTTGTGCGGAAGTCTTCAAAAGTCAGAGGATTTTCAAATGATATTCACAGTTTGGGACTTATTCCATGCAAAATTCACATGTGGTTGTTTTTTTCAGAAAACATTTTCTGGACAAAGGATAGCATAGGAAATCCTGTGCAGAATTTTTTATCTATACAAATCAACCACGTGCACATTTTGTGCAGAATAAATCCCCAGTTACAGCATTTTCAGGTCAGTAAACAGCACAGATCTGCATAGAAATGCTATTTCCTACACAAAAAATGCTGTTTTCTGCATAAAACTACATGCAAATTTTGTGACGAGTAAGTCCCAAAATGTGAAGATTCTCATCAGTTCAGGATTCTTCTTAGGGTTTCTCGCTGCTCCAAAAATCTGTTTTTCAACCATTTTGTCGATATTTTAAAATATTCTTTTTGTCCCTAATGGATTCTGCACCCAACTCAGTGACACTTGTACCCATGCAATGGTTAGTGCTGCTTCCCTATCAAATTTGTACTGCCAAAATTGGTACTGGTTCAAATCTGGGCTTCTCCTGTTTTCACCAAGATTGACTGAAAACGCTGGTATTTAAGCACTAAAGAAACACTGAGGATGAAATCTGCATTGTGCTCACGTGATGAGAATCTACACTCGTGTAGTTACGTTTTGCTTACAGTGCACCAATCATTTTGGTTACAGTACACTGAATGCTAACATTGCACCATGGACGGTGTATCTGCTGCTGATTGTAACCAAGTGCAATGGGGAATAATGCACAAGGACAGCTTCTGCCATCCAAGGTAATCAAGTGGGACTTTGAAAATACTTGTACACCACTGTGCAGCTGCATGTGCAATATTTGCACTTGCCTAACTCTGTTTATACAACCGTGAACTGAATATGAATGCTATGCGATGGTCAAAAATGTACAACCACATACATAAAAGAAATTGTGGGGTTGTAAAAGACCAAAAGGATGCCGACCACAATGTCTTTAGTTCCCTGCCGTTTTCCCAACTACACAGGATCAGTTTTCACACTACACATTTTTTCCCATTTGTACATTTTTTTACATTCTTTTATTTTAAAAGAAGCTCTGCAATTTCAGGCTGCTTTGAATGAAGAAGGCTATAACAACAACAATATCAGGCATCTTTTGCTGAGAATTTCTGAGGACAGACTTTGACTCTCTTTTGTTACTGCTATCAGGGGCCATTTCTGCACTTGGCTGTTATAGCACTATGATTCAACGTCCTATGGAATCCTGGGGTTTGCAGTTTTGGGAGGGGCCATAGGAGGTTGAAAGTGGAATTATCGCGCTATAACAGCCTAGTGCGGAAATGGCTTATGGAATGGCCCTCTGGAAGAAATTCGACAGCTTAATATGCACAGTCCAAATTTAAAAGAGCATTAAAGACCATTCTCTTCTGGCAGGCCTATCCCGATAAGTTTAAATTGTGAATTTTAACTACGAATTTTAGATACGTATTGACTAGTTTAATTAGGTATTTGTATTATTCGTTCTTTTAAATTGATATCACCTATTTTAACCGTTATTTTTTAACTGATATTCTATTTTTAACTCACGTTATATGTTACGTGGTAATCCGTTGTTGTTCCCCGCTTTGCTCCATGGGAGAGGTGGGCAAATGATGATGATGATGATGACGACTTTGGGATCTTGACCATTTTGCTGTATGTGAGTCTGCAAGCCATTTTGTAGGTACTACACCCACACTGGTACTTCTTAGGCAGAGTACTGCCAGTGGCTGGCGTGACAACAGTAGGACATCTCTGTCCTGTGAGAGGAGATGGAGTACTTACTCTGCTCTGCCTCGAAAAGGGTGTGGGTTTGCAGCTTTGCCCAGGATGAGATGGATTAAAAGGCATCATTTTGTTGGAGAGGCAATGGAGTTAGCGGAGAGGGAACCTTTACTGTTTGGCATTTACAGCCGTAGTTCTCAGACTTCAAATGGCCAAGAAGATACGAGTCTCCTATCTGCATCAACCTTCCCCCAAGATCACCTTAAACATCACCTCAAGCAAACATAACAAGGTACATGGCTCTGACAAGTATAGAAATATCTTCTGGGGGATGCTCTAGCTGGAGATCCTACACCGAGTGGACTTGCTGGCCCACAAGGCCCCTTCCAAGGCTGTGACTCTATGGGAAGACTGGTTCACTCACCCCAAAGGTGTAAGGAGTCTTAATTCAGCACTCCACCTTGAAATTGTTATGCAAAAGAGCTAGAAAGATAAGGAAACTTTTTTACATGGATGGTTTTCGGATCCTCCCTTCTTAGAGGTTTCTTAGGAAGTCTAGTTTTGTCCTCCTACATAAAATGGTCCTTTTGACCTTTAAGCACAGACATTTTCCAACTTTTCTTCAAGGAAAGCTGCCTTTGGAGTGAGCATTGCTTTCTTCTTACCTCTTAGGCGAAATAGAAGTGAGGGTTTACACTCACTGAATCAAAGAATCATCATGGAAGTAATGTAGTTAAGTCTTTTACTCCAAGTCTCAAGTCAAATCTCAAGTCCTTGCAAGATACTCTCAAATCTAGGAGCCAGTTTCTGAAGAGGAAAATAGGATCCTTCTTGCTTCCCATTTCCAAAGCTGGACGGGGGGTTTTGGATCCTTCTTACTCCCCATTACTGAAGCTTCAAAAGCTTTAGAAGGAAAGATCCTTCCCTGCACTCTGGGAGCGAGTCTTGCCTTCTGCTGTTAGGAAAAGCTTTAGAAAGCTCCTCAGATATGCAGTAGGGTCAGGCTGCCAAACAAATCTCAACCCCACTTCAGGGCTGTTCCTTAACCCATGTGCTGTTCCCCCCTGAGAAACAGCCCAGGCTTCAGGCTTGAGAGAGATCTCCACATCTAGAGACGGACGCATTGTTCTAAGGCCGTTTCCACACTAGATGATTATAGTGCTACTATTTCACTTTCAACATCCTATGGAATCCTTTGAGGCCCCTCCCTAAACTGCAAACCCCAGGATTCCATAGGATGTTGAAAGTTGGATAATAGCACTATAACCATCTAGTGCGGAAATGGCCTAGGTTGTAAGGCTTCTGGATGAATGTGTTATGTTACTGAACCACAGGCAGCAAGTCAGTCACTAAAAATGTCGGGTAGCCCTCCATCTTTTAGTAATGGGATGTGCAGTAGGAGTTAAGTAGCAGCTTGCTTGTGACAAGGTATGAGAACCGGAGACCATTAGATAAACAAAAGCTAGGAATGCACGGATAAGCTTAGCCAGGCTGCACCGAGACTTCAAGGTCTCTTTGCCCGCGGGAAGATGTACTCTTTGTATTTTATGTTTCGAATCTTGCTAACTGCCTCCAGTTCACTCACTGAAGTCCTGTACAAAGTGTCATGCTCCTACTAAATAGTGTTTAAGCACTGTTCTATTTGTGTTTGTGAATTCAGTTCATGACAAAAAATATACAAGTCACAAGTCCAGTTGAGTCAGCGTGTCATTTATTGCAAAGTCGAGTCCAAGCCAATTGTCTCAAGTCTGTATCACTGCATCATAGAGTTGGAAGAGAACACGAGGGCCTCCCAGGCCAACCCTGTTCTGCCAAGCAGGACAGCACAATCAAAGCCATCCCCAAAAATGGCCACTCAGCCTCTGTTTAAAAACCTCCAAAGAAGGAGACTTCACCACACTCCATGGAGGCAGCATCATATTCCATTTTTACAGTATTTTTTATTGTTGGGAAGTTCTTCAAAAATTTAGGTGGAATCTCCTTTCCTGTTGTTTTCTTGATCCCACCTGTTCACAAATGCATAGAGGCCAGGGTGGTGGGGGAAGCTCCCCTCCACCCCCACGGAGATTTTTGGCCAATGTCAGAAGTCTGCATTCAGTTCAAGGTTGCAGAAGTGGAACTGTGCAACCAATGGCTTTGCGCATGGATGTGCCCTGTGTAGGATCTTGCAGTTGCAAGTTGTGCATGGATGCAAATGTGCATTTGACTGTACATTCAGCACCTTTGAACATTTCTTTCCCTTGCGCAATGTTTCCATTCATCACAAGGGCTGTGCAACACAGCTAATGAAAGTAGAGATTTATGTGACACAATCTAAATGTAGGATCTTGGCCAGATACCTCACACCATACAAGCACAATAGTGTAGGATCGTATTGCTTCTTCTAGTATGGTCTGCGGCAAATGATGAGTGCACCTGTGGATAATTGAGGCACTGCACTACAGACCTTGGAAAGTTACATGTAAGAAGAAGGAAAATCATGGCATGTTGAAGACATCTCACCTGGCTTGATGTGAAAGAGATCTAGGAGCCTTAGTAGACAATAGGCTTAACATGAGTCAACAGCGGGATGTGGCAGCTAACAAAGCCAATGCAATTCTAGGCTGCATTAATAGGAACAGAGTGTCTAGGTCAAGGGAAGCAATGGTACCACTCTATTCTGCTTTTGTCAGACCAGACCTAGAATACTGAGTCCAGTTCTGGGTACCACAGTTCAGGAAGAATATTGACAAGCTGGAAGGTGTCCAGAGGACAGTGACCAAAATGGTAGAAGGCCTGGAAAACATGAAGCCTTATGAGGAGCGGTTTAGGGAGCTGGGGATGTTTAGCCTGGAGAAGAAAAGGTTAAGAGGAGACATGATAGGCCTGCTTAGAGATTTAGAAGGATGTCATATGCTACAAGGGATCTCCTAATATATTTATCCAGATTAACATGAGTAGGTCTTTGAATTCTTTCTGATGGAATGTCATGTAGAAGATGGAACAAGCTTGCTTTCTGCTGCTCCAGATACTAGAAATCCAGATTCTAAATCCAGATTGATAAGGGTTCTGTCCTGGGTCGAATGCTTTTCAATATTTTTATCAATTATTTAGATGATGGGATGAAGGGAATCCTTATCAAATTTGCAGATGATACAAAACTGGGAGGAGTGGCTAACACACTGGAAGATGGGAACTAAATTCAAAAGGACTTTAATAGACTAGCAAACTGAACAGAAATAAATAAGATGAAATTCAACAAATTCTACATTCAGGTCACAAAAAAGTACAGGTATAGGATGGGGGAAAATTGGCTTAGCAGTGCTACATGTGGAAAAGACCATGAGATTATTGTTGATGACAAATTGAACATAAGCCAGCAATGTGAGATTGCAACAAGGAAAGCAAATGCTATTTTAGCCTGCATTAAAAGAAGCATAACTTCCAAGTCAAAGGAAGTAATAGTCCCACTATATTCTCCAGGCCTCATCTGGAGTACCGTGTTCAGTTCTGGATGCCTCTTTTTAAAAACGATATAGGCATGTTGGATTGGGTTCAGAGAAGGGCAATGAGGATGATAAGAGGTATGGAGATGAAAGTTTTAGGACCTGTGTCTGGATACCAGTAATGGTATGGTTTGGATGGGCACTATATCTAACTGGCATCATATTTAATTGGCAACACGCTTTAATTGGCACTGAAACCAAAATCAAACCTGAAGGTGACCAGGAGGTCAAACCAACAGAGGGAAAACTCTGACTGCGAATGTGAGAAAGAAAGGCTGGTCAGCCTAAGACACCCTCCAGGTACGACCGGGCCATTTTTCAAGCAAACAGATGCTGTTCTTGTGGATAATAGGCTTAAGCAGAAGCTGGAGTTTTCCCAGGGAATGCAATTGTGAGAAGCCCACCAGGACACTGATCGACAGATAGCCGTCCCCTGTGCACCTGGACTCCTTCCTCTTGACTTGTAGCACCCACAAGAGACAGCTATTACAACAGTCATCATGCCCTCGTCATCCAAACACTGCAAACGTTAGTAGGTTGATAGTCCGTTCTCTGTGCTGCAACCCCCATTGTTCCACATCTGGAACTGCACATATCTTCCACCGCCACAGGCTTTTTTGGGGGTACAAATATCCCTGGTTCCAGGATGCCCAGTACAGTCTCTCAGAGGTCTACTCGTCACTCTGTCCATCCAGCTTCTGAATGAGAACTGTCCTTAGGTCCTACCTAAGCCAAGCCACGTTCCAGCTTCTGCACTACTCTTCTGGACTGGTAATTATAACCTCAACCCTCAGCGTCTCTATCTATTTTTCCTCCCTTTATACTTCAGTTAGCTCTTGTGTGAATGTGTGACTGTGCGTATCTTGTGTGCATGCATGAGTGAATTCCCCTCAATAGAACGCATTTTTAGTTTATTTTTGAATCTCTGGCTGTTTCTTTTCCTGCATGAGCCTGTAAACATTGGTAGAAAGGTCTCACTATGTTCTCCCGCTCTTGCTAACTTCACTAATTTGAGCTAATTCATTCCCCACTTTTGCAAGGAGGTACTGGCTCCACAGAGTGACCCTCGTGGCACCTACTTTTGGGGGTAACAAGAGCATATGAAGAGAGGTTGGTTGAGCTGGGCATTTTCAGCTTGGCGAAGAGAAGATTGAGGAGTGACATGATGACACTCTTTAAATACGTTGAGGGTTGCCACAAAGAGGAGGGGGTAGGCCTGTTCTCTGCTGCCTCAGTGGGAAGGATCAGGTCTAACAGTTTTAAGTTGCAGGAGGGCTGTCATGGGCTTCCAGGACCTAGACTCAGACGCCGAGTCTGAGGCAGCAGAACCTGCTCTGAGCCCTGGCACAGAGACTGGTGCAGCAGACCCTGCAGAGCAGACAGGACCACCACCCGCCCCAGGGACAGAAGTGTCGGCCCCAGCAGGGAGCCCTGCTCACCCTGACACAGAGAATGATCTTGCCATACCTGCCTTTGCCCAGCGTAGACACCAAAAGGGCCTCCTGCATCACTCCCAGCAAATTTAGGCCAAGCACCAATTAATCAGGCACCAGCTGCACTGACCCTGGAGCCTACAAGAACTGAGCCTTTCCCCTCTAGCTTTGGTCAGCAATCAACTGACCATTTCTCCCACGCATGCTTCTGTTTGCTTCCCTTTCCTGTGTTTCTGCCTTTGACTTGTGTTTGCTTTTGCCTGCCTCTGATTTATGGACATTGTTGGGGCTCTTATTGCTTCGCATTTGCAAAGCTGTTTCCTTTCTTCAGTAAACTGACCACTTAAGTTACTCCTGAGTTTCTGACCTGTGTTTGTTATCAACTTCTCCTGGCTGCCAGCCCACTGGAAGGAAGTTGTTGACAGTGAGAGCAGTTTAGCAATGGAGCCAATTGCTTAGAGAGGTGGTGGGTCTGCTTCTCTGTACATCAAGAAGAGCCTGGACAGCTCCCGGTTGGGGATGCTCTAGCTGAAGATACCACATGGAGTAGGAAGTTGGGCCTTATGGCCTGCGGGTCCCCTTCCAACTCTATGTTTCTATGACAGAAACTGATAGATTGAAATTGCAAGAAAAGAGATTCTACCTAGACATTAGAAAGAACTTCAGAACTGTAAGAACTGTTCTACAGTGGAATAGGTTGCCTCGGATGCTGGCGGACTTTCCCTTTTTGAAGATCTTTAAACAGAGGCTGGAGGGTCACCTTTTGGGAGTGCTGTGGTTGTGTATTGCTGTCTGGCAGGGGGTTGGACAAGATGGCCATCGTGGTCCCTTCCAACTCTAAGATTCTGCACTTATAAGACCAGGAAATTGGGCAAGCTAAAGCACTGAATGGTAACAGAATAATTTCAGAAGCATCTCTGTTCAAGTCTAGAGGGTGAAAAGGTCAAGCATATGAGACCAGCTGACCTCTTTCTATTTATGGATCCACTTTTGTTTATTGTGTCTGGTGGAAGAGAACGTTGATGTTTTCCTCCTCCTCGAATCCCTCTGTGGTTGCGCCAGCCCTGATGGGTAGCAATCACTACTTAAGCTACCATGTTTTGCAAACAGCTCACAGCAGCCCAGGTGAAAATCCCTCAAGTCATCAAGATGAAGCAACGTCCAGATCAAAACAATCACCTCCTCGCTTTGCATCGCATGAGTTGTTTTCGGCTGCTGTGGCTTGTTTATTTTGGAAGAGTGGAACAATTAGGGCAGATGCTGTCTGAGAATTACCTGGCAGAGGATTATGATACAGTAGGATGGGAAGACCGCATGTATCTTGGGTGATGGCGGAGAACAAACAAGATGTTATTTTTTTCCCCAGGGCATAAAGTGTTTGTGCATTTTGGGAATGTAAGGCTGAGAGATGACACCGGTTTTAAAAGAATTGCACTCGCTGCTAATGCGTCCCTCTTCTGAATTCATAGACCATTTCCGCAAGCGGTGAGGGAATCGCTCCCTGCCGCTACTCACCGGATCTTCTGGCGGTCCGGTCCGGTCCAGGGTGAGGCGGAGCAGTGTGTGGTCATAGATCCGCACTGCTCCAGCGTCCAAAATGGCGCTCCCAGTTGCTCATGGGTCTCTACCAACTGCTGAAGCTTGCCAGCCTAAAGCCCGCCCTCCGCAGATCACAGGCTCGCGTTGGTGCGAGCCTGCGAATCTGCATCGGAGAGCAGGCACGCAATGGCACGTGCCGGCATTTTGAAAGACTGGAAAAATCAGGTCTTTCAAAAACACAATGGAGGGCCATTTGGGGTCATTCCGGAGCAGACTGAGGTGCGGATCTACGGTAAGTAGTCTGGACCCAGTCTGTCCCAAGGTGCAGACGTCCTCCGTGGAGGACGCACTGCACCGTTTTACTTACCCCGTATGGACATGGCCATAGAATCTCAGCACTGGAAGGGACCACAAAAGCCATTGAGTCCAGCCCCATGGTATGCAGGAACAGGCAGTTAAAACCCTGGAGTCTGGAACTCCCTTCCCGGGGAGACCAGAACGGTCTCCACTTTCTCGTCCTTCCAGCAGCAGGCTTAAAGCCTTTTTATTCAGCCATTCTTTTAAAACAGGCCATTTCCGCACTAGCCTGTTATAGTGCTATTATTCCGCTTTCAACATCTTATGGATTCCTTGGGTTTGCTTGTTTAGGGAGGAGCCTTTAGACTCCTCAGCCAGAGAGCTCTTTGGCCTCAGGAAGCTACAAACCCAGAATTCCACGGTATGTTGAAACTGGAATCATAGCACTATAACAGTGTAGTGAGGAAAGGCCCACAGTTTCAAACCACTGCACCACACTGGTTCTTTATTCCAGCACCAAGTTAGAACACAGCTTTTTATAAAAGGCCCAAGATTTCACCCAAACTTTTATTCACACATGATTTGGGAGTGTTTTTTGTTTTTTATTTTTAAGATTATCTTTTCAAAAATTGCCTAAATATTTTATTTTTTAAAAAAGATGTTCAAATTATTTTTATTGTTTTAAATTGTTATTTGTTGTTTCAATTTTAAAGTGGCTTCACTGTAAGATTCTCATGATGGGGCGGTATATAACTATTTTAAAGACATACATTGCAAATAAATGTGATAGGAAGAGGTGTTCCACTTTAGGCTCTCAAAATGCCCCTGAACCTTTTCCCCACTGCCTATGCAAATGTACTAGTTTAGTAAAAATGTAAAGAATATTCAAAACTATTTTTAAAAATGGTTGAAAAAGCATGTTTTCCCAATGTTGAGAAGCCTTGGTAAGAAGAACTTGGACAGATGAGAATTTTTGCAGTTAAGGACTTAATCTGTGCAAAATTCGCATGAAGGTGATTTTTCATAGAAAACAATGTTTTCTATACAGAAAATGAACTTTCTACAAAGATATATTATTTCCTGCATAGAAAAGTGGTTTCCTGCATAGAAAATGGTGTACTTAAGGATTTGTTGTACACAAAATTCACTTGTGGTTGTTCTACACAGAATATGGCATTTCCTGCACAATAAACAGCTTTTCTGTGCAGGAAATAATATTTCTAATGGGAAATGTATTCTGTGCTGTTTCTTGCATGGAAAATATCTTCTTCTGTTTAAAGTAACCATGGATGAATTTTGTATAAAATAGGTCCTGAATTGCTAATGGTCTTCAAAGACTTTCTCATAAAGAAGAAAAAAATTGCTAAAATTACTTGTTGCTCCCTTTGAAAAGAAACTTAGCAAAGAATTACATCCCTACTAGTTAGCTAATTTCCCACCCAAGGGGATTCACAGCATAGATCAAAACATCATATTGTGTGTTGTTCTGGACCTTCGTTTCCGACTTACGGGAATGCTAAGGCGAACCTATCATGGGGTATCCTGGGGGCTGAGAGTGTGTGACACACCCAAAGTCACCCAATGGGTTTCCATGGCTGAGCGAGGAATCGAACCTTGGTCTCCAAGACCGTAGTCCACCGGTCAAACCACTACATCACACTGGTTCATCATGCAGCCATTAAAAACAATGGTGATTTTTAAACCTTAGAATCTGTGGAATAAATTGCTCTATTTAAACACCATTACTTTCAAAGAGTATGGCCATTTCCGCACTAGAGTTTTACAGCGCGATGATTCCACTTTCGACATCCTATGGAATCCTGGGGTTTGCAGTTTCGGGAGGGACCGGCTGGCCCCTCCCGAAACTGCAAACCCCAGGATTCCATAGGATGTCGAAAGTGGAATCATCGCGCTGTAAAACTCTAGTGCGGAAATGGCTTAAGTGTGTGTATGTGCCTTCAAGTTACCTGTTGACTTAGAATCCTAGAGCTGGAAGAGACCCCAAGGTCCGTCCAGTCCAACCCCGTTCTGCCACACAGGAAGACACCATCAAAGCATTCCTGGCAGACGGCCATCCAGACTCTCTTTAAAAACTTCCAAAGGAAGAGGAGACTCCACCACCCTCCAAGGCAGCAGCGTATTCCACTATCAAAGGACTCTCACCCTTGTAGTTTGAAGCCCTTGCTCCCTGTCCTAGTCTTTGGAGCAGCAGAAAACAGACTTGTCCCATCCTCCATATGACATCCTTTCAAATATCTAAACATAGTTATCATGTCACCTCTTAAGCTTCTCTTCTCTGGGCTAAACATCTCCAGCTCCCTCAGCCGCTCCTCATAGGGCTTCACGGTTTCCAGGCCTCTTGCCATTTTGGTCGCCCTCCTCTGGACACATTCCAGCTTGTCCATATCGTCCTTGTACTGTGATGCCCAGAACTGGACACAGTATTATTCTAGGTGAGGTCTGACCAAAGCAGAAGAGAGTGGTACCATCACTTCCCTTGACCTGGAAGTCATGCTCCTATTGACTCAGCCTAGAGTCACATTGGCTTTTTTAGCTGCCACATCACAGTGCCAACTTACAGTGACATCATAAATTTCGCAGGGTTTTCTTAGGCAAGACATTCTCAGAGGTAGCTTTGCCAGTTCTTTTCACTGAAATCTAGCCTACAGCACCTGGTATTTCTTGGCAGCCTCCCATCCAGATACTAACCAGACCTGACTCTGCTCAGCTTCCAAGATCAGGTGGGATCAGGTGCCTTTAAGGTATTCAGGTCCTAAAAATATTTTAAAAATTTAATGATGGTAAAAGCGTAGCACCCGTGCCTCAAACACATTATGACTGTGAAAAAGCAAGAACCAGATTTACATCCATTTCCGCACTACACTGTTATAGTGCTATTATTCCACTTTCAACATCCTGTGGAATCTTGGGGTTTGCAGTTGAGGGAGGGGGCCTTTAGTATTCTCAGCCAGAGAGCCCTTTGGCCTTAGGAAACTACAAACCCCAGAATCCCACAGGATGTTAAAAGTGGAATAATAGCACTACAACAGTGTAGAGCAGACATGGCCTAAGTTACCTTTGAGCCAGTCTAGAGATTTCTTTTGAAATTCATAAGCAGGAAACAGGCAATGGATGCAACTTTTGCTGGGAAACCTGTCACTGAATCCAACCAAAGCCTGTTAGGACGAGACTGTGGAATCTTTGGAACCTCAAGATGTTTTGGGCAGTAACTCGCATGACCTCCTGTCACTTACCGTGCTAGCTGGGGGTTTTGGAAGCTGAAGTCCAAAACGTTTGGAGGACTGATGTTTTCTTGTCCCTGAAATAGTGTCAAAACAGACAACAGGAGTGCTGTAGCTGTGTTTTCCTGAATGGCATATTGGGGCTGGACTGGATGGCCCTTGGGGTCTCTTCCAACTCTAAGATCCTAGCACGCCAGCAGTTACCTGTCCCCCAGGTTTGCAAACTGGAACTCAGTATTGACTTCCCTCCATAAATGTTCAAATTCTAGTTCATCCATATGAAGATGGTTAAAACTTTCAAACACATATCCACACACAAAAAAAGCATACTTTTTATTGCTTCTATTCTTGTTCTTACAATATAATTTAAAGTCCTGCTTTGATTGCTGATCATTTTGAATAAATACAAGGAATACATCTAACTGCATTTGCAGACACAGGCAAAGTATGATAGTTAACATCCGCCAAAGGCATGCTGACTCCCTCCAGCGTTTCACAGATGAAAACTGGGACACTTGCAGCCGAGCAAGAACGGAGTACGGTCAAGATGGCAAAAGCGATTATTGAGGCAGAACAGACAAGCGAGGAGAAGCTGAAGAAGTCTGCTTTTGCCTGAGCCCCCAGGGAAGGGCAAGTTCATGCTCCCTCGATAATTTCCCTCTTACTGAGTTAATTTTGTACAAACCATTTTTGCCCTTTGGGTTCAGTTTGCAGCAATTCAGGAGAGTTGAGAACAAAGGAGGAAAGGGGGAGGCAGGGGTAGAAGAAGGGGTTTTTCAAAAGCAGCTGAAAAAGCAGGATGAAAGGGTATTAACTAGGATCACCCCTGCCAAAATAAAGCAGCTGGAGAGGATGTTTTCTCACCTAAAAAAAAAAAAAAAAGAATAAAGCCAACAAAATAATAGCGCAGGCACTGAAGTTCAAAGCCCATGGCTGGTTTTCGGCACACTGTGCGAACCTAAAAAGAAAGAAGAGGAAGGGGAAGAAAATGTGAATTTGTATTTGGTTGTTTCTTTAAAATATTGCTCTCCATCACTTCATCTGGTTTTATCGCTATGATTGTGTTTTAGATATATTTTGTTTTAATTTATCGTTTGAGCCAGGGTTAGCTATAGGGAAGCCAAATGAAGGCATTGTCCTCTGGAAATGTTGATTACCCCTAAAGAAATTTTCCTTTAGTCGCTACATTTCTAGCATTGTGGTCCTTTAAAACTTCAGTTGAGCCTTTAGAAATGCAGCTTAGACCACCAAGAAAAGAGAAATAAAATACCAGCAGAAACTGGACAATGAAGACTGCAAACACTCTGCACACCATCTTAAAATACTATAAAAACTGAGATGCTAAAAAAGAAAAAAGAAAAAAGATTTTGCCCACATCTGAAACATGAACATGGGAGGTTTTCTTTAGGGAGTTCCTTCAGTGTTTCGAGATGGGGAGAAAATTGTCTCTCTGGTTGCTCCTTGACCTACTCTGGAAAATGAGATCACCCCTGAAATAATGTCAGAAGGTGCAAAAGGTTCATTTCTTTTTGCGCCTGGATATATAGAAAACAGTCAAGAGGAGGTTTCAGTTGAGAACCACGCAAGATGTTTAGCAAGAAAGCACTCTTGAAATGAGCTGTTGGGCCATTTGACACCTGCTCTCCTCTCCTGGAGAACAGGGAGGATCCCTAAATGGATGTGTCATAAAGTGAGAGAATACGTCATGTGTGCACCCAGGCACAGGAACGCAACGTGGTGTGACCGACATCACCGTAAGCCCGCACCTAAGGGGCACCTCACATAGGTCTGGAAGCACACTGGTCAACACAGGTTCCTTTCCCCAGCTATTGCAAGAACAAATTCTTGAGCTGGAGGTTGAGGAGGAACCATCAAATCCATTTAACTTTCGGTGGCTGCAAATTTTCAGTGAGAACTCAGAGGATGGGACGGCAAAGTCGGATGAAACCACCAGGAGGCGCTGTAGGGAGTCTGGTTTAAATAGTGCTGCGAAGGTGCTCAGAAGACCAGTTCTTTAGGTCTGCTTCTCGGTCCAGCCGCAACCTGCTCTGAAATCCCTTGGATTACAAAAGAAGAACAGAGCCGAGGAGAGTCTTCCCGTGGCTTCGGCAAGGCTCTACACTAGCAGAACCGGCCAGGCTCCAAGCCGCCCTCGGCAGAACAAAACCTTTCCCAAAATCTCCCAGGAGCTCCCCTGCATCCTCGCGGTGTGCAGAGATGTCCAGCGGAGGTCTTCAGATGCTCGGCTTCATCCTGGCATTCATCGGCTGGATCGGCATCGTGGTCAGCACGGCCATGCCCCAGTGGAAGATCAACTCCTACGCCGGGGACAACCTCATCACGGCCCAGGCCATCTACGAGGGGCTGTGGATGACCTGCGTGACGCAGAGCACGGGGCAGATGCAGTGCAAAGTCTACGACTCCCTGCTCAAGCTGAAAGGTAAGCCGAGAGAGAGACCCGGCCGGTTGCCGAGACGGCCTCCCCGTCTTGGCAGGGGCCGTCACACTCTTGCGGGTGAACCTCTGCCCCAGGGGATGGATGCCCCATCGCTGTTTTTCCCCTCTTTATTTTCTTTGATATATATATATCTTTATCAGTTTTAACACAACATGACAGAAACACCACAAACAAAATTAAAACACAATACTAAAGCAGTAAACTAAAAAAAAACCCTCTGAACACTAACTCACTAGAACACCAACTTACTAAATAGACGAGAATTAGCGTGTCTGGAAAAATAAGCAGTTGAACTCTTTGAATGGTATTTACAAACGGAGAAGTTAGTTCATATAGTCCAGTATATCTTACGTTGCAAAAGCTGGAAGTCAAATGGATGTTCTTTTTTTCTTTTGCCCCTTATTGTTCTTTATTATCTTTGCTTTTCTCTATTGTTTATTCTCTCTTTTGCTTTTTCGTTTGTCGTTTGTACGTGATTTGATTCTTTAACGTATCTGAAAATGTTTAATTAAAAAAAAAACCCAACTTTCTAGCTAGATGTCACTATTAGACGATGTGGAGGGGGCCCCAAAGCCAGTTTGGAAGGGGAGTTGATGCCCCTTTAGGCTTCAAGGAGAAGCAATTCACTGGTTTGGGGGTTATTTTAGCCAGAAAAAAGAGGAATTTGACAAGCCAAGGGTTCCAAAAACAGCCTCGGGCCACAGAGGCAGCCTCAATGTTGATTCTCCCCTGATCTGGCCCTTCTGAGTATCTGAAGTGCAGTGTAAAATTGTGTTGGCGCACAACAGCCCTTGGGGGTAGGCCGCTGTTATTAGCATTTTACGAAGGTGGGAGTCTGAGTTTACCACAGTGTGATTTGCTCAAGATTTCTCAGCGAGTCCATGGACGGGGAAGTCCAAGCCTCTCTATGGCGTTCCATTTCAGAAGGGGCCCGGGAATTTTCTTACTGAGATACGTGGGAAGATGCTATTCACATTCAGAAAGCAAATCCCTCTCATAGTTCAGGTTACAGGACAAGATCCTGCTTGATGTTTATCTGCAACTCACAGGGGTGGAGCTGCTAATTATGGCGATACTTCTTTCATGTCGCTTTGCTTTTAGGGTTGCAAGTGAGTGAGTTGCACAGAACTCTCTCACAAGCGTGGAATTCCTCCCTGATGAACAGTTCTGTGTATTTCCAAAGCATATTACCTTACTGTGGCAGTTAATCGAATACAAGTGTGCATCTGGATTGGTTTCGCTCTTGTTGATGGGTCTCTGAGGTGTTTCACTTAGGAATCGGGAAATGCAATGCTCAGTTTCAAGAACGCAGTTGTTACAAGCACAGGAGCTGTGTAGATATAGACCATTTCCGCAGTACACTGCTATAGTGCTATTATTCCACTTTCAACATCCTATGGGATCCTGGGTTTTGCAGTCTAGGGAGGGCCCTTTAGAATTCTCAGCCAGAGAGTTCTTTGGCCTCAGTAAACTACAAACCCCAGAATTCCACAGGATGTTGAAAGTGGAATAATAGCATTACAACAGTATAGTGCAGAAATGGCCATAGCGGTGGCAAGCAAACGCACGAGTGTCTCTGTGCTCACATGCCTATATGGCATAAATCTGATGCTTTGCGGGTAAGGTTTTGCATGCCTGAAAAAAAATATTTCTATTACTTTGTCATTGTCGTTGCGAGCCTTCCAGTTGTTTTTGATTTACGGTGACCGTAAGGCTAATTTCTCACGGGCTTTTCTGGGGCTGAGATTGTGTCGTGCACCCAAGGTGACCCAGTGGGAATCGAATCCCGACCTTCAGGGCTGTAGTCCAAGGATCAAACCATTGTGCCACACTGGCTCTTTGCTACTTAATTGCTGGACCATATTCAAGAGACTGCTGGCTGTGAGAATTTGACAGAGGCCGTTTCCGCACGGGACTGTTACAGCGCTATTATTCCACTTTCAACGTCCTATGCAATCCTGGGGTTTGCAGTTTCGGGAGGGGCCAGGTGTCTTCTTGCCTGGCAGAAGGGGGTTGGACTGGATGGCCTCTGGGCACCTCCTCCAACTCTAAGATTCTACGATTCTGGGAGCTCACTTTTAATGGGCTCATTCTGTCCATGAGTCCATTTTAAGTTAACCGAAAGAATGTGGGCATGTTGTCTGGGGGATGATGGGATTTGTAGTCCTAAAAGAAGCTTTCCCCAGCTCTGAGTGTACCATTAAGACAAACATGTCCTGAATATATAAAACAGGGCTTTATTCTGGCAGAGAATGAAACTGCTGCTGAGACGTTTCTGTTCAGGCTTTTGGACGGAATACTGAGACGGGAGCTTTCCATGTATTGCTGTCCTGCTTTTCCTTTGAAATGTGCTTGAAATTGATATTTTTAAAAAATCTGGTTCTGATGCTATATTTTGGATGGTTGTGTTTCAGTACAATCACTTTTCCATATTTTCCTGGATATCCGCATCTGTTTTTGTCTGTACCTGTTTTGTCTGCACTTGTTAGTGACATTGAATCCTTGCCGTGAGAAAAGGGTGGGACAGAAATCAACTAATGTGCCCCCGCGCAATTTTTCACAGATGAAAAGAGGGACACAGGCAGATGAACAACTTCAGAGGGTGGTCCAGGTGGCAGGAGTTCCTCACCAGGAGGGACACACAAACGAGAAGGGGCTGCAGCAGTCTCCTTTTTGGTGACTCTCCTGGAAAGGAGAATATTTCACCCCCTTCTCTCCTCTCCTTCTACTCAATTAAGGCCATTTCCGCACTACACTCTTATAGCACGATTATTCCACTTTCAACATCCAATGGAATCCTGGGGTTTGCAGTTTAGGGAGGGGCCTCAGAAGCCATCCTCAAAGGCCCCTCCCTAAACTGCAAACACCAGGATTCCACAGGATGTTGAAAGTGGAATAATTGCGCTATAACAGTCTAGTGCGGAAATGGCCTTAATTGAGTGCAAACTCCTGGGAACTCAGTTTGCAGCAGCTGAACTATGTTGAGAACAAAGGGGAAAAGTGGAGTAAGAGAGAAAAACTGGGAACATGTTAAAAGCAGCTAGAAAAGTGGAATGGCAGAGGATTAATTGGAACTGTTCCTGCCAAATCAGGATAGTTGGAGGGTAGGAAACAAACAGAGGGGCAGTGGGGATGACTCTGGAGACCAGGGTTTGATTCCTTGCTCAGCCATGAAAATCCAGGGGGTGACCTTGGGCTTGTCACACACTCTCAGCCCCAGAAAACCCCATAATAGGTTCGACTTAGGGTCACTATAAGTCAGAAACAACTTAGAGGCACACAACAACAGCAGCAATGAAAAAAATAAATAAATCGTGAAGCCAAGCAAGCAATCAACAATTTGCAAAGCAAACCATTGCAACTTGATGCCAGTAAACGTTAACACCAGGTAGCTAAGAAGGCCACTTTTGGGAACATTTTGAGGGAGACAAGAGGGAGACTGTGGACTGATCCGGCCTGTGCAATTAGCAGGGGTCAGCGTTTGTAATTTGGCAAGGTTTCCTGACCATGTTTTCATGCTGTTCCTAGAAAGAAGGAAGGGGTTGGCTGGTTTTCTTGTTTACACCGAGAGGGATTTATAAGCTCCCTCTCTGGGCTGCTACAGCCAGGACTTACTTGGACGCACAGATATACAGAAGAAAGGGTGTGTGTGTTTGGAGGGGACTTAGTCTTTGTGGGTTTCCTGCCACTTTCGCATCTCTCTTGAGTCCGTGCTCGCCCTTGCCTTCCACATACAGGAAATCATGTCTGGAAATGGGATTAGTTGTGCAACTAACCCAAAATGGTGAAGCCGTAGTGAAGCCACCTCTAAAGCTATTCTGTGTGATGTGTGCATATTTTTTCCTAGCTCGCCTCTCACCCTCAGTGTCAAAGGAGGAGGTGTAAACACAAAGCCTGGGGATGTTCAAGCGCAGGGCGCAGCGTGCCCCTGTGTCACTTGGAAACTTTGTGCTTCTGTTTCATTATGTTTGAAACCTGTCTTTAAAACAGCTTTTCACTTGTGTTTTTTACCTTGCATTTTGTAAGAAATGTCTTTATTAAAAGCTTCCATCGACATTGAATGTATATAAAAAAGAAAAAGATAAAATAAAACGAAATAGGAAAAAAGGAGACAGTTAAAGATAAAAAGGAAAAATATGACTTCCAACTTTTTTTACTGTGGTTATAGGTCTTAGTATATAAAATCTTACTTCTCCAACTAACTAATGGACATTTCATACACTTCTTCCTGTAAATCAAACCTACCAATGAACAAAGCCCAGAGTTATCATATTATTCTCTTTTTTTCTGCAGAGGGGCAATCAAGGGTTCCCAGTCTTCCAAAAATGTCACCAACGATTTTTCTCTGATCAAAGCAAATAACTTTTCCATTTCATTCAGTTTTAACAGTCAGTCCTCTTCTGTTGGTATTCATTCACTCTTCCATGTTGGGGGATGATAGGAGTTTCAGCCCCATGGAAACGCAGCGGAAAAGCCAGAGTTCAGCGAGCCTACAGCAGCAGCCTTGTTCCCCAGTAAGGATACTCACACACGGAGGAGTTTCTTCCAAAACAGGAGGCACTGTATCTTGCAGCAAAGTTCTGTTATATACAAAACATAGGACAGACGGACAAAAGCTTGCGCCAGGCACCAGGTTTGGTCAACAGGCAATTACAGACTCGCGTTGCTTTGTTATATACATATCTACAACAATCAGGTAGAGGTTTGCACATCTCCCTCCACCATCTGCACACGACCCCAGTTTCTTATGCAACCTTGCAATTACCCACAGCTGGGGCACGATGCAACATCCCTGCAGTGGGCTGATCATTGTCCCAGGGTTCCCTACCTGGCATCCCTGACAATCCCCTCCAAAATGGTCAGGCCACTGTGTAGGACATTTTCACAATCCATACATGTCATACAATACATGTTACATAATACATACAGTACATACATTCAAGGGTACAACTCATCTTCCACCTTACACTCTGGTGGCAAGGCCCAGTTTACTTGCCAACTTCTCATGGCTTACTACTGGAAGTGCCTTTGTGAGCAGATCCGCAATATTGTGTTCAGACGGACAATACCGCAAGCACAAAATCCCATCCTGGATCATTTGCCTCACATTTTGGTACCATACCCCAGTGTAGTCCTACACTCAAAATTTCTGCCTCAGTCACACGGGACAGCAAAATACCCTCCTCCTAACCTTTTAGGGATAAGATAACTTTACGTCCTGACTCAGCAAGTTGGGTACTTCCTGACCCACTTTCACTGGAACCACTGTTGGAACTAGTGCTGACCTCAGTGTGAGGCTCTCTCTTGACCATAAATGCAGGTTCAGCACGAGGTGGCGGTGATGAACTCTTTGGTGTGATGTCAAGTGAGATTTTTGGCTTCTCCTCCTCAGTACTTTCCTCAGTACTTTCTTCTTCTTCATCAGCCATCACCGCCCCTCCATCTTCAGAGCTTTCAAGTGTATCCGGGACACTGTCCTTTTCCTCATCAGACATCACTGCCCCTCCATTCTCAGGAACACTTTTGTCACTTTTACCCAGGGGAACCAAAACTCCTTGATTACAGTGCAGTCTTTTCACACTTTTCACACTTTTACCCAGGGGAATCAAAACCTCTTGGTTACAGTGCAGTCTATTCCATCCTGAATGGATTTCGAAGTTTGCACTCCTGGAATACACTATTTTGCCAGCATGGTGTAGAAATGTATATTTGTTACCTTCATATCCCACAAAGCGTAACCGTCTAGATTTCTCCTCTCCAGACTTTCTGAAACTTGGGGGAATATACACACTAGCAAACTGACCCCAAACACGTAGATGCTGCAGGTTTGGCGCTCTACCATACAATCGGTGATATGGAGTTTGCTTCACACTTGAACTCCACATCCTGTTTATGTGGTAGTTTGCTGTCACTATTGCTTCTCCCCAAAGTCCTGCTGGGGCTTGGGCATCCTCCATCATACAGTCCTTCATTTGTTTTAACAGCCCAATTCTTCTTTCTGCAAGACCATCCTCCCCGGGAGATGCGGGGTTGGTGGTTTTATGCCTTATGCCTTTCTTACGCATCCAGGCTTGCAGGGTGTTAGACAGGAATTCTCCCCCTCGATCTGACACAAGACTGGCCACTTTATAAGGAAATTCCCTCTCAACAGCATTCACCCACTCTTTGAACTTATCTGCTGCTTGGCTCTTCTCTTTCAGTAGATAGACATAGGAGAACCTAGTGTGTCTGTCTACAATTACCAGGACATACCTATTTTGTCCAGCAGTTGGCTTAAAAGGACCTGCCAAATCTGCATGAACAACCTCAAAAGGCAGTTGGGTGACACAGTTGCTTTTCTTGGCAATGGGGTAAGCCTTTACCTTAACCTTTTTGCACACAGAGCACTCTAGGAACTTAGGACAATTTCTGACCTGTAACCCAGGGCATACCTTTGCCAACTCTTGCAAACCTTTGTAGCTGACATGACCCATCACTCTGTGAAGGTAATGTACACACTTTTCATGTAGAGGTTTGTTACACAAAGGGTTAACATTTGCCACTTTTCCTTTGGGCGACATGTGGTACAGCCCCTGCTTTTTCACCCCTTTTGCACAAAAAAACACCGTTTGCAGTAATTATGCATTTCTCCCCTTCAAACACCACTTTGTAACCATCAGTGGTCAGTTGGGAGACACTCAGTAAGCAGTTTTGCAAGTTGGTAACACACAACACATTATTGAATGATTTACCAAAGCATGGCACATATGCAGTACCCATCTTCTGCACCTTGCTGGGTGCCTCATCTGCAAGGGAAATTGCTGTTATGTTTGCATTTGTAACGTTACTCAACAGCTTTAAATTGTTCACCATGTGGTGAGTTGCACCACTGTCTAGCAACCACACACCACTCTCAGACTGTTCTTTTGCCACAAACACATGGCCTTCAGCCTGTGATGACACTCCCCTCCACTTCTGGGCTGTCTTCTTCCCTCTGCTCAGCGCTGGCGTCTGCAGTCCTTCTGGAGATGGCCGACTCTCTTGCATCTGTAGCAGCGTCTGGCAAAGCTGCACGCTGCTCCTTCTTCCAGGTCAGATGCCTCCTTGGGAGCTGCCTCTCCCTCCTGGCGACTGGCTGTTCTCCCCTCCGACTGCAGTCTGGAATCGAACTGCTTACGTTGGACTTCCTCCAAAATCCTCCCGGCTACCAAGTCTACAGTCAGCTCTTCCTCACGCACACCCTGGAGAGAGTCCCACTCCTTGGTGAGGTTTCCCAGCAGAATAAAACTTTTCTGCATTTCTGGGATATTTACCAGTCTGTTGACTGCCTCTTGAAATAACTGTTTCATCAGTGTGAGGTGCTCTCTTTACACAGCTTCCGGGACATAACTTTGTGTAATACAGTCTTTTCGTCCATAGCATTTTGGACAAACACGAGGAAGATTGATGCACACGCTTCAGAGCCTCCCAGAGCTGATATGCTGTGTCTGCAGCAGCAGCGTGAATCAACTGGGAAGGACTTAAAGTAAGCAAAATAACTGCTTTGGCTTTTTCATCAGCAACACGATACGCTGCTATCTCAGCAGCCGACGCACTGGCCGGCGGCCGACCCTCGCTCTCCAAAACGTGCCACAAGTTCTCCTTTATCAGAGATGCTTTCACATAAATCCACCAGCTTTGATAATTCGTGTCATTTAGTCTTTCAAAACGCACAAAGCTTGTTTCAGTCATTCTGCTGCCTTTGTAAAAAGAAAACACAGGAAGGCAGCTGGCCGGCCTCCTCCTCCAAAGTGTCCTTGAACAGCACCGGACTAAAAATTAACTGTCTCTCTGCCAAAACACAGACTCCCAAAGCACTGGAGAGCCAGGCAAACAGTCAAAAACAGTTCCAGTATCCAGGGGAAAAACAACTACAGGTGCACTATGGATGCTGTGCACACTGGGCCCGGGCCCATAACCACTGTTGGGGGATGATAGGCATTTCAGCCCCATGGAAACGCAGCAGAAAAGCCAGAGTTCAGCGAGCCAACAGCAGCAACCTTGTTCCCCAGTAAGGATACTCACACACGGAGGAGTTCCTTCCAAAACAGGAAGCACTTTATCTAGCAGCAAAGTTCCATTATATACAAAATATAGGACAGATGGACAAAAGCTTGCGCCAGGCACCAGGTTTGGTCAACAGACAATTACAGACTGGCGTTGCTTTGTTATATACATATCTACAACCAATCAGGTAGAGGCCTGCACACCTCCCTCCACCATCTGCACACGACCCCAGTTTCTTATGCAACCTTGCAATTACCCACAGCTGGGGCACGATGCAACATCCCTGCAGTGGGCTGATCATTTTCCCAGGGTTCCCTGCCTGGCATCCCTGACATTCCATTTCTGGGGATATATCAATTTGCTTCTGTGGGCACATATCGTAATAGCCTTCCATACTTCCTTTGTTCATCTATCAACCCCAGCAAAAACAGTTCAGGTCTAAATTGAATATTAACCCTCAAAATCTCCCACATAACTTGTAGCTGTTTTTCAAAACAAAAACAAAACAGAAGTGTGGTTTAATTAGGATGTGAGTTCCTTTTACTTGCTACCAAATGAATTTTGGTAGCAATGAAATGAAGAAGTGATGGAGTTGAAGGTTAGATTCAATCAACACCCTTGGGCTCAGCCTGATGGGTCTCAGAAGTTGGTCATCCATATGCAGTCCCTCCAGCATTGCACAGATGAAAACTGGGGTCATTTCCGCACTAGACTGTTATAGCGCTATGATTCCGCTTTCAACCTCCTATGGAATCCTGGGGTTTGCAGTTTCGGGAGGGGTCAGCCGCTGTAACAGTCTAGTGCAGAAATGCACTAGTTTAACAGTCTAGTGTCTAGTGCAGAAATGGCCTGGGAGGTGTGTGGCTGAGACACATCAAAGGCCATTTCCACACTAGCCTGTTATAGTGCTATTATTCCACTTTCAACATCCTGTGGAATCCTGGGGTTTGCAGTTTTTTTTGGGGGGGG
This sequence comes from Cyclura pinguis, assembly GCA_030412105.1. Lineage (NCBI taxonomy): Eukaryota > Metazoa > Chordata > Lepidosauria > Squamata > Iguanidae > Cyclura > Cyclura pinguis. The sequence continues at coordinate 2,580,193 of CM059601.1, forward strand.
GGCCTTTAGTATTCTCAGCCAGTGACTCTTTGGCCTCAGGAAACTACAAACCCCAGAATTCCACAGGATGTTGAAAGTGGAATAAGAGCACTACAACAGTGTAGGGCAGAAAAGGCCAAAGTGTAGCCAAGATGGCAAAAGTCACTAATGGGAAAAAAGAGACAAGAAGGAAAGCCTGCAGAAGTTTGCTTTTGCTTGAGTCTACTGGGAAGGACAGGATTCCTCTGCCTTCTTTCCTTTTCCTCCTGATGAGTTAATTGAATACAGACTGCTTTTGCATTTTGAACTGATTTTGCTGCAACTGCAGCAAGCTGATGACGAGGGGAGAAAGTGGGAAGAGGAGAGGGAAACTGGGACATCTTAAAAACAGCTGCGAAAGGAGGAGGAATGAAGATTAATCAGGATCGGCCCTGGTCCTTATCACACGATACTGTTACAGTGCTATTATTCCACCTTAACTGCCCTGGCTGCTCCCTGTGGAATTCTGGGGTTTGTAAGCTTGGTGAGGCACAGAAGCTCTCTGGCTGAGAATTCTAAATGCCTCTCCCTAAACTTCAGATCCCATCATTCCATGAGATATTGCCATGGCAGTTAAAGTGGAATAATAGCACTATAATAGTATAGTGTGATAGGGCCCCCTGTCAAATTGGGAGGGTCAGAGGGCATGAAGACTTCAGCTCCCAAAAGTGTCGGCCATCGGAACCAGTGCCAAAGGAATAAGGGAGCTGTAGCTGAAACATCTCTTAGGCTATTGCCTTAGATGTTTATAAAATGCATGTTGATTTTTGTTATACAGAAAGACACTCTGCACCTGCTCAGAGGCTGCATCTCATGTCTGTTATTATCTCTCAGCTTCAGGGCCTGGGTTTTGGCACTAGGAAGACAGTCTCTGAGCCTGAGCTCTAATTAAGCCCTATTCCCAGCGGAGTCCAACTGCTTAACTATTCCGAGGGCATCAGAAAGTATATCTGTTACAGTTCTCTCATCTGTAGCTGGTGCCGTAATCTGATTAAGAGCCTTGTCCTGCTCAGCAAATCTCTTACAGCTTCCAGCTGGGCTCTGCCTGAACCAGTAAACCAGCTCAGTGGGTGGATGCTAAATGGTTGACAAATGCACCATGGCAGGAGTGGGCTGAAAATGTCAGCCCAGCATGCATCTGCGGCAGAAAAGGCCAAACTCATGTTGCCTGATGTTGGAAAAGGAATTGCTAATAAAAGTGCCAGCATCCTTCCAAGGGAGGGGCGAACCCATGCGTTTCCCTCCCTCTAGCACCTGAATCTTCTGAATTTTGGTAAGTTTTTGGGTTTTCAGGAAAGGGCTTTTAATTTTGGCCAGTTACGTGGAGGATAACATTTCCCAACTCCAAAAGCTCCACCAGCTGCTGGTGTGTTTCCAGGCACAATTCAAAGGACTGGTTTTAACCTAGGTCAGTTCCACACTAGACTGTTATAGTGCTATTATTCTACTTTCAACATCCTGTGGAATCCTGGGGTTTGCAGTTTAGGGAGGTGCCTTTGAGGATGGGCTCTGAGGCCCCTCTCAAAACTGCAAACCACAGGATTCCATAGGATGTTGAAAGTGGAATAATAGCACTATAACAGTCTGGTGCGGAAATGGCCCTACAAAGTCCTATACAGCTCATAGCTAGCATATCTGATATTGTCCCAGAGGAGCCTGCCTGGGAGCAGAGATGTCCAGAAGGGGTCTTTCTCTCGGACCCACCACCATTGTAGGCATGGTTGGTGAGGACATGAAGCTGGGCCTTCTCAGTGGCGGTCCCCAGGCTCTTGGATTTTCCTTCCTGGGCTCCTTCATTGCTGCTTTTCCATCAGTAGAAAGGTACTTTTTTATTGTAATAGATGTTTAAAACCTGAGGTTTTTAAGGAATAGATGGTATATTATTTGTTGTTGCTGTTAACTGCTGTCAAGTTGACTTCAACTTATGGCAACCCTATAAATTTGAAGCTTACAAGACACCCTGTCCTCAACCGCCCTGCTCAGATCTTGCAGATTCAGGGCCGTGTCTTTCTTGATTAAGGCCATTTCCGCACTAGGCTTTTATAGCGCTATGATTCCACTTGAAACATCCTATGGAATCCTGCAAACCACAGGATTCCATAGGATGTTGAAAGTGGAATCATCGCACTACAAAAGTCTAGTGCGGAAATGGCTTGAGTCCGTCCATCTGTAACACGGTCTTCCTCTTTTCCCACTGCCTTCCACCTTACCAAGCTTTATTGTCCTTTCTAATGAGTCACATTTTCCCACGATAGTATATTGTTTTAAAGTAGACAGTTTTAAACTGATTTTAAAGTGTATGTTTAAATTGTTTTAACATTGTTAATAATTTAATTTTACTTTGATGTTGATCTTTTGTATATTTTTTTTAAAACTATAGTGTACTCATTTTACTTTGTAAACCACCGCTGAGTCCCAGTTTTGGAGAAAAGGTGGAGCATTATTAAAGTTTATAATGATAACATCTGTCTTGTAGGAAGAGTCACCGCATCTGTGGCTCTTCGGGTTAGAAAGGACCTTTCTGCACTACATTGTTATAGTGCTATGATTCCACTTTCAACCTCCTGTGGAATCCTGGGGTTTGCAGTTTAGGGAGGGGCATTTAGAATTCCCAGCCAAGGAGCTCTTGGGCCTCAGGAAACTACAAACTCCAGATTTCCACAAGAGGTTGAAAGTGGAATCGTAGCACTATAACAGTGTAGTGCAGAAAAGCCCAAAGAAAGGGGAGTAAGAGGAGATATCATAGCAGAATATAAAATTGTGCATGTTGTAGAGAAAGTAAACAGGAGGAAACTTTCCCCAAATTGGGAGAAAGGTGAGATGTACATTGAATTGAATTAAGTTTCTCTTTCCCCTGATATTAGAATCTGGTGGAGTCACATCCACTAAAGCAGACTGGTGGGAGATTTGGGACAAACAACAGCAAGTCCTTCCCACAGCTCATGGTTAAACTGTGGAACTCATGCCCACAAGATGTTCAGGCAGACTGCCATCTTTAGTCAGGGTAGCTACGTGTCACCTCCTTCGTCAGAGGCAATAAGAATCGGTTGCCAGATGGTGAGGGCAGGGGCGGCCAGGCCCTGCCAGTGGCCTTCCCATAGACAACTGGTTTGGCTATCAAGTTATCAATGGGGAAGAAGACACGAGCTAGGAGAGACTGCAGCAGTATGCTTTGGCTTGAGCCATCTGGGAGGGGCAAGGTTCTCCTCCCCTCCCCTCTTCTCCCTGCTGAGTTAACGGAGGACAAATACCATTGCGCTTTGAAATCTGCTTGCAGCCCTTGCAGCTGCAGAGAAAAAGGGAAAGTGGGAGGAAGAGAGAGAAACCGGGACGTTTTGAAAACAGGTGTGGAAGTGGGAAGACGGGAGATGAATCAGGACTGTCCCGTGGCCTTTCTTTTCTCCTTCTGCGTCTGATGAGACATTCTCGCTCCAGTCACGACAACCCCACTCCCTGGCATGAGTGTGGCATCCTGGCCGCCCGAGGGCCCTCTGTGGCATCTCTCTGGGCATTGGTCAGGAGAGAGTGAGTTGTTCACAAAACACAGGGCTCAGCTGCTTTGCCAAGTCACCCTCTCTGTGCCTGGGTGTTGCCACCCACGCTCGGAGATGCATTGGCAAGAAGAACCGGTCCCCTTGCTGGGGCCGCACCCTGCCTGCCAATGCCTACACACCCTGGCTGGTCCGGTTTGGGATGCAGAGTCTGCATCCTGGCTGGAGACAGTTCCCTTTTCCCCCCCTGTTTTTACCTTCATGGAGGTTGGAAGGAGGCCTCTGGAGTATTTGGTTAGCCAACAGCAGTGGTGTTGTGAATCTGCTCTGGGTTTTAGTGTGAACTTGGAAGGAACTGTCTGAGGTGCCGTATTCTATCTGTTGTAAATTACTGCGTGGAGCATTGGTCATAGCGTCATAGATTGGATGGCCTGTAGGTGCTCTTCCAACTCTAGGCACCTTTCCACACTACACTGTTATAGTGCTATTAGTCTCTTCCAGCTCTAGGATTCTACGGGCATTTCCATCCTAACTGTTATAGTGCTATTATTCCACTTTCAATATCCTGTGGAATCCTGGGGTTTGCAGTTTAGGGAGGGGCATTGAGAATTCTCAGTAAACTACAAACCCCAGAATTCCACAGGATGTTGAAAGTGGAATAATAGCACTAAAACAGCGTAGTGCGGGAAGGCTCTAGGATTCCAGAAGGTACCAGTTCTAGCATATAACATTGTAACTAACAGGACGCCAGCCAAAATCTCTAATCAAAAAGAATTTATTTTCAAGTCTTCCAGGAATTTTACTCTCTCCAAGCTGGTGCACTCCAGATGTGTTGGAGATCCCATCAACCAGGGAAGATGGAAGGTGTATCGTAAAACATCTAAAAGGCATGTAGTTGGGTCAGGTTGAATTAGCTGTGACAATCGTGCGAGTCAGTGTTCATTATTCCCCCGTTTTGCAGATGGGAAAACTGAGGCTGAGAAGGAAAGGGTTGAAGAAGACCACAGTGTGAATTCATGGCAGCAGTGTGAGACTTCTTGGTTCTGCCATGGCTTGGGTCTTCTGTACATGTGCTTAGAGACTTGAGGGGTGCCTTAATAGATTGATTTGGAATGTTGCAGGGAAAGTCCACCTGTTTTCTGAAGGTGCTTTCCTGGTGTGCTGTATTGGTTTGAAGACATATGCTGCAAAGACTGGACTGCTACAAGCTCAGCTTGAGGAAGAGAATTGTTCAGTTTGTAAAGACTATTTTGCAATTTGCTCCTTTATTCCATGCAAAATTCAGATGTGCCTTTTTCTTGCCACAGGTAACAGTATTTTGTGCACAGAATATAATATTTCTGTGCATAGGTGCCAATTTCTGGACAGAAAATGCTCTCTTTTTCTGCACATAAAATGCTGTAGTTGGAGACTTAATCTGTGCAAAATTTACATGTGCCTTTTTTGTGCCAAAAACAGTATTTCTACTGGGAACTGTGAGAGATTGTAGTGGAGCTCTCATTCAGACTAGCTAACACACTAGGCAGAAGTTGAAGAGTTCACCAGCCCACTCCACCCCACACACAAAACTTAGCAGAGAAAGAAAGCAAACTTGGCTTTCTTTGTAAGGTATACACAAGAGGAAAATGCCAGGCCAAGGAGACCCAAAGACAGTTTAGTGGACCAATTGCTTCATACAGCTTGATAGAAAACAAAGCCATCAGTGGCTACTCATCTTGCATTGTCTGTGCAGAAAATGCTGTTAACCATGCAAAGTTTGCAAGGCTAACTCATGAAAAGTGAAGACTCTATTCAGCCTTGTTTTTTACTTATCTTGGCTTCCTCACACTCGATATATGTTTTTCATTGTTTTTAGAATATTTTTAAATACAGTAGACCCCCCCTCCCATGAGCAGTTTAGCTTGCTGTGGTTTCAGTTACCCCACAGTCAACTGCAGTCCGAAAATATTAAAAGGAAGATTCCAGAAATAAATAATTCCTAAGTTGCATGCCATTCTAAGGCCATTTTTGCCCTATACTGTTAACAGTGCTATTATTCCCTTTTCAACATATCCTGTGGAATTCTGGGGTTTGTAGTATACTGAGGAGGCCCAAGAGCTCTCTGGACGAAATTCTAAAGGCCCCTCCCTAAACTGCAAACCCCAGAACTCCATGGGATGTTGAAAGTGGAGTAATAGCACTATAACACTGTAGTGCGGAAAAGGCCTGGGCAGCATGATGAAATCTCGCCTGTCCCACTCCATCCTGCCTGGGACATCCTTTGTCTAGTGTATTCATGTTGTCTATGCTACCAGTGCATTAGGCCTCATTATCAGATCGACTGTTGCAATATTCAAGTAACCCTTATTTTATTTAATAATGGCCCCAAAGTGCAAAAACTTTGCTATAGGTATGTACATATAGGAAAATGCATAGTGTATATATAGGGTTCAGTACTATTTGCAGCTTCAGCTATCCACTTGGTGTCTTGGAAATTATCCCCCATAGATACATGGGGAAACTACTGTGTTCTTTCCCTTCTTGCTATGAGTACCATCTCTGATAAGATAAGATGGAGCTTCATGTTTTCCCAGCAGCACTTGCTTATCTCACTCCTTGGCTCGAACCCAGGAAAGTCTTTTAAACAAACGATTCCTGAAGGCAAGGCCCTACGATTGTTTGAATGTGGGATCTAACAGATTCCTTATCAAGAATCTTTGGGGGGTGGGGGAATTCCTACACCCTAGAATTGCAAGGTTGGCAATTTTCATATAATGTTTAAAATAGGTTCGCAAATACTAAAGGATTATTATTGTATTTTCCCACAAATGAAGCCTGCCTGCAATATCCACTTTATGGATGTAGAATTAGGGCTGTGTGTATAGAACTAGGTTTGCATATATTCTATGACCAAAAGATTCAGTCTGGCCAAAATTCAGCACACTTGGGAATCCTTAAGCCCCTGGTGAGTTGACAAAAACTATGTATTAGGAAGAAAAAAAACGAGGTGGAGATGGGACTTGGAAGAGGAGGGAATGGAGGTGGTTACTTAAGCCACCCCCAAGTTCACTGGGAAGAAGCCATGTTAACAGGGAGAGCAGCCACAGTTGTCCCATGTACTAAATCACAATAAGCAATTCAACAGAGAGAAGCGTAAGGTCCTACACTTAGGTAGAAAAAACCGAATGCAGAAATATAGGATGGGGGACACGTGGCTGGATGGCAGTACGTGTGAAAGGGATCTAGGAGTCTTAATAGACCACAAGCTGAACATGAGTCAGCAGTGTGAAGCGGCAGCCAAGAAAGCCAACGCAATTCTCAGCTGCATCAATAGGAGTCTGGTGTCTAGATCGAGGGAGGTACTGGTACCACTCTACTCTGCTCTGGTTAGACCTCATCTTGAATACTGTGTCCAGTTCTGGGCACCCCAATTCAAGAAGGACATGGTCAGGCTGGAGCAGGTCCAGAGGAGGGCGACCAAAATGGTGAGGGGCCTGGAAGCCATGAAACCCTATGAGGATAGACTTAGAGAGCTGGGTACGTTCAGTCTGCAGAATAGAAGGTGAAGAGGGGACGTGATAGCCATGTTTAAATATTTGAAGGGATGCCATGTAGAGGAGGGAGAGGGCTTGTTTTCTGCCGCTCCAGAGACCAGGACAAGGAGCAATGGATTCAAGCTGCAGGAAAGGAGATTCCACCTGAACCTCAGGAAGAACTTCCTGACAGTCAGGGCTGTCCGGCAGTGGAATCTGCTGCCTCGGAGTGTGGTGGAGTCTCCTTCTTTGGAGGTTTTTAAGGAGAGGCTGGATGGCCATCTGCCGGGAGTGCTTTGAGGGTGTTCCTGCATGGCAGAATGGGGTTGGACTGGATGGCCCCTGGGGTCTCTTCCAACTCTACATTTCTATGATTTCTAAGAAATGTTCCATGTGTCCTAGAACAATGCTACTCACAGTAGCAATCTGTGGATTGTGCCCAGTCTGTGAGATACTGTTTGGAAGGATTCAGAAAACAAAGAAAAAAACTATAGCCAGTGGCCACATACCTGGTACCGGCTCCTGGCACGTAGGGAGGAAACCCTGCCAATATCCCGCATTAAGAAGCACTGTCATAAACCACATCAAGCCATGCTCGTTAACATCCATCTGCCGACTCTTCCCTTCCCTACCCTCCCAAATGAGGATTGATACTTGGTATTACCAAGGGGTAGTCAAGCCAAGCTGGACCAGCTGAAGGGGTTCAAGGAAAATGCACACAATTAATGTGGAATTTGAGAAAGCCCTAAGCTCCGTGGGAGTTGGGGCAGTACAAGTCGTAACGGAAGGAAAAAACTGACACTGGTTATTGCGGAATAATCTGAATTGTCACACTGGTCTGCATTTCATCTGCAGAGATTATCAGACCACCCCGGGATTCTCATGACTTTGTGAGTGTGCACAACGCTTGTTGGTGGGAGAACTTTGGTTAACCAGCGGCCAAGGCCGACGACTGAACGAAGGGGTGGTGAATGTCGATTGAGCCTGGATGTATCCATCACAGAGGTCAGCCCAGCGGTCCTACAAGTGATTCAGAAAACACATACGAACTCACGAGCCAGCTCCAATGCTGCATTTGGAACGCTTCTGCGAGGGGATTCGGCAGCTGGTGTGTTCCGGGGAAGGTGGATCTTCCCACACGTCACTGTTGGCTTCTGCTGCAGCACGCAGCTTCCACCTCTTGCAGGATTCATCTCGTGCTAGTCTTTTTCAAGCCTCTCTTGCCGGCCTTCCCCTGCTTGGTGCTCTTCACATGTGTTGGATGTACCTCTCCCCCACCAATCTGCAAGACCAAAAGTCATGCTGCAAGAGACAGTGGGAGCTGTAGTCCAACCCACTTGGAAGACTGGTAGAGAAACAATAGGCACCAGTCCTGATTAGATATGTAATTAATTAGTTAATATTAACATTCCACCTTTTTACTGGCAGGGGACCCCAGGCAACTTACAAGAGATATGAACAAAGTAGTTGTCTATTTTATCAAACAAAACAAAACAAAACAACAAAACAAACAAACAAACAAAACCAAACCCCTTTTTTAAAAAACTGCTGGGATTCTTTGGTAAGAAAATTTAGATACTATAAGATTCTTTACAATTTGGTACATTTTTGAACAAGATTCATCTGTATTAATCATTTCTAAATGCTTTTCTTGGGGGAGGGGCTGCAGGAATTTTCATTTTCTCCATAGGAAATGGGAGAGTTTGTGTAAAAATCATTATTTGCTACACAATAATGTGCATCCTGAGTAGGGAAAAAAATTCTGCACACAAATACATTTCTTGCCCAGAGAAGCATGCTTTCTGCCTAACCCTCCCCTACTTTTTTGCATAAAGTACTTATTTGAACAAGATCTGAACTGTAAATAGTATTGGAAAATTTTACAGTGGGAGAAAACTTGTTTAAATTATTCATTCTCACTCACAAGAACATAATAACCAAAGATTTTCTGTTAAATATTAATCAAGTTTTAAATATACGAGGAGGAAGAGGATGGTGTTTTAATGGCCTTTGCAACTACCTTAAATTAATCTTTCCATGTGGTTGTTCATTTAAATATAATTTTCGGTCCAACAAACAAACAAAAAAACAAACTGTGTAAAATTTCTGGGCAGCAAGTATTATCTTCTGTCCAGAATTCTATCATCAGTGTTTCCTGATACTCAAGAAACCCTTTTCAGCTCTTATTTGAATGTCTATCAATATTCTTTCTGTCTCTGTTGCAAACTCAAGAGTCCCTGTTTCAGTGGATTTTGGCCCTGGCCCTCCGAAGGCAGTGGAGCTGACGGATCTAGGGACCCTTCCTCGGGACGATAAGAATATTCAAATAGATTTGAAAAAAAGGTTGAAAATGTGCTTCTCAAGTGTTAAGAAACCCTGATGGGAAGAATCCTGAGCTGATGAGAATTTTTGCAATTTTGAACTTATTCTGTACAAAATTCACACAAAAGTTGTTTTGCACAGAAAACCATAGAATCGTAGAGGCGGAAGGGGCCTCGTGAGCCACTGAGTCCAAGGCCTGCTCAGGGCATGAAATCCAGCTAGACCGTCCAGAGAAAGTGGCTGTCCAGCCTTTTTTTGAAGGTGACCAGAGAATGACACCCCGCTATCTCTCTAGGGAAGACAGAGAGCAGAAGCACTCTTATCACCCAGAGGTTCTTTCTAACGTTCAGTGGCAATCCAGGCCCCTATAGCTACCCCATTAAACCTTGTTCTACCCTCTGAGGGAGCAGAGAACAAACCTGCATTTCTCAGGGAATATCACTTTCCATGTCAAAAATAATATTCAATATTATTTGTCGTTGTGTGCCTTCAAGTTGTTTCCAACTTATGGCAACCCCAAGGTGAACCTATCATGGGATTTTCTTGGCGGGACGTGTTCGGGGTTTCCCTTTGCCTTCTTGAGGCTGAGAGAGTATGACATGCACAAGATCATCCGGGGGTTTCCATGGCTGAGTGGGAATTCCAGCCCTAGTCTCCAGAGGGGTAGTCTGATGTTCAAACCACTACGCCACACCGACTCTCATTGTGATTCCGAATATCCTCGTATCTGAATGTCGTGTTCACTGATCATGAATGACAACATTTGCTACCCTGTAGCATTTGTTGAAAGATGGCCTAGAAAGCTATGAATTAAATATCATATTCAAAATGAATGGAAGCTGAGATGCCTCACCTGAAGCCAGCAGGTTTTTGCTGAACGGGAGAAACGCAAATCCAAGAGGAGCTTCCTCTGTTTCTCAGTTTGAGCAGAACTGGGATGGGAAAGCCCTGGAAGCACTTGTTTTTTCCCCTAGATATCTTGCCGCTGTTGTTGTCATGTGTATTTGTATCCCATCTTTCTCCCAAAACTGGAGCTCAAGGAGGCTTACAATTTACAAACAATACGATTAAAAGCATATCTCCAAAAAAGTACCTGAAAAGAAGATTAAACTTTTGATAATATATATAGTAAAAAAAACTTTTGACAGTATTAAAATGTTGGAAAGCAACTCTTAAAAAGATACAATATCATTAAAAGATAAAATGCTATTAAAACAAGTCTAAAATGATACAACCCTCCAAACTCCCCAATCTAGCCCTTTTCTGGATGCAACAATAGGTGAATTGCTTCTCCTGAAAGTCTTCAAAAGTAGCAGTTCATTTTTTTTCCCTTTTTTTTGGGGGGGGGGCGAAATAGCTTAAAGGTTAAAGGGCTTACCTGTGCTGTTTGACTTCTGGCTGCTTCCAGTTCTGTTTTGCTTGTTGTGCTTCCTTCCTAGAATTGGGGCAGTCTGTGGGGCTCCTGGAAGGTTGCAGGGGCAGAAAGTTGGCCTTTGCAGTCAACAAGTCTTGCACTAGATAGGTGACAACTACAAGGAAGAGTACAGGGTCACATGCTGGGATGGAAGAGGTTCCCAGAAATTTATATACCAGGACCCTAGGGAATATCAGAGAAGCTTCTTCATACCCTTTGGCATGGACAATTCCAAATAATCTTTTGCTTTCCCACTTTTTAACTCCTTTTAAAATGTCCCGGCTTCCCTGCCCTCCTCCCACTTTCCCTCTTTGTACTCAGCTTTTCATAGAATCATAGAATCAAAGAGTTGGAAGAGACCCCAGGGGCCATCCAGTCCAACTCCCTGCCATGCAGGAACACCCATCAAAGCACTCCCGACAGACGGCCATCCAGACTCTCCTTAAAAACCTCAAAGAAGGAGGAGACTCAACCACACTCCAAGGCACCAGATTCCACCGCTGGACAGCTCTGACCGTCAGGAAGTTCTTCCTGAGGTTCAAGTGGAATCTCCTTTCCTGCAGCTTGAATCCATTGCTCCTTGTCCTCATCTCTGGAGTGGCAGAGAACAAGCCCGCTCCCTCCTCAACATGACATCCCTTCATATATTGGAACATGTCCTTCATGTCCCCTCTTAACCTTCTCTTCTGCAGACTAAACATCCCCAGCTCCCTCAGCTGCTCCTCATAGGGCTTCATGGCTTCCAGACCCTTCGCTATTTTGGTTGCCCTCCTCTGGACATTTCATCGGCTAGTTCAGGCTGAGTTCAAAGCTTGAACATCTCTTGTTACACAAAAACAACAGCATTGTCCCTACTTGTTAACGGTTCTGTTGGATTCTTGCCCTTCCCAGGAGGCTCAGGCAAAAGCACACTATCGCAGCCTCTCCCAGCTTGTGCATTCTTCGTCCTGAACAATGTCTGCCATCTTGACCACATTCTGAGGTTCCTTGTCCACACATGTTCCAATTTTCATTTGCGAAATGTTGGAGGATATGTTTCTAGGAAATTTCTTCTCAGTTTGTGCTGAGTAACAGTGAAATGGGAAGCATCAGTATTCAGAGAAAGGCAGTCTTCTCCCCTCCAGTACATTTTTGTTGTGATACAGTGGAAAATCCTCAAGCTGGGTAGCAACCATATACCTTTCATGAATTGCTCTTGGTGCTGCCTGCAAGTCTCAACCTCTGTACCAGAAGGAACTTCCCCCTTTGGTCTTCCACACCAATTTTAGGAGCTTTTGCGATGTGCTCACAGAGGGCTGTGCAAGTCCTTGCTTGCCTTCCCAGAAACGCCTCCTCCTTGTGGAATGTCAGGTCTTTTTATGCTTCAGCAACCAGATCTCAGGGCTGTTTTGTCCTCTCTATCCAAAATGCCGTGTGTACAGGCGCTTCTGGCATGGCTTCCCCAAGGCCTGGCCATCAATGGGGTTCAGGGCCTGGGTTCTGCTGGCTGCCTTGCTTGGCTTTTGTACTGATTCTTTGGGCCTCTTGCAAATGAAAGACCACTACCTGTCGGAGAGGGGGTAGGTGGGCTGCTTTCTCCCTCCCTCCCCCTCTCTCTTCCAGTAGAAGACAAAAACAAAAAGCCTTATTGTGGCATTTTCAGAGCTGGGAAGCAATGCATTACAGGTAACATAATTGCATACGTGCCGTGACAGATCCGCTTTCCCAGGCTGGCCTTCCAGTTCCAACCCTGGGAATCCTGCCACTCACCCTGCCCTTGTTTTCCGATGTAACCCTTGCTTGGATTGGCATTTTCTGAGTAGGATTTAATAGTTTTATGCTGCTGTTCTATTAATCCCATGTGGTGTGTGTGTTTCAAGGTAATGAAATCAATGAGAAATAGATCATGCCGTCTTTCTTTTCTTTTTTCCCTTCCTTCCTTTTCAAGCTTTGCAAGCAGATCCATATTACCTTTTTTTTATAAACAGATTTATTGTTCTTTTTTTAATATTTATTTTTATATTGCATCAATGTCAGTAACAAAAACAGTCTATAGGAAAGTATCCTGGTGAAAATAAAATATAGATGCACATAATGTGCATAAACGCAAAATTGTATGTATTACAAATCTGAAATATGCATGTAATAAAATGGTATATTTTGGAACGGTTCCCTGAGTCACTTCCTACCTTCCCTTTGTTGGATACAGAATACTTATTGGTTGACAATGAACTTCTACACTTTCTCCTTCTGACCCTTCCTGACGCACTTTATGAAATCTTAATTTCTGTTTACCTTTGTCATTGACTAGCCCAGACTGTAATCTGCATAATTCTAAAGTTTCCGGATGGCCTTAATAGTTCGATTTAGTCTCCAACCATAAATAATCACATAAATAATCTTATTTGAAAGACTACTTTTTCCCATAATTGTTCAAAAAAGTTATTAAAGGAGCCCATTCATCCATGACTGTCATCAGATGTCCCTTTGAGTCTGTGGGTTAAACTTTCATTTCTAGTAACTGATGAAGCCACTCCTCTATGTCTGTATTTTCTTCACATTTCCCAGCTTCAGCAAATATGAATCTGGCTACCTCTTATCCTGTAAAGCAAGATCCTCCAATATTTTCTTCAAAAATTGGCTTCTAAATCGTATGTCATATTTAACAGGTAGCATTTCAGAGACACAGGAAATTATTTTCAAAGGATTTACTTTCCAAGCTAAGAGCCTTTTAAAGGCAGACAGATTCAGAGATTGTCTGGTCTGACTGCTGTTTCTGACTCTTCATTCAGCAACCTGTAATGATCGGGAAAGCATAAAATCAGCAGTATTGTCTTAGAGTATTAAATGGAGAAAACATTAGGACAGTCTTCAAGGCGTGCCCCAAGGAAATGAAAGGCAGTAATCAAGAGCTCAGCTGCTCCTTGGCACCCCTTCCTCGTCGTATAATCAGCTCCTCCAATCTTTCCTCTCTGCTCTTGTTCTTCATGCCCTTGACTATCATTCGTTACTCTCTTCTGTGAACCACTTCCAGGGTCTCTATGTCCTTCTTCAAGTCTGGCATCCAGAGCTGGACATGGTACTTCGCGTGATTTCACCTTGGGCTGCAGTAAACGGGAACTGTTTCTTCTCAGGTCCCCAGAAATGCTTCCAAACACAGCTTTTATTCTGCAGTCACCAGGTCTCATTTGTAGAATGTTATGGATGGTTCAGGAAATAGCCTTTTCCATTTAACCTTCCTGTCTTTTCCCAGACCTTCTCCCATCTTTTCTCTTACCACCAAAAAATCCATTATGGAGGAAAAGGTTTCTTCAGTCGTGTCTTTTCATTGTGAGTGTTAGGAGCTCTATGTCTGGAAGTACACCAAGACACGAGAAGTAATCGTTCTGTGCTTTTCTATATTAGTACATCTTTACCAAGGACTAGCATGGAGTTGTGATTTGAGTGTTGGACTACGACTAATCCACAGGGTGACCTTGGGCAAGTCACGCACTCTCTCAGCCTCAGAGGAAGGCAACGGCAGACCTCCCCTGGCAAATCTTGCCAAGAAAACTCCACGACCTTAGAGTCACCATCAGCCAAAAATGATTTGAAGGCATACAAGAGCATCTTTGCAAACGAGGTGAGGTCACTCCATCATGACTTTCCACCTGAAATCCAGGCCAGTAGGACATCTAGCATGACAAGAAGAGCCAGGATGTCACTCTTGATTCAGGATCCAGCTTCGGAATCACCACTTTTCATTTATTATTATTGTTGTTGTTGTTGTAAGCAAGAAGATAGCTATACCCCTTGATTTCCAGCACGTAGAAGCCATGGCTTCTAAGACAGAAACTCATTCCAAAGGCTGCTTTCATTACTAAGCATGGTGACTGCAACTATTTTGATAGAGATCTGGGTGCCTTGCTTCTGACTTGCATGTTAATGACTGTGCTGCAATTTAGAGAGTACCTGGGTTATAGATACTGCATTGTGAAATGAAAACCACAACCAGAACACTCTGGCATGGTCTACGTTGTGTAACTTTGTGCATACTTAGTTACGTAGCAGTGGCGCTAAATAACTTTATTAAACATTCTTTAAAACATCTACAAAAACTGAATAATGTTAAATGTTAAAACAACAGTATGTTGTTGTGGTGTTGGTGGTGGTTGTGTGTGTGTGTGTGCGCGCGCGCGCACACACACATTGTCTTACAAAAAAGGAACTTCTCCAAGCTCTGTTGTTTGTTCATCTGGCCATTGTATTCCAAAAAAAGAAACTTGTCAAATCCCTGAAGTACACATATTAGTTTGCCCATCTGGATGATGATCTGAGATATTTTAGGATTTCTTGGCATTCACCAGGACTTTAGATCACGCCTGGAAAATGCTGAAGTGCGCTTGCAGGGTGGAACATATGTTGTTTTGTTTTTATTTTATTTGCAAAAGCTACACCCTCTGAACCGTCTTCAAAAGCCACCCCGCATCCAGAAATCTTTTATAACAAGCGGCGATCCTTGGCGGAAGAATTTGTCCTCTGTTAAAGGGAGGAGAAGAGGGAGGAGAGCAGAAGCACTCTGGGCAACCAGCAGGAAAAATGACCGCTTCAAAAATACTGTCTTTTTGGGGGAGATTCATTCAGAGAGCAACAAGTTTGCGGCAGGACGAGGAACAAATTGCCGGAGGGAGCTCATGGTCATATCCTGTACTGTCAAAAAAAAAACCCTAAATCCAAACATTTCATAAGGGGTGTGGGGAACACTAATTTGTATTTTTGCTGCGAACTTGTGATACGGCTATTTGTTGTTGTTGTGTGTCTTCAAGCCGTTTCTGACTTATGGTGACCCTAAGACTATCCTATCACAGGGTTTTCTGAGCAAGATTTGTTCAGAGGAGGTTTGCCTTTGCCTTCCTCTGAGGCTGAGAGAGTGTGACTTGCCCAAGCTCACCCAGTGGATTTCAACCATTGAGTGGGGATTTGAACCCATGTCTCTCAGAGGAATCCTGGTCCATCATGCCATGCTGGCTCTGTTCTTGATGGGAAGATTTGGTTACGAGAGGGTTTGACTCCATGACCTTCCTCTGAGGCTGAGAGAGGGTGAGTTGCCCAAGGCCAGTCAAGGGGCTCCTATGGCTGGGCAGTGATCTGAACCCTGGTCTCCCAAAGTCCTGATCCAACAATCCAACCACTATACTGCGCTGGCTCTAAAGATTTCTTCAGTGGGGTTTGCTGTTGCCTTCTTCTGAGGCTGAGAAGGTGTGACTAGCCCCAAGTCAGCCTTCTCAACAGGGACTTGAAATTGGGCCTCTCGGGGTCCTAGTCCAATGCTGGAACTGCTATATTTTTATATATATTTTATATATGCTAGCTCTCCTCTTTTTTTCCTTTCCTTTTTTTTTTAACATGAAACCCACATTTTCTGTGTAAAAAATTTTTTAGTATTTTCTGTGCAGAAAATAGTATTTCTGTGCAAAAATATTATTTTCTGCATAGAAAAAGCTGTTTGTTAAGTAGAAAATGCTGCTTTATTGGTCACCTCCTTCAAGAATGAAATTAGTTAAGGATTACATCCCTAATCGGGTGTAAATCACATTCACCTGCACGTAGCATCTAGCTTGCTGGCATGCGGCCATGTTAATTTCCCCCATGGGCTCCCCACGTCACCTGGCTGGGCCGTGATTCACCGCGAATCTTGCTCGCTCTTCCAGAGAGCACCAGTTTCACTTCCACAGTCCTTTTGGGTTTCACCTGTCCTGAGGCTGATACCAGCCTGCTTCCCGAAGTCTTAAGGGGTAGAACGACATTAATTCACAGGTGCGGAAACACCGGAGGATCTCTTGAGGCATCTCTTCCACCTCGGGAAGAGCAGCCGATGTGGTTTTTGGCCTGAATCCTTTTGGTTAGATCGGATGAGAGTGCGCCCATTGAATCAGTTCTTAAATGATGAGTTAACACGTAGCCAAATCCTAATGAGACAATGGCTCTACACCAGCTGGGGCTGCCAAAAGGTTTGAGGAGGTGAAAAATTTAACTTTTCTTTTCTTTTCTTCTGAAAGTGATCAGTTTGCCCATCCAGAGTCAGGGCTTTGCATCTTCAGCCCTTTAAAAATAACTGGATTTGAATCTCTTGTGCATTCCGCTTTTGGGCGATTGAGGAAAAAAATAGAGCTGCCACTTCTTTTTTTTTTAAAGGTTCCTCAGGGTTATTGAAGATGAGGAGCCTCTCAGAAGAAATGAGGTGGCAACCCTGATTTTTAGCACCGAAGTAGTTGGAGCAGCATGGCTCTCTCCATGCTGGGAATATAGCTGCACCTCCAGAATCTGGCCAGTGCCAACAGTGAAGTTTTATTAAAGAATTTAGTTTGTTTTTAAAGCATTTAGTAACATTTGCAAATTTCATTGTTTCTGGGATGGATGGAACAAAAATTCTGAATGCAGGAAAAATGAAAACAGATGGATTTTCCGTCCTTACTCAACGAGAGACCTGAACTTAAAAAGTATAATTGGAGGTACCTCTTTTCTAGGACAAAGCTCATACCGTTTCTTTTCATGTTCAGTCACTACTGAACATCTCACCTAGAGTTCTGTTGGTGACTTACGCATAGTTTAGTAGTTTATGCTAGCATTTGCATTTCTGTGTTGTGAAAATAACAATAATGATAATGATACTTTCTACAGCATTATTCATTTCTATCTGCCTTTTCTGCAGGATTGAGACTCAAGGTGGCTTACTAAATATTAGAATGAAAAGAACATGTAGATCCATGAGAAAAATTACGTAAACATTGGCCGGTACAGGTTGAGGCTCCCTTATCCACAAATCCAAAATCTGAAAACTTCCAAACCCCAGAACTTTTTGCTGTCAACCACCAGTTTCTGCCATCAAAGTGGCCTGCTTTTTCGTCTCTCGGATGTGAGGACAGCCACAGCTACCACACTGATGGCAAAAGAGAGAGATTGAAGATCTGCAAAATGGCCCGGGGTGTGGATTCAGGCTGAGCACTGTGCTCGGATTGCTGCCGTTTCACAGAACCTCAGTCTCTCTCCAGCCTCGGGTCTCATTCACAATACAAGCAGTAGATGGACAAGAGCTGAGGCTATTCCAAAAACGTGCAATATTCCAAAATCTGAAAAAAATCCAAAATTTGGAAAACTTATCCAGAAAGCATTTGGTATAAAAGAGGCTCGAGCTGTGTTCAGTATTGCAGTTGCAGACTTGTAACCTAGAGTTCCAGATCTGAAACTGATACAGTAAGACTACATAAATCTAGGTAAATGTCTCTGAAGCCCACCTTAATGGCCAGCAGCTTGTTCGGGTGAAGGATGTCCATTCAGCTGCCTATCAGGGTGAAAGAAGGTGACATTTTTGCCCCTTTCCACCAACAAGCAAGGCTACAACCATCAGAAGCAGGACCCCTGCAACAGTCCCTTGTCACAACCTTGCTTGTTACGGGGAAAGGGGATGGAAATGTCGTCCTTCCTTGCATCCCAACTGGACAATGAATGGACTTCCCTCCCCTGATGACTCTTAAGGTGGGTTTGGAGGGCTGGATCAGAAGTCATTACTTAGTTATACAGGCATCACTAAGTAGCTGGTCTAGGATATCTATGATCATTTTTAATAGCAATTAAACAATCTGTAGAATTAAAACAAAATTAAAATCCACCAGAAGGCAGGGCATAAAACAAAGCAATACACCATTGTTGTTGTCGTGTGCCTTCAAGTTATTTCTGACTTACAGTGACCTATCATGGGGTTTTCTGGGGCTGAGAGTGTATGATGTACCCAAGATCACCCAGCGGGTTTTCATGACCAAGCAGGGAATCAACCCCTGGTCTACAGGATCGTAGTCAAATGCTCAAACCACTGCACAATGCTGGCTCTCAATACACCATTAAACCCACTGTAATTCCTGACAACCAGATAGAATAGGAAAGTTTCCACTTAATGGCAGGAAAGGAAGGAGAGTGCCATCTTGGTCTCCCTAGGAAGGGATTTCCAAAATCTGGGGTCAGCCACAAAGGCCATTTCTGCACTAGCCTGTTATAGCACTATTATTCCACTTTCCTCTAAGGCCCCTCCCTAAACTGCAAACCCCAGGATTCCATAGGCTGTTGAAAGTGGAATAATAGTGCTATAACCGACTAGTGCAGAAATGGCCTAAGAAAGCCCTGTCCCTTCTATCCACCAAGCATGGCTGAGAAGGCAGTAAGGGTGAGGGAAGTGCTTTCCTAAAAATCTTAGAGCTCAAACAGGCTCATATAGGGAGTTAGAGTCCTACAAATATCTTGAATCTTAGCCGGATAGAGATTTGGAAGTCATAACCGTGCCCAGAAATGGACTGGTAGCCAGTGGAGCTGTTGTATCCTCCCTGCAGCCAGCTCCAGTTAACAATCCAGCTTCAGCTCTTTGGGCCAACTGAATAATGTTTCTAGTTTTGGGCACCACACTTCAGGAAGGACGTGGACATGGTGGAACGGTCCAGAGGAGGGAGACCAAAATGGTAGAAGGCCTGGAAACTATGAAGCCCTATGAGGAAAGGCTTAGGGAGCTGGGTGTTTTTAGCCCGCAGATGAAAAGGTTGAGGGAAGACACATTTGAAAGGATGTCATATGGGAGATGGTGCAAGCTTGTTTTCTGCTGCTCCAGAGACTAGGACACTATAGAGCAATCGCGTCAGGAAAAGAGATTGCACCTAAACATTAGGAAGAACTTCCTGACAGTAAGAGCAATTTGACAGTAGAAATATGCTGATGTCTCAGAGTGTGGTGGAGTCTCCTCCTTTGGAGCTTCTGAAACAGAGACTGGATGACTGTTTGTCAAAGGAAGTGTTTTGATGATGTCTTCCTGCCTGGTGGAATGGGGTTGTACTGGGTGACCCTTGGGGTCGCTTTCAACTCTGTGAGCCCGTGATTCTGAATACAGTACCTGTGTTCAATGCGCACACATTCGCAATGGCGTCTTCTATACAATTCTGCTGCTGCAATTTTGAATTGAATACATCCATCCCACATTGGACCAAAGTGTTCAGTCATTCTTTGTAGGGGAATTTACACATGGATAAGAAGTCCATGGGATTCCAACCACCAGCTTTGCCCCTCTGAAGACCTTGGCTGCTTGTGTGAACAGAAAGGGGGGTACAAGAAAGAGGTTAGGAGGGGACATGAGAGCCATGTTTAAATATATGAAGGGATGCCATGTAGAGGAGGGAGAGGGCTTGTCTTCTGCCGCTCCAGAGACCAGGACAAGGAGCAATGGATTCAAGCTGCAGGAAAGGAGATTCCACCTGAACCTCAGGAAGAACTTCCTGACTGTCAGGGCTGTCCGGCAGTGGAATCTGCTGCCTGGGAGTGTGGTGGAGTCTCCTTCTTTGGAGGTTTTTAAGCAGAGGCTGGATGGCCATCTGTCGGGAGTGCTTTGATGTGAGTTCTTGCATGGCAGAAGGGGTTGGACTGGATGGCCCCGGGGGTCTCTTCCAACTCTAGGATTCTATGATTCTACAATGCTTGGCTGCTGGAATCTGCCCTTAACCCTCCAGTCGGGGCCTCTGGCAAGGCAGAGCATTTACGTAGGTGGTGTTCTCTTCATGCGCCTGCCTGAGAAGCGGGAACTCTGGAGACCTGCTCTCTTTCAGCCACACGGCTAACGAGCAACATGTGTGGCCTCCGGGTAGCACGAAGCTCCTCTCTGGCCATCTGGCCAGTTGGTGACCCTTGTTGACTCAACCCGGAGGTGGCAGGCGTGTTAACAGGAAGTCATCCTTTGGGCCCAAGATTGGCGCGCACCAACAACTCGAGCGTGCGATAACTATTGGGTTTGGCTTCAAGTCATCTTAAAAATATGTTTTGCTGACAATTATCATTTTTTTGTTCTGCAGCTCATTTCCTGTGTAGGGTATTTTTTTTTTCCTTCCAAAAAAGCATTTTTAAATGGATTCAAAAGCAGCCGTTCTGGTTTGTTCCAGTTTTAGGTTTGCATGTTTTGTTTTGATTGACTACAGGCATCAAAGGTAGCTGCAGAGATAAGAAAACCTGCTGGCACTTGGCTGGGTTTTTGAGGAGAGAAGGAATTCATGAAAAATGGGTGAGGCTTCTAGCCATGTTCATCTCCAGACTAGGTTTGAGAGAAATGGGGCTAGAGAAGGTACAGGTAATGGGGGTAGGGCATCCAGGGGCCAATTTTCTGTTTCTGGGACCCTTGGAGGGGCTCATAGACTGCCCCAAATACCCCCAAATAGGGAAAAAACACGCCAAACCAGAAGCAGCTCAAATTCCTCTTCTGGTTTAGAAGACTTTTTTCTAAATACTAAAATAGTGCAGGGGAACCCTTCAACCTTACAGATATCCTCCTTTTATTGGACAGGTCAGGGACTTGAGCAATGTCAAAAAGCGAAAATCGTTGAAATGCAGAATCTGATCTCTTTTTTTTTTTTTAGTTTGCAAAAGCACTGCTATGGACTCTCTCTCTTGCTCTCTCCCTCACCACCAGGGGCTAGCATGCCTTACGTGCACACATTCACACGCACACACACGTGTGCGCACCCACACGGCAACTCCTCAGGTGCAGGGATAAGAAGAAATTGGGAGCTCCTCAGGCGTGCTGGCACTTTGCTTGATGTTCCTCCTCCTCTCCACCCACCCGGGTGTCTCCTTTTCTGTCCCGCCAGGGAGCTGGAGCGGCTGGAATGGAGGGCACCAGAAGGAAGGAAGAAAAAGCGGTGTGTGGTCACTTTTTGATGATCCAGGCCATTTTTACACTAGCCTGTTATAGTGCTATTATTCCACTTTCAACATCCTATGGAATCCTGGGGTTTGCAGTTTAGGGAGAGGCCTCTGAGGATGGCCTTGAGGCCCCTCCCTAAACTGCAAACCCCAGAATTCCATAGGATGTTGAAAGTGGAATAATAGCACTATAACAGTCTACTGCAGAAATGGCCCCACTCTTTCAACCTTTTTCAATGAGTACTCTTGGTTGAAAGAGCACACCAAGCGACACATATATGGATTCTAGTTGTAACTGAAGAGGGTTGAAAGAACATATTGTTGAAAAGTGGACTGTTGAAAAGTGAGAGATCTCTATATAGTCCTCCCTCCACATTAATGGGTTTGATCTTCACAAATTTGACTATTCGTAATGGGTGTGCCTGCCTCCCCCGTCCAGTCTCCTCCTCCCATTCCCTTGCCTTTTGCCCAGGCATGGAGAATATGTGCCATAGCAAAAGGCAAGGGAATGACAAGGGGAGATGTGGAAGGGAACGGGAGGGGGAAAGCAGAGAGAATTATTTGCATTTTTCCCGCTTTTTTCCACCTGCCCACACGGCAGGGCCATGGCTTTGTACAAGACAATACCGATTGTCATTGCATTCACTGACCACCCTACGATGCGAGGTGAGAACTGACATCCTTCTTGCATAACGCTTTGAGGGTGTTCCTGCAGGGCAGGGGGTTGGACTGGACGGCCCCTGTGGTCTCTTCCAACTCTACATTTCTATGATAATATAAATCTACTCTCATGTAGTTCATCTGCCAATGTGCCTGCTCATTGTCATCTTGTGCATTGGGAAACAATGTGCAGTGTCTGTTTTTGCATTTCCAGGGGATAAAGTAGAGCATTGAAAGGAGTGACAAATCATTACGCACCATCCAAGAATGGGCAAGGGTTACACTTGCAAAATTCGGCTCACACAACTGTGAACTGAACACAGTCAATATGACATGGCCAAAAAAAATGCAACCAGATGTGTAAAGGGACTTAGTTGTGTATAAAACACCAGCAGGATGCCAGCCAATGCATTTTAAATATATGTCTGGCACCCCATTCTAGCCTTATGGTGATGTTAGTCCAAATTATGCCCATATAGGCAACCTTGTATGTTACATGTGAAAGAAAGATTTGGTGATAGAGTAAAATCAGGTTTTGATATATAATATACATTATTCTGTGAGGTTCCTAGAGATGTGCTTATATATAAGACAAAAGTAATTAAGAGGGGAAATGTATTGGTCTTTGTTAGCCGCTATCATGAAGTGCGGGAAGTCATCGGGTGGGTGGGAAGGAAGTAGGGATTCGTGTCGCATTTGTGGAATGGCTGCTTTTGAATTTTCTCTGTCAGTTCGTTCCAGTTCTATTTAGAATCCTTTGTTATTCTTTCTTTGGTTGTTCTGTCTCTTTCACTTTTCTGTTATTTTATCAATGTAAGTGTTTGTATCTATCTATCTATGTATGTTTGTATGTATGGTAATAAAGCAAAATGAACTTATGAGGAAAAAGTATGTCCATATAAGCCACAGCTGGAATTCACAATCACAGTTCTGAATGTGTAACCTAGAGCCACCTTGGGTCGCACTCTAGAAGAAAGGCAGCAATTAAATGCAATAAACCATAAATAAATACATTTACAATTGACTCATATTCACAATCTCTATGTACTCAATAGTGCATGGAACATCTAGGGATCATAAAAGTCCCCCAGTCCTGACTTGCTAGGTAGCAGCCACTGCAAGTGATAGTGGTCTCTGCCCTTGTCAATTGATACACAGCAGACTGGTGCCTCCACCCCATTCCCACAAGTGATATCTATTACGAGGAGGAATTATAATAGGGGTCCTGCTTCGCATTGTCACACCAGAGATTGCTCATGGGGTGTGTGTGTGTGTGTGTGTGTGTGTGCGTGTGTGTGTGTGGTGGAATGGAAACATCAGTCTGCTGTGCCCCAGTTGACAGAAGAACCGATCTCCTTCACTTGCATCAGCTGCTGCCCAATTAGTTATGACTGGTGGAGCGATCAGGCCAGAAGATGCTACTTATTTTATACTTAACCAAGTGTCTGATCTCGGATCTCACCCAAATTTTTTGGTCATTGCGGAGGTTGTGATACCATACCAACCTTGTACAATGACCAAAGTCCCCCCACACGCCCACCTTTTAGACTGAGGAGGCTCCTCTCCATAGCCATTTAGTGACTGGAGGAGAGCAGAAGGCATTCAGGGGTCCTACAGAGTTCTTGATGAACGTAGCCAGATATTCCTTTGATGCTCCCCAGCTCTCACCAATCAAAAAATGACCATTGAAGGAAGGAAAGAACAGTTGTAATTATCTTCTTCTTACTGCAAGCAAGCCATTGAAAATGCTGCAGTTTTAGAAGACTATTCGTAGTTCAGTACATATTCTGTGTTTTGTCGTTTTGAGCAGGAAAAAATGCATTTTCTTTGCAAGTGACAGCATGTTCTGTGCAGAAAATAATATTTCTGTGTGGAAATATTTCTGCACAGAAATATTATTTACTATGCAGAAAATGTTCTTTTTTCTACACAAAACACAAACTGCAAAGATCCTCATCACTCCAGGATTCTTGTCAGTGCTCCTAAAAACTCAAGAAACATTTTTTCAACCATTTTTTAAAAGATGCATTCAAATAACCTTTCCATGCCTAGTCAGCAATGGCTGCTATGACAGCTCCACCCCAACCAGAGTGGCATGTATATTGTTTCCACATGGACTGATATCTCCCCACTGGATACAAGACTTCTAAAAGTTTTAAATGCATTATTACCTTACTGTTTGAATGCTTTTTGTAACCTGCCCTGATATAGGGTGCGATGGAAATATTTTGATGATGATTGTATGGCTACTCCTACAATTCTCTGGACCCAGGCCCCTGTCTTTAGCAGTTAACAATTTAAAGCCAGCACCCGAAACAAAACTCTTTTGCTAGATGAACCAGCATGTGTGATCCAAACGTGCCTCAACAGCTTCTTTGCTGGCAGAACACAAGAAAGCAAGCAGCGAGATCTGGTTTTGAGAGAGGGCGTGTGCCTTCACGGGACGAGGATGCCAGCAGTTCTGTTTTGCTTTTTGTTTTTAACCGCCTGGAAGCTCTCCCCTATTGTTGCAGAAAGCTAAATATGTCAGCTCGGTAGTATGCCCTGCAGAGGGAGTGGGACTTTGGGGCTGGAAACTTGTTGATGTCTTAAGCATGCATAAGCTCAGTTGCGTAAGCAGTCGGGCATTTTTGTCCAATGCAGAACCTGCACAATCAGGCCATTTCCGCACTAGCCTGTTCTAGCGCTATGATTCCACTTGCAACATCCTATGGAATCCTGGGGTTTGCAGTTTCGGGAGGGGCCGGCTGAAACTGCAAACCCCAGGATTCCATAGGATGTTGAAAGTGGAATCATAGCGCTAGAACAGGCTAGTGCGGAAATGGCCTGTGACTTGCTCAGGGCCACCCAGTGGGCTAAGCCATGGATTCAAACCCTGGTTTCCTGGACTCCAAGACTCAAGCCATTATGCCTGTAGGGTTTTCTCAGTGAGATTTATTCAAGGGGGGGGGGCATTCCTCTGAGGCTGAGAAAATATGGCTTGAGCAGGGATCCAAACGCTGATCTCCCAGAGTCTTCACCCAGCTTGCAAACCAACACACCGCGCTGGCTCTTGTTTATACCTTAACTTACCTTTTCCCAAAATGAAACATGTACAATGTAGCTAAAACTTACAAACAAGCAATATTTTTTTTCCTTTTTTAAATATACATTGATCAGTTTTTACACAAAATTACATAAACTCTGACAAATATTTCTGACATAGACAGAAATAAGAATAAACACACTAAATATGATAAAATACTAAATCAATAAACTAAAAAGAAAACCACTAAACACTAACTCACTAGAACATGGACTGACAAACTAAACTCAACAATCAAATGCTAAAATGCTGATACACAAAAGGACTCCGAACCTTCCCCAAAGGAGTAAAAAAGAGACTGGATAATATTATTCTACCATTATAGATCCAGCTAAACAAACTACTAATAACCATATCTGCAAATAATTGCATTGTTTGGGTTCTTATCGCTCAAAAAGTCCATAAACGGTTTCCAATCTTTCAAGAAATCTTCAGTTGGTTTATCTTTTAAACCCCACGTGCAAACAAGCAATCTCAAAATGAGATTAATCTATTATCAACACAAAAGCAATCTAAAACCTACTATTAAAATGTTAAAAGCAGTTCTAAAAACACGACAATATTTAAAGGGGGGAAGAGGCAAAAAGGGGCTTCGGGAGCATTCTTGTCCACGTTTGCTGGGACTCAAGCAACCCCCTTTTCTCCTCTCCCTTCCAAGCCTCCACATATGTTCTCCCTCCCTGGAAATTGGCCTCCAGGCTCCCTGCCATTGCCCAACCCTGTTCTACGCTGTGGACAAAGACTCTGGTTATTACAAAGAAAGTCATCTTGCAGACATCTCTTCTGGTGCAATTTTTGGATGAAGAAGATAAGAAGCAGATTCAGAGCCTGGGCTGGAAGAGATAAGGCAGGACGACGCTGTGCCCGTGAAGGAGGCGAACAGAACGCTCTTGCCCAATGCAGGAACAGCGCAAAGCAACAGGCGTTACTCAGACCACAAGAATGTCCATGAGCAGAGGCGCATTGGTGGTCTCCACCTCCGAGAGCCAGCCTGCTGTCATTCCGTGGACTCCACTGGTTGATCCAGCACTCGCATACAATCCTAGGCCCTGTCCACACCATAGACCCACCATTTCCATGATGGCATCGGGTTAGGGATGCTCTCTGCCAGCTCCTTTTGGCTTAGGCGGATGAGTAGCATTATTGCCACCTGCGTTCCCTCTGCGTTACAGTGGCACTGGCCAGTCCTTTCCCTCGCCTTTTCCTCTCCCCACAGCTTGTGATTGGTTGGGTTTTTGTTTTGTTTTGTAAGCTGTAATTGCATGACAAGCCATTACACTATCCCATTTTCACGCTGTAACCCTTAAAAATGTATTTTGAAAAATGTTTAAAAAATTAACTCAATGGAGAAATTCCAAATAAACATGGAGAGGTGAGAGATTTTGAAGTAACAACACCACGGGAGTAGCTGAGGGAAGGACAACTTGGGCACACCCACAGCCCACCCACTGTTGGATTGCTGACAACAGGAAGTACTATCAGGCGCTACTACGGAACCGCACTGACACGACTGATGGGATTGTGACACCAAAGGAGGCTTTTAATGGTTTTGTTCTGGAAATGGTATAAGGCAGTTTTGCAATGCTTGGGAACGGGGTAGCAGCTGGCTAGCGACAACGCTGTGTGGTAGCGCGCTCCTGGACTGGAAACAACCCACTGCTGTGGCATGATGGCGACATCACATGGAAGCGGCCATAGAGTTGGAAGTGGCTGCAAAGGCCATTTAGTCCAACCCCCTTCTGTGCTGAAATGTAGCACTCCTGAAGGAGGCCCATCCAACCTCTGTCTAAAGATCTCCAAAGATGGAGAGTTCACCAAACTCCTCTCACAATCAGGAGGTTCTTCCTAATGTTGAGGGGGAATCTCTCCCTGCTGCAGAGCACTGTCTGGAGTCAGAGGGATCATATCTCTGCCGCTTAGATCTCAGGGAGCCGCCCCGAGCCCTGACCTCTCTTCTCTAGCCCTCAGGAGGAGAGGAGGAATCTCAGGGAAAGAGTGGAGCCTTGAAAAGGAGAGGAAGGGAGGGGAGGAAGCTCAAAATGAAAATGCTGCCTTGTGCGTGTGTGTGTGTCTAGTTTCCTCCTTGGTTAAAGCTGGTATTTTTTTATTTGGATGCCACATGATGTGGATGATGATTAATAGTTCAAGCTGAATGACGTCACCAGGAGTCTGCCTCTTGTGAAATCCCCCTGGTAGTATCACGAGGACCCACCCCCTGCGACATCCCAAAGGTCCGTCCCGTGGTCTCAGGGCTTGGCCCCAAGATCTCAAGGCCTGGGCTAACCCTGACCTTGCAACCCTTATCGTTTTCAGTATCTGGGTGTCATGTTCCAGTTCTGATGGTGCTGTAATGATCTAGAATGGGAGTTGCATTTTAACAGACAGGCATCCCCAGACCTTTCTTGCCAAAGGAGTATTTCTTTTAAAAGGTCTTCGATAAATTCGTGATGTGTGTTTCTCCCTGAACCTTTGCAGATTGCTCCTTCCCTCATTATTTTTAAATCTCAGTTAAAAACCTTCTTGTTTTTAAAAGCTTTTTTTGTTTCAGTTTAGTATCATTTTATAATTTTGTATAGTTTAATTAGATGTACTTGTCAGTTTGATTTATATTATATTGGGTTTTTTTGTCTTTTATCTGGATGATTTGTTTTACAGCTGTATGGTATAGTTTTATGATTCCTTCCTCCCTTTTGTGTTTGTGAATATACATATATACATATATTTTAGACTGCACGCCTCTGGCAGGATCCAAAGTTTTGGGCTGTTTAACTTGTAAATGCCATGTACATCAGTGGCACTGAATATAAGATGATGATGATGATGATGATGGTGGTGGTGGTGGTGATAGGATGCGTAATCCATCCTTAGACAAAGAAGAAGCAGTTAAGCTGTCTAATCACAGTAACACCAAAATCTTTTACATACCTCTGCAGAGGTATGCTCCACTGAGGTTGTCATGTCCCAGGTAACTTGAACTCATAGACTTCACTTAGAATTCAAAACAGAAGCGTTTTTATGGGGCAATGCAAGCAACACAGCAATTTTTCCAAAAGTTGCTGAGATTCCCGCATATAGAATGGCTACAGGTTTCATACCTTGTGTTACAAATTTAGGTGCACGCATCAATGATTGGTGAAAGTCATAAATGTCACATCACCCCACAAGCACAGACACTTTCCCAGACCTTTCATTATTTCCATACCTTTCACCCTGGGAGATAGGAGAAGTTCCTGTCTCCTTATCTTTGCCAAGTCTGCTTCCATAATACCTTCCCACTGTTTCGCATTTCCCCCTTCTGATCTTCTTCCCTGTAGTATTTTTATTATTATTATTGTTATTAATACAACAACAACAACAACAACAATAATAGAGGTATTAACCATATGGTGCTTTGGGATACTTTGAAATTTCCAACTGTATACATGGTTGAAGGTAGAAATCAACAATGGATACATGATAGCACTTCAGCACTCTGTGTCCCTCTTTGGTCAAGCAAAGCTGTTCTGTATCATATATTAATACATCCAGCCTACATATGACAGGAGTCATGCCTCTGGACTTGAGTTCAACAAGGCTTACTCCCAGTTTGGTCAGTGTGGGAACCTGCCTACAGAAGAGTTCCTTCCCCGCTGCACAGTTATAGCACTATGATTCCACTGTAACTGCCTTGGCCAAATCTTACGGAATCCAAGAATTTGCTGTTCAGGGAAGGGCATTTTGAATTAGCAGCCAGAGAGCAATAGTGCCTCAGAAAAGGCCATACTACCAGCAGCAAAAATCCCATAAGAAATAACAGTATGGTACTCCCATAAATGATTCTTGTGTGAATCTGACCAGAGTCCAAGCTGACCCCTTGGATTACCCCCGAAAAGCAGAACTCCAGCTAGCACGAGCTTCATCAAAGCCCTGTAGGTTATCTCTGGTCTCGTTTGCTTTAATCGCAACCCTTCTAAAAATGTGCTGAATGTAGCCTGTGGTTTGAACCATTTTACAAAGCAATCGCACGTCTTCTTTCACAGGCAGCTTGCAGGCGACCCGTGCCTTGATGGTGGCCAGCATTCTCCTGGGCCTCATTGGCTCTTTCGTCGCCATGATCGGAATGAAGTGCATGAAGTGCATGGAGGATGACGAAGTCAAGAAGATGCGGATGGCCGTCCTTGGAGGCATCATCTTCCTCGTCTCAGGTTAGGAACATCATTCTTGTCTCAGGCTAGAGCCCCTTCCTGTAGCTAGATTTCTGACTTTACCACCATTCCTTCTCTAGCTGGTCCAAGTAGAATGAGATATCTGTTGCAAGTGGAACCTCATTTGACACCAGCAAAGCTTCTGTTCTCCTCACAGCAGCTGCAAAAAGGGACCCCCTACTCCGTAACATGACACTCACCTCCATTTCCACCCACAGTACTATGACCCACCTTAGACCGCAACCTGACCCGAGATCTGTGTGCTTCTTTGATGTCTCCCCTGTTGACCCTCTGCCTGTGTTTCTCTCTCTCCTCACCTACAGGTTTTGCAGCCTTGGTAGCCACCTCTTGGTATGGGAACAACGTAGCCCAGGATTTCTTCAACCCATACACACCAGTGAACACCAGGTAATGTGGGGCTTCTCTGGAAAAATTTCCACCTCTAACCACTGGGAATGTAAAGATTCACGGTTATTTATTTCCAGGTGGAAAGGTGGCTGTCCAGGCATCTGGGAAGCCCAACCAGGGAGAATAATAGAGCAGTGAGATTTTTGCTCTATTTCCTCCCAATGTCCAAATATCCTGAAGTGTTGCAGAGGAATTATTCTACAGAGACATATACATGAAAGGGGGGTTTGCACAAAAAAACTGTTTTCTGCACAAAAAGCAGGGTTTGTTTGTTTGTTTCTAAGTATAATCCCTTCCACCCTCCTTCACACACACACACACACACACACACACACACAAAGTTATTTCTCTACAGAATGGCTGCAGTTCATGATCACAGTTATGAATGTGTAAAGCTAGAGTTTCTCTGTCATAACTGATTCATATTCACAGTCCCTACATATTCAACAGTGTTGGGAAGACGTGAAAGCCAGCATGTTTTACTGTTTTGAATATTGGACTATAGCCCTGGAGACCAGGGTTTGATTCCCTGCTTGGCCGTGGAAACCCACTGGGTGGTCCTGGGTGCATCACACGCTCTCAGCCCCTGAAAACCCTGTGATAGGTTTGCATGCAGCAGGCAGGGAAAACCTTAGGATTGTAGAAGTCCCCCAGTCCTGAGTTATTGGGCATCAGCAGCTGTGTGTGATGGAGACCTGTCCTTCTGTCTATCAGGACCATAAGTTGACGTTTCCACCACTTCCCCTTCTGTGCGCAATTTCTGGTGGGAGGAAGGAATGCAACAGGGCTCCTCCTGCTTCTGACTGTTGCACCAGAGAACATTCATGGGAGGGGATGGAAAGGCTGCTGTGCCCCAGTTGATGGGTGAATGGACCACCATGGCTCCCAGGGGCTGACGCCCAGTCGCTCTGGACTGGGAGGAGTTGGGCCAAGAGACACTACTTAGTTAAGTGTACTTAACTTAGGTCCATTGCCTCCTTACACTGTTATAGTGCTATTATTCCACTTTCAACCTCCTGTGGAATTCTGGGGTTTGTAGTTTCCTGAGGCCAGAGAGCTCTCCAGCTGAGAAGTCTCAATGTCCTTCCCTAAACTGCAAATCCCAGGACTCCACAAGATGTTGAAAGTGGAATAATAGCACTATAACAGTCTAGTGCAGAAATGGCCCTTAATTATACTTAGTTTTCTCAACTTAGTTAAGTATACTTAAGTAGCTGATCTAGAATCTCGGCCAGCAATTGCTCTGCAACACTTCAGATTTTTTTTTTCATACGGAGCCTAACTATCCTAAAGGCACCAGATTCTGTCTGATCTTGAAAGCTAAGCAGGGTCAGACATGGTTAGAGCTTGGATGGGAGACCACTAACAAAAACCACAAGGTGCTGAAGATTTTATGTCGGAGGGAGGAACAGGCAAAACCACCTTTAAGGATCCCTTGCCTAAGAAAACCCTAGGAAATCCATAGCATCTTTGTAAGTCAACAGTATGTGAGGGCACATACATATACACACTGCAGAGAAATATTCATTTTCTTCCACAGCAGGGAGCAAACTACAATTATTATTTGTCTTTCCATGCAAGGAGGAAACTGTCAAATGATTTACATCCTTACATGCCTAAGATCATCAGAAATGTCTGAGGCCTGGTGAAGAAGTGGGTTTTTAACTCTCAAAACACATTAGAATATTTGGCTTTTTTTTTCAAGTACAGATTAAATCTTAAGCATCCCAGCTACATAAAAGGATAACATTTTTGGAAGGACTGATGTTTCCACAGAAACAAAGTAGAACTATTTGGATGAGTGTGTTTTGGCTGCAAGTGAGACTGAGTACCTAGTGTACGGTATATCCCTTTTTGGATGGGTCTTTTTAGATCTGTGTATGTATGTCCCTTTTTGGATTGGGCACAGGGGGCTATTCTGTAGACTTTTGTGCCTCATCCAAAACCTTCCCTCTAACATCTGTCAAGCTCCAGGAAGAGGGTACTGTGGCTACTGCTTACCAGAGGAGAGAAGGGGAAGGAAATCCAGCCAAGGAAGATGTGGCTAATCTGGGCTCGGAGGGGAAAGGAAAGATGGTATCCTCCACCAGTGAATCTATCCTCGTTTCTTCCCTCCTCCAAGCCGAGACCAGGTGCATCTCCATTATCTGAATTGCCTCTCACCAAACCTTCCCACTGATAATTAGGAGTGGTAGGTCCTCCATGTCTCAACATGAAACTGTTTGGGTGGAGAATTACACTCCATCTGCTTAATGTAGGGTCTCAGCCATTGTTTGTGGCTGTTCTGGGGATGATGCTGTAGAGTAAAGGCAGTCCAGGTCCAGCCTTGTGTGCACTCTGCAACCAAAGGTAGCTCTGCTCATTTCCGCACTACACTCTTACAGCGCTTTGATTCCACTTGCAACATCCTGTGGAATCCTGGGGTTTGCAGTTTTGGGAGGGGCCAGCCAGCCCCTCCCGAAACTGCAAACCCCCGGATTCCATAGGATGTTGAAAGTGGAATAATCGCGCTATAAGAATGTAGTGCTTTGTTGGTGCTATTTGGGGTCAAGTTGACTTTGATTTAGGGCAACCCTTTGAACAAGAGATCTCCAAGATCCCTGGTCACCAGCTACCCTGCTCAGGCCTTGCAAATTTAGGGCAACTTCTTGACTTGCTAGATGGAGGCTGTTCCACGGCAATGTAGTCTTTCACATCCCAAATGTGGATTCTAGGGGAGAAAAATGTTTCATCCTAGTTAGGGATATAAACATCACTTATTTCATTTTCACACACGGGGTCAAAGAATTGAAAAAGTCGCGAGAGTTTTTACACACGTTTCAATAGCTTTCTTCTTTTCAGGACTCCCCATCCAAAAATCATTCATGCATAACGCATTGCGGAGGGTTAGGCCCATAACCCAAGCTTCTTTGCATCTTCCACCGTTAAATGCAATAAACGCACTGTGTGATTTTGCACAGAAACTTCAAAACTATTTTGCACAATTCCATGCCCCTGCAAAAAAAGTTACGAAAGGCCAAACAAAGCAAAATGAACAACCCCATACTTTAAAACTCCCTCAGTCTTATAGCATTTTTTAAAAGAGATATCTCAATACTTTGAGGACAAAAAAAAATTAAGAATATCCTTAGTTCTGGATGCATAAACATTCAGCCTTTCTTCTTCATTAAGACAAATTACCCCGCTTGACCTGCTTTTCAAGAGCCGATTGGCAGAAATTGCATTTCCTGCTGCAATTATTATGATTAATAGTTAAATAGGGCTATTAGTGATTATAACTGTTTGGCAGTGCCCTGCGTGATCAGTTGTCTTTGCTTCTCCCCTCTCCCAGGTTTGAATTTGGACAAGCTCTCTTCGTGGGCTGGGCCGCGGCTTCCCTGGTCATCTTGGGCGGCGCCTTCCTTTGCTGCTCGTGTCCCCGGAAGGAAACCTCCTACCCGCCGACTCGGCCCTACCCCAAGAGCGCCCCCCCAGCTGGGAAAGATTACGTATAATGCAGAACGGAGCTGGAGAGACCACCTTGGCCTTGGAGAATCCAAAGGGACGCTGCGTAACCACCGTTTTCCCAGGAACAAAGCCTTAG
The DNA here is from genome assembly GCA_030412105.1 of Cyclura pinguis. Taxonomy (NCBI): domain Eukaryota; kingdom Metazoa; phylum Chordata; class Lepidosauria; order Squamata; family Iguanidae; genus Cyclura; species Cyclura pinguis. The sequence continues at coordinate 2,613,553 of CM059601.1, forward strand.
GCCTTGGCACACTGCCTTTTTGTCTGTAAAACCAACACCTATCTGTATATAGATACCTATGCATAACTCTTTTTTTTTCCCCTGGAGGGGCAGTTTTTCCCCATGCCCTCTGATCTGATGGAAAATCCCAGACCCAAATTGCAGGTATATGCAGCAAAGAGGTGAGAAAAACCACCACGCTTGGTAGGAATATCTTTCTCTTCCTTTGGAGTAGAAAAGAGACATCCCCTAAAATTTGTCTTTTATGTTTGTTTGTTTTTGAAACCTCACTTTGTTTTGGCAGCCAAATGTGTGTGTCTCTGACAACTACTCCAATCTTGTCCCTGTCATCCCATCCCTTTGCATATATTTCTATATCAAGGCAAAAGAAGATATTCGTGTAGGACACAGGAGGACAAACGTCCAAAAACCAGGAAGAACGGTCTGCTTGTTGAAATCTTTTTGAATGTATGGGTATATTGGAATTTCTGTTTGATCTAGTCTCTCCTCCTGTGGGTGCAGAAATCAGGAATAATCGAGACTGTAGGGCCATAGGGATCTTTCCCATGATATTTTCTTTCCCAGATACTGTGGCTAAGAAGTGGAGAGCTAGGGTATGGTGGTTTGAGTGTTAGACCAGGACTTTGGGAGGCCAAATCTCTGTTCAGCCCTGGAAACCCCACTGGGTCACCTTGGGCAAGGCACACTCTCTCAGCCCCAGAAGGAAGCTGTGGCAATCCCCCTCTGAACTAATCTTGCCAGGAGAACCTTGTGTTAGATTCACTTTAGGGTCATCGTAAGTCAGAAGTGACTGGAAGGCACAGAGCAGCAACAAATGGCTAAGGAGGGCCTATCCCACACCTGTGCCCGGGGCTGGTGCAAGACCTTTTCTTGCCTGTAGTGGAAGGGCTAATGGACACATTCACAAAGTTGTACACATCACACATGCGCGCACACACACGCGCGCGCGCACACACACACACACACACACACTCCATTTAGGTACTAAAGTTGAGTGGATAAGCAGTTGAATCTTCCTCCCTTTACTGCTGCTTTATGGCCCAGCATCGTCTGTTGTAACCAAGGGCAGCAGGGTAGCTTGAATTGTCCAGGGTCTACTGTCTGTCACACATTGTTCTAACCTTCATAGTATCCTAGGGTGGGAAGAGACCCCAGGGGCCATCCAGTCCAATCCTCTTCTGCCACGCAGGAAGACACTGTCAAAGCCCTCCCTTGGACAGATGGCCATCCAGCCGCTCTTTAAAAACCTCCAAAGAAGGAGACTCCACCACGCTCCCAGGCAGCAGCTGTATTCCACTGTGGAATTGCTCTTACCATCAGGAAGTTCCTCCTCATGTTTAGGTGGAATCTCTTTCCCTGTAGTTTGAAGCCATTGCTCCCTGCCCTAGTCTCTGGAGCAGCAGAAAACAAGCTTGCCCTATCTTCCTCTAACACCTTTCCACTTTTTGTCATCTGCTCACTTGGCTGCCCCAATGAAATAAATGTTGCCCTGACCCCACAACGGTACTAGTGTGCATTACCTATATGCACAATTCCATGCCCATGAGGGTTTGTGGCCTTGTGCTACTTTCCTCATTGCTTGCTTTATCAGGCTGCATCCACACTGCAAATTGAATTGCCATGGGTCCATCCTACAGAATCCCGGGATTTGTGGTTTGGTTAAGCATTTGGTAGTGCCTGCTAGAGGGCTCTGGCAGTACATTCCCCTGCATTACAGTGCTAGAACTGTCTAGCAGAGAGGTCCAAATATCTCATCAAACTACAAACCCCCAGATTCTACTGTACGGAGCCATAACAGTTAAAATTGTGTTGAAGTGCTGTGATTTTGCAATGTGGATGCAACTTCAGTCTGGGCTTGACTCTTGAACCGTTCAAAAACTTCCTGGCAGAAAAAGGGAGGGATCACCACTAAGAACAACAGTTGCAAAGGGTTCAGGTGGGAGAGGGGGTTGTGGAAGTGTTTCTGGGGTGTGGGTGACTCCCCTCCTCAGCACCTACAGACTGAGGCAGCTGCTTCACGTTGCATGATGGCATGCTCCGTAATGTCCAGTGCCAGAGAAAGCAACCTAGTTGAAAGCTTGGAATTTTATTTTGCTTAAACTAGGATCTTGGTTCAAATTGCACCTCTACCAGGGTTTCATTCCTCAAACGGCCTTGGGAAAACGGATGGCTTGGAAGTCCTTTCGTTTTTGGACTGTGCCTCCCAGAATCCTGAAGCTTAGGCCAAGGACCTGCATCAAGGAGTCAGCATGTAACCTTTCTCTCACATAGTCACACGGGGATTTTGCAACATCACCTCATTGCTAGAGGACGACACCGCATAACTGCATGAACTGAATGAGCCACGGTTACACATGTTGCCACTCTGGTTTCATAGCCTTGAACTGAAACTGGGCAGTCAGCTACATCCTTAAGGGAAATGACACACGTCTAAAGTGCCGACAGCATTCTGGCCCAAGGCTAGAGGACGCCGGGAGCTGTAGTCTGGTCTCGGTCCCAAAATGGGTAGAGCGAGCTTAAGGTGAGACATCTTTTGGAGGGTGGGAAATCAGCCTTACTGATCCACTTATGAGATTGCAGCTCATAAACTCCCTTCACCAGCGTTCATTATGTGTACACGGTAATGTTTATTTACACTGTCACTGATATTTTGGATAGATTGCGATTTTTAAAATGCCCCGTGTGCCAAAATGGGGAGGCAACGGCAGTTCGGCAAGGTCTGTGTCCCACTGGTCCTGCCCTCTAAGGAGGGGCTTAGCTACCCTTGGACTTGGAGGGGGCATGGCTCCACTGCCGCCGGCCAATGGGAGCCCACTGCTGCTGCCTGATGGACAAGATGGGGTTGGCTATGGCAACAGCGCGGGGAGGGGGTCCCGGTTCTGCTTTCGTCCCTAGGTCCCATGAAACGAACCTATACCCTGCTCTTGAACCACGGAACAAGCCACCAGAAGTCCACCGGGTCACAAACATCCCCACTTTGGTTCTCTGGTCTGCCACTGGGCAGCTGAGATGCACGTTTACTTGGGAGTAGGCACCACCAATGTCAATGGGACTTTCCTCTGAGTAGCTCAGGATCAGGCTGTACATCACGTCTCTCCAAGGGCAGATTCTCTGGCCACTTCCACACTACACTCTTATAGCGCAATGATTCCACTTTCAACGTCCTATGGAATCCTGGGGTTTGCAGTTTCGGGAGGGGCCGGCCGGCCCCTCCCGAAACTGCAAACCCCAGGATTCCATAGGACGTTGAAAGTGGAATCATTGCGCTATAAGAGTGTAGTGCGGAAACGGTCTCTGTCATGAATCATTTACAATTTGGCCCAAATGTACACCCGGTCACCTCTGTTAATTACTCAAACCTCAGTTGGTCCACAAGGGAGGGGAAGGGATGAATTTTCTATGAGAAAAACTTGTATAAAGTGTTAACAGTTTTCAATAAATGCAACCTTTCTTTTTTTAAAGAACACGTGTCTCAGTTTTCCTAATTTTTTCACTTTATTTATTGGGAAGAGCTGTGGCCCACCGAGGCTCGACAGTGCCCAGGGCAAGGGGGCGGGGCAAGCAGCAACGGGCAGGGGTGGGGCAAGCGGTGGGCGGGTGCGAGGGGAGCGGCAGGGGAGGGGCAAGCGGTGGAAGGGGGTCCAGGCGGGGGGGGGCCCTCTTTCTTGTGCCCCCTCTGACATTGGTGCCCAGGGCGTGTACCCCGGTTGCCCCACCCTAGATCAAAAAACTTTGCTGGGAAATTATTCTCTCAGCTATTTCCTGAGTATTGCAACCAAGTTAGACTGATCTGTGCTGGAAATATTTGAAATTGCTCTCCTTATCTGAGAATACGAGAACTCTGGACGATCCAACGATGAAAAATTGGGGGAAGACAAAAGGAAGTAATTCTTAGAATTATAGAGGCCACGGAATCATAGAGCTGGAAGAGACCTCAAGGGCCATCTAGTCCGACCCCATTCTGCCATGAAGGAAAAAGCAGTCAAAGCACTCCTGAATGATGGTCTTCATATACTGAATGAAATGTAAAATGCAGTGCCACAAGATTTTGTGATGGGCACAGCCCAAATGGCTTTAGAAAAGGGGATTGGGCAAATTCATTGATGATATTGATGGCTAGATGTGGCCTCTTATGTCTAGAAGTTAGTGACCTCTATGTCGGTGGGCACTGAATCCACTCCAAGGAATAGTCTAAGCTTTAAGGGATTCATTCAAGGTGCTGAAGCCTCTTCTCCCAGATACGTTCAGCATTGCGACCAGCTCCTTCAAAGTTTGAACTAAAACACAGAGTGGATTCCTCATGAACATTGCTTCCCTCATCCAAGGAAACATGCCCCCGAATGTTGGTTGCATGAAGGAACATGTATGAAGGGATGCTACTGAGCTCGCTTCCTGTTCATAGGCTGACCAGTGGCTGGCCCCTGTGGAAACAGGAGACTGGACAAGTTAGGGCTGCTCCTACATATTTCTTGGTTCTTTAAATTTTTGACTTTGTACCATCATCCCATCCTGAACACACCCAATTGTGTCTGATTTTGGAAGTTAAGTAGGGCCTGGTTACTACTTGGATGGGGGACCACCAGGAAGGAACTCCAGGGATCTCCAGGTAGAGTGTCATTGAACGTACTGGGTAGCTTTGAGTTCAAAGCAAAGCCTTACAGGGTTTCAAAAGCTTTATTCAGACCATTGAAGCAGCAACAGCACATCTTGGCAATTGCCAAGGCTAAAGAACGATTGGACTTGCAGTATCTTATAAGCTGTAACATTACAATTTAGCATATGCAAGCATCCTATTTGACAGCTAATCAAACAACTCTTTTCTCAGGCCATTTCCGCACTACAGTGTTATAACGCTATGATTCCACTTTCAACATCCTATGGAATCCTGGGGTTTGCAGTTTCGGGAGGGGCTGGCCAGCCCCTCCCGAAACTGCAAACCCCAGGATTCCATAGGATGTTGAAAGTGGAATCATAGTGCTATAACTGTCTAGTGCGGAAACGGCCTCAAACTGCCATCCCACCTGCCAACTCTTTGACCTTGTGGATGCATCTGTTCCCTCTTATCAAAGATCATTAGAATAATATTCCCTCGTTCCCAGCATCATTAGAATAATATCCCCTCGTTCCCAGCATTATGTGGCATTATGTGGCATGGCAGGGAGAGCAAAGCTGACCTGATGTAAAGCTAGGAGAGACCCCTTCAGATGTTGGAAGCTGTGCTTTCAAGTCATTTCTGATGTATGGCTGTCCTAAGGTGAACCTACCACAGGCTTTCTTGGCAAGGTTGGTTCAAAAGGTGTTTACTCTTGCCTTCTTTCCCTTTAGAGGTTAAAAACAATAAGAAAGGCTTTTGGGGGGAAGGGGGGTTATGTCCATACCCAAAGGAAGAATAAGGAAATGTTAGGCCTCTGCACGGAGAAGATGGTAAAATGCTAACAGGGAACAGATTAGAGAGCTGGGCCATAACCAACAAAATGAATTTCAACAGGAAGAAGTGTAAGGTACTACACTCGGGCTGAAAAAAAAAAAAATGAAAAGCACAGATATAAGATGGGTGATACCTGGCTTGACCATACTACATGTGAAAGGGATTTAGGAGTCTTAGTAGACCGCAAGCTGAATATGAGTCAGCAGTGTGATGTGGCAGCTAAAAAAACCAACACGATTCAGGGCTGCATTAACAGGAGTATGGTGTCTAGGTCAAGGGAAGGTTAATAGTAACCTTCTATTCCGCTTTTGTCAGACCCCACCTGGAATTCTGAGTCCAGTTCTGGGCACCACAGTTCAGGGAAGATATTGACAAGCTGGAATGTGTCCAGAAGAGAGTGACTAAAACGGTAAAAGGCCTGGAAACCATGAAATCCTATGAGGAGTGGCTTAGGGAGCTGGGTATTGTTACCCTGAAAATCTGGGGGTCCCAAAGGGACACCTCAATATGCTCCAAATGATGGGGAAAGTGAGCTCAACGGAGCACAAGCCACAGCAGTGCGAGAGGCAGGGTAACCTAGCGAGATCTTTTACCCAGTTTTTACGGGGACGGGCTCAGTCAGAAATCACACAAAAAGGTCCAATGAATGACTTTGTTGAACAGTAATAGCTCTCATCAACGCAAACACACACACACGCGTCCAAGGGCTGAAAGAAATAAAGAGCGGAAATAAGATAGAGGGATTGTAGAAGGATTCGTAGTTTGGGCGATACTGCACCTTTTCCTGAAGTCCTTGGTCCGGGAAGCAGCGAAAGAAACGGAACTCAGCCAAGAGACACTGAGGAGATCGCATGGCTATCGAGAGCGGGGGAGGCCGGTCAGTTGGTATGACCGGGAGGCATCCTCTCTTCTTCTAGTCCAAAAACAGGGAGTATTTGTAGGAAAAATTTACCTTGAGGGCAAATCCTCTCCTGGGGAGAACAAAGGGGACAGCCACGGAAGACAACTTCACACCGGCACCTTCTTTGATATCGGAAGATAACAAGGTGTTATTCAAGTATCAGGATCTTCCGCCACTTTGAGGCTGCAGCGTGAGTTTCTGGAGACAGATTTGGTCTGATAAGATTCTATTGCTTCCAGTGCCCAACTTTATGGGAAAACTCTTACTCCCTTCAGGTTGGCTCCTTAAAGGTTGATGACCTTTTGTCCACCGTGGGTTAGCACAGCTTGAGGTCTCCTGTGGCTACGCGGCTGGGGAGTTTACTGGCTTGACCTGGTTCGTTCGATCGTACGACCGTTATTGCCTACGTGCTCATGCGAGTGACCTCTCTGGTGGGTTAGATTAACTTTTATATCAAAGTTGTAGACCCCAGGGCAGGGTTTACCAAGGGGCAACAGTACGCTTTGCCTAGAGAAGAGAAGGTTAAGAGGTAACACGATAGCTATTTTTAAATATTTGAGGGGATGTCATATGGAGGAGAAGAGATTTCATCTAAACTTTAAGAAGAATGTCCTGATAGTGAGAGCAATTCAGCGTTGGAAAACGTTGCTTGGGACTGTGGTGCAGTCTCCTTCTTCAGAGTCTTTTAAAGAGAGGCTGGATGGCTATGGGTTCAGAATGCTTTGATGGTGTATTCCTGCGTGGTAGGGGGTTGGACTCAATGGCCCCTGTGGCCTCTTCAAGCTCTATGATTCCTCTGAGGCCGAGAGAGGGTGACCTGCCACAGCGGCTTTCTGTGGACAAGTGGAGATATAAAACCCGGCCTTCCAGAGTCTTAGTCCAACACTCAAACCAGTACACTGCACTGGATCTCTTTTTGGAAGGTAGGTGGGATTAAATGTGGTCAATATTTGGATGAGAGACCACCAACGATATGCCAGGGACCTCCAGGTAGGTCTAGGAAAGAATCCTGCCTGAAACCTTGGAGAACTAATATTGCCAGTCAGAGTTCATTGGGTAGATGGACCATCAATGATCTGGTCCAGCAGAAGGCAGCTGCCTATGCTCCTATTTTCCACACTGCACCACCCATAACGTACCCAAACTCATCCGATTTCACAAGTGAAGCCGAGTCAGACCTTCCTAGCCCCTAGCTGTGAGAACTTTGAGGACGTGCTGCATCATAAATATCCAAGCAGGGCTGGAAATGACTCCTGTCTGAAATCCTAGTGAACTACAGCTGCCAGTCAGGGTCGAAAGTACGTGGCAAGATGGACACGACTGCTCTGTCTCTACAGAAGGCAACTTCCTACATTCTGAAGGTGAAGACTGCAGAAAATCAGCTTTTGTAAGAACAAAAGAAAACGAGGCAGTCTTTGATTAACCACTGCAATTCAACCACTGGAAAGCAATCCAAAACATGAAGGTAGCATTTCTGAGAATTATCCACACTGCTCTTGTTGTTTTTACCCAGAACTTAAAAAGTATAAAAAGGATTTGAGTGGAAGAGTGTGAGAAGTACACTGTATTTTTTTTTGCTCCCCCCCTTGTCTGGTGTGTGTGTGTGTGTGTGTTGTGTGTGTATGTGTGTACACAAAAGATACAAAAAGAAATCTGGCAACCAAACTTATCACCAGAACCAAGCACAGGGACCATAATCTTCAATTTAGATAACCCCTGATGTTTTGGGAGGAATGTTGTTACTGCCCTGGCTAGCCCAAGCTTTGGGGGGATATAAAAAGATATCTCTTGATATCAATAATTCGGACTCACATACCCATTCCCCTCCACGTGCTTGCGAGGCCCCCGGACAAGCACGCACACAGGCTCGGCCGATAATCACCGTAATATTCCGAAACAATACAGGCAGGCCAGAACTAGCCGACTCGCCGCTTTAGGAGACCTCAAGGCAAGTACCTCCATTAGGTATGCACGCGGCTCTAAAAAGATCCTCCGCCCCGCGCTGGCAGCTGGAGGATCTGACTATACAACGCTCAAGTACTCCGCGTTTGCATACTGACTATCCTATGGACAATTTGGCTGTAACTCAATCATTCAAATTCTGACTTTTCAGAGGCTTTGTTTCCAGCCCCAAATCTATTGTTTTCACCAAAGTCCGACCTAGCCTGCGGTCACAATTCTCCTTATAAAACCCCCCGACTTTGAGCGCTTCCTCGGATGGCTCCCGAGTTCCAGACCGCCTTGCTGCCGCATCGCTTGCCGAGCTTCCCCTCGGCTCCACGTGCTGAGATACGTCGAACCCCAGCCTCGCTCTCCATCTTCTTCTGGGCTTCAGGAACAGGTTTCGTACCACCCAAATCAACTATCCCTCTGAAAATCCCTCTATCATACTCACACCTTTATTTTCCTTAGTTATCTGTGTGCATGTGTGTGCCTGTCTTTAATAAAGATCACTCATTACTTTCAAACCGGTCTGCTTCTTGACTTGGCCTGACCCCGTAAACACTGGGTTACAAGATTCCGCTGCGTTACCCTGCCTCTCGTTTTGCCAACCAGTGCTCTTGACTAATTTCCCCAATTTGTGTAATTGCAAGGTTATTTAGGTGCCCCTCCCGGGACCCCCAGAAAACAGGGAAACAATGTCTGGCTTAAGTTTTGCTGTAACAACAAAATTCATGCAGCCATGTTTTCCACATCGCATTTTCAAATTTGAAGAACTGCCTGGAGGACCTCTTCAGAGCCTCTTGAGATCAGCCTGAAGTAGCTAATTAGGGATAATGGTATGAAACTCTTACAAGAAGGAGCATTTGACTTAGCTGGACAATGTTGGAGAAAATTTGGCTTCTGTGAATTAGGCAAGGGTTCCCAGAGCTTCAGAAATCACATTAAAAAGTGTTATGAAAAAAATCAGGTATTATGCTCCCCTTCTTCTGTCCTTGCCATTCGTATGAGGCACATCCAAACTTCCTCATCAACTGAGCTTCTCTTTTGGAAGATGAGCGTATAACATCAAAAGAGATACAAATGAAAAATAAATTATGGCAGAAATCCCCCCATCAAGGCTGTGCAGCATAAATCTTGGCATGTGCAGTGATGCACTCATTGTGCCACACAACCCTTGTGCTGAATGGCAGTGCTGAACAACTGAAACACAACTCCAACTGTGGCCATATCGGTACTAGCCTGTTATAGTGCTATTATTCCACTTTCAACATCCTATGGAATCCTGAGGTTTGCAGTTTAGGGAGGGGCCACATGGCCCCTCCCTAAACTGCAAACCCCAGGATTCCATAGGATGTTGAAAGTGGAATGATAGTGCTATAACAGTCTAGTGTGGAAATGGCACTGTATTATAGTCTAGTGTGGAAATGGCTTGTGTGACCAAATGTATCACTAAATCTCTAAGCACAGTCATGTGCAATGTGCATCTGCATGTGCAAGCATGCCACATACACAAGTCTATTTCTGCAACCTTGATCTGAATGTGGGTGCTGCACAGCATACAGAAATGTTCAACCCATGTGCAAGACAGGAATGGGACCCCAACCAAAACCAAAAACCAACCTTGTTAGTTAATCCCAGGTGAACTAGACCTATTATTCAATGGTGACTCAACATGCAGGTAAATCCAGTGGATACAAGGGCTCAGCTCCAGTCAGAAATAACAATAGGCTACAAACCAAAATTGTATTGTTAATATGTTGTGAAACTATCCATCAAGTTTAATACAATGCAGTTGGCCCTCTAGATTCTCTGAGATGAGGGGCACAGGACCTTCACAAAAGTAGAAAAAATGCAAATACCAAAATGTGTGTGTGTGTGTGTGTGTGTCTGTGGAAAGGGGGCTGAGGCCCAGAAGGGAGAGCCGGAGCCCAGAGTCCAAACCAGGCGAAGGAAGGGAGAGGGAAAGGGGGCAGCTTGGCACGGTCACCGTGTACTTCCTGTCTGCCCACTGGCATACGGACGGGGAGGTGATGAGGGCGGTCTGTCCCGGGCGGCAATTTTTTGGGGGTCGCCCCACGTGATGTGGCCTCACCCCTGCGCGACTTGGCCATGCGCCCGTGTGACTTGGCCACACCCCCGACCCCTACCCCTTTTTGCCTCCACCGCCCCTACCTGTACTCCAAGCTATGGGGCTGTCCCTGCCGCCCTTCTGCTTCTTTGAGCGGTGTGGGGCATGGGGAAAGGGTTTGTGGTCCTGAAAAATTAGGCTGTGAGCCATTCTTAGCTGGGCAGGCAGCAGGAGCTGGAGGAAGAGGAGGAGGAGGAGGAGGAGAACCGGAGATGGGTTTTTAAAGGGCTGTGCGGGCTGACAGGAGCCGCCAAGAAGGGGGGTTCCCCTGGAAAAGAAACGCCTGGTGGGGCAGGGGTTGAAGACACTCACAAATAGTCAAATTCGGGAAAGCGAAACCTGCAAATGCGGAGGGCCAACTGAACATCCATTTAAAAAAGACAAAACACAATATTGGAAAGAAGGAAATTATACTGATATAAAAGAATGGAAATTAAAAGTTCTGGATATGGTAGAGATAGAAAAGTTAACCCTTTCACTTAAAAATAAACCAATCCAGAACTTTGAAACAGAATGGAAAGAAGTTTTGAATTGGATAAAAGAATGAGGAAAAGGAGAAACAAAGGAAGAGCGCTGGAAATGTTGGTAATGAAAATTAAGGATGTTCTAGAATAAGTTGAATTTAACAATGTTAAAATGTAACAGTGTTAAAAGTAGTAGTGTGACAGTGTGATTAACTCTTAAATTAACTCTTAAATAGAAATAATGTATAAATGGGATGTAATGGGATGGGTGTAATGGGATGTAATGGGATGTAATGGGATGTAAACACAAACTCAACCGGAAAAAAGATGCTTGGAAGAGGGGGGGTATTTTTATGCGTAAAATTTCAGTAAATAAATAAATAAATATATATATATATATATATATATATATATAAAGACAACAAAGTAGCATAGCACCCCCTTTTTTAACAAAAAAAAATCTCTCTCTTTCTCTCTCTCTCTCTCTCTCTCTCTCTGTATACATGCATAAACACATACAGTGGTCTCCCCTGATCCACATGGGAGATGTTCACAGAACCCCCAGTGGATGCCTGAAACTGTAGATAGTACTTAAAAAGTATAGTATTTTTCCCCTATGCTTACGTGCCTACGACAAAATTTAAGTCATAAATTAGGCACAGTAAGCGATTAACAACAGTAAGTCGCAGAAGCAGGCTTGTTTTCCGCTGCTCCAGAGACTTGGACAAGGAGCAATGGATTCAAACTATAGGAAAAGAGATTCCACCTGAACCTCAGGAAGAACTTCCTGACGGTCAGAGCTGTCCGGCAGTGGAATCTGCTGCTGCCTCCGTGGAGTGTGGTGGCCTCTCCTCCCTCTTTGGAGGTTTTTAAGCGAAGACTGGGTGGCCATCTGTCAAAGGCAAGACTTTGATGGGGGTTCCTGCATGGCAGAAGGGGGTTGGACTGGATGGCCCCTGGGGTCTCTTCCAACTCTAGGATTCTATGAGTTGGAAGAGGATTATAGGATTATAGGATTTTATAATAGAACAATTATAGGAATACAATGTGAACATGGTGTACCTCTCTCTCTCTCTCTCTTCTCTCTGAAAATATTTTAATTTTTTTTAAAAAAAAGACAATCACACGGACATATACGTGGCACTCTAGCTCCTGCTTTCCAACTCCGCAAGTACTATTCCAAATACTATGATAATGATGCTTTATCTTCAATCGATTTTCTCATGAACCCCAGCATGGAATTTCCCTCGGAAATCAAAGGGCTAGCTCACAGAAGCTGGTTTATCTCCCGACTGGGATTTTACCAGATTGGCCAACGGGCAGAGTGTCAGGAAAAATCCCCACAAAAATTCCCATAGAGTAAATGGTATATGACACCAGATAAACTGAGAAGGATTTATAATACAGGTACTGGACAGTGTTGGAAATGTCAAAGGGAGGTTGGTACGATATATCATATGTGGTGGACATGCCTAAAAGCTAAGAAATATTGGAATGAAGTACATAATGTGATTTGTACATTATTGAAAGGTCAGTTTGCTAAGACACCTGAATTGTATTTGTTAAATATGACTGATATTATAGAGGATGTTGGTATAAAGAAGCACTGGAGAATATTACTGTATATGATAACAACAGCTCGTATTGAATATGCAAAGCTGTGGAAAACTCAGCAAATACCTACAATAGAACAATGGTGGGCTACACTTACCGAAAATAAAAATGCAGACATGGTCTCCCAGAGATTAAAGGGGAAATCAGACAATGTGATACAGAAAGAATGGTAAATTGTAACGGGTAATTGCTGGGTTTTAACAGCTGGAAATACGTAATTCATGATTAAAGTTATAATACGCGTGGGCGACAGGTATATATCATGAAGCGGAAATATGATGAATGAAATGTAAGAACTATCAGATAAATTAACAGTAGAATGTTGTACAGTATCTTAAGTCTTTAGAAATCCGGAAAATGGAATCTAGATCAATGCGGAAGATCAGATATATTTCTATTGAAGCTGACAATCGAATATGTATTTTTTTTTATAATGAGAATTTTGAATAAAATGATTTAAAAAAAAAAATTCCCATAGAGTAATGTGGGTCGCCAGTGTGATGTTCTGCAACGTGCATGCAGTGTGTCACATAAGGATATAGCTGTAGTTTTGTGGTAACATTCATACTTGCTTACAGTTAGCTCATCACCTTTTCCTCATGCCAGAAGGAAAGAGTAAAAAACGAGGAATTAAGCTTGGGCAATAACTGATTTCTTTCTCATTGATCACAGCAAACATGTAGGTGCAATTCAGAGCCAAAAGAGCCAGTCCTGTCTCTTGTTTATTAGATGCCCAACAACATTCAGTACAAATTTTCTATTTGTTGCTTTTGCTTTTGATGGCTTGTTTTAATAATTTTTTTCAAAAAATAAAAATGTACAGTTCAATTACATCTTAAACTTGTGTACGCTGTGAATTTTTAGCTATGTTTGCTTTAAACGCTGTAAGCTGCCTTGGCTCCCAAACTGGGAAAAATGTGAGATATAAAGAGGAGGAAAAGGGGAGGGGAGAAGAACTGGAGGAGGGAGGAGGAGGAGGAAGAAGAAGAAGCAGAGGAGGAGGAGGAGGAGAAGGAGGAGGATGAAGGGAAAGATCTGGAAGAGGAGGAGGAAGAAGAGGAGGAAGGAAAAGATCTGGAAGAGGAGGAGGAAGAAGAAGGATGGACTCATTGAATCATAGAGTTGGAAGAGACCTCAGGGACCATCCAGTCCAACCCGCTGCCATGCAGGAACCCACCTCAAAGCACTCCCGACAGACGGCCATCCAGCCTCTGCTCAAAAACCTCCAAAGAAGGAGGAGACTCCACCACACTCTATGGAGGCACCAGCAGATTCTGCTGCCGAACAGTTCTGACTGCCAGGAAGCTCTTCCTGAGGTTCAGGTGGAATCTCCTTTCCTGCAGCTTGAATCCATTGCCCTTTGTCCTGGTGGAGCAGTGGTTAAATGCCAGCACTGCAGCCACAAGGTTGTGAGTTCGATCCTGCCGGGCTCCAGGTTGACTCAGCCTTCCATCCTTCCGCAGGTCGGTAAAATGACTACTCAGCTTGTTGGGGGCAATTAGCTAATACATTGTAACCCGCTTAGAGAGCACTTTGCTGATAAGCGGTATAGAAATACACATGCAATTGCTATTCTATTGCTATTGTCCTAGTCTCTGGAGCAGCGGAAAACAAGTCAGCTCTCTTTTCAACATGACATCCCTTCAAACATTTAAACACGACTATCATGTCCCCTCTTAACCTTTTCTTCTGCAGAGTAAACATACCCAGCTCCCTAAGCCGCTCCTCATAAGGTTTCATGGCTTCCAGACCCTTCACCATTTTGGTTGCCCTCCTCTGGACACGTTCCAGCTTGTCAATATCCTTCTTGAATTGAGGTGCCCAGAACTGGACACAGTATTCCAGATGAAGTCTGACCAAAGCAGAATAGAGTAGTACCATCACCTCCCTCGATCTAGACACCATACTCCTATTGATGCAACCAAGAATTGTGTTGGCTTTCTTGGCTGCTGCATCACACTGCTGACTCATGTTCAGCTTGTGATCTACCAAGACTCCTAGATCCCTTTTACACATACTGTTATCCAGCCACGTGTCCCCCATCCTATATTTGTGCCTTCCATTTTTTCAGCCTAGGTGCAGGACTTTACATTTCTCTCTGTTGAAATTCATTTTGTTAGCTTTGACCCAGTTCTCCAACATGTCAAGGTCATTTTGAATTTTGATCCTGTCCTCTGGCGTATTAGCAACCCCTCCCAATTTGGTGTTGTCCGCAAATTTGATCTGAATGCCCTCTACTCCTTCCTCCAAGTCATGGATGAAGATGTTGAATAGTCCCAGGCCCGGGAGAGTTCCCTGTGGGCCCCACCAGTGACTTCTCTCCAGGATGAGAAACAGCCATTGGTAAGGAGCACCCTTTGGGTTCAGTCAGTCAACTAATTACAGGAGATGAAGTGGAGGAGGAGGAGGAAGAAAAAGATCTGGAGGAAGAGGAGGAGGAGGAGAATGGGGAAAAATGGAGGAGCGGGAGAAGGAATCATAGAGTTGGAAGAGACCATAACAGCCATTGATTCCAACCCATGACTCACAGGACCAAAGAGTTGGAAGGTCCCCTCAGAAGCCATTGAGTCCAACCCCACTGTTTAATACAGGATCTCTAGCTAGAGAATCCCCAGCAGGGAGCCATCCAGCCTCTTTTAGAAGAGGTCCAGAGAAGGAGACCCCACTACCTCTCTAGGCAGTGGGTTCCATTGCCAAACCACTCTCAGTGTAAGGATATTCCTTCTAATGATCAATTGAAATCTACCGTCCTGTAAAACTGTTTGACCTGGTTCTACCCTCTGGGGCAGGAGAGAACAGGCCTGCCCCCTCCTCTCTGTTGCAGCCGTTCAGGAGTTTAAAGAATGTCACTCCTCAGTCCTCTCTACACCAGGTGGAACACGCTCGGCTCCTTCAACCTCCCCCATGTGTTCTGTTCTGTGTACCACTCATCATCTTCCTTCCCCTTCACTGAACTTGCTCCAATGCTATTTGTTTCATCTCTATAACCCTATGATTCAGGCACACAGCTGTTACTGCCCTGGCTAGCCTGAGCTTGTGGGATAAAAAGATATCTCTTGATATCAATAATTCGGCCTCACACACCCATTCCCCTCCACGTGTTTGTGAGGCCCCCGGACAAGCACGCATACAGGCTCGGCTGATAACCGCCGTAAAATCCAGCACAATACAGGCAGGTCGGAAATAGCCGACTCGCAGCTTCAGGAGACCTCAAAGGCAAATACTCTGTTATGTATGCACACAGCTTTCAAAAGATCCTCCGGCCCGCGCTGGCAGCTTGACGATCGAGCTATACAACGCTCAAGCACTCCGCAGTTGCATACTGGCTACCCTATTGACAATTTGGCTATAATTCAATCATTCAAATTCTGACCTTTCGGAGGCTTTGTCTCCAGCCCCAAATACATTGTTTTCCCCTAGTACGAACTAGCCTGCGGTCACAATACTCCTTATAAAAACCCCTGACTTTGAGCGCTTCCTCGGATCGCTCTTGGCTTTCGTCCCGCCTTGCTGTCGCTTTGTCCGGCGAGCCTTCCCCTCGGCCCCACGTGCCGAGATATATCGAACCCCGGCTTCTCCGCTTCCGACCGGGCTTCAGGACAGGTGAAGTATCACCCAAACCAACAACTCCTCTAAAAACCCCTCTATCCCACTCCAACCTTTATTTCCTTAGTTATCTGTGTGAGTGTGCTGCATACACTGTTTGATTGTGTTTTAATAAAACATCATTTATTGTTTCAACTTCTGTGTGCTCCTTGACTCGGCCTGACCCCGTAGACATTAGGTTCAAGATCTTGCTACGTTACCCTGCCTCTTGCATTGCTAGGCTGTGCTCTTGGCTAATTTCCCCAACTTACATAATTGAGAGCGCATTTAGGTGTCCCTCCCGGGACCCCCAGGAATCAGCGTAACATAGCCCTTTCACTGTCTGTCACTTTTTTGTGATGTTCTCCTCTGGAAAATCTTGTGTTAGAAGCAGAACCTGCCTTCTAGAGATGAACTGAGAAGAAAAAGATATGCTTGTTCCTATCATGTTTGCAAAGTTGAGAGCTTGGAAATACTACCTTCTTAGACAGCTGAGAGATTCTGGGCATTATAGTCCCATAAACAAGGCAATCCTTCTTCCTCCCCTCCCTCCCCCCCATATTTAAGATGCTGTTTTTCCTTAATCATTAATCCCAAAGAGAAGATGGGTAGGCCGTGTGGAAATGCAGCCAGCCTGGTCTAACTGGTTTGCTCCGGAGACAATGGCCCTCCTCTGCCACATTCCTAGCCTGGATTTCTCACCCTCATCCATTCCTGCAGCATCCTGCAATTAAATTCTGAGAAATGAGCAGCTCATACGGTCAACAGTCCCAGCTGGTTCTGGAAACCAGGGAAAGTCAGTGACCAGTCAGTTTCCCACAGAGTGGCTTTGATCAGCGTGCCCTGAATTTGCAAGAGCTTTGGAAGGTGTTTTCTTAACAGAGGAAGAATGGACAACTTTTGGGAGCACCTTGATCACCTATTCCTGCATGAGAGGGGGCTGGACTAATGCCCCTTGGTGTTCCATACAGTTCCATGATTCTACAATTTTAATTACAGGGATTCTGGGAGGTTTCTCATCCAGAGGGGCACCACAGGTCAAAGCTGACTTGCATAGCCTCCAGTATTTCACAAGTGAAAGCCTGCTAGAATTTGCAAAGATTAATTCCTTTGTTGTTGCAACTTGCAAAGACTCTTGGATCCGTGTGTGTGTGTGTGTGTGTGTGTGTGTGTGTGTGTGTTATCTCCATATATAATATACTCCTGGGTCCATATATTGGCTTAGTTATTTTCTTCTTTCCTTCCTAGTCATTGTGGTGCCAGGTCTCTCCCTCTGTTCTTCTCCGAATCCACCTTTTCGCTAGATGCAGGTAGGCTCAACTAAATATTCCTCATTCCGTCTCCCAAAGTGAGTGAGCAGGAACAATTCCCTTATTTCACCTTCCCCTGGGAATGGGACCTTTGGTTAAGATTTCTGTCATAATTTCCAAACATGTTCTCTTTTTGTGTGTCTGTGTGTTTGAATGACAAGCAGTGAGCAATTGTGGCTGATACTTAATGAATAACTCTTAATCACATCGCTGAGGACGTCGCTTAATCTCAGGTGTTGGCCTGGAAACTTAAGAGACTGGGGTGGTTCTGAACTGGTAAACATGTGCCGTGTACATCCACAAGCGATGCACACCTCCCATTTTGTTCCAGACAATCCGTGTGACTTTCATCAATCTGCACAATTTTGTCTCGAATCCCCAGAACTCTTTGGCTCCTGCCTCCATTCCAAACCTATCTCTGCATTTTCCATCCCATTAGAAACCTTTTTATGCTTTCTAATCGATGGGATTACAGACCATTTGCATCCCCGTCCCCTTGTAGCCACAGTGTTTTCTTTTAGCCTGAGTCATGCAGCCTTCTCTGCTTCACTTCCTTGTAGAGTACAAATGCTGATTTCCTCTCTTTTCAAAATAAAATATAAAGTGGGGGCCCTTTTTAGAAGCGGTCGTTCCTCTCAGTGGGAGACTGAGATTGGCTGCATGCCCGCATTTTATATTCTCTCCGGTAGCCAAAGTATCACCCTCACCACCACTCCTGACCAGCCCACTCCCAGCTGTCCTGTCTCTCTGCACGAGGGGTGGCTGCCGGCTCTTCCCCACCCCAGCCCTTCACCTCGGTGCAGACAAGCCTAAACACAGCCTGTGGGGATTGGGGAATGCAGCTTAGAGTTCAAACACAACAGAGAGGGGATCAAGGAGTGGCCCCATTTGGCAAGAGTGGAGGACGAGTCGGAACAGACACCTGCGGCGAGTGGGATCTCTTGACTCGGCTGCAACCCCAGAAGCGGTTTTTCCTCCCAAGCCCACCCAGCCCTTTTTGGCAAGCTGCTCCTAGAGGCCCAGAAAAGAATGCAGCCGGTAGAGCCACCCTTCCCACGGGCAGCACGAAGGTTCCTTCGCCAGCAAGCCTACTTCCACTCCGTATTCCTTTTGTTGGAGCCAGTTCAATACAGGAATAAAAGATCAGGCTAGAGTGTAGGACAGGATCATAGAATCCTAGAGTTGGAAGAGACCCCAACGGTCATGTAGTCCAACCCCATTCTGCCACGCAGGAAGACACAATATAGAATCATAGGATCCTGGTGTTGGAGGAGACCCCAAAGGCCCTCCAGTCCAACTGTCTTCTGCCATGCTGGAACACACCATCAAAGCACTCCCTTTGTCAGATGGCCATCCAGGCTCTCTTTAAAGACATCCAAAGAAAGAGACACCATTGCACTCCTAGACATTAACACTGCTGTTGTTGTTAACTGTCATCAAATAGTCTTAGGCCATTTCCGCACTAGCCTGTTATAGCACTATAATTCCACTTTCAACATCCTATGGAATCCTGGGGTTTGCAGTTTCGGGAGGGGCCGGCAGGCCCCTCCCAAAACTGCAAACCCCAGGATTCCATAGGACGTTGAAAGTGGAATTATAGTGCTATAACAGGCTAGTGCAGAAGTGGCCTTAGTCTCATGGTGACACTGTGAATGACAGACTTTTTCAGATCACTCTGTTATCAACAGCCCTGCTCAGTTCTTGCAAAATCATGGCAGCATTGGCTTCCTAGGTGGAATCAATCCCCCTATAGCATGCTTCCCCTCTTTTCCTGCTCATTTCCATTTTATTCAGCATACCATCTTTCCCAGTGCGTCACTCCATTTCATCGTATGTCCAAAGTACAACAGCCTCAGTTTAGCCATCTTGGCATCTAGGGAGAGTTAAAGCTTGATCTGCTCTCGGACCCATTCATTTGTCTTTTTGGCAGTCCGGGGTATCTGCAGAACTCTCACTCAGCACCACCTCTCGGCTGAGTTGATTTTCCTCCTATCAGCTTTCTTCATTGTTCGACTTTCACAATCATACATAGAAATCAGAAACACAATGCAAGGATCAAGTGTTAGCATATGATGATATAAGGTACCAACATATCCTCCAACATTTTACAGGTGAAAATCAAGACATCTGTGGCCAAGATGGCAAATGTTATTAACAAGCAAGAACAACAATCAACAAATGATCTAGGACAGATTGCTACAGTTTGCTTTCCCTTGAGCCTACCGGGAAGAGCAGGATTTCACCCCTTCCTCTCCCCCTCCCCTGCTGCTAGGGCAATTGAGTGCAAATTAATACTGCATTTTAAACTCAGTTTGCAGCAATTCAAGTAAGCTGAGGACAAAGAAGGAAAATCATAGAATCATAGAGTTGGAAGAGACCCCAGGGGCCATCCAGGCCAACCCCCTGCTATGCAGGAACACCCATCAAAGCACTCTAGACAAATGGCCATCCAGCCTCTGCTTAAAAACCTCCAAAGAAGGAGACTCCACCACACTCCATTGAGATGTTACCGCAGTTTCTAGCCTGAGCTTGTGGTATATTAGATATCATTTGATATCAATAATTTGGCCTTCTTTACCCATTCCTCTCCACGTGCTTGCGAGGCCCCCGGACAAGCACGCGCACAGGCACGGCCGACAATAGCCGAAACATTCCAAACAAATCCAGGCAGGCCAGAAATAGCCAGACTGCAGCTTTAGGAGACCTCAAGGCAAGTACCACGTTATGTATGCACGCTGTTTACAAAGGATCCCCTGCCCTGAGCAGGCAGCTTGATGAGTGGACTATCCAACTCTCAAGCACTCCGCATTTGCATACTGGCTACTCTACTGACAACTCTGTCATAATTCAATCATGCAAAATCCTGACCTTTCAGAGGCTTTGTCTCCGGCCCGAAACTCATTGTTATCCCCAAGAACGGACTAGCCTGCGGTCACATTTTCCCCTATAAGAACCCCTGACTTTGAGCGCTTCCTGGGATCGCTCTCGGCTTCCATCCCGCCTTGCTGTCGCTTCGTCCAGCGAGCCTTCCCCTCAGTTCCTCATGCTGAGAATCCTTCCTTCCACGAACTTCGTCTTCAGACTACCCGGGCTTCAGGACAGTGTAGTATTCACCATACAAAACCTCCTCCTAAAATCCCTCTATCCAACTCCTACCTTTTATTTCCATAGTTCTCCGTGTAAGTGTGTTGCATACACGTGTTTGACTATACATCAGTAAAACAACTATTATTATTTACTTCTGTTTGCTCATTGACTCTGCCTGACCCCGTAGACATTGGGTTCCAGATCTCGCTAGGTTGCCCTGCCTCTCGCATTGCTAACTAGTGCTCTCAGCTCATTCCCATTCCCCATTATTTTGAGCACATTGAGGTGTCCCTCCTGGGACACCCAGAAATCAGGGTAACAGAGGCGGCAGCAGATTCCACTGCCAGACAGCTCTGACCATCAGGAAGTTCTTCCTGAGGTTCAGGTGGAATCTCCTTTCCTGCAGCTTAGATCTGTTGCTCCTTGTCCTGGTCTCTGGAGCAATGGAAAACAAGCCGGCTCCCTCCTCAACATGACATCCCTCCAAATATTTAAACATGGCTGTCCTGTCCCCTCTCAACCTTCTCTTCTGCATCATGTCCCCTCTTAGTTTTTTCTTCTGGGAGAAGGACAGAGGAGGACAAAGAAGCTGGGACATTTTAAAAGCAGCTGAGAAAGTTCTTGAAATTTACACAAACATTTTATCTAGCACTGTCACCAGGAAGGCATCCTGCAGTGCATCCTTGTTGTTATCATCAAGTCGGTTTCGACTTAAGGTGACCCTCTGAATGAGAGACTTCCAAGAGTCCCGGTCAAAGCTCTAGCCAGGTCTTGCAAGCTCAGTGCAGCCACAGGTTTCTTGACGGAGTCTAGCCATCCATCTGCAGTGCAGTCTTCCTCCCTTCCTACCACCTTCCGCCTTACCAAGCATTATTGTCTTTTCTAGGAAGATATCATGACTTCTCATCATATGGCCAAAGTGCTCCAGCGACCAGAACATGGAGCAATGGCTTCAAATTCCAGGAAAAGAAATTCCACCTAAACATCAGGAAGACTTTCCTGAGGGTAAGAGCCAGTTGACAGTGGAATACACTGCTGCCTGGGGATGTGATGGTGTCTCCTTCTTTGGAGGTTTTTAAACAGGGGCTGGAAGTTCCTATGATTCTACAACACTTTCAGTTTAGTCATCTTGGCTTCTAGGGAGAGCTCGGGCTTGATTTGCTCTCAGACTTATTTGTCTTTTTAGCAGTCCACTGTATATGTAGGACCCTTCTCCAGCTCCACATTTCAAGTGAGTTGATTTCCTTCCTATCAGCTTTCTTCACCATCCAGCTTTTACAATCACACATACAAATTTGGAAATATGATGTCATGGACCATCTTAATTTCAATGACATATCTTTGTACTTCAGGATCTTGCCTAGCTCCTTCATAGCAGACCTGGCAAGTTCTATGCTTTTTTTGATTTCTTGACTGCAGTCTCTGTTCTGATTAATGACTGAGTCAAGGTATGGTAAATCTTGAATGATTTTGATGTCTTCATTGTCTGCTTTAAAGTTATGTAAATCATTTGTGGTCATGATTTGCTTTTCTCCAGCGCTTCATTTCAAATCAGTTCTCTTCCTTACAGCTTTATTGACTGTCCACCTTTCATAACCATGCACAGAAATTGGAAATGCAATGGTATGGCTGATTCCAACTTTAGTATTTAATTATGTGTCTTTACACTTGAGCAGTGCACCTACCTGGAGCAAGTTAGATGAAGAGGCACAGGTCATGACATGTGCCATGCAGCACCCATCCTCTAACATACTCATAGAATCTTGGAGTTGGAGAAGACCCCAGCCCCATTCTGCCACACAGGAAGACACCATCAAAGCACTGCCTTTGACAGATGGCCATCCAGCCTCTCTTTAAAAGCCTCCATAGAAGGAGCCTCCACCACACTCGGAGACAGAGGTGGATTCTACTGTTGAACTGCTCTTACCATCAGGAAGTTCTTCCTCATATTTAGGTGGAATCTCTTTTCCTGTAGTTTGAAGCCATTGCTCCATGTCCTAGTCTCTGGAGCAGCAGAAAACACACTTGCTCCATCCTCTGTATGATATCTTTCCTAATACTTCAGCACGGTTATCATTTCTTCTCTTAACCTTCTCTTCTCCAGGCTCAACATGCTCATCTTCCTAAACCACTCTTTGTAGGGCATGCAGGAAAACACCATCAAAGCACTCCCTTTGACAGATGGCCATCCAGCCTTTCTTTAAAAACCTCCAAAAAAGAGACTGCACCACCCCACCTAGAGGCAGCAGTGTATTCCACTGCCAAACTGCTCTTACTCTCGGGACATTCTTCCTAATATTTAGGTGGAATCCCTTTTCTTGTAGCTTGAATCCAACCCACTTTTAAAATGTATTCCTCCTTGTAATATTTTCATCCATGCAATAGGCAGTACATCTGTAAGTTATGATCACCGAGAGCTATCTGGGCCGCAGGAGTGGTTTCACTGGGAGTGCACTCTCTGGGATCAACCAGCTCCATCCCTTCCAGGTGCTCTGACTAGAACTGGATGGGGCCATACGTACGACCCTTAGCTGTGATCCTGTGATGGTATCCTGGACTTGTGAGAGAGGTCTGCCTCGCTGGTGGTTTCTAATTGCAGTAAACTCTGGAGGAGGAGGCTTTGGGTACTGCTTCCTTTTGCTCCAGAGCAGGAACAAATCTGTTGCACCGTACTCCTTCCTTCGCTTTTATTTTATTCCTGCCGGTGGACTCTGCCCATCGCAACAACTGCAGAGAAGTCTTGGCCTGGTGCCAGGAAATATTAATAACTGGTGGCTGCGCTAAATACTCTCAAGGTGTTGGATCCTGTCTGATCTTGGAAACTAAGCAGGGTTGGTTAGTACTTGGATGGGAGACCACCATTGCATATGAGGTTCTGTAAGCTCTGTTTCAGTGGAAGCAACTCACAAAACCACCTCTGACAATTCCTTGCCAAAGAAAACCCTAGGAAACTAATGGGGCCACCATATATCAATAAGTATCTTAGAGGCACATATACACAGAGAAAGCTAACTCCTGAAAGTGTGGGTTCTGCCAATTGCCTGGTTAAAACTTATTTTTAAGGAGTGTTTGGAGTCAGCTGGGAAAAGCTTTTTACTCACGTACTTTTAAAGTTTATTCATGTACTTTTTATACATTGCACATTTCCTCAGGGGCTGTAGACAGCCAAGAGGCCGATAAGCAAATGCTACGAATAAATCAATATTAATCACAGAGAGATCCTGCCTCTGATTCTGATCAGGAGTGAGTGACATCCATGAATTTAATCCCATTTAAGAGCCGTTCAAGTTAGCCACTATCACTGTGTCTTGTGGCAGTGGGTTCCATAGTTTAACTCTACACCACACAGATACAGTGCTTCCTTTTATCTGATCTGAATGAGTATCGCTCCGCCTAACACTGGGGACTGCCTTAGATTTATTCTGCTCCTAATTCAGCTATGAAGCTGAGTGATCTAATAGCATTTCATAGAATCACAGAAGCATCACTGCACTTTACGTGCTGATGGGCTTGCAAGGAGCACTCATGTGCATTGCACACTGATAGGCATCA
This sequence comes from Cyclura pinguis, assembly GCA_030412105.1. Lineage (NCBI taxonomy): Eukaryota > Metazoa > Chordata > Lepidosauria > Squamata > Iguanidae > Cyclura > Cyclura pinguis. Next base: position 2,637,566 of record CM059601.1, read on the forward strand.
GACATATTGCTGGCTCAGCTATACCATAATGTAACCCACTTTCTACTGGATACGGACATTACGCAACTACATAATGCTAACTCCTGCAGCAGTAAGCCCTCTTACGAAGACGTAAGGCCCAACAGGATTCCAGCAGTGCTTTCCAAACAGAAACTGAGTTCCCTGGAAGCTGTGAGTTCCAACTTTTCCCTGCTCTGACAATTCAAAAGACTGTTCTCACCCACTGAGGCTTCAAAGGAGGAATGGGTAACCTTCAGCACTCAGGCCACATGTGGCCTTCCTCCACACCCCATAGAAAGTCAGAGGGGCACTTATTTTCCCCACTCCCAGGCTGGTGAGGTGCACGGCCATGGAGAAACGCTCTTCTGGTGCTGCTATTTGCAGGAGGCCATCATTGGCTACAGGCTTGGGGAAATGGTATTGCTGATCCCGTGGTAGCTACTCCCTTCTAGGAGAAGACAGGTCCATGACCCGTCATGTGTCCCACCGTGTCTCGGGGCAGGGGGACCACCATCAGGTATTAGGGGCTGCATTGGCCCCACAACAGACTCGGCAGCCTGCTGTCCTGCAGAAGGCCTCCTCTGATAAGGAAGGGGAAGACATACACCCCAACTGCCCTGACTTGGCAGGGACTGTCCCGACTGTGGGACTGTCAACCCGCTTTTTCACCTGCTTACGGAATGGCCCAGTTTCTCTCTCTTCTCTTCCTCCTCCCACTTTCCCCTTTGTCCTCGACTTCCTTCAGTTGCTACAATCCGAGTTCAAAGCACCAAAGGAGTTTGCGCTCAATGAACTCGGCAGGAGAGAGAGGAGAGGAGGGGGCAGAATCTTAGGCTTCCCAGGGGGCTTGGGCAAAAGCTAACGGCTGCAGCCTCTCCGGGCCCGTCTCTTCTTCACGACTGCGGCCACCTCGACCATCCTCTAATGCTGCTTGGCCACACACATCTCAGTTGTCATTTGTGAAATGCTGGATGGTATAGTAAAGCAAGAGCCCAGATAATAAGCTACAGTAAGAGTCGGGGGGGGGGGGCTGGTAGCCATATGTGGCTTTGGAACTTCTCAGACTTCACTTCATGCTGAATCCTGGGTCAAAATATATACACAGTGGCCCCTCTACTTTCATGAGGGTTTGTGAAAGTGGAAAAACCATGAATCTACCCTGTGTACTTCCCTCCCATTGTCTTCTCCCCCACCCCACCCCACCCCACCCCACCCCATTCTCTTCCATTTTGCCTCAGTCCAAATTACCATGGGGCAAAACGCATGGGAATGGGAGCGGGGAGCTCCAGAGGAGGAAAGGACGGCAAATCTGAGCCTCCCCATCCCCATTTCCTTGCATTTTGTCTTGATGCAAGTTTTCCCACGAGGGCCAAATGCATAAGAATGGGAGGGGGAGCTCCACAGGGGGAAAATGCACTCCTCCCCCCCACCATTCCCTTGCCTTTTTCCTGGGTGTGCTTGCCTTCAATCTCCACATTCAGAAAAACATAAGGGTAATGGGAGGAGGAGAATGGAGGAGGGACGTATGCTTGTGAATAATCAAATTTGCAAAGGTCAAACCTGCAAATGGGGAGGGAGGACTGTACATACTCTTTTCAAGACAGTGCCTTTGCCCGAGATTCCTCACTCTCCCACTGAAGAGAGTCCAGGCCCTGACACCTGGAAACCTTAAATCTGATACCCCAAAGTCCTAGCAAGTGTCCAGTCCAAAGGAGCCCACCTCAAGCCAGGTTCTGGCTTTTGAGGTCAGGCCAGCCCCTGGCGAGACGCCGGCCTGGTGTCTGTGAGCTTCCCTCATCACGGCAAATGCTTTCCCTTTCTGGCTTTTCCAGGCTCAGAAACCAGCAGAACTCCGCCAAATGCTCGTAAACAAGCCTGAACTTGAAGCAACACATTTCCCAGACAATGTTCCAGAGGAGCAAAAGAGAAACAGAACAAATACACACCAGAACAGCTGGGCATAGGAAGCCAGTGAGAAGTTCTACAGCCTCCTTTAGCAAAGCGAAACTCTTGCTAAAAGCAGGGGATGCCTCTGTGCAGAGTGTCTGTACTGCTCATAGCAGAGAAATGCCCGCGGATGGGTGACCCACTTTTTCCCTGGGTTCCTCTCCCAGGCTTCAGGGCATCCCATGCATTGTGCCACATCAGAAACCAAGGCTGACAACTGTCATTACTTGTGATGCATAATTTCCTGGATCCAGTCCAAGAGTACCAGTTGTGCTGGATGATCCTCAGCTACGTGTGGGGTGATGATTAAGTCTGGATAAGAACCATTCTGGCTTTTGATACCCTCCTGATACTTACCTACACATGGATGACTACACAGTTCACAATGGTTTCATGCCACTTTAACTTGATTTGACTCCGTCTTAAGGAAACCATGGGATTTGTAGTTTGATGGGTGAGTTTGCTGCTAGAGGTCCTGTAGTTCAGGGGGACGGATTAGAGCGTTGGTTCTCGACTTCTGATTTTCCAGATCTTGTGGAATCCCTAGACATTGGCCACCGTGGCTGGATCTTCTGTGACTTGAAGTGCAAAATATTGAGTGGACCAAAGGTTGAAAATCACTAGACTAGAACTCTCAAAGTAAGCATTCCAAGCTCTCCACCAAACTACAGATCCCAGAATACCATGGGGTGGAGCCAATATGGTTAAAGGCAGAGGTGTATCTAGGGTGGGGCAACTGGGATGCATGCCCTGGGTGCCAATCCCGGGGAGGGGTTGCAAAAAAGACAAACCCTCCCATCCTCCCACCTGAGCCTGGCCCACCACCCGCTACCCCCGCCAGGGTCCTTTCTGGCCTGATGCAGGAGGGCAGCGGTGGTAGTGGCAATAGCAGCTCTCCAACCTGTCCACCGCCTCCTCCCACCCACTGCTGACCCCCCAACCCCCCGGGGTCCTTATTGGCCTGGTGTGGGCGAGTGGCAGCAGCAGCACCTAGGTGCATAATTTCCTTGTTTGCTCTAGGCTCTGTTGAGCCTAGATATGCCACTGCTAAAGAGGTCTTAAGAGTCTGTCCAGCTAAATTCTAAATCAATGCTTTCTAGACTGTCTGATGTGAGAGACCTGCAATTCCCCCTCTCCCCAGTGTGCCAGAAACCAGCAGCATATCTATGCCCATTGGCCAAAATTGTTTATATCTTTTCTAGAATCTCTACAGGGAGCAGCCATTGGTGGCATGTAGACCAGGTCTGCTATATGGACCACCGCTTGCTCAAAAGTGATGAGAAATCAGATTCAAGTGCAGCCATGAAGAGTATCCACACTACGCTACACTGAACAGTTACACAAGTTTGATACCACTTTTCACTACCATGTCTCCATCCGACAGAATCCTGGGATTCGTAGTTTGGTGAGAGACTTAGACTTTTCTGCTAGTAGTGCTGGAGTGTCATGAGCCAAGCTGAGCGTGCTGCTGATTCAGACTTGGACTCCAATTTAGACTTGGACTCCCAGCCGGGGGAGGGCCCCTTGGAGGGGCCTTCGGGAGAGGGGGCTCCTTCAGAGTCTAGGGAGGAGTCTGCCAGCGACCCCACAGCTGTCCCGGGCACGGATCCCGAGCCAGTACCTGCAGCAGATGTTTCTGCTCCAGAGGCAGAGGCTAGCGCTTCTGACTCGACAGAGGCTGGTGTTTCTGACTCCAACCCGAAGTTTGCAGCAGACCCTCCCTCCACGTTCCTCCAGAGGTGGCTGGAGAGGGGGGCGGTTCGGAGGTCTCAGCGGCTGCAGGAGAAGCGTCTGATGAATCGGCTCTGAAGTCTTGAGGGGCTCCAGCTGTGAGCTGGGCCAACGGACATTTGATCAACCCCAGCTGGGCTAAAGACTGTGTATTTAAGACAGACACTGTTGGAGTTGGGCAAGGGGCAACAACTGTCTACCAACTGGGAATCTGTGTCCTGGGCTTTCTGTTCCAGGCTAAACCTTGCTGTTTGAGTTTGCTGCTCCTGGCACTTGGATGTTTGTTTTGGTGATGTAACCTCTTGATTTATTTATTACTAAAGCCATAAACTCAGCTCCTGCCTCTGTGTCTGCTTAGCTGCCACCTGACATTGACATGGAGTGCTGTACTGAGCACCTTTATTGCTGTTGTGATGTGCCTTCAGGTTGACTTACAAGTGACCTTATCCTAGGGTTTTCTTATCCAGATATATTCAAAAGGAGGTTGCCACCATAGCTTTCCCCTAAGGCTGGGACAGTGTGACTTGCTCAAAGTCCCTCAATAGGGTTCTTTGGCTGAGTGGGGATCTGTACTCTAGCTTCTTGGAATCCTAGCCCAAACCTAGTTCAAACCACTATGCTCTGCTGGCTGTCTTCTGAGCACCTTGCCAGACTACAAATACCTCGATCCCATGAGATGGACCCATGACAATTGAAGTGGTATCAGACTCCTTGACAGTGTAGTGAAGATACATAGAAAACCCTTTCTGTGGAGAGAAGGCAAGAAATACAAATCAAAGGCTGTAATCAGTCTTGGAACAAGAGTGACCAGATTGGGGAATTTTGATATGGAGCTCTTCTCCTTCCTCCAGACACCCACGGAGGCAGATGCAAAGAACAGGAACAGCTGCTAAGCCCGTCAAACAGGTTTTGATTGAACTGTGTCTGGTGCCTGGCACTGCAAATACAAAGCTATGTGAGCTTTCCTAATGCATGGCGGGGGCACAGCTCCCAAAATTTTGCAACAAGAAATGTCAGATTTGGGAGCTGTAAAAACAACAGCAGCAGCAATACCAGCAGCAGCAAATCCAGCAGATTTGATTTTTGGTAGCGAACCTAAATTGCCTCGAACAAGAAGGGGAGACTAACCTCCTACCTGGCAAGAATGTACAATTAAAGCACACCTGATAGAATCCCAGAGCTGGAAGAGACCTCAAGGGCCATCCAGTCCACCCCCATTCTGCCATGCAGGAAGACACAATCCAAGCACTTCCTTTGAAAGATAGCCATCCAGCCTTTGCTTAAAAACTTCCAAAGAAGGACACTCTACCACACTCCAAGGCAGTGCATTCCACTGTCGAATAGCTCTTACCACCAGGAAGTTCTCCCTAATGTTAAAGCGGAATACCTTTTTTGATTGCTTTATCTTCTAGTCTCCGAAGCAGCAGAAAACAGGCCTGCTCCATCCTCCATATGACATCTCTTCAAATATTTAAACGTAGCTATCATGTTGCCTCTTAACCTTCTCTTCTCCAGGCTAAACATCCCCAGCTCCCTAAGCCACTCCTCATAGGGCTTCATGCTTTCCAGGCCTTCTGCGCTTTTGGTTGCCCTCCTCTGGAACACGCCCATCCATCTCTCTTTAAAGATCTCCAAAGATGAGGATGTGAGCAGAAGGGGAAATTTCAGCAAGTGCAGCTTCTTACCACATTGTCCGAAAAGCAACACCTGCTGAAAATTCCTCTTTTACAAATTAAAGGTACAGGAGCCCTCTCCAGTTTTCAGTCTGGCATCCTAAATGTATCACTAGTAGGAATCCATGCACGGTCAGAGGCTAGTACATTGCCTAGTACAATCCCAGCCTAGGAACTGGTATTCATAGTGGAATGCCTCATCCCTCAGAGCACTGTCATTTGGACCACACAGTGCTGTGGAAAACAATAATCCCTTCGTCAGACCCTCTTTCATAGAGTTGGAAGAGATGCTAAGGGCCATTGAGTCAAACCCCCTCTGCCATGCAGGAAGACACCATCAAAGTGCTCCCAACACAGGGCCCTCCAGCCCCTCTTTAAACACCTCCAAAGAAGGAGAAGAGTCCACCACGTTCCCCTGAGGCAGCAGTGTATTTCACTGTCAAACTACTTTCACCATCAGGAATTTCTTCCTGATATTTAGGTGGAATCTCTTTTCTTGAAATGTGAAGCCATTGCTCTATAGTGTCCTAGTCTCTGGAGCAGCAGAAAAAAAACAGGCTTGTGTTACCCCACTGGAAAACCCTGTCCCGAGGTCTATAATTTTGATATTAAAATATGATTTGATGTGCCTGAGAGGTCACCTGGAGGAGCACGTAGGCAGCAACGGCCAAATGATCGAAAACCAGGTCAGGCCCGTAAAATCCCCAGTCACGTAGCCCCAGGAGACCTCAAGCTGGGCAAACCCACAATAAACAATGGGTCCTCAGCCCCTGAGAAGCCGACTTGAGGGGATTAGCATGTTTGTCGCAAGTTGAGCAAATATCCTATCAGGCGAGCACCATTTACATGAAGTCACACCACAACCAAATGCAGCCAAAGATCCTGAGACTTTGGCAACACCTTGTAATTTCATCACACAAAGGAAGTTACCATTGTGGAGCTTCTTTCTCATTGCAACACCCATTGTTCTCCCTGGGAAAGGATTAGCCCTTCAGGTACTTTTCCCCCTACAAAAAGTCCCAGTTTTTGAGAGTTTCTTTGGATCACTCCTGGTCACCCCAGCTGACCGTTTCCATTGAGTAATCCTCTCAGCCCTCTCTATGCTGAGCCCGACTTCTCCGCTGTTTTTCCCGGACCAAGGACTTCAGGAAAAGGTGCAGTATCACCCCAGCTACAACCCCTTCAATATTCCCCTATCCAGTTTCCTCTCTTTTGCTTCTTAATAGGTCTTGAGTGAGTGTGTGAGTGATTGCACTGCTGCGTGAGACTTTCATTCAATAAATCATTTGTTGGACATTCTCGTTTGGTTTTTGGCTTGGCCGACCCCATAAAAACTGGGTAAAAAGACCCTGCTAGGTTACCCTGCCTCTCGCATTGCTATTGCTCATGCTCTGGCTAGTTTCCATTCCCCATCACGTGGAGCACAGTGAGGTGTCCTCCAAGGGACCCCAGAAATCAGGGTAAAACTTGTTTCATCCTCCATTTGACATCTCCTCAAATATTTAAACATAGCTATCATGTCACATCTTAGCCTTATTTTCTCCAGACTAAACATACTCAGTTCCCTAAGCTGCTCCTCAGAGGGCTTCATGGTTTCCAGACTCTGTACCATTTTGTTCGCCCTCCTCTGGACACATTCCAGTTTCTCAATATCCTTCTTGAACTGTGGTGCCCAGAATTAGACACAGGATTCCATGTGGGGTCTGACCGAAGCAGAACAGGGGGGTAGCATCACTTCCCTTGACCTAGACACTAGACTTCTATTGATCCAGGCCAGTATTCTACTGTCGAACAGCTCTTACCATCAGGAACTTCTTCCTAATGTTAAGGTGGAATACCTTTTCCTGTAGTCTGAATCCAACTCACTCTTTAAATGTATTCTGCCTTGTCATATTTTCACCCACCTAATAGGTAGTACATCTATAAGTTGTGGGCACAAAGAGCTATATGGGCTGCAGGAATGGTTTCATTCGGAGTGCATCCCGTGGAATCAGCCTTCCAGGTACTATGACTAGAGCTGGATAAGGCCATAGGTATCACCCTTAGGCATGATCTTGTGACAGTATCCTGAACTTGTGAGAGAGGCCTGCCTTATTGGTAGTTTCTAATTGTAGTAAACTATGGAGGAAGAGTCTTTGGGTACTGTTTCCTTTTGTTCCAGAGCAGGACAAATCTCTTGCACCATATTCCTTCCTTGGCTCTTATTTTGTTCCTGCCCATCACAACAACTGCAGAGAAGTCTTGGCCTGCTACCAGGAAATATTAATAACTGGGTTCATTGGCTTTCATCATTAAGAATAATAACTCCTCTAACCATAATGGACTTCGTGGTGTCATGCTGCTCGCTGAGAAGGTGTACAGCTGTGTAAGAGTGCACCATGCTCCTTCCAGGCTGGGCAGGGAGGCTTCACTTCAGTCAGAGATTGGAGAAATGTGACTTCTGGAGACTACAGGTCCCAGAATTCCCAGCTGCCATGCTGGCAGAAAGAATGTCCACAAGACCCAAGGTCTAATTACATACTTCATGTCACAATACGAGGAAAGGAAGCAGGTGCCATGCCCTAGACAACTTGCACTCCACAAACTCCACTCAAAGTTAGATCCCTGTATTCATTTGTAGCAAAGCAAGCTACATGGCGCACTTTACTAGAAGTTGCTGAAACAACAGCATGAACAGGTTCCATGTTTTTCTTCCTTGTCATACAAGTTTAGGCACACAAGCTGTCGTTGGAAAAGATCACCCCACTAGTTCAGACATTTTCCCAGACCCTCTGTTGTTTAGAAATTTTTCATCCTTGGAACAGGAACCACTTCTAGTCTTCCTGTCTTTGACCATTGCCAGTTCTCGTAACACCTTTCCGATACTTTCACTTTTCCCCCTCTGAGCTTCTCTCCCTCATTTGGCTATATGGTAGCAATGAACAAAAAAGCAACTAACCATTTGATGTCCTGGAATAGTTTAGCAAGCTTCAACTAGATAAATAGTTGCAATCAAAAATTGGCAATAGATACTTTGGAAAACTTTTGCAGACTCTAGCAATGCCTAAGCTAGCAGATCTATTCTAATACTTATACCCATCCAGCAAATACTTATGACAGAGGCCACACATCATGACAGCAGGCAGGAAGGAGATAAGAAAGCTGGAATCAGGGCTAAAAGGACATTGGTCACAAAGGGCTGCAGCATTTTGTGGCTCGAACAAGTTGTAGGTCTGTAGATCTCCACATCCTTTCTTCATCTTCTGCTAGTCAGAATAAAAACAGAATGGTGCGGAGAACTCCATTTCTTTCTGCAAGCTACTGAAAATGCAGGTTAGGTCTCCTTCACAGTGCTTTTCTATTATTATTATTATTGTTAAGAATTTTCAGATATGTTAAAAGTTATAAAGAATTGCATAATTACAAAGAAATAGGAAAAAAGAAAAAAAATAAGAAAATGAAAAAGAGAAAGTTACTTCCAATCTTCCTTTCAGCAGGTATATAGGCATAGCACACACCTTTCTCTCCAAAATTGTAAGAAAATCTTATAATTTTCTTTTGATAGCCTACTCTGTCTACAATCATCAAAATCAAAAGTTTACAAGTATTTTTTTTTCTGCAAAAGTTCTATAAGGGGTTTCCAGTCTTTAAGAAATGTAACTAATGACCTTTCTCTAATCAAACCCAACAAATTGTCAGTTTCTGCTAAATCTGTCAGTTTCAGCAAGTGCAGAGGAAAATGGAAACATCTGGTGGAGGTGTGGGGTTCTGCAGCACTTGTGAGGGTGTCATGGATGTATTTTCAAAGCGGGTAGTGTTGAATTCTTCCTTTTTTGTGCATGCAGCAGTCTTGCTGCCGTGGTCATATATACCGAGGGAATCTTTCATGGCTCTTTTCCAACTGTACACCCATCAGAAAAGAAAAGTTCCAGTTTTAATTGAATATTAATCTTTAAAATCCTCTGCAGCAGTGTGCACCCAGAGCTTCTCAAAAGGTCCAGCTGATACTCTGGAAGATTACTTTTGAAACCTGGTAGCTGAGATTTTTTGCTTAAAACAGGTGTGGAGAACCGCACTGGGGAAAGGAGCCATAACCTGCCATCCCACCATCCTGAAGGCTGCATGCTCCGCAGACACCTCTGATTTCAGCTTCAACGACTCTCAAAATGGTGTCAGGAAGAGGTGTCACATCACTTCTCCTTGCCAGTCAGAGAGCTACTGCAAAGGGAAATGGAAGCATTTGGTGGAAGTGGGGGTTCTGCAGTGAGGGTGAGCTGGTGAAAGCGGTTTGACAGTGGAATCCGTTGCTTCCTCGGTGGAGTGTGGTGGCATCTCCTCCTTCTTTGGAGGTTTTTAAAGAGAGGCTGGATGGCCATCTGTCCAAGGGAGGGTTTGACTGTGTCTTCCTGCAGGGAGTTGCGTGGGGTTAGACCAGATGGCCTTTGGGGTCTCTTCCAACTCCATGACTCTATGATTCTATGAAAAAAAGCACACACAAAAAATGTAGACAGTGGACACAAACATGGTGCCAATCCCTGGCACGTTGGGGGAAGATATTGCCAGCCGCTGCCCCATCAGACCGTTGGAGAAACACAGCCATAGCGGACTTTTGAACTGCTAGTCCACAGACTTTTAGCAGTCTGGCCTTCCGACGGGGGGCCTCAGAGAAAGCTCTGTGAATCTTTCCTGTCTCCCAAGCAAGGAGCACCCCAAGCATCTAATCCTACTAGAAGCCCCAAATACCCCCTGGAACAATTCAAGGGGTCAGCTTCAATTCCCTCCTGGTGGTATGATAGCCATGTTTCAATATTTGAAAGGATGTCATATGGAAGATGAGGGCAAGTTTTTTTTCCGCTGCTCCAAAGACTAGGACCCTATGAAGCAATGGCTTCAAACTACAGGAAAAGAAATCCCACCTAAATATTAGGAAGAACTTCCTGAGGGTAAGAGCAGTTTGACAGCGGAATCTGCTGCTCCCTCAATGGAGTGTGGTGGAGTCTCCTTCTTCTTTGGAGGATTTTCAAAGAGGCTGGATGGCCATCTGCCGAAGGGAGGGCTTTGATCATGTATCTTCCCGCGGGGCAGAAGGGGGTTTGACTGGATGGCCTTTGGGGTCTATGGTTCTGTGATTTTATGATATTGGCATACTGGTTCCCTCTTCTTCTCCATTCTCTGAATTCTGGTTGATCCTCTGTACCAAGGACCGAAGCATGTAAATAACTATTTTACACATATAAAGCAAATTGCTGAATAAAGTGGCCTTTAATTCAACCTATAATTCTATCTGGTCTCATCATTTTCTAGCAGGTGAGCAAAGAGAGCCAGCGTGGGTATAGTGGTTTGAGTGTTGGACTATGATTTTGGAGACAAAATTCCTCCTCAGTCATGGAAACCTGCTTAGCTTTGGGGAGGTCACATTCTCTGAGCCTCAAAAGAGGGCAAGGGCAAACACCCTCTGAACAAATCTTGCCAGGAAAACCCTGTGATGGTTTTCACTTAGCGTTCCCATAGGTCAAAAACGACTTGAAGGCACGCAGCAACAAGGCTGGCAAAACATCTTTAAAGCATCCTTTCATTGGTCATTCTGCATGTGAAAGGTATCCTGCCAGTAGGAAATTCAGTTGGTTTGTAGGAGAAAGGCCCTTTAAACACCTTATGAGGCCTGCAAACAGAATGGAGCACATCTTGCTTTGGAAAGCTGCACATTTTCAAAACCTGAGATGCATTTCATAGATATGCACAAAATCATGGCTGAACTCCAATGTTGTGTTTGAGCAGGATAAATCTATACACAAGTAATGATGCTAAACTTGTATATCTGTATATCAACCAACTGTATGTCTGTCAATGTTCTTATCCCCTTGTGCAATGAGGAATAATCTGCAGCAACAGTTTTCACAATCTCAGGCAACAAAGTGGTACATCGAAAGCACTGATGAAAAACACTAATCGAGGTTAACCATCTGCATGGGAAAATGCTACTTTTGCAGAACGCCACTTACCAACTGCGCACTGAAGATGGGTGCTATGTAAAGGGACTTGTTAGGTGCCTTCAGGTCAATATCCAATTTGTGGCAAACCTCTCACGGGGGTTTCTTGGCAAGATTGATTCAGAGAAGATTTGCCATGACTTTCCTCTGAGGCTGAGAGAGAGAAAGTGACTTGCCCAAAGTCACCCAGTGGATTTCTGTGGCTGAATGCAGACTTGAACTCTGATCTCCTAGAGTCCTAGTTCGATGCTCAAGCCACAACACTGAGCTTGCTTAGATAAGTATAAAGAAACAAAATATCAGCCCATGTGCATATTTCAAAAGTGATAATGGCTGCAAATATAGGCCCGTACTCCACATTTCTTTCTTAGTTACATATGCATAAGTAAGCAACATTTAAGTAACATCAGGAGGTGACACAATAGCCATGTTTAAATACTTGGAGGGATATCATAGGGAAGATGGGGCAAGCTTGCCTTCTGCTGCTCCAGAGACTAGGACTAGGACACTAAGGAGCAGTGGAATCAAACTACAGGAAAAGAGATCCCACCTGAACATTAGGAAGAACTTCCTGACAATAAGAGCAATTTGAGAGTGGTATAGGGTTCCTGGTGGTAAGAACGGTTTTACACTGGAATCTGCTGCTGCCTGGGAGTGTGGTGGAGTCTCTTTCTTTGGAGATTTTTAAGCCGAGGCTGGACGGCATTCTTGCAAAATGGGGGTCTTGGATTGTGTCTTCCTTCCTGGCAGAAGGGGGTTGGACAGGATGGGCCTTGTACTCTCTTTCAGCTCTATGATTCTAGGGGTCTTGCCCCCATTCCAGGACCCAGACAGGACCTTTCCCAATAGCCACAGCACGGAGACATGAATGGGACTATCCTTACCGTGGCCAACATATGTGAAAAAGGAAGACCCCAGGCTACTTGGAGCATTTTTATAGCAAGGCTGCATCAATTAGGAAAACAGCTGGGGGAGGCCGTCAGCCTATATAAACAGGGAAAGGGATGGGAAGAAGCCATTGCAGACAACTGATCTTATCAGTGAAAACAACACACTTCACATTCAGATCATGTTTCTAGACAACTTGACCCTCACCTTGTCTGTGGCCTTTGCTATTGGACTGTTGCTCTGGATTTACTACTGCAAAACAATGACTGGTAGTGGCTTAAAAACTGTTATAAACTTTGCTCGTGGCTTCTGATAAAAGGCTGTAGTTGGAGAGCTATGAACCTGGGCTGGCTGCTGCACAGGACACTATGGTACTTTCCGCACCCTGCTCCCAACCTGCAATGGAGACGGGATCACAACAGACCACGATGACAGTTCTTCATGATGTCCTCATGATCCAGTTGTGATCCTGTGGTCACCCTGTTGCAGTCGTGGAGTAAATCATTGATGAGTTTTTCTCATCAATGAACTGCAACTGCATGGTCCTCCTGCCACCCTCCAGAACTCGCCTCCTGTGTAGAGGGTCAGGAAGCACAAGGGCTGTGCTTCCTTCTCCAGCACAGCCTGGGAAAGTTCCAGGTTATGCTGTGGAGGGAGAAGTGGACCCGTCACACCTCCTTTCTTCCAGCAGCCAGCCAGTGCAGAGGGGCGCACTTCTGTCACGCTCCCTGGGATCCCCACACAAAGACCTCAATGCAAGGTAGGATGCTGAAATGGCCTATGAGTCTACCACTCTATCATTTCCTGTCCCAAACTCCCAAGCCCGCTTTAACAGGCAGTAACCACACCAAGCAGTGGAGGCCTGTTCTGCTTGCAATCAGGGTGCTTTAGGATGACATTTCTACTCTCCTTCCACCAGCAAGGAAGGCTGCACCAAGGAACTGCAATGGGCCTTGCTTCTGACTGTTGGGAGTGAGGTGGAAACATCATCCTTCTGCATTCCTCTTGCCAGAAGAAGAGAGCTCCATTTGGTGCAGATGCTGCCTGCTAAGGTAGCTCCGGGCAGCGGCATTTACCATTGTGGCAATAGTGCCACAATTGTGGATATGTGGTATTAGTGAATATAGAGCAGTTACTGACCTGTACGTATAGGGTACACATCTGTAACTGCAGATAATATATACAGTCTGGCAGCTATATATTTTTGATAAACAGATGCTAACACCTGCACCTAGTTAATCCAAAATCTTTGAAGAATGAGTGCTTCAAAAAACTGAATACAAAACATGGGTACATTGTTGAAAAATGTCCACTGAAACATTCATGAATTTTCCACCACGTGCATATGGCGGGGAGGGAGGAAGAAATATCTTAGTTCAATAAGCAAATGCAGGCTAAGCAAGAATTCAGGCTGAAATTGAGAAACTCAGAGCAAACAGGATTGGATGTTCTTCAGATCCTTGGCTTTCAGCGCCCTCTGCAGGAGGGAAGCAAACCAACTTTGAGCAATGGCTTCAAACTACAGGAAAGGGGACTCCCCCTGAAGGTTAGGAAGAAACTTCCTGATGGTGAGAGCAGTTTGACAGTGAATACGCTGCCTGAGAGTGTTTTAGAGTCTCCTTCTTTGGAGGTTTTTAAAGACAGGCCGGGTGGCCATTTGTCCAAGGGAGTGCTTGGATTGTGTCTTCCCGCATGGCAGAAGGGGGTTGGACTAGATGGCCCTTGGAGTCTCTTTGAATTCTAGGATTCTATGATTCTAAGGTGGCTCCAGCTAAACATGAGAAAGAATGTCCTCATAGTAAGAGCTTTTTGACAGCAGAAGAGACCTCACAAAAGGATGGACTCTCCTTCTTTCGAGGTCTTTCAAGATAGGCTGGATGGATATCTCTGTGAAATGGATCCTGCTGTGGATTCTTGCACTGGCAGGGGTTGGATTAGATTACTTTTGGATGCTTTCCAATTCAGTTATTTCACAGTATGCTTCAGTATGTCAAAATAATCGGGCAGTGTGGAAAATCCATAAACTGGTCCTTTTCTGGAAATCGAAATAATGGGAAAGGCCCACAAGATGTCAGTATAATCTTGCTGGGATACAGCGGATAAATTACACTGAAAGACCGCGCAGGAAAACAGAGCCTGCACTTTTTCGAACTCTTTCTCTCTGTGTATGTGCCTTCAAGTCACCCATCCATGTACAGCAACCTCATGAATTTCACAGGGTTTTCTTAGACAAGAATTACTCAGAAGTGGCTTTGGCAGTTTCTTCCTCTGAAACAGAGCCTACAGCACCTGGCGGTCTTTGCTGGAGGTTTCCCATCCAAGCACTAACCAGCACTGACCCTGCTTAGCTTCCTCTGACTGAAGACTAGCTAATCTGAGAGGCAGATAGCTCATCTGTACATACCTTACCAGAAATACATCTTACCAACTATGGAACAAACTGTACAGTGAAGATGATCAAAATACTTTGGAGTTCATTTTTTTACTGCAGTTAATTGCCTGCTGTTCTCTTCTGGACTGAGAAGGTGACCAAAGAAGTATTTAGGAGAATGTAAATCCAATTCTGGGCTGCTTCAACAGGAGCATGTCCACTAAAGAGCGACCATGATGGTCAAAGGTCTGGAAGCCAAGCCTGATGAGGAATGACTTGGGTGTTTAGCTTGGGCCATTTCTTCACTAGACTGTTATAGCGCTATGATTTCACTTTCAACATCCTATGGAATCCTGGGGTTTGCAGTTTCGGGAGGGGCTCGCTGGCCCCTCCCAAAACTGCAAACCCCAGGATTCCATAGGATGTTGAAAGTGGAACCATAGCGCTATAACACTCTAGTGCGGAAATGGCTTTGGAGAAGAGAAGGCTGAGAGGTAATACGATGCAGCCATCTTTAAACATCTGCAGGTATGAGATGTGGAAGATGGAGCAAGCTTGTTTTCTGTTGCTGCAGAGACTAGGATGTGAACTAATGGATTGAAATGACAAGAAAAGAGATTCCTAAACATTAGGAAGAACTTTTTGACTGTAAGAATTGTTCAACAGTAAAACAGACTGCCTCGGGTAGACTGTCCTTCATTGGAGGTTTTAAACAGAGGACGGACGGCCATCTGTTGGGAGTACTTTGATTGTGTCTTCCTGGAGGGCAGAAGGGGGTTGGATTGGATGGCCCTTGAGGTCTCTTCCAGCTCTTAGGATTCTACAGCCATTTCCGCCCTAACCGTGATAGTGCTATTATTCCACTTTCAACCTCTTATGGAATCCTAGGACTTGCAGTTTAGGGAGGAGTATTTAGAATTCTCAGCCAGAGCGCTCTTTGGCCTCAGGAAACTACAAACCCCAGAATTCCACAGGATGTTGAAAGTGGAATAATAGCACTCTAACAGGGTAGTGCAGAAATGGCCTATGATTCCTTGGTTCTGTGATCCTAAGGGATCTCTATAGCTTTAATTCCTTGATGGGAGACCACTGCAGATGCCATTTCCCTGTGCCCCAGTCCGCAGAACCTTGGAAACCCTTTGGTTAAGGCAGTCTTTGTCTGGATTAAAAGGTATGTTTTTTTATAAAATATTTTTATTAATATGCTAACATATGCTTATCCATAACATAAAAAGGTATGTTTACCTTTATGATTAAAAGGTACGTTTCGTGGGGGGGGGGTGGCATCCTCATACATGGCTACGATGACACAACTCTATCGTTGTAGTTATGCATGATGCAGCAGGCTCTAGGCCATTAATTTTGTAGAATCCTGGTGCTGGAAGAGACTCCAAGAGGCCATCCAGTCCAACCCCCTTGCCAAGCAAGAAGACACAATCTTAGCATTCCTGAAAGATGGCCAGCTTCTGTTTGAAAACCTGCAAAGACAATTAAAACTATAGAAAGTCAGTTAAGTTACCAAAATAATTATAAACGTGGAGATGCAAATTCTGCACAATCCAGATTAAAAGTCATTCTGCACCAGACAGTTTATCACCCAGAGGCCTGGATGAAGGGAGGTTGTGCTCCATGGTTCCAGCAGTAGCTAACTGCACCTCTGTTTTTCCTCTTTGTCCTCCACACACACACACACACACACACACACACACACACACACCCTCTACAGTGAGTAAGCTGATCTCCTCCTCCGCTGCAGCTCAGAGGTACTCAGCCAGCGTTCCAGCAGCATGACCTCATGGTGACCACGTAGGGGGCTTCCTGAAACCAGCAGTCCCTTTGTGATGCTGGGGCGTGTGTGTGTGTGTGTGTGGGTGGGTGGGTGGGTGGGATAGAGGGGAAGGAAAGGAAGGGGCTTTCTGAGAGGCACAGATACAAACACTATGAGATCACGTCTTCCGAGACATAACTGGAATCAGGCGTCTGGATGCAAAGGGACTCGATGGGCTTTTGGAAAAAGAAAAAAAAACGGGGGGAGGGAGGGAATTAGAGAACACAGAAGAGGTTGATCTGTTTTTTCCACTAGCCCCAATGCAGCGAGGATGAAACAAGTTTGCTGGGGGTGCAGAGAAGGGGAAACAGAGTTGGAAGAAAGAAAGACAGAAAGGAAGGAAAGGCCGCAAGTGTAGAGTTGCCAGTTCAGGATCATCCCAGGCACTGAGGTCTCTGGACCAGCACCTGAACCCAATTGTTGGCCTTTGGTGGTATCGTTGAACGGTGGCTGCTCACAGCTTGCCATTGAAACACACACAGAGAGAACCGATTTTCATGTTTGGAGGCGAAAACAGAAATCTTAGGCTGGTCAACATGAAATGAGGGGACTGGTGATTCTCACTTACTTCGAGAGAAGGAGAAGGAACGTTTAAAGTAGCCTAGACAGAAGCCAAGGAAGGAGGATGGTGAGCCCTAGCCCCACAACAACCGAGAGGGAAAGAGGAGACGCGCACACAACTCATTGCAAGATGCAGCAAAAGAAAAATCAATTAAGTCTTGCAAATTGTAGCAAGGTGCAATTGGTGAGCTGGAGATCAGCGCAACAGCCCCTTCCTCTTGCCCGAAGCTGAGCCCGCTACAACTGGAGAATTTTGTACCCTTGCCTCTCACCTGGACATGACCCACAAAAACTGGAGATTCAGGGTGAGACTCAGAGATCTGGCAACCTAAACAGGAGCCCAGTGGGGTTCCAAATCCAACTGAGAGGTTGGTGAAGGAACGTATTGCAAAGAGAAGGCATTTTTCCACACTGGCTAAAAAGGGCAAAGCTTCATGGCTGCTTGGCAGCAAAGACCACTCTGGCAGAGAAAGTTATTGCAAAGGGATCTAGTGAAGAAAGAGCCCATGTAAGGCTCCCAGGATTCTTCTCCAGTTCACTGGAGGCAATGATCAAAACTGAATAGACAAAAAGGAGCATACACACCCCGTCAGCAAATCACACAAACCCGAAAGGAAAAACATTGACAAATAGCCCAGCAAGTTTTAAAAATTCAGAACTGGGGCTTGTCCACACAGTCTAGTTATCACAGTATGATTCCACTTGGACTGCCATGGTGCCATCCCATGGAATCCTGGAGTTTGTACTGTGGGGATGCATTACAGCTCTTTGCCTGAGAATCCTAGAGATCACTCCCTAAACTGAAGATCCCAGGATTCCATAGGAAGGAACCGAGGCACATAAAGTGGTACAATGATAGCATTACAACTGTTTCATCGGGAAGATTCAATACAGGAGCCCTTTAGTTTTGGGGGATTTAGGGTACAGACTGGGTAGTTTAGTGTTAATTCCAATGGCACTTTCAGCTCCAGTTCCTGAAGAACAGGAGTGGAAATCCTGTAGTCCTCCAGTGCAAATCTCATCAACTTAGCCAGCATAGCTGATAGTGAGGAAGGCTGGGAGTCAGTCCAACAACATCTAGAACCCCCAGGGTTCCCAGCCATTTTCAATCGGCTAACGACGGAGAATACTCCTATGGCACAAATCCTGAACACACACCGCTGAGGGAACCAGGTATGTTTAGTCTGGAGAAGAGAAGGTTAAGAGGTGATAGCTATGTCTAAATATTTGAATGAGTCTCATATGGAGACTAGGATATGGAGCAACGGCTTCAAACTTCAGGAAAAGAGATTCCACCCAAATTTTAGGAAGGACTTCCTGACAGTAAGAGCAGTTTGATGTTGGAATTGGCTGCCTCAGAGGGCGGTGCAGCCGTCTTTGTGAGTTTTTGAACAGAGGCTGGATGGACATCTCTCAAAGGGAGTGCTTTGATGGTGTCTTCCTGCATGGCAGAATGAGGTTGGACTGGATGGCCCTTGGGTTCTCTTCCAGCTCTAGGATTTTAGGATGATGATGATGATGATGACGGTGATGCTGATGATGATGATGATATGATGATGATGATTCCATTCTCTATTGCAGTTATGGATTCATAACCTACGGTTATGGATCTATAACTGCTCCATATTCTCTAAGACTATATAAATGCCCCCTACAAGCCCACCCTAATTGCCACATCAGGCAAAGGATGTCTGCTTTGCTGCCAACCAAAGCATGAGGAAAACAACATTTCCCGCCGTTAACCCCCCCAGTAAGTGAGGCTGCAACAATTGGAAACAGGATCCCTGTTATAATTCCTCATCCAGCTTACTCCATGGGACAGGAGTTGCGGGTGTTTTGAACTAATCTACCAGCGGTGGAGGCATCTTGAAGTGGCATGTAATATTATTTAGGCTTTTGAGGCTTTTAGAATCATAGAATCAAAGAGTTGGAAGAGACCCCAGGGGCCATCCAGTCCAACCCCCTGCCATGCAGGAACACACATCAAAGCATTCCCAACGGATGGCCATCCAGCCTCTGCTTAAAAACTTCCAAAGAAAGTGACTCCACCATACTCCATTGAGGCAGCATATTCCACTGCTGGACAGCTCTGATCATCAGGAAGTTCTTCCAGAGGTTCAGATGGAATCTCCTTTCCTTGAGCTTGCATCCATTGCTCCTCGTTCTAGTCTCTGCAGCAGCAGAAAACAAGCCTGTTCCCTCCTTGACATGACATCCTTTCAAATATTTAAACATGGCTATCCTGTCCCCTCTTAACTTTCTCTTCTGCAGACTAAACATACCCAGCTCCCTAAGCCATTCCTCATAGTGCTTCATGGCTTCCAGACCCTCCACCATTTTGGTCGCCCTCCTCTGGACACGTTCCAGCTTGTCGATATCCTTCTTGAATTGAGGTGCCCAGAACTGGACACAGTACTCCAAATGAGGTCTAACCAATGCAGAATAGAGTGGTACTGTTACCTCCCTTGATCTAGACACCATACTCCTGTTGATGCAACCAAGAATCGCATTGGCTTTCTTGGCTGCCTTATCACACTGCTGACTCATGTTCAGCTTGTGACCTACCAAGACCCCTAGATCCCTTCCACAGGTGCTGCTATCCAGCCACGCCTCCCCCATCTTATATTTGTGCATTCCATTTTGTGAGATGGTGGGTTTGGAGGATTCACAGAAATGGATTGGGGTCATACGTGGCCCATGAGCCACCTTTTTCTGGCCCCTGTTGTAAGCCCTCTCTCTAGTCCCAATCTGAGTAGGCCACCGAATGATTTCCAGATGGTAAACCAGTAAGTCAACACCTTATCTATTGTAAATAAATGAAGTCATTTATTTAAAAATAAAGGAGGAAGAGCAGGAGGAAGGCCTCATTGATTGAATGGGCCCATGGTGGATAAGGCTAGCAACCACATTCAACATCATCTTCGCTGTTAACTCAAGACTCCCAATATGTCATGGCAATTTCTTCAGACCTTTTTCAGAATGAATCACATAAGAAACACAGCCAGCTCCTTCCGGAAAGCCCTCTGTCGTAGAATTAAAAGTGCCCAAATCATTCATTTCCCCTTCACTCCCATCCACAACCTATGTGTGGGTCTGTGAACATCAGAATCCATGGGGGGAGGGAGGGCAGATGGGAGTCTGTGTGTGTCTTTCCTTCTTTCCATCCATCCATCAGTGGTGCATGGATGATCACAGCTAAAAGGTTCATTAGGATGTCCTTCTCCGTCTCCCGCTGGCTACGTGTGCTGAAAACCGTCACTTTCTCTGCCAAGAACTATCTCCCCTACACACGACCCTTTCTCTCTCCCCGCAACCCACGTCGCTGCATTATAGTCAAAATGCTGGCAGGGAGACCCCATTCCACCACCCCCAGCCCCCTGTTAGCAGCAACAACGTTGTAAGGGATCACCAACCATGCGCTCTAATTCTTAACAGCTGGGGCTGGCACAAAAGCAGCTCTGTGTAGTCGGGTTACCTTTTGCTGCTGGGGAAAGAGAGAAGGAATTCCAGAAAGAGGATATCTATTTCTTCTAGAGAAACTGTCGGTATTTTATTTTCTGCCCTCTCCCTCAGTCCTTGCTTCAAGAATAGGCAATGACAGATGGGGTGGGGGACATTTTTTGCCCCCCCCTTCTCTAGTGGGCCACACCAGCATGGCTGATGTTGTTGCATGCCTTCAAGTTGTTTCCAACTTATGTGGACCCTAAGGTGAACCTATCATGGGGTTTTCTGGGGCTGCCGTTTCCGCACTACACTCTTATAGCGCAATTATTCCACTTTCAACATCCTATGGAATCCTGGGGTTTGCAGTTTCGGGAGGGGCCGACTGGCCCCTCCCGAAACTGCAAACCCCAGGATTCCATAGGATGTTGAAAGTGGAATAATTGCGCTATAAGAGTGTAGTGCGGAAACGGCCTAAGACACACCCAAGGAAACCCAGTGGGTTTCCATGGCTGAGCAGGGAATCAAAGCCTGGTCTCCAGGGGTGTAGTTCAATGCTCAGACCACTACACCATGCTAGCTCTAACCTGACATACAGCCATAGAATCACAGAATCCTAAAGCTAGAAGAGACCACTGAGGTCATCGAGTCCAACCCACTTCTGCCATGCAGGAATATACAATCAAAGCCCTCCCAATAGACAGCCATTCAGCCTCTGTGGAAAAACCTCCAAAGGAGGAGACTTTACCACACGCCACTGAGACAGCATATTCCACTGTCAAACTGCTCTTACCATCAGGAAGTTCTTCCTAATGTCTAGTTAGGTGTCCTAGTCTCTGGAGCAGCAGAAAACAAGCTTGCTCCATCTTCCATATGGCACCCTTTCATATGATATTCAACATGACATCATATTCTCCATATGCCACCTAACATGGCATGCTATCATGTTGCTTCTGGTTTCATTTTTGGTCAATTCCACCCCCAACCCCATTTTTTAAAAAGATTTTGGGGAGTGAGTTTTAGGCCTTTTCCACACGGGGGAATTAAAACGGCCTAGTGCGTCCTCTACGGAGGTCGTCTGCGCCTTCGAGCGGACTAGGCTCAGACTACTTACCGGAGATCCGCACCTCAGTCCGCTCTGAAACGCCCCCAACTGGTCTTCCAGCGAGCTTTTTAAAGACCGGAAAAAAGAGGTTTCTCATTTTTCCGGAGCAGGCCATCGCATACCTGCTCCCTTGTGCAGATTCGCAGGTTCGCACCAATGTAAGCCTGCGATCTGCGGAGCGCAGGCTTTAGGCGTGGCGAGTTTCAGCAGCTGGTCGGGACCCACGACCAACCGGAAGCCGCTATTTTGGAAGCTGGAGCAGTGCGGATCTAAGACCTCGCACTGCTCCGATTCACCCTGGACCAGACCGAGGAGCCAGAAGATCCGGTGAGTAACGGCACAGAGCGATTTCCTCGCCTCGTGGGGAAATGGCCTCAGAGACATTTTTCAGTGGTTTTGAAACATTTTTGAATTGGCTTGGGGACAAAACTGGGTGGGAAAAACTAAAAAAAAGAATATGGGGGCTGAGGACATCAGATGCCCCATTTTGGGACCTTAGGGATCACATGCAGGCTGCAGACCCCAGTTTGCCCACCCCTGCCTTCCTTGGAGAGTGAACAGGCACTGAGTGGATGAACTCAAGTATAGAGTTGCTGTGTTTGGGGGGATGGGTTGGGGGCCTTGGAAATAACATCAAGGACAAATCACAGTTCCTTATAACTATTTACTTGGGGTGATTTGGAGCTGCCAGAGTGAAAACTGGAAAGTGCTCCTGTACCTTTGAAGGTTGTACAGAGGAGGGAATTTCAGCAGGTGTTGACTGTCACACAATTAGCAAGCAACACCTGCAGAAATCCCTGCTCTAAGCAACCTTTAAAGGTACAGCAGTCCTCTCCCATTTTCACTCTGGCAATCCCTGTCGCACCCAAAACTATAGCAGAGATAGCTCCCACAGCTTTGGAAGCATGCCCAGCAGCAGAGAATACCTTAGCAGCAATGCACTGTAGCCAGGAAAAATTCACCCACGCCAATTGTTCTCTTCCATCAAGGAGGCAATTTATTCTTCAGTTACAATGTGTACATATTTACAAGAATCTCCAGAAGGCATTCCAGCATCCCTCTGCTTGCTCTTTCTGACAGAGCCTCTGGCAGACACATCAGGCACTGTGTGCAACTTGCTGGCTAGCTCTCAGCTACGTTTATACTCACACTAACTGATGCAATCCTGCCAGCCTTTGCATTCTCCCCACACCTGATGCAACCCTCTCCCCTGGCTGCTCATCAGCATGACTCAGCTGAAGTCACATGGCCCTCCACAGGTGCACTTTATGACCCACATCACAAAGTATTTTCTACAGGTTTGGTCCAACCTTTTCTTGACAAGCCCAAGTGGTAATGATGGCACAACAGGGTTACATTTGAAAAGCAATTAAAGCTGGAAGCTGACTTTCCTGTCCATTCCCTTTTTAAACAGAGGCGAATCCTGGACCCAAAACAGCTGGAAATGGAGGGGGGGAGCTGTCTCAGAACTTGGTCCAGTTGTTGCTCATACATAGGGTGGGGGACCGGAGCAAAAGAACTTGCATAGAATAAACTCAGTGTGTGAGGCACAGCATGTGATTGGAATTAAGCGAGGGACAGCTTTATTAGCCATTGTGAGCGTGAGCCAGTCCTTTGAGGGTCTGGGAAGGCTGTGGTCCTCCAAGATCCCACTGTAAGCCCCCAGCTCTGGCATTTGCCCACACTAATCTGAATTGCTGAGGAGCCCTCCTGGTGTCCCACCACTGGTGAGGTGAGAGGATATGAATGGAGCAGCTGGGTCAGTCTGGCTGGAGGCAGCCAATCACAGCTCAGGGAATGCTGCAAAGGGGAGGAGCCTTCAGGGAGGAAATGTTATAAAACCTGAGGCTTGTCTCTCTCGGAAGGCAGATGGGAAGAGTTGATATGGACTTTATGTTCATATGAAAAATGCTTTCCTGCATTGTCCTGTTGCAATCCCAGCAGTGCCTTTGCTGGGAATGGAGTGCAACAGGAATGCTCCCCTCCACACCTGCCTGGCTACCTGCAGAAGGGAGAGTGAGGGAGATGCCCCTTCCTTCTGCACTGCAGCCAGCCTTCTTCCCATGCTGCAATGGGGAAGGAAGTGCGTGATCATGCTTCCTGCCCTTCTGCATTGCAGGTAAGCACAGGAGCATCATGAATCTCAGGTGCCTAATGGATTTAATCCATTAAGTGAGTATCCTGTGATCATGATGCACAGGGATGGGATGACAGTGGGACCATGATGATGGCATGCAAAAGCATGACCTGTGGGCTGCTGTCATCCTGTCCCTATAGTGGGACTGCAATGCCATTCAGAAATGGCCAGAGACAGGGATTTCAGAGAGAGAATGGGACAGATGGAAAAGAGGCAGGACAGTCAGCCAGAGAAAAAAGCCTGACTCTGGTTCTGGGGAGCTGGAAATGATTTAGTAGTTCAAAGGTGAGTGCATTATTTTCTTCCACTTCTTTGTTAGTTTTACCACTGTTTTTGTCTGTTCATATTAGGTCTCGAAGAGGGCCTGGCCACTCTTAACACGACAGACCCACCAAAACCACGTAGCCACTGGTCCACAGTGGGGAGTGGTCAGCTTGAGGGCCACGTACCCAATACAGGGAGGGATTAAAGTGAGGGAAAGGGAAGGATGAATGACAAGAACCCAGGGTTGGAACTGCAGGGCCGGCCTAGCAAGGAGATGCATCTCAGAGGGTCTTCTGTACTGTAGCACTTTCTTTGTGGAAAACTTGCTCCTTGTGGGGGTTGGCATTTTGTCACCTGAGCTAGAATGTGGCTCTTTGTAAAACTCTTTAGGAGCTAAGGCTCTTCCCTTGAAGTTGTGTAAGTATAAGGCTTAAAAGTGTTTTCAGTCGTTTAAATGGCTTTTTACATTACTATTATGTGTAAGACTGTGCCAATTTCTTTCAACATTTTACTATTTTCTAGACTGTTTTAAATTGTTCTGAATTGCTCCAGCTGGTACAGTGTGCCATTATGGTTTTGGACTGCTTTGAATTGTTTTCAATTACTCGTTATTTTTACAAATTGTTCCAACATTGCTTTCTCCAGGCCCCAGTACGCTGCCCAAAGATCCTAACAAATAACAAGGGTAGCAAAATTGGAACTTTATGAAAATGTCGGAGGCTGCAGTGCTGAATTGGCAGATGGAGAGGGATGTGTTTAACCGTTTCTCCACTGGCCATTTTCTGGTCAGATGAAAGGTCGTTTGTGTTGTGTTGTCTTTCCAGCACAGCTGCCTAACAACAGGCCTCCGCAGCATCAAGAGGTCTGGAAACCAAGCCCTAGGAGGAACGTTTATTGGTGTTGGGGATGTTTAGCTTGGAGAAGAGAAGAGGTGACGTGGTGTGTGCCTGCAAGTCATTTCCAACTTATGGTGACCCTAAGGTGAGCTTATCACGGGGTTTTCTTGGGAGAATGGGGGTAGGCCTTTGCCTTCCTCTGAGGCTGAGAGAGTGTGACTTGCCAAAACTCACCCAGTGGGCTTCCAAGTCCAAGTAGGGATCTGAACTCTTGTCTTCACAGTGGTAGCCCAACGTTCAAACCACTGTCCACACTGACCCCCACATCTTTAGACCCACGATAGCCCCCTCTTTAAGTATTTGAAGAGATGTGATAAAAGTACATGGAGCAAGCTTGTTTTCTGCTGCTCCAGAGACTCAAACATAAACCTGCAGGTTCAAATGACAAGCAAAGAGATTCCACCTAACCATTGCAAAGAACTTCCTGGATTCAATACCTGTACACAAATATGGGGTACTTCCTTGGAGGGAAGATGGAAAAAATTTTGCAATTAGTCATTCCCAGATTGAAAAACAGGCTTCCCAAGAGTCAGGAAACGCTGTTGGGAAGAATAACAGAACGGCGAGAGTTTTGTGGTTTGCTCTTGGTATTTGATGTCCTGAAGCGCTACACAGAAATTATTCTTCAGGGACAAGCCCTGTTTGATGTGTAGAAAATTGGTTCAGTACGCCCTGAACGGAAAACATTGGTGCAAAAAGCACACATTTTTCTACACGGAATAATTCCTACACTATGCTTTGGGATGAGAGCACGTGCTTGAGTCCCTGCTTAGCCGTGGAACCCCCGCAGGTGACCCTGGGCAAGTCACACTCTCTCAGCCTCAGAGGAAGGCAAAGGCAAACCTCTCTGAACAAATCTTGCCAAGAAAACCTGAGGGTTGCCCTAAGTCAGAAATGATCTGAAGGCACACAAAAACACTTTGAGACAATTGAATACGGGCAGAATGGTTCAGACGAATATTTGTTTTACACCATGGTGAGGAGATAACTGCCGTAATTATTCATTCGCACATTCAGGGACAAAACACTCAAGGATTTACATCCCCATTCATAGGATTCTCCATTTCTGAAGGTCTTTAATCAGTGGTTTGATGGCCATTCCTCTGGAGTGTTATAGTTGTGTTTTCCTGCATGCAGGCGGTTGGAGAAGATGGCTTTAGACTTTTCCGCACTAGCTTGTTATAGCGCTATGATTCCACTTGCAACATCCTATGGAATCCTGGGGTTTGCAGCTTCGGGAGGGGCCGACCGGCCCCTCCCGAAACTGCAAACCCCAGGATTCCATAGGATGTTGCAAGTGGAATCATAGCGCTATAACAGGCTAGTGCGGAAATGGCCTTTGGGAGCTCCCTTCCAACTCTAAGGCCATTTCCACTCCACACTGTCACAGTGCTATTATTCCACTTTCAACTTCCTGTGGAATGCTGGGGTTTGGAGTTTCCTGGGAGCTCTTTGGCTGGGAATTCTTAATGCCTCTCCCTGAACTGCAAACCCCAGGATTCCACAGGATGTTGACAGTGGAATAAGAGCGCTAGAATAGTGTAGTGTGGAAATGACCTATGATTCTGCGATGCCTCCCACCCCTTCCGTCTGTTTTAATCCAGTATGCTTCAGTTCTGCCTCTGGAACCGTATGGGGGCCACATGGGTTGCCAGGCACGCCGAACAAAACTAGAAGTACCTGGAAATTCGATTTGATTTTTTGTTTCTTTTCTAAACAGAGCAAGGGATCCTGCAACCTTTTTAGAAGGTGACGTGAAGCTCCTGGATCATCCCGGATGTGGAATCTCACTTTTTTTCCTTTTTAATCATTAGAGGGCAGTCTGGGTAGTCTAGAGGGGCTGGGGGCCTCAAACCCAGCCGCTGGGGGCTGCCCATGGCCCCGGACTGGACTTTATCCTCCCCGACCTTAATCAAAGCGGACTCAAAGGAGTCTGTCGACCCAACCCCAGACCACTTTTTAACGCTTCTGGATAAGGAGCCACAAAAAATATAATCCTCGTCTGAGGGCGTACGTGCGCGTATTGGAGTGCAAGCCACACTCTGTTTTACCTGGCTCCCCCTGCTCTTGTTTTCAAAATAGTGTGTGGGAAATGAAGGGTTAGTCTGAGGCCGGAGCTGAACAGGCTGCGTTTGGAGGCAGAGACATTAAGCCCTCCTGGTTGAAGGAAATACACAGAGATGTACAAAGGGAAGCAAACCAGGGAGAAAACAGGAGCTAGAAAATCATCTGGTTGATACCTTTGACTTCCATTGGCCCTTACCAATTCACAATCTAATATCTAAAACAACAGAGATTTTGATCATGACGCTCTCCTCTCTAAAATACGCAGTTTTCCCTTGCTGCCTTTCGGGTGCACACGTTGGCCAAGATGACTTGTGCTTGTGATTTGGCTGAATCAAATATTTCACTGGATTGGATCCTGGTTCTTCTTGTAGCCTCTCGTTAGATCAGGACATCTTAAGCTATTTGATACGGTCAGACCAGCAGTGATATTTTCCCAATGTGCCAGAGACCAGCATCATCCCTGTGCCCATTGGATGCAATTTTTTCTTTCCTGAAAACTCTCCAGGGAGCAGCAGCCAATGGCTCGGGGACCTGCGCCGTTCCCTGGACCAACACTATGAGTTGTGTTGCATCAGAAAACACACCAAATTGGGTGATTGTAATCAAATATATAGCTCTATAATTAGCATAATTGAAAATATATGTGACTATGGCACAAAGGCCATTTCCGCACTAGCCTGTTATAGCGCTATGATTCCACTTGGAACATCCTATGGAATCCTGGGGTTTGCAGTTTCGGGAGGGGCTGGACGGCCCCTCCCAAAACTGCAAACCCCAGGATTCCATAGGATGTTGCAAGTGGAATCATAGCGCTATAACAGGCTAGTGTGGAAATAGTCGAAAGTCTTCATGACCATCACCATGATGACTTTGTTCAGGAGGTACCTCAAATAATTAATGGGCTATGTACAAAAATCTTACTACAGTCTTCCTTTTGGACCCATTAGATGACACATGATGTCTGGCAACTGTCTTGACTTGACAGATTAGACTGCTGGGCCAAAACTGACAAAAAGAATTTCAACAGGGATAAATGTAAGGTAGGAAAAGAAAAATGAAATGCACAAATATAAGACAGGTGATGCCAGGCATGGAAATAGTGCAAGTGAAAAGGAGCTAGGGGCTTTCATAGAATCATAGAATCATAGAAATGTAGAGTTGGAAGAGACCACACGGGCCATCCAGTCCAACCCCCTGCCATGCAGGAACACCCTCAAAGCACTCCCGACAGATGGCCATCCAGCCTCTGCTTAAAAACCTCCAAGGAAGGCGACTCCCCCACTCTCCGAGGCAGCAGATTCCACTGCCGGACAGCCCTGACTGTCAGGAAGTTCTTCCTGAGGTGCAGGTGGAATCTCCTTTCCTGCAGCTTGAATCCATTGCTCCTTGTCCTGGTCTCTGGAGCGGCAGAAAACAAGCCCTCTCCCTCCTCTACATGGCATCCCTTCAAATATTTAAACATGGCTATCATGTCCCCTCTTAACCTTCTCTTCTGCAGACTAGTAGACTGCTTTAGTAGACTGCAAGCTGAACATGAGGCAATAGTGTGGTGCAGCAGTCAAAAAGGCCAATGCAATTCTGGCCTGCATCAATAGAAATATAGTGTCCAGATCGAGGGAAGCCTATTCTGCTTTGGTTGCACCTGTAATCCTGCATCCCGTTCTGGGCACTGCAGCTCCGTGAGGATATTGACACGTGAAGAAAAGCACAACCAAGGTGGTTGAAGGTTTGGAAACTAAGCTTTATGAGGAATGACTTATCAAGCTGGGTGTGTTTAGTCTGGAGAAGAGAAGATGGAAAGGTGACATGATAGCTGGCTTCAAATGTCTGAAAAGATGTCATGTAGAAGATGGAGTGAGTTTGTTTTCGCCTGCCTCAGAGGCTAGGACACGAAGCAATGGATACAAAAAAAATTCTATCTAAATGGTGTAAAGAACTTCTTTGCTATATGAGCTATTTGACAGTGGAAATGACTGCCTCAAAGCATGGTGGATTCTCCTTTTCTGGAGATTTTGAAACAGAAGTTGGATGGCCATCTCTCCTTAGTGTTGTAATTGTGCATTCCTGCATGGTAGGGGGTTGGACTAGATGGCCCTAGTGGTCTCTTCCACCTCTGAGATTCTACGATTCTATAATGAAATACCTGACGCTGCATACATTTCCAGGGAAGGAACTGGGGCTTCCTGCTATGGTGACTGGGACAGATGGCTTTGGGGCAAACTCATCATCACCTAGATCCAGATTTCAGTGGTGTTTGGGTCTGGATCCTATTGGCCAAGATCCTATATCATGGCTAAGTAGCAGAAATCTCCACATATGGAGTTACTCATTGATGGTGTGGTGTGACTGTTGAGTCAAATGATCTGATGGCCAGAAATGTGCATCTGCACCCAGAACAGCAGTATATTTGCAAAATGTGGACAGTGAGCGTTGGAGAAAAAAAAATGTTCAACTTCTTCCAGTGAGAAACGAAGTTGTGTGTGAGACACCAACAAGATTCTAGCAAAGGATGGAAATAATATTCTCCATTACTCATTACCCATTTTTTAAAAAAAAAAATGGAACAGCAAGACTTTCATGTATTTTTCTCCCAATATTCTAACATCCCAAGGTGTCCCAGAAGACTTTTACATGCAGAAAAAAGTATGTGTTTGTTGCACCAAAATCAGATTTTCTACCCACTTCCTCTACAGTGTTTTCTTTGCAGGAAATGTGGGGGGGGGGGGGTATATGCAGAAAGCAGGGCTTAAAGTCTACATTAGAGTCTACGCTTCATAACTTTATGAATCCTTAGCTATGCTGCAGAAATGCAACCAAGCCCAATAAATGAATAATGGAGATGCACATCTGGCACCACCAGGAGTGCTCCAGGGGCATTCAGCATTTCTGGTGCACATTGGAAACCCTAGCACTTCCTACCCAGTGTTTGGATGAACACTGGGGAGACCCTCGATGCCCAGAAGTGCTCATTGGGCACTGGGCCATGGGGCACCAGTCACACCACTGACTACCATTGCGCAATGGATATCTCATAGAACCCTACAGTTGGAACAGTCCCCCGGGGCCATCCGGTCCAACCCCCTTCTGCCGTGCAGAAAGACGCAAAGCTCTCCTGACAGGTGGCCGTCCAGCCTCCTCTGTTTAAAACATCTGCCATTCAGGAAGACATAATCCAAGCTCCCTCTTAGTCAGATGGCCACCCAGCCTCTCTTTAAAAACTTCCAGAGAAGAAGGAGACTCCACCGCATTCCATGGAAGCAGCAGCAGATTCCACTGCCAACATTTTCTTACCATTAGGAAGTTCTCCCTAAGGTTTAGGTGGATCCTCTTTTTCTGTAGTTTGAAGCCATTGACTAGTCTGCCCTCAACTCTATGGCAAACCAATCTCAGTGTTTTCTTTAAAAGATTTGCTCAGATGGGATTTGTGAAGGCCTTCTTCTGAGGCTGAGAGAGAATGACTTGCCCAAGGTCAACCAGTGGGTTTCTACAGCTGTGTAGGTCTCCCAGAATCCTAGTTTGATACTCAAACACACATGCCCACACATATATAAATTCCTCTACAGAAGTGTTTGGATATTTCTGTCTGAGGTACAGGTTTCAGAGTTGGACATGTGCACGCACTGCAACTGCACATGTAGATGCACGCTGAACATTGTACATGGATGCAGAGTGGGTATTGCCTAGGGATGTGCCTACACATATGGTTGTAACATCATGGCAGCCTCTAGGTGAATATTGACATTGCAAAACTGCTCCTTTCAATTTTCCACACATGTAGAACTGCTTATATAGAACCTGTGTACAGACCCAGCGTTGCCCAGGATTTTATTTTCTCATAGGTAATACTTGTTAGGAAGACTTGAGATCCTGTGCCTCTAATTCCCCAAACTGTCTTGTCCAGTAACTGTAACTTTTCCCCATACTGTATTTCTCAATCCAGTCTGTGTTAGAGTTATTAACATGCAGAGGTCGGGTTCCTGAGGGAATGCGCTGCCCTCCTCCTTGCTGCTGGGCCTCATCTCCATAGCAACCAGCCTGAGGCCCAAGAGCTCTCTGGCTGAGAATTCTAAAGGCCCCTCCCGAAACTGGAAACCCCAGGATTCCATAGAGTCTTCTCAGACAGCCGATTATATGAGGTCTTCGCCTGACACAGACGAACAGACAAACTTTGACTTTTACATATTAGATAAGTCCCGTACTGATTGCCAGTGTGGGGGTGCACAGCCTACTACCAACCCCTTCAAAGACGTGAACCTGGCTCTCATGCCCCCTCTTAATCCTCTCTTCTCTAAGCTAAACAGCCCCAGCTCCCTAAGCCATTCTTCACAGGGTAGGGTTGTGGAACCCCTCAGGACACTTGAATATGGGGGAAATATTGCACAAAAGAGTCAGTGTTGTGTAAGGGGCTGAGCATTGGACTGTGACTCTGGATTCCAGGGCCCAGTTTCCTGCTCGGCCACAGAAACCCACTGGGTGACCCCGGGCATGTCTCACACTCCCAGAAAACCCCATGATAGTAGGTTCCCTTTAGGGTTGTTGTAAATTGGAAACAACTTGAAGGCACATAGCAGCAACAAATTGCACATAAATATGACTCTTCTCCTATAGCAAGGCGGGCAGAAAACTGCAGTAATGATCAACTACCACATTGTTGTTGTACGTCTTCAAGTTGTTTCCAACTTATGGCAGCCTGAAAGAGAATCTATCATAGTTTAGGGTTTTTGTTGTTTTTTTTTCAGAGGAGGAGGTTTGCCTTTAACTTCCTCTGGGGCTGAGAGAGTGTACCATCCCCAAGGCCACCCGGTGGGTTTCCATGTCCGAGTCGGGATCTCAGTCCTGATCAGTACATACGAAGACAAAATATTAAGGATTTGCGTCTCGGATTCCGGCCAAAGTCTTCCATCCCTTTCCAAAGAAGATCTGGCATTAAGTTTACCTCCCACGCGAAGCGTTTTGAGATCAAGCATGCAAGTGTCAGAGATGATATAACCCTGTGCTCAAAGGCTGGAGTTTTTGCCTTCCTGCTGCTTCCCTAAAGAGAAAGGAATGTGGGCAAAGGGGTTAACCCAGGTGACTTTCAAAGGCCGGTCTCATTGCACGGCCAGGCCCTGGGGTGAGCATGAATGTGTGTACTTAGGATGTTCTTTCCAAACCTTGTTTTTACTGGTTTTTAATGTGACGCCACTACAGAAACAGAAACTAAGTTTTGAGGTTCCACGGCATCAAAGCTTCAATTTGTAATGAGCCGGAGGCGGGCAGGAGGGAGGGAGGGAAGCAGCAGGCAGAAACAGTCCTGCTTCCCATTCCTTTCAAATATCTTCTGATATTTTATCAGGCCAGAGATGGACTTTCGAGATGGGCATTCTCTGCAGACTCATTCATTCCCTGCTGCGTTGAGACTGAACCTTCTAACCTAATTTTCTCTTTCAGCGTGAGCCTTATAGACCCAGTAAGCCAACACGATTCTGGGCTGCATCAATAGAAGTGTGTACGTCAAGGGAAGTGATAGTCCTACTCTCTATTCTGTTTCGATCAGAGCCCATCTGGAGGAATGCTGTGTCCAGTTCTAGGCACCATGGTTTAGGAAGGAAATGGACAAGCTGGAAGGTGTCCAGAGGAGGGCGACCAAAATGGTCGAGGCCTGGAAACGATGAAACCCTATGAGGAGCTGTTGAGGGAGCTGGGTATATTTAGCCTGGAGAAGAGAAGGTTAAAGCAACACGATAGCTGTTTAAATATTTGAAGGGATGTCATATGCAGGATAGAGCAAGCTTGTTTTTGGCTGCTCCAGAGACTAGGACGTGGAGCAATGGCTTTACACTTCAAGAAAAGACAGTCCACCTAAACATTAGGAAGAGCTTCCTGACAGGAAGAACAGCTCAGCTTTGGAATATGTTGCCTCAATGCAGAGTGGTGGAGACTCCTTCTTTGGAGGTTTTTAAACAGCGGTTGGATGGCA
Source organism: Cyclura pinguis (assembly GCA_030412105.1). Classification (NCBI taxonomy): domain Eukaryota; kingdom Metazoa; phylum Chordata; class Lepidosauria; order Squamata; family Iguanidae; genus Cyclura; species Cyclura pinguis. Next base: position 2,670,403 of record CM059601.1, read on the forward strand.
ATCTGTCAGGAATGCTTTGATAGTATATTCCTGCACGGCAAGAGGTTGGATTCGATGGCCTTGAGGTCTCTTCCACCTCTATGATTTGAAGCCATCTTATGTAGAATCACGGAGTCGAGTGTGTTGAGCAATGTGAGACAGTGGCCACAATCTTATTTTGGGAGACACAGCCAGGAGACGTGTATTCAGAGGTGTATTCATGGATCTCCTGCTGACCACCACAGAGGTGTATCTAGAGTGTGGCAACTGAGGCACGTGCGCCAGGCACCAACACCGTGGGGGTGCAAAAAAGTAGAAACCCCTACCCACCCTCCCACCCCCGCTGGGATCCTTCTTGAGCTGGTGAGGAGGGTGGCAGCAGCCCTCTCGCCCACCGCCCCCCCCACGTGATGCTGCCCCCCGCTCACCGCCATCCCGCTGCTGGGGTCCCTCCTGGCCTGGCGAGGGGGTGGCAGCAGCAGCAGCAGCACCTAGGTGTGCAACCTGTGCTTCCCCTAGGCACTGTTGAGCCTAGATAGGCCACTGGACAACCATTTCTAAGAAACTTCAATCTTCCTTACTTTGGATTGCTTTCCCTGACTTGCCTGTCCTGGGCCCTGTCTCTTTTTGCAAATCCCTTGCAAAGCTTCTGGACTCAACTACATTCTGAAGGAGTGTGGTGGATAAAGCCTGGAAGGATCAGTTGTGACAACTGCAACCGTCATATGATACAGGAACCATGGAACTCATGGGTGGGCAAGGCCAGCTTTCTGGGGACTACTGCACATCCCAGCATTCCTCATCATTTATTATGCTGCCTAAGCCTGAGGGAGTTGCAAGCTGACAGCCTCTTGTGGGCTACACTTTACCTACCTTTGACATATTCATTTTCTCTTGTATCTTTAGCAGCATTTTCATAACATTCCAGAGTTCATAGATGAAAACTGGGAGACATGGTGACCATGCAAAATCAGAGTGTGATTGAGATGGCGAAAAGTTATTAATGAGGAAGAACATAGAAGCTAGGAGAGATTGGAGTACTGTGCTTTTGCCTGAGCCTGCTGGGAAGAGATGGGTTCTGCCCCCTCTTCTCCTCTCCCCCCTGTTGAGTTAACTGAGTGCAACTTAGGCTCTTTCTGCTCCACCCTCCCAACCTGCCATAGGGACAGGAGAAGGACAGGACTGCAACAATGCCAGGTGGCGCAATCGTGCCACAAACCACTGACAGGTTTTCACCCATCAATGTCCAGTGGTCACGCCACCATCCTGCTGCATGCCTGCACTTACCTGCCCTACGGAGGCCCAAGAAGCACAATGGCTTGGAAGCCTGGAACAGTACTCAGTTGTGCTGCGGCAGGAAGAGGCATGACCATTGCATTTTCTGGGTCCCAGAGGCAGCCAGAGCGGAAAGGAGCACTCCTGTCATGCCCCCCTCCCAGCAGGGCCAACAATGCAACCCACTCCAGATGCCTCCAGGACAAGGTAAGGTGTGAAAGGGGCCTCAGTTTGGTCCTTTGAACTCACTTGGCAGCAACTGAGCTAGACTGAGGACAAAGGGAGAAAGTGGGAAGAGGAGTGAGAAAATGGGGGATTTTAAAGGCAGCTGAAAAATAATTGGAATGGCAGAGGATTTATCAGGGCTATCTCTTCCAAATTGGGACAGTTGAATGGTATGCATTTCTTGCAATTGAGAAATGGTTCCCTTGACACCATTTTCCTGGCAGTTTCATGTTGCTGTTTAACAGTGACTTTGTTGTTTTGTTGTGTGCCTTCAAGTCATTTCCAACTTACGGGGACCCTAAGGCCAACCTATCCTGAGGTTTTCTGGAGCTGAGAGTGTGGGTTGCATCAAAGCTCACCAAGTGGGTTTCCATGGCTGTGCCGGGAATTGAACCGTGCTGTCCCGGATCGTAGCCCAACGTGCAACCTAGGCCATTTCCGCACTAGGCTGTTATAGCGCTATTATTCCACTTGCAACTTCCTATGGAATCCTGGGGTTTCCACCCGGCCCCTCCCAAAACTGCAAACCCCAGGATTCCATAGGATGTTGCAAGTGGAATAATAGCACTGTAACAGTCTAGTGCGGAAATGATCACAGAAATTCAAAAAATGCACCTTTGCCTTGCTTCCTCTCACTCTGAATCACAGAATCATAGAACTGGAAGGAACACCAAAGGCCATCTGGTCCAACTCCCCGGCAGTACAAGAGAGCTGCAAATAAAACTGTGCTAAAGAAAAAACCTACACGTGTAGAGTTTCTGCCCCTCATGTAGGTCCTAAAGGAACAGAGCCACTGTAAGTTTGGGGTGTGTTAGTATTTAGACATTCTTGTGGATCTGTTTATGTCACTGGGAAAATAAACCTTCAAAGCTAACCTTTCAAGCCCTGTGACCAACAACTGCTGAACACAAGGCAGATTGTTGTGTGATTAGAATTATTCCTTTCATGGATGCCTTGGAGGGTGGAAGGAACCCCGGACTGCTGAGGACTCCTTTGAGTTAATATTGGTATTGCTGATTTATAGCTGGAAGGAGACGTGCAACTTTGCTGCAAGAGACACTACACCATGTTTTCCAGTTTCCATATGAAGAAAGTTGGGAGGAAAGTCCCTGCAAAAATGAGACATCTATCTAATGAGACAGGAGCAGGGATGCAATTCGTCACTAATTTTCATTTCAGGGGAAGCAATGAGTAGATGGAGTAAGCATCCATCTAATGAGGCAGGAATAGGGATGTAATTCATCACTCACATTCTTCTCAATGGAAGTAATGGGTAATTTTAGCAGTTGTCTTCCTCCTGTGACTAGGACTTTGAAAACCATATGGTTTTCTGAGCTTATTCACAATTTGATACTTATTCTGTCCAAAAGTCGCACACAGCTATTTTGCATAGAAAACAGCATTTTCTGCATGGGAAATTGTTTTTTCCGCACTGAAAATATTTCTGCATAGAAATATAGCTTTCTGCACACACGAAAAGCTGTTTCCTGCACAGAAAATGCTGCTTTCTGAGTAAATCAATCAAATGCGAATTTTGCGTGGAATATCTCCGACTGAAGTAGTTTTTGTAGTTATATTTCCATAATCTTATTCTCTGTGCAGAAAAAGCTGTTTCCTGCACAGAAAATGCTACTTTGCACAAAACAATCACATGTGAATTTTGCACAGAATAACTGCTAAGATTCTAATCAGTATAAGAGTCTTTCTTGATACCTCGAAAATGTGTTTTGCAATTTTTTAAAAAAATATTCTCAAACATGTTTTCCATCCCTAAACTGGGAGAACAGAAGCAGAGCAGGATTTGTGTGTGGAAGTCAGAGGGGACAGTGACACACCTAGGATTGTTTCAAACAAGGAGGGATGATTTTCTCAGTTTAGCTAATCCTCATTTTTTTTTTCAAACTTATGTTTACTTCTTCCCCTTTCCACATCCATGTTTGATTGTATGTTGGAAGCCCATATACAAAATATTTGTGCACATTTCTCTAGCATGCACATTTTTTGCAAGCAATTGTCCCTGCCACAATAACGTTTGCACATCATTTCCATTAGTGTATGTATTTAATGCATGCTTTTCTCACTATTTTCAGAATTTTTCACACTATTGTGTGTACTTCCTGGCCAGAAAACTTCACTGCAAAATCTGGAAGTGTGTGACTCTCAAGGCATATGAGCTCTCGATAATAGATTGGTTGGAATCCTGTCGATTAGTCCTGAGTAGAATAGACCCATTGAATCAGTTGTTGAATGGTGAGGCGACACATAGGTAGATCCAATGACTTCAGTGGATTTACTCTCCCTGGAACAACCAACAGAATTTAGTCCATTTATTTGTTTAAGATATCCCTGTGTCATCTTCCAGCCCAGAAGGGCTCCCGAGGCAATGGACAAAAAAATGCAATTGAACCAGAGAATGAGAGAATCTTAAAACCGGAAGGGGCCCCGTGGGCCACTGAGTCCAACCTCTTGCTCGGTGCACGATTTCCGCTACAGCCTCCCAGCGGGTAGCTGCCCAGCCTCTGTTTGGAGACGTCCAGAGAGGGAAATCAGTACAAATATAAAACTCTTAAAAACATATTAACATGCTCTATAAAAACATTTTCCGTAATCTAAAAACAAACCTTAAATCCAATTTTAAAACAGAGCAATTGCAAACATTAAAAGCCATCAGGAACAGCGCTGTTTTAACTTGCCCTCAGGATCTCAAAGGAGATGGTGCCTTCATCATTTATAGGTTTATACATTTTGTTTTAACTTTGTTTAGAGATATCAAAGAAGCTGTTAGTGATGGGTTTAAAAGCTGATTGTTACAAGGTTAACGTACATTATGCAATATAATGATAGAATTGCCAATATTTTTTTTGTATGTGTGTTTATATTTGCAATAAAATAATTTTTTTAAAAAAAGAAGAAGTACAAATTATCCAAATTCCACTAAAATGTGAACAGAACAAATTTCTCCCCCATCCTTAGCTTTTTTAAATATACGTTTTTTACTATTTATATTAACAAGATCAACACCTATTAAACACATTACAAAGACTATTGACTTCTTTGTTAAAAAAAGAATTCCAATGTATAAAGTAATGTAAATATAGTGAATTATAATACAGTTATCACCGGCTTTTCACTTTCATATCAAGAAAGAGTAGATACGAAACAAATAAAATTCTTCCTACACATCTTTACCATTGTTATCTCCTAGTGACTGATCATCTTTCCCTTTATTATTCTTATTTTCCTTCTATACTTAATACTGATGTGCTTCCCCACCTTATTGTTCTCAAGTAATTTCTTAAGTATCCTCAGTCCTCTCTGAAGCTGCTTAGTGTTTTGCCCTTCCCTTCTTTTAAGGATGTGGTTAGCTTATCCCTTTCTAACAAATCATATAATCATATAAAAGGAGTTTGGGAAGTTTTGAGAGGTTCGGCATGTTGCACAGTCGGACGCGGAAGGGAGCTCATGTGCTTTTCCTCTGTCTGCGCATCACACCCGATGCTCAAAGGAAATTGCACAGTTCTCCTGCAAGGAGCAGCCCACACATTTCAAGATCAGGAAGAATTCACAGGCAGTCTCGCTTCTTGCTGTTTTACTTGTAACTTCTTATGTTGTATCATTGTTGCTTGAATTTTGCACATCTGTAAGTAGATGTGAGGATGTGTAGCCTCTGCCATGTGTCGTGTCTTGAAATAGTGTGTTGTGTGAATAATGCAAGACTGTGAGAAAGAGTGGGAAGCAACCTCTAATTCTGCTAAGAAATATTGTGCAAGTGTTTGATAGAGCTACGTGATACATTTTAGAATATTGACACAATTTCATTTGGTTCAGTGATATTCAACTTAGTTTTCAAATCAGAGGACGTAAGATGGATTTTGAAACTATATTTAAGCTAAATTGTAGAAGTTTTCTGATAAGAAATGTTATTTTGTTTTGGGGGGGGGTTGTAAAAAGAAAGAAGAAATTATTGAAAATATTGATAAGCTGTAGTTCAAGGTTTAATTAACAAAAAAACGGAACACAAATAGAAGGAAGAAATGATGCACAAATTTTGTATTTGTATCAAGAAAGATCTGTATATACAGTTGATTTTGATGAAGAAATTTAAAAAAAATACTGTGCTGTAACCAAGGTAGAAGTAGTTGCTGTAGAACCCCATTAAGTCTAGTTGCAATACTACAAAGTAATCGGTGTGAATTGACGATTGCACCAATGTATCTGTTCTGAGCCTGCCTGGATTGTTACAAAGTATCAATGCTTGATTGCTTTATTGCGTATTGCTGCAATGTATCTGATGAGGAGGAGGAGATTGGAGTCAGGTGAAAATGAAAGAGTAGAGGCCTGTGTTTTGGGAATCTGGTGTCTCTAAAATAAGCGGCAGGAAATATGCGCTTGGGTCAAGGACAGTGAGAAGGGCATAGCAGACACAGGTCTGGGAACTGTCTGAGAAGTGATGTGATGCTAGGTTTATGGCCCTCTGCAATCACAGCTTTGCATTACTAAATTTTGGAATTGTATCTATAAAAGGTGTAAACTCTATGTGTGCTTTAGTTTCTAACATTTAGTCTCAACACTGCTATGTTGCTGCATTTCTACAAATAAAATTACTATCTACCTCAGAGTGCTGTTTGTGGAGTGTGGGTTATCCAGTACTTCCACCAGAGCATCTTCAGTTGTATATTCGAAACATCCATATGCGTCAATGGGCGATGCTCGTCATTTTTTCTAGTCACTGAGAGAAATAAACAAATACAAAATGCTTATTCGCTCAAGCAATCATTTTGTTTATATCCTGCCTTTTACTCCACAGTGGGACGCAAAGTAGCCTACAGAATAAAGAGATAAAAGTCAATCAAAACTATGAGCATGTGTGTCCTTGCTCTTCCAGATCCTTGCACTGAATCCAGATGTTCCATATTGGACGAAGTGTTCCATTGCTTCTCAAGAGAAATCCACACATGGCCCGTAAATATTTAAAATAAATAATCAACAAAGAAACAGACCCTACTTGTTCATGGTATTCAGATCCAGACCAAGGGGATCCCCGTAGCTCCCATGTCAATGGAGTGGTGAATTCATTTGGACATTAAAGGCACGCTCCAAGGTGCTGAACTTTATCTCCAAAGCTTGTTCAGCACCTCGGATAGTTCACAGAAAGTTCATATTAAAATCCAGAGCAGATTCACCGGTGGCACCTATGTGGGAGCAACCAGTGCCCTCCCAGGTGCCCAAATGGGATGCTACCCAGTTGCACATCTAAGAAATTAACCTTTTTACATGAATTTTGCACTGGGTTTGAAGTAGACTGTTCTCCTTACCCCCAGAATGTTTAAAGTGAACAAGTTTATGGCCAAATAAATGAGTATATGTGGTTAGATTTTTAAAAAAAATAACCGCTGACAGCTGATACGTCTGTAAAATATATACAAGATGCATGAAAAATGAGTGTACAGGGTTGCACCAGAACTGTATGTTTCCACATGAATATTTGGGGTAAATTTGGCAAAAAAAAAAAAAAGGAATCATAGAATTATAGAGTTGGAAGAGACCACAGAGGCCATCCAGTCCAACCCCCTGCCATGCAGGAACACCCATCAAAGCACTCCCAACAGATGGCCATCTGGACTCTGCCTAAAAACCTCCAAAGAAGGAGGAGACTCCACCACACTCCATGGAGGCAGCAGATTCCACTGCCGGACAGCCCTGACCATCAGGAAGTTCTTCATGAGCTTCAAATGGAATCTCCTTTCCTGCAGCTAGAATCCATTGCTCCTTGTCCTAGTCTCTGGAGCAGCGGAAAACAAGCCCGCTCCCTCCTCGACATGACATCCCTTCAAATATTTAAACATGGCTATCCTGTCCCCTCTTAACCTTCTCTTCTGCAGACTAAACATCTCCAGCTCCTTCAGCTGCTCCTCAGAGGGTCTTATGGTTTCCAGACCCTTCACCATTTTGGTTGCCCTCCTCTGGACATGTTCCAGCTTGTCGATATCCTTCTTGAATTGAGGTGCCCAGAACTGGACACAGTATTCTAAATGAGGCCTACCCAATGCAGAATAGAGTGGTACCATTACCTCCCTCGATCTAGACAACATACTCCTATTGATGCAACCAAGGATCGCGTTGGCTTTCTTAGCTGCTGCATCACACTGCTGGCTCGTGTTCAGTTTGTGGTCTACCAAGACTCCTAGATCCTTTTCACACGGATTGTTATCCAGCCACACGTCCCCCATCCTATATTTGTGCATTCCATTTTTTATGCCTAAGTGTAGGACTTTACATTTCTCTCTGTTTAAATTCATTTTATTAGCTTTGGCCTAGCTCTCCAATCTGTCAAGGTCATTTTGAAATTTGATCCTGTCCTCTGGTGTATTAGCAACCCGTCCCAATTTGGTGTCATCTGCAAATTTCATCAGCATGCCCTCCACTCCTTCATCCAAGTCATTGATGAAGATTTGAATAGTCCTGCACCCAGGAGAGAACCCTGTGGCACCCCCAAAAGTCACTTCTCCCCAGGATGAAAAGCAGCCATCAGTGAGGAGCACCCTTTGGGTTCGGTCGGTCAACCAATTAACAATCCACCTAACAGCAGCCCTGTCCAGCCCGCATTTTACTCACTTCTTTGCAAGAATGTCATGGGGAACTTTGTCAAAAACCTTACTGAAGTCAAGATATGCTATGTCTACAGCATTCCCTTCATCTGTCAAGCCTGTAACCCTATCGTAAAAAGAGATAAGATTATTTTGGCATGACTTATTTCTGAGAAATCCGTGTTGACTTTTAGTGATTACAGCATTGCTTTCTAAGTAATTACAAACTGACTGTTTAATGATCTGCTCTGGGATCTTTCCTGGTATTGATGTCAGGCTGACCGGGCAATAATTATTAGGGTCCTCTTTTTTCCCCTTCTTGAAGATGGGGACGACATTTGCCCTCCTCCAGTCTGCTGGGACTTTTCCTGTTCTCCAAGAGTTTTCAAAAAAGTGGTTCAGAAATGACTTCTGCCAGTTCCTTTAACATCCTTGGATGTCATTCTATTGGCCCTGGAGACTTGAATTCATCTAGTTTAGGCAGATATTCCTGTACTACTTCTCTACTTATTCTGTGCTGCATTTGCCCCCCTTCCTCACCTGCTCCCCACCCCCCAGGTTGAATACTTCTATCCTTTTGGGAGAAAACTGAGGCAAAGAAGGTGTTAAGTAGTTCTGCCTTCTCTCTTCCCTCCATTATTAATTGGCCATCTTCTCCAAGCAGCAACCCCATCATTTCCTCGTTTTTCCTTTTGCTGCGGACATATCTAAAAAAGCCCTTTTTATTGTTTTTGATGTCTCTGGCAAGCCTGAGTTCATTCTGCACTTTAGCTTTTCTGACCTTCTCCCTACATCTCCTGGCTATTTGCTTGAATTCCTCATAGGACTCCCTGCTATGTATCCCTGGACTCAAAAAATGCATTTTTATTTCACCCCTATCAAAGGCTAGGCGGTGTGACCTCTGACCTCATGATCCTAACGCACTTTCTCAGAGACAAATTTGCAACGGCACTTTCTTTGCAAACAGTACACTTAAGATTGCGGTCACACTCCTTTCCAGTCAATTTCACCTAACTTTTCTCTGCTGATCTTGGTTCTAATGCACTTTGAACACATTTGTCTGGTTCTGGGCTGTTGTAGTTCAGTTAGTTCGCTCTGCCCAGTGCCTCTTTCTTTTTAACACAGAGGATTTCAAAAATTAATTCCGGAACTCTCACATTCAGCCTGTAACAGCTGCTGCTTCCTTCCAGCTGTTCTTGCCTTTCTCCTTCTGTCTTACCGATGAGCATAAGCTATCAGAGATAAATTGCAACAGGTGTGATTGCATTAATGGATGGGCACGGAAACACATGGCTGAGCCTGCTATCCAGGAGATAGAACATGAATTTACCCCCACTGTGTTGTGTGGAGGTTGCACAACATCCCATTAATGAATTGCCATACTATGCAACTGAATATGCAACCAAATGAGAATAGATAATGCATATCCGTACAAAATGTAAATGTGCACCATGTGCAGGGACATATCCATCCATGTTCAATGTGCAAACATGCACAAGGGCACTGCATATGCAGTTCTGCTGTGGAACCTTGATCGGACTATGGGTGTTCCGCATCAGACAAAAATGTCCACCTGCTTCCCTCAGGGAACTTATTTATATGCAAGACACCAACAGGATTCTGGACAATTACTTAGAAAAGTATTTGGAAAGATGATGACCAGGCCTGTTTTCTGCTGCTCCAGAGACTAGGACATGGAGCAATGGCTTTAAATGACTGGAAAAGAGATTCCACCGAAACATTAGAAAGAACTTCCTGACAATGGAATCTGCTGCTGCCTGAGAGTGTGGTTGGGTCTCTTTCTTTGGAGGTTTTTGAACAGAGGCTGGATGGTTCAACCTAGACACTACACCCCTATTGATGCAGCCTTTTTTTTGTGGATAAGAATTCATTAACATTCTTAATTTTGAGTGATTTTTTTCTTTGTTTGCCACTTCTTTGTGCATTTCATAGAATCATAGAACAATAGAGTTGGAAGAGACTCCAAAGTCATTGGGTCCAACCCCCTTCTGCCATGCAGGAACACCCATGAAAGCATTCCCAACAGATGACCATCCTGCCTCTCCTTAAAACCTCCAAAGAAGGAGACTCCACCACACTCTGAGGCAGCAGATTCCTCTCCTGGACAGCTCTGACCATCAGAAAGTTCTTCCTGAGATTCAGGTGGAATCTCTTTTCCTGCAATTTGAATTCATTGCCCCTTGTCCTAGTTTCTGGAGCAGTGGAAAACAAACCTGTTCCCTCTTCGATATGACAGCCTTTCAAATATTTGAACATGGCTATCATGTCCCCTCTAAACCTTCTCTTCTTCAGACTAAACATACCCACCTCCCTAAGCCAGGCTTCATGGCTTCCAGACCCTCCACCATTTTGGTCGCCCTCCTTTGGACACGTTCCAGTTTGTCAGTATCCTTCTTGAAATGAGGTGCCCAGAACTGGACACAGTATTCCAGATGAGGTCTGACCAAAGCAGAATAGAGAGCTACCATTACTTCCCTTGACCTTGACATTATACTCCTATTGATGCAACCAAGAATCACGTTGGCTTTCTTGGCTGGTGCATCACACTGTTAACTCACGTTCAGCTTGTGGTCCACCAAGACTCCTAGATCCCTCACACATGTACTGTTGTCCAGACAGGTGCCTCCCATCCTATATTTGTCCATTTCATTTTTTCTGCCTAGATGTAGGTATTTCTTTTTCCAAAGTCCATTGAGCTGCAACAGTGAACTTTCAGCGGCAAATATATGTGTATGTATATACATACATATTTGAAAAGGAAATGAGATCCCCCATTTGGTGTAGAATGATTGCATCCTGAGTAATTTCCTGGCAGTTCAGACTCCATGGAGGTGTAAAGGAGGAACTCCAGTGAGAGACAGCGGAATGTATGTGCAGCTGAAGGAGGTCTGAGCATGCCATCTCAAGGACCCCTTCACTTGACCGAGTCTAATCCCTAGTGATTTATTTGTGGCTGGGAGGAGAGATCCTAAACGGAGAAAGAGCAGAGCCAGGGACAAGGCATAGAGAAAAATTCTCCCAGGTGTACTCAAAATAGTTTGATTCATGGCTGGGAAAGCCACCTGGCATCCATTCTCTCCAAGTTGAAGGAGTGGCTTCCAAGAAAACAATGTACAATCGGGGGATTTTCTTGGCTTCTTCACCGCACGCCGTCCCACCCTTCTGAGTCAGTCAGTCGAGTGCTGATGCAGAGACTGAGGTCTCTCCGTACCCAAACAGTTACTGTAGTACGCCTGGGGGGATGTAGTTCTCTGCTAATTTAATTCTGCAAGGAAGCAACAAGTAGTTTCTGCTGCAAGGTTATCTTTGAAAGATCTAGAGTCCCATCTGGGATTTATTCCAGGGAAGATCCACACTTTCTGCATAGGAACAGTGTTTTCTTCATGAAAATACTTCTCTACATAAACATTATTTTTCTTTGCAGAGAAATGATGTCTTCTGTGCAAAAGAACTAGGGCAAATTTTGCACAGAAGAAATGTCAAGCTATGAAGATTCTCATCAGTCCAGGATTTTCCTTGGCCATTTCCGCACTAGCTTGTTATAGTGTTATTATTCCACTTTCGACATCCTATGGAATCCTGAGGTTTGCGGTTTAGGGAGGTGCCACTTGGCCCCTCCCAAAACCGCAAACCTCAGGATTCCATAGGATGTTGAAAGTGGAATAATAGCGCTATAACTGTATAGTGCAGAAATCACAATTATCAAGGTTTCCCGATACTTGAGAAACATGTTTTTCAACCATTTTCTTTTGAATATTTTCACGTCTTTTTCACCATCTTTACAAGTTCTACAGCTGCGCTTTTCCATCTGCACTTGGAAAATCCTGTAACTGATAAAGACAGGTGTTCCCTTCTTTAAGCCATAGAATAAAAGGGAAGACACAGCTCAAGACCTAGAGAAAGGGGTCTTTTATTGGCTAAAATGCCCAGCGGGTTACAGCCTGTGAACTTTCCTAACGTTCCTTTGGGAGGCAGCGGAATCTTAAAAAATTACAAGGAACAATACAAAAGCCTGAATCCTATGGTATGGATGTCAAAGCTGACCAGAAAAGGAAGCTGAGGAAGACAATTGGCTCATTTGAAATGAAGTGTTGGAACAGAGTTCTGTGGACAATTGTCAAAAAGACTAATGAAAGGGTCCAAGATCAAATTAAACCTGGACTGTCACTAGAAGCCAAAATGGCTGTTATACTTTGGACATACCATGAGAGAATATGACAGCAATGGTTGGGGAACTGGGAGGCGATAGGAAAAGAGAGAGGCTGCACTATAGGTGGATTGGTTTAGGCAAGGAAGGTATGAGCACTGAGTTTGCAAGACATGAGCAGGGCTTTTGATGGGAAGGGGTCTTGGGGGTCTCCTATGTGCAGGATCACCACAAGTACGGGCCAACTGGATGGCACAGAACAACAACAAGGATCCTGTGTGTAGTTGCAATAGAGTAGAGATGCAGAGTCAGTGGGATTTGATTCACCATGCACAACTGCTAGAATGGGTCTCTTGTAATTGGGACTAAGCAACAAGATAGAGCAAGAGCTGTATGACCGGGAAGGCAGGGGACTCTCCTTTGTTGATGGTTTTTCATAGAATCACAGAATCATAAGAGCTGGAAAAACATGCCAAGAGCCCTCCAGTCCAACCTCCTTCTGCCGTGCAGGAAGACACAACCCAAGCACTCCCGACAGATGGCCATTCGACCTCTACTTAAAAACCTTCAGAAAAGGAGACAGGACCCTGTTTTGGAACTGAGCCAGTGTCGTGTACTAGTCTGAGTGTTGGACTTGGGCCCTGGAGACCAGGATTTGATTCTCCACCTGGCCAGGGATACCCACACAGAGCCTACATGGAGAGCCATGACTTCAAACTACAGGAGAAGAGATTCCACCTAAGTGCCAGGAAGATCATCCCGACAGTAAAAGCTGTTCTACAGTGGAATACACTGTCTCAGTGGCATGTATGAAGCTCCACTAGCTGACTTTAGCTTACAGTGACGGTCTGAATCAGAGAGCTCCAAGAGTGGTTGTTGTTTGCAGTCAAGTCAAGCCCTGCTCAGGTCTTGTAGATTCAAGGTTGTGGCTTCCCTGGTGGTCTATCCATCAGGAAAAGAAACTCCACCTAAACCTGAGGAGGAACTTCTGATGGTAAGAGCAGTTGGACAGTGGAATATGTTGCTGCCTCCATGGAGTGGGGTCGGGTCTCCTCCTTCGTTGGAGGTTTTTAAAGAGGGTCTGGATGGCTATCTGTCCAAGGGAGGGCTTGGGTTTGCAGAAAGGGGGTGGGACTGGAGGGCCCTGGGTGTCTTTGCCTGCTCGATGGTTCTGTGATACTACGCGAGCCCGTCCATTTCCACTGAAATGACTCATGCCGGGTTCTGCTGATCTCAGAGTTTATGTCTCCAAACAGAACAACAAGAAAAATAATGACACAAAATGAATACAAACTAGCCACTGGTGTACAAAGGAAACAAGCCAAACAGATAATTTGTCAGATTCAGACCAGAGCTTCTGCAAACAGGAAGGTTTCAAATGAGCAACAGAAAACATAATTATGGAGGCACCTGGTACACTTTCCCAATGGAATGAGATTTAACACGATTAAATTATTCCACAGTAACCACGAATACCAGACAACTGCCATTTTTTTCTTTTTTAAAGGAACCCGTAGGACACAAGCCAAGACAGACCTAACCATGGAGGTCACGTGGACAGCCCTCTAGGCTTGTGGGACTTCAAGCACCACCACGTTCCTCCTCCCCTCAGCTAATGGACATTTCAGGGATATACTATGCCTGAAAATGAAGGATCTACTTACCTTTCAGCTTGGAAGAGTGGGAAGAGTTTTATTTATTTAGTTGGTTATTAAATTTATATCCAAATGGGATCTAAGGAGGCTGGACTATCTTTTGGCCATGGTGGCCGGGTAGTTCCCATGCCAGTGTGGTGATAAATCTATTTCAGACTTTAGTCCAAACTTGAAGGGGTTCTCCAAGTCCTCCAACCCAGCTGTATCCCCCAAGCCTGCCACGTTCAGCACCTTGAAAGTTTGGACTAAAGCCCAGAGTGGTATCCACCAACCCACACCAGGAAGCCCAGTGGGATTCTGAGAATTGCAGTCTGCGTGCCAACTTGGTCAGGCTTTGGCTTTTGTGCTGAATGACCTGAATGGCCCTGTTTCCATTCCTAAGGGCATGTCTGACCCCCCCCCCGCCATTTCACTGCCTCAAGTCAGCATGGGGCAGGGAGTTCCATAGTCATGTGTTGTGAAAATGGATTTCCAAGGGTTCCTACTCTTTTGTATGTCTACCGGCTTTCCCACACTACACTGTTATAGTGCTACGATTCCACTTTCAACCTCCTCTGGAATTGTGAGGTTTGCCGTTTCCTGAGGCCAAAGAGCTTTTTGCTTGGGAATTCTTAATACCCCTCCCTAAACTGCAAACCCCAGGATTCCACAGGAGGTTGAAAGTGGAATCGTAGCAGTAGAACAGTGCAGTGCGGAAAGGTCCTAAGAAGCGAATGCAGTCCGCTTTTGGGAAAGCCTCCTCGGCTCACCCCACCAGAGAGGCTTCTGCCCCCGTTTTCCCGGTCCTTCCGCACCGCTCCAAACCCTCTCCTCTGCGGGAGGGCGGGGGGCGGGGAGAAATTGCCCGGCAAGGGCCTCCCCACCTCGTGGAAGCCTTGCGAGAGACGCGCAGCGGGCGAGGCGGCGGCGGCGGCGAGACCCGCGCCGGCCTCCTCGGCCTCGCCTCCTCTGTTCCCCCGTTCCTCCCCCCGCTCCTCCCCCTCCTCCCCCTCCTCCTCGGCCCCCCCGCGAGGGCCGGGGCAGGGCAGGCCCTCCGGCGAGGGGAGGCAGGGCCGAGCCAGCCAGCCAGCCAGCCAGCCAGCCGGCGGCCGAGCCAGCGAGCGAGGAAGCGAGCCGGGGAACGAAGCGCCGCTGCCGGTGCCGCTCGGCCACAGCAGCCCCGGCCGCGCCGACGGAGCGCTCGCCCAGGACGCCGCTGCGGCCGTCGGGGGAAGCCGCAGCCGCGAGGGCTCCGCGTCGCTCCCGCCTCCCCGCCAGGCTGTACCCTCGGAGGAGGCATCCGCCGCCTCGGACGAGTTTGGCTCCAAGTTTTACGGGGACCTGCGCGCCCCTCGCCCTCGGGGACCGCCCCCGGCCCTCGAGCATCTCCCCTCCCCATCCGCAGACCCTCCCTGCCCCCCGGTTCGCTGCCTTCGCCTCTGACACCTGCCCCCAAACCACCCCCAGCCCCAGTTCTGCCGCCCGAGGCTCCGCGCGGCTCCCTGCTCCGGGCCCTCGACCCCGTTCCCCGACGGTCGCCCTCGCTCCCGGCGCCTTCGGCTGAGCATGTCCCCCGGGGCCGGCGTCTTCCTCGCCCTCCGTCTGCCGCCGCCGCTGCTGCTGCTGCTGCTGCTGCTGCTGCTGGGGGCGTCGGGGGCGGCCGAGCCCTCGCCTTGCCCCCCGGGGGCGCCCTTCGACGCCCTCTACGCGGCCGGGGTGGAGGCGCACTCGCGGGGGGACTTCGCCGGCGCCGTCCGCTGCCTGGAAGGGGCGCTGAGCGCCGAGCGCCGCCTCCGGGAGAGCCGCCTGGGCTGCGGGCTGCGCTGCCGGCGGGAGGCGCCCCTCCTCGGCCCCGACGGCGGCGGCGGGCAGGAGGCGGCCGGGAGGAGCGGCTGGGAGCTGCCGGCCGCCGCCGCGCTCCTCCGCCGGGCGCGCTGCCTGCGCTCCTGCCGCGCGGAGGCCGGCCTGGGCCCCGACTCCCGGCACCTGGCCAGCGAGGAGGTGCGCGCCGACTTCCAGCGCCGGGTGCCCTACAGCTACCTCCAGAGCGCCTACATCCAGGTAAGCGCAGGCACCCGGGTAGCGGTGAGGGGGGCGAGGTTGGTAGGCGCGCGCCTGCCCTCGGACGCGCAGAGGCCGGTTGAAGGAAGAAAACGGGCCGCTTGAAAAGCCGTCGCGCGCGGTTGGGAGAGAGACCTGCGGTTTCGGGCTTGGTCGTGCGCGGGGAAAGTGTGCCGGGGGAAAACGGATTGTTGGGGGGAAAGCCGGGCGCTTTGAAAACGGATCAGGTGCGCTTGGGGAGAAATGTGCACCTTGGAAACTGATTATGCGCAGTTGGGGGAAGATGTGCCGTTTGAATACTCACGTGAGTGAAGGGGGAAAATGTGCCACTGGGTAATGGACAGCGTGCAGTGGGGAAAAAATGTGCAGTTTGAAAAGCTACCGTGTGCAGTTGGGGAAATGGGAGAACAAATAGGCACATTGGCTTCGAGGCAGGCTGGGGGCCTTTTCCACGAGGAGTTAGGCGTTCGTGATGCTCCACAACCCTTGTGTGCAACGGCGGCTTTGGACAACTGGACCAAGATGCCAGATGTGGATGCGTCCATGCACAACGTACATCTATGCACTTGGCGGATATTTGTTTGTTTCATTTATCTGTTTTACTAAATGCACCTGCTTTCTCCCAGGAGTTGTTTTAAAGGGATGGGTGGTGGCAGTACGTGTGGAACTCTCCTTCCTCTGCATTGAACAAAAATGTCCACCTGCTGCCCTGGAGTAACTTACACATGAGTAAGACACCTGCGGGAGTTTGGCCGTAAAAAGTTTATTAAACGCTCTGGCAACTCTGCAGGAATCCTGGCTTCTTATTGCAGCCATAACTTCCCTTGCAGAAATGATTGGACATACATGTGTATGTGTGTATTGGATGCTGAAGGTCGACATTCAGTTCTAGCTTGCAGTAGTAGAGTTTCACATGCAGGGCTGTTGACCGTCACACCTGAAGTGTGCGTATGCTGATGTGTGCACATGCTCGTGCAAATTGCGTCCCTTGCACATTCAGAGGTACATTTGGTTATGGATTCAGTTGCATGCTCGGGTGTGCGTTTGTTTGAGCGTCACTGCCATTCAACGCAGAGGTTGCATGGCACAGTCTGTGTGTAATTGCACACACAAGATTTTTTGCTACTGTTTTTCAGGCCATTTTGTTGAAAACAAAGAGAGGATCAGTTTCAAAGAGGAACCTATTTTGGCAGGGCAGATGTGATGAGGCAGCAGGAATACTTCTTGCGCTCCTGTGAGTGTCACTGAGTTGGGATTTACGCTGGTACCTTGGCATATGTGCTACGGCACTGTGCTGTTTGTTTATTTTTTTAAAAAGACAGGTTTATAACTCAGTTTTAGCTGTGTAGTAGAGAAATGTTGCTTACTCCTGTGGAGAAAGTGTCCAGCTGAGGATATAAGCAAAGAGCAAAACAAGGTTTGGTGGCTTTGTTGCGTGTATTGAGGAAACTGTGTGTGTGTTGCAGAAACTGTACTTGGAATATGCTTTTTAAAGGGAGAGAGCCCTGTCTTCTGAATTCATTCTACTCCTGGTGGTAACCTAAGACCTAAATGGCTTAGATCCAGGCTATCTGACAGCCTGTATCTGCGAGAGTCTCCCTGGACTCTGAAACCCATAGGAGAGGCTCTTTTCTCAGTCCCACCACTGTCACAGGTATGGCTGGTGGAAACACAAGAGAGGGCCTTCTTGGTGGCGGCTCCTAAACTCTGAAACTCTCACCATAAGAGAGCTAGAAGGGCCCTTTCCTTGCTGTCCTTTCATCATCTGGCAAAGACTTTTTGTGGCGGGGGGGAGACAGGCTTTTAGAACTAAGGCATTTAAGGAAAGGGCTGCAAGTGTTGTGTTGCTTTAAATGGTGGTGTTTCACTTCTGGAGAACTTTTTTTTTTAGAGTGAAAGTCGAGATACCCTAAAGGCACCAGATCCTGTCTGATCTTGAAAGCTAAGCAGGGTCAGACATGGTTAGTGCTTGGATGGGAGACCACCAATAAAGACTGCCAGGTGCTATTTTAGAGGAAGGAGCTAGCAAAACCACATTTGAGGATTGCTCACCTGAGAAAACCCTGGAAAATTCATGGAGTGGCCATAAATTCTTAGAATCCTGGAATCGGAAGAGACCACAGCGGCCGTTGAATCTAGCCCCATTCGCCATGCAGGAACACCCATCAAAGCATTCCCAACAGATGGCCATCCAGCCTCTGCTTAAAAACTTAAAATGAAGGAGGAGACTCCACCACACTCCATGGAGGCAGCAGCAGATTCCACTGCCGGACAGCTCTGACCATCAGGAAGTTCTTCCTGAGGTTCAGGTGGAATTTCCTTTCCTGCAGCTTGAATCCATTGCTCCTTGTCCTAGTCTCTGGAGCAGCAGAAAACAAGCCCGCTCCCTCCTCGACATGACATCCCTTCAGATATTTAAACCTGGCTCTCATGTCCCCTCTTAACCTTCTCTTCTGCAGACTAAACATCCCCAGCTCCCTGAGCTGCTCCTCAGAGGGCTTCATGGCTTCCAGACCCTCCACTATTTTGTTCACCCTCTTCCAGATTGTCAATCCAGATTGTCAGTATCCTGGATAGGTGGCTGGAAGGTACACACACACACACACACACACACACACGTTCATAACATGTTAACAGTTCAATTAGGTTTTAGTGTTGCCTTTTTGTGTATCTTTAATTGCAGTCTTTTTTTGACGTAGAAGCCATTTTGAGTCTCAGTCTTGGGGAAGAGGCATGAACTAAATAAAGTGAACGATAACAACAACTCAGGTGCACGAACCCAGACTTTTGAAATGTTAGGAAAAGGAAGAGGCAGGAGGGGAGAACCTTGAAGACTAACCATCTTATTTTATCCTGAGCTTTCTTGAATTTCAGTCCCCGTCTTCAGAGGCATCCATAGATGGAGTACCGTATTCAAGATCCAAGTATTAAAACCACAGTCAGATCCATGCAGGAGCTGTGGGATCAGAGCAGAACAGAATGGAGCAGGGGTTGGCCAAGCGTGGCACCAGAGCCCACCTGTGGCCCCCGAAAGCCATTTTGGCGGCTCCCCCAGTGCTCCCAAGCTCCCCTTAAGTCCCTGGAAGCAATCAGAAGTGGATTCAAATACACACTCGCACAGTGCCACATTGCATACTAACCATTTTTCAAAATCCACAAGTAGTTTGTTTTGGTTTGTTTTAGTATTTTTGACAGTTCATGTGGCCCTCCGAGGGCCCTTGGGGCGGAAAATTTGACCCCTGTCCCACCCCAGAATACAAAAAGACAACAAGATCCACAAAGCCTCTGTCCAAAATAAATGCGGGCAGTTTTAAAAGTGCCACCGGACTCCTGTCCTTCCCTTTTGCTTTCCTTCCCACCTGTGTGACTGAAAACTGAATTAAATGCTCAAAGCCCTAGAACTGGATGAATGAAGCTGTCAGGTTTGATTTTTCTCATATTTTACATTATTATTAAAAAAAAAAAGCTCAGATTGTTTCCATTCAACATGTGAAATGGCTTGAGCATGTCAGAACGTTTTTTAGTTTAGGAAAGAAGCAACCAAGGAGGCTGATGTCGGTGCTGCTGCCCGCCTT
This sequence comes from Cyclura pinguis, assembly GCA_030412105.1. Taxonomy (NCBI): domain Eukaryota; kingdom Metazoa; phylum Chordata; class Lepidosauria; order Squamata; family Iguanidae; genus Cyclura; species Cyclura pinguis. The sequence goes on from CM059601.1 coordinate 2,689,907, forward strand.
CGGGTTGCTTCTGACTTATGGCATCCCTAAGGCAAACCTATCACACAGAGGAGGTTTACCCTCGCCTGCCTCTGAGGCTGAGAGAGTGTGGTGTACCCAAGGTCACCCAGTTTGATTCCGTGGCTGAGTGGAGATTTGAACTCTGGTCTCCGGAGCGATAGTCCAGTACTTAAACCAAAACACAACGCTGGCTTGAAGACCTGTTGAGGGCATTTAAAATTACGAAAGAGTGAGGGGAAAGGGATTAGCAGGAAGTTTTGTTCTTTCGTTTGCAATTTGACAACCCTGAGGGGGTGACCCACAACCCATAAAGGGATGTTCTCCTTGTACAGTGCATAATCAAGCAGCGGAATTCACTGCCACAAGATGTAGAGATTGCTGCCAGCTTGGGCAATGTTGAAAGGTGATTGGGTAGATGGATGGAGCTTGGCAGCCATGACGGTGAAACAGGTTTACATTGGTCTACCATACAGGGATGTTGCAACAGTTGTTGATGTAACATAGGGCAAAGGGTCGGGGTGGATGTCAGGGCTGTGCGGCAGTGGAATCGGCTGCCGCTATGGAGTGTGGTGGAGTCTCCTTCCTTGGAGGTTTTTAAGCAGAGGCTGGATGGCCATCTGTCCAAGGGAGTGCTTTGAGGGTGTTCCTGCATGGCAGGGGGTTGGACTGGATGGCCCCTGGGGTCTCTTCCAACTCTACATTTCTATGATTCTATGATTCAATGATGTTCAGGTGGGTAGGGGGAAACGTCCAGGTGCAAGGCAGGCAGTAGTACTTTCAAAATCATAATGAAGTTGCCTTAGGACTTTTGACTTCCTCTGCTTGGTCTGCTGGCTTGCAAGACCTTCTGGCACCTGGTATGCAGACAACGCTTTGTGCATGGGTGAAGGATGCTGCACAGGAACCTGGATTTGCCTTGGATTCCACATTTGGTTCCATTTCTGTTTGACGCAAGGATGGCGTAGCATAATTCATGCATCATTCCACGTGTGAAGATTTATGCTATGGATCGGGTCTTAACCCATATAAGCTGCCGGTCTTCAGAGGTAGGCCGTTTCCGCAGTAGACTGGTATAGCGCTATTATTCCGCTTTCGACATCCTATGGAATGCTGGGGGTTTCAGTTTAGGGAGGGGCCTTTGAAGATGGCCTTTGAGGATGGCCTTTGAGGTCCCTCCCTAAACTGCAAACCCCAGGATGCCATGGCATGTCGAAAGTGGAATAATAGCACTGTAACAGTCTAATGCGGAAATGGCTGTAGACTTCTCTCTGTTCCTCCACCCTCTCAGGCTTGTTTGGTGGGAACAAGGGGGACAGACCCTTCTTGGTGGCCGTTTCCAGATTTTAAAACTTCCTTCCTAGGGAGGCGAGGATGGCCCCCTGCTTGTTCTCCTTCGCTCCACAGATCAAAAACATTTTTATGCCACCTGGCTTTCACAAATTGATTAGGGTAGAGCTTTTCATGCTGTGTTTTTATGGTTTGTATAGTTTTTTTAAATGCATTTTAATATTTTTTAATGTGTGATGCTTTTAACTTCATAAATTGTTTGTTTCTTCAATCTTGTATGTTTACGATCGTATTGTATTGTGTTTAATTTGCACTGTTTTAGCCACTGGATCACCCTGCCTAGCTTGCTGGTTTTCTTTTCTAATTTTTCAATGTGGGGTGGGGGTCTGGGAGCGGGGAGGCTGCCTTGAGTCCCATGATCAGGAGAAAGATGGGATACAAATGAATAAAGTAACAATAACAGAGGCTGCCTCTGAACTGAGAGGATCCGTGTAATACCAACAGCTGATGCCTTTGAGTCATTGGGGAAAACAGGCCAGCACCGCTGGTGGAAAAAAGGCGGCCGAGACAACATCGTCCCAGCCTGGACAGCTTACAAAACACACAGGGGTAGGTTTGCACTGGGATCATCTGATTTCCGTTATTAACTTTACTAACACCTCTTCCCTTTCCCCGAAGATCCCTTTGGAGAGAAAGGGATTAGGGTTTTATTTTTCACTGTGGCGGACCTGCCGCAGGAAGCACGAGGCTTCTCTTCCACCCAGTCTGCCTCCCCCCATCACACATGTACCCCCCATCAATGTTTGGAAAGCCATAAAGGAAATGAGCTTAGGCTGAACATCCTGTCCCTTATCCTGAGCCGTGGCTCCCTGGGGGTGGGAGCTGGACTGCTGTTTTCTTTGTCTTGTGGGAGAGAGGCGAAGGCTCGCAAAGCCACCAGCATTTCCAGGGGAGAGGGAACAGCAAGGCAGCCGCATTCTTCCCCTCCCTCCTACTGACCTTTCCTCCCCTTGCTGCCTTGTCCCGGGGTGGCCTGGCCTCATGAGAACTTCCCTGCACCGCTTGGGGTGGCTTTTAGCAGAGAAGGAAGAAATCAGGAACTCTCCTGAGCTGGGAGCTCGGGAACATTTTGAGAGAGCTCCTCGAGCCAAAATCTCTGCAGCTCTGTCAGCGTCACACACTTTTGTATGCAATTGTGCCTTTTTGGCTGTCGTGCGGTGGACGTATTGCGGAAGTTGTGCCCACCAAGCCTAACTGTTTTCACGTGAGCATAAATCTAAGTGCAAGTTTGCCATTGTTGTTAATTGCTGTCAAGTCAGCTTCAACCCTGTGAAGAATTAGGGCAGAGCTTTCCAAACTTTTCATGTTGGCGACACACTTTTTTAGACATGCGTCATTTCGCGACACAGCAATTCAGTTTTACTAGCAAACTGGAGGTTAGACTAACCCCTTACAAGAGATACAGACATAATACATAAATTGCAATAACAAAATGTATGGGGATACAAAATATCTCATGGAAACCTTTCATATATTTTTAGAAGTATATGATTTATAAATAATAATATACATGTCCAAGATTGTAGGTGACACACCTACACACTTCAGGCGACACACTAACGTGTCGTGGCACACCATTTGGAAAGCCCTGCTCTAGAGCAACGGTGGGAGCTCGCCTTATTTTCTATGTGTCTTTGTTATTATGTGCTGTTAATTTGACTTTAGCTGATGGTAAATATCTGAACCAGAGACCTCCAAGAGTTGATGTTGTTACCTGCAGTCAAGTCAACTTCATTTTATGGCAGTCTTATGAATGAGACCTCCAAATCACTCTATCATTGACTGCCCCTCTCAGGTTTTGCAGATTCGGGACCGTGACCCTTTTCGCACGGCATTTCCGATGCGAAAGGGCCCCTTGAGCATTGCGCACATGTGAGGAGCGGTCCACATGACACACTCACATTTGCACGACGTTCAAGGGCCTGACGTGGACCGTGCATGCATTTTATTCATTTTCAGCTTGAAGCCGAAAATGCTGCACGGTCACACATCGCTCCGGGGCCCCGCGCACACTTACCTGGCATGCGGAGCATCAGGAACCGGGCCGGTCGCACTTCCTGTCCAGTGCAGGCTGGGAAGGTCCCAGGCCGCACTGCGAAAGGAAGAGGCGGGGCTCTTGTGCGAGCAGGAAGCTCGTGCGGAGCCGAAGGACCCCAGACGCGAGAGCCTCTCTCCGGAGGCTGCTCGCGCGAGCCCCGCACCCCAGCACCGCGAAAAATTAAGGTGCAAAAAGGGTTTGTGGCTTCCTTGATTGCGTCAATCCATCAGGAAAAAGAGATTCCAGCTAAACATTAGGACAGAGCTTTCCAAACTTTTCATGTTGGTGACACACTTTTTAGAGGTGCATCATTTTATGACCCAGTAATTCAGCGAGTAATTCAGGAAGTGGAGGCAGCCGCTCCATCTGAGCCTGGCCTGCTGTCCCTGCCACCTCTGCTGGGTCTCTCTCGGCCCAGGGCGGCTGTGGTGGTGGTGGTGGTAGACGCAGCCCCTCCACCCAGCTTGGCCCACTACTGCTGCCGTCACCGGGGTCTTCCTCAGCGGCAGCGGGGACCCGGAGAGGCAGCCGCTCCACCAAGTCCTGGCTTGCCACCAGCACCCTTGCCGGGGTTTTCCTCTGCCCAGGGTGGCGGTGGTGGCTGAAGAGGCAGCTTTTCCACCTGTTATATTTGTGCAACATACCTACACACTGCACCGAAACTGCAAACCCCAGGATTCCATAGGATGTTGCAAGTGGAATCGTAGCGCTATAACACTCGAGTGCGGAAATGGCCACAGTTTGGAAAATTCCGCATTAGGAAGAATTTCCTGATGGTAAGAGCGTTTCAACAGTAAATCTGCTACTGCCTGAATGGAGGATGGTGGAGTCTCCTTCTTTGGAGGTTTTTTAACAGAGGCTGGATGGCCATTTGCTGGGAGTGCTTTGAGTGTGTCTTCCTGCATGGCAGAAGGGGGTTGGACTCAGTAGCCCTTGGGGTCTCTTCCAACTCTATGACTCAATGCTCTGTGATGCCATCTTCCTCTTTTCCTTCTGCCTTCTACCTTCCCGGACATTATCGTCTTTTCTCGCGAGTCCTGTCTTCTCATGATAAGCATGTCCAGAGTAGGACAGCCTCAGTTTAGTCATCTTGGCTTCCAGGGAGAGTTAAGGCTCGATTTGCTCTCGAAGCCATTCATTTCTGTTTTTTAGCAGTCCAGGGTATCTGAGAGACCCTGCTGTTAATATCTCTGGTCTGGTCTTTCAAGCTCAGGGAAGCCTGGCTTCTTCGTGGAGTCTATCTATCTGTAATGCAGTGTTCCTCTTTTCCTACTGCCTTCCGTCTTACCAAGCCTCAGCTTCTAGGGAGAGTTTAGGCTCGGCCTGTTCATTTGTCTTGTTAGCAGTCCACAGTATCCGTCAAACTCTCCTCCACCATCACATTTCAGATGGGTTCATTTTCTTCCTGTCAGCTTTCTTCGCTGTCCAGCTTTCCCAACCACACCTAGAAATCAGAAATACTGTAGCGTGGACAATTTTGAGTGTGGCGTCTGGTGATATATTTATAGCAGAGCCGTTGAATTTGCTGGCTTTACCCATGTGTTGGCTCATTATTCAGTAATAGCAACAACAATGGTGTTTATTTATTCCCTACTTTTTCCCCAGTCCAGGAGTCCCAGCAGCTCACAAAAGTTAAAAAAGATACAACTAAACAACCCCACAACATGCAAAAGTTCAAAATATACAGTTGGCCCTCCGTATCGACCAATTCTGTACCCATGGATTCAACCAACCATGGCTTGAAGATATTAAAAAAAAAAATCTGAAATGCAGACATTGATTTTGCCACTTTATGTAAGGGACACCATTTTACTACATCATTGTACATAATGAGACTTAAGAATCCATGAATTTTGGAACCAAAAGCCAGCAGAAACTGAGGGCCCATTGTCATTAAACTATCTGTAGAATTCAAAGCAGTTTAAAGCATGGCCATTGACAATGAAACAACAAATATAACAATGCGGCACAGTATGAAAAGACCATATTCAACAGCCGGTTGATTGGGTCTACTCCAGAGTCAACTAACCCACAGGATTCCAGCTGTGCAGTTGCGCATTCTTGGAGGCTGTGCAACTATTCATCAGTGCCTTCAGTGTCCCACCTGGTTTGCAAGGATTGTGCAAACAGCCATTGTGCATTCCTCGTTGCACCATGGGACAGTGAGAAAGCACGTGGGCAGAGACACCATCATTTGCACAGTGCTCGTATTCAGCAGAAGGGTGGTGTAGTAGAACCACCAAGTAATGACACAAATGTTGATTTACACTGTGCAAACATGAAGTGGAATCTCAGCCAAAGTCTCTTAGGGTGCAACCTGATACACACTTACCTGGGAGTAGGTCTCCCCAAATTCCATGCAACTTACTTCTGAGTTAGATACAGCTAGGATTGTGTTGTTCTAGCCATGCCTAAACTGTTGCAGGTTCGCAAAAGTGTTCTTGGGGGAATAGTTGCAGGGTGGGCAGAGGAATTTTAACTAATGAGTCAGTTAATTGATTTATATCCCACCCTTTTCCCAGCACAGAATTCAAGGCAGCTTGCAACCAATAAAATCAAGTATAGCTAAAAACTCGTTACAGGCATACCTCAGATGATGTGTTCCTGGGCCTTTACTTCTTTAATGGAAAATATGGCACCAGAGGCAGGAATAACACAGAAAGAATGGGAATAGGTTTTAACACCCCAAAAAAGAGGAGGAGGAGCTGTTCAAAATGTCTCAGTAACCTGTGTATTCAAAACCAACACTATCCATGTCTGAAATGCATGTTGGACCTTACATAGACCACTTCTTCCAAAATGCATCTAGGGATGACTGTTATTTTCACCAGCACCCACTATCCTCTTATTTCAACAGTGTGGCGGCTGTATATGTGGGGCTCCGTTCCAGGAAACTCTCGTGTAAAAATACAGTGCCAGTATAAAGGACAGCAGAACCGGCTTCAGGAGAAAAGCAATCGAAGAAAAATGAATGACTTTCATATTCGTAATCCTAAATTATCTGATGGTAGATTTCTGGTCTACGTTTTTCATTCCTCAAAGCTGGCCTCATAGATATAATCTCCAGACCTCTCTGTGTTGTGGGATTAGCGAAGCTTCTCATTTAATTGGGGGCCCTTTTAAAATTGTGCAGCTGGACTGGGATGGGACTTGCCCGGTGCCCACATCAGGGACAGAACTGCAATGCACCGGCAAGGCAATGACCCAATGCTTTTAAGAATTAAAGCCCTGTGGAGAAAAATATTCCAAGGAAACTGTATCCACAGTGCAGCAGGCAGTAAATCTCGGCTCAAGATGTCAAACTTGCCCTCCCCGCCTCTCCCTTTCTCTCTCCCAACCCGTCCAGTCTCAGGCACACCCGAGTTAGATGCCCCAGTTCGGCAGGAGAGCCACAGTGCCCAGTTGGGCGTCATGATGCCACTGTAGTGATGTGATTTTTCATTATTGTTTTTTTTCTTAAAGGAAACAATTTTCTCCCTGTTTTCTTCAAAAACCACACAGCTTTCAAAGCCTATTCACAATTTGGGATTTACTCTGTGCAAAATTCACACATATTGCAGAAATATTATTTTCTGTGCAGAAGAAACTATTTTCTGCAGAGAATATACCGTTCCCTGGTACAAATCAGCCATGTGAAAATTTTGGCACAATATGTTCCCAGTGACAACATTTCCTGTGCAACAGACAGTATTTTCTGTACAGAAAATAATATTTCTGTGCAAAAATATTATTTTCCTTGTTGAAAACTCTGTCTTCTGTGCAAATCAACCCTTTGCAAATTTCACGCAGAGTAGGGGCCTTTCCACACTGAACTGTTACGGTGCTATTATTCCACTTTCAACATCTTGTGGAATCCTGGGGTTTGTAGGATTCCAAGGGATTTGTAGGATTCCAGGATTCTATAGGATGTTGAAAGTGGAATAATAGCACTGTAACAGTGCAGTGCAGAAATGGCCTAGATCTTGCACTCCAAAGTCTCATCTGCCCGTGATCTTTCTTGTCGGGGTTCCTTGACACTCAAAAAAACATGTTTTTCTAATATTTTTGAATATTCTTTCTGTTCCTACACCACTGCAGTTTTTTGTTAGCCTGAGCCTAACTGAGAGAAGACCATAAGCAAACACCCAGGAAAGATCAACAACATGGCAGACTGCTGACGCAAGGGAGAGTTTGCGGTGGATGCTTTTTCTCTGAGGACGGCTCTACGAACTAAGAGTTCCTTCTGCTGTAGGGATGGAAAGACTGTTCAAAATATGGTGGAAAAGCATGTTTTCCAAGTGTCAAGAAACACTGACAAGAAGAATTTTGAACTGACAAGAATTTTCATAGTTGATATTTTCTGCACAGGAAAAAAAAAAGCCCTGAATGGGAATTTATTCTGCATAAAATCCGCACATGGTTGATTTGTGTAGAAAACAGCATTTTCTGCACAGGAATTGATATTTCTCTGTTGTGATATTATTTTCCAAGTGGAAAATGCTGTTTTCAGTGCAAAACAACCATGGATGAATCTTGCGTGGAAGAAGTCCTCGATTCTGAATCGCCTTTGAAACCTGTGTGGTTTTTGAAGACTTTCTTGCAGCAGGAAGAAAATTGCTGAAATTACTTGTCACTAACTTTGAGGTGAAATTGGTGAATGATTACATCCCTGTTGCAACCTTCTATGAGTCAGCAGAAAGCTTGGCCAAGAATAATAAGCAGTTTCCATGGGAAAGTTTAAAACACTTATCAGTTTTTAGGAATATTTATCCTTTTGCTTTTATCTTGCTCAGAGTCATTGCTCCTTGCTTCCTTTTCCTCCCTCCCTCCCAGGCTATATGAGCATCTCTCTCAATTCTTTTAAAGATTTTTCTTCAATTCTCCATGTTGCTCATGGTTTGTAGAACATAATCTGGTCCTTTGCCGTTTTGGATTATGGGTCAGGCTTGCTCAGGCCAGTCTGCATACAGGGTCGAGGGGGTATCTTTTAAATAATCTGTTCTCTTATGCAGGGGGCTTTTGAAAAATGGGAAAACATGGTATACTTCAAAAATGCATCCATAAGACATCAGGAGCTGTTGGCTCTAGATCAGGAATGGAGCAAAACAACGTAAGGAGTGTTTGCAAAGTTTCTAGACCTCGGTAAGAAAGGGTGTCTTGAAACGTCAAAATAGTTATCTGTGTTGGCCGTGATCTATAAAGCCTTATACAGCTCAGGTCCAGACTGTATGGAAAAATGCATCTCCTTACATGAACTTGCCACAGTCTTGAGATCCTCCCTCTTGGGCCATTTCTGCACTAGACTGTTATAGCGCTATGATTCCACTTGCAACATCCTATGGAATCCTGGGGTTTGCAGTTTCGGGAGGGGCCGACTGGCCCCTCCCGAAACTGCAAACCCCAGGATTCCATAGGATGTTGCAAGTGGAATCATAGCGCTATAACAGTCTAGTGCGGAAATGGCCTTGGTTCCGCCACTGTCATGGACTCAGTAAGGATATGGAAGATGGTGATTTTTCAATAACTGATCCTAGCCTGTGGAACTCTCTGCCACAGGAGACTAGGGTGGCCCTCCTGTACTCTCCTACTGCCAGCAGACAAAGATGTTTTTCTTTAAACAGGCATTTACCAAATAAGTAGCCGTGTGGAGAGGTCTTTAAGGAACTACACGCGGGTTTTGATGGTGTTCTCATCATGGTTATGAATGAAATGTATAGTTTTTCACAGTGCTATTTTTCTTTAATAAGGTAGCTTTTTAAAAGGAAAACGTTATCATAATTTTTTAATTCGTATACTTTGTTTTAATGCATGTTCTGAGCCACCTCGGGTTACATTCAGGAGAAAGGTGGGAAAGTAATTAAATAAATAAATAAAGCAAAAATAAAACAAAACAGTCTGTTTTTGGGGGGCGGGAGCTCAGCAACTGGTAAAAGATTTTTGACATTTATTGGCCTTTTTGTGTGTGTGTGAAAATTTCAGAAAGGTTTTTTGGGAGGCACGTCATGCCTTCAAGATGTTTCTAACTTGTGGAGACTCCAGGTTGACCTTATCTTGGGGTTTCCTTGGCCCTATTTGGTTGTTCTTTTTTAAAGATATCTTTATTGATCGTTTTTAAAACTGCTAAAATTGTACAAGAAAAAGAAAAACGGCTTGAAGAAAACGTAAAGCATAATAAAGAAAAAAGAAAAAGAGGCAACTTCCATTCTTCCTTTAAGAATGGGTGTTCAACAGACATATTATTTCAAGCCACTCAAATACGGTATCCAACAATCTTCTTCCCTGCCCTGGCTTCATGTTTTCCAAGAACCCCCCCCCCCCAAAAAAAAAACAAAGCAAGCTTTATGTCAATATTACATTCTGTTATGTTCTATTGGTAATAATAATAGGCAGATTTTGTCTGAGGACGTTTCCCTTGGCCGTCCTCTAAGGATGATGAGAGGGAGTGACTTCCCCAAGATGATGCCCTGGGTTTCCGTGGCTGAGCAGAGATTGGAACTCAGGTCTCTCTGGCTGCCAGTGCAAGACTCAAGCCTCTGCCCCGGGCTGGCTTTGCCTTCGTGTTGATTCCTTCTTACGACAACGCTCTCCTAGCGTTTGCTGGGCCAGATTTCTTTACAGGATGTTTACTATCATTGCCTTCCTCTGAGGCTGAGAGAGCATGACTTGTCCATAGTCATCCAGTGAGTTTCTATGCCAGAGTTGGGATTTCAACCCTGTATTCTGGGAATCCTAGTCCAACATTCAGCCCGTTACATCATTGGTGGTTCTCATTGGAAAGATTAATTCAGAGGAGGTTTGCCTTTGCCTTCCTCTGAGGCTGAGAGTGTGTGACACGCCCAAGGTCACCCAGTGGGTTTCCGTGGTCGAGTGGGAAATTGGACCCTAACCCTCAGGTTAACTCCACCACAATCTCAGGCGGTGAATTCTAGTGTCCAACTGCTCTTAACATCAGGAAGTTCTTCCTAATGTTTAGGTGGAATCTCTTTTCCTGAAGTCTGAAGCCACTGCTCCATGGTCTAGTTTCTAGGACTAGTCTTCAGATATTTAAATATGGCTATCATATTGCTCCTCAACCTCCTCTTCTCCAAGCTAAACGTACCCAGCTCCCAGAGCCACTCCTCATATGGAATGATTTCCAGCCCTTTGACCATTTCGGTCACCCTCCTCTGGGCACATTACATAGTTTGTTGATACCCTTCCTGAAGTGTGGTGCCCAGAACTGGACACAGTACTCCAGGTGAGGTCTAACCAAAGCAGAACAGAGTGGTGATGTTATTTCCCTTGACATGTGCTTCAGATGTATATGCACATCCACATGTGCATTGCATGTGCAGTGTGCGTTTCCTTGCATAATAGCATCACGTGTGCAGCCTTGCTTCTGCAAACTTGAACCGTCTACAGACGTTCCACCGCAGACAAAAATGTCCAGCCGCTTCCATAGGGGGACGGACACACATGCAAGTGATCAGCCAGAAAGACCATCCAATGGCTTTTGTGCTTTGGAGAAAGTGAGAAGGCTTGCCAAATTTGGGTGGTATTCAGGCAGTGAGAAAAGGTCCCCGTGGCTTTGGTTTGGCGTTTCTAGATTGTTGACCACTCTGTTACAGCAAAGGCTCTAGGGCAGGTATTCTTGAAACTTCCTTGGAATTCGTCACTTGATACTCCATGGGGAGAGCAGGCAGCTTGGTTTATAGACTTGCAGCATTTATATCCTGTGTTTCTGTAAGTGAACATTTCAGCGCTGACAAGCTTCCAGCGCGATACCAAATGAAAAATAAAAAGGTGCAGAAGGATTAAAGATGCATAAAAACCAACCAAAAAAAGGGTTTAAATTGTATTCAATTGTTCCGACAGGTTGTTGTTCATTGCCCTCAGGTTTTCTTTCAAGGAGTAGAAAAAACGTTAGAACAAGAAGAAAGGAGAGATCAAACCAAACAAGGTCACACAAGAGCAAAGGCAAGGCTGTAGAAGGAAAAAGATTTTCAAGTGACAGTTGAAGACGAAACCAAAGTCTTAAGGCAGCAAGTTCTGTAGGCTGGGTGTTACAGCAGAAAAAGGGGGTACATGTTCCTACCTGAGAAATTGGTTGGATCCATAGAAAAACTTTTCTGACTGCACTAAAGGGAGAAGGTCTTCTAAGCATGTAGGGTTTAAAACAGGGCTGTGGAATCAGAGTCCTGGATCTGGAGTTGGAAGCAGTTTTGGGGAGAGCTGGAGTCAATAGAAATGTACTGACTCCAGTTCTGGTTTCAAAATAAAAACATATAATATTATAAGAATATACGCGTTATGTTCTGTTAGTCTTGATGTTATATATTCTTTAGTTTTTAAAGTATGCCCTACGCTTCTGCTAAAAACCATTTTTAAAAATGTATTAAATGCCTAGTTTGTTGCATATTTACTTTCATAGGAATTTAGGACACTTTTCTTTCGCATTTTGTCAGACTTAGTAGACTGATGATTCACATGGTGGTGAAGAAATTCCTTGTGTTAGCATTTTACTCTACAGGAAATTTGTTACTGGTTTTGTTGCTATAGGTTGAGAGCCTCCCTTATCCGAAATGCTTGGGACCAGAAGTGTCCTGCATTTCAGATTTTTATTTTTATTTTATTTTTTTTATTTTGGGTACAGTACTTATTCCGAATGGCCTCACGTCTCATTCGTTCACTACTTACCTTGTGTATGAGACGAGGCTGGAGAGAGACTGTGGATCCGTGAAACGGCGTGCTCAGCGTGAGTCCGCACTTCCCACCTTTTCACAGATCCTCGGTCCCTCTCCTTTTGCCCCCGGCTGCCGGCTTCTGCTTTCGAGGAGGTGGCTGGGGTGCTCCTGCTTGTCCTTGCTGGAGACCCTCGGTCTGTCTCTTTTTGCTGCAAGCCACCGTCTTCTGCCTTCGAGGTGGCGGCTGCTGTGTTTCTGGTTGTTCGTCGCTCAGATTCTCAGTCTGGGGATCTGATGGGGCAAAAAGAGAAAGACAGAGTTGCCCACCCCTGCTTTAAAGGCTAATGAGATGCCTTCTCACGCTGCACACTTATACCACTGTCATCTTAAGGAGGGTATAGACAAGGTGGAGTGATTTCAGAGAAGGACATCGAGGATGATAAGAGGTACGGAGAGCAAAATATATGGGGAGAGGTTGCAGGAGCTGGAAACAGTCACAGAATTCAAAAGGACCTTTGTAAACTAGAGAATAGGGCTGAAATTAATAAAATGGGATTCAACAGAGACAAATGTAGAATTCTATATTTTGGGCACAAAAAACAACTGCACAGGAAGAGGATGAGGGATACGTGGCTCGGCAGTACTACAAGTGAAAAGGGCCTTGAGATTATTGTTGATCATAAGCTGGACATGAACCAGCAACGTGATGCTCCAACAAAGAAGGCGAATGCTATCTTAGCCTGCCTTAATAGGAAACATAGCTTCTAAGTCAAGGGAAGTAATAGTCCCGCTATATTCTGAGCTGGTCAGGTCTCATCTGGAGTACTGTGTTCAGTTCTGGGCACTTCGTTTTCAGAAGCTGGAATGAGTTCAGAGAAAGGCAATGAGAATGATAAGAGATATGAAGAACAAAACATGGGAGGAGAGATTGAAGTTGCTGGGCACGTCCAGCTTGGTGTAAAGAAGACGGAGAAGTGACACAATCACACTCTTTAAGTATTGCAAAGGCTGTCACAGAGAGGAGGGGGCAGGCCTGTTCTCTGCTGCCTCAGAGGGTAGGACCAGCCCTAATGGTTTTAAGTCACAGGATGATAGATTTCGATTGAACGTTAGAATAACCTTCTGATGATAAGAGTGCTTTTGCAATGGAGCCAATTGCCTAGAGCAGTGGGGGAGTCTCCTTCTATGAATGTTTTCAGAAAGAGGCTGGACAGCTACCTGCTTGGGGGTGTTCTAGCTGGAGATCCTGTGTTGAGCAAGGAGTTGGACCTGATGGCCCGTGGGGGCCCTTCCGACTCTAGGGCCCTTTCCGCACCTTACCTTTTTCCGGCGCTGGGGTGCGGGGATCGCGCGAGCAGCCCCCAGCGAGAGGCTCTTGCGTCTCTGCTGCTTCGGCTCCGCACGAGTTGCCTGCTCCCGAGCAGGTAGCGCGAGAGCCCCACCTCTTCCTTCCGCAGCGCAGCCGGGGAGTTTCCCAGGCTGCGCTGGGGCAGGAAGCGCGATCGGCGCGGCTCCCGAGGCTCCACACGCCGGGTAAGTGCACACGGGGCCTGGGAGCAACGCGCGATCGTGCACCATTTTCGGCTTCTAGCCCAAAATGAAATGGTGCGTGATCGGCACCTACCAGCCCCTGGAGCATCGCACGATTGTGAGTGCGTTGTGGAGATCGCTCCTCACAATCGCGCGACGCTCCAGGCCCTCTTTCACATGGAAAATGCCGTGCGAAAAGGGCCTAGGATTTTGCCCTAACTGTCATGGCTGCATCCTTGGGAATCCTGGGATATGCAGCTTAGGGAGACCTTAGAGCTCTCTGGCTGAGAATTCTAAATACCTGTGTGTGCGCACGCATGCATTCAGGTTGCCTATTGACTTACGGTGACCCCATGAATTTCATGGGTTTTCTTAGGCAAGGAATCCTGAGAGGCAGTTTGGCCAATTCCTTCCTCTGAAATACAGCCTATGGCACCTGGTATTCCAACCCCAGGATTCCAAAGGATGTTGCTATGGCAGATTGGCTGGAATCAGGGTGCTATCATTGTGTAATGTGAAAGGGCCCCAGCACTTTGAATCTGTGTGAGAAGCAAATGTGATAGTTTTGCAGCCCCTGTCTCTTTCAAATGCACAAATGAAAATGTCAGCCAGAGGATGATTTTATATTTGTTTTCATTTTTTCCAAAGAGTCTTCAATGTCAGCCCCATGTTGAGGGTATGACAGTAGTCCAGCTGGCTGTGGAGTTCTTCAGTTGAAGCCCCTTAAAAATAGTTTTCTGAGCTCTGGATATCCCTACCCAGAATAAACAGGCCAAGGCCTTAAATGTCAAGGAAGTCTGGAAAGACAGCTGCTGTGCTTTTCAAAAATTAAGCCCTGGAGTTTGTGGGTGTTATTTTTTTTCTGCTGGAATTATACTTGCTAGACTGACTCGAGGCTCCTTCTTTGTTTGCTGTCTTGGTTGTTCCAAGTCACAGGCTAAGCTTGAATTGCCCTCAGAAGAAGGAATTTCTGCTATCCATTGGCTTTTATTCCTTGAGTAATTATGCACAGACAATGGGAAGCAGTGTGATGAAAAAGAGAATACCAGGGCTCATTCTGAGTTCTTCTTTTAGCAAAGCACTCACTTGGCATTCTCAGCCTTGGGTAAATACCACTAGCAGGATGGTTAAAATTAATACAGGACAGAAATAAACCTTGAGGCACTGAAGATGCTTTAGCCTAGCTAGATGACTCACAGAGAGCACTGAGCGTCCCAGAGAAGGAGTGAATCAGTCACACACTTTGTGTCTGGCTTGAGGTTGCCACAGAAGTTCAAAGGAGGCTGCGTTTCGAGAGGGAAGTAGAAGCCAAGACCCTATGTCAAGGAGATGGTGCAAAAACTTACACTCGTGGAGTTACGCAACAGTTGTGCAAAGCTACCTCATTCGTGAATTGTGATGTTTTACACCTGTCTAAGCAAATGATGACGTGTCTGTGTGCAGTGCACAGCAGCAGACACAGTGTGGATATGCATGTGGAATGTGCAACCCTGGTTCTACAACCTTGAACTGTATATGAATGTTTCACATTGGACAAAAATATCCTACCAGTTCTGGAAAGTAACGTGTGTATGCGTAAGATGCCAACAGGATTCTAGCCATAGATTACTCACTACCCAAATGCCCAAAGACCTGATTCTTGAACAATGTATGAAGCAACCCTATAATAACTTTGAAGTATTTTCCTTCTACATGCCATCCAACTGTCCTGATTTGGGACGGGCAGTCCCTGTTAACCCTCTGCAGTCTCACTCTTTCAACTACCCTTTAAACATCCCAGTTTTCTCTCTCCTCTTCCCATTGTTCTCCCTTGTCCTCAGATTACTTCAATTGCTGCAGACTGAATTCAAAGTGGAAAAGGAGTTCACACTCCATTAACTTGGCATCAGGGTGAGGAGAGGGGGGACAAAATCTTGGCCTTCCCAGGAGGCTGAGGCAGAAGCAAACTGCTGCAACCTCTCCTAGCTTGTGTGTTCATCCCCCGCTCGTATCTTTTACAGGCTTCCCCCACTAATCCGACAAGTTAGGGAATGGAACACTGTCCGAAAATGGAATTGCTTGAAAAGCAAAACCCATGTACTATACTGTAGGGAACACGAAGTAGTTACGGAGGCTCACATGGGACCAGCTGTGTGCACTTGCTACTCGCAAAGTCTCTCAGCCACTTTAGTGGCTTTTTTCCCCCTCAGCTCATTTTGCAAGCAGTGTGCATGTGCAAGCGGTTCCAAGTGAGCCCCTGTGTGCAAGAAAAACTGATGAAAGAGCAGAGTCCCCATTGAATTAATGGAACTAGCCCTTAATTTGGAAGTGTCAAAAGAGCAAATCGTCAGGGCATCAAAAGTTGAGGGCTTCCTGTAATATCATGACCATGCTCTAATGTTGCTTGCCCATGTGTGTCCTGGTTTTCATCTGTGAAACCTTGGAGGGTATGCTTCTATCTTTCATCTCAGTAAACCATCTGAAAATAGAAGTAAATTAGCTGTAATTTCACTCTGAATTATTTCTGGACAGCTGTGCATAGGACAGTGGCCCAGAGTGAGGGAATCATAGAGTTGTAGAGTTGGAAGAGACCATAAGGGCTGTTGTGTCCAACCACACAGGAAGAAACCATCAAAGCATTCCCAGCAGATGGCCACCCAGACTCTCTTTAAAAAATCCCAAAGGGAGATTCCACCACACTCGCAGGCAGGAGCGTATTCCACTGCCAAACAGCTCTGACCATCAGGAAGTTCCTCCTAATGGTTAGATGGGATCTCTTTTCCTGAAGTTTGAAGCCATTGCTCCACAGTGTCCTAGTCTCTGAAGCAGCAGAAAACAGGCTTGCTCCATCTTCCATATGACATCCTTTCAGATATTTAAACGTAGCTATCATGTTGCCTCTTAACCTTCAGCTTAAACATACCCCGAAAAAGTTACTTCTTTGGAGACTACAACCACCAGACTCCCCCAGCCCTTTCTGTCTTGGTGAGGAGATTCTGGCAATGACAGCCCAATGAAAAGTAACTTTTGCACGTTTTGCAACTGCACAAATGGAACAGCACTTTGCAGCCTGTGTCAGGGAGAAGAAGAACAGGCGGCGGATTTCAGCAGTAGCCAGAAGCAGCCAGGGGATTCATTTTCAAAGAGAAGAGCTTGCATTTCTAAAATTCCAAAAAATACTTTTGGGTGATGGGTGGTGGTAGTGCTTGCATGGGAGTCAATGGCCATTTCCGCACTAGCCTGTTATAGCGCTATGATTCCACTTGCAACATCCTATGGAATCCTGGGGTTTGCAGTTTCGGGAAGGGCCAGCTGGCCCCTCCCGAAACTGCAAACCCCAGGATTCCATAGGATGTTGCAAGTGGAATCATAGCGCTATAACAGGCTAGTGCGGAAATGGCCAATGTCTTCCCTGGTCACTCACCTAAAGTAACTAACCCCACCGCCGCCCCCCATGGTAAGTAAGTTGTTGACAAACCCCACGGCAGTCTTGCATCCAAGGCCTTTGACTTTGTTCCCGTGCGATTACAGCAATTAAAGGAGGTGCTCGGCCTCTTCCCACAGGGTTGTGCTGTGCTGCCCTGGCACGAAACGGTCTTTTTCTCTGCTTTGGACTTGGAGGGTCCATGTGAAACCGGGAGCAAATGGGGCCGCTGTGGCATTCACAGAGGTGTAGCTACAGCAGGGAGTACAAAATGAAGACATTTCCTTCTCCCACCTCCATGAAAATTCTACCCTTCCGTTTAAATTTTCCTTCAGTCCACAAACACCTAGCATTGCAGATAGTAAAATGTAAAATATAGTTCACACATGGACATTTATACTAGACCACCCTAATGGAGGATCTCAACTGCGATGTGTTCCTCAATTTATCTATGTAATCTGAGGTGTGCATTTCACCCATTTCTTCGAAGAATTGTAAAATCTAAGACTTGGAGAGGGACCCCAGGGGCCATCTAGTCCAACCCCATTCTGCCATGTGGGAAGACACCATCAAAGCACTCCCAAGAGATGGCCATCCAGCCTCTGGTTAAAACCTCCGAAGGAGGAGACTCCACCACACTTCATTGATGCTTCAAACTACAGGAAAAGAGATTCCATCTAAATATGAGGAAGAACTTCCTGACAGTAAGAGCAGTTTGACAGTGGAATGTGCTCCTGCCTGGGAGTGTGGTGGAGTCTCCGGCCATTTCCGCACTAGCCTGTTATAGCGCTATTATCCCACTTTCAACCTCCTGTGGAATCCTGGGGTTTGCAGTTTAGGGAGGGACTGGCCGGTCCCTCCCTAAACTGCAAACCCCGGGATTCCACAGGAGGTTGAAAGTGGGATAATAGCGCTATAACAGGCTAGTGCGGAAATGGCCTGAATATTCTAAAGACCCCTCCCTAAATTCCAAATCATGGAGGTTAAAGTAGACTCAGAGGGCTGTAACTGTGCAGTGTAAAAGGGCCGTCTGTTTTTCAGGTTCGACAATAGTCGCAGTTGTGGTTTTGTTCTGCAGCCGGCGTTTTAGCCAGGTGTCCCTCCTGGTCACCTGAAAGTGAAATGCCCGCACCTCCCTCCGTCGTGTCTACCGACGGAATGTGCAAAGTCAGCCGAAACTTTTGGGGAAGCGAGTTTTCTTCTCCCCCTGCAATCTGTCCCAGCTGCTGCTCTCATCAGTTTGTTTTGGGGTTTTTCCGGGTGGGTGTTTTTAGCCTCGGTCTTTAATGAGGCAAGAAAACTCCAGCGGGTCTTGCGCCGGAGAGTTGTTGGCATCGGACGGCCGCCTCGTTCGCTCGAGGAGGTCTCAGGCCCGGCTGCCTGTGGGGCAGAAAGCAGACACAGGCGGAGGCTGGGCCGGGAGGAAATTGAGAGAGAAACACACATGTCGGTTGTTAGGTCCCGCGTGTGACTGAGCCTGGTGAAAACACCGTAATCCCTTGCCAAGGCAACTTCGGGCAAAACAAAACAGACAAGGGAGGCCGGAGCAGAACGGATCAGGTCTGAACCTGGCAGGGAGGGAAGAAAGGGAGTTTCCTTTTCAAAAACTGACTAATTAGACCTCCAGGTTTGGAGCCATCAGTGTTTTTGGGGGTGTCTGGACACGATAAGAAAAATGTGCCGCCTGCCCTCTTCCCTAATATTGTTTTTTCTGCCTGCTTTGGCATTTGCCAACGCTTTCTGACATCACGGTTCCTGTGCTCTTAAGCAATTAGTTGACGTTGATTTTCCTGGGTGATGTTTCTTCCAGGCATGGAGAGGCCTTGCGGGATGGAAGGCTCACCTCCCAAATTTCTACATAGGATCATGAAACTGTACTTAGGGTTAACCTCAGGGGCCATGTAGTCTAACCTACTTTTGCCTACAAAGGGATCTTGTAGCACCTTAGAAACTTATTGCAAGGAAGAAGTTGGTAGTGTAAACTTCCAAGTCTGCTTCCTCAGATGCATGGAGTGAAGTGTGAGTCATCGGCCATTTCCGCACTAGACTGTTACAGCGCTTTGATTCCACATTCAACATCCTATGGAATCCTGGGGTTTGCAGTTCCGGGAGGGGCCGGCCGGCCCCTCCCGGAACTGCAAACCCCAGGATTCCATAGGATGTTGAATGTGGAATCAAAGCGCTGTAACAGTCCAGTGCGGAAATGGCCATCATGGTGTAGTGGTTAAAGCACTGGGCCCAAGACTCTGGAGATCAGGGTTCAGTTCCCCACTTGGCCATGGAAACCCACAGGGTGAACTGAGGCACATCACACATTCTCAGCCCCCAGAAAATTCCATCGTGGGTTCACCTTAGGGTTGTCTTAAGTCGGGAACAACCTGAAGGCACACAACAACAACAGTGGAGTGAGGTGCCTGGGAACAAGCCTTTGTGAGCAGGCTGTATGTGTGAATAGCAATAGAAAAACAAAAGTGACAAGGGGACAAAGGCAGGAGGGAAGATGTTGCCTAATGCCAAAGTGAGTAGATAACTGTATGGGTGGTAGTTACTGGGAGGTAGTGTGACGCTTGCTGGGAATCAGAAAGGAGATGTGATCAGCTGGCCAAGGGAGCCCTCATGAGGCTGGGATGTTAACTAATGGTACTATACACGTAGCGTGCCTGGAAGCCATTGTCTCTGCCCAGCCCACTGTCCATGGACTGGCCTTTGTGGATATATTCCAATTCTGCAGTTTCTCTTTTCAGTTTTGCAATCTACATTAGTCTATGCAGGAGATCTGCAGGCAAAGAGATGACCATCCAACCTCCGTTTAAGTACCTCCAGCAAAGGTCAGCCCATCAGCTTCTGAGGGAGTCTTTCCCACAGTTGAACAGCTCAGGAAGTTCTCCAGAACCTCAGGAAGTTCTTCCTAATGTTTAGTCAGAATCTTCTTTCTTGTCATTTGACTCCATCAGGTCCTGTCCTCTGGAGCAGCAGAAAGCAAGCTCTCTCCATGTTCCACTTGACAGCCCTTCAGATCTTTTAGAATGGCTATGCCATCTCATTTTCCTGTACCATTGGCTTCTTCTCTACAGTTTTAGCTCTTTCACAGTTGGCTCACCTGCCCCTGCTGTTGTCTCTGAGAGATCCTTCATCAGCGTCACCCTAACAGTGTCACTCCTGCTGGCGCCCAGTAGCTGTTTGGCGCCGTGAGCCTGGCTCCTCAGCAAAAGCCTATCTGGTGTAGAAGACCCTACCAGCAGCACTGCTATGATCAGCAGGGTCTCATAGGAGCACACAGTCCCATGATGGTAGCGCCATGGTGCCTTAGGGGTATGCAAAGGGGATGTGCCGCTCCCACCTCTGACAATGGGGAGGAGTGGAAAGGAGTCTTTGGGGGCCCTGAACTCACCTCATCTGCGAGTGCAGAATTGATAGTTTTCATTCAGGCTTTGCCCTGCATCCCCTGACTGCCTTTGCTACATCTCACCTCACTGCTAATGCCACCTCATTTCTCCTGGGTCATTTCCAGAATAAAATACTGTCTAATTATCACATTAAAAATGTCCCATACCAGTCCACTTTAGCTTTCTCAGCCCAAGTATGTCCACGTGCATTTTTACTTCTTGTTGTGTGATCTCTATCTTTCCCTAACTCAGACCTGTAACATTCAATATTCCTGCTACATCTATCATGCAACTTTGGACTTTTCTTTCACCATTTTGCAAGTCAGCAACTGAATGTCCTTTTGGCTTGAGTCCAGGTCCATCATGAAGCATGGTGCTGCTCCTACTTGACTTCTGCTCTGGTTGAGTGCCTTCACACCTGGGAGCCTCATCTTCCAGCACTCTCTCTTGTTTCGTTTTGGATTGTCTCATCATAAGGTTTACAAGGTAAAAAGCATTCATAAGCAGATTTGCCACTGTCTCTGGTCATTTCCATACTATACACTGTTATAGTGCTATTATTCGACTTTCAACATCCTATGGAATCCTGGGGCCTTTGAGGCCCCTCCTTAAATTGGAAACCCCAGGATTCCATAGGATGTTGAAAGTCGAATAACAGCACTATAACGATCTAGTGCGGAAATGGCCTCCTTCTGCTTGGTCCTAAAAGTGCTAGCTATGGCGCCACTGCCATTGTCTCGAGAGATCCTCTGCCAGTGTCACTCCTACCCACTGCTGCAAAAGAGACCCCACCGATCCATGCTATTGTCGGCATAGTCTCTTGCCTCTTGGGAACACATAGTTCCATCACCATGGAAAGGGAGTGCCGTGCTGAAAGCGAGTTTAAGATCTTTGGATTTGAACACATTTAGATTAGCTAGGTGTCTGACTCCTTATGATCTTGATTTGCAACCTGGATATGTGGAGGCACACGGTTCTCTTTTGGTGAACAAGAAGGCTGAAGCAAAATTCAGCTGTGCAACATTGCTGTTCACTTGTCTAGCATAGTCAGTGCTGAACTCCTCATGTGGAGATGCGCTACCTTGCTATTAGGATCTTGGCCCCTCTATGGAAAAATGGATCCATTCAGATTAAATTTGAAAGTCTTTTCTCTTCAGGGAGAAAAATATCTTCATGAAATGGACAGTGAACCCATGTTGGTATAGAATCTGACTCTACATTCCCTGGACGCTGTCACCCTTCCAAGTGGCTGTGGAATCTGCGTTTGCACCACAATAGATAGTTTAGAGAAAGCTAATCTCTGTGTTTTTTGAGAGGGAAAGAAATGGCATTCCAGAAATCCAATTAATTGTTAACAAGTGTCAGCAACAGAGATGCCTGGAAGGCGCTGAAAGGGGAAGAGACAGAATAGATGTGAATGCCTGGCAGTAGAGAGTACAGCCCAAGGTATATACCTTTTCATTTAGCCTAGAAGGTGTTGACTTTTGACCTTCATAATTCATAATGGCCACCAAATTTATATAGGGCTCTTTTACACTACAAATATAATTCTATGATTCCACTTAACTGCCGTGGCTGCCTCCTATGGAATCCTGGCGTAAGGTACTAGAGCACTCTGGCTGAGAATTCCAAAGACCCTTCCGTAAACTACAGATCCCAAGATTCCATAGAATGGAACTATGATAGCTAAAGTGGAACAATAGCATTATAACTGCATAACGTGGAAAGGCCTGTAGGAGATGAGTCTGTTTGTGGTTCTATTTCAATTTTTGCTGGGATTTAAGATGTATCAGCGGAGATATCTGGTCTAATTCAGTGTGTCTCAAAGAAGCGTCAGAAAACGTCCACGGTCTTGACAGCCCTTTCTTTTAACTCCACCTCAGATTGTCATTCTATCCATTGCTCTCCAAATGCCCCTTCCATGTCCATGCCAGACCATCATTACGCCAGTATTCCTTGGATGTGGGGACTTTCTCATTCTTTACCCTCTTTGGATTTGAAGGACAATATTCTCCCCTGCGAACCAGCCTGGCCTTTGAGATCTTCTGTAGAGGCCCTTCTCTCTGCCCAGCCACCTTCATGGATGCACCTGGTGGGAACACAGGACAGGGTCTTCTCAGCAGCGGCCCCCAGGCTCTGGAACTCTGTTCCCAGGAGGTCAGGCTGGCACCCTCCCTGCTGTCTTTCCATAGTCAAGCAAAGACATTTTTATTCCGACAGGCATCCAGTGTGTGATTATGGCCTGTCTGGTAAAAGCTGCCGGCTAGTGTTAACTATGCAACATTTTTCAATGTTTGAATTTTAATTATGTATTTTAACTTTGTTTTAATTCTTATTTGATTGTTTAATTTGTGTTTTAACTTTTGTAGGGCTTTAAGTGTGGGACACTCACCCTCACTCTCATGTTTCCCAACAATTGCTATAGAAACCCTGCCCTATGAGGAGTGGCTTAGGGAGCTGGGAATGTTCAGCCTGGGAAAGAGAAAGTTAAGAAGTGACATGGTGACCATGTTCAAATACTTGGAAGGATGTCCTTGGGTAGATGGGGCGAGCTTGTTTTCTGCTGCTCCAGAGACTAAGGCCCTTTCCACACCTTACCTTTTTCCGGTGCTGGGGTGCGGGGATTGCGCGAGCAGCCTCCGGCGAGAGGCTCTCACGTCCGGGGTCCTTCGGCTCTGCACAAGCTGCCTGCTCGCGCGAGAACCCCGCCTCTCCCTTCCGCAGGGCAGCTGCGCTGGGGCAGAAAGCGCGACCGGCGTGGCTCCGGAGGCTCCACATGCCAGGCAAGTGCGCGCGGGGCCCGGGAGCAATGCGTGATCGTGCACCGTTTTCAGCTTCCGGCCGAAAATGAAAAGGTGCACGATCGGCCCCTGCCGGCCCCTGGAGCATCGCACGATCGTGCGTGCATCGTGCAGATCGCTCCTCACAATCACACGACGCTCCAGGCACCCTTTCACACGGCAAATGCCGTGCGGAAAGGGCCAAAGACCTGGAGCAGTGGCTTCAGACTACAGGAAAAGAGATTCCACCTAAATAAGGGCAGTTCAATGGCAGAACATGCTGCCTGGCAGTATGGTGGAGTCTCCTTCTTTGGAGGTTTTTAAGGAGAGGCTGGGTGGCCGTCTGTTGAATATGCTTGGATGGTGTCTCCCTGCATGGCAGAAGGGGGTTGGACTTGATGGCCCTTGTGGTCTCTTCCAGATCTAGGATTCTATGATTTTTTTCTCTCCTGAAGAACAACCTGGAACTCATTAAATAAACAGACCTGTCTTCTCAAAGCATGGGTGGAGAAAGTATTGACCATGGACCACTGCCATTTTTCGTGATTTTTCTTGATTGCTAGGAAGTGTTGGGGCAATTTGACCACATTTATGGCCCCTGGAAGGACTCCCTTTTCCAACAAGAATTGACCCAGAATTTCACTTAAGGGGATGTGAGCCAGAAATTTGTCACCCCACCTAGAGGCAGTGAGTTCCACTGGTGAACTGTGACTGAATCTATTACCAGTCCGTTTCACTCTCACGCCATGAGAGTGGAAGAAAAAGAAGCCTCTCTCTCTTGAGTAGCAACAGAACAAGCCGGAGGCCAAGCATTCCGAGGGAGGCAAAGCCTGAGCTCCTTAAGCATCCCAACAGACTTCCTGAAGCTGAAAGCGGAGAAGGCCCCAGGGTGTAAACCTGAGAAGGCAGAGCGGGAACAAGGAAAGCAGAACACACACACCCCCACACACACTGCCTGCCTGTGTTCTGTGCATGCCTCCCCCAAAAGAGGAATGTTTGCCCCTGTAGGGGAAGGAAACCTCACTCTCCTTTAGACTGTGCCGCTTCTTTTCAAATCCAGGCCAAACGGCAGATTTCTGGTGGATCCGGCACGCTCCTTCCAAAAGGGCCTTCTTGCTCACGGTCCAGGATTGTGTAATGAGCTTTCGCAACCTCTTGTTCTCTCCCAATCCAGTGGATGCCGAGGGAGCGATTTAAGTTAGACTGCATGAAGATGGAGAAGGAGGAGTGGAGTGAGGAAGAGGAGAGGGGAGACTCAGATGTTCCCTTGCTTTCCGAATGACAGCAGAGCCAAACTACGCCACGGCCATTTCCGCACTCAGAGGCCCCTCCCTAAACTGCAAACCCCAAGATTCCATAGGATGTTGAAAGTGGAATAATAGCGCTATAGCAGACTCATGTGGAAATGGCCCAAGACTGCCATCCTGGCTTGGACCAATTCAAGCAGTTCTGAGCTATGGATGTAATAGACACAAATTTCCACATCTGTTGTGAGAAACTGTTGAAAACAGGGGGAACTACTATGAGATTTTTTTCCCCAAAAAAACATTGTTTTCAGTCCAAAAATGTTGGGGGCCTTACACTAAATACACTGTTTTTTTGTACACACGCGCAAAACTATGGCCACTTGAAGCTATTTTGCATAGACAGCAAATTTTATTTCAGTTCCACAGATATATGTGTGTTGTATATGTATGTCAGACAGACATACAGTTTTAGCAGTTTTCTTCCCACTGCAAGAAACTCTTCAAAAACTGCACAATTTTCCAAAATGCTTCACAGTTTTAGACTTACTCTGCACAAAATGTTCATTTTTTGGAGGGGTACCGCAAGCTACATTGAGGGCTCCCCAAATTAAGTCCCCCAAGTTCCGGCACTGCCAAGAGTTAGACACTGAAAATAATTCACACTCCTCTTATCTTCTGTGTCCTTGTTCCCTCAGTCACCTCAGCTACCCCGTTTCTTTGCATGCCTAAAGTACATTTCTACATGCTGAAGTTTAATATACTGCAAAGTTAGAAATTTGGAGAGTGGAAGAAAAATTCATTAGGCAAGAATTCTTATTTAGAAGAAGAGAAGGGTTTCATTTTGTTTCTTCCTCCCCACATAGCTGCATCATTGGTTCAAGCTTCTTCAGACTTTTCTTCTCAATATGGTAAGACTGGGGAACATAGGAGGGCAGGTACAACAGAGGGGGAAGCACGTATGTGTGTGTGTGATCTTTGTCAAAACGTGGAGGTCCGGGCCAATCTGGTCTGCTTCGAATTCTCCCTTCCTTGCCACCCCCTGGCTCCGTCTCCACATTTATATCTCTCAATTGCTTTCCCTAAATCCACACCCTTGCAAATATGGGGCAAAGCATGTTTTAGTTTATCCCAATGAATGTGTCACTGGTAGTAGCGTGTGTCCAGATTAAAGAGACACTTTATGGAGGCTGCTCTTTACAAAATTATAATAAAATCTTTATTGAACGAACTGACAAGGGAAAAGGTAGTTGGCAAATTAAAGATTAGCAAACAGCCAAACACTGCTCTTACCCAGCAAACACTTCCCCAACTCTTTCACTCTCTTTCACACGCTCTCTCTTCTCTTTTCACACTCCCAGATGGATCTGTCTCTCTCTCTCTCTCTCTCAGTCTCTACAAACTCTCCCTTTCTTCCTCAAAAATGCAGACACAGATGGATTCAGCTGTCTGGACCTCTGTGAATCAGCTGTCCATCTAGGTAACTGGGCAAAGAAACTTCTCTTTAGAGCAGGGATGGGAAGCATGCAGCCCTCCAGATGTTATTGGATTGCATTTCCCATAAGCACTAGGCCGACATAGCCTATGGTGAAGAATGCTGGGATTTGCAGTTCAACAACATCTGGTAGGCCACATGATTCCCACCCCTGCCTTTGCAAAATGGTAAAAGTAATCCATCTCTTGGAATGCTCAAGGCTGTTTTGCACAACCAGTGAATTTCGACTCCATCCAGAAAATATCAAAGATCTACATGTCTGTGTGCATCTTTCTGTACAAGTGGGTCCCCCTTACCCACAACCTCTGCATGGGTGATTTCCAGGTCACACAAAATATCATGTCCCTGGACCTAAAATGGTGGCGACACGCATATGGACATGCTGAAGCATCCATGTGCATGTCACTACCGTTGAATATATTGGGACATGAACATTTCACGAATTCTAGTATTCACAGCAGTTCCTGGAACAGAACCCCCACATATATGGAGGGGCCACTGTATGTACATTTATGTATCAGAGGAGCAAATTTCTAGTCCTCATTGTTCCACCTCTTGTTCTCATCAGCTAACATCCTGATCAGAGCTAACAGTTTCAAGCCTGCAGCGTCAGTTCTAACCTGTAGACTCTCCAAATGAGATCCTATCCACATATTTCACATACATTGCTAAAAATGTAGGCATCTGATTTGGAAAAATACTGGTTTAAAGAGTGACCCCCTAACAGTCTCTGTGTTTATGTACAGAAAAAAAAATGATTGCTAGCTCTTGAAAGAATGTGAGCCAAAAAGGGCTAGAGATTTTCAAGCCACTAATTCTGTATCTGAAGGCTCTCATTTCAGTTGCTGTTTCTCCAGCTTGCAGACGTGAGCGAAAGACAAGGAACAAATCTCATAGTTTGTGAGGCTGGAAATAAACCTAAACGGTCCCCTGGGAGTTTTAATGCTCCCCTATCCCAGAAAAAAGAACACTTCAAAGGACTTTATAAAGTACATTTCTTAAATCAGCCAGAACAGAAGAGTTCTGGAAATGGCCATGGAAAACTCAAGTATGTTGATTCAAATAGCAGGGATGCAGAAATTTTTTTAAAAAAACAAGCCCAAAGACAACCCCACACTCTGGAGCAAAGTTATTTTCCTGTGCATGTTTTTTTCGGAAGGACCAATGCCTGTGAAGGAATCTGTCCCTAGAGGTGGGTCACTCCTCGTTCAATTCCAGGCAAATTAGGTCTGCAAACAGCTAATTCCCAGGCTCTGGAGCAACACAAACTGGATCTGTACGTATTGACTCATTCATGTGCTCTGCCTTTTGGCATGTGGAAATTGCTTGTGCAGCTTGCAAGCACAAACAAATGCAACACAGACAGAATGAAAATATTAACATGCAATTGCAGGGGTAACCAGGTTGCCCTGAGAGCAAAGCATTAAGTCCATATCATGATACCTATATTTGCTGCTGTTATTTGTTTGGGATCAGGACAGGTTGACTGCCTGCCTGCCCTGTTGGGAGGCTTGTGTGGGTGCTTTTGTTTAATCGGGGGCCGTGTGCTCCCTCCCAGGGCACATGGTCCAAATGGACAGGGCTTCCACTGAGTCACTAACTTGACTGGGGGCAGAGCTAGAACGGATAGCTCTGTATATAGCAGCTGCCTCCCTCTCTGGAGCACAAGTTTAAAGAGGTTCCATCTAAACATTAGTAGGGTGTTTAAAAAGTGGCAGAATGTATTGCTAACATAATATTCTCTAAGCTCTGTTTCTGCAACCACGTGCTCTATGCAGGGTGCTTTCCCAACCTGTCTCCAGTGCCTCTTTTTGGGAGAAACCATTTTTTCAACATCTCTTATTAAGCAAAAGCAGCGTGGCGTCCCACTCTGCTCCACCTCCTTTCCTGAACAATCTCGTCTTGCAGAAGATCTTGGCCAAGATCCTAACCAAGGAGAGTAATTTATGCTCATGGAGTAACCCAGCAACGCAAGGATAGAGCAAGCTGGTTTTCTGAGCTTCAGAGACAAGACCATGAATCAATGGGTTCAACTGACAAAGAAAAAGATTCCACCTAAACATTACTGTACTACAAGAACACTTCAACAGCAAAATGGATTGCCTCGAAGGGTGGAGGCCTGTCCTCCTTTGGAGGTCTTTGAATGGAGGTTGGATGGGCAGGAGTTGTGTATTCCTGACTGCCGGGGGTTGGATGAGATGGCCCTTGAGGTCCCTTCCAACCCTACAGTTCTAGAAGTAGACTTCTAGTTATGGTGGTCGTACAAATGACAGAGTTCCTTGAGGTGTGGCCATTAGCTGTCCTGCTCAGGTCTTGCAAAGTAATGGCAGCCGTGGTCTTCTGGATTGAATCAATCCAGGGCAACCTTTTGGTTGGTCTACTATAGGTATCATTAAAACAGAATGGCATTCTCTTTTATGACAGCCAGAGAATAAATCTGCTAAGAGTGCACAACTGCACTACTGTTCATAGCACTAAACCCAGAAGGTTGAGATGAATTATGGCTAAAAGTCTGGGAAAGTAAAACCCAGCACCTAAAAGTCCATGACAAAGTTAGATCGGTGAACTGCCACTGCAGGCTGTGGGAGCGAATTAAGCCTGAACTTTCTTGAGAAGCCAAAATTACTAAACCAGTATTATCGTACTTTGGATACTTCATGAGAAAAAAAACAAGACTCATGATGATGTGAAAGTGCCAGAACGTAAAGTGAAAGGCAGTAGGAAAAGAGGAGACCGTTGTGACGGATGTATTGATTTAATCGAGGAATCCACGGTGCTGACTTTGCAAAACCTGAGCAGGCTGTCAGTTGCTATGAGTCAAAGCTGACTCGGCTTCGAATAACAACAACGGCAGCATCATTCGACCATTCAGCAGCAGTCACTGGGAGGAGGCACCTTCCTTCCACATTTCTACGTGCTCAGCTGCATGTAGGTTCCTTTGGCAATGCTGACTCCCTTGCTCTCAAGGAGACATGTTAGGACCAGAATTTCCAGAGGGCATTTGAATCCATTCTCCCCTCCCTCCCTACCTCCTGCCAAGTTCCCCTTGATATAAATCACATTGAATCATCATCTTACTCAGCACAGACATTGCATAAAATCATCCATGGCTGAACCAAGACTGCAAATGAGGTAACTGTGTTCTTCCATTCAAGGCAGGCTCATACAAAGCCTTTTTGCTGTCCGAGACAGAGAACAATGTTCTTCTGCTGTGAGTTCAAGGTGTTGGTGAAGAAATTGAAAATGCTACCAATGGCAGAGGTTGCCATTAAACACAACTAAGGCCCTTTCCTCACCTTACCGCTTTCCGGCACTGGGGTGCGGGGATCGCGCGAGCAGCCTCCGGCAAGAGGCTCTCACATCCGGGGTCCTTCGGCTCCACACAAGCTGCCTGCTCGTGCAAGAGCCCTGCCTCTTCTTTCCGCAGCGCGGCCTGGGAGTTTCCCAGGCTGTGCTGGGGCAGGAAGTGTGACCGGCGCGGCTCCGGAAGCTCCGCACGCCAGGTAAGTGCGCGCAGGGCCCGGGGGCAATGAATGATTGTGCACCGTTTTTGGCTTCTAGCCCAAAATGAAAAGGTGCGCAGTCGGCACCTGCCGGCCCCTGGAGCGTCGTGCAATTGTGAGTGCGTCGTGTGGATTGCTCCTCGTGCCATGCGAAAAGGGCCTTAGTGTAACCAATGAAGAATGTAGATATTTGCTGTTGCAGGCCTTCAAGTCATTTCTGACTTATGGCAACCATAAGGCAAATCTATCACAGGGCTTTCTTGCCAAGATTTATTCACAGGGGGTTTGCCTTTGCCTTCCTCTTAGGCTGACAGTGCCACTTGCCCAGGTGGGTTTTCCCTGGCCAAAAGGGGATTTGAAAGCTAATCTCCAGTCGTAATCCAATCCTCAAGACCCTAAGCACAACACTGGGCCTTTCCGCCCTATACTGTTATAGTGCTGTTATTCCATTTTAAACCTCCTATGGAATCCTGGGGTTTGCAGTTTAGGGAGGGGTCTTTAGCATTCCCAGCCAGAGAGCTCTTGGGCCTCAGTGAACTACAAACAAATTCCACAGGATGTAGAAAGTGAAACAATAGCACTGTAACAGTGTAGCGTGGAAAAACCCACTGGTTCTCCAATGTAGATATATGTACACAGCTGCTTTTAAAATGTCCTGGTTGCTCTCTCTTTCTCTCGCCCTTTGTCTTTGGCTTACTCCAACTGCTGCAGACTGAGTTCAAAGTGCAGAAGTAGTTTACAAGAGGGGACAGAATCCTGCCCTTCCCAGTAGGCTCAGGGAAAAGCCAACTGTTGCAGCCTCTCCCTGCGTATGTGTTCTTCCTCATTAACAACTTTCTCTGTCTTGACCACACTCTGATGGGCTCAGGTACTCATGGCCTCCCTTCACCTGTGAAGTGTTAGGGGGCCTAGCATCATCAGCGGGATACGTCCGTGCTTCATTCTCCAAAAAAACCACCCCACAAGCATTGCACAACGTGTGCCTGTCTGAGTCACCGAAAGGATTCCAGCCTCCATCTCCCTGATGTTGGCTGGCTGAGGTCAGCCTCTGATTAATCCCTCCAGTTCCTGTGTTTGCACAGATACTTGCAGGGTTGGGAAGCAGAGTTAGAAAAAATGTGGATTGTCAGTGTGTGACAATTGGTTTTGAGATGCGGCTGCTGATAGCTTCTTTTGCAATTGGAATGTGGCTGAGAACTGGCTTTGGCTGAGTTTATCTAGGCAGCTGCGCTACAGTGCCTCTGCTTAAAAGGCAGGGAGTAGATGCTCTGCGTATTTTTCTTTCTTCCCCCCGAAAAAGACTGTTTTTCTTCTGATTGACAATCAGATATTAATCCTCAAACGCTGGATGCACAAAACTTGGACACTGAGAGGTGGGCTCCCTCCAACGCGTGAAACTGGAGATTTGAATGGAAATTTGTATTGCTTTCCTTCTCCCCCCTATTTCCCTCTTCTTGTTTTTATTTAGAAAAAAAGAGCGATGTGGGGTGGAACGTATCTATGCGACTTACAGTCTCCGGGTCTGGTTTCCAGCTCATTCTAAATCATTGTGCGTGCCCACGAAAACTTGTGGGCTTTTCAGGACTGCTTTTGACCGCCCCCCAGAGTCAAGCCCTCCGGAGGCCAGCTAAGCAACAGTTTCTGACTTTCCAAATTGGGGGGAAAAAACATACACGCGTAACAGATCGCAGGAATCCCACGGCTGACGAGGCAAATGTATGACGCAGCCTCCGTGTGATTCGGCCAAGCCCTGTCGGATAGGAGTAAACAACTCTATAAAACACAGAACGCTGGTCACTCGCAGGCTGCGGAGCAAAGGGCCTGGCTGGCGGAGAGACCAAGCTCCCCCGTTCAGGGAAACAGCAAGTGGCTGTGTTTTGACTCCCCGCCCCGGTCCCCGGGGGTGACGGGAACAGCCAGGCTTCCTTGTAACTTTTCAAGCCCTGAGAATCTCCCAGGACTGAGCAGGGATTAATCTGAAGAGGTGATATGATAGCCGTATTTAAGAATTTGAAGAGATGTCATATGGAGGACAGGGCAGGCTTGTTTTCTGCTGCTCCAGAGACTAGGGCCCTTTCCGCCCTACACGCTTATAGTGCTATTATTCCACTTTCAACTCCCCCTCGGGAATCCTGGGGTTTGCAGTTTAAGGAGGGGCATGTATAATTCTCAGACAGAGAGCCCTTGGGCCTCAGGAAACTACAAACACCAGAATTCAACGGGAGGAAGTTGAAAGTGGAGTAACAGCACTATAACAGTGCGGAAATGGCCTAGGACTTGGAGCAGTGGCTTCAAACTTCAGGAAAAGAGATCCCACCTAAGCATTAGGAAGAACCTCCTGATGGTAAGAGGAGTTTGGGAGTGGAATAGGCTGCTGCCTCCATGGAGTGTGGTGGAGTCTCCTGTTTCTTTGGAGGTTTTTAAAGAGAGGCTGGACGGCCATCTGTGAAAGGGAGGGCTTTGAATGTGTCTTCCTGCAGGATCGAAGGGGCTGGACTGGATGGCCCTTGGGGTCTCCTCCAACTCTACGATTCGGTGGCCCTTTCCGCGTGGCGTTTGCCATGCGAAAGGGCGCCTGGAGCATTGTGCGATCGTGAGGAGCGATCTGCACGACGCACTCACAATCGCGTGGTGCTCCGGGGTCCGGCAGACGCTGATCGCACACCTTTTCATTTTCAGCTGGAAGCCGAAAATGGTGCGCGATCGCACATCGCTCCCAGGCCCCGCGCACACTTACCTGGCGTGCGGAGCCTCCGGAGCCGCGCCGGTCGCGCTTCCTGCCCCAGCGCAGCCTGGGAAACTCCCGGGCTGCGCTGCGGAAGGAAGAGGCGGGGCTCCCACGCGAGCAGGCAGCTCGTGCAGCTGAAGCAGCAGGGACGCGAGAGCCTCTTGCCGGAGGCTGCTCAGGCAATTCCCGCACCCCAGCACTGGAAAAAGGTAAGGTGCGGAAAAGGCCTATGATTCTATGATTTAAAAGAAAGCACCCCCCTGCATAGTGTATGATCATCACCTCAGGCAGTGACTGTTGCATGTTAATAAAATCATAGAATTACAGCATTGGAAGAGACCCCTCCAGCAGCACTTACTTACAGGGTGCTGCTGGAAACCACTGCTGGAGCAGCGCTGCTAGGTGAGCGTCCTGCCTCTGTTTAAAAACCTCTGAGGGAAAAGTGTGCACCACTTTTCCACTGTTGAATACTCATACCACCAGAGGTTTTTTTTTTAGGGATGAGACGAATCCAGAATTTTCTGAATCCAGATCCGGCTTGCAATCCCTGGAAGATTCTGGGAATCCGCGAATCTCGAATCTTTGCCATTTTTTTTTTTTTTTTTAGAGGTTTAAAAAGCAAGAGAAAGAAGGATAATCCTGGGCAAGACACACTCTCAGCCTTAGCAAAAGCCTAGGCAAAGGCAAACCTCCCTCTGGAGAAATCTGGCCAGGACAATAGTCATAGTTTTGCCTCAGGATCTCCCCAGATTGAAAATGACGTGAAGGCACTTTCTACAAAGGCAGGAAAATGTGGATTAATCGCACATTTTCCTGCCTGCATAAACAGGCCCGCATACTACAGTAGAGAGATAACCCAGGTCAAAACTGGCTTTTCTTTGCGTAGCTCCTTCTGGCATCCTGGGGTTTGTAGTTTCATGATGCACCAGCAGATTTCGGCAGAGCAGGCTGTGACACCTGGTAAAACTACAAACCCCAGAATTGTGTCTGAAAGAGCTTTGCAAGGGAGCCATGCAAAGGAATCTTTCAGCTGCCCTTCAAATCTCAAGAACACTGTACCTTCCAGTCAAGTGCTGAACTTAAATATTAAGTGTTCAATTTAAATATATTGTAATACAACCCCAGATGTAATTTCTGAAATTGTTAGCAAAGGCCACTATTACTCCAAGGGAAAAACTCGCCTACTCGCCATCTCCCCTTGTGTGTGCGTGGTCTCCCAGGTTTTCAGGCATCCCAGTCTCCAACAAACTAGTTGGTGGATTTGAAAGATTCAGTTTGCTTATTTTGGCACAGGGATTCAGATTTGCGAATCTCAAATCCTTGCCCAGGATTCGAGGGTTCGGTTGGCCCATCCCTAGTTTTTTTTTTCTCCCCTAATTTTTTATTAGAGTCATTTCAGAATGCCCTTTCTGGCAGTTTGAAAGCATTGGTTCATATCCTCTGGAGCAGCAGAAAAAATCTATCACTCCGTCTTCAACTCAACAGTCCTTCAAATATTTAAAGAAGGTTGTATCATAGGCCCCCTCGGTCTTCTCTCTTCTCCAGGCTAAATACACCCAAGTCTCATAAGGCCTTGTGGTTTCCAGAACTTTTACCATCTTGCTCACCCTAATCTGGATAAGTTCCAGCGATATTTTTTTTTTTTATCTAAACTGTGATGCTCAGAACTGGAGACAGCATTTCCAAGAAGTCAGTATCCAAGCTCTAGTTGAAAACTTCTAATGATTGAAAGTATCAGCTTCCAAGATTGCCCATTCCACAGTTGAATAGCTCCTACCATCCGGCAGTCCATCCTTTCTCAATCACCCTTTCTAGGAATTCCTGGCTAGAGTGAGTAGTCCTTCTGAGATCTTCTCCTCTGAACATTCACTTGCAGGGCACTCTTGCGAGGCCTTCTTTCCATGGGCACCCAACCCATTTAGTCTACACTTGGCTCCAGTAGCAACATCATGGCTGTTCTATCACATCGTCCCGTTGCCCATCTGCCTTGCTGGACTAAGGGAGGCAGCAAAGCCAGGGTGAACCATTGAGATAAAAGGTGGACATTGTCTGTGGGTGGACCTCAAGAAGCATCCATGACAGAACAGAAGCAAAGGCTCTCCCTTGGAATAGGAGCCACGTGCAGAATTAATCTTGTTTAAGAGCTTTTGGTTTCATGGAGATCTAAGCCTACTGCACTGTATGCTGGCCAGCTTTCACACTTTGAGAAGGGAACACCCAGTTTTAATGTGGATGCCCTTCCCACTTTGAAACACAATCTCCAAACACTGCCACTGCCCTGGCTGGTTTCTGAACAGTGAGCAAGGCAAACTTACCCGTGCCTGGGGTTGCAAGGTAGCAAAGAAGGCAAATGCTATCTTAGCCCGCATCAATAGAACTATAGTTACCAGGTTCAGGGAAGTAATAGTCCCACTATATTCTGCACTGGGCAGACCTGATCTGGAGTACTGTGTTCAGTTCTGGGCACCTCATGTTCAGAAGCTGGAACAAGGGCCATTTCTGCATTAGACTGCTGTAGCACTATTATTCCACTTTCAATATCCTATGGAATCCTGAGGTTTGCAGTTTAGGAGGCCCCTCCCTAAACTGCAAACCCCAAGATTCCATAGGATGTTGAAAGTGGAATCATAGCGCTATAGCAGTCTAGTGTGGAAATGGCCAAGGTCAGAGAAGGGCAATAAGAATGATAAGAGGCATGGAGAACAAAACATATGTGGAAAGGTTGAAGGAATTGGACATGTTCAGCTTGGTGAAGAAAAGACTGAGGGGTGGCATGATTGCACTCTTTAAATACGCCAAGGCTGCCACAAGGAGAGGAGGCAGGCCTGTTCTCTGCTGCCCTAGAGGGTAGGACCAGGCCTAATGGTTTTAAGTTCCAGGAGGGTAGCTTTTGATTGAACATTAGAAGGAACTTCTTGACAGTAAGAACAATTAACAATGGAAATAATTCCCTAGAGAGGTGGTAGGCTCTCTTTCTTCCTCTGAGTGTCTTCCAGAAAAGGCCAGAGAGCTCCCTCATGGAGATGCTCCAGCTGGAGAGATCCCACTTTGAGCTGGGAGTTGGGCTTGATGGCCCATGCAGTCCCTTCCAGTCCCAGAATTCTGCAGTTCTATGGATCCAAGATTTACGTGGCAGTGGCATTTTCCGTGGCCATTTGGCTGTGTTCACTGGGAATGTTGGAAGTCGTAGACCAGTGTTCCTGAAGTCACCATATTGGGAAAAGGTGGAGTATAAAAAATAACTGTGAATGGGATTGCGCATGGAAGTGTCGGTAGCCCAGGGGGATGACAGTTGTGGCCATTGCCATTCTCTCTGCGATGCATGTTGCACTCAAGAGAAGAAGGGGTTACGCAGCGTTTTGCCCTCCCTGGGCAGATCTTTCAGTCTCAGCGAAATGGGGGATCAATTCACCTCTCAAATGTGCGGCCAAGTTACCCGACGGCATGCGTGGCTCTTAATTGCTCCCAGCCTTCCCGATGCTGGTTCCCCGGCAGGAAAATTTTCTTCCTGGCAAGCTTTCCAGAGTGGTTCCAGCCAGGCTGTTGTGCATTAGCGCGAAATCGGTTTTTCTCATCAGCAAAGCTCTATTAAGACTGGTGTTTGTGTTTCATTTGCCCTCGGTCGCTGCGGGGAGGTCCTGGACGCTGTTATCAGCTTTGCTTGTAAAAAGGGAAAGGCTGCTCCTGACAGCTGCGCGGGCTCGGGCGGCTTGTAATGACCGTGTGCACCTGGAGTGGGTGCAGATGCACAGCAACAGCGCTGATCTGCAGCAGTGGGAGGAGAGATCGTTCTTGACTAGGGTTTCACTAACAAAATGAGGGGCTCCAAAGGGTAATTTAGTCCAGCCGCAATCCTCAGACAAAATAATTGCTGTCGAATGGCATTATCGCAGAACTGAGCCAAGACACCAGATGAGCAGCTGAATGCACAACCACGTGTCTAGGCAATGCCCACTCTGCATGCATGTGCAATGTTCAGTGTGCATCTACACGTGCAGTTGCAGTGCATGTACATGTCCAACTCTGAAACTTCTACTTCAGACAAAAATGTCCAATACTTCTGTAGGGGAACCTGCATTTGTGTGGGCAGAGTGTAGCGGTTTGCGTATCAGGCTAGGATTCTGGGAGACCTGGATGCAAATCCTCATGCAGCTGTAGAAACCCGCTGGGTAACTTTGGGCAAGTCACTCTCTCTCAGCCGCAGAAGAAGGCCTTCACAAACCCCATCTGAGCAAATCTTTCAAAGAAAACCCTGAGATAGGTTTGCCGTAGAGTTGCCATAAGTCAAAAATGACTTGAGGGCACACTAGTCAATGGCTTCAAACTGCGGGAAAAGAGGATCCACCTAAGCTTTAGGGATAACTTCCTGATGGTATGAAGACATTGGCAGTGGAATCTGGTGCTGCCTCAATGGTGTGTGGTGGGGGCTCCTCCTTCTTTGGAGGTTTTCATTTATTTATTCATTTATTTATTTCATTTGGAGGTTTCCGTTTAGGAGGCTGGATGGCCATCTATCAGAGGGAGAGCTTTGGTGGTGTCTTCCTGCATGGCAGAAGGGGGTTGGACTGGACGGCCCTTGGGGTCTCTTCCAACTCTAGGGTTCTATGATTCTAGGAAAAACAAGGAGGCACCAACAAGATTCCAGCCGACATCAAGAGTTTCTAACTCTCTTGAATACCCTGCCACCAGCAAGCCAGAGATTGTCCAAAGAGTACAGCCTCTACTGCTTTGGGTTTGGAGCGCTGATGTTTTGAAGCAGGAAGCCTCATAAATTGAGGGTATCATGGCGGGTATCTCAGATCCACTTCAGGTGGTGGAGAAAAGAAAAGTAGTCAACTTCAGCCTCTGCAGTTGGCCAGCGTTATGTGTTCTCAGGCGTGCTATGAACTGGAGTGGGGTATCTCGTGTCCCTCCGAGTATCGCCAAATGGACACTCCCAGCAGCCCCAAGCAGCGTATCCAGTGGTGAGGAATGTGGGTATTGCAGGGCAAGAACCTCTGGAGGTCTGCACGATTCCCATATAAACGGTATGAGTGGTCGGATCCAACCCTTCTTCTCTTGCCTGGCTCAACTGGGCTGATACCTTCACCCCGGATATAGTTCAGAGGTGCCTACCCAGTCCCTAGCCGGGGTTTGACATTCTGGAGTTCCGAAGCGCCCGCGGATATTTCAGAGACCGAGGAAGCGGCAGGCGGGGACGCTGCGTGGAATGACTGTTAAGACACCCCTGCCTCCGCTCAGTCCCGTAGGAACGTGGGGGCGGAGGGAGCGATTCGCCCCGGGCGGCAAGGGTTCTGGGGCATCCCAGCCAGTGGCCACGCCCCCACGTGCCCTGGCCGTGCCCCCTCCCGCCCCACCCCCAGACACGCCAAGCTCCGCCACTGCCTCCACTATATGTGTATCGCACATTGTGCCGTTCCTATCTGGGCCTATGGGCCGGATCCTACGTGGCTCTTACGGAGTACAATCTTCCAGAAGAGTAGTTCTGCGTTCCCTCCTCCGGCAGGAAGCTTCCAACACTGAAACTAGGGGTGTAATTCTTCCCTGATTTTCTTTGTAAAGGAAGCAATGAGAAACTTTAGCCATTTTCTCCCCATGGTGAGAAAGTCTTTGAAAACCATGCAGTTTTTGAAGTCTGTTCACCATCCGGGACTCACTCTGTGCAAAGGTTACACATTGTTGTTTTGCTTAAAAGGAAAAAAAAAACACACAGTCTATTCAGGAAGCAGCATTTCTTATGCACAAAATAATACTCCTACATAGAAATATTATTTTCTGAGCAGAAAATGCTGTTCCTGCACAGAAAATTCTATTTTCTGTGCAATTCATTCAATTTTGTGAATTTTGTGCAGAATAAGTCCCCAAGTGAGCATTTTCTGTGCCAGAAACAGCTTTTTCTGCACAATGTATATTTATGTGTAATACAACATACTGTTTTCTGTTCAGAAAATGGTGTTTGTTGTGCAGAAAATGAGGTTTTCTGTGCAAACCTCATTTCAGGTTGTCTGTGCAAATGAGGTTTTCTGTGCAAACCCCCCCATCATGAACTACAAGAATTGTCATTATTCTAGGATTCTTCTAGCCAGGATTTCTCAACACTCAGGAGACATGTGTTTTGACTATTTCTTTGGATTCTTATTTTTTTAAATATTCTTTCCATCCCTAACTGGAACATTTTGTGGCCAGAGGAGGGTAGGAGGAACCGGGCAGCATCTGCTTGTAGTTCTGCAGTCAGGGTAAGAGAGCTAATATTGCGTTTCTGGATCTCCAGTGCGTATGCTAGAATATACTGAACAGCAAACATGGCAACTTATTTTCCCCTCTGCAGATCTTCACCTGGACACTGTTTTGGCATATTCCATATTTCCCCAGCCACAAAATGACCATGGCAGGGGCCTCTAGACCTCCTTTCCAGTAGGAGGGGATATTGTTCAAATAGATACTGAATGCTGCTTTTCATGGGACCATTTCTGCACTACGCTGTTATAGTGCTATCATTCCACTTTCAAAAACATCCTATGGAGTCCTGGGACTTGCAGTTTAGGGAGGGGCCTTTAGGATTCTCGACCAGAGAGCTCTTGGGTCTCAGGAAACTACAAACCCCAGAATTCCACAGGATGTTGAAAATGAAATAATGGCACTATCACGGTGTAGTGTGGGAGGGCCCATAGTATCTAGAAATGGATGTATGTTCAGGGATACCCAAGTTAAAAAAATGTCACCATCAGGATTCTAGCCATTCCTTCCCTAAGTCCCACTTTTGGAAAAGAGACTCATTGCCTTTCTCTCTTGCCCACCATGTGCAACATCAGAGGTTGCAGGTTGGATGGAGCTGAGGGTCTAGAAGGCTGTAGTCTTCCAGGATCTTTTGTTCCCTTACATCCCACATGGTATCTAGAGGGTGAGGAGAAAGGGAAGTGGGGATGCCTGTTCACCTCATGACATTAGAGAGTCTATTCAAGAACTTCTAGGGGAGGATGACAAAGAGGCTGGAGGAGGGTGCTCCTCATCAGGGTTTTTGGACACTCTACAAGCTCCCTTCCTATATTTTTTCTTGAGCGTTTGAATGTTCTTCCCATCCCTACAATGCAGACATGAGTTGGAAAAATTCTAGGCCTGAACAGCTTCTTGTACCCATGGATATTCCTTGTTCCTCATCATCTGAAAAGAGCTGGTATCTCCTTCATGGTAGGATTCTCCTCCTGGGACCTGAACTATAGGCTTTGTTTGGCTTCCCAGAAAGAAGTTCACACTGGTCTTCCAATGAGATTGGGGTCTTAGTCAGGAATCAAGTGGATTCTTTAAGTCAGAGATTTGCAGAAACTGCCTTTTTGGTATCTACAGCCCCCAGAATTCTTCAGCCAGGCTGGTTCTACTTCAGATTGGCTGATGGATTCCGGAGATGGTAGTCCAAAGAGGCAATTACCCCCAAAGCTCTGCACAGCACTTCACTTACCCTCAAAAGCAACTGACAAAGTCAATCTTTGCATTTGTTTATTGGCAAAGGTTTCATTCCAATCTGCTGCATCGTGCCGGCAGTCATGAATGGATGATTTTGCTGAACTGCTGGGTTGTGGTTTTGGAGCTTGTGTTTCCCTTGCACAAGCGTTTGGTGTCCGAGTTAGGCCTGCCAATTCTGGAGGCTGAGCGGCAGCGAAGGAGGCCTGGAATCCTCCTCCGTAGCTGATTTCTTAATGAGTTGTCTTGAGTCAGATGCTTCACATTCCTTCCACTTTATGGCATTGTGTGTGAAAATCGCCAAAGAGCACTCCTTGCCTCATTAACCGCTGAAAGGCGACTGAAGAACGGTGAAGGAACTTTTCCCAGCAAGACCTGGCCTTCACTCTCTGCTTGTCTCAATGCCGAGTCTCCAAATGGATATAGTCTAAACACAAGATGGGAATCCCAGATTATCCGTGGAGTTTCTGTAGTAGCCTGGCTGAGAGAGGGGGTAGACCTTGTAGCTCTGCTCTTAAGATACAGAAAATAGAAGCTTTGCTTGCTTGCTTTCTTTGCTTTCCCACCCAGGATACAGGATGAGAAAGCTATGTCTGGGCTCATGTTTTGCAGAAGCAATAGGGCTATTGCTGGCTTTTGCCTCCAAGCAGATGGGCTTGACTGAGCAACCACATCAGTTCTTTTCAGATATCAGAACGTGTGGACAGTTAGCACCCACGGGCAGAGCAAGGCTGTTTCAGACCCTCCCCAGCCCTATATCAAAATCAGCATTGTTATTTTATCAATGCAGGTTAAGTATTCCTTAACCAAAGAAATGTTTCATATTTTAGATTTTTTTCTTGGCTTTTGGAATACATGTATTTGCATATACATACAGTGCACCCTCTGCGGATGCAACCTCTTTTCACATGCATGTGGGGTCATGCAGAGCCTTGCGCTCTGTTATCATCAGTGGAAGCACCAGCCATGCTCCTTTGCCAGCAGAAGTGGGCAAACATTGTATCCATTGACAATAATGGGACAGAATATTTGCATTTTTTTTTTTAATGTGAGGATCCGGGGAATAGATTGCCCCAGATATATGGAGAGTGCAAAGTTTTTACTTTGTTCAAATTACTTGTGTCTTTAATTCAGAAATGTTTTAAATTGCTTATATTGTGTGCCACCCAAGATCCTGTAATAAAAGAAGGGAAAGAAGTTTAAGAATAATAGTAATAGTGGTAATAAAAACAAGAGCAACAGCAATAATAGGAACAACAACAAACTGTGAAGATTCTCATCCCTCCAGTATTCTTCTTATCCAGGTTTCCCCAAAGGTGAAAATCTATCATTCAAGCATTTTCAAATGATGGCTGGAATCGTGCTATCAGCTAGTTGGCTAAGTACTGTTAACTAACTCTTGGCCGTACCTCCCTCACCCCCAAAAAAATATCGAATAGAAATGTCATGTATTCGTGCTCTGACTGCCAGCAGAGTGGACTTCCTTCTCCCCATGAGCTTCTCCTTAGCCATGAACTAGGGAGCTATGATTGCAGTGAAGTAGGGATCATGAATATAGATTCATAGGCCATTTCTGCACTAGACTGTTATAGCGCTATTATTCCACTTTCAACATCCCATGGAATCTGGGGGTTTGCAGTTTAGGGAGGGGCCTCGAAGGCCTCCCCTTCCTCCTCTCCTCAAAGGCCCCTCCCTAAACGGCAAACCCCCGGATTCCATGGGGTGTTCAAAGTGGAGTAATAGCGCTAGAACAATCTAGTGTGGAAATGGCCATAGATTTGGAAGGCGCTCTGTGGAGCATGAGGTCCAGCCCCCTGCTCAGTGCATGCTCTCCAGCTAAAACCTCCCGGCAGGGAGCTGTCCAGCCTCCTTTTGAAGACAGCCAGAGATACAGGTATCTCCGATATGGAACAGTTGCCTAGATTGGCTCATTTGTAACTGTTTCATATTTGGGGTCACTACTTAGTCACTACTGTAACACTATGGTCATAATTGTGACCCATCTCAACTTCACTGGGCATCAGTTGTATATGGAGAGGGAAGTCGGTTCTGCCCACGATGAGCGCATGGGTGAATGGTGTTTCCGTCAGCTTTGGGGAGGGAGGTTCAGGCCGTGAGAGACTACTTGGCTGAGCATGGTTAACTGGCCATTCTTACTAGCCCAAACCTCCAAAACCCTGGTGGCCTCCACACAGCCTGGAGCAGCTGTGACATCCTCAGACCCAAGAGCAGATTCTCAGTCGCCCCTGACTTGAGCAGATAAAGGAGGCCTAAATAGCCTAAAGGCACCAGGTTCCGTTTGTTCTTGGAAGCTATGCAAGATCTGCCCTGGTTAGTATGTGGATGGGAGACTGCCAACCAATACCAGGTGCCGTAGGCTATATTTCAGAAGGAGGAACTGGCAAAACCACCTACGGGGATTCCTGCTCTAAGAAAATCCAGTGAAATTTGTGGGGTCACCATAAGTCAGCAGGCAACTTCAAGGCACACGTACGAACAAGCAAACCGATATGCAGAGCGAGAGAGGTTATCACAGCACGTAAGTGAACCCGGCCTTCCCTATTCTGACGCCCTCCAGATGTGTTGGCCGAATTAGCCAAAGAACCCTAGGCAGGTTAGGAGACCCTCATGATGAGTATCATTCTGTCATAAGAATGCTTTCCTTATTCCGATTTCGTGCCAATAAACAACAAATAGCTAGCATATTTTCCCACTCCAATTTTTTTTTTAAATATAGGCAGCAATATCTAGATGGCTCCATGATTAAGGCAGTTTGCTGCAAATTAAACAGCCAGAAACTTTTCAAACAGTTCACAGAAATGTGGGGAATTGACCTTCTGGGAAATAAGGCGCAGGGAAGAAAAAGTATTCTTCAAGAAGGAAGTAATTAAAAAGCAAAAATTCCTTCTGCCACCAGCTGAGAATTCACC
Source organism: Cyclura pinguis (assembly GCA_030412105.1). NCBI lineage: Eukaryota > Metazoa > Chordata > Lepidosauria > Squamata > Iguanidae > Cyclura > Cyclura pinguis. The sequence continues at coordinate 2,732,391 of CM059601.1, forward strand.
AGTGTGTCTGTGAATTGTAAGTGTTTGTGTGGGCAACACTGGATGTCCCAGTGGGAACACTAAGTTCTCCAGTTTCCGCTTGCTCCCTGCCCCCGAGAGGGAGGACATGAACGAGGGGCTTTGGCAAGGCAGATGAGTGGACGACGAGGCTACTGCCTTGTGGGGATGCAGATGGCAAAGCAAAGCATTCCCACCCTGCGTGTACCCAGTCCGAACTCAGTGGCTGGTACCCTATCGCCATCTTATGCAGTCCTCCCTCCGCATTCAGGGCTTTGACCTTTGTGAATCTGATTATTCACAAGACGTGTGCCAGTCTTCCCCCCTTCATTCCTCTTCTCACGTTCCCTTGTGTATCGCCAGGCACAGAGAAGAAAGGCAAGTGCCCAGGAAAAAGGCGAGGAAATTGGGAGAGAGGCTCCAATGTGGAGCTCCCCCTCCAGCTCGCCTGCCTCTTGCCCCTGTGAGGAGAACTTGCACCGAAGCCATAGGAAAGGGAATTACTGGGGGGAAGGCTCGCGAGCCCCTCCATCCCCCAGTTCCCTTCCCTTCGGGGCCATTGTGTTATGCACTTCTTCAGTTCACAGTGATTCAGACAGAGTTCTGCAGGTGAGAAGACTGCAATTGTAGCTGCAGGTTCTTGGACGGTGTATAAGTACTCATCAGTGCCTGCCGTGTACCCACTGATTCCCTGGAATTGTAGAAGCAGCACCTGTGCATTACTTCCCATTGCATGAGGGGACAAGAAGCAGCAGGAATGTGGGCATTGCTTGCATAGTGTTGGCATTCACCAGAAGATTGGGAGACGGGGCAAGCTTGTTTTCTGCTGCTCCAGAGACTAGGACATGGGCCAATGAAAAGAGAATCCACCTAAACCTTGGGAAGAATTCCTGAGGGTAAGAGCAGTTTTACAGTGGAGTACACTAGTGCCTGGGAGTGTGGTGGAGTCTCTTCCTTCTTTGGAAGTTTTTAAAGGGAGGCTGGGTGGCCATCTGTCAAAAGGACAGCTTTGATGGGGTCTTCCTGCCTGGCAGAAGGGGATTGGACTGGAAGACCCATGGGGTCTCTTCCAACTCTCTGATTCTGTGGTTAGGATAGTGGGTCACCCTGTAACAACATGATGATAGATTTACACTGGGGAAAGACCTTGTAGGATCTTGGCATTTGGATTTATTTCATTTTATTTTTTGTTGTAGAACAGACTTGTGTAAATCAATTTTGATATGCAGATTTAGCTTAAAATCTTGAACATTTTCATGTAATTTCAGGACAAATTGGCCACCCCTTTTTTAAAAAGTGCTGATTTGGGGTTTGGGTGGAACTTAGCATGAAATGAAGGTTATTGATTTTAGGTATGCCCTCTTAGTTAGTGTTTTGTTTAAATCATAAGTAAAATCATGAATATCAACCCAGAAAAGACTAGATCAATTTGCACATAGACACACACACACACACAATCCATGCATAAGTCTCAGCTTGCCAGAGGTTGTATGGATGTCTCCTGAACTTGCAGCTGTTCTTCTGCAAAGAGGAGGCAATTAAACTTTGCTCCTCCTGTTTCCCAACAGGATGCAGCTGGCAGGCAAAATAGTATAGAAGGAATCCTGCTGAAGAGCCCAGCTGATCTCAGCTCTTTCACTTTCCTGAGACTGTGAGGGGGCTTCTGAGATCCTGGAGAGCCAGGGTTGGCACACGGCTCTGTCTGATTTTGGGCTCCTTTGCAGCATAATGTCATCCTGGCCTGTACTGGAGATGACTGGAAGCGATGATGGATTTTGTTGCACCCCTGAGCTGTGGGGGGGGTGGAGTGTGGGGACCAGCAATACAACCTGTTATAACCCTGCAAAGATGTTCTTCCTTCACTGAAGGCCAAAACCCCGCACTTTTTTCAGCCAAAATACTTTTGGGGTGCAAGGGCCTTTGAGAGATCCGACAGACTATAACCCTGGAGACCAGGGTCTGAATTCCTGCTCAGCCATGAAAACCCTCCGGGTGACCTTGGGCAAATCACTCTCTCTCAGCCTCAGAGCAAAGCAAGGGCAAACTTCGTCTGAACAAACCATGCCAGGAAAACTCCGTTGTAGGGTCACCAGAAGATAGAAACAATTTGAAGGCACACAAGAACATGGGCTTCCCCAGAGTGACCTGGGACAAGTCAAACTCTCAGCCTCAGAGAAAGGCAGGAGCAAATCTCTTCCAAATATGTCTGGCCAAAGAAACCTTGCCTTGGGCTTGCCATAGTGTCTCCATAAGTTGGAAATGACTTGAAGGTCCACAGCAGCAGCAACAATGACAACAGGGCCTTTGAGGAATCAGTGAGGGGGTCCCATGGGCCGCCACATGATTCTCACCCATGCATTAAAATAACCTGGCCCAGGAGCCTAGTAACGTAGGAATCCCCTTCTACTGAGTGGCCCTTGGTGTCCCTCAACACCAGTATTGTCAGCTCTGACTGGCAGCCATGGCTCTACTCCAGGTCCTCTTGCAGGAATCTTTCCTACCCTACCTGAAGATGCCCGTGGGGATTAAACTTGGGATATTCTAGGTAGGAGCATAGGAAATTGCCTTATCCTGAGCCACCGACCCTTGGTTCATCCATGTCCAGTATTGCCAACTTGGGCTAGCAGCCATGGCACTCTCTTTCCAGAGTCTCAGGCAGGTTTCTTTCTAACACTACCTGGAGATACCACGAGGGACTGAACCTTCTTCAGAGAAATCCAGGAAGCTGTTTGTATGCTGAGACAGACCTTTGGGGGTTCCTCTTGCCCAATATTGCCTACTCTGATTGGCTGACATGGCTCTGCATGGCTGGAGGCAGGATTCTTTCCTTTCCATTGACTGGAGATCCCAGAGATGCCCTCCTGGTGGTCTCCGATCCAAGGACTAAACAGGTAGGATCTTAGCTTCTGAGATCAGGTCTCTCAGCTGGTACTGTGATCCTCAGATCAATTTCTCCCAGCCCATTGGAAGCAAAACTGGACATGCACATTCTGTAGGCTCCGTTCCTCCTGAAATGTTACAGCACACTACCCAAAAGTGTGAGATTTCCACAGCTGCAGGTCAGATAGAAGGGTCCATCATGCAGCTGCTTGCCCAGAGGGCATGTCCACTTCTTTTCCCTTTGCCCACAAAGGCTGGTCATTGTGCCTGGACAATGAGCCACTTCACTGGCTTACACAGCTTGCAGTGTAGCATGTGGTTCATCCCATAACCAAGGAGGTTTGCAGTGGTGTGCAAAATTGCCACCTTCACTTGTGGCGAGCAACTCAGGGTAGCCGTATGTATTGGGTTGGGATATTTTTAACGTGGCCTGGAGACATGTCACTGTGTCACTTTATATAGAATGCCTCGAGAACCATTTGGCAAAAGTTGTGTGTATGTGTGGGTACAGGGCATCACCACAACTTGTCACTAGAGATACCACGAAATTTGTGTTTGCGAGACTAGCTGAGTTTCAGGGGGTTTGCCTCACAGAAGGGCTCAGGGTTAAGAATTCATCAGTTCCTCTCAGGCTCACATGATATCCATCAGAGAGAGAGAGAGGAGAATTCACCTGTATCTGTTTATCTCGAAGCAGGAGGTGTTACAATCAGTTGACACCAGCTCTCAAAAGGACTTGTTGCAGCCCCCTTTGAGTTACTTGTGTCCATAGAAGAAACACGGGCTGGAATTCTGTTAGTGAGTTGTGGCTGATCGGGTGACTTGGAGATCTCCAATCCAAAGGGTCACCCTAAGTCAAAGTCAACTGGGTGGCAGTTAACAACAACTATTGCACATGCAGTTGTGCATTTTTGAGTGGTACATAACAATTTAACAATGCATTCTGTGTTTCACTTGATTTATTGGGACTGTTTGAGCATCCACGGTGCATTTCTCATTACACAGGGGAACAAGAAGCAGCATGTGCTCAGAGACATCATCATCAGTTGCACAATGCTGTTCCTCAGCAAATGAGTGGTATAGCACATCCATCATGTGAAGCTGTGAGTGTAGGGCCATTTCTGCACTAGACTGTTATAGCGCTATTATTCCACTTTCAACATCCTATGGAATCCTGGGGTTTGCAGTTTAGGGAGGGCCCTCAAAGGCCCCTCACTAAACTGCAAACCTCAGGATTCCACGGGATGTTGAAAGTGGAATAATAGCGCTATAACAGTCTAATGCAGAAGTGGCCTAGGTTTACAGTATTCAAGCATGGTATGGGATCTGTCCATATTCTTTTTTTTTTCTTGCCAAAAGCAATAATTTTTTTTATTAAAAACCTTGGTGATTTTTTTTTCTAATGAAACTCCTAAAATGCAGGAAGATAACTGAAAAATAGCATCATTTTTTAAAAAGAAAATTTCATCCAGGACATGAGGAAATCTTGATTCTCATGTCCGAAATGTAAATCAGTGAAGATTTGTACTGCTAACCTAAGCACATCTGAGCTCCTCTTCTTCCCGCCCCAGCAACCAACTCATGGTGATGTCACCACGTACTTGCCACAATAAAAATGTCCACGTTTGTTGGCCAGAAGTCTCAAACATTTGCATTTAAAAGCTCTCTGATGAAGTGTCCTGGCTCTGACAAACCTCGGGCGCCTTTCCCGGTGACCTCACCACTAGACTCTTAAACTCCGTGTTAAGACACACGCCCGCGCGCACACACCAGTGTTCCCAGCACAACGTGGGACAATAACGGCCGCTGTTCCACATGCAACACTTATAAAGCATGACACTGTTGCAGAATAGGAGAGAGAAAAAACCATGGGGAGCTGGTCAGGTGAGAGATTTCGTGAAAGCAGCTGGAAGCATTACAACTCCAGCTGGAGAGAATGGGAGAGAAAAACACAGCGAGGGAACACGCCATGAACTACACATGGTACCCAAAAGAGAGATTTGTTCCAGAAGATAGCGACAGCCTCATTTTATAACATTGGTGAGGACACAGGCATTGCTTGGCTTTGCAGTTATTCCTCACTATGCTTGGAGGCCTCTTCCAACAGAGACTAAAATGGCTTCCCATTCCTAGACTCAGAGGACCAGTCGTTTTGGCTTTATGTTCCATGCCTTGCTCTCTTCTGCTGAAAAGGCCCACACAGGCATAAGGAACCTGATCTTCTGTAATAATGTTCTGCACATCTGTGACTCTTTCTCTCTGCACTGGGGATATAAATCAACCCTTCTTTCCTGCTCACAGACAGGAATGAAACATTTCAGAAGTTTTCTCCCTACTAGGTGATAACAACAAAAGTTTTTGCACAGTTTCGAATGTGTTTTTTCATTTGTCGACTTTTTCCTGCAACAAACAAATAAATAAATAAATAGAAAAAAAAGCTGTGTTTTGCATTTGTGGACTTTTTTTCTGCAAAAAAAAAATTGAAAAAACCTGTGTTTTGCATAAAAAGCAACCTTTTCTGCAGATTTTTTTTTTGTTTACAAAAAAAAGATCCAAAATGCCCCCCTCAAATTCAGTAAGAAGTAGCAGTAAGTCATTCACACTGAAGTGTCCCAAAATTTTGAAGACACCAAGGTGTTGTTATGCCCCATTAAAAATGCTCAACTGCATGTAGAATGGTTAGATTTCTGAGACTCTGTTTATGCAACCCCACAGTGGCTGTTTTTGCATGATATTCAAAACAGCATGAACAGCTCGAGAGAACCATCATGCTCGAAACATTGGACTCCGTGTCAATATAGACATTGAGCCATGGCTGAAAAATACAACCCCGACCATGAGGTTACTCACTTGTTTGTAAAACACCAAGAGGATCACAACCTCTTTATTTTGAGCAATATATAAATGTTTTGGGATGGAGGGATGCACAAAAAGCAGTCAAAAGATGCAGTTAAAAAGCAATGTTTTCTTCCATTCTCGTGATGGAGAAATTAATATCATGGCAACTGACCTTTTTCTCTCTGGGGCATTTTGATTTCTCGAGACACCATTTTTCACCAGGAGAAAGAAACTGTTTGAATATTTTCGACATTCCTGTATCATGCATTAGCCCTGGACCATGGGATACTAGACTGCTACTGCATGACACAGACATTTCTTTCGTAAGTAGACAGGATCATAGAATCATAGAATCATAGAAAGGCAGAGTTGGAAGAGACCCCAGGGGCCACCCGGTCCAACCCCCTGCCATGCAGGAACACCCTCAAAGCACTCCCTTTGACAGATGGCCATCCAGCCTCTGCTTAAAAACCTCCAAGGAAGGAGACTCCACCACACTCCGAGGCAGCAGATTCCACTGCCAGACAGCTCTGACCGTCAGGAAGTTCTTCCTGAAGTTCAGGTGGAATCTCCTTTCCTGCAGCTTGAATCCGTTGCTCCTTGTCCTGGTCTCTGGAGCGGCAGAAAACAAGCCCACTCCCTCCTCTACATGGCATCCCTTCAAATATTTAAACATGGCTATCATGTCCCCTCTTAACCTTCTCTTCTGCAGACTGAACATACCCAGCTCTCTAAGTCTATCCTCATAGGGCTGCATGGCTTCCAGGCCCCTCACCATTTTGGTCGCCCTCCCCTGGACCTGCTCCAGCTTGACCGTGTCCTTCTTGAATTGGGGTGCCCAGAACTGGACACAGGATTCAAGATGAGGTCTAACCAACGCAGAGTAGAGTGGTACCAGTACCTCCCTCGATCTAGACACCAGACTCCTATTGATGCAGCCGAGAACTGCATTGGCTTTCTTGGCTGCCGCATCACACTGCTGACTCATGTTCAGCTTGTGATCTATTAAGACTCCTAGATCCCTTTCACACGTACTGCTACTGATAGCACATTGGACTCAGGAAATCTGAGCCAAAGTCTAATGTGGCTGGAAAGTTCTGTAGGTTAAGATATTTTCTCTGACTACCTTGAAGGGTTTTTGTAAGATTACACTGAAAGAAGAACCTGATGTACATTGAGTTCCTTGATGATCAGGTACACCTTACACAATGAGATATAAAGACAGAAAAATCAAATAGATTTTTTGCTTCATATTATTCTGTCTGGAGAGAACTTGGGGGAAAAAATCACTTTTTGAGGGGACCACAACTCCCAGAACCCACCTTCTGCCTGACATCTGGCACTGTAGATTCAAAAAGTAACTTTTCCAAGTTTTAACCAGGACCGTGGACAGGATTTCCTTGTGGGGGAGTGGGGTCCAGACTTTCCAAGGGCACTTAATTTTTAAAGTGTTCTTGGCACAGTGTTAGAAAACTTTAAAACCCGTGAGTGGAAAAACGTGGTGGTAAGGGAGTGGATTTAATCCCTTTAATGCACTTTTTAACTGCCTGAGCAAGAATGCAATCCAGATGTCTCAGCAAAGGGACTTCGTTTTCAAAAAGCGCTGAGCCCTTGTTTTCGGAACCCAAATTGGTCTGAGTATCGTGTTTGGATGGCTCAAACGCGGAGGATTCCAGGAGTCTGGGGTTGGCTGGCAGCACCTTGCTCTGAAACAAAGACCGCTGACTTGGAAAGGTGTTTCCATGATTCTAGCAGAACTTGCTTCCAAGTAATTGTGCTCTGGCAAGCCACTGTTACTACATGGTTCAAGGTCAAGGACTGACTCCGCTTCCAAGATGGTTCAAACAATCATGGGTGGATAATACTCATGGAATCCTGGAGCTGGAAGAGACCCCGGGGCCACCCAGTCCCACCCCCTTCCTCCCTGCAGGAGACACAATCAAAGCCCTCCCTTGGACAGATGGCCATCCGGGCTGTGTTTAAAAACCTCCAAAGGAGGAGGAGGAGGCTCCACCACACTCCGTTCAGGCTGCAGCAGATTCTGCTGTCAATCGGAAGTTCTTCCTAATGTTTAGGTGGAATCTCTTTTCCTGAAGTTCGAAGCCATTTCTCCATGTCCTAGTCTCTGGAGCAGCAGAAAACAAGCTTGCTCCATCCTCCATATGACATCCTTCCCAGTATTTCAACGTGGTTATAATGCCTCCTTTTAACCTTCTCTTCTCCAGGCTAAACATGTTCATCTCCCTAAACCTGGGGTGTCAAACTTGGGCCGCATCCGCATGATGGTTGCCCTCAAAGGGCTGGATGTATCTGTAAGGCTATATAAATATATCTACTCTTTTATCACATTAAATAATTGCCTCTGCATTTGGTTAGTACTGGTTTTAGTAATAACTAGGTCTGAAACTAGAAGTCTAGGAAAAATAATGGCAAGCGGTCCGCCAGACCCTCTCCGTGCCTCTTTCTGCCCCCCCCCCAGCCCCTCTCTCTACCTGGTGAGTCTCACGAGCCGTGCGGAGCGTTGCCATGGTAACCCGTGGCAATGCTCTGGCGGCGAGACTTGGATAGGGGAGCAGTCAGAAGTAGAAGTAGATCGCAAGTGCTGGCTGCGGGGCCCCTCGTCGGAAGACCGGCAGCCGGGGGCCTGCGACGTGGGGATGGGGCTTACCAGGCGGAGGGAGTGCCGCACCTGTAGGAGGGGTGAGAGGGCCACGTGAAATGGGCTGGCGGGCCAGATTCAGCCCATAGGCCTTGCGTTTGACACGTGTGCCCTAAACCACTCTTCACAGGGCTTCGTGGTTTCCAGGCCTTCTACCATTTTGGTCACCCTCCTCTGTACGTATTTCATTTTGTCGCTATCCTTCTTGAGTCGTGGCGCCCAGAACTGGACACAGGATTCCAGGCGGGGTCTGACCACAGCAGAACAGAGTGGTACTATCACATCCCTCGACCTAGACGCTATACTTCTGTTGACGCAGCCTAGAGTTGCGTTGGCTTTTTTAGCTGCTGGTGCTTTGCCGTATTGACTCATATTCCGCTTGCAGATGGAGAGGCAAGTAGGGTTCCAGAGAGTGGGCAAGAACAGAGGTACCTTTTGTCGAGCGAGAGATGTCGTGAGGTGGAATCCTATCACAAAGGGGTCAAAAGGAAGTTTTCTAGTTTTGGACTGAGCCAAACACTGTGTCATCACTGAGTCCCAGTTAATAAAATAGGCCAAGAGTTCCAAACAGAGGCAGTAGCTGCGGTTGGAAACTGAGGATTGCAAATGGTCTCGCCAAGCTGCTGATGGTGTCCAATACAAGCAGGAAATTATTCTGTCGTGGGGAAACCTCTTTTGTTTTGAGGTAGCTCCCATTGCCTGGAAACATGGCTTCTTTGCTTGGCGAATGAGAACCCCAGGAACGCTCCTGCTCCTGAAAGGCCAGGGCCTTTGCCAAAGCCCAATGAAGTCACTGGGAAAAGTTTAAAAATGTGATCTCTTCCTCGTACAGTGCCCAGTTTCCTTCCCACCAAAATCCAGATGAGGTAATTAGCCTGTCTGTCTCCACATATTCCCACAGCACCTTCAGACATACCCGCGGCTTGGCCAGCCGGACCCTTCCCCTTGTTCCTGGGAGGAACAGCGTATGGAGCTGGACGTGTTTAGCTTGGAGAAGAGGAGACCGAGAGCGGGCATGACAGCACCACCTTAAATATCTGAAGAGACGTTGTGTAGAAGATGGGAGTGAGCTTGTTTTCTGCAGCCCCCAAGACTCAAACACAAAGCGATGGATTCCAGTTGCAGGAGAAGAGATTCCACCTGAGCTTTAGGAAGAACCTCTTTAGTGTAAGAGCTGTTCAGGTGGGGAACAGGCTGCTTGCAAGGGTCGTGGACTTCCTTTGGAGGTTTTTAAGCAAAGGTTGGATGGCCACCTCTTGGGGGTACTTCAACTGTGGATGCCTACAGGGTCGTGAGTTCATGTAGAGGGCCCTTGAAGTCGCTTCCAAGTCCAAGACTCTATGACTTGGGATGGCTATGTGGATACAAACCACTTTCTTGGTGGTGGAAACCTTCCAAGTTTTTTCAAAGTTCTTGGAGTTCTATGTTGCTCCATATCACCAGCACCTCACATTAAGTCTGGTTTCCTTTTGGAGGAAGGATGACGGGAATCATAGAATTGAATCCTAGAGTTGGAAGAGACCTCACGGGCCATCAAGTCCAACCTCCTGCCATGCAGGAAGACACAACCAAAGCACCCTTGAGAGATGGAGTTATGACTCCATTTACCATTCTCTGTCCCCTCCTCCCCACCCCAACACACACACACACACACACACACACACAAAATAGACCAGAATCCTGTTGTACTTTTGGGGGCCTGTGTGCAATGAACATAGTCAGTTCATCAGTGCACAAGTCCGTAAATGGAGTCCATAAGTGTCACCTCTGCCCATGGGCAGTTGAGCTACTGAACCCCTTGGATTTACCAATGTGTTGACTGAATGAATGGGTCTACTCTAGCTGGGACTAAACAGTGGGGTTCCAGACATGCAGTTGTATCAGTGCCTTCAGTGTCCCATGTGATTCCCTGGGCTTGCAGGAACATCTCCTGTGCATTGTTCCTCATGGGACAAGAAGCTGCAGGGATATGAGCAGGGACACCGTTGCTTGCACAGTGTCGATACTCGGTGGTGGAGTGTTGGAGTGAAACCACTTTATAACTATGTGAGTAGAGATTTATTCCACTTAAGAATGACGTAGGATCTGAGACAGTTTTTTAAAAAAACAACACCGCGCTTAGTTAGCCTTAGAGAAAGGACCAGTCTGGCATCCACGTGGTCATCCAGTGGGAGTGTTTTCCAAACAAGAAAAGCAACCGGGATCACTGTTACCCACCCACATACATGCAAAATGGAGCGACAGGAATGTTCCTAGCTAGTTTAAAAAAATTAAAAACGCATATATTAAGTCGGTGGAAAGCATCTGTGCTTTGCGTGTTCCAGGGTGAACATTTTAAAAATCAGACTTCACACCAGAAGGATGAAGGGAAGGGGCAGAGGTTGTTGTTGTTATTGCTGTTGTCAACTCCAGCTTATGGTGACCCTATCCTAGGATTTTCTCAGCAAGATTTGTTTTCAGAGAAAGTTTTCCATTGCTTTCCTTTGAGGCTGAGAAAGTATGACTTGCTCAGGGTTACCCAGTGGGCCTTAATGGCTGGCTGGGAATTCAAATGCTGGTCCCTCTGAGACCTTCAAGTCAAAAGAGACTGCAAGGTTGGCTTTCCCTGCCATGACATCCTAATGATGCCATCCTAAGGACATGCAGTGTTTTAAGGTTTGCTTTCGTCTAATGCCTTGTAACTTCCCATGCACTAGGGTACCACATCATTTGCTGTTTTCTGCCGTGTAATGCATGTAGTGCTTTGCTGCTTGTTGCTGTGTAAAAGGGGTTGGAAGGGAATGGTGGAAAGTGAATAAAAAATAAAGACCCAATCTTTTGGGAATGAGGGTATGCTGATACAATAAACTTTGGTAAGGAGGAGAACAAAGGCAAACACAAGGCCAGACTGCTGGTAGGCAAGAAGCTAGCCTGGGAAAACAAGCTCCTTTAATTAGCTGGCCAAGAAGGGCCTCTCTCACACAAATTTGCAGTGTTGCTGCATATAAGATGCTGTAATTCTAATAGAGCTTTTAGTCTTGACAATGACCAGAATGTACAAATAAAGCTTTACAAACTTCTAAGTCTATTCTTTGGGACTCAAGTTATCCAGTACTTGACAGAGATTTATGACAACCCTGTCATGGGATTTTCTTGGCCAGTTTTCTTCAGAGGAGGTTTGTCAGTGCCTTCTTCTGAGGCTGAGAGAGTATGACTTGCGTAGGGTCACTCCGTGGGTTTTTGGGACTGAGTGAGGGTTTCAGTCATGGTCTCTCAAAAGGGGCAGCGCTCTCTAGGAGCAGAGCTCAGGGGAGGAAACATTTATGTATTCCACAACAATTCCATCCTGTCTTGAGGAGAGAGCTCCTTTTCTCCTGTCAAAGCAAGCAAACAAACAAGAACAGTTGGGGACTACATCTCTCAGCATCCACAAAGCAGAAGAGGCTGGTAGCTCACATGCCACTGGGTGGTGAAGGCACTCTGAGTTTCCAGATGTTGAAGGAGTTGTCCCAGGTGTTGAAAATTATTCCCCAAAAGATACAATTCCGACTAAAGACTAGAGCAGATTCACAGCCCTACTGGCATGAGAGCCAGCGGTCCCAATTGCTTTTGGAAACTTCAGACCAGTTTTAGGAACGGCAGACCAATAAGGCAACTTTTCCAAGCTCGCTGGTCATGCCCCACTCCAGCTGTATCCCTTCTCTGCTTTTGCTATGTATGTTGGAGACCCACCTAACAAACTGTGAGAATGATCAAAATAAGGGCCGGAATCCTGCAAGTGTCTTGTGCGTCCGTGAGTTCTCCTAGGGAAGTGGTTGGACATTTTGGTCCAATGTGGAATGCCCACATCCAGTGCAAGATTATAGAAGCAGAGTTGTGCATGTGCTGCCATTGTGTATCACATCGAGAAGTGTGCATTGTACATGTGTATTGCACATGGTACATCTAGTTGCACATTCAGTGGCCCAGTTTCACAAATCACTGAGAAGGTGCTGTTGCACATTCATAGAATCTTAGTTGGAAGGAACCTCAAAGGCCATGAAGTCCAACCCCCTGTCATGCAGGAAAAAACAATTGAAGCACTCCTGAAAGAGGCCCATCCAATCATAGAATCATAGAATCATAGAGTTGGGAGAGACCCCAGAGGCCATCCAGTCCAATCCCCTGCTATGCAGGAACACCCTCAAAGCACTCCCGACAGATGGCCATCCAGCCTCTGCTTAAACACCTCCAAAGAGGGAGACCTCACCACACTCCATGGAGGCTGCCTATTCCACTGCTGGACAGCTCTGACCATCAGGAAATTCTTCCTGAGGTTCAGGTGGAATCTCCTTTCCTGCAGCTTGAATCCATTGCTCCTTGTCCTAGTCTCTGGAGCGGTAGAGAACAAGCCCTCTCCCTCCTCAACATGACATCCCTTCAAATATTTAAACATGGCTATCGTGTCCCCTCTTAAGCTTCTCTTCTGGAGACTAAACATACCCAGCTCCCTAAGGCGTTCTTCATAGGGCATGGCTTCCAGACCCTTCACAATTTTGGTCGCCCTCCTCTGGACACGCTCCAGCTAATGATTAAAGACTCTCTGAAATAGTTTCTCCCACTGTCACATGGCTCTTACAGTCAAGAAGTTCTTCCTGGTGTTTGGGTGGAATCTGTTTCTTTGTAATTTGAATCCACTGGTTTGTGTTCTAGTCTCCAGAGCAGAGGAAAGAGCTTGCTGTGTCTTTGAGTTGCTGTGTAATTGAATGGGCATAAATTACTCTCCATTTCCTGGGTTAGGATCTTAACCAAGATCTTCTGCAAAGTTAATGAAAGGAGATGAATTGCTCAGGAAGGGGGGTGGAGCAGGGTGGAACGCCGTGTCGCTTTTCCTTAATAAGAAATACTGAAAGAACGGTTTTCCAAAAAGAGGCATTGGAGGCAAGTTAGGAGAGCATCCATGTGGGCCAGGTGGTTGCAGAAACAGACTTATGTTCATTGACAAGCTGGAACAAGTCCAGAGGAGGGTGACCAAAATAGTAAAAGGCCTGGAAACTGCAAAGCCCTATGAGGAGCAACTTAGGGAGCTGGGTGTGTTCAGCCTAGAGAAGAGAAGGTTAAGAAGGGACAGGATAGCTCTGTTTAGGTATTTGAAAGGATGTCATAGGGAAGATGGGGCAAGTTTGTTTTCTGCTGCTTCAGGTACTAGGATTCAATGGAGCAATGGCTTCAAACTACAGGAAAAGAGATTCCACCTAGACATTAGGAAGAAATTCCTGATGGTAAGAGCAGTTTGAGAGTTGAATAAGTTTCCTTGAAGTGTGGTGGAGTGTCTTCTTGCATGGCAGAAGGGGGTTGGACTGGATGGCCCCTTGGGGTCTCTTCCAACTCTATGAGTCTATGATTCTTTTATTCATCCACTTCGTTACCATCCTACCGTAATGCAAATATCTCAGCTATGCCACTCACTCCAGTTTCACATTGTTTCCTTTAGAGTTGCTTTCCTAGCTGACTTTGCATCAAATTCCAGCTGAAACCCTTCACTTAAAAAGAAAAAAAACCAACCATGGTGTTATTCCTTTCTTCAAGATGGATGGGCAAAAGAGCTGAACTCTGCATGTTTACATTCAGGTCTCTGAGGTCATGCTTCCCAGAAGTGAGGGCGGCGGGGGAGCAGCATGCGCACATGCTCTGAGAACAATGTCAGAAGTCTTGGCATGTGCTCTCAGCTTCTTTTCCTCATTCAGTACTGATAGAAGAATAATCATTTTTGTGCTCCAGGGAGAGCAAATGCAGAACCCTTGGAAAACTAGAGCAGAACTCAGCCAGGCCAAATCCGTGCTGCATAACAAATTCCAGAGCGAAGGGAGAGTCCCCTCCATTTCTTCAATCCCCACTGACTTTTCAGTTCTCATACATAACAGCCCAAATTCTGGTGGTGTCTTAGGCAGATGTAAGTTCCACTACAGAAGTAACTGGACATTTTTGTACAATGCATATAAGTTCCACTGCAGAAGTAAGTGGACATTTTTGTACAATGCATATTGTCTGCATTCTGTTCACAGTTGAGGAAGTGGAATTGCATATGCTTTAGCATGGCACATGGATGCGCACTCTGTGATGATGAACCTTTTGCATAGATGGGCATTATGAGTTATGCTGGATGTCCGTTGTGTCTTTATTGTGCATTGAGCTGTAGTTTTGGTGTCTTAAGTTGAGGAATGTTACCATTCAACCCGAGGGTCCCATTACACAGTTAATGTCTAATTCTGCCTGGGGAAATTTATCCTATGCAACCCTCATGCAACCCCAAGTTGGATTTCAGGCTATGTGTAACAGGTGATGGAAGATGGAGGGGTCCCAGTCTCCCTTTGCTAAATCCTCGCTTATCCCTTATGGGGCCACTTCCAGACTTTTCCCTGCCTAAGGCAAAGAACAAGCTGGCATCCTCTTGCCTATTCTATGCATAGAAGCCAACTGGGTTGGCCACAGTATATTTTGACAAAATATATGATGACGCACTGTCTCCCACCTAGTGGCTTGTCTGTTGTTTTGGAATTTTATTGTTTCTGGTGGGTCTTTCAGTTTGGAAGGTATGGTTCACTCTCAGCTGGCATCCTACCGGTAATGGAGTTTTTTGGTCAAGGTATAACATCGGTTGTTGATTTTACCATCACATAAGTGGAGATCTACGAGTGTAATCGTTGCTCATGCAGTTGTGCATTCTTGGATGTTGCATAGCATCACTGGCTTCCGTGTGCTTTCCTGATTCCCTAGATTGCAGAGGCAGCAGCATATTTGCAGATGCACGGTTGGTTGGACAGTGTTGGTATCTGGTAGAAGAATAGTCTAACTCGACCCCCAGTTAACTACATAGGTGGAGGCATTGCGCCAGCACCACACAACTCTGCAACCATAAAGTTGGACTCCTTAATGCAGAGTCTTGGCCTGTGTTTTTGTTATGTAAGTAGCGGCTTCAGGAGAGACTTGCGCCATGAGGAGTGCAGGGCTAGTGGGGGGCGATAAGGGCCCCGGCCACGTTTCCAATGAAAATCAGTCTTCTGCTCCTATTTGTATGAAGAGGAAGGGCTCCGTTGGCCACAGTACAAAAAGCATTGTTCCTTGGTGGAAGGCAGCAGTGCTTTTCTTAGCAGAAGAAGGTCCGGAACCTGTTTTGCATGAAAGGAAAGCTGCTTCTTAGAGCAGGTGCCCCCACCAGACTGGAGCAAATCCTGTTTCTCTTTACTCTGCAGCTCACCCCATGCAATAATCAACAGGGTTCTCTGACCTGCCACGTAGCATTGTCAGAGCACTGTAGAGGTTGCCACGGGGAGCAGAGGGCAGGGATATCCAACCAGCTACATGCACTGAAACCTAGATCCAGGCCTCTGTGTGTGTGTTTGAGGCCCCTCCCTAAACTGCAAACCCCAGGATTCCATAGGATGTTGAAAGTGGAATAATACCACTATAACAGTCTTGTGCAGAAACTTGGAGGGTGGAAAAAAGAAATTACTTTTGGACTACAACTCACAGTGCTGACTGAGGGATTTTGGGAGCTGTAGTCCAAAAAGGAACTCTCAACTATCTATGCGTGGTGTGATCAAAAATGTACTGCACTTCCCTAAGAAAGGAATTGAAAAGAGGGGAAAGGGAAGTTATTTCCAGCCACCAACTCTATGGCTGGAATCTTGTTGGTTTTCTTACGTGTACTTACAGAAGCGGCTGGCTATTTTTATCCAATGCAGAATGTCCCCAGATGATTCAAGGTTGCAGATGCTGATTTGTGCATCTGGGGCTATGGCACATGAAGATGCTTGCTGCCCATGGATGGATGGATGGTGTGCCTTGCATGTGGAAATGCCTGGGCATTTGGGTGTACATTCAGTTGCACATTGGGTGTCTTGTTTCTCTTGCTCATTGCCACTGTTTAACATGAAGATTGTGTTGCACAATTAGTGTGGAATTCTGCATGCAGAAGTTGGGGCTACACAGCTCCAACACAGAGCCTCTACCTGCATGTGATTCTCTGCATTTGCCTTGTGCATGGTCTCCCAGTGGGTTTCCATGGCTGAGCAGCAATTCGAACCCTAGTGTCCCAGAATGCTAGACCAACACTCAAATTGCTATGCCATATTGGCTCCCAGTGCCTTCGAGCCAACTCCAGGGCCCTTTTCTCACAGCTTTTCCGATGCGAAAGGGCCCCTTGAGCATCGCACAGATGTGAGGAGCAGTCTACACGATGCACTCACATTTGCGCAACGCTCCAGGGCCTGACATGGACCACGCACACATTTTTTTCCTTTATGGCTTGAAGCCAAAAATGCCGTGCAGTCGCGCATTGCTCTGGGGCCCCACGCGCACTTACCTTGCGTGCGGAGCCTCAGGAGCCAGGCTGGTCGTGCTTCCTGTCTCAGTGCAGCCTGGGAAGGTCCCAGGCTGCACTGTGAAAGGAACAGGCGCGGGGCTCTCGCGCAAGCAGGAAGCTCGTGCGGAGCCGAAGAAGCAGGGAAGCGAGAGCCTCTCTCCAGAGGCTGCTCGCACGAGCACCACACCCCAGCACCGAAAATAGGTGAATTGCAGAAAGGGTCCAACTTATGGCAACCCTAAGGTGAACCTATCACGGGACAGGTTTGTTCAGAGGGGGTTTTCCATTTACTTCTTCTGAGTCTGAGAGAGTGTGAGACTTGCTCAAGGTTACCCACTAAGTTTCTATGGCTGAGCCACAATTTAAACCCTCATCTTCAAGAGTCCTAGTTCAGCATTCAGAACACTACACCATGCTGGCTTGGTTTTCCTCACCAAATTTATTCAGAGGTGGTTTGACCTTGCTTTCCTCTGAGGCTGAGAGAGTGTGCCTTGACCAGGGTATCCTAGTGAGTTAGCATGACTGAGCAGGGATTTGAACCCTTTTCTCCTGCAGTCCTGAACCACTGTGCTGGTTCTTTGCTTGCAGTGAGCACAGAAAATTGCTTGTTTGTTGCTTTGGTTCAACTGGGACTTGGAGACAGTGGAAGCTGCAATCCGCCGCCTCCAATTGCTCTTGTGGCTCCCATCCATTTTCCATTAATAGCCAACCTAAAGCATTTACATTATGTAAATCTTCCAAGGCCTTCCACTGATGAGGAACAGACTCTCAGTATGCTCTATACATCTGGCTTTAGGTCACTGTGTGGGAGCGGATGGGTTCCTCTAATATTTGAGTTGGAACTCAGTGGACTTCTGGGTCTCTCCCGTCGGCTTTGAGTCGGATGCCAAATGAACCTCATGGCAAGTCTTGCCTGGTCTTTTTCATTTCTCCAGCCCTGGGGAGAGGAGGCAAAACCAGGGAGGTGGGGCAGCTGTCATTAATTTCAAACCTCACGGTAATTAATTACAAGTCTGTTTACATGTCAGGATCCCATGTTTATCTCCCTGGGATCATCGACTTGCTGAGAACGGCCAAGGCGCTCCTTCAGCCAACACGTCCTATCGGGTGACGCTGAGCAGATGTGGAGGGACGCTTTTAAACAGAATCCGTTGCAGTGCTGGTACTGCTTAATTAAAGGATGCTGGAGGCCAGTCCTTCTGTCCTCAGCCACCCACCCCTACCCTCTGGCTCTGCAGAAGGGTTGCACGGAGAGCTCAGATTAAAGGTTTGCAAACTCGCTGGCTTTGAACTCCATCTGAGGTTTTGGGAGTTCCCTGAATAGAGAGGGAGGCCCTTTCTCCTGGAGTGGAATGACTGGAATTTAAGCCACTCACACAGCACAGTATTCTTCTGCAGGCTTACTTTAGAGGGAAGGTCCACTATGTTCTGTACTGCTTATTCCCAGGAAGGTCTGTGCAGGATTGCAGCCAGGCAATATGCAGGCAGAGCAACTTGCGTGCCTTTGAGACAGGGCTGCCCTGACCATCAGAGAGCATTTGTGATGGGTTCATGCTATCCATCATTTCACAGATGAGAACCAGGATGCATGGGGCCAAGCAACATCAAAGTGCAGTCAAAATGGCAAAAGGCGTAATTAGGGGACGGTGCAGCAGTTGACTTTTGCTTGAACCTGCAGGGAAGGGCAAGATTTTGCCTTCTCCTCTCCCTGTCACTGAATTAATTTAGTGAAAACTACGGTCATCTCTCCACATTCGCTAGAGTTAGGGACGTAGGACCCCCGTGAAAGTGGAAAAACCAGGAGTAAGTCTAGGCCCTCCCAAACCATATTTAACACAAAAAAAATAGTATGATCGCCATATTCAACCCACAGTGGATTCCTTTGAGGCATCGGGGTTCCTCCACAAGGCAGAAGTGGGGGGCTGGGGGGCTTACGGCCACCTGCACTGCTGCCCCACACCATTTTTAAGAGGGACTTACAAGCCTCGTTCGCAGTTTCTCCATCTCACAAGGCTTGCAGTCCCTATTAAAAATGGCATGGGGGGGCAGCAGAGGTGACAGAAAATAATCCATGAATAATCAAATCCACAAAATTGGAACCCACAAATGTGGAGGGCTGACTGTACTTTCTCACTTTAGCCATTTCCTCACGAGGCTGTTATAGCGCTATGATTCCACTTTCAACATCCTATGGAATCCGGCTGGCCCCTCCCAAAACTGCAAACCCCAGGATTCCATAGGATGTCGAAAGTGGAATCATAGCGCTATTAACAGCCTTGTGCGGAAATGGCCTTTGGCTTCTATTTACAATAACTGAAGCAAGGACAAAGGAGGAAGGTGGACAAAGGGGAGACATTTTAAAGCCAGCTGGAAAAGTGGGACAACAAGAGGAATGGTTGAGACTGTCCCTGTCAAATACAGACAGTTGGAGATATGATATGTTACTTGAATTTGTATTAGATTTTTAAAAGACAAAGGTAAGGAGGAGGAGGAGAAAAGGGAGGAGGAGGAGAAAAGAGAAGAGAAGGAGAAAAATAGGGGGAAGCACACAGTATGTGAATGGAGGCTAGGTAGCTAACTGTATGCTTAAAAATACATAAGCTGAGATTCTACACCAAGGAGATAGAGTGTACCTCTGCAGTCATGGAGGTACATGACAGTTGTGGGTTAGTAAATTGCAGGACTGGATGTGCAAACATATGTGAAATGCACAATTGCAGTGCAAAAGGTACACCTGTGTTTTCATTGTCCATCCGCACACGCAGTGTGGCATAGAATCATAGAAATGTAGAGTTGGAAGAGACCACACGGGCCATCCAGTCCAACCCCCTGCCATGCAGGAACACCCTCAAAGCACTCCCTTTGACAGATGGCTTCCTGACAGAAGGAGACTCCACCACACTCTGAGGCAGCATGTTCCACTACCGGACAGCCCTGACTGTCAGGAAGTTCTTCCTGAGGTTCAGGTGGAATCTCCTTTCCTGCAGCTTGAATCCATTGCTCCCTGTCCTGGTCTCTGGAGCAGCAGAAAACAAGCCCTCTCCTTCCTCTACATGGCATCCCTTCAAATATTTAAACATGACTATCATGTCCCCTCTTAACCTTCTCTTCTGCAGACTACACATACCCGGCTCTGTAAGTCTATCCTCATAGGGCTTCATGGCTTCCAGGCCCCTCAGCGTTTTGGTTGCCCTCCTCTGGACCTGCTCCAGCCTGACCATGTCCTTCTTGAAGTGGGGTGCCCAGAACTGGACACAGTATTCAAGATGAGGTCTAACCAGCGCAGAATAGAGTGGTACCAGTACCTCCCTCGATCTAGACACCATAGTCCTATTGATGCAACCGAGAATTGTGTTGGCTTTCTTGGCTGCCGCATCACACTGCTGACTTATGTTCAGCTTGTGGTCTATTAAGACTCCTAGATCCCTTTCACACGTACTGCTATCCAGCCATGCAAAACTCTTCTTCATTAATCCTCAGGTGAACACAGATTTCTGCGTTGGACAAGAATGGCCCACAGCTTCTATTGTGGAATGTGTGCGTGCATCAGTCATTAATAGACTTCTTGCCAATTTATGAAAACTGACATGTGTAAAATATTCGTGCATGGCTAAAGCTGCAAAATCTCAGCCAAGATTTCTACATTGTGCGCACAGCATGGAATGCTCCATACGTGCAGCTCTGCTCCTCTCCTTGGCGGCTGTCAAAGCTTGTGGGGCACAGCTCCAGTGCTGACAGAATTGGAGAAGGCAGAGGAAAGGATGACTGACCATGAGGACTGCATCCCCTCTCCATATTAATTTTGAATCATAGAATGATATAATTGGAAGAGACCCCCAGGGCCCTCCAATCCAGCCCACTTCTGCTATGCAGAAAGACACAATGAAAGAACTCTCAACAGATGTCCCTCCAGCCTCTGCTGAAAAACCTCCAAAGAAGGAGACTCCACCACTATCAGAGACTCAGCTCTGCCATGAAAGCATTACACTCTTTGGCCATTCCCCCACTACACTCTTATAGCATGATTATTCCACCTTCAACATCCTATGGAATCCTGTGGTTTGTGGTTTCGGGAGGCAACTGCAAACCGCAGGATTCCGTAGGATGTTGAAAGTGGAATAATCACGCTATAAGAGTGTAGTGTGTAAATGGTCTTTAATTAGCCAGGATAGTAGTTTGCCAGGGGATTTACTATGCAATAGCCATAAGGTGCTTTGCAGTGGTAATGTAACCTGTGTTAAATACTGCTTGTAACAATGTATTATATATATATAAAAAAATTGGCACCGTTGTATTGCATTTCAGTAAAAGGGAAAATCCATCTTAAGGATCAAAGGATTCGATTGGGGAGATGCATATCCCACGGGCATCTGGATAGATAGAATAGACCCTAAGGGCCATCCAGTCCAAACCCATGTGGCCTTGCAGGTAAGCACATTCAAAGCACTCCTGATAGATGGCTGTCTGTTTATAAAACTCCAAAGAAGAAGACTCTACCATAGTCCAAGGCAGCAGCGTATTCCACTGGCAAAATGCTCTTATCTTCAGGAAGTTCTTCCTAAAGCTTAGGTGTAATCTCTTTTCCTGAAGTTTGAAGCCATTGGTCCACGTCCTAGCCTCTGAAGCAGCAGAAAACAAACTTGCCCCATCTTCCACATGACATCCTTTCAAATATTTAAACATAACTATCACATTTTAATATTTTGAAGAAAGAGAGGAAGAGATATGAGCACTTACCAGATAGAACTTGTAAATATTATTGGTTGGGATCCCACTTGATTTCCTGTTGGTGGCCATGTGCCTGTGGAAGCCCTTTTGGCCAATGTAGAAAGGAAGCAGTTTGTGGCTGAGTCAGCAGAATTCCACAGGTGTAACTATTTCACAGGTGTAACCGTTTCAGAAACAGCAAAAGGGCACTTCATGGGCCTTGGATCCCAGTTTGTGGCCTCCTGAAGCCTCTCAAAACTGCTAGAACCCTGAATTTTCTGCTGAAAACTGGCCATGTTGGCTTAAAATTGGCTGTAAATGTGTCAATTTACTGCCCCAGCTTCCAGTACATGCTGTTAAAAGTCTTGACTAGAGTAGACTCATTGGATCAATTGGGTTTATCTACCTGTTGACTCAAGGTTCAGCAGTTTATTCAGTAGCTTTGCTCTAGTTGAGATTAACCAAAACAGATCCCAGCCATGAAGTCACAGAATCAGAGAAGTAAAAGCGGCCCTCGTGGGCATCAGGCTCAGCCCCACCGCACCCCGCTTAATGCAGGATCTCAGTTATGCACTTTTTTTCTTTACAAATTTAATTCTCCAGCTCTTTTAGGCAGT
This sequence comes from Cyclura pinguis, assembly GCA_030412105.1. Lineage (NCBI taxonomy): Eukaryota > Metazoa > Chordata > Lepidosauria > Squamata > Iguanidae > Cyclura > Cyclura pinguis. The sequence continues at coordinate 2,754,412 of CM059601.1, forward strand.
GTGGTGACTGCAACTTTTCCAATGTCTACTTGCAAAATGCACCTAAAACATGAGCATCCAGCCTTAAAATGATGCTCACTTTGTGCTTTCTTGGAATATTAGAGTGGAAGGGGGAAAAATTGTGTTTCATATATTGGGGTTGGCTGAAATCCCAAATCCTCATCAAAATTTGACAGCTGACAGACCTCCCCACCCCGCACCCAAAGCTTCACCCAGAACTTTCAGTTGGCACTAAATTCATGTTTCAGCTGCCTGAGTTTGCACTTTCAATATTTCTGGCCTCTTGAGTCCCTGGAATGTGAATCCCTTTCAGGTCTTTAAGCTCTCCTTCTTGCCTTTGCCACAGCTTCATGTAAAACAGAACCCCGCAGCCTCTGCGACCCTGAAGCTCGGTAAAATCTTCCATCCAGAATTCACTCCTTAATCCACTTATTATTAAAGAGCTTTGCCAATAATGCATAATAAATTAATGGAAAATAAATGCGAAGGGCTGTAACAGGGTGGGGGAAGGATTCAGACTTGCAAAGTTGTGCAGTCAGGTTTCTTATGGGCCAGGGGTGGGGACATCTTGTTGTGTTACCCCAAAATGTGGGTGACTCAGAGGTCTACCCATGATGCCAGTGCCTCCGTGAAACAGTGGGGAATATTAGGTTAAAGGGGAGCCCTGAGAGGGGGGCGGAACCTAGCAGGATCTTTTACACCTGTGTGTACTGGTACTAATGGAGAAACACCAGCAGGAGATTCAAAGAGTATTTGTTTTATGGAGGGAATTGACAATTAGAGGCACACAAGATCCAAGCAGTCTCGCAATTGCACTAGGCTAGCTAAAGGAAAAGGGAGGAAAAATTGGATAGCAAGAGTTAGGATGAAGTGGGTGATATTTGCCTATCTGGAGAGAAGAGATGAAGCAATGTGGCTCAGACTAGAGTCCAAGGATAGTACGAGAACGGGAATCAGAGCAGCAGAGTGACGGCCTATGTCCAGAGTACTACGAGCTATCTGGCTCAGAGCAAGGGTTTAAATACTCTTTTTCCACCCTGAGAGGGAAGGTGATAATGGCCCTCTGGCAAAGTGGATGGTGGGGTCTGGAACGAGCTAATGGCAGCAAAGGACTGTCATGCCCTCCTTCCAGAGCATGGACTCTGACTCACAGTCTGAAACAGAGGGCACGCCAGAGGCTGAAACAGAAGGCACGCGAGGGCCTGCTGTACAGAGAGAGGTTACAGTGCCAGAAACAGAACAGGGGATGGTGCCAGCTCCAACAGAGAATCCTGCCTCTTCAGATAGATGACCACTTACCTCGACCCAGCTTCGCAGTGCACAAGCAGCAAAGAGAGACCCAGTGTTGCTCTCTCAGGATTTATAACCAGCAACAATCAAAGCACAGCTGCACTAGGCTTTGAGTCTTTTTAGCTGGCGTCCTTCCCCTCCAGGAGTTGTCAGAGCTTATCTGACCTGCTACCTTGCAGGATGCTTTGACAAATGCTTCGATTGGCCTTGGGCACTCCCTTGCTGTGAAACCCTGCTGGACTTTGTTTATGTTGGACTTTATTTATGACTCCTCGCTTACTGCCTGGAAGTAAGTAACAAGCAGGGAGATATTCAGTTTGTTCTGTTTGATTTATCAGCTGTGCCAGGACTGAAATAGGACAAGGACAAAGGTGACAAAGGACTGATGGGAATTGTGATAGTTCTTTGATGGCAGGACAGATGAGGGGACAAAAGGTGTGTTTTTGTAGACAGAGGAAGAGGGTTGAAAGAGGCAGTCTGTGGAGGCAGTGTCAGGCACTATTGTTTCTAAAGGTCAAGTCATTGAGGGACAACTGCAAATCCATTATCATTGGAGCTTCCCTGACTATGACCTGACCATGCCCTGAGGTCCCATCTGACCTATTTTTACATTGCACATTTTCAGTTAGACCGTTCTCAGCAGCATGGTGTTGCAGCCATAGCAATGTATAATTTATATCTTATGATAATTAAATGGTATGTGCCAATTAACGCATATCATGGAGTCGGGGTGTACAGCCCAGCAGCAGCTGACACATGGTGGCAAGGAACACCTAGCCTGGAAATCATGGATGCTAAAGAGCATACTCCCAAGACCAACAAACTGATGGTGAACTGGAACCTCTCCTCTAAGAAGCAGTCTATCTTCATTATAATGCAGACTTCTTTGGAAAAACTGGAGGAGAGGGGAATATTGCATTTATGACACTCCTGGGAGCTTTTAAAACAGCCTCTCCCACCAGGGTATGTTGGACTACAAATCCCATAAATCACCCAGGCAGCATATGATGCTGGGATTTGCAGTCGCATACATCTGATGAGCACAAGACATGGGGTGGCACTTCTAAAAGGATGTAACAATTTCCTTATTTCACCTTCTTATCAAAGAACAAATTGTTTCAAAAGTTCTTCATTAGGCTGGGTGAGATTATGAGAGATTTTGTTCACTTTTCAGTGCTTCTCTTTAAAACTGGGAAGGGGGTTATTTTGCAAGATGCTTCTGCAAAATTGTATTTTGTGCAGCCCTCTCCTTCATACACATTTTGGCATTAAAAGCAGCATATTTTGCACAAAGCTTGATGATTTCCATGCAAAAATGTTGAGAGGGTTGCTTGCCCCAAAACAAATTTTTTTGTGCCAAACCTGTTTTTTCTGCCAAAAAAGAGTTCCCAACATGTGAAAGATCTTATAATGCGATCGTAGGAAACTGCAGAAGGGAGTAGAGGCTTATTTTCACCTGCACACGTCCCCTTCCACAGACCGTACAATCTGTTGTTGCTCTCAGAATCCTGAAAAAGAATTTCTAAAATTCCTGGATAATGTTGTTGGTGTATCCCTTCAAGCCATTTATCGCAACCCTGAGAAGAACCCGTCAGAAGGTTAATTGGCAAGATTTGTTCAGAGAGGGTTTACCTTTGCCTTCCTCTGAGGCTGAGAGAGTATGACTCGCTCAAGGTCTCCCAGTGAGTTTCCATGCCCATGTGGGGATTCAAACCCTGGTCTCCCAGTATCCTAATCTGACGCTCAGACCACTACACCATGGATAATATTTTAATCAAAAGACCCCCGTAACTCAGCACTGTTGCAAATCTCAGTGATTTTGTTTCCTAAGCCTTCTACGTACCTTGAGCCTCCTCCCTCCTCAAGGCAAACCCCAACTGAAATAGAAAGAGGAAGGAGCAAAGCCACCTTTGGCTGGTTTTTGGACACTTTTATTGGCTTCAGGCATGGGGGCTTGACAGTGTGAGAGGGGCTTGGGGGTCAGCGGCATAACCGCTGCGTTTCACAGGGGTTTTGCACCATGGGGAGGAAAGGGTGAAAAATCAGAAAACCAAATAAGAGAAACGAAAATGTAAAAAAGTGAATTAAAATATAAAAGGTTTGCCAACAATTTGGTTATATTTTTAGAATAACCAAAAGACTGCATTAAAATTGTTGGAATTGTTCAAGGAATGCGGTCAAGTCGCGGGTTTCAAAGTAAACAAAGATAACACTATTAACAATGAACATGTTAAAAAAGGAACAAGAATTGAAAGAAGTATCTGGTTTCCACATAGGGAAAAAAAATTAAATATTTGGGTAACCAAAAGAAACAACAACTTCGGAATTATTTGACAATAATCATCAAAAAATGTGGGTGAGCATTTTCTAGGAGTGCTTGAGTTGTGTCTTTCTGTGTGGCAGGGGGTTGGACTAGATGGCCCTTGAGGTCCTTTCCAAGCCCACGATTCTGCGATGGTCTTCACAAAATGGCCAACCAGTTACCCACCTGATTCTGTGATTCTTTACTCTGCTGTCGTCTCCCCTGAGCCCCAAAAGTGTGCTCTCTTTCTTTGCCCCTCTACCTTTAAACAGAACCTTCTGCTGCGCTCCATCAGTCCGTCCCCAACTTTCTCCAAACTGAGCGAATGTCCACATCAGGAGCATCCCTGGACGCTTCTCGCAGCCACGAGCATCATGACAGGCAAGCGAGGCTGCTGCTGAACGTCAAGGTTCGTGGGGAAGGCTGAAGCCGCTGGGGTCACTTTGGGGGTTCAGCCCCACTATTCGTACCATGGCGCGTGTCCATTCAGTTGTGTGTTCCGGTCTGCCTGAGGATGGGCACCCATGCACGTATTCAACATGTTTTTTTTTTCTGGAGTTAGAAAGAAGCTGAAGTTCTGGATCTATAAGCTGGATGATGATGATGACTTAGGGCCTTTCTGTGCTACACTGTTATGGTGCTGTGATTCCACTTCCAAAAAAAAAAAAGAATTCTCAGCCAGAGAGCTCTTTGGCTTCAGGAAACTAGAAACACCAGAATCCCACAGGATGTTGAAAGTGGAATAGCAGCACTACAACAAATTAGTGTGGAAAGCCCCTTACTTAGGCCGTGTCCGCACTAGACTGTTATAGCGCTATTATTCCACTTACCAGCCGGCCCCTCCCGAAACTGCAAACCCCAGGATTCCATAGGATGTTGCAAGTGGAATAATAGCGCTATAACAGTCTAGTGCGGAAATGGCCTTAGTCTCAATTAAATCTTTAGATTTTTCTTGTTGGTATCATCTGCTGAAATCAAATCACATATACCCTGGAGACCAGGGTCCAGTTTCCTGCTTGACCATGGAAATCCATTAGATGTCCTTGGGTGTGTCACATACTCTCAGCCCCAGAAAACCCCACAATAGGTTCACCTTAGGGTGGTCATAAATCAGAAATGACTTGAAGGCACACCACAACAAGAAAAGCTCAGTATTTTTATGAATGCTTACCTTTGCCGTTCTGGAAACTGCACAGAACTATGTTTCCAACCTGTGTCAATGACTGTTTTGGAAGGCAGATGCAGAAATGTTCTGGAGGAGTTTAAGGCTCTGCATTTCTGGCATGGATGAGGTAGAGGACATTTTACACTATCTACTTGATTGCCAGCTTGATCAAAAGCCCAGAAAGAGGTTATTGGGACGGATTTTGGCTTATTACAGGGTGAGAGCTCTTTTGTGAAACTAGGTTGGCAACTATCAGACTGTGATCCATACCTTACACATAAAACAGCCTTATTTGCTAAATCTGCTGAAAGTATTTGTGCTAGTTGTTTGAAAGATATTGCTATAGACTGTCCAAGGGATTCATTCATCTGATTTTTTGCATTGATGTACATGTGCATGTATGCATGCATTCTTTTATTGGATTTGTAATGGCTTTTAGTCAAATACAATCAATGATTGACTGACTGCATTTTTGGTTGTGCATTCCCTTGTGCATTTGTCCAGGCTTCCTACCCCAGTGTAGGACCTTGATGAATCACTTGTGGGGACTTGAAACAGGACACGTAGCTGAGGTCACAGCAATCTGGATCAGCTTGGAAGTAATGCAGGAAGGGGAGAGATATTTAGCATGGTCACAAGCGATGTTCCCAAGTTTTGGGGTGCATTCCCAGTAGCAGAACAGGGGCCACATGGGGTGGCTGATCGCAAGAGTCTGAGAACAATCACAGTGCCTATTTTTCCAGCTGCTGGCTATGTCATGCTCTTTGCGGCTCCTTCCCCTGGCCTTGCCTCTCCTTCCCACAGGTGTAGGACAGCCCGTTTCGGGTCCAAATTTACTGCCATTGCCTCCATCTGGATGGAGCCTCTGTTTGGCCTGTTTGCTGTGAGAAGTGAAGAAAGTAGGCTGTGGAGTGAACAGAGACATTCTCTGGAAAGGACAGGGAAGCCAGAACCATCAGACTGTGTGGCCCAAATCCTCTGGTTAGTTCCCCAGACGGCTTTGTCCTCTGATACATTTGGTCCCCCGAGCAGCTGCAGTGCATGAGCTGGCTTTACCACACGTTGAGTCAACAGGGGATTGAATGGGGCTACTTGGGAGTAACTTGCTGGATTTCAACCTGTGCAGCTGTTCCATGTAGCAGTCCAGGGCTTATTTCTTGCATGAAATCTTTAAATATCTGAAAGTCTGTCATGCAGAAAATGAAGCAAGCTACTCTTCAGCTGCTCCAGAGATTAGAACACAAATCAATGGCTTCAAATGAGAAGAAAAGAGATTCTACCTAAACATTAGGGAGAAGATTTTAGCTGTAAGGAATGTTAGGCAGTGGAATGGACTATTCAGATGGTGTTGGATTCTCCTTCTCCGGAGGTCTTCCAAGAGAGCCTAGATGGCCATCTTTTGGAAATGCTTTAACCGTGAACTTCTTCATGACAGGAAATGGAAATACGGTGCTTGTATGCCGTTCCAACTCTATAACCATTTCTGCACTAGACTGTTATAGTGCTATGATTCCACTTTCAACATACTATGGAATCCTGGGGTTTGCAGTTTCGGGAGGGGCATAGGATGTTGAAAGTGGAATCATAGCACTATAACAGTCTAGTGCAGAAATGGCCTATGATTCAATAATTAGCATTATTATTACTGCAAGCCAGCATGCTATAGTGGCTTCAGCACCGAACTATGACTTTCAAGAACATGGAAACTGTATCAGTGACTTTGGGGGAGTCACACTCTCTCAACTTGATGAAGGGAAAGGCAAACCCCTTCTGAACAAATCTTTCCAGGAAAATTCCATGATAGCGTCACCTTAAGGTCACCATAAGTCAGAAACAACTTGAAGGCACACAACAATTACTACTATTATTACTAGATTCCTGCAGAGATGTCATTATCTCCGATAATTCAAATGTCCAGTTAAGTCACATTTAGTATACTGTGAACATGATGTATAACAACAGTAGCAGCAGCAGCCACTGCACTGGGTTTGTGTAGCAGCCATAGCATGTGGAGTTATGCATTGATGGTGGTGCATGAGCCTTTGTTGGGCAAAGAGATGCACAACCAAATGCACAATCAAACGTGCAACTGAAGACACAGCTGAATGCATTTGGGCTTTACAGTTTCAGAAACGATATTTTGTCTTTAGATGATGAGTGCAAGAGTCATTGCACATTGTGGGAGAGGCATTTGGCTGTGCCTGAATACCTCTTCTAAGGTGGCACTTCTGGTAAGGATGTAATTCCCTCCTGAGTTTTTCTCAAAGACAGGAACAAGTAATTTTGACAATTTTCTTCCTACTGCAAGAGAGTCTGTGGAAACCATGAAGTTTGTGAAGGCTATTTGCAATTTCATACTTATTCTTATTCTGTGCAAAATTTGAACATGGTTGCTTTGCGCAAAATCAGCATATCTCTGTGCAGGAAACAGCATTTTCTGAGTGGAAAATAATGTTTCAATGCAGAAGAGTTAATTTCTGTGCAGCAGATTCTGCTTTCTGCTTAGAAAGTCCAGTTTTCCATGCAAATCAACCATGTGCAACTTTTAGGTGGAACAGATCTCCATTTACAGCATTTTTTGCACAGAAAATACTGTTTTCTAAGTAAAAGGACCACATTGAATTTTGCATAGAATAAATCCTGAACTCCAAAGGTTCTCATCACTCCAGGATTCTTCTCATCAGGATTGGTCAAAGCTTTTTAAAAAATGTTTTTGATCATTTTTTAAAAAATATTTTTCCCATCCCTTAACTTCCCATGGCTTCCCAAACAAAGCAGCAAGTAGGAGGTGTGAGTTCAGACCCCACCAGGTTTGGAAGAAAGGGAGAAATGCGACTCCACTTGCATTCCTGGGCAGGAACAATCCTGGGTAGTGGAAAAAGGAAAAAGCACCCTGGATTCAAAACCGTGCTGCAGGCTCCACTGAGCAGCTCTCCAACTATTTAGAAAGAGCAGGCAAAGGGAATTTGAAGCTTCAAAGAGAATTTGTCTCCACCGGGTACCAACTGCAGGGACCAGGGTCTTCAGTAGTTGCTCAGGAGGCAGCCAGGGTTGTTGATATTATATGTTTTCAGATAGATTCTGAATTGTGGTAAATCTATCTTAGGGTTTTCATGGCAAGAGTACTTCAGAGGAGGTCTGGCACTGCCTTCCTCTTAGGCTGAGAAACTGTGACTTAGGCTGAGAATATAGATTTGCATGGTCAAGTGGAGATTTGAATCCTGGCCTCCTAAGCCAGTGCTCAAAACCTCCCTGGCTCTGCTTTCCAGTTGACTCTGACTTATGGTATTATGGCTTCTGTGTAGGTGAACTAGTAAATCTTTATCAACAGCTTGGATGAGAGAATAGAGGGCATGCTTATCAAATTTGCAGATGACACCAAATTAGGAAGGGTGGCTAATACCCCAGAGGACAGAATCAGAATTCAAAATGACTTTAACAGATTAAAGAGCTGGGCGAGGACTAACAAAATGAATTTGAACAGGGAAACATGTTAAGTACTACACTTAGGCAGAAAAAGTGAAATGCACAGATGTAAGATGGGTGACACCTGTCTTGACCACAAGACATGTGAAACAGGATCTAGGAGTCTTAGTGGACCATAAGCTGGACATGAGTCAGCAGTCTCATCCGACAGCTAAAAAAGCCAATATGATTCTAGGCTCTATCAATAGCAGTATAGTGTCCAGACTGAGGGAAGTAATAATGCCATTCTTGGAACGCTTCAATTATGTTTTCCCGCGTGGCAGAATGGGGTTGGATTGGATGGTCCCTGTGCTCTCTTCCAACTCTAGGATTCTGTGAGATCTATTCTAGGTTTAATCCAAATGTTAAAGAAGTTGTCCAAGGTCCTGAAACTTAGCCCCACCAAATAAAATAAAATGATGAAGCACTTTAAAAGCTTCCTTAAAGTTTCCATTAACACCTGGGGCAGGTTCACTGCGCATTGACACATAAGTCACCAGTTGAGTTGTGAATTATTGATCTCATCAGATTGCTGGTTTGCTTCACAAATGACCTGCAGGCTTCCACCCCAAATCGTGTCCAGGCCCTACATGACTGGTCCACTGTTCTCAGAACATAAAACTAGAACCCTGGACATCTAAATACACATGCGCAGACAAACACACACGCACTGCTGACACACAGTGACCTTCATTCCCAATGGTTAGTCCCAGCCAGGTTACATCCACTGAATCAACTACCAAAAATTTTAAGTCAACACTTGGGTAAATCCCATTCATTTACTGGGCTTACTCTGGTGAGACCTCCCGACAAGATTCCAGCCAGCGGACACTTGGTGATTTCAAGAAGAGGCATCTGGATTATGAGATCATCCCTCTCCACAGCTCTTAGTATTCCAACTTTGAGATTGTCCTGGCTTCTTTAGTAGCATGTTGAGATCCAAATATTATACCGTTGTGGTGGAGAGCAAATTCCTCCTCACTTCTGTGGGATCAGGGTTTGGCATTATTTTCTCCAGGGTCAACAGAAAGGAAGCCAGCTGTTTGGAGGAAGCCCAATGGGGCTGCCTCTTTCTACTGACTCTGAAGTGTGTGGCTATCTGCCCGAGTCCCACTCCATTCTTGATCTGGGAGTAGAGTTGACAGTTTGGGTGCTCCGCCTTCGGCTTTGGCGATGCCTCCCAGACATCATTGGATTTCTCCATGGAGACAGATTTCCACTACGGAAGACCATGATGATATAATCCAATATCACCACCGCAGTGCTCTAAATCAAGCCTCGGCAAAGCAGGACATCCATAAATCCTGAGGAGACATAGTGAGAACAGAAAGACGTGGGCAGAGAATATTGTAATCATAATACTGGACTTTAGACAACGCTGGCCTTTTCCAAGAGTTTGAAACTGAAGCATTTTCCATGAGACAATGGAAGGCCTGTTAAGCAAAAGGCAAATGCGATTCCTGGAGGGCCCCCAGTGGGGGGGCTCCCCCACACTCATCCAGCTCCTTGGCAGCCATTTGGACCCTTGGTCTCAGCCGTGATAGGAAAGTTCTGTAGACTTTCTGCGTGCTTCCTAAAGAACCATTGCTCCATGACTGTGATGTATTAAAATGCAACTCCATGCAATAGCAGTAATTATCTCTCAGCTTAGGTAAAGTGCAGAACTCAGAACAATTACTTTTTTTGGATTCCAACCCCCACCCCTACCCCCAAGAGTTCTCCAGCTAGCCTGGCCATTGGAATTGGCCATGCAGGCTGCAGAATTTTGGGAGCTGAAGTCCAAAACATTTTTTCCCAAGCTCTGAATTTGTATATCTCTCTCTGTTCTCAGTGATGCTTGCAACCAGCCTGCAGAATACTGGCTGGCAGGTAGGTGTCTTGCCTGCATATTTGGCTCCATTTGGAAAGCAGTTTTGCTATAGAAATTCCCACAACTTACAAGTCGCTAACAGAAGGAGATTCGCTTGCAGTTTTGTCTGCTGAGCTGCACCCCAGGGACATTAGACGTAGTGATCTTCTCCTGAGGCCCTTTCACACTACTCAATTATAGAGCTATGGTTCTATTTTAATTGCCATGGCAACATCTTTTGGAATCACAGGATTGGCACTTTAGGAAGAGACGCTTAGGGTGAGAGCTCTAATGCCTCACCAATCTGCAAACCCCAGGATTCCATAGGAAGCAGCCATGGCAGTGGAAGTTGAATATTAGTGTCCATAGAATTCTAGAGTTGGAAGAGACCCCAAGGGGCCATTCAGTCCAACCTCTTTCTGACATACAGGAATGCACAACCAAGGCCCTCTCTTTGACAGATGGCCAATCAGCCCCTCTTTAAAAACCCCCAGAGAAGGAGACTCCACCACACTCCACTGAAGCAGCAGTAGATTCCACTGACAAATGGATCTTACTGACAGCAAGTTCTTCCTAATGGTGGAATTTCTTTTCCTGTAGTTTGAATCCATTGCTCCATGGCATCCTAGTCTCTGGAGCAGCAGAAAACAAGCTTGCTCCATCTTCAATACAACATCCAGTCAAATATCACGTCTGTCACGTGGCTATCGCGTCCCCTCTCAACCTTCTCTTCTCCAGGCTAGGTCTACCCAGCTCCCTAAGGTGCTCCTCACAAAGCTTCATGGTTTCCAGGTCTTTTACTGTTTTGGTGGCCCTCCTCTGGACACATTCCAGCTTGTTTTAATTGCGTAGTGTGAAAGGATGGGTTTCTTCTTGTTTTTAGGATTGACAGCTATTTGGCCTTATGGCTCTATTTTATCTTGGCCAAAGTATGCTGTGGTTGGGGTGGAGGGAAGAACTTGTTGAACTACACCTCTAAGATTCCTCCAATTAGCATTGCTGCTGGCCATACTGGTTGGAAGCTTCTGGGAGTGGTAGTCCAAACACTGTATTTCCAAATTGTGATCCTGGAAGACATCTGGCCATGCAATATCCATTGGCTAGGAAATATCTTGGCTTTAGTACATCTTGAGTTCAGGAAGGGTTTTGACAACGTCCCCCAAGATACTGTTGCAGGCAAGCTGGTGAAATCGAGATATACTAAACTGTCCAGCTAGACAGTGCTCCAGTTAGGTGTAATTGGTTGACAGTGCAAAACCAGAGAGTGCTCAGCAATACAGTTGGCCCTTCAATTTTTGTAGGTTCCCTTTTGAAAATTTGTTTATTTGCAAGTTGGTGGCTCCTCTCCCTTCTTCTTGTGGGGTGTGAAAGTAGGGGCTGGTGCTGTTGGAGGATGAGACAGGGAAGAGATAGGAAGTGGGGCTTAGAGGCGAATCGTGGGGTGTGAAGGAAGGGAAGGCAGAGGAGGTGCTGCTGGAGGATGGGAGATGGGGGGGAGGAGAAGGGGAGCAAGGCATTGGATCAGCCACCCCTGGAGCCGGGGGCTTCTTACTCCTAGGAGGCAAGCGGGATTTAAAAATCTTATTTATGATTTTTCCTCTTTTGCAAGGGTCCTGCACTCGTAACTCTCGTGAAAGTGGAGGAGCAACTGTAGTTGCTGTTCATCCTGGACAATTGTCTAGGTTTTGGGGGGAGATGGGAAGTGGGGCTCAGTTGCGGACGAGAGAAAAAGGTGATGCGCAGATCTCTCCAGCTTAGCTGATAGAGCCACGGCTTGATAAGGGTTGCAAGGCTTCCCTGATAGGCTGCTCCCGCTTGCACATATTCTCTGGAGGGGTCTGTGCATTTACTCAGCAAGCTCCTTCCTTCTCTCCAAGTTGTTCTGGTGCCAGGACTCTCCCTCTGCTCTCCTCTGCATCTGCTGTCTGGCTTTGAGCAGATATATTTTCTCCCTCTCTCCCTCCATCTCACTCTCTTTCTGTGGCCATTTCCGCACTAGACTGTTACAGCGCTATGATTCCACTTTCAACCTCCTATGGAATCCTGGGGTTTGCAGTTTCGGGAGGGGCCGACTGGCCCCTCCCGAAACTGCAAACCCCAGGATTCCATAGGAGGTTGAAAGTGGAATCATAGCGCTGTAACAGTCTAGTGCGGAAATGGCCTGTGTCTGTTTGAATGACAAGCTGATGGCAACTGTGGTTGACACTTCATGCGTAAGGCTTAATGACATCATTGGCAGTTAATACATAACAGTCCCTCAGTTTCAGGTTTTGGCCCTAATCCAACAAAGCCTGGGATGAAGCAGTGGCTTCGAACTTCAGGAGCAGAGGTTCCATCTAAGCGTTAGGAAGAACTTCTTGATCGTAAGAGCAGTTCAACCGTGGAATACTCTGCTGCCCGGGAGTGTGACGGGAAGTGGGGCTTAAGGGTGGATCACAGGGGGTGAAGGTAGCGGGGGTATTGCTGGAGGATGGGAGACCTTCTTTGGGGGTTTTGAAACAGAGGTTGGACAGGCATCTGTCGGGAAGGCTTTGACGGTGTCTTCCTGCACAACACTGGATGGCCCTTGAGGTCTCTTCCAGCTCTAGCGTTCCGGGATTCTGTGATCCGGAACTGGCAACCCTACTGAGCATTGCATACTTCCTTCTCTCAGGAGCTGACCGTACGTCCAAGGGAGAAAGCGTTCCAGCTTGTGCGTTGCTCCTTGTGAAGGCTCACAGACGATGTGAATCTTTTCCCCTGCTGGTGGAGAGCCGACGCTCCAACAGCCGACGTGAAAGGAGGCCCTCGTTCTCTCCCCCTTGACACCCCCGTTTCTAATTTAAGGCTTCCTGTCCCTTCCTTGATCCAGCACTACTACTTTGGCAGGGAGCGAGCCGTGAGTCATCGCTCCGGCCTGTGCGTTCGCCCTTCGCTCTGCTCCCAAGAGGCTGAACAGAACGAGTCCTTTACAGAAGCACAAAGAGCTTTGAACAAAGCAGCCACTGTGCTTCGCGGGACCTCGTCCTATCAGCTGTTTGTCAGGGTCGATTAAAAGCAGCGGGCCTGATGGGTACAGTGAATTCATGGACTAATTAGATGCAAACAGTGCAAGGCGACACAGGAGCCGTTTCTGTCTGAGCCAGACAGTATCCGGAACTTGCCCTAGTTCGGGCTGAAAGCGGGCTCATTCTCAGTTTTTTTGGCACCTCGAGGGACGGGGGAGAGAGGGAGAACATTCTGGAACAAGTACCCAGGGGGATGTCTGTGGCGGAAAGAAACAAGGTGGAAAAGCAATTTGAAGCCAAGTTTCTGCTGTGCAAGACAGTCCTAATTAACCCCCTGTTTCTTACTTTTTCAGCTGCTTTTAAAATCTCCCCATTTCTCTCTTGCGCCCACTTCCCTCCTTTGTACTCAACTTACTTCAGTTGCTGCAAACTGAGTTCAAAGTGCAAAATTAGTTTGCATTCACCTAACTTTGGCCATTTCCGCACTAGACTGTTATAGCGCTATCATTCCACTTGCAACATCCTATGGAATCCTGGGGTTTGCAGTTGAGGGAGGGGCCAACTGGCCCCTCCCTCAACTGCAAACCCCAGGATTCCATAGGATGTTGCAAGTGGAATGATAGCGCTATAACAGTCTAGTGTAGAAATGGGCTGCGTGGTCACGTCTCCCTATTTTCATCTGTGAGATATTGAAGGTTTTGGAATTTGTGGGGAAGAGAAATGATGGGTGCAGCTCTGTTTTTGGTGCCCCAGCTAAAATCTCACAGAAAACATGATTCTGCCAACCCTTCCATACCTCCTGCCCATGATGTAGACTTGCAGAAATGCAGGGTACTATGTTATCGCCATATCGACCAGCCTCGCCCTTCTGCGTGGTATTTCCTGGCTTGGCACTTGCTGGGACTGATCACAAAGGGATTATGCCAGAGAGCATGCCGAAACACGCCTGCCCGAGGTTTGAGGGCTGCTGGAGCCCTCCACCCACGTTCCAGAAGTCAGGGCTACATGCTGGGAACGGAGCCTTCTCTGCTTTGGCACCCAGTTGTGAAAGAAACACCTCTCGCAGGCCTGATTGGCACCAGCGTCACTGCCATACTGGCACCAATTATAAACATAGTTGCTTACCAAAGGCGTTGGAGCCTAATTAGTTTTACACCAATCTACAAATGTGCATGGATGGAAGTAATGTCAAATTGTTTCAGTTGGTTTTTCGCTCTCTTCATTAAACGTGCTAATTTTAAAAATGTGGGGTTTTAGCCCTTTTAAGTCTTTTAAATCTGTTTCATATCTGTTTTAAATTGGTCCAGTTGATTTTATTGTATGCTCAACTGAGACCATTAGATGTGGGGTACGATATAAATATATTTTTAAAAAATACACACAGAGACACGTGCGTACACGTGCACACACACATGTATGTGGGCCTTTAGAATGGGGTTGTGAAGAATAGTCATTAATATTTGCATCCTTGATGCAAAAAGGTTGTCATGACACTCAAGAAAACCCACTAAGGCAAAACAGACCAACTGCAAGGTTTTTCTCGGCTTTAGATTTTTTTAGGGAATATTTATTGGTGCAAAAATATGAACAAGTTTCCTGTGCAGAAAACGTGTTCTGGGGAAGGAAGCCACATGTGCTTTCTGGCCCATACTTTCTGTGCAAAACCCCATTCATTTTGCATTCAGCAAAGCATCCAGTCACTTTCATAGGGAAATTTATTATGGATAAACACCAACGGAATGCCAGCTTCTGTTTCAGAGCTCGTTGCCAAGCAGGGTAGCCAGTATTGGGCGGGACAGAACCATGGGCAGACAGAGCACGAGAATGCTTCATCTTACCCTCCAGCCCTCCCACTTTGGTAGGAACGGTCCTGATTAAACCTCCGTCCTCTCATTTTTCATTGTGTATAAAATGTCCCAGTTTCTCTTTCCTCCTCCTAGTTTCTCCCTTTGCTCTTGGCTTGCTTTGCTGCAAACTGAGGTCAAAATGTACACATAGTATGCACACAGTTAACCCAGCAGGGGCGAGAGGAGAGGAGGAATTGCATTCTTGTTCTTCCCAGGAGGCTCAGGCAAAAGCAAACTGCTGCGCTCTTCCTGAGTCTTTCCGATTTTCCTCACTAATGTTTGCTGTCCTCACCACACTCTGATGTTATTCGTGGAATCATCAAGTTGGCAGAAACGACCAGGGCCGTCCAGGCCAATCCCATTCTGCCAGGCAGGAAGACACGGTCAAAATACTCCCTTTGACAGATGGCCGTCCAGCCTCTGTTCAAAAGCCTCCAAAGAAGGAGGAGGCTCCACCACGCTCCATTCAGGCAGCGGTGGATTCTGCTGTCTGTTCTCCCCATCAGGTGGAATCTCTTTTCCTGAAGTCTGAAGCCATTGCTCTGTGTCTTACTCTCTGGGGCAACGGAAAACAAACTTGCCCCATCTTCACCATGACGTCCCGTCCCCTCTTGGTCCTCCCTTCTCCAGGCTAAACATCCTCAGCTCCCTAAGCTGCTGCTCAGAGGGCTTCATGGTTTCCAGACCTTTTGCCATTTTGGTTGCCTCCTCTGGACACGTTCCAGCTTGAATGGAGATTGCAATGTGTGTGTGTGCGTG
This sequence comes from Cyclura pinguis, assembly GCA_030412105.1. NCBI lineage: Eukaryota > Metazoa > Chordata > Lepidosauria > Squamata > Iguanidae > Cyclura > Cyclura pinguis. The sequence continues at coordinate 2,770,076 of CM059601.1, forward strand.
TGCATGTTCTCTTCCTATTTTAAATGCCTTTTTTCACAAAACTGTTTGAACTCATGTATTTCAAGCAGAATTGTGGTTTCATTGCTTTTCAACTTTTGTGTTATTGGCCATTTCTGCACTAGACTGTTATAGCGCTATGATTCCACTTTCAACATCCTATGGAATCCTGGGGTTTGCAGTTTCGGGAGGGGCCGTTATAGCGCTATGATTCCACTTTCAACATCCTATGGAATCCTGGGGTTTGCAGTTTCGGGAGGGGCCGTTATAGCGCTATGATTCCACTTTCAACATCCTATGGAATCCTGGGGTTTGCAGTTTCGGGAGGGGCCAGCTGGCCCCTCCCGAAACTGCAAACCCCAGGATTCCATAGGATGTTGAAAGTGGAATCATAGCGCTATAACAGTCTAGTGTGGAAATGGCTATTGTTTGTTTGTTTGTTTGTTTATTTATTTATTTTAGTTATACTTGTATATACTTGTATATACTTGTATATACCTGTATATACTTGAAATACTTGTAAGCTTTCTTGAATCCTGTGTTAGGAGATAGGCAGGATGCTAAATAAATAAATAAATTTCCCAGAATCCTCTGGGCATCGTGAGCAACTTTATTTTATTAGTGTTATTCTTTCTTTGTGTATATTCTTGCCTTTTTGCCAGTCATGGAACTCAAGGCAGCTTATAACATAAAATTAAAACAAAGTAGACCTTATAGTCCAAAATGCAGTTTTCCCAGACTCAGGCTACTACTAACTTCTTTCTTTCTTTCTTTCTTTCTTTCTTTGACGTTCGGCTTCATTTTCTGCAGCCGATGTGCATTTGTGACTCAATGCTTTTTGACTTCATTTTCTCCAGTGAAGTCATTGGCGTCTATTTATATATCTTTTTAAGGAGTTTTTAAAAACCCTGGCTCTCCCTTGCTTGTCTGGGCTCTCAGCCTCCGGCTGCCAGTTAAAGGCGAGAGGGGCTGAATTTCTCCCTCCTTGCACTGAACCTGCCAGCCAAGCATCCTGGCTGTGAATCTAGAGCAATCAAATGTTTTGTCATGAAAAATGGGGGTTTATTTTCCAGAGGTCGGTTACAGCAATACTCCTTCTGGTTGTGAATCTGCAGAAAAGGAAATATTTGGCTTGTACCACTAAGTAACTATTCCCTTGATCCTTTCTTTCACCCATTTTCCTAAACACGCTAAAGGCCACGGGTGGCCTCATCCATGTAGTCAAACTGGGGATGCAAATCTTCTCAAAAGAAGCAATGAATTATTTTAACCATTTTCTCCCCACTGCAAGAAAGTCTTCAGAAGCTTCACCATTTTTGAAGCCTATTTGCAATTTGAAACTTATTCTGCACAAAATTTGCACATGGTTGTTTTCCACAGAAAAATCATTTGTTGTGCAGAAGATGGTATTTCCATGCAGAAATACTATTTCCTGCACAGAAAGTGCTGTCTGCTCCACAGAAAACATTATTTTCTATGCAAATGAACTGTGTATGAATTTTGCACAGAATCAGTCCCCAATTCCTCCATTTTCTGTGCAGGAAACAGCATTTCCTGTGCAGAAAATAGTATTTCTCTGTGACCCCACTCCGATTTCGCAGCATGCTCCATCTGAGCAGCTCTGTGACATCACAGTTCTGGTAATGTTTGTGGATCTGACATCTTCAGAGAAGGGGATGGAAGGAGGAGACAGCCAAGTGAAGGGATCCTCCCCCATATGCTAACATCCTTTGTTTTATCCATCATTCATTTCCCTAAAAAAGATGTGAAAGAATCCTGTAAAACTCGTGACAGTTAGGCCTTTCCGTATTATACTGTTGAATGTGGAATAATAGCACTAGAACAGTGTAGGATGGAAAGGCCCTTAGAAAAAGAAATTACTGCCATAAACATTTGTTGACTCCAGTTCATTTAATCAGAAAACATTAGTCCAATCCATCAGAGGTAGAGGTATGTTTCGCCAGATGAAAAGGAGGTTAAGAGGTGACATGAAGGTCATGTTTAAATATATGAAAGGATGTCATGTTGAACATGGACCGAGCTTGTTTTTTGCTGCTCCAGAGACTAGGACATGGAGCAATGGCTTCACACAATAGGAAAAGAGATTCCATCTAAGAACTTCCTGAGGGTAAAAGCCGTTCGACGTTGGAATATGCCGCCTGGGAGTGTGGTAGAGTCTTCTTCTTTGGAGGTTTTTAAACAGAGGCCAGATGGTCATTTACTGGGGGTGCTTTGGGTGTGTTCCTGCATGGCAAGGGGTTGGACTCAATGGCCGTCCCTCATGTTCCCTACAGGAAGAAGGCAAGAGGAGAACTGATGAAAGACTGGGGCCATTTCCGCATGACACCATTATAGCACGATTATTCCACTTTCAACATCCTGTGGAATCCTGGGGTTTGCAGTTTAGGGAGGGGCCGCATGGCCCCTCCCTAAACTGCAAACCCCAGGATTCCACAGGATGTTGAAAGTGGAATAATCACGCTATAAGGGTGTCGTGTGGAAATAGCCTGGGTTCCTCTGGTCCCTAATCCGTTGGATAAGCAGGGGATACCTGTGGCAATTGTGAAAGCAGAAGCAGTTTTCTGGATTTGCTGATCCATAACTCTTCTGTATTCATGGTTGCTACTTAATCATGATTTAACGGTATCGGCCTGATTGTAACTCCTGCTCCACAAGGTACGTGGCTGAGCATCAGCTGCATAAAGAGATGTCCATTCTACTGGCAATCAAAGCACGGATGAAGGATGCTTCCATCAGGTTTGGAGAAGGTTCAGTCCCAGAGAGGATAATTAGTTAACTTAGTTAGCTGATAAAGAATACCAGCCCATGTCTTTAAATGCTACTCCTTTGCCAAAGATGGTGCTAACTCAAAGTAGTTGTCAGTGGGCCAGTGGTGGTATGTGAACTATTTGACTGCCAGTCCACAGCCATGTTTCCAGGAAAGAAAGAAACTGTTGTATCCAGAGGGCATGATGTGGTGCCACTCCCTGGCACACTGGGCAAAGAACACTCCTGATCAGCCACATCAAATAGTTTAAGAACCACAGGACTAAGACTGGAGGTTTGAGATGGATGAGAAATTTGCTCCGCAAGCTTCTGTTAAAATGGGTTTATGGTATCTATGCCTCCGGGACCCAACATGGAAATAAATACAATTTGTCCTGGAAATCCATTCAGTTCTAGACTTTTATTACATTCCAGAAAGAAAAAGAGGAAAGAAGACTGCATTATCCTCAATGCACAAGCTTTTAAAATGTGCAAAAGCCATGAGATGAGATGCTACATCGAGGAGACGGAGTGTAACTTTACACACATGCAGTTATGCATCTTTGTTAGGAAACTGCAGCTGAGTTGCTTTGTTAGTGAATTAGGCAACAGAATGTACAACAAAATACGCATGCGTATTGCTCGGTGAACAACCATGTACAACACCATGGCACACGAAACTATGCTTTTGCCATATTGAACTGAATAGCGGCATTTCACATTGGACAAAAATGTCCAACTGCTTTCAGAAGGAACTTCATCGTATCATAGAAACATAAGGTTGAAAGAGACTGCAAGGGTCCAGCTAGTGTAACCCCTGCCAGGTAGGCACACCATCAATTTACTTCTGAGAGGTAGTCATCCAACCTCTGTTTACAGACCTCTAAAGAAGGAGAATCCACCAGAATCCTCCAATACAGTCTCTTCCACTGTGGAGCAGCTTGTACTGTCAAGAAGTTCTTCCTAATGTTTAGGCGGCATCCCCTTCCTTGCAGATTTAATCCATTGGTTCATCTTCTAGTCTCCACAGCTGCTGAAAGCAAGCTTGCTCCATCTTCAACATGGCATTATTATCGTACCCATCAACTTATCAACTCACACATGCACAAGACACCAAAAGGATTCTAGACACAAGTGTAAATTTGTAACATGTGCATGAACATTCTTTAGTTAATGGGAGTGAACTCCCATGGACACATTCGCTGGAAAAATGAGCAGAAAGATGTTTGTGAATTTTTTCCATTAAAAAAAAGGCAAGTAAAATTGTGTGGAACTGGCAGGAAATAATCTTGATAATGGTATTGGGGAATTAAGAGATTTTTAGTAATAAGTCTCCCAATCAGAAGAGTATAGCAAATGCACAAACGGAAGTTGAACAAATTACCAGTCCCACTTTATCATCCCCACGCCAGACATACTTAATCTTGCTCAACATAAACACAAACAGTTTGGTTAAAAATATGTAAAAAGGATAATCTTGTGCATAGTTTACACAGGTTCAAATTCTTGAAGAAGGGTAAGATGAAAATAAGAACTCACATGCTTACAAGAAAGCATGCTTGCCAGAGGATTGGAGACCACATGCTTGCAGGAAAGCCGAAGAACAAAAAGGGAAGAGGAAGAGAACATGCCAAGGGAAGTGGGTTTTGATCAAACAATAGGAAGTTTACTCTAGGGAGTCCCCTCTATGCCTACAATATATATGCAAACTAATTAGCCAGTTAATTAAGCATGCAAAGGTTGCCACCCCTGACAGATGGAAGGATGGAGAAGTATGCAGAAATGGGTTAGAGAGATCTGTCCATCTGTACTGGAGATTCCACTGGCAGTTATCCATTGCTTCCATGAGCAAAAAACAAGAAGTGAAGGGCATGAAACTTAGCAAAAAATGCTGTTTTGGACAGAGTCTGTGAACATAGGGACTCATTTGCATTGGCCTGCGGCTTGCTCCTGAAGGATGCCGAGCATGGAACAAGGGCTGTGGAAAGCAAAAGATTTGCACCCTCCTGGGAGTCTATCCCAGCTCAATTCTCTCCTGACCTCTTTCACATCCCGCAGTGCATATTCAGAGATTTTGGAGATCCTTCAAAGCAAACATAGTTGGGCATGGCACCAAAGACCCATGCTGCTGTGATTTCATTTGTTTTGCTTCATGCCAAAAACTCTCCCTCCTGCATTTCCTTCCTTTCTCAATGGCATGGATCATGGACATTTATAGGGTCAGCTTAGTTCCATGATCAGCTCTTGGGCCAATCTGGCAGGTTCCTTTTCCTCCTGAGCAGCCTGGAACAGCCAAGGAGTATTTCTTACTTTCATAAGTCCTGGCTGTGGGTGAGGCAATTTTAAGGTGTCTGGACGTCAGCCACAGACACAGCTAGTTGAGGATGGAAGTCAGGGAATCAAGTTTGCTTTGTACAAAGGAGACTGAGCTTTAAACAAAGAATAAACCAGTGCAGAAATGATTGCTGAAGAAGGAGGGGAGGCTGGTACCATGTTCAGTGCCCTTGCCCTTGGCTTCCATGTATGCGGGATCTAGTTTGCATTAGAGATGTAATTATTTATTGATTTTCTTCTTGAAACAGGAAACGAGTAATTTTAGCAATTTTCTCCCCACTGAGAGCAAGTCTGCAAAAAACATACAGTTTTCAAAGCTGATTTGCAATTTGGGATTTAGAGCAGATGAAAATTGCACATGGCTTAGCTCAGAAAACAGCATGTTCCCTGCAGAGAGTAGCTTTTCTGTGCAGAAAATAATAGTTTTGCACAGAAACATTATTTCCTGCATGAAAAAAAAGCTGTTTTCCTGCAGAGGAAATGGTATTTTCAATGCAAATCAATAACACACGTTTGCAGAAATATTGCTCTGTTGTAAGATGAATTACTGTACTTCTTTTTATAATAATGAAAAAGACCTGGATATTTTTCAGGTGAAATACTTGTGTATGTAGCCTAGAATTGCATTAACAGAACTTTAGTGCCAAGATCAAAGGAAGTCATGGTCCCATTCCATTCTGCTTTGGTCAGACTTCCCCTAGAACCCTCTGTCCGAATCTAGGTACGGTGGTTCAAGAAGGATATTGGCGAGCTGGAATAGCTTGCAGAGGAAGCAACAAATATGGTCAAGGTCTAGAGACCAAGCCCTGGGAGGAATATGTCCCTTGAAGATATTCACCCTAGAGAAGAGGAGAGGAGATGGAGAGAGATATGATATAGCTATGTCCGAATATCTATATAGCCATTAATTGGAAGACAGATAGGAAAGAAGTAGCCCTGTTAGTCTTCTGCAACATAAAAAGGAGGAAACAGGAAGGTGGGAGGAATGTGGCAGTACCTTTAAGACTAACTGGTTTTTGTTTGGATCTGTGTGAATCCGTGGCCATTTCTGCCCTACACTGTTACAGTGCTATTATTCCAGTTTGACCATCTTGTGGAGTTCTTGGGGGATTTGGAGTTTCCAGAGGCCAAAGCGCCCTCTGGCTGAGAATCCTAAATGCCCTTCCCTAAACTCCAAACCCCAGAATTCTGTAGGATGTTGAAAGTGGAATAATAGCACTACAACAGTGTAGTGCGGAAGTGCCCTGGGTTTCATGGATAGAGTTCATTGTGTGTGCAAAGAATGGTTGTTGGGTCAGCTGGCATGGCAGGCATCTCTCTCTGGTCTCACCTCCAAGGAGAACTGTGAGAAGTGAAAAGAGTTTGGCTATTTTAGGGTAAACAAGCCTGGACTGAATCTCTCTCCCTGTGCTCTCAATTTGTCTTCTTGGAAAGGGTAGGTTTTACTCCCCAAAGGCTATGCTGAAGCTGTGTTTCACATTAAACCCAACAATGAGCGTAACATGTTTTTCATGTGTTTGGCTGCCTTGGATTTTACAGGGTTCTTTCACGGACTGGAAAGTGCTTTGACACAGGCTTTTGACGCCACGCTTGCAAGGGTCAGAAGAGGCTCCTTGCGCACCGTAAAGTACCGAGCTTTATTCCATGCTGCTGTGAATTTCTTAATCTTTCAGATGCCATGGGACTTTTTTATGGTCCCACCCACCTGCCACCACTACCCCCTGTAAGTGAGCAAATGTTGCGTGGTGAAAATCCATTTTTGCAAGATGCATACTTAGAACCTGCTCTAAGACCTTGGGGGTTTTTTAATCGCTGATTTTCTAAACAGATTAATCAATTGTAGCCATTTTGTCTGGCATAACATTGCTGTAGAGTGGGCTTTTGCACATGGGACAGAGGCCAATTTTCACCTATGGTGAAAGCTGCACGTCTGGGTGTCATGGAAGTGATGTCACAGCATACTTTTGATCATCATTTTTAGTCGAAATGTGTGTTTGTGGTGCCTTCAGGTTCCCTGACAACTTGTGATGAGCCCATGAATTTCATAGGGTTTTCGTAGACAAAAAATACTCAGAAGTGGTTTTGCCGGTTCCTTCCTCTGAAATACAGCCTGTTACAGCACCTGGTACCTATTGAAGGCCTCCCATCCAGGCACTATCCAGGGCTAACCCTGATTAGCGTCCAAAATCAGAAGGGATATGGTACCTTTAGGGTATTTAGCTCCCCAAAATGCATGTTCTGGAATGGTGATGGAAGGCAAACTGCGAGTTTGCATGTGGTTTAGGTAATTTGGGATGTTTTTATGTGTGTTTTGGGGGAAAAGCACTCCAAATTTGCACCAAATAAATAAATGGTAGAAAGACTTTGGAGGAATGCTGGAGGTCTGTGAAAGTAGGGCTGTGTGAAGCCCACAGATTGTGTTCTTCCACCCCTGCTATCGATCAAAGAAGGTCCTGCAGGCTTTTTGCCCTTTCAGGATTCTCTTACGTTCACCCCTATCTTTGAAACAGTGAGGACCAATACTAAAATTGTAAACCCAAAATGGTAAAAGGCCTGGAAACCATGAAGCCCTACGAGAAGCAGCTTAGGGAGCTGGGAAAGTTTAGCCTAGTTAAGAGTTGGTATGATAGCCATGCTTAAATAGTCGAAGGGATGTCATGTGGAAGATGGAGCAAGCTTGTTTTTCATCCAGTCCAACCTCATCCTGCCATGCAGGATGATACAATCAAAGTACCCTTGACGGATGTCCATCTAGACTTGGTTTAAAAACCTCCAAAGACGGAGACTCCATCACACTCCCAGGCAGCAGCGTATTTCACTGTCAAACTGCTCTTACCATTAGGAAGTTCTTCCTAAGGTTTAGATGGAATCTCTTTCCCTGTAGCAATTCTCTCTCTTTCCCTGTAGATAATCCATTGCTCCGTGCCCTTGTGTCTGGAGCAGCAAAAAACAAGCTTGTTCCATCTTCTATGTGACATAGCTTCAGATATTTAACCATGGCTATCATTTCCCCTCTTAACCCTTTCCTCTCCAGGTCCCTAACTCTCTCCTCTAAGGTACCACTCTATTCTGCATTGGTTAGGCCTCATTTGGAATCCTGTGTCCAGTTTTGGGCACCTCAGTTCAAGAAGGATGTCAACAAGCTGGGACGTGTCCAGAGGAGGGCAGCCAAATGGTGGAGGGTCTGGAAGCCACGAAGCCCTCTGACGAACGGCATAGGGAGCTGGGGATGTTTAGTCTGCAGAAGGGAAGGTTACGAGGGGACATGATAGCCATGTTTAAATATCTGAAGGGATGTCATGTCGAGGAGGGAGTGGGTTTGTTTTCTGCTGCTCCAGAGACCAGGACAAGGAGCAATGGATTCAAGCTGCAGGAAAGGAGATTCCACCTGAACCTCAGGAAGAATTCCTGACAGTTAGAGCTGTCCGGCAGTAGAATGTGCTGCTACTTCCATGGAGTGTGGTGGAGTCTCTTCTTTGGAGGTTTTTAAGCAGAAGCTGGATGGCCCTCCGTTGGGAATGCTTTGATGGGTGTTCCTGCATAGCCCGGGGTTGGACTCGATGGCTTCTGTGGTCTCTTCCAACTCTGTGATTCTATGACTCTATGATTCAAGGGCTTCATGGTTTCCAGACACCTCCAGGTAGACCTGTGTTTGGGTCTGGAGATGCAATCTAGCCCAGTAAGGACTCTGAGCAAAGACAGACTCTTCTTTAGGCAGAAGGACAGAGGGAGCCATCTTTGCTGGCCAGCTTTTCAAAGGAGGTGAAGACATCACCAGATGCATGACCCTGCCCGACTTTTTCCCTTTATAGCATTTCTGACTGTCTGTCAGCAGCGCTTTACGGAGTGAGGCGTGTTTGGCTTTCAAAGGAAGACTGGGATGGTGGAGCAGCTCCCAGCAAAGCAACAAAGAACCTCTTGTCAGGATGGCTGGAGAATGAGACGGACATCCTCATCTGAATTCTTGCAAGGTCACCAGAGGGGGGAAAATACCACAACATGGCACAACCCAAAAATAGCATTGTGGTCACTCTAGTCCTCCAATACCTGGCTTGTCGTGGTGGTTGTTTTTTTTCCCCTGACCCAAATTAGCCGCCGGGGAACTGAGTCACCCAGAAGTCGACTGTCGGGGTCCAGTCTGGAAGCCAGGAATGAGAAATTGAATTCCTAAGGCATAATAATCCCTGGAATAGCCAAAGACAGAGAGTGATGGTGGGCGGCACAGTGTGTCATATCTCCTTGCGGCTCCCGGCTGTGACATCGTCGTTCAGGGTGTGGTTGAGCATGGAAAGATGTAAGGGAAAAACAAGTGGATTGCATCAAAGGTCAGCTAAACCATACAGAAGGAATAATTGTATCTTTAGGACAATCAATACACAAGAGCATACTTTCTGGGTCGGAGCAAACAGAGGATCTGTTCTCGGTGACATTTAGAGACACCCACTGAGCAGACTTTCTCTTCTCCTGGCTCCATTTGGCTGTTTATCCAGCTAATTTTGGCTCCCCTCTGCAGTCTCCCTTTCATGCAGGGAAGCAGCAGCTGGGCCCTTGGAGGAAAGGCCAAGCAGCTGATGTCAGAGAGAAGCTGCCTTTCTGGATCAGGCCGTGGCCCATTTGGTCTCTCTGAGCCTCTGGCGGCTCATTTGCACCGTTGCTTCTGTCACGGGGATGACTTCCCCCTGCTGGATGGTACAGTGGGATGGCTGCATGATGCTGCCATCTGGAAGCAACATCCCTGCGTGTAGAAACCTGGCATGCCAGAACCAAGGCTAGCTGAAAGCCTTCTTCCTGACATGCTAGATGTCTCTGTGCAGGGATTCTTGAAGAACTGTATGCATGTTCAGCCTGAAATCCCATAGTCTGGAGTGAGCTTTACTGCTTGGTTCTGCTGAGTTCGTAAGATGGTTTCATTTGTTTACAACACAGCCAGGGCCAGGGGGAATGGTGGGATGCCATTTAAAAAGTAAATGTTCTCTGCTTTGCTATAGCTCACTGATGCAGCAGATGTTGTACGTAAGCAGGGTCTCTATTTTTTATGCTCAGCCACACCTCTTATTAACAGGAGATGGCAGTAAGGGATTCCGCCTCCCTGTCCCCCCCCCCACTCCATCTTCTCTGTCTGAGACCTCAGAGTGCTCCGGCCATTCAAACTGGATAATGTTGAAGTAGCTGCAAGGGGGGAGCTTCGTCTTGGATGAGGATGATGAAGAAAGAGACAACAACAATGAGGATGTAGCTGCCTTTGAACCACGATACCTTCCATGTTGTCTCAGAATGCTAGAACTCAGAATGCTAGAATTTGTCTCGTAATTTGCAACGTTAAAACCAGGACTCTAATTCTAGAATATTGGGACTCTTTGACACTACCCAGTTACAATATTCAGCTATGATTCCTCATTAACTGCCACAGTTCCATCCTGTGGAATCCTGGGATTTGCAGTTTAGTTGGGAAGTACTTAGAATTCCCACAAGAGACCTCTAGTGCTCTCTAGGATTCCACAAGATGCATCTGTGGCAGTTGAAGTGGAACCACAGGGCTACAATTGTGTAGTGTGAAAGGGACCCTAGTATACCAGATCATAATACTAGAACTCTATTTGGGCAAGGTATGGAAAAGGACGGTAAGAATGATAGGGTGAACCAACTACTCTGGATGGAAAGAATACAACATTTGTGGTCTCTTTAGGAGAGGAAGCAGGAGAGAAGGGAAGACATGATAGAAGTGTATAAAGTCATGCCTGGTGTGAAGAAAGAGGAAACACTTTCCAATCTGTCTCTCTCCTCATGCTACAGCCCAGTGGAGTCAGCTTCTGATGCTAAACAGGCATTCAGGATGGACAAAATGTGTTGCTTCTTCACATAATGAAACAGTGCATCTGACTGCCGTAACATCTACTAATGGTTTCCAACTTCCAAAGGACGGCGATGAGAGCGATTGCCCACAGAAGATCAGACCTTCAGTAGCTGCTAATCACAACACCAGTATATTGTCTGGAATCCATGACTGCAGTTACATATGTGTAACCTAGAGTTATGCATTGTGACCAGTTTGTATTCATAGAATCCTAGAGTGGGAAGAGACCCCAGGGGCCATCCAGTCCAACCCTTTCTACCATGCAGGAATATACCATCGAAGCACTTCCGGCAGATGGCCACCCAGCCTCTGCTTAAAAACCTCAAAGGAAAGAGACTCCACGACACTCTGAGGCAACACACTCCAGTGCAGAACAGCTCTGGCGATCAGGATTCCTGACGTTCAGGTGGAATCCCTTTTCCTGTAATTTGAACCCATTGCTTCTTGTCCTAGTTTCTGGAGATGATCCCTACATATTTAGTAGACTCACCAAATGCTGGCTTCCTAGGCAGCAGCCTCTGCGAGTGACAGGGATCTGTTCTCCTGTCAATCACGGTGCAGCAGACTGACATTTCCAACCATCTCCCCATGAGTGATCTCCAGTGCGAGGAGGGATTGCAACAGGGATCCTGCTTCTGATTGTCGTCCTTGAGATTGCTGGTGAGAGGGGGTGAAAATGCCATTCTGCTACACCCCCATCAACAGGAAAACAGATTCCAGCTGCTCACAATTGCTGCTGCCTGGAAAGTCAGTATTGGGGGGGGTTTCTACCAGGAGACACTATTTAGCTAAATAACTAAGGTAGTTACCTAACACAGTAGCTGATCTAGGATTGCAGGCATTATCTTCAGTGTCAAGTGTGACTCAGGACCAGTTTCTGGGGGACACGAGTGTGACAGTGTTGCAGTAGAGTCATAGAATCATAGAGTTGGAAGAGACCACAATGGTGGTCGAGTCCAACCCCATGCCATGGAGGAACATGCTCTCAAGGCACCCACAGCAAATGACCATCAAGCTTCTGTTTAAAAACCTCCAAAGAAAAAGATTCCAACACACTCCCCGGCAGCAGCATATTCCACTGTCGGATAGCTCTTACTGTCAGGAAGTTCTCCCTGATGTTTAGGTGAAATCTGTTTTCTTGAAGTTTGAATCTATTGCTCCATTGTGTCTTAGTTTCCAGAGCAGCAGAAAACAAGTTTGCTCCATCTTCAACATGATATGCCTTCAAATATTTAAACAGGCTATCATGTGAGCTCTCAACCTTCTTTTCGTCAGGCTAAACACCCCTGCCTCCCTAAGCCACTTCTCACGGGCCGTGGTTTGCATGCCTTTTACCATTTTGGCCGCCCTTCTCTGGACACGTTCCAGTTTGTCAATATCCTTCTTGAACTGTGGTGCCCAGAACTAGACTCGTGTCCTCGCAATGAGCTTCCAACCAGTTGCCCAGAACAGGACGTTGGTCCGGATGGACCTTTGGTCTGAACGAGCCACAGGGCTGTCTTCACATTCTTATAAGCCAAACCAGAGGGAAATGTCCTCTTAGCTCTGTTTGGGGCAACTAAACTCTCCAGGGTAATTTAAAATTGGCTTTGAATTTGCCACGGGAAATTTGAGCTCGTTCTCCTGCAGCCAAAGGGTAGGTTGGTTAGGTCTGCCATTAGGAAGTAGTTCCGAATTCTGAGAAAAACAAGTTTATAAGCGTGGGCACCTGTCCACATCTCTCAGCCCACACACGCATCCCTGCCTCCCTGTGGTTTTGCAGTGTGGGCTAGCAGAAGGCTCCGAGCTTCACGTGTCTGAGACTGAATTTCTGGAAGAAAGATGCTCATTTCTTCTCACTTGGTGTGGAAATTAAAAGTCACTTATGCCTTGTTTGGAGAAGGTTTCCTCTTGCTGGCAGAGACCCTCTCTGTGAGGAGTGGTATTTCCACTGCGCTGTGTCATCTGTCGTCTTCTGGATTCTGACAGATTCCTGACACCCATAAAATATGAGTGTTTCTGAGTTTGGAAAACAGTTTCCTCAAACATTGCCTGTTCCTAGTCTGTTCCTAATTTTGTTTCAGTTTCAGTGTGTGCAGATAATTGGAGCCATATTTTTCACAGAGCTGCTGAAAGTGTTGTATATCGATATTTGGCTATGTAAGATTGTTGGGAGCTGTTGTGGTATAAGTTTAAAGTAAAGAAGCTGATCGTAGGGAAATCCCGTTTGGAAAGCGTCCTTTAAAGCTGGAAAAAGTGCAGAAAAGGATGGCTGAAATGGTGAAGGGCTGGAAGGTTTGAGAAATAAGAATTGCATAGCATAAATATCCAAAAGCACATTAATTGTGCTACATAATTGCTGTGTTGAAAGGCAGTGTTGTGCAACTGAGCCAAGACACTAAAAGCAACCAATCACACAGCTATGCACAATGGACAGTGTTTATCCGTGCTTGATGCTCGTGAATGCCCATGAATGATGCCCGTGGGCACCCATGTGCAACGGCTCTGCGTGTGCAACTCTTCTTCCCCAACCTTAAAGTGAATGCAGTCATTCTGCATTTGCACAAAAATGTCCAAATGCTTTCATAGGGGAATATATGCCAATGTAAGATAACCCCAGGATTCTGGAGCTTATTTTAGGGGAGGCAAAGCCACATGCCAGAAGATTCAATAGAGGTAAAACTCTGCGTATTGTAGAGAATGTGGAAAAGGAATCCCCCCCCCCTTTGTGTTTTATAATACTACAGGAATGGGCAATTGTCTGGTGGCAATTTTCACCCCTGCTGACACTCTGACACATAAAAAAATGATGTCACATGAATTTCTGTTGCCTTATGGGGCCGATTTTGTCAATGAGTAACAACAGAGACACAAGACAACATGGTGTAGTGGTTTGACTATGGACTTGGACTATGAATCTGAAGACCAGAGTTCAAATCTCTGCTCAACCATGGAAACCCACTGGGTGACCTCGAGTGCATCACAAACTCTCAGCCTCCAGAAACTCCAATAGGTTTGCTTAGAGTTGCCATAAGTTGGAAACGACTTGAAGGCAAACAACAACAACACAGGAGACAGGGTCTTCTCAGTGGCTGCCCCCAGGCTCTGGAACTCTCTTCATAGAGAGAGCAAATTGGTACCTTCCATGGTGTTCTTACATAAGCAGCTGAAGGCCCTTTTGTTTCAGCAAACCTTTAAGGGCAGATAGCTTGGGGAAAATGGTCTTTCACATGCTGTGTTGTTTATATCTACGTTTTAAATACCCTCAAGGCACTAGATCCCATCCATCTTCGAAGCTAAGCAGGGCCAGCCCTGGTTGAAACTTGGATGGGAGACCACCAACAAATCCCGGGTGCTGCCTCTGATGTTTCAAAGGAAACAACTGGCAAAACCAACTCTGAGCACTCCTTGCCAAAGAAAGCCCAATGATATTCATGGCGCAACAGGCAACTTGAAGGCACATATACACATGTACACACTCACAGGTCACTGCAGCCTCGTTTGCTGTTGCGGCGCCTTCTGAAGCACGTTTGCACTTGGCAGAGAAGGATAGCTTAAGACAGGATCCATCTTCTGTGGAATCCATTTCAAAGTGTCAGACGTGCAGACATCGTAACCTGTTTCCTTGAAGACTGTCAGGGGCTCTGGTGGGAGGAGTTGGAGAAGGATGAGCTTCCTTTCTCCTTCGGATTTATAGGTTTCGTTCCTTCTTCCCTCTCTGTCCCTTCCAAGGATTCGTTTCCTTTCCCAGATGGAATTGGCTCATTCTCTGCCCGCCCTCAGAGTTCTTCAGATAACAAAACTGCTGGTGTAGCTAATAAAAAGTTATACAACCTCGCTACTGAGATCAGCATTTGAGAGAGGAATTCCTCCAAGGCCCTTCCAGAGGAGGTTCAAAGAGAGTTGGCCTCCAGCTCTCTGGCTGCCAGATCTTACCCTTTCCTCAGGAACAGGAGATCCTGGCTGGTATCTTATTAGTGTCATAAGCAGACCGTCGCGTTGCATTCCTGTCTTCTTTTGGTCATTGCAGAGATGGATATTCCAACCGTTTATCCACTGCAGCTCCCCTTTGATGGCCTTTCAGGGACTGGTGGAGGGCAAAAGAGAGAACTATCTGATGATGCCCCCATAGCTGGATGGAAAATGATCCTGCCGGCCCCTCCCGAAACTGCAAACCCCAGGATTCCAGAGGATGTTGAAAGGGGAATCATCGCGCTATAACAGGCTAGTGTGGAAATGGCCTTAGACTCAGAGCCGCTGCAGGATTAGAGGAACGATTACGATGGTCTCTTAAGGAGTTCGCTGTTGCCTTGACAGGTGATCCTGTCAAAGACCTGGCTGACCTCTGCAATAGGGAAGTAGCCAGGGTAGTGGACACAGTTGCCCCAAAGTGTCTTCTTTCATGGAGTGGAGCCAAGTTTGCTCCCTGATTCACTTGAGAGCGGGCAGTGACGGAACAGATGGGACGGAGACTAGAGCAGTGATGAAGAGAAACTCTGAGTAAGTCTGAGCAAACACAGGCTAGAGCCTATGTCATTGTGATGGTGACAGCGAAGAGATTATACTTCTCTGCTGCCGTTGTATCTGCATGGTGTCCAGCAGAGCTGTCTGGAGTGGTCAGGAACCTTTTACACTCTGGCCCGCAAAAAGAAAACAAACAGCCTGCAGCGATGAATTTGCAAGACACTTTGCAGACAAAATCTCTCAGATACGCTCTGGCTTGGATGCTGTAGTTGAGACAGTGGATGTAATGTTGGCACTTGCTTATCCTGTATTAATGGATATGTTTCAGCTGGTGCAGCCTGAAGATATGGACAGGACCCTTGGAGAAATGAGAGCCACCACATGTATGCTGGATCCTTGCCCCTCCTGGCTTCTGAAAGTGGCCAGAGGGGAATCGGTCAAGTGGGTAAGGGGAGTGGCGAATGCCTCACTGCAGGGAGGGAAGTTTCCATCTTGTTCAAAGAGGCTGTGGTGAGGCCATTTCTTAAAAAAGCCTCCCTGATTCTACCATTGTGAATAATTATAGGCCAGTCTCATTTTGGGACAAGGTTCTGGAACATATGGTGGCATACCTGGTTCTTTAAGGACTTTCTGTTTTAAAAGCCTGTTGGAATAAAAAGCTTTTGCCTGCTGCTGGAAGGACAGCAGAGAGGGGGTCATTGTGGCCTCCCTGGGCAGGGAGTTCCAGAGTCTGGGGGCAGCCACTGAGAAGGCCCTCTCTTACATCCCCGTCCGCTGTGCTTGTGATGGTGGTGGGACAGAGATGGGCCTCTCCTGAAGATCTCAGGGCCTGGGCAGGCACATACAGGGAGAGAGAGTCTGCCAGATAGCCTGGACCTGAGCCATGTAGGGCTTTATAAGTCATAACCAGTATTTTGCATTCCGAATAGAAGTCAAGAAACAAAACCCTATGAGGAATGACTTAGGCAGGTGGTTGTGTTTTGGCTGGAGAGAAGAAGTCTGAGAGGTGGCGTGATAGACCTATGGTCATGTAGAAGAAGATGGAGCCAGCTTGTTTTCTGCTGCCCCAGAGACTAGGACACAAACCAGTGAATTCAAATGACAAGAAAGGAGATTCTACCTAAATATTAGGAAACACATTTTTACTCTACGAGTTGCCTCAGAGTGGAATAGATTGCTTCTGTGAGTGGTGATTTCCTTTGGAAATCTTTAAAGAGAAGTTGGGTTGTCACCTCTCAGAATGGTTTTACAGTGGACCCTCGGTATCCACTGGGATTTGGTTCCAGGACCCCCCAATTTTAGATACCAAAATCCGCAGATGCTCAAGTCCAGTTGTATACAGTGGCATAGTAAAACGGCATCCCTTTTATAAAATGGCGAAAAACGCGAGCGAAGGACATAGAGAGCCTGAGGGTCTGTGAAATGGTGAGAGGATACGGCAGGGTATGTCTACACATCAGTGTAGAAATTGACATGCAGAAAAATCAAAGTTTGCTTTTTGTTTGTTTTTCTTCTATATTTTCAAGCTGAAGAGCCCATGGATACAGAGGGCTGACTGTATAGTTATGGATTCTAGAATGGCTGGAGGTTGGACTGGATGGTCTTTGGAGTCCCTTCCAACTCTGTGATTTTTTTGGTGCTGTCCGAAGCGGGACTTACCTGGGTGGCTGTGGGTGCAGACCTCTGGAAGGCTTCCCATTTCTGCCAGCTGTGCTTGAAGAATGAGATGACCTTTGGCCCCGGCCCACCCTCTGCATTCTCTCCCCACCACCACCACCGCAGACAAATACATACACGTTGCCGAGTATTTTCCACTGGGATGCATTCCTGGCGGGAGTGTTCTGAAGAGCTGCTTGAAGTGGCCACCAAAAATGCAAAGCACTCGAGGAAGTCAAAGGAAGGTTTGAAGTTCCGAGGAGGAGGAAACACACACAGGGCATGTTTGTGCCTGGAAGGAACAAGGTGGGGCAGCTCCTTGACTTTGGGGGTTGTTGACTCACCTTGCGGCATTTGGAACATGAAGTACGCTTCATGTCACGGCAACCTGAAGGCCGGGCTGCAGCCTCCAGGGGAAGCAACCGTGCCCTCCATAATCCCCGGGGTCTCTCGTAGCAGTCAACGCTGTGCCAGATCCTACACTGAAGCAACTAAAATCCTTTTAAATGCAGCTTCTGGAGAGAGAAGGAAACCTCTAACCCTTTTCCAAGTGTTGAGGAATGAAAAATTAAGGATGGCAGAGAAGCGTTTTTCTTCACAGCTGTCTATTTCCTCTGGACAGGGCAGTTGGATGAGAGATCTGTGCCTCAAAATCAGAAGGATTTTCTGGTGCAAGTGAATATTCCACTGGTCTCAGTGAGAGGGGCAGTTTATCCCCATTGAGTTAAGGGGTTGTGAGAGAGTGCAAGGAGGTAGACGACCGCATCCATAGGAGTACAGTGTCTGGGTCAAGGGAACAGTGTCCAGCTCCAGAGACTCGGACACAGAACAATGGCTTCAAACTACAGGAAAAGGATTGGAGTGGACGGCCTCTGTGGTCAGTTCCAGCTCTAGGATTCCATGATTCTATTACTGAAATGTGTCCAGGGGGCCGTTTTATAGTCCTGGACAGCTCTGAACAGGGCCAGATTATCAGTGGTTCAGTTAGGGGAATTGCTCCAGTTCCATTATAGACTTCAATCCCAGTGTTGAATACAGATAGAAAGAATATTTAAAAAAAAAAAAGTAAAAAAAATGTTTTTTTAAGTTTAGAGAAACTCTGACAAGAAGACTCCTGGAATGATAAGAATCTCCAGAGCTCAGGACTTATTCTGTGCAAAATAATAATATTTCTATGCAGTAATATTATTTCATGATCAGAAAAAGCTACAAAGAAAACTGTGTAGCTCTATTCGGTTACTTGTTCTGCACAGAATTTACACATGGTTTGTTTGCAGGGATTTCCCTGTGCAGGAAACAGCTTTTTCTTCACATGTAATAACATTTCTTTGTAGAACTGTTTTCTGTGTAGAAAATTCTGCTTTCTGTAGAAAACAACCACAAGCAAATTTTGCACTAAATAAGTCCCAAAATGCAAACAGGCTTTAAAAAACTGTGGTTTTCAAAGACTTTCTTGCAGCTGGGAAAAAATAACTCGTTGCTCCTTTCAAAGGCTTGAATTAATTAATTATCAATTTTTCTGCTTGTGCAATCACCCCAAGCTCACCATAGGCCCTGGACCCAATGTCAAAAGGGGAAAGGTGCCATTCGCTTCCTCTTCTGCATCAGCACAATTTCTCAGTGTTTCTGTCCTCACCAACATGTTGTGTCTTGCACAGTCGAGTCATCATGCATGCATAGGATCAGACTGTTAGTCTTACTAAGTTACAAAGCTGAAAATGGGCTCATGTATGGAGATTTTTGTGTTGTTGCCCATTGTACTGCTTAATTACTGTGCCTACAGTCCCAGAAATAGCTTGCACATGTCTTCAAAGGCTGACATCCTGCAGAGATGGAGCATGACGTTACATTCACGGAGTTCCACGGTGGTTATGCAATGCTGCCTTGTTAGTGAATGAGAGCATTGTCCAACCAGATGTTAATATGGGCATGCCACGCACAGTGCAATGCAGTCATGTGCTATGGGACCATCTTTGCAAGTACGTTTCCACAACCTTGTAACTGAATACAGCTGTTCCACAATTGACAGAAATGTTCCACAAGGGAATTTGCATGTGTGTAAGAGGTAAACAAGACTCCAGACCTGTTCTGGTAATTACTCCAAATCCCCTTCTCCAAAAAAAAATCTGGACTTGCTCCTGGGGGCCTCATAGGCTGCCAGAAATGCCCAAAATCCAACAAAAAAATCTCAAAGTGGTCAGAAATCCACTTCTGGTTTTGGGGGAAAAAAGGCATTCTTTGATATTAAGTTGTGCAAGGAATCATAGAATCATAAAGTTGGAAGAGACCAAAAGGACCATTGAGTCCAACCACTTGCCATACAGGAATGTACCATCAAAGCATTCCCTGCAGAGCTCCGAGGAGACTCAATGTATCTAAAAGGTGATCTGCCCATCCTTATTTTCCAGAAATAGGGAGTCTGGGGGAGTGTTGCAGCCACATAAACAACCTTGGGGGCCGCATCTGGCCCAAGGCCCACACTTTGCCCACCCCTGGTCTAGCCCCTGTGAGCCCCTGGGCAGCTGTTATCATTTGGTGCTGAGCCAATTGGTACGTGCCCGTTGAACCTATAGGAGAGCACTGCTCTTGCCGTGAAAACATGTATCTTTCTTTCAGCCATCTGTTTTCCCAAGGCTCGGCGGAACCCTATGTACAGTACATAGTGCGATGCTTCCTCTCTCGGTGCCAGTTAAGCAAACAGCCCATTTTATGAGCCTGGGCGGCAGCAAGAGGCACTTCCGGTTTCTCTAAAGCAGCAAGCAGGCAGGCATACCTTTTGTGGAATGGGTCAAACAAGTCCACAACGCTTGTTCCACAGTCTCTACTACGGCCTGACAGAGAATGTGTTCAGTAGTTAGAGATCCTGATTAAGGAGCAAAGACACCAGCAGATTAGAGAAACAAAACTAAAAGCTTTATTACAGGAATTCCAGTCTGAGTTTGGAGAGTTACTCAGGATGCTAATCTAGTCTAGCATCAATTCAACGGAAGAACTGAGGTTCCACTGATGGGAAGAGAAGAGGTAGAAAAAACATCTCTAGGGCCATTTCCGCACGAGACTGTTATAGCGCTATTATTCCACTTTCATCATCCTATGGAATCCTGGGGTTTGCAGTTTAGGGAGGGGACAGCCAGCCCCTTTCTAAACAGCAAACTCCCGGATTCCATAGGATGTTGAAAGTGGAATAATAGCGCTATAACAGTCTAGTGAGAAAATGGCCCTAGGAATATTGTTTTTACATGACAGAGATGTCAAAATAGATAGACAAGAAGGGAGGACAATGTGGGTCACTCAAAACTATCTAACCCCATTACTCCTGCCCTCTGAGGGGTGTTCTGGACTCTTCAGTGGCTAAGCGTTCTTGTACATCTAACGTGACTATGTCTTTATCGGGCCAACCAAAAAAGGAAAAAAAATCTGTGTGCAATTTTTGAAAGAAAATTAAACTTCATTTTCCAAATCTTGTCCAGAGATGGGAGAGGTACCCTTTTCCTTTTTTTGTTGTCTAGCAGCCAAAATGGTAACAAGACATGGAAACCGTGAAGCCTTTTGAGGAGCAGCTTAGCCTGGAGGAGAGAAGGTTAAGAGGCGACATGATAGCCATGTTTAAATATTGCAAAGGATGTCATGTTGAAGATGGGATAAGCTTGTTTTCTGTTTCTCCAAAGACTGGGACATGAAGCAATGGCTTCAAACTTCAGGAAGAGAGATTCCACCTAAACATGAGGAAGAACTTCCTCATGGTAAGAGCTGTTTGACAGTGGAATATGCTGCTGCCTGGAAGTGTGGTTGAGTCTCCTTCTTTGAGGTTTTTAAAGAGAGGCTGGATGGCCGTCTGTCCAAGGGAGGGCTTTGATTTTGTTTTCCTGCCCGGCAGAATGGGGTTGAACTGGATGGCCCTTGGGGTCTCTTCCCGCTCTGAGATTCTATGATTCTATTATTATATAGGTTGCACCCAGAAACCAAGCCTTCCGTTTAAAGAGCTGGGAATGTTTAGGCTGGAGGAAAGAGGAATAAGATGTGACCTGGTCACTACTTTTAAATATCTGAAGGGTTGGCAAGTAGAAGCTGGATACTGCTTGTTTTCTGCTGCTCCAGACATAAGGAAACAAACCAATGAATTCAAATTGCGTGAAAAGAAATTCCACCCAAACACTTCTTCAGGGTAAGAGCTGTTTGACAGTGAAATACGCTGCTGCCTGGAGGTGTGGTAGAACCTCCTTCTTTGGAGATTGAAATAGAAGACAGTACGATAGAAATTGCATGGCAATCTCCCAGGGATGTTTTAAGTGTGTTTTCCCACATGGCAGGGGGTTGGACTAGATGGCCATTGTGGCCTCTTTTGACTTTAAGGTACTATGATTCTGTGATTATTGGTTTGTCCCAGTGGATTGGAAAACTTTAAGGAAGGGATGTGCTTGTAAGCTTTAGTACATTCAGAATTGGAATGGAAAGGAGCTGGATTGCTCTGTGGTAAGAATTAAGCTCTTGTCACCTTGAATTAGGTAAGAAGATTTCAATTTATGGTTGAAGGAGGAAATCAAAGGGCAAATTCTTCATTGGGGCCTTAAGTATTTGTTTCTTTCTTGTAGTTTTGGTTGCCTACATTTTTACCTTAATTAACGTCTATGACATGGACTTTTCTGCAGGCAAATCCTGCCCTGGTATCAAGCTGGGTGCATGGAACTTCACAAAATATGTCTTTGTGGTGCATTCAGTGATGGAATATGTTCCATTGTTGCTGCTTTTGTACCTGATTTGAAACTGCAAATCCCTCAAGAACATTGTAGCTCTGTTTGCAATGTGCATGTAATATAGCCCCAAGAAGACAAGAGGGTGCATGCAACATACATGTCTTCTTTGCTTTCAGTACAGTAGACCCTCATTCCTTCTTTCTTCTGTTTTCTTTCAGTTAAACCAGCTGGATAAAGCAGCTGATGCTGCTCACACGTTCTTTCTGGCCAACCCAGAACATATGGAAGTGCAACAGGACATTGAGAACTATAAGACCACGGCGGGGAAGGTGGATTTGGTGGACCGAGAAGCCAAGCCTCACATGGTAAGTTTGGGAGGGGACTCAAAACTAGTCCTTTGTGCGTGGCCGAGATAAGAGATACGGATGAAATCTAACTGAAAATAAAATGGCTCAGGTCCAGGTTATCTGAAGAACCGTATCTCCCTGTGTGGGTTTGCCTTTGTCTTGAGATCTTCTGAGGAGGCTTTCTCTTTGTCCTGTTACCTTCACAAGGACTTCTGGTGGGAACACAGGAGACAGAGCCTTCTTGGTGTCTGCCCCCAGGCTCTGGACCTCTTTTCCTAGAGGAAGGTCCCCTTCATGGCAGACCTCCATAGGCAACCGAAGACCTTTTTGTTTCAGCAGACCGTTGCAGGCTGATAGCTCAGGGGGGAACAGTCTTTCATGTGCTGTGTTGTTTATATCTGCTGCTCTTCTTTGTAAACAGGGCACAAATACACTAAAAGTTTCAGATCCCAACTGATTTTGATCTAGCTGGGTCAGCCCTGGTTGGTACTTGGATGGGAGGCCACCAACAAATCCCAGGTGCTGTAGGCTATATTTCAGAGGGAGGGACTGGCAAAACCACCTCTGACTGTTCCTTGCCTGAGAAAATCCTATGAAATGCATGAAGTTGCCATAAATCAACAGATGACTTGAAGACGCACACACACACATACACACACTTCTTTGTAATGATTACACTGCTTCTAATTTTATTTATCATTAAATGATATTTTAAACTTTTGTAGGCTGTAAATTTTTTCACTGTTACTTCTTTTAACTTTTGCAAGCCACCTTGAGTCCCAGATGTTGCAAGTGGAATCATAGCACTATAACAGCCTAGTGCGGAAATGGCCTTGGTATCACACAGAGGACTTGAGTAGTGTCAGAACCGAATCAGAACAGAGGTCCTGGACCACAGCCTGGAAAAGTTACTTTTTTGGATCCCAGTCACCACAGTTGGCAGATTTTTGTACCTCTAGTCTGCAACAGTAACTTTAGCAAAGCCTGGGATGTCCTTAGCCTGCCTGGTAGTTTCAAAACTTAGAAATGCATATGCATAAAAATAGGCGGCCGCTCCTGAAACTGCAAACCCCAGGATTCCGTAGGATGTTGTAAGTGGAATCATAGCGCTATAACAGTCTCGTGCGGAAGCATCTACAAAAGCCAGTGGTATAAAATAAGACCTTATTACCACTTCGGGGATGCAGCAGATGTTTTACAACAGAGAATAGCTCGCATATCCACCAGCTGATCAAGAATGAGCATCCACACACATCCGGTGGACTGCTGGGCCCCTTGGGAACACCAACCCTACCCCATGGCCAAAAAAGCTTTCCCAGGCCAATAACATGCTTCTCAGTTTCACTCCCCACAAATATGAAACCAAAAAGGTAGTTTCAAACAAGAGCAAGAACTTGCTAAGCAGAAACTCTTCCCATTTTTACAAGCTTTGGGAACAAGAGAGCCAAATAGCTGCACTCCCTCATATCTCTCACGGATAGGCCAGAAAGGGCAGGCACGCCTGCTCTGATATTTCCACAGGAAAAGTGGTGACCTCATGTTCTCTACAGAGACGCCAAGACGAGGTGAATAGTACAAGGAGACCTCTGGACTTTGAAAAGAGTAGTGTTCACCCACTCCACCCCTGTTTGGACTGTGTGATGCCATTCTGTGTCACACTCAGGACAGGTTTTCCAAACAGCCGGGGCCATGGTCATTGCAGACCCCATCTTTGTCCCTGGGCCACACGCACACACACTGGTTAGAAGGCTGTTGAACTTGGCCTTTTCTGGTCTGATGAGAAATGTCCCTGTTCGTTTTAAGGTTATAGAGGTGGAGTTTTGCGTGTGCTGCCTTTGTCTATTGTCCATGCATATTAGGATGTGCATTTGCTGACCAACCGTGGAATAACAAGACACGGAGAATTTGGTTGAAAAGGCCACTTTATTTAACGTAGCACCTATTTAAACTGAGTTGGACCTGGAATGGTGCAAGAGAGGGAGCAACCTGGTGCAGGATCAACTGAGACCAGGCCATGATGTCCTCCTCAGCCTTCTCCTGAGTGATCCACCTGAGCCCTGAGAGCAGCCCAACAGCTGGGTTGGTCCCCATCTGGCCATCTTCTGGAAGGCAGACCAAAGGAACCCCATCCTCAAAGTGCAGAACTTAAATGAGGACAAGGCCCCTCAGACCAGCCTCCCCACCCTATCCCAGGTCTCAGGACCTAAAAAGGAAGTTCCAGAGCCCTCCCCTCCACCATAAGGATGCCGAACTGTTCCCCGTAACTCTCATTTCTCCCCCCACCTACCTGCCAAATGACCTATTTAAAAACACCACCCCAAGCCAATTGACATGGTCCCCCAGATACAGTGTGTGGTAGGCATACCCCCCCACACACACACCAGGTTAAAAGGGCAAAAATTTCTACCTGGACCTGAAGCAACCAGCAAAGCTCTCATTGCACTGAAGGTGGGAGGGTGGGTCAAAAGGAAGTCCAAAAGGAAGCAAAGATGGCTGGACAAAGCTAATAACCCCCCCCTAGCTTTGCCCCCCAGACACCTGGCGTAGTGGCACATTGTGTTGACATCGTCAATGCTGGCCACTCCGCCATTGGAAACCAGCAAACATCAGTCCTCCCTTGCAGCACCACATGCCTCGTGGGGCCACAGCCGTAGAAGCCGCACAGTGTTCCCATTCAACCCAAGGGATGTGTAGCACATTCGGTGACTATTTATGCAGCTTTGATGTGGGATCATGGCCTCTGGCACTTACTTAGCTCTAACCCTTCTTCACAGGAGAACTACCTTTCTGGAGTCAGGCACTATGACAGAGAAGACTACCACGAGGCCATTGATTTCCTAGAACGGGCCCTGCGCGAGTACGCCGTTGCTGACACGGAGTGCCGAGTCTTGTGCGAGGGGCCACAGAGATTTGAGGAATACGAGTATCTGGACTATAAAGCCACCCTCTATGAAGCCATTGCAGGTAAGCCATTCCCTGCAGGGAGAGAAGAGCGTGGCCTTCTTCAGCTCTTGGATGTGGCCCCACAGCTCTGCGCTACTGACCTGGATCGAAACCTGAAAGCAGTGAGGAGCGGGAGCACCCAACCGAAGGGATGTAGAGAAGAGACAAAGACCATTTCCGCCCTGCACTGTTATAGTGCTGTTATTCCCCTTTCAACCTCCTATGGAATCCTGGGGTTTGCAGTTTAGGGAGGGTCACTGAGAATTCTCAGCCAGAGAGCTCTTGGGCCTCAGGAAACTACAAACTCCAGAACTCCACAGGATGTATAAAGCGGAATAATAGCACTATAACAAGGTAAGACAGAAATGGCCAAAGTCTCAGCGTGTTGAGAAAGATGACTTTTTTACTTCCGATTAGTCCGGTGCGTTTCAGCTTAGTAATATTTAATGGCCTTCATCAAGGGCTGATAGAAGATGAAAGAAAGAAAAGGGACAATACACAAACAACAAAAATTATAACAGGAAACAAGTTACAATTTGCTTTATCAACTATGTGTACATATATCTTATATAAAAACACACACAAAATGTATCAGTGTTAAAATTACCTATTGACCCAGATAAGCTTAAACAGAAAGAAAGGCCCTTTCCAGACGTGGGAGGGGAAACGACGGAACACGCTACTCACCGGATTTTAACTTCGTCCGGGCGAGTCCGTCGCGACGAGGAGGGGTGCGTGCTCGCCGCTCCGCACTCCTCCGGCGGCCTAAATGGCGGCTTCCGGTTGGTGGAGGCTCTCCACCAACCGGAGAAGCTCGCCAACCGGAAGCCCGCCCCTGGCAGATCTGCAGGCACGCACTTGCGTGCGCCTGCAAATCTGCTCCGGAGCCGGGCAACGGAGCGGCACGGGGTTGCGCGCTCCATGCTTTTTAAAAACCTCTAAAAAGAGGTTTTTAAAAAACACGCCGCGCGGCCAGTTCTGGTCGCTCCGGAATGGACTGAGGTATGGAACTACAAAAAGTAGTCCGCCCCAGTCCACTCTACGGCACAGAAGACCTCCGTTGGAGGTCGCTCTGCACCGTTTTAATAGCCCGGTGCGGAAAAGGCCAAAATGCTACTTACAACGCAATGTCTGCAGGGATTTCACAAAGAGCACTTTCTGCGTTTATGCCTGGCGGCTGATCAGCTCTGAAGAAGGCCCTGAAATAGTAGGCTGAAACACACTGGACTAATTGGACTAACGCCCTGAGAGTTTCTCTCTCCTCTCCAGCCCCTCTAGATGGAGATCTGACCATGATTAATTGCGTTTCTCCAAGCACAGACTGGAATCTTGGTTGGTCTCAACTACAGTAGGCTTATTCTATCAGTCAGTGGCCCTTTCTGCACGGCATTTGCCACGCGAAAGGGCACCTGGAGCGTCGCGCGATTGTGAGGAGTGATCTGCACGGTGCACTCACAATTGTGTGACGCTCCAGGGGCCGGCAGGCGCCGATCGCGTACCTTTTCATTTTTGGCTAGAAGCTGAAAATGGTACGCGATCGCACATTGCTTCTGGGCCCCGCACACACTTACCTGGCGTGCGGAGCCTCCAGAGCCATGCCGGTCACGCTTCCTGCCCCAGCGCAGCCTGGGAAACTCCCAGGCTGCACTGCGGAAGGAAGAGCCTGGACTCTCGCGCGAGCAGGCAGCTTGTGCGGAGCTGAAGCAGCAGGGACGCGAGAGCCCCTCGCCGGAGGCTGCTCGCGTGATCCCCGCACCCCAGCGCCGGAAAAAGGTAAGGTGCAGAAAGGGCCATTGAATAGTCAGCCTGATGTAAGAAAGTCTCATTGGTTCAACAGGTCTACTCTAGTTGAGAGTCTCATTCAGGCCACTTTGTCCGTAGCTGCTGCTGGACATCCCTTGTTAAAAAAGGATGGAGGAGGAAGCTGCTGTCCATTTGTCTCACCATTTTCACTGAAAGTAGCTGATCTTCTTACGGAGGAAGGCAGTCTCACCGTGAATAAATGTCAGGTTGCAAGTCTCCAGTGTCGCTCAAAGTGAGATGCCTTGTCCCATTTATGTTTCAAATATTTATTTAAAAGAACTGTCTACAGATTAGGGGTGGGAGGAAGTAGGGCATTAGTTGTAGGGAGGGGAAATCATCTTTAAGGTGGAGCATACATTTGATGAATCGTACAGCTGGAAAGGACCCAGAGAGTCATCTTATCCAACTGCTTGCCGGTGCCGGAATCCAGAGCTGAAGTATTCCTGACAAGAGGCCTCTCAACTCTGTTTAAATACCTCCAGCAAAGGAGACTTCACCCTTTTTTTGAGGGTGT
Organism: Cyclura pinguis; assembly: GCA_030412105.1. Taxonomy (NCBI): domain Eukaryota; kingdom Metazoa; phylum Chordata; class Lepidosauria; order Squamata; family Iguanidae; genus Cyclura; species Cyclura pinguis. Next base: position 2,797,427 of record CM059601.1, read on the forward strand.
CTATTACACTTTAATGAAGTAGATGTGTTCCTGAACACCTTGCTTAGATCTTAGATCTTGCAAACTCAGGGATGTGTCTTCCTTGATGGAGTCTATTGTTCGTGCCATACATGTGCATAGGTTCCTTTACACATGCAAGTGTACTTTTTTGGTCATTGTGCAATGGACAGATCCAGTTCATTAGTGCATGAGCAGAGTTGCATGTATGCCACCATTTCACATGCACCTAAATCTTGTTGCTAGTCCTGCCTAGAGCAGAGCTATTGAGTCAACCGAATTTGCCTGTGTGTTGACAATTGATTTAATGGATCTCTTTTAAATGGGAATAACCAGTTGAATTTCAGCTGTGTGGTTGAATGTTCCTGGAAGGTATGTATCTCTTCATCAGTCCTTCCAAGGTCCTGTTTGATTCACTGGGATTTCAGAAACAGCGCCTGTGCATTATTCCCATTGTCAAAGGGCACAAGAAGCAGGAGATTTGACAGATAAAGAACTGATTGCACAGTATAAGTATTCAGCAGAATGACCATAAGCACAGGCACTGTGTAACTACGTGAGTATAGGTTACCATCTTACGGACATTATCTAGGGCTTTGGCTTTTTAAACTATAAGCCACCTTGAGCACTGGCTTGAGGGGGAAAGATGTGGTATAAGCAAAGCTAAGAATCATATAGAGTTGGAAGAGACCCCAAGGGCCATCTAGTCCAACCCCATTCTGCCCTGCAAGAATACACTCCTGCAGATGGCCATCCAGCCTCTGTTCAAAAACCTCCAAAGAAGGAGGAGACTCCACCACACTCCCAGGCAGCAGTGTGTTCCACTATCCAACCGGTCTTACCGTCAGGAAGGTCTTCCTAAGGTTTAGATGGAATTTCTTTTCCTGAAGTTTGAGGCCGTTGCTCCATGTCCTGGTCTCTGGAACAGCAGAAAACAGGCTTGCTCCATCTTCCACGTGACATCCCTTCAAATATTCAAACATGGCTATCATGTCCCTTCTTCACCTTCTCTTCTCCAGGCTAAACACATCCAGCTCCCTAAGCCGCTCCTCAGAGGGCTTCATGGTTTTTAGGCCTTCGACCATTTTGGTCGCCCTCCTCTGGACACCTTCGAGCTTGTCCGTATCCTGCTTGAATTGTGATGCCCAGAATGGAAGAAGAAGGGGGAGGAGGACCAGCAGCAGCCAGCACTGCTGCCACCGCCCCAGTTCAGGGTTGACCACTCATAGCTTAGCCCTGACACAATATGTCTTTTCCCTTCTTTCATTCAGTCTTTTATAGCAGATTTAGGGAACGTGACACCCTCCAGATGTTGCTGAATCGCATCTCCCATGACTCTTAACCATTGGCCATGTCAGGTAGGACTAATGGCGAGGCAGCAGTCCCTCAGCATCTGGAGGACCATACATTGCCCAAAAGAGAAGTTTAAGATGGGGCATGATAGCCATGTTTAAATATTTGAAAGGATGCCATATGATGGAGCAAGCTTCTTTTCTGATGCTCCAGAGACTAGGGTATGGAGCAATGACTTCAAACCGCAGGAGAAGAGAGTCTACCTAAACACGAGGAAGGACTTCCTGATGTTCAGAGCAGCTAGTGGTGGTGCGGGTCGACAGCAGCAAGCTCTCACAGTCTCCTTTAAAAATGAGAGATAAGAAATAATGTTGAGAAGAATGAGCGCTCAGATTTTGTCCTTCATAGCTTCATCCTTGGCCCTCAGCCCAGCAGGGTTAAGGATGAAGAACATTATAAACAGCTCGATTGGCCATCGGGGGGAAAGTTGGCCATGAACCAGTTCCCTTTTGCCGGATAGAGGCTTCCTTAATTGGGCAGGGCTGGGCAGAGATTTGTTTCTACTCCTGCTGCTGCTGCTACTGCGGAAAAAAAAAATGTTTCTGTTTGAAGGATTCTACTTCTGTCAAGATTGCTCAGCTTACGCGTTGGATAGGCTGAACAATTTTGACGAAAGTAGGACGTTTGCCATCTCCTGCCAGCTTTTTACCATTTTGCCCAAGAAGATACCAGGAGCAGCTTTGGGAGCTGGGAATGTTTAGTCTGGAGAAGAGAAGGTGAAGAGGGGGCATGATAGCCGTGCTTAAATATTTGAAGGGGTGGCATGAGGAGGAAAGAGCAAGCTTGTTTTCTCCTGCCCCAGAAACTGGGGCCCTTTCCTCACCTTACCATTTTCCATCAATGTCCTGTTGCAGTCCTGTCGGTGCCACTGCTGGGATGCTTTTCCCCAAACGATGGCCAGTTCCACACTAGATGTTTATAGCACTATGATTCCACTTGCAACCTCCTATGGAATCCTGGGGTTTGCAGTTTTGGGAGGGGCCAGCCGGCCCCTCCCGGAACTGCAAACCCCAGGATTCCATAGGAGGTTGAAAGTGGAACCAGAACGCTATAACCGCCTCGTGCGGAAATGGCCCAAGTCAGGACTGATTGATTTTCAGATCCCTTCTGGGTGACCGCAGGACTAGGATTCCAAGAGATCAGGATTCAGATCCCCACACAGCCATGGAAACCCACCTGGTAGCCTTGGGAAGTCACACTCTCTCTGCCTTAGAGAAAAGCCATGGCAAATCCCCGGTCAACAAATCTTTCCAAGAACACGAAAGATGGGGTTGCCCTAAATTGGAGTCAACTTGAAGGCCCGTACAGCAGGGCACCTTCATACCCACTGATTATGTATCCACGGATTCAACCAACCATGGCTTGGAAAAATATTCCTCCCAAAAAAATCAAATTGGCAAAATTGGATTTTGTCATTTTATATACTTTTGTCATTTTTTATACTTTCATTTTATGTTTTATATACTACACCACTGTACGTAATAGGGCTTGAGCATCCACAAATGTTGGTATCCACAGGGGAGTCCTGTAGCCAAACCCTAGCGGATACCAAAGTCCCACTGTAACATCCTGTCTCATCCAAGGAATTTCCTACCATGTCCCGGACTTCCTGAACTTCTTCTCCCTCCCTGTGACCTGTCTTGTTTCCCAGCCGTCCACCAGAATATGTTCGTCCGTTCATTTGTCACGTGAGGCTCGATTGTGGCGATTAAGCCTGCCTTGAAAGCGGCCTGCCAGCTCACCCTACCCCACTCCCGTGCACCCTGCAGCTGCAGGAGCAGCTTGGGCACATTCTCAGAAGTGCTTCAGATAAATAAGAAAGCAAAGAGAGCACGATGAACCAGAAGATTAATGAAGAAAAAGAATGGAAAGAATCTTCTCGTTCCCCATTGTCATCCTTACGGGGCATACAGCCGCATTTCAAACCCCGCATAATTCAGCTGAATTTTTAAGAGAATGCTCTCTGCTTTGTACACTATTTTTGGGGCCATCTGGAAAAATCAGACTTCACACCCACGGCGTACTCTCCAATTCCCCCCTTGAGGAAAGAGTGGGGACTGACTTGAACTTTCTACTTGCAGAGCGGGGACGGCTGAGGCAGCACATGTTTTCGCCTTTGTTTCAAGCCTGTGTTTGTAGTTTAAACATTCAAACATCGACAAAGGGGCAGGGGGAGAGGCAGAGCTGTCAGTCTATTAATTCAGGGGCTGCGGGCTGGAACTGCTGACCTCGGCTGCAGCACACGGTAGCTGACACCGGCTGTCTGTAATCCTTCCGCTTCCATCGACTGGAAAACACTCTTTTAATCCCAGAGTTTGCCATTCAGTTCAATCAGCCAGAGAGGCAAATTGCAAAGAACACAAGAGTGCCGTGCATTCACCCTTCCGCCTTAGGTCTTCTGCACAAAAATGCTTTCATTCTCTTTTGCTTTGGGGGCTGTGCTGAACTTCCCAAGCTGACTTAGATTGGTTTTCCCTACCTGCCTTACTGCCTGCCTGCCTTCCTTCCGCCTTCCTTCCTTCCTCCCTTCCTCCCTCCCTCCCTCCCTTCCTTCCTTCCTTCCTTCCTTCCTTCCTTCCTTCCTTCCTTCCTTCCTTCCTTCCTTCCTTTTACTTATTTATTTTCCTTAAATTGGTGCTAGAATAAAGAGTAACACAAGTCGTTAGGGCTTTCCCCGCTGCTCCAGAAGTCACAATTGCAAAAAAAAGCAATGAACAATTGCAGACTTAATTTTGAACCATGTACCATAAATGAAGACCAGAGTCAGAAGGGACCGTATTGTGCCAAATGGGCAATATACCACCAAAGCACCTCTGAGAAATGGGAAGCCATTCCATTTCTGCTTGAAGACCTCCGGTGAAGTTCTGACAGATTCCATTCCATTTAGACTAGATCATTTTGGTTGCTTTCAGATCCTTATGATTCGATTATTCTTGGTGAGCCAGTGGACGGAGGCTGTCAGCATTCGCTCCCTTGGTACCTGTGAAGTGGAAATAGGGAAAAGATGCCTCATCCACCTGATCTATCTATCTATCTATTATTTATTTATTTATTTTCTATTTACCACTTTTTCCCCAGTACTGGGATTCAATTATATTGTAAACCACTTTGGGTCCCATACTGGGAGAAAGACAGGATATTAATTCATTATTTTTATAAACTGACTTTGTTTAATTAATCAATTAAACCACCCAATCCATTAATTGATTAATTAAACAAAGCTTACAAAAGCTTACCAAAAGTTAGGCAAATGAAGCTAAACAGATAAAGCTTACAAAAAGTTAAACAGATAAAGCTAAAAGTACATGTCATACAAAAGTTAAAATACAATTAAACTATCAACAGAATTAAAAGCATGGCCTTATATAAAATAGGTAGATCATAGAGTCCTCGAGCTGGAAGAGACCCCCGGGGGCCATCCAGTCCAACCCCCTTCTGCCATGCAGGAAGACACCATCAAAGCATAGCCAACAGATGACCATCCAGCCTCTCTTTAAAAACCTCCAAAGGAGGAGGAAACTCCACCACACTCCATGGAGGCAGCAGATGATTCCACTGTCCAACTGCTCTCACCATCAGGAAGTTCTTCCTCACGTTTAGGTGGAATCTCTTTTCCTGAAGTTCGAAGCCGTTGCTCCATGGTGTCCTAGTCTCTAGACAGATAAACAGGCAGACAGAAAAGACGGCATAATACTGAATGCCCTTTCCCCGTGAACACTCATTCCTTGAAAGACTTGCCAAAACAAAATGTGTTTTCATGGTCCTACAAAAGGATAGCAGGAGGGCGCCAGTCTAGCCCCTCTTGGGAGGGAGTCCCAGAGTCTGGGGCCATTTCTGGACTAGCCTGTTACAGCGCTATGATTCCTCTTTCAACATCCTATGGAATCCGGGGGTTTGCAGTTTAGAGAGGGGCCTTTGAGAAGAAGAGGAAGCAAAGGTTTTTGAGGCCCCTCCCTAAACTGCAAACCTCAGGATTCCATAGGATGTTGAAAGTGGAATAATAGCGCTATAACAGGCTACTGCGGAAATGGCCTAGGAGCAGCCACTAAGGAGGCCTTGTCTCCTGTCTTGCCACTAAATGTACCTGCAGTGGCGGTGGGGCAGAGAGAACAGCCCTATTGTTGTCTTGCTGTTCATTGTTCATAAGGGACAGACAAGCTCATTATGACTATGGTTCAACGTGTTCTAAAACGAAGATGCAATTTCTTCCTCTTCCCTTTTGCTCTTCTTTCTGGAGCTTGACCTCTGTCCTTTGTGCTTTCTTGTGTTTCTCTCCCAGAACACTACATGCAAGTCCTGGTGTGTCAACATGAGTGTGTGAGGGAGCTGGCGACGCGGCCTGGGCGCCTCTCTCCCATCGACAACTACCTTCCCCTCCATTACGATTTCCTGCAGTTCTCCTATTACAGAGGTGAGCCTTGTTTCTTCTCTGCTTTAGGGGAGAAATTTAAATTTGCTGAATTATAGGGTTACCAGGTAAAATGCAAGAGAGGGCTCCTGAACCTTTAACAGTTGTGCAGAAGAGGAGATTTTGGTGAGCATTGCTGTTGTTGGCTGTCTCGAGTCGACTTTGACTTGACCCGGTGAATGAGATACCCAGCCACCCTGCTCAGATCTTGCAAACTCAGGGCAACTGTGTCTTCTTTGATGGAATAAATCTATCTGTAATGTGCAGATCGACATCCCCCTTTTCCTGCTGCCTTCCACCGCACCAAGCGTCATCAGGTTTTCCAATGTGATTTCATAATAGGTCCAAAGTACAACAGCCTCAATTGAGTCTTCTCAACTCACTAGAAGCCAAGATGCCTGAAGACGCTGTTTAAGTTACCTTTAAAAGTACAGAGGCAATGTCCTGTGTTTCACCTAACAACCCTAATGAGTAATGAGATTGTGACTCGAGTCGTAAACACTGCAAAGGGTTTTACCAAAAACTGCAAACCACAGTTCCATGTTTTACATGGACCTGGAAAACTGTGGGTTAGTCTGTTGAAAGTAGACTCCAAATCAGTGATTCTCAACCTTTGGTCTTCCAGTGGTTTTGTACTTCACTTCCCAGAATCTCTGCCCGTTGACTTTTCTAGCAGGGCTTTTGGGTGTTGAAGTCCAAAACGGCTGGAGCACCAGCAGTTGTGAACCACAGCCCTAAATGGTGAAAGCTTATTTCAGCTTGGCATCAAATATCTCAAGCATCACAGTGGAAAGAAGGGAAAGACACATACCAGGAAACCTTCTAGTGATAACTGCTAAGTGGTAACGCAAGTAAAATGAGCAAACACGGCCAGCTGAAGCTTGCAAATAAATTTGGGAAGAGACAAATCTGGAAGCAAGTTCTTCTCTTGTGCCAATTTTGCTTTGGGGACTGGCCTCATCCCAACCAAGAGAGGAACACGCCCTCTTTGGGGGGAGCCACACCTCGTGTTTTTCTGGCACCCTGATGGGGAAGAGAGGAATATTCTTGGCCCAAGCAGCACTCTTGCTCACAGCCAAACTCTTTAACATTGAACAAGTGCGGACAGTGGGAAGAGAGACTTACCTGCACTGCAGGGGCACCTGGTGGCTTCCATGTCATGGAGTGGTGAATCCACTCTGGGGTTAAACTGAACATGGTGAACGGAGTTGCTGGGGGCGCCTGGCTGAAGGCAGCCAGTCCCAGTTCAGAGAATGCAGTGAAGGAGGGCCTGTGGGGAGCAAACGTTACAAAAATTAAGGCTTTTCTCTGTGGACCTTTCCACAGTCTACTTTCAACAGACTAACTACACTGTTACAGTGCTATCATTCCCCTTTCCGCCTCCTGCGGAATCCTGGGCTTTGTAGTTTCCTGAGGCCCAAGAGCTCTCTGGCTGAGAATTCTAAAGGCCCCTCTCTAAACTACAAACCCCGCGATTCCCCATAGGATGGTGAAAGTGGAATAATAGCACGATAACAGTGTAGAGTGGAAAAGTCCTATCAGAAGGGAGATGGTGGCAGGGAAGAAATGGACAGATGCGGAACAGATGGAATAGAGACAGGATTGCCGGGCAGAGGGAAGAACTGATTCTGGTTTGGGGAGCTATGAATGATTGGGAAGTTGCACGGGTAAGGTGTTACAGGCCATTTCCGCACTAGCCCGTTATAGCGCGATGATTCCACTTTCAACATCCTCTGGAATCCTGGGGTTTGCAGTTTCGGGAGGGGCCGGCCGGCCCCTCCCGAAACTGCAAACCCCAGGATTCCAGAGGATGTTGAAAGTGGAATCATCGCGCTATAACGGGCTAGTGCGGAAATGGCCCCCATCTTAATAAACTTCCACCTGTTATTCTCTGTTTCAACCAGCCATTCTCAGCTGTTTTTTGTTTTTTTTTTGACCACTTAGGAGATCTTCTTGGGTTCTGGGCCCCCCTGTCAAACATGGATATAATGTAAACAGATATGGATACGATAGGGGGTCACCTTGAGGCCCACCTACCCAATCCTGCAAGGGGGAAACGGGCAAGATGAGTGTTAGAACCCCGGGTTGGAACTGCAGGGCCAGCTTTTCAAAGGGATCTCTCACAGAGCTCATCATCCAAGGTGCTGTATTTTGGGGATAGAGACCCAAACCTGGGATAGCTCTAAGTTTAGACAGAATTCCGTAGTGGATCCATGACCTCCGCTGACATGGATGCCTTCCGTTCCCACTGTTGCGTGGGGCCTTCTTGCTGAACTTCCCTCTTCTGCACAACCACTGAAGGAACAGGAGCCCTGACCCTTGCACCAGCTGTACCATCAGCTGGAAATGGGGAGAAACTGGCTGAATTTCACATTTTTCTTTCAAGAGAAAGGCGCCATCTAGAGCACAAAACTAGCATTCAACTTGAATGCAGATAGAATCATCACACTGCTAGAAAATCAGAGTTGCTCTTTCATTTCTTCACATTTGCTCTCCGCACTAGACTGTTATAGTGCTATTATTCCACTTTCAACATCCTATGGAATCCGGAGGTTTGCAGTTTAGGGAGGGGCCTTTGAAGATGGCCTTTGAGGATGGCCTTTGAGGCTCCTCCCTAAATTGCAAAGCCCAGGATTCCATAGGATGTTGAAAGTGGAATAATAGCACTGTAACAGTCTCGTGCAGAAATGGCCACAGTCTACTGGGTAATACTGACTGAAGTTTTGGACCGTCAGTAATTCAGAATCTGCATGATAACATAAGAATCAACAAGATACCATTGGATAAGGTGGCACCTCCCACGAGGTGCCACTTTTCATTACCGTCACGGAATCACAGAACCATAGAATTGTAGAGTTGGAAGACACCCCAAGGGCCATCGAGTCCAACCCCCTTTCTGCCATATAGAAAGACACTATCAAAGCACTCCCAACAGATGTCCTTCCAGCCTCTGTTTAATGGCCAGAATGGCATTTCAGAATGGGGTAGGATTGGATGACCCTTGAGGTCTCTTCCAGCTCTAAGATTTTATGGAATGGAGATTCAGTGTCTCTGGGAAAAGAAAACATCCATGATCACGGTAGTGATAGCACTCTGGAAGCACTTCTAAAAAGGCTAACGAAACTAAATTGCAATGGATAAGATCTCAGCAGCACAATGACATATTGTTTGAAACATGCAACATTTATGATGATACTTCGCTGACTCCCATATTCGCTGATGTCCCAAAACTCCAGCCGGTATTACCTGGTGGATTGTGAAGCTGAGGATCACCATCACCAGAGCTTGGAAAGTTCCTTCTTTTGGACCCTTTCCGGCACACCCTGGCCAGAGGGGGCCACACGGGCCGTGCTGGCTAAAGAGATCTGGGAATTGTCCAGGAAAAGAGAAGTGTTCCTGGTTCTGACTGTAGGCTGTGAATTTTGAGATTTTGACTTCTCATAGTGAGGACATAGTGCTTTGCTAGGAATGTAAAGAATATCTTCACCTTTTTCCATCTTTAGCAAGAAAAAGTATCTCAGCTACTCAAGATATCTCGCTGAAAAATTGCCAGTTCCCTGTAAGATTCTTTACTGCTGTGCAAAGTAACACAACATGCTGTTGTTGTTATAGCAGGAGAAACCATAGCGTGCATGTGCGCATGCAGAAATAAATATATAAATAAATATTTTCAAAAATTCATTTTTCTGTCAAAATGTCAATCTTTTGTGCACGAGATATGAGCATTCTAACAGAAATCCTCATAACATTTTCACAAAAGATTCCAGAATGCAAAACACACACAAATAAATAGAACACTGTGGAAAAGTTCTTGCAGTTGCATCTAGTGGGAAGAAATGGAATTTTTCTATTACTATTAGTATTATTCTTACTTTAAGGGAGGTTTTATTGGGCTCATGGCACATGGTTGTATTCCCCTGGCATTTTTGGGTTTCTCTGCCCAGAAACCATACCTGGCTTGGATGGCGCAAAGTGTAAATGAAATGTTGAGCCAGTGGAAACAGTTCTCAATTTCTCTTCCAGTTGGTGATTATGCCAAAGCCCTGGAGTGTGCCAGGTCATACCTCCTGTTCCACCCGGATGATGAAGACGTCTTAGACAATGAGAGCTATTACGAAAGCCTCTTAGAAGGACTGGTGGACTTGGAGAGCATTAAGCCCAGGGAGGTAGGAGAGGCCGTTATCTCCCCATAGAAACCTATCAGAGAAACCTATCACCCCATACGAACCTGTCAGAGTCTTCAGATCTTCAGGGGAAGGCTTTTTTTTGGTCCCAGGCTCACCTGGCGAGGACGCAGGAGAGAGCCTTCACAGTGGCTGCTCCCGACCTCTGGAACTCCTTCCCATGGGATGCTAGCCTGGCCCGCTCCCTGCTTTCCTTTCACCAGCAGGCAAAGACCCTTTTGGTTGAGCAAGCTTTTAATGTATAAGCAGGGAAGCTTTTATTGGGATACTCCCTTTATCTTTTTCAACTTTTGTATATCTTTTAAATGATTTTGCATTTTCTAATGTGGGGGTATTTTTAATTGTTTAAAATTTAATTCTCCAGAGTTGTTGTTGTCAGTTTTAATTCCATTGGTCAGGTTCCTTCTTTAAATGGACTCTTTCTGGAAGCTGCCTTGGGTCCCACTCTGGGAGAAAGGTGGCATACAAATGAAATAAATAAATATTGTACATTTTTTAAAAACAAACCAACACTGGAATCCTATTGCTTTTTTAATGCTACATTCCTTTACACACGTGGTTGTAACTGTCTGGCCATAGCATGTCTTCTGTTTCCAGTTCACCATTGCAGAAGCTGAATTCCATAAGTGTAACTGTTGCCAAGCGATTGTGCTGTCTTCGGCAGTGTGTAACTCTTCACCGGGGTGTTCAGTGTACCAGCTAATCCCCTAGGATTGCAAAAACAGCCCCTGCGCATTACTCCCCTTTGCACAAGGGGACAAGAAGCAGACTCATAGGCAGGTGCACCACTGGTTATACATCAGTATTCAGCAGAAGGGTGAGGTACAACAACCACTGTGTAATTGTGTGAGTGTGGATTGACACAGTGCACCCACAATCTGGAATCCCAGCCCTATGAAGGTCCCAGTACTTGAAAGTGCCAACTTCTCCAGTCATTCCCACCTTTCTTCCAGCGTAGAGGCTCCACTGCTGCAACCATGCTGCCAAAGTCAAATGTAAACAGGAAGGGGGAAAGAATATGGTGACGAAGGACATGTTAGTTACACCAGGAGGGAGAGTTTTAAGTAGTCACCAGCGTTCTCTCATAAAGGCAGTTGGGTCACCTGGAAAGGATGGTGGGAAGGCTGCTGTCCGTGCTGTGTATGTTTGTGTGTGTGTGGAGACTTCAGAAACGTTAAAGCACCACAGCACCTCTCCTAACAAAAGGTTGAGATTGGACCTCACAACTCCCAGACCGTGGGTCGCAGTCCATATCCCAGCTTCCTCATTTGGGAGGTCCAGGTAAAGATCTAGGAGTCTAGCAGCACCTTGTCCTTAAATACTATTGTCTGCCAAGACCAGAATCATCCGTGCTGTAGCAGCTAATTCAGCTTCGGCAACCGGGAATTGGCTAAGACAGAAGTACATCCGTGTGTGGCAGGGGGCATAAAGAGGTGGATGAGACCAACAGGATTCTTGCCAAATAATAATGCACAAACTGGCCATATGCAAACCACGTGACTCAACAACATGCAGACATGGCGGGAGGTTGGACTGGGTGGTCCTCAGAGTCCCTTTCCACTCTAAAATCCTCCGATTGTCTGATATGACTTTGTTTCCCTGTCTGCTTTTTCTGTCTCTACGCCTGAAGAAGGAACCTGGGGGCCTTCAAAACTGCACGAAAGATTTTCATGCTCTTTAGGCTGCACTTGTATGAATGTATTCCTACGAGATGGGTTTTGGATCTCTTTTTTCAATGGCCAGCCCAGTGCCCCCTGCCATCTGTGCTCCTCTACACTTATCGCAAAGTGCCAGCGGCGGTCCATTGCCCTCTAGTGGTGGGAGGGTGGGCTGCACCCACTGTTTTCCCAGAGGTATTGCACAAAGCAATCTCAGCTCATGATGACAAACGTGCACACATGCACACACAAACACATACCGGTAGTGCTCTCTTCACATTTGGCTTGGCTTTAAGAACTCCTTCTGTTGTCCATTTCAGGAAGCTGTGAGATTCCTCAGGCGGCATAAGCTGGAGGGGTACCTGCTACGGACGGGAGCAGCTGGCCTGGGCTTCCTGTACAATGAACTGGTGAGAACTTAAAATCACTGAAGCAAAAAGAAGGGGCCAAGGATGCCTTTGGGACCTGGAGAATTACAGCTTAGTTTTGCATTAACACCCTGATGCTCTGAGATGTCCTTGATTTTTCACTCAGCTGTGAATACTGTTTGGGAGCAGAGCTGGGGAATGTTGACATTTACACTGATGCAGGAGTGGGAAACTTCAGAGGTGATGGGGGACCATTATTCAGACCCACGCCCACACTGGGGGGATCTGAGACAGGTAGAAGTGATCACAGAATCTTGGGCCATTTCCGCACTGGAGTGTTATAGCGCTATTATTCCGCTTGCAACCTCCTATGGAATCCTGGGGTTTGCAGTTTCCGGCCCCTCCCGAAACTGCAAACCCCAGGATTCCATAGGAGGTTGCAAGCGGAATAATAGCGCTATAACACTCCAGTGCGGAAATGGCCGAATCATAGAGTTGGAAGAGATCCCAAGGGTCGTCCAGTCCAACCCCTATTCTGCCATGGAGGAAGACACCATCAAAGTACTGCTAACAGATGGCCATCCAGCCTCTGTTTAAAACCTCTGAAGAAGGAGACTCTGGCACACTCCCAGGCAGCAGCGTATTCCACTATCAAACTGCTCTTTGTTTAATTAACCAATTAAACCAACCAACCAATTAATTAATTAACTAAACAAAGCTTACGAAAGCTTACCAAAAGTTAGACAGATGAAGCTAAACAGATAAAGCTTACAAAAAGTTGAACAGATAAAGCTAAAAGTACGCATCATACAAAAGTTAAAATACAATTAAACTATCAGCAGAATTAAAAGCATGGCCTTATATAAAATAGGTAGATCATAGAGTCCTCGAGCTGGAAGAGACCCCCGGGGGCCATCCAATCCAACCCCCTTCTGCCGTGCAGGAAGACACCATCAAAGCATAGCCAACAGGTGACCATGCAGCCTCTCTTTAAAAACCTCCAAAGAAGGAGGAGACTCCACCACACTCCATGGAGGCAGCAGCAGATTCCACTGTCCAACTGCTCTCACCATCAGGAAGCTCTTCCTCACGTTTAGGTGGAATCTCTTTTCCTGAAGTTCGAAGCCATTGCTCCATGTCCTAGGGCCTTTCCGCGCTACGCTGTTCTGGGGTTTGTAGTTTCCTGAGGCCCAAGAGCTCTCTGGCTGAGAATTCTTAATGCCCCTCCCTAAACTGCAAAGCCCAGGATTCCACAGGAGGTTGAAAGTGTAATAATAGCACTATAACAGTAAGTGCAGAAAGGCCCCTAGTCTCTAGACCAGCAGAAAACAGGCTTCCTCCATCCTCCATAAGACATCCCTTCAAATATTTAAACATAGCTGTTGTGTCACTTTCTCTCCTCCAGGCTAAACATCCCCAGCACCCTAGGTAATGTTGTATTGCTTCCTGTTTCATGTTCAGCCAATTTTTTTAGTCAATGGTGTCGAGTATTTTCAGGTGTTTGCAAAGGTTGTTGGGGGCAAAATGGCTGCCTGCTGCGGTGCTGGTTTTGCCCCATTTTGATGTGTTTGGAGCAAAGAAAATCAATACAAAATAATGAAATTTTGAATAGCTCGAGGGACTTGGTAGGGGACGTTCCACACCGCTATACTTCATTGTGGAAAAGTTTGGAAACTTTAGCATTTAGACCAAGGGATCCCATGCAGCCCTCAAGACCGTATTTGCATCCTTCCAAATTTGAATGCATGTGAAAAGTTCTCCCCGAGTGGCCAACAGCTACAGCCTCAAACATCTGAGGAGGTTTCCCACATTTTGGGACATTTGGAGTGCCTCTTAACCTTGTCAGTAAAAGCCTTCCTTTTCTAAAGGAAGGAAAATCTCTAAAGGCCTTTCTTTGACTTCTCATTGAGCTAGACAGTGACTGGATTTCCTGCTTTGGTCAGTTCCTGTTTTGAAGAAAGTCTTGTATAGTCCAAAGGGTGGCCTGCATTAATTTTGCAGGCGCCCCCCACCCCCCACCCCCAAAAAATGGCCAATCCACCCAGAGATAACAAAGACAAACTTGAATGTGACAAGAGTGTTTGCAGTTTCCTGCATGGCAGGCGGTTGGACCAGATGGACTTTGGGACCATTTCCAACTCTGCAATTCTAGTTGGGATTGCATTGTACATGGAAAGTGTGCATAGCTCTGTGTGTGTGTGTGTGTGTGTGTGTGTGTGTGTGTGCAGGAAACAGCATTTTCTTTGTACAAAGCAATTTCCTGCACAGAAAACTTGATTTTCTGCAAATAAAAGAACATACCTGCTTAGAAAATACTGTTTCTGCCCCCCACCAGCACCAACAAAATCACATGTGGTTTGAGAAAAGTATACGTTCTAAATTCCAAGTAGTCCTTGAAAATTGCACCTTTTGAGGATTTTTGTGCAGAGAAGAGAAAAATAGCAAAATTATTTGCTGTTTCCTACAAGAACTAAATTTACAAAGGTTTCTGTACTCTGAAGGCAGGAGTTCTGTTTAATGGTAACAGCTGTCAGCAGGCATCCTCGTTAAGTGCCATTCCAGCCTGTTGGTGACAAATTTTCTTACCAACTGGCCTCTTTTCCCTCATTGCAGAGTTACTGGAGCGTCTCTGGAGCTCGACAAGATGAGAACAGGTAGGCATCTCCCTATGCAAAGCACCCTTCCCGCAGGAGCATTCTGGTCTGCAAGGAACTGCCTCGTGCAGAATCAGTCCGGTGGTCTCCATCTAGCCAGGCGTGATGGATCTCCTTGCCAGGCTGGTCCCACAGTTCCAAACCTGGGTTCCTGTCACCCCGCTTGCTATTTTCCCCCTCTTAATCCCTTCCTGGTTTGGGTACTCAGGCCTCAAGGTGACCCCCCCTATTGTGGACCAGTGACTGTGTTGCTTTGTGGGCTTGTTGTGATAATTGTGACCTGACTCTTTATCAGGCTTGATAGATACAGCCAGAGACAGTTTAAACAAAGAAGAGCAAGTACAGTTGGCTCTCCACATTCACTAGGATTAGGAGCACAGGTCCCCCACAAAAGTGGAACAGCTGTGAATGTCAAAATGTGTGTGTGTGTGTCTGGGAAGGGGGCCGAGGCATGGTGTGGTGAGTGGGCACCCAGGGTCTAGACCAGCTCAGGAAAGGAGAGGGAAAGGGGGTGCATAGGCATGGTGGCCCCATATTTCCTCTCTCTTGCCCATCTCCTTCCTTGGGTGCCTGGGGCACCCCAGGAGAGGATTTGTGGAACTGAAAAATCAGGGTGTGCGCCATCCTGAGATGGCCAGGTAGTGGGTGGTGGAGAAGAAAGAGGAGCCAGAGGTGGGTTTTTAAAGGGCTGCGTGATCGGAGCCACCCAAAGGGAAAGTTCCCCCCGAAAGTTGATTTTGGGGGAACAGAGGCTGGAGCAACTAGCAAATAGTCAAATCCATGAAAGTGAAACTCACAAATGCGGAGGGCTGGCTGTAGAGGTATATTAAGACACAGAAAACAACACGTTAACCCTTGAACTTCTCATTCAAAAATCAGAGTCAGTTCCTCTCTCTGTCTGATTCTCCTGTCCCTATTCTGTCTTTCCCTTCTCTCTCTAAGGCATCTATTCCCTGTCTGTCTTTAGAAAGAGACAAGCCTCAGGTTTTGTAACATTTCCTTCCCCTGTTAGCCACCCTTCACAGCATCCCCTGAGCTGCGATTGGCTGCTTTCAGCCAGGCTTGCCCACCTCTTCCCTTCACACCCATTATGGGAAACTTTGACTAGCATCCTTTCCTTTTTGTGTTTGTTAGAGTCCTTCCTCCTGGACGTTGGGGGAATGGGGAGGAGGGAGGGAGGAGATGTGTAAATATTTGCAAGGGGTGTGCTGTGATGATGGTGCCTCCACCCACCCATACTTTCTCACGGCTTCTCTTCCACAGGATTCCTTCAGGTGTCCAAAGTGACCAAGCAGATGTCTCTGGGAGGACACCAGCGCGGAGGACAATGCCAAAAGTGGACCGTGAGTTGAGAGAAGGTAAGAGTCTCTCAATAGGTGAGTTGTTGGCTGAGATTTCATGGGACATTGGCTAAGCGTGAGACTCCATCAGTGTACTTCTAGGTCAAAAGAAGTGAGGGTACCACTCCATTCTGCTTTGGTCAGATCCCACCTGGAATCTTATGTCCAGTTCTGGGCACCACAGTCCAAGAAGGACATGGAGAAGCTGGAACGTGTCCACAGGAGGGTGACCAAAATGGTCAAAGGCCTGGAAACCGTGAAGCCTTATGAGGAGCAGCTTAGGGAGCTGGAGATGTTTAGCCTGGAGAAGAGAAGGTTAAGAGGGGACATGATAGCCGTGTTTTTAAGAAGAGGCTGGATGGTCATCTGTCTGGAGTGCTTTGATTGTCTATTCCTGCTTTGTGGGGGATTGGACTGGATGGCCCTTGCGGTCTCTTCCAAATCTATGAGTTTATAATCCTATGATCCTTTTTCTGGCAGTGGTGGCTGGACAGCAACTGGGAGTGCCCTCTCAGCCTTTTGGCTTCAAGTCTTCACAGAACTGCAACCGGACACAACCCAGTTGCCTTTGTATATCTATGGGGGGAAGTGTTGCACAAAGAAATGCCATATAGCTCCTTGTGCAATGTCCAAGTACGTGAATAAATCAGCCAGGGTAAATGTCCCAAGAAGAGTCCAGCCATTGCATTCCAAAGACCTGATGAGAAGAGCTCTGCCACAATAGCATCTCCCAGGGAGATGTGAGCCTAGGATTTCTGAAAGAAATGTTCCCAGTCCAAAGAATCTTCAGCCCACCAAGACATCTGCACCCAACCTGCCTCACCTAGGCAAGGTGGGAAGGCAAATGGTTGGCAGTGGGGTGGGAACATGGCCCAAGGTAGACCAAAGACCCTTGGCAGTGGTACACCCCCTTTTTAAAAAAACGATGACAGTGTTATATTGGCAAAAATTTTATTGTTAGCCCCAAGAAGAGTGGAGCCATGAGTCTGTTGGATTCACCCTACATGTTGATTCCACATTCAACAATTGATTGAAATGGCCTGCTCTGAGATAAACCAACAAGATTCTAGTCGCCATTGAGCGGTTTTTATTTTAAAACAAAAACCACATTGCGTTGGCCTAAATCCTATTCTCATTCCGAAGTAGAGTTCATGAGATTGAACTGCCTTCCGACCGTTGTGAAGCAGCTTTTCTCACCTGCGCCTCCTCCAGATCTCTTGGACTACACCTCCCATCTGCCCCAGCCTGTATGACAGGATGTTGGGCATTGTAGTCCAACTCCCTTGAAGGGCATCAGATTGTGGGAAGACCGTTGTAGAGAGAATTGAAGAGACCCCATGGCCATGAAGGAAACCCCCTCTTCACAGACAAAAGCCAGAGCCAGCTGGAATAAAATTTCAGGCAGACTGTGCTCCAAATGCCAAAGTGACTTTAATAGAAATGTTCCATTGTGTCACCGTTTACACAGATGCCTTCCATTTTTTATTCCACCCCAGTTTTTTTATTTTTAAACAGAGAGAAAAGAAAAGTCTTCCCATTTTTGCAAGCACAGATAAATTTCCCATGATTTAGAGCTGTTTCACCTTCTTCGCATCTGGTTTGGTTTCTGCCTGCTCCCTTCCAATAACGCGAGGTCTGAGCATTTCCAAATGCCTGGCTTTTCTTGTCCTCTTTAAATCATCTTGTTCATTTGTTTGTTGTCGTTGCTGTTTTCCTCTCAAACTGTCGGGAGAAAAGATGCAGGCCCTCTGTGTTTGCTTGAGAAAGAAAGAAGGAAAAAAACACACATACAAAGGCCCCCAAGTATTTTTCTAGGAGGGGAGTAACCCTCTTTCCACAATGTTTCATGCCACACGTGGCTGATTTGCGAAATAACACATGAAGACCTCACCCAAGGCTTGCAGACCCAGCGCTGGATTCCACAAGTGGTCAGAAAAACACTGAGTTGGTCCTTTTCTCGCGACAGGCCTGTGATTATCCACTGGGATTTGGAGGCTAACTAGTAGTCTGGAAAGCCTTTTGGCTCATTGGAAACCCACTGAAAATCCCTGACAGCTTCCTCCAAAACTGTTGGCTGGGTATGAATGGCTAGGTACGAACGTTGGGGAGATGTCACCCTCTTTTATCGTGGGGAGCCACACTGTCTCAGTGGCTATTTTTACCCAGCTGAGAACGGCTATGGAAAACAATGTTGGAAAATATCTGGAATGACCTGAAATGATTGCTATGTTGGATGCTGACTGGCCACCTGCTTCTCATTCTAACTATTCTAACTTTTCTATTTATTCTGTTCTATTCTATTCTATTCTAACTTTTCTGTTCTAACTATTCTTGTTCTAACTATTCTGCCTTATTCTCACTTATTCTAACGATGGCCATTTCCGCACTAGCCTGTTATAACGCTGTTATTCCACTTTCAACATCCTCGGGTTTGCAGGATTCCATAGGATGTTGAAAGTGGAATAATAGCGCTATAACAAGCTAGTGCAGAAGTGGCCTATAAAATCATGGAGTGAGGGGCATCCAGTCCAACCCCTTGCCATGCAGGAGTGCAAAGAAATGACCATCTAGCCTCTGTTTAACGTCTTAAGAAGGGGAACCCACCACCTTGGAAAGATGTTCCACTGTCTTTCCACTGTTGAACAGCTCTTAGGCCACTTCCGCACTTGACTTTTATAGCGCTATGATTCCACTTTCAACATCCCATGGAATCCTGGGGTTTGTAGTTTTGGGAGGGGCCGTCCGGCCCCTCCCAAAACTGCAAACCCCAGGATTCCATAGGATGTTGAAAGTGGAATCATAGCGCTATAAATGTCTAGTGCGGAAACGGCTTTAGTCTCAGGAAGTTCTTCCCAATATTTAGTTTGAATCTCTTTCTTTTTTAATTTGAATCCGTTGGTTCATATTCTGATCTCTGAAGCAGCAGAAAACAAACCCATTCCATCTTCTACGCCACAGCTTTTCTGATATTTAAAGCTGGCCATCATGTTGCCATCTTAATCTAATCTTCCCCATGCTAAACACACTCTGCTCCTTATCTAGAGGAGACCCAGAGAATCAAGAGCATTTACTTTTATGTTGGCGAACCATTCACTAATTGATTCAGTGGGTTTATTTCAGTTGGAACCACCAACAGAAGTCAAGACTTAAATAGCAGCTTTAAAAATGTTCTCATTAAAGTGTTAGGGGCGACACATTAGGTTTCAACAGATTATTTCCAAGCTCTGGTTTCATGGATACCTTGAACCTCGTTGCCACCGCAAACCCCTGTTTGGCTTGGCTGTGAAGTCGGGCTACCCATCCCCTTCCCCATTCGTATGAAGGTCTTTGCTGAGCTCCTACACAACCACATTTTTGTAGACCCACAGCGATGTTGATGACTATTTCAGACCAAATCCGCAAAGGGCGCCCGCGTTCACCTGCCCACCCCCTGACTTGCACAAAACCTAGCGTAGTGGAAACATGCAGCTAAAATAGAAAATGGTTTATGTTGGCTGGTCCACAAAAACTCCATTCACCGTGTGCAGGGATGGGGCGGGGGAGAAATGTGGCTCGTGCCCCCGCATTTTTCAGAAAGCAGATGCACACCTCGTTCGAAAAGGCTCACCCTGGAGGAGGCTCATCCTTCGAGGATGAGCCTTTTAGAATGAGGCACATCTGTTTTCTGAAAAGCCAAGGGGGAAAGTGGAAAGCCATTAAATCTCGTACATCCCACCTCCAGAAGACACTGATGGTCTTGCTGCTACAACTCCAGACCTTGCATGCGCTCCTTTTGGCACAGTATTTCAGAGTCTTGAGGTTTCTTCTGGACTCTGATTTTCTGCTGACTGAGCCATCTTGCAAAGAAACCTATAAAACTCATAAACGAGCGTGCACGCACGCACATACACCACCTCGCATACCGGGGCTAGCTCCTTGTCTCACAGTATTATTTTCTTTTTTGTGGGGACAGGGGTGTAATTTTTTGCTGGACAAAACAAGCAAAGAATTTGGTTTCATTTAAGCACCAAGTAAAAACGGGGCTATTTATAAAAGCCTTTGGGCCTCACTGATTTACTGAGAAGGTAAGCATGCTATTTTAAACTGTTTTAATCATTTGAACGTGGTCGTTTCCACACTGTTATAGTGCTACTGTTCCGCTTTCAACCTCCTATGGGATCATGGGGATGGAGTTTAGGGAGGGACCTTTAGAATTCTCAACCAGAGAGCACTTTGGCCTCAGTAAACTACAAACCCCAGAATTCCACAGAAGGTTGGAAATGGAATAATAGCACTATAACCGTGTAGTGCAGAAATGGCCCTTGTTTTAAGTTACCAATGTGCTTTAAATGGTTGGAATTCAAGACCACAGTTATGAATGTGTTACCTAGCATTTGTAACTGATTTGTGTTCACAATCCCTATCTGTTGATACAGTAGGGATTTTAAAAGTCCCCCAGTCCTGATTGACGATGCAGCAGCCATTGCAACGGTTCTCTTGTTGATTGGGGTGCAGCAGACTGAGGTTTCCACCTCCTTCTCTTCCGTGACCTCTGGTAAGAAGAGGAATTGCAACAGGGATCCCGCTTCTGATTGTTGCAGCGGAGATCACTGATGGAGGAAGCTGGAAATGTCAGTATGCTGCACTTGGATCAACAGAAGAGCAGATTTCCATCACTCACGGTGGTTGATGCCCAGTAGGTCAAGATCGGGGGAGACTCTGCTTAGGGCCATTTCCGCACTACACTGTTATAGTGCTATTATTCCACTTTCAACCTCCTGTGGAATTCTGGGGTTTGTAGTTTCCTGAGGCCCAAGAGCTCCCTGGCTGAAAATTCCAAAGGCCCCTCCCTAAACTGCAAACCCCAGGATTCCATAGGATGTTCTTGAAAGTGGAAAATAGCACTATCATGGTACAATGCAGAAATGGCCCTTAGTTATGTAACTAAGGAACTTATGTAAATAAGTAGCATGTGTAGACTTCCAGCCATTTTTTTTAGTCTATTTAAATTATTTTAATAGTTTTAAAGTGTTTCGACATACTAATATTTATCTCCCCTGTATGCCACACTGAGATCTTTTGATATAGAGTGTAGTGGTTTAAGCACTGGTCAGTAACTCTGGATTTGAATCCTTGCTCAGCCATGGAAAGCCACTGGGTGCCCTTGGGCAAGCCACACTCTCTCAGCCTCAGAGGGAAACAAAGGCAATCACATTATCTATAGATCTTGCCAAGAAAACTCCACAATAGGTTTGCCTTAAGTTTGCCGTAAGTCAGAAATGATCTGAAGACACACAACAACAGCAACAACAACAAATATTTAAGTAAATAAACAGAACTATAAGAAAGGAAGAACAATTTCTTAGTGCTTCTGCTGAAGAAGAAAACTAGAATCTAAGGGCCTTTCCACACTACACCGTTATAGTACTATTATTCCACTTTCAACCTCCTGTGGAATCCTGGGGTTTGGAGTTTAGGGAGGGGCCTTTAGACTTCTCAGCTAGAGAGCTTTTGGGCCTCAGGAAACTACAAACCCCAGAATTCCACAGGAGGTTGAAAGGGGAATAATAGAACTATATCAGTATAGGGCAGAAAGGCCCTTGGATGGATGGATGGATGGATGGATGCATGCATGCATGCATGCATGGATGCATGCATGGATGCATGGATGGATGCATGGATGGGGATGGATATTCCGTACGCCTGCCTGGCATTTTTGGACCCTCCTTGGGGAGTTGCGATAGACACTGTTACAACGAGGACCTGCGTCCCAAAATTGTCCACTACATCACAGCCCACTCTGCCCCTCTATGGGGACATCACCAGGAAGGCCTGGTAAAAATCCTTTCTGTCTTGATCTCCAGGAGGTCCCCTCCTCTTTGAGGATGTGAAACTCGTCTATAACTCGGAGCAGCTGAACGGGACCCAGCGGGTGCTGCTAGACAACGTCATCTCGGAGGCGGAGTGCCGGGAGCTGCACCGCATCGCCAATGTGAGTAGCCAAGGAGCAGCCACTGTGGAAGACTAGGGGCCACGTCAGATCTCCTGGGAAGGCTGCACACACCCCTATAAAACCCTGCCATTTTGAGAAAGTTCATCCATCGTCACATGGCTAAAATCTTATACCGCCGTATCTCCAAAGCTGGGGTTTCCGGACTTTTCCAAAATTTGGTTATTACTATTCTTGCTGCCGTAACCATGCATAATACAATTTTCCAAAGATCCTTCACTATTCTTGCTTCTAATTCTTTTGTAATGTTTAAAAGAAATAGTTCAGGTTTCATCGGTACTGTAGTTGATAACATTTCTGATGTTGTTATCCTTACCTTATTCCAAAACTCTTTAATACGTGGGCATAACCACCAAACGTGATAGAAGGATCCAACTTCTTGCTGACATTTCCAACATTAGGAAACATTAGAGGAAAGTCAGAAATAGCATTAAAAGAATGGCGACCTATCAAAACCTTCCTCAAACAGAAATGGAACGATGTTATAGTGGAATAATTGGAATACAAGATCGTTGGGCTTGTGTTGTTTTCTATTTTCTGGTATTTTTTGGAACTCTTTTTGCCGTTATTTTTTTTCTCTATATTTCATTATATTTTTTATATTTGTTTTGTACATGAGGAAGTCAAAATAAAAATAGAGTAGACTGCATTAATAGTCTAAAGGTTGAAGATGTATGGGATGAAATTTATAACATCAAGACAAAATCGATCCCCAGCTAGGAACAGGGAGGAAGCCTATTTATGTTTAAGTTGAACTTACGTTAGTCCAAGATTGTTTGCTATTGTCCACACTTATATGTGATTGCTTATTTCGTGTGTAAACTATGTGGGTAACACTACTTGTTTTTAGTCTTTGTTCTTGTGCTATATTTCTTTTCTTTTTTATTTCTTTTTTATTTTTCTTGTTTACTACTGGATGTTCACTTATTCACGTTTTTGTTTTTCTAATTTTTTTCTTTGTTCACATAAGATGTTATGTGATTTGATGTGTTTTGTTGTACTTTTTCTTTTTGTTACAGTCAAATAAAATTATAATTTTTTTTTAAAAAAAAAACCCTGCCATTTTACCCCAGTTGCCCTCCGGGGGCGTAGGGAGCGTTTCTGCCGTGTTTTTCAGCCGCTGGACCATTTTGGGCCCAAGACCATTTTAGGCACTTCTTAACAACAGGAAGTGATCGGTCGCTTTTGGTCCACTTCCTGGTATTGTTTTAGGCTTCTCTTGGGCCTAAATTGGGTGGGAGAACTAAAAACAGAGGAAAAATGCCCCCGTCCTCTTGCAACCCCTATAAAAATATTTTGCCCCCTGGAAAGCCACGAGAGCAGGCTTGGGGTCCACATGCAGACCTCAGGCCACAGTTTACCCACCTCTGGGGTAGCCAGTGATGTGCAAGTCGCCAAAGGTGATGGCTTGTATAATGGTTCAGTGACAAAGAACAAAACTGTGAAATCAAATCTCAAAGCAGGAAGGCCAATGAAAGATCAAAATAAAGCAGGTGAAATGAATCACATTTAAAAAAAAGAGTCATAATGCTCTCACTGTCAAAGATGCTTCCCATGGTGCTGAATCCTACCCTCTTCCAACAGGTTCAGCAGCCTGGGCAACTCCTTTAAAGTTCTGACTAAAACCTGGAACAAATTCATTGCCCCACTGACACCAGCTGACGCTAACTCTTGTGTGCAGTTCCTGTCCAGTAACATTGTGGTGTGAAGGATGACTTAAAACTCATCGACAGTCTTACTTTAATTTTTCAAAGTTGTAAATCGTGGTTGTGAGTCCTTTGAAGTCCCTTTTTGAAAACTTTGATCCATCTTCTGTCTCTTTCAGGGGGTTCTGATGGCTGGAGATGGGTACAGGGGGAAGACTTCACCTCATACCCCCAATGAGAAGTTTGAAGGGGCCACTGTCCTCAAAGCTCTCAAGGTATGAGGCCTGCCATACAATTGGTTGTTGAGTTTGATAGAATTTCATAGAGTTGGAAGAGATCCCAAGGGTCAACCAGTCCAACCAGTTATCAGTTTAGGAAATCCACAGCTAAGGTACCCCTGAGAGATGGCCGTCCAAACTGGGAAAAGAGGGGGATATAAATAAATCTAATCATCACATCCAACCACTCTTTAAAGACCTCCGATAAAGCAGAATCCACAGTTTTAAGAGCAATGCCATTCTGTTGTCAAATAGCAATCTCCGTTGGAAAGTACTTTTGAAAAGTAATCAGAATCCCCTTTCTTGTAGTTTGAACCTGTTGGTTTGGGTCCTACCCTCTGGGTTAGTGAAAAGCATGCTCCGTCTTCCATGTGATGGCAGCCCTTGAAGAGGATGGAGTGAACTCATTTGACCTCTTCATCCTTTGGATTTCTGTCTTGGTTCTTGATCCAAGCTCATCAGAGGTGGAAAGGTTGGAGAGATGAACATCCAAATATTGCAGTCCTGGTGGCTGAGCTCCAGAGGATCCATCAGCAGAGTTAAAAGCCTAAGAAAAACCAGCCTCAATTATGGCTCCAAAGGCCAGTCTAATCCAGCATTTTGTCCACACTTGGTCCACCAGACGCCCCTCCACATGTAGGATACAAGGACAGAAGCACCTTCCAACTTCCCCCAAAGGGGGTGTTCAGGGGCATTCTTCCCCTGAGCCTAGATAGAGAATGTAGTCACCATGACTAGCAGCCTCATTGATGGCATGATCAGAAAAGTTCTATCAAGATGGGAACCCAATGCACAGTGTATTTTCCTCTCCAATAAGGAAATTTTGCTCTGGGGATCCTGGACATTCCATCAATATCTAGGTTCTCCAATGTGATTCTGTGGTCAACTTCTTCTGGGAGTGGACCATAGAGTCACACTGGAGGACCTAGAGATTCCTACAGAGAACACTTTTCTAGGCATTGCTAGGTCCACCAGCGTGACTCGGTAGCCCACTTCCACTGGAAGTTGATCATAGATTGCCCTGGTGGACCTAGAGATTCCTAGAGAAGTGTACTCCAGTTAAAAAAATATAGCATTCATTATTTTTATTTTTATTTTTTTACCTTTTTCCACTTTTGTGGGGGTCTTGCATGCCTAACCCCCGTGAAAAGATCACTGTAAAGTGATGGAAGGATCATACAGGGTTCCCCTGAGTATGTGGAAACTTCCCTCTCATGTCTCTGTAGCCATGTTGTGGCTATAAATCAGGCAACATTCACCACGTGAGGTCACAGTTAGAAGGCACAGTAGCTCCTTCTGACCCCCCGGCGGTGTAGGAGAGGCCTGCCGTCTCATTAACAGGTGGACCACAGTGAGGAGTCCCCCATTGCGCCTGATTTGTTCTTCCTGCAGTTCGGCTATGAGGGGCGTGTCCCTCTGAAGAGCGCCCGCCTTTTCTATGATGTCAGCGAGAAAGCCCGCAAAATTGTGGAGTCCTACTTCATGCTCAACTCCACCCTCTATTTCTCCTACACACATCTCGTCTGCCGGACTGCCCTGTCAGGTAAGGCTGGGAGGAGGTCATGGTACCTCCCAACATGCAAAGCTATCCTGTCTTAGCGGCTGTGGGATGCCTCTTCTGGAAGGAGTTCCCTATTTCTCTGTGGAGCATCCTCAGCTGAAGCAAAGTTTCTTCTGCATTCACTGAAGCATGAAATGGCTTCTAGCCTCAACTCACTTGTTCTCCCAGGTCCAAGGAGAAGGAGTACCAAGAAATGGCAACTGAACTCTTCCCATGACATGGGGCACCATATCTGCTCCAAGCTTTACTCCAAAATTTAAAGAACCTATCCAAGGTTCTGAACCTTCTCCTCCAAATCCTGTTCCCTAAAAGGTTTCCACACCTTGAGCTGCTCCTGACTGAAGCCCAGAACAATGGGCATCTCCAGGTGATAGGACCAGCCAGGAGGTGGTGAGGAAGATCCCTCTTTGCGTACAACCCTGCAAAGCTGCTGCTGGACAGAGGAGACAATACTGGGCTAAATGGACAAAATAGGCCGTTTCCCAACCTCTTTACAATTCATGGTTTATGCACAGCTTAGGGGGAAGCAAGAACTGTTGCTAGGAAGAAGAGATTAAGCTACATCCACAATGAGCCTTCTACGTGCAGCTGCCCCATGATCAGTATCTACTTCTCTGTATTCCACTTTGCTTGTGAGTTGGAGTGTATCTGCAGCATGCAGTTGCAGGAGTTCGATACCACTTTAACTGTCATGGCTCCATCCTAGGGAATCCTGGGATTTGTGCTTTGGTGAGAGATGCCTAGAATTCTCTGCAAGGAAGCCCTAGTGCTGAAGTTCAGGGCAGTGAACAAGAATGCTCTCTAACAGAGAATCTAAAGCAGCTCACCAAAACTACAAATCCCAGGCATCATTGTGTCCAGCGTCTTCAGGACCAGATGCATTCCTGGCCGCTGCTAAAATCTTCAGGGCTCAAGGCAGGTGCACACCCAAATTGTGAACCTCCATCTTTGTGGGGAACATAGAGATTCATAGGCTGAAACTCTGTTCCCTTATCTATCTTAGAACCAGCCAGAAGCACCTCTGTCCAGAGACAGGTGATGGCACTGATGTCAGTGGGATGGTGAACTTGCTCTGGGTTTTAGCCTGAACTTTAAAGATGCTATCTGAGATTATGGATCATAATAAGTTCAGAACTTTGGATAGCTCCTTAAGACCTGGTTTGTTTTGCCACATCGAGTCCCTTACCAGTATTGTAAAAACAAGTAATAAATTGAGGCCTACTTTGTTAGGATTGTCTTCACCAGTCTTGAAAAATATCAAGACGAAGATGGCCACTGAAGCCAAGAGTAATTTTTTTTTCCGGTCTGGTTCAGGACAACAGGAGCGAAGGAACGACCTGAGCCACCCCATCCATGCAGACAACTGCCTCCTGGACCCTGAAGCCAACGAGTGTTGGAAAGAGCCGCCCGCCTACACCTTCCGAGATTACAGGTGGGTCTTTCACCCTGCAGGACAGGAAGACAGTTTAATTTTGTTTTGAGAGACCTTCCCAGTATGAACCTGCCTGAGTTTTAAGAACTTTGTGGGAGGGTTTCTTCTCAGACCCTCCGCCATCACAGGCAGATTTGGTGAGGACGAGGGAGAGGGCCTTCTTGGTGCCTCTTCCCAGG
Source organism: Cyclura pinguis (assembly GCA_030412105.1). Lineage (NCBI taxonomy): Eukaryota > Metazoa > Chordata > Lepidosauria > Squamata > Iguanidae > Cyclura > Cyclura pinguis. The sequence continues at coordinate 2,824,474 of CM059601.1, forward strand.
TTGTGGCACTACTTCCTCTGGGAGGCTTGGTTGGTCTTCTCTGATCTCTTTTCTCCAATGGGCAAAGACATTTTTATTTAAACAAGTCTCCAGCTTTTAATGAGTGGAGACAGAAGGGTCTTTTATGGGCTGTGCTGTCCTTTTTTAAATCTTCTGACTCTATTCTAAATGTGTTTTTAAGTTAATGTTCCAATAGGTTCCAGTCAAACAGTGTGTTTAATGTCTTTCTAAATATTTTATGAGTAGGTTTTCAACTGTACTCTGTTTTAATCCATTTGGTGAGCAGCCACCTTTGGTCCAGCCTCAAGCGAAAGGGATATAGGTTGAATAAACAAATGAACAAATACCAGTTAGAACATTTTAAGAAAACAGACATGTATGCAGATCTGGATGAAACCAACTAGGTTTAGATAAAGACCCCCAAGGGCTTTAGTAAAAAAACATTGCAGGAATCCTGCTGGGGGCTTACATCTGTGGGAATTAGAACTGGTGAGTTCTGTAATGTCCATATCTAGTAAAGGACTCCTGTTACGTTACTGCATAGGAGAGCCAGCAGAGTCACCGATGCATTTGGGGACTGGTGTAAAATGGGAACAATGCACATAGATCCCATTGTGCATTGGTCCCATTCTGCCTTGTGACATGAGCTGGAGTGTGCTGATATGCGTTGCTGGAGCCTGGTGTTCATTGGGACACTCTTGGTGGTGTCCTGTTAGACATCAGCAGTGGAATCCGCTGCTGCCACCGTGGAGTGTGGTGGAGTCTCCTTCTTTGGAGGTTTTTAAACAGAGGCTGGATGGCCGTCTGTCCAAGGGAGGGCTTGGATGGTGTCTTCCTGCATGGCAGGAAGGGGTTGGACTGGATAGTGTTACCCTGATTTCTGGGGTCCCTTGGGGGACACCTCAGTGTGCTCCACGTGATGGGGAATGGAAACTAGCCAGAGTACAAGCAATAGCAATGCAAGAGGCAGGGTAACCTAGCGAGGTCTTTTTACCCAGTTTTTACGGGGTCAGGCCAAGCCAAAAACCAAAGAAGAATATCCAATAAATGATTTTACTGAAGGAAAGTCTCATGCACCAACACAATCATGCACACACGCACCCAAGAGCTATTAAGAAACAAAAAAGAGAGGAAATTGGATAGGGGAGTATTGGAGGGGTACAGTTGGGGTAATACTGCACCTTTTCCTGAAGTCCTGGGTCCGAGAAGGCAGCGGAGAAGTGGGGCTCAGCACAGAGAAGGCTGAGGGGATCACTCAACGGATGTGAGTGACTGGGGTGACTGGGGTGACTGGGAGTGATCCAAAGAACCACTCAAAAACTGGGACTATTTGTAGAGGAAAAAGTACCTGGAGGACTCATCCTTTCCCGGGGAGAACGGTGGGTGTTGGAGCGATAACGAAGCTCCACCATGGCAATTTCCTTTGCATGATGGGATTGCAAGGTGTTGCCAAAGTCTCGGGATCTTCGGCTGTGTTAGTTTTTGGTGTGACTTCATGTAAATGGTCCTCGCCTGATGGAATATTTGCTCGACTTGGGGCAGACACTCTAATCCCCTCAAGTTGGCTTCTCAGGGGCTGAGGACCCTTTGTTTATTGTGGGTTTGCACACCTTGAGGTCTCCTGGGGCTACATGACTGGGGATTTTACTGGTCTGACCTGGTTTTCGATCTTTGACCATTGCTGCCTACGTGCCCATCCGGGTGACCTCTCAGGCACATTGAATCTATTTTAATATCAAAATTGTAGACCCTGGGATAGGTTTTTTCCAGTGAGATAACAATAGCCCTTGAGGTATCTTCCAACTCTAGGATTCTTTGGTCTTTGCAATCCTTAGCACCTCTGCTGCATAGCTAACTATATGTAAAGCTAGGTAACATACATGATGCTGGAAGATTCCGGCCTATGTTTTCACTAGGTGCTGGGATGAGGCCGTTGTTGGGGCGGAACAATGCTACGCCTCCCCTCTCACCGCTCCAGAGCTCAACATCTACCTGCAGCAGCTTCCCCTCCACCATGGCCATTCAGGGTCTGGTGGAGAAGCTGTGCTCCCATAGCCAGATGCAGAACTATGACATCGTTCTCTGAGATCTGCTGGGGTCCTCTGGAGGTCTTGGCGGATTATTTTCATTTATTTATTTATTTGATTTGTATCCTGCTCTTCCCCTGAATGGGACTCAACAGCAGCTTACCATGTGAATTAAAACTGAACTAAAATATAAGCTGATGCCTAGGAGGGTGGTGGAGTCTCCTTCTCTGGAGGTTCTTAAACAGAGGCCATTTCCACCCTATATTGTTATAGTGCTGTTATTCCACTTTCAACATCCTATGGGAATCCTGGGGTTTGCAATTGAGGGAGGGGCCTTTAGAATTCTCAGCCAGAGAGCTCGTGGGCCTCAGGAAACGACAAACCCCAGAATTCAACAGGAGGATGTTGAAAGTGGAATAAAAGCACTATAACAGTGTAGGGCAGAAATGGCCAGAGGTGGGATGGCCATCTGTCCAAGGGAGTGCTTGGAGGGTGTCTTCCTGCATGGCAGAGGGGGGTTGGACTGGATGGCCCCTGGGGGTCTCTTCCAACTCTAGGATTCTAAGTATCTCAGACTGCGGCCTCCTAGGTCCCAGCATCCACAGTGTGACCTCAATCCAGATCAGTCGGCATAGAATTGGACGGTAAATATGCCTCCTCACCATCCAATGACTTACGTTCCTTCCTCTCTTTCTAGTGCTCTCCTGTACATGAACAGCGATTTCGAAGGTGGTGAATTCATCTTTACTGAGATGGATGCCAAGACAGTAACGGTGAGCTGGCCCTCCTTCTCTTTAATTTTTTTCCAGGTTGTCTTGTACAGTGAGTTGTTTGATACCTTACTGTGCACCAATCCAGTTGACTTCTGCATCACCACAAAGGTGTGTGAACTCCTTGCAAGACCAGTGTGGTGGGTGAAGTTGCCCGGATTCTACCACAGGGTTGCTCAAAACCCTCAAAGACAGGGAGGCCAAAGAAAGCCTTCACTAGAATAACTTTCAAGTGGAATAATGCAAAGTAAGAGGAATTACGTGGCCTTTTCCTGCCACCTGCTGGCCGTATTGAGAAGTCATATTTTATAGGTATATATCAGAGCTTTCCAGACTGTGTGTTGCGACACATTAGTGTGTCGGCTGCGGTGTGTAGGTGTGTCGCTGCCGCCCCGGGCTGAGCAAGACCCTGGCGAGGGCAGCGGTTAGTTAGTTTAACCTCTGGTTTGCTTGTGACTATAGACACATACATAAATGCAGTAACAAAATGTATGGGGACACAGCATATCTCATGAATATGAGATTTCTATTTTTAAAAATTTCTTTCATTTCTATTTTTAAAAATATTTGTTTATTTATTTATTTATAAATAAATAAATAATACATAAAACTGAATTACTGTGTCCCAAAATGATGCATGTCTAAAAAATGTGTCACCAATATGAACAGTTTGGAAAGCTCTAGTATAGATTGTCAACAGAACCCTAGATCAGTTACATAGCTAAGGAAATGTAAATAAGTAATGAGACCCGGCATGTTGCACTGGTTTGAGCGCTGGACCGTGACACAGAAGACCAGGACTTGACTCCCCGCTCAGCCGTGGAAACCCACTGGGTGACTTTGGACAAATCTGGATGGCCTTCTGTTGGGAGTGCTGTGATGGGTGTCCCTGCATAGCAGCGGGTTGGACTCGATGGCCCCTGGGGTCTCTTCCAGCTCTATGATTCTGTGATTCTATGATTCTATACTTTCTCAGAGGAAGTCAAAGGCAAACCTCTCAACAGATCTTGCCAAGAAAACCTTGTTATAGATTTACCTGAGAGTCTCCAGAAGTCAGAAGTGACTTAAACACACATAGCAGCAATAGCTAAGTAGCGTCTCCTGGCCTGACCTCCCCAAGCCCACCTAAAGAGCCGGCTGCCAGATCGTGCAAAGGGGGTCCATTCAACTAATGATCAGGTTGTGAGGATGACATTCCCACCCCGTCCCTTCAGCAAGCAAGTCCGTGACAAGGACTAGTGACAGGCGTCCTGCTTCTGATTGCCGTAGCCTTGGTGGAAAGGGGACTGGGAACTTCATTCTCCTCACACCCCCATCGGAAGCCACATGGACCTCCTTCACCCAATCCAAGCTAGCTGTTAAGATAGGCTGCAGTGGCATTTACGTACTCTTCCAATAATACTAAATACTCTTACTGAATACAGATCAGTTATGGATCCATAACTCTAGGTAGTGAATCCATAACTACAGTACTGCTGTGGTCAGACCACACCTGGAATCCCGTGTCCAGTTCTAAGCGCCGTAATTCAAGAAGGATATGGACAAGCTGCAACCTGTCCGGAGGAGAGTAACCAAAATGATGAAGGGTCTTGGAAGCCAGGAAGCTCTATGAGGAGCACCTTAGGGAGCTGGGGATGTATAGCCTGGAGAAGAGGAGAGTAAGAGGAGACATGATAGCTATGTTTAAATATTTGATGTGGAAGATGGGGCAACCTTGTTTTCTCCTGATCCGGAGACTAGGACACAGAGCAATGGATTCAAAGTATAAGAAAAGAGATTCCACCTAAACATTAGGAAGAATTTCCTGACTGTAAGAGCAGTTCAATAATAGAGCAGTTCAATAATACGCTGCTGTCTCAATGGAGTTTGGTGGAGTTGCCTTCTTTGAAGGTTTTTAAACAGAGGCCGAGTGGTCGTCTGTCAGGAGGGCTTTGACTGTCACCATTTCCGCACTAGGCTGTTATAGCGCGATGATTCCACTTTCAACCTCCTATGGAATCCTGGGGTTTGCGGCTGGCCCCTCCCAAAACTGCAAACCCCAGGATTCCAGAGGAGGTTGAAAGTGGAATCATCGCGCTATAACAGCCTAGTGCGGAAATGGCCTGTGTCTTCCTGCAGGGCAGAATGGGGTTAGACTGGATGACCCTTGGGGTCTCTTCCAACTCTAGGATTCTATGATTCTATGTGGGGTGACTACACGGGCTTTCCTACAGGTTGGGGGGTATGCCTCAGTGTCATGTAGGTTCTCGTGGATATTTCTGCTACACTGAGGAGAGGTCCAACTGGGGCCTTTGGTACATTACAGTCTGGAATTACAATGGATTTAGAGTCTCTTGATAAACACAGGATACTCAACACTGTGAATGTGCAATATATTTCTTATTGTGGCAGAAATGTTAAATTTTAAAAAATCTCTGGTACTGGCACTTTTCCATGTGGAGAAATCAAAGGAGGAGGTATGGATATTTGCAGCACAGTACATCTCCCCATGGTTCTTTGTTCAACTATGGAAATCATTGCCATAAAATGTGATGCAGCTGACAACTTGGATGGCTCTGAAGAATGCTGGCTGGAGTCTCCCATGTCCAGGCAAATCCACTCCAGGTTTTGGACAGCTTTAAAGGAGCTCTCCAAAGTGCTGAAATAGGTCCTTGGAGAGGTCCTGACCCAAAACCTGGAGTGGATTGACTGACATGGGAGCTGCCAGACACCGCTGGCTCTAAAGGAGAAGATTCATGCAGAATGGCTGCTCATCATAGCTACCCATCATGGTGACTAGGAATGTAAATCCTCGACTGTTTCACTTTGCATTTGGGGAATAATTATGATCATTTCCTTTCTGGTGAAGAGGGAAAAAAAGATTACTCTGCAGTGTTCTCCCGGCATTCAAACAACCTGAAGTATTGTGGAAGAATTGTTTTGTAGGGTAAAAGTTTGATAAAGCTGCCATTTTTAGCTACTGTTGGAAATTGGAGACGTGGTTTTGATTTGAACCAGAACGTCCTTTCTTATGTTCTTGTGTGTCTGTGTGTTTTAACCAGGCCTCTATAAAACCCAAATGTGGGCGCATGATCAGTTTCTCATCTGGTGGCGAAAACCCCCATGGTGTGAAGGCAGTCACCAAAGGCCAGCGATGTGCGGTTGCCTTGTGGTTCACCCTCAATCCACTTTATCGGGAACTGGTAAGTTTGATCTGCGGATCAAGGGGTTGCAAGCCAAATGGGTTGACCCCAAAATGCCCATCAACCAAAGCGCAGGTTTCCTGCTCTAAGGGAAAGGTTACAGATAGTTTATAGAGCAAACGAGATCCAGAGGCAGGCATGGGAATCATGCAGCCCTCTAGATGTTTTTGGACTGCAACTCCCAAAATTCCCCGCTATTGACTTTGCTGAGTATGGGGCTGATAGGACTTGCAATCCAACAACATCTGGAGTACTAGATGGCCTAAAGAGAGATCGCGAGAGAGAGGCAGAGAGAGAGCAGATTTTGTGCAAAAACAATGACTGGCATCCTAACAAGAGTAGTTCCACTCAGTTGTTAAATGGTGAGTCAACAAATAGGTAAATCTCATTGATTCAGGTCCACTCTAATTTATGACTAACAACAGGATTTAGGTTAGTGTCTATTCTTGCATGAAAACATTTACTGGAATCCTGTCTTGCCTTTCACTTAACAGAACTTTACATATACTTAGCTAAGTAAGAGAGGCACCAAAAACTCTGTTAGTAAACTAGAAAGATGTGTATAGGGACACTGGAAAAAATGCACGATGTGCATTGGGACAGATGCCCATTGGTTGGTGGTGCACATCCGTGTGCAATGCTCATTGGGTATTTTGCTGGTTCTACTGTGCATTAATGTAACAGCATCCCTCAGCTGGGTACAAAAATGACAGTTTGTAATTCCTTCATATCTAAGTCCATTTCCAAAGACATAACTCCCCTTCTACCCCTCGTACTTTGCACAAAATGCTTTTTTCCCCAAATGAAATTTTCACCAAAAAAGTCCCAAAATGCAAAGTTATGAAAAATAAGCAAAACCTCTTGTAATATGCTGAGGCATGAGAAGACACTGTTTCCTGTTGAGCATGGGAAAATGTATGAATACTCTTTCCAGGTCTGGATGTAGGCTATATGAAAGATTATGCTCTGCCCAATACGCCTGACCAGATGTTAAGAACTTTGAGAAGGGCCCTGCCATCCTGAAAGGCGTGAGGCTGGGTAGCATGAGAAGGAAAAGATTTTTTGGCCTCCAGAATGCTCTGATTAGGGAAGCTTTAGTAAAATCTCAGATTCTTTCTGATTAATATTTATGAAGCTTGCAAATTCTGTAATTTCATACAGATATCACTCGATTGGGGGTCTACTGCCACCTAGTGGTACACAGGGGAAATTAACTAAGGAAATATCCCCATATTTGTCTGCTGGGAAGAAAATATGAAAAGTAGTTGTAAATAGAGAGCCAGCGTGATGTAATGGTTTGAGTTCTGGACTAGGATACTGGGAGACCAAGGTTTGAATCCCCACCAAGCCATGCAAACCCACCGAATGACTTTGGGCAAGTCACATTCTCTCAGCCTCAGAGGAAACCAAAGGTAAACCTCTTCTGAACAAATTCATCCAAGAAAACACTGCGATAAGTTCACCTTAGGGACACCGTAAGTCAGAAATAGCTCAAAGGCTCACAACAAGCACTACACAGGCCAGTCGATGAAATTTTAACAAGTTTCTGAATGTAATGGTACTTTTTTGAGTCTAACTCTTCTTGACTGTATTGAAAGACGGGTGCATAAGAATGATATAGAAACATTCCCTGATTTGCAAAGGCTGCGATGCAGCTGAATATAGGCATATTTACATCTCATTGATTTCACCAGGAGAGTCCCAAATCCTTCAGTATTTCTGTTTCCAGTCAAAGCTTTTGTTTCTTAAGCCAGCATGATCAGCTCCTGTCCTTCCCCAATCTCACTTCCTGTTCAATAATGGGAATATATTTCCATGTGCGTACTTAACTGTGCATTGTCAGCCACACTGAAATCTTGCAGAAAATAACCTGGCTGCATTAAAAAATATGACTGAAGTCAAGACCCAAAGGTCCCCACCATTCCTGGCCCATCCCGGTCTTGAGCACTTACGGCTTCCTTTTGTCCTTTCCCTCCCCCAGGAACGAATCCAAGCCGACGAAGTCATCGCAGCCTTAGATCAGGAGCGTTTCGGACCTGGAGAACTTGACATCAACCCCAGAGATGAGCTATGAACTAGGGCAAAGGACACTCAATTAAAATATTTATTTAATATTTGTTTTTTTTAAAAAAAGAATTCTTATCAGAACCCTTTATTTTTATACAGAGCCTCGGTATAAATTAATGGATGGGTTTCATGGGGAACGGGAGGGGGCGTCCACGCGCATGCCCCCGTGCTCCTTCCGTGTTGGACACAGCTCACCCTAGGCTCCCGCACACAAGTTCCGTACCTTTTGGTGGCTCTTGCAAGTCTTCTGTTCGGTTCCTCTCCTGTATGCAATTCTGTACCTCTTGGTGGTCCTTGGAAGTCTTCCGTTGGGTTTCTGCAGCATTTTTGTGCCTCTGCTCTTGGCTACAGTGTGCTAACACTTTCCTTCCTCCCCCAACTGAACGGTGCCCACCGTTAGCTCATGATTCCCGTGTCAATGGGGCGTTGAATCCATTCCGTGTTTTATTTGGCTTTAAAGGAGCTTTCCAAGGTTCTGAACTTGTTTAGGAATAGAAGAGCTCTTTAAAAGCTTGGATTAAAACCTGGACTGCACTCGCTTCCCCACTGACCTGGGAGACTCCAGCAATGCTGGAAAGAATCTGGAAATCTACGCCTCCTCTAGTCCCAGATCAGTCAGGCAGCTTACCTGACTCCCTGGGTCAGAGGTAGCTCCTTTTCACGTGCCCAAGGACACTTTCCAGTGTGCCAGGTCTGAGCCCCCTGGTATTGAAAACTCACTCCATCACTTCTGGGCCCTGGCCGGTCTCATAGGGAAAGGAGCCTTCATTCTAGTGATAAGATGTTTGATTGCTGTGTGCAAAATACGGATCTTTTGAAGAGGATGTGTGAAAACTTGAGATGAGCATTGTCTAAATCTGGAATTTGTCTTGTTCTAGTATCTTTGTCCTTGACAAAGAAGGCAGATTTGGCCTGATTGCATCAGACAAAAGGCTGCTCTGGCACAGCACACTGTCTCCGACTGTGGTCAGCTGTACGCCTTTGAGAAGCCTTACAAGACGGGCAACTTGGCTATGGGCTGGCATATAACTCAAGCCCAGAATGGCCACTTGGCACTGGAGAGGGCCCCAGGTTCGACATGGTAGCTAAGATCAGTTACATATACTTTACTGTCTCCTGGCCTGATGCGCCCCTCTTCTTAACAAGCAGCAGCTTGGGGCAAAGCAAACAGTTTTTTCCACCCACTCCAGCCAGCAATCTCCAGTGCAACAATCCAAAGTAGGATCCTGCCACAGTTCCTCATCACACTGGGGATTCCTGGAAAAAAGGAATGGAAACATCAATTTGCTGCTCACCGGTTGACAGGAGAATAGATCCCTGTCACTTGCAGTAGCTGATGCTCAGTGAGGCAGGACTGGGGGAGTTTTACAATCTCTATGGATTCCTTACAGGGTGGAAGAGGTACAGACAGTGAGTATGAATCAGTTATGAATGCATAACTCTAGGGCAGAAACTCATAATTGTGCTAAGGAATTCCAGCTGACATCTTCTACTAATTGAGACTTTGAATAGCTCCTTTCAGTGCCAGGTAGTGGCTCCAGAGTCAGTAGGGTAACAAATCCAGTCCAAGGTTTATTCCAAACTTTAAACAAGCTATCCAGCATTCAGCAACTTGGCTGGCTCCCTTAAAGTCTGGATTGAAACGCAGGGAGTATTTGCCAGTGACACTAGAACTGCCAGCTACCATTGTCTGCCTTTGGTCAATGGGGGCAAATGTCTGATCTAGGATTTTCCTAAAAAGTTGGATATTCAAGCTTTTCCTAATGTTGGCCAGAATCCTATTGGGCAGTTGCAAATCCGTAACGTACAGTTTCACATTCGTAATGGTTACACATTTGTAACTGCTATGAACACGTAACCTATAGTTATGCATTCATAACTGCATACAGCAAGACCTGTAGGACCATGAAGTACTAGGTAGCACCATAGCAATGTACTGAATGCAGGGCCAAAAGTCCCCCTGCAAGAAAAACCACTTACTGGTCAGCAGCCACTGGGATCAACAGAGGTCTGTTCCCCCATCGATTGAGATGCAGCTGTGTGACGTTCCCATTGCCTTTGTGCAAATGATCTCTGGCACGAGGGGGATTTGTGGCGGGGTGGGTTTTTTCTGCCTGCTGCACAAGATATCACTCACAAAAGGAGGTGAGAACTATGAAGCATCGCAGTGCTACACAGTACGTAATAGTCATACAGAATTCAACCAAAGATATTCATTCTTTTTTTACTTTGGAGTAATTGATACTTAGCTCTGCCACCTCTTTAAACTTGGTGATTCCAGTGGTCAGTGGTAATGCCTGTTGCATGGTCCACTGAAATCCTACCCTATAAAACCCACTGGGAAGGTCAGAATGACCTGTGACATTAAGTTCCCTCTGTTAATAATGTATTGAACGGAAAAGTGTTTCATTGTGTGCATTCTGAAATCAATGCCAGAATCAGATTAGATGACTCCCCAAATTAATCTTAATGCTTCGGTGGTTTTATAGCGTGGGGGGTGGGGGGTGGGGAAGATAGAAAGAAAGTTGCAGAGGAGACCCCTCCTGTCCGCAAAATGGGAATTGCTTATTCTTGGTTCTTGGACTGGGCGAGGAATAAATTCCAAGGAACAGTTTAGAAACTTCTGTGGCTCCAACAGAGCTGGAATTTAAGGTACTGCTTACCTTAGTAATTGGTTCTCCATGGGAAGTATTAGTGTCTGGGTGCTGGAATCCTCTTGTAAACTGCACTGCTGTTCCATAGAGAGAACCAGAGTGTTCAAAAATAAATGGTGAAAAATTGAGTTACTCAAATGTCGGAAAACACCAACACGAAGACTCCTAGACTAACAGCAATTTCTGCAGTTTGGGACTTATTCTCTCCAAAATTCGCATTCTGTAATTTTTAAGTTTTTTTTAAAATTAATTTTTAATTTTTAAATTATTGCAAGCCACTTTGAATCCCTACCAGGAAAAAAGTGGGGCATTAATATCACCACCACCAACAACAACAACAGAGCTCTGACATTATAGTTATATTGATGCAAGATCTTGGCTATTATTTCCTGTGCAAGGAAGGAAGGAAGGAAGGAAGTTGAATTTTGCACAAAGTAAGTCCTGAACTGCGAATAGTCTTCAAAATTGTGCAGTTTCCAAAGGCTTTCTCAGAGCAAGAGTAAAATTGCTAAAGTGGCCCATTGTTTCCTTTGAGAACAAGTTTAGTGAGGAATTACACTCCTGCTCTTCCAAAGGAAGAGAGGGAGGGAAAAGAAGAGTGAACTCCCTCCCTGTTGACCGGTATTGGCCTTGTATGGTCCTTACCGTTTAACACAAGTCACAGCCCTGTCCAGGTTTCACAAGGAAGATTTCCAGCCCATGCCCTGTGGACATGAATCAGAGCATGTTGCCAAGATCCTGCACTGTTTTAATTCATTTCTGCAGGGCTTGTACAACAAATCTTCATAGGGAGAGGAACAGTGTGTCTTCTGGGTCATCCCTTTGTGTCTTCAGCTCTGGCGCTCATGTTCCCTCACCTGAGATAGATTCTCATGCGTTTGGCTCTTCCACCCGTGGCGGCTTTGGACTGCCTCTACAAGATGGCTCACTGGCATCGTCGTGCCATAAACCTTCTGTTCGTGATTTTTCCCAACCACTGCTGCAACCGCCAGCAAGAAGACCTCAAACCTGGGTCACCTGTCCACACCATCTCCTTCATCCTCAGGAATAAGCTGCCTCACACGGGGGAATATAATTACCGGAATCTTGTCTGCACTGCAAAGTTTCTGAGGGGGAAATGCCATGTGTACCGTAGAGCTGTGTCTAAACTCAGGAGGAATAAATTAAAACTCAGAAAATACGCCTCTGTGTTTTCTCTCTCTCTCTCTCTCGTTTTGTCTTGTTTTGTTTTGTTTATTAGTAAAGGGACATGAAAAAGCGAGATGATGTAGGTGCCTGTTTTGGGGCACTTCTTATGGAAGGTATTCTGTTAATGACATGTTTGCACGTACATATGGCTTGTGCATACACATTTCTCTTTTTGGATGAGGCTGTTATGCCTTGGCCTTAGGGTCTTGACACAGATAGTGAAGGTAGAAAGATGGGGGACATGCCTGTTCTTAAGACAGACAGAAACCCTCTGGACCAGTCACAGTACACGAGCATGAACTCAACAATACCTACGTAGATGGCAAAGGGAGGCCCCACGGCACACAAAGTGATTAGGTCTCAGGCACTCAGTCATCAAGCGACAGCTGAGGGAGGCTGCCAGACCATAAATATGCCAGCACTTCCTCAACAAGGTCATTGCTGACAACCAACCTTTCTGGTGGAAGCACGGCTTTCGTCTCTTGATTCCTGGCTCATGTTTCCCAAGGACCTTGGCCCTCACTTTGTTTGCCGACTGTGCCACTGGGCACCCCTTCAACTGACACCCTGAATTTATTCCTGACCTGGACTGCTTGAAAGAGAGAACAGTAATGGCCTGACTGAGAAGCTTCTGTAAATGACCATGGCTGCTACTATCTCTTTTGCCTGGTAGGGCCTTTCCACCCTCTGCTGTTATAGTGCTATTATTCCACTTTCAACCTCCTATGGAATCTGGAGATCTGAAGTTTAGAGAGCGGCGTTTAGAATTCTCAGCCAGAGGGCTCTTTGGCCTCAGGAAACTACAAACCCCAGAATTCCACAGGATATGTTGAAAGGGGAGTAATAGCACTATAACAGCGCCGTGTGGAAAGGCCTGTAGACTCTGTTTAAGGACTGTGAATTTTGGCTGGCTTCCTGGACAGGACGGAGGCACAAGGAGCTATCCTCTAGTCCTTTGCACAACATCTCCCCTCTCCACAGCCATCAAAACTCCAGGAGGAGCCACTGGTGTTGCTTCTGCTTAACAGAGCCCATTTCCGCACTAGCCTGTTATAGCGCTATGATTCCACTTTCAACATCCTATGGAATCCTGGGGTTTGCAGTTTCGGGAGGGGCCAAGTGGCAAAACAAGACTTCCTCGGTTAGCATTTGCCTGCATTTTAGTGCTTTTGCAGGTTTGATCTTAAGTGTTATGATAGTAAGGTAGATTCTCATAATCTTAATTTCTCACTAGTTTTTTCCGGAAACTGGAATTTCTTGGTTCAACTTCCATTCATTTTAATTTCCAGGAGTCATAGGGTGGCATCCTGATAGTGACATACACAGAGAAATGTAGAAATGTAGGGTCCTGCACTTGGGCAGAAAAAATGAAAGTCACAAGTATAGGATGGGGGACGTGTGGCTGGATATCAGTACGTGTGAAAAGGATCTAGGAGTCTTGGTAGATCACAAGCTGAACATGAGTCAGCAGTGTGATGAGGCAGCCAAGAAAGCCAATGCAATTCTTGGTTGCATCAATAGGAATATGGTGTCCAGATCGAGGGAGATAATGGTACCACTCTATTCTGCATTGGTTAGGCCTCATTTGGAATCCTGTGTCCAGTTCTGGGCATCTCAATTCAAGAAGGATGTCGACAAGCTGGAGTGTGTCCAGAGGAGGGCGAACAAAGTGGTGGAGGGTCTAGAAGCCATGAAGCCCTATGAAGAACGCCTTAGGGAGCTGGGTATGTTCAGTCTGCAGAAGAGAAGGTTAAGAGGGGACATGATAGCCATGTTTAAATATTTGAAGGGATGCCATGTAGAGGAGGGAGAGGGCTTGTTTTCTGCCGCTCCAGAGACCAGGACAAGGAGCAATGGATTCAAGCTGCAGGAAAGGAGATTCCACCTGAACCTTAGGAAGAACTTCCTGACGGTCAGGGCTGTCCGGCAGTGGAATCTGCTGCCTCGGAGTGTGGTGGAGTCTCCTTCCTTGGAGGTTTTTAAGCAGAGGCTGGATGGCCATCTGTTGAAGGGAGTGCTTTGATGGGTGTTCCTGCATGACAGGGGGTTGGGCTGGATGGCCCCTGGGGTCTCTTCCAATTCTATGATTCTATGATTCTATGACAAGTGTGGCTTGGATGTGCATACGTCTCCTTTTGGACAAGGTGCAAGGAGGTATTCCCTAGCCCTTTGTGCCTTGTCTCAAACCTCCCCTCACCCAATTGTTGAGCTCCAGGAGGGGGCGCTGCTGCTGACCGTTGAGCAGGGAGGGGAGAAGAGGTTAAAGCAAGGAAGGTGCAGCTGGTCTGGGCTCTGAGGGAAGGGAAAGTGGGGGAGCACTACATCTGTGAGGTCACCCCCATTTCTCAGCCCTCCGAGCTGAGATCAGCTACTACTTCCTTACCTGAAATGCCTCCCCACTCCCCTCTTCCCCACCAGCAAGCAGCAGCCCCTCCTGTGGTTGAACAACTGCTAGAGTGAGAAGAGGACGAGGAACACGGGACCTTGGAGTGATAGAACTGTAGAGCTGGAAGAGACTACCAGAGCAGGAATCCACATCCCTCACAGGTAATTATTCAACATCTGCTCAAAAACTTCACACAAAGGAGAGTCCATTGCTCCTGAGGGTGGCCGCTCCATTGTCAAACAGCTCTCACCATTAGAAAGTTCTTCCTGAAGTTTAACCAGAATCACTTGTCATTTGAAGCCAGGGGTTGGGGTCTACCTTCTAGAGTAGAAAGGGTTCAAGAAAACAGCCAGAGACTGGGAGGAGTGGGTTGTATTTCCATTGTGCTTTCTCATAAGAGTTGTGTTATTCAAGCCAGAAGTCTGTTAGGGACATACACATATCTAAATCATGCTACACATGCAGCACCAAAAAGTCCCCATTGCACAACAAACATATTCTTTTGATAGTGGTAGAAGGGGAGTTGTACAGATAGCACGATTATCTGTGCTTTGATTTTCCAAGTTGTGGATTGTGCATTACATATTGAGGTTGTGCAAAATGAATTTCAATGGGGAAAAATGTAAGGCAGAAAAGGTGGGGAAAAAATGAAACCTGGCTTGACCACAGTACATTCGGAAAGGATCTAGGAGTCTTGTAGACCACAAATTGCACATGAGCCAGCAGTGTGATGCAGCAGCTAAAAAAGCTAATGCAGTTTTAGGCTGCGTTAATATCAAAGGGGCCAGCATGTCTCAGTCAGCAACCAATGAGTCCCCAGTGCCAGAGAGTTGGAAATAGCAAGGGGGAACAGCAGGGAAATCTTTGGGGAAAATGTCTAAGAGAGAAAGGTAATAGGAAAGTAAACTATTTTCTCCAGCTTTCTCACCTCTACAAGAAAAGGTGCTTGACATGTCTTGACATGTTATGGGAGTTTTTCAGCATGATTTTTTATGATTTTTTTTATACTTTGGGATGTTTTTGCAAAAAAAAAAAAAAAAAACAGTACAAAAGCACATTTTGCTCAAAATGCAAAAGCTGAGATCCTGATTGGAAGACGCAACCATGGAGAGGGAGCTACGACATCTCTCGATGGTCTCTTCCTTTGAAGCCTTGCAGCCTCCCAGATCCCCAGAAAGGCCATTTCCGAGGTGCTGGAGAGCAGGGCAGTACATAGTGATGCTTCCAACCCGTTCCCACTCGTGGGACGTACTGAGGCAGGCAGTTACCCAGACTCCTGTGGGATCCTCGTGGGATCCTGTCACAGGTTGCTCCCTCTGCCCACCCCATAATCAGAGAGGGCTTTGCAGGTCATTACTCACCACCGTGCTCTCCAGAAGCTCAGATATGTTGAGGAGGGCTGTGAGACTCGAAAGGCAGGACTTGAGGGTGAGCGGTTTTGGTCATTCTAATTGTGAAATCACCATAAACATGTATTAGAATAATAATGATGTCATTAAGTCAGGCCTACGGCATCATAATCGCTGAATAAGATGACACCCTATTTTTTTTCCACAAACAAAACCAGTTGTGAAACATGAAGAATCAGACGAAAATTGCAAAAATATGTTTGAATTTGGCAGCATATCCATCTCTTTGCAACCACTGCAGGCGGCTTTGAGTTTACAAATAGCTTTACAGGCACAGTTAGGAAAAGAGGAAGACTGCACTACAGGTGGGCAGATTCAATCTAGGAAGCCACAACCCTGAGTTTGCAACATCTGAGCAGGGCTGTTGATCAGACTGACTTGAAGTTTCTCATTTATGGGGTCCCTATAAGCTGAGGTTGAATTGAGGCAGCTGCAGCAACAATACAGATGTGGTAGGTCAAGAAGAAGGAAGGCAAAGGTAAGCGAACAACACTGAAGTGTATTGAAGAGCATCATGCTATTCTTCTATTAACCATCAGCAGGTGGCGCTATTGCTCCGTTTTCTATTGTTATGGGAGATGATGTGATTACAGGAAAGGCAAAAGATATTCTGTGTTGTGGGGTGCCTCCTAAATGAGCAGTGTGATCAAAGACCCCAAGCAGTTGTACTGGTCTGGTCTCTGGCTAGCTGAGCCTGAAGGATGAAAAGCACCAGCCCAGATGTAAGAAGCTTCAGGTGGAGGAAAGGAACCTTCACTGTGGGATGGGGAAAGCTGCCGAATCGTCTGCCACACCTTGAGAGCATGAAAGATTTATTTACAATACAGTGCATAGAGTTTGAAGTAAACGGATTATTAAATCTATCCCTGGGAGGTAAGCCACGGAGCTCTGCAGGAATCTGGCTTATCCCACACATTGCCCCACCCAGAGGCTGAAAACGGGGCAGGGTGGGACCCAGACTGGTTTGGTAACTTTATCATGCAGCTACTGTGTGGCTGAAAACCACAATGTTTTGGAAGCATGGGAACAAAACACACCTCCCCAAAATGGCTGAGCCTCCATGAGAGATGGTTCCCTGTTGAAGAACACTCCAGCAAAATTGTCGTTGATGTTCTTAGGACCCTAGAATTGGAAAAGACCCAAGGGCCATCCGGTCCAGCCCCTTTCTGCCATGCGAGGAGACACAGTCAAAGCCCTCCCTTTGAAAGATGGACACTCAGCCCCTCTTTAAAAACCTCCAAAGAAGGAGAATCCATCACACTCCCTTGAGGCAGCAGCGGATTCAACTGTCGAACTACTTTTGCTGTCAGGAAGTTCTTCCCGAGGGTCAGGTGGAATCTCCTTTCCTGTAGTTTGAAGCCATTGCTCTTTGTCCTAGTCTCTGGAGCAGCAGAAAACAAGCTTGCCCCATGTCCTATATGACATTTCTTCAAATATTTCAATATGACCATCATGTCTCCTCGTACCCTTTCTTCTTCAGGCTAAACATCCTCAGCTCCCTAAACCACTCCTCCTAGGGCTTCAAGGTTTCCAGGCCTTTTACCATTTAGTTGCCCTCCTCTGGACACATTCTAGCTTATCAACATCCTTCTTGAACTTCGGTGCCCAGAAATGGACACATTATTATTCCAGGTGAGGTTTGACCAAAGCAGAATAGAGTAATACTACTACTTGCCTTGAGCTAGACACTCTACACCTATCGATGCAGCCTGGAATCACATTGGCTTTTTTAACAGCTGCGTCGTACAGTTGGCTCTTGGGGTTGGCATTTCTGTAGTTTTCTTCGTGCCCGTGGGTTGGTTAACTGCCCTATTTTGACCAGGACATAGTCACTATGGATAGACTCTGCTTGGTGAATTACACCCGCGTAAGTACTTTTGCAGCCAGTGTACAAGGAGTGATCCAAAATGCAAAATTCTACATTTAGGCAACAAAAACCAAGTGCACAGCTACAGGATAGGGGATACTCGGCTTAGCATGCCAAAAGAATCTTGGGATTATTTTTGGTCATAAATTGAACATGGTCCAGTAGTATGGTAGTGCGGAAAACAAATAATATTTAGCATGCTTTAATAGAACCATCATTTTGAAGTCAAGGGAAGTCATAGTCCCACTACATTCTGCACTAGTTGGGCCTCATCTGGAGTATTGTCTTTTCAGTTCTAAGTGCCTCATTTTAGGAAGGATAGAGACAAATTAGAGCAGGCTCAGAGAAAGCCAACAGGTTTGACAAGCAGTATGGAGAGTAAAACATACGAGGACAGGTTGAAGGAGCCGGGCATGTTCTCCCTGGTGCAGAGAAGAGTGAGGAGTGATAGGATGGAGACAAGGAGGCAGGTCTGTTCTCTCCTGCCCTAGAGGGTGGGACCAGGTCAAACGATCTTAAGTTACAGGAGGGTAGATTCCGATGGAACATTAGAAGGAACTCCTTGATGGCGAGAGTAGTTTGGCAATGGTGGGGTCTCCTTCAGAAAGAGGCTAGGGGGTACCTGCTGGGGGTGCTTTAGCTGAAACTCCTGCACTGAGCAAGGGCGTTGGGGCAGATGGCCCATGACCCTCCCGACAGTTCTATGGCCCTATGACCTCCTTGTACAGTAATTTTCCACCGGCTGCACAATGGCCACTGGATAGCAGCTAGGCACACGCCCGTGAACAATCAGTGGCCAGGGGACTGAGTCTTGCGTGTGTGGGTCGTGTGACTCCCATCGAATCAAAGACTCTTCCTCTTCACCAGCAGCAAAATGGCAGCCAGGTTGCACCCAGACTCTAGGTTTACTAGGTCAGGTCTGAAATCTCAGGTGCCAAACCAGTAAGATCTAGGGAAAAACCTTTGTGATGTCACTGGGGTTGACTTTGGTGATGTCACAAGGGTAATGTTACACAGGTAGCCCCATGATGTCATTAAGCATGGTAAACTACGTATCAGTCACAGTTGCACAGAATTCTTCTGTTGTTCCCCCAATGAGAAACCATTTGGATTTTTTTTTAAAGTAAAGGAGGTCATTAATGGATTTTTGTGTGTTTTGAAAAAAACACTTTCCAAACAGTCTCCCACTGTAGACCAAAAGAAAGGGAATGACTTCAAGTGCTAAGCCCAAGCCAAAGATGCTATTATCCTGTTAAAATTGCAATTTACCTTCCATGTGTGATAAAACCCCCATTGCCTTCTTCTAATTTAGCAGAATTTTAATTCAACATGGCTTTGAAAAGGTCACAAGGTGACCAGCAGGAGGGAAACAGTAGAATCTCAGAAGAAATTGAGACAATAAAGTAAGCGTAACGTAACTGCAGAAGGAAAGCTACTAATACAGGGAACGCAGAATACAGAAGTACTACAGCTAATTATCAGTACTTTGAGTAGCATTGCTTATGGCAATGGAGGAATCACAGTGCACTGGAAGTAGGGCGTAAGTTCCATGTGGCACGGCCCTTGTCAGATCTGATTAAATATTTTGTGGGAAGCACAGGGCAGAAAGCCAATCCAGGGCATTTCCACACTACACTGTTATAATGCTATTATTCCACATTCAACATCCTGTGGAATCCTGGGGTTCGCAGTTTAGGGAGGGGCCTTTAGAATTCCCAGTCAGAGAGCTCTTTGGCCTCAGTAAACTGCAAACCCCAGAATTCCACAGGGTGTCGAAAGTGGAATAATAGCACTAGAACAGTGCAGTGTGGAAATGGCCAAACATCTTGCAGGTCCACAGCAGGACAGATCCAAAGAATAGTGGGTTAAATAGACCAGAGATGGGAAATGTTGCTTTATTTGGACCACAACTTTTAGAATATCTTGCAGAAGAGGATCCAGGCCCCAAGACCTGGAAACTGTACAGCTCTGCTCTCCTGTACCCTGACTGGCTGCCAGGGTGTGCCACTGTGCCGTCCGGCTATTCTTGCACAATGAAGGAAGCAAAAGCAGTCTTCACCCTCCAGGACCTCTAGCTTCATGCTCTTTCCCATCCAGCACAATTTCAGCCTTTCACTGCTTGGCTTCCTCCATTTCATTCCCACCAGCTCAATATCTGATCACTTGGTTTTGCTTGGGTTGCACTGTTGCACCTTCACTGGCGCTTCCAAAACATTGCCAAGAAGATGTTCTTTCTTGCTAATGAAATGTTTGGCAAGATCCTTTGGCTGCTCTGCAAGTTAATTAAAAGCAACCTTTGCAGGAGCTGAACCAAGAGAGATTGGAACCTCAGCTTCCCTTCATGTTGCCATTGGCTTTGCCAAATCTGAGCTGCTTAAGAGCTCCAGTCTTGGCCAAACCACAGGGACTCTTTGCTCAGTAAGATGTTTGGTTTTCTAGCGGAGATGTGAAGAATCTCCAACAGTTTCTCAATCCTCAAAGAAAAAGTGGTTTCCTGCATATTAAAATCCACCGCTTAGGAAATCTTGATGCTGTGAGATTCTTGGGACTTTTTCTATGCAAAACTCAACCACATCAAAACATATGGATTTTTGCGCATGATATTTGCTTTTATGCAAATGAAAGTTCTACTCCTTGCCAAAAACAGTGATTTCTTTCCAGAAAGTCATGTTTTCTGCACAAGAAGCTTACTATCACTTTTTCTGAGCAGAAAAAGAATTTTCCTGTGTAGAATATCATGTTTTCTGAGTCTGGCATTCTGTCAGACAGTTATGAATGTGTAAGCTAAACCTGGTGTTGTGTGCCCTCAAGTTGTTTCTGATTTATGGCGACTCTAAGGTGAACCTATCACAGGTTTTTCTGGGGCTGAGAGTGCGTGACATGCCCAGGGTCAACCAATGGGTTTCCATGGCTGAGCAGGAAATGGAACTCTGGCCTCCAGAGTTGTAGGTCATTTCTGCACTAGACTGTTATAGCGCTATGATTCCACTTTCAACCTCCTATGGAATCCTGGAGTTTGCAGTTTCCGGAGGGGCCAGCCAGTTCTGGTCCGCTCCAGTCCACTCCACGGTGCAGAAGACCTCCGTTGGAGGTCGCTCTGCACCGTTTTACTAGCCCGGTGCGGAAATGGCCATAGTTAAGTATTCTTAACCACATTTCTGATGTAGCATCATGGCCAGGGTTTTCACGTCTTTTTACAGAGAGTTAGTCCCAAACTGCAACAGAGTGACCGCTGAGGCTTAAGATATCAAGGGCTGAGAACCAAAAATATAGATGATGATAGCAGACAATTGCATGCAAGTGTTAAGATGCACCATTTTAAGGGGAAAATCCCTATTTTTAAAGCATTGTGAGTTCAAACAAGTTCTGAGTTGTCATGGGTATAGGCTGCCAGATCTCCTTCCCCATTGTTGGCAGAGGAACCTCTGAAAAACAACACTTGCTGAGTGCAAGATGCAATTTGAATAATGATAATGCCTTTATATATAGCGGTTTTAAACGTCCAAAATGTTTTTCTTCTCCAACTGAAAATAGGAAAGTAGAGTTTTCAATAACGATGTAGCAGCCCAAGAGTGTGACAAGGACAGAAAGCCTCTTTTCTTCCCACCAGTTACTGCCAAAAGGGACAATACATTGGTTTTCCAAAGCTCTTTTAAAAACTTTTTGTTCTAACAAAGAGGCAGGGAATTTGTATGTCTCCAGATTATTTTTTTTTCATGTTTTTGTTTGTTTCTTTTCATGTGTTTGTTTGTTTGTTTAAACAGAGACTTAGACCAAAATTGCAATCAGTCCTTAAAAACTGTCCAGTTTGGGGTTTTTTCTTCTTTCTTTCTTTCTTTTTTTTTGGGGGGGGGGGAGAGCCTTCTCACAGGAGGGAGAAAATAGATTAAATTATTCCTTCCTGCCCAAGAGACTGAAGTAAACGAAGACTGACCTCCTAGTTCTAACTCCAAGCACCACCAACTCCAAAGCCTTCCCTGAATCCAGAAGGCTTTGTCTTTTACCTAAATTTTCCCACAGTTGCAGAAGGTGTTTTCTCACCTGTCCCAGTTCTGTGGTGGGACCACAGGTGATGGGGTGACTCCTGACAGAAGGAAAAAAAAATACACCACTGAAGGGGTAGGAGGATAACACCCAGGGTTCCAGCCAGGGGAAACAGGTTGGTTCACTTTGTCAAGAGATGAGCATCTCCTCCCTGCTAGAATTTCCAGCCCGACCTGGAACATTTTCTCCTGGGAAATCTTTCCCCATCACCTACAGCCTCCTCTCCTGCAATAGCCCTGAGAGATACGGACCAAATCTTCACATGATTTGAATGGCAAATTGCATCCGTCACGCTGCTCAGATCCCAAACTGAAATCCAACTTTCCCTCAGGCTCGCCTGCCAAATCCTGAACCAAAACGGGAGCAAAACAAACACCTGTGATGGGAACATTGGTCGGGTTCCGTTGGACCTGCCGTCTTGAAGCCTGGAGAGAGGCACTACCATAAAACTCTGTGGAAGCAAACTAATTCCAGGCACCAAGATACTGAGCAAGAGACATCCACATGGCAGGGCAGAGCTGTGCTTGTATGAAGAACCAGCCTTCAGATCAGCCTCTTGCCCAGGGGGCCAAAAGGAAAGGTCTTGTGCAAGCAGGTACTGGATGCTTCCTTTTGCGACCGTGTAAAAACTATAACAAACAATATCGCCCAAGCCATTTCCGCGCTAGACTGTTATAGTGCTATTATTTCACTTTCAACCTCCTATGGAATCCTGGGGTTTGCAGTTTAAGGAAGGGCATTTAGAATTCTCAGCAAGAGAACTCCTTGACCTCAGGAAACTACAACCCCAGAATTCCACACGAAGTTGAAAGTGGAATAGTAGCACTATAACAGTGCAGTGTGGAAATGGCCCCAGAGTTACTCTAGAACAGGGCTTTCCAAACGACACATTAATGTGTTGCCTGAAGTGTGTAGGTGTGTCGCCTACCATCTTGGAAATGTATGTTATTATTTATAAATCATATATTTTAAAAAATATATGAAAGGTTTTCATGAGATATGTTGTGTCTCCATACATTTCGTTATTACAATTTATGCTTGTGTCTGTATCTCCAATAAGGGATTAGTTTAACCTCCAGTTTGCTAGTAAAACTGAATTGCCATGTCACAAAATGATGCATGTCTTAAAAAGTGTGTCACCAACATGAAAAGTTCGGACAGCTCTGCTCTAGAAAAATGACCCAACAGAATTCCAGACGTTAGGGCTGAAATCCAAACAGCCCCCCGGCACAGTACAAGTCTCCACCAGGGTGTTCGTACCATCACCAGGAGAGGGAGGAAGGCTCTCCTTCCACTCCCTCCCCAACTGTGCATCAGCAGCTGGGAGGGTGTCCTGGTTGCAGGTGAGATGACTTTCAGGGGTGCACCTGGGTGCATACCTTGGCGCACACCTAGAAACCATGAAGTGCTTAGTATGCTGAGGGTGTTTAACCTAGAGAAGAGAAGTTAGGAGAGGACATGATAGCCGTGGTTAAATATTTCAAAGGATGCCATAGGGAAGATGGAGCAAGCTTGTTTTCTGTTGCTCCAGAGACGAGGACACAGAGCAATGGATTCAAGCTCCAGGAAAACATTCCACTTAAACATTAGGAGGAACTTCCTGAGTGTAAGAGCAGTTTGACGGTGAAATATGCTGGTGCCTAAGACTGTGGTAGAATCTCCTTCTTTGGGACTTTTTTACATAGAGACTGGATGGCCATCTGTCCAAGGGAGGGCTTTGATTTTGTTTTGCTGCATGGCAGAATGGGGTTGGACTGGAGGGCCCTCAGGGTATCTTCCAAATGTATGATTCTATGATTCTATGATATGTAAAGTCATGCAATATAGAACATGATACAGAATTTTAGCCAATATATTTATTGGAGTGGGTAGGCATGAAGCTCTTGTCCCCAAATGCTGAAGCATAGGTTTCACGCACCTCTCAGCTACCGATTGCTCAGTGGTCATTGCTCAACCACTTTCTTGGGGTAGCTTTCTTTGGTAGCATTGACTCCCAAATCACACACATGTTGCACAGTGGGTGCAAAGAGGCTAATTCAGTCCCTGGAAAGAACATGTGGGATTGTAGCCTCCCTGGCAAAGGAGAAGGGGGCCTCTCTGTCTTTATACCCCTGTCATGAGTACACAGCTAACTCCAGTACACCAGAAAAAATTCATCCCTACCTCCCTCCCTCCCCTGGTTCTTCCATCCCTTCATTTATACCCAGCCTTTTTTGCAAAAAGGCAATCAGGGCAGCTTCCAGCCTAGAGCAAATTACAAATCAAAATACAGACGGTAAAGAAATTATACAAAAACCATACAAAACAGTATGATTAAAACAGTATTAAACTAATAAAGTAGGCTCATTTCCCCCATAGAAACTGTGATCCTTGATGAAATTTTCCTTCCCTCCCCCGATCTCTAGCATTGTAGTAATTTAAAATCTGAGTTGCACATTTAGAAATGCGCTTTAAGCCTCCAAAGAAAAGGGGCAGGCCAAGGGTGCTCAGGGAAGGAGAACAAAGCCGATAGAAGAGTTCTGGGTGCAGATCATGGTTGCCGTCTCACTGTCTGCAGTGCTAAAAAAATTGGGGGACTAAAAGAACATTTCGTCTTGGGGACAGAATTCTCTTTTGTGTGTGTGGAGAGGGAATGTTCTCATCCCTTCCCAGTTGCTACACCCTGCAAGAAGATACAGCAATTAAATACTCTGATTTAACAATTAAATCTACTAAAGATTAGTTAAGCCACCCTTTTTAAACTCAGGGACAAATGAGAAATTATATTTCTGATGGTGGAATGTGCTAAATTTACATAGACTGATACTTACCAGTACCAACAGGGAAAGAAGGAAGTTTAAAAACTTTTTATATTGTAATGTTTAGGGTAGAAATTACTATGATTTTTGTCTATAGTTCTTTATTATTATTTATTATAATATCTATATTTATTATAATATTTATTATTCAGTTACTCTACACTGACAATGACGGGGTTCAATACAATATTTCATGAACAGTAAATATATTTCTTTTTCATTTCTTTGTTTTTTTCATTTTATGCTTCTGTATTTTTTTATTTAATAAAAATCATTTTTTAAAAAAGGAAGAGTGAGCAAAGGGTAGCCTTTTAGATGTTACTGGACTTCATCTCTCAGCATCTCTTGTCACCGGCAATACTAAGTAGGTAAGGCTACTGGGAGCTGCAGTACAACAACATCTGAAAAGCCACCTTTTTGCTCACCAAATTAGAGCACGTCCCTTTCTTCTCTTTCCCTTTCATCCTTTCAGCACATCTTCCCCTGCACCCAAGCACTTATACTAGAATCCTGATGGTGTTTGACACAAACGTAAGTTTCCTTACGTATATGGCTGCATTTTTTGACCCTTGCGTAATGTCCTTACTCAGTTCACAGTCGGCTAAACTGAGTTCCTGTTGTGTACTGGATAACCCACACTCCACAAAACTCTCTCTGGAGTAGGCGGTAGCTTTATTTGGATAGGCACGAGCAACACAGCACACTTCCATCGAGGTTGCTGAGACTAAAGTATACAGGTAGCTTACATCTTTATATAGGACTGTTCCAAATTTTGATTGGTGGGAGCCATAAATCTACGCATTACACCACCTCCCAGATAGTTCCCAGACCTCTACCAGTTTTCCGCTTCCCTCCATCCTTGATGGGTTTGACCTGGGCACGTATTTCCTGCTCCTTATCTCACAGACAACAAGTTCTCAAAACACAGAGCCTCTTCAGGCTGTCCTCTCATTTTAACCTGTCTCTGTTCTTCCACCCCTTACAAGGGATACATAGTAGCAATCAAATATAGAAAAGTCAAAGTTTGCTTGTCTGTGTCAGACAAAGACCTCATACGATTGGCCACGTCAGGTGAAGACCTCATGTGATTGGCTGCCTAAGAAGATTCTATGGAATCCTGGGGTTTGCGGTTTAGGGATGGGCCATTAGAATTCTCAGCCAGAGATCTCTTGGGCATCAGTCAACTGTCCCTCTCTTGAATAGCCAGTTGCTGTGGAGATGAGGCCCAGCAGCAAGGAGGAGGGCAGTGTATTCCCTTAGGAACTCAACCTCTGAATGCTAACAACTCTGAATACAGATTGGGTTGGGGAATATGGGGAAAAGTTACAGGTACTATACAAGACAGTTTGGGGGATTAGAGACACAGGATCTCAAATCTTTCTAACAAGTATTACCTATGAGCAAACAAGATCCCCAGGCAACGCTGGGCATATACGCTAGTAAACAATAAAGCAATCAGCAATAGACACTTCGGCCATTTCCCTACTAGACACCACTAGCATATTCTTCCTTTACAATCCCAGCATTGCCACTCGCGCGATGGCGGCAGGTCAGGAACACTGCTTTCTGCGCTCTTCTGCCTTCAGCAGATGAGTGGCGGTATTGCCACCGGCGTCCCTTCCGTGCAACAATGTCCTTGGCCACTCCCATGCCCTGCCTTTACCCTGCCTCACTACCCCAATTCCTCTTTTCTCGTTTGTTGTTCTTTAGAAGCCATGCTGTTGCAGCAATGTTGCAACCACACTACAAGCCAGTGCGCTATTGCATTTTCATGCTATAATGCTGAAAAATGTATTTTTTAAAAAATAAAAAGTGTTCACGCAAAGGAGAACTTAACATGAAGAGGTGATAGATTTTGACGTTACCATTCCATGGGAAGTCGGGGAGGGAGGGACAAGCTGGGCATGCCCGCTTCTGGATCCACGTCAGCAGGAAGCGCTATCAAGAGCTATTCTGTTGCCACGCTGAACCGGCTGACGGGATTGAAGTGCTAAAGGAGGTGCTTAATGGAGATGTGATAGCAGCCGGATAGTGATAAAGTTGCACGATAGCACCGCTCCTGGATTGGTAACAACCCGCTGCTGTAGTGTTACAGCAACGTCGTGTGGAAATTTGTAACAAATCCAGGCAAACCGTAGTATAGATATATTCTTGCAGTAATCAATTGACACTGGATGCTTTGTAGCAATTACAGCCCCGCTTAGCAGATACACATAACAACCACTTCTAAAGGGTTCAATACACCTCCAGCAGACCTCGCTCATTTCTCATGGCAGGATCTACACATCCTGACAGATCCACATGTGCAAAGTTTGTATATGCAGTTGCACAATCTTGGACCATGCATAGCTGTCCATCTGTTGTCTCCACTATCCCACTTGATTGACTGGGATGGTAGAAACCAGCCCTTGTGCGTTGTTGCCCGTTCCATAAGGCACACCATCATGTGCTCCTTCTGTGGAATGTCCACATTCAGCAGAAGGCGTGTGGTATGTGTGTGTGTGTGTGAGAGAGAGAGAGAGCGAGAGAGAGAGACAACCACCACTTAAATATATGAGTATAGATTTACACTGCATAAGCACAATGTAGGACCTCAGTCCTGGCATGCATCCACACTGTGTAATTATAGCAGTTTGATGCTGCTTTAACTGCCATGGTGGCATCCTATGGAGTCATGGGCTTTGTAGTTTGGTGGGACTTTGACTTCTGTGCTAGGGAGCTCCATTCCACTCCCTCGGTCTCCAACAACAGAAATCTATAGCAGAACATTCTAAGTTTTTCATGAAACTACAAATCCCACTGCTCCACAGAATGGAGCCATGACAGCTAAAGTGAGATCAAAGTGTTATAACTGTGCAAATTGGACAATTAAAGTAGTAAAACGTATTTGCAGCTGCTTTTGTTCTGGTGCAACTTTTTGAGGTCTACACCTGATATTCCTGGAGTCTTCCCTAAGAGGCAGAATATTGAATAATGTGCCAGAGCCCCAAGGGCAAAGCAGAGACCGGTAGCCTGACTTGGGATGATGGACACGCCACGGTAATCCCTTGTTGCCGGTTTAACACAGACAAGCACATGAAAGGGATTGTCCACCAGGAGATCTACTTATGAGATTGATGTGGGTGGCTGCACTTGAATGAGAAACAGGTTGGTGTCTAGCTTCCAGGTTCAATAAGGCAAGAAGGCAGGAAAAAGGAGGAGCCGTGCAGTTTAAGGCAGCCTCCAACCAAAGTTTTGGCTGATAAGGACATCTAACCTAGATGCAAAATTCAGCACAAAGGGGGCTCCTGGATTCTGAACATCTTGTCAGGTTCTCCAATCCATGGTCCCCAAAGTTTTCCTTGCATGCCACAATTCATTCTCTCCAGCAAGGTCGAACACATTCTGGGACATCCCTGGGAAATGGCTTAGGAAAAGATACTTTTTGACTGCAATGCCCATAATCCCCCAGACAGCCATGAAACAGCCTCTGTTTCACCACAAGGATGGGTGAGGTGCACCAGGTCAGTGATTTCATCAGGCTTCTAACTGTCTTCCTTCCAGATCTCCATGTAAGGAGGTTGGTGGAGCTGGAAAACACCGGTGCTGAGTAGGGAATGTGGAAACCTTTCAGTCTCAATTTTGTGGAGTCTATCCAAATCCTACCAGCATTTTCTCAGAATCATAGAATCCTAAAGTTGGAAGAGTCCCCAAGGGCCATCCAGTCCAACCCCATCCTGCCATGCAGGAAGACACACTCAAAGCACTCCTGACAGATGGCCATCCAGCTTCCGCTTAAAAACCTCCAAAGAAGGAGGAGATGCCACCAGACTCCAATGAGGCAGCACGTTCACTGTCGAACTTGTCTTACCATCAGGAAGGTCTTACGGAGGTTTATGCGGAATCTCTTTTCTTTGAGTCTGTCCCAGTCTCCAGAGCAATAAAAGACAAGCTTGCCCCATCTTCCTTATTTAAGGAAGGCTACCATGTCTGCTCTTAACCTTCTTTTCTCCAGGATAAACATAGTCAGCTCCCTGAGCAACTTCTCTTAGGGCTTCATGGTTTCTGCGCTTTATGACACTCTAAAACACAGGTAAGTAAAAGTGTGACCCTGAAATTTCATATGACTCTCATGACTGTTTTTATGGCCTTCAGTCCAGCATATTCCACAGACACTTCTTTTTCTTTTTCTTTCTTTCCTCCCTTTCGTTACCCTGATTTCTGGGGTCCCCTGGGGGACACCTCAATGTGCCCCATATGATGGGGAATGGAAACTAGCCAGAGCACGAGCAGTAGCTATGCGAGAGGCGGGGTAACCTAGCGGGGTCTTTTTACCCAGCTTTTACGGGGTCAGGCCAAGCCAAAAACCAAAGAAGAATGTCCAATAAATGATTTTATTGAAGGAAAGTCTCACGCAGCAACGCGCTCACTCACACACTCACTCAAGACCTACTAAGAAGCAAAAGAGAGGAAGCCGCATAGGGGAATATTGAAGGGGTGTAGGTGGGGTGATACTGCACCTTTGTCCTGAAGTCCTTGGTCGGGGAAAAACATCAGAGAAGTGGGGCTCAGCATGGAGAGGGCTGAGGGGATCACTCAACGGATGGAGCAATGGTCAGCTGGGATGACTGGGAATGATCCAAAGAACTGCTCAAAAACTGGGACTATTTGTAGGGGAAAAAGTACTTGGAGGACTAATCCTTTCCTGGGGAGAACAAAGGGGCTTGGAGAGATAACAAAGCTCCACCATGGCAATTTCCTTTGCATGATGGGATTGCAAGGTGTTGCCAAAGTCTCAGGATCTCCGGCTGGGTAAGTTTGTGATGTGACTCCATGTAAATGGTCCTCGCCTGATGGAATATTTGCTCAACTTGGGAGAGATACGCTAATCCCCTCAAGCCAGCATCTTGGGGCTGAGGACCCTTTGTGTATTGTGGGTTTACACATCTTGAGGTCTCCTGGGGCTACGTGACTGGGGATTTTACTGGCCTGACCTGGTTTTCAGTCATTCAACTGTGCCTGCCTACGTGCTCATTCGGGGGAACCTCTCAGGCACACAGAATCATATTTTAATATCACAATTGTAGACCCCAGGATAGGGTTTTTCCATTGGAGTAACATTTCCTTCCTTCCTTTTTTTGAGTAATGTATTTCTCCACTAATTTCCTTCTGAAAGAAAGCAACAGGTAACTTCATCAATTTTCTCCTTGCTGTAAAAAAAGTCTTCAGAAACTGGGCAGTTTGGAAAAACAATCCCCAATGAGAGAACAGAAACAGGATTTTCTGTGCAGAAAATAATAATCCTATAGAGAAATGTTTATTTTACCTGCATAGAAAACAGAAAACAACCACGTGCAGACTCTGTGTAGAACAAACCCCACAAAGTGCTCTCCCACAAATAAATTAGTCTAGGGCCTTTTCCGCACCAGGTTCTTAAAACGGTGCAGAGCGACCTCCAACGGGGGTCTTCTGCACCGTAGAGTGGACTGGGGCGGACTACTTTTTGTAGTTCCATACCTCAGTCCACTCCGGAGCGACCGGAACTGGTCTCGTGGCTTGTTTTTTAAAAACCTCTTTAAAAATCACGCGCAACCCCGTGCCGCTCCATCGCCCGGCTCCAGAAGCAGATTTGCAGGCGCGCGCAAGTGCGTGCCTGCAGATCTGCCGGGGGCGGGCTTCAGGCTGGCGAGCTTCTCCGGTTGGTGGAGAGCCTCCACCAACTGGAAGCCGCCATTTAGGACGCCGGAGGAGTGCGGAGCGGCGAGCGCGCACCCCTCCTCGTCGCAATGGACTCACCCGGACGAAGTTGAAATCCGGTGAGCAGTGTGTTCCGTCGTCCCCCCCCCCCCCCACGTCTGGAAAGGGCCTAGGATTCTTCCGGTCAAAGTTTTGCAACGCTCAAGAAACATACATTTTGAATATTTTTGAATATTCTTCCCATCTTAGTTTTTAGCCTCCCCGCAAAAAAGTTAACTGAAAGCCCCAGGATTTTTAAATAGGTTGCTGAGGCCACCCCATTAACTTTTTCATTTTTTTTCTTTCAAACCATATGTGGACTTCTAGTTTTGCTTAGGTTTTCCTGTCTTCTTTTTCTTTTTTGCATTTTCTCCTTCTTTTCCAGCTAGTTAGTAAAAACATGTCTGTGTCATCTCTCATCTCTCAGCCCACCACAATGCCTGAGGTCGTATACAACGGATTCTTCATTTTTCATTTTTTTCCTGCTTTTATGCCCCCCCTTTTTTCCCCATTTTTTTACATTTCCCGTTGAAGAGAAATATGTCCTTAATTTCCCTCGGTGTTCTGCACAGATATCGTAATGGCAATTGCCCAGAACCCTGCATGGTAGTTACAAATGTATAAACTAAATGCAAAATCCATAAGGAACAATACATATATTGGGCCAGCTCCAAAGCATGAAATACATTATGCAAGCTTTTGAAGCATCACTGGCTTCTTTGTCAGGCAATGATGCTAAAAAATCCTACAGGAGGAAAACGGTGATGACGTCACAGGCCTATGTTCTGTCTGAGATGTTCTCAGTTAAAATGGTATTGAAAGATTTTCAAAATTTTTGCCGGATGAAGAAGCCAATGAAGCTTTGAAAGCTTGCATGCTGTATTTACGCTTTAGGGGTTGGCTCATAAAAGGTATTGCGGCTTGTGGATTTTTGATTTTGTTGTATTTTTCTGCACAGCCCATTTGGCTAACCTTGAATATTTTTAATATATAACATACAGCTATGTACTCACGACTGCTACATATTCACAATCCGTACGTATTCCGTAGGTTGGAGGACACACAGGGGCTGTGAAAATCTCCCAAGTCCCACGTACCAGGGAGCAGTCGGTGGGATCAACAGGGATCTGTTCTCCTGTTGCTCAGGAAGCAGCTGGCCGATGGTTGCATCCCTCCCACCGCGGGACTGACCCTCAGCCTGGGGAGGAATTGACATCCTGGTGTTGCCTGTTGCAATGGAAATCACTGTTGTGAGGGGTATAAACGGCAGCCAGCCGCTTCCCAAGTGACAGGGGAACAAATCCCTGCCAATTGCCACCGCTGCTGCCTGGATGGTATGGGATTGGGAGGAGTCAGCCGGCAGCCGCTTTCCAGCACTGTGACTATGGCACTTAGACATTCATAACTGTCCCTCGGGATTCTGGCCTTTATATCAAATACTTCCTCCCCACCTGAGAGACCAAACGTCATACCTTCCAACTGTCCCAATTTGGAAGAGACAATCTTGGGCGGCCATTTTCACATGACGTCACTGTCCTGGGATGGGATGCATTGCTGCCAGTCAGCAAGTTGTGCTTTCACATAATATAGCAATAACATGTGTATTTCTATACTGCTGATCAGCTAAGTGCTCTCTAAGTGGTTTATAACGTGTTAGCTAATTGCCCCTAACAAGCTGGGTACTCCTTTTACTGACCTACTAAGGAAGGATGGGAGGCTGAGTCAACCTGGAGCCCGGCAGGATCGAACTCACAACCTTGTGGCTGCAGTACCGGCGCTTAACCACTGCGCCCCCGGACATCATCGAAGTCCCACTACCCATGCATCCCCATGCATCACAATCATGGGATATTCAATTACCAGAAAAAAATCCGGTAATGGCTCCCAATCACCCGATGCTCCCATCGCCGGCAGCTGTGCAGAAAGGGAGGAAATGCAATCTAGGTGCTTCCTTCCCCCGTGCAGCGCAGGAAAGAGGCCGGCTACACTGTGGAAGGAAGTCGTGCGCCGTTTGTACTACCCTTCCGCAGGCAGGCAGCCAGGTGCGGAAGGGAAGGTTCAGGTTGCGCTCCCATCCAGGCAGTGGCACTGCCAGGATCGTGATGGGACAATGACGGGAAATGGTAAGGGGCAGAAAGGGCCTTGGTTAATCCTCTGTCATCCCACTTTTTCAGCCTCTTTAACATGTCCTAGTTTTCCTCTTCTTCTCCTACTTTTCCCCTTTGTCCTCAGCTTACTTCCATTGCTGCAAATTGAACTCAACGTGCAAAAGGAGTTTGTACTCCATTGACTCAGCAGGGGAGGGAGAGGAGAAGAGGGAGCGGAACCTTGTTCTGCCCAGGAGGCTCAGGCAAAAGCCAACTGCTGCAGCCTTTCCCGGTCTGTGTGCTCTTCCTTCTCAATAGGAAGGAGGACCACGCTCTGAGGCCACCACCGAGGCCATCTTGACCACCCTCTGAGGCTACTCAGTTGCACGTGTCCCACTTTCCATCTGTGAAAGGTTGGAGTGTACAAAGCATGCAAGACTTTTCCAGGTCCTGATGATTAATGAAAGATCCACCCAGTGCCCCGGAATGCGAACTTCCCATCCAACCTCCCGCTCCCATTCCGTTCACTCCAGCCGGGTTCTCGTGAGGTTTGCAGCCAGAGAGGTGACTGCTGCTCCGATAGCTAACTGCAGCTGCTGCCTCTCGAGATAACCTCCCGTGGAACTGCCTGTGCTGAACACAAAAGGGCACGGAAGACACCTTATACCCGTGGAAAAAGCGCTCGCTATTTCTCCATCGTGCTTGTGGGGCCTTGGTGCCCCCGGGGCCTCACACCCTCCGCGCCAGGGCACAGAAGGAGGGGCCAAGGCAGAGATTCTCTGAACCAACCCCTGCCATTTTATGTAATCTCTCTGCCCTTGGCACGGCAGGAGGGAGGAGGCGAGGTTGGCAAATGGCTGCCTCGACCATGCCAACTCTTGGAGTTTGTTTGACTTGATTCATCCTTTGAACTGGGTGGATGGGCGGAGGCTGACGTTTCCCATTTTCCTCTTAATGTCCCGGATAGAGCTGGTCTTTGTTTATGTTCTCAAAAGAAAAGCCTCTGGGGCTTTGGGCGTGAAAAAGGAAGGGCCCCGCTGTTTGCCTCTCTGTCTATCTACCCCTGTGACAGTTCATAGGCCCGCAAGCGGTCAAATTGCCCGTTGCAGTGCCAAGTTCGTGTGGGTGCAACTGTGAAGAATCCGCCCATGACCCATGGCAGAGGGAGCACTGAATGCCGGGAGAAAAGACACCAAGCTGTGGGACTCTTTTGGCCTCAAATGCTCTCCAGCTGGAGCTTTTTGAGAAGCCACTGTGTCTTCCCTCAGATTATTAAATGGAGGCTGCACGGACCGCACTCCGGGAGATTTAGGAGTGGGTTTGTAGCACTCCCAAGGGTTGGACTAGATGTCCCTTCCAATTTTATCATTCTGTGATCCTTGTTAATACCCCCATGTAGATCCCTCTCACCTGAATCAAGACAACCAGGCCCTACGATCTGGGGGTGGTTTTGCAAGGGGTGGATTTTCCACACTATACTGTTCTAGTGCTTTCATTCCACTTTCAACCTCCTATGGCATTCTGGGGTATGCAGTTTAAGGAGGGGCATTTAGAATTCTCAGCTGGAGAGCTTTTTGGCCTCAGGAAACTACAAACCCCAGAATTCCACAGCAGGTTGTAAGTGGAACAATAGCACCATAACAGTGCAGTGTAGAAATTGCCTAAATGTATACATTCCAGGGTAGCATTTTATTTTAGAGCTGAGTCAAAACTGTCTACCTGAATTTGCAATGTACTAGAATCATAGCATTAGAAGATACCACAAAGCTTATCGTCCGAACCCCTTCTGCCATGCAGGAAGACACAATCAAAGCACCCCCTTTGACAGAAACCTCCAAAAGAGATCCACCAAATTCCCAGAAAGCAGAGTATTCCACCGTTGAACGGCTCTTACAATCAGGAAGTTCTTCCTAATGTTCAGGTGGAATCTCTTTTCCTGTAGTTTGAAGCCATTGCTCTGTGTCCTAGTCTCTGGAGCAACAGAAGACAAGTTTGTCCCGTCTTCCACATGACATCCCTTCAACACGGCTATTGTGTCCCCTCTTCACCATCTCTTCTCCTGGCTAAACATACCCAGTTCCTAAAGCCTTTCCTCATAGGATTGCGTGGTTTCCAGGCCTTTTACCATTTTCGATGCCTTCCTTTGGACACACTCCAGCCTCAAATGTTCTCCACTTGAAGCTTTTTGAGCAGCTACTAAATCTTCCCTCCAACCTTTAAATAGGGACTGGATGGCCAACACTCAGGGGAGCTTTAGTACTGGATTTTCTGCACTGTTAGGGGTTGGAGTAGAGGTCCCTTCCAATTCTATGGTAATGATGCCTCTTGCAATACCTCCAGCCGCCCACCCCCGAACAGGAAGAACACAATTCAAAACGCCCTCAAAGTTCACAAAGAATGACTGACCATCGCTTCTGGTCATCACTTCTATGGAACTGGCAGAGGTCATTTCGGAACCGCTTGCTATAATCTTTGAGAAATCTGGGAGGACAGGAGAAGTTCCAGCAGACTGGAAGAGGGCAAATGTTGTCCCCATCTTCAAGAAGGGAAAAAAAGAGGACCCAAATAATTATCACCCAGTCAGCCTGACGTCAGTACCCGGAAAGATCCTGGAGCAGATCATTAAGCGGTCAGTTTCTAATCACCTAGAAAGCAACGCGGTACTCACAAGAAGTCAACATGGATTTCTCAAAAATAAGTCATGCCAGACTAATCTTATCTCTTTTTATGATAGAGTTACTAGCTTGATAGATGAAGGGAATGCTGTGGATGTAGCATTTCTCGATTTCAGTAAGGCCTTTGACAAAGTTCCCCGTGACATTCTTGCAAAGAAGCGAGTAAAATGCGGGCTGGACAGGGCTACTGTTAGGTGGATTTGTAATTGGTTGACCGACCGAACCCAAAGGGTGATCACAAACGGCTGCTTTTCATCCTGGGGAGAAGTGACTAGCAGGGTGCCACAGGGTTCTGTCCTGGGCCCAGGGCTGCTCAATATCTTCGACTTGGATGAAGGAATAGAGGGCATGCTCATCAAATTTGCAGATGACACCAAATTGGGAGGGGTTGCTAATATGCCAGAGGACAGGATCAAAATTCAAAATGACCTGGACAGAGTGGAGAGCTGGGCCAAAGCTAACAAAATGAAATTCAACAGAGAGAAGTGTGAGGTCCTACACTTAGGTAGAAAAAATGGAATGCAGAAATATAGGGTGGGGGACACGTGGCTGGATGGCAGTACGTGCGAAAGGGATCTAGGAGTCCTAATAGACCACAAGCTGAACATGAGTCGGCAGTGTGATGCGGCAGCCAAGAAAGCCAATGCAATTCTCGGCTGCATCAATAGGATTATGGTGTCCAGATCAAGGGAGGTACTGGTACCACTCTACTCTGCTCTGGTCAGACCTCATCTTGAATACTGTGTCCAGTTCTGGGCATCCCAATTCAAGAAGGACATGGTCAGGCTGGAGCAGGTCCAGAGGAGGGCGACCAAAATGTTGAAGGACCTGGAAGCCATGAAGCCCTATGAGGGTTGACTTAGAGAGCCGGGTATGTTTAGCCTGCAGAAGAGAAGGTTAAGAGGGGACATGATAGCCATGTTTAAATCTTTGAAGGGATGCCATGTAGAAGAAGGAGAGGGCTTGTTTTCTGCTGCTCCAGAGACCAGAACAAGGAGCAATGGATTCAAGCTGCAGGAAAGGAGATTCCACCTGAACCTCAGGAAGAACTTCCTGACGGTCAGGGCTGTCCGGCAGTGGAAGATGCTGCCTCGGAGTGTGGTGGAGTCTCCTTCCTTGGAGGTTTTTAAGCAGAGGCTGGATGGCCATCTGTCAAAGGGAGTGCTTTGAGGGTGTTCCTGCATGGCAGGATGGGGTTGGACTGGATGGCCCGTGGGGTCTCTTCCAACTCTACATTTCTATAATTCTATGATTCTGTATGCCAATTCACTTCTGTTCTGAACGCAAGGTGCCATAGATGACATTCAAAGCCCTAATTAGCTTAGGCCCTTGATACTTGAATGAGTGCCTCTCCCTGCATCTAAAAAGGAGGAAGCAAAGGGGAGGAGAAAAAGAAAAGAAAAGAGGTTACACCTTTAAGACTGATTTAATTTTTGCTTGAGTTGTCATGCATATAAACCCACTTCTTTGGCTGTAGTCCTGAATGGTATTAAGGCCTTTGATACCAAGCATATTTATCCAGTTAATGGGAGTTCAATAGAAAGTAATTGGCTCCAGAAAGATGCCATTCACAATCCTTGTCTTAAATTTTCAAGGGCTAAATGAGGTGATATAGGTCTTGTAGATCTTCACAGTGCTCAGTTACTGTTGGTGCATGAAAGCAATAGATTTGCTTACTAAAATTTAGTTCTCCTGGGTTCAAAACTCTCTCCAAGGAGATTCCTTTTGCTATATGTGCTTAGTAGTGAGGACTCTTGTGTTAATATATGCAGTGTGCGTGAAGCCACTGTCTTTGTTCATACCTCTGATAATGGATTGGAATTTGTGAATGTAATTCAACTCATATCTGTTTCTTTTTCTACTCTTTCTTTGTAATTTCCTTGTTCAAGGACTGCAACCTGTAAACTCCTTACTGCATGTCTGGGGAGTTTGAAATGTTCTACAACTGGATTTGGGATACTGCCATTTTTAATGTCAGATTCATATCCGTCAGTCCTCTTGCATAGAGACTGTCCTGTTTGCCCAATGTAGAGCGTAGAGAGGTAATGGCTGGCACAGGGTGGCATATATCACATTAGAGGAAGAGCAACTAAATGCACCTCTGATGTCATAGGTGATGTTTTTGGCTCCTTTACTATTTGTCATGCCCTGCCTTGGAGACCCTGACAGTGAAGAGGGTTCCGAATCTGAGGTAGAAGTTTGCCCAGGGAAAAACAAAAACCAGCAGCAGAGGCCTGAGCAGGGGCAACAAATATCAGAAGACAAAGCAACATAGACTCCTACCTTGTTGGAGAGACGACGCAAGAAAGAAGGTCTCAGACATTCAGCTTGTTTATGTAACAAATGAGCTCTAATAAGGGAACACCTGCAGCAGCATCATTAGCCTCTAAAAAGCAAACAGCTGGCCTATTTCCCCAGGGTCGACAACTGACCTTCCTGGTGGTTGAAGCCCTGTGCTGTGTCTTCCTGAACGCTGACTCTCTTGGACTTCTGCTTGCCTGGTGCTGATTCTGAATTGCCCTGGTTGATTTGTATGCTTTGGGACTTTGAATTCCTGAGCTGAACTTTCTTTGCACAATTTCCTCTCTCTCTGCCGTGAATAAAACTCTACTCTGCTGGTCTGGTAGTTGGCTCCCTGGTCTGTCTGGGACATGACAATATTGCTCCCAGAGTGGATGTGGGGACAGGGGTGGCATCTAGGTTTGTGGCAGGGTCTTGTCCCTGTTTGACCATCCAGGTTACGTGTGCTTCTGTAAGTTAGCATTTGTTTAAGATTTGGAGGCTGTCTGTAGGCCAGCAGAAGCCTGCCCCCTGTAAGCGGGCTGTGTTATTCCCCAAGATTGATTATAGCTCCCTGATGGTGCCTTTAAGTGGTCTCAGACGGGGACTGTAAGTTCATATAGGTGCCTCCTCTTATTCGACAGGCAAAAATAATTGAAAAGCATAACCCGGTATGAATACTGCATTATAAGCACAAATGCCTGTACTGTGTAAGAGATGCACTGCGAAGAATTTCTGAGAGATGCACCATGAATCAGCTGGGTGCCATCTTTTTGTTCAGTTTCCATACAAAGATTGAGAGAAAGTTGATTGAGAGAAAAAGCAATGTGTGGTCGCCAATACAGTATAAGAGGCGTACTGCACACAGTTTCTAAGAGTCTGTTCATGGTGCATCTCTGAGAATTTGTGCACAGTATGTCTCTTCTACAGTATTTGCAGGCACACACACCTTTTTCTCTCAATCAGCTAGGCACCATCTTTTTGTTTCCTCTGTGTTTAAAGAGTGGATCATCAAAAAGCAGACTGTCAAAAAGCAGAGGGCGCCTGTATACCTCTCCGAGGACTGAAATCTTCTGGAGAGGCCTTCCACTAGTGGAAATGATGCATCCTTCAGGGACATGAGGAGGTAGCTTTCTCCGCTGTGTCACCCCTTTATGCAATGTTGTCACCTTGGAGCCCCCACTGGTGCCAGCATGGGGGGCGGTGTTTGGATACCAAGTTGGAATTCATAGAATCATAGAGCTGGAAGAGACTCCAGGGGCCATCCAGTCCAACCCCCTTCTAACATGCAGGAACCCACATCATAGCACTCCCTTTGACAGATGGCTATCCAGCCTCTGTTTAAAAACCTCCAAAGAAGGAGACTCCACCACACTCTGAGGCAGCAGCGTATTCCGCTACCGGACAGCTGACCGCCAGGAAGTTCTTCCTGAGGTTTAGGTGGAATCTCTTTTCCTGCAGCTTGAATCTGTTGCTCCTTGTCCTAGTCTGTGGAACAGTGAAAAACAAGCCTGCTCCCTCCTCAACATGACATCCCTTCAAGTATTTAAACCTGGCTCTCCTGTCCCCTCTTAACCTTCTCTTCTGCAGACTAAACATCCCCAGCTCCCTCAGTTGCTCCTCATAGGGCTTCATGGCTTCCAGACCCTCCACCGTTTTGGTCGCCCTCCTCTGGACACGCTCCAGGTTGTCAATATCCTTCTCAAAATGAGGTGCCCAGAACAGGACACAGGATTCCAAACAAGGTCTAACCATAGCAGAATAGAGGGGTACCATTACCTCCCTTCATCTAGACACCATACTCTTATGGTTAAAAGATGGCTTTTTAAAGTTTAAGTCCTTAGGGATTTGGAAGTCTTAATATTTTTTTTTCTTAGTAGTACATGAACATTGTTTCAACTGTTTCAGTCCTTTCTGTTTTTACAACTTAATGATTTATTCAAAAAACTTTTGTCTCTGGTTATATCCAAATTGATTAAAATTGTTCATATTGTTTTAATTGTACAATAGAGAGTGGGGAAGGAAAAGGAAGTAAGTAAGTAAGTAATTAAGTAAGTAAATAAATAAATAGCAGGTGTGATGGTGTGTTTGTGGCCCTCCATAACTTTAAGGGTGTCAAAAATTGGTGGGGCAAAGCGCTATTTGCTCCAGAATGTGTTAGATCCTTGTATAACCTGTGGCAAGATGAGAATTTTGTTGAACCTGCCCCTCCTGCCTTTAGGAAGATGCCAGCCTTCGAACATCAGAGGTCTTCCCAAAGCATGGAAAAGCTTAAATGCGTACATATTATTTGCATAATAACTGAGGATGGAGCAATATTCCGGCTCACCTGGAAGGGTGGGAACACTGAGTTCCAGATTCATGGTGTGCAGATCCGTGTGCATCTTAAAAGCTTGAATGAGGTCATCACCTATGACTTCAAGTTCCCTGGCCCTCATGCGTCAGCGCCCGCTTCTTTGTTCTGGGAGAGTCAGAGCATGGCACTGGGTTCACATATGAAAGGTTACCTGAGTCTGCAACATTCTAATTGCGCTTGGGGAGAAAAAAAAAGTTTTTCTAAGAGAGCAAGGGGATGTTGGCTAAGTTTTAATGAGTTGTGCTTGGGCCCTCCAGCAAAACAGTTTCAGTTTAATCAGCATCCTCTGGCAGGGGTTTGCACGCGGTGGGACAAGATCTGTTTGTGCCATGAGTCTTTGCCGGGCAATGTTACTCCCTTTAGGGGAAAAATGTCAACCTCCCTTCCTCTTTTCTGCAGCTCCAGTACAATTTGGGGCCACGAATCACCATTGCTGAAGGGGAAGGTAGTCCTTGGCGCCCTTCCTGGCTACCATTTTGGGTTCTGTAGCAGTTGAGAGCTCGGCACTTTTGAAAGGTGGAGACTCACAGAATCACAGATTTGGAAAAGACCCCAAGGGCAATCCAGTCCAACCCCATTCCACCATGCAGGAATCACTTTTGACAGATGGCCATCCAGTCCCTCTTTTAAATTCTCCGAAGAAGGAGACTCCATCACACTCCCAGGGAGCAGCATAGTTCATTGTTGAATATATTTTTACCATCAGGAAATTCCTCCTAAAGTTTAGGTGGAATCTCTTTTCCTGAAGTTTGAAGCCATGGCTCCATGTCCTAGTCTCTGGAGCAGCAGAAAACAAGTTTGCTCCATCCTCCATTTGACATACCTTCAAATACTTAAACATGGCTATCCCGTCACCTCTTACCTGTCTGTCCTCCAGGCTAAACACACCCAGCTCCCTAAGCCACTCCTCAAAGGGCTTCATTGGTTTCCAGGTTTTCTACCATTTTGGCTGCCCTCCTTTGGACATGTTCCAGCTTGTCAAGATCCCTCTTGAAGTGTGGTGCCCAGAACTGGACACAGT
Organism: Cyclura pinguis; assembly: GCA_030412105.1. Taxonomy (NCBI): domain Eukaryota; kingdom Metazoa; phylum Chordata; class Lepidosauria; order Squamata; family Iguanidae; genus Cyclura; species Cyclura pinguis. The sequence goes on from CM059601.1 coordinate 2,865,000, forward strand.
ATTCCAGGTGAGGTCTGACCAAAGCAGAACAGAGTAACGTAACCTTACATATACATAGCTAAGTAGTAGAGGCAGTAAAGAAATTATTTTAACTCATTGGGAAGATGCACGCTGGGGCAATGGCAATATTGTCCGATGTACGTCAGTCTTGTCCTGCATTGATCCCATTACACAATGGTCACTTTGCTGGCTCTGCTATGTAGTAACATCAGTACAAAGTCAGGACATTACAAAACTGCCTGATTCTAATTCCTGCATACATAATTCCATTTATGAAGACATAACCTCTGTATAGGATTCTGGCCACCATAACTTCATTTTCATTTTCTGGATTTTTTCTGTCATTCTACAGTTTCACCTCCATCTGAGGACCTTGTGTTTTTGGGAAGCAGTGTTCTACAGAACGCTGCTAAGTTTGCCAAGGGTTAATGAACTCTGGCAGTGCAATGCACCTTGGGGCAAAAGCAAGAGCTGAGATTAAGCCCTTCACAGTTCCATTGGAAAACAGTTTCTGCAGGATCACAAAGCAATTCTCCATTATGGTGACATTTTGGACTCAGCCAAAAGAGAAAACCCAGTAACTTAGACAAGGTTGAGCAAGGGTCACATCTACCACATGTGTCCTGTGGACTCCACTTTTGTGGCCCCTGAAGCCATCAACTATTCCCCAAAGCCTCCAATCCCCACGCTTAGCATTTGTTTAAACAATTTTTGGGCAACTCTTGTCCTTCAAACCAAACATGGCAAAAACCTTTTCTTACAAGCATTCCAGAACCCAGTACTAGACACAAATACAGTCCCTCTCAAAATGTGATGTTGCTTCCTTTCACCATTTTGAGAGGGAATGCAAAAGAAAATGAAAGTATTTGTGTCTGCTTTGGGATGGAGTAGGGGCCTGTAGGCAGGGTCTGAGGAAAAATTGACCCTTGGCTGTCGTGCAATTTCCCAACCTTGCACTATGGCCTATTCCAGCAGGTTGTTTGGATGCCTCATGAGTGCCCCAAGGAGATGAATAAGAGCCAAAGAAGGGAATTAGTGCTGTGGTCGTGCCAGATGATTTGCCCAATGCTACCCAGAACCAAAGAGGGATGTATCTGAGATCTTTTGAGAGTGAGTACAATGCACCGTGTTACCCCACAGCAACAGCAGATGAAAGAGCATTGGAATAGTATTGGTGACTATGCTTGTGTTACTCCATTGGTCAGACTTCTTGCTCACTTGGATAAGGAGGTTTCTGAGATATCCGTGCACAGTCTTCCCCCAGAGTTGCATGACTGCTGTGTTCCTAGAAAGAGACAGCAGCACAGCTCTTCCCACCCCACACCAGCTGGACACTTGACTTCTCTCTCAGAGTTACTCCGCTATAGGATTATCTAGCTGAACTTCTCAGCAGGATCTTGGCCAGTAGAAGCTTGACCTGAGCATATTTAGGAAAGTAGATATATTGGCCTGAATCTGGTGGGGTTGCCCCAGCTACGGTAAACCCATTGGATGAACTGTTGAAAAGTGATTAAACAGGTTGGTTAATTGTACAGTTTCAATAGGTCTCCTGTTTTGGAATTAACAACAGGATTCAGGTCACTGCAGTGGGCCCTTGGTATCTCCTAGGATTTGGTTCCAAAACCTCCTGTGGATAATAAAATTTGTCAATGCACAAGTCCCATTATCTACAATGGTGTAGTAAAATGGAATCACTTCTATAAAATGGAGAAATCAAAGTTTGCTTTTTGGATTTTTAAAAAAATATTTTTCAAGCCATGGTTGGTTGAATCCATGGATACAGAATCCATGGATATGGAGGGCCAACTGTATATACAAACATACACACTTGTGCCTGCATGCATCAGTTCATAGTTCCTATTATTTCTTCAGTATTTTCTCCGGTAGAATTTCCACACCAGTTTTTGAACAGTAATTTGCTTCTTTACGTTACGAAGGCCTCCTCGTGTTTTGCAGCTTGTAACTGTGATGTGGGAGGTAATCTTGTTAAGGGGCAAGATAATGATTGCCAACAGGGCTTCATTGCTTCGTGGAAAACTCCTTAAAAAGTAAAGGAAGTGTCTTGCAATTAAAGGATTAACACTATCTTTCTATTCTTTGCACTCGAAATATGCATGCTTTAAACGTCAGACGATTGGTTTCGGTCCCACCAGAAATTTTTGTAATGCAAGAATTTGTTGAAAATAGGGAGTATTTATGGACACAGTTATCATCTTTTGGCTGTCTGGCATTTCTGTGATTAAGTTCTGAAGTCTGAATAAGGAAGGATGGAGTATGCTGAATAATGAAATAATGAACATAATAATCAGAAATGTGCATTTTGCCCTGCCTTCCTATCATATAGTTTACAAGAAAGTAAGGTCTAGACTAAAAATAATATGTGTGAGAGTGTGCATATGTCCAGAGATAGTTTTATCCTGGTGTACCTAAAGGTCAAAAACCCGGTGCCTTATGCACGCATGCCTTCCCCTCCAGAAGTGGCTGGACATGACTGACCAATGTACAAGGTCTACTTTCAGTTGTGTCTATGATGTCATTGCACATCTAGACACATGTTAAAGATGAATGTGCAGTATGCCTGAATGCAAATGCGTATTTGGTGTGCAGTTGGTTGCACATACATATGCTGTTGTGGTTCAGTTGAGCAATGCTGCTGCTATTCAACCTAAGGGCTGCATAACACATGTGTAACTCTGCCAGTGGAGATGTTCATAGTCCTGATCTTGGCTGCTTAACTTGAGCTGCACACTTCACAGCAGCAAATGGTTAACATGCCGGATTGCTGTCTCTGCAGGGTCACTGCTGTTTTCCCCACCCCAGCCCTACCATGAGCTACCTGCCATGTTCCTCATACACCAAAGGGGTGGAATTATACAGAGTGGAAAGAGATCCACCACAGGTGGCTGACACCAGCAGCCTCATTCCTTAACTTGCTCAGAAGGGCTGCCAAAAACCTCCGCATCCAAATTTTCCCTTTCAGGGATGGGGGCAGTTACACCTACACGGCTTCCCTCCAAAGCAGCAGCAGCAGCAACTTCTTTTACCTAATTCCAGACAAGGGTTTGAGAGGCAGGGACTGCAACTGCAAGTGTGGAAATCCCACACCATGACGAGGACGCTGGCTGAGGCACCCTCAGACTCCAAGTGCTTTCCACCATTTGCAAGAACACGGGTATCTGTGCCTCTCAAGAATTTGCAACAGCACAGAGCCCGTCTGGAGGGCCACTGACCCCACCATGGTCCATGATGGAGCGAGGAGACGGTGGCCCATGGACTGCATGAGGCCCCTCGATCCCACTTTGTGACCTCTGAAGACCCATATGAATTCCTCAAAGGTCTCCAAATGTCCACATATTTCTTTTAAAAAATGTGGACATTTGAGGACCTTCGAGGGATTGGATTTTTGAACAATTTTCATTATCAAACCGTACAGAAAGCCCAACAATGAATGAAAACCCACAAAAATATTTCCACTCACCCCCACAACCATTCCCAACTCTCCCACTCTCCCTAAATGCCACCATTTTCCTCTGCAGTACTTCTCATAATGGAAGCAGGAAGTGATGCTATATGACTTCCTGTCACCATTTTGAGGACTGTGGAGGAAAACAGCCCTATTTGGATGTGCTCTGTGGTTTTTCATGTGGCCTGTAGGGGGCACTTTGGGGGGAAATTGGTTCCTGCCCCTCAACACTGTTGCCCATTCCAGCCTATGAGATCATAATGTGAACTCAGGCATCAGCTCGGTGTCGAGGGTGGCCATCAGCTGGACAGATCTGTCTTGGAGGCAACCCATGGGCAACCCAAGGTTTTGAGCTTCAGTTGGTATTTTGAGAGTATGGTGGTTACATGTGTCATTCATGTGCTACAGTTTTAGAAAGGAATAAAAGGAAGAGGTCTCCTAGAAACAGAGGAGTGAATGGGAAAGAAATGGAGATGTATTCTTCTTCGGAGGGAGCCTATGTCCTGCCATCAGGGGACAAGAACGCTTTAAGGGGAACATAAGAGGCTCAAATTGTCCAGGAGGAGAGGATGCCAAGCTTGGCTTTCCACTCTTTGAGAATTACCTTACCAGGCAGAAGGGCCACAAGTCAGGAAGGCCAGCGTCGTGCTCTTAATTGCTGCCGTGTGCCACAGGACAAATTCCCAGGGGTGGGAGTCACGTCGCCCTTCAGAGATGGTCGGGCCTCAAATTCTCTTCAAAAGAGGCAGCAGGGCCAATGGTGAGGAACACAGGAAGATGTAGTCCAACAACATATGGAAATTGAATTCCTGCCCCTCGTCTACACAGCCTGGAACATGGCCAGCAACCACATCCTTAGCTGCAGGGACAGACAAGTGTGGCTCTTCTAGGTGTTCCAGAGGTGCGTGATTTTTGGGGAGTCACTTTCACCCTACGTACATGCAGTCTGAAAATCCGCGGGAGTAATTTCATAGTGACGGCAGGTATCTTTCATGAATGCACCTCATCTTTTGAAAAAGCAAATAGTTCTTGAGTTCTGGTGTGTTTTTTGATCTACCACATTGACCAGGTCTTATACATGTTATTTCAGACCTACTACTTGTGTTAACAAAGTTCCCTGAGCTTGTATCTCTGGGATGAATCATATGAATTTTGGTCGCAGAGGCTGGCAAGAGGACCTCCCTCCATGTTCCAGGTCCCACTTCTGTGACCTCTGAGGGACAGAGGAGCAGCCAGATACAGTTCCATTGCGCCTTGGCCCCTATAACTGGTGAGAGGCCTTCAACCCCATGTTCTAACTGCTGCTGCTCTGGACTCTGAGGGAGAGACGAGCAGTCAGCATCAGTTAGACTTCATAGAATCATAGAAATGTAGAGTTGGAAGAGACCACACGGGCCATCCAGTCCAACCCCCTGCCATGCAGGAACACCCTCAAAGCACTCCCGACAGATGGCCAGCCAGCCTCTGCTTAAAAACCTCCAAGGAAGGAGACTCCACCACACTCTGAGGCAGCATATTCCACTGCCGGACAGCCCTGACTGTCAGGAAGTTCTTCCTGAGGTTCAGGTGGAATCTCCTTTCCTGCAGCTTGAATCCATTGCTCCTTGTCCTGGTCTCTGGAGCAGCAGAACACAAGCCCTCTCCCTCCTCTACATAGCATCCCTTCAAATATTTAAACATGGCTATCATGTCCCCTCTTAACCTTCTCTTCTGCAGACTGAACATACCCAGCTCTCTAAGTCTATCCTCATAGGGCTTGGCTTCCAGGCCCCTCACCATTTTGGTTGCCCTCCTCTGGACCTCCTCCAGCTTGACCATGTCCTTCTTGAACTGGGGTGCCCAGAACTGGACACAGTATTCAAGATGAGGTCTAACCAAAGCAGAGTAGAGTGGTACCAGTACCTCCCTCGATCTAGACACCATACTCCTATTGATGCAGCCGAGAATTGCATTGGTTTTCTTGGCTGCCGCATCACACTGCTGACTCATGTTCAGCTTGTGGTCTATTAGGACTCCTAGATCCCTTTCGCACGTACTGCCATCCAGCCACGTGTCCCCCATCCTATATTTCTGCATTCCATTTTTTCTACCTAAGTGTAGGACCTTACACTTCTCTCTGTTGAATTTCATTTTGTTAGCCTTGGCCCAGCTCTCCAATCTATCCAGGTCATTTTGAATTCTGATCCTGTCCCCTGGCGTATTAGCAACCCCTCCCAATTTGGTGTCATCTGCAAATTTGATGAGCATGCCCTCTATTCCTTCATCCAAGTCGTTGATGAAGATATCGAACAGCCCTGGGCCCAGGACAGAACCCTGTGGCACCCCACTGGTCACTTCTCTCCTGGATGAAAAGCAGCCATTGGTGAGCGCCCTCTGGGAACGGTCAGTCAACCAGTTACAGATCCACCTGACAGTAGCTCTGTCCAGCCCACATTTTACTAGCTTCTTTGCAAGAATGTCATGGGGAACTTTGTCAAAGGCCTTACTGAAATCGAGATATGCTACATCCACAGCATTCCCTTCATCTATCAAGCTAGTAACTCTATCATAGAAAGAGATAAGATTAGTCTGGCATGACTTATTTTTCAGAAATCCATGTTGACTTCTCTTGAGTACTGCGTTGCTTTCTAAGTGATTAGAAACTGACTTCTTAATGATCTGCTCCAGGATCTTTCCGGGTACTGACGTCAGGCTGACTGGGCGATAATTATTTGGGTCCTCTTTTTTTCCCTTCTTGAAGATGGGGACAACATTTGCCCTCTTCCAGTCTGCTGGAACTTCTCCTGTCCTCCCAGATTTCTCAAAGATTATAGCAAGCGGTTCCGAAATGACCTCTGCCAGTTCTTTTAATATCCTAGGATGCAATTCATCTGGCCCTGGAGACTTGAATTCATCCAGTGTGGCCGGGTATTCCTGTACCACCTCTCTACCTATTATGGGCCGCATTCCCCCTGCTTCCTCCCCTGCTCCCCAACCGCCAGGTTGAGCGCTTGTATCCTTCTGGAAAAAAACTGAGGCAACGAAGGTGTTAAGTAGTTCTGCCTTTTCTCTTCCCCCTGTTAGTAATTCTCCATCTTCTCTGCACAGCGACCCTATCGCCTCTTTCTTTTTCCTTTTGCTGCGGACATATTTTAAAAAGCCCTTTTTATTGTTTTTAACGTCTCTGACCAGCCTAAGTTCATTCTGTGCTTTAGCCTTTCTGACCTCCTCCCTACATCTCCTGGCTACTTGCTTAAATTCTTCTTTGGTGGTTTCCCCCCTCTTCCATTTCCTGTACATGCTTCTCTTAACGCTTAGCTCAACTTAATCCCCTCCCCAACTGCCACCCCCTTTTTCTTGCGTGTTGTGTCTTTTTAGATTGTAAACCGGAGGGCCCAGAACTGCCAAATTAACAATTCTTAAGCCATTCCAGGAGTTTTTTTGGCTGAAGGACATGGTAGAAATGCTCTAAACAAATAAAAGAAGGAATAAACAAACAAAATGAACAACCCCTTTCACTGTAGCCTTCCCAAGTAGGCTGCACAGACTTCTCTCATCACCTACAGCAGCTCAAGAAATGGTTCCCTCCCTGAATGAAAATGGCACACATCCTTAACAAGGGACAAATGGGTAGACTCACATGTGGCAGTTTTGCTCTGCTTGGGAAGTGTTGGAGGCGGAGTTGCATCATCCTGGCGCTTTTAAACCAGGTGCTGAAAACCCAATCCTGTGCATGACAGCGGGTACCCGCCACACCCTGGGCGTTGCCAGCTGCAGGCAGGTTTTCCAGGAGCCTCGAGTGCCAGAACGTCATGCTAGTGGTTCACACTCAGTTCCTAAGCCCTTTTGTGATTTTTCCACCACTTACCCAATTTCTCAAGGGCACCTATTGCTTCATGGAAGAGCTGCTGGCTAGTTAGGTGGTTGGTTGGTTCCCAAGGGGATTGGGTCCACAGAGCCAAACAAAGAGCTTGGGGCGGACACGTTGGCTCTGGGACAAGAAAGGCCTATTAGATGTTCTTCCCTTTAGGGAAGCTGGAATGGGTGACGCTTATGGGAGACAGGAATGCCAAAGCATCAGTCGGTTGGGCTGGCCACAGAGAAGCAAAGCATCCTGGGAAACGCAAAATGGTCAAAGGCCGACGGTCAGTGTTGCCCATCCATAAGGTGATGGAAAAGCATTGTGAGAGAGCAGATTACAAGCTCAAGGTGGCCAACATCTTCCTTTCTTCATCTGCAGTTGCAGCTACGGTGTTCTTTTAACTTAATTTTGTATTTCTGCAGGATGTTGTCATCCTGCCATAGGGATGCAGAAGGATGGGACCACATGACATCGTTGCGGTCCCATCCTTGTCCCCAGGTGGCGCAATCACGGAGTAAACCATTGACAGGTTTTCCCCATCAATGACCCATGATCATGCTGCCGTCCCTGACTTACCTGGTGTGCGGAGGGCCCAGAGGCACAACGGCTGCACTTCCTGCCCCAGTGCAGCCTGGGAAGGTACCTTGCTGTGCTGCGGAAGGAAGAGGTGGAGCCATCGCGCTTCCTGGATAGCGGAGGCAGCCAGTGTGGAGGGAGCACTCCCGTCGCGCTCCCCTCCCAGCAGAGCCGCTGCCGGGATCCCTACAGGATGCTGCTGGGATAAGGTGGAGTGCGTAAAGGGCCCACCTGTGGCTTTTTGACGTTGATGATCAGGAGATCCCAGTGCGTCCATATCCCAAAATTGACTCCCTATACCATGTCTATGGATGGGGGATAAGTGTTTTCCACAAAGCCTCTTGATTTTTGAGGAGGGGGAGTCACAGTGTTTACAACAGGTGCTGGTGATGGTGAGGGCAATCCATTAAAATCCAGTTTTGCTTGGTGGGCATGGAGCAGGAGAGAGCTCTTCCTTTCAAGCCCTAATTCCAAGGACCCCTGGGATGACCAGTCCGGCCATTATTGGATCTTCAGGAGAGGTTCCTCTCTGCCCACTTTCTCAGGCTCATCTGGTGGGAACAAGAGAGACAGGGCCTCCTCGGTGGCTGTTCCCAATATTTGAAATTCCCTTCCTAAAGAAAACAGGATGGGCCCTCCTTCTCTCCTTCCATTGGCAGGTCAAATCTTTTTTGTGCCATCAGACTTGTAATGGTGTCTATCTTGTTTTCTTGGTTAATGAACAATCATTAAATGAATTTTCATGGTTTCAACCTGAGAAATTTTTTCATTTAAAAAAAAACACTTTTATATTTTTGATGATGTTTTTGTAGAGTTTTTTTTTATCTATATTGTTTCCAATAAGCTGTAAGCTGCCTTGAGTCTCATGACTTGGGAAAAGGCAGGATTTCAATGAATATAATTAACAGAAAAGAGAGACTAAATCCTAGGATGTGTAAAAGAAGACTTTTAGTTCTCAAATTACCCCAGTGCGGGATGGGTAAAAATCAGGGGAGGTGTCCTGTAATGATGACTTGAGCAAGTCCAACTATGAAGGTGCAATTCCATTTTTTTATTTTTATTGCAGAGGTTAAAATTCTCTACTGGCTGTGTAGTGATCCAGCTCTCCCCTGCACACATATTTTAAGCTGCTGCACCACCACCTGACACCACCATTTAGAGGGCAATGGTGATGTCAGTGAGGCATCCGGTTCTGCCCCTGAAGCTGGAAGCACAGCAATGACATCATCCTATCGAATCTCCTGGGGGTCCCTGGAATGTGCTGGAGGATGATGTCACTTCTCTGCACCCGGCTACAGGAACACAGCTGGATGCCTCTCGACCGGCCAGGATGTGGCCATGCTCGGGAGGACGGCAGGTGGACTTTGGGGAGAAGTTGAGGAGACCTGTAGTTCTATCTCTGTAGAACTTTACATGCCTTTGATTCAAGATCTCAGCCAGCAGCTAACACATTGTAAACTGCTGGGAGAGCACTTAGCTGAAAAGTAGAATAGAAATACACATGCTATTGCTATGCTATCTTCTTCTACATGTTCTGATCTTCTCTCTCTTTCCTTTCTGAACTGGATTCGTTGGCTGTTTCTAGTTCCTGCTGCTTCCGGACAATACCGGAAACGGAAAACTGGAGCGGCTGATCACCACCTCACTGCACATAATCTTTATCTTTTCAGGGAGGTTGGCAGCCAAAATCACTGAGTGCTGTGCAATTAATACGGAGCTCTCCTTTAGCAAAACTCACAGGGACAAGCTATTTTATGCATCTCTCTCATCTAATGAGTCTTATGAATACGGCCAGTTCCACCACCACCCCAGCTGCTAACCAACAAGTTGTTTGCCTCTCTGTTCTATCAGTTTCATGGTGCAATAATTCAGGGCTTTCCCCTCACTTTTTGCTCATGTACAATATCCAGTCTAGCGTTCTGTTCAAGCTGAGCTTTAGAAAGTTACTTTTTAAGATGTCATCTGCCCGAACCTTCAAGTCACAATGGCCAGTGGTTATGCTAGTTAGGGGGATTGTAAAGTAGGGTTTAAAAAAAAATTAAGCAAAGTTTTTAACCTCTCTACCCTCATTCTCATCTGGGAACACGGAGGCTTTGATATTGGAAACACAAATCAGAGATGGGCTCCTTAAGCCTTCTATTTCATGCATACTCAAAAGACCACAATTTGGAGTCCTCCCCCCCCCAATATTTTCCAAAAACATCTTGGTGGAACTGTGAGAATCTCCTGCAGAACTCAGTTATGGCAAGGAGTTGGCGTATTTTTCAAGTTAGGTGCCTCCTTCCGAAGAAATAATTTCAAAAGTTATTTTCTTGCTGGGCAAGAACATGGTTTTTTGTAAATCTTAGGACTGCTTTACGAAAAATTCATTTGGATAACATGTTTGTTGTTTACGCACAAACTCTGCTGCTGCACAAGATCTAATATTTTGGCAAAAACTCTTTGCTTTTTGGGCCCAAGACCCAGTTTTGTTTTCCACACAAAGTTTTTTTTTTGTGGGGGGGGGTGTGACTCCTTATTCCAAAATGTGAGCAAAATGTAGTTGTTGACCATTTTCTTAATGGGTGTGTTTCAAACTCACTCATCAAAGGCAGGAACACTGAAAACCATTCTTTAGAGCAAAATGTGGCCTGTGGATACCATGCCGCACCTGGACCCCACATTTGTACAGCAGAAGCCCCCGAGCCTGCCAACTGTCTCCAAAAACTGCTGTGGTTTTAAGGCAATTTTTGCAGCAAAAGAATGCATGAAATCTTCCTATTCACATGAAAACTTCCAAAAATACCACAATAACCCCAGAATTGCTCACACTACCCCAAACATGTCTATTTTTCTGCTATTGTTGGTGCTGTTGTGTGCCTTCAAGTTGTTTCTGACTTATGGAGACTGTCAGGTGAACCCATCATAGGATTTTCTGGGAACTGAAGGTGTGAGACGTAGTCAGGGTCCAAGGATTCTCAGATGCAGGCACCGGGGCTGGGACAGGGAACGGGCACTGGGGTGGGAGGCCAGAGGCCAGCGGGAGCCCAAGGCAACAAGAGGTCTACCTGGTATCAAGAGTCCGAGGGACCACAGGCAAGAGGTAGGTCCAGGAAACAGGGCAGAGTCCAGAGTCCAGGGGTCAGCAAAGCCAGGAACACTGACGCATCAGAAAATGCTGCGGGCAGCACTGGAGATTGTTTTGCAGAGGCAACGGCTGCAGAGAAACCCCAGCCTTTATCTAGCTGGCTCCTGGCTGCTCTAGCTGTCCGGCAGCCAGCTGTGCCTGAGGTACTGGGTAGGATTCTGCAGAGACGGCGGTCAGGGCCAAGATCCTCATGGGCAGAATCCTGCAGAATCCTGAGTCCTCAGTCAAGGACTCAGACCCTTACAGACATGTCTGAGGTCACCACTGGGTTTCTATGGCCAAGTGGGGAACGAACCCCTGGTCTCCAGGGCCACAGCCTAATGCTCAAACCACCACACCTGCTTAGCTCTCACTATTCTCTGCAGCCCCTCTCAAAATGGCGACAAGAGGTGATGCAACATCGCTTCCTGTTGCCATCTTGAGACTTACTGCAGATGAAAATGGATCTGTTTGGACTCATCGTGTGAGGGTGTGTGTTGTCCATGGGGGAGTCTTGGGGAGGGAACTGACTTCTGCTCTCCTCCTCCTTCCTACACTTGCTTTACAATCTTACAAGGAAGACACAACACTGTTTTGGTGATGTAGTAATGTGGTTTTATTTACACTGGCATTGACAACAGAGTGTGTTTCCTCAAATGTAATACTCACAAGTCATATGTGCTGATGATCTGAGGGAACTAACTTTGAAATCTTGGACTCTTGAAGTCAACTCACCCTGTCCTGTCCCAGTTCCACCCACTTCCAGGGAGAGGTTGTAGAATCTCTCCCTCTTGCTGTGCTTCACAAAAAGCAGCGCATTAATGCGAAATTCAGTAGCATTTTGCAAATTATAATGCAGGCAGCCTTTCCCATAAAATTGACATCGTGTTTAAAAAAAGTAAAAAAAAAACACAAACAAAAAAATGTGGTTCCGAAAGGCCCATTATCCCAAGGAGAAATAATAACATTTAAAAAAAACAGAGAGAGAGAATTGTCCAGGAAACGACAATAAAAGTGACAACGTACAACAACATTCTATACTTACAAACTTTACAAAGAAAAATGGTTTGCATCATGGACTCAGAATGCACCTGTACAGAACGTACGTGCACAAAATCTGTGATGTATCTGGCAGTAAACAACAGACAGTGTTAGTAAGGAGATCATTACTAATGGCTATGGGAAGAAAATGAATTGTTGATGCAGATTTAAATACAGACTCTTTTAGGGACTGAGTAGATGGGATGAGGAGTAAAAACAGTAACTACAGATTAAACTCACACACATACACATGCATACACACATGCAACTTTGGTGCTGTGGGTTTTTGTGAAGCTGATAAACTATTCTTCCCTCAGCATTCTCTGACCTTTACAAATGAGTATCTTTACAAATCAGTAGGTGAAGTGGCGAAGTTGAGGCTCTATGGGGAAAAGCAGGCTGCCACGGAGAATAGTTTTGCAGTGGTTGTTGCAGTCGGCCCCCTATTACTCTGGATGCACCCCACAGAAACAGGAAGCAAAGAGACATGTGATGTGAGGCAGCCACAGCAGAGGACAAAGTCGCTGTGCAGGCAGTCCTCCAGATGTCGTGGCATTGCAACTCCCATGATCCCTCATCACAGTGGATACTGTGGATAGCTCTGAGAAAAACTGCAATCCAACAACATCAGCAGGGCCAAATGTTTCCCGCCCCCCGGTGCAGAGGTTGATCTCAGGCATTCTTCCAGGAACGCCAGAAAAAGACCAACCGCCAACCTACGTCATTCAGGGAATGACATGCCGCAAGCAAGACTGGGGAGAGAAAAATTGCACCCAGTACAAAGTGGTTCTGGTCAACTTCATTTGCAACTTCACCACCAACTCACCTATCTGGGATGAAATTATGAACAAAGCTTGGCAGATGCAACTCACAGTGGGACTTGAGCTCCCTAGGCAAGTGCTTTTCCTTGAACCTTGCCCCCCCCCGCCAAAAAAAAGAACCCTTAGCCAAAAGCTTTTTCCAAAGTAATCACACACAGTTAGTTGCATTTCTCCTCATTGCACCAGTATGGTACAGGCATTTTAACAAAGCTACAAAAATAAAAGGGCAGAAAATGGAACAGTTCTACAGCAAAGTAAGGGCATGTAAGGCATGTCACCGGCAAAGTAAATCCTACATGACTTTCTTGCTAGCCATGAGATCATACTGAAAAGGATGGCTCTACCTTCTGGCCGTGGAAGATCGTGTGCGCAACTCACTTATAGAGACGGTTGAAGGCATCTGCTCAGCTATGTATCTCTCATAGGTGAGTTGAGCAGATTTCCCACGCATGCATTTATGGGGTCACAGGCAATCCTTTGTTTTTGAAGCTGCAACAGTTCAGAAGGAGAACATGAAATACAGTACATGACTGCATAATCAGAAACTGGACCCATTTGGTATCTCATTCTTTCCCAGCATTCAATTCTGCAACTGTCAAAATTCACAACATGAGCTACACGACAGAGCCATAGATCACATGGTGTTTAAAATCTTTTAACACTTTACAACTCAACCAAGAATTCTCTACGGTACTTGAAAAACATATAAAGTAATCCCTCTTATGTGCAGTATTGCTTTCTGTGGTTTCAGTTACCCAGTGTGAAAACATTGAAGAGAAAATAAAGAGTGTGAGGGTGACAGTACCCATGCGGCCTGCTCATGCCACATGAAATTGCTCCGGCATCACCAGAAGTAGCCCTCTAGCTTTACATGGACCAAAAAATGGCTTCATACTACCTGGTAGTATGAAGCCTCTCTATGGTCCCTGCAAAGCTAGAAGGTTTGGCACTACCTATGGTTTCAGGCATCCATGGAGAGTCTTGGAATCATCCTCATGGATAAGCGGGGTTACTGTATTCAGAAAAAGATCCATCCAAAAGCTTGTAAAAAACAATTCACTGTGTCTACATGTTGGGTGTGGAAACACGGAGCCCACCCGCTACAGGCAAGCTGCCTTGGATTCATGTGGCAACCCATGCATCATGTGTGCACGTTGGGTTTATCAGAAGCACAAAAATTAAGTGCCACAACTATGGAAAGCTACAGTTCTGAAGACATCCGTCACTCCCCTCTATGCACAGTCCGTATAGAACAAAAGCCATAAGAGGGCCACTCTCCCCCGTTCGAACAAAAACTGTGGCTTCTGAGCAAATACAAAATGGGTGCCCTTTGGGAAAAGCATGGGAGGGGGGGCACGAGCTCCAGAAGGCAGAGACAGCAGAACTGTAGGCACAGCTAGTGCCGAAGAGTTTGTAAAACGCTCCCTTTCTTTTACACCCCTCACACCTTCCGAGAGAAGCAGAACAAGCAAGAGGTCCTTTGACACGCGTGCATGGGGGGCAGAGGGCTCTCCGTGTTGTCTCACTCTCCCTCCTCCTTGATGCGCTGCTGCTGCTTGTTCCGGCGGGCATCCAGATCAAAGTTGAAGTCGTTCCACTCGTCGCGGGGAGGGAAGGAGATCGTCTGGCGGAGCGTGAAGCGCACGGCGTCGATGACCCGTTCCCCGCGGGCCTCGCTGGAGCCCACGCTGACGGTGGAGGCGCCACTGGGCGTGCGCAGGAGATGGGGAGGGGAGGAGAAGTCGTGGAGCTGCCGGTGGTCCATGATGCCTTTCCAAATGGCATGGCGGAACTGCTCTGGGATTTTGAGACTCACCAGATCCTGGAACGCAAGGCGATTAGGAAAACGTTACCCAAAGAAAAATGGCTGAAGGAACATCAGCAGAATCCCTGAAGGATTGTTTCTGGTTTTGTCTAGATAGACGTGGGGAGTATTTTACACATCTTTCCTTCTTTGGGCTAAATCCTATTTGGTCTCATCTGGTATCAGTTGGCATCCAAAGCAAAAGAAACTTAAGAAAACACACAGCTCCTCGGCCCCATAGGATCATAGGGTCCCCAGGCTAAGCCCCAAGCAACAGCCCCACAGAGCAGCCCCAGCAAAGCAAGAGGTCTTTAGGCCCAGGGCACAGAAGTGGTAAGACGGACGGGAAGAACCAGAGAAGACTGAAGGACAGCCACTTTCATTATCGGTTGCTTTTCGCAAAACAGCGCAAGGCCCTTCCAAAGCCTCAGAAGAGAAACCTGCAGACTAGAGCGGTGGTGGGTTTTCAGAGCTCAGTGGGGCTTACGGTCACCCCTGGCTGAGCCAGAAGCCTCCGATATCTCCAGCTACGCTTTTCCTCCAAGGGGCAAATGGAAGGGTTCTGCCAGCTGCAGAAACAAAGACCCAACAGCTGCTTTTCAATTACAAAGTGTCCTTGCGAAGGTTGGTCGGGAACAGAGAGAGGACCCAAGTGCTCAGCCCTACCGTCTGCCAGCCACCTTCCCCTCGGCCATCCCCCCATGTCCCCCTTCAGCTGTTTTTATCCCACCAGCATCCCAGACTGGTTGACAGGTAAACTCAACCTGGAACGCACTGAGGATAGACGCAGCTGTCGTAGGAGGAGACTAAGGACAGAATTTCAGTATAATCAACCCAGGAGGCATTAAGGACCTAAGACCCACGGATGTTTCTCCTATTCCGCTCCCCGAGGGCACTTTGCAATGGTGAAGGGGCCACCAGGCTTTGTCCCAAAAGGCCAGAGCTTGGAAAACCTGCTTTCCTTAAAGATAGACGCCAGAATCCCCCAGCCTTGGCGGGATTCTGGGAGCAGCAGTCTGAAAGCAGCGACTTTCCCGAGCTCTGTGCACGGCCGTTGTGTAGCGCGCCGCTTGCAGCTCCGTCACAACCCTCCAGACCCCCTCAAAAAAAGGCCAGAGTGCCCAGGGCCCCTCCCCCATGAAGCAAAAGGCTGAGGCAAGTTACTTACATCCATGGAGTAGTGTTCAATCTGATAGATGGTGGTCAGCCCTTGTGCCGTGAAATAATCCACGCAGGAAGAACAGCCCAGCCTTGCTAAGAAACTGCAGGGAGAGGAGGAGGAGGAGGAGGAAGAGGGGAAAGGAGGACAGAGAGAGAGAGAGGGAGAGGAAAGCAGAGGGAGAGAAGAGAGAGAAAGAAATTCAGATCAGAAGGTCACCCAGATTGGAACAGCCCACACACGGCAAGAACCGCACCAGGCCCGCTCTGCTACGCAAAAGCCTTGATTTGGGGAGCGCGTGAGGAGAGCGAGGGCACCACCCTTCTAGGAATGCAAATCTTTATTTCATTCTCGCACCGAATCACAGAATTCTACAGTTGGAAGAGACCCCAGGGGCCATGGAGTCCAACCCCCTTCTGCTATGCAGGAACACCCATCAAAGCACTCCCGACAGAGGGCCATCCAGCCTCTGCTTAAAAACCTCCAAAGAAGGAGGAGACTCCATCATACTCCATTCAGGCAGCCGCAGATTCCACTGCCAGACAGCTCTGACCATTAGGAAGTTCTTCCTGAGGTCCAAGTGGAATCTCCCTTCCTGCAGCTTGAATCCATTGCTCCTTGTCCTAGTCTCTGGAGCGGCAGAGAACGAGCCCGCTCCCTCCTCAACATGACATCCCTTCAAACATTTAAACAAAGAACTGCCACAGTTTCCTTCTCACCGGGTGAGATTACAAGAGCGTTGGACCACAGTGCTATTGCTGACTTCCAACATACTTTACCGCCAGTGAATCTTCCAGATAGATTTATATTTGTATCCCATTCAAGTATTTTAGATCAATATGCAACTTATTTTATAATGCTGTCATTTTTTTCAAAAAATCCATCATTTGTTATGTTAATGTCATGCAGCCTGACCAACAATAAATTACTACTACTGTTACTACTATGGAATTATCTCTTCATTTCTCAATGATTCTTTTGCATTTCAGGATCATTTGTGCAAAAACTACTTTTCTCAGCCAACCCTCCCCACCATTTTTTTACGTATAAGTCAGTGTATTTTGTGCAACACCACTAGAAGTTTTTTTTTTTTTGGCACTTTTTTTTCACAAAATGAAATTTTCGTAAAAGGTCCTGAATTGTGAGAAAACCTTCGTGGTTTTTAAGCATTTCCTCATCAGAGTGTTTTGGGTGTACTGAGACACTGTTCCTTGCCAAGAAGAAGAAAATGTGTTAAATAACATTCTCTATGTCCCTACACTTCTTACTCCTTCATAATCTCATTGACTTCCAGCAAGAACCCTAGGGCTTAGAACTGATACTACCTACTGTATTTGCTGGCATACAAAACACACCTGTGTATAAGATGCACGCCACTTGTACACTGGCGAATACTATTTGCTGGTGTGTAAGATACATCTGTGTATAAGATGCACCCCATTTTCAAACAGTGTTTTTTTGGGGAAAAAAGTAAGTCTTATATGCCAGCAAATACAGTAATTTGGGGGGAAGTATTAAAGAATTTTCATGATACTTTTCATCTTGGACAAGAAACTGCTTCCTGACATGTCTCTTGACAACATATTCAAAGTTATTTTTGCTCCTTCAAGAGTGTCTCCACCATGAGGAGATTTCCTTCTGTTTGTTCCCCTGAAATTTGTACAAGATGTTACTGTGCAACATGAATTTACCTTCCCTCTTTGTTAAGCAAAGCATCCACACTCAACAAGCACAGAAGACAGGCTGTCTGATCCAAAAGGCATGAACAACCCATCTTGTGCTACTTTTCAGAAGTCTCTCCAGCAAAGGCAGCTGTGAGTGTAATTTGTGCAAAAATCTTTCATGTAAAAACTTGCTTTGTCCACATGAACCCCTCTTCAAAAAATAAAAAATCCTCTTACTCAACACAGAAAAAAAGTTGCAATTTTTTCATTCTCCTTTGTAGGGATTGAAAGAACATTCAAAAATATTTGGAATATTGTTTTTGGAGATTCAAAAAAACTGAAACATATTTTCAAGATGAATCCTACACTGACAAGAGTCTTTACAGTCTGGGACTTATTCTGCACACAATTTGCATGTGGATGTTTTGTACAGCATTTCTGTACAGGAAAGTTATATTCCGCGCAGAAAACATTGCTATGGGAGATTTAGTCTGTGCAAAACCCAAAATTTGCACCACATACATTTTCCATTTAGGAAATAATATTTCTGTGTAAAATGTCATTTGTTGCACATAAAATGCTGTTTTCTTTGCAAAACAACCACGTGTGAATCTTGTGTAGAATAAAGTTAAGCAAGGCCTTGCATCCAGTCAGGTGACAAAGAACTTATTGCCCAAGTTAATTAACTGGAACCCAACATTTTGGGGGAATAAAACAGATGTGAAAGTCACAGGCATAAAGGCTGGGTTCCTCTGCCACTGAGGGCAATTTAGGGCTTCTGCTAATACACACTTTGCATTAACAGCCAGGCAAGGAGACAGACATGCAGAAGAGGGTTTGATGGGAAGGGCGTGTGTGTCAGAACCGCAGAATGTCAACCGGCCAGCAAGATGGGCAAAGACCTCTTTTGATCCACTGCCTTGTGCTCGCCTGTCCTGCCAAAGCCACCATGTTGACTTTGATCATTCCTCTCCTTTGTATGCTGCTTTCTCCAAGCTCAAAGCAAGACAAAAAAACCTGCTCGTACTTTAACAACACAGAAATGTAAACAACAAAAGTGCAAACACCACCCGTCTACTAAAGCAATCGTAACAACCTAGGAAGGACAGCTGTCAGCCAAACGACTTCTGAAACAAACAGGTTTTGCATTGCACGCGGAAGGTAAAAACAGGGAGGCAGCTCCAAACTCCAGGGAAGAGGTCGCTGCTACAAATCTGTGGAGCCCCACAATACAGACGCTGCTGCTTGAAATCAATGAGATCAAGGTACACGGTTCAGGCATGTGCTCGAAGTAAAGTAAAGCGTGTGCATGCACAAAGAAAGGGAGGCCTTGCAGGGTGTGTTGGATTTTGGCCAGACAGGATTTCTCCAAAGCCAGTACCAACACCTTGAACTGAACCTAGAAAGTACTTAGCAGCCAGAACAGTCACTTCACAAATGCTCAGATATTTCCCCCTGATGATCGTCAAGAGCCAAGCAGTAGCGCTCTGTACAAGCTACGGCTCTTGATCTGCCTTCTGCGGCAGACCCACGTGTTAAGAATGACAACAGTCAGCCTATTACACGAATATGGATCAGTGCAGTAAAGTCCATTTCCTTGGAGGATCAGTGCAGCAAAACAAAATGATGCAAGAAGCGTCCTCTCTCCTGGGGTATCTTTAGGTCACACTGTGTGCAATGTTATTGACAGTTTGATTCCATTTTAGTATGGATTTGTTGCATGTTTTAACTATATTTGTTTTTATTTGTAAGATGCCTTGAGACCCAATTCTGGGAAAAAGGTAGGATACAGATAAAGTTCTTAATAATCTTGCTCATCACCATCATCATCCAGATCTCTTGGGGAGATCATAACCCATCATCCACCATACACCCAATTCACTGCTCTGGAGCAGGGTGGGCAACTGCATGGAGGCTGGGGGTCAATTGCCACTCCAGGACTCATGTGTGCTGGACAAGCCACCCCCTGGCACAGTGTGCCAGAATATCTTTAGAATCCTTCTCCACACAGCAACTAGAAGTGACACAACATCATTTCCAGCCACCATTTTGAAAAGGACTCTCTCTAAAATAGAAGTTTTGCAGAGTGAGTTCTGGGAAGAGCTTGAAGGCACTGTGCAGGTTTTCACACATTTGGCAGGGCTTTTCTGCATGGTTTCAGGGAATAAATCATACCAAAAATGTTTTTAAAATCATTTTTAAGGAAGTTGGCGGGCGTTGGGTGTCTGGCTTTGCAAAACAGGGTCTAGGTTTTGCATGCGGCCCATGGAGTCTTGCACTGGAGTCTTCAGATTCCCCACTCCCATCACTTTTACCTTACCCAAATTTATCTTTCAAAAGGTGCAGGCAGGCAAAAGCCACGGGGTAACTGAAAGGGCGGCAGAAGCAACTTGCAAAGCCGGTCGAAAGTTGCTCGGTACGTCCAGCGTGCCTTCTAAACGGCTTTGTGAAGAACGTGGCACCAAATAAAAGGAACCGAAGAGAACGGCGAAGGAAGTTACCACCACCCAAGCTATGATGCGCAGGGAAGGGAGAAGACAGTGCGCAAAAAGGACCGGTGGGACTCACCTGACAATACTGCAGTCTGTGGGGTAGGGAGGAGGTGGGGTGCAGTGGGATGTCGAGGGCATGGAGAGGGGAGGGGGCAGCGTCTGCGTGGGGCTGAGCCCGTTCATGTCACCAGCCATGGCCATGTGAGCCCCCATCATTGGAACTGCAGAGAAACGAGGAGAGAAGAGAGTCACTCACAGAAGGGGGATACGCTCCCAGCCAGGACATCAAAAATAGGAGGAAATCTCAACTCACAGCTTCCCATAAGTCTGCCTTTCAGTAGAGATGCAGGAAAAGGAGGCAGGGGCCAAAGATAACTTTGCAGGACTGGGAAGCCCCTATGTGTCCTTTCCCCCTCTTTCTGGGTTCCTCAATTTTAGGACACAGGTGAGACCTTTATGACTTGGAGGAGGAGAGGACACCGAGCTTCCCAGTGCAACCCTCAGCCCCTCCCCTGAGAAGACCTCCACCGCTGATGATTTTTCAGCTGCACAAAAGGACAGCCGTGCTCCCAGTGTCTCACTGTCAAGTTCAATGCTATTCTCCCCTGCAACTTCTGACGTCACAGGACGGCCTCCCCCCAAAAAACCAGGAAGTGACCTTTTTTCAAAATAGGGGGGTGGGTGTGCCCAATGGAGGTCTCTTTTTCTCTGTAAAATGGGGTAGATGAGGAGATGTAAAATTTCCAAAAATTATGAAGTAATGGGGAAAAAAACCCCCGTTTCTTTTTCCTGGAAACATGTATTAATTTAGGGAACAAAATGAAATATATGTAATACTTCTCTTCATATCAAACCCAAACTTATTTTACTACTTTAGCAACATAAAATGCTTCATATCTAACTTAGTACATAAAGTTGCGCTATCTGGTATGCTTGTGAAATTTGAAACTACACAAAGTCTCTGTTTTGTACAAGCAACACTGGCAAGGGACTTCAAATTCACTTGCTCGAGAAACTCCAGTGCGCTCCCCGAACTACAATTCCCGAAGTACCTTGAGAAAAAAAGGACGGAGGATGGAATTAGGGCACCTTGGGAACTGCAGCTCGGTGAGGCACTAGAGCTCTCTAATTCTAGATTCCTCCCCAAACTACAAATCCCAGGATTTCTGCGGTCCCTTCTGGAAGCCATGGCAGTTCAAAGCGGCATCAAAGCACCGTAACTGCAGAGTGCGGATACACTCGCTTAATTGCAGAGGCCGGGACTCTTACTGTTGGCTCCCATGCTGTCGGGAATCGTGGTGGGCGTCAGGGCATTGCGCTGTTGTGGGTTAATGAGCTGGCTGACGGAAGGAAGCTTGTTCATACTGTTCATTTTCCCAAGCGGAGGCGAGTTGGAGCCGTAGGAAGACTGAGATGGGAGTGAGTTTCTGGGGGGAAAAAAACAGAATCAGATTAGAATTATAGAGTTGGGAGAGATTAGACAGATCAGGCACACACTAGAGTGTGAGAAAGGGCAAGAGACTGAAATGACAAGAACTGGCATTAAACCGACAGGGAAAAACCATTAATAGGGTGTAGCAGATAGCAGACCTGGGCCATTTCCACACCAGACTGTTATAGTGCTATTATTCCGCTTTCAACATCCTATGGAATCCTGGGGTTTGCAGTTTCGGGAGGGGCCGGCCGGCCCCTCCCGAAACTGCAAACCCCAGGATTCCATAGGATGTTGAAAGCGGAATAATAGCACTATAACAGTCTGGTGCGGAAATGGCCCAGGTCTCACACTCCGAATATATTTAAATCAACAGCAGATGGGAAAGCCAGTTGTGGAATGTTTCGGCATCTTCACAGAGAAGACGCGATCCTCGCTAAGAAACAAGGAGCAGCGTGGATCAATCAGTCAGAATTACTGGTTGCCAATTTCTCGGGGATCAGCTCTTGTCTGGGTTGTATCCAGAGCTCAGAAATTTTACTTTTGAGTAGGGATGGGAAGAATGTTTGTAAATATTCTTTCTCAGGTGGAAAAATGGATTTCCAGACAGCCCTGCTTGGGGACGATAAGTAGGCAAGAAAAAATTTTGTGTAATTTTCTCCAAGTATTTGATATCCCAAAGCACTGGTACAGGAATTATTTTGCAAAGAAGAATGGGATGCGGGAGGTGTGCTTTCTTCACAGGAAAGTCATTTTCTGCACAGAAAAGCTAACTTCTGCACAAAACCCAAATATTTTCTCTGCAGAATTAATTCCTGCATAACAGTTTGGGACTTTCAAAAACGGGGAGAACACTGCAGAGAAATGTCTGCTTTTTCCCACAGTGGGAGAAAATGTTTTCATTCTCACATGTGAAAAAGTTCATTCATTACCTTACTCGATGCCCCCTTTACTTTTCCACCACTCTTAAGGAAAAGACCATAGAACTGATAACAGAATGGCATGAAAGTTGTATACCTTCTGTTAGCGTGCCTTTTTAAAAGCAAGTTGCAAGTAAGTTGTAAAAGCACTTAAAAGTAAGTTGCAAAAAAATCACTAGAAGTTGTTCCTCACCACTAAAATAAATAACTTTCCACTGTGGTGCTGCTTTAAACATGTAACCTCGTTATACCCTCATTATGCCAAAAAAATTAACTTTTTTACAGGCATCATTACCAGGAACAAGCTACATCCATCTTCCAGGTAGGATGCATTGCCTTGATGCTCTAAATGCAGAAGTACTTTGATATTTTTGCTGTAAGGAACACCTTCTTGTGAGCCCAGGCCACTGCTGAAGAGTGCTAATCCTTCCCATGGGGACCCATAGTCTCCCCAAGGAACTTTCAAGCGTTGGCCAAGCATCTCTCTCCGCACACATGCTCTACAACCCCAGCGATAGGTAGGCAGACTGAGTCATAGGTGTTCCAGCTTTGTGCTCAGAATACTCAGTATCTGCTGGGCTTTGCTTCCATAACACACCATGGATTCCAAAATCCACGGACAGTCAAGTCCCACTATATACAATAGTGTAGTAAAATGGCGTCCCTTATTATAAAATGGCAAACAACTCAAGTCCCGGAGAGAGCTGGGGCATCTGGGACATGGCAGAAGGATAGATCAGCGTTATGCCTACGCATCAGAGTAGTGCTCAGTGCCTGGTAAAATCCAAGTTTGCTTTTTGGCATTTCTTTTCCAAAATATTTTCAAGCCGTGGTTGGTTGAATATGTGGATGCACAACCTGTGGATAGAGAGTGCCAACTGTACATGCTTGTAAGGCACAAATGGTTTATCTCTGCAGCTGGTACCCTCCTAAAAACAGGGCGGATTTGGGAATTTTGGAAGCTGCTCTCGAAAAAAAGTTACATTCCCGACCACAATCTTCCTGTGATCCTGGAAGCTTCAAAAGGACGTGTCACCGTCAAAGAAATACGTATTTGGCATTTAGATCAAGGGTAGGCACAGTACCGCCGGTACGCTGTGTGAGCCCCCTCCCCAATCCCACATTTGTGGTCCCTGAAGTCCCCTCTCTTCCAATTCTGTTTAAAAAAGTTGCAATTTTTTCTGCAAACCATGCAGGAAGCCTTCCTAACATTCACAAGCACTCCCTACCACCCTCACACACTTTTGCTCTCTTCTCCAGTCTCTCCAAAATGACAACAGGAAGTGACTTACTGTCACCATTTTGAGAAGGACTGTAGAGGAAAAGAGAGGTATTTGCGCTTGCTGCGTGCCATGTGTGGCTTGCAGAGGGTGCTTGGTGGGGGCATAATTTGGCCCCTGCTCTCATGCAGTTGCCTCCCCCTTGATTCAGAGGATGTTCTACAGTAGATAAGAAAAATGTACATTTTTGTCTTATTCTGTTCTGAGATGCTAGAATTAAAAAAAAAAATCAAAACTTTCCCCCACCAGCTGAGACGCGTAGTTTTGAAAGTGCGTTTTCCAATGATTTCTCATTTTCAGGGGCTTTTTAATTAAAATTTTGATTGTGCAAAAGGGTATTGTTTTTGTACAGGAACACTACATTTTGCACCATGTCTTTCGTGCATATGATTTTTTTTTTTGCAAAAAAAACACCTAAAATAGAAAAGAAAAGGTATTAGAATGACTAACCATTCCTTTCAATGGATGTGTCAAGACAACTTTTCTCACCAGGGATGAGAAACTTGCTATTCTTCTTCACACGGCTCAATAAGGGTGAGGGACAGAGGTGTACAATCAGGAAACCCAGTCCTACCCATGAAGGATTGCCGCTCCGACCCAACTCACACATTGTGAGTACGCTGCGATAGTGACTCCCCCCCCACATCTTTGCAATCCACAATCCTATGAACCGGAGGCGTCTGGGGCCGAGCCTGGGACTCTGTGTCAAGTTTGAGTCATGGCCCCCTGACTGTTGATTTCCAAAACCACTGCCATTTTCATACAGGCTATTTAGGTGCCTTCCCTCAAGTATTCATTAAATGAATGGCTTTCTCACAAAACACCTAATTTCTGCTCTTGCTGCATATGCAACTGGTTTCCTTCCTCCACCATTTCCCACCCTGCTGGAAGCTCCAGAGCTTTTCCGTCTTGGCTTGGAAGTTCCAGAGCTTTTCTGTCTTTGCCAAGGTTCTATGGCAAAACTGTCCATTTACCACTGATTACAACTCCCATCTGACCGCAGTTTGCTTGTGGGGGAAGGGGTGACAACTTTGGCTGCTCCAAGGGCCAATTTGCTATCTGTGGGGCCCCCCAGGGAGGCCACACACTGTCAAAAATGGGAGATACGGACAAAACTGCCAATTTTCTAGTTCTGAAAGTAAGCATAACATTAAACCTTACAGGTCTCACCTGAGAGGAATGCTCTCCAGCCTCAGAGCAGGACTGACCCAAGCGAGACCCAGTTCTCTTCCTCCCCCCGGGACATTCTGTGTTTCTATCAATGTTTGCTTCTTTCCTCAAGGGAACAAGGGGACACAAAGTTGGTGGCCGTGGGCTCTCCCTTCCCAACCCTCACTGGAATGTCTTTCATCACTTGTTGTCGTGTGCCTTCAAGTGGTTTCCAACTTCTGGCGACCCTAAGGTGAACCTATCGAGGGGGTTTCTGAGGGCTGAGACTGTGTGACACACCCAAGGTTACTCGGTTGTTTTCCATGGCCCACTGGGGCATCGAACCCTGGTCTCCATGGTCATAGTCCAACACTCGAACCACTTATGCCACGCTGGCCCTCCAGTTCCAGAATCCCTAGGACGAAGTGGCTACTGCCTTTCGCAGGAGAAAATGCCTCCTGAGAGCCATGGAGGTGCCAATGCCGTGGTAGGAGTCGGTGGGTGGCATATATTTCTTGCCAGAGATTGTAGGGGCAGTTGTCCCATCCAAGATTATCTGCTGGGAAGGGGCTTCCCATGGTTTTAATCCTTACCTCTAAGGACAATGCGGTTAAAACAACCACTCCCGGGTACTTCAATAGGGCTATTTCAACTACTCCCTATGGTCCCAAGGTAGTTTTACTGCTGTTCACGGAAATGGGGAGGCAGCGAGTCCTTCATGAGCTATTATGAGCATTCACACTCAATTGGAGCTTCTGTGGGGTTTCACATGGAACATTCAAGCAAAGACGAGGGGCAAATGCAAGGACGCCTGCACATCCATGATAAGGACCCCCAACTAAGTCCTCACATCTCTTCTCATTAGGACAGGTAGGGAGGAGAGAAGGTCTGAAAGACCACCTCCCCACATATAGTGGGTCCTTGGGATCTGCCTGGGTTTGGTTCCAGGACCCCCTGTGGATACTGAAATTCATGGACGTTCAAGTCCCAGTACGTACAGTGGTGTAGCAAAATGGCATCCCTTATATAACATGGCAAAATCAAAGTTTGCCTTTCAAATTATTTTTAATGGAGGGCGTGATATTTCAAGCCGTGATTGGTTGAATCCATGGATGCAGAATCTGTGGATATGGAGAACCCACTGTATGTGGTGGTGTTGTGTCAAGATTTCTCCACAGGGGGTATTGCCTTTGACTTCCTTTGAGGCTGAGAAGCGTGACTTGCACAGCTGAGCAGGGATTCCAACCACAGAATCATACATACAGCGGAAGAGACCCCAGGAAGAGACATCCAGTCCAACCCCCTGCTGTGCAGGAACACACATCAAAGCGCTTCCAACAGATGGCCATAATCTCCTCCCTATGTCATAGTCCGATGCTCGGACCCCAAAACAATGCTGCCACCCCCACAAAAAATCCCATAAGGCTTCCCAAAATCTCAGCTCCTCAGTAGAGGCCCTGCTGCGTGACCTATTACCCCACGAGGCTCGGCTGGTGAGCGCGTGAGACATGACCTTCTCAGCCGCAGCACCCCTGCTAGGGAACTCTCTCCCCCCAAAGGAAGTCAAAATGGCTCCATCCTTCTCGAGCCATTGGGACTGTGCTTTCAGTCCTAAAAACCAGAGCAAGCTGTTCTGACTGCTTTAATCATCTGTGGTTTTTAACCTGCTTTAAAGAAGCTATTTTCATCTTGTTTTCCAATGTTTTCTTTCATGCACTTAATGTTTTAAAAGCTTTCACCCAATGTATATCACCTTGGGAGGCCTGGCAGGTTAAGGGGCAATTGCTAGACGCCTCAAATAAAGAAACAAATATTAGAAGCAAACTCTTTGTGCAAACGCGGCCTCCCCTGGGCAAACCACAAAGAACCCCGTGGGAGTGGGGCAGCCGAAAAAATGCAGACAGGAGGGTGTGTGCCTGGGAGAGAAAGGCTGAGTAATGAGGGCAGGAAGGACACAGCCTTTTGCTTTTCTTTGCAAAGAGAAAGGAAAGAAACAACAAAGGAGAGACAAGCTGGAGAGAGCCACTTGAGGTAAAACCAAGATGCAAAAGTTTATTGAAAATCAGCACCCACGCATTTGGAGAGGAAGACCCAGAAAGGAGAGGGGGAGGTATTCGTAGAGGATTAATGGAAGCAACCATAACGTTGCTTTCTCCCAGAATTCCTCTGCTGAGACTACATGGTAGGCAAACCACAAGATGCACCGCCTGATGGCTAATGAATTTCAAGAGAGATCAAGCTCTACTGAAACACCTCGCACCTGGGCCAACCCTTTTTGCTATGTCATTAAGAACGACTAACTCCAACACCGCCGCCAACGACAATCACATTTCTTGCCTCCTGGAATCAACATCTGCAGAACGGAGAAAGTAAGGAACGGTTGGTGAAGGCTGTTCCTTCAGCGGAACGTGGGGAGTCCCGTGTGCCTCCACAATTGTGGTGAGAGGGCAACAGAAGACGGGAAAAAAGAAACCTATTAGGACATCGGCTATTAAGGAAGGAAATTCTGCCCATCACCAAACCACAGGCTGGAAGAGCGCAGTTACAGTAAAACTGGCTTTGTGGGTCATATTTTTCTAGGCTGTGTCTGGGTGGCATTTTCCCCACAATGCCTATTATGCGATTTAGGTCAAAACCAGAAGTGCAGGAAGCAGGAAACAGGGAGAAGAGGTAAAACGTCAGTGCAGGATTTTGCTCATCAACACCCAACCAATCCCTCACCTTTGACTGGGTCACCGGTTCACTTTCGTTTTTACTCTTATACTTCCTGCTCTTTTTTTGGAAAGCACCTTACGTGGAGCTCCCCAGGGCAGTGGCAGCAGGTGGCTTCCCCACGTCGGTGGCGCTGGATGATTCTAATCCACTTTTTAGTCCAAACTTTAATAGGAATATATTTGGAGGACTCCAATTCAGCAGCTTGGACAACTCAGTAAAACTTCAGACTAAAACCCAAGAGTGGGATTTACACTTCTGGGTTTTAGTTTTAACTTCAAAGGATGTATATTTTGTGTATAAGGTTTAGCATCTTGGAGAGATCTTTAGAGTTCAGATGAGAATCCAGAGATTTAACCCACCTCACTGGCATGGTCACCACCAGCTGCCACCGCCCTGGGGTCTCCTGTCTAAATATCTCATTAGGTCCTAAGCTTCAATAATTCTGTTGTTGTTGTTTTTATTGTGTGCCTTCAAGCTGTTTCAACTTGCGGTGACCTTATCATGGGATTTTCTTCAGAAGATTTATTCAGAGAGGGTTTGTCATTACCTTCCTCTGAGGAGGATTTGCCTAAGCTCACCACAGTACAGGTTGAGCATCCCTAATCCAAAATCCTCCAAAAATTTCAACTTTTTGCCTTCTACCCTACCGAGCATTGCTGTGTTTTCTAGCAAGTCATATCTTATCACGACATGTCCAAAGTACAACAATTTAGTCTTCTTGGCTTCTAGGATGGGTTCAGGCTTAATTTGCTCTTGGACCCATTCATCTGACTTTTTAGCAGTCCAGGGTATCTTTAGAACTCGGCTCCAGCACCACATTTCAAAGGAGTTGATTTTCTTCCTATCAGCTTTCTTCACTGCTCAGCTTCCACAACTATACATAGAAATGGGAAATACGATGGTACAGACAATCCTAACTTGAGTATTCAGTGATCCATCTTGACAGTTCAGGATCTTGTCTCGTTTCTTCACAGCTGCCCTTCCAAATCCTTGCCTTCTTCTCCTTGTCTGTAGTCTCCTCTCTGATTAACAACTGAACCAAGGTATAGGAAATCTTGAACTATTTCACTGATCATCGTCTACTTTAAAATTATGTGAATCATCTACGGTCATTATTTTTGTTTTCTGAATGTTCCGCACATATTGAAAAAAATCACAGGTAACTGTGATGTAATTGCACACTGAATTCTGTATATTTCATTGCACAATGGCAGATTCAGGAGAGATTAGAAAGGTGAAGGGCTGGAAAAAGGAACAGTAAAAAAAATAATAACGGTGGAACTCCTCCACCCCTGGTTTTTCCCCATTTCTTCAATAATGTTTTCTTTCAAGGAAAATGGGGAAAAATGGATTATAGAATATTTTATTTTACAATGATAAATAAAATGTTAAAGATAAGGTGTTCGCATATCTACACCCTGCCAATTATTTTGAAATGCTATGAAGAGTTTTATGTAAGACTAAGTACCTTATCAGACTACTGTAACTCCTGGCTCTGGTTTTCTTTTCTCAGTTCTATTTATATGAGTGGGTGCTTTTTGTCTGATTGATTTTTGTCTGGAAGACTAGAGGCGGTAAAACAATTTGCTTTGCTTTGTCAAATTTGAGGGTTTCTTTTTTAATTTTTTTTTCTCTGAGCCCTGTAAATTGGGAAGACCAAAGTTTTCCATGGTACAGATCTTGTGGTTCCCTTTGAAACAAAAAAATTAAAAAAAAAAATTTAAAACCAAATGCCATTATTTAATTATTGTCATAATAAATTGTCCTTTCCATATTTCAAGCATGATGGTTTAATGCCAAACCAAAGTAGAGATAATATATTTCATGCTCCTAAAGTAACAAAACAACTTTCTGTAAAGGCTACTTATACTGCATTTTTAAAAAATTTTTCCAAAAATTCTGTTCCACCCACAAAAAACCTGGTAAAAATGAGTACCTGCTGCATGAATTCTAAATTTCTGAATTTTGTATCTCTAGAAGCGATTTCCCATGCTGAATTCTATTATGGTGCATGTTGTGAGGTGTATGATTTTGACACCTGGACCCACTGCTGAGATCATCAGAATATTTTGGAACCATTTGGGAAAAATTATATTTTTGGTTGTATTTCTTGGCTGACAACCCCAAATTCTCCAAGCTACTAGCCATCTTGGCTGGAGGTTCTGTGAGTTGCATCACAACCACTTAACTTTTCTAAGCTTTCATTTTGCTGATTGGGGGGGATTGTTAAGAACTGCAGAGAAGGCTAGATCTGTCTTTTATGACAAGCCAAAAAACAGGGGGTTTATTCAGGGTGAAGAATCAAGGCCTGCCCAAAGTCTACAGTGGCCCAATTCAAGAAGCTCCCCTGTTCATTTAAGGGGTTCTACATGATCTCTTTTGCAAACAAGGTAGAAAAGTTGTGAACGGTGCCCAAAGGCAAAATAAATTCCACAGAGAAAACACGTTGTTCGATCACGCTCATCGTAACGTCCATCCGCCCAGCAGAAAATAAGTCTCTCAATTCTGTACACCTTACTAGTCCCTGACCAGCATTGGAAGCTTTTGCAGGTTTACAACAGAAGTTCCCGACCGTCGGCGGCATTTCTGTCTCAATAGGCAAACGCAAATCTTGAAGAAGACTTGAGACCAGCTCAGAAGAAACATCTGACGGTTCTGGGCAGACGCAAGAAAAAGCACGGGGCAAAGAAGAGGAGAAACCAATGCACTTGACAATGGAGGAAGACGGTTTGTGGGGGTTCCAGACCTCACAGTGCCGTGGCTACGGAAGGACGGTGGTGGTCTCTCCCTGAAAAAAGCTTGACTCCTTGCAAAAGTTTGTCCTTCCAACTGAGTTGTTTCCGATCGAGCCGTTTTGCTCGGCTACAACCCCCTCCCCTCCGCCTCATTTATTTTTGGGACCAGTGAGTCCAACAAGAACTCCCCACCCTTCCAGCTGTTCTGACGAGTAGGCGGAAGGGTTGGGGGGGCTGGAATGTTTGAGAACAGTGTCATTTCTTTGGGGGTGGCTCTCTCCTCATCCCTGACAGCTCACCGCTGAAGCACGCAGAAAGGAGGCTGCAAAGGAGGAACCAGAGAGAGAGAGAGAGAGGAGAGAAGATGAAGAGCCAAGACTGATCAGGAGCCACTGCTGTTAGAGAAGCACCTTCGTGATCACTCTTGGGAGCAAGGTGATCCAACAGGTCTACTCAAGCTGGTTCTAGGAAATAAACCAACTGTCTTGTATGCTACTGAACTGTAAGGGGCCATCAGTGAGAGAAAGGTGGGATGAGTCCAATCACTGAAGGTGGGACAAACCCAATATTCAAACAGATAAATCGACTAGCAGTCAAACAGATGG
This sequence comes from Cyclura pinguis, assembly GCA_030412105.1. Taxonomy (NCBI): domain Eukaryota; kingdom Metazoa; phylum Chordata; class Lepidosauria; order Squamata; family Iguanidae; genus Cyclura; species Cyclura pinguis. The sequence goes on from CM059601.1 coordinate 2,895,803, forward strand.
AGGCTTGAATATTATCTGAAGAACTGTATTCACCCATACAGACTTGCCCATGTTTGGAGACTTTCCAAGGGAGCCCTTCCCTCTGCTCTGTCACGCTCACGGGTACTTCTGGTGGGAACAAAGGAGGCATGGTCTTTTTGGCAGCAGCTCCCAGGCTCTGCAAGCACCTTCCCAAAAAGATTAGACCAGCACCCTTCTAACTAACTATCCTTCCACAGGCAGGTGAAGGCCTTCTTGTTTTGGCAGGGGAAATAGACAGTTTTTGTTGTTGTTGTTATCTAATATATTATTAAAATCAAAGTTTGTGTGTTGATTGGCTGTGTCAGGCGAAGACCTCATGTGATTGGCTGCTTAAGAAGATTCTATGGAATCCTGGGGTTTGCTGTTTAGGGAGGGGCCTTTAGAACTCTCAGCCAGAGAGCTCTTGGGCCTGGTTGGTTGCTGTGGAGATGAGGCCTAGCAGCAAGGAGGAGGAAAACAGTGTATTCCTTCAGAAACCGAATCTCTGTATGTAAACAACTCTGAATAGATTGGATTGGGGAAGAGTTACAGGACAAGACATTTTGGGGAATTAGAGACCCAGGATCTCAAATCTTTCTAACAAGTATCACCTATGAGTATCACACTGGGTATATATGCTAGTGATGTATGTTTCTAACTGGTTTTAACTTTTCTTTTTGCTTTGCGTTTTAACAACGTTTGTCACAAACTGGGTTTGTCATAAGCTGTCTTCAAGATGACACTGGGGACACGGCAAGATGTAAGCAAATAAATACAGGTGCTACTACTAGCACTAATAATAATTACAAAAACACGGAAGACTTCCAAACATGTAAGTGGGTGCAAGCCAACATGTGCCGGTTCCCTCTTCTTCACGGATTGCACCACTAGCTGAAACTGTCCTTAATGGACTGAAACTCAGCAAAGGGAAAGTTTGGCTGAATATTAAAGGGAGCTGATGAGGCTGCTGACGGGGCTCTATTAAAAAGGATGTGTGTCCCTCCCCGCAGGGCAGGGCTGGATTCCAGAGGGAGAGTTTCTTGGCAACTTCAGCTCTGCTGCTGACTTCAAACAGCAGTGTCTGAACGGTTCTCACTCCACCAAATTCGGTGGGAAGCCATCAATCTGTAACTTAAGGAATGCAAAAAGGACCTCACCCCAAACCCCACCTTCCTTGGGGTAGTTGCTTTATTACAGGGTTGGAAAAGTGTGGCCTTCCAGATGTCGGCTGGCAGCTACCAGCACCTCTTCTCCATAGGCTATGCTGGCAAGGGTTGCTGGGAGCTGCAACACAGCAACGTCTGGCGAGTAACATTTTGCCCACCCTGATTTCATAGCATCTCCATGGAGTATTGGGTCTAATATTTTTGCCTCTCGCATGTGCCACGGCTGAGCGTCCCAAGCACACAGCACCACTTCTAGGTGTGATGGTGGCAGCTGAAAAAGCCAATGGGACTCTAGGCTGCATCAATAGGAGTACAGCGTCTCGGTTGAGCAAAGTAATAGTTCTGTGCTATTCCGCTTTGGTCAGACCTCCCCAAGAGTACTGTCTCCAGTTTTGGGCACCACAGTTCGGGAAGGATATTGACAAACTGGAACACGTCCAGATGAGGGTGACCAAAATGGTCAAAGGCCTGGAAACCATGAAGTCCTCTGAGGAGTGGCTTAGGGACCTGGGGGTGTTTAGAACAAGAGGAGATAAGGTTGACATGATAGCCATATCATGAAGGGATGTCACATGGAGCCTGGATGGAGCAAGGCTGTTTTCTGCTGCTCCAGAGACTAGGACACAGAGCAATGAATTCAAACTACAAAGAAGGAGATTCTACCTAAATATTAGGAAGAACTTCCTGATGTTAGGAAAATCCAACAGTGGAATATGCTGCTGCCTTGGAGGGTGGTGGAGTCTCTTTGGAGGTTTTTAAACAGAGGCTGGATGCCCTTCGGTTGGTCATGCTTTGATTGCGCATTCCTGCGAAGAAGAATGGAGTTGGACTGGATGGAGTTTATGGTCTCTTCCAACTCCATGAGCCCATATCATTTGTCAAACTTTCTGTCTAATCTGGGCCACTGAAAATGGATTTCAGGGATGCTGGGCGCCTCCAGGGTGTAAGTGTGTGAAACCAGTATGTTTGTAGGAGTTTTGGGTATTTCTGAACCATTTCAGGGTGAAAAATCCTCCAAAAATCAGCCTGAATTTTTTTTTGGGGGGGGGGAGGCCGGGACAGGCTGTAGAATTGGCACATGGGGGTCGCAGGTGGTTGCAAGGGTGCCTTTTCCCCACACATTTATAGGACTTCGGAGTCCGTTGTGCCGAAAGTAGTAAAACTTGGACTAACGTACCCTGGGATCATGAAGGTACTTGACAAACAGCAAAGAGAAAGCAAAACCATTCAGAATAAGGAGGCATGGCCACAACCAAAAAAACAACTTCAGGAAAGGGCAGAAAAGCAGATCCTGAATGCAGCTGTAGCTCCTCATTGCAAAGGATAGTTTTACAAAGTGTTTCTGTCTCTCATCACCACCAGACACAGAAGTAATGCATCCCATCATGAAAAATTTCTAGGGAGAATGATCAGCAGGTTCAAACCACTCGACAGCTCATAGCTCAACACATGCTTCGCACGCAGAACGTTCCAGGTTCAACGGCAGGCAGCATCTCTCCTCTTAAAAATAAAATCGCAGCCTGTGCCACTTGCCGCAACACAAATGCCAACGTACAGCAGCCAACGTTTCGAATTAAAGACTGCATGGAATGCAGCAAACATTTAAAATGCAATCCCACACTGGTCTGCTCAAAAAGGGGAAAGCCCCAACCAGTTCAATCAGGAACTTGCATACAGGACTGCAGCCTTAAGACTGCATGGCACATTGGTGCATGCATAGTGCATTGCAGCCTGAAGCCTGCACTGACCCTCTGAGGGAAGGCCTCCCATGCAAGAAGAAGAAGGTTGCTCCTGCTATCTGTTGTGCAAGTTAAGATGAACCACACTTCCATCCTAAACACACCCAAACTCATCTGATTTGGGTAGGTACGCAGGGTTGGGCTTGGTTAGTTCTTGGATGCAAAACCATCAGTCAGGGACCTCCAGGTAGGGCTTCAGCTACGAATCTTGCCTAAAACCCTAGAGAGCTTCATTGCTACCAATTAGAATTGACCATTCTGGTTTGACGGAGAAAGGGCCCAGCTCAGTCTCAGGGAACCGTCCATAATCTTAAGAAAAATTCTAGTTCTACAGTGGTTGAACATCTCATGCTAGTAGTATTTTTTTCTCAAGATGACAGTTGACTCACCTGACCTACACTAAACCACAAAGCTCTAGGTGAGCTCTCTTACCAGGTAATTAACACAAATCAAAATTCCTTCCTTGGAAACCTTACATTCCTCAAGTCATGTACTGGGTTAATTAAACCTTAATCTGATAGGACAACAGATTGCATGAGAAACTACCCAGAATCCCATCATATTCCAAACAGAGCTTGGGAAAGTTACTAGGAACCACAGTCCAAAAAGGAAATTTTCCAAACTCCCATTCTGAGCAACCTAATATGACAGAGTGAATTGTCTTTTTAATTGTTTTAAATTCATGTTTTAATAAACAGACGGATTATTTACTTGCCTTTAAATTTTTGTATTGTCTATTATTTTAACCATACTTTGTTTCAACTTGCATTGTGAACTGCTTTGGATCCCATTGGGAGAAAGGCAGGATATAAACTGAATATATAAAATAAATGAATGGATAAATTTCTTGAAACCACTTCCTTCTCGTTTCAGTTGCCAACAATCCCCTAATCTTGTTTTTTATCAACTCATAAAAAAAAAGGTGCAGCTATTTCTTGCTATAATCAAGACTTGGTCTCACTCTTAGTTGACTTTACCAGCCCTTAGTTGACTTTACCAGCCTTCATGGCATCAGATTTGGCTGGTTAGGTGAGGTCACAGAATCTCTGACTGTTTTTAAAGTGAATATTCACTATTACTATTTTATTCCATAAATGGAAATCTGGGAACCTTTGTTAAGTGCAAACTTGGCATAAACTGAACTAAGCCAGATTACACCTTCGAAAATCCTGCAGCTCTTGTGTTTTCAAATCACCAATAACTGGTTTCAAACCTGCCTATATGGAAAAGGATGAACACAACAGGTTGAGTACAGGAGGGAATGTAATTCTTCACTAAGTTTCTTTTTAGAGTAAGTTTCCCAGTCTTCTTCTCACTCTGAGAAAGTCTTTGAAAACCATAGTTTTCAAAGGCTATTTGCAATTCAGGACTTAACTGTGTGTAAAATTTGCACTCAACTGTTTTGCACAGAAAACAGCACTTTCTGCACAGGAAAGTAGTATTTCAATGCAGAAATATTATCTCCTGCACAGAAAATGGCGTTTTCTGTGCAAAACAACCACATGTACCCTACTTCACAGAATAAGTCCTCAGCTGCAAAGATTCTTATCAGTCCATGCTTCTTCTTGTCAGGGTATCTCAACACCCAAGACACATGTTTTTGGACCACATTTTAAAAATATTTTCAAATATTCTTTCTATCCCTAGTCTCGTAAGAAGACCATTTTAGCAAAATGCTAGATTTCAGCACTCCTAGCTCACAGTAGCAAAACAAAGCGCATGTATCTGCAATGACATGGCTGCAAGGGAAATTTCTGGAGTAGATTTTTATGCCCTCCTGTACACCCAACCAGGAGGAGGAAGGCTGAATTTCTCATGTTTCAAGGAGAATGCTGCTCATCCAGAGAATCCGTACTAGATGCAAAATGGGACTCAGACCAAGTGGGTTTCACGTCACTCAGTGCCAGAAGGGAAAAGCTCCCCTATAATCCACCCATTCATTCCTTGGAGGTCTGCCAACCTCTACTCCAACATGTGGCAAAGGTGACGGGGTCACTTTATTCAAGGATTCTGGAAGACGGAGCACACATACTCCATCAGCCTCAGCCCATAAAGGGGAAGCTACACGGCGCACAGAGCGGAAAGCTCAACGGATGCTCTTCTGCTCGAGGCAACACAGCCTCCGGTGTGGTATTGTAAACAAGGTTTTGCATTAAAAGGAGGGAGGGTGTGTGGACTTTTTAAAAATGAAGTATAATACTGGACTGCAGAGCAGATAGTGACTTCCTATACAGGCCGCGTCGCCCTTGTCAGGAAACTCAAAAACCTCCAGAAGTTGGACCTTTCGGTGCCAGTATTTTGCTTTTGCTTTAGAAGTGGAAGCTGTGGCTCTTGCTAACGGTAGCAAAAAGAGAGAGAGAGAGGGTCTGAAAGAGGACCAAGCAGGAGCGCTGCAGTTGCTGCCCCAAAGGAAAAAGTGGGAGGCTGGCCGCAAAAAGAGAGAGAGACTAATGGCATTTCCATGTTACCCTGTTATAGTGCTATTATTCCACTTTCAAGAACATCCTATGGAATCCTGGGGTTTGCAGGTAAGGGAGGGGCCTTTAGGATTCTCAACCAGAGAGCTCTTTGGCCTCAGGAAACTACAAACCCCAGAATTCCACAGGAGGAGGTTGAAAGTGGAATAATAGCACTACAGCAGTGCAGGGCAGAAAGGCACTTAAGGTTCTGCAAAATGGCAGCAGGCTTGGATCTGCACCGAGCACTATACCTGGATTCCCATCATTTCACAGATCTTTAGTCTCTCTACAGCCTCGTGTCCCACACACGACACAAGTGGTGAATGAATGAGATGTGAGGTTATTCAAAAAGGGTACTGTATTCTAAAATTCAAAGAACTGTAATCCGAAACATGGAACACTTCTGGTTCCAAGCATTTCAGACAAGGGAAGCTCAACCTGGTACCTACATCCACATCTTCCAAGAGACTGGAAGTGCTGCTTTTCAGATCACCACTCTCAGAATTCCCCAGTAGTCATGCTGGGTGGGGGATTCTAGGAGTCACAGTAAAGCCCTCAAATTCTCCAGACTTCTGAGATTTTCCTTTCTCTCCTCCCTCCTGACAACCTGCCTCTCTAAGTAGCTTTGTGGGGGAAAAAATTCACTTTTTAAATAGGCTGCAACCACGCTGTTATAACAGCGAAACAAACAATAAGAAATGAGGACAAGAAACAAAACCAGAAACCATTTTTTTCAACCAATTTATGGACTTTTCTTGTTTTGCCTGTTTTCGTGCTGGAAATTTTTTTTCAAAACAGTCTTTGTGGACCCCTAGTGGACCACCAGTGATTTCAAGTCCATGCTCACGTAATCCCTAATACCCAAATGAATGCGTAAAGGAAACTACTGATAAACAAGTTTCACTGGTGAAAAGTAGCTTTTTTATTTTAAACAACAGCTTTGCTGGCTGGAATTCCAGTTTTAATACTGATTAAAAATCTTCCCTTTTAGACTTCATATTGTTTCAGTGCGCTAGAAGGAGGCACCTGTGTGTGGCAGCATCTGTGTGTGCCTGTGTGCACACGCACCCACGTGCACGGAGGCTGTCTGCTGCGGATCAAATGGCGTGTTTATGTATGTATAGGGTAACAAACTAATGAACTAAACATCATCCAGCACCTGCCGAAGAGGTGACTCATTACTCCTGCTGCATTCTAAAATTCAATCTGAAAAGCAGGCTAATGTCTCTCCCCATCCACACCCTGGTGCTTAGTTTCCCCCTGTACAAACATTTGCACGTAGTTTCCTGGGCTCAGCTGATGCAGAAATGCCCATTAGATCACAGGATCGTGCACGGAGGACCAAAAGAACGGCTGAGTGTTAATAAGGGAGCCCAAACACAGGCTTGCCCACAACACACAAGCAAGCCATGCGCCAATCATGCACAATCCACTGGAGCTCAAGGAACACGGCTACGGCTTGGACCATGCCTCAGATGGAGATCTGTTCGTGCAGCCCCCCGGAGTCAGATCTGGCCATCTCTTACCTCCATTTCTCTCTCGTGCCCCCCTCCCCAATCCCCCTAGGCAGACCGGCTCGCCACCCCTCACTCACTGTTTTTGCAGCAAGTGTTGCTGCTGCTGCTGCTGCCGGTACGTCTCAATCGTGTGCTGAGGAAGGTACTGCATGAGCTCCAAAGATTCTTTGATCTTCAGCAACATTTCGTAAGTCTCCCGGCCTCGTACCTGCACAACGAGGAGAGGGAAAGAAACGATTTTGAGGAGGAGTTGGAGGAAGAGGTCAGATCACCGCTGCTAAAACAACCATAACAACGACAGCATCATGGACATCTCAGGAAATTCAGACCTGTCTGTGTTGGAGCAGACAGGACAACAACTCCCAGAATCGCCCAGCCAATATTGGCAACGTTGGCTTGGGAAGCCTAGGAGCTGTTATCGAAATAATCTGAACTTTTTCCAGTCTTAAATGAACCCTGGAATATCTAGTTCTTCTTTTTGTCCCTAGTCATAGACACACAGATGGTCTTGAAAGCCCGTAAGAGCAACAGAAGGGACAGAGGCAAAGCCAGCTCTGGTAGCCAGTTATTATTTATGGTTGCCCACCAACCCCTCCCCTTTCTCCTCTGAGCTCCTGCACTCATAGAAAGGGGCTATGGTAGGAGAGGGGAAGGAATCACTTTAACTAGGCCTGGATTTGGAGATACTCAAATGGTAAAAAGAACATCTACTACATCTGGTCTTCCCTAAACCAAACCTGACTCAAAAAAAAAAATCACTTTCTCATTTCTCCCATATCTAATGCTCCAGAGACTAGGCCATGAACCAAGCAATTCAAATTATAAGAAAAGAGAATCCACCTAAGTGTTGGGAATAACCTCCTGAGAGTAAGAGCTGTTCGACAGCGTGGTGGACTCTCCTTCACAGAAGCCGGAAGGTCATCTTTCGGGAGTGTCTTAGTCGTGTATTCCCGCACTGGCAGGATGTTGGACTAGATGTCCCTTGTGGCCCCTTTTACCTCCAGGATTCTATGATTTTGGTCTAAATCTAGATGTTGGCCCCAGCTGGAGTAGACCCACTGAATCAAAAGCAATTTGTTGAGACTTACACAAGTGCCACTCATTCAACGGATGTACAGTGGAAACTAGTAACTGCATTTAGGACTAGGTTGCCATAGTGGTGAAAGGCAAGAAGTAGCAGAAGAAACCTAAAAATCACTAAGCAAATTCCAAGATGGAGCAGAATCGAGACCCTGACAACACAGCGAAGAACTTGAGAGAGTCAGGACTTCCAAATGAGACCTTCCTCCTCCAGCTAGGACTTCTGCAATGTTCACACAGAGGAAGGGAAAGGAACATCTCTGAAAAGAACACCAGACTTACAGGCAGATACAACAGCTCGTCGTCCGGAGTGCGCCGTTTTTTGACCGATGTCATCTGAATGCCGTGTGTACTTTGCCGGAAAGCTGTCAAGGGGGACAACAACATACGTCCGCTTAACAGAGTGGTACACCCTTTTAAATTGTATGCTTCTAATTGTTTTACCGTTGTTAATACAGGTTGAATATCCCTTATCCAAAATACTCGGGGGTGAGAGGTGTTTCAAATTTTCAGTGTCTGGGGATTTTGGAATATTTGCATATCCATAACGAGATTACAAGCCATTATAAGGTTTGCTCTTTTGTTAGTCCCTCTCCTCTTGCCTTCTTGCTATAGGAAACATGAGGGAATTGGGAAGGCTCACTTGGGACCGTGTGCGTGTGCCCAGCCCCAAATGAGCCTCTGTAATTCCCTCATCTTCCCTGCAGGAAGAGGACTGGGTTCTGCTTTTCAAAAGTTTCAGATTTTGGAGCATTTTGGATTGCAGATTTTTGGATAAGGGAAAGCTAAACCCGTAATGTAAATCCATTCTAATGATGAGGTTTTTGTATGTTTTAACTATACTCTATTTATTTTAACTGGCAAGCCATCCTGAGACCCAATTTTGCGGAAAAAGTGAGATACGAATGAAGACAATGATGACAATCAGATGCACATATAAACTTAAGAGCAGCTGGCTGGATCAGACCCAAAGCTCAATACCGTCCATCATTTTGCTTGCAACAGCTTCTTACACCAACTATCCAATAAACATGGCATGAAGGTCACAGCCTCCTCTGGTCCCCATGCCCCCACCTACTAGTAACTGGATGCACACTGCTCCTAAATATGGAGGTTCAATCAAGTCATTAAGGTTCCAACAACCTCTCTGACCTGCCTTGTGTCCAGCCTTTCCAGTATTATAAACCTTGCAGCACCTAAAAGATTGTAAGATTTCTAAAGCCCTTTTTTTGCAAACACAAATTCCAATTACCTGTATTTAGCCAGAAGTGAGTAAACGCCCATTTAAGTAAGGAGGCAGGTTTTGTTAAGAATGGGAGTTATCTGAGCTGCCAAAGAGCCTGATCAATTCTGTCACCCAGCTTTCATCTCCTGACAACTATTTCTTGTTCTGCTCCAGCGCATCTAATTCCAGAAGTATAAATGGGTCAGGGAAACCCAAATGTAGGGAGTTTTCTGTCTGCCTGGTCCCCCAGTGACTGACACATAGGAACAGTTTTCTAACTACCTTCCCCAGAGATGCAGCTGGTGGTGAACAACCTGTCACTAGCAGACAAATGCAAAACTGCTGAAGGGTTCTGCCTGGCTCAAAGGTTTGCACATTGCAAGAAACACCCCAGAAAGTCTTCTTGCCCTCTGTTGGTGCCCTGAGCTGGGCCAGCAGCAGAGAAGCCATCATTCAGCCAGAGGCCCCGAGAGCCACCTGTGCCTGGCTACTTACGGCGCTTCGTACCGTCACCATTCTTTGTGCTGTCGGAGACTTGCTGTTTCCGAATGCTGTCCTCGTCAGCTTTTCGGTCCCTGCCCGGGCAGGCACAGATGCGGGCCTCGAAGCACCGACGGCCTAGGACTTGTCCGCTGGAGGATGCGGGAGAAGGGAGAGATCCATTAGCTTCCCAACTAAAATAAACACATGGGGAATTTTGCAAAATGGGCAGCCATTCTGCATTGGCAAGAATGGGAGACTACTGGCAGTTAAGAGAACACTGTCTCCGGTGCAATTCTGACAGCAACAATGAGCATGTCTTCCCTGGAGTGCAACGAAGGCAATCTTACTCACCACTGGAAGATTCCACTTAAAAAAACGATCTTTTATTTTATAAACAGCTGTTAGTAGCAAAACAGGCTCGTAACTAAAAGGGCACTGGAAACTCTGCAGAGGCCTGGTCTTGATTCTTTTTTCCTATTCTATTCTACACCAAGTTCCATCATTCTTAGGCTTCCAGGTTTCTCTATCAATTTTGTCATGTTTTTGGCTCACTCTGGACAATTTTAGGCAAAGGAGAGGCCTTTTTTTCCAAGAAGCAGTGCTGTACTTCCTGTTGTAAAAAATGCTTTCTGCTTTCTGTTGGACAAACATCCTCTCCTGGACCCAAAATATACATCACTCCTATACATTACTAGTCTGGCTCTCCAGGTGTTCTTGAACTGCAGCCGCCAGCATCCTTTACCCTTGATCATGCTTTCCGAAGACTGTTGGGATTTCTGGCCAGCACAACCTGGAGGGCTACACAATTCCGCCGGGCTACGACAAACCACTCTGGACCTCGATGACATTGTCAGTCACAAAGAATTCCCACAATTTTTCTCACCAGCAAGGGAACCATCAAGACACACTCCGGGAATTTGTTGTTGTGTTGAAAAATTCACTTGTGCAAAAATTTGGGCACTTTTTTGTGTTAACAAATAATTCGTTTGCAAAAACAAAATCCCATAGTTTTTTTTTTTGCAAGAACAGTGCATTTTGCACAAAATACACTGTTTTCTTTGCAAAGTAAGTTTGACACAAAAAGTCTCTTTATGCAAACATTTCTTTTTTCAAAAATTCCCCCCAAAAGAAAAACTTTACCAATATCACCCAGCAAGAAGAAAACTTTTGAAATTATTTGGTCTTGCACATGAGAGTCAAATAGGATTCACATTTCTGAATGCAACTCTGACACTGGAAGTGTGGCCTCAAATCAGAGAACATGATCCCTGAAGGACGCCTAGGTGACAAGCAGATTGCGCAAAAGACACTGTCTGATAACTCAGCAAAGCGTGCGTCCCTTGCTGGGACGCAGGAACTCTGTCGGGAGCACACAGGCAAGGATTCCGAGAACCGCACTGAGTCATGCACTAAGGGTTCAAGGTCTTATTTTCTGATCATCCCCGGCAGTTGCAATGTCTCCCAATGGCCGAGGCAGGCCGTCACTTGCCACGCTGCCCTTCCGGGCCACCGTTACTTACTCTCTAGTTTCAAGCGTCACGATGATAAGAATCGGACGCCGGTTCATGCCCCCGACGCAGCTGCTGTTGCACATGAAGTTGTATAAGACTGTTGTGAATTCGGTGCCAACCTGACAGGAAGAAAGAAGGGAGAACTGTTGTCTCAGTTGAACTCTGAGTCACCTAGCAGTTTCACCTGTACTCCTGTAATGGATGGGCTTGATGAATGCTCACACAGGGTGAAAAATAGGATAGTGGGCCCTCTCCAGCTTACCCTCTCTCCTTTTTTTAAGGTCTCTGAAAGAGAATGGGGGTCCCGTTCAAATGCTGCATATGACTGTATCAAGTCAAAGTATATTTTGTCCCTGGCCTCGGAGGGAGAGAAGAAAAGGCAGGCACAGCTCCACCATGCCTGAGCCCAGAAGCAGAGGACAGGTCCTCTCTCCATCCCAACTGCCCCTGCCCTGGCCTTGGAGGGAGAGAAGGAGGAGTGGGCACAGCTCCAGCATGCCTGAGCCCAGAAGCAGACGACAGGCCCTCTCTCCATCCCAACTGCCCCTGCCCTGGCCTCGGAGGGAGAGAAGGAGGGGTGGGCACAGCTCCAGCATGCCTGAGCCCAGAAGCAGAGGACAGGCCCTCTCTCCATCCCAACTGCCCCTGCCCTGGCCTCGGAGGGAGAGAAGAAGAGGCGGGCACAGTGATGGCATGATAAACAAACACACTATTTAAATAAATAAACACCTTCCCTCCCCATTCAAAGTTCCAGGAGGGTATCATCCTGCTCCTACTTACTGGTGAGGAGGGGAGAGAACAGGGAGGCAATTCAACCAATGTTGAACTAATGGGAAAGGACGGGAGGGTACCCTCTGTCTGTAAGCGTACTCCCATTTCCTTCCCCTTTCAAGTTGAGATGAGCTCACAGAAGCGCAGAGTTGGAAGACATCCCAACGGCCCTCCCCAGGACAACCCAAGTCCAACCCCCTTCTGCCATGTCGGAAGACTCAGGCCATTTCCGCACAAGACCGTTATAGCGGTATATAGGGCCGGCCCCTCCCGAAACTGCAAACCGCAGGATTCCATAGGATGTTGAAAGTGGAATCATAGCGCTATAACGGTCTCGTGCGGAAACGGCCATAGTCCCTGTGACAGACGGCCATCCACCCTCTGTTTGAATTCTTATGTTGAAGAGCTCTTCGTCAACATTTGAATGTCCTCCCGGCTCTCTACCCTCCCCACAGGTAGGCAAGAGCGGACCCCAGGGAGCGAGAGCTTCGAGGGGAGGGGGTTGATATTCTGTGCAATGGATTGAAGGATAACGGTTCGGGTGGAACGTTACGCTCTGCCTACTTGATGTAGGCTTTCGGGTTGGTCTGCGTCAAAGAAGACAAAGGGACAAGACTACTAAAAGGTCCAATCCCCCTTGCTCACCTGGGGCGGTTCATAAGGCACGAGGACACTCTGTCTCCCAGTGATGGGGTCTTCCACATACTGGGCATGGCTGTTTCCTTCCACTCTGATGAGATGACTTGGGGGAGCGATCTGACCTGCAAAAGCACGGGGAAAGGTCAGGAAACAACCAGCCATTTAATTAGAGGAGGACGGGCCTAAGAAGACTAGCCAGTGTCAAGGCTGCAAGCAGAGGGTGGAAACATCACAAACACGGCTAGTGCAAAATCATTTAGGCAAGCTGACCTGCTACCGTTAAGGTCTTCAGAGAACTTAATCCAGATTCATCAGTTTCTTAATTGCATAAGTTATCACTTTAAAGTAACAAACCTGACTGCCCACAAATTAAACTGACTGAAACTCTTAAATTAATGCCGATACAACAATAACGGCCTGTATTCTTCATTATCTACTTAATATGCTTCACTTATGTAACTTCTCCTGGAGTGACCCCCCTCCTCCCCAAACCTCATTCACCTGTGCTCCTATCACTAGAAGAATGCCCCCAAAGTCCCAAAACTGTAAATTTTGCATAAAATACATCATATTTCGTATAACAAGTTTCAGATATGTCTTTTTCTCCCAACAAAACATTGGCCGTTTCCGCACTAGGCTGTTGTAGCGCTATTATTCCACTTGCAGCATCCTACGGAATCCTGGGGTTTGCAGTTTCGGGAGGGGCCAGCTGGCCCCTCCCGAAACTGCAAACCCCAGGATTCCGTAGGATGCTGCAAGTGGAATAATAGCGCTATAACAGCCTAGTGCGGAAATGGCCAGTGTTTTGGACCAAAAACAGTAGATAAAGTTCTAGTCTTTTCATTCTTGCTCAAGGATTTAGAAAATTCAAAGTGGTAAAGCCAGGTTTTATTTTTCTACCAGAGCCCGAAAGTGTCGGGACACTCTTCTCCTAGACAAACTTGTGAATATTCTTTCTATCCATAGCCTACGGTTGTACTTTATACAATAGTGAATCTGCCCAGAGAAAACCTACTGATTTAATGGGGACACTGCGCTCATTTCAGTAAGGAAGCAGAGGTTTGACCAGACACCAGACTAGGGATCTGAGAAAACCCTGCGCCTAAACTGAATTGCAGAACCATAGAGTTGGAAGAGACCCCAAGGGCCACCCAGTCCCATCCCCTTCTGCCATGCAGGAAGGCGCCGTCCACGAGCTCCCTTTGACAGATGGCCGTCCAGCCTCTGTTTAAACATCTCCAAAGAAGGAGACTCCATCGCACTCCACTGAGGCAGCGTGTTCCACTGTCCAACTGCTCTTACTGTCAGGAAAATCCTCCTAAAGTTTAGATGGAATCCCTTTTCCTGAAGCTTGAAGTCACTGTTCCATGTTCTAGTCTCTGTAGCAGCAGAAAGCGGGCTTGTTCCATCCTCCATCTGACATCCCTTCAAACATCTAAACATGTCTCTCAAGTCCCCTCTCAACCTTCTCTTCTCCAGGCTAAACATACCCAGCAACCTAAGCTGCTCCTCAGAGGGCTTCATGGTTTGCAGGCCTTCTACCATGTTGGTGGCCCTCCTCTGGACACCTTCCAGCTTGTCCACATCCTTCCTGAACTGCGGTGCCCAGAAGTGGACACAATAATCCAGGCGGGGTCCGACGGAAGCCTAATAGAGGGGTCCTATCATTTCCCTTGACCTAGGCCAGAGCTTTCCAAGCCGCGTGCCGTGACACGTTAGGCGTGTCGGTCGCGGTGCGCGGGTGTGCTGCGCAAACGTAACGGATGGAGGGGCTGCCTCTCCCGTTGCCGCCGCAGCTGCACTGGGCCGAGGAAGACCCCTGGGAGGGCAGTGGCGGGCCAGGCTCGGGTAGAGGGGCCGCCTCCACTTACTGAATTACCGTGTTGCAAAATGTCAAGTGTCTAAAAAGTGTGTCACCACCATGGAAAGTTTGGAAGGCTCTGACCTAGACACCAGACTCCTGTTGACGCAGCCCGTAATCACCGGGGGCAACTTGAGCATTCCAACCGAATTAATAGGAACTTGACAAGCCAACATCAACTGAGGTTTCTCTGACTGAATGCAGGGGTGGGCAACCGTGGAAGGCTTGGTGGCCGGCTTATTGCCCCAGGAAACCTTAGCGGAGCCACACACTCCGTCACGGCCCCCACAACTCCCCGAAATTTTCTTTTTTGCCTCAAATGCTCAAAACACACTCCAGGGGCCATTTCACTGTATTTTAGTTCTCCCTGCCCAAGTTAGACCCCAGAGAGGCTTTTTTTTAACAACAGGAAGTGAATGGAAGTAACGTCTGGTTCACTTCCTGTTTCAAAAAAGTCTCTACTGGGCCAAAATTGGCCCACAGGGAGGGGCGGAACGTGATGAAAATGCCTGTCGTGCCCCTTAGAAGGCTTCTGGTCAAAAATACTGGAGCAATATTTTTTTTTCTTTTCCCATTTGTCTTTATTAAATTTTCATTATAGACACATAACGTAAACCGGTAACATAACACGGCATGTAAACAAGTAACATAACAATATAAGAATTAAAATACTGGAGTGATATTTTGGACCACTGGGAAGCCCAAGAGGCCATAAAAAGAACCCTGGGGACTGCATTCAATTCATGAGCTGCTTTACCAACCCTGATTTACTGGGACTCCTTGAGCTGTATTTAGGCTTATGTTCCCATTAATTTGCAGAATCAGAAGCAAGGTCTTAATTGGAATTGCTAGTCCCAACTTGGGTAGGCCACTGTATCAGAGAAGGGACCCCCTTCTCTTTCCTGCTGTTGGCACCAAAAATTTACACACATGGGACTAGCATGTCCTTCTCCACTGTGGCACCCTGGTTACGGAAGAGTCACAGAGTCACAGAATCACAGAATCATAGAGTTGGAAGAGACTCCAGGGGCTGTCCAACACCCTGCTATGCAGGAACATCCATCAAAGCACGCCCAACAGATGGCCATCCAGCCTCTGCTTAAAAACCTAAAAAGAAGGAGACTCCACCACACTCCATGGAGGCAGCAGATTCCACTGCTGGACAGCCCTGACCGTCAGGAAGTTCTTCCTGAGGTTCTCGTGGAATCTCCTTTCCTGCAGCTTCAATCCATTGCTCCTTGTCCTAGTCTCTGGAGCAGTGGAAAACAAGCCCGCTCCCTCCTCAACATGGCATCCCTTCAGATATTTAAACTTGGCTATCATGTCCCCTCTTAACCTTCTCTTCTGCAGACTAAACATCTCCAGCCCCCTAAGCTGCTCCTCAGAGGGTTTCATGGCTTCCAGGTCCTTCACCATTTTGGTCGCCCTCCTCTGGACACGCTCCAGCTTGTCGATATCCTTCCTGAAATGAGGTGCCCAGAACTGGACACAGGATTCCAAATGAGGTCTAATCAATGCAGAATAGAGTGGCACCATTACCTCCCCCAATCTAGACACCAGACTCCTATTGATGCAACTCTCCACTAAGAGGCCAAACTGGTGCTGAGGCTGGCTCCCCTTTGGTGAAAATTTCAAACAAGGCACCTCAAACAAGGGTGGCAGCTGGAATCTAGTGATTTCATCCATGGACTCATAGATCCACAGATTCAAAGAATCGCAGAGCTGGAAGAGACCACAAGGTCCATTGAGTCCAACTCCATTCTGCCATGCAGGAAGATGACGTCAAAGCATTCCTAACTTGCATAGTTACAAAATTTTAAAAACTACTGTAACTTGTTTTAAATAGTTACAGTTCTAGGTTTTTAGATAGTATATCCTTTGTTGTTCAATTTTAAATTCTTCTAAATTTATACTCTTTTTAAATTAATTTTTTCATAAGCCTTAGGATTTCAGGCCTAGAGTGAGATACAGATATTATAAATACATATTGAAGGAAGAGTCTTGGTTCAAAAGTGGGAGAATATTTACTGAGAATGTAAAACAGGGAGGGGGTACAAGGAGGTAAACAAGATAATTAAGGCAATGTCCCACATGAAAAGCAAACGAGAATAATAATAAATAATTAGACTGTTCCCTGGGAGGGGTGGGAGGGAGGGGAGGATAATTAGAATTATTGAAAGAAAGAAGGGAAAAAACAGGTATTATAAATACATAAGCAGAGGATGGAGAGAAGAAAGGACGGACGGACGGACAGACGGAAGGAAGGATCGATCAACACGTGTGCAACTTCTACTGATTCTATGGCCATTTCTGCACTAGACTTCTATAGTGCTATTATTCCACTTTCAACCTCCTATGGAACCCTGGGGTTTGCAGTCTAGGGAGGGGCCTCAAAAGCAAACTGTAAATTCCAAGGCCCCTCCCTAAACTGCAAACCCCAGGATTCCACAGGAGGTCGAAAGTGGAATAACAGCACTAGAAGAGTCTAGTGTGGAAATGATCCACGTGTCACCCGTATCTGGGTCTAATAACCTGATTTAGGTCACAAGAAAATGCCTTGAAGACTCAAAAGCCTCAACCAACTTGGAGTAAAGAAAGGAGAGATTCTGGCCGGTGCCGGACTTCCAACTCACCCTCGTTGAACTCCCGGCTGAGCTCGTGATTCGGGCAACGCTTCACCACCTCGGTGACGTGCTCGGCTTTCTTGTACACCGGCATGGCGCGGATGACGGCCCCCTGGGGCGGGGGAGTCATCACCTTGATCTGGATGGGACACGTCTTGGCAATCTGGCAGTAGAGCTTCTTCAGCTCGGTGGAGTACTGGGGAAAAAATGGAAGAAAGGCAAATTCAGAAAGGAATTACGACAGAGAGGCGTTCAGTCCCGAAATTCACACCAGGTTCATGGGTATCCCTGAACTCCCTTCCAAAGCCCAGAAAAGCCTACAACTCCCAGAACCTTCCAGCTGGCTAAAAAAGGAACTTTTCCAAGCTCCAGTTTCATCAAGCAATTTGGAGCAGTCATCGAGCATACCAAAACGGCAGGACCCGTTTCACGCATGGAGATGGGGCGAGAGGACGAGGCTGAAGCAGTTTTTTATACTCCCAACTCCTTTCTTTCCTCCAACACCCTGGAGAGGACTTTTCCCGCCAGGAACCCCCCAGAGGTGTTGGGCTACCACTGGCCATGCTGGCTGAGGATGATAGGAGTTGCAATCCAACAAATCAAAAGGGAACCAGGTTGGAAACGGCTGCCTCGGAGAAGTGATCAAGGTCGTCTGTGTGCATGAGCTTTCAATTCACCTGTCGACCCCCTGAATGTTATAGGATTTTCTTAGGTAAGGAATATTCAGTGGTGGTTTTGCCAGTTTCTTCCTCTGAAATAGAGCCTACAGTCCCTGATATTCACTGGTCGTCTCCCATTTAAGTACTAACCAGGGACGACCCTGCTTATCTTTCAAGATCAGATAGGATCTGGTGCCTTTAGGGTATACAAATGTTTCATTTTTTTGGAATATTTTTAATTTTTTCAATATTTTCCTGATTTTTTTTAAATAAATGCAATATTAGCACCTTTTATGGATTTGATGCTGAAGCAACATAAAATGCAGCATACACAACTTGGACCCATTGCGCACTGGACTGTTATAGTGCTATTATTCCACTTGCAACCTCCTATGGAATCCTGGGGTTTGCATATTCGGGAGGGGCCAGCCGGCCCCTCCCGAAACTGCAAACCCCAGGATTCCATAGGAGGTTGCAAGTGGAATAATAGCGCTGTAACAGCCCAGTGCGGAAATGGCCTTGATTTGGCATAAAATATTTTGTTTTATTTATTAAAAGTAACGTTCCTTCAAGACAGAACTACAAATTGAAGCTTCAAATTTTATTTCTTCTTACAAATGGAGCTACAAGGCCCTGAACTGTAAGGAGTTTGGTTTTGTGAGTTTATAGGAGGTAGGCAAAACAAACAACCCAATAAAAAACAGAAGAAAATACCAACATTAGCAAAACCAAGGAAACTAGTTTGTCTCCGTTAGTTCCTCATTGTGGTTGAGTAGACATACCACACTCGTTCCCATAAAAAGAAATGAGAAAAAGGAAACCACAATCAGGAATTGGCATGACCTGACAACGTACGTAGTCTTAAATAAAAGTCTTCCTATACATTTCATCCATTACTTCAAAAGAAAATACTCCATAATCCAACCTCTCATAATTTCCAGGGGAAAACAAAACCTAGCTTCAGAAAAATCCAGCTCCTCCCCAAATTTTTCCTATTCTTCTCCTAGACCTTCACATCTCTAACTGGGGTAAGGAGAGAGGCACCTCCCCATCTAAGGCCACTTCCACACTGCACTGTTATAGTGCTATTATTCCACTTCCAACCTCCTGTGGAATTCTGGGCTTTGTAGTTTCCTGAGACCAAAGAGCTCTCTGGCTGAGAATTTTAAATGCCCTTCTCTAAACTGCAAGTCCCAGGATCCCAGAGGATGCTGAAAGTGGAATAATAGCACTATAACTGTGCAGTGTGGAAACGGCCTAACACATTCTTATTCCAGAAACTAACAGGTAGAGGTACTCATTTCCAGTCGGAAAGCTCATAAAGCAAAACAGAAGGAAGAATGATAGCACTCCCCTATCTATTCCCCAAACACCTGACATTGAGTGGCACACCACCTCTAAAAATTGAGGCTCCGTTTATTTTATTTTCACATGTCCTTTATTTTATTTTCAGCTAAGGATAGGCTCACCCTTTGTAAATGTGTGTTGCTCCGTTTGAAAAACCACTAATCCTGTGGCCAACTGAATGGCGTCCTGGAGCAAATAAAGCCCGAACTCTCCCTAAAAGCCAAGAAGTCCAAACTGAGGCTGTCGAACTTTGGCTATCTCATGAGATGACCTGACTCCCTGGAAAAGATAACCACGCTTGGTAAGGAGGAGGCAGTAGGAAAAGAGGAAGGCTGCAACACGGGTGGGCAGAATCCACCACGGAAGACACGCCTGTGCCTCCGCAAGACCTGAACCAGGCGGCTGATGAGAGGGCATCTTGGTGGTCTCTCGTTGATAGGATCACCGTAAGTTGAAGCCAACACGATGGCAATTAACAGCATAAAATTCTTCTGTGAATAGCAATCCCCAAGTGTAAAGATATATCACTGAACACGAACGTTGGGATTGCCCGTGTCATTGTATTTCCCATTTCTATGTACAGCTGTGAAGGATGGACGGGGCCTTTTCCGCACGACACTCTTATAGCGCGATTATTCCACTTTCAAGCTCCTACGGAATCCTGGGGTTTGCAGTTTCGGGAGGGGCTGGCCAGCCCCTCCCGAAACTGCAAACCCCAGGATTCCGTAGGAGGTTGAAAGTGGAATCATAGCGCTGTAACAGTCTAGTGCGGAAACGGCCTCAGTTATTTCATTCTTGCATGGAGGAACAGAGAGTCTTGAAGTTTCCTTCCTGCTGCGTGACAGACCATGAGAGCTTTCGCACACTTGGCTCCCCCTCCAATTTTGAGCCCTTTTTATAAAAATCTTGTCTGTGCACAAAACCTTTTTTTCTGCAGCCACCGGTGGGCTTTCTGCAACATGTATTGCTTTCTGTACAAAGACAGACATTGTGCTTTTTTATGCAACCATTTTTTGCCCTAGAAGTCCAGATATATAAAAAAAATCACATTTCACCCGCTTCCTTAATGCAGTACTGTGATGTGCCAAGAGATCTTTCTCACGAAAGCTGAGAAAATGTGCCATATTTTTTTTACATCCTTACTTTTACGACTACAGTTTCAACCATCTTGTGGATTCTGAGAGTAGTAGTACAGAGAGAGAGAGAGAAATGTCTCCAAGTTTTGATTCAGGCTTGGACTTTGGAGGCCACAGGTGGGCAGCAACCCATCCAAAATACTTCTCCTTATGCCTCCACAAACTGGGCTTTCCAGGTGTCTCATTTTGTGATAGATGGACCACGTTCCAGGGTTTCGAATTCTGTCCTGTAAGAGGGAAATGCAGGATGTCCCATATCGTGAATTTCTCAATCTGGTGTTGAGTGAGAACACCAAGCATCATCCAGAGTTCCCAAGAATTTGGTACACAGCAAAATGGTTCCAAGTTGCATATCAAGAGCTGTAGGGGGTCCATCGGTTGTGAATGCAGCTGGCGGCCCTCCTTCACTCCCCAAGCCTTGACATGTCAAGAAATCAGCATGCAAAGCAGGCCAATGTAAGGCCCACCATAAGTCTTAGAATCCTAGAATCCTAGCATTGGAAGAGACCCCAGGGGCCATCCAGTCCAACCCCTTTCTGCCATGCAGGAACCCACACCAAAGCACTCCTGACAGATGGCCATCCAGCCTCTCTTTAAAAGCCTCCAAAGAAGGAGGAGACTCCACCACACTCCATGGAGGCAGCAGCAGATTCCACTGCTGGACAGCTCTGACCACCAGGAAGTTCTTCCTAATATTTAGATGGAATCTCTTTTCCTGAAGTTTTAAGCCATTGCCCCACGTCCTAGTCTCTGAGACAGCAGAAAACAAGCTTGTTCCATCTTCCATCTTCCAGGCTAAACATATCCAGCTCCCTAAGCCACTCCACGTAGGTCTCCACGGTTTCCAGGCCTTTGCAATAATGCTGTGATAATGGTGTTTTCTTTTTTTAAAGCAAAATAATCCTCAAACTCACATGAAACCTCACCAAGACCAACAAATCAAAACACCCTGCAAAAGAAAGCCAGATTTCAATTCAAGCGATTTTGCATATTTTCCTCTCCAATTTGCACAATCTGGGCTTTATTTATAGCACACCATCAAAGACTTTACAAAGCACACACCAAAACAGCTACCTGCCCTGAGGAAATTACAATCTATAATTAAATGGGGGTAGGGGTGGGGGTGAAGAGATGAAGCAGAAGTTGGAAAGGGAGGAAGGGAAAGACAGGGAGGGATTTTCCTGCATTTTCACATCCTTTCGTTTACTCAGGTGGTAGCAGAGTCTGGGAACTATTCTGTTATCTCCCAGCCAGTCAGAAGAACAAAGATATTTTCTGGGCAAAGAATCACCCTTCCAAACACTGCCAGAATTTCACAACCAGAACCACCACCATCCTGTACCTGAGATTTTGGGTATGGCCAACTGTTGGCCCCAATCCCCTACCTGCTGTGCCAGAAGCAGAGGAGTAAAGTGACCTACTCCTCCAACTGTCCTGATTTGGCAGCGACAATCCTAGTTTATCCTCTCTCATCCCACATTTTCAGCTGCTTTTCAAATGTCCCAGTTTCTCTCTTCTCCTCCCGCTCTTCCCCTTTCTGCTGGGCTTACTTCCATTTCTGTAAACTTTGACGATTTCTGCACTGGACTGTTATAGCGCTATTATTCCACTTGCAACATCCTATGGAATCCTGGGGTTTGCAGTTTCGTAGCCCCTCCCTAAACTGCAAACCCCAGGATTCCATAGGATATTGCAAGTGGAATAATAGCGCTATAACAGGCTAGTGCGGAAATGGCCTGAATTTAAAGTGCAAAAGTAGTTTGCACTCAGCAGCAGAGAGAGAGAGAGAGAGAAAGGAAAGAGTAAAATCTTGCCCTTCCTAGTAGGCTCAGGTAAAAGCAAACAGATACAGGCTCTCCTGGCTTGTGCCGCTACACCTGTCCCAGTTTTGATCTGTGAAATCTCGGCAGGTTTGGAGCACCCAGGTGCAAAAGAAGACTGAATCTAGGGAATTTCAGCAGGTGCAGCTTGCCAGGAAAGCTCTACCTGGGGAAATTCCAGTTTGCATGCATTGAAAGGGTACAGAGTAACCCTTCTTTGGGATCTTCTTGGTGCATTATGCTGACATAACTATGATAGAGGGCACATACAGCAGCAGAAAGGTGGCTGATCTGAAAGAAATAATGCCCTGGAGGAACAGATTTCTAGGATCTAATGGATTTGTGGAGGTTAAAATTGTTTTAATTTTTTTAACCTTTTGGAAGCCACCCTGGGTCCCATCTTAGGACAAAAATAAATAAATAAATAAATAAATAAATAAATAAATAAATTTTGGGCTGGAATCCTGTAATGTCCTGTATAAGTTCTCTTATGCACACAGCTGCAGTTTTCGGGCCTTCATGCAACACCCTTATTTGGTTCACAGTTGCCTAAGATGAGTTCCATAAATATTAACTGTTGCACATGCAACTGCACGTCCTTGGACAGTGCATCACTTGCTTCCCTGGGGTTATATGTGCAGGTCATGTGCGTTATACCTACTGCACAAGGAATCAATACGCAGGCACATGGGCAGATATGGCATCACTTGCAAAGTGTTGGTATTCAAAAGAAAATGGAGGTGTAACAGAACCACCACTTGACTTACACGTGCAGATTTAGGCCATGTGCAGAAACAAGGCTGTTATAGTGTGATTAGTCCACTTTCAACATCCTATGGAATCCTGAGGTTTGCAGTTTAGGGAGGGGCCTCAGAGGCCCCTCCCTAAACTGCAAACACCAGGATTCCATAGGATGTCGAAAATGCGATAACAGCGCTATAACAGCCTAGTGTGGAAACGGCCTTAGGCTACACCACCCACTCTTTGTCTGCTTCTCCTCACTGTCACCGCTGTGTGATGCTGGAAAGAGTACAACCGCCGGCACGGCAAGCCAACAGGTTCCAAACTCAGCTCTGCTTTTGCATCTAGCCACTCTTCAGAAAATTTGAACTGAGTCCAGTTTGTTCCCAGTTTCAGCCACTTGGAAGAGAAACCGGGGTTCTCGACTGGGAAGTAAATTGGCGCTGGGAAGGACAAAGGTGAGGAGCAGAGTCTCGGGGCCATTTCACACAGCACAGTAATAACGGTATAATTCCATTTTAACTCCTGCGGCTGTATCCTATGGAATCCTGGGCTTCGTAGTTCAGTGAGGGACTAGAGCTCCCTGTCTGAAAATTTTAAGTATTCCTCCCTAAACTGCAAAACCCCAGGATTTCACAGGACAGAACCATGGCATTTAAAGTGGAAGCAGTGTGCTAAGACCGTGTAATGTGAAAGTGATCTTGCTTTGCCTTCTTGGTCTCTCATCAAGGTCCTTTCCATTGGATCAGAACCGATAAAAATTACTTTCTTTGGGTGACAATTCTCAGAATCCCCTAGATAGTGTGTCCCAAAAAGTCTTAAGTCTTAGGCCATTTCCGCGCTAGCGTGTTATAGCGCTATGATCCCACTTTCAACATCCTATGGAATCCTGGGGTTTGCCCCAAAAAATTCTGCATCAGGTTGTGGGAGATTCCTAATGCGTAACCACAGGTGACTTATGGGGTAGTCTCCCACAATCCAATGGGATGAGTATTAATTAATTAATAGACCAAGGATGGTCCAACAAGTATCAGATTATTTAGCATGGAAGATTGGGGGGCAAATCCTTCTCCAGCCGAGCTATCAAAACTGTGTGATATCAACATCCCTTACCCCACAACCAAAAAAGCTTGACTGGGGAGAATTTTCCCGTGCCAAAAGTCTGGCATCCTGCCATACGTATTTCTTATTCATTTCAAAGCCTATCTTCACAAATTATGAGGGCTACAACTTTTTTTTGAGATTTAATATTCATTAATTTTTAGCAGAGGATATAAACTAACAAACCAACCCATAACCACAGAAAAAGAGAGAGAGAAAACAACAACAACAACAACAACAACAACAACTCTAAACTTTCTCATTTTTGGAAAGAGACAGAAAAAAACTGAACTCATTCTCTTATATATTTTCTACACTTGTGGACGGTTTCAGGCTAGACACAGAAATCTCTCCTGGAAGACCAAAACAGAACAGCACTGGAAGAGAGGGTGAAAGAGACAAGGGAAGACAAAAGTCCCGGTTTTAACTTTTAGACACAGTCTTTCCTCGGGAAACGGTACCCAACCCAACATGTACCATAGGAACAAGACTAGAGAAACCCAGAGAAATATGCAGCAATACAGAAAAATTCAAAAAACATTTTCAAATCTGGAAAGCAGAGTACTTTTTCAAAAGACATGCTGTACAATCATGGTTTTAGAAATAGGAAGCCAAACTCCAAGGCCATTTCCGCACTAGCGTGTTATAGCGCTATGATCCCACTTTCAACATCCTATGGAATCCTGGGGTTTGCAGTTTTGGGAAGGGCCGACCGGCCCCTCCCAAAACTGCAAACCCCAGGATTCCATAGGATGTTGAAAGTGGGATCATAGCGCTATAACACGCTAGTGCGGAAATGGCCTAGGACTTAAGACTTTTAGACTTGGGACCATTATGAAAGCTCTGCTCGCCAATTACTTCCCTGCTAAGTAACTAGGTGCATGAGAGCCAGAGTGGTGTAGGCATTTCAGCATTGGACTACGGACCCTGGAGATCAGGGTTTGCCTCCCTGCTTGGCCATGGAAACCCACTGGGTGACCCTGGGTGCATCACATACTCTCAGCCCCTGGAAAAGCCCATGACAGGTTTGGTTTAGGGTCCCCATAAGCCGGAAACAACTCGAAGGCATACACCAACAATACGACAAGGTAACTCCCTGGTCATACGGAAGGGCAACCTACATCTCGCAGAACCTCACCGTTCAGAAGGCCAAAGATCTGAAACCCCCTAAAGCTGCCCACTGTTTCACACTACATGGAAACTTCCTGACTTATGGTGCTTGTGAAAGTGGAAGAAAAACACACTTTTTTTCCATAGGAACAATAGCAAAGAGCACACGACTCAGAATCACAGAGCTGGAAGGGACTGTCGTGGTCGCCCCGGTCCAAAGCCCCTGCCACGCAGATACCAAGAGCTAAAGCACTCTTAAAAAGACGTCCACCCAATTTCTGTTAAAAGACTTCCAAAGAAGGAGATTATCACCATGCTTTTGAGGCAATCTATTCCACTTTCTAAACCGCTCTTACGGTAAAGAAGTTCTTCTTAACATTTCAGTGGAATCTCTTTTCTTGTCATTTGAATCCACTGCTCCACGTCCTAGCCTCCGGAGCAGCAGGAAACAGGCTGGCTCCATCTTCCACATAGCATCCCTTTGGTTATGTAAACACGGCTATCACGTCACCTGTCATCTCTCCCAAGCTGGACATACCCTGAAGTTATGTTGGCTGATGTGTACCGTGTGACAACGCTTTGAATGACAACAACACTTGCGCTTTAGGTCTAGTTCTGGCTGAGTTTTTTGCAAGAAACTGTGAAGAAATCGTCCCCGTTCTGCTTGGATGAGGTTTTAAAAGGTCTTGAGAGAGGCTCCCTGCTCGCAGGCACAACACCAGTTGTTTCAAACAAAGGATCTGCAGGAACACACACGTTCCCGAGGCAGAATGTGCCCATCATCACATCCTGTCTGGATAATAAGCTCCTGGCAAGAGACGTGAGGCAGGTGGGTGGTACGACGGCCCTGGGACAGGGATTAGAGATGGATCTCGGAGGAGGAGGGAAGGTCTCATTTTGCCAGGAAGAGCGAGTCCGGGAAGGCCAAAGAACAAGTTAAAAACAAGAACAGCGGACTCTGGTTGCTTCGCTTTGACATGAAAACCTCTTTCCCCGTGGGCACCTCTCTCCTTCTTCCCCAATTCCAACCCTGTGCCCCAAAGATTTTGGTCCTCCCAGGAAAAGACACCGCAGAGATTCCGAGCCTTAAGCCCTTCTGTCGCTCTCTCTCTCTCTCTTTTTTTTTAGAGAAAAGAAAAGGCAACAATGTCAGATTGTGCAATCGCTCCTCTTTTTCTCATGCCCGCAGGCGAAGGATTACGCACACAAAAGGATTTACACAGCCTGCGGAAACGGGAGCGTGCCAGCCAGCCAGGCAGAGCGATTCAGAAAAAAAGGGAAGAGAAAAGAAAAAGCAGAGCATTGCGACACTCAAAGCAAAGAGCAAGCCGTTTGGGGGAAAGAGGAGGAGGTGGTTCTTTGGAAAGAATATCGTCCCCCAGAGATTTCTTATTAATTATAAGCCAAAGCCGATTTATCATTGCAAACAAAGATAAAGCAACATGGATGACTCCGAAAGATGACTACTGTATATGATCGTATGAAGTCGAGAAGAATGAGGCTACCAGTGGCTACCAGTCGTAACCACTATAGATGATCTCCGTGCCTCGGGCATCCGAGCAGCTCTCCTGCCCCACTTCTGGGCTTCCTACTAACTGTCTGGTACTGGTGGAAATCATATCCTGGACTATATAGGTTCCCAATCTGAGCCAATGTAGCTTCCCTAGGTTCCATCCAACCTGGCTTCCTTGGGTCCCACCCAGTATGGTGGCTTCAAGTCCCATCCAACAGTGTCTTGGGGTCCCATCCAACATGACGTCCTGGGGTCCCAACCAACAAGGTCATCAAAAGTTCAGGAAAGTGCAGACCCAAGGGATATGATTCACACCAGACAGGAAAATAAACCCCAAAGGAACTGAGATGACAAGGAAAGGTCAGCCACACCTCTTGCAGAGAGACGGTCAGGAGGACGGGGCCGTGGCTAACAACTGCCCCAGGTGCAAAAGACAGGATCCGCTTCTGGCAGGACACGGAGCTCTAATTTCACCGCCAGAGTTGAGGCGAGGAGGGGGAGGCCAAGACAGAGGCGTGACCCCGGAGTCACTCAGAGGCCACTGTCCATTTAAGCCTCGTGTAAGTCTGTCCGCACAGGTCCTGCCACTGAGCAATAAATAAAGGGAAGGGGGCAGAAAGAGAGAGGGATGGATGCCTCCATGCCTCTCATTCCAGCAGCTTGGCCGTAACTGAAGGCCAAAACATGTATTTATGCAACAAGCAGTTAAGCCAGGCTGAATGTAAGATCATGCCTGCAGTGAGGACCACAAGGACCTGGAAAAGAAATCACAGAAGGAACCCAAAGGGTCACCTAGTCCAACCCCAGACCATCCAAGGAAATCCCAAGCTCAACCATTCCTGAGAGACGGCCATCTAACTTCGCCGTAAAGACCCCCAAGACCAGGGTCTTCCCAGAGAGTCCATTCTATTACCAAACATCTCTTCCTCCTACAAAGTTCCCACTAATGTTTAAACTCTCCTTTCCTGCCGTCCGAACTCGCTGTTTTGAGTCCTACCCAACGCACGAGCAAAAAAGAAGTCTGCTCCATCTTCCATGCAACAGTTCTTCAAACGTTCATTATACCATCTCCCAGATTTCTCTTCTCCAGGCCAAGCAACCCCCCTCAATGGCATTTTAGGGGGCTCACTTTCCAGATCTAGAGAAAACTCCCATCAAATAACGGCACTGTTTTCCCAACACAGAGCTTGCGTGTTGGGTTTTCTACTGGGCATATGACTAACAAAACGTGAAGCAGGGAACAGACATTTTACGCCGATGTCCTGCAGAAACATGGCCATTCCCCCGATAATCTGGGGGACCCTGGCTCCTGCGGGGAGTCATATGCCCAGGGAGATGCGAAGAACCTACTCTACCTGCTGCTCTTTCTGGATCTCCCCCAGCCAAAATGTGCAGAAACGGACACAAGCGGGGTGCTTCAAAATTCACACCTTTTCAGACTTAGTATGAAAAAAGGCGCATCGAGAAGAAATGTACATTGCAAAAATACATAGAAGCACAATTCAGTCTCATGTATGGATGAATGCATTAGAAGCTGGGCAATGGGAAGTACAACAGACCAAAATTTGGCTTTTGCTGGTCAGTAACGCAGACTCGGGCACTGGCTGAGTTGCAGCGATTCGGCTAGCTCACAAAAACTTTGGCCAGGAAAGAATCATTGTCCTAAAACAGGATGGCTAGAGATTGTAATTTAATCTTTCCCCACCCTGGAAGAATACAGCTTGGCTTGCTTGCCTGAGCTCCCTGTTAAGAGGGTTTGGGGTGCTATGAAATCGGGCTGCGATCCATCCTTAGCCGGCCAAGCAAAGGCTGGTGGAGAAAGAAAGGAGGACCGGAAGTGGGTTTCCAAAGGACTGCGTGGCCTGACTGCAGCTGCCAAGAACAAAAGCTCCCCAGAAAAGAAGCGCCTGAGCTGGGGGGCAGGCGTTGCATGAACCCATCAAAGTCAAACCCACACATGTGGAGGGCCAACTGTATTATGGGGTGAAATATACAGGCAAGTGCATGTGTCCATCATTTCACGGGACTGGAAGATGACACATCATGTCCACGTAAGCACTTTCCTGGGGTCTGTTGAGGATAACAGTAACTCCAATCCTTTGACTAATAATACACTTTAAAAAATAAACCAGCATTCATACTGGAGGATCATACTATATATGGTAACAGCTGCAAAAACAGAATTTGCAAAATTTTGGAAAAATGAGGACATTCCCAAAGTTGAGCAATGGCTTCAAAGTGTACAAGATATGAAAACAGCAGATGTTCTTTCACGAAAATTAAGAAACCAAACAGAAGAAGGCATAAAAAAACGAGTGGGCTCCAGCAGAAAATTACCTCCAACACAAAATATAATTAATATATCAAGAGCTTATGAGAATGAGTAGTAGGGGAAAAATACATTTATCATATTCCAAAAGGTTTTAAGAAAATACGTACTAAAGTGTTAAGGTTACTTAACAGACTATCTAATACATAAGGACCTGGAACGAAGGTTATTAAAAGATAATTGTTGAAGTACATAAATAACTGACAATATTTATGTTAATACTAAGATTTTAGGCAGAAGTGCAGGAGGATACGAAAATGCAGTAAACTTTCATGTATGTAGATAAAACTATGATGGAGAAACTGTTTTAAGTATTTGTTTTGTATTAAAATGATATACAAAAAAGATAAATAAAAAATAAAAATAAAAAAAAATAAACCAGCATTCCAGTGCCCGCTGCCCTGCCCTTACCTCTCCGACACCCTTGGCGGGCGGGCGGGCTGGCAGGTAACCCAGCCTCCCCCTGCGCACGCCCGACGCCAGCCGGCATCAGCTCACACCTGCCTTGCTTCTCAAGTGGCCACCCCTTCCTTCCACCCACCTTCCTCCTCAAGCTATGTTGACAAAAGCGTTTCAAACACCCACACGTACAACAACCATTAGCATTGCTTGCTTGCTTGCTTTAAAAAGAGAAGGCTGGCAACCCAACCCAGCCGACAATCTGGACATTTGGAGGGGGGGTAATAAAAGGAAAGGGGCAAGGTTTTGGATTTTGCAACGGGACCATCTGGCTTGCCTTCATGCAGAGTGATTTTTATCTGCCTGGGACAAACTTGGGGGAAAACAGGAAGGAAAAACGCTCAAACAATCGCTTGTGGCCCTTCTACAGAAATGCACCTGGAAACCACGAAGCCATCGAAGGAGAGGCTGATGGAGCTGGGAATGTTTAGCCTGGACAAGTGGAGGTTGAGAGGCGACACGATAGCCATGTTTAAATATCTGAAAGGATGTCATAGGCAGGATGGAGTAAGCCTGTTTTCGGCTGCTCCAGAGACTAGGACACGGAGCAGTGGATTCAAATTCCAGGAAAAGAGATTCCCCCTAAACATTAGGAAGAATTTCCTGAAGGTAATGGCAATTTGGCAGTGGAATACGCTGCTTGGAATGCAGTGGAGTCTCCTTCTTTGGAGGTTTTTAAAACGAGGTTAGATGGACATCTGTCAGGAGCGCTGTGATCGTGTCTTCCTGCACGGCAGGACGGGGTTGGACTGGATGGCCCTTGGAGCCTCTTCCAACTCTTTGATTCTATGAGCTGTGTCCAGGACAACTGGCAGCAAGGTTTCAGCTCCTTTGGGCCACAGCCAAAATCCTAAGAGTTGCTGCGGCACTTTCTAAGCCTAGGATGGGCACCCGTGACCCGAAAGCTTTCAGTGAACTAAAACTCCCATCGTCCCTCCCTCGCCATTGACCAGGCTGACTAGGAGTGATGTCCAACCACATTTCAGTGCCCACTTTTGCCTCTGTCGGTTCTGCTGCAGTGGCTCCCAGTCTTGGACTTCTGCTCTCAGGATACCGAATAACCACTAGCCCCGCCGGCTGGGATTTCTGGGAGCTGAGGATCCAACTTCTCCATAACTGAAGACTGAGAACTTCTGATCGAGGCTGATGCAGGAAATCCAGAGGCAGGACATCGCCAAGAGGCGGTCATCCAGCAAGGGAGAGATCTTCCAATGTGAAAGGGTCCTTCGGTTCCTTTCCATCATCTTCCAGATCCATTATATAGATTTTGGGCCCCAATTGCCCTTTCCTATTTTGCGCCTGTAGCTTTGGCCACCCTGCCAAGCTAGGCTGCTGGGTACAGGTGGCACGGCCTTTTCTGTAGCAGCACCACGATTCTGGGACTGTCTTCCAAGGGAGGTTAGATCCACTCCTAATTTTCTGGGGGTAGCCAAGTCCCTTTCCGCACTACACTGTTATAGTGCTATTATTCCACTTTCAACCCCCTATGAGATACTGGGGTTTGCAGTTTAGGGAGGGGCATTTGGATTTGTCAGCCAGAGAGCTCTTTGGCCTCAGTAAACTACAAAGCCCAGAATTTCACAGGATGCTGAAAGTGGAATAATAGCACCGTAACAGTGTAGTGCGGAAAGGCACCACGTCTGTGTTGTGTCGCATGGCATTTCCTCCTTGAAAACAAAGGTGGCTCCTTTGCTGCCAGACTCTTAATTGCCCGTAGTTTTAGAACTGTTTTTAAAGAAGGAGTTTTAGCTCACCTGATTTTAATTTTGAATTTGGAGCCAACATGGGAGACCAGGGTTTTGAATCCCAGTTCAGCCATGGAAACCCACTGAGTGACCTTGGCCAAAGTCACACTCTCTCAGCCTCAGAGGAAGGCACAGGAAAATCCTCTCGGAACCAATCTTGCCAAGAAAAACCTGTGATAAGTTTGCCTTAGGGTCACTCTACGCCAAAAACAACCTGAAGGCACACAACAATACATTTAATGTTTTAAATGTTTTCGCCTCAAGGGACACTGGTGGGTGGAAAGGCCACAAACAAATGCTACGAGCAAACGAAAGAGAGAGGCAGTCATGCCTGCACACGCAGGAGAAAGCTAAGGAGCAAACAGGACGCCTGGGATGCTTCCTCACCCATGGGACAGGCAGGAAGTGATGTGGGAAGGCAGAGGCTAAAGACAGCAGGCTGTCCCCCACAAGGAATCTAGGACCCTCGGAACGTGGCCAGAGGAGGGCAACCAAAACGGTGAAGGGGCTGGAAACCACGAAGCCCTATAAGGAGCAGCTTAGAGAACTGGCGATGTTTAGCCTGGAGAAGGGAAAGTTAAGAGGGAACATGATAGCCATGTTTAAATATTTGAAGGGATGTCGTATGGAAGATGGAGCAAGCTTCTTTTCTGCTGCTCCAGAGACTAGGACATGGAGCAATGGATTCAAACTACAGGAAAAGGGATTCCACAAAGGAAGAACTTTGTGATGGTAAAAGCAGTTCAGCAGTGGAGTCCACTGCTGCCTCGGAGTGTGGTGGAGGCCCCTTCTTTGGAGGTTTTAAACAGAGGCTGGATGGTCATTTTCTGGGGGTGCTTTCAGTGTGTCTTCCTGAACGGCAGTGGGTGGGACCTGACGGCCCTTGGGGTCTCTACGATTCTACCACTCTGTGACCCAAATCTCTCCTCGGTACCCGCTCAGGGTCATTTTACGACACAAAGACCTCCCCTGCAATTCCCAATGGGGTAAATACAAAACCAAGCTCTTAAAACAGAGAGGCGGTGTGGACTAGCGGTTTGAATCTTGGACTACGAATCTACAAGCCTGGCTTTCAAGCCCACATTTAGGCACAGACGTCCCCGGAGCGGACTTGAGCAAACCACCTCTTGTCCTCGCCGTCAAAGGAAATTGGTCGCAAATGCCTGCCCCCTCCCCAAAGAAATTTAGACCCTGAAGAGCTTGTGTTCCCTTCCCACTCTGTGGTTCTATGAAACCCCCGGATGGACAAACCAGGAGGGGCCAGGTCTGGTCCCACACAGCTGGGGAACCGCGTGAGCTGATGTCCGAGGAAAAAAAGAAAGAAGGGAAGGAGGGAAGGAAGGAAGGAAGGAAGGAAGGAAGGAAGGAAGGAAGGAAGGAAGGAAGGGAGGGAGGGAGGGAGGGAGGGAGGGAGGGAGGAAGGGAAGGAAGGAGGAAAGAAAGAAGGAAGGAAAGATAGATTTGCAAATTGCTGCTGCCCAGGTGTGCCTAGACCACTCTCTGCCAGGACCCCCACACCTGCTGAACTTCTCCTTCTTGCTCACGGTGCTTGGCAACTCCCTTGGCCTTCCCAGCCCATTCCTGGCTAGGGCCATTTCCGCACTAGACTGTTATAGTGCTATCCTTCTACTTGCAACGTCCTATGGAATCCTGGGGTTTGCAGTTTTGGGAGGGGCCGGCCGGCCCCTCCCAAAACTGCAAACCCCAGGATTCCATAGGACGTTGCAAGTAGAAGGATAGCACTATAACAGTCTAGTGCGGAAATGGACTTGGAGCGTCCGAGGGGATGAGATCCGGAACGCCTCCCCAGGAGCGCGGCACGGGGAGAAAACAGCCAAGGACCGCCTGTTGCCACCTGTCAGTTGTGGGGATTAATCGACCTGAGCAAGAGCTGGGAGCGGCGCATTCCTCCCCCGGACCGCGCCCCGCCAAAGACGTTGACATCAGGCACGCGGGGGGGGGGAGGTTTGCTGTGGGCGCAGCTCCCCCTGATATTTGTGCCGCTGGTGCAAAGAATCACAGAAGAGGGGGTGGGAGAGGGGAAGAGGATGAGGGAGGGGAAGCTTTGGCCCCGCAAAAACCCGCAAGCAAGATGCGCCCGAGGCGCATCGCCCACTTTGCGCCCTCCGGGCAAGGGCGCGGCCGGCGAAGCCAGGCCGGACATCGGGCGGCAGCTGCCTTCTCCTGCAAGGTGAAAGCCGGACGGCTTCGGGGAGAGGTGGCAGCGAGGAGGCGGGAGTGAAGAGACGTAGCCTCCGGGCAAGCAATTGGAGAGGAGAGGCCGGTTCCCTGTGTTTGCTCCCTCCCGCCTCCCCTGCCTCTGCATTCTCTTCCAGGGCACTTTGGACAACATTTATAGCTTACAGCTGCGGCAATGTGCACACATATACATTTAATTTTGCCTTTAAAGATCTCCAGTAATTACAATTCACGTCAGCATTCATCTCCCGTGAAAGCAAAAAGGAGAAAAGGGGAACAATTTCAAAACAAAAGGATTGAGAAACTCAGCAAAGAAATCTAGGAATGGACACCATCTCAGGGTTACGACCTCCCAGTCCACAGGGTCAATCTTCCGTCCACCACCTGACCATGGCTGTCTTCTCTCCGTGCAGCGCTCCCGGGGAGGCTTTCCGGATCTCCGCCTGGGTCACTCCACTTCAAGGGGCAGTCATGTCTTGGAATGAGAGTCAAAACTCCAGGGTCCTTTCACACAGCCCAGTTATAGGATAGCTATTCCACTTTACCTGCCATCATTCCATTGTATGGAATCCTGGGATTTGTAGTTTGGTGGCACGCACCAAACAAGTAATGATCCCCATGCAAAAAAAAAGCTAGCCTGTCATGGTATGTTCTTTTGCAAGGAAGAACACTGATTGATTAGCAGAATGAATTTATATCCTGCTTTTCTCCCAAGATGGGATTCAATGTTCTGCCATGTGTATGCCCACATTATGCTGCGCGAATTGCTACCTGGAGCATGAAGTAGTACCGCGCAGCTGTTGCAGTTGGGTGCCTCCAAGTCATTTTTGACTTACGGTGACCCAAAGGCAAATCTCTCAAGCAGTTTTCTGGGGCTGAGAGTGTGTGTCACGGCCAATGTCACCCAGTGGGTTTCCATGGCCGAGCAGCGAGTCAAACCATGGTCTCCAGGGCCATGGGCCAATGTTCAAAGCACCATGCCAAGCTGGTTCTGTTTAGGAGAACTGGGACTAGCCCAGGGGCAAACGGAACACTCCACAGAAGGTCACAAGTGAGGAAGGATGGAACTATCAACCTAAATTAGCAGGTTCAGATCGGGTGTCTGAATTTGGAAGATGCACTTCAGGTTAACCTGCGAAATTCTTTGGAAAATTAAGATGTTTGCAGCTATCCTAAGAGCCCACCATGCCAGCAGGAAACTTCCAAGGAAGTGCATTTTTGAGGAAGTATGTTGGATAAAACAACTCCCAAACAGCCGCTCTCTCCGGCACCTCTGCGCACAGCTCAAACATCGGCACACCTTTGTCAATACAGCTTTCCATGCAACCTGGAAGGCTGATTTTGCAAATTTCCCAGGGGAGTCGTAACGAATATGCACAATGATTCATTTCCAGGTTAATAAAGAGAAGGGAAGAATAATACAACAGCAAGACTTCTGTGGAATTTTCCTCATATTCTAATGTCTCGACAGTGGTGGTGGTGGTGGGGCTCTTCTACAGAGAAATATATGATAGGGGAGGGTAGAGCCTTTTCAGTAATGGCTTAAGGAATTAATGGCTTAAGGAATTAAGTAATGCAGAATTCCTTCCCAGAGACTGTCTGTGAAGGCCTTCCCTGCTCCTAAGGTGCAAAATGCTGAGCTACTGCTGCTACAAGATTAAAACATAAAGCAAAAGTAATGCATTTAACTCCAGATTAACAAATTAGAAGGAAGGTTCCATACATGAAATCCTTAAGGGAATACGGGTACTTTGGAATTAACCCCCTAAGGTCAGGGGGAAAAAAGGAGGGGACACATATAAATGGGTAAAACTCCATGAGGTCACCTGACATTGATGACAGAAATATATTCAGAAGCACCAAGATTTATAAATCTTAATTTCTGGTTAATATCTGTATTCGATTGAAACTTCACCAAATTCACTTCAACATGGGTAATATCTCTTTCTATCTGAGTAGATGCTTCCAGAAACTCAATTACAGCAGTGTGATCTTGGATTAACTGCCATGGTGTCGTTGTATGGAATCCTGGGATTTGTAGTTTGCTGATAGACTTGGAATCCTCTGAGAGAGAACTCTAGGGTCCTTTCACATGGCCCAGTCATAGGATAGCTATTCCACTTTAACTCCCATCATTCCATTGTATCGAATCCTGGGATCTGCAGTTTGCTGATGAGACTTGGAATTCTCTGCTAAAAAAGGCCTTTGTCCACTCTCTTGAACAACAGAGCAGAAGAGCTCTCCTGCTCAGAATTCTTTCAAGAAACCACAAATCCCAGGATTCCACGGGATGGAGTTAAAAGTGGGATCAATCTGTCCTAACAATGCAGTGTAGAATAATATAGAGATAATTAAAGGATAAACGCACTCCTAGACTATGGGGATTTTTGACATTAAAATAAAACCCAACGTATTTTTTCAAAGAGTATATTTGCATTATGAATTGCATGAACTATCCTTCCCAAGGTACTCTGTGAAGAGGAGGATTAAACAAGGGCACTTGGAGAACTGTAGATCACAGGAGTGAACTACAGCTCTCTCGAAGAGAACTGAAAATCCTATACCAAATCCAATCTACAAATCCCAGGATTTGTAGGTCGAGCCACGTCAGTTAAAGTGGTATCAAAGCATTACAGCTATACCGTGAAGACATAGCTTTAGTCTGCAACACTGGAAGAGAGACTCTTTCTTCCACGGTTCGTACACAGCAGGTATTTATATGTCCAGTCCTAGAGGAGATGTGGGTCTTTCCATGATATCTAAAGAAATTCCTCGAGATGCCAGGCAGATTCAGAGGACAAAGTAGGAGAGCAGAGGGCAAAATCCCAGCATTATCAACTGGCAGCAATGAAGATAAGAAGAGCACAGGAAGAAGCATGGAGGAAAAAGTCACTTGGTTTACCAATTTCGTGGCAACAAAGCAGACAGAATCTGCTCTCAAATGCAAACTGGTGCAATTGGGAATCTTTACCAACCCAGACTGTCTAAGAAGCATAAAATGTGTAGAGAAGAGAAGGACTGCGGGGGGGGGGGGACCCTTGAGAAATTGAGGAGGGGAAAAACATTTTCTCCATTTCTTTCCCAAAGCCTTCATTCCCCTGGAAAAAACTTTTTTAAAAATGGACTATGGAGAGTTTCTTTTACAGTGATGAATACAATATCCAAGACAAAGTGCTTCTATGCTTAACTCTTCTCCCAGCACATCATTTCTAAAACTATACAGCAAGCAGATTTTTAGGTAAAAGAAGCCCTCAAGTATAAAAATACACCACTCAACACCAAGGCCAGAATCATCCATGCTGCAGTATTTCCACCTTTTATGTATGGCTGTGAAAGCTGCATGTTGAAGAAAGCTGGCAGGAAGAGAATTAACGCATTTGAAATGTGGTGCTGGAAAAGAGTTCTGGGGGTACCCTGGACTGCTAAAATGACAAATGGATGAGTCCCAGAGCAAATCGAGCCTGAACGCTCCCTGGAAACGAAGATGGATAAATTGAGATTGTCATAGTTGGCCGTATCATAGGAAGACGTGATTCCCTAGAAAAGACAATGACGTTTGGGAAGGTGGAAGGCAGTAAGAAAAGAGGAGGATTCCTTTGCAGGTGCATAGACCCAGTCAAGGAATACACACAGAATCACTGAGTTGGAAGAGACCCCCAAGGGCCATCCAGTCCAACCCCCTTCTGGCATGCAGGAACCCACATCAAACCACTCCCTTTGACAGGTGGCCATCTAGCCTCTCTTTAAAAACCTCCAAAGAAGGAGACTCCACCGCAGTCTGAGCATATTCCACTGTCAAATGGCTCTTATCGTCACGAAGTTCTTCCTGCTGTTTAGGTGAAATCTCTTTTCCTGTCGTTTCAATCCATTGCTCCATGTCCTAGTCTCCGGAACAGCAGAAAACAGGCTTGCTCCATCCTCCAGATGACATCCCTTCAAATTTTTAAGCATGGCTGTCATGTTACTCCTTAACCTTCTCTTCATCAGGCTCAACAAACCCAGCTCTCTAAGCCGTTCCTCATAGAACTTCATGGTTTCCAGGTCTTTTACCCCTTTGGTCACCCTCTTCTGGACATTTCCCAGTTTGTCATTATCCTTCTTGAATTGTGGTCCCCAGAACTGGGCATGGTATTCCAGGTGAGGTCTAACCAAAGCAGAACAGAGTGGTACTGTTACTTCCCTTCATCTTGATACTATGATCCCACTGATGCAGCCCAGAATCGCGTTGGCTTTTTTAGCTGCTGCATCACACTGCTGACTTATGTTCAGCTTGTGGTTCACTGAGACTCCTAGCTCCCTTTCACATGTACTGTTTTCAAGCCAGGTATCACCCATCCTGCATCTGTGTACTTCATTCTTTCTTCCTAAGTGTAGTACTCTACATTTCTCCTTGTTAAAATTCATTTTGTTAGTTTTGGCCCGGCTTTCTAATCTGTCATCCCTGAATCTGCACGACCTGAGCAGGGTGGTTGAGGAGAAGTGACTTGGCAGTGGGGGCAGGGGTCTCCCATCCATAGGGTTGCCATAAATTGAAGGATGCCATATGGTGGATGGAGCAAGCTTGCGTTTTGCTGCTCCAGAGACCAGGACATGGAGCAACGGCTTTAAACATCAGGAAACGAGATTCCACTTCAACATTAGGAAAAACAACCAGAATCCTATATCACTTGCATCTAGTTCTGGGCACCGCAACTGAAGAAGGATACTGACAAGGTGGAACGGTCAAAGGCTTAGAAACCATGAAGCCCTATCAGGGATGGCTTAGGAAGCTGGGTACGTTCCGCCTGGAGTAGAGAAGGTTGAGAGGAGCTAAGACAGCCCTTTTTCAATATTTGAAAAATTGTCATTTGGAGAATGGGGCAAGCTTGTTTTCTGCTGCTCCAGAGACTAGGACATGGAGCAGTGGCTTCAAGCTACAGGAGAAGAGATTCCACCTAAACATTAGGATGAACTTCCTGATGGTAAGAGCAGTTCAACAGTGGATTATTCTGCTTGGCTGGAAAGCTCTTGGCTGGAAAACTTTCAAGACAGCATTGGAGGGAGGGGGTACGTGTGCTGTAAATTGCACCATTTCATCCAGTAAATTTCCAGCTGATTTGAGACACCTTACCCCTCCCTCCCTGCCGCTCCCACCCCTTATTCCCCCTCCTCCCCTCCCGCTCATGTTCCCTCCCCACCTTCCACCCCCAAACCAAGTCGAGGGCAGGTCCCGTCAGGTCCTGCTTCGCGGCAAATGGCAGCGTCCCCAATTTCCTCACCAGCCCTGCAGGCTACAGGGAAGAGGCAAGCCCCAACCGGGACGGCAGCAGCTTTCAAGAGCTCGGCGCCTCTGGTCTTGTCTTCGCGCATATTTTGCAAGTAGCATCATGCCTCCCGCCCCATCTCTCCGCCGCACATGCAAGCCCGGCCAGCCACCTCGAACCTCTCTCTTTCTCTGCTTCGGTCTCACAGAATGCGCTCCGGCAACGAACAGGGAGAAGAAGGGATCCAAAACACGCAAGAGAGCAAAGCAGGCCTTTTGTGCCGCTCTTTTTTGGTGCTTTTCATCCCTCGGATTCAAGCTACTAGACCTCTTGAAGCCCCTGCGGCGAATGGAGTTTAGACACTGCCTCTCTCCCCCGTTTTAAGGCTTTTTTATTAAGGTTTTTCTTCCCAGGTACAACAAAAATATAAACAAAACAGCACAGAAAGAAAGAAAAAATAGAAAACTAAAGAGAAAAGGAAAATAAAACATACATATAGAAAAAGGGGAAATATAGCTAAATAACTTCCGACTTTGTTTTCAACAGCTATGACGATATACATCAGAAAGTCCTGCCACACTTTCTAAATACTAACTCATACACCTCATCTGCTAATCCACTCATATATTAATTGTCAAAACCCACGGTTATTATTCATTATTTTTTCCCTTAAAAAGTCTATCAACCGATTCCAATCTTTTAAAAATATCTCTAATGATTTTTCTCTAATCAAGCTCAATAGTTTATCCATTTCTGCTACCTCATTCTGAAACTGCCTCTCTGTGCCAAGCAGAACAGTGGTTTATTTAAAATGTAATTATTAAAAATAAAGGGATACTAATTCTAAATTATTAACCTGTAGTCTAAAAAGAACAAAAACTAGCCCGAAGGACAATTAACGCTATTAAAACAAAAGATGGTATGTTGGTAACTTCTTCAGAAAAGTTAGCTGAGGCATTAAAAACTTCAATAAAGAACTGTATAAATCTAAGACTGCGCCACGAGAAATTTTCCATTTTTTTCCAGACTCATTTATTTCAATTTTAACTTCCAAAGAACAAAATCCATGCCTTCACTCCCCAGTAACATCTAATGAAATGGTAATAATAATTAAAGAGAGAGGAAAACCAAGGAAAACTCCTGGATTTGGTGACTTCACAACCAAGTTCCATAAGACATCTGAAGCTGAAATTGTTCCACCTCTTTGACACACTGGTATAAATATTTATTTCTGGAATTGGGTTGTAGGGAGTAATATGTTCATCGCTGTCAACATTTTAAAAATATTCCCTAAAAAGGGTGTGCGTGCACTTGCAAAGCACCCAAGAATCATCTGGGAGATGATCTAAGAGCTGGCTGGGGGATTCTGG
This sequence comes from Cyclura pinguis, assembly GCA_030412105.1. Taxonomy (NCBI): domain Eukaryota; kingdom Metazoa; phylum Chordata; class Lepidosauria; order Squamata; family Iguanidae; genus Cyclura; species Cyclura pinguis. The sequence goes on from CM059601.1 coordinate 2,935,650, forward strand.
GACTTGTAGTCCTAAAAGCAACTTTCCCAAGGTCGGGGTGTGACCTTCTTACTTTCCCAACCCAGTACAGGTGTTTCCAGTTTGCCTTCCAAAGAGAGGCCAGGAGGACACACATATTTTAGGGCTGCCGCAGACCCGCCACTGAAAAGGCAGAAATATGCACTGCCACGTCCATGTTCCACCAAGTCGGGGCCGCTACCGTGGCACAAACGAATCTGTTCCACTCCCACAACTCCACCAGAAGCAGGAGAGCCCCAGCTCCCAAATCTGTTTTTGCCAAATCGTTTGCTGGTGTACACACCCAGTACTACACAGTAATTAGGTTTTTAAGATTAAGGCAAAGACAAAGAGCCATAAATCCTTTCATGGTGCAGCGGGGGGGAGACAGCCACACCTTTTCTTTCCACGGTGAGGAGGAAGAAAGCAAACCAAAACAACCATGCTTTTTTAGCAGAAGAAACAAACAGGGACAGGTGCCTACCCTTCCAACACAATCCTGTGGCGCAATGCCCCAAACACGGCCCACGGGACATACGCAGCCCCCAGAAGCCAACTTTCGTGGCCCCTGACAGCTTTCCAAAGCCCCACACTCACCCCACCTTCTTTTTTTTTTAAATCAGGTTCTGCTTCGAAATTATTGCAGAAAGCATCCCAAACCCATGCCAGCATCCCTCCGCAGGCCTCTTCATAACAGCCGCAAGAAGCAAAGCGACACCGTCATTGGAGAGGGGCCGCCGGAGACGAAAAGAGAGGCGTTTGGGTTTAACGTGCCATCTTGGGCCCTAAGCAGGGTTAGCTCTGGTTGGATGGGAGACCGTCAAGGAATACTGGATGCCGTGGGCTCTATTTCAGCGGAAGCAACTAGCAAAAACGCCGCTGGGTGTTCCTTGTCTAAGAAAACCCTATGAAATTCTGGGTGTTGCAATAGGTCAATAGGTGACTTGAAGGCACATATACACAAGAAGGCGTGTGGGTGGCAGGGGGTGGCTCAAGGGGCCTGGGGAGGAATTGGCTGCCGGTCCCCATACAGTCCACCCACCCCTGTAACACACGGAGGGCTCCCAGTCGCAAGGAAAAGAAATGCATTTGCCAGGAGAGAAGCCCAACTGGAAACCAGCATGTCTATCATCCAGAATGACCACCCGTGGAGAGAAGGAAAGGATTGCAAGGCAACCGGGCAAAGCACACTTGGCCATTTCCGCCCTGCACTGTTATAGTGCTATTATTCCACTTTCAAGCTCCTGTGGAATTCTGGGGTTTGTAGTTTCCTGAGGCCAAAGAGCTCTCTGGCTGAGAATCCTAAATGCCCCTCCCTAAACTGAAAACCTCAGGATTCCACAGGATGTTGAAGGCGGAATAATGCCACTAGTACAATGTAGTGCAGAAACGGCCCTAGTCCAACTTTCAAACCAGTACACTATGCCGGTTCTGCCTTCAAGTCACCTCTAACCTATAGGAATTTTATAATACAATTTTCTTAGCGACATTTATTCCAAGGAGGTTTGCTCTTCCCTTCTCTGAGGCTGAGAAGGCACGACTTGCCCAAGGTCACCCAGGGGCCTTCTATGGCTGAGCAAGGTCTCCGGAAGTCCAAGACCATTTCTGCCCTACACTGTTTTAGTTCTATTATTCCACTTTCAAGCTCCTGTGGAATTCTGGGGTTTGTAGTTTCCTGAGGCCCAAGAGCTCTCTGGCTGAGGATGTTAAAGGCCCCTCCCTAAATTGCAAACCCCCAGGACTCCATAAGATGCTGAAAGTGGAATAATACCACCATAACACTGTAATGTGGAAACGGCCTTTGTCACAGATGTCGGTACACTGGGGTAGTTGGGTGAGAATTCTTTTCACCAGGCTAATAATTCTTCTGGGCACGTTTGCAAACCTGCTGTGGCAATTCAAGGTAGTCTTAGAGCATTTCCGCACGACACCCTTATAGCGCGATGATTCCACTTTCAACCTCCTATGGAATCCTGGGGTTTGCAGTTCCGGGAGGGGCCGGCCGGCCCCTCCCGGAACTGCAAACCCCAGGATTCCATAGGAGGTTGAAAGTATAAGAGTGTCGTGCGGAAATGGCCTTAGACTGGAACTCTGTAGTTCCAGAGTAGACTCATTCGGCAGAATGGTTAGTCAAGAGACAGGTAAATCCAACGGCTCTACTCCAGTCGGGACTAGCAACAAGCCTAAGGTCCCAAGAGAAGGTTGGAGAGCCTGCCTCTTTTTTCCTTCCCTTGTGGATCCCAAGTTTCTTCTGCTACGCCTAATTACCAATGCAGAACTCAGCACCAAAGTCCTTTATTCTTCTAGATTTCTGGGATTTCTGAAAGCAAACTGTGAAGGAGGATTCTCACTTCCTCCCCAACACTTTCCGTATTTGCCCAGTGTGATATGCACCGAAAAGTATACAGGTTATCTGTTATCCGGAAATCCAAAACCCTCCAAAAACCAAAAATTTTTGGTGCCGGCTTCCACCTTCGAGGCAGCAGACCGGCACTCCTGCCCGTTCATTTCTCAGATCCCCAGTCTCTCTCCAGGCTCACATCTCATACACAACATAAGTAGCAAATGAACAAGATGCAAGGCTGGAGAGAGACACGAGGATCTGTGCAATGATGGGAATACAGGCATAGTTTTCAGCACAGAGAAGCAACTGCTGAGCTCCTGAGACATTCATTTGCAGACTTCCATGAGATCTTCTGTGCTGTGCTGTATTTTTTGCACGTGCAAAAACAGGTATTCCAACATCTGAAAAAATCCAAAACACAAAACACCTCTGCTTCCAAGCATTTCGGATAAAAGATACTCAATCTGTATCTCTTATCAAGTGCTTTCCTTGTACAACTGCAGAATTTCTTTTAAAAAAATTTTTACACTTAAAAAAAAAAAGAGTCAGGGATTGTGTTTTCCAATTTAATTACTATTTTGAAGACACAGGTACATATCCCTGCATTGTGATATTTGGAAGAGTTCCCACTAGAAACAGAGTGGAGTTTCAGGTCTCTTAGAATGCTGGAACACCAACAGAAGAAAAATATAGAGAAAAAAAACCATATTCATTTCTAGTTATTAGCCTTTAATCTAGGATATGCCGCACATGTATCATTTGATACTAGAATATCTGATGCACAAAAGTTACACACTATGGATGCTATCTGAAAGATGTGCACAAATAAGTATACACAGAGAAAACAACAAAAATACCAAACAGCCTAGCCTTCACCATTCCAACTAACTTGTTTCTGAAGTCTTCAGCCCTAGATTTCAAAGGAGACTCCATCTGGGCATTACAGCAAACCATGGTTTAAGTTTGTGTATAATTTCCTAAAGGAAGATGCTTATATTTCTCCATAGTAAAGCTGTGAAAATTCCTCAGTCTCAAATTTTGGTGAATTTCACTGAATCCCCCTTAAAATGTTCTTTCTGTCCTAGTTTCCTATCAGGTTGCAAAATTCTGTGTTTCATTTCTGCTTGAAATTCATACTTTTTAAACATATTTCTCCTCCTTTGTGTGTTTCCTTATTCACTTTATTTAACTAATGCAACCTTCTTTCATTAACTAAAGCATGCTCTTGCATTTTCTTTCTTCCAGTTATGCACATTTTGGCCCTATGCGTTTGAGGATATGCATGCGTATCTTAGAAGTGCCCTGCACACCTCACAAATGTGTTGAGCAAGGTGCGCACTGACTTACAACACATGCCAGGTGATAAGCAAAATGCTACATTCACTGAGACAGTAGAGTCCAATGGAACTACGCAAAAGTAGTGGATCCAAACTACTGCTGCTTGAAGCGTCATACGCAATTTTGCAGAAGATGCAAAACATCTATGGGGTTGTGAGGTCAGTGGCTCAAGGTGTGAAATTATACCATGGCAAGGATCCATGTTTCCATCCATCCTTTAACACACCTTCACTAAACAGCAATCCTCAGCATAGCATTAGTGTCCTCTTGTGCCTGCGATACAATCTTTCTGCCCCAGGCCCTGCATTCCCTATGCGCGCCTCCCATGCCTGATGCCCAGAGGGACCACTGGCGTAACCCCAATGCACCAGCGCAAACCTACGATTTATACCTTGTGCCAGCTGCACTCTAATTGCAGCCCTGACTTAAAAATGCAAGGGAGATAGCAAAGGAGGCAAGGGGAAGCCACATGCAAAGGAGGCACAAGGCATCAAACACAGCAGCAACAGTGGCATTAAGTAGAACATGGCGCATGAGGATTGGGACGGAAAGCTCATACTAGACCATGGCAGCAAGTCAAGCCTACGCACAGAAATGAGAAAACACCGTAATTCCAACAAACGAAGACGGGACGCTGAAACTGACCGACCTCGCTGAAACAGACAAATTATCAACACTGATTAGAGAGAAAAAAATTGGCATCATTTTCGAAACACTGGGGAGCCTTTGGTTATCTTTTGGCAGAAGAGGGAAAATAACATGTCAACTGCAGGTTTTGACAAGTAATTGTTTTGGTGAAGTTGAAGAAGTGCATGAATAGCACATAGCCAGAGAAGTCATCTTCTACAGTAAAATGTATAATCATCATCAGGGAAGTTGGAAATCCATTTTTTTTCTTTCTTTTTTGTGTGCGCTTTCTTTTTTCCTTTTGTTTTCTTTTTGCTTGTATTGAAAAGTTTCTAGCAAAACATATATGGATAAAAAAAAGAAAAGAATTGGGACAGAAAGCTACTCAGCAGCAGCTCAGAAACTGGGAGGTGTGCTCTTTTTTTTTTTGGACTACAACTTCCAGAATCCTCAACCAGGTGTTCTGAGCAGGACACAGACCCAATTCTAGGCTCCCGAGACTTCATCTGATACCGAAAACTGACACACATTCCTGTTACAAGATCAGCTTAATTGAAGGTAAATGCATGGAGCAGCAAGTGGCAGAACCCGGCATCTGAATGATTTTTCCTACCCAGACCACCCAGGGTCAAAAACTTCAGGTCTCCGTGACTGACTAATGGGTACCCTGGGCTAGGATGCAACCCCTGGGCAAGCTGCCTGGAAGACGGATCCATGCCGTTACAGAGGACTTCTCCTTGTTGTTGTTGCGTGCCTTCAGGCTGTTTTCAACTTATAGAGACCGGAAGGTGAAACTATAACTGGGTTTTCTTGGCAAGATTTTTTAGGAAGGGGTTTGCCTCCATTGCCTTCCTCTCTGAGGCTGAAGGAGTGTGACCTGCTCAGCGTGATTCCATGGCTGAGTGGGAATTTGAACCTTCGCCTTCCAGAGTCCTAGTCCCAAATACAAACCACTACACTACACTAGCTCTGCCTCCAAGTTGACTCCAACTTATGGTGACCCTATCCTAGGGTTTCCTCGGCAATTAGGAAAGGGCCTTCCTCTCTGAGGCTGAGAGTGTGTGACTTCCCCAAGGTCACCCAGTGTGATTCCATGGCTCAGCAGGGATTCAAACTCTGGTCTTCCAGAGTCCTAATATAGCACTCTTAACTACTGCATCACGCTGACTCGCTTATATGGAGCAGAATCAAAAAAACAAAACTGAGCTGTGCAGGCAAGCTTTCTCTGGCACTCACGTCCTCAAGCTTTCTCTGGCACTCACTTGTTTGCCACTTTATATAAGGGACACCATTTTACCATGATATTCTATATTAGGGACAGGCCAACCGAATCCTGGGCAAGGATTTGAGATTCGTGAATCCGAATCCCTGCGCCAAATTAGGCAAACTGAATCTTTCAAATCCACCAACCAAATAGTTTGTTGGAGACCGGGACACCTGAAAACGTGGGCGACCAGACACACAAGGGGAGATGGCAAGTAGGTGAGTTTTTCCCCTGGAGTAAAAATGGCCTTTGCTAACAATCTCAGAAATTACACCTGGGGTTGTATTCCAATGTATTTAAATTGAACATTTAATATTTAAGTTCAGCACTTGACTGGAAGGTGCAGTGTTCTTGAGATTTCAAGGGCAGCTGAAAGATTCCTTTGCATGGCTCCCTTGCAAAGCTCTTTCGTGCACAATTCTGGGCTTTGCAGTTTTACCAGGTGTCACAGCCTTCTCTGCCAAAGTGTGCTGGAGCATCATCAAGCTACAAATCCCACAACGCCGTAAGGAGCTATGCAAAGAAAAGCCAGTTTTGACCTGGTCTATCTCTCTACTGTAGTACGTGGCCCTGTTTACACAGGCAGGAAAAGGTGGGATTAATCCACATTTTCCTGCCTGTGTACAAAGGGCCTTCATGACATTTTCAGTCTGGGGAGATCCTGAGGCAAAACTAGGACAATTGCCTTGGCCAGATTTCTTCAGAGGGAGTTTTGCCTTTGCCTAGGCTTTTGCTAAGGCTGAGAGAGTGTGTCTTGCCCAAGATTATCCTTCTTTCTCTTGCTTTTTGAATCCTTTTTTTAAAAAAAAGTATTCCAAAGATTCGAGATTCGTGAGATTCGTGGATTCCCAGAACCTTCCAGGGATTCGGAAAATTCTGGATTCGTCCCATCCCTATTCTATATAATGGGACTTGAGCATCCGTGGATTTCGGTTTCCATGAGGGGTCCTGAAACCAAACCCAGGCAGATCAGAGATGTTTTCCAGGAAATTTTCTGATGCTACATTCTTGTGTGGAAAGTTTTCCATGGTAGAGAAAGACAGAGATTTCTCCACAGTTCTCTGCACTGTATTGCAACCTGTCTTTAGGTGAAAAGATAATAATGCTCCACTAGCCCTGAATCAGACTTTTTCTCAGGATGAAATGGAACTGGTAAGTAACACAGAGAAAGTTGAGTTAAGCTGGAGGTATTACAGCTAACAAAAGAAACTGAAAATGGTTGATACAAAATACATCACATACAGGTCCCATTAGGCATGTGTTCTAAAAAACAATGCTTTTTCCAAGGTAGTCTTTCCCCACCCCAAATATAAGGGATGCATAAGATATTCCCTTTAAATTACTACAAATATTTCAAAAAAGATCACAGCCACACAAAGCTTTGAATGTTTTTGGATAGAACATTTAAAGCAAAGACACTGCACTAGGTAATTTTATTTAGAGACCTGGATCATTCTCCAGTCCCACCACATCCAAAAACCCCACATCTCTGCTAGAGGAACCAAAGTGGGCTTTCCAGAAAATTCCCATTTCAACTTGAGCAAAATCTCATAGGACACTGCTTGTTCTCCGGGCCGCGAAGGTGTTGCAATTCCCCGTGCAAAGCAGTGAGAAACACGTGAATGCATAACATGGTGTTCCTTCCCTCCTCGGCTGTCACAAAAACCAGGCACAAATCCACCACCAATGGCTTTTTCCAAGCAAAATAACCCGATCTCTTCCACCGAGCCACATTTTTGGGAGAAGGCGGGGGGGGCAGCCACTCCCTCAGGAATACACAGCTTTAATCTGATTTCCCAACTAAGAGCCACCCAAATTAGGGATAGTTATCGCAGCCCTCTGGCTTTTTAACCGGTGTTGATGTGGGTTCTTCCTCTCACTCAACCCTCCAGATCCTTAACACCCTGTTTTGGCCGCAAGGTACGAAGAATCGATCCAGTGACACGACGCTTCTGCAAAACAAGACACAGAAACAAAAGCCTCCGGAGTGAGCACGTCGTTCTTGGCAGGAATGAGCAAATTCGGCCATTTTCTCACCACTTGAAGCAAGCCTTTTCCAAGATATTTCACAATTTGGGTCTTATTCTGTGCAAAATTTGCATGGCGGGGGTTAGGGGCAGAACCTGCACAGAAAGCCGCACTTTCGGCAAAGGAAAAATTATTATTTTCTGCACAGAAAATGCAGATTCCTACGAAGAAAATGCTGTTTTCTGCGCAAGACCTCCCATCTGAGAATCTTGGGCAGAATAAGCCAAGGACAGTAAAGGTTCAGGATTCTCCTCATAGGTTTTCCAAACTCTAGCAGCGCATGTTTCGACATTTTCTTCACATATTATCAAATAGTCTACTCATCCCTACGGGTGGGTTGGCCTTCACCCGAGCAACCTTGAGCTGAGAAGGAACGTAGAGAACAGTTCGGCCTCTGAAATGATTTCGGAAAGACGCGGAAGCAACTCAAAGACTTTGGAAGAACCATAAGAACGTCAGGCAACTACCTACGTGGGTCTCCCCTCAAGAAGCTTTCTTTGGAAGATGGACCGATCCAGACAAACGGTTGTGTTATGATGACATATTAGGAAAGGCAAATCTGAATTTTTTTAAGATGAAATCAAGAGAAAAATTGGAATCAGAAGGAACAAAGTTAAATTGGTTCCCTTACAGACAGCTGAGAGATTCCAGATGGACGTGAAAACTTACGGGATAGAACAAAAAGAGCAAGGAAGAACATTGAAGTTACTGCGGGAAAACCCGCCTCATTTATTATCACACTTATACCAGGAGATTTTAAATCAAGAAAGAGAAGAGGAGACAGTCAAAGCAGCAACGATATTGTGGGCTCAAAATGTCGGACATCCCATTCAATTAGAGCACCGGGCTGGCAAAGGACACAAAAATTTACTGCAGCCCAGAACCTAAAAGAGAACTATTATAAGCTTTTTCACAGATGGTACGCGACACCAGAAAAATTAAAGAAGATATACGATACGGGAACAGGTCATTGTTGGAAGTGTCAGGAGAATGCTGGAACACTTTTTCATACGTGGTGGTCATGTCCTAAGGCTAAAAAATATTGGAATGACATACACAATATGATATGTAAAATATTGAGGGTTCAAACGGATAAGAAACCTGAAATGTACTTATTAAATATGACACATGTGTTAGATGGAACTGTAGCAAAGAAATATTGGAGAATAATGCTGTATATGATTATGACAGCTCGTATTGAATATGAAAGGTTATGGAAAACCTACCACAGAGCAATGGTGGGCAACTTTCATTGAAAATCGAAATGCAGATATAGTCTCTCAGAGATTAAAAGGAAAATCAGATGATGACATTAACAAAGAATGGCAAATCGTTCTGGAAACGGGTAGGGTGTTGACAGGTAACAATTCCTAATTCGTGGTAGCATGAACAGTTAGAAGTTAAAATCAGTGGAATATCACGGCACACGAAAAGTAGGGTCGAAGAGCAGGATCTAACTTGTATGTTAACAAATGCAATGCGATGCATAATGTTGAAATGTCAATGAAACAACAGTATTGAAATCCAGAGAGGAGAGGAAGAAAGCTGTAATAGTTCGGTAAAATGCACAATGAGAAATGTTGTTTTATATGATGTAGTCACAATAAAATTATTAAGAAAAAAAAGACTTTGGAAGAACCTAACAGGAGGCACTGAAATGGAACCTCTCCCCTCCCTTTGCCCAATTCCACGCACCCTCCAAATGTGCTGGACTCCAACTCCCATAATCGGAAGCAACACCCTGAAAGTGGTATCCGACCGCTAGAACTGTGCAGTGCGGACATCCTCCAGATAGAAACAGCAAATTTTACCTAAAAAGCCCACCTCACTGGCGAAGAATGACCATACACAGGTATACCGCATTTAATGAAGTAGGTGTGTTCCCAGGCACTACTATTAAAATTTAGACATTTGGAATCAGAAGAAGAAATAACATCGAAAGAACAGGGGTAGGTCCCTACCCCATAAAAAAGAAGAGCAGCCCAACATGTTTCAGCAAGCTTTTTATTCAAAAGTAACACTGTGCACACGTGAAATGAAACAACTTGGGCCATTTCCTCACTAGACCGTTGTAGCGCTATGATTCCACTTTCAACCTCCTATGGAATCCTCAAAGGCCCCTCCCTAAACTGCAAACCCCAGGATTCCATGGGAGGTTGAAAGTGGAATCATAGCGCTACAACGGTCTAGTGCGGAAATGGCCTTGGTTCAGAAACCGGAGAATACTGACTGAGAACATAAAACAGAAAGGAAGTATAAGGATGTAAATAAGATAATTAAGGCGCTATCCCACATGAAAGGTAAATGAGAATTATGATAAATAATTAGACTGTTGCCTGGGGGTGGGTGGGAGGGAGCGGGGAGATAATTTAAAAAAAAGGAGGAGGAAACATTTGAGGAGTTACAGCTTAATTAAATAACTGATTATACTATGGAACATATTAAATATATTAGGGCATATGTTTACATTGTTGTAATACGATTGTAATATTATTGAAAAAGTTGTAACACTTGTTAAAAATAACATTAAAAAAATTAAAAAGTGAAGTCGAACCCCATTTTTTATCCAATGGAGCTTGATGGCCTTGTTTCCTGCAGACTTCCTGCTGCAAACCGACATTCAAAATCTGTGCCTCACCAGTCCTCCATCACCATCCTTCCAATGCCAATGCTGCTAAGAAAACTTCTAGCTGGACAGAGGATGAGGACGAAAAGGGGAACTGGGTGGCCATAAAAAGACTTTGTAAAAAGGAACCTCTTTTTCAGAGGCTTTGATAAGTGAGGTAAGCCTGGATTATAAATTTGATAATAAAAAAGGTATAAATATATTTCATTTATACATTTATTGATAAGCATCTTGCATAATAAAAACGACGGTACACAGATTTTCAACAAAATACACAGAATCTATTCGGCTGTCCCAAGGAGATATGAACCAGGGTTTGAACCAGGTAATTCTATTCACTATAATTATACACAGATGAAATGGCTTCTAAGTGGAGACGTGTGTTGCACTTTTATTCTTGTTGTTATAACTGAAACAGTTTAAAACTCTTTCAAATTAGTGCTGTTCTAATAGGATAATTCATTCATTCTGTCCATTTTCTCAACAGTCTTTACTATAATGATCATTTTTAAAAAATTGTACATTGTATGTGAGCTGCTTTGGGTCCTGTACTGAAAGAAAGGCAGGATATAAATTTAATAAAATAAATAAATTCAAAAGCATGCCTGAAAAGCTTAAAATTGCTTGCTTGAGAATAAATTTGGAAGATGCAATATCTGGGTATGCTTATAGTGTACGTGCTTTTTAACACTATAAGGAAAAATGGGTTTTTATGAATAAATATTTATTTGAAAAGCACTGTCTTATAAAAATATTTTATATATGTCTTCCCACTATTATGGCTTTAAGCTCAATTTATGATGGTGACAGTGACATTTGTGACAGTGACACGAATTTCAAAACTACAGGGAAAAGAAAACATTCACTCTATATAACAACAGGGCTGAGAAGTTGGTTCCCATCGGTTAGGCAACTAAGCAACGTTTCCGTATTTTGCTGTAAATCTCCATTTGTGTCAGTTTAGCCCTGTGTTTATGCATTATTTCATGGGTCGTGCCTTGTGCTTTGGATCCGCGTTTGTTAAAATTGACAGCTCGTGTCCCGACCTTTTAAAAGCTGGTGGCCATATGATCTTGCATGAAGCCGCTCTGACTCCTGCTCCGATCTGCAGGGCTGGAGATATAGGCGCTCCGCCGATTCTTTCCACCATCGCTAGATGCTTGTGTTTTGGTTGGAGTCCTTCTCAAAATGGTGACTGGAAAGGAGAGGACCTCGCTTCCACTGCGTAGGGCATCCCTTCCGGCTGCCATTTTGAGAAGGATTCAGAAGTTTTCAGGAAAGGATAATCCAATCTATCCAACCCAACTGGACCCGCAGCACATCTCTCTCCCTGGAATGCCGTGCGTCGGCCCTCACCGGAGCCAGCCCGCTACACCAACTGCATCAAATGCACAGATAAATCCCACAGATTCAATGGATCTAATCTAGTTGGCGATAACTCACAGGACTCAGACCTAAGGGTTCAAGTGAAGGACCCCAAACCCTCTTCCAAGTCTCCCACCCTGCGCTCTGCCTTTCTGGATCTCACTGCGGAGAAAACTGGGATATAAACGTATGCATGCATGCATGTATGCATAAATAAATGCATAAATAAATAAATATCTTCGGTATGAAGCCCACGCCATTATTTAAATTAATCATTTTGGTGGCTGGATGGTGCCGCTTTTCAAGCTTGCTCCTTTTTAAGCAGAACCTGAGCCAACTTTGGAGATCTCTGAAGTTTCCTCAGTCTTCAGAAAGTCCCGTAACTCTCCATTAACAAAAAAAAAAAAGTTTGGGGGGCAACTTTTCAGCAATCTACCTACAAAAGCACCAAAAATGGAAAGCCTTCCTCCACATCCTCCGTGGATACTTGCTTCAGTTGGCATCCTTCTCAAAATGGCAACCAGAAGTGATGTGATGTCACTTCCAGCAGCCATTTTGAGAAGGACTCTAAAAGGAACAAGTTGGGCATTTTGCCCCACTGGCTGTGTATGTGTGCATGTGTGTGTGTGTGTGTGTGCAGCCCACAGAATGGGAGGGCTGAAGCACAATTAGTTCACACCCGCCCGCCCATTTTAAAGGAATATATGGAAAATATGGAATTTTGCAAAATGCTAGCTCATGTCAATGCATTTTGTTAGCCACCTCAACCAGCAAGGATTTATGCTGAGCATGCAACGCTCTGCTCCTGACCCGCGGCAGCTGTCCTAATAACTTACCTGAATCTTCCACAGTCCTTGCAACCATAGCCCCTGCCTCACTTAGGACTAGAATCATACTTGAAGGTTGAAATCTGAGCATAACTAGACCCCGCTTCATTTCCCACAGCTCCAAGACAAATGAGTCTAGAAAGCGCAAAAGCAAAACATGGAATTTTATCAGCTCACCAGCATCAGGTAATGTTGTGGATGGGCAAATCTTTCTCTTATTTTTTACAGCCATTCCTGCTTCTCACATCTGGTTCACTGGACTGTATGAAAGGATGCTGCAGTGCCACTGCATTGAACTGAATCCCTGTCTTGTGCCCTAATCATTACCTCTCATAATTGGCTAAACAGAGCATCATGTTCCCTTTTAAAAGTACTGGGATTCTTGCGTGATTCCAATGCAGATTCTCATCATCTGCTGTTCTGCACATGAACTGACGGTCCTTGTGCATCTCACTCATTATGGCACCATTTCCCCCTTTATGGAATCAAGGGACCCTTGATGCAACTTGAGTTGGTTGCTACCACTGCTTTGGGAGTGGGGCTATAAAATCTGCATACTGTACAGTTGGTCCTCCACTTTTGCAGGGGTTTTAGGGATGCAAGATTCCCGCAAATGTGGAAACATCGTGAGTAAAAATAAAAATCGCAAATGCTATTTTTTTTTCAATCTGAGAACATTTTTCTAGGAACACCTAGGTACTCCAGTGTGACTCTATGGTCAACCTTTGGAGGAAGCGGCTATATAGAGTCATGCTTGAGGACCTAGCAATGTCTAGAGAAGTTTTCTCTCTAGGAATCTCTATGTCCTCCAGTGCAACTCTATGGTCCAATTCCAGTGGAAGTGGACCATAGAATCACCCGGAGGACATAGAGATTCCTAGAGAGAACATTTTTTTTCCCACAGCAGGGGAAAATATAGTAAGAATTTTTTAAATAAAATAAAATAAAATAAAATAGCCTGTGGATAGTCAAACCTGCAAATGCTGAACCCTCAAAAGTGGAGAGCCAACCGTAGTTGCACTCGTGGTGAAAAATTCAGACAGCTAGAGTGGATAGGGACAAAAGGAATATTAGATTGCTATTTCTTTCCCAGTTAAAGTGCTCAGGAAATGAGACAAGTCAGAGAAAGATTTAGAACGGACCAAAAATTATATGGATTTGAGAGAAAAGAGAACGAGTTAGACTTATTGATGAAAGGAAACCAAAAGAAAAGAATTTCTAAATTTTATAAATTATCGTTGAAAAGAGAGATGGAATCAGAAGTAGTTAAAGATACAATGGTTAGATGGGTACAGAATTTGGGACATTCAATTGAACTAGAAACTTGGGAAAGAGTGTGGAAAATAGATATAAAATTTACATTAAATCTAAACCTAAGAGAAAACTTTTATAAAATGTTTTACAGACGGTACATGACCCCAGAAAGATTATAAAAAATAACGAAAAAAGGGAACTCAAATTGTTGGAAATATGATGAAAAGACGGGGTCTTTCTTCCATATGTGGTGGACATGTAAAATAGCAAAAAAAAAATTGGAAGGGGGTACATGATGAAATTCAAAGAATTTGTAAGCTGAATTTTGAAATGTAACCAGAGCGTTATCTGTTAAATATGCTAGGGCAACAAAGGGAAATGAGAAGTCATCAGAAGATATTATTATATTTAGTAACTGCAGCAAGGTTGACATATGCGCAATACTGGAAAGAAAAGAAATATACTGGTATAGAACAATGGAAGTTAAAAGTTCTGGATATGATAGAGATGGAAAAATTAGCATTTTCTTTAAAGAATAAATCTATCCAGAACTTTGAGAAAGAATGGAAAGGAGTACTGGATTGGGTGAGGACATAAATGTATAAGAAATCAAAGAAGAAATAATGTAATTGTTCTTCTCTCTGTAAGATGAAAATTATGTTTGCATGGAATGGAAATAAGCAATTTCAACTGGAAGATTTAAGCATGGAAGTGTGTGGTTTCTTCTTTTCTTTTCGAGATTAAACTTTTAATAAAAATTACTACAAAATAAATAAATAAAATGCTCAGGAAACCCTTTTGGGTAGAATAGTAGCAACTATGAGGCTGACGGAAGAGTCTTTGCACTAGGAGAAGTAGTCACCTGCAGAGAAAATGAACTTTTTTCTTCCTGCACGGAAAAGTGTTTTCTGCATAAAAAAAAATGGGCAATTTTAAACAAAAAAATATATGTGTGTAATTCTCTACAGGATAACCATGTATAGAACTTATTAACTGACTAAATTTATTCACTGAGATATTAAAATCCTGTCCTCTGTCTAAAGATCTCAGGGTGGCAGACAATAAAACCGTCTAGAGCAAATAAATGTACTTTTTCAGAGAAAGCAGATTTTTCTGCACAGAAAAGCCATCTGCACTTCTGCTCAAAAAGGGTGTTTTCCGCTCCAAAAATCTGTCTTCTGCACTGACAAAGACATCCCAAAGGATGATCAGGAACTGCAAAGAAATATTCAGTATTCCTGTCTAGCGGGAAGAATATGATGCCAAACTATGGCCGTTTCCGCACTAGAGTTTTATCGCGCTATGATTCCACTTTCAACATCCTATGGAATCCTGGGGTTTGCAGTTTCGGGAAGGGCCGGGCAGCCCTTCCCGAAACTGCAAACCCCAGGATTCCATAGGATGTTGAAAGTGGAATCATAGCGCGATAAAACCCTAGTGCGGAAACAGCCTACTAGGTTCTTGCCTTTGAGGACGAAGAACACGAAGACTGGGGCTTTTGCCGTTCCGTCTAACTCTTAATCTTGGACGATTCTTTGGTTTACGCCCTGGAAGAGGGCTGGATCCAGGACAGACTTGGGTTCAAACTTCCGACAGCCCTCCTCATCTCGTTGGGCATGTTGAGACCTACCTGGAAAGAAACAAACCTTCAAAAAATAAAGGAGAAAACAGGGAAGTCTCTTGAAGACCTTGTTTAGTGAGGTCGGCTGGGTGGGAAAGCAAGAAGCATAAATTTTGGGACACCTGTGATTAGAGGTAATTTGAATCACCGGGGCAGTAAGCACCACAGTGACAAATTCACGGAAAAAGAAATATGGACAAGAGAAGATGGAAGGGTTAAGTCTCTAGCTTTTGTTATGAAGGAAAAGCTGGATCTTTTTCAGAACAGAGAAGCTTGTTAAGCACATTCCAGGAGGGTGGAGTCACCTGGGATGGGTGCTTGGAGAGATATATATATATACACACACACACACACATACATACCCATATATATCACACATAGCACATCCAAGAATGCAAAAAGAGAGCATGGCAAACCCTATAATTTGAGCAAATCCAGCGCAGATGTTTCCTTGCTCAAGATGGCTGCCCCATCAGAAGCACTTTAAAGGAGAAGAAAGGAGACAACCACCATTTGCAAAAAAAAAAACAAAAAACTTCTAAATGGGGAAGGAATAAGTTGTGTTAGCCTGCTTCAGCAAAACCACAGAACCTTGCAGCTCCCTAAAAACCAACGAGTATTATTCGGCACGTCAATCCATCTGAAGAAGTGAGCTGCTGACCACAAAATCTTATGCCAAATAAAACGCGTTAATCTTTACGGTGCCTCTTTTGTAATTTTATTTCTTTCAAACTGTATTTTCAGGAACCTAATCACCAGAGATTTCTTAAGAGCGCAATGCTCAAGGCCACAACAGCCAAACACAGCTCGAGAAGAGGTATAAACACTGAGATTGTCCACTCCTTTCCCTAAAGGAGGAGATGATGAAATACCGCGTAGCACATTCGGGGCGAAGGGGAGAAACCGTGCAATAAAACTGTTGCGCAGATGAAAGAGAATTTTGCAAAACCACGAACACTTCACAACCTGAAGTTGTTATGTGCAATCGTGCCAGCTTCACGTTAGGGTGACCTTATGAATCCGAGACCTCCAAGATCCCCACCCATCCACTGCCTAGCACAGGTCTTGCAAATTCAGTGCTGTAGACGTCTTGTAGACTTCTTGCTGGGCAGTGGATGACTGGGGATCCTGGAGGTCTCTGGTTCACAAGGTCACCCTAACGTGAAGCCGGCACGATGCACCACTGAGCCAATCCACTGTGATGTCGTCTTCTTTCCCTACTGCCTTCCCCCTTTTCCCAGCCTTACCATCTTCTCCAAAGAGTCATGTCATCTCATGATACGTCCAAGTTAGGACAGCCTCCATTTT
This sequence comes from Cyclura pinguis, assembly GCA_030412105.1. Lineage (NCBI taxonomy): Eukaryota > Metazoa > Chordata > Lepidosauria > Squamata > Iguanidae > Cyclura > Cyclura pinguis. The sequence goes on from CM059601.1 coordinate 2,952,249, forward strand.
GTTACTTTAGTCAAGCCTTAGGCGAGTTTGGTTGGGCGGGGAAGAGCCGGATTATGATGCCTGCATGCTCCAAGGCCATGGCCGCTTCCACACTAGACTGTTATAGTGCTATTATCCCACTTTCAACATCCTATGGAATCCTGGGGTTTGCAGTTTCGGGAAGGGTCTCAAAGGCCCCTCCCTAAATTGCAAACCCTAGGATTCCACAGGATGTTGAAAGTGGAATAATAGCACTGTAACAGTCTAGTGCGGAAATGGCCCGTATCTTATAGCACTTTCTCTTTCTCTCTTTTCCAATTTATTATGTTTAAAAAGTCAACGCTTGAACACCAACATTCTAATCACCTTTTTTTTTATCTCAAAATACACACACTGACTTCCCCCTGACCAGTCACTGGTTCTTAAATCATATTTAAATAAAACAGAGCTTTTCCAATAAATATACGTGTCTGGTTCTAACTCAACTGAAGAGAGGTTATTATGGGTTACTTCAATTATATTACATTTCAATCGATATCTCTGATGTGTATACGTGTTCCCTCAATCCAAGAAGCTAGCTACTGCTAAATGACTCCATGTGCTTCTTAAAAATTTAATTGCTGGGTCCCCGTCTCTGACAAATTTCTCTAAATGTCCATCCCTTGAAAAGCCACTGCTCTCTCAGTGGTCTGGAGATTTAGCAGAAGGCTCCTGTCACCTGAAGGCCATCACCAGGTAGTTGTACGCAGATAATCCTTCCTTTAGGCCAGGTCTACCACCCAAGGTAGTCCATTTTACTGCTGGACAGGTCATAGGAGAAACTACAGAGAACTTTCCGACCACGACAGCTCTTCAGCATTGGGTTGGACTATCTCAGAAAGCAGGGACTGTACTAAGCTGGAGGTCTACAAAAAACAGACTGTGGATGCTCACTGCTCACCTGTGGATTTCTACCACCAGCAGGGGTTTGGACTAGATGGTTCTTGCTTTTATGATCCTAGGGTTCTTCCTTTCGTTCTAGCCACAGAGGTGGCAAAAACTTCACGAAATGCGTTTCCAAGCAAGACAGAACTGGACCTTGAATCTGTTTTGGTTACTCCTACTCAGAGTAGACCTATTCAGTCAACTGTTGAATGATGAGTCAATACATAGGTAATTTCAGTTGATTCAGTGGGCCCACACTAGTTGGGATTAAAGGACTCAGGCCTGGAACTCTCTTTAAATGGAGCTGGAAATCTTAGCTTATGTTCAGGTAGTCCACTCTCTATCTCCTCTGCATGCATGCACACCAATTCCCACAAATATACCAAACAGCTTTGCGGCAGGAGGTGAGAGGAAATCTCAGTTTTCAACTGACTAAAGGCCACAACACCAAGGCAAACCTGCATTCGCCAAGGAACCAAAACAGGACGGTAGCAAGACCTCCACAAGGAGAACGCGGAGAAAAAGGGTTGCTAGGATGGTGCTCTCGCAGAATTATTGGGCACAGTAATTCCTTCACATTCTTAATTTTGAAGTTGAGAGATCAGAGAGCCAGTTAAAGGCCACACGTGGTACCTGAGTTCAAGAGCATAACGGAGACTCTGTCAGGGACCTCACCTGGAACAAAGGACGGCAACCAAAATGGCCAAAGACCCGGAAACCACGAAGCCCCATGTGGACGTGGCTTAGGGAGCCGGGGACGTTTAGCCTGGAGAAGAGTGAGTTAAGAGGGGACGTGATAGCCTTGCTGAAATATTTGAAAGAACGTCATACAAAAGACGGAACAAGCTCGTTTCTGCTGCTCCACAGACCAGGACACAGAACAATGGCTTCAGACTTCAGAAGAGAGATTCCACCTAAACCTTAGGAAGAACTTCCTGACAGTAACAGCAGTTCGGCAGTGGACCGCACCGCCGCTTGGGAGTGTGGCACAGTCTCTTCTTTCTTCGGAGGTTTTTAGAGGGAGGCTGGGTGGCCGTGTTTCAAAGGGAGGGCTCTGACTGTGTCTTCCTCCAGGGCAGAAGGGGTTGGACTGGGGGCCCCTCGGGGTCTCGTCTAACTCTAGGGTTCTAAGGACCTTGCCCTGAGCGTAGTACTCCATACAAGAAGGATGGCCGAGCCAGAAACGTCCTTGGTCGGTGCCACTCTGAATCAAAAGATACCATAATGTGTGTAAGCTGCCAGGTACGGACACACCCTTCCTAGTTCTTCTGCTGCTACAGAGAAGGCAGGTGTGGCTGGAGGGTACAGCAGACCCTCTGGAAAAGTGTACCTGCTCCCCTGGAATCCGCTTTGCCTCTCCTCTCTTCCACCATAAGAAGAAGAACGGACGGAAGCCAACAGGTTAGCTCCAACCAAAGTAGATCCACTGGGTCATCGGGCAGATGATGAGTCAACGCTCACTTAAATTCCATTGACTCGATGGATCTTTTGTTGTTATGTGCCTTCAAATCAACTCAGACTTTGAGTGACTCTAACCTAGGATTCTGTTGACCAGATTTCTTCACAAGAGGCTTGCCATCGCCTCCCCCTGAGGCTGGGAGAGTGTGACCTGCCCAAAGCTTTGTAGCCGAGCAGTGATTGGAATCCTGGTCCCCCAGAGTCCTAGTTCAGCACTCAGGGCACCTCCCGTAGGATTTTCTTGGCCGAATTTGCTCACAAAAGGTTTGCCATGGCCTTCCTCTGAGGCTGAGAGTGAGTGGGACTTCACCAAGGTCAAGCAGTGGCTTCCTTGGCTGAGCAGGGATTCGAACTCTTCTCTCCCAGAGCCCTAGTCCAATACTCAAGCCACTGGTACACTGGTTTAATGGCTTCTCCGAACGGGTTTAGACAGGATGAAGAACGAGAATGTGAGACTCTGTTTTTCTAACCACTCTGGGGTCTTTTCACTCACTGGCACCCCTCGCATCAATTTCCCATATTCTGAAGCAACCCACAGACCCAGTTCCCTGGCTGTTTTGAAAGAAAACCCACTGCTGTCAAAGCCAGCGTTGAGCTCACCCTCCTCTCTGTTGAGGCATTTTGTTTGCTGCTGAACTCCAACAAGTTCGAGCAAGCAATGGCACACAAACACGTCCCGTACGGAACAGATTGGTTGCAGATGTTCCCCCGGCAAGCTCCGTCTTGCCTCTCGCAAGAACATTCATCTCCAAAACACACCGTTTCACCTACATCGCCCACAGCTCAAACTCAGAGCGCAGAAGAGGAGAAAGCAAAAAACAAAACAAAACATATATATTAAGTGACTTTTTTGTTTCCTTTTTTTAACTCTTGATGAACTCACAAAATATGCAAGGAAGAGAAGGGAGGAGGGTCAAGTCCTTTGAAACAGACAAAAAAAAGCCAAAACCCCAATAATACTTATTATCATTGTATAGACTACTCCCAGGGAGACCTGGAATCAAAGGCTAATACAACCTGGCATGCTCTGTACCTGTTGAACTACAACTCCCTCTGGCCATCCTAGCTGGGAATAGCATCAATTATCCTAAGGATCAGAAATGCTCCCATGTCAATCTGAATTGGGCCAACCAGACAATCAAATGAAGATTTCAACAGACGGGTCCTGAAGTCAGGAAGGATCCCAAAGGTAACGTAGTCCAACCTGATGCAGGAAATCCAACCCTGCAGCAGTCTTGACAGGTTGCCAAGTGGCTGCCCATTGGGCAGCCACCAGATGCAGGGAACCCATTCCCTGCTCAACTTCTGATTCACATTTTTCTCGGCTACTTCTCTTTTGCTCCCCATTGCATGCCAGCCCCTTTCAATCTATAGAAAATCTGGATGAGGACACCAGCAATGCTCCACAGGACAAGTATATAGGGTGGAGGACACATGTCCCAGCAGCACTGTATGTGAAAAGGACTTTGGGATTATTGTTGATCGTAAGTTGAATATGAGCCAGCAGTCTGATGCTGCAGCAAAGAAGGTGAATGCTATCTTAGCCTGCATTACTAGAAGCGTAACTTCCGAGTTGAGGGAAATAACAATCCCACCATATTCGGCACCGGTCAGGCCTCATCTGGAGTCGGTCAGTTGTGGGCACCTCATTTTAAGAAGGAAATAGACAAGTTGGAGCTGGTTCAGAGAAGGGCTATGAGGATGATAAAAAATATGAAGAAGAAAGCATATGAGGGGAGGTTGAAGGAGCTCGGCATGGTCACCGTGGTGGAGAGAAGACTGAGGGTGACATGATGGCACTCTTTAAACACCTTGAGGGCTGCCACAAAAATGAGCAGGCAGGACTGTTCTCAGGTCTACTGGTCTTAAGTTAGAGCAGGATAGATTTCTATTCAACATTAGAAGGAACTTCTTGACAGTAAGAATGGTTAGGCAATGGAACCAGCTGCTTAGCGAGATGGTAAGGTCTCCTTTGAAGACATCCAGAGAAGGAGACCTTAGCATCTCGCTGGACAGAGAGGCTGGACGGCCGCCTGCTACTGGAGATGCTCTGAATGGAGAGCCGGCAGTGAGAAGAGGGTTGGATCCAGTGGCCCATAGGGTCCCTTCCAACTCCACGATCCCATGATTTCTACAACCCAAGAACCCGTATCAGGAAACGGGAAGTTCACTCCATCTGTCAGGCCTTCCCAACCCACTAATTCACTCTGTCCGGATGACAGCCTACAGACGCCAGCTCACCGAAGGGACGGATGAGTCGGTGGCCAAGTGGGACACAGCCCTCTTTCCCACGGCTTCCAGAAGACAAGACCAAGATGTCATCGTTGTCCTACTGAGACAAACGAGAACTGTGATGCTATTGCCTCATCAAAGCCACCTTCCTGAGAGAAAGGAAAAAGGACGGAAAGCTACCGTGAACCAACCCTAGAAATGACTGGGATCCATCTATTTCTTTCTATGCCAGTTTTACACATGATTACTCCTACATGAGTAATGTATGCATAATGATACATGATGCCCTCCGTATATGTGGGTGTCCCGTTCCAGGAATACCTGTGAATAGCAGAACTCATCGATGCTTGCATCCCATTATATTCAATGGCAGCAACATGCATGTAGATGCTTCGGCACATACGTCACTGCCATTTTAGGTATAGGGATGCAATGCTTTGCATGGATTGGAAATTGCATACGCAGAGGTCGCAGGTAAGGAAGGCCCACTGCACGTCCATTCCATCCCATTTTCTCTTAATCTTTCTTTTTTAAAAAATGCAACTTGGTAATCAAGTTCAACATACCTCCTTCTTTCGCATGCATTCATTCTTTCGTACGAATCCCTATATGCATTCCCTTTTGCGTGCATTCCCTATAATTTTGGAATTCCAAGGTTTATTTCAAGAATCAAAACTTCTGAGAAGTACGCAACAGGACAGATAATGGCATTCCAATCCAGATATTAGTCCAAAGAGAACAAATTAGGTCAGTAGCTTAAAAGCAGGGAACACACAAAATTCTACAGCTGGTAGAATAAAATAAATATTCATTACTGGTGGTCTAGTAGTTTGAGTGTTTGATTAGTACTTCAGTAAACCAGGGTGTGAATCCTCACTCGGCCATGGAAACCTGCAGGGTGACCTTGGATATGTCACATACTCTCAGCCTCAGAGGAAAGCAAAGGCAGCCCCCCTCTGAACAAATCTGGCCAAGAAAATCCTAAAATAGGGTCACCATAAGCTGGAGCTGACTTGAAGGTATGTAACAAAAACAACATTGTATTATGAAACTGGTTAACTATCACAGCCAATCCTTTGCCTCCCGGAGAAAGCTCTGAATACCAGATTCAGGAGGCAATTTCAAATTATTTCATACAAGGCCTCCAGGCTCTTTACAGAAAAAAAAAGAAGAAGTCACGATTATTTCATCCGAGAGGTATGATAGTTAATTTGATTTGAATCTGGTTTCAGTCTGTACAGCAGACATGTCTAAGACACGCAAACAAATTAAAAAAATGTTGTTTTAGTCTGAAAGAGCTGTTTAATGCATTTTAAGCTAGATATCCTTAGATATTAAAATTATCCTGAAATTAAAAAAGGGAAGCCTCAAATAATTGCATTGCTCATTTCTCCAGCCCAAATGGAAACCCCCCTCATTCCCTGGGAGCTGTTGTGTCTTCTTACTGGAAATGGCAAGGAATACTGGAAAGGCGGACGAGCTGGATTCTCCAAATGGAAAGGGAAAGGCAGTCCCAAACTTAAGACAAAAATCCCTCGGAATACCGCAAACTGGAGTCATCAACAAGACAGCGGGTGACGGGCTGCAGACAGGCAAGATAAAACAAGAGTAGCCTACCTCAGACAGTAGATGTTTTAAAAGAGGGCATTTTATAAAGAGATTCCTAAGCAGCAGGAGGTTGGATGAGATGGCTCTTTTGGTCCCTTCCAACCATATGATTCTACAATCCTAAATCCGTCATGTGGTGCATTCTTAATTTACACAACAAAGTGTTGCTGATGACCTCCATCTCTGAAGGCTTTAACAGGAGGCTCGGGAAATTCACGGAGGAGTTGGCCAGCTGGTCTAGTTGTTGCCCCGTGCCTTCGAGTCTTTTCTGACTTGTGGTGACTCTAGGGCAAACCTATCATGGGAATTTCTTGGCAAGATTTGTTCAGAGAGGGTTTGCCCTTGCCTCTGAGGCTGAGAGAGTGTGACTTGCCCGAGGCCACCCAGTGGCTTTCCATGGCCAAACAGGGATTCAAAGAGTCGTAGTCTAGCGTAAAAAAAAACACTATGCCACACTGGCTCTTTCCTATACAAAACCTCTTTCTTAAGAGTAGAACTTCTGAATAAATATTTCTGGAAAAAAAAATCTGTCCTGTCCAGCATCCAGTTTCTAATGGTGGCTGGTTCAGACCCATGACTGGAGAAGGAGAAATGCCTTTCCACCGAAGTGCAAAGCCATTTCCCATATTCTGCTCATGAATTTGGACTGACTGCCATCAGAAACTGGATGCTGGAAAGGTTGGGCATTTTTGATCTCACCCAGACAGGTTCTTGTTATGTTGGTCACACACAAGCTGGTCCGATGCTTTCTAGAAGCCCACAAGCTGGGCACAAAGGCGGTCTCCTGCCACCTGTGCCCACTCGAACGCCAGCAGTTATCCATCAGCTTACCTCTACCTCCAAACGTAAAGATTCTGTTTGGCCACCGTAACTAATTCCTCATAGGTCTACGCTCTATGAATTTATGGGTCTTAAAGCCAGAACAGATCTGGGAATAGCTGCTTTCAACACGGTTTCCTCGGGGTGCCCCTTCACTTTATCATTACAGTGGGAAAAAATGTCTGCTACCTTTTTTGGAAAGAAGGATGAATGTTACTCCACCCTGCAATTGCTAGAAATCACCAGCTCTGATTCTGCGTGCATGAATCATGTGCGCTTACGAGCATCTGAGTTGTGACTCACTCAAGAAGCAAGGTGTGTGCGGGGAGGGGTCTGCAATTTCAGTGAACACCACGACTCCCTTAGTTTGGCTACAGGAACTACAGAGCCAAATCTTCACGTATCTCATTCTCCATGCAATTTCATGGAATCACAGAGCTGGAAGAGACCACAACAGCCATCGAGTCCAACCCCATTCTGCCATGCAAGAATGGCATCCAGCCTCTCTTTAAAAACCTCCAAAGAAGGAGACTCCACTCCACTCCACTCCACTGAGGCAACATATTCCACTGTCAAATGGCTCTTATGGTCAGGAAGTTCCTCCTGATGTTCAGGTGAAATCTCTTTTTCTGCAGCTTGAATTCATTGCTCCTTGTCCTAGTCTTTGGAGCAGCAGAAAACAAGCCTGCTCCCTCCTCAACATGACATCCCTTCCAATATTTAAACATGGCTATCATGTCCCCTCTTAATCTTCTCTTGTGAGGGGCCTGGAAGCCATGAAGCCCTATGAGGATAGACTTAGAGAGCTGGGTATGTTTAGTCTGCAGAAGAGAAGGTTAAGACGGGACATGACAGCCAGGTTTAAATATTGGAAGGGATGTCATGTTGAGGAGGGAGCAGGCTTGTTTTCTGCTGCTCCAGAGACCAGGACAAGGAGCAATGGATCCAAGCTGCAGGAAAGGAGATTCCACCTGAACCTCAGGAAGAACTTCCCGATGGTCAGAGCTGTCCGGCAGTGGAAGATGCTGCCTCCATGGGGTGTGGTGGAGTCTCCTCCTTCTCTGGAGGTTTTTAAGCAGAGGCTGGATGGCCGTCTGTCAAAGAGAGGGCTTTGAGGGTGTTCCTGCATGGCAGGATGGGGTTGGACTGGGTGGCCCCTGGGGTCTCTTCCAACTCTACCTGTCTATGATTCTATGATTCTCTTCTGCAGACTAAACCTACCCAGCCCCCTCGGCTGCTCCTCATAGGGCTTCATGGCTCCCAGACCCTTCACCCTTTTGGTCGCCCTCCTCTGGACACCTCCAGCTTGTCAATATCCTTCTTGAATTTCAAAAATGCTCTGCCTGCTGGCCAAAACTCTGAGAATTTCTGCACATTTTTCAAAGATTTTCTTTCGCACTGTGAAAAATCTATTTCTGCCAAAGCAAGTGTCCCCCCCCCCCACAGTTACAGTTTCTATTATCCTTTGAAAGAAAAGTCGTGTGTGAAACGACATTCATCATTTCACATGACCGCATGAAACATCACTCTTTTGCCCTAAGAAAGATTACTCAACAGTGTCAAAAATCCCCCTTCCTATAACGTAGACTGATAAAAACATACAGGAATCTTTTTGTTATCTGATCTTGGGCCAACTTTGACTTACGGAGACCCTCTGAATGGAAGACCTTCCAGGAGCCTTGGTGATCAACTGCCCTGTGCTCAGGTCTTGCAAACTTTTTTTTTTAACACAAAAGTCTTTTCGGCAGCTATTGATTATATTTTGATGAACGTGCCTCACGGCTGTATCAAGGATGAGAAAATCTGTGAGAATTCTTTACATCCCTGGGAGACGCTGGGGGTGGAAATGCGCGGAGGATCTGATTTCGGATGCTGCAGCATCACACGCACTCACATGTCCTCTTCGTGAAACTGCTGATCCACTATTGCTAGAACCCGTGACTCTGCTCAGCTGAGAAGCCGTTAACGCCGACAAACGAAAGTTTATGGGCAGAGACAAAGGGTGGTTTGAAGGACTGCCTAAACATATTGGTCCCAATGCCACCAATCCAAAAAACCTGAAGAATGATGATTTGGGAGTATATTTTGGACCTGTTCATTGGGAATAATGCCCCCAAACCGTCTTCAGATATGGTGGTTTTGGTCATACAGCTCCACATAACCCATGGAAAACAACAACAACAAAAAATCCTCCACAAAATTCAGCTGAAATTGGACAAAACTGCACCCAGAAATGAGTCAATGTCATTTCCTGTAACCCAAATATGACAGTGAGGTCCATGGGGGGGGGGCTGGAAACGGGGGACAGTTTTTTCCAGTATTCCTTTTCCCCAAAAAGAGGACTACCTACTTCCCTGCATCAGCAGAGACTTTGGCAAGGAATCCAGGTTGCAAATCAAGACGGATGAGGAGTTACTCCAAGCTAAAGAAGAGGAAACGCTCAGTTGGGTGAGAAGCTCAAGAGTTCCTGCAACGCAAATCTCAAGCAAGCCGGTAAAAAAGAAATAAGGGCTGAAATACAGGAGCTTGGCAGGGCTAGGCTGTGTAAGGGCTTTGAATGTTAAAACAAGAAGCTTGTATAGAATGCAAGAAAAAAAAAGGGCAAGCAATGAAGAGATATCACAGGTGGGGTAACATGACCAAAACGGCGGGCCAAAAGATAATCATAGCTGCAGAATATTGCATGTACGTGTGTGAGAGAGAGACCATAACAGAGTGCAGAGAATTGAAATGGGTGCGTGCTTGCTTTTTTTAAAGAAGAAAAAAACTACACAGTTTGCAAACTGGGCTCTGCAGAGGAGGTTCCAGTCAAGCAAACGCCGGAATGAGTCAGTCCCAACAATGCCGTGTCAAGTTTTACTGGCTCACCGTCCCAGCTTTCACAGGAAAAGTCTTCCTGACCTTCTTCCACCGACCAACACCCCAGGCGCACTCCGGCCTGCCAGAACTGGCTCCGTCCGCAACGCTGGGGGGCCAAGTCGTGAAGCCCACGGAACCAGGGTGGGCCACTACTTGCCCGTTCCAGGGGTCCTCGACACCCATCACCTGAGCTTTGAGGTCCACCAAATGCAGAGCCTGCCCCAAAGCGTTCGTGAAGGCTTAAAACACAAAATGCACCTCCAAGCACTTGAGAGCTGGAGGGTCTGCGGAAATTTTGCGACGTTTCCCCCTCCTTCTGGTGTTCCACTTTGATTTAAAAGAAAAAGAAAAAAAAGAATAAAGGTCTAAATTGAAAAAGTTACATCGTCGCACCCACCCTCCACACAAGACCAATTGAGAGCAAGAAATGTTTGCAATTCCGATTCCGAAATTCCAAGCCACCATCTGAATGAACTTGGAAGACGTTGCTAATGCTGCTCGTCCTAGAATACAAAAACGACGGCCTCATTTGGGGAGTCCAAGACCTGGGGAAAGTTACTATTTAGGACTACAGCTCCCAGAATGCTCCACCTAGAATGGAGCATGTAAAAAACAAAAATCAGATGGTGCAACTTGGGATTTCTTTTAAAAAAAATAACTCACGCTACTGTGGGAAACCAATTCAGCATCAACCTGGGGAGGAAAGAAAGAACAGCCGGAACCCTCCTGAACTGGTTCTTACCGGACCTACCAGTACTAAATTTAAAAGTTTCCTTGAAAGGCAGAGAAAAAGAAACACGTTCTTTAAAAACAAAAACGCCCCTACAAATTAGGTTTCTAGTCTTTCCAGGTACTGATCGTGCAAGGGCTAAAACTGGGAAGCCAAACCCTCGACTCTGATACGAACCTCTCTTTTTTTCCTACTGCCCGGCTTCAACTTCTCCATAAGTGGCAAATGTGTATTAATTAGTAATAATAAATTTGCTGGAGTAAGATCCAGCTGGTGTAGAGGTTTGAGCACTGGAGTCCAACCCTGGAAATGAGAAGCCAGTCCCACTCTCTCAGCTCCAGAAGAAAGAAAAACGGTAAGAGTTGCCTTGGGGTCGCACAAGCAGAAGTTGGTTTGTTTCTATCAACTGGCTGCACCCAGAACAGTCTGCAAGGTGACGTCAAAAAGAAGGAGCACTACCAAAGCAAACTTTTGCACGGTTTTGACTGCTGTGAGCCCCAATTCCCACTGCTCAGATGTTTTCAAAGAAACAGCCACGCCAGCCTCTGTGCGCGTGCACACGCCAAGTTGCCTGTCGACTTATGATGACCCCGTGAATTTCACAGGGTTTTCTCAGGCAAGGTGGTTTTGCAAGTTTCTTCCTCTGAAATACGACCTACAGAACTTGGGATTCGCTGGTGGTCTCCCATCCAAGTACTAAGCAGGACTGACCCTGCTTAGCTTGCAAGAGCAGGCAGGATCCGGTGCCTTTAGAGTATCTGGGCCGTGCGGCACCATGAAAAGGAAGGAAAAAGGGGAAGAGAATAAAGGAATCTAGCGTCACCCTTAAGATTAAGTGATTTATATTCCAGCACGAGCTTTCACAGAATCATAAGAGTGGGAAGGGACCCCGAGGGCCATACAGTCCAACCCCATTGTGCCACGCAGGAAGACACAATCAAAACACTCCCTTTGACAGATGGCCACCCAGTCTCTCTGTAAAAAACCCCAAAGACGGAGACTCCAACACACTCCACGGAGGCTGCAGTAGATTCCACTATTAGACGGCTCTCAGCAGCAGTAAGTTCTTCCTAATGTTTAGGTGGAATCTCTCTTCCTGAAGTTTGAAGCCATTGCTCTGTGTCCTCGTCTCTGGAGCAGCAGAAAACAGGTTTGCTCCGTCCTCCACATGACATTCCTTCAGATATTTAAACACGGTTATCATGTCACCGCTTAACCTTTTTTTCATCGGGCTAAACACCCCCAGCTCCCTGAGCCAAGTCCTCAGAGGGCTTCATAGTTTCCAAGCCTTTTACCATGTTGGTCACCCTCTTCTGGACACGTTCCAACTTGTCCATTTCCTTCTTGAACTGTGGTGACCAGAACGGGACACAGGATTATTCCAGGTAAGTTCCAACCAAGCCAGAATAGAGAGGAAACCCCATATCTCCCCCCCACCCTTGGCCAGACAGGGCAGCCTGGGGAAGTCAACTGAGTCACCAAAAAAAAAAAAAAAAAACAGAAAATCAGGCTTGGGGGCCACCTGAATCCCACACCAAGTCAATAAGCTTCCCACATTTATGACTGTCCTGTTCATGCACTTGGGGGTCCAGTCATGTTGGAACATCAATGGCCCTTTCAGTACCCAACGCCCCATTCTGACTTTGCCTAAATCCCTTTCTAAGCCAGATTTAACAACGGTTATTTCTTATTTCACGCTTCTCTCCTGCCGGCCACTCAAAAGTGGCACGCAAGCACATTCTTTTTTCATTGTCTGACCTCCTAATCATAGCTTCCTTTCTTTGAAAAAATGTCAGAGGGTCTAAGACATGCATCATCCACCCTAGCAACAAACCAAAACAGCAGCCAAACCGTGGGTGCCACTTAACATACACGAACCAGCTCCAAATATAATTTCAACCAGCCCACCGGGATCACAATCAGAGAACAAGCTCTCACACGCTTAGGAAAGTTCATCTGAGCGAGGGACCGAGAAAACCTCTGGCTGGAAGGAAATTCTATAGAGCATGCGCTCTAGAAGACAGAAGGCACTTAATATCGAGGAAGTCCCGCAGGTTTGGAAAACGGCCACAAACCGGACTTCCTCCAGATGTGCTGGACTACAGATCCCAACAACCTCGTCTTCTGCGCACAATGGGATCTGTAGTTCAACACACCTAGAGAGGGTGCCGGATTGGAGAAAGGCAGGATGGCCACACGCCACAGCTACAGCCGGACCTCTAAGTGGGGTAGACATTTTAAGTCAGACGCGGTCAGCCACGGAGGGTCAAGGGGCCATTTTGGTTTTCTCCAGGATGTACCGGGGGCCACTCAGCGTGCCAAAAAGACCCTCCTGAAATTAAAGGAAATGGCTGGAAGTCCACTTCTGGTTTGTAAAATTGTGCAATTTTTATATATTAACTTGTGCAAGGGAGACCTGCAGTCTATTTAAAAAGTACACTGTTGTTCTTGGAGAAATCCCCAATTCACCCCACTTTTGGGGAAAGAAAAGGGATGCTGGGGAAATCTGGGTGGGGGTGCTCAGGATTGGGGGGAGAAAAAAAAGGAGGCACACTTTGCCCACCCCTGCTTTAAGTTACTGAAGAGGAAGAGAACCGGGGGCCAAGAACTGGTACTATATCAATTGTCAATCACATTATTATTATTATTTTATTATTATTATTATTATTACTATTATTATTACTACTACTACTACTACTACTATTATTTTACTGCTATTATTATTGTTGTTGTTATTATTATCAGCAGCAGCAGCAGCAGCAGCAGCAGCAGCATCATTCTTCACATCCCACTTTTTTCCTAGTAAGAACTCAAAGCGGCTTACAGTAGCTGTGGCTTACAGTAATAAAACAAAAACATAGTTAAGGATCATGGAACAAAAAAGTTAAGACACAAACAAATAGGAACGAAAAGAAAGTTAAAATACATAATTAAAACACAAAAATTCAACTACAACTATTACAATTATTATTACTATTACTATACTTATTTTTTACCCCGGTTTTTCTTTTTAGAGTTTGGGACTCAGAGTGGCTTACAACAAACAAAAAACCCACATCTTTAAAAATCCACAAGATACAAAGTTTAAAACAAGAACAAACAATCAAAAACACTGAAACCAGATTTAAAAAGGTATATCCTTAAACACACCCACTCACACATCGGGACAAAAAATAGCAAGATCCTGAACATTATTTGGGAGGGCTGAGCTTGAGATATCCGTTCCCTCTTTCCCAAAACGGTGTTTTGGCTGGTAGCATTCTCCCCACCCACCCACCCACCCAAAAAAGCCGCTGGGATGGAAGCTGCCTCATCAAACTTTGCTCCTGGGGGAAGAACAGCTGGCGGTATTTTTAGGAAGCGAAAGACACCGAGATTGCAAGACGCCCCCGTCCCAAAATGCCCAAGGACTTTCATATTGCAAATTATCTTAATCAAATACGGCCAGCTGTGCCCACAGAAAAATTAACCATCCATTTTCATGTGGCCAGATGTAAAATAAAGGTGGATACCTTTGCAGCAACTTGCTACTCCTTTTTAATTTCAGAACTATAACAACTGAAGATACAAACATAATTGGAATCCTGTCAGTGCCTTACTCAGGAGTAAGTTCACCCACGGAAATGACCAGACAGTTTTATCCAATGCAGAACATCTGCATTCAGTTCAGGCTTGAGGAAGAAGAGTTGTGCATGCACTGCAATATGTTGCACGCTGCCATGTAACTCCATGAATATAAAGTTACTCTCCATTTCCTCAGCGTAGAAGCTCAGTCAACACAATTCTTCGATTTAGATTGTTTGTGGGTGATTTGATAATATGCGTAAATGACTACTCCTAATACACTGTTGTATATAAAAAAACGTAAAGCAGAACCAGAAGACAAACAACTTTGCCCCTGGGCAATTTTGGGAAGAGAAAATGGAAGATGCCTACGCCCCAAAGCAGATCTGCGTTGCGGTTGTGAACTTAACCACCTTCCAAATTAGAAAGGAGTTCTAATTTCATTCTCTTTCCCTCCTCCATCACTTAAAATGGACATCTTAAGAACATGAAGCTCAGTTTTTAATACTTTCTGATGCTGTAGAAGACACCTTCTGAAAACTTTTTGAAGACTAGGACTTGGAAGGGCAGCTACGAATGAACTAGACAAGATCTTGTAGCAGAAAGATGCATCACTGAATACCAAAATCAGAATTGTCCCTGCAACCGTATTTCTGATTTCTACGTGTGGTTGTGAAAGCCGGACAGTGGGGAAAAAAAGTGATAAGAAGCGAGACATCTCATTCGCAAGGTGATGCTGGACGAGAGTTCTGTGGCTGCTATGGGCCATCAGAAAGGCCAACGAATGGGACCCAGAGCAAGTCAAAGCCTGAACTCTCTGAAGAAGCCAAGATGGCTAAACTGAGGCTCTCGTACCATGAGACGACATACTAGAAAAGGCAGTGATGCCTGGTAAGGTGGAAATGCAGCGGGAAAGGAGGAAGACCACACCGCAGATGGACAGAGTGATTTGGCAATCTCTTACTCACACTCAGAATTCAAAGTCAACCTGGTGGCACTTAACAGGAAGAAGTAAACCAGGTTTTGTGGGGAGCAGATGAATGGTCAAGTACTGCACGAAAAGCACTGCTCTTCTTTGAAGTGGGGAAGAAACAAAGGCCGTGCTTTTAAAAAAGAACCATTTTTTCTATCCTGTTTTCCCTTGCAACTGGTTCTGCTGGGGAGCAGCAATTGCCACATCCCATTCACGGGAAATATGTGCGCCTTACCTCATCCCAGTGGGTGGGGGGGGACCAGAAGCAAATCTTGCATACGAGTCTTTCCTCTTATGGGGAAATACCAGCCACCCTCGGCGTGCAACCCTGTTGAAATCTTTGTTTTCCATGGCTTGGGGAGCGGTGGAAAAAAGGAAGAAGGGAAAAAAAGAGGTGTTTCGCCCAGCTCCTGGTTATATGGGAATCCATCAAGTTTGAGGATCCCATCCATAAAATGACGACAACTCATTTAGAAAAGGTTACACCTTCGCTCCCGTTTTGCAAGCAACCTCACATGCCGGAGCAGCGATAACAACACACCTTTACCTGCCTTGTGGGTTGCCACTGGTTCTCCCCTTTTCCCTTTCTGTTTCGTATGACAGTATTCACAAGCAAATTTCGTCTTCCTCCGCACAGCTATCTACACCATCTTTTCCTATCCGTTGTTGTTGCAGGAAAGAATATAAACAAAAACCGTGGGGAGAAACACTGGTCTTTTTCACTCTCGTGCCGGAACAAAAAAATCTCAGACAGCCGACGAATATTTTCCGGCGGGAGGGGGGGAGTGTCTGGACCTTTCCAGAGACCACTTTTGTTATGAATAAGAAAATTCATAAATATTTTCCATTCCTCATCCACCAATGAAAGTAACACAACGACAAAACACATCCACGCTTAAGGTTTTAATCTGAGTAAACTGGCTTTTTCACTGTTTCACATTCTTACATATTTAAATCAGTTAACTAAAATTAAACTGATTTTCTTGCATACCATCCTCAGGTGCTAGGCTATAGGGCGAGATACATATATTTTCTAAACATAATAAACAACAACAAAGAAAGATACAATCCCACACATGTCCTGATGGACATTCACACCCGTTTCCCCTTTTCTCTATCAGGAATGATAACGAAAGTTGGACTAGGTATCATTAGAATTAAAATCAACTGCCTTTATCAATAGAGCAAAATCCACACCACAAGGATTATTGCTGTCTCCACAATGCAGAATTATTTCCTCTGCGACGGCTTTGTTTCATTTACTTACGGTTGGGGATCCTTCAGCCCTCCAGATCTAGTGGGACTGCAACTCCCAGCATCCTTAACCGTTGGTTGCAGTTGGACTACAACTCCCAACATTCTTTATCATTGGCTGCAGCCTCTCCCAGCTTGCGTATTCTTCCTCATTCATAAATTTTGCCACCTTGACCACAGTCTGACGCTGCTTGGCCACACCTGTGTCCCTGTTTCCATCCATGAAATGCCGAAGTGTATGCATTGTCCAATTGTTTAAAAGGTTTTCTGGCTGTGTACAGGTGGTCCTCCACATGTCTGGGGGCTAGGGGAACAGGACCCCCATTCACATGGAAAAACCATGAATATCTATAGGCCCCCATGAATCCGTGGCAGGGAACACGCCAGCTGTCCAGTTCTGCCTTCGAGGCGGTGGAGATGCTTCACGAGACAGCAGTGGGTAGCTGGCAGGGGTTGCCACTTTCTTTGCTGCTGCCTTACACCATTTTAATAGGGACTTACAAGCCTAGCTTCACGTTTGCAGTCTCTTACAGTCTCCTAAGGCTTGCTAAGAGACTGCAAATATGGGGCAAGACTTGTAAGTCCCTATTAGAAGTTGCGTAGCACAGCACGGGTGGCGGTAGTGGCGAATAGTCCACAAATAACCAAATTGATGAACGTCAAACCTGCAGATGCGGAGGGCCAACTGTACATTATTCCTACTGCTTTAACTTCTCTCAAACTGATTCAGCTGATTTTACTGTAAGCCCACCTCGGATCCCGTACGACAGAATAAGATACGCATATTTCAGTAAATAAAAATAAATTAAAAAATTGTAACACACCCACGCCATTTCCGCAGAAGACTGTTATAGTGCTATCATTCTACTTGTGACACCCCATGGAATCCTGGGGTTTGCAGTTTAGCGAGAGGCCTCAAAGGCCATCCTCGAAGGCCCCTCCTTAAACTGCAAACCCCCGGATTCCATAGGACGTTGAAAGTGGAATAACAGCACTAAAACAGGCCAGTGCGGAAACGGCCCCAGTTTCAGTAGAAGAGAGAATCTGTGAGGAGTCTGCAACCTCATCTCTCTTTTATTTTGGGACTCTTGTCCCAAAGCAAAAATGAGGGACAGTATGAGCTCAGGGGCATTTTAGGGGTGACTTCCCGCATAGGCAGAGGATTGGGCTACACAGCTCGTGAGTCCCCCTCCAATTCCAGGATTCGTTTGATGCTTTCACCCTTTCCTGAATTGCAGGTCTTAATACTTTGCACCGTCCTTGCATTCCCGGAAGCTAAGCACGGCCCGATCCACCCACTTCCCAGAATCAGTCTCCCTCAGCGTTGGCTGGGAACCACGCAATCCCACTGACAAGGGAGGCATCACAAGTTCCTGCCAGCAAGGCCCAACGGGGGAACAGAAAGCACCACAAACGAGACAAAGGAACGGTAAGCCACTCGTCTTCCTATCAACGCCTTTGGGAAGAAGCAGTGAAAGCGCTTTCGGACTCGGGGACTCGTCAGCAAGGGCGGGGCATCACCCAATTAAACTCTTCGCAGGTCACTGTAACCCAAGAGGCCCTTCCAGTTGGGTTGGTTCCTAAGCTGTCATTAGGGAGAAAAAGAGGGGTGACAGGTATTCATCCGCGAGCCCCGGAGACACATCAAGAGGCCAAGACAAAAGAAAGAGCAATCTCCTTAAGCGGTCCAATGACGAGATCTTAATGCCTTCTGACTTTGGGCCAGAATTAATAGAGCCCGAAAAGAGCCACCGGGTGACTGTAGCCAAGGCAGGTTGCCCAAAGGTGACTAAGATGGCTCCTTCTCCAAAAACACCGCCTCGCACTGAAGGGTGTGTGTCGATATAGAGCCAAATGTGGAACTTCTCATTCAAGAGAGTAAGGAAAGCTTGGAGGCTCAAGTTCTTCACGCTTCTCTACTCTCCCACTCACAATAAATACATACATTAAAGGATTCTGGCCAGCTTGGAGCCTCTTTGGAAGACTCTCTCTGTCACTCTTGTCTCTAGGACTTATACTTACTCCAACGGCTCCCAGACTCTGGTCCTCCAGGTATTTTGGACTTCAGCTCCAGAAGTCCCAGACAGCTTGGGTGATATCCAGGGATTCTGGAAGCTATAGTCCAAAGCACCTGGAGGAGCAAAGTTTTGGAACCACTGGCTTATTCACAAATGACTCTTCCCTTGCCTGGAGGAGAGAAGGTTAAGAGGTGACGCGGTGTTCAAATGTTTAAATACAGAATCACATTGCTCGAAGAGACCTCAAGGGCCATCCAGTCTAACATCATTCTACCATGCAGGCATACACCATCCACGAACTCCCTTGGACAGACGGCCCTCCAGCCTCTGGTCAAAAACCTCCAAAGAAGGAGGAGACTCCACCACACTCCAGAGGCAGCAGTCTATCTCGCCGTCAAACTGCTCTTGCCACCAGGAAGCTCTTCTTCGTGTTTAGGTGGAATCCTTTTTCCTGAAGTCGGAAGCCATTGCTCCGTGTCCTGTGCTCCGGAGCAGCAGAAAACAGGCTTGCTTCATCTTCTATACGACCTCCCTTCAAGTATTTAAACACAGCTATCACGTCTCCTCTCAACCTTCTCTGCTCCAGGCTACACCTCCCCAGCCCCCTGAGCTGCTCCTCAGAGGGCGTCACGGTTTCCAGGCTTTTTGACATTTTGGTCACTGTCCTCTGGCCTCTCTCCTCAGGCTAACGGTGCCAACCGTGACCACACTGGAAGTGTCTACAACCTGGCAAAACTAATAGTTCTATTCGGATGGTTCCAGGAGGGGCACGTCCTCAGCCTTCTCAGATTCACTGGAGGGTTCTGATTCTACCGCAAAATCTCCTGGAAGGAGGCCTACGGAGAACCACGGTGTGTGCTCGTGGGAAGTAATCTAAACCAGTGGTTCTCAAACTCCAGTCCTCCAGAGGTTTGGGACTTCATTTCCCAGAATTCCTCCCACTGTCTACGCTTGGCTGAGATTTCTGGGACCTGAAGTCCAAAATATCTGGAAGACCAGTTTTAAGAACCGCTGATTCTTCAAGAACCGCCCTATCGCAACGCACAGTTATGGTGCTATTATTCCACTTTAACTGCCATGGCTTCATCCTGCGGAATCCTGGGGTTTGTAGTTTCTGGAGGCCCAAGAGCTCTCTGGCTGAGAACACTAAATGCCCCTTCCTAAACTACAAAGCCCAGGATTGCATAGGAGGTTGCCACGGCTGTTGAAAAGGAATAACAGCCCTATAACCGTGCAGCGTGATAAGGCCCTAAGTTTGGCACATCCATTGCCTGAACCAAGGGGAGGGTAATCGGAATAAGCTCTAAGTACCAGTCAAAAAAACATGGTTCCAAGCTGGCCAGAACTCCTCCCCATCTTTTTTTGAAAGGGAAAAAGTGGGGGGAAATGAAAAACTTTGGAATTCAAGCTTTCCTCCCTCTCCGAACGAGAAGTCCAAATCTGCATCTATACTGACACACAGGCCACTTCTGCACTAGCCCGTGATGGTGCTACGATTCCACTTTCAACCTCCCATGGAATTCTCAAAGGCCGCTCCCTAAACTGCAAACCCCAGGATGCCACAGGAGGTTGAAAGTGGAATAACTGCACCGTCACAGGCTAGTGCGGGAACGGCCACGAGGACACACACACACACAGGTCTTCAGCCTCCATTTCCCAAGCAACAACACCCTGAGCCTATCAACTATTTCAGCTTTGACATGAAGGAGCTGCATTTCTCACGGGAGTGCTAATTAATTGACCCCGGTTGCTGACGGACTTTGGAAAACTACCACCTCCCCTCAGCAACTGCACCAAGCCCTCCAAGAATAAGTTGCTGCAACCTATTGACTCCCTCCCTCCCGTCTCCTTGCTCATTTTTCCAACAGCGTCCCAGCCAGGGGCTGCCTTATCCAACCCACGAGGCGACGGGACACGCAACTCTCTGCGGTTTCCCTACCAACTTCCCGCGCGCCAGCGTTCCGACAACCAGGGAACCAGACTCCGCTCTCCGCGCCCAAACGAACTTACCGTCCAGGTGGCCGACTTGGCGGTGCTGGACTGCTGAAACGAGACGTCGAAGCTGTGGGGCCCCGGATAGTCTGTATTGGAGGGGATGGCGGGGGAAGGCGAGAGGGCGTCGAAGGTCGAGCTGGGCTGGGCGTAGGGCGAGGGGGCCGTGACGCTGTTCTGAGCGTGCTCCGTGTTGTACGGGCTGGTGGACGAGGAGCCATTTTGGATCTGCTGGTCCATGCTGTTTAGGAGCCCCAGGTTTGTGTACTGCGGCTGGAACGAGAAAGAGGAAAAATCGTGTCAACGCGCGGAACACGCTAAGCTCGCTTCTTCTGAAATCTTGGCTGTCGGAGCAAATCGCATCACTCCGACATCGAACGGCCCAAACACACTCAAGACCACCAGCACCACCATAAAAACAAGGGCCCTCTTTCCCACCCCATGATCGTAGTGCTACGATTCCACTTCCACCACCCTGGGATGGAATCATGGAATCCTGGGATTTGTAGTTCGGGGAGGCACTTGAGCTCTCTGGCTAAGAATTCTGTGAATTCTTCAACTTGCTTCCTGTATATGACAATCCTAAGATGAATTTATCACGGCTTTCCTTGGGAAGATTTATTCAAATAAGGTTTTGCTCCTGCCTTTCTCTTAGGCTGAGAGAATGTGGCTTGTCCAAGAACACTCAAGTGGGTTTTATTGGCTGAGCAGGAATGGTGACCCTATTGTAGAATTTTCTTGTCCAGATTACTTCAGAGGAGGCTTGCAACTGCCTTCCTCTTAGGCTGAGAGAGTGTGACTTCCCCAAGGTCACCCAGTGGGTGTCTGTGCTCGAGCAGGAATTCCAACCCTGGTCTCCCAGAGTCTTAGTCCAGCACTCAAACCACTGCATGACATTGCCTCTAAAAGATGTGGCTTTCTTTTCCAGGATCTTTGCCATTGCTTCCTCTGAGGCTGAGACAGTGTGACCTCCCCACGGTCACCGGGTTCCCTCAGTCCTAGTCCAACACTGTCAAACCACTAAACCATGCTGACTTCTAAGTATTCTCCCTACACTACATATCCCAGCATTCTTCCAGCTGTTGCCATGGTAGCCAAACTGGAAAACAGCACTAGGATGAGACAGCGTGACATTGCTCCAGGCAGGTCCCCTGTCCTTTTGGCATGATAAATGCAGCCATGGCGTTCTGACCCAACCCGTGCCACACATTCTGTGCCAGCTTAAGGAACTGCCATCCCCACCCATCTGGATCACACATGCCTGGGTCTAGGCAACGCCAGGAAGAAAAGCCACTTGGGAACACCCCACCATCTGACCAAAGCATACCTGCCTGAGTTCCATAATCGTGGGGCATAAACACATTAAAATAAATAAAACATTCCCCACACCTTCCTGATGTATGCACCAGCCAGCCCCTAATATGTCAAAATTTCATCGTGTTATTTTCAACTCTTGCAAAGAAAAATTTGATAGTATCCCATATACAAGCTGAGCCTCCTTTATCCAGAAATCTGAAATCCAAAAACCTCCAAAAACAGAAACCTTTTTCTGCCAGCCGCCCTCTTCCACCTTCAAGATGGTGGATGTGACGCTCCTGCCCATTCACTTCTCAGATCCTCAGTCTCTCTCTTTTTGCTGCCAGCCGCCCACTTCTACCTTTGGGGCGGCGGCTGTGGCGCTCCTGCCCATTCTCAGATCTGAGGGATGACACGAGCACCACCTCAAAGGCGAAAGTGGGCGGCTGGCGGGAAAAAGTGGGAGACAGAGGATCTGCAAGACGGCCAGAAGCATGGATTCATGCGCCACAGTTGGATTCTGCCATCTCTCCAGCCTTGCATCTCACACACAAGTACTGAACAAACGAGATGCAAGGCTATTCCAAAAAGGTACTGTATTCTAAAATTTGAAAAAAACAAAACAAAACCCAAAAACTGAAATATGGAACACTCCTGGTCCCAAGCATTTCAGATAAGGGATACTCAGCCTGCATTGCACTGCATTATCTAATATATAAAAGTCAAAGTTTGTTTGTCTGTGTCAGACGAAGACCCCATACGATTGGCTGCCTAAGAAAATTCTATGGAATCCTGGGGTTTGCAGTTTAGGGAGGGGCCTTTAGAATTCTCAGCCAGAGAGCTCTTGGGCCTCAGTCCAGTTGTTATGGAGATGTGGCCTAGCAGCAAGGAAGAGGGCAGAGTATTCCCTCAGGAACCCAACCTCTCCACTTTGAATACAAATTGGATTGGGGAATATGGAGGGAAAGTTACAGGTACTCGACTAGACAGTTTGGGGAATTAGAGACACAGGATTTCAAATCTTTCTAACAAGTATTACCTACAAGAAAATAAAATCCTGGCCAACACCAGGTATATACACCAGTATTATATAATACATATCCCATAATTTCCTCCCTAAATATAAGGCAATATACTGTAACATATGGGCTATTGCCAAACCTTCCTCAACAAGAGCTAACTATAACTTAAGCTCAAGAAGAACTCCATCAGTATTGCCCAGGTTCAGATGACTGTTATTGTGATGCCAACATTGCACATGTAACCCACTTCCCACCTCCCTTTCTGGCATGAACCAACCAGGGAGTCATGGATTAATAATACAGCTTTCCATTTAGTCCACGCTACAGAAGCAGGTTGCCAAGTTTGCAAAAGAGACACAAGCCCAAACCATGACTGGCTTAGGATCCTAGTTTAATGTAGCATCTGGTTTAAGGGACAGATCTCATTCCAAATATACGAAGTATAAAGGGTAGACTGCAAGAGACAAATGGTGTCCCCATCTTCCCCCACAAAAAAAAAAAGAGAGGACACAAGCAACTACTGACAAGTCAGGTTGATGCCAATATCAGGAAAGATTCTGGAACAGATCATTGAACAGCCAGCCTGTAGGCACTTGGAAAGGAATGCTGTGATTACTCAGAGCCAGCAAAGGTTTTGCAAAAGCAAGTCTTGCAAACAAACCCATCTCTCATTTCTTTTTTTTGACCAAGTCACAAGTGCTGTTGCTAAGGGGAGTGCTGTGGATGTAGTATATCTTGATTTCAGCGAGGCTTTTTTTCAGGAAGGTGCCCCATCATATTCGTGAACTGCAGATTAGACAGAGTTATGGTTACATGGACCTATAACTGGTGGACGGACTAAGCCCAGGGAGTGTTCTTCCATGGTCGCTCTTCATCCTGGTGAGAAGTAACTACTGGGACGCCTCAAGGGTTCTGTCCTGGGCCCAATATTGTTTCACATCTTTATAAATGACTTAAGGTGATGGAATAGAAGGCACGTTTATCAAATTGGCAGGCGGCACTTAATGGAAGGGGGGCAAGTAACACCCCAGAAGACACGATCAGAATTCAAGATGAACTTGACAGATTGGACATTTGGGCAAAACTAACAAAATGAACTTCAGAAGGAATAAAGGAGAGGTGCTACATCTAGGCAGGAAAAATGAAATGCACAAACATAGGACGGCTGACATCTGGCTTGAAAACAGTACATGTTGTCAGTGTGGGTAAACAAACCACACCTCGCCACATCCCCGGGTGAACACAGAGCTGGTCCCAACCTCCAAACGCAGGGTAGGAAGAGTAAAAGTAGAAGCATAACAGAAAACACACTCACACACAGAACTTTGACCAAAGGATCCCTCCAAGTACCAAGACTGTGTTCGGTATAGCCTACTAACATTAGTGACAAGGAGAGATGTCTTTATGCTTCCATGTTTCCCCTTTTATACCACTTTTGTGCTTACACAAGAGAAGATATTCATGCATCAGCATGAGCAGAGACAGCTTGCACGCATGTTACATTTTCGCTGGCCCTTAACATTCCCAAGACTGCATGTTCCAGCCAACATCCTGAGCCTTTCCTAAAGACATCTTTGATGTTTGCAGCATCCTTCCCTTCTGCATGCACTGATCACCGGCATGTACTGAGCAGAACAAGCACTTCTTAACGTGAGGTTGTTTGATGAGCCCTGGGTATCCAAATACTAATTAATAACAAGTGGTAATTCTATAGCAAGTTACTGAGTACCGAATTTCAAGCCTAACGATGTGAGAAGGATCTAGGTGTCTTAGTAGACGGTAAGTTAAATATGAGTCAACAGTGTGATGCAGCAGCCAAACGAAGCCAATGTAGTTCTAGCTGCATCAACATGAGCATAGTGTCCAGACCAAGGAAGTAGTGGCCCCATTCTATTCTGCT
The DNA here is from genome assembly GCA_030412105.1 of Cyclura pinguis. Classification (NCBI taxonomy): domain Eukaryota; kingdom Metazoa; phylum Chordata; class Lepidosauria; order Squamata; family Iguanidae; genus Cyclura; species Cyclura pinguis. The sequence goes on from CM059601.1 coordinate 2,976,877, forward strand.
TTGGTTGGACTTCACCTTTAGTCCTGTGTCCAGTTCTGGGCACCACACGCTGGAACGAGTTCAGAGAAAGGCGAGCAAGATGATCAAAGGTCTGGAAACCATGAAGCCCTATGAGGAACAGCTTGGAGATCCAGGTTGTTTAGCTTGGAGAAGAAGGGCTAGTGAGGTAACATAATAGTCATCTTTATATACCCAAAGGGATGTCACATAGAAGACGAAGGGAGCTTGTTCGCCGTTGCTCCAGAGACAGAATGAGACCTAAGAGATCCAAATTACAAGAAAAGAGATTCCACCTAAACATAGGAAGAACTTCCTGACAGTAAGCTGGCTGTCGCCTCAGTGGAGTGCAGTAGAGCCTCCTTTTTTGGAAGTTTTTAAAAGAGGTTGGACAGCCAGTTCTTTGGGGTGCTTCAGTTGTATATTCCTCCACGGAAGGGGGCTAGACTAGACGCCCTTTGTGGTCCCTTCCATCTAAGATTCTCTGATACTAAATTAAATAACAAGTATTTCTATTAGTATTAGCATTGATTCTCCTAAGTTTCACAGTCTACCAGAACTGAGTGGCATTTCAGTTCACTGATGATTCAAATTCTATACAAGAATCTAGGAATGAATGAGGTCTCATCAGACAATGTGTCATGTTTCAAGCCATGTTGCTTTTTGTGCAATTGTGCCATTACGGTCCTATCACAAAAACTGATCTTATCAAAAAGTGTTGCTTTTTTTGTAATTGTGCGATTCTGTTTCTATCCATAGCACTTTTATTCTGATGTTGTGTCGGTCTGTTCAGAACTGTTTGCAATAGGTGGTTGTTGCTTTGTTGTTGTCATTCTTCTTGTTTTCACAGTTTACAGGTGTCACCAACAACAGTGCTGAACCAAGAATCCAGGGCCCCATTCACACAGCACGGTAATAGTGCAACGATTCCGCTTTGATTGCCATGGGAACATCCTTGGAGGAATCATAGAATCATAGAGTCGGAGGAGACCACAAGGGCCGTCGAGTCCAACCTCCTACCATGCAGGAATATGCCATCAAAGCCTTCTGGACAGATGTCCATCCAGCCTCTGCTAAAAAACCTCCAAAGAAGCAGACTCCACCACACTCCACTGAGGCAGCAGCATATCCCACTGTTGAACAGCTCTGACCATCTGGAAGTTCTTCCTGAAGTTCAGGTGGAATCTCCTTTCCTGCAGCTTGAATCCACTGCTCCTTGTCCTAGTCTCTGGAGCGGCAGAGAACAAGCCTGCTCCCTCCTCGACACGGCATCTCTTCAAATATTTAAACGTGGCTAAACATGGAAGGCAATGGCAAATCTCCACTGGATCAACTTTGCCAAGACAACCCCACAACAGTTTTGCATAAGTCAGCACTGACACTTTCATTCAGATGTTTGATCAGCTCCCAGGACATCTATTATTATTGTTGTTGCTGTTGTTCTTATTGAGAACCCCTGAATAAGTGGCATTCAGCAGGGCAGGCAAGGCATCCTAAATGATAGCGAAGAGGAAAACCAGCTGCAGAAGAGAGCAGCCCTCTTCGTTCCAGGCAAGGCAGAAACCATCTGTCTGACCGGGGAAGCCGGGAGCAGCCATTCCAGCGCGCGGATCCCGGGGCATTCCACAGCCCAGGGCCACCTCCCCGCTTGCTATTTAAATAATGATTAATCCTCCCCTCGACACGAGCAGCCGGGAGGGAAAGAGAGGGCTGCCGCCTTCCTTCCCGGTCGCTCCTGCGATCCTCTAACCCTTTGCCCCGAGGCCCCTTCCCCAGACAGGTGCAGCCAAAGGTCCAGGTGGAGGTGAGGCGGAGAAACACAGAGGGAGGAGAGGAGGGGAAGGGGGGCCCACCCGCGGCCGGAGGAGGCCGACCCCCGGGCCAGAGAAGGGGTCAGTCCGAGGAGCCTGGCTCCATCCAGGGGTCGGCCGAAGTCCGAGGCGCTCAGAAAGCCCCGGGCGGGGATGAGCGGGGGCACCATCAGATAACTCTCTCCGAGGCATACGCCTCCCGACAAGGGGGCAATTAGAAGGGGAGGGCCAGCCCCCCGGGTGAAGAGAGGGGCCCCCGACAAAGCCGAAATGGAATGTGACTCTGCAGCGGACTGGCCTCCGCCTCCATCGCCCTCACCGGCCAACTCCACTTCTGAGGAACAAAGGGTTTCTGGCACAACTCACCACCACACTCCGGGGTTTTATGCCTGACTTACCTGGCAATCAAACAACAACAACATTTGAATGCGGACAGATGCTGGGAATTTGCTTGGCGGGGGGAATAAGACTCATTTGGCGGGGCTCTTGCCTTCCCCCCCACTTATTTTCTCTGGATAACAATGTAACATTACACATCAAATATTCAATTTTACAACTTCTGACTTTTTTTGCATGCAAGCAAATCACCCAGAATTGGAAATATGTACGTGATTTTAACATTCACCCACGGTTTCAAGGAGTTTTGGAGCTGGCTCGGTATGAGAAACTGGCCATGAGCTTAAGTTATGTCATAGGAGAAATCAGTGAGAGCAAGTCTGTGAAAAGTGGTTTCAATGTATTGGCTATTTAAACAGCAAGGACGGACTTTGGACAACCCCATTACACTGCTGGAAATTTTGGAAAAATAGGCTGACAAAATAAGCACATTAGACCTTATGACCTTTAAAGATATTCCTGAGCAGTTAGGAGTTTGCCAGAACCTTAAAAATACATTTGTAACATCGACATGTCAAGCAGTCACTTCATATACTCACAAGCCACCATTCTTGATGTTCTGTTTTAAAAGGTTTTCAATGAAAATAAATTTAAAAAAAAAAAGAGAAGACAAAAAATACCCCCACTCCCCAAACCAAACTTGCCTGACAAAGTGATCTCATCATCTCAAAAAGCTTGCTCACATTTCCATGCCCTCTGGTTGGCTCAGCAGCAATATTACACTAATAATTCACTCCGGAAGCCAAAAATTATTTTTTTCCCAAACTTTGCCAAAAAGTACGCCATTTTTCTATTAGACCAAGGAGCACAGCACGAATTCTGCATCCCACCCACGCCTGCTGTCCAACGCATATAAAGTATCATGGTCAAATCCCAGCTTGAAATTCATAAATTTGATCCACTCGAGTAAGTCAAAAATTCTCAGTGCTAATCTACATTGCAGGATTGTTGTGAGGATAACAATATATGAGACTTGGGGTGAATCATGTACAATACCCTTAAAACAGCTCCAGGGGACAAATGGAGAAATGAGAAACAACTTAGGCAGTTGGGTATGTTTAGCTTGCAGAAGAGAAGAGGGGCGACACAACAGCCATCCATAAATATTTGAAAGGAATTTATGTAGAAGACGGAGCAAGCTTGTTTTCTGGTGCTCCAGAAACTAGGACACGGAGCAACGGCTTCAACCTCCAAGAAAAAAGATTCCAACAAGACATTAGGAAGAACTTGACTGTCAGAGCTGCTCAACGGTGGAATACAGAGCGTGTTGTAGAGTCACCATCTTTGGAGGTCTTTATACAAAGGCTGGATGGCCGTCTCTTTGGAGCGCATTAGCCTCAGTCCTCCTACATGACGGGTTGGGCTAGATGGCCCTTGTGGCCCCTTTCAGCTCTAAGGCCTTTTCCGCACGACACTCTTATAGCGCGATGATTCCACTTTCAACCTCCTATGGAATCCTGGGGTTTGCAGTTTCGGGAGGGGCCAGCTGGCCCCTCCCGAAACTGCAAACCCCAGGATTCCATAGGAGGTTGAAAGTGGAATCATCACGTTGTAACAGGCTAGTGCAGAAAACGCCTAAGTTTCTCTGCTTCTATATAATTAAAAGTGAGTTTAAGAGTCACATGTTGAAGTGGTGGCCAATCTGGACTTCTTCACTTCACTTCACTTGCCACAGTGGGTGTGTCCGTCTGTTTCTAAGCCGACAGCAACCTTAGTCTGCATTAGCACAGAAGAAAAGGTGGAGGGTGTTAAAGGAGAGAAGAAATCTAGCAATACACTGAAGATAAACTGACTTTATTTATCATGTGCTCCCACGGATTTCAATTCATTTACTGAGATCCAGGGACGGCATACAGAAGCTGCAGGGATTTAAGCAGTTGCAAAGTTGGGAGACCTCCTGGCAAAGCCATTTCCTCCGTCCCGCTGGCCCCACAGATACATCCATCTGGCGGAAACATGGAAAAGACAGGGCCTTCTCAGTGGCTGCCCCCCAGGCTCTGGAACCCCCTTCCCGGAGGGGCTAGCCTGGCACCCTCTTCGCTGTCTTTTTACAAGCGGCTAAAACCCTTTTTATTCCAGCTCGTCTTCGAGACCTCATTTTACCAGGGAGGAACACACCTTGCACAACGTGCTGGACTTTTTATTTGTTGCTGCTGCTCTTTTAACTGGTTTCAAATTTTAGGACGGTTTAGCGGCCGTCGACTTTTAACTACGGCTGTTCCCGCGTGGCGTCACCGTCCCACGACGGGGATGGGACGGCGGTGATCCGCAGGTTGCGATTTCGAAAAACGTCATCGCGATCCCGCTGCCGTCCCATCCCCGCCTGTCACAATCACGGGATATTCACTTGACCGAATAAATCCGTTAAGCGCCCGTGATCGTGCAACGCTCCTGTCCTTACCTGCCGTGCGTACGGGCAAGAAGCACATCGGAGGTGCTTCCGTCCCAACGCAACGCGGAAAGAGCCGGGATCCTTCCACGCTCCTCTGTCGCGCTCCTACCCCGGAAAAGGTGCCGCCGGGATCGCGACGGGAGGACAACGGGAATGCGGAAATGGCCTGCGTTTGCTTTAATGGCTGAAAACCACCCTGAGTCCCAAAGTGGGAAAAGGGGAGGTTATAAATAAAGAGCAGCTGTTACTGTAATTTCACATCAATTTTATTTATTGCAGTTTTATATTATTACTGCTTTACTGCGTATTTTGTTTGGTACATTCTGTTGGACAACCGTTTATTTACACGATAGTTTTTATTTGGTTCTTTAAACAGAGATATATTAAAAACATAGATAAATAAAGAGGCGACGAAGAAGCTGCTGAAGCTGTAGGGATGAGATCTGGACGTAACGGGATATGGTGTGCAAGTGTGTCTGTGTGTTTTAAACGCAAGTTCTCCCCGTTTGGGCTTTTTCAAGAGGCAAACGCCAGCCCTCTGACAAACGGACAGAGATATTTCTTCCTTTCACTCCAAAAGCCAAGTACCGCAATATTCCACCCCATTAGAAAGCAATCGTGTAACTCGAGAAGGCTTCTCCCACCGAAGCGGCACCGAACTCCAGCCCTCCCTTGTACAAACACGGGCATGAGCGGCGGAAGGACAAGAGATGGAAGTTTATTTTTCCAAGTTAACACACCATCCCGCCACCAACACGGAGGAGCGACCTGCAAAGTCTGGCTGCAAAGCAAAAAGCCAGCAGCGCGCACAGATAAGGAACAACCTGGTAGTTTTTTTCCCCCTGAGGAATCACACGGGAGTCATCACAGCATTCCACTCCCAACCATGCCCAGAGTCTGCATGTCTGAAAACTTCCTCCTGTAATTTTTGTACAAAAGTTAAAGATAAAATTAAACTACTGATCAAATGAATTAGGGGGCCCTTTCCCCCTAAGCAGTGAGCCCTCAAAAGCTTGCTAGGGAAGAAAAAAAAAGGCCTATGGAAGGATAGCAAGGAGAGCACCGGTCTAATCCCTCTGGGAAGGGATTTCGAGAGCTTGGGAGCTGCCACCAAAAAGACCCTGCTCCATCCTCCTACCAGATGAGCCTATGGGGGTGGTGGGACACAAGGACGGCCACCCCAGAGACTCAAAAATATGTAAAGCCTTCTTGCATCTATAAAACCAGTGGCAGAAATAAGGGGGAAAAAATTCAGGAGGTTAGGGGAGCAACAGCATGCATTTCCAAGTGGGTGAGCTGTGTCCCACATCTGCAACAAACTGCAGCCTCATTTAAACAAATAAAGTAGGCACGGGAAAAAGGCATTTGGGGAAAACTCATGCCACTGTCACCACCACCACCCCTGGACTAAATTTTGTGCATCTTTGATATCTCCTGGTGATGACACAAGTAAACCACAGTTAACAAAACAGGCACGTTCCTCGGCATGACGTCTTTAACAGAAAATTTGTTAGCGGAATCAGGAATAACATGGACAGAATACAAATGGATCTTACAGCATCTTTGAGACCAACCGAGAGAAGTTGGTAGCATAAGCTTGCATAGATTTAAATCTACTTCATCAGATGTAAAATAGATGCAGCATATATACAACAATGTACAGAACTGTACATTTAATATTTATGGATAAATGTAAAAGACCAGAAAATCTTTTTTTATTAGAGTTTATTGTGAATCAAACCAACTTTATTTTTTTTTGTATAATTTTTATTGAAAGTTTGTCCCAAAAATAACCCCCACACACACTTCCATGCTTAAATCTTCCAGTTGAAATTGCTTATTTCCATTCCATTACAAACATAATTTCCATCTTACAGAGAGAAGAACAGTTACATTATTTCTTCTTTGATTTCTTATACATTTATATCCTTACCCAATGCAATACTCTTTCCCATTCTTTCTGAAAATTCTGGATAGATTTGTTCTTCAAAGAAAATGCTAACCTTTCCATCTCTATCATATCCAGAACCTTTAACTTCCACTCTTCTATATCAAACCAACTTTACATATCTATGAATTTCCTTGAATTCCATTGATTCCTCTTTAGCAGCTTTCTTTGGGAAATTCGTATAGAACAAAAGGAAACTAAACACAACTAGACAAGATTTTAACAATATCCATTCTGTGGCAAAATGTGTTATGATAACTTTGAGTATTTTTTTGTAATTTGTATTTTCAATAAAAATAGCCAAAACAACTTCTGCCAACTCCGCACTCAATTCTGCTTTATTAATGTAATCCTATGCATTATATCTTTTGATTTTTCCAACAGAAAAATTCAAGGTGGCTAAAAAAAGATCAGCTACAAAGGGTGAATGCAGGCTAATTGAATTAGATAACAAGATAGGGAGATAAAGAGCTCCTCCTTCTACCAGTATTGTTCTTGTTGGGTGCCTTCAAAATTGTTTTCAGGTTAAGGCAAACCTATCCTGGGGTCTTCTTGGCAGGATTTGTTCAGAGGGGTCTTGACTGTGCCCTCCTCTGAGGCTGAGAGAGTGTGACTTGCACAAGGCCGCTCAGTGGGCTTCCAAGGCAATGAGTTTAATATGCCGGGTATAGCTGGCCTATCTGCTCTCCCGTCTTCTCTCTGTTTTCCGCTGTTCACGCATGCTTAGTAAGCGATTCTGGCGACAGCTGCTGTTCACCTTGCCTGTTGTAGGCAGGGCACACAAAGCTACGGTAAGATCAGCTGCAGCACAATCCGGTTCCCTCCCAATTTGAGCTTTATCACACCATTTACTGCAGATACACTGCTGCAACTTAACTCTGAAACTCTATATTTCTGCAGTCTTCTTTCCTCCTCCTTCCCCATGCTGATTCTGCTAAAAATCGTCCAGCTAGACAAAGCACAAAGGGGAAAACAGGGCTGGATAGGTGTAAATAAGGAGCTTCTTTGTCAGATGTTTCAGGAATGCCTTTGTTTAAACGAAGAATGCCCTTTCTCTATATAATGACAGCAATATGCAGAATTATCAAGTCAGAAGGGACCCAAAGGGGCCATCCAGTCCAACCCATGCCAAGCAGAAATCCACAGTTAAAGTATCCGTGAAGAGTGACCATCTCGTCACTGCTTAAAGACCCTCAAGGGTGGACATTTTGAATTAGACCTCTGCATTGCTCAACATCACAATGTTCTTCCTAGTATTTACCCAAAATCCCCTTTGCTACCATTTGAATCCGTCAGTCTGGGTCCCGCCATCCGGTACAGAAGAAAACAAGCTTGCTCCATCTTCCAATTCTGCTGTTCAACAGAAATTCTTCCCTATCAGAGAATTAGCTGTGGTGGATTTACCAGGTAGAGATAAAAGATTCCCATCCCATTTTGCTGTTGTTCGACACAATCACTTCCACTACAACTTCCTTCCAGTTTAACTGGAATTTTGAAAATCAGACATGGAAATTCAGAACACACAAACACAGCTTACCAGTTCTCATGCTATTTTTTTTTTCTTTTTCGCTACACAGGTTACTGTTTGAATATAAACATACATACACACCAACGGCAACATCAGATAATAAAACATTTTCACACAATCACACAAATATGTTTCAAGATTCCATGTTAGGCTGTGATTTTTAGTCAGCGCACAGTTATATGAATATATGCCGCAATTAAACAAATTGATGTGATTGCAACGCCTTAACTACAGATAAGCTCTCACATCAATTGAAGTCCACAGCTAAACCAAAATTTAATTTTGGTTTTACAGGAAAACTTTTACCCACTTCTAACGTGATTAGTTCACAGTTTATTAGACACAAAAGAGCAATTAAGATTCTATTCAACAATATTTTGCTGGCTGTAGGAAGTACACGTATTTCTGAATTATTTTATACTTGTAATGATGTATTTTATATATGTTTTGCATTTAAATCTTGCCACATTTCTTATTAGTCTAATTTGTTTTCTTGGTGTACGTTGGATAATTAATCTATATATTCTGCTATATTCTAAAGCATCAGATGCTTTGTTATTCTAAATCATCAGTGACTGAAAAGCGCATTCCACATAAGAGAGACTATGTTACTTGATTTACAATGCAATGAAGACACCGCAGACAAAGGAGTAAGACAGACAGACAGACAGATAGATAATTTCAGCCTAGCACTATATTGCATTCACTGACAACCTGCAAATAAACAAAGGTGAAATGGACACAGCAAACTGCACATGTGCAGAAGGCTCCGAGCAAGACAAAATTAGAAGAATGAGGTTACAAAGCTACATGCCAGAACAGCAAATTCAATTAGGTAATTTGGAGACCCAGATTATGAAATCTGGAAACGAAGCTGAGTGTTGAAACATTCACAGCTTTCTTTTTTGTTTTTTAATTATTTCTATTAAACAGAACAAAGGAAAAGAAAAAAAAAAAGACATATATAGAAAAAAACCAGAGGTTTTCACACAATATCGAACATATATCCACTTAGTACTCATAAAACATACAGCACGCTACTATACACAAACATTAGCACATACTGGCAACCAACAACACTTCTAAAACTGTGAACTTTTTAAAACTGGTACAAAGCAAACAAGGTATTAGCATAACGGAATGGGTGTGCAAACTTCAGTCATTCCCTTTCAGCGGGATAACAAAAAGCTCTCAAGCCAGAAAGAAGGAAGGAGCAGAAAAAAGAGCTGCGGTTAAAGCCCGAACCTCTTCAGTGAAGTCGAGGATGTGGAACACGAGAAACACTGTTGGCCCCAATGGAAGCAGCGGAGGCTGGTGGCTTCCATGTCTGTGGAGCAATGAATCCACTTCGGGTTTTCCTTCAAACTTTCACACAGCTATTCAGGCTGCTGAATCTATTTTGGGGATCAGCACCCTGGATATATCTCTTTTCAAATTCAGGTTAAGTCCCGGAATGGATTCACCAGCCCACCGACACGGCAGGCACAGCCACTTCCATGTGGAAATCTGCTTTTAGAGGCATCCCGCCACCGCCTTTCAACAACAGTGAGTCGTCACAGCTTAAACGCATTACAACCAAATGCAATTGTCAAAAAGAGTTAAGCTGAGAAGGTGGGTTCAGAGGTCCAAGAAAGGTAAAGAGGACAAAAAGGTCAAATATAAGAGACTTGTGTATATTCCAAGCTTCTTGGATCTGCTTTGTTTTCCACTAAATCAGGGATTGGTGCATCGTGGCCCCCAAGGCCATTACGGGGACCCCCAGGGCCCCAACAAGCTCCCTCCAGTTTTCCCACGTAATATTTTTGGATTTTTATTTGCAAAAAAAAAAAAAGTTCATTATCAGCTAGGGACTGTGGGATGCACAATTTGCCACGCACACACATATACCCAACCCACAGAAATTTCTCTTCCACTCACAATCCCAGAAGAGGCCTTTTTTAGAACGAGAAGTCAACCAAACCCTCAACTCAAACTGTTTAAGCAGGAGAGATTCTTATCGGGAGATAAGAATGCTTTTTGTATGCTTTAAAAATGATTTTATACTGTTTTTATGTGATGAGTATAGTTGTTCTTAAATTATATGGTGAATGTTTTTAACTGACTGTTCCTCTGGAAAGCTGCCTTGGGTCGCACTCTGCAAGAAAGGTGACATTCAAATGAAAAAAATAGATAATATATAAATGAAATTGAGTTCCTTTGAACTCCTTGCTGCCAGAAGTTACCTCTTTTGGGGCCTAAAATGGCTAGGAGAGAGAGCAAAAATGAGGTGTAACTGCTCCCATGTCCTCTAGAAGGTGTGAGGAGAAAATCTGGACCAACATATTTTAAAAAAAATGTTTTTTTAAACAAAATAAGAGGTTGAGAATGTGGGTGTGGCAGGTCATGATCAAGGGGTGAACCTATCACTGGCTTTTCTTGGCACGATTTGGTCAGAGAGGGTTTGTCTTTGCCTCCCTCTGAGAGGCTGAGAGGCTGTGACCCGCCCAAGGGCACGCACTGAATCCCCAGGGCTGAGTGGGGATTCGAACTCTGATCTCCCCAAGTCCTAGCGCAACACCCGAACCACTGCGCTTCCAAAACCAGCTCAGTTTCCTTGGCCAGACAGCGGTTTGCCACTGCCTTCCTCTGAGGCTGAGACAGTGTGCCTTGTTGAAGGTCACCCAGTGGGCTTCCACGCCTGAGTGGGGGGGATTTAAACTCTGGTCTCCAAAAGTCCCAGTCCAACGCTCTCCGATTTAGTCAGACCAGGTTTGCCACTGCCTTCCTCCGAGGCTGAGACAGCGTGTCTCGCTTAACATCAACCCATAGGCTTCCACGGCTGAACAGGGATTTGAACGCTTGTCTTACAAGGTCCGTGTCCAGCACTCAAACTACTATAACATGGGTTGCTGAAATCAAATTAGGCTGGCTGCTGAAATCAAATTAGGTAAACTGAAATATAAAACAGCAGGGAAAAAAGTGTTATAATAAGTTATAGTAAGTGTTACAATCTTAAAGGGCTCGATGTAGTTTCTATAACTCATTGACTTTAAAGGCACCTGCCCTCTTCGGCACTGACACTGGGGTCAGTTTAATGCAAGACTTTTTTAAAAACGAAATTCCAAAAGATTAACAACTACCACTAGGATTTTTTTTTTTAACGGCTGCTGAGCCAAGCAAAGGGCAGCAAACCAAACCTTCGGGCGGAGTATCTGAATTTTCAACGGACCCACCTGCGGGCTTGATTCAAGGCACACTGAGCAGCGAGTAAATCCCACCGAACTTAATGTGACCGACCGCCAAGCAAACTTGCACGGGGGCTGCAGTCACAACATACAGCGGTGAAAGCCAAAGGCTGAAGTCAAGGTGGGCAGGCCGGGGCCATTCCTTAAGATATGCCAAAAATTTCTCCCCTGCATTATGTAACAGCGGCCTATTTTACCTCCGTCTCAGAAGACTTTTTTACTTTCTTAAATTCCACTGCTGTATTACTTCCTCTTTCCAATGCACTGCCCAGGGAAAAGCGGGAAATGCCAATGAAGGAATCCCTTGTTTGCTTTTACTGCGATATTCCTGTTCAAATCGCTCATCCCCAGTCTGCACCCAGACAGGGTGAAAATAGCTCAGCTTGCAAACAATTTTATGCCCCCCCCCTTTTATAAATGGGTACAAAAGAAGGGGAGGAAAGAACAACAGCAGAGAGCCAGGAGCCTAAAATTACGAAGGCTTTGCTCAAAAGCTCCAGACAAGATCTCCCCGCGTGACCTGACTCGCCACCCCGCACCGTCTGAGACGCAAAAAGTCCCCCCGTTTTTTAAGTCGGGTCGGGTTCTGCAGCGTAAGACGGATTGAACTTTTCCATTTCGAGAGACGCTGGCGCGGCCGCGGAGTCCCATCTAAGGCGAGGAAGCCCCGGGGCCAAATACCTGCCATTTTTTCAGTCTCCCACCACCTGCCTTTAACGTTTGCAATAAAAAAGGTACATCTTGTTAAAAAGCCAGGCCTGTCCAAGAACAGACGACACACCGTTTCGCCATCGGGGAGCTGCAAAGAAGTAGACAAACAGTGACTGCCAAATACACACACACACACACACACAAGCCCACGCAAAATCTGGATAAAGCAACCAAGCAGCGCGGCTTTCAGGCAGAACCTGAAACACAAGGAGGCCACAGAACTCTGCACCAATAATACCTGTTTCCAACCATTTTATTTAAAATCTGTTCCCAGTTTTATGGTCTCCGGCTTGGTGATCTCAGCCGGAAAGGGAATAAAAAATGTTATTTGTGTGTTGATATTCATCTGGTGAAGCAGACCCAGGATATGCTTACAAACTTTTTTCCCCCAGATGAGTTTCCAAAGGTGCTTTGAATTCTTTGTGCATGTGTGTGTGTGTTCACAGTGAGGGTCCCTCACATAAACGAAAGAGAAATTGCATGTCTGTATGCTTTCATTCCGTTTTGACCAGCCTGTCTTAGCAAACCCGTACGAAATGGAAAAATGAGGGTTATCAAAAACAACAAAATAATTTTTGGGTGGGCTGTGTGTGTGTGATGGAAAGGGACAGCAAGAGAGAAACAGAATGAAAGAGTGTGTGAGCGTGTGTGTGTGCAAGAGTTTAATAAAGCCAATTCAACAGCACGCTTGCAGATAAACTCTAGATTTCAGAAGGGTATCGTAAAACTGAGATAGATTTAACAACAGTACACAAAACAAGTATTGCTGTTAGCAAAGCATAAAACCCTCTTCCTCTGTAATTCACTTCCCAGAGCCCTTGCCACACACACAACATTAAAAATTGGTGGGTTCCTCTTCACAAGAGCCCTGTGAGGTAGGACAGCATCATGGTTTCACGTGCTGGGAAATGTGCCCACGGCCGTCTGACAAGGCCACGGCCGATTCCGGGGAGAAGCGGCTAAACCAGCCCCTCCTCTTCAATCAACTCTGTCTCATTATCCACTTGGGCCAACGGAGAGAGGAAAAGAAGTATCCTCTTTCATGACCATCTTAACAGCGATGAGGACTAGTGACTTGATTTTAAAAATAAATCAATCACCAAGCAGCCAAGCCGCTGAATTCCACAGCAGCTGTTACACATTCTGTACTTTTCCCAAGCCCTGGAACTGTATTTCCAGAACACAGAAATACAGTACGTGGAGAGAAAAAAACAAGCAGAAATTCTGCAATGTGCTCCAGCAAATGAACACCAGCTCTTCGCTAAGGATTAAGCAACTTTAATTTCAGAACTACGCAACTCAGAAGTTGCCTCGGAAGAAATGAATGTACGGAGGATGTTTGTTGTCTGTGGCTCAAAATCCACGGGTTCATCCAAGCCCGTGAATCTGAACCCAGAGATGAGGGAGTATATCTGCTCCTGGACCTGGTCAGATCGCCTCCTCCTTTCACAAGTTCATATCTGCACCCATCACACATCTGAACACAGAGCCACAATAACACACCCATCTGTATCTCCCTACACGGGCACATCTCAATTAACAAAGCCTCTGAAAGAAAGCTGCCTTAAACCCTGTCTTTTTACATCCACGCAGTCCCTCGTTTTCCTTCTTGTCCTCTGTCTATCTGGTACTTTTTCTAGCAGCATCAGCATCAGGAGGAACGTGAAGGACGACTGGAGAAAGAGAGACGCTCAGTTGCTGCAGCAGTGCGCCTGCATGAAACAGCGCGACAAATCTTGAGCTGGGAAGCAACGGGCTTCTGCTCCAGCTGACTCTATACTGGCTGCGTGCGCTTGACTGCAACTGGCAATTTAAACAGCAGCTGCCTCCGGAACCCCTTTCTGAACATGCACGAGCTGCAAAACAGAAAGCCAAGGGGACGGCAGATGAGCCTGCCTCAGCAGTTCACCTCCCCACTTCCCCACCCCAGGATGTTAAAAAAAGGATTGATCTGTAAGTTTGGCATTCAAAATTGAAAGCTTAAGAAAACTGGAGGCCGGTAAAAGTTCAAAAAAAATCTTCATCCCTGGATGCATTCTGGAAGTAGTCTTTGCACGGTCTCTAGACGGCTCAATGCATTTCTGTTTACTTATAATATAGTGGAGTTAAATAATAGTATTTTAAAATAGTTAATAATATCAATTTTGAAATGGAAATTTATGAAATGTTAGAAACTTAAGAAATAACAGAAATTAAGATAAGTTAAGAATATAAACACAAGAAGCAACAAATTTTAAACAGTAGAAAGTAATGAACGTAAGTTAAATACATTTATATAACTTGGAGATGTCTGCAACAAGGGTAGGAGCAGGGTTTTTTGATGTCATTGTTTAGTTTAGTATAATCTGAGTTTCAGTTTAGTTCAGTTTAAAGATACTTAGCGCAACGTTAATGTTATACCTAGGTTGACTTTGTTGTGTGTCTTCTCATATCTTTTTCTTTTTCTTTTTTTGGTGTGTAAACTTTTAAAAAAAATTGAAATTAAAAAAAAAACGTGTTTCTGTTTCCTTATCCAAGTCTTACTTGATCTAGTTGTTTTATTCCACCTGTGCATTTTGTTTGGTTTGGAACAAAAAGCTTGCTAAAACATGCCGAAGTGCTCCCGTTTTGGGGAGCAGACCTACTTCTTTCCACGTTATTCCTACCCCCGGTAGCCAATTTTCCGTTAAAGCGGGGATGCCGAAGAAGCCACCCGCTTTGCTAGGCAAGGTTTCCCTCTGTTAGAACTGGCCAAGAATTCATGGCTTCTGCAACAGTGACAACAACCGAGCAGAACAGAACCAAAGGGCACCCGGGCACGAGGGCGACCCGACGCCCCGGGATGGCTTCCTGACTCCGAGTCAGCCTTTTGTTCCCCGTATCAGCGCAACCATCTTGCTTCTTATTGCAACAGGTGAAGGGCATCATTGCTCCGGGCCCGACAGGATGTGTGACCAGATGTTTCGTAAACGGGGGGGGGTGGGCACGGCCGCAGGGCGCGAGGATGGAGGCTCCAAGCCTTGCGCTTCTCACACCGTCTGGTGGCTGACTCCAAATCACGCACGCAACCCGCACGGCCATAGATTGCAGCAAGGAAAGACGAGGCTTCTCTCCAGATGTTTATGGCTCTGAAGACCGGGGAGCCAGGCGAGGGTGTTGCTGCTGCACGGAGGAAGAGGAAGAACGCCTTGGGTTCCGTCCTCGCCGTTTCCTGTACCCCGAGGTTCACCGATTTTGATAAGCAGAGATAAAGAAAGTTTGGGGAGGAGGGTTACTTACGCTCGAACTACAACTTCCAGAATCCTCAGTCTAGAGGACCACAACTCAACACTTTCTGGACTACAGCACCCAGAATTCCCAACCAAGGAAAGCTCCTGGCCCACGATTCAGGGAGTTCATAAAATCCGAATATTGGGAAAGACCCCCAAGGGTCCTCCAGCCCAACCCTGCTCTGCCATACAGGAAGACACAGTCAAAGCCCTCCCTTTGACAGATGGCCGCCCAGCCTCTGCTTAAAAACTTGCAGACTCCGAAACCCTCTCACGCAGCAGCATAGTCCACTGTCAGACTGCTCTTACCATCAGGAAGTTCTTCCTAATGTTCAGATGGTATCTTTTTTCCTGAAGTTTGAAGCCATTGCTCCTTGTCCTAGACTCTGGAGGAGCAGAAAACAAGCTTGCTCCATCCTCTATATGACAGCTTTCTCAACATTTAAGAATGGCTATCAAGTCCCCTTCTTAACTTTCTCTTCTCCAGGCTAAGCATACCCAGCTCCCTAAGCCGGTCCCCATAGGGCTTCATGGGCTCCAGGCCTCGCACCCTTGTCTGGACATGTTCCAGCTTGTCGACATCCTTCTTGAACTGAGCCGTGGTGCCCGGAACCCGACACAGCATTCCAGGTGAGATCTGACCAAAGCAGAATAGGGTGGTACCATTACTTCCCTCGACCTGGACACTACACTTCTATTGCTGCAGCTTAGAATCGCATTGACCTTTTTTGGCTGCTGTATCACACTGCTGACTCACGTCCAGCTTTCCCCACTAAAAGGCAAGTGGGGCGGCTTCCGCCAGAGTGACCCGTGCACCAAAGGCTGTGATGAGTCACTTTTTCTCGTACACTTTCTAGCTGTACTGCCGTTATCAGCAGTGTGAACAAACCTCTGTTGCAGACACATCCAACAATGCTCATAGAGACTTGAGACCCGGCACCACGCAGTGGTTTGAGCATTAGGCCATTTCCACACTAGCCTGCTACAGTGCTATAATTCCACTTTCAACCTCCTATGGAAGCCTGGGGTTTGCAGTTTAGGGAGGGGCCTTTGTGGAAAGGAGGAATCAGAGGCCTTTGAGGTCCTTCCC
Organism: Cyclura pinguis; assembly: GCA_030412105.1. Taxonomy (NCBI): domain Eukaryota; kingdom Metazoa; phylum Chordata; class Lepidosauria; order Squamata; family Iguanidae; genus Cyclura; species Cyclura pinguis. The sequence goes on from CM059601.1 coordinate 2,993,222, forward strand.
TAAATTGCAAACCCCAGGATTCCATAGGAGGTTGAAAGTGGAATAACAGCACTGTGGCAGGCTAGTGTGGAAATGGCCTGGGACTCTTCAGAACAGGGTTTTAATCTCCACTCAGCCATGTAAGCCCACTGGGTGACCACGGACAAGCCACACACTCTCAGCCTCAGAGGAAGGCCAGGGTAAAATTCCTCTGAATAAATCTGACCGCTGAGAAGTTCACTTTAGGGTCACTTTGAATACACACAACAACATGACATCCATAGTTTTCTTATTTCCCCACTATTAAGGGAGTTAAGAAGAAAAAAAAAGCGGTACTTGGCCTATAAAACAGCAATTCAGTCTCATAGTTCAGTGGAGAAATAATTTTCTGCAGAAATATACAGTTTTCTGAAAATATCTATCTATCTATCTATCTATCTATCTATCTCACACAAAAATCCATGTGTATCTCTGAAAACAATGCCATTTGTGCAAAATCTGCACTCAACAAAAAAAGAAAAACTCCATATATGTTTTGTATATTTGGTATAGTGATTTCAGCGCTGGACTAAGACACTGAGAGACCAGGGTTCAAATCCCTATTCAGGTACAGAAACCCACTGAGTGAGCTTGGGAAAGTCACACTCTCTCAGCCTCAGAGGACAGCAACGGTAAATCCACCCTGAGCAAATTCTGACAGGTGGCCATCCAGCCTCTGTCCGAAAACCTCCAAAGAAGGAGACTCCACCGCGTTCCCGGGCAGCGGCGTATTCCACTGTCCAGCCCCTCTTACTGTCAAGGAAGTTCTTCCTAAGAATCCGAGTTCAATCCTCCAACCATTACACCAGGTCTGCCTCTAAAAATATGGTGATCTTATCCTGTTATAGGTGATTTTACCAAATCTTGGCCAGATTTCTTCAGAAGAGATGTGCCACGGCCTTTCGAGAAGGCTGGTGGAAATGTAACTTGTCCACGTCACCTTTTTGGACTCATTTTGCTTAGGAATGTTGCTTAGGAATTCCTGCCGTGTGCTAACAAAGATCCGAACCCGGATCTCCCACAATCCCAGGCCAGGACTCAAACCTGCAGGGCCACACAATTTTCACCCTGGCCTAAATCTAAGGCCATTTCCACACTAGACTGTTATAGTGCTACGATTCCACTTTCAACCTCCTATGAAATCCTGAGGTTTGCAATTTAGGGAGGGGCCTCAAAGACCCCTCCCTAAACTGCAAACCCCAGGATTCCAGAGGAGGTTGAAAGTGGAATCGTAGCGCTATAACAGCCTAGTGCGGAAATGCCCTAATTGTCAATCTCCGCTACAGCAGTCCCACCAAATCAACGGCAACTCGGGGGTAAATTCCCTCGATCCAATGGGTCTGCTCCAGTCAGCGCTCACTGGATTTAGTCCAAGCTCTGCGCAGGTCTGCAGTTCGCCGAACCCACACCCAGCGTTTCAAAACAGCCACAATCACAAAGCCTTGCTCCATCCGGAAGTGTCCCAAGCCTGCCCTTCTCCTTTTGTTGAACTGCGTTCCCATGAAGGAGGACTTGGCCCAGGCCTCAAAAGCAACTCCCTAATCCCCTTCGCCAGGGCAGACGCCTACCCCGCCTTGCCGTTGTTGCTGGTGCTGCTGTGACTCCGAGGAACACAAAGAGCTGTGAACACAAAGAAGGGGGCTGTCCAAACAGGCCATTAACGTTTCCCAGAAATCCTTCAGAAAATCACAAGAGGGGACCCAAAGCCAGGAGGAGGACTTTTTGTGGGTGCTGCTGGTCCTAATAACCTAAAGGCATCAGATCTTGTCTGATCTGGGAAGCTAAGCAGGGTCAAGCCTGGTCAGTATTTGGATGGGAGACCACCAACAAAGACCTGGTAGGATATATGTCAAAAGAAGGAACTGGCAAAACCATCTCTGAAGATTCCTGATCTAAAAAATTCATGGAGTTACCGTAAGTCGACAGGTGACTTAAAGGAAAACACAATATAGCACAAAATAAAGCAGAGCTTTCCAAACTTTTCATGTTGGTGACACACCTTTTAGACATGCATCATTTCGTGACACAGTAATTCAGTTTTACTAGCAAACCAGAGGCTTAACTAACCCTTATAAGAGATACAGACACATACATAAATTGTACTAACACAATTTATGGGGAAACAACATATCTCAAGAAAACTTTTCATATATTTTTAAAAATATATGATTTATAAATAATAACACACATTTCCAAGATTGGAGGTGACACACCTACACACTTCAGGCAACACACTAACGTGTGACTGCACACCATTTGGAAACCTCTGCTCTAAAGGCACCAGATCCCATCCAATCTTGGAAGCTAAGCAGGGTCACGCCTGGTTGGTACTTGGATGGGAGACCACCAACGAAGACCAGGTGCCATAGGTTCTATTTCAGAGGACGGAACAAGCAAAACCACCTCTGAGGATTCCTTGCCTAAGAAAACCCTATGAAATTCATGGGGTCATCATAGGCTGACACACACACAAAACAGAGATGAGCAAGTGCAGCCCAGGGCCGCATATGGCCCACCAGAGGTGTCTTCGTGGCCCTCTATACCTCCAGACTCCTTGGGCTGTTCTCCTTCTGGCCCAGCAAAAAGGGTACATGGTAAACTGCTTCTCTGAAAACAGCAAAAACAACTATTAATACTACTACTACTATAATTATTAGCCTGCCTTTCCCTATGGACCGAGGTGGGGAACAGCAACAGGTTAAAATACAAGAGATTGGATACATACTGCTGCTGCTGCGTGCCTTCAAGTCATTTCCAATCACGGTGACCCTATCGCAAAGTTTTCTGGGGTTGAGAGTATGTGACCCACTCAAGGTCACCCAGTGGGTTTCCGTGGCTGAGCAGAGAATCAAACCCTGCTCTCCAGGGTTGTAGCCCAAACCACTACACCACACTGGATACACAACACCAGCCAAAAACACAGCATCCATTAAAAGGCAACACAAATGGCAATTATAGGATGCCCTACTTCTTTCAACATTTAAAAAAAGATTTTTCTTTTTTCCAAAACTGGAAGCGGACATTCAGACCCTTCTATTTCCTTTTCCCTGCTCATCTGTCATCTGTGGCAGCGGTCTCCCGAAAGAGGTAAAAAGACTGCCCACGGGCTCATTCCAGTTGCCCACTCCGGGTCGAAAGGAACTGGAGAGGGCCTTGAAACCGGCTCGCAACGGGAGACATCCCATTGACCCAACTGTTGGAGGTTCAGCCAACCCAAGAGATAAATCCCAGGGATTCAGTAGGTTTACTCCAGCCAGGACTGGGGGGGTGGGGGGGTGGAATTCAGTCCCATGTTGTTGCCCATGTTGTGTTTGTCTGAGATAGGCAGAAGACGCATGGGTAAACTCAAACGGGGAACTCGGCACAGGGACAGACATGCCTGAGAAATGAGAAAATATACTGTTACAGAGCTATTATTCCACTTTCCACATCCTGCGGAATTCTGGGGTTTGTAGTTTACCGAGGCCAAAGATGCCCCTCCCTAAACTGCAATTCCCAGGATTGCATAGGATGCTGAAAGTGAAATAACTGCACTGTAACAATGTAGTGCAGAAATGGCCATAGAGAAGAATGGAAAATTCCCAGTAAATGCAGCCAATCCAGAGTTTGGTTCTCAAACAGGGCATGGGAGGTACTTTTAAAAAAGTAAAGTTGCTAGAGATTTTTTACTCCGTGCAGGGAAATGCGTAGCCTGTGGTGCAGGCTTTTTCCACCTCAGTCGAACCCAGGGTCATTCTGTCTCCCTCTCTCCCGATTTCCCAGGGGCTTTGACTCCTTCCGCTGAAAGCTGCCTGTTGCAGCCACGCAATGCACCTTCAACTAACGGCTTCCCGTGAAGCATGCTCCCTCCACCAGACCTCGTGCTCCTGCAAACCCCAGGATGCCACAGGACGTTGGAAGCGGGATAACAGCACTATCACAGGCTAGTGCGGAAACGGCCTAGAAGGCGTGTCTCAGAGAAGCCACGGGAGCACCACACCTTTGTAGGATCAGGCCAAAGAGTGTAAGCGAGGCAGACAGGTGCTACTCCGATTGCACAAGCAATGCCGTGTGCAGAATGTGGCACGGGTCCAATTCTGGCATACAGCCGTGTGCAAACATTCAGCAGGTCCCCAAAAAAATGTATAAACCCTTTAACAGCTAATAGTAGCTGCGGTGATTACTTGGAAGGCTAAGTAAATACACTTATACTGAAGAAGAAGTGTTATAATAATGGCTTAATCAGAGTTACGAGTTCCACCTTAAATTACAATTTTATGTAAGGTGTTCACATGGTCACCCCTGCGCAGCAGCAGACCGCTCGCTTTGCCGAGGCACAGAAAACTTCACCTGAAGTTTCCCTTGTAATTTTGCAACTCTTCTACATGGCTGAAATCTTGAATCCTGTTCAGGGCGCATACATTTTTTGCAAACAACAGTGGGAAAAAAAATAAAAATCCAGACCTATAAATTGTTAAGTATATGTGGGTACGTATGCACATAAATACACACAAACACATATAGGGACATCCTGTACATATAAAACAAATAATTTAAGGGGGGCAGCAGGAAGAGCTGTGCCACACAAAGATCTGAAGATTGTGTCCGTGTGTCCAGGACCCTCTCAGTGCCTGGAGAGAGAAGGCTTAGAAAAGTTACTTTTGGGACTATATCACAGAGAAATCCCAGCCCACCCTGACGGTCATCATAGTGGGTAGGAGAGAAATCCTCCAAATTCCGGTTGTGGTCACATCAACAAATATAGTCTGACTAAACACAGCTGCTTTATGGCCATTTCGGCACTAGAGCGTTATAGCGCTATGATTCCGCTTTCAACCTCCTACGGAATCCTGGGGTTTGCAGTTTCGGGAGGGGCCGGCCGGCCACTCCCGAAACTGCAAACCCCAGGATTCCGTAGGAGGTTGAAAGCGGAATCATAGCGCTATAACGCTCTAGTGCCGAAATGGCCTACGTCATGCTCTGAATTGCACGGACCAGCACTCCTGAAATTCAGAAGTGCACCAAAACAAGTGGTGTTACGAGCACAGCAGCCAGAAATGATTTTCAACCAGTTCAGGACAACTAATGCCCTGATGCACCACAGCACTCTTTTAAAAATTAAAGACAAAAAAGAAGGTTTTGAGGGCCATTAAGTAAGTCAACAAGGACGCAGCAGTAATCAAACCACACACCAATGTCAATGAAACAAAAACCTCTCCTGTCGCTGCCTCAGTTTCCCTCTCGATAAAAGTCAGAACAGCTAGAGACAGAGAAAGACGGAGGAGGATTTAATCTGATCCGTCTTCTGAAAATGCATTACCTATAGAATTTAGGCAGTACAGATGGTTGAAAACTTTATTAACGACAGATCCGCGATCGCCCCTGGAAACCCACTGGGTGCCCTTGGGCAAGTCACACTCTCTCAGCCTCAGAGGGAGGCAATGGTGGCGACTCTCCTCTTAATAAACTTTGCCAAAAAAAACAAGAGCCAGCGTGGTATAGTGTTGGACTAAAACTCTGGGACATCAAGCTGTTGAGCCTGTTGAGCCACAAAAATCCACTGGGTGACCTTGGGTAAGTCACATTCTCTCCCCCACAGAGGAAGGCAAGGGTAAATCTCATCTGTATTAATCCACCCCTAAACCCTAGGATACTGTGTCTTCAAGTTGTTTCCAACTTATGGCAACCCTATCACAAACCTACTGCAAGGTTTCCTTGGCTAGATTTGTTCAGAGGGGGTTTGCTTTTGCCTTCCTCTAAGGCTGAGACAGTGTGACCTATAGAATCAGAGAATCGTAGAGTTGGAAGAGACCCTGGGGCCATCGAGTCCAACCCCCTGCCAAGCAGGAACACCCATCAAAGCATTCCCAACGGATGGCCATTCAGCCTCTGCCTAAAAACCTCCAAAGAAGGAGGAGACTCCACCACACTCCATGGAGGCAGCAGATTCCACTGCTGGACAGGTCTGACCGTAAGGAAGTTCTTCCTGAGGTTCAGGTGGAATCTCCTTTCCTGCAGCTTGAATCCATTGCTCCTTGTCCTGGTCTCTGGAGCAGCAGAGAACAAGCCTGCTCCCTCCTCAAGAGTACATCCCTTCAGATATTTAAACCTGGCTATCATGTCCCCTCTTAACCTTCTCTTCTGCAGACTAAACATCTCCAGCCCCCTAGGTTGCTCCTCAGAGGGTTTCATGGCTTCCAGACCCTTCACCATTTTGGTCGCCCTACTCTGGACATCCTCCAACTTGTCCATATCCTTCTTGAATTGAGGTGCCCAGAACTGGGCACAGTATTCCAAATGAAGCCTAACCAATGTAGAATAGAGTGGTACCATTACCTCCCTCGATCTGGACACCATACTCCTACTGACGCAACCAAGAATCGCATTGGCTTTCTTGGCTGCCGCATCACACTGTTGACTCATGTTCAGCTTGTGATCTACCACGACTCCTAGATCCCTTTCCCACGGACTGCTATCCAGCCATGTGTCCCCCATCCTGTATTTGTGCATTCCATTTTTTCTGCCTAAGTGTAGGACCTTACATTTCCCTCTGTTGAAATTCGTTTTGTTAGCTTTGGCCCGGTTCTCCAATCTTGCTGAGTGTCATGCCGTGGCCTTCCATGGCCAAGGGGGGATTTAACCCCCGGTCTCCCAGAGTCATAAACCAACACTCAAATCACTGTGCCATGCCGTAAATCAGGGCTGACCTGAAGGCACATAACAACAATACAGCAACCTAACCTTGCAAATTTCTGCATTAAGTGCACCTGAAAGAACCTGGAAGGTGGTGCTTGCCATGTGTGTTTAATTTAATTAATTGCTCATCTTCCTCCCAACCGGGCAGCCAAGGGTGGCTTACCACCTAACTTTCAACGTGCTGGTATAGAAATACTGAAAGATCCATCCTGGGCATTTCTGCACTGGACTGAGATAGCGCAATTATTCCATTTTCAACATCCTATGGGATCCTGAGGTTTGCAATTTAGGGAAGGGCCTCAAAGGCCATCCTCAAAGGACCCTCCCTAAACCGCAAACTCTAGGATCCCATCGGATGTTGAAAGTGGAATAACAGCATTATAACAGCCTGGTGCGGAAATGGCCTCTCTCTCCCCCCGTGCAGTAGGCTGGGAGCAATTCTGGGACGGAACTGCCTCCATGGGGCAGGCAACACGTTGGCAGCTAACCGCCGAGGCCAAATGGGATCTTCCCCTAGGTCAGGAACACCCTCCTTTCTGCCTCCACCGGGACACTGAAAAGGGAGGAGGAAAGTGATGCTGACACCTGTGTTTGCAAAGTCACACTAATCTCCCCACCAACACCTTTGGGATGAGAGCCGTGGAACCTTTTCTGCCAAATAAACAATAAGTCCCTCCATCCTACCGCTCTTGAATATGAACCGAGAGCTTCAAATTACGAGAAAGGGGATCCCGCTAAACACCTGGGGGCCACAGAAGCAGCCCAGGGGCAACCTGCTCCCCACGCTTGGCACAAGGTATCAAGAGCCTCCTGGGCACGCAGGTAAAACAAGGGGTGGATCCTTCCCGTCAAGGACAAGGCTGGAGTTCCCCTCCCTCGCTCTTTCTCCGCCCCCCAAGGAGGGCGAAAAAACCCCACTCAGCAACAAAATGGCTGTCGTGTTGCCTCATCGCTGCAAATCCCGCACTGGGGGTGGGAGGTCAGGGAGTTCAGCGCCCCACCACGCCCACGGGCTCGGTGAGTGCGCTTTCCTCTCTGCCCCACGGCTGCAGTGGGGAAGCCGGCGCATCGTGCACCACCGGATGAGTCAGAGCGCACGGAGGAGCCATCCGTCTGGTCTCTTGCAGGAAGAGATGCGTCTGCATTCTCAGTTCCTCATGATGTCAGCCGCTCCCAAACGCCGGCGGCTTCGAGGGAGACACACTGCAAGAGGGAGACTTGGCGAGCCTGTGTCGCCTGGGGCTAAAGTGCCCTTGGGACCCCAAGGAAGGGGCACACTCCCCTATGCACGCCCTGGGACCGTTCCCTACATGCACTGTGCTTGCGATTTGGACTCAAGGTGCCTTAGAAGCAAAGGCACACAGAAATCTAGGGCTGGAAGAGGCACCATCCCGTCGAGCCCCCTTCTGCCATGGCGGAAGACACCATCAAAGCACTCAAGAGAGATGGCCATCCATCCTCTTTATAGAAACCTCCAAAGACGGAGACCCCACGACACTCCATTGAGGCAGCAGCGTAGTCCTCTGTCAAACTGCTCTTTCCACCAAGAAGTTCCTCTTAACGTTTAGCTGGAATCTCTTTTCTGGAAATTAAACCCATTTCTCCATGTCCTAGCCTCTGGAGCAGCAGAAAATAAGCTTGTCCCATCCTCCATGTGACATCTCTTCAAATATTTAAACATAGGAATTGCGTCCCCTCTCAAGGTTAAACATCCCCAGCTCCCCAAGCCGCTCCTCACAGAGCATGGCTGAGTTCTCCTCTTGGGGGGGAAAAGATATAAATAAAAGGATTGATCGATTGATTGTGGCTGGTTTTAAGAGGTGGAGGATCACGTGTCTGCGTGCACCCCCAGGAAGTCAAGGCCAAAACAAAGGATGCTTTTCCATCGGAGAAATTCCTGGAGGTCTCTCAGCTCTCCGCAGGCCTTCCCTTAGACCTTGCACAACAATTAATTCCCAGGTTCTTAGGGTGGGGCTCATGGAAAATTCATAGCTAGAGACAACGTCTGGAGGAGGAGGAGATGGAAGGACCCGCAAGGAAGAAGAGGCAGCAGGGCCGAAGGAGAAGAAGCTACAAAAGGAGAAACTGCCATAAAAAGAAAAACCTGCCAGATATTTAAACATAGGAATTGTTTAAACATCCCCAGCTCCCCAAGCTCATCCTACCCTTCTGCTTGCTTTTCTGCTACTTTGACTTTTTTGCCACTGCTTCCCTCAACTTTACTGTGACGGAGCTTGGAGAATTTATTCTATTTTCAACTACAGATACCAGAATCCCACAGCACTGGCCATGGGGATTCTGGGAGGCGTAACCCAAAAAAGTCAACTATCTCCAGCTTGATTTTTGCACCACGCCATTACAGAACATTAGCCCACTTTATCTACCATCGTGGCTTCACCCCGTGGAACCAGAAGTTTTTGTAGTTTTGTGAGGTGTCCAAAAATCTATACTAGGGAGCTCTAGTGCCTCCTCAAACTACAAATCCCAGGATTGCATAGGATGCCACCACGGCCGCTTTAGTGGTACCAGATTGCTGTTAATTCTGCCGTGTGGATAAATATGAAGTGGGATCCCAGTGTTGTGACTGGGTGGTATGAAAGAAACTTGTTTCTCCTAGAAATGTGTTCCCAGTGTCTGCTGGTCTCCACCTGAGAGCTGCACCATTCCTTTGCCACCTGATTTATCACTCAACCATTTTATATTCCTTCCAATGCTGCAAACCTTCCAGACTTGCACTGCAGTGCTTCCAGATTCTCCACAGCTTCTAGCATGCTGGTGGCTAAATAAACAGAGGCAGGAGAACGTAAAAGGAAATAAAGATAAAGTAAGTAGAAGCAGGTCTAGTGCCTACTAATTTAGTCAGCCAGCCAAAGAAAGATCACCAGGACTATAGGAAAAAAAAGTGAGACTGAAATAATTTCCTTGAAAATGCAACCGGGGCCAGCCTATTTGCATTTTTCCACAAATGAGGAGAATTAAAATTGCTAATATTGTTATGTCAGTAATATCTGCTTAGTTTTGGCACTCCCTATTGTGGAATAATGCCAATCATCCCAAATTAGCATGATTTTCGGGTTCCCCCACATTTCAAAGAAAATGGAGTCGACACCAAAACGTCCCAAGAATAGTGCAACCCTCCATGGTCATATAATTTTAGCTTAAAATGGCAGAAGAAAAGAATTTTTCCCTTTTTAATTATGGATGTGCAGGGAAAAAAGAATGAAGATCTTTTATGGAAAGGAAAGGAAAAAGGAAAGGAAACCCTGCCCCTTCTTCACTGGAAACAAAATACTCAAAGACCGAATTTCAAAGACCGGGTTTTTTCCCTATGCACGCCGATCACAGTGCTGAAAAAATAAATGCCCCGTCTGATTTTTTAAAGCAAAGCTGGAGACTCCCTTTCAGCGAAGGGACGCCACTGTGATGTACACAAGGTTTTAAACGGGGTGTGTGAATGAAGGCTGCAATGAACTGCCAGGAGAGGACAGGTGAAGCGACAAGATCAAAATGTCTGTGCGTCCCCCACCCGTCCTTTCAAAAGAAAGGGAGTGAAAAGTGATCAGAGACGGAGGAACAATGGAGAGGCAGAAGATTCGTTTCACACAGGCAGCGGAGGTGTGACTGCTTTAGCACACGGCAGGAATTCCTAAGCAAAACGATTTCAAAAAGGTGACGTTGGGAAGGAATGGAAGCATCCATGTTTGCATCAGGGTTCCACAAGAAGGATCCAGTGTTCAAGATGGATCCAGTGGGGAGGGTCTTAGAGGGCTTGTGTTGGGAATATGTGGTCAATGAACGATGGGCCACTAGTGGTTCCATTTCGCAGGTGGGTAACTGAGGCCCAGAACCGCCAAACTGGAAAGTTATAGCTGAAACAGAGCGGTGTCCCGCTGTCCCGCTGTCAGAGAGAGAACACTGGGCTGTATCGTGGAAGAGACCACGAGGGCCATGTAGTCCAACAGCTAAAGCGTGATAGCTGTCTGGTGCAATCCAGTTTCAGGGTTGTCTTCCTTTGTGCTTCGCATGCCTCCTGAATCCGTCCAGTTCAACCCTGGCCAGCAAGGAGGATCCTCCAAAGGCACAGACCATCTCCATGAACAAGGTTTGCTTAGACAGATGCTTTCTGAAACCATCTCTGCTCCATCAAGATATTCCAGTTGCCTGTACCTATGTATTCTGTTCCTTGGAGGGCACCCCCTGCAAATTTTAGGTGAGGTGGAGAACCAATCAGGGCAAATGGCATGGACCATCATGCCCATCATCCACCAAGGCACACGCTTGAATCACGGGATTGCAGCGCTTTCGTTCTCAGATGGTGTCAACCCTACAGCTGCCTCCTCTTCTGGAATGCAAGCTCGCATCTTTATCACCTTGGTCTAATTTCCACAACAGGATTTTCCTTGGTCTATGTACACACACACAATTCCTCGATCTTAACTCAGCCCAGTCTTTCCAAGGTACACTTTACTTCTCTTGTACCCAAACAGAAAATAATTGCTTTGCAAACAAGGCATCCAGGCAATGCGCCACAGAGACAGATAGACAGAGGCGCTTCGGCCACATTATACGCATGGCTTGTTGACAGAGATTCAAAGAGGCATTTCTCTCCGGACAGACGGGGCCTGAACAATGAACCGCATTAGGGGAAAACAAGCTCCATTAACTCCCTATCTGCAAACAATCTCGCCTCGGAAGACCTGTGTTTGCCTTGCTCCCAGTGGGATTCTCCTTCGCACTGGCCGTCTATTGTGCCAATAAAAAGGTAAGTTACAATGGTTTACAGTCAACACAGAGAAGGCACCACAAGAAGCAATTTTTTAAAACGTGTGTCTGTCTGTACTTCTCAGCCAACAAGAGCCACTCCGCCGTGGACAAAACTCAGTGGATAATCCCCTCTGACACCCCAAAAATTAAAATTAAACCAAAAGCGAAATGTTAAGTGCTGCAAACTTTCCATCCACCCATAAAAGGGGGAATGCCCTTCTGAAGACTTGTTTTGGATTCTGCATTACTGAGTGGATAAAACTAGAAATCAGAGGAGAAATTAAGAATGAGAGAGAGAGAGAGAGAGAGTCCTAGCCAAAACCTCGGATGTCTTACCTCGTTGTATTGGGACTGGGCATTATTCTCTAGGTACAACATGTTAGCAGTGAGGTCGAGCAGGGCCGTGGTCCTCTCCTCGGGTTCCAGGGCGTCCCCCCTTTCTGCCAAAAACCCCACCCACCCCCAAGGAGACCCAACACAGAGGGTGCTGGAACGGGACAGCCCGCTTGCAAACTCTCCGGGACAAGCTTGTGCCTGGCCAGATAATTTAAGGTTCCCTTATATACCTCTCTTTAGGAAGAGGAGGGGTGGAGGGGTGGGGCAGACCTGCTCGCTTCTCTACCTGTCAAAAAGTTGCACACCTGGACTCCTCCACCCCCGTGGAGTGCCGCCTCTCCCAGCTCATTAAGCGGTTAGAGATTCCTTATCACCAATCTCTCTCTTCTCCTTTTTTTTAAAGGAAAGAAAAGGAAAGCAGAAGATGAAAAGAGAAAGGGAGAGTACACACACACACACACACACACACACACAGAAGAAATAGACCCAAAAAATAAATAAAAGCACTCAGGCAGGGTAGAGGGCGAAATGGAGGAAATACTGCGCTACAGCCAGTTGTTCATCACCTGTGGGATGTTTGAAAGAAAGAAAGAAGAGCCAGCAAGAACGTCCTACGACCTTAACATTTAGCAAAGAATAATGCTGATTGCTCATAATACACAACACACACACACACCTGTTATTGGCAAAACACTCTGCCCAAAAAACGGAGCAAATCCAGCATTGCTGCTGATACCCGCCATCAAGGTGACTCTGGCCATTTCCACACTAGACTGCTATAGCGCTATAATTCCACTCTGAACATCCTCTGGAGTCCTGGGGTTTGCAGTTTAGGGGCTGTCCCAGAGCCCCAGGCATCAACAGCCCACCTGAGGTCTTGCAAACTCAGGGCAGCCTTTACTGAATCTAGGGATGAAGGGATGCCATGTTGAGGAGAGAGTGGGCTTGTTTTCTGCCGCTCCAGAGACCAGGACAAGGAGCAATGGATTCAAGCTGCAGGAAAGGAGATTCCACCTGAATCTCAGGAAGAACCTCCTGACGCTCAGGGCTGTCCAGCCATGGAATCTGCTGGTGCCTCCATGGAGTGTGGTGGAGTCTCCTCCTTCTTTGGAGGATTTTAAGCAGAGGCTGGGTGGCCACCTGTCAGGAGTGCTTTGATGGGTGTTCCTGCATGGCAGGGGGTTGGACTGGGTGGCCCCTGGGGTCTCTTCCAACTCTACATGTCTATGATTCTATCTATCCACAATCTGGTCTCGCTCTTTTCCTACCAATTTCCACTTTACAAAGCCTAATAGTTTTTTGTTTTTGTTCTTTCAATGAGCCATGCTGTCTCATGATATGTCCAAAATACAACAGCCTCAGCATGGTTATTTTCTCTTCTAGGTTTAGGCTTGATTTGCTCTCCTCCTCTGGAAGTTCTTAAGCAGAGGCTGGATGGCCACCTGTCGAGAACGCTTTGACGTCTGTCCCTGCACGGCAGGGAGTTGGACCGCAGGGCCCCCGGGGTCTCCTCCAACTCTCGGATTCTACGGCTCTTATGACCATTCCTGTGTCTTTTTGGCAGTCCGTGGCATTTGTAGAGCTCTCCTCCAGCACATTTCACAGGAGCTGATTTTCTTTCTCTCAGCTTTCTGTCCAGCTTTCACCACCACACATAGAAATTGGAAATTCTACAGTCTGGATGATTTTGACTTTGCTATCTATTGATACATCTTCGCAACTGAGGATGATTCTGACTTTGTCATCTACCGGTATATATTTACAAATGAGAATCTTATCTAGTTCCTTCATAGCTGCCCTCCCAAGTCCCAGTCCTCTTCTGATTTTTTGACAAATTCCTCCATTTTGATCAATGACTGAGCCAAGGTATAGGAAATCAACTATTTCAGTGTCTTTATTACCCACTTTGAAGGTATGTAGATCGAGTATGTCGATGTGTGCCTTCAAGTTGCTTCTGACTTACAGTGACCCTAAGGCAAACCTATCACAGGGTTTTTTGGGGGGCTGAGAATATGTGACGCCCCCATGGTCAGCCAGTGGGTTTCCACGTCCAAGCAGGGAATCAAGGTCTTCAGGGTCGTATTCTGATGCTCAAACCGCAACACCATGTTATTTTTTTCCCAGATGAAGAATGACATGGGTCTGTGTCAATGGTTAGGAGACACAGCTTCCAAACAGAACCTCCAACGCCAGAGGCATATACCTTTAAAGACCAATTGCAGAGGGAGGAAAAAAGATGTTTAAAGTGACCCGTGGTACTCTTTTGCCTGTCTTATCACAGGAAGTTTGGTCTCACCAGCTCAACTCTACTGCAACACCAAACTTCACAACCAGACGCACATCTTGCGTGCACATAGATTATTACGCTGCATCATCAAGCATAATGGCATGCAAAGATATAAATTAATTAACTATGAGTATAAGTAAGAGCTGGTGAGTCATGGGCCAGGAATTTCCCAGATTTCTCCCTTGCCATGAACTCCCTGGCTGGCCTTAGTCAAGTCCCTGTCCTTGGTCTCCCAACTCCACTGCGGGTTTAATAACATTCTGACATACCTTGCTGGGCGGCAAGGGAGACAACGTCTGGAATGTGATTTGAATTCTCCCGAAGCACATTTTCAAATTTCAAGATTACGTCAGGTTTCCTAATATCAAGATTGCTTTGGGCTTCCAAACATCAAGATTGCTTCAGGCTTCCATGAACCCTTTGACTGGAAATGGGGTCGATTAGGACACAAGACCTTTTGTACGGAACTTTATCACTGACCCACGGATCTCTTTTCTCCCTTGCATATGAGTCTCTGGCTTATAGCAGGCGCTCTAAAGGAACAGAGAAATCTGCTTTATACAGCAGTCCCCGCCACTGCTTATCCGTGGTTTTACTTTCCGTGGTGTCAGTTACCAGTGGTCAACCACAGTCTGAAAATACAAAATGGAAAACTGCAGAAATAAACAATTCATAAGTTTTAAACTGAGTCCTGTTCCGAGTAATGAAATCTCACATGTTCCACTCCATCCCACCCAGGGCATGAATGATACCTTCGTCCGGCATATCCGAACCGTACGGTGGATCATCCAGATCTGCGATTCACACCCTCTGCGGATTGTCGCGTCCTATACGTAAGACAAGGACAACATATTGCCACCATGTAATAATTATAATAGACACCATCATTTGTGTTTTTTGTCATCTACGGGCTCACGGAACTGAACCCCTGCAGATCTGGAGGCTCCACTGTATGCGCTACCCATCCGTTAGTCGCTCAGTAGCTGTCCTGGTTATCAGATCGACAACCACAGCATTGCAGCTCTTGTGTTTAAGTAACCCTTACTGTATTTAACAAGGGTCCCAAAGCACAAAGGCTTTATCACAAGTGTATGGGGAAACAGTATAGGAAAACAGTATAGGTACGGTTCAGTACTATCTGTGGTTTCACTGCTCCAGCAAGGACTTCGAGAACTTCAAGGAGAAACAATGTGCAGGTTGAGAGGGACAGAAAAAGGGTAATCTGGAGGAAGACCACAAAAACAGCTGCAGGGGCGATGTGGGGTGAGAAGGTGGGCAAGCCTGGATGAAGGCGGCCGAGCACAGCTCGAGGGATGCTGCAAAGGGTGGCCAGCTGGGAGGAAATGTCACAAAACCTGGGGCTTGTCTCTGTCTAAAGGCAGATGAGGAAAAGCTGACACAGAGACCAGGAAAAGATTTCAGAGAGAGAGGAGGAGGCCGGATAAGGACGGACTCTGATTCTGGGGAGCTGGGAACGACCGAGAAATTCAAGGGTTGTTTTCTGTGTCCTAATAAACTTCCACTTGTTACAAGATCGCAGGTAAGCCTGGGCAAAGCAGAAAAGAATATTGTGATTTAACTGTTTGCCATTCTTTGCCTTCAATTCAACTATAATTTATGGCCGCATCTCTTCAGAAGAGATTTAACGCTCCCTTCCTCTGAAGCTGAGAGAGTGCAACCTTCCCAAGGTAACCCAGGTGCATTTCCATAGCTGAGGCATGGATTCGAACTGCGCTCTTCTGAAATCCTAGGCAAATGCTCAAACTACTACACCCTGCTAGCTCACTATCAGTTGTGCAATTATTTGTATTGATTAGACTCTACAGTTCTCTTTTTAGGCTATAACCACACATACACCCACAAAGATGGAGCTAACGTCCGAAAACCACCCAGTTTTTTTTTTAAATTAAAAGCAATTTTTGCATTTCCTCACTTTGGATTCAGAGAGGTACATAACTCACTCTGGCAGCAAAGCCTGCCTCCGAGCATAGAATTAAAGCATGCAAAAGCATCCCAAAGGCCAACTAGACCAACCTACCGCCACCCTTAAAGCACTTCCAGAAAACGGTCATCCAGCCTCTGTTTCTATATCTGCAGTGAAGGCCTTCACCCATATTCCAAGGCACTCCGTTCCACTACCAGACAGGAAGGTCTTCCTGATATTTAAGTCGCCTATTTTTACAAAACAAAACCCTTCTCGAGTATACGGATAATGCTGACATGATGTTGTAAGCCAAGGGCACTCTGCACACGCTTTAAGGTAGCCTTCCCCTGTGGCCTGAGGATGACGGGAACTCTTCAGCCCCAAACACCATGGTGAGATGGAAGCTACATCTTTCTGGTGCTGTGGTGACCCAAAGCCAAGTCCTGGCAAAGGCTGTGCAATTTGCACGCTTGCCCTAGTGCCGTTCATGCTAGACACGGCTCTGAGTCCTGGAACTGGACAACGATGCCCCAGGGAGAAAAGGTTGCATTTCTTTCATGCCGGCAAACCCCCGACTCATTTTGAGCCCTCAGGATAGAGTGGGCTACAATAAAACCAATTCATTCCAGAAGGATTACTGGTTAGCCTCAGCCATCCATTGACGCTGCTTTTCTCTCTTTTCGTAACACAGAAATTATTGTGTTTTTGCAAATTTCTCCACCACCCTTCCTTCCAGAAGCTCAGCTCCGGATGGCATCCCCTACCCCTAACTGAGCCTGGGAGACAAATAAGGCCAACTTAAATTTCCTTATTTTAAAAGCACTCGCTGCTCTTCCTTATCAAAGACACCCTAAAATGGCTTATAGAGAAGATTCATCAACGCATCACACACAGTTGAACAATTGCACCCGGGGGGCAATTTAATCATATTGGCTTGCTTGCACAGAGAGAAAACTGTGCCCCAGTTCTAAAAGGGCCACACGTTTTAGCCAATGGATGCACACAACTTACAAACTGTAAATTTTGAAAAATGTGTAAATGCATGTGTAAATTTTGGAAACTGTTCACAAAAATATATGTGGACTTCTGAGCTGGGGAGGAAGAGAGAGGAAGCTTGTGGAGAAACAAGCTGGAAGAGACCGTGAGCTGGAAAATGGGAAAAAGCTTTTGAGCAAAAAGTCATTACCACTTTTATCATCATCGCTGTCAACATCAGAATCGTGAAGGTAAGAGCAGTTCAACTGTAGAATACACTGCTGCCTCAGTGGAGTGGGTGAAGTCTCTTTCGTTGGAAGTTGTTAAAGAGAGGCTGGATGTCCATCTTAGAACCACGGAATCATAGAGTTGGATGAGACCCCCGGGGCCATCCAGTCCAACCCCCTGCCATGCAGGAACACCCATCAAAGCATTCCCAACGGATGGCCATCCAGCCTCCGCTTAAAAACTTTGAAAGAAGGAGACTCCACCACACTCCCAGTCAGCAGATATTCCACTGCCGGACAGCTCTGACCATCAAGAGGTTCTTCCTGAGGTTCAGGTGCAATCTCCTTTCCTGCAGCTTGAATCCATTGCTCCTTGTCCTAGTCTCTGGAACAGCAGAAAACAAGCCTGCTCCATCTTCAACACGACACCCCTTCAGATATTTAAACCTGGCTATCCTGCCCCCTCTTGACCTTCTCTTCTGTAGACTAAACATCCCCAGCTCCCTCAGCCGCTCCTCATAGGGCCTCATGGCTTCCAGACCCTCCACCATTTTGGTCGCCCTCCTCTGGACACACTCCTTTTCCCTCTAGATTGGGACTCAAGGCACCTTGCTCTTTAAAAAGATTACAATTAAAAACATACAAAAACTTAACATTAAAAGCAAATGAAACCATTAACCAAAGTTTTAAAAACAGATTTTTTTTAAAAAAAAAGATTTCTTCCCCATTTCTCCCAAAGATTTCTCCCGTTTATTTCTCCCAAAGATTTTTCCATTGTTGCTCTTATTGTTACAATTTATATTTCACCTTTTTCCCAGTGTGGGACTCACAGCAGCGTGTGTGTGTATGTGTGCGTCCACATGCACCTTCAAGTCCCCTGTTGATTTATGGCAGCCCCCTGAATTTCATTGAGTCTCCTTAGGCAAGCAATACTCAGGGGTGATTTTGTCAGTTCCCTCCTCTGAAATAGAGCCTACAGCACCTGGTAGCCCTCGGCAGTCTCCCATCCAAAGGCTAACCAGGGCTGACCCTGCTTAGCATCCAAGGTTGGAGAGGATCTGGTGCCTTCAGGGTACTGAGGCCCACGGTGGACTGATATGTGTGTGTGCATGTTATGTGCTTTCAAGTCAACTGCTGACTTACGGCCACCCATGAATTTCACAGGGTTTTCTTAGGCAAGGAATCTTCAGAGATGCTTTTTCCAGTTCCTTCCTCTAACACAGAGCTTTCCAGCACCTAGAATTCATTGGCGGTCTCCCATCCAAGTACTAAATGGAGCTGCCTCTCTTTACCCAGCTTACAAAGTTAAAAACAAATGCAGCTAAAAATTCACCATACCTATAAATTGTGTAATTAAACTATTAATGAACAAAGAACAAGTTAAACACATTACAACTTGCACATCCCTATTTGCAGGTATGTAGTTGTTGGTTTTTTGTTTTTAATGTGGGGAATCCATTTGTGTTTAAGTGACCAGCTTTTTGGCAATATGCACTTCCTTCTTCTTATCATTATTGTTTATTATTATTTTCAGTTATTTATACAGTACCATCTATGCACATGGGACTTTTCAAGCAAAACAACCCCAAAACAGGGGTCCCTGCCAAAGGTATACAATCCTTCTCCCATTAAATGTGCATTATGCGCCTTGGATCATTTTAAAAGAGAAGCACCTTTGTTCTAAAAATGCTCAGCGAAAAGAACAAAACCATGTTTCCACTTCATGAAAGACCTGGTCATTGGCTCATGTTCCTCTCTGACCCCAATGTGCTTCTACACACACACACACACACACACACATACCCCAGCCAAATTGCACCAGTCCACTCGGTCGGTCCGAGCACAGAATGCCAGCTGCAAAAAGGAGCGAGAGAGGGAGAGACAGCTGCAAAAAGCTTTCACGGAATTGCACGGTTCCTTCCTGAAGAGCCAGAGGGGAAAAACACAGAGGGATAAATCAAAGACTCCACACTGTCCGGGTCTGCCAGCAGGATGGAACTGTGCGCCTCCAAAACATAATTACAGCATTAAGCACACTCCACGTCTGCAGGACCAAAGAGACCTTCCCACCTCCCAAGCAGCGATCGGGCACAGTCTGAAAAACCCCGCTCTCCACATCGGGAGCAGAAAATTTAGGACACAAAGGCCCAGTGTCTCTTTCCTGAAGTCTTTCCAACCAACCAATCAATCAAGTCATTTATATCCCACCTTTCCTCCCAGAAGCAGGATCCAAGGTGGCTTACGGAATGAAAAAAATGACACAAGTTAAAATCACCTGTGGCTAAAAACTTACAGAATGTTAAGATTAAAATGGTATTAAACTGTCTATTGTATTTTTTTATTTAATATTATTTTCTTATTTTAAAACACAGAGCATAAAAAACAAGAAAACAACAAAAGAACAAACATTAACAATTGCATATAAAAATCAAGACCAAACTATACTATCCTAAAACACAAATATATACAGATCTCCAACCAATGATACACTCAGTCATATTTATCTAACTCCTATATTAGTAGCTATTACTAAATAATAGATTCTCTGTATTAATAAACTACTATCTTGTACTTATCTTTAATCTACCTCTCTTTCCCTCTAATATTAAAAAAATCCAAAAAATGTTAACAATTTCTCCCTTCAAACAGTTCATTTCTCTTTATGTTATCAACTTATATTTATAAATCACTTCATAGTCACTCTATCCTCTCCCCCCCCCTTTTCTTCTTTATATATCTACATTAGAATAATCTTATCAATTGTTCATCTCCCTCTAACAACACCATCTTATCAAATTAATTTCCTGGGTATAGCAGAAATCAAACATAATCCATGCTGCAATTCCAAATCAAAACCTTTTTAAGAACAAAGACCTTCCACATAAATTTGTATTTATCAAAATTCTTATTATCCCACCCCCTTACACTATCTATACTCTATAGGATTAAAAGCCATGAAAACATAGGTTATATTAGATTAAAAAGAGTTGCTGTTGTTTGCCTTCAGGTCATTCCTGACTTATGGCGACCATACGATGAACTTATCACAAGGTTTTCTTGTCAAGATCTGTTCAGAGAGGGTTCATCTGTGCCTTCATCTAAGGCTGAGAGAGTGTGATTTGCCCAAGGCCACCCAGTGGATTTCCACGGCTGGGCAGGGATTCGAACCTTGCTCTTCAGGGTCACACTCCAGCGCTCAAACCACTACATCTTCCTGACTCTTTAAAACAGTACAGCTCTCTCCAGTCACCAACCACCGGCTCACATCTGAGGCAGAACATGGAAAATGCTTCTCTATGGAGGATGTGGTTTACACTGTGGAACTCACTGCCACATGATATGGGAACAGATCCTGGTTTAGAAAAGGGCTGGACAAATTCTAATCACAGATTGCAATCACTGTCAAACAGCTCACTAAGTTCTTCCTAACGTTTAGCCGAAATCTCCCTTTCCTGTAATGCAATATAACTATGGATGTTAATCGCTGGACAGCAACTAGGTTACAGGCCCGTTGCTTTCACATCCTACCCGTGGACTTCCACGAGAGCCAACCTGCCCACTGCTGGACAACAGGAGACTGGGTCCGATCAGTCCTCCTCCAGCTAATCCAGGAACCGGAATAACTGCATTTCCCGTTATTCCTTGCCCCTGGCTATGCCAGCCAAGGTCGCTGGGAACTGAAGTCTCTGCTTGTCTGCCCCTGCACATTACTGTGACAGTGATCATTTATCTATTTAATTAATTTATATCCTCCCATCATGGGATTCCTTTCATTAATTCTTGCCCGACTTTCTAGTTTATTGAGGTCATTTTGAACTCTGTTCCTATCTTCTAATGTATTAGCCACCCCTCCCAGTTTTGCATCACCTGCAAAATTGATAAGGATTCCCCACCCGCACCCCTTGTCATCTACATCACTGATAAAAGTGCTGAAGAGTAACGGCCCCAGGACCAACCAAGCTCTGTCCGCCGAGCTTCTAGGACGAGAGCTGGCGAGAGAGGTCACGGCCCTTTTTATCGGTCATTCCAGCCCCCGGCAAGATCTGGCTCCCATCGGTAGGGCTGGAAGGGGCCGAGCAGCTGCCGAAAGCCAGCAGGATGGGAGATGGTTTTCTTTTTAAAGTAGAAAAACACAGAATACTGGTCTGCGAGAAAGGGGGTGCGGGTGCCCCGAGGGGCAGGACAGGAGTAGGAAGGCAGCAAAGAGGGACCAGGAAGGGGGCGTGTGATGGATTCCCTTCCCAGGTTGGCCCCACAGGTCCAACCCGGGGTTCCTGTCCCTTCCCTTCCCCTTTTTCCCCTCTTCGCCTCTTCCTGGAGTGGGTACTTGGAGCTTCAAGGTGACCCCCTGACGCAGACCAGCTGGCACGTTGCTTTGGTGGGCTCTCCAAAGCAAGCACGACCGGGTCCTCCACCCAGCTTAATAGGAACACACGCAAACAGCGGAAAAAACAAACAAGTGGAAGTTTATTAAGACACAAGGAAAGAATACCCTAACCCTTGAACTACTAGATCGTTTGCAGCTCCCCCAAAACTAGGGTCAATTCTTCCCTCTGTCTGATTCTCCTGTCTCTATTCCACCTTCTCCTCTCTCTCTGAAATCTGTTCCTGATCTCTGTGTCAGCTTTTCCCCGTCTGCCCTTAGACGGAGGCCATTTCCGCACTAGACTGTTATAGCGCTATTATTCCACTTTCAACATCCCGTGGAATTCTGGGGTTTGTAGTTTATACTGAGGCCAAAGTGCTCTCTGGCTGAGAACGGATTCCATAGGACGGTGAAAGAGGAATAATAGCTCTATTACATTGAAGTGCGGAAAGGGACAGACACAAGCCTCAGGTTTTGTGACATTTCCTTCCCTCGTAAGCTGCCCGTCACGGCCTTCTCCGAGCTGTGATTGGCTGCCTTCAGCCAGGCCAGCCCAGCTCCTCCCCTTCACAGAGGGGTCCAGCTGCCAATCAACTGGCTCAATTCGAAGGGTAGCAGTAACACAGGGGTCAAGATCAAGGGTGTGGCTGACAGGAGGAGGGTCAACCGAGGTCACACTGCACCCCCAATGAGAATTCTGCCACCCATGCTGTCCCCAAATTTCTAGCATTGCAGCATCATCAAACTTCACCTGCGAAATCAGAAATACAGATTATGCATCCAAAGAAAAGAGGCAAGCAAAGCGAAAAGCAAATTCCAGGAATCAGAAGAGTTCTAAGCATGAAAGATTTTCAGTGTCTCACTCTTTACAATGCTGGGAAACAGGAAGGGGGGCACATTATGAAAGATCAGCATACCAGGTGCCGTGAAATGGGATACCAGAAATGGGTGGCTCCAAACCTTTGGAACTCCCTGCCACAAGAACTTTGTTCGATCCCTTCTTGCGTTACTTTCAAAAGAATCCTGGACGGGAAGGGGAAATTACCGCATCAAATCTTTTACAGATTTTCTCGTCGTCTCCCTTCACTTTAAACTTCATGCTGTCTTGTGAACTCCTCCAATAGTTATTGCATTTGGTATGTTTCAATCTTGATTTCTCTCTCTCTAAAAATACAGGCTAGGAGGAACAACCAAAAAAGCCCAGGGAGAGGGTAGATGTATCCATATAGAAACACAAACACACATCTCAATGAATCTCCAGGAAGATCTCAAAGCAAAATGACTTTTTTCTTCTGTGCATTGTTAAGAGCAAAGAGTGAGAGAAAGTTAACGGTTGACAGCTCAAAGCGGCTCTTACACACGCAACCGGAGATGCAACGCCTGGCCTCTTCTGCCAATTCCTTTCCTTATCTTGCATACTTTGCAGATTGCAGACAGGAAGTCTACAACCAATACACTAAGAGAGTTACTAGAAATATTCTCAACCCTTGGCCAGGACTTCACAGCCAAAGTGCTGGTTCACACAAAGGCGACTGAGAGAAAGCAGATCAGGTTCTCAGAAT
The DNA here is from genome assembly GCA_030412105.1 of Cyclura pinguis. Taxonomy (NCBI): domain Eukaryota; kingdom Metazoa; phylum Chordata; class Lepidosauria; order Squamata; family Iguanidae; genus Cyclura; species Cyclura pinguis. The sequence continues at coordinate 3,016,356 of CM059601.1, forward strand.
ATAGACTGCTGAATACAGGTCTTTTCCCCGCCTCAAAGCCAAGGTGCTCAGGAGCTGCAATGCAATGCAATGCAATGCAGTGAAAAAAAAAGACAGATACAAATGCTACATGGCAGCATTGCACATGAGCCAAGACACCAAATGTGGGACCAAACTCATGACCAAATGAAGATCTGCATGTCGTGAGCATCCGCATGCAATGAAAATCCATTCACAACGGCACAGCAAGTGCAACTCTGACTCTGCAATTTTGAAATTAATGAAGACATGTTGTTGTTGCTGGGTGCCTTCAAGTCATTTCTGAAATAAGGCGACCCTAAGGCAAAACGACCACAAAGCATTCCCAAAAGATGGCCATCCAGCCTCTGTTTAAAAACCCCCAAAGAAGGAGACTCCACCACACTCCCAGAGAGCAGTGTATTTCACTGTCAAACTGCTCTCACCATCAGGAAGTTATTCCTAAGGTTTAGATGGAATCCCTTTTCCTCTAGCTTAAAGTCATTGCTCTACACCCTAGTCTCTCAAGCAGCAGAAAACAAGCTTGCTCCATGTTCCATATGACATCCCTTCAAACACCATGTCCCCTGTTAACCTTCTCTTCGTCTGGCCAAAACACGTTCAGCTCCCCACGCCGCTTGTCATCATGCAGCACAATTTCCAGGACTTTGACCTTTTTGGTCACCCTCCTCCGGACACACTCCAACTTGTCCATATCCCTCTTGAACTGGGGTGCCCAGAAATAGACACAACAGTCCAAGCGGCTTCTGATCAAACCAAATCAAGGTCTCCCACTGGGTTTCCATGCCTGAGAGGGAGACTCAGAACCTGGGACCAATTCACACTACAGAATTACAGTGCTGTTATTCCACTTTAACTGGCATAGTTCTGTCCTATGGAAGCCTGGGATATAAAGTTTAGGAAAGGGCATTTTTAGAATTATCAGCCAAAGAGTTCTAGTGCCTCACGAGACCACCAGTCCCAGGATTCCACGAGATGGAACCATGGCCGTCAAAGTGGACTCACAGCACTATAATTCTGCAGTGAGGATGGGTACTCGGTTTCATCCACCACTCAAACCACTAAATCCCTCTGGCATAGCCTTAAAGTTGGCTCTGGTTTATGGCAACTCTATCCTGGAGTTTTCCCAGCCAGATTTCTTCAGAAAAGGTTTTCCATGGCCATCGTCCCAGGGCGAGAGTGTAACCTACATAAGGTCATCCAGTGGGTTTCCACGGTTGAGCAGGCATTCGAACCCAGGTCTCCTAGTTAAACCACTAACTCACACTGCATAATCTGAAGCAGGGTGGGAGGTCTACAGGCACTTGGATGGGGAGAGAAGAGACAGGAGAAATGCAGATTTCTGCAACTGGGGCCCCTCCCTAAACTGCAAACCCCAGATTCCACAGGATGTTGAAAGTGGAATAATAGCACTATAACAGTCTAGTGTGGAAATGGCCTGGGAAACCAAGCACCCTCCCCGATGGGAGGAGGGGAGCCTCCCTCCCCGCCTTCCTTTCCAACCACCCCATGAGAAACCTCCTAGGAAAGGAGATCCAACTGTCAGCAAACAGCTCTAATTAAGAAGCCAAAGAGTGCCCACTTTCCCCTGCGTTTCTCCAAGGACCGTTTCTTCCCACCCATAATTAGGTTAATTTAACAAATTCTGTTTTCCCCCACCCAATACTGAGCTCCTTTAATCTCCCTCAGCTTGGAAGCTGCATTTCCCACAACGCCAGCAGCTGACATTCAAAAGCAAAACCCACGGCCGGCCCTGGGATCTCTCCCTGCCCTGAAGCTACCCAGGTTCCCAAAAGACTTCGCTGGATGCTTTCCCTGCAACAGAGTTTGCATTTGGGTCCAGCCAGCCAGAGCATCAATCACAGACCGGGAGCTGTGCTCTTTCTCTGGTGGAACGTTTATTGGGCAATTTAACACCACTTTCCACCACAGTCATGCTCCCTCATGCATAGACATTAAAGGCATGTTTGCACATTAGAGAAAGGATTAAGGAGAAGTACTTCTTCTGTCCTGTTACTGTCCTGGGATGGGGATGATCGCTGCCAGTCAGCAAGTTGTGCTTTCACGTAACACAGCAGTAGCATGTGTATTTCTGGATGGCACCTGGGGTCTCTTCCAACTTCCAAGAATTCTATGACTCTCTCCTACTCTGCAAAGCCTCGTACAGTTGTGTACAGCTGTGTGGGAGATCTCTGTCACTCTGCTCCCCAATGATGAGCCCAGGAACAAGGAGAACGGGGATGATCAGAATACCTGCGCACAAGATGATCCTCGCAACTTCCAAAAAGCAGCAACTGTCAGACCGCACACCACGGCAAGCACCATTGGAGATCGCTCTCTCTGGACTGCTTTACTACAGACCCCCAAGCCAGAATGAGAATGACTTGGATGACACCCTCCCAGAATGGATGATCAAACATGCAAGAAGGAGAGATAGAGTAGCCATGGGAGACTTCAACTATCCTGGTATCTGCTGGAAGTCAAACTCTGCCAAGACTATCACACCCAACAAATTTCTTGCTTGCTTCGCAGACAATTTCATAGTCCAGAAGGTGAAAGAGGCAACAAGCGGAACGGCTATTTTAGATTCGATCCTAACCTAACCAACCAGCTATTTTAGATTTGATCCTGATCACCCAGTTAATGGGGTAAAAGTGATGGGATCCTTAGGTGGATGTGACAGTATTCTCCTGGGGTTTATTATACAGAGGAAAAGGGAAGTCAAGCATAGTTAGGCATGCATTCTAGACTTTAAGAATGCTGATTCAGGAAACTTAGGGAAATACTGGGAGTGATCACACGGTCAGGGATACTTTAAGAGGGATATTTTAAGAGAAGAGAATTCATGATGGATGGGAGTTTCCTAAAAGTGAGATACTGAAGGCACAATTCTAACAATTCCAGCAAAAATGGGAGGCATCTGAAGAAACTAGCCCGAAGATCTTTCAGCAGAGCTAAGATTTACAAGGGACATGTACAAGAAATGGAAAAGAGGGGAAATCACCAAGGAGGAATTCAAAGAAATAGCCAGCAAGTGTAAGCCAGAAAAGCTAAAGAGCAAAATGAACTCAGGCTTGCTAGAGGTTAAAAACAATAAAAAGGGATTTTTTTGGTTATCTCCATATTAAAAGGAAGAACAAGGAACTGATAAGGCCTTTGTGTGGAGAGGATGGTGAAATTCTACCCTTGGTCTTCTCCCAAAAGGAAAATAGTGCTCGACCACGGGAATGATATGATAGGGGAAATGCAGCACAGAATAGGTACAAGAGTAGGAATACCTGGCTACTCTAAGTGAATTCAAGTCTCCAGGACCAGGTGAACTCCATCCAAGGGTATTAAAAGAACTGGCAGAAATAATCTCAGAACCCCTGGCAATAACCTTTGAGAATCCCTGGAGAAGTTCTAGCAGACTGGAGGAGGGCAAATATTGTCTCCATCTTCAAAAGGGGAAAAAAAGAGGACCCCAAAAAATTACCACCCAGTCAGCCTGACATCAATACCAGGAAAGATCCTAAAGTAGGTCATTAAAAAGAGAGTCTGTAAGCACTTAGAAAGGAATGTCTTGATCACTAAAAGTTAACAAGGGTTTCTCAAAAACAAGACTAATCTGATCTTTTTTGACAGAGTTACTAGCTTGGATGAAGCGAATGCAGTGGATGTAGCGCATCATGACTCCAGTAAGGCCTTTGACAAGGTGCCCCGTGATATTCCTGCAAACAAGGTAGTAAAATGCGGGCTGGACAGTGCTACCGTTAGGTGGATTTGTAACTGCTTCATCGACCAAGTAGTCAAACTACTCGGTCAAATGATATTGGACAAGTAGTACAAGCGGCCAGTGGCGGGAGGAGTAGAAACTATAGTACAGGACCTGCAGGAAGGGCCCGGGGACTTAAGTGTCTCTACACTAATGCGCGGAGTATGGGAAACAAGCAAGAGGAACTTGAACTCCTAGGACAACAAAATAAATACGATTTGACAGGCATCACTGAGACCTGGTGGGATGAGTCTCAGGACTGGAACGTAGGAATAGAGGGGTATAGCCTGTTTTGTAGAAATAGATCAAACAAGTAAGCAGGAGGAGTAGCCTTGTATGTCAAGGATGTTTTCACCTGTGAAGAGATCCGTGACTTAAACCCAGAAAGCCAAGTCGAGAGCATCTGGGTAAGAATTAAGGGAGCGAGAAACAATAGGGATATTCTGGTGGGGGTTTACTACAGACCTCCAACCCAGACCGAGGACTTTGATGACGCCTTCCTCAACCAAATGACTGCGCGTTCAAAAAGGAGAGATACAGTAATAATAGGAGATTTCAATTACCCGGATCTATGTTGGCAGTCAAACTCTGCCAAGACAGCAAGGTCCAGAAAGTTTCTTGCTTGTCTTGCAGACGATTTCATGGTCCAGAAGGTGGAAGAGGCCACAAGGGGAGCAAATATTCTAGATCTGATCCTGACTGACAGGGATGACCTTGTTAATGAGGTAGAAGTGGTTGGATCTTTAGGGGGGAGTGACCGTGCCCTGCTGGAATTTGGCATTCAGTGGGAAGGAGAAGATAAGTGTAGCCAGACACTCCTCTTAGATTTTAAAAAAGGGGACTTCTGTAAACTTAGGGAGCTGCTGGCTGGAATTCCGTGGTCAAGAACAGGGAAAGGGAAAGGAGTTCAGGAGGCATGGGAGTTCCTTAAAAGGGAGATGCTGAAGGCACAGTCTAAAACTGTGCCAATAAGGAGGAGAAATGGAAGCCATCTGAAGAAACCAGAATGGTTGACTAAAGAACTCTCAGCTGAGCTGAGCGTTAAGAGAAACGTGTACAGGAAATGGAAGAGGGGGAAACCACCAAAGAAGAATTTAAGCAAGTAGCCGGGAGATGTAGGGAGGAGGTCAGAAAGGCTAACGCACAGAACGAACTTAGGCTGGCCAGAGGCATCAAAAACAATAAAAAGGGCTTTTTTAAATATGTCCGTAGCAAAAGGAAAAAGAAGGAGACGATAGGGTCGCTGTGCAGAGAAGATGGTGAATTACTAACAGGGGGAAGAGAAAAGGCAGAACTACTCAACACCTTCTTTGCCTCAGTTTTTTCCCAGAAGGAGACAAGCGCTCAACCTGGCGGATGGGGAGCAGGTGAGGAAGCAGGGGAAATGCGGCACATAATAGGTAGAGAGGTGGTACAGGAATACCCGGCCACACTGGATGAATGCAAGTCTCCAGGGCCAGATGAATTGCATCCTAGGATATTAAAAGAACTGGCAGAGGTCACTTCGGAACCGCTCGCTATAATCTTTGAGAAATCTTGGAGGACAGGAGAAGTTCCAGCAGACTGGAAGAGGGCAAATGTTGTCCCCATCTCCAAGAAGGGGAAAAAAGAGGACCCAAATAATTATCGCCCAGTCAGCCTGACGTCAGTACCCGGAAAGATCCTGGAGCAGATCATTAAGTGGTCAGTTTCTAATCACCTAGAAAGCAACGCGGTAATCACGAGAAGTCAACATGGATTTCTCAAAAATAAGTCATGCCAGACTAATCTTATATCTTTTTATGATAGAGTTACTAGCTTGATAGATGAAGGGAATGCTGTGGATGTAGCATTTCTCGATTTCAGTAAGGCCTTTGACAAAGTTCCCCATGATGTTCTTGCAAAGAAGCTAGTAAAATGCGGGCTGGGCAGGGCTGCTGTTAGTTGGATTTGTAACTGGTTGACCGACCGAACCCAAAGGGTGATCACGAACCGCTGCTTTTCATCCTGGAGAGAAGTGACTAGCGGGGTGCCACAGGGTTCTGTCCCGGGCCCAGGGCTGTTCAATATCTTCATCGACGACTTCGATGTAGGAATAGAGGGCATGCTCATCAAATTTGCAGATGACACCAAATTGGGAGGGGTTGCTAATACGCCAGAGGATGGGATCAAAATTCAAAATGACCTGGACAGATTGGAGAGCTGGGCCAAGGCTAACAAAATGAAATTCAACAGAGAGAAGTGTAAGGTCCTACACTTAGGTAGAAAAAATGGAATACAGAAATATAGGATGGGGGACACGTGGCTGGATGGCGGTACGTGTGAAAGGGATCTAGGAGTCTTACTAGACCACAAGCTGAACATGAGTCAGCAGTGTGATGCGGCAGCCAAGAAAGCCAATGCAATTCTCCGCTGCATCAATAGGAGTCTGGTGTCTAGATCGAGGGAGGTACTGGTACCACTCTACTCTGCTTTGGTTAGACAACATCTTGAATCCTGTGTCCAGTTCTGGGCACCCCAATTCAAGGAGGACATGGTCAAGCTGGAGCAGGTCCAGAGGAGGGCGACCAAAATGGTGAGGGGCCTGGAAGCCAAGCCCTATGAGGATAGACTTAGACAGCTGGGTATGTTTAGTCTGCAGAAGAGAAGGTGAAGAGGGGACGTGATAGCCATGTTTAAATCTTTGAAGGGATGCCCTGTAGAGGAGGGAGAGGGCTTGTTTTCTGCTGCTCCAGAGACCAGGACAAGGAGCAATGAATTCAAGCTGCAGGAAAGGAGATTCCACCTGAACCTCAGGAAGAACTTCCTGACGGTCAGGGCTGTCTGGCAGTGGAAGATGCTGCCTCCATGGAGTGTGGTGGAGTCTCCTTCCTTGGAGGTTTTTAAGCAGAGGCTGGATGGCCATCTGTCGGGGGTGCTTTGAGGGTGTTCCTGCATGGCAGGGGGTTGGACTGGATGGCCCCTGGGGTCTCTTCCAACTCTACATTTCTATGATTCTATGACCAGACCCAAAGGGTGCTCCTCACCAATGGCTGCTTTTCACCCTGGAGAGACGTGACTAGCGGGGTGCCACAGGGTTCTGTCCTGGGCCCAGTGCTGTTCAATATTTTCATCAGTGACTTGGAGGAAGGAATAGAGCGCATGCTCATCAAATTTGCAGATGACACCAAATTAGGAGGGGTTGCTAATACGCCAGAGGACAGGATCAGAATTCAAAATGACCTGGACTGATCAGATAGCTGGGCCAAAACTAACAAAATGAATTTCAAAAGGGAGAAAGGTAAGGGGAAAAAAAAGGTAGAAAAAGAAATTAAATGCAGAGATATAAGATGGGTGACACTTGGCTTGATCACAGTACGTGTGAAGGAGATCTAGGAGTCTTAGTAAACCACAAGCGGAACATAAGTCAGCAGCGCGATCTGGCAACTAGAGAAGCTACCACTATATTCCGCTTTGCTCAGACCACACCCAGAATACCGTGCATCACAATTCAAGAAGGGTATTGCCAAGCTGGAATATGGCACATGAAAGATGGGACAAGCTTGTGCTTTGCTGCTCCAGAGACTATGACACGGAGCAATGGCTTCAGACTACAGGAATGTGTTGCCTTGGAATGAGGTAGAGTCTTTTCTTTGGAGGTTTTTAAAGAGAGGCTGGATGGCCATCTGTCAAAGGGAGTGCTCGGACTGTGTCTTGTCGAATGGCAGAATGGGGTTGGACTGGATGTACCTGGGGGGTCTCTTCCAGCTCTAGCATTCTAGGATTCTATGAAATGCGAATGCTGTGAAGAGAGTCTGCTGAAGTTCCTTTTCTGGACTTCAGCTCCCAGACTTCCTTTGGCAACTACCACAGCAGGCTAGGAAATTTGAAACCACTTTCCAAAAAAAAAAAAAAAGGGAATGTTTTGAAGCTCTTGCTGTGAACCTTATTCTCAGCCTGCACGGATCTGTAAATAAACCTTATTTCACTGAAATGCCATCAGTTTTCGGTGATCTCCTCCTAGGGAAATGGAACCCACAGTACACATTAGGAACCTCTGCATTTCTAAATGCTCAGAAGTACGGTGCTCATTTTTAACAGCAAAGAACACGCCTAGAGCTACAACCCAAAAGACACGGCAGCTCCGAGTAAGGCTAGAAAAGAATCGTGCCTAAAGCCAGTCAGAGCTGAGAAATACCAGACTAGATGGCCATCAAGAGTCTGACTCCACCAGCTTTCTATGTTCCTATGCAGATATTCTCACATGTCCAGTTGCTCCTGATATGCTGGAATACAACTCCCATCATTCCCAGCCCAGACAGCTGTTGACAACTGTGTCTGGGGACGGTGGGGCTTGGACTTCGCTGCTGACCACCAACCACATCCCGTGTGATTTTGGAAACATTCTGGTGGCCACAAACGTGACCGGAGCCAAAGCAAAGGCATTTCTGCCTCGAGGGTCCTAATATAAGTGGAAAAGCTTCTTGAGTCCTGCATAAGAAAAAAAGGAGGTTACAAACTGAATGAATTAATAAATAGCAGAGGAGGAGGGGAAACTCTCCCCAAGTGCTCAGGAATCAGGACCGGCGGAGGTGCAGGGAAGGTTCTCCCGCACGGCCTCTCCTGCCGCAACGCTTCCTCTTTGCTCTCTTTCCAATCCCCCAGAGGCCAAAGCCCCGGGAGCGCGCTGCTTTAAGATCAAGATCATTTTTAATTAAATGCTCATGCAGCACTTTGAAGATGTGGAGCCAAGTGTGAAAAAGGGAGGTTGCTTCAGGATCCGAGCCAATAACATGTGCAGGGAAGGCAGGTCTCTATGTCAGCCCCTTCGTATGCATAAAAAATGTACTCCAAAAAATATTGCATGCAGAGAGAGAGAAAGCGAGAGAGAGAGAGAGTTGTTAGTTGTTCTTGTGTGCCTTCAAGTCATTTCTCACTTAAGGCAACCCTAAAACAATTTTCTCCTAGGGTTTTCTCAGCCAGATTTGTCCAGAAGGGGTATGCCATTGCCCTCCTCTGAGGCCGAGAGAGTGTGACTTGCCCAAGCTCTCCACCAGGTGAGTTTCCATGACAAAAAAAGTGATTTGAACTATAGACTCACAAAGCCCTAGTTCAAAACTCAAACCAGTACACCATTCTGGCTCTATTTTCTTAGGCAGGTTTGTTTCAGAGGGGGTTTTGCCACAGCCTTCTTCTGAGGCTGAGAGAGTGTGACTTGGCCAAGCCCCCCCCCCCAGTAGGTTGCCACAGCCAAGCAGGGATTTGAACCCAACGGGCAAACGCTACATCATTCTGCTTCAATTTTCTTGGCAAGGGGGGTTGCCACTGCCTTCCTATGAGGCTGAGAGACTGTGACTCCTCCATAATAGCCCAGTGGGTTTCCAAAGCTGAGGAGGGATTCGAACCCTTGTCTCCCAGAGTCTTAATCCAACCTTCAAAGTAATACAACATGCCAGCCCTCTCTCTCTCTCTTTCCCTCTCACTCATTCTATGGGTTCCATGGACTATCAAAAAGACAAATAGAAGGGTCTGAGACCGAACCAAACACAGACACTCCCCGCAAGCCAAAATGACTAAACGGGGGCCATTATATTCAGCCATATCATGATGCAACAGGACGCGTTAGAAATAAGACGGCAATGCTCAGCAAAGAGGAAGGAAGTGGGACGAGGAAGACTCCACCGTAGGGGGGCAGACCCCAAGAAACCGCGACTGCCTCGGGTTTGCACGAGGGACCTCAAAGAGGACTCTAGTTCAAAGGGCTGCCACACACGGAAGCTTAATTATACCTCACAAAGCAACTGGGCTCAGGACACACGTATTTAACAATACCCTTAAACATACTACAGTTAGAATCAGCCCTGCCATCCCATTCCTGATTTCTTTTTTTTAAAATATTTTTATTAAAAGTTTCGTTGCATAAAAAACTGAGTGGATGTACCCCATTATCGGATATATCACACACACACCCCGCTTCCATATTATTTTACTCCAGTTGAGTCTTCTTTGTCTCCATTTACCAAAAGAAAAAGAAAGAATAACAGTTACATTTTACAGAAGAGAAAACAATTACATTATCTCTTTCTTCGCTTTCATTTACTTTTAAATTTTTATCCATGCCAAAACTCCTTTCCATTCCCTTTCAAAGTTCTGGATAGGTTTATTTTTCAATGACGATGCTAACTTTTCTGTCTCTACCATATCCAGAACTTTTAATTTCCACTCTCCTAAATAAATCTCTTTCTTTTCTTTCCAAAGTTACGCGTATATCAACCTTGCAGCTGTTACCAAGTATAACAATATCTTCTGATGACTTCTAATCTCCCTTTGCTGTCCTAACATACTTAACAAATAAAATTCCGGTATCATTTCAAAGTTCATTTCACAGATTCTTTGAATTTCATCATGTATCCCCTTGCAGGACTTTCTTGCCCTTCCACAAGTCCAACACTTTTGAAAAAAGGATCCATTCTTTTCATCACATTTCCAACATTTCGCATTCCCATTTTTATCCCACTCTTGATTTCTATGTACAGTTCCAAAAGTTTAATGCTGTAGAAAGCTGAGAGAATGAAAAATCAGCTCATCTGAAATGTGGCGCTGAAGAGGGGCCTTCCTGACATAATTCAACTGCAACCGCCAGCAGTTCCCAGGCAGCCTAACCAATGGCTGAGGAATGCTGGGAACCGCAGTCCAACCACAACTGGGATGGAGGCCTTTGTGACCCCCATCCCGGCTCTGGTCAAGCACAACTTGTAAAAAGCCCAGCAGGAACTCTTGCCCTTCCCTGGAGGCTCTGACAGATGCAAACTGCTGTACCCTCTCCTAGCTTGTCTGTTCTGCCTCATCATTAACTTTTGCCATCCTGATCACAACCTCATCTTGCTTGGCTACGTGTGTTCCAGCTTCCCTCTGTGAAATTTTGGAGGGTATGCAAAATTTTGGAGAGTATGTGAAAAGGATTTAGGAGTCTTAGTAGACCACAAGCTGAACATGAGGCAAGAGTGTGATGCGGCAGCTAAAAAAGCCAACACGATTCTGGGCTGCATCAAGAGGGGTATAGTGTCGGGTAGCCCTCCATATTTAAGTTATGGGACATGTAGTAGGAGTTAATTAGCCACTTGCTTGTATCAAGGCATGAGAACCAGAGATCGTTAGATAAACAAAGCTAGGAATGTAGTGATAAGCGCTGCTAAGCTGAAACCAGAACTCCAAGGTCTCTTGCGGGCGGGATGGGAAACTATTTGCTTTTAATGTTTGGATTTTGCTAATTGCCTTCAGTTCGCTCACTGAAGTACTGTACTATGTATCACGCTCCTAATAAATAGTGTATTAGCACTATTACATTTGTGTGTGTGAATTCGGTTCCTGACATATAGTGTCGAGATCAGGGGAAGCAATAGTATCTCTCTATTCTGCTTTGGTCAGACCTCACCTGGAATACTGTGTACGGTTCTGGGCACCACAATTCAAGAAGGGTATCGACCAGCTGAAATGAGTCCAGAGCAGGATGACCCAAATGGTCAAAGACCTGGAACCCATGAGGCCCTGCGAGGAGCAGCTGAGCGAGCTGGGTATGTTTAGCCTGGAGAAGAGGTTAACAGGCGATACGATAGCCACGTTTAAAGATCTAAAGGGATGTCATATTGAAGACGGGGCAAGGTTGTTTTCTGCTGCTCCAGAGACTAGGACATGGAGCAACGGATTCAAACTACAGGAAAGGAGATTCCACCTGAATATCAGTAAGAACTTCCTGATGGGAACTTCCTGACAATGGAATATGTTGCCTCAACATATTGGATGTTGGAGTGTGATGGAGTCTCCTTCTTTGGAGGTTTTTAAAGAGTCTGGATGGCCATCTGTTGGGATGGTGTCTTCCTGCATGGCACAATGGGGCTGGACTGGATGGCTCTCGGGGTCTCTTCCAGCCTTATGATTCTATGCTCTTTGGATTCTCAGACTGGAGGTGAGACTGAATAGATCTTGGAAAGGTTACTTTCTTGGATGACATCTCCTAGAATTCCTCCAACCAGGTCAGAAATCGTAGGAGCTTCGCCATTTCCCAAAGCCATTTTTTCCAAATTTAGGCCATTTCTTGACTAGACTGTTACAGTGCTATTATTCCACTTTCAACATCCTACGGAATCCTGGGCCGGACCCTCCCTAAACTGCAAACCCCAGGATTCCGTAGGATGTTGAAAGTGGAATAATAGTGCTGTAACAGTCCAGTGTGGAAATGGCCTTAGAGTCTACTGGTTGCCTACGAACAAAGATGGGGCAGCTCGGTGACTCCAGAAGGAAAATTCTGGCCCCAGTCTCTTTCAAATCTCATCCTGAGACACTTTGCAAAATGTAAAGAGAGAAGAGCAACAGGGAAAGACAAAAATTCCAGCCGGAGTTTTAGCAGCAGGAGTGCACGAAACGCTTTTTTAAAAAAAACCTGAGGGGTAGAAAACTTCATATCCTTTCAAGGAGGAGGGCCTCCCAAAGAAAAATAAAAATAAATTACATATTTGACTGACGAGTGTGTTAAATGAGAAGGGATCAGATGGAAAAAGGAGAGTTTCCAGGGGAAGGTATTTTGTCGAACTGGTTCAACGAGGAAAGGCTGCCGGAGGGCAAACCGGGGAGATGAGCCGGGGAGGAGAGGGGGGCCCAAAACCTCCGCAGAGGGGCCGGGAGTGAATGACGGCGGTGGGGGAAGAGAAAGCCGAGTTCCCTCCTGCACTGCCCCACCAGGCTTACGAGGGATCCCCACGGTCAGGCCTCGCGAGCCCCGCTCCCGGTGGCCAGCGATCTCGGGAAAAATTCGCCCAGGCTTCTTAGGAAAAGGAAGCCACAGACAACTGCCTCCCTTTTCTCACAACATTCAGCTGAACCGTGTAGCGCAGAAGCGACAGGCAGCCCTCCGCCGGATTTGGGGTTACAGGACCCCTGCAAAAGCAGAGAAACGGCAGATTTCAAAACGTGTGCGCGTGTGTCTAAGAAGGCACGATGGGCAGAGCGGACAACCAAGGTCCAAACCAGCTCAGGGAACGCAGAGAGAAATGGGGGTAGGTCAGAACGGTGGCCCTAGACTTCCTCTCTCTCGCCCGTCTCCTTCCTCGGCCACGCGCGCACAGGGCACCGGGAAAGGGTCTGCGGCGCTGAGAAACCGGGCTGTCGGAAGAAGCAGAGGACCAGAAGCGGGTTTTTGGAGGGCTGCATGGCGTGACTGGAGCTGCTGCAAGGAAAAGCTCCTCCAGGAAAGAAGCACTTGAAGTCGGGGCAGAGGTTGGAGAAACGCACATATAATCGAATCGTAGAATCCTAGGGTCGGAAGAGACCCCAGGGGCCGTGGAGTCCGACCCCCGGCTACGCAGGAACATCCATCAAAGCATTGCCGGCAGACGGCCACCCAGCCTCTGCTTACAAACCTCCAAAATCCATGAAAGTTAAACCCACAAATGTGGAGGATTGACCGTACAGTCCTCCCTCTCCATTTGTGGATGTGACCTTCCCAAATGTGGTTACTCACGAGGCTCGTACACGCCTCCTCCACCCGGCCCCATTCTCCTCTCCCATTCCCCTGCATTTTGCCTGGCGTGGAAGGACGGCAAGCGTGCCCAAGCCAAAGGGCAGGGAGCGGGAGGGGAAGGGGCGCGTCCACCCCTTCCTCCTCTGCCTTCGGTGCTCCCCCTTCCATTCCCCCGCCTTTGGCCCGGGGCAGAGAAGGCAGGCACGCGTGCCGGGGCAAAAGGCAAGCGAATGGGAGGGGGCGGTACTGGAAGAGGATGGGAGGGCGAACGCGGGGAGACGTATTTGTCGCTTTCCCGCTTTCGTGACGTTTCTGTGCCCTGAACTCTCAGGAAAGCGGAAAGACGATTGTACTTGAAAATATTCCAAAAGCAGTCAACAAATGAGATTCCTGAGTGCTAGAAAAGCCTGATGAGGAAAATCTTAAAGACAGTTTGGAAGTTGTTCTGCAGAAAAAGTACCTGCTTTTAGCAGCAGACGACGGTGTTTTCTGCACAGAAAGAAAGCTCCCTTGGCAGAATGCAGATCTAGTTACTGCTGACTAGACTACTGTGAGGAGCTCTCTGTGGGGCTGCCCTTGAGAGGTGTTCTGAAACTACAGCTGCTGCAAACTCCAGCAGCCGGAGCGATGGCACATGTTACCCCGGTCTTACGAGAACCGCGTTTGGCGTTGACCTGAAAAGCTCTAAACAAATTCGGACCGGGTTTATCTGAAATACTGCTCCCTTCCCACATTAGCTTGCCCAAAAGCTAAAATCCTTAGAGCAGTTCCTGTGGTGCCCCCAACGCTTTGCCGGGGTCTGGTACACACATATAACAGGACTTTCTCTGTTGCAACGCCCTGACTGTATACACCATGGCTCCTGCTCTGTCGTACTGTGTTGCCTTTGATGATTGAAACTTCTCTATTTTAATCGTTTTTCAATTATTTTCAAGGACTATTCTTATTTTGCTTTTAAAAGGTCTTAGAATCAGAGAACGATAGAGTTGGAAGAGACCCCAAGGGTCATCCAGCCTAACCCCATTCTGCCACACAGGAAGACACCACCAAAGCATTCCCGGGAGAGGGCCATCCAGCCTCTGTTTAAAAACCTTGAAAGAAGGAGACTCCACCAAACTCCATTGAGGTAGCAGCATATTCCACTGTCATATTGCTCGTGCCACCAGGAAGTTCTTCTTAATACTTAGTTGGAAGCTTTTTCCTGCAGTTTGAATCCACTGCTCCATGTCCTAGTCTCTGGAGTAGCAGAAAGAGGTTTGCTCCATCCTCCATCCCTTCAAGTATTTAATGACATCCCTTCAAGTATTTAAATAAGGCTATCCTGTCCCTTCTCTGTTTCTTCCCTTCTCCACTCTTCTCTACTCATGAAGAATATTCTAATTTGCTTTTGAACTTTTTGTTACAGGTTGTGTCTCACCTCAGAAGCCCCAAGGGGCTGGGAGGCATTTTACAAATAAAATGAAATAAAATCTGCTCTTTCAGTTCCTGCTCCTGGGAGGCCTAAAGGGCCTGTGGGTCAGTTAATTTAACCACTCGATCTCCCCCCACCCTAGACAAACCCTGAAATGGAAACCAGAATAGTCACTTGTAATCAGGTTTATGATTGATTTGTGGCCAGTCTGGGGGCCAGCTATGGCCCACCAACGCAACAGTCGCGTGCCGCTCTCTTAGAAATACATACTGCTTGACCGTGGAGGGGACTGACTCACAAGGGGATAGTCTCTTGCCTTCGCTTGAGATTTTAAACTGAGATTCAGCGGCTACCTGTCAGGGTTATTTCAGCCATGCACTTCTGGCATCACCCAGGGCTGGACTAAATGCTCTCTGGGGTCCCCTTCCAGCAATGTTATGATCTATGCCGGGGCTTTCCAAACGGTGTGCCACAACACATCAGTGTGTCGCCTTAAGTGTGTAGGTGCGTCGCCTACAATCTTGGAAATGTATGTTATTATTTATAAATCAAATATTTTTAAAAATATATGAAAAGTTTTCATGAGATAAGTTGTGTCCCCATAAACTGTGTTACTACAATTTATGTATGTCTCTGCATCTCTTATAAGAGTTGGTTTAACCTCCGGTTTGCTAGTAAAACTGGATTACTGTGTCGCAAAATGACGCATGTCTAAAAAGTGTGTCACCAACATGAAAAGTTTGGAAAGCTCTGCTCTGTGCCACTATTTCACAGCCGCAAAACGTGGCGGCAACACCACTTGTCAACCGTACTGCCTTCTTTTCAGAACCGCTGAGACAAGAATTTTACTCAAACTCTCAAAAGCAGGCAGGAATTGGAGAATCACATGAGGCCGCAATCCGTCCTTACAACTGTGCTCCTCTTTATCCTAGACTACGCATCAGTAAATTCACCTTACAGTGTTTAGTGTCTATACAGATTTGATCGATCTGTTTTTCAAAAAAGGCCTTATTTTTTCAAAAAAGGCCTTTCAATGGCCTTATTCTCTGCCCTGTCTTCCAGAAACGGGTAGAAGCCCAAAACCTGGTCCAGGAGCAACGACCACGGAATCACAGAGTCAGAGTTGGACGAGACCCCAAGGACCGTCCAGTCCAAACCCGTTCCGTCAGGCAGGAAGACACACTCAGAGCAATCCAGCATCTCTTTAACAACCTCTAAACAAGGAGACTCTACCACACTCCACCGAGGCAGTAGGCATTCCAGCTGAAATGCTCTTACTGTCACAAAATTCTTCCTAATGTTTAGGTGGAATCCCTTTTCCGACATTTGAAGCACTGCTCCATGTCCTAGTCCCCGGAGCAGCAGAAAACAGTCTTGCTCCATTCTCTATATCACATCCCTTCAAATATTTAATGACGGCTTCACGTAACCTCTTAAGCTTCTCTCCTTCAAGCTAAATACTGCCAGCCAAACAGCCACGCACGCTTTCAAGTCATTTCCAACCTTCAGCGACCCCAAGGTAAACCTATCCCGGGGTTTTCTCGGCAAGGCTCGCTCGGAAGGGGTTCGCCTTTGCTTCCCTCTCAGGCCAAGGAAGTGTGACGTGTCCGAGGTCACCCAGCGGTTTTCCACGGTTGAGCAAAGATTTGAACTCTGGCCTCCAGCGTCCCAGTTCAACAACCGCTATACCAAGCTGGCTCTCGGTGTATCGACGCAGCACAATTAGAGGAGCTTAACACTATTTTAACCACCGTGGCTACTTCCTAGAGAATTCTGGGGTCTGGGGAAAAGAGCGTTGTAAATTAATGTTGGCGTTCCTTGCAGTGCAGGGAATACCACGCATTCTCTGTTCACGGACCACAGCGCTGATGCAGAGGATCCTACATTCCTCATGAAACGACAAATCCGTAGTTAAAGCGGTATCAAAGCGCTACAACTGTATGGCGCGTACAGGGGTCGCGTCCGCGCCCTCGACGATCGCCCGGCGAACACTTTCTCCAGCCGCTCCTCGCCAGATTCGCCTGTCCGCCCCCCCGACACCCACCCCCCTTTCCAACCTCAGCCCCTCGCCCCGGCAGGGGGTCGGGCGGGCAGGCACCCACGGAGGCGCCCGCCTCTCCCCCGAAGGGCCGCCGTCGCCGCGGGGCGAGGCGGGGGACGGGGGACGGGCGGCCGGCCCGAGGCGGCGCAGAGAGAAAGGGGCCGGGCGGCGGGAGAGAGGGAAGGAGGCCACGACGGGACGGCGTTTCTGATCAAACGCCGCGGAAAAAACGACGTCCCCCGGGGCTACGGGTTCCTCCGCGAAAGCAAACAGCGGGCTGGGCTGCCACCTGTCAAGCGGTGTTTGGCAACTCGTAAAGACGGGGAAGACAAACTTCGCCCCCCTCCCGGCTCCTTCTTTGAGACAACGAGCTGTTTGCACAGCGGGGGGCTTCCTGCCCCCTCCGCCCCAAAGGGGGCAGGGAAGAAAAGAGAGAGCCTTTTGTGACCGGGTGGGGGGAGGAACGGACGGGGGCGTGAAGGAATGTCTCCCAGGGATGCGGGAGAGCAGCATATTTGCGCAGGGAGACGGGGCCGGGGCGCGCTTCAGCCGAGGGCCCTGAGTCAACAGCAGATTACAGCCACACGCCAGAGCCGCGCCAAAACGCATGACAAAGCGGCGTGCCTCGGAGGCAGCGGGCCGGAAGGCCAGGCCCCACGTTTCTCCCGCCGCCCCTCCCCGCCAGGCGGGCCGCCCGCAAGGCAGCCTGCGAAGCCAGGCGCATGCCTCCGAGCAGCTGAGCAAACTCCTGCGAGAGGCCGGCGGCGCATCGGGGTGGGATCTCCGGCTCCCGCGCGCCGGGAAGCGTTCCGGAGACCAAGGCGCCTCTCCGCTCCCCGTCCGCGCAACTTATTTACGCGTGCGGCCGCACAACGGCAGCGATTTCTTTGTCCCTCCCTTCGATTAGGAAACCCGGGTTCCAAAGGCAGCTTGCAAGCTTCTGAGTCCCACAGAGCGCCGCCTGAAGATCAGGAAAATGTTTCCCTGCGCACACACCCGTGCACAGTTTTGCACACAGGGGTTACCTTTAGCATGGCTTTGCCTCGTTTGTAAGCGGGCTTCTTAAAAGAAGGAAGAAAGGAAGTAGGAGGAGGGGAAAAAAGAGCAAATTTTTCTTCCAGACCTGTTCATGCCACTTACCCACATCGGGTCGCCGATGTCCGAATCCTGCATCCGAATGCAATCCATGCTGATTTCGATTTTGTTCGCGGGGCCGTTCTCCACCGGCTCCTCCAAGAAATTCAAGTCAATGGGCTGGACTGAACATATTGGTCTAAAAGATAGAGGAACAGAGCATATCTGAGAAGACGTGGCTCGTTAGAAAAGACAGTAACGCTTGCTAAGGTAGAAGGCAAGGCCCTAGATACCCTAAAGGCACCAGATCCTGTCTGATCTTGGAAGCTAAGCAGGCTCAGCTCTGGTTAGGACTTGGATGGGAGACCGCCAATGAATACCGGACGTGATACCACCGAGGGAAGGGCTGACAAAACCACCTCTGAATATTCCTCGCTAAATGAAGCCCAATTCATGAGGTCAGCACACATGCGCAGAAGGTAGAGGGCCTTAGGAAAAGAAGAAGACCCCATTACAGATGGAGAGACTCAACCACAGCTGAGTCTGTAAGACCTGAGCAGGGCTGTTGACGTCAGGGTGACTTGGACTCATTCATAGCAAAGTTGACTCGATGGTTGTTAACAACAAAGGCGCGTCCCACCGCACAGCTGTGAGAGGAACCACAAAAAAATCTCAGAGCTAACCTCTAACCCAAGCGTGGGCAAAATGCAACCTCCGCAAGGCTGCTTCCGAGGAACCCCCGGCAATCTCCGGGGAAAAGTTTTTGCTAAAAATGTCACCTCCCCGGGAATGTAGAGAATTACCACCATGTGCCCCTCTCCCACGGGCTCTTTTAGACCCGGGAGAGGCCTGTTTTCAACTGGAAGTTATCTGGAAGTTCCCACTCCCTCTACAAGTAATTCCCCCTTACCCAAAAATACTAGTTTGCCAGGGTAAAACCTGAGGTTTTACCTGTTGTACCTTTCATGGCTGCGCAGAAGAGGGAACTTCAGCAGGTGTTGCCTGTCACACAACCAGGTGAGACGCAACCCCTACCGAAATCACCCCTTTGGTACAACCGCTAAAGGCACAGCAACCTTCTCCAGCTTTCAATCTGGGTCACTGCAACCATTTCCTTCTTTCCTGGAAACCCAGCAAGGACAGAGAGCCAGAAGCTCACAGACTGGCACTGGCCTAGGGACCACCACTTTTGAGAAATTTCTGGAGGAAGTTAGAAGTGAGGGAGGAATCTGCAGATCCTTTGGGCCCTCGGGATCCGCAGGGGATCGGATCTGCAGTCTCCCCACCCCGAATACCAAAAAACACAAAAGCTCAAATCCCTACTCGACAGGGCAGCAACGGAGCCGGTGGCAAAGTACGGTGGCAGTGGGGGAGCACCAACGGCCAAAGCCCCTCCAAAAGCTGCTCGCCGCCCTGCGGGTTTATGAACAAACAAGCAGGAGAGCCCCCACGGCCACCAACAATCGCCGGACTATTTGAAGACATACAAAAACAACCACAACCGTAACTATTTCTCCCACTGGCTGTGAGGGGACACTGGACCCCATCAAGGAAAAGACAGGACTGCTTCCACGCCATTTGCAGCCACACTGACCACCAAGAAAACATTTCTTGGAACAGTAGCATGTCTTAGAAGCCTTGCAGACCTCTGGAAGAGGCCTGGAACTACACCCAATTATGGAGAAAGATACCCCCCAAAACCATCATAATCTCCTGATCTGTCAGACGGATCCATAATTGCTTTCCCAGACAATTATGGAGCCACCTGATACGTGGAAGCGCTATCAAATGGAACCCCAACTGGTTGAGAAACTGTGCCCACCACCATCAATGGCTGTGCTTCAAGTTGGAAGGGGGTCTCCGGGGGGATACTGCAGGGTTCTCTCCTGGGGCCAATGCTCTTCAATATTTTTATCAATGATTTAGAGATGATGGGGTACAGGGAATCTTTATAAAGTTTGCAGGTGACACAAAACTGTGAGGAATGGCTAACACGCTGCAAGACAGGAACAGAATTAAAAAGGACCTTGATAAACAAGAAAAGTGGGTTGAAACCAAGAAATGAAACTCAACAGAGACCAATGTACAATTCTACAGTTAAGCCACTAAAACCAAATGCACAGAAAGAAGATAGGAGGTACTCGGCTCAGCAGTACTACATATATGAAAAGAGCCTTGCCGTTACTGTTGATGATAAGTTGAACGTGAGCCAGCAGTGTGATGCTGCAGCAAAGAAAGCAAATGCTATCTTAGCCCGCATTAATAGAAGCATAGCTTTCAAGTTAGGGAAAGTAAAACTCCCACTATATTCTGCACAAGTCAGGCCTCATCCGGAGCCCTGTGTTCAGTTCTGGGGACCTCATTTTAAGAACGATACAGACAAGCCGGAGCGGGTTTGGACAAGGGCAACAAGGATGATAAGCAGTACTGAAAACAAAACATACGAGGAAAGGTCGCAGGAGCTGGGCTCGTCCAGCTTGGGGCAGAGAAGACAGCGGAGCAACACGAACACGCTCTTTGACTATCTCCAGGGCCGTCCCACGGAGGAGGCAGGTTTGTTCCCTGCTTCCCCAGAGGAAAGACTTGGTCTATTAATTTTAAGTTACAGGAGGGTAGATTTCAACTGAACATTGGAAGGAGTTTCTCGACAGCGAGAGCACTTTGGCAACGGAACCAGCGGCTAAGAAAAGTGGTGGGGTTTCGTTCTCCAGACGTCTTCAGAAAGAGGCTAGGCACCTACCCGCTGGAGACGTTCTCCATCGAGATCCAACGCTGAGCAGGACTTGGACCGGGGGGTCCGTGAGCCCCCTTCCACCTCTTGGATCCTGAGATTCTATCTCGAGCAACAAATATTACGCTTGGATAAGGGGTAAAACACCTCTTGAAACCAAGCAAGTAAAACATATTTTCTCCAATTCGTCCCTGTTCCCGCCACACACCCTCCTACTTACTGCTCTAAGATATCCCAGAGCTGTTCGAAAAACTCCGGATGGACGTACTCCCTCGTCTGAGAGCCCTGCGACATGGTGGAGCGGTAATAACTCTCCGTCCAGGAGAAACGGCTCGGGGGGTCCACAAACCTGCAAAAAGAGAGGGGGAGAAAGATCCCAAAGAAATGCAAAATTTCTACGTGTGTTGCGTCTCTTTTTTTTTTCCCGAAGTCCGCTTTTTCAGTTTATAAACGAAAACTCCCAAAGCAGAGGAAGCAAGCAAAAGCCGTTATTATGGGTGGAAAAACAAAACAAAACAAATTCCAATCGTCCAACAAAGCAAAAATAACCAAAGAAACAAATAAAAATAAATAAATAAAAACGATAGGTCAGACTTCGGCTGAGGACATCCCGCAGGCACCATGTGGCCCCTGAACCAACTTTTGTGGCCCCTGATGCTCCAAACAGTCCCTTGAAGCTTCCCATCCCGATTTTTGCCCCAAATCATAAACTGAACCCCCAAAGCACAAAAACCAAATAAAAAAACCCACCTCTAGTCCCCCCAAGTTACCCCAGAACTCCCTTCTACCCCCAAATACCTCTGTTTTCCTCTGCAGACAGATCTGTCCCTTCGTGTCACCATTTTGAGAGCGACTGCAGAGGAAAACGGACTTACTTGGGCTTGCTGCGGTGAAGCCCACCACTGCAATACTTGCAATCCATCAAAAGAAACTAATTTATTTTTTTTTTAAAAAAAAAAAAAGATCTTGCACATAGAGCCAGGGAGGAAAGTAACTAAAACAGCAGAGTTGATCAAATAAAAATATTCTTTTTTTTTTAATTTATTAAAATTTTCAATGAAAAAACAATTTAAGAAAAAACCCTCCTCGTTTCCAGACATCATTTTTCCCAGTTGAATCTGAGTTTCACATTCTATTCCGTATAAACATTCAGTTCCATACATTATCTCTATTTTACAACAATCGTAAACTCTTACTTTTAGCTTATATTTAACTATTTACATTTCCTCCTTTATCACCTCATTTTGTCTTCCGCCTTTCTCACAACCTTCTTTCTTTCCCCCTATTTCGTTCTTTTATCCAACCCAATACCTCTCGCCATTCTCTTTCAAAGCCCTGGACTGGCTTATTTTTAAGTGAAAAAGTTAGCTTTTCTGTCGCCGCCATATCCAGGACTTTGAACTTCCATTCCCTTATATCATTATATTTTCCTTCTTTCCAATGCCGAGCATATGTCAATCTTGCTGCAGTTATTATATATAAAACAATGTCTTTTGATGAGATCTTATTTCTCTTTGTTGCCCTAACATATTCAACACAAATAAAAATATTCCAAAATGCCCAGGTGGAGGGCTGCGTGTGCGCTGCTTTTGCAAACACAAAATCTTAAAAACACCGAGCAGCGGTCCCCAATTACCTGATCCCCTTGGAAAGCTTTGAATTAAAATGGGACACAGAACTACTTAGGAGTCAGGGCAGGGTAGGGGCTGAACTGCTGGATCAGGACTCCAAGAGACAAGGTGCAAATCCTCACTCGGGTACAGAAACCCACTGGTTGACTTTGGGAAAGTCACACTCTCTCACAGTCTAACAGGAAATGAGCGATAGCAAACTTCCTCCCAAGAAATCTGGCTGAGAAAAACCTATGATAGGGTTGTCATAAGTCTGTCAACCTGAAGGTCAGCAACAACAACTTTTCTGTCCGCGGAAGCCGACGGTGCAAGGCTGCGCAAACATTCTTAAACCAGATCAATCGAGCCTCGGTTCCCCCATCGCCACCACTGTGATAATAACAAGGAGGATTTTTTAAAAAAAATCTTCCTCCCTATCCCTCCCTCTAGGACCCGAAAGGCAGATCGGTCACCTAAAAACAAATCAGTATCTGAACTAATCACAAGGATTCTAAATTTGCAGATAGGACAAACACTCAGAGCTTTTACAAACTGCAAATAGAGGAAATATGTAAATACCTGGAACAATAGCATAACTGCTTGCTAGAATCCAATAAAAAGCAATCTAAGGAAAGAGACAGCAAAAGAAGGCAAGAAAGCACATCTGCTACTCTTGAAGGCCTGCTAGTTAAAACTGCCAAGTCCAGCTTTCTAGTTTTGGGCCCAAGACAAATATATCTGTTTGTCCCAAACCAAATTGGTGTGCTAACCCACAGCAACTGATCCCACAGCCTCCAACCTTTCACAAATGCAAACCAGAACAGGTGTGGCCAAGCAATATCAGCGTGGTCAAGAGGGCTAGGGAAAAAAAAACAGAAAAGCTTTAAGAGGCTTCAGCTCTTTGCATTTACCTGAGACTACAGGGAAGGGCAAGACTCTGACTTGCCCTCTCCCCCTCTGGAGTTAACTGATTGCAAACTACTTTTACACCTCCAACTCACCACACTTCCAGGCAGCAGCAGATTCTGCTTTCAAACTGCTCTTACTGCCAGGAAGTTCCTCCTAATGTTTAGATGGAATCTCTTTTCCTGAAGAACCATTGTTCCACATCCTAGTCTCCAGAGCAGCAGAAAACAAGCTTGCTCCATCCTCTGTATGACATCCTTCAAATATATAAACATAACTCTCATGTGGCCTCTTAACCTTCTCTTCTCCAGGCTAAGCATACCTAAGCTTCTCTTCATAGGGCTTCATGGTTTCCTGGCCTTCTACCATTTTAGTCACCCTCCTCCAGCCACGTTCCGGCTTGTCCTTATCCTTCCTGAACTGTGGTGTCCAGAACTGGACACAAGAATCCAGGTGAGGTCTGACCAATGCAGAATAGAGCAGCACTACCACTTCCTTCTGCCTAAATACTATACTCCTACTGATGGAGCCTAGAATCACATTGGCTTTTTTAGCTGCTGCATCACACTGTTGACCCACTGTTGACTCTTCACAGGGCATGCATTTAATTTATATTCTGCCCTAATTTATATCCAACATGGGATTAATTGCGGCCTACCACTTAAAACAAGATGGACAACGTTTTTTCTGAGCATGTCAAAGAGGCCACCTCCTGAAGCATGTCTGGCTAAATCAAAAAATCCTGATGTCTTTTCGAGGTCCTCTTCATTTCCTCTGGGGCTACACATGGCGCCCGAGGCAGTTTTGCTAGCTCCCCACACCTCCAGGCTCCACGGACTGCACTGTGGCCCAAAAAGGGCTGGGTGCGATTTCTCTTTTTCTCTTGGAAGCTCCTGGGGTGGGGATCATAATTCACTTTTTATATGGGATGCAGGGTCTCCTTGCACCATTGAATATTTAAAATAAAGTGCTAGCTAGGCCCTGGCTGTGCATATTGGGAAATCATTTCTGACCCCTTTCAGCTCAAGTCCCACACATTAAAACCCTTCCACAAATACTGATATTAAACAAGCACCAACTAATAGCTCTTTAAAAGAAGAAAAAGATCCTTATTTTTTCACAACAGAAGCGATTTTTTTTTTGGCCACTTCTGTTTTTCTCTATTGAGAACCCTTTGTGCAAAACTTGCCAGTGTAATCATTGTCTCCATCACCTTTTACTTATATGGCACTAACCAGGTACACAGCGCTTTACAAGTAAAACCAAAAACAGTGGCATACAACAGGTGCACAGAAAGGGAAGGAAGGAATAACAGGACTGTAATTCTTCAGCTCTGTTTTAAAAGGAAACACACGTGAAAGGGATGCCCAAGCAGAACCCATGGCTTAAACATAAAACCGCCTCACCCAACTGCTGCAACCCTTCGGAGCCAAGTGCTTTGCCTTTGCAAGGTCACACATTTTTATCTATAGATAATTTCACATGCAACAAGCAGGAGTGCTTGCAAAGCAGCCCTGACCGCCCAGGTACTACTCACTAGGCAACACAGCCAGGGGTCTCTTTCCCAGCAGCAGGCCGGGGCCCCTAGTTCTACCTCAAGCCCAGCTTGCAATCCCAGGGGTCCTGCCACATAAATGCCCTGTTTGCAAAGCTGCACTGCCTCCCCTTGGCTGGGAAGGAAAAGGGAGAAATGGAAGAAAAATGGGGGGCATTGTCAGATGAGAGGGGGTGCAGCAATCCCAGATCTGCACCCCATCTCTTCTAGAGGCCCCGTCTTTCTTTCACAAGGGAAGCAGAGAAGTGTCCCACTCATTTGGTGCCTCCTCCATTCTGAACGTGGAGCAGCCCTAAAAAACTATTCCACGCACCCCTACCATTGGTCCGAAGTGGTATAGTCCACTCCTCGCCTCTAAAGTCGGTCAAGTCCCCTGGGGAAAAGGGTGAGAATCACGTGGCCCAGAGAGAGACCTGTCGGACCACAACTCCCAGCATGCCTCACCATTGGCTATGCTTGGCTAGGGCTGCTGGGAGTTGTGGTCCCAGAGTGTTTTGCTCCTCTGCTGATTGCAAAACGATGAAAAACAGGTGCAGGAGGGCGTACGAGTGGGGAGTAGGGGAAAACGATTACAAAAAATCCCGTATTTTGAGCCCTTCGTAAAAAAAAAATGTTCATCATGTCGTTCATAAATGTGCATAACACATTGATTTTGCACATAAATATATGGCTAAATTAACTGAAATCAACGCTTTCGTGTGGTATTTAGGTGGAACTTGTTAGCTCTTCAGCCCTACATGTCATTAATTTTGACTGTTCCTTTTTGCTCTTTTGAAAAAGCTGGCAACCCTATCCTAGGTATGCTCTTAAGTAAACAATGAGTAGATAAAACTGGTTCCTTGCCGCTGTAGGATTTCAGTGGCAGCTTGTCCAACAGAACACACCAATGCAAAAGCCTGCATGCAGAAAGCTAGCATGTCAGGGGACAGGCTACCTGATGGTTTATCCTCAAAAAGTTATATGCTTCGTTTAGAAGGAAGCATTGCACATCATATCATCCTCCACCTATCGCCCTCCATCTGGACAAGCTTTGCCAAGAGACACCCTGGGAGCAGGGAGAGCTGTCCTTGGCCCTCTCAGACACATTCTCTCCCCCTTCCAGTGCAGACATAACCAACTCCTCTACACAGAAATAAGGGGGCTCTTCTCAGTAATTACCACCACCTGGTTTTCACCTCACCCAGCTCCTTGCAGCTTTGCACAGAAGGCTACTTGGTGGATTGCTATTGCTCCCATTTTACAGACTGGAAAACTGAACCTGGGAGATAATAGCGTTTCCCAGGGAGCTTCCACGGAACAGATCCAAATTCCACTGAGGAATGGAGGAAGAATAAATCAAACCCTTGGAACTCTGGGCTGAGTAAGGTTGAAATATTGCCTCTATCACCTGATTTGTTCTGCCCCAACCTGGCCTTCCCCCAGAACTCCTAATTAGCAAGAGAGACCCATTTTAGGTCAGGAAAACAAATCAGCACCGTCATATACAGATTTGCCTCTTACACATCCACCAGTACTTTGAATGTGTGTTCTGCACAGTTGGCCACCCACATGGGCTAGAGTTGGAGGAATAAGACCCCTGCAAAAGTGGGAAAGCCACAAATACCAAAATGTGTCTGTGGGACGGAGGCTGAGGCACGGCGGGGAGACTGGGCACCCCAAGGTCCAAGCCAGTCCAAGGGAGAAGGGAGATGGAAAGGAGATGAGTCGGCACAGTGACCCTTTTCTTCCTCTCTTGCCCATCTTCCTCCTCGAGTGGGTGGTTTCAAGAGAGAGTTTGTGTGCTGAGCGATCAGGCTGCCGTCTGCCTTTAGCTGGCCAGGTAGCAACATGTTTAAATAGTTAAAAGGATCTCATTTGGAAGATGGGGCAAGCTTGTTTTCTGCCGTTCCAGAGACTAGGACATGGAGCAATGGCGTCAAACAACAGGAAAAGAGATTCCACGTAAACATCGTCAGCTCTGACCGGAAGACGCGGCTTTCTTCAGGGTTTTAGACAGGATCCTTTCCTGGTCCTACCTGGAACGCTGGGAACTGAACCCAGGTTCTTCTATTCTGGTGCATAGGAAGCAGCTTCGTCCTGAGTCAGAAACAGGGTCGTGGCCTCTTCAGGGTTTCAGGAGGGATAGTTTGTGAGCCCTCCCTGATCCTGGAGAGCCCTAGAATGCCCTGCTGGCCTCTTCTCTGGGCACTAACCAGTATTAACCCTGCCTTGCTTTGCTCCTCTCCCCACTGCCGAGATAACGCAGCGCAAACTCCATTTGCACTGTGGACTTGTGATTGCAGCAATTAAAGTGAGTTGAGGATGACAGGGGAAAGCGGGAGGAAGAGAAGGAAACGGGGGCATTTTAAGAGTGACCGGAAGAGCTGGATGACAGCAGATTAATCAGGACTGCTTCTGGCAAATTGAAACAGTCGGAGAGTATGGAATACTTCTGACTTGCACTCAGGGGAGACCCTCAGCGGGAGACCACCTTTCTGCTCTGCCCTGTGCATAGACTTCCAGAGGAATGTGGCTTGGACGCCCTTTGAAGCGGCAAGACAGACCGTTCGCCTGACAAAGGCCATTTCCGCACTAGCCTGTTATAGCGCTATGATTCCACTTTCAACGTCCTATGGAATCCTGGGGTTTGCAGTTTCGGGAGGGGCCAGCCGGCCCCTCCCGAAACTGCAAACCCCAGGATTCCATAGGACGTTGAAAGTGGAATCATAGCGCTATAACAAGCTAGTGCAGAAGTGGCCCCAGAAAGCATTGCTCAACCTTACCAGCCGGCTCTAGCAGTGTCCTACAGCTGCCTGGAAGGGCAGAAGTTCAAGAAGTGAATCTTAGACCACAGTTTTTATTCTTCCAGGTCAAGCAAAGCTGTCACCGTTGAATACGAGGGGCTGTTACAAGGGCCCTGGCAGATGAAATCAGTGGCAACCTCATTCCAATATACTTTATTTATCCTAAGGCAAAGTACACCCAAAAATGTGCAAATTTACAGTATTTTTTTTTTAAAGCAACCGAGCAAGCATTGCAAACATGGTGGCACGGTATTGTAGGAATCATAGTCCCAAACAAGTAACATATTGTTATTGCTTGTTGCTGTGTTCCTTCAAATCATTTCCGACTTTAGCGACCCTAAGGAACACCTGTCATGGGATTTTCTAGGGCTGAGAGTGTGTGACGCACTCAAGGTCACCAACGGGATTTCCACAGCCGAGTGAGGATTCGAACTCTGGTCTCCAGGGTCGTAGTCCATCTCAAACTACTACACCAGGCTGGCTTTGCACCTTCCAACATTTCACAGAGCAAAACCAGTCTGCCTGTGGCCAAAAGAACATCAGAGTGTGGTTAACATGTCAAAAGTTGTTAACGAGGAAGAACAGACGAGCTAGGATCGGCTGCAGCTGTTTGCTTTTGCCCGAGCCTACCGGAAAGGGAAAGACTTTTTCCTTCCCTTTCCTCCCTGCTGAGTTAACTCAGGGCAAATAACATTTGCACTTTGAACTCAGGTTTGCAGCAGTTGACATAAGCGGAGGACAAAGAGGGGAAGTGGGACGAAAGAGAGTGAAACTGGGACACCTTAAAACCTGCTGAAAAGGTGGAATGGCAGAGGATTAGTCGGGACTCTCCTTGTCAGATTTTGACTGCTGGAAGATACGGTGACATTTCCCTAGGCCATTTCCACACTCGCCTATTATAGCGCTATGATTCCGCTTTCGACATCCGCAAAGGACCCTCCCGAAAGTGCAAACCCCAGGATTCCATAGGAGGTTGAAAGTGGAATCACAGCAGTGCAACAGTCTAGTGCGGAAATGGCCCCAGTTCTGCCGTGATGGTGTTTCTAGCGGGCGACCGACAAAACCCGCTAAGCCTCACCGAGGCCTTGGCCCAGCTAATTATCCCCAAGTCATCCCCACTTGAACCCGGACCTTGTTCCCTGGATGCCTCAGGCAGCAGAGAGAGAAGCATGAAACATGACAGGGGGAAGGCTCATTCAGCCCCTCTGTTTGCTAGCCAGTCGGTCCCCGGACTTCTCAAGTTACAGGTCTTTATTTTAATCCTCTTGAAAGGGACGGTGCGTTTGCGTGGGGGAAGCGTTTTGCAGAAAACACGCGCACACACATGGCTGGAAGCTTGAGGAACTTGGCAGCCCCTGGCCTTTTGGAATTCCCCCCGTGCTGCATTTTAACACAGGGGGTGATTTGTAGATAGCAGCGGTGCAATGGAAGGAAGCCGCCTGCAGCTGTGCCAGGGGTGGAGAAGGAGGGGAGCAGGGGAGGTGGAGGCGTTGAGGACGGGGCGGTGGGAGGGCCGGATTCTGCCGAATGGGCCATGCTGGCTTCTTCTAGCAAGGCGTTGTGGTCTCATCTGGAATTCCCCTAACTCTCTCGGCCCTGTTTATACCTTAAAAATACACACACACACACACTACATCATCTTTTCCTGTGGCTGCCAGAAATTGCAAGAGCCAGCACAGCGCAGTGGCTTGGTTGTTGTATTAGGACCCGGAGGGACTGGAGTTCGAATCCTCGCTGGGCTGCGGAAACCCATTCGGTGACCTTCGGCCAGTCACGGACTCTCAGCCTCAGAGGGAGGCAAAGGCAAACTCCTTCTGGACAAATCTGGGCAAGAAAGCCCCATGACAGGTTCACCTTACCAAAGCTAGATGGAACATTAAAACCAAGGCCATTTCTGCACTACACTGTTACAGTGCAGTTATTCCACTTTCGACATCCTGTGGAATTCTGGCGTTTGTGGTTTCCTGGCTGAGAATTCTAAATGCCCCTCGCTAAACTGCAAATCCCAGGATTCGATAGGAGGTTGAAAGTGGAATAATAGCACTGATAGCAGTGCAGTGCGGAAATGGGTGAAGCACACGCCCTGTGAGGATATGATTTGATTGACTGATCGATTGAGCCAAGCCTTAAGAGGGATGGCTGGGGGAGCTGGGTATATTCAGCCTGGAGAAGAGAAGATGGAGAGGGGAGATGATAGAGCCATCTTTAAGCATTTGGATGGATGTCATGTTGAAGATGGAGCAAGCGTGTTTTCTGCTGCCCCAGAGACTGGACTGAGTACTAGTAAGCTGAGATAACAGAGAGAAAGAGAGTGAGAGAGAGATATATTCCACCCAGTCCTTAGGAAACACTTCTTGACTGCAGGAGCTGTTGAATAGTGGAATAAATTGCTGCGGAGCGTGTTGGGCTCTCCCTTTTTTGGAGTTCTTTAAACAGAGGTTGGATGGGCATCTTGAAAGAAAGTGCTGTAGTTGTGAATTCCTGCATAGCAGGGGTTTGGACTAGATGGCCTTTATGGTACCTTACAACTGTATGATTCTGTATCCCTCCTTTCTCCTAACATGGGATCCAATTAAAACACAGCTAGAAACAATGATTATAGTAAGAGATATAAAAACAAGCATTAAATAAACTCTTTCTTTAAAAACAGCGCAAATTTAAAACGATTTGGAAGTATTTACAAGGCAACAACGAGAATTGAAGTGCTGCATCTCCCACTGAAAGAGCCCAAAGCAAATAGTTAACAGTTAAAAGTCTGTCTAGGGTCCAAAGACCCCAATGGGACCAGATCCCTTTTGCAAATGTATATAGCAGAGCCTGGAAAAATTATTTCATGAGACTGCAACCCCCTGACTCCCCAGCCCACATGCTGGCTGTGGGATTGTGGGAACTGCGGTCCAAGATCAGCCAGTTTCCAAAACTCTGATCTAGCCCATCATCCTGCATCCCATAACAGCCAAGAAGATACATCCAGTGGAAGCCCACAAGCAGGACGTGATAGCCACAGCCACCTCACATGCTGGGTCCCCAAATTCGTTATCGATAGCCAAGTAATTCTGTATCCATGCACCGAGATTTCCCAGTGCAGGTCAGGATATAGGTATCCAAGATGGATATTTTTGCAAACTTCACAAACTGAAAATCTATAGTGTACATCCTCTTATAAGCATTCCTCACAAATGGATTTTGTTTCTTGGAATACCTGGCTAAACTCAGCAACACATTATTGGAAAGGTGATCTTAGAAAGAACTTAACACAAGGACAGTTTCAAGGATGCAGTCTGTGGGGCTTTGACTTTGCAAGTTTGACCTTTGAGGTTCTTTCTGGACTCACACTTGGGTGCCTCAGTGTTTCCAGTTGTCCTTATGTACGTGCAGGAAAACCCACACCCTAACAGTTCGCCCACTACAGAAAATACACAAAAACACACCAAAAATAATTCCTACCAGTTGCAAGAGAGAGAAGGAGGGAGAGCTAACACAGAGCGTGGGCTTTGGGCTACACTTTTTTTTGTCACGGGCAACTCCTATCTTCTGGTTCCTGTATTCAGAGTAAACTTTGACTCTGCAGATGCCTTGAGTTATCAAAATCCAGGTCTCCCAAAGGATTCTTTTGGTCTTGAACGCTGGAGCATGTTACTGCTGCGGCAAAAGCATTACTGACGGTGAATGACGCAGCAGAGAAGCCTGCCAGCCCTTGTGCTGATGGGGTTCATTCTCCTTTCCCAGCCCACGATAGAACTGGGACCCCAAACAAACTCTACCCAGACCCATCGCTTCAGCCAGCAGGGTAATCAAATCTCTGTTGCCGGACGTATACGGCAGCGGGGTTGGGGTGCCCTCCATTCCAAGCTGAGGCCACAAAGACAAGAGCCACGCGCAAACAGGAATGATCTCCTGCTCCCTATCAGCTAGGAGGACTGGGAAAACAGGTTAGCAACAGAGAAAAATTCACTCCCCCACGTCTTTCCCCAGCCTCAAATGGCAAAGTGATGGTGAAAAGTACCCAATAAGGACGTTAATACAAATCAATCCTCTCCTTATCACTGGACGATCCTTAACATTTGGACATGATGCTGACAAAGATTCTGACGGCTTTAGCGCATGAGGCAGGTAAATTGCACACGCAGCAGGATAAGAATGTCTTTTCCCAGGACTTAAACAGGGACTGGATGGCCATCTGCCAGGAATGCTTTTATGACTGGTTGGTTGGTTTGTTTATAGGCTGCCTTTCGCCCAGACTGGTTTCTTCCCGCATGGCAGAAGGGGGTTGGGCTGGGTGGTCCTTGAGGGCCATTTCTGCACTACATTCTTATAGCGTCATTATTCCACTTTCAACATCCTATGGAATCCTGGGGTTTGCAGTTTAGGGAGGGGCCGGCCAGCCCCTCCCTAAACTGCAAACTTCAGGATTCCGTAGGATGTTGAAAGCGGAATAATCATGCTATAAGAGTGTAGTGCGGAAATGGCTGAGGTCTCTTCCAACTTTATGGTTCTATGATTATCACAGAATCGTTGAATCATTGAAATGTAGAGTTGGAAGAGACCCCAGGGGCCATCCAGTCCAACCCCTGCCATGCAGGAACACCCTCAAAGCACTCCCGACAGATGGCCATCCAGCCTCTGCTTAAAAACCTCCAAAGAAGGAAGGAGACTCCACCACGCTCCACGGGGGCAGCAGATTCCACTGCCGGACAGCCCTGACTGTCAGGAAGTTCTTCCTGAGGTTCAGGTGGAATCTCCTTTCCTGCAGCTTGCATCCATTGCTCCTTGTTCTGGTCTCTGGAGCGGCAGAAAACAAGCCCTCTCCTTCCTCTACATGGCATCCCTTCAAATATTTAAACATGGCTATCACATCCCCTCTTCACCTTCTCTTCTGCAGACTAAACATACCCAGCTCTCTAAGTCTATCCTCATAGGGCTTGGCTTCCAGGCCTCTCACCATTTTGGTTGCCCTCCTCTGGACCTGCTCCAGCCTGACCACGTCCTTGTTGAATTGGGGTGCCCAGAACTGGACACAGGATTCAAGATGAGGTCTAACCAAAGCAGAGTAGAGTGGT
Organism: Cyclura pinguis; assembly: GCA_030412105.1. Lineage (NCBI taxonomy): Eukaryota > Metazoa > Chordata > Lepidosauria > Squamata > Iguanidae > Cyclura > Cyclura pinguis. The sequence goes on from CM059601.1 coordinate 3,048,774, forward strand.
ACCGGTACCTCCCTCGATCTAGACACCAGACTCCTATTGATGCAGCCGAGAATTGTGTTGGCTTTCTTGGCTGCCGCATCACACTGCTGACTCATGTTCAGCTTGTGGTCTGTTAAGACTCCTGGATCCCTTTCACACGTACTGCCATCCAGCCACGTGTCCCCCATCCTATATTTCTGTATTCCATTTTTTCTACCTAAATGTAGGACCTTACACTTCTCTCTGTTGAATTTCATTTTGTTAGCCTTGGCCCAGCTCTCCAATCTATCCAGGTCATTTTGAATTTTGATCCTGTCCTCTGGCGTATTAGCAACCCCTCCCAATTTGGTGTCCTCTGCAAATTTGATGAGCATGCCCTCTATTCCTTCATCCAAGTCATTGATGAAAATATTGAACAGCCCTGGGCCCAGGACAGAACCCTGTGGCACCCCGCTAGTCACTTCTCTCCGGGATGAAAAGCAGCCATTGGTGAGGAGCACCCTTTGGGAACGGTCAGTCAACCAGTTACAGATCCACCTGACAGTAGCCCTGCCCAGCCCGCATTTTACTAGCTTCTTTGCAAGAATGTCACGGGGAACTTTGTCAAAGGCCTTACTGAAATCGAGATATGCTACATCCACAGCATTCCCTTCATCTATCAAGCTAGTAACTCTATCATAAAAAGAGATAAGATTAGTCTGGCATGACTTATTTTTGAGAAATCCGTGTTGACTTCTCGTGATTATCACGTTGCTTTCTAAGTGATTAGAAAGTCAGCTGGCCCGTCCTGAAACTGCAAACCCCAGGATTCCATAGGATGTTGAAAGTGGAATAATAGCACTATAACACTCTAGTGCGGAAATGGCCATTGATTTATCTGTTCTAGCTAATCCCATCATTTCATTTTCTCTGCCCATTCTTGCCTCCTTGGAAATTGGCTCGCACCCTCGGAAATTTGACTGCAAATTACTCTTTTGAGCCACAACGATCAAAATCCCCAACTCATGGGGCTGCATGATAGCGAGGGGGTTCTGGGAGTTCTAATCCAAAAAATATTCACAGTGAGGAGGGTGCAGGCCTGTTCTCTGCTGCCCCAGAGGGCAGGACCAGGTCTAGTGGTTTGAAGTTACAGGAAGGTAGATTTCAATTGAACATCAGAAGGAACTTAACGACAGTGAGAGGGGTTTGGCAATGGAATCAAACATTTACTCTGGTCCCTCAACAAAAACCAATCAGGCTTGGGGCACCCTATTAGTAGCGATGCCATTGTCAGCATAACCTTTTTCCTCATAGGAGCATGCAACTCCACCACCATGGAAAGGTAGGAGCAATGGGTGGTCTGTGATGGGTAGCTCTGGCAGCAATTCCAAATGGACTGTCCAAACATCTGAATGAAATTGAAACAGATAGGTTCCCCACAGCACAATTACAGAAAGCAAAACTGTTTGAAACATGCAGTACATGTGAAAGGGATCTTGGAGTCTTGGTAGCTGAAGATGAGTGAGCAGTATGATGCAGCAGCCAAGAAAGCCAACGCGATTCTTGGTTGCATCAATAGGATTATGGTGCCTAGATCGAGGGAGGTAATGGTACCATTGTATTCTGCTTTGGTTAGACCTCATCTGGAATCCTGTGTCCAGTTCTGGGCACCTCAGTTCAAGAAGGAACAAGCTGGAACGTGTCCAGAGGAGGGCGACCAAAATGGTGGAGGGTCTGGAAGCCATGAAGCCCTCTGATGACCGCCTTAGGGAGCTGTGGATGTTTAGTCTGCAGAAGAGAAGGTTAAGAGGGGACATGACAGCCAGGTTTAAATATTGGAAGGGATGTCATGTCGAGGAGGGAGCGGGCTTGTTTTCTGCTGCTCCAGAGGCTAGGACAAGGAGCAATGGCTTCAAGCTGCAGGAAAAGAGACTCCACCTGAACCTCAGGAAGAACTTCCTGACGGTCAGGGCTGTCCAGCAGTGGAATAGGCTGCCTCGGAGTGCGGTGGAGTCTCCTCCTTTGGAGGTTTTTAAAGAGAGGCGGGATGGCCATCTGTCGGGAGTGCTTTGAGGGTGTTCCTGCATGGCAGGGGGTTGGACTGGATGGCCCCGGAGGTCTCTTCCAACTCTAGGGTTCTTTGATTCTATGCCATGCTATCCAACAGTACTTCACTGATTCCTAGATTCTGGGACAGAACTTGAATTATTGCTGGTTCTAACACTCCCTTCAGTAACACTTGAGAGACTGTAAAACCAATTACCATCACAGGTTTGTACTCCAAGGCTGAAACCACTAACCGACTTCTAAGCACCTTTCATCAGAGTCCTGTTCTTGGCTGACATACTCAAACTCTACTCCAGAGCAAACCTAGAATACATATTCCTGGCTCGGTCTTGCACCGGATGCTTTCAATTGGCCGAGATCAGTCCAGGAGCCACTTGAAATGCCCTGGCAAGTAACTAATGGGCAAATGTGCCATTTTGGGTCTTCGTGGCAGGTCATCCAGATGGCAGCCCGATGAGAGCATGAAGTGCGGTGACACGGGGGGAGAGAAACAGGTGCCGAGGGGTTGCCATCATAGGTCATGCAAGGCAGGCATTCCCCGGATGCAGATGCCGTGAGGGAGGTAGAATCGGCAGGCGGCCGAGGTGACATCATGCCGAGGGGAAGGGACCCCCACCCAAGGCTCGTTGGGGGGAAGGAGGTCACAGGTGCCAGAGACGGCTGTATCCCCTGATGGAAAGCTCAAATTTAGAAGTATAACCTCAGAGGAGAGAGATTGTGGCCACAGGGGACAGACCTGAAATCTAGAAGGCTGCTCTTTTGGGGGGGAGACAAAACAGGAATTCAAACTCAAGTTGGGAATTCGGAAAAAAGAAACCCAACTGGGAACAGATGATGCTCTCTCATATTTGCTAGCAATTACTTGAGGGGGCCTAATGACAACTCCAGTTGAAGGGTTGCCAAATGAAATAAGGGAGAGGGCTCCTGTACTTTTAGCATCTGTTGAGAAGAAGGGATTTCAGTAGGGGCTGCTTCTCATGCCAGCTTCACCTGATGAAATTCTCCCCAGTACAATTTTTAAGGAGTATTATTTTGTTTGAAACATATTTAAAACCATGCTAGATAAAGATGATGGGAAACAGAACCAAGACTTTTTTTAAAAAAAGGTTAGATTCTGACAGCACTGCTGACACTGCAAGGGACGTAGGATTTAGGGCTGCCTAGTTGTGGCAGCGGTTTTGCTGCGTGTGTCTTGGAAGGATTACACATCCAAACGGATGTCTGTCTTGGGCCCCTTATCTGCTTTTGCATGACATCATCCCCAGGACTGTTACAGCCTGAGAGAGAAGCTTGGGGAAGATTATCTTCTGCTTTTGCAGGAAATAATTTTGTGGGTCTGTTTTGAAATAATTTGAGGTGACCCTGTGATACCTTCAGCAAACAGAAAAGCCAGGAGTCTGTAATGCCTTGTTATGTGCCAGTCAGATAATTTGGGGACTGTATTCCTGTCGTACGAAATTGGATGCTCGGGAACATTATTGCGCACCAGCAAATTTTATCTCTAGACCCTTGTTCTCTTATTTGGAGAAGAGCTGGATGTAATAGTTTTGAAACTCTTTGAAACCAGACAAATCTTTCATCATCTGATTCAGCATGGCTCCTCTTATATTCTGAAATAAACACATTTGCAGAGGAATACAGGCAATAAGGAAAATGCCAGGAGATTAAAGACAGACTTTACCTTATGTGCACATATTATGGGATATTACAGGACATCTTGGACTCGGGGCTTGGAAAGCTAGGACAGAAACAAAAATCCTTTTTTGCTTTGTTTACAAGAAACAAAAAGGATGCCAATGGAGACGAATGGTACCTGGCGATTCAAAGGCATCCCAGGAAAGTAAAACCAGCAAGAAAAGGAGGGCTCTTTGGTGTAACGATGGCTCTGGCTATTAATGAAACATTTACACATTTCTTATTATTGATCTATTGATCTATTACTGTCAGCCTTCCACAGTCACTGGGGTTAGGGGCAAAAGTGGGAACGCCACAAATATCAAAATGTGGGCAAGTGTGTCTGTGGAAAGGGGGCTGAGGGACGGTGAGGACAGAAACCACGCAGGGTCCAAACCAGGCCAGGAGAAGGAGAGGGAAAGGAGTGGGCTGGCACGGTGGCCCCATACTTCCTCTCTCTTGCCCATCTCTTTCCTCAGCCGTGGGAGGAATCAGGAGAGGGTTTGGGCTGCTGAGAAATCAGGCGGCGAGCCATCCTCAGCTGGTGGCGGTGCAGTAAGAGGACCGGAGACGGCTTTTCAAAGAGCTACACAGCCTGATCAAAGTCGCCAAAAGGGAAGGTTCCCCCAGAAAAAGTGCACTTGAGTTGGGGGGAGGCAGGGGTTGGAGAAACTTGCAAATAATGAAATCTGCGAATGTTAAATGTGCAAATGTGAAGGGCTGTCTGTGAAGAGTCTCCTTCTTTGGAGGTTTTTAAGCAGAGACTGGCTGGCCATCTGTCAAAAGCCATTTCTGCACTAGACTGTTAGAGCGCTATGATTCCACTTGCAACATCCTATGGAATCCTGGGGTTTCCAGCCGGCCCCTCCCAAAACTGCAAACCCCAGGATTCCATAGGAAATTGAAAGTGGAATCATAGCGCTGTAACAGTCTAGTGCGGAAATGGCCAAAGGGAGTGCTTGGACTGTGTCTTCCGGTGTGGCAGAAGGGGGCTGGACTGGATGGCCCTGAGGGGTCTCTTCCAACTCTAGGGTTCTTTGAAAATTAGAATAAAAATTAGAGTAAACATTAACAAGGTAAAGCACTTCTGTCGGGGAAAATATTAAAGTTGGGGGTAACTGAATTTGGATTGTGTCTTCCCACATGGCAGAATGAGGTTAGTCTGGATGGCCCTCGGAGGTCTCTCTTCCAGCTCTATGATTCTGTAATTCCATGACTGTAGTTAGTCATAACTAGATAGGGTTGGGCTAAATACCTCTGTCCTCCCACTTTTCCAGCTGTTTTTAGAACGCCCCAGTTTCTCTCTCCTCCTCTCACCTTTTCCTTGACGTTAATTTTTGCAAACTGCATTCAAAATGCAAGAATAGTTTGTACTCAGTTAATTCAACAGAGGGGAAGGGAGAGGAGTGTGGAAGAGTTTTCTTCTTCCAAGGAGGCTTGGGCAAAAGCAAATTGCTGCAACTTCTCCTAACCTGTGTGTCCTTCCTCATTAGTCCCTCTTGCCATCTTGATGACCTTCTGATGTTGCTTGGCCACGTACGTTTCCCAGTTTTTGTCTATGAAATGTTGGAGGGAATGCAAAGCGTATCCGAAAAGTGAGTGTACTGAAGAAGATTCTTTCATCTTTTTTCTGCCTGGAGCTTCTGAGGAATGAATGGAGGGGAGCGTTCTTTCTTGAGAGAAGGACCACATGAAAGATGAAGGACATGCTACCTGCCACCCTCTCTGGATATTAGAAAAAGGAGAAAAAATAAGAGCAATAATGGCAGAATCAACTCCACCCTAATCTTCTGAAAGCCTTGAGCTGGGCCTCTCTGAGGCAGATAGCTTATGAGCCTATTCTTTTGCAAAAGTTCCTTCAAAACATATAAACCCTCCTGGATGCCTTGGGGGGAAAAAAAAAAGGAGAGGTGCCATCTCTTCGAAAATGAAAAGAAAGGGGAAAAAAATCCAACTAGAAGAGAGAGCAGGAGGAAGAGAAAACAAAAATTGCAAAACGGTCCTGCCAGGAGAACAGTTTGTTTCCCCACAAAGAAGAGGGGGAAAAAAAAGAAACTTTATAGAGGTCCTTCCACACTACAGAAATATAGCACCATGGTTCCACATTAACTACTATGATTCAATCCTATGGAACCCTGGGAGTGGCAGCTTAAGGAGGGTACGTTAAAGGCTGAGAACCAGCGTGAAATAGCGGTTTAATGCTGGGCTGGGACTCTGTAAAACCAGGTTTCACATCCCCACTTGGCCATGGAAAGCCTCTGGGTGGTCTTGGACCAGTCACACTCTCTCCGCCTCAGAGGAAGGCAGTGGGAAACCCCCTCTCAACAAATCTTGCCGCCAGTGCATAATAGGGTCACAGTAAGTCAGAAATTAGTTGAAGGCACACGACAGTATTTTGAAGAGTCTGGGTCCTATCTGATCTCTGAAGCTCAACAGGATCAGCCCTGGTTAGTACTTGGATGGGAGATCACCAATGAATACCAGGAGCTATAAGCTCTATTTCAGAGGAAGGAACTGGCAGAACCAGCACTGAGGATTCCTTGTCTAAGAAAACATAGGCCATTTCCGCACTGGACTGTTATAGCGCGATTATTCCACTTGCAACATCCTATGGAATCCTGGGGTTGGCGGTTCCGGGAGGGGCTGGACAGCCCCTCCCGAAACCGCAAACCCCAGGATTCCATAGGATGTTGCAAGTGGAATAATCGCGCTATAACAGTCCAGTGCGGAAATGGCCTGTGGTTTGAATCTCTGCTCAGCCATTCCGTCAGCCTGAGAGGAAGGTAATGGCAAATGTTCTGTGGAGAAATATGGCCAAGAAAATTCAGGATGATATGGTGGCTTGAATGCTGGAGTAAGGCCACTGCCGCACTAGACTGTTATAGTGCTATTATTCCACTTTCGACATCCTCCTGTGGAATCCCGGGGTTTGCAGTCTAGGGAGGGGCCTTTAGGCTTCTCAGCCAGAGATCTCTTAGGTCTCAGGAAACTACTAACCCCAGAATTCCACAGGAGGTTGAAAGTGGAATAACAGCACTATAACAGTCTAGTGCAGAAAGGGTCTAAGACTCAGGGAGACTAGAGTTCAAACCCTGGAATTGTATCCCCCCCCCCCATGGAAATTTCCTGTGTTCCATTTGTCCTTTGTATTCACTGGCCACGCTGACTAGGGGATTCTGAGAGCTGTAGTCCAAAAGAGAACATGTTTTATACTCCCCTTGTCCTTTGAACTCAAAGGACAGGGGGACTACAAAACAAGGTCCCTGCACCGGAGGGGTTTGAGGTCTGGTTTCCTTCCCTTCCTGTCGCCGCGTGGCACGGCTCGCTTGAAGACTTCTAACGCTGGCCCTTCTGCAGACCACCCAGACCAGCCCACCTTAGCCCTCTGAGCACGATGCACAAACACTGGTGTGAACTGTATAGACACAGGCAGGGGATTGGATTTCTAGGCAACAAGACGTAATCCCCAGCCAAGGGAAGATGCTGAGCAGGCGTGGGTGAAAAACCTTGGCAGGCTAAATGTAAAGGGAAGGAAAACTTGTCCCTTGTTTGTGTCTGCCGAGAGCTTTTTAATACCTCGGTGAGGGAGGAGGGGGGCAGAGACGGTGGGTGCAGAAGCCCCACGTTTAAAGGGAACAGGTGCAACTCTTACAAAGCCGCTCTTAATCCCAAACCCATACATCTCGAAGCTTCAATGTAGTCTGGCTGTCATTTCCGAAAGAGGAGCGCCTGATCTGTAAACATCACACCCCCTGCTTAATCTGGGACGGGGAGGGGGTATAATTACACAGCTCCGAGCAGCGAGCCTTTGATCGTAATTACGGCTCCTCCGTGGACTTGGCTGTGGTTGCTTTCGGGCTCGGCGAGGGAGATGTTTCTTGGAAGGAAGACATCACTGTTATTATCATTTTTCTTTTGCTTTCTTTCCCAGGGATGTTTGCTTCTGGATGGTACGTTTCAGAATTCAAGAAAAGGGTCAGTTCCCACTAATTGTTTTTTTAAAGGATCTGCATGCAACAATTGTCCCTTAATTTGTGTCCACAGTGGGGCATCTCGAGTAGAATTTCCATCCTTTCGTCCTTCACGTTAAAACAACAATAAATCACTGTAGTGAGATGCTTACTGACTGACTTATTCTGGGCACGACTGGAACAAGTATGTTCTCAGATGTTGCACAAAGTGGTATCCAATACTTCCTTACTTTAATGCTTTTACCCAGGGTTGTGCAATGACACTGGACTGGGCCCAGCAGAGCTTCACCTCCAAATCAAAAGGCTATTCTGATAGTCCGCTCTGTGTGTGTGTGTGTGTGGGTAACTGTGCACCATCCAGCTACTCATGATTTCCGCACTACACTCTTATAGTGCGATTATTCCACTTTCAACATCCTAAGGAATCCTGGGGTTTGCAGTTTTGGGAGGGGCCAACTGCAAACCCCAGGATTCCATAGGATGTTGAAAGTGGAATAATCGCACTATAAGAGTGTAGTGTGGAAATGGCCATGGACAGCTAGGAGGAAAGAACAGTGATGTGGTTCTCTCTGAAGACAGTGACAAGTAACTATAGCCATTTTCTTGACACAGTCAGAAATTCTTTGAAAACCACACAGTTTTCAGGACGTGTTGTATGCAAAATTCATGCATGTGTGATTTGCCTTGAGAACAGCATTTTCTGCTCAGGGCACAGGAATGCTGTTTTCTACATAAATCACCCATGCACAGAATTTTACTCAGAATAAGTGTCCTATAACTGCATTTTTCTGGGCAGAAAACAGGTTTTTCTGCATGAGAAGTAGTATTTCTGTGTAGAATCATAGAATCATAGGCCATCTCTGCAGTAGACTGTTATAGTGCTATGATTCCACTTCAACATCCCATGGAATCCTGGGGTTTGCAGTTTCGGGAGGGGCCAGGCCGCCCCTCCCGAAACTGCAAACCCCAGGATTCCATAGGATGTTGAAAGTGCAATCATAGCGCTATAACAGTCTACTGCGGAGATGGCCATAGAGTTAGAAGAGACCCCAGGGGCCATCCAGTCCAACCTCCTTCTGCCATGCAGGAAGACACAATCAAAGCCCTCCCTTTGACAGATAGCCATTCAGCCTGTTTAAAAACCTCCAAAAAAGGAGAATATTCCACCACACTCTCAGGCAGCAGCACCTTCCACCACTGAACTGCCCTTACAGTTATGAAGTTCTTACTGCCTCTTAATGTCAGGAGGTTCCTCCTGATGTTTACGTGAAATTTCCTTTCCTGTAGTTTGAATCCATTGCTCCACGTCCTAGTCTCCGAAGCAGTGGAAAACAAGCTTGCCTCATCTTCCACACGATACCCTTTCAAATATATAAGCATGGCTACCATGTCCCCTCTTAACCTCCTAGAGATAACATTTCCTATGCAGAAAATGCTGTTTTCTGGACAAAACAACCAAATGCAAATTTTACACGGGAAAAAGTCCCAAACTGTCCCAGATTTTTGTCAGTCTAGGATTCTTCTCATCAAGGTTTCTCAAAGCTCAAAAGACATTTTCAACATTTTTCTGAATATATTAGATTTTTCTTTCCATCCCTCGAAAGGAGAACCCTCCCAGAGCTGTTAGCGCTTTGCCAGCATCAAGCAAGTCCTAACTAGGAGCAAAATTCTAAAGTTTCTAGCTCTCAGTAACACCCACTCAGGACTCCTCAGGGTATAAGCCCAAGGCTAGGCACTAGAACATACCCATAATGAATAAGTTTCTTAGGCACGCACAGAGTCCCTGGCAGGGTGTGAGTGGTACAACCCTTAAGATATTTTTGGACTGGATCTCATGGTCTTTGGTTCTGCTGGACTGGAGCTGCTGGGAGCTGAAGTCCAACAACATCCGGGAGGCCGCACTGTTCCTACTCTTTCTATGGAATAATCACGGCATAACCCTTTTTATCTGGGGAATGGCAGCTAGGCATTCATATCTGCACAGCAAAATTTCCTTGCCCTGTGCAAATCAAAGTGTTGGTGAAATTGACTGGCCCCAAGGCTGTTGGTAATACTGATCCTACCATCAGACACAGTGAAGCATCCTGCCTGACTTTCTTTTTTTATTCACTTTTCAGCCACGGGGTGAAGTCCTTTAGATTTTCTGCCTGTAGCTGGTTGTGATGGGTAGTCTAATCAATTATACCAGTCTATGGCTGAACTCTGCATTAGGGTTGCGTAGCGCAAATCCCCAAGTTATGTATTAATGGTGCTGTGCACCCCTTTTGTTGTACAGCAGCATTGCACACCTGAGCCAAGACACCAAATATGCAACTGAATGCATTACAAAATACACAACATAGAACCATAGAGCTGGAAGAGACCCTGGGGGCTATCCAGTCCAGGCCCTTTCTACCCTACAGCAATACACAATCAAAGTACTCCCTTTGACAGGGTGCTATCCAGCCTCTCTTTAAACACTCTAAAGAAGGAGACTCCACCACACTCCTGGGCAGCAGCGTAGTCCATGGTTGAATTGCTCTTGACATCAGGAAACTCTTCCTAAAAATTAGGTGGAATCTCTTTTCCTACAGTCACTGTAGGAAAGCCACTTTCCTGAAGCCACTGCCCCATGGTGTCCTAGCCTATGGAGCAGCAGAAAACAAACTTGTTCCATCTTCTGTATGACTTCCTTGCCCCACCTTCCATATGACGTCCCTTCAGATATTTAAACATGGCTCTCAAGTCCATTGAAGCCATTGTCCCGTGTCCTAGTCTCTGGAGCAGCAGAAAACAGGCTGGCTCCATCCTCCATATGACGTCCCTTCAGATATTTAAACATGGCTCTCATGTCCTCTCTTAACCTTCTCTTCTCCAGGCTAAACATCCGCAGCTCCCTAAGCCAAGTCCTCAGAGGGCTTCATGGTTTCCAGGCCTTTTACCATTTTGGTTGCCCTCCTCTGGACACATTCCAGCTTGTCAATATCCTTCCTCAACTGTGGTGCCCAGAACTGGACACTGTATTCCAGGTGAGGTCTGAACAAAGCAGAATAGAGGGGTACTACCACTTCCCCTGACCTAGACACTATGTTCCTGTACATGCAGTCTCAAATTACAGTGGCTTTTTTATCTGCTGTATTCTCAAGTGCAATGCACACTTCACAATGTGGACCCGTGCGCAACGGCACCACAACCTTCCACAACCTCGAAACGTTGGACAAAAGTGTCCAGTCTCTTCCATGGAGAAGCTGTGCTTGTGCAAGCGATCAGTGGGATTCCAGCTCAGGCTACAGACAGACCTGGGAGCAGGGCTTTGCTGGCTAGTGAAGCATAGATGGGAAAAATCCCATTTTGGGGGCTCAGGCTGCCGGTAGGCTGTGACAGCATGGCCAGTGAAACATCTGTGGAAATGTAAGAGTCAGAGATTTCTTTCAAGACAATTAAGATCATAAAAAGACACATTTAGGACTGTGGAGAAACACCTGGAAGATAAATGTCTAATATTTGGACGAACCTGTTCAATCCTATAATCAAAAACTGGCAACACAAACACGTGAACACTTACACACACACACACACAAAATCCAGTTTTTTGGCTGGAAACTTCTCTCCTCCTTATCTGCCCTTTACTTGCTTACTTACTGCAAGTGGCATTAACCAAAGGGGAGTGGATGGCAAAAAGTTATTTACCAGAAAGAATAGACAAGCTAAGAGAGGGTGCAGCAGGCTGCTTTCGCCAAAGCAAGAAGGGCAAGATTCTGCCCGCTCCTCTCTTCTGCTCTTCTCCTTACTGAGTTAATTGCGCGCAAACTGCTTTTGCACTTTGAACTCAGCTTGCAGGAACTGAAGCATAGTGGGGACAAAGGAGGGAGAGTGGCAGGAGGAGAGAGAAACCGGGACATTTTAAAATTAGCTGTGGAAAGTAGGATGACAGAGGATTAATCGGGACTGTCCCTGCCGAATCACAACAGCTGGAGGGTATGAAATCCAGACATACACATGATTTTGAACTGTTTTAAAGTAATTTTAACTGGTTTTAATCTTTCTTCTTTTATCTTGTTTAATATGTTTTCAGACTCAAAAAATTTGGAGTGTGACGGAATCTCCTTCTTTGGAGGTTCTTAAGCTAAGGCTGGATGACCATCTGTCGGGAGTGCTTTGATGGTGTATCCCTGCATGGCAGAAGGGGGTTGGACTGGATGGCCCCTGGGGGTCTCTTCCAGCTCTAGGATTCTGATCCTGTCAGCCTGGGTAGGTTGTCACACATCCTCAGTCCCCTGAGAACCCCATGATAGGTTCACCTTAGGGTCCCCATAAGTCAGAAACAACTTGAAGGCACACAACAACAGCAGCTTACACAATATGGTTGTTTCCTTTCACATGTGCACATTGTTTAAAATAAAACATTTCCGTTAGCACGTCGAGATGCTGCTCTTTTTGTGGCACAGGAAACTGTCTCCATTCTTTCCATATTATTTTTGCATCTGCTAGCAAATTTTCTGTTACAGAAGTCATGCTCAGGAACACACCTATGTCAGCTGAGATACTGTTGCTGTCGAGTGCCTTCAAGTCATTTGCGACTTATGGCAAGCCTCAGGCAACCCTGTCACAGAGTTTTCTGGGGCTGAGAGTGTGTGACGTGCCCAAGGTCACCCACTGGATTTCCATGGCTGAGCGGGCAATCGTACCTCGGTCCCCAGGGCTGCAGTCCAATGTTCAAACCACTATGCCATGCTGGCTCTCCAACTGAGGCCATTTCCGCACTAGACTGTTATAGTGCTATTATTCCACTTTCAACATCCTATGGAATCCTGAGGTTTGTGGTTCCAGAAGGGGCAGGCTGCCCTCCCCCCGAAACCGCAAACCCCAGGATTCCATAGGATGTTGAAAATGGAATAATAGCGCTATAACAGTCTGGTGGGGAAATGGCTTGAGGTATTCCTGTAACCATTCTGCCTCCGATGAAATTTTCGTTCCACCCCAAATGTCTAGCATGGCAGAGAAATTTTCTAACACCTAGAACTGCTGTGTTCTCATTCCTTTGATAACTTTGCTGGCTCCTTTCTCTAGATGCTTGAACTGCATTTCTAAATGCCGGAGTGGGAGAGAGAGAGACAGAGAGAAGTGTTAAGTTACTGCCATGCTAGAAATTTGGAGACTGAAGAAAAATTTCATTTAGGGGCCAGCATTTTCACCGGGGGCAAACAAAAAATGCTCTCCCCTAAATGCTTTCCCCTCATTTTGCCTCTCTCCCTTGTAGTTGCATCCCTGAGTTTCCTTGGAACTGGAAGCTGGTGGTAAAGTGTGTCAAAAGTCCAGCACGTTGTCCGTTGTGGAAGGTTCCACAAGGCAAACAGCCCTCGTCTCCTGTGCTGGTTTTATGTCCTCCAAGCCTTTCCTGGCTGCGTTGGACATTCCCCAGCTGAGCGACAAAGACCGCTTGCAATTTCACACTGCGCCTTCCTTGTCCAATCTTAGCCTTCCCCTCTTTTTCTTTCTTTTTTTGCATAGGCCTGAAGAGGCAGCAGTTAGGAGCAGAGCTGAGAGAACAAACGAATGAGGAGGAACAAAATCATACGGAGCAGAGCTTTTCAAACAAATCTTAGACAGCCGCTTCTCAGATTCCTGGATTCCGGCGTGGCAGAGCGTTGGACTCGATGGTCCTTCAGCTCCCTTGAACCGGGGGTGTAAGTAAGGAAGGGAGGGCAAAATGAGGACATCGACACCCCTCCTCAAGAAGAATTCTGTCCCCTCCCAAGAAATCCCCCCCCCCCAAATTTCTAGCATTGCAAAGAGTGAGACGGACAGCCACCTCTGGCTCTAAAGAGCCATCTTTTGGGAGCGCGGCTATTTATGTATTCTGCAGGGCAGAGGGGTGGGACTGGATGGCCCTCGTGGTTTCTTCCAACTCTAACACAATACAATCAGAGATTAAAAACTCTTTATATCTAGAACACTTGTATTTGCTGTGTTGGCATTCTCATAGCATCATTCTGCCTGTCCTCTTTTCTTTGGATGCCAAAGCTGTATCTCTAAAAGCTCCGTTGAAATTTTAAGTTACTTCAATGCTAGAAATATTGGGGGGCAGAATTCTTGTTTGGGAGCAATGTCCTCATTTTGCCCAGCCCTCCCCCAGTCCCTTTGAACTGGATGAATTTCTGTTGAGCTAAAGGGATATCTACAATACTCCCGCAAGCATCAAACGTGCATTTGAACATACGTGTTTCGAGGTCTGCAGCATCTCTCCTGCCGATGAAACCTACTTGTGCTTTTCAGTGCCACAACTGATTTTTTGCATAATTCAAAGTAGCTATGGAGGACATTCTTACTAAAGAGCCAAATACTGAGTTGGAAGGGAACTCTAGGGCTATATAATCCCACAGACTGCCGGTACAGGAAATGCATAGGCTAAGAGAATCGTAGACTTGGAAGGGACCTCAAAGACCATCCAGCCCAACCCCCTGCCAGTACGAGGTATCCATAGAGTCATAGAGTTAGAAGGAACTCAAGAGCCATCTAGCTCACCACCCCACCAGGATAGGAAATCATTAGAATTACAGTGTTGGAAGGGGTCTCAAGGGCTGTCTCGCCCAATTGCCTGACAGTGCAGGAATCCCCCACCGTAGCATTTCTTCAAAATTCTGAAGGATTTGACTAGGGAAGGTGCCAAAAGCGAAGCCCAGAAACTACCTCAATTACGGCACCCGGAACTGTTTCTGTGGTCCTTGACCCCTCCAGTCCCCCCACCCTTTTTCTGGTCAAAGAAATTAAGTCAATTGTCTCTCTTGAACTTCCAGGATGACCATTCACCTTTTCATGCAGTCATGGCCTCCTTTGCACTGTTGAACCTTTTAAAAACAACAACCAGGGCCAACCCAGAAGTAGACTTTTTGCCAGTTCCACTTATTTTGGCGGAGTGGGAGGAGCTGTACATTTTTGGCCGTCTGTGCACGTCCTGAATGGTTGGTCCTGGACCTGGCGCATTAGCCCACTCTCAAAACTCAGTGTGATTTCCGGTGTGATACGTAGGGGAGGAATGAATATTTCTCATTATCTATTGGCAGGTCAAAAATGGGTTTCCCCAACAGTTAGGAAGTGCCGTTGGGAAAAATAATAAAGCAATGATAATCTTGGACAACTTTCCCCTAGCACCTGAATGCCCCAAATGGTTGCAAATCGATTATTTTCAGAGAAGAGCACATGTTTTTGTTTGCAAACCCAATTTCTGTGCAGAAAATGGTTTTCCTTCCAGTCTTGCCTGGACTGGAAACCTGCTTTATGCTGTCTGAAGGATGTAAAGAGTGGATCGGTTCCAATTTTTAGTCCTACTTTGAGTCAACCCATTCAGTCAATAGAACTGTGTTAAGTCAACACTTAAGTAAATTCCTTTGGTTCAGTGGGTCTACTCTAGTTGGGACTGCAGCTCCTGGCATCCTTGCAACTGCTAATGCTAACTTAAGCATAGGCTGCTGGGAGCTGTATTCCAAGATTATCTGAATAGTTGGAGTTTGTCCACCTTTGATTTCAGGCCAGAAAGAGAGAGAGAGAGAGAGAGAGGGAGGGAGATGAAGTTTCTAGGCTTTAAGCTGGAGAAAAATTGTTGATTGAAAAGAGGTGGGATTCATGTGGCCCTCCAGTAGATCTTGGACTGCAGCTCCCAGCATTCTTCACCATTGACTATACTGGCTAAGTCTGCTGGGACATGCAGTTCTAAAACATCTGCTGGGAAGCGTGGTAGTGACCCTTGCTCTGCGCATCTAGAATTTAAAGAAAAGGGTTTCTGGATAGAAAACAAATTCTTGAACAGGGCTGAAGCCTAGAACTTGATTTTTGAACTGAGCACTCAACGCAATGAAAATTTCATTACAAATGACAAGAAACGAAAACATAAACCCTGGTTTCCTTAAGAAGGAGTCTGAGCTCGATGGGAGACACAATTCATGGCTAAGGCTAAGGCTCACTCCTGTAACGCGGGAGAGAAACTTGCAAGTATAACTGCCTCAGAGCATGTGCAAAAGACTTCCCTGCACAATCAAATAGCCATAGTCAACCCTTGCAGAAAAGCCATCCAAACCAAAAGACTTCCACACCGGCCCCCTCCTCCCAGCATCTCTCAGAACAGCAAACCCAACACTTTTGCATGGCAAAATCTCTCAGTGAAACAAAGGAATTACTTCATGCAGTGTGTAACTTACACAAGTTCTTGCTACAAGATATAAGGACAACGGACACCAACACAAAGGGGTAGTTTGGGGTTTTGAAAGGGCAGGTCAGCAGATACCGGCCTCCTGGCCTAAATGGAACCTCCATTTACAATAGCGGTGTACCTCCACATGCTGGAGAGGAGAATCCCCAGCCACCCTGTGTGCCCCCTGCTTCTCACTGGCTCCTGTAGGAAAACTAAATGGTAGAGCAGAGATGGAGCTTGGTTTTATTCAACCAGGCAGTCCCCATACTCCTATCAAAAATGAACAGCTGCAGGCTGGACTCTCTATAGGATGCCCACAGGGGCTCATTTCCGCGGTCATTGTAAGGTGCTCGCCCTCTCTTGCCCGAAAGGATTTGCCTTCTCTTCCCCCGAGTGAATGAGGAACTCACATTCACGTGAGCTCCAAAGGCATACCTGGAATAGAACTATTGGATTCAATGGGTCTCGAGCTGGCCGTGACTCACTTCAGCCCCGTTGATTACAATGGACCTCTTCTAAGCATGACAGAGTCTTGACTCAGCCATTGGAGTGCATATTGGTGGGTAGAGGAGACTCCAAAACTGGGCCGGGAACTCCTTGTCACGTGGCTAGGAACTCGGCTAGCGTCTACACTGGACCTTCTTTGGACTACCAAGATAGCAAAGTTTGGGAAAAGGACTTTACTGGACTCTAGCTCCCCATGTCCACTAGTCAGAATGGTCACTGGCTGAGGGGATTCTGGCATCTGTAATCCTCCCAAGCTAACTCTCCCCAGTTCTATGAGGCTGTGTTTTGTTTTGCTTGCAAGATTCAACATCCTTTCTCGTTTTCAAGTCACTCTGCCTGACGCTTGTCAAACGATCTGCCCCGAAGGCAAGGTTTCCTGTAGCTTCCCCTCGTATTTACTGAACACACAGAGAGAAACAGTGCCAAAATGAGGGGAAAAAGTGGAGGGATGTCAAAAGTGGAACAATAACTAATTGGAAAGCCAAAAATAATATTCGGCTCCATGGAGTGTGAAGCCGGCGGCATATTTTCTTCTTTAGACGCACAGACACACAAACGCACACAGCCCAGCCCAAGCAGCTGCCACCATCTGATAGCAGCGGAGACAAAATGACACCGCAGACGCACACGGCTAGCGGGAAAGCAAAGCCACGGAGAGACTCACCGCTGGAGATAGGCATCGGGGCAGCATGGCAAGGTAGGATAGGGGGCCGTTTCAAAATTCATGGCCCTCCAAGATCCCCCTTTGGAGAGGAACCGAGCCAAATCAAGAACGATCCCCTCTCCGTGTCTATAATGAGGTCAGCTGGCCAAAACCAGCAGGGTCAAGTATGCTTTGGAGATAAGATTGTCCGAGGGCTCTTCTACACTTGCAACAGGGTGGAGCCCACACGGGGGCCGGCCAATGGGATTTGTCCGGTGGACCCCCCCCCCCCAGCATTGCACACTGTCACTCTCTCTGGGCCATTGAGCATCTTTCGGCAGAGTTTCCTTCCCTTCCCTGCCCGCAGCAGCATCCACACTTTGGGGAAGTGGTCCAGGCTGACTTAGAGCTCCCAAGCTCTCTCCCCTGGGATTAATTTGGGCTCCCCGGCGGAGACACCGCTGGCCCTTTCGTTTTTAGTTGCCTCGAGGGGAAACACGAAGGGATTTTTTCACTATCCTATTAGCCTGTGACAGTTTGACACTCTGGTTTTAAGCACACTGGGGGAAATTCCCTTTAGCGCTTTCAGCTTTGGACTACGGACTCTGGAGACCGGGGCTTGATTCCCCGCTCGGCCACAGAAACCCAGTGGGTGACCTTGGGTGCATCACACACTCTCAGCCCACAGAAAATTCCATGACAGCTTCACCTTGTGGTCACCGAAAGTCAGAAATGACTCGAAGCCACCCAACAACAACACAATGTTTATTTTACTCAGAGCTGAAGCCACACAATACTGGCTATCGTGGCTTGTCAGGTTCAGTCACAGTAATCTGTAAACGAGGGATGGGCAAACAGTAGCCCACGGGCCACATGTGGCCACTTAAGAACGCCTAATCCTTCTGGCGTCACCTTGAGCAAAACCTAATGGCAAATATAACTCCCCCAAATGGCAAATATAACTCCCCAAAAATCTCTGGGGAGTGCAGTTTGCAATCTAAATGTAAGACACCCATTATTGTTGTCGTTATTGTCAGCCGCCATCATCATCATCATCATCATCATCATCATCATCATCATCATCCTTGTTTATATCCTGTCTTTTCTCCAAGGCTGGTATTCGAGGCAGCCTCAACTTTAAAAAGAATGCAGTTAAAAACATACAAACACAATCAATGTTAAAACCAAATTAAATTGTTAATCTCATTAAAAATGTACTCTTCAAAAAGATTTATAAAGTTAAAAGAATACAGCTCTTACAGACCTTTCCTTAGAAGTCTTCCATGCTAAAAGCCCTTCTTAATAAAAGAGTCTCTGCCTGCTGACAGGAGCATCATAAGAGCAAAGAGGGGCCCCTTCTGGCCTCCCCGGGGGAAGCGTTCCACAGTCTAGGGGCAGACACCAAGAAGGCCCCGTCTCATGTCCCCACTGGCTGTGACTGTGAGAGTGGGAGGAACCGAGAGAAAGAACACTTCTGCAAATCTCAGAGTCCGGGCAGGCTCATCGGGGCAGGCACCATCTGTCAGATAGCCTGGGTGTAAACCATATAGGAATTTATAGGTCATAACCAGCGTTTTGAATTGTGCCTGGAAACAAACCAGCAGCCAGTGGAGCTATTGGATCAGGGAAGAAGTGCAGCCGTATAGGTTTTTGTTGCAGTTGTCTTACATCTTCAAGTCAGCTCCAACCTAACGCAACCCTTGGCAAGATTTCCTCAGAATGTGTTCGCCTTCCTCTGAGGCTGAGAGAATGTTATGTAGACTAAGGCCATTTCCGCACTAGCCTGTTATAGTGCTATGATTCCACTTTCAACATCCTCTGGAATCCTGGGGTTTGCAGTTTCGGGAGGGGCCAAGTGGCCCCTCCCGAAACTGCAAACCCCAGGATTCCAGAGGATGTTGAAAGTGGAATCATAGCGCTATAACAGGCTAGTGCGGAAATGGCCAAGGTCACCCACTGGCTTTTCAGGGCTGAGCAGGGATTCAAACCCTTGTCTTCCAGAGTCCTAGACCACTATTACTCTGACCCTCCTAGGTCTTATCTTCATGTTCCTTAAAAATTATAATTCTTTCGGAAATAAGAAGTCATCAGAAGATATTATTATATTTAATAACTGCGGCAAGGTTGACATATGCGCAACACTGGAAAGAAAAGAAATATATTGACATAGAAGAGTGGAAGTTAAAAGTTCTGGATATGACAGAGATGGAAAAATTAGCATTTTCTTTGAAGAACAAATCTATCCAGAACTTTGAAAAAGAATGGAAAGGAGTATTGGATTGGGTAAGGATATAAATGTATGGGAAATCAAAGAAGAAATAATGTAATCACTCTTTTCTCTGTAAAATGGAAATTATGTTTGTATGCAATGGAAATAAGCAATTTCAACTGGAAGATTCAAGCCCGGAAGTGTGGGTTTTTTTATTTTATTTTTGAGGTTAAACTTTTAATAAAAATTATTAATTAATTAATTTTTTTTAGAAAAAAAGCAGAACGGGGTTGGACTGGAAGGAAGTAACAGCCAGTTCCCACATCAGAGAGCAAGCATGGCGTAGTGGTTTGAACGTGGAATTCTGACTAGAGACCAGGTTCGAATTCCCACTCAGCCATAGAAACCTGCTGGCTGACCTTGGGCACATCACACTTTCTCAGCCTCAGAGGAAGGTAGTAGCAGCAAACACCTGTGAACAGATCTTGCCAAGAAAACCCTGTGAAAACTTCGCCTCATTGTTGCTGTGTCCCTTCAAGTTGTTTCTTACCTATGGTGACCATAAAGTGAACCTATCATAAAGTTTTCTTGGCAAGATTTGTTTAGAGGGACTTTGCCAGTGCTTTCCTCTGAGGCTGAGAGAGTGTGACTTCCTCCATGGTTCCCCGGAGGGCCTCCATAGCTGAGTAGGTGTTTGAAGCCCGGACACCAGGCTCACAGTCCAATGTTCAGACCGCTACATTGAGCTGGCTGTCAAGGGCAGGATATAAATATTTAATATTTTTTTTAAAAAAATATGTTCAATTCATTGCTATGATAGGCAGTCTTGAATAATATCTGTTCCAGAGACTGGGAAAGTTACATTTTTGAGGATGACAGTTTCCAGAACTAGCTGTGCTGGTGGGGGATTATGGGACCTGTAGTCCCAAAAAGTAAGTTTACCAAGCTCTGATCTAATGGTCTGGGTTTTGGAGGAGAAGATCAGCTGAGAGGCATCATCAAGCCTTCCAGCGGAAAACTGAGATATAAATAGATCAGATCAGCACTGGGAAGAAAACAAGTTTGGAGGGCCCGTTTTGTAGTCGAGAGATTGTCCTTTCCATCAGGACGAGCCTGTAAACCTAAACCAGCTTTGTGGTTTCAGAGAATGAATGAAGTATTAATCAGGAGCTAAATTAAAATGGATTTCAGGGCGGAAAAAATACTGGAACCTGTGGAGCTGCACTTCAAGGAAGTTATACTCACTGCTGGGGCTACAAAGAAGGAGGCAAAATGACAGTGTTGCTTGCAAGATAAGAATTTTGTAGACCCACAATGAATTTTTCCTTCCTTCTTCCCTGAATTTCTAGCACGGCAGAAAATGAAACACTGAATATTGTTCACACCTAGGACTCTTCGATTTGCTGTGGCTGCATTCCCTGGGATGTTTTGCCTTTCTCTTTTCTATTTTTTTCCCTATTTTTTTTCTATTTTCTATTTTTCTTTTCTATTTTCTATTTTTCTATTTGCTATTATTGTGTGTCTTAAAATTTCTTCTAACGTATGGCGACCCTAAGGCAAATATATCATGGGGCTTTCTGGAGCTGAGAGTGTGTGACACGCCCAAGGTCACCGAGGGGGTTTCCATGGCCGAGCAGGGAATCAAACCCTGGTCTCCAGAGTTGCTGTTCAGTGCTCAGACCACTCTCTTTTTTTGGATGCCTGAACTCTATCTTAACAAGACAAATAAAAGCATCAAGCAAAATAAGCCAGTGGCCCTTTCCACAACAGACTATTATAGCGCTATTGTTCCACTTTCAACCTCCTATGGAATCCTGGGGTTTGCCGTTTAGGGAGGGGCCTCAAAGGCCATCCTCAAAGGCCCTTCCCTAAACTGCAAACCCCAGGATTCCATAGGAAGTTGAAAGTGGAATAATGGTGCGATAACAGTCTAGTGCGGAAATGGCCACAAGAGAGTCAAACAACGGATTTCGCGCATGCCTGGCCAGCCAGAACTCTCAACAGTCACCACTCAGATTCTAGGACTGTTTTAGACTGCTTTTAGGAGATTTTAAAGAGCATTTTAGTGTGCTTTAAAAATGTTTTAATCTTTGCATTGTTTTAAACAGTTTTTATTTGCCATCATCTTGGGCTTATGGGCTCGGAGGCGGTGCCGAAATGCTCTGAATTTCTAAATACTCAGCTGGAGTTTTAAGCTAACGCAGTGCAGAAAATTGGGAACTAGCATGGTAGAAATTTTTTGAGGGGAGGGAAGGGGGAATGAGATGCCCTCATTTTGCCCCTGCTGTAGCTATGGGTCTTTCTGCCCTACACTGTTCTAGTGCTATTATTCCACTTTCAACCTCCTATGGAATCCTGGGGTTGGCAGTTTAGGGAGGGCCTTTGAGGATGGCCTTTGAGGCCCCTCCCTAAACGGCAAACCCCAGGATTCCATAGGAGGTTGAAAGTGGAACAATAGCGCTTTGCTCTTTGGCCTCAGGAAACTACAAACCCCAGAATTCCACAGGATGCTGGAAGTGGAATAATCGCATTATACTAGGGCAGGGTGGAAAGGCTGTATGGCTCTAGCTTAGTGGCACATCTTGCTTGTGTACCCACAATGCAGCTGAATGCCAATGATACCAGCAGCCGCTCATGCCGGCC
Source organism: Cyclura pinguis (assembly GCA_030412105.1). Taxonomy (NCBI): domain Eukaryota; kingdom Metazoa; phylum Chordata; class Lepidosauria; order Squamata; family Iguanidae; genus Cyclura; species Cyclura pinguis. The sequence continues at coordinate 3,070,613 of CM059601.1, forward strand.
TCTGGAAGGGAAGACATGGGAGCCCCCTACGCGAGGAGAGGGGCGAGGGTGAGGTGGGGGCAGAGAGAGGAGCTCATCCGATCTCCCTCGCAGGGACTTTTGTTTGGAAAGACACGTCACGCAGAATAAAATTTGTTTCTCTGTTTGTGAATGAATGGCAGGAGGGAGCTATTTAAAACCCGACATTCTCCACCACCCACTCCCGAGTCTGATGAATTTTCAACATCTGTGAATTGTGAACTCAAGAAAACACACATGCATGCGCGCGCGCACATTGCTCTCTCTCTCTCTCTCTCTCTCTCTTGGAATGGGAGGATGCATGACTGCTGCAGCCTAATGGGCTGGAGTTTGCACTAACTGAAAAATTAATTCAGTAATGCATGTATAATCCTTTGGTCTACCAGCCCTCCAAAAGAAAAACCATTTATCAGGTTTTTTTCTTTTAAATAAACCGCCTAGTGATTTACTGACCTGATCAAAAAGGCCTGTTCCTAATAGGCAAATAACGCCATCGGAGTTCTCATGTGACTTCCTATCTGTTGCAAGCAAGCAATAAATAAATAAATATATAAGCAAGCAAGCAAGCAAGCTTGTTTGAATTATGTAACCAGAACATGGGAAAAAGTTTTTTTTTTTTACCCCTATAGCTTCTAGAGTGTCCCCAGCTGGCTTCCCCCAAGTTTTTCCCCTCCCTTCTTCACTAACTTAAAACGAGTTTTTTTCAGGGTCTGAACTAGAGAACATGAGATTGCATTTCACACATCTGGTTTTAAAAAATATTTTAAATAGCAATGTAGGGTGGAGGGGGATTAGTGCGTGCAAGGAGACTGGCATTTCAGAGCCCCTACCCTGGGCAGGGGACGGCCTTGGAAAAGAGCGCCAACCCCAATAGCCGTGTTCTAAAGCGGGACCTGGTAGAGTCGGTAGAGTAATACATCTACTGTGGATTTTAGTCCAAACTTTAAAGAAATAATCCAAGGTGCCCTTCGTTAATTCCCGCCCCAGTTGGTTCACAAGCAGAATAATTCTTTTAACTTTCTGATAAAAACTCAGGGTGGATTTATTGTCCCACTAACACGGAAGCCACCAGCTATCACTTTGCTCTTGGGTGCCTTCAAGTTGCTTCTGAGTTATGGCCGCCCTCAGGTGAACTTATTATGGGGCTTTCTGGGGCTGAGAGTGTGTGACACGCCCACGGTCGACCGGTGGGTTTCTGTGGCCGAGCAGGGAAATGAACCCCGGTTTCCTCGGCGTCACAGACCAACACTCAAATCACTACACCAGGCTGGTTCTCCCCAGCCATCATTGGGACCCCCCGAAGTTAGGGGTGAGCAACTGTGGAAAGCTAGGGGGGCTGCATTAGCCCTCCAGAAGACTTTTGGGTGTACAATCTCACCAAAAAAAAAATAGCCTCAAATACCATCTAGGCTGTGTGGAGGGCAATTCCCCCATTTTTAAAAGGTGCCACTGGCCACGTTAGGGCCAGAAGAGACCTTTTTTAAGAACAGAAAGGGAGTAGAAATCACTTCTGGTTCATTTCCAGGTCAGACAAAACCTCTCCTGGGCCTAAACTGGCTCAGAGGAAAATGTTTTTGGGTTTTGGGTTCCCGGGGGTGATGGCATAAAAATGATCTGGAGGGTCGTAGGCCACCCACAGGCCTCACTTTGCCCACCCCTGCCCAAAGGTAGGTGCAGGACGCTATCTGACTTGAGAAGAGGTGCTGGGACTTAAGAAACGCCCCTCACCAATGCTAGAGCATGTGCATGCATCTCCAGAGACACTTCCGCACGAGACTGTTACAGCGCTATGATTCCACTTGCAACATCCCATGGAATCCTGGGGTTTGCAGTTTCGGGAGGGGCCGCCTGGCCCCTCCCGAAACTGCAAACCCCAGGATTCCATGGGATGTTGCAAGTGGAATCATAGCGCTGTAACAGTCTCATGCGGAAATGGCCCTGGTCTTCCTAGTTGTGGTTGCACGCCTATCTCAGCATAAAGTGTTCATGCAGCTCAACTGTATGATGTTGCTGTTTGTCGTGGCGGTCGTTGTGTGCCTTCGAGTCACTTCCAACTTATGGCGACCCCAAGGCAAGACTATTGGGGGGTTTCTGAGGCTGAGAGTGTGTGATGTGCCCAAGTTCACCCAGTTAGTTTCCATAGCTTAGCGGTCCATCCAACCCTGGTCTCCAGGGTTGCAGTGCAACGTTGAAACCACTACACCACGCTGGTTCTCACATGACAACGATTCTGCTTTGATTACCATAGCTACGTCTGCAGAAATCCTGAAGTTCCTCATTTAGGGAGCAACGTGCAGAATTCCCCATCGAGGAGCTCCTCTATGCCTCCCCAAACTAGAGGGACAGGCTTGAGTGTGAAAACTGTTTTCAATGTTACCTTATTCATATTTTCCAGCGCTTCGCACAGAGAAAAATGAGGGAGTGGGCTTGTCTTCTGCTGCCTCGGAGACTAGGACGTGGAGCAATGGCTGCGAACTTCAGGGAAAGAGATTCCATCTAAATATTAGGAAGAACTTCCTAATGGTCAGAGCTGTCCGGCAGTGGAATAGGCTGCCTCAACGGAGTGTGGCAGAGTCTTCTTCTTTGGAGGTTTTTAAATAGGGCCTGGATGTCCATCTGTCCAAGGGAGGGCTTGGACTGTGTCTTCCTGCATGGCAGAAGGGGGTTGGACTGGATGATCCCTGGGGTCTCTTCCAACTTTATAATTCAATGGTTCCATGAGACATGTGTGGCCCAGCAATCACAGAGTGTGGTCAAGATGACAAAAGTTATTAAAAGATATTACCTCCCTGTCCTCCCCGCCACTGAGTTAACTGAGTGCAATCTAATTTTGCCTTTTGCATTTAGTTTGCAGCAAACGAAATAAGCGAAGGACAAAGCAGGAAAGTGGGAGAGGGACAGAGAAACTGGGACACTTTAAATGCAGCTGAAAAAGTGGGATGGCGTGGGATTAATCGGGAAGTTCCATACCAAATCAAGAAAACCGGAGGGCGTGGCTCATTCATCTCCTCAACTGGGAAGAAAATTATAGAAATTATTTGTACTCACGTGTGAGGACGAAATAGCTAACGACTGAAGGAACTTTACTCCACCTGCCAGTCACAGGGAGAATGTTGTGAGTTCTTCTCTCCTCTGGGCCGTGAGCCCCAAATAGAACCAAACTCCGAGAAACTCAGAAGGACAGGCTCCACGTCTCCGTTGGCGAGGTTCTGAGTTCCGTGACAGCTGAAACCAGAAAGAAGAAGGTTGTTGTCTCGCTGGGCTTTGGAGACCAAGCTGAAACCAGCCACAGACCGTCTGGACGGACGGATTTCGATCCCAGGGTTTCTCTGGACTCCCAGTTTCTCAGGTGGCTCCAGAAACTATGTGAGAGGAATGTGTGTAGGTGGGCTTGAAATGCAGTGACTCACCCGCTGTTGCTGTTTTTAAGTCGGGGGGAGACGGACAAAAGCAGAGGAACAGAGCCGGAAAGTTGTGATCCATCCATTCACACAAATTGTCATCCCATGCAACGTATTGTGAATTGACAGGGCAGAGTTGGGAAGGTGTAAAAACCTTTCCCTTGCCCCAAGACCTCTGCCTTTGAACCACTGCTAACTAATCCCACTCAACTGCCCATCCCAGGGAGAAAACCCTCCCTCAGGTGGTGAGTCCGCTCCAAGAATTCCAAGATTTCAAGAAGTTCTTCCCATTGCTAAGATGGAATTTCTTTCCCCCGTCATTGGAATCCATTGATCATGCTTTGGTCTTGGGAGCAGCAGAAAACAAGCTCCTTCCATCCTCTACACAACATCTCTTCGGATATTTCAAGATGGATATCACGACACTTGTGAAGTTTCTCTTGTCCAAGCTAGACGCACCCGGTTCTCCTCGCTGTTCCTTATATCCCCTGGGAATTCCCAGAGGTCCTTCTGAGCTCCTGGAAGATGATGCCGTTATTGTGCGCCAGCTATCAGAACATGACTGAGGATGATTTTCTTTATTCAGCTGCCCCTTGCCTTCAGAACATGAGTCAAGAGTGTGATGCGGTAGCTTAAAAAGCCAATGCAATTCTAGGCTGCATCCATAGGAGTATAGTGTTGAGATCAAGTAATAGTACTATTCTATTCTGCTTTGGTCAGACCTCATCTGGAATACTGTGTCCAGTTCTGGGCACCACAATTCAAGAAGGATATCAACAAGTTGGAATGTGTCCAGAGGAGGACAACCAAAATGGAAACCATGAAGCCCTGTGAGGAACAGTTTAGGGAGCAGGGGATGTTTAGCTTGACAAAAAGAAGGTTGAGAGGTGACATGATAGTCATATTTAAATATCTGAAGGGATCTTATGTTGAAGATGGAGCAAGCTTGTTTTCTGCGGCTCCAGAAACTAGGACATGGAGCAATGGATTGAAAGTACAGGAAAAGAGATTCCACCCAAACATCAGGAAGAATTTCCTGATGGTAAGAGCAGTTCAACAGCGGAATACGTTGCCTTGGAGCATGGTGGAGTCACCTTCTTTGGAGGTTTTCAAAGAGAGGCTGGACGGCCATTTGCTGGGGGAGCTTTGAGTGTGTTCCTGCATGGCAGAATGGGGTTGGACTTGATGGCCATTACGGTCTCTTCCAACTCTATTATTCTTCCCCTGGGACAGCCATTGCAGTGGCTCATGGGAGAGGATGATGGGGCAGCTGAAGAAGGAGGGCCGTCCCTTCTGTTTCTTAGGCTGTTCTAACATATGCAGCAGCCACAGCGGTCCTTGCCCGGCTGCTTGCTCACCACATGACGTAGGATGATGGAATCGTAGAGGCTTAAAGCTGGAAGGGCCCTCATGGACCACTGAGTCCAACCCCCTGCTCGATACAGGGTGTCCAGCTAAAGCGGCCCCAACAGGGAGCTGTCCAGTCTCTTTTAGAAGATGTCCAGAGAAGAAGACCCCACCACCTCTCTAGGCAGGTGGTTCCACTGAGAACTGTCTTACTGTGAAAAAGTTCCTTCTAATGTTCACCTGAAACCTACCTTCTTGTAATTTCAAACCATCAGAGGTGGTTCTACCTTCTGGGGTGGAACATGGCATGTACGAGCTGGTGAGATGGTGAAGGGATATCTGAGCCATCACCATCCATGTTCGGTTCCGGAAGATGACACTTGATGAACACTTTTTTCAACCATTGTTTGAATATCTTTAAATATTCTTCCAATCATCATGCTTTGCCAACGATCAGAACTTAGCCGATGCTCAAGAAGACCCTATTGCTGTTTCGTTTTCCCCCTTGAATCTTTGACTATTCTTTCCGTCCCCAGAAGAAATAACTTCTGGTTGTGACAGACTGAAAAACATACCCGACCTCTTTGCTGCAATTGTTCCATCTCTGATCTCTACCTTCTTTTTTAATTTGCCTTTTTCATCATTTCTCGAGAAAACTGCTTGAGAAAAACTAGTATTTTCTTTTTTTAAAGACATGAAACGAAGCCAAGAAGTTGTCCATGCCCTGTTACTCATGAATAATTGGATGCCACCGGGTAATAAATTTCAGGCCTGCTGCTGTGGGAGACTAAATTATGTTAAACGCCCTGGAGAGACAGCTGCCTTTTGCCAGAGGTCTATCTGGTGTGGAGATATCCACTGGTTCTGAACGAGCGGGTGATTTAGTGACCGAGCCAGCGGCCAGGCTGAGAGCTGGACCGCGTCCAAGCCATTCATGCCCACAATGAAAAGCTTTTAGAAGAAGGAAGGACCAAATCCATAAAGTCAGGACCAGGAGAAAATTGCTCATACTTCAAACAGCGCTAAACTATAAAAGGGGGAAGGGGAAAGCCACTCACAATTTTCCACCATCTTTCCATATTCCTTGAAAAAATGCCCATCATCATCATCATCATATTTATTTATAATGGCCTAAATCCTTTTGAGGATTTAATGTCCTCGTAAGTGGACCTACATGAGTCCAGTTCTGTGAACCACAATTCAGGAAGGACATTGACAAGCTAGAAGGCGTCCAGAGGAGAGTGACCAAAATGGTCAAAGGCCTGGGAACCATGAAACCCTATGGGAAGCAGCTTAGGGAGCTGGGGATGCTTAGTTTAGGGAAGAGAAGGTGAAGTGGGGACATGACAGCTATGTTTAAAGGGATCTGAAGGGATGTCATGTTGAAGATGGAGCAAGCGTCTTTTCTGCTGCTCCAGAGACTAGGACATGGAGCAATGGCTTCAAGCTTCAGGAAAAGAGATTCTATGTAAACATTAGGAAGAACTTTTCTACTTTAAGTGCTGTTCAGCAGTGAAATAGATTGACTCAGAAGGTGATAGCTTCTTTGGAGGTTGGATTAGCAGCTTTCAGGAATATTGTATATTGTATTTTGCTTGTTTTCTGTCATTGTTTGAATAAGATGATCACTGTGTAATTCTTTTTTTGTCTAATTGTGCATTTTCCCTTTTTTCCTTGATATATCTTTTGATGCATTTTTTTCATTTTTGTATTGTTTTGTTTTGTTCTTGCTTGCAGTTTAGCTGTTTTGAGTTTAGGTTACATTTATAATAAAAATATTTCTTTAAAAAGGGAATGCTGTAGTTGTGTATTCTTGTTTGGCAGAGGTCTGGACTAGATGGTCCTTGGGGTGTCTTCCAGCCCTAAGATCCCATGGTGTTGAAGCTGGATTGGGGCTGAAAGCATTTTCATTAGGGATGGAAAGAAATTTTGTTGGTCCGGAGAGTCTCAAGAAAATGAATGCTCTCACATGTCCTGCAACTCATCATAAGGAAACGTACACGTTGCCTTGAGCGTTTGCAAATTTGTAAGGTTAATGGGTGTGTTTCTGCAAAACAATGTGCACATTGAACATGTTGTTTATGTCGTTATTAAAATATTTATCTCCCTCCCTAAATCCATGTACTGCAGAGCAAGACATTACAATAAAGTTAGTTCAAACAATTTAAAACATTTTAAAATTTAAAGCAATGCACGTATTTTAAAAATTTGGCCGAAATGTGCCTAATTCGGGGAAATGGGCAGAAACATGCTGTAACCAATAGGTGAAAGTTGTATAATTTAGCAAAATGGGCAAATCAATGCCCAGATTTGGGGGAACTGCGTTTAGAAAATTTTGCATGGATTTCAGTGCAGAAGAAAAAGACAGGATCTTGCAAATCAGTACACAACAAAGATAGGAAGATAATGCAGGTGTGTTGAGGAGAAATTCAACAAAATTGAGACTCTCATATTCCTAATTTTAACTGGTTGGATGCTCTTGTTTCACTCTTTTCGTAATTTTTTTGTTCCCAACTGTGTTTTAAATCTGTCTCCATGTTTTAGCAATAGCTGGATTTTACCAAACATGAGTGCCATTGGTAGGGGGAGATGGCTGACGTCTTTTGCACGTGCAGGTACGCCTAAGAAGCCGCTGGACAAATTTGTCCAGTGAACAAGCTCTGCATTCCGTTCAAGTGGAAATGGATGTGTGATGCGCAAGAAAAGGAGAGAGGACGGGAAAAGAGGCGTATAGGACCTGACTAACGCAAGACTGTTGTTGTGTGCCTTCAAGTTGTTTCCAACTTATAGCAACCCTAAAGAGAACCTATCATAGGGGGTTCTACAGCTTGTAATACTGGAATATACATATCTGTGTGTGTTTGTGTGTGTGTATCATTTTTTCCAAGCAATGTATACACCCTTAACAGGATTAAAGATTCTAATAGTAAAAAAGTGTCTTAAAATTCGAAGAGAAATTTTAAGTGAGGTTTGAAGCTCTGTGGTTCAATAATGTGAGCAGTGCATTGGCTGCACAGGGATGACAATTTGTATACCTTATATAAAACTGTAATTTAAGGTGAGATTTATAACTCTGATTAAATCATTACTAAAACATTTATTCTTCCATACAGATGTATTTACTTAGCCTTCAGTAAAATCATCATAGCTATTATTAACTGTTATTAACTATAGTTTTTTTGTGGGGGAGGGAATATACTTATATGCATACAAATATAAATAGCACACATTTTAGGTATGATTATTTTGATATATATATTTAAAAAGACAGTTTCCAATTGATCTAGCTAAACCATCAATTATATATAATAAGTAAATGGTCCATATAGTTTTGCATCACTGAAAGCGTAATAGTTGGGAAGGCTGGTTGGGCATTAAACTTTTCACTGGTGTGGATATCTGTCTGTCTGTCTGTCTAGCTTACAGAATCTTAGAATTACATCATCTGGTCCAATTCTCTGCCATGCAGGAATACCCATTGAAAGCATTCCAACCTTTATCTGAAGACTTCCAAAGAAGGAACATCTTCTGAGGCAGTTCTATTCCACTGCAACGTGTCCCTGCAAAAGCTGGAAGTGAAGAAAGCTGTCAGGGGGAGGACTCACTCATTTGACATGAGGTGCTGGAAGACAGTTCTGCAGATATCATGGGCCACCTAAAAGACAAATGAATGGATCTTTGAGCAAATCCAGCCTAAAATCTCCCTAGAAATCAAAAGGGATTCGCTGAGACTATCATACTTTGGACATATCATGAGCTGACGTAACTCGTTTGGAAACGATGATAATATTTGCTCGAGCAGAAGGCAGTAGGAGAAAAAGGAGACTGTGTTAGAGGTAGATTGACTCCATGAAGCTGCAGCCCTGGGTTCGCAACACCTGAGTAGGGCTTTTGGTGATCAAGGCTCCCAGAGCCACCATAAGTCAAAGCCAGCAGTGGAATCTGCTGCCTGGGAGTGTGGTGGAGTCTCCTTCTTTGGAGGTTTTGAGGCAGAGGCTGGATGGCCATCTCTTGGGAATGCTTTGATGTGGGTTCCTGCATGGCAGAAGAGGGTTGGACTGGATGGCCCCTGGGGTCTCTTCCAACTCTATGATTCTATGATTCTAAAGCTAACTTGAAGTCAATTAACAATAGTGACAACAAACTGGAGGGCTACCACAATGATAAAAGGCCTGGGAAGCATGCAATCCTATGAGAAGCAGTTTAGAGAGTTGAGCAGGTTTAGCCCAGAGGAGAACAGGTTAAGAGGTGACATGACAGATATTTGGGAGGATGTCGTATGGAAAATGGGGCAAGCTTGATTTCTGCTGTTACAGAGACTAGGACACAGTGCAACGACTTCAAACTACAGGAAAAGAGTTTCTACCTAAACATCAGCAAGAACTTCCTGATGGTAGGAGCACTTTGGCAGTGGAATCGACAGCTGGCTCAGTAGATTGTAGTGGAGTCTCATTCTTTGGAGTTTTTAAAACAGAGGCTGAATGTCCCTCTGTCAAAGGGAGTGCTTGGACTGTGACACGATGGGGTTGGACTGGATGGCCATTGGGGTCTCTTCCAATTCTGGGATTCTATGGCCATTTCCGCATGAGGCTCTTATAGCGCTATGATCGCACTTTCAACATCCTACGGAATCCTGGGGTTTGCAGTTTCGGGAGGGGCCGGCTGCAAACCCCAGGATTCCATAGGATGTTGAAAATGCAATCATAGCGCTATAACAGCCTTGTGCGGAAACGGCCTAAGATTCTATGAAATATAACCTTATTTATATAATCTCAGAATCTCTTTGTTTGCCTTTGGGTAGGTGATACCTTTATACTTCTGCACACTCATTACTGCCAATGCGTACCCATCTGTTCTTGCTGAAGCTGTAGTTCTTCTTCGGTTGTGCATTTGATTGCATGTTCAGCGCCCGTGCTATTATACATTGGGTTGTGTAACGCTGCCATCCAACTGAAGGGTCACATAGCACAATCAATGTCTAACTTTGCAGGTGAAGATTTAAACTTTGCAAACTCAGTGTAAGGTCTTGACCCAAGAACAAAGCCATTTCTCAATGCAGAGTTGTGTACATTAGGTGCCTTTGTAGATGCCATTGTGCATACAGATGTAGCTGTGCACACATATGTACATTTGGTTGCTCATTGAGCTGCACATTTGGTACCTTGCTTTAGTTGCACAGCGTTGCTATTCAACACAGGGGTTGCATAGGACAAGGAAAGCTTCACTCCACATGTATTTACCCTATGCAGTTCCAATCGAAGCCAAAAATTTGTTAGACAACCACATGATCTAGCAAACCTGAGTGCCATTCTGCAGCAAATGAAAAAACTCTTTAACCTTGATATAGTGTATTTTAGTGAAACTAATAAGGTTTGCAACATCACATTCTTAAAACTGGGAGAGGCATCTATCCAGATTAATTCCAGGTGATGTCAAAAGCAAGGGGGGATGCTGTTGAAAGCATCTTATCTAAGACCAGTAGAACCAGTATTGGATGTTCAGATTTTAAGCAGATAAAGCAAATTAATTGCCCAGAACACCCAGAGCAATACATTAATTAGCTTCCAGATCCAAAAATACTTGTGAAATAGGACAAAAATAAGAAAGAGTTGCAGTTATTCAGGATCAATCCTTCTTCTCAGGTTTCAGAGTATCTCTAACAGTTTGGCAGAAACAATCGACTACACAGAGGACTTGTAATGGACAACTATTAGCAATAGATTGCAATACATGCTCAGAGGGCCAAGGTGGTGTAGTGATTTGGACATTGGGCTAGGACCCCAGGGCACCAGATTTCCATCTTCAGTTCACCGTGGAAGCCCCTGGGTGTCCTTGGGCAAGTCACACTCTCTCAAACCCAGAGGAAGGAAATGGGAAACTTATTCTCAATAAAGTTTGCCGATGAGAGCCACTGTGGTGTAGGAGGCCAGGGTATAAAACCCTGCTCAGCCATGCAACCCACCCCCCTGGGCAATTTTGGACAAGCCATACTCTCTCAGCCCAAGAGAAAGGCCATGGCAAAGCTCTTTTGAAGACATTTGGTCAAGAAAACCCTAAGATAGCCAGAGCTGGTGTGAAAGCTCATAATAGCATTATTTTACAAATTCTACCGGCTTTTTCTAAAAAAATCAGTATGGTGTGGTGTTTGGGGTATTGAACTAGGACTGTAGAGGACCAAGGTTTGAATCCCTGCTCAGTCCTGGGAAACCACTGGGTCATCTTGGGCAGATCACACTCTCTCAGCCTAAGAAGAAGGCAGGGTAAATCACCTCTGAATAAATCTGAGCCAGCGTGGCTTAGTGGGCTGATAGGAAAACAAAGTTTGAATCCTTGCTCAGCCACGGAAACCTCGTAGGCAACCTTGGGCAAGTGACACTCTTTTGATCGAAGAGAAAGGCAATGGGAAACCTCTTTGGAAGAAATCCAACCGAGAAATTGGATTTTGCCTTTGATCACATTGGAACGATTAGGCTGCCCAGAGTAACGGATCTAGATCTGTTGTGCATTTCCATTGCCCTTCAGAGAAGTGGTGGAAGGAACAGACATTAAAGCAAGAGCGGATTCAACGCTCCATGGGCAATGGATCCCTTGCCTTCTAGGGACTAAGTGCCATTGAATTCAGCAGGACTTGCCCTATTTCTCATTCGTGGTCTGGAATAACGTGGCTTTACATCTAAGTGAAGCCTGAAAAAATGACTTTTTAAACAAATCCCATCGTCTCTCAAGCAGCATGGTCTCAGTCAGGGGATCCCAGGAGCGACAGCCTTAGCCATGAATCTCATTGCTGGCACCAGATAGAGTAAGCTCATTGATTCAATAGGATTTACACAGGTATTGTGATACTATTCAACACTTGATTTAATGAGTTTACTCTGGCTGAGAGTAGCAATTAAATTTAGACCATAGTTGAGTTGATTGACCTCTCTTTCATAAATGTCCAATTCCAACATGATCCAGACAAACAAATTTTAGTACCATCTTGATCATGTTAGAGCACTTAGGACCGAAGTGGACAGGGAAGCCATATTTTTGCTGCTACAAAAGTCAGAATTGATTTGAAGGCACATAACAAGAACAAGGACAATAATATGCAAAATTACTCAGCTAAGTGGCTGATACAGAATTGTTGAGATGATGATGATGACGATGTTCATACTCTGCTAGGTTTTACTGACTAGAACTCTGGCCCATGGACAGTCGGAATTCTGACCATGATTCTAGGAATCCAGGAGGTATCATCAGCTAATGTGACCTTTTCCAAGTAGAGTCACTTTTTGCAACGGTGCTTTCACGATCTCATCTATGCTGATATCATTCAGATGTCTTCTCAGTCCGTTTGGAAATGCTCCTGGAGCACCTCTTACTGCCTGGAGCTTTGGACCAGCAATCATTCAGATGCTATCAATAAATCAGTGATTATTGTCAGATAACATGGCACGTCCCAAGTAGTGTCTGGTTTTGTGGCCGTGCTATTGTCATTCTATCTGTAGTTATTATGACTATTAATTTCACAGTCCACTGGGCAGTTGTTGCGGTGGTTGTTGTTGTGTGCCTCCAAGTTGTTTCTGACTTATGGCAAACCACGGGGCTTTCTGGGGCTGAGAGTGTGTGGCTCTCCATGGCCGAGCGAGGAACGGAAGCCTCTTCTCCAGGATTGTTGTCCAAGGCTCAAACCATTACACCACTCTGGCTCTTTCTACTAGATAGTACCAACTGGCATTTTGGAGCATCAATAACTGGGACTCGATCCAAAAATCTAGGAATCGATGAGATATCATCAGATAGCTTTGCCTATTCCCAGAAATGACATATAAGTTAATTGGGCTTCTATGATCCTATCTACAGCAATTTCATTTCACTGTTTTGGTATTTTGTCACTCCATTTGGAATTGCTCCCAGAGCACCTCTCGCCACCGGAACCCCAATTGTTTTCTTTTCCCAGGGCCTCTGAATCTCCATTTGTAGGTTACAATATTTCATAAGTTTTGCCATTGTTGATGTTTACATTTGTATTCCATCTGCCTTCCAACATGAGGAAGGTGATGTGTTGTTTTTCTATGCCCTTTAAGCCATTTCCAACATATGGCAACCAATAAGGCAAACCTATTGCAGGGTTTTCTTAGAATTTGTTGGAGGGGAGGCTGCCTTTGGCTTCCCCTGAGGCAGAGAGAGTGTGACTCCCCCAAGGTCACCCAGTGGGTTTCCGTGGCTGAGCAGGGAGTTGAATCCTGGTCTCTAGAGTCATAGCACAATGCTCAAAGCACTTCACCACAGTGGCTCTCTAAAGATGATACACATGGCTCTCTTTGTCTCCATGTTGTCTTCACAACAACCCTGTGAGGTAGGCCTGACTGAGAATGATGGGCTTAGGGTCATCCAGTGATAAACACCGTGGCTGTGCAATGACCAGAACCGAGACATCCTCTATTCCAGTCCAATGGTCTAGCCACTATGGCACGCAGCCAAAGTCAGACCTGGACCACACTAGTTTGGTGCATGAGACAGAAAATTCAGATAGCACTGAACTTCCTCCTTGAGCTCCTGCCTCCTGTACACACACACACACACACACACACACACACTTTATCACAGGGAACAATTCATTGCACAACGCTCATGCATGGATAAGAAATGTCATTAAAACCCATCTTTCCTGGCTTGGAAACATGAGCTTCATGAGCTCAGAATAAGAGGGGAGCAGTCGGTGGATCCTGCTTGCTTCAGTGCCCCTGTGAAAGCGAATAGACACCAGAGCTTAATGCAGACTTCTGAGGATATTAACTGGCTGCTGCAAAAAAGGACTTTTAATGGTGTGTGTGTGTGTGAGAGAGAGAGGGGGGATGTTGCTCTACTTTTATCCCTATTATAATGCATCCAATACTTTTAAACTGTTTTAAATCAGTGCTATTTTTAATAGGATACCCTATCTACTTTTTAAAATAAATCTTTTTATGATAAGGACAGGGGTTTTGCAGTGTTTTGTTTCAATCATGCATGGTGGGAGAAAGATAAGATGTCTATCCATCCATGTATAGTGCTGGATGTATTTTGGAGTTAGCTTTAAAGTTTTAGTGAAAATGTGGCGTGGATTCACTGCCCTACAGAATGGGAGCCCTGACACACCTCTGATTACAACTCTATAATTCTTTGTTGCACTGGGTTAAAATCTGAGCCAGAGGAGAATTCTACTCATTTTAACTTCCAGCACCCAGTAGCATCTAGTTCTCCCAGGAATTCAATCTACCATCTCATCCTCCTCTTCCCACCAAGCTCAATTGTTGTCTCTGCTGCTCAACTAGAAGCAAGCAAGAAGAAGTCTTCTTTCTTTTTTTCCTGTTGCTCCATGCTTTTGGAGAAAAGCGTATACTCCAATTTCTCCCTAGCAGCCAAAGAACTAAATGGAGGCTTTTGTATTCTGGATATATCAGGAGACAACAGGATGCATTGGAAAAGACAATCATGCTTGCTTAAATGGAAGGCAATAGGAAAAATGAGAGCAGTTGTACTGTTTTGGCCATTGCGTCATGTCTATATTGAGTTCACAGTTGTAGAAGCAGAATTCATAGAACCCTAGAATCCTAGAGCAGAAAGAGACCACAAGGGCCATCCAATCCGACTCCATTCTGCCATGCAGGAAGACATAAAGCACTCCCAACAGAAGGTCATCCAGCCTCTCTTTAAAAACCTCCAAAGAAGGAGACTTCACCACACTCCTGGACAGTGGATTCCATTGTCAAACTGATTTTACCATCAGGAAGTTCTTCCTAATGTTTAGGTGGAATCTCTTTTCCTCTAGTTTGAAATAATTGCTCCATGTCCTCATCTCTAGAGCAGCAGAAAACAAGCTTGCTCCGTCCTCTAGACAACATCATTTCAAATATTTTGCAAGCGTAAATGTTGCACATACAGTTGCTCATTCTTGGACAGTGCATAATTATTTGTCAGTGTCTTCAGTGTATGATTGGATTAAGTGGGATTGAGGAAACAGCCATTCCTCATTCCCCATTGTACAGTGGACACTCTGGCAGATAGATGCACCATTGGTGGCACAATGTGGCAGATGGGTGGGATAGTACAATGAGCACCTAACTACATGAGTGTAGGTTCACACTATGCAAGCACAGAAGGGGATCTCAGCCAGCATCACAGAGGTATTTACTCAGTTAGGGGAACTAGGATTGCCTTTAGTTGCAAGACTTGAGCAGGGCTGTTAGTATCCTGGGGGTCCATTCAGAAGGTTGTCATAAGTTGACTTGATGGCCAGGAAAAGCAACAGCTCAGAAGACAAGCCTGAACCCTCCCTGGAAGCCAAAATGACTGAACTGAGTCACCCGTGCTTTGAACAGTCTGTGTGACAGTGTGATTCATTGGAAAAAATTATTCTGCTTGGTATGAAGGCAGTAGGAAAAGAGGAAGACAAAGTGATTGTGCTGTTGTGTGCCTTCAAGCCATTTCTGACTTATGGCAACCCTAAGGTGCATCTATCGTGGGTTTTTCTTGGCAGAATTTGTTCAGACAGGGCTCGCCTTTGCCTTCCTCTGAGGCTGAGAGAGTGTGACTTGCCCGAGGTCAGCCAGTGGGTTTCCATGGCTAGACTCTAGCCTCCCAGAGCCCTGGACCAACACCATGCTAGCTCTCCAATATTATCATGCTCTCTAACAGATGAAAACCAGAACTCCAAGGGAGGAGAGTCTGCAGCAGTTTGCTTTGCTGAAGCCCGCAGGGGAGACGGAGATCCTCCCCGTTTCTCTCCCCTTCCTTCCTGCTGGGTTAATACAAACCGCTTTTGCCCTCTGAGCTCACTTGGCAGCAACTGACGTCAGCTCAGGGCAAAGAAAGAAGGTGGAAGAAGCAGAGAGAAACTGGGAAATTTTAAAAACAGCTGGGAAAGTGGGATGGTGGAGGAGAAATCAGGAATGCCCCTGCCGGGTGGGACACTTGGAGGGAACGTATTATGGGCAGAGAGTCTTCACCAAGGCCATTTCCGCGCTAGACTGTTATAGCGCTATTATTCCACTTTCAACATCCTATGGCATGCTGCGGTTTGCAGTTTAGGGAGAGGCGTCAAGGCCCCTCCCTAAACTGCACAACCGCGGATTCCGTAGGATGTTGAAAGTGGAATAATAGCACTATAACAGTCTACGAACATTTCCGCATGACACTCTTATAGCGCGATGATTCCACTTTCAACCTCCTATGGAATCCTGGGGTTTGCAGTTCCGGGAGGGGCCAGCCGGCCCCTCCCGGAACTGCAAACCCCAGGATTCCATAGGAGGTTGAAAGTGGAATCATCGCGCTATAAGAGTGTCGTGCGGAAATGATTTAGTGCAGAAATGACCCACGGAAGCCCAGTGCTGCCCTGAGTGTACAAGACCCAAGCAGGCTGCTAATGGCCGTGACTCTTGGAAGCCGCCAGTTCAGAAGGGCTCTGTCAGCCAGAGTCAACTTGATGCGCATAACAATAACGAAAACAACAACAACTCTTTCCCTTGCAAGGTTCAAAAGGGGGTGGTGGAGTTTCCTCACAAGAAAGAATTTAGTACCTAAGACTATTATGCTGCTGCTGCTAATGGTCCAGAACAGAAGGGAGTGAAGCATTCCAAAAAAGACCCAGGGTGGGGATTTTGTAGTCATCTGGAGGGGCCCCGAGGTGAGAAATCTGATCTGAGCATGCACTCTCACTGGAATGCAGGTCTTGCAATGAGATCTGAGCAATCTAAAATACTAATTTGCCCAGATCAGATCTCATCTTGGCCATGAAGGAGCAGCTTTTACCACATCGCAAAGGACTACGAGCTTATGGGGACGAAGCTTAAGGACCTTGGTGCGCAGGTGGTCATTTCGTCTCTCCTCCCTGTTCAAGGATATGGCGCACAAAGGGAACGGGCAATAGCAGAGGTCAACAACTGGCTACGCACATGGTGCCACCGGCAACGGTTTGGGTTTTTGGAACACGGCCTGAATTTCCATGAACGGGGGCTTCTGGCAAGGGATGGGCTGCACCTCACAAAACTTGGCAGGAATCCTGGAGCAGATCATTAAGCAGTCAGTTTCTAATCACTTAGAAAGCAATGTGGTACTCACGAGAAGTCAACATGGATTTCTCAAAAATAAGTCATACCAGACTAATCTTATCTCTTTTTATGACAGAGTTACTAGCTTGATAGATGAAGGGAACGCTGTGGATGTAGCATTTCTCGATTTCAGTAAGGCCTTTGACAAAGTTCCCCATGATGTTCTTGCAAAGAAGCTAGTAAAATGCGGGCCGGACAGGGCTACTGTCAGGTGGATCTGTAACTGGTTGACCGACCGAACCCAAAGGGTGCTCACCAATGGCTGCTTTTCCTCCTGGAGAGAAGTGACTAGCGGGGTGCCACAGGGCTCTGTCCTGGGCCCAGGGCTGTTCAATATCTTCATCAACGCCTTGGATGAAGGAATAGAGGGCATGCTCATCAAATTTGCAGATGACACCAAATTGGGAGGGGTTGCTAATACGCCAGAGGACAGGATCAAAATTCAAAATGACCTGGTCAAATTGGAGAGCTGGGCCAAGGCTAACAAAATGAAATTCAACAGAGAGAAGTGTAAGGTCCTACACTTAGGTAGAAAAAACCGAATGCAGAAATATAGGATGGGGGACACGTGGCTGGATGGCAGTACGTGTGAAAGGGATCTAGGAGTCTTAATAGACCACAAGCTGAACATGAGTCAGCAGTGTGATGCGGCAGCCAAGAAAGCCAACGCAATTCTCGGCTGCATCAATAGGAGTCTGGTGCCTAGATCAAGGGAGGTACTGGTACCACTCTACTCTGCTCTGGTTAGACCTCATCTTGAATCCTGTGCCCAGTTCTGGGCACCCCAATTTAAGAAGGACATGGTCAGGCTGGAGCAGGTCCAGAGGAGGGCGACCAAAATGGTGAGGGGCCTGGAAGCCATGAAGCCCTGTGAGGATAGACTTAGAGAGCTGGGTATGTTTAGTCTGCAGAAGAGAAGGTTAAGAGGGGACATGATAGCCATGTTTAAATATTTGAAGGGATGCCATGTAGAGGAAGGAGTGGGCTTGTTTTCTGCCGCTCCAGAGACCAGGACAAGGAGCAATGGATTCAAGCTGCAGGAAAGGAGATTCCACCTGAACCTCAGGAAGAACTTCCTGACGGTTAGGGCTGTCCGGCAGTGGAATCTGCTGCATCCCTGGAGTGTGGTGGAGTCTCCTCCTTCTTTGGAGGTTTTTAAGCAGAGGCTGGATGGCCGTCTGTCGAGAGTGCTTTGAGGGTGTTCTTGCATGGCAGAAGGGGGTTGGACTGGATGGCCCCTGGGGTCTCTTCCAACCCTACATTTCTATGATTCTATGATTCTATGATTCTATGAACTCACTTGGCAGCCTTAGGAATTGTCCTGTCTTCTAGCTTCAGCCGCACCCCACCCGGAGTGATGCAGGTGGGGGAAATAGCAACAGTACATTACAATAGTGGCAGACCTTACAGGGTTGTTGTCCAGGACAGTACAGTAACGTAAGTGATGTTAGGAACTGAGATGGACTTCTAACGTAAAACAGAAGCCCTTATTTCTTAATTCTGCATTATTTCGAAGAAGTAAATTCATATCCATGAAAGTTTACACTAAAATAAAAACCAGTTGGGCCTAAAGATGCTGCCACATTTCTTTTTAAACAATATTAAAAACATTTCAAACAATTTACAACATTGAAAAACATATAAAATTATAAAATTTACAATTTTTAAAATACAACTGAATAAATACGTAAAAGCTCCCCTGCTCACTCATTAAAAGCCTGCTGGAAAAGAAATATTTTTGTCTGCCTATGAAAGGAAAGCAGGGAGGAGACCAGCCTAGTCTCCCGTGGAAGGGAGTTCCACAGGCTGGGAGCCACCACTGAGAAGCCCGTTTCCCATGTCCTCACCAAGTGAGCCTGTCATGGTACGAAGACTGAGAGAAAGCCCTTTCCCACAGATTTTAGGGCTCTGGCAGGTAGTTCAAGGCAGGGCACCAGAGATCTTACACAGGGAAATGCAAATCCCTTATGCAAACTGCAACTCCCAGGATTCTAAGGGAATGCATCCAACTGCAACTCCCAGGAGAATTTTAAATGCCCCGTCCTTAATCTGGAAATCCCAGGATTCCACAGGCAATTGAAGTGGAAACATAGCTTATAACTGCATGATGTGAACCGGCCTCGGGAGACAAATGATGTCCCCAAGGAATTGCATCAAGATAGATACTTATATATGATTTGTTATCATATTGCATCTGACAGTTTGCTAATTATATAACGCATACCACACAAATAACACAACGACACCTGTCTGTTGACCTCTGCCTCTCTCTCTCTTCTTCTTTGGTGGCTTGTGCTGAACTTTAGATTGTAATCTGCTTGGGGCAGGGAACAGTTGTCTCATTTTCTCCCTGTCTTCTATCTTCAAGCACCATGCACATAAGACAGCTGTGGCTGTAATTGTTATGAAACATGGTCCTCACTCTGGGTTTATGCTGGTGTAAATGGAGGCAGCTGCACTTTCTCAGTAAAATGCACAAGGCTAGCAGCCTGTTTGGGGTGGTGTCTGAGCTTTGTTTCACCAGTGTAAACCATTATGCAAGTGGTGACACTGTCTCGGAGGATCAGAAAGTGCAGGGAGTGAACAGTTGCATTGGTTGTTATGCAGCAAGACAGAGGTTGCTTCACTCCTTAGAAAGCTAAGCCTGCTTGCTTGCTTGCTTGCTCGCTTGCTTCTTTCCTTCTTTGATGGTGTTCGGTCAGGGTGGGGCTTCCATGTCTGTGGGACAGTGGGCTTCAATCCGATCTGGATTCTAGCCAGAAATGTAAAGGAGCTATTTATAAAGCTGAACCAGTTTTGGGACAGAGTCGAACAACTTGGATAAGGCTTGCATGAAAACATGGAGTGGATTCCTTACCCCACTGACTTGGGAGCCACCTGCTAAGAGTGATAAAAGTGCATTTTACTGTTTGGAGCTTGCCACAATTTCAAAGGAAGTCCCAAATTCTTGAATCCGCTGCCAAAAAGTTTTACTGGATTACTAAAGTTTTGAGAAAAATGGACAAAAGAGCACCAACAAAAATGATCTCTGTACTCCTCCTTCATTCGATGTATAATAATGAAACTTACTCCTAAGCCACAGTCTCTCCACTTTACTATAGTGCTTCTCCTAATGGAGTCCTCACATTCCTCATTTTAAAGGTTCCAGGAGTAAGAGCTTTGCTACTGCACGGTGAATCGGAAGATGGCTCTGAGACGGGGCACCTTTGGCTCCAGAGATGTTAAGACTTTGGCCATTTCCGCGCTAGACCGTTATAGCGCTTTGATTCCACATTCAACATCCTATGGAATCCTGGGGTTTGCAGTTCCGGGAGGGGCCGACCGGCCCCTCCCGGAACTGCAAACCCCAGGATTCCATAGGAAGTTGAAAGCGGAATCATCACGCTATAACGATCCAGTGCGGAAATGGCCTTCAGTTCTAGAAGCCCCAGCTGACATGGTCCACGGTAGGGAGATTGTGGGAGGTGCAATTCAGAACATCTGGAGAGCCAAAGCATAGATGGATTGATTTATTAATATTAAAATAATTAGGTCCTGCCCAGGACAGCATAGATAGAAGTGGAAGAGACCCCAAGGGCCATCCAGTCCAACCCCCTTCTGCCCTGGAGGAAGACACCATCAAGGCATTCCCAACAGACGGCCATCCGGGCTCTCTTTGAAAACCTCCAAAGAAGGAGAAGACTCCGCCACACGCCTCGGCTGCAGCAGGTTCCACTGTATTCAAACTGCTCTTACCATCAGGAAGCTCTTCCTAAGGTTGAGGTAGACGCTCTTTTCTCGTCATTTGAACCCTTTTCTCCATCTGGCATTGACAAAGAAGCCACCTTGGTCTTCACCAAGGCTCAGTCGCTCTGTCCCATCGCAGCAAGTTTCAAGGCCGAGAGGAAGAGCAACTGTGGTCTAAGAGGGCTTCGAGGAATTTCCCACCAGCCAGCTGCTCTTGAAAGGTCTGGGGAAAAACCAGAGCACCAAGAGTTATTTTTATTCGGACTGACGTGATGGTACTGCTTACAGACCAAGAAGGGCCATTTCCGCACTAGACTGTTACAGGGCTATTATTCCGTTTTCAACATCCTATGGAATCCTGGGATTTGCAGTTTTGGGAGGGGCCTTCTGGGATTTGTAGTTTCCCGTGGCCAAAGAGCTCTCTGGCTGAGAATCCTAAAGGCCCCTCCCCAAACTGCAAACCCCAGGATGCTGAAAGTGGAATAATAGCACTAGAATAGCGTAGTGTGGAAATGGCCAAAGACTTGGTGAAGCAGGAGGAGGGTACCTGGAATATTAAGCAATTACAGTGTTTAAAACAAGAAAGGTACAAGCTTCAATGGTTAACATACTACCGACTTAGAGAAAAATTTAAAGAAGACAAAGACAGATTTAATTTTGAGAGAAATATACGGAATTTGAAAAAATGCCATGTTTTGAGGACACCCACTTGATTCCTAAGATGTATAAATTGTGGCTAAGAATTAATACAGAGGAAGAACGGATAAAAGAATAAATGATATATTGGGCTCAGTGCTTAGGATATAATATGAAATTGGATCAATGGGTCAAGAGTTTAAAATTTACTTCTTGTAACAACCTTAAAGAAAATGTTTATAAAAAGATGTTTAAATGGTATGACCCTCAGTAAGCTGGCAAAAATATATAAAGGTGTGAGCATTCAGTGTTGGAAATGTAAGAATCATGTTGGATTTCTTCTTTTATGGTGGCTGTATAAAAAAGAGAAGTAAAGTTGGTTATTTATATATGATTGTACACAAAAGATATTAAAAATAAGAATAATATTCAGAGCTGAATTATTTCTCCTAATACGATACAGCTGAATGTCAAACTGGAAAAACAACATAGGAATTTAAAAAGATACATGGTTACAGCTGCAACAATCATATATGCAAAATAATGGAAAAATAGTGAAATATCCAAAACAGAGGAATCTAATGGGTCTGGCAGAATTGGATAAACTTACAATTCTGTTAAAGGAAAATTCAATGGAATCTTTTACTGACCACGTAAGGTGTCAAAAGTGGGACTTACTGACTATAGGTTTTGGTTTATAAAAATAAAATCAGGATGTTGTTGTATAAGGAGGGCAGACATAAAGAAAGGAATTTATTTGGAGAGGAGGTGATGGGATTTAAAATAGAACTTCTAGCTTGAGAAAATCTGGAAGAAATCCTTTTTGTTTTATCATTTTTCTCTTACTTATACTATTATTCCCATCAGTGGGTGATGATAAGTGTGTTTGAATGGTTTCTTTCTTTCTTTTTCTTTTTTTCCCCTCTTTTCTTTTTTTCAGTTTTTTCCTCCTCTTCTTGTGGTCTTTAATGTTTGCATTACAGTTTGTATTTTATTGTTTGCATTAGAGGATCAAGGTGTTTAGTGGATATATTTTCTGCAAGTTATACTAATAAAGATTATTTTTTTAAAAAAATGACAATTTAATACTGTGATCAGTTCAGTTCTGTTTTCATATTCACTTTTTGTATGTTTTTAATAGTGTTTTTCTTTAAAATTGAGATCTGTGGATCCCAATTTTGGAGAAAAAGTGGGTTATGAATAAACATCATCAACATTAATATTGCTCCTGTGGGTAATTTACTTTATAGTCGAAATGGGGTAGAGAAATGAAAATCCTTTTCTGATGATCCGCCGGCTTGCAAAGCTCCAGCAAAAAACCAAAAACCAAAAACAGAGCATGGGAAGAATGACTCCTCTCCGAATCTCCTACTCTTTGTGGTTTGAGCACCTGGCCTTCAAAGTGTCTCAGGATTTAAGGCTCCGGAGATCATGAACTAACCTTAAATTCACTTTAGGAAATGTCTTAAGGGGAGAATAGCAGAGATTAGCCTTTCATCCTCAGAACAGCTTGACTCAGGGAGGAGAGGAGAGAAAAGGTGGAGGGAAGGACTTGCAGAGGATGTGTGTTCTTTCCACCGTGACCTCGACCAGGACTTCAGGTGAATTCCAGAGAAATCAGTCACACCACGGATGCATTAAATCTGCTGCTGGCAGGTACAGTTTGGCTCAGGGGGCAAAGAAGAGAAAACATCCCACCCCACCGCAGTGAATTAGCTGGATCCTCCTTGTTCCGCCGAGAGAAAGCACGGAGGGAAGGAAGGCCTTGGGACAGGCGTGCCAGCCGGGAGAACAGTTTGTCATCCAATACAGGCGACTTGCTGTGTTGTAGAATCCGGATTCTGCCTGTGAGCATCTTCACTCACTGACCCCGCGCGACTTTGCCTTCACTTGTCGACCTCGGCGACCCCTAAAAGTTGGGTTCCTGTTCATATTAGGAACATTCCGCCTCCTTGAGCGCATCTCAGTTTATGGAAGGATGTTATTATTGACTAATGATAGTCAATATTATTTACCACCTCTATTTGTATTATTCCATTTTTTTAAAAAAAAAAACTGTGTAGGATATACTGAACAAGCTTATCATGGGATCTCTATTGTGTTCTCTTTGTTAATTAATTGGTTGAAGTTAAGAATGAATGGATGGAGGGATGGAAGGAGGGAGAAGAAAAAAGGAAGGAAAGAAAGAGAGAGAAAGAGAAAGAGGAGGGAGGGAGAGACAGAGGGAAGGAAGGAAGGAAAGGAAGGAAGGAAGGACAGACCATAGAATCATAGAATCCCATTCTGCCACGAAGGAAGAAACAACCAAAGCACTCCGGAGAGATGGCCATCCAGCATCTGTTTAAAAAACTCCAAGCAAGGAGACTCCACTACACTCCATCGAGGCAGCAACAGATTCCACTTTCAAAGTGTTCTTACCATCTGGAAGTTCTTCCTCATGTTTAGGTGGAATCTCTTTTCCTGTAGTTTGAAGCCATTGTCCCATGTCCTAGTCTCTGGAGCAGCAGAAAACAGGCTGGCTCCATCTTCCACATGACACCCTTTCATGTATTTAAACATGGTTATCATGTCCCCTCTTAACCTTCTCTTCTCCAGGCTAAACATCCCCAGCTCCCTAAACCGCTCCTCATAGGGCTTCATGGTTTCCAGGCCTTCTAGCATTTTGGTCATCCTCCTCTGGACACAAATCGATTGCTTGTGGCTGGACTCCTATTGGTGTCTTGTCCGTGGGCAAGTTCCCCTACAGAAGTGGTCGAACATATTTTTTTCTGATTTGGAACCACCATATTCAATTCAAGGTTTTGGAAGTAGAGTTGCACATGGGATGGCACTGTGCACAGATGCACATCGAACACACATTGCGCTCTGATGCAGAGGGATACACGTGCACATCATGTGTGGTTGTGCATTGTGCATCACGAGCACCAGGCACATGGAGATGTGCATGCACATTTGGTCGAACATTCAGTTGCACAACCTTGCAATTCTCTAACAAGGCAACACTTTGCACAACTGCTGTGAAAGCCTGTGAGCATTCCTTCTGTTACATTCCATCTCAAAGAACTGATTCCTTTTGTACGTTCTGAATCTCCAGAAAGAAAACAAGCAAGCCCAAAACAACATACCAAAGGGACATCTTTTCAACTCTGCTAAAGCTCTTGTGGTGGGAAGCCTGTGACTCACGGACTTATAATCGCCCAGTGCTTAATTCAGCCATTTTAGTTGCTCTCGATGCTTGAGATTAGCTGTCACGGCTGCCTCTGTTGACTTAAGCCCTGTTTGAAAAAGGCAAAGGCAGGGAGATGAGGAATTAAATCTTGAGCAGGAACAAATCTTGAGAAACAATGAAGGAGGTGAGAGAGTGAGCTTGATTCACTGATGACGAACCCAGCCCTTGTTCACACCACAAGGAAAAGGAAAATTTAAGCAAATTTGGACTGGGGCCAAATCTTTAAAGCTCAAACTGAAACGCCACCTTTTAAAATGGCAGAATCCTAGAATCCAAGAGTTGGAAGAGACCTCTGTGTGATTAAACTTTGTGTAGAAGTAAGAACAATTTAAAACGCATGCATTAAAAAGGCGAGAAATAAAAACAGTCCACAACAATGTGAAAATTTTGTTTTATATTGATGGTTGCTTTCCAAATGCATGTTGGAATAGAAAAGTTTCAGCTTTTGTTCATATGTTTTCATTTTGAGTAAACAGTTTCGGAGTTCCTAGCTCAGAAATTTCTGCAGTGGGTATGTACAGGCTATTGGCAATGTACAAATACAGTAATAATTTTATATTTGACAACAGAAGGTGCAGCTGTTCTACTTTCGTAAAATTTTAATACATCGCCAACTCTGGCATTATGAAAAAAGACAGCTAGCGGCCAATTCCCTGAATGCTGCAAATGGTGAGAAACCCTGGGACTTAACAGTCCAAAAATATCTAAAGGACTGCAGGGTCCCAACTCTTGACTTAATGTTCCCAGCCTTCTTCTTAGTGGCTATGTAACTCCCAGAGGTGTCTGAGGGATTATGGGACCTGTAGTCCAAAGCATTGGCTGCAACTCTTAGAGGTGTCTCGGGGATTATGAGACTTGCAGCCCAACATATGGGCTAAAATTCCCAGAGGTCGGATGGATTATGGGACCTGCATTTAAAACATGGGATGAAGTTTTCAGAGGTGTCTGATGAATGATGGGGCCTGCAGTCCAAAGCATTGGCTGTAACTCCCAAAGATATATGAGAGAGATTATGGGGCCTGCAGCCAAAAGCACCGGCTGTAACTCCTAGAGGTGACTGAGAGATTATGGAATCTGTAGTCCAAAATGGGCTAACCCCCCTACAAGTGTCTCAGGGATTATGGAATAGTCCAAAATGGGCAAACACTGCAAGAGGTATCTCAGGATTTGTAATCCATAACCTCTGGACTATATCTGGTAGGGGAAGGCAGGCGTATGGGAATAACTTATTAAAAATAGCATTTTTCATTTGCAAAATAGAAAGATTCTTGGCAGATCAAGCACTGCCCTGCCTTCTTCCATTTTTCCCAACTGTGTCCAGACAGACGTTGGTCTCCTGGCTACTCATAAAAAGGCACCGAGTCTCCTGGCCGCCTGCTCACATGCCTTGTTCATTCCCATTAAAGTTTCCCGTCCCTTCCAGAGCCCCGCCATCCCTTCCTGGTAGGTATTTCTTGGCTAGGAGCAGCTGTACGTGTCTTGTCATAAATTTTGGACTCTGCAAAATTATAGATGCAATCTTCCTCGGGTTAGCCAAGAAAGGAGATGCTAACCAGTGATTAATAATCAAAATAAAAAAAAGAAAAGACAGTGAGTTACCAGCATAGGTATAATTAAGGTGAATAGAGCTTTCTCTCTCACAGCATACACACTCACACACACACATGAGCG
Organism: Cyclura pinguis; assembly: GCA_030412105.1. Lineage (NCBI taxonomy): Eukaryota > Metazoa > Chordata > Lepidosauria > Squamata > Iguanidae > Cyclura > Cyclura pinguis. The sequence goes on from CM059601.1 coordinate 3,096,715, forward strand.
CGCGCACACACACAGACCGGCAAATCCCCATCGACTGACTTCCTCGCGCCACGCCCAGGAACACCCAGGCCTCGCCTTGCAAAAGTATTTCTCTTGTCATCATAGCCTACAGCAAACACCTACACCCTCCCAGAGTCTCTCCAAGGGAAAGCCAAGTCTTCCAGTATGGGGGACCGGCTTTGGAGAACCAGAGGACTTCCGGAGGTGATGGGAGGGAGACTCGCCAGGGTCAGCCAGCTTCTGCGGTGATTCACAGCCCGGCGCTGTTTGCAAATGGCACGCCTACACCCTTGAAGGTCTTACATGGGTGGGGTAAAATCTGGCCCACAGGCCATATGTGGCTCTTAAGATCATTTCTGAGAACATTGTGGATCTTCCGGCTCCCTTTTTCTCGCAGGGAGACTTCTGGGTTATCTCCTCTCTTATTCTTAATAAGGTTCCTCTTGTCTTGGCCTGGGGTGGGGAGGAACATGCTAAAATCTCCCCCAGCATTCTGATGCATGAAATAACAAAGGTAAAAGGTGGTGGTGGTGGGGGGAGTTGAGCTGTCCAAGGTCCTATGTGGGGATGCATCTCCTTCACCCCCTTGCAGTTCCACAGACTGAACTGCAAACCGGGATGATGCTTTGCTGAAACAAGTCTATGAGGTTTTCAGGAAGCAAGAACTGGTAGTTATGGGTGAATTCAGTTATCCCGCTATCTGCTGGGAGACTCTGTCTCTAACAAATTCCTGAAGTGTCTTGCAGATGACTTCCTCTTTCAAAAGGAGGAGAAGGAACAAGGGGATCAGCAATCCTGCATTTTATTCTAACTGACAGGAAGAGGTCAGTCTCTGGAATAAAAGCAGCTGGTATTTTAGGAGGAATGACCATGTATGCCAGAAGTCATGATTGTGGGACAGGCCCCAGCATGGATCAGATTTCTTGAAGAAGGATTTGCTGAAAACAAAATCACAAAACAATTCCCTGGAAGAAGAAAAGTGGGAAACATTTGACAAAAGCCAGTGTGGCTGCACAGTAAACTCAAGGAGGGAGTGAAAAGAAAAACGAGCATGCATAAAGAACGGAAGGAAGAAGAAATCAACAAGGAAAAGTACAAAAATGCGGTCCAAGCTTTCAGGAATAGTGTAAGAGAACTGAGCTGAGACTAGCTGGAGAATCAGAGAGCAACAAGAAGGGGTTTTACAACTAAGTTCAAGGCAAGAGAAAGGCCAAGGAAATGGTGAGATGACCGCTCAGCAAGGATAGTAAAATGCTAACAGATCACAATGAAAAGGCAGAATGGCTCAATACCTATTTTGCATTGGTTCTTTCCCAAAAAGAAGACTCTGTGCGTCTGTGCATCTTTGCTTTGGTAAGGAGTTCAAATTGCAAATCCAGATTGATACAGAGTTAGGAATCACCTGGTTAATCTTAATCAGCAGGGCCTAATGAACTGCATCCTAGAGTGCTGAAGCAACTTGCTGTCATACTAGCAGAACCGCCTGCCATTCTTTTGAGAAATTTTGGAGAATGGGTGAGGTGCCGTGGGACTGGAGAGAAGCAAACATGCCTTGTTCTTCCAAAAAGATTAAAAAATATATGTAGGAAATTGCAAGCCAGTCAGCCTTTGTGGCAGGCGAGGCGAGTGGCAGTGGGGAGGCAGGCAAGGGGTTCCTCTTTTTTGCACCCCTCCCTCAGCGTTGGCGACTGCGGCATGTGCCCCAGTCGCCCCGGCCTAGATACGCCTCTGGGTAAGAGCTGTTTGACAGCGGAATACTCAGCTGCCTCCGTGGAGCGTGGTCTCCTTCCTTCTTTGACGGTTTTTAAGGAGAGGCTGGACGGCCATCTGTCCAAGAGAGGGCTTGGACGGTGTCTTCCTGCAGGGCAGAACGGGGCTGGACCGGATGGCCCCTGGGGATCTTTTCCAGCTCTGTGATTCTATAAGGACTACAGAGTACTAGCAGATGTGCTGGCAGATGTTTAGGCTACGCTGGGATGCTACAGGATTGGTTGGCGGCGTTCGTGGAGCTGGTGAGTCCATACTGTGAGAGAACAGTCCATCGTACTGACTGTATCCCCTAAATAAGGTTGACGGTTGCAGACCAGAGAGGGGTCACGGAACTGGTGTTTGATCCAGGATGCCTGGGCCCTCAGGTTGAGACAGACAGACAGACAGACAGATAGATAGATGCAGTCACGTAGGGACAGGGGGACTATGGAGACGGTTTGCCCCAGGTGGCAATTTTTGGGGGGCGTCCCAGCTCGTTGCCACACCCCCTCGTACTGTGGCCAAGCCCCCCTCGCTGTGGCCCTGCCCCCATGTACCATAGCCCCACCCTACACACTGTGGCCACACCCCCTCGCACTGTGGCCGCGCCCCCTACGCCGTGGCCTCCCCTACGCCCCCTCCCCGTGCACTCTAAGCTCCGCCGTTGGATAGATGCTAGATTTCGGGCTCAGCAATAGGAAGGTAAATCTTCATAAATTTCTTTCTTGTGAGCAAGAATGCATGATTTTGCCATTTTGCTTCCTGCTGCAAAAAAAGGAAAGGAGAAAATGGCAACCTTTTCAAGAAATATTTACAGTCCTGAACTTATCCTTCATGACACAAAACACGTTTTGGGGGATTAAAAGTCCTTTTCTGTGGAGAAAACCAAGTTTACTGTATAGAACTCACTTTCTGCAGAGAAAATGCTATTTTGTGTGTTTTTAAAAAGGCCGTCTGAGTTTTCTGTGCAGAATAAATCCCCAGCTGTGAAAGTTTTTGTCCCTCTAGTATTCTCCTCATCAACGTTTCCTGACTTTTGAGAACTTTTCATTGACCATTCAAATATTTTTGAATATTTTTGAGTATCCCCGCTCAGGATGGGACAGGAGGGTGAGGCACTCAGTCTGCTCGGGAGACACATTCTCCCGGTCACAAGGCAGTCAAACCTCTTGCTTGGCAACCCTGGCCGCCTTCTCTGGGATCGGCTTCCATTCTGCCTGATTTCACATCCCCAGGTGATCTTCGTGGCCAAAGCCAGACACAAGAGTATTCAGCAAAGCTGTGGGGTGTGTGTGTGTGTGTGTGTGTGTGAAAGAAAGAGAGAACAAAAGAGAAAAGAAGAGAAATTAGGAGGTGCTGGGTGTCACCACTACATTACTAATGACACATCAGTGGAAATATTTACATGCGCTATTCTTTTTCGTTTCAAATTATGTCTAGACTGCTATTCTTCTTCTTCTTCTTCTTCTTTTTGTAAAGGATACATCATAGTGGCTCACTTGCTAAAAGCAACAATAGTTACTGCTATCAGCAAACTTCCAAAAAGCTCTGACAAAATGTCAGGGCATGCCCTGCAACTGTCCTGATTTGGCAGGGACAGTCTTCATTCGTCCTCTGCCATCTCACTTTTTCACCTGCTTTTAAAATGTCCCGGTTTCTCTCCTCTCCAGCCGCTTCCCCCTTTTGTCCTCAGCTTACTTTAATTGCTGCAAACTGAGTTCAAAAGTGCAAAAAGGAGTTTGCATTCAGCTAACTCAACAGGAGGGAGAGGAGAATGGAGGCAGAATCTTGCCCTTCCCAGGAGGCTCAGGCAAAAGCAAACTGCTGCAGCCTCTGCTAGCTTGTGTGCTCTTCAGGATTGATAACTTCTGCCATCTTGGCCACACTCTGATGTTTCTTGGCCATGTGTGTTCTGTTTTTTTTTTATCTGTGAAATGTTTATCTCCTCCTCCAGCAGATCTCAGTCTCTAGGTAGGCATATATATGGAGAGGCACTTATTGATGGATGGAAATCCAAGGGTGTTTAGAGCTTTGATTGTCATCATGGGCACCTTGAATTCAGACTGTAAGCAAATTGGCTCCCTGTAAAATTTCCTTCAACCAATGTTGTATGGTTTTGATGGAAAGTCCCCATCGGAACTCCACATGCTGCTTTTTGCAGCACCCACAATGTCTGGTTTGTCTTCAAGGGCAGCCCCACACAAAGTGCATTGCAGTAGTCTGATCGGAAAATCACCAGAACATGAACTACCATGGCTAGGTTACTGACATCCTGGAAAGACAGTAGCTGGTGGGCCATTTGAAGCTGGGCTCAAGCACTCTGAGCCATGGAGTCTAGCTGGGTCTCCTGAGACACAGATGGATTTGGACGTCTTGGAAAACCATGCTGAAAGAGTTATCATCAGTGGGTGTGCTGAGGTTGCAAGTGGAGTACCATGGGATTCTGCCTTGGGGCTGATCTCTTTAGCATTTTTGTAAATGATCTAGATGGCAGGGTGGAGGGAATCCTTACGAAGTTTGCAGATGATACAAAACCTAGAGGTGTGTTAACATATTGGAAGGTAGGAATAGAATTAAACAGGCCCTTGATAGACTAGAAAACAGGGCCAAAATTGATGAAATGAAACTCAACAGAAACAAATTCTGTATTTAGGCTGCAAAAACCAAATGCACAGGTATAAGATGGGTGTGTGTGTAGCAGGCTCAGTAATAATATATGTGAAAAGGACCTTGGGATAATTGTTGATGATAAGTTCAACATGAGCATTTTGAACAACATTGTGAAGGGACGCCATGTAGAGGAAGGAGAGGGCTTGTTTACTGCTGCTCCAGAGACCAGGACAAGGAGCAATGGATTCAAGCTGCAGGAAAAGAGATTCCACCTGAACCTCAGGAAGAACTTCCTGACAGTCAGGGCTGTCCGGCAGTGGAACCTGCTGCCTCCATGGAGTGTGGTGGAGTCTCCTTCCTTGGAGGTTTTTAAGCAGAGGCTGGATGGCCATCTGTTGGGAGTGCTTTGATGGGTGTTCCTGCATGGCAGGGGGTTGGACTGGATGGCCCCTGGGGTCTCTTCCAACTCTGCCTTTCTATGATTCTATGATTCTATGAGCCAAGAGTGTGATGCTGGAACAAAGAAGACAAATGCTATTTTACCCTGCATTAATAGAACCATAGTTTCCAAGTCAAAGGAAATAACAGTCCCATGATATTCTACACTAGTCAGACCTCACCTGGAGTACTGAGTCCATTTCTGGTTGCCTCATTTTAAGAATGGTACAAACAATTTGTAGCAGGTTTGGAGAAGGGCAACAACGATAATTTGATGTAAGGAGAACAAAACTTGAGGAGAGGTTAAAAGAGTTGGGCATCTTCAGCTTGGTGAAGAGAAGACTGGGAAGTGATATGATTGCACTGTTTAAATTCCTCCTCGTTTGGCAGTGGAAGCAGCTGCCTCGAGAGGTGCGCGGGTCTTCTTCTGAAGATGTCTTCAAAAAGAGGCTGGACAGTTGCCTACTGGGAATGTTCTAGTGGGAGATCCTATATTGGGCAGGGGGTGGGACCTGATGTCCCAATGGGCCCCCTCCAACTCCATGATTCTATGATTCCAAGCAGCCCCATCTGGGACAGGTTACTTGCACACTATCTGGAGCTGGGAACCACCAATTTATTGGGATTCAGATGCAGATCGAAGGAGAGACTTTGGTGGACAAGGTGAGCCCCGGTTGTCAAGAGAGTCAAGCTACTAGTGGTCTCAATGCCAGTGAAGCAGTGAGTCTGCTCCAGGATTTAGTCAGAACTTCAGTCTAAGTTATCCAAAGTGCTGATCCTGTTTTGGAAACAGAGTTCAGCACCTTGGACAGTTCCTTTCCAATTTCTATTAAACTGCTCTGGAAGCATTAATAATATCTTCAGAGAAACAAATCTAGTTACAAATGTGTATTAGAAAGTACTACATGAAAGTTAATGAAGTGACAGCTGAGGGGAATACAGGGCTAGATTGTCCTACAGAAACCAGACCCACTGGAGGGGCAACCATGGCCAGGCCATGTAAAAGGCCTGGGCACCAAGAAGCTATATGAGGAGCAGGTTAGGGAGCTGGGGATGTTTAGCCTGGAGAAGAGAAGATTAAGAGGTGACATGGTAGCCATGTTTAAATATTTGAAAGGATTCATATGGAAGGAGCAAGCTTGTTTTCTGCTGCTCCAGAAACTAGGACACAGAGCCATGGCTCCAAACTACAGGAAAAGAGATTCCACCTAAACGTTAGGAGGAACTTCCTGGTGGTAAGGGTAATTGAACAGTGGCAAACACTGATGCTTCAGCAGAGGAAGGTGGAATCTCCTTCTCTGGAGGTTTTTAAGGAGAACCAAGCCATTTCTTGGGAATGCTTGAATGTGTCTTCCTGCATGGCAGAAGGGTGGAGTGGATGACCCTTGGGGTCTCTTCCAAGTCTAGGATTCTGTGATGCTATAATGACTGGATAGCACTTGCATAGAGTTACATGCTGGCAGGTTTTAGACTATGCTGAGATGATATTCTTGGGAGATTTTTAACAGAGACAGGCAGCCACCCGTCAAAGGAACGTTCTGATGGTGCCTTCCTGCCTGGCAGAACGGGGCTGGACTGGATGGCCCTCGCGGGGTCTCTCTCCCAACGCTATGATTCTATGATTCCTTCTTTGCTGTCTTTCCAGTGGCAGGTGAAGCTCTTTTCGTTCCAGGATATGTTTGGGAACTGATTGTTTTTACAAGAAAAGGGTTTTTTCATAGAGTGGCACTGTTTTTATTCTTCGCTTAAAAGTAGTTTCAATGGTTTTAATTCTGTTGTTAGCTTAGGGCAACTTTTTGTGAGTTTTTAACTATATGTGGTATTATTGCAATTGTCTCTATTTTGTAAGTCACTTTGACTCCCAGTTTGGGAGAAAGCCAGCGTGATGTAGTCGTGGCCTGAGTGCTGAAATAGGACTCCGGGAGACCGGCGTTCGAATCACTGCTCAGCCATGGAAACCCAGAGGGTGATGCTGGGCAAGTCATACTCCCTCAGCCTCAAAGGAAGACCATGACAAACCTCCTCTGAACAAACCTGGTCAAGAAGATCTTGTGACAGGTTCACCTTAGTGTCAGTATAAGTGGGAAATGACTTGAAGGCAAGCAACAACAACAAACAAACAAACAAAGGGATGGATGGATGGATGGATGGATGGATGGATGGATGGATGGATGGATGGATATCCACAAAGTGCCAATATTTCTCTGGAACTGCATGCAGAAAGGTTCATTTCTCCCACATGCAAGAATGAAGAATGAAAAAATTCACCTCCTTATTTTGGATTAGTAGTTCCGGGCTGCAGAGTGAAGAAAAAAACCCCAAAAGCTTCCTAGCTGTAAGAAAGGAGCAAGAAAGAAACCAAAGGAGACCTTCATAAAATGCCAGTTTCCTAGGAAAAAGAGAATAAGAGAGAGAGAGAGAGAGCAGAAAATGTAAATCAGTTAACAGTTACACAATCGGGTAATTAATTATCTGTGGGTGTAGTCACATGCCATTCTTCTGCCTTTAGGTATAATTGAGCCGAAGGGTACGTTAGAACTGGGAAGGAGAAGGGGAAAAGACGATGTGCACTCTTAAAATCCACACAGAACATCTCCCTTGAGTTGGTTATCTCTCCATTCACCCAACAGTTATGAAAGCGAGAAAGTGGGCCAAGCTGCCTTTCTCACCTAGCAGCCCTCCTAGGGAGGTAAATCTTTGTGAAGTTTATTCTTAGGTATGAACAAATTATTTAGCCAAGCCTTTTCTCCCTCCTGTAAGAAAGTTTTCGAGAGAAAAAAACAAAAACAATGATATTTAGGACTATTTGCACTTTTTCTGCACCAAAAAACGCTGACATTTTTGTCACACTTTCTACATAGAGCACAGTATTTTCTGTGCAGAAAGCCACATTTTATGTGCACAAAACAACATTTCCATGCAGGCATTGCTTGCTGCATTGCATGCACACAGACACGCAAAATCTCAACTGGATTTCTGATGCAAGAGAAAGCCCCAAACTGCAAAGATTCTTATCGTACAGGATTCTTGCCAGCAGGGTGTAGGGACTGCCAATAGGATTCAGGTCATATTTTCCAAGATCTGGTTCTGAGGCAGAACTTTAGCAGTCTGGTGAAATTTCACAGCGATCAGGGCTACTTCGGATTGGTCTTAATGCCAGAGGTTTGTTTGCAGCTGCCCTGTGTTTCATTCAGCCCAGCCTTGCCTTCTCCAGCAGGCACCGAGAGCTTTCCAAGACCTCAGTTCAGGGTGAGAGGTGGTAACTTTCCCAGGAAAAGGAGACGGAATCCAGGATCAGTTTGCAAAGCATGGACTCTGCTCCCAAGAAGCAACCTGTCTCTCACACTAGGCACCCCATTTGGCACATCTACTGAAATGCCATGATGCATTGACTGAGATCCTACGTCATAGAATCCTAAAATCCTAGAGTAGGAAGGGTCCTTATGGGCCATTGAGTCAAACCCCCTGCTCAGTGCAGGAACTCCATTTAAATGATCCCATCAGATAGCTGTTCAGCCTCTTTTTGAAGACTAAAGACTAAAGCCACGAGCAGACTCACTGCCTCACTGTGTCAGGTCAGCTTTGTTCTCCCTGCCATGCTTTTATGTCTGCCTTGCTTTGCTGCTTTATTGGGCTTTACAGTTAGGGGATGATGGGATTAGCTGGGAAACATTGTGCTGGGAGTGAGGAAATGTTATTGTAATAAACTGTGAGAAGGGAACAAGTACAGGCAGACAGACTCAGCTGGAAGGTCAAACTGTTGGCAAACTGAGCAAGAAAATGGGACAGAAGAGCCTGGGAAAGGAGTTGTTATGATTAACTATCAAATAGAATGCTAACACACAGAAATTTGCAATGTTACAGCAAATTCATCACTTCTTCAGTCCTGGCAGTTGCCTAGATGTGCAGTTGTTTTCTTTGATGTTCCTGAATAAAGCTTTTGTAATCTCTAAGCATAATTACTCAAACTCTGAGCTGTCCTGTGCATCACACACTGACATTGAGGCCACCAGTAGCTTGACTCTGTTGGCAACCAGAGGCTCACCTCATCCACCAAAGACTCCCAGTTAGACCCTCGGTTGAATCCCGATAACAATTGGTGTTGCCCAGGTCCAGGAAGCGTGTAAGTAAATGTTCAAGATGGAATAGCTTGGAATCGCAGAATCATAAGCCATTTCTGCCCAACACTGTTACAGTGCTGTCATTCCACTTTCAACCCCCTGTGGAATTCTGGGATTTGTAGTTTGCTGAGGCCAAAGAGCTCTCTGGCTGAGAATTATAAATGCCCTTCCTTAAACTCTAGATCCCAGGATTCCACAGGAGGTTGAAAGTGGGATAATAGCACGATCACAGTCTAGTGTGGAAATGGACAGAAAGTCGGAAGGGGCCTCCGAGCCACCGAGTCCAACTTCCTGCTCAATGTAGGATCTCTGCTAGAGCATCCCCAGCAGAACGTAGCTGTCCAGTCTCCTTCTGAAGATGTCCAGAGAAAGAGACCCCACCACCTCTCTAGGAAATGGGTTCCGTTGCCAAAATGGTCTCACGGTGAAGAAGTTCCTTCTAATATTCAATTGAAATTGACCCTCCTGTAACCTCAAACCATTAGACCTGGTCCTACCTTCTGGGGCAGCAAAGAACAGGTCTGCTTCCACCTATCTATGAATTCCTTTGGGGTATTTAACCTCAGCATCTCATGCTAGCATAGTATAAATTTACACTCACGTAGTTACACATGTATTTACGTAGTTGCTATCCCACCCTTCTGCCGAACGTGGAGATTGTGCAATCGATCGTATGTCTGCCAGTGTGCTTGCTTATTGCCTCCTTGCACAATGGGGAATGATGGGCACGGACTGTTTCTGCAGTCCGAGGGAATCAAGTGGTACGTTGAAGGCCCTGGCAGAGGGTTACTCGTCGCCCAAGAATGTGCAGCTGCACGTGAAACACTTACAGTTGCAGGAGTTGGCTCACACAACCATAAATGAGTACGGACATTGCACAATGGCCAAAAAGGGCCAGCTGCACGAGTAAGGGAAATCACAAGTGCATGAAACACCAGCAGGGTTCCAGCCAGTAGTACATAAAAGAACCATAAAACCTGAAGCAAAAAAGCGAAACAGCTCTGAGAGTCATTTTCCTTCTCCAAACAATTGTGGTGCTGTGTGTGTGGATACTTGCATCTCTTACCTGTCGGCTTAGAACTGAATAGCTGAAAGGAAAGTCATAAGGAAACTGATGATGACTTTTCCATCCTGTATTCCTAGGTACCATCAAGTCAGTTAGGGACTCATTCAGCATCGCCATAAATAGGCAGTTGGGCCCAAATCCTGGTAAATCATTCTCCTTTTTTCTCCTCTTTGGTCCTTTGGGTTTCCTCCATAATTTAGCAAAAAGACATTCTTGCCATTTATCTCTCTCTCTCTCTCCCCCCCCCCCCACCTACCTACCTACCTATGTAGGCATTATGGAACTGCTCCACCATCCAACTCTGACTACATCTAACCTCTTCTGATTTTGGAAGCAAAGCAGAGGCAGGCTTGGTTTAGTATTTTAATGGGGCATCAGCGGTAAACACCAGGGACATCCAGGCAGGTTTCTTGCTGGGACTCTGGATGGCCATTGCTGCCAACCAAAGCTGCCAAATAGAGGAGTAGGTGGAACCAGGATTCTTTCCTAGGGCTTGACTCAGGAGAAGGCAGCTTCCTACAGCACTAGGCCAGAAGGTCCAGGCTCAATCCCTGCTTGGCATCTCCAGGTAGGGCTAGGAAAGAATCCTACCTTAAACTCCAGTGGAGAGCCATGGCTGTCAACTAGAGCTGGCTGTACTAGGCTAGTTGGACACAAAGGGTCTCATTTTACTATAAAGCAAATTCCTCTGTTTCCACACAGATGATGGCTAGACTGAGAGCTAGCATGCTGTCGTGGTTTGAGCATGGGACTATGACTCTGGAAAAAAGGGTTCAAATCTCTGTTTGGCTGTGGAAACACTGCAGGTGACCTTGGTGAAGTCACTCTCCCTCAGCCTCAGAGGGAGACAAGGCAAACCCTCTGTGAACAAATCTGGCCAGGAGAATCTCATTATAGGATCACTTTAGAGTTGTCGTAAGTTGGAAGCAACCTGAAGGCACATGACAACAATGCTACGCCACACCTTGCATCCTCCCCCAGTCTGGCTAACCACTGGCCTTGCCTTCTGGGGTGGTGGGGCTTGGAATTTCTCACTGAAACATGCATAGCCTCTTGAAGACACCTGATCTTGTGATTTTGGAAGCATTCTGGTTGCCCCCAGGGAGAGTGGAACTGAAGAAGAGACACTTCTGTTTCAAGGCTCCATCTTGGAAGGATCTAAAGGAAATTAAACACCAGGGGAGGTGAGATTCTCTCCAAGCACTCAGGACTGATGGAGGTTCAGTGAAGGTTTTCCTACACAGCTGTTGCTGCAACGCTTCTTCTTTGCTCTCCTTCCAATCCCCGGAGGCCATGGCCCTGGGAGTGTGTTGTTCTAAGATCAAGATCATTTTTAATTAAACCCTCGTGCATCGCATTGGGCTAGATGGACCTGGGTTCTGACTCAGCAGAGGAACATTCTTCCACGACACAAATATTAATAATGGGAGATGAACATCCTTGAAAGAGATGTTGACACCATCATCAATGTCTCCCATTGCCCAATCTTTCCCTTTATTATTTGGGGTAATAGCAGGCACACCGGGTGGGGTCCCATGTAAACTAAACATATGGCATCCAATGTGACCGAAAATATGTATATGAAAAATTCAGGGTGCATCTAGACTGATTGAAAAAGGTCAGAAAGGCCTGTTTTTTTCCGTTCCTGTTCTTTCCCATTTTTAATTTTGGATATCTATACACCTTTAGTTTATCCCAGAATATTCCTGGTAAGATTAGAGATACACATTTGTGTATATTTTCCAATAGCACACGTTTGGACTGTTTAAACTTTTTAAAAATGTGAGCCAGGTTACGTATGTATAAAACCTACTTCAAGGCTTGCTGCACCTTTGCCGGGATGGGAGTGCGACTGCAGAAGGGAGCGCAAGCAACGCCTGCCTGACTTCTGCAGTGCGGCCCGGTTTTTCCCATGCTGCACCAGGAAAGGAAGCACTGATTGTGCTTCTGTCCCTTCTGCATGGCTGGGAGTGACGGGAGCATCATGTGATCATGGGCACTTAACGGATTTTTTTCCGTTACGTGAATATCCTGTGATCACGACACGTGGGGATGCACTGGCTGCAAGACCGTGATGACGTCGTGTGAAAACATGACCCGTGGACTGCTGCTGTTGTGTCCCAAACCTGTGACTGCGACACCATGCAGAAATGGTCTCAGTCTCAGGAAGTCATAGAGTCATGGAATAATAGAATCATAAAGTTGGAAGAGACCCCAGGGGCCATCGAGTCCAACCCCCAGCTATGCAGGAACACTCATCAAAGCACCCCCGACAGATGGCCATCCAGCCTCTGCTTAAAAACCTCCAAAGAAGGAGGAGACTCCACCACACTCTATGGAGGCAGCAGCAGATTCCACTGTTGGACAGCTCTGACCATCAGGAAGTTCTTCCTGAGGTTCTGGTGGAATCTCCTTTCCTGCAGCTTGAATCCATTGCTCCTCGTCCTGGTCTCTGGAGCAGCAGAAAACAAGCTCGCTCCTTCCTTGAAATGACATATCTTCGAATATTTAAACCTGGCTATCGCGTCCCCTCTTAACCTTCTCTTCTGCAGACTAAACATCCCCAGCTCCCTGAGCCGCTCCTCATAGGACTTCATGGCTTCCAGACCCTTCACCATTTTGGTCGCCCTACTCTGGACATCCTCCAGCTTGTCCATATCCTTCTTGAATTGAAGTGAAAAACTGAATCTCAAAACCAGCTCTCCCAATAGTTTTCTATGCAGAAAAACTGGCAAGAAGGTGGAAAAAACAAAACACATAGGTGGGGAAAAATACAGGAAATCAATTTGGTAGATGGAAAAAAATATAAAAACTAGGCTTTTACATGATGGCAGTATATGGAGATTCTTAGGCCATTTCTGCACTAGGGTGTTATAGTGCTGTTATTCCACTTTCAACAGGATCCTTTCCAGGATTCCATAAGATGTGGAAAGTGGGATGATAGCACTAAAACTCTCTAGTGTGGAAATGGCCATATCTTCCAATGGCCCCAGTTTGGCAGGGGCAGTTGAATGGAATCCTCTGTGATACTACTTTTTCTGCTACTTTTAAAATGTCCCAGCTTCTCTCTCCTCCTCCGACTCCCACTTTCTCCCTGTCCTCATCTTACTTCAGTTGCTGCAGACTATGTTCTAAGCACAAATGTAGTTTACACTCAATGAACTCATAAGAAAGGAAAGGAGATGAGGGCAGAGTCTTGCTTTTCAAGCAAAAGGAAACTGCTGCAGCCTCTCCTGGCTTGTGTTGCTTGGCCAGCGTGTCCCGATCTTCATCCGTGAAATGTCGGAGAGTACGGTGATTGGATGCAGCTACATCTACCTTGGCTTTCTTTGTTGTCCTTTGCTTTCAAGATGGGCCCGGAAAGAGGGAGGAGCCTAAACTTCTCCCCCTTGATAAAAGCTGGAATGCTTGACTCTCCCTAGAGCCAAAACCCAACAAGATCCCTTCCCTCCCAGCCCAGTTATGAGCCTGGAGCCAAGGAGTTGATGCATCTTGTGTTGAGCAATGCCCAACCTCATTTCCATAGGTTGATTAGTCCCTTTTCACGGTTTGCTTCCTCAGAACCTGTCTGAGTCTTTGGGGATGATTCATCAGAGGGATGGAAATGCTAAAGGCTGTTGTAAGAAAGAAATAAAAAAAAAACGAGGTGGGGAAAAAAAACTGGGGTGAAGTTCACTACAGGGCATTCTGCTGGAGCCAAAGAAGATAAATGAAAGTTGCAAAACTGATGTTCACGGGAGAGGGTGCAGAACGTGTTGGGCAACCCTTCCTGGAAGCCTTCTTCTGGAAGACAACATGAGAACACTTGATGTCTGTCATTGGGCCGTTCTCTATGCGTGCAGGATTATGCAACCTTCCAAGGCAGAGACCTCACCCGGAATCCTGTATCCAGTTCTGGGCACCACAATTCGAGAGGGATATTGACCAGCTGGAATGTGTCCAGAGGTGGGCAACCAAAATGCTGGAAGGCCTGGAAATTATGAAGTCCTCTAGGGAGCTGGGTTTGTTTAGCCTAGAGAAAAGAAGATTAAGAGGGGACATGACAGCCATGTTTGAGTACTTGATGAGATGTCATAGGGAAGATGGGGCAAGCTTGTTTTCTGCTGCTCCAGAGACTAGCACATGGAGCGATGGATTCAAACTACAGTAGCCGCTCCACAGTCGTGACGGTTCAGGGCGCAGAACCCTTGTGAAAGTGGGAAACCATGAATAACTGCTCCTCCGTGATCCCCCTCACAATCCTTTGCCTTTGGCCCAGTGTTAGGGAGTGCGGGGGGGGGGGGAGACAAGCTAAAAGGCTTACCAGTACTTTCCCCTCAGACAAAGAAGAAGGAAGTTCTAGAGTTCTAATTACTTCCCACAGCCATCTTGAGAAAGAAGGAGCAAAGAGAGCACCTGACCAATCGGCAGCCAAATGTGCAGTCACATGTCACAGAGACCATGCCTTCAGCAGTGGGAGGAGTCTTTGCTCACTCAAAAGAAAAAAAAAAACATCCATTTTAAACACAAGCCTGGAAAGCCTGGGGTGAGAAGTGCAAGGGAATGGGAGGAGGGAAATGGTGGGGTGGGGGAGACAAGCATGTGCCTTGTGAATAATCAAATTCATGAAGGTCAAACCCACAAATGTGGAGGGAGGCCTGAATAGTTAAAAGAGAGACCACCTAAAGATTAGGAAGACCTTATTGGCAGTAAGAGCAGTTTGACAGCGGAATACACTGCCTGGGTGTCTCTTTGGAGTCTCTTTCTTTGAAAATTTTTTTAAAGAGAAGCTAGATGACCATCTGTCAAAGGGAAAACTTTGACTGTGTATTCCTGCATGGCAGAATGGGATTGGACTGGGTGACCCTTGGGGTCTCTTCCAGAGCTATGATTCGATGAGTCTATGAACTCCTTGTCTGGAAGCTTGAAAGTCCAACCAATTGGCATAACCTTTTTTGGATAAAGTGTTGCCAGAGTGAAAGCCAAAGAGGGTCTCTGTACCTTTAATGGTTTTTAGAAGACTGAATTTCAGCAGTGTTGCTTGTCACACAACCAAGTAACAAGCAACACTTGCTAAAATTATCTTTTCTATACAACAGTCGGCAAGGTTGAAGGCAGCAGTAGAAGAGGAAGACCATATGACAGGTGGAGATAGAGGGCATTTCCGCACTAGCCTGCTATAGCGCTCTGATTCCACTTTCAACATCCTATGGAATCCTGGGGTTTGCGGTTCCGGGAGGGGCCGGCTGGCCCCTCCCGGAACCGCAAACCCCAGGATTCCATAGGATGTTGAAAGTGGAATCAGAGCGCTATAACAGGCTAGTGCGGAAATGGCCAGAGTCAAGCAAGGAAACCAGGGATGGCTTGAATTTGCAACACCTGAGCAGGACTGTTGATAACAGGATGACTTGGAGGGTTGCCCTAAGTTGAAGTCAATGTGACAGAAATTAACAACACCACAATTATTGAAGGCACAAGAGCCCTTTCTAATTTTTAATCTGGCAACCCTGTCGTGGATTATTTATTTATTTATTTAACTTACATCCCATCTTCCTCCCAATATGAGACCCAAAGTAGCTCCCAATATGAGTTAAATCAAAGTGCATTTAAAACCGTGGATGCTACAGGAATAAACGCATTAACCAATCATATTTTTGATTAAAATTTTACTAATGTAAAACAGAAACAAAGAATTGGCAAAGAATAACAAAAAACTGAACATGTTTGAAAAAGAAAACAGAAAGGATGTACCTATTCATGCATACTCACACTCACTAACATCTATACCTTTAACACCATAAGTTCCAAAATAACCTCATACCTTCTAGAATAACACTCGTGTCACATTTACGTACTTCATTTTCTTCTTCTCACTTATTTACTTCTTCTTATGTACTTTCCATTCACTTACTTCCAGCCCAGCTTTGGTTTCTATTTTCTTTCTTATTGAACACAGATTAATTTTTCTTACAGTATATGATTATCTTGATTCTATTATTTCCTTCATTACTTCAGTTGTCTTAATTCTACTCTATTCTATTGTTTCCTGAAAATTAATGAATAACGGTGTTTATACCAATACTTTTAATTTTATCATTCTAAAAAGCTTGCTATCTCCAGCAGTCCCCATCTGCCTTTTAAGTAAGTGATTAATGGATCTTGGTTTTTAACAAATTCTTCCAAAGGTTAAGGTTAACCAAACATATTAAGAGCATCAATTTAAAGGAATGTTAAAGGATCATTAGAATATAGTAATAATGATAAAGAGGTACAGGCATCTCCTGCTCATTATTGACACGTTTTTCAACATTCCACTCTTCCAATGGTTATAAATTATAGACCTGTTGCATTAATTCAACAAAGACTCTGCTCTTTGATCAGTTCTTTTTGCTTTCTTGCCCACGGAGGCTTGCTTGGGACCATGCCCCTGTGTGGCGTGTGCGCTGCTTGCAAAACGAGTTGGGGTAAAGTGAAGGCACCAAGCTGAATGAGAGACTTTGCACAGTTGCGTAGGGACACGGGGGTAGAGGGGGGTGATTCGCCCCAGGCAGCGACGTTTGGGGGGCGTCCCGGCCCGTGGCCGCGCCCCCGCGTGCCCTGGCCACGCCCCCATGAGCTGCAGCCACGCCCCCACGCACCGTGGCCACACCCCTTGTGCCGTAGCCATGCCCCCTCCACACAGTCCAAGCTCCGCCACTGGCTTTGCGAGCGGTGCATGTATGCACAGTTGGCCTCCCTTGCGCCTCCATAATTCTCTCATGTTCCCCACACGGCTTCTGCTTTTCAACCAGTTCCATTTTCTGACAGTGCTCCGGTCTCTAACTTGTCAAATAAGTAGGGGAAGCCTATGCCACATCCCAGTTAAAAGACCTTCTGCAACAGACAGTTAACACTCAAAGGCCTATGTAAACAGAGGCCCCTCCCAAAACTGCAAACCCCAGGATTCCATAGGATGTTGAAAGTGGAATCATAGCACTATAACAGTGTGATGGGGAAAGGCCCAGAACGTCCTGCCTAACAATTGGCCTTTCGCTAATCCTCTGGTAACGGAAGATATCTTAGGGCCGTCTTACCTATCTTAGGGCCATCTTACATAATATAGAAAATTAGCAGTTTCGTGTTTAAGAACTCTCAGGTGGACACCTTCTTGACCTGATGGCTGGCTTGCAGTTTATCCATAATGCCTGGAATTTCCTCTTCCTGACACTGCTGTCTCACAGCTAGAGTCAAAATGTCACTCTTGAATGGTCAGCCTCAACCTTTGGTTCCATTCAGCTGTCTTAAACTTAATATCCAGAATCGCCATCAGGATGGCCAGAGTTCAGGTATTCTGGGAGTTGACGTCCCAAACATCTGGTGGACCAGATGCTGAGAGCTTAATATCCTAGACTTTACCACCGCAAAGAAGTCGTGGAGAAGGGAAGCATGCCGTACTTGTGCTGCCAGTCACTAGAGCCCTGGTGATCCAGTAGCTAAATGCCGGTGCCGCAGCCACGAGGTTGTGAGTTGGATCCTGCCGGGCTCCAGGTTGGCTCAGCCTTCCATCCTTCTATAGGTCGTTAAAATGAGTACCCAGCTTGTTGGGGACAATCAGCTAAAATCCATTGCAAACTGCTTTAGGGATGCTTCACACTGATAAGGGGTCTAGAAATGTAACTGCTATTGCTAATGTCCCGTGGGCCTTGCTAATCAAAGCAACCCCAGTGGGTCGGTGATGGTTGGGTTCACGGAGTTTCCATGAGAAGTCCCCACTGAGTAGAAGCTACTCCTTCGGAGGACTTCCTCACATATAAGGCAAATGTTGTTGTTTTCCCTTCCAACAGGGATAAGATAAAGCCGAGGCCAAGCAGGAGAGAGCTTATTTTAGGCCTGTGTTACGCAGAAACCTTAAAAAAGACGGTATCGTGATGCCCAGGGAGCTGCCTCAGCAACGTGCTCCGGGGCTAATGACACTTTTCCGATTTGGTCACCCCTGAAATATATCGATGACCTAAACTCCTCCGCATCTCATATTCAAGCATCGAGGTGTGTTGCTAGCCGGCAGCTCCCTCCGCCCCGAGGGGCTGCCCCATGATTGGGCAGAGGAGAGGCCCCCCGTGGCCAATGAGGCCCAGCCACAAAGCAAAGATGCTTAGAGACGGCATCTCGGAGCAGCGTCCCGCCCTGAGTAACCCCAGGAAGGGTCACCCTCTCCCGTCGGTCACTGGATACGTTACCAAAATATCACGCATAGTAAACGCGGAGCTATGATCCCAGTACAAGAGACAGGAGGAGCACACCTGTCGAGGCCCGTCCTTTCTTCTTGCGGCAGCAGCTGAGGTGGCACGGATGGCTGCGGCTGGAGGAGCCCAGGTGCTCCGGAGACAGACGGGCTCTCTGCTAAGCCGGGCGAGCGAGAGGAGAAGCGTGCCCGTTTCTTCCAGAAGCGTCACGGCACCCGGGCGTCCTGCTAGTGGCATGGGTGATACCGTGTGCCTTCAGGTTGCTTCCCCTTCGTGGCAATCCGAAGGCAAACCTACCCTGGGGGTTTCTCTGCAAGGTTCGTTCAAAGGGGTTTGCCACTGCCTTTTGCTGAAGCTGAGAAAGTGTGTCTTGCCCAGGTTTGCCCAGTAGGTTTCCATCGATTTGAACTGAAGGGCTTTTCCGTGCTGCACTGTTATTGCGCTCTTATTCCACTTTCACCCTCCTGTGGGATTCTAGGGTTTGTACTTTGCTGAGGTCCGAGAGCTCCCTGGCTGAGAATTCTGAAGGCCCCTCCCGAAACTGCAAATCCCAGGATTCACACAGGATGTTGAAAGTGGAATAACAGCACTATCACAGTGTAGTGTGGAAATGGCCTAAGCTTCCTAGACTTCTAACCCAATACTCAAATCATTACATCAAACTGGATCCCATTAGTGACACAGGCACACGCTTGTTCTTCTTACACCCGTGTATATCAGGAAAAAAGCCAATGTGATCCTAGGCTGCAACAATAAGAGTATAACATCTAGGCTGAGGGAAGTAATAGTCCCATTCTATTCTGCTTTGATCAGATCCTACCTGGAATATTGTCCTCATTTCTGGGCACAACAATTTAATAAGGATGTTGACAAGCTGGAATGTGTCTAGAGGAGGGCGACCAAAATGGTAAAAAGTCGTGGAAACCATGAAGCCCTATGAGAAGCAGCCTAGATAGCTGGGAAAGTTTACTCAGGAGAAGAGAAGGTTAAGAAATGATGCAATAGCCATTTTAAAAAACTACTGAAAGGATGTCATATGGAGGATGGAGCAAGCTTGTTTTCTGCTGCTCCAGAGACTAGGATACAGAGCAGTGGCTGCAGATTGCAAGAAAGGAGATTCCAACTAAACATTAGGAAGAACTTCATGAAGGTAAAAGATTAGTTCAACAGTGGAATATGCTGCTCTCTCAATGGACTGTGGTGGAGTTTCCTTCTTTGGAGGTTTTTAAAGAGAAACTGGATAGCCATCTGTCCAAAGGAGGGCTTTGATGGGGTCCTCCTGCCCGGCAGAATGGGGTTGGACTGGATGTCCCTGGAGGTCTCTTCCCACTCGACAATTCTAGGATTCTAAGATTTTCCTTGGCTGAAAGTGGTACTCAGAAGTATTCAGTTGCCCAGCATTGCCATTCAACACAATTGTTGCCTATCACCATCAGTGAGTAATTCTGCATGTGGGGACTTATGCTACACGATCCCAGAGGAGGATCTCAGCTCTAGAATCTTCCAGTCGTCGTGGACATTGGGTGGAATATCTATGGGAGATCAGAACATCCATTTTTGCATTGTAGACTGCAGTTGCCCTTCTGACTGGCCAGGATGGGATCTGGTTGAGCTCACACTAGACCTACTGAAGCTGTGCTGAATCAGCACAGCTCCCAGTCTTGAGATTTTGGAAAACTGACTACCCCCCCATCCCCGAAAAGCTTTGAAACAGCTTAGAGGGTTGTGTCTTTGGGACAAAGATTAGGATCTGGTATAACTTGGTTCCTTCCTTGTTCTACCCAGGGATGTCACCGTGGAGAGGTTTTTGTCTCCCAAATGAGAATTCGGTCCCCTCCATTAAATTTTCCTGCAGTCTCCAAAATTCTAGCACTGGAGACATTGAGACATTAAACATCGTTCACTTCCAAGTAGCAATTCGAACTCTGATCTCCCAGAGTCCTTGTCCAACACTCAAACCACTAGTTCTGTAAGTGAAACACAAAGACTCCAATGTCAAATATGATCCATTTTGTAATAGTAAAATGAGTAAAAAGAGTAAAATGAGCAAGAGAAAGAGAGGCAAAGAGAGAGAGGGATCATTTTCACATAGTTGACTTGATATAATCTGTGTTGTTGTTGTGTGCCTTCAACTCATTTTCAACTTATGGTAACCCTAAAGAGAGCCTATTATGGGTTTTTTTTTCTGGGGCTGAGAGTGTGTGACGTGTCCAAGGTCACCCAGTGGGTTTCCATGGCTGAGTGGGGAATTGAGCCTGGTCTCCAGGACTATTGTCCTACTCCCAAACCACTCCACTACCCTGGTTCTTGTGTTTGTTGGTTCTAATCGGTTATTGTAATGTTGTGATAAATATTAAGCAGGATCCCCAGATCGGCAAATTCCTCCCAAAACTGACAGGGCTTTCAAAGAGAGGTTATGATGGGGCAGGTGCTGCTAACACTAAAAGAAAAGGTGGAAAATTGCAGTTAATATGCCTATTAGTAATGCTATTATTATTAGCCGAGTTGCAGAAGCATATACCCAGGCCAGCTTTGCTGTGTGAAAGCTATGCTGGAGCGTCAGGCATTATCTTGCCCTGTAACTGTATCTCTTCCTTCAGAAACCCCCCAAGTCTCTCTGTTGGGTAATTTTACCACTGTATGTTAGTGCCCTGGAATGCAGTCTTGCTGAGGAGCTGTTCAGCTAACTCCATGCATACTTAGAGGTCATGGAGGTTGCTAATGCAGGCCACCCAAAGGCTACTGGAATGATTCTGCTCCAAGCCTGGCCACACACACACACACACAAGCACACACAAAGCGAGGAAGGTGGGATAGGTAGTTTGCACAGCCTAATTTATGTTTATTCCATTATCATGTTTTCCGGAGTCTCACTAAACGCCAAAGTAACTAAACAGAGGCCATTGGCTTTCTGAGATATTATAAGCAAACTCATTGAAAAAATTAATAAAAAGAAAGAAGGAAGGAGGGGTGAGAAATGTGGCAGCATCTTTAAGACTGATTTTTTCTTTTTGTATGAGCTTTTGTGGATACAAACCCAGTTCTTTGGATGCTGTACTGGCTGGTATTAAGGCCTCAGGCATAAAAAAATATTTATGCAGTCTTAGGAGTGTGAGAGAATGTAATAGGGTCCAGAAAGATGCAAAACAAAGATGCACAATAATATTGGGAAATAATACTGGGAAATCTTCAATAATACTGGGAAATACTGGACAATAATACTGGGAAATCTTCAAGGAAGCAGCAGAGAGATAGTCCTTGATGAAAAAAAGAATGCCCTGACTGCTGAGGAAATCTAGAAGATGCAAGATTCTTTGGCCAGTTCCGCACGGGTTAAATAAAAGGGTGCAGTGCGTCCTCCATGGAGGACGTCTGCACCTTGGAGCGGACCGGGTCCGGACTACTTAGTGTAGATCCGCACCTCAGTCCGCTCCGGAGCAACCCCAAGTGGTCCTCCAGCATGTTTTTGAAAAACCTGATTTTTCAGGTTTTTCAAAAAGCCGGTGCACGCCATTGCATGCCTGCTCTCCCATGCAGATGCACAGGCTCGCACCAATGCGAGCCTGCGATCTGCGGAGGGCGGGCTTTGGGCTGGCAAGCTTCAGCGGTTGGTCGAGACCCACGACCAACTGGAAGCTGCCATTTTGGGCGCTGGAGCAGTGTGGAGCGACGGCCATGCACTGCTCCGGAGCAGCCTGGATAAGACCGGGGAGCCAGAAGATCCGGTAAGTTGCGGCACGGGGCGATTCCCTCACCCCATGTGGAAATGGCCTTTGTTTGGGATTTTTTTGCTGCATAATTCAACTCTACTGAAACACATGGGTTTCTTTGTCACACAGAAAATGTGACTTTTTGCACAGGAAAGTTCTTTTCTGCACAGAACAATTTCTGTACAGAGAAGAAATTTGCTACACACACACACAAAATGTTCCCGGGGGGAGCAACATGGACTTTTTAATTTTTTTGAAATTATTTTATTTTATTTTGCACAGATTGACTGATACCCTGCATTTCCGAGCGTAGATGGAACTGTTCTATGGCTGCCCACTCGCAACCCTGAGATTCACGGTTTTGTTACAATAGTTCCCTACTGAGGACTGGTCTGTTCTGTGGCTGGCAGAGAGCATGAGAGATCAGAAAATTGTCTGGCGTTTTCAGCCAAGACCTGATGGAGTATCAGCAGATTGTATCTTTGCTTTGCATCTGACTACAAGGACGCAGCTAGCTGGTAGTCTGACCCCCTGTCCTCCCCACCAGCCACAAAATGGCCACTCAAGGGGCTACCACAACAAAAGTGACAGGCACTGGAGGGTGAGCTTTGGTCATTGTGGAAGATGGAAGCGCATACTTACCACTTCAGTGACCAAAAGAAGACATACACAGGGATAAGGTGGATCTGTGACTATCAGGCAGTAAATCTCAAACTATGACAACTCCCTGTTTTTTGAGAAATTTCTTGCTGCAGTGAGAAAATTGCTTATATCATATTTGTTCTTATCTGTGAGAATAAAACTGATAACGATTTATATCCCTAGTTAATATAAAAGAGGAAAAGGACTTTGATAAACTAGACCGCTGGGTGGAAATCAATAGAAGGAAATTCAACTAAACGCCAAATTCTGTATTTAGGACACACCCACATATGCATACAAAATCCACAAATGCAAACTTATAGGATGAGGGACACCTTGTTTGGCAGTGGTACATGTGAAAAGGACTTTGGGATTATGGTTGAGCATGAGTTGAACATGAACAAGCAGCGTGATGTTGCAGCAGAAAAAGAAAATAATGTTTTAGACTCCATCAATAGAACTGTAGCTTCCAAGGCAAAGGAAGTAACAGTCTCATTGTATTCTGTGCTGGTCAGGCCTCTTGTAGACTCTTGTGTTCAGTTTTGGGTACCTCATTTTAGGAAGAATATAGCTGAGCTGGAGCAAGTTCAGAGAAGGACCATAAGGATGATGAGAGGCATGGCGAACAAAACATACACAGAGAGGTTGAAGGAATTGGGTATGTCCAACATGGTGAAGAAAAGACTGAGTGGTGATATGATGGCACTTTTTAAATACCTCGAAGGGTGTCACAGAGAGGAGAGGGCAAGTTTGTTCTCTGCTGCCCCAGAGGGTAGGACTAGGTCTAATGGTTTTCAGTTACAGGAGGGGAGATTTCAACTGAGCATTGGAAGGATCTTCTTCTTGGCTGTTTGAAAATGGAACCAATGATCTTGAGAGGTGGTGGGGTTTCTTTCTCCGGAGGTCTTCAAAAAGAGACAAGGTAGCTTCCTGTTGGGGGCGCTCCAGCTGGAATTCCTGCGTCGAGCAGGGAGCTGCACTCCATGGCCCCCGGGTCCCTTTCCGACTCTACGATTCTAGGATCCCACGGCTTCATCGAGGAAGCCACAGCGGCCCTGAGTTTGAAGACCTGAGCAGGGCTGTTCGCAACAGGATGTTTTGGAGGTTTCGCATTTATAGAGTAACCCTAAGTTGAAGATGAGTTGATGGCAAATAAGAACAATGGCAATATTTTCTCACTGGTTTCTACTAAGCCTGGAGTGTTGAGGGTGAAATTGAGCAGCTGTCTGAGAAACAGTAGCAACGGCCACAATACAATTCCCCCAAAAGGCTAAACGCTACTGAAAGATGGAAGAGCCAAAGCCTTCCCGCCGTCTGCTAGTGGCTCGTTGCTGATTAGCCTCGCCTTTCCTCTGGTGTGGACTTCCGGGCACTTTAATGAGCTTGTAAAGAAAAAGGGCAGAGCCATTAAACATGGATTCTGAGGGGAGCCAGCCCTCCTAAATGGACGTCTAACCGCTCCATTAGCGCCAGTGCCAAGGAGCGGTCCTCTTTCTCTCTTTCTCTCTCTCAACAAGGGTCATTTGGGGAAGACGTGTGGTGAAAGACGAGAGGAAAGGGGTGGGGGGCAGGGTGGGCTCCCAAAGTTGCCAGCTGTCAGTTGAGGCTAGCAGCTGCCGGGCCTCGCAAGGGGCAAGAGAGAAGAGCAGCGCGGGTAATAAATAATCCCGTTTGTTTTGCTCGCCTCGCATTCCCCGGGCAGGCCGTCATGGGCTCGTATTGTGTTCCTCTCTCATCCCCGAAGAGTTCGCCCGCTCGCTAGAAAGTGCTGAGCTTAGCCGCCGTGGCTCCTCGACGTGCCTCTCCTGCGACAACTCTAGTGTGTGTCCCAGGGGAGAACAGGCCTCGAGGTGGCCTCTCCAAATGCACACAATTTCACAGATGAAAACAGAGATACGTGTGGCCAAGCAACGTCAGAATATGATCGAAAAGGCAAAAGTTATTGATGAGGGGGGAAACACGGCTACCGGGCTGTACATCCCCCACACTTCAATATGGTTTAGTTGGCAAAAGATGATTTACTTGGCAAAATATATTAATTGGCATTGATATAAAACATACCCTGATGTGACTGTATGGCTGAGCTGGACACATGCATTGCGAATTAGGTCAGAAGAAACCTGCAGGTGTAGCCAGGTCATAGTCAGGAAATCACCAGGAAACTGTGGAGATAATAAGCTTGCAGTTAGCCTTGACGATTCAACCTTTTAGACAATTAGGTCAGACATCCCCTCTAAGTGCAGCCAGGTCATACTCAGGAAATCACCAGGTAATGCCAGAGATAATAGGCTTAAGGTAAGCTGTAATGACTCTGCTGTCAGCCAATAGCAACGGTGAAGTTCCCACCAAACCACTGATTGTTTCAACCCTTCTTCCCACCAACCTGTAAATTGTTCCATTGCCCACACACCTATCCAACCGTTACAGAGCGATCAGAATAGCCATTAACTCTTTGGCCCTTTCCGCATCCTACCTCTTTTCGGCGCTGGGGTGCAGTGCTCACGCGAGCAGCCTCCTGTGAGAGGTCCTTGCATCCAGGTTTCTTCAGCGCTGCACGAGCTTCCTGCTCGTGTGAGAGCCCCGCCTCTTCCTTTCACAGTGCAGCCTGGGACCTTCCCAGGCTGCACTGAGACAGGAAGCGCAACCAGCCTGGCTCCCGAGGCTCCACACTCCAGGTAAGTGTGTGCGGGGCCCGGGAGCAATGCGTGATCGCGGAGCATTTTCAGCTTAAAGCCAAAAATGCAAAGGTGCGCAATTGTTGCCTGCTGGCCCCTGGAGCCTTGTGCGATTTCGAAGGCATCATGCAGATTGTTCCTCGCAATTGCGAGAAGCTCCAGGCCCTTTTTCGCACGGCAGATGCCGTGCGAAAAGGGCCTTTGTCATCTAATGCTAAGATCGTTAACACAGTCCAGGCCTCATTATCCATTCTGAAAACCCCATTGTTTACTTGGCCAGGAAGCCATTCACATCCATGCCATCCAGGTAGAAATTGGGTATAAAACCCCCTGGTTTTGAGCAGTCAGGCACAGTATCTGACTTTCTAGTGTCCATGCTGTTGCTCCAATTTCCAAACGAGTACTGTCCCTAGGTGTGAGTCTAAGGCACATCGCTGTTTATTCGCTGCTGGGAAGTTACTTCCAAAGAGTAAGGCCATCTCCACACTAGACTGTTATAGTGCTATTATTCCACTTTCAACATCCTTAGGCCCCTCCCTAAACTGCAATCTCCAGGATTCCATAGGATGTTGAACATGGAATCATAGCACTTTTAACAGTCTTGTGTGGAAATGGCCTAATTCGCTACAGTTACAGGTCCAAGGCCACCAAACTTCAGTTTGTTATTATCATTATGGAATTTTTTGATTCATCGGTTAATTTGACTTCTATCCCACCTCTTCTCCTGCATTGAGGATGCAAGGTGACTTCCAACATAGTAAAAAATTGTAATTAATATATTTTAAAATATATCTGCAAAAACACAATAAATTAGACTTTTTAAAAAATTTAACTAGTCATGCTGTTAAACACAACATAAAACAGATTTAAGCTCCCCAACGACGTAGTATAACAAAAGAAAATGTTGTGCATCTGTTGATGTGTGGCAGGCATCAATCATCAGGCAGTGTGGAGTTGCCTCAAAACTTTGGAGAGTATTTTCGATTGTTGCCCAAGTCGAAGAAGTCAGGTTCAAGTCAGAATTACACATAGAGGTGGTGTTGGGATGAGTAGTTTGCACAAACAATGTAAAGGAGATCTGGACACAGGTTATCTGGAAATTGTGACAAATGTCTCAAAACTTGAGGGAATGTTTTTGGTTGCTATCTGGATGGCAGTATTCAGTTTCAAACCAAAAAGTTGAAATTCTGAAAAGGGGGCTTTTGAGGAACAAAAAGGAGGACTGTCATGAAATATCAGGCGACTGTGGTGGCTGCTGATGGAGGAATTTTGGTTGTCCTCTAAACAACAATGCTCAGTTTCAAACTGAAAAGTTAAAAATGTAATAGGGAGGCTTCCTATAAATAAAAAAGGGGCGGTTGGCATAACTCATCAGGACATTGTGATAGAACTTTCAAAATCTGACAAAGTACTTTTGGTTTTTGACAGAGTGTTAAATTTCCAGGAAAAATACTCCAGACAGAAAGGTTTGCAAGTATAAAAGATAGATCTAATTGTAATCGAGAAATAATTTTATTTTTATATAATCAGGAAGCAAATCATCTAGAAAATGATGGATTGAAAATTGAAAATACGATGGCATGGACAATCCTAACTTTAATGTTCAATGCTATAACTTTATCCTTGATGGTCTTGCCTAGGTCCTTTGTGTCTAAGCGCATTTCCACCCCACACTGTGATGGTGGTATTATTCCACTTTCAACATCCTATGGAATTTGGGGTTTCGTAGTTTCCTGAGGCCAAAGAACTCTCTGGCTGAGAATTCTAAAGGCCCCTTCTTAAACTGCAAACCCCAGGATTCCATAGGATGCTGAAAGTGGAATAGTAGCACTACAACATTGTAATGCGGACAGGCCCTTAGTCTTCTGCTGGTTTCCTGACTGCAGTCTCTATTCTGATTAATGACTGATTCAAGGTATAGAAAACCACTCTTTTTTTTAAAAAAAAAAAGCTGACTGATCGAGTCACCCCTTTCAGTTGCTTTTTTAAAAAATGTGACTATTATAAGCCGTTGGTTAGTGGCACAAAATGCCCTCTCCTCCAGCCAGCTTCCTGATTGCCTCAGCACCCACAAGTGAGCATGAGATGACAGCATAAGTCACAGCACGAGCCGGCACTTCAACCACATGATGTTCCAGTGCTTGGAAATAACACGTTAAAAGTAGCAACATTACCTGTGGCTCACTGCGAGGGCACAACAACATTCTTTTTGCAACATAACGTAACAGCTGGACAACAGAGGGTGTTGGTGCCATAAATCACATTTCTCCATTACTCCAAAGTGGTATGTGGGTGTGCGTGTGCGTGCTATCTTTAAATAATTTTTCAGGATTCAGAGCCATTTTTCAAGGTTTTTTTTTTTAATGCAAAGGTCTGAATACTATTGACAGTCCCAATTAGAGGAGAGCCACTGAATATCAGACTGATTTATCTACACGTTGACTCACCATTCAAAAACTGGTTTAATGGGTCTACTCTAGGATTCAGGCCAATGAGTTACTTGTAGGATGTAAAGTTGAAGGCTTTCATGGCTGCAGTCCATAGGTTGTTGTGGGTTTTCCGGGCTTTGAGGCCGTATTCTATTAGTATTTTCTCCTGACGTTTCGCCTGCGTCTGTGGCTGGCAGCTTCAGAGGATCTGGTGGCACGGAAGTGAGACAGAGCATATAGACTTGTGTAGTCCCCGGGTGGGAGGGAGCACTTTGCATGTGTTACAGTGGGCCTATTGTTAAATGGGATGTCCCCCAGGGTTGTATTGTTAGTCAGGGGATATGCATAACAGTGCGTTAAGTACATTAGCAACCCATTGTATTGTTCCCTGTAGAGGGACCTCCAGAGTCTGGCGGGCATTCATTGGCATATTTTTGAGTCGTGATTTTAGTGTTCTTCAGTACTGGTAGCCAAATCTTGTTTACTTTCCAAGTTTCTTCCTTCCTGTTGAAATTGTCCAGGTGCTCATGGATTTCAATGGCCTCTCTGTCCAGTCTGACACGGTAGTTTTCAGAACGGTCCAGAATTCCTGTGCTTTCAAAAAGCATTCTGTGTCCAGGCTGGTTTATAACATGTTCTGCTACTTCTGATTTTTCTGGCTGGATCAGTCTGCAGCGTCTTTCGTGTTCTTTGATGCGTGTTTGGATGCTGCGTTTCGTAGTCCCTGTGTAGACCTGCCCACAGCGGCAAGGTATGCGGTAAACTCCAGCAGAAGTGAGAGGGTCCTTCTTGTCCTTGGCTGAACGTAGCATTTGTTGAATTACCTTGGTCGGTCTGTAGATTGTTTGGAGGTCATGTTTCTCCATCAATTTCCCTATGGGAAATTGTGTGAATGTGCACTTGGGGGAATCATAGAATCATAGAAATGTAGAGTTGGAAGAGACCCCAGGGGCCATCCAGTCCAACCCCCTGCCGTGCAGGAACACCCTCAAAGCACTCCCGACAGATGGCCATCCAGCCTCTGCTTAAAAACCTCCAAGGAAGGAGACTCCACTACACTCCACGGCAGCAGATTCCACTGCCGGACAGTGTTCTTCCTGAGGTTCAGGTGGAATCTCCTTTCCTGCAGCTTGAATCCATTGCTTCTTGTCCTGGTCTCTGGAGCAGCAGAAAACAAGCCCTCTCCCTCTTCTACATGGCATCCCTTCAAAGTCCATCCTCATCCTCAAAGGCCCCTCCCTAAACTGCAAACCCCAGGATTCCACAGGATATTGAAAGTGGAATAATAGCATTGTAACGGGCTAGTATGGAAATGTCCCAGGTTGCAGAGAGGTGATCAGGTAATCGTTCCCAAGCAGCCAACTTTGTTTGCTAAGTATTGGCTGAAGAAGGATGAGCGAGGCTGAGGAACTCACTCAAGACAAGAGGCTGTACCTGTTGCTGGGTGTCATTGACTGCTCATATGTTATGGCCCTTGGAGAGGTGATGGCATCATCCCTGAAGAGATGTGACTCAATACAGGGATGGTGAATGGGGGATTCACAAGCCACGAGGCCTGGAAAAGTTCAGTCCTTTATCTGGCTTTTTATATCTCCCTATGCAAAGGTCTTGATGAGGCTGATGCTGTATTTAGATTGGAATCAATCTGAAATGTAACTTGCAAAAATATCAAGAGGAAGCCACAAGGGGAAGTTGGCCAAGAATGAATTCCTAACTATTGATCAGAGCTTTGAAATGTTGGCCAATATTCCACATCGGCTACTGAAGGCACCTCCAGACTAACTGAAAAATCCCAGATTGTGTTCCTGTTCCTTCTGATTTTGTATTGGGTTAAAAAAATTGGGGCTAAGATGATCAACAATAAGAAACCTAATTGTTGGAGATGCGAAGAAAAACGTTCTTTTTTTCGTATGTGGTGGAGATATAAAAATATAAAGCAATTTTAGAAGCAAGTACATGAGAAGATCGTAGAGGTATTGCAAATCAAATATCCAATGAATCCAGAAATATATTTGCTTAATATGACTGATGAGACACAACAAGTGCAACAATTAAACAAACGTGAAAAGAAAATGTTATTGTATATGATAACAGCAGCCCGGCTGACAGTAGCTCAACATTGGAAATCCACTATTATACCTGCAGTTGAAGAGTGGTTGTTGAAATTGTATGATATAGCTGAATTAGATGAATTAACATTGATGTTATCTGACCAGAAAGACAATCATTTCGTAATGTATGGAAGATGATGGCCCACATATCGAAAAGATATTGGGGAGACTTAGCTATTGCAGGACTGTTAAATTAAATGTTAATCGTGTATTACATTAACCAGTGTAAATTAAGGAAAGGTAAAATGTCAAGTATTTAATTATATAGATTAGAGGCAGGGATATATATGTAAGCTAAATTATAGAAAAGCTGTAGCACACAATGGAAATAAGTAAGCACCCAAAATTTTTAGAGAGGGAAGTGTATTTGGGGAAAGGGATATATGATGAATATATAGGTAATTTATAGTTGCAAATCCAAGGAACTGGATTATATAAAGATATGAGATGGTATTGTTTTGTATTATGTACTTGGAATTGTATGCAACAAGTCCAAATGTTTTATTGAATTTATGGGTTTTAATAAAAATATTTTTTTAAAAAAAGTGGGTTGGGATTTGGCAAGTTCGTTGATCAGTGAGTAGGTCAGTCTCTGTCTGGATCCAGACCCATGGCTGCACTAAGGCTATGTGCAGCCATAACCAATAAAAATTGTGACCAGTGTTGTTCCAAGCAAAAAGTACATGTGTGTTTGGTGTGCAAGTGGGGTGGGACTCTCCCCTGAACACACAAATAGTACAGTACCCATATCAGTTGCCATACATGTCCTTCAGCTGAGCATCACAATATGTTTCTTGCATCTGGTTGCCACACACCCCACTGCAAATGGCCATGAGGAATTTTGAGAGAAGTGATATTACAAAAGAAGAGGAGGAGGAAGAGGAGGCAAATCAAAGAGGAGAAGGGCAAGAGCAAAAGGGAAAGAGTTATCTTGATGAGGCCAAAAAATAGTTCCCGATTTTACATATCCACAAAATGACAGCAGCTATTTCCCAAACTAAAATGGGAAGAATATTTTAAGATTTTTCTTCATGTACATGAAACCTCTGTAAAAATAGCCTCTATGCTCCTGCACTAAATATTGTAGGACATATTCTTTTAAAACGGTGGAACCTAAACTGGGGTCACTTTTAGGCCATTTTTGCACTTCACTGTTATAGTGCTATTATTCCACTTTTACCCTCCTGTGGAATCCTGGGGTTTGTAGTTTAGTGAGGCCAAGAGCTCTCTGGCAGAGAATTCTAAATGCCCCTCCCTCAACTGCAAACCTCATGACTCCATAGGATGCTGAAAGTGGAATAATAGCACTATAACAGTGTCGTGCAGAAATGGCCTCACTTTGAAGAAATGTTAATAATGGGACCCTGATCTGGAATATGATCCCAATCTGGATTAGGGCCCTGCAGCAGTTTTCTGATGAAAGCTGCCCCCTTCCTAGCTGCTATTTTCTCCACATCAAAAATCGCACATTTTGGAGGATTAACACCCACACAACATGCGTTCTGCCTCTCCAGGAAGCACTGCTTTCAGTTGGCTCCATTTGCACTGATCTTCCTGATTGGCTAGGATTTCCCAGGTGACTGTCTCAGGAAGCTTTGTGCTGTCATCAAACTGCCACATTAACAAATCTGTTTGATTGCAGGGTGTGACATTTTCATGCTGCCTGCATGTTCCCTGATTGGCTGGGATCGACTCAGAAAGAAACTTTTGGAGAAGAAGAACGGGAAGAGGAAGGCACTGAAACTGTCGAGAAGGAAAAGGGGCAGCTGTAACCGGGAGTAGGGGACAAGATCCAAAAAGAGGGCAGGAGTTTGGGCAGCCAATTAGAGTTGTTGAAAAGGGCAACCGACTCTGACATTCACCTCTCTTCCAAACTTGATGTCAAGGGGAAAAAAAATGCTACGCTCACATTTAAGGCTGAGATTCCTCCATAGATCAAACTGAGCTGCGGAAGGCAGGGGAGAAGGTTTGACCGGGTTACACTGGATGGATCAAGATTTTTCAAGGGTTTTTGTAGAGGGTGTTATGCCCAAGTGAGGATTTGAACTCTGGCCTTCCAGAGTCCTTTACCAACACTCAAACCACAACACAATGCTGACTCTTGTGTGTGATGTGGCAGCCAAGAAAGCCAATGCGATTCTTGGTTGCATCAATAGCAGTCTGGCGTCCAGATCGAGGGAGGTAATGGTACCACTCTATTCTGCATTGGGTAGGCCTCACTTGAAATACTGTGTCCAATTCTGGGCACCTCAATTCAAGAAGGATATCAACAGGCTGGAACGTGTCCAGAGGAGGGCAACCAAAATGGTGGAGGGTCTGGAAGCCATGCCCTATGAAGAACGGCTTAGGAAGCTGGGTATGTTTAGTCTGCAGAAGAGAAGGTTAAGAGGGGACATGATAGCCAGGTTTAAATATTTGATGGGATGTCACGTCGAGGAGGGAGCGGGCTTGTTTTCCACTGCTCCAGAGACTAAAGAGCAATGGATTCAAGCTGCAGGAAGGGAGATTCCACTTGAACCTCAGGAAGAACCTCTTGATGGTCAGAGCTGTCCGGCAGTGGAATCTGCTGCTGCCTCCATGGAGTGTGGTGGAGTCTCCTTCTCTGGAGGTTTTTAAGCAGAGGCTGGGTGGCCGTCTGTCGGGAGTGCTTTGATGGGTGTTCCTGCATAGCAGGGGGTTGGACTGGATGGCCCCTGGGGTCTCTTCCAACTCTAGGATTCTATGATTCTTCTTATTGCTTTATTTCAGTCTAAATCCTTTGGTTAATCCTGACTAGAGCAGACCTGTGGAATCAGTTGGTTTTGTCAACATACTGACTTACCTTTCAATAGGTCTACTCTAGTGAAGACAAAAAAAACTAGATTCCTGTCTTTGATAGTTTTCCCTCTCACTAGGTGGATGCCATTTATCCCAGAGGTGTTACTTTTGGAACGTTCTCAGTGGGAAAACATGTCGGCAGTGAGAAACTAATAAATAAACAAACAAACAAATAAATAATAGAATCATAGAGTTGGACAAGACCACAACAACCATCAAGCTCAACCCCCTGCCTTGCAGAAAGATATACTTAAAGCACCTTCAGCAAATGGCCATCCAGCCTCTTTTCAAAAACTTTCAAAGAAGGAGACTCCACCATATTCCAAGGCAGTGTATTTCATTGCAGAACAGAAGTAACAGTCCTACTCTATTCTGCTTTGCTCACACCTCACCTGATGCACTGTGTCTAGTTCTGGGCACAGCAATTCAAAAAGGAGATCCATAAGCTGTAGGCTGATCAAAATGCTAAAAGGCCTGGACGCTATGAAGCTCTACGAGGACCAGCTTAGGGAGCTGAGTATGTTTAGTCTGGAGAAGAGAAGGTTAAGGGTTGACATGATACCATGCTTATATATTTGAAGGGATGTCACAAAGAAGATGGAGCAAGCTTGTTTTCTGCTGTTCCAGAGACTAGGACAATTGTTACTGCCCTGGCTAGCCCGAGCTTGTGGGATATAAAGATATCTCTTGATATCAATAATTCGGCCTCACATACCCATTCCCCTCCACATGCTTGCGAGGCCCCTGGACAAGCACGCACACAGGCTCAGCCGATAATCGCCGTAATATTCCAACACAATACAGGCAGGCCAGAAATAGCCGACTCGCAGCTTCAGGAGACCTCAAAGGCAAGTACTCTATTATGTATGCACACAGTTTTCAAAAGATCCTCTGCCCCGCGCTGGCAGCTTGACGATCGAGCTATACAACACTCAAGCACTCCGTGTTTGCATACTGGCTACCCTATCGACAATTTGGCTATAATTCAATCATTCAAATTCTGACCTTTCGGAGGCTTTGTCTCCAGCCCCAAATCCATTGTTTTCCCCAAGTCCGAACTAGCCTGCGGTCACAATTCTCCTTATAAAAACCCCTGACTTTGAGCGCTTCCTCGGATCAGTCTTGGCTTCCATCCCGCCTTGCTGCCGCTTCGTCCGGCGAGCCTTCCCCTCGGCCCCACATGCTGAGATCCATGCTCCCTGGCTTCTCCGTTTCTGACCGGGCTTCAGGACAGGTGAAGTACCACCCAAACCAACAACTCCTCTAAAAATCCCTCTATCCCACTCCAACCTTTATTTGTTTAGTTATCTGTGTGAGTGTGCTGCATACACTGTTTGATTGTGTTTTAATAAAACTACATTTATTATTTCAACTTCTGCGTGCTCCTTGACTTGACCCGACCCCGTAAACATAGGGTTCAAGATCTCGCTACTTTACCCTGCCTCTCGTATTGCTAGGCTGTGCTCTTGGCTAATTTCCCCAACTTATATAATTGAGAGCACATTTAGGTGTCCCTCTCGGGACCCCCAGAAATCAGGGTAACACATGGAGCAATGGCTTTAAACTTCAGGAAAAGAGATACCACCTAAACCTTAGGAAGAACTTCCTGAAGATAAGAACAGTTTGACAATGGAATCTTCTGATGCCTTGGAGCATAGTGGTTTTTAAGCAGAGGTTGGATGGTCATCCGTTGGGAATGCTTTGATGATGTATTCATCCATGTCAGAATGGGGTTGGACTGGATGCCCTTGGGGTCTCTTCCAGCTCTAGGATTCTATGACCACCCACTCATCATTCTCTATCAATGAATGTATCAGATAATAAAGTGGACATTTTGGGGCAGGTGAGAGTGATGCTTCCACATTAAGAAAGGATCGTTCGTCTAGATTAGCTTAGTACAGCCGAGGCCCCAATCTGAATGCGCTCTGCTTTCCTTTGGGTATGCAGGGGTCTCTGTTCCGAGGTGAACCGTCCTTGCAAGATGCATTACATTTTTTAGGGATGGGTCCATCCTAATCCAGGTGGAAAGTCCCCACACTAGCTGGTCCTCTGGAGTCACACAGCAAAATGCTCCGGAGCAGGCGTGAGCGGGTATAAATAAAAGAATGCTTCAACGACCTTGGAACCAGGAAAACAGCCTTATTTGTCTGTGTCCCCTCCACAGCCGCCTTTCCAGGGTGACGCTGTCACCAGTTGGTGCTCCTCCTGACAGATGGATGGAGAGAGGCGAGCCGAGAGGCCTGCTGCCCGTCTGCGCTGAGGGATCCGGGGGGCAGGAGGGGAAGGAGCTGGCAGCAGCTCGCCGGCCCATGGGAGGGAAGCCCGGGGCTCATTTCCACGTGGGTGGGAAGAGGCACAGATACCAACCCTACTTTCTCCACTCTGCTTTGGGAGCGTCACACTCAACACTCGCCCAATAGGAAAACACATTTGTATCCAAAATCAAGGATGGGCAACGTCGAAAGGGGCAGCTTGGATTTCCAGCTTGGATTTTAAGCCAAAAACGTTGATTTTCTTCATTTTTCAAGATTTTTTGGGGGAAGGAGTGGGATGAAGTGTATGTGGGGGGAGGTATATCTTCCTTAACCTTGTTCTCATAGGCAAGAACAAATTAATCATTTTTTCTCCTGTCCAATTTTCTTCTGTCCATTGAAATTTTGTGGCTTTATGCAAAAAAAAGCACACCCTTTTCCCACGGAAAATGTGATTTTCAGCACACGGCTTCCCCCCCCCCCCCGTATAAAAACATGGTCTTCTGTGTAGAAGGGAATATCACTACAGTGAAAAGTCATATTTTCTGTTCCAACATGATTGAATGTTGTGTAGAAAAGCCCCCAGCCATTCAAAATCTCGTGACATCTGGATTTCCTCAGCAGGGAGTCTTGACTGCT
This sequence comes from Cyclura pinguis, assembly GCA_030412105.1. NCBI lineage: Eukaryota > Metazoa > Chordata > Lepidosauria > Squamata > Iguanidae > Cyclura > Cyclura pinguis. Next base: position 3,132,175 of record CM059601.1, read on the forward strand.
AAGAAAACTGTTTTTCGTCAAGTATTGGGAAATGTCTGAATTTTCTTTCTATCCTTAGCACGGGGCAAGAACCTCAGTCATCCTCGCTGCGGCAATTTGGGTGGCTTGAGGCACAACTGGGCTAATCTGGGGTGGAGAGTCAGGCTGTGTTGGTGTTCTCCTGGGGCGCTCTGGAGTCCAAAGGAAGGAGTCCAGGGGCCAAACTTTCCTCACCCGAACCTAAAGAGCTCTTTGGGTCTCATTGGCATTCTTGTTGTTGTTGCGTGCCTTCAAGTTATTTCTGACTTACGGTAACTCTATGGTGAACCTATTGGGATGGGGAGTTCTTGGCAAGGTTTGTTCAGAGGAGGGTTGCCTTTTCCTTTCTCCGAGAATGAGAGAATTGGACTTTGACCATTTCCGCACTGCACTGTTATTGTGGTATTATTCCACTTCCAACATCCTATGAAATCCCAGGGTTTGCAGTTTAGGGAGTGGCCTTTAGAATTTTCAGCCAGAGAGGTCTTTGGCCTCAGGAAACGACAAACCCCAGAATTCCACAGGAGGTCGAACGTGGAATAATAGCGCCGTAAGAAAAGAAAAGCTAGCAGTGACCAGCTTTGGTTGGGAGGTCTTCCCAATGGAAGACATGATCCATCTGACTACAGCAGCCCACATCTGTCCATGTGAAGCTGGTCTACTTTCAGCCGGAATTTTTGTTGTCAATTTTCCCAAGCTGAGTTTGAAGAAAAAACAGAGGTAACTTCCTTGTTCCCCTCCCTCCAGAACGGCATCTCCTTCTGGGAGACAGCTGAAGATTTATAGTCCTCTAGGAGCTTCTCAGTTCACCAATGAGAAATACAACTCCAAGGGACCCTGAGGCAACTACCAAATCAATCTTTCCTTCCTTCTCTGACTCATATCCCTGTTTGGCCTTGAGCAAAGTCTGAAATATAGAAAAACCATAGAACAGAACTTCAGAACCCCCTGCCCCCCTGATGTCTCCTTCACTCCCTCTCTCTGCTGAGCTGGAAAGATTCCATCTCGGGGTTCAGCCAGTTTTTTATGTGGGGCACAGGGAAGGGGAGACTCAGGTGGGACTTAAGAGCTTTAATTTGCCAGCAGTCTTTTGATAAACCAACTCATCCTCTAGGTTTTTGACAAAGGTTTCTTGTGTAGTAACAAAGGGCCCCCAAATTTTCCCCTCTAATAACTGATTGTGTCCCCCAGCAAAGATAAAAGAGTCGTAGAATCATATAATCTTAGAGTCGGAAAGAACCCCGAGGGCCATCCAGTCCGTCTTCATGTTACCAGGCCATACAACCCCACACTTTGTTACCGTTTAATTGCCGAAATATGATTTAATTGGCAAAATGTCTATTAATTGGCATTGATATAAAAACATACCCTGCTATGGCTGCATGGCCAGCCTGGATAAGAGGAAAAGGTTGACTGAACACATGCTTTGCAAATTAGGTCAGTAGAAACCCGCAGGTGTAGCCAGGTCATAGTCAAGAAATCACTGGGAAACTCTGGAGATAAGAAGCTTGCAGTTAGCCTTGACAATTCAACCTTTGAGACAATAGCAGCTGGAAGATCCCCACAAGACAGCTGATTGTCTTAACTCTGTACCCCCTGACCAAGCAAGTTTCCCTTTTGTCCTCAGACCTGTCCGACTAATACTGAACTATCAGGACAGCCATTAGCCCTTTGTCACCTAATACTAAGACCATTAGCCCATTCTGGACCCCACTGTCCACTCTGTGAACTCCATTGTTTACTGGGGTGGAGAGCCATTCACGCCCCAGCCCTCCAGGAAAAAAATGGGTATATAAACCCCTAGTTTTGGCCAGTCAACTTGCAGTATACTGGTTACTGGTTGCCACTCTGCTGCTCCAATTTCTGACTATATACTGTCCCTAGACTTGAATCTAAGCCACATCGCTTCTTCTTTGCTGCTCTTCTGGATTGGTAACTATCACCCACATCATCCTGAAACCTCTCTATCCAAAACTTTCCTCCCTTTTCCTTCAGTTAGCCTTGTGTGACTACATGATTGTGTGGATCTTGTGTGTGTGATTGCAACTCCCCAATAAAACACAATTAAACTTACTTTTGGCTCTCTGGCTGGTTCTTTCCTGCAAAATACTGGTAACACTGGACCCCTGAGTCACCGCCATTTTGGGGTAACACCCATTCTGCCCTGCAGGAATACACAACTCAGGCAGCCCTGAAAGATGCCCATCCAGCCTCTGTTTAAAGGCCACTTAGGGTGGACAGTTTACCACCCTCTGAAGCAGTCCATTCCAGTGGTTCTTAACCTTTTCTTTACCATGGACTCCTTTAAATATATTTTGTTGCCACGGACCACCAAGACTTAACTCAAGGAGGCTTCTGGATGTATGTGTCGTAGCAACAAAAGTCATGCGCTTTCACTCAGCCACTCAGCATCATTCGCATTATTCATTGGCATGTTCTCATTGCATGCAAAAGTAGGAAGTGCTGAGTACATTTTTTCCTAACAGTTTCATAACTTTTGAATGGTTTGACATATTATAATGAAATTTTCTACAATTAACACTGGAAAATATTCCTGCTCTTTGAGATCAATGTATGACCATTCTGTCTGTCTCTCTGACTGTCCATCTTTCTTTCATTTTTCTTCTATTTTAACAGTAAAAGCTCATAACATTTCTTCAAGCCTTTGCTGACCCTCTGTGAGGACATCATAGCCCCCCAGGGGTCCACAGACCCCAGGTTAAGAACCACTGCTCTATTCTATCACTGAACAGGTCTTACGACCTTCTTCCTAATGTTTAGGTGGAATCTCTTTTCTTGCAGTTTGAATCTGTTGGACAAGACAGGACAGGACAGGACATTATGCCGTCCCAATGTGGCACCTCATCCATTGTTTTCTTGGTAATCTCCCCTCATTTTTTGCTTTGTTTTGTTGCAAAAAGATACCCTAAAAATTGGACTTTATTGTCTTTTGAATCCATTGGTTCATCTCCAAGTCTCTGGAGCAGCAGAAAACAAACTAGCTCCATCTTCTTCATGGAGATCAACATTAGTGGTTGACAGGGAATTCTGGGAGTTTTAGTCCAAACAAATAACCCTTCCAGGCTCTGAGACTGAAGCTGTAATTTCTTCTGTTTTATTCTACTTTGTAATTCCTATTTATTATATTTTTCTAAATTGTTCTATGCATGTTTGCCTCTACTAAATGGAGCCTGCATGTAAAGGAAGTAGGAGTAGACTTGCCTTGTTGTTGTGGTTGTGTGTCTTCAAGTCATTTCTGACTTATGGTGACCCTCAGGCAAACCTATCTTGAGGTTTTGTTCGGCTGAGAGTGTGTGACATACCCAAGGTATGTATCTAGATTCGTAGTCCAAGGCTCAAGCTCTCTAGACTTGTACAGAACATGTAAATGCACTAAAATGTGTCTCTAAATTATATTTAGAACTGTGTGCTTGGGGAAAAAAATCTATAAATATTTTGTGAGAAAATGGGACTAGAAACATCTCAGTTTTTCCCACAGTTCACTACTAACTGGTCCTAAATACTACTCAGGGATGCTAGTAAAATTTTTCTATATTTAATTGTGAAAGGTAGACAGTGAAGAAAGAGAGAGAACTGACTCATTTGAAATGTGGTGCTGGAGGAGAGTTCTGCAGAGACCATGGACTGACAGAAGACAATGAATGGGTCTGAATGAAGCCTGAACTCTCACTGGAAGCCAAGAGGACCAAACTGAGGCTGCCACGCTTTGAACAAAGTGTCAAAAGACAACTTAACTCGCCAACGCGATTCTTGGTTGCATCAATAGGAGTATGGTGTTTAGATCAAGGGAGGTAATGGTACCACTCTATTCTGCATTGGTTAGGCCTCATTTGGAATACTGTGTCCAGTTCTGGGCACCTCAATTCAAGAAGGATGTCAACAAGCTGGAACGTGTCCAGAGGAGGGCAACCAAAATGGTGAAGGATCTGGAAGCCATGCCCTATGAAGAACGCCTTAGGGAGCTGGGGATGTTTAGTCTGCAGAAGAGAAGGTTAAGAGGGGACATGATAGCCAGGTTCAAATATTTGAAGAGATGTCATGTTGAGGAGGGAGCGGGCTTGTTTTCCGCTGCTCCAGAGACTAGGACAAGGAGCAATGGATTCAAGCTGCAGGAAAGGAGACTCCATCTGAACCTCAGGAAGAACTTCCTGACGGTCAGGGCTGTCCGGCAGTGGAATCTGCTGCCGCCTCCATGGAGTGTGGTGGAGTCTCCTCCTTCTTTGGAGGTTTTTAAGCAGAGGCTGGATGGTCATCGGTTGGGAATGCTTTGATGTGTGTTCCTGCATGGCAGGGGGTTGGACTCGATGGCCCCTGGGGTCTCTTCCAACTCTATGATTTTATGATCTATACAATTAAATAAAAAACTCACTGACAGAGACAATAAAGTGGGGTAAAGCAGAGATTAGGAAAAAAAGAAGGACACCTCATGGCTATAGGTGCATTGATTCAAACAAGGAAGCCACAGCTGCACTGAGTCTGCGAGGCCTGAGCAGAACAGCTGATAACTAGTTGTCTTGATGGCAAATGAGCACAACAAAAAGATAAATGAAATCATTTTATAAAAACCACATGTTTTAATCAGCACATGAAGAAGAGTTGAGAGACCTGGGTATGTTCAGCCTGGTGAAGAGAAGATGGAGGAGTGATGTGACACCTCAAGGGCGGCCACAGAGAGGAGGAGGCAGATTTGTTCTCTGTTGCCCCAGAGGGCAGGACCAGGTCTAATGGTTTTAAGTTACAAGAGGGTGGGTTTCAGTTGAACATTGGAAGAAACTTCTTGACACTGGGCATTTCTGCACTAGACTCTTATACAGCTATTATTCCACTTTCAACATCCTATGGAATCCTGGGGTTTGTAGTTTAGGGAGGGGCCTTTGAAGGGCCTTTGAGGCCAGTGAGAATGGTCTGGCAATGGAACCAATTGCTTAGAGGGGTGGTAAGATCTTCCCTGGACATCTTCAAAACGAAGATGGACAGCTCCTGACTGCAGATGTTCTAGCTGGATTTCCTACACTGAGTAGAAGGTTAGGCTCCATGGCCTATGGGGCCCCTTACTAAATAACTGTGTTTAAATATTTGAAAGGATGTCATGTGGAGGATGGAGCCAGCTTATTTTCTGCTGCTCCAGAGACTAGGACACAGAGCAATGGCTCCAAACTTTAGGAAAAGAGATTCCATCTAACCCTTAGGAAGAACTTCCTGATAGTAAGAGCAGTTCTACAGTAGAATACGCTGCCTCAGTGGAGTGTGGTTGAATCTCCTTCTTTGGAGGTTTTGAAACAGAGGCTGAATGGCCATATGTTCGAAATGCTTTGATTGTGGTTTCCTGCGTGGCAGAAAGGGGTTGGTCTGGATGGCCCTTGGGGTCTTTTCCAAACCTACAATTCTATGTTTCCCCTGCCACATCTCTAGTAGAGAGAGTGCCTTGCTGTTTCCTGCCTCCTCTACCCTTCTGCTCCACCCCTGCCTGCTGTGTGCCTTGATACATTCCCAGGAGAGGTTCATACAAGGGGGAACCAATGTGCATCCTTGCCATCCAGACACAGCCCCAAGGCCACCCCGAAGCTAAGAAGCAGGGAGCTATTTGTTCCATCTGGCAAGAAGGAGAGGAAAACATATTAAAAATACCCACCCAGGCTGCATGCGTCCCCTGTTAGTGCCTCGTGTTTTGCATACTCCTAAGGAGAGCCAATTATATCAGGAAGGGAAATTGTTCCTTTCACTCAGCAGGTCTTTACGTTCAAGGCTTAGTTTCCACTTTCAAATCTTCTCTTAAGGGGCTGCTGGTGGCAAGAGCAAGAGTATTTCTCATTCCTGCCTGTTGATAATGCTGTTGATATTATACTGGAGAAGCTAGTAGTTCTGATTTGGCAAGGAGAGTCCTGATTCATCCTCCATCATCCCATTTTCTCAGCTGCATTTAAAATGTCTCAGTTTATCTATCCTTCTGCCATTTCCCCCCTTTGTCCTCAGCTTACTTCAGCAACTGCAAACTGAGTTCAAAGGGCAAGAGGAGATTGCACTCATAGAAGCCTAGAGTTGGAAGAGACCCCAAGGGCCATCCCGCCCAGCCCCCTTCTTCCATGCAGAAGACACAAAGAAAGCTCTCCCTTTGACAAATGGCCATCCAGCCTCCCTTTAAAAACCTCCAGAGAAGGAGACTCCACCACACTCCATTGAGGCAGCACCAGATTCCACTGCCAGATGGCTCTGACCATCAGGAAGCTCTTCCAAATGCTTTGCTGGAATCTCTTTTCCTGCAGTTTGAAACCATTGCTCCATAATGTCCTAGTCTCTGGAGCAGCAGAAAACAAGCTTGCTCCATCCTCCATATGACATTTCTTCAAATATTTAAACATGGTTATCACGTCACCTCTTAACCTTCACTTCTCCAGGCTAAACATACCCAGCTCTCTAAGCCTATCTTCATACGGCAAGATTTCCAGGCCTTTGATCATTTTGGTCACCCTCCTCTGGACACGTTCCAGCTTGTCAATATTCTGCTTGAAATGAGGTACCCATAACTGGACACAGCATTCCAGGTGAGGTCTGACCAAAGCAGAATAGAATGGTACTATTACTTCCCTCAACCAACAAACTGTACTCCTATTGATGAAGCCCAGAATCGCATTGGCTTTCTTAGCTGCTGCATCACATTGTTGACTCATGTTCAGCTTGTTCAGTGTAACGGCTCTGATTACTGCCTAAAGGGTTAAGTGTCTTCTTCCTTCGCTAACTCGTAACTATGGTAACAGCTAATGAATTCTTTCCCAGGCCGCTAGGTAGCTGCTAGTAGAGAACGAGATAAGCCATAGAGACTTTCCCAGAGAAACTTTCTAAACAACTGCATGTGTTATGACTATGAGTTCTGTTTCGCATTCGCTCTCTGTACACTGTTCTTACACAGCCTGCTTGTCTGCGTGTCTGTGCAGACATAGACTGGAGAAATGGATTTCACTTAGCTTTGCTTTTCATGTATTCCAGCTTTGCAATAAACAAACAGTTTTAGTATATTCTGTGGCCTCTCTCTCTGGTCTTTTTGGATGAAGCTGTTTTTTGGACTTTTGCTGCACTGGTGTGCTGTGGGTCATGCTCGCTTCCAGCATGCCCCCAGGAATTCCTCAACAGGTTATGGGCCCAGCACGCTTCCACTGCGCGTCCCTGCTGTGCCAGAGTGTTTTTGAGGCTGATTTTGATGGATGGTGCCTGTCTGCAGCTGTGTTTCGTCTGCTGGTGATTCCCAAAGCTGGCGGTGAGTGCCTGGAACTGGGGCCTGGGCAAATATGGAGCCCAAGCAAGTAAGCAGTTTGCCTTTGACCAGACTAAATGGCAGTAATTATCTCACTTGGGCTGTCAAGATGGAAATGTATCTTTGAGGCGAAGGTGTCTGGGGAGCTGTTTCTGTTCTGCTAGACCTCCCTGATGATGCTGAAGAAGCTGCAAAGGCAAGGCTGTATGAAACAGAATTGAGGCCAGGCGTGTCCATCAAGCAGCATCTGCAGACACTGGCTGAAATCTTTGTTGCCCTGTGTGAGAGAGGGAGAGTTTTGACTGAGATTGACAAGGCTTACTGCATCCTGTGTTCTCTGGATCCCAGTTGGGACATTATAGTGGCAACCTTGGAGGCTGTTTCTGAGCAGAACCTGACTGTGTCTTATGTAACTTTTCGCCTGCGACGTGCCCAGAGGAGTGCCCAGCAACCTCCCCAGCTGCCTGCTGCTGCAGAGCCAGGAACTTGGAGATCTACTCAGGCTTGTGAGTCCAAGCCAGAGGGGCTGGTGAGAGCCAACGCTGTGAGAAGGTACTATCGCTGTAGATCTACCTCCCATCTCAAGAAGGACTGTCCACTGGAGAAGCAAGGTGGGAGAGGTGCTCGAGGCAGAGGCTTCAGAGGAGGAGGCTGTGGGAGCCGTCCACGTATTGCTATTGCAACAGACTGTGTGGTCTCTGAGAGCTGTCGGGACACTGGTGAGGCTTTTTGGCTGCTGGACTGTGGCTGCTCTCAGCATCTGGTAAACTGTGAAGGTTTGTTCGAGTGCTTGAATCCAGCCAGTGTTGCTACTGTTGCCCTGGCTGATGGGACTAAAGCAAAGGTCAAGGGAGTGGGGTCTGCCTATGTACCTGCTCTAGATATGTATCTTGATAATGTGTTGTATGTGCCTTCACTTGATTTCTGTCTCCTCTCTGTTTCAGAGTTAACTCAAAATGGGTTTGAAGTTTTGTTCACAAAGCATGAGGGCAAAGTACTGAAAGATGGGGCAGTTTGTGCTGTGGCAGAGTTGAGTGAGAAACTGTACAAACTTAAGCCCAGATTCAATGCTTGCACTGTATATGATAACAAACCACAACATGATGAATGTATTCCTTTGTTGCATAGAAGGATGGGACATGCTAGCTTTCCTGTGTTGAAAAAGTTAGCAGATGGCTGCAAGGGGTGTTCTTTGAAATCCTGTGCTACTTTTCTTGACTGTGCCATTTGCAAACAGTCTAAAACCATGCAGCTTCCTGTGCCCAGAACCAGTTCACGGGTTCCTGATGCTCCTTTCCAAATTGTTCATGCTGATGTGGTTGGTCCAATTTCTCAATGCAGTTTGGGAGGAGCTAGATTTTTCTTGCTGTTAGTAGATGACTTCAGCAGATATACGTTCTGTTATCTGTTGAAGCAAAAGTCTGAAGTGTGTCAAATAATTAAGAACTGGTGTGTGTATGTTGAGAGACAATTTGAATGCAAGGTCAAAGCATTCCAATCAGATTGTGGAGGAGAATTTCTGTCTGAGAGTCTGCAACAGTGGTTCAAAAGCAAGGGTATTGTGCACAGGACAACTGCCTCCTATGCCAGTTTTCAAAATGGTGTAGGAGAAAGAACCACTGGAGTGTTGCAAACTCTCATGCATTCCTTGCTCAATGATGCAGATTTGCCTCTGAATTTCTGGGGCGAGGCAATTCTGACTGCCAGTTACATACACAACAGGCTTTGGAGTTCTGTCTTTCAGACCACACCGTATGAGCATCTGTTTGGCAAGCAGCCTTCCATTGCTCACATGAAGGTCTTTGGCAGTTTTGCCTGGGTTCATATTCCTAAGAGTCAAAGGAGGAAGGGAGAGCCAAAATCTCAACGCCTGAGATTCTTGGGGTATCAATCCAACTGTAAGGGGTACAGCTTTTATGCAGGAAATGAGCTCTGTGTGGTGTCTAGAAATGCAACTTTTGAGGAACATGCAAATTGGTCGTGTGTTCAAGCTGCTTCTGAAGTTCTCCTTCCTGTCTTTCGTGAGCCTAGCATTCGCCCAAAGCAACCTGCCTCCTCAGTTCCTGGTCCCTCAAGGGTTAAGGCTGAGTCTGAGCCTGAGCCAGAGCCAGCACAGGAGAATCGGGCTGCGGGGGGTGAAGTGGCTCCAAGCACAGAAGTGAGAAAGAAAAGAGCTGCAAAGCGGTCTCGCAGCCTTGATGATGATGCCGGTCAGATTGTTCAGCCGGCACAGATTCCCAGGAGGTCAGAGAGAAAAACGAAGGGAAAGGCTCCAAAACGCTACACGCCCACTTCACTTGCAGTGCGTGCCTGTCTAGTAAATTGTGAGCCGGCCAGCTTTGCTGAGGTAGAGAAAATGTCAAAAAACCAGGCTGCGCCCTGGTGGCAGGCAATGCAGGATGAAATTGATTCCATAACCCAGCACAGAGTCTACACGTTGTGTGAACTCCCAAAGGGTGTCAGTCCTGTTGATTGCCGGTGGATCTACAAGCTAAAAACCACCGCTGGTGGGCAAGTTAAACACAAGGCTCGTCTGGTGGCCTGAGGGTTTGCCCAAGATGAGCAATCCTTTGATGAGGTTTTTGCACCCACGGTTAAGCAGCAGTCCATTCGTTTGTGCTGGCCATTGCAGCTCAGAGAAATGCTTTGGTCACACACTTTGATATCACAACTGCCTATCTCAATGCTGATTTGCCAGAGGAAATCTACCTAACACAGCCTGATGGGTTTCACAAGGGAAAAGAAACACTGGTGTGGAAACTTCATAAATCTCTGTATGGTCTTAAACAGTCAGCTCGTTGTTGGAATATGTGTCTAGACAAAGCTTTGCAGGAATGTGGGTTCAAACAGAGCAAAGCTGATCCCTGTGTGTATGTCAGAGGGACAGGGAAAAAACAAGAAATCCTCTTGGTGTATGTTGATGATTTGTGTTTGATTTGTGACACGCAAAAACAAGTGCAGGATTTTGCCGGTGAACTGGGCAAGAAATTCCAGATAAAAAATCTGGGCCCAGTTCAGAATTACCTTGGGATAGCAATACAGAAAACCAAGGGTGGTTTCCTATTGAACCAGAAACAGAAAATTGTGAAATTGTTGGAGAAATGTGACATGACTGATTGTAAAAGTGTAAAAATGCCAATGGTCCAAGGGTTTAGCAAAAACAGTGGAGATGTGTTGTTTCCAGACAAAAAGTTGTATCAGTCTGTGATTGGGTCTTTGCTCTATTTGGCTGAGTCCTGTCGTCCAGACGTTGCCCTGAGTGTAAACGTGTTGGGGAGGGCCAGTTCTCAGCCCACTCAATACCACTGGCAAGGTGTGAAAAGGGTGTTGAGATACTTAAAAGGTACCATAGATCACTGTTTGTGTATCACTCCTGTTCAAACGCCAGAAATTGTCTGCTATTCTGACAGTGACTTTGCAGAGGACATGTCAGATCGGAAAAGCACATCTGGCTACGTTGTGAAGTACAGTGGTGCTCTGGTTCACTGGAAAGTTAAAAAACAGAGTACCCTGGCGACTTCCACTGCTGAAGCAGAATTTGCAACTCTGTCTTCCTTGTGTAATGAGTTGGTTTGGTTCAAACAGCTTGCGAAAGATCTGAACATACCCATTGATTTGCCTGTGAATGTTTTCTGTGATTCTCAAGCCTGTATTCAAATGGCTGTCAGTGACAGAGTCCAATCCAGAACCAAACATGTGGATATCAGCTATCAAAATGTAAAACAGTCTGTTCAAAACGATGTTATCCAATTAGTCTTTTGCGCTTCTGAAGAAAATTTGGCTCATGTGTTTACAAAAGCTCTTCCTGCTGTCGAACATACTCAAATGCTTAGCCCCATGGGGTTGATAGGTCCTACAGTTCCTACACGTGAGTTGGCTGCGGAACAAGAGGAGGAGTGTTCAGTGTAAAGGCTCTGATTACTGCCTAAAGGGTTAAGTGTCTTATTCCTTCGCCAACTCGTAACTATGATAACAGCTAATGAATTCTTTCCCAGGCCGCTGGGTAGCTGCTAGTAGAGAACGAGATAAGCCATAGAGACTTTCCCAGAGAAACTTTCTAAACAACTGCATGTGTTATGACTATGAGTTCTGTTTCGCATTCGCTCTCTGTACACTGTTCTTACACAGCCTGCTTGTCTGCGTGTCTGTGCAGACACAGACTGGAGAAATGGATTTCACTTAGCGTTGCTTTTCGTGTATTCCAGCTTTGCAATAAACAAACAGTTTTAGTATATTCTGTGGCCTCTCTCTCTGGTCCTTTTGGATGAAACTGTTTTTTGGACTTTTGCTGCACTGGTGTGCTGTGGGTCATGCTCGCTTCCAGCATGCCCCCAGGAATTCCTCAACACAGCTTGGGGTCTATTAAGACTCCTAGATCCTTTTCACAAGTACTGTGGTCAAACCAGGTGTCACCCATCTTATATCTCATAGCTGGAGATCCTGCACTGAGCAGGAGGTTGAACTAGGTGGTCCATGAGGCCTCTTCCAACTTTATGGCTCCCTATCATAGAATCATAGAAATGTAGAGTTGGAAGAGACCCCAGGGGCCATCCAGTCCAACCCTCTGCCATGCAGGAATACCCTCAAAGCACTCCCGACAGATGGCCATCCAGCCTCTGCTTAAAAACCTCCAAAGAAGGAGGAGACTCCACCACACTCCATGGAGGCAGCATCTTCCACTGCCGGACAGCCCTGACCATCAGGAAGTTCTTCCTGAGGTTGAGGTGGAATCTCCTTTCCTGCAGCTTCAATCCATTGCTTCTTGTCCTGGTCTCTGGAGTGGCAGAAAACAAGCCCTCTCCCTCCTCTACATGGCATCCCTTCAAATATTTAAACATGGCTATCATGTCCCCTCTTAACCTTCTCTTCTGCAGACTGAACATACCCAGCTCTCTAAGTCTATCCTCATAGGGCATGGCTTCCAGGCCCCTCACCATTTTGGTCGCCCTCCTCTGGACCTGCTCCAGCTTGACCATGTCCTTCTTGAATTGGGGTGCCCAGAACTGGACACAGGATTCAAGATGAGGTCTAACCAAAGCAGAGTAGAGTGGTACCAGTACCTCCTTCGATCTAGACACCATACTCTTATTGATGCAGCCGAGAATTGTGTTGGCTTTCTTGGCTGCCGCATCACACTGCTGACTCATGTTCAGCTTGTGGTCTATTAAGACTCCTAGATCCCTTTCACACATACTGCTATCCAGCCACGTGTCCCCCATCCTATATTTCTGCATTCCATTTTTTCTACCTAAGTGTAGGACCTTACACTTCTCTCTGTTGTTCTTATCCCTAGGCCATCTTTCCCCTTTCCAACAGGGACAAGCCTCAGTTTTGTGTCCTTTCTCCCCTATAGTCCCCCCTCCACAGCATTCCCTGAACTGTGATTGGCTATCACCAACAAAGCTTGCCCAGCTCCTCCCTTCACAGGTGGGATATAAACAAAATTATTAAGATGATGACGATGATGGTGATTACGATTAAAACCTGCACAGTTTTCATAAACAGGTCTGCAGCAGGGAGAAAGATTAAATTATTTGTTCTCCGCTGCAGGAGCAATCAGTTTAAAGATGCAGGTCACTAAGCCAATCCATCCCAAGGCAACTCCTACTCCTTTACTTTGGCTCTGGGGCTCTGAAATGGATTCTGGAAAGCTGGAGGAAGGTGGAATAGATCTCTTGGATGGGATATCCAAGATCTCAGTGTGCAGAGATGGCACTGAGCAGCTCTCTGGCACCCTAGATATGCTCTCCAATGAAATGCACAGATTCCAGAGTAACTCAAGCCTCCTTCCATTCAGACATTGGGAGAAGAATGTGAAAGCACCTGTTGCAAACATGGCAAGTTGTGTGCCCAGTGCCAGGGGGTAACAGTGGCATGAAACAGACGTTGACCACTGCCAAGCCTGGGACAGCACGTCCTTTGGTATTTTTAACCCAGGATTTCTGTTATGCTCAGAGATGTGGCCCACTGGGATGGGATGGGAGATGCAAAATTTGTTCTGGGACTCATGCAGTTGCAACAGCATGAATGACCATGGGGAGGGAGCATTTGTCCTAAGAGAGGGGCGTAGCAAATGTGGACTCCAAGCCCTGGCAGAGGAGTTCTGGAGTCTTTGTCAGCATCAGTTGGCCCAAGGTTAACCGCTGTCCAGTGGCATTAGAAGGGTTATTTTGTGTTCAGGAGTAGAAATGGAAAGAGCATTCAAAAGTATTCAAAACATGATTTTTGAGTGTCAGGAAAAGGTGAAGGGAAGCCTGGACTAATGAGAATCATCACAGTTTGGGTCTTATTCAGTGCAAAATTTGCATGTGGTTTTTGGGGACAGGAAACAGCTTTTCTGAGCAGAGGACAGTATATTATCCACAGAAAATAATAATTCTGAGTATTTTCTGAATGCAATAAATTCTGCTCCTGCACCGAAAATGATGGCCAAGATTGTGCATTGCATTTGTAAAACATAGCTAAACACGAGATAAGAAATCAACTTCCGGATCCCAACTTAAATTCCAGGGGGCATCTCCAAACAATGGAGATCTATGGCATGGGTGCGTGGGGCACTTCAGAATGATGCAGCCAGCCCCTTCCCCTCAGACCCAGCAGGATGGGGGATTCTGGGAGCTCTAGTTCAAAAAGAAACTTTTGCCCAAGTAGTGATGTTCACAAAACTCAGTTTTGATTGAACTCCAGTGAACACAGAAAGTTGCTTCTGAGTGTACTGTAAATTTGTCTCCCTTTCAAAAATCAAATCAAATAGTCTTTTGATCCTAATAATAGCAGGATTTAAGAGCTCACCATGGATGCATAGATAAATAATAGAAAAAAGAGTCTTTACATTTGCTGCAGTAGCGATTCTTAACAAATAATCATATCGAACTACAGTAGGAAAGCAGGGCTGTTTTTAGTCATACTGCTCCCTAGTGGGCAACTGCAAAAGAAAAAATCTTTACGCCTAGAATATTATTTAAAACATGAGTTAGTTCCTTCCTTCCTTCCTCTTTTGGATGGAGGAATAGCAGGACCATGGTTAATCTTTTTTCCTTTTAAAGTCAATTGTGTATAAAACAAGGAATGTACTGTGGTTTCTGCTGCCGCTGTTGTTATCCCACTTTCCCCCCAGAATTAGAACTCAAGGTGGCTTACAATTTAAAAGCACACTACCGTTAAACATACAAAAAGAGAATATGAAGACAGAATTAAACTATTTACAGTATTAAAACGATTACACCTCCGTAAAAGAACAAAATGCAGTTTAAAAAGTTTTTAAAAACCGTTCAGTTCAAGTGCTACAGCATCCCTTGGCCTTTTCTTTAAAAACTTTCTGTTTTAAAAGCCTGCCAACAGAAGGGCAGCAAGGGAGTTCCAAAGTCTAGGGCCATTTCCGCACTAGGCTGTTAAAGTGCTACGATTCCACTTTCAACTTCCTATGGAATCCTGGGGTTTGCTGTTTAGGGAGGGGCCTTTAGGGTTCTCAGCCAGAGAGCTCTTGGGCCTCAGGAAACTACAAACCCCAGAATTCCCCCAAGGACGTTGAAAGTGGAATAATAGCATTACAGCAGGGTGGGGTGGAAACGGACAAAAAGAGGCCTCTCCTAATGATCTCAGAGTGTCGTTTTTTTGTGGTGGTGGGCTTTTCTTCTGTCCCAACGAACTGTTCTGTCTATCCCCAAATTTCTAGCATTGCAAAAAGTGAGACGATGAAAACCATTCACACATATAACTCTTCCATTTGCTGTGTCTCCATTCCATGGGTCACTTTGCTACACCTTTTCTTTGGATACCTAAATTGTATTTCTAAATGTTCGAGCGAAGCCCTAAAACTGCTGCAAGGCTAAAAATCTGGGACTGAAGGAAAATTCCAAATTCTTATTGTGGAGAGTAATTCCCTCTTTTTGCTCCTGCCCTCCATAGCTACACCCCTATGCCTTTGCAAAACACATAAATTGAACTAATTTGAGATGGGGTTTTACAAGGCAGGGAACTGAAAAAGACAATTCTCAGTAAATTCTTTGTTTGTGAAGTCTGAGTATATGTCTCTCTCTCTAAAAAAGAAACCACTGATTTTGGATTGTGAGTGTTGTGCATTTTCCTCCACTCCCAGATTTCAAGATGACGGGGAATTCAGTCATGAGGAGTTCTTTCACATGCCTCCCCCAGGTCCCTTCACCCCATAAGACCCCACTTTATCTTTTTCCTTTTCTTAAAAAAAAAATTAACAACTCCCATCCCAAAGATACCTCCAGGGTCCTTTAGCTGGCACAGTTTGAGGTTTAATCACAGTTTCAGAGAAGTTGACAGCCCCCATCTCCTTGACAACAAGAAATAATCAAATATAGGAACCAAAAGCGTCAGGAGCGTGACTTACGATCCCGTAAAAATGGAGGCTGTGGCCCTTGGGAATCTGGAGGACTGAAAAATGTGACCGGTTCAGTCCTCTGAACTTTCAGGGTGACCTTTCCATGATGTTTAAGATATGGGTGCCATTAAAGGTGACCAGGTCAGGACTACCCCAGGCTATGGTAACATCCTATATGTATGCAGGGGACACTAGAACTCTCTGAAAATTCTAAGTACCGCCACCTAAACTGCAAATCCCAATATTCCATAGGATCATATCCTCCAACATGTTACAGATGGAATCTGGGACACATGGGCCAACCAACCTTGGAGGGTGATCAAGATGGCAAAAGTTATTAATGAGGAAGACCACACAAGCTGGAATACTCTGCTCTACTCTGCTTTGGTTAGACCTCATCTTGAATCCTGTGTCCAGTTCTGGGCACCCCAATTCAAGAAGGACATGGTCAAGCTGGAGCAGGTCCAGAGGAGGGCGATCAAAATGGTGAAGGGCCTGGAAGCCAAGCCCTAGGAGGATAGACTTAGAGAGCTGGGTATGTTCAGTCTGCAGAAGAGAAGGTTAAGAGGGGACAGGATAGCCATGTTTAAATATTTGAAGGGATGCCATGTAGAGGAGGGAGAGGGCTTGTTTCTGCCGCTCCAGAGACCAGGACAAGGAGCAATGGATTGAAGCTGCAGGAAAGGAGATTCCACCTGAACCTCAGGAAGAACTTTCTGACAGCCAGGGCTGTCCGGCAGTGGAATCTGCTGCCTCGGAGTGTGGTGGAGTCTCTCTCTCTTTGGAGGTTTTTAAGCAGAGGCTGGATGGCCATCTGTCAGGAGTGCTTTGAGGGTGTTCCTGCATGGCAGGGGGTTGGACTGGATGGCCCGTGTGGTCTCTTCCAACTCTACATTTCTATGATTCTATGATTCTATGAATATGGTGCAGCAGTTGGTTTTGGCCTGAGCCTACACAGAAGGGGAAGACTGCGCTCCGTCCTCTCCTCTCCTCTCACTCCTGCTGAGTTAATTAAATGCAAACAGCTTTTGCACTTTGAACTCAAATTGCAGCAATGGAAATAGGCTGAAGACAAAGGCAAAAAGTGAGATGACAGAGACACTGGGACATTTTAAAAACACCTGGAAAAGTGGGACGACAGAGGAGTAATTGGGACTCTCCCTGCCAAATTGGGACAGTTGGAGGAAATGTACGAGGCAGCCATTGCCGTTAAAGTGGTCACATAGCTCTATGATTGTGTAGTGTGAACAGGGCAGACGTCACAACATTTTGGAGGAGGGGGCAAACCCATGGTTTGACTATGAGGAAATTCTAGACTTCATGGTATGAAGTTCATTGGTTTGGTTTGATGTGACCTGTGAACAATACACCTGACTTTCCATATTCAGTATCCCTTGCCTGTAAAAATAAGCAAAATCACAAAAGCAATAAAAGCAAATTAAAACAAAAGCAAAATAAAGGCAATACAAAAACAAATTAAAACATCACAACTAAACACACATCCACACAAAAATCAGAGATAGCAGTAGACATCGGTCAAGATCTTACACAGGGCTTATGCTCTACTACTCTCTGAACACGGAGTGATGCATTGGTTACGCTACACTGCCCTTGTGTTCAATGACAGCATGGCCCATGCCCACTGAAAGCATGCCTCAATGTGCAATTGAATGTACCACCAAAAGCGCATCCCTTATACATATGCAGGTCCAATGTGTGTCTCATGCATACGGGCACTCCATATAGAACTCTGCTTTTTGCAAATGTGAACTGAATGCAGACATTTCACATCAGACATAAATGTATAACTTGCTTGGATAGAGGAACTTACACCGTCTAAGACAACAACAAAATTCTGCTTATAATTTCAAAAGGATTATGTAAAGCGCTAAGTTGCTTGTGACCTGATTTTTAACTATTTCATGGAATCATACAGTTGGAAGAGACCAGAAGGGGCATCCAGTCCAACCCATTCAGCCATGCTGGAAGACGCCATCTAAGAACTCCCTTTGACAGATGGCCACCAGCTGCTCTTTAAAAACCTCCAAAGAAAGAGACTCCACCACATTCCAGTGCATTCCACTGTCAAACTGCTCTTACCGTCAAGAAGTTCTTTCTATTTTTTAGGTGGAATCTCTTTTCCTGTAGTGTGATGCCACTGTTCCGTGTCCTAGTCTCTGGAGCAGCAGAGAAAAAGCTTGCCCCATCTTCCATATGGCATCCTGTCCAATGTTTAAACATTGCTGTCACGTCCCTTCTTAACCTTCCCTTCTTCTTGCTAAACACATCCAGCTCCCTAAGCCACTCTTCAGAAGGCATGTCCTTTTACCATGTTGGTATTTGTTGGCTTAGTTATTAAAATATTTCTAATATATCCCATATGAGGACAGGGTATTGTTTTAGTGGCCAAAAGCTGAAAACGTTTCCACTGTGAAGTCCTATTGCTAACATCCTGGAAGAGAGAATTCCGCTAACAAGAGGCTACAGCAAGCAAAGTCCTGCTCCCAAAAGAAAGTTGCTGAACTCCAAAGAATCCCAGCTACTGGAGGTGACCTTAAGACACTGGAAGTTTCTTCCCTTTCCATGGAACAGGAATGCTGTACTACACAGTAATAAAAAATACTTACCAGTCAAGATATATTCAGGTAATTACATCTGTTAATTGTTATATGTCAGAACCAAACAGTGCTTGAAAGCACACAATTATGCTATGACAGAGGCTGCAACGGAAGCAGCTAATTACTTGACTAAAAAGTTTCTTGTTTTCACCCTGTTTTGACACGAGAGAGTTGACTATGCTGGGAAGCCCAGGAACTGTTTAAAAACAAGCCGAGGAGCATGGGAGACTTACCAGCCAAACTTTGCTCAAAGTGAAATTCTCTATGTACATCAGAAGACATTAAAGGAGTTTGAGGGAAGCTGGTAGAGGTAACTGAAGCGTTAAACCTCAGAGGCAAAGCAGCATGATCAATGCTTGGAAAAGTTGCTTTTTTTGAACTACAACTCCCAGAACACCCCCAACAGGAGGGCCATGTTTGTGAGGGGTCTCTGAGACTTGTCATCCAAAAAGTAACATTTCAAAGCAAGATTTTCCATACCTTGGCTCAGTCATTAATCAGAATGGAGATTGTAGTCAAGACTAGGGCCATTTCTGCACTAGACTATTGTAGTGCTATTATTCCACTTTCAACATGCTATGGAGTCCTGGGGTTTGCAGGATTCCTCAAAGGCCCCTCCCTAACCTGCAAACCCCAGGATTCCATAGCACGTTGAAAGTGGAATAAGAGCACTATAACAGCCTAGTGTGGAAATGGCCTAGGACTTGGAAGGCCAGCTAGGAAGGAACTAGATAAGCTCCTCAAGCAAAAAGATATATCATTGAATACTAAAGTTAGGATTGCCCGTGTCATTCCATTTCCCATTTCTATGTATGGTTGTGAAAGCTAGACAATGAAGAAAGCTGACAATAAGAAAATCAACTCATTCAAAACGTGGTGCTGGAGAAGAATTCTACAGATACCCTGGACTGCTAAAAAGACACACGAATGGGTCTGAGAGCAAATCAAGCCTGAATTCTCCCTAGAAGCCAAGATGAATTAACCGAGGTTGTCGTACTTTGGCCGCATCATGAGAAAACATGACTCTCCAGAAAACACAATAGTGCTCGGTAAGGTAGAAGGCAGTAGGAAAAGAGGAAGACCCCATTACAGGTGGCATGACTCAGATTTGTAAGACCTGAGCAGGGTGGTTGAGGACAGGGTGACCTGAAGGTTTCTCGTCCACAGGGCTACCATAATCTGAAGTCAGCTTGATGGCAGTCAAGAACAACATCAAGGATTCAGCTGAGAGATCCTTCCCTAGAGCTTGAAGAAGTTGCCTTTTTAGCTGGAATCTCCTTGGAACTTACACTGGTATCCTGTGAGGTTCCGGCAACGTAATCACATTTTCCGACATGCCATAAGAGAATATCCAGGACCTCTTTATACTAAACAGTTTGTACAACGGCTGCCAGACAGCACAGCTCCCCACCTTCCCCCTTTCCCTTCTACGGCTTCTGCTAGACCGTCCTGAAGTGGTGTAGCGGTAAATTTGGAAGAGAAATCCCTCACTAAGACTTCCTATAGGAAGTCCAAAAAATGCTGGCGACCAAGTTGATCTAAAACGTGTCCTGCATTCTGATGGTGTTTGTTGGGCAATCTCTTCCCAGTTTATAACGTTTGCCCTCCTGACCTTGCTCTGACATTGCGTGGCCACGTGTGTCCCAGTTTTCATCCGTGGTGTGACGGAGGGTATGTCGCTTGAGATCAGAAAGGAAACAAGCGTGAACTCTCCACCGCAAGTGAACCTCAGAAAAGAGTAAAGGAAACGGATGCTGACATCAGCTTGGCAGCTGGTCAGGATTAAATTAGATCAACTGAATCAGAGGGGCCGGGGAGGGTTTTTCCCACCACCACACTGCCCACAAACAAGGCAGAAATGACTGAAGCAACAGACCCAGGGGAATGTACGCTTTCCCCACAAAGAGTTTTAAAACTGGGGTCCTGGGGAGGAAAACTCTCATGATGCAGCTGTTACCAGCAGGAAGTACCTGAGGTGTCAAAATGACTCAGCTCCTAGCTTAGGGAACCACAGAATCATAGAGTTGGAAGGGACCCCAGGGGCCATCCAGTCCACACCCCTTCTGCTATGCAGGAAGACACCATCAAGGCCCTCCCTTTGACAGGTGGCCATCCAGCCTCTCTTCAAAAACCTCCAAAGGAGGAGACTCCACCACACTCCACTGAGGCAGCCTATTCCACTGCCGGACAGCCCTGACCGTCAGGAAGTTCTTCCTGAGGTTCAGGTGGAATCTCCTTTCCTGCAGCTTGCATCCATTGCTCCTTGTCCTAGTCTCTGGAGCAGCAGAAAACAAGCCTGCTCCCTCCTCGACATACATCCCATCAAATATTTAAACCTGGCTGTCATGTCCCTTCTTAACCTTCTCTTCTGCAGACTAAACATTCCCAGCTCCCTAAGCTTCATGGCTTCCAGGCCCTTCACCATTTTGGTCGCCCTCCTCTGGACTTGCTCCAGCTTGTTGATATCCTTCTTGAAATGAGGTGCCCAGAACTGGACACAGGATTCCAAATGAGGCCTAACAAGTGCAGAATAAAGTGGTACCATTATGTCCCTTGATCTAGACACCATGCTTCTATTGATGCAACCAAGAATCGTGTTGGCTTTCTTGGCTGCCACACCACACTGCTGACTCATGTTCAGCTTGTGGTCCACCAAGACTCCTAGATCCCTTTCACATGTATTGCTATCCAGCCAAGCGTCTCCCATCCTATATTTGTGCATTCCATTTTTTCTGCCTAAGTGTTGGACCTCACATTTCTCTCTGTTGAAATTCATTTTGTTAGCTTTGGCCCAGCTCTCCAATCTGTCAAGGTCATATGAAATTTGATCCTGTCCTCTGGGAATGGCTTCAGTCCTATTGTTACTCCTATGTGGAGTGGATTTACTGGATCAATGGGATTTACACACATACTGTCTCACAATTTAATAACTAAGGCCATTTCCACACTAGCCCATTATAATGCTATTATTCCGCCTTCAACCTCCTATGGAATCCTGGGGTTTTCAGTTTAGGGAGTGGCCTCAAAGACCCCAGTATTCCAAAGGAGGTTGAAAGTGGAATAATAGCACTATAACAGTCTAGTGCAGAAATGGCCATCCTCAAGCTGCAAGTGGTAACAGTAGAGGGTAGAGCCTTCAGGAAAAACTCATCTTTTTTTCCGTTGTGTACCTTTAACTCATTTCCAACTTATGGTGACCATACGGTGAATCTGTCCCAATGTTTTTTGAGGCTGAGAGTGTGAGACATGCCCAAAGTCACCCAGTGGGTTTCCATGGCTGAGCAGAGAACTGAACGTTGGGTTCTAGGTTCATAATCCAGTGCTCAAACCATTACACTATGCTGGCTCTTGAATCCTGTGTCTAGTTCTGGCCACCACAGTTCAGGAAGGATATGGACAAACGGGAACATGTCCAGACGAGGGCAACCAAAATGGTAGAAGGCCTGGAAATCATGAAGCCCGTTGAGGAGCAGCTTAGAGAGATGGGTCTGTTTAGCCTGGTGAAAAGAGGGTTAAGAGGTGACACGACAGCCATGTTTAAATATTTGAAGGAATGTCATGTTGAAGAGGGAGCAAGTTTCTTCGCTGTTGCTCCAGAGACTAAGACATGGAGCAGTGGATTCAAACTACAGGAAAAGAGATTCTATCTAAACATTAGGAAGAACTTCCTGATGGTAAGACTGGTTGGACAGCGGAATACGCTGCCTGAATGGAGTGTGGTGGAGTCTCCTCCTCCTTTGGAGGTTTTTAAGCAGAGGCTGGATGGCCACCTGTCAAAGGGAGTGTTCTGAGGGTGTCTTTCTCCACGGCAGAAGGGGGCCGGACTCAACAGCCCTTGGGGTCTCTTCCAGCCCTCGGATTCTACAATTCTGATACTGCAAATGACACACAGCCATTGTGACTAGCAACTGCTGCCTCAGTGCAATGCGATGAAGTTTTTAAAGGTTTTTAACAGGAGTCTGGATGCCCATTTGCTGGGGGTGCTTTGAGTGTGTATTTCTGCCTGGCAGGGTGTTGGACTCGATGGCCCTCGGGGTCTCTTCCAATTCTGTGTTTCTATGATTCCATACCTTTCAACATGTCACAGACGAAAATTGCGACACACGTCGCCAAGCAAGTTCACAGTACGGTCGAGATGACTAAAGTCATGAGGAAGAAGACACCAACTAGGAGAGCCTGCAGCAGTTTGCTTTTGCCCGAGCCCCCAGGGAAGGGCAAGATTTGAATCTTCTCCTCTTGCCCCTGCGTCATTAACTGAGAGCAAATTCCTTTTATAATTTGACCTCATTTTGCAGCCACTGAACTAAACCGAACTAAACTGAGGACAAAGGGAGAAACTGGGAAATTTTAAAAGTTGCGGAAAAGAGAGAAGCAAAGGGATTAACTGGGACTGTCTCTGATAGTTGGCAGGTCTGAGATTCACCTTGGCCCCCTCTCTGCAGCCTGCCAGCCGACCGGCCCAGTTTTTCTGGTGGCGGAAAGTGTTTTCAGTCTGAGCAGAACGGATTAAGATTCCATAACATTCTCAGGAATGCAAACCATCTCTCCCCCCTCTAATTTTAAGAGTGCCTGACATGAACGGGATGTCCGAGATGTTTTACAGTTTATCCTTAATTTGGCCTCCAAACCTGGATTCAAACTCAGGGCTCCGGTCCAGGATATGTGGTTATTATTATCAATCGTTTCTTCTTGTGGTTGTCCGGTGGGATGGAAGGGAGATGGGGGCTTGGAAGATGCCTTTCAGATTAAAGTTGGTCCACCCAGCCTGACCAGCTATCTCCAATATGGCATCAGGAGACTATGAGTTCCAGCCTCCGTAACCTGCATGTCTAGTGACTGGGGATATTGGGAGTTGCAGTTCCCTTCCAATTAACTTCTCAAAACTTGAAAGGAGAAGGTCTCACTGATCTCTTTGACTGGAGGAAAGCGCTTTGCTTGATGAGGTTTTGATGAGTGTTTTGGCAGATCTGAATAATAGAATCCTAGACTTAGAAGAGGCCCCAAGGGGCATCCAGTCCAACCCTGTTTAGCCATGTGGGAAGACACAATCAAAGCACTCCCCTTAACAGATGGCTCTGCTTAAAAACCTCCAAAGAAGGAGACTCCACCACACTTCCAGACAGCAGCAGATTCCACTGTCCAACTGTCTTACTGCCTGGAAGTTCTTCCTAAGGTTTAAACAGAATCGCTTTTCCTGAAGTTTGAAACCATTGCTCCATAGCGTCCTAGTCTCTGGAGCAGCAGAAAACAGGCTTATTCCATCTTCCATATAACATCCCTTCAAATATTTAAACATGGCTATCATGTCACCTTTTAAACTTTTCTTCTCCAGGCTCAACAAACCCAGCCCTTTAACCCGCTCCTCATAGAACTTCATGGTTTCCAGGCCTTTGGTGACCCTCTTCTGGACATTTTCCAGCTTGTCAATATCCTTCTTGAATTGTGGTCCCCAGAACTGGGCATGGTATTCCAGGTGAGGCCTGACCAAAGCAGAATGGAGAGGGATTATCCCTTCCCTCTCCTGTCTCCGGAGAGTCCTTCCAGCATGCAAAATGTACACTTAGGATCTGGAGATGTCCATGGGCATTTCATGCTTCAGAACCTACCACAGTTCCTTTAAATAATGCAGAATGTCATACTTTCCTACTCATTTTGGTAGGGATGGGCCCACATAGCCCTTTGTCTTCCCACTTTTTCAGCTGCTTTTAAAATATCCTCCTGCCCTTGGTCTTCAGCTTGTTTCCACTGCAGCAACAGGACTTCAAAATGCAAAAGTAATTTGCACCCAATGAACTCAGCAGGGGGAAGAGAAGAGAAGGGAGCAGAATCTCGCCCTCTGCTATCTGGTGCGGTCTTCTTCATTAACAGCTTTTGCCATCTCAATCACACACTGATGTTGCTTGGCCTCAGGTGTCCCAGTTTTGTCTGTGAAACACTGGAAAATATGGACTCAGCAAAGGTTGTAGTTAGAAGGAGGAAGGCAAAATACGAATTCCTCCCCCGTAAAGTTGAATTTTCTTTCAGTCCCCAGTAATCTGAAACTTCAGTTGAGTCTTTAGAAATAGTGTTTAAGCATTCAAGGACAAGGAGCAGCCAAAATGGCTAATGGAATGCGAACACGGCAAATAGAAGGGTTGTAGGTGTGAACAATTTTCAATGTCTCACCTTCTCTAATGCTCAAAATTTGGGGAATGCAGGAAAATTCTATTGTGGGGGCGCAAAACTCCCAGGTTTCCCTAGAATGAAACCACAACACTTAAAAAGACACCAATCTGCTATAATTATGTAGCCTGGATCAAACTAGGGTGGGTTTTTTTTTTCTACCTGGAAATTTTGAAGAGAAATTTGGCATCTGAGGGCTTTTGGGAGGTGTCCTAGGACCTTGGTGGGGAAGGACCTGGATCCCCACAAGGCCTACATGCTACATTTTCCCCATCCTTGTTCTGTACCGTGGAGCTGACTGAGAGGTGACATAATAGGGGTGACGTCTTTAAAAATCCAAAGGGAAGTCATGTAGGAGATAGAGTCAGCTTGTTTACTGCTGTTCCAGAGACTAGAACACCAACCAAAACCCCCTAAATATTAAGAACTTTTTTTTTAACTGTAAGAGCTGTTCAACAGTGCAATAGATTGCTTTGTATGGTGGTGGAGTCTTTGGAGGTCTTAAAAAGGAGGTTGAATGGACAGTTTGCAGGGGTGGCTTGTCCATGTATTTCTCCATGGCAAAAAGTTGGACTAGGTGGCCCTTGGAGGTCCTTTCCCATTCTAGGATTCTATGAGTCCATAGCATTATGGTTAATCTGACCCTCCACTGGCTTTCCATTTACAAATCAATCACCATCCACTAGGATCTGCAAGAGAGAGGGAAGGACTTGGCTGGTGCTGAATTACTCAGTCTGGGACTTTTTGCCACAAAAGGAAATGAATGTTTGGTTTTTCTCACCTTGCAAGAGGGTTCAGCACAAAGCAGTATATCCTGATATGAAAATCCCTGGCACTATGAACTCAGCTTCCGCTATGCAAGAATGGGAAAGATTCATCCAAGACTTCCAGGGTCTGAATAGTGAATCCCAGGGCATCTTGCTAGTTTCAGCCAGCTTTAGGTTGCCAGTGCAGTGACTTGGGTTGTTGTACACCCTCCGTGTCATATTCCTACAAGTATAATCAACGATGAGACAGAAAGCAATATTATTCAACAATTCACCGTCAGAGTCCATCTAGCACATGAGAATTTCTTGGCTAGATCAAACAAGTTTGTCTAATCCAGAGCTTGGAAAATTGACCGCTGCCTAGGGGATTTTGGGAGCTGTAGTCCAAAAAAGCAACTTTTCCAAGCTCTAGTCAAGTCCGGCATGCAGGTCCCAAACGCAAATAGCCACGTGTCCCTCGGAAGCTCACAGCCAGGAGATGAACTCTATGGACTTCCCCTGCTATTTATCCAACCCCTGAAGCCCAGCCGAAAAGCCAGGTGTGCGGTGCTGGCGAGCAGAGCACTGTAGTAGGAGATGACCAGCCCCTACTGCAAGCAAGTGATGATGTGAGGAGGATGAACATGGATCTGTTGTGGCTTAATTTTCCAAACTGATTTCCTCCGCAATTCTAAACAAGCCATTCAGTCTTCTTGCAAGAACTGCGTCAAAAGTCAACAAGATGACTGGCTGGGAACGCGCCTTTGTTTACAGAAAAATGTTAGAATGCTCTGTTCTCTCTTCCTCTGTTTTGTGATAAGCCACTTGTATGCATTTTCTCTCCCTTTGGAAGCTCTGTAAAGATGTTTCAATAAAGCTTTGTCCGTCTGACCAGGCTACTGTGGCAGCCAAGGCGACAGCAGAAGCTGGGAAGACGTTCCCCCTTGGCCAAGAGTAATTGTGTCTGTCTGTCTGTCTGACTCCTTCCCAACCTGATTCAGGGCCCAGTCTGAGCTCCGTGTTTCTATACCTGGGAAACAAGGGTGGATTGATATTTCAGTCATTCCCAACAGATTCCTGTGGGGATCTGCTGTGACTTTTTATCGCAGCCTCACTGGCTAGCAGCAGGAGGCTGGCCACATCCTTTTCCGAATCCTGCTTGCCAATAGCACAGACCTCCATCGCTCCATCACCAACTAGCTTTTAAGATGGGTTTCAGGGACATTCTCAGTTGTGGCAACAGCGCCGCGATCACAAATCAGGATATACAGCAGCAACAAGTCTTAAGTCTAACGTAGGACATTGCAACTAACAGGATGCCAGTCTACACACACCAAGGCCCACTGATTGTTCACAGGCCACTTTAGACTGGAAGACAGAAGAGATATAAATCTATTCCTTAGCCTTAAATCACAATAACAAATCCCATGATTTTTTAAAAGCAACTTATATTAGTATAGATACAGATATATTATAGAAGTTCAACCTGTTGTTCCTCCTCACATGCTTGCATGGTGGATCATTAGACTGACAGCTAATGAATGAAGATATTCCACAGCCAGAACCAAGATACCTCTCAGAGCTTCTTTTTTGATCTTAAACTTCTTTCCTTTGACCATTTCCGCACTAGGCTGTTATAGCACTATGATTCCACTTGCAACATCCTATGGAATCCTGGGGTTTGCAGTTTCTTGAGGGGCCCGAAACTGCAAACCCCAGGAGTCCATAGGATGTTGAAAGTGGAATCATAGCGCTATAACAGCCTAGTGTGGAAATGGCCTTTGCTTCTTAAGAGCAGTCTAAGCAGTTCTGCTCCAGATCTCTCCAGTAAGGGGTGCAAAGTCACTTATGGCAAGAGCAGTGCCTTCTGTGTGGTGGCCCCATGTACCTGTAAGGAACTGTATGAGGAGAAGCATGAGCACTCTTCCTTCCAGTGGTATCTGGGGAGGGAGCATGGAAAGCATACAGGAACCTAGAACACTTTTCTACGTTTTGCATAACTTCCCCAAATGCAGAGAAAAACAATAATTGTCTCCTCACCTTTGTTGATATGGGGACTAATCCTCACATAGGTAACCAAGCCTTTAAAACAGAAGTGGGAATTGTGCAGTCCTCTAGAACTTGTTGGATTGCAAAGCCCAGCATTCCTCACCACTGAGGCCAGTGAGTGCATCCATCCTACTCTCCAATATTTCAGAGAGGAAAACTGGGTTACTTGTGGCCAAGCAACATCAGAGCACGGCCAGGATGGAAAGAGCCATTAATGAGGAAGAATAGACAAGCCAGTGGAGGCTGCAGTAGTTTGCTTTCACCAGAGCCTCTTGGGAAGAGCAAATTTCCGCCTACATCTCTCATCTCCCTGCTGTTGAGCTAATTGCCTGCAAACAACTTTTGCACTTTGAAAGCAGTTTGCAGCAACTGAAGTAAGCTGAGGACAGAGGAGGAAGAGGAACAGAGGGAAACTGGGACATTTTAAAAGCAGCCGAAAAAGTAGACAGATAGAGGATTCATCAGGACCATCCCTACCAAAATGGAACAGCTGGAAGATATTGTACATATGTATGTTGTGGGAATGTTTACTTCTTGCTTATGCTAATTTCTACAAGAATTGCCTGTCTGGTGGAGCTTCCATGGGTCGTAAGGCCCTTCTAGACTCGTGTGTGATGACCCAGACACGCCGACAGCTGCCGGGTAAATAATTTTTTCATCAAAAATAATCCAGAGGGTATTTTGATCTCCAAAGGGAGGTGTTCCAAGATGGAACGGGGGGCCGGGAGGAGGAGTGTGAGACGGACAGAAAGGCAGATGCAGGCCAGGACCAGGGCTGGATGGGGTGCAGGGAAAAGGGGGAGATTTGCTGGAGGGGACAGCATCTTGCAAATGCAAGCAATGCTAAAACGATGCAGTCCGAGGGAGAGCGGCATACATAACTTGTGACAGGTGGGGCATGTTTACACTTCAGCCCGAAGGCTGCAGCCAACTGGGATAGATCGCTGCTCACATTACCTGTGACCTCAAGTGACCCATGGGACCTCTGGCATCCAGAGAGCATGAGGGCTGGAGCCGGTGCAGTGCAGAGCACACAGACTGCTTCCTCTTTGCATGCAAGAATGAATGGCTACTTTAGTGTTCTCTCTACTGCAGGAATTTTTAAAAAATCCAAATATCTCTGTGCAATATTCTACCTGTATTCACATATCCTGAAATGTTCTGCAGGATTGACTTATTTTTGGAAAATGAATGCATACCCTGCCTTCACTCCATGGGAAACTCAAGGAGGCTAACCATTTGAGCTGCAACCAAATGCAGTTAAAGCTACAGCGAGTGCAAAAGTAAATAATTATTCTCTTCAAAAACACACTTTCTTTTCTTCTGCATAAAAGGCATGGATATTGCACAAGAAATCTACCTCCTGTGCAGAAAACAATGTTCTTTTGCAAAGAATAAAGTGCTTGCTGCACAGAAAACACACACACACACACACACACACACACATGAGGATGGACAGAATATTTAAAAATATCATCAAAAACCAGGTTTTTCAAATGTTGAGAAATGAGACGAATCTTGGCCTGATGAGAAGCTTTGCAGTTTGGGACTTAGAATCCTAGAATCCTAGAGCTGGAAACTATCCCAAGGCCATCCAGGCAACCTCATTCTGCCATGCAGAATAACACAATCAAAACGCTCCATTTATTTGTCCTTTTAGCAGTCCAGGGAATCATAGAATCATAGAATCATAGAGTTGGAAGAGACCCCAGGGGCCATCCAGTCCAACCCCCTGCTATGCAGCAACACCCACCAAAGCACTCCCAACAGATGGACATCCAGCCTCTCCTTAAAAACCTCCAAAGAAGGAGGAGACTCCACCGCACTCCATTGAGGCAGCAGCAGATTCCACTGCCGGACAGCTCTGGCCATCAGGAAGTTCTTCCTGAGGTTCAAGTGGAATCTCCTTTCCTGCATCTTGAATCCATCACTCCTTGTCCTAGTCTCTGGAGTGGCAGAGAACAAGCCTGCTCCCTCCTCAACATGACATCCCTTCAAATATTTAAACATGGCTATCATGTCCCCTCTTAACCTTCTCTTCTGTAGAACTCTTCTGTAGAACTGTAGGATCTGTAGAATTCTCCTCCAGCACTATGTTAATCACCATCAAGCTGACTTTGACTTATAGCGATTCTATGGACGAAACCTTGAAGTCACTCTATCCTCAACAGCCCTGCTTGGGTCTTACAAATCCAGGGACGTGGCCTCCTTGACTGAGCCCATCCATCTGTAAGGTGGTCTTCCTCTTCTCTTACTGCCTTCTACCTCACCAAGCACTATTGTCTTTCCTAGCGAGTCAGGTCTTCTCATGATACGGACAAAGTATGACAGCCTCAGTTGAGTTATCTTGGCCTCTAGGGAGATGTTAGGCTTGATTTGCTGTAGGACCCATTTATTTATCTTCTTACCTGTACAGGATATCCATAGAATTCTTCTCCAGCACCACAATTCAAAGGAGTTGATTTTCTTCCTATAAGATTTCTTCTCCGTCCAGCTTTCACAACCATGTATAGAAATGGGAAATATAATGGTAGGGACAATCATAACTTTAGTATTTCATGATATAGCTTCACATTTCAGGATCTTGTCTGGTTCCTTCATAGCTGGCCTTCCAAATCCTTGACTATTTCCTTACTGGACTGTTATAGCGCTATGATTCCACTTGCAACCTCCTATGGAATCCTGGGGTTTGCAGTTTAGGGAGGGGCCGAGGGGCCCCTCCCGAAACTGCAAACCCCAGGATTCCATAGGATGTTGCAAGTGGAATCATAGCGCCATAACAGTCCAGTGCGGAAATGGCCCTAGTCTACGTCTGATTTCTTGACTGTAGTCTCCATTTTGATTAATGACTGAGCCAAGTTATGGAAAACCTTGAACTATTCAACTCGCGCTCTCCAAATCATGCAGAACACATCTCAAATGCATGAAAGCATGCAAAAATCCCCACATCCCGCCTCCACAAGTATCCATAACCCCATATCACCCTCGCACGCTTCCCTTTTTCTCTGCAGTTCCTCCCAAAATGGCAGGAGGAAAGTTGCCATGTGGAAGGGGACTGCAGAGCAAAACAAAGTTATTTGGGTGTCCTGTGGCAGTTGGATAGACTCTACCGGGAGCTTCTTTGGTGGGGGAAAGAATCAGCCCATCGCTCCCATGAAGTGACCCACCTGATTTAGGTCGCAAGGTAGATCTTTTCCCTTCATGCCAAACATTTACATACCACATTTGCACTGACGGGTGATGTAGTACATCTAAATAAATGAGATTCTGAAACAGAATAAGATATCTCACTCCTAAGAAAGATAAAAGCTGGTATATTTGTTACTGCACCTGCAACTACCGCTGAGAATAAAAATTTCAAATCTATAACCCTGTGACGAGTAAAAAAAATAAAAAATGGCACAGGATATGTGTTTCCAAACACAAAATGCAGCAGAACCTTGAAACATCAAGCCGTGCAGGAAAAAAAATCCTTAGCATTTATTCACACCCTATTCCACGGATAAAAATAGCCCCAATGGGTTAACTTTATGCCCACGGAAAGCCCAGAGGAGGGATAGACAAGGATTAGCACAAGCTGCCAGAATTTAGAGGGTACAGTTTATTGGGCCTCCGTGGTGGTTAAAGTTAATGAAAACTTTACTGCCGAGTTGACCTGTGTCAGTTCTGTTTTCTGTTCTCACTTTAAATCTGGCTCCCTCGAGGCACTCCAGTAATGCCGGAGGTTTCAGCTATACCGGGGCAGATACATTGCAGCAGAACACAAGCCAAATATTCACGTAAGAGCCAGGCTTTGAACGCTGAATAAGATCTCATGAGATGTTACAACAAAAGAGCTGGGCCATTTCCGCACTAGACTGTTATAGCGCTATTATTCCACTTGCAACATTCTATGGAATCCTGGGGTTTGCAGTTTAGGGAGGGGCTGGCCGGCCCCTCCCTAAACTGCAAACCCCAGGATTCCATAGAATGCTGCAAGTGGAATAATAGCGCTATAACAGTCTAGTGCAGAAATACCCCTGGACTCAAAGAACCAGGAACATGGGAATAGACCTGTAGGATCAAAGCAAGGCCTCTCAGTCCATTTCCTGGTATCACAAAGCTCAGGAAAGTTACTTTTTGGTATATAATGCCCAGAATTCCCCATTGGCCATGATAGCTGGGGAGAGCTTAGAAGTTCCAAAAAAACTCCGAAAAAGGGGAACTTGTCCAAGGTAGGGATAGAAAGAATATTTGACAATATGTGAAAAATAAGTCAAAAACATGATTCTTGGGTATTTCTTGAGAGTAGAAATCCTAATGAGAAGAATCCTGTTAACTGTGCACAAAATTTGTACATGGGTTTTGGGTGCAGAAAATGCTGGTGCTTATGCAAAATGTGCTGTTTTCTGTGTAAAAATGTGCTGATTTTACCCCGAGTAAAGCCTCAACTACAACACTTGCTGCACAAACAGTATGTTCAACACATAAAATAACATTTCTGAGCAGAAATAGCATTATGCTCTATGTGAATTTTGTGCAGAAAACCCCCCATACTGAACAGTCTGCAAATACTGCACAGGTTTCTTAGACTTTCTTGCAGTGGCAAGAAAATTGCTAAAATCAACTGCTCTTTCCTTGGAGAACGAATTTAGAGAAGAGTTACATCCCTGTTCCAAGCTCTCTCGGTGAACAGCCAGAGATGATTACAGCAAGCCCATGAAGAGGGCAAGATGGCAAAGCTGGTTCTCCAGGTATTTAGAGGTACTGATTCTTCCCAAAGTATTTGCTGCTCCTGAACCTGGAGGTTCTGTTACCTATCATGGCTGCCAAAAGGAGCATTGTCTGTGAAGTGGAGCCGTCCTCTTGCAAAGCCCTTAAGTCCACCAGAGAATGTTACAGGCGTCTATCAACAGCTCTTAGCTGTGGATGACAGCTAAATAGAAAACGTGCAGATTTAGAGCCCATGCACACCTGGCTGGGTAATGATGGATCTCGTAATCTGATGACACTCCCTGATCAAGGAGCAGCTGGTAATTTAAGGAATTGCCCTGAAGTCAGTTGTTGGGCCATAACCCAGAGACTATCATACAGGAGTAGGATGCCAGACCACAGAGTGAGGAGGAAGAATTTCAGAGCAAGAAGACTGTTGAAGACGGAGCAAGCTTGTTTTCTGCTGCTCCAGAGACTAGGACATGGAGCAATGGATTCCAACCACAGGAAAACCTAAACATTAGGAAGAACTTCCTGACAAGAGGGGCTATTTAACAGAGGGATACACTGCCTGAGAGTGTGGGGGAGTCTCCTTCTTTGGAGGTTTTAAAACAAGAGGCTGGATGGTCATCTGTTGGGAGTACTTTGATTCCTGCATGGCAGAACGGTGTTGGACTGAATGGCCATGGGGATCTCTATCATCTTGAGTCCCAGGCATGGAGAAAGGCAGGATAATGGAAGGAAGGAAGGAAGGAAGGAAGGAAGGAAGGAAGGAAGGAAGGAAGGAAGGAAGGAAGGAAGGAAGTATATATTTCTGGTGTAGAAAAAACACAGGTGTATCTCTGCACAGAATAACTCCCTGAGCTATACTTAGAGGATGAGCAAATGTGGAGAGAAATTTCAGAAGTACTCATTTTCTTTTGCAGTCAAGGCATTTTTAAAACAATAGTTGGGCGTCCAAATGAGCACCCACTCCTGCCCTTTGGACACCCTGCAGAGACACATGGGCATGTACCATTTAATCAATGAGCCACATAATTCCCATCCCTGAATTTCTGCAGGTCACTGCAATTAAAAATAAAAATAACCCACCAATATATATCTTTTACAATGCCAGATCAGTTGTATTGTTTTAACCAATTTTTTTTAAAATTAAACTTCACTAATAGTTCCAGGGATTTGTTTTTTCTTTTTAGTTGAGGTATTTTCTGGTAGTGGGCAGAATAATAATAATAATAAAAAATTGTTGGGACATGATGAAGTCCATTTGCAAGTCTGTATCAACTTCCTTCTTATTCTTCTTTTAAAATCTCTCTTAACTGAACATGAATGTCAGAAGATTGCATTTACTGGAGAAACTTGCAGTCATCAACTCTTGAATAGAAGAATGGACATCAAAGAAAGATATTCTGTTAAAATGACCTACTCACAGTGGGGAGAAAACTGGAAATTATTCTTCTGTTTATAAGAGGACAAAACAGTCAAAGTTTTGCACCTCTGATACAGTATAATATAGGGCAAGAGGTGATGAGAGCTGAAGTCCAACAAAGGCTGAAGGTTGACACTGGATGTCATATGGAGGATGGAGCAAGCCTTTTCTCTGCTGATCTGGGTACCAGGACACAGAGCAATGGCTTCAAGCCAGTTAAGAGATTCCACATAAACACATGGAAAAACTTCCTGACAGTCAGGGTTTGACAATGGAACCTGCTGCTGCCTTGAAGTGTGGTGGAGTCTCCTTCTTTGGAGGTTTTTAAACAAAGGCAGGATGGCCATTTGCCAAAGGAAGCACCTGGATTGTGTCTTCCTGCATGGCAGAACGGGGTTGGACTGGATGGCCCTTGGGGTCTCCTCCAGCTCTATGTGTTCCCCCGATTTCTGGGGGTCCCGGGAGGGACACCTCAATGTGCTCAAAATAATGGGGAATGGGAACTAGCTGAGAGCACCAGGTAGCAATGCGAGAGGCAGGGCAACGTAGCGAGATCTGGAACCCAATGTCTACGGGATCGGGCCGAGTCAATAACCAAACAGAAGTTAAGAATAATTGTTGTTCTTTATAAATCACAGCAAACGTACGCACTCACTCAGTTAGAGAATTAAGAAATACCGCACAATTGCGCAGCCACGCACACAGTCCTAAAGAAATAAAGAGGGGAAAATAGATAGGGGATTTTCAGAGGAGGTTTTGTAGGGAAATACTACACCTGGTCCTGTAGCCCGGTAAAAAGGAAAGAAGCCGGGGAGCGTGGGCGCTCACACGCGGAGGCTGAGGGGAGGCTCGTCAAACGGAGCGGCAGCAAGTCGGGAGGCGAGTCGAGAGCGATCCGACCAGACGCTCAAACTCGGGGCTTCTTATAGGGGAAAATGTTCCCGCAGGCTAGTCTGTTCCCGGGGGAAACAATGGATTTTGGGCTGGAGACAAAGCCTCCGAAAGGTCAGTACTTTAGACGATTGAATTAGGACAGCGTTGTCAATACCGTGGACAGTTTGCAAACGCGGGGTGCTTGAGAGTTGGATAGTCCGCTCGTCACGCTGCCTGCTCGGGGCAGGGGGTCTTTTGTAAACAGCGTGCATGCGTAATGTGATCTCAAAAGGTACTTGCCTTGAGGTCTCCTAAAGCTGCAGTCGGCAATGACTGGCCTGCCTGGATTGGGATTTGAATGGTTCAGCTATTTTCAGCCGCGCCTGTGTGCGTGCTTGTCCCCTTGGCCTCGCAAGCACGTGGGGAGGAATGGGTAGTGAAGGCCAAATTCCTGATATCAAACGATATCTAATATCCCACAAGTTCGGACTAGAAAACTGCAGTAACATAGGATTCTATGACATGTTGCTCATTCCTGTTTTAGTTGGAATGCAACAGCAGAGGCCTTTCCACCCTACACTGTTATAGTGCTATTATTCCACTTTCAACATCCTGTGGAATCCTGGGATTTGTAGTTTCCTGAGGCCAACAAGCTCTCTGGTTGAGAATTCTAAAGGCCCCTCCTGAAACTGCAAACCCCAGGATTCCATAGGATGTTGAAAGTGGAATCATAGTGCTATAACAGTCTAGTGCGGAAATGGCTGCTGAGTGAGGATAGGAACCCTGTTCTCCCAGCGTCCTCGTCCAACATTCAAACCGCTACATCCTCCATGAACCTCTCTAGATTCCTGGCCTTGCAGAGAGGGAGACGTTGAAAACCATGCACACTGAGAGCTCTCCTATTTGCTGTGTTTGCGTTCCCTGGGTCTCTTCACCTGCCCTTTTTCTCTAGAAGTTTAAACGGCATTTCTAAATGCTCGGCTGAGGTTTTAAGTTACTGCAGTGCCTGCAATTTGGAGACTGAAGGAAGATGTTGTTTGTGGAGGGGCATTATTCTTAATTGGGAGGTCAATGCCCTCATTTTTCTCCCCATAACTGCATCCCTGCCAGGAACACCTTGCTCCATTGTTTGCCCTGACGTGTAGCGGCTTGTGCTGGTTCAACAGTGTCCCTTGAGGGGTGGAAGACATTGCTTGGCATCCCAGTGACCCTCCAGGGCAAGGAAAAAAAGAGCAGAACCGAACAGCTGGAGAAGAGAGAGAAGCTGAGCCAAGCTGCGCCTACCTTTCCAGAGAGAGCCATTGGCAAACACACCTTCTGGAAGGAGCCACGAGATGAAAACGCGGTCCGAAAACACACAAGGCCTCATCGTTGGAACTCACTGCTACTACCTGGTTGGTATTTAAATTCTACGGGAGACCTGTGCTTTATTCATCATTAATTGGAACTTAATGGAGAGAAGAATGTTGGATGGAAGTGCTGTGACAGTTGCCCCAGGTAAAAATACATTTGATGAGCATGTGGGATACACCTGGGGAATGACTTGGCAAGTCATGGTGTCAGCCCTAGGGGACCGTAAGGCTGAGTCATGGTACTGTGAAATCACAGGAAGGGGTTGCATCAGCCTTTGTCCCCAGCTGATGAGCTATCAGCGGGTGTGTATAAAAGAGGGGAGCTCAGACTGTCTTTCTCTGACTATTCGCTGACTCTATGGCCGTTTCCACACCGGGCTTCTGTAACGGTGCAGAGTGACCTCTCACGGAGGTCTTCTGCACGCTAGAGTGGACTGGCGTGGACTACTTTTTGTAGTTCCACACCAGAATCCACTCAGGAGCGGCCGGAACTAGCCACGCCGTGTGTTTTTTAAAAACCTCTTTTTTGAGGTTTTTAAAAAGCCCAGAGCGCAGCCCCGCGCTGCTCCGTCGCCGGGCTCCGACGCGGATTTGCAGGCGCGCGCAAGTGCGTGCCTGCAGATCTGCCGGGGGCGGGCTTCCAACCGGCGAGCTTCTCCGGTTGGTGGAGAGCCTCCACCGACCGGAAGCCGCCATTTGGGACGCCGCAGGATTGCGGAGCGGCGAGCGAGCGCTGCTCCGCGTCGCGACGGACTCACCCGGCTGCCGGTAAGCTCCGTTTTTGGGCGTTTTTGCCCGTTCCCCCCCCACATGTGGAAAGGGCCTATGACACCGAACCTCCGTCCGAGCGAACTTATGCCTGATGTGTCTGTGATGCTGAACTTATGACTGAGGATCTGCGTATCCTGATTGTACAGATGTGTAGATATTGGAACTTCAAGATTAAACCCGCCAGGTATTTTGGATGACAAGTCTCTGTGTTAGGGTTACTACCCAGTGGGTAGAGTGGGGTCAGAGCTGATGCTGTATGTTGCACTCTGCTGCTGCTCACACTTGTTGCTGTTTTGATACTCTGTTGTATGTCTAATGCTTGCCTCTGGGATACGTTTTGTTCAAAGCGCAGCGGTTACAGGGAGGATTTTGTGCTAGGTGCCGTAAATCTCCCGACAGAGCATGTCTCTTAATTAAAGAGACCTAAGTATATTAGGGGTGAGACCCAGTGTCATGTAGTGGTTTCAGCATTGGACTGCTATGACCCTAGAAACCAGGCTTTGATTCCCCACTCGGCCATGGAAACCCACGGAGTGACTTTGTTTTAAATTTTATTTTTATTAAAAAAAATACATAGGTTGTTGTGGGTTTTCTGAGTTTTGAGGCCATGTTCTATTAGTATTTTCTCCTGATGTTTCACCTGCATCAGGAGAAAATGCTAATAGAACACGGCCTCAAAACCTGGAAAACCCACAACAACCTATGGATTCTGGCCATGAAAGCCTTCGCTTTTACATAAAAAAAAAATACATATAATGAAATGATACATACTAAGATGGTAAAGTTTCCGAGTTCCTTCCTTCCTTCCTTTTGTTGGATACAGAGTACTTATTTGTTAATAGTGTGTACCTCTATACTTATTCTGCCCAAACCTTCCTGATACACACCATGAAATCTTGTTTTTCATACATGTTTGTCATCCATTCGCTGAAATTGTTATCTTTATAATTTCATAATTTTAAAGTTTCCAAAAGACACAAATAGTTCTATTTATTTCCCAACCATCTGTAACTTATTTACCCTTAATCATGTTTACGGCCATACCACCCTGAGCCTACACACAGCCATATCACCCTGAGCATGCCTGATCTCACCTGGGTGACCTTGCACATGTCACACCCTCTCAGCCCCCAGAAAACCCCATGATAGGTTTGCCTAAAGGTCACCGTAACTCAGAAAAGACTTGAAGGCACACCACAACAAGTATATTAGGGCCGGAGTGGTTCTGAGTGGTCAAGGAGCGGACTTCAAACCCATAGCTGTTTAGCATCAAAGTGGTTCAATTCCACTTTTTGGGAAAGCAATTGTCAAATGTGTGTTATTTTTGAGAGCCAGTGGTATAGTGGTTTAAATATTGGATTAGAAGGTTAGAGCCCAGGGTTTGATCTCCCACTCAGCCATGGAAAGCCACTGGATGACCTTGGGCAGATCACACAGTCTCCACCCCAGAAAACTCAACCCAGGTTTGTCTTAAGGCCGCTTCCGCACTAGCCTGTTATAGCGCTACGATTCCACTTGCAACATCCTATGGAATCCTGGGGTCTGCAGTTTTGGGAGGGGCCGGCCAGCCCCTCCCGAAACTGCAAACCCCAGGATTCCAGAGGGTGTTGCAAGTGGAATCGTAGCGCTATAACAGTCTAGTGCAGAAATGGCATCAGTCAACTCAGCCAGAGGAAGACAAAAGGATGGAGTTTGCCCTTCCTAGTGGCTTCATTTCTTCTGTTTTGTTTTTCTTTATGCAGGTTTTCCTAAACTCACTACATAAATCCTGGAGTTTCTCTGCTTCATATAATGGTTTTGTGCATTTTTACTCATTAATAACTTTTTGGTTCTCTTGGGGCCTGGTCACTCCCTTTTTACGAGCACACTCAGGCGTTGCTCAGCCACGTTTCACAGTTTTCATCTATGAAATGCTGGAGGGGCTATGAAGTATCTCCATTTTCATAGAATTACAGAATCATAGAGCTGGAAGAGACCCCAGGAGCCATCCAGTCCAAACCCATTCTGCCACGCAGGAATCCACATCAAAGCATTCCCAACAGATGGCCATGCAGTCTCTGCTTAAAATCCTCCAAGGAAGAGACTCCACCACACTCCATGGAGGCAGCAGCATCTTCCACTGCTGGACAGCCCTGACTGTCAGGAAGTTCTTCCTGAGGTTCAGGTGGAATCTCCTTTCCTGCAGCTTGAATCCATCGCTTCTTGTCCTAGTCTCTGGAGCAGCGGAAAACAAGCCCACTCCCTCCTTGATCTGACATCCTTTCAAATATTTAAACCTGTCTATCCTGTCCCCTCTTAACCTTCTCTTCTGCAGTCTAAACATCCCCAGCTCCCTCAGCTGCTCCTCAGAGGGCTTCATGGCTTCCAGACCCTTCACCATTTTGGTCGCCCTCCTCTGGACACGCTCCAGCTTGTCCATATCCTTCTTGAACTGAGCTGCCCCAAACTGGACACAGTACTCTAGATGAGGTCTAACCAATGCAGAATAGAGTGGTACTGTTACCTCCCTGGATCTAGACACCAGACTCCTATTGATGCAATCATCAGCCCCTCTCAAAATGACAACAGGAAGTGACATGACATGATGCATTTTGAGGGGAAGGGAAAGGACAGTGCAATACCTTTGGGGAATGCACCCTCATTTCTTTTTCCTCATGAGCTCAGAGCAGCTGCAGCTTCTTCCTCTGAGTTGCCTTTCCCTTCCCTATTGGCAAGGAGCAGCCGGAAAGCAGCTTGAAAGCAAACAGAGTGGAACAGAGGACACAGAACTGCGTGGGTTAAGTATCACACTGCAACTGCTTTGTGAGGGGAGGAGCTAGGCAAGCCTGGTTCGTGCCAGCCAATCACAGCTCAGGGAATGCTGTGAAGGGGAGGGACCTATGAGGAGAAAGGGTATAAAACTGAGGCTTGTTCCTGTCATAAGGTGGAAAGGGAAGTGTGGTCTTGAGATAGGGAATAAACAGAAGAAAGATAAGGAAAGATGGTGCAGAGATAGGGAAAGGATTGCAGAGAGAGAAGGGAAAGGTGGCCTAGAGGTAGGGCAAGGACTACAAAGAGAAAAAGGGAAAAGATGGCCTTGAGACAGGGGAAGGCTGACCCTGTGATAGGAGTGGATGGAATAGAGACAGGAGGGTTGGAAGAAAGAACTGACTATGGTTTGGGGAGCTGTAAATGATTTTGTATTTTGAAGGCTGGAATATTATTTTCTTGTGCCTTAATAAACTTCCACTTGCTTGTTTGTTTTCCCACTGTCTCTGGACCTCTCCATGCTACACTGCTATAGTGCTATTATTCCACTTTCAACATCTTGTGGAATCCTGGGGCTTGCAGCTTAGCGAATTGGCCTCAGGAAACTGCAAACCCCAGAATTCCCCCAAGGATGTTGAATGTGGAATAATAGCACTATAACAGTGTAGGATGGAAAGGCCTTCTGTCTGTTCATATTAAGTCTGGTGGAGGGCCTGGTCAGATTTGCCAAAGCGAACCCAACACAGTTGCTGGTCCACAGTAGGATGGCATCTTGTGGCCCAAGTATCCAATCCAGGGAGGGATTAAGGGGAGAAAAGGGCAAGGGGAGTGACAGGGTTGGAACTGCAGAGCCAACCTGGCAAGGGGATCCATCCCAAACGTGATGTAGAATTTGGGCCCCTCTTTCAGTCTCTCTTAGCAACCCTCCAAGGCTCCCTTTGTGCTCCCTGCAATGGAGCAAAGGAAGAGAAAGCCATCTGTAGCAGGAAGAGAAGGAGGAAAATATCTTGTAAATAGCTGGTGAGCAATTGATGAAGTGATAAAAAAAAATCTCTCCAAGGACTAGGGGAACTGACGCACGGTTGTCAACAGTTTGGTTTTATGAACTGTCCCAAGTATTTTACAAGAGACAATCTTGCCCAGATATCACACAAACACACACCACCCTCTGGGGATCCCAAGTCCTCAAATAATTTTGTGGTTGGGTCATTGTGACCCTCCTGGAAAGGGGTGAAGCCAAGAACGCCACCTTGGGCAAGTTTTTCCTCCTTGGCAGAGTCCGAACACCTCTGGGCCCTGGCGCCGAGATTTCTCAAGGCCAGGAAAGGAAGAAAAGAATAAAGTTTGCCAGTCCATTTGGAGTCCAGGATTTTATTTTCCTCCGAGGACTTTTGAATTTAGCCTGTGGGCATTTGCTTCCACAATGAATATTCAAGCCACTGAATAAGCGAGGCATGTTTATTTGAAAAAGCAGGTTTATTTGACTTTGGCGATCCAAACTGGTGCTCGCATTTGCTTTCTGGGTTTGACACATTTTTTTCAGGTGGGCATGTTTTCATCGCAAGACAGAAAAGTTTACTTGTTGCGTAGAGATGTAAATCTTCATAAATTTCACTCTTGCAGGCAAAAATGAATAATTTTACCATTTTTCTCTTTGCTACAAGAATTCATTAAAGACTGTGCAGTTTTTGAAGACTATTTGCAGTCTAGGAGTTAAATGCATTTCTTTTTCTAATGCAGAAAAAAAAAACATTTTCTATGCAGAAAACAAAATTCCTGTGCAGAGTCCACATTTTCAGCATAGGAAACAACATGGCTGCACCGAGAACAAGTTTCCTGCTTAAAACAGCATTGTCTGTGCCAAAAAATAGGTTGGTTTGTGTATAGGAAATATGTCTTCTACTTAGTTTTCTGCAAAGAGAACGATATTTTCTCTGCCAAAAAAAGGGTGGGTTTTTTTTGTGCAAACTAAATCCCAAACTATGAAAATTCTTGCCTGTCTAGGATTCTGCATCTCATGATTTTCAACTATTTTTTTGGAATATATTTAAATCTTCTTCCCCTCTATAGCTATTAGGGCATGGCAAAAGACTCACTCAAGGCCAGAGGGTAAGGATCCTGTCCACATGTCTTCTCTCTTTGGCCTGTACCAAAGTTGCAAGCCAGGCAAAGATCTTTGCTGGAGCCTTTGGAGAACCTTTGCCAGTCAGAGTACACCATGCCTAAATCCACAGTTGGGCAACTCCAGATGTTGATAATTGGCAGCTCTCATAATCCCTTTGCCTTGGCTGGGGCTAATGGGAGTTCTGGTATGCCAAATATATCTTGAAGACCCCCGTTGCTCATGCCTGACCTAGTTGGACCAGTGGTTTGTCTCCAGTCTAGGGAAGACTTCCCCAAGCTGGTGCTCCTTGGATGCATTGGACTGCAACACCCATAAGCCCCCAGCCAGCTACTGTGGTCCAAACACACCTGGAAGACAACAGGTTAAGGAAAGTCAGTCAATGACAGGATGGGCTAAGTGTGACCCTCCAGATGTGGTTGGACTTGAACTCCCAGTATTCTTCATTGTTGGCTTTATTGACTAAGTGCTGTATCACACTACACTATTATAGCACTATTATTCCACTTTAACTGCCATGACAACATCTTATGGAATCCTGGGATCTGCAGTTTAGGGAGGGTCCTTTAGAATTCTCAACCCGAGAGCTCTTTGGCCTCAGGAAACTACAAACCCCAGAATTCCACAGGATGTTTCCATTACAGTTATAATGGAATAACAGTGCTATAACAATATAGTGTGATAGGGCCCTTAGATTGATGGGACCAACCATAAATGTAGGCCCACACATAAGACCCATAGTTCAGAGATCAAGCATATTTCTTTAAAGAGTAGGACACCAAAAATTGAATATGGGACTCAGTCTTTTTCCTTCTCCGTCTGGATGAAGATTGGACTCTTTGGCTGGAATCATGATTTCTTACGCATGCTTAAGTTCTGAATGGAAGTATGGAAGCTATGGGACATTTTTTCCAGTGTGGAAGAGTATTCTGTTCTTGGCTGTGGAGGCAGAGTTGAACATGTGGTGCATAATGTATACT
This sequence comes from Cyclura pinguis, assembly GCA_030412105.1. NCBI lineage: Eukaryota > Metazoa > Chordata > Lepidosauria > Squamata > Iguanidae > Cyclura > Cyclura pinguis. Next base: position 3,174,358 of record CM059601.1, read on the forward strand.
GATGTGCATTGTGTCTGGTTATTTCTGGTTGGGCATTGCTCTCAGTTCTTCATGGTTGCACATCACACATGGTTTTGCAATGTGCATAGCACATACAGAGATGCATGGCATACCCTCCAACTGTCCCAATTCAGCTGACCAGTCCAGATCAATCCTCTGCCATCTCTCTTTTTCAACTGCTTTCAAAATGTCCTGGTTTTTCTCTTTTCCTCCCACTTTCCCCCTTTGTCCTCAGCTTAATTAAATGGCTGCAAACAGTTCAAAGTGCAAAAGTAGTTTGCATTCCATGAATTCAGCAGCAGGGAGAGGAGAGGAGAGGGTGGAATCTTGCTCTTCCCAGGAGACTCAAGCAAAAGTAAACTGCTGCAACAGCTCCTAGCTCATGTATCCTTCCTTGTCAGGAACTATTTTGCCCTCTTTACTGTGTACTGATATTGTTTTGCCACATGGGTCCTGATTTTTATCTTTGAAACGTTAGAGGCCACGGCATGCACATTGGGTGCATAATGTCATGATTCACCATTGAGGTACGCAACTGCTGTGTTGTGGTAGCATAAACCGTTTCCACATTAGACTGTTATAGTGCTATTATTCCACTTTCAACATCCGATGGAACCCTGAGGTTTGCAGTTTGGCCCTTCAGGCCCCTCCCTAAACTGCAAACCTCAGGATTCCATGGGATGTTGAAAATGGAATAATAGCATTATAACAATCTAGTGCAGAAATGGCCTCACACTCCGTCTCCATCATCTCGGCTTCTATATGTTTATACAGTAAACCTTTTAAACTCCCTTTCCCGTTTCTAACCACATTATTCTTATCAGAGCGATCTGTTTAAAGCTTTAGTGCTCCTCTGGTCACCTCACTCCCATAAAATAAAATAAATAGGGTGAGATGGCTTTGATGTATGTACACAGGACAGAACTGGAATGGCTTTGCTGTTGGAAAATGGTGCAAGACCTCCCTTGTTCGGGGATCTCCTCAATATGATTAGATCCACAAACCTTTTCTCTTGGCAAAATCAGCCAAATGAATGACGCTTGTCCAAAATATCTAGGAAAAAAAAAGAGTTGGTTGTGGATTTTAAGGGAGGAAAACACAGAATTCAGCTCTCCTCAATTCCCTCATTGCTCATCACCTGGAATCTGGCCTCCCTCACTGTTCCATCTTTCCATCCTGAGCAAAACTTTTTGATTTTCCCCTGCTGTTAAGATCTTTTGATTCTCCATTTATAGGAGGAAAGAAGCCCAGATTATCCAGTCCTTTTCTGATATCAGGCAAAACACTTTTTGTTGTTGTTCCCGTTTTATTTTAAAGATCCTTTGTAATTAAGCTCTTATAAAAAACCACAAGATTGGCTGGTGTTCATGTTATGCAACTTGGATGAACTCCTCAGCGCTGTGGTGTTTGCAATTTTGCTTTTTCATTATTTATTTATTTATCTATTTTCCATGAAGAAGGCAGGCTGGAGCAGAGAACAGTGAGTCAGTTTAAAAATGGCTGCTGACATTTATCGTCCTCTTGCTTCCTTTCGGTTTCCCCAACTGCATTAAGGGCCCTTCAGGTTTCATACTGTAGTCTCCTCGGGGCAGGAACTTGTCCCTGAGTATTCTGAAGAGTGGGAGTTCTCAGACCCTGGTCCTCCAGGTGTTTCGGACTTCAACTCCCAAAGTCTCAGTAAGTTTGGGTAGTATTCCGAGAGCTGACGTCCCAGACATTTCAGGGACCAGATTTTGAGAACCACTGATGTAGAGTACCATGTGTGGCGATTGTAGACCCACCCATCCAAATCATTCTCCTTTCTCATCGCTTTGGTCTGGAGCCTGGAAAATTTCCCTTCTGTCTTGGGCTGGCAGCCAGCCAAGGCTTCCAGCTGTCTGATTAGCCTGTTACCAGGAGCCAGCGAGCAAAACTTGTTTTGTTGCGGTCCGAGTTTGCAATAGATCTAGAGAGACCGTCCAAGTTTAGAGTAAATCCAGAGAGAGAGTATCTGATGACAACATCCATAGACAAGGCAAAGGTCAAAGGTTCTAGGAGCGTGAGCAAGGAATCTAAGTATAAGCTAGGCTGCTTCCACCAAGAGAATCAATTGGCTACAACAATTGCCTCCTCCCATTTTGGTCCTTTGTTATACAGGCTTCATCTTACCCGGCTGCTGGCCCAATTCAGGCATCCTTATGACACAAATGCTCCGAGAGAGCTGGGCTCTCCCTTTTCCACCTACACTGGCTGCTGTGAGAATTGTTCCTCTCAAGTCTCTGGGGTGTGCTTGTTGGGAAGGATCCTGTCTGGGTCCTGGAAGAGGGGCATGACACTTTTTTTGCTGTATAGCTCCAAGAATCCAACAGGTATGTGCCTACAGCTGAATAGTAGGTGGATTACTCTCCTGGTCCTCCCTTGAGATCCTTCTTATTCCCCTTTACCTCCCAAATTGCCACTCCTCGTGTGAATTTCAGCTTCCTGTAGAGTTTTGGGGAAAGTTACTGTTCGGACTACCAGAACCCCTAGCCAGCCATTGGACAGAGTAGCCGGAGGGTTCTGGGAGTTTTAGTCCAACTGAACTAGTGCCAACATCCCCCATTCACTGTGTCTACTGAGAACTGGAATGATGAAGTAGTTAGAATATTGGACTGGGGCTCCAGAGATCCCTGCTCAGCCTCAAGATTTACTGACTTTGCTCCAGTCTCTCTCTCAGATTGCTCTTCTTCATAGGTTTGTTGTGAGGATGCAGGAGGGTGGAAAAGAGCCATGCATCCTGCCTTGAGCTCACTGGACAAAAGCGTGCGGGGGTAGTATAACTGTAACCAACCAAAAATAAGGACTAACGTAGAGCCCGTTCCATGTAGTGGTTCGAGTAATGGACTAACAATCCAGAAGACCGGAGTTCAAGTTGCCACTCAGCTGTGGAAACCTACACTCTCTTGGCCTAAGAAGAAATCAGTAGCAAACCTTCCCATTGTAGCGTGCTTGCTTTCTGCTGCTCCAGAGACTAGGACATGGAGCAAGGACTTTGAACTTCAGGAAAAGAGATTCCAACTAAACGTTAGGAGGAACTTCCTGACAGTAAGGGCAGTTTGATAGTGGAATATACTGCTGCCTGCTTGGAGTGTGATGGAGTCTCTTACTTCTTTGGAGGTTTCTAAACAGAGGCAGGATGGCCATCAGTGTTGTGATTGTGTTTTCCTGCATGGTGGGATGGGGTTGGACTGGATGGCCCTTGTGATCCCTTCCAACTCCAGGATTCTAGAATTCTGAGAAATCTTGCCCATGGCAGCCAACATGGTGTAGTCTTTTGAATGCTGGACTAGGACCCTGGCAGACCAAATCCAGGGTTCAAATCCTTGATCTATCGTAGAAATCCAGTGGGTGACCTTGGGCAAGTCCCACTCTCACATCCTTCGAGGAAGACAATGGCACATATCCCAGAATAAATCGTGCCAAGAAAACTCTGGGAGTTGGTTGCCACATTGTTCATCTGATATTGTTGTTGTCATGAGCCTTCAACTTGATCGTGTCCCAGGTTTAGATTTATTCTGTGGAGTTTTGCAGCGGAATTCCTCTGAGGCTGAGAGAGTGGGACTTGCCCAGGGCCACCCATTGGGTTTCCATGGCCCAGCAGGGATTTGAACCCCAATCTCCTGGAGTCCCAGTCCAATACTCAAAACACTACCAGCAAAGGCCACCTTACTACTCTTAAGAATTTCAATAAAGGAGAGTCCACCATCTTCTGTAGCCAATTATTACAGAATTGCTCTTGCTGTGAGGAACTTCTTCCTTATATTTAGGTGGATTCTCTTTTTTTGGTAAATTATATAGATGGAAATAATTATCTTTCAAGTCTAAATTGCACTCAAGCCTGCATGGTGCAGTGGTTTGATCACTAGCCTATGACTGTGGAGACCAGAGTTCAAATCTCTGCCAAGCCATGGAAACCCACCAGATGAACTTGGCAAGTCCTACTCTTCCTCAGTCTCAGGGGGAAAGCAAAGGCAACCATCCTATGAACAAATCTTTCCAAGAAAACCCCATGATGGGTTGGTCTTTTTGTCAACCATGAGTCTGAAACAACTTGAAGGCACACAACTGCACCCCTTCTGTGCTCGATCCCCATCAAGTTCTGCAAAAACAGGCCCATGTTTTTTCTTCACCGGACCACATCCCAGGGAGATGTCTCCTCTCTCTGCCTTTTCAAAAATAGACTCAAACTTGAATTCGAATGAAAGAGAAGTGCAAAAACCACCAGGAAAGGATTAGCTACAAGCCGGGCCACTCACCCTTTGAACGCAAAACCAGCCGTGCCTTTCGGCAACCGGTGGCCCGTTCACAGCTCCTAGAGAAGATAGGACTTAATTATGGAAGTCTGCAAGATAGGTGTTGTGTGAAGGCTTCACTCATCGCAGCCCAAAGGCAGTCTGCTCTCACTGGGCTTGGCGAAAGCTCTCCGGCCCCCGGAGAAAAGGGCCCGTGAACAGCTAACTATAGACATGGGGCTTTAATGAGCGAGAGGCGTGAAGGACGTGGCTGCCCAGCCCCACATTCCCGGGATTTCAGGCCTGGCACAGGGATGCTCTTTCCTCCCAAGGCCTTTTTTAGAAGGCATGCATCCTTTGGATGCTTGGAGACAGTTGGACCAGCTTGTTAACTGGAAGCTGGGTTGCGCTGGCCAAAAGGAGCGAGGAAGGCTGACAAAGATTGGAGATAGGAGAGCTAAGGCCAAGATCCCATCTTCTGCTCGAGTAGTGAAGATCAACACCCACATGTTTACATGACAGTTGTGCTATGCCACCTTTCTGCTGGATAGTGACATGGCACAACTGAGGTATCCGCTCACGCACAACAACTTCTTGTCCCCTTGTGCCATGGGGGATAATGCACAGGGGTTCTTTCGACAGTCCCATCCAGCTGAGTGGGACACTGGGGGCACTGGCGAAGAGTTACGTGCCACCCAAGTATGTGCAACTGCATGGCTCGAATTCTGTTGGTTAGTCCCAACAAGAGGAGACTCATTAAACCAATTAACGAGTAAGTAAGTCAACACATAGGGAAATGCAATTGATTCAACGGCTCTGCTCTCATCAAGGCTAACAGTAGGACTAAGGCCCTTGTGAAATAGAAGCCAGTGCGATGTAGTTTCGGAGTGCTGGACTAGGGCCCTTTCCTCAGTGGCCTCCCATCCCAGCATGGGGATAGGAGAGGAGCAGGACCGTGATGACGCTCCTGCATGATGTCGTCATGGTCCCGATCCTCTGTGGCACGATCGCAGATTAAATAATTGAGGGGTTTTCCCCATCAATGACCTGCAATCACACCCCCATCCTGCACTTACCTGTCCTACAGAAGGCCTGTAAGTGAGATGGCGGGGCTCCCTGCCCCAGCACAGCCTGGGAAAGTGCCCGGCCGCACTGCGGAAGGAGGAGACGTGTCCGTCACGCTCCCTTCCTCAGGGAGCTAGTCTAGTGCGGAGGAGAGCGCTTCCGTCGTGCTCCCTTCCCAGCAGAGCCACTGCTGGCATTGCCACCAGAGGACCACATGAGAAGGTAGGGTGCAGAAAGAGCCTCTGACTCTGGAGAGCAGGGGTCAAATCCCAGCTCAGCCAGTGACCTTGGGCAAGTCACACTCTCTCAGACTCTGATGAAGGCAACATCAGCCCTCCTCTGAAGAAACCGTAAGAGTCAATAGAGTGTAGTGGTTCAAGTATTGCACTAATACTCCAGGAAACCAGGATTCAATTCCCTGCTCAGCTATGGAAACCAATTGAGTGACTTTGGGTCAAGTTATACTCTCTTATCCTAAGAGGAGGACCATGGCAAACCCCCTCTGAATAAATTGTGCCTGGAAAACTCTAGAGGAGGTTCACCATAAGTCAAAGTCAACTTGAAGGCACCTCAAAGCCAGAGGAACAAATCCTGCCTAAAATCCTAGAAAGCTATTGCTGCCAATCAAAGTGGACATTACTGGGCTAGATGGAGCAAAAGGTATTTTGCTCAGTATTAAAGCAGCTTCCTATTTCCCTGGGCAGAAAACTCTGGATTCAGCTCCTGACCTCTCTTGGTATTATGGCTAGGAAAGCCCTCTGCCTGAAGTCCTGAAGGATCGTGGCTGCCCATCAGAGCCGATAGTACTGAACTAAATGGGCCATGGCTCTGAGTCATCTTTCTGTTTTTCTTTTTTTTCTTTTATTTTATGCAGCAGACCCCAAATTTAATCCCCAGCATGTCCAGGTGAGGGCCAGCGTGGTGCAGTTCAGTGGTCCTCCGGGTCTTTTGGACTTCAGCTTCCAGAAGCCCTAGCTGGCTTGGCCAACTCTCAGGAATTCTGGGACCTGAAGTCCAAAACACCTGAAGGACCAAAGTTAGGGAACTACCAGTGTAGTGGTTTAAACATTGGACTATGACTTTAAAGATCAAGGTGTGAGTCCCTGCTCAGCCATGGAAACCCCCTGGGTGACCTTGGGCAAGTCTCACTCTCTCAGCCTCAGAGGGGGGCAAAGGCAACCCTCCATGAGCAAATTTTGCCAAGAAAACCCAGTGACAGGTTCACCTTAGGGTTGTCATAAGTCAGAAAGGACTTGAAGGTGCACAACAATGACATGTCCAGGTAGAACTGGAAAAGACCCCTGCCAGAGACCCGGGAGAGCCACACTGGGCTAAATGGGCCACAGGCCTGACTCTGTAGAAAGGAACTTCTCTGCTCCCAACATGCCTTGGGAGGACCACAAAGCATTGGCAGCTGCTGCACAAAATGGGAAAGAAAAGTAAGTTATTAAATAGGTATGGTTGGAGGGTATAGCGTGGGCGGAAAGCAAACACAGACACACACCCAAAGTGAATTCCTCCATTACGTGGCCCACTAATAGCAGCAGCAGCAGCAGCCTGAAGCAATGCCAAAGAGCAGCAGAACTGGGGCAGCCTCTCAACCAGGCTTGCTGAGAAATCCATCACGGTGTCGGGCCCAGCGTATTGTCAGGATGAGATTGAACCCTGTAGCAACGGCGGCAGCTGCTCCTCCAAACCGATGACATCTCCTAGGCTCGGTTTCCATGGCGCCAAGGCCCACCTTGCACCGAGCATGACTCAGACCGTGACAATTCCTGTAAGCAGGGAGCGGTCCCCATCTTCTCCTCAAGGGAAGGGCCGGCCGCCTTCAGACGGAAAAGCAGGTGCTGGGTATTGCAGAAGCGTGACGCCACCAGGGCCAATTTGAATTCTGGATCCGCCTTTGCGCCATTTGGCTGAAGCTCTTCCGCTTCCCGGCGCTGCGACACAGTGATGAAAACACCCTAAGAAGGAGCTGCCCAAACAATATTGTGCTAAGATCTTCATAGATCTTAGATAGACAGATAGAAAGTGAAATGGAAAGAATCCCAAGGCAACGATTTGTCCTTCCAGGTGAGGATGAATAAGGCAAAGATATACAGGGTGTTCCCCCAAAATGCATACATCTTTAGTAGCTTATAGTTCTGGAAAATATATATACACGTACACACGCACACACATACATACATACATGCATACATACACATTGCAATTTTTTCCTAAGAAATGTATGCAAACTTAGCAGGATTAAAGATTCCAATAGCTGAGAAGCATCACAAAATTACAAGAGAAATTTCAAGTGAGATTTGCAGCTCTTTGCTTGCAACAGTGTGAACATTGCATTGCTGTGCAGGGATGATACTTTGAATACCATACATAAAATTGCAGTTTAAGACGGAATTTGTAACTCTGATTAAATCGTTATTATCACATTCATTCTTCAGTATAAACATATTTACTTAACCTTCAAGCAACCACAGTAGCTACTATTGGCTACTACAGACTGTATACGTTTTTGGGACACCCTGTATATTCCTGGAGAGGACATGAGCTAAACATTAAAAACACACATGCAAAAATCCCCCAAAAAACCTCTCCAGACTCCCATTGTACGCTTGAGCCAATATATGGAACTTGGTGGTAGACTCAAGAAAATAGCAAACTCTCAGGAAATGTTTAAAAAGGGAACAGAAGCCGCGGCAGTTGGATGGTCCAGTGTCATTAGTGAGGTGAACCTACTCTGGGTTTTAGTCTGAACTTTCGAACCCTTTTGATCTCCAAATAACTTCAGTGCCTTGACTAGATCATATAAAGCAGAGGTGGGCAACTGTGCAGGGAGTGGGCATATTCTGAGCAGGTGTGTTTCAGCATTCCTGAAATGATGTAATGTCACTGCTGACTGCTATTTTTGCTGGTTTTTTTAGACTAATTTAAACATTTTTCTGGCAGTTTGGGAGTAAGGATGGAAGCAATATTGAAAAATATTTGAAAAATGGCTGAAAAACGTGCTTTTCAAGTGTTGGCAACTCCCGACAAAAAGAATCTTGGACGGATGAGAATTTTTGGAGTTCAAGGCTTATTCTGCACAAAATTTGCATTGTTTATTTGCACAGAATTTTCCACCACAGAAAAATACTGTTTCTATTCAGAAACACAAGAAGTAGTAATTCCTGCACAGAAAAGGTTGTTTTCTGAGGAGAATTTGCTTTTATTAGGAATTGCTGCTCACAAAATTTGTATGTGATTGATTTGCATAGAAAATAACATTTTCTGTGTGGGAAATAATGTTTTTTTCTGTGAAGGAAAGACTCTCTTCTGCACAAAAAATGCTGCTTTCTGTGCAAAACAACAGGTGTGAATTTTGCAGAGAATAACTCTTGAATTGCAAACACAAAGTTTGTGTTGGGAGTTAGAGTTTCCCAGGGTGTTAGCCCTTTGGGGAAAATTCTATGAAAGCTAAAACTATTAGGAATCAGCCTTTTTTTATTATTATTACTAGAGTAACAGAAAAAGCATGTCCAAATCTCTGTGTGGCTTCCCTGAGCTGAGACTGACTTAGAAAACAAAACAAGGCAGGCAGTTTCAGGTTACAAACTTATAAAAGGTTTACTAATGAATTTTAGAATCACATATGCATTGCAGAGCCTAGATCCTAACTAGCTAATAAATAGATTAAGTAAGATAGTAGCTTCATTCTTAACTCACCATCTTCTTGATGGAGAGGCAAAGTATGGTCAGAGGGAAGGAAGTGGAAGCAAAAATGGCAGAGGAAGAGAGAAAGAGATCTGAGAAGTGAGGTCTTTTATGTAAGGCCAATGACCCCAGGGTCTGTCCTGGGTCACATAGTCTGGTCACCAAGATACCATAGCCATGCGTTTAAGTAACACAAAGAGCAAGAGTTGAGGCTTTAGGTGGGAAGGCAAAAGGCTTTGACATGCCAGGGAAAAAGAAACACGGTGCTAGCTGAGCCCCCCTTGCACTAAAAGAAGAAGGGGGGAAAGTGAATGCCAGAATTTTCCAACAGTTTGGCCATCAAAATGGAAATCACAAGAAGAGTAAAAGGCGAAAGAAAAAAAAATGTCCTGTGGTGCTTTTTGGAAGAAGCTTGCAGGTGGTTTCTGTTGAAATTCATTTTATTAATTTTGGCCCAGCACTGTAATCTGTTAAAGCCATTTAGAATTCTGATCCTGTCCTCTGTGGTGTTAGCCGCTCTTCCTAATTTGGTGTCATCTGAAAATCTGACGAAAATACCCTCTATTCCTTCATTCAACTCATTGATAAAGATGTTAAATAGCCCTGAGGCCAGGACAGAGCCCTATGGCACCCCGCTAGTCATTCTCTCCAGGTTGAGGAGGAGCCATTCGTGAGCATCCTTTGGGTTCCGCTGGTCAGCCAGTTGCAAATCCACCTAACAGTAGCATTGTCTAGCCCAGATTTTACAGCAAACTGGCAGAGTTAACCCAAGACATTTTTCTGCCTGAGGTGGAAGTGAAAATGACTTCATCTTCATGATTAAACAGAGTGCTCAAGCCCAGCTGGGTCATTTTGCCAAGTGACAGAGAAATTCAAACAAGAATAACCATAAAGTAAATAACTTAGGGTTTGCTGCCTTTTCATGAAACCCAGATCTGTTGCTTGAGGCAGCTGCCTCGCTCTGCCTAATGGTAGGACCAAGCCTAGTGTCTGGAGGTCCAGTTGGGTTCCCCACCCCAGCCTTAATTGCCTTGAGAAGAAGAGGGTTTGCTATTCAAAGGACATGGTACCTCTCAAACATTTACCTATAAGCCCCCACCTCGTTTAGCAACTTTGTAAGATGCAGGAAAAAAAAAACAACAACCTCCATATCACCACTCTTCAGAAGCCAAAACTGCCCCGAGCGAGAGAATAACCCAGCTTGTTTCGGTTCCCAAAAAATGACATCATCCCTGTGTAGGTCTCTATGAGGATGGGCTCATTCACCACGGCAACTCCGCTAGTTTGTCCAGGCACAGGATCCTTCCGCTGGGCATTCTGAACTGCTTGGACCAGCTGAGCTGTGAATGTGGAGAGCTGGAAAAGAAGAGCAAGAGTTCACAACCACTTCTTCAAAAAAGCAGCTGAAAAATGACACAGGGTTATGTCTGAGAGCCAGGTTCAGAAAAGGAAGAGGCACTAGGGATAATATTGCAAAAATATTTTGAATAATGGAATGCACCAAAGAATCTCAGAATACGATCAACCTGTGCTTTACAGATTACAGCAAAGCCTTTGATTGTGTAGACCATGAGTAATAATAGTTTTCTCTTAAAGAAATAGGTGTGACCCAACAACTGATGCAAAATTTCTACTCTGCACAAGATGCCACTGTCATGCCACAGTATGGAAAAAATCAGTGTGGTTTTCCATTGGCAATTAAGTCAGGCAAGGCTCCATTTTATTACCCTTTCCATTTAGTTTATATGCAGAATATTTATATTTCTCAAGGCATATCCTACAGAAAGCAGAATTAGAGTCAGAGGAAGCAGGCGTGAAAATTGGGGGAAGGAACATCAGCAAGTTATGACACACAGACAACACCACGTTACTTGCAGAAAACAGCAAAGACTTGGAATGAGTACTGATGAAAATTATGAAAGAAAATACAAAAGCAGGGATACAACTGAATAGTCACAAGACAGGAATAATAACCACAGATGATTCACATAACTTTAAAGTGGGTGACAAAGACACTGAAATGGTTAAATATTCCTGTACCTTGGTTCAGTCATTAATCAGAATAGAGAGTGCAGTCAAGAAATCAGAAGGTGACGGAGACTTGGAACACTTCCGCACGGCACTCTTATGGCGCGATGATTCCACTTTCAACCTCCTATGGAATCCTGGGGTTTGCAGTTCCGGGAGGGGCCGGCCGGCCCCTCCCGGAACTGCAAACCCCAGGATTCCATAGGAGGTTGAAAGTGGAATCATCGCGCCATAAGGGTGTCGTGCGGAAATGGCCCTGGAAAGGCAGCCATGAGGGAGCTAGATAAGATCCTCAAGTGTAGAGACCTTTCATTAAATACCAAAGTCAGAATTGTACCATTGTATTTGGGACATATCACGAGAGCACACGACTCGTTGGGAAAGACATTAATGCTTGGCGAGTCCCTGGAATGGCCCTTTTGATGGTGGGACCGGGGAGATGGGTGGGGAAGGGGACTATCTCTTGGGGTAACCTGGGGTTCTTCTTCATTGTATGCTGTGTGAGTTGAAGGAGGGTTTCCTTGTAGGGTTGCCACATCTCAGAGCCTGGCCCTGAGTCTCCAGTTTTCCTAAAACTTCTCCAGGCAGAAGGCAAGGTTGGGTGAGCTCACCTCCAGATAAGGATGGCAAATCTTAATTTCTCCAAGCAAGGCCAGACGTCAAGACCAGTAAAACAATTTTTCATCCTCAAGCTTTCAGACACTTGGGATTTTTCCCCGCAATGATGGAAAACTACACAACTTTTCTAAGAAAGCTGTGCAGCTTCCCCGGGAAACTGCAGTTTTCTAGATGCTGTGCAGCTCCTCCTGGAACTGTGCCGCCTACCCTGAGAAATGCACAGCTTTCTCTAAAGAAAGGGCTGCTTTCAGGCAGCCTTGTGTGGGTCTTGTACAACATTGCTTTATTTCACGTAGTAAATGGCAATTTTGCACAACAAAACTATTTCACAACAGAAACGTTGCACAAAATCAGAATGTTTGTTGTGCAATATTTCTGTTTTTTGCATAAAGACAGCAACATTGCCCAATAAAAATATTGCACAACAAATTTTTTTTTTTGAGCAAAATCAACAATGTTGCCCAACAAAACTGCATGTAGCTGCTGCTTCTATCAGCTGGAATTTATTTTCCTACTGTGTGACATTTGGGTTGTGCAACTTTCAAACTGGCAAAGGTTGCAGCCATGATATGGGATGCTTCGCCATATTATTTTCGTATGAGGTATAGATGCACAATTTCATTTTGCGTTTTCTGAAGTTTCCCCAAGGATACGGTGAAAAACAACATAAGCAGGTGAAGGTTTTCATTTTCTTCAGGAAGCTATGTAGTTTTCTGTGCGCAGGAAAGAAAACATTGACTAGCTCTTGACTGCAAAGCTGTGTAGTTTCTCAAGCTCTTGCACGCTTCTCAGAAACTGTGCAGTTTATGTCGTATGGGAACTTTCGATGTGCCATTTTTATTCCATCCTAAGTTTCTCAAGGGATTTGGCAACTCCAAATTTCACCCCAGTTGGGAATGTTTTAAAAATATTTTTTTTAAAATATGTATTTAATATAGAAAACAACATATATGGGATTACAAAGGCACGCAGTAAGTAAACAAACAGAAGCTCTAATATCTAACCTAATACTAAATTAAACTAAACTACAGCTAAACAAAAAAGGGGCCAAAAAACATATAAATGACTTCTAAATCACCAGCATTTGGTTCTAAAATAGGGTTCTTAAGGCCCTAAAATAATCTGAAATAGTTAAGTTTCTCAAGGGGTTGGCAACTCCTAATTTGACCCGAGTTGGGAAAAATGACAAATATCCGTTCTGTCCCTACAGCTCTGTGCAAATCTCCATCTCAGTCAGGACAGCAGCAGTTTGTGACAATTTTTAAGGCCTAATAGATTTGTTGCTGCTACTTGCAAAGATTCTCCAGCTGATCTACATTTTTACTTAGTGAGCTTACTCCTTCCCTCCAATTATTCTGGTGCCAGGGCTCACTCTCCACTCTGCTCTGGATCCACCTTCCGGCTAAACCCAAGGGGGCTGGATTAAATGTTCCTGTTCCCATCTATCAACATCCCCTTTAGCTAAAATTTCTATCTTAATTTGCACACAGGAAAATATGCTCCGTGTGTGTCTGTGTTTGAATAACAAGCTGTTAGCAGCTGTAGTTGGTACTTCTGCTTAATCAGTGCCCATGTGGCTGTAGAAAGACGGAAGATCTGTGTCATTTTTTGCCCCTGCAATGTTCTTAGAATCATAGAATCATACAGCTGGAAGAGACCCCCAGGGGCCATCCAGTCCAACCCCCTCCTATGCAGGAACCCACATCAAAGACGGCCATCCAGCCTCTGCTTAGAAACCTCCAAAGAAGGAGGAGACTCCACCACGCTCCACCGAGGCAGCGGCAGATGCCACTGCCGGACAGCCCTGACCGTCAGGAAGTTCTTCCTGAGGTTCAGACGGAATCTCCTTTCCTGCAGCTTGAATCCGTTGCTCCTTGTCCTGGTCTCTGGAGCAGCTGGAAAAAAAAGCCTGCTTCTTCCATGACGTGACATTCTTTCAGTGTTTCATGTTTTATTCCAAAATCTTAATGAAGATTCTCAGCCAGTTGTTGAGAGCGCTATCGACTGTCATAGTCAAGCAGCCCCAAATGCCTTGTTACTCCTTGCACAGCCTAGCTTCTCACGATCTGAGGTTAGAAAGCAGGTGGTGTTCCTCAGATATTCCCTCAAATTCTGCTGGCCCAGCTTAGATTTCATCAGTTATAGGTTGACTTTTGGTCTCTGATCCTTTTGAGGAGAGCCTGGATCTCCATGGTAGTCCTTCAACTTCCATGGTCTCCTTGTGTTGCAATTTTTGCGCAGTGCGGTATGGGTCGGGGTAGCCACAATGAATGTCAACCTCCCTCTATCTTGCTGGCTGTTTGGGTTCTTTGTATTTAGATTTAAGAAGGCAATACCTTGATCCCTCTATTGTTCGTATGAGAGATGCTATCTCATAAAAAAACTGACATTTTTATTAGCAGGAGCTGACAATTTTGTGTTCTATCAAATGCCCAGATATATCAAGTTAGCCCTGATAAAGAGAGAAACTTATACCCTCTCTGGCGGCGAGATATAATCTCAGACTCATTTTGGTATGTTTTTATTACTAATTTACCTATTTTATCTTAATTATGTTTGAATATGACATTGATTTGTTTTTATTGCGTGCAAACGCCTGGTTGGCTAATTCAGAATAAACTTGAATTTAACAGCATTGTGCCTGATAGTATCAGCAGGGACTGTCTCTGGATCTCGGTTTTTGGCCTAGAAACCTGGCAGCCTGGGACAACGGTGAATTAGCAACCCCGGTTCCTCAGGCGGCCTTCCTTCAACTGGGGCAGGCTGGGTAGCAATCCAGCAAGCGGAAACGATCCTGGGGCTCCAAGGTGTGGTTGAGAAGGAGGTCTGGGGCTGACCGCAGGCTGCAGTAAATCCCACTCTAAAAGATCTCCCTCTACATAAGTATAAATAGTTTCACTGAAGTGGCCCCGTGCTATATACAACTTTGGATCTGGCCTCATTTCTGGAGGGAGTCAGCAAACTGAGGCACCTGGTGCGAAATGAAATGCACACCAATTCCCCACGCACGAATAAATTTGCCATGAACGTCCATGTGAAATGCATTTCTCTTAACAGAGCATGTCCATGTGCAATGGCACGACCTGGGCAGCTTGACTTTTGCAATGAGGACGTTGCACAGCAGATAAAATGTCCCACAAGAAAGGGACTTTTTATCATGCTCAGTGGACTTTCAAAAAAGTTTTAAAAATTGGATACAAACATGTTTATTGTTGCCGAAGGTTTTTGAGAATAAATTTTCCAATGAAGCCTGGGTTTGTTTATTTGTCTTCCTTTTGGGTTTGTGCACATGCAGTTAGCAAAAGATCACAGAAGATGATTTCAATATGTGATCCCTGGAGGGAGACTGATATATTTGCAGAAATGGAAAGATTCGGCAATACCAACCACAGATGAGCAAATGGCAAAAGTGATGGGCTTAGCTGAGATGGATGAACATAGTGTTTTAATTCCAGAGGGGTCTTTAGGAAGATTTTTTTAAGGAGTAGCAACCTCTTATGGATTTTTCGAGGAAAGATACAGGTGATTTGGCTGTGGTTGGGTTTGATTATTAATAATTTACTGATAATAGAAAGAAGTGCATAGGCAAGTAATTAGGCTGAAATATCGTTGCAGATTGGAATTACTTTTACTTCTGTATCTTCTTTCTCTTTCTTCTCTTATATTTTGTAGTTTTAGTTTTAGACTATGTTGTTTATTCTTTTTCACCTTTGTTGTTATTTTCTTAAATCTTAATACAAATTTATAAAAAAGAGAGAGAAATTGAGAGGGAGGCAGGCAGCCAAGCAAAATGTCCAGCCGCTTCTTAAGAAGAACTTACACATGGGTGCAGCATCAATTTCCGCACTAGCCTGTTATAGCGCGATGATTCCACTTTCAACATCCTCTGGAATCCTGGGGTTTGCAGTTTCGGGAGGGGCCAGCTGGCCCCTCCCGAAACTGCTAACCCCAGGATTCCAGAGGATGTTGAAAGTGGAATCATCGCGCTATAACAGGCTAGTGCGGAAATGGCCCGAGAGCATCCTGACCTACACGGGCTTTAAAGGAACTCTCCAAGGTGCTGACCTCATTTAACTCTGCTGAAGTTCAGACTAAAAACTGGAGTGAGGTGGGAGATAGCAGCAAAAAGCAGCTAAATCGTTCTGTGTTAGATGGGACAATGTTTTGACCCGGAATTTATTTACTCTTTAAAATGTATCTATCCTGCCTGATATATAGATACTGCAAAAAATATTGTAAAGTATTGTAAACAAGCGAAATACTTTAAAACATTTTACTGCATACTTAGTATATACTGGTTAGTTTAGTACTGCTTTTGAGTGTGGTGTTTTCCAAACTCTTTTGACTAATATCACAATAGCATAAATAATTTAATCTGCATTTTAACATGCGTAATTACTTTTTAAATATTTTACTGCTTATTTATCATTAGAACAGTGTTTTTAATTTATTTTTATTGGTGCTGTGATGGTGTAATTAATTTAATCTGTATGTTAAATGTGCATAAGCCGGAATCCTATTTGCGTACGTTCCCATAGAGAAGCGGTTGGGACATTTCTGTCCGACACCCAACATCTGCATTCACGGAAGTGAAGCTTGCAGGGGATACCATTATGCAATGTGTCCTGACACACATGATGCGCAATGCAGATGTAGGTATATGCACATTTTGCATGTGTGTACATTTGGTTGCTTGGCTGTGCAAGGCTGCCATTCAATTCAACGATTGCATAGCACAATTAATATGCAATTGTACACAGAGAGATATGCACTACACAATCCTGATGTGAGACGTCATCCATACTTTATTGCACAGTTACTGCAACCTTTTTAGCTCTGTAGCAAGCCTCCTTGAATACTTAACCTGAGAGAAAGCTAGGATATCATTCATTTACTCACTTAAATCAAAAAAGCCAATGCTGTTCTAGGCTGCATCAATAGAATAATCTCTAGCTCAAGGAAAGTGATAGGACCACTCTATTTTGCTTTGGTCAGACCTCACTTGGAATACTGTGTCCAGTTCTGGGCACCACAATTCAGGAAGGATGTTGACAAGCTGGAAAGTGTCCAGAGGAGGGCAACCAAAATGGTCAAAGCCCTGGAAACCATGAAGTCCTTTGTGGAGCAGCTTAGGAAGCTGGAGATATTTAGTCTGGAGAAGAGAAGGTTAAGAGGGGACATGATAGCTGTGTTTAAATATTTGAAGGGATGTCATGTGGAAGGTGGAGCAAGCTTCTTTTCTGCTGCTCTGGGGACCAGGACACTATGGAGCAAGGGCTTCAAACTCCAGGAAAAGAGATTCCACCTAAACATGAGAAAGGACTTCTTGACAGTAAGAGCTGTTCAACAGTGGAATACGCTGCTGCCTCAGAGTGTGGTGAAGTCTCCTTCTTTGGAGACTTTTAAAGAGAGGCTGGATGGCCATCTCCTGGGAATGTTTTGATTATGCCTTCCTGTATGGCAGAATGGGGTTGACTGGACGGCCCTTGGTTTTACTTCCAGCTCTAGGATTGTGTGAATCTAAGTATCTAGAGAATCCAAAGCCAATGTTGAGGATGTCAAGATAAGGAGGAGGGCTCTTTTTTTTTTCTTCTCATTGTGATGGATTTTTCAGAAGGCAAAAAGTTATTGGCTTAAGCTATGTTAATCCAAAAAACCTTAAAGGTCAGTTTTGTGATGTCACCAGAAATGTTTTTGTTGGGTATTATAGATAAAGAATTGGATAGTGAATATGGGTCACCCCTTTGCTGCATGAAAAGAGGAGCAAGAAACTTTTGTCTTTTATTTTGTTTGGCCTTCTGTTCCCTTGACCATTGACCGTGTTGGCTGGGAGCTGAAGTCCAAACCACTTGGAGGATTAAGGCCTAAGAACCACTGCATGGAACAGTTCCAAATCCCCCAGCAAATTCCAGATCCTAGAATTCCATAGGACGGAGCCATGGCAGTTGAGGTGGTGTGGAACTGCTACAACTTTGTAGTATGGATACACTCTTGAGGAGCCTCTCCAGGAAATGGAGAACCCAGTGAAGGAAAGAGAAGTGTTGAATTTCCTGCGTGCTGAAGGAGGCCTGTCCTGATGGATTAAAAATACCCTGGCAGGAATGATGAAACCCAGCCGACGACTGGGAGCATTTTGTGCATCACAACGACACTCTCCGCAACCAGCAGGAGGACAGGCAAACAACAACAACAACCTGTCCAGAGGGTCCAGCAGGTGCTTGGCTCTCCCCAGCGAGGATCAGGGAGTAACCAGATCCACCTCATCTCACTGTGTCTCTCTTATCCCTTGGCTGCACTCTCACCCCCTCCCCAAATAACATGCCCCCCCCCCCGGAAACATGACACAAGCCCGGTGTGGCACTGGCGTTCGGGGACTTTTTTAAATTCCAACTCTCCCAGCCTCAGGAGTTGCCAAGCTCATGAAATCCATTTCTTAACGCCTTCAAAAGACGTTGGGCACTTTTCTTTGCTTATTCGGAGAATGAGGATTAAAAACACGTCTATTTCCCCGCTGCCCGGGAGTGACTTCTAACACACCGAGGCATCCCCAGAACGCTGGGAACACAAAGGGATTGTGTTACGCCATGCCAGGCAGTCGGCTCAGACTCCAGGGAAAATGGCCAAGCCATCTTGGAGGATAAACAGAGAGAGACATACACCGGGGAGGAAGAGGGCGAGCGTCTAGGGGTCGAAACGGAGCAAAGCTGCTCAAGACTGAGCAATGATTGGTGTGGCATCTTCTCTCTTTGTCTCCCCCGTCTCCAAACTTTTCCCACACCCTGGGTACCTAGCTCCTCTCAGAGTCTAGAAAAGTTACTTTTTTGGACTTCCATGGTGATGGGATGTTGTTCAAAAACATCTCCTCCTGAGCCGAAGCGCGGTGAAGCTTCTTCAAAGTTTTTGCCGCTTCCTTTCCTCTTCCCCTCTACTGTTTTCTTGCTTACTTTCCCAGCTCTCTTATGCTCAGGTTCTCTTTCCCAAATTCTTTTCCTACTCCTATACCTTTAAATAGACTCCTTTTATTTTCCTAGCCTTTGGCCTGCCTCACAAAGCCACTCCTGTCTTCACGGCTTGTCTGAAATACTAATCCCACACATTTTATCTTCTCTCACAGTAGGTGGACTGTGAATATTTTGACAGGTTTGGAACCTGAGCAGCCTGGAATATCGTGAACATGCCGTGTCACAAGCACAATGCAATAAAGATTTCGGGAACAATTCAAAGGGTAGATTATGGCCTATAAAGCAGTAGTTTGGGTCCAGACTATCAAAAGGTTGCTATCTTCCTGTATAAACCTACCATGTTTTGAAATTCTCAGAGGGCTTTCTCTTGGACCTGCCACCACCGCCAACATAATCGACAGGGCCTTCTCGGTGGTGGCTTCCAGACTGTGGAATTCCCTCCCACAGGGGGCTTGGTTGGACCCCTCTCTGCTCTCTTTTCATTGCTAGGCAAAGGCTACTTTGGCCATTTCTGCCCTATTCTGCTATAATGCCATTATTCCACATTCAAGATCCACTGGAATTCTGGGATTTGTAGTCTACTGAGGCCAAAAACTCTCTGGCTGAGACATTTTTCAGAAGGATTTAACGCCTGGAGGTCCCTGGGAGGCCCACAAAATGGCCCTGGGAACTGCATGCTCCCCGGGTCATATTTTGCCCACCCCGAGGTTAAAGGGATTCGTTTCATTCCCTCCTTTGATGGAAGCAGACTCCATACTGAAGTTGTGCTGACACGGCAGAAGGGTCACAGGGTTGTCGTCTTATGAATGCAAATCTTTGGAGACAGGCGTGTCGATCCTGAATGCAACTGGGGTTTTCCTCAGCAATCTCTGCCTCCAGGATATGACACAGACGGGCTCTTGAGAAAGTAGCAAGTGCTTTGAATTTCAGGTCACGCCACTTCTCCACACCCCACAGCTCTGCTGCGTCCTCCCCTCTGGCTCTTCAGAATGCTTCCCCAAATCCCAGCGGCCCAGGGAGGTAACGAATAGTCACAAGTTTTCTTGTCCATGATGAGAAAGATAAGGTTGTTGTGTTTTGGACATACTGACATACTCTGTTGAAAAAAATGGTCAAACACTCCAAGATTTTGGGGACTTTTTGTGCATGTTTTTAAGTCTATTATGTGTCTATTTGGAGCTAAATTTCAATCTATTGTTCCCCACTTCAACCCAGGTAAGAAAGGATGATGGTGATGATGATGATGGTGATGATGGTGATGATGGTGATGATGGTTTTAGGTGTCTGTCTTATTTAGTGTACAATGGCTTTAAGAAAGCACTGGGAGACAGTCTCAGTTCAGTCATTTTGGCTTCTAGGGAGAGTTTGGGGCTGGTTTGTTCTTGGACACATTTATTTGTCTTTTGAGCAGTCCGCAGCATCCCTAGAACTCTCCTCCAGCACCACATTTCAAATGAGTTGGTTTTCTTCCTACCAGCTTTCTTCGCTGTGCCGCTTTCATATATAGAAATGGGAAGTTCAATGGCATGGAAGATCCTGACTTTGGTATTCAATGGTATTTGATATTCAATACTGTCTCCTGCCCCCCTGCAATACTTTGCTATTCATGTTAGAATTTTGTTCATTCATTCACTGAATACTAAAAACATGAGGCTCCAAGTTCATTGTGAAATTGTCCATTGGATGGAGACCCCATGGCAATTCTGCGTACCACAGCACAGGTACACAGCTGCCGCCAGGGCTGACCACAGGCAATGATGAGTCATACCTTGGGCATGAGCCAAAACCACCGGGGATGTTGTCGTCTGGAATACTTTTTAATGTGTGGAAATTCTAAGCCACACAAAGTCCTGCCTGCAGTTGGAGGAGGTC
Organism: Cyclura pinguis; assembly: GCA_030412105.1. Taxonomy (NCBI): domain Eukaryota; kingdom Metazoa; phylum Chordata; class Lepidosauria; order Squamata; family Iguanidae; genus Cyclura; species Cyclura pinguis. The sequence goes on from CM059601.1 coordinate 3,194,846, forward strand.
TCCATAAGGGAAGATCTATGAATGTGAGCGGCAGCCCAGTCACAAAAAAGCAAGGTAAACAGCTAAGAGACGTGGGATGTTTTAACATCTGTGTGTGCTGAATAATAGGGAGGTCAGATTCTCAGACCATCTGGGTTTTCTTGTATCAACCCCCATATTCACAGTTATGCATTAATTCTGCTACACAAGCCTGGGGTTGAATGCCAGCATAGCCAACATGAAACTGCATGATTGAATGTGCATGCACCTTCATGTGTAATCATAGAATCATAGAAATGTAGAGTTGGAAGAGACCACACGGGCCATCCAGTCGAACCCCCTACCATGCAGGAACACCCTCAAAGCACTCCCGACAGATGGCCATCCAGCCTCTGCTTAGAAACCTCCAAAGAAGGAGGAGACTCCACCACACTCCATGGAGGCGGCAGCAGATTCCACTGCCGGACAGCCCTGACCGTCAGGAAGTTCTTCCTGAGATTCAGGTGGAATCTCCTTTCCTGCAGCTTGAATCCATTGCTCCTTGTCCTAGTCTCTGGAGCGGCAGAAAACAAGCCTGCTCCCTCCTCGACATGGCATCCCTTCAAAGATTTAAACATGGCTATCAAGTCCCCTCTTAACCTTCTCTTCTGCAGACTAAACATACCCAGCTCTCTAAGTCTATCCTCATAGGGCTTGGCTTCCAGGCCTCTCACCATTTTGGTCGCCCTCCTCTGGACCTGCTCCAGCTTGACTATGTCCTTCTTGAACTGGGGTGCCCAGAACTGGACACAGGATTCAAGATGAGGTCTAACCAGAGCAGAGTAGAGTGGTACCGGTACCTCCCTCAATCTAGACACCATACTCCTGTTGATGCAGCCGAGAATTGCATTGGCTTTCTTGGCTGCCGCATCACACTGCTGACTCATGTTCAGCTTGTGGTCTATTAAGACTCCTAGATCCCTTTCGCACGTACTGCCATCCAGCCACGTGTCCCCCATCCTATATTTCTGTATTCCATTTTTTCTACCTAAGTGTAGGACCTTACACTTCTCTCTGTTGAATTTCATTTTGTTAGCTTTGGCCCAGCTCTCCAATCTATCCAGGTCATTTTGAATTTTGATCCTGTCCTCTGGCGTATTAGCAACTAGTAATGCATAATATGTGTCCATGGGCAATGCATTTCCACGTGCAAGAGCACCATCTGTGCAACTCTGCTTCAGGAAGTTTGAAATGAATACAGATGTTTTTTACCAGACACAAATACCCAATAGTTTCCATAGAGAAGCTTGTGCATGCATAAAACACCAACAGGATTCTGGCCTCTATCTTCATATTTCACGTTCCAAATCAACAACATCAATAAACAGGAAATGTTTATAGAATGATAAGGCTGGAAGAAACCCCAAGGGCCATCCGGTCCAGCCCCATTCTGCCATGCAAGGAGACGAAATCCAAGCACTCCCTTTGGCAGATGGCCATTCAGCCTCTCTTTGAAAACCTCCAAAGAAGGAGACTCCACCATAGGAGCAGCATTTCCTCTTCTGAAGTGGTCTTACTTTAAGGAAATTCTTCCTAATGTTTAGGTAGAATCTTTTTTCCTGAAGTTTGAAGCCATTGCTCCATATCCTGGTCTCTGGAGCAGCTGAAAACAAGCTTGCCCCATTCCACATACCACAGTCTTTCAAATACTGAAAAATGGTTGCCATGTCCCCTCTTAACCTTCTCTTCTCCAGGCTAAATATGACCAGCTCCCTAAGCCACTCGTCAGAGACCTTCATGGTTTCCAGGCCATTTCCCATTTTGTTGCCATTCTCTGGACACGTTCCAACTTGTGAATATCATTTGTGATGTTTGCGATGGATGAGTTGACTTGTCTACATGGTTGTCCTAGACCAGAAGTGGCCAACTCCACATTGGGCAGGGGCCATGTTTCCATCCAGGGGTCACCTGGCAGGCCATACCAGTGCATTTTTGGGTGTCCAAAGTGACATGATGTCAATTCTGGCTGCCATTTTGGCTTATCTGCAGCTGATTGCTGTGGGAACCAGCAGGGTAACCCGATGTTGGGTTTTACTTCTTGCTTTCTGGGGGGTTTTTCTGCAGCAAATGTTTAGAATGATAGAATCATAGAATCTCAGAGTTGGAAGGAGGCCAGCAAGCCCTCGCTTGATGCAGGAACTCCAGTTAGAACGTTCCCAGAAAGTATCTGTCCACCCTCTTTTGGAAGACGTCCTGAGAAAAAGACCCCATCACCTCTCTAGGCAATCAGTTCCATTGCTGAACCACTCTATCGAGAAGTTCCTTCCCACGCTCAGTCAAAATTGATCCTCCTATAACTTAAAACCATTAGATCGGGTCCTGCCCTCTGGGCAGCAGAGAACGTGCCTGCCTCCTCCTCTCTGTGATAGCCCTTGAAGTACTGAACGTGTGAGGTTGTGTCATTCTTCCATCCTCTACTTACTAAGCTGAACATGGCCAGCTCCTTCAACCTTTTCTTAGGTGTTTTTGTTCTCCATACTTTTTATCAACCTTGTAGCCATTCTTTGAATCATGGAATCATAGAGTGGGAAGAGACCCCAGGGGCCATCCAGTCCAACCCCCTGCTATGCAGGAACACCCATCAAAGCATTCCCAACAGAGGGCCATCCAGCCTCTCCTTAAAAACCTCCAAAGAAACAGGAGACTCCACCACACTCCATGGAGGCAGCGGCAGATTCCACTGCTGGACAGCTCTGACTGTCAGGAAGTTCTTCCTGAGGTTCAGGTGGAATCTCCTTTCCTGCAGCTTGAATCCATTGCTCCTTGTCCTAGTCTCTGGAGCAGCAGAAAACAGGCTTGCTCCATCCTTGACCTGACATCCCTTCATATATCGAAACATGTCCTTCATGTCTCCTCTTAACCTTCTCTTCTGCAGACTAAACATACCCAGCTCCCTAAGCCGCTCCTCATAGGGCTTCATGGCTTCCAGTTTCCTTCCTTCCTTCCTTCCTTCCTTCCTTCCTTCCTTCCTTCCTTCCTTCTATCCTAATATCAGATGCCCAGAACTGTACTCCGGGTTCCAGATGAGGCCTGACCAAGGCAGAGCACAGCTAAAAAACAAAAAATACTTGCATCTGGCAGCATATCGAGTTAATAAAAGTTAAAACTTCTGGGGTTGGGTGGGAAGAGTCATATGCTCACACATAGTTTATTTGCTGCTCTTCCAAAGACTGTTGCCCGTAAACTTTCCCTGGTTTCCCTTAAATTCTGCTGGATTCTTCACAGTCCTTTTGTTACATTAAGTGTGAACAATTTCATTTCTTGGTGAATCAGATGTTTTGCTGGAAATCGTTTGTGTGAGAAATCTGTTATGTCTCATGAATGCAAAAGAACCTCTTCTATTCCCACTCCTTCCCAGCGCTACTAAGAACACAAGAGAAAGAATGATGAAGCAAACATGCCCCTCCAAAAACAAAACAAAACAAAACCTGGAAAGGGACAATTCTCAAGTGTTCCCCAGAACTGCATTGAAAAACTTTATGATGAATGCACAACTCTCCTCCTCAGTCTGATTGTGTTTTTCAAAGGAGATCCAGGCCATTTCCACACTATCCTGTTATAGCGCTATGATTCCACTTTCAACATCCTATGGAATCCTGGGATTTGCAGTTTTGGAAGGGACCTCAAAGGCCCTCCTCCCTCAAAGGCCCCTCCCAAAACTGCAAACCCCAGGATTCCATAGGATGTTGAAAGTGGAATCATAGCGCTATAACAGGCTAGTGCGGAAACGGCCCCAGGGCCCCAGTTACTAACATTGTTACAAGCAGGAGTGCAGATGGGGAGATAATTCAGGAGAAGGGGGGAAAAAAGATATTGCTTATGACCTGAACATGGGAGCTTTTAAATCCACGGTCAGGTGAGGAGCTCACGTTTCTCTCTACAAGAAAGAGAAGGAAACACACTCACTGCTCAATTCCTGTTTACATCCAGGGACAAAGAATACTGAAGGATCTCACTTTCACCCCATGATAGGGGTGAAAGGAATATTCTACAGTTTCACAGAAATCTTGATGTACAAAATTTTTAACAGTTTGGGACTTTATTACTGTGCAAAATTTCACAACACTGAAACTTTAGGGGTTTGAGGGGTGGGTGGGCAGAAAGGGTTATTTTTTCTGCACTGGACGGTTCTTGTCTCATGTAGAAGAATCACAGTTTCCAGATGGAAAACCTGCCTCCTTTGCAGACACAGTGAAATAATGGTAGCTGCTCCCAGGCTCTGGGACTCCATTCGTACAGAGTTTTCAGAGCTGCAGCTACCTTAGTCTCTTGCAGCATGAAAAGAAGGAAGGAAGGGAGAGAAGAAAAGGAAAGGAAAGGAAAGGAAAGGAAAGGAAAGGAAAGGAAAGGAAAGGAAAGGAAAGGAAAGGAAAGGAAAGGAAAGGAAGAAGCACCTTTAACACTATTTTTTAATTTTTGCACGAGCTTTTGTGGGTACGAACTTAATAGTTTAATTAAGCGAGTTTATATCCATGAAAGCGCATGTGAAAATAATTTTTTTTAAAAAAGCAGTCTGAAAGGTGCTGCCACATTTCTTTTTTTCCAATCCCTGTTTCTTCCTCCTTTTTGTGATTCCTGGAGGGGATGGATTGGGACCTTCCTTGCCCTCCTTCCCTACGAAGGCAAAGACTGTTCTGTTTCAGCAGGGACAGTCGCCTAGGGGGAAGGGGCCCTTCACAAGGTGCAGCATTGTCTGTATTATTTCTTTTTTTCTTTTTAATGTTCATGCTTTTAAAGGTTTTTAATTGGATTGGTAGTTTACATTTTTATCTTTTGTGTGATGTCAGTCTCAGACAGGGAAAAAAAGCACAGAGAGGTCCAGGATTCCAGGAGACCAGGGTTCGAATTCCTGCTCTGCCATGGAAACCCACCGGCTGAGCTTGGACAAGTTACACTCTCTCAGCTTCAGAGGAAGGCAAACTCAAGCCCGCTCTGAAGATGCCCTTGAAAACAAACATGATCTGTTGTTTTGAGCACTGGACCACAATTCTGAGAGACCAGAGTTCGAATGCCTACTCAGCCATGGAAACCCAACGGGTGATCTTCAGCAAGTCACACTCTTTCCACATCAGAGAAAGGGAAAGACAAACCCCCTCTGAACAAATCTCGCCAAGAAAACCCCATGATAGCTCCCCACCCCACCCCCGGGTCACCTAAAGTCGGAAATGACTTAAAGGCACATAAACAACAAGAGCAACAATCAATAATAACAATGACAACAACAATTCATGCACAAAAGATAATGAATTCAGCACAAAAGTAAATCTGGAACACAGAATAAGTTCCAAACTATGAATAGTCCTTGAAAAGGGCCCAGTTATCAAAGATATTTTTGCAGCTGGAAGAAAATTGATTAAATTTTTCCTTCTTCGCTATGAGAACAAAATTAACAGAGATTTGCATCTTTGCTCAATGACACTTGTTTAACAGCCACCCCCACAGCTGCTGCAACCCACCATCTCCTGCCTCCTTGGGGCTTCTACAGAGGGCTCCGCCATGCAACAGGAGAGGGCTAGCCCTGGGATTCTGCTGCACATCTTTTGTTTTGCAAAAGAAATACAGAAATTTTGTCTGCTTGTGGAATGAGATGTTCCCTGAGCTGCTCTAATGTGGATTCCTCCTACACACATTTGCCATATTTGTGGTCCCCATTGTTTATTGCTGGTACTCTGTCTTCCCTCTGTTTTTTTCCTTCTTTTCTGTCATTTCCCTAGTTTCTCTTTCATTGTTTAATTGGCTGCTTTAGTAGAGCATTCCTGCATGCCAAGGGGTGGGACTTGGTGGCCCTTATGGTCCCTTCCTATAAGATTCTGTGATTGAGCTGTTGCAATTTTGGAAGCTTTCAGGAAAAGCTGGTTGCCCTCTTCTTTTGGCTAGAAAAAGGCCAGTCTGGAGATACTGAGATTTCAAGGGCCACAAAAACATCCTTGGAGGGCCACACATGGCCCCAGGGCCATACTCTGCCCACCCCTGTTATAATAAAAGTTCTTAGCACGAGGATGAGCAAAGCAGACTCTGGAGGCTGTAATTCGTGTTACTGCAACGTTATTTTGGGAAATGGTGCTTAAACATCTTCCTACTAGTGCTTTGGTCAGACCTCATCTTCAATACTGTGTCCAGTTCTGGGCACCCCAATTCAAGAAGGACATGGTCAAGCTGGAGCAAGTCCAGAGGAGGGCGACCAAAATGGTGAGGGGCCTGGAAGCCAAGCCCGATGAGGATCGACTTAGAGAGCTGGGTATGTTCAGTCTGCAGAAGAGAAGGTTAAGAGGGGACAGAATAGCCATGTTTAAATCTTTGAAGGGATCCCATGTAGAGGAGGGAGAGGGCTTGTTTTCTGCTGCTCCAGAGACGAGGACAAGGAGCAATGGATTCAAGCTGCAAGAAAGGAGATTCCACCTGAACCTCAGGAAGAACTTCCTGACGGTCAGGGCTGTCCGGCAGTGGAAGATGTTGCCTGGGAGTGTGGTGGAGTCTCCTCTTTCTTTGGAGGTTTTTAAGCAGAGGCTGGATGGCCATCTGTGGGGAGTGCTTTGAGGGTGTTTCTGCAAGGCAGGGGGTTGGACTGGATGGCCCCTGTGGTCTCTTCCAACTCTACGTTTCTAATGATTTCTATGGTCCCCTCACCCCTGAATTTCCCCATGGGGAAGTCAATTTGGGGAAGTGTTGTCCTGAACGAAGCTTGGGGAAATCACACCTGTCCTTTGGATCTTCTGTATGGAAGAATGGGATAATGGGATCCCACACTCATGTGGTCCTCATCCACTGGTCTGTAGCTCACCTGACAGATGGCGTTGAACCTTTGGCTGCTGTTCTTCACTGGATGTTCTATGAACGTTGCATAAGGGACGTCAGTGGACCAGGGATTCCAACGAGAGAGAAATGTTGGCTCTCGCACTTTGTCCCAGAAGATCCGTAGGCCTTCGCCTTCCCGCCTAGAAAGTGAAACAGTTCGACAGGTGAGATTTTGTGGAAGACAATAAGGGGGGTGGGGTGGTCTCTGTTGGACTGGACAGACAGGACCATTGAGGTCTGTGAGACTCCAGAGAAACTGCAAATGAGAAGGAGAAGGGCTGGCAACATTTGGGTGTCTAACAGATAAGTAACTTTCCCTGCAGAAGCATTCAGACATTTTTATATGATGTGGAACATCAGCATTAACTTCACATTTGCAAAAGTTTCTGTGTACCACAGTTCAAGAACTACATCAACAAGTTGGAACATGTGCAGAGAAGGGCAGCCAAGATGACTGAAGGTCTGGGAACCAAGCTCTATGAGGAACAGCTTGGAGATCTGGGTTGTTTAGCTTGGAGAAGAGAAGATAGTGAGGTGATATGATAGCCATCTTTAAGTACCTGAGGGGATGTCATGTAGAAGATGGAGCAAGCTTGTTTCCTGCTGTTCCAGAGACTAGAATGAGAACCAACAGAACTTCTTTACTGTAAGAACTGGTCAACAGTGGAATAGACTGCCTTGAATGGTGGTGGCTTCTCCATCTTTGGAGACCTTTAAACAGAGGCTGGGTGGGCATCTTTTAGGAGTGCTTTAGCTGCACACTCCTGCATGACAGGGGGTTTGACTAGATGGCCTTTGTGGTCCCTTCCAACTCTAAGATTCTATTATTCTAAGTGAAGTTGTGCATGCACTGACTTTGGGCATGCAGATGGACAACATTAGAGTCCTAAATTGGCGCCTGATTGGCTGTATTTGCCCACTTTTGAATTACGGGAACACTCGGCTCTGAAGCAAAGTTTGAAAAGATTACTAAAACTTCCAGAATCCCCCAGCCACCATGATGGCCACGACAGCTTTGAGGGGGACGTTGGGAGCTGTAGTCCCCAAAAGGATGTCTTTTTGGGGGGGGTGTGCGGAATTCATGGTCTGATTTAAAGCAATGAAACTCAGCTGCTAGTTAAAAGTGTGTGTATCTACGTTGGTGTGTTTGTGCCTTGTGGCAGAGGGTCTTCTTTATGCTTTAGTGGGTACATTTTGAGAACAAACTATTGCTGATTCCCCCCCCCCCCCTTTGGAGCACTCTAATTGTTAAAAAGAGACAGATTAGATGTAAAAGAAAAAAAATTATGATCAGGTTTCTTGTGTCACATACAATTACCAAAACCCTTCCCAAGACCTCTGGTAGCATTGCCAAAAACTCAGGCTTGGGTTTGTATTGTCTGTTGTGAAAATCAAGTAAATCCCTTTTTTGCCCTCTCTCCCGCCATGCGGTGATCCTATAAACACACAGCTCTGTTCCAAGTTCCCAGCTTCTGAAACAGGAGGATTTTTAAAGGCGCTGCAGTGACAAAGAAATGTTCGAGCACTCTGTTTCCATTCAGAAAGCACCTGGATCACTAAAAAGGTTAAAAAAAAAAAAAGGATGTACCACTTTCACCAATTGACTGTTTTACTAGCTCTAAACATTTAGTATTTCAAGAGACAAGACCAGGGCCTACAGAATTTTTGTTGTATGCCTTCAAGTTGTGTCTGACTTATAGTGACCCTATGGCAAAGCTATCACAGAGTTCTTGGGGGCTGAGAGTGTGTAACACGCCCAAGGTCACTCGGTGGGTTTCCATGGCCAAGTGGGGAACTGAACCCTGGTCTCCAGAGTGATAGTCCAACTCTCGAACTCTGACTGTCCTGGAGAAGTTACTTTCATGGAATTCCAGAGCTCAGAACAGTTCTTCTTTTGAACTACAACTTCCCATGTGACCATGGCCATTTCTGCACTAGACAGTTATAGCGCTATGATTCCACTTTCAACATCCTATGGAATCCTGGGGTTTGCAGTTTTGGGAGGGGCCAGCCGGCCCCTCCCGAAACTGCAAACCCCAGGATTCCATAGGATGTTGAAAGTGGAATCATAGCGCTATAACAGTCTCGTGCGGAAATGGCCCGTGGTGATTCTAGGAGTGGCGGTCCAAAAAAAGGTAACTTTCCCAAACCCTACACAAGACTTGCCTTTGAGAAAGACGATAATTGATCCAGTTCCTTTCTGTCTTTTCTTAGAGAAGGCAAACAGGACAATCAGTCATGGCTCCCACCAACCTCTCGAAGGCTGTTATACCCCCTAAATTTTTTCAGCCCCCAAATGTCATTTTTTGCTGTAAAAAAATTATATGGAACACCCTTTGTGATGTTCTTATATGCTGTTGTGGGAGACTCTTCACTCTCCTTTGGGAAGCCACTTTCCCTCGAACATCCTGAAAGTCAAGTGATCCAGGATCACTTCCAGTCTTCCAAAACAGTGGCTGGGATCACACCTTGCAGCCCTCTGGAGCTCTGAAGGACACCTGCCCTGCAGTTACATAGTGTCTGAGATAATGGGTGATGATTTTTCCCATCTCACCAGTTCAATAAGTGCTGGAACTTTCCTTGTTTCCATGTAAAATAACCAAATTTGTTTCTTTCTTTCTTGCTATGCAAAACTTTATTACATCACCCTTCATCCAATCAGACTGTGCAAAAGTTTAGTAAAACAATACAGACAAGAAAGTGTAAACTGAGCATCCCTTTATCCAGAATTTTAAAATCCAAAAGGTTCCAAAATGCAAACCTTTTGGAAAGCAGAGCCCAGGCTTCTTCCTGCACGCACACACTGCTTGCAAAGTCTCTCGAGTCAGCTCGGGGCTCACTTTCCTCTCTCAGCTCATTTGGGACTGAACGCACACGTGGTCCTAAGCAAGCTTCCACAATTCCCTCATGTACAGGAAGAAGGCAGAAGGAGAAGAACTGACAGAAAAGACCTCACACTGAAAGAACGGTACAGTATTACAAATATCAAATAAAATTGCATTCAGTATAGGAAGCAGAAATGAATTTTGCGTTTAGACTTGGGTCTCATGTCCAATATATCTCATAATGTATACACAGATATTAGCTTGGGTGCATCACATCCATCAGACCCGTGATAGATTCTTTCCAGGGTTGCCATAAATTGGAAATGACTTTAAGGCACACAGCAACAATATGCCAATATTCAAAAAACATTCAAAACACCTTTGCTTCTAAGCATTTTGGATGCAGGATACTTAACTTGTATTTTAACCCCAATAGAACTCAATAAAGAGACTGATATGAACAAGTGCAGTAGAAGTAACAGTAACTGGAACGTAATGTGGCTTGGATTCTGTTGTTGGTCTTCATGAGATAACACCCACTGAATCAATGATATCTTCCTATCTTTTGATTCACCATTTAATAAGTGATTCAGCTGGCCTCATATAGTTGGGACTAGGTGGTTTTCTGCACTACACAATTATCGCACTATAATTCCACTTTAACTACCATGGCTGCCTCCCATGGAATCCTGGGGTTTGTAGTCTCAGGAGGTACTGGAACTGTCTGACTGAGACTACTAAATATCCCTCCCTAAACTTCAAAACCTGCGATTCCATAGAACAGAGCTATGGCAGTTAAAGTGGAATCATAGCGCAACAGTTATGTAGTGCAGAAAGGCCCTGAGGTAATGAGCCTCTGGCCATGTTTTTGTTGTTGTTGTTATAGCAGACATTTGCTTGTAGAAAAAAACACGGTGTGGGGCTCATGAGAAGTGGGGAAAGTACGGGGTTGGGCACCTAAAATGAGGGGTAGGAATCATCTGGCCCTCTGGATGTAGTTGCACTGCATGACCCAGCAGCCTTAGCCAGCAGAGCCCATAGCCCCTGAATCCCGGGGCTGCTTACAACTAGAGGAGACCTACTGAAGTGATAGGATCTGCGTAAGTGCTGACTTATGATTAAGCGGGTGATGCTATGGGGAGTTCTAACCGGGAGCAGCAACTGAATTTAGACCATTAAGGGCATCTCTAGTACTTACCTATAGCAATTTCACAGAGCCACAGAATCTTAGGCCATTCCCCCATACACACGCTGTTACGGTGCTATTATTCCGCTTTCAACCTCCTGTGGAATTCTGGGGTTTATAGTTTCCTGAGGCCAAAGAGCTCTCTGGCTGGGAATTCTCAAGGCCCCTCTTCGAACTGCAAACCCCCCAGGGTTCCACAGGAGGTTGATGAAAGTGGAACGGTAGCACTGTTACAGCGAAGGGCAGAAATGGCCTTAGAGCTGAAAAGGACAATAATAGCTTTCTATGCAGGAACACACAATTAGAGCACCGTGGAAAGATGCTCATCCAATGTCTGTTTAAAGGCCTCCAAAGAGGGAGAGCACCTTCCAAGGCAGGCTGTTATAGAGGGGAAAAAAAGGTATTTCTAAAGTTTAGGTGGAATCTCTTTTCTTGTCATTTGAATCCATTGCTTTGTGTGCTAGTCCCTGGAGCAGCAGAAAACAAGCAGGTTCCTCCTGCAAGGCGCCCATCCCTTCAGATATCTGTCTCCTCCGTAACCCTCAAAATATACCCACCTCCCTAAGGTGTTCCTCATAAGGCTTAGTTTGCAGGTCTTTGACCACCTTGGTCGCTCTTCTCTAGACACGTACCATGTTAACTGTCAGCCATCCTACAGCACTGTGAGATCTGCAGTCCAAAAAGGGACACAAAATTTTCTCCTAAAGAAGTATCAAGCTGTAGTTTGGGAGACTTAGGTCATTTCCGCACTACACTCTTATAGTGTGATTATTCCACTTTCAACACCCTATGGAATCCTGGGGTTTGCAGTTTCGGGAGGGGCCAAGCGGCCCCTCCCGAAACTGCAAACCCCAGGATTCCATAGGGTGTTGAAAGTGGAATAATCGCGCTATAAGAGTGTAGTGCAGAAATGGGCTCAGTGAGAGCTCTCTCCATCAGAGAAATGCAAGTCCCTCACTAAACTCCAAATTCCAGGATTCCTTAGGATGGATTCTAAGGATGCAGTATAAACCTGTGCAGTGTAGACAGAGTCTCTCTTCCCTACCTTCCAGCATTTCACAGACGAAATCTGGGACGCACAGGGCCAAGCAAAATCAGAGTGTGGCCAAAAGGGTGCGGCCAAGCAACAGAATCGTAGAAATCATTAATGGAAAAGAACAGATAGAACTCCTGTTTAAAGTAGAGGAGCCCTGGAATTTATGTGCCGAGTTTAGGAGTTTGAAAGGTGGGTGGGGGGTTGCGAATGAGGAAAGGCAAGACTCTACCCCTTCCTTTCTTCTCCCTCCTGCTGAATTAACTGGGTGCAAACTACCTGACCTCTTTGAGCTCTGTTTGCAGCAACCGAAGTAAGCTGAGGACAAAAGGGGAAAGTGGGAAGAGCAAAAAGAAACTGGGACGCTTTTAACACCGCTTAGGAGTGGGCCAACAATGAATTAATCCGGACTCTCTGTGACAAACTAGGACAGTTGGAAAGTATGCTCCTCACAGCTACACCACTGGCAGCATTGCAAAAATCCAAGTTCTCTTCAGACTTTGTGACAGAACGCAATTCCGTGAGACACAAATGCATGCCCAGTCCTGAGACAGGAGGGTTAAATGAGAACAAGGATGACTTCTACCTTCTTCAGCCTTTGCCTTCCTTCCCTCCCTCCTTCTTCCTCCTCCTCCCAAACCTCAGAAAGCAAATTAAAAACGTAGCCCGGGGTGGCGTGCCAAGATTTACGAGGAAACACAGACGCTAGTTCTTGCTCCAAAGGCTGGGTGTGGCGGTGTGCCCAAGAGAGAGGCAGAGAGCAAACAAGACGGCGGAGCACCAGGGCTCTTAAAAGGCCAAGGACTGGAAGGATGGAGCCCTTTTTCTTTTCTTGAGCAAACAAAGGCCTGACCATTCCCAGCAGCGTGGGGCACTGTCCTCTGCCTTTGTTTACATATTGAGACATAAAGGAAGTAGAAAGTTGGCACCTCGGAGGAAAAGCAAGTACTGGCAGGGTTGGCCCACTGAATGGCATGAGGTGATGTTCCCCCTCCAGCCGCTGCCACCACAAGGACAAGTCCGTCCCTGGCGATGCTGGCAAGGTGCAAGGCCAAAAAAAGGGGTTTTACTTCCTTCTTTCGTCAACATGTTTACCGTGGTATCCACGGCCCTGAGCTGTTCCAAACCCAAAAGGCAGGTGCTGCCTTTATGTGCTCCCAAGTGCCACCTGGCTCTCAACCAAATCCTGCACAAAAGCTCAACCAAGTATTTGTTCTTGAGTCTGGGCTGGAAAAGAAGGAGGGGAATGGCCAGAGAATCATAGAGTTTTGGAACATTACTCAAAGTCCATCTAGTCCTAGCCCCTTTCACTGCAGGAATCTCTAGGGCACCCAAGAGATGTGGGCGTCCAAGCTGGTTTTGGAACCTCCAGTGAAAAAAAGTCCACCACGTTCCAAAGGAGTCCATTCCACAGTTAAATGGCTCAGGATGTTCTTCCTAATATTGGGTGAGAATCTTCTTTCCTCCCTTTCTTGCAACTTGATCACCACCATCCTACTGTCTGGAGCAGCAGAGATACTGGCCATTTCCACACTAGACTGTTACAGTGCTATTATTCCATGTTCAACATCCTATGGAATCCTGGGATTTGCAGTTTAGGGAGGAGCATTTAGGATTCTCAGCCAGAGAGCTCTTTGGCCTCAAGAAAACTACAAAACTACAAACCCCAGAATTCCAGAGGATGTTGAAAGTAGAATAATAGCACTATAACAGGGTAGTGAGGAAATGGCCACAGTCTCTATTTTCCACATAACAGCTATTCGTGTGTTGGAAGATAGTTGATCACATCACCTCTCAGTCTTCTCTAGGGTGAGCATGACCATTTCCCTCAACTGTTCCTCTTTTACCATTTTGGTTGCCCTCCTCTGGGCACTTTCGAGCCTGTCAACATCCCTCTTGAACTGTGTTGGCCAGAAATGAACACAGTGTTCCAAGTGAGGTCTCACCTGCACAGAATTGAATGGTACTATATCTTCCCTTTATCTGGACACCATAGTTTTGAGGTAGCCTAGAATTGCATTCACTTTCTTTTTTCACCTCCCCATTGCAATGTTGACTCATCTTAAGGCTGTGGTCTCCCAAGACCCCCGGATCCTTTTCATTAGTACTCCTGTCAAGCCAGGTGTCCCTCCTCCAATATTTGTGTTCAGTTCATTCATTATTGAGTTGACCAAGGCCCTTTCCACACGGGGCAATTGAAACGGTGCAGAGCAACCTCTGACAGAAGTCTTCTGCACCGTAGAGTGGACTGGAGCGGACTACTTTTTGTAGTTCCACACCTCAGTCCGCTCCGAAGCAACAGGAACTGGTCACGCAGCGTGCTTTTTAAAAACCTCTTTTTAGAGGTTTTTTAAAAGGCATGGAGCACGCAACTCCGTGCCGCTCCGTTCCTGCGCTCCGGTGCAGATTTGCAGGCGCGCACTAGTGCGTGCCTGCAGATCTGCCGGGGGCGGGCTTTAGGCTGGCGAGCTTCTCCGGTTGGTGGAGAGCCTCCACCAACCGGAAGCCGCCATTTTGGATGCCGGAGCAGTGCGGAGCGACGAGCTCGCACTGCTCCTCGTCCCGACGGACTCGCCCGGACGGAGAAGAAGTCCGGTGAGTGGCGTTTTCGCGCGGCTCCTTCTCCATGTCTGGAAAGGGCCCAAATGAAACTCACTGAACCTGAAAGGTCTGAAAGGGATGAAGAAGGCCAACACAATCCATTAAAACCTTTACATCCTGGAGGACTAAATGAAGAACTTGATTTTCTCCCACTTTTGCAAATTCATTCAGAACTTAGATTGTTGTGGGTTTTCTGGGCTTTGAGGCTGTGTCCTATTAGTATTTTCTCCTGACGTTTTGCCTGCATCTGTGGCTGGCAGCTTCAGAGGATCTGGTGGCATGGAAGTGAGACAGAGTACATATACTTGTGTAGTCCCTGGGTGGGAGGGAACAATTTGCATGTGTTACAGTTGGCCTGTGTGATGGCCTATTGTTAAATGGAATATCCCCTAGGATTGTGTTGTTTGTTAGTTATGCATATCCCCTGACTAACAACATAACCCTGGGGGATATCCCATTTAACAACAGGCCATCACACAGGCCAACTTAACATATGCAAATTGCAAATTGCTTCCTCCCACCCGAGGACTACACAAGTATATATATTCTGTCTCACTTCCAAGCCACCAGATCCTCTGAAGATGCCAGCCACAGATGCAGGCGAAACATCAGGAGCAAATACTAATAGAACATGGCCTCAAAGCCCGGAAAGCCCACAAAAACCTACAGATTCTGGCTGTGAAAGCCTTCGACTTTACATCATTCAGAACTTTTTCTAGTCCAGTTGCACGCCACATCCTCAAAAGCTATCTCAGTGCCTCTCTTCTTCCCTGACCATCTGCCAAACATAAAAAAAAAGTCATTGACCCTAGCTCATGTTTTTCTTTTCTGTCCAGCAAACGGAATGAGATTCTCAGTTCCAGAAATTTCTGCAGTTAGATTTTCATATTGGTATGTATAGGCTTTAAGCAGTACACAAAGGTTAGAATCACATGTATTATGATATATTATGAATGTATTATTATTTAATTATGTGTTATGTGTATATTTAAAATTTATGTATGTGTTTTTTATGTAGTCCCTGAAGAAAGCACTGGAATATATATAGACCAAAAGGTGTTGGGCTTTTTCCAAAATAAGAACAGGCATCCACTGAGCACTTGGAGACTGTCTCTCTTTCTTCCCCCGTGGATTCCCTTGGATGCTGTTCAGCTTTTGTCTCTTCAACACAATCAGTTTTGCACCTTCTGCTTTCAAGCAAGATCATAGAATCATAGAATCATAGAAATGTAGAGTTGGAAGAGACCCCAGAGGCCACCCAGTCCAACCCCCGGCCATGCAGGAACACCCTCAAAGCACTCCCAACAGATGGCTGTCCAGCCTCTGCTTAAAAACCTCCAAAGAAGGAAGGAGACTCCACCACACCCCCAGGCAGCATCTTCTACTGCCGGACACCCCTGACCATCAGGAAGTTCTTCCTGAGGTTCAGGTGGAATCTCCTTTCCTGCAGCTTGAAGCCATTGCTCCTTGTCCTGGTCTCTGGAGCAGCAGAAAACAAGCCCACTCCCTCCTCTGCATGGGTTTCTGGGTTTAAGTCATGGATCTCTTCACAGGTGAAAACATCCTTGACATACAAGTCTACTCCTCCTCATTTCTTGTTCGGTCTATTTCTACAAAATAGGCTATACCCCTCTATTCCTACGTTCCAATCACGAGACTCATCCCACCAGGTCTCAGTGATGCCTATCAAATCATATTTATTTTGGTGTACTAGGAGATCCTCCACATCAGCTTAAAATCATCATCATCATTTTGCACAATGGGGGACTGAAGGGTTCGCCTATGTGGCAAAGCACAGGCAAATGCCAAGGATCTCAGCGGCTTTGCAAAGTGTGTCGCTGTGATGCTGAGCAAGCTCCGGCCTTCCAGAAACAGACAGGAGGGGCTTTTACTTATCACTGCTACCCAGCGAATGAGCATTCTCCCCACACACATTCACACACGCTGGCCACCATCCTCTTATTGTCTTACACACATGTAAGCTCCCTGCAGAAACAGTTGAGCACTTTTGTCCAATACAAGACAGACATTTTCAGGTCAAGATGGCAGGAGGGAAGTTATACACGTGACCCTATTGTGCATGAGGATGCGTATTCGCAGCTGTTGTGTATCTCTCTGGTGCTCTTGAAATTGGCGGTAGTACAGCAGGTCTCCCATATCCACGTTACTGGTATGATTTCACTTACATGCTCTGAAATATGGCCTGAAAATTGTTCCCATCTCTTTTTCGACCACAAGGTGTTGTTAATTTTTATGATTTTATCAGTTGTGCCCTGGTATTGGATTGTAGATAATGGCTTTAAAGCCTTTTTTCTCTTAGATGCTAAAGTTCTGTTCAGCATCAGGGCCTCCTCTCCAAGCTGGGTACTCACCTATGTTGTTCATCTCATTGAAAAAAAAAATAGTGTTTGCTATTATCTGTGTTTGCATTATCCATGGTCAGTCCAAGAAAGTATCCCCTGTAGATATGCGAAATGTACTGTATACTCAATTGTGCATTCATTTTAGCATTTAGTATCATGTTTGGTTGGGCAACATTACCACTATCGAAGGTCATGCAGCAAATCAATGTTTTACTCTGCACATGGAGATTTCTACTAAGCAATCCAGATGTCAGATCTCAGTTCGTGTGACTGGGAGGAGGGGACCCCCTCTGGCTGTGGAATCACCCACTGAGTTATTACGTTTTTAACGGGCATCCTAATAATGCAGGAATCACTGAAAAAATGGATGCTCTTGAGAGGCAGAATTGTGAATCATTGCAAAAGATTCACGCCAGTGCCCATGATTTAGTCTTCAGCCTCTTTTGTTTCACCGGGGGCGATTCTTTAAATGCGCTCTCTCCTCACATGCCTCACCCTTTTTTTTCTCATGTGCTTGTTCCAGCAGTTCAGAGGTGATATGGCTCTCAAACAGATGCTGTGGTTTTTACGCCCACCAAGCGACGCAGCCAGAAAAAAAAAAGATAATTACAGTGCTTAGTGGTCAAGTTTACAAGAAGCATAAGTACTATCACAAAATGAAAGGGAGAAATAAAGAGACAGCTTTACTAGCAACTTAGTGAGATGTTATTCATGCTTTGAAAGACTGTAGTTTTTTCTTCTGAGAGAAAGAGAGAGAGAGAGAGAGAAAGGTGGAATTAATGAAGCTTGAGGACTCAAAAGTCCAAAATATTTTGGGCAGGTCTAATTTCCTTTTCACAGATATCCCTCCTCTTTCCTCCTCAAACTCATCCTACTTCCATTTTAGCAGCACGTCTATACTCAGATGATCATCTTCCCATTCTCCATATTCATTCTTCTCTGCTAAAAGTTAAAAAAATAATAATAAAAAGAGCCCTATAGCTTTACATTCTTCAGGTAGCTCTGATTTTGTTCCTTGGCTTATTCCTTCCACCAGGTGCCATATTAGTCCAGAATCTTTGGTTTCGTAAGCCAAACTCCTACATCATTTCAGCACAGCATAAACAACCACCAGAGGAGTTACATTCTGCTTTCATGATGCAATCCCTAATACCAATACAGCACACTGTATGCTGACCAATGGTCGTTGCATCGCAATGCAAAAGCAATCCCCAGATGGTCTGCACAGGGGCTCTAAAAGGAAGGACCACACTAATGTACAACCACACAAGCTCCACATCCAGCACTCCATTCCTATTACTAACCACTCGGTACAACTGTTCCACGTTGCCCACAAAAGCCACACCATATAACAATGCAATTTACTTCTGCGTAAATCACTAATAGGATGCCAGAGTGTCTTGGGTATGAGATCCCCTGTGGAAGTATTTGGACACTTTTGTCCAATGTAGCATGATCATATTCAGTTCACGGTGGCACAATGCAGAGCTGCATACACGGCACCATTGCACATGATTGTTCCCTGCACATGGATGCATATTGTGTTCTGTATATGTAGCTGCACATGAATATTTGATTGTGTAATCAGTTGTTCAATATGGCAATGTTACCCTGACTTCTGGGGGTCCAGTGGGGGACACCTTGATTCGCTCCAAAAATGCAAAGACTGGGGGAACTTAGCGGAGCACTGGCCTTGGCAGAACGAGGGGCAGGGTAACCCAGAGAGACCTTCAACCCAATTTTTATGGGGTCAGACCAAGCAAAAAGCCAGACAATCATACCAATAAATGGATTTTATTAATAAATGTGTTCTCATGCACCAATGCACTCACTCACTCACTCATGCACACAAGGCCTATCGAGATGGGAAGGAAGTGAAAATTGATATAGCAGAGAGAGTGTTAAGGCGGTGATACTGCACCTGTCCTGAAGTCTTCAGTCCAGGAAGCGGCGAGAAGGATGGAGCTCAGCAAAGAGAGGTGCCTGAGGGGATCACTTGTCTAACAGAGTGCCGGTCTGCTAGCATGGCAGAGAGTTCTCTGAAGAGACTCTCAAAAATGGGGACTACTTATAGGGCAGAACGTACCTCAAGGGCAAGCCCTCTCCTGGGAAGAACAATGGCCAAAATAAAAGAAAAAATGCCGCACATTGGTAACTTGATGGCTTCCATGATTGATTCATGTAAATGGACCTTGGCCTTCTAGGATTTGTCAAAGTAAGCATTGCTCAACCTGGGGAAAACCCGGTAATCCCCTCAAGTTGGCTTTGCGTCTGAGAACCCTTTTTCCACGCAGACGTGCCTTGCCTGAGGTCTCCTTGGGAAACGTGACTGGGGAAGTTCCGGTCGCTTGACCTATTTGTCTACGCACCCACCCGGGCAACCTCTCTGGCATGATATTTTTGATATTAATTTTATATCCCCCCAGGATGGCGTCTGCTAAGGAGGTAACAGCAGACATGTAACTCTCTGGGTGGAGAAGTTATACTTGCTCTCCTCAACGTAGCATATTTGTATGTCTTTGTAAGACAGATATTTTCACAGATGCATCCTGACCACGTGATAACGTGAAGTTTATGCTTCAGGCAATGGATTTCAGGGGCCAACTGGAGCATGGTGGGAATTGTGTGGCCCTGGGGCCTGTTGCAATCCCTGGGCTTTGTCTAGACCCACCAGTGCCCCAGGCACCTAAAACAATGTGAGTTGAGTCTCTTCAGAATGGATTAATTCCTGCTCTTGGAGATCTCCCAAAGTGATGGATCTTGTCCAAACACCTCCAAGCCCCTAAGGAAACCCAGACAAGCCAGGAAGTCACAACTGGAAGTGACTTTTAGTTGCAATTTTTGCCCCCAATTTGATGTTGCAAATGATACATGTTTCAGCCCACTGTGGGAAAAAAACAGGCCATCAGAGCTTCTGTCTGTGCTACCCCTCCTTGTTAAAGACAGCAGAGCAAGCGTTGGACAAGTGTCTGGGTTATAGTCAGATCTTGGAAAAGCTACTCAGGGTAGGGAGTAGTATAAATCCCAGATGCGCTCCTTCCCCAGGCAGCATAACTACTAGCCATACCAGCCCTGGGATTTTGGAAACTATAGTCTTAAAATTCAGCTTCCCTAATCTCTGTATCACGGGCATATCCACCTGGAGTCTCTCCATCATAGCCCTTATTATAATGACCAAGACCTAATCCAGAGAGTTAAAATGCATTAATTCTTGAGCTGTGGTTTTATAAACAAAGTAAGCAAGCAGGGATGTATGGATGGATGAATGGATAGGTAGATAGATAGACAGACAGACAGACAGACAGACATGATATCAGAACAGCTACAAGCACCTGTTTATAGCCCATAAGCACTGAAGTTTCTGGCACCCACTGATGTGAGTTTTACTGGTAATGGCAGCAATGGATAGCCATTTTAATTTCTCACAATGCTCCACAGAGGTGCCGTAATAGGACTCCTGAGCACTGAAGATTGGTAATTCCAACTAGCATAGATCCACTTAATCAATAGTTGAATGATGCACCAGCATTTCTACAACACCTGTTGATTCAAAGGGCCAACTTTACCCAGGGCTAAAAGCAAGATCCAAGCCAGTGCCACTTTGCAATGTCTGATCATAACTTCTGCCACCAGGTGAGGGCTGTCTCTTTGCAGTCCCCATTTAGATTTAACTACATCACTAGTATCTTTTCCGCTTGCTGGAAAACTCAGCAACCACCAGATCATGTCTGACTAGATGTATACTTCCCAACGTTTGATGGGACAAAACCAGGATTTGTGTGGCTGAGTTATTAATGAGGAAGAACACACAAGCTAGGAGATGCTGCAGCAGTTTGTTTTTGCTTGGGCCAAGTGGGAAAGGCAAGATTCTGCCCCTCTTCTCCTCTCCCCCACTGAATTAATTGGATGCAAACTACTTTTGTACCTTGAACTGTATTTGCAGCAATTGAAGCAAGCCAAGGACAAAAAGGGGAAGTGGGAGGACGAAAGAGAAATGGGGGCATTTAAAAGTGGCTGAGAAATGTCTTAAGCCATGTCTGCACTACCCTGTTATAGTGCTTTTATTCCACTTTCCACATCCTGTGGAATTCTAGGGTTTGTAGTTTCCTGAGGCCAAGGAGCTCTCTGGCTGAGAAAATGCCCCTCTCTAAACTGCAAATCCCAGGTTTCCAAAGGCTGTTAAAAGTGGAATAATACCACTATAACAGTGTAGCGTGACAAGGCCCTCAGCTGGGACCATCCCTGCCCAATCAGGACAGTTGGAGGATGTGTAGATGTAGGAAAGACCAACATGGCCACCATCCTAATAGTCCAGGTTATAAAAAGCACACCCTGGGGGCCACATGCAGCCCCCGAGCCCCACTTCTGCAGCTCCGAGCTCCACCCAACTTTCCCCAATTGAACAAAACAAGCCTGGCCCAAAAATGAAACAAAATGGCAGCTGGGTGTGATTTTCCAGAGTGCTCAGGTGGCAAGGGGGCAGCATGGAGGGGCATGCAGGGGGGGGGTGAAGTTTCGGCCCTGACCCTCCTGCAGTTTCCCACCTCCATTCAGAGAAGTATATGTGTGCATTCCCTTCCACGGGGCCGATTGGTTGTGTTGCTGCTGCGGCCGCTGCCAGCCCTCAGGCCAGGGTTACTGGCAATGTCTGGCTATGATAATCCCATCAGAATTTTTGAGCCTGTCCTCTGCATCCCTGTTAATTACTCACAGGGTTTTAGGAGATAAACCACTTAGGCGGAGCATTTCAGGCTGGGGGTTTGTGTACCTCCTGCACTGCTTTTGTTAAGTCTTCTTACTCTGAGACGCTTTGTGGTGAGGGTGGGAAAGGGATACCCTCACTTAAGACTTTAAGCAAACAAACAAAGGGTTTGGGAAGTTAAGCAGATTCACAGCAACAGCTACAAAGGAGCATGGCTTAGCTCAATGATCAGAGACAGGAACCTGGACCTGTAAGGCTGCAAATCATTCTGCTGTGTTCTTACGTCTGGACATCAAGCAAGACTGGAACCAGAGCCTGGGAAGTTCCTTTTCCATAACAGTTACGTCGAGTTACCATTACAGGAACCAGAAACCGGCAGTGATCTGAGCAGCAAACTATATGACCCTGGTGATCAGGGTTTTAATCCCCGCTCAGCCATGAAAAGCCACTGGGTGACCTTGGGCAAGTCACACTCTCTCAGCCTCAGAGGAAAGCAAGGGCAAACTCCTTCTGAACAAATCCTGCCAAGAAAACCCCATGACAGGTCTACTTTAGTGTCACCATGGCCATTTCCGCACTAGCCTGTTATAGCACTATGATTCCACTTGCAACATCCTATGGAATCCTAGGGTTTGCAGTTTCGGGAGGGGCCACCTGGCCCCTCCCGAAACTGCAAACCCCAGGATTCCATAGGATGTTGCAAGTGGAATCATACGCTATAACAAGGTAGTGCGGAAATGGCCCATAAGACAGAAATGACTTAAAGGCACACAACAAGTCCCAGCTACTATTCCACGGGAATTCATACATCTTTTAGTAAAAATAAATGAATAAAAATGTAAATACATTACCTTGTGATTCAAAACTAACTAAAAGTTACCCTTCCAGTAACTGATGCATAATGGGACATGAGCAAGAGCGCATGATGCTCATTGGGATCATGGGCATCAGTGTGCAATGCTTATCGGTGGGTTGTGGCAGTCCTGCTACATGGTAATGTAACAACAGTGCTTTGCTTCATACAGACATTACTCAACTGCATAATTCCAATTCCCACAGAAGTAAGGCCCCAGCAGAATTCCAGCAACTAGTGAAAGTGAAAATGTAGTGCATCCCATTAAGAGGTCCTCCTACAAGCAAGTCATGTCTTTGCTATTGCAAAATGGTATGAATTCCAAAGAACTGGTTCTTTGTTACCAGTAGCTTTCAAGTGATAAATTGGATTGCTCATGACACTCATGACTAATATGAAAGACTGTCACTGCAGTGGGCAAATTTCCCCCATATTATTCTGTGCTATTGTTCTGTGTGTTCGTTGTGTGTTTCCCCTTCTTCTTCCCTTCCCCTTTAACTCTGGCAAATTCTAAAATACTGCTGCATTTACTGCTTGTTAATCCGTTTAAAGCTCCCAGTTCTTTCTGTGTATATATACACATACACACACACACACACACATTTTCTTTTCCCACACCCTTGTCACCTGTGCTCATGATCTTCTCCCTGCTTAGAGAAACCGTGCAAAAAGGGAACCTGGTGGAATCACATTACAGGAGAATGTGAGGATCCAGTGGAGAAGGGCCAATACATTCTGGGCCTCGCACAGCTACCAGACACTTGACAAGGTCAACAACAGACATTACACAGCAGCTTAGAATAGTTGGAAGGGATCCCAAAGACCATCTGGTCCAACCTCCCACCAGGCAGAAATCCACAGCTAAAGCATTCCTAAGAGCTGGTCACCTAACTTCTGCTTAAAAACATCCCACCACCTTCGAAGACAGTCCACTCCACTGTACTGAGCAGCTCTTATTGTCAGGAAGTTTATCCTAATGTTTACTCAGAATCTCCCTTCTTGTTATTTGGATACAGGCTTCTGTTACCGCCATTGCTAGCCCGAGCTTGTGGGATGTTAAGATATCATTTTGATATCAATAATTTGGCCTTCTGTCCCCTCCACGTGCTTGCGAGGCCCCCGGACAAGCACGCACACAGGCTCGGCCGATAATCGCTGTAATATTCCAAATACAGGCAGGCCAGAAATAGCCGACCTGCCGCTTCAGGAGACCTCCAGGCAAGTACCACATTATGGATGCACGCTACTTACAAAAGATCCCCTGCCCCGCGCTGGCAGCTTGATGACCGGACTACACAGGGCTCAAGCACTCCGCGTTTGCATGCTGGCTGCTCTATTGACAATCTGGCTATAACTCAATCATCTAAAGTACTGACCTTTCGGAGGCTTTGTCTCCAGCCCCAAACTCATTGTTTCCCCCAAGTACGGACTAGCCTGCGGCCACAATTTCCCCTATAAGAACCCCTGACTTTGAGGGCTTCCTCGGATCGCTCTTGGCTCCCATCCCGCCTTGCTGTCGCTTTGTCCAGCGAGCCTTCCCCTCGGCCCCACGTGCTGAGATCCACGCTCCCCAGCTTCTCCGTTTTAACCAGGCTTCAGGGCAGGTATAGTATTTCCCGTACCAAACCTCCTCTAAAAATCCCACTATCCGCTCCTACCTTTATTTCTATAGTTCCTTGTGTGAGTGTGTTGCATACACTTGTTTGATTGTATCTCAATAAAACAACATTTATCATTTCAACATCTGCCTCATCCTTGACTCGGCCTGACCCCGTAGACATAGGGTTCAAGATCTCGCTACGTTACCCTGCCTCTCGCATTGCCAACTTGTGCTCTGTGCTAATTCCCTCCCCATTGTTTGAGCACATTTAGGTGTCCCTCCCGGGACCCCCAGAAATCAGGGTAACACTTCCCCCAATTTTCTGACAGGTTAGGGACTAGAGCCAGAAAACAGAATTGATTGCAAAGTACCGTAGGGAGCATGAAGGACTTACAGGAGCTCACTTTTTACTGACCGCATATGTGCTGCTTGCAAAGTCTCTCAGCAAGTTTAGCACCTCCTCCCCAGCTCTTCTGCAAGCAGCAAGAGGTTTCAAGTGAGCCTGCCATAGGCAAGAAGAACTGATGAAAGAGCAGAACCCTTGTCAAATTAATGGAACTTGTCCTTAACTTGGCAGGGTCAAAAGAGCGAATCGTTAGCTAATGAGGCATCAAAAGGTGGGGGCTTCCTACATGTTGGGTTGGATCCTACCTTCTAGGGTGGCAGAAAACAAGCTTGGTGCATTTCCCACCTAACAGCCCTTCAGATTCTTGAAGATGACTACATCCCATCAGCTCTCAGCCTTCTCATCTCCATGCCAAGCATATCAAGCTCACTAAGCTGTTCCCCATGGGACTCGGTCTCCAGAGTTTTTAACATCTGCGTTGCTCTCCTCCAGACACATTCCTGCTTGCCAATGTCCATCTTCAACTCTGATACTCAGAACTGGACGCAGGACTCTGTCCTCAGATACAGCAGGAAATAAGCTTATTCCATATTCTACATTCTCCCATAACTGCATGTCTGAAGTACTGCTACTTCTAGAGTCTTGACCTCACATGCCAAGAATGCTTCTCCAAGTTGTTGTAATGCACCTTCAAGCTGACTTCCACTTATAGTGGCTATAGGGGTTTTCTCAGAAAGTTTGGTTCAGAGGGATTTGCTGTTGCCTTCCTCTGCGGCTGAGAAAATGTGACTTGCCCAAGGTCATCCAACGGGTTTCCATGGCTAAGTGGGGATTCAAACACACTGCTCTCATGGAGTCCTAGTCCGACCTGCAAACAACCACCCTACACTGTCTCTCATTGGCAAGATTTTAAGAGGAGGTTAGCCGCTGTCTTCTTCTCAGGCTGAGAGAGAGTGACTTGCTCAAGGTCACCAAGTAGGTATCCATGGCTGAGCAGGAATTCAAGCCGTGGTTGCCCTGAGTCCCAGTCCAAAGCTCAATCCACATCACTGCCACTGGCTCTCAGTGCATCATCAATCAATCAATCAATGTCCCAAACTCTATTCTCCTGGTCTTTGAAGACCTCTTAGTTTAAAGGAGAGCGCTCCCACGCTGGTATCATTTAATGTCAGGAACTGCCTTCTGTTGACTCAGATTATTGATCCACGGCTGCTAAGTACTTGTACCTCTGGAGGTTCTCTGGTCTGCCCACAGAAAGCTGGGACTGAACCTAAAACTGTACACTGCTTGGGAAATTTCAGCAAGTCCAGGGGGCAATTTTATTCTGATTGGAACCCCCTGGAGGGGCCACACAGAGTGCTGAACCCCACCCACCCACCCCCAACCCAGATGTGGCTGTAAGGCCTCTTCTGGCTTAGAAAAGTACACATTTTTAAAATGTAGAACACCGGAATCCTTGAGAAATTTAGAGCCAGGTAACATTTTTGGACAGGAGTGGGGAGGAGAGAGATAAAACCGGGAGAAGGAATTTTTGTATCTCACCGGGGGAAGTGGTTTTTGTTACGTTCCATCAAGTTCAGCTTATGGCCACTCTATGAATGAGAGGCTTCCCAAAGATCCTGCTGTGAACAACACTTGCAAAGTCCAGGCAGTCTTGGCTTCTTTGACTAAGCCAATCGATCTGCAGTGTACCCTTCCCCTTTTCCTACTGCCTTCTGTTTGAGCAAGCATTATCACCTTTTCCAGTCCTGTCATCTCACGATGCGTCCATAATACGATAGACTCCTTTTAGTCATGTTGGCATCTACGGAGAGCTCAGGCTTCATTTGCTCTTGGATCCATTGGTTTGTCTCTTTGGTACTCCATGACATTCACCGAACTCTCCTCCAACATCATGTTCCCATTGAGTTGATCTTCCTTCCGTCAGCTTTCTTCATTGTCCAGCTTCCACATCAATGAAAAGGAATCGAAGATACCATGGCATGGATGACCCTGACTTAAAACAGGAGTGGGCAAAATGTGGCCCTCCAGGTGTGGTCGGACAGCAACGCCCAGTATTTCTCATTATTGCCTGTGCTGACTAGGACTAATGGGAGTTGCAATCCAAGAAGGAGATAGTAGTTGTCACTGGTTGTTATGTTGATTTTGATTTACGATGGCTGTGTCAGTGAGAAACTTCTCAAAGACCCTGTTATGAAGACCCCTTCTTAGGGCAGCCATGGTTTCCTTGCTCCAATCAATCCACCTGAAATTTCCTCTTTTCCTGCTGGCTTCTGCTTTGTCAAGCTTCATTGTCTTTTCTAATGCTTCATGTTTGTTGTTAACAATCATCATCATCATCATCATCATCATCATCTTTATTTATACCCCACTTTTTTTCCAAAGTTGGGACTCAAAGCAACTTACAACAATTAAAAACAATTAAAAAGACACAGGGCATTTCTGCCTTGTACCGTTATAGTGCTATTATTCCACTTTTGACATCTTGTGGACTTCAGGGGTTTGTAGTTTCCTGAGGCCAGCGAGCTCTCTGGCTGAGAATTCTCAATGCCCCTCCCTAAACTGCAAACCCCAGGATTCCATTGGATGTTGAAAGTGGAATAACAGCACTATAACAGTGTAGTGCGGAAAGGCCCATAGTTAAACCCCTATGGAATACAAAAGTCAAAATATAATATAAAATACAATCAAAACCAATTGAAACAACGTTAAAATAAATAATTAAAAGCTCAATTGCTCAAAATGCCCAGCCCATTCTATCAGACTCAAAGCCATTAGGCCTGGTCCTGCCCTCTGGGCCAGCAGAGAGCAGACCTGCCCCCTTGTCTCTGGGACAGCCTTTGAGTTTTTTAAAGAGGGCAACCAAGTCACCCCTCGATATACTTATGATATCTCCAAAGGACAACAGGATCGGTTTGGTCGTTTTGGCTTTTAGGGAGGTTTCAGCTTCATTAGCTCTAGGACCCATTTGTTTGTCTTTTTTTGGTAGCCCCTGGTATCCACTGAAACTCTCTTCCTGCACAGCCATTTTTCAACACAACCAGTACATATCTGAGAGGTGGATTCAAAGCAGGGATTGAAAAGGAGAGGAAAGAGTCCAGGCCTCTTGCAAGGTATACAGAAAAAGAAAAATCTTTGCAGTCAGTCAGACATCCCCAGAGGGATTTATCTGGCATTTTTCCCCCACTTGGGCTGGGCCATTAGGACACACCAATCCCCTGAAGGGACAAAAAGCACACCTTAAATAATCAACATGACTCAGGCGCTGCCTGGAATCAGCAGTGAGGGTATTTAACTGGATCATCTTTTCAGATCTTGGCTTGGTTTCTTTTCTTTTGTCTTCTTCCTCCTTTAAATTTTAGTCAGAAAAGAACAAGGAAAGGGGAGGGAGAGAACCAACCCATAGATTTGGCTTCTGGATGCGTTTTTCCCCCCTTTCAATATGACAACATCAGCTTTCCTTCACTTGGAGATTTGCACTCCGTTCACAGTCAAGACCAAACATGCTCAGAATGGCACAGTCAGCCCAGAATTTCTCGATTCCCCTTCTGACGAATGACCTGATCCCCTAAGCCACTGCTGCAAAATTGGAAGGAACCAAAAAGCTGTCAAGGCCAACCATTCGCTGTATCCTGCTCCTCCTTTCAGCCCAGGCTCCTCCATGGAGCAACTCTTCCCTGACAAAACTCGAGTCCAAAATATCTCAAGACAACAGACCAGTGCAAAGATGTTCCAGCATTAATTTAAGTTAAAGTAGACAGAAAAAGAACGTTTAGTTACTGCTAGTGGTGGATTCTTGCACTGCACAAGGTTGGACTAGATGACCCCTAGGTTCCCTCTCAACTTTATTCTATGATTCTCTGGCGTGGAAACATGCCTCAAACTTCCTACAAATGGTACTCAGAGGTTTGTTTATAGCTGTTAAGGACCTTCAAGTCAGCCTTGACTTTGAGTAACCACGTCCTAGGATTTTCTTGGCATGATTTCTTCAGAAGAAGTTCGTCACTACCTTCCCCTGAGGCCGAGAGAGTATCTAAGGGCACCAAGTGGATTTCCACAACTGAATAGGGGCTCAAACCCTGCTCTTCTAAAATCCTCGTCCAATGCTCAAACCACGATCCCATGCTGCTTTTCTTGGCCATATGTCTTCAAAGGAGGTTTGCCACTGTCTTCTTCTGAGGCTGAAAGAGGCCATTTCTGCACTAGATTTTTATAGTGCTATTATTCCACTTTCGACATCCTATGGAATCCTGCAGTTTGCAGCTTAGGGAGGGTCCTCAAAGGTCCTCTCCTCTCAGAGGCCCCTCCCTAAACTGCAAATCTCAGGATTCCATAGGATGTTGAAAGTGGAATAATAGCACTATAACAGGCTAGTGTGGAAATGGCCAGAGTGTGCCGTGCCCAAAGTCACACAGTGAGTTTTCATTGCTGAGCAGAGACTCAGACTGTGATCTCCTGGAGTCCTAGTCACAACACTCAAACCACTACCTCATGCTAGAATACTAGAATTGGAAGGGATCCCAAGGGTCATCCAGACCAACCCCGTTCTGACATGGAGGAAGACAGAGTTAAATAGCTCCTTTAGACAGATGGCTGCCAGCCTCTCTTTGAAAACCTCTAAAGAAGGAGATTCCACTATGCTCAGAGGCAGCAGCAGCATATTCCACCATCAAACTGCTCTGACCCTCAGAAAGTTCTTCCTCATGTTGAAGTGGAATCTCTCTTCCTATAGTTTGAATCCTTTGCTCCGTGTTCTGGTCTCTGGAGCAGCAGAGTGCTAGATCTCTTTATATGTAAGCAGAGAGGTGTTTCAGACTGACAATACACCTTACACCATGCTGCCTGAGAGATTCTGGGCTTTGCAATTAAAAACAGTAATGTTTTCCAACTCTGTATGTAAGTCTGTTTTTCTAGGGGAGGAGTACCCTCAGCTTATTTAGTCTATGCGTTAATCTGCATTATTTAGTGGCATGCCATTGGGGTGTCCAACTTCACGGTCTCGTCTCTAACAGCAACAGCTCTCAGAAGACAGGGCTGGGTATTATGAGGCCCTCCAGATGTTGTAGGACTGCAGCTACCAACATTCCTGTCCATGCACTATTCTGCTGAGGGCTGCTGGGATTTGTAGTCCAACAATATCCGGAAGGCTACACGATTCCTATCTTGAACCTCATGGAATGGCACCATTTTAATGAGAGATTTGGATTAGTGAAGTGAGTGTGGGCAGGTTAAGTATGTATCCACAAAGGAACATGCCTTTAGAAGGTTACTTCCCAAAGCAATCTGGATGGCTTGTAATGTACAAGAGTTGAAGATTCTCAAAATGTAGGCCCAGGGTTGACCAGGGAGTCAGTTTAAGGCAGCCTTACAGGATAGGGTTTCCTAAGGATAAAAATCTGGCATTGCTTCCAACATGCAGAAGGATCACAGCCAGTAAATCTCAGCCCAGGCTTAGAATCTGTAGCCTCCCTCTCTCTCTGGGGCGAATATTTAGGGTCATGCAATCCTCAAGGACAAACCAAGGAGGAACTGGCTCCACTTGGGGACTGCAAACAACCCTTTTTGGAAGCAGCATCCGCTCGCCTTGGAATTCCCCTCTAGGGCATCCAACTCCGTCCCACTTGTATCCAGAGGGAAGAGTGCCACCTACTGAAGAAAAGAGTGAAACTCAATGGAGCCAATGGAGGTAAAAAGAAAGAAAGAAAGAAAGAAAGGCCACCTTGCCAAGGCCTTGCCTTGTCCAAAGATCAGAAGAGACCCAACATGTGCTCATGGCTCCGGGGCACGGCGGCTCTTCTGGAACACTGTGGTTTCATCGGCAGAAGAAGGAGTGGCGCAGAGAGCTTCCCTTCCCCACCCCCAGGCTTTATGGCTTTCAACTCAGTCCAATTTTCCCTTTTTTAATAGCTAGCTCCTTCTCCTATAAACCCACTCATGATCTGCCTGCAGCGAATTCTCCTTGGCCAAGTGGACAAGCGATGTCTTTCCATCCGTGGCAAAGAAAACAGCCAATTTCTGAGCTTCAGGGAGCTCACCTAATATTTTGAAGACAGGCCTAATGTTACGTTCTCTCAGGGTTTCCAGAAAAGTTGTCACTGTGGACAGCATCCGAGGAAAGAGAAGAGAGGCCCCACACATAAGCTAAATTATTCTAACAGGCTCAGCCTGACCTGGAGAGGGGACGCAGGTGCTTTGCTGTGGGATTTGAAGATGTGGTGTGGTATTCTGACATGATAGCCATGTTTAAATGTTTGAAAGGATGCCAAACAGCGGATGGAGAAAGCTTATTTTCTGCTGCTCTAGAGACTAGGACATGTAACAAGGGCTTCAAACTTCAGGGAAAGAGATTCCACCTAAACATTGGGAAGAACTTCTTGATGAAAAGAACTGTGTCAGAGTGGAATGCGCTGTTAAATGGGAGTGTGATGGAGTCTCTTTCTTTGTGGGGTTTTAAATAGGCTAAATGGCCATCTGTCGGGACAGTTTTAATTGTGTCTTCCTGCATGACAGAATGGGATTGGACTGGATGGCCCTTGTAGTCTCTTCCAGCTGTAAGAGTCTATGATTCTATGGTCTGTGAAACAGGTTTTGTGTAGGCCAGTGCCCAGGTTGGCTGAGGGATTTTATGAGTTGTAGTCCAAATCTCCTACCATCTCTCACTCTGGAATTTCCTCCCCCAGTCTCCAGTCCTATAGTAGCTGGGAGGGGTCTTGACTCTCAGTTCAGTGGGATGGTGAATGTATGGCAGGTTTTAACCCAGGCTTTAAAGGAGCTCTCCAAGGTGCTGAACTCTATCCCTGCATAGATCCAGAACCTTGGACACTTCCTTTAAAACTATTCCAAATCTGAAATGGATTCATTGCCCCACTGACCGGGAAGTCCCCAGGCACTGCTCATGGTAGCTGTGTTGAGCTTGCTCCAGCAATGGTAACAAGTGGTGGCAGCAAACAGGCAACTGGAAAGGAACCAAAGAGTAACAGAAAAGTGAGAGCCAGTGTGGTGTAACAGTCTGAGTTTTGGTCTAGGACTCTGGAGACCAAGTTCAAATCTTTGCTTGGCCATGGAGATCCACTGGGTGACTTTGTGCAGGTCATATTCTCTCAGCCTTACAGGATGGCCATGGCAACCCCTATCTGAACAAATCTTGCCAAGAAAACCCTGTGATAGGGTCACCTTAGTTTCGCTGTAAGTCAGAAACATGCAAGGCACGCAACAACAACAGAAGTGTAACCAAAAAAAAAAAAAAAGGTACCAAACAAGAGGTAGCTCATGAGAGCCATGGTGAAAGGAACAATTTCTCAGTCCACAGCCATTTCATTCTCAGGTCAATCCACCAGCACGAATGAGACAGAAGCCAGATTCCTCTTAGTATTTTATGCATGCAGAAGTTTCCCTGCACAAGCCTTGGGGCATATTTTGTCCAGCGGGCAACATCCACATTCAATCCAATGCTGCAAAAGGAGAATGGCGTGTGCCATCTGCATAGGCAGATACACACATGTGCATTCAGTTCTGCATTTTTTGTGTGTTCAGCTGAAGACTACATGGCAAAACATTGCCATTCAACACACATAGACGGATCAACATATATTCCTCATTTTTACACAGGGCAGTATTAATGTCAGATCTTGGCCAAAGGACTCTTTTGTGATAGAAGCGGAATTGGGGAATTTGGGTTAGATAAAAGCTCAGGCATGGTGGGATAGGAGCAAAGAAAAGTGCAAAAAAGTGCAGAAGCTCTGAGATGCTTCCAAGATGAGAGGTTATAGAACACAGTGCCACAAGGCACAGGAGAGACTGAGGGAAAGACTTTGGGACTGATGGAGAAGTAGGGGTGGTGCTGCCTGTCTCACCAACTTGGTCATAGGCTGGACAAAGGGGTCCGGATGCTGAGCTTTCCATGAACAACCAAAGATCCAGAACATCATCTGTACCATCAGTAGAAGGAATGTCCATCTAGTCACATTAAAGCTTATGTTTCTTCTTACCTCAACTGAATATGACTTAGATTGCTGTTGTAACTTGTAACTACCCTTAAGTAATGCTTGAAGGAAGGTGCCTTCATGTTCGAGATGCCCTTTTGCTAATGTAAGATCGCTTGGTTAGAATAAAAGCTTTTCTTCAAAGATCTCCTCCTTTCTCTGTTCTCTTCATGTACCTTTGCTTGGTGTGTGAATGTGTGTGTGTGTGCGCGTGTGCGTGCGCATGCACAATATGTGCACACACACATAGGATTCTTGTCTCCACATGAGAGTGAAGGAAAAGTGTAAGTTAAACCCCTCAGTAACTTCCCACTAAGTTACTGAGTCACAAGAGGTAGATTAGTGGGTGGAGGCAGCTGATAAAATTTGGTGGGGGGTCCCTCTCCTACTTAAGAGCAGGTGGTGAGGCTGGAGGATATTATAGAAGGTAATGATGGTCATCATATCCTGGGTTGGAGAACCTTTCTTTTTTTTAATGCCTTTAGCCAGAGAATGTCCATAGGGAACAGGGAAGCCCGGTGGACGGCTTTGAGATCCAAACAGGGCAGATGCAGTTTCAGGACTAACGTTCTTTCCCTAATAGATGTAGGCTGGCATCCTATAGGTGCCTTATGCATAAATTCCCATTGTGTAATATCTGCATTCAGCTGAAGATTATGAGAATGGGGTTCTGCATGTAGCAGACTGAGCAACACTGCACATTGCATGTGGTGCAATTGTTGCATGGTTCTGCACGGTTGTCATTGCGCATCAGTGTATAGGATGGGGAATACATGGCTCAGTCATACTACATGTGAAAAAGACCTTGGGGCTAGTGTTGATCATATCTTGGACGCAAGCCAGCAACGTGAGTCTGCAGCGAAGAAGCCTGTATTAATAGAAGCATAATTTCCAAATTGAAGGAAGTAATAGTCCCATTGTAGTCTGTGCTTGTTGGGCCTCACCTGGAGTCCTGTGTTCAGCTCTGGGCACCTCATTTTAAGAAGGATAGGGACAATTTGGAGCAGGTTCAGAGAAGGGCAACAGGGATGATATGATGTAGGGAAAACAAAACATATGAGAAGAGGTTGGAGGAGCTGGGCCTGTTCAGATGGGTGAAGAAAACATTGAGGGGTGACATGATGGCCCTTCTTAAATACTTCAAGGGCTGGCACAGAGAGAAGTGGGCTGGTCTGTTCTCTGCGATCACAGAGGGTAGGACCAGGTCAACTGGTCTTAAGTTACAGAAGGGTAGATTTAGATTGAATATTAGGAGGAATTTCTTGACAGTAAGAGCAGTTCAGCAATGGAACCCATTGCCTAGAGAGGTGATGGGCTCTTCTTCTCTGGAAGCGTTCACAAAGAGGCTGGACAGCTTCCTCCTGGGGATGCTCTAGCTGGAGATCCTGCACTGAGCAAGGGGCTGGACCTTGATTGTTCATGAGGCCCCTTCCAGTCCTAGGATTCTATGTTTCTTTGTGTATTTCATGGAGCAACATCAAAATTGTGTTCTGAGATGGTCTAGCGCAACCTGAATGAAGCTCAGTGAGGATGGGGTTACACTACTTCCCTTTAATGCGGGGCCTTGGTCATATTTTCCCATCCTGGACTCCATCCACATAATATGATCTAACCACAACTGCGTCTGAAAGCAAGACGGAGAATATCCACGAGGACCGTTCAATGCGTGTATGTCCTCTAGCACGTTCTTCTAATCTCAAGCCATGGAGTGGTTTAGTGGGGGGACAGGGGAGGGTCTTCTCCGTGGCCGCCCCAGGTATCAGAGCTCCCTCCCTGGGAAACGAGAATGCCTCCTTCCTTGCTCTCTTTCTGTGGGCAAGTGAAAAGTCTTCCACTCCAATAGGCCTTTTGGAACTGACCGCACCACTGCCTTTAACCATGTGGTGTTTTGCTGGTTTTTATCTCCCTAAAACATATCAA
Source organism: Cyclura pinguis (assembly GCA_030412105.1). Taxonomy (NCBI): domain Eukaryota; kingdom Metazoa; phylum Chordata; class Lepidosauria; order Squamata; family Iguanidae; genus Cyclura; species Cyclura pinguis. The sequence goes on from CM059601.1 coordinate 3,229,070, forward strand.
TTAAAAGATTCCTAAGTCTATGGACTGTTAACTGTAGAATCATAAAATCATAAGAGTTGGAAGAGAACCCAAGGGGCATCCCGTCCAACCTCCTTCCGCCATGCAGGAAGGCACAATCAAAGCACTCCCTTTGCAGATGGTCATCCAGCCTCTGTTAAAAAACCTCAAGGGAGAGACTCCACCACACTCCCAGGCAGCACGTTCCACTGTTGATCTGCTCTTACCATCAGAACATGCTTTGATTGTGCATGAAGCCCTAGGCCATTTCCACCCTCCCATGTTATAGTGCTCTTATTCCACTTTCAACATCCTTGGCGGAATTCTGGGGTTTATAGTTTCCAGAGGCCCAAGAGCTCTCCGGCTGGGAATTCTAAAGGCCCCTCCCTAAACCACAAACCCCAGGATTCCACAGGAGGTTGAAAGCAGGATAATAGCACTAGAACAGTGTAGGGCAGAAATGTCCCCAGTCTCTGGAGCAACAGGAAACAGCATTGTCTTTTAACAATAACACTGACACATTTTTTACTTATCTCTGTGTATGTGCATTCAACCGTATTTGTTTTAATTTTTGTAAGCCAGCCTGAGGCCCATTACTGGGGAAAAAGTGGGAGACAAAGGAAGGAATTACAATCCAGGAAGTCCACAGAACCCTAAAAGTCACCAATTGCTAGGAAGGTTTTGCAAAAGCCCTGAACCCACTTCCAGGAGAAGCGAGTCAGACGAAGGTCGCCTCCCAGATGAGGCAAAGTATTTAAATAAGCTAATCTCCGCAGCATTCTGTTCTGGGCAGGTTGTGCCTAAGGCAATGTTTTCTTTATGTTCTGTGGACAGGCCGCCCTCCTTTCCTCCTTAGCACAACATGGTCATAACAGTTCTGCCAGCTTGGCCTCAGTTCTTGAAAACCAAGCTTGGGCATGCCCAGGGAGAGTCAAGAATGGGCATCTGAAGTTGGCAGGAGATGGGCAGAAAGGTGACCACAGTCCAACTGTCTTTGCCTCTGTTGTCGCTCCTCCAGTATTACCTTTCTTTTTCATTCACGAAAGGAATTGTGGAAATATACAGTCACAGAACTGGCAGGGGCCACAAGGACCATCGAGTCCAACCCCATTCTGCCATGCAAGAAGATACAACTGAAGCTGTCCTGAGAGATGGCCGTCCAAACTCTGGCCATTTCCACACTACACCCTTATAGCACGATTATTCCACTTTCAACATCCTATGGAATCCTGGGGTTTGCAGTTGAGAGAGGGGCCGGCCGGCCTCTCTCTCAGCTGCACACCCCAGGATTCCATAGGATGTTGAAAGTGGAATAATCGTGCTATAAGAGTGTAGTGCGGAAATGGCCAGAAGACCTCCAAAAAAGGAGATTCCACCACACTCCTGGGCAGCAGCCTATTCCACTGTCAAACAGCTCTTAGTATGAAGAAGTTCTTCCTAATGTTTAGGTGGGATCTCTTTCCTTGCAATTTGAATCTGTTGGTTTGTGTTCTAGGCCATTTCCACGCTAGATTGTTATAGCGTTATTATTCCACTTTCAACCTCCTATGGAATCCTGGGGCCTTTAAGGCTCCTCCCTAAACTGCAAACCCCAGGATTCCATAGGATGTTGAAAGTGGAATCATAGCGCTATAACAGTCTAGTGCAGAAATGGCTTCAATCAAGGAAGACACAACTGCCCTGAATCTGGAAGAGCTGACCAGGGCTGTTAATAACAGAGCATCTTGGACGTCTCTCATTCATAGGGTTGCCAAAAGTCAAAACCACCTTGACAGCAATTAACAACAATGGGACCAAGAATATACCTAGACACCATGCTGAGACTGCAGCACTGGGACCTTGCACAATGGCTGAGATATTGCAACAAAGAGCTGGAGCATAAATTTACACTCATCATATTGCAGACATTGTATTGGTGTTTCAAACACAAGTTAAGTTCCTTTACAGATGTGGTTGTAACTTTTGGGGCATGGTGTAATATCTGCATTCAGTTGCAGGAAAGGAGTTGCACAGGCGATTGGTTAATCTTGGATGGAGCACAGCAATTCATCTGTGGCTTCAATGTCTCACTGGGAGTACAAAAATGGCCACTGTGCATTATTCCCCATTGAACCAGGGGGCAAGAAGCAGGCACATGGGCAAACATGGAAACCAGTTGCACAATCAGTATTCAGCAGAAGTGGGGTGTGGCACAACCACCGCTTAACTGTGTGAGTGTACATTTACACTACATAAGGACAATGCAGGATAACAGCAATTGAGTCATATGACGGTTGGGCAAAACTGCCTTATTAGTTACTGGTGACATTACACACTTGAAAGCATAACCACATGACTGTGCAAATCTGCATGCACAAAGAGCATCCATGTACAATGCACTTGCATATCCTTGTGGAATGCACGTGCTCATGAATGTGCAGCCATGCATAATGATGCTGCGTGCACAGCTCCACTTCCACAATCTTGAGCTGAATACAACCTGTCTGCATTGCACAAAACTGTTTAACATTTCTCTAGGGTAACCTAGGCATGTTGAAGACACCAAAAAGACTTGGCTTATATTTCTGTCCTCTCTTTCATATATGGAATTGAGGAAAGCAAACTACACATGGCTTCTAGGTGGACGTCTCCGGCCATTTCCACATGAGACTGTTAAAGCCCTATGATTCCACTTTCAACATCCTATGGAATCCTGGGGTTTGCAGTTTCGGGAGGGGCCGGCCAGCCCCTCCCGAAACTGCAAACCCCAGGATTCCATAGGATGTTGAAAGTGGAATCATAGGGCTATAACAGTCTCATGCGGAAATGGCCTCCCATCCAAGCACAGGCCAAACTCAGGTCCATTAGTATCAACAAAATTGTTGTATCCCAAGTCTTCAGACAAAACCAAGGGAAGAAATGTCCTTCTGAAATCTCTGGAATTTCTCTGTCTCCAGCGTTTGGAATGCAACACATACCATAACTTGGGGTGCATTCACACTACACAGATATAGTGCTATGATTGCATTTTAACTGCTACGATTCCACCCTATGGAATCCTGGGATTTCAAGTTTAGGGAGAGATATTAAGAATTATCTGCTGGAGAACCTGAGTACCTCAACAAATTACAAACCCAAGGATTCCATAGGATGCAGCCATGGCATTTAAAGTGGAATCATCATGCTATAACTGTAAAGTGTGGAAGACTCCCTGGAGAAGCTGCTGTTCTGCCACGTTGTCCAAGTTTTGACTATTCCAAAATCTGGAGGGACAGCTCCTCTAGCTTTCAAGAAGACCTCTGTTGTTCAGGAAGACAGCAAAATATAGTTTGGGCACAGAGAGGGGGAAGAAAAGCAAACAAGGAAAACATTCTAGCTGACCTTAGCTGGCACCAAGTTTCAGGCCTCGGGGATGTGAGGAGGCACTTGAGCTGATCAACAGAGACCTGTGGCCTAACAAAGGTGTGTCTGTTTGTCTCCACTCATATTCTGCTTGCATCTTTATGAATAAAGCAAATATTAGAAAGACATCTTAAGTCTTCTGTACTCTCTCATCCAAAGAAGACCCAGGATTGCCCCATCAGAAAGAAGAATGTTTGTTTCATTATTCATATGATTCCAAATACAACAGACTAGGAATGTACACAATGCTGTTGGCTCCTAACCAACAAAGTAGTGGTTTATGCAAAGCATAAATGCTGATGCCATCACCTGCTACACAACTGGCTCTTTTAGTACAGTTGTGTCACAAAATTCCTGGGCTAGAATCCTATTGCTGCCTTATGAATGCATAACTTTCCCAACAGAGGCTTTTGAATAATTTTGTCCAATGCAGAATGTCTGCATTCAGTTCTAAAAGCCGAGTCTCACACGCATTGCCCTTGAGGATGCACATTCTCAGCCAGCATGGATCTGTTGGCCCCTGGTAAAATTGTCAACACTTTTCTGTCTATGCAGTTGGTTGTGCAATGAGTTGAATATTGTGAACTGAATTGAATGTTTGGGCACAACATTTCCATTCCAAAGAAGAGCTGCATAACACGCTCAAGATACAACTTTGCATGTATCCAGAGGAGGGTGACCAAATGACCAAAGGCCTGGATACCTTGTGAGACCTGTGAGAACCTGCTGGGGAAGTTTAGCCTGGAGAAGAGAAGGTTAAGAGATGACAGGATAGCCATTTTTAAATATTTGAAGAGAGATGTCACAAGGAAGAAACTAGAACACAGAGCAACAGCTTCAAACTTCAGGAAAAGAGATTCCACCTCAACATTAGGAAGACCACCCTGATGGTAAGAGCAGTTAGACAGGGGAATAAGCTGCTGCCTGGGAGTGCGGTGGAGTCTCCTTCCTTGGAGGTTTTTAAACAGGGGCTGGATGGCCATCTGTGAAAGAGAGTGCTTTGGTGGTGTCTTCTTGCATGGCAGAATGGGCTTGGACTGGAGGGCCCTTGGGATATCTTCCAACTCCATGATTCTATGCTCAGATTTATTATACATAGTCCTGATGCAGGATCCCAGTACTGGATCACACTTTCTTCAGGACAACATTTTTTGATGAATGCTTCTTTCCTGCTTCTACAAAAGACAGTTACCTTTGTAGACTACACCACCCTGACTGCCCCAAGCTGTGGGATTCTGCACCTACATCAAGTGGAGGGGGGACATAATGCTCTGTCCGTACAGTTCTGTGCCTACCCCCACATGTATCTTGTTTGGATGGACACAGGCGAGTATGAGCTAGCCCTTTGCATCCCATCTAAAACTTTGACTTCCACAGCTGTCAAGCTCTGGAAGGGCCTGCCATCTACCGTTGGTTTCTGACGGGGAAGGGAAGGAAGGAGAAGGCAAGTCAGGACCAGCTCACCTCTGAGGGGGGAGTACATGGAAGTGCACTCACAGATGGAGTGCATACGCTCCAACTGTCCCAACTTGGCAGAGGCAGTCCTGATTAATCTTCTGCCTTCCCACTTTTTCATTTGCTTTTAAAATGTCCCAGTTTCTCTCTCTTTCTCCCACTCTCCCACTTTGTCTTTGGGAGAAAGGCAGGATATGAATTCAATAAATAAAGAAGGCCCACCCAAATCATGCTGGCCTTTCTCCACTGGATCCTCTCATCTTCCTGTACAGGCTTTCCCCACTTAGCTGACCAGAGCACTGTCAGAAAATGGAATGGGTGGAAAAGTGGACTCCATGTGCTGTACTGTGAGGGAGCATGAAGGACTTGGAGAGGTTCACTTGGGATCAAATGCCTGAATGCTTCTTGCAAAGTCTCTCAGCCAGCTTAGTATCTTTGCCTCCCACCCACAACCCCTTTGCCAGCGGTGCACATTTGTGAACAGTCCCAAGGGAGCCTCCACAGGCAAGAAGGATGTCATGTCGAGGAGGGAGTGGGCTTGTTTCCCACTGCTCCAGAGACTAGGACGAGGAGCAATGGATTCAAGCTGCAGGAAAGGAGATTCCACCTGAATCTCAGGAAGAACTTCCTGACGGTCAGAGCTGTCTGGCAGAGGAATATGTTGTCTCAATGGAGTGTGGTGGAGTCTCCTTCTTTGGTAGTTTTTAAGCAGAGGCTGGATGGCCATCTATAGGGAGTACTTTGATGAGTGTTCTTGCATAGCAGGGGGTTGGACTGGATGGCCCGGGGTCTCTTCCAGCTCTATGATTCTATGATTCTAAAAACTGATGAAAGAGCAGAACCCCTGTTGAATTAATGGAACTTGTCCTTAATTCGGAGCCACCAAAGGAGCAAGTCATCAGATAATGGGATGTCAAAAGGTGGGGGATTCCCATAATGTGATTGTACCAGGATGAGCAGGATTGTGGGTATTCTTTGCACCCCTAAACACAAGAATTGGTGGTTTGCATTGCAACAGATCATCAGACAGGAAGCAGGAGATCTTTGCTACACCAGTCCAGCCATTAAGTGGCACAGAGCAGAGGAGGGTCAACGCCCCACTGAGCCGAGGACTCCACATACCAATCTGGAGACAAGTGGGTACCTGCCTGTTGTAAGGCTTTGTGCTGAGATGCATCAAAGGAAATGCATCCTGGCCTTTAAGCAGAAAAGAGAACAGCATGTGGCCTTGGAGGTTAAAAGATGCAACCATAAGGAAGGCTTTTCAAGGATCAGCATGTACAATGTGTTCAGACTTGCCTGCTCCATTCACGTGCAGCCATTCATAAGATCCCTAGCAATTATTTTTTTCTAAAGAGCTTTTATAACAATGATGATGATAGCCTATTTAATATATGTATTTTTTTTCCCAAAAGCAAGCCTTGCAGTGCCTCTAACAGGATATAATTACCTGCAGAGGATGTAACTGTAAAGCCAGAAGACTTTGGGAGTGGAACCTGGGAGGGGCGAGGGGCTGCCCCACTGAATGAATGGCTCACTTCTCCAGGCTGGCTCCACTTCCACGACACGGAGCCAAATCTTGCCAGAAGGCCCTTTTAACAAGGGGAGGGAGGGCGAAAGCACTATGCAGCCCCCTTGAAAGGGCCTGGATCCCATAGTTCCAGGGGCTGTTTATCCACACCTCTCTTTTTTAAAACCTCTGGAACTGGCAAATGGTCAGTTGAGTGGCAGATCAGGAAATAGGGACTCTGCCTGTGCTAGATGAGGTTACGCTCCCCCTGAAATTTCAGGCTAGTAGCCTGCGTGTACTCCGGGACTCAGCCCTGAGTCTGCTTGCCAAGGAGTGTGTTTGCACAGCTAAAACTGATGTACCAGCTGCACTCATTCTTTAAGATCTCAGATCTAGCTGTAGGAGCATGTCCCTTGATCGTGCCCTTTCCTCGTGACACACCCAACTAGCCATGGGGACGGGAGAAGGAAGGAGCTGGGATTACTGTTATGCACGACATCATCCTGGTCCCGGCCTTCGCCTGTCCCCAGGTGGCACGATCACACTGCAGATCATTCACGGGTTTTCCCTGTCAATGACTGATGATCACGCTGCCTTCCCGCCATGCACCTGCAATCATCTTGCTTGTGGAGGTCCTGGAAGCACAATGGCTGCACTTCGTGCCACAGCACAGCCTGGGACAGTACGACTGCTCTGCGGCAGGAAAAGGCATGACCATTATGCTTTCTGGATCCCGGAGGCAGCCGGCGCAGAGGGGAGCACTCCCTCATGCTCCTCTCCCAGGAGATCCACTGCCGCCATCGTCACTGGATGCCACCAGGACAGAGGTAAGCTGCAGAAAGGGCCTATGTCCCATCTGGACTACTGTAACAGTCCATGTGAGGCTGCCTTTGGAAACTGTTTGGAAAGTTTGGTGCACCCAGAATGCTGTGGCTAGAAGGCTACCTGGAGTCAGGTACAGGGTTGGACCTTGTAGTCTCTTCCAACTCCATGATTCTATGATTCTACAATCCTACTTATCATACACCAACAGCAGGTTAAAACACATCACCATCCACCATCAGAAAGATGAGAACCACCCAGACGCACACCTCACCTGTCCAGCGACCTCTCTGGGAAGGTGAAGGAAGCCAGGGAAACACGGTTGATGTAATTTAGGGGGATCCTCTGCAGCTGAAGACACTTCAACATGATGAAGTCGTACTTGCAGATCAGGAGGGCAGAGTCCGTGATCACCACCACGCGTTCCTTCTCATTGTTCCAGTGGTCTATCCTGGAAGAAGGAGGCCAAGAGGAAGGAAAGGTAATCAGCACAGCTGACTTTGGGTAGATCAAGCCACCTGGAACGAACTGGCTGTGGAAAGTTCTGCCACAGAGCGAGCTCAATTTTTATGTGCAGGAGATCCTAGGTTTGATGCCTGGCACCTCCAACTAAAGGATCTTGGCTAGCAGGGAGTGAAAAGATGCTGCCACTTTGGAGAACCCAGAGGTCTTTCCTCACCTCTCTCCTTGGGAGCTGCTCCAGCTCCTTGATCATCTGGGTTGCTTTTTGCTGTACTTCTTCCAGTTTTGCCATGTCTTTGTTGAGATGTGGCAACAGAACTCCACATAGCATTCCAAGAAGTGTTAGCAGCATTGGGATGCTGGAAGTTTTTTCTCTTTTCTAATGACTCCCAATGTGGAATTAACCTTTTTCACCAACTGGCACCACAATCCTATATGGCTCAGCAGAGCGTAGTAGTTCCGCACATATACCTATGGTAGGCAGAGCCATATATCACCCTCTCAGACTGCCCACACAACCTCTTCAGCCCCACTCCATGCACAGCCGTTCCTTGGCTCAAGGGGATTGGGCAGGATCAGAGAAGCATCTGGCTATGCCGCTGTAGCCAGGCGTGAAACAATTATCTCAGTTCTGAGATCCACTGGGGTCATCCAGAGGTTGCAACACTGTGGTGATCATTTTGTGTCTGACTACAGGGACGGAGCCAGGCCCTTCTGCATTCCTGCCCACTCCCCTTGAGGCATGCAATGGCCATGTGGCCAGAGGGGCTGCAGCACCCTATGGCAAATGGGTGTGTGTGTGAAGGGAGGAGCTGGGTGAGCCTGGCCGAAGGCAGCAAATCACAGCTCAGGGAATGCTGCAACAGGGACCTGCAGGGAGGAAAGGTTTCAGAACTGAAGCTTGTCTCTGTCAGCAGAGGCATATCTAGGGTGGAGTAAGTAGGGTACATGCCCCAGGCACCAATGCCAGGGGGTGCAAAAAAGCCGTGCATGCTGGGGTGGGTGTGGGGGCAGGGGTGAGAAGCTAGGGGTGCAACTTCCACGCTTGCCCCGGGCACTGTTTAGGCTAGATAGACCACTGGTCAGCGAGCAGATCTAGAAAAGCTGACACAGAGATTGGGAACAGATTTCAGAGAGAGAGGAACAGGTGGAAACAGAGACAGGAGAGCCAGACAGAGGAAAGGACTGACTCTGGTTTTGGAAAGGTAGGAATGATTGAGAGTTCAAGGTTTAATGTTGTGTTTTATCTGTTTTAATAAACTTCCACTTGTTCGTCTTTGTTTTATTGCTGTGTCTGGCTGCCTCTATCAAGCCTGATAAAAAAGACCCTTTTCGCACCTTACCTGGTGCCGCTGGCATCATGCGGGGATCACGTGAGAAGCCTCTTCTGAGAGGCACTCGCGTCCCCTCTGCTTCTCCTGCACACCGGCTCCATGCTGGCCGGAAGGAAGCGTGAGCGCTCTGCCCCTTCCTTCCGCAGTGCAGCCAGGTACTTTCCCAGGCTGCACTGGAGAAGGAAGCACGGTGGCCGTGTGTCCGGAGCCTCCGCACACAAGGTAAGTGTGTGTGGGGCACAGGAGGGACACGCAATCACGTATCATTTTCTGCAAGAAGCTGAAAATGATATAGTGCGCGATCGCCACATAATGCTCCCGAGGCCATTTTGCAACAGCACTGGCATGTGAAAAGGGCCAAAGAGTCAGGTGACGTTTTCCACAACCATCCCACAAAACAACACAACCTCTGATCCACAACTGGGGGTCACCTTGAGGCCCAAGTACCCAATCCAGGAAGGGATTAAGAGAGGGGAAAGGGCAAAGCAAATGAGAGGAACCCAGCTTAGAAACCACGCAGCCAGTCTGGCAAGGGGATCCATCACAGGGTCTTTGGGCAGTGTTGATCTAGGAAAGGAATACTATCCTCAAAGGTGCCCCCAAAATGACATATGTTGGCATAAGGGACACATGGATGTACATGTACCACTCACAGGGGCCAGGTACTGAGTGCTGGGTAAGCGTTTTCACTGAGCTTTCAACCACAGCCTCAAGACTCTGGACAAGCTTTGCCTTCATTACTGCTCCCTCCGTTTGCTATTAATTGCTGTCCAGTCAATTTTGACTTGTGGTAACCCTGTCACCAAGAGCCCTCCTCAAGTCTTGCAAAATGAGGGCAGCAGCTGTCTCTACCCGGATGCAGTCCATCTACCCATAGCATACTGTGTACAAAGCATAATTTACTAAATTATGCACAGTGAGCCATTACAAGAACATGATGCACACATACATAAAATGAAATAAATAATTTCCAAATCTGCATGTACATCAGAGTTTGGATACATTTCCTTTTGAGACAACAGCTCCCTGGTGGGGTTGGACTCGATGGGCCTTGTGGTCTGTTCCAGCTCTGAGATTCTACAAGATCTCCTCAGCTACTGGGATTCTGGGAGCTGTTTCCAACTTCTGGTGTATGTTTGGCTTCACAATTCATTCGTTTAATGTTGTGTGTGTTCATTCATGCAATTGCTCATTTTGCCTCGTTTAGTAAACTGCCTCTCCCACAGAGCCTTCAACAGCTTCTCACTTCTCACTCCAAACTGAACCATGACGTCGCGGTGTGCACACTGGCTCTAATTTCGTTTATCTTCCTGGCATCTTCCACCACCCATCTCACCTCTTTCTACTGTTTTCACTCGATTGAGATCCAGACTGTAAATATCTTGGGGCAGGGACCCATCTTTTGCTTACATCACTCAGCAGAGTTTGCCAATGCAAACTGTCAGCAAAATGCTATTAAAATAATGTATGATGCTTCAGCTGATCAAGAGCAGAATATTCTCTGGAATTTTGGAAGCATTTTTCCCCATAAGGGCTCAGTACTTTCAGGAACCTTCATTACTTCTGTCTTGTCATAAAAGTCAGAGTAGTGATGGAAGGAATATATCTGAAACTATTTGAAAAGTGGTCATAAATATGTGTTTCTTGAGTGTTGAGGAGGAGAACCCCGGTCACATGTGAATCTTCACAGTTCAGGTTTTACTGTAGAGAAAACTTGCATGCACTTTGTGTTTTGGGGGGTAGAGTTACCCAGAAAACATTAGCCAGAATTCACTAAGTCAGTTTTGAATGTGTAACCACCGTAATTCCATAGCTATGAAGTGACTCCTGGCCTGACCGCCACCATCCCCACTTACAGGGCAGCAGCTGCTGCAATTGACAGGGATCTGTTCCCTCGTCACTCAGGAATCAGCTTGCTGATATCCCCACATCCCCTTTGAGTGGTCTCTGTCATGACAGGCAGAAGTCCCTGCCACAATTCTCCCTTGCTCTGGAGATTGCTTGCGCAAGAAGGTTGGCGGGAATGTCGGACAGCTGGTTCCCAATTGAGAGAAAAATGGACTCCCATCAGTCACAGCAGCCGCTGCCAGGGAAGTGAGGGTAGGGGAACTTTTGTGATCCCCATGTATCCCCTAAATTAGGGAATATGAAGGGATCATGAATACAAACCAGTCACAAATGCGTTAACTCTAGATTGCCCATTCACAATTGTTTTAGTGAATTCTGGCCATAATTTTCTGCACAGAAAACAGAATCGTCTGTGCAGCAAACAATACTTCCATGTAGAAAAAATCCTCTTTTCTATCCAAAAGAACCGTAGAATCATAGAGTTGGAAGAGATCCCAGAGGCCATCGAGTCCAACCCCCTGCCATGCAGGAACGCCCATCAAAGCGTTCCCAACAGAGGACCATCCAGCCTCTGCTTCAAAACCTCCAAAGAAGGAGATGCCACCACACTCCATCGAGGCAGCAGATTCCACTGCCAGACAGCTCTGACCATCAGGAAGTTCTTCCTGAGGTTCAGGTGAAATCTCTTTTCCTGTAGTTTGGATCCATTGCTCCTTGTCCTAGGCCATTTCCACACTACGCTCTTATAGCGCGATTATTCCACTTTCAACATCCTATGGAATCCTGGGGTTTGCAGTTTAGGGAGGGGCCTATCGGCCCCTCCCGAAACTGCAAACCCCAGGATTCCATAGGATGTTGAAAGTGGAATAATCGTGCTATAAGAGTGAAGTGCGGAAATGGCCCTAGTCTCTGGAGCAGCAGAGAACAAGCCCGCTCCCTCTTCAACATGACATCCCTTCAGATATTTAAACATATCTATCATCTCCCCTCTTAACCTTCTCTTCTGCAGACTAAACATACCCAGTTCCTTAAGCCGTTCTTCGTAGGGCATGGCTTCCAGACCCTTCACCATTTTGGTCGCCCCCTCAAAATATGTGAATTTTGCACAAGCAAGTCCTGAACTGCAAATAGTCTTAGCCAACTGCACAGTTTGCAAAAACTTTCTCACCGCAAGACAAAAAGGCTGAAATTACCCATTGCTTCCTTGAAGAATGAAATTAGTGAAGAATAATATGCGTAGTTTGGAAGCCCAAAGCACCGTTCAAGTTCATCACAGCATGTGTGTAAAATAACAGAATGCCTGGTCCTCTTTCCTATGTCGGAATTCACTTTGTGTCCACCAGGGGGCAGCACAAAAAAAGAGAGGGCGCATGCTTTAACCTACAAGGAACCTACGGATAGAGCAGAATATTTGGTACTCATTCCAGCTCTTGGAAAAGTTACTTTTTGTGCTGCAGCTCCTAGAATCCCACAGCCAGCATGGCTAGTGGTCTTGCTGACTGGGAGATACTGCGAGCTGTAGCCCCAAAATAATTTTTCCAAGCTCTGTTCTACCTACTGTCCTTTTCAGAACCTTATTATATGAAACTGTTTGAAATCCATGTGGTTTATAATTATACGCTTTTGAGAGAAAACAGCAAAGTTGTGCCTTCCTTAGACAAAAATTTTCCTTGCCACGATTGCTGTCGACAATTCCCTTGAGGACTGGCAAACTTTATGTTTTAATTAAAAATAACAGAAACAGCAAAAATGACAAGATGGTGCCCCAAGAACCAGATATATTCATGGGTAGCCATGTTGGTCGAGTAGCAAAATATAGCAAAATCCCAAAAACATCACATTGGAGTGATGCCAAATTATGTAAGTGTTTGAAGCTCACAGGTTTCTTCATCAGTCATGGATGTTAAAAAGTTATTTTAGGGGAAGAAACATCATGATACCTCACACAGACAGGTACAGGCTGGATCTCAAAGGAATTGTCTACGTTTCTGACAATGAAGAAAACAAAGTTTACTGTCATGCCTTGATTTTGCGTCCCAAATGCCTCATGGCCAGCCAGGGGGGTAGATTGTACCTGAGCCAAACTTCCTTCCACCATGATCTTAAACACAGCTTTAATAGAGGAAGGAAAAGGCAGCTCTGTGACTGTTTCTTTCCTTTAAACAACTTCTAAGATCCATGCCGGATGAAGAAGTCTGTGTGCTTCAGAAAGCTGCATAATATATTTTGCACATTTTGGCTGGTCTAAGAAAGGTATCACTGCAGTGTGTCTGTGTGTGTTTCTTTGGATTCTGCTATATTTCAAAGCTCAGAAAGATTCTAATGCTTATTCTTCTTAAGTATGCTCTTGACTATACTTCCTAGAGTCCCCCAGCATATTCGTAGTGGTTATTCATGGAATCCTAGAAATCATAGAAATGTAGAGTTGGAAGAGACCCCAGGGGCCATCCAGTCCAACCCCCTGCCATGCAGAAACTCCCTCAAAGCACTCCCGACAGATGGCCATCCAGCCTCTGCTTAAAAACCTCCAAAGAAGGAGACTCCACCACACTCCGAGGCAGCAGATTCCACTACCGGACAGCCCTGACTGTCAGGAAGTTCTTCCTGAGGTTCAGGTGGAATCTCCTTTCCTGCAGCTTGAATCCATTGCTCCTTGTCCTGGTCTCTGGAGCGGCAGAAAACAAGCCTGCTCCCTCCTCTACATGGCATCCCTTCAAATATTTAATCATGGCTATCATGTCCCCTCTTCACCTTCTCTTCTGCAGACTGAACATACCCAGCTCTCTAAGTCTGTCCTCCTAGGGCTTGGCTTCCAGGCTCTTCACCATTTTGGTCGCCCTCCTCTGGACCTGCTCCAGCCTGACCATGTCCTTCTTGAATTGGGGAGCCCAGAACTGGACACAGGATTCAAGATGAGGTCTAACCAAAGCAGAGTAGAGTGGTACCGGTACCTCCCTCGATCTAGACACCTAGACATTCAGAGCTTGGGGAAGTTACTATTTGGACCCAAGTCCTAGGATTCTCAAGCCTAGGAGTGTTGATTATTTGGTGCTTGGAAAAATTACTTTCTTGGTTGACAGATTCCAGAATCCTCTATAGTAACACTGTTTACTGAGAGCAGTGTCAATTTTGGGGAGCTCAGAAAAGCTGCTTTTAGACTACCGTTCCAGAAATGCCCAGTATAATAATGCCATTTAGGCAAAGCATGGGAAAGTTACTTTGTGGACTGCAGTTGCTAGAATCCCGCACCATAGTAATGTCAATTATTCAGCACTTGGAAAAGTTACTTTCTTAGACAACAGCTCCAAGAATTCCTCGCGGTATTGCTAATTAATCACAGCAGAGTCAATTATGGAGAGTTCAGAAAAATTACTTTTGGCGTATTACTTCCAGAATCCTTCAGCATTATATCAGTTATGCAGATCTTGGAAAATTACTTTTTGGACTACAACTCTCAGTCTTCACTGGCATAATAAATGTTGGTTATGTATAGCTTAGAGAAGTTAATATCCTGGACAACAGCTCCCCAAACGCTCTATTGTAATGTTGATTATGAAGAGTAATGTGGGTTATACAGAGCTCAGGAAAGTTCCTTTTCTGAGGTATAACTCCAAAGCAGTGCAGTGTGGAGCACTGCAAAAGCTACTTTTTAGACTATAAGAACATATTGTCACCACTACACAACCCAATCGATTAACAAGCGCTCAAAAGCGTGTCCGTGGTAGAAATGTTTAGTCCTGAGAAGAACTTACTCAGTCAAAAGCCAGAAGCTGTGGGCTGTTTCTCCCATGTTGGCTACCACGTGGGCCTTCAGGTCGTCCATGGCTTGGTCAAATGCTCCTGGCTGAAAAATTATAAAAATAAGAGGAAAAAGTACATGAAAGGAGGAATAGAGGATAATGATGGAAGAGGGAGGATGTAATTTTACCTTTTCTGTGGTCCCCACCTGTTTTCTACTTACCCCCCTTTTGTCTGTCTCTTTTGACTTTTACCAGCACTGGCTCTCAGCCAAGCAGAAGGAGGTCCCGTTAAGGAGCCATCCAATATGCCGGGGTAGGAGTTGAAATAATGCTTGCAAATTTTCAGGCACTCACTGAGAACAAGGAATTTTGGACATTCTGTCCATTCCTAGGTTGTCCTAAAGTATTTTGTTGTGAGGGCAAAGAAGTAAATTGTGCTGTTGTTATTTGTTCTCAAAGGAGGGTGTGTTAGATTGGAGATGTCAAACGCTGGGCCAAGAAGTCCACTTCAGAGGGGCACTATTATTAATTTCTGCACAGCCCTCCCTCCACATCCAGAGGGCTGACCTTCATGAATTTGATTATTCTCAAGGCACGTGCTTGCCTCTCCAACCCAACTTCCTCCTCCCATTCCCATGCTCTCCTTACCCCAGGCTTCCCAGGCTTGTGTTTAAAATGGATTTTTTACCCCTTTTCGGTGAGCAAAGCCCCCCCCCCGCCCACCGCTGGAGGTGTGTCCTGTCTGCTGTGTGGCTGCAAGTTCAGCTGTATAACGGCTCCTGATTGGTCAGGTGCTCTCTTTGTTCCTTCCTCTCCTTTCTCAAGATGGTGAATGAAAGTAGCTAGAACAGCAGAACTCTGCTCTTCACTGTCTAAGGGGACAGTACCAGTAAGCCCTTTACCTTGCCTTTTTTCTTCCCTCAGGGAACACCAGTGCCACAACTAAAGGAATGGAAGGAGGCAGCTCTGGAGGGGAATGGGAGGGGGATCACGGGGGGGGGGAGTTATTCACATTTTCCCCACTTTCATGAGAGTTCTGCAATTCACATCCCCAGGTGGTCTTTTTTTCCCCCCCAGCCCACTTGTTTTGTACCCATTCCCCCAACCCTTCCTCCTTGGAGCAGGGGTGACGCACCCTTGTGGCAAAATACTTCCGTGCATCATAGGGGTCGGCGTAAGGCCGTGGGTAGAGGACGCTCTTGGAAGTGGAGGATGGAGTGGCATCCGGCTTCTCGGCACCTGGGTTCCCCTTGGCCCTCTCTTCTTCCAACTCCTTCAGCGTTGCTGCCGTCTGGGACTCCTGGCCACTCGGACTACCAGACATTCTTTTCGACAGCCTGAAAGTCAAGCACGAGCAGTTGTTGTGGGTTGTTGTTATTTATTTACACAGCCCCATCTATGTACCTGGCGCTTGATAGGCAAACTAATCAAAAACAGTGGGTCTTGTCAAAGGTGCACAGGAGGGAAAGAATAATAAAATGATACCATGGCTATTGTAAAACAAATTATGCAGATACAAGTAGAAAAATATAATATAAAGAAACTGAGGAGTACTATACAAAATCATAAAACAACACTAAATTGAAACTCCAAACCTTTTGAAAATAAGGTTTTTTTAATGGAGATTTAGAAACAACAAGGGAAAAAGCAGTTTGCAAATGTTCAGGAAAGCATACGGGGAGCCAAAGATGGTCGGGCGAGAAGCCTGGAGTTCCTATAACACAGATCTCAAGCAGGCTGGTAAAAAGAAATAAAGGCTGAAAGATGCAGGGGGAGATAGGTCATGTAGAGCTTTGAACATTAAAGCAAGAAGCTTGCATTGAATCCTAGAAGGAATGGGTTGCCAACGAGGAGAGCGGCGGGGGTAACAGGATCAAAACGATGGGCTGAAAAGATCATCCCAGCAGCAGAATAGTGGATGAAAACCAGATGACAAAGGTGAGACGGTAGAAGCCCAGCCAAAATAAGATTACAGTAGTCAAGGTGGGAAATGACCAAGCTATGAACTAACACCTTAGCAGAGGAAGCAGGAAGAAAAGGTCTGATTTTGGCAGTGTTATAAACAGAAAGATCAACATGACTTTTCTATAGTCTCAATGTGAGGAACAAAAGACAGAGTCAAAAATGAAGCCAAGATTACATGCTTCTTTCACAAGATAAATGGGAACATTATTAACAGTGATGGAGAAGGTTTTGCAGGAAAAAAAGGAGTTCTGTCTTTGCCTCCCAACTTCTCCTACCAGTCTGTTTCCTGAAAGCTTTCTAAAGAAAGTTGCATCTTCCAAAGTGTTCTTGATGCTACTGATAGCCCGCTTATATTTTCGTGGTATTGTTTTGTATGACAACAACTATAGCGTAGTAGTTTGAATGGTGAACTAGGACTCTGGGAGACCAAGGGTCAAATCCCCCTAAGCCATGGAAACTCACTGGGTGGCCTTGGGCACAGTCTCTCAGCCTCAGAGGAAAGCAGTGGCAGACACGCTCTGCATAACTCTTAAGAACCAGCGCGGTGTAGTGCTTTGAGTGACAAACCTCTTCTGAAAAATATTGCTAAGAAATCCCTAAGAAAAGGCTGCCATAAGTCAGAGTCCCCTTGAAGGTGCTGGGAGGCAGTGTGATGTAGTGGTTGGAGTGATGGACCAGAAGTCCACTGGGTTTAAATCCCTTTTGCTCAGCCATGGAAACCAAATATGGGGCTTTGGGTAAGTTATACTCTCTAGGCCATTTCTGCACTACACTCTTATAGCGCGATGATTCCACTTTCAACATCCTATGGAATCCTGGGGTTTGCTGTTTCGAGAGGGCCACCCCTCCTGAAACTGCAAACCCCAGGATTCCATAGGATGTTGAAAGTGGAATCATCGTGCTATAAGAGTGTAGTGCGGAAAGTCTTAGAGGAAAACAATAGCATGTGTTACCCACCTAACCCACCTCACAAGTATGTCCTGAGGATCCTAATTATTTTATATCCAACATAGTGAGCCATAGAGATCTACTGGAAGGACACGTAGGCAGTGGAGCTATGGAGACGGATCAAAAGAGTAGCCTGTTTTCTGTCACGCAACCTAGGTGATTCTTGCAAATGGCTCACAGGCCATTGGAATGGATTTTCAGCAGTGAACAGGAGACAATAAGTCTCTGGGAACAAATAAACAATGCAAACAGCCTGGCATGTGACACCTTGAGATTTGCATCCCTGGATGAGAAACTCATCTTGCAGGAAACTACAAGGACGCCTGGTTGTATTTTCTTTGAACTACAAAGCTGAAATCCATCTTCATAAAAATGCAGCCATCTGTTCCCCAGGACGTGGGTCAGCTCTATAACTAGGCCCTTTTTCTCCTTTATTTCGGAGTTGTCCCAGATCTGCAAACCAGGGTGCCGGTAAGCTCCCCTCAGCCTCAAAAGGCACGGCTGAGATCGGCTTTTCGCTCATTTCCTCCGTGCTGAAGACTTCTGGATTGGTGCAGTACTACCCCAAAACCCTTATCTCTCTCTCCCTCTTTATTTTCACCTCTTTCTAAATTTCTGTAGTCTTGTATGCTTGTGGGAGTGAGTGCGGCTAAGTGATTGTATGGATTTTAACATCTCTGTCAATAAAATACTTACATTGGAACAGCTAGCCTGATTCTCTGTGATCCAACTCCGTAAAAGCTGGGCTAAAAGATCCTTAAATACCCTGCCCTCTTTGCACTGCTAGAGCAGTGTTCATAGCTTATTTTCCCCGCAAGTGATAATTTTGACAGGCGTTGGGAATCCCCCTAAGGGACCCCCAGCAAGCAGGGTAACACGTGCCTCCTCTGAGTAAAAAGGAGTGGAAAAAAACCTTAGAAAGGGTCATCCTAAGTCAGAACTGGTTTGAAGGCAGAGACAGTGTAGTGTTTGGAGTGGTGGACTAGGATTCAGGGAGACCATAGTTCAGATCCCTTCTCAGCCGGGGAAACCCCTTAGCTGACCTTGGGCAGGTCATGCTCTTCTAGCTCGAGAGAAGGGCAGCTGCCCCCACCCTCAAACAAATTCTGCCACGAAAATCCTGAGACAACAACTTAGGCCATTTCCGCACTAGCCTGTTATAGCGCTATGATCCCACTTTCAACATCCTATGGAATCCTGGGGTTTGCAGTCTGGGGAGGAGCCAGTCAGCCCCTCCCGAAACTGCAAATCCCAGGATTCCATAGGATGTTGAAAGTGGGATCATAGCGCTATAACACGCTAGTGCGGAAATAGCCTTAGACAATGACCTTAGGCCATTTCCACACTAGCCTGTTCTAGCACTGTGATTCCACTTCCAACATCCTATGCAATCCAGGGGTTTGCCGTTTCGGGAGAGGCCTTTAGACTTCTCAGCCAGAGAGCTCTTTGGCCTCAGGAAACTACAAACCCCAGAATTCCACAGGAGATTGAAAGTGGAATAATAGCACTATAGCAGCCTAGGGCAGAAACGGCCCTATAAGTGACCATAAGTGAGAAATGACTTAAAGGCACTCGACAGCAACATAGTTGCATCTACACTGCTTTAATTTGTGAGCTGCCGTGACTTGTAATTCTGCAGGGAAAGGCAGGATCTAAACAAAAGACAGTGTTATCATTGCAGCATGTCAATTCTGGGATTTGTAGCCCAAAAATGTAACTTTTCCAAATGCTGTTACTTGGTCAAGATGGAGTTAAGTCCTCTGGCACAGCAGAAGTCTTCACCAGCTTACTTGCACGGGTGGTCATGGGACAAAGTGTGTTCCTTCTTCCCTGGCTGTGCAGAGGGAGTCCTGGTGATACTTAGGCACATAGCCACGGGCAATCAGTAGCCAGAGGGGCTGCTGAGAAGCTGCCCAGCTGCCCTTGCAACATGGACTGGGATCCTACCTCACCGCAGTGCAGTATAAATGCCCACTAGTATAGTTACATTGTGCTCGCATTATATAAACCCTCTACAGCCAGCCCTCCCTATTTGCAGGTTTAGCTTTCACAGATTTGATTTGCAAGTTTCTCCAAGCCCTGCTCCCCACCTCAAGTGCTTCTTTTCGGGGCCATTTCCGCACTAGCCTGTTATAGCGCAATGATTCCACTTTCAACATCCTATGGAATCCTGGGGTTTGCAGTTTCGGGAGGGGCCAGCCGGCCCCTCCCGAAACTGCAAACCCCAGGATTCCATAGGATGTTGAAAGTGGAATCATCGCGCTATAACAGGCTAGTGCGGAAATGGCCTTGGATATGGAGCAATGGCTTCCAAAAACAGGAAAAGAGATTCCATCTAAGCATGAGGAAGAACTTCCTGGGAATAAGAGCAGCTTGACCGTGGAATACGCTGCTTCCTGGGAGTGTGGTAGAGTCTCCTTTTCTGGAGGTTTTTAAGCAGAAACTGGATGGTTATCTGTTAGGCACACTTTCGTGGTGTCTTCCTGTACGGCAGAACGAAGCTGGACCGGATGGCCCTTGGAGTCTCTTCCAAATCTAGGATTCTAAGCTTCTATCATTTTATATGTGGATAAACAGTCAATGCACATGGCTGGAATCCCACTGAGCAATGGCATCATGCAATGGACGTTTGCATGCCACTCTGTCACTGTCAGATTCAGTGGAACTGCATACGCAACAGTTCTGTATGTGGGTCTCCACTTGTGCCATCATCCACTAGATACAACCATATTGCATTGTTTAAAAAACTCACTCCAGGCCCAAGTAGGTCACTAATGGGATGCCAACCCCGGGACAGAGGGTTTACACAAAAATAGGTGGGTACCTTATTGCACAACATCAAGGAAAAGAACCTGCACTGTGAATAGAATCAACATCTATTCAACATCTATTTAACATCTCCTGTGAAAGGCTATTTCCACACTATACTGTGATAGTGCTCTTATTCCACTTTCAGAATCCTGTGGGATCCTGGAGTTTGCAGTTTAGGGAGGGGCATTTATGATTCTCAGCCAGAGAGCTCTTTGGCCTCAGGAAACTACAAGCCCCAGAATTCAACACAACATTGATAGTGTAGTAATAGCACTATAGCGGTGTATTAATAGCACTGTAGCAGTGTAGCAATGGCCTTAGAGGGTATAGACAGGTGTGAATGCTTGTATATGTATGGTTGAATGTGTCTGTGTATACATTCTGGATGTGGAAAATCAGGCCCAGTATGTTGTGACGCTGACTGCTCCTGAAATGCTTTTTTGGTTTACTTTTTTCCCCAAAGTCTTGACCTGCAAAAACTCTCACAGCAGAGAGAAGACTGTGTGAATTATTCAGTCTTGCTCATGGACAAAAGAATAATGGCACAGATTACTTTCCTGCTTCCATATCAGCAATGTGATGCTGTTATTTCTTTGGGAGATTAAGTCCTTGAATAGTTCCGTTAGAGTTCAGACTACTGCCAGGAGTGAATTTTCTGCCCCGCTTGCACGGTACCCTCCAGCCGCCCTCAATCTCTCCCTGCCTCCCTTCCCTGCATCCTTAAGGTGTTCTTTCACCTTCAATAAAAGTAATAATATTCCTCCTGAAAAATGGGTGTACCCATCTTCTTGGCACGGCTTTGCGGAGCGCTGCGGCAAAGTCACAGTGCCCTCTCTTTGGAGGTTTTCTTGGCACACACAGGGACCCCGAGAGGGGGAGATCACTTAACAATATTGCCTTGGGAGGGAGAACAACAGTTCGCTCCCATTAGCTAATATCCAATGTACCGGACATCCCAAATCTTGGCAGGAGAGAGCTCCCAAGAAGGCAAGCAGACTCCTGGAGTGGAATAGAGAGGACGTTAAGAAAAAAGAGTCCCCAGACCTTCAGGATTTGCTGCAGACTGGCCGTGCCCTGGAGAAGCAATTCTTCGGCTATTTTGTTCTCAAAGGAAACAAGGAGTCATTTAGCAATTTTCTTCAAAACTCACACACAATTTGGGATCTATAATTTGGGAGCCACATGACAGCGGATTTTGACTAAACTTTAGAAGGAACTTCTTGACAGTAACGGCAGTCTGGCAACGGAAGCAATCGCCTAGAGAGGTGGTGAGGTCTCCTCCTTTGGAGGCTGGACAGCTACCTGCTGTGGACGCTTTAGTTGGAGACCCTGCATTGAGCAGCAGGGTGGACCTGGGGGCCCATGGCGCCCCTTCCAAATCTACGGTCATTTCCACACGACACTGTCATAGTGCTATTATTCCACTTTCAACATCCTTGGGGGAATCCTGGGGTCTGTAGTTTCCTGAGGCCAAAGAGCTCTCTGGTTGAGAATCTTAAATGCCCCTCCCTAAAGTGCAAACCCCAGGATTCCATAGGAGGTTGAGAGTGGAATAATAGCACTATAACAGTATAGTGTGGAAATGGCCTCAGACGCTATGGTCCTTCTGCACAGATTTAGCACATGGTCACTATGCACAGAAAAAAAGACATTTTCTGTGCAGGAAACAGCTTTTTATACACAGAAAAGAACACTTCTGCATTGAAATATTGGTCTGTGTTCTGTATTGGCAACAATTAAGTATACCATATCTGAACTAAGTCACCTCTTCCAGCCCAGGCCATTTCCGCACGAGACTGTTATAGGGCTATGATTCCACTTTCAACATCCTATGGAATCCTGGGGTTTGCAGTTTCGGGAGGGGCCCGAAACTGCAAACCCCAGGATTCCATAGGATGTTGAAAGTGGAATCATAGTGCTAGAACAGGCTAGTGCAGACATGGCCCTAGTCTCAATAAATCTGATGGAAACATCGTTCACTCATGCTCCAGTCACCAGCAGAATGAACCCCCCTCTCTCTCTGCCACTGACGCCCAGCAAAGTAAATGGTGGAGGCGGAAGTTGCAGCTGTAACCACAGTGCCAAAATTGTGACTGAGTGGCAATCATAGATATCAAACAGTTACAGATAAGTAAATCTAGGTAACTTTTTTTCATATTCCTGACTGCTACTTTGTCACACTGCTGCTGTTATGATAATTCTCCTTGCAAGCTACTTTATGGGGAATTATCTTCACGGAGAAAAGGAGATCCATTCTGCCAGCAATCGGAACATGGGTGAAGGATGTTTCTGTCGAGTTTGCGGAGATTGGGACAAGAAGGCTACTTAGTTAACTACACTTAGTTAATACTTACTTACTTAGTTAATTAATTATTCAAAACAAAGCAAGCAACCCAGCAACTTTCCCAAAAACTACTGAGACTACTACATCTAAAAATGTTTACAGATTTTATACCTTGTCACACAAATTTAGGCATGCACATCAATGACTGGTGACAGTCATAAACGCCACCTCACCTCACAACCACAGGCATTTTCCCAGACCTTCTGTTTTTTTACATATCTTTCATCCTGGGAGCGAGGCTAAGTTCTTGTGTCGGTCTCTATGCATTGCCTGTTCCGATAACACCTTCCTGTTACTTTGCATTCCCTATTCTGATTTTCTTCCCTCTTGCCCAGATACAAAGTGGCATTGAATATTGCAGCAATTAACCCTTTGGCGCCTTGGGAGAGTTTAAGGGTTCAAACTGGATACATATGGCCCTTTCTGCACAGCATTTGCCATGCAAAAGAGGGCCTGGAGCATTGCGCGATTGCGAGGAGCGATCTGCACGACGCACTCACAATCGCGCGACGCTCCAGGGGCCGGCAGGCACCGATCGCGCACCTTTTCATTTTTGGCTTGAAGCTGAAAATGGTGCACGATCGCACATTGCTCCTGGGCCCCGTGTGCACTTACCTGGTGTGCGGAGCCTCTGGAATCAGGCCGGTCGCGCTTCCTGTCTCAGTGCAGCCTGGGAAGGTCCCAGGCTGCACTGTGGAAGGAAGAGGCGGGGCTCTCGTGCGAGCAGGCCACTCGTGCAGAGCTGAAGCAGCAGGGAAGGGAGAGCCTCTCACAAGAGGCTCCTCGCACGAGCATCGCACCCCAGCGCTGAGAAAAGGCAGGATGCGGAAAAGGCCATAGTTGCAGGTAGCAACTAGCAATAGATCTGTGATAGCGCTTCAGAAAACTGTAGCCCTGTTTGATCTAGCAAAGCTATTCTATTACATATATTAATACATTCAGCATACGTATGACAGGAGCCATGCATCCTGTTAGCTATTTCCAATGAAGAAAATACTGTAGCTGAGGATTTTTCCTGCACAAAATTCACATATTCTTGAATATTCTTTCCAACCCTATCCTGCTTCTTCATTGCAGCTGCCCAGGGCAGCCAATTCCATAGGTTCTCCCTGTTTGCTAAAGCCTCCTGCTCAACAATTGGCAGGTGGACTAGGACCTGGAGGACCAGCTTTCCCCGGCCATCATAGCCTCAGTCGTTGGGTCTCATAGGTCCAAAGAAAAGTAGGGGGCAGGGTGATAGATAAAAGCCCCAGCTTGATCTCATAGTTGTCATTTTGGTCTAGAAGAAACGGGCCAAAATTGGAATCATGGCACTCCTTTTTTCATGGAGATGTTCACAGAAAAGTGGCATTTCCTGGACTGACCTCAGTTATACAACTATTACACAAAGGGCAAGATTGTTCTTCTGTGCATAGATTTGCATGCATAGTTCGACATCCTCCCCATTTCCTAACATGTGAGGAGCTCTGGGAGGGGCCCTGGCTGCTGTCACTTACCAGTGGGGGAGTAGCTGGTCTCAGTTCAGTCGGGGAAGAAATGCATGAACCCTTTCCCTTCCCCCAGGAGCCCAGAGCAGCAAGCTGGGAAGGTTAAGAGGTGACAAGATAGCTATGTTTAAATATTTGAAGGGGTGTCATACAGAGGATGGAGCAAACCTATTTTCTGCTGCTCCAGAGACTAGGTCATGGAGCAATGGATTCACACTTCAGGAAAAGAGATTCCATCTAAATATTAGGAAGAACTTCCTGTCAGTAAGAACCGTTTGACAATGGAATCTGCTGCTGCTCCTCATTGGGAATGCTTTCCAGCCCTTTTCACTTTGGTTGCCCTACTCTGGACACATTCTAACTTGGCAATATCATTCTGGAAATGTGGTGCCCGGAACAGGAGACAGTCCTCCAGGTGAGGTCTGACCAAAGCAGAATAGGATGTTGTAACTTATTTTCATGTTGGATATATCATCCTGTTTAAACTATTTTACTATTTTAATGTAGGAGTGTTCTCAATTGTTTATTGTCTTCTTCATACGGTGCCCTGACTCATTTAAATTGCTTTTCCTTGCACACTACCCTGAGATCATGGGGCACAGAGTGGGGCATAAATATTTATGAACTTACCCATCTACCTACATGAGTGATTGGCAGAGAGACGACGTCATCACCAGGTGACCTCAAGTCCTTTTCAGCTTACGGCGACCCTAAGGCTACCCTATCAGGGGATTTTCTTTGCAAGATTTGTTCAGAGAGGGGTTGTTTTTGCCTTCCTATGAAGCTGAGAGAGTGTGACTTGCCCAAGGTCACCCAGTGGATTTCCATGGCTGAGCAGAGATTTGAATGCTGGTCTTCCAGTGTCCTAGGCCAATGCCCTCACTTCCACTCTGGGAGAAAGGCAGAATACAAATACAAATGCAACGCAATGCGATACATAAATAAATAAACAAACTACACCACACTGGCTCTTGGTAGATTGCTTATCAAACTTGAACTCTGTTACTCCGATGGAGAAACCCTATCCCAGGGTCTACAATTTGATATTAAATACGATTCTGTGTGCCAGAGAGGTCGCCCAGAAAACCAGGTCAGGCCAGTAAAATCCCCAGTTCCTTAGCCCCAGGAGACCTCAAGGTGTGTAAACCCACAATAAACAAAGGGTCCACAGCCCCAAGAAGCCGACTTAAGGGGATTAGCATGTCTGCCCCAAGTTGAGCAAATATCCCATCGGGCGAGAACCATTTCATAGAATCATAGAATCCTAGAGTTGGAAGAGACCCCAGGGGCCATCCAGTCCAACCCCCTGCCATGCAGGAACACCCTCAAAGCACTCCCGACAGATGGCCATCCAGCCTCTGCTTAAAAACCTCCAAAGAAGGAGACTCCACCACACTCCGAGGCAGCCTATTCCCCGGCCGGACAGCCCTGACCGTCAGGAAGTTCTTCCTGAGGTTCAGGTGGAATCTCCTTTCCTGCAGCTTGAATCCATTGCTCCTTGTCCTGGTCTCTGGAGTGGCAGAAAACAAGCCCTCTCCCTCCTCTACATGGCATCCCTTCAAATATTTAAACAGAGCTATCATGTCCCCTCTTAACCTTCTCTTCTGCAGACTAAACATACCCAGCTTCTTTACAAGAAGTGACACCACAAAACACAGCCAAAGATCCCGAAACTATGGTAATGCCCTGTAATCCCATCATGCAAAGGAAATTACCATTGTGGAGCTTCGTGCCCACTGCAACACCCATTGTTCTCCCTGAAAAAGGATTAGTCCTCCAGGTACTTTTTCCCTGACAAATAGTCCCGGTTTTTGAGCATTTCTTCGGATCGCTCCCGGTCTTCCCAGCAGACCGTTGCTCCATCCTTTGAGTAATCCCCTCAGGCCTCTCCATGCTGAGCCCCACTTCTCTGCTGCCTTCCCGGACCCAGGACTTCAGGAAAAGGTGCGGTATTACCCCAACTGTACCCCTCCAATACTCCCCTATCCAATTTCCTCTCTTTTACTTCTTAATAGGTCTTGAGCGAGTGGGTGCACGACTGCGTTGGTGCGTGAGACTTTCATTTAATAAAATCATTTATTGGACATCTTTGTTTGGTTTTTGCCTTGGCCTGACCCCATAAAAACTGGGTAAAAAGACCCCGCTCAATTACCCTGCCTCTCGCGTTGCGATTGCTGGTGCTCTGGCTAGTTTCCATTCCCCATCACGTGGTGCACATTGAGGTGTCCCCCAAGGGACCCCTGAAATCAGGGTAACAACTCCATGCAAAAACACTGTGTTCTTCCATTAAGCAGCTGCTCCAGGATTAATGCATAGACAGCGTACTTTGGAAGTCTCTCTGTCTCTCTCTCTCTCCCTCACCCCAACTAATCCCCCCTCCCCCATGATTGTTCCGGCTTCTCTCTCCCTTGGGAGAAATCCTTGCACAGCAGCCCAAGAGAGAAGAGTCCCAGGTACCCCTTACCTGCGTCAGGTGTATGGCAGCTGCTGTAGCTATCTTGCTCAGTGGTGACCCACGCAAACAGCAGGGCAAGGGATCAGGTGACCGGTCCAAAACCTACCCGTCTGGTCTGGTCAGGGCAGCCTGAGGAGGAAGTGCCGAAGCTTCCTGGGCGAGGAGGCCGGCTGTTATCTAGCTAGATGCTTCCAGGGGAGGTTTGTTTGCCTTCTCCACTCAGTTAGGTTGGCCCTGTGGTGGTTAAAGTCCTTGCTCTGACACCCAGGCTCTCACACAATCTGGAACAGGGCAGGGTGGAGCACAGATCGGTTTCTTTCACCCTGTTTGCTTTGCAGGGTGCAGTTCCGCACCCAAAGAAGACAACACCCTGATCTCAATGGTTAAAAGTGTATGTAACTGGGGGGGGGGGGGGGAAGGGTCTATGGCATTTCTCCTAGTGTTCTTAGTACATGCACAGTTTCTTTCTTTACACTCTCATAGAGCTGGGGAGCCTCTTTGGGCCATCAGGTCCAACCCCTGCTTAATTTTAGGATCTCCAACTAAAGCATTTTTGATAGTTCATGTGGTGCTTTGAGAGTACCAGGGGCAGAAGCAACATGCTTACCCACCCATCATGTAGGGAATGGTTTATCAAAAAGAGCCATCCAGCCTCTTTTTGAAGATATGCAAAAGAGGAGACCTCACCCTCTCTCCAGGCAATTGGTTTCAATTGCCAAACCACTTGCCACTCTCAAGAAGTTTGTTCTAATATTCAATAGAAATATACCTTCCTGTAATATAAAACTATTAGACTTGGTCATTCTCTCTGGAGCAGCAGGGAACACGCCTGTCCTCTCCTCTCTGTGACTTTTCCTTAGATATCTAAAAAGTGCAGACTGTAACCCCTCAGTCCTCTCTTCCCCTGGCTGGACAGGTCCACCTCCCTCAACCTTTCCTCATACGTTTTGGTTCTCCAGACCTCTTACCATCCTTCTTGTCCTTCTCTGAAACTGTTCCAGTCTGTCTGTATGTCCTCAGTTTTCAGGCAGGTGTGTGTGTGTGTGTAGTGTGTGTGTGTGTAGTGTGTGTGTGTGTGTGCGTGTACACATACCTCCAAGTCCCCTCCTGAGTCATAGTGACCCACTGAATTCCGCAGGGTTTTCTAGGCAAGGAATCCCCATAGATGGTTTTGCCATTCCTTCCTTTGCAACATAGCCTACAGCACCTGAGATTCCCTGGGCTAACCCTCCTTACCTTTCAAGATCACAGAATCATACAGTGAAAGAGTTGGAAGAGACCCCCAAGGGCCATCTACTTTTAAGAAATTCCCATCCATGCCCTCTGAGGAGCTGCTTAGGGGGCTGGGGATTTTTAGCCTGCAGAAGAGAAAGTTGAGAGGGGACATTATAGCCATGTTTAAATATTTGAAGGGATGTCATGTCAAGGAAGGAGTGGGCTTGTTTTCTGCTGCTCCTGAGACTAGGACGAGGAGCAATGGATTCAAACTGCAGGAAAGGAGATTCCACCTAAACTTCAGGAAGAATTACCTGGTGGTCAGAGCTGTCCAGCAGCAGAATACGCTGCCTCAATGGAGTGTGGTGGAGTCTCCTTCTTTGGAGGTTTTTAAGCAGAGGCTGGATGGCCATCTCTCAAAAGGAGCGCTTTGATGTGGGTTCCTGCATGGCAGAAGGGGGTTGGACTGGATGGCCCCTGGGGTATCTTCCAACCCTGTGATTCTATGATTCTATAACTCTATTCTGCCATACAGGAAGACACAGTCAAAACAGTCCCTTTGAAAGATGGCCTTCCAGGATCTCTTTAAAAACCTCCAAAGATGGAGACTCCACCTCACTCCCAGGCAGCAAAGGATTCCACTGTTGACATGCTATTATTGTCAGGAAGTTCTTCATAAAGTTGAGGTGGAATCTCTTTTTTTCTGTAGTTTGAAGCTGTCGTTCTGTGTCCTAGTCTCTGAAGCAACAGAAAACAAGCTTGCTCCATCTGGTGCCTTTAGGGTATTTAGGCCCTCTATGGGGAGAGCCATTCCCTATATCTATGCATAGAAGACAGGCTCTGCCTCACACAGCTGAAGAAGCCTCTGATTAGAGCTGGGAGAAGCATATCTGTTGGAAAGTGCAGGGGGATATGCTGTAGATCTCTAGCATGACCCACAGTTAAACTGTCCTTAAAAGCAAGACAAAATATCTGTGTAGTCCCATAAAGCTGCCAGTGAATGAGGCCAGCCAGTTTTTGGCTAAAAACTACTCAGTTTATTGAAGGAAGCTTGAGTACATGTTCAGCAGGTCTAAGTAAAATCCATGTCTGGACAAAGACATCA
Organism: Cyclura pinguis; assembly: GCA_030412105.1. NCBI lineage: Eukaryota > Metazoa > Chordata > Lepidosauria > Squamata > Iguanidae > Cyclura > Cyclura pinguis. The sequence goes on from CM059601.1 coordinate 3,257,949, forward strand.
GTAGCAATGAGAATACATAAAGAGAAGAATACACACTGCCTGTTTTCAGGCTGCTCTTTAGTAGTAGCTTGTCAACAATTCTTCACACCATGGGATGAACGAGGGACAGGGAACTTTGTTAGTCTAAACACTACCTTTGTTATGAGAAGCGAAAGCTGAAGAGACTCTCAGGAAAAACCCTTATCTGCTTTGTGTGCTGGGAACATCTGGGCCTCTGATAAGCAGAGAGGACAGCGCAGTAAACAAGAACACAATTAACCCTTAACACAGACAGAGCCGTCTTGGCCTGCAAATGTCAACAATATCTTCTGACTGTCTTGAGCCATTTCTGCACTAGACTGTTATAGTGCTATGATTCTACTTTCAACATCCTATGGAATCCTGGGGTTTGCAGTTTCGGGAGGGGCCGGCCAGCGCCTCCCGAAACTGCAAACCCCAGAATTCCATAGGATGTTGAAAGTGGAATCAGAGCGCTATAACAGTCTAGTGCGGAAATGGCCTTGGTTTGGCACATACAGACCTGATTAATCCTCTACCATCCCACTCGTTTAGCTGCCTTTAAAATGTCCCATTCGCTCTCTTCTCCTCCCACATTTCCCCTTCATCCTCTGCTTACTTCCCTTGCTGCAAGCTGAGTCCAAAAAGAGTTTGCATTCAATTAACTCATCGGTGGGGTGACGAAACAAGGAAGCAAAATCTTGCCCTCTGAGTTGGTTCAGGCAAAAGCAAACTGCTGAAGTCTCTCTGAGCTTTTATGTTTTTCCTCATTCATAACTTTTGCCATCTTGAGCACGCTCTGATGTTGCTCGGCTGCACGCGTCCTAGTTTTCACACGTGAAACATTGGAGGGTACGGCACTTATGACCAATATCACACTGTGCGTGCAACTCCTCCTTTGTTCAACTTTGAACAGAATGCAGACAAGCTACAGTAGCAGCCGGGGAGGGGGGGCACTTAAAAAAACTCAACACTGCCCCCTTGTTCCCCATCCACGGAAAAAGAACTCCCTCTGTTGCATCTGATGATGCCGGCTTGAGTCTACGAAAGCTTATGCTACCAATGTCTTTCTCTATATTAGTATCAAAGGTGATAGCAAGATCTATTGCTTTCACTGATGTCCTGTTGACCTTTCTCCTTTACAGCTGCAATATCTCAATGTATCCATTAGATGGCAGCAGATCTCTGTCTCTCTCCCAGCCCCAGCTAAGCTGCCAGAGAACCACATCCTGCTTTGGTGTTTGCTCCGATTTTTTTCTTCTTCTTCCAAAAAAGGACAATAAGATAAACCGTTCCCTACATGATGGGTGGGTAAGCATGTCGCTTCTGCCCCTGGTACTCTCAAAGCACCACATGAACTATCAAAAATGCTAAAATACACTTTCTCCCCAAAATTCTGCAGTTTATTTCTGCTTATGCAAAATGATGAGGGTTTTTTTTGGGAGGGAAGAGGTTAAACAGTGCAGGGAGGTTGCAAACTATGAAAAAGATTAATCGCTGCTCCTGGAGGCTTCCTGGGAGGTATCCACACAACACAGCTATAACCCACCATAACTCCCAGAGCTTCACCCCATGAAATCCTGGGATTTGACATTTGGGGAGGTGATCAGAATTCTCTGATCAGGATTCACTTGAGTTACAATTCAGGGGAACAGCCTACAGCTCTCCAGCAAGTCTATCGAACTACAAATCCTGGGATTCCATAGGATGCAGCACTCGCAGGTAAAGCGATATCAAAGTGTCATAATCGCACAGTGCAATGCAATAAGGCTTTTTATCTCCCCTCCTTTATCTACTCATTTACCCAGTTAGAGTCTGGTCTGGAGAGGCTGAGGGCCACACAAACAGCCTTTGCCCACCCCTGCCCCCAAATCCTTTCCCCTTTCACCCAGGGATTGGGAGCTGCCAGGGCCACGTGGGCCTCAGAGGACCTGTTACTGCCCCGGCTAGTCCAAGCTTTGGGGATATTAAAAGATATTGTTTGATATCACGATTCGGCTGCACTTCTCTATTCCCCTCCACATGCTTCCAAGGCCACCGGACAAGCACGCAGACAAGCCCGGCCGCTAATCGCCGTAATATTCCTGGACAATACAGGCAGGCCAGAAAATAGCTGACTCGCTGCTTTAGGAGACCTCCAGGCAAGTACTCTAACCAGGTATGGACACCACTTACAAAAGAGCCTCTGCCCCGCGACGGCAGCTCGATGGGTTAACTATACGATACCCAAGTACTCTGCGTTTGCATACTGGCTACTCTATGGAGAACCTCTGCGATAACTCAATCATTCAGGTTCTGACCTTTCGGAGGCTTTGTCTCCGACTCTAAATCTACTGTTTTCCCCCAAGTAGGGCATAGCCTGCGGTCACAATTCTCCTTATAAAAACCCCTGACTTTGAGCGCTTCCTCGGATCGCTCCCGAGTTTCATCCCGCCTTGCTGCCACTTTGCTTGGCGAGCCTCCCCTCAGCTCCGCGTGCTGAGCTACGTCGCACCCCAGCCTCGCTCTCTATTTTTCCGGAGTTCAGGACAGGTGAAGTAGCACCCAAACCAGCAATCCCTCTCAAAATCCCTCTATACCACTCCAACCTGTATTTTCTTTAGTTATCTTGTATGAGTGTGTCGCATACACTGTTTTGCTTGTATTTAATAAACATCATTTCAACTTCTGTGTTCTCCTTGACCCGACCCGACCCGACCCCGTAGACGTAGGGTTCATGATCTCGCTGCGTTACCCTGCCTCTCGTAACGCTAAGCCGTGCTCTGAGCTGATTCTCCCCACCTTTAGTTGAGCACATTTTGATGTCTCTCCTGGGACCCCCAGTTCACAGGGTAACAGAGCCCTCAGAGGGCAACACACACACCCAAGGAAAAAAAAAAAGATTGACCCCTGGATGTCCCTTAATGGGCCCAATTTTCACCTGATTTTTGGCCCAGTGAGGCCAGGAGGGGCCTTTTTTTAACAACAGGAAGTGACTTGGATGCCAACTTTCTGGTCACTACCTGTTAGAAATAAGGCGTCTCCTGCCTCCACCCCCCCAAAAAAAAAACCTGGTGGGAGGTGGAGAATGTGCTAAAATTGCTCCCATGCCCCCTATAGGGTGGGAGCAAGACCCTGGCCATTTCCGCATGAGACTGTTATAGCGCTCTGATCCCACTTTCAACATCCTATGGAATCCTGGGGTTTGCAGATTCGGGAGGGGCCGGGCGGCCCCTCCCGAATCTGCAAACCCCAGGATTCCACAGGATGTTGAAAGTGGGATCAGAGCGCTATAACAGTCTCGTGGAGGCGGCCCTTTCACCTTGGCTGCCCTTTGCGTTGGCTTTTCAGCCCGGCTGAGCAGAAGAGAGCCGGCTTCCCTGACGTGTCCCTTTTGAAGCTCCTTCTCCTCAAGCAAAGAGCCCCGGAGCCAGAAAACGAATGCCAAAGCGCACGGAAGCTGAATGGATATTGATTAGCCCTTTTTCAGAACCCGCACGTGGAAAATGTTGCGAGAAGGCTCAGCTTCTCAATGAAAGAAAGAAAAGCCCAGCCAGCTCAAGTTTTTCTGGGGACCGAGCGTCGGCCGTCCGCTTTGAGTGGGGCTGCGCTTTTCCAAGAGTACAGAAAAGCGACAGAATGAGTTAAGAGTACAGCTTTTTTTTTCCTTTTAAAGAAAAGCCGGGCCAGTTGAGGATAATAGGAGTTTTCATCAAACTTATCTCCAAGTGGAAGGCGTTTGCCATAAACTACGCTTGAACCAGACCAGGATGTACAAAGCGTGGCTTGCAGTCTGCATGCAGCCCTTGGGCTCCGCTTTTGGGATCCTGAAAATCCCTACAAGTCCCCCCAAGGCCCACAACCCCTCCATTTAAAAATAGTACAGTTTGGGGGCAATGTTTGTCCCCAGAGTGTGCAGGAAAAAAAAAACTGTGTAGGACATTTGCAAAAATGTGCCCCCAAATATCCTATGCTACCTCTGTTTTCCTCCATGCTCCTTCTCCAAATGGCAGCAGAGAAGATGGGGAGGTGACACGATAGCCGTCTTTAAATACCGGAAGATGTCATGTAGAAGATGGAGCCAGCCAGTTTTCTGCTGCTCCAGAGACTAGGACACGAATCAGTGGATCCAAATTAAAAAGAAAAGAGAGTTCTCCCAAGCACTGGGAAGACTTTGGGAAGAACTTCTTGACTTTCAGAGCTATTTGACAGTGGAATAGATTGCCTCCAAGGAGGCTGGGCTCTCCTTCTTTGCAAGTCTTGAAGCGGAGGTTGGATGGGCATTTCTCGGGAATGTTTTAGCTGTGGATTCTTGAACTTGAAGGACTAGATGCCCTTGGTGGTCCCTTGCAACTCTAAGATTTTGTGATTCTTCCAAACCATGGGGAGAGGACAAGGAGGCTGTTCAAACCACTCCACTATGAACCAGTAAGAAAGATGATTCCATAGGATAGTGAAAATGGAATCATAGCGCTATAACAGTCTAGTGCGGAAATGGCTTAGGTCATGCTAATTAAATTTCTTAGTATATAAGAGCTTGAGTCTTATTCATAAGCCTCCATAAGAGTAGCCAGTAAGAAAGATGAAAGCTGATCTTACCATGCACCTCTTTTTAAATTCTGCTTTGCTTGCCGGAAGACCTTGTTCCCAGCGTGAAGGCAGAAAGCCAGCATTATATATAAAGGCTTGAGAGATCAGTGAGAGTTAAACAGGGTGAAATCTGTGTTTGTGCGCACGTGCATGTGCGTACATCGGTGTGCGACAGCTTGCCTCTTCCTTGTCAGTGGAGTGGCAAATCCACTCTGAGTTTTAGTCCAAACTTTTAAGAGGCTATCCAGTGTACTGAATTCTCTCCCCAGAATAGGTCCAGATTTTTAAAAGTTCAGACTAAAACTCAGAGTGAATTCATCCTCTCTACTTGATATCAGAGCTACTGACCGCCATTCTCTCTCCCCCTCTACTGCAGTAGTGAATGAGTGAGCAAACCAATTAATAAATTAATTTTTCAGGATCGCACTCACTCTGTACACCTCCATATTGGCTCTCTCCCACCAGCAATTAATCAGTCTAGGGCCATTTCCACACTAGACTGTTATAGCGCTATGATTCCACTTTCACCATCCCATGGAATCCTGGGGTTTGCAGTTTTGGGAAGGGCCGGCCGGCCCCTCCCAAAACTGCAAACCCCAGGATTCCATAGGATGGTGAAAGTGGAATCATAGCACTATAACAGTCTAGTGCAGAAATGGCTTAGGTCATGCTAATTAAATTTCTTAGTATATAAGAGCTTGACTCTTATTCATTAGCCTCCATAAGAGTAGCCCAAATGAATCAATGGAATTTGCCTTGGTGTTGACCTGAGCCCCACTTTTGTAACCTCCAGCAAAGCCCTCTGCTGCTCCTAAACTTTTTAAAAAATCTGGACTGTTTTTGTGAACCATTTTTCAAAGCCTCAGAATGCAAGGAACTAATTTTACTGCCCAGCTGCAGATGCAGAATAGCAACTGAAAATGGTGCTTCTCCATATGATCAACTAAGGGAGCTGGATAAGTTTACCCTGGAGAAAAGGAAGTTAAGAGGTGACATAATAAGAGTCTTGTTTCCATATTTGAAGGGATGTCATGTTGAAGGTGGAGCAAGCGTGTTTTCTGCTGCTCCAGAGATTAGGACATGGAGCAATGGATTCAAACTACAGGGAAAGAAATTTCACCTACGCATCAGAAAGAACTTCCTGAGAGTAAGAGCCACTTAACAGTGGAATATGCTGCCTGGGAATGTGGTTGAGTCTCCTTCTTTGGAGATTTTTAAAGAGAGGCTGGATGGAGGGCCATCTATTGGGAGTGCTTCAATTGCGTCTTCCTGCCTGGCAGAATGGGGCTGGACTTGATGGCCCTCGGGGTCTCTTCCAACTCCAGGCTTCTGTGATTCTATGATCCTTAGACTGAGTTGGACATGGAAACGGATGATCGCTGTCACTCCTCCAGGGCCTGCCCCGGAGAGCATAAATGCACCTAGTCAGTTCAGCGGCCGCTCGCCTGGATCAGGGTCCGCAATAGTGCCTTTCACGCAAGTCCAGCCGACTGCACCGGCAGGAGGTTGGATGCTACGACCCTCAGAATCCTTCTGCCTGCGATTCCGTGCTTCCAAGCCCCGTGCACCTGCAGAGGACTTTGGGCTGGAGCCAACCTGTTCCCCCATGGGCTTGTGCTGGCGAGGCCCCTGGGCTTTTTAGCTGATTGCTCTGCAGAGAGCACTAGATGGAATAATATAATAACATCGGTCCTCCTTCCCCACCCAAGGAGCTGAGTGACATTTTCAGGGTAGGAAAAAAAAAATAATAGAAAACAAAAACAGGCTTTTGCAAGGCCTGACGTCTTGTACTTGAAGATGCTTCTTCCCAGGATCTGCTGTCAGGAGAGTGCAACACTCCGCTTGCTTCCCATAATGGCACATTGTGAGCGGCTGAACGGAGAGCCCCGGAGAACCCTGAACGTTCCACCTTACGGCTGGGCCGGAGACAGGATGTTCCCTTTGAAGAAGGAGATGTTTTCCGCAGAGGGGGTCCAGCAGGAAGGGGGTTGGGAAAGCTACTGGACACGTCTGACGCACTGCCACGGTCCCTCTCACGCTCCGGTGCGCAACTGTCGGCTCTCGGCTACAGCTTCGCTTTGTCACGGCACTGGGAAGTGTTTTCTCCACGCGGAACAAAAGCAGGATCTCACAGTTGTTTTTTCATTTTTTAAGAAACTTTTAACTCTCCAGTCGCTTGCTACTGTCTTTAAAGAGCCGATTCTTTAAAGAGTTCTTTAAAGAGCTGGTACTCAGAAGAAAAGAGCTATCCAGTAGCAAGCCAAAAGCCAAAAATAACTCCCTACCCCCAGCAAAAAACAACAGTTTTCCTAGAAGTGAGGAAGTTTTGGTGTTGCCGCTGCTGCAAGAATGCCTTCCTATTTTTATGGACACCCCCCCCCAAAAAAAAAAAAAAGCCCTGAAATCCACCAAAAAGTATCACAGTAGTAGAATAATTTGCACGCAAAATGCAAGGTTGGGTATTTTGTTTTATCTCTGAAAAAAATTGCCCAGGGGAAAAAAAAGTCCTGAAATGAAAAATAAACCATTCACAGGTTTTAAAAAATCACAGTAGTGCCTTAGCATCATGATAAATCAGATATAACTTGAAGGCACACAACAACAACACATTTTTTGCATGAAATGCAATTTTTTAAACAAAAACAACATTGCAGAACTTGAATGACAGCAATTGCGAAATGCATTCTCTCTTTCTCTTTCTTTCCTGTCCCCCCCTCTAGTATTTGACTTTTCCCCCTGATGAGTCATCTTTCTTTCTTTCTTTCTAGAAAATTGAAGTTAAAAAAAATGTCAGAAAATTTGAGCATTTCTTGGCTGGGGGTGAAGTAAGGGACTTGTAATACAGAGGCCATTTCCACACTAGGCTGTTATAGCGCTATGATTCCACTTGCAACATCCTATGGAATCCTGGGGTTTGCAGTTCCGGGAGGGGCCGCCCGGCCCCTCCCGGAACTGCAAAGCCCAGGATTCCATAGGATGTTGCAAGTGGAATCATAGCGCTATAACAGCCTAGTGCGGAATCATCCAGAGAGATGATTTTTCTAGGCTCCATATTTAAGTGTCATGGCTGTGACAACCTCCCATAGCACTCAACTATGGGAGAAGTGACCGAGGCCTTCCACAGGGATAAAAGCAAGCTTCTTTCTAGATGGTATTTCATTTGTTGGGTGCATTCTTTTTCTGTGCATTAATTTGAAAGCATGCCAATGGTTTAATCACTGGATGGGAAGTCTGACCTTTCTTGCATTTCTGAACAGCAGCAGAATGCCAAACAAACAAACAAACAAACAAACAAACAAACTTACCCGACAAAGCATTGTGCCATGTCTGGGGTGGGTGGTGGACTAACAGGTTTCTCACTTTGTCCCTACTTTGAAGAAAAAATTAGAACAATTTAGAAACACTCCCTGCCCTGGGGAAGAAGTATGTGAAAGGTACGAAGCAGGTGCTAGGTGGAAGAGACTCGGGCAGAAATTATACATAACAGAGAGAAAGCAAATGGGTTGCGAAGCAGACCTGTGCACCGGGGAAACAATTTTCCACTCGCCTGTGGTTTGTCTGCCTTAATCAGCGTCTTCCGTGCCACCAAGGAGGTGACATTTCCTACCTAGTTTGGAAGATTTCAGCAAGGTGGTGTGTGTAACATTTTCACAGAGTAACTAGAAACCCGCAACGGTTTGGCTGGTTAGTTCGAGCCGGACGCTTTGCCTGAGTCCGTGTGTATCGCGTCGAGCCCCTGAGAGTCTGTTCAGCATTTGGATTACAGAAATGTACCACAACACAGTTGCACCAGGGCTGCACGTAGCACACGTGATTGCACAATAATCTCAAGTTGCCAATCCCTTTCGCACCAGGACGAACACGTCCTGAGTTATGACTCATGCCTATGTACACTTAAGAAAAGCGCAACTATGGCCCTTTCCGCACTAGACTGTTATGGCCCCTCCCTAAACTGCAAACCCCAGGATTCCGTAGGGTGTTGAAAGTGGAATAATAGCAGTATAACTGTCTAGTGCAGAAATGGCCAGAGATGTAAATCTTTGACTGAGGGCCTTTCCAGCCTACATGGTTATAGAGCTATTATTGCACTTTCAACATCCTGTGGAATTCTGGGATTTGTAGTTTACTGAGGTGATAACGCTCTTCCAGCACCACATTTCAAATGAGATGATTCTCTTCCTATCAGGTTTCCTCTCACTGTCCAGCTTTAACAACCATAAACAGAAATTGGAAATAAAATGGCATGGAGTGTCCTGACTTCAGTATTCAGAGATCCATCTTTATGCTTGAGGATCTTCTCTAGTTCCTTCATAGCTGCCCTTCCAAGTTTGTAGTCTTTTTCTTCTGGTTTCTTGGCTGCCGTGTCCATTTCGGTTAATGACTGAGCCAAGGTATAAGAAATCTTGACACTCTTTGATGTCTTCATTATCGTCTTCTTTAAAGTCATGAAAATCGTCTGTGGTTATTATTTTTGTTTTCTTAATCTTCAGTTGTAATCCTTCCTTTGCACTTTCTTCCTTGACTTTAGGAGTTCTAAGACTTTATTCTAAGTCTTTGCTGGTTCTAATTATTTGCTAAAGTACTTTGCTAAAGTTCTAAGTCCTTGCTAATTCTGCTAACTGTAGGGTCTCATCTGCAAATCTCAAGTTGTTGATGTTCCTTCCTCCAATTTTCGCATGTATGCGTGCATGACTGTTTTTGTAAATATCGGTAGGTCGGTTTCATGGCCAAAGAATTACATTTCACTTTGTTTCTGCTTTCTTTCTTGGTGCCTACTCTGGACAGCCTAATGTGTGTATCCACACTCCACAACTATTATGGTCTGACACTAGTTTAGCTCAAAATGCCGTTTACTGTTCAAGTCGACAGTCCCTAGTGTGGATGCACCTCATCAGGTTGTTCAATGCCACTCTCGGATTGCTTTCTTCCCCCATGGTTTTTGCATTCCAAGGTTGTCATTGGACAAGATAGAAAAATGTCCTCAAAAGAAAAACAGGGCAATATTAATTCTCCTTACTTCAGTGTGCCAAATACCTCCCCCCCCAATTTACCGAGGACTTAATTTGTTGGGAGGGAAAGAGTTGAGTCTAATGGGAAGTTGAATTTTGAATCTATTGGAGGAGTGAATTATTCTTCTGCTGAGCATTTAGAACAGGGATGGACAACTGTGGGAAGCTAAGGGGCTGCGTTAGCCCCCACGAGACCTCGGTGGGCCACCCCCCCCCCGACTGGATACCCTGCAAAATATTTTTAAAAGTACCCCTCAAATGCTATCTGGAGGCATGAAGATCATTGTCACTGTGTTTTCTAGCCCTTACAGGTCATCTTAGGTCTAGGATTGGCCTTTTTCAACAACAGGAAGTAAGTGAGTCACTTTCTGTTTAATTCCTATTTTAAAAAAATACCTCTTCTAAGGCCATTTCCGCATGAGTCTGTTATAGCGCGATGATTCCACTTTCAACCTCCTATGGAATCCTGGGGTTTGCAGTTTCGGGAGGGGCCGGCCGGCCCCTCCCGAAACTGCAAACCCCAGGATTCCATAGGAGGTTGAAAGTGGAATCATCGCGCTATAACAGTCTCGTGTAGAAATGGCTTAAGTCTACAGTGGCTTTGGAGGGCCCCAAATGTGAAAAATATGCCTCCACGCCCCATAGAGCATAATTTGGGGGTGATATTTTTGGACCCTGAGGTGCCCTGGGGGGCCTCACCTGGTCCATGGGCTCCACTTTGCCAACCCTTGTTTAATAATCTAAATTTTTAGATGGCTTACTTTTTATTTTGTTTTCTACTCACAATATTAGCATCAACAACGACTGAGAGCAAAGCCCACTTAGTCGGAACAGGCACTTTGGAAAGGGGAGGCCTTTCCAGAAAAAAAAAAAAATTAGCAAATTAGAGCCATTTAAAAATAACTCTCCTCCCTGGCAAAAGCAAAGGAGAGAAGCTTATGCGATGCACAAAAGCAGATGCTACCTGGAAGATGTTCAGGCAGGTATTATTTGTCATAAAGTGGGAGCAAACAGGGTGAGAAGCATTGGGCTGTGAATCAGGGAGCTAATTTTCTCCTCACATGCAATTTGTCTGCCTTAATCAGCGTCATTGACGCCACGGAGGAGATGACATTTCCCTACCTGCTTGTTAAAGTTACATTAGCAGGTATTTTAAACATTTACAGAAAGGAACTAGAGACCTGAAAGAAAGTGTGTGGGGGTTTTTAGAGGCTTAGTTCCCATCGGATGGTTAGGTCGATTTTGCAAACAACTTTTGCAAACTGACTTCTCAAAAGTGTTTTAGGTGGACAGTACTTTTGTACACTTTGGCTGCCATCTTGCTGCTGTTTTACACATGCGTAAGGTCTGCTATGGAAGCCATTGGACGTCGGTTAGACCTCATCTGGAATCCGGTGTCCAGTTCTGGGCACCTCAGTTCAAGAAGGATGTTGACAACCTGGAGTGTGTCCAGAGGAGAGCGACCAAAATGGCGAAGGGTCTGGAAGCCATGGAGCCCTATGAAGAATGGCTTAGGGAGCTGGGGATGTTTAGTCTGCAGAAGAGAAGGTTAAGAGGGGACAGGATAGCCATGTTTAGATATTTGAAGGGATGTCGTGTCCAGGAGGGAGAGGGCTTGTTTTCTGCTGCTCCAGAGACTCGGACACGGAGCAATGGATTCAAGCTGCAGGAAAGGAGATTCCACCTGAACCTCAGGAATGTTGTGAAATAGAAATTCAGAAGACAAATAAATATTAAAAATAATTATTTTATCGATTCTATTTAAAAGGAAAAGTAGCAAACATAAGTATTTATATAAAGGCAATATACAAAAGGGGAAATGTAGTTAAAAAAAAGGTTAAAATGAACATGAGCAATATAGGCAAGTAAAATAGAAACATACAAAATATATCAAACTACTAAATACCACAATAAAGCAGGATCAAACAGGATAATAACCAAGGACAAATGGCAACAACAGAGCAGATAAGCTCACTAAAGAAAACAGAGGCTTTGCAGCTGCTGTAAATAACATTTACAGCTGAAGGTCCTCTTTGACCGCTTCTGCACCAGAGTGTTATAGCGCTATGATTCCACTTGCAACATCCTATGGAATCCTGGGGTTTGCAGTTTTGGGAGGGGCTGTTACTGCCCTGGCTAGTCCGAGCTTTGGGGATATTAAAAGATATCCCTTGATATCACAATTCGGCTGCACTTCTCTATTCCTCTCCACGTGCTTGCGAGGCCACCGGACAAGCACGTAAACAAGCTCGGCGGTTAATAGCCGTAAGATTCGAACTACAATACAGGCAGGCCAGGAATAGCTGACTCACTGCTTTAGGAGACCTCCAGGCAAGTACTCTAACTAGGTATGCACGCCACCTACAAAAGAGCCTCTTCCCCGCGATGGCAGCTGGATGGGTAAACTATGCAATACCCAAGCAATCTGTGTCTGCATACTGGCTACTCTATTGAGAACCGCTACGATAACTCAATCATTCAGATTCTGACCTTTCGGAGGCTTTGTCTCCAACTCCAAATCTATTGTTTTCCCACAAGTACAGCATAGCTTGCGGTCACATTCTCCTTATAAAAACCCTTGATTCCAAGACCTTCCTCGGAACGCTCCCGAGTTTCATCCCGCCTTGCTGCCGCTTTGCTTGGCGAGCCTCCCCTCAGCTCCGCGTGCTGAGCTTCATCGCACCCCAGCCTCGCTCTCTATTTTTCCAGCTTCAGGACAGGTGAAGTATCACCCAAACCAGCAATCCCTCTAAAAACCCCTCTATACCACTCCAACGTTTATTGTCTTTAGTTATCTTGCATGACTGTGTCGCATACACTGTTTTGCTTGCATTTAATAAACATCATTTATTGCTTCAACTTCTGTGTTCTCCTTGACTCGACCCGACCCCGTAGACATAGGATTCAAGATCTCGCTACGTTACCCTGCCTCTCGTAACGCTAAGCCGTGCTCTGAGCTAATTTTCCCCACCTTTAGTTGAGCACATTTTGGTGTCCCTCCCGGGACCCCCAGTTCACAGGGTAACAGCTACATTAGAATCATAGAATCTAAGAGTTGGAAGAGACCACAAGGGCCACCCTGCCCAACCCATGCAAGAAGACACAACCAAAACACTCCAGACAGATAGCCATCCAGTTTCTGAAAAGGAGACTCCACCACACTCCCAGATAACAGCATATTGCACTGCGGAACTGTTCTTACCATCAAGAAGTTCTTCCTCATGTTCATGTGGAATTTCTTTTCCTGTAGTTTGAAGTCATTGCTCCATATCCTAGTCTCTAGAGCAGCAGAAAACAAGCTTGCCCCATCCTCCATATGACATCCCTTCAACTATTTAAACGTGGCTATCATGTCCCCTCTTAACCTTCTCTTCTCCAGGCTAAACATACCCTAAGGCACTCCTCATATGGCTTCATGGTTTCCAGTCCTTTGGCCATTTTGGTCACCCTCCTCTGGATAGCTTCCAGCTTGTCAATATCCTTCTTGAATTGTGTTGCACATGCAATGATATTGATGTTGTAGTGATATAACATAGCCACACTGTAGCTTCTTGGCCATGTTATGACTTTGACCAGCCAGGAGTAGGAAGGAAGGTGCGGAACTCACCAGGGCTTTTGTGAATACACAACCACCCATGCAATGTGTGCCCTTCAGCACTCAGAGACAGTTTCGGGGCATCTGTAGCATCCCATCATCATAACAGTTATCCAAACAGACAGTGGTCTCTGGAGCCTTTCTTTCCTTAATGTATCCCCCACGCAGGAGCTCATGTCGTCCTTTTCTGTCCCTGCCAAACTGACAGTAGGATGGTGGCCCGAGGTGACCCTTTGGAGAAGAGATGCTGCTTTTTTGCAAAGCAGGCATTAAAAGTAAAGCCTCGACCTCTTTCAGCCATTAAAGATGCCACCTGCCCCCTCCTTTCTCCAACTGCCCTGCCATCAAAGATGGTTAACCTCAAAGCCTTGGCAAGCATTGAGACTGTGTAATTATATTCCTGCCAGGTTAAACTAGCTGGGCAATTGCATTACGCCTCGCTTCTTAAATGGGGTCACATTTCCGACTTGTCTTCTCGGAGTTGCACACAATTTGGAAGTGAGTCCGTCTTTGGTTCTCAGCCTTTGGATTGAGGCGACTGTAAAAGTAGAACAGAATTCAGGTTGGGACATCCATACGTGTACATATCTCTCACATTAGCGCAATCACTCCAAATACGATAGGCATGAAATGTCTAGCTGGACCAGTCACGTAGGAACAGTGGGTGGGAGGGAAGCTGTTTGCCCCGGGCGGCAATATTTTGGGGGTGTCCCAACCTGTAGCCATGCCCCGTGCACAGTGGCCACGCCCCTGGCATTGTGGCCATGCCTCCTCCCACCCCCCCTCCCACACGATCCAAGCTCCACCACTCAGCTGGACTTTCAGAGCTGAAACTGGGAAGTTTCCACCAAATTGTGATTGACTTAACCCTGTCCCCAGTGCACCTGGGAGTGTGGTGGAGTCTCCCTCTTTGGAGGTTTTTAAAGCAGAGGCTGGATGGCTGTCTGCCAAAGGGAGCGCTTGGATTGTGCTTTCCTGCACGGCAGAATGGGGTTAAACTGGATGGCCCCTGAGGTCTCTTCCGACAATTCTAGGATTCTGTGATTCTATATTCCTCTGCTTTGGACAGTGATAAGTGCCCCCTGGCTTAACCTGGTGTGAACGCTTTCCCTTGTTTACAGCCTTTGCTTTCTCTTCCCCCCTTTTTTGGTCACGAGGAGGGTTTTGCTTATTCGTTCCTGGACTCCCAATAAATTTCTCCCAACTCCTTTTTATGATATAGTTATGGAACTCGTCATTCTGTTTCCCTTCATTATACGATGGTACCCTTTCACAGAACGGCTGATAGCTTTGTTTGTTTTAAAAACATACTTTTAAATACCTCTTTGTTTGGAAACGTGCATGAAATTTTCCTTTCTCGCAGATCCCTTGTCTCTGCCCTCACCTTTATGGTATTTTTTTTTAACTAGTATTAATAACTGGTAAAGAAATTTAACCCGGGGTGAACTCGCCACATACTATTGGATTGCAGCTCCCAGCATTCTTCACCAGCTGCGGATGGAAAGAATATTCTCAGTTATTCATTTCCAGGTCAGAAAATTGGTTTTCCAACAGTTGGAAAGGACAGTAGAACAGCGAGGCTGTTCTGCAGTTTTCTCTTGGTACAGTTGGCCCTCCATATTTGCCAGGGTCAGGGGAACAGGACCTTCGCAAAAGTGGGAAAATTGCAAATATCAAAACGTTTGTGTGTGACTCATTCCAGTTATTCACAATGATAAGGTTTTTACTGAATGGCAACAAGAGCTATCAAATTTTATTTGGATGGGAAAGAAACCCAGAGTAAGATGGATAAGTCTTAAAATATATTATTATGTCAATGGACTTACATGTATTGCAGGTTGGATTACTTTGCGAAATAAAAGTCTAAAGTGTGAAGATTTGAATTTAAGGTTTGGGTGGCATGTCTACCTTTGGTATGGAAAGGCTAAGATCAACAAAGATTTCCTTAACCGTTACATAAGAAGATCCCTATTGAATATTTGGTTAAAAGTCAAAAACAAGATTTATAAAAGAATCCCACAATGGGTGTCACCTCATGAGGCTCTCTTCGGTAGGTGGAAAAAAACCCGACATGAAAAATGGCTTCATTACAAAGATATTTCAATTGAAGAAGAAAATTTCAAATTAAAACCACGAGAGACATTAGAACAAGAGGGATTTCCTTGTCAATGGTTTTCATACATGCAGTTAAAAGAGAGATATAAAATGGACTTCAAATTGGAAGGGTTCCAGAGCATATGTGATAAAAACAAGTTTGGAACTGCAATATTTGAAAAGCCCATTCATTTAACTTGACGGATTTACAAATTTATCCTGGATCGAGAACTAGAATCAGAAACCGTCAAGGATAGTCGGCATGGCAGACCTTTCCTTCTTCTGTCTCGCCCATCTCCTTCCTAAGTGTTGAGAGGTTCACCAGGAGAGTGTTCACGGTGCTGAGGAATTCAGCTGTTGGTGTCCTTAGCTGGCCAGGTAGCAGCTGACGGAGGAAGAAGAGGACCAGAGGTGGGTTTTTAAACGGCTGCACGGCCTGATCAGAGCTGCCAAGAGGGAAAGTTCTGCTGAAAAGAAGCATGTGATGTTACTCCGCTGGAGAAACCCTATCCCGGGGTCTACAATTTTAATATTAAAATATGATTCAGTGTGCCTGAGAGGTCACCCCGGATGGGCATGTACGCAGGAAGCAATGGTCAAAGACCGAAAAACCAGGTCAGGCCAGTAAAATCCCCAGTTATGTAGCTCCAGGAGACCTCAAGGTGTGTAAACCCACAATAAACAAAGGGTCCTCAGCCCCAGGAAGCCGACTTGAGGGGATTAGCGTGTCTGTCCCAAGTTGAGCAAACATCCCATCAGGTGAAGACCAGCAGTCACACCACAAAACACAGCCGAAAATCCTGAGACTTTGGCAACACTTTGCAATCTCATCACGCGAAAGAGATTACCATGGTGGAGCTTTGTTATCACTCCAACACCCATTGTTCTCCCTGGGAAGGATTAGTCCTCCAGGTACTTTTTCCTCTACAAATAGTCCCAGTTTTTGAGTGGTTCTTTGGATCACCCCCGGTCATCCCAGCTGACCGTTTCTCCATCCGTTGAGTGATCCTCTCAGCCCTCTCCATGCTGAGCCCCACTTCTCTGCTGTTTTTCCCGGACCAAGGACTCAGGAAAAGGTGCAGTATCACCCCACCTACACCCCTTCAATATTCCCCTATGCGGCTTCCTCTCTTTTGCTTCTTAGTAGGTCTTGAGTGAGTGTGTGAGTGAGCGCGTTGCTGCGTGAGGCTTTCCTTCAATAAAATCATTTATTGGACATTCTTGTTTGGTTTTTGGCTTGGCCTGACCCCGTAAAAACTGGGTAAAAAGACCTCGCTAGGTTACCCCGCCTCTCGCATTGCCACTGTTCGTGCTCTGGCTAGGTTCCATTCCCCATCACGTGGAGCACATTGAGGTGTCCCCCAGGGGACCCCAGAAATCAGGGTAACGGTGAGGTGTGGAGGGGGAGGCAGGGGTTTGAGAAACTCATAATAATCAAATTCATGAAAGTCAAACCTGCAAATGTGGAGGGACAACTGTATCTGAAGATCCCTAAATGTTGCAGGAGAGCTAACATCCTGCAGTGGTTTGATCAACAGACTATGACCCTGGAGACCAGGCTTTGATTCCCCATTCAACCATGGAAACCCATGGGTGCATCACACACTCTCAGCCCCAGAAAACCCATGATACGTTCGCCTTAGGGTCACCATCGGTTGGAAATGAATTTAATCCAGGGGTGGGCCTTCCACATGTGATTGGATTGCCGCTCCCAGCATTCTTCCTCACCTGCAACACAAAGAATATTCTCAGTAATTCATTTTCAGGTCAGAAAATTGATTTCCCAACAGTTGCTCTGCTGCATTTTTCTCTTGGTAATTGAAGATCCCTAAATGTTGCAGGAGACCCAACATCCTGTAGCGGTTTGACTGTTGGCTATGAACTCAGAAACCAGGGATCAATTTCCCACTCGGCCACAGAAACCGACTGGGAAAGTCACATACTCTCAGCCACAGAAAACCCATGATCGGTTCACCTTAGGGTCACCATGAGTTGGAAATGACTTGAAGGCACATAACAACAGCAAATGTTGCAGAGAAATAATTGTGTGGATAAAAACAGGTGAACTTTCCGTGCACAAAACAGGTTTCCTAGTCAGAAATATTATTTTCTATGCAAACCAGAGAGCTGGTGTGGTGTAGTAGTTTGAATGTTGAGCTAGGACACTAGGAGTTCAGGATTTGAATCCTCACTCAGCTTTGGAAACCTACTTGGTCACCTTGGGCAAGGTCACACTCTCTCAGCCTCAGTAGAAGGCTAGGGCAAACCCCCTCTGAACAAATTCTGCCAAGAAAACTCTGTAATAGGTTTCAGGCATCGATGTGGGGGAGTCTTGGATCATATTACAGATTACTGTATGGCATGGCAGATGGAACTTCTAATGGGTGGGGTTTTTTTTATTTTATTATCTGTTGGATTGTATTCCCCACAGCCATTATTTTCTATGCAGAAAAAGCTGCTTCCTGCACAGAAAATGCTGTTTTCTGCATGCTCAGCAGACACACATACAAATAGGTTGTGCAGAATAAATTCTCAGACTGCAGTTTTCAAAGACTTTCTTGCAGTGAGAAGCAAATTACTAACATTATGCATTGCTTCTTCCAAGAACAACATTAGTAAAGAATCACATTCCTGGTTTATACAATATAGCTGTACCAGCTTGATCTGGCTAACTGTTCTAATTCCATCCTAAGGAATACTATGATCTGTGGCTTGGGGGGAGATGAGAGGCTCTGCTGCAGTTCAGGGCCAACAGTGCGATAACCAGTGATGTATTTAAGTCTTTTACTCGGAGTCTCAAGTCAAGTCTCAAGTCTCTACTTTCGAGTCTCAAGGCAAGCCTCAAGTCCCTGAAGATACTTTCAAGTCAAGTCTCCAGTCTGGAAGTCAACTTTATACCCCAACCTGCCTTCCAGAATTTCTGGACAGAGTTGAATAAAGTCAGTTTTAACAAGTTAAGCAGAGTTGGTCCTCCACATTTGTGATTCTACCATCTGCAGCTTTGGACATTGGGAATAGGATCTTTCTTACTCCCCATTTCCAAAGCTGGAGGATTTTTCAGAAGTGGGGAATAGGATCCTTCTTAGTCCCCATTACTGAAGCTTCAAAAACTTTAGAAGGAAGGATACTTCTTCCTCAAGCCTGTTGCTGAAGACATTTGCTGTTCCCCTCTGAGAAATGCACCCACAGTTTGGGCTTAAGACAGATTGTCATGTGGCTGGTAGCAAAAACAGATGGAAGCGTTGTTGAAAGTTGTAAGGTTTCTGGATGAATGTGTTAGGTTACCGAACCAAGGGAAGCAAGTCAGTCACTACAAATATACAAGTCTAGAGTCAAGTCGAGCAAGTGCATCATTTATTGTCGAGTCGAGTCTGAGTCGAGTCACTGAAGCGATTTAAGTCCGACTTGAGTCCAAGTCAATTGACTCGAGTCTACATCACTGGTGATAGCAGTAGCCAAAAAGCCAATGCAAATCTGCACTATACCAACAGGAGTATAGCATCCAGATTGAGAGAAGTAGTAGTGACACTCTATTCTGCTTTGGTCCAACCTTACCTGGGATCCTGTGTCCAGTTCTGAGAACCACAGTTCAAGAAGGACATAGATAAGCTGGAAAATGTCTAGACAGGGGCAAAGAAGACGATCAAAGATCTGGAAATCCCCAAGCCTTATGAGGAACAACTTAGGGAGCCGGGCATGTTTAGGTTGGAGAAGACTCAGAAGTGACGTGATAACCATCTTTAAACATCCAAAGGGATGGCATGTAGAAGATGGAACAAGCTTGTTTTCTGCTTCTCCAGAGACTAGAACAAGAACTAATGGATTCAAATGGCAAGAAAAGATATTCCATCTAAACATTAGGAAGAGCTTCCTGATACTAAGAGCAATTTGACAGTGGAATCCGCCGCTGCCTCAGTGGGGTGTGCTGGGGTCTCCTCCTCCTTTGGAGGCTTTTAAAGAAAGGCTGGATGGCCATCTGTCCAAGGGAGGGCTTGGGTTGCGTCTTCCTGCGTGGCAGAAGGAGGCTGGACTGGATGGCACGTGTCACCCCTTCCAGCTCTATGATTCTAGGGGAGTGGACTGGAGCTCTCTCTTGGAGGATTCAAGCTGTGCCAGCCCCTTTTTCCTCTCCACCCTCTCTCTCTTTCTTTCTCTCTTTCTTTCTTGCCCCATCTCTCCTCCTTCCACAACCCCTTTCTCCCATCCGCTCCATTCAGATAGTCCAGTACGTAGGGTCAGATCTGGACTCTGGACTCAGGGGTGGGCAAAAAGTGGGGATCTTCCACATGTTTTTGGACTGCAATTCCCAGCAGCCCTAGCCAACATAGCCAGTGGTGACTGATGCTGGGAGCTGGAATATTTGCTTGCCCAAGACTGAGTTCATTGTTTCTAAAGGCCCTTTGGAACCAGGCTTCAGGTTCCAGGTCAAGCACCCTCCCTATAAAGCAGGCAGTGCTAACGTTCCATTTTTGGACTACAATTCCCAGCTGTGCAGGTTAGGGGATCCTGGGTGTTGTAGTCTTACAGGGGAACATTTCCATATGCTGTGGTTGATAGAAAACTGGAAGCATTTTCCCCAGAATCCACCAGCCATCTTGACCACTGGCCTTACCAGCATGGGATTCTGGGAGATATAGTCTTTCATCACATGTTCAGTCCAAATTTAAGTAAAAATGGAACTATCACTCCCAGAAACCCCCAGCCAACATCACTCCTAGCCATCTTGGCTATGGTATTCCTGGAACTGTCGTCCCCATGTGCTCCGATCTAAAAGTTTTTCAAAATGGAAGCCTTGGCTGCCCAAACACAAGAGTCTCTTCCGGCCACGATCAATAGAGATGGCATAAGACAGATGTGGATCCCGGGAACAGGTCATCCCTGGGACCTTTGCCAAGCGATTCGCGAGGACATCACACATTAGCAAGACAAATGGAGGCCGCTTTCCTCCGCTGCGTAGGTGGAGCAGAACAGGTCAGGGAGGACGTCCTGGCGAAGGAACCAGCTGCTGCTCCATAAGGACACTGAGGGACAACTCTGGCACGGAGGGGAGGTGTTACAAAGGCACTTTCAGGACAGCTGTTGATGACCTTCAGGGAATTCCCTGAAAGGGGAAAAAAGTAAGGGCTGGAATTCTACTGGCGTCTTGTTGTTTGTCTCATTGTCGTATGTCTTCACACCATTTCTGTCTCATAGCAACCTAAGGTGGACCGATCCTGGGGTTTTCTCTGCAAGGTGTATCTGTTTTACATATTACATTTCTCCTGAAGGGTACTCAAAGCAGCTTACAGTATAAATAAAACAGAACCTCTCAGACAATATGAGTTACAAAAGTTAGGACAGCATTAACTAGTACATTAAATTAAAATGTTGGTTTTAAAACATTAAAAGGGTTAAAATATTTAAAATACACATCGCAAATGAAAAGAGCACACCGAATTGCCCATCACTCCACCCTGGTCAGCCAAGGCTAAAGGCCAGTTTAAACAAGAAGGTCTCTGCCTGCAGGCAAAAAGACAACGGAGAAGGGGCACATCAAATCTCCCTTGGAAAGGAGTTCCAAAGCTGAGGAACGGCTACCAAGAAAGCTGTCTCCAGTATCCTCACCGGGCAAGACTTTGAGCTCGGTAGGATGGAGAGAAAGCCTTCCCCTGCAGATCATAAGACTCAGGCAGGCTTGGGGAGACATGGGCTTTCTGATAGTCTGAACTAACCTAAACCGTAGAAGGCATTAGAAGTCAAAGCCAGCACTTGTGCCCAGAAACGGGCCAGCAGTTGGCAAAGCTGCTTCAGGCGGGGAGTTACATGATCCCCATAGCCAATCCCAATTCACATGCTACAACATTTTGAAGTTTCTTCAAAGGTGGCGGGGGTTAGCTTCACCTTACTGTCATGTCCCCATCCCAGGACACAGACTGGACCCTTCCCAATAGCCACACTCCTAAGACAGGAGAGGGACAATACTTACGATATCCAGTGCAGGAGGAAAAGAGAGAGCCTGAGAGTCTCAGAGTCTTTATATAATAAATGCTCATTAATTAGGTAAACAGCTGTGGAAGACTTTGAGCCTATATAAAGAGGGACCAGAATGGGACGAAGATGTTGCAACCGTTCCCAGCGGTGGAAGCAACCAGGCTTACATCCTGACTCCTTGCTCATGCTCCTAGAACCCTTGATCTTCACCCTAGGTACGGACTTTGCACTGGACTGTCACTCTGGATTTCCTGTGAACTCAGATTACAAAATGATGACCAGTAATTTGCTAACAGACTAAAGCCATTTCCGCACTACGCTGTTCTAGTGCTATTATTCCACTTTCAACCTCCTATGGAATCCTGAGGTTTGCAGTTGAGGGAGGAACCTTGAAAACTGTCAGCGAGAGAGCTCTTGGGCCTCAGTAAACTACAAACCCCAGGATTCCACAGGACGTTGAAAGTAGAATAATAGCACTAGAACAGCGTAGTGCAGAATGGCCTAAAACGAACTTTTCTTGCGGCTGCTGATAAGAGGCTTTAATTAGATAGCTGTAAGCCCTGGCTGGTGGTCAGCGCAGGAAACTCCGAAGCTGAGACAGTGTGACTTACCCAAAGTTACCCACTGGGTTTCCATAACTGACTGGGGATTCAAACAGTGGTCTCTCATCCAACTCTCCAGCCATTACACCAGGCTGTTTCCAATACGGTGACCCTATCACAAGGTTTTTTTGGCCACATCTCTTCTATGGCGGTTTGACATTCCACCTTCTGACACCGAGAGAATATGGCCAGCCTAAGGTCACTCAATGGGTTTCTCTGGCTGAGAAGGGATTCAGACCCTACTGGAGTCCTATCCATGCGTAAGCTCCCTTACAGAAGAAGGCGGACATTGTTGTCCATGGTGGAACGTCTATGTCCAGGTCAAGGTTGTAGAGGGAGAGTGACACATGCAGTGCCCTTGTCCACCGACGTACGTTAAAACCCGAGCAGGATTCACCGCTCCTCTAACATGGAAACCATTTGCTAACATTGGAGTTAAAACAGACAGTTAAAACAGTTAAAACATTGGATTCAAACAGAAGGGACAGAAGAGAGGTAGTGGAGGTGGAAATATAGAAATTATAGACAAGTGGAAACAGCTCAAACAGCAGTAATAAAACAAGCCACCTGTGACTCAAAAGACATGAGATGGAGCTCATGCAAGTTTAAGCCAAATAAAACTTGTCCATTTTTTAACAAAAACATCTGTTATTTTCTCTGTAAGAGACTAACATGGCTACTCCCTCCCCTTGAAAATCAAAGCATGAAGCAGGTGAGTTTTAAAAGAGGATGGGAGGACAGAGAGAGAGAGAGAGAGAGAGAGAAATAAACAGTCTGCTCAATGAACATTTTATTTTTCCAGTGAGAACTGTTGTTTTATGGGATAAATCTCTAGGATTTTGTAACTGGAAAAATGCCTGTCCTTGTTTGCTAGATTTGCAGCCCGCTTTCACCTTCAGTGAAACGTATACGGCTCTCCTGTTCACTTTATTTTCACAACAACCTTGTGACTGAGGCCATTTCTGCACTACACTGCTACAGTGCTATTATTCCATTTTCACCATCTTATGAGATTCTGGGACTTGCAGTTTAGGGAGGGGCCTTTAGAATTCCCAGCCAGAGAGCTCTTCAGCCTCAATAAACTACAAACCCCAGAATTCCCCAGGATGTTGAAAGTGGAATAATAGCGCTATAACATTATAGTGCGGAAATGGCCCAAGTGACCGGTTCAAAGTCACCTCATGAAGTTCTTCAAGCAGAGGGGATTAGAATTGGGTTCTAACTCCTACACCATGCTGCCAACCCTCACGCCCTCCACAGGCAGTCCCTTCTCTCCACAGAGTCATTAACCTGCATGCCCATTATCCACAGTCAGCTCCGAATTATGTGGGGTGCAATCAGGAAACAGGTACCCACGTGTCCATAACACATCGAGGGATGACGAGTCAAATGGCTCATTTCCCCTATGCTCTCGTCATTATAGATCCTCTTTATCATTGCTTGGGTTTTCCTCTTCATTTGATTTATGGCCCATCCTCACCCAACACTTGGGCGGAGTAAATTAAAATCAATAAATCAGTGTCTGATGTCAGTAAGATGCCAGTAATGGACTGGACCGGGGCAAACAAACCAAAGCTTAATACAAGGCTGCATTCGATGTTAAGGGCAATGCAGATTCCTTAAGATTAACATGTTGTCCTTCCCTTAAGATGGATCTCTGAGTGATGGAAATTCCTGAATGAGGAAAATCGCTGTTTTCCTCAGAAAACAGGCTTGCAGATAAAGTTCTGTAGTAGTCTTCCAACGACCAATCAGAAAGCAAAGCGTTACAATGCAAGATACCGATGAGAAGCAAATCCCAAGCCATGGCAAATAGATGTCTTGCACCACTCAGGAGAGCGTTTTTGTTTTTTTAAAAAAACAAACTTCTGCAAAATGTATCAGCTCGTTAATGGATCATCCAGCTAATGAAAGCAAAGCGACCAGGAAGAAAACCAGCTCATTTGTAATGTGGTGCTAGAGAAGCGTTCCACAGATAGGATGGGACCGAACCCTGAGAGCGTGCCAAGATGACTGAAATGAGACTGTCATATTTTGATATATCGTGGGATGACAGGACTATGAGATTTAGCACTAATCCCTCTTCTGCCACCAACTGTGAGGTTTTCCACTCATACGCCTTCTGCAACATCCTCCAAAGCTCAAAGGTATCATACAAAAAGGATGAAAGGGAAAAGGAAAAAAAGGGGGGGGGGAGTTAAGCAGAAATTGAGACATAACATCACAGATTACTTAATACCTCTAAATCCTAACACCACTCAAACTCACATCTCTCACTCATATCCTGGCTAACTCTGGCCATTTCTGCACTAGACTGTTCTAGCGCTATTATTCCACTTTCAACATCCTATGGAATCCTGAGGTTTGCAGTTTCGGGAGGGGCCGACCGGCCCCTCCCGAAACTGCAAACCCCAGGATTCCACAGGATGTTGAAAGTGGAATAATAGTGCTAGAACAGTCTAGTGTGGAAACAGCTTAAGACTCTAACTAATCTGTATCTCTGACCCTGACTCAGACTCTTCTAACTCTCCCTCCCTAACTCCCACACACACCTGACTTCTTAAAATCCCTTTGAAACACTCAGCCAATCACCAGTAACTCCCAATATCCCAAACTCTCACCTGTTCCCAACCGATCACCATATTTTACTGTTACCCTGTTGTCTGGGGGTCCCGGGAGGGACACCAAAATGTGCTCAACTAAAGGTGGGGAGAATCAGCTCAGAGCACGGCTTAGCCTTACGAGAGGCAGGGTAACGTAGCGAGATGTTGAACCCTATGTCTACGGGGTCAGGCCGAGTCAAGGAGCACACAGAAGTTGAAATAATAAATGATGTTTATTAAACACAAGCAAAACAGTGTACGCGACACACTCATGCAAGATAACTAAAGAAAATAAAGGTTGGAGCGGTATAGAGGGATTTTTAGAGGAGTTGCTGGTTTGGGTGATACTTCATCTGTCCTGAAGTCCGGGAGAAAATGGAGAGTGAAGCTGGGGTTCGATGTATCTCGGCACGTGCAGCTGAGGGGAAGGCTCGCCGGACAAAGCGACAGCAAGGTGGGATGGAAGCCAAGAGCGATCCGAGGAAGCGCTCGAAGTCAGGGGTTTTTATAAGGAGAATGGTGACCGCAGGCTAGGTCAGACTTAGGGGAAAACAGTAGATTTGGAGCTGGAGACAAAGCCTCCGAAAGGTCAGAATTTGAATGGTTGCATTAGAGCCGAATTTATCAATAGAGCAGCCGGTATGCAAACGTGGAATACTTGAGCGTTGTATAGTCCGATCATCCAGCTGCCAGGGCGGGGCAGAGGATCTTTTGAGAGCTGCTCGCATACCTAATGGAGGTACTTGCCTTGAGGTCTCCTAAAGCGGCGAGTCGGCTGTTTTCTGGCCTGCCTGTATTGTCTAGGAATATTACGGCGATTATCGGCCGAGCCTGTGTGCGTGCTTGTCCGGGGGCCTCGCAAGCACGTGGAAGGGAATAGATAAGTGAAGCCGAATTTATGATATCAGAAGGATATCTTTTAAATCCCCAAAGCTCGGGCTAGCCAGGGCAGTAACATTACCATCATTCCTCTGATAAAAGCAACATTTTCCTTTCAAAAGTCTATCACGTCACAACGTCCCACCGGAAACGATGGTAGCGCTTGTGTCTCCCGTCTGACTCTCAACCACCTCCATTGGGAACACGCAAAAATGTGGAAACACACATAGACAGAATTGTCCTTTTATGGGAAATACAGTTTGAATCCAAACACTACTCGAAGTGGCAGAAACTGAACAGCGTTCTCTAAAGAAAGAATATATAGGTCTGAACAATAATCATTCAGCTCGTCTTACATAGAATCATAGAGTTGGAAGAGACCCCAGGGGCCATCCAATCCAACCCCCTGCTATACAGGAACACCCATTCCCAACAGATGGACATCCAGCCTCTGCCTCAAAACCTCCAAAGAAGGAGACTCCACCACACTCCCAGGCAGCAGATTCCACTGCCGGACAGCTCTGACTGTCAGGAAGTTCTTCCTGAGGTTCAAGTGGAATCTCCTTTCCTGCAGCTTGACTCCACTGCTCCTTGTCCTAGTCTCTGTGGAGCTGTGGAAAACAAGCCTGCTCCCTCCTCGACATGACATCCCTTCAGATATTTAAACACGGTTATCATGTTCCCTCTTCACCTTATCTTCTGCAGACTAAACATCCCCAGCTCCCTAAGCTGCTCCTCAGACGGCTCCATGGCTTCCAGACCCTTTACCATTTAGGTCACCCTCCTCCAGACACGCTCCACCTTGTCAATATCCTTCTTGAATTGAGGTGCCTAGAACTGGACACAGTATTTCAAAAGAGGTTTAACCAATGCAGAATAGAGTGACCCCATGAATTTCCAGGGTTTTCTTAGTCAAGGAATCCTTAGAAGTGATCTTGTCAGTTCCCTCCTCTGAAACAGAGCCTACACCACCTGGTATTCCTTGGTGGTCTCCCATTCAAGTGCTAACCAGGGCTGACCCTGCTTAGCTGTCAAAAAAACAGATGGTATCTGATGGTGCCTTTGGATATTTAGGCTGCGACTGAACTCGATTAGAGAGCAAATCACAAAAGCAACAATAATCTAGTTTGATGTACAGCCAAGTCAGAAAGCCCTTCTCAGACATTCAAATGAAGAGGTGCAGAGGGACTGTGCATGCACTGCTTGTCCCAGCGTCCCCATCCCTATGGGAGGGAGGTCCAAACTTTTGTGTATTTAGCACAAAAGGGTTTGTGGAGGGGGGCTGTTACCAAACACATTCAACTAAGTGCATTTAGTAGAAGCCTCTGTGCAATTAGGAATCTCACATAGTTCCATTTAAGTGCACACAAAAACGGTAGGGTTTTTTTTTCTATTAAAAAAATGCAGTGTTTTAGCTTCGGTTGCTTATAACAATTATTCTTCTTTAACTGCTGCTGCTGCATTTATCAGTTAGCTACGATATTTCTCCTGCTGCGACAGAAAAAAAAATGTTGCTCCTTTGATTACGTATTTTTGGCTGTATCTCTTTTACCAGCCACCTCAGCTATTTTTGTTTCCTGGGGGGCACAGGTTCAATCCATTAACTATATTGTTGCTATCAAGAAAATCATCCTCCCCGAATTTGTTTACTAAAGACGTGGAAAAATAATCAAGTCTTGGCTTTGTTTTCTCTACCACACTTGCATTCCTCACCCATCTTTCTTTGCATCCTGTTGGGAGACTTTGCTTTTTCTTCCTGCGTGGAATGTCATACACATTTTCTGCGCGCATTTTCCCTAAACTATGAATTCCCCTCATGGACTTTATCTAATGCACATATTTTCGTTCCCCATCTCCATTGGCTAATTGTGTGTTTGTGTCCATTTTTCAATTGTCTGGGTGTTTGGTCATTCATTTTAAAAATGCCTGTGCATTTGGGGACATACTTTATTTCTTAAAACCGTGGATTCATATTCTCATAGAGTGGGAGGGCAATGCAAGAGTCATCAAGTCTGACCCCACTGCCACACAAGAATACATTGTTAGGCTTGAAATCTGGGGCTCTGTAACTTGGTATAAAATTAAGGCTATTTCCACACTAGAAATATAGTGCTATTATTATAGTGCTATTATTCCACTTTCCACATCCTATGGAATGCTGGGGTTTTCAGTTTAGAGAAGGGCCTTTGAGGCCCCTCCTGCAAACCCCAGGATTCCATAGGATGTTGAAAGTGGGATAATAGCACTGTAACAGTCTAGTGCAGAAATGGCTCAATACTTTGTCATCATTAACTGTGGTATAAATTGGCATTTTAGACGCTCAGGGCTCATCGAACAACCTTGCTTTAGAATTGCTTATTCTGCTCTGCTCCTGTTTATAATCAGTATGTACAAGCGAAGGGCTCTTGAAATGTCAGCAATATCTTCCAGAATGACCTGGGATGTAACAGGGTTATGTAGACTCGAGAAGTTAAGAGTCAGTTCGAGTGTCACATGTGTACAAGCTGTGACTCTGCTAATGCTGATGCAAGAATCTTCTCTTTTCTGTACGTATTCTTTAATACAAACATAAAAATGGTAAAGGAAGGGAAGCCTGAAAGAACAAATCATCCTTCCTGGGATCCTTTGGCCAAAGTTATATGCGTGTCTGTCTTTCTTTCCTTCTCTTGTCTACCTTCCTACCCTGTGTTTGGAGGTTCACGTCAGCTCCATGTTCCACCTGGGGATACGGTAAAGGTGTGGTTTACCGTAAAGGTGTGGTTACGGTGGTTTACGGTAAAGGTGTGGTTTATCCACCCTAACAACATAATTATTCCTGAAAGATTGCGGTAAAGATTCCTAAAAAGATGCAAAGTGCTCACTAACTTCCAAGTGGTGGAAAGAGGGAGAATAGCTGGAGCAAAGAGAGACCCCCATCCTGCTCCATCTTTCTTACTCAGCAGCCAAGGATGGTGTGTATCTCTGTGTGTGTGTGTGTTTTGTGATTTGCATTGTTATGCCCTGAGGGCCTGTATATTTGATGCCAAGTGTCTTGTCAAACCACCTGAGGTGCAGCAGCTCCACCGGAAGGAGGAGCAAGGCCGGGGCCACGCGTGATCTCTCTGGAGAGCTTATTATTCCTCATGTTTTTGGCCCGTCGCCTCAGGGGCTGAGCCATAAATTAGTCTCTCGGCTCTGCTCCCTAATTTAGTGATCTCCTCCAAGGGCTGCTGCTTCATTCAGAGTTTAAAACACGGAAATAAGCCACTTGGGAAAAAATGAGTCCATTCATCCCTCCACCAAGGGAGCCAACAGGCTGTGATACTTCCTGGAAGTCCCAGGTGAAGGAGAGGATAGAGGATGGAGTTTCTTTGCATTGGGAGAGCTCCCAGGGGAGAGAACTTTGTTGCTGCAATTGCCATCTACTTTACGGCAACCTTATGAATGAGCAACTTCCAAGACACCTGATTACCATCTGCCCTGCTGATATCTTCCAGACTCAGGACAGCAGGCAGAACTTCCCCCTTGAAGTCAAGCAACCCCTATTTTGATGACCAAAACGGTCAAAGGCCTGCAAACCGTCAAGCCTTGCGAGGAACAGCTTCAGGAGCGAGGTGTGTTTAGCCTGGAAAAGAGAAGGTTAAGAGGCGATGTGATAGCTACATTTAAATATTTGAAGGGATGTCGTAGGGAAGATGGAGCAAGCTTGTTTTCTGCTGCTACAGAAACTAGGTCATGGAGCAATAGATTCAAACTTCAGGAAAAGATTCCACCTAAACATGAAGTGGAACATGAAGTTCCTGGTGGTAAGAACAGTTCAATGGTGAAATATGCTGCTTGGGAGAGTGGTGGAGTATCCTTCTTTGGAGGTTTTTAAACAGAGACTGGATGGCCATCTCCAGGAGTTCTTTCATTGTGTGTTCCTCCACAGCAGAAGGGGGTTCGACTGGCTGGGCCCTGTGGTCTCCTTCCAGCTCCATGATTTTGTGATTCTACGACCTGTAGGGACAGAACTGGGCTTCCCAAAACTCAGGGTCCAGCCCTGAATCTCAGAGTTCCGGCCTTCTTCTCTGCTTCTCAGAGTGAGGGGAAGAAATCTCAGGGTGAGAGCACTGCCTCGGAAAGTTTGTATATCTGTGTATGCCTCTCTCTGTGTATAATAGTCTCTCATTTATTAGACTTTTGTGTTTTGCATCTGAATGTATTTATGTATTCATATATTTATGAATTCATACATTTATGAC
The DNA here is from genome assembly GCA_030412105.1 of Cyclura pinguis. Taxonomy (NCBI): domain Eukaryota; kingdom Metazoa; phylum Chordata; class Lepidosauria; order Squamata; family Iguanidae; genus Cyclura; species Cyclura pinguis. Next base: position 3,287,490 of record CM059601.1, read on the forward strand.
TGCATAAGAGAAAAATCTTGTTTTTACAAAAACTAAAAAAAAAACCAAATATGAAACAATTCTATGTAAAAGTACATGGATCAAAAACAGTTTAAAATACAATGGAAACATAATTAACAAAATGTAAGATAAAAACCTAGCACATGACTTTCAACACATTTTTGCCATGTCAGAAATCAACGACCTGCCTAAATAAAAATGGGGGGGGGGGCAGTGGTGTGGGGGTGGGAGGCGAGGGAGGTGCACCCTGGGTGGCATTTTTTGGGGCTGCTTCTTGCCTGCCCCCCGGTTCGCCGTTGCCCCTCTCCCATGTGCCGCCGCCCTGTCCCCACGGGCCGTTGCCCCGGCTCCGCCCCTCCGCCCCCAACCACGCCTACCCCTACCCCCTCACGCTAAGCTGTGCCACCGGAGGGATGTCAGCTGGAGGAGAGAGATCAGAGAGGGGGTCGTAAAAGGGACTTCCGCAACCCGGGAGCAACCACTAAGCCGTTAGGACGGCCTCGTGTCGGGGGGTACTGCCAACTCTGCCGTGCCCGGCTTAGCCGCGCTGCAGCCGTCTCGCTGGGTTTCCTTCGGTGGGGCGATGGGAGAGCGGAGTCGGGCCAGAGCGTGGGAACCAAGGTCGTTCCAACAGACTGGTTCCAGCTAGTGCGTGAGAAAAGGGCTGGGAGAGGCGAGAGGTGTTCAGGCAGTGAAACTGCCCGTGCATCCTCAGTTCTGGAAAGAAGATTGTCTGTGTGCTGGATTGATCTTTAATAAAAGCTTTCTGGGTCTGCCCGTGGATGCTGCTTATTGAGTTAGGATAAGGCCACACATTACATCTCGTCTCCCACGTCCCCAACGAATGTGCCTGTGATTCTGTGATGTGACGGTGATACTGTGACGCTGGCGGTATCAAGAGAAACAAAGCCCAAAGATATTAAGACTCAGGCAGACTCACAAAGGGAGACAAGACGGCCTTTTAGATAGTCCGAACCGAAGCCAGGTAGGGCTTTAAAGATTCTGAAGGGCATATGCTGTGCGACTGTGGTTAGAATCGTAGAATCACAGAGTTGGAAGAGACCCCAGGGGCCACCCAGTCCAACCCCCTGCCATACAGGAACACCCATCAAAGCACTCCCGACAGATGGCCATCCAGCCTCTGCTTAAAAGCCTCCAGAGAAGGAGGAGACTCCACCACACTCTATGGGGGCAGCAGCAGATTCCACTGCTGGACGGCTCTGATCATCAGGAAGTTCCTCCTGAGGTTCAAGTGGAATCTCCTTTCCTGCAGCTTGGATCCATTGCTCCTTGTCTTAGTCTCTGGAGCAGCAGAAAACAAGCCTGCTCCCTCCTCAACATGACATCCTTTCAAATATTTAAACTTGGCTATCATGTCCCTTATTAGTCTTCTCTTCTGCAGACCAAACCTACCCAGCAACCTAAGCCGTCCCTCATGGGGCATAGCTTCCAGACCCACTTTGGTTGCACTCCTCTGGACACCTTCCAGCTTGTCGATATCCTTCCTGAACTGAAATGTCCAGAACTGGACACAGTATTCCAGATGAGGTCTAACCAAAGCAGAACAAAGTGGTACTATTACTTTCCTTGGTCTGGACACCATACTCCTATTGATGCAGCCCAGAACGGCGTTGGCTTTCTTGACTGCCGCATCACACTACTGACTCATGTTCAGCTTGTGGTCTATTGACTTGTTACTTGACGTTTCGCGTTTCGTGACATCATCAGGCCCTGTCCTCTGTGACGTCAAAATAAGGTCATTTCTGCATCTCAGATTTGGACCTTGACATCTCACAAGTCCTGGCAGGCAGCTGAAACAGCCACAATTCTCCCACACTCAACTCTTTGCCTTTTTCCCTTCCCTTCCACCTCCCCGCTCTCTCAGTTCTCTCACAACTTATATACGTGTGCAGACGGGGTGCCGTTAATGCTGGCACGGTGCACGGCATTCCTGCCACAGTTTTATCATCACTGACAGAAGCAGAGGATGGAAAAAATATTTGTAGTTTTTCATTCTCAGGCTCAAAAATTTTCTAGTTCTTGGGGAATACTGTCAGAAAAGAAGAATAGACCAGTGAGAATTTTGTGTGGTTTTCTCCTGGTATTTGAACATCCCAAGGTGTTGCTGAGACAATATTCTGAGGGAAAAAATGTGGGATTTCTGTGCAAAAAAACTCCCCAGTTTCTACACAGAAAACTTTGTATCCTGCATGGAAAATAGGCTGGGTTTTTATTACAAAAAAAAAAAAGAGTCTTAGCAAAATAATTCCTCTACAATATTTTGGGACATTTCAATACAGCAAGAATACATTCATTTTCTCCCACAGTGGGGAGTAAACAACCATAATTATTTGTCTTTGCATGTGAGGACAAAGCAATTGAGGTTTTACTTCTGTAAATGGGAGTTGCCTAGCACTAGAATCTACTATCCTGATACCACACACTTTGAAGGAGACAATTTGGGCTCTAGGGCAGCTGAAAGCACCTGTGTCATTGGGACACTCGATGCACTTCGGGTTCTGGTTTTAACTTTAAAGCAGGTTTTTATGGTGCTGAACCTACTTTGGGGGAGAGGATTCAGCATTTTAATGGATTCTTTTGAAATTCTCTCTAAAACACAAAGGGGATCACTGCCCCACTGATATGGAAGCCACAGACCACCACTTACTAAATACCTCCCTCTGGGAAATTTCAAAATGATTCAAAGTATCTGTATGCGTTGAGGAATATGAGAGATGAATGAACATCAAAGGTAGAATAATTAGCATTTTAAAGTAGAAGGTGAGCAACAACCAGTCCCAGACAATCACTGTCATCTACAAGGTTTAGCAGAGAAATAAAGCAGGCTTAGGGCCTTTCTGCACTACACTATTATAGTGCTATTATCCCACTTTCAACCTCCTGTGGAGTTCTGGGGTTTGTAGTTTCCTGAGGCCGAGGATCTGTTACTGCCCTGGCTAGTCCGAGCTTTGGGGATATTAAAAGATATCCTCTTGATATCACAATTGGGCTGCACTTCTCTATTCCTCTCCACGTGCTTGCGAGGCCACCGGACAAGCAGGTAAACAAGCTCGGCCGTTAACAGCCGTAATATTCAAACTACCATACAGGCAGGCCAGGAATAGCTGACTCGCTGCTTTAGGAGACCTCCAGGCAAGTACTCTCACTAGGTGTGCACGCCACCTACAAAAGATCCTCTGCCCCGCGATGGCAGCTTGATGGGTAACCTATGCAATACTCAAGTACTCTGCGTCTGCATACTGGCTACTCTATGGAGAATCTCTGCGATAACTCAATCATTCAGATTCTGACCTTTCGGAGGCTTTGTCTCCAACTCCAAATCTATTGTTTTTCCCCAAGTACGGCATAGCCTGCGGTCACAATTCTCCTTATAAAAACCCTGGATTCCGAGACCTTCCTGGGATCGCTCCCGAGTTTCATCCCGCCTTGCTGCCGCTTCGCTTGGCGAGCCTCCCCTCGGCTCCACGTGCTGAGCTACGTCGCACCCCAGCTTCGCTCTCTATTTTTCCGGGCTTCAGGACAGGTGAAGTATCACCCAAACCAGCAATCCCTCTAAAAATCCCTCTATACCGCTCCAACCTTTATTTTCTTTAGTTATCTTGTATGAGTGTGTCGCATACACTGTTTTGCTTGTATTCAATAAACATCATTTATTATTTCAACTTCTGTGTTCTCCTTGACTCAACCCGACCCTGTAGACATAGGGTTCAAGATCTCGCTAAGTTACCCTGCCTCTCGTAAGGCTAAGCCGTGCTCTGAGCTAATTTTCCCCAACTTTAGTTGAGCACATTTTGGTGTCCCTCCCGGGACCCCCAGTTCACAGGGTAACAGATCTCTCTGGCTGAGAATTTTAAATGCACCTCCCTATACTGCAAACATCAGGATTCCACAGGATGTTGGAAGTGGAATAATAGCACTAGCACAGTGTAGTGCAGAGAGACCCAGAGCCTTCTTTACAAAATCATATGAAGTAGGTTTACTTGTACCATAATGTGCTCTTCAAACATGGATAAGGGAAAGAATTTCACACTCTGTAAATAGAAGGTGAACAAACTGAGACTAACTGCAGAATAACAGAGGCAGAAAAGAGAATGTGGCTAATGCCAATAAACAAGTTATGACCTGAATACAATGCTATGCCCACATTCAAGAAGACATGCAAGCTGGCAATTGGTGGTGACATCTAACAGTATTTCACACCGGTGATCCAGACTTTTTAACTCTTGTCCACCATATAAGGCCAGGGAGAAGAAAGGGCATTTTCCTCAGGCTGTGTGTGGATCCCATATTTGTTGCTCCCAAGGACTCCAAAATATGTTGTTTTTACCACCAAAATGGCTAATAATGCCCCATAAATCCTCCAGGAGGTGTGCCACTGGCCATTTGTGTTTATTTGGCGGGCCTTTGGCATTGGCATCACCTTAAAAAAAAACAAAAAACAAGAAACCCTTGGCTGAGGAAATTTTTTTCCAAACAGGACTTGTTTAGCTAGCGACTTTGCGTTTGGAAACAAGTCCCACCCAGGAAGAAGCAGTGAGGGCGAAAGGGCCCCCAAATTCAAAGAAATGACACTTTGCCAGCTGAGGTTCCCAAAAATAACTTTTCCCAAGCTGGCCCTTTTTCTGAGGAGTGGCCAGGCCAGTCTAGGCATCTTCACTCCCCACAGCAGAGACCATGGCCATTTCCGCACTAGCCTGTTATAGCGTGATGATCCCGCTTTCGACATCCTCTGGAATCCTGGGGTTTGCAGTTTTGGGAGGGGCCGGCTGGCCCCTCCCAAAACTGCAAACCCCAGGATTCCAGAGGATGTCGAAAGCGGAATCATCACGCTATAACAGGCTAGTGCGGAAATAGCCCATCACTCACCAACCAAGCTCCTCCAATGACCAACACGGCCCCCTTCACCTGCGGATCTTCTCACTGTTGTAGCAAAAAGTCGACTCGCAAGACACGACAAGGGGAAAATCCTTCAAGGTTCCAAGCCTTGGCTTGCGAGGGAGTCTGCCTCTGCGTGTGTGTTGACAAATTGTCTTAAAAGCTCCGGCTTAATGGACGAGGGAACTTATCAAGCGCCTGCGGTCTCATAGGTGAGCACTGTGTACCGGCAATAACAACGCGGTTTTCATTAATAAATCAGGCCCAAGACTGGAGGACAGAATGTGCTCTTCGGAGGAGAAGAAGGAAGAAGGGAGGTTGGCAACAGACAATCCCTTGACGTTGCGCCAAGAATTCTCAACCCGTTGCCTCTCGCCGGCACTCCGCCCCCCCTCCCCGAGCCGTGTCTCCTTCTTGCTTTGGCCAGCTCCTCCAGCAAGGTGTCAGATCTCTTCCTCCTTTCCAACCTCTGAAACTACCGGTGAAAAATTAATAACATCTGCAAAGTACTCACCCAAACAAGCACCTCCAGAAGAAGGCGGCTTCTGAAGAGGATGGAGAAGGGCCCGAAGCAGAACTTGGGGCAGGACTGAGCCACCCAAGAGAAGCTGCTTTTATTTCACAATAAGCCTTCTGAGCCATTCATCCTTCTAGGTGACTTCCAGAAAATTAAAAAGAAAAAAACAACCCAACAACACCTTCACGAGGCAATCAAGGAAGTGCCACAATAAAATGCTGAAATCATTCCAAGCCAAGCTACTAAAACAAAGAATAAAATTAAATCAAAATCAGGAATACATTTTTTTAAGAAATCCAGGGTTCACCCAGACACTTAAAGACGCATCCAAGAACATAAACTATTGGTCTTGTCAGTGATACTCTGCTTTTAACATTATTAAAACAGCTACAAAAGATGACAGGGGAAAATTCATTCCTTTGAAATGTGGTGCTGGAGAAGAGTTCTACTGATGCCCTGGACTGCAAAAAAGACAAAGGAACGGGCCCAAGAGCAACTCAAGGCTAAATTCTCCCTAGAAGCCAAGATGAGTAACCTGAAGTCTTCACAGGCTTATCATAGGATAATGTGACTCACTGGAAAAGAGTATAATGTTGAGAAAAATAGAAGGTGGTAGAACAAGAAGAGTACATTATAGATGGATTGATTCGATCAAGGAAGTCCTTGCAAGTTTGCAAGACCAAGCATTCATGACTGGGACTCTTGGATTCTCTGATTCAAAGGGCTGGCATAAGTTGGAGTTGACTTGATGGCTCATAAAAACAACAAAAACAGCCAGAGTAGAATAAGCTCAAACTCTTCTTTGAAGCCAGAATAACTCCCCTGAAACCATCATACTTTGGGCAGCTCATGAGACAATGAGGCTCACCGGAAATACGACAATGCTGGGTAAAGTTAAAGCAGAAGGAAAAGAGGAAGACCACGTTATAGATGGATGGACTCAGCTGAGGAAGCCACGGCAGTCCTGAGTTTGGAAGACGTGAGCAGGGCTGTTAATAGCAGGGATATCGTGGAGGTCTCTCCAAGATTTTGGAGGGGTTGCCATAAGTTGAAGTCAATGCACATAACAACAACAATAAGCAACTGAATGGGGAAAGTATCTGTATGAGAGTGGGGTGGGGTGGAGAGGGGGCTGCTTGGCCCAATTTATAGCCCACAGCATGTAATTTCAGGGGGAAGCCCTGAGAAGTGTAATGGAAATTAACTGCCATATTTGTGTGCTGCTTTCTTCTTCAGTAGCCGGGAGATGTAGGGAGGAGGTCAGAAAGGCTAAAGCACAGAGCGAACTTAGGCTGGCCAGAGACATCAAAAACAATAAAAAGGGCTTTTTTAAATATGTCCGTAGCAAAAGGAAAAAGAAGGAGACGATAGGGTCGCTGTGCAGAGAAGATGGTGAATTACTAACAGGGGGAAGAGAAAAGGCAGAACTACTCAACACCTTCTTTGCCTCAGTTTTTTCCCAGAAGGATACAAGCGCTCAACCTGGCGGTCGGGGAGCAGGGGAGGAAGCAGGGGAAATGCGGGACATAATAGGTGGAGAGGTGGTACAGGAACACCTGGCCACACTGGATGAATTCAGGTCTCCAGGGCCAGATGAATCGCATCCAAGGATATTAAAAGAACTGGCAGAGGTCATTTCGGAACCGCTTGCTATAATCTTTGAGAAATCTTGGAGGACAGGAGAAGTTCCAGCAGACTGGAAGAGGGCAAATGTTGTCCCCATCTTCAAGAAGGGAAAAAAAGAGGACCCAAATATTTATCGCCCAGTTAGCCTGACGTCAGTACCCGGAAAGATCCTGGAGCGGATCATTAAGCGGTCAGTTTCTAATCATTTAGAAAGCAACACGGTACTCACAAGAAGTCAACATGGTTTTCTGAAAAAAAAGTCGTGCCAGACTAATCTTATCTCTTTTTATGATAGAGTTACTAGCTTGATAGATGAAGGGAATGCTGTGGATGTAGCATTTCTTGATTTCAGTAAGGCCTTTGACAAAGTTCCCCATGACATTCTTGCAAAGAAGCCAGTAAAATGCAGGCCGGACAGGGCTACTGTCAGGTGGATCTGTAACTGGTTGACTGACCATTCCCAAAGGGTGCTCCTCACCAATGGCTGCTTTTCATCCTGGAGAGAAGTGACTAGTGGGGTGCCACAGGGTTCTGTCCTGGGCCCAGGGCTATTCAATATCTTCATCAATGACTTGGATGAAGGAGTAGAGGGCATGCTGATGACACCAAATTGGGAGGGGTTGCTAATACCCCAGAGGACAGGATCAAAATTCAAAATGACCTGGACAGATTGGAGAGCTGGGCCAAGGCTAACAAAATGAAATTCAACAGAGAGAAGTGTAAGGTCCTACACTTAGGTAGAAAAAATGGAATGCAGAAATATAGGATGGGGGACACGTGGCTGGATGGCAGTACGTGTGAAAGGGATCTAGGCGTCTTAATAGACCACAAGCTGAACATGAGTCAGCAGTGTGATGCGGCAGCCAAGAAAGCCAACGCAATTCTCAACTGCATCAATAGGAGTATGGTGTCTAGATCGAGGGAGGTACTGGTACCACTCTATTCTGCTTTGGTTAGACCTCATCTTGAATCCTGTGTCCAGTTCTGGGCACCCCAATTCAAGAAGGACATGGTCAGGCTGGAGCAGCTCCAGAGGAGGGCGACCAAAATGGTGAGAGGCCTGGAAGCCAAGCCCTATGAGGATAGACTTAGAGAGCTGGGTATGTTTAGTCTGCAGAAGAGAAGGTTAAGAGGGGACATGATAGCCATGTTTAAACATTTGAAGGGATGCCATGTAGAGGAGGGAGAGGGCTTGTTTTCTGCCGCTCCAGAGACCAGGACAAGGAGCAATGGATTCAAGCTGCAGGAAAGGAGATTCCACCTGAACCTCAGGAAGAACTTCCTGACAGTCAGGGCTGTCCAGGAGTGGAATCTGTTGCCTGGGAGTGTGGTGGAGTCTCCTTCTTTGGAGGTTTTTAAGCAGAGGCTGGATGGCCATCTGTCGGGAGTGCTTTGAGGGTGTTCCTGCATGGCAGAATGGGGTTGGACTGGATGGCCCCTGGGGTCTCTTCCAACTCTACATTTCTATGATTCACAATTGAATGGTTTGCAGCTGGAAAAAATATCAAAAAATGGGCCAAACATTTTTTTAAAAGTTAAGATCTGGGACTTAAAGGCACTGACATGGGGCTTCAGGTATGCAAAAGTGGGCTTCGAGGGCCATATGTAGCCCACAGGCTGCATTTTCCCCAACCCTGCTTTTGATGACCGCCATGCTTCTCAGTTGTATTTCTCCTATCGCTTGCAGGAGTTGGGGGGAAGAGGAAATAGCAGCTGTGGATGCCATTGCCTTCTTTCCCCCCTGTTTTAAGGGGTTTTCACTGGGGCATCTGGCTTACCTCTGTAGGAAACAGTACTCTGGACCAGAAGGGCCTGTGGGCTGATCTACCCCGAGGCTCTTCGTATGTTCACTCTTCCCACCACCTATCCACACGCAGGTCGTTGCCACGTCAGTGGTGAATCTACCCTGAGTTTGATTACAGAACCTAAATGAGCTCTCCGTGGTGCTGAAACTATTCTGAAGAGTCCCTTGGACAGCTCCTTCAGAGTCTAGCACTGTCACATCCTGCCTAGGGGATGCCTCTTCAGACAAGGAAGAAAAGAGGAGACCCGGGACAACACGCTTCACTCGGGACCAGAGAAAACTAGCAGCCTTGTCTTGGAAATGGAGCCTGGAACATCCTAGGCCAAGTCTGAAGAGAAGGAATTAAAAGCCGAGCCGCTTCATCCTTTGGAGTGTGGCGGACTGAAATGGCAGCAACCAAAGAGTGGGGAAATTCTTGTCCTGCCTTAAAAGGGAAATGCTGGAATAATTGGGCCAGCTGCTCTGGTTTACAGATGGCTATAAATTAGCGCAGCCAAGACTGTTTCCTTGCTGCAAAACAACAGTTCTACAATCTCTGTGTGGCACTATGCGACATTCCCTGCCCTCTCTTCCTCGAACTTTGGCTTTCTTTTTGGACTGTTGTCTCCGGTGATTTCCCGACTAGCATTTGATCCTGCTCAGACTGTTCGAATCCCAGGCTGTTTGGACCATGCTTTTGTTCCTGCTGGCTCTGTGCGTGTGCCAGCCTAGACTAGTTTGTTTTCTCCCTTGGCTGTTATCTCAGACTCCATGGAATTCTCAGCAAAATATATATTTCATTTTCCATGCACACACAGTTCTGAATAATGACTTGCAAAATTTGTGCTCTGAATCACACAATTCTGAGTGAAGATTTTTATCTGGACTGCCTTTGCTGGGGTGGGTAGGAGATTTGTTTTCTGCCAGGGCCCAAAAGTGCTCTCGGAGTGTCTGCCATCACTACCCTTTGCAGTAGTGAATTCTACCATTAAACACTGTGCGAGGCAGCCCTCCCTTTGCTCTCTCTAGAATCTCTCACTTCAGCATCAGTGGTCAACTTCCATGGGTCGCAGCTCTGTGAAAGAGAAAGGAATAGTTTTTACTCTCCACTTTCTCTTTTCTGTGCATCATTGGTGCTTCTACCTGGCCACCCCTTACTCAACTTGTTTCTCTCTCTTTCTCTCAATTACTTACTAGTTTTAACACAAACAGTCTAATTCACAGTTTTTAAAAAAAACATTTGGAAAAAGAAATAAAAAAGAAAAGCAGGAAGAAGAAAAGAAAAAGAAGCCAAAACTGAAACACAATACTAACACTCTAAACTAAAACACTAAACCCGAAATTATAAAAATACAAAAAGGCTCTGACCACCACTCCCCAAGCCAAATTGCAATGAAGGGAGGGGGGGGAGGAATCATTATACTATTACAGATCCAACTAAATAATCCTACTAAAATTACTTGTAACCGTAACCACAAATTTTGGCATTGTTAGGTTTCTTATTGCTCAAAAAGAACATCAACAGTTTCTTATCTTTCAAAAGACCTGTATTTCATCTAGAGTCCCAAACATTAACAGAAGGTGTGGTGTAGTCTAGTATTCAACTAGAACTCTGGAAACCGGGGTGTGAATCCCTACTCAGCCAGGGAAAGACCTTGGGCAAGTCACACTCTCTCAACCTCTGAGGAAGGCAGTAGCAAACATCCTCTGAAGAAATCTGGTCAAGAAACCCTCTGATATGTATATTTTAGGGTTACCATAAGTCAGAAGGGACGTGAAGGTACAAAACAACAAACAGGAAAACACCAACAACCTTTCTCCTGTAAGGGAGTTGCTCCAGCTTCGGTTGCTCATTTCCGCAGTGGTGCTTGCATTTCAACAGGTTCACCAGCAGGGGTCAGCAACAGTCACCAGAAGTTCCTTTTTAACTATGCGGCTATAGCCATTGAGAATGGGATACTGGCTAGCTGGATGCATCTATTTGCAATTCCAGACAATAGCTGTTCGCAAGGATTGTTCAAGCTGCCTACATAAATCACAGCTTCCCTCTTCCAAATAGCCAGTGAGCTTCTCTATTTCTGATTGCAACCGATAGATATGTGAACATAAGCTAGGGATGCAAATCTTTAACTATTTCAGTCTCTCATGTGAGGATGAACAGTTACAGCAGTTTCGCCCTTGCTCCTCACTCAGAAAATCCTAGGGTGGGAAAAGACCCCAAGGACCATCCAGTCCAACACCCTTCTGCCATTCAGGAAGACACGATTCAAAAAATCCCATTAACAGATGGCCATCCAGCCTCTGTTTAAAAACCTCCAAAGAAGGAGACTCCACCACTCTCCACTGAGGCAGCAGTGGATTCTGCTGTCCAACTCCTCTTACTGTCAGGAAGTTCTTCCTAATGTTTAGATGGGGTCTCTTTTCCTGAAGTTTGAAGCCATTGCTCCATATCCTAGTCTCTGGAGCAGCAGAAAGCAGGCTTACTCCATCCTCTATATGACATCCCTTCAAATATTTAAACATGGCTATTATTTCCCCTCTTAACCTTCTCTTCTCCAGGCTAAACATCCCCAGGCTTCATAGTTTCCAGGCCTTTTACCATTTTGGTCACCCTTTTCTGGACACATTCCAGCCTGTCATTATTCTTCCTGAATTGTGGTGCCCAGAACTGGACATAATATTCCAGGCAGGGTCCATACTATTCTCCCTATAGTCAAACATCCCAAAGTATTGCAGAAAAGTTATTCTGCTGGGGAAAACACGAGGGATTTTTTGCACAAAACATTTTTTATATCCTGGAAAAAAGGATTCCCACATATAAAATAGGCTTCCTGCACAGAAAACAGTCACTAGTATCCTACATTGGCTACTCTGGCCATGTCCACACTACACTGTTATAGCACTATTGTTCCCCTTTCGAGGTTCTGTGGAATTCGGGGTTTGTAGTTTCCTGAGGCCGAAGAGCTCTCTGGCTGAGAATTCTAGGAAAAAGCATTGAGAATTCTCAGCCAGAGAGCTCTTTGGCTTCAGGAAACTACAAACCCTAGAACTGCAAACTCCAGGATCCCATAGGATGTAGAAAGAGGAATTATAGCAGTGTAGGGTAGAAATGGCCTTAGTTTTGAATGCATAACTAATTAGTATCTCCGATTCCTAGCCACTCAAACCCAACTTAGCAGCCAGCATTCGTACTGGGCAAAGGAAATCCATTCAACTTCCAACCACAGCACAGCAAAGCTCATGCTTCCACCTCCTCCTGCCTCAAAGCAAGGCCGCAATGAGGAATTCCAAGAGGAGTCCTGCTTCTGATTGTCGCAGTCTCGCTCCCTGGCAGGAGGCGGCTGCAAACGTTAATCTCCTTGCGCTCTAATTGGCAGCTGAATGGGCCTCTTTTGGCTGATGTGGCTCCTGGTTCTTAAGACGGACCGGAGGAGCGTTTATGGCAATCGTGCCATGATCCTGACTACAGAGACTTACTGAATACAGAGCAGTGAGGGATCTGTAGCTCTCGGTTACGGATTTGTAACTGCAATGCAGAATGCCAGCCGGTCCCTTCCGCACAGGAAATCCATATTCCACAGACGAAACAGCTCTGGCCAGCTCTTCAAATTATTTATTTCTTTATTCAGTGTATATCCTGCCTTTCTCACAAGAAGCCAGTGCGGTATAGCTGGTACTTTGTACATTTCTATCTTCACCTTTTACAGTTAACCTTGTGAACCCTCTGTTTTGTGAGAAAGTCATTGTTGTTGTGCCTTCAAGTTGTTTCCAATTTATGGTGACTCTAACATGAACATGAGGCTTTCTTGGCAAATTTCTTGGTGGTCTGCCTTTGAATAATAGAATGATAGAGTTGGAGGAGACCCCAGGGGCCACCCAGTCCAACCCCCTGCTATGCAGGAACATCCATCAAAGCATTCCCAACAGATGGCCATCCAGCCTCCGCTTAAAAACCTCCAAGGAAGGAGGAGAGTCCACCACTCTCCATGGAGGCAGCCGATTCCACTGCCAAAGAGCTCTGGCCGTCAGGAAGTTCTTCCTGAGGTTCAGGTGGAATCTCCTTTCCTGCAGCTTGAATCCATTGCTCCTTGTCCTGGTCTTTGGAGCAGCGGAAAACAAGCCTGCTCCCTCCTCGACATGACATCCCTTCAGATATTTAAACACGGTTATCATGTCCTCTCTTAACCTTCTCTTCTACTGACTAAACCTATGCAGCTCCCTAAGCTGCTCCTCATAGGGCTTCATGGCTTCCAGACCCTTCACCATTTTGGTCACCCTCTCTGGACTTGATCCAGCTTGACCATGTCCTTCTTGAAATGAGGTGCCCAGAACTGGACACAGTACTCCAAATGAGGTCTAACCAAAGCAGAATAGAGTGGTACCATTACCTTCCTTGATCTAGACACAATACTCCTCTTGATGCAACCAAGAATCGCGTTGGCTTTCTTGGCTGCCTCATCACACTGCTGACTCATGTTCAGCTTGTGATCTACCAAGACTCTTAGATCCCTTTCACAGGTACTGTTATCCAGCTACCTGTCCCACGTCCTGTATTTGGCTTCCTCTGAGGCCAAGAGAATGTGACTTGACCAGGGTCACTCAGTGGAATTCCATGGGAGAGGAGGGATTGGAATCCTGGTCTTCAGAGTCATCTAATTTCCCAGAGAACTGGTGGTGTCTCCATCTCAGGAGGTCGTCAAAAAGAGGTTAGACACTGGCTGCTGGGGAGGTTCTAGCTGGATTTCCTGCACTGATAGTTGGGGAGGTGCAACTGGCTGACTTTTGAGCTCCTTCCAGCTCTGGGAATCTACGATACTTACTCTAGTTAGTGTTTGCAAAATCATTTTGACACATTTCTAAATTTTTTGTGGGTCTTGTTTGCTTTGTGAAGAAAGCCAACTTAGTGTGGTGGTTTGAGCATAGGACTATGTCCATTTCCGCACTAGACTGTTATAACGCTATTTTTCCACTTGCAACATCCTATGGTATCCCAGGGTTTGCAGTTTCAGATTTGCAGGATTCCATAGAATGTTGCAAGTGGAATAATAGCACTGTAACAGTATAGTGTGGAAATGGCCTGAGTTTGTAAAGGAGAGAGAGGGCTATGAGGATGTGTATGATAGAGTTAAAATGATATACCACCTAAAAAGGAAAAATAAATTAGTTATGAAACATAGGTCCAAGGATGCGTGGGGGGAGGGGGGAAGGGATGAAATACAAACGTTGTATGTAGTTTGTATGTATGATGAATCATTAAAATAAATTAAAACACTTTTTTTAAAAAAAGGAAACCAGGGTTTGATTCCCCGCTTGGCCACAGAAACCCATTGGGTGGCCTTGGGCACGTCACATATTCTCAGCCGCCTTAAAGCCCCGTGATAGGTTTGCCTTGGGGTCAACATTAGTCAAAAATGACTTGAAGGCTTTGTATGTTTTTAATTAATTTATCATGGCTCTTGTCTAGCACAATAAACTCACTCATGATGATCTAGAGAGACATCTGGAGACTAAAGCGGAGTGGGTCAGAAGAGGTTAACACAACTGCCGTCTAATCTCACAGTCTCACATTGCAGCAAACAGGTCGGCCTCTGCTCCAGAGAATACATGGACATAAATCAGAATGGTAATGCACAAAAACCAGTTCCAGAATATTTCGGTCTTCCTGGGAATTCCATTTTGGACCTCAGAACAGCTGTCCTTGAACACAAAACAAACAAACAAACAAACACCACTACAAAGGAAGATTGAGATGAGAAACAACAGAATTGGTATATACCCACAAATTCGACAAATTCCAGCCGGCCCCTCCCGGAACTGCAAACCCCAGGATTCCATAGGATGTTGAAAGTGGAATCATAGCGCTATAACAGTCTAGTGCGGAAGTGGCCAGAGTTAAGTCTACAAAAAATGTGTGCTACCAACGTCTTTCTCTCAAGGTTGCTGCAAGATCCCTTTGAATCATCTATTTAGTTATACTTAGGAAAAGTAGTTTTCGCCTGACCTCCCCAACAATCTTCCTTAAGAAGCAGCACCTGTACTAACATATGTAATTAATTATTGTATTATTATTATTATTATTATTATTATTATTATTATTATTATTATTATTATTGCTACTACTACTACCGCCTGGCCCCTCCCGAAACTGCAAACCCCAGGATTCCATAGGATGTTGCAAGTGGAATAATAGCGCTATAACAGTCTAGTGCGGAAATGGCCACTGTGTGGGAGGAGGCAATCCTGCAGGTAACTTGGACCCAAACCATGTAGGGCTTTAAAGGCAATAACCAGCACTTTGGACTTTACCCAGAAACTAATTGGCAGCCAGTGGAGTGATTTTAATACTGGTGTGA
This sequence comes from Cyclura pinguis, assembly GCA_030412105.1. Classification (NCBI taxonomy): domain Eukaryota; kingdom Metazoa; phylum Chordata; class Lepidosauria; order Squamata; family Iguanidae; genus Cyclura; species Cyclura pinguis. Next base: position 3,302,665 of record CM059601.1, read on the forward strand.
TATACTCACTCCTGGATGTTCCTGTTACCAATCTGGCTGCCATATCTCTTCAGCTGGCACTTGGGGTGCAGGAGGACAAGAGAGGCTGTGACAAGGAATTGTTACAGGGTCCTGCTTCTGATAGTTGCAGCCTCACTTGCTACCAGGAGGAGGTAGCATCCTTCCATGTTCTGACCACCGGCTGAAAAGACCTCTGTTACTCTGTGGGGCTGCGGGCTAGAAAAGTAGATGTGGGAGGCATTTATTGTTACCCCAAAAACACGGGTGACTCTGAGGTCCACCTGCAACGCCAGTGCCTCCTTGAAATTGTGGGGAATATTAGCTCAAAAGGGGAGGCCTGCAAGATCAGGGTAACTTAATGAGATCTTTTAACACCTGTGTATACGAATACTAGTGCAGGAACACCAGGCGGAGATTCAAAGGATATCTTTCAGAAGTTTTATGGGGTGAATTAATAATCACCCACATGCCAGATTCAAGCTCAGACTAGGACTCCAAGAACAGTACTCGGACGGAAATCAGATCAGCAGAGTGATGACCAGAAACCAGTGTACTATGAGTTGGCTAGTCCAAAATTGGGGTTTAAATACTCTTTTTCTGCCTGTGTTAATGGGTCTCCAGCAGACCAAACAGTGGGGTCCAGAATGGACTAATGGTCTTAGCATTAGGTAACAAAGGACTGATGGGAATTGTGATAACTCCTTGATCGTTGGGCACGAAAAGGGATAAAGGGCAGTGGGAAGAGGGTTGAAGAAAATTCATTCAGTTTGGCCTCTGTTGTCCCTGGAGGTTGAGTTGTTGATGGACATTTGCAAGCCTATTATTGCTGGAGTTTCCCTGACTATGATCTGGCCATGCCTTGAGGTCCCATCTGACCTAGTTTTCACGCGCGTTCGGCCAGTCCTCCTCTAGCCAGTATGGCCATGCAGCCATAACAGTGTATAATTTATATCTCATACCAATTAAACTACATCAATGAGCGAGGGTATACCAGCTTGTAACATTATGATTGTGGTAATGGTGTCATGATTGTGACTGAATATTTTTAGCAAATATGAAACGGTTACAGATCTGTAACTCTAGGTTATGAATGAATCCATAAAATGCGATATGGAAAGCTGGCCTACATTTTTGTAAAGGCACCAAAATGAAAATATAGGCCCATCTTCTTGCACAACGCGATGCTGATCTGAAAACTGGATTCTCGGACATTCTGAACTGTGTTGCAGCCACACACCTCTGCACATGGAAGCCAAAGAGGTCTTTCATTGCTCCTTATGAAAGAAGCCAACGCAAGAACAACACAAGCAGACGCGTAGCTACAAGGAGGGGGCAAAATGAGGGAACTGCCCCCGCAATAAGAAGTCTTCTCCCTGCAAACTGAATTTTCTTCCAGCCCCCATATTTTCTAGCATCACAGTAACTTCACACTTCACTTGTTCATTTGGAAATACAGTTTCAGCCTCCAAAGAAAAGGAGCAGATGATATGGCTCTGTGAAGGTGAACAAACAAAACAAAGGAGTTATTGGTGTGAATAATATCCAGTGTTTCGCTCTTTGCAGTGCTAGAGATTTGAGTGCTAGAGGAAAATTTCCTTGTGTTTGTGGGAATTCCTCATTTTGCCACCTCCCTCAGCAGCTGCCTTCCTCCAAAATATCACTTGTCGAAATTCTTCAGGCATTCTAGCTGCTTGAATTTCACCTCTGGTGAAAATTAGTGACAGATTTGGGATGTCTAGATGCCTCCCTTCCAACATCACTCTCTGCTTCCAAGATACGTTTCTTATCTTATTTAAACCATTCTTAAAATGTTCAGCCAAAAGAGGGATCTCTAGATTTTCTCCGAATTTCACTGTAGGCTAATCCAGCCATAACGCAGGAAGGTAAAAAGTTTCCTCCCAGCACAGACAGAATATACATGAGAAACGTCACTAGTCACTGAAATTCTCTTTGGCTTCCTTCTGCCTCCAGCTGCTTTTCAGTGAATTTTGTATAAAACTATGACGACTCCGCAGTCTGACTAAATCCTGCAGTATTCATCCAGCTGAGATGTGGCCCAGCAGAGGGCGATACAGTTGTGGTGCTTACACAACCGATTAGGGAAAGCAAAATGACGGAAAGAGGAATGCGGCTTGCAGCTTGAGGAGAAGGTTTCGCCAGGACTGTTACGAATGGAACCCAGCGCCTCCGGCCTCCCCGTCCCCACACATTTCTGGTCCTTCACGTGTCTTCTTCCGTTGTGTGTTTATCTCACAGCGAGGGCCATCTATCATCTCAAAGCTGGCACAGTTTTGCTCCACTTGCTGGGTCGGTATTAGTCCACGACAGCCTTACGTGACACCGTGACCTACTTTCCTCATCTCCCAGAACGCCGCAGCAAGAGCATGCACACAAGCTCGGCGCAAGCAGCTCTCAGGCGAATTAATTTTTTTTTTAATATTAAAAGAGAGAGAGAGAGCTGTGGAAAGATGTAATAGGGCCTTTTTAAAAAATTCATGGCTGCCTTCAAGAGGTTACTCAAGGTAAGGCCGGTGCAACAGACCGCCCAAATATGCCGGGCAAAGAGAAAAGGAGAAAGAAGAGGAGAAAATAATTTTTCACATACATATTAAAAAACAGGGCTAGCATTTTTGAGAAAGTGAAGGCACTGCTTGCAGAGGGAGTAAACAGCCATTTCACTTGCCAAGCGTTGGACGAGTGGCCCGGTCTGGGCCGGCAGGCTGTCTCCATCCAGGGAAAGCAGATCAACAATGTCACATGAAGCAGCAGGATCACACGCGTCCTCCGTGCCCATTCCTCCGAGGGTCCCTGTTTACCAGGAAGAAGTCTCTATTTCGGGAGGGGGACAAATGAAAGGGTAGCCGTGTTGGCTGTCCGGCCAGTTCCAAAGTCCATATTGTGGTCATGCTTTTATTAGGCTGGTTCCAAAGGCAGAAAAATTCTCAGGCAAGCTTTCAGAGTCACATGCTTCTTCATCAGGAAAGATGTTGTTTGCTATGGTTTTTTAAAAACATCTTTCCTGAAGGGAAAAGGAAGAGGGAGGGACAATGTTAGGGACTCTTCGTTTGGATGTTATCTTCAGCACAAAGGACTAACATACACTCTCGCATTTCACAGATGAACACTGGGACACGCATAGCCAAGCAGCATTAAAGCGTGGTCCAGATGGTCAAATTTTTTTTAATGAGAACGAACACACAAGCTTGGGAAATACTGCAGCAGTTTGTTTTTGCTTGAGCCTACTGGGAAGGGCAACGTTCTGCCCTAGTGCAGAAATGGTCTTAGCCTGTGTTAATAGAATCACAGTTTCCAAGACAAAATAAGTAACAGTCCTGCTATATTGTGCATGAGTCAGGCCTCATTTGGAGTAATGGGTGCCTCATTTTAGGAAGGATACAGACAAATCAGAGTAGTTTCAGAGAAGGGCAACAAGGATGATACGAGGTACGCAGAACAAAACGTACAAAGAAAGGTTGAAGGAGCTGGGCACGTATTCAGCCTGGTGAAGAGAAGACTGAGGGGGGACACTCTTTAAATGCCCCAAGAGCTGTTCCAAAGAGGAGGGGGCAGGCTTGTTCTCTGCTGCCTCGGAGGGTAGGACCAGGTCTAATGATTTTAAGTCACAGGACTGTAGATTTCAATTCAACATTAGAAGGAAAGTTCTGATAGTAAGAGAGATTCAGCTATGCAACCAGTTGCCTAAAGAGGTGGTGGTGGTGGTCTCCTTATCTAGGCTTCTTCCAACAGAGACTGTAAATCTCCTTGCTGGGGATACTCTAGGTGGACATCCTGCACTGGGAAGGGTGTCGGACTTGAAGGACCACTGGACGCTTTCCAGCAATATGATTCTGCAGTTCTAAGTGTAGATCTTAGAGGTCAAATCTATACTCCAGTGCAAAGCTAAGTCAATCGTCACATCCAGGTCCCTACTTAACCTGTTTCAGGGGGATGTTGTACATCTTGCACTCGACTCTGCAAGGAAATGCTGCTCAATACTGGGGGGAGGGGGGGCGAAGGTTGTCAAGAAGCAGCTGAGTGATCTTAAAATATCCTTGTCATGAAATACAAAAGGCTCACCTGTGGTTAAATATAATGAACAAAGACCGTTTGGTTTTTGGTGTATTTATTTTCTTATCAGCTTCTTTATATACATGTTTGCATGGATACAGTAATCCAAGACTCATGCCCAAGGACAGCACACATCATGTTGAACAGACAGGGCACTCAAGTTTTTAAATGTTTTTTAAAAGTTTTAAAAATGGGGGGAACAGTAGGAAGAGCCGTTGAGACCCCAAAACTAGGCTGAGGTTGTTTAGCCCCTCCACACACACACCCCCCAAAAAAGATCAAGCAAAATAGCACCACCAGGATTTCCATGTAGTTGAGCCTTCTCAGACATAACCAATCCAAAGTGCACAAAATTGTCACTAAGCAAAAAAGAAGAGAGCGATTGCTGTTAAGCGCTCCCTGGAAAAATAAAGTCTGCCTGCAATCTCTCCTGTGTGCACTTACTTGGAGTAAGCTCTGCTGAAGACATGCAGAACACAAAGACACATTGTGCTTGTAAGAGTGTTCATCCTTAAGAACATATGAATAATAAAGAATGAGATAAATAAATTGACTACCTCTACAGATACCTGCAAGGAGGCAAATGCTGAGCCTTCCCTCACCACCTTAAAAACAGTTCCGGGGCAATGCTGAGCACTCATCTTAGCTTTGCAGATCTGAAGTACTGGCCATGCAATACCAGATAGGGTTGCCAGATCTCAAGGGTTGGCCCTGAGTCTCCAGTTTTATGGGGGTTGCCTCCAAGTGGGATAGAAGTATGCAAATTCTCTAGGGGAAAGTATTGCATGCAAATCTCCAGCTCAGCTAATGGAGGAACAGCTTCCTATAATTTGTAAGGCTTAATTGATCTGCTGCTGCCACTTGCAAAGACTTTCCGGGGGGGGGGGTATGTATATACATAGTTAGCGTCATTCTTCCTTCCAATCATTTTGGATCCAGGGCTCACCTTCCACTCTTCTCTGCATTCACCTTCTAGGTAGAAGCAAGTGGGTGAAATTAAATGTTCCTTATCCGAGCTCCCTCAGTAGGTGAGAGATAATAATCCTTTCATTTTACCTGTAACTGGGAAGGAATCAGACTTAGGCCAAGAGGCCTAAGGCCTGAACCAGGACTCAGTTTCTCGAGGTGAACAGCAGCCTCGAAGGAGGACAAGTAGATGCAAGCACATTGGGAGCTAATCAGACTGGGATGAGAGCCAGCTGACTCCAGCCTACTTAAGGAAGGCAGAGGGTGGCGGCCCAACACCAGAAACAACTAATGTGTTTGTTAGCCCTTGCGTGTGCTACAGATTCCTTGATAAGCTGTCTTCTCTGACCTTCAGACTGTCTGACCTTGCTGCCCACCAGATTCCTGAACTCTTGGACTAAGGCCTGACTACACTTCTGCTTCACCCTAAACAGGCAAGTTCTACAGAGCTGATAAGCTAGCTCCACTTGTCTGCTGAATATCTCTGCACTCCATTGCCTGGCAATGGACAGCATGTGCCTATGACAAAGACTGTTGTCTTTATTTCAAACAGAAACATAGAGCATGTCTGCATATACATATGTCTGAATGGCAAGGTGAGAACAACTATGGTTGGAACTTAATGTATAACACTTAATGACATCACCAGGAGCTGTTTCTGGGTCTCTGGTTTTGGCTGGGACGATACTGAACTGGCAAGCTTACCTGATCCATAAGAAAAGGCTGCTTTGCATTCAGTGGCAGAGATCCTACATCAAAATGTATGGAGGGTTGTAGATAAATAAGATAAGATATTGATAATGATAGATGATAAACGATTAGCAACAATGGTATGGTATAAAAGAAAGGATTTAATACTTAGGTGTAATTGTTCAGATAATATGGGCTGTTTGCAGTATGGTGGGAACCAATTTTTTAAAATTATTTTTTTAATTATGGCCCTTTTCGCACGCCAGTCCTGTTGCGAAATGGCCTTGGGAGCGTCACGCGATTATGAGGACCGTTTCACATGACGTCCTCGCAATTGTGCGACGCTCCCGAGGCCATTAGGGGGCGGTCGCACATTGTATCATTTTCGGCTCCTTGCAGAAAATGATACGCGATCGCGCGTCCCTCCCGGGCCCCACACGCACTTACCTTGTGTGCAGGGGCTCCAGGCGCACGGCCATCGCACTTCCTCCCCCACCGCAGCCTGGGAAGGTGCCCGTCCGCACTGCGGCAGGAGGGTCACAGCGCTCGCGCTTCCTTCCGGCCGGCACGGAGCTGGCGCGGAGGAGGAGCGGAGGGGATGCAAGCGCCTCTCGCAGGAGTCTCCTCGCGTGATCCCCTCGCTCCGAAGCTGGAAAAAGGTAAGGTGCAAAAAGGGCCTCCGTTATGATGTGTTAAGTTGTGCTCTATATTGTTAACAGTGTTAGCACTGTTAGTTTTTATTTCAGTTATGGGTAGATTATATGTTTGTTAGGTTTTGTTAGGGTTTTTTTTGTTGTTGTCATTTAGCATGTTTGTGTTTAACAAAATAAAATTTTATATTAAAAAATGTGTGTTCTCCACAAACAGACCTGTGATTCCTTCCACCCCACCCGCTGCCTCAGGTGACCCAGACTCGGGAGCGTGGCCATGGCTGTTTACTAACCGAAAGAGAAAGAGAGAGAGAGAGAGAAAGTGGATGAACCAGGCAATGTCTAGTTGCCGTGAAATGTAACTGCTATTGCCGTTCTGCGTTCTGCAGCCGAGGGAAAAGAAATCCAGGAGAGACGTGGGAAAGTCGCCCCTTTTTCTCTCAGTCAGGACGGGCACGGTTTCCCCATCCCTGGACCATAGACAGGCATGGCATTACCCCAGGGCTTGGCAGTGCCTCAAATGGAATTTGCAGATCTCTCGCTCCAGCCCTCAGTCTCTGAGCCTGGACAGTGTCCCCAGGTCCCCAGGGCAAGGGGAGGGGAGGGACCTCAAGGGAAGAACGTTGCCACGAAATGCGAGTGCATGCCCTTTTCCCCTCACTGGTTTGATTGTTTTTATTTGACTGGCGTACTCTGCAACTGTGATCATAGAATCATACAGTTGGAAGAGACTACAACGTCCATGGAGTCCAAACCCCTTCTGCCGTGCAGGAACACACACTCAAAGCACTCCCAGCAAATGATCCTCCGGTCTCGGTTTAAAAACCTCCAAAGAATGTGATTCCATCCCACTCCAAGGCAATGGACTCCGCTGTTGAACAGCTCTTGCCATCAGGAAGTTTTTCCTCATGTTTAGGTGAAATCTCTTTTCCTGTAGTTTGAATCCATTGTTCTGTGTCCTGAGCAGCAGAAAACAAGCTTGCTCTATCTTCAACATGACATCCTTTCAAATATTTAAACATGGCTATTGTGTCACCTTTTAACCTTCTTTTCACCAGGCTAAACATACCTAGCTCCCTCAGGCGCTCCTCATCAGACATCATTTCCAGACCCTTAATGAGTAACATTTCCCGATATTCTGCATTGGTTACTTAGCTACAAATCAGTGACTAAGAAATGGCTCTTAGCCTGACCCCTCCAAACTTACCTTAATAGCCAGCAGCCCCATTGAGTGAAAGAGGTCAGTTCAGTTGACGATTGGGGTGCAGAGGGATGAGGTTTCCATCCTTCTCCCATCAACAAGTGAGGCTGCATCTATTAGCAGGACTTCTGTTGCAATGCCTCTTCTCAGCCTGGCTCATTGGCGGGAGGGCGTTGGAAACATCACTCTCCTCGTGCCCTGATCAGCGTCTGAGCAGACCATGCGACTCAGCTTCTGGCTTTTAAGGTGGGCTTCAGGGCAGGAGGGGAGATTTAGGATTCTGGCAACAGTGCTATGGCCATACATACATAGTCTTACTGGAGATGGAGGTTACAGTTGGAAGGTATGCAGACAGTGTATTTGGGAGGATTTTATGCCATGCCTAGGCGTGTACACTCTGCTCCAAGTCTCCAAGGTGACTTGGCCAATTCTTAGGCCAAGCCTTTCAGAACGCCCTGAGAGTGAATGCTGGGAGTGTGGCTGCAAAAGAAGGAAAGATTTTTGGACTCAGGGCTGACTTTCCATCATGTTAATTGACCAAATGAAACACGTCCTGGGAATGCGGGCTTAAACAAGAGGGCTTCTACTCGTACCGAGAGGTTCGGCTGTGCCACAGGTTAACCCTTTGGCCAGAAGATACTTCACACATGCATGCGCGCGCACACACACACACACGCACAGTGGCCGTAAAGCACCATAGGAAGGCTTTGGGTCAAAGAGAAGCTTTCAGGATGTTGCTGTCTGTCTCAACGGAGGCCTTGTTTGCTTTCTCTCGGAGTGGTTTGGCTGCTAGGGGAACGTTTGCTTCCAGAGCTCGTCCAAGCAGGAAGATGTGATGGACAGTTGCCTCGAGTCTGGGTCATGGTGACCTTCTTGGAGGCGGTTTCTATACCATATATAGGCCACCAAAAAAAAAAGATCTTGTGGTCTCCAAATTGGCTTGGCTACTAAAAAGACCAGAAGTTGAGTGCTGTTACCCAATCTCTCCAGTGTATACATGTGACCACGCAGCAAGACGTGTTCCAGAACACTCCTCCAAACAAATAAAGTCAAAGATTTTTATTGCTTGCTCAAGCAACAGCTTCTCTTTCTGTATGCACTTTTTTCTTGTTGTTTAAAGATAGGTTTCTCAAGACATAAATCCCAAAAAAGCATCATTCTTCCAGGCTCCACAAGGCATTTTTACAAATGCATCAGAAAGCAGCAGCAGAAGCCATTGCCCGATAACACAATTCCAGAAGCTGTGGCAGGCTCTCTCTGGCCTACAGGTCTGCTTTCAATTGGCTTTGGGCACACGTCAGCGTGCTGGACAGTAGTGCATGATGATTTGGAGTTTTATACCAGAAAGCAATGATTGCAATACATTGGAATTTACACACAGTGGGCCTGACCTGGCCAAAATTAGTTGGAATTAATTTTTTTAAAAAAAATAACTAAGCACTGAACTGTGCAGCGTTTTTGCATTGGTGAGGATTGATGACCATTTTAACAACTGGACTCATCACCAGTGGAAATGTAACTGAAGCCACCTCCGCACTATACTGTTACAGTGCTATTATTCCACTTTCAACATCCTATGGAATCCTGGGGTTTGCAGTTTAGGGAGGGGCCAGCCAAAACTGCAAACCCCAGGATTCCATAGGATGCTGAAAGTGGAATCATAGCTGTAACAGTCTAGTTCAGAAATGCCCCATATTGCTGCAAATTTTATTTTCTGGTGGATATCGAATTCCACTGAGAGGCTAATCTCCCTGAAAATGAGGTGGTGGATCTTTCTCCCTGCTTCCTCATAACTCCTTTGCTTACTTGCTGTTGTTATTGTCCCTCCTCCTCCTTCTCCTCTGCGTAAGAATGCCAATTTTCATAAACTTCATTCACACGGGCAACAGGGCAGGAAAGGCCTTCTCTGCAGTGGCACCCAGTTGCAAGCCCCCTGAAAGAGAAGGTAATCTCGGAATACTCCTAGGTCCATCCTTGTCACTCAAGGCTCCCAGTTAGACTGTGTCTTGGAGTGCTTGGCATCAGCTTTAACTGGTCCACCAGCTAACTTAGCCACAGTTGTCTACGCACCAATTGACTACTGCACTATGCTGTACGTGGGGCTGCCCTTGAAGATGATTCAGAAATGCAGCCAGTGTGGTAGCTGGACTGCTTGCTGGGAACTCCAGCCATTTAACACCAGTTCTGAGGGATTTGTACTGCTACCAATATGTTTCCAGCCTGAATTGAAGGCGCTGGTAATAATATTTAAAGCTCCAAGCGGCTTGGGACTTTGATACTTGAGGGAACGCCTCTCTCTATACATGCCTGCCCAAAAATTAAGATGTACTGGAGGGTCCCTCCTCCATATCGCATCAGTAAGGGAAATAATTGTGAAAGGGCCTTCTTTGCAGTGGCTTCCCGGTTACAGAATGCCTTTCCCTTCGAGGCCCGACTGGCAGTGACATTAGTACTGTTCTGACCTCATACCAAAACTTGGCATTTTATTCAAGCCTTCAGGTCTAATTGATTTTACCCGGGTTGTACATAGCAATAGCAGGTGTATTTCTACACTGCTTATCAGCTAAGTGCTCCCTAAGCGGTTTACAATGTATTTAGCTAATTGCCCCCAACAAGCTGGGTACTTATTTTGCCGACCGGTGGAAGGATGGGAGGCTGAGTCAACCTGGAGACCGGCAGGATCGAACCCACAACCTTGTGGCTGCAGTACCGGCCTTTAGCCGCTGCCCCACCAGGGCTCCTGTGCTCCAGGTGTGCCATTTTGAACTGTTTCAGCCAGTTTTAAATAGCCTGGTTTTTAATTCATAGGATCGTAATTGGTAAAACTAATATGTATGATTGTTATTACTCATTGTTCGAAATGGATTTTACTGCGTGCCAGCCTGAGATCTTCGGATATAGGGCAGGCTATAATACTTCAGTAAAACAAACAAACAAATAAACCCACCATTTTCACCAGTTTTCAGCTTCCAGCCAAGCAAAGTATCCTACCATCATTCCCAGCCCCAGCTACTCAAGTGTTTCCTAAACCATTTCATGTACTGCTGTTTTAGACACACGCAACACGTGCTGGACAGGTTGACCTGATGATACAATCCCATGGATTTACGGAGAAGCAGGTCTCCCTGTGTTGACCGGAGCTTAATGCCAAGTGGGTACAGAGAGGGTTGCATCTTGAGTCTGAAGACATTTACCCCCTTAGTGATAAGGTAGCAGGAAAACCTCCCCAGAACACCCTGTTCTGTATTCCATCTCCATGTGGTCTCCATGTGCCATGAATAGTGAATCTTCTGGCATGCAAGGCACTCTGAAGAGGCTATTCATAACCCCTGTTGTTAGCTCACGCCAAGTGGCTGATGTGGCAGGCATTCTGCAAAGTTGACTTTTCTCCTCTCCTGTGCAGAAAATAGCTTCATTGCTCAGCCTGTTCCTCTTGGCTTTGCTCCTGCAAGGACTTGACATCAACTGAGCTTCCTGAAAATTGCACTTGTCCCTGTCACAATCGATGCATCTTTCTCTACTCCCAAAGATGGACTAAGCCAGGCAGCAGTTCTCTCTAGCAAGGATATTGGATAGCTGCTTTAAAGTTCAGACTAAGGTCATTTCTGCACTAGACTGTTACAGTGCTATTATTCCAATTTCAACGTCCTATGGAATGTAGGCCCCTCCCTAAACTGCAAACTCCAGGATTCCATAGGATGTTGAAAGTGGAATAATAGCACTATAACAGTCTAGTGCAGAAATGGCCTAAAACCCAGAGCTGATTCGCTGATGGTACCCACCTGCTGGTTTTCCGGTCAATGGGACAGTGATGACCCTGTACTGGCTTTTCACCTACCCTTTAGCAGAAATAGCCATGTTTAGTCCCCAAATAAGTTTGGCACTTTGGATGGTTCCTTGAAAGTTCAGACTAAAACCAGGAGCAGGTTCATGACTCCCTCCGCTAACGTGGAAGCCACCACCCTGTGAAAGTCTGGTCACAAGCATATGAGAAGTAGCGGCGAAATCCCCGCCATACCCATGGCTTGAATCCCCAAAGAACTATGGGAAGCCACTGGGTGAATTTGGACAAGTCACACTCTCTCCACTTCAGAAGAGGACAGGGGCAAACCTCCTCTTTTGGTGGCCAGACTGATGTCCCGCTAGAGACTCTTGGAACATATCTTGTTTTAAAAATGGTATTTCCTGAATGTAAGCTGGCCCCAAAGACAGCCAAAAATGTGGCAGGATTGCCCTCCTCCCCACTCCAGTATTTGCTGGCATTTTTTTTTTCACAAAATTTTGGGAGGCTTTTTTTCCCCAAGAAATATTTTTACACTTTTGAGGTCTAAAAGACTCAGCCTCTGAGGGCCATTTGGGGCCCCAAAATTACACTTTCCCTACCCCTTTCCAAAAAGAATATCCAAAGCTGGCATGAAGGCAAATCTCTGATTCAGCCCTTGGCGTTTGCTGCTCTGTTGTACAGCTGTGCTGTAATGTGTTCACAATCCCCACAGCACAGAGAACAGTGTAAACACAACTGAAAATGATATTTATACCATAGGTACTTTCGGTTTTGGGCCCTGTTGAGATGGTCTCCTTCAGAACTTGCCCACAAGCTCTCTAAAGTTTGGACTTCAGCCTTCTTTTCCCCTTGAACCATTTTAATATCTTTTTGTGTTTGGCCACAATTATTTTGGTAATAGTGATGCGATCAAAGCACATTAGAACAGCCTTAATGGATGGTTCTTGTAATCCCACATCCTGTTGCTCCCAAGTTAGGCATGGAAGAATCTCTTAAATTAAGCTCGTTCAGTTTTTAATTTTTCCATCCGAGAAATAATGTTAAGCTTGTTTCAGCCGGTTTCCACATCGTCTCTTCTTCTTCTTTTTAACCTGGATGAAAATTGATATCCATTCTTCTAAGGGCCTTTCCTCACTACACAACTACTGCACTACGATTCCACTTTAACGGTCACCAGTCTGCTCTATAGAATCATGGGATTTGCTGTTTAGGGAGGGATATTTAGAATTCCCAGCCAGGGAGCTCCAGTACCTCCCAAGACTACAGACCCCAGGATTCCACAGGTGGCAGCCATGGCAGTTAAAGTGGAATTATAGTGCAATAATTGTGGAGTGAGTAAAGGGCCTAATATTCACATTGCCTGAGATTCTACATCAAGCTTGAATATCGTAAATGTACACTCTCATAGTTATGTGGTGGTTGTGTCACACCACTCTTTTGCTGAATAATGACCTGATGCTACCAATTGCTCCTCTGCCAATGTCCCTGCTACTTTCTCCATTGAGCAATGGAGATCACAGAATCATAGAATCATAGAAATGTAGAGTTGGAGGATACCCCCAAGGGCCATCCAGTCCAACCCCCTGCCATGCAGGAACACCCTCAAAGCACTCCCCACAGATGGCCATCCAGCCTCTGCTTGAAAACCTCCAAAGAAGGAAACTCCACCACACTCCGAGGCAGCATCTTCCACTGCCGGACAGCCCTGACCGTCAGCAAGTTCTGCCTGAGGTTCAGGTGGAATCTCCTTTCCTGCAGCTTCAATCCATTGCTCCTTGTCCTGGTCTCTGGAGCAGCAGAAAGTAAGCCCTCTCCTTCCTCTACATGGCATCCCTTCAAATATTTAAACATGGCTATCATGTCCCTTCTTGATGCACAGTGGCTGTTTCCACAATCCCGGGGAATCAAGCAATTAAAAACACTGAGGAATAGTTATGTACTACCCAAAAGTATGCAGCTGTGCATACAATGCCCATCTGTGCAGAACGCCACTTGCACAACTATAAATTGAATATGGAAGTTATGCTGTAGACCAGAGTTTTCCAAACTTTTCATGTTGGTGACACACTTTTTAGACATGCACCATTTCACAACACAGTAGTTTTACTAGCAAACCGGAGGTTAAACTAACCCCTTAGAGGAGATACAGACACATACATAAATTGTAATAACAAAATGTATGGGGACACAACATATTTCATGAAAACCTTTCATATATGATTTATAATTAATAATATACATTTCCAAGATTGTAGGCAACACACTTATACACTTCAGGCAACACACTAACATGTGGCACACCGTTTGGAAAGCCCTGCCGTAGACAAAAAGGACAACCACATGGGCAAAGGAACTTGTGTGGGCATCAAATGGCAACAGGAGGCCAGATTCTTTTTCTGCATTTCCCAGCTTTAGAGAAGGGAAGTATATTTGAAAATATTCAAGCAATTGTCAAAAACGGTGGGTTTTGACTTCCCAGGAAGCCTGATGAAAAGAATCCTGGATTAGTGAGAATCTCTGGAGTTCAGGACTTATTTTGTGCAAAATTCATACATGGTAGTTTTGCATGGAATGGCACGTTTTTCTATGCAGAAATGTTATTTTCTATACAGAAAAATAGTTTTTCTGTGCAGAAATATTTTTACTTGCAAATAATGCGGATTTCTGCACAAACAGCCACATGTGAATATTGTACAGAATAAGTCCTGAATGGCAAATAGTTTTTACAATCTATGCAAACCTCAAAGACTTTGTCACAGTGGGAAGAAAATTGTCAAAATTACTCATTGTTTTCCTTAGTGAACAATAGGATTGCCAGGGGGCTTTTAATGGTTGTGTAAAAAAGCCTGTGCTTTTAATGGTTGTGTAGAAAAGGGGATTTTAGCAGGTGTATCTTTTCACTTGGTTGTGTGACAAGCACTGACTTTTGAAATGGTATTTTCTGCAAAACTGTTAAAGGCATAGGAACAGTCTCCAGTTTTCGATCTGGCGACCATAGAAGAATTTCATCCCTACCTCACTTCCACATAGCTTTGGAAGAGCTAAATGTTGTTTGACACTAAGCTCTGCCTCACACCCAACCTTCTGTTATGTTTATGAAACATGTGGACATCGCTCCTCTACGTAATTCATCCTAAATATGAGAAGAGGCTCAGATGAAGTTCAGCCTTAAAACCATCAGCACCAATAAATGCTGGCCCCGCTTGGGAGGAAAATAAATTGGTTCCATCTGTCTGTCAAAACATACAGTTTTGGCCTGTAAGCGTGCCATATTGACATAACATCCACATTTGCTGAGTTACGTGGCCAGCCTTGGAACATATTGAAAGTTTACATTTCTAAACAAGGATTACAACAAATTAAAGGTTTTGTCGTACATTGAGCTACTTGCTTGGGGGAAAAAATGGAGTTTTTTTCCTTTTCTTGGTACACATCATCCTGGCTGGCAATTTTGTACCACCGGCCAGAAGTTAAACATCTGGATCTTGCAGTATGAAAATATTATGCAATCATTCAGAGGGAACAATTTCTTGGGAAATGCACTTGGAAGATTAACCTTTAAACAGAACACCAAGGCCTCAATCCATTAGCTAACACCGACAAGAGTAGACCTATCAAAACAGGGGCTTACATAGGTGCCAACTTACAATTGGGAAATTGATTCATTGGGTCTATTCTCACTGGGATGGCTATCACCAATTACTAATGCTATTATTATTATTATTACTACTACTACTACTACTATTATTATTATTATGTCATTTATGTCCCACTTTTCTGCCAATAATGGGACTCAAGGCAATATTAAAATAACATAAATTAAAAAGGAAACTCAAACAATACAAAACTGGGTTTAGCCCACTCAGTATGTGTTGACTTCCCAAGTTTCTGTTGATTCAACGGGTCTGGTCGGCAGCAGCCCATTCCTTGAGATTTTGGGGTCTACACCTGAGACCGGGGAGGGGGGTGTCCTTGTGATGTCATCAAGACAAAGCAGGCAAAGGTTGGGGGGGGGGGTTAGAACTGCCTGTGAACCACCTGACTGTGGAAACAGGTATGAGAGAAGTCCGAGTGAATCCCTGCTGACCCAGCAATGTGCCAGCTTGGAGTGACGACGCTCATACTTCATTCCCTGCCTTGCTCCAAATGGTGTGAATGGATCAGGTACATTGACCACCCACCGACTTTCTGGTTTCTACCCTTCATTCTTGGCTTTTTGATGTGTTGATGTGGTCCTTGCACAGCACACATATGAAACCCTTCCATCTGAGGTAGTGTTACCCCACTCGCATACCCTATCCCAGGGACTAGAAATTTGATATTAAATATGCCCGCCATGCCAGAGAGGTTGCCCAAATGGGTACGTAGACAAGGAGGTTGAACGACCGAAAATAGGTCAGGCCAGGAAAATCCCCTAGGAGACCTCAGGCTAATCACGTCCGCACGGACAAAGGGTCTTCAGCCAAGGAATAGCCAACCTGAGTGGATTACTGGGTTTTCCCCAGGTTGAGCAACTGCACTGCAAGGTCCATCTGCATACACCAATCGTGCAAACTGGCAAGTTGCCATTGTGCAACATTTCTCCCTTTGTTTTGGCCACTGTTCTTCTTGGGAGAGGGCCTGCCCTCGAGGTACGTTCTGCCCTATAAGCAGTCCGAGTTTTTGAGGGTATCTTTGGAGAACTCCTTGCCATGCTAGCAGACTGGCACTCTGTCAGTCGAGAGATCTCCTCAGCCGCTTCTCTTCTCTGAGCTCTGTTCTTCTCGCTGCTTCCCGGACTGAAGACTTCAGGATAGGTGCAGCATCACTGCCTTTACACCCTCTCTGCTGAATCCCCTATCAATTTTCACCTCTTTCCTTTCTCAATAGGCCTTGTGTGTGAGAGTGAGTGAGCGTGTTGATGCGTGAGAACACATTGATTAGTAAAATCCCTTTATCGGTACGTTTGTCTGGCTTTTCGCTTGGTTTGACCCCATAAAAATTGGGTAAAAGATCCTGCTGAGTTACCCTGCCCCTCGTTTGGCTACAGTCAGTGCTCCACTAATTTCCCCAATCTTTGCATTTTTGGAGCGAATCACGGTGTCCCCCAGGGGACCCCCCAGAAGTCAGGGTAACAGTAGGGAGCTGAGGGGCCACTGCAAAGAGTGTGAAAAGGGATCTAGCCTATAAGGACACTGCATGCACATGCCTTCAAGTCAGTTCCAATTTATGGTGACCCTAAGGTGAACCTATCACAGACTTTTCTGAGGCTGAGAGTGTGTGATGCACCCCAGATCACCCAGTGGGTTTCCGTGGCTGAGTGGGAACTTGAACCCCTGTCTACCGAGTCATAGACCATTTCTGCACTAGACTGTTATTATCATCACTTTCATTATCCTATGGAAATCTGGGGTTTGTAGTTTCCTGAGGCCAAAGAGCTCTCTGGGTGAGAATTCTCAATGCCCCTCCCTAAACTGCAAACCCCAGGATTCCATAGGGTGTTGAAAGTGGAACAATAGCACTATAACAGTGTAGTGTGGAAATGGCCGTAGTCCAGTTGTCAAACCACAATGTCGCGCCGGCTGTTCTCCTCTTCTAGCGCCACCGTGACAGGCCCTTCCTTCTCCGAGACCGGTGTGGCAGTTTCCAATCTGAGAAGTCACCCTGTCTTCGCCACACAGCTCTTTCTCCCCCTTTATAACACCACCTTTGTGCAAAAGGGTGAGGGTTTCCAATGCTTATTTAGAACCACTTAACAATTTTAGGGTAGAGGGTTTTCTGGGTTACTTTATATACTGTATATAACTCAAGCCAAGACAGCGTTTACAAAAATCAGCTGTAACATTTATTAAGATAATAATAAGAATAAAGTAGCATGTTCGATTTGAAAAGCAGATCACAGTTGATACACGTCCTCAGTGCAGTTTTTTAGACAAGACAACAAGCAACTGCTAGCTCTGAAACAGTTTGCTTGTATCTTTAGACTCTCATATAAGGCACCAGTCTCATATAACCACCCTTTGGCTACACTCCCACCGAAGGCTGGACCCCCAATCTAGCCCACACTCTCTGACCAGATTCTACCGGGGTTCAATTATTCTTCTGCCTCTCGCTAGGCTTCTTCTGAGAATTAAACCTTCCCAAACAGTCACACCCTCTGACTGGCTAAGTTTTTTACCCCGTAGCTCCTTGCTAGGAATCTCACCGAGGGACTAAAACCCAGCCACAGGTACTTGGCTTTATATGGCTTTGCCTCTCAGCCACCGGCCCCTCCCGCACCCTACTGGGCTAAGTTTCTTTCCGGAGGAGCCGTTCTGGTTGCCTCGCAACCTGTTTCTAGGCTAAGCTGGCACTTCAGATAGCCACACATGCCCAGAACTTTGTCACAGCCAGTTATTCTGTTTCCCCCTGTCAGTTTGTAATTACTTAGAAAGCAATGCCATAATCACTAAAAGCCAACATGGGTTTCTAGGAAATAGGTCAGGCCAGACTAATCTTATCTTTCTTTTACAATAGAATTATGAGCTTGATAGATGAAGGGAATGCGGTGGACGTCGCATATCTCGATTTCAGTAAGGCCTTTGACAAGGGTCCCCATGACATTCTTGCAAAGAAGCTGGTAAAATGCGGGCTGGGCAGGGCTACTGTCAGGCGGACTGGTAATTGGTTGACCGACCGCACCCGAAGGGCGCTCCTCACCAATGGCTGCTTTTCATCCTGGAGAGAAGTGACTTTTTGGGGTGCCACAGGGCTCTGTCCTGGGCCCAGGGCTATTCAACATCTCCATCAATGACTTGGATAAAGGAGCGGAGGGCATGCTGATGAAATTTGCAGATGACACCAAATTGGGAGGGGTTGCTAATACCCCAGAGGACAGGATCAAATTTCAAAATGACCTTGACAGACCGGAAAGCTGGGCCAAAGCTAACAAAATGAATTTCAACAGAGTGAAATGTAAAGTCCTGCACTTAGGCAGAAAAAATGGAAGGCACAAATATAGGATGAGGACATGTGGCTAGATAGCAGCACGTGTGAAAGGGACCTAGGAGTCTTGGTAGATCAGAAGCTGAACATGAGTCAGCAGTGTGATGCGGCAGCCAAGAAAGCCAATGTGATTCTTGGTTGCATCAATAGGAGTATGGTGTCAAGATCGAGCGAGGTAATGGTACCACTCTATTCTGCATTGGTTAGGCCTCATTTGGAATACTGTGCCCAGTTCTGGGCACCTCAATTCAAGAAGGATATCAACAAAGCTGGAACGTGTCCAGAGGAGGGCGACCAAAATGGTGAAGGGTCTGGAAGCCATGTCCCATGAGAAATGTCTTAGGTAGTTGGGTATGTTTAGTCTGCAGAAGAGAAAGTTAAGAGCGGACATGATAGCCATGTTTAAATATCTGAAGGGATGTCATGTCAAGGAGGGAGCGGGCTTGTTTTCCACTGCTCCAGAGACTAGGACATGGAGCAAAAATGGATTCAGACTACAGAAAAAGAGATTCCACCTGAACTTCTGGAAGAACTTCCTGACGGTCAGAGCTGTCCGGCAGTGGAATCTGCTGCTGCCTCCATGGAGCGTGGTGGAGTTCTTTGGAGGTTTTTAAGCAGAGGCTGGATGCCCATCTGTTGGGAATGCTTTGATGTGGGTTCCTGCATGGCAGGAGGGGGTTGGACTGGATGGACCCTGGGATCTCTTTCAACTCTATGATTCTATGACTCTATGATTCCCACCTGGAGAACCCAGGAAGCATAGACGCTTCCTGAGAATTCAGCCAACACCCTGAAACCTGGCAGTCCTAATTTTACTTGTGTGTATGCATGAAACTTTTAAATACAGACCAAAAAGGAAAACAAAGGAAAGAAGAACAAAAAGGGAAGGGAAGGGAAGGGAAAGGAGAAAAGGAAGAAAAGACAAAAAGAAGAGAAAAAAATTAGCATTGACTTCTAACTTTCCTAACCATTTTACTATATAATATAGCTTCTCGAGCTATATACTATTCACACACTTCTCCAATGTAATCAAACCTATTAATTATCAAAACCTACAGCTAACATGTTATTCTCCCTTTCTGCCAAGACAATCAAGCCCTAATTCGGCTTGCAGTTGGCTGTCAACCCAAGACCGAGGAATAGCAAGACTGCTGGATCTGCACCAGATGGAGCTGCTGAGATGATTAGATCAGATTATATTACATCGTACCCAGAGCAACCTGGCTCTTCATTAATCTAATTAACAATCTATAAAGGATGTATGTAATTAATTCTTACACGGGCAGTGACGATGTCCATTAATCAAGAAACATTGAGCAGAATCAGACTAATGCATGGAAGACAAGTCTGTCCACGGCAACTATAAAGCGCCTTTGGATCAGAGGTAAGCAAGAGGCTTCTGAGCAACTTGGAGGAGGGTGCAAATAACAGGGAAAAGACGCCACTGGGACCATCTGGCCAGAGATAGGATACTGAACTACAGGAAATTTTGGTCTGGTCCAGGTAAGCTATATTTAAAAGGGAAATTAAGAAAAAGAAAGGGCAGCATAGCCATGGGATTTCAAAAAGTTAGGTGATAAAAAGCTATATTAAAAAAGTATGGGGAAAAAAAAAGCCAAACCAACAGCACAAATGAGTGGTACTTCTCCCAAGTTTCTACTGGATCCCAGAAAGATGAAATGAATCACTGAAGCAATTGACAAACAGAACTTAAAAAATATCAAGAGCAAAACATTTTGGCTTCCGCCTTCTCCAGGTGCCAAAGATGAAACTGCGCTGTGTACGCAGCAGCAGTTTAGGACACTCCATTTTCAACATTCTTCAGTGGATGACGGTATTGTCCTCTAAGATGAGGCCATGTAGTGTTACAGTTTTAGTCTACAAATCCAAAAATTCTCCCTTCTGACCGAAATGGCTGAAGATGATGGCACTTAGAATAGTAGAGCCGGAAGAGACTCCATGTAAACTCGAGTCAAGAGGCTCAGACTCAAGTCGGACTTAAGTCGCTTCAGTGACTCAACTCGGACTCGACTTGGCCATAAATAATGCACTGACTCAAATTGACTCAACTCAACTCGAGACTTGTATATTTTTAATGACTGACTTGCTGCCCTTGGTTCAGGAGCATAAGACATTCATCCAGAAACCGTATGACTTTGAATAATGCCTCTATCTCTTTTAGCCTACTGGTCGCATGGCAATCTGTCCCAAGCCCAAAATGTGGGCCCATTTCTCAGAGGGGAACAGCAAAGGGGTTAGGCAGTGGGCTTGAGGTCTCCTCAGCAGTCAGTCCCCACCACGTATCGGAGGAGCCTTCTAAAACATTTCCTGAGAGCAGAAGACAAGACTCGCCCCAGAGTGCAGGGTGCATTTCTCAGAGGGGAAGAGCAAATGTGTTAGCAACAGGCTTGAGGAGGAACGATCCTTCCTTCTAAGGCTTTTGAAGCTTCAATAATGGGGAGTAAGATAGGATTCTATTCTGTACTTCCAAAGCTGCAGATGGCAAAATTGCAAATGTGGAGAGCCGACTCTGCTTAAATTGTTAAAACTAAATTTATTTCCTTCTATTCATTAATTCTGAAATTTTGGCTGGGGTATACAGTTGGCTTCCAGATTTGAGACTTGACTTGAAAGTATCTTCGAGGACTTGAGACTTGACTGGAGACTTGAAGGTAGAGACTGAGACTGGACTTGAGACTCTAAGTAAAAGACTTAAAATACGTCACTGCTCCAAGGACCATCCAATCCAACCCCCTTCTGCCATGCAGGAAGGCACCATCAAAGCCCTCCCTTTGACAGATGGACACCCAGCCTCTGTTTAAAAATTGTCAAAGAAGAAGGAGACTCCACCACACTTCCAGACGGCAGCAGATTCCAGATTGAGGGGGAATCTCTTTTCAGCTGCGATGTTGAGTTGAAATGTTTAGCCATTGGTTGCTAATCTAACCAGGATGCTAGGACCTGACGTCTGCCTGCAGGAGCAAAGTTTGTGCAAGAGGCCAATAGACAGCTCCTTGCACAGTGTCCGCAACAAAACATATTAGAAGGAACTTCTTGATGGTAGGAACAGCTTTGCAGTGGAACCAATTGCCTAGAGCAGTGGTGGGGTCTCTTTCTCCAGACATCTTCAGAAAGAGGCTGGACAGCCCCCTGATGCCAAGGATACTCTAGCTGGAATTCTAGTCCTGGATTCAACGGCTCTTCCAAATTTATGATTCAGTGATTTTATACCTGAATTATTTGTAGGTCTGCCACTAACAAGATTCCAGACAAGGACTGGTAACATCATTCCCTTCTTGTTGAGCAAGCAGCACTGACGTGTGACTTTTTGTTGTTATGTTATGTTAAGTAACAAGCAATATCACAAGTAAGGTAACAAGTCATTGTGTGTGTGTGAGAATGAGAGAGAGAGATAGAGAGATCAACAGTGCGTGGGAGGATCCAATGAGATACAAAACAAATTCTTTCTCTTTCTAACAGACTTTCCACCCTACATTGTTCTAGTGCTGTTATTCCACTTTCAACCTCCTGTGGAGTCCTGGGGTTTGCAGTTTAGGGAGGGGCCTTTAGGATTCTCAGCCAGAGAGCTCTTGGGCCTCAGGAAACTACAAACCCCAGAATTCCACAGGAGGTTGAAAGTAGAATCATGGCACTATAACAGCATAGTGTAGAAAGGCCCTGTGATTTTAAGCTCAGGTATTGTCTCCCAGTACCACTAGTTAGAGAGGTTGGTTATGTTTGTACAAAGGGGAGAAACTCTTCTGCGGTAGCACCCCAACTTTATAACACCCTGCCTCTTGCAGCCTAGAAATCCCTTAAGCAGGTGAATACCACTTCTTTTGTATCAACACTACAAATACTCACTTCTGTTGGCAAATAGAGAAGAAGTTTAAACTCATTCTGTGGAAACAAAAGGTCTGTGTTGGCAATCATTTTAGGTGTGAGTGTGTGTGGTGCAATGTTAGGGTGTTGCCCAGCACAAAATAGGCTGTGCTCCATCCCCATGCCTTCAGATGTGATGGTTGCAAGTCTGTGCATCTATGAGAAGAACAGTTGTCAGCACCATGCTCCATGTACCCCCCCCTTCTTTCCCAGTGTTCAGATTGTGCAGTCTGATCCAGCATGTGGTGGCCAAGACCGTCCTTCTGACCAATGAGTGGATGTGGGGTCTCCGGAGAGGGCGGGACCTACAGCTGTCACCGTCCCACATTCCACCACCCACTGGCAAGTACAAAATGAGCCGAACTGAATGTTTGTAGAGAACTCAGATCAAGTCCACCCACCCACAACATGGATCTAATCAAAGATATGTTACTCCACTGGAAAAACCCTAGCCCGGGGTCTACAATTTGACATTAAAAATGATTCTGTGTGCCAGAGAGTTTGCTCGGATGAGCAAGTAGGCAGGCACCGTCGAATGACCGAAAACCAGGTCAGGCCAGTAAAATCCCCAGTCACGTAGCCCCAGGAGACCTCAAGATGCGTAAACCCACAAAAAACAAAGGGTCCACAGCCCCGAGACGCCAACGTGAAGGGATTAGCGTGTGTGCCTCAAGTTGAGCAAATATCCTATCAAGCGAGGACCATTTACATGAAGTCACACCACAAACAAACACAGCCCAAGATCCTGAGACTTTGGCAACACCTTGTAATCTCATCACGCAAAGGAAGTTACCACTGTGGAGCTTCTTTCTCGTTACAATACCCATTGTTCTCCCCGGGAAAGGATTAGTCCTCCAGGTACTTTTTCCCCTACAAATAGTCCCGGTTTTTGGGTGTTTCTTTGGATCTCTCCCAGTCTTCCCAGCAGACCGTTGCTCCATCCATTGAGTGATCCCCTCAGCCCTCTTCGTGCTGAGTCTCATCTCTCTGCTGTCTTCCCGGACCACGGACTTCAGGACAAGGTGCAGTATTACCCCAGCTACACCCGTTCAATACTCCCCTGTCCAGTTTCCTCTCTTTTACTTCTTAATAGGTCTTGAATGAGTGACTGTGTGAGTGCGTTGGTGCGTAAGGCTGGTATTGAATAAAATCATTTATTGGACATTTTTATTTGGTTTTTGGCTTGGCCTGACCCCGTAAAAACTGGGTAAAAAGACCCCGCTAGGTTACCCTGTCTCTTGCATTGCTATAGCTCGTGCTCTGGTTAGTTTCCACTCCCCATCACGTGGAGCACATTAAGGTGTCCCCAAAGGGACCCCAGAAATCAGGGTAACATATGTATATTTTTATTTTCTTGGACATGCTGTTGATGTTGCAGTTCTGACTGTCCTGCACTCTGAATAAGTGGAGAGTGGAAAGGGAGGAGGTCTTCTGGTTAGCTAGGTTGACTCCTTTGGCACAGCCAAGTTTGGAAGGAGCCACGCAAGATCTGGCAGAAGAGCAAGGAGGCGTGGTGAGGGAAACCAGGGAAGCCGCCTGGGCTGGCCAAAGCCAGGTTCCTTGCAGCTGTGGGATGAGTCAGCGATAGCAGGGAGCATTGGGAGGAATGATCTTCCCCGGTTTGGTTTGACCTCAGAACATTTCAAGATGGCCTGTGTTACCAAACTTTCTTGTGCATCCATTTGAACACTCTTGGGAAGTCTGGGTGGGAAACGACTGAGTCAAGCCAAAGAAGAACAAGAGGTTGCTCAGGGAAGAATCATGATTGGAAGCTATTCAGAACCTCATTCTTCCAGGTCTGTAACACATTCATACCAGCCTGTCTTTGCCTTGACATTTCCTGTGGTACTATCAGTACCTAGCTCAATACAGTTAGCAAGACTTGCATGGCTCTTTTTATTCCTTTTTCTTTTGATATGCAGACCTAAGCATACATGATGCAAAGGCAAATCTATCACCAAGTTTTTCTCAGCAAGATTTCTTGCTTCAGAAGCCTTCCTCTAAGGCTGAGAGAGTGTGACTTGTCCAGGGTCATCCTGTGGGTTTCCATGCCTGAGCAAGACCTGGGCCATTTCCGCACTAGTCTGTTATAGCGCGTTGATTCCGGTCGGCCCCTCCCGGAACTGCAAACCCCAGGATTCCATAGGATGTTGAATGTGGAATCAAAGCGCTATAACAGTCCAGTGCGGAAATGGCCCTGTTCTCTCAGAGTCCCAGCCTAACAATGTCTACATGACATTGGCTCTCATAAGTCAGTTTACAATGACGTAAATGCTTCAGTCAGACGTCACCTGGTATCGTGTGCCCAGTTTTAGGCACCACAATTCAAGAAGGACGTTGGCAAGGTGGAACATGTCTGGAGGAGGGCAACCAAGAGGGCAAAAGGCCTGGAAACCATAAAGCCCTTTGAGGAGCAGCTTAGGGAGTTGTGTAAGTTTAGCGTGGAGAAAAGAAGGTGAAGAGGTGATATGACAGCCATGTTTAAATATTTGAAGGTATATCATATGGAAGATGGGGCAGGCTTATTTTCCGGTGCTCCAAAGACTAGGACACGGAGCAATGGCTTCAAACAGCAGGAGAAGAGATTCCATCTAAAGATTAGGAAGAATTTCTTGATGGCAAAAGCAGTTCAACAGGGGAATATGCTGCCTGGGAGTGTAGTGGAGTCTCCTTTGGAGGTTTTTAAAGAGAGGCTGGGCGGTTGTCTGTCAAAGGGAATGCTTTCACTGTGTCTTCCTGCATGGCAGAATGGGTTTGAACTGGGTGGCCCTTGGGGTCTCTTCCAACTCTAGGGTTCTGTGATTCCTGACAGCAAGAACAGTTTGGCGGCGGAATAACCACAGCAGTTCAACAGTCTTGGAATGCGGTGGAGTCTTCTTCCTTGGAGGTTTTTAAACAGAGGCTGGCCAGCCATTGCTTTGCTTTATTTGTGGCTTCCTCCATGGCAGAAAGGGGTTGGACTGGATGGCCGTTGTCGTCTCTTCCAACTCTAGGATTCTGTGAAATATCTAACAAGATGCTAGCCGGTAACAATAATTTTGAAAGTCTACAAATATATTGAATCATTTATTGCTCAAACCCAGACAACTTTAAATTAGATAAAGCCCTTTAAAATGCCTGAGCAGAAGATATGTGCAAATTGAATAAATTTAAGCCCCAAAGGCTTTAATAAAAAGCTATGCATTATTCAGGACCAGAATGACATCAGCATTGGTGCCAGCTGGACCTCTGAAGGCAGGGACATGCCACAGCACAGACCGTCCAGTGCTCTCACAAGATTGCATTTGAATACGACGTGATCCTAACAAACAAGTTGTCAACAGAACTTGGAAACGTTACTTTAGAATCATAGAATCATAGAATCATAGGGTTGGAAGAGACCCCAGGGGCCATCGAGTCCAATCCCCTGCTCTGCAGGTACATCCATCAAAGCATTCCCAACAGATGGACATCCAGCCTCTGCTTAAAAACCTCCAAAGAAGCAGACTCCACCACACTCCAAGGCATCAGATTCCACTGCCGGACAGCCCTGACTGTCAGGAAGTTCTTCCTGAGGTTCAGGCAGAATCTTCTTTGCTGCAGCTTGAATCCATTGCTCCTTGTCCTAGTCTTTGGAGCAGCAGAAAACAAGCCCGCTCCCTCCTTGATATGACATCCCTTCAAATATTTAAACATGGTTGTCGTGTCCCCTCCTAGCCTTCTCTTCTGCAGACTAAACATTCCCAGCTCCCTAAGCCGTTCCTCATAGGGCCTCATGGCTTCCAGACCCTTCAGCATTTTGGTCGCCCTCCTCTGGACACGTTCCAGCTTGTCGACATCCTTCTTGAGTTGAGGTGCCCAGAACTGGAAACAGTATTCCTAAAGTATTCTTTAGGTCACGGACAGTTCCTATTTGACATTGACAGAGTGCAAAGCTCTACCAACTCACCTGAGCTACAAGTCAAGGAAGACAACGGGTGCAAGTCAAGCAATGGTGTGCAGGAGGTTGCCCAGAGCACTCTGGTAGCCCCTGAGCGGCCGCTCTTGTAAGGGTATACCAAAGATCCTGCTGTTACCCTCCTCTCACAGGCCGCCTTTGAGCTTTAATTGCCCTAAATTCCAAGGAGACGTGGGCATCGCAGGTGGACCCCAACGTCCCCCGGTTCTTGGGATAACAGCCGCGGCTTCCTTGGTGGAGACCGTTCGCCTGTAATTTGGTCCTCCCCTTTCCCCCCACCTTATATTTTACCTCACGGCCACGTCTTCTCCTGTCAGGGCTCCAAAGAGTCATGCGTTCTCCTGACATACCCAAAGTACAATAGCCTCAGTTTGGTTAATTTGAGGTTGAACCTACCGGAGTAGTTTTCCAGAAAAGACTCAGGCCTATGCTTTTGCCAGAATGCCTTCTTCTGTCGGGAAAATTTATTTCTTTACTTCTTTATTTTCTATTTTTTTTCCCCTTGGACAGTTTTAACTCATTGCTTCAGCTGGCTTCAGCCTCCATTCCATTTCCTTGGAGGTCCGGCTCTCTCCCTGTACTTCACACCCACTGTTTTTCCCCTTATCCCATTTTTAGCAGTGCCCTGATACATCAAGATAGAATCTGGAAGTCTAGACCCCCCCCCCCCATCATTCTCCTCTGTTTTTGTTTGCTTGCAATATTCTGCACAGGTAGTTTGGAACGATGCAGAAATAATGCTTTGTTTTCTCAAGCGTTTCTCCAGGAACCACGAGCCATTTTTGCCAAACCTAGCTTTTGCCGTTCCTTTCCTTTATTGTAATTACCAGTTTCATAAATTACAGAGCAATAAGACTCAGCATGGCAAACAAGATGCTGGCCATTTGTTTGAGCGAGTATTCCTCTGCCAACACATGTTTTCAATCAGAAGGGGGAAAGAGAGCTTGTCTATTTCAATGTTGTTCTGCAAGCTGTCACTCTTCTGACGCTACAAGGGACAAAATCACCAGCAAGCAGCCGTGCAAGAAAACATTGCGACAGAACCCCCTCCCGGGCCCACCTTCTGCTAGTTGCGCGCTGCTCGCTGGCAGGAGGACGCATCGTCCTTCAGTGCCCCCTGAGAGTCTCTATTTATTCCCACCTGTCCCATCACTCCTATTGTACTCTGCTTTGATCAGACTTCATCTGGAATCCTGTGTCCAGTTCAAGAACGATATTGACAAGCTAGAATGTGTCCACAGGAGGGTGACCAAAATGGTCAAAGGCCTGGAAGCCACGAAGCCCTATGAGAAGCGGCTTGGGGAACTGGGCAAGTTTAGCTTGGAGAAGAGAAGATTAAGAGGGGACGTGAGAGCCACGTCTAATTCTTTGAAGAAGCGTCATATGGAGGACGGAGCAACCCTGTTTTCTGCTCTCCAGAGACTAGGACACAAGCCTGTAGAATCAAACGACAAAAAAAGAAATTTCTTCTGAATATCAGAAAGGATTTGGCTGAGAATTCTCCGGCTGAGAATTCTAAAGGCCCACCCTAAATGGCAAACCCCAGGATTCCATGGGAGGTGGAACGTGAAATAAGAGCACTCGAAAGGTGTAGCGCAGAAATGGCCTAACTAATGTCCATCTCTGACCCTAACTATCCTAACATTTCTAACTCACATTCTTAACTATCCAACTTTCCTGCACACCGGCTTTTCACCAGCCAGTCACCAGTCAGTTCCAACATTTCTAGCATTCACACAGTCCCACCAGATCCTTATCTTATATATTTGGCTTGCATAACCATGTTTTGCCTTCTTTTCTCTAATAAACACAACACCCTCCCCACTCCAACTCCAAAGTTCATAACATCACACCCTGCTCAGCAGCAGCTCAGAAGTCCACCCATCGGCTACAGCGGCCTGGATTTTAAGGAGAATTTTTTGGGGGGTCAGGTTGGAAGTGGAAACTAGACCCACAACTTCATGGCTACATGACTGATCCAGCACCTTGGCCTATATGTACAACATTTAATTTGAACTGCTTAGACAGTTGTGAACTGGACGCAGATGTTACACTACAGCCAAAAAAATATAGCCACATAAGTAAGGGAACTTACTTTTACATAAAACACCAACAGCGTGCCTACCTTAGCTTAGAATAAAAACTCATACTGGATTCATTGCAACATGGTAGCTACTGCATATTGAGACTTTAAAATGCTATGGGTTCAAGGCCATGTGCTTAGATGGGAGAAATCTCTCAATTTTTAGCTTCCCCATCCTCCATTAAAAAAAAATAAAAATAAAATCTTTCTCTTCCAAATATAAAGAATGTTGATAATTTGGACAAGCTCTTATTAAAAATGAAACAATTTTGTCACTAAGCTTTAGTGGGTATGCATGCAGACTAGACTACACGCAGACATTCAGTGAGAAAAATCCAAGACAATTTTTTTTTGCGGGGGCAGGCCTATAAAGTCAGAGGCCTTCACCCTTTGAGGACAAATATATATAGGACTTGGACCTTCTAAGGAAGGACGCCTTTCAGTGCATAAAGGTAGCAGAGGTGTGCTGGGGATGAATGAAAATGGCATCTTAGTCCTTTTTAAACCAGAATTTACCAACTTTTGCAAACCTTGAATATCTCCCTCCCTCCCTCCCTCTTTTTGGTTGCAATTTCTAGAAACTATGAGATTCCATTTTGCTTCTTTTGTTTTAATTTTCCAAAACCTTGAGATTTTTTTTTTAAAAAAATGTCTGCGGGAAAAAAATTAGGCAAGGTGTTTGCAAGATAGATAAAAAAAAAAGATGGATAGGATAGGTGGAGAGATGAATTTTGCAAGATCTAGAACTCCGGCGGGTATCTCTCCACCTCCCCCAATGCCTCAGAGAAGGACGCGCAGAAATCTAGGGCAAGAAGATAAATGGGATTTCAGCGTCTGGCAAAGGCAGGCAAACCACAGCTGAAATTTCCACATATGGGAATTGCGAACTCAGAACAGCTTGGACACACACAGGCAAGGCTCTCACCATGTGTGATGATTGCAACATCCTAGCACTGGAAAGCCAAGGCAGGAGGTGGATATAATGGAGAGGAAGAAGGAAAGAGGAGGTGGCTGAACTTCCCATTTTCCAGGAATGGAGGTGGCCGCTACCATTTCCCATAAGGAAGGAATCCTTTCCAGACTTTGGCCCTTTTTGCATGGCATTTGCCATAAGGAAGGGCCCCTTGAGCATCACGCAAATGTGAGGAGCGGTCCACATGATGCACTCACGATCGCGCGACGCTCCAGGGGCTGGCAGGTGCCAACCGTGCACTTTTTCATTTTCGGCTTTGAGCCGAAAATGGTGCACGATCGCGCATCTCTCCAGGGCTCCATGTGCACTTGTCGTGCGTGCAGAGCTCCAGAGCCGCGGCGCTTGCGCTTCCTGCCCCGGTGCAGCCTGGAAAACTCCCAGGCTGCACTGCAGAAGGAAGAGGCAGGGCTCTCGCGTGAGCAGGCGGCAGCTGAAGGAACTGGGATACGAGAGCCTCTCGCTGTAGGCTGCTCATGCGATCCCCACACCCCAGCTCCAGGAAAAGGTGCGTTGTGGAAAGAGCCTTTGTTCTGGCATTCCTCAGAAACCTACCAGGGGATTCCACGGAAGAAAAACGCACTAGTTCTGGAGAAGTTTCCCTGAAGACTCTTCATACATCACAGCTTTTCTCTGTAATGCACAGTGTCTAGGAATGTTGGAGATTTTCTAGCAAGTCCATGCTCACACAAAGAATGGTCCCCCTGGGTCTTCCCACGTAGAGATTTTGCCACCACCCCCAGCACCCCAAGCACGATACATTTCCCCAAAGCATTCCTGCATGGAAGAGGAATCAGCAACAAGCAAGGGTGAGAATATGCCCTAGGCTGTCTCCTGCTCGATGAAGAAAGAGGATTAAAGCCAAGCAAAGAGCGAATACCTGCAGTTTGAAAGGAGGGTCCATATCGAAAAAGCCAGTAGCCTTAAACTCCCTATTTATTTAGTCTTGGGCCATTTCTGCACCAGACTTGTTATAGTGCTATTATTCCATTTTCAACATCCTATGGAATCCTGGGGTTTGCAGTTTAGGGAGGGGCCTGAGGTAGGTCTTTAATACTTTTTTGAATTTGGACAGCATATTTTGCTGTCGAATCTCTTCCGACAGGTCATTCCTCTGGTCTAGGGGTGGCTGACAAAAAGGCCCTCTGGGTGATGGTTGCCAGTCTTGTTTTAGGCAGTTTAAGTGAATGGCCACTACAGGACCTGAGTCTATGGGGTGGATGGGAGGAGGCGATCCTACAGGTAGCCTGGACCCAAACCATGGAGGGTTTCAAAGGTAACAACCAACATTTTGTACTTTGCCAGGAAACTAATTGGCAGCCAGTGGAGTGATTTTAATATCGGTGTGATACGTTCACTCCTTGATGTACCTGTAAACAGTCTGGCCGCCATATTTTGGTCCAGCTGGAGTTTCTGAACTTGGTAACAAAGGTAGCCCAATGCAGAGCACATTGCAGAAGTCCCACCTGGAGGTTACCAGGTGTGCATTACCACCTTTAGATCATCCAACTCTAGGACGGGGCACAGCTGGCATATCAGCCAACTTAGTTTGAAACACCCATACTTAGTTTACTCTTGTGTAAGTCTTCTGCATGCAGTTGTGCATTCTTGGACGGTGTGTAACTATTTATCAGCATCTTCAACGTACCACTAAATTAACTGAAATTGTGGAAAAAAGCAAGCATATTCTCCTTCTTTGGAGTACCACTTTGGAGTACTCTTGAAGGAGTCTCCTTCTTTGGAAGTTTTTAAGCAGAGGCTGGACGGCCATCTGTCGGGAGTGCTTTGAGGGTGTTCCTGCACGGCAGGGGGTTGGACTGGATGGCCCCTGGGGTCTCTTCCAACTCTACATTTCTATGATTCTATGATTCTATTCACAGGTACGCAAGTGACTGCGCGATGATGGCACCTGGCAGAAGGATGGTGAAGCACACCCATCATGTAACTCTACGGCCATTTCCGCACTAGGCTGTTATAGTACTATGATTCCACTTGCAACATCCTGTGGAATCCTGGGGTTTGCAGTTTCGGGAGGGGCCATGCAGCCCCTCCCAAAACTGCAAACCCCAGAATTCCACAGGATGTTGCAAGTGGAATCATAGCGCTACAACAGCCTAGTGCGGAAATGGCCTACCTGATGATTGTTGGGGATGGGTAACTTTAAGGGGTCCAGGGACCAAACCCTCCCCTAGCCACTCCACCATCATAGGCCATGTGCTCCCACAGCAAGCCCAAATACCTCTACCGTTTTACAGGCTGGAAAATATTCTGTTAACAACTTCTCAGCCTGTTCCTATGCCTTTAAAGGAAGTAATTTAACCTTATAAAACCTCATACAGGAAGCTGCGTGTGCGTGTGGCAGCAGAAAACTGGCTACAGTTCAGGTCAGTCCCAGAAGACTGCCAAATGCTCTGGAATGTAAATAAGATAAGCAAACGCCCTGGTACTCGAGAGGGGAAGGCACTGCTAGATTCTGGAGAATAGACTGTGCCAAGTACCTTGGAGGAGACAGGTGCATTAGATGAGTAAACACTCCTACCCTATCACGGACATGGTTATGAAAAGATGTGTATTTTGACTGGATAAGTGATAGATGATGATGATGATGATGATCATGATGATGATGATGATTTCTATGACACTTTTCTTCTTGAGAGAACTCAAAGCAGCTTACAAAGCTTACAAAAGAGCATAGTTCAAACCATAGTATACAAAAGTTAAAACACACGTTAAACAACGAGAGTGATTAAAACAATATTAAATATTAAAATACATACTAAAATATAATATTAAAATACATGTTAAAAACAGCTTACAAATGACAATTAAAATAACCAGCACTGTTCTGCATACTAATTACGTGTTAAATGCCTGCCGGAACAGGAATGTTTTTGGATGTCTCCGGAAGGTTAGCAGGGAGGGTGCCAGTCTGACCTCTTTGGGCAGGGAGTCCCAGAGCCCGGGGGCAGCCACGGAGAAGGCCCTCTTCCGTGTTCCCACCAAATGCACCTGTGGGGGTGGTGGGACAGAAAGAAGGGCCTCTCCAGCAGATCTCAATGCCTGGGCTGGTTTGTAGGGGAGGGTACAGTCCTTTAAATAACCTGGACCAGAGCCTTATAGGGCTTTAACTATCATCACCAGCTCTTTGCATTGTGCCTCGAAACAGATTAGCAGCCAGTGGAGCCGTTGCAGCAGGGAGGTTGTGTGATCCTTGTAACCAGCTCCAGTTAACAACCTGGTTGCAGTTCTTTGGACCAGCTGAAGTTTCCAAGCGCTCTTCAAAGGCAGCCCCATGTAGAGCGTGTTACAATAATCCAACTGGGATTTAACCACAAGGCGTGCATTACCGTGGCCAGGTGTAGAGTACCAAGTATCTCTAGTGTACGATTCAGTTACGAGCTAGTCAGCTTTGACTGGTCAACAGAGAAGACGACTGGGCATAGGAAGAAGAGAAAAAGAAGCCCAGGTAGAGTAATTAGCAGACTCCTTTCGGCATGCCTCCAGCAGAAGACCTTGTTGGTAACCTACTAAGCAGCCCAAAATGCTGATTTATGTTGGTAGTGGAAAGGTATAATCAGAATAGATGCACTTGAGTAATTATTAATGCTGTTAAGATATAGCAAGGATAACTCGTGCATACCTGATAGTTTCAGAAGCCTGTTAGAGCTCTGCAGTTCCTCAGATGGGTGAGAAAAGGTATCTGAATGGGTCACAGACTATAAATTAAGTTGTATGGTTAGAACAAACAGGCCTCTTTGCAGAGCTGCAAGTGGACAATCCCCTCGGAAGCTGTCCTCAGCCTAAAGGGGTGTCGCCAAGTCCAATTTGAAGAGGACCAACCAAAAAGAGGGAGATCAGGGAGCCTGAGGGTGCCCATCATCCACAGCGAGTAGCACGTAGGCAACAGGCATGCAGGTCAGCAAGGCACTGTCTTCCCCACAGAACTGAGATATATTGCAGTGCTGTTTAAATTATAAAAGTCATTACTAATTTTTCGTCATATAGATTAACTCATGCAGTTTTGTGTGTATTGATCTTCCCTTTTTGTCCTCTTTTGCAGTGATGTGTAACTTTTAAAAATTCATATGTACGTGGAATCTTCCTTCCTTTTCCCTGCCTCTCTTCCTCCCTGCTTTCCTTTCCCCTTTCAATCCCTCTCCTTCCTTCCTTCCTTCCTTCCTTCCTTCCTTCCTTCTCTCCCTCCCTTTGTTGCCCTTCCTTCTTTCCATCCTTTTCCTGTCTCTCTCCCCCCCGCCCCCTTTTTGGCCATTTCCACATGCCAGCCCCATCCCAGCACGGGGACGTGTTCCTGTTCTGACACGACCCCAGCTGTTGCAATCGCTCATTATGCTATTACCAGAAAAAAATCCAATAATAGGCCCCTTTTGCATGGTGATTGTATCGGCTGGGGCTGTGCGGGAAGGGTGGAAGTGCTGTCAAGGCATTCCTTTCCTCAGTGCAGCACAAGAAGATGCTGGCTGCCCTGAGGAACGAAGGAGCATGTCCTGAATGCTATCATCCACCGGTAGCTGGCCAGGTGTGGAGGGTAGCATTTGGGACTCCCTCCCATCCTAGCATAGGCACTGCCAGCATGATGCCAGGACATCACAGGGTACAGGGAAGGTGTGGAAAGGGCCTTTGTTAGAGAAGCCATTCCATCTGCTAAGAGCCGCTCCACCTGTTCCTCATGGCCGTAAGCCATGGGCCCAGGAGACCAAGAGGCCCCCCTCTGCCCTGTCCACATGGATCATAGAATCATAGAATCATAGAAATGTAGAGTTGGAAGAGACCCTAGGGGCCATCCAGTCCAACCCCTGCCATGCAGGAACACCCTCAAAGCACTCCCTTTGACAGATGGCCATCCAGCCTCTGCTTAAAAACCTCCAAGGAAGGAGGAGACTCCACCACACTCCATGGAGGCAGTAGCAGATTCCACTGCTGGACAGCCCTGACCGTCAGGAAGTTCTTCCTGAAGTTCAGGTGGAATCTCCTTCCCTGCAGCTTGAATCCATTGCTCCTTGTCCTGGTCTCTGGAGCAGCAGAAAACAAGCCCTCTCCCTCCTCTACATGGCATCCCTTCAAATATGGCTTTCATGTCCCCTCTTAACCTTCTCTTCTGCAGACTAAACATACCCAGCTCTCTAAGTCTATCCTCATAGGGCATGGCTTCCAGGCCCCTCACCATTTTGGTCGCCCTCCTCTGGACTTGCTTCAGCTTGACCATGTCCTCCTTGAATTGGGGTGCCCAGAACTGGACACAGGATTCAAGATGAGGTCTAACCAAAGCAGAGTAGAGTGGTACCGGTACCTCCCTCGATCTAGACACCATACTCCTATTGATGTAGCCGAGAATTGCATTGGCTTTCTTGGCTGCCGCATCACACTGCTGACTCATGTCTGTGGACTCACATCCTGTGGACTCATGGACTCACAGTGATGCAGTCTTAGGCCATTCCCGCACTAGACTGTTATAGTACTATCATTCCACCTGCAACATCCTATGGAATCCTGGGGTTTGCAGTTTCAGGAGGGGCCGGCCGGTCCCTCCCAAAACTGCAAACCCCAGGATTCCATAGGATGTCGCAAGTGGAATCATAGCACTATAACAGTATAGTGCAGAAATGGCCTTAGGCAAGAGTACATGAGAAGGGAAGCCAATTCACCACCCTGGAAGGAGAAGGGCCTTACTAATGGGATTTCCTGTGAGGAGGCTCCTGCAGGCCAGCTTTCCCCACCGCAGCCAGTGGTGGGGATGGGGAATTGGAGAGGGCAATTTCATACCTGTTGTATTTGGCCATGCAAAATGAGGCTAGAACTGGCAGATGGAAGAGCTGTGTTTTAATAGCTCCCTTGGCAGACAGCTCTAAACATTTGGGGAGATGTTTTGGAAAAACACAGATTTTTTTTTTTGTTTTTTCTCTTGGAAAAAAAAAAGAGAGAGAGAAAACTCATAAGAACACATCTTTGATTTTCATGCTGTTTACATTCTCCATAAAAATTCTAATGGTCCCCAGAGACTGAGGACCAACCAACCTAGCTTCCCCAACCATCATTTATAACTCTTCCCACTCATAAACTGACGGAGAATTGGCATTTCCTTGCATTCAGTGGCAAACAGGGAAAATCTTTACAGCCTCTCAACATTTACCTCCCCCCAAAAAAAATTGTAAAAAAAGATCTTGGCAGGGTAATATTTCCAGAACCACCTCGGAAGCATTTCCTAGGGCTGGCTTATGGCTCCCAGTTGCGGGACCTCAAAACCACAGCCCTCTCCGTCTTCACAAAGAGGGAAGCAGAGAGCAGAGAGACCTCGTGCCGCCTTTCTTACTCGCCCCTTTTTGCTCTTGGAAGAGAAAGGTGCACTTAGAGCCAATGATTCACCCATCAGCAACTTCCAAGAACTCTCCCCTCCAGCCCTTTCTTTTTGGCCTTCTGTTTGGGGTTGTTTACCCTCTCCGGGCCCAGAAAGAGAGCAGGGCGGCACAGTCAGGAGGGGTTGGGAACTCCCCTGCGGTTGTGCCCAGTTTTCTTCAGAGAACCTCTTGAAAGCCTGAAAAGGAGGGAAAACAAAATGTTTGAAACACTAGAAGGGAGAAGGAGAGGAAGAATGAAAGGGCTCTTGGAAGGTTCTGGGGAGATTCCTTTCAGGCAATGCCAGAACTTTAGGGATGAGAAATGGTCCCTTTAAAGCTGCCTCCTGTAACCAGGTGGGGCTCTATTTTCAGCCTTTTTATTAGTCGCTTGCTGCTTTCCTTAACTGTAATTTGAAATAAGATCTTCTCTTTTCTTGCCTGTTTTCGCAATGCTTCCCTGCTCCTTCCACTCAAAGTGAGCATTCTCAGACATGATCAATCCTATACCATCATTCAGCCCCCAACAAATCTGTTTTCCCACTAATGTTTGCATGTGTGGAGGTGTGAGGCATATCTCTATCTGTTTTGTTTTATTTATATCCTGCCTTATCCTCGTCGGGGATCCAAGGCACTTTGCAAGTATTCAAAAACACAGGGTACGGTTTAAAAAATTATTTGCACAAAAGTTTTTTTTTTTTAAAAAAAAAGAATTAGACAACAGTTCAATGTTTTAAAAACCCACAAGATTAAAATGTATAAAGCACAATTTCATAGAATCATTAAATCCTAGAGCTGGAAGAGACTACAAGGGCCATTGAGTCCAATCCCCTTCTGCCATGCAGGAAGACACCATCCAAGCCCTCCCTTCGATAGATGGCCATCCAGCCTCTGTTTAAAAACCTCCAAAGAAGGAGACTCCAAAGCACTCCCAGGCAGCAGCAGATTCCACTGTCAAATTGCTCTTACCATCAGGAAGTTCTTCCTCATGTTTATATATAATTTCTTTTCCTGCACTTTGAAGCCATTGCTCCATGTCCTAGTCTCTGGATCAGCAGAAAACACACATGCCCCATCTGCCATATGACCTCCCTTTAAATATTTTAAAATGGCTATTATGTCACCTCTTCACCTTATCTTCTCCCAGCTAAGCACACCCAGCTCCTGACGCCACTCCTCAGAGAGCGTCATGCAGTTATCTCACTTGCTGAACACAATGTTGTTGCTCCAATTTCCAAAGGGGTACCGTCCTTAGGCGCAACCCTAAACCACAGCGCTGCTCTCTGGACCAATAATTATTGCCCATTCCCTCAGCTTCACTATCAATCACTTTCCTCCCTTTCTCCTACAGTTGGCTCTTGTGCGAGTGTGTGAGTGCTTGGTTCTTGTGTGTGTGTGATTGAAGTGATTGAACATAATGTAGCTTATTTTGGAATCTCTGGGTGGTTCTTTCCTGCAGAGACCCCATAAAGATCCAGCCCATATTGGTGGATCTTGTTAGGTTACCCTCCTCTTGCAGTCCTAATTTTGAGCTGATAATTCCCCACCTTTGAACAGAAGTACTGGCACTGCAGGTAGACCCCTGAGACACCCACATTTTGGGGTAACACATGCATAAGACACCAACAGGTTCCAGACAAAGGGATGTATTACCGCACTTTTCATTTCTCTTCAGACCACTTGCTGGTAATGGGTACAGTTGCATCTGGCAAAGTTCTCCCCTCTCCACGTATCACAGCTCTTCAAGGCGCAGGAGCTTTGTCCTATGCTGGACTTGGCAATCCAACTGCAAGAGAAGACTTTTGCAGGTATTTGTTTCAGCCATACATGCCATGCCCTGCAGAAGTTTCCTAAAGAGTTCCAGAGAGACATCTTTTGCTTTCCTTCCAATTAAGGGACTCATTTGGCACTAATAAGGGGTTTATTGACTTGCAGGCCTCCATTGATCCAAACAAGGCTGCTACGGATGTTTAATAAATTGCCTCCGAGATAAATCAGTGCACAGGTAATAAACTGCAGCGTGCACAAGCAAACAACCCTTAATTACGTTCCTCTTAAGACACCGAGTCCATAATGAATTTTTGAGGTATTTAATTATCCATTTGACAAGTTAATCGAGGGGTGGATAATGACAGGCCAGTACATTTTTTAAAGTCAGTGCCGGATGGTTGCAAGGGGAGAGGGTGGGACGAGAAAAGAGACAGGGAGAGGAAAGCAAAGAAAACACTGAAGTGGCAATGAAGGAAGTTGCACCAGCTGCTAGTTGAAGAGTTATTAGCAGATCTGTAAGGCCAGTCTTCCTAGCGCCAATGGCTACCTCAGATGTACGTATGGGGGCCGAAGGGTTCTGCGAGTGGTAGGTCAGGCAAGGAACCTTCCCTAGTTTCAACACTTTGAGCTAGAGCTCTGTATGAGCCTTCCTGGAAATCTAGCTGTAGACCCAGTTTGGCCTGGAGGACATCAAGCAATCACTTTATTTATTTGTTGTTATGTGCCTTCAAGTCGACTCTGATTTTTGCCAGTAGTTTCCTAGAGTTTTTGTACCCAAATTTATTCAGAGAAGATTTGCCATTGCTTTCCTCTCAGGCTAAGAGAGTGGATTTAAATGGAGTTAAAACTGGAAGGATTTGAAAGAAAAAAAGAGACAAAGGCCATTTCCACCCTACACTGTTATAGTGCTATTATTCCACTTCCAGCATCCAGTGGAATTCTGGGATTTATAGTTTCCTCTGGCAATCTGGCTGAGAATTCTAAAATGCCCCTCCCTAAACTGCAAACCCCAGGATACCACAGGATGTTGAAAGTGGAATAATAGCGCTATAACACGGTAGTGCAGAAATGGCCAAAGAGACAAAAGAATTTAATAAATAAATACTTTCTTTAAAAAAAGAAGACTGTGAATCAGTGATGGCTGGTGGCTTCCGTGTTCATGGGGTGATGAATCCACCCCAGGTTTTAGTGTGAACTCTAAAGGGATTATCCAGCGTGCAGGGCCAAGATCCTGAGACATCCTCGCTCAGGGTTTTTCCGCACTACAAAGTTATAATGCTGTTATTCCACTTTCATCACCCTGTGGAATCCCGGGGTTTGTCCTTTCCTAAGGCCAAAGAGCTCTCTGGCTGAGAATTCTAAATGCTCTTCCCTGAACTGCAAACCACAGAATACTATAGGATGTTGAAAGCGGAATAACAAAGTAGTGTGGAAAGGCCCTAACTTTAAGAAGTCACTGGGATGGATGAAAGATTGACAGAAATGTGTCGGGATGATGATGCGACAAGAGAAAGCGCGCCTCCTCCCCACAGCCAGCAGAGGGCAGGCTGGTAAGATGTTTGGAGCTAAGCAAAGACCCATGGCCTTGGCTTCTGGGAAATCTCAAAGGGACCCTTGCATTTTCTTTCATTGCAAAGGCTGGCTTTCTTCTGTGGCAGAGCGGCCCCATGCTCCAAAGAAGCCTCTTCCTTGGCAGTAAAACAGGGGAAGAGCCCTGCTGAACCATCCAGCCCAGCATCTTGCTTCCAACCGTGGCAACTGAGGTGCTTCTGGGAAGACTGGATGGCCCTTGGAGTCTCTTCCAGCTCTTCTAGGGTTGTAGCTTACCTTGAATCTACAGAGCATCACTTTCATCAGGAGACTCCAGGATTTGAAAAGATGAACAGAAACACTGCAGCCAGTTTAAACCCACACATAATTGCCTGGAATCCTGTTGGCATTTTATGCACATGTGGATTCTCTTACTCCAGTGGTTGTACTTTGAGGGCATTCAATAATGTCCATATGCATATTCAGATCACAGCTGTGTAAGCAGACATCCGCAAGGGTAACCATTGCCCATGCATTCTTGGAAGGAGTACGATTATTCAACCATGCCTCCAATGTCCTGCTGGACTCCCTGGGACTTGCAGAAGCAGACCCTGTGCGTTGTTCCCCATTACACAAGAGTACAATCAGCACGCCCATTGGCAGCTGTTCAGTTGGTTGCTCAGCGTCAGAAAGGGGCACGCTGCACAACCACTGTGTTACTGCCGAAGTGCAGATTTATATAACGCAAGCATGATGCAGCATCATAGAATTTTATAGGCTTCTATTATGCTCCCCTGTTGCATCCTCATCCAAGTCCTATCATTTAACATCACGTTGGGAACAAACACAGAGATCCTCGGTACGTGTTGCTGCTTGAATTAATTAGTAAGTTATTAATTAATTAGGCAATTAGTTATTGCGTCAAAATGAATGAATGAAAAAAAGTCTGAGGGGATAGAATTGAAAGCTTTTCTGGGCAGCAGTGACATAGAAACGGCCCAGAATAACACAGAAATGCGCACACAATTCCACCTTAAAGGAAGCACCGCCAAGGAAGACAAGACTAGCAAGACCAGATGCTGGAAATCTGACAAGTGGATCAAAAGAACTCAAAGCACGCAGAAATGGGGCAGCCACGGTTGTGTAACAAGACTTCATTTTGTGATGCAATCAACGGATGTTTTCCTCAGGGGAAAAAATGCAGAGGGATTTGGTGCAAGAGAGAGATCCTGCACGTAATGTTTTGCCCTGTTGTGTGCGTGTGTGTTATGCATCTGCACAAACAGGGCCTCTTCCCCGCCCCCCCATCTCAGTCTGAACTCTTCTATGGGGATTAGACATTTCTTATGTTATTTATGCAGGTCGAGTTGCCATAATATAAATTTCCCCATACCCAGGAAGGAAGAAGCCGAGGTCCCTGGGGAAAGAGAACAAGAATTCGAAGGGCCCAGGAATACCACTTGGTGCATGATCTTATCTACATCTACTCAGAAGTAAGCCCCACAGCATGGCTGTCCCCAAAATCTGTCCAATCCTTTGGATGGCTCCTGTAAAGTTTGCACAAAAGCTCAAGAGTGGCTTCATCGTCCTGTAGATATGGGAACTACCAGGCTCTTCTGAATTTGACAGGATAAATTTCTTTGCAAACGGAAAAGAAAGGACCAAGGATTTAAAACTTTTGAAAATGAGACAAGGTGGAACCAATACATTCACCCATACAGGCAAAAGAGCATGGTGTAAACTCAGCTCAGAATAAACCCACTGAATCAATAATAGCTTGGTAAACAAACAGCTGCCCACGGGACGTTGATTCAAGGGGTTGAAATCTCCTTGGGACTAAGAAATGGGCTTACACCTCTGAGCATTTAGCTCTTTAAAATCTGGTCTTGAATCCCTGTGTGGTCAGCCATGTTTGCGGCACTGAGTTAGAATTAGAACGGTGTAGCTGCTGGACTTAATCCCCTCTCACACTGCCCTCCCCTTTTCCTTTTGTCTCAGGTCTTCATTAGATTGTAAGTAAGCCTGTGGGCAGGAAATTGTTTTGTTGTTCTTTTACTTGTAAAGCACCATGTACAGTGATGGTGGTATATAATCATCATCATCATCATCATCATCACCACCATCATCCACTACTACTACTATCGGGAGTTTAGAGTTTCCCCGGGTGTTAGCCCTTCGGGGGAAATTCTATGAAAGCTAAAACTGTTATGAATCAGCCTTCCTCTAGCAGAGCAGCAGAAAAAGCAAGCTCCAATCTCTGTGTGGCTTCCCTGAACTGAGACGGACTTAGAAAGCAAAACAAAGCAGGCAGGTCCAGCTTACAAACTTAGAAAAGTTTACTAATGAATTTTACAATTACATATGCATTGGGGAGACTAGATCCTAACTAGCTAACAAAAAGCTTAGGTAAGACAGTAGCTTCCTTCTTAACTCACCACCTTCTTGGTGGAGAGGTGAGGCATGATCAGAGGAAAGAAAGTAGAAGCAAAAATGGCAAAAAGAGAGAGAGGGGTAAGAAATGGAGTCTTTTATATGAGGCCAGCAATCCCAGGGTCTATCCTGGGTCACATGGTCTGGCCACCTAGTTACCATAGCCATGCATTTTTTGTCATTCAAAGGAAAAAGAAACTCTATGCTATCTAAGTTCCTCTTGCCCTAAACAAGGTCGGGGGAGAGAATGCCAGAATTTTCCAACAACAACAACAAGAATAGCCACCTATTTTGTTCAGACTGGCTCCTCATCCCTAACAACAAAGTGCAACATGGCCTTCTCCACATCAGGAAAAAGTGTTCTTCTCGAATTTGGCTGGTAAAGCTGAATGAGAAATCATTTCCATCCGTGTGAAATATTCTTTAGTAAAACAATGGATAGACAATGAGATTTTTTTAAAAAAAAATCCAAATATGAGAGAAAGAGAAAGATTCTCCCATCTATATATGTAGGATCCCTTGGAAATATTCATACCAAAGACTTACAAGACATAGGTACATATCCTCTAGCTGTTTTTCAGAAGAAGCTGCCATCTCACCAGTGCTAACTTTAACTCAGGAAGTGATTGTGGGAAAGAATTTTAGCATCTTTATGATGGGATTTAGAGCAAGGTGTTTTAAGAGATATGAATGACATCCAGGGGTGCTTCTCTTTGGCATCTAAGCCAGATAAGGTTGTGCAGGCATAGCTCTGTTAACAAAGGAGATGTCTTCCTGAGCTTCCCTTCTTTGACAGAAAATTTGGTACCAGAGGCAGAAATAACAAGGTAAGAAAAGGATAGGTGCCTAGATTACAAAAAAGAAGAGCAGTTCAACATCTTTCAGCAAACTTCTTATCCAGAACTCACAGTATGCACATGTGAAATGGAACAAATAGGCCATTTCTCCACTACACTGTTGTAGTGCTATGATTCCACTTTCAACCTCCTATGCAATCCTGGGGTTTGCAGTTTAAGGAGGAGCCTTTGAGGCCCCTCCCTAAACTGCAAACCCCAGGATTCCATAGGAGGTTGAAAGTGGAATCATAGCACTACAACAGTCCAGCGTGGAAATGGCCATAGAATCATAGAGCAGGAAGGGATCCCGTGGGCCACTGAGTCCAATCTCTTGCTCAATGCAGGATCTCCATCTAGAGCATTCCCACCAAGGAACTGTCCAGACTCTTTTTCGAAGACACCCAGAGAAGGAGATCCCACCACCTGTCTAGGAATTGGTTCCATTGCTAAAGTGCTCTCACCATCAAGAAGTTCCTTCTAATGTTCAACCAAAACCTACCCTCCTGTAACTTAAAATCATTAAACCCAATTCTACCCTCCAAGGCACCAGAGAACAAGCCTGCACCATCCTTCCTGTGGCAGCCTTTGAGGTATTCAAAGAGTGCAATCATGTCATAGCAGTTTCTTAATTGCAAGGGTTGGGAGCCATGGTGGTGTGAGAAGATGTGATTGCTCCTTCTATATCTAAAAAAATGAAGTGGAGGCAACTAGTATTGTATGCCTTGAGAACATGGGTTAGGGTCCTTTGTGCACCAGACAAATCAGTTTGCTACTTTTTAAAAGCACAAATGCACTCGCCACTTTTTACCCTGGCATGTTGGCCTCTTTAGGTTTTATCCTGTTCCCATGGTGAGGCAGGGGCCAGTATTGCAGAGCTCCAGCTGGAGGATCAGTTGGGGCGCGGAATAACTTCTGCTGTTGTGTTCCAAAGATGCATCTTCACACAGGGACTGAGGAATAATGGGGGGGGGACAGCTTCTGGAGGCAGAGATTAACACTAGAGGGGATCATCTCACTTCTTTATACTTGAATGTATGAAAGACTGAAGACAATCTCTATTAAATTAAGCTTACATCTGGCCCATTACGAAACAGTCGCCCTTCCATCTTCTCTTCACCAAGCTGACGGTGTTCGGCTCCTTCAATCTTTCCTCGCTGGCGGCACAGTGGTTAAATGCCGGTACTGCAGCCACAAGGTTGTGAGTTCGATCCTGCAGGGCTCCAGGTTGATTCAGCCTTCCATCCTTCTGTAGGTCAGTAAAATGAATACCCATCTTGTTGGGGGGCAATTAGCTAAAAAGCACATTATAAACCACTTAGGGAGTGCTTTGCACTGATAAGTGATATAG
Organism: Cyclura pinguis; assembly: GCA_030412105.1. Lineage (NCBI taxonomy): Eukaryota > Metazoa > Chordata > Lepidosauria > Squamata > Iguanidae > Cyclura > Cyclura pinguis. The sequence continues at coordinate 3,346,123 of CM059601.1, forward strand.
AAATGTAACTGCTATAACTGCTATTGTTCTCCATACCACTTATCCTTATTTCCCTTCTTCAAACCCACTCTAACTTGTTTATATTCTTATTAAAATAAGACATCCAGAACTGAAATCCAAGGTTTGTGCTTGACTATACTCTTCTTTGGCCAATTCCACAATCATGAATCCTAGCTTCACATGGTCACTCCCCCCTAAACTACCAACTGTTTTGATTCCAGTGACCAACTCTTCTTTGTTGGTTAGGATCAAGTGCAGGATTGCTGATTCCTTTGTTCCTTCTTTCACCTTCTGAAAGAGGACATTACCTTTAAGGCACATCAGGAATTTGTTGGAGTACCTATATTTAGCAGAGCAAGTCTCCCAGCAGATACCAAGATCATAGAATCATAGAGTTGGAAGAGACCCCAGGGGCCATTGAGTCCAACCCCCTGCTATGCAGGAACACCCATCAAAGCATTCCCAGGAGATGGCCATCCGGCCTCTGCTTAAAGACCTCCAAAGGAGGGGGAGACTCCACCACACTCCATAGAGACGGCAGCAGATTCCACTGCTGGACAGCTCTGACCGTCAGGAAGTTCTTCCTGAGGTTCAGGTGGAATCTCCTTTCCTGCAGCTTGAATCCATTGCTCCTTGTCCTAGTCTCTGGAGACACAGAGAACAAGCCCGCTCCCTCCTCAACATGACATCCCTTCAAATATTTAAACATGGCTATCATGTCCCCTCTTAACCTTCTCTTCTGCAGACTAAACATACCCAGCTCCCTAGATAACTGAAGCCCCCCATAACTACCAGTTCTTGTTTTTTGGAGATTTCTGAGATTTGTTTCAGAAAAACATCATCCACCACCTCATCTGGGTTTGGTGGCCTGTAGTAAACTTCATTTTACCCAAATGTTATCCACTGGTCCGGTTGGATCACTTATGCAGACTTCTGTACAAGTGACTTTGTCTTTGACATATAATGTTACTTCCCCTTCTTTTCTATTCTTTGTTAATCTATTATTTTTGAACAGCTTATATCCCTTAGTTGTTATGTTCCATCCATGGGAGCCATCCCACCAAGCCCATTTCTGCACTAGCCTGTTCTAGTGCTATGATTCCACTTTCAACATCCTATGGAATCCTGGGGTTTGCAGCTTTGAGAGGGGCCGGCTGGCTAACAAGCCATAGTTACCTTCCTGCACTAGGATTTCAAGCTCATCTTGTTTTCCAAACTCTGTGCATTGTTGTATAGACACTTAAAGCAATGTTTCTCCTCACCTTTTATTCTACTATGAGTTTTACTGTGGCTCCCATTGTCTCCCTCCGCTTCTGACATCTCTGGGTTTAGAGTTTGCTTTTCAACAGATGTTTAAGCTATCATCTCCAAACTCCAAACCTCGAGGAGTTAGTCCAAAGCCCTCTTGATCTGATTCCCCATGCTTTCATGAAATATACTCTTCCTGGACCCAGTAGTCCTTCATGTAGGAAGTGAAGACGATGATCCCAGAAGGCAAACCTCTCCTGCTGACACCGTTGACGTAGCCAGTTGTTCGCCTGCACTCTTCCTGTCCCCGTGTGATCCTCCATCTCGCACTGGTAGAATTGGCGAGAAGGCCACCTGTGCTTCTAAACTCCTCAGCTTCCTGCCCAGGTCTTCAAAGTGATCTGCTCAAAGGTGTTCTCTGGAGTTTTGCTGGTGCCCACATGACTCAGAAGGAAGAGGTGCTGCTCTGTGTTCTTAACGAGCTTTGACAACTTGTTGGTTGACACCTTGGACACATCAGCCAGGAAGACAGCCCCTGCCCAATTTGTCTTGCCCAGCTGGCACACTGCTCCTTTTACACCCCTGAGCAAGGAATCCCCTACCACCAGCATCCTTCTTTCCTACTTGCTGTAGTCGGTAGGTTGGCTAATTCCTTGGCGCGCAGGGTCTCCGGATGCTGGTCTCCTGTTTGCACCTCAGGCAGATGCAGGAAGCAACCATTTAGTTGGAGCTCTTCCAACTCCTGGAGTACAGACCCGGACAGTGCCTGTCCTCCCTTGAGCTCCCTCAGTCCTACATCCCTCTTTGTTTTCACTGGCAGTTTCTTCCTGTTGGTTCTGTAGGACTGTTTCACCCTCTGTTCTCTCCTGAAAGTCCTCATGTTTGCTGATACGCTGAAGAGTCTCAACAGATAGTTGCAGCGTGTTGACCTTTTTTTCCGAGAGACCCATTTAATAATCTTTGGAGGTCTTTAAGCAGAGGCATTTTTCAGGAGTGCTTTAGTTGTATATTCCTCCACGGCAAGAGGGGTTGGGCTGGACAGCCTTTGAGGTCACCTCCAGTTCTAAGATTCTATGATTTTAGCCTTTCCGCCGCTGCCAGAACTAGGATTCAAGACATTTGACCAAAATAAATCCACTATATGGCTGGCAAACTATTGGTGTTTTATGCAAACGTACATTCCTTGCTGCATTGGTTTGGACTTGCTGCAAGTGTAGTCGGTGAGGTTTTCTGGCAAGAAGACACTGAACACACATTGCAGCCGACGATGGCCGGAGCTTCTTTCTCCATCCCTACAGCTACTTTTCTCACACTTTTCTTACTGATGTGACTGCCACTGGCCCTCAGAGACCGCTCCAAGACTGAGGCAGCAGTTATATAGGGCCAGTGGCTGCTAACTCCGCCCCCAAGCAAGCCAGTGACCGAACAGAAGCCCCGCCCCCTTAGACCATGGGCTTAAGGCCAAAAGCAAACAGAAGTCCCCACAAAGCCTTCAAAAATACACAATCTTGCAATAGTACTCAGTAGTATTCACTTCCGCAGCATTGCCATTCAATACAATTGTTGGCTATTGCTGTCAATGTGTAATTCCACATACAGAGGCTTAGGATACACAAACCCATTGTAGGATCTCAACTCTAGAATCCCCCATTCATCACGGCTATTGGTGTAATAGAAATATTTTAATAACTAAGCAAGCAAATACCGGAACGGTAAAAGGCCCTGCCCTATGAGGAGCAGCTCAGGGAGCTGGGCACGTGATCGAGGGCAAAATATTGGCTGGCGTCATTTTGTTTAGTACCAACCAGAGTCAACCTGTCAAATCCATTGTTGAAAGGCCTGGAAGCCATGGAGCAGCTTAAGGAGCTAGGTATGTTTAGCCCAGAGAAGAGCAGCTTAGGAGGGGACGTGACAGCCCATATTTAAATATTTGAAGGGATGTCATGTTGAACATGGTGCAAGCTTGTTTTCTGCCACTCCAGAGACTAGGACATGGAGCAATGGCTTCAAGCTTCAGGAAAAGAGATTCCACCAAAAAATTAGGAAGAATGTGCTGACGGCAAGGGCGGTTCTACAGTGGAATATGCTGCTGCCTGGGAGTGTGGTAGACTCTCCTCCTTTGGAGGTTTTTAAAGAGAAGCTGGATGGCCATTTGTTGGGAGGCCTTTATGTTTTCCAGCATGGCAGAATGGGGTTGGATTGGATGGTCCTTGTAGTCTCTTCCAACTGTAGGATTCTATGATCCTTCTGCTGAATACTGACAATGTGCAACTGTTGGTCAATTGAACTCTATGCCTGCTCGTGGGCCCAGGATGCAATGCAGGATGAGTGAAGAGTGCTTCCAAAATCCCAGTGAATCAAATGGGACATCGAAAGCACTGGTGAATAGTTACACAGCACCCATGAGCATGCGAGCACGTGTGCAACGGTTACACTTGAGGAGCTCCTCTTACAGAATTGTGAAGTCCATAGGGACAACATTCAGCAGTCAAACTAGTAAAACCACATGCAGAAAGGAACGCACGTTTGCATAAAACACCAATAGTTTGCCAGCCATATAGTGGATTTATTTTGGTCAAATGTCTTGAATCCCAGTTCTGGTGGCGGCGGAAAGGCTAAAATCATAGAATCTTAGAACTGGAGGTGACCTCAAAGGCTGTCTAGCCCAACCCCTATTGCCATGGAGGAATATACAACTAAAGCAATTTCTTAAAAATGCCTCTTCTTAAAGACCTCCAAAGATTATTAAATAAATACGTTCATGACAGACATATATAAACAACCACAGACCTTTGTACATGCTTCAGGAACCACAAGTCACAGTTCGGGAAGGCTACTGACAAGCTGAAACATGTCCAGAAAGGGGCAACCAAAATGGTCAAAGGCCCGGAAACCGTGAAACCCTAAGAGGAATGGCTTAGGGAGCTGGCCATGTTTAGCCTAGAGAACAGAAAGTTAAGAGGCGACGTGATGGCTATGTTTAAATATGTGAAGGAATGGCATATGGTGGATGGAGCAAGCCTCTTTTCTGCTCCTCTGGAGACTAGGACACGGAGCAATGTCTTCAAGCTACAGGAAAAGAGATTCCACATAAAGCTTAGGAAGAACTTCTGGATGATAACAGCAGTTTGACAGTGGAATACGCTGCTGCCTGAGAGTGTGGTAAAGTCTCAATTTTCGGAAGTTTCTAAATGGAGGCGGGATGGCCATCTGTCAAAGGGAGTGCTTTGTGTCTTCCTGCATGGCAGAAGGAAGTTGATTTGGATGGCCCTTGAGGTCCCTTCCAGCTCTAGGATTCTATGATTCTAAGTCTGTAATTATGATCAAGAAGTTGGAACTACCAGCGACCAGGTGTTTTAGCTTGAAGCACCACAGCCTCTCTGACTGGTCCCCGTTTGGTATTGAGTGGCCATCTCCTTCAGGCATTTTGGGCAAAAGGCAGAACCCCTGGCTTCATAGACTTAAGAGCCTTAAACGTCATAGCCTCAGCATAGTGGATAATACAATCGTCCACTGAAGAATGGTGAAAGCAGAGGCCATTTCCGCATGAGACTGTTACAGCGCTATGATTCCACTTTCAACCTCCTATGGAATCCTGGGGTTTGCAGTTTCGGGAGGGGCCAGCCGGCCCCTCCCGAAACTGCAAACCCCAGGATTCCATAGGAGGTTGAAAGTGGAATCATAGCGCTGTAACAGTCACGCGCGGAAATGTTCAGAGTATCCTAAATGGCCACCAAATGGGTTTAGCTCTGTTTCATCTTAGGCAACCGAGCAAGGCAGAAGCCAAAACGTTTTGCTCGTTCTGTATGTATTTTGGCTCTGTCCGTTGAGCACTTGAAGAAACACATCTCAATGCACCTATGTATTGCATATGCATGTGTACATTGCTTATTCTTTTCACCCAGACAGCTTCCAGGGCTTCTTCACGGGGAGGATACTCCTACAACATCCCCAGGCCATGTGAATGCCGTCCCTGAGCGAGATATAAATAGAGAAATAAACAGATAAACAAATGCGCCGGAGCCGGCTGACGCCCGAGCACGCCTGCAGCGTATTCCCCGGTTCCAATGCTGTGCTGAGTGAGGAACTCCCTCGCTAGCTCTCTCCAGAGTCTTCGCCCCAGCAGTGTTATAGGATGATTCACCACTGCATTCTGTTATTGTAGGAGAGGCCTCTTTATCTGCTTTCTAACACACCAGGCATAATTTTTATCATTTATCCGTTCTGTTACACCTCTTATCAGGTCCTTCGGTTATATCATGTCCTTCTTATTATTCCCAGCCAGATGGGCTTTCTTAAAAAGCTTTGGATGTGATGGAGAACATGCTGGGACATCCCTCTAAAATTAGGAATGGAAATCATGTTGGCCTCCAGAGGAATTTAGACTGCAGCTCCCAGCATTCGCCTCCACTCTCAACACTCGGGAGCGCTCCTGGGAGTCGCAGTCCCACGGTATCTGGAGGGGCCACAAGTTTCTGGCCCTTTCCCTCGAAGGATGCTTGTGCAGCCAGACCCAGCCTGCAGGGACCCCCAGAGCCTTGTCCTTTTGCAAGGTGGGCCCCAGGCTTTTGCCTCTATCTTGTGGCTGTGAGTTCCGCAGTTTCACTACAGCACTCCTGCATTAATTATGGCAGCTTGGTAGAGATGGGGATTCTGGGTGCTGTAGTCCAAAAGAATACAAAAGCAATCGAAAATAATACAAGAAAATCAACCGAAGGCTAGAATATGAAAACAACTAAGCTCTGGACTGTCCACCAAACGAATACAAAAGCAATAGAGAACATTTTAAAAAAAATCCAACTCAAGGGTGGAATGCAAAAGGAACCAAAGTCTGGTGTGTCCAAAAGAATACAAAAGCAATAGGAAATAATATTTTAAAAATTGAACTCAAGGTTAGAATAAAGTGCTCTAGAATGTCCAAAGGAATACAAAAGTAACAGAGAAGAATTTTTTTAAAAAAAAATCCAACCCAAGGCTGGAATACAAAAGTGACCAAGCTCTGGAGTGTCCCAAAGAATACAAAAACAATAGAAAATATTTTTTTAAAAAAATCAACCCAAGGCTGGAATATAAAAGCAACCAAGCTCTGTCCAAAAGAATACAAAAGTAATAGGAAAGTTTTTTAAAAAAATCCATCCCAAGGCTGGAATAAAATGCTCTAGAGTGTCCAAAAGAATACAAAAGCAATAAAGAAGAATGTTTTTTTAAAAAATCGAAGGCTGGAATACAAAAGGAACCAAACTCTGGCATGTCCAAAAGAATACAAAAACAACACCCAAACACAGAATACAAAAACTCTGGAGTATCCAAAAGAATACAAAAACAACAAGAACAACAAATGAGCCCCAGCCTGGAATACAAAAGCAACTAAACTCTGGAGAGTCCAAAAAAAATACAAAAAGAATGGAAAAGAGTATTTAAAAAATCCAACCCAAGGCTGGAATAAAAAAGCAACAGAGAAGAATAGAAAAGCAACTAAACTGTGGAGTGTCCAAAAGAATACAAAAGCAATAAATTTTTTTTAAAAAAAATCCAACTCAAGACTGGAATACAAAAGCGACCAAGCTCTGGAGTGCCCAAAAGAACACAAAAGCAATAGAGAAGAATAGAAAAGCAACTAAACTGTGAAGTGTCCAAAAGAATACAAAAGCAATATTTTTTTTTTAAAAAAAAAATCCAACTCAAGGCTGGAATACAAAAGCGGCCAAGCTCTGGAGTGTCCAAAAGAATACAAAAGCAATAGAGAGGAATTAAAAAAAAAAAACTAATCCAAGGCTGGAATAGAAAAGCAACTAAGGGGTGGAGTGTCCAAAAGAATACAAAAGCAATAGAGAAGAACAGCAAAGCAACTAAGCCGTGGAGTGTCCAAAAGAATACAAAAGCAATAGAGAAGAACAGCAAAGCAACTAAGCCGTGGAGTGTCCAAAAGAATACAAAAGCAATACAATTGTTTTAAAAAAAAAATCCAACTCAAGGCTGGAATACAAAAGCGGCCAAGCTCCGGAGCGTCCAAAAGAATACAAACGCAATAGAGAGGAAGCCAAAGGAAAGATCAACCCAAGGGCTGCGGTACAAAACCTACCAAACACTGAATACAAAAACAACGGGAAAGAATGCAAAAAAAAAAAAAAAAACGAGCCCGAGGGTGGAAGGCGAAAGCAAGGGCGCTCCGGGGCGGGCCGGGCGCGGGTTCCCCCGGCGAAGGGAGGGCGGGGAGGGGAGGGGAGGCAGGGCGCGCGGCGGGAGCGGCGGGGGCGCGAGCTGCCCGGCCGCCTCCCGGGGCTCCTCCCTCCCTCCTTCCCTCCCTCCTTTCTTCCTCCTCCTCCTCCTCCTCCTCCGCCCCCCCCCCCGGGCTTCTCGGCGAGGTTAATGACCCAGTTAGCCGTTCTTGGCGGGGGCTGCCGACATTTTGCAGACATTAAGCGAGCGGCGGGGCTGCCAAGTACATTCTGTTCCTTGGAGCTCGGCCAAGGCAGCTCCGATTACCGGCTAATGCGACAAAGAGAGCGAGAGGGCGAGGGAGACCGGGGCAGGGATGCTGCTGCTGGCGCTGGGGGGGGGGGGCTCTCGAGAGCCGGGGGAAGCGCCGCCTCTGCAGCCGCCGCCGCTGCTAAATTTAAACGGGCGAGCTGGAAACGCGCCGCCTCCTCCTCCTCCTCCTCCTCAGACGTCGGGCGCGAGCGGGGCGGCCGGGAGGCGCAGCGCGCGTCGAGGCCGGCGGACGCCGCGCGATGCGGGGAAGAGGAGCGCGAGGGGCGGGCTCGGCGTTAAGCCTCCCGGCGCTCGGCCCGAGGAGGGCCCGGGTGCGGCACCCCCCGCCCCACCCTTTCCCCGCCGCGCTCTTCCAGCGCTCTTGTTCCCCTTCCAAGCTCCCGCGGAAGTCCGGGATTTGTAGTTTCCTGAGGCCCAAGAGCCCCCCCCCCCCCGCAAACCGCGGACCCCGGGCTTCCAGAGGGGGTTGGAAGGGGAAGAAGGGCACCCCAGCCGTGTAGGGCACAAAGCCCTGAGCCCATCGGGGTCCAGCTCCTGTGTCTATTTCTTTTCTTTTCTTTTTTTTTTTTGAGGCCCAAGAGCTCTCTGGCTGAGAATTCTTTTAATTAATTTTATTGTGATTACAATGGCCTTCCTTCTGGAGCTTAAACGTCTGCTGCTAGAGAGCATTTTTGCCCCTGAAGAAGACCATTGGACTGTGCACCGAGGCATTTCCGCCCTACCCTGTGACAGTGCTCTTATGCCACTTTCAGGCCATTTCTGCACTGTTATAGCGCTATGATTCCACTTGCAGCATCCTCTGGAATCCTGGGGTTTGCAGTTTCGGCCCCTCCCGAAACTGCAAACCCCAGGATTCCAGAGGATGCTGCAAGTGGAATCATAGCGCTATAACAGCCTCGTGCGGCAATGGCTTCAGCATCCTGTGGAACCCAGGCTTTGCAGTTTAGGGAGGAGCATTTAGAATCCTCAGCCAGAGGGCTCCTGGACCTCCCTAGCAAACCACAAACCCCAGAGTTGCACAGGAGTAAGTGGAATAATAGCACCGTAACAGTGTAGGGCGGAAGCGGCCTCTGAGAGACCTCCAGAGTCCCCCTGTGGGCAGCAGCCCAGCTCAGGTCTTGCACACTGGGGGCTGCTGAGGCTTCCTCAGCTGAGACCTTCCACCAGTAATGGGGTCTTCTCTCCCCCCCCCCCGCCTTCTCCCTTCCCAAGGGTTGCCTTTTCTAAGGAATCACCGCTTCTCGTCGTACATCCAGATTGCCGTGCCTGCTGCCATCTACAATGATGGATTCAGGACTAATGCTGGTGTATTGGTTCAAGCACTGGACTACCTACCACTCGTTGGTAATTGGTAATACATTGGTAAAGCCGAGTAACGTTGCCTTTTCTAGTGGCCCATGGCCCCTCCCGGAACTGCAAACCCCAGGATTCCATAGGAGGTCGAAAGTGGAATCATCGCGCTATAAGAGTGTCGTGCGGAAATGTTCTTAGAGTCCCCATTTCCTCTAAATTTCACTCAAGCCACCACAGTAGCCGGAGGGGAATTGGATTTTCTCAATGGCAGGGAGTTCTTCTGAGCTGTCCCTGTTGTCATTCAAAGTATATTGCATTTGCTTGGTCTTGGCTGGGCAAGATCCATTACCTTTCCAAAAGACCTGCTCCTGGATTAAATGAAATAGGCTGTTTAGGTTGGAAGGCACCTCTTAGTGATGCTTGAGCTGTGGAGTCCCCGCCAGACAGATGTACAGATAGATTGACTCCGCTGCCTGCATTTTGGACTTTCTCCTCTTTCTTTCTCTTTCAAGTGTACCACTACACCACTCGCTGCTGCTGCTGCAGGACTGCCAATTGCCAAAGAGGGAAGGGCTCCTGCATCTTTCCCAGCTGTGCAGATAAAGGGATATCAGCACACACGCTCCCCTAAGGCACTACCAGCTGGATATCCCTCTTCTGTGTGTCTGTTCGACGTACAGGATCCCTGTTCTCTTTTGCATATGGCCACCCTTTGCTCCTGCCAACCCTGCTGAGTCATCTTGAAGCATGTGTTTCTGTTTCTCCAGCAACTGGGAGAAATTCCTTTTTCTTTGGAATACAGTCCCCAGGAGGATACTAGGAGTTGTACTCCAGAAAAGGAACTTTCCAAACTTTCCAGTGCTGCTTTCACCATTGTATTGCTCCACCAGCCAGAACTTTTCTCGCCTGCAGGGAAAAGATCCTGAGGTCAGCCGTTCCATTCATGCCTTTCAGGTGATAAAACAGAGAGGACATTTCTTAGACAGCAGACTCTTGGACCATTGGGAAAAGCTTGTGAGCTCTGTCCTTAAATATGTTGTGCTGTAGACACAGGTGAGGGCAATGCCTCTAGATGTGCATCGTTTCTTTCCCCAGGGGGTGGGGAGATATCCCTTCATTTTTTGGTTTGCAGATGGGGTGACTGTTTTCAGCAAAACCAAAAGTGCTTCTCTTGTATATATATGAGAAATAAAATTGCAAAATGTTAGGAAGGAGAAATGTGTGTCTTAAGAGCAGTCAAAGTAGCTACATGTTTCCCCTGTGGTCTCGCTTTTGCAGTGTCATCAGGAGAGTTTGGAAATGTTATTTTTTCGACTGTGGTTCTCAAAATCCCCAACTAATGATGGAGGATTCTAGGAATCACAGTCCAAAAAAGATGATGTTTCAAAGCTCTGTTTCTGAACAGATGACAGCCTCCTTGCCTTCTCTTCCTAAACCCCAAGGGTTCTTAGATCGTCTTCCAGACCAACTGCATCTCCCAGTATTCCCTCCCTGATGGCTACAGTGGCTTGAGGCTGAAGCCCAACATCTGGAGGACTATGCTTTGTCCATGCTGTTTTATTGTTTATTGAAATTCCGTGGGAGAGAATATTCCACCTAAACATTAGAGAGAACTTGCTGCTGGTAAGAGCTATTCAGAAGTAGAAGAGGTTGCCTCGCAGGGTTCTGGGCAATCCTGCCCTGAGGTCTTTGGATGGAGGTTGGAAGGCCGCCTGTTAGTGATGCTTGAGTTGTGGAGCTCCTGCATCACCACCGGGTTGGGCTAGATGGCCCTTATGGTCCCTTCATATTTTGTCCTATGATTCTGTGACCTCCCAGTTGGAAGAACCCAATGCCAAGCACTGGTGGAGCTTCTGAGGAACCCTAGAGCTGGAGGGAGTCCCAGGGGCCATCAAATCCAACCCTAAGATTAATGCAGGATCTCCAGCTAGAGCATCCCAAGCAGGCAGCTGTACAGCCTGTTTTAGAAGACCCACAGAGAAAGAAGGAGACCTCACCACCTTTCTAGGCAATGCGTTCCACTGCTGAACAGCTCTCACTGTCAGGACGTTCCTTCTAATGGTTACTTGAAATCTACCCCCCTGTGACTTGAAACCATTATACCCACATCTCCATTCTGGGGCAGCAGAGAACAGGTCTGCCCCCTCCTCTCTGAAACAGCCTCTGGGAGATTTAAAGAGGGCAACCAGGCCCCCTCTCAGACTTCTCTTCCTGGTTTATCAAGGTCCTTTTGAATTTTGTTCCTCTCTTCCTCAACATGTTAGCCTGTGTTCTCCTCTGAAGCGTTGCTGGGCTAGTCCCTCCCCCACATATTCGGGAATGGGAGATGATTTCTCCCCCTCTTCCCACCCCCCAAAGAAAAAGAAGGCAGCAAGGCCACTAGCATCATCACAAGTTTCATATAAGGTTGCCAAGGGAAGTGGTCATCCCCAGCTGCTGGAAGCAAATGTGGGCCGTGCCTTGATCTAACATCACAACCCGCCCTTGTTCTTGTTTGGAACTTTCTTACAAGAAAGAAGGAAGGCTGCGTTCGCAAGACTAACCACGAGAGGGACCCCTTGTCCTACATTTATTCCACTGTCCCCCTCCTCTCTCTTTTACCCAGGAAGCAGAGTAGTGTTGAGAGGGTTGGAAGTAACTGTCCTAATTTGGAGGGAGGGGGGAGATCTTGGTATGAGTGCCTAGAAGCTTCACCTGCTATCGTCTAGGAAACCCTCTTTCCCTCCTCAGAGATGGTTTCCCAAGTTTAATCGGTGATAACAGATGGCTTTTAGCGTTGAGCTCCTGATTGTGAACTCTGCACATGTTTAGAGACACTGCCCCAGATCCTACATTTTCTCAGCTCAGGGTAAACTCCTGGCAGCAAACTCCTGTGCTAGCATAATTCACTCCTTATACTTAATACCATCATCACAGAATGTATAAGAAAAAATAACATATAACTGTCAAAATAACATATGTAACTGTAACCTCCCAAATTGGGAGGGGTTGCTAATACACCAGAGAACAGGATCAAAATTCAAAATGACCTTGACAGATTGGAGAGCTGGGCCAAGGCTAACAAAATGAAATTCAACAGATAGAAGTGTAAGGTCCTACACTTAGGTAGAAAAAATGGAATACAGAAATATAGGATGGGGGATACATGGCTGGATGGCAGTACGTGTGAAAGGGATCCAGGAGTCTTAATAGACCACAAGCTGAACATGAGTCAGCAGTGTGATGCGTCAGCCAAGAAAGCCAACGCAATTCTCGGCTGCATCAATAGGAGTCTGGTGTCTAGATCGAGGGAGGTACTGGTACCACTCTACTCTGCTTTGGTTAGACCTCATCTTGAATCCTGTGTCCAGTTCTGGGCACCCCAATTCAAGAAGGACATGGTCAGGCTGGAGCAGGTCCGGAGGAGGGCGACCAAAATGGTGAGGGGCCTGGAAGCCATGAAGCCCTACGAGGATAGACTTAGAGAGCTGGGTATGTTCAGTCTGCAGAAGAGAAGGTTAAGAGGGGACATGATAGCCATGTTTAAATCTTTGAAGGGATGCCATGTAGAGGAAGGAGAGGGCTTGTTTTCTGCCGCTCCAGAGACCAGGACAAGGAGCAATGGATTCAAGCTGCAGGAAAGGAGATTCCACCTGAACCTCAGGAAGAACTTCCTGACAGTCAGGCCTGTGCGGCAGTGGAAGATGCTGCCTCCATGGAGTGTGGTGGCGTCTCCTCCTTTGGAGGTTTTTAAGCAGAGGCTGGATGGCCATCTGTCGGGAGTGCTTTGAGGGAGTTCCTGCATGGCAGGGGGTTGGACTGGATGGCCCCTGGGGTCTCTTCCAACTCTACATTTCTATGATTCTATGATTCATTGCACATTGTGCAGTGGGCAAAGCACGGAGGCAGTGTGCAAGGTACAACACGTGGCCACACAGCTGCAGATGCATTGTTGTGCATCAGCAGTAGCTCCACGTGTAGACCTATGCTCCCACCACCACCACCACCATCATCATCATCATCATCATCATCATTATTAGCCACCTCTCTCCAAGGCTCAAGGCAGGATACAACATACATTAAAATACCATTAAAGACACATTGTAGATTGAAACATACTAAAAACGCATAAAACCATTTAAAATGCAAATATATCATAATTGAAATACATCATAATTAAAAAGTGACTGGGTAGCCCTGCCAGATCATCTGGATATGGTCATTCCACATTGCCCAAAACAGCCACTCCATGTATGTGCAGAGCAGCTTACGCCTGTGTGTCTATCATCAACAGGAGTCCATTCACTGTCGGCAGTGTTATTCTTACCCAACATTCTCCTGGCCAAATCTGTTCTGTTGTTGGAAATGTGCGGGTTTAGTGCACTGTGTAGGTAGGAGAAGAAAGCTGGACTGTGGTAGGATCCAGTACTATTCCATACATACATGTGACGTTATGGCTGGAATCCGGTTGGTATCTTATGCATCTGTAAGGTCATTTCCACACGAGACTGTTACAGTGCTATTATTCCACTTTCAATATTCTATGGAATCCTGGGATTTGCAGTTTAGGGAGGGGCCGGATAAACTGCAAACCCCAGGATCCCATAGGATGTTGAAAGTGGAATAATAGCACTATAACAGTCTTGTGCAGAAATGGCCTGAGTTTCCCTGTAGAAGAAGCTGGGCCTTTTTGTCCAATGTATAACGTCCCCATTCAGCTGAAGAATGTGGAAGCAGAGTTGTGCAGGTGGTGCCATTGTTCATGGCTGATCCTTGCACACAGAGGCACAAACCCACTGAGCTGTGAATTCAGTTGAACATGGGATGTCTTCCTTCAGGTGTACCACACTGCCATTCAACAGAGTTGACTGTACCAGGCTAGATGCAACTCCAAGGTCTGAATCAGTATGAGACATTGTCCTATATTCCTGTTTAGCTCTGCAGAGTTTGGCTCAAAGATCCAGAGCACTGGAACACCCTTTGCTTCATTGTCCTTGGCTACCTAAGTTCAGACTGTGGGAAGTGCCTTTCTGGACTACAGTTTTACAGCTTTGGACTACATTCTAGCAGCAGCTGCTGCAACCTCTGAGGGAGAGAAGAGCAGCCAGGCACAGCTCCATTGCACTTTGGTCCCTGTGGCTGGTTAGAGGCCCTCCCTTCATGTTCCAACTGCCATTGCTCTGGACTCCGAGGGAGAGAAGAGCAGCCAGACACAGCTCCATTGCACCTTGGTCCCTGTGGCTGGTGAGAGGCCCTCCTTCCATGTTCCAACTACCATCGCTCTGACTTCTGACGGATAGAAGAGCAGCCAGGCACAGCTCCATTGCACTTTGGTCCCTGTGGCTAGTGAGACACCCTCCCTCCATGTTACAACTACCATTGCTCTGGACATTGAGGGAGAGAAGAGCAGCCAGGCATAGCTCCATTGTGCCTTGGTCCCTGTGGCTGGTGAAAAGCCATATTCCAGCTGCCATTGCGCTGGCCTCTGGGGGAGAAAAGGGCCTCCAGGCACAGCAATATTACCTCTGAGGGAGAGAAGAGCAGCCAGCATCAATTGGACTTAATCTCCTCCCCAACTGCCATCTGTTTTTCCTTGTGTGTTGTGTCTTTTTTAGATGATAAACCTGAGGGCAGAGAACTGTCAAATTAACAATTTGTAAGCCACTTTGGCAGCCTCTCTGGCTAAAGGGTGGGATATAGATTTTCTAAATAAATAAAATATTACAACTCCCAGAATCTCCCAAACAGCATGGCCACTGATCAAGCTAGGGATTTTTTTCTTCTTCTCCTAACCCTCGTAATTCTCTCTCTCTCTCCCTCACACACACACACAAACTTTTTTCTTCGGAATTTCTCAGATGTTTCAGATAATATTCTAAAACAATTTAAAGATTATTCAAAAACAATACCTCCACTTTGGGAAGCCAAGTGGGGAAAATTGGTAACTGCTGGAACTGTGAATTAAAAACACGAATGGCAAGGTTGGATGTATTATAAATAAGAATACTAAAGTTTTTGTACAGAATATAAAATGTAAAAAATACAAATAAAAATTGATTGAATTAATATTCACACTGTATTTTAAAAAAGAATGAGATAATAGGATAATAAGAATTTAATTTTCGTATTACATTACAGTCTAGCATCAATGTAGACGTAGATAAATGCAATAATGTAGATGAATAGCTATATAATCATAGAGAAAATACAAGTATATATATTTGATTGATGTTGAATCGATATATATTGGCCCATCCATTACTTTGTGAGTATGAAGTTTTGAAAGGGTTTCTCTTTTTTCTCCCTTTTTTATGTCTTTTTGTGTTTCTTTTTCTCTTTTTTCATCTCTTTTAAAAATTACTCTCTTTGAGATACATCACATTATCATATGTTGTGTTTTGATGTAAAAAAAAAATCTTACGTGTCCCTCCTGACTTTTGCTTTTGGCTAATGCTCATGCTGGCTCAGGATAATGGACTTTATAGTCCGACACACCTGAAAGACACAGGGTTGAGGAAAACAGCCCTGTGCCATCCGGGACAACTTGCACGGACTACATTTCAGAGTTACATTTTTAGCTCACGGTGAAAGCCGCTCTTCCATTCCTTTAGCGAATATGTGATTACTTTGTTCATTTCTCTCAATTGCCTGGTCCACAAAACCAAATCGATGAGGCTTAACTTCATCTCTTTATCTTAAGCACTTTTTCTCTTTCTGTCCTGCACAGACAACGTTCACACTTGCATGTAAGCAGACGTGGGAAAAGTCACATGCAATGAATGCACACCATTCCTTTCCCCCATTAGGCTTACATTGTTTTCACGCTGTTCTGGGGCCCCTCCACACTACACAATGATAGCGTTATGATTCCACTTTAACTGCTTGGGTTGCCTCCCATGGAATCCTGAGGTTTGTAATTTGATGAGGCACTAGAATCCTCAGGCTAGGCAGTCTAAGTTAGGCCCTTTCTGCACTTTACCTTTTTCTGGCGCTGGGGTGCGGGGATCGGGTGAGCAGCCTCGGGCGAGAGGCTTTTGCATCGCTGCTGCTTCAGCTCCGCACAAGCCTCCTGCTTGTGCGGCAGCCCCACCTCTTCCTTCTGCAGCACAGCCCGGGAGTTTCCCGGGCTGCGCTGGGGCAGGAAGCGCAACCGGCATGGCTCCAGAGGCTCCGCATGCCAGGTAAGTGCGTGCGGGGCCCGGGAGCAATGCGCGATCGCGCACCATTTTCAGCTTCCAGCTGAAAATGAAAAGGTGCACGATGGGTGCCTGCCAGCCCCTGGAGCATCGCGCGATTGTAAATGCGTCGTGCAGATCGCTCCTCACAATCGCGTGGCGCTCCAGGTGCCCTTTCGCATGGAAAATGCCATGCGGAAAGGGCCTTATTGTTGTTGTGTGGCGTCAAGTTGTTTCTGACTTATGGCAATCCTAAGGTGAACCTACTATGGGGGTTTTTGGGCAAGATTTGTTCAGAGAGGGTTTGCCTTTGCTTTCTTCCGAGGCTGAGAGAGAGTGACTTGCCCAAGAGCACCCAATGTGTTACCATGGTCCAGCGGGGATTTGAACCCCTAAACTGCAAATGACAAGATTCTGCAAAACGTTGCCACAACAGTTAAGATGGAAGCATAGTTATGTAGTGTGGAAGGGCCCCAGGCCCACGTAGAAGAAAAAACCAAGGAGAGATATTGGTAAGGAAAACATGCAAACTGACCAGTGCTGTCGGGATGCCCTAAAATAAGATACCTACTACATATCCCATCACTATAATATGGAGGGCATCCTGACAAGTGCGAATGGAGCACCTCACCACATTCCTCCTCTCCTGTCCTTCCAAAAGTGCCAGCCCTTCACTCCCTTTCCTGCCTTGTCACCACCAAGACCATTTCCGCACCAGACTGTTATAGCGCTATTATTCCACTTTCAACTTCCTATGGAATCCTGGGGTTTGCAGTTTAGGGAGGGGCCTGAAATTCTATAGGATGCTGAAAGTGGAATAAAAGCCCTATAACAGGCTAGGGTGGAAATGGCCCAAGCCTCAGCTAGATTTTTACATCCCTCCAAGACCACGGGTTCCTTCCTTTCGCTCCTCTGCCCCCCAAGTCTCCGGGAGATGGGGAGGAGGATTGGGAAGAAGAGGGACGGGGGGGGAGGTGGACGGGCCAAGGAGGAGTTTAAAATCTGGCTGAGGGAAGGTGGGAAAGGACTCGATGGGTTGTCGCTGTTGGCAGGACAGGAGGAGAGGAGCGGGTGCGAGGAGGATGAGCTAACCAAGCAGCTGCTACAAACTCACAAATAATCAGATCTGAAGGAGAACTCCATAAATGCGGATGGCAGACTGTATTCCAATTCATTCCTGTGCCACCTTTCTCCCAGAAGGGGCCCCAAGACAGCTTCCAGAGACAGTCGATTAAAAAACATTCACAATGAAATTGAAAAGCAATTAAAACCACCAGATAAAATCATTTTACAAAACGTACAAATGCTTTAAAAATAACTAAAACATCTCAATCAGAAGCTCTCCTGTTTCCACATTTAAAACCCAATGACAAGCGGGGGGGGGGGGGGGGGGCTCCTGGCCTCCTGTGGAAGGGAGTTCCACAGTCTGGGAGCAGCCACAGGGAAGACCCTGTCTCCCACGTCCTCACCAAGGGAGCCTGGGATGGCAGCAGGACTGAGAGAAAGCCTTCCGCTGAAGATCTTAAATCTCTGGCAGGTTCATATAGGGATGTTACCGCTGTTTCTAGCCCGAGCTTGTGGGATATTAGATATCATTTGATATCAATAATTTGGCCTTCTTTACCCATTCCTCTCCACGTGCTTGCGAGGCCCCCGGACAAGCACGCACACAGGCGCGGCCGACAATAGCCGAAACATTCCAAACAAATCCAGGCAGGCCAGAAATAGCCAGACTGCCGCTTTAGGAGACCTCAAGGCAAGTACCACGTTGTGTATGCACGCTGTTTACAAAGGACTCCCTGCCCCGAGCAGGCAGCTTGACAAGCCCAGTACTCAACTGCCAAGCACTCCGCGTTGGCACACTGGCTACTCTATTGACAACTCTGTCCTAATTCAATCATCTAAAGTACTGACCTTTCGGAGGCTTTGTCTCCAGCCCGAAACTCATTGTTATCCCCAAGAACGGACTAGCCTGCAGGCACATTTCCCCCTATAGGAACCCCTAACTCTGAGCGCTTCCTGGGATCGCTCTCGGCTTCCATCCCGCCTTGCTGTCGCTTTGTCCAGCGAGCCTTCCCCTCAGCTCCTCGTGCTGAGAATCCTTCCTTCCATGAACTTCGTCTTCAGACTACCCGGGCTTCAGGACAGGTGTAGTATTTCCCATACTAAACCTCCTCCTAAAATCCCTCTATCCAACTCCTACCTTTTATTTCCATAGTTCTCCGTGTAAGTGTGTTGCATACACGTGTTTGACTGTACATCAGTAAAACGACTATTATTATTTACTTCTGTCTGCTCATTGACTCGGCCGGACCCCGTAGACATTGGGTTCCAGATCTCGCTACGTTGCCCTGCCTCTCGCATTGCTAACTAGTGCTCTCCCATTCCCCATTATTTTGAGCACATTGAGGTGTCCCTCCCGGGACCCCCAGAAATCAGGGTAACAGGGAGATGTGACCTTTCAGGTACTCTGAACGTAAGCCATATAGGGCTTTATAGGCCACGACCAGCCCTTGGACTTGTGCCCAGAAATGAACTGGCGGCCACGGAAGCTGTTTTAACGAGGGAGTTATGCACTCCCTCTCCTTTCTGGGGCATCCTGACTTCTGGGGCTAAGGGAGGACGCAGCACTGCAAGGGCAGAGAGAGCAACACAACAGAGGACGTCATCCCAGGGATCTGGGCCCAGCATCACCTGTCGTACCTCAAAGCATTGTGGAACACAGTGCTCAGCTTGTAGGCGACACTAACATCTTGGCCATTTCCGCTCTAGACTGTTATAGCACTATTGTTCCACTTCCAACACCCTATCGAATCCTGGGGTTTGCAGTTTCAGGAGGGGCCTTTGCAAACCCCAGGATTCCATAGGATGTTGAATGTGGAATAATAGCGGTATAACAGTCTAGTGTGGAAATGGCCCTTGTCACTGCAGTGAAGAGGGACTGATTTGCAATTAGGGAGAAAGAAAGAAAGAAAGAAAGAAAGAAAGAAAGAAAGAAAGAAAGAAAGAAAGAAAGAAAGAAAGAAAGAAGGAAGGAAAGAAAGAAAGAAGGAAAGAAAGAAAGAAAGCAAGCCAGCCTGTTAAAGTGGAGCACAATCTCTCCAGCCCCCGTACCACGCCCTCCCTGTTGCTGCCAAGGAGAAAGGAGGTGGGAAGGCAGAAACTTTAACCAACAATTTGGCAGCTGGGAAGCAATCCCCAGCCCCGGGTTTCACAGTCTGCGTTTCCCATCGCTAATTGGCAGGGAGACGCTCATCCACATTTCAATATGAGTCTTGGTCATGCCAGTGTGCCTGCCAAGGCTGCCTCCCGCGCCTCCCGTGCCAAGGATTTTCGAAGAGCGGGTTTTCTCTAGGAAACCTCCGGCGACAGGAGACGGGAAGCACGTGGCATGCAGGATGCGGAGGAGGAGGAGGAGGAGGCTTGGAGAACACATCCCCGAGGGCTTCCCACCTCAGCTCCATCCTCACCTTGCCCGTAGTCTCCAAAATGATAACGTGCTAATAGACTGGGGTGGAGAATGTGCAGACGCTAAGAAAGCATAGCTCCACAGGTTGCTGTTGTGGCCCCCAGCATCTCTCATTTAAAATAGAAATAAATTTATTTTGGTGCAAAATGCCTTCCCTCAAATGCACCATTATGGAATATGAGGGAAATCATCATGGTTTTTTTTGGGGGGGAGAGGGGCTTCCTGGGTTGCTTTAGGCCTACGAGGGACCTTTTTCACACAACAAGTAGTGCCACAGATGTTGGTATCTAGATGTTGAAAAAAACATCTTTTTCCCTGTTGAAAAAAAAAAAAAAACTTCTCCTAGGCCTAAAATGGCCCCAAGAGGGCCAAAAACATGGCAAAATTGCCCACCGTGTAACATTTTCCCGGTATTTACGTGAGTAGTCCAGTCTGGGAGAGCGGAGGTCTAGGCAGGGGGAGAGGCTGCCACGAGGGTGGCACAGGGGGAGAATTTGTGCTCTCACACACCCGCTTTATGGCCAGTCGCCGGATGTTTGGGCTGGAGAGAGGAGGAGCTGAGTCTGGCAGCCACCCACCCAACTGCTGTTGTGCAGCTGGGAAGAAATGGTTGCAGAGGGAAGTTCTGGATACCTCCTTATGCAATGGTATAAAAAGGATTTATGCTTTTGTTAGGCATACCCTCCAGCCTTTCAAAGAGGAAAATGAGGACAAGTGTAGCCAAGTAACCTTAGAGTCCAGTCAAGATGGCCAAAGTTATGAAGGATGAAGAGCTGCAGCAGTTTGCTTTTGTCTGGGCCAGCTGGGAAGGGCAAGGTTCTGCCCTGCTCAGTCCTCTCCTCTCCTTCCAGAATTAATTAAATGCAAGCAACTTTTGCACTTTAAATTTAGTTTGAAGCAACTGAAGCTGAAGAGTGAACGTGGGAGGAAATGAGAGAAACTGGGACATTTTAAATGCAGCTAAAAAGTGGGATGGTAAATTGGGACGATTGGAGGGAACGGTTAAGCCCTGGTTAGGCAGATGTGAGCTACCAAGATGATTCCAGCCCAAGACTCCAAAACTCTTCGGCCGTTTAGAGATATTAGGCTTTTGCTTCAGCTTGCGAGAGGAGTAGAAACCCCCTGGGACCTGGAGGGCCTACTCCAGAATGCCAGAGGACCGCAGCTGCCACCACGGCTGCCATTTGGGGTGAGAGGAAGAGATGTCGTGTCATCCCCAGTCACTTTATGTGGCTGTTTAGGGGGTGCTTTTTTTTTTTCTGGTAAAGGGGCCAAATCTAGTCCCAGATCTACTGTGACTATTTTTTCAACAGAAAAATTTTCAACAGAAAAATTGGGATGCCTGACAGAAAATGGGGAGAGGTGGGAAGAGCTGCATTGCACTTCTGGAGGCCACACGCGTCCCACAGACCACACAACTCCCACCCCAGATTAGGATATAAGAGAACAATGGATGCCGTCCTGTATTGCGGTTACGGATTTATAACCTAGGCTATTTCCTCCCTACACTGTTATAGCGCTATTACAGTCAGCCCTCCACATTTGTGGGTTCCACTTTTGTCCATTTGATTATTCACAGATTATTTGCTGTCCCCTCTGCTGCCTCCCTGTGCCGTTTTTAATACGGACTGCAAGCCGCGTGAGACTGGGAAACCGCGAATGAAGCTTGTAAGTCCCTCTTAAAAATAGCGTGGGGCTGCAGTGGAGGGGGCATTAAGCCCCACCAGCCCCCCACTTCTGCCTTGTGAAGGAACCCTGACGCCTCAGAGGAATACACAGTGGAGTGAATATGCTGATTTTATGTGTGTTAAATACAGTTTGGGAGGGCCTGGAGTTATTCAGTTTTTTCACTTTCACAGGGGTCTGGTGCCCCTAACCCTAGTGAATGTGGAGGGATGACTGTATTCTACTTGCAACTTCCCGTGAAATTCTGGGGTTTGTAGTTTCCCGAGGCCCAAGAGCTCTCTGGCTGAGAATTCTAAAAGCCCCTCCCTAAACTGCAAACCCCAGGACTCCACAGGAGGTTGAAAGGGGAATCATAGCACTGGGACAGTGTAATGCAGAAATGGCCTCTGACACAAAAACACCCTATAACTCTATAGCAATGTTATAATCAGAAGGGGAAAATAGGAAAGCAGGTAGTTAGGTACTTACTTACTTAATTAAATGCTTGCCTAGAGTTTACCTACCTGTTGACTCATCATTATGTCATCCTAGCCTCGCGGTTCCTTCACACTGATAGCAATCAACTGAGTCAGTGACTGAATCACCAATGGGACTCAGGCCAATATGTTACTACTAAAATGTAATGAAACTGTTTCATGAAGAAGAAAACATACCCATTATAAAGCCAGTGGGGAAATAGTATGCTTTAAACAGTTCCCCCAAGTCTCTCTTTCATTTCAGAGTTTCTCACCAGCCTTTCTCGACCTGTTGTGCAAGGATATGTGAACCCTCAGTGGATGGGTCTCCATTTGCCCCTGCTGGAATTGGTGGGACTCCATCAGCCCTGCACTGGGTCACATAGTCACTTGCACATTTGGTTGCACAATGTTGCCATTCAACACAAGGTTTGTGTAGTAGAGTCAATATGTACCTTCACTTGCAGGGATTTGTGCTACAAACCCCAGAATCTTTAGCCTTCCAAGCCTGTGTCTTCAGGCAAGCATATCAGAAGTGGGAAAAAAAAAAGAGAGAGAGAGAGAGGCGGGGGGGGGGGGAGGGAGAGAGAGAGAGAGAGAGAGAGAGACCAATCTTATTACAGTCTTGCCTAGTATAGATACACACTCACATAGTTACACAGTGGTTCAGTTACACTGTCCTAAGTTCCAGCCAGCAAGTGTGCCAGGATGCAGGATGCAATCTGTCAGGTACTTAAGGATGCAAGCTGTCAGGTACTTAAGGATTCCAGGTCAGTCGCAGGTTATTATCGAGCAGGATGAAGGAAGAACCAAGAGGGCGGTTGTCAGCCAGTCCAGAAATTGTATAGCAAGTCAGTACCCCTAATAAAGCCATCAAGGAGTAAAACAGTTGTGAATCATAGACAGTCCAAGGTCTAGAGAACACTGCCAAGAGGACTGCCAGTCACCAAGATAGATAGTTGTAAGCAATAAAGTCACCGGGGAACTGCTGGGAGATTTATAGCCAGGCACTTCAAGGCACCAGGTCTTTAATTAGACGGTGTCTCCTATTTAACTGCTGCTGGGAGTAATGTAATCTCTCCTTCACTTTGCAAATGATGTCTTCAGTGTTTGCACTCTGCTGGGGAATAAGGCCCCCCTCTGCTTCAGCACTCATCTCCTCAGACTCAGAGAGTCCATGGACATGAGGAGCAGTAAATTCCTAGCACTCTGACTCTGTATCTGAATCTTCTGACTCCACAGAGTGTGAATTACGATATATGCCACCCTTCTGTTGAAAGTCAACACTGCACAACCAAGGATGTCTTGTCCCTTTGTGCAATGGAGGATGCACCGTGTTTGTCTCTGCAATCCCAAGGAAACAACTGGTACACTGAGTTAACTGACCAATAGTTACGCACTATCCAAGAATGTGCAACTTCATGCCATATCATGTGTTTTTTGGTATGCAGTAAGTCAGGAACTGTAAATCATTTTCAAAAACTCTGTAGTTTTTGAGGAATTTTTGGCAGTGGGGAAAAAATTGCAATGCTATTTGTTGTCGTCTTTGAGAATGAAATGTATGATGAGTTATATCCCTAACTGGCAATATCAGAGTGTTGCTGACGGCTGTAGCCTTTTCCAGTAATTAAAGTCCTCCATATCAGTGTCTAATCACCCACTAAAACCCTTTATGGCCCCATCCACTGGCTCTCTGCAAATGCTGACCATTAATTAACCAAACAGATAAGAGTAATGGCAACACCTGGAAAAGGTATGGTCTATCAAAGCATCTGTGCAGACTGGGGAATGCTGGGGTCTGTGCATCTATGGAGTGGTGGTAAAAATGCCAGCACTGCTTCTCGGGGCCCTTTGATTATTCTTCCCTCCCACCAGCTCTGATTTTTTTAAGTCCAAAGAGGGTAAGTCCTGCATGGACTTTTGATCACACATACTTTCAAAAACTAGGAACCACAAGATCAAACCCCACAGTTGAATTTCACAGGAAGAAGTAATGAAGCTCCAATCCAAGCGGTCCCCAGCAGATTTGGAGCCTATCTTTGCCTTCCCCCTTGGACAATCAAGAAGGAGGAGGAGGAGAAGGAATTGCAACCTAGATCCTACACCAAGGAGACTATGTCCATTTCCACACTACACTGTTACAGTGCTATTGTTCCACTTTCAAAATCTTATGGAATCCTAGGGCTTGCAATTTAGCGAGGGGCATTTAGAGTTCACAGCCAGAGAGCCCTTTGGCCTCAGGAAACTACAAACCCCAGAATTCCACAGGAGGTTGAAAGTGGAATAACAGTGTGGGGCCGAAACGGCCAGAGTGTAACTGTCCATTCATGGTGTTATGCAACAATAACACAAAACCACCTTGTTAGTGAATTATGACACTGCACATGTGCAATGCACACATGCATGCACAGTGTGCAAACATAACCCCGATGCACATCTGCATGAACAATGCATGATTTTCATCTGCATGCGCAATGTGCAACCATTCTCAAAGGCACTGTGTATTCAGCAACCAAATACCATGACCTAAATACTGATATTCCACAGGGGACGAAAATGTCCAACTGCTACTGTAGGGGAGATTAGGCATATGACAGTTCCCAACAGGATTTTGCCTGCCAAGCATGCACTTGGAGATGAGCGCTTGTCTCTGACCCATACGGCCTGTTCCTGTCTGGAGAGACTTTAGGGCACTGAAGAAAAACAATTTGGTTTTAAAACGAGTGACAACTTTAATTGAACTTCCTTGAGAATCTGGGATAGGGACTTATTTAACACAACAAATTCAGTGTAGGTGCCCTAATCAGATTTCCTCCTTAAGAACTCAAGAAGAATCCTGCTGGACCTATGTAACCCAGCCAAACAGACCAGATTGTGGTCACAGGGACATAAGCAGATGCTTCTACAAGCCGGCCTGCTCTCCATCAGGCATTTGGGGCTTTGGAGAGTGCAGAGGGAAGGCTAATCTCCACAATGAGGGGGTGAAAAAGGGCACACAGAGGTGTAAGAAAACTTACACATGTGTATGCCAATATCAGGATCCCTACAATGACTTTGCAGGATCTCTGGGGAACCCCATGAAGTCTAGGAGATGCCTTTATGTAGTCACAGATGGTAGGCACAGGAGGATAATTAAGAGACGACATGATAGCCACGTTTAACTATTTGAAAGGATGTCTTATGGAAAATGGGTCAAGCTTGCTTTCTGCTGCTCCAGAGACTAGGACATGGAGCAATGGCTTCAAATTACAGGGAAAGAGATCCCACCTAAACATTAGGAGCAACTTCCTGATGGTAAGAACAGATCACGAGTGGAATCTGCTGCTGCCCCAATGGAGTGTGATGGAGGATTTTAAAGAGAGGCTGGATGGCCATGTGTCAGAAAGGTTTTGGTGGTGTCCTCCTGCATGGCAGAATGGGGTTGGACTGAATGGCCCTTGGGTCTCTTCCAAATTTAGGATTTTATGAATCACCTTATGGAGGGTGGCAGATATTTTGTGGTTTCATCCTGGTAGAAATCTGTGATACATCTCCTGCTGCAGAATCTCAGCTGACTATGAGGGAAGTGCAACCATGTTGATATTTTCAACAGAGAGAAATGTAGGGTCCTGCACTTGGGCAGAAAAAATGAAAGTCACAAGTATAGGATGGGGGATGTGTGGCTGGATAGCAGTACGTGTGAAAGGGATCTAGGAGTCTTGGTAGATCACAAGCTGAACATGAGCCAGCAGTGTGATGCAGCAGCCAAGAAAGCCAATGTGATTCTTGGTTGCATCAAGAGGAGCATGGTGTCTAGATCGAGGGAGGTAATGGTACCACTCTATTCTGCATTGGTTAGGCCTGATTTGGAATCCTGTGTCCAGTTCCGGGCACCTCAATTGAAGAAGGATATCAACAAGCTGGAACGTATCCAGAGGAGGGCAACCAAAATGGTGAAGGGTCTGGAAGCCATGAAGCCCTATGAGGAATGGCTTAGGGAGCTGGGAATGTTTAGTCCGCAGAAGAGAAGGTTAGGAGGGGACAGGATAGCCATGTCTAAATATTTGAAGGGATGTCATGTCGAGGAGGGAGCAGGCTTGTTTTCTGCTGCTCCAGAGACTAGGACATGGAGCAATGGATTCAAGCTGCAGGAAAGGAGATTCCACTTGAACCTCGGGAAGAACTTCCTGATGGTCAGGGCTGTCCAGCAGTGGAATCTGCTGCCTCCATGGAGTGTGGTGGAATCTCCTCCTTCCTTGGAGGTTTTTAAGGAAAGGCTGGATGTCCATCTGTTGGGAACGCTTTGATGGGTGTTCCTGCATAGCTGGGGGTTGGACTGGATGGCCCCTGGGGTCTCTTCCAACTCTATGATTCTATGATGCTATGATATCTTTCAGTTTTGCTAGGGAATGATGTGACATCCCAACCACTGAAACCCTTCCAAGCCGGTTCCGATCCACTGACCCACGACTCACTCCAGGAAGCAGACTCAGGAGACGGAAAGAACTACACAGAGGGGCCCAACACAGGCGAAATGTATCAAGAGTTTATTGCGCTGCTAGAATGTTCTGCAAAAATATGTGATTCTTCTGCCCAAATAAAGGCAAGGCACTTGAACAGGCTGCACATTTTTCTTCTCTCCTTACAAACAGAAAAGTAGAAAATTTAGCTATGCTTAGAAGTATAACTTGATTTTTTTATATAAAAAATAATAATGCAATAGATGGATTATAACGCAAAAGGCTGAGCAAATAGGAACAAAAACAGACATAGTAGCCCTTTCTCAGTATGGTGTCCTCCAGTGGCCATGTTCTTTGGGGGGTGATGGGATCTGTAGTCTGGCCCCCCTGGAGGGCTCCTTATTGGGAAAGGTTGACACAGGCGTATAATTGCATACAGCAAAGTGTACAGAAAATGCACAGTAATGATAGTTTGCATTCTCCTTAAGCATAATAAGGCACCTTATATCTGTTGAATATAAATGTGAATGTTGATGGCGTGTCAGGATTGTGTGGTTCAGAAGAAACTGTTGAAAAAAATAGCTCCCTTCTATTTTTATGTCTATATATGTATAAATGTGTTGCAATGGCTCTTGTTTTAAAGCAGTGGCAAAGTACCACATTCCTATCCCCTGCCTCCCAGATCTGTGCACATATATTAGAAGTGAGCAAATATGTCACAACTGAGCAGCCGAACCCAATAGAACATATATGTCTAACCTCCAGAGATCCCCCCTTTGTATCAGTTTTATCTGCTAAAATCCCCCTGCAAATTGCAAGGGATTCTGGGAATCGCAGAATTCCCAATATGATTGCACCCACCCACCATAAATGTGATTGCAGATCGACAGAAACGAGGGTCAGCGTCAGCAGCTTGCTCCCATGTCATTGCAATGGTGTATCCATTCCAGGTTTTAAAACCAGCCTTTAAAAAAATAAATTATTCAATGGGCTGACTAAATAAATCCAGCATTTTGGAAAGAGGTGTTTTACAGTTAGCCCAAACCTAGAGTGGAGTCACTGCTCCACTGAGATGGGAGCTTCAATGGCCGGTGGGGAGGGGTAGCTTGCCTAAATTTGCCTAGTGGGGCAATGGCAGAAAGAGGTGAGAAACCATAATTAACACAAACAAGTGAGAAACCATAATTAACTAGTCTCTCCCTCCATCTAATGGCTGTGAATCGTGTAAGACCGATCCATAAGAAACATTAAAGGGGTCCACCTCTTATCCTGAATAATTGATACCATAACTTTGCACTTTGTTTTGTTCTTATATTAATCAATGTCTAAATAAAAAATAAGGCACATAAATAAGGCATGTAAAGGGAAGCAGAACTGCCTAGCCCGGCCAAAAATAAATCATTGCACCCAGTCCCGCGGATAGCAGCTGAAAGGGGGAAAGAGAACTTTTCCCAGCAAAGCAACCAAGCTTTACGAATCAAGCGATGAACAGAGATGCTTTTGCTGATATTTACAGGAAAAAGAGGATATGGAAGTCAGCCGTCCTGCCAAGAAGCAAGAATGGGAAATGGACCAAGCTGTCTCCTGGGCATTCCCTCCCCCCAAACTTTTAACCTCTAATGCAAACTTCCCATCTTGTTCCCCGCTCTTCCCCCTAGAAATAACCTCAGGGCAGGGGGCCAGCTACAGCCCAGAACCAACGCCGGCCAATATTTGCCTAGGAGTTATGAGAAGTTCCCCTCACGGAATGTTCCACATTAAAGCATTTTTCTCATGCCAGAGTTTTATGAGAAGATGCTGGAGATTAGAAGAGAAGACGATGAGCAGGAGGAAGAGGAAGCAGCAGCACGGAAGGCTCAGCATCTGCTTAGCCCTTTCCCCTTGGCAGCTGGAACAGGTTCCCCTGGAAAATATAACTCCCCCCACCTGATTCTATCCATTTCACAACAGTTGATTGAGAATCTGTGTCTTTGTCAGCGATGTGTTTAAGTCTTTCACTCCAAGTCTCAACTCAAGTCTCAAGTCTCCACCTTCAAATCTCAAGTCAAGTCTCAAGTCCTTGAAGACACTTTCAAGTCCCGTCTCAAGTCTGGAAGCCAACTTCATACCCTAACCAAAATTCCAGAATTATTGGACAGAGCCAAACGAAGTCAGTTTTAGCAATTTAAGCAGAGTCAGCCCTCCGCATTTGTGATTTTGCCATCTGCAGCTTTGGATGTGGGGAACAGGATGCTTTTTACTTTCCACTTCTGAAGCTGGTTGACTTTTCAGAAGTGGAGAATAGGATCCTTCTTACTCCCCTTAGCTGAAGCTTCAAAAGCTTCAGAAGGAAGGATCCTTCCTCCTTCAGCCTGTTGTCTAACGCATTTGCTGTTCCCTTCTGAGAAATGCACTCTGCACTCTGGGGTGAGTCTTGTCTTTGGCTCTCAGGAAACGTTTTAGAAGGCTCCTCTGATGCGCAGCAGGGACAGGCTGCTGAGCAGACCTCAAGCTTGCCTCAAGCCCGCTGCTTGACCTGAGTCAGCGAGTCATTTATTGCCGAGTCGAGTCACTGAAGTGACTTAAGTCTGACTTGAGTCCGAGTCTATTGACTCGAATCTACATCGCTGGTCTTTGTTCACAGCTCCTTTCCTTTTTCTTCAAATGCCTCGGAGGGCTTTCAGTACAATCAAACCGCCCTTGCTGATGTCTCAGTATCAACCTAAAAGATTCCTTCCAAATTCCATTCCCCTTGGCCAAAATATTTTGCTATGTCAACTGCTGGACCTTGCTAGCCTGGTCTAAGGACGAGCAACTGTAGAAGTTACGATGGTGGTTGTTTCGTGCCTTTCGGTTAACCTGAAATTATGGCAGCCCATTCATTCTGATGGCTTTCTTGGCCTGGCTTTTTCAGAGGAGATTCGGGTGCTGAACACTCTCTCCAGCCAGTCCATTTGGGCTACTTCCTTTGCTGTTTGGCACGGCCAGGCTCCCCCAAAGTTGGTGCCCTCCAGGTGTGCTGGATGACAAGTCCCATCATCCCTAGACTGTGCAGCTGCTAATCTGCTCTGCCATTTTTGTTTCTCCTGTTGTTGCTTTCTAAAGGATCACACTGCTTCTAAGAGATTTCATTCTTTTGTATATTTGCGAGGTTTCACTCTACTTTAATTTGGCTTTTGTTTTAGCAATGGGGGGAAGCCCGCATTAATGGTGGTGGTGGCAGTGATGATGATAAATCCATGATGCCAACCTTGCAAAAGAAAGCTCCGACATTCCTCTGCCCCGTTCCTCAACAGCTCTGGCATGCATTAAGAGTAAAACCGCTTTCCATTAAATCCAGATAGTTTCCCCTTTTCCAGCTAAACCTGCTGCTGAAACTGGGTCAGGTGTAGAAATTATTAATTGCCAAGTTTCTAAACCTTAGTTCAGGGGGAAAAAACCTGGTATCTGTCTCTTCCCACTGCTTTTTAAATCTCTAGGAGCAACATTTATCTAAAAAACTGGAGCAAAGAAAGGAAAACTCTATTTAGGATGAAAAAGTGCATATTGAAGAGAAAGCAAGAGCATTTGAAAACAAATTTCTGTTCACATAAAGACAGAAATTCCTCAGAACAAGCAAACTTGTTGGAATGAAGAACTAATGCCATTGCCACTCTGCACAATTAATAAATTTTGATGCCATTTTAACTGCCAGGGCTGCATCCTATGAAATTCTGGGAGTTGTAGTTTGGTGAGGTATTTAGACTTCTGTGGTATAGAACCCTACTAGTGACCGATCAAACTACAATGCCTAGGATTCCACAAATAGGGATTTAAACTAGTGTGTGTGTACACATACATATATGCACATGCTGTATTTATTTTCAGTGTACATCATTGGTACTATACATCAGAGCTCAGAGGAGGGAGCAGGAATACTGTTTGGACCACAATTCCCAGAATCCCTCAGCCAGCACAAGACAAATCTGCTGAGTAAATGGAAAACAGCTGCAAAATAGTTTGCACTTCAGGGCATTTTCACAAAAATTTGCTTTTTGCAAAATTTGCATTTCTGTCTGCAGAAAAAAGGCTGACTTTTTGCAGAAAATTGGTTTTCTGTGCAGAAAATGCAACTTTCTTTCTTTCTTTCTTTGCACTGGAAACAGTGTGGGGTTTTTTTATGCAGAAACTGCTTTTTTTTGTTTTGTTTTCAGTCTGTACTGTTTTTAATCATTTGCTAACCACCTTGTAAAGCCACAAGCGATTTCTCAGTATTGGTAAATGGGTGGGATACAAATGAATATTATGACTGGCTCGAATTGTGTATCAGCTACAAAGTAACTTCTCCTGGTTGAAGCGCTATCACTATTATTATTAAGACTTTTACGCACAAAAAAATGCATAAAATATCCCAAAGTGAGAGGAGTGGGGAAAATTATGCCAAAGTCTTTTGCCGTGGATACAAAAATGCTGAAAAATTGTTCGTCTTGCGTGGGAGAATGACGTAAGCAAGGATTTTCATCCCTACCTTTCTCAACCAATGCATTGTCCATCAACGAGGAACTGATCTTGGCTAAGGAAAGACCCCACACAAAATCTTAACAGGAGAAAGACCATGAAGGAGAAGGGAAAGGGAATGGCGGCCATGCTTCTATGTAACCAGAGGGCTAAACAGCCCTCCTGGCTAAGAATACATGACTTGTGGCCAAGTTTTCTGCAAGAAGGTGGCCCTTATCTGTCTGAAGCCCTGCAGTAACTTAGAACTTCAGGTGAGGAAGCCCCAAGGAGGGATGAACGGATCATTAAGTTTGCAGACTATGCCCAAGTTGCCAAACTGAGGTGGATCTTAAACAATAAACCAGTTGAAGGCTTTCTGAAAGAGTGCAAATTATTTATGGATTTTTTGAACCATAAGAAACCTAATAATGTAATAAACTGTGGTTATGCTTACTAGCAACTCTAGCAGTTACATTTAGTTGGATCTGTAATAATCGAATAATATATTTTCTAAAAAAATTTTTTTGTCTCATTACAGTTTCTGGACGGGGAGTTCAGAGTTCTTTTGCATCTTTGTGATTTTTTAGGTTGTGCTTTTTGGCAATGGATTAATGTTTTAGGCCATTTCCGCACTAGAGTGTTACAGCACTATGATTCCACTTTCAACATCCTATGGAATCCTGGGGTTTGCAGTTTCGGGAGGGGCTGGCCGGTCCCTTCCGAAACTGCAAACCCCAGGATTCCATAGGATGTTGAAAGTGGAATCATAGCGCTGTAACACTCTAGAGCGGAAATGGTCTTAGTAATGTGCTTTAAGTAATGTATTATAGTTTTAGTTTAGTTTAGTTTAGCTTAGCTTTAGCTGTACACTGTGCCTGCCATTCCAGGAACCTCTGCTTAAAACAAAAAAGACAAAGTGCTGCATCCCATTATAGTCAATGGATGCAACATGTGCATGCCGCCACAGCAGCACAGATCCATGCCTATTGTATCCATTCACTATAATGGGATGCAATGCTTCATGGGACCTTACATTCATTCATGCAGAGGTTGCGTGAGAGGAGCGCTTGCTGTACATATATATTGTATGCTTCTTTCCTTCCCCCTGCACCTTTTTTCCCCCCTGTATGTTGATTATCCTGTTGTGAATCCGCTTGTCTGTACCAAAATTAATGAACAACAAATTTCAACAAACCTTCAGCTGAGCATTTAGAAAAACAACTTGGGCATCCAAAAAAATGGGGCAAAGTAAGTGACCCAAGGAATGCAAACAC
The DNA here is from genome assembly GCA_030412105.1 of Cyclura pinguis. NCBI lineage: Eukaryota > Metazoa > Chordata > Lepidosauria > Squamata > Iguanidae > Cyclura > Cyclura pinguis. The sequence continues at coordinate 3,378,088 of CM059601.1, forward strand.
AGCAAACAGAGGACTTCTAGGTGTGAAGGATTTTCAGTCTCTCACTCTCTGCAAGGTTAGAAATTTGGGAGCTGAATAAAAATTTAATAGGGGACAGACTTCATATTTAAGGAGGTAGTGTGTTCCTCTCCCCTTCTCCAGGTATACCCCTGCCCTCAGAGGATCCCTTCTTCTCTTCCTTGGTCGCTTTTCTCCAGCTGTTCCTCTTGAGCACACGGCCCTCCTTTTGGGCGCAAGGGTTACGAACCAAAACCCAAAGAAATGAGGGGGAGGGCAGCGGAGAGAGGGAGAGCTGCCTTTTTATGGGGTTTAGTGTCTCCTATCATCCCCACTTGACCTCTGGCAAGAAATGAAGGGCCTCTTGAACTATGCAAAGTACATACTGAGTCAGCTTGAGCGTGGGATCTAACAGATCCATAAAGCAGTGTTAGGTGAAAGGCGAGAAAGTCAAGCTCGGCTTGTTTACCCTGGATGGTGGGTAGAATGAAATGCGAAGAACGCACGGCCAACAGAACCTGGCCATAAAAGAGGCAGGGTGAAGCAGGGTGATGCTTTATACTGAAAATGCCTGGCATGGGTTGGCCTATAAATGTGTGCATATCTTTTTAGTCTTTTTCTATTTGGTTTGATTTTATGATCTATGTCACCTTTCTTCCAGGGAAAGACCAAGGGCAGCTTGCAAAGTTAATTAAAACAGAGTACAGATGAGAACAGAACGCAGTTGCAAGGTTAGAGAAGGATTTAAATATCAGAGGGAAACTAAGCGCTTTTTAAAAGCTTTTCCCAGTCTAAAGATCCAGAAGCTTGCCTGAATAAAAAGGTCTTCCTGCTGGTGATTGGGAACAACGAGGGGGACCTTTGTCGGAGTGGAGCCTACAGTTGGGAGCAGCCACCAAGAAGGCCCTGTCTTGCATCCTCCCCAAATGTGCCCGCAAAGGTGGTGAGACCCGGAGGAGGTCTTCCCTGGGGGTTCTCAAAGCTTGGGCAGGTGTATTACATAACAAAACATCACTCCACAGAGTCCTGAGACATGTCCCAGTAGGTCATCCAGTGGGGTTCCACGGCCGAGTGGAGACTCTGACCCTGTTCTCCAGAGTCGTTGTCCCACACGCAAACCACTATATCACGCTGCCTCCACAATTCTATGATTCCTACTACTGGGGTTGGAAGTAAATGCTAAGTCTGCAGTACTATGATCGCCAGCCAACGCCACTCTATCCCAGACATACCTCTGTCTTAGATCTAATTTCAAATGCGACTTGAATATTATCTCAAAATCACTGTACACCATCCGAGAAAAAAGAAAGCAAAAAGGGAACCAAACCATGGGCAATTTAAAAAAAAAAAATCCCTATGTAGGAAATGCTGTTTAACTTGAGATTGGGAAGGAAATCCAATCCTTCTTCCCCCCACCCTTGTGATCATTTTCAGTTTTTCAGGCCCTCCCATTAGGGAGGGAAAAAAAGAATCTGTCCCAGGTTGAAAAACAAGAATCCTGACAGTCAGGAAACCCCATGGGGCTGCATAATAGAACAGTGAGAATTCTACGCACTTTTCTCCTAGTGTCTGAATGTCATGAGGCAGAAGAATTATTCTACGGAGTAAAACTCATGGGCCAAGACCCTGCATTGTCACCATAACTGGGACGCTGACATTCCAACATGGTAAGAATGCCCTCAGCCAATCTGCCTGGCACCACCTGGGGAAAGTATTTCGGAGGCACTGGAGACCAGGTGGCTGGGAACCGATGTCGGCAGCGCATTCCTAGTCCTGAGGCACCTTGAGAGCATGCAGCGGGAGTGAACCCTTGGGGAAAGAGATTCCATCTAAACCTTAGGAAGAACTTCCTGACAGTAAGAGTATCAGGTATGTTTAGTCTGCAGAAGAGAAGGTGAAGAGAGGACATGATAGCCAGGTTTAAATACTTGAAGGGATGTCATGTCGAGGAGGGAGGGGGCTTGTTCTCTACCGCTCCAGAGACTAGGACAAGGAGCAATGGATTCAAGCTGCAGGAAAGGAGATTCCACTTGAACCTCGGGAAGAACTTCCTGATGGTCAGGGCTGTCCGGCAGTGGAATCTGCTGCCTCCATGGAGTGTGGTGGAGTCTCCTTCTTTGGAGGTTTTTACGTAGAGGCTGGATGGCCATCTGTTGGGAATGCTTTGATGGGTGTTCCTGCATGGCAGGGGGTTGGACTGGATGACCCCTGGGGTCTCCTCCAACTCTATCATTCTATGATTCTATAAGAGCAGTTTGACCGTGGAAAACACAGTTGCTGGGGAGCATGGTGGGGTCTCCTTTGGAGGCTTTTAAACCAAGGCTAGATGGCCAGAATGCTTTGATCGTGTCTTCCTGCATGGCAGAACGGGATTGGATTGGATGGCCTTTTGGGTCTGTTCCAATATGATTCTGTAAGCATGACTCCCTTGCAGTTGGGGTACCCTAAATCCACCTTACAATATCATAACCGCCGAACAAGATGCCAGCCACAGTATTTTTGCACAAAACTACTTTTCTGTGCAGAAAATGGGTTTCCTGTGCAGATTTTTTTTTTTTTTTTTTGGCATAGAAGACATGTTCTACTTTGCAGAATAATTTTTTTCACAACACTTTGGGACGTCCAAATACCAGGAGAAAACTGTGTACAAATCTTGCTGATCTATTATTCCTTCCTACATGGGTTTCCAGCCGGTGGGAAAGCCACTTTTTGGGACATTTGAATACAGGAAAAATACTGTGCAAGAATTTTTCTCCCACAGTGGGGAGAAAACTACCACTAATTATTTGTCCTTGTGAAATAGTGGAGGATTTACCTCTTTAGCTCCTACTGCCGTTTACGGAAGCAAGCTGGGTGAGATCCATGGATGGCTACACATTTGTCTTAAATCAAAAAGCATAATTCTTCAGGTATCAACTGCTCCAGGAGGAAGAACACACTTGGCCAGTTTGAAATTCACTTCTACCAAGTTGCCCATTGTCTTGCAGTCACTGCAACTTAATTTATGCACACAGAGACCTAAAAAGCTTAATCAAATACTTAATTAATCTTAATATGCTTCCATTATAAGTACATATACATGGTGTGTGGGTGCAACATGCATATATTTATAAATAGGTTTAGAAATCGATATATTTGAGGAAATGCATAGAGAAAGCCTTAGGGCCTTGTCACATGAGGCAGCTAAATCACAATTTGCACCAGGGAAATAGCATCTTTATCTGGGACTAATCACATGCAGTTGTTCCTCTTCTGTTGTTTTGCCAGTGAAAGACTGTTTGGAAAGGATTTCTTTTACAAAAGAAGTCATTAATGGATTTTTTTGTGTGTGTTTGTAAGTCTCAGCCAACAAAGCTATTGTCCTGCTGTAATTGTGATTTACCTGCTTCGTGTGATAAAGGCCTTAGTTTAGAAACTTTTCAGGAATAAAAAAAATAACGCATATTCTTGGTCAAACCAGGGGCCCAATCCACCAGGAAAGTCTCCTGATGCTCACCACTGCAATGCACTGGGGCTCCCATTAACAGGACAACAGCTCACGCAATCACATCCAAGGTTTGCTTTGGATAAAAAGGGATTTTTTTGCAATAGGTTAAATAGAGCTGTGTTAGAAATATACTCTGCAACTCCGACTATGCGTATTGGAGGTAACCTCTAATTCTCAGTAGCAACAGTTCTGGCAAAGGAGTCAGCTTCTAGAGATGCCTGTCCCCTGCTCCAGAAATAGCAACGAAATGAGATGAAAGTAGGGTTGGAATATTATATATAGCATCTGAAGCCATGCAGTTCAGGTAAAACTTAAGCCTATTCTTGGTTTTCACTGGCCGCTGAGAATTTGGTTTGGGCACCCATGCTTGCATCTAAGTGTCCTGAATAAGAGGAGAATGTTATTATCTCCACTTACAGGCTTGGCACAACCCAGACATACTTTGGCAAAAACAACACCTGCGGCCATTTTGAAATGTGAACACGGAGAATTTACGATCTGCCTTGTCCCCATCTCTCTCCCGCTGACTCTTCACCCAGAGTGACCTGGTGACTCCATTCGTTCTGGGTTCCCATCAGCTGTCCAGACTGGGCTGTCGCACTGCTTCACATTAGAGAGCACATTTTCTGCACAGCAAGTGAGCTTTGAGCTATGGAGATAAGCTGGAGTGCCATGGTTTTCACATTTTAGCAAACCTTTATCCAAATCAGCTTATCTGCCAAGGGATCCCTGTACATTGCAGGGGGGAAGGGATTAACACAGCGTCCTAAGGTGCATACTCCGAAGACACACAGCACTTACCCAGACACGTAAAGGGCTTTATCACACAAAGCAGGTAAATTGCAATTACGGCAGGATCACAGTGTCTTTGGCTGGGACTTATTGGAAAGTGTTTCTTTCGCAAACACAAACAATCTGTTAATGACCTCCTTTGTAAAGGAAAATTTTCCAAATGGTCTCCCACCAGGAGAATAACAGAAGAGGAATAACTTCATGAGATAAGTCCCAGCCAAAGGTGATATTATCCTGCTCTAATTGCAACTTACCTGCCGCATGTGATAAAGCCCTAAGTCTTCTTTGCTGCTGTACATATGTTTGGCTTACAATGCACCAAAGATTTTTGTAAGGGCTGCTGGGCACTAAAGAGGAGCATCAGAAATAATACTGGGCACGGTGTCTCTCAAGGACCACATTTGGAGTTCTCACTGATACGCCTCTCAGCAGTTACACTGGTCTAAGAGTCACCAAGAGGATTCTGGTCTCCTGCAGTAACGTTTTCAAGCTCTGAGCAGGCCTCATGAACTTCTGATTTCTCTAACTGCAGCTTACCAGTAGGGAAGGGAGAGTGGCAGAGAAAGTTGAAATGATAAAAGACATTTGCCAGCATGGGCTCCAAGGGGAAGGAAAAGTATTGCATGAAAGCCACTGCTGCAGCATTTGGCTCTTGTTAACAACTTTCCATGACAGTGGTTTTCCTTTAGCTCTTTGTACCCCATCCCAAAGTTCCCCAGGGCAGGCTTCAAGCTCTGGGAGAGGATACTTCTAATGCAGCTGCTTATCAATGGGGAAAGGAGTGGGGGAGTAATTGAGATGATGAAGATGGAGCTGGTCTGGGCTCTGAGGGGAAGGAAAGGAGGGAGAACACCATCACGGGGCAAGACTTCATTTCACCCCCCCTCCAAACTGAGACCACCCTCTTCTACATCATCTAAATTGCCTCCTCCTCCCCCTCCTTCTATACTAATGAGCAGCAAAAGCAGTGGCGGTGGTCTCTCCTGGGGCTCAATAGCTGCTGGAGTGAGGAAGGACATGGAGTTGTGTGGAGGGAGCATTACGCTCTGCCTTCTTGATTTAGGATCTCACACTGAAGGTTCCAGTATCTCCAGCTAGCATGGCTAATCAGGAGATTCTCTCAGCTGACGTCCAGAAAAAAGGGTAACTTTGCCAAGCACCATATTTGGGATAAAGGCATGTCTCTCACAACCCTATATGCCTGAGAGGAGCCCTTGAGGATCTTTTGCAGTCGCATAGGGATGTGGGGGCCGGGGGAGCGTCCCAGCCCATAGCCACGCCCCCGCACGCCCTGGCCACGCCCCCAGACGCTTCAGCCACACCCCCATGCACAGTGGCCATGCCCCTTGCGCTGTAGCCCCGCCCCCGATACACCCCGAGCTTCGCCACCGATCTTTTGGACGCCTTTACCACAAACTAGGGAAAGAGTGTGTGTTTGAAAGTGGCAAAATGGATGGTACATCATGAAGCCTCACTGCACATGATGACTTTTCTCTTTTTGGTGATGCTTTCCACAGTTTTTGGTATCAAGGTCCCATCGCTCCATTACATTCCACTCCAGATCTCCTCCTCTTGCTAATAAAGTGCAGATAACTTCCACCAAGTCACTAAATTATATTACTGGGGACAATGAGGATCAATTGGATTGGATTATGTGTTGACTCACCATTCAAAACATGATTCAGTGGGACAATTCCGGTTGGGAATAACCAACTGATTGCAGCCTGTGTAGTTTTGGTGCTGAAACCTACTGTGGGGGGTACTGCAGGGGGAGATACTTTGAGGGAAAGTGTTTAATTTAAATTTGATCTCAAGGACCGCTATCTTTTCCATGCTTACAACTGGCACAGCTGGTTTCAGTTTCTAAAAAGGTGCAAAGAGGCATAAACTGTTGCACCAGCAAACTTCATACTTGAGAGATTTAACAACAGGTGCCCGAATCCTGTATGACCATCGACTACTTCATAGCACCATCATGACATTGCAAGGTAGTGAATTCTGGCGTGACCCTCCTCAATCCTCATTTGCCAGTAAGAGGCCCCTGGGATGGACAGAGGCCCATGGCCTCCGTCGAGGGAGAAGCAGCTGCCTCACCCTCCCACCCCTTGCTGCGAGTGATCTCTGGTACAACAGGCAGAAAAAGGATCACTGTCACAGATCCCTCTTGTGCTGCAAGCTGCTCATATGAGGGCGGGGTGGGAACCTCGGGCAGCCGCTTTCTGATTGGCAGGGGAGCGGACCCCTGTCGCTCACAGCCGCTGCTTGACGGTAAGTGGGGTTCTGGAGACTTTCACAGTCCCTACGTACCTGTAAACTAGGGGCTGCATAGGGGCCACATCCGCACTACACTCTTATAGCAGAGGGCCGGCCCCTCCCTACACTGCAAACCCCAGGATTCCATAGGAAGTTGGAAGTGGAATAATCGCGCTATAAGAGTGTGGTGCGGAAATGGCCAGGGATTCTGAATCCACAGCAGCTGCGCATGTGTAACTGTATGTTTCACATTCACAACTGCCCTGCTGGATTCCAACCTTTTTTTTTTTTTAATTAGTGTTGTATTTACGCATCCCCCAAAGTCCAACTGTGAAATGGAACTTTGAGTGCTTTGGGCTGGAATCCCCAAATTATGAATTTGTGGGCAAGATGAATGCCCATACCTTATATACAACCAGAGGAGTAAGTCAACTGCCGAAGAGCAAGTCAACACTTATACATATCCCGTTGATTCAGAGAGGGCTGCTCTAGTTGAGTCTAGTAATTGGATTCAGGCCCTGGTTTTGGCCGTAGTGCACACCTGTGTTTCTTATCTGAATCCTTGTTTAGGTAGAAAGGCAGTATCAACTGCGAGCCTCTTTTTCTGTCTCTGAAAAGAGTGAGGTTATTGCAGCTTCAACTTTTTGCCAACAGAGATGCAACTAAGGTAAGAGCGAGCATCATGTAGCCCTCCAGATGCTGTTGGGCTGTATCTCCCATCAGCCCCAGACAATAAAGCATGCTGGGAGGTGTACTCCAACACCCTCTGGAGGTCTGCACAATCCCCAGCCCCGAACTCCTCTGGCATTCCAACATGACTTAGCAATGACTCTGTTATGACATATTTTTGCAAGTACGTACTGATACCTGCAGTCATTTTTTTCCTCCTTTGCATCACTATTCTTAAGGCACAAATAAAATATTACAATACCTTATCAGCTATGGCTATAGGAATAGATATAAAGTGTGCTCCAATATATTAATGTGCAAACAAGCTCAGAATCTGATGGCTTGTGAAAAATTAAAGAGCTGAGCATCCATGGTAAGAGAAATGATTATTGCATAGAGGCACATTATTTCTGTTTGCGAGTTGATGGAACTGGAAGGGCACGGAGCCTCAGGATGAATGTTCTCTACATCAGGGGTGAGCAAGGGTGGCTCGTGGGTTTTGGGCAGCCCCAAGTCCATTTCTGAAGCTTCAAGCACCCAACAATTTTTTTCTGATAATTTTTATTGCCGCATATGCCCCTTTAATGAGGAATAGGAAGCAATTTTATCAAATTGTCACCCTACAAGCCACTTCAGGCCCAGGGAGTCCTTTAAAAAAAAAAGAAGGGAAGTGAATTCAAAATTGACTCTGGATCACTTCCTGTTTTAATAAAAGGGAATGGAATACAGAGTGAAAACTAGAGAGGTTATATAGAAGAAGGAATTTCAGCAAGTGTTGCTTTTTATCTGGTTGAAAGGCAAGCCTTTCTTGGAATTCTTCCACACAACCATTAAAGCACAGGAGCCCTCTCCAGTTTTCATACTGGCAACCCTAGAAGTAAATATTGACTTTGGGTTGTCTCCTGCTTTTTCTTTGGAAAGGGAAAAGAAACAACCTCTCCTGAGCTCACAATGGCCCAGGCAAGTCTGGAAATGTAGTGAAATTCCCTCTATATCCCTTACGGGGCCCTTTGAGCCAATTTGGGAGGGCTGCGAAGACAACAGAGTTGCCAACCCACCCTCTAGGAGCACTGGAGAGGCCAGCATGCTCCCCCACCTCATTGCCCACCCTGACTCTAGACCACACATCCTCAAGCTGGTGCCCTCCAGAGGTGTCAGACTACATTTCCCACCATCCCCAGGCAGGTTGATGGGACTTGTAGACTGGCATATGATTAGAGTCATAGATCAATGCATCCAGAGGGCTCAAGATCAGGAACGATTGCTTTAGACCCTTTAAAGCCAGGAGGGAACAAAGATAATATTGGGATATTTGGTTCCTCCAAGGCTTATTTTCACTGCAAACTTCTAACAGTGTAACATCAGTTTAGGTGTCATGGTGCCTCTTCAAAGAGCCCTGGGAACTGCAGCTCTGCAGATGTGTTTGTTAAGAACTGTCTCCAAAAGAGCCAATGCACTAGACAGAAGAGTACATTTCCCAGGGCTCCTTGGGAACAGGAAAGGAATATTCAAGCAGTTTAAGTCTGTAGTGTAGACAGAAGGGAACAGTAATGTGGGATTATGCCCTTAGGAAGCAGCCCGGCCCTTGTGTCCCAACACTTTCCGGCCATACAAGAGGGCTGTGCAATGCTCCCCATCACATTCAAAGGTCAGTGCTGGCCTTGGCTGTCAGGGCTTGGATCCGGGCCGAGTTGCATGTCTTGCAGAGGATGTGGCCGTCCAGCGGGTAGCAGCCCTGGTTGTCGCCTTCGGAAAGAAGCCCTCCGCAGTCCTGGCCAAGAGAATAAGGAAGAAAGGAAGGAAGGAAGGAGTCAAGTGAGTTGCAAAAACCTATGATAGGTATAATAAAAACCTATGGATAATGAAAATTTGTCAGTGGCGCCCAGTGCCTTCCATATAACGGGGATCGCGAATCTGCTCCAGGTTTTACTGAAGATGCTAAAGGAGTTGTCCAAGGTACTGAACCTCTCCCAATGGGTTCATAACCTTGGATATCTCCTTATTCACCATTCTACTAACGTGGAAATCACCAGCTGCTTCTAACAGGGACACTGGGAGCTGGAACTTATTACTTATTTTGGGGTCAGCACACCCACAATTATTCCCCAGCTACACAGCCAGGGGCTTGCAGTCCAAAAAAGTACTGGAAACACTGGGATTTTCCAGGAGTAATACAAAGCCAACAGTGTTGCCATATCCCACATTGTTGTATAAGTTATCAGTGGAGGATTTTGGATACCTGAAATGAACTATAAAAATGCTAAAAATTAATATACACCAGGGATGGGAAAATGCTGTTCCATGGACCGGATGTGATTGATGGCTTTTTCCCATCAAAACACCAACTCCTTCAGCATTTATCTCTAGTCAATGATCAGAGACAGGAATGTATTTAAAACAAGAGAAGCCATTTCAAGGAACTGAGCTCTGCTTTGCAGACCCAGTTTGCAAAGCTGTAGGATAGAACTGCTTGGCACAGAAAATTTGCACAGTTTCCCTCTGAATTCTCTTGTTTTTGAGAACAGGAGCAGTTTCTTGAACTTCTCTGAGTCACACATTTTCTGAAGTGCAAAACATGCTCCTTACTTGTGGGTCAAATTCTCCTCTCAGCTGAAACTCGTGTAAACAAGCCAACTCTGAGAACATGCCGAAATGTGTCAGACATGTGGGCAAGCATGATTCAAAACAGAAACTCTACGAAAAGTAGAGCACAGATATTTACACACTGCTTAAAATCCAGCAATTGCAAGCACCCCAGTGGCGCACCTCGATGAATGATTGATCCGATTCTTCAAATAATCCATTGATAGCATCAAGCCCAATATCATCCAAGGATGAAGACAGGGTCCAGGAAGTCCAGAAACATTTATACTCATGTTCCTTGCTCCACAACTCTTTAAGATGTGCTGTTTGAGGACATATTTGAGTGTCTTGAAGGTAAGAGGACCAAGCCATGCTTGAACACAAGGCGCCAAAATCCAAACCAACTCCACAGAAGCTGGGGTTGCACAGGGCAAGCCGTGCAGTTCTGCCACTTTGAAATATTTTATTTGTTCATGCTGGAATTCCATATACTACAATGTGAAAAATAACTGGAAAAAATGTGAAAGACCTCCTGCAATCTTGACCCATGGGTGAAAAACTCCTGACATTTTCCATACTTGCGTGCAAGAATGAGAAAAGCAAAGATTTACAACCGTAATGCTAGGTTGCTGTGACAGACATTGAAGTATAGTAAATTCAAAAAGGAAACACTCTAGGCAGGGGTTAAACAGTGTTGTGTTGCAGGCCCTGAAGTTGTTTCTGACTTATGGGGACCAGAAGGCAAACCTATCACCGGTTTTCTTGGTAAGATTGGTTCATACGGGGTTTGTCTTTGTCTTCCTCTGAGGCTGAGAGAGTGTGACATGCCCAAGGTCACCTAGTGGGTTTCCATGGCCGAGCAGGGATGTGAACCCTGGTCTCCAGAGTTGTAATTCAGCACTCAAACCACTACACCATGATAGCTCTCAAAATGGTCGAGAAACAAGAAACAAATCCCACCCACCTTGTTTTCCATGCACGCTGAAGACACTTACCTCACACCGGTAGCACTGCACGTGGAAGTCACGGTCCAAGGCCACAATCCGGACAGTTTCCTCCTGGCCCTGGGCCGGCATGATGGGCTCCTTGCAGACAGAGCACCGCGGAGCAAACTTCCTAGGAAATCAAGAAGGGCCCGATCAGTGCGAAATTCCGTCCTCTGAGCCAACTAAAAACTGAGAGGTCACGGTTCGACTTCCTTTAGCTGATGCTCCACATGGCTCAAGACAAGAGCAACAAACAGGTCAAATGGCCAGCATTCAGAGGGGCAGATCCAACAAAAACCACAATTCTTTATTATGGTCCATAGACCCACCAAGTTCAAATTAACCACGTGTAGGATAGATTAAAAGCAGAAGGCACAACTGGGTCAAATTACACAGGCAGAGCTTATTTCAAACTTTTCTCCAATATAGGGGTTCTCTAATCGTAACTGACTCAGACAAAAACTTGGCAACAGCCAAGGTCGCACCGGGATTCTTATCTTCTGCTAAGAATCTGATATAAAATAGGGCTAATCATCCCGGTAGATTTGCTAATAATGGATTAATCATATGTTGTCAAACCTGCTTGTAGAATCCACAGAACAAAATAACGTGCTTCGTGGATTCTCCTTTCTGGTTATTGCAGGGACATAAGTTTGTAGTATAAGGAAGACCAGGAAATCTACATCGGTTTCCTTCTCTGGAGGGTTTTTAAAAAGAGATTGGATGGCCATCTGTTGGGAGCGCTTTGACTTTGTACTCCTGCATTGCAGAATAGGGCTGGACTCAATGGCCATTGTGGTCTCTTCCAACTCCATAATTCTATGATTCTGTGAGAACCTCCATCAAATGAATAGGGCTTGTCCTTAATTTGGAAGCATCAAAAGAGCAAGTTGTCAGATACTAGGGTACCAAAAATTGCAGGCTTCCTGTATATGTATATGTATACTTAAACATGCACAGTGCACACCACGACAGAGGATTCCAGCCTATGTTTTTATCTCATCTAGGTGATGCACCTTGTAGCCATTTCCACACTACACTGTTATAGTGCTATGATTCCACTTTCAACCTCTCATGGAATCCCAGGGTTTGCAGTCGAGGGAGGGGCCTTAGATTGACCCCCCCCCCCCCAGTTCTTCAAGGGGTTGTCCTTTGCCTCCTGAAAGTCTTGAGCACTCAAGGGCTGGAATCCTGTTGGTTTGTTACCACTAGAGTAGACCTACTGAATCAATTGGGGAATGTTGTGCTGACATGTAGCTAAATCCTACTAATTTAATGGGGTCTACTCTAGTTGTGACAAACAATAAGACTTGATGTAAGTTAAACTTCATTTTTATAGAACAAGAAGGAAATTTGCAACGGAGCAATAGCATTTTCTGTATAGGAAACCCCATTATCTGCCTAGAAAGTACTATTTCTGTGCAGAAATAGTATTTTCTGGTCAGAAAATGCTGCTTTTGGTGCAACAAATAATACCTGTGGAAGTCCTCAATGCAGTGGATGTTGCCTCCGGCGTCCACGGTGAAAGGGATGCCATCCAAGCTGCGCTGGCATATCACGCACGTGAAACAGTGGGGGTGGTAGGCCTTGCCCGTGGCTCTCAGGATCCGTTCCATGATGGGCTTCGCACAAATGCTGCACTGCTCCAGAGTGTTCTGCAGCACGGAGAAGACAGAGGAGAAAATGGGTCACTGATAAAACTGTACTTCCTCATCATGGTTGCGTGTCCTCTAATGGAACCCATGCTTTGGGGGAATTTCCACAAGGGATGCTAACAGAGCATCTTCGGCCTAAGGCCATTTCCTCACTAGACTGTTATAGCGCTATTGTTCCACTTTCAACCTCCTATGGAATCCTGGGATTTGCAGTTTAGGGAGGGGCCAAAAAGGCCATCCTCAAAGGCTCCTCCCTAAACTGCAAACCCCAGGATTCCATAGGAGGTTGAAAGTGGAATAATAGCACTATAACAGTCTAGTGTGGAAATGGCCTAAGTCTAATTCTCTGTTCTCCACCTGAAAGTTAATTAATTAATGGTAATGGAATTAATTAATAAAATAGTTAATTATTAAATATTTGATAAATATTTCATAACTTATTAATAATAATAATGGGCAGTATTCTGTATTAGAATGTTGCCAGCACGCTGCAGTGGTTTAAATGTTAGATGTGGGCCATTTCTGCATGAGGCTGTTATAGCGCGATTATTCCACTTTCGACATCCTATGGAATCCTGGGGTTTGCAGTTTCGGGAGGGGCCAGCTGGCCCCTCCCGAAACTGCAAACCCCAGGATTCCATAGTACGTCAAAAGTGAAATAATAGCGCTATAACAATCTCGTGCGGAAATCGCTTAGGTTTCTGGGAGACCAAGGCTCAACTCTCTGCTTGGCCATGGAAACCAGCTGGGTGACCTAGTGCAAGTCACACTCTCTCGGCCTCAGAGGAAGGCAGGGGCAATCTGCTCTGGACAAATTTGCCCCACGGTAGGTTCTCCTTATGGTTGCTGTAAGCAAGAAATGACTTGAAGGCACACAACAGCAGCAAATTCTGTATCAGCTATTTTGTTAAATATACAGCCATGACTAAGCAGCAAATGGGAATATGAAACAGTTACCCAGATTTACTCATGTTTTGTATTCACAAATGCAACTTAGTCACAATTGTGATCCTATGGCCATGATCTTAATTCCCCCCCATCCCGACATTACTGGGCCTCAGCTGCATGGGGAGAAGGAAGTCCATTCTGCTGGAGATTGGAGCATGGAGGAACGATGTTTCTTTCAGGTTTTTTTTCTGTGGGGGGGTGAGGCCAGGAGAGCTACTATACCTAACTTAGCATCTGCTACGAGAATCATAGACTCGTAGGGTTGGAAGAGACCCCAGGGGCCATCCAGTCCAACCCCCTGCCATGCAGGAACACCCTCAAAGCACTCCCGACAGATGGCCATCCAGCCTCTGCTTAAAAACCTCCAAAGAAGGAGGAGACTCCACCACACTCCATGGAGGCAGCAGCAGATTCCACTGCCGGACAGCCCTGACCGTCAGGAAGTTCTTCCTGAGGTCCAAGTGGAATCTCCTTTCCTGCAGCTTGAATCCATTGCTCCATGTCCTAGTCTCTAGAGCAGTAGAGAACAAGCCTGCTCCCTCCTCAACATGACATCCCTTCCGATATTTAAACCGGCGAACAATTATAATCCTATGATTTTACTTTCTTACTTAATTATCCAATGGAGATTAAAAATGTGAAAGTCTTTGAAAATTAATTTTCTAGCAAAGAGATTTAGGCCAAAGAGATTTAGGCCCTGACAGGATTCCTTCTGGAACGGCCTCCGAAGCATAGACTACAAATCCCAGGATTCTAATGGATGGAACCAGTTAACATGAGATCAAACTGCTATAACTATGCCACGTAGCTATACGGCAGGTGTGTCTGGGAAGCCCCCAAAACAGATCCCTCTGGGCCAAAATTATCTTCTATTGTCCTGAGATCCAGGACCACTGCTATGGAGGCAGCAAAAGGGGTGTGCTGCGTCTAATAAGAACGCTGTCTCGCAAAGGAATTTCCCCTCGGTCCCCAAACTGCCAGAGCTCTAAGACCTGCAGGGGAAGACTTTTCCTCTGTCCCGCTTCCCTCCCAGGCTCGTCTGGTGAGGACCAGAGGCACATCTAGTGTAAACAATGCCAAGGGCAAGCGTGGAAGTTGTGTCCCGACTTCCTCCTCCTCCTCCTCCTCCTCCGCTAAATCTTCCGGCACGGCTTTTTTGCAACCCCCTGGCATCGGTGCCTGGGGCACGTAACCTACTTCCCCCACCTTAGAGGTGCCTTTGGTGAGGGCACAGGAGACAGGGCTTTCTCAGCGGCTGCTCCCACCCTTTGGAACTCTCTTCCTTAGGAAGCTAGGCGGGCCTCTTCCTCGCTCTCCTTTCGCCAGCAGACAAAGGCAGTCTCATTTAAGCAGGCTTTTACTATGCAAGCAGGTCGGCTTTTAATTTATCAAGATATTTTTAAACTTTTTGGTAGGTTTTCCTTATAACTTTATGTGCCTTTAAAATGTTTTTAATTGTTTTAAATGTTTTATTGCTGCTTTTAACTTTTTTTGGAAGCCACTATGGGTCCCACTCTGGGAGAAAAGAGGCATATATATAATAAACAAATAAGCAAACAAACTCCTAGCACTGCAGTAACTTAAAACTCCAATTCACCATTGAGAAATAGAGTTTAGGCCTCCAAAGAAAAGAGGCAGGCAAAGGACCAAAGGAATGCCAAAGCAACAAATAGAAGAATTCTAGATGGGAATGATTTTCAATGTCTCACTCTCTGCAGTGCTTAGAAATTCAGGGATTTCTCATTGGGAGGGCAGAGCCTTCATTTTGCCCGCTGCATAGCTATATCGCTGTTGAGGTTGTATGATATAAGGTGGGCTATAAATCTGTAAATCCATCCATCCATCCATCCATCCATCCATCCATCCATCCATCCACCCACCCACGCACCCACCCACCCATCCATCCATCCACCCATCCACTGGTTGATTATGTTTCTACGCTATCTTACATTACACAATCTCAGGGTGGCACAAAATAAAAACTGCTTAATGAATTTAAACAATATATTGCTGTTGTGGTTGTGTGCCTTTATGTTGTTTCTGACTTGTGGAGACTCTAAGGTGAACCCATCATGCGGGTTTCTGGGGCTGAGAGTGTGCGATGTGCCCAGAGTGAACCAGTGGGTTTCTATGGCCCAGCAGGGAATCAATAGCGAACAGTAAATAAAGCAATTTAAAGAGACCAAAGGCATATTACATAGCCTGACAGGTTAAAACACAATTTAACATCGGTTTACGACAACTGAAGACCATAACGCATGCACCGATTTGGATGAAATCAATGTTTAATACATGTTTAATACAAAGTTGTATTTTGACTGGCACCAGACTTTCATCAGTGTCCATGCCCATCAGGCCTCCAAGGGGAGGATATTCCACAACTGGGGTGCCATATTAGAGGAAGACGTGCTCCCATGTCGCTCCGCAGCATATTGCCACGCTCCCCTAACAGACACCAGACCTCAAATAGGTCTATATAGGGAGAGGGGCTCCCATGGTTGACCCGTTCAGGAGAACCACTGAACTGATGGAACATAAATGAAGGGTAACTTGTCAAGTTCCCATTATTTCACTTCCAGCTGGGATCGATGCACGGATTCTGTGTTTCTGAATCTTCAGGAACCTTAAAAATATTGCTTGCATTATATAATTGACCACATTCACAATTGCCTCCTTTCCCAGTCTCTTCAAATCTCTCTGAGTGAGACAGAGGACATAAATTTCCTCTCTCCAGTGAGCAGAAGATGATTCTTTAGGATACGCATGGCCAGTGAACTGTGGACGTCCAATATGGCAGGCCTGTGCCGCTGGCAACCGATAGAGCAGAACTGAGCCATACACTGGGGCTTTCTCGACATGTCACCTAACAATGGCCATTTCCGCATGAGTCTGTTATAGCGCGATGATTCCACTTTCAACCTCCTGTGGAATCCTGGGGTTTGCAGTTTCGGGAGGGGCCAGGCCGCCCTTCCCGAAACTGCAAACCCCAGGATTCCACAGGAGGTTGAGAGTGGAATAACACCACTATAACAGTTGAGTGCAGAAATGGCCCTAGAGACAATGGCAATGGTGCCAGTGTGCAGAGAGAGGCCCTGATAAACCACTTCTGAATATCTTTTACCATGAAAGCCCTACTAAGAGACAATCCAACACATGCACAGCAGGAGCTGGGTTTGAAACCGGCATCCCCTGGGCTTACATTGTTCTGTCCAGACAGGCCCCGTTTTTGCCGGTTACATGATCAGGCCTAAGGCAGTGGTAATTTTTTTCTAGAGAGCTGCTTAGTTACCAACAAATGGCTGAGCCTGTCTTGCCAAGCTCGAAACAGGGCAAAACTGGCAAAAGATGGAGAGCGGCAGCCTGGCGCTTTGTAATCACTTTCCTCCCTCTCTTTCCAGTACCCAAAATTTGGCTCTCCACCCACAAAGAGGCATAGAAGTAACCAAATTTTTCTCCGCTTCCCAGAGGGGCTTTTGGATCCAGCATGAGCAGCAGAGGTAACCAAAGTTTAAACCTTATTACACGTCTCCAGAAGCCTGGTAATTAGCCGACACCAAGGTTTACAGACTGTTTCTACCTCCAGGGGTTTCTTGTACTTTTCAAACAAACCATAACAACAGAACTATTTGAGCTGAGATCTGGAATGCGTGTCTGGAACTGCCAGCACACGGAAGGAAAACGGCACTGGCCTGTGAAAATCAGATCCGGACAGAACTACCAATGAAGCGCCAAGTCAGGCAGAGATCAGCCCAGCAAACTGTTTGCTGTAGTCAGAGAGGAGAGTGCTTTGGAGCATGTGCAGAATTGCCTTCCCCCTGTACAATCTCAGTCAGGCCACACAAAGGATGAGAACAATATTTGGAACAATATTTGGAATGGGTGTTTTGTCTAGGAGTTCCAATGTTTGCAAATTTCAAGCAAGAACAGTTTCATCATTTTTCACCTCAAGTGAAAAAATTGTTCCCAGCTTGGATCTTATTCTGTGCAAAACAATGTGCGTGGTTTTGTACTGAATGAAAGATTATTTGTGCAGATAACAATATCATCATGCCTTTTTTCCATTTTAGGACTCCAGGTGGCTTAAAACAGGAAAAACAAGCATAGTTGAAAATTCACAGCATACAAAAAGGTTAAAAGCAAAGTTTCCTAAGCAGCAAAGAGAATGTTCTGTACAAAAAAATGCTGTTATCCCCTCACAGGGATATTACTTTTGCATAGAAAATTCTCCTCTGCGCAGGAAACGTCTTTTCTGCCATGAAAATAACAATTTCTTTTCTATGCAAAACACACATTTATTTTTCACACATATGTCCTGAACTGCAAAGGGTGTTGCCTTGTTTAGGATTCTCCTTCTCATGGTTTCTGGTATTCCTTTTCTACCCCCTATCTTCTTTTTTTTTGCAGGGGGGGATACTTCTGAATATTCAATCCTTCTCTCATTTTGACATGGGTTTCTTGTCTGATTTTATAAGCTATGTAGGGCCAGGTCTGGTTAACACTTGGGTGGGAGAACACCAGGAGAACAAGAGCACTGATGTCTCCCGGAAGGGCTAGGTAAGACTGAAGACTGAAATCAGGACTATAAAAGGCCATTTCCACACTATACTCTTATAGCGCGACTATTCCACTTTCAATATCCTATGGAATCCTGGGGTTTGCAGTTTCGGGAGGGGCCTCAAAGGCCCCTCCCCAAACTGCAAACCCCAGGATTCCATAGGATGTTGAAAGTGGAATAGTCGCGCTATAAGAATATAGTGCGGAAATGGCCAAAGTCGAAAACACTTGTCTAGATGGACCAAGGATCTGACTCGGTATCATCATAGTCTCCACAATTTTGCAGACACAAACTGGGACTCAGGTGGCCAAGCAACATCAGAGTGTGGTCAAGATGGCCAAAGTTATCAATGAGGAAGAACACATAAGTCAGGAGAACCTGCAGCAGTTTGCTTGTGCCTGAGCCTACTGGGAAGGGGAAGATGTGAGATTCTCCTTCCTTCTGTCTCTAACTTCCTGAGTTAACTGAACACAAATTCCTTTTCCATTTTGAAGTCAGTTTGGAGCAAACTGGCCAAGGAGGAAAGTGGGGCCATTTCCTCACTAGAGTGTTATAGCGCTATTATTCCACTTTCAACATCCTATGGAATCCTGGGGTTTGCTGGCCAGCCCCTCCCTATACTGCAAACCCCAGGATTCCACAGGATGTTGAAAGTGGAATAATAGCGCTATAACACTCTAGTGTGGAAATGGCCTGGGAGGAAGAGAGAGGAACTGTGGCGTTTTGAAAGTGGGTGAAAAAGTGGGCTGTCAGAGGATGAATCAAGACAGTTGAGGGTATGTACAAGGCAGCTCCCTCCATCATTATGCATGCAATTCTAGGTTCAACCCAAAGTGGCTTCTTTAGGTGGGGCTAGGAAAGATTTCTCCCTGAAACTCTGCAGAACCGCGGCTACCAGTCACAGTTGAGAATATGGGGTGAAACGGGGCAAAGGTCTGACTCAGTTAAAAAAGGCAGCTTCCCATGTTATGAAGTAATGCCTAGAGAAGAGAAGGTTAAGAGGGGACATGATAGCCATGTTGAAACAGCAGAGACTACGGCCATTTCTGCACGACACTCTTATAGCGCGATGATTCCACTTTCAACCTCCTATGGAATCCTGGGGTTTGCAGTTCCGGGAGGGGCCGGCCGGCCCCTCCCGGAACTGCAAACCCCAGGATTCCATAGGAGGTTGAAAGTGGAATCATCGCGCTATAAGAATGTCGTGCGGAAATGTTCTACAACATGAAGCAAAGCCTTCAAACTACAGGAAGAGAGATCCCCCCTGAACGTTAGAAAGAAACTTGAAGGAGCAGTTTGACAGTGGAATACGCTGCTACCCGGGAGAGTGGAGGAGTCCCCTCCTTCTTTGGAGCTTGAGGGAGAGGCTGGACGGCCATCTGTCCAAGGGAGGGCTTTGACGGTGTACGTATGCAGGGCAGAAAGGTGCTGGGCTGGGTAGCCTTTGTAACCCCATAACTCTTATTTTTCCGGCCACTTTCCAGCGAGTCCTTCCGGGGGATGGAAAGCAATGGGGAACAATCTCGACTGCATACCCCCCCAGGCTTGTCCCTGGGCCACCTATCCAGTCCAGTGGCTGCTAGCCCCCACCCCTGACCCTAAGCCTGGCTTCCTCTGGCCTTTTACTAGAAGCCTCTCTCGTCCTGCCAGTCTGCTACCACTATTTTGGTTTCATGGAGATGGGAGAAATGCTTCTAAGATTCCGACCCAGAGTGTACTGTCTTCTACTTAGGTATAGTCAAGTAATACGAGGTATTCATTTCCCTCCCCAGTATCTGCCCCCCACCTCGTTTTCCCTTCAGCTTGGCTTTGAAGTAACGGGTATTCACGGAAAATGGACGGTTATTAGGCAGATGGAAGAGCGTCTCCATAACGGGCCTGAGCTCTCATTCTGTTTTCGCTTCCATTCATCACGGAATTAAAATAACAGGACTAAAAAGAATGGAAACATCTTCTTGCACAGCCTCTGATGCCACACTCTTTACATACAATTGCGGGGAGAAATGACAGGAAATTGACCCATTTGTGCCAAAGTATCCCTGTCATGTTTCACGCTATTTCATTTCGTGGCCCATTTGGGGATGAACCATTTCTGTCTGGGCAAAAGATAATGTGATGGCTCATATGCACTTTGGATGCTGTGCACAAAAGCATCATGGCAAAGCACGCTCTGGGTTTTGTTTTCCTGCACTTTACATTCTTTGCATCAAAATTGCAGGCAATGGCAATAAATGTATGATTACAGGTCTGTTTCCACAGACCTCCTCTCTGATATGACAGTAAGAATTTCCAACCACAAAACATCCCACATACAAAGGCTGGGGTGCAAAGCACTCCTTTCTTGCACAGGAGTGCAAGAAATAGTTTGTGTACGGCTGGAAGCCTCCGTATGACTGTCGTAGCTGTGGTTTCTGACAGCTGCTACCAGGTTGGGCAACCTCCTAGGATCTTGGACACCCCAGTTTGTTCTGGGCATCCCAATTCAATTCAGTTGACAAGCTGGGAGGTGTCCAAAAAAGGCAGTTCAAAATGGTCAAAGGCCTGGAAACCATGAAGCCCTGTGAGGAGTGGCTAAGGGAACTGGGTATGTTTAACCTGGAGAAGAAAAGGTTAAGAAATAACATGATAGACAAGTGTAAATATTTGAAAAGATATCACACGGAGGATGGAGCAAGCTTGTTTTCATCTGATCCAGAGGGTAGGACATGGAGCAATGGATTCAAACTACAGAAAAAGAGATTCCATCTAAACATTAGGAAGAACTTCCTAACTGTAAGAGCAGTTTGACAGTGGCATATGTTGCTGCCTGGGAGTGTGGCAGAGTCTCTTTCTTTGGAGGTTTTTAAAGAGAGGCTGGGTGTCCATCTGTTGGCAATGCTCTGACTGTGTCTTCCTGCACTGCAGAAGGGGACTGGACTGGCTGGCCCTTGCAGTCTCTTCCAACTCTAGGATTCTACACCCCACTCCACCTGTGCTATCTTCAGTTCTGTGCCTCCACTCTGAAACGGAAGGGGGACTAAAATGGCCAAAAATGGCCAATCACATTGTCAGGTGCCCCAGAGGGTGCAACTGGGCATCTGGGCCTCTTCCATTTCCCCTATATCTATCTTTTTTTGTGGGGGGGCAGAATGGGAATCATGACCTCTGGAGCATTTCTGTGGATTGACTGGCTATTTAAGCCATTTTTTTTCTTTTTTGAAGAAGGAGCATGGGGGAAGGGCGTGAAGGCCCCATGAAGATCTGCCGTCCAAGGACTGCTCTCTCCTTCTGTTTTCCAAAGCCCCTCTCACCATCGCTAACCACTAACACTCCAGCAGGCTTTTGACTGTAGCCACACCGAAGTGACAACATCTTATCTTCCATTGCCCTACTTTCCTTTACCCTTCTTGCTCCAAGGAGACATCCACTGATGGAGGGCAGAGGGGCGAGGACACTAAAAGTGCTGGAAGGCGCCACTCTGCAGGTGCCTATAGCAACTGTGACAGTCCACAGCTGCTACAGTCACCTAAGGACTTCAGAACCCAAGGAATCTCACTGAGGAACTCTTGAATGAGCCAGCCTTGAGATCCACAAACCAGCTGTGACCATCAAAGCACAGTCCTTCGCTCTATTATGGGACTGAGCCATGACAAATCTATGATCCATCTTGTGTCAAAGCTTCTTGGTTGTGTCCCACCAAAGGAAAGCCATTGTGGTGCTGCCTACTGAGCAAACAGTAACATCTGTCTCAAAGACAGACTGGTTTGAATCCCTACTTGGCCATGGAAATCCACTGGGTGACCTTGGGCAGCTCATTCTCTCTCAGCCTCAGAGGTGGGCGATGGTAGACCTCCTCTAAAGAAATCTTGCTGAGAAAACCTGGCCCTTTTCATACCTTACCCGGTTGCAGAGACACCCACTGTGGGCCCAAGCACTGGCCCGGCCGGGAGAGGAGCACAATGGGAGCGCTCCCCTCCGCACCAGCTGCCTCCGGGATCCAGGAAACGTGATGGCCACACCTTTTCCTGCCACAGGGCAGCCACCCATTGCACTTCCAGGGCCTCCACAGGGAAGCTAAGTGCAGACACGTGGTGGGATGGCGGTGCAATCGCCAGTCAGTGATGGGGAAAATCCATCAATGTCTTGCAGTGTGGTCACGTTGCCTGGGGACAGGAGAGGGATGGGACCGTGATGACATCATACATAAGTGTCATCACGGTCCCCTCCTTCCCCCGTCCCTATGGCGGGTTGAGAGGATGGAGCAGAAATGGCTCCTGTGTTTGGTTTGCTTTAAAGTTGCCGTAAGTTGGAAATCACTTGAAAGCACACAACAAGAACAACGAACAGTGACAACAGACCGGTCCTGACAATGTCTGAAGGGTGCTTTGAAATCTGTAACCTCACTAGAACGAAGGGATCTTTCTTTGTATCCACTGCACAGGAGCATCTTGGAAATTTTTCCTGGTTTTTCCTCCTGCTCCATCATCTTTGGACTACCAGCTTGAACACACACTGTCTCATCCGGCTTGACAATACTAGGCTGGATGGCCAAGGCTCTGACTCACAGAATCACGGAATCATAGGTTGGAAGAGACCCCAGGGGCCATCGCGTCCAACCCCCTGCTATGCAGGAACATAGCAGGATAAGGCAGCTTCCTATATTTCTGCACAGAAGATTCCAGGTTCCATCCCCTCAGAATTTCCCAGTAGGGCTATGAAAAAATCTTGGTTGAACCCTTGGAGAGTCATTGCTGCCAGTTGAAGATGTCCATACTGGATCAGAAGGACCAAGCTTCTTAACTCAGGTCATTTCCACCCTACACTGTTATAGCACTAATATTCCACTTTGAACATCCTATGGAATCGTGGGGTTTGCAGTTTAGAGAGGAGCATTTGGAATTCTCAGCTAGAGAGCTCTTGGGCCTCAGTAAACTACACATCCCAGAATTCCAAAGGAGGTTGAAAGTGGAATAATAGCACTATAACAGTGTAGGGCAGAAATGGCCCCAGTATACAGGCAGAATCCTACATACCTGTGTAGAAGATCCCTGATTCAATTTACAGCATCTCAGGAAAGAACATGGAATATGCTGCATCAGTGGAGTGTGGTGGAATCTCCTTCTTCGGAGGTTTTTAAGCAAAGGCTGGATGACTGTCTGTCAGGAATGCTTTGATAGGTGTTCCTGCATAGCAGGGGGTTGGACTGGATGGCCCCTGGGGTCTCTTCTAGGTCTATAATTCTATGATTCTAACATTGCGTGAAATGAAGGACAGCTGCAGCTCCCAGTGAATGTTAGATGGACCAAGGTTCTGACTGCAGTATAAGACAGCTTTGGGTGTTCCTATGAACCTTTCTTTCAGTGGTCTCTAGTCTGATCCACAGCAACTTTCTTGCATAAGCAAGGCCACACAGTCCTTCCAACTACTTCCTGGGATCGTAGTTGAGCAGGGAATGTTTCTGACTTTTCATTCTTACATTGCTGCTTAGGAGCATCATGCAGGAGAACAGCAGAGGGCCTTCGTCTCTTGAAAAAGCTGCTGTTCTCTCTTCACAATGACAGCCAGATTCATTAAGCTTGTTAAAAGATCATAAAAACCCTTGGAGGTAGAAGCACACACAGTCTACGCTTGACTCTTTTATTATTATTAGCTGGGTGACAAAACCTTCAATCGCTAGTTATAAACTGTAATAGCCAAGGCACTAGCTGCTGGATGCAGAGGAGTGGAGAATGGTCTCTTATCCAGATTCTACAGTGGCTCTACAAGTTTTGGGAAGTAAAGGTTGGAAAGCCGGTGGTGTCTTAACATGTGTGTAGATTCCCTTATGGAAGCAACTGGACATTTGCATCCAACATGAAATGGCTGCATTTAGTCCGATGTTATGGACGCAAGGGGTGGGTATTGTGCACAGACACACGTCCCACATAGATGTGCATTGCAATTTGGTGATGCAATGTTGCAGTGATGTACTTAAGTCTTTTACTCCAAGTCTCAAGTCAAGTCTCAAGTCCTTGAAGATCCTTTCAAGTCAAGTCAACTTTATACCCCAACCTATATTCCAGAATCTCTGGACAGTCGAATAAAGTCAGTTTTAACAATTTAAGCAGAATTGGCCCGCCGCATTTGCGATTTTGCCACCTGCAGCTTCAGAGGTGAGGAATAGGATCCTTCTTACTCCCCCTTCTTGAAGCTGGAGGCTCTTGTGCCAATGGGCATAAAAGAGTCTGCAGCTTTGGAAGCAGGGAATAGGATCCTTCTTACTTCTCATTTCCAAAGTTTGGAGGATTTTTCAGAAATGGGGAATAGGATCCTTCTCACTCCCCTTACTGAAGCTTCAAAAGCTGTAGAAGGAAGAAAGGATCCTTCCTCCTCAAGCCCACTACCTAACACACTTGCTGTTCTCTGAGGAACACGTCCTATGCTTTCGGGACAAGTCTTGCCTTTTGCTCTTTGGAAAAGTTTTAGAAGGCTCCTCTAATATGCAGCAGGGACAGGTTGCTGAGCAGACCGCAAGCCCATTGCCTAACCCGTTTGCTTCTCCCCTTTGAGAAATGCGCGCATACTTTGGGCTTGAGACAGACTGTCACGTGATCAGCAGGCAAAAAGAGACGGAAGTGTTTCTCAAAGTAGTCAGGTTTCTGGATGAATGTGTTCTGTTACTGAACCAAGGACAGCAAGTCAGCCACTAAAAAATATACAAATCTCGAGTCGAGTTGAGTCAGTGCATCTTTGCTGCCAAGTCGAGTCTGAGTTGAGTCGCTGAGGTGACTTAAGTCTAACTTGAGTCCGAGTCAGTTGACTCGAGTCTACATCACTGCAATGTTGCAATTCAACAATGGGGTGGCATTGCACACCTGCCATGTAATTCTATGAGCATCAAGTTACAGTCCATTTCCTTGCTATAGTATTTCAATTGTCTTGCTGTTCTTTTAATAGTTGATTGATTGTAATGTGTTTTAGGCGGTTTTTAGGGAGGTGGATTGGTGGGTGGGGAGGATTCGGTATTTTTTTTAATGTTTTTAATGTATTTAATGTTGTTCGCCGCCTCGATCCAGGTGGAGAGGTGGGATAATAATAATAATAATAATAATAATAATAATAATAATTATTATTATTATTATTATTATTATTATTATTTTTTCAAAAAATCATAGAATCATAGTGTTGGAAAGAACCGCAAGGGCCATCTGTTCCAGCCCTCCGTCATGCAAACAGCCACAGCTAATGCATTCCTGAAAGATGGCCATCCAACCTCTGTTTAAAGACCTCCAAAGATGGAGACCTTCTGTTTGACACCTTCTATCAAACAGCTCTCACCATCAGGAAGTTCTAATGTCTAGGTGGAATATCTTTCCTTTGCCATTTGAATCCATCGGTTTCTATCCTGCCCTCTGGATCAGCAGAAAACACTCTCCATCTTCTACATGACCTCCTTTCAAATAAGGCAAAATTGAGTGTGTGTGTGGGGAGAGCTCCTACCTCCAGTGGCTCTATGCCTGCCCAACAGCCAAGCTGAGTAGGGCATTCTGAAGGCTGTGGTCCAAAATGGGAACTTTCCCAAGCATTAAAACAGGAGCAGGAATCAACATCCTCCAAAACTGGTGAACTATAAGTCCCAGAAGGCCTAGCCAGGGCAGCTAAGGGTGAGGCGTGCTGGGAGTTCAGCATCTGGAAAGATATATGATTCCAAGAGTAGCAGCGTGTTGTCTGTTGCTTCTCAAAAAGAAATATGGTATCGTTGTGTGATATCAAATCAGTTTAGCAAAGTAACTGGTGGCTGGACTAGATGGTAGTTGTGGTCCCTTCCAACTCTAGGGGCCCTTTCTGCCCTACACTGTTATAGTGCTATTATCCCACTTTCAACATCCTATGGGGAATCATGGGGCTTGCAGTTTAGGGAAGGGCCCTTAGGATTCTCAGCCAGAGAGCTCTTTGGCCTCAAGAAACTACAAACCCCAGGATTCCACAGGAGGTTGAAAGTGGAATAATAGTACTATAACAGTGTAGGGCAGAAATGGCCCTAAGAGTCTATTATTCTATTTAAAGATGGCTATCATGACACCTTTCATCTTCCCTTCACCAGTGCCCTAAGCTGTTCCTCATAAGATTTGGTTTCTAGACACTCTTGGCCAATACCTGCTTCTAGACAGAAAAGATGCACAGCCACACTACCCAGTGATAGCACTACGATTCCACTTTAACTGTCACTGTAACCTTCCTTTGGAATCTTGAGACTTGCAGTTCACGAAGGTGTACTTAAAATCGTTAGCCAGAGAACTGTAGGGCCTTCCCAAACCCCAGGATTCCACAGAACACCTTAATTGCCCGGACAATTAAAGTGGAATCACAGTGTCATAACTGGGTCATCTGAAAAGGCCCTGGGAAGCTGGGCCAATTTATACGCACAGCAGACTCAAGGGACAAATCTTTTGTATTGTTTCACTATGGACAGCACGCAATGGCTCGGATTCCCAAACATATCATTATCTGAAGACAAAAAAAAAATCCCTCCAAGCAAAATATCAGTAGGTCATGGAGAAAAATGCTCATTCCCTGATTCTTCTGAACGTGGAGCTCAGCCATAGACCAAACATCAATTCAGAATGGAAGTGCCACGTCTGAGGGTTTGGACTGAGTTTTGACCACAAAAAAATAGCTCATGACACTTTTTGTCTCATGAGGGCTTCCAGAAGAAATGTGCAAATCAACCAGTGGAATACTGCTGTAGGCCATTTCTGCACTAGCCTGTTATAGCGCTATGATTCCACTTCCAACATCCTATGGAATCCTGGGGTTTGCAGTTTCGGGAGGGGCCAGCCGGCCCCTCCCGAAACTGCAAACCCCAGGATTCCATAGGATGTTGAAAGTGGAATCATAGCGCTATAACAGGCTAGTGCGGACATGGCCCTAGATTCATTATGTATTATCTTGTCAGCTTGAAGACAGTGGTCAGGATTTTATATATGGCTTACACACTGATAAAACACCTACAGAAGTCATTGGACATTTTTGTGTGGTTTCCAACAGCCATATTTAGTTCAAGGTTGCAGAGGAGAATTTATGCGTGTGACTCCCTGTGCATGATTGTGTGTGGTTGCACACTGCACATTATGTATGGGGCGCAGGCATGCAATTGGTTGCTAGAGATATAATTCTTCATTAATTTTCTTCTGAAAGGAAGCAAAATGTGATCTTAGCCATTGTCTTCCCACTGCAAAAAGATCTTTGAAAATTATGCCGTTTTTGAAGCTATTTGCAAATCAGGTTTTATTCTGTACAAAATTTGCAGCTGGCTTTTTTGCACAGCAAACAGCATGCTCTACCCATGAAACACCACTTGCTCCAAAGGAAATTATTTCTGCACAACTATTGTCTGCGCAGAAAAAGTTGTTTCCTGCATAGAAAATGCTGTTTTGTATCAACCATATGCAAGTTTTGCACAAAATAAGTTCTTAATTACATCAATTTTTGCACAAGAAACAGCTTTTTCTATGCAGAAAACACTATTTCTGTGTAGCAAATGAGAACACAGAAACAGTCATCTCTGCACAGAAAACGCTGCTTCTTGCGCAAAACAACCACATGTGAGTTTTGTGCAAAGCCCCAAACTGTGAAGATTCTTGCCAGTCCGGCAGCTCCTCATAAGATTTCTTGACACTTGAAAAATATGTTTTTCAACCATTTTTAAACATAATTTTGTATATTCTACCCCTCCCCAATGGTCACATATTCAGTTGCAAAAGGCCGCAATTCATGAAATTGGTGCTGTTGTACAATTACTGTGTAACTCTGTGAATATAAATACGATTGCTAGCAAAACCAAAGTTGCAAATACTTTCCAAAATTTCTTGGACACCTCTCTTCAGAAAATGGAAACAACTCATTAATTAGTTGCATTCACTCATACATTCTTTCCAGCATTGTCAAAAAATAATATATAATTGTTATCATGCCAAATACCACTATTTCAACATTTTCTGGTATGCTCATTTTCATCAAATTCTACCAGATATTTTATAGTTTAGTGGCTTGAACAAATCCATAAAAAAAAAAATGAATCATGTTTCTTAAAATCTGAATCCCATCGAATTAAATTACTCCAGTGATTTAATGCTAACACACTGGGACTACCATTGAGGTTTTCAAGCTCTGTTTCTTCTTTGGAAGAAACTTCAACCTCCTTTTGAAATTTTGCTTCAGGTAAAGCGAGTTTCTTCATCAGCTCCAGAAACCAAATGACGTCCCAAGGTGGGGAGACACAGGCTATTTCCGCGCTAGACTGTTATAGTGCTATTATTCCACTTTCAACATCCCCAGCATTCCATAGGATGTTGAAAGTGGAATAATAGCACTATAATAGTCTAGTGTGGAAATGGCCACAGAAAGGAGGATCACCTTCCATAATACAGCACGACCAGTCTTATTTGGAATTCCTTTGGCTATGCTCTTAAGAACAGAAGATCAAACCAAAAGTCTACCCAGTATATAAATCTGTTCCCACCATCCTTTCTTGTCAGCGAAAAGCAGCCTCATAGGTAGGAATTGGCATAGGGACAAGATGGACGTGAGCCACTTTCAGTCAAGTTTCTTTCTGCTTAAAATCATTCCCTCAAGTTACCTTTCTCTCTACAGGGGTGAGTGGAATACAAGCACATGTATCTTTTTTCTTCTGGGAGAAAAGCATCTGGGGAAAGTTTTAATTGTTTTAAAATGTCCAGAATGTCAGATGGATTGATTGAACAGAGTGTTTCTATCCTATCCTTTTTATCACGAGATCTCAGAACAGCAGAGAAAACAATATAAAAAAATTAAGCAATTTCAAACTAGAGTTGTTTCTAAGAATTAAGAAAGCCAGTCCTCTCTTTCTCCACTGAAACTGGCATGATGGAATCAGAATCCTAGGCCCTTTCTGCAGGACGTCGTCTCCAACACCGGGGATGGGAGAACGACAGGACCTGGATGACAGTTTTACATGACATTATCCGAGCCCCGTCGTTCTCCCATCCCCAGGCAGCAGGACTGCACCACAAACCATTGACGGGTGTTCCCAATCAATGACCGGTGATTGCACCACCATCCTGCCGCCCTCCCACACTCACCTTAGGCGTGGAGGTCCTGGAAGCGCAATGGCTGCGCCCTGGAACAGTGCCCGGCTGTGCTGCGGAAGGAAGAGGCGGCGCCACTGCGCTTCCTCCATTCGCAGAGGCAGCAGGTGTGGAGGGGAGCCCTCTTGTTGCGCTCCCTTCCTGGGAGAGCCTCTACAGAGATCCCCGGAGGACGCTGCCAAGATCTGCAGAAAGGGCCCTAGAGCTGGAAGAGACCCCAAGGGCCATCCATAGAATCACAGAGTTGGAAGAGACCCCAGGGGCCATCGAGTCCAGCCCCCTGCCATGCAGGAACACCCATCAAAGCATTCCCAACAGATGGCCATCCAGCCTCTGCTTAAAAACCTCCAAAGAAGGAGACTCCACCACGCTCCGAAGCAGCAGATTCTACTGCCGGACAGCTCTGACCATCCACTCAAACCCCATTCTGCTCTATGGGAGTACACAGTCCAAGCCCTCCCTTTGACAGATAGCCTCGTTTAAAGACCTCCAAAAAAGGAAGAGACTCCATCACGCTTCCAGGCAGCAGCGTGTTCCATGGTCCAACTGCTCCTACCATCAGGAAGTTCTTCCTGATGTTCTCTCTAAGAGCAGAGTTACAAAAAGACATACGCAGTGAGTGAAAATGTGGCATTAAGTCTCAACTGGATTTGTTTGAGAGAGCTGACTCTTAACAGGCCTTGAAGAAACTGAGGCCATTTCTGCACGACACTGTTACAGCGCGATGATTCCACTTTCAACCTCCTATGGAATCCTGGGGTTTGCAGTTCCGGGAGGGGCCGGCTGGCCCCTCCCGGAACTGCAAACCCCAGGATTCCATAGGAGGTTGAAAGTGGAATCATCGCGCTATAAGAGTGTCGTGCGGAAAAGTATAAGCCACATTCCCCACCGCATCACAGGGCAAAATACGTGGAGATGGTCTGGGAGAAAGGAGGCAGCAGGAACACAGGTACTCGGAGGGGCAAGTATTAGATTATAGAACGTTATAACATACTATGACGAAAGACCGAGTGATGAGCTCCTTAGGGACCCAAGAGATTGACCCAAGGAAACAAAATCTTGACTCGTGAGTTTGCTGCATCTTGTGAATTATTTAATAAAGAGTCCTCAGCAGGAGGACTATACTTATCTGTCCCATCAGCGCGAGCACAAGGGAAAGCATGCTGTTCCAACTCGTTTTGACTAATTTCAAAAATATGACTTTTCTTTTTTTTTTAAGAAAAAGAAAAGAATAAGAAAGAAAGGAAAATGGAAGCTGTGGACCATAAACACCACAGCCACCCAGTGATAGAAAGGGGGCAAAGCCCTATTTCAGCTTTTCCATTTTCCTGATTGGTTTTGGAAATTTGAGCCTCAGATTGATTTGAGTGCTTTTTTAGCACTTGTACCTTGATTATCTTCACTTCTGAAAATGTGAGAATTACAGAAGATTAATATAATGGAAAATTGCCTTCTCCAAAGAACACCCATCTGAGGGTTTTCTGTGGCAATTATGGCTTCCGTTTCCCTGCTGTTGTTCCCTGGGTCCAGAGCTCCGTTTAAGAGTGCGCTCTCTCGAGACCAGCTGCTTTTTTTGTGTGGTCTGAATAGCCTCCCCGCTCCTCAATACTCTCCATCTTTTCACAGGTGAAAACTGGGCTGCATGTGACCAACTAAGATCAGAGTGTGGTCAAGATGGTGGAAGTTATTCATGAGGAGGGATAGCTAATATCCCAGAGGACAGAATCAGAATGCAAAATGACCTTGACAGACAGCAAAGTTGGGCCAAAACGAACCAGATGAATTTTAATAGCTACACTTAGGAAGAACTACACTTCGGAAGAAAGAGTGAAATGCACAGATATAGGATGGGCGATACCTGGCTTGAAGACAGTAGTGGACTGCAAGCTGAACATGAGTCAGCAGTGTGATGCAGCAGCTAAAAAAGCCAATCTGATTCCAGGCTGCATCAATAGGAGTACAGCATCTAGGTCAAGGGAAGTGATGGTACCACTCTATTCTGCTTTGGTCAGACCTCCACTGGAATCCTGTATCCAGTCCTGGGCACCACAATTCAAGGAGGATATTGACCAGCTGGAACATGTCCAGAGGAGGGTGACCAAAATATTGAAGGGTGTGGAAACCATGAAGCCCTTTGAGGAGCAGCTTAGGAAGCCGGGTATGTTCAGCCTGATGAAAATAAGGTTAAGAGGTAACATGATAGCCACGTTTCATGTTTAAATATTTGAAGGGCTGTCATGTGGAGGATGGAGCAAACCTGTTTTCTGTTGCTCCAGAGACTAGGACACGGACTCTTTTGCAACTGCAGAAAAAGAGATTTCACCTAAACATCTGGAAGAACTTCCTGACGGTAAGAGCCATTCGACAGTGGAATATGGTGACTCAGGGTGTGGTGGAGTTACTTTCTTTGGAGGTTTTTAAACAGAGGCTGGATGGCCATTTGCTGGGGATACTCGGAATGTGTGTTCCTGCATGGCTAAACGGGGTGGGACGCGATGGCCACTACGGTCTCTTCCAACTCTATGATTCTGTGTCTAGGAGGAACACACAAAACTAGAGAGGCTGCAGCAATGTGATTTTGCTCAAGCCTCATGGGAATGACAAGATTTTGCCTCCTCCTGAAAAGCTGGATGCAAACTGCTCTTCTTTTCTCCTTCTTCTTCTCTTCCTGCTCCTGCTCTTCCTCCTCTCTGACTCCCATTACAAGTACACGCTTCTTTCTCCTTCTTTCCGCCACCAAGCTGAGTCCATCTGCCACTTCATGACTTCCACGGCCTCCAGCTCCCTTCCCTCCCTGCTACTAAGCAGCAGAAGCCCATCCTGCCGGGGGGTAGATGGGTGAGAAAGGACGGGGGATTGAGCAGGGAGAACCATCCTCCGTTGAAGGATCTCAGCCAATCTGTTGATGACAACAGACACACTGGGGAAAGTGGCTGGGTGACAAAGGGAGATACGCTAAAACTTTTCCTGCCGGCACCAAGCCTCCAGCCTGCACGGGGCCTGCATCAGTTGCATCTCCTGAACCAGAGCACAGCATTTCAGTTGCGCCGGATCATGGCTCACCAAAAAACCCAGCATGGGGTATTTTTAACTCAACACATTCCACTGACCGGTATCAAAGAAGTACCCAGTGGCAAAAAAGTAATAGGGTAATAAATTTCCGGGTAATAAAACCTGGAAAACCCACAACAACTTGTGGATTCCGGCCATGAAAGCCTTCGACTTTACAAGTAATAGATGTTTAGGATGTTTCTTGTCCCAGCTGTTTTTTTGTTTGAAGCTGTGTGTGAAGGACCTTAGAGCTCCATGGTAAATGCATAGGTGTTACACCCAAATGGTCTCTGCTTCATGCTCAGACTCCAGACCGGGCAAAAGAAACTGCCACACACATCCCAGTGAGGTCCGAGGACTCACTCACAGTGTGACGGTCAATCCATTCCAGGATTTGGTCTCAACTTTCATGGAGCCACCCAAAGTGCAAAACTGTATCCTCCAACTAGCTCCAGTAACTAAAGTCCTTTCCGCAGTTTACCTTTTTTCGGCGCTGGGGTGGGGGGATCGCGCAAGCTGCCTCCAGCGAGAGGCTCTCGCATCCCCACGGCTTCGGCTCCGCACGAGCCACCTGCTCCCAAGTGGGCAGCGCGGGAGCCCCGCCTCTTCCTTCCGCAGCGCAGCCTGGGAGTTTCCCAGGCTGCGCTGGGGCAGGAAGCGCAACCGCCGCTGCTCTGGAGGCTCTGCACGCACGGCAAGTGCGCGTGGGGCCCTGGAGCAATGCGCGATTGCGCACCATTTTTGGCTGAAAGCTGAAAATGAAAAAGTGCGTGAGCGGCGCCTGCCCTACCCTGGAGCGTCGTGCAATTGTGAGTGCATCGTGCAGATCGCTCCTCACAGTCACGCGATGCTCCAGGTGCCCTTTCACATGGCAAATGCCGTGCGAAAAGGGCATGGGATAGGTTCTAAAGATTTGGATTAGATCCAAAAACCCTGCTGAAATGGAAGCCACAAGCTGCAGCTGGGCCAAACAACATCTGGAGGGCCACAGTTGCCCACCCCTGCAGGAGGTGGTCCAACGAAATAGCTTCATAGGTATATATCAATGTTTTCAGATTCAAAGTACTTGCTGGGAAGATTCCAAAGCAACAATAAAAGAGAATCATAGAATCATAGAGTCGGAAGCGACCCCAGGGGCCATCCAGTCCAACCCCCTGCTATGCACTCCCATCAAAGCACTGCCGACAGATGGCCATCCAGCCTCTGCTTAAAAACCTCCAAAGAAGGAGGAGACTCAACTACACTCCGAGGCAGCCTATTCCACTGCCGGACAGCCCTGACCGTCAGGAAGTTCTTCCAGAGGTTCAGGTGGAGTCTCCTTTCCTGCAGTTTGAATCCATTGCTCCTGGTCCTAGTCTCTGGCACAGCAGAGAACAAGCCTGCTCCCTCCTCAACATGACATCCCTTCAAAGGAACACAGCTGTGAGCACGTACAGAGTGCTTTCCACTCATTTCCACAGCTCCTACACCCTCTGCATTGTAGGAGAGGACTTATGATAGGGCACAGCAGGAGTAGATAGCCTACTGCCCTCCAGTATTCCAGACTACTGCTCCCATCATCCTCTAGCTTATGCTGTATGGGATGTATGGCAATTGCTACCCTCAGAACATCTGAAGAATGCCAGGTTGCCAGTCTTAGAGCATCTCTGCCCCCTAAGAATTCATTAACCCGGGGACGGGCAACTGCACAGTGGGTGGAGTTCACCCTTCTTTCCTTCGCCTACCTGGAAGACCACACTGGAACATTTTGGTGTGGGGCATGGCATTTGGCTGCCATTCTGGCTGGGTTTTTTTTTTTTTTGGTTGATTTTAATTTTTTTTCCCGTCTTTTTGGGATGTTTGTGGGGGGCTTTGCTGCTGTTTTGGCAGATTTCTGGCTGGTTTGGGGGGCAAATTTATCAGCAAAATAATATAAAACAACAACAGGGTGTCTGGGGGCTTCTGGAGGCCTTCAGGGGCCACGCTTAGGGAACCCAAGGGCCACATGCAGCCTGGGAGGAAGGCTGCACTTTGTCCACCCTGTATTAACCCAACCACCAAACCACAATGAATTCTGCTTATTTGTTAGAAGAATTTCCTAAAAATCCAGGTGCCAAGCAGATCGCGTTGGAAGGCGGGCAGAGCCCCAACCGGTTTGGCATTGGATGCAAACAAAACAGTACGGAACAGTCAAAAATAAACAAAGCAAGAAATGCACAAAGACAGGCGAGCACACTTTCCCTGGTGTTCATCCACAGGCAACATAATGCACAGCGCTGGAGTTTTTTTAAGAAAAGAAGAGCAGATAATGCTTCCGAGTTACCATAATTTAACATATCGTTAGCGCGGTAGGATTTTCATCCCAGCGGGGGATTTGTTCCACATGCCACCCTCATTTGCCCAGATTCGAGATGGAGCAGCTTCCTCCAGCAGGAAGGACCACAGCTCATCCCGCTCTCGCACATACCCTTCCCTTGCCTCTCACTCCCCGGGAAAGGTGTAGAAAATCAAAAGCATGTCAAGACAATTGACACAGAACTACGCAGCCCTCCATTTTCGGGAGACAGCCCAGCTTTAAGCACATCTCCATAATGGATAGGAAAAGTGTTTAAACAATAATAAAAAGGAAGATTTAGTGGGATTCATAAAGGTGTCTCTTAAAGCAGCATGTCACCGTTAAAATAATTAACGGGGCATAAAGGAAGCACTGGTTGGAAAGGGAAAGAGCGTAGGGGTTTATGGGTTTTTAAAAAAAGTTCTTTGTGACCTGAAGATGGGCCAGGCCAATTCGGGTGCCAAAACCCCCTTCTAAGAGGGAGGTCGAGAAAAAAAAGAGTAGTCTATAAAAGAGAGATTTAAAATTTTAAGTGGCACGGCGCAGATCTGAAACGCAAAGGTTAAGAGAATATTAGAAGGGCAATAATTCCATCTGATTAAACTTTTATCTGGAGCAGCTGTAAAATGTTCAGAATGAATTAAAGATTTTTATTAACACATGTAAGAGCTCCATAAAAAGATCTCCTGAAAACTAAAGTGCCAGAGAAGGGATGGTTGGAGCATCCATTTCTTTTTTTTCTTTGAAAAAATGAAGTAAAAGTATCATAAAGTTAACATCTGATGGCGGATCTAGAAAGGAGAGGAGAGAGAAAAAGCAAAAAAGCAGTGTATCACAGAAGTTACAGCAAATTAAGATGTTTTATAAGTTAAGCAGAGAGAAATTCTTTACAGAAAATGGCACTTGTAATTATAAGATGAGCATGCTTTTTATTCTCTGGGTCTATAGTTCTCTGCATTCAATAGGGCTAGCAAATCTTTTATTATTTAAATTGTATTGATTTTTTCTTCTTTGCATGGGAACATGCAAACAATAGCAACCTCTCCCACAGCCCATGGCTTTCCCCAGCTTACAAGTGCTTAATGAGATTTTTGAAAATAAAATGCAAACAAATGATGACAAGGCTTTCTTCTCCCTTAAAAAAAAAAAAAAGATAACTAATACAAAGGGGTTATTGTGCTCCCTGCCTGGCATCGTACACCTTGCCTCTTTCCAAAGAACTCTGGGGATCAATTCCTACAAAATATTAATGGCCAATTTAGAGGTTACGCGGGAGAAATGAGATCAGTCTCTTGATTTTTACCAACTGAGAAGCAGCCACGAGAGACCAATTGTGAGCAAAAGAGTCTTTGGGGAGGATGTTTAACTCTTTCCCTTCCTGGTATTTCTCCACTCAAAATTGCTATCCCTGAGAATGGAGATGGATTCTGAAGTCTTTATTTTCCTCTCTAGAGAAAGTTCTCATTTATCCCTCTGCAAAGATAGTAGCATCGTATCGAGCAGGAATGCTTCCAGGGGAGAGCAACTGAAATGGTGGAAGGCCTGGAAACCATGAAGTCCCCTGAGGAGCAGCTTAGAAACCTGGGTAGGGTCAGCTGGAGAAGAGATGGTTGATCAGAGACATGATAGATATGCTTAAATACTTGAAGAGATGTCATATGGAGGGTGGAACAAGCCTGTTTTCTGCTGCTCCAGAGACTAGGGCCATTTCCACACTAGAGTGTTATAGTGCTATTGTTCCACTTTCAACATCCTATGGAATGCTGGCGTTTGCAGTTCAGGGAGGGGTCTTTGAGTGGCTTCAAACTACAGGAAAAGAGATTCCACTAAAACCTTAGGAAGAACTTCCTGAGTGTAAGAGCAGTTCGACAGGGGAATGCACTGCTGCCTGGGAGTGTGGTGGAGTCACCCTCTTTGGAAGTTCTCAAAGAGAGGCTGGATAGCCACCTATCAGGAGTGCTTTGATTGTGTCAAATGAGATGGCGCAAGGCAGTTGAACTGGATGGTCCCTGGGGTCTCTTCAGACTCTAGGATTCTACGAAAATGTGGTGATGGTGGGGATTTTGACTCATACTCATCAGTCCAAGGACCGTTCTCCATTTCCTGACTTCCACCTGCTCACAGCACACAGGGAAGAAGCCACGTAGCATCCCCTCCTGCCCAAACTGTCAAGAAGGTGCTGGAAAACCAGCTGTTGCTCCAAGTCTCCACCATTTCTTCAAACAGACCTTTCTTCTCTTTGTTCAACCAACAACTCAGGAAATCCATCCTGGGTTTGGTGAACATGAGGTTGTCTTTCTCCCTCCACAAAACAACCGTCCGAGATCTCTCTCCTGCGCGCCCCTGATTCTGCTCTGGACGTCAAGATCCTCGGGGCGGTTTTGAGCTGCGGCACAATGGAAGCACACCTAATCTGGGGCTCTCCAAAAGAAATCCCTGCTATCGTTTTTTCCCCTGCTGCTCTCTTTGCCAGGAAGAGGTGGAAGTAGTGAGGAGAGGCATCTTCAGTGAGAAAGCTGCCCTATTCAGGGGCTCATTCAAACTTAATTATGGCTAAAATCAGGGACAGAAACACAAGGATACATGAGCTCCCTGTTCCCTGAAGCTCGGGGCTCAAGAATGGAGACATCGTGAATTTCAGACAGCAGTTTATTGAATTACAAAGTGCTGGTCCAAATGTCCACAATGAATTTAAACAATCTGGCCCTGAGGTAAACATGCACCTTATCGATTATAGAAGTTCTGGAAAATCTAAGTGAACACCACATAAAAATTATTCATGGTGAATTTTTTCCTTGCATTTCAGATTCTTGACTGTTATTAGTAGAAATCACCAGAGGGTCAGAATGCTCTGGCAACATTTAATCTCCTTTTCCTGGAGATTTCCGGATGCTTTCTAAATCTGGAGATTCTAAATTTTGGCCTTATTATAATCAACCTTTCCTTTTGACCCTTCCTTTGTTCCTTCACTCGCATCTCTAAGCATCCAGATCCAGCAACACTTTGAGGGTGGAGTTTTGAAGGTGGTTCTCCAACCATGGTTAGAGAGTCTCTAATGAAAGGGCACCCCGCCTTATATGATCTCTCTCTCTCTCTCTCTCTCTCTGTGTGTGTGTGTGTAAGGGGAAGTGTGACAGATCCCCTTGGCAGGCTGGCCCCGCATTTCCAAATCTGGTTCCTGTCACTTACCTTACCCTTTCCCCCCTCTTAATCCCTTCCTGGGTTGGGCACTTGGACCTCAAGGTGACCCCCTATTGTGGACCAGTGGCCATGTCGTTTTGTGGGCTTGTCATGGTAAGCATGACCTGACTCTTTATCATGCTTGATATAGACAGTTGCATAACAAAGAATAACTAGTGGACATTTATTAACACACACAAAATAGCATGTTAGTCCTTGAACTTCTCAATCACTTCTAGATTTCCGAAACCAGAGTCGGTTCTTCACTCTGCCCTCTCTCTCTGCCCCATCTCTTCCCAGGCTACAAGGCCATCTTTCCCCCCTCTACCCTCTGACAGAGGCAAGCCCCAGTTTTTGTAAGGCCCTTTCCACGCCTTACCTTCTTCCGGCGCTGAGGTGCCGGGATCGCGCGAGCAGCCTCCGGCCAGAGGCTCTCGTGTCCGGGGTCCTTCAGCTCCGCACGAGCTGCCTGCTCGCACGAGAGCCCCGCCTCTTCCTTCCGCAGCGCAGCCTGGGACCTTCGCAGGCTGCGCTGGGGCAGGAAGCGCGACCGGCGCAGCTCCGGAGGCTCTGGATGCCAGGTAAGTGTGCGCGGGGGCCGGGAGCAGTGCGTGATTGCGCGCCATTTTCGGCTTCTAGCCGAAAAGGAAAAGGTGTGTGATCGGCGCCTGATGGCCCCTGGAGCATTGCATAATTGTGTGTCGTGCGGATCGCTCCTCACAATCGCACGACACTCCAGGCGCCCTGTCGCATGCAAAATGCCGTGTGAAAAGGGCCTTTTGTAACCTATCTCCCCAGTGCCTTGCGAAGCTGCTGGTATTACTTTAGAGAAGGGAGTGGCGGGCTTGGCCAATCCCTCTCCCACCAAAGACGGCTACCATACCTTCCATCCTTCTTGCCCCAAGTCAATAACTGAAGAGCCAATGAATATTATTGATTAGATTTTGGTGATGGAAATTGCAGCTAGTGATTGTTAATAGGGATGGGATGAATCCATAATTTTCCAAATCGGAATCCGGATCTGAATCCCTGGAAGGTTCTGGGAATCCACGAATCTCATGACTCTTGAAATCTTTCAAATCCTTTTTTAAAAGAGGGTTTAAAAATCAATTTTTTTAAAAAAAATTAAACTTTTTAAAACTTTTTTTAAACAGAATTTTTTTAAAAAAAACCCTATTTTTTTGATTGGTGGATTTGAAAGATTCGGTTCGCCTATTTTTGCACAGGGATTCAGGCTCGCGAATCTTGAATCCTTGCTGGGGATTCAGCTGGCCCATCCCTAATTGTTAACCTCAGGTTCCTAAGAAATGTATTGATATAACAAATGAAAAGTCTATCTTGTCCTGGTATTCATTTTCCAACAGCAGCCGGACTGCTGCCTTTTGCAACTCCCAGTACCACCCAGTATTCAGTATCCTGAACATGGAAGCTGCATTCAGCTACCATGGCTAGCAGTCTCTCATCTTAGGTTGTGATATTTTCCCAACCGATTCAGTCTGCTTTTCCCCAAGGCATGAATACATTGTAGAAATGGAAATATAAGGGGGAAAAAAAGATTGCAAAATAGGTTTCTCAAGCGCCGGGAAACACTGACAATGTGAATCCCGAACTGATGAGAAGCTTCACAGTTCTGGATTTATTCCACACAACATTTGCACATGTTTTTGTTTTGTTTTTGCATCAAAAGCAGCACTTTCTGTGAAGGAAATATATTGCAGCAGAAACCTTATTTTTTACACAAAAAAATTCCATTTCCTTCCCAGAAAATACCACACATGAATTTTGCACAGCATTTAAGTCCCAAACTGTAAATTGTCTTCAAAGAC
Source organism: Cyclura pinguis (assembly GCA_030412105.1). NCBI lineage: Eukaryota > Metazoa > Chordata > Lepidosauria > Squamata > Iguanidae > Cyclura > Cyclura pinguis. The sequence continues at coordinate 3,417,468 of CM059601.1, forward strand.
TTTCTCACAGCAGGAAGAAACGTGCTAAAATGACTTATTGGATCCTTCAAGAATTAAACAAGAAAAGAATCACATCCCTAATTTGAGTGTCTTTCAAAGTGGGGGGCACTGCTACACTTTGGTATGAAAACCGGGGCAGAGCAAAGGAGATATTGAAGTCTTTACTGTGTCTCCCAACCGATTTGGCAGCTGACTCGATCAGTCCATCCAACAACATACGGCACCCAATTTGTGCACAGTTGCAACTCATCACTCTCTATCCATTCTTCACTGGGTCAATGGTGTTACAGCCTTGAGACTCAAGGTCAAGGTGATCTCCTGCCTTGGCTGGCAAGTTTACAGAGAATATACGACTCTTCGCTATAACAGCTGGTTTGGCTGTCGATCTGTTTCTGGAAACTATTCAAAGTTACCTATAAAGCCATAAGCAACTCAGGTTTAGACCATCTGAAGTACTATTTGTGCCTACTTGAGCTCTAAGACCTTTGGCGGAGGCTGTCTCTCTGTCCCACCACTTTCACAGGAACATCTGTTGGACAGGTGGGAGAGGGCATTCTTGGTGGCTGCCCCCAGCCTAGACTGGACCCCTCCTTGCTGTTCTTCAGTGGGCAAGTGAAAGCTTCTATTTTGACAGGGTTTTAGGAACAGATTTCAAAGGCTTTTAATTAGCTTAGTTCTGGAGGAATACAGAACAAATAACCCCCGCCATAAGCCATCATGACAGAAACTCTCATAGAAATCTATATGTTAGACTACAGCCAAACTCTAGTTTCTAGGAAACAGTTTCTTTGGACAGACCACAAAAAAGTGAGCTGGGAATGTCTGGGGGTATCTTTCATTCTTTGTGGCCATGTAGTCTCTTTGCAACTCACCCAGAAATGTCTCCAGCTCCTTATTTCTGGAGCTTTAGGCATTATTTCCTTATTTCTGGAGCTTTAAGGCCACCAGGTCCCTTGAGTGCTTGGCAGATTAGCCCACGGACCTCAAGAACACCATCCTGGGTGCCATAACAGCCTGGTGGGTCATCTCCTCTGCCAGGCTCTAGATATCTCAACAGGTGAGGCAGGAAGTGGCCTCCTCGAGTCTCCATGACTCCGACCATCACCTTGACTCTCTGCCCCTTCCTTTGTGCTGAACCAAAACCCGTTTCTTTGCTGCTTTGCAACTGCTTTGAACTGCACCCCTCCTCCCAAAGTTTACACTGCAAGTGCTACGTATGTATGTATGTATGTATGTATGCATGTATGTATGTATGTATTTTCCCACTTTTCTCCTGGTACGACACCCCTGGCAGCTTACAACAACAAAAAGGACATCCAAAACTTGTTTGACACAAATGTTTGAAAACACCCATTAAACAAATAATTCTATTAAAAGCACTACTTAGAAACAGTTTTAAAAACACATTAAAACACAGTAAAAAGCATTAAAGTATAACACACTCCATTAAAAGACCCCTTCATCATGTGAATTAAAAGCCAGAGGTCTATCTAAATTACACGGGTCTTTGCCTGTTTAAGGAACGAGAACAGAGCTGGGGCTAACTGGACCTCCTAGGGGAGGGAATTCCACAGGCTGGGAGCAGTGACCGAGAAAGCTCTGTCCCCTGTCCCCACCAGACGGGACTGTGGGGGTGGTGGGACGGAGAGAACGCCTTCCCCTGAAGGCTGTAGCTCTCCAGGAGTTAAGAGCCAAAGGGCAGCCAAAATAAAAAGCTCTTTCCAGAAAGGGAGCTAATCGATTCTCCCATGGGAGGGAATTCCACGATCTGGGAGCAGCCACAGAGAAGGCCCTGTTTTCTGTGTCCCCACCAAAGTTGCACCCCAAAAAAGGAACACCCCAAGTTCTGTTAACCGAACCTACTGCATTTCACAACCTGTCTTTTTTGAACCTTACCATCCCCTTTTCTCTCAGGAGGAAAACAGAAACACACAGGCCTCACGATCCAGGCCATTTCCGCACTGGACTGCTATAGCAGTATTATTCCACTTTCAACATTCTATGGAATCCTGGGGTTTGCAGTTTAGGGAGGGGCCTTTGAAGATGGCCTTTGTGGATGGCCTTTGGGGCCCCTCCCCAAACTGCAAACCCCAGGATTCCATAGGATGTTGAAAGTGGAATCATAGCGCTATAACAGGCTAGTTTGGAAATGGCCCAAGTCTTCAGCCCTGAGGCTGGGGCTCTTTCTAGCAGGAGCAAGGTCACCCTGGGTGAAATTTTGGAAGGGCTGCTCAGCTCTGAGAACATGCAGCATGCTAATGAATCCCGTATTTCTTGTTTTTCAGGCAGTCTCTCAGAATTCTTCAGGCTCTTCGGGAAACAAACATAATAGTCTTAATGATCCCACTGAGCAGTTAAAATTCAAATTGCAGAGCACAGGGAGAACCGCACTGACAACCACTTTCCGTAAATTACTCTCCAATTTGGCTTATGGTAAAAACAAAAATAAAGATTTTTAAATGCATGCATGCATATATATGTGTGTGTGTGTGTGCGCGCGTATAAAATCTAATTTACATTCTTCTGTGTTTGCTATTTTTTCTCCCTAATTTCTTTCTATGGAAAAAAAATAGCACACAAATTATATATGTTTTAAATGGATGTTCCTTTACTGTATGGAACTGCCACCATTTTTTTTAAGTAAAAAAGGTAGGATAAAAATGTAATACTTTTTTTTTTCCAAAAAGCATATCGGAGAAATGGCTCAGTTATTCAGAGCCAATCCAATTAAAACTGCCCGTTACAAGTCCAAGTCCGACTGTATAATATGAGTTCACTGTGTTGTGCTCTTGGCTAACCTGGTAAGAGCAGTTTGTGGAATCCGCTGCTGCCTCAACGGACTGTGGCGGAGTCTCCTTTGGAGGTTTTTAAAGAGAGGCTGGATGGCCATCTGTCCAAGGGAGGGCTTGGATGGTGTCTTCCTGCAGGGCAGAAGGGGGGCGGACTGGATGGTCCTGGGAGGTCTCTTCCACCTCTGGGATTTTATGATCTGCCTCAGCTTCCCAGCTGCAAAGGAGGTGGCTAAAATCCTCTTGGTGTCTTATGCATATATAAGTTCCCCTAATGAAGCAAGCAGTTGGGGATTTTTTCTGATGTGGAACATCTGTATTCAGTACATGGTTGCAGAAGTGAAGTCATCAGTTCCTTCTTTAATTTTTTTTTTTAATTAACATTTTTTAACAAGACCAACCACTGTTCCATACCATGAAAGTATTTTTAACATTTTAGGACATTTCTGCCCTACACTGTGACAGTGCTGTTATTCCACTTTCAACTTCGTATGGAATCCTGGGGTTTGTAGTTTACAGAGGAACATTCAGAATTCTCAGCCAAAGAGCTCTTGGGCCTCAGGAAGCTACAAACCCCAGAATTCCACAGGAGGTTGAAAGTGGAATAATAGCACCATAACAGTGTAGTGCGGAAATGGCCACAGTTAAGAGAAAAAACTAAAAAGTAATATTATATCGTATATTTGTCACCAGATTTACACCACACCACCCCACGTCTCTCTCTCTCTCTCTCTCTCTCTCTCTCTCTCTGTATGTAAGAAAACTAAATACAAACCAGCTAAGATTCATCCTACATGTCTTCTTTGATTTTTTTACCATTGTTTTTTTCTCTCTAATTACTGATCGTCTTTCCATTTAATATTCTTATCTTTCTCCTATACTTAGTACTGATATATTTCCCCATCTTGCTTTCAAATAGCTTGTCAGGCAACCCTAGTCTTCTTTGAAGTTTTTAAGTGTTTTATCTTTCCCTTTGCTTAAGAGTGTGGTTAAGTTTATCCACTGCTAATAGGTTATATAATTTCATCAGCAGTCGTCAGCTCCTAAAAGCCTTCACAATAGAAAAGTTTTCACTCGGCATTAAGGCAGCAAGGAGGTAAGCAGTCTACCTTCATTGGCAATGGTGGGGCAGAGCCTGGGGGCAACTACCAATAAGACCCTCTTCCATTTCCCTGCCAGACAGTGGCCATTTCCGCACTGGACTGTTATAGCGCTATTATTCCACTTGCAACATCCTATGGAATCCTGGGGTTTGCAGTTTTGGGAGGGGCCAGGTGGCCCCTCCCGAAACTGCAAACCCCAGGATTCCATAGGATGTTGCAAGTGGAACAATAGCGCTATAATAGTCCAGTGCGGAATGGGTCAGTGTTAGGCTTGAAATTTGGTGCTCTGTAACTTGCTACAGAATTGATGTGTGTTAACAATTTGCTATGGTATTAATTGGTTTTAGACGCTCAGGGCTCATCAAACAACCTAGCTTTAGAATTGCTTGTCCTGCCTAGTACATGTCCCTGTCCAGTATATGCAAAGAGAAGGACACGGCTAATGTCTAAGATATCTTTGAGAATGACATAGGATGCTGACAGAGTCATGCAGACTCAAGGAGTTAGGGGTCAGATAGAATGTAACACATGTACAAGCTGTAACTTTGCTGATGCTGATGCATGAGTCTTTTCTTTCATATAAGCATCCTTTAATATAAACATAAAAATGGTATAAGAAGGGAAGCCTGAAAGAATAAATCATCCTTCCTTATCACTACTGTCTATGGTGATACTTGGATGGATCCTTTGGCCAAAGTTACTTGTGTGTCTCTTTGTCTCTTTCTGTCTGTCTGTCTGTCTGTCTGTCTGTCTGTCTGTCTGTCTGTCTGTCTGTCTTTCTTTCTTTCTTTCTTTCTTTCTTTCTTTCTTTCTTTCTTTCTTTCTTTCTTTCTTTCCTTCCTTCTCTTCTCTTCTCTTCTCTTCTCTTCTCTTCTCTTCTCTTCTCTTCTCTTCTCTTCTCTACCCTTCTCTACCTTCCTACTTTGTCAGCTCCACGTCCACCTGGGGATATCGTGAGGTGTAGTCTGTTTATCCACCCTAACAATAGTACCTGTGATGGTGGTGGGATAGTGTGATGGAGTCGGGGGAGTAGCTATCCTGGATATCAGAGAGGCTGCCCAGCAACCGATTGCTAGGCAACCAGAATGGTCACTCCAGAGAGAAACCCAGCCCATTAGTATAAATGAGGAGTTGGTACCCTAAGGAATTGCATAAATAGCAGATACACTGATTTGGTTTGGTAGTCAGACTTTCAGAAGAGGGGCTAAAAGCCAGTACTGCGGCCAGAGAACTTTTTCAGTCAATCGAGGGAGATTGAATGAAAGGGCTCTGTTTTCTCACAGAAAGCCTAGAGAGAGGAGCAGAAGAGAAATCAACCCACTTTTGAATCTGGTCAGAGTGTGTGACCTAGATTTGGGAACTGAATCTTTGGCAAAAGGGTAGCCAGAATGCTGTGTGTGAGAGACAGACCTGTGCCTTCATGCTGGTGCAAAGGTATAAGAAACTGTTTCCATACATTCTGAAGATCTGTTTGAGCTTGGACATACATACAAAGCCAACGCTTTGTTCTGTTTGTTGTTTTAGGGTTTTTTAATATAAATTTTAGGGTTTTTTAATATAAACTTTGACTCAGCTGAATAATTTTCTGTACTTCTAACCAAACAGAAACACACTACTAAAGATCAGCAAATCATTCTGCAATAACAACTGAAAGGCTTTACCCTTTTTACACGAAGGTAGTGTTTTAAAGGGAAAGGCAGAACTGTATAAAGTGGCAAGGTGCTTTAGCAGACTGGGGAGAAGCTGCCATATCAGTCTGTGAAGAGAAAAACAAGCCTTGTCACACATAGCAATTTTAAAGTTTGGCTAAAAACCCAGAATGGATTCACTCTCTTACTGACACCAAAAGCCACTGGTTAATACCCAGCTACTTGAGGTGCTGCGAGAAGGGGAGCCTTTTAGACTTGATGTTGAAAATACTCTGCGGTGAAAACCAGATCAGTTCCAGGAAGGGTGTTCCATCATTAGCCACAATGAGTCCTGGTTGCATTGTGAGTGCAGAACTAGATCTAGGGGAGGGAGGGGAATATGGGTCGCAAAGGAACAGAGATGACATCACCTGGGGGAAATGGCTGTCGCAGGGAGAATGTCTCCACCGGGCGCTGGCAAATGATGTCTCTGCCTAGTGCAGAGCTGCCTCCCCAGCCAAAGCGAACTGTCCTTGGGCAATGTCCTTCTGATAAATACTGATGCTGGAACGTTGACAGCTGGCGCTAGACAAACATCACACTCGTCAATCTTTCACGAAGAGGGTATGCAAGGATACTGCACCTATCCTTTCCCATCCCTCGCGGACTTACGTGGGATTCCTCCACTGCATGGTTTCAGATCTTCAGAAAGAGCGACGTCATTGGCAACAAAAGGAAATTCAGCAAACCTTACGGGTGGGTCCAAAGCTGTGCGTGATTAACCAAGACCATGAGTATGGTGATGCTTACACATTTCTTCCAATAGGTCTTCATCCCTCTTTGCAACAGTTTTGTCCAATGCCTGCCTTTTCCCATAACGAACCAGCCCTGCCACAGAGAGATCTGGTTTGGGGCAGCTTCTGAAGCTGGACTCTGAGGAGCAGGGCTTTCTCAACGGTAACACCATCCTTACCCAATCCTCTCCTCCACAGAGCCTTAGTGAAACTTGGTCTTTGAGGGAGGGGCTTTGAAATCATAACACATCTTTTCCTTTTTTTTGGAAGGAAAGCTGGAATGGCTAAGAAATTTGATTTTGTTGTTAACTGCCACTAAGTTGACTTTGACCAATGGTGACCCTATGGATGACAGAACTCCAAGGCCATTTCCGCACTAGGCTGTTATAGTGCTACGATTCCACTTTCAACATCCTATGGAATCCTGGGGTTTGCAGTTTCGGGAGGGGCCGGCCGGCCCCTCCCGAAACTGCAAACCCCAGGATTCCATAGGATGTTGAAAGTGGAATCGTAGCACGATAACAGCCTAGTGCAGAAATGGCCCAAATCACCCTATCCTGAATTGCCCTGCTCAGGTCTTGCCAATTTAGGGACATCTCTGCCTTGATTGAGCCCATCCAACTATAATGCAGTCTTCCTCTTTTCCTACTGCCTTCCACTTTCCCAAGCACTATTGTCTTTCTTGGGAGTCAGGTCTTCTCATGATACGCCCAAAGAACGAGAGCCTCACTTTAGTCAACTTGGCTTCTAGGGAGAGTTCAGGCTTGATTTGCTCTAAGATCCATTCCTTTGTCTTTTTAGCAGTCCAGGATATCCATAAACACTCCTCCACCACCACATTTCAGACGAGTTGATTTTCTTCTTATCAGCTTTCTCTACCAGCCAGCTTTCACAACTATACATTGAAACTGGAAATACGATGGCATGGACGATCCTAACTTTAATATTCAATGATATATCTGTACGTTATTCCTGTTGGCTTGCTTTTAGTGTTTTGACTTTATGGTATTATACTGGTCTAATTTAACTGTGTTCAGTTTAGTTAGATAACTACATAAAGTTGCTTTCTGCTTTTTGGGTTACATAGCCCACTGTCTTCTATGCACCTCACCAGAATCACTCTTCAGTCTCTTAGGCATCTTAGCTAGACAAGGAGGTGGCAAGAAAGATCTTTCCCATCATGTGATATTTTGAAAAAAGAGGCAGGAGATTGAAGTGAAACCTTTGGCATGCAAAGCAGTGCTCTTCCACCGAGCTTACAGCCTTCCCTATGAAGAGATTAACCTGTCTTTTTCGGTCAGACTGTCAGTTCACCTAGCCCGTGGTGGACCAAGGGCGGCCTACAGGCCACCTGTGGCCACAAGGATGTTCATCCATCCCACCTATCAGAGAGCCACCAAGTTAAGCTCCTCGGTCATGCTTAGCTATGCTGTGGCCATACTGCTGTGATCTCCTTGACGTTTGGGTAATGGGAGGAAGTGCCGGGCTGGAGCATGGCAACCAAGGTCACTCCAATAGACTGGTATAATCTGGTGTTGTGTGGGAATGGGATGTGAAATAGGAGAGTGTTGGGAGGGGAGGTGGGGATCCAAAAATTGAAGCTTGTATTGCAGTCTCAGTTCTGGCAAAAGTGTTGTCTGTGTGCTGAACCTAATCTCTAATAAAACCTTCCCGGACTCATCCATGAAGCCTGGTTATTGAGTTAGGTCAAGAAAGGACTTTGCACTATTTTGTGCTTCCCTCCAGGTCAATTACCCCCCAAACCCTTTGTGGGCACATTTTATTTTTCCTAGCCCAAACAGAGTGATCTTTTTTTTTTTCCTCTGTACAGTTTCACTTTTTGCAGTTTCTGTTACCTGTGGTCAACCTCTTCTCTCCCTAACCCACCTTCCTCCTGCCCTAATCTGTCCCCTGGCACGTGGGCAATGGCACCCACACAGCCTGCTTTGGGTCCTGTTTCCTATACCTTGCCTGCCCGCCCTCTCACCCCCCACTTTAACTGCCCTGCCACCAACATCGCTACAGGAAATAGCTGTGATCCTCTAGCTTCACAAGGACCATAGAGAGACTTCATACTATCTGGTAGTACAGGGTTTGCTACTATCCATAGGTGGAAGCATCCCTGGGAGATCTTGGAATGTATCCTCCACAGATAAGGGGTGCAATGGCTCTCAGTCTTGGATTGCAGTTCCCAGAATCCCCAATCACTGGTTCTACCAGAGGTTGAGAATCACTATATGGTAGCCCTGCCCCTTGAACTACAGTTCTGTCACTCTGTAGTGGAGAATTACCAAGTTCCCCTCCACAACCACCAACCCAAGCACTCCGCAAGATGGAGCCATGGTAGCTTAAGGGGTATGAAAGTGCTATAACTACTGTGTAGCCATCCTTTGAGAAGCTTGGAGAACCGATTGGTGTCATGAGCCCACAGTGGTGAGTCTAGGTTTCCAATGTTATGCAGCGCTGTCCAAAAGGCAACCATGACACCGGGTGTCCTAGCACGCTGGAAGAAGTCCCAAGCAGAGAGGGACGTAGTGGCAACCAACTTCCAGTCTCTCATGGGCTAATTAATTGCAAAACAGTTCTGAACAACTTGGGCGGCTGGTGTGAGACAGAGGGCGGGGGAAACACGACAAGGCTCCTAAGATTAAATGAATAATGGCAAATGAAGAGAGGCTGAGTAAAGGCGCAGGACGGATAATTGGAAACACATTAGCAGATTTAGCATTTGCAATGCAAACCACGCCAGCCTGGGCCACCACAGCTGCTGTCCTGCTTCTCATTCTAAGCAGCTAATTCCGTGGCTTTCGCAAGGCGAGGAAAATGACGGAGAGTTTACATTACTTCCTCACCTCCCTTTTCCAAGGGTTAGAGCTGGCAGGAGTTGGGGAGAATCTCAGCCAGTCTCAACCGCTGTTTCCAGGTTTGTGGAGCAGCAAATCCATTCCAGGTTTTATTATAAAACAATCTCTATTATATCCTTTTCTATTCTATAGGAACGGGTGACACCTGGCTTGATCACAGTACATGTGAAAGATATCTAGGAGTCATAGAAGACCACAAACTGAACATGAGTCAATACTATGATGTGGCAGCTAAAAAAGCCAATGTGATTTCAGGCCGCATCAATGGGAGTATAGTGTCTAGGCTGAGAGGAGTGATAGCACTACTCTGTTCTGCTTTGGTCAGACCCCACCTGGAATTCTGTGTCCAGTTCTGGACACTACAATTTAAGAAGGATATTGACAAGCTGAAATGTGTCCAGAGGAGGGCGACCAAAATGGTCAAAGGCCTGGAAACCATGAATCCCTATGAGGAGCAGCTGAGGGAGTTAGGTATGTTTTGCATGCACCTAAATTCTCTTCCTTATGCACTTGTTGCATAGTTCTACAAGTGTGGAAGTAGCACATGCAGCTGTGCATTCTAGGATGGTGCATGACTTCTTGTCAATGTCTATAGTGCATCATTTTATTCACTGGGATCCTGAAGACAATCACTGTGCATTATAGTGTGCCCTCGATATCCAGTGGGGCTTGGCTCCTGGTCCTCTTCCATCCCCTGGACACCAAAATCCATGGATCCACTCAAATGAGTGATGGAGAGAGCCTGAGGATCTGTAAAATGGTGGGAGTCTACACCAAGATATGCCTACACATCAGTGCAGTGCTTGGCACATGGCTAGGTCAAGGTTTGCTTTTTTGATTTTTTTCCCCCAAATATTTTTGACCTGTTGTTGGTTGAATCTGTGGACGCCGACCCCAAGGGATACAGAGGGCCTACTGTATCCTCATTTCACAAAGGAATATGAAACAAGCACATGTGCAGATGCACCATCGGTTGCCCAATGACAGGATACAACAGAAGGGTGTTAAAGTAAAACCATCACATAACTACGCAGGCGTAAATTTACAGTGCCCACACACAAGATAGGATGTCAGGCCATTTCCACGCAATGTCACTGTCCCGCGATGGGGATGCATTACTGCCGGTCCACGAGTCACACTTTCACATGACTTCGTCACAGTGCTGCTGCCAACGCGTCCCCACCTGTCACAATCATGGAACATTCCATTACCAGAAAAAAAATCTGGTAGTGGCCCCCTGATCACACAACACTCCATCGTGGGCGGTCATGTGGAAAGGGAGGAAAAACAGTCTGGGCACTTCCTTCCCCCGTGCAACATGGGAAGTGGCCATGTTCCAACTGCAGAAGGAAGGTGCATGCCACTTTTGCTACTCTTCCAGAGACAGCTGGCCAGAACCAGAGGGGAGAGTTCATGTCACACTTCCAACCCGGCAGTGGCACTGCTGGGATTGTGAACATTTCCTCACGACACTTATAGCGCGATGATTCCACTTTCAACCTCCTATGGAATCCTGGGGTTTGCAGTTCATAGATTAAACTTATTAATGACCAGAGAACACAAAGTCACGCTGGCTGGAGAGTGTGTTCAGAGTTATACTGACAAGAGATGTGTTTGAGGTCATGAAAGTTCAGATAGGATTATGTGGAAAACCCAGTGATGATGGGTTTGTGCTAATCCCTTCACTACTTCAGGCTTTTGGCATTTTTGAATACAATGGAAGACAAACTGCTCAGCCTGGCAAGTAATCAGAGACCATCCCTCCATCTTACTCTGTGGTGATCTTCCCTATACACCCTGCCTGACTGAACTTTAAGAGATTGTCTTGAGTCCCATCAAAGTTTCATCACTCCAGAGTTAAGCAGTCAGCCCATTCTGGACGCCTTTGTCAGTTTTGTAGGAAACCATTACGGCTTTGCCAACACACCTCTTCAGGGTGTGAAATAGGGTATAAAAACCTTAGCTTTGATGCCAGCCAACTGTAGTATGCAGAAAGTAGTGCCCCAGACTGCCACTCCTCTGTGCCACTCTCAGATGCCCTCTGAGTCCCTTTGTTGAGACCCCTTCTTCAGGACTGGTAACTATCACCCCTTCTACCCAATCTCTCTCTCTATCTAACCTTTCTTGCCTCACTTTCTGATTGCGATGTATGGTTCCTAAGAGTGTCTGATTTCTTGTGTGTTTGTCAATTCAAATAAAATACTTTGCTAACTTCAACTGGAGTTCTCTCTACAGTTTGTACTGATATACATAGTTGAAAAGATCAAAGGCTTCCTCTGAGGTATAATTCCCCCAAATTCTAAGGATACGTTAGTATTGCAGGTGGACCCCAACGTCTTCCACCTCTTAGGCCATTTCTACACGAGACTGTTATAGTGCTATGATTCCACTTTCAACCTCCTATGGAATCCTGGAGTTTACAGATTTGGGAGGGGCTAGCCCACCCCTCCCGAAACTGCAAACCCCAGAATTCCATAGGAGGTTGAAAGTGGAATTATCGCGCTATAAGAGTGTCGTGCGGAAATGGCCTGTGATGGGATGACAACGGAGACGGATATGGTGCAGAAATGGCCTCAGTTTACATCTTCCCTTTACCTTCACTTTGAATGTTAATTTTTAGTATCTCACTTACCTCACTGCACTGAGCTCCCCAGGGTAAGAGAAGTTAAGAAACCTTCTGAGGTGCCCTTTCAGGGCCTCTGGGCCAGTTGTTGTGGGCAACACGGAAACAGCCAAAGGAGCAATAAATGCTTTTATCTGAGCCTCGGTGCTCAGAGCGGTTCTGATTATGGGGCTGCTTGTTCAGCCAGCCAATTACCCTTCTTTTATGCCTTAACAAAGATGGGATGATAAATCTGAAAGAAGGACTAGAGAGGACGGGCGATCCTTCTGTGCTCTCTTGCTCATCCTTTTATCTTTGAACAGAAGACGCTTACTGAACCCTTGCCAACAATTCACTCAGGCTAATGAAGTGTGTAAGTAATGAGATTAAATAATCTCAACCCATTATTAGGCTGCCTTAATGCAGATGGACCTCCAAACTGCAGCAGATTCAGTGCAGTAGTGGAAACGGTGATGGTGTGGAGGCAACTCACATCCAGTTTAGAAGATTTCCCCATTACAAATATAAACCTTTGCGTCTCTACAAATTGGGGGGGGGGGGACAGATGGCATGAGGCCCACAAGTTCCACTTGTGAGGCCTTCAAAGTCCCCTGAAATGTGACCTCTCCTTTTTCCCCATTTTTCCCCCAGCCAAATTTCAGGTGATTTTGCACCAAAAAAATGCCTCAAATGATCCACAACCACCTGCAAATGTGGCTGTTTAATTTGCTCCTCCACCCCAAATTCTAGAAATGCTTTAATAACTGAAAAATATAGCTAAAGATTCTAAAGACTAGAAGGAAGAGTATGTCTCTTATGGTTCAGCGCAAAGGAGGCTACAAAGATAAATCTTACTGCCTGCCTCATACAGTTGCCCAACACTTCTGTGTAGCCTATATATTGATAGGAAGCAATTTTTTTAGTGAATACATGGAGTGAAAACATAGTGAAAACATGTGAAAACATAGTGAAAACATGGAGCCAAATGTTCTCATCTGCAAAATGATGGCCAAGAATTGGCCACATAGAAGTTGTCGTTGTTGTTGTGTTTCTAACCAATCACAAAAGGGCTGGAGAACTGGCTGGAGATATTACATGAGTAGCAAAACCTGGGGAGCACCCAATAAAATCCACAGCAGAAACTGGATACGCATGTGAAGGAACTCAGTTGACGGATATCTTGCCAGTGGTAGAGGTAGCGTACTAACAGAATAATAGCTTCAAAGACACAGGGGGATTTGGGCCAATAGTCCAAGAACCCCAGATGGGCAGAACAAACCAACAAGGAAAAATCAGGGACAATGACCCACGGTCATAGATATCTCAGCATGGAAAACAAGATGAGCTTGAACTCTTAACACTGGACGGCAAATATGATTAAATAGGCATCACTGAAACCTGGTGTGATGAGTCTCACAACTGAAATGTAATAATGGAAATGGATAACCTATTCCAAAGAAATAGATCAAACAGGAAAGGAGAAGAAGCAGCATATGTCAAGGATCTGTACAGTTGTGAGGAGGTCCATGACATGATGAAAACCAGGATGAAAACTAAGTTGAGAGCGTTTGGGTGAAAATTAATGGAGAGGGATGTAACAGTGATATTATTGTGGGGGGTCTACTGCAGGTCTTCAAGCCAGACTGAAGATCTGGATGATGCCTTCCTAGAACAGATGACCAAATTTTCAAAAAAGGAAATAGCAGTTATGGGAGATCTCAACCACCCCCCAATATTTGCTGAAAATCAAACTCTGTGAAGAATGTAAGGTCCAACAAAGTCCTCACTTGCCCTGAAGACAATTTCGGTCAAGGAAACTTATTATGGGATTAGCTATTTTGAAATTATTCTAACCAACAGAGATGAACTGGTCAGTGGGATAGAAAGAATGGGTTCCTGGGGTGGGAGTGACTCTTGGGATTTGTCATACAGAGGAAGCCAAATGTAGTCACACTCTGGACTTCAAGCGAGCTGAATTTGGTAAGCCTAGGGGAACAATTGGTGAGAACTCATGGCCAGAAATGCTCAAAGGAAAGGGAGTTCATGGTGTGTGTGAGTTTCTTAAAGTTGAGATACTGAAGGCACAGCTGCAAATACTTCCAATGAGGAGGAAAACATCTGCTAGTTTTGCTTCTCATTGGAATTATTTGCAGCTGTGCCTTCAGTATCTCACCTTTAAGAAACTCTCGCTAAAGAAACCCAGGCTGATGGAGGGCACAGAAGGATGATTAAGAGGTGACATGATAACCATGTTTAAACATTTGAAGGGATGTCATATGGAAGATGGAGCAAGCTCGTTTTCTGTATTCCAGTGATGATGACACTATGGAGCAGTGGCTTCAAACTTCAGGAAAAGAGATTCCACTTAAATATCAAGAAGAACTTCCTGAGGGTAAGAGCAATTGGACAGTGGAGTCAATCGCTGCCTGGAAGTGTGGTGGAGTCTCCTTCTTTGGAGGTTTTAAAGCAGAGACTGGATGGCCATCTGTCAGGAATGCTTTGAGTGTGTCTTCCTGCACGGCAGAAGGGGGTGGGACATGACGGCCTTTGCAGTCTCCTCCAAATCTCTGATTCTGTAATACTCCCAATTGGTCAAACCTCCCTGAAATAATATTTTCTACAGCCCTCATAGTGATTTTTTTTTGAAAGGGAAAAAGCTCTGTTTGATACCACATCTGACCCTTGGAGTCTCTTTCAGCTCTCGGATTCTAAGAAGCCCCTGAAAAAGCCTTTGAGAGCATATACAACCCAAAATAACATAGGCAATAAAACATCTCTCAGTTGAGCACCTTGAGGTGCATCTCCGGTTTCTTCAGAAGATATACTCCATGGTCAACAGGGGCTGGCTGATAGTTCCCATTTCAAAGTGGCAGTGAATCTGCTTTGGACTTTACTGTGAACTCTGAAAGATCTGTCTAAGGGGTCCAGCCCTATCTGCAAAATATAGATAGTTCTAAGCAGAGATGGGCCCTCTTTCTAGGCCTGGTGTTTCCATCCGAGATTTTGGCCACTACTTCTGCTTTGCCATGGGTGAAATCAGCTTAACCTTGATTGTAACCTTTTTCCCCAAGAGGTTTTTCTTCATTTCCAAGAAAAACCATGAATTCAATGAGGCTGGCCTCAAACATTTGTTTTATGCTGCCATAAATTTTTAGTTTCACGCTAAAGGGAAATGGAACTAAGCTTCCAAAAGGTTCACCTTCAAAATGCAAGCAGGAGCTGGAAGGAATGTGGACCAAAGTCTCTTGGGTGCCACCTGGGACGCTTTTAGAAGGGATGGAAATCTTGACTTATTTAGTTCATCCATGTGATGACAACAACAACAACAACAACAAAAACAAAACAAAAGATTCCTGGTCATTGGGCAAGACTGCAAGGGGTTTTATGCATTTTCCAATAATTTTTCAAATTTGGGTCCCTGCCTGATAACAAATGTGCATAAAATGTTTTACACAAAGAAACAAAACGCAAGGAAAAAAAAACATTTTGTGCAGAAAATAATTTTTGGTGCAAAGCTGTGTTTTCTGAATGGAAATGCTTGTTTGTGTTTTTTGTGTGAGTTGAAAAACTGTTTTTGTGTCACAGCTCCCAAAAATTGACCCTTCCCCTCCCACTCTCCCCTTCCCCAAAAAAAGAATGAAAAGCACTGGTATTTTTTACTGTCGTTGAACGACAAAAAAAATCTTGCTAGGACCGATATATATCCTTTTTTTGGAAAAGATTTCTTGGCATGTCAAAAGCATGTTTGAAAGGAAACCTGCCCAGACTATTACAGAAGTCTGTGCTTTCAACCCCTCCAGATCCTGTGACTGTCCTTTTTCGGGGAAAAAAGGGCGAATTCCTTCTCCTAGAAGCTCACACTTATAGGGACTCACTGTTTAGATAGATTGCAGGACTCCTGAACTGTTTAACATTAAAAAACCCTATTTTTAAGAACTGGAAATGGACACCTGTATACCTCTTGTGTTTGGGGGTCATTTTTGGCACTTTGCCAGCACCTGGGGGATCCCAGGGGCAGAAAATTGACTCTGGACTCCCTGTAGCCACTCAACGCTGATCCATGGGATCTCTGAGGAGCTGACTTCAGTCCAAGACTGGACAGGACTTCTCATATTTTCTAGTAGAGACCCTACCTCCTCCTCAATGACAGGCATAGCCTCATAACGTAAGACAAGCTTTGTGGGGTTAGACCAAAGGTCTACCAAGTCCACCATCTTGCTTTTTTACAGTAGTTGCTCTTTGAAAGCCCTCTGCTTCAAAACCACAGGTGTTGAGAACAAGTTAGATTTTAGGGATGTAAAGAATACAGAAAAATACTTGTGCCCTTGATGAAGAAACGGTTAGTGGTCTTGCTTTGCCTTATTGTTCTCCTCTCCTCTCTACTTCCCCTTCCCTTTTCTGTCTTTCCTTCTCTGCTTGCATTTTGGGACTTCTTCGCAAAAATTCTGTTTCTACATATAAGATTGCATTTGTGCAAAAAAAAAGGGGGGGGGGAGGTTTTGTCCAGAAAATTGTATTTTGTACCCAACCCCTTTGTTTTCTATGCTCAAATGAAATTTTCACAATAAAGTCGCCAAATGTGGAAAATCATCCAACAACAAACAAACAAGCCAACACACACAGCTCTCGTAATCTTGCCAGGAGGGAGAAAACCTTTGGAAGTCTTCGTTCTTGTGTGTAAGAAGCAAGCAGAAATTGCTCTGGAGGCAGGAGAGCCATTTAGCCACTACGGTTGGCAGGGGCTGAAGGATCTCTCCCCCGCCCCTTCTTTCTCCACAAATTTTTCTCACATCCTTCTCCAGTCCTTCCAGCTGCTAATGATCTGCATGCACCAACAATGCGCTGTGTAACAAACTGCTTTTCTTGTTTGTCCCGAACTGACAATTCTTCTGGGTGAACCTGAGCTCTCCTGTTATAGGAATGAAATTTACTTGGCTTTTTAGAAGCATTTCTCATGAACATGAAGGGGAGGAGTGAAAGATATTTTAACAAAGCTCAGGAATCAGCTATTCAGAGTGAACAAATCGCATTACTCAATTAGATCAGTGATCCAGCTCAGGAAGGGTAGCTGCGTAGAAGTTAATCTTGTCTGTTCGAGCTCCAGGCCTGTTTGAGCGCCTAAGATCTTTAGGAGAGACCTTTCTCTGCGTCCCACCAAATTCTCAGGCTCATTTGGTAGGAACAGGGAGACAGGGCTTCCTCAGTAGCTGCTCCCAACCTTTGGAACTCCCTCTCTAGAGAGGCCGGGATGCTTCCATCTCCTTATGCCCATGGGTAAAAATTTTCCTATTCCATGACGCTTTTACGAACTGACTATGATGTGCTATTTTGTTGATTTTTATATTGTCTTTTAATGAATTTTAGATGGTTTTAAGTCTATATATTTTAATTATTTTTTACATGACGCGCACACACACACACTTACTAATGTTTTTGTATGAGTTTTCAATCTGTATCGGTTTTAATAATTTGTAAGGCACCTTGAGTCTCATTATTGGGAAAAAATGGAGTGCAAATGCAAAGAAGAGTAAAATATTTCAAGTGTACATGGATATGATTTCTAAAACTGTAGCTTTAGAGTGGTTTAAAAATCACCAGTGTGTTTAATGGGTCCCGCTGTGGGAGAAAGCTTGCATGTAAATATAATTAATAAATAAATAACATGTTTTGATGTTGTACAAATTTTTTATGCTTTTAATCTGGAAATGTTTTAAATCACTTGCATTGCATGCTTCCCTGAGGTCTAGTGACAAAGCGGAGAATAGAAATGCTTTGATAATATGAAATAAATAAATAAATAAATGTTGCTATTACTATTAGTGGCCAGAATTCAGTCGGGGAAGGTGCAGCTTTGTAAGTGGATTTACATCTGTGGAAAAGAGTACTGACGAGCTTTGCAACATCTGTATTTAGCAAGAGGCTGCTGGGACATTGCTACGTATGGGAGCCAGCAGAGTGACCCTTGTGTATCACGACCATTGTGTATCAGCACTGATGCATATTCGACACCCTTGCCGGTACTCTGATACACATCTTTGCAATTCGCGAGGAAGACTCATTAGTGCCTCTGCTTCCTAGTGAAGTATACACGAAGTTACACGATGTAGACCACGATAGAGAAATTTGACTATCGTCACCATCACCATCATCATCATTATCACCATCCAGGTTGAGTGTGTCTAACCTAAAAATCTGAAATCTCAAATGCTCTATAATCCAAAATGCATGGGTGAAATAGTGGCGTCTTTCTTTCTGATGGTTCAGTGTAGGTAAACTTCGTTTCAACACAAAATTATTACAAATTCTGTATAATATCACCTGTGCATAATTGTGCATAAGGCATATATGAAGCATCAATGAATTCTGTGTTTAGACTTGGCTCCCATCTCCAACACAGTTCACTGTGCATATGCAACGATTCCAAAATCCTAAAAAATCCAAAATTCAACGCACTTCTGGTTCCAAGCATTACAGATAAGGGATATTCAGGCCATGACAATAATAGTAATAACACTTGTTGCTGTTGTTATTGGACTCTGTGTCCCACCATCTCCAGCCAGCAGGGGTTAAGAATGATAGGAATCAAGGGCCCAAAAGCATGAAGAACGGTGTCAGTTCCCTGCCCCAGATCACAGAAATCATTCAACTGCTCCTGCAAGCAGAGAGGATAGAGGTGTGGGGTGTACTTACAATGTAGCAGGGCTCACAGTAGGCCTTCTTCTCCACCGCATAGAAAGGTTGACCCCGGAGATTGTTGCCGCAGGTCATGCAAGTGAAACACTCCACATGGAAGACCTGGTCCATCGCGGTGCATCCGGTTCCCTCGCCAACGACATTCTCTCCACAACGCGCACAGCGGCCTGGGGCAAAGGGACACGTGGAGCAGTTAGCCACCTCAGCAAGAAGAACAGCAAGAGGTCATAAGGGAAGCTTTCTAGGGGTGGGAGTCATCTTGACTGGCACCTGAGTTCCAACAGTAGCCAAGCAGATGACTCCAACGTGCTGTGGAATCATAGCATCATAGGGTTGGAAGGGACCTGGAAACCATGAAGCCCTATGGGAAGTGGTTTACGGAGCTGGGTAAGTTTAGCCTGGAGAAGGGAAGGTGAAGAGGTGACATGATAGCCATGTTTAAATATCTGAAAGAATGCCATATCATAGAATCCTAGAAGGGATAGAGCAAGGCCCTTTCTCTCCCCCCCCCTTGAATATCCTAAGATTCTTTCCATTAGTATGTTTGAGCATGTGTCTCCAAGTTGCCTGTCAACTTATGGTGACCCCATGAATTCTTAGGCAAGGTATACTCAGAGGTGGTTTTGCCAGTTCCTTCCTCTGAAATATAGCCTACAGCACCTGGTGTTGGTTGGTGGTCTCTTTCCACTACTAATGAGGGCTGACCCTGCTTAGCTTCCAAGATCAGATGGGATCTGATGGTGCCTTAAGGGTATTTAGGCAAAGTCCATCCCTCTTGCATAGGAATTCCAAGGGCTCTTTCCATTCTACAATTTATAGTTCTAATACTCTCTGCAAGAGAACAAAGACCTTCTCCGGTCCAAAGATAGCCAACTTATTTTGCCAGAGGGGGAAATCAGACTTTGGTAGAAGTGGCTAACAAAAGGGAGAGCAGAAGTATGTGTGTGTGTATGTTTCTGTGTATGTTTGTGTGTGTGTGTGTGTTTGTGTGTTTTGAGATGTAGTTTGGCTGGTACACTGTTGAACCTGGGTTTGGTTAGCTCCTTTGTGACTGGACAGCAAAGCGATGTTTGAACCCTGGTTAAAGATATATTTGTGAGCTTCTCATCCTCTCTTGGTGGAAAGGGAAGCTGTTCTTCCTCTCTTCTGCACAGACTTGGCACACGCACAGCCCTGCTGTTCCTCTTATAAGAGCCTGTCCCTGGGGAGTGGTTAATATCCCTAGTTCACAGAGATGAAATTGAAACCCATTAGCATCACATTTTACACAACGCTTTTCCCCCAGGGTGACCAGTGGAGGGAGAACAGAGTCTTCCCAGTGAACCACACACGGCTCCATCTTCGTGAGAGGCTCAGTGTGACACAGAGCATGGGCCAGCATATCTCAGCTTCTCTGTTTCTTTACTGTCATTATTATTTTAGATGTTATGTCAAACAACAGTTCAGGGACAGGTATTTAGAATTCTCATCCACAGAACAATAATGCCTTCCTAAACAGCACAGTTACAATGCTATGATTCCCTTTTAACTGCCACAGCGATGTTCTATGGAACGCTGGGATTTGCAGTTTAGTGAGGGATGTTTACAATTCTCTGCCAGGTAGCTCTAGTGCCTCCCCACAAATTATAAAT
Source organism: Cyclura pinguis (assembly GCA_030412105.1). Lineage (NCBI taxonomy): Eukaryota > Metazoa > Chordata > Lepidosauria > Squamata > Iguanidae > Cyclura > Cyclura pinguis. The sequence goes on from CM059601.1 coordinate 3,437,572, forward strand.
CCCAGGATCCTATAGCATGCAGCCAAAGCAGTTGAAGTGGAATTACAGAATCTTAGAGCTGGAAGAGACCCCCAAGGGCCATCCAGTAAAACCCCATTCTGCCAGGCAGGAAGACACAATCAAAGCATTCCTGACAGATGGTCACGCCAACCTCTGTTTACAAAAATTTCAAAGAAGGAGACTCCATCACACTCCATTGAGGCAGCAGCATATTCCACTGTTGAATTGCTCTTAGCATCAGGAGGTTCTTCCTAACATCTCTTTTCCTGAAGTTTGAATCCATTGCTCCATGGTATCCCAGGCCCTTTCCGCACCTCACCGTCTTCCGGTGCTGGGGTGTGGGGATCGTGCGAGCAGCCGCCGGCAAGAGGCTCTCGTGTCCCTGCTGCTTCGGCTCCGCGTGAGCTGCCTGCTCCCGTGAGAGCCCTGCCTCTTCCTTCCGCAGTGCAGCCTGGGAGTTTCCCAGGCTGCGCTGGGGCAGGAAGCGCGACCAGTGCGGCTCCGGAGGCTCCGCACGCCAGATAAGTGCGCGCGGGGCCCGGGAGCAATGCGTGATCGCGCACCGTTTTCGGCTTCTAGCCGAAAATAAAAGGTGCGAGATCGGTGCCTCCCGGCCCCTGGAGCATTGCGCGATTGTGAGTGTGTTGTGCAGATTGCTCCTCACAATCGCATGGCAAATGCCGTGCGAAAAGGGCCCTAGTCTCTGGAGCAGCAGAAAAGAAGATCGTTGCTTCATGGCCTTAAAACCGTGCAGTGTGAAACGGACCCCAGCCTCTGTCCTACTAAGCCTGGACCATGGAATCTTGGTTTTCCGGTGCTTTGGCACACAAGACAGCACCCTCTCCGCACCACCGGAGGCCCCTTGTCCGCTCTTCTTCTTCTAGCAGGAAAAGAGTTTTCCATTCAGAGGGGCTTTGGGCTATTAACCAGTTACGGCAGAAAGACCTTTTAACAAGACGTGACGTACTTTTCTATATATTGTTGAATTGCTATTCCACCGTTTTAAATTAGTGCCCTTTTTAAAGGGATAGTTTATTTTAACTCTTTTAAAATCAATTTTTACTATTACAATTGATTTTTAGCTGTATTTTTTTTTATTAATCTACACTGTGAGCTGCCTTGAATCCCACATTGGGTGAAAGGTGGGATATAAATGAAATAAATAAGCAAAAAGAGAAATTTCAGGGTGACATAGTGTAAATCTTGGCATGCATAGTTCCACTTTGAAAGTATTAGTCAGCCTTTGTGTTGAATCACAATGTTGAGGATAAGCAGTCAGAAGCAGGATGTGTAGTCAGATGAACAACTGGATGTAGTTCAGAAGGCATAATGATTTTTCCAGTAACTGCACAACTGAGTGGCATCCATGTTCAAGGTACTGGCAATGACGTTTAAAGCCCTAAAGGTACTGGGACCTTGATACTTGCAGGAGTGCCTCTTCACATACAAGTGCCTGAAGTTTAAGGCCTGCTGGAGAGGCCCCCTCTTCATCCCACCACTCAGGGCTATATGCTGTGGAAAGATCTGAGAGAAGACCTCGTCACAGAATCACAGTTGGAAGAGACTCCAGGGGCCATCCAGTCCAACCCCAGTCTGTCCTGAAGGAAGACACAGTCCAAGCCCTCCCTTTGACAGGTGGCCATCCAGCCTTTCTTTTAAAACCTCCAAAGAAGGAGACTCACACAGCAGTGCCTCCCACTGTCGAACTGCTCTTACCATCAGAAAGTTCTTCCTAATGTTTAGACGGCATCTCTTCTCCTGAGAAGCCACTGCTTCAGAGTGTCCTAGTTTCCGGAGTAGCAGAAAACAGGCTTGCGCCATCCTCCATGTGACATCCCTTCAAATATTTAACCATGGCTATCCTGTCCCCTCTTCACCGTCTCTTCTCCAGGCTAGCCATCCCAAGCTCTCCAAGCCACTCCTCACAGGGTTTCGTAGTTTCCAGGGCTTCTACCATTTTGCTTACTCTCCTCTGGATTTGTTCCAGCTTCTCAATATCCTTCTTGAACTACAGTGTCCAGAACTGGACACAGGATTCCAGGTGAGGTCTGACCCAAGGTCTGCTGTGGCACCCTGATTGAGGAATACCCTCTCCTTGGAAGCCCGACCGACACCAATGCTGGTGTCATCCAAGAGAAAATGCGGCTGCTCACTAAGTTTCTTGGGCCTAACTGGTTTTACGCAAGCCCTTGCGCATGCATGGTTTTAAATTGGTGCCTTTCTTAAACTGTTTCATATGTTTCTTAGCTTTCTGAAATAATGGCATTGGGAGGTGTACATATATATCTTCCTTGCGACATTTCCTTATGCTACCTCCCACAATTTCACCATGTAAGCAGTGGAGCCCTCCCCAATACAAATATTTTTGTTGTTGGGGAGCAGGGGTTCCGCAAGGACAAATCCAGCTATTTTCTTTTAGCTGTATATCCTGTGGCAGGCATCCATCGGGACATCAAGGGGCACTTGGGCCATCCCTGCAGACAACATCCCTGTAGCGTGCCCAGCTACAGCAAAATACCTGGCTGCATTCTCAATCCTCCCCTTGTACTCCAACACAACACAGAACTGGTTGCATCGGGAAACTGCACTGCTTACAATCTGAGTTGGAAATGGAAATTTTGCTTACTGTGGTGCTAGAACTGAATTCTGAGCTCTGCAGTAACCAAACGAGTGAGTTGCAATGGGATAAACTCAATTTTGTGGCCTTTCTTATTTGTGGGCAGGTCAACCTCAACTTATAGGAACTCGCTGGAAAAGGAAACTCCAAAAGTCTTGGTCACCAACAGCCCTGCTCACGTCTCGCAGGCTCAGGGTAATCGTGGCTTCCTTGATTGAATCAACACACATTTTTCTCCTACTGCCTTCCACTTTAGCAATAGCAGTAGCATGTGCATTTCTATACCGCTTATCAGCTAAGTGCTCTCTAAGCGGTTTACAATGTATTAGCTAATTGCCTCCAACAAGCTGGGTACTCATTTTACCGATCTGTGGAAGGATGGAAGGCTGAGTCAACCTGGAGCCCGGCAGGATCGAACTCACAACCTTGTGGCTGCAGTACTGGCATTTAACCATTGTGCCACCAGGACCCCTGAGTTTACTGGGTACTATCATCTTTTCCAACAAATCACATCATTTCACGATATATCCAAAGTATAACAGGCCCAGTTTAGGCATCTTAGCTTCTAAGTGAGAGCTCAGGATTGATTTGCTGATTTATTTGTCTTCTAGTATCTAATAATATATCCTTACATTTGACAATCTTATTTAGTTCCTTCATAGCTACTTCTCCAAGTCCTAGCCTTCATCTGAGTTTTTGGCTACAGTCCCCATTCTGATTAATGATCAAGCCAAGGAAAGAAATCTTGAACTATTTCAATGTCTTTGTTACGCACTTTAAAGTTATATGAATCATTTGTGGCCATTTTTTCTTTACTTCCTAATATTGGACTTTTATCCTGCTTTTGCACTTCCTTCCTTGACTTTGGTCAGTAGTCATTCCAACTCTTTGCTATTTTCTGCAGGTAATATGGTTTCAGCTGCACATCTTCAACTGTTGATGTTCCTTCTTCCACCTTCCACACCTGCTTCTGTTGACTCTGGTCTTGATTTCTGTACACTATTGTAATTCTCTAGCAGGATGCCAGCCCACTTTTATATTTTTATATTGTTTTAAATTAGTCAGGTTGGTCTCATTGTAGGCTGCACTGATATCTTTAGGCAGAGTGTAGGATACAAATGTTCAAGCAAATAAATGCCATGCAATCACAACGCATATGCCATCTCCAGCTCCATGACACTGAAAACCGGTCTTCTGCATCCGATAAAAATGCCCAAGCCATTCCATAAGGGTGTGCCTAAGGTGTGCCTGAGATGCCAGCAGGATTCCGGACTTGGGTTTCTCAGCCACTCCTTGCTCCTAAATGATCAGCCAGGCTAGACAACGGGATGAATGACTGCTCCAAAACTAAGCATTGAAAGATGGATCTCTTCCTGTTCCTTTTGACTGCAGTGAGGCATTTTCTGGACGCTTGCGCACCTCACATCGAGCCCCAGGGTTTTGCTGTGGCTATGAAGCAACACAAGATGAAGGACCAAAGAGACAGAACACACTGTCTTGGCAGAGCTGGGCTGAGACATCTTTCTTATGTAAATAGGGTGGACTGAGATGCCCACCTAAGGGCTCCCGAAGGTGCCATCAATAACCGCCTATCCCGCTGTGCCACGGTACGCCCCCTCCTCGCCGCCTGAGCCACCAGCTGCTATTTTTCTAATTGTCGCCACTTTAGGAGTCCCTCCAATAAGTGCCTTTTAGAGATTCACGACACATCCAGCTTTTGGACGGCCGGGAACCCACTGGCAGGGAAAGTGGAAAAATCATTATTCCTAATGAAGAAATATTGATGACAAAACAGCATTTCTAGGACAGAACGTTGAACGTAAGTCAACGGTCTAACAAGGCTTCTGTCCTCAGATCCTCTAGTCTCCTGCCCTACGCCAGCTTCGTTCTTAGACACACAGCTTCCCAGTGATGGACCTCCTTTCATCAGGGACCGGTGTTCAATCTTTTAAGATTTTCTAGCCAAAGGCAAGAAAACTCTGGGCACTGCTATTTTTTAAAAAGAAGGAGCAGTGACGGATTTCTTTTCCCGTGTTTTAAAGCAACACAGCAGAAGATACCGAATGTTTCAAACGCATTATGTGAGCTTAACTGTCATGGCTCTCAGTAGTGTTGGAAAGGCCTTCAGAGTTGCTTTATTTCCCTATTTCGTTGTGGAAAAAGCGTACGATCCACCAAAAGGTAAAGGCCTCTTCTGACAGAGATTGCATTAGAGTAGCCATCCACATGAAGACATTGAAAGGGTTAAAGATTTTCCATAAGTTGGGTCAGGCATTAATAAGAATGGAGGTTGCAGTCAAGAAATCAGAAGATTAGGACTCGGAAGGGCAGCGATGAAGGAACTAGGCAAGATCCACAAGTCTAAAAATACATCATTGGACAACAAAGTCAGGATTGTCCATGCCATCATATTTCTGATTTCTATGCAGGGCTGCGAAAGCTAGGCAGTGAAGAAATATGAAAAGAAGAAAACCAACTCATTTGAAATGTGGTGCTGAATGGAGGAGAGTATTCACCCCTTTATAGTCTCCAGAACCCAGGGAAAGAAAGGGAGATTGGATCTCCAAGAAAGGGCTCAGTGGTAGAACTACTGCTTCCACCGCACCGGAGAGAGGTAGGCAAGTCTGGGCAAAACCTAGTCACACACCCCAGCTTTTTACCACAAATCCCTTTGACCAGAGACTCTGGTGAGACAATCAGAAGCAGGATCCCTGTCACAATCCCTCCTTGCACTAGAGATCACTAGTGGAAATGGGGTGGAAATGCCAGTTTGCAGCACCCCTGTCAACAAGAGAACAGATCCCATCGCTGGCAGTGGCTGCTGCCTAGTAAGGCAGGCTTGGGGAAATTTTATGATATCTATGTATTCCCTGCACTACTGCCATAGCTTGCATACATAGGGATTGTGAATACGAATCAGTTATGGATGCATAACTCTAGCTTATGCATTTGTAACTGCAATTGCAAATTTCCAGCTAGTATTTCTGTGAAGAATAATTTCTTAAAACACTGTGGGATATCCAAATATCAGGCAAAAACTCCACAGAAAATTCATTTCCTCCTGCCTTGAGGAGAGAACTAGAGATGTTATGCAAAGACAAAATATTTGAACATTTATATCTGCATCCTGTCTGTCGCTCACACTTCTGTCCTGGAATGGGCTTCCATTTTGTAAACCAAATATTCAAACAAATAAGCCTTTGGTCTGTTCCAGCGTGGCTTGTCTTTGGAACTTGTAAGTATAGTTTGTTCAAGTCATCTCAAAATATTTCCATTCTGGTAATTTTTCTGTATTTTTTGCTTTTGGCCAGGGAGAGGGTTGATGGAAGGGAAGCACACGATTTGAAGCGTTTATCTAATGGGGGAAAAGTGCCTCTGATTGCTAATGTCTCTCAATGCCAGCATTTCCTGACGTCTTATTCCCCTCTTTCCTGCAGCACTCCAAAAATCATCGGCGAAAAAGCAGTGTTAAAAGGCATCCTCCCCCACCCCGAAAAAAGTAGCGGGTGTTGCTGGGAAAAGACACACCGCCCGAAGAACCATAAACGCCAAACAGAAACACATCCTCCACCCCCACCATGGCAAAGCTGATTGTCAGGCAAAAAACCCCAGCAAATTGCCATGCTGGATTATCAGTTTTCATAACAACGCCACATTATCTAGATTCCTGCATGTGACAGCAAATAACAATCATAGGTTGGCATCTTGTTAGTGACATACAGTGTGGAAGTGCAGCTCCTGCACATATCTCTTCCTTTTCAGGGCGTGCGTGTGTGGAGGGGGAAGCTATTATCTTGCCTTGCGCTCCATCAAAACCTTCACTCCCTCCCAGGAAGCTGCCAAGCCCCAGAAGGGGCTGCTGCTGTCTCTTACCAGTGGGAAAGAAAGGGGAAGGCAACATGGAGCATGAGAAGATGGCTGCTCTAGGCTGCTGGGAAAAGGAAAGGAGGGTGCAATCATTTCTCCCCCTCACCGAGCTGAGTCCAGCCACTATTTTATGGTCTGAATAACCTCACCCATTCCCTCAATTTCCCATTGGTAAAGAACACCAGCAGGTCCATCTGGGACTTGACTGTTGCCAGTCGGGGAAGAACATGGACTTGCAATAAACAAAGCCAGGTTTTGATGTAGGAGCTCAGTAACAGTTACATTACAATAAAACCACTCCAGAGACTGTTAAGTCTGATAAGAGCCTGGACAATTTGGGGAGACAGTACTACAACTCCCAGAATCCCTCAGCCAGCATGTGAAGTCAGGAGTTGAAGTCCAGTTCCCCTCTCCAAGTTTGTCTGAATTAATCCAGCTAGGCACTTGTTATGTTCTTACATACTTTTGTATGAATTAAGATGCTCTCTTTGGAAAATAGAGACCAAGATCCACGGGTTTGTGTGTGTTCGTGTGTCAGTGTGTAGTTAACAAGTGTCTCACTCTTCCTTGCACACTGGACCGTGTTGTATTCCAGGCTGGATAAGGAGAGTTCTGCATGCAGTGCTGTTATGCACTGATGCATATTGCACACATACTTAGTTGTGCAACACTGTAATGCACAAACAAGGTTGCATTGTGCAACTGACATGAAACTCTACGAGTGTACAATTATGCTTAATCTCCTCGACGTAGGATCTCAGCTATTGTTTTCTGTGCAAAAAGTTTAACTTTTTTTTGGTAGAAATTTTTTTTAAAAAAAATCTTGATATGTGAAAAAAAAATCTCACAGCAGCTGACCACTTTTTTAGATGGAGAGTATTGAAACGTCAAGACACCCCTTCTCCATCAGAATGAGAAAAGTATTCAAATTTCCTTTGCCTCTGTACCATCTGGAAGTGACAATGCACAAAACTAGCACATCAACACATGCTGTGGACAATCTCCTAAGGAATGTGACCTAATCTCCTCAGAAACCTTAGTGGCCACTCTTTCCTGCCCTCCCTGCCAGTAATAGATCGGTGCCCAGCATGTTTCTCTCCCAACCGCCCCTTGCAAGAATTGGTCTTTTGATAACTGGTTGCAACCCACGATGTCATTTCCCTTAACATGGTGGATTGCCAGGTATCAGCTTGCCCGGCAGCTCACCCTCGGCTTCCCAAACAAAACACATCCGGCTGCAGTGACAACTCGGCAGGTTTTTACATTTCCCCTTTCTAAGCTTTCTTGGCTCAGCCTCTATCCTCTCGAGTCCGAGAACATCACTGCTAATTTCTGTCAAGCAAACCCAGGCTGACATGGATTGGTGTGAGCCAAGGTTGATGTGGATGGCCTGCCTTTGAACTCACCCTCCAAGCTTCTAGGGATGGAAGGAGGGACAACCTGGGAGGATATCCGCAGCATGGAGTAGGCAGCATGGAAAGTCGCGGGATGCTGTAATGATGGCGGGGGGAGGGCAGCAATAAAGTTATGTTTGGATGAACTGCAGTTATGCGGTTGCTATTAGGATAAAAGACAACCAGGAGCACCTAAGGGTCTCCTTCAAATGTTTTTGGCCATTGGGATTACACAGCATAAATCTCACATACAGGCATGTACATTGATTGTGATGTCTATTGAAAGGTGACACTGCGCAATGCAATCCTTGTTTGGAATGGCAACAGTTGCACAATTGAACCAAAAACAGCAAAGGTGCAGTCAAATGCACAACCAAATGTGGGTGTGCATCAACATGTAACATGCAATGCACATTCGTGTGCAACAGCATTACACGTGCAACTCTACCTTGAACTGAATTCAGATAACAGAATCCTAAGCCATTTCCGCACTGGAACGTTATAGCGTGATGATTCCACTTGCAACATCCTACGGAATCCTGGGGCTTGCAGTTTCGGGAGGGTCCAGTGTGGAAATAGCCCTAAAGCTGGAAGAGACCCAAAGGATCATCCAGTCCAATCCCCCTCCACCATGCAGGAAGACACAATCAAAGCACTCCCTTTCACAGATTGCAAACCAGAAATGTTCCACATTTCAAATTCTGGAATACAGTAGCATTTTGGAATAGTCTTGTGTCTCATTTGTTCACTACTTGTGTTGTATATGGTGACACAAGGCTGGAGAGAGACTAAGGATCTGTGAATTGGTGGGGATTCAAGCATAGTGCTCAAGGTGAATCCATGCCTCCTGCTATTTTACAGATCCTCAACCTGTCTCTTTTTGCCACCAGCTGCCTGCTTCTGCCTGCTCATTCATCATTGAGATCTTCAGTCTCTCTCTTTCTGGCACCACTGAGAGATGAAGGATTTCGAGAAGGATGTCGACAAGCTGGAACGTGTCCAGAGGAGGGCGACCAAAATGGTGAAGGGTCTGGAAGCCATGAAACCCTATGAGGAGCAGCTGAGGGAGCTGGGATGTTTAGTCTGCAGAAGAGAAGGTTAAGAGGGGACATGACAGCCATGTTTAAATATTTGAAGGGACGTCATGTTGAAGAGGGAGCGGGCTTGTTCTCCACCGCTCTAGAGACTAGGACAAGGAGCAATGGATTCAAGCTGCAGGAAAGGAGATTCTACTTGAACCTCAGGAAGAACTTCCTGATGGTCAGGGCTGTCTGGCAGTGGAATCTGTCGCTGCCTCCATGGAGTGTGGTGGAGTCTCCTTCTTTGGAGGTTTTTAAGCAGAGGCTGGGTGGCCATCTGTTGGGAATGCTTTGATGGGTGTTCCTGCATAGCAGGGGGTTGGACTGGATGGCCCCTGGGGTCTCTTCCAACTCTATCGTTCTATGATTCTATGACCACTGAGAGACAAACAAGCAGGAGTGCCACAGCGGCCACCTCAAAAGGTGCTGGCAGGCGCCAAAACAGTTTTGGTTACATGATTTCGGATTTCTGGTAAGGGAAGCTCAACCTGTACCAAGTTAAGTTTTTTGGGGAGATTTTTTTCAACCCCCGTAGATACAGGAAGAGCCAAGAGAGGAAAAGAGAGCAGGGGTATGCACAAGAAGAACTCTCCTTTTCAAACTCACTTTTATCATAGCAGCTTCATGGGTAAAAGGGATGAATTTGTTGTAAAGACTAGGATGTGAACCAGTTGGTTCAAATGATAGGAAATGGGTTTTCCCCTAAACATTAGGAAGAACTTCTTGACTATACGAGCTGTTCCAAGAGTGGAATGGAATGCCTCATGGGGTGGTGGAAAACCAGGATATAAATTAATTAAGTAAATACATAAATTCTATGGAGGCCTTAAACCGAGACTGAATGCCCATCTTTTGGGAGTATGTTAACTGTTGATTCCTGCATGGTGGAGAGTTTGAACTAGACGTCCCTTGTGGTCCCTTCCAACTCTGATTCTGTGTCTTGAAGCACTAAAGGAACGCAACTTTATCAGCACCTAGCTTCTTCCCATGTTTTAAAAAGAACAGTATCCCATCGAGAAAAAATCCCACCACTGAACTGAGTGGAATTGAAATCCCAGACTTGGTTCAACAGGCCTGCTGCCATGTGAGTAAAGGTCTAACAGGCCCATTGAATGACCTTTCCTGAGCTAGCCTGGCTTTTCAAATGTAATTATTTAGACCAAATTATTTTCTTGACTTAATACAATGCCTTGAAGCTCTCCAGCAAGGTTAATTAGATCCCTCCATTCAAAACCTATCTGCTCTCAACCGACTTTTAATAAGCTACGATGCAGCTTTCTAAATCTGACCTAATGATATGATTAGCGGGCGGCTATCTGGCTGGCTATGATTACAGCGGCATCAAATCGCCTGGCAGAAAATGTTTAATGTTTGAGCCTCAGCATCACTGGCCCTTTCTCTTTGCTTCTTTTCTCTTGCTCTCCTTTTTACAAATGTATTTTCTGTCTGGCCGCACAATCTGGTGGCACGCGTGGCCAGCACTCCCGTGGTGAATTGACATGTGACACAGACCAGGGGTGTAAAACGTTGCCCACTTTAGTCTCCTCCTTTGGAGGTTTTTAAGCAGAGGCTGTATGGCCATCTATTGGAACTGCTCTGACGCACATGGCAGGATGGGATTGGATCGGACGGTCTCTTCCAGCTCTATGATTCTATGGCCTTTTCCGCACTACACTCTTATAGCCCGATGATTCCACTTTCAACATCCTATGGAATCCTGGAGTTTGCAGTTTCCAGAGGGGCTGGGTGGCCCCTCCCAAAACTGCAAACCCCAGGATTCTATAGGATGTTGAAAGTGGAATCATCGCGCTATAAGAGTGTAGTGCGGAAAAGGCCTATGATTCAAGAGTAGGCAACTGTCAATGGCTGGGGAGCCTCTGTAGCCCCTAGTAGGGTTGCCACAGTGAAATCTGGAGATGGCTCCTGTATATTGAATGGTTGTGTAGAAGAGGTGTTGCCTACTACTTGATTTCACGACAAGCAACGCCTGCTGAAATTCCTTCTTTGACACAACCATAAAAGAAATCCTGGAAAAGATAAAGTCAAGAGGGGACATGATAGCCATGTTTCGATATCTGAAAGGATGTCATATTGAAGATGGAGCAAGCTTGTTTTCTGTTGCTCCAGAAGATTCAAACTACGGGATTCAAACTATTGGAAAACTGATTCCACTTAAACATTAGGAAGAACTTCCTGACAGTAAGAGCAGTTTGACAGTGGAATACGCTGCCTTGGAGTGTGGTGGAGTCTCCTTCTTTGGAGGCTTTTAAACAGAGGCTAGATGGTCATCTGCTAGGAGTGCTCTCACTGTGCCTTCCTGCCTGGCAGAACAGGATTGGACTGGATGGCCCTTGGGGTCTCTTCCGACTCCAGGATTCTACAGCCCACTCCACCTGTGCTATTTTCACTTCTGTGCCCCCATCCTGAAATGGGAAGGGGATTAAATTGGCCAATCACACTGCCAAATGCCTCAGAGGGTGCAACCGGCCATTTGCGCCTGGTCCATTTCCCCTAGACTTATTTTTTTGGGGTGGCGGGGCGGCAAAATGGGGATTCTTTGCCCTCTGGAGGATTTCTGTTGCATGACTGGCTATTTAAGCAGGGTTTTTTTTCTTTTTCAGAGGAGGGACCATGGGCGGAAGAGTATGAGGAGCCCATGAAGACTGTGTCTTCCTGCATGGTAGAATGGGGTTGGACCGGGTGGTCCTTGTGGTTTCTTCTACCTTTATGATTCTATGGTTTAGGAGCCACCCTCCCCATTTTCAATGTGGAATACAGCTGCTCTAGCCCCCAGAACGGTCTTAAAGGTAGCCCCCCCAAAAATATTTTTGACACCAATTTTGACACCCAAACATCCCCTAGGGAGTGGGTGAATATTTGTTGTTGTTCCTCTGGTCCATTTAGCCCAGAAAAGGCCCTTTTACAGCAGGAAGTGCTGTGGCAATCACTTTCTATTCACTTTCTTTTTTTTCAAAGGCCTTTGTTGGACCTAGAACAGCCCACTGTCCTGTTTGAGCCCGGCAAGGCTTCAGGTGAGCACACCTACAGCCAACAGGAACTGGTTTGGGAAAAATCAGGTTGGTCCAAGAGCTTACACAGGTTTACAAGCAGAAGCATGGACTAGCCAGTCCAAGGTTCCAAGTGGAAAAGGAGTCCTGAACAGAGTCTAAAGCCATGAAGGAAGCCACCGGAAAGAATATTCCAAAGATATACATTGAAGACCAGAAATCTATAAACCCAGAGATGTCAGATAGAGCTGCCCAGAAGTTTTGGACCTGTTTTTCTGCATCAATGGAATGGCCTGGCCTGAGCAGATTTATAGCCAGCAGCTGATCAGCCCAGCTAGCCTCATCAGCTCAGTGTCATGTATTTAAAGTGAAGCAGGTCATTGCCTGACCTTTTGCTGCTGGCACTTTAATTAACGTCGCTCAAGAGGATTAAGTGCTTCTGTTTTCTCCTTCTGATCTGCAGCTGTTGCCTGGGATGGACAAAGCTCTGCCTCTCCATTGCCCTGGCAGGAATCCAACCCTCCTCCAGGGACTGGGGCTGTTCATCTCGGCACTCTTCTTCCCCTTCATCATCCAAAAAGGCCTCCTCCAGGTAGGACGTTACATCCAGGGAAGCCCCAAAATGTGGCAAAAATGGCGGGACGGATCAGGGGGCCACATGTGGACTGCAGGCTGTACTTGGCCCACCACGTTCTTATTTCATTATCAGCTGCTAAAATAAATAATTTTAAATTTCAACAATTTCAATTATTTTTTTCTCACTGTGCGACACTACGCACATTTTTTCAAGGACATCTGATATTTTGGGACTTTTTTTGTTTTGGAACAAACAATCTCCAAGTGTTTGACCATCATCTCAATACGTCATCACATGCTTTCTCACTGAAGATGATAAATTTGGCCAGTATTCTTAGTTATATTTTTAATTCCATTTTAAATCTTTTATTATCAGGGTTTTTGCTTTACCTTGCTTTAATCTATGTTGCAAACTGCTTTGAGTCCCATGTCATGAAAAAGAGAGACAGAAAATAAAATATTTTTTTTATATCCCTCATACTCTTATGGTAGATTATTATCGCCCAGGGTTGTTAACTTAGGTCTCAATCAATTGGATCAATGAGATTTATCTGTTCCTCTAATCAATCAATTCACTGTGGCTACTTTAGGTGGACTAACCAAATAAGATTCAAGACAGGGATGTAAATCTTTGTAACTGTAATTTTGGAATGGAAGAACACATACTTTTAACCTTTTTTAAGCTGTTGAAAACTGTTTTTAAAGACTCTTCACAGTGCGGGATTTATACTGTCAAAAATTGCATGTTTTCTTTGTGTTTTCTGCAGAGAAAATAACATTTCTGCACAGAAAACAGTACTTTGAGGAGAAATGCTGGGGCTTTTTTGCATGGCAAGCTTGTCTTCTGAGGGGAAAAAAGTCTCCTATGTGTATTTTTCACATAAAACAAGTCCTCTTTTGCAAAGATTTTCAGCCACCCTTGGCTGGATTTCCTGAAATGTGGAAAACACACCTTTTCGTTTTTCAACTATTCTTTCCACCTCTAATCCAGGGCGTGGTGTGCCAGTCATCCGTAGACCCCTCTGCCACCAGAAAGCCCCCAAAGAGCCAGGGATGACCTGGTCCTTACCAAAGTATTCCTCCGAAGGAGGGTTCTCCATATCGTAAAGCATTTTCTGGGTCAGGTGTTCCAGCTCGTCTTCTGGTCTGAATAAAGGAGTGTTTGAGGCAGGGCTGGGCCCAGCATGTCCGCTCTGCAGAAGGAAGAACAAACACACAACCATGGAATCACAGAACTGGAAGGGGCCTCACGGGCCTTCAAGTCCAACTCAGTGCTCCAGCTGAAGAGCCCCGGTAGGTTGCTGTCCGGCCTCCGTTTGAGGGCATTCAGAGAAGGATTCCCCACCACTTCTCCAGGTACTACGTTCCACGGCCAAACTGCTTCCCTAGCCGTGGGGAAACCTGAGGACAGAAGAAGATCCACTTTTCTGAAAGTGGCAAGGGGCCCTTTTAGTTAAGGGGCGTCAGGGATCTTTGTTATGCCTCCCTAGCTGGTTCTCAGTTCCATGGTATCTTTACAACATAACATGTTTCTGTAACTTTGCCACTGCCTAATCTATTCTTGGAGAAGGATGTGCCAAGATACGATGGCCAGAAACCTGATGTGGTCTTTCTTACCTATAGCAAAACTTCCTCAAACACTCCCTTAAGCGTTGGAGTGCTTTTGGCTATTTTGGCACACACTCTCTGGGGAAGGGGAAAGCGGTTTTCCTTTGGGTCATCATAGATCTCCGCCTGCCCCTTGGAAAGATGGAGAAGACGGCACTGAGGAGGGTGTGGGTGGGAACAGAGATGTCCTTTTCGGCTAGCCCTCTCTTCTTTGCCCAAGGGCTTAAGATAGAGGGAAAAAGTACGACAACGCATGAAGTTTTCAAGATGGCATAAACATTAAGGCTACAGGGCACGCTGTTCAGGTCATTTCAAAAGCAGAACTTGTTCAGTAACCCAGAAACAGATCAACAGATGCAAAGGTTTTGCCCAGCTGCTTGAAATGAACCCTGGACCAGCCTGATATTCTCTTCAGGCCTTTTCTTGAGTACCAGTTCAGGAATACCTTCATTGTTGGTCTTAAAACACACACATACACACACACTATTTGACTACAATGAACCTAAAACATAATGTTCTGGAACAAAGAGGCATAGCTTCTCCTCTACCTACTTTCCTGCCACATTAATAAAATTTATTGCATGCATGCACTCAGATTTTCCAGAACTGTATTTTTTTAATTGAATATATTAAAACAACAAAACATCACGAAATAAAATAACTACCAAAAACCCCCCACAATCCTAAACAATATTAAACAAATGGAATACTCTAAATATACACTAAATAAATTCTAAGATAACTATAACTATAACAACACTACTAACAAAAATAAAAAACAGAAAACAGAAACAACATAATAAACATACATCTAACCAAAAAATAGCTTCCAACCCAACTATCAGCTATTCTAAATATTTAATATATGTATACTAACAAAATGTAATAATAAAAAGAAAAAAACCCACTTGGTTTACATTTATGCATAATCTCACTTACAAAACACTTCTAAAATAAATATACAAGCTTATTAATATCAATAACCAACTAACATTATTGATCTGTAATAAAAAAGTATATATAGTTATATATGCTTATACAAGATAACAATATATAGCATCGAAGTAAAGTCATCTATGATTTTCTTAGATTCCTTAGCACATATTCTTAGATTCCTTAGCACATACAGATTTCTCAAAACTGGATAGAAGGGGATCCTGGTGATAAAACAAGGAAATGGGTGAGATCCTATGCACTTATACCACAGTGCAAATGGATGCCAGCACAGTTATGTCAGATTATACCGGTTGAGCAATGAATGGAGCAAAAGGTACCTGGTGCCCAGAGCCCAGGTGGGAACCTCTATCTGTGTCATGCCTCCTTCTGGGACAGCAGGACCGCAAGAGAGTCTGGGGGTGGTCTTGGGACACCTGCAGCTCAGTTCGGGCATCACTAGCTGTTCTTACTGAACAATCAGTCTTCCTACGTAAGTCAGGCAGCAAACACTTGTCAGCTGCTGGAAGTAACACCTATCTTTTCGCACGGTATTTGCCATGCGAAAGGGCTCCCCGAGCGTCGCACGATTGTGACGAGCGATCTGCACGACGCACTCACAATCGTATGACACTCCAGGGTAAGGCAGGCATCACTCGTGCACTTTTTCATTTTCGGCTTTCAGCCAAAAATGGTGCACAACTGTGCATTGCTCCAGGGGCCCGCGTGCACTTGCTGTCCGTGTGGAGCCTCTGGAGCCGCGGCGGTCACGCTTCCTGCCCCAGCGCAGTCTGGAAAACACCCAGGCTGCTCTGCAGAAGAAAGAGGCGGGGGCTCTCGCGCTGCCTTCTCGGGAGCAGGCGGCTCGTGTGGAGCGGAAGCAGCGGGGGCATGAGAGCCTCTCACTGGAAGCTGCTGGCGCAATCCCTGCACCCCAGCGCCCGAAAAAGGTAAGCTGCGGAAAGAGCCTCAGACTTTGTGGAGAAGACACCCCAGCCAGCCTGGAGACTCTGCCCTGCTTTCTGGACCCTTGGAACTGGACCCCACCTCTGCTTTTGCATGTCCCTCTGGCTGTCTTGGGCCTTCCTGGCTACTAACTGATTCCTTGGCTTCTTGACCTCCGGACTACTAGTCACCCATACAGCTTCTCTCCTCTGCCAGTGAATCATGACAATACGGAAGGGCTTTAGTCAGGAGAAGTCACCATGGCAGAGAGTGCACTGAAGCTGGGACAGAGCTCAGACAGCACAGTGGGGCAGCTTCAGGGGGCTAGGAGAGATGCTATACACTTAACCCTCTTGTCTTTTCTAGCACCTCCTGTCTTCTGCCTGAATTGAGCCCCAGACCTGGTCAAAGAGGCACTTCTGGGACAGAACATGCTGGCCTCTGTGCTTCCAGATACGTTCTGGTGAAGTGGAAGACCTGAGCCCAGTACACTCAGACAAGCCCAGATGGCACATGGGATAGATCCACCCATCTATCCATCCACCCATCCATTAATCCACCCATCTACCCTTCCCTCCTTTTACTTATGCCCCATCTTGTTCCCAAAGTAGGACTCAAAGCAGATTATAAAGCAGAACACATTAGAAACAAAGGACGCACGATTGAAAACATACAAAATTGTCAATAAAACAGTATGGAAGTAATGACAAAATTGAAACCATTCAAAACATTCATTTAAACGAACAACACACTAAAATACTCTTTTTCTTGTTAACAATCTGTTCCCAAAGGCTGTTGGAAAAGAAAGGTCTTTACTGGCTATCCAAAAGAGAACAAAGAAGGCGCCGTCCTAGCCTCCTGAAGAAAGGAGTTCCAGAGTCTGGGAGCAGAAACGGAGGAGGCCCTCTCCTGAGTTTTGAGCAGGCGTACCTATAAGAGCAACGAATGGGAGAGGTGCATTGCCCTCTGACATCTCAGAGTTCAAGTAGGCTCATATGGGAAGATACAGATGTTGTTGTTGGTGCTTGTTTATTTTTATTCCCTCTTCTCCTAGTTTTGGCAGGGCTTGACCCATACAGGACTTAATAAATTATAGCCAGCACTTTCACAGAATCACAGTTGGAAGGGACCACAAGGGCCATGTTGTCCAACCCTCCACCATGCAGGAACGGACAACTACAGCAACTCCGAAAGAAGGGCATCCAACCTCTCCAAAGAGGGAGACTTCCCCATGCTGTGAGGCAGTCCATCCCCTGCCAGACAGCTTTTACAGTCAAGAACCTTTAGATGGGACCTCTTTTCTTTGGATTTATATCCACTGGTTCATGCGCTAGTCTCTGGAGCATCGGAAAACCAAGCTAGCTCCATCTTCCACATGAATTCCCTTTGAATATTTATTTAAAGATGGATATCATATCACCCCTCCATCTTCCCCAGGGTAAACATACCCAGCTCCCCAGCTATTCCTTTCAGGGTGAGTTAGGCCATTTCCACCCTGCCCCGTTATAGTGCTGTTATTCCACTTTCAACATCCTTGGGGGAATTCTGTGGTTTGTAGTTTAGTGAGGCCCAAGAGCTCTCTGCCCGAGAACTCTAAAGGCTCCTCTCTAAACTGCAAATCCCAGGATTCCATAGGAGGTTGAAAGTAGAATAATAGCACTGTAACAGTGTAGTGCGGAAATGGCTTTAGTCTCCTTTGGTATCAAAAGGAAGAAAGAAGTTTTGTGGTGCTAATCAATTAGTCATTAACTGGCACTAGTCCATTACTAGTACACACAAAAGCTCATGAGGAAACAAACTGGCTTTTTACTTCTTGAAATAGTACCAATAACACTATTATTAGCATTGTTTCCGAATACTACAATGCAAGAAGGATATTGAAAAGCTGGAACACGTCCCGGGGAGGAAGACTAAAAGGGTCGAAGATCTGGAAACCATGAAGCCCTTTGAGGAGCGGCTTAGGGAGCTGGGAACGTTTAGCCTGGAGAAGAGAAGGTTAAGAGGGGACATGAGAGCCACATACAAATATTGGAAGGGATGTCATGTTGAAGATGAAGCAAGCTTGTTTTCTGCTGCTCCAGCGACTGGGACACAGAGCAACGGTTGCAAACATCAGGAAAAGACCTAAACACCTAAACACTAGGAGAAATTTCCCGACAGTAAAAGCCGTTCAACAGTGGAATATACCGCCTCAGTGGAGCACGATGGAGTCTCCTTCTTTGGAGGTTTTGAAGCAAAGGCCGGATGGCCATCTGTCGGGAATGCTTTGATTGTGTCTCTTGCATGGTAGAATGAGGTGAGACATGACGGCCTTTTTGGTCTCTTCCAACTCTATGATTCCGCGATTCTATAATGGTTCCAGTTGGTCAAACCTCCCCGAAATAATATTTTCTGTAGCTCCTGATTTAAAAAAAAAAAGGGAAAGGCAACCCCATCTGATACTACCTACTCAATCTTTGGCTAAAAAAGACAAAGTGAAATGGGCACCCTTACACATCCATCTTGCCCGTGAATGAGCTGGCTTCAGTCCTAAGGTGCTTTTTTCCTCCGAGCAGCCAAGGACACATTCAGGAGCAGCCGTGCTTGCCTGTGCTGCTGACGAACACAAGGGGATCATTTGCTGCTGCTGGGAAATGGAGTGAACGGGGCGTCATCTATTGATGGAGACTTGAGTCTCAAGGGCATTTGCAAACGGACTCGGTTGTGCAAAGCTCGTTCAAAAGAGCCAGGTAGAAATGACATTTAGGAAAGGCAGAGGAACTGCTGCTGCACCACCCAGCATTTGAGTTTGGGGCTGGGGAGGTACGAGGAGTTCTTTTGCAGGGGAAATAGTTTCCCCACGCCTGCTATTCAAAAGGAAATGCCATATTGCTGCCTCAGGCTGTTATTCTCATTTTCTCGTTATCTCTCTCTTGAAGAAAAGATGATAGTCATGACGACGATGATCTTATAGTATAATATAATACGATCGGAAAATATAACATAAACAAACATTTTGGTTTCTGCTTTCTTCAGTTGCTAAGGAACCGAAACAATTTACTTAGGCTATATTTTTCAATCTTGTTTGTTAATTGCTTTTATATCATAATTGGAAGCATCCTTCTGGGATCCAGGACAAACCTGGGAGAAGTGCTGTTGGTTTGCTTTTTAGTATAGCTGCCTGGGAGATTCTGGAGTGTGTAGTCCAAAAAAAAAAAAAAAGGAGAAGTTTTCCAGGCTCTGTGAATGCTGTCTCTACCTAACTCCAGGGCAATGCTGTATTTTATACTAAAACTTTCTTTCATACCAAAATGGCATGTCTATGGAAACCACCTGATTTGCATGTTCTTCTCACCCAAGCGCTCAGCAGTGTTCACAATGTGCCCAACTGGAAGCAAAAGGAACATCAATCCAGTTCTTAATTGGCGTGACACAGCCTGGTACAGCTCTGTACAAAATTGGGTTCAGGGAACTGAAAGCAATTTTCATTGAGGTTTTGCTGCCTCCCGATCCTGCTTTGGGAAATCTCTCTCTTCAGAACAACTCTTCTCAGATTTTTTTTTTTAAAAAATCATGGTTTCACAATTACAAAAGGAATCTTTGCCACTCTGGTTAACCTCTTTCCCCCCATCTCTCATGTAATCATTTTCAAATACAGCTCTTCCCACACAGCCAGGGGTGACTCGTGGCTTGCATGTCAGCAGGATGATGCCTCCAGCGCTTTAGTTTTAGGATGCACCTTGTGACTCCTTACTCTGAACTTTAAAAGAGTTATCTATGGTGCTTTGCTTATTTGGGGGAAAAATAATCATAGAATCCTAATTGGAGGAGGCCCCAGGGGCCATCGAGTCCAACCCCGTTCTGCCATGCAGGAAGCATTCCCAAAAGATGGCCGTCCAGACTCTATTAAAAAACCTCCAAAGAAGACTTCATCACACTCTGATGCAGCACATTCCGCTGTTGAACTGCTCTAATTACCATCAGGAAGTTCTTTCTAATGTTTAGGTGGAATCTCTTTTCCTGTAGTCGGAAGTCACTGCTCCATGTCCTCGTCTCCGGAGGAGCAGAAAGCAAGCTTGCTCCATCCACCATAAGACATCCCTTCAAATACTTAAAACCTGGCTACCACGTCACCTCTTCACCTTCTCTTCTCCGGATTAAACATGTCCAGCTCCTCATAGGGCTTCATGGTTTTCAGGCCTAAAAGCAAAGGTGAGGTCATTGTGTCTCAGGGGTCACATGTGGCCTCAAAACTTGTTTGAGGCCAGTGGGCTCCCAGTACCCAAGGAAACATGCTGCTATTCTACATCACCTACTCAGGTATGCATTCATAACAAAGCAACATCTCCTGCCCCAGGCCACCTAAACAGCCAGAAGCCAGATCGGCCGAAGGACGCCTGTTCAGCTGGCAACTGGGGCTCAGAAGATGAAGCTTCCAGCCCCTTGGCACTAGCAACAGAGGTTGCAACAGGGGCCATTTCCACACTAGGCTGTTATAGCGCTATGATTCCACTTTCAACATCCTATGGAATCCTGGGGTTTGCAGTTTGGGGAGGGGCCCCAAAGGCCATCCACAAAGGCCATCTTCAAAGGCCCCTCCCTAAACTGCAGACCCCAGGATTCCATAGGACGTTGAAAGTGGAATCATAGCGCTATAACAGCCTAGTGCGGAAATGGCCAGGGACTTTTGAGAGGAGTCCTGCTTCTTTTTATGGCAGCCTCGCTCTCAGGCAGGCAGGGGCTGGAAACGCCATCTCCCTTGCAGCCCCAGTTGCCAGCGGAACAGGCTTCCTTTGCCTGCATCGTAGTCTTCCACTTTTCCCACGACCTGCAAGAGCCTCTTGCAGTTTCGTGCTCATCTCATGCATGTCCGCAGGCACAACAGCACTGCGCACACAAGTCTGCTTCTGCAACCACGGAATGAATGAGAGCCTTCTGCATCTGACAAAAACACTCAGCCAATTTGACAGGAGAACTTATGCATGTGTAGGTCACCAGAAGGTTCTGGCCAATATTTGCAAATTTTCTTAGAAAGGGAACTGTACTTAAAAAAAAAAAAAACCTTCTGAGGGTTTCTGTGCAGTTTTGATGAACTTTTGCATTTGGGGACTTTTTAGATGAAAATTATTTTTGCATATATTATCACTGTATTTTCCTCAAAACATCTTTTTTTTGGAAGAAAAAGATTTTGTGTTTGTGCAAAATAAAGTATTATTTCTTTGCATGTAAGCATATTTTCAGTGGTTTTATTGAGGATTGACTCATTGCAGGGTTTTCATGGTAAAAGGTTTTCAGAAGTGGTTATTAGTGCCTCTTCCTGGGCAGTAATAAGAACTGCTGGTCCTCCACTTCAATTCCCAGAAGCCCCAGACAGAATGGCCAACCCTCAGGGATTCTGGGATCAGAGATACAAAATATCTGGAGGGGGAAAGTGAGAGAACCACTGCTCTAAAGGATTGTAGGATCATTTCCTAAACTAGCCCCTGGAAATATAACAACGAAATGACACTATCCACACATTTGCCAGAACTTCATGCATCGATTGAGATGAATTCTGGCTGGTGGGGGAATATTGTGGCCTTCCACATGTTCTTGAACCAATTAGGTTTTTCCAATTGGGATGATGGGAGCTGCAGTCCAATAACATCTGGCGGTCCGCATGATGTGTTCACATCTCTGTTGGCAAACATCTTGAACTGCAGTAACTTCCAGTGTAAGATCACCTCTGCCAGCTAGGGATGATGAGAGCTGTAGTCCAAGATGAACTGGAGGGCCAGATAGTTTCCACATCGGATTGAAACACTGTGCAGAACAGCTCACAAACTCAGACACAACCTGTTTGGTAATGCTTATTTCAAAAATGTGTGTCTGGGAGCACAGTTGTGTGGGATTGTATTGGTCAAAGAAAATGCTTTTTTCCCTGGCTGGTTTCGGAACTTCTTTGGCTGCCTTTTTGCTTCCACTCCAAACCTTGCCGATAATGATCAGGCATTTACCCACGGCTCACTGGAGGGTACATTAGATCTAGCACCGCTCATTTCTGGCCCACTATCATCACTCGCCCCACTCCCAGCAAAGAAAAGGGAAGGAGGAGGAAAAAGCCACCTGAACAAGTGATAAACACCTTGCAAAAGCGGCAGAGACATTCAGAAACGGTGCCATAATGAACGCATCACCACGCTGGAGGAACGGTAGACATTCATTTTTTCCCCTGTCCATTTGCAAACGATGTACCAGAGGTTCCTTTCTTGGAAGGAAAATAACTTCAATTATGTGTTCTCAACCAAAAAACATGAAAATTATCTTCCTTTCAGAAGGTAGAATTAGCCCAATTTAGAACTGAATAGCTGCCAAAAAAAAAAAAAAAATCCCTTGCTGATATTTACTTTTCTTCCGGCCCCTTTTCATTTTTCTAAAATCTTTCAAGATAGACATCAAATCTGCAGTGTTATTTGAGGGGAGGATGGCTCTGGACATCACTTTGCCTCTCAGTGTGGGGCCCTGGCCATAGAGAACCCCACCTGCTCAAGAAGTCTTCCCCTTGTAGCTCCTACCATGGCCTAAATCCCACACCTCCAATTTAGGGACAGTCCTCATTAATCCTCTACCATCCTACTTTTCCAGCTGCTTCTCAAATGTCCCAGTTTCTCGCTCCTCCTCCCCTTTTGTCCTCAGCACATTCAACTGCAGCAAACTGAATTCAAAGAGCAAGAGTAGTTTGCACTCAATTAAGACAGGGACAGAACCTTGCCCTTCCCAGTAGATTCGGACAAAAACAAACTACTGCAGTCTTTCTTAGCTTGATTGCATACCTCCTGATTAATAACTTTTGCCATCTTGATGACGATATCCTGGTTTTTCTTTGTGAAAAAGCTGGAGGATATGAAATCCAGATGTTAACCTCTGAACTAGAACAGACACAAGAACTGGAGATGTGTCAGTCCCCCTTATGGAAGCAGCTGAGACTTTTTTGCCCAATGCTCAAAGTCTACATTACATTCAAGGTTGTGGAAGCAGAGCTGCACACGGGGTGGGATTGCATCTACAGATGGGCATTGCTCTTGGATTCATATTTCAAAGTGCTGCACACTGCACATGGATGAGCATTTCACATTGCACTAGGAGGCACACTATGCTTTTGGTTGTGCATTCAGCTGCATGTTCTGGCTGGTATATTTTTCAAATGTATGTAACTAAATGCCCGGTATGTCTTTGTTGTTGTTGTTGTTATTACCAAAGTCAGAATTCACATCCTCCCTTGCACAATCAACAAAAGCCTCTGACAACCCATTTTTCTCCCGTGCCCTCCGCAGCTAGGTAGAGCTGGATGGAGAATGGAGGAAGGCTACATCCAAATGCACAATGATGATGTTGGCTTAAAATATACATGACGGATGTTAGATTCCAAATGCCCTCTTATTAGCATGATTAACAAAAGGAATGATTAACTGCTTTTACTGACATTCTATTTGACTAAACTTTGCTTTGTATGAAATTAGTATTGCTGAAATCAGGAGTACATTTGTTACATCAGTGATAGCCTTGTTTCGGAACATTTTGGTATTTACACACTGGTCTGATCATCCAGACAGCGGACCAAAGAGTTAGATGAGCAAGATACTAACCTTGCTGATGTATGTTTTATTTTGCTTTCCTAAGCAAGAAAATAGTATTAAAATGTGAAGCTCGAAGAACAAAGTTATCCTTCTGGATCACTAGTGCTAGTAGGTTGGACTGAATGCAGTTCTGATTATTACTGAGATCTTTTGGCCAAAGAGCATTCTTTTGTGTGTGTTTCTTTGTATTGCATACTTTGCAGTCTGTAGGTTGTTGTGGGTTTTCCAGGTTTTGAGGCTGTGTTCTATTAGTATTTTCTCCCGACGTTTCACCTGCATCTGTGGCCGGCATCTTCAGAGGATAAATATCCCCTGAAGATGCCAGCCACAGATGCAGGCGAAACGTCAGGAGAAAATACTAATAGAACACGGCCTCAAAACCCGGAAAACCCACAACAACCTATGGATTCCGGCCACGAAAGCCTTCGACTTTGCATTCTGTGTGGTTGCCTCACTTTCTACCTGGTTCCAGGGCTCATCTCAGCTCTGTGTCAAACCTGTTTGGATAGAGTGGGTGTGAGATTTCGACCTGCTCACAATGGAGGCATCTTCTGTGATCTCCCACAAGTTCTCCAGAAGTCCTGGAAGCTGATGCCACCATCGTGCATCTGGCCACGGTCACATAGTCAGATGTTTCTTTGCTATCCTTGGCTCTCCGCTGGCCACTACATAGCTGTGGAGAGGGGACCCAGGAGGAAGGTGAGCCCTGTATTGCGGTGGGGTGAACATGTTTCATAGTTCTAACCTGGTTGAATTTTACAATACATCTCCCACTGCAAGATCTCAGCCTTGGTTCGGTTGTGCTGAGTGGCCACTCAACACAAGGCAGTGTGGGTTTCTTTTTCCTGTCATTTAACATTCAAACTGGCAAAGACAGAGCATCAAAAGACTGCAAGCATATGTTTTTATAGCAAACCTATGCAGTTTCTCAAATTCTTGCAAAGCTTTCAAAAACTGCGCAGTTTACGTTGTGCTGAGAACAAAAAAGGGGAAAAAATGTTCCTGCATGTTGTGGGATCATTCAGTGTGCTGTTTTAATTCCCAATGAGGTTCTTCAGGGAGCTCTGGAACTCTAAATTGAACCCCAGTCAGGAAACTGATATATTCTCATTCCGCCCCTAGCGTTTACTTCACAGAGTCCCTGTTGATTCATTGGTTCTGCTCCACTTGGAGACTAACAGTTGGATGTAGGTCCAACGACTCCATCCCAGGTTGGCTGCTTGCCTTTTTGAGTTGTAGTCCTCGAGGATCTCTCTCTTCAAGGTTTCTGGGACTTAAAAGTGGGGGGGGGGCGGCATGGGTGGGATCCTGTAGACAGAGGTGGTACTGATGGAACATCGGGGGGAAAATAGCCCTGGGCTCTGAGGCAACGGGGCAGCCAGCATAGAAAGTTGAGCCTATTGAGACAGAAGGCGGTCCTGCTGGCTTCTGAGATGCTTTTTTTAAATGGAATCATAGAATCATAGAGTTGGAAGAGACCCCAGGGGCCACCCAGTCCAACCCCCTGCCATGCAGGAACACCCGTCAAAGCATTCCCAACAGATGGACATTCAGCCTCCGCTTAAAAACCTCCAAAGAAGGAGGAGACTCCACCACACTCCATGGAGGCACCAGCAGATTCCACTGCCGGACAGCTCTGACCGTCAGGAAGTTCTTCCTGAGGTTCACGTGGAGTCTCCTTTCCTGCAGCTTGAATCCATTGCTCCTTATCCTAGTGTCTGGAGCAGCAGAAAACAAGCCTGCTCCCTTCTCAACATGACATCCTTTCAAATATTTAAACATGGCTATCACGTCTCCTCTTAACCTTTTCTTCTGCAAACTAAACATACTCGGCTCCCTAAGCCGCTCCTCATAGGCCTCCAGACCCTTCACCATTTTGGTCGCCCTCCTCTGGACATGTTCCAGCTTGTCGATATCCTTCTTGAAATGAGGTGTCCAGAACTGGATACAGTATTCCAAATGAGGCCTAACCAATGCAGAATAGAGTGGTACCATTACCTCCCTCAATCTAGACACCATACTCCTACTGATGCAACCAAGAATCACGTTGGCTTTCTTGGCTGCCACGTCACACTGCTGACTCATGTTCAGCTTGTGATCTACCAAGACTCCTAGATCCCTTTCACATGTACTGTTATCCAGCCACATGTCCCCCATTTTATACTTGTGACTTTCATTTTTTCTGTTCAAGTGTAGGACCCTACATTTCCCTCTGTTGAAATTCATTTTGTTAGCTATGGCCCAGCTCTCCAATCTGTCAAGGTCATATGAAATTTGATCCTATCAAATGCTTGGAAGCCACTAGAATCACATTCCCTGATGTTTAATGATCTTTAATTTTTTTTCCAATTCTGATCATTTCAGGTATTTTGTTTTAATGTATAGTGGTAGCTGCAGTATACAGGAGATGATCAGGACAGAAATTAAATAAATAAGTGGCTTTTTACTTCAAAATACTTACGCACATGATTGCAAACTGTTTTAACTTTTTAAATCTATTTCAGCTTATTTGTGTGGACAAAATCAGCTCCTCACATCTGTGGATTCTGTATTCAACCAACCACGACTTAAAAATATATATATATATAAAAAACCCTCCAAAAAGCAAACTTTGATTTTCCCCCCCTCATTTTATGTAAGGGATGCCATTTTACCACACCATTGTATACAATGGGACTTGAGTATCCACAAATTTTGGTATCCACAGAGGGTTTTGAAATGAAATCCAGCAGATACCAAGAGCCACCTGTAATATGCTTTAGTCCATTCAATTTATTTTGATTATTTTAAATTATTTGAATCTGCGTTTCCTGAATTTAATGTATGCTGTCCTGAGATCTCTGTGATCTAGGGCAGAATATAATAATAGCAGTAGTGGTTGTGGGGATGATGATGACTGCTCCTGAATGAAGATTCAAACTGTGAAACAGCGACAACATCACACACCCAGGCCATTTCCGCACTAGACTGCTGTTACTGCCCTGGCTAGTCCGAGCTTTGGGGATATTAAAGATATCCCTTGGTATCACAATTCGGCTGCACTTCTCTATTCCTCTCCACGTGCTTGCGAGGCCACCGGACAAGCACGTAAACAAGCTCGGCCGTTAACAGCCGTAATATT
This sequence comes from Cyclura pinguis, assembly GCA_030412105.1. Taxonomy (NCBI): domain Eukaryota; kingdom Metazoa; phylum Chordata; class Lepidosauria; order Squamata; family Iguanidae; genus Cyclura; species Cyclura pinguis. Next base: position 3,464,315 of record CM059601.1, read on the forward strand.
CAAACTACAATGCAGGCAGGCCAGGAATAGCTGACTCGCTGCTTGAGGAGACCTCCAGGCAAGTACTCTAATTAGGTATGCCCGCCACTTACAAAAGAGCCTCTGCCCCACGCTGGCAGCTTGATGGGTAAACTATGCAATACCCAAGTACTCGGCGTCTGCATACTGGCTACTCTATGGAGAACCGCTACGATAACTCAATCATTCAGATTCTGACCTTTCGGAGGCTTTGTCTCCAACTCCAAATCTATTGTTTTCCCCCAAGTACGGCATAGCCCGCGGTCACAATTCTCCTTATAAAAACCCTGGATTCCAAGACCTTCCTCGAATCGCTCCCGAGTTTCATCCCGCCTTGCTGCCGCTTTGCTTGGCGAGCCTCCCCTCAGCTCCACGCGCTGAGCTACGTTGCACCCCAGCCTCGCTCTCTATCTTTCTGGGCTTCGGGACAGGTGAAGTATCAACCAAACCAGCAATCCCTCTAAAAATCCCTCTATACCACTCCAACCTTTATTTTCCTTAGTTATCTTGTATGAGTGTGTCGCATACACTGTTTTGCTTGTATTCATTAAACATAATTTATTATTTCAACTTCTGTGCTCTCCTCGACTCGACCCGACCCCGTAGACATAGGGTTCAAGATCTTGCTACGTTTACCTGCTAAGCAGTGCTCTGAGCTAATTTTCCCCAACTTTAGTTGAGCACATTTTGGTGTCCCTCCCGGGACCCCCAGTTCACAGGGTAACACTGTTATAGTGCTATTATTCCACTTTCAACATCCTATGAAATCCCAAAGGCCCTCCCCTAAACTGCAAACCCCAGGATTCCACAGGACGTGGAAAGTGGAATAATAGCACTATAACAGTCTAGTGTGGAAACGGCCCCAATCTAAATGGTGGTTAATATAAAGAAAGTTTGGATGACTGATGTGGCAATTCCAGAGGACAGCAGTATCAAAGGCAAAGAGAGGGAAAAGATTATGAAATATTGGGACCTACAAACTGAGATTCGGCACCTCTGCAAAAAGCAGACCTTTGTGGTTCCAAGAGTAAGAGGTGTTTTCGAAGCCGTTCCAAATGGACTGACAAAACATCTGAATGAAAATGTGACATGAACGATCAGAGGAGCACAATGGCAAAAAGGGACACTGCTTGGACTGATACTTCACTGATTCCTAGGGTCTTGGGAAAAAAACCCTGACATGCCGATGGTCCCAAACTCCAGCCAGCCACACCTGGTAGACTGGGAAACTGAGATAATGTTTCAAGAGGAATTGGTAGAAGCTGTGGGAGGAGACCTGGACCGCTGCAACTTCTCCTTGGAACTCAGTGAGAAACCGTGATCTTCTGCTGATGGTTTTTCCAACATTGGAAACCACAGCAGCCCTCTTGACGGTGGGGAGCAGCTGTCAGATACGAGGGAGGAAAGAACAATCCCATTTGCCACCTCACAAGGAGGTTTGCAAGAGTTCACTTCGCCTCACAGTTAACCCTGGCCTTGCAAATGCACCGTTCCAGCCTCTCAAAGGGAAAGCACCGCACCTCTAGTGAAGAGAGCCTCTTTTCGACTTCCTGCCAGTGACGCTGGGGGTGATCAGCAAGGTTTGCAGGCGGCGACAAGAACAGCTGCCAAGTTCGACACTCCACACAAGGGAGAGACGTCCTCGCCAAGAGCCTGTCAGGCATATTATCATTTATCTCATCCAATGTACTTATGAAAATCATTTCCCGTTTGGCAGGCGTCCTCCGAAACTTCTCGGCAAAAGTCCCAGCGCTCTGGCTTGCCAAAGTGAGGGCTCGTCTTTGAGAGCGAAGGTGGCTGTGCTGCCAAAGGGTTAAGATACAGAGGCTCTGTGTTCAAATCCCACCTCTGTCCTAGGATCTGCTGGCCAGATTACAGACGTAGTTGTTGTTAATTGTCATCAAGTCGACTTCAACTCTTGGAGACCCTATGAATGAGAGGCTTCATGTCTTCTGTCCTCAACAGTCCTGCTCAGGTCTTGCAGATTCGGGGATGTGTCTTCCTTGATTGAGTCGATCCATCTGTAATGCAGTCTTCCTCTTCTCTTACTGCCTTCCACTTTGCCAAGCCTTATTGTCTTTTCTAGTGAGCCACATCTTCTCATGATACAGCCAGAATACAACAGCCTCAGCTTAGTCACCTTGGCTTCTAGGGAGAGTTCAGGCTTGATTTGCGATTCTTGGTCGCATCAAGAGGAGTCTGGTGCCTAGATCGAGGGAGGTAATGGTACCACTCTATTCTGCATTGGTTAGGCCTCATTTGGAACGCTGTGTCCAGTTCTGGGCACCTCAATTCAAAAAGGATATCGACAAGCTGGAGCGTGTCCAGAGGAGGGCGACCAAAATGGTGGAGGGTCTGGAAGCCATGAAGCCCTCTGAGGAGCGGCTTAGGGAGCTGGGGAGGTTTAGTCTGCAGAAGAGAAGGTGAAGAGAGGACAAGATAGCCGGGTTTAAATATCTGAAGGGATGTCGTGTTGAGAAGGGAGCAGGCTTGTTTTCTGCTTCTTCAAAGACTAGGACAAGGAGCAATGGATTCAAGCGGCAGGAAAGGAGATTCCACATGTTTGGCAGTGGAATACGCTGCCTCAATGGAATGTGATGGACTCTCTTCCTTCTTTGGAGGTTTTCAAGCAGAGGGTGGATGGCCATCTGTTGGGAATGCTTTGATGTGTGTTTCTGCATGTCAGAGGGTTGGACTCAATGGCTCCTGGGGTCTCTTCCAACTCTATGATTCTACGCTCTTGGGTTCATTCATTTGTCTTTTTAGCAGTCCAGGGTATCTGCAGAACTTTCCTCCGGCACCACATTTCAAAGGAATTGATTTTCTTCCTATCAGCTTTCTTCACTCTCCAAATTCCAAAACCATATACAGAAATTGGAAATTCAGGTCCCTTCCACAGGTTACTGGATCCCGGCAGTATCCCGTGAGGATCCTGGTAGAGCTTCTCCCGGGAAGGGGGCACGACAGCAGCGCTTCCCTCTGCGCTGGCTGCCTGCATTGGAATATGTACGGTAGCCAGCTCAGGGACATGCTCGTTGGTCAGAGTGCTACAAAGTATCTAATGGTAATTGTTGACTGCAACAATGTATCTGTTTGAAGCTTGCTTGAGTATTCCAGGGAATCAAATGGCTAATTGCTTTATTGCTCATTGCTACAATGTATCTGGTGAAGGGGAAGAAGATCAGAGTGAGGGAAAACAAAAGCACCAAAAGGTGTTACGTGAACTTGAAGCGTCTAGAGAAAAGGGGCAGGAAACATGTTCCTACCCCAAGGATGGAAGATGGGTAAACATCTGCGAGTCTGAGAAATGGGTAAAGATGTAGGGCGTCGTTACATTTATGATCCTCTCCAATCATGAGTTTGCACAACAAATTTGTATGTGAAGGTACAAACATGTCAATTCCATGTATGCTTTAGTTTCAGCAACTTCGGAAGTGTGCTGTGTTGCTTGCTTTGCTACAAATAAACATTACTGTTTACATCACACTGGAGTTTGTGAATTGCAAGTTATCCAAGGCATGACAGGAGGCATGTAAACAGTGGGGTCCGAGGGAAATTAAAGGCATCTTCCCCCAACAAAAGCCTCTGACTATTATATTAACACGTAAATGTATGTGCAGGAAGCACATTGACTGCCTGGAAAAAGGGCCAATGATAACACAAGCACTGTGGCACTGGCCAGCTGATTAACCATTAACTAAGCTGATTAACCAAGTAAGGCCATTAAAAACCTATTATCTGGACACGAGTAACAGGTAATAAATTGAACTTCTTGGTAAACAGCCATTCGAAGGGTGTTCTTTCTTGGGTAATTAGGAGAGCTCTTTTAATATTTAAGCCAAACCTATTTCCCTGTTGTTACGTTACTTCCTGCCTTAAACTTGCAAGACGAAACACTCTGGCTGAAATTCTGTTATTGCCTCACATGGGTATTAGTTCCCTTATGGAAGGGATTGGGCCTTTTTTGTGCTGTGTGGGACATCTCTACTCAGTTTAAATATGAGGAAATGGAATTGTGCATGTGGTACTATTTGCACGCAAACGGGCACGCCCACGCACAAACAGGCAGGCAGGCACTTGGTTATGCATTTGGTTGCAGGCTGGGATGTCTGTCGGGAGTGCTTGGATGGTGTCTTCCTCCATGGCAGAGTGGGGCTGGACTGGATGGCCCTTGGGGGTCTCTTCCAGCCCTAGGGTCCTATATGTGCCTTTCCAGGCTCCAAGATCTTTGGGGGACACCCTTCTCTTAGTTCCACCACATTCCCATGAAGATACAGGAGAGGGTCTTCTCAGTGGCTGCTCCCACTCTTTGGAATTCCCTCCCCAAGGAGGCTAAGATGGTTCTCTCCTTGCTACGCTTCCATTAGCAAGTGAAGACCTTTTTGTCCTGAGAGACTTTTTGGAATTGATCAGAAGGACTTTTAATGGCGTGATGTTTTGCTGATTTTTATCCTCTGTGTTCCAGTGGACCTGTTGGAAAGGGTTTACTGTTGTGGATTGTGGCATCTTCCCAAATGTATCCAGGCATGACACCTCGAGACACTCCATCAGCCTCAATTTTTTCTTATTATTTCCATTTTAGTGGCCATACCTATACGCTTATGCCTTTTTTAAACATGCTGCAGGGAGCTGGAGAGGCAGCCTAATCTACTTTCCTCTTTTCTCTCGATTGTGTTGTTTGGACAAGCTCCGTAAGAGATTTTGGAGGCAGCTGCCATTTACCTTGCCTGTTTCAGGCAGGTGCACACACCTACAGTAGGGTCAACTAAAGAAGAATTTCAATTTTTCTCCAGAACAAGCAAGCTTCACCATATTTGATAGGTTGTTGTGGTTTTCCGGGCTTTGAGATCATGTTCTATCAGTATTTTCTCCTGATGTTTCGCCCGCATCTGTGGCTGGCATCTTCAGAGGATCTGGTGGTGTGGACGTGAGACAGAGTATATAGACTTGTGTAGTCCCCGGGTGGGAGGGAGCACTTTGCATGTGTTACAGTTGGCCTGTGTGATGGCCTATTGTTAAATGGGACACCCCCCAAGGTGTATTGTTAGTCAAGGGATATGCATAACAGTGCATTAAGTACATTAACAACCCATTGTATTGTTTCTTGTAGAGTGACCTCCAGAGTCTGGGTGGTGTTCACTGGCATATTTTTAAGTCTTGATTTTAGTGTTCTTCAGTACTGGTAGCCAAATTTTGTTCACTTCACCATATTATTTACTGCACAGGTTATGTTGCAACCTTACACTGAAAATCTGTGTTTCTCCAATCCTCTTTCACCATCCTCCCAATGCCAATGTTGCCTCAAACAACAACAAAAGGAACAACAACAATAAACCACTTCCACTATAGGCTTTGTCACACAAGGCAGGTAACTCATGATTGCAGCAGTAAAATAGCATCTCTGGCTGTGACTTATCCTATGATGTAGTTCCTCTTCTGTTGTTCTACTGGTTGAAGATTGTTCAAAAAGTGTTCCTTTTATCAACACCAAAAAATCTGCTAATGACCTCCTTTATGAAAGAAACATTTCTCAAATGCCCTCCCACCAGGAGAACAACAGAAGAGGAATGAGGTCATGTTTTCGGTCCCAGCAAAAAAATGCTATTACCCTGCTGTATTTGTGATTTGCCTTCCACGTGTGATAAGGCCCCTAGACAGAGAACAAGGAGGAAAAGGGTGACTGGGAAGAAGGAACAACTTTGTAAAAAGGAGCTTTTTAAAAAACAATATATTTTTTATATTATATACAGGAAAAAGTAAAATACATAATTTATAAAAAATTACGTTATTCTCTACATTTACGAGACAGCAGTTCTAAGCATCTTCTAAACCTTCCTTCATTTCTACCTAGCATATGGTATAATAAACATTTCTGTTTCCATATGTACTTATGAAAAAAAAACCCAGATAACTAATTGTCTATTCCCATTGATTAATCTTAATAAAAAGACATTCTATTTTATTTCAGAAATTGCATTTACTTTCAAAGACTTATGAGAAATGCTTTAAAAAGGAGGTTTTTTTAAAAAAAACATCAGAGGTACCTAATCGGAGCACTTTGATCCACTTTTAGCTGCCAGGGCTGCATCCTACGGAATCCTAGAATTTGCAGTTTGGAAAGACACTAAAATTCTCCAAAAGAATTTTCCTTCAGAACTCTCCTCAAAATCCTTCTCCTACGTGTTTCTACGCTTCTGCACTTTCCAGAACTGAACGTGGGAATCTGAAAGGAGGAGAGGGACCCGTGAAACCGTCTGCCTCGGAGGGCTTTATAAGCATCATTTTGGGGCGGGCAAAGGCACGGCGCAAGGCCTCCGAGCGTCGTCTCCCTTGCAAGGGGGCCAAAACCCCTTTGGGCGGCTGTGTCACCGCTTTCCACATCACTCCCGCTTCTTCCTTCGGCTCACGCGGTGCGCGGCCCCACCTCTCCCTCCTCCGCGCCAAGCGTTTTCCTGACCAATTAGCAAGATAAGTTCATTTACACTCCCACCACTACTCCCACCTCTTGTGCCAGAGGCAGACGGAACTGACACGCTCGGATTAAGTCTTTGAACGCCGGAGAACGTTCTGACAGCTCAGCGCCGATCTCGCGGAGACGTCTCTTCTCCTCAGTTCTCCCAAAGGCCTTGCACTTACTGACTCCTCACCACCCTCCTCTTCCTGACATCTTCCCGGTCGAATCCCGAAAATGCTCTCAAAGAAAGGGGCAGCCACAGCAGGAGCACCTGCTCCGTTCCTTTTGGGACTTTTTTGAGAGGAAGCACTAAACAGTTTGACTTTCTCCACAGCAGCTGCTTTTAATCTGTGGCTGTTTCACATTTAAATCTTTTTTATTCTTAAATGTCTTTTGACTCGTTTATGTTCTACTGCGACGGTTCTTAAACTTTTCTTTACCAGGGACCCCCTGTGGATATAATTGGTTGCTGGGGACCCCCAAGACCTACCCCAAGATTTAAAATTTTAAATTCGATTTAAATATTCAAGTATTTATTTAAATATCCAAATATTTATTTATTTATTAAAGGCTTCTGGAGATCAGGATTCAAATCAAATGCTGGGTGACCCTGGGCAAGTCACATTCTCTCAGCCTCAGAGGAAGGCAAAGAAAACCCCCCTCCGTACAAATCCTGGCAAGAAAACCCCATTATTGGTTCACGTTAGGATTGCCGTGAAGGCAAACAGGGGAGCAGTTTCGGCACCCACACCATCCCCACTGCCACATCCCAGTTGCTTCTCTTGGTGTGTCCAGCAGCAGGGCTTTGCAGGCCTCCTGTGAAGGTTCCACGGATCCCCGGGGGTCCGTGGACCCCTAGTTAAGAACTACTGTTCTGGTATTGAAAGAGTAACATGAATGGGACTGTAAAGAATTAACTCTAGGGAAGTAAGGAAGTGGAATATAATGCAAACAAGATATGAAATTAAATATGAAATATTTAAACACCACAATGGATATGAGTTGGATCTTCTATAAGAGCACAATGTACATTTGGAGATATATATACTATTATATATTATTATACATCATTATTATATTTATACTGTACGCTATTATATATGTAGATATACTTATACACCATTATTATTAATAAAAAAAAGAAAAAAGAACTACTGTTCTACTAAATCATTGAATACAAGCACAATGAGCTAAATCCTACTGCGACTGGAGTAGACCTACTGAAGCAATCAGGCCATTTCCGCACTACACTCTTAAATAGTGCTATTACTCCACTTTCAACCTCCTGTGGAATCCTGGGGTCTGCAGTTTAGGAGGGGCCTTTAGGATTCTCAGCCAGAGAGCTCTTTGGCCTTAGGAAACTACAAAGCCCAGAATTCCACCAGACGTTGTTGAAAGTGTATAACTCGTATAATTTAACCCGCTAGGTTTCCAGGGCTGAGTGAACCCCGGTCTCTCAAAGTACTACACCTCACTGGTTCTCCTATTCTAGCTGCATTTAACAGTTGAACAGCATTCTGGCCTTGGCAGTCCTTTTACACAGAGCCGGGGCAAATGATTTGCGGACCACAAGGATCAGAATGCCTCCGCCAGCACCGTTCTCAGGCCTCCTACAGATGGGAGTGGTGGTATCAAGAACCGAACTGCAAAAAGGAATTTTTGCAGCCTTTCTTTTTGCACAGAGGGAACGGAAATGGGGAGAGAGAAGCTGAGATTTTGTGTCAGGGTTGTGTGCGGTAAATCTCTGCATCCTCAGCTTTAGGTGTTGATTGTGCTACACGACCCACACACTGAACGGCAACATGGTACAACCAAATGCGCCCCCAAGGAACCCGTCTGCTTTTGAGTTTATTTCTAAGTTTGTGATTAATGAATATTCAAAAAATGTTTTTATCTACTGTATCAGAATCCTAGAGTTGAAATACACCACAGGGGTCATCCAGTCCAACCCCATTTCTGCCTTGCAGCAATGCAAAATCAAAGCACTCGGTACAGGTGGCCATCCAGCCTCCCTTTGAGAACCTCCAAAAAAGGAGACGCCACCACACCTCACTGAAGCAGCAGGAGATTCCACTGTCAAAGTGTTCTTCCCACCAGGATGGTCTCCCTAAGGTTCAGGTGGAATCTCCTTTCCTGAAGTTTGAAGCCATTGGCCATTTCTGCACTACACTCTTATAGTGCGATTATTCCACTTTCAACATCGTATGGAATCCTCGGGTTTGCAGTTTCGGGAGGGGACGACTGGCCTCTCCCGAAACTGCAAACCCCAGGATTCCATAGGATGTTGAAAGTGGAATAATCGCACTACGTAGCGCAGAAAGGAGCAGCAGAAAATAGGCTTGCTCCATCCTCCATATGACATCCCTTCAAATATTCATATATAACTGTCATGTTCTCCAGGCTAAATGTGCCCAGCTCCCTAAGCTGCTCCTCAGAGGGCCTCATGGTTCCCAAGCCTTTTACCATTTTGGTTGCCCTCCTCTGGGCACGTTCCAGCTTGTCCATACCCTTCTCGAACTGTGGTGTGACCAGAATTGACCCAATATTCCAGCTGAGGTCTGACCAAAGCAAAACAGAGTGGTACTATCGTTTCCCCCAGTCTAGGCACTATACACTGTGTCAGGGCACCAGAGGGCTGAGAGGTAATACCTAAATGCAATCAATCAATCGATCAATCGGATGGCACAGGATTAATTGGAGACATTGGATGGTGTGCAAGGTCCGAGGCTTCCTAACTTATTCCTCCCCAAACATGGCTGTAAAAACCTGCGGGGGGACAAGAGAAGCACCAGAGGATCAACCAGTTGAACAAGCTGGGTCCTCGTTGCTTTGCTCCCCTTCCCGCCCTTCCACTTTTTCCGCACTTTCGACAAAGACGGATCCCGTATTCTGGCAAAGGCCTGGGAAGGCCAAGTCTCCCTTTCCTCTCTCCTCCCCGCCTCGCCCCACACCACCCAACTGCAATTAGACTCCCGGTAAATGTGGGAAGCCATGCGCAAGGAACGCAATGTTCACAGCTGCCACTCTTGGTTAAATAATTAGTCAATATTACGCTTCAGATGCTGCCCCCGGTGCTCCTGCCAATCTGGACAGGGAAGGGAATGCGTGTCCTTACGTTACACCGATGACGGTTCGTTCCAGTTGGAGACGACACGCTGGTCCCTGCGAAGCCGAGGTCAACCCCTTACTAATCCAGTTAGATTGCTAAATGTAAATCAAAGCTCAGGAGGATTTAAAAGGAGGGGCGGGGAGGGGAGACACAACCCTCGAAAGCCGTGTGTGCAGGAAGCCACCCTCTTTCTGCCTCACTGCTTTCCAAGTTGCTTTTCTACCCCTCTTCTTTTTTAAAGCAAAATAAATAAACCAAAGTACAAAATCCAGGAAGTCAGCTAATTGGCACAGACTCACAGGCAACCCTTTTTGCTTTTTCCACTCACCGGGCTAAAAACACACAAGTGACCAAGATAGCCAGAGGTGGTCAAATAATTGGATGTGTGTGTTTTCCTCTTTTTTTTCCCCACCCTCTTTTATTCAGTCTGCACGATCATGATGGTCCTGAAGGTTGGAGACTTTGGTTGCGAGCACTTTCAAGATGACAGCCAGCATAGTATAATGGTTTGAGTGCTGGAGTATGAACTTGGAAACCAGAGTTCAATTCAATTCCCCTTTGCTCAGCCATGGAAACCCACCAGGCTCCCATGAGGGGCCTGGAAGCCCTGCCCTATGAGGATAGACCTAGAGAGCTGGGTATGCTTAGTCTGCAGAAGAGAAGGTTAAGAGGGGACATGTTAGCCATGTTTAAATATTTGAAGGGATGCCATGTAGAGGAAGGAGAGGGCTTGTTCTCTGCCGCTCCAGAGACCAGGACAAGGAGCAACGGATTCAAGCTGCAGGAAAGGAGATTCCACCTGAACCTCAGGAAGAACTTCCTGACGGTCAGGGCTGTCCGGCAGTGGAACAGGCTGCCTCGGAGTGTGGTGGAGTCTCCTTCTTTGGAGGTTTTTAAGCAGAGGCTGGATGTCCATCTGTTGGGAATGCTTTGATGGGTGCTCCTGCACAGCAGAAGTTGGACTGGATGGCCCCTGGGGTCTCTTCTAACTCTACATTTCTATGATTCTATGACCCTGGGTGTGTCACACACTCTCAGCACCTCCAAAACCCCCATGACAGGTTCACCTTAGAGGGGGTCAGTCTAAGTTTGAAACGACTACCCAATGGGAACAACTTTGAGGACAGGAGATAAGCTGCCCAGTTTGGACAAAATGGTCTGCCTCATCAATCTCTCACAAGAATGGGAGACGCATGGCCAAGCAATATTAGAATGGGGTCAAGTTGGGAAGAGTTATTGACGAGGAAGAACAGGCAAGCGAGGAGAGGTTGCAGTGGTTGCCTCTTGCCTGGGTCTGCTGGAAAGTGCGTGATTCTGTGCCCCCTGCTTGCCCTCTCCCACCTTGCAGAGTTTATGGAATGCAACTTTCTTCTGCACCTTGAACTCAGTTCGCTGTGACTGAAGTAACCTGGGGGAGAAAGTGGGAGGAGGGGAGGAAACTGGGACATCTTAGAAGCAGGGGGAAAAGTGGGACAGCAGAGGAATAAATGCAACTGTCCCTAGGAAATTAGGACAGTTGGAGAATATGCTCCCCCTGAGACCATGAGTGAGGGTAGGATATAGCACAGCAGAGGAATACATGTGGACAACATGTGGCCTTAAAGGCTGTTTCTGCAGCCCTTGGACTACTCCCAGAAAAAAAAAAGCCTAGAATAGAGTTGTTTTCTTTTGTTCGGCTGCTGCATCACACTGATGACTCATGTTTAGCTCGCAGTCTGCCAAGAACCCTAGATCCTTTTCACACATGCTGCTTGCAAGGTACATGTCACCCATTTTATATTTATGCATTTCATTTTTTTTTCCTGCCTGAATGTTGTACCTTAACTTTCTCTCTGCTGAAATTCATTTTCTTAGCTTTGGCCCAGCTCACCAATGTTTTAAAGTCATTTCGAATCCTCAGCCTATCCTCTGGGATATTAGCTACCTCTCCTAATTTGGTTTCATCTCCAAATTTGAGAAGCATCTCATCATCCGAGTCATTTACGGCCATGATGAACAACACCAGAGACTCATTCAGACTTCACAACTGTCATGCTACGATTCTCCTTTTAACTGTCATGGTTCCATCCTGTGGGAATTCTGGGGTTTTCAGTTTAGGGAAGGGCGGTTTAGAATTCTCAGAACTGTGTGGCAGTGCAACAGCCTACCTCCGAAAGTGATCTCTCCTTTTTTGGAGACTTTTAAGCAGAGGTTGGATGGCCCACCTCTCCAGGTGGGGATTCCTGAGCTGGTGGGAGGTAAGACTAGATGACCCCTGGAGTCATTTCCCATTCAAACCTTCTGTGATCCTGTTATTCTACACTCCCTGTATAACAGCAAATATCTTAGGCCTGTCTTCTGTAATTTGGTACTCTCCAAAAAGTGCTGGCCTAAAACTTCCAAGGGTTAACGTGGCTACAAACGACAGGTACCAGTGATGACCCAACATATCTAGTAGGCACAGGGTTGGGGAAAGCTGCCTTTGGAAATGTGTTTGGATCCCATGAGGCTGCCTTCTCCAGTTCAGCCATTTCGCAAATCCATGCCAAGTGGCAGGAGCTCTTTGCTCTCAGGTGGTGAAAGGGTTTTATGAATCCTTCCAGTCACCATACTTAACTGGCAGTTTGCTTGAGATTTATTTATAGATTAATTTAAAGAGTGTGAGGTCAGAAATGGGAAAGGTAAATGCAAAAGGGACACAGTGCCCTCCGAAAGGGGTAGGAGTCAGAATTTCAGAGCCTTCAGCTTTTCTCAGAGTCACAGGACATGCTGAGCCCACCAGAATTCTCTCTTCCGCAGAGCTAGCGTTTTCAGGAGCTGCGCTGAAGGTTACCATCCTGCTCCCAATTATATTTCAGTCCTTTACTCCAAGTCTCAAGTCGAGTCTCAAGTTTCCACCACCAAGTCTCAAGTCAAGTCTCAAGTCTTTCCAAGATACTTTCAAGATACTTTCAAGTCAAGTCTCAAGTCTGGGAGCCAACTTCATAACCATACCAAAATCCCAGAATTATGGGACAGAGTCAATTAAAGTCAGTCTTAACAATTTAAGCAGAGTCAGCCCTCCACATTTGTGGTTTTGCCATCTGCAGCTTGGGATGTGGGGAATAGGATCCTTCCTACTTCCCATTTCCGAAACCGAAGGATTTTTCCGGAGTGGGGAATAGGATCCTATCTTACTCCCCATTACTGAAGCTCCAAAAGCTTTAGAAGGACGGATCCTTCCACCTACATCCCGTTGCCTAACACGCTTGCTGTTCCCCTCTGAGAAACCCACCCTGAGCTCTGGGGGCGAGTCGTGTCTTCTGCTCTTAGGAACAGTTTCAGAAGGCTCTTCCAATATGCAGCAGGGACAGGCTGCTGAGCAGACCTCAAGCCCACCACTTAACCTGTTTGCTGTTCCCGTCTGAGAAATGGGCCCACGCTTTGGGCTTGAGACAGACTGCCATGCAGCCAGTAGGCAAAAAGAGATAGAGCCATTGTTCAAAGTCATAAGGTTTCTGGATGAATGTGTTATGCTCCTGAACCAAGGGCTGCAAGTCAGTCACTAAAAATATACAAGTCTCGACTTAAGTCACTGAAGCAACTTAAGTCCGACTTGAGTCTGAGTCAGTCAGCTCGAGTCTACATCACTTCCCAGCTGTAACGTGTGTGTGTGTGTGTGTGTGTGTGTGTGTCACATATTGTGGACCACACATTGTGGATGCCCTCTAAATTTTATCTTCAATTTTAAAGGAACTATAGAACATGTTGTTGTTGCGTGCCTTCAACTTATGGAGACCTTAAAGGGATTTTCCTGACAAGATTTCTCCAGAGGAGATTCACCACGCCCTTCCTCTGAGGGTCAGAGAATTTGCCTTGCCCAAGGCCATCCAGTGGGTCTCCGTGGCTGAGCAAGGATTCGAACTCTGATCTCCCAGTGTCCTAGTTCAACACTCAAGCCACTATCCCTCACTGGCTCAGTGCAAGGTGTAGGTCTCTTTTAAAGAAATTTCAAAAAGAGTTTTTAAAATGCAAGGTGGTTGTTTGTTATGACAAGCCGTTAAGTAGACCCTGGCCGAATGGCGACCCTTTCCTATGGTTTTCTTGGCAAGAGTTCTTCATTCCAGGGGATTCGTATCCTGGTCTCTTGAGGTCCCGATCAAACACTCAAACTGCTAGGCTGCACCGCCTCTTGTACGGTTTCTTTTCGGTGGTGGAGCAGATTTTTTCAGAGGAGGGTTGCCATTCCTTCTTCCAAGTCTGAGAGAGTGGACCTTGCCCCAAATCACCTGGTGCATTTCCACGGCTGGCTGGGGATCTGAACCCTGGTCTTCCAAAATCCTAGCTCAACACTCACACCAGCAAACCATGCTGGATCTCCTTGATCAGATCCATTCTGAGGAGTGTTGCCCCTGCTTTCCTCTGAGGCTGAGAAAGTGTTGCTTGCCCAAGATTACCTACTGAATTTTTACAACTGATCAGAGATTCAAACCCTGGTCTTTGGCAGTCCTAAATCAACACTCAAACCACTACACCATTCTGCCTCTCACAGGGTTTTCCTAGCCAGATCTACTGAAAAGGGGTTTGCCACTGTTTTCCTCTGAGGCTGAGAGTCCGTGATATTTCAACCCCATCTTAGGGATTTCTTGGCAAGATTAATTTAGAGCAGGTTTGCTATGGCTTCCTAAGAGAATGTGACTTGCCCAATGGGCTTTTATGGCTCAATAGGGATTCAAACCCCAAGCTCCTTGAGTCTTAGCTCAGCACTGAAACCACTGCTTCAGGCTGTTGCACCTATTTTGGCTGTAAATCTCAGCACCTTGGAAAGTTCCTTTAAAATGTTGCTTAAAACCCACAGGATTTTCACTGTCCCACTGACGTGGGATTTACTGGCCTTCAGTGCCCTCTGTCCCAACTACTATAATAGAATCCTAGAATCATAGGGTTGGAAGACACCAGAAGGGACCCCCATTCTGCCACGCAGGAAGACATAATCCAAGCACTTCCTTTGACAGATGGCCATCCAGCCTTTCTTTAAAAACCTCCAAAGAAGGAGACTCTACCACACTCCCAGGCAGCAGCCTATTCCACTGACAAACAGCTCTTAGCATCAGGAAATTCTTCCTAATGTTTAGGTGGAGTCTTTTTTCCTGCAGTTTGAAACCATTGCTCCATGTCCTTGTCTCTGAAGCAGCAGAAAACAAGCTTGCTCCATCTTCTGTATGACATCCCTTCAAATATTTAAATATATCCATCATGTCACTCCTTAACCTCCTCCCTTCCAGGCTAAAGCATTGCCCTGCATTTAAATTCACGCTTCAGAAGGCACGATGCCATTCATCCTAAAGCTACAGACTGCCTGTCGTAGCCGAGGGCTCCAGCTTCATTTTGGGTCCTACTCTGAATTGAAAGTGATGGGGGAGAGCTCCCTACCCCAGTGTAGCTGGATGAGTATCTCCTGCCACACACAGTGCCCTGCTTGGACCACAGGATGGTGATGTCTATGACCACTTTTATATCTCCAGACCTCCGAGAACTACAAGAACATTAAAGTCATCATTAACCTTTTCAAAGCATAACCTTCAGGAAAGCTTGAAGGAATACTTCTCACATCAACACTTAAAAAGGGCTGGAGAGACTGAGGCCATTTCCGCACTAGACTGTTATAGCGCTATGATTCCACTTTCAACCTCCTACAGAATCCTGTTTGAAACTGCAAACCCCAGGATTTCGTAGGAGGCTGAAAGTGGAATCATAGCGCTATAACAATCTAGTGAGGAAATGGCTTGAGATTGAGAGAGACAGAGAGGGAGAAGGAAAATCAAAGTCATATAATCATAGAGGAGGAAGGGAGTTCAGGTCATCTTTTACTTGCTGCACAGAAATGCTGTTTTACGTACAGAAAAAACTGTGCCAATTTTGCACCCAATAATTTCCAAACTGTGAAGATTCTCATCAGTCCAGAATCTTCCTTGTCGCAGTTTCCCAATATGCGAGAAACACACTTTTCAACCATTTGTGAACATATTCTAATATTCTTTTTTCCCTCTCTAGAATACCTACATTGTAGTTGCAGGCGTATGTATTTTCCACCACAAAATTTGGTCCTGACTAGAGCGCAGAAAAGTTACCTTTATTCCTGTTACCAAGAAGAAAAAGAGAACTATCCCAGAATTTGTGCATCTCTCTCTCTCCCCCTGTATATGTGTGTGTATTAAAAAAACCACTTCTCTCCCAGCTTGAGTTCAAAGTCTGCAGGTTTTAATTTCCTTCAGAAAATGATTTGTTTTCCCTCTATGCTCGTACCCATGAGGCTAAGACGGCAATTACAGGAAATAGGGGAAAAGACCTGCCGTTTAGTCACCGGGAAATTTTTAATCACCTGCCACCACTCTGTTTTCTTCCCATCTCGAAAAGAGATGCCCTGCGCTGAACTGCTCCAAAGGAAGAACTCCTTTTCCAACGTCCGGGCTGTAGTCTGAGCCACAGAGCCAGCCAAGGAGGCGTTGGGGGGAGAGGGACCCCTTGTCGATAGCTCGCATCCCTGAGTACATTCGGAAGTTCATTAAAAGAAGACTGTGTCCTTTTTGCTGCCGGGCTAATCTTTATTAACGAGGCGCGCGGCATCCAAAGAGACGGAGAGCTTCCCTGAGAGAATCTGACAGGCCCCGCGAGAGACATGCCAGATCCTGTGGTCGAACCGCACCATGGGGCTTTTCAAATTAGCACATTTATTTATTTTAATTCCTCACTGTCTGACCCCGTAAAGGAGCAGCCTCGTTCACTTTAACGGCATCAGACAAAACTCCGCTGCCACGTCACGTCGGCTCGGTCTCATTGAGCTCCGTGGTTGAAAAGACTGCGGAGGGTTTTTAAACCAGGCTCTGCTCAACGCTGGGACCCTCCAGAAGTGTCCCATCACCCTAGGCTAATTCAGGCCGATGGGAGATGTAGTCCAAGCTACCAAGGTGGTTGGATCAGCTTGGAGGAGCTTGACTGAGGCTATAATCTAGAATCATAGAGTTAGGAGAGACCCCCAGGGCCAACCAGTCCAGTCTCATTCTGCCATCCAGGAAGACACAAAGTACTCCCAAGAGATGGCCATCCAGCCTCCATCTAAGAACCTCCAAACAAGGAGACTCCACCACACTCCCGGGCAGCAGTGTAGTCCACTGTCCAACTGCTCTTACCATCAGGAAGTTCTTCCCAATGTTTAGATGGAATCTCTTCTTCCTGAAGTTTGAGGCCATTGCTCCATGTCCTAGTCTCTGGAGCAGTAAAAAACAAACTTTCCCCCTCTGCTATATGACATCCCTTCAAATCTTTAAACATAGCTATCATGTCACCTTTAAACCTTCTCTTCTCCAGACTCAGATTTAAACATAGGGTTCTACAATCTCAGGGAAGCGTACAATATAGAAAATTTAAAACACTTCCCAATTAATGCCATAAACAATTTTGAAAAGATTACTAAAAAAAAAAAAAAAAGCAAAAATTAAAAGCACTTTAAAAGTTACAACACTTTGAACTACTTTATGAACCCTGCAATGATTGCCAAGAGTACATTGCTTTTTAAAAGTAACCTCTCAAGCTCTGTTGTACGGTGCTGCCAGCTATACGCAAAGGTGAACAGGACACCTTTTTGTCTGCTTGTCTATTGTTATTGCACTATAATTCCACTTAACTACTATGGCTGCAACCTATGAAATCCTACGGTTTGTAGTCTTGGGAAGTACCGGAACTCTATGGCTGAGAATTCTAAATATCCCTCCCTAAACTGCAAACATCATGATTCCATAGAACAGAATGGTGGCAGTTAAAGTGGAATCATAGTGCAATAGTTGTGTAGTGTGCAAAGGCCCCCAGTTTCTCTCTGCTCCTCCCACTTTCCTCCTTTGTCCTTAGCTCACTGCAGTTGCTGCAAACTGCGTTCAAAGCACAAATGTTATTTGTACTCAGCTCAGAAGAGGGGAGAGGAGAGGAGGGGATGGAATATTACCCTTCCCAGTTGGCTCAGGCAAAAGCAAACTGCTACAATCTCTCCTAGGTCAACCTACAACTTCTGCCATCTTGACCGCACTCAGATTTTGCTTGGCCCCATGCGTCGTGGTACTCATCCGCGAAATATTATCCCACCAACTCCACACAAATGCAGACAGGCATATTTTTCACCGCTTCCATTCCCCTCCCTCAATTTCTCTCACCAAGACACTTGGCTGGCCTGCTCCTGACCTCTCTTGCTGCTCCTGAAACAGGAGCAATAACATCTCTGAACTTTTTCAACACCCCGAAGTGCCCGGGAAGGTTCCTAGCATCACGCTGCTTAATTAACTGTAATCCCCGATTAGCAAGCATTAAAGGCGGATTAAAAGGAGAAAGGCACCTAAGCTATGATGCAAAAAAGATAAGAAGCAGAAAACAAATAAAGGTCCGAAGTGTGCTTCCGAAAGGCTGACTTTTCTTGCGGTATTCTGTGGCTCTGGCTGTCTCTTCTCCAAGCCGTTCTTAAACACAGCAGCTGAAAGCCACAACCAAGAATAGACGCGCAGCACGTTTTTCAAATCAACACCTCTTCATTCTTTGTTGGACTCCAGTAGAAAGAATAAGGGAGATTAGTCAAGCAGAAGGGATCGGCAGAGAAAGGATTTCTTCCTCTCTTTCAATGTTATGAACAGGAGTTCTATCCAATTCACCGGAGGAACCACAGACTTAAGGGGGTCAATTCCCTTTTGATGTTCTGCCATGATTCCCCCCTCTTTCCTTTTGCCAAACAGGAAAGACAATCTTCTCTCCCCTGCCAACCTCCAGCACCCTCTACCTCTCTCTCATCTACAAGACCAAGGCCATTTCCGCACCACACTGTAATAGTGCTATTATTCCACTTTCAACTCCCTGTGGAATTCTGGGGTTTGTAGCTTCCTGAGGCCCAAGAGCTCTCTGGCAGAGAATTCTCAATGCCCCTCCCTAAACTACAAACCCCAGGATTCCACAGGATGTTGAAAGTGGAATAATAGCACTATAATAGTCTAGTGAGGAAATGGCTCAGAATCACAGAATCATAAAATCTTATAATTGGAAAGGGCATCATGGTCCATGAAGTCCAACCTTGCACTCAGTGTAGGAAATCCTGTTAAAGCATCCCCAGCAGGTAGCTGTCTGGCCTCTCTTTGAAGACATGAAGAGAAGGAGACCCACCACCTCCCTAGGCAATTGGTTCCATTGCCCAACCGCTCTCACCGTCAAGAACTTCCTCCTGTGATAACTGAAGCCCCGGTCAGAGCTGCTGAGGACGAGCAGCAGCTGTGGGTCCCTGTGGCTCTGGCTGGGGAGGAGTCCTGCAGCTCAAGAGCTCCCCTGCTGCCATGGACCAAGCAGGCGTGGACGTTCCTCTACCTGCTCCTTTGGGGCAACAGGGATCCGATTCTGAAGATGCTTTGGAGCCTGTGTCAATCAGCCCACAAACAAGGGGGAGACTCAAGAAAGCTGAGCAAAGGGAGGCTTCCTTGATGAAGTTCAAGAAGCAGTGACTAGCCACACCTGTGTCTTGGGCTATATAACTGCCTGCCTGGAAGCTTTCCTTTGCTTGTGGCAAACTTTCTGCAAGCCCTCTCCTTGCTTCTAGCACCTGGCTCCTGATACCTTGGATTGATCTCTTGGCTCAAGACCCCTGGCTTCTGGAACTCTGACTACAGCTTTTGCTTGTCGCTCTGGCTTAGGTAAATGGACTTCCCTTGAGTAAGTGCTTCCTTGACTCCTCCTGGCAGGACTCTGCTAGCTCTCCCACTCCCTTCTCTGGGCTGTCTCGCCACCCGGGTCTCTGACCCTGACACCTCCTGACATTCACTTGAAATCTACCTTCCTGTAACTTCAAACCATTTGCCCTGGTCCTACCTTCTTGCGCAGCAGAGGACAGGCCTGTTGCCTTCCCTGAGGGGCCATCATGTCCCCCCTTAGTCTTCTCTTCACCAAGCTGAACACGCCCAGCTCTCTCAACCTTTCCTTGTGCTGAACCTGCTCCAACTTGTCTACATCCTTCCTAAAATAAGGTGCCCAGAACTGAATGCAGGACTCCAGAAGAGACCTTACTAGTGCAGAATAAAGTGGGTTTGGACTTCAGCTCACAGAATCCCTGACCATCAGTCATGCAGAACAGGACTTATGGGTGACAAAGTCCAGAACATCTGGAGGCCCAATGGTCAAGAACCACTGGACCAGAGGTCCCTTGCAACTCTGTGATTCTAATCTACTATATAAAAGCCAAAGTTTGTATGTTTGTTTGTCTGTGTTGGGTGAAGACCTCATATGATTGGCTGTGTGAGGTGAAGACCTCATATGATGGGCTGCCTGAGAAGATTCTATGGAGTCCTGGGGTTTGCAGTTTAGGGAAGCGCCTTTAGAATTCTCAGCCAGAGAGCATTTGGGCCTCAGACAACTGTGTCTGTCTTGAATAGGTTGGTTGCTATGTAGATGAGGCCTAGCAGCAAGGAGGAGGGCAGTGCATTTCCCTCAGGAACCCAACCTCTGTATGTTAAAAACTCTGAATACAGATTGGATTGGGGAAATACGGGGGACAGCTACAGGGACTGGACAAGACAGTTTGGGGAATTAGAGACACAGGATCTCAAATCTTTCTAACAAGTACTATCTACGAGAAAATAAAATGCTCGGCAGCGCTGAATATATATGCTAGTATGCTATATTTAGAAAGCAACAAACAGAGTTGTTGAAGGCGTGCCTAGGCAACTCTCAGGCCATTTCTGCACTACACTCTTATAGCGCGATTATTCCACTTTCAACATCCTATGGAATCCTGGGGTTTGCAGTTTTGGGAGGGGCCTTTGAGGATGGCCTTTGAGGCCCCTCCCGAAACTGCAAACCCCAGGATTCCATAGGATGTTGAAAGTGGAATAACCGCGCTATAAGAATGCAGTAGAGAAATGGCCTCATTCTCCATGCTGGTGCAGAAGGAGGCCCAAGGAGGCAACATTTTGAGACATTTCCCGGTAGGTGAGTGTCTTGGACCTGCTCCTCCGAGACCACTTATTCCCACTTGCTATTTGTGTGCATGCGTGCGTGCTGGTGTGGCAGGGACAGGAGGGAGGAGAACTTGTTGACAGCTGAAAGGTAAAAGCAAATATTGTATTTTTAGAGCACCGTGCTGACTTTTACAGGCATCTCCGTTGCGAGCGGCCGTTCCTCTGACACTAAGCTGAGCCACCGCATGAAAAATAAAGAAGGAGACAGAGAAACACACACACACACACGTGTGTACTGTGGCGACCGTACTTCCAGGGCATAATGAGTCACTGTCCAAAGTCTAAAATGAGAAATAAATAATTTTATGGGAGCTGTCGTTGCTCCTGGAGGCATAAGAGAGGGGAGGAAAACCACCCTGGAGAGTCAACATTCTCCAAAATGTTCCGGTTCCCATTTTGACCCACTTCTCCCTTTGTTTGAATGAGGCCTTTTAACATTTCCACAGATCCAAATGGTGGCAGAAGCCAAAGAATGTCCTGGTGAAGTATTAAAAGGGGATGCGGGGAATAAAAACAGGGGTCCATTCACAATTATAGCAACTACAGCAGTCTGATTCCACTTTCACTGCTAGGGCAACATCCTACGGAATCCTGGGATTTGTAGTTTAGGGTAAGGTATTCAGCATTCTCAGACAGAGAGTTCTAGTGTACCCCAGAACTACACACTTCAAGATTCCATAGGGTGCAGCCGTGAGAATTAAAGCAGAATCATAGCACTATATTTGTGTAGTGTAAAAGAACCCTAATTGCTATGGAATCCTGGGATTTGCAGTTAAAGGAAAGTACTTAGATTTCTTAGCCAGAGAACAATACTGCCTGACCAAACTACAAAGCCCAGGATTCTACAGGATGGTAATTAAAGTGGAAACATAGTGCTATAATTGTGTAGTACGGAAAGGCTTTGGTACAAACCGAACTACAGGAGTACGGGTTGTATTGCTCTACAACTTCAGCGCCATCAATGCTGCAGTCTGAACAGCTATGTTGAAGGCTGAAAGGGTCTGCCACAGATGGCCACGTGGCAAACTAGAACTCCCAACCACAATGTCCCCCATCCAAACCTTACCCCTACAAGCTAATGAAGCAATTCTCCCTCTCTTTTTTTAAAAATAATTTTATTAGGAAGAATTTTCGATTTATGACTACCCTGAGGCGAGCCTATCACTTGGCTTTCGGGAGCTGAGAGACCGTGACGCAACCAAGGTCACCCAATGGGTTTCCACGGCTGAGTGGGGAATCCAACCCTGCTCTCCAGGGCCTGTAGTCCAGTGCTCAAACAACTGCACCACGCTGGCTCTCTATCACTACTTACCGCGATCCAAGATGTTCTTGATCATTTTTAAAATGTCTAGTCCTCATTCTCAGTGCATATTTTTACAGTAAGCTTCTAGTCCTCATGAGTGTGAGCTTCTGCTCCTTGTGTGTATTTGGGTGTGGATGTGTATTTTTCTTAGGAATGAAACAGGCAATATTGGGAGTAATCTGAGAAGTCCTGGTTCATCTGGCAACTGAAAGTATTTACATTGCCACAGAACGTTTGCATCCCTACCTCTCCCTCTGGTACTGCAGGGAATCCCCTGTTTTAAGCTCTTTCTGCTCTCAATAGTCCAGCTTGCATAAAGAATGCATAGATCAGAAAGTCATTTCTTACGTTAAAACCAGCCTCCTGACCTTCCAGCTCTCCCTGCTTTCCCCCTTCCTTGCAATAAACTTGGCAGAGGGGTCACCTCTCTGAAAAGCCCTGTTCAAAGGGAAATTAAACCACATCTATGATTTAAAACAATATATGCACTGTGTGTGTGTACAGATATAGATATAGATATAGATATATAGATGGACACATGCACACGCTTGTGAATTTGCATTGGCTTCAAAGGTAAGGTGAACGAATAGAGACGACAAGCGTTGCTCATCTGCGTGACCTGCTTTTGAATAAACAACGTTATATACCACTGTCAATTATCTCCAAAGTACAAAGTGTTCCACTGCCAAAAAAAGACCGTCAGCAGCAGCTGGTCAAAAAGGACACATCCATGTACCGAAGTGAGCGCTTAATCTTTTTGTGTTCCTGTATAATTTTATACAAATGGAGTTGGTCTGTAAGCCGCGGACAAGATGTTGCTGCGCCTTCTCCGTTTCCCTCCTGCCCCATTTTTTCCATAAAGCATCTAATTGCAGGCTTCGGCGAGAGAGGCGCAGGTATTGTTAGGGAAAAGAAACAAGGCAGGCTTTGCAGAGGCTGGTAATCAGACTTCTAACAGTAAAGTGGAAAAACAAATCATTACTTGCATCTCCCAGACGGAAACAATAATAATAATAATAAAAAACTCTAATAGGACCCATAGGCTAAATATTCTTCTTTATTATGGCTTCATTATGCAATATCATTCAATAGTAAAACGGCCTTTGTTGTTGTTCTTTTGCTTTATAATGTTGGCTCCCCAAAATTCAAAGTCTTTAAAGACAAACATTATTGTGATGACGGCTAGGAACAACGCAGACCTGGTGTCCTGTTAACTCTGCCCTCCTTGGAGAGCTAAAAGCATCAGCCAATATGTGATGGAAGTGATCCCATTTATTCATTCATTTATTAAAATATTTCTGCACCCACCCTACATCAAGAGATCTCAGAGAGATGAAAAAGTAAAGTCAATGCAAATGGGTCAAAACCATTTAAAACAATTTTTTGAAAAATAATTAAAAATGTATTGAAAAGCTGAAACAGACTTTAAGGAATTAAAACGGTTTTAAACCATGTGGTTAATATTCTGAGAGTCATTGGTGAGGACTAAAGACTTTAAATGTTTTTATTTGAAATCTAAATAAAACCAACATCAGCACCCATTAAGTATCCATGGGGAGGGCGTTTCGGAGTGAGGAGCCACAGCTAAGAAGGCTCCCTCCTAAATTCTCCCACAATATATTTGCCCCACTGGTGAACACAGAGATATTGGAAACAAGTAATTGAAAATCCAGGCTGAGATCCTACTTTACCAACTTAGGCCATTTCCACACTAGACTGTTACAGTGCTGTTATTCCACTTTCAACCTCCTATGGAATCCTGGAGTTTGCAGTTTAGTTTGCAGTCCCTAAACTGCAAACCCCAGGATTCCATAGGAGGTTGAAAGTGGAATAATAGCACTGTAACAGTCTAGTGCGGAAATGGCCTTAGTTATAAATGTATAATTAGGTGCTGTTTCTTTGCCTGCCTCCCTAAACCCTCCTTAAAAGCCAGCTGTTGCACCGAGCTATGGAGGTCTCTTCTGTTGGCGATCGGGGTGCTGCAGGATGAGCTCTTCATCCCCCTCTTGCCAGCAGATGAAGAATTGTGAGAGTGGTCCTGCCTCTGATTGCTGCTCGCTGGAGGCTGGACATGGCATCCTGCTGTGCTCCAGTCACCAGAAGAATAGACTTCCATCTCTCATAATAGCTTCCCGCAGTCTAAGGTGGAATTTGGTGGCCAGGAAGGTAAGATTTACAATGGTGTCAATAGCACCATGATCATGAATAAATAGCATAATTGAATACGAAGCAGTTACAGATTTGTAACTGTAATATAGGACGCCAGCCATTCTTTCTATCTGTTTATTACACTTATTAACTTTTATTGCACCAGTAAAACACCTTCACTTATGCTTGTCAGGTCAATAAGAGGTGACATGGTAGCCACGTTGAAATATTTGAAAGGATGTCAAATGGAAGATGGGGCAAGCTTATTTTCTGCCGCTCCAGAGACTAAGATATGGAGCAAGGGATTCAAACTACATGAAAGGAGAGATTCCACCTAAACCTTGGGAAGAAGAACTTCTTGACGGTAAGAGCAATTCGACAGTGGAATCCATTTCCGCCTGGAAGCGGTGGAGTCTCCTTCTTTGGAGTTTTTTTAAAGAGAAGTTGGTTGGCCATCTGTAAAGGGAAGGCTTTGATTGTGTCCTCCTGCACAGCAGAGTCAGGTTAGACTGGATTTGGCCCTTGGGGGTCTCTTTCAACCCTCCAATTCTTTGACAACGCTATTGTACTGTTTTCTTAGCAAGATGACTTCAGAGAAGGTTTGCCTTTGCCTTGCTGTGAGGCTGAGAGAGTGTGACTTTTGTTCAACTTGAATCGAGAAGGACACTGACAAGCCGGAACGCGTCCAGAGGAGGGCAACCAAAATGGTAGAAGGCCTGGAAACCTTGAAGCTCTATGAGGAGTGGCTTAGAGACCTGGGCAAGTTTAGCCTGGAGAAGGTTAAACGGTGACACGGTAGCTGTATTTCAATATCTGAAAGGAAGATGGAAGATGGGAGAAGCTTGTTTTCTGCTACTTCAGAGACTTTAGGATTCTATAGTTCTGGAATATGACTTCATTATATTCTTTCTGCACTAAAAAATCAGCTAGCTAGCAGGTGCTACTTGTCCCTTTCCTGCTTCGCTCTGTTCTTCACCAACAGGCGCTCTGTAAGAAATCTGTTTGCCATGCCTTCTCTGAGGAGAAACTCAAACAGAAGCAAAAGAACCTGGCACCCGAACTGCTGAACAAAGACAATAGGGAAGAGACTGATTACTCATCTACTGCAGACACATTTTTTAAAAAATCTGCACTTCCACGTATTATCATCTGCCAGCTTCCTTGGAAAAAGCAGGATGAAATGTTGTATCTGGACCTATATTTCAAGTGAACAAGGCACAAAGAATTACACGATGGAGAAAGAAAGGCCACTTCCACCCTATACTGTCCTAATGCTATTATTCCATTTTCAACCTCCTGTGGAATTCTGGGGATTTGTAGTTTTCTGAGGCCAAAGAGCTCTCTGGCTGAGCATCCTAAATGCTCCTCCCTAAACTGCAAACCCCAGGATTCCACAGGACGTTGAAAGTGGAATAAGAGCACTATCACAGTCTAGTGCAAAAAAGCCCAAACGCTTCATCTTCAGACAGCTCTTTCAGCGGTTCCAGCCCACCTCAGGCCAAATCCTTAGCTCACTCAAAGGATGGCTCTACTGAGATGCTGTCGTAAGATTATATTAAGAAGGCGCAAGGAAAGAACATTCGGATGTTTCACCCAAGGACAGTAGTGCCGTTATGCACAGCACTTGGCTATCCCACAACGATTCCCTCTTTTCCAAGAAGTGGCCTTATGGTTGCACACTGGCTTGAGTTTCCTCACTTTTGTGCGTGTGTGTGTGTGTGAGAGAGAGAGAGCTCACTTGCTTCTAGGATTCACAGAAGACATTTCTGCCCTAGACTGTTGTAGCGCTATGATTCCACTTGCAACATCCTATGGAATCCTGGGGTTTGCAGTTTTGGGAGGGGCCGGCCGAGGGCCATCCAACCCAACCCCAATCTGCCATGCAGGAAGACACCATCAAAGCATTTCTGACAGATGGCCATCCAGACTCTGCTGAGTAACCATCAAAGAAGGAGACTCCACCAGACCCATAGGCAGCAGCATAGTCTATTGCCAAACTGTTCTTACCATCACAAAGTTCTTTCTAATGTTTAGGTGGGATCTCTTTTCCTGTAGTTTGAATCCATTGCTGTGTGTCCTCATCTCTGGAGCAGCAGAAAACAAGCTTGCTCCATCTTCCATCTCTTCAAATATTTAAACACAGCTATCACCTCTTCACCTTCTTTTCTCCAGGCTAAACATACCCAGCTCCCTAAGCTGGTCCTCATAGGGCTTCATGGTTTCCAGGCCTTTGGCGATTTTGGTCACCCTCCTCTGGACATCTTCCAGCTGTGGCTCCACTGAGAAATTGTCAGCAAACTTGTGGGAAGGCTCCATTGACTCTTACGGGTGTTGCACAAGCCACACAAACTAAGGACTCAAGCGTCGTTGGAGCCCAACAACTCTGCCCCCCTGGTTTGTCATCTGCTTAGATCATCCTGGTTGAGATCCTACATCTGGACTGTGCAGGGTAAATATCCTGAGGCCTGCTGGGTCAGCGTCCTATGTATCTCACCAGTCAGGGCAAGCACTGTCGGAAGACATAGGACAAGGTGGTGGCGGCACTCTCAGTGGTGGCACTCCAGCTGCAGAACAACTTCCCAATTGGCCTCAACACTGCTTCCATTCTGGCATCACTTAAGGCTTGGCTTTTTATTAAAGCCTCTGAACCACAATGGTCTCATACAAACGAACAGCTTTGGACTCTACTAAACTCAAGACCTTTCTGCACAAGACTGTTCTAGTGCTATTATTCTGCTTTCAACCTCCTACGGAATCCTGGGGTTTGCACTTTAGGGAGGGGCATTTAGACTTCTCAGCCAGAGAGAGCTCTTTGGCCTCAGGAAACTACAAACCCCAGAATTCCCCCAAGGATGTTGACTGTGGAATAACAGCACTATAACCGTGTAGGGCGGAAACGGCCATAGTCTTTACATTTATTCTATTGTTTAACAAATTTCTAGATTGTTTACATCATTTTTTACTGCTTTAAATGCTTTTGCTTCAAGTATTTTAATATCAGTAGTTCAAGGATCCTGGTCCAAAAGGAGTCGAGAAGATGGAGTCTAAGCTTATGCTCACAGAGCTATGGCCCTTTCCGCACAGCATCTGCTATGCAAAAGGGCGCCTGGAGTGTCGCGCAATTGTGAGGAGCGATCTGCATGACGCACTCACAATCCTGCGATGCCCCAGGTGCCGGTAGGCACCGACCGTGCACCTTTTCATTTTCAGCTGGAAGTTGAAAATGGTGCAAGATCGCACATTGCTCCCGGGTCCCACGCGCACTTACCTGGCACGCGGAGCCTCCGGAGCTATGCCGGTCGTGCTTCCTGCCCCAGTGCAGCCTAGGAAACTCCCAGGCTGCACTGTGGAAGGAAGAGGCGGGGCTCTCGTGTGAGCAGGCAGCTCGTGCAGAGCTAAAGCAGCACGGAGGCGAGAGCCTCTCGCTGGAGGCTGCTTGCGCGATCCCCGCATCCCAGCGCCGGAAAAGGTAAGGTGCGGAAAGGGCCTATGTGACGATAGTAACACACCCCCTTGTTAGTAGATTGTGGCATTGGACAGCTGACTCTTCAACCTATGGGCATGGTTTGAGCATTGTGCTATGAATCTGGAGACCAGAGTTCAAATCCCCACTCAGCAATGGAATCCCACTGGGTGATCTTGGGCAAGTCACACACTCTCAGCCTCAGAGAAAGGCAAAGGCAAAACCCCTACAAACAGATCTTGCAAAAAAAGACAAAACCAAAAAAACACCCTGTGATAGGCTTTCCTTAGGGTCACTGTAAGTCGGAAAAAACTTGAAGGCACACAACAACAGCAACAAAAACAAGAACTATATGCAATGCACAATGGTACTACACAATTAACTCTGCATCTGTGAATGGAATCCATCCATTCCACATCATATGAAATGCCCTAAGATTTTGGAGGGGGACTTAAAATATGTACATACATACATACATGCAAACATTTGGCCCTCCGTATCCATGAGATTTGCATCCACAGATTCAACCAACCACAGCTTGAAAATATTGGGAGTCCAAAAAAGCAAACCTTGATTTTGCTATGTGCCAACCAATATGCTGGTGTGTAGGCATAGCCCTGACACACCCTGCTGCCATTTTACAGATCCTCAGGGTCTCTCTGGTACTTAAGTTGTTTGATATTTTATATAAGGGGCACCATTTTACTACACCATTGTATATAATGGGACTTGAGCATCCATGGACTTTGGTATGCACAGGAGAGGGGGTTGTCCTGGAACCAAATCCCAGTGGATAACAAAGGCCCACTGTATCTCCCACAAAATAATTCAGGCCTTTTCTGCATGACACGCTTATAGTGCAATTATTCCACTTTCAACCTCCTAGGGAATCCTGGGATTTGCAGCTTCGAGAGAGGCCGGCCGGCCCCTCTCGAAGCTGCAAACCCCAGGATTCCCTAGGAAGTTGAAAGCGGAATAATCGCACTATAAGCGTGTCGTGCAGAAAAGGCCCTAGTAATCTCACTCCATGCAAGCATGTTCTCACAGCTCGCGTTGCCCATTCTTGACAGTCGGGACGCACAAGGAGTCAAAATGGAGTCACATTGGGGCATGGTGCAGGCCATTGTAATGGCTGGGCACGTTTGAAGGGTCTTTCCAGATAAGGAGGGTGGGTGGGTTAAAGGGCTTAGTTTTGCAAGGAATTCCTTCTCTCGCAAAAGACATTTATTCCCCCGCCTGTTATTTATAGAGCTCACGCACAGCAGACGCATTTCAGGTGGCATTAGGGTAACACGCCAGGCTTCTTAGCATGCCGCAGAGGGAATGGAAATTCTTGATTTGCACATCGAAAGGCTCGGGGGTTAAATCGGGACAGCCGCAAGTGTTTTTGACATGCAAAGATGAACATGGAAATTCCCCACTTGTCAAAAAAAGGCAAAGGGAGCATCTGAAATGATGTTTGCCAGGATGGAAACAACATTCTCTCTCTCCTGTGTTCCCTGCCTAGTCATCTGGGTGCTTAAATAAAACAGTGAGACCGAGGCTGTCGGTAGTTTTGCATCCACAGAGTAGGCCAGTCTCTCTCTCTCCCTTAAACATCTATTCCTCTTGCAAATCTTCTGCGCTGCATTCTCTCCTAGCTCAGCCAGCTGCTCTACAGCAGCCTTCCCCAGCCCGGTACGCTCAGGATCTCTTGGACTACAGATCCCATCAGCCCGCTCTCTAGCATTAACATGTTATGTGTTAGCCCAGTTTCATGCTTGTTCCTAGAAAATCCAAAAATGTTAGAGTCGGAAGGGACCCCAAGGGTGAATCAGTCCAGCCCCTTCTGCCATGCAGGAAGGCACCATCAAAGCATTCCCACCAGATGGCCATCCAGCCCCTATTTAAAAACCTCCAAAGAAGGAAGAGACTCCACCACACTCCATTGAGGCAGCAGTAGATTCCACCGTCGAACTGCTCTTACACTCAAGAAATTCTTCCTGATGTTTAGGTGGAATCTCTTTTCCTGTACACGGGGCCCCCGTCTCATACAACCTTTGCATACCCAAGTGTGAGGTTGTACAAACTGTTGCATACCTTTATAGTCAACAGATGCAGTGGATAAGTGCCCGTGCTGTTGCAGGTGCATCAGTTGACTATAATGGGATGCAATACTTTGTGTTTTTTGTTGTACATGGAGGTTCTTGGAACAGAATCCCTGCATACTGTTGGAATTGACAAGACTTCCAACTTTAGTTATTATGGGATTAATTGGTCTATTGGTGTTATAGAGGAGTTTCACCTGCTACTGTTATTGGAAGCAGTTGTAAAGGCTCTATAAGAGTAGCATTCTCTCAGTGAAGATTCACTTCCTGATTTGCTGTTGCTGCAGTTTGTATCATATCCTGCTTCATCGTGGTATTGCATTATATTTTGATATATTTTGTATTTATATGTTAACTTGCCCAACTTGCTCATGTTCTCTTTTAACCTTTTGTACATTAAGAACCTATATGCTATTTTTATCTTTTAACTAGAATATATAAAAGACTATGTCTCTTTCCCTATTTTGTCTTCTGAATTTCCTTTTTTATTTACAACAAATTTGGTAGCAGAGGATGGTTGCAAAAGGTTTTACCCAAAGATATGGAATTGATTATCTGGACACGTTTGCAGCAGTTGTTAACCTGACAACACTCAGGACACTCCTTAGCATAGCAAGTTCAAGAAATATGTTTGTGGAACATCTAGATGTTTACAACACATACACAATGGGCACATTGAATCCATTGCTCCATCTCCTAGTCTCTGGAGCAGCAGAAAACAAGCTTGCCCCCATCCTCTGTATGACATCCCTTCAAATATTTAAACATGGCTATCATGGCACCTCTTAACTTTCTTTTCTCCAGGCTAAATATACCCAGCTCCCTAAGCCGCACATTGTAGCGCTTCATTCCAGGCCAAAAAGACCCTGAATTATGAAACGTTTCTGGTCACAAACATTTCAGATAAGGAATTCTCAACCTGGACCAAGAAGATTTAAGCCCATGTGAAATGGGTACATCTGTGCTTCTGCAGCCACGAACTCAGTATGTCCACCATCCAATGGCCCAAAAAGTTCAACCACACGTGTAAGGGAACTTAGAGACGTGTAAGATACCAACAAGATTCCATCCACAGCTCACCATGGGCATTTCCAGGAGCGTTTCACCGCACGTCACGAGCGGTGCTTTTCACTCCGACTTACCCTGATTCCTATCTGCACAGCCTCCAATTTCCACCAAAACAAAGCAGAGAAAACCGTTTGTAGCTTCCGCATCGTTAATTCTCGTGGAACTCCTATTCCCCTCCCTCACTCCACCCCGCTGCCGCTGATTGGTCAATTTTTTTAAAAAAGAAGTTATAGAAACTGTTGCTACGTTTTAGCACAAGTGTGCGAATCGATGTAACACTTCTGCACGTAGGAAAAAACGCAGCAGAAATGGTTTGTGTGGTTTATATTGGAGTTTTCCCGTTTTTACAACACATCCGTTTCATGTCGATGTTAACCGTGCTAAGACCTCAACTCGTGCGGAACCCCGGAGGACAGAACGATGTCAAACCAGTTTAATGTGCAGATGTAAAAGCGACAATACAATGCTACTGCGATGTATCAGTCTTGTGCGGAAAGGGCCCAAACAGCACCGCAAGCGACATCACCTCACTTCTGGTGATCCATTTTGAAGGGGAAAGGGAGGGGAGATACTTGGAAAGGGTGTTCTGAAGAGGTTTGAGAGAGTTGGGGGAGAGCTTTTTCCAGCTTTACCTGCATGGCTGATGCCTGGGGGCCATTTTGGGGCAATTTCCAGCTTTCCAGCCCATTGCCACCTTAGTTGTTCTAAAAAGCACCCCCTCCCAATATCCCGACTTTACCTATATACTCTAGTGCAGTCGTGCCCTGTAAGATATGATGAGGGAGGCATAGCTACCCACCAACAGGATTCTATGGCCATTTCCGCACGAGACTGTTATAGCGCTATTATTCCACTTTCAACATCCTATGGAATCCTGGGGTTTGCAGTTTAGGGAGGGGCCTTTGAGGATGGCTTACAAAACCTAAACAGATACAGGTAAACGTTCACATCACTAAAGCGTACAGAAGTTAAAATATACTTAAAAGCGGCAACACTGTGAAAACCTCAGAAAAAACAGGAGACACAACTCAAGTGCTCCATAAATGAACGATTTCGACTTAACACAATTCTTTCTGTCCAATAAAAGGTGTGAGTGTTTCAGCTCCAGGTATTTCTGCTATTAAATTTCAAATAGCGCCCGAAGAAGACTTTTGAAAGCCTCTACAACCTGAAATGAGTCGGGCTTTATTTAAAACTAGCATATATACCTGGTGTTGCCCAGGATTTTATTTTCTCATAGGTGATGCCTGTTAGAAAGATTTGAGATCTTGTGTCTCTAATTCCTCAAACTGCCTTGTCCAATTACCTGTAACTTTTCCTCATATTTCCCCAATGCAATCTGTATTCAGAGTTATTAATAAGCAGAGAATACACTGCCCTCCTCCTTGCTGCTAGGCCTCATCTCCACAGCAACCGGTCTATTCAGGACAGACACAATTGACTGAGGTCCAAGAGCTCTCTGGCTGAGAATTTTCAAGGCCCCTTCCTAAACTGCAAACCCCAGAATTCCATAGAATCTTCTTAGGCAGCCAATCCTATGAGGTCTTTGCCTGCGGCCAATCATATGAGGTCTTCGACTGACACAGACAAACAAACATTGACTTTTATATATTAGATCAGGAAATCATTCCTTTGTTGAGCACCTCGACATGGGTCCCCAATTTCTTATGTGGATTTTATTGGGTACTCTCCATTTTTGCTTCCTTCAACAGAGTAGAAAATCATTTAAATGTATATCCATTAAAAATTAAAAAAAGCAACAAATACAGACCATGTGCCTCATTATTAAAAGCTCCAAAGTAAAGAAGCATACACTTCTGTGGATTCACAGGAAAGGAAGTTGTCAGGATGGGCCAAACCCCAAAGGTTCCTCCCGCTTCCTGCAGAGAGGATGGGATGAAGGCTTTGCCTCTTACCTTTGGTTGCAGGAGAGGGCGCTGAGCCACCGGGGCAGGTTCTGTGCCATAGGGCTTCTTGGCACTGGAGGACGGGTACTGCCCGGCCGGATGCTGGGCCGCGGAACCAGGAGGGGCGTATGCCGATTCAGGCTTCCAGGCGCTTTGTGGCACAGAGGTGGGTTCGGTACCGTTCCGCCCACCGTAACTTGGGCCTCCGGGATAGGCCGACTCTTGAAAGCGACCCTGCGGCGGGGCATAACCATAACTTGGTTCTGGTTGGGGTGCATAGCTGTAATCAAGCCCCCGGGGCTGAGGTGGGTTATAGGACGCAGTCCCTTGGGAATAGGAAGGCTGCGGTGCCTGGTTGGAGGGCACACCGCTGTACTGGGTGGCTGGTGGTTGGAAGCGCGGGGTTGGCTGGGCTGACTTCACTTGCACGTTGAACGCTGGGCGGGTAGGGGTCGAAGCTGTGGTGTAAGAAGCTGGTATCGGCTGAGGTTTCAGGGTACCGACCGGCGTCACTGGGATCGGAGATGGCTGAGAGCCCGGCTTGGAGGCCGATTTCTTGGTGGCGGTCAGAGGAGGCTGGTTTGGAATGACCATGCGTTTGTGTCCAGTGACGGGTGTGGACATCGGGGGCGTCGAAACCCCACTCGGAATCCCAGAGCCCTGTGAAGAAGGGGGGAAACCAAGAAGAGATGCGTTCATTTGGGTCTGAGATGAGCACTTAATTCTCAATGGCAGTTATCCATCAAAGACCGCACCACGAGCTCAGCAACAATCTAAATACAGCTAAGCAAAGGAGGGAATTCCAGGGCCAAACAACATGGCCATCAAAAACAATGGATAACTCTTGAATTCAGGCTCTGGGAGGCAGGCCTTTATTGTCCTACAGGCAGTCTCCAAATCTTAAATTGCTAGGCATTTAGAAAAGGATGCATAACATGGATGGTAATACGGGGACAAGATTCTGCCACAAATCCAGATGCCAACTCTGTCCCCACATCTACTTTGAGCCAGTAGCATCACCTACTAAGTCAGAGACACATTTACTGGCTCTTTCTCCAATG
This sequence comes from Cyclura pinguis, assembly GCA_030412105.1. Classification (NCBI taxonomy): domain Eukaryota; kingdom Metazoa; phylum Chordata; class Lepidosauria; order Squamata; family Iguanidae; genus Cyclura; species Cyclura pinguis. The sequence continues at coordinate 3,497,927 of CM059601.1, forward strand.
TGAGATATGCCATCCTATGCCAGCAATGCCCCTCTACGCTGGAGACACAGGACAGTCTCTCACAAGAGGATTCATGGACACGAATCTAACATTAGAAATGGCAATACTCCAAAACCTGTTGCAAAACATTTCTGGACACACAGTAAGGGATTTACAGGTTGCAGTCCTTGAACAAAGAAATTGCAAAGAAAGCCTAGAAAGAGGAACAGATGAGTTGAATTACATTCACAAATTCCAATCCTTTAGCAGCGGTGTGAACAAAGACAACGGCTTCGCTCCATACGTTGCCACAAGAGTCCTTGCTATCGCACATAGAACAAATGGAATCTTCTCACAGAGGGTTCTGAACCTTGGGAAACTGACTTTTGGTAAGCAGGTGTATTGATTTAAGCCATCGACACCAGAGTTGCGTCTAGGGTGGGGCAACCAGGGCGTGTGCCTTGGGCACCAATACCGGGGGGTTGCAAAAAAGCCGAACTCCTTCCGCCCAGGCCTGGCCTGCCGTTGCCCCCCACCCTGCCGCCCTTGCCGGGGTTGTTCTTGGCCTGGTGTGGCGGCAGCAGCCCTCCCTCTCAGACCTGGTCCACCACCTCCCCCTGCCCGCCCCCTGGGGTCGTTCCTGTCCCAGTGTGGAAGTGGTGGCGGCGGCGGCAGCAGAAGCCCTCCTTTCCGGACCCGGCCCGCCGCCGATCCCCTGCCCCTGCCGGGGTCATTCTCGGCCTGGCGTGGCGGCGGCGCCAGCAGCAGTCCTCCCTCCCGGGCCTGGCCCACCGCTGCCCCCACCCCAGGTCTTCCTCAGCTCGGGGTGGCAGGGGTGGGAGGAGCAGCACCTAGGATTCGCAAATTCTACACCTGCCCTAGGCGCTGTTGAACTAGATACGCCACTGATCGACACTAACCGCTGTAAAGATCAGAAAGGCATGCATCGTACTACACAGCCTATTCTTCGAAAATTTAGGACCAAAGTCACGAGCTGCATCGTTGTGGAGCCTATTACATTCTATCCCACTCTCACAACTGTGTAAATATGCTTTGTACCTCAGCATTTAGTATCACTCTGTCCCGCATCCAAAGAAATGGGTTTATATCCATGAAAACCCATGAGAATATGAAAACTTGTTCTTTTTAAAGGGGCAGACGCATTTCTTTTTCTTTTTCCCCCTTTCTTTCTTCTTCCTTTATATGATGCAAGGAAGTAGCATAGCCACTTTTTTTGAGAACTACATTCTTGGTAGGGTTTTAATTCTCTGCTGATGTTTGTCTCTAAAAGAAACAAGTAATTTCAGCAATTTGGTTCTCACGGTTAGCACGTCTCTGAAAGCTATTCACAGTTTGAGAATTATTTTGCACAAGATTTGCATGTAATTTTTTTTTTAATGCAAAGCCCTCCAGCATTGTTCTGTGAAGGTAACAACATTATCTGCGCTGAAAATAATATGCCTGTGCAGCAATATCATTTTCTGTGCAGAAAATGCTGTTTTCTGCACCAAAAGTGGTCCTTTCTGGGCAAAACAACCATGCACAAATTTTGAGTGGAACAATCAGCAAATGTGTAAATGTTCTCATCAGTCCAAGATTCTATTTGACTCTTGGAAGATTGTCTTCATAATTTCTTTGCAAATATTTTTAAAATGCTCTTCCCATCCTGACTCTGCAGCTGCATTAGCTACTCTACATTTGTGGTTGTTCTGTTCTTTTCAAGTCATTTCTGACTTTGCTGAACCTATTACAAGTTTTTTTCTGGGGGCTGACAATATGTTTTTTGCCCAAGGTCACCCAGTGTTTCCATGGGCAAGCAGGAAATATCTAGGTAGGTAGGTAGGTAGGTAGGTAGGGGTGTGTGTGTGTGTGTGTGTGTGTGTGTGTGTGTGTAGCCATCCCTCCACATTCAGTAGGGTTAGGGGCACAGGACCCCAGTGAAAGTGGAAAAACCATGATTAACTCTAGGCTCTCCCAAACCATATTTAACACAGAAAAAAAGTTTGGTCACCATATTCAATCCCCCACGGATTCCTTTGAGGCATGAGGGTTCCTTCACAAGGCAGAAATAGGGGGCTGGGGGCCTTCCGACCACCTCCACTGCTGCCCCACACCGTTTTTAAGAGGGAATTACAAGCCTCGTTTCCAGTTTCCCAGTCTCTCGACGCTCGCAAGCCCCATCAAAAATGGCGCAGGGCAGCAGCAGAGGCAACAGCAAATAAACCGTGAATAATCAAATCTGCAAAAGTGAAACCACACAGGTGGAGGGCTGACCTCGGGTGCTTCTTTTCCAGGGGAACTTTACCTCCTGGGAGCTCCTTGGCAGCTCCAATCAGGCCGCGCAGCCCTTTGAAAACCTACCTCTGCTCATCCACCTCCGCCAGCAGCTGCCTTGCCAGCTGGGCCATTTCCGCACGAGGCTGTTGTAGCGCTACGATTCCACTTTCAACATCCTATGGAATCCTGGGGTTTGCAGTTTCGGGAGGGGCCGGCCGGCCCCTCCCGAAACTGCAAACCCCAGGGTTCCATAGGATGTTGAAAGTGGAATCGTAGCGCTACAACAGCCTCGTGCGGAAATGGTTCTGGTTTGGACCCCGTGTGCCTGCTTTCCCCACGATGCCTCGGCCCCCTTTCCACAGACACACACACACACTTTGATATTTGTGCTTTTCCCACTTTTGCAACGGTCCGGACACCTAAACCTCGTGACTGTGGAGGGCCAAGTGCCTATGGACTTTCCTCTGCTTTATTTCCATTCCATCAGAATTCAGTGCCTGCCCCCAGACATTAAAACCCAAGGATTAAGTTATATTTGCTACACTTGCATAAAACGCAATTCATTTCGAGGCAGAGTCAGTACTGTGGATTCTCAGGAGTATTGTGAAAACCATAGGTTAAGCCAGGTTAATTTCCCTCCCTTCTTTAATTTACAAGTACATTTGCAAATTGCAATCGGCCACGAAGGCGGTGGGTTGGGGAGAGATCAAACTGCAAAGAGCACGGCCCCATTTGTTGGCACGGGAGGACTTGAGGAGGGCAGGGCCTGTCCGTGCAAAGTGGAAACCTTGGCTCACCTTTGCCTTTGAGCGAGCGAAGAAGCCCCGTTAAAGAAAGAAGCTGGTTCTTTCTTTGGGGGAAAAAAGGGGGAAAGAAAAGCAGTGCAGGGGCTTCTGATGTTCAAAAAGAAAAAGAAAATCAGTATCTCGGTCAAGCGGTGCAAAGCCGTTTCTGTCAGAGAGCCAAACGTGACAGCAGAGGCATTAAACAAGGGTATGTCTGTGCACGTGTGTGCAGAAGGTGTTCTGGGAAGGCATCTTAGAAGGGTGAGCGGGATAGGCAAATTAGAAGAAGGTTTGGAAGCCATCAGGGCTGAAAACAATGAAGCCCCAGATGAAGCAGTTTAAGCTGGAGAAGAGAAGGTGAAGAGGGGACAGAATAGTCCTGCTTAAATATTTGAAGGGATGTCAAACGGAAGATGGAGCAAGCTTGTTTCCTGCTGCTCCAGAGACTAGGACATGGAGCAATGGCTTCAAACTACAGGGAAAAAGATTCCACCTAAGCATGCATAAGAACTTCCTCATGCTAAGAGCAGTTTGACAGTGGAATACGCTTCTCCCTGTGAGTGTGGTGGAGTCTCCTTCTCTGGAGGTTTTTGGACAGAAGCTACCTATGCCATTCCTCATAAGCCACGGTTTCCTAGCCTTTTACCATTTTGGTTGCCCTTCTCGGGACACGTTTCAGCTTGTTAATATCCTTCTTGAACCGTGGTGTTCAGAAATGGATGTAGGATTCTAGGTGAGATCTGGCGAAAGCAGAACAGAATGGTACCATCACTTCCCTTGACCTGGACACTATCTTTCTTATTTCCCATCATTTTGATGTTTTTATTAAACACAGTTGTACAAAAACAACTATTTATTCGTTTTCTTCACTGCGCAATCTGGTGTTTGGATTGGTGACTTTGGAAGCAAACTGAGCTGCTCTCTCCACAATTATCTTCCGATTCTTGCGTGAAACATTACGGGCAATCTCTGCACCATAGGATTTGTTACTCATCATTAGCATCTCAAGTTCTTTGACATTGTGTACCAGAAATTTTCCGAATTTTCTGAATAATGACCTGGACACTATCTATACTCCTATTGAGGCAGCCTAGAATCATAGAATCATAGACCTGGAAGAGACCCCGGGGCCATCGAGTCCAACCCCCTGCTATGCACGAACACCCATCAGAGCATTCCCAACAGATGGCCATCCAGCCTCCGCTTAAAAGCCTCCAAAGAAGGAGGAGACTCCACCACACTCCCAGGCAGCAGATTCCACTGCCGGACAGCTCTGAGCATCAGGAAGTTCTTCCTGAGATTTCAGTGGAATCTCTTATCCTGCAGTTTGAATCCATTGCTCCTTGTCCTACTCTCTGGAGCAGCAGAAAACAAGCCTTCTCCCTCTTTGACATGACATCCTTTCAAATATTTGAACATGGCTATCCTGTATTCCAAATGTATTCCAAATGAGACCTAACCAAAGCAGAATAGAGTGGTACCATTATCTCCCTCGATCTAGACACCACACTCCTATTGATGCAACCAAGAATCGCGTTGGCTTTCTTGGCTGCCGCGTCACACTGCTGACTCATGTTCAGCTTGTGATCTACCAAGACTCCCAGATCCTTTTCACACGTACTGCTATCCAGCCACGTGTCCCCCATCCTAAACTTGTGACTTTCATTTTTTCTGCCCAAGTGCAGGACCCTACATTTCTCTCTGCTGAAATTCATTTTGTTAGCTTCGGCCCAGCTCTGTCAAGGTCGTATTGACAAGCCAATCATATTGGCTTGTTTCGCTGCTGCGTCACATGATGGCCAATGGTCTTACGGACAAATATGGCCTTTCGGATAGTCTGGACGCTAGCTGCACAGGGCGAGAGAGGACGAGCAGTGGGCGCGGAGTCCTGCCCTTCCCTGTAGCCTTGGGCAAAAGGCACCTGCTGCAGCCCCTCCTAGCTTGTGTGCTCTTCCTGAGTAATAACTTTAATAACTTTTGCCATCTTGGCCACATGCTGATGTTGCTTGGCCACATGTGTCTCATTTTTTCAGAGGACTGACACCTATACTTTGGCAGGAAAAGAAAAGACTCACCCTCTACCCTGTTTTCTTCTTTTTTCTTTTTTTAATGTTCTCCATTCTGGACAGAGGAATGACAAGGTTTTCATTTTGGCTACACAGCCAGGAAAGGAATTTTATTGTCCGCTCTGCCTTCTGGGAAGGATGCCAGGTACTGAAAGAAAGACTGGTGAACATCTGTTTTTAGCAGGCCGGGGTTTAGGGCTAAGCACTAATAACGTGGAGGATTTACCACTGCTATTATCTTGAAGGATTTCTGGTTTTGTTCCTTTTAAAAATAGACAAAGAGAAACTCTAGCCAACAGACCCAATCCAAGGCATGGAGGATTCCCATTTGACCCCATTTCCTCTTCTAAGAACCTCTTTGTCAGAATCTGGTTTAATCGTCCTGGGACCTGAATCATTCGAACCCAGATTCAGGTCCTACACCTCATTGTATTGAGGTAACTCAGAATTTTATCTGGAAACAGATACGGGGACATCCACTCCTTAGTGGATGGGCCTTTGCCACAGAGCTCCTTTCCATCATCCCCAGTCCCCTTTATTTACTGCTTTTTAGTATGGATTGATGGATTAGCTTTCCATACTCCCAGTACAGGAGCCAAGGTGGCTCATAATACAGATTGAAACAAAGCATCGCTAGATCAATAATCGATATTTTTAAAAAATACAGTTGGCCCTCCACATTTGCAGATTTTTAAGTTTCACGGATTGATTATTTGCATGAGTTTCTGCAACCCTGGCGCCCTCCAACGCAGGAGCTCCTTTTCAGGGGTAACTTTGCTTCTTGGCAGCGATAATCAGACCAAAAAGCCCTTTAAAAACCTGCCTCTGGTCCTCCTCCTCCTCCTCCTCCTCCACCAGTCATTGCCTGGCCAGCTAAGGGCAGATCGCAGCCCAATTTCTCGGCACCACAAATCTCTCCCGAAGCCCACACGCAAGGACGGAGATGGCCGAGAGAGAGGGCCACCGCGCTGACCTGCCCCGAAACCCACGGGGTGCCTTTGATCAAGTTCCACTCTCTCGACCTGAGAAGAAGACGATGGCAAACCTCCTCGGAATAAATCTAGCCAAGAAAAGCCTGGGACAGAGTTGTTGTAAGTCTGAGTTGAAGGCACACAACAACAACGGACAAGGACTGGGGGGGAAAAGCCTGTCCAAAACCAGAGAAATTGCTAAACGGTGGTGCCGTGGGCACAAGTCCATGGGAGAGCCTGGGACCTCAGAAAGATTTCCCAGACTGGCTTTCCCGGTCCCAGAAGGATCCCGGGTCTGTGCCACAAGGTCCTTCTTTCCTGGTATTTAGATGTAAATCTACTTTGCACCCAGGTCAGACCATTTGTCCTGGGCCATTTTTGCACGAGTCTGTTATAGCGCGATGATTCCACTTTCCACCTCCTATGGAATCCTGGGGTTTGCAGTTTCGGGAGGGGCTGGCCGGCCCCTCCCGAAACTGCAAACCCCAGGATTCCATAGGAGGTGGAAAGTGGAATCATCGCGCTATAACAGACTCGTGCGGAAATGGCCCTGGTCTGTCTACTATGAGCAGTGATATTTCTCTGAGCTTCAAGGTGGAAAAGGATCTTCCCTGACCCCCGTCTCTGCACACGCACCCCATTGCTTTTCACTGGAGACGCTGCCGGGCCTTGGCCTGGAGGTTTCTGTCCGCTGCACTTGGAACTTGGCCCGTGGGCCCTCTCCAAAACCCAGGTGGGGATCTCGCCCAGTCTCCAACCCAGCATTCATCTTCCTAAAATGCCGTACAAAACAGAGATCTTGAATAAGGGGCATTGTGCAAGCAAAACTGCCCCATGAACACTGAGTCCTAAGCAACAGTATGTTGCTGTTTTTAAAAATCTCTTTGGGGGGAACAAGGAAAAAAAAAAAAGAAGGAAGTTGCTTAATTTTCCCACCGACGAGTAAACAACATATTACAGTTTTCACCCCTTCGGACACGATTTCTTCAGAAGGAAATTTCCTTTGCCTGTGTCCACAGACGACTGATTCTCCTTTCAAGGCACGAAAAGAGGAGGGTGAAAGTTTTCTGGAAAGCGTAAAGTTTCTGTAAGTGGGAAGGAAGGCATTCCTGTCCTTGCCCCTTTTTTTTTTTGCTTCTGTGACTCAGCACCGAAAGGGGAAGGGAGAATAAAGGAACCAAGCCAGTCCTCTCCAAGCAGAAGGCTGAAAAACCACACACATGGGCTCCTGGAGAAATCTGGAAAGCATTTCTCCAAGGAAACCGGGCCAGCATGGAAAAAATGCAGTCATTCTGCATCCAGTCCTAGAACCTTTCACATTGGTCGGATTCATCACATGAGGATCTGTAGGTCAGCAAAGAAGAAATTTCTCCTTCCTAAACATATGAACAGAGCTTGGGAAATGTTATTTTTTGGAACTGCAATTCCCAGAATTGTCCCATTCCTGCATATTATGGCCATTTCCACACTAGGCTGTTATAGCGCGATGATTCCACTTTCAACATCCTATGGAATCCTGGGGTTTGCAGCTTTGGGAGGGGCCCTCCGGCCCCTCCCAAAGCTGCAAACCCCAGGATTCCATAGGATGTTGAAAGTGGAATCATTGCGCTATAACAGCCTAGTGCGGAAATGGCCTATGTCTTGGGAGAGGGATGTAGCTACGGGGTAGGGGGAGAGACAAATGGGAACAGTGCTGCCCAAATAAGAATTGTGCCTCCGCAATGAAACGTTCCTTCATTCCCCAAATATCTGGCACTGCAGCAACCTAAAACTTGCTTTGAACATTTGGAAATATATGTGAAGTAGCCAGAGAAAAGGTGCAAGGAGCATGACCCAGGAAATGCAAACATGCCAGACTGGAAGTGTTCCGGCTGGGAACAATTGTCAGTCTCTCACTCTTTGCAATGCTAGAAATTTTGGAACTGCAAGAACATTTCATGGGGGGAATGGCGGAGGGGCACAGAATTCTTATTTGTAAGAATGCTCTCATTTTGTAAGAATGCTTTCATCAGCTCCCACCCCCAACCTCCCATAGCTACACCCTGAGTGGTGCAGTCTTTTAACAGATTTTCATATTTTTAATGTTTTAACTTGATAAATTGCTATTTTTTTTAAATCTTATATTTATACTTCTATTAATTCTTTCATATTGTTTTAAATTTGCATTGTTTTCAATATGTTGTTAGATGCTTTGATTTCCATTATGGGGAGAAAGGTGGGATATAAATTATTAAGAAGAAGGGGAAGAGGAACAAAGACGAGGAGGAGGAGAAGGAGAAGTAGCAGTAGTAGTTCCCAAAATAACACTGTCCCAAGATCTGTGTATGACATAACACAAAACAAGTTCCATTTTTGGACTACAGTGGCTTTTTGTCAGCTCCACTCTGTCTCCGTAACAAGCAGAATGTCAAAAGGGACATTTCTGATCTCTCTCTCTCTCTCTCTCTCTCTCACACACACACACCAAAAAAAACAGGGCCCTGTAGTTGTTGTTTCTAAAAAATCCTCCCACTATTTTTACTTTTTTCCCACCTCCCCGAAGTGAATCACGTTGACTGAGGGGTTCTAAAAGTTGTAGCCTTCCCCAGTCCCCAAAGTCATCATTCTGCATCCATATAACATCTGTGACACCTGGCTTGACCACAGTACATGTGGAAGGGATTTAGGCAATTTAGTAGATCATAAGCTGAACATGAGCCAGCAGTGTGACACGGCAGCTAAAAAAGCCAATGTGATTCTGGGCTACATCAATAGGAGTATAGCGTGTAGGTCAAGGGAAGTAATAGTACCACTCTATTCTGCTTTGGTCAGACCGTGTCCAGTTCTGCGCACCTCATTTCAAGAAGGATATTGACAAGCTGGAATGTGTCTAGAGAAGGGCAACCAAAATGCTAAAAGGTTTGGAAACCATGCATTCTTATGAGAAAAATTAGCACGTTTAGTATGGAGAAGAGAAGGTTAAGATGTAACATGATAGCCATGTTCACACAGGTGAAAGGATGACATACGGAAGTTGGGGCAAGCGTGTTTTCTGCTTCTCCAAAGATCAGAACACAGAGCAACGGGTTTAAGAAACAGGAAATGAGATTCCACAGAAACATTGGGCAGAACTTCCTGATGGTAAGAGCTGTTTTACAGTGGAACATGCCGCCTGGGAGCGCGGTGGAGTCTCCTCCTCCTTTGGAGGTTTTTAAACAGAGGCCGGGTGGCCATCCGTCAAAAGCAGTGCTTGGATTGTGTCTTCTTGCATGGCAGCGTGGGGTTGGACTGGATGGCCTTTGCAGCCTCTGCCAACTCTTACAGGAGTGTTTTGGCAGGTAGCATCCATACCATTAAGGCTCTGGGTTTTCATCCAAAATGTACTGGCAATATCGAAGGTGCTGACCCCCTCCCCTCGAAAAATAGGTTCAGCGTTTTGGAGAGTTCTTTTAAGGTCCAGACTGCAAGCTCAGAACAGATGCGCTGCCCCACTGAGATGGGAACAACCACCTGGCACTGGTTCATCCCTCCTTTGAGAGTCCCCCCCCCCATGTCTTTCACAGTTTTGCAAATTTTGAAGACCCCCAGAGCCGCCACTGCAACTGGCCGACCCCCCGATTCTGATCGGGGGATCGGCCGATTGGGGGATCGGCCGATCAGCTGATCCCCCATTCTGTGATTGTGATGGGCCTGGAAGTCCAGTCCAACTTTCAGTGACCCTTTCAAAAAGTTTGAGCCCTGGCCTCAGTGCGATGTGTGGTTTGAGTGTTGGACAAGGACTTCCACGAATCCAGGCTTCAAATCCCCACTCCGCAACGGGAAATGACCTCAGGCAAGTCACATGCTCTCAGCCCGAGAGGAAAGCAACAGCAACTCATACCTGAATGCACTGATTTCATGAGAGTTTATGCCTTGTGTCAAACAAAGATTTGCCGCCCGTACTCATCTAGTGCTAAACCAAAGCAAGGCAGGCCTGTTTTAGAACATTTCCCGTGAAATGTACCTCCCATTTCAATAATTCAATTGGCGGTGTGGCACCAGTGAGCCATCTCGGTCACGACTGCAGCGGTGAGGTCACGATGATGGGCTTCCTGATGGTTTGGGCTCCCTAGCGGTTGAATTTTAAAGTTCTAAAAAAAATGTCACCGAACAGCAGACAGAGTTGTGTCGATTCTTTTTTAAAAAGCAATGAACTGGATGTTAGCAGGTGGTTTGGGACTTCTCCCTCCCACGCCAACCCCATGACAAGTCTCACCCTAAAATGTGAACATCATGGATATGTGGAGCAATGCTAACGTTTGCAGCAAACTGATAGCCACAGCCCTTCACTCAAGCTATGCTCCCGCCCCAAACATTTCTTTTTGTTCTGTCGCACGGAAACCATGCGAACACATGAGGCTAATGCTCTGCCCCCTCCTAGCTCAGCCACAGCAAAGGCAGACGGCAAAAATCAAGAGACTAGGGCTCTAATGCGTTCGGGGCTCGCAAGGGACTCGGCACTGAGCGCTCAATCTGCCAGCCACGTTCGCCTTAACCCGCCCCCCCTCCGTCTGAGGTTGCCGGTACGGCGTGTTCCGAACACCAAGAGTCAATCGCGTGAGGCCCGATCCTTGCGCATTTCTTGCAGGGGTCCCGACAACTAAATGAGCGTCAGCGGCCGAGGGCGCAGGTCCCTGTTCGGGTCGCCGCATCAGCATCTCCTCATCAAGAACAGACGTCACCGGCATACTAATTTCATCAGACCTGAGCAGGCATACTCAGGAAGGATTAGCCGGCCTGCCAGCCAGCCGGCGTGTTACCGGGGTAACCTGGTTCCCCTCCCTGCCACGGAGACAATCGGCTTTAAATATATATATACACGCACTCTGCATGAAGGGAAATAGGAAGGAAATGCTGGGAATAGATGACGCATCGGTGATCTTCCCTCTGCCTTGCGCTGCTGAGAGTGAACTAGCATCGCCGCTGGGATCTGCAGGGATGGAGCTCCCCCAAGGAACAAGAAAGCAAATAGGGTCTGTGGAAACAATTAGCGCATCCAGCCACCGAACGCCGTCACTTAGTTTTGCTACAGGCAGGGGGAAGAGAAGAGCCCCGACATCTGCAAAAGCCCTCCTCATCCCACCACGTGGGATGCTCTCCAGTTTCCGCAAGCTTTCTTAACCCTCCTCCCTCCCCTACTTGCTGGGACCCCTCAGTGCCAGGAAGCAGGCCGGACGTGTTATCGCCTACGGGGAGACCGGCCGCACGGCTTTGTATGTTTTTCTTTCCTTGAGCTTCTCCCTTCTTCCCCGCATCCTGCTCAGGGCTTGCAAAGATAATCCGCACAATATTTGCACAGCCACAGCAGATGCCCAGCGGCCTGTGGGGCTCTGCACGAGTTCTACCGAGCCAGGTGTGCAAATCTCTAGTGAAACGAGAGGCTAATGGGAGGCTGGTCTCAAGAGGCAGCTAATAATTCACTCGGGTTGATTTAAGAAAGCCCCGGACTCAGAGAGCGCACTGACGGAGAGTTTATTTCGGGCTGGCAAAGTGCCCTTTGTGGGGGGCAGATGGGAGCGGGAAGGCAATGAGGCTGCATGCGTGCGTAGAGATGCGCACACAGCTGTGCAGAAAAAGAAACATTGAGCATACATGCCCTCACTACCGCTACAGCAGATTGCACTGGGTATGTCTGTAGATGCACACAGAGCTATCAACAAAGAGAAAACACTGAGTACATACCTCCTCACTGTCACTATTTGACTGCCAGACCAGTCCAAAGAGCTCCAGCCACAACTGCTGGCTAGAGGGAGCAAACAACTCCCTTATCACAACAGTTCCGCTGACTGCCTGTTTGTTTCCAGACACAATTCAAAGAGCTGGTTATGAGCTATAAAGCCCTCTACAGCGCAGATCAGCATTACAGTTGTCCCTCCATATCCGTCGGCTCTGCGTCCACAGATTCAACCAACCAGAGCTCACAGATATTCAAAAAAAAGAAAGTTCCAAAAAGCAAAGCTTCATTTTTCTGTGTGCTGAGCACTAGGCTGATGTGTTGGCATGCCCTGTTGTAGCCTCACAACATTTCACAAATCCTCAGGCTCTCTCAGGCACTCCTTTGAATTTTTTGCCATTTTATAGAGGGATCACATTTTGTTTGTTGTTGTTATGTGCCTTCAAGTCCTTTCTGACTTAATGGCGACCGTAAGGTGAACGTACCACAGGGTTTTCTGGAGGCTGAGAGTATGTGATGCGCCCAAGTGCACCCAGGGGGTTTCCATGGCCAAGCGAGGAATCAAACCTTGGTCTCCAGGGTCACAGTCCAATGCTCAAACCACTATACCACACTGACTCTTCCCATGTGAGGCTGCTCAAAATTTTAGAGCTTCAGTGGAGCCTATTGTATATCCCACCATCCCAGAGGCTAGATTGCCAAGCACACGAGATAGGGCTTTCTTTGTAAGGGCACCCCACCTGTACGACTCCCTTCCAAGGGAAATCAGGCTGAACGAATATGAATGAATGAGTATGAATGTTGCACATCAGAGAAAAACAACCAACCACTTTGGTAGGGCAGCTTATGCATGCTAGGCAAGCCGCTGTAGTTCCTTCACGATCCCTATAGGAAGAAAGCAAGAGGAGAAGAACTGGCGAAAGATTGGGTTCCATACAGGAAGAAGGCAAAAGGAGAAGAACTGGCAAAATACTGGGTTCCCTGTAGGAAGAAAGCAGGAGAAGAAGAACTGACGAAAGATTGGGCTCCATACAGGAAGACGGCAAGAGGAGAAGAACTGGCAAAATACTGGGTTCCCTATAGGAAGAAAGCAGGAGAAGAAGAACTGACGAAAGATTGGGCTCCATACAGGAAGAAGGCAAGAGGAGAAGAACTGGCAAAATACTGGGTTCCCTGTAGGAAGAAAGCAAGAGGAGAAGAACTGATGAAAGATTGGGTTCTGCTTTTCAACCAATTTCACTTTCTGACAGTGCTCTGGTTCCTAAGCCATCTGATAAGCAGGGGATGTCAGTATTAGAGATAAATCAGCAGATGACAACATGCTTGCACACCCCACCCAGTATAGCAGTTAATTCTTTGCTGGCTCATGAGGCCTTCTTTCCGCATCTCTCTGCAATTACTAACCAGATTTCCAGACAGGCCTTCGGAGGCTGCACAGTGCCTCAGCAAATGGGTAAAATACAGTGATTTTGTCTGCTCCCCTCCCCTCTGATTACACACCACTGCCGCTTCATTTCCCTGCATAAAATCCTTCTGCCAAAGGAGAATGGGTGGCTAATTAGCTAAGAGAACAGAATGTGAGGCTTGGTTTCTTGAAAGGGTTGGAGAGGGAGAACCGGCTGCATGATTTACTTTGTTGGGCTCCATCCTTCACTGTAAAATGCACTCAGCATCTGGGCTTTTCACTTTCTCACCCCACACTGTCACAATATTGGGTAATAATAGATGCAATATGAATGTCCATTTCACAGGAGGGAGGGTGGGAGGGAGAGGAAAAGAGAGAGAGAGAGAGAATAAACAAAAGGAAATAAATGATGTTAGGGGGATGTATTAACTACTGTATTAAATGGGTTACCAAGAAGGACTCTTGTTTTGTTGGGTGCTGCTGCTGGTTGTCCCTCCGTCTGCAAGACTACAGGGTGTTGTAGACACTACCTGTCTGTTGTCAGGCAACGGAATGCCAAGATATTCAGCAGGTAAACAGATCCAGCTTTGCAATCCAATAAAGCTTGCCTGGTCAGAGTGAAGCAGAAGCAAAGTCCAGTGTTGGTCCAAAGTTCAGGAATCCAGCAGGCAGCAAGGTCAGACAGTCCAAAGGTCAGAGAAAGCTGGCAGACAGTGAGTAGGGAGTCTACAGCACACACAAAGGCAAGGGCTGGCAAACACGTGTGTTGTTTCTGGCCACCGGCCTCTGCCTTCTTTACAAAGGCTAGAGCCAGCTGGCTCCATCCCAGACTGATTAGCTCCTAGTGTGCTTGTGTCTGCTTGTCCTCCTTCCAGGCTGCTTTTCACCTAGAGAAGCTGACTTCTGGCCCATGACACAGGCTTAGAATCACAGAATCAAAGAATCCTAGAGTTGGAAGAGACCACAAGGGCCATCTAGTCCAACCCCCTGCCACACAGGAACACACAACTTAAAGCACTCCCAAGAGGCTGCCATCCAACTTTTGTTTAAAGATCTCCCAAAACAGAGATACCAACGCACTCCCACACAGTCCATTCCACTGTTGAACAGTTCTTACAATCAATGTTTAGCTAGAATCTCTTTTCTTAGAATCTGAATCCACTCGTTCATGTTCTGGTCTCCAGAGCAGCAGAAAACAAGGTTGCTCCATCCTGTACGTAACACTCCTTCAGATATTTAAAGATGTCTGTCATGTCATTTCCAGGCTGAACATGTCCAGCTCCCTATGCTGGTTCTCATAGGGCACATTTTCTAGACCTTTTATGATCTTGCTCATCCTTCTCTGGACATGTTCCAGCCCGTCAATATCCTTCTTGAACCAGAGCTAGATGCAGGATTCCAGGTGAGGTCTGATCAAAGCAGAATAGAGTGGCACTACTATTTCCCTCGATCAGGAGACTATACTCCTATTGCCTGAGGTTTGCTCCGTCCAAAGCATTATTCATTTCCCAGCCAAAAAAAAAAGGGGGGGGGAGGTATTTCCAATACTTGAGAAATTCTGTTAGAAAGATAACACAGTAGACAGACTTCCACACAGTTTTCTTCTAGTACACACACATCTCAAGTTTCTCTGAGGGATTATTGTCCACATGGTAGCAAAAAAGATGTCAGTCTTGCAAACTGTTTCCTGCACAGAAGACTTCTTTCCTTTCCAAAGCTCCCATTTTTTGCATAGAAAAAAAATGTTTTTATTGCAAAACTGAGATATGCCACTATGTTGAACACCGAGCAGAAATATTTGTTTTAGAATCACAGAAGCTGGAAGGGGCCTCATGGGCCATTGAGTCCTCTAGTGGGGAGAAAGCTCTGAAAATTATTCATCTTTGCATGCAAAATATTTCATGCAAAGATGAAATAATCAAGGATCTCCTCTTTAATCAGTCTCCCTTCCCACCAAAAAAATGCAGGAGAGTCTTACTTGGTGAGGAACTTCCTGGAAGCCCTAGCCAGCCACAGTCGCAAACAGACAGCTGGGACAGACGAGAGGCGGCCAACTGAGGAGGTCCAGTGGCTACCTTTATGCCCCAGGACCCTCCAGGGGGCCATACAGACTAAACAAAAAGAATGAAAAGAAGGAATGGAAAGGAAGACAAGAGAAGAGAAGAACAGACCAATTAAACAGACTCATGAAGGGCAAGTCCACGTGCACATAAATCCCATGGAACCTTTGTGAGTTCTCTTGTTGGGACTAACAGTAGGACTCGGGACACAGAATCCTAGATAAATTTTGGGGATGGAATTACTCTTCTGGACTACAAAGGCCTGAATATCACAGGGAGCTTGGCCAAAGAATTCTGGGATTTCCAGATTCTGGTACCAGATGGGTCTTCAGATCTGTGAGACTCTTGGTCCAAGACACAGCATCTGTGATGTTACAGGCCACTTTGAAGTGAGGTCTGCCAGTGGTAGCAAGACGAGTTGTGAAAACGGTGATGGCAGTGCTAGAAGACAAGCCATATTGAAAGAAATCTGGGGCCCTTGGGACTGAACCATAGAACCTTAAGGGTTGGAAGGGACTCCAAGGGCCATCTAATCCAACCCCATTCTGCCATGCAGGAATATACTATTATATTCCTCCTGAAAGATGCTCAACCAACCTCTGTTCAAAGACTTCCAGAGATGGAGAGCGCGAGCGTAACATACAATGAGGCCAGGATTCAGCCCTGAATTGTTGTTGTGTGCCTTCAACTTGTTTCTGACTTACGGTACCCCTAAGGAGAACCTATCATGGAGTTTTCTAAGTAAGATTTCTTTAGAGGGATTTTGCCTTTGCCCTCCTCTGAGGCTGAGAGAATGTGCCTTGCCCAAGATCAGGTGGGTCTTCATGGCTGAGCAAGGATTTGGATCCCCGGTCTCTAGAGTTGTTGTCCAACACTCAAACTGCTACACCAGGCTGGCTCTATTTTGACTGAATTCTGGGTCTCAGTTTTTCTCTGCACAACTGTAGTGTTAGCCCATGAACAAAAAGATCAGTAAAATAACTATTTCTAAAAGTGTTTATTATTTCTTTCAGTGCCTTTCTCTTTTACATCCCTCCATTTTATTTTCCCCTGTCTGCAACACCGGTTGAGGATTTGAGAAAACCGTTTTTCTCTTTCTCACCCAGGGCTGCCGCTGAAGATGCATAAAAGCCCATGGGTTTTTCGTTCAAATACCAAATTACCTTTCCCCTTCGACCTCCCAATCTCTCTCTCCCTTTCTCATCCTGTACCCCAGAAAACTGACAGAGAGAGAGAGAGGAAGGGAGGAAAAGAGGAACAGGGAGATCCTTCAATTTCATAAACCGCTCACACAGACGCACACCCGCGGGCACGGTGCCGCCCGCCGGCCTCCGAAGAGAAGAGATGATCCATCTGGCACACTGACACGGTAATAAGTCTGCCTAATTGTCAGGTCAGGCATAGTGCGGAGCTCTCGCCTGTCAGCCGCTTCATTGCAGCTTTGTACTGGAGGTGTAAAACGCCTTGTACTGCCGTGTATGTTGCGTGGGCTGGCGGAGAGATAAATCAGACAGACAGGAGGCGGAGGGATGGGACGAGACAGGGTGGGGAGAAGGGGGAGCCGGGCAGGGCAAGCGGAGATGGGAGAGGGCTGCAGACAGGTTGCCGCGACCTGCTGTCAGGTTGACTTTGACTTGTGGTGATAGAGAGTTGGCTCCACCGACTCATCTGTAAGGTGGTCTCCCTCCTTTCCGAGCGCCTTCCACCCCAGCAAGCATTTTTGCCTCCTCTAGTGAGTCACGTCTTTCTCGCGACATGCCCAAAGTACGACAGCCCCGGTTTGGTCATCTTGGCTTCTAAGAAGAGACCTGGCTTGATTTGCTCTAGGACCTGTCGATTTGTCTTTTGAGCGGCCCAGCATATCTGTAGGACTCTTCTCCAGCGACACGTTTCACAATGAGCTGATCTTCTTCCTATCTGCAAGGTAGTGCCGTTGGTGGGTTGCAGATAGGAGGGGGGACGTAAATCAGGACACGGGCAGGAGTGAGCTGAGAGCTGTGAGAGAGTCAGACTTGAGTTCAAATTCTGCCACGGTTGAAGGGTCTCCTAGGTGGTCTGGGCCCAGCCCCAGTCTCTCAAACTCAGTCCTCTCCTCCAAAAATATTCCTCACGGACTCGGCTTTGATTGGCCTGAGATGTTTTGCCCCGTGTTACAACCAGGATTCCAAAAGGCACTGCCTATCAGACTGAAAATGGAGCAAAAAAATTATTGTGAAAAAGCAGTGCTCAATCCACCCCACAGAAATGGTCCAGAGCTAATCCAGAGTATTATAATGGCAAAGGACACTCCCTTAGTTGGGTTTTTGAAGGCATTTTACACTGGCCAGTGGGAGATGGGATTATCGTTGGTCAACACCCATGGTAGTTTAAATGGAACCTCCATTTTTAGAGACACTATACTCAAATCCTCAACAGTGTTGGTTTCATTTGCAAACAGGGGAAGATAGAAGGCTGTAAAAGATAAAGAATTTGAAAGAAGGAAAATAGTGTTTTTAACAGAAGTTTTGTTCCTACACAGTCCAGAGCTGGGTCCAGAACACTATAAGAAATGGCAAAGGGCACTCCCGCCGTTGGGTTTTTGAAAACATTTTACATTGGTCGAAAGGAGATGGGTTTATCATTGGCTAGTAGCCACGACAGCTTAAATGAAACCTCCGTTTTTAGAGGCAGTATGTCTGATAGTTCCAGGCAACTGGACCAAGCCACAGCGTACGGTCATCACCAGAGCTTAGAAAAGATGTTTCGCTGAACTACACGTTCCAGAATCCTTCAGTTGGCTAAAACGGCCCTTGGTTCTTTGAGGGCTGCCCACCCACGCTTTAGGCCAGCAGTGGGCAAAGTGTAGCAGAGGGGCCACAACTTGTACCGACCACGTGAGCCTCTGTAATTCCCTCATGTTTCCTCCAGGAAGAAGGCAAGAGAAGAACTGACAACAGGCTGGCTCCTGCTTTTCAGCCAATTCCACTTTCTGACGGCGCTCTGGTCCCTCACCCATTAGATATGCAGGAGATACCTGTATTGAAATTTGGGCAGTTTAGAGGGCCTTTTTGACAGTCAGTGCATCCCTCCAAAGGTTCCAGGGCCAGAAAACGTGCCCCCAAGACCTGGTGGAGTTGTCTAACCCCGCTGTAGAAAGATCACAGTCTTCCCCTGTTGCTGTGAAGTGCGATCCAACGGAGTTGTTGGGCACTGGAGCTGGAATCTTTAGCATGCAAAGCATGTTCTCTACTTCCAGTTTCCTGAACATGGCACACAGTGATTTGTTGGGCTGAAATGTTTTAGAAATCAATGAACACTGTAAAACAAGCAAGCAGATAGCAAGCTAGGATACGACATGGGAAGGCAGGCATCTTCAACATCCTAAAGTGCAAGCTCCCATTCTCAAGTAAATTCTAATAGTACGAAAGGAACGTACAATTCTGTGTGTGTGTTGTGTGTGTGCGTGTTACTCTATTCTCTCCTCCCCACGCCTCCACTCTCCCAGGAATACGCCAGTTATAATTGCTTGTCAGCAAGAAAAGGAGATAAAGACAGGTTGGGTTTCTTCTCCTTCGGTCAATGAAACTTTAATAGATACAGAAAGCAAAGGCACAAGCCGCCATCCACAGCCCTACCTCAATATGTTCCAGCCAACCAGTGCAGCAAAAGGCAATCGATAACCAGTCCCCGCTCCACAAAAAAACAAGACTCTCTCTCACACGCACAGACACACCAAAAACAGAAGGGAAGGCAGAGCCGCAGAAGGCCCACTTCGAAACCATCTGAGAGTGGCATTCCTCCACCCACAGCTAAACTGTTGTGTACTGAGAACATCTTGCAATTGTTCCAAGACAGTCTGGAGCCCAAAAAGCGCATCCATCGCCTATTTATTTCTGCCAAGGAGGAGGAAGCCCTGGCAGACAAACAGCGCCGTTTGCTCCCTTTCTTGCACAAATTCTCTCTCCCCACCCCTTTGTGAAATTCTTGCACCTTCTGCACAGTCATTATGGGTACGGCTTTCCATGCAACCCACTTTAAAAAAAACCCTCTGTGTCTGTGTGTGTGTGACTTGGGTTGGTTTTCACCAGAGCATAGCTCAATGCTGGCCGGTGGCTCCCGTGTCAATCAGGCAGTAAATCTGTGTTGGGTTTTAGTCCAAACTTAGACTCCACTTAACAATATCTATCTATCTATCTATCTATCTATCTATCTATCTATCTATCTATCTATCTACTTATCTATTTAAAAAAAACAACCATTTTGTACCATCCAAGAGATGGACAAGGTATTCAAATGCTTGTGGGAAAGGGAAATGAGAAATGGTTTTTTTAAGTGTTTGAAAAGTTATTTATTTATTTGATTGATTGATTGATTGATTGAATTTATATTCCACATTTCTTCCAAGATGGGATTCAATGAGAAAATCCAACACGGAGAATACTGCTCATACTGTTTTCTCATCCTACCACCCCCAGCCCTCAGAGTCACCTACTGATGCTGCCTGGCAAGTTGGCACAGGAGAAGCAGAGGGCTCATCCACACTACCAGATTGTAGTGTTATGATTCCACTTTAACTACCATGGTTCCATCCTATGGAAACCTGGGATCTGCTGTTAGGGAGGAGCATTTAGATTTCTCAGCCAGTGGGCCCTAGTGGTTCACCAAGTTATAAACCCAGGATACGACAGGATGGAACCGAGGCAGTTAGAGTGGAATCATAGCACTGTAATTTGATAGTCTGAACGGGCCCCGGGAAAGGATCCTGGAAGGCTAAGCCCCCAGATTCTCATCTACTTTCCATCCTCCTGATGTCTCGTGGGAGAGAGCCGGGGGAGTCTTCCCCCTACCTTGCTGCTGGAGGCTTTTTCCCCATATGAGACCTTTTTGAAAACTGTATAATTTTCAAAGGTATCTAGAAGCAGGGAGAAAAGTGACTGAATTATTAATTCTCTCTTCTGGAATGGATAATTTAACACAGAACAATCCTGACATCACCTTTCTGTTGGAAAAAGAAGTGCCTAAAATGCGTTGCAACTATAAAAGAACAACGAAAGTGATAATTCAAAGCCTCCCTGCCCCAAACAAAAGATGAAACCATAACTACATTAAAGTAAAATAGAGGAAAAGCTAGGTAGGTGCTGGTGGGGCCTATGTCAGCGGGATGGTGAATTTACTTCAGGTTCAAGACGGAACCAAAAAAAGAACTGAACTCTAATGCCAAGAATAGATTCTGCACAATAGGTAGCTCATTTGAGATCAAGAGGAAAACCTGGAAGTGGATTCATTGGGCCATTGACATGGGATTCACTAGCAGCCACTAGTGTAGCCCCAGAGCACAACTACCTCTCCAGGTGGAGGCCTAGCCTTGACCTGTGTGCAAATTGTGTGCTAATGTCGTCCCTCCGGCCATTTCCGCACTAGCCTGTTATAGCGCTACGATTCCACTTGCAACATCCTATGGAATCCCGGGGTTTGCAGTTTTGGGAGGGGCCGGCTGGCCCCTCCCGAAACTGCAAACCCCAGGATTCCATAGGATGTTGCAAGTGGAATCGTAGCGCTATAACAGGCTAGTGCGGAAATAGTCTCCGTCTTGACTAGTTTGTGTGAAGAATAAAAATTTGCGTATAGTATTTTAATACTGTGTGATATTTAATGTTTTAAATTCACAAACCAATTGTTTTTTCGTAGGGACGGGCCAACCGAATCCCTGAAGGATTCGAGATTTGCGGATCTCAATCCCTGGGCCGAAATAGGCGAATCGAATCTTTTGCCTCCGCCGGTGATGGCCGAGTCCGTGCACACCGTAGGGTCTGAGCTCGCACGAGATCCCAGGATCAGGCCCACAGGGGTGAGTAAGTCTGGCGATCATTGAGTCCTGGCGTGCCCCGGGGCCTGAGCGCGTGCATGTTTTTAAAAATTGGCACCTCTGGGGCCCATTGGCCGGTGGGCCCCTGGGCGCATGAAAATGGCGGTATGCCAGAGGCTGCCCGTGCTTGCTCCTGCCGCCTGTGCCTATTGGGGCTGCCTCTCTCTGCAAGGTAATAATCTCTATTCTTTCGACTTGAGAATTATGTACTTGTAGATGAACACGTCAATTGCACTCGTACCTTCTTCATAAGACGTATGGGTATGCTTTCCTGAACTGAAAACTATTATAACTCGTTTTTCATTAAACAAAGATGTCAAATTCTGCTTCAGAAATACTTTTCAGTAGAAGTGCTTTCTTTCCCTTGCTTTTTAAACCCCCTTTTAAAAAAAGGATTCGAAAGATTCGAGATCTGTGAGATTTGTGGATTCCCAGAACCTTCCCGGGATTCGGATTCGGAAAATTCTGGATTCCCCCCATCCCTATTTTTTTAGGTCTTATATTTACACTTTTGTATTGTTTTTAATTTGTATTGTTCAAACATGTTGCTGGCTGCCTTGAGTCCCATTACCGGGAGAGAGAGAGACGGGATATACATGAAGGTTAAAAACCTTCTTTGGAGGTTTTTAAGGAGAGGCTGGATGTCCATCTGTTGGGAATGCTTTGATGGGTGTTCCTGCATAGCAGGGGGTTGGACTCGATGGCCCCTGGGGTCTCTTCCAACTCTAGGATTTTATGAATACAATAATCCTCCCTTGTTCATGGTGGTACATTCCACGACTCTCTGTGGATGCCCGAAACCACAGACAGTAGTGAACCTAGGCCCTTTCCACGTCCTACCTTGTTCCGTCGTGCTTCGGTGGTGATCTTGGCAGTGCCTCTGCTGGGAAGGCAGCGTGATGGGAAGGCTCCCCTCCGCACTGGACTGGCTCCCTGCCGAAGGAAGTGTGATGGACATGCCTCTTCCTTCCACAGCACAGCCGGGGCAGGAAGTGCTCCCATTGTGCTTCCGGGGCTTCCGGAGGCCAGGTGAGTGCAGGATGGTGGCATGATCATGTGTCATTGATGGGGAAAACCCGTCAATGATTTACTCCACGATCGCGCTTCCTGGGCACGGGAGAAGGACAGGACTGCAAAGACATCGTGCAGAAGCATCATTGCCGTCCTAGAATCATGGAATCATAGAGTGGGAAGAGAGCCCAGGGGCCACTGAGTCCAACCCCTTCAATGCAGGAACAAACACTCAAAACACTCCTTTTGACAGATGGCCATCCAGCCTCTGCTTAAAAACCTCCAAAGAAGGAGGAGACTCCACCACACCCCATGGAGGCAGCAGCAGATTCCACTGCCGGACAGCCCTGACCGCCAGGAGGTTCTTCCTGAGGTTCAGGTGGAATCTCCTTTCCTGCAGCTTGAATCCGTTGCGCCTTGTCCTGGTCTCCGGAGGAGTGGAAAACAAGCTCGCTCCCTCCTCGACATGACACCCCTTCAAATATTTCAATGTGGTTATCATGTCCCTTCTTCACCATCTCTTCTCCAGACTAATCACATCCCCAGCTCCCTCAGCACTCCTCGTAGAACTTTATGGCTTCAGGACCCTTCACCATTTTGGTCCCCCTCCTCTGGACACCTCCAGCTTGTCCACATCCTTCTTGAAATGAGATGCCTAGAACTGGACACAGTACTCCAAAAGAGGTCTAACCAAAGCAGAATAGAGCGGTCCTGATCCTCTCCCCTCCCCGTGCCGGGACAAGAGCACCCTGAGGAAAGGGCCCTGTAGTACCAGAGCCAGCGGGCTACATCTGGTGATGGAGGAGGCCAGAAGGCTACTTCCGCAGGCAAGCAAGCAAGCTGCGGGTGGCAGAACCCAGAGCAGCCCACGTGGGTGCCGTCACCTGGACGCTAGGGGACAGACTGGGGCAAAGGGCAGGACAGGGGAAGGGAGTCTGTGAGAGAAGAGGGCAGAGCTGCCTGGCTGTGGGGACCCGGCCTGGAGGAGTGGTGGGTTTCTCAGGGCCAGCCCCCCCCGCCCCCCTCTGGCACTTCCAAACACTCCCCGTCTGCCCCTGCTCCCGTAGGTGCTAAAAGTTTCCCGGATGACATGACAACACTGTGAAGATTCATGGAATATAAATTCCATGGAATTCATGGAATATAAAAAGCAGTTTTTGTTTTTAAAGACGAATGAGGGTGGACAAGCAGCAAGAGGATCTGAATAACAGATTTAGTTAGAGGACATTACGCAGAACAGCATTTAACATGAATAGTGTATTGACTTTTACAATAATAATCATTTAGAATTTGTTTGGGTGTAGCAACAAAAAGCCCAGATTTAACATTTCAAAGTATAAAGGAGGGTTAGGTTGCAATCTTGACTTAGAAGAGTGGAAAGTCAGCAATTTGTAAATTCTTTTTTTTCTTTCTAAAGTAGTAGGTTTGATAATAGTAGAGAGGATTCTTTTAGCGTGTATTGTTTTAGCATGTATTGTTTTCATTTTGTAGTTGTTCTTCAGTGTGTGACGTTTAGTCAAAAATAAAAATATTAGGGGGAAAAAAAAAGATTCTCGGTTGACTGCTGGTAACTGAAACAGTGGAAAGCGATACTGTAGATGACATATAAAGATGATATTATAAAGTGCCACTTCGAAGTGCCAGCCGAAAACCAATGGGCACCATGGCTGGGGAGCCAGCAATATCTACGAAAGAGCACCTCGTGTACCGGGATACCTGTCCCTGGACTTGAATATGCAGGAGGGACCCTCCTCTGTGTCCCACCGGAGGGGAGGCACGGTGCCGTTGAAGGACGTGGGAGCAGGGCCTTCTTGGCCGTGGCACCTCAGTTGTGGAACGCTCTCCCCATGGACGTTTGATAGGCACCAGCATCAGTTTCTTTCCAGCACCAAGTCAAGACATGGCTTTATATTAAAACCTTTGGGGCTCAATTCACTTTAAAAGTGCATGTCCATGATTTTTAATTGTTGCAAACTGTTCAACTTGTTGTCACGTTTAATACTTTAAAAATTCTGTTTAGGCTGTTTATTGTTTTAAGCTGGAATTGTGTAATGTTTCATTCGTACATCTCCCTAAAATCCCATGCAGCAGGACCTAAATATTTTATTAAGTAAATTGAATAAATCAGTAGTTCGGGAGAAGTGCCCAAGCCCCCTATTTTCACATTGCCCACGAAAGATTTCCTGACGGCTCCCTCTCCTCACACCAAGACAACCGTCTTCAGCATCTTTTACTGAGAAAAGCGTTTCTTGCGGGCATCTGAAGAATAACAACTGATCTGTGTTTAATATCTTGTTGCCTTGCAATAAACAACAGCATTGTTATGACTGGGAATAGCGGCAATTTAGCATTCTCGGCAAAGGGAACATGGGGAAATCATTACCGCCCTCCAAAGATCTCCCGTCGCCCCTTCCATCTGTGAGAAACTGATGCTTGTTACACAAGGGGTAGGGGGAGAGAAGGAGAAGAGGTGTTAGCATGTGTGCCTGTGGTTTATTTATTTACTTCCAGATCTCATTGAACGGATTAACTCTGAATACACAGCAGCAGATGTGGTGGATCTGAGCATCTGCTAATCAGGACAGGGTATATGTGAAAAGGAGCTGGGCTCGTAAGTCAAGGGAAAAAAGAGGGGAGAATCAACAGGGGGGAAAAAGAATAACAAAATGGAGTGAGAATCATGGTTTTTCTACCTGCAAAGGCACCCAGTGTACTGAGCTGGTACCGGCTGCAATTCCCAGCCTTTCCAAGACTTTTAGGAGTACCAAAACCTGCATATCCAGCCTCAATTAATCCTCTGTTATTCCACTTTTCAGCTGCTTTTAAAAGGCCCTGCTTTCTCTGTCCTCTTCCCTCTAGTTTACTTCAATTGCTGCAAATACTTGTCAGGGATTCAGCCCTTCCACGAAAGCACTGCACTCTTTGATTAGCTATGATAGTAGTTTTCCAGGTGATTTACTACGCATTAGGCATAGGACACTTTGCAGTGGTAATATAACCTATGTTAAATACTGTTGGTAACAATGGCCCTTATCACAGGACGCCCCAGCTGCGCAATGTCCCAATCCCCATCCTGGCAGCGCCATTGCCGGGATAGGATTGGGACCTGAACGCTCCCCACCACACTCGGTCAGCTGCTGGCGGATAGGTAGCGTTAGGGACACTCTTCTCCCTTGTGTAGGACAGCCCGCGTCTTCTCGCATTGCACTCTGGAAGGAAGCGCTCCATAGTGCCTCCACTCTTCCTGCACACCCACAGCCAGTGGGATCATCACGGGCAAGGGGGCCATTACCAGATTTTTTCTGGTAATGGTATACGGCACGATCAGGACGGACGGGGACACGACAGCAGCAGGCCTGCAACGATGTCATGCAATGGCACGCGTCCCAGCCCAGCAGCAACACATTGCCACACTGGGATGGTGACGTCGTGTGGCAAGGGCCAACGTATTTTATATCAAAAAACTGCATTTCAGTAAAGGAGAAAATCTATCTTGGAGATCAAAGGATTCGATCGGGGAAATGCATAGCTCAGGGTCATCTGGTCAGTGTTTAGAAAGAACATCAAGGACAAAGACAGAGTGATTCCAGGGAGGCATTGTCTAAACAACTGGAAGGCAGACAAGAAAACCTGGGAAAATTTGAGCGTCCCAGGATCAAAGAATGTAAACAATTTAGTGTCCTTGGGAACACTGAGGGGTTTGGGAAACAAGAAGGCACCTGGGGTCCCACCAACCAAAACTGTTTGTGTGCAAAAGTGTGTGCTTCTAGATAACCAAGTGTGTACTGTAAAAAGTTGACTTGAGCAACCGTCTTAATGCTATGGCTCATATACCTCATGAAAGACACCGCTGCCGAAGTATGAGTGTTTTTTTCTTGAGAGTACAAGAGTAGCAAGGACATGGCAGTACTTAACTAACTCAGCATGAGGTGAGAAGGGGAGAGGGCAAAATCTTGTCCTTCCTTGTATGCCCGGGCAAAAGAAAACAGCTATGTCTTCTTCCTCATTAATAATTTTTGCTGTTTCGACCACACTGTGGTGTTGCTTGCCCACATGTGTCCCAGTTTTCCCCTATGAAATGTTGGAGCATACAAAACTGACACATATCCCTGCTGTAAGATCAGCTTGACCGATGGTAAATGGATGCGGCCACAGCACAGAAGAGCATCCCAGACCTTGAGCTGATGGGTTCTAGCACCCCCTTGCAGCAGGTGGTAGAATGTGAAAAATTCCCCCCAGATTATATCCAGGGTCAATACTCCAGACCTCCATGGCTGGAGAACAAGTCCCCTGGGCCAGGGTGCATTTCCCCTCCCAGTTGATGCCCTTGGAAGATGGATCTCCAAGGTTGCACAGAGTAGAAGCAAAGGGAACTGAACTGCACAGGCATGAACCATCTCTTAGCACACCTGAAGCCTTTTGGAAAGCACTAAGCTCTTCTGTTTCTTCCCTGAATTAAAACCACACTGCCAATATTCAGATGTGTTATTCTGAAAATGCAACAGGTTTGCTAATATTACTGTCGATTCCACAAGGAGGAAGCAGGAAGGAGCTGAACAACAACAATGTCAACTGAGGCAGCTTAATTGTGCAGGCTGTTGAACAACATTGACTCAACATTGACGCATTGGGCCTGTGGCTACCAAGCGGAGAACATGACGGGAACTTAACTCAACTAAGGATATGATAAAAAACCATGTCTCAGACCTGTACCGAACAGTCTGCAAGCAGATAAGCATCCAGGGCACACAAGGAACGTAGAACTATCTGCAAAAACGGCAGGCTTCATGGATGCCATTTTGCCTTTCTGATTTCAAGTGCACCGAAATGCACCCCCAAGGGTTTCAATGTCATCCCTCCTTTGTTGTTTCATCTTAAATATATTGTCTACTTCTTAATCCTTGGAGTTTGAAAGGACTGAGTTGATAGGATTCATCAGTTTGATTCCACAATGGAACCACAGACCACTAACAGAAGAGAGACTACAAAAGTTACGTTTTTGATCAACACTTTCCAGAATCCACTAGCCAGCCTGGCCAGGGGATTTAAGAAGCTCGTAAACAAAGAAACAAAGAAGGAAACAATACTTCAAGGAGACGGGGTGCAACTTTATAGAACAGTTGTGCAATGCCACCTGATTAGCAAATTGCAGCACTGCACAACTGAATGTACTATCAAAAATGTGCATATTTACAAGTGCATCTGTCTGAATAATCCACATGTACAAACAAGGACAATGTGCAACCATCCACAATGGCACCACACGTGCAACTCTGCTTCCACAACCTTGAACCGAACATGAGCATTCTGCATTGGATGCAAATGGCCAATGGCTTCTGGAGGTGAACTTTATGTATGTGCAAGACACCAAGATGAAAGCCAGCTTGGTCTAGTGGCTTGAGCATTGGACTATGACCTTGCAGACTAGGGTTTGATAACCCCTGGGCCATGGAAAACCCGCTGGGTGACCTTGGGTGCATCACACATTCTTAGCCCCAGAAAACCCTATGATAGGTTTGCCTTAGGGTTGCCATAAGTTGGAAACAACTTAAAGGTACATAGCAACATGACGGCAAGGTGAGGTCTTCAACCTCTGGAAGAGTCGCGGCATTTTCAACCTGGAAGGGTTGCTGTATACCCAGTATCCCCTCATGACCCTCTAGATGGCTTTGGCTTACAACTTCCATCATTCCTAGCCCCCACAATACTCTGATGGTGACAGATTGTGAGTAGGATTGCTAGAGCTCAGAGCCAGGCCCTGAGTCTCCCGTTTTCAGGGGCCATCTTCAGATGAGAGACAAGGGTGCAAATTCTCTAGCTCTGGGAGGTTCACCTCCAGGCAAGAAGAGAGGGCTGTGTAGAAATCTCCATTTCAGCCAGAAAAGCAGCTTGCTACAGTTTGCAAGACTTAATTGCTTTGTTGCTGCAACTTGCAAAGGTTCTCCACGGGTGCCTATGCATTTTCTTCCTCCTTCTCTTCCAATTCTTGTGGCACCAGGGCTTACCCTCTGCTCTGCTCTTTATCCATCTTCCAGTTAGAAGCCAGTAAGCTAGATTAAGTGTTCCTTACTCCATCTTCCTAAGCAAGAGAGAAGGAATAATCCCCTCATTCCACCTTCATAGAATCACAGAGTTGAAAGACACAAGGGCCATCCAGTCCAACCCCATTCCGCCATGCAGGAATCAAAGCATTCCCAGCAGATGGTTATGCAGCCTCTGTTTAAAAGCCTCTAAAGAAAGAAACTCCACCACATTCCCAGACAGCAGCAGATTCTACTGTCAAACTGCTCTTGCCATCCAGAAGTTCTTCCTAATGTTTAGGTGGAATCTCTTTTCCTAAAGTTTGAAACCATTGCTCCAAAGTGTCCTAGTCTCTGGAGCAGCAGAAAACATCTTCCATATGACATCCCTTTAAATATTTAAACAGGGTTGTCATGTCCCCTCTTAACCTTCTCTTCTCCAGGCTAAACACACTCAGCTCTCTAAGCTGCTCCTCCCAGGGCTTCATGGCTTCCAGACCTTTGACCATTTTGGTTGCCCTCCTCTGGACAGGTTCCAGCCTGTCAATATCCTTCCTGAATTGTGTGCCCAAAACTGGACACGTGATTATTCTAAGTGGAGTCTGACCAAAGCAGAATAGAGGGGTACCACCGCTTCCCTTGACCTAGACACTATACTCCTATTGATGGAGATAATGTGGCTTACTAAGACTCCTAGACCCTCTTCACCTTCATTTGGGAACAGCCCTTTTAGCTAAGATTTCTGTCCTAAAGTGAAAACAGGGGGGAAAATGTTCTCTCGGTGTATCAGAGTCTATTTCAATGACAAGCTGTGAGCAACCCTGTTTGGTACTCAATGCATACTACTTAATGACATCTCAGGTTCCGGCCCAGAAACCTCGGGACCGGGGACAATCGTGAACTGGCAACCCTAATTGTGAGAGTTGTAGGCCAAAATCACCCAGCCAGCCAGAGTGGCCCAGCCCTGCTCTTGACCTACAAATGGCAAAGTGCGTTCCAGAGGACTTGGCTTCCTGAGATCAACCTCGGCAACCCAACGCAGCCCTGCTGCATCCCACCACGCGGACACAGGCCGCCTGCTGGTCCCAGAGCTGCTTCCCGATCATTTGCAGCCTTGGGGATTAGCCAAGAAAGTACAGTGGGAGGGAAACACAGTGCGAAGCTCCAAGAGCAAGGCTCAGGATCATAGAAGTCACAGAGACTGGCCATTTCCGCATGAGACGGTTATAGCGCTATGATTCCACTTTCAACCTCCTATGGAATCCTGGGGTTTGCAGTTTCGGGAGGGGCCAGCCGGCCCCTCCTGAAACTGCAAACCCCAGGATTCCAGAGGAGGTTGAAAGTGGAATCATAGCGCTATAACCATCCCGTGCGGAAATAGCCACAGTCAGGAGGGGAGCTTCTCATGCTAAGAGATAAGAGAGACTCTTTTTTTTAAGTTGCTGTTTGGCATCTCTTCATTTAGAAACTCCTTTATAAAGAGGCATCAAAAGGGCCAATACAAATGCTGGGAATTTATCTACAGTGGAGAGGAGAAAGCAAGAACACATCTGACCCACAAGCTTTCACCAGGAGATCCAAAGGCGCAAAATCTGGGGAAGTCCCCCCACCTCTTTAGTCAAACTCTCAGCATCTTAATCTAGTTTAGAGAACACAGCTTGAAATGTGTAGGTTGGTCATCACTGGAGTGGACCCATTCAATCAGCGAGTCCACGGTGTAAGTAAATCCAAATGATATAATGGGTGCCCTACGGACTCAGAAGATTTAAGCCACTAGAAGGTGCATTCTGAACAGAGAATTTCCCCAGATCCTGTGAATTAGGGTGCTGAGGCCAAAATCCCACCACCCCCAAACTGCCAAGCCCTCCCTACAGCCCCACAGGTGACAGGAGGTAAAGTTTTGTCACTTCCAGTTGTTTCAAATGGTAGCAACAACCGTGAGCTACAGTGCTCTAGAATTCCATTGTTGTTGTTGCAGTTGTTGAGTGCCTTCAAGTCCTTTCTGACTTATGGTGACTCTGAGGTGAACCTATCACAGGGTCTTCTGGGGCTGGGAGTCTGTGCTACATCCAAAGTCACCCAGTGGATGTCCATGGCCGAGCAGGAAATCGAACCCCGGTCTCCTGGGTTGTAGTCCAATGATCAAACCACCACACCATGCTGGGTCCTAGAACTCCATGGAGTTCCCTCAAAACAGAGCAACCCTCCAGACTACGGAAGTGACATTCACAGGCAGACTTCAAGGAGATGAGGGCAGGGGGACACACTGCCTTCTGGGTTAGGGTCAATAGCCATGCTCCCATTCCATGCGCTCACCTACACCACCCTTGAGTTCAGGCGAGTTGCAAGTGTGATAGGGCTACACCTGCTGGCAGGTGTAAGCCTAACTCTCTCCTTCCTTTGGCAATAGTTAATTATCTCCCCTTCTCTAGATACCAAGAAGTGACTGTCACAGCCTGGGAGAAATTCCTTTTTGGATTTTTCCAGGATTCTGGATTACAATCTTAGAGTTGGAAAGAAGCGCGACAGCGGTCCAGTCCAACCTCTTGCCCTGCAGGGATACACAACTAAAGCACTCCTGAAAGGTGGCCATCAAACCTCTGTTTAAAGACCTCCAAAGAAGGAGAGACCATCATCCCTTGAGGCAGTCAATTCAACTGTTGGACAGCTCTGGCTGTCTGGATGTTTTCTAACGGACTCTTCTGCTATTTAAGCCCATTGGTTCCTGTCCTAGTCTCTGGAGCAGCAGAAAACCAGCTCACTCCATCTTCTATATGAGAGACCTTGAGGTATTTAGAGGTATCTATCATATCACCTCTCTGACCTCTCTTGTCCAAGCTCAACCTACCCAACTCCCTCAGTCATTCCTCATAAGGCTTGTTTTCCAGACCCGTGACTATCTTGGCTGCCCTCCTCTGGACATGTTCTACCTTGTCAACAGCCCTCTCGATCTGTGATGCCCAGAACTGAACATGGTATTCTCCAGTGAGGTCTCAACAAAGAAGAACAGAGTGGCATTATATCCTGTATTTGTGCAGCTGTACTCTAAAAGGAACTTTCCCAAGCTTCGGATAACAACTTTTGCAGCACCCTCCTTCTCCCCAGAAGGGCTCATGAAATGCCAAGTCTTGTTTCTCTCTAGTGTCAGGCACTAATCCTTTAATTTTTTTGAGGCTTTTATCTTCAATTTATCCTGCTTAAGACAACAGCCACAACCTGCTATCCTGACTGTTGACGTTTTTTTGTCTCGTATGCAGTTTTTTCCACACATTTTATGTCAAATAATCCTGAAATATGTGTTGAAGCATACGAATTCATTAAATACCATAAATACCTCCCTGGCACACAATGGGAAAGTAGATGAGAAGGCAGAGGATAGAAGACAGTTGTGCAGACATATGCGGTACGATTGTAAAATAGAGAGAAAGAGAGAGAGACCGTCTGAGCCTACTGTAAACCTGATTTATAGGTAGACTGGGCCCTTGAACACCCAAATGTTCTACAGAATCATGGAACTGGAAGTGATCCCAAAGGGTATCAAGTCCAAATCCCTGTCAATGCAGGAATCCACAAGTAGGCATCCCTGTGAGATAGGCACATCCATGGTCTGTTTGTACACTTCCAATGAAGGAGAATCTGTCACCCAAGGTAGTCTGTTCTACTGACCTTTGCTATCAAGAAGGTCCTCCTAATGTTTATGTGTGTCCAACCATACATATGCACCCAATCATGTGTTTATGCCTTTAACATGAGCAATGTTTCACAGCGTGATTTCACTGTGGTCTGGAGGTGGCCTTGGGCCTTTGAAGGTTATGCCAGAGCAGAACTTTGAAAGGTTCCACCAAGCTGGTAAGTCTTCAAATATAGTCTCAGTAGCAAATTCATCTGCTGTTCAAAGTTCGGCCAAAGTGAAGTATGGAGAGGTTCATCACCATTATGTTTTAAAAAAGCCACAGCAACTAATGAACACAAAAAATGGCCCGTATCAATGGAAAAATGACCCACGCTGATGAAATCACAGATCTTTTAAGGTACTCTAGCACCTATTTGCACATACCATTACTGTGCCAGCGATAAGCATCCCAGGACAGGGACCAGCCAGCAAGCTAACACTATGTACTAATGTGGGGTCCAAGTAGCAAGTGATATTCAGTAGGGTAGGACCATAGTTTTAACCCTTATGCAGATACAGACTTTATCCAGGTCACATACATGCTAAGAGATAAGCGACCGTATCATTCCTGATTATACTGAGATGGTAATAGGAATGGAAAGAATATTTGAAAGTATTTGGAAAACAATCAACAATATGTTTTTCAAGTGCCAAGAAACCCTTACGAGAAAAACCCTAGACTGATGAGATTCTTCACAGTTTGAGAGTTATTCTGCACAAAATTCGCACACGGGCGAGTTGCAGAGCAAACAGCTTTTTCTGCGCAGGAAAGAACATTTTCTCTGCAGAAAATAATACTTCTACACAGGAATGTTATTTTCTCTGCAGAAAATGCTGTTTTCTGTGCAAAACAACTACATACGAACTTTGCACAGAACAAGTCCCGAATTGTGAATAGTCTTTGAAAACTGTATGATTTTCGAAGACATACCCACATTGGGAAGAAAAGTGTTAAAACTACTCATTGATTCCTTTGAGAAGAAACTCACTAAAGAATTGCATCCCTAGCATCCTGTTAGTGACAGGCATGCCTATAAATATGGCTCATGCATATGTGTGTTTATTTTTGGATGGGGCACAAAAGCTATACCCTAAAGCTATAGCTACCCTACAGCTGTTAAGCCCAAGGATTGCTCACTGCTGCTACTGCTGCTTGCTGAAGAAAAGAGGGGAGGCAATTTAGATGATGATGATGATGATGATGATGATGTGCTATCCAAGGGGAAAGGGAAGGATGGTACATTTCATAGAATCATAGAAACATAGAGTTGGAAGAGTCCACAATGGCCATTGAGTCCACCCCTTTGCCATGCAGGAACCAACACTCAAAGCACCCCCAGCAAACGGAGGAGACTCCACCACACTCCACTGAGGCAGCGTATTCCGCTGCTGGACAGCCCTGTCCGTCAAGGAATCTCTTTTCTTGCAGCTTGAATCCACTGCTCCTTGTCCTAGTCTCTGGAGCAGCGGAAAACAAGCCTGCTCCCTCCCCACCATGACATCCCTTCCAATATTCAAACCTGGCTATCCTGTCCCCTCTCAACCTTCTCCTCTGCAGACTAATCATACCCAGCTCCCTAAGCCGCTCCTCAGAGGGCTTCATGGCTTCCAGACCCTTCACCCTCCTCTGGACACGGTTCCAGCTTGTCAGTATCCTTCCTGAACTGCGGTGCCCAGAACGGGACACAGTATTCCAGTATTCCTCTCTGTGCCTTACCTTCTTTAAGCCAAGACTAGCTGTTTCTCCTTGTCTGAACTGCCTGCCCCTTCCCTCTCCTCTTTACTGGTAAGCAGCAGGAGACATTCCTGAGGTTAACAGCTGCCATATCAGGCTTATGAAAAAAAAATTGTGTGGGCAGAACATCACACTTTGCATGGCTAACGTGTGATCTGGGCCTCTGAATTTTAGCATGAACTTAGCACGAACAGATGTATCAAAGACGTTGAGATCTGAGAGGCCGACCGGGTTTGGAACATTAAAGGGCTCCTAGAAAGTACAGAGTGAAACCCCACAATGCATTTACAATCTCACTGGCATGGGATTTATCAACCACCATTGGCCTTTGGGGAGATTTTGCTCACCAGCACAAACTGAAAGCTGATTATATGAGTTTCTGTCCCTCTAAGAGCTCTGAGGAAGAGAGAATTTTCGTGGGCACAGCCGCCATGTCAGTGAGATAGCGAATCCACCCTGGGCTTCAGTCTCATCATTGATTCAAGGTGTCGATCCCCATGTCTCAAATAGGTTCATCATTTGGACGACCTTCAAGTTCAGACTACAACTGAGATGAGGCTGAGAAGCAAGGAGGAGGGCAGTGTATTCCCTCAGGAACCCAACCTCTCCATGTTAATAACACTGAATACAGATTGGATTGGGGAATACGGGGGAAAGTTACAGCCACTGGACAAGACATTTTGGGGAATCAGAGACACCAGACCTCAAATCTTTCTAACAAGTATTACCTATGAGAAAATAAAATCCTGGGCAACGCTGGGTAAATACACTAGTAGTTTATAAAATACTTATGGATATCTCTAGGCAGGCTGCACAAGAACAATAGTGTTGGCTTCAAGAGCCAGTGCGATGCTGATGTTGGACTAGGACCCCAAGAGACCAGGGTCTGAACATCCACTTGGTCATGGAAACCCTTTGGGTAACCTTGGGCAGATCACACTCTCTCAGCCTTAGAAGAAGGCAATGGCAAAATCCTCTCTAAAGAAATCCTTCCAAGAAAGCCCTCTGATGGGTTCGCTTTAAGGTGGTCATAAGTCAAAAGTGATTTGAAGACCCACAACAAGAACAAGACCAACTGCAAGAATGACACACAATCCCCATCAGAGTCTGGGGAAGGGAAACCTACAACAGATCACTGTACTGCAACAGTGCTGCAAATTCCCAACTCCTCCCCATTTTCACCTGTTGGGACCGTGGCTTGTAGGGTGAGCTGCTCTCTAAGTCAGCCAAGATGCTGGTCAAGGAGTCGATTTCTGCATCCAAACTGGAACGCCTTTCTTCCAAAGTCTTGGCGCCAGGCTTGACCTAGAAGAGACATCACCATCATCATCACAGTTGTTCTTATTTGTATCCTGTGTTTTCCCCCAAACCAGCTTACAACTTGAAACAAACATCATGTAGTTGAAATGTACAGAATCTCAGTGTTAAAATGGAACTTAAACGATAGCGTGAAAAGCAGATGAAATGAAATGCAATGAAAAAACAATTCAAAAAGCATAAGAGCAGTACTATTTAAAATAGTACATCTCCATCTGACAAGCCTTTTTGTTAAAAACATTCAGTTCTCAAAAACCTGTTGGAGAAAAGAAAGGATTTGGTAGTTCAGGGAAGGACAGCAAAGAAGCAGAGGTTTGAGCAACTCTAGGGAGGGAGGTTCAGAGCCTAGCGAGCCGCCACCTACAAGGCCCTGTCCTGTGTCCCCAGCAGGAAAATCCCATGAAACGTTGTAGGACGGACAGAAGAGTCCCTTCTCAGGATCTTAGGTCCCAAACAGGCTCATATACGGAGATAGTCTGTCCAGCCATTTCCACACTACATTGTTATAGTGCTATTATTCCACTTTCAGCACCCTGTGGAATTCTGGGGTTTGTAGTTTACTGAGGCCAAAGAGCTCTCTGGCTGAGAATGCTAAATGCCTCTTCCTAAACTGTAAACCCTAAGATTCCATAGGATGCTCAAAGTGGAATAATAGCACTATAACAATGTAGTGCGGAAATGGCCTCAGATAAGGACGGAACAAACACTCTTCAGCACCTCCCTTTAAACATTTCTGGCCCACACTGAGGTTTGCAGCATTTTCATCCCTATGTTTTCACACAGAGCTTGCAAGACTTTCTGAATCTTGGGGAAGAGATGGGTAAAATAGGATGACTACAGTTGGCTTTTAAGTCTAAGGAAACAAGGGGGTGAGTAGGAAACAGTTCAAAACAAACTCCTTCTGGCTGTTTTAATTTTACTTCCACACTCTTTCCCAAAAGCTTTATGCTTTTGTTGCTGAACCACAAGTTTCACACATGCATGAAGCCACATCTGCTCATAAACTGCCACGAATTCTTGATGGGGATGGAAATCATAGGGCCTGGAAAGAATCAATTAGCTTTCTCTTGAAAACAACTGTTAAAATGTAGGGCCATCTGTTGCGGGATCCCGTTATAATAACAGAGGAGCTCAATTCAAGATGCTTACGTTGACATGCAAAACCCCAAAGAGCTGGGGGCCAGGGTATCAAAGATGGTTTCCCCCTGTACAAGTCTGCCTTGAATGTAAGATCTTCAGTGGAGACCCTACTGGGTTTCCCATCACACCAAGGCCATTTCCGCACTACACAGTTGTAGCGCTACTATTCCACTTTCAACATCCTATGGAATCTTGGGGTTTGCAGTTTAGGGAGGGGCCTTTGAGGCCCCTCCCTAAACTGCAAACCCCAGGATTCCACAGGATGTTGAAAGTGGAATAATAGTGCTATAACAGTCTTGTGCGGACATGGCCCAAGAGGCTAGAGTGGTGAGTACATAAGTCAGGGCTTTCTCTATAACGGCACCCCAGTTGTAAAACTCCTTCCAAGTGACATCAGGGTGCCTCCGTTCTTGCTGGGTTCTTGCTCCGTTCTGCTACACCACTGGGTCTTTGCTTTTTAAACCTCACTTTTAAACACCGGCTCTTAAAAATTTATTTTCGTTGGCCTTCAAGGAATGTTTTGAACACACTTTTTCATTTGTGTCTTTGGGAGACCTGGTAGGCACAAAAGCAATTGATCAAGACCATTAATAAAATAAGAGAAGCTCTACTCAATCAAAACAAGGAAATACATCTAGCCCAGCATCCTCTCTTCCAGAGTGGCTGGAAATTCAGCAGACACTGTGAAGGCAGTAGCTCTTTTGTGGTCAAATTTCTCAGAAGGAACACTGAATAATTTTTTAAAATTTTCTTCCTGCTGCAAGGCACTCTCCAAAAACCTTGCAGTTTCTGAAGCACATTTCACAATTTAGGACTTGCTCTGGGTAAAATTCACACTTGGCGGAGAAAAGAGCAATTTCTGTGAAGAAAGCAGCATGTTCTGCACAGAAAATAATATGCGCAGAAAAAACCTGTTTCGTGTACAGAGGATGCTTTTTTTCACCTACACAAATCCATGTGAAAATTTTGCACCAAGTAAGTATCCAATTACAGAATTTTCTGTTCAGGGAACAATTTTGTCCGTGCAGAAAATAATACTTTCTATGCAGAAAAAAAAAAGTTCTGGCACTAAAAGTATGTTCTTTTCACAAACAACCATGTGTGAATTTTGCACAGAACAAGTTGTGGACTGTGAAAATTCTCATTAGTCTAAACACAGAGCCAGCATAGTGTAAGACTTTTAGTGTTGCACTATAATCCTGGAGAATAGGGTTCAAATCCCTGCTCAGCCATGGAAACCCATTGACTGAACTTGGGCAAGTCACATTCTCTCAGCCTCAGAGGAAGCCCATGGCAAAATCTCTCTGAACAAATCTTGCCAAGGAAAAAAAACCATGATAGGATCATCTTAGGGTTGCCAGAAGTCAGAAATGACTTGAAGGCATACAAAAGAACACACAGTTCTCATCAGGATTTATTGGTATTCAAAAACATTTTTTTGCTATTTTTTGAATATTCTTGAATATTCTTTCCATCCTTAGTTTGCATGGAGCAGGGAGCACATTTTGTTTAAAGGGATAATTTCATTTCCTTGAGGTTTTCAGAAGTGGCAATCCTACCCTTTATTTTTAAACCCCTGATTTTTGATGAGGAAGCCCAAGAAGGGCTGAAAAGTTGCAAAAACAAGAGAAAAAAAACATGTTGGGGGAGGCTCCATGCGGCCTATGGGACTCATGTCCAAATACTTTAGATTTTCTTTCCTAGAGGAAGGAGGCCATCCATAAATCATTTTGATTGCCCATTTCTATCACAGCTTTTTCAGTTGTATAGGCTTCTTCCCATCCTCCTACATGCCAAAGTTCTCCAAAGGTGCTGGAGCACAGCCACCATCAACTCCATCCAGTAGCTTCAGTGGCCAACTTAACTAGAGACTGGAGTCGTAATTTGACATGCCTGGAGGGAACCACATTTGAGTGAGGCTGGACTTAGATGCATTTCTGTGTAGATTTACATTGGATTTGAGGAACAAAGATCATCCTGGCCTTGGACATTCTGGAAAACTACCCACAGTGGAGATGAACCAGAAAAAGTACATCACTGTTGGCTTTACAAGGTCACCCAGCAATGTCCAAATACATCAGCCATTGCTTCCTTCTGGACCATCTCACTGAAAAGCACTTTCGCTTTATGGTACAGATTGATGGCGTCTCTAGTTCTCCCTGGAGGTGGCACTGAACAAGCAGACTTCTGCTTGGCTATTGATGCCTGGTAGGGATCCATGCTATCCTCTATCCTGTCTGCTGCAGATCTGGGGTCAATATACAGACATATAAATGATATACAGATATTGAAAAAATGGAATGTGTCCACAGAAGGATGACCAAACTAGCAAACGGCTTGGAAACCACGCCCTGTGGGGAGCAGCTATGGCAGCTGGATATGTTCAGCCTGGAGAAGAGACAGTTAAGAGGGTACATAATAGCTATATTTACACATTTGAAAGGATGTGAGGTGGAAAATAGGGTAAGCTGGTTTTCTGCTGCTCCAGAGACTAAGACATGAAACAATGGATTCAAACTATCTGAAAATAGATTCCACTAAACATGAGGAAGGAGCAAGGAGCAGTTTGACAGTGGAGTATGCTGTCTCAGTGGAGCGTAGTGGAGTCTCCCCCTTCTCTGGAGATTTTTGAAGAAAGGCTGGACAACCATGTGTCGGGAGTGCTGTGGTTGTGTCTTCCTGCCTGGCAGAATGGGGTTGCACTGGATGGCCCTTGGGGCCTCTTCCAAGTCTAGAATGTTATCATTCTACGACACAAAAGCACGTAGGTCCACTTCTCTTTCTGTGTGTCCCTTCATCTGACTTCCAGGGAGGTGAATAATTTTACAAGGTCAGTGATACCTGGGGGATCTCTTGTGACTTGGTGAATCCGCGACAGGTTTTACTTCAAACTTCAAAGAAGCTACCTAATATAGAATCGTAGAATCACAGAATAATAGAGTTGGAAGAGACCCCAGGGGCCATCCAGTCCAACTCCATCATGCCAGACAGGAATACACAGTCAAAGCCCTCCCTAACAGATGGCCATCTTGCCTCTGCTTAAAAGCCTCCAAAGAAGGAGACTCCACCACACTCCATGGAGGCAGCAGATTCCACCGCCGGACAGCTCTGACTGCCAGGAAGGTCTTCCTGAGGTTCGGGTGGAATCTCCTTTCTTGCAGCGTGAATCCATTGCTCCTTGTCCTAGTCTCTGCAGGAGCAGAAAACAAGCCCATTCCCTCCTTGATATGACACCCTTTCAAACATTTAAACATGGCTATCATGTTCCCTCAACCCTTCTCTTCTGCACATGCTGAACCCCATTGCCCCAAATAGGTACAGCACCTTTGGCTGCTCTTTTAAAGTCCAAACTAAGACCCAGTGCGGATTCCCACCCCACTGACACGGAGGTCACCAATCACCACTGGTCAGTGTCCGATGAAGACTAATCAATTGAGGCTCAATCGGTACAAAACAGAAATGTTTTGGGCTGGCTGGGTGTCCTCTCTGGGAATGAGGAATCCCAACTTCTTCTGAATGAAATCATGCTCCCTCCTGCAACTTGTGACTTTTTAATCTGGGCCGTTTCTCTAATTTGGCATCGGCAAAGGTGTTACCTTGAAACGCGGTAAGCGTGAGTTGCTTGAGTGGCCACGATTTAGTGCTTAAGACCCAAGCCCAGGGGGCACTCGGGTAGGAAACTGCTGTGACGGCCGCTGGAGCCCATGGAAGGTTATGCATGAACAGCAGTGACCTATTCAGAACGTACCCTGTAGTGCTTTTTCGCCCACTGTGGCGGTTGAAGTACAATTTACACCATTGATAAAGTATTGATTGTGTGACATTTCTATATGCCTGACATTTTTCTACCCAGAAGAATAATAACCCTCTGAGCTTTTAATTCAGTGGAAGGTTGTGGTGTAGTTGAGTAAATGGCGACAAATGATTATGCAATGGTTTATACTGGAAGCATGTAACATGGAGAGCGTGAGGGTGATAGGGAACAGTGATATACCAAATAAAATGTTGGAGGCAGTGGCTGGAAACTGGTTGGCATCATAGAATCACACAAATAATAGAATCCTAGACCATTTCCACACTAGCCTGTTATAGCGCTATTATTCCACTTTCAACATCCTATGGAATCCTCAAAGGTCCCTCCCTAAACTGCAAACACCAGGATTCCATAGGACGTTGAAAGTGGAATAATAGCGCTATAACAGGCTAGTGTGGAAATAGTCCTAGAGCTGGAAGAGATCACAAGGGCCGTCCAGTCCAACCCCATTCTGCTATGCAGGAAGGCACATTCAAAGCACTCACGAGAGAAAAACAACGCATCAGACACCAGGGGACACCTTTACTTATTGATCCTCCAAATCTGAGGAGCTTCTAGCCTGCTGGTCTTGTGAAGGAGTGGTGAAACACCCGTGCCCTGACACATATACCACAGCTTCCCTGAGGCACCTTAGACCAGGGTGGGAACTGCACAGCCCAAGGGACATGTAACGCCTTGAGGCCCATTGCTGGCCTCTGGACCTGCCAGAAGGTCCCCCCCTCCAAAGTAAAGTCCCTGGAGAGGGGCTTTGCTGTCAAGTGTTGTTGTGGAGGATGCTTCCTCTGAAATAGCCAACAACTGTGGCCCAAACTGAGCAGAAGCGAGCTGAGTAACACCGCCAGGGCTGGAAAACAACGGTGGTAAAGCCCATGCAAGGTTCAAAGGCGGAAAATAAATGGCTTTCTGACTCTTCCAGCATGCCCACCTCTGCTTTCGATACTGGTAAACATCTTCAGGGTGGTAGAACATTTATTTCTGAGAACTATTTACAACAGTGGACACCATGAGTGGGTTACACAACTGCCGTTCCCATAAATCGTTAGGGAACAAAATAAAACAAAACAAAAGAGCATAGAAGGAAGAAAGAACAGAAGGGCTGGGTTTCTTGAGCTGCTCACGTCAACTGGTATTTCAAGTCTGGTTTA
Organism: Cyclura pinguis; assembly: GCA_030412105.1. Lineage (NCBI taxonomy): Eukaryota > Metazoa > Chordata > Lepidosauria > Squamata > Iguanidae > Cyclura > Cyclura pinguis. Next base: position 3,538,862 of record CM059601.1, read on the forward strand.
GATTGAGTGTGGCAGCCAGGAGCTGTTTCCCTTTGAGGCCATTTCCGCATTAGACTGTTACAGTGATGCTATTCCACTTTTGACATCCTATGGAATCCAAGGCCCCTCCCTAAACTGCAAACTCCAGGATTCCATAGGAGGTTGAAAGTGGAATAATAGCATTATAATAGTCTAGCGAGGAAATGGCCTTAGATTGTTCATCCCAGGTAGCACTCATTCTAGAAGTGGTATCACACAAGACCTAGATACGCTTCTGCATTTGTCTGAATCGGGAATGGATAAAGAGAAGCCCCCAAAACCATCCAAAAGTTCCCTAAATCTCCTTGTTAGTAGGCCATACGCTACCACGCTTTGATGTGGTTTAACTGGTAAGTATTAACTGGCATATATATGGAATATACTCTGCTATGGCTGCATGGCCGTGCTGGCTAAGAGGAAAAGCTGGCCAAAACACGTGCATTGCAAAATCAGGTCAGGAAAGACCTCAAGGCATAATCAGGTCATTGTCAGACGCTGATAACAAGATTGTGGACTCTACATTTTGGTGCCCGTCCAAGTTTTTTTTCCCTATACCAATTTTTTTTAAAAAAAAAAGTCCCAAATTTTGAAAAATCATTGGAAAATGGAGGGGGAACCCTCTTCTGATATCACCCAGTGGTGACAAAACTTTTGAAAGTTTAATAAATAAAATAAAAATAAAATAAAATAAAATAAAATAAAATAAAATAAAAATAAATAAAATAAAATAAAATTAAATTAAAATAAAATAAAATAAAAATAAAAGGAGGAAAGTATTTTATCGTATTTTATTTTGCTTCCTTGCTCATTCCAGCCGCTTGCTCATAGAGATTACAACGGATTATCCACCTGCTTGTGTACCTCTGGGCATAAGTTTTGCAGATTGTGTAACGAAAGCCTTCTCCAGCCACCCTCCTCGCATGGTCCCGCTGCAGCCTCGCTGGGGTTCAAGTGATACAGCAATGCTGATGGAGAACAACTCCAGAAAAGCGGGTGAAGCTGCCATTCCTCTTCCCTTTTAATTAATAAAATTACAGCTCAGAGCTCATTATCAATAATTACGGTCACTGCAAGAGCTTCCCGTTTCTTTGCCTGCTTCCACCCCCGCTGACCTTAATCCTGTGCCAAATGCAGCATGAATTAACGTTTAATTAGCCATTAAATAGAATTAGCGGTCTCTGATGGCAACGTGGCAGAGTCAACCATTGGAGAAGCAGGAGGATACCCTGGCAAGGGGTGAATCTGCCACGTGTGTTTGCGGGAAAACGACGACAAACCAGCGTCCCTTCCTTTTGTCCGTAAACTGCAGATGGAAGGCAGAGGTGGATCCCTGTTGGCGTTTTATGCACGCATAAGCTATCTTAAGTGGTATTTTTTAACCATTGTGAAAGGCCTGTATTGAGGTCACATAAACCGAGTTCTTTAAGTGTAAGCACTGGTCAGGAAGTTGTGCGTTCTTGGATGCAGCATAGGTTTCCCAGCAGTGCCTTCAAGGCACCCCTTGACGCACTGGGATTGCAGAAACCTCATTGGAAAAGGGGGTAGAAGCAGGCAGATGAGCAGATATCCCATCAGTTTTGCTATATTGGTAGCTAACAGAAGAGCAGCGTAGTGTAACCCCGGGTTAGAATTATCCTACAGAAGCACAAGGTAGGGTCTCAGCTCAGCTCTTGAGTTTACACACACACTATGGAAAAAAAGCATTTCTGCCACCAATAACCTCTTCTCCCTGCCCAGGGTGGGGCAGAACTCTACGCATGAATTCTGTTGGCCAATGAAGAGTTTATATCATGCTTTGGAATGTCCAAAGTGTTCTACAAATACTATATTGATATCCTACCCCTATTATCTTGGAGAGGGATGCCCAAATTTTTGATTTGGGAAGGAAATCCTGGCTAGGGACTATCTTGATACCCTCCCCACATACTGAAGCGGAGGCTACAAGAAGGGCAGAGAAAGTAAGCTGTGTAAGGACACTAGAGTTTGGAAGAAGTGGGGGGCCTGCAATCTGTATCAGCCACTTAGATTGACTCAGCCGTAACTTTTCCGTATTCACAATCCTTATTTAGTCAGGATTATGACACTATTGCCATGACTGTAACTCCTCTCCCCAACTACTTCACCAGGCATCAGTGGCATGAAAAGAAAGAGATCTGTTTTACCAGCAACTGGAGTGTGGATAAATGATGTTTCCATCCAGTTTGGGGGGCACAAGCCAGGAGAGGTCACTTAGCTGGGTACGGGAGACCCTCCCCTTATCTGTAGTTTCGCTCTCCACGGGCCATTTCCGCATGGCGTCGCCATTCCGTGATGGGGACAGGACGGCAGCAGTCCGCGAATCATGCTTTTGCACGATGTCGTCACGGTCCTGCTGCCATCCCATCCCCACCTATCATGATCACGGGGTGTTTGCTCAATGGAATAAAACTGTTAAGGGCCTGCAATTGCGTGACGCTTCCATCACCGCGGAACGGGGGGAAGTGCGATGTAGGCACTTCCTTCTCCAGCGCGGCACGAGAAGGAGGCCGGCCGCACTGCAGAAAGAACCGCGCGTCACTCACGCTCCCTTCTGCAGGTGGGTGTGGAGGGAAGTGTTCACGTCGCACCCCCATCCAGGCAAAGGTACACGACAGGAAGATGATGGGATCTGGCAAGGTGCGGAAATGGCCTCGGTTTCAGTTATTCGTGGTCAACCTCTTTTCTCACAGACTCAGCTCCCTCCTTCCCACCCTTTGCCCTGATCCATCTCCCAGCATCCGGGCAACGGCATCCACGCCGCCCGCTCTGGTTCTGGCCACCCATACTTCGCCTGCCGGCTTGCCCGTCCCGGTCACTTCAACTGCCCCTCCGCCAAGACCACCCGAGGAAATGGCTCTGGCACCACTGGAAGCAGCCCTCTAACCTCACAGGGACCGTAGGGAGGATTCATACTATCTGGTAGTACGAAGCCTCTCTAGAGTTCCTGTGAAGCTAAAGCAGCGGTTCACAAGCTGTGGGGCAGGACACTAAGGGGAGGCTTTCGGGGAGCGGGGAGAAAAGTCAGCCTTGCAGTACAGCCAATGTGAAAAAGAAGGACAACAAGAAACCCAAAGTGGGAAAATCATCGGAAAATGGACGGAAACAACTCTGCTTGTCATCTCGCCCTTAGGTGAAGATCTACAATGTGTTGGTTGTTACCTTTAAAGCCCTACATGGTTTGGTTCCAAGTTACCTATACCGTACAATCTGCCCCATACGCTGAGGTTCGGTGAGAGCCATTTACACAAACCAGCCAGGACTGGACAGGCAACGGTCACCCATCGGCCGCCCCTAGACTGTGGAATGACCTGCCAGAAAAGGGTCCAACAGCAAAATGTATTGTCCAGATTTTAAAAAATGCTAAAGACCTATCTCTTCCAGCAGATCCACCCAGCCTCTTTTTAATTGTGAATTTTAAACTGATATGTTTTAAACGGTGTTATGTGCTTTTAGTGTATTTTAATCTACAATGTGCTTTTAATTGTCTTTTAATTTATCATGTACCGCTCCTTGAGCCTTGGAAAGAAGCAGGTTGTTGTTGTGATGAGGTTGTTGTTCTTGATGATGATGATTTATATCCATACAATACCGTGGATAGAAAGTAGTAATATAAATGTTCATAAATTTTGCTCTTGCGATCAGGAAGTAATCTTACCCTTTTTCCTCATAGTAAAAAACTCATTGAACGCTGCCAGTTCTAAGACTACTCATAGGCTATTTCTGCCCTGCACTGTTACAGTGCTATTATTCCATTTTCAACCTCCTTGGGGGAATTCTGGGGATTTGTAGTTTTCTGAGGCCAAAGAGCTCTCTGGCTGAGAATCCTAAAGGCCCCTCCCTAAACTGCAAACCCCAGGATTCCACAGGACGTTGAAAGTGGAATAATAGTATTATAACAGTGCAGTGTGGAAAAGCCCTTGGCCCTGTGTCATTTCTGGCTCTGCCATGGAGGGGGAACCACGGACTCTCTAGACCAAAGCTTTCCAAACTTTTCATGTTGGTGATACACTTTTTTAGACATGCATCATTTTGTGACACAATAATCCAGTTTGACTAGCAAACCGGAGGTTAAAATTAACCCCTTATAAGAGCTAGAGACACATACTCAAATTGTAATAACAAAATGTATGGGGACACAACATATCTCATGAAAAACCTTTCATACATTTTGAAAAATATATGACTTATAAATAACAACATACATTTCCAAGGTTGTACGCAACACACCTACACACTTCAGGTGACACACTAACATGCCACGGCACATGCTTTGGAAAGCCCTACTCTAGATGGTTGGACTTCCAACTTCCATAGATTCATAGATTAGAAATGTAGAGTTGGAAGAGACTCCAGGGGCCACCCAGTCCAACCCCATCCTGCCATGCAGGAACACCCTCAAAGCACTCCCGACAGATGGTCCTCCAGCCTCTGCTTAAAAACCTCCAAGGAAGGAGATTCCACTACACTCCGAGGCAGCAGATTCCACTGCCGGACAGCCCTGACCGTCAGGAAGTTCTTCCTGAGGTTCAGGTGGAATCTCCTTTCCTGCAGCTTGAATCCATTACTCCTTGTCCTGGTCTCTGGAGCAGCAGAAAACAAGCCCACTCCCTCTTCTACATGGCATCCCTTCATATATTTAAACACGGCTATCATGTCCCCTCTTAACCTTCTCTTCTGCAGACTAAACATACCCAGCTCTCTAAGGGCATTTCCATACCGGGCTTCTGAAATGGTGCAGAGTGACCTCTCACGGAGGTCTTCTACACCCTAGAGTGGACCTGCATGGACTACTTTTTGTAGTTCCACACCAGAATCCACTCAGGAGCAGCCGGAACTAGCCACGCTGCGTGTTTTTTAAAAACCTCTTTTTCGAGGTTTTTAAAAAGCACGGAGCGCGCAGCCCCGTGCCGCTCCGTAGCCCGGCTCCGACGCGGATTTGCAGGCGCGCGCAAGTGCGTGCCTGCAGAACTGCCGGGGCCGGGCTTCCGGCTGGCGAGCCTCTCCGGTTGGTGGAGAGCCTCCACCAAGTGGAAGCCGCCATTTGGGACACCGGAGGACTGCGGAGCAGCGACCTCGCGCTGCTCCACGTGGCGACGGACTTACCTGGTTTCAGGTAAGCTCTGTTTTTGGGCGTTTTTGCCCATTCTCCCCCCCACATGTGAAAAGGGCCTAAGTCTATCCCCATATGCCTCAACCAGCACAGCCAGTGGTTAGTGACTATGTAAAATGTATTCCACAATGCCACGTGGAGCACACCTTCCCTGTCTCTGGTGTATACAAAATATAGCCTCTCCACTCTTTTCCCTCCTGACCTTGTGGCCCTATCTCACCATGACTGGTGCAACCTTCCCTTCTGAAGTTTTCCACTATTACAGCCGGTCCTCCTCAGTTGTGTCCAAAGTGTTCTTGCCAAAAGCTGGCTCTGATAAGAAATGATCCAGCACAGATACAGGAGAAACTGACATCCCACCACCCACTCTCAGCTCAAGTCAGGAGGCCTTGTACTCAGTGCCAATCAGATTGCATTGAAACCTGCGGATGAAATTTCCCCAAGCACCCTCAACAGTAAAATAAACATTACGGTAACAGATTAAATGAGTGTTTGTTGCTTCACTTCACTTAATGATAGGGCTGGTCTGCCTTTGATCATCTGATGTTCTGCCATTTATTACCACACCTATATACTATGTCCCGAGGAGCATAATTCTTTTATATCAAACATAGCGAGCCATAGAGATCTAGTGGAAGGACACGTAGGCAAGCAGAACTATGGATACAGATCAAAGGGTAGCACTGTTTTCTGTCACGCACCCTAGGTGAATCTTGGGCCATTTCTGCACTAGACTGTTACAGCGCTATGATTCCACTTTCAACATCCTATGGAATCCTGAGGTTTGCAGTTTGCAGAAACTGCAAACCCCAGGATTCCATAAGATGTTGAAAGTGGAATCATAGCGCTGTAACAGTCTAGTGCAGAAATGCCTCCAGAAATGGTTCCCACAGACCATTTAGATGGACATTCAGCACTAATAGCACCAACAGGAGACAAGAGGTCTCTTGGATCAAATTAACATTTCAAACGGCCAGGAATGCCACACCTTGGAGGCACGCATCCCCGGATGAGATAGCCATCTTGCAGGGAACTACAAGGATGCCTGCCTGTATTTTCTTTGAACTACAAAGCTAAGACCCATATTCATAAAAATTTAACCATCTGTTCCCCAGGACATGTTCAGCCCTGTAACTAGAACCCCTTTTTCTCCTCCATTTTTGAAGGTCTCCCAGACTTGAATGGCAAGCAGGCCCTCTGCCAGAGGAAGCTCCCTTCAGCTCTAAGCTGAGTTGGGCTCTCCGCTTGTCTTTTCCCAGCTGAAGACTTCTGGATTGGTACAGTATTAGCCCAAACCCCTATGTCTCTCTCTCTTAATTTTCACCTCTTTCTAAATTTCTATAACCTTGTATGCTTGTGTGTGTGTGAGTGCTTGTTTGCATTTTAACATCTATTTCAATAAAATACTTAAATCGGAACAGCTAGCCTGATTCTCTGTGATCCAACTCCGTAAAGCTAGGCTCAAGATCCTTAATTACCCTGCCCTCTTTGCATTGCTAGAGCAGTGTTCATAGCTAATTTTCCCTACAAGTGATAATTCTGACAAGCGTTGGGAATCCCCCTAAGGGAGCCCCAGCAAGCAGGGTAACACCTAACTCCCTTAACCAAGTGTCCAGCTGCTCAGTTCAGCTCAGGCCCTTATTTTTACCTATTCTCACATCTCTTTGGTCATTTCTGCCCTACACTCTTACAGTCCTATTATTCCTCTTTCAACCTCCTGTGGAATTCTGGGATTTGTAGTTTACTGAGGCCAAAGAGCTCTCTGGCTGAGAATTCTCATTGCCTAAACTGCAACCCCCAGAATTCCATAGGAGGTTGAAAGTGGAATGATAACACTATAACAGTGTAACACAGAAAGGCCCAGAGTCTGGGGCTTATTCTGAGAAAAAAAAATGTATTTTGTGCAGAAAAGTACATTTTTTTTTGCAAAGTAAGCATGTTTCCTACATAGAAAATAGCATTTCAATGTAGAATTTCCTGTACAGAAATGTTATTTTTCAGCAGAAAATATTGTTTTCTGTACAGAAAATTCATTTTATGTGCAGAAATCTTACTTTCTTCATAGAAAATGCTATTTTCTACACATATACAAGGATGAATAAACAGGAATCACACAAGCATTTTCATGCAAAATAAATCACGGACTGTAAAGATTCTCATCCATCTAGGATGCACCTCACGGGGGTTTCTTGACACTAGAGAAACACATTTTTCAACTGTTTCTTGAATATTTTTGAATATCTTCTCATCCCAAGTCGAAGAAGAGCCAGGCACACCCAGTAAACTGGGGGAAGGAGGGAAGGGAAAGAAATGGAAGAAGACAATATGTAGGCAATATTTTCTTACCTGAGCATTGAAAAGGGCCTCATCCGGAGGAGGCGGAGGGGGCAGGAAGGCACCAGCGGATGGAGGGAGATTTCCAGGGTCGTCCGCAGAAGGTGGAGGCGGCGGAGGTGGTGGCGGGGGGAAATCACCTACGGGGATAGAAGAAAACCCAGGTAAGTCAGAAAGGTATAGAACAGGACAGGCATGTGTTGGAAGTCAGAGTTTCCTGTGGTGTTAGCCCTTTTGGGAAATTCTATGAAAGCTAAAACTGTTAGGAATTGGCCTTTTTTTAGCAGAGTGGCAGAAAAAGCTTGTCCCAATCTCTGTGTGGCTTCCCTGGACTAAGACTGGCTTGGAAAGCAAAACAAGGCAGGCAGTTTCAGGTTACAAACTTAGAAAAGTTTACTAATGGCTTTTAAGTTTGCAGATTACATCATCATCATCATCATCATCATCATCATCATCACCATCCAAAACAGCAATAATTACAACAACTTTATATAGCATTATGTCACTACACAAAAATAAAATAGTTCCAGACTTCAGTCCTGGTCTTGGGTAAAAGGCAGATTCTAAATAAAGTGTTTGTTTGACTGATTGAAAACGATAAAAAAGGAGTCATCCTTACCAAAGAGATACAACCCAATCTTTTAAAAAATAGGAAAGCAATGACAAACCTCCTCTGAATAAATCTTGTTTTGTGTAATGATTTGAGTGCTAGACGAGGGCCATTTCTGCACTAGGCTGTTATAGCGCTACTGGGGTTTGCAGTTTCGGGAGGGCCAGCTGGCCCCTCCCGAAACTGCAAACCCCAGGATTCCATAGGATGTTCCAAGTGGAATCATAGCGCTATAACAGTCTCGTGCGGAGGCATCTCAGGACTATGGGAGACCAGGGCTTGAATCCCCACTCCACCATGGAAACCCAGTGCGTGACCACAGGCAACTCACACTTTCTCAGCATCAAGTGAAGACAAGGACAAAGCCAAGGAAACCCCAGGAGAAGGCCACCTTAGGATTACCATAAGATAGAGACTACAGTCAGCCCTCCACATTTGATAGGGTTAGGCGTGCAGGAGCCCTACAAAAGTGTAAAAATCACAAGTATAATGTGTGTTGTGTATTTTGGCTAGGGGGCTGCATGGAGAAGGGGCACCCAGGGTCCAAACCAGGTCAGGAACAGGAAGGGGAAAGGGGATAGGTTAGCTTGGTGGCCCTATATGTCCTCTCTCTTGCCTATCTCTTTCCTTGGGTGTGAAGGGATATCAGCGGAGGGTTTGTGGTGGTGAGAAATTGGGCTGTGAGTTGTTCTTAGCTGGACAGACAGCAGCTGGTGGAGGAGGAGGAGGAAGAGGACCAGGGGTGGGCTTTTAAAGGGTTGCACAACCTGATTGGAGCTGCCAAGGGGGAAGATTCTCCCAAAAAAGAAGTACTGAGGTGGTGGCGGGGATCCGTGAAATGGTGGGAGGTGTGGATTTGCACTGAACACGACACTCGTATTCCTGCCATTCCACAGATCCTCAGTGTCCCTCCAGTCTCGCATCTCATACACAACACAAAGGCCCTTTTCGCACGGTATTTTTGATGCGAAAGGGCCCCTCGAGCATCGCGCACATGAGAGGAGCAGTCCACACAATGTGCTCACATTTGCACGACGCTCCAGGGCCTGGCAGGGACCACTCACACATTTTTTCATTTTCGGCTTTAAGCCGAAAATGGTGCTCGGCCGCGCATCGCTCCGGGGCCCCGCAAGCACTTACCTTGCGTGAGGAGCCTCGGGAGCCGGGCTGTTCGTGCTTCCTGTCCAGTGCAGCCTGGGAAGGTCCCGGGCTGCACTGTGAAAGGAAGAGACGGGGCTCTCGCGCGAGTGGGCGGTACCTGCGGAGCTGGAGGAACCGGGACGCGAGAGCCTCTCGCTGGAGGCTGCTCGCGCGAGCCCCGCACCCCAGCACCGTGAAAAGGTAAGGTGCGAAAAGGGTCAACCAACGAGACACAAGGCTATTGCAAAACAGTACTATATTCCAAAGTGAAAAAAGAAAATGCAGAAAGTTCAGGTCCCAAGCATTTTGGATAAAGGATATTCAACCTACACTGAGATTCACCGGAGTGTGAGGGGTCTGCACACCAGAAGTACCACCTATCTACAATATCCACATCTATAAGGTAATGTATTAAGCTGCAATGTAACAATGTTAGATGTAACAATGTAAGATTATCTTTTAAACAGAAATTACGTATGAATGGAATGTAAACAAACAGACTCAACTGGAAAGAAAGAAAAAAGCTTGGAAGTGGGGAAGGGGGAGTATTTTCAACTTGAATTTCAATAAAAATATAAAAACTAATTACAATATCCACATCAATATCCAAAGATGGCAGTTACTTTTAAAACTCCCACAAACTCCCCATTAAGTGTTAATTTTTGTTTGCTTGTTTATCATTCCACCTTTCTTCCAACACAGGAAGTACAGCCAAAAAATGACTAACGCAAAAGTTAAAGGATAATTAAACCACCATTTTGTTTAAAAACACAAGTTGAATACAATTTAAAAACAGATTGAAAACATAATGAAAGAGAGTTACAACACCCTGCCCAATTCAGAGCGGCATCTGCTGTAACAAGTCAGAAACTAAAGGTCTGTTGAAATAGATGAGTCCTTGCCTGCAAGTGGAAAGACAACAAGGCAGGGGCAACTGAATCTCCCGTGGAAGGCAATTCCTCAGCCTGGGCGCATCCACCGAGAAGGCCCTCTTCTGTGTCTTTACCAAGTGATTCCGGGATAATGGTGGCATCAAGAGAATGCCCTCTCCTGCATATCTTAAAACTGGGGCAGGCTTATACAGGGATACATGGTCTTTCAGACAGTTTGGACCCAAGCCATGTAGGGCTTTAAAGCCCTCATAACCAGCACTTTGACTTCTGCCTGAAAATGGACCAGCAGCCAGTAGAACTGTTTCAAGAAGGGGTTATACGCAGTGATGTAGATTCGACTTGATTGACTCAAACTCGAGTCAGACTTAAGTCGCTTCAATGACTTGATTTGGACTCGACTCGTCAATAAATGATGGATGGCCTCGACTAGCCTTGTTTTAGCGATCGAAAGAAAGGGTGTCCTTGCTAGCCATGGCAGAGTGGAAAGCGGTTTCCTTCAGAAGGGCTTTCCTGTTCTTCCATGGCTGAAGGCTTCCTTCCAATTCTTCTTGCTCACAAGTAAACAGGAAAGAAAGGTAGTCCTTGCCAGCCGTGGCAGAGTGGAAAGCAGTTTCCATCAAAAGGGCTTTCCTGTTCTTTGATAGCTGAAGGCTTTCTTCCAATCCTGCTTGCTCTCAATTTAACGCCCCCACAACAGATCACCAGCACCTTTTTTTTTTTCCTGTTAGTTGGCTCCCATACTTGAGACTTGACTCAAACACATCACTGTTATACGGTCCCTACAACAAGCTCCAGTTGGTATCCTGGCTGCACCCTGAACCCAATAAAGCTTATGAACAATTTCCACAGGTAGCCTTATGCAGAGTGTGTTACAGTAGCCTAAACAGAGTGTAATTGAGGCGTGCGTCACGCTGAAAATCAGATGCAAAGGGCTAAGAAATGGAAACCAGTTGTTTCCTTCTATTTTCTGATCTCCGAGGCGCTTGGCTTGCCCATCACGCATCAAGATTCCTGCACTGTGGGTGTGGTGTTTGGCACTGGCCGTGCTAAACACAAACAGCTTTATTCTAATCTCAACCGCTTTGGGGAAGTTTGTCTCCCGTCCTATAAAGTTCTGCACCGTTGGGATTTTCCCTCGCGCCCAGATCGTTCTGGTAAGCTCCTGAATGCTCCCTGCCTGTGTCTGTTTAGAAAGCTGTGGAGATCTGATTACATCCATAAATAATATTGATGTCTGAAATAAACAGCCCAAGTAATGATTTAGAAAAGCTTGCTGCAACCAGATGGTTGAAGACACGGCTTGAGTCAAAGCAGCCTCTCCAGGGTGCAGTTTCCCATTCCTGGTTGGTTGGAGCTTGTCAGCTCTGCTTTTCATCTTGCAGGTGAAAGACCCTCCTGCAAAGAGGGTTGGAGAAGGGATGGCAGGGACTGGCAACAGTATGGGGCCGGGGGGTGAGGGTCTTAACAGCAGGAAGGGAACGTAATGAAAGCTTGGAGCAAGGCTCAGCCCTGCTTTAGATCAATTCCAATCAATACCACACGCTTCTTCAAACATAAAAATAAGATTACTAAAACACCAAAGAGGAAGAGGAGGAGGAGGAAGTCAAATACAGAATGTTATTAGGAAAAAAGGAAGAGGAGAGCAACAGGTTTCAAATAAAAAAAGCATAGGTTTTAAATAAAATAAGCATAAACCCACAGGGCTCAATGCATGTTTCACAAATGTCTTATTTTGCATTTCCATCCCCACTAATATGCAGGTCAGAATTTTGCTGGTGTCTTACACATGTGTAAAGAGCCAGCATCATGTAGTGCTTCGAGTGCTGGACAACAACTTTGGAGACCAGGATTCAACTGGCCATGCAAAACCCAGTGGGTGACCTTGGATGTGTCACACATTCTCAGCCCCAGAAAACCCTGGGATAGGGTCACTGTAAGTTGGAAAAAAGTTGATGGCACATAACAACAACAAAGCACTTAAGCCTTAGGCCATTTCCGCACTAGGCTGTTATAGCGCTATGATTCCACTTTCAACATCTTATGGAATCCTGCGGTTTGCAGTTTTGGGAGGGGCCGGCCGGCCCCTCCCGAAACTGCAAACCCCAGGATTCCATAGGATGTTGAAAATGGAATCATAGCACTATAACAGCCTAGTGCGGAAATGGTTCCAGATTTAGAAGGGCAGCTATGAGAGAACAAGTAAGATCCTCCAATTTAAAGATGTAATATGAATACCACAGTCAGAAGAATCATCTGTGCATGAGTATTTCCAATTTCTATGTATGGTTGTAAAAGCTGGACAGCGAAAAAGGCTGGTTGGGAGAGAATCAACTTATTGAAATGTGGTGCTAAAGGAGAGTTCTACAGATCCCGTGGACTGCTAAAAGGACAAATGAATGGATCCTTGAGCAAATCAAGCTGTCCAAACTCTCTCTAGAAGCTAAGATGATTAAACTGGGACCGCTGTACTTTGGCCATATCATGAGAAGACCATAATGCTTTGGAAGGTGGAAGACAGTAGGAAAGGAGGAGAACCACACTGCAGATGGATAGATGCAATCCAGGAACGCATGTCCCTGAATCTGCAAGACCTGAGCAGGGTGGTTGAGGAGATAGTGACCTGGAGAGCTCTCATCCATAGGGTTGCCAGTAAGTTGAAGGCAGCTTGATAACAATTAACAGAAGTAACACGGTGCTGGGGGAAAGTTCTACAGATACCAGCGACTGCTAAAAGGACAAATGAATAGACCTTAGAGCAAACCAAACTTGAACTCTCTCTAGAAGCCAAAATGATGAAACTGAGGTTTTCATGCCCTGTACATATCATGAGATGATGTGACTCCGTGGGAAAGATGATAATGCCTGGTAAAGCGGAAGGCAGTGGGGAAAGAGGGTGGATTGGTTCAGTCAAGGAATCTCTTGGAAGTCTCCCATTCATAGGCTCGCTATAAATTGAAATCAACTTGATGGCAGATATCAACCAAAATCTCCTCTGCAGAAATAGTTGGCCATTTTTGTCTAAGGTACAGTATCCACATTATGGCCCTTTCAGCAGGTTGCCTTATTCCGGAGACATCCGGTGCGGGTCCCCGAGTTGTCTCTGCCTGGAGGGGAGCATGACAGGAGCACTCCCCCATGCACCGGCTCCTTCCATGAACGGAGGAAGTGCGACGGTGCCGCCTCTTCCTTCCGCAGCACAGCTGGGTACCGTCACGGGCTCCGCTTCCAGCACGTCTACACACCAGGTGAGTGCGGATGGGTGGCGGGAAGGCTGCGCAACTGCCGGTCATTTGACCGGGAAAACCCGTCAATGATCTTGCAGTGTAATAACACTGCCCGGAGATGAGGGAAGGACAGGATCTGGACCGCGTCCTGCAGAACCATCATCCGCATCCTGTCCTTCTCTTGTCTACAGCGCGGGATGACAATGTCCTGCAGAAAGGGCCTTAGTGCAAGGAGTTGCACATGCAGCGCCATGGTGCACCTGCACATCCCCATTCACTGGTGGATGCACGTGCACACCGGGCTTGTATTTTCAACCACAGAGCACTGTCGTCTTTTCTAGTGAGTCCTGTTGTCTCACGATAACGTCCAATAGCTTCAGTTTAACCGTCTTGGCTCCGAGGGAGAGCTCAGTCTTGCTTTGGTCTCGGATCCATTCATTTGTCTTTCTGGCAGTCCACGGTCTCTGCAGAACTCTCCTCCGGCCTCACTTTTCCCCTGAGTGGGGTCTTCAACTGTGCCGCACTGCCATTCAACACACGCACCACTCTATACACGGAGGTTCATTCTCTGATGGAGGTTTTCAACAAGATTCCTCCCAGCCCTGGACTCTTCTTGTCCTCTGAACCGGCTTTATTACGTTGCCATGGAAGCACTTTTGAGTAGCTATTAGCAATTCCTTTTAAAAAACGTAGCATTTAATAAGCGATCTGTGACTGTCTGGCATCGCTCAGGAGGAAACAGCGGCAAAAGAGAACAGAACAAAAAAGATGAAGACGGCCATCAAGGGGAGATTTATTTTTAAAAAGATTATAATGAAGGGGGATTGTTAGGGGCCAAGAATCGGTTTTACAGAAATCGCTCTCCCCTTCCCGGTGTATCCGGTGCAGGGTGAGTCAGAATTGATATACAGCCATGACACGGCCTCATTTAGAATAACAGCAGCTGAAGTCAAAAACAGATGATCTGAAGAGAAGGATTTCTTCCCTGTGAAGGAAGGCCAAAGCCACGGTGTACCTAGGCTCAACAGCACCCAGGGCAAGCACGGAAGTTGCGCCCCAGGTGCTGCGGTGGCAGCCAGTGCAGGGAGGGTGGGTGCGCACAGGGGTGGTTTGGCTTTTTTGCACCCCCTGGGCATTGGTGCCCAGGGCACATGCCCGTCGCCCCACCCCAGATATGCCTCTGGTTCAAGTTCAGGGGAGACAGAGATGGTGGGCTGGGGACGTGACAACGGTCTGGAAAACCAGGAGAACACCACGACGACAAAATTATCTCACCGTCATTACTGGAACTTAGGCCCATTTGTGGAAGTAACTTTGTCGTGGACTTGGCACTTAAAAGCTGTTCACAGAAGGGGCAAATCTATCAAGAGGTTTCAGAATTTGTTGCTGTAGTTCTTCTTTGCAAGAAAACATCCAAACAGCGGTTGGAATTCACAATCATAATTACAATGGCATACCAGAGTTAAGCATCCTTAACTGATTTGGATTCACGGTCCCTACATATTCGCAATTGTGACGCTATTGCCCCCCAATCCTGCTTTCCTGGAGGCAGCAGCAGCTGCACTGCGTGACGGAGGTCTGTTCTCCTGTCGATCAGAACGCAGCAGAGTGATGTTTCTGTCCACCTCCGGCCAGTGATCTCCAGCATGAAGACGAATTGTGACAGAGATCCTGCATCTAACTGTTGCACCAGAAAGTGCTTGTGGGAATTAGGTAAAAATATCAGTCTGCTGCACCCAGAATGACAGGAGAACAGACCTCCCTTGTTCACAGTGACTGCTGCTCATAAAGCAGGATGGAAGGATGAGTCAAGCCAGAAGACGGTCTAGGATCTTGGCCAATGTTTCCACTTTCTCAGACTATACTTTTTTCCGGCACCAGCAGCAATACCTTATCCCCCAACCTCCAGTGGCTTTCTTTTTAATTCCAAGACATATCAGAACTAAAAGAGGCCCTTTTTCTCCTCCTTTCTATTCCCTCTTTTTAAAGGAGTTGTGGTGCTACAGTGCATCGGTGGAGTGACTTTAGCACTGTAACTTTGTGACTCTAAGAGTATTATCTTAAAAATAAAACTAGAGAACACAAAATTTGGCCTTCAAACCCTATGGTCACCTCATGGCTGTGGTTTTACGAACCCTCTGGAAGAGCCCCAGTGAAGATCCAAGAAACCACTACGAACAGGCTCCCAACGGAGTTGAACAAATGGATGCAGAGAGAAGAACAACAGGCAAAACCCAGCAAAAACCCAAGGAGTTACATCACAACAATTCACACTTTAGACTTATCTGAAAGAGCCCCTCACACATACATAAGGCCCATAATATAAGAGGGCGAAAGCTTCTAAACTTAGAAGGGCTTTAAAGAGGATCCAACATATTCACGGGTTAATCAGTGAAACCTCCACATTTAGAAGGAACATCACTGGGAAAATCACTTTACTGGCCTTCCTACCCACATGGCCCCTTAGAAACTTTTGGGCAACTAATTGTTGGGAAAAAAAAGATAGCAGAATACAGAGAACACTGATCAGCTCCAGAGCCTGAAGGATTCTGCAAACTGAAGTCTAATACGCAAACTAACAAAAACTTTCCACTCTTCTGATACAGCTGTTCTCATGTCCATGGGCTGACCTAAAATACGTTGTGCATTCTACCAAAATTTTCCTGTTAACACTGACCTTTATAAGAAAAAAAAAATCACGCCAACTGCTGCTGGAAGTATTGCTTTTATGCCATATTAGAGGGTAGCCAATTGGGCTTCAGATAGCCTTAAACTTCTTTAAATCTCTCTCAAGAGCAAGAAGAGATGGTGGGGAGGGAGAGACTTTGAAGGTGATCTTACTAAAAAGGCTAGTTCACCCACCCTTTTTATTTAGAGTAAATAATTATTCCAGGATGTGTCAGAAACAGCATTTAGTTGTCTTGGTGATCCCAACGCCATTGAGGGATATAATTAGTAAAAGAGAGAGAGAGAGAGATTGAGATTGAGAGAAAGCGCACGCACTGCCAACACGAGATACCAAATTAGGAACTTCCAGCTGGAAGACAGGAATATTGAACCTTTGCTCTTCCAGACAGTGAGAACCAGGGCTCTTGCTTTTCCAAAGATGCTGTTCAAAACAGCACAGTATTTCCCAGCAGTTCACCAGCAAAGCTAACCCACACCAGTTTGGCACTATGGACTGCAAACGATTTTTAGGGTGCTACCCCCACACCCGAAGCTAACACACACAATACTTTTGGGCCATTTCTTCACTACACTCTTATAGCGCGATTATTCCACTTTCAACCTCCTATGGAATCCTGGGGTTCGCAGTTTCGGGAGGGGCCGCCCGGCCCCTCCCGAAACTGCAAACCCCAGGATTCCATAGGAGGTTGAAAGTGGAATAATCGCGCTATAAGTGTAGTGCGGAAATGGCCTTGGTCAGGGTTTGGAAGAGTTCCTATCAGACTGATGGTTTTTCGTCCTCAGTCCTCTCCCTCCCCCCGCTCATATGCGTGTGTGTGTGTGTGTGTGTGCGTGCGCGCGCATGCACCTGTTGACTAATGCTGACCTCATAAAGGTTTTCGCTATGCCAGGAATGCCCAACACATAAAGCTCTGCTAATACATGGGTGCATGATTCCCATTTTCTTCTTAGAGCTGTGAAATTCCAGGCAGATTAAGCGGATGAGAAATGCCTGGCGTGTTCTCCACAAATGGTGGTTGAACCAGAAGCATTCTGAACCCATCAGGTACAAGCAGAAGGCCTTCTTCAGCCAGGTGCACTGAGCATGGAGACAAGGTACCGCTTAGGCAGGACATGGAATCAACCTGTCCGTTTGTCTGTCACAGACCAGTGCTA
Organism: Cyclura pinguis; assembly: GCA_030412105.1. NCBI lineage: Eukaryota > Metazoa > Chordata > Lepidosauria > Squamata > Iguanidae > Cyclura > Cyclura pinguis. The sequence continues at coordinate 3,556,052 of CM059601.1, forward strand.
GCTGCTGGCCTCCCTGTCAGTGGGGTGATGGGTCCACCCCCAAGTTTTAGCCTGGCCTTTAAAGGAATCATCCGAGATGCGGAGGCAACTTTTGGGAGAGGGGTCCGTGGACCTTGAAGGGCTGCCAAGGGAAAAGACAGGAGTGGCAGTGAGCAGCTCTTGTGCTGGGCATCGCCGAAGGCAGTTGCAAACCTGCTATGTGAGGGGAATGATAAGGATGCAGTAAGGCCATTTCCACACTACACTGTTATAGTGCTATTATTCCACTTTCAATCTCCTATGGAATCCTGAAGTTTGTAGTTTAGGGAGGGGCCATTAGAATTGAAAGTGGAATGATAGCACTGTAACGGTAAAGGGCAGAAATGGCCAAAATCTTGATTTCAGTAAGACTTTTGACAAAGTCCCTGTGACCAGGCCTGCAACAACAGCACACCATGGCAATAACCAAGACTAAAGAATTGTTGGATCTACAGTACCTTATAAGCTGCAACATTACAATTTAGGACACTCAGGCATTTTCTTTGACAGTTAATTAAAACAACTCTTTTTTTCCCCCAGGCTGTCATTCCTCCTGCCAACTGGGTGACCTTGCAGCTGCATCGGTTCCCTCTTATCAAAGATTGCTAAAATAACATTTCCTTGATCCCAGGGAAGATTCCTTGATCTTATTCAGTTCCATCATGCTTCCAACATTTTTCAAACATCAAAGCACTACACGGCATTACTTGGCATGGCAGGGAGAGCAGAGGTGACTCGACACAGATGGACTATCCGTGGCTCCTTGCCCAAAACAACTTGGGCAGCACCAGCTTTGAAAAAAGCCAGGCCTTCTTCATCCAGCCTTCCGATGAACTTCTCAAGAAAACTCATACTTCCTTCCCACCATTTTCAATTTAGAACCACCATCAAGTGTAGGAGGGCAAAGAAGAGTACAAAAAGAGAATCTATCCTTTCCGACTTCCCGCACTTTCTAAGAGTTATCGATCCTCATCTCAACACTCAGACGCTGAAGGCCTCCGATGTCTCCAAGACGATGGCAGCAGTAGAGACGCTTTCTGCCTCTTCGCCTTCTGGATCGGACGCTCCATTTCTTCCATCCGTCAAAGCGGGGGAAATGGCCCACCTTAAGCCACTCGACGATCCCAGAAGCTTTCAGGCAAGTTGGATTCTGGACTGTCTATCACCAAAGAACTTGGTTTGGGGAAACAGCTAGCCCTCTCCAACCTACTCCAGTCCACTTGAAAACCATCAGCATTTCCTTTCTCTGTTTTCAACCCCAGAGGCAATTCTTCTACAACTACTTGATTCTCTAACTCCTCCACATCTCGCTCTTTTGGCTTCCCTACCCTTGACCGTCTCCCGCTTTAGGATTTTAGACTGCAATCTCTTTGAGGCTGGAACTGGGGCACGGAGATGAACGGCCTGATGTGAGCCAGAGGCGCAGCCACATTCACAAGATACAATGGAGTTATTAAAAGTTGCGCAAGCGGCGGTCGCATATGGGTGGGAGAAAGAAGAAAGATGGGGCCTTAGTAAATGGAAGTTTTATACATCAGAATGTACAATGTTAGATTTTACAGCGGAAAATGAGGGATTTATTGGGGGGGAATGAAGGAAGAGGTTTGGCTCAGGAACTGGAGAATAAGGGCTGAGAATGTGAAAGCAGTCCTGAGAAGTGAATGAGACAATTAAAGCCATATTCCACATGAAAGGAAAAGGAAATTAATAATTAAGGACCATTCCCTAGGGGAAGGGTGGGGGAAGGGATAATATTAAATGAATAAAAGGAGGATATATACGAGGATTGATAGGAAAATTTTATTAATGGATTATATTATGGAATGTATATTTGGATGTGTACAAGACGTAGTTATTGGATTGTAACAGGAGTAATGAATGAATGAAATAAATGAAATAAAATTTATATATACAAAAAAGAAAATACAATGAAACTCTTGGCCAGTCTGTCTAGGGGTTCTAGGAGAAAGAAGAGGCATGACTCTTGTACCTATAATGGCCTCCTGGAAGAGGAGATTTCATCAGGTATAGCTTGTTTGGCAACCACGTGCATATCCAAATGAGCATGTTCAGCCACGTGGCATCCACATGAGGCATGGCACTCGTTTTGCTTCCACAACCTTGACTTGAACAGGGGTATTCCAAACTGGACAAAAATGGCCACCACTTCCACATACCTACACATACGTAAGACACCTACAGAATTGCAGCCTGTATTAAGTCTGAAATTCAGGCAGGACCACATCCAATTCTTAAACGAAATGTTCCACGTTTGGAATCAGCTGAAATCTGCTGGTGAATTTTTCACGCCCACAGATATATAGTTTCACCTTTGAAAAGAATCCCATCTTCACCTCCACTCTACTGCCTTTGTAGCTTCAAAAAGATGTTTCTTCCCTCTGATTGTCAAAACTACATCTAATTTTATTGCTCTTAAATCATTTCAGAACATCTCTGCTTTTTTGAAAGAAAGAAAGAAAGAAAGAAAGAAAGAAAGAAAGAAAGAAAGAAAGAAAGAAAGAAAGAGGAAGGAAGGAAAGAAGGTAGGCAGGCAGGAAAGAAGGAAGGAAGGAAGGAAGGAAGGAAGGAAGGAAGGAAGGAAGGAAGGAAGGACGGAAGGACGGAAAGCCACCGTTCCCACAACAAGGCCCGTATCATCCCTTCTAGCAACTCATTGGCATATCCTGATGTGCTACATCTCCCATCATCCCCAGGTAGCAGGTTAGAATCACAGCATCCTAGAGTTGAAAGAAACTCCAAAAGCAAACCTCCTCATCAGGTCGCCTCACGATCGCCATAAGTTGGAAATAAGTTGAAAGTAGAGGCAACATTTGAGGCCCCTCCCTGAACTGCAAACCCCAGGATCCCATAGGATGTTGAAAGTGGAATAATAGCACTATAACAGGCTAGTGCGGAAATGGCCCATGTCAAGTGATCCCTCTTAAGGATACCGCCTGAGAGCTCTTGGGTCCCTATCCAAGATTCCCTTTCTAACAACTGTGTGGGTAGGAAGGGAGTCACGTCTATTCCCTCCCTACACACACACCAAGCACCAAAGAAGTGAAGTGGTTCTGCAGGGATGCATAATTATGATATGAACCGATTCCAGCAGTAGCTTGTTTGTTTGTTTGCTTGCTTTTTAGAGAAAAAGCCAGATGGATTGCCTATCCTTAGAAATGCTGAAGGGGGAATGTGCCCAGAATTCTCTCCTCCTCCCCCAGAAAGGTCACTTCTAGCCATCCTTGCTCAAAACAGAAAGTATCACACAGAGACAGCTATTTCTTTTAAGAGGGTAACCAGCTGGAGAGGGTTTGCCATGGGCTCCATCTCTAGTTCCATCCTTTCATTTGGATGCAAAGATTGCTGAGATAATGCGGGGTAGTGTTGGACAATGACTCCAGAAGAACAAAGTTCAAATTCCCAGTCTGCTTTGGAAACCCTCTGGGGAAAGCCACACCCTCTCAACTTCAAAGTAAGGCAATGGGAAAACCCTTCTGGGAAAAATTCTTTCTAAGAAGTAGAGACAGTATAGTGTAGCGGCTTAACTGAAAAAGGTTTAGGAATCTTAGTAGACCACAAGCTGAACATGAGCCAGCATTGTGATGCGGCAGCTAAAAAAGCCAACGTGCTCCTGGGCTGGAACAACAGGATTGTAGCATCTAGGTCAAGGGAAGTGGCAGTAACACTTTATTCTGTTTTAGTCAGACTCCACCTGGAACACTGTGTCCAGTTCTGGGCACCACAGTTCAGAAAGGATATGGACAAGCTGGAAGGTGTCCAGAGGAGGGTGACCAAAACAGTCAAAGGCCTGGAAACCATGAAGCCCTGTGAGGAGCAGCTGAGGGGCTGAGTATGTTTAGTCTGGAGAAGAGAAGGTTAAGAGGCAACATGACATCCATGTTTAAATATTCAAAGGGATGTCATATGGAGGATGGAGCAAGCCTGTTTTATGCTGTTCCAGAAATTAGGACACGTAGCAATGGTTTCAAACTTCAGGAAAAGGGAATCCATCTAAATGCTGGGAAAAACTTCCTGATGCTAAGAGTTCAACAGTGGACTGTATCGCTGCCTGGCAGTGTGGTGGAGTCTCCTTCTTTGGAGTTTTTAAACAGAAGCTGGACGGTCATCTGTCGGAAATGCTTTGATGGGGTCTTCCTGCACGGCAGAAGGGGTTGGACAGGATGGCCCTTGTGGTGTCTTGCAGTTCTTGGATAATAGGATTCTATGAGCCTTTCCGCACTAGACTGTTATAGTGCTCTTATTCCACTTTCAACCTCTTACAGAATCCTGGGGTTTGTAATTTAGGGAGGGGCATTTAGGATTCTCAGCCAGAGAGCTCTTTGGCCTCAGGAAACTACAAATCCCAGAATTCCACAGGATATGTGGAAAGTGGAATAAGAGCACTATAACCATGGTGATTTCCGCACTAGACTGTTATAGCGCTATCATTGCACTTTCAACATCCCATGGAATCCTGGGGTTTGCAGTTCAGTGAGGGGCCAGCCGGCCCCTCACTGAACTGCAAACCCCAGGGTTCCATAGGATGTTCCAAATGGAATAATAGCGCTATAACAGTCTAGTGCGGAAATGGCCACTGAGATCCTCAAGGGAAGGCATTCAAGCCCCCCCGCCGTTGCCACAGGTCCGGCTACTAAGGACCTTCTTAGTGGTGGCTCCAAAGCTGTGGAATTTTCTTCCTTTCCTTTCAACAGTCAGGTGAAGACCTTTTTATTTAAAGAGTCATTCTTAAATTTGCAGCTTCTGTAACAAATTGCATCATAGACAAAAACAAAAAGCAGAGAAATCAATTTTAAATTCCTTTCCAATCCACCTCACATTTGTTGCAAAACACCTTAACTGTGTCTGAGAAATTTTCAAGTGGGTCAGGAATGAGCCAGATGAGAGAGATGGACTTTTTTCTTTTTTTTAAAATTGTCATCAGATCTTTTCTGCCTGCCTCTTAGCTTGCTTCTGAGATTAAAAGGAAAATAAGCAACAAAGTGCAACCAAAGGAATTGCGTTTGAGAAAATGGCTGTGGACCAGATTGCTTGGAAAATAGCTCATTCAGTGCAAAGAGTGCTACCCTGGAAGCAGCAGAAAAAGAAAGTGCTAGCGATACGTTCAGAACCTTTACAGCAACTTTAACGCTTGTAAATACATAGAACAAATTAAAAAAAAAAAGAAATTGACTCTATTATTTCTTTTCTCTTTCAAACTATAAAAAACAAAATAAGGACAAGCTTTGCAAGTCTTTTTAAAAAATAAAGAGTCATTTGGAGATTAATTGGGTATGCTGAATGTTTTTAATAGTTGTCACATGTCTCACAGTATAAAACCACATGACATCAGTGGGTGGTCAAGATGGCAAAAGTTAATAATGAGAAAGAACACACAAGTTAGAGGCGGTTGTCGCAGTGTGATTTTGCCTGAGCTGACTGGGAAGGGTAAGATCCCACTCCCTCTTCTAAATCTCCTTCATACTGAGTTAATTTCCTGCAAATAATTTTTTCCCCTCTGAACTCAGTTTGCAGAAATTCACCTAAGCTGAGGACAAAGGAGGATTGTAGGAGGAAGAGAGAGAAACGGAGGTATTTCAAAAGTGACTGAAAAAGTGGGAGAGTTGGTTGGGACCGTCCCTACTAATCTGGAACAATTGGAAGGAACGTGTGTGCATGTCTGTGTGTGTGCGTGTGTGTGCGCATACACTTTTACTTCTGTTGCTATGCTTATTAGACGCTTCTTAAATGGTTCTGTCTGACCGGGAGGTGGACATCGCCCCCTCAATAAAAATTCACACACACACCCCGAAATTTCCTTCTATCCTCAAAGTTCTAGTATTGCAGTAATTGCAAACTTCAGCTGAACCTTTAGAAATGCACTTTACGCATGCAAAGAAAAGCATACGGAAGAATCTTGTAAAACCTCAACACTAATATTTCCCAAGCATACTAAAGCAAAGTACATCTACAGGGAAACCTTTCCATGCTAGTATGCCTCGTATGCAGCAAAACTCTCCTTGTGAAAATCCATTCTCACCTTGCTGGCACCATACAGGTAACCAAAGCTTCCTCAGAGAATTTTTTTTCAAAAAGTAAGTTTAAAAAAAAAATCATCTGATGGAATTTCCAGGGCATAGTTTCTCTACAAGTTTGCAGAGAAATGGCGCATCGTAACACTTCAAACAATTATACAGTCAGCCCTCCACGTTTGTGGGTTTAACGTTAATGGATTTTCTTATTTGCACGTTTCTCCAGCCCCTGCCCCACACACATACCTCAAACACTTCTTTTCCAGGGCAACCTTCTCTCTTGGCAACTCCGATCAACCCAAAGGTTGTGTACCTTTTAAAAAGCCGCCTCTGGTCCTCCTCCTCTTCCACCAGCTGCTGTCGGGCCAGCTAAGGATCGCTGGCAGCCCAATTTCTCAGCACCCAAGGAAGGAGGTGGGCAACAGAGAGGAAGTATAGGGCCACGATGCCGACCCACCCCCTTTCCTTCTCCTTTCCCTGATCTGGGCCATTTCCACACTAGGCTGTTATAGCGCTATGATTCCACTTTCAACATCCTATGGAATCCCGGGGTTTGCAGTTTCGGGAGGGGCCAGTTGGCCCCTCCCGAAACTGCAAACCCCGGGATTCCATAGGATGTTGAAAGTGGAATCAGCGCTATAACAGCCTAGTGCGGAAACGGTTCTGGTTTGGATCCTGGGTGCTCACTCTCCCCACCACGCCTCGGTCCCGCTCCCACAGACACACACCCACACATTATGATGTTTGCAGTCTTCCCACTTTTGTGGGGCCCCTCTGCATCTAACACCAGCAAATGTGGAGGCCCAACTGTATTAGGATGACTTCTACAAGCCAACCGTATTAGGATGACTGCTACAATACACATTTAATTCCTCGTCACTCTTAATTAAGTTTATACAACTGTTTCCCATGTCAAAAACATCACATTTTAAAATGAGCTGCTCTTTTTTTTCCCCCTGTTTTTGGAAGCTTTACAACCTACTTTGCAATTAAAATGCATTAATTGGGAGTTATTTCTGTCATTATCCATGGAAACTTTTTTCTCCACAAAAATTTCTTATATAGCGACTGACGGTCAACCCTTTTACCCCTCAGTTTTTGTCTGCTCCTCCTCACTAGTGAAAATGGTATTGGTATACTGCTGTCTTGGCTCCTATTAAAAGCAGGAGACAGGGCTAAACGGATGGCCGGGTAGGGCAATAAAGAAATCCTCTGTGTCACTTTGTTTTTCTGTACATAACAAAGAAGAAAAAACTAGGAAACTATTTAAATGTTCGGATATATAGATTTTATCAGAAGCCTTTATACAGAAGAGGGAATAAGGTGGTTGGCACAAGCTGGCACGGCAGACGGCGGAACAAACTTCGGTTTAAAAGCAGGAGAATACAATGGATCTTTTCCATCTTGAATTAGTGATATATTAGCCACAGACAATTCAGTCAAGGCTAAAATCCAGTTTCCATGGGGATATATATGAGCAAAAAGCCTCAGGGGTCATGATTAAAACTGTGCTCACATCACTGCACCATCTAGAGTCAGGTTTATTTTATTTTATTTTCGCATTTTTCTCCCCCGGCCGACAACGCAGAGTAAAACTAGGCTACAAGGGTGTTTCTGTGTGTGTGAGAGTGAAGAACACTCGGGGAGAGGGGACGGTCAACATCTCCCCATGTCGCTGAGGTGGTGAACCAACTTTGCAATTTAATGCACACTTTAAAGGAGTTGTTACATGCTCGAAAATCATTTCTGACTTATGGTGACCCTGGCCATTTCCCTGGCCAAACTACTCTTACCATCAGGAAGTTCTTATTAATGTTTAAGTGGAATGTGTAGTTTGAAACCAATGCTCTGTGTCCTCGGCCGTTTCCGCACAAGACTATTATAGCGCTATGATTCCACTTGCAACATCCTATGGAATCCTGGGGTTTGCAGTTTCGGGAGGGGCCAGTCGGCCCCTCCCGAAACTGCAAACCCCAGGATTCCATAGGATGTTGCAAGTGGAATCATAGCGCTATAACAGTCTCGTGCGGAAATGGCCCCTCTGGTGAAGCTATCTCGGGGTTTTCTGAGGCTGAGAGTTTCTCGGGGTTTTCTGGCCCCAAGGTCAACTAAAGGGTTTCCACGGCCGAATGGGAAATCCAGCCCTGGTCTCCAGGATTGTAATCCAACGCTCAAACAAAACTATACCACACCGGCTCTCTGCTATCCACCCTCCACACGAAGTAAGTTCAGTACCTTGGACAGGTCCTTTAAAATCCAGACAAAAACATGTACATTCACCTCTCCAATTCTGATAATGGAAAGTGCTATTTGCTCCCGAGAAACCAAGGGAATGCTTCTCAGGCAACCTGATGTGAGGGACTGGCATTTATTGCCTTTTTTTTTCCCCCTTCACGTGTCAGTGACTGACACCATATTGTGCCCATATTCGTGCCCATTGGCTTCGGCTCTTTCTTTCCTTCCTGGAAGCTCACCAGCAACTAGCAGCCCATGGCTCAGGGATCAGCCCAGGGACCACGAGACTGAAGAGTGCTGATCTCATGAAGAACGTGCGTGCTTCGACCAGTGTCAACATCATACATAAGATTTCATGGGATGCTGTAAAACATTAATAAAGCTTTGGCCTATTCAGGAAACTACGGTCTCAGTCTGGTGGGCCTTTCTGGGTGCCCACCGACATCCACACACTGCACAGTGTTCAAATGTCACCCTCTTCGTGGGAACATGCAGATTTTCTCTTGGAAAGGACCTGTGCTGCAAGGTTGGCTCACAACAGCAGCTGCCTATTTGCTTCTGGACTCATGTCAAGGGGGCGGGCGAGTCCCTTTAAATCTCTGAAATGACTTGGGACCCAATTGTTTGGAAGACTGCCACACAGTTAGAAAGGACAGGGCTTTCTTTGGGGTGGCACCTCAGCTTTAGAAGCTTCACCCTAGAAAGGCACATTCACATTTGCAACTTTTTCACAGCCCAAGTAAAATGCAGAGCTCTGACTTGGTTTCTGAATGTCTGGAACTCAACGTGGAGTTCTCTCCTTTATTCATTAATTCTTGTTGTGTGCCTTCGAGTCATTTCCGGCTGCTTGTGGTGGCCCTAAGGCCAACCTATCCCGGGGGGTTTCTTGGCAAGATTTGGTCATGGGGGTTCTGAGGCTAAGAGAGTGTGACAGAGGCTGGATGGCCATTTGCAGGGGATGCTTTGAGTATGTATTCCTGCATGGCAGGGCATTGGACTCAGCGGCCATTGTGGTCTCTTCCAACTCCATGATTCTATTCACTTAATTAACTTCCTGCTTTCTTCACATGCATTGTGATGCCACAGCTCACCCTGGGCCTCCTCTGGACACGTTCCAGCTTGTCGATATCCTTTCTGGACTGTGGTGCCCAGAACAGAGGACTCCAGGTGGGGTCTGACCAAAGCAGAACAGAGTAGCCCCTCTCTCTAATAAAATTCTAATTGTTGCAAGATGTGAGTCTGCATATAATGACGCAAGTCCCCAGTAGGATTCCAGTAAAACTGTTTAAATGGATTTGACCGTGGATTGCCCTGAGATCTTTGAATATTGGGCATGATATACATATTTTAATAAATAAAAAAAATCTGAAGAAAGAAAATCCAGTATGCCTTTAAAACTGAAGTTGCTCCTATTTATTATAGAGGTCAGCCTGGTTGCCACCTTCTACTGTACCACCTTGGTTGTCCCCCTTTGGACACCAAAACTGTAAAACAGTAAAACTGTTTTACTGTTTTACAGTTTTGGTGTCCAAAGGAGGGCAACCAAGGTGGTAAAAGGCCTGGAAACCATGAAGCCCTTTGAGGAGCAGCTTAAGGAGCTGGGTCTATTTAGCCTGGAGAAGAAAAGGTTAAGAGGTGACGTGATAGCCGTGTTTAAACATTTGAAGGGACGTCATATGGAGCAAGCCTCTTTTCTGCTGCTCCAGAGACTAGGATACGGAGCAATGGCTTCAAACTTCAGGAAAAGGGATTCCACCTAAACATTAGGAAGAACTTCCTGATTATCAGAGCTGTTCAACAGTGGAATATGCTGTTGCTTCAGTGGAATGTGCTGGCGTCTCCTCCTTCCTTTTTAAACAGAGCCTGGATGGCCATCTGTCAGGAGTGCTCGGACTGTGTATAGTGTGCCTGCTGTATATGTGGATGTTCTGTTCCAAGAACCCTCACTTAAAATTAAAAACACAAATGCTCTGTCCCATTAGTCTCAATGGACACAACATGTGTGCACCTGCGCCAGTACAGACACATGCCTGGTTAACTCACTGAGAGTAATTAGATATGAGGTTTCATGTGCAACCTCACATTCACATGAGGCAACGATATGTTTAAGTCTCCAAGTCTCAAGTCAAGTCTCAGGTCCTTGCAAGATACTTTCAAGCCAAGTCTCTAGTCTGGGAGTCAACTTATTCCCCAACCTATATATCAGAATTTCTGCACAGAGTTGAATAAAGTCAGTTTTAATCATTTAAAGAGAGTTGGCCCTCCCCATTTGCAATTTTGCCATCTGCGGCTTCGGAAGTGGGGAATAGGATCCTTCTTACTCTGCCCTCCTGAAGCTGGAGACTTTTGTGTCAGAGAACAAAACAGTATGTGATTTTGGAAGTGGGGAATAGGATTATTCTTACTGCCCATGTCTGAAGCTTTAAAGGCTTTACAAGGAAAGATCCTTCCTCCTCAACTTGCCTAACATATTTGCTGTTCTCCTCTGAGAAACATATCCTGAGCTCTTTGGGGTGAGTCCTGCCCTCTGCTCTTAGGAAAAGTTTTAGAAGGCTCCTCCGACATCCAGCAGATACAGGTTGCTGGGCAGAGTCCAACCCAACCTTAAGTCCATTGCCTAACCCCTGTGCTCTTCCCCTCTGAGAAATGGGCCCACATTTTGGGCTTGAGATGGACCATCATGTGAGCAGTAGGCAAAAAGAGATGGAAACATTGCTCAAAGTCTTAAGGTTTCTGGATGAACGTCTTGTGCTACTGAACCAAGGGCATCAAGTCAGTCACTAAAAACATGCAAGTCTCAAGTCGAGTTGACTCAGTGCATCATTTATGGCTGAATTGAGTCCTAGGCTATTTCCGCACGAGACTGTTATAGCGCTCTGATTCCACTTTCAACATCCTCTGGAATCCTGGGGTTTGCAGTTTCGGGAGGGGCCGGCCGGCCCCTCCCGAAACTGCAAACCCCAGGATTCCAGAGGATGTTGAAAGTGGAATCAGAGCGCTATAACAGTCTCGTGCAGAAATGGCCCAAGTCAGGTCACTTGAGTCCAACTTGAGTCTGAGTCAATTGACTCCAGTCTACGCCACGAACATGGGGTTGCATCCCCGTACCCCTTGCATGGCAGAATGGGGTTGGACTTGACGGCCCTTGTGGTCCCTTCCAGCTCTAGGCTGCTACGACTTGTTTTCAAGTGTTCGATTCTTTCATACATTTAGAGTCCTTCTAAATAATCTTCTACTGCTTTAAATATTTGAGGTTGTTTCAAATTGTCCGAGTGGACCGTACTTGTACGCCACTGTGGCATCCTTTGCTACAGAGCAGGATATAACTAATTTAAAAAAAAACAACCCTCTAAATGCATTCAAAACCACCTGCTAATTTCTTGGGCCCATTTCACACACAGACACACACCCTTTCCCCAGGTTAAAGGGCTAACTTGTCCCCTTGGGGTTACCAGAGCAGTGCTTTTAATGTCTTCCGCGCTTTATCAGCCAATCAAGTGTGTTTCATGTCGCTCTTTGCGAGGGTGGATCAACAATCTCAGAAACATGTCGAAGTACCTGTCCGGCCGCCCTCTCCAGAACAAAGGAGAAAATGAGAGAATGGCCTAATCAGAGAAAGGGTCGGATGTCACGCTATGAAGACAGCGGATTCCGTTAATTTAACTGCAGCCCTTAAGAATAAAATAAAAGGTAGAGAGAGACTTGGGGCTCAGCTGAGGGTCTTTTGTAAATGACTGTCTGATGGAGTGTTCTTGCCTGGATGGCAAAATTAAGAACAAGTTCAAAACAAAGGTTTGCAACACCTTGGTGAGCCATGGATATTTTTTTGCGGGGTGGGGAAGAGAGAACAAAGACCACCTCCGCCACACTGAGAACGTTTCTCCCGCAAGAATTCGGCCCCCATCAATGAATTTTTCACGCAGTTTGCAAATCTCTAGCTGTGCAGAAAGTGAGACTTTTAAAACCATTCATATCTACAACTCTTCTACTTTTTGTGGGCCTTTCCGCACGACACCGTTACGGTGCTATTTTTCCAGCGTCAACATCGTTTGGAATCCTGGGGTTTGCAGTTTAGGGAGGGGCCTTTAGAACCCTCAGTAAACTACAAACCCCAGCATTCCAAAAGATGTTGAAAGTGGAATAATGGTGCTATAACAGTATTGTGCGGAAAGGGCCTGTGTTCACATTTCCTTGGAAACTGTGTGTGTGTGTATATGTGTCTTCAAGGATCTGTTGACTTATGGTGGCCCCATGAATTTCATAGGATTTTCTGAGGCAAGGAATCCTCAGAAGTGGTTCTGCCAGTCCCTTCTTCTGAATACACTGTACAGCACCTGATATTCATTGGTGGACTCCCATCGAAGTTCTAACCAGGCCTGACCCTGCTCAGCTTCCAGGATCAGATGGGATCTGGTGCCTTTATATTATTTAGGCCCTAATATAAGAAACAGAGGAGAGCTATTATGCTCACACCTTCTTCCACAATAAACTATTCTAGCACTTCAATACCACTTCAGATGTCATAGCTCCATCCCATGGAATCCTTGGATTCATAATTAAAATTCTCTGGAGGAGAACATTAGTGCCGTGTGTGTGTGTGTGTGTGTGTGTGTGTGTGTGCCTTTAAGTCATCTCTTGACTTATGACAGCCTCATGAATTTCCTAGGGTTTTCCTGGGCAAGGAATACACAGAGATGGTTTTGCCAGTTCCCTACTTTGAAACAGAGCATCCAGCACCTGACATTTGTTGGTGGACTCCCATTCAAGTTCTAACCAGGGCTGACCTTGCTTAGCTTCCAAGATCAAAAAGGATCTGGTGCCTTTAGGGTATTTAGGTGACATCCAAGAAGGTAACAACTATATAGCCACAGTTCTATTGGATTGTCCCAACTACAGTAGATCCACTGAATCAGTAGAGCCACGATGAGTCAAAACATAGGTAAACATACGTAAATCCAATTGATTTAACACTTGTGGAATTCTGCTTATACAACCATGAACGGAATCTGCCCTTTGTACAACGGCCAAAAAAAGAACAAATGCATTTACACAGGTGTGTGATACCAACAGGATTCCAGCCTTTGAAATGATGAGATTTCCCTACATCCTCAGTTGCCATTCAACAACTGGTTGTGTGGGTCTACTGTAGTTGGGGTTACCCAGTAGGGCAGTCACATTTCCAGAATCTTCAACGGCTTGCTGCTGAGCAGGATTTTCTTTGGGGACAGGGAAATTGGAGGGGGGGGAGAGGCGGTTTTCTCGTTGTGGTTGCAGAAGTGCTCATCATTTCTCCCAACTCATAAATGTGATTGTCAGCAGCCCTAGAGGGTTGTAATGACGGGGAAATGATTGTAACACGCTTTGCATTTAAAAAAAAGAAGAAGAAGAAATGTGTGGGAGAAATGAAGCCTGATAACCAGAACAGCAAGAGGTTTTACTGTAAGATCTGGGTGAATCAGATCGCTTATTTCCCTGCACAGCAAAACGCAGACTGGAGTTTTGTGGAAGTGCCGCCTTTGGCCGACTCCCGAGTGCTCGGCAACCCTGACGAAGTGCACTTCCTCGGGACTTCCTGGACGGAGTCTCCGCTGCCAGTCTCTGGGGCCCGTCTTTGAACAGCAAGGAGGGCAAACCATCCGGAAGTCTCTCGTCAGCGGTGAGCTTAAAAATAGCAAAGGAAACTCTTTTCTTGCTCAAGATTCAGGAAGTACCACTTTCTTTTCTTTCATCATTCTCAACATGGTGTCAGTTAGGCGGTAGCAATGAGATACAGGAGGGAGCCTGCGTGGTCTGAGAACTGGACTACGAACCTGGAGAGGAGGGGTCAATCCCCCGCTTGTCCGTGGAAACCCACCGGGTGACCTCGGGTGCACCAGGCAATCTCAGCCCCAGAAAACCCTGTGATAGGTTTGCCTTAGGGTCATCCTAAATCGGATGCTGCTCCTCCCTTCCCTTTTGTTTGCCTCTCTTCCATCTCTACCCATCACCTTCCAAAGTATTTTCCACAGGCTTATATCACTCAGCCCCAGAAAACCCCAAGATAGGGGCAACCTTGTTTTCTGCCGCTCCAGAGACTGGGGGCCTTTCCGCCCTACACTGTTACAGTGCTATTATTCCACTTTCAGCATCCTGTGGAATTCTGGGCTTCGTAGTTTCCTGAGGAGCTCTCCGGCTGGGAATTCTAAAGGCCCCTCCCTAAACCGCAAACCCCAGGACTCCACAGAATGCTGGAAGTGGAACAAGAGCGCTATAACAGTGTAGTGCGGAAAGGCCTTAGGCTACAGAGCAATGGATTCAGGCTACAGGAAAAGAGATTCCACCTAAACTTTAGGAAGAATTTCTTGATGGTAGGAGCTGTTCAATAGAGGAAAGTGTGGCAGAGTCTCCTTCTTTGGAGGTTTTTAAAGAGAGTCTGGGTGGCCATCTGTCAGGAGTGCTTTGAAGGTGTCTTCTTGCACGGCAGAAGGGGGCTGGACTGGATGGCCCTTGGGGGTCTCTTCCAGCTCTAGAATTCCATGAGTCTCACAAAATCCAAAACAGGATATTGTGGTCCCGTCATTTCTAAGCCTGTAACAACTGTGACATTTCAGTGTGCAATTCTGAGGCTGCGAATGACGTTGTTGTGGAGACACGGAGTATTTCAAACCTAATTTAAGTGCCTCTTGTTAATGCGGCCCCAGGATCTCGATGCTTGAGCCGATTCTGTGCCCGACGTCAGCCGCGCCACCTTTTCCGGGGTGGGGTGGGGGCAGGCTGTGCGACGTGGGCAGGTGCGAGCAGCAACGTGAAGAAGGGTAAACTTGTGCAACTGGCATCACACGCGCTCACACACCTACATCTGCTGAAGCTGGGGGGGTTATGCTAAATCTGCATTCGCTCAGATCTACAGCTCGGAGAGTCTCTGTTTGATCATGTGAGCACACTGAAACAGACACATTAAAGCAAGATCTCTTACTGTGCCCACGGTGAGAGATTTAGGAAGACGAATGACCCGCTGTCTTGCCTTTCAATAAGTCATGCGTCGACTGGGAGATAATTGCTACAGAGATCTCTTTGTCTCAAAGGCTTCTGAAAGAGCCGGGGGATACCTCTGATGAGCCCGTTTGATGTGCTTCCACCCGCCCCCAGATTATGGCTTTAAAGGTGCATGTGTAAAAATCACAGAATTGTAGAGTTGGAAGGAACCCCAGGTGTCATCTAGTCCAACCCCCACAATTCAGGAAGCTCACACCTGCAGCATCCCTGAGAGAGGAGCATTGAACCCTTATTTTAAAATCTCTGTTGAAGAAAAGTTCACCCCTTTTTCACTGTCAAACAGCTCCTAACGTCAAGAAGTTCTTTCCAACTTATACTCAGCACCTCCATACCCTACAGCGGTCCCAATCTGACAAGGAAAATCCTGATAAATTCTCTGACATCCCACTTTCACAGTGGCTTTTAAAATGTCCCGGTTTCTATCTCTGCCTCTCGCTTTCTCCCTTTGTCTTCAGATGACTTTCTTTGGTGCAAGCTGAATTCAAAGTGTGGAAAACGAGTTTACTCTCAAGTATCACAGCAAGCCTGAGAGGAAAGGTGGAATCTTGCCCCTTCTCACTGAAGGACTCACAAAAGACAATCAGGGTCTGCCTTTAGATATATTTATATATCTTTTCCTCTCAGCTACCAGCTCTTCCCACACACTACTGGGCTGGGTTTCCCTCCTGAGGAGCCACTCTGGCTGCCCAGCAACTTGTTTGCTAGGTTGCTCTGGTGCTAAGGATAGCCATGTCCCCCAGAACACCTCACAGAAGGCTATTCAGCCTCTGTATAAAAACCTCCAGCAAAGGAGACTCCACCACACTCCACTGAGGCAGCAGCTTCCCCTGCTGAAATGCTCTTACCCTCAGGAAGTCCTTCCTTCCTCACACAAGTTGTCCATACCAGGGCAAAATGCATGGGAATGGGAGGAGGAAAAGAGCATGCGCACTTGCAAATAATCAAATTTGCAAAGGTCAAACCCGCAAATGTGGAAGGAGGACTGTACAACGACCCAGCAGTACCAGTACTTAAAGCCTGGAAACATGTTACCCCTTTGTGCAATGGTTAAATACAAAGCAGCAATTAGCAAAGAATACACATTCAACAACTTAGGAACTGACAGTTCCCTTGTCGCATTCACTAGACATTACACACCTAAATTTCTGTAATAAACACAACCGCATTTCTTAGGCCATTTCCGCACTAGTCTGTTATAGCGCTATGATTCCCCTTTCAACCTCCTATGGAATCCTGGGGTTTGCAGTTTTGGGAGGGGCCTTTGAGGTTTGGAAACCTTTGAGGTTTGGAAACCTTTGGGGCCCCTCCCTAAACTGCAAACCTCAGGATTCCATAGGACGTTGAAAGTGGAATCACAGCGCTATAACAGCCTGGTGCAGACATGGCCTTAGCAAAAGTCCATGATATCCCAGACCGATCCTGGTTGCCTGAGCAGGATGCGCCCTAGCCTCTCTCAATTTCAGGCAGCAGAAGTTGTGACAATGAGCCCTACACAGGGACACCTGTCATAAACACGGCCCACCCCACCTGTTGGCAGCATGCACTTTGGGGACAGTCTTGGGCAATTCCAATGTTGCATTTGGTACAATTTGCTCCAGTAAAGAGGCTGCCTGCAGAGAGGCAGCCAGGTTGAGCTTTACCAAGAGACTAATGATCTCTTACATGAAAGAACGGTGCCCACCACTATCTCCCTGGGAGAGTTTTAGGAAAGAGACAGAGGGAAATAATAATAATAATAATCACGGTATCTTTCCACTTTCCTGGCTCAGAAAGCCTTTGCTTTTTTTGTCTGAGTCCTCTTTTCATTTTTTTTTTCCTCCTGGGGACGGTTGCCTAGGAACGCACAATTGCTTTGCTTTCTCTTTTGACCCGATTGCTGCGAACAGCAAAGGCAGGCCGAGTGCAGTCTCGCCGCACGGATGCTACAGGAACACCAGGCTCGTTACGGAGTGATGAACTGCATTAAACTCTCCGCAGCCCCAGCCGGTCGGGAGCTGCCTTTGTGGAGGTCTCGAGAGACATCTGGGAGTCTCGGCAACTCCATCCCTCTCTCTCTCTAGGTCTCCGAGTTCTCTGTGTGGGTGTGCTTAAACGCCTGAAAAGGTAGAACTGGGGAAGATATGTTTTTAACGGGACTTAAACTCCTGGTCTCCTTGATCAGTGAAGCCAACTGAGCCTGGGGGCGTCCAGTGGCATGAAAGAGTTAATCCCAATTTTCCGTGCCTGCCTCTTCTTCTCTCCCTCCGAGGCCAGGGCGGCGACGGCTGGGATGGAAGGAGAGCCCCTTCCTCTGTTCTGGTCCCAGGCATGGTGGAGCTGTGCCTGCCTCTTCTTCCCTCCTTCCAAGGCCAGGGCAGTGGCAGGTGGGATGGAAGGAGAGCCCCTTCCTCTGCTTCCAGGCCCAGGCATGGTGGAGCCGTGCCTGCTGCTGCTTCTCTCCCTCCGAGGCCAGGGCAGGGACAGTTGGGATGGAGGAAGGGCCTTTCCTCTTTTTCTGGGTCTAGGCATGATGGAGCCGTGCCTGCCCGGTCTTCTCTCCCGCCAAGGCCAGGGCAGGGGGATTTGGGACGGAAAGATGGTCTTTCCCCTTCTTCTGGGCCCAGGCATGATGGAGCCGTGCCTGCCTGGTCTTCTCTCCCTCCGAGGCCAGAGCAATGGCAATCGAGATGGAGGGAGGGCCTTTCCCCTTCTTCTGGGCCCAGGCATGATGGAGCTGTGTCTGCCTCTTCTTTGCTCCTTCTGAGCCCAGGGCAGCGGCAGTTGGGATGGAAAGAGGGCCTTTCAAACTCATAAAACTCATGTTGATGGTGTTGATTTCATTTTATGGTGACCCTACGGTGGACCTATCGTGGCATTTTCCCGGCATGATTTGTTCAGAGGAGGTTTGCCTTTGCTGTCCTCTGAAGAAGCTGGGAGAAGAGTGTGACTTGTCCAAGGTGCCCAGGGGGTTTCCAGTGGCCAGGCAGGGATTCGAACCCTGGTCTCTAGTGTCACAGTCCAGTACTCAAACCATTATACTGTGCTGGCTCCCCAATAAAAACAGAACCAACACTGCCATCAAATCAAGGCATGTGTGGGCTTGAATACACAGCAAGAACAATTATTGCCAACTGTGCAAGCTGCTTTGAATTCACTGGCTGAGATTATACAACCGGGTTGTACCACATGAATCTCCGCACGTGTACTCATGTGCTAATTGTGCTACACAATCCTTGTGTTGAATGGCAACAGTGCACATATGAACAAATGTTCAGCCAAATGCATAAAGTGCATATGTGTGCAGTGTGCTGCCAAGCAGTCAGTGCTCCTTCTGCAATGTCCATCGTGCATTCATGCAGAAGCCACATCAGAGCGTGGGACATATCGTATGCTTAACTCTGCTGCCACAATCCTGAACTAACTGCGGATGTTCTGCATCAGACAAAAACGTCCAAGTAGTTCCATAGGGCATGTAAGCCTGTGTAAGATGCCAAGGTGTTTCGGAATGACAAACAGCATGGGAATCCAATCCTATATGACAATTTCGAGGCATGGACCTCCATTGGGGAGGCACTGTAGGGGAGGCACACTAAAGGTATGGAGCTCCATTGGGGAGGCACTAATTCTATGGCCCCAAATGCAGAAGTTGCCAGACCTGCTGGGTCACTACTTGCCTTTCCCCCTTCCTTAATGCCTTGGATATGCTGCAAACCTGTCTCTTAGAATCTGTGTTATCCTGGACACAGGTCAACAAATGCCCACGGCAGCAGGCAGGGGTGTAGGAGTGCTTGAGTCCAGTCCTGGTCAGTCCAGTCCTGGTCAGTCCGGCTTGAGTCCAGTCCTGGTCAGTCACAGGTCATCTGAGCAAGGCGCAGGGAGAAACAGGAGGGTGGTCTTTAGCCAGACCAAAATTCGTATCAAAAGTTCAGGTACATGTGCCAGGAAAGAAGAAACAGAATAGTCCAGAACGGATTCAGTCCAAGGTCAAGACAAAACAGGAATGGGAATTACTGCCAGGCAACCAAATCAGGCCGGTTGTCAGCACCAAGACGGGGAGACAATCACCGTGATATTTATGAGCAGGTCCTTCAAGGTCAACAGGTGTCTCATCAGTGCTAATTGGGTCAGTGCTTATTACTGAAATGGCTCAGCATTTTTCCCTCCGTCTCTCGTCGAAGGACAGAGGTGTGTCATCTTTAGCATCCGAAGCCTCTGCCACGTTTTGCTGAGGAACAGGATCCTCCTCGACCCCCATTCACCTCAGATGCAGAAGAAGCTGCAGCCCCCTGGAGCTCTGCTTCCTCTTCCTCCTTGACATTGTCTGAGACCTCCAAGGGGTGACTGCGGTGTAACCCCCTACATCACTACACCGGTCGCCCCTCCGCAAAGCAAAGAGCCCCAGTCAAGTCCAATGCCGTGAGAAGAGTTGGTTCTGCCTTCCCAAATTTTGCTTACATTTCGGTCAGGGGCATTTGTGTAAGGGCAGGGGAGGGCAACTGCATAGGGGCCAGGGACGGTTCTTATCCAAACTCCTCTTCCGCACCCAGCAAGCTCAATTCTGCAATTCCTCTCAAAATGGTGCCATGAAGTGATGTCATATCACTTCCTCTCGCCTTTTTGAGAGGGACTGCAACAGAAAATGTAGGTACTTGAGAGGAGCAAGGTGTTCTGGAACTGTTGTGTGGATGCGAGTTTTTTCCATGCATTTTGTATGTTTTGGGGGGGCTTTCTCTGAAGTTTTGGGGCCTAGGCTTTGGGGGAATAGTGGGTTGCTTCAGGGGCCGCACAAGCCACAACTAGCCCATTCCTGTGTTACAGATACAAGAGAACCAAACCTTCTTCTCAAGCACTTCAGTCACAAGTTTAGTTCACATGACAAGCCAGTGGAAAAACTGAGTCATTCCTGTGTACAAACACTCCCTCCTCCTCCCAGCTCGGCCCCACTGTCACTCAACGAATATTTTCACACCCTTTGTGCAGTTTGTCTCTAAAAGGGCCCTCAAGCATCTCTTCCTAAAAGCCCTCAAAGGTTCTTCACAACAAGGTCAAGCAGATATTGTCGCTCAGTCTCTCCCTCTCTCTCTCTTTCTCAATCTTTTTGGTCAAGTGATCATCTACCGTGGGATGACTTCCCCACCACACACTGCCAAGCTCATCCTTCGTCGTCATTACCAGGTGAGAGTTAAATTACAGCTAGGGAGGATGTCCGTACCTACGGGATACTCAGAAGGAAGAAGAGGACCCGGAAGAAGAAAAACAGCTTGTTTCTTGGTTGGCACATTTCACAATTTGACCACAACTCTAAAGTGGGCAGGGGAGACGTTGAAATAGTGAAAGATTTCCTACACCTTGGC
This sequence comes from Cyclura pinguis, assembly GCA_030412105.1. Classification (NCBI taxonomy): domain Eukaryota; kingdom Metazoa; phylum Chordata; class Lepidosauria; order Squamata; family Iguanidae; genus Cyclura; species Cyclura pinguis. The sequence continues at coordinate 3,576,702 of CM059601.1, forward strand.
ACACTCGTCTTCAAAATGGAGCCTGTAGTCAAGCAATTAGAAGGCTAGAACTCGGAGAGGCAGCTGTGGACCGGCACAGATCCCCAAACGCAAAGGCGTATCATTAAATGCCAAAGTTAGAATCATCTTTACCGTACAATGCTATTTTCAATTTCTGTGTATGGTTCTGACAGTGAAGAAAGGTGAGAGGAAGTGAATCAACTCATTCAAAATGTGGTGCCGGAGGAGAGTTCAATGGATGCCCTGGACAAGAGACACAGGAGTGGGTCTTACTGCAAATCAAGCCTGATCTCTTCTTAGAAACCACGACGACCAGTATCATTTTGGACAGAACACGAGACGGTACGACTCACTGGGAAAGACGACAACGCTGTGAAAAGCAGGACGCGGTGGGAAAAGAGGAAGACCACACTGCGGATGGATAGACCTCGTCAAGGAAGCCATGGCTGCTCTGAGCTTGAAGACCTGAGCAGAGAAGTTGATGGCCGGGGGGGCTCGGAGAACGCTCATTCGGAGGGTCATCCTAACTCAAAGCCAACTCGACAGCCCATAGCGACAACAAAAGCTTGAGGTCTAGCCACCACGCTCCACACTTTTAACACTCATCACAATCACAGTGCTGAACACCAAGGGTGAATGTCATGTGCCTTACCAGATATTGTGGGACCACAACTTCCAGCAGCCCTAGCCAACACAGCCAATGGTAAGGAAGAGTGGGTTCCCAAAAATAAATATTCTGCCCTAGTAGACTCCAAATGCCGCACGAACTTCCAAAAATGAGAAGAAAACAATAGGAAATCCACAAAGCCAAACAACAACAACAAAAATTGGCAGCATTTTTGGTGGTCTTGGAAAAAATGTGTGGTTTGGGGGGAAAAAATGGGATTTTTGGATGTTAAACAGTGCAAGGGGGACTCCTATAACCCATTTAAAAAGTGAATTGCTATGAATGGAATCTTTCAGGAGAACCTACCCAATTCACTTTATTTTATTAGTTTTTGGTGAAGAAAGAGAAATCTGGGGGTACAAAAACAGTGGTCATTTCCGCACTACACTGTTATAGCCCTTTTATTCCACTTTCAAGAACATCCTATGGAATCCTGGGGTTTGTAGTTGAGAGAGGAGCCTTTAGCATTCTCAGCCAGAGAGCTCTTTGGCCTCTGTAGGAAACTACAAGCCCCAGAATTCCATAGGAGGTTGAAAGTGGAATGATAGCACTATAACAGTGTAGGGCAGAGATGGGCCGTGTTTGGAACCATACGCAACCTTGAAGCCACACTGTGAGCCTTCTGGTTGAGGCCACCACTATTTTGAAAAGTTTTGAATTTCTAATATATTTCACAATCACAACCTCCCCAGGTGCGTATAACTGTCTGTCTACAGAGGCTGAACTCCATCCACCTGATGAAGCAGGCTGCAGCCAGCCAACAACAGGTGACACCAAACAAAGCTTGTTAGTCTTGAAGGTGCCGCAACATCCCATGGGGATCTGTGGGGAGGGGTCTAATGGACCCCCTGCCTTCAGAAATCATAATATCCAGATTCCCAGCTTGTATCTCTAGACCTTCTAGATGTCAAGATAAAAGGCAAAATGTGTTGTCCCTATTCTACCCATCTGGCCTGTAATACTAGTCCACTAATGAAAGTGGACTAATAAATGAAATTATAGAATTTATTGGTATATCCTCTATTTGAGAAAAAAAAATCTTCTCAGTTCATTTTAAAGCTAAAGTGATCATTATGGCATAAAATAAACTTGTTAAAGTCATGAGTTTAGCATAGCAGTGACTGGGGTACTGTGAGTTCTACTTCAAAACAAAAAGTAGCAGCAAAAAGCGGCAAATCTCCCACCAATTTGTAATTAAAAAAAAAAACACTTGACAATATATACAGATAATTATGCCATTCTACCCACATTGCTGTGGGCTTACAGTTTGTAGATTATTCCAGGTATGCCACTAGGAACTGACACCAGAACATGTCCAATACATGCTGCATTGTGTGCAGATGTATCTCTGCACCACCACCACCTTTAAAGGGTTTTTCTACTCCTAAGAAAGTTTACATTTCATGTAAACCTTACAAGCATTTTTTTTAAAAAAAATGTGATGGGTACTGTGCAATTTAAAGAGTGGCGCTTTAAACTGGACTTATACCATTGCAACTCACTTATTTGGTTGCTGCAGAGACTGCAATTTTCTACTGAATTTGCAATAACCAAAATATGCCCCCGCAAACTGACCTCTTCTCATCTGCAGACCCCAAATCTAATCATCTCTTGGGCAGCGGAGGGCAGAGAAAGCACCAGAAAAACACCTGTTTATGTCCCTATAGCTCAAAGTTGGGCAAAGAGTTGCCCTCAGGCCACATGCAGGCTGTGGAACCCCTTATTTGGACCTTGGGTCCACCCGGAAGACCTTTCCAGTCCCTATCTTACCAAAATAATTCTTTTTTAAAAAAATGGGGGGGGGGTCAGGCAATTTGTCTACCCCCAGATGAGCCAAAGCTGCCTAAAAATGAAGTGTTTTTCTTCCCCTAATCTCTCAAAGCCCCCCAAACTGCCCCAAAACACCAAAAAGAGAACTAAATCAGATGAAAACTAGTGAAAATGGTAGTTGTCAGTGACATTGTCACTTCAGATAAGTTAAAACTCACTGGGGCAGCCCACCAGACCAGCTTCAGGAGGAAAAAAGTTCCCACCGCCCGTGCAGTTGCCCATGCCCGCTACAGCTAAACATAGAGAGCAAAGTCATTATCTGGAGGGAGCTTGGAGGACCCCTCCAGGGGTCCCTACCCATCGCTGTGGCCATTTCTGCACTAAACGCCATTTGCGCGTTGTCGCATTAAAATCCCGGCATCGCCATTTGCGCGATGCTATTGGGTTAGGAACACTCTTTTCTGCACCCTTCCCCCTCAAGCGGATGAGTAGCGGTGTTGCCACTGGTCTTCCTTCAGCATTACAGAGTCCTCGGCCACTCTCCATGCCCCACCTTTCGCCCACCAACCCACCCACCCTGATTGGGTTTTTTTTTGTCATTGTTTCTGGAAGCCATACTTGTGCAGCCACGTTGTAACCTCACGATACACCACTACGCTATTGCATTGGTGCACTCTAATGCTAAAATGTGTATTAAAAAAATGAAAAGTAACTCAAAGGAGAAATTTCAAATAAACACAGAGAGGGGGTAGACTCCAAACTTGTCATGCCCTGCGAGTTGCTGACGAAGGGACAAGCTGGACACGCCCGCGCCCTGCCCGCTCCTGGATCTGTGGCGACAGGAAGCACCATCAAGTGCGAATACGGTAACAAACTGAGCCAGCTGATGGGATTGAAGTGCTACAGGAAGTTCTCGGTGGATTTTTTTTCTGGAAATAGAATACAGCAGTTTGGGGACGCTCGGGGGGCGGGATAGCAGCTGGATAGTGATGAGATCGTGTGGTAGCACAGCTCCTGGACCGGAAACAACCCGCCACTGTTGTGTTATACAGTGACATCATACAGAAATGCCATGTGTCTACAGCAGTTGGAAATGGCCAGGTTCTGAATAGTAAAATTAGAATTGGTAGATGACCCCGAGGGTCATCTAGTCTGGCCCCATTCTGCCATGAAGGAAGACGCAATCGACGTACTCCCCATAGATGGCCAGCCAACCTTTGTTTAAAAGCCTCCAAAAAAGGAGACGTTCCAAGGCAGCACATTGCACTGTCAAAACTGTTAAACTACTCTTACCATCGGGAAGTTCTTATTCATGTTTAAGTGGAATGTGTAGTTTGAAACCAATGCTCTGTGTCCTCGGCCATTTCCGCACGAGACGGTTATAGCGCTATGATTCCACTTGCAACATCCTATGGAATCCTGGGGTTTGCAGTTTCGGGAGGGGCCGTCCGGCCCCTCCCGAAACTGCAAACCCCAGGATTCCATAGGATGTTGCAAGTGGAATCATAGCGCTATAACCGTCTCGTGCGGAAATGGCTCCAGTCTCTGGAGCAGCAACAAAGAAGCTTGCTGCATCTTTCATAAGACATCCTTTCAAAGACTTAGACATGGCTATCATGTCACCTCTTAGCCATCTCTTCTCCAAGCTAAACATACCCAGCTCCTTAAGCTGCATCTTATAGGCAGTGGTTTCCAGGCATTGATCAGTTTGATCATCCTCCTTTTGGCCCCTCCAGGTGAGAAAAGGTGGGTTGGGGGGTGCTGGACAGGACACTGTTGCAGCTACGTATCGTAGCTACATCTCTTGGGGCAGGATCATGAGTCTTGACTATAAAAAACAGAACCTGACAGCTGGCCACTGCTGTGGATTTCTCTTTTTTTTTTGGGGGGGGGCAGTTACACTTGGCAGTCAGTGTGGCTCCCAGAGGCTCCAAAAGGTCAGAAACTGGCCCCCAGACCCATTCCGGTTGCCTTTTCCCACATTGTAAGATGGACTGCTTCATAAATCCAATGCGCCTTTAAAAGTCGGAGGCAGAGCAACAGAAGAAAAACAACCAAAAATAATTATTTCTTGCATGTTGAAAAGACTCAGAGCAAGCTGCTACTTTATGACATTAACATTATGTTTTTGGATGGAATACTGTACCTTTAATTAAGCACAAACACCATGGGTAAATATAGACACAGTAACCTTTACCTTTTTTTTTCCCCTCTCTTTTCAAAACAAGTCTAATATAGCAGATGAGAAATGTTCTGGCGATTGCTCGTCTTAGAAAACACGATTCCGTTCATTTTATTCAGCCTGTCAGGGTTTTGAATTCCCTTCCCTCCCCCCCCCCGGTTTTTTTTCTTTCTTTTTGCAAAATATTTCTCTTTGCTTTGCTTCTTCTTCCCAAATTAATCTCTTGTGGTTCACAGACAGGACTCTGCGTAGATGAATCACCAGGCAAGAGGTGGCCGTGGAGATGTGGGAAGAAGGGTAAATATAGCATCTTAATATGGCGAAGGCCACAAGAGGAGAGGGTTTTAAAAAGAGATTAAACTTCTGGCTTTTTTAAATGACCGCCTCCCGACACACACATGCACAGAGAGGGAGAGAGACAGAGACAGAGAGCAGAGCGAGAAAGCATAGATGGATTCATTTTTCCATGTTACATTCAAGGTTTAAGGAAATTACTTTTTGGACTACAAGGTGTGTGCGTGCCCAAACTTTGACCCTGCAGACCAGAGTCAGCCATGGAAACCCCCGGGTGACCCCAGGCAAGTCACATTCTCTCAGCCTCACAGAAAAGCAAGGGCAACAAATCTTGCCAAGAAAACTCCATGATGGGGTTTGCCTTAGGGGTCACCATAAGTCAGTTTTCAAAGGGGAAAGGCATGATGGCTAGAAAGAACCTCCCTCTGCCACCAACATTTGCTGTTGTGTACTGTCAAGTTACTTCCGAGTTAGAGTAACCCTAAGGTGGACCTATCACAGGTTTTTCTTTTTACAAGATTTGTTCAGAGGGGTTTGCCTTTGCCTTTCTCTGAGGCTGAGAGAATGTGGCCTGCCCAAGATCACCCAAGGATTTGAATCCTAGTTTCCAGAAACCTTTAATAAGTAAATATTTGATTATTTAAATATTAAGTCTTGGGGGTCTTTAGCAACAAATTATATTTATGGCGGGTCTCCGGTAAAGAAAAGGTTAAGAACCGCTGCTGACTGAATGGTTTGTTTCCACCGTTTTGCTCCATCATCCTTCTGATGTGGACTTTAGAGACAGTTTTGTGCACATAATTTTGTGCCAAATGCAGAAAACTCATGAAGAAAAATGATCCGCTTGGAAGAAATCTCACTGGGGTTAACAGATTCCTAATGGAATGTCACAACATAGCCAGACATTCCGTCTCAATGAGTGCAAGACAACCAACAAGACTTCTGCACATCCTTAGACATGGATTCCTTTGTTTAGGTACATGGAGTAGTACTTGCAGAAGGTAGATAAGATGTTGACAAAATCCATCATCCAGTGGATCTATAGAGAGGAACACTGGTCCAGAGCTACTGGCAGGTCCATGGTTAAGGAAAGCTAACAGATGTCTCCTCCGCTCCACCCCATCCAGGAACGGATATAAATATCTGCTGTAAGAAGTCAGACAGACAGTGTAGTATAGTGGTTTGAGTACTGAACTGGGACTCCAAGAAACCAGAGTTCAGGTCTCCATGCCATGGAAGCCTACCGAATAACCTTGAGCATGTCACACTTTCTCAGCCTCAGAGGAAGACGATGACAAACTCCCTCCGAAAATATCTGGCAAGAAATGTCCGTGATAGTGTAGGGATAGGGATTCCAGAGGATGCTGAAAGTGGAATCATCGCGCTATAACAGGCTAGTGCGGAAATGGCCAGTGTAGTGCGGAAATGGCCTTAGTCATTCTCTTTCTCTTTAAGCATGCCTTTAAGCTCTTAACTTTCTGTGGCAGAAGAGTCTTTTAATGGCATCTGCAGTGCTTTTATTTCTAAAACACTGTAATCCATTTTAAATTGTTGCAATGCGTTGTTGTAATAGAACTGTTTGGTTTTGTATCAAATAGATTTTTAGCCGTCCTTTTAAAAACAAACGATATGAGCCACCTCGGGACCCATAGCGCAAGAAAGACAGGAATGTAAAATAAATAAATCTAAAATAGAAATAACTAAGTAAATAAATAAATGACTAGAAAAGAGATGGTTAAGTGGTGACATGTGGCCTTGTTCAAATATTTGAAAGGATGTCATACGGAGCAAGCTTGTTTCCTGAGGCTCCAGAGACCAGGACACAGAACAACGTATTCAAACTACAGAAACGGAGATTCCACCTAAATACAAGGAAGAACTTCCTGGGGTAAGAGCAATTTGACAGTGGAATCCGCTGCTGCCTCGATCATCTCGCCTTCTATTCACGGCGTGGTTGACTCAGCCGCTGGCACAAGCCAACAGAGAAGGAACCTGGGGGTTTCTGTGTTATTAAATTGTGTGGGTTTTTATTTTGCAATAGTGGAGTGCAGAACATGAGTAAGCTCCTTCTGTCAAACACGTTTCTCTTGCAGCGTAAAAATCACAAAACAGAAGACTCGAGATTCACAAGTACCGTGTTCCTTCCCCGATGCCACAGACCAAGGCTTGGAATCAGACCGAAGACAAGCTCCTCTCCCCGTTTCCGTGCTCTCGGTTGAGTTGAGGGGAATGAGTAAGAACACGTCCAGCTATTTTCCAGAGTCTCTGCGAGCTCCCTGCAGATGATGTCCCTCTAGGGCGTCCAGCTGTGGGAAAATATCTGGACGTATCACCACTCATCTTCCCACTCTCTAACAACATGGAAATGACTGGGCCTTGGTGGTGCTGGTGTTCACAGGGTGCCTTTTAGGGCAAGATTTTGGTTGCTGCATGGTTGAAACAGAGTTGCATGGTTGGAACAGAATTTTGATCTATGCAACGACCATAAAAGTGAGTTCAGTGGTAGGATACCAGCATGGTATACTAGCACTTTCTGCATTAAAAGATACTATTTTTGACCAGAAATATTGGCTGGAATTCCACATACACTACTTAGTTATATAACTACCTTAGTTGCGCAGCTAAGCAGGGTCTCCTGGATCACCCCCCTCCCCTGATTCTGACTTACAGCCAATGTGTGTGACGGGGGTCTATTCTCCTGCCAATTCGGGCACAGACAACTGAACCAAAACCAGACCCTCCTACCATGTATCCTAAATACTTTACCTTCCTCTGTCCAATGTGACATTTTGGGGCCTTCCCGGTTAGTCCAGCATCCTTGTTTCTACTCAACACCAGTCCCAGGCGGTGCACGTGGCCCTACCACTTGTGACTGAAAACCCCTATGTCACTGATGTACGCAGCTGAAAATTCACTTGACCCTTTTAACATTTTGTCTACCGATCTTTGGAAGGTAGAAGAGGCATTACAAAGTCCCAAAGGTAGGACTGTAAATTCAAATAACCCCACATGGGTAATAAACACTGTTTTGGCCTGATCCCCTGGGGCCAGCCTCTCTCCTACGAGCAATTTTCCAGTATGACCGGTGGAAACAAGGTCCCTGTCGCAATTCCTCGTTGCACCAGAGATAGCTGGGGGTGTGTGTGAGAAACCTCAGTCTGCTGCCCCCATCTGAACTGAAAAGAGGACAGACCACCACCGCTCGCAGTGGCTGCTGCCAGGTAAATATGGGTGGATGGACCTTTAGGATACGCTGAATGCACACAGATCACCAATAAGAATCAATTGCAAATGGGTACCTCTGGGTTAGGCATTCGCAATTGTGATCACAAATTCCAGCCATTATTTTGTCTGTCCTTCTTTGCTGTGCAAAACAACCATGTGGAAATCTTGCACAGAATATAAAGAATACAAATGTGGAGATCCTCATCCATCTAGGGCTATTCTCATCAGGGATTCCTGACTGTCAGGAAACAAATTTTTGACCGTTTCTGAATATCTTTTTAAAATGTCCTTCCCATCGCTATTGCATATATCCACCCACCAACACACACATACCACCTTTGGGGAAAGGAAGTGGCGACTGTAAGCACACATCAAGGCCTTTTGCTTCTTTCCACATCAGTTTAGGTAGCAGGGCTTTTTCGAAAGTGGGAAGCTTCCACCATCCACAGACAAAGCATCCCTGAGAGGTAGGCATCCAACCTCTGTTTTAGGTCAGTACTTGGTATATGTGAACAGCGGTGTCTGTATGTGTGTGTGTTCATGTACACATGTACACTCATGGGGTCCCATAAATGACCCTGTTTCCTTTGGGGCAGAAGAATAAAAAGCCAGAAAAATTTGTAAGACAGAAGAACGAATCTAGCCTAGTTTTTCCTGAGTGAAAAAGATAGATTTTGGTTGAACATTAGGAGTAAAATCCCGGTGACAACAGCAGTCTGTCAAGGAAGCAGTGGTTTCCCTGTCCCTGGAGGTCTTCAGGCATAGATAGGGCAGGCTCAGCTGAATCACAGCATCACAGAGGGACCCCAAGGGCCATCCGGTCCAACCCACTTCCGTCGTGCAAGAAGACACAATCAAAGCACTCCCTACAGAGGGCCACCCAGCCTCTGTTTAGAAACCTCCAAAGAAGGAGGAGACGCCACCACAGCTTCTACTACCAGGAAGTTTTTCCTAATGTTTAGGGGGAATCTCTTTTTCTATAGTTTGAAGTCACTGCTGTGAGTAGTGGTTTAGGAAGCTGGGGATGTTTAGCCTGGAGAAAAGAAGGTGAAGAGGGGACAGGATAGCCACGCTTAAGTATTTGAAAGGATGTCATATGGAGGATGGGGCAAGCTTGTTTTCTGCTGCTGCAGAGACTAGGACATGGAGCAAGGGCTTCAAACTTCAGGAAAAGAGATTCCACCTAAACCTTAGGAAGAAATTACTGATGGTACAAGCAGTATGACGGCGGAATGTGCTGCCTCAATGAAGTGTGACGGAACCTTCTTCTTTGGAGGTTTGTAAACATAGGCTGGATGGCTGTCTGTCAGGAATGCTTGGATTCTGTCTTCCTGCATGGTAGAAGGGGGCTGGACTGGATGGCCCCGAGGGTCTCTTCCAGCTCTGGGATTCTACGATTCTATTTTCAGAACTTGTTGCTGCTATTTTTCCCTTCCTCTGCTTTGTAGCTGAAAACAGCTGCAAAGTGGATGAAGACCATCTTTGCCGCATGCTGTCAGATGGAAGCAGAAAGGAACATGTGCACATGGCATTTTTGTAGAGAAAAGCCAGGTTCTCCAAAGGTCTGCCAGATGCCACTTCTCAAACTTACTTCCGCTCCTCCACATTAGGCTTGGCTGCAAAGCAAAGGCTGCCTCAGTCCACACGTGAACCACTAGAGATCTTAAGCGCTTAAGCAGTGGCGCAACGGTAAATTTGGATGCGCAGGCCGCTTCCCGACGATCCCTGTAGCATACTTTCCAACATTTCACTCACGAAAACCAAGATATAAGTGCCCAAGCAACCTAAAAATCTAGGTCTCCAGCAGAGACCAAGTCCATTTCCACACTAGACTGTTATAGCGCTATCATTTTATGGAATCCTGGGGTTTGCAGTTGGTGGCCCCTCCCAAAACTGCAAATCCCAGGATTCCATAGGATGTTGCAAGTAGAATGATAGCGCTATAACAGTCTAGTGCGGAAATGGCCCAACTTAGGATTCCAGGCAGCTGGAGTAGTAGAAACCCACAATTTCTCTGGATACAACTTTCTGAAAAAGCAGCCAGATGGCTTCTGTCAGAGTTATTCAGATGGGATTCTATCTTTGTGTGTGTGTTTCTGTGTACATATATAGAACTAATTATGCTCTGGAAAGAATTGGAAAATCCCAGCAAATATCACAGGGTTTTAGTTTCACTTTTGGTAACCAGAGTTCCGTAGAAGGTACTGGTGGTGTGCCTTGTGTGCAGTCAAGTTGGCTTTGACGGATGGAGGCCCTCGGAATAAGAGGCCTGGAAGAGGTCACCCGTTGCCCCGCTCAGGTCTGGGGAGCGGGGGTTCCCTCGATTGAATCAATCCATTGAGGTGCACCGTACATTAAAAACATACAAATACAAACAGTAATCAAGGACAAAAACAGCATGTAAACAAAAGCTGAGATAAAGCCAGCAGCGAAGAGTGAAAACACAGCAGCAATGCCTCAAACCACAGCAAAACAGCAAAGTGGCGAGATCTGAAAGCATTGCCCGTCAATCTCCTTTCCAAACTGTGGTGCCAGTCGCTGGGCACCACAGCTCAAGAAGGATATTGGCAAGCCGGAACGTGCCCAGAGGAAGGTGACCAAAATGGTAGAAGGCCTGGAAACCATGAAGCCCTCTGAGGACATGGCTTAGGGAGCTGGGGATGTGTAGCCTGGAGAAGAGAAGGTTAAGAGGGGACATGAGAGCCATGTTTAAATATTTGAAGGGATGTCATGTCGAGGAGGGAGCGGGCTTGTTTTCCTTTGCTCCAGAGACTAGGACAAGGAGCAATGGATTCAAGCTGCAGGAAAGGAGATTCCACTTAAATCTCAAGAAGAACTTCCTGATGGTCAAGAGCTGTTCGGCAGTGGAACAACGGCACTGACTTTGGAAGTCCACTTCTGCACCTGAATACCTCCACTGTGTTGCAGTGGCCCAAAGGTTTCATCCACAGGAAAGATCGAGGGAGGTAATGGTACCACTCTATTCTGCATTAGTTAGGCCTCATTTGGAATCCTGTGTCCAGTTCTGGGCACCTCAATTCGAGAAGGATGTCGACAAGCTGGAGCGTGTCCAGAGGAGGGCGACCAAAATGGTGAAGGGTCTGGAAGCCACGAAGCCCTATGAGGAGCAGCTGAGGGAGCTGGGGATGTTTAGCCTGCAGAAGAGGAGGTTAAGAGGGGACACGACAGCCACAAACAAATATTTGAAGGGATGTCAGATGGAGGATGGAGCAAGCTTGTTTTCTACTGCTCCAGAGGCTAGAACACAGAGCAACGGATTCAAACTACAGGAAAAGAAATTCCATTTAAAGATTAGGAAGAACTTCCTGGTGGTGTGAGCAGTTTAACAATTGAATACTCTTCCTGGAAGTGTGGTGGAGTCTCCTTCTTTGGAGGTTTTTAAGTAGAAGTTGGATGGCTGTCTGTTGGGAGTGCTTTGATGGCGTCTTCATGCATGGCAGAAGGGGGTTGGACTGGATGGCCCCTTGGGGTCTCTTCCAACTCTAGGATTCTGTATTGGACCAGGACACAAACCAATGGATTCAAACGATAGGAAAAGAGATTCAGATTAAACTATAGGAAGAATTTCCTGAGAACAGTGGCTGTTCAGCAATAAAAGACTCTCCCTCTTTGGAGGCTTTTAAACAGAGGTTGGACGCCCACCTTTCAAGGATGCTTTGTCTGTGGATTGCTGCATGGCAGAACGGGGCTGGACTAGATGGCCCTTGCGGAACCTCTGCGACGCTGTGATTCACCCAAGGGCTGTCCTAGCTATGCTTGAATATCTCCAGCAAGAGGAAAGCTACCGCTTCCTTAATTCTTTGATTCTCTTGTCAAACTGCTGGTGGATTTAAGTGGAATCTCCTTTCCTGCAGCTTGTCAAACTGCTGGTAACCAAACTCTATCCTTTTCACTCACGTTCAGAACCGGGTTCTTTCTTCTGCCTCACAAATTTCACCAGCTTTTTATTCCTTTGTCCCAAAGGAAACAGGATCACTGATGGGATCACATGCGTGTACATGTGCACACCCCACTCACCCACGCAAACACTGCTGTTTATGGCCCTTGTAGCCTCTTCCAGATCTATGATTGCAAACATGCATTAAGATGCAAGGGAAAATAAAACGGAGTAAAGCTCTACACCCTGTACTGACAAGACCATAAAATGGGTTCCCCAGGGAGGCCATTCTACTGATTTGGTGCCACCATGGGCAAGATTGTCTCTCTTGGGGTCTCCTTCCTCTCCTTATTTAGTGGAGGAACATGAAGGAATACTTTAAGTGATGACCTTAGGATTGGGGTAGAAAGATATGGGAGGGGAGGGTGCGCTCTTTCAGGTAATCTGACCCAGTGTTGCCCGGCTGAACACAGAACAGGGCTCCTGTACCCGGAATAGTTAGCAGATCCCGATAAGGAAGGCACGCCATAAAAGAACACCAGGGGGAACAGCAGTTCTCCCTCCACATTCACGGGTTTCACTCTCTTGGTTTTGATTATTCGCGGTCCCTTGCCTCCCGCCGATTTTCCCCCTCCCGTTCTCTGGCGGGGGGCGGTACGGGGGGATACGGGAGAGTGAAAGAGAGGAAAGATTGTTTCCACCCCCTCGCGATCTCCGCCAGCCGCTGCGGGTGCGATTGCCCCAGCAGAGGATGGGTGGGAGGGTGAAGGGGAGGGCAGATCCTTTCCTCCCGCTCGCCCTCTGTCCGCCCGCAGCTCCCCGAGCGACTGCCCAAGTGGCGGTGGGGAGGGAAGAGGGCCAGCAGCAGGAAAAGATCCTTTCCTCCCACTCGCCGTGTCCCCACCCGCAGCTCTCCAAGCAATCGCCTGAGCGGTGGCGAGGGGGTCCATGGCAAGCGGGCAGGAAAGATCTTTTCCTCTCGCTCGCCATACGCCCGGCCGCAGCTCCCCAAGCAATCGCCCGAGAGGTGGCGGTGGGACGTGGCGAGCAGGGAGGAAAGATCTTTCCTTCCCGCTTGCCCTAGGCCCGCCCAAAGCTCCGGTGCGATCTCCCCAACTGTGGCAGGGGGACGGTGAAAGGGAGGAAAGGTTTTTTTTTCTCTCCCTCCCAATTTCTGCCCGCTGCCGGTGACGTCCAGCAGGCCCACGGGCAGAGCCGCGCTGCAGAGTGCAGAGAAGGAAGAGTTCTGGAGGGAGAAGTTATTTGCAATTATTTCACTTTTGCAGGTGTTCTCTGCACCTATCCCCCACAAACGTGGAGGGCCTGCTGTGCCACACCGCCCCCGCCCTCACGCTCCCACATCCGCCTTTCAGCTCACGCAGCCCCACACCAACGCAGCAGAAATTTGGGGCACACGGCGTCTTCGGATCCATTTTGCGTGAGTCAGCTACAGGAATAAAGCTGGATGCTTCGGTACCTTCCCTCTCCACTCCCCACCGGCTGGTAAACCAATGTGTTGGTGGCGGTGAGGGGGACTCCATCAGCTAAAAGGAGGGTTGAGGGTGAGGGCAATCACTGGGTGGCCTTGGGCAAGTCACACCTTCTTGGGCCATTTCCGCACGAGTCTGTTATAGCGCTTTGATTCCACTTCCAACATCCTGTGGAATCCTGGGGTTTGCAGTTCCGGGAGGGGCCAGCCGGCCCCTCCCGGAACTGCAAACCCCAGGATTCCACAGGATGTTGGAAGTGGAATCAAAGCGCTATAACAGTCTCGTGCGGAAATGGCCTTGGTCTCAGAGGAAGGCAACAGCTAAGCTCATCTGAAGAAATCTTGACAAGAAATCCCCATGACAGGTTTGCCATAAGTCAGCAATAAGGAGTTGGAAATGACATGAAGGCACACATCAACAAAGTTCCATGTGACAAAAGGCTTACGTTAGCTCTTCCTGATCCAGGATTTGGTAACTATTAGAATTAAACGAGCCTCACCTCTTATTCAACCTAGCAACCCTGACCAAATCCCTATTTTACTTTACTTTATTTATTTTATTTTTTCCACCGTTCCCGTAATATGAGACCGACATGGGCTTTAAAGCTTAAACTGAAACCCTGCTGTGGCTCTTTCAAGCCAGGCAGTCTCATAAAAATTCTAAAACCTACAAAAAATGCAATTAAACTACAATCATCATCTTCACCATCATCATTAGTGAAAATGTCTAATATAAAAGAGTGATGTTTTATAGTCAATATAACCATCCATTTTTCTCAGAATCACACAGGTGGCAGTAATAACAACATTCCTTCCTGCAACAATATATTTCTCCCCTCTCTCCACATATACACAGACACATGCGTGCACACACATTAAGGAAGCAATTTTTTTACTATTTTCATTCTGAAAGGAAGCAAAATGTAATCCAAGCTTTTTTTTCCCCCCTTACACTACAGGAAATTCATTGAAAGCTCTCTGGCTTTTAAAGACTATTTGCAAAGAGAATGAATTAGATGTACTGATGAAAGATAACCAAAAGAAAAGAATTTCTAAGTTTTATAGATTATTGCTGAAAAGAGAAACGGAATCAGAAGTAGTCAAAGATACAATGGTTAGATGGGCACAGAATTTGGGACATTCAGTTGAATTAGAAACTTGGGAAAGAGCGTGGAAAATAGGTGTAAAATTTACACCAAATGCAAAGTTAAGAGAAAACTTTTATAAAATGTTTTACATGGTACATGACCCCAGAAAGATTGCAAAAAATAACGAAAAATGGGAATTCAAACTGTTGGAAGTGTGATGAAAAGATGGGGTCTTTTTTCCATATGTAGTGGACACGTAAGATAGCAAAAAAATTTTGGAAGGGGGTACATGACGATATTCAAAGAATTTGTAAGCTGAATTTTGAAATGAAACCGGAGCTTTATTTGTTAAATATGTAGGGCAACAAAGGGAAATAAGAAGTCATCAGAGGATATTATTATGTCTAATAACTGCGGCAAGGTTGACATATGCGCAGCACTGGAAAGAAAAGAAAGATATTGATATAGAAGAATGGAAGTTAAAAGTTCTGGATATGATACAGATGGAAAAGTTGGCATTTTCTTTGAAGAATAAATCTATCCAGAACTTTGAGAAAGAATGGAAAAGAGTATTGGATTGGGTAAGGATATAAATGTATGAGAAATCAAAGAAGAAATAATGTAACTGTTCTTCTCTCTGTAAGATGGAAATTATGTTTGTAATGGAATTGAAATAAGCAATTTCAACTGGAAGATTTAAGCAAACTTTCAATAAAAAAAATAAAAAATAAAGACTATTTGCAGTTCAGGACTTACTCTGTACAAAATTTGTACACGGCACTTTTCTAGAGGAAAGAGCATTTTCTGTCCAGAAAATAGTATTTTTGCAAAGAAATGTTATTTTTCTGTGCAGAAAATGCTGTCCTCTGTGCACAGATACTACGTGTGAATTTTGCAGCAAACAACTCCCAAGCTGTACAGATTCTTGTTAGTTAGGATCTTCCTCCTTAGCATTTCCCAACACAGGAAACATATTTTTCGGCTGATTTCTGCGTATTTTCTTCCACCCCTCACGCATACAATAAACATTACTATGCTTTCCTATATTGCTTGGTCGAAAAAACTCAATAAATATAATTTTTTTAAAAAATAAGCATTACTCTCTTACTGTTTCAATGCCCATCTTCCTGGGTTCTCGCCAGGTTCCTTGAATCACTAGCAAGAGTGGGAAAAAACAAAAGAAAGAGCCCTTACCTTCCCCTTCTGCCTGTCTGTAGGGGTTGTACTTTGGCTTGGGGGCCACAACCGGTGCAAACTTTTTAGGTGTCTGCTGAGTGGACACAGAGACGCTCGGGGTCCCAAAAGCGTGCGTCGTCTCCATTCTGGCCGTCACGTGGCTGACGGGCTCACTGGAGTTCTTTGGCGGCAGCCATGACGGGTGAGACATCGCTTGGGTCTCTAAGGAGAAAGGATGTACAAGAAATACCGTCACTCGGGGGCCCTTCAGATGGGACAAATGCGTCAAGAGGAAATGGTATTGTTTGCTATAGTTCTCTTTTTTTAAAATAATAACAAGTCCAAACAACATCTCTATGGTCCCAGATGATACTGTAGCGATTCCCAGAACGATTTTCAGCATGTCCCCCTCAGGTGGGGGACAATTTCAACAGTTTTACTACCACAAGAGTGAGTTAATGGACCCCATCCAAGGCTCAGCTGGGACATTCTGGTGTTCTCTGCTACTCCTGAGGACTTATGAAACTTTCAAGCCATAACGTCCCCAAACGTGGAGGGTCAACACCACAAATTAGCCACAACGATGTTGGCCGAAACCCTGCATCATCGGATGCAACGATGGAGCTCCATCATCATAGCTACGTCTGTTTATGACACCCCAAAACTCTACTTCTTAAGTTAGGCAGCACCCTGCAAAAGGCCTTCCAAGGCAAACCATTTATGGACTTCCTGAGCAACAAGCAGTCCAACAAGGCAATAATTTGCAGGTATGAGTATTAGCAGCTTTGCTCAGCTGGATCTGTACTGGCCATGCCCTATGAGGGTAGACTTAGAGAGCCAGGAATGTTTAGTCTGCAGAAGAGAAGGTGAAGAGGGGACATGATAGCCGTGTTTAAATATATGAAGGGATGCCATGTAGAGGAGGGAGAGGGCTTGTTTTCTGCCGCTCCAGAGACCAGGACAAGGAGCAATGGATTCAAGCTGCAGGAAAGGAGATTCCACCTGAACCTCAGGAAGAACTTCCTGACGGTCAGGGCTGTCCGGCAGCAGAATCTGCTGCCTGGGAGTGTGGTGGAGTCTCCTTCCTTGGAGGTTTTTAAGCAGAGGCTGGACGGCCATCTGTCAAAGGGAGTGCTTTGAGGGTGTTCCTGCATGGCAGGGGGTTGGACTGGATGGCCCCTGGGGGTCTCTTCCAACTCTACATTTCTATGATTTCTGTATAGTTTTCCTTTCTTTTCACTCTTCTTTTCTCACTCTGATTTGGTGCGAGTCAGAGCCCTTTTGTGCTGTTTAGATTAGTTAGTTATTAACTGTTTTTGGATTGTTTTAGTTTGCTGTTTAGTATTTTATTTCATCTGGTGTGTTAATACTTTTTTTTCTTCTATTTCAGAAATGTTTGTTGGAGTTCAGGTTTATGTAGCTTTATGCTATGTGATTTTGTGTAAAAACTCACAAATGTACAAAAAATGGGTTTCTAAGGTGCTGTAGTTGGGGAGCCGGTAAATGACGGCCGCAGCGCTCCCCTGGGCCGGCAGCAGGCTGAGAAGGGCGCCCGGAGGGACCTTCGGAGTCCTGCCGCTGCTGCGTGTCCGAACGCGTCCCGAGAGTCGGGGAGAGGTGCGGACGTCGTGTCCCGGCGCCCCGATCTGCTGCAGCTCAGAAACCCTTTGGCTGGGGTGCTGCTGGCTTAAGAGGGAGGTTTTTGGGGCCACAGTCAGTCATTAATGATTGGAATGTCAATCTCTGAAGTTAAAAGACCTCAAGTCCAGCTTAAGAGCTTGTACCTAATGAACAGATAACGACAATAAGTCCATTTATATCCATCCTTCTTCCCTCAACACTGGAACTCCAGGTGGCATACAGAAATCCAATCCATAATAATAACAACAATATAGTAAATAAATTTTTGTTACCTGCCTCTCCCCAAGGCTTGAGGCAGGGTACAACATGAATTAAAATGCAATTAAAAATACGTCCTAAGTTAAAATATACGAAAAATAAACAAGAACATTTAGAATACAAATATCATAACTAAAACACATCATTATTAAAATAGATCACAGTTAAAAATAGACTGGGTAGGCTTGCCGGAAGAGACAGGCCTTTAATATATTTTTTTAAATTCAGTCAGCCTATTTGCTGTCTAATCTATTCTGGCAGGTCATTCGATAGTCTAGGGGCAGCTGACAAGAACTTACAAAATTGTAAATAACAAAATACCAGTTTAATGCATTTTTTTTTAAAAAAATTAAATTAAACAATCTAAAGAGTTAAGCAAGTTTAAATAAAAAACATTAAGAGACAGAAGATGAAAATTAGCAGAACTGGAATTCCAGATGTGGAAGAATGGTTAACCAAACTTATGGAATTTTCGGTACTAGATAACCTCACTTTAGCATTAAGGGGAAATTTACAAGGGAAAAATGACAGAGAATGGTTTCCAGTTAAAGAATACGTGAAACAAAAACTGCGTACTGATATTTCATGACTGTTGAGATAAAGTAAACCTGGAAGAATCAAGAGACAAGGCACGTAATGGAAAAGATAATGATGTTTGTTTTTTGTTTTTTGCTCTTTTTTTCTCTCGTTTTAGAGGCAGGCAAACCATCATTTTGAATTGCAGATGTAGAGGAAACATTTAAGCTGTCAGATATAAATCATACAAGAGACTGTTGGAAGTGGATAATGTACACTTAGAATATAGTTAGGGGATTAGTAATAGAGGAACATTTAAAGATTTGAGAAAGTTACAATAAGATGCACTGTAGCTAAATGAGATTCAATGATGAAAATAATTTTTACGTGGACTACAAATTATGTGGGTCTTAAAAGAATGCTGAGCTCCCCATCTATATTATACCACTCTGTGAAATATTACCTCCAATTTAATGATATTTTATGAAATTGTGAAAGATATAATTATTACTTGTTATTTAAACTGGAAATACTTGTTGGTTTTAATAATGATGATGATGATGATGATGATGATGATGATGATGATGATGATGAAAATTATTACAACGTACTAATAATAACATACTTATTACAACATACTAATATTATTACTATTATTAATGATGATGATGATGATGATGATGATGATGAAAATTAGCACAACTGTGCACCATTAAAATCCAATAGCAGTCCATTGCTAAAACTTTCCTAACAGGAAAGTGCCTTCTTGATGGAAGGACAGAGACCCCTCTGAGATGGCCCCTATTTCCTATTTTCCCACCACGCACGCCGGGGAAGGAGGCAGAATTCAGGGAAGGGTTCTCACCCAAAGATCTACTAGTACTGCTATTAGCTGTTGTACCAGTACTAGTCCTAGTGGAACGTTATCCATGATACAACGGCACACATCAGAACCTGGTCCAACAGAACTTGAGTCTTCCTCTTCCTCCTGCGGCAGCCCTCTCTGGTCCTAGAAATCTCCTCCAGAGGACTTCCCAGCTTCCCAGTAAAGGATTTTAGAGCGCACAGAGAGGTTGGTGAACCTATTCCGGTGGTCAGAATAAGATCCAACCAAAGTACATCACTGAATCCTCGACACAGGCTTGGATCCCGTGGGCAAGTCCCAACTGGAAGAGCGCCAATGATGAGCCCTAGGGAAATCGGATCAGTTCAATGTGTCTGCCCTACTTGGGACTAAAAGTAGGGTCCAGACCATGGAATGTTTATAAGCTCCAACTGATTACTTCCATGACAGTGGGATGGTGAATCTGCTCTAGGTTTTAGTCCAAATTTTAAAGGAGCATTCTAAGGTGCTGAACCTATTTGGGGGCTGTAATTCAGCACCCTGGATAACTCCTCGGAAGGTCAGACTAAAACACGGAGCAGATCCATTGCCTCAAGGACGTGCAAGCCACCAGCTGCCAACAGAACCTCCACAAGAGAAAACCAGTGTCCCTTTCACCCCAACTCCTTGCTCTTTACTCTCTGAACAACAAGAGAGACCGGCCAAGAGCTTACATTGGGTTAGCGGAGGACAAATCTACAGATGTGGCGTTGTGTGTTCATTGTGTTATGCAACCCTTGTGTTGAAGCAACAACCAAACTTGCAGCCCCAAACGTAAAACTGGATGGACAATGGAATGCAAAACTAAACACACATTTGAAGGTGTGTGATGATACGGACTCTTGTAGAAGAGGTTGCTGCACTTTTTTTTAGAGAAATTAAGGTAAAATACAGTTGTGTCTGTGAGGTGCAGTATAGATAATACAGTAAAGATCTGTCAGGAGGGGGTGAGAGTACGGAAAGTTTGGGGTGGCTGCTGATCGGTTGAAAGTTTGAAGAGGGATTTTTTTTTAAGCCTAGCATGTGTGACAGGAATGTGAGAGATGTCAGGACAGCTAGGGTCAAGGGACGGAGATTTTGCGGTTGTGTGCCTTCAAGTTCTTTCCAATTTAAGGCAACCCTAAGATGAATCTATCACAGGGTTTTCTGGGCTGAAAGTCCATGATGTGCCCAAGGTCACTCAATGGGTTTCCATGGCCAAGTGGGGAATCAAATAGGTAGATTAAAGTTAATACTACCACTCTATTCTGCTTTGGTCAGACCTCACCTGGAGTACTGTATCCAGTTCTGGGCACTACAGTTCAGGAAGGATATTGACAAGCTGGAATGCGTCCAAAGGAGGGGGACCCAAATGGTAAAAGCCCTGGAAACCATGAAGCCCTATGAGGATCGGCTTAGAGAGCTGAGAATGTTTAGCCTGGAGAAGGTAAAGAGGTGACAGGACAGCTATGTTTAAATATTTGAAGGGATGTCACATGGAGGATGGAGCAAGCCTGTTTGCTGCTCCTCCAGAGACTAGGACATGGAGCAATCCTTCAAACTTCAGGAAAAGAGATTCTATCTAAACATTAGGAAAAACTTCCCGAGAGTAAGAGCTGTTTGACAGTGGAACATGATGCTCCTTGGGATTGTAGTAGAATGTCCTTTTTTGGAGTTTTTTAAACAGAGGTTGGATGGCCGTCTCTTGGGGGTGGTTTGACTGTGTATTCCTACATGGCAAGGGGTTAGACTGGAAGGCCCTTGGGGTCTTTTCCCTTTCTAGGATTCTATGATTCTAACTCAGGTCAATTAGTTAGAGTTAGGAGTGAGAATTAGGCATATGAGCGAAAGATGTGAGTTTGTTAGGGTCAGTCATGATTTAGATGTGCAAAACAGGTGATCTTTATGTGGAAATTCTGTTTGATAACTGAGTTTTGTATTACGCACTTCTGGCTCTGGGAATGCTACGTAAGGTTTATTGGGATACTTGAGTTCAAAAACACAGTGTCTGTGGTGGCAGCAGCAGTTCAAGGGTGGTCATGTCCCATGGCTGGGATTAGACAAAGTCTCAAGCAGGAACCATGAGGGCATCTAAAAGTTCCCCACATTTGATGCTGTAGTCATGGGACAGGTGGAGGTCTTCATACTTGTTGGCAGTGGGGGGACAGGAGGACAACCTTCACAGAGCACAACTGTCTATTTTTGCAGGGGCAGGTGGATGGACATCACCCAACAATGCACATCTGGATGCACAACAGCACAACCTCTGCAACTCCATTTCCTTTACCTCGAACAGAACAGAGATTTCCTGCATCAGAAATATCCCACCATGTCCATAGGGGGACCTACACATACGTTAGGGTCCCAGGCCCAGATGGCAAACCGTGCTGCAGGAGAAGGGCTATTTTTGGTGGCCTCCGTCAGAGTCGAACTCCCAGCCCATGCCTCTCTGCCAGCAAGGGAGGGGAGGCGAAGGTACTTGCCCAGGAGGAGGAGGCGGCGGCGGCAGGGAACGTCCAATGCAAACAACAAGTGGAAAAGCTGAGCCAAGCCAAGTCGTGGTCAAATCAAAAAAGTTTCAGAAAGCCAGAAGGGTCGAGGGAGCCGGAACTCAAGGTTCGTGAGGGCTTGCGTAGTAACTGGGTACAAGCAAACAGCAAGCCACGCTCACAGACTCAGATAGACACTGGAAACAGGTCATTGTTCTGTTTCCTTAATCTAGCGAAAGGGGCTTCCCTCTGAGCTGTCCGTTTCAGCCTCCTCTGTGACTGGAGGCTGAGGGGCCCATGGGACTCCAATTCCTCCAAATCGCTGCTGGTTCCCTCTCCCTCTGGAGTCGGCTGGGGTAACTCTGCCTCCGCTTGTCTTTCAACTGATGGAGACGTTTGCAAGCTGGTTTGGTCAATCACTGGCTCTATTCCTGCCACAATCAGGGGCTCATCCACCTCAGAGCCACCATCTATCACAGCCTCCATGGCCAGAGACCAGCAGTCTTTGCATTTGGCATGAAGCACCAGGAAGCTGTGTGGGATTGGGGTGGGTAGGGGTTCACATGCCTCGTTCTGGCTGCTGCTTCACAATGAGATCACACACATGCAAGTAGAGGAGGAACATGGAGAAAGCGAGGCTTTGGGAGAGGGCTGGATCTCAGCCCGAGTTATTGTTCATAGAAGAGAATCATAGAATCATAGAGTTGGAAGAGACCCCAGGGGCCACCCAGTTCAACCCCCTGCCATGCAGGAGCACACATCAAAGCACTCCCCACAGACGGCCATCCAGCCTCTGCTTAAAAGCCTCCAAAGAAGGAGGAGACTCCACCACACTCCATGGAGGCCGCAGCAGATTCCACTGCTGGACAGCTCTGACCGTCAGGAAGTTCTTCCTGAGGTTCAGATGGAATCTCTTTTCCCGCAGCTTGAATCCATTGCTCCTTGTCCTAGTCTCTGGAGCAGCAGAAAACAAGCCTGCTCCCTCCTCAATATGACATCCCTTCAAATATTTAAACAGGGCTATCATATCCCCTCTTAACCTTCTCTCCTGCAGATTAAACATACCCAGCTCCCTAAGTTGCTCCTCAGAGGGTTTCATGGCTTCCAGACCCTCCACCATTTGGTTGCCCTTCTCTGGACATGTCCCAGCTTCTTGATATCCTTCTTGAATTGAGGTGCCCAGGACCAGACACAGTATTCCAAATGAGGTCTAACCAATACAGAATAGAGTGGTACCATTACCTCCCTCGATCTTGACACCATACTCCTACTGATGCAACCAAGAATCGTGTTGGCTTTCTTGGCTGCCGCATCACACTGCTGACTCATGTTCAGCTTGTGGTCCACCAAGACTCCTAGATCCCTTTCACATGTACTGCTATCCAGCCACGCGTCCCCTATCCTATATTTGTACCTTTCATTTTTTCTGCCTAAGTGCAGGACCTTACATTTCTCTCTGTTGAAATTCATTTTGTTAGCTTTGGCCCAGCTCTCCAATCTGTCAAGGTCATTTTGAAATCTCATCCTGTCCTCTGGGGTATTAGCCACCCCTCCCAGTTTGGTGTCATCTGCAAATTTGATCAGCATGCCCTCCGCTCCTTCATCCAAATGATCCATGAAGATGTTGAATAGCCCTGGGCCCAGGACAGAACCCTGCGGCACCCCACTTGTTGTGTGCCTTCAAGTCCTTTCCAACTTACGGTGACCCAAAGGCAAACCTGTCACGGGGTTTTCTACAGCTGAGTGTGTGTGATGGGCCCAAGGTCACCCAGTGGTTTTCCATGACCAAGCGGGGAACTGGACCCTGATCTCCAGCATCACAGTCCAATGCTCAAACCACTAAGTACCATGTGGGTCAAGCTGGGGTGATATCGTCTCAGGTGTGGGATCAGGCCTGCCACCTTCCTTCAGGAATTGGGTGGTTTGGGAATAAATTCCACACACAAACACAAACACACCAATAATGTTGCAGGAAATGTGCAGACAATTTGGCCACTTCTTGCCTATGTCAGGCCAGTTCTCTTGTGAGGGTGTGATATGCCAGTCTGGGCAGCTGGGAATCAGGTGGCTGTAATTTCTT
The DNA here is from genome assembly GCA_030412105.1 of Cyclura pinguis. NCBI lineage: Eukaryota > Metazoa > Chordata > Lepidosauria > Squamata > Iguanidae > Cyclura > Cyclura pinguis. The sequence goes on from CM059601.1 coordinate 3,600,337, forward strand.
TCCATATTTGTTTTAAATTGAACTTGGGGTGGGCTTTTGCTGTGTGGGAGAGGGGGTACAGTCACAGCCCTGCTGGCTGGAATCCAGCTGAATGTGTACCCATATTTGTTTCTCAACGTCTCATTGCACAGTGCATTTCTGCACTAGACTGATATAGTGCTATTATTCCACTTTCAACATCCTATGGAATCCTGGAGTTTGCAGTTTAGGGAGGGGCCTTTGAGGGTGGCCTCTGAGGCCCCTCCCGAAACGGCAAACCCCAGGATTCCACAGGATGTTGAAAGTGGAATGATAGCGTTATAACAGTCTAGTGCGGAAATGGCCCTGGTTTTCAAATTACAGTCCCTTAGAGGAACTCACATATACATAAGCCGCTAACTGGATTCTGGTTGTTTTTAAGGCTGAAAATTGGGCTAAGGTTGTAATCCCCTACCAAGAAACAGATAATCAAAGTCAGATCTTCAGCCAGTGCTCAAAATCAGAGAAAATACTTGTTGAGATTAAGCGACGAACAACAGACTTGTCCTATGATTTTTAAAGATTATGGCTTGTTCGCTAAGTCTGAAAACAGATTGGTTTTCACTCCAGAGATCGGAGATATTCTGTGGGGTTTTATTTTTTCCACCAAAACATCATGAGTAACATGCTTTTTTATCTGTCTTTATTTATAGTACCGGGCTGCTGTAATGACCACAATAAATACTCTGGAATACTAAGAAACAGCAAAAGCCTGAAAGCCTCATTGGTGCAGAGGAGTAAAAAAAAAATCTTGCTTTCAACAAAGAAAGCAATAAACCTCGAGAGAAAGGATTTCAACACATGGTGTAGGTTACAAGGATTATTTTTGGCCGTGGTGGAGCTTGCGGCAGAAGTAGTCCCTGTCTCCTTTGCCACATCAGACACCAGAGGTTTCCAGAGACTCACCCTGAAGGCCCTCAAGATGGACCAAATCAACCTTTCCCAACATGCTTCCCAGGCCGGCTGGGGGTGAAGCAAGGGGACAACCGGGGAGCACCAACTTTGGGAAGGCTCGGGCAAGGAAGAGTAGGCTGGAGGGATTGGAAGTGTGACTCCAAAAATGCAGTCTTTATTGCTCATGTACACGCCTGCAGAATATACACATTAGGTCCCTTGTACCCACGAATGTGGAAAGGACCAGGGCTGATTTGCCCCCGTTAGATGCCCCCCAGACATGCCAAACTTTGCCAATCTGCAAACCAAATCTTCTCTTCTATGCAAAACCCTGCCAGTTTTCCAACAGAACTTTCTCTCTCCTCTCTCTCTCTCTCTGCGTTACAAAAAAGCTTCCCATTTACTTGTTTATCTAAATTGTATCCTGCTTTTCTCGCAGCAAAGGACTGCAAAAAGTGAAAGCTCTTGTTGTATGCCGGCCTTTTGAAATTTTGCAAACAGAGCTTTTTCTCCCAAGCAAAACCTTGCCTAGTTTGTAAACAAGTGTCAGTGTGCACTCTGAGGTTCAATTTGATTCAGAGCAATGGCTTCCAGCCGTGCCAAACCTGACCATCAGTGTTACTGCCCTGGCTAGCCCAAGCTTTGGGGGGATATAAAAAGATATCTCTTGATATCAATAATTCGGACTCACATACCCATTCCCCTCCACGTGCTTGCGAGGCCCCCGGACAAGCACGCACACGGGCTCGGCCGATAATCGCCGTAATATTCCAAAACAATACAGGCAGGCCAGAAATAGCCGACTCGCTGCTTTAGGAGACCTCAAGGCAAGTACCTCCATTAGGTATGCACGCGGCTTTCAAAGGATCCTCTGTCCAGTGCTGGCAGCTTGATGATCGGACTATACAACGCTCAAGCACTCCGCGTTTGCTACCCTATTGACAATTTGGCTATAACTCAGTCATTCAAATTCTGACCTTTCGGAGGCTTTGTCTCCAGCCCCAAATCCATTGTTTCCCCCAAGTCCGACCTAGCCTGTGGTCACAATTCTCCTTATAAAAACCCCCGACTTTCAGCACTTCCTCGGATCGCTCTTGGCTTCCATCCCGCCTTGCTGTCGCTTTGTCCGGCGGGCCTTCCCCTCGGCCCCACGTGCTGAGATCCACGCTCCCCGGCTTCTCCGCTTCCAAATGGGCTTCAGGACAGGTGAAGCGTCACCCAAACCAGCAACTCCTCTAAAAAACCCCCATTCCACTTCAACCTTTATTTTTGTAGTTATCTTCTGTGAGTGTGCCGCATACACTGTTTGGTTGTGTTTTAATAAAACCAAGTTCATTATTTCAACGTCTGTGTGCTTCTTGACTCGGCCTGACCCCGTAGACATAGGGTTCAAGATCCTGCTGAGTTACCCTGCCTCTCGTAACGCTAAAGCAGTGCTGAGAGCTAATCTTCCCCACCTATTCTTGAGCACATTTTGGTGTCCCTCCTGGGACCCCCAGTAAACAGGGTAACAATCAGCTAGCAAGACTTCTGGGTCCATCCCAAACCTTGACACTCTGTAAACAGGACTTCCTCTCCCATGTGAAAACCTTGCCTAGTCTGCAAACGAGTATCATCAGAAAGTATCAGGCGAGACCGGGGCGGGCCAAGTGCAACCCACAGTCCCCTAGGCCACTCCTGTGGGGTGAGAGAGGGTCCATTTTTGGCCCCAAAATGACCTCTTGGGAGCTTTGGTGCATTTTTGCCACATTTTGATCCACCCTGGGCAGGTCTTAAAGAACAAAAAGGTAAACCAAAAATGACTTCCGGTCAGTTCCATTTTTTAATAAAAAAGAAGAACCCTCTCTTGGGTTCAAAATCATCATCATCATCATCATCATCATCATCATCATCTATATAGTGCCATCCATGAATATAGTGCTTTAAAGGCAAAATATCCCAAAACAGTGTTTCCTGCCCAAGGCTTACAATCTAAAATATACATGTATGCCACACAGAGAAAGAAGGAAGGAAAGAATGATAAAATAAAAAACTACACAATACAATTTTAAAATATCAAAAATACAATATAACGTAAAGAATGACTGAGAGTACTGAGAGAGGCTCCTAGAAGAATTTCGGAGCCAATTCGCACTACAGGATTCTAGCAAAATGCCCTCAAGAGGTCTAAAAACATGGTGAAAATGTCCCCCAAGTCCCCTAGAAGGAATTAAGAAGGCATTTAGAGACTTTTAAAAAGTTTTTGGTGGTGGGAGCGTATGGCGGCTACAGTTTTCCAAGATCTCCAGGGGGGTAGTGCAGCCCCCAGTCGCCCACCTGTGGTGCACTTTGCAGACCAACATTTTGAGCTGGGCTTTGTACCCCATCCTCTTGCAGCTGTCTGGGAGATTCGGGGTGTTTCTCACGTTGCCTCTCCCTGGGTGTCTCACACGAGCTCCCTTCTCTGTCACAACCCCAACTCCTGATTCAAACCGGTAGGGTTCAAGAGAAGAGTTATTGTTTACAGCTATCCTGATCTCCTCCTCCCTTGGCTGCCTGTTAAAGGAAAATCTCTCCAAGGGGAGACGGAAAATAAGGACACAGAGGAGTGGCAACAATCCTGGGTGGGGGGGAATCCTTGGCATCCCATTTCCCTCAATATTTCTTCTCTTTCTAGCTGCATGTGCCTCTCATTAGATCCTTCAGTTGTCTTTCGATGGTTCTGCTAAGCAGATGTGAACTTGTTTAGTTCCAGACCCGTCTTGTTATTTTGCCTCGTGCTCCAACAGATGGCTGCTCTTTTCTTCTTCAAAAAAGCGGTGCTCATCTAAACGACAAAAACCCTTTGCAGAGGAACCACATTAAAAAAAAGGGAAAGGAGCAACATACGAGCAAGGGATGGACCGCCTACTCAGCCAGATGCATGCAGAGATCTCCTTTGTTCTGGCTAGCTCTCTTCAAAAAAGACAACGAAACGTGCTTGTACAACAATTAAGCTTCCCTGTTATGGTGGCTGCTGCCATTTGTCAGAAGCTGATTTAAGCCTACGGCAACTATCTCCAAAGAGATCTCCAAAAGTCCTGGTCACCAGCAGCCCTGCTCAGATCTTGCAAACTCAATGGTGGCTTCCTTCATGGAGTCTAGCCACCTGTAGAACAGTTTTCCCTCTCTTCCTACCACCTTCTACCTTATCAGGCATTATGATCTTTTCTAGCAACTCATGCCATTTCATGATATTTCCAAGGTAGTCACCTTGGCTTCTAGGGAGAGTTCAGGCTCGATTTCCTCCAATACCCTTTTGTTGGTCTTGTTATCCATAGAACTCCCCTCCAGCACCATGTTTCAGATGAGTTGATTATCTTCCTCTCATCTAGGACATGAGCAATGCCCGAAGGACAAGCAAACAATGTCCAGAGGCAACGTCCTAGAGACACTCCAAAGAAGACTCCACCACACCTTATCAGATGGAGGATGGAGGAACCTTGTTTTCTGCTGCTCCAGAGACTTGGACACTATGGAGCAATGGCTTCAAACTGTAAGAGAAGAGATTCCACCCAAGCATTAGGAAGAACTTCCTGATGGTGAGAGCAGCTTGACAGTGGAATCTGCTGCCTGGGAGTGTGGTGGGGTCTCCTTTTTTGGAGGTTTTTGAACAGAGGCTGAATGGCCATCTGCCAAAGGAAGGGCTTGGATGGTGTCTTCCTGCACGGCAGAAAGGGGTTGAATTGGATGGCCCTTGAGGTCTCTTCCCGCTCTAGCATTCTATGATTAATTTTCTAGAAGTGCACAATGACTCAGAAGTGAAACTTGCGTTTTAGGAAGCAGAAAGAGAGACTGGAAAGCAAAACCCTGGGTGGGAGCCCTGCCCTTGGCTGGGAAAACATTTTGCGGTTTCAGGGGTCTTGATACTTGAGGGAAGTGGGCCACTGCAGCGCCAGTGGATTTTGCCCAAATGCTAAAACACAAAACTGAGACTTGGATGTGAAACCCAGTTTAGAGAAGAAGGAGAACTGGAACTGCAACTCTTCCATTTGAAAGGTCCCTACCGGGAAGCTCCATATTTCACCAGTGACAGCAAGATCCAGGCTTGGTAGAACAATCTGCCTCACCTTTATGGAGTCCTGATAGGAAGTGGATAATGTGTGGCCCATGGGCCACCTTCAGCCCGTGGGATCCCTTAGAAGCCCCGCTCAAGGCCTAGCCCCTCTCCATAATTTTTTTTAAATTCTTTTTATTCTACAATAACAACATAAAAACAAGTATCAATCCCATACATCACATCCTGTACATAACAAAGTAAATATCAATACATTCCAGCATTCTCTTCTCTTACAAATTGTTCTTACCCTTTTTAAATATGAATATACCTTAATACATATTTTTACATAGCTTTTATTCATAATATATGACATTCATTGACAATTCTTTCATAGCCACTTATAAATACACAGATATACACACATTCATACTTTACCTTATAACATAAATACATAACCTTATAACACAAGTATATGACAAAATTCCTACGAATGTTTACCCTTTACTACCTTCCTTTAATCTTCTCTTCTGTCTTCCTCAGTGATTTTCTAGATAGCACTGTCCAACAATTAAATTTCAAATAGACAATATCTTTTTTAAAAAGATAAAAAAAAAAAAAATAAGATAAAAAAAACCTCTGCTTTCATCCATTCTTATAACCTTTTAGATTTTTGGATATTCGCTTTTCACTCAAGGTTTTATTTTCTACTGTTCCTTTTTTTTTTCTTATTCCAATTCTGAGTGGACCTTATTTATTTACAATTTTCCTACCCTATTCCAACCTTGTTTCTTCACATTTCTTTATACATAGATTTTATGTGTAATATCTTTATCAATACCATCTTTACTTTTCTGTATTCATTTCTCCATTTCTCCATGGTTTTCCTTTAATTTTCTTCCTTATTTCTATATATCCAGATATATATCTCCACAATTTTGATACTATTCAGGTTAATTTTGGGGTGATTTTTTTTTTTACCCCCAAACCAACCAAAATTTGTCAAAACCACTGAATTTTGCTTCCTGACAATTTACAAAGCCCCTTCCCAAAACCTCCCGAAAAACACAGAAAAAAAGAAAGAAAGGAAGAAAGGAAGGAAGGAAGGAAGGAAGTAAGCAAGCAAGCAAGCAAGCAAGCAAGCAAGCAAGCAAGCAAGCGGCTGAAAATTAGCCAAAATGTTGGCTGGAAGTGGTGCTGTGTCACTTTGGGTACAGACAAAAGCACTGGTGTGGCCCGTCAGGCAGACGCAAGGTGGAAAAATGGCTCCCTAGGTCTTTTTGGATGGCAACTCCTATTGCCCAGGCTGGCTATTGCTGGTGGAGTTTAGCAGTGGCCACCGGTGCCCTGACATGATCACGGGAAGGTGAATCCATTCCAGGTTTTGGCCACCTTCAAAGGAGCACACCAAGGTGCTAACGGAAGCTCTGGATTCAGGACTTCGGAAAGCCCTGGTCTGGAAGTGAATTCACTCCCCGCTGACATGAAGGCCACCAGCGGCCACTGAACCGGCCGTGCTGGTTGGGAAGAATCTGAGCTTTTTCATCCAAAAAAAGTAACTTTTTCTGAGCTCTGATTCTAAACAGTAGCACTGTTTTCATCTTTATGCATACAGACAAGTTGGAGCAGGTTCACAGAAAAGGCAGCGAGAATGACACGCGGAGAGACGGAAGGAGCTGGGCATGTCCCACCGGTGAACAGAGGCTGTGGCGTGACGGCGCTGTCACAGAGAGGAGTGGGAAGGGCTGCTCTTTGCTGCCCCAGGTGGGAGGACCAGGTCTAACGGTTTTAAGTTACAGGAGGGTTGATTCCACAGAGTCATAGAACCCTACAGTTGGAAGAGACCACAATGGCCACTGAGTCTAACCCCCTGCCATGCGGGAACACAGACTCAACGCACCCCCAGCAAATGGCCATCCTGCCGCTAAAAATCTCCAAAGAAGGTCACTCAACCATACTCCAAGGCAGTATATCCCACGGTTGAATGGGCCGTACTGTCACAAAGTTCCTCCTGATGTTTAGGTGAAACCTCTTTTCCTGAAGTTTAAAGCCTTTGCTCCATAGCGTCCTAGTCGCTGGAGCAACAGAAAACAAGCTTACTCCATCTTCAACATGACATCCCTTCAAATCTTTAAACATGGCTCTTGTGTCGCCTCTTAACGTTCTTTTCATCAGGCTAAAGATCCCCATCTCCCTACGCCTCTCCTCATAGGGCTTCATGGTTTCCAGGCCTTCTACCATTTTGGCCACCCTCCCCTGGACACGTTCCAGCTTGTCCATATCTTTCCTGAACTGTGGTGCTCAGAACTGGACACAATATTCCAGATGAGGTCTAACCAAAGCAGAATAAAGTGGTATTGTTACTGTCCTCGATCTCAACATTATACTCCTATTGATGCATCCCAGGATCACATTGGCTTTTTTAGCTGCAGCATCACACTGTTGACTTATGTTTAGCTTGTGGTCTATTAGGACTCTTAGACCTCTTTCACACATACTGTTTCCAAGCCAGGTATCACCCATCCTATATCTGTGCATTTCATTCCTTCTTCCTAAATGTAGTACCCTATATTTCTCCCTGTTAAAATTCAGCGAGTATTAGAAGGAACTTCTTGACTGTGAGAGTGGTTTGACAATGGGACCAATATCCTAGCAAGGGGGTGGGGTCTCTTTCTTTCTCTGGATGTCTTCAAAAAGAGGACGGACTGCTCCCTACTGGGAATGTTCTAACTGGAGATCCTGCACCAAGCAGGGGGTTGGACTCAATGGCTCAGGAGGTGCTTTCCAACTGCCTCTTTCTATGATTCTATAATTCTATGATTCTTTCATCTTTGCAGGAGCTCTCTAGCTATTCAATGGCTTTCCCAAACAATAATGCTCCAGCCCAGGAACAGTATTTTGGATGTGAAGAGTTACTTTCCAGTGCACTCTTCCACATCTCTAATCCAACAACATTGATCTCTTGTGCCTCCTGCTTGCAATAAGGAGCCGTTTGAATAAAGATTGGGAGGAGAGAATTGCGTGTTGTTTTTAATTGCATGAAGCAAGTGACAGCCAAAAGGAGCCCAAGAGGCTAGAAGGAGAGGCATAGATTTCAAAGCTCGAGAGAAACAGCACTAGACGGCTTGCCAAGCCAACAGCTCAGAATGTCCTGGTTTAAAAGGTGAAAGTGTCTTCCTTTGAGGCCTCTCAGCAGGGATCCTCCATGGTTTCTAAACCACCATAGACCGTTGAAGAAGAAAACCAACCAAAACAGAAAACTCACCTCTCCTAATAAGGAGTTTTTCACAGGGAGAAAAACAGCTGTCACACATTGCCAGAACAGTCTTTAAAACCAAAGGGCGAAAAGGGGTAACGTGATTTTGCAGTTCATTTCTGCCATCCGCTACGCCTTCGGAGTGGGAAAGGCAAGGAAATTTCAGCTGCATCTTACCCATGAAATACACAAGCATAAAGACGAGGGGCGGGGAGGCTCCCAGACTCACTATGGTTGTCTTCCATGTTTTGACAGATGGGAGATCTTTCAGCCAAGAAGTCTACCCAAGAAAAGAGCCATAGGTGGCTGGAAAATTGTGGGAGTTGTAGTCCTCAGGAGTAACTTTTCCAAGGTCTGGTTGGAAAATGCAGAGAGATTGGAAGGAGAGACAGAAAGAACTCAAAAGAACAAGCAGAGATATCCTGTACAGCAAGAAGTGGTAAACCAAAATGGAGTGGGTATTCACCACCTGCAGAGACGTCAGGACAAGGTGACATCATGGGGAGTGGCCAGGAAGGACCAATGGGCTTGGATTTCTTCCCTTTTTACCTTCCAAAAGGCTGGCACCACTTGCAGATCCAGTGCACAGACCAGCAGGCTTCTAGAACCAGCCCTTAGAATCACAGAATCATAGCGCTGGAAGGGGCCTGGGACCCAAAGGGCCATCTAGTCCAGCCACCTCCCAGGCAGGAATTCAGATCTAAAGCACCCCTGAAACATGCCCATTCAACCCCTCTTTAACAACCCCCAAAGATGCAGAATGCCACACCTTTAAGTCAATCTATTCCACTGTTGAACAGTTCTTACAGTAAAGAAGTTCTTCCTAACGTTTAGGTGGAGTCTCTTTTCTAATAACAAAAACTTTATGCTCCCCCAGGTGAGAGCCAGCATGGTATAGCAAGTTGAGAGTGTTGGAATAGGACGTTGGGAGGCCACAGTTCCAATCCCCACTCAGCCATGGAAAGCCACTGGGTGACTTTGGGTAAGCCACACTCTCTCAGCCTCAGGCCAAGGCAAACCACCTCTGAAAAAATTTTGCCAAGAAAACCCTGTGATAGGGTCACCATAAGTCAGTAAAAATTTGAAGGCATGTAACAATACAACACTGCTCCCTAAGGAGCACCTTTTAAAGATACTACAAGCCTACCTTGCAGTTTAACATTAAAAACTATTTTAAAAAAATATAAGCAGGCTACTGACTACTTCTAGGACTTTTCTCCCCCCATTTTGGGGAATAGGATAGGGCAAGAGGTATTCTTGGAGAGTCACAGGACAGAAAATTACCCCAAGACTCACCAAAGTATCAATACCTGGTCAAAAAAAGTCATCTTGAAACTTCCTCCAAAGCTATTAAAAATCTCAGGGCTTTTAAGCAATCTGTTTCCTTCCAAGAAGAAGAACACTGAGTACTTTCATCAGCACACACAAACACACACACAGAAATATACACACATTCCAATCAGAGATGACCTGAGATATTTTGCTGCCTAATATAGAATTGCCAAAGGCATCTCCATCTACAAATAAAGGTGCAGAGTACCCAACCTTGCCAAGTTATTTTGGCACCCGGGGCAGAAAGCCCTATAAGAGCTTCTCAACAGGGGTAGAAATTCAACTGGAACTAGAGACATAATTAACCATTTGCTCTCCTTTAATAACAATCCAAATCAACTGCCCAAGGTGGATGCCTCCTTCTCTCCAATGGTGGGGTGGGTCCTGAAAGCCATCAACAAATTTCACAATTAATTCTAGGGTCCAAGAGGCAGTTACTGCCACCTGGAAATCTCATAGAAATTTTCTCCCCTGGCCTCCAGTAAACTCGAATCCATTCACATAGATTCTTTTTTTAGAAACTTTCCCTGTTATTGTTAACTGATGTCAAGTTGACTCTGGCTTACGGCAACCCTATGAAGGAGGCACTTCCAAGTCATCCTGTCATTGGCAACCCTGCTCAGGTCTTGCGAACGCCGGGCAACCATGACTTCCTTGATCTGTAACGCAGTCTTTCCCTTTTCATGCTGCCTTTCAATCTCGCCACCACCGTTGCCTTTACACCGGGTAGTGTGACCTGTTCTATTCTTTGCCTTCCCCATTCATCTTAATTTTGTCGTATGGGGTTTTTTTTTCTTGTATAGTGCTGGTCATAGAAAATAATAAAGACTGATCGATCAATCCATCGCCTTCCTCTTTTCCTACTGCCTTCCAACTTCCCAAGCATCATTCCTTTTTCCAGTGAATCACATCATCTCATGACATATCCAAAGCACGACAGCCTCAGTTTAGTCATTCTGGCTTCTAGAATTCAGACCTGATTTGCTCCTGAACTCACTTATTTGGCTACTTCCGCACCTTACTGATTCATGTTGACGTCCTGTTGTGATCCCGGCATCGCCTTTGCCAGGACGGGAATGTGACCTGAAAGCTCCCTTCCACACCTGGATGGCTTCTTGAGGAAGGGCGCATGAGCGACACACACCTTCCTTCTGCAGAGCAGCCGGCCTCTTTCTTGCGCTGCGCTGGGGAAGGATGCATCTACGTTATGCTTCCACCCTTTCTGCATGATTGGCGGTGATGGGAGCATTGCACGATCGTGAGCGCTTAACGGATTTATTCCGTTAAATGAATATCCCATGATCTCGATAAGTGGGGACAGGTTGGCGGCAGGACCATGACGGCGTCATGCGAAAGCACAACTCGCAGACTGCTGCCATCCTCTCCCCATCGCGGGACGGCGATGCCACGTGGAAATGGCCGTTGCCTTTTTGGCAGTCCAAGGTATCTGAAGAACTCTCCTCCAGCAGCACTTTTCCTTCCTTACCTCATATACAAACAAAATTCTCTCTCTGTCTCTCTCTCTCTCGTTCTCTCTCTATAAGGTGTCCCAAAAACGTATATACCCTAACAGAATTAAAGATTACAGTAGTAGCAGAGATGTCTTTTAAAATACGAAGGGAAACTTTAAGTAAGGTGTGCAGCTCTGTGCTTCGACAATGCGAGCAGTGCAGGGCAGAGCCAACAATTTGAACACCTTACCTAAAATTGTCATTTAAGATGGGATTCGTCACTCCAATTTAATCATCCTTGTAACATTTATTCCTCAATATAAATGTATTTACTTAGCCTTCAAATAATCACCATAGCTAATATTAGCTGTTCAAGGGCATATGCATTTTTGGGGGACACCCTGTACACACGTATGCGTGTGTACGCATGTGTGTGGGTGTTCAGCTCACAAGAAAGGAAGATGGATGTCCCAGTAGAGGCTTAGTGTGAGTCACTGGCCACCAAAGGCAATTAACGACACCCTTATTATCCATCATCAAGAGTAAAAATACAGTCTGGAGGGAGAGAATGATGCTGTGATGGGCATATATGTCCAAAATATACATTTTTGGACTGCAGCGTTAGCAGACCAGCCCATCATCCAATGCAGAATGAGGTGTTCTGAGACCCTTCAAAGTCAAAAGGAAATGAATACGCCTCAACTCTGTACCGGACGGGGGCCAACGCAATTCTCACCTGGGTAAGGACTTGGAGGTGTGTTCTGTCTCTCCTCAGCCTTTTACATCATTATTTTTTAAGGTCTCGGAGGAGTTGGCAGGAGCTCTTTCCCAATCTTTACTTTCTGTATGCAGAATTTGTGTATACTGACAACATGCTGGTTTTGACCTATAAAGCTTCATGCAGCTCAGCTCCAGACTATCTGGAAACTCAGATCCCCACTTCGGAATCTGCCCAAACATTACAATCTCCAGGAGGGGCCTTCTATCCATCCCACCATCCACCCCAGATGGCCCTTGTGAGTCCCTCCAACTCTACAAGTCAGAATCACAGAATTCTACCATTCTGTGATTCTACAAGCCAGACCTTCAGTCTATCAAGCCCAGGACTTTCCTCTCTAACTGGCATCAAGGGTCCTTCAGGATTCCAGACACAATTCTAGAGATCCCAGGGATTCTCTCCTGGCGATTTTCCACCCAAGAACCAACAAGACCAGACCCTAGTTAGTCTCCAAAATCAGACACGGCTGGTTAAGTTCCAGATGGTATTCTGCATTATAGCCTAGAGTTCCTGCAATGATCAGTGAGACGAAGCTGACAAACAAGGCAATGGAGGCAAGAGGCTTCTCCAGCAACTGGCACTCAGCAGCACAACACCCATGAACACACCATGACCTGTAGGCCTCTCCTGCACTGTGAAGGTGCCCAAACATTTTCAAGGGTGTCTCAGCTTCCTCCTCATTTTGTGGCCACGAACTATTCTGATACAGTTGTATGATATCAGTCATGGTGATGATGATGATGGTGGGGTTGCCAGGATTACCCCAGGCCCCAAAATGTCACGGGCAAAATCTGAGACCGGGAAATGACCCCTTGATGATGTTACAAGAGACGGGCCCTGCTGACGCTACAAGGTTGATGTTACAGGGCTCCTACCCTAGTGATGACATTCAGCATGACAGATTAAGTAGCAACCATAGTTTCACAGTTTCACTATTCATTTTTTAAAAAATAACCCCTCTGTAATTAGGAAAATCAATATACACACATATGTTTCAAGGCAGCTATCTCACCCTGAGGTTCTTTCCTCTCGCCCTGAGAACTGGAGAAGAGGGTCTAGGGTCCAGGCTATGAGATCTAAAAACTCCGATGAAGCTGATAACCGTGCAAGAAAAGACACAGCGAAAGAGGGAGGGTGTCCCATGGATCACAACACTAAGCTACTTTGACAAGAAGGCATTCTGGGTATGTGCTGGAAGAGTTTCTGCGTCCCATCTGGGAGTCCAGATGCTTACGAAACTCTGTTCTGTTTTGCTTTAATGCAACATTTTATGCTACCCTTCTTGTAAAGATTAGGGTTTGGACTCGGACCAATAAAAATACAACAGTTCACTGTTGAGCTGGAACAACGTCAACAAAGCTAGGATAAAGGTTAAGACGCCTTCTCAGCCATTACAACAGCAAAACAAAGACAAAAATGGAGGTTGTCCCCATGGGTCCACGAGAACAAAACAAAATGCAAAACCCAGGGATTTGGGGCCAAGTTTTTATAAGGACCAACTATAGTTCTAAAATACTGTGCAGACTCTCATATTCTCCAGAACCCTTCATAGCATATGGAGAAATGTGAGAGACAATGGAAAATTCAGGATGGAACAGAGTGCCTCTAGAAGTTGGATGGGCGTCATTTGGGAGTGCTTGGGTTGTCCATACTTCCATGGCTCAGGGTTGGACTAGATGGTCCTTGTGGTCTCTTCCAATTGTATGATTCTATGACAAAATTCCAAATTTTTGATATATCACGAGGTTACATGACTCACTAATGCTTGACAAAGTGGAAGGCAGTGGAGGAAAGGAAGACCACATCGCAAATGGATCGACTCCATCAAGGAAGCCACAGATGCCCTGAGTTCGCAAGACCTGAGCAGGGAGGTTGATGACCGGGGTTCTTGGAAGTCTCGCATTAATAGGGTTGCCATAAGTTCAAGTCAGCCTAAAGGCAAATAACAACATGACAGCATTCTGGAAACCATAAAGCCCTATGAAGAGCAGGTTAGGAAGCTAGGTATGTTTAGCCTGGGGAAGAGAAGGTTAAGAGGGGACATGATAGCCAGGTTTAAATATTTGAAAAGATATCATACGGAAGACGGAGCAAGGTTGTTTTCTGCTGCTTCAGGGACTAGGACACGGAGCAGTGGCTTCAAACTACAGGAAAGGAGATTCCACCTAAACATTAGGAAGTACTTCCTGAGGGTAAGAGGAGTTCGACAGCAGAACAGGCTGCTGCCTTGGAGTGTGGTGGAGTCTCTTTCTTTGGAGGTATTTAAACAGGGGCTGGGTGGACATCCGCCAAAGGCTCTGACTGTGTATTCCCACAGGGCAGAATGGGGTTGGACTGGATGGCCCTTTTGGGCTCGCAAGACTCTCAGATTCTACGATTCTACTTTCTCTGCCGGATACTTTAGCCATAAGGTCAACAGCTCTGCTGACTCTCAAGACGGAGAAAGCTGGCTTGATGAATGATGGATACACGTGCAAGCGTCATCCGACCCCTCATAGCGTCTGCTGGGATGCAGAGGAAATGCTGGATCTCTCCAACAAGGCAAAGGTTGCTTGCAGTTGAGAATCCTGCCTCTTCCGCGAGTTAAAATAAACAGATTTCTCAGGCAAACAGCAGAGATATAAAGAAACAGCATAGTCTTTACATAAGCAAAGCAGGACAGTCAACTTGAGGGAGTCCATTGAGGCTGAAATTAAGTATTAACTAGTGGTTGGTTCAGCCCTTCTCCAGGCAGTAGAGGATCTGCTCTCACGAGTGGAAGATTCTGCCAGGAAGGGCTAAATGCAACATTTTTTTAAACAAACAAAAACGGAAGCCATTTGGAGCTCATAGCTAAAATGTCTAGCCATTTTTATACAAAAAAAAAAAAAAAAATGATTTCTGTATTTCATTGCACTTATTTTTAACCACTTGACCGGATGAAGAGTTCTGAATAACTCAGAACTTGGTGCACTATTCTGGATCTATAGCTGGTTCCTTCAAAGCCATTGTCTGACTGTGGAACATCAAAACAAGTAGTCAAGCGACAGAAATCTGCCTGCATTCACAGTCCGCACATTCCACAATTTAACAGCACTGTTAACGGTTAAAATCTGATGCGGTATTTAAGGAATCCAAAACCTATCTTTTTGTGTGGGAGACAATAAATTCCTCTGTTATTACCAATGTTTTTTTCCTGGAGACCTACCAAGTCTACCTTACCCATTTTTATTCTCACAACAACCCCACGGGGTAGGACAATGCTGAAAAACATTGGTTGGCAAAGGTCACTTAGCAAATTCCATGCTTGAGTGAGGATTTGAACCCAGGACTTACTAGTCCTAGGTGAACATTCTAACCTCTGTACCATACTTACTTTCTCAAGGAAGTGTCCACAACAATAATACCCCAACTGTGTTCAGGGTTGGATTGAGCTGAAGCATGCAGTTCAAAATGGCACATGGATCCTGCCTGATCTTGAAATCTAAGCAGGATCAGCTCTGGCTACTAATTGGATGGGAGACCCACCGAGGAATACCAGGTGCTGGAAGCTCTATTTCAGATGAAGGGACTGGGAAAACCACTTCTGAGTATTCCTTGCATAAGAAAACCTTATGAAATTCAGAGGGTCACCATGAGTCAACCGGGCCTAAATAACCTAAAGGTACAAGATCCCATCTGATTTGGATGCTAAGTAGGATCAACCCTGGTTAGTACTTGGATGGGAGACCACTAACAAATACCAGGTGCTGTTGGCTCTGTTTCAGAGGAAGGAACTGGAAAACCACCTGTGAGTATTCCTTGCCTAAGAAAACCCCAGGAAATCCATGGGTTTGCCATAAGTCAACAGGCAACTGGAAGGCACGTACACACACACGGAGGCCTTCCTACAACCATACCGCTTCAGAATGCGGGTGGGGGAAATTGTATGACACCGCCCGCTCCTTTCTCAAAATCTCCCAGTCTCAAATAGTTTCCTTGCCAGCAATGGCTTGTCACTTCTGGATCAGGAAAGCAACAAATCTACTCAGTGGCTTGGCCCAAACTTGAAGGGACCTATCAAAGGAATTGAGTTCTAGCACAAGATGAGAACCCTGGATAGCTCCTTTAGAGTTCACACTAAAACCCAGATCAGATACGCCATCTCTCTGGCACAGCAGGCACCAGCTGCTCTTTCCAAGGTAGGACGTATAGCTCTCTCCATGATTTGACCTTGACTTCCATCAAGCTCTACGCTTAGTCCTTCTCTGAGGACCAATAATCTAGTTCCGGACACACACAAGCTCGACAAGGAGGAGTTCGTGCCCGAGACGATGCACAGTGTGTGCTTGTTTAGCACCCAGTTTGGTCCTCAGGGAAACAAAAACACACAAAAATGTCTTTCAGGGGCAGGTTAATCCCACAAAAGAGTCCCGGCCATCAGCCACACGAACTTTGTCTCCTTTAGGCAAGGAGGATCCAGACTGTTTCCCTGTATGAACCCTCTCGAGTTTGGAAATCCTTGGTGAGGGCTTCCTCCTGCTCCCATTGCTCTCTTGGGCACGCTTGTCGGGGACTCAGGAGAGGGCCTTCTCTGTGGTTGCTCCTAGGCTGTGGAACCCCCTCCCACCGCAGACCAGACAGTCCCGCTCTCCGCTCTCTTTCCATCTGCGGACAAAGTCTTTCCAGTTTAGACAGGCTTTTGCCTATTAACGGATAGATTTTAAAATGCCGGAGGCTGTACTTCCAGTCTCCATGTCACGCTTAAAATGTTCTCCAAACGTTTTAAATTGCTGCCGTCTTTCATTGTTGTTGCCGTGCGCCTTCAAGTAATTCCCAACTTACGATGACCCTAAGGTGAACCTATCGCAGGGTCTTCTGGGGTTGAGAGCGTGTGATGCACCCGAGGTCATCCAGTGGGTTTCCACGACGGAGCCAGCATCAAGCCCTGGTCTCCAGGTTCATAGTCCCACGCTCAAATGCCTACACCACGCTGGCGCTCACCATTTTTAATGCAAAGGTTTGTTTTTGTCATTGTCTTAATCATTGTCTTTGAGCTGCAAGTCATTAATTAATTAATTTAATTAATTAATTAAACGTGTGAAGTCCAGCACAAACCTTTCCTCCTCTCTGGAGAATCGTTCTGCCCACAGAAAGCAAGGGACTTCAGTTTCCACAGTAACCAGACATACCGTTTTTCTCAGACGAGCCCAGAGACATTACTTGCCTCAGACAATACTACGGTGTAAACTGGTACAGCCTGCTTTGCTTCACACTGACTTGGGGGTTTAGCCGGGGGGGGGGGGGGCGGCAAAATAGGGTGGTGCTCCACAATATTTACAGTTTTGCCTCCCCATGAAAGTTTCCCCAAATATCCAGAACTCTTTGATCCGCTGTGCCTGGTTTCCATCGGTCACTGAGGCTCCTCTCCTCTTTGGATAACTAAGCTGCGTGTCTACATGCTGAAGTGAAGTGTTATGCAACTGCAATGCTGAAAATTTATGAACCAAAGGAAAATTTAATGGGGAGCAGAATTCTGATTGTTGAGCTAAGCCTTTGCTCCTTCCCAACAGCTACAGGCCTGGAAACCATGAAGCCGTAGGAGGACTGGCTTAGGGACCTGGGTATGTTCAGCCTGGACAAGAGAAAGCTAAGAGGTGACTCGAGAGCCATGTTTAAATGTTTGAAGGGATGTCACAGAGAAGATGGAGCAAGCTTGTTTTCTGCTGCTCCAGAGACGAGGACGTGGAGCAATGCCTTCACACTGCAGGAAAAAAAGATTCTCTCTAAACATTAGGAAGAACTTCCTGACGGTAAGAGCAATTTGGCAGTGGAATATCCTGCTGTCTCAATGGAACGTAGTGGAGTCTCCTTCTTTAGAGGTTTTTAAATAGAGGCTGGATGGCCATCTGTCAAAGGGAGGGCTTTGATGGTGTCATCCTGCATGGCAGAAGGGGGTCGGACCAGAGGGCCCTTGGGGTCTCTTCCAACTCTAGGATTCTATGTTCTGCATGTTCAGTTGAAGTGTTAAGTTACCACAAATTTGGGGGGTAAAGGAAACTTTAATGGGGGCAGAAGATAATCTTTAAAATTACTCAGTGCTTCCTTTGAGAACTAATTTGGGAAAGAATTACATCCCTAATGCTAAATACTGCACACAAAAAAGCAGTGGCTCACACTGATGGTTTGAAAATGTTATCAACTTCCTTTCAGTCCCAAATACCCCCAAGTGGCCTCCTAACAGATCTGGCATTCAAATCCTCCATCATTAAAAAATCAAATTTGGAGAGAGTTAACACACTCTCATTTACAGGTTGACACCCCCTCTCTGGACTGAGTTTGTTAGAATTTATCTGTCGCTCCCTTCCCCTCAGCTGGTCTGGACTTACACCCCAGGGGTTGAAAATTATACTTCTAATTGCTCTCCCGGGGGAGAAAAACCTACCGCAAATTAATTTCTGGAAGCAATTTTTGGTCTAGATTGTTCTCAGATTGCACAGGAGCAAGAGCCTGCTATTCTCCCCTCAGCGTTTCGCTCAAAACCAGAGAAGGAAACCACCTTATGCCAGTTGTTGGATATGATTGTCATGGTTCTCTCTCTCTCTCTGGATAGATACCTGGGCTGCTGAGTGGCAAGGAAAACTTAAGTAGGACTGTGCAAAAAAAATCATAATCAATCATTCCTGGGTCAAAACAGGCTTCCTTGCCATCAGGAAGCCCATTAGGAAAAATAACAAACCAGTGAGGAATCTGTGCAATTTGCTCTTCCTATTCAAACATCTCAAAGTGATGCAGGGGAAATTATTCCGTGGAAGAAAACAAATCACCTTTTTTTGGGGGGGGGGGTCTGTTTACTGAGCAGAAAATATGTTTCCTACACAGAAAACCGTGTTTCCTGTACAAGAGCACTGATTTCTGAGCAGGATACATGGGTAGGTGGGAGGGTTTTAAGAGTCCCCATGTTTTCTTTGCAGCATAACTTCTCTGTAACACTTCAGGATTTCTGGAGATGTGGAAAACGACATGGAGGAAGGTTTGCTTCCCCTACAGTGAGCATAAAAGTGTTGTAATTATTCATTCCCTTCACCCACTAGACTGAAACAGTTGAGGATTTAGATCCCTAATCTTAAGTCAATGTCACGTTACTTTTCCTCTGAATAAGGACGTCCAAGGGTCTAATCCATGTCCCTGTATTATCTTTTATTCCTTGAGCTGTGGCACTTCTGGAACATGAATACAGTGGAAGCTGGCACCTTCCATGTTCTTCATGTTTTAGTCCAGTTTTTAACACAGCTGTCCAAGGTACTGAACCTATTATGGGGATAGAATTCAGCACCTAGGAGAGCTCCGTTAAAGTTTAGTGTGAAACATGTTCCACTGACAGACACTCAAATACTGTTCGGAAATTTTATTGCCTCTCATCCGGGGGAAGTTAGGATTGTTAGATGTATCAAATGTGGAAAAAGCTCATAAATATGTTTATATGTGTGTGTGTGTGTGTGTGTGTGTGTGTGTTTGACTTTATATGAGCCATTATGAATATTAATGTTTTATTGTTAATAAAAAAATTTTTAAAAAACGTTTAGTCTGAAACATAGAGCTGATTTCCTGCCCTGCTGTCATAGAAGCCCTCAGCTGCCATTGTAGGTACATAGTTACAAAGGGTGCTCACCAATGGCTGCTTTTCATCCCGGAGAGAAGTGACTAGCGGGGTGCCACAGGGTTCTGTGCTGGGCCCAGGGCTGTTCAATATCTTCATCAACGACTTGGATGAAGGAACAGAGGGCATGCTGATCAAATTTGCAGATGACACCAAATTGGGAGGGGTTGCTAATATGCCAGAGGACAGGATCAACATTCAAAATGACCTGGACAGATTGGAGAGCTGGGCCAAGGCTAACAAAATGAATTTCAACCAAGAGAAGTGTAAAGTCCTACACTTAGGTAGAAAAAATGGAATACAGAAATATAGGATGGGGGACACGTGGCTGGACGGCAGTACGTGTGAAAGGGATCTAGGAGTCCTAATAGACCACAAGCTGAACATGAGTCAGCAGTGTGATGCGGCAGCCAAGAAAGCGAATGCAATTCTCGGCTGCATCAATAGGAGTCTGGTGTCCAGATCGAGGGAGGTACTGGTACCACTCTACTCTGCTTTGGTTAGACCTCATCTTGAATCCTGTGTCCAGTTCTGGGCACCCCAATTCAGGAAGGACATGGTCAAGCTGGAGCAGGTCCAGAGGAGGGCGACCAAAATGGTGAAGGGCCTGGAAGCCAGGAAGCCCTATGAGGATAGACTTAAAGAGCTGGGTATGTTTAGTCTGCAGAAGAGAAGGTTAAGAGGGGACTTGATAGCTATGTTTAAATATTTGAAGGGATGCCATGTAGAGGAGGGAGAGGGCTTGTTTTCTGCTGCTCCAGAGACCAGGACAAGGAGCACTGGATTCAAGCTGCAGGGAAGGAGATTCCACCTCAACCTCAGGAAGAACTTCCTGACAGTCAGGGCTGTCCGGCAGTGGAATCTGCTGCCTCCATGGAGTGTGGTGGAGTCTCCTTCTTTGGAGGTTTTTAAGCAGAGGCTGGATGGCCATCCGTTGGGAATGCTTTGATGGGTGTTCCTTCATGGCAGGGGGTTGGACTGGATGGCCTGCATGGTCTCTTCCAACTCTACATTTCTATGATTCTATGATTCTATGATTCTACTTCTGGGACGACAATTCCCAGCATCATCCAGCCTACTAATAACTGGGGCTTGGGATTCCCCCAGAATAACTTTTCCAGCTTCTGTTCATGCACAATCCCACCCTCCACATCTGACGTCCTACTGCCCCCCTAACTTGGCGGCTGCTCCCGGACTTTGAAACTCCCAAAGTCTTTGCAACTCCCTCCCTAGAGAGACCAGGAAGGTCCCATCCTTGCTTTCCTTCCTTTAGCAAATTAAAACATTTTTATACCATCAGGACTTCATAAGCTGACTGAAGTAGGCCTTCAATGCTGCGACGTTGCTTTTTTTAAGGTATACATGGAACCTTTTAATGAATTTTAATGCTTCCCATGTTTAATGTTTTTAACTTTATGAATTGTTTACTTGTTTTTACAATTATATTTTATTTTATAATTTTAATGATGTTTATACGTTATTGAAGCTTCTGTATAGTTTTAATCTGTAATGTTTTCAAATACATTCTTTGCTTCCTGGAGTTTTGTTATTGAGAGAAATGTGGGATATAAATTAATAATAGTTAATACAGCAGCGGCTCCATACATAATCTGCGAAGGCTGCCCCAATCTCACCTCTTAGACTATTTCCGTACTGGACTGTTATAGTGCGATGATTCCACTTGCAACATCCTATGGAATCCTGGGGTTTGCGGTTTCGGGAGGGGCCGGATTCCATAGGATGTTGCAAGTGGAATCATCATGCTATAACAGTCCAGTGCAGAAATGGCCTTACATGGACAGAACATCCATGGATACAGCCAATGGCCCATTCACTCTTCATCCTCTCACCTAACTATGGCCATTTCCACACTACACTGTTATAGTGCTACTATTCCACTTTCAATCTCCGGTGGAATTCTGGGGTCTGTAGTTTACTAAGGCCAAAGAGAATTCTAAAGACCTCTCCCTAAATTGCAAGCCCCAGGATTCCATAGGAGGCTGAAGGGGGAATAATAGCACTACTATAACAGCGTAGTGTGGAAAGGGTCTAAAAAACACCCATTTAAGCATCCTCGTTAGAACTTGAATAAATGGCCTGATCTTGCACGCATACTTGCATGCACAGACCAATTGAAGCTAGTGTCTGCCATGTCAGAGGGACGCTACCCCTGAAAGGTAATTTCCTGGGGAGACGGGGGAGGATTAAGTTTGTGTTTTTGTCCAGCTCCCCAGAGACAAACTGCAAATTAAGAGCTGGGGGTAAGGAGAAAGGGAAGAAGACAAGGAACACATTTTGAGGCAGACAGGGCTGAGAAACACATTTGAGGTAATAGTCATATGATTAACAAAGCTGTCATATCAAACTTTTTTCAGCAAAGTGGGAACACTCTGCCACTTCGTATTTTTATAACTGACATTTTGATTCATTACTGTAAATAGCAGCCCATGTTCAATATTGTGACAAAGAACAGAGTGGATTTTTTTAAAAAAAAATGCTCTGTAACATTTAGGATTCACCAGAATTTTTATATATTTATATATCTCACATTAGCTTCTTAAAGTATGGGGGATAATTCTGCAAGGCAAGGTCCTTGCTAATTTGAATGTAGCACATTTTTTTCCCAACTGACTGCCCAGCTGTACTGCAAATTTGCTACCCAAGAAGAAATTTGTACATAAACAAAGAGGGGTGAGAGGCTGAGAACGATGAAGCACAGGGCCAGATACGTTGGTCAAGAAACTACCTTAAGGAAAGAGCACACTTTTACAATCATAGAGTTATGCAGCAAATCTGTCTCACTAGTGAAACGTAATGCCACAAAACAGTGCAACCAAAGGAACACACGCATCCAGATGCATAAGTTTCAATGTGCACACATAATAGCAGTGCATGTCTAACTTCATTTGTACAACATTAGACCAAACATGTACGTTACACATCTGAGAAAAACTACCGGTTGCTTCTGTAGGGGAAATTATGCACGTGTAAGTGATCAAGAGGATTCCAGCCATTCATTTCTAAGTGAATCTATCATGGCTTCACATTCATTTTGATCCACCATAGCTACTGGTTACAGTGGTTGCAGCGCCACAAACAGAACAGGGGGCAACGCCAGCTCCAGCAAAGAATCCTGCTCCTTCAGACACAGAAGATAACTTACCAGTACCCACCTTTGCTGAGCACAGACAACAAAGAGAAAACCTATGTCAATCCCAGAGAATGTATAACTGCCAACAATTAATCAGGCAACAGCTGCGTTATGCTGCTGACCTACATAGCTGCCGTTCTTCCCCTCCAGGAGTTGTCAGAACTTATACGCCCTTCCGCCCTGCTGGATATCTTGATGAACTCCGTGCCTGACTCTGGATTACCCTGACTGACTTTGAACTAGCTTGCCTTAGAATTCTGTTGGACTTTATTTATGGCCTCGTGCATACTGCCTAAAAGTAAGTAACAAGCCAGGAGCTATTCAGGTTGTTCTGTTCGTGTTATCAGCTGAGCTGCTCTGACTAAGACAGGACAGACCTACCACTGCTACTGGTGGTGCACAGTGGGCCAATTCCACCCCCCCAGAAACCATCTGAGAGTTATGTAGACACATGGTTGAAGGGGTAGCATCAAAGATTTGTTTGTTGCAGAGAAACAGGGTGAGATAGGCTGGGAAGCAGTCATTTGAAGATTGTCCTGTGTCTGTATCATCTCTCTCTATCTCTCTCTCACACACACATATGCACTTGATAAATAAGGATTATCCCAGGCTTAAGATTTATGGGCCAAAACCTGAGCCCCTATTGCTGAGCCATTGGGTGCTACAGGAGGTGGGACATCATGGTATTACAAGATTGACATTATACAGGGCAGCCACTGGTGACAGATTCACAGAACCACAGAGCTGGAAGAAGCCACAAGGGCCATCGAGCCCAACCTCCTGCCATGCCTGAATTGTCTCCTTGATGTCATCAAGCATCATAAATTAAGCATCGACCACAATTACACAGGCTACACCATTCAAATGAAGGAACAGTAACGGTGAACACACAGACAGACACATACATATTTCAAGGCTGTGCTCTTCTTTGCCTTGAGAACTGGGAATGAAGTTCTAGGGCACAAGTGTGCAAAGTGTGGTACGTGGGAACCATGTGGGCCCCAGAGCTGTTTTCATGGCCCTCAGGCCCTCCTGGGGTCAAACAGAACATATATCCCCCAAATGCCCTCTCAGGGTCAGGGACTGGCATCACCACAAGGGCCATTTCTGCACGACACTGTTATAGTGCTATTGCTCCACTTTCAACATCCTGCAGAATCCTGAAGTTTGTAGTTTACTGAGAATTCTACAGGCCCTTCCCTAAACTGCAGACCCCAGGATTGCATAGATGTTGAAAGCGTAGTGCAGAAATGTCCTAGGTTTTAGAATCATAGAATCATAGAATCATAGAAATGTAGAGTTGGAAGAGACCACACGGGCCATCCAGTCCAACCCCCTGCCATGCAGGAATACCCTCAAAGCACTCCCGACAGATGGCCATCCAGCCTCTGCTTAAAAACCTCCAAAGAAGGAGACTCCACCACACTCCGAGGCAGCATATTCCACTGCCGGACAGCCCTGACAGACCTGTTTTGTCCCCTCTGGGCCATTTTAAACCCGGGGCAGCCTTTTTTAAAACCAGAAGTAAACTGGAAATAACTTCTGATAACTTCTTGTTCTGAAAAATGGCCCAGAGGAGCCAAAAAACATAAAGAGAAAAATGCCCCTCACAGCCCCTTGAGGGCATTGGGGGCATTTTTGTTTATTTATTTCTTTTGCACTCGGGTGCAGCCCTCTACGTCTCCTAGGGGGGTAACGTGGACCACTAGCCTCCCCGAGTTGCCCACGCCTGGTTGAGGCCCTGAGATCTGGGAACTGCAGCCATACCCACATACAGACACAATGTAGGCTGTGCTGACAGCTCCTTCCTCTACCGTAATTGAGCAGACGAACACCAAGAAGCAGTGCTTTCTTGGTGGTGGCTCCGCAAGAGGACCCCTCTGACTTGGGAGTGCTCCTAGGTCCGTCTCTGACACTGGAGGCCCAAGCAGGCCACGTGGCTTGGAGTGCTCGCCGCCAGCTTTGACCGGTAAACGAGCCGCAGCCTTCCCTGGACAGAGAACTCTCCCCCAGCACCACGTTCCAAATGATCTAATTCTCTTCCTATCAGCTTTCTTCACTGTCCAGCTTCCAAAACCATACACAGAAATACAATGTTATTGATAGTTTAATTTCCATATTAATGTTGGCATTAATGTTTTAATGTATATTTTTAACTGCACTCCATTTGTCCAAATTTTTTAATTTGCCTTGAGTCTGGATTTTCAGGAAAAGAGGGGATATAAAGAAAGCAGTAATAAAATAAATCGGTGATGAGGACGACGACGACGACGATGATGATCATGACGACGACGATTTAGCCCTCTTCCTGGAAACCTAACACTACACAGGCAGGATCAAACATTCCATCTTGCACCTTGCAGTAATTTAACAACATTCTGCATTGGTTAGGCCTCACTTGGAATCCTGTGTCCAGTTCTGGGCACCTCAATTCAAGAAGGATGTCGACAAGCTGGAACGTGTCCAGAGGAGGGCGACCAAAATGGTGAAGGGTCTGGAAGCCATAAAACCCTCTGAGGAGCAGCTGAGGGAGCTGGGGATGTTTAGTCTGCAGAAGAGAAGGTTAAGAGGGGACATGATAGCCATGTTTGAAGGGATGTCATGTTGAGGAGAGAGCAGGCTTGTTCTCTACCGCTCTGGAGACTAGGACAAGGAGCAATGGATTCAAGCTGCAGGAAAGGAGATTCCACGTGAACCTCAGGAAGAACTTCCTGACGCTCAGAGCTTCTGGCAGTGGAATCTGCTGCCTCGGAGTGTGGTGGAGTCTCCTTCTTTGGAGGTTTTTAAGCAGAAGCTGGATGGCCATCTGTTGGCAATGCTTTGATGGGTGTTCCTGCATAGCAGGGGATGGGACTCGATGGCCCCTGGGGTCTCTTCCAACTCTGGGATGCTATGATTCCCAGGGAGCTGGGTATGTTTAGACTGGAGAAGAAAAGGTTAAGAGGTGACATGACAGCCATGTTGAAATATTTGAAACCATGTCAGATGGGAGATGGAACGAGCTCGTTTTCTGCTGTTCCAAGACCAGGACTAGCAGTGGATCCAAACTACAAGAAAAGAGATCGACCTAAACATTAGGAAACGTTTTTTGATGGTGAGAGCAGTTTGACAGTGCTGTCTGGGAGTGTGGTGACGTCTCCTTCCTTGTAGGTTTTCAGACAGAGGCCAGATGGCCATCTTTGACATGATAGTCATATTTCAATATTTGAAAGGATGTCATATGGAAGATGCGGAAGCTTGTTTTCTGCTGCTCCAGAGTCTAGATTCCATTTAAATATTAGGAAGAACTTCCTGATGGTAAGGGTGGTTCGACAGTGGAATATGCTACAACCCGGGAGTGCTGTAGAGTCTCCTTCTTTGGAGGTTTTTAAAGAGAGGCCAGATGGCCATCTGTCTGGAGGGCTTTCATTGTGTCTTCCTACATGGCAGAATGGGGCTGGCCCGGATGGCCGTCGGGGTCTCTTCTAGCTCTGGGACTCTATGATTCTACGCTCTCCCAGCCTGCCTCTATTTCCACAATGAGCTGCCTGCAAACTCTCTTTCATCCGCCCGTCTCCCTCCCTGCCTGCCACCTTGGAGAATCTTGCAGGAGAAGCAAACCGAGTCGCTGTGGTGGTCTAGCCAGACATCCAAAGCAGATTGGCAAGCACTCTAATTTGTCCGTTCATCAATATGTTTTCCTGAAAAGGGCCATATGCTTCCCTGGAGCTCCCCATATGCTTTCAGGGAAAAAAAATAAATAAGAGGAAACAGCAATATTTTGTTAGTCATGAGCCACTGAGCAAGATGGATTTTTGGCAGTGGGAGGAGGGGGAAGGGAGGGGGAATCAGGCAGAGAAGAACAGAGCAGTTCAACCACGTGGCTTCTGTAATGCTCTCCTCACTGGGAGGACTCAGAACCCAAAAAGCAAAAGAGCAGAGGCTCATGAGGCAGAAAGGACACCTTTGCATGGTCAAGCCTAACTCCAGGTGACCACCAGACTGACCTCAGGATGGCCTGATTATCACCAGCTGTCTGGGACTGGCCCACTGCAGGCCTACCTCAAAAGTTCAGGAACTTGTAACAGCCTAAGCTTTGATATCTGAGCAGAAAACGATTTCTGGGATTTAGATGCTGACTTGGTTCCTCCTCAACCAGCAGTGAGAAAACACGGGAGTGAAATTTCATTACTCTTGTCTGTCCCAGTCAAATTTTGTGCACCGTGAAGACAAGAAAACTATACTGTATACCCAGTGAAGGGAAGTACGGGTACTAATTCATTCTGTTTTGCATGACCTCATTTGGAGTCCTGTGTCCAGTTCTCGGCACCACTACACAAGGAAGATGTTGACAAGCACGAATGTGTCCGGAGGAAGAAAGCCAAGATGACAGAAGATCCAGAAACCAACTCTCATGAGGAACCAACTCTCATGAGGAACTGGGTATATTTAGCCTACACAAGAATGAGTGAAGGAAGGTATGACAGCCATCTTTAAATATATGAAGAGAAGGGGCTTTAGAAGATTGCACCCTCTGCTCTGGAGAGCTGGGAACCGACCCAATGGCTTCAAGGGAGGAGACGCTGACTAAACATTAGAAAGGACTTCCTGACAGCAAGAGTTGTTTGACAGCGGAGTGGACTGTGTCCAAACGTGGTGAATTCTCCTCTGTTCCTAGAATCATAGAATCATAGAATTGTAGAGTTGGAAGAGACCACAGGGGCCATCTAGTCCAACCCCCTGCCATGCAGGAACACCCTCAAAGCTGAGTGTTTCAACAGAGATCGGATGGCCAGCTCAAGGAGGCTGAGAGTGTATTTAAAAACGTTACAGGTTAAAACTATACAAAAGCTCCAACAAGAGTATAAATACAAACGTTATTTATAAATTGATAAGGTTGAAAACATTAAACATGGGAAGCATTAAAATTCATTAAAAGCCTCCATACAAACTTTAAAAACAGCACCGCACAGCATTAAAAGCCCACTTCAGTAAGTTTTTGAAGTCCTGACGGCATAAAAAAATGTCTTAATCTGCTAAACGAAGGAGAGTGAGGATGGGCCCATCCTGGTCTCTCTGGGGAGAGAATTGCAAAGACTTTGGGAGTTTCAAAGTCCAGGAGCAGCCACCAAGTTAGGGCGACGGTAGGACGTCAGATATGGAGGGTGGGACTGTGCATGAACAGAAGCTGGAAAAGTTATTCTGGGGGAATCCCAAGCCCCCATTATTAGTAGGCTGGATGATGCTGGGAGCTGTAGTTCCAGAAAATAACTATGTACCTATGGCAGCAGAAAATCTACATCAGAAGCAGGGGGTAGGCTAGACTTTCAAGTTCCTTAGAATGACAGAATCCTAGAATGCCTTGTAATGTAATAGGACTGAGTTTTACAGATTTATGCTGACGTTGCATTTTTGCAAACCTGCAAAAAAGATTGCCTGATTCCACAGAAAATATATAGGTGGCCCCTCCCGAAACTGCAAACCCCAGGATTCCATAGGATGTTGAAAGGGGAATCATCGCGCTATAAGAGTGTAGTGCGGAAATGGTCATTAAAGAGGAAAAACACAGACTCATGGAGAGGCTGAAGGGGTTTACTTTTGCCTGAGCCTCTTGGGAAGGGCAAGATTCTGCCTCTTTGTCTCCTCCCCCCACTGCTGAGTTCCTTGACTGCAATCTACAATAACAACAATTTTATTTGTTATCCACCTCTCCGCAAGGCTCGAGGTGGGGTACAACGTGAATTAAAATGCAATTAAAAACTGCACTCTGAACTCAGTTTGCAGCAATGGGAGCAAGGTGAGGACAGAGGGGAGACTGGGAGGAGGACAGAGAAACTGGGACAATTTAGAAGAGCTGAAAAAGTGGAACGACAAAGGACTAACGGAGACTCTCCCTCCCAAACTGGGCCAAGAGGAAGGTATACGCCGGGCACCTTCTATGGAATGTCTATTCTTGGTTGGGCAGGCCCACAGTCTGGCCCCGATGCTCCTGAATTTCCAGGGCCCTAATCTCAGTTCTCACAGAATCATAAGAGTTGGAAAAGGGCCCAAGGGCCATCCAGTCCAACCCCCTTCTGCCATGCAGGAACAAACCATCAAGGCACCCCCAGCAAATGGCCATCCAGCCTCCAAAGAAGGAGGAGACTCCCCCACACTCCATTGAGGCAGCATATTCCACTCTTGAATGGCTCGTCCCGTCAGGAAGTTCCTCCTGATGTTTAGGTGAAATCTCTTTTCCTGTAGTTTGAATTCATTGATCTGTGTCCTCGCCTCTGGAGCAGCAGGAAACAAGCTTGCTCCACCTTCAACATGACATCCCTTCAAATATTTAAACACGGCTATCACGTCAACTCTTAACCTTCGCTTCTCCATGCTAAGCATCCCCATCTCCCTAAGTCACTCCTCGTAGGGCTTTATAGTTTCCAGGCCTTCAACCATTTTGGTTGCCCTCCTGTGGACACGTTCCAGCTGGTCAATCTCCTTCTTGAATTGTGGTGTCTGGAACGGGACACAGAATTCCAGGTGGGGTCTGTCCAAAGCAGGATAGAGCGGCACTCTCACTTCTCTTGATCTTCCCACTAGACTCCCATTGATGCAGCCTGGAATCCTTCTAAAAACAGTAAATACTTTATGCCCCCGTTTGATTGCTCTTGCTTCTACGCATAAAACGATGCTTTTTATTGCCACTGTGCTGTTTTTAGTTTTGCCTGCTCTAGCATTTGTTTATTATTCATTGATTCAGGTTTAGTTTGGTGACTATTTTTATTTCTCTGTAACCTGCCTCCTCTTTAAAAAAAAAGAAAAGAAAAAAAGAAGAAGTAGAAAACAAATAGGACGTATAGCACAAAATTTCCACTGCAGATTTTTATCCTTCAGAGAGATTAAACACCCTGACTCCCAGGACATCCCTTTATTTATTTAATTTCTACCCCCTACCCCCGCTCTCCCGCAACAAGTACATCCAATTAAACTATAAATTACAATCTTATTAATAACATTAATAATTAATGATAACCTAATTAGTTATGATTAATATTAATTGTATTAATAACATTAATAATAATATGCTCCTTCTCTCAGGATTTTTAAATCTCAATTAAAAAAAAACCTTTCTGTTTTCAAAAGCTTTTGGAATTTTGAGTGTTCGATTAGGACCGCAGGGTTCAAATCCCTGTTCAAGCCATGGAAACTCACTGGCTGACCCTGGGCAACTCACACTCTCTCAGCCTCAGAGGAAGGTGATGGCAAAACACCTTCAAGGAAATCTTGCAAAAAAAAAATATCTTAAAATAAAAATGAAACTCTAGGACAGGTCCTAATTCAGAGTGTTCAAGGAGGACTCCAGCAGCTAAGTCGGAGCCAACAGGAAAGCACATCAACAACGGAGATTTTCAAAATGTAATGTTGTTAACAACAACAACGCACTCAAGAACAAAGAGAGAGAAAAGAGTTTAGGCCAGCGGTCTCCGTCTGAATCCGGCCATTGCAAGAAACAGAAGCGGCTGGCAACAGGTCTCTCGATTGCCGTCTCTGCTTCGCTCGGTCCTTCTCGGAGCGAGTGTCGAGAGGGCAAAATTAGCGAGAGCATCAAAGCCATTAAATGTTGGTATCCCAGCAACTAGGAAGAGACAGCCTTGAACCAAATTCTGACGCACTTTTATTAATTCCCTGTCTGCCTTTCCGTCTTGCCCTTTATTAATGTCCACAAGTGTTTGTGATAAACAGGATGCCTGGGTGGTGGTGGGGGAGGAAGTCTGCTTCTCTTTGCGATTTGCAGGCTGGAGAAAAGGACAGGGAGGTCTCACTTCCACCTCCCCCAAAAGGCAAAGGGCAAGAAGATAGCTAGCCCAAGACCCCCTCTCCCAAAAAAGAAATACTCTGGTGCCACAGGTGGAGAACCCAAAGGCTATCCATTCATTAATGTTGAGGGTACCCTCCAAACGAGTTTGCAAGGCCTGAACAGGGCTGTAATTAACTGGAGTTCCTGGAGGTCTTGCAGACTGAAGAGCAGCCGTGGCTTCCTTGGTTGAATCCATCTGCCTACAAAGAGGTCGTCCTCTTTTCCTACAACCTTCTACCTCGGCAAGCATTATTGTCTCTTCCAGTGAGTCACTGTGACAGTCCCTGACTTCTTTCTCTCCCAGACTGGGATGGCAGCTCTCAATCTGAGAAGGTATGCTGCCACTTCACACACAACTCTGCCTTCCCCCTTATAAGCACCACCTTTGGGTAAAAGGGTGAGGCTTTTCAATGGTTCTTTGGAACCCCTCAATATGGTAGCGTGTTATCTGCGTGTCTTTAAATACCACATACCACTCAGGCAAGTCACTATTTATAAAAATAAGCTGCAATATTTATTAAGATCACATACAGAATAAAGTATTGGCATTCATGTGCTGGTCAAAATTAATACAGAGTACTTTTAGACAGTTTCCTTGTATCTTCAAACTCTCATACAAGCACAAGCATCTTAAACAGCCCTTGGGCTACACTCGCACCAGAGGCTCAACCCCAAACCAAGGTCACACTTTCTGACCAGATTTTATAATGGTTTAATTACTCTTCTACCTCTCACTAGGCTTCTCTTGAGAATTAAACCCTTCCCACACAGTCACCCTCCCTGGCTGACTGAGGAACTTTATTCCAAAGCTTTCTCTGACTAAAAATCTCACAGAAAGACTGCCAATAACAATCAGTGTTTGCCTTTATATATCTTTCTCTCTCAGCCACCAGCCCTTCCCACACACTACTGGACTGGGTTTCTCCCCTGAGGAGCTATTCTGGTTGCTTGGCTACCTGTTTCCAGGCAGTACCAGCACTCCAACCAGCCACACCCCCAGAACTCCGTCACACTCACATCTTCTCATGATATGTCCAAAGTATGACTGTCACAGTTTAGTCATTGAGGCTTCCAGGAAGAGTTCAGGCTTGATCTGCTGTTGGGCCAATAGTCTTTTTGGGAGATAGTGACAATAATGTTGAGGAAAACTGCAACAGACAATCCAGTCCAAGATCCTCCTGCATCACTCCTGGCCAGAAAATTTCCCAACAGATTGTGTTCTATGGACTGGTCTCCTCCCTCCCAGCCATAATCTCCAAAGATTATGACTCAAAGCAATGGATCTGAGTTAAAGGAAAGGAAATTCTAACTAAATTTTAGGGAGAACTTACTGAAAGTCAGACCTATTCAACGGTGGAATGGACTCCCTCCAAGGCCATTTCCACTCTACCCTGTTATAGTGCTATTATTCCACTTCCAACATCCCGTGGAATTCTGGGGCTTGGGATTACTGAGGCCCAAGAGCTCTCTGGTTGACGATTCTAAATCCCCCTCCCTCAACTGCAAACCCCAGGACTCCATGGGATGTTGCACTATAACAGTGCAGTTTTGAAATGGCCAAATGGCAGTGGCCTCTCCTTCGCTGCAGACTTTTAAACAGGGGGGATGGCCCCTGTCACCCTGATTTCTGGGGTCCCGTGGGGGACACCTCAATGTGCTCCAAATAATGGGGAATGGGAATTAGCCAGAGCACAAGCTGTAGCACTACAAGAGGCAGGGTAACCCAGCAAGATCTTTTACCCAATGTTTACGGGGTCAGGCCGAGTCAGGACCACGACACAACAGAGTTGTAATTAGGTGCTTTTATTTGTAAAGTCACTGCGCACTTGCGTGCTCACTCACACGGAACTAAGAAATACTGCGCACATGTGTACTCACCCACACAGACCTAAGAAAATAAAGGGAGAAAAGTAGCTAAGGGATTTTAAGGAGGATTTTTGGGGAAATACGACACCTGATCCTGTAGCCCGGGTAGCCTGAAGAAAGTCTGTTGGAGCGGAGATTCTCAGCACGTGGAAGCTGACGGGAAGGCTCGGCGAACGGAGCGGCAGCAAGGCGGGATGGAAGCCAGGAGCGATCCGAAGAAGCGCTCAAAACCAGGGGTTCTTATAGGGGAAAATGTGCCGGTAGGGTAGTCCGTTCCAGGGGAAAACAATGGGTTTCAGGTTGGAGACAAAGCTTCCAAAAGGTCAGTATTTAGCACGACTGGATTTTGACGGCGCTGTCAATAGCGCAGACAGTATGCAAATGGAGAGCGCTCGATGGTTGAGTAGTCAGAAGCGCTAATCTCGTCAAGCTGCCTGTTCGGGGCAGAGAATCCTTCGTATGCCTCGTGCACACTTAATGTAGGTTTAAAGTGTACGTGCCTGGAGGTCTCCTGAAGCTGCGTGCCGGAAAATTACTGGCCTGCCTGGCTTTGTTTTGCATTTTTCAGCTTGTTCGGCCGTGTCCGTGTGCGTGCTTGTCCGGGGACCTCGCAAGCACGTGGAGGGGAGCAGTTTGGAAGGGCCAATTCTTTGATATAAAATCATATTTAGTAGACCTCGGGCTCGGACTACGCAGCACGGTAACAGCCACCGCACAGGTGCGTTTGATCTGTGCGTTCCTGCACCGCAAGAGTTCAGACACGACAGCTCTTGAGGTCCCTTCCCACTTTGTGGTCCTCTGAAACACTTTCAAAGGCGGCCCACTCATTTCACCATTGCGGGCGTGGGAGACGGGCAAGTGCTGTCAGCTCTCCGCAGTCACATGTTTGACGTTCACGGCCCCTCCCGAAACTGCAAACCCCAGGATTCCATAGGAGGTTGAAAGTGGAATCATCGCGCTAGAACACCCCAGCACGGAAATGGCCCTGGTTTGGACCCTAGATGTCCCTTGCCCCAAACATGCCCCACCCTTCCTTCCCACTGATGCATACACACATTTGATATTTGCAATTTTTCCTTTGCAGGGGTCCTCTGCCTGTCACCCTAGTGAATCTGGAGGGCTGACTGTATAGCAAATATATTTGTTTTATCTCTGAGTCTTGTTTCCAAGGTGCCTCACAAGCAGATTGGACCAAACTGGTATAGGACCCTCCTCCATAACATTAAAACACAAATAAACAAATATTAACACAGAAACAGCTTTAGTTGTTGTTGTCTTCATTGCAACAAAAGGAAAGGTGGGATATAAACTGAAATCATAAATAAACAGGTTGCAGTAAAGAAGAGAAAACTTAGGGGAAATGCATTTCCTGCTCCCGAAGACTGAAAGGGCTGTCCCATGGGAGAGAAGGCAGATTAGCTCTCTGCTCGTCCAGAGCTAGAATCAGTGTGTGGATAAGCAGATTTTGACTAAACTTGAGGAAAAGATGCTGAATGATTAACAGGTTTGGAGAGCTCTTCTTGGCTGGAAGGATTTCAACAGCCCTTTTTTTGGGCGGGGGGCATCTGTCAGAGACACTGTAGATTGTATCTGTGCTGAGCAATGAGTTAGGTCAGAGATTCCCAAACTTTGGTTCTCCAAGTGGCTCTCTTAAGAGGTGATCATGTTTAAATACTTGAAAGGATTTCATATGGAAGATGGAGCAAGCTTGTTTTCTGTAGCTCCAGGGACGAGGACACGGAGCAATGGCTTCAAACACTAGGAAAAGAGATTCCACCTAAGCCTTAGGAAGAAATTACTGAGGATGAGAGCAGTTTTACGGTGGAATACTCTGCTGCATCAATGGAGTGTGGTGGAGTCTCCTTCTTTGGAAGTGTTTTTAATCAGAGGCTGGATGGCCATCTGTTGGGAGAGCTTTGATTGTGTATTCCTATATGACAGAATAGGGTTGGACTGGATGGCCCTGGTGCTCCCTTCCAGCTCCGGGATTTCATGATTAAGAGTGTTTTGGACTTCAGCTCCCAGATGTCATGACTCACCCCTTAGAGAACTCAAGACAGGGAGGAGCAGGCAGACTGCTAGGAGGTTGCAGCTCCTTCTGAGTCCAAGGAGATGCAATCTGAGGAAGATCCTGTTCCTCAGCAAAACATGTCAGAGACTTGAGATGCTGAAGGTAACATGCACTGAGAGGCAGAGGGAAAACCACAGAACCCAGAGCTGCTTAAGTAATAAACACAGACCCCATTAGCCACGATGAGACCAAATGAGTCCAAATACCTGTTGACCTTGAAGGACCTGCTCATAAGTATCATGAAAGTCGCCTCCCAGGCTTAGTGCTGGCAACCGTCTTAGCCGGTTGCCTAGCATTACCAGGTGTCTGTTTTGTTTTGACCTTGGACTGACGTTGTTCTGGACTATTTCGTTTTATCCTTCGCTGGCTCAGGTACCTGGACGCCTGATACCTCTGGACGACCTGAAGAGGCTAAAGACCACCCTCCTGTTTCTCTGTGACTGACCTGGACTTGACTGTTTAGTCAATCACTCCTCCACCCCAGGCTACTGCTGTGGCATTTGCTGCCCTCTGTACAGGACACCAAAAGTCCCAGTCAGCTTGGCTGATGGCCAGGGATTCTAGGAGATGAAGTCCAAAACATCTGGTGGACCAAAGTTTGGGAACCCTGGAGTTAGATGCTAGGACGGGGTGGACAACCTAGTCAGATCTAGAGATCCAATTTCCTCCAGGGGACTTGTTGTGCCACTAAAATGTAGCAGCAAACCAACCCAGTGAATCCTGATAGTAAACTATGCAAAGCCACAAAAACAAGAACTTTTCCCAGCTTCACTGGTGTGGTTTTGGGGGGGAGAGACAGGGATTTCTACCCATGGGCCTCACACCATATCCAGCCAGCTCCTAGCCTGAATCTTTCCAACACAATCTGCAGGATAAAGGTGAATCCCTGCCAGCTATACCACTATAGCTGAGAACAAATATTTTTTACCATTTTTCTCCCTGCTGCAAAAAAAAAAAAAGGTCTTTGAGAACTGCAGTTTTTGAAGACTATTTGTAGTTTAGGATTTACTCCTGGGGGCAGGGGAGACCCTTTTTAATGTGACTTTTTGTTTAATAGATTTTTTTAAAAAAATTATACTCTCCATAGTTGTAACTGTATTTGATTTTAACTCAAATTGTTAGACCCTTGGGTCCCATATTCAAAGAAATGTGTGACATAAATTAAACAAACCATATTTTCTGTGTAAAAAATATAGAATCATAGAGTTGAGTTGGAAGAGACTCCAAGGGGCATCTAATACCGCCAGAATAATAATCTGCAGAATAAATCCTCAAAGCGTCCACAAAGACTCATGTCAGGATTATCCTCGTTCAGATTTCACAACACACGGGAAACCCATTTTCTCCTCTATGACTTGAATATTTTTCTAATGTTCTTTCCATCCCTGTTGTACAATAAACAAACAAAGTTGCAGCCAGAAAGCAGGGCCAAATACATATTCTTCATGTCCCTTAAGGGGGAGTACTTGTTCCATTATCTGGGCTGCCAGAACTGGACCCCCCAAGAAATTCAGATTGCCCAACACAGGCTGTTGTGTTCACAGGTACTTCCGGTGGTGCTCAGCTTACCTTAGCGCACAGGGTCCCGATCCAGGAAGGCCAAGGTTTACAGGCAACTCTTGAGCGTATCTGTGAGCGGAAGCACAGAGAAATACAGCCAGATTAAGGTCAGGTTCTCAGGACTGGATTAAAAATCCATTCTTAACTCCCCCAGCATATTTAGCTGGCGTTGCTTAGGATTTTATTTTCCCCTTAGAAACTCAACAAACTGTCTTGTCCAGTACCTGTAACTTCTACCCATATTTCACAATGCAATGTGTATTCAGAGTTATTTACATCCCCATTTGGGTTCCTGAGGGAATACATTGTCCTCCTCCTAGCTGCTAGTCCTCATCTCCATAGCAACCAGCCTATTCCAGTACCTGTAACTTATCCCCATATTCCCCAATCCAATTTGTATTCAGAATATTTAACATAACAGAGGTTTGGTTTCTGAGGGAATATGCTGGCCTCCTCCTTCCTGCTGCTAGGCCTCACCTCCACAGCAAACAGCCTAAGGCTGAATTCTAACGGCCCTTCCCTGAACTGCCAACCCCAGGATTCCATAGGATCTCCACAGCCAGCCAATCCTATGAGGTCTTGGCCTGCCCGATGCAGACAAACCGACAAACTCACAAACTTTGACTTTTATATAGTAGATTGAATTTATGCTCCACTTTTCTCCTTATACAGGATACAAGATGGTTTCCAAAAATTTGAAAACGCACAGTATGGTGAAAAAATTATTCAAACAAAAGTTTAAAAAAATTAAATGTTGTTTTAGGTTAAAAAAAAACCCCCACAACTTTAAAACAATTCACAATTTAAAACATAGTTAAAAAAAATATTTTAAAAGATAAAAAAGATACCATATTTCCTGGCATATAAGACCCACCCGTGTATAAGATGCACCACATTTATACACTGGCAAATACTATTTGCTGGCATATAAGACACACCAGCATATAAGAGGCATTATTTTTTGGGAAAACATTACTTTTCAGGGGGAAAAAAGAGTCTTATACACCAGCAAATACAGCAAAAGCAGGTTTTAAACACCACACAGCAATAAATGTTTATTCTCCTTGCTCACACCAAGATGCCAAGCAGCACAACCCAAGAACATTCAACAGGGAAGATGCTGATTTCCATGTTTTTTGTATTTCAGTAACAACATAGGCCATTTCCGCACTAGACTGTTATAGTGCTATTATTCCACTTTCAACATCCTATGGAATCCTGGGGTTTGCAGTTTAGGGAGGGGCCTTTGAGGGTGGCCTTTGAGGATGGCCTTTGAGGGCCCCTCCCTAAACTGCAAACCCCATAGGATGTTGAAAGTGGAATAACAGCACTATAACCGTCTAGTGCGGAAACGGCCATAGGGAAACAGACTGATGTAGAAGCTTGCGCACTGGACTACGATCCTTGAGACCAAGGCTCTATTCCCCGCTTGGTCCTGAAACCTTGGGCACGTCACACATTCTCAGCTCCAGAAAACCCTGTGATAAGTTCACTCTGGGGTTACCATAAGTTGGAAACAACTTGCAGACACACAACAACAACAACTGCTTAACAGAAGACAGTACAGATGAGCCTCCCTCATCTAGAAAATCCGAAAACATCCAAAAACCAAACATTTCTGTCTCCAGCAGCTTCACTTCTGCTCTTGCTTGTTCATCTCTCAGATCCTCAGGCCATTTCCCCTCCCTAAACTGCAAACCCCAGGATGCCGTAGGATGTTGGAAGTGGAATGATACCACTATAACAGCCTAGTGCGGAAATGGCCATGGTTTCGGTATTCCAGTCATCAGTCAAGCTGCTGAATTTCCCACCCACCGAAGCTTCTGAGTTGTCTTCAAGGGCAGCCCCAGCTAGAGCGCATTACAGTTGTCTACCAGAAAGCACGGGCTACTGTGGCTAAGTCATCTCTGTCTAGGAAGAGCCATAGCTGGTGCACCAATCAAACCCGGCCCAAGCCAGAGGACCATTTGGGCCTCCAGTGTCTGGGATGGATCTAAAAGGAGCCCTGAGCCATGCACCTGTTCTGCAGAACCTAGAGCAGATCCACCACTCCAGTGACTTTGCAGCCACCAGCCAGCACTGACGCTGTTGTTAAAGTCATGGTCCTTTTAATACCAAACTGTGATGTCTATTCCACGAGATGTAAAATTTTCTCCCGGAAGCTCTACCCAGTCCCCACTCTTGATGGTTGAGTTCCCACATGAGAACTCCATTTCAAAAGCAGAGGGGAGACCCAGGAACACACAATACTTTGCTCACAACTCCCCACCACCACCACCACCAGCTCTCTCTCGATGCAGCAAAGTCAATTTCCCAGCCACGAAACTCAGCTGAAGCAAATGTGTGACTGAACCCCTTGTTATATTTCTAAATATACCCGGTTGTCAAGACAACCAAGGGGAGACTGACGGCTCTCGCACACGGGGCCTGTATTTATTTAATTGTCAACAGCGCAAGACTGACTCAGAAGACAACGCCACCTGAGACCTCTCATCGCCATGGTTACCTGCGGCTTCGAGCTACAGGTGTTTCGGAGGGAACGAAAAAAATGGAGGGGTGACAGATGGACAGACTGACGGTCTTTGCTAAACACCGGCGTGTGCCTGTGCACGCGCGTGCAAGTGAGAGACATTCCTGCACTCTGAGGAGGAACGGAAAACAGGAGCAAATGTCCCTGTGCAGACAGCATCGCAATGGTTCCTGTCTGCTCTTGGGAGACAAAGAACCTTTGAAAATATTAGAAATGCTGACCCAAAATAAATAAAATAAAAAAGAGAACGTTCTTGACTTTTCGAAAACCCAGTGAGTAGAATTCTGGAATCAACAAGATTCTTTGACATGGAACACAAAATTCATGGTTTAGGGTTCTTTTTTCTTTTTTTTCACACAAAAAATTGAAGCATCTTCTCATAGGAAACTTGTTTTTGTGCAAAAAAATGAGGTATTCTATATAGAAAGGTTGCTTCCTGTGGGGAAAAGTTCTGGTTTTTTTTTTCCTGCAATCAACTTCTTTTATGTAGAGAAGTTTCTTGTGCAGAAAACTAATTTTTTTTCCTCTCTCTCTCTCTCTCACACACACACAAAATCACTCTTTTTTTCACGCAAACAAAATCCTGCACTGTAAATACTCCTCAGAAAGAGAAGTTTTCAAAGAGTCTTCTTGCAATGGTGGAGGAAACTTTGGAAGCTAAACTAGTTTTTAAAAGGCCTGTGTTTTGAAATCTCTGTAAAATTCTCACTTCGGTGTTATCCTTCCCGACCACCCATTTTCCAAGTGAAAAACAAATAATGGAGCATATTCTTTGCATCTCTGGAGAAACCATATGCATCCCAATTGACCTGAGCACTGCTATCACAACACACCTGGACTGCACCACGGCAGACTGGGTAGGATTCCATCCGATGGAACGGTTGCTTCGCCACGTGAAATTCTTACAAAACCCCGGCCCCACATTCTCTGTGACACCCAGTTTTCCACATCTAACATTTTCCTTTTTAAAAAAAAAAATGTTACAGTTAGGGATCTCCAGGCAGAGAGGCAGTGTGGTGTAATGGTCTGAGCATTAGACTAAAACTCGAGAGAGCAAGGCCATTTCTGCACAACACTGTTAAGCCGTTTCTGCACTAGACTGTTGTAGTGCTATTATTCCACTTTTAACATCCTATGGAATACTGGGGTTTGCAGTTTAGGGAAGCACCTCAAAGGCCATCCTTACAGGCCCCTCCCTAAACTGTAAACCCCAGGATTCCATAGGATGTTAAAAGTGGAATAATTGCACTATAAGAGTGTAGTGTGCAAATGGCCCATGTTTCTGGTAGGACACAATGGCCCTTTGTCCCCAGAAAAGGGATTCCCGGTGTGCAAAGATGAACTATGGAATTTGCTGCCACTGTGTACACGAGTGGCCACAATCCACACTCTCAACGTTTTTATCCTTGCAAGCAAGGAGTCCT
The DNA here is from genome assembly GCA_030412105.1 of Cyclura pinguis. Classification (NCBI taxonomy): domain Eukaryota; kingdom Metazoa; phylum Chordata; class Lepidosauria; order Squamata; family Iguanidae; genus Cyclura; species Cyclura pinguis. The sequence goes on from CM059601.1 coordinate 3,640,120, forward strand.
AAATCCCAGGCTTTCTCCCTGCTGTAGGGAAATTCTCCCCATATTTACATGGCCCAATGCTGTACTATTTTGCACAGAAATGCACATAGTTTTTCTGCACAAAATCTGTTTCCTTTTTAAAAGCACTTTCTTGTGCAGAAAAACCAGGTGTACCTCAGTTTAAAAAGAAATTCTTAGGAACGGGGAAAAGATTAAGCAGAAGTTTTGCCGCTGTGTTACCCTTCCCAATGAAGCTTCCCAAGGGTCAAGAAACCATTTTTTCCCCCAACCAGGACTCAAATTTCAGTTGGAAAAATTCTTTCCGTTCTTAGCACATTCATTGTCAGGCCGGTGACTCCCGTGTCAATTGGGCAGTGGAATCCATGCTGGGTTTCAGTCTGAACTGTACAAAAATTAGTATCAGGGGCCACTAGTCTGGATCACTAAGATCAGAGGCAGTTCTTAGGAAACCAATGAAGGAAGGGACTCCAGCGCTCCTGTCTTGCTGGTGGTCTTCACATGGGCATCTTGCTGACTTCAGTGGATGCTGGGCTAGACAGTCCTGTGGTCTCATTCTTCGGTCTCAGGATTCAGCAAGCTGTAGCTTCAGTCCAGGGTTTACTTCCTTTTGTGCTGCCAAAATTTCAGCCAAATGCGTAATTCAGTTCAAGCAGAGACACACAGCTAAGTGACTTGTGGGTCACCTTGAAGTCTTGAAGCAAAAGCGGTTCAAGCAAACACACCAAACAAATGCCACCAATACCTGTGGCTTGAGCAACATTTTTGCCCTGGTAGTAAACCTACATCAGGTCTGTATCATTTCAACCCACAGGGGAGTATCACCTGCCCGGATTACTGGTACTGTGTGCTTCCAAATAATTTATGACTTAAGCAAACTTCTTATGGTTTTGTGGGGGTTTTCTGACAAAATTTCTTCAGAAGGAGTTTTGCCTTTGCTTTCCCCTAAGGCTGAGAGAGTGAGACTTTACCAAAGTCACCCAGGAGGGGTGTCCACGGCTGAGCAGAGATTCAAACCCTGGTCTCCAGAGTCCAAACTGCTACACCACGTTGGATCATTTTGAACGACACGATACCCATCTTACACATCTGCAGAGGTATTGCATAGATGGTGGATCACGATTGTTTTGCTGTTGTTCCAGAGACCAGGATACAAACCTGTGGATTCAAATTGCAAGAGGAAGAACTTCCCGATTGCCAAGAGCTGTTCAACAGTGGAATAACAGCCTTGGAGACTGAAAGTCTCTCCCTCGTTGGAAGTCCTTCAGCAGATGTTGGTTGTCCATGGCTTACGGCTACTTTAGCAGGGGAGTCCTCCACTGGTTGTGGGGAGGAGTGAATTAGGTGGCCATCGGGTCCCTCTGAACGACACGATACCAAAAAAGGCACGGATGTTGCAAAATGGGGAGGTGGTAACGGGAAGCAACCCTACTCTACCATGACCTATGAGTGCTTATGAATATTAATAAAAATTCCCATATTTGAGAGCTGAATCATTTTCCTGCAATCACCGTCTCCCTCTCACACTATCTTTAGATCAGGATTGTAAGTCTTCACTTATTATTTGATTCTAGTATTATTTCTGCACATCAGGAATTGTTCTTTTCTTAAAAAAAAAAGTGAGGACTTTTTAAGGCAAAAAAATCACACATAATTACTTCTTGCTCACAAGATGCAACATTTTTTGGACAAATACTATCGGTATTATGTGCCTTCAAAGTCATCAGGTGACTTACAGCGACTTCATGAATTTCATAGGGTTTTTTCTTAGGTGAGGAATCCTCAGAGGTGGCTTTGCCAGCTCCTTCCTTTGAAACATAGCCCACAGTACCTGGTATTCATTGGTAGTCTCCCATCCAAGTATTAACCAGGGTTGATCCTGCTTAGCTTCCCGGATCAGATGAGATCTGATGCTTTTGGGATATTTAGACCACCACAAATACTAAATCTGTGTATAAAATACAAGAGCTTCTGTGCTTAACAGATTTTTTCTTGCCAAACACTGCGTCTTTGGAGTTGGAGATGCAAAGCACAAAAACCTCATGACAATTAACAATTTTTTTCAATAAGGTATTTCAATATATTGAGATACTCTTTCCTCCTGAGACCAGGAAATAAATTTAAGAGTATTCCTTATTTTCAATGGGCTCTCAAGAAGTCTTGCAGTGAACAGCTTTTATTTCAAATTGGTGATCCAATTTTAGAATCGGTACAGCTGCTCTAGGGATGTATTTCTTTGCTAATTTCATTCTCGAAAGGAACAATGAGTAATTTTAGCAATTTTCTTCCCACTAAGAGAAAGTCTTTGAAGACTGCATAGTTTCCAAGACTTCTCACAGTTTGAGGGATTAATTCGACATAAAATTGGCAAATATGGATTTTTATTTTTTTATTTTTTATTTTTTTGGTGGAGAAAAGTAGCATTTTCTGTGCTGGAAACAACATTTTCTTCACAGAAAGTAATATTTTTATCCAGAAAATGTTGCTTCCTGAACAGAAAATTCTGTGCACACAAAATTTTGTTTTCTGCACAGAACAAGCATCTGAATTTTGTGCAAAGTAAATCCTAAACATAAAAAATTCTTGTCAGTCCAGGATCCTCCTCAATACATTCATTGACTCCTGACAATGAAAAAACAATTATTTTTTGCATTTTTTGAAATATTTTCAAAGATTCTTTCCAAACCTGGTACTACAAAAAGCTTCCATTACCCCCACGTTTTTCCAAGAGGGAATTTGATTTTGACTTGGTAGCTCAAGGAGATTAACTTTACAGAGAAGAATGACAGCTTCTGGCAGGAGTTTTGGGGGGGAAAATATCACTTATTATTGCATATCTATTTTTTCCCCAGAGTGGTATGAACAATAATACTCCTTTTGCTAGCAAATTTTCCTGACGCTGCCATGGCTTTGATAGAGGCCGAAGCGTCTTAAGGCAAAAGAGATAAATAACAAGGTTACGCCCTTTTTTTTTGAAGAAGGAACGAAAAGTTACCGATTGCCAAGCCTCTTCATCTCACACATAGCTTTGAAACCCAGTCCCAGAGACAGAGAAGAAAGAAAAAATACTGTTTATCTTTGCTCAGCAAACAAATCGAAGATGTCCTTGAAGTGTTAAAAAATAAGTCTCACAACATGTTTCCAGAATCTACAGACGGCCACGTATGTTTTTACAGATGGGCTGAAATTCTTTAAGATGGGCTGGCATTCTTTAAGGAGGCTCCCTGGTTTTAGGACAGGGCTGTGCTGAGTACAGAATCATAAGATCATAGACTCTTGGAGACAGAAATGACTACAAGGGCAACCTAGTCCAACCCTGTCCTGCCAGGCCGGAAGACGTAGCTAAAGAACTCCTGAAAGATCATAAAATCATCCAGTTGGAAGAGACCACAAGGGCCACCAAGTCCAACCCACGGCCATCAAGGCTATACAATCAAAGCACTCCCTTTGAAAGATGGCCATCCAGCTCGGCTTAAAAACCTCCAAAGAACGAGACTCCACCAAACTCCATTCTGGCAGTGTACTGCAGTGCGAAATGGCTTCTGCCGTCAGGAAATTCTTCCTAATGTTCAGAGGGTATCTCTTCTCTCGAAGTTTGAAGCCATTGCTCCATGTCCTAGTCTCCGCGGTAGCAGAAAACAGGCTTGCTCTGTCTCTTCCATACGACATCCCTTCAAATATTTAAACAAGGCCATCACGTTGCCTCTTAACCTTCTCTTCTATAGGCAGAACATCCCCTACTCCCTAAGCCACGTCCTCTTAGGGCTTCATGGTTTCCAGGCCTTCTACCATTTTGGTCGCTCTCCTCTGGACGCTTTCCAGCTAGTCAATATCCCTCCTGAGCTGTGGTGCCGAAAAGTGTACAACCTGATCTTATTTTGGAGATTGATGTGGCGTTTTCTTTATCCTGATGTATTTCCTAGGAACTCCCAAGCATTACAAAGGACTTTTCAGCCCTACTTCCCAGACCAGATTAAATTAACACGGCATTTTCTGAAATGAAATGTATCTCATAGAATCATAGAGTTGGAAGAGACCCCAGGGGCCATCCAGTCCAACCTCCTTCTGCCATTCAGGAACTCACATCAAAGCACTCCCAACAGATGGTCATCCAGCCTCTGCTTACAAACCTCCAAAGAAGGAGACTCCACCACACTCCATGGAGGCGGCAGCATCTTCCAGTGCCGGACAGCTGTGACCGTCAGGAAGTTCTTCCTGAGGTTCAGGTGGAATCTCTTTTCCTGTAGTTTCCATCCATTGCTCCTTGTCCTAGTCTCTGGAGCAGTGGAAAACAAACTTGCTCTCTCCTCAACATAACATCCCATCAGATAGTTAAACATGGCTCTCATGTCCCCTCTTCACCTTCTCTTCTGCAGACTAAACCTACCCAGCTCCCTAAGCCGCTCCTCAAAGGGTTTCATGGCTTCCAGACCCTTCACCATTTTGGTCGGCCTCCTCTGGATCTGCTCCAGCCTGACCATGTCCTTCTTGAAATGAGGTGCCCAGAACTGGTCACAATATTCCAGATGAGGTCTAACTAAAGCAGAATAGAGCGGTACCATCACCTCCCTCGATCTAGACACCATACTCCTATTGATGCAACCAAGAATCACATTGGCTTTACCTACTCTACTGTATCTTTGCTTGCATTCCTATTTGTATTATCCCAGAACTAGATAGCCATCCAAAGTCTGATTGAAGAGCTCCAAAACATTAGGGGCCAACATCCTTCAAGGCAACCTGTTCCACCGTTGAATAGCTCTTACAGTACTGAAGTTCTTCTGAATTTTTAAAGTGGGCTCTCTTCTCTTGTAGTTTAAACCCATTGGCTTGTGTTCTAGTGCACTGGTTCTTAACCTGGGATCTGTGGACCCTCAGGGGGCTGCGATGTCCTCAGAGGGGGTCCGCGGAGACTTGAAGAAATGTTATGAGCTTTTACACTTAAAACAGAAAAAGAGGGAAAAAAGACAGAAACACAAATTTGTACAGAATACTTCCAATAAAAATATAATAGGACTGTGTTCATTTACTTATTTCTCCTTTCTCTCCATATTTGAAGACCCTTGATGAGCAGCTTTAAATAAACATTTGACACACTTTATGGTTTTAAATCTTAAGTCTTGGTGCTCCAAAGCAACAAAAGACATTTAAAGAGGGTCTGTAGTGAAGAAAAGATTAAGAATTGCAGTTCTAGTATTTGAAGCAGCAGAAAGCAAGCTGGCTCGATCGTCTACATGACATCCCTTCAGATATTTAAAAAGATAGCTATCAATGTCACCTCCCAGTCTTCTTTTCTCCAAGATAAGCATAAGCATTTCCCCAACTTTTTCCTCCCATGGCTTTCTTTCCAGATCTTTGGCCATCTTGATTGTCCTCCTCTGGACACATTCCAGCTTGTTCATATTCTTCTTCAGCTGTGGTTCCCCGAACTGGAAACAGGATTCCAGGTGAGATCAGACCAAAGCAGACAAGAGTGGCACTACTACCTCCTTTGATCTGGACACCATACTTCTGTTGATATCATCATCATCATCATCATCATCATCACCACCACCACCACCACGATCACGATAATCAGGTCAGTTCCACAATTTACTGAATGTTAGTACCTGGAGCACTGAACTGTTACAATATCTTATATTATAATGTATAATATATATTTTGGGTGACCAAAATGGTGAAGGGTCTGGAAGCCAAGAAGGTCTATGAGGAACAGCTTAGGGAGCTGGGGACGTTTAGTCTGCAGAAGAGAAGGTTAAGAGGGGACATGATAGCCATGTTTAAATATTTGAAGGGATGCCATGTTGAGGAGGGAGCAAGTTTGTTTTCTGCTGCTCCAGAGACTAGGACAAGGAGCAATGGATTCAAGCTGCAGGAAAGGAGATTCCACCTGAACCTCAGGAAGAACTTCCTGACGGTCAGGGCTGTCCGGCAGTGGAATAGGCTGCTGCCTCCATGGAGTGTGATGGAGTCTCCTTCTTTGGAGGTTTTTAAGAAGCTGGATGGCCATCTGTCAGGAGTGTTTGGATGGGGGTTCCTCCGTGGCAGGGGGTTGGACCACCACCACCATCATCATCATCATCATCATCATCACCATCATCTCAGTTTCATAATTAATCAGGTCTTACTGACTGGAGTATTGGACCATCACTGATGCAGATCCTACCCAAAGAACCTAGCAATTGCGTAATGAGGCCTGTTCCATGCAACGTCACTGTTTAAATGGAAAAGATAATAAGGATCAGTAAAATGGAAGGCATGAGGATAAGAGAAAGGCCGCCTTACAGGCAAACAGACTCGGTTGAGGAAGCCACGTTGGCCCTGAGTCTGCAAGACCTGAGCAGGACTGTTGATGAGCAGGGCCTTAGAGGTCCCTCGTTCATCGGGTCACCGTAAGTTGAAGTCATCTGGACAAAAAACAAAAAACTGTGATCCTATCTCCAGCAATTCCATTTGGATGTTTTGTTTCGTGGGTTTTGTCAGCCCACCTCTGACCCGTGGAACCGCAGTTGTTTTCTTTTCCCGAAGCGCTGAACGCTCATTCGGAGGCCTCGGTGTTTCATACTCGTTTCCCTCGCTTTGTCTTCTACGCTGCCGTCCCTGGGGATCGTCACTGTTTTAAGCCACGTGTTCCCCTTCTCAACCACAATCATCTCTGGCATTTTATGGTCTAATCGGTCATCAGTCTGAATCTTAAAGCCTCGGAAGATTTTTACTCACCGTTTTTCAGGCTTATGCCCCCACCACTTCTTTGTGGGTAGTAAAAGATAACTTTTTGGCATGGATTCCAAGGTGTCATTCCAACCACTTTGTCATGGCATTGCTTATACAACGCTTGTACAATGCTGCTGCACGGACTAAAAAGCTAGGATTACTATACAGTCATCCTCCACATTTGCTGGTTTACTTTCATGGTTTTGCTTACTTGTGTACATCTCCAGTCCCCGTCCCCCCACTTCAGAGGCTCCTTTTCCAGGGGAACCTGTGGCGCCAATCAAGCCACACAGTCTTTTAAAAACCCACCTCTGGTCCTCTTTCTTTTCTTTTCTTTTTTTAATAATTTTTATTAGTTTTACGTATATAAAATCACAATTCTGTGCATTGTTTACATCATTTAGATATAGTCACGATTTTCTTCCAACCCTCACTAGAACCCATTATTATAGATGTTATACCTGTACTACACCAATAATCATCAAGATACTTGTTTGTTTCTGCGATCCATCTAGTCCATCTGTTATATTACTCTAAAAATCTCCAACTTTTTATACATCATTTGTACAAGTCAAATGTATTTTTAAAGCTTTCATCGGTTCATATATATTACTTCTCACCACCCTTATGTTGTACACTTACTTGTTAGTTACCCCATTTCTAAATCTTTCAGTCATTCCCATTCTCTTTCTATTTCTTCACCTGTTTTACCCTTTAGTCTCTGTGTTACTACATCAGCGTTTTTTGGGTCCTCTTTCTTTTCCACCAGCCGCGGTTGGGCCAGCTAAGGGTGCATTGCAGCCCAATTTCTCAGCACCGCAAACCGACTCCCAGTGCCCCCCACACCCAAGGAAGGGGATGGGCAAGAGAGGGGAAGTCTAGGACCACCTTTCCCTCTCCTTTCTCCGACCCGGTTTGGACCCTGGGTGTCTACACTCCCCACTCTGCCTCAGACCTCTTCCTACAGACACAGGCACCCACACATTTTGATGTATCCGATTCTTCCACTTCAGTGGGGGTCTTGTACCCCTAACCCTGGCAAACCTACAGGGCTGAATGTATTTCAGAAAGTAAGAAAGGGGACAAATTTACCGACTGACTACTTGAAACCACTGATCACTATGACGACTCTCACTTTCAATCACAGAATATGAACACAAAGGCCTCCTAATCCAATCCCCTTCAGCCATGCAAGAATATACAACGGCAATGCTCCTGAGAGATGCCCGTCCAACCTCTGCTGAAAGAGCTTCAAAAAAGAAAGTCTACAACCTGTTGAGGCAATCTATTTCATGGCCAAACAGCTCTCATAGTTAGAAAAAGTTCTTCCTAATGTTTAGCTGGAATTTCTTTTCTTCTCATTTGAACCCATTAGTTTGTGTCCTAGTCTCCGGAGCAGGAGAAAACAAGCTGGCTCCATCTTCTATCTGGCACCCCTTCAGATATTTAAAGACAGATATCATGTCACCAGTTTAAATACTCTGAAGACACTAGATCCCATCTGATCATAGAAGCTAAGGAGGGTCAGCCTTGGTTAGCACTTGGATGAAAGACCACCAAGGAATACCAGGTGTTGTAGGTTATCTTTCAAAGAAGGAACTGGCAAAACCACCTCTGAGGGTCCGTTGCCTAAGAAAAACCTATGAAGTTCATGCGGTCACCATAAGTTGACAGGCAATTTGGAGTCACACGCCCACCTAAAAGGGTGATACAACATATGAAAAATAATTCAGGAGTACTTCTAAAACAGGACAATTGTCAAGCTTGCTGTAAACTTTCTGCTGAGAATTATTGGTAAATATATTGATGTACAGCATTTTAAAAAGCATGTATTTTTAAACTTTCCAAAGCTTCTTCAATGAAATCATTTAAAATTGTGTGCATGTATATGTATGTGTGTGTGTCTGTGTGTGTGTCCTTTTAAAGAGAAAAGATATATCTATTTATATATTTAAAATGCAGGATATGAATCTTAATGGAAGCAGAACTCAGGGAAAAACAAAACAAAACAGAAGTAACATATCTAAAGAAAAAAGAGGTTACCTTGACAAGTGAGATTTATGTTTTCAGAGAATGTTGTTTTACAAGAACTTTAAAGAAATGAGAAAGTTTATATAAAGCAAACCACATAAATCTGAAAAATAGTATTTGAAACTTTGGATGTTAGATTTAACAGAGGCACCAGAGCTATCTGGCTTTTGCTACAACTCTGAAGTTGGCCACTGACTGAGTCTTATCAGAAGGCATCAAACTGATTTGGGAAGCCCACAAGAAGACACGGCTTGGGAAATCTCACATATAACAAGAGCTTTAAAAAGTTACTTTTGTGGACCGCAGTTCCCCAGATCTCCCAACCAGCAGGGATGTGGGCACCATCCATCAGAAGTGCAGGAACTGCCGTTCAAAAAAAGTAACATTTCTAAGCTCTGGACCTCGAAGCTAAAATGTTCTTGTGAAAGTCACAGAGCGCCAGAACTGGAGCTGGTCTCCTCCGCTGGCAAGAAAGGGATCAGCTGCAAACCTGGGAAGGCCTTGTTCAGAATACTTGCTGTTGTTGTCGTTGTTGTGTACAGTCGAGTCAGCTTTTGCTTGCAGCAACCTTCTGAATCAGAGAACTCAAAGAGGACTAGGAAGCAACACGCTGCACAGGTCTTGCAAGCGCAAGGCATTCACACCTGCTGCGATTAAGGCCATTGCCGCACCAGGCTGTTCTAGCGCTATTATTCCACTTCCAACCTCCTGTGGAATTCTGGGGTTTGTAGCTTCCCGCGGCCCAAGAGCTCTCTGGCTGAGAATTCTAACCACCCCTCCCTAAATTGCAAACCCCAGGATCTCATAGGATGTTGAAAGTGGAATCACAGCACTATAACAGATAACGCAGAAATGGCCTTAGTCAGGGATAGAGATAGAGGAGCGTTAGGTCCAGAGGAGGGGTTCAGGAGCCTCGGGAGAGGGTTGGGGGCTTTGGGGTGGTGTTTGGGGGCCGTATTCAGCCTGCAGCCAGCACTTTACCCATCCCTGTCAGAAACGGTGGGCCTGCATCGGACATGTCGCGTACCCAGCCTCCAGACTGTCCTCGCATGGAACGAGCAACAGAACTGAAAGGGACAACAAGAGGAAAACAGCCACAAGGTGGGTTTGCAAAGGACACCATCCTCCATGTCTCGGCAACCTCATGCTCGCAGGCTCGGCCTTCGCGTCGTTGTTATGAGCTGTCCTTTGATGACTAAGAACGAATCCGAGACGCAATTTTCACTCCTCGCTTGCAAGGCTGACTTGAAACTCCGCTGCTCTCTGTGTTTATATTTAGTCTCCTTACCCTCTGTCTGTGTAAAAACTTTCTGAATCACATTCATCAAACTGGAGCACAGTTCCCTTTTTCTGTAAAGTTGCTCAGATCGCAGGTTGGCGGCATTAATTGGGGCTCTCCAAAAATTGGCTTATATACCGTTTCTTGTCATTAATTTGTAACATCTTAGGCCATGTATGTTTAAGAGCCCTCCCTCCCCCCACCCCACATAGGGACTGGCTGATGCCCTGGATAGACGCTTGGGGAGATTTTAATATATATGTAACTTCGTGGCAGAAACAGCTAAGGCACGGCCTCCTCCAAGCCCATCAAAAGCAACAGGGATTGTCTGTATTACTACTCTTGTGCAGGTCCTCCACCGTCCAGAATCAGAAATACACAACGAACAGGGTGTCTTGGTTCAGTTATGCAACGCTGCCCTTGAACACAAGGGCTCTGTTGGATAAATCACATGTAAGTAATGCATGATGTTTAATTGCATTTTAAAAACAATTTGAACATGTAGTTTTACCAATGAATTTGTGGGAATATTTGGAATCTATATCAAGCAGAGTACAGTGTAGCCAGTGTAATTAGGAACAAGATACTCTTATAAGGTTAAAAAAAAATAAAAAAATAAATTACATTCATTGTTTCAGGAAATCCTCTTGGGATAGAAAAAGAGCCCTTGTGATGAAGGGCAGCATTGCATAACTGAACCAAGACACCCTGTTCGTTGTGCATTTCTGATTCTGGACAGTGGAGGACCTGCACAAGAGTAGTAATATAGACAATCCCTGTTGCTTTTGATGGGCTTGGAGAAACACATCACCTAAATTTCATTAGAAGAGCCCACGTGCAGATGTATGTCATTCTGAGGCAGGACCCTCACGTATGATCCCTTCCCAGACAAAGGGAGACAAGAGGACTGACTACTTTTGGAAGAAGGAGAAGTAACCCCTGCAGGCGGGAAAGCAGCAAAAAAGATGGGGTACATAGATCAAAGAAAGAGACAGAAAGGTGAAACGAAAGGGCAGGTATGCTCTCTAGAGCCCCCCCTCACTAACCACTTTAGACAAGCGTTGATGCCTCTTTGGTTCCAACAGATTTTACATGTATTTTTACTGTGTTTATATATACACGCAAAGTCAAAAGAGCATCATAAAGGAATACACACACACACACACACACACACACACATGCATACACACATATATATTTTAACATACATATGCCAGATAACGATGTAATTAATCAAACTGAGCCTCAAAAACTGCTTGGATGAAGGCCAAAAAGATATTATATATAAGTTGCCCTGGAGATCTACAGAGTCAACAGAAGGAAGGCAGGGAGGAAGATCATAGACTCCTGGAGCATGAAACGGCCCAACGGCTGTCCAATCCAACCCTTGCTAGTGCAGGATTCTACCACCCCTACATGGTAGCCATCCAAACTTTGTTTAAAATCCTCTAATGAAGCAAGAATCCACCACCGTCTGAGGCAGGCTACTCCACGGTCAAACAGCTCCTTTTGCCAAGAGGTTCTTCCTAATGTTTATTTGGAATCTCTTTCCTTCCATTTTGATACATTGGTTTGGGTCCTACCCTCTGGAGCAGTAGTAAAGAAGCTCAGTGTCACGGGCCAGGAGTCAGCTTCCCTAAGTGAACAGCAGCCTCGAAGGAGGGCGAGCAGATGCAAGCGCACTGGGAGCTCAGCAGGCTGGGATGGGAGCCACCTGGCTCCAGCCTTTTTAAGAAAGGCAGAGGGTGGAAGTCCAACACTAGAAACAACACGTGTGTTTGCTGGCCCTTGCCTTGTTCTATGGATTCCCCGCTCACTGTCTGCTTGGATTCTCTGACCCTCGGACTGTCTGTCCTTGTTGCCCGCTGGATTCCTGAACTCTTGGACCAACTCTTGACTACACTTCTTCTCCACCCTGAACAAGCAAGCTCCACTGAACTGCTAAGTTGTCTCAGTTTGCTTGCTGAATGGCCTTCTGCTACCTCTGCACTCTACTGCCTGGCAACAGCTGGAGCCTACAACACTCTGGCTCCATCTTCCACTGCATGGCAGCCCTTAAAGATTATGTACCTGGTCACTAATCTTCTCTTCTCCAAGCTAAACACATCCAACTCTGTCAACCCTTCCACACACAGCTTGGTTTCCAGACTCTTTTAACCATCTTGGCTATCAGGAAAGTACACACGTTCATCTGATGGAGCCTCATCGACCTTTCCTGGAAAACCTTAGGGGGCAGAGAGCATCATCATGTCCCAGAGCACTGCAAGGAAGAGTGCAAAGACTGATGAGATAGCTCGGTCTACTTTGCTGACCTTCAGATCCATGAAATGTCAACTGCTCCCTGCTGATGACAGCCAGGCGAGAACATAAATCCACCAGGCTCCTGGTATTTCTGAAAGGATGAATTCTGGATCAGTGGATTCATTGTTGTGTATTCGATGCATGGGAGCATGTGGAAATTTGAGAAGTAGGTGGAAGAGAGAAGAAAAGAGGGAGAAATGACCAACACAACCTAGCCATTCCCTTTGGTGAGGGGGGAACTATTCTGTGACCAAACTACAAGGTGTCTTTTCACCAGTTCAAATCTCCGTGACATCTCAGCTGAAAGAAAAGCCACTTAAATCTTTTCAAGTGACTTAATCAAATAAGAGAAGGCAAGCTGTGATTAACAGAGCATGATTCAGAGAGAGGTTATGACTCTCCATAGCCTCATCCAAGAGGACGCTGTAGTTTGAGGTGTGCTCTTTTTTATTTTATTTTTACAGAATCAGATCTGGAAAATTTCACCTCTTCCTACCCACCCCACCATCACCACTCCTCTTCTGCATGCAATCCTCTTCAAACTTCCTTGCTTTTTCCTCTTCAAGTGACCTTTCCTACAAATATCTGGGCCTCTTGGAGTCGCTTTTAGCCATGAAATGGCACCAGGAAAAATTAGGAGGAACTGAATGTCTTCAAAGAACTACTCTCCTAAAGGTCATGTTTCTGGCATTTGTCTTTTGAGGAGCTCGCTTTTGCAGGACTAGAAATAAGTCCGCATGTTACGATCTTGATCCAGAATCCTAAAGGGGAGGGGGAAGGAAAAAAGACATTACTCTCTCGTAAAACTATAATGTGTGGGTTGCCCCATTCAATAAATGTGCGGTAGATTCAAGGCACACAGAAAAATGCCTTCTCCATGAGAGATCAGATTTATCAATCTATCACCGGGCAAACTGGGGGCCTTTGGGTCAACTGCATCCCTCCAGGGTCCCCGTCACACTCCATAAATGATAGTAGCTTGCTTCCATTTACCTGCCAGGGTTGCATCCTATAGAATCCTGAGAATTAGTTTTGTGAGATCCTCGAACTCCCTGGCACAGAACTCTAAATAGCTCACAAAACTACAAATACTAGGATTTCATAAAATGGAATGACGGTGGTTCAAGTGGTATCAAACTGCTACAGCATGAAATACAGCACAATTATATCACAGAGAGATTAATTATATTACATTCACAAACTGCTATAAGAGAGAGCCAATGCAGCGTAGTGGTTTGAGCATTGGACTATGACCCTGAGCCAGGGTTCAATTCCCTGCTCAGCCACAGAAACCCTCTGGGAGACCTTGGGTATGTCACACTCTCTCAGCCCCATTATACATTTGCTTTAGGATTGCAATACGTCAGAAATGACTTGAAGGCACACAACAACAACATAATACATAGCATGGAGAACCAGAATGGTGTGCTGCTTTGATGGTTCATTAGATAACAGAACCCGAGACTTAGAAGAGACCCCAAGGGCCATCCAGTCCAACCCCCTTCTGCCAGGCAGGAAACAAAATCAAAGCACTCCCAACAGATGGCAACCCAGCCTCTCTTTCAAAACCTCCAAAAAAAGAGGAGACTCCACCACACTCCACTGAGGCAATAGCAGATTCCACTGTCGAACTGCTCCTACCATCAGGAAGTTTCTCCTCATGCTTAGGCGGAATCTCTTTTCCTGTAGTTTGAAGCCATTGCTCCGTGTCCTAGTCTCTGGAGCAGCAAAAAACAGGCTTGTCCCATCTTCCATATGACATCCTTTCAAATATTTAAATACAGCTATCATGTTACCTTTTAACCTTCTCTTCTCTGGGCCAAACATCCTCAGCTTCCTAACCCACTCCTCACAGGGCTTCATGGTTTCCAGGCCTTCTACCATTTTGGTTGCCCTCCTCTGGACACGTTCCAGTTTGTCAAGATCCCTCTTGAATCAAGTTGAACAAAAGTCGCACTCTCTCCACCTCACAGGAAGGCAAAGGAATGCCTCCTCTGAAGTAATCTTGCCAAGAAAATCCTACAATACTGTCGTCAAAGAATCATAGAGTTGGAAGAGACCCCCAACGGCCATCCTGTCCAACCCCTTCTGCCATGCAAGAAGACACCACCAAAGCACTCTCTTTCACAGATGGCCATCCAGCCTCTCTTTAAAAACCTCCAAAGAAGGAGACTCCACCACACTCCATTGAGGCAGCAGCGTGTTCCAGTGTCAAACTGCTCTTACCGTCAGAAAATTCTTCCTAATGCTTAGGTGGAAACTCTTTTCCTGTTGCAAGAGAATTCTGGGAGGCCAGAGTTCAAATCCCCACTCATACATAGAAATCCGCTGTGTGGCATTCAGCAGGCACACTGTCTCAGCCACAGAGGAAGATAGCAGCAAACCTCCTCTGAATCAATCTTTCCAACGGAACCCAATGATGGCAGTTAAGCCAGATTCAACTTGAAGGCAAAGCCAACATCATACAGTGCTCTGAGTGCTGGATTCAAAATCCGGGAGACCAGGTTCTGAATCCCTGCTCATAAAGCGAAACTCACTGGGTGACCTTGGGCAAGTCATACTCTCTCAGCCTTAGGGAAAGGCAGTGACAAAACTTCTTTGAAGAAATCTTGCCCAAGAAATCTTAGGAGCAGGTATTCAGAAGTTGGAGTCAACTGGAAGGTGGAATTCTTGTTTGGGGGGAACAATGCCCAAATTTTAGCCCCCCCCCCAATATATTCAGCTGAACCCCTTGAAGAAGGAGTGTACAAATTCTACAAATTTTCCTTTGGATGCAATTTAGCAGCCAAATCCAGGCAGGAGGAGAACGCCCTTCGC
The DNA here is from genome assembly GCA_030412105.1 of Cyclura pinguis. NCBI lineage: Eukaryota > Metazoa > Chordata > Lepidosauria > Squamata > Iguanidae > Cyclura > Cyclura pinguis. Next base: position 3,655,259 of record CM059601.1, read on the forward strand.
ATTTTTAAAAATGTTATCCATTAACATTTTGGGGGTTCAAAAAAAAAGGGTGAGAACAACCTGCTTGAAAAAAAGAAAGCAGCTCCGCTCCACTTGCTGTGGTTTCCAAGACGCCCAGCAGCGAGCTGCAACGTCAGGCTTTTTTGTTTTTAAAAAGTTGTGAAAGCAGGCGATTTCTGCAAGAGCACCCAATGACTTCGAGCAATTGGGTTTCAGTCACTGAAAACCTGAAGACTTACTGTAAAGGCACTTTCTCACTTCTCACTTGAATAAAAATGAAAGTGAGTGGCAGGAAAGGTTAGAATTTCTTTCCCTTTTTTTTTTAATCATACAGTAGAAGTGGAGACATCTTGCAAAACTGCAGAGTTGGGTGGGTGACAACCACAGAAAAGAAAGTTTACGTGAATCAAAACAAAAGATGTCAGTACCATCTTGGTTCCCCCTCCAGCTCAAACAGGCCAAGGTTTTGCATCCAGGACACAGACCATCAGTTTACACTTGCTGGCTTCAATCCAATAGTGCCTTAGTGTAGCACAAATAGTGTAGCATAAATAAAATAAAACACAAGGCCTTTAAGGTCTCTTCCAACTCTGTGATTCTATGACTCTATGACACACCACAGCAGAAAGTATTGGATGCACAACCACAAAGTGCAATGAACAATTTCCAAAAAGTTGAGGCACAGATGAACAGTCTATGCAACTCTGCTTCCACCCTTATCAACAGAATACATCCATTGCACAATGCTAACTTTTTGGCTCAGCATGCACAGCATAATTTACATGTGCCCATGTCGCTATGTGAATTCTGGCCACAGAGCTACACAGCACCACCTTGTTAGTAAACTGTGACACCAAATGCAGCTGCACGTGGCACACACTAGGTGCAATGCCTTTCTGTGCACAATACTACCACAAGCATATCTCAGCTTCTGCAACCTTGAACTGAATAACACCATCTCCCATAAGCCAAAAGTATCCAACTGCTTCCATAAAACAATTGCAAATGCATAACACTAGGGATGTAATTCTTTACTAATGTTGTTCCAAGGGAAGCAATAAGTAATTTCACAAATTTTCCTTTTGCTGAACAGCTCTCAAAGACTACTCACTGTTCAGGACATATTCTGCACAAAATTCACACACAGTATTTTGGCACAGAAAACAGCATTTTCTGCTCAGGGAATGTTGTTTCCTGTACAGAAAATTCTGTTTCCTAGCTAAAACAAGCAGGTGTGAATTTTGTGTAAAATATCCCTCAAACTCCAAAGTTTCTCATCAGTTCAGGATTCTTCTTCCCAGGGTTTCTTGGGACTCAAGAAGCAAGCTTTGCAACCATTTCCCAAGAATGTTCAAACATACTTCCCATCCCTGCATAAGACATCCACGGGATTCGGGATATTCTTCTACAAGGAAAATCACATGTGCTGTTTAACAGATCTGATTCATGCAAACCACAAGTGGGTACGCTGCAGGGAAACTGAGAGATATACAAAAAGAGGAGAGAAACCCCTTGGGGAATGTGTTTGTCCCTCCTTCACTTACATCTCGCCAAAGGCAAAAAGTTCACAGTAGCTTGACATATGACTGGGGTTTGCAGTATATATGAACTTTCTGACAGCAAGAGCAGTTTGACAGTGGAACACGCTGCTGTCTAGGAGTGTGGTGGCGTCTCCTTCTTTGGAGGTTTTTAAAGAGCCCTGTAAAACACTGGGGGCATTTCCGCACTGGACTGTTATAGCACTATTATTCCACTTGCAACATCCTATGGAATCCTGGGGTTTGCAGTTTCGGGAGGGGCCGGCCGGTCGGCCCCTCCCAAAACTGCAAACCCCAGGATTCCATAGGATGTTGCAAGTGTAATAATAGCGCTATAACAGTCCAGTGTGGAATGGGCGTGCAACTCCAATAGGGCTTTTAGTCTTGGCAATGGCCAGAATGTGCAACTGTTGCTCCACTGTTCCGGACTAAAGCTTTGTAAACTTCTAGGACTGGAGGCAATCCTCTAAATGACAATCAGGGCCTTTCTGCCCTACACTGTTATTGTGCTGTTATTCCACTTTCAACATCCTGGGTTTGCAATTTAGGGAGGGGCCTTTGAGAATTCTCAGCCAGAGAGCCCTTGGGCCTCAGGAAACTACAAACCCCAGGATTGCCCCAAGGACGTTGAAAGTGGAATAATAGCACTATAACAGGGCAATGCAGAAAGGCCCTCAATTTCAATTGCCCTTGTATGCACAATACTGGAAAGAAAGGAATTATGTTGATATAAAAGAATGGAAATTAAAAGTTCTGGATATGATAGAGATAGAAAAGCTAACATTTTCACTGAAAAATAAGCCTATCCAGAACTTTGAAAGGGAATGGAGAGAAGTTTTGAATTGGATAAAGATATAGTATAAGAAGAGAAAAGAAGAATAAAGCAAGATTGTAGGTAATGTAAGGCAACAACATAATAAGGCAATGTAACAAAGCAGCAATGTAACAATGTAAGATTATTTTTTAAACAGAAACTATGTATGAATGGAATATAAACAAGCGGACTCAACTGGAAAAAAGAAAAAAGCTTGGAAGTGGGGAAGGGTTGTTTTTTTTAATTATTTTCATCTCAAACTTTAAGAAAAATATTTGAAAAAAAATTCAGTTGCCCTTGAGAGAGCAGGTTACTCCTATCAGCCACAAAATTCCATTTATCATCGCTCTGTCCTACATCCGAAGAAGTGGGTTTATATCCAGAAAACTTCATGGTAAATAAAGATGAGCCAGTCTTAAAGGTGCTGCCCTGTCCCCTTGTTTCCTCCTCCTTTTTATGCTGCAACAGACTAATACAGCTACTTCTGTAAAATCAACCAGTCCATCATTTTATTCCTATCCGGGCTTCTCCTTAAAAGTGGGACTCAAGGCAGCTGATCGGCTCGCTTCAGCACCACCGGCGGCAGCGCGGAGGCCTCCCGACGGGACGCTCTCGGCTACTCGAGGCGGGATCCGAATCTGCGAAGCAGAGGCCAAAAGGCTCCCTATCCCATTACCGAGCCCCTTACCCTCCCTCCGCCCTTGGAAGGAGTTTGCCAGCTGCTGAGATCCACCTGGGTGGGGAAAGGCAGGAGGAGTTCAGCCGGGACCACCCGCTCACCCAAAGACGCAAAACCCCGTTTAAATTGGGCCAAGCCTGTAAAACCCTCTCCCGGCCGCCGAGGGGCCTGGGCCGTGGGTGGCAGTGCCCTCGGGCGGGCAGCCAGAGGGCAGCGATCAAGGGGGCTCCAAGCCGCTTCGAGAGCACCAGGGAAAGTGTTTCTTTTCTATCTCTTCAAGTTGCTCACTGGGGAGTTGTCAAAAGGGAACATCTGTTTCTCTTCGGCCTTTGTGTTTGGCAAACTCTCCCTGCAATTAAATGTGGTGTAAATGAGGATCGACATTACAAATGCCATGAACTGAATGTTAATTTGGGAGGAGCTGCACAGAACGAAAGGGGCAGGTTGGGCGGAATGATTGCAAGGGGGCTTGTTACAGGACAAAAAGATTTGGCAATACTGGATTCGGAAGCGGGAAAGCAACCTTGGAGAATTCTAGAATCCTAGAGCTGGAAGACACCCCCAGGGCCGTCCAGTCCAACCCCATTAGGTCAGGCAGGAAGACAGTCAAAACACTCCCTTGGACAGATGGCCCTCCGGCCTCTGGTCAAAAACCTCCAAAGAAGGAGGAGACTCCACCACACTCCAGAGGCAGCAGTATATCTCGCTGTCAAACTGCTCTTGCCACCAGGAAGTTCTTCTTCGTGTTTAGGTGGAATCCTTTTTCCTGAAGTCGGAAGCCATTGCTCTGTGTCCTGTGCTTTGGAGCAGCAGAAAACAGGCTTGCTTCATCTTCTATATGACCTCCCTTCAAGTATTTAAACACAGCTATCACGTCTCCTCTCAACCTTCTCTGCTCCAGGCTACACCTCCCCAGCCCCCTGAGCTGCTCCTCCGAGGGCGTCACGGTTTCCAGGCTTTTTGACATTTTGGTCACTGTCCTCTGGCCTCTCTCCTCAGGCTAGCGACACCAACCGTGACCACACTGGAAGTGTCTACAACCTGGCAAAACTAATAGTTCTATTCCGATGGTTCCAGGAGGGGCACGTCCTCAGCCTTCTCAGATTCACTGGAGGGTTCTGATTCTACCGCAAAATCTCCTGGAAGGAGGCCTACGGAGAACCACGGCGTGTGCTCATGGGAAGTAATCTAAACCAGTGGTTCTCAAACTTCAGTGCTCCAGAGGTTTGGGACTTCATTTCCCAGAATTCCTCCCATTGTCTACGCTTGGCTGAGATTTCTGGGACCTGAAGTCCAAAATATCTGGAAGACCAGTTTTAAGAACCGCTGATCTTATAGCCCTATCGCAACGCACAGTTATGGTGCTATTATTCCACTTTAACTGCCGTGGCTTCATCCTGTGGAATCCTGGGGTTTGTAGTTTCCGGAGGCCCAAGAGCTCTCTGGCTGGGAACGCTAAATGCCCCTTCCTAAACTACAAAGCCCAGGACAGCATAGGAGGTTGCCACGGCTGTTGAAAAGGAATAACAGCCCTATAACCGTGCAGCGTGATAAGGCCCTAAGTTTGGCACATCCATTGCCTGAACCAAGGGGAGGGTAATCGGAATAAGCTCTAAGTACGAGTCAAAAAAACATGGTTCCAAGCTGGCCAGAACTCCTCCCCATCTTTTTTTGAAAAGGGAAAAAGTGGGGGGAAATGAAAAACTTTGGAATTCAAGCTTTCCTCCCTCTCCGAACGAGAAGTCCAAATCTGCATCTATACTGACACACAGGCCACTTCTGCACTAGCCCGTGATGGTGCGACGATTCCACTTTCAACCTCCCATGGAATTCTCAAAGGCCGCTCCCTAAACTGCAAACCCCAGGATGCCACAGGAGGTTGAAAGTGGAATAACAGCACCGTCACAGGCTAGCGCGGGAACGGTCACGAGGACGCGCACACACACAGGTCTTCAGCCTCCATTTCCCAAGCAACAACACCCTGAGCCTATCGACTATTTCAGCTTTGACACGAAGGAGCTGCATTTCTCACCGGAGCACTAATTAATTGACCCCGGCTGCTGACGGACTTTGGAAAACTACCACCTCCCCTCAGCAACTGCACCAAGTCCTCCAAGAATAAGTTGTCGCAACCTATGGACTCACCCCCTCCTGTTTCCTTGCTCATTTTCCAACAGCGTCCCAGCCAGGAGCTGTCTTTTCCAACCCACGAGACGACAGGACACGCAACTCTCTGCAGTTTCCCTACCAACTTCCCACGTGCTAGCGTTCCGACAACCGGGGAACCAGACTCCGCTCTCCGCGCCCGAACGAACTTACCGTCCAGGTGGCTGACTTGGCAGTCCTGGACTGTTTAAATGAGACGTCGAAGCTGTGAGGTCTTGGATAGTCTGTATTGAAGGGGATGGCAGGGGAAGGCGACAGGGTGTCGAAATAGCAATTGTCTGCAATGGGCTTCTCCCTACCCCATCCCTTGTATTCATTAGCCAGCAACCTCCTGCAACTGTTTGCCTAATTAATGTGTCTTCTCTACATAAGTGCTCTGAGGTTTGTGGGCCCTGCCTTTGTCATCTGCCCTGGGCTGCAGCAAGTATTGTCCTGTTCAAGTCTCTGTGTTGGGGCTGTTTGGTAGGATCTGTCTGTGGCCATTTCCACACTAGACTGTTATAGCCCCTCCTGAAACTGCAAACCCCAGGATTCCATAGGATGTTGCAAGGGGAATAATAGTGCTATAACAGTCTAGTGCAGAAATGGTCTGTGTTTGCACCTGAGTCTTAGGACTGGGGCATGGTATCTTTGGAGGCTGATGCGTAGAGGTTCATCCAAAATATGCATCACCCAGAAAAGCATTTCAATCACCTTAGGAAAGGATAAACATGCATGTACGTGACAGGTATGGAAAAGGCCAGGACTCCCCCAGGATACAACTACAGGTCTGCTGTATTTAACACATGATATACTTTTAAATATTCTGCTTTAAAAATAAATAATGTAGGAGAGGTTCTTCATGTCACTGCATGCCATGAGCTCTGAAAAGAACTGGGCCTGAAATCAATTAATTAAAAAGATACGTACATTGCACTGATTATGAACTGTACAAATAGATAGATAAATCACAGTAAAATAGCTCAAGATGTATTTCTTCATGGAGTGGGTTGCTGTGAACCAAGCAGTCGGCCCTGCAGGTACAGGACTGCAGTATAAGTTGGGGAATTCAAGGTGCTAGTAATGACATTAAAATTCCGTACGCTTGCAACTTCAGCACTTGAAGGAGCCCCTCTCCAGGTTGAGAGAAGCAACTGTACTCTATTCTGTTTTGGTCAGGCCTCACCTGGAATACTATGTCCAATTCTGGGTACCACAATTCAAGAAGGATATTGACAAGCCAGAAAATGTCGAGGGGAGAGCAACCAAAAGTAATAAAAGGCCTGGAAACCATGAAGTCCTATGAGGAGCAGCTTAGAGAGCTGGGTATGTTTAGCCTGGAGAAGAGAGGGTGAAGAGGTGCCATAACAGCCCGTGTTTAAATATTTGAAAAGGATATCCTGTGGAAAATGGGGCAGGCTTGTTTTCTGCTGCTCCAGAGACTAGGACACAGAGCAATAGCTTCAAACTTCAGGAAAAGAGACTCCATCTAAACATTACGAAGAACTTCCTAATGGTAAAGGGAGTGTGACCATGAAATATGCTGCTGCCTTGGAGTGTGGTGGAGTCTCCTCCTTCTTCGAAGGTTTTTAAAGAGCGGCTGGATGGCCATTTGTCAGGAATGCTTTGATGGCGTCTTCCTGCAGGGCAGAAGGAGGTTGGACTAGATGGCCCCTGGGGTCTCTTCCAGTTCTAGCATTCTATGATTCAAGATATATGTCTGCATGAGAAATGAGCGCTCCTTGAGGGGCCCTCCTTTGTGTCCTATCAGTCAGGGCAATATGCTGGCGGAGGACACAGGAGACAGTCTGTTCCTGCTCTGGAATGCCCATCCCCTGGAGACCCAACCGGTGCCAACATTGCTGTCATTGTACCACTGAGTTAAAACATGGGCCGGAATCCTGTTCGGCAGTTACGTCGTTGTAAGCTAGACCGCCCGTTAACTCTGAACTGTTCCGTATTCACATTCACCATTGCCATAACCGCAAATGCTCCTAAAACCCACCTGAAAAGCCAGGCAGCCACACCAAGGGAAAGAATTCTGCAGCACTGGTGGGCTGGAGTCATCCAGCCCCCTCCCGACAGGGAGCAACAGTAAGGTGAGGAGTTGCAATGCCCTCTTGCAGAAATGCCACTTTCTGGCAGGAGGGGGCTTGAGATGTCATCCTCCGTCACCCTACTCATTAGCGCTGCCGAATTCCCTTGTGCGATATGGTTGCCTAGTTTTTACGGTGGGTTTTAGGAGGTCAGACTCGGAGAGGGAGTGTACCTATGAGATTGTAACCACGTGCCGCGTGCAGGATCTTGGCCACGATTGCTTGCTAGAGTCTTTCAGGCCCCACTGCTTTTGCATATGTATTTATACACTTTGGCTCCCATATTGAGACAAAAGCAGGAGAAAGATCAAATCAAAGAAATAAGTAAAACCAAACTCCACACACATTTAAAACATGGTTTTAAATTCTTTTAAACTGTTTTTACAGTTTTAATTTGTCTTTTTAAAACATCAACTTGTTTAATATGTTTGTAGCCTTTTAAAAATCTCTCTCTCCCCCTCCCCCTTTATAGATATATAATTTTACGATATTTTAAATTAGCAGGTTGCTTTTATTGTAAGCTGCCCTGAGATCTTTAGAGAAAGGTAAGACACAAATATGTTCATTAATAAGTAAGAAATCAATAGCATCTTTCATTTTGAATCCTTCCTTCCCTAGAAACCAAACAAGATGACATTTAGCTAGCAGAAGTACTGCTAAATGAAGTCTCAACAAGGCAGCCCTTGATTTTCTATAAAAAGGAGAGACAGAGAGAAATAAAAAGAAATCAGCACAGGCGGGCAGAGAGGGAGAAATCAGTTACAAAACTAACCAAAAAAAAAAAAGATTGCTAAGATGTGGAGAGAACATTTGCACCTTTTCTCATCCTCAGTGAGGAATGGTATCTTGAACACATCAAAACACCCTGCTTTGTTCTTTAAAAGATCGTCAACAGCCAACAAAGATTTATTCCTCTGTCAGCACCTTTTTCTTTTTCATCTTCGCTCCATTTTTTTGATGAGTTTCACCTCCAAAAATATTCTGTTTAATGCAAGATAAACCAGCGTTCTTGGTACAAGCATTATTCCTTGTGCAGATAATAAAAACCAGCATCCTGTTGATCATTTCTGCAGGTATAACTGGCATTATTAAAAGTTACCAGTCTAACAAAATAACTTCTTGGACAACCATTATAGCACAGTTCTTACAGTTGTTGTTGCGTGCCTTCAAGTCCTTTCGGACTTACGGCAACCCAAAGGCAAATCTATCATGGGATTTTCTGTGGCCGAGAGCATGTGGCAGACCCAAGGCCACCCAGTGAGTTTCCGCAGCTGAGAGGGAATCGAGCCCTGATCATAGTCTAACAATCAAACCACTGCAGCACACTTGCTCTCAGTTACTGGAGTCCAAAAAAGTAACTTTTCCTAGCTCTGGGCCACACGCACCCTGTCACTGCCCCAGTGATCTGGTGGCCACACTCAGGAGCTTTAATCCTTTCCCTGAAAGTCATTAGCTCGCAGAAATCACCCCAGACAATATGATACGGCCCTCATGCTCCCCGTTTGCAACAAAATCTCAGCTATTTTGCAGGTGAAAGTAGCAGAAAAGGGGAAAATTTAACCACCTCCTCCTCCCACGGTCAAGATCCAAACCTCTGTCCCTTGCAACAAGCTCGTGCACGCCCGCACACTCTCCCGTCAAAGTTCAAAAAACAGCAGGTGCCCTTTGCTACGGAAGAACTGTAGCTTGCCCCCCCCCATTTTTCTTTTTTTTTTACAAACAATGGCTCCTCTAAAGCACAATTGTGCAATTTGACCCTCTTGTGAATCAAGTCTGGAATCAAGGTCCACTACTCAGCCCCCATCCTGAAAAATAGGAAGCCGTGGCTGATGGCTCACAGAATATATCTTTCCCAGGACTGCTTTTAAAAAATCCAGCCTCGGCCAGTTCCACGCCCTCTAACCGTCTCCGTTCGAAAAGAACAGTTCCGATTAATCCCCTTGCATCCCACTTTTTCAGTTGCTTTTAAAATGGCTTGGTTTCTGTATCCACCTCTGCTTTCATCCTCCTGTTCTTCAACTGCTGCAAACTCAGGCTGTTTCCACACTGCACTGCTATAGTGCTATTATTCCACTTTCAACCTCCTGTGGAATCCTGGGGTTTGCAGTTTAGGGAGGGGCCCTTAGGAGTCCCAGCCAGAGAGCTCTTGGGCCTCAGGAAACTACAAACCCCAGAATTCCACAGGAGGTTGAAAGTGGAACAATAGCTCTATAACAGCGTAGCTCAGAAATGGCCAAAGTTCAAGGTGCAAAAATAATTTGCATTTGGTTAACTCAGCAGTGGGGACAGGAGAAAAGGGGACAGGATCTTGCCCTTCTCAGGGGGCTCAGGCAAAGACCAACTGCCGCAACCTCTCCTTGGTTGCGTGTTCCTCCTCACAAATAAGTTGTGCGATCTTGGCCACACACCGATCTTGCTCGGCCACACGTCCGAGTTCTCACCTCGGAAAACACTGGAGTGGATGTAATTCCACCCAAAATTCCTGCCTCCCCCTCCTAAATACTGCTGGCAGGGGGGGGGGTTAATCGCAACCACAGCCACCTGACGACTTATGGCTCAGCAGAAGCACCAAACGGCCACAAAGGGGAACTCGGAATCCCAACAGAGGGAGCCCCGAGGCAACGATTAGAGGTCCTTGCAATGAAAGACTAGACGCAGGGAAATCCTACGCTTGTGTCAATAGCGAGACAATAAGCTGGCAGGCAGCTGGAGAGAGGCACAGCTTGGGAAAGTTACTTTTTTGGACTACAACTCCCAGAACACACTCCCAATCAGCATGGCTTGGAAAAGTTACTTCCAACAAAAACTACATATTCTGTCATCCTCCCCACTTTGCCAGAAGGATGGCCATCCTCTCCACGGAATTTTGGGAGTTGTAGTTCAAAAGAAGCTATGTCCCTTTGGCTTGGCAGGGAGTGACTGTGTCAGGGATCCATTTAAGGATGACATTCTTTACTCATTTCCTTCTCAAAGGAAGCAACCAGCAAACCGAGCACTTTTCTTCCCGCGGCAAGAATGCCTTTGAAAACTTGCACTTTTCAAAGATCGTTCACCGTTCTGTGCAATTTCTTTTTAAAGAAAGGTCATTTGTCATTGTTCTGCACAGAAACCACAATTTCTGTGAAGAAAATATTGTTTTTTCTGCAGCGGTGGAGCTCGGAGTGTGTGGAGGGGGGCGGGAGGGGGCACGGTCGCGGTGGGGGCACGATGGCGGTGGGTGGGGGCATGGCCATGGCACGCGGGGGCATGGCTACGAGTCGGGACGCCCCGAAAACATTGCCGCCCGGGGCCAACCACCTCCATCGCCCCCCCATCCCTACACAACTGTTTTTCTGCAGAAAATGCTGTAGATGGGACATATTCTGTTTTCCTAGATTTATATGCCACGCACCACCAATACCTCCTTCCCACCCAAAATAGCCAGGTAACTCTTTAACAGCGAGGAGCAGACAGCAACAGACGCCTTGCATAATTTTGTTGCTGGAGGCAACTTCTGTTCTCTCGGAACGACTCAGTCGACACAAGCGGCACGCCTCCCCCCGCCCCACCATGCGTGTGCGCGTGCACGCTTTTCCATTTCACGCACCTCACTGCAGTCTGAGCTGAGTGCACAATAATGGTTTTTACCGTACTCTTAGTCAAAACGAGCAGCAGGGTTTGGGTTACAAAGGAGTCATGTGGCCTGTTGCGAAGTACCAGCCTTCCTTCACTGCTCTGTTTTGTTCCATTCCTACTCTTCAAGGCACTAAAGAATGGCTAGGATTGTCAGAGCAAGCAGGAAAGGACCATGAAAATGTCAAATCAGCCAATTCTTGGTTGCATCCATAGGAGTATTGAGGGAGGTAATGGTACCACTCTATTCTGCATTGGCTGGGCCTCATTTGGAATCCTGTTTCCAGTTCTGGGCACCTCAATTCAAGAAGAACATCGACAAGCTGGAGCGTGTCCAGAGGAGGGCAACCAAAATGATGAAGGGTCGGGAAGCCATGAAGCCCTCTGAGGAGCGGCTTAGGGAGCTGGGGATGTTTAGTCTGCAGAAGGTCAAGAGGGGACATGATAGCCAGGTTTAAATATTTGAAGGGATGTCATGTTGAAGAGGGAGAAGGCTTGTTCTCTGCTGCTCCAGAGACTAGGACACAGAGCAATGGATTCAAGCTGCAGGAAAGGAGATCCCACCTGAACCTCAGGAAGAACTCAGGCCAGAGCTCTCCGGCAGTGGAATCTACCACTGCCTCCATGGAGTGTGGTGGAGTCTCCTCCTTCTTTGGAGGTTTTTAAGCAGAGGCCAGATGGCCATCTCCTGGGAATGCTTTGACGGGTGTTCCTGCATAGCAGGGGGTTGGACTCCATGGCCCCTGGGGTCTCTTCCAACTCTATGATTCTATGACGCCTCATTTTCAATGTTGCTGTATGCCTTCAAGTTGTTTCCAACTTAGGTGACCCTAAAGCGAACCTATCATGGGGCCATATTGGCAATATTTGTTCAGCTGGGGGTTCGTCTTTGCCTTTCTCTGAGGCTGAGACAGTGGGACTTGCCCAAGGTCACTCAGTGGCCAAGTGGGGATTCAAACCCTGGTCTCCAGAGTCACAATCCAATGCTCAGAACACTGCACCGTGCCACTTATTTATTGACCATACTTGTATGCAGCTTTTTCTCCCAGAATGGGACCTAAGGTGGCTTCCAAAAAGAAATCTAACCATGTTAAGAATTGTTGAAACACTGAAGAGAAATTCTTGGGGAAAGAAACAGAAGGTAGCCCAGGGTACTGAGCGCTGGGCTTGATCTCAGAAATCCTGCCTTCAAGCTTCACAGCGACTCTGTACTTCTGTGTCTCAGATCCCCAAAACTAACCTGGAAATGGGAAGAAGGCCCTTTGCAGGGTCACTGCAGAAGACCCTCATGCTGGGAAAAGTGGAAGGCGGCAGGGGGAAAAGAGGCAGACCACCTTACAGGTGGATTGATTCAACAAAGTTAGCTATGGCTGCTTTGAGAGTGCAGGACTGGAGGTCTCCCATTCAGGGGGTCCTCGTAAGTCAAAGTCAACTTGACAGCAAGGGAGAAGAAAGAAAGAGAAGAAAGACAAGAATGCCTTTAAGAATGGGAGAGTTCCACTGATACAAAGGACTGTCAAAAGACAAAACAAATGAGCCTGAGAACAAACCAAGCCAGAACTCTCCCAGAAGCCAAAATAATTAAGCTGAGGCTGTCCTACTTTGGGCAAATAATAATAATGATAATATTTCTCACTCAACTGGGTAAAAACTAACAAAATGAATTTTAACAGGGAAAAAATGTAGGGTACTACATCTAGGAAGAAAGAATGAAATGCACAGATATAGGATGCGTGATATTTGGCTTGAAAACAGCATGTATGAAAGGGATTTAGGAGTCCTGGGCCATTTCTGCACTACACTTTTATAGCACAATTATTCCACTTTCAACATCCTATGGAATCCTGGGGTTTGCAGTTTCGGGAGGGCCTGGCCCCTCCCAAAACTGCAAACCCCAGGATTCCATAGGATGTTGAAAGTGGAGTAATCGTGCTATGAGAGTGTAGTGCGGAAATGGCCTTAGTGGACCACAAGCTGAACATGAGCCAAGAGTGTGATGCGGTAGCTAAAAAAGCCAGTGCAATTCTGGGCTGCATCAACAGGCCCCTCCCTAAACTGCAAACTACACGATTCCATAGGATGTTGAAAGTGGAATAATAGCACTTTGACAGTCTGGTGTGGAAATGGCCAGGTCTGTTGTGAACCTCCCCCTACCCACCCACGAGAAGTGCTTTGTATGCAGACAACACTGCTGCTTAATGAAAAGAAGTTCATCTATGCAAAGGACTAGTAACGCAAGGAATCAGCACTATCCTTCACAGGATAATTTCACAGGACACAAGATGACTGGAACTTTGAGCATGGATTCGGATTTTCATAATTTGGGAATCAATGAGGCACAATCTAATAATGTGGCATGTTCCAATAGTGTTTGTTTTCATCGTGGTGCTATTTCAAGGGTTATAGAATCACAGACTTCTAGAATCACAGAGTTGGAAGAGACCACAAGGGCCATCAACTCCAATCTCATTCTGCCATGCAGGAAGACACAATCAAAGTAGTTATTGCTGCTTTTGGCCATCAAGCTGGCTTCGACTTGACCCCAACCTTATAAATGAATTACTTTTAGGAAGCCTTTTTAATGAACCATCCCGTTTGAGTCTTGCAAATTCAGGGCAACCATGGCTTCTTTGATGGAATCCATCTGCACATAGTACTTATTGTTTTTGTGTGCATTCACGTTGTTTATTGTCAACAATGACTGGTATCCACTATTCTCTCCAGGATTGAAGACCAGAGTTCTTCCTAGACCCACCTGGAAATTACTGGTATTTTTCAGAGGTATTCCATTCAAGTCTCAACAAGACCTGACCCTGCTTAGCTTGAAATCAGACCAGTCTGGTTGCATTCCAAGTGGTACTCAATCTAACTGCAACAACCCGATTTTGTCCAGAGACCCTAAGGGGAACATCCTGTAATTACTTGCAACCACTAACCTGTTGCCTTCCCAGATCTAGCTTATGGTGACTCTCTTCCAGGATGTTCTTGGCCAAATATGTTCAGAGGAGGTTTGCTATTGCCTTCCTCTGAGTGTGTCTTGCCCAAGGCCACCCAATGACCTTCCATGGCTAAGTAAGAATTTGAGCCCTAGTTTCCTAGAATCCTACTTCAATGCTCAAACCACTAAACGACATTGCCTCCGATATGGTGACCCAATCATAGGATTTTCTCTTTTTCTGACTTCCTGGAGAGAGAAAGAGAGACAGTTTATTTGGATATCCCGGTTCCATTTGACTTCAACCAGGGTGGTGAGAGTACTCTGGTTGTTTTTGTTGTTCTCAGGTGCCTTCAAGTCAACTCCAACTTATGGCATCCCTTTCATGGGGTTGTCTTGGCCAGATTTCTTCCAAGGAGGTTTGGCATTGCCTTCTTCTGAGGCTGAGAGAGTGTGACTCGTTCTAGGTCGCCCAGTGGGTTTCCACGGCCGAGAGGGGAATGGAACGCTGGTCTCCAGGGTTGTAGTCCAAGAATCAAACCACTACACCGTGCTGGCTCTCAATACCTTCCTGATAGTTCTTTAAGCATCAAATAAAAACTATTCCGCTGATGTGCTTTGATGGGTGTTCCTGCACAGCAGAGAGTTGGACTGGATGGCCCCCGGGTCTCTTCCAGCTCCAGGATTCTATGTTTCTATGTAGGCAGTCAGGAGTTTGAAAGTGTATGGAAGCTGCGGGGAGGTGGTAGTGGTGGTGGAATTGAGGTATGTGTCCCCTTAGATGCTGTGGCCTCCAGAACATTTTGTTTAAATCCATCCAACTGATTTTGACACGCAGTGGCCTGGCATCAGATGATACAGGAGTACAAATATCTACCCACAGTGGCCCCTCCGCTTTCACAAGGGTTTAGGGCGTAGAATCCTCGTGAAAGTGGAAAAAGGGGGCTGGGGGAAGCCTCACACGAGCTCCCCCCTCTTCCTGTTCCCATGCAAAACGGAAAGGAATGCGGGAAGCCTCACATGAGTTCTCTGCACCGGGGCAAAATGCATGGGAACGGAAGCAGAAGAATGGCGGGGGCAAATAATCAAATTTGCAAACAATCAAATTCACGCACGTCAAATCTGCAAATGTGGAAGGAGGACTATATATAAATTCAGTCCATCCGCTCCTCTCCTCTCCGGAGCTATTAGCAGTCGTGTAGGGACGTGGGGGGCGATTCGCCCCAGGCGGCAATTTTTCCGGGGCATCCAACCCCATAGCCACGCCCCTGCGTGCCCTGGCCACGCCCCCACGCACAGTGGCCCGCCCCTCGTGCCGTAGCCCGGCCCCCTCCCTGCACACACACGCTCCAAGGTCCGCCACTGGCCGCTAGCACCTGTTCAGAGGCCCTTCCTAAGAAAACAGGAGGACCCAAATTGAAAGGAATCTTTTATCAGTAGCCGAAGGCCTGAAGATGAATTGGTTCTGAAGTTTTTTGGGCTCACGCCAGTCCACGGAGAGGGGTTACTGCCCTGCCACTGCCCGTCCCGGGCCTTCTTTTGCCAAGAACACTTTGGAGAGGAACAAAACGCGCCCTTGATTTGTGTAGCCCAGAGCCACGGATTAGACGGCAGTGATCTAATATTAAGAGAAGAAAACGACTGTATGTTTTTGCAAAAAAAAGAGATAGGACAGAAATAGGCCAGGATCATAAATTGGCAGCTGAGTCATCGCAGCATCTGCTCCATGACTACCTTACTTCCTTTATTTTATTTTTCACCCTTCACTTCTCAGGACTAGATAATAGCTTTTCACAGGGAAAAAAAATGGTTTATCCACAGCAGGCCTGCAGCTAAAAAGGGGACATAAAAAGGAGGGGCAGGGAACACATATCTTCCCTTTACATTTATTTCCCCTTTCAAAGTAAAATACAGCCCAGTTTTCCTTTCCCTTTCCCCGCTTCAGATATAATTCAGGGTTCTCACTCCAACCACAGCCATGGATTAGAAGAATTTATGCACCTCCGAGTCCCATTTATAGAATGAGTTCAGCTCCCACTCGCCGGCCGGCTGCCCCCAAAAGCCACTGGAAAGGTGGTTGTGGCGTCTCAGAACGTCCACAAATATTCCAATGGTGGATGAGGCCGTGCGGGTGAGAGAATTTTGAGGAACGGTGATCACGGAGGGAGGTCACACCAATTAGACCAGGGGTGTCAAACTCAATTTTATCTTGGGCCACATCGGCATTATGGTTGCCCTCAAAGGACTGGTTGTATCTGTAAGACTATATAAATGCACCTCCTCTTTTATCATATTAAATAATTGCCTCTCTGCGCCTCTTTCTGCTCCCCCCTCCCCTGTGGCTCTTTCTGCCCCCCCCGCCCCTCCCCGTACCCCGTGAGCCCGATCCTCACATTGAGAGCCCCTGACTGCAGATATTCTGAAGAGGGGCCTAGCAGCCGGCACTCGCAATCTGCTTCTACTTCTGACCGCTCCTCCGTCCAACTTTCGCGGGCCACACGGAGCGTTGCCACGGCAACCTGCAGCAACGCTCTGACGGCGAGACTCGGACAGAGGAGCAGTCAGAAGTAGAAGCAGATCGCGAGCCCTGGCCGCTGGGCCCCTCTTCGGAATACCGGCAGCCGGGGCCCCGCAATGGGGGGATCGGGCTCGCCCGGCACGGGGAGTGCCGCAGCCGCGGGAGAGGTGAGAGGGCCCTGTGTGTGACGCATGCGAATTAGAGACTCTCACTCTTCTTCCTCCAAATAATAAAGGACAGAGGGACGGAAGAACAGATGGATGGACAGAAGGACAACAGGCAGTCCGCTTTCTCTGCTGAAAGGTATATTGTGTAGTTTTCTGAGCAAGTGCGATGATGAATAAAGACATTTTGGGATATCACAATAAGAGGCACAAGGCAATTCTCTAAAGCCACATGGGATTTATGTTTACAAAAATACCCCAGGCAGAAACTACAAGCAAGTTGAGGTCCTTTCTGCACAAGACGCTGTAAGGGGACGGTAGCGTAGTTAAGACGGATTCTCTCAAAGCACAGTAGCGACTCTGCATTCCGCACCTCTCCGCCTTAATACAAATAGAAACGGAGTGTCTCTTCCCCATTGCAGCATCCTTGTCCGCTCCCCTCGCCCGCCTTTGCCCCACTCCGCCGCCCCCGATTGGCCCACAACCTGTCCACGACCAGCCCCATTTTCTTAGTGCGCAGTACAGCGCTTTAAAGTTTCCGCATTGAGACAGCAGACGGGATGTACGCGGATGAGGCAGTGCAAGATTAATTTTTTTCCCCCCATAGTTCAAAGAACGCACCCTAGCGATGCTTGTGGACGGGCCAGCTACCGGATGGCTACAACATCGTGTGGAACTGTGGACCCAGAAATGACTATAACCCGCAGGTAATGCGTTTCAGTGACGCCATGCAGAAATGGACTTGGAGTAAGCTGCAGATAGTTTCCAGCTACACGGGTATCACCTTCGCACGCACAATTTTCCTAAGAGGTTTGGAATATCTGGGGAATTTGATAAAGCAGAGTGTACCTTATGGTCGACCTAGTGAGGTACCAGTGTGGTGTGGTGGTTTAAGTTCTGGAGTAAGACTCCAAAGTTCAAGTCCATGCTCATCCCACTGGAAACCCACTGGCTGACCTTGGGAAAGTCACACTTTCTCAGCTTTATTGTTTGAGCCAAGGAAAACCTAATGTGAAGAAATCTGGCCAAGAAAACTATGATAGGGTCCTCATAAGTCTCAGTTGACTTGAAGGTAGCTATGCCAACAACAAAAATGCAGGCACGTAGTGACTTAAAAATATGTATATAATTGTGGGCTGCATCTAGAGGAGAACAGGACAGCGTCCAGATTGAGGGAAGTAGCTGTTCCACTCTATTCTGCTTTGGTCAGAGCCCACCGGGAATCCTGTGTCCCGTTCTGGGCATCACAATTCAAGAAGGACACTGACAAGCTGGAGGATGACCAAGGTGTCCAAAGGTCTGGACATCACCATGCTTTATGAAGAACAGCTCGGAGAACTGTGTATGTTTAGCTTGGAGACGCGACCTGATAACACATTTAAAAATAGTCTTCCCTCACTTATCTGGCAGGCTAGGGACAGGAGCGCTGTCAGAAAAGACAATAGGCTGAAAAGCAAAACCCATGTGCTATATTGCAGGGAGCATGAAGCACTGGCAAGGGCTCACTCGGGACCAGCCGCCCGCGTGCTGCTGGCAAAGTCTCTCAGCTTACTTGCTACCTTTCCACGACTTAACACCCCAGCTCACTTTGCAAGCAATGCAAGCACACAAGCCTCCATAGACAAGAACTAAGGAAAGAGTGTGGTGCAGCCTCCTTCTTTGGAGATTTTTAAAGAGAGGCTGGATGGCCATTTGCTGTGGGTGCTTTGAGTGTGTGTTCCTGCATGGCAGAACGGGGTCGGACTGGATGGTCCTTGTGGTCTCTTCCAACTCTATGATTCCATGAGTGGAACGTTTCCTAGTTCTGCATCCCTCTGACAAAGCAGTCTCGAGCCCGCGAAAGGTTCTGCGGAATAAAAACGGTTAGTCCCTAGTCATTGTTCCATCTTGCCTGTACCAGTCAGTTACAGGAAAATATATGGCAGCTGGTGGTTCCATGTCAGTGGTGTGGCAAATCTGTTCCAGGTTTTAGTGAACTTTATAAAACTTTCCCAGATTTATGGGTAGGGTTCCACACCTTGGAGAGCTTCTTTAAAGTTCAGACAGAAATTGGGAGTGGATTCACCACCCAACTGATACAAAGCCATCAGCTGCCACTGACACAAGACAGGAAATACACCCCCATTGCCCACTTGTGCATAGTAAGACAAGGCGAAAGAGTTATTCCCCGGCTGAAACTGTCCAGCACAGAAAAACAGAACTTTTAAAAGTATTCAATGCACAACGAACTGCACGGAAAACATTTTTTAAAATAGGCTCAAAACTATTAGAATTTCCAAAGCAAAGCCAAGCCTTGAAGTCTTCCTTCCCAGACAGAGGAATTCCAGAAAACAGGAGTTGATTTTCACTGGAATTTGTTTCCTCTCTGGTACTCCAGACTGTCCCAGATTCTCTGGATATTTTCAAAGTGAAGCTTAGTTTTGGGGAAAGGGGGAGTGTTTCTGCCTCAGCCACAGGATGAAAATGTTCCAACTCTGCTCCCTGGAATGAAACGGGCGTCCTGTGTTGGAGTTATAGAATCATAGAAATGTAGAGTTGGAAGAGACCACACGGGCCATCCAGTCCAACCCCCTGCCATGCAGGAACACCCTCAAAGCACTCCCGACAGATGGCCATCCAGCCTCTGCTTAAAAACCTCCAAGGAAGGAGACTCCACCACACTCCATGGAGGCAGCAGATTCCACTGCCGGACAGCCCTGACCGTCAGGAAGTTCTTCCTGAGGTTCAGGTGGAATCTCCTTTCCTGCAGCTTGAATCCATTGCTCCTTGTCCTGGTCTCTGGAACGACAGAAAACAAGCCTTCTCCCTCCTCTACATGGCATCCCCTCAAATATTTAAACATAGCTATCATGTCCCCTCTTAACCTTCTTTTCTGCAGACTGAACATACCCAGCTCTCTAAGTCTATCCTTATAGGGCTTGGCTTCCAGGCCCTTCACCATTTTGGTCACCCTCCTCTGAGTTCATATGTGTGTTAAGATTTCCAATATGGCTTTTTTTCTGACTATAATCCTAAAGTTTTCAATCAGCATCTCCCATTCTTAGGACCACAAATGATATCAGACTACAACTCCCAAAGTAGTCAGCCACTATCGCTAATGGTTGAGAGTGGTCTGAAATTTTGTGATCCATCAAAACTGAGGGACTCAACCAAGCATACATTTGGCCACAAGGGAGTCCAGTTAAAAAATGCTTATTTTGCATGCAAAAGATCCCAGGTTCTACCCATTTTATCTGGGGAATCTGAGCTTTGTAATTATTCTTCCATGTCAGTAAGAAAGAAAGAAAGAAAAAATCTCATGCAATTTTCACCCCACAGCAAGAGATTGATTGAAAACTGTGCACGTTTTGAGCAGTACTGGCCACTCCGGGCACATTCAGCAGGAACAAAGTTGGTGTGCATATGTAAACCCAGGATTTTCTGTGCAGAAAAATTGGCAAGGGGTGGTCCACAGAAAAATAGGAATTCACCTGAGGGGGAAAAGTTCCTGTGCAGTAAATCTCATTTCCCTGTAGAAAAATGAGTTTCCAATGCGGAAATCTCATTCATTCATTCAGTCATTCTGCTCCCTCCCAAAACCTCATACAGGAAACTTGTGCCGAAGAGCCAACAGCAAAGAACTTGACACGTTGCCCTCTTCAGGGTTTTCTGATGCTTGAAAGACCCTTTAAGGCCAGCAGTTCTAATATCTGCAAATATTCTTTCCTTCCGTATATTGGTCTAGGAAGGCTGTCTTCTCCAACGTAATGCATGACTCCAATGTATGCCAACATGGTCTCAAAAGGTACCACGACTGGACAAGGGCAAAACCTCATCTGGGCATAAAACTCTCAGCAAAAGGACTCTGCTCCCACAGGAACAGTGAGAGACTGCCCCAGCCCCTCTTGGTGAATGGGAAGGCCTAACAAGCCAGGGAGAAGTGTGTACGTGTACAAGCATGGTTTGTTGTGAGTGTTGTCTTGCGCGGTTTCTTTTTTCTTTTTGCTTAGACCTTCCGTTCGACGCAAGCTGTACCATGCATCTGTAGAACAAACTGAAAAGGCCAGCTTCTGAAAGTTTCAGGAAGTCTGGGCACCTGGAAAAGGAACTGAGAAAAACATCAGCCCTGTGGTTTTGCTGTTGCGGTGCTAACTCAAAGAGTAGGTTGCACGTTCTTCTCTCCAAAGATGCTGTATTGGGCTAGCCGCACCTTCCTGAATTTGGCAAGCTCCAGAAGACTAGATCCCAATTCATCTATGGAGGCCATTACAGCACCCTGGTTCCATTTGTGGCAATCCTCTCCTCACGTTTTGTTGCCCGGATTTCATCACAGGAGCTCATGTGTGGTGTACAGGACATCCATGAGCACGGCACACACTTGCACAGGGATGTTGTGTGTATGGCACATCTATGTGCATCATGCAAAGCTGTGTGCATGCACCTCCATTTGCACAACATCATAATTCATTAAGGAGGAGGGTGCTGTGCAACTGCCACACAACTCTGTGAGTCATGAGCTATCTCAGCGATGGTAGATTTCAAGCACTGTTTGCTGTTGTAGTCAATCTGTGCCTTCATGTCAATTCTGATTTATGCGAACTCTATCCTAGGGCTTTCTTGGCAAGATTTCTTTAGAGGAGATTTTCTACCATTGCTTTCCTCTGAGGATGAGAGAGTGTGACTGACCCAAGGTCCCCCAGGGGTTTTCATGGCTTGAGTGGGGATTCAAACCCTGGTCTCCCAGAATCCTAGTCCAGCATTCAAATCTCTACGCTACCTATCATCAAATCATAGAATCCTAGAGTTGGAAGAGACTCCAAGAGGCCATCCAGTCCAACTTCCTTCTGCCATGCAGGAAGACACCATCCAAGCACTCCCAACATATGGCCATCCAGACTCTCTTTAAAAACCTCCAAACAAGGAGCAGACTCCACCACATTCCACTTTTTCCACTGTCAAACTGCTATTTTGTTTAGATGGAATCTCTTTTCCTGTAGTTTGAAGCCGTTGCTCCATTTCCTAATCTCTGGAGCAGCAGAAAACAAGCTTGCCCCATCTTCCATGTGACATCCTTCCAAATATTTAAACATAGCTATTAAGTCACCTCTTCGCCTTCTCTTCTCCAGGCCAAACACCTTCAGCTCTGTAAGCCACTTGCATGGTTTCCAGGCCTTTTATCATTTTGGTCGCCCTTCTCTGGACACACTCCAGCTTGTCAATATCCTTCCAGCTTTGCCTTTACATTAACCCTAAATTATGGAGACTCTATCCTAAGGTTTTCTTGAGAAGATTTATTCAGAAGAGGTTTGCTGTTGCTGTCTTCTAAGGCTGAGAAAGTGTGACTTACTTATGGTCACCCAGCAGGTTTCCATGGCTGAGGAAGGATTCACACACTGGCTTCCTCAACTCCTACTCCAACACTTAAACCACTCTGGCTCTGTTTTCCCCAAAGATTTCCCCACAGGGAAGTTGCCATTGCCGTCCTCTGAGGCTGAGAGTGTGTGACTTGTCCAAGGTCATCCAGTGGCTGACCGAGTGTTTGACCCCTGGTCTCCAGGAGAACAGGACCTAGATGACCTAAGGCACCAGATTCTGAAGCGAAAGCAGGGTCGGCTCTGATTAGGACTTGGATGGGAGACCACCAATGAATACCATGTTCTATAGGCTGAATTTCACTGGAAAGAATTGGCAAAACTCAGTATCCACTGCCTAGGAAAAGGTAAGAAAAGCTAAGGTTGCCAGACTGAAAACTAGAGATGGTTTTTGAATCTTTAATAGTTGTGCAGAAGAAGGAATTTCACCTGGTGTTGACTGTCACACAACCAGGTGACAAGCAACACCTGCTGAAACTCTGTCTTCTACACAACCACTAAAGGTATAGGAGTCCCCTCTAGTTTTCATTCTGGCAGCTCTAGCCCCAGATTTAGGAAATCCATTGAACTAATGAGAACTTGGGAAGTTAACATTGACATACGTTTCATTGATTCAGTGAGTCTACTTGAGTAGTGAGTAAAACTGCATTTAGGCCAATCTCCCCGTATTTTCAGATACCTGACGTGCAGTTGTGTTTTTTTGTTTTTTTTTTCAAAGCCAAAAAATTACTAGCTGGGTCAAAAACCAACCCAAGAAATCAATCAAGCAATGATATTACAAATACTCTGTTCCAAGAATGTTGCTTAAGACAGCTTACAGGTAAAAACAAACGTTAAGTAAAACCACATGCAGCTAAAAACACACACATACAAAAAAAACTAAAATAAGAAAGGTGTATTGCACTGTCTGTACAATTAAAAGCATTTGGAACATTAAAAGCATAGAAGTAGTAACAAGGCACTAAAACAGAAAGCTCTCCACATGTAAAACCACCAGTTTCTAAACATCTGCTAGAATCAGAAAGTCTTCACCTGTAGCTGAAAGGAGAGCAAGGAGAGATCCAATCCAGCCTATAAAGAAGAATTAAAATCTCCTGCAATTGGGTTGCTCCTGGTTTCTGCAAATACGGAGGACTGACAGGTACTGAGCTACTCAGAACAAATGGTTCTGAGAACTTTTCAGCATTTCACAGAGGAATACAGGGACACATAAGTGGGTGGTCAAGATGGCATAAGTTATTAAAGAGGAAGGACACACAAGCTAGGTTGCTTTTGCCTGAGCCTACTGGGAAGGGCAAGATTCTTCCCCCTCCTTTCTTCTTCCTTTTCCTAATTTGAGTGCAAACTACTTTTGTGCTTTGAACTCCGTTCACAGCCACTGAAGTAAGGCGAGGACAAAGCAGGAAAAATGGGAGGAGGAGAGAAACAAGGATATTTTAAAAGCAGCACAAAAGTGGAACGACAGAGGATGAACTGGGGCTGTCTCTACCGAATCAGGACATATGGAGGACGTGACAATGTTCTGCCTACAATGAACCTGCGTTTTCATACAGTCACAGAATCATGGAGTTGGAAGAGACCACAGGGGCCATCCGGTCCAACCCCATTCTGCCATGCAGGAACACCCACCAAAGCATTCCCAACAGACGGCCGCCCAGCCTCTGCTTAAAAACCTCCAAAGAAGGAGGAGACTCCACCACACTCTATGGAGGCACCAGCAGATTCCACTGCCGGACAGCTCTGACCGTCAGGAAGTTCTCCCTGAGGTTTTCCTGCAGTTTGAATCCATTACTCCTTGCCCTAGTCTCTAGAGCAGCAGAGAACAAGCCCGCTCCCTCCTCGACATGACATCCCTTCAAAATATTTAAACACGGCCATCATGTCCCCTCTTAACCTTCTCTACTGCAGACTAAACCTATCCAGCTCCTTAAGCTGCTCCTCCGACGGCTCCATGGCTTCCAGTCCCTTCACCATTTTGGTCGCCCTCCTCTGGACACGTTCCTGCTTGTCGATGTCCTTCTCTAACCGAGGTGCCCAGAGCTGGACACCGGATTCCAGATGAGGCCTAACCAAAGCAGAATAGAGCGGTACTATTGCTTCCCTTGATCTAGACGCCCTTTCCCTCTGTCGAAATTCATTTTGTTTCTGCTTCTGAGCCTTTGGGTATTTTGGAATGCATTGAATTTGGTGCCCGCAAACACTGCTGTGGCCCTAGGACATTTTTATAACTCTCAAAACAATGGAATTACCATTGGGGTGAGAAAATATTAAGTCTCTCTGTGCATTTTTTTTTCCTAATACACTTGGACGAGCAAAAGTCAGCAGACATTTCAAAGTCACAAGTCTATTTTAAAAAAAGAATGGATGTTTTAAAATGCAACGTGAACCAAGTAGAGCTTCCTCCAGTATCTTGTGTTCAGTCTCGGTTTGGCACATATATTTCATCCCGCACCACCCTCCCACCATCTAGCACGATGCAACAATTTATAATCCCAAATTTAGTAAGATAATAAATAAGACTCGTGGGATATTAAGTAAAAGCCCAGAATGACAAATTGCCAGGGAAAGCGGCTGCTTGACAACTCAAAATATGTATTTTGTTTCTTAAGAAGCCCAATTATGCTAATAATCCCCAGAGGATGAAAACTTGAAGTGTAACACATAACAGATGGAGCACTCAATGATAAGCTAATCTTACCTGAAAAATTGGAATCAAAGAAACTTATTCGTATTTATGGATATGGCATTTTAAGTGTAGCGCTTACTGGGGAATGTATAGAAAATCAATATGCCCTTTAAAAAAAATAATCTATGCACTCATTTCTTTTAACTCAAGGTGACTATTAACATTCTCTGACATACTTTACATCTTCCATCAATATTTCTTTCTTTCTGAGATGTCTGTTTCAACTCAGTTGCCTGTTTTTGGAAACAATTCTTTTGAAGGGTTCTACTTGGAAAAGTTACTTTTTTGCACTTCGACTTCCAGAGTTCCCCCAACCCGCATGATCACGTGGGCCAAGAGATGCTAGTGACCTGAAGTCCAAAAAAAGGTAACTTTCTGAAGTTCTCCATTTTCTCCCTTGCTGCTCTTTGGGGTTGAAACTTCCACCCAGAAAAAAAAATTCTGAGGATCTTTTATTCTTATTTGCTACTTATTTTATTTTTATTTCATTAAATTTATTATGTTACTTGTTACTTGCTATCTCTTTTTAATTGGCTCTGGTGCATTTCAAATAATTCTTCTCAGACAGAACTCAGGAGGAAAGGGTGGATGCTTGAGACTAACAAAATTCAGGGACACCTCAAACAGATCACGGGTCTTTTCCAGATAAGGGTGTGAATTCTCCAGTTTTGCTCAGTTGACCCCCAGGCAAGAGGAAAGGGCCGTCCGCAATCTCCAGCTCACTTAGCAGTTCAGTACCTTCCAAGAATTTGCAAGAGTTAATTGATTTGTTGTTGCACCCTGCAAAGACTCTCTGGAGTGCATACGGATGTATTCCAGGCTGCATCAATAGCAGTGCCAAGACCATGGGAAGTAATAATACCTCTCTATTCTGCTTTGTTCAGGCCTTATCTGGATTCCTGCGTCCAGTTCTGGGCGCCACAGTTCAAGAAGGATATTGACAAGCCAGAATGTGTCCAGAGGAGGGCAACCAAAATGGTAGAAGTCCTGGAAACCATGAAGCCCTGTGAGGAACAGCTTAGGGAGCTGGGGATATTTACCCTGATAAAAAGAAGATTAAGGGCATTTTGTTTGCATTTTCTTTCAGCCTAAGCTGTAAGTCACATTCTTTCCTTTGTATCGGAACAAAGGCGGAATATTATAGATAGACAACAGAAAAACTGTACAAACCACATACCGAGGAGGCCTATCTGCTGCAAAAAGAATTTTCAGTTTGGGCCCTCCATCATATTTTAAAAAGGATTGTACGTGTGTGTGTTTTCCGTCTTCTTCAACTAAGCAAGGTTCCCAAGTTCGGTGCATTAAATTAAAGGCATGATTCATAAGAAAACAAGGTTTTCGTGAGGCAAAGATGGCATGGAGGGGAGGGAGGTGAAATTCAATTTTGGATTGCCACAAAGGAGCCAGATACACATCCTGTGTCCTTTCCTCCCTGCGAGGCTAAAACAAGAAATCGGCACCACTGCATCTCGCAGCGACCTGTTCCTTCAAATTTAAAACCAGAAGGATGCACCAAAATAATAATTTTAAAAAGCCATTTACGTCACATCCCTAATCTCGTACGGAGCCCAGGAGATCGCCAAACCCGCTAATTACCTTCCGCAGTTCCGGTAAAATGGAGAGGCTATAAGGATTCTGGCTCCGTGATTAATTTCCTCTCACAGTCGCACCACCTATTGTGGCTGCAAGAGGGAAGAAGCGGTAATGAGAGGTTTTGGCTTCTTCCTCAATTGATTTCGAACGGTGCTGGGGCTTATGGGGTTTTCGCTCAGCCCGGACTGCAATGATGGACTTCGCCCTTGCCCGACTTCTGAAGCAAAACAGAGCAGAGACAGGCCAGCCTGCCGGTAAATGCCCGACTCGCCCATCCTGGGATACAAAAGACTGGGCTTAGAGCCACTTCCTCTTAGGCCATTTCCGCACTAGACTGGTATAGCGCTATTATTCCACTTTCAACCTCCTATGGAATCCTGGGGTTTGCAGTTTAGGGAGGGACGTCAAATCCCCACGATTCCATAGGAGGTTGAAAGTGGAATAATAGCACTATAACAGTCTAGTGCGGAAATGGCCTCAGTCTAACTCTCGCATGTACACCTTCCAGTATCCCTCTCTGAAAGAGAGATCAGGCAGGACAAGAAGAGTCCATTGGAAGTTTCTTGACCTTCGCTCCCCGCTGTACTTCTCCAAGAACCGAGGTAGCTAAAAAAGCTTCTCTCATGGGAAGAGTGAACAGGACTCTCAGCTGTCCTGTTCTCTATGGGGCATCCCCTAGCTGGGGTCACAGAACTATAGAATCCTAGATTTGGAAGAGACCCCAAGGGGCATCCAGTCCAACTCCATTCTGCCATTCAGGAAGACACAACCAAAGCACTTCTGACAAATGACCTCTCTTCAAAGAGCCTCTCTTTAAAAACCTCCAATGTCAAACTGCTCTTACCGTCAGGAAGTTCTTCCTTATCTTTAAGTGAAATCTACTTTCCTATATTTGAAGCGGTTGCTCCGTGTCCTAGTCTCTGGAGCAGCAGAACACAAGCTTGCCCCATCTTCCACATACGATTGGTGTTGCCGTGTATCTTCAAATTCTGACTTATAGTGACCCTAAGGCAAACCTATCACGTGGTTTTCTGGGGCTGAGAAAGTGTGACACACCCAGGGTCACCCAGTGCGTTTCCTTAGCCAAGCCAGGCTTCAAACCCGGTCATAGTTCAACGCCCAAATCCACGCTGGCTCATCTTCCCTCTGACGTCCTTTCAAATATTTCAACGTGGGTATCAGGTCCCCTCCTAACCTCCTCTTCTCCAGGCTACACATCCCCAGCTCCCTAAGACGCTCCTCACAGAGCTTCATGGTTTCCAGACCTTTGACCATTGGGTCACCCTCGTCTGGACACGTTCCAGCTTGGGATGCTCAGGTCTCATCCTGTATTGCCCCCAATCCCCTATTTGACAGCTTTTGACAACTGTTCCCTCACCAGAAAGGCAATCACAGACCCTCCAACATCTCACGGATGAAAACTGGGATATGCATGCCCAGGAAACATCAGAGCATGCTCAAAATGGCGGAAGTTATCGGTGAAGACAAACACCCAAGCTGGGAGAGGCTGCAGCCGTTAGATTTTGGCTGAACCTTCCGGGAAGGGCATGACTCAGCCCCTCCTCTCCTCTCCCTCCTGCTGAGTTCATTGAGCACAAATTACATCTGCACGTTGAACTCAGTTTACAGCAAGGGACAGGAGCAGAAGATGAAGGGGGAATGTGGGAGGAAGAGAGGGAAACTGGGACATTTTAATAGCAGCTGACAAGTGGGACTGCAGGGGATTAATCAGAACTGTCCCTGCCAAATCAGGACGGTTGGAGGGTATACACCCAGGCTTTATGTACCAAACGCCAGAAGTCCTTTGGTGGGATTGTGAGTGGCAGAGCCCCACTTTCCCCCTCTCTCTCGCTCCAGCCTCTCACCCAGCAGCAGAATAAAGTTCTCATCTCACCATGGCTAGTCTGTCATCTTGAGATCTGTACGGGGTTCAGAGTCTCCGTGGGATCGGATACCTTGAGGGAGCCTCGGGATCTTGCGAGAGGGCCTGTCGTAGGCCTACCTTATTTGTCACGTACTGATTTCCTAAAAAGTTGGCAACTTTATTTAGATACTTATTTATCATCTAATGTATTTCCCTCCTTAGTCCCTCTATGGCGAGATCTAGCAATGAATCATCTGTTTCACAGCCATTCCTCCAGCACCCGTATTGGTTCGTACCGGAGCTATCCACTTGCTGGATTCTGCTCCTGACAGAGGTTCAGCATCAGCCGCAGGGTTTGCAGCAGAAATGCCCAAAACAAATGCAAGTAGCAAAACCAACAATGGATCTACCACAATTGAGGGGAAAAAATGCCTTTCATTTTACAGATATCTTAATAAAATATGATCAGTTGCACTTGCAACAAAATTAACCAGACTCTTTCATACAACGGGAGGACAATTTCGTAGCAACCTGTGAATCTGCATCCAAACAAGCATGCGTAATGCACAATGTGCATTTATATGAACAATGTGCAGTACACAATGGGCAGTGATCCCTCCAGCCCAACTCTGCTTCCATAACTTTGCACTGAATACAGTTCTTCAGCATGGACAACAGTGCCCAGCTACTTCCATTAGGAAACTTGCATCGACGTAAGGAACAAACATATTTCGAGCAATTGTGTTCCTTGGCTTCATGGGAGTTTTAATCATATTTTGTGATATACTGTTCTAGTGAGAGAAGGCAACCAATTCTAAATCAAACGAACAAAGAGAGGATGATTCCTTAAAATAGAGGCAGAGAAAATGTGGCCCTAGGCCCCATTGTGGCCCCACTGGCTATTTTTTAAGGCCCTTCATCTGTTCACTTTCCTTCTACCACCTTTGTTCTGGGGGGAAAAAAAGCCAACTTTTCCATTCCTTTCGTTCATACAGGAACAGCAATTCCCTTTCTAAATAGGCTGCCTGTCATTCCCACATTTTTAACATTAAAAAAAAATACCCCCCTCCCCCTGCCCAGAACCAGAAGTTTTCTTTCCCAAACCAGCCCCTTCCAGTTTTGTTTTTCATTCTTTGCATGTTTTGGAGCATGTCTGGCATTCTGTGTGGCTCCCAAAGAACAATAAAATGGCTCCGAAAACCCACTGTGGGTCCCCATTTTTGCCTTACAAAAACATGAAGCTGTCTTCTTTGCCAAACAGGCAGATCATTACATTACACCCTTAGATTTCCATATTCTCTCCCTCTCTGAATGGCTGTCAAGCCCTGGGAGAGACTGCTGCTGTGAAAGCTGCTGTGGACGGCAGTACATGTGAAAGGGATCTCGGAGTCTTGGTAGGTCACAAGCCGAACATGAGTCAGCAGTGTGACATGGCAGCCAAGAAAGCCAACGCAATTCTTGGTTGCATCAGTAGAAGTATGGTGTCCAGACCGAGGGAGGTAATGGTACCACTCTATTCTGCTTTGGTTAGGCCTCATCTGGAATCCTGTGTCCAGTTCTGGGCACCTCAGTTCAAGAAGGACATCAACAAGCTGGAGCGTGTCCAGAGGAGGGTGACCAAAATGGTGAAGGGTCTGGAAGCCATGAAGCTTAGGGAGCTGGGGATGTTTAGTCTGCAGAAGAGAAGGTTAAGAGGGGACATGATAGCCATGTTTAAACATTTGAAGGGATGTCATGTTGAGGAGGGAGCAGGCTTGTTCTCTACCGCTCCAGAGACTAGGACAAGGAGCAATGGATTCAAGCTGCAGGAAAGGAGATTCCACTTGAACCTCAGGAAGAACTTCCTGATGGCCAGAGCTGTCCAGCAGTGGAATATGCTGCCTTGGAGTGTGATAGAATCTCCTTCCTTGGAGGTTTTTAAGCAGAGGCTGGATGGCCAACTGTTGAGAGTGCTTTGATGGGTGTTCCTGCATAGCAGGGGGTTAGACTGGGGTCTCCTGGGGTTTCTTCCAACTCTATGATTCTATGATTCTAAGTTTACCTGTGGGGAAGGAAGACAATTTAGGCAGTGAAGCAGTTGCTGCTCTTGGCTTGGTTGGGGTGGGGGAGAAACGGACAGAACTCTCCTTTCCCTTCCTTCCAAAGCCTAGGCTAGTCACATCTTCATCATCTGAGCTGCCTTGCATCATGCACGGGGATGCTCATTTGTGCTCTCCATGATCCTACCTTGCACATGATGAACATGGCACATTTGCATTGCATATTGGTTGTGCAACCTCACAACTGACTGATGAGACAGCACGGTGTAACTGCTCCATAACTCCACCCGGGTAAAGTTACACTCAGTACAGGATCACAGCCCACACCAGCCTATGGCTTATGAAATGCATATTCAGGGATGCTTGGCTTGCACACGTAGAGAAGTTGGTTTGCTAGACTATGGGGATTTTTCCCCCTTTCTCTGCCTTTTTTTTAAAAAATACAATTTTATCTCATAGGTAAGAGTAAGTGTTCCTTGGAGGTGACTCTAAGAGAACATTGGATTCTCTCTGTACACGATGCACGGCTCATGTTCTGCATTAATGGGAAGAGAGAGGGAAGCGAGCTGGGGAAGAATTCAGCCTATGTCTGGCATCCACACTTGGCTCTCCTCCCTCTCCCCTCCACTCCCCCATCTTTCTCGCTTCTGGCCGTATATGGAGCTGAAAACGGCACCGCCAGGTCACCGAGTGGCTCCTTCCAGTGGCAACAGGGTCGGCTCAGATTTCCAACTCTGTTTATCTTTGCTGGAAAGCCCAGGGCTCCCTCTAGGAATGGGCTGGAACCAGAAGGGAGAGCGGTTACCAACGGGGTGGGCAACAGCAGAGGGTCCAGGGGCAAATTTTCTACTGTGGAGACCACACAGACATCCAAAAAACAAACAAACAAAAAACTCCAACAACCCAAGAAAACAAAACTTTGAGCTTTGAAAAATGGGTATTTTTTTCATCAGATAGGCCTCTTTGAATGATTTACACAATGCAACGGACTCTTATTCTTACTCTTATTTTGCTTCTAAAAAACAAAAAGTTTATGCTAATCTGCATAGCAACACCCTGTGTCAACTAATTCTATGAGTTAGACAGGACCTTCATATACCTCTAAGTCTTTTCTTTACCAAACACCTGCTGCCAGTCAATAGGTGCTTCATAGGAGACGGAATCATTCATTTTCTCCTCACCGTTCACCAGAGGCACATCTAGGGTGGGACAACTGGGGCGCATGGTCTGGGTGCCAATGTCAGGGGGTGCAAAAAAGTCAAACCCCCCTCCTGCTCGGGCCGGCCTCCCCACTGGGGTCCTTCTGGAGTCCTAGTGGTGCTGCGTTAAATGCTGGTACTGCAGCCACAACATTGTGAGTTCGATCCTGCAGGGCTCCAGGGTGACTCAGCCTTCTTCCATCCTTCTATTGTAAACCGCTTAGAGAGTGCTTGGCCCTATAAAGCAGTATAGAAATGTACATGCTATTGCTATTGTTTCTTAGCCTGGTGCGGCAGCAGCGATGGTGGCAGCACATAAGGGCACAACTTTCACACTTGGGAGGTCATGGGACCACTCTGTTCTGCACTGGTTAGACCTCATATGGAATACTGTGTCCAGTTCTGAGCACCTCATTTCAAGAAGGATGTCGACAATCTGGACCGTGTCCAAAGGAGAGTGGCCAACATGGTGAAGGGTCTGGAAGCCATGAAGCCCTATGAGGAGCAGCTGAGGGAGGTGGGGATGTTTAGTCTGCAGAAGAGGAGGTTAAGAGGGGACAGGATAACCATGTTTAAATATCTGAAGGGATGTCATGTTGAACATGGAGCAAGTTTGTTTTCTGTTGCTCCAGAGACTAGAACAAGAAGCAATGGATTCAAGCTGTAGGAAAGGAGATTCCACCTGAACCTCAAGAAGAACTTCCTGACGGTCAGAGCTGTCCGGCTGTGGAATCTGCTGCTGCCTCCATGGACTGTGGTGGAGTCTCCTTCTTTGGAGATGTTTAAGCAGAGGCTGGATGGCCATCTGTCAGGAGTGCTTTGATGGGTCTTCCTGCAGAGCAGGGGGTTGGACTGGATGGCCCCTGGGGTCTCTTCCAACTCTATGATTCTATGATCCTATGTCGTAGGCACTGCTGAGCCTAGATATACCACTGCCATTCACAACTTTATTTCTCTCTATCATTTCTTCCTCTTCCATTTGCAGATACTGTTTTTCTTCCTAAGGGCAAAAGTTTAAGCTCCTTAAATTGTGCTTCACAACAGACACACTGAATCTTTTTGTTGGACCAGCTAAGTACATCCAAACTGCTGGAAGCTCCCTCTTGGAAGAGCTGGATCTTTCTTATAGGCTAAGGAGGGTTAAGATAAATTGCTAGGCCTTCACAAGAAAGAACACGCTTGATGTTTCTTGCTTAACTTTTCCAGGTTCTAAAGCTCCCAACAGACTAACAAACAACCCACAAATGCTACAACTGTAAAAGCTTGATCGCTGGAAAATCTGCATTTTCATGCTTCTTGTCTTCATGACTGACAACAGAAACCAAACAGGTGGGTTTTTTTTCTTGGACCTACAAAGAGGAAAAAATATAGTCCTTCCTCCACATTTGCAGGTTTGATCTTTGTGAATTTGATTATTCACAAGGTGCATGAGTGCCCCCATCCCTTGTCTTCCTCCCATTCCCTTGTGTTTTGCCGGGTACAGAGGAGCAAGGCAAGAGCGCCCAGGCAAAAGGCAAGGGAATCGGATGGGAGGAAATCACACGTGTGTCTTCCTTCTCCCGTCTGGTGCTCCACCCTCTCATTTCCGTGCCTTTTGCCCGGTGCTGAGAACCTGGGCCGAGGCAAAAGGCAAGGGGGTGGGGTGGTGAGAAGGCATGCATGCATCGATGTAAAGTCGAAGGCTTTCACGGCCAGAATCCACGGGTCGTTGTGGGCTTTTCGGGCTATGAGACCATGTTCTAGTAGTATTTGCTCCTGACGTTTCGCCTGCATCTGTGGCTGGCATCCTCAGAGGAGCTGGTGGAATGGAGAATATGTACTTGTGTGATCCCCGGCAGACCGATCCCGCCGGAAAAATCAGCAGTAGCAGAACATGTTATAAACCAGCCTGGACACAGAATGCTATTTGAAAGCACAGAAATTCTGGACCATTTGGACAACTACTACATCAGACTACACAGAGAGGCCACTGAAATCCATAAACACCTGGACAATTTTAACAGGAAAGCAAACAAAAGTTGGCTACCAGTACTGAAAAGCACTAAAGACTCAAAAATATGCCAATGAACACCACCCAGACTCAGGAGGTCTCTCTATAGGAAACAATACAGTGGATTGCTAACAGGTACTTAAACGCACACACAACTGTTATGCACACCCCCTGACAAACAACGCAACCCTGGGGGCTGGTCTACTCAACAATGTGCTATGTCACAGGCCAGCTGCATCACTAATGCATCACAAATGTAAATCCCTCCCACCTGTGGATCACACACGTATATATACTCCATTCCACCTCCATGTCTCCAGATCCTTTGAAGATGCCGGTCACAGAGGCAGGCGAAATGTCAGGAGCAAATACTACTAGAACACGGCCTCAGAGCCCAGAAAACCCACAACAACCCATGCACGCATCTTCCTTCTCCTGTCCGGTGCTCCACCCTCCCATTTCCTTGCCTGTGGCTCTGGCCTCGATAACACACACCGAAGCAAAAGGCGAGGGAATTGGGGGGAAGTCCTGGAAGGGGATGGTGAGAGGGAGCACAGGGTGGTGGTGGAATTATTTGTGATTTTTCCACTTCCGTGAGGGTTCTGCACCCCAAACCCTCACAAAAGTGAAAGGAGCACTGTAAAAGGGG
Source organism: Cyclura pinguis (assembly GCA_030412105.1). Classification (NCBI taxonomy): domain Eukaryota; kingdom Metazoa; phylum Chordata; class Lepidosauria; order Squamata; family Iguanidae; genus Cyclura; species Cyclura pinguis. Next base: position 3,689,131 of record CM059601.1, read on the forward strand.
CCACATGTTTAGTTCATACCTTCCAACATGTCACGGATGAAAACCGGAACACGTGTGTCCTAGCAAAGTCAGTGAGTGATCAAGATGGCAAGAGCGATTAATGAGGAAGAACAAACAAGCTAGGAGAGCCTCGCGGCATTTTGCTTTTGCCCGAGCCAACAGGGAAAGATAGGATTCTGCCCCTTCCTCTCCCCTCCAACCCCTGCTGACTTAACGGAGTGGAAACTCCTTTTGCACTTTGAACTCAGTTTGCAGCAACAAAAGTAAGGTGGGTACCAAGGGCAGAAGTGGGAGGAGGAAAAGAAACTGCAACATATTAAAAGCAGCTGAAAATTAATTGGGATTAAGTGGGATTCCCTGCCAAATAAGGACAGCAGAGGACATGAAGACAGCAACAGTTATTAATGACGAAGAACACACAGGCTATACCAGACTGGTTTTGCCTGAGTGCGCCGGGAAGGGCAAGATCCTGTCCTCTCCTTTCGCTTCCCCGCTGCTGAACTGAGTGCAAACTACTCTTTGCTCTGACCTCAGTTTGCAGAACTTGAAGTAAACCAGGAGGAAGGGAGGAAAGTGGGAGGAGGAGAAAGCAACCGGGACATTTTAAAAGCAGCTGAAAAAGAGGGATGACAGGGAATTAGGAGTGGCCCTGCCAAATCAGGACAGTTGGAGGGTGCGATACTTCTGATTTCAAAACACCCACCTTTCTTAGGTTGGTGGGTGGCAAAGCAAGGAGAAGAGGACCCCTATGTCTTTTTTTTTAAGGCAAACAATCCTTCCAGGATGAAGATGATGATGACTGGGAGAGGTACACCTGGAGAAGGTCCAGGAGGGGCATTGAGGGGTGGTTTGTGGTGGCTTCCCACAGTCTATATAATGCCACAAGACAGCAATTTTAAAAAGAACAGCAAGGAGACACCCTTAGCCTTAGGACAAGAACGGCCCTGTGAGGTTGAACAGCGTTATCGTCCCTGTTCTGCAGTGGGAGGGGAAGCTGCAACAGGAGCATAGCTAATACCACCTAAAGAGTTGATTCTAGACTTGAACTCAGGGCTTCCTTGAAATCCCACTTCTCAGTCATATGTTTTTGGCTAAGTTATACTTTTGGGAGTGAGAGGAAAGGGCCCTGTATCCCTAAAGAGGACAGAAGGAAGGAAAATAGTGTGTGTGTGTGTGTGTGTGTGTGTGTGTGTTTGGAGCATGCGCATGTGAGCCTGCGTGCGTGAGTCCAACACTCCCAGCACAATTAAATAGGCGACCTCAGCTGACCCGAGCTCCAGAGGACGCTCCAAGCCAGCCAACAGACTGAATACAGAAACATCTCCAGCATTCTAGGTTTCTTGACTCCGAAAGCCAGGGACGGTGCAGGCTATTTTCAGCTCTCTCTCTCTCTCCACCTTTCAATTTGCCGACTTGCATTTTCTGACGATGGGGAGGGCAGTGTTTCTTTTTCAAGGGTTTTCCCACAGCTGCATTCCCCTTGTTACTGTTCTGCAGGGAAGGTGATGTTCTTTTTCCTCTCTTGCCACAGAGAGAGTGAAAGGAATCCTAAAATCCTAGAGTTGGATGAGGCCACAAGGGCCATCCAGTCCAACCTCATTCTGCCTTGCGGAAATACACCATCAAAGCCCTCCTTTTGACAGTCGGCCATCCAGGCTCTCTTTAAAAACCTTCAAAGAAGGATGAGACTCCATCACACTCCACTGTGGCAGACTATTCCACTGCTGAGCTGCTCTTACCATCAGGAAGTTCTTCCTACAGTTTAGATGGAATCTCTTTTCCTGATGTTTGACGTTATTGTTCCATGTCCTTGTTTCTGAAGCAACAGAAAACAAGCTTGCTCCATCCTCAACACGACATCCCTTCCAATATTGAAATATGTCTACCATGTCCCCTCTTAACCTTCTCTTCTCCAGGCTAAACATACCCAGTTTCCTAAACTGCTCCTCATAGGGCTTCGTGGCTTCCAGGCCTTTCGCTGCATTGACCACCCAACATTTTCCAGCTTTTCAGTGTGCTTCTTGCACTATGGAGCCCAGAACTGGACACCGTATTCCAGGTGGGGTCTGACCAACACAGAATAGAACGGTGCTATTCCTTCCCCCAACCTAGGCACTACACTCCTATTGATGCAGCCTAGAATTGCATTGGCTTTTTTAGCTGGGGGGTGTGTGTGAAAAGAGCTGGGGTGGGCCATCTGGAGAGTTTCAGACTACAGCTCCCATCAGCCCCGGCCAGCACAGCCAGTAGGCAGAACTGACAAGTGAATCAACCCACTTGTAATGCAGTCTTCCTCTTTTACTCTTGCCTTACACCGTAACAAACGTTACTGTCTTTTCTAGTCAGTCTGGTCTTCTCATCCTATGTCCAAAGTACGACAGCCTCAATTTAGCCCTCTTGGATCCTAGGGAGAGTTTGGGCTTGATTTGCTCTAGGACCCATTCATTTGTCTTTTTAGCACGCCGAAAAGACTCGTTCACAGGGTCCCTGACTTGATGGCAAATAACAACAAACAAATGCCATGGAAACCCAGGGCTATTCATAAAGCCAGGTCCGAAAAATGCAAAGCAGGAGAGCGGGTCTTTTCTGACCACTGTACACACCTGGCCAAAGTTAAGTGCCTTTAAATTGCTCTGATTCCAACGCGTGAGAAGGGCAGAGAGAGAGATGGCGAGGAAGAGAAAGAGGTGAGCTCAAAGTGACTGACGTCCCACTGTCACAAGTGAGACGTTGACAGGCCAAAACAAGGCGGGGATGAATTCAGGATGAGGCCTGCTTTGCTGGTGGACATCTCCAGGAAGTGTGATCGCCAGTATGTCCTTCCGATTTTGCCTTAGAGTTGGCCCTTCTCATCCGCGAGGTGGAAAAATCACAAAAGTGGGAAAATCGCAAATGCGTAAATGTGTGCCTGTGGGAAGGAGGCTGAGGCACAGTGGGGAGAATGGACACCCAAAGTGCCAACCAGTCAGGAAAAGGAGAGGGAAATGGGATGCATCGGCACAGTGGCCCTATACTCCCTCTTCAGCTCTTTTGACAAGACACAAAGCTGTTGTTCTTGTTGTTGTGACTGTTCTATTCATTTCTGTTGTTGTGTCCCTTCAAGTGCCTCCAACTTGAAATAAACTATCTCCTCCCTTGGGTGTGTGTCGGGCACCAGGAGAGGGTTTGTGGTGCTGAGAAACTGGGCTGTGATCCATCCTTGGACGGCCAGACAGCAGCTCGTGGAGGAGGAAGAGGGCCGGAGGCAGATTTAAAGGGCCGCATGGGCTGATCAGAGTTGCCACGAGGGAAGGTTGGAAAAGAAGCACCTCGCGGGAGAGGGGGAGATTAGGATTTGAAGAAACTTGCAAATAACTAAATCCGTGAAAGTCAAACTCACCAACATGGAAGGCTGACTGGATTACCATCCGGATCGAAAAGTACGCAATACGCTCACCTAGCTTCTGGCAGTTATCGGTCTCAAAACCTACCAGCAGAAACAGGGCAGACCGTGGGAGACGAGAGATGCCTCAGCCCACTCCTGCTTGGCTGCTGAAGAATCTCCCTCCCTCTCCGCCAGATGCAAGGGGAAGCAGTTAAACGAGCCCCAAAATAACTCCTGCGCTTTCTCCAAACTGGAAATTGTTCCCTTCTCCAGGGATCAGCTGCCACGGAACCAGAGGGATTGATCAGCCAAATGTGTCGGGTCAGCCCTTGTTCTAAAATATCAGCTCTCGCTTGCATCCTGCATGCATTATTTACTCTCCCCAAAGAGCAGAACGCACGTGCGTCGCAAGGAGACTTACGGAAGGGCAGAAGACGAGGCTGCAAAGGGCAAAGCTTGGAGTAGCCGACACGCAACCCGCTCAGGGGTAAAGATTTGCAACACTTTGTGGGATTCTCCACACATGCAAACACACACATCGGGAACAACTATGGCTGCAATTCAGCTCCTTTGCCAAGATACAAAGCTGTTGTCCTCGTTACTATTCTATTCATTTCTGTCCCTTCAAGTGCCTCCAGTTCGAAATAAACGATGTCCTTTGTTGTTGTTATTTTCAACTTACAGCAAACACAAGGGAGGCATACAGCATTCGGTGAACCCCACCTGCCAGTGACCTACAATTTTATTCAGTTGCCTATATACTCATGTATAAGTTGCTCTCGTGTATAAGTCAAGGGCAGGCTTTGGGACCAAAATTACGGATTTTGGTATGACCTGTGGATGAGTCAAGGGTCCGGCTGCCCCGGCCACTGCCGCCACCCCCATCTTCCCACCCAGGCATTCAAGGAGACCTTTCATCATTCCACTCAAGGAGGACGGGTCCTTTTTTGATAAAAGCTAAGGTACAGGATTAATTCTTGTAAAAAAGGAACCGTCCCATCATCTGAGTAGAGAAGCACAAGGCAAGAGTTTGGTCCATCTCAGAACAACCTAAGAGGAGCATTGACCTCCTTTACTCTCTGTGCTCCATTGAGGAAAAGTGTCACTTTCCCACCCAGGAATTAAAAAATGGCAGAAGCAATGCTGAGGTGGAGAGAATAGAGGCAGACGGTGCTTCTTTCAGGTTCTCCTGGGATGGACTAAGCTCCCACCTTTCACCACTCTATTTAGAGAAGGGGGTGGGTTCTTCTTTTGCTAAGATTTAAACTACAGTACTTACATTGACCCATGGATGAGTCGATCCAGGTATTTTGGGTCAATTTTTTGTCTAAAATTTTTAGACTTACACATGAGCATACACAGTATGTACAACTTCCTCTCCTTCCTGCACAAACTTCTGGGCAGAAGATATTCCTCCGTGCATTTGATCTCCACAACAGCCCTGAGAGGTCGTTCAGATGCAAAGAGTGACAAGCCTGAGCTCAGCCACTGAGTTTCTTGGCTGCTAGAAGATTCGAACCCAAGCTTCAACACTTTATTCACTGCACTCACCCATGGCTTTCCACACCACAATAACAGTTTCTGCTACAAGTCAGAACCGTTGTCATGGTTATTCAACATTCATGCTCTCGATTCTGATAAAGCCTTACCTGGAATCCTCTGTTCAGTCCCAAAACTGAATGTTGAGTGTCAGGAATGCAAAGGAAGACTTCTGAATTAATGTACCTAGAAAACAAACCAAAACCAGATATTTAAATTTTAAAAAATGTACAAGCCCAGCATTCAAGATTCAAGACATTGCTCAGGTGCCACAAAATACAGCTTTTGGCAGATTTTCCGAGCCTATGTGTCCCATCTGCCAAAGAGGTCTTCACTCCAATTGTGGGTCTCAAATAGAGGAGGCCCACTGAACCAATGGGATTTACATAAATGTTGAATTACCACTCTGAAATTGATTCAGTGCCTAGCTGGGATTAGCTGCTGGATTTTGGGCCAACTGTCCAGATGTTGCTGGATTGAGATGTGTAGCATTCCTCATATTTGGCTACGTGAGGTAGTGGCCGCTGGGTTTTGTAGTCCAACTGCAACTGGAAGGATGCCAGACTCCCTCCCCTGATTGAGGCCACTGAATCTTATAAAGATCCACATTATACGGAAAGGACGTGGCAAAATAAAATGAAATGAAATAAAGCCATTCTTGTAAAGTATGTCACACCCTGGAGAGTGTTCAATTACTTGCACAGCATCCAACTTGATCTCCTGCCTTACTAATACCACGATTATTATCTGGTTCTGCTGCCCCACCTTCATTCTATTTTCTGCCTTTCCAAAGGCCCCTCTTAGTGCTAGACACAGATCCAAACATCATCTAGCTTTCTTAAATAGGTAAAGAGATATATAGATATCCAAATTCCTAAGGGAAGAACAGTAACAGCTTTCTTCCACCTGGTATGCCTTCAGTGAGAAATAGTAAGTTTTCTTCATACTGTTACTGCACTGGAAAAACCCTATCCCAGGGTCTACAATTTTGACATTAAACATGATTCCGTGTGCCTGAGAGGTCGCCCGGATGGGCACGTAGGCGGCAACGGTCGAACGATCGAAAACCAGGTCAGGCCAGTAAAATCCCCAGCCACGTAGCCCCAGGAGACCTCAAGCTGGGCAAACCCACAATAAACAAAGAGTCCTCAGCCCCTGAGAAGCCGACTTGAGGGGATTAGCGTGTTTGCCCCAAGTTGAGCAAATATCCTATCAGGCGACGACCATTTACACGAAGTCACACCACAACCAAATGCAGCCGAAGATCCTGAGACTTTGGCAACACCTTGTAATCTCATCACGCAAAGGAAGTTACCACTGTGGAGCTCCTTTCTTGTTGCAACATCCATTGTTCTCCCCAGGAAAGGATTAGCCCTCCAGGTACTTTTCCCCCTACAAATAGTTCCCCTTTTCGAGAGGTTCTTTAGATCACTCCCGGTCATCCCAGTAGACTGTTGCTCCATCCGTTGAGTAATCCCCTCAGCCCTCTCCGAGCTGAGCCCCACTTCTCCGCTGTTTTTTCCCGGATCGAGGACTTCAGGAAAAGGTGCAGTATCACCCCAGCTACAACCCCTTCAATATTCCCCTATCCAGTTTCCTCTCTTTTGCTTCTTAATAGGTCTTGAGTGTGTGTGTGAGTGATTGCACTGGTGCATGAGACTTTCATTCAATAAAATCATTTATTGGACATTTTCATTTGGTTTTTGGCTTGGCCTGACCCCGTAAAAACTGGGTAGAAAGACTCCGCTAGGTTACCCTGCCTCTCGCATTGCTATAGCTCGTGCTCTGGCTAGTTTCCATTCCCTATCACATGCCACACATTGAGGTGTCCCCCAAGGGACCCCAGAAATCAGGGTAACAATATCCAATGCAGTCTAACCTATTCTGATGAAGTTCCCATTTCTAACTCTACAGCTCCCATCTCTAATTGCACTGATATATTTTACCATACTCACACCGAATGCATCCATTCACATTGTGCCCATATTGTCCAGCCCTTGGCCTGTGGGCAGGCTTACCACAGATAATAAAGAACACTGGATTAAATGAACCTTTAGTCTGGATCAGGAGGGCTGGATCAAATTCTTATGAATTTTAAACCTTCATTAAGTCTGTGGGTGTTGCCTGTATATTAGAAGAGTGAGCTACAGACCAGGACAGTCAGCAGAGTATAGGGGATTCTGACTTTGGAAATGCAAATTTTAGTTCTCAGTGAGTTAATGAATCCCAACGCGTAGCCTTGGAGGCCCAAGAATTCACATTCAGCCTGGTCTTCCTCACAGGGTTGCTGTGAGAAGAAAAGAGGGAAAATGGAAAACCAGGTGTGTCACCTCGAGCTCCCCGAAGGAAAAGAGGTCCCTCAGTATAACAAATAATAAAACTAATTAGCAACGACAGTGTGCTTTAATTTCTCCAGCACACCGAGGCAGACTCAAACAGTGCGTTCCTTGAAGTGTTTCCTTTATGCAAGAAAAATAGTTACAGGTGGAGGGGGCCCTGGGTGGGTCCCCAGATTTATTTTTGGCGCCAGCGCTCAAGTCAGGTATGGGAAACCATTGCATGAGCTCACCAAAGCATTTTCAGCCAGCAAGCATTCCTCTCCGATCGAACAGACACAGGTGCTTTAGCCACAAAGCTTCTCTTTCCAGAAATTAATGACTTAAATCAAGCCATCTGCCAGCCCATTTCTGAGACTGTTAAAGAAGGACAAAAAAAATTGCAACAGACAAGCCAGCAATCTCCCCCTTCACTGTGCAGCCACAGTCCTGGGAGTTTTCCAGATCAGATGTGGATAAAATGTAACCAGTGGGCCCCAATTCTGCAGCCACAGCGTTCTGCCAGTCCCCCAACGTCCTACAATACCCCATCGGAAAAAAAAATACTGCATAATTTTCTGGTGTTCTTTGCCTGAAAAATACATGAAGAACCCCCCGCCCCCCCAAAAATTCAAAACACCCACAGCCTGACATGGAAAACACTCCAAACCCTCAAAATGCCTTTTTTTTTCCTTTTTCGTTTTTTAAAGCTGTTGTGTGCCTTCAAGTTTAGTTTCTGACTCATGGAGACCTTAAGGCAAACCTATCACTTGGCAGAATTTGTTCAGAGCCTGTTTGCCTTTGCTCCCCTCTGAGGCTGAGAGAGTATGATTTGTCCAAGGTCATCCAACTGGTTTCTACATCCAAGCAGGGATTTGAGCCTTTGTCTCAAGAGTCATAATCCAAACCTCAAATCACTGGACCATGCTAGATGTATGTCAATGTAAACCTTCTCAAAATGGTGATAGGAAGTAGCATAATGTCACATCCTATCGCCATTTTGAGAAGGGTTACAGAGGAAAATGGAGGTATTTGGGCTTGCTATGGGGCAGCATCCCATAGAGGTTCTGGGTGGGGAATTGATCCTTGCCTCCCAAACAGTTGCCCATGCATCATATACAAGTACATTTACATTGTTTTTAATTGTTTTTTAGAATAATTTATAGATACACACAAACATATTAAACACACAAATATACACACGCACACACACATATGTACAATGCACTGTTTCTAAAATAACTTTTTTTGTATAATTTTGACTAAGGCTTCTGCATGTTTTAATTCTACCAGTTTTAATCATTCTTTAGCCACTTAGAGTCCTGGTATTGCAAAGAAGGTAGGATACAAATGAATCTGGCTGAGACCTTAGGTCACCTACTTAGTGTACTCAACTAAGTTGCATCTCCTGGCCTGACCCACACACACACACACACACACACACCCCACGGCTGCCTTACCAGGCACCAGCTGCAGTGAGCAACAGGGGTCTGTTCTCCTCTCGATCAGGACATGGCAGATTGCCATTAGCACCCCCTCTCACCAATGATCTCCAGTTTGACAATCAGAATCAGGATCCCTGTCATTCATTCATTCATCCCTCTCCACACCAGAGATCACTCACAGTAGAGGGGTGGAAATACTCGTTTCTTGTGCCTTGATTGACAGGAGAACAGATCCCCACTGCTGGCAACAGCCACTGCCTCATAAGGCAGGCTTGGGCGGAACTTTTACAATCTCTATGTGTTCCCTACACTATTGTCACAATTGGGAATATGTAGGGATTGTTAGAATTATAGAGTTGGAAGAGACCCCAAGGGCCATCCAGTCCAACCCCCTTCTCCCATGCAGGAAGACACACAGAAGCACCCCCAACAGATGGCCACCCAGCCTCTACTTAAAAACCTCCAAAGAAGGAGACTCCACCACACTCCATGGAGGCAGCAGCATATTCCACTGCCGGACAGCTCTGACTGTCAGGAAGTTCCTCCTGAGGTTCAGGTGGAATCTCCTTTCCCGCAGCTTGAATCCATTGCGCCTTGTCCTAGTCTCCAAAGCAGCGGAAAACAAGCCCACTCCCTCCCTTCAAATATTTAAACATGGCTATCATATCCCATCTTAACCTTCTTTTCTGCAGACTAAACATCCCCAGCTCCCTAAGCCTCTCCTCAGAGGGCTTCATGGCTGTTAATATGAATCAGTTACAGATGCCTAACTCCATCTTACACATTTGTAACAACAATCACGAATTCCAGTGTAAAACAATATTCATAATAATCTCACAATTGGGGTGCCACAGCTACGAAGGCCCAGGGTAGATAGTACCTATCTCCCGGCACTGTCTCCACTGCCTATGAGTGGCTTTCCAGGGTCACAAGCAGAGCAGCAAAAGTTTTTTTCCCATTAGCTGCTCTTTGAACCACTTAACCAGAAACTACATCAAGGACGGAAACTGGGACTAGCTGTACTGAAGGCCAGACATGTGCTCTGTCACTGAACCAGAGGGTCTCTCCCTCTTCCCCCGTGAACACCCATAGCCGGGCATGCCGAAATCCGAGCCTGTTTTCCACGGACTAAAGAGCTGAGCTCAAAGTGTACTTGCATTGCAGGCTTCATGGCAAGCAAGCCGAGAAATGCCTTTGCAATCAGGCAGATATCTGCCTCCAGAAGGCCTCCGCATAGCAGACTCAAAAAATATGTGAGGCTTGTGATCTGGTCTCTTCATCACTTGCTTTTTAAACACAACAGAGTCCCCGCAAACATGCATTCCGGGTTGTCCCGAGACTGTTGTGTCCAAACAGTCAAAGAGGAGGCATCCCTGAATAGCGCTACATGTCCCATGAGAAAGTTTAGCTAAGTCAGCGATCAGATTTCTAGCTCTGTTACGTCTCCCATTTAGGTTATGGCTCGGCCTCAAAAAAAGGACATTACAGAAGTCCCCAGAGTTCTAGTGGGCTCATGCAAGAGATATTCTCGTTGGACTATGTCCATCACCACTGTTGCACATCACTGTGTTGCGCAGCTACATTCGGGCCAGGTACCCCTGGAGGAAATCCAGGCACATTAAAAGTCTTAAAACTTTCCCATCCAAGGATCCAAGGATCTAATTCAAAAATTCCTTCTTTTGATTACTTATAGATCTGAGTCCTCTTGACAGTTGCAACTAGAGCGGGCCCAACGAAACAGTGGGATTTATCTTAGTGTTGATTTACCATTCAACAATGGTTTTAGTTGTTGGAACTAAGCAACGGTTTTCAGGCCATCTTTTCAATCTCAAGAATTTTGGAGGAAAAACGTGAAAAAAATGCTATTCAAACTGGTTCTGCTCAGTTTCACTTTCAGCCGGTTCACACTGCTGTTTGGATTGTGGCCAGAGGAAGAGGGTTTTTTTACTCTCAGGCTGATCAATCAAAACTTGTTTCTGAAAAATGTGGAGTGACGCAGGAGTGCAGCTAGAGGGAGGCATAGAATGCTAGAATCCTAGAGTCGGAAGAAAACACAAGGGCCATCAACTCCCATCTGTCATGGAGGAAGATACAGCCAAAGCATTCCCAACAGATGGCCATCCAGCCTCTGCTTAAAAACCTCCAAAGGAGGAGACTTTACCACACTCCCAGGTACTGAATTCCTCTTTTCAACTGCTCTTATCATCAGAAAGTCCCTCCTAATGTTTAGGTGGAATCCCTTTTTCCTGTCGTTTGATGCCATTGATCCATGTCCTAGTCTCTGGAGCAGTAGAAAACAACCTTGCTCCGCAAACTGAGCCTTTAGAAAGAGAGTTTGGGAATCCCAAGCAAAGAGGCCAGCAAGGTCACCAAGGGAATGTGAACAGAGCAAAGAGAAGAGTTCGAAGTGGGAAAATTTTTTCATGTCTAACTCTCTAGAATGCTAGAAATTTGGGGATGGAAGGAAAATTTTACTGCAGGGCAGAATTCCTGTTTGAGGAGTAAAGTCCTCATTATGTACCTCATTGAATGACTAAATATGAAGCAAGCAGCATCTCTTTCAACTCTTTTTTTTAAAAAAAAAATTGCAGAAATTAATACACAACAAAAGTAGTGAATGAATGAGACACAAGGCTGGAGAGAGATGTGAGGATCTGTGCAATGGCAGGTGGTGTGGATTCGCCCCAAGCACTATGCTTGGATTCCCGCCATTTCACGGATGTGAAATGGCGGGAATCCAAGCATAGTGCTTGGGGCGAATCCACACCATCCGCCAATTCACAAATCCTTTCATCTCCAGCCTTGTGTTTCTCTCTAGGCTTTCCTATTTGAGGCTGGAGAGAGACTGAGGATCCGAGAGACTGAGGATACAAGGGAGCTGGTGCCGGCATTTGAAAACAAAAAAATGCAGTACCGTACAGGAAGTTTCCAGGGAGCCCTCCAGCCACCCGCTTCCACCCGCAAGGCAGCAGCTGAAGTGCCCCAGCTCATTCGTTTGCAGGCTCTCCAGAGACCTCCTGTGCAGTACTATATTTTATGTACATGCAAATCAAAATCTGAAAAAACAAACAAACCAGAAATGCGAAACATTTCTGATCCCAAGGATTTTGGATAAGGGATACTCAATCCGTAGTGGTTTGAATTCTGTCACTACTTCCATGTTGAATCAATGGGACTTATTAATGTGTTGACTCACCATTTAGCCACTGATTCAATGAGTCTACTGGATTTTGGACTAACCAACAGGATTCAAGCCAATACATTTATACACTTATATTTATTTATATTTATTAACTAGCGTATTTACCCAGCTTTGCCCGGGATTTGATTTACCTCTTAAGAACTCACCAAACTGTCTTCTCCAGTACCTGTAACTTTTCCCCATATTTCCCAATGCAATCTGTATTCAGAGTTATTCACATACACAGTTCGGGTTCTTGAGCGAATACGCTCTCCTCCTTGATGCTAGGCCTCGTCCTAATAGCAATTGGCCTATTTCAGTACTTGTAACTTTTCCCCATATTCCCCAACCCAAACTGTATTCAGAGTTGTTAACATACAGAGGTTTGGTTTCTGAGGGAATACACTGCCCTCCTCCTTCCTGATGCTAAGCCTTGTCTCCACAGCAACCGGCCAGGCCCAAGAGCTCTCTGGCTGAGTATTCTAAAGGCCCCTCCCTAAATGGCCAACCCCAGGATTCCACAGACTCTTCACAGCTAGCCAATCATACGAGGTCTTCTTGCTTCACGCAGCCAATCAGGCCTTCACCTGCCTGACACAGACAAACAGACAAACTCACAAACAGATAAACTTTGATTTTTATATAGTAGATTTGATTTATTAATTTAAAAAAAAAAAGAAAACATTAAACAGAAGGCAGGAGACACATCACTTTAAAACTCAAAACATAATGAGCCGGAGAAAGAAGTCACTTTTTAAAAAAAAAAAATGTTCCTAGGGCTGCATTTGGCACGCTGGCTCCGAACAGGGTCAGGGGCTCAGCTCCTGGTGGCGAGAGCTGCGTGATGGTGTGAACAAGGTCAGAAGTGTCTCTGGAGATGAGCTCACGCAAAGCACATGATGAGGAAGATTATTTCTGAGTGCCAGCTCCCGCCAGGAAGGAGGAGGTAGGGTTACATTTACAAAGCTAAGCGGAAACCCGGAGCCCGTCCTGTTTACAGCCCGAACGAGCCCGCCTCTTGCCCAGAGGCCGGCAATCTGAGCAACGGAGCAGGTGTCGCCATAATTAAGTGTCCGTTACATTATACGCCTGAGAGAGGAACATATAACTGCGCCTGCCGGCTCTCGTCTCCTGGCTCAACGCGTGCCGTCCCACGACGGACGCACAACGACGCGCCCGGTCCGCTTGGTATCACAGCCTCAGAGGAGCCAAGAGAATCTGCATCATGCGTGTTCTGGGTCACCAAGCAGCAGGTCCCAGGCACCAAGGACGAAGGACCCCTGAAGTTGCGGTACCTTCAACCACTTCTGTCCCTTACTCACCTCTTCTGCCGGCTGCGCCAACGCTTTGATGGCTGAGAACCATTCTGGGGACGGCGCCACAAAATTCTTACTGAAGATCAAACTCTTGGCAACACACGCGATGCTCTTACAGCGGAGTGTGTCCAATTGGCTTGCTAGTGAGAATCAGCGAGAGATTTGGACCTTTTCCTTTCAAGGCCTTGAATCCCATTTGGCAGAAAGGCAGAATATAACGTCAATGAATGAATGGACGAACAAATAAATAAGGCCACAGAATCAAAGAGCTGGAAGTGGCCACAAGGGCAATCTAGTCCAACCCTCCGTCACCACTACAACACCCCTGGGAGGTAGCCATCCACCCTCTGTTTAAAGACAGTGAAGAGGTCTGCTGCACTGTCAAACATCGTCTGCAATCAGGAAATTTATCCAAGTATTTAGGTAGAATCGGCTTTCTCAGAGATTGAGGGCCTTTCCACACAAAACTGTTATAATGCTATTATTCCACTTTCAGCATCCTGTGGGATTCTGGGGTTTGTAGTTTCCTGAGGCCAAAGAGCTCTTTGGCTGAGAATTCTAACAGCCCCTCCCTAAAGTGCAAACCCAGGATTCCATAGGATGTTGAAAGTGGAATAATCGCACTATAACAGTGTAGTGCGGAAAGGCCCTGAATCTATTGGTTTGTGTCCTAGTCTTTGGAGCAGCAGGAAACAAGCTCCCTCCATCTTCTATATGATATCCCTTCAGGTATTTAAAGATGGGTACAATATCTCTTCTCCGTCTTTTCCAGGTTAAACACACCCAGCTCCCTAAATCCTTCATGATAGGGCTTTGAGATTTCCAGACCTGTTGCCTTCTTAGTTGCTCTCTTTTGAACACCTTCCAGCTTGTCAACGTCCTCCTTAAACTGTGACACTCAAAAACTGTGGCACTCAATATTGGATGCAGTATTCTGGGAAAGGTCTGGCCAAAATGGAAAACAGGCATCCCCCCAGTTATTTGACAGGTTAGGGACCAGAGCGTTCTTGAAAACTGGAAATCACCAAATGCAGAGCCCAGTTTTTAAGACGGCCAGTGTGCAGTGGTGAGACTCCTACGCGCGCAAGAAACTGGCCCATGTGGTTAGAACACATGAAATGGGGGAAGAGGAAGAACGAGGGACACTTGGGTAGGCAGGTGGAAGCAAGAAAATCAAAAGCTTCCAAATGAAATATCTCTGGGATTGTGCGATAAGCTTCCACTACATCTGCATGGCCTCTTGATTGAACTTCGTGGAGCCAAGGGAAGATGAAACCACCAAGTCATCGTGCCCTGGATATTTCAAGCAAAGCTACTTTTTGGGGGGAGAAACAGCTGGTATCGCATGTCCTCTCAAGAACAATCAACAAACTCCATAGCCTCCAGCATTTCACAGACGCAGACTGGGACACGAGGGCGAGGCTGAGCTGCCCAAGTTAAATGGTTGTGCCGCAGGCCGGTTCCAACCACTTCTGTGTGACACTCCAATGCAATGAATTACGGCTTTTCAAGTCTCTGCTGCCTCTGTCTTGGAAAGGAATGCCCGCAGACACACGATTAAGACTGAAAAGTCAGGTACCGAGGGATCCCAAATGTTCTTTCGTATTTATATACCGTCCAACATTTCACATACGAAAACTGGGACACATGCAGCCAAGCGCCATCAGAGTGCAGTCAACTTGAGAAAAGAGGAAGAAAACACAAGCTAGGTAAGGCTGCAGAACTTTGTTTTTGCCTGAACCTACTGAGAAGGGCAAGATTTCCCCTCCTTTTACCCCGTTCCACCTGCTGAGTTAACTGAGTGCAAACTCCTTTTGCATTGTGAATTTGGTTTGCAGCAACTGAAGCAAGCCCAACAAAAAGGGAGAAAACGGGAAGAAGAAAGAGAAATGGGAACATTTTAAAAGCAGCCGAAAAAGGGGAATGGCAGAGGATGGGTTGAGGCCGTCCCTGCCAAACTAGGGCAAAAGGAGGACGGGGCGTTCTTCCAGCCTGACAAGGGTCACGCCAGCTTTGGGAGCTGGACTGGATGGCCCTTGAGGGTCTCTTCCAACTCTTACGATTCAATGATTCTGTGTCCCAGTTCAGCTTAACCCAGTAGCCTTCCCCAGCTGCCCTCCTGCGGGTCTGTAATTCCTTGGCTTTTTCAGCATGTCCCCCTGACTCTGAGATCAAAACCAGTTAAGTGGGAATTAAGGCGAAAGCACAGACAGGCAGCTGCTTTCTGGCTGGAGGCAGAAAACGTTTTCTGGCAGAAAGAAATAACGTGCCTTCTCGTGCATCGTGGCAGGAGATATAAGTACCAAAACAATCCAAGAGACATACGCCGGGGAGTCTCTCTCTCTCTCCCCGCCTCCCCCTCCCCTCTGCTCGTCTCTTTTCGTGGTTTCTACCACGCGCCCCCTCTCTCAACGGCTTCTGTCACCATGTGCTCTCAGCGAGATATTTTTAAATCTCTCACTGCAGCTCATAACTGCGAGTGTATCAGCCAAAATACCTCCCACCGAAGGGAGTTATATATAGATCGGCGCACAGCCAGCGAGCGCGGGCATAAGAACTACGACACGCAGCCAACGCAGGTCCAGTTGCAAGCGTCTGGGACTAAAGGAACTGAAGCAGGCCTCGGCCGGGCTCGAGCCCCACGGCGCAGCTCGGCCAACCTTCTGTCTCCCGGCAGGGGCCGGACTCGGCGTTGTTCAAAAGTAAGGCGCAGAGGCATTATGTCTGTCTAGATGCATACCTTGTTGACAGTAGACAGAGTGATGTTCTGCCGAAACGCAAGTGGCTCGGCTTTCCACCTACCTTGGCTGGGAGCCCTGGATGGGAATACGAACCAGCTTCATTTGCCATCAGAGGGTTGGTGCATCTCATCCGGTACTGCTTGTTCTCACAGCCTGGGGGCTTGGAAGGTCAGGGTGAGGAGAGGGTCTTTCCCACGTCCCTTCCCCTGCCCCAAGGCTCCAGAAGGACCAAAGCTGGGCATCTATCTATTTAAATCAAATGAATAAATATGCCCGCTTTCTCCTAATGCAAGATCTAAGGCAGCTTTCACAAGGTCGCCTCTGTCCTTTATGACTCGGCTACGGGTGCTCAGTGGGGATTTACGGGTGTCCCCCGGCTTTTTGACAGTCCACTCTTTGACAATGTGCTCTATTGACCATTTTCAACTACGACCAGTACCCATATATTCTATACATGGCCCGCCCTTTCAATCACGTGTCAAATATATGGGTTCTGGTTGTGATTGAAAAGGATAAAAAGAGTGGGTCACTGAAAAGCGATCGTATACTGCTTGTTCTCTCAGTCAACTCGGCACCATGTCAATTCCCTTCCACACTTCAACAGTTTCTGCTTTTTCACAGTGCTCTGGTCCTTAACTTGCAAATATGTGGGGGACATTTATCATTTTTTGCTTACTATGAGCACACACACAAGAACAAACCAACAGGTCTCTGGTGACTAAGATTTCTGTGTATTTTTCATGAGGTTCTTTTAATGCAAAAATTTGTTTGCAAAATAAATAAATAAATAAATGAGATATTGCACACGAAGACTGGATGGAATCCTAGTACTCCCTAGGGATGGAATTCCCGAATCTAGGAGCAGCCACCGAGAAGGCCCTCTCCTTTATTCCCACCAAACATGTCTGGGATGGTAATGAGACCAACAGAATGCCCTCTCCTGAAGATCTCAGCGCTCAGGCAGGTTCACGCAGGGAGATGCAGTCCCTAAAATAGCCTAGAAACAAGCTAACATGATCTCACTCTTGCTTTGTGCAAAAAAAGCCATTGGTTTGGAGCAACAAAAGAAAGCTTGGGGGTGTAGCTAAAGAGGGAGGGCAAAATGAGCGTGCTATCCCCTCAAACAAGAATTCTAACCCCCAATAGATTTTTCCTTCCCTCTGCCCTGAATTTCCAGCATTGGAGAAAATGAAACACTGAAAGTCACTTACACCAAGAACTCTTCTATTTGCTGTGTTCTCATCTAAGTCACATTTCTAAACCGTGTGTCGCGACACGTTAGTCTTTCGGTTGCAGTGTGTAGGTATGTTGTGCGAATGTCACAGTTGGAGGGGCTGCCTCTCCCGCCACCCCGGGCCGAGGAAGACCCCGGCAAGGGTGGCAGCAGTGGGCCAGGCTCAGGTGGAGGAGCCACGTCCATTTATTGAATTACTTACTCAATTACTGCATCACAAAATAACGCACGTCTAAAAAGTGTGTCACGAACATGAAAAGTTTGGAAAGCTCTGGCCTACTCCTTTCCTTGGGATGCCTAAATGAAGTTTTTAAGTTACTACAAGTCTAGAAATCCAAGGCTACTGAAGGAAATTTTTATACAGGGGCAGAATCTTAGTTGGGGAGCAGTGGCCTCATTTTGCATACACAAACACCCCGTAGCTACACCCCTGACTGAATTAAACATCTTTTGATATCTTTTAGCCTGCAGAATGCAGTTGGGGCACCCAAATATAAAGGTTCAGGACTCTGTGCAAAACTGCGGTGTGAAAAACGTTCTTTTGTAGATAATGCTGTTTTCCTTGAGAGAAAAAAACAAACATAAATTTTGTACAGAATGAGTCCTGAACTGCAAAATGTCTGCATGGCTACAGGAAGAAAATTGCTAAAACTACTTGCTGCTTCCTTCAAGAATGAAATTTGCGAAGAATTGCATTGCTATCGTATACATTTCTTTGTTGCAAAAGCATCAAAGACTTTACCACCAAAAAGAGCTGCAGACTACAAAGTCAACTTGAGCTAAAAAAAAACAGACATGCCCTGATGGATCACATCAAAGCCCTAAACCACTTGAGACACAGATAGGAGAAAGCAGGAGTGGGATCTTCTTGGCTGTGGTACCTTGGTTATGGAAAGCTCTCTCCCCCCAGGAGGCTTAACTGGCACCAATGCCAGTCTCATTCTGGCACTACGTTTTAAGTATGGTTTCTTGCTGAAACCTTTGGGGTCAATTGATTGGAGAGCTGGGCCAAAGCTAGCAAAATTAATTTCAACCGAGACAAATGTAAGGTCCTACACTTAGGCAGAAAAAATGGAATGCACAAATATAGGATGGGGGACATGTGGTTAGACAGCAGTATGTGTGAAAGGGATCAAGAAGTCTTAATAGACCACAAGCTGAACATGAGACAGCAGTGTAATGCAGCAGCCAAGAAAGCCAACGTGATTCTTGGTTGCATCAATAGGAGTATGGTGTCAAGATCGAAGGAGGTAATAGTACCACTCTATTCTGCATTGGTTAGGCCTCATTTGGAATACTGTGTCCAGTTCTGGGCACCTCAATTCAAGAAGGATATCGACAAGCTGGAGTGTATCTAGAGGAGGGCGACCAAAATGGTGAAGGGTTGGGAAGCCATGAAGCCCTATGAGGAGCGGCTTAGGTAGCTGGGGACGTTTAGTCTGCAGAAGAGAAGGTTAAGAGGGGACATGATAGCCAGGTTTATATATTTGAAGGGGTGTCATGTTGAGGAGGGAGCAGGCTCGTTTTCTGCTGCTCCAGAGACTAGGACAAGGAGCAATGGATTCAAGCTGCAGGAAAGGAGATTCCACCTGAACCTCAGGAAGAACTTCCTGACGGTAAGAGCTGTCCAGCAGTGGAATCTGCTGCTGCCTCCATGGAGTGTGGTGGAGTCTCCTTCTTTGGAGGTTTTTAAGCAGAGGCTGGATGGCCATCCGTTGGGAATGCTTTGATGGGTGTGCCTGCAGGGCAGGGAGTTGGACTCAATAGTCCCTGGGATCTCTTTCAACCCTATAATTCTATGATTTAATCATTGATAATTGGTAGCTACCTTACCTTTAAATCACTGAAGGGATGTCATATGGAAGATAGAACGAGCTTGTTTTCTGCTGCTCCAAAGGCTAGGACACAGAGCCATAGCTTCAAACTTCAGGAAAAGAGATTCCACCTAAACCTGAGGAAGAACTTCCTGATGGTAAGAGCATTTTGACAGTGGAATATGCTGCTGCCCAGAAGTGCAGTGGAGCCTCCTTCTTTGCAGATTTTTAAAGAGAGCCTGGACGGCCATCTGTCAAAGGGAGTCCTTGGATTGTGTCTTCCTGCCCGGCAGAATGGGGTTGGGGGACTGGATGGCCCTTGGGGTCTCTTCCCACTCTAGGATTCTATGAATCTATGAGAGCATTTGGGAGTGTTCTCTACAGTTTTTATTGTTTGTTTGTTTATGGCATTCCTTTGTCCCCTCTCAGCCCTCCAGGACCCCCAAAGCAATGCACTAAAAAGTATGGCTGGCATCCTGCTCAGTATTTCTAGCGCCATAAGCTAGACTTAGGACCTCATAAATTTTGTTATTCACATTTAGATTGTGGCATCATTCCCATGTCCCCAAATGGCCCCCAACCCACCTTAAAAGCCAGGCGTTTGAACCGAGCAAAGGAGTTCTGTGGTCTTGGAAACCGGGGTGCTGAAGGATGGTAGGCGCAGCCCCGTCTCACCGCTGAAGCACGGCGCAACAAGCAGATCGAGCATAGCTTCACCACTGTAACCACATGCTTCCTGTTTTAACAATCAAAGCCTATGTAACCTAAGCCATTTTCCACACTAGCCTGTTATAGCGCTATTATTCCACTTTCAACATCCTACGGAATCCTGGGGTCTAGGGAGGAGCCTTTGAGGATGTTGAAAGTGGAATAATATTTTAAAAAGATCACATCGAAAGCTACTAACACATATGATAGCGGCAGCGAGAATGAGTTATGCAAGTAAATGGAAACAAGAGGAAATTCCAGAAGTGGAAGAATGGTTAATAAAATTATATGATATAATAGAAATGGACAAATTAACAGCAGTGTTATCCCAAAACCCAACAGAGAAAAATCAATGAGGATTGGGAATTGATTGTTCTCATATTTGAAGCTAGGTGGGGGAATTTGGCTACAAGAGGAATAAAGGAATAGGAGATGTTTATATTTAACACTTACGATTAGATATTGGAGGAATGGTTAGGTTGCACAGATTAGATACAGAATAAGGTGTTAGGACGAGAAAACATAATGAGAAGAACTTAATGGATAAATATGAGTAAGAGTAGGAAGAAGAAACTACTAGAATCTATCTAATATTTTATTAAGGAAAAAAGACCCCTCGAAGAAAAGGAAAACAATAAAGGGTAATGGAAGACCATGGGAGAGAAAATAGGAATGATAAAGCAAAATCGACAAGATTGGAAGCAAGTGGAATAATTTGAAAAGAAATATAGTTTCTAAGTTATTGTTGGATAGCAACAACTAAGGTGTAACCAACTAGTATAGAGAAAAGAAAATAAGGGAAGAGTTTTTAAGGTAAGAAAAGAAAAGTTAGAAGATTAAAGTAGTTTCGGCAATTAAGTTTATCGATGAAGAGGTATCCAGAAAAGAATATGAGAAATTGGATAACCGCATATGCAGATGTATATATTTAAGGAATATAAGAAGTTGGATAACCGCAGATTAGGATGTATATTTATAAGGAATATTATGTAAAACTTATAGGAAACTTGTGAGATTTTTGGGAGTTTGTCATTATGTTTTGAATATATCTGTGGTATACGACGAGGTGGGGAATATTTGTGATGAGAATTAGAATGTAAATTTTTGAATTCTGAATTTCGAATATTTTTGAAGTTTGAATTGTGAATTTTGAATAAAAAGATTTGAAAAAAAAAGTGGAATAATAGCGCTATAACAGTCTAGTGCGGAAATGGCCTGAGTTTCCCCCCTATCTTTCAGTCCTTACTTCTTTTTACCAGCCTGCGCAAGGCCTGCCTTTTAGGAACCGCAGTTTTCTCGGCCAACCAGGACTTTCCTTTTCCTTGGCTCAGCTTTGCCGTTTCTCGCTCGCTGCTCCATGTGGTTGGAATTGCCTCCCTGAACATTTGTGGACTGCTCCTTCCCTTTAAATCTCAATTAACAACCTTGTTTTCAAAAGCTTCTGAAGTTTAAGCTAGATGTTGTTTTATAATCTTGTATATTTTGATTAAACGTATTTATCAGTTTGCTTTCCATTGCATTGTAATTTTTTGTGGTTATGTTATCTGAATAATTTGCTTTACAGTTTTATGGCAAAGCTTCATTATTCCTTCCTCCTCTTTGTGTGCATATACATATGTTTTAGATTGTACACCTTTGGCAGGAGGCACCAGTTTTGGTTGTTTCATAAAGCACCATATACACGGATGGATGCTGCTATAGAAACAGATTATAATAGCAACAATAGTAATAGTAACAGTAATAACAAAAACATCTTGGCCTACTTTCAATATTTTTACCCACACTGTTATTAGACATTTCATTGTGTTCAAATGTATTTTTTTAAATTATTCTGAAATGTTGCTGATAATTCTGTTTTAAAGCCAATCTGTTCTATGCTATAACTGCGATGTATTTTAATTTCTAAACAGTTTGAGTCCCAGTTTTGGAGGAAAAGCAGAGCATAAATAAAGTCAGGGACAATAACAATACTGTGCTTTGCTAGTTTGTGACAACTGTGTAATTTTAGGCTGGGCCACTGGCCAAGAGCATTCCACTCATCCACATCAGGTGCACAACTCAGGCCACTTCCGCACTGTGCTCTTATAGCGCTATGATTCCATTGTCAGCATCCTATGGAATCCTGGGGTTTGCAGTTTCGGGAGGGGCCAGCCGACCCCTCCCGAAACTGCAAACCCCAGGATTCCATAGGAGGTTGACAGTGGAATCATCGCGCTATAAGAGCGCAGTGCGGAAGTGGCCTGAGTTGTGCATCCGCTTGCCCTCTCAGTTTGTGCAGTGTTGCTATGCAATGCAAGATGTGCACGGCACCACCAAAGAAGAACTCTGCGCATGGAGAAAATTAGGTTACCCAACCCTCGCATAGGATCTTGGTCATGTCTTTGCATAGTCTGTGCAACTACTCTCTCTCTTTCAGCATCCCAGCCCACGCGCTCTTGGCCTTGTGATGGATTAACTATCTTATTTTGACAGACAGGAGAATGTGCACTCAAGGAAACTCAAAGAGCTTTTGGGCAAATATAAGCAGCTGGGTTGGTTTTTGAGGAAATAAAACATTCAGAGGAAGGAAAAGCCAGGAAAACATGTGGATTTCTGGAATTTTAAATCATTGTTGTATTTTTACATCTTGCTTACAGTTTTTCAGGTTATACAGATTTACTCTGTGATTTACATTTACATTCCAGTTGCATTTTAAGATGCATTATTACTACGGCTGGCTCCAGTTAGCTATGCACATACGCCAGGAATATTTCCGCACTAGACTTTTATAGCGCAATGATTCCACTTTCAACCTCCTATGGAATCCTGGGGTTTGCAGTTCCGGGAGGGGCCGAAACTGCAAACCCCAGGATTCCATAGGAGGTTGAAAGTGGAATCATTGCGCTATAAGAGTGTCGTGCGGAAATGTCCATATACATATACAGGCCTAAATGCCCTAAATGTACTAGATCTTATCTGAACTTGGAAGCTAAGCAGGATGAGCTCTGGTTAGTACTTGGATGTGAGAGCAGCAACCAATTCCAGATGCTGTAGGCTATATTTCACAGGAAGAAATGGAAAAATGGGCTGTCTCCATCTTTGGAGACAGATAGGTGGGTGGACGGACGGACGGACGGACGGACGGACGGACGGACGGACAGACAGACAGACAGACAGAGATAGACAGATGGATAGGCAGAGATATAAGTATATGGTTTGCTGTTCATAGAATCATAAAAATGTAGAGTTGGAAGAGACCCCACAGGCCATCCAGTCCAACCCCCTGCCATGCAGGAACACCCTCAAAGCACTCCCGACAGATGGCCATCCAGCCTCTGCTTAAAAACCCCCAAGGAAGGAGACTCCACCACACTCCGAGGCAGCAGATTCCACTGCCGGACAGCCCTGACCGTCAGGAAGTTCTTCCTGAGGTTCAGGTGGAATCTCCTTTTCTGCAGCTTGAATCCATTGCTCCTTGCCCTGGTCTCTGGAGTGGCAGAAAACAAGCCCTCTCCCTCCTCTACATGGCATCCCTTTTAAACGTGGCTATGATGTCCCCTCTTAACCTTCTCTTCTGCAGACTAAACATACCCAGCTAAGTCTATCCTCATAGGGCTTCATGGCTTCCAGGTCCCTCACCATTTTGGTCGCCCTCCTCTGGACCTGCTCCAGCCTGACCATGTCCTTCTTGAATTGGGTTGCCCAGAACTGGACACAGTATTCAAGATGAGGTCTAACCAAAGCAGAGTAGAGGGGTACCAGTACCTCCCTCGATCTAGACACCAGACTCCTATTGACGCAGCCGAGAATTGCGTTGGCTTTCTTGGCTGCCGCATCACACTGCTGACTCATGTTCAGCTTGTGGTCTATTAAGACTCCCAGATCCCTTTCACACGTACTGCCATCCAGCCACGTCTCCCCCATCCTATATTTTTGCGTTCCATTTTTTCTACCTAAGTGTTGGACCTTACATTTGTATACTAAGTGTAGGACCTTAAATTGTTGTTAGCTGCTCTCATGTCAACTTTAACTCACGGAGACCCCATGGACGAAAGACCTTCACGCTACCCTACCCTCAACTGTCCTGCTCAGGTCTTGCAGATTTAGGGCTGTGTCTTCCTTGATGGAATCATTCCACTGTAACGTGGTCTTCCTCTTTTCCTACTGCCTTCTGCCTTACCAAGCATTTTTGTCGTTCCCAGTGAGTCCTGTCTTCCCACGATAACAGCTAACATATGACAATCTCAGTTTGGCCATCTTGGTTTCTAGGGAGAGTTCAGGCTTGACTTGCTCTAGGACCCATTCATTTGTATTTTTAGCAGTCCAGGGTATCCGTAGAACTCTTCCCCAGCACTGCATTTCAGATGAGATAGATAGAAAGACAGATACTCAGCTCACAAAAGAATTGGTCAAGTGGGTTTCCATGGCTGAGCTGGCATCCAAAGTGTGGTCTGCTGGAGTCCAATACTCAACCACTACCCCATGCTGGCTCCTAGTATACATTTACTTTACATTAAAAGGACATGGGACCTTGCAGGGTCTGGCATAACTATACTGGCATAGATTCAGACTACATTGGAACTGCATAGGATCTTAACCTTATACCCTTACCCTATACGGGTTAGACCCGGGCAGACCAGCCCTGTTAGCACAAGGCCTGTGTCCTTTCTCAGTACCTTTTCCGCTTTTCCTGTTTTCTTCTCTTCCCCAAATCCCCCAGTTGCAAGAATCATCCTTATCGCAACAGCAGATACTTCAACCATATTCTGGCTAGCCATCTGGCTGATCCATAATTGTTATTTTGGGGCAGTAAATTTCCAAGGACAGGGTTATTTTTTAGGGTTTTGTTTGCCAAATGTCATACACATTTATGAGACTGTTAGCAATAAAGTGATTAATAAGTAATAACCAGCATTCCAGGGCTACTTTGAGCAACATTTGCTGCTTAGCTCTCATCATAAAGAGTCGATTAGGAGAAAGCAAACGAGATGGTTGCCCAACCCCTGGACATCATCGGTGATGGACATCTTCACAAACTTCATTCTCCTAGGGAAGAATAAATAATTTTTCCATTTTTTTTCCCTGCTGGGAGAAAATCCTCAAACACTGTTGGAGCTTCCATGGACTATTAGTAGTTCAGGACTTATGCCATTTCCGCACTACACTCTTATAGCGCGATTATTCCACTTTCAACATCCTATGGAATCCTGGGGTTTGCAGTTTCGGGAGGGGCCGCCTGGCCCCTCCCGGAACTGCAAATCCCAGGATTCCATAGGATGTTGAAAGTGGAATAATCGCGCTATAAGACTGTAGTGCGGAAATGGCCTTAGTGTTCACAAAGAAACCTATGTGGCCATTTTCCACAGAATTTTTTTTTCCACAAAAAATGTTGCTTTTTTGCATAGGAAACTTCTCTTCTGTGCAGAAAATCCCATTTTCTGCGGCATCCTATTTGCTTTTCTCACACATAATTAGTTCCAAACTGCGAAGACACTTGTCCCTCCAGTATTCTCCTCATAATAACTTCCCAACTCTCAGAAAACTGTTTTTTCCATCTATTATTTGACTCTTTTGTAAATTTTTTTTTCTGCCCTGCCATCCACACCGGTCTTTGACCACGTCTTGCTTCATTCATTGCTCTTCCGATGGGATAACCAGTTGAATGGGGCTCGACTGAGTTTTAAAAACTGAATATTGTTGTAGGTTTTGTAATTTTATATGTTTTTAATTGTTTTAAACGTTTTTAATGTGTTTAATTTGTTGTAAGCCGCCTTTGGTCCCATGCCAGGAGAAAGGCAGCATAGAACTATAACAAATAAACAAACAAACGAATAAATGAATGAATCCTTGAACGTTAGCCTATATGGGTCACAAAACTCAAACTTCTGATACAAACCCATTTTTGTCAGAAACAAAAGTGCGCATTTTATACAGGAGGAAGACATTTGCTAAACTTGCATTTTAAAAAAAGAAATCATATATTTGTTTCTAATTATTTACGTTCCGATTCTAGGAGATGTATCAAACTGGCTTCCATTTTCTAAAAAAGCAGAGAAAATGCAGCTGCAAATAAAATACAGTAAAAGTAACATAACACTACAGTATTAGAACTTGCAGAAAAGAGATCGGTTCAGAAACCAATCGATGAATCATAAAATGGCTTGCTGGTTTTATTTATTTTTTTTAGAGTCATTTGAAAGCAGCGTGGCACCAGATTTTCCTCAGCTGTATCTCCCCAACCTTTGTCCGCCTTTCCAATTCTCATTTCTGTAGGAAAGGCAGGAAATAAACAAGGAAATAAAAGGAGGAGCAGCCGTGGAGCCACCACCGAGAAGGCCCCGAGGCTGGTTGCTGCTGGATGCCTCCGACAATCCAGATAGCCAGGCTATTTTGACTTACAGACGGGAAGAATATTAGCCTGCAGTTCACTTCCTGGGTAAGAAAGGGGTTTCCTGCTACCGAAAAATACAAGCCACAAAACCGCCGGGAGATTCTTGGCATTTTCGGCTGTGTGGAATCGCCTGCCTTCGAGTTGTTCCTTGAACTTTGCAGTTTAGGGAGGACCATTTAGGACTCTCCGCCAGAGAGCTCTTGGGCCCCAGTGAACTATAGAATCCCACGGGATGCTGAAAGTGGAATAATACCGCGATAACAGGGCAGTGTGGAAATGGCGCTATGATTCCACGGAAACCAGAAACGGCCAAAAGTTTTCCTCGGGCTTTGAAAAAGGTATTTGTGTGTGTTTGTGTTAAGCAATACAGGGGTACCTGCAATCGACTTAAAAGGTGAATGGACACACCTAGAAGCTTTTAGGAGAGATCGTTCACCCTTCCTTCCTTTCTTCCTTCCTTCCTTTCTCTCAGTCTCTCTGTTTTTCAGAAGTAGGACAGTCTGAGCAATCTCCAAAGGTCAAGGGCAGCAAAAACAACCCTCATCCCCACAGGTAAGACCTCAGCAGGATTCTGCCCACCTCTGCAGTAAACTCAAACCCCCTCCAAAAAAAAGGTTTGCATCTATGGCCATTTCCACACTAGACTGCTATAGCGCTATTATTCCACTTTCAACCTCCTATGGAATCCCAGGGTTTGCAGTTTCGGGAGGGGCCACCCGGCCCCTCCCTAAACTGCAAACCCCGGGATTCCATAGGAGGTTGAAAGTGGAATAATAGCGCTATAGCAGTCTAGTGCGGAAACGTCTTGTATCTTCTCGAGCAGAGCTTTCCAAATTTTTCACGTTGGTAACACACTTTTTAGACATGCATCCTTCCGCGACACAGTAATTCAGCTTTACTAGCAAACCAGAGGTTAAACTAACCCCTTACAATAATATATAATATTATTATTATTACTTCATTAGATGATACTATATTTCATTATATTATTATTTCACTACTTCATTTCGTGATAAAAAACAAAATGCATTGGAATACAATATATCTCATGACTACAAATATCTCTTGAAAGCCCTTCGTGCATTTTTTAAAAATATGATTTATGAATAATAACGTACATCTCCAAGATTGCAGGCGACACACCTACACACTTCAGGCGACACGCTAACGTGTTGCGGCACACCGTTTGGAAAGCCGTGTTCCGGAGTACAGCAGAGGGGTAACAAGATACCCATCCTATCATTAAAGCCATATTCTTAAACACGCGGGCGGAGGGGCGAGCGCGGCTTGGGCCAGAATTCCCAAAGCAGATTAAAGACCATCAATGTCCAGAAGCATAAAGAGACCGCTGTCATCATGTCCACAACAACGAAAAAAAAGACTGCAGGCAACTGGAGGCTCATCTTGCCTCCAGAGACTCCTCTTGGGATCTTGTAGGAAAGATCAATCGCCCGGAAAATGCAAAGAATCCTAAATGTACGCAAACGGTTGCTCCTGACTGCACCCCCGTCATCACCCTGATGGCCGTAATTGCGTGCAACGGACACGGACGAAATGCTACCCACAGGGTACCACTTTCAAGAACCTGGCACCTTTCCCACAAAGCTCCCCCAGTCAACCAATTCTTCACCTCCCCAAAACGACCATAAAAACATGGTTTCGGTCTTCTTGCTTCCCCACCACGCTCTCAACCTGGAAAAGGAGGGAAATCTGCTTTTTTATATAGATATAGATATACTGAAAACCAAAACTAGAAATTCTCAAAGTGACGCTGCAGTACATTCAGGGAACAGGCAGGAATGTCTCCGTGCCTGTTTGCAGTTGCCCAACCCTGGAACGCACTGGCCAAGATACTAAACGGATCCTGTTCAATCTACGATCATAAATTTAAACATGTCATACGGGGTTCCCAGACCTCAGGCCCGGGCCCTGAATCTCAGACCAAGGGGGAAGAATCATAGGAGCATGATGTCCTGAAATGCGTATGCGTATGTCTTTTCCTTATTTGCTAGACTGGGTGTTTTTAATTTTTTTTTAAAGGTATCTTTATTAATAATTTCCAAAAGCACTAGAATTCTACAAGTGCAGAAAAGAAAAGAAAAACATAAAGAAAACATTAAACATATGAATTAGAAATGGAAAGCAGAGAGAAAGAAATAGGGAAAAAAGAAAAAGAATCAACTTCCACCTTCCCTTTAAACAGGGTACAGCAATCCAGTTGATTCAAGCCTCTCAACGATATTATCCAACATTTCTCTTTTTCCTCTCCCTGAATTCACGCTTTCCAAAAAAAAAGAAAAAGAAAAATGACCTTTCTCTTGCCAAAGGTTAACACACCTAGCATAATATCTCAGCATTACTTTCTATTACATGCTATTACATGTTACAGTGAGAACCAGTGTGTTGTAGTGGTTTTAGCACTAGACTGCAATTCTGGAGTCCAGGGTTCAAATCCTGACTTGACCACAGAAACCCACTGGGTGACACTCTCTCAACCTCAGAGGTAGGCAAAGGAAAAACCCCTCTGAACAAATCTTGCCAAGAAAGACTCATTACAGGTTTGCCTTAGGACTTGAAGGCACACAACAACCTATTAAGTTTACATGAGAAACGACATTACATGACGAATGGAATTAATAAAGTGAGCACTCTTTATCTGAATGGTGTACTGCGCGCAAGTGGCGTTGATGCTTAAGACATCATGTTTCGGGAAATCACGACGGGCTGCCCCTCGCAACCAAATCAGGGGCCCAATCTCAAGGCTCATTCCTCGATTTCCAGCTGTGTCCCCAAGTCTCAGGGCCGGGGACGGACTCGAACTGGCAACCCAAGCGCTATACCACTCTTCTGTCCATTACCCCTGTCGTGCAACCAACTGTGCAGCTGCACATGTGTCTGCTTGTTACCCCATTGCGCAACGTGGAATGTGTCCCTGTGCCTGTTTCCGCAATCCCAGTAAGTTTCCTGTCTGAAAGAGAACAGCAGTCTGTCCTCCCAATCGCAGCTAAATATGCTAGACACTTAGCAAGAAATAAATGTCTTTGGATGACCGCGCACCACGGTGACAAGTCAGGGAGTCCCACATCCTCAGAACACACTGGCCTTGGGCCTGTTTTTCAGGAAACAGAAAATAGCTCCCTTCACGAAGGACAAAGGTCTCATCTGTGCTCTTAACTTTCTTTTTCAAGAAAGATTAAGGAAGCATCTTTGTTTTCTTTCTTCTCCCTTCAAGTGAAAGCCATCTGTCCATGCTCAGAGGAAAACAAAGACGGTTGCACAAAAGAGGAATGCAAAGAGGAAAGCAATGCAGGGGTGCAAAAGCATGACCCTGGGGCCACATGCAGCCCCCAAGCCTAGTTCTGTGGCCCAGAGGCTTCAGATCACCCTTTCTCTTGCCAAAAAAGAGGATGAATTGCTCGTGTTGCGAGCCACCAACAGTGATGCCTCACCTTTTATGAAGGTTGCAGGAACTCCCCGCATGTATATCAAACATACCAATTTTTGCAAAAGAAGAATAGACATACGGACATTTCCAAGTCCCCACCACCACCATTTTGGGGGCAGTCTGAGTGTCCCTGAGAGGTTCCTGGGGCGCAGGATTGCCCTCCACCCCCTTACCAGCCTTCGATGCAAAGAATGCTCTTTAATTTTCTCACCCTTGAAGAGAAAGGATGTCTCTGCACATCCAAAGACCTTGCTGTATAGCCTCCAACATTTCACAGATGAAATCTGAGACACGTGCGGCCAAGCAACATCAGACTGCAAAGTGAGGAAAAAGAGATCAGCTGGGAGAGGCTCAGCAGTTTGCTTTTGCTTGAGCCAACTGGGAAGAGCAAAATTCTGCCCTCTCCTCTCCTCTCCACCTTCCTGTGCTGAGTGCTGAATGCAAACTACTTTTGCATTTTAAACTTAGTCTGAAGCAACTGAAGTAAGCTGAAGACAAAGAACAAAAGTGGGAGGAGTAGAACAAAAAGTTGGAAATTTTAAAGGCAGCTGAAAACATGAGAGGACGGAGGATTAACTGGGACCGCCCTGGACAAATGGATGTACGTTTTTTACCAGGATGCTGTGGTTTTTCTGTTAAAGAACACTGAAATCCTACACAGAACTGCAACTCACTCCCTTGGAGCAAGGAGGATCATCATCAGCATCATCAATCCATTTATATCCTAGTTTTTCCCCTACACTGGGACTCAGGGTGACTTACAAAATATTAAAACCAGTGCAGATTAAAATATATACAGTAAAAGCATACAACAGTTACTTTTAAGATACAATCAAACATTCTGCAGAATTAAAACCATTTAAAACCCATTAAAAAAAAAAGAAGATAAAACAACAATGAAACACCATACTAGACACACGTTTGTCACACCCACAGCGACAGCATTTTGATTCCAATTCAACCGCCATAGTTCCAACCAGCAGAAAGCTATGGGATCCGGAGATCTGTACATTGATGAAGCACTCAGAACTCTAGCACCTCATCAAACTACAAATCCCAGGATTCTGTAGGATGCCACTACAGTGAGATCCAAGTAGGGTCACTAAAGACACACAAAGCTTTCCAAAAAAAGCCACACACAAAGCCACATAAGGAGTCAACCTCTCCGATCTTTCTCTGCTGGGAAGTACAAGCTGAGCATCCCTCCTCTGAAAATCCAAAATGCTCAAAAATCTGAAACTTTTGAAAGTGGAACCCAACCTTCTTCCCGTAGGGAAAATGAGAAAATTATGGAGGTTTGCGTGGGATTCCAAGCAACCCTCCCTAATTCTCGCATGTTCCCCCGAGGGAAGAAGGCAAGAAAAGTATTGTTGAAACAGCAGACTCCGTGGCATATATGGCATACAATCTCATTGCGTAAGTGCAATTATTCCAAAATCCAAAAAATAAATACAAACTCTGAAGCACCTCCGGTCCCAAGCATTTTGGATAAGGGATACCCAGCCTGTATTTGTGTTTGAACACACTGGCCAGGCTGAAGTAAACATAGGCCATTTCCGCACTAGGCTGTTATAGTGCTATGATTCCACTTTCAACATCCTATGGAATCCTGGGGTTTGCAGTTCCGGGAGGGGCCGGACGGCCCCTCCCGGAACTGCAAACCCCAGGATTCCATAGGATGTTGAATGTGGAATCAAAGCGCTATAACAGTCCAGTGCGGAAATGGCCATAAACCAACAGGATAATATGCGTTAAGAAAGTATTTAACCCCGTCAGAATACCTATCATCATTCTTCCCAAAAGTGGTGGGTTTTCCTGCACTGGAAGCTTTTAAGCAGGGGACGAATGGCTTTAGCTGTGGATTTCCGCACTGGCAAGGGTTGGACCAGACGGCCATCGGGTTCCCGTCTACCTCTATAGTGCTAAAGCGGAAGGGTTTATACCTTGCTGGGGGATCTATGCTTGTTCACCAGCATTAAAATTATAAGAACCTTCTACCAGCAGCTCCGCCGTATCACATCAAGCAGAATCAGATGTCGGATAAGTCAGTTTTTTGGAGTGCAACTTCCCAAATCCACAGCCAGCATATCATTGGCTGTGTTGGCTGCCAGAGTCTGTAGCGGTAAGCCAAAAAAAAAAAACCTTTTCCAAGCTGTGGTCAAGACAGCATCAGGCTTCCAAGAATGGCTCGTAAAACACCTCCAAGAGGTCCATGAGCAGGGGAAGAAACTACAGTACTTGACCTCTGCCTCCTTAGCAACTGGGGATATACTGCCTCTGAACAGAGAGGCTCCATCCAGCTGCCACAGATACACAGAATATTTTTTTTTAAATATTTTTATTGAGAATTTACTTCTGAAAATAAAAAAATCCCCCCTCCCCGCTTCCAAGCTTACATTTTCCACTTGAATCTGCTTATTTCCATCACATACACACATAATTTCCGCTTAGTAGAGAAAAGAACAACTACATTATAATTACATCATTTCCTTCTTCATTTCTTATACATTTATATCTTCATCCAGCCTAAAACTCCTCTCCATTCCCTTTCAAAGTTCTGGATAGGGTTGTCCTTCAATGAAAATGCTAATTTTTCTATCTCAACCATATCCAGAACTTTAAGCTTCCATTCTTCTATATCAATATATCTCCTTTCTTTCCAACGCTGTGCATATGTCAACCTTGCTGCAGTTATTAAATATAATAATATTTTCTGATGGCTCCTTATTTCCCTTTGTTGCCCTAACATATTTAACAAGTAAAACTCTGGTTTCATTTCAAAATCCAGGTTACAAATTCTTTGGCTCTCATCACGTATCCCCTTCCAAAATTTCTTTGCTATCCTGCAAGTCCACCACATATGGAAAAAGGACCCTGTCTTTTCATCACATTTCCAACGCTTTACATTCCCGGTTTTAATTATTTTTTGTAATCTTTCAGATACACAGAATCTTCATGACTTCAAGTACGTCCACATTACAGGGTTTTACAGAAGCCCTTTCGTACTACACAATTATAGAGCTATATTCCAGTTTAACTGCCACGTAGTGTAGTGGTTTGAGTGCTGATCTTTGACTCTGGACACCTGGCTTCGAATCCCCGCTTGGCCATGGAAACCCACCGGGTGACACTGGCCAGGTCACACTCTCTCAGCCTCAGAGGAAGGCGAAGACAAACCCCTTCTGAACAAATCTTTCCAAGCAAATCCCACAACAGGTTCACCTTAGGGTTGGAAACCATTTGAAGGTACACGATAACAAACTGCAAATAAGGCCTAAATGCCCTAAAGGCACCAGATCCTGCCTGATCTTGGAAGCTACGCAGGGTCAGCCCTGGTTAGTACTTGGATGGGAGATCGCCAACGAATACCAGATGCTACAGGTGATATTTCAGAGGGAGGAAGTGGCCAAACTACCTCTGAGCATTGCTTGCCTAAGAAAACCCCATGAAATTCACGGGGTTGTCCCAAATCAACAGGCAGCTTGAAGGTACATGCTGTCATGCCCTGGATAACTCACAATCCACAAACTCACTATGAGGCAGACAGTAGCGTTTACATCACAAAGCAAGCAACACAGCACACTTTTTCCAAAGTTGCTGAGACGAGAGCATACATGGAATTTACAGGTTTTATACCTTTCCGTACAAATTTAGGCCCACGAAGCTGTGACTGGAGAAGGATCATAAATCTAACATCGCCCTACATGTTTTGCCATTTCCCAGACTCAGAGTTGTTTGCCCATCTTTCCTCCTGGGGCAGGAAGCCCCTTATCTCTAGACACTTCAAGTTCCCAAAACATCTCTCGGTACTTTCATTTTTGCCTGCAATGATCTTCTCCCCCTTCACCAGATACACAGTAGCAATGAGCAATAAAGCAATTAACCATTTGCTACAACCAGAACACAAACACACGCTTCAAACAGATACCCGGTAATTTCTAATACGCATCCAGCTGACACACTATGACATGGGCTAC
The DNA here is from genome assembly GCA_030412105.1 of Cyclura pinguis. Classification (NCBI taxonomy): domain Eukaryota; kingdom Metazoa; phylum Chordata; class Lepidosauria; order Squamata; family Iguanidae; genus Cyclura; species Cyclura pinguis. The sequence goes on from CM059601.1 coordinate 3,722,580, forward strand.
ACATCCTGACACATATGCAGATCTTATAACACAGGACTTAAATACCCTAAAGCCGCCAGACCCTGTCTGATCTTGGAAGCTAAGCAGGGTCATCCCTGGTTAGTACTTGGATGGGAGACCGCCAAGGAATACCAGGTACTGTAGGCTGTATTTCAGAGGAAGGAAATGGCAAAACCACCTTGCCTGAGAAAACCCTATGAAATTCATGGGGTCACCATAAATTGACAGGTGACTTGGAGGCACATACACACAATCTGCAAATTCCAGTATTCCACAGGACGTTGTCATCGCAGTTAAAGTGAAATCACAGAATCAGCAGTCAGAATCCAGGGTCCCTGGGAAGAGCCTGCCCCAAATCTGAGATGTGCAGTCAGAGGCCCTGTGGCATGTCCAGCACCTTGCGAGGCCACGATGGTGTGCACACAGGACAGGGCCTCCCCTGTAGCAGCACCCTGACTGTGGAACTCCCCGCCGAGGGAAGCTAGACCAGCTCCAGCTCCTTGGAGCTTTTTAGGTGGACAGCTGCAAAAGTGTACCACATGGCTTTTGATGTTTGAAACTTCTACGTCTGTTTTAATTGTTTTTAAATTATTTTCCCACACTCTTTCTAGTTTGTTTTTTGAAGAGTCTTTTAACTCGTTTTAAAAGTTTTTATCTCTGTGTTGACTTAAATATCTTTTACCAGGGGGCCCTGGAAGGCAAGATATACAAACCGAACATCCCTAATCTGGAAATCCAAAATGCTCCAAAATCCAAAACTTTTTGAGCCAGGAATGATGCCAGACAACCACAGGCGGTCCAAATAAGTGGCTGAGATAGCGAAACTTTTGCTTTCTGATGGTTGTATGAAAACAAACTTCATTTGATGCACAAAAATATTGCATAAAATTACCTTCAGGCTTTGTGTATAAGGTGCAAATGTAGCATAAATGAATTTTGCATTTAGACTTGGATCCCATCTCCAAGACATCTCATTACGTACACACAACTATTCCAAAACCAAAAAATATCTAAAATTTGAAACACTTCTCATCCCAAGTATTTTAGATAAAGAATACTTAGCTTGTAAGTATGATAGATAGATAAGGATAGAATTTGATGAGGGACTTGGAAGAGTCTGCTAGACAGCCTTAGCCCCCTTGGACTTCAGCACAGAATTCTAATTCTGCCAGTTAACTGCAAATCCCAAAATTCAATAGGACAGAATCATGACAATTAACATGGGATCAAAGTGCTGTAACGGTGCAATGTGGACACACCCTTTGTGGACACACTGTTTGAAAAACTGTCAAGGCCTCATGATCTCCCATCCCACAAAGGAAATCTGCACTCTGTGAACTTTACTGAATCTACAGCCAAATGTCACAGCTGTCCTTAAAGAAAATTAAAAAATAAATCGAGGGGTGCCCTCCTGTTTCCGTTTCCCGATGTGAACGATTTCAGATTTTTCATGCTGACGTAGCTGGCTCCAATGTTATTTCCTTTCAGGAAAATAAGAAAGAGGCAGAGAGAGAAAGAGAGAGAGAGAATAGACTCAGGAGAGCTTCTGTATCAGACCAGATTCTTTCAAAAGGAGAAAAATATACACATACGAAAAGCAAACACGACAACGCCAAAAAGGCAAACAATCTGGGAGCTGGAGAAACTGTTCCACTTAAGATCTGCTTCCTCAGGTCTCCAAGGAATCAGGAGGTAAGCATGAACTCAAGCAACACATTCGCCTTCAGGCTAAAGACAACCATAAATGGGCAGGCAGATTTTTATGAGAAAAGCGTGTCACAAATCAAACACGGTTGTTTCATGGATTCGCACAAAACACCCAAAGGAACACAAACAGGGAGCCCACCTGGATGTGCAGGGATGAGAATCTTGTGAAATACTCTTTGGTCATTTTTCTGGCTTTTCGGGTAACAGCTCCCAGCAACTGGGATGCTGGGAGCCGCCATCCAAAAGAGGCAGAAAACTTCTCCAAACTCTGGGCTCCCGCAGCGGGCCACAAAACTCAGGCAGGCGCTCACAATTAATCCCAAATCGTTTCTGCTTCCTGCTTTTGCCAGTTCTGACTGCTGGGAACATCCACCCCTTTGGGACCCCAAATGCAGATGTATCACGTCTCCCTGCTTTTCCGTCCCATTTTGCACGGCCTCGTGCAAGCCTCCCAGCCCAACACAACTGTCCCCAGGCTGGCCACCCCAGTCGCTACGCCAATGAGCGTGTACTCACACAGGTCCGGCTCCTCTCCCTCCCAGGAAGGGAAACAGGCTTTGACCTCAGAGCGGAACGAATTGGGACAGCAGCAGCAGCAGCAGCAGCTCCGGGAGCGAGAGAGCACTCCAAAGCTGACCACCACCAGAGAGAAAAGGAAAAAGAAGAGACAAGGGGGAAAAAAATATGAAAAGGAGGAGGAGGGGAGAAAATCCTTTATTCTGACTACAGTACAGGAATTCAGACCTTGCGTCCACCAGGCCCTGACTCAGCTCCACTCGGCTTCCAATAGATCAGCGCATGGGTAAACATTTCCAAATATGGAGATCACAACTACAAAAGGGATGGCAGGAAAATCACCCTTCTTAGGCACTGGCCGAACGCTCCAGAGACCGAACGCCCCTGCCCTGGATCAATGATTAACTCCACACTGTATACAGTCTGGGCATTACGCCCTATTGTTACAGGAAACGGAAGGCGCTTCCAGAAACAAAGCACAGCTTTCGCAAAGCTCCCTTACAAGAGGATCACAGAACCAGAGATTCATGAGCTGAGATCCTATCTTATTTATTCACGCCAGTTCATTCGGTCCACCAGGGACAAGCCCAATTAATCCTCTGGTATCCCGCTTTTTCAGCCGCTTTTGAAACGTCCCAGTTTCCTTCTCCTCTTCCCACTTTCTCCCTTTGCCCTCAGCTTACGTCCAGTGCTGCAACCTGAGTTCAGAGTGCAAAAGCACAGTTGGTTTCCACATTCGCTAGGGTTAGCAGCGCAGGGCCCTTGCAAAAGCAGAAAAACCGCAAATATAAAAATGCGTGTGTGCATCAGCAGGAAGCGGGGGCGGGCGAGGCGTGTTGGGGGAGAATCGATACTCAGGGTCTAAAGCAGGTCAGGGAAAGGAGAAGGAAAGGGGATGGGCCGACAAGGTGGCCCTACGTTTCCTCTCTCTCGCCCATCTCCTTCCCTAGGTATTGGGGGACACTGGGAGAAGGTTTGTGTTGCTGAGAAATCAGGTTGCAATCTGCCCTGAGCTGGCCAGACAGCGGCTGGTGGAGGACAAGGAGGACCAGAAGTGGGTTTTTAAAAGGCTGTGCAGCCTGATCGGAGACAGTGAGAGGGATGTTTCCCCCAGAAAAGAAGGTGGGAGAGGCAACAAAACTGTGAAAGTCAAACCTGCAAATGTGGAGGGCCAACTGTGGTTTGCGCTCTATTAACTCAGCAGCGGGGAGAGAAAGGGGTGGAATTTTGCCCTTCCCGGTAGCCTCAGGCAAAAGCAAACGGCTGCAACCTTTCCTGGCTTATAGGTCATAGTTCCTTGATTAAAAATGGTTGCCATGTTGACCACACGTGGATGTTGCTCAGCCAAATATATCCCGGTTTAGCCTGAAATGTTGGAGGATATGTTTGCTTGTTTATTGCATTTATTCCTCACCATTCTCCCAGGATGAGAGCCAAGGTGGCTAAAATATTTATATCCTACTTAGGGTTGCCACTTCAGAATCACCCCAGGCCCCAAGGTTTCTGGCCCACAAGCTGAGACCTAGGGATTTAGGTCCCTGGTGATCATAGAATCATAGAAATGTAGAGTTGGAAGAGACCCCAGGGGCCATCCAGTCCAACCCCTTGCCTTGCAGGAACACCCTCAAAGCACTCCCGACAGATGGCCATCCAGCCTCTGCTTAAAAACCTCCAAAGAAGGAGACTCCACCACACTCCATGGAGGCAGCAGCAGATTCCACTGCCGGACAGCCCTGACCGTCAGGAAGTTCTTCCTGAGGTTCAGGTGGAATCTCCTTTCCTGCAGCTTGAATCCATTGCTCCTTGTCCCGGTCTCTGGAGCGGCAGAAAACAAGCCCTCTCCTTCCTCTACATGGCATCCCTTCAAAGATTTAAACATGGCTATCAAGTCCCCTCTTAACCTTCTCTTCTGCAGACTGAACATACCCAGCTCTCTAAGTCTATCCTCATAGGGCATGGCTTCCAGGCCCCTCACCCAGACCAAGGTGGGATGAGGGGGTTATTCCTTTTGACTCATTTAGGCAGGAAAGATAAGGAAGCTTTGATCCAGCCAACTTGCCTCTAGCCTGCAGGTGGATGTAGAGCAGACTGGAGGGTGAGCCCTGGCATCACAACGACTGGGAGGGCAGAGGGGAGCTAATTACAGTCAGCGCCCCACATTCACTAGGGCTAGGGGTGCAGGACGCCCCAGAAAAGTGGGAAAACCAGAAATATCAAAACGTGTGCATGCGTGTCTATGAAAAGTGGCTAAGGTATGGTGGGAAGAACGCACAACCACCTGTGCAACAGTTACACTCACAGAATTCCACTGGACACAAGTGTGAACTGAACAGAGAAGTTGCGCCATGGACAAAAAAAAGGACAACTCCTCACATAATGGAACATACATGTGTCTAAAAGGATAACACAATGCCCACTATCGAGAAGGAACGTACGCAATGGCGACCTAGTCCAAACTGCTGCCATCCACAGCTAAAGCTTCCCCAATGCTTCTTGAGAAGAAAAATCCACCTTCCAAGTGGTTCCATCCCACTGTCAGTCAGCACTTAGAATTACAGACCCTTAGAGCCTGAAAAGACCCCCAAGGGCCATCCAGGCTAACCCCATTTTGTCATGCAGGAAGAAACAGTCAAAGCATTCCTAACAGAATGGCCATTCAGCCTCTATTTCAAAAGCTCCCAAGAAGGAGACTCCCCCGCTATATCAGGCAGTGTATCCTACTCTTAAACTGCTCTTACCATCAGTCCTTCCTAGTAGTTCGGTGGAATCTCTTTCCCTGTCATTTGAAGCCATTGCTCCATAACCCAGTCTCTGGAGCAGCAGAAAACAAGTTTGCCCCATCCTCCATGTGACATCCCAGCCTATCTTTAAAAACCTCCAAAGAAGATGACTCCACCAAATTCTGAAGCAGCATATTCCACTGTCAAATGGCTCTTACCGTCTGGAAGTTCTTCCTGACGCTTACACGGAACCTCTTTTCCTGTAGTTTGAATCCATTGCTCCGTGTCCTAGTCTCTGGAGCAGCAGAAAACAAGCTTGCTCCATCTTCAACATGACATCCCTTCAAATATTTAAGCATGGCTACCATGTCACTTCTTACCCTTCTTTTCGTCAGGCTAAACATATCCAGCTCCCTAAGCCACTCTTCACAGGGCCTGTCTACAGCAAACCCCTGTCAGTGCAGGAATGGGATGTTCTGAAGGAGAGGTACTGCCAGGCAGGGTCTGTGACCTTCTGGATGCAAAACATATCCCAGCCTCACTCTGCATTCTTCCTTTCCCACACTGAAAGCAGGATACATGCCACGCTAAGCGCTGTGACTGTGAGCCATGAAAATACACGCACACGCACACACTAGAACATCTGGACTGGTCCGCTGTATAACAACAGGCAACGAGCAAGAGGTTTCAAGTAATTTCAGAGCAGATGTGACACTTTTTAATAGACTCCCATTTCTGGGATTCTGTACATATACCGTTAGAGTCAACTTCCCAGAATTTCAAACTTCTAAGACTTCCCATACCTTCTCTCATCATCACGAGCTCTAGATATATTTTTGTGAGCTGGAAACAGAAATCTTTCAGCAACATGAAACTGTAACCTTTAAGGTAATTAATTGCTCAAAAAGCACATGGTTGGCATCTGCTGTGAGGTCCCTGTTCCCAGAATCGTCGTGTGAAGTTTGGGAAGATAATGGAATTTAGCATCATCTTCAAGCAGCTATGGGCTTCCAGATGTTGTTGGACTACAAGTCCCGTCAACCCTTGCCCACACAGCCAACGTTGAGGAATGCTGGGATCTGCAATCCAGCAACATCTGAAGGGTTGTCCGACACTAACCTCAATTTATGTCTAACTCTTCCTTGTTACTTCCAAAAGTTACTTTTCAAGGGTGTTTTGACACAAATTTCTCACATTTTACTCCTTCTCCTCTCAGTCCCAGATATCCACAGAATTTATAAAACAGAGTGGAAAAATGCAACACACAGGGCAGTGAATTACTTTTTCTAACACCGAAAGACAGCCATAGGTTACTTCCCAAAACAGTGAGAAATAAAGGGAAGAAATTACTGTCCAAAAGAAATTTCCCAAGCACTGATCCAGAGCTAGGGCATCTGCAAAAGATGGAAAGAGTCCGCTGGAAGACTTCAGGCCCAGTGACTGCCCCCACAGTACAATGGTTCTTACAATTAAGGGGTAAAGCACTTAGGCCTGAAGTCAAGGAAGCTTAAAGCCTAGGAGGGGCCTTCTCAGGCTTAATTGCACAACAGGAGGTGCGTGCAGGAAACAAAGGGTTAACCCTCTCTGCACAATCTATCTTCCTGCTTCCAGTTGTTTTTGTTACCATGCTTGTTTATTTATATAATGCCATTCATGCACACAGAATCACAGAATCATAGAGTTGGAAGGGACCACAATGACTATCGAGTCCAACCCCATTTTGCAGCAACAAATACTCAAAGTACTCCCAGCAAACAGCCATCCAACCTCTCTTTAAAAACCACACTCCCAGGCAGCAGCATATTCCACTGCCAAAGGTCTCTTACCATCAGGATCTTCTTCCTGACGCTTAGGTGAAATCTCTTTTCCTGTAGTTTGAATCCATTGCTCCTTGTCCTGGTCTCTGGAGCACCAGAAAACAAGCTTGCTCCATCTTCAACATGACATCCCTTCCAATATTTAAACACGGCTATCATGTCTCCTCTTAAGCTTCTTTTTGTCTGGCTGAACACACCCAGCTCTCTAAGCTGCTTCTCATAGGGCTTCATGGTTTCCATACCCTTCACCATGATGCTTTACAAGTAAGGCAACCAAAACCAGTGGGTTCTGCCAAAGGCATACAGCCTAAAATATATGCATGTACACACAAACACAAAGTGACAGAAGGAATAATAAAACTCCGCCATACAACTGTAAAACAGAATTATCTAAATAAAATACTAAGGGGAAAAAAATATTAAGCAAACTGCTGGAAACAGTTTTAAAAAAAAACATAACTGATCGCCTACCCCAATGCAATGCACATCAATACATTAACACTAAAATAATTAATTAGCAATAATTTTAGCAATAATATAATTAATTGAAATCAACTAACTGATTTTTTTTTTTAAAAAAAATGCATCCTACCATTCTCCCAACAGGGGACACAAAGCAGATTACAAGAAAATAAAACATGCTACTAGTAGCATCTTATTGTAGAGTCATGGAATCATAGAATCCTAGAGTGGGAAGAGACCCCCAGGGGCCATCCAGTCCAACCCTTTTCTGCCCTGCAAGAAGACACATCAAAGCACTCCCTGTGACAGACGGCCATCCAGCCTCTCTTGAAAAACCTCCAAAGAAGGAGGTGCCAACCAAATTAATTTTATTAAAAGCAAAGAGTTAACACAGTTTACAACATAATAAAAAGATTTCAAATATAACATAAATCCACCAATGGATTTATGTTATGGTTTCCACTGTGTAACTCCTGTGCGGAATAACAACACAGTGCAATAACAATGTTCAATGCACATTTGCACACAACTCAGGTTTGATGCATGCCTGCAAGCACAATGATTCCACATGTTTCTGCCAACTGTCATCAACTGGATACAACTGCCATGCAATGCCCACAAAATTCACTCCCTGCGCACAGCGCAACTTAAAACCTGTGTATGTCACTTGCAGGAAGCCAGCCTTTGTGTGCACCTGTGTGCACATGCAAAAGGAAAAGGAGCAGGTCTTGGCAAATCTAGTTTGGACTGCAGTTCCTAGAATGCACAGCCAGAAGACACCGAATCCACAGCCATGCTAGTTGGGGATTCTGGGATCTGTAATCCAAAAGATCCATTTTCTAAACTCAGGCCACTTCTGCACTAGACTGTTATAGTGCTATGATTCCACTTTCAGCATCCTATGGAATCCTGAGGTTTGCAGTTTAAGGAGGGGCCTTTGAGGCCCCTCCCTAAACTGCAAATCCCAGGATTCCATAGGATGCTGAAAGTGGAATCATAGCACTATAGCAGTCTAGTGCAGAAAGGTCTTCAGACTGCTAAAGAATGGGACGGATTTGCCCGTATATACGTGCCCTTTTGGCAAAATATGTGACTTTGCATCGGTTTCCTCCTGGCTCTGATCTCAATTACCAGATGTTCACCCATAAGGCAACGTGGCCACTGGGGCTACATAGTCCAAAGCAATCTGTCCACCAAGCATCCTCTTTCTTGTCCAAAACAGCTGGATTCAAAAGCAAGCCAGACTCCCACTTCCTGCCAAAGGAATTCATAGAGCCCCAAAACTTTGCCAATACAATCCTTCTTTGGTGGAGCCATTCCCTAGCTGGGAAGTCAGAAGATTTTCCTTTCCCTATGAAATGGGGTGATATATTTCAATGACAGTGAAGTCTTGACAACCCCCTTTGATGTCTTTTTTTTTTTCTTTCCTTGGGAGGACAGGAGACAGATAATAACTGCAGTGTCATCTTGGTCAGACGCTTCCAAGACTTGAGCAGTTAAAATCAAAAGAATGCACAATCCTGCCATTCTGGACAGGAATGAGCTGCCACGGTCGAGATTGTGAGGACAGACTGCTGTTTTCCTTCAGAGAGGAAACTTATTGGGTCTGTAGGCAACAGGTACAAGCCTCTGGTTTTAACCATATATGGCCGAGAACTGCTCCGAAACTGACCTTATGATGTTCTCCAGGGCTTGGGGCTTAGCCCAACAGCACAGAGAGAGAGAGAGAGAGAGAGAGAGAGAGAGACAGACTCCGGGGGCGGAATGCAGCACAGAAAGGGGATGCTGGAAGAACCAACCATGAGAGCATTCATATTTCATAGGAGAGAAGACTAGAAACCCAAGTTGGGTTGCATGCATGTCTGGGATGTTATCAGTCAGCACAACAGATTCCCATTCGGCACAACGTAGCGCGGGGGCCGGAGAGTCACACGCTCCCACAAGTGCCAAGCCCAAGTTAGGGATGGAAGGAAAATCTGCCTTTAAATACATGCCCAAAATGGGTTTTGCTGGCACTCAAAGAGCTCTGTCAGAAAGAGTAACACAGAGGTGAGGATTTTGCACTGCTTCTGCCTTCTATGCACACATCCCAAAGTAATTCCGGAAACGATTCTGTGCAGAAAATGCACTTTTTGGTGCCAAAATGGTGGACTTTGCACAGAAAAACAATATCTTTTCTTTTTCCTTTTTCGCACAAAAGCCCTCTGAATGTCTGAAAATGGTGTTTTTTACATGGAAATGGTATGGGGGGCAGTTGCAGGAAAAATGTGTTTTCTTCCTCAAAATAGTGTTCCCAGAAGCACATGTGGGTGAAGGATGTTGTGAGAAATTGGTGGATATTGCAAAAAAAAAAAAAAAAAAGGATTATTTGCCACTTTCTTCCCTGCATCAGACCAAAGTTTCATCTTAGCCCAAGAAGGTCATGATGTGACACAGAAGATCTGTCCTTGGATGCATCTAGAAAATTTAATAGGCTTGACTTCATGTCTTCCTGGCCTGCGCCTCACACAACCACACAGTATACAGGGTTCAAGGGTTCTCTTTTCCCCAGCATGCATTTCCCATTTTAGGCAACGTTCCACCTGCTAAGATCTCTTGCTCTGGGTGCAACCAAAGACAGGGTCAGGAAAACATGGTAGTGTTACAATTTTTGAATGAGAAAACCTACTGACCAGGTATACAGCCGGTCCTTCACATCCACAGGTTTAACATTTGCAGATTTGATTATTCACGGATTATTTGCCACTGCCTCCACTGCTGCCCTACACTATTTGTAACAGGGACTTCGAAGTCTCGCCTTGTATTCGCAGTCTCTCTGAAAGCCTCGAAAGCAAGACTGCAAGAGACTATGGGAGACTGCAAACGTGAGCTGAGGCTATTAAAAATGGCAGAGGGCAGCAGTGGCGGCAACAGCAACCCCCGCCAGCTGCCCACTTTTGCCTTGCAAAGGAACCCCACCGCCTCAAAGGCAGAACCAGTAGCTGGCACGCTCCCCACCACAGAGTCAAATGTACAGGCATGCGTATAGGATTTCAACAGTTTACTCATGAGTACAGTTTACGGTGGGTTGAATCTGCAAATCACACGCATTATGGTTTTCGGGCCCTATAGAGAATTCTGGTTTTTCCACTTTCATGGGGGCTCTGTGCCCCAACCCCTGCAAATGTGGAGGGCCAACCAGAGGCGTATCTAGGGTGGGGCATGTAGGGTATGCTCCCGGGGTGCCAATCCAGGGAATCACAAAACAGCCGTGTACGTAGGGGTGGAACGGGAGTTACGGGTAAGAAGGTAGGGGCGCAGCTTCCACACTTGCCCTAGGTGCTGTTTACATTAGATATGCCACTGGGGTCAACTGCAGATTTATAGGAAAATCAGAAAACAGCTTACAAAGAATCAGATGCTTGGGTCATCTAGCTTCGTACTGTCAACTCCGACAGGCAGTCGCTGCTCTCCCAGGCTTTAGGCAGGATTCCTTCCTAGCCCTAACAGGAGGCATTGAGGATTCAGACTGAGGTCTTCGGCACAGGGATGATGGAAGCTGCCCGAGTCCAACCATGAGTCCATGGTTGTCAATGCTGGTTGACAGTCATTGTTGTCCAGGGTTTCAGGAAGGAGTTTTTCCTGTCCCTCTCTGGAGGTCTCCGGTATATTCCCCTGTAGTCTCTTGTCCAAGTTCTAACCAGGTCTAACCCTCCTTAGCATCCAAAATAAGCTGTGATTGGGTACATTCAGGGTGTAATGATGGTGTAAAACAGGAACACAGGATATTGCCCTTACACTGAGTCAGACCACAGACACATCTAGGCCAATACTGTCAGGTCTGACTGGCAGCCGTGGCTCTCGCTGGGTTTTCCTACCTGGAGATCTTTCGTCTTTCCTCCAGGTGGTCTCCCGTCCAAGTACAGCCATCCCTCCACATTCACTAGGGTTAGGGGCACAGGACTCCCATGAAAGCAGAAAACCTGTGAATAACTCTAGCCCTCCCCCCAACCATATTTAACACACAAAAAAAGTATGATCACCATATTCAACCCACCGTGGATTCCTTTGAGGCATGAGGGTTCCTTCACAAGGCAGAAGTGGGGGGCTGGTGGGGCTTACAGCCATCTCCGCTGCTGCCCCACACCATCCTTAATAGAGACTTACAAGCTTCCTTTGCAGTTTCTCAGACTCACAAGGCTTGCAGTCCCCATTAAAAATGGCAGAGGGAGGCAGCAGAGGTGACAGCAAATAATCCGTGAATAATCAAATCTGCAAAAGTGAAACCTGCAAATGTGGAGGGCTGACTGTATTAACCAGGCCTGACCTTGCATGGTTTCCAAGATCAGGTGAAATTGCATGTATTCAGGGCGGTAAAAACACAAACATATGATGCAACCTTTTGCTGCATCAGAGCACCATCTCAGCCAGCTATGGCTCTCCAAGGTTTCAGGCAGTATTCTTCTCCTAGCTCTAGCCAAAGGTCCCTTTAAGTTCCTTGGTGGTTCAAGTACCAACCAGGCCTGATGTAACTTCCAAAATCCTATTAGAACAGACGTGTACACAAAAAGTGCTCCCAAAACCACCTCCATGGATGCAATGATCTTGCATCGGGACATCTGTACAACCCCCTTCAGCCCTGAAGACCTGAGGAATCATGTGACACTCCAGGACCAAAGGGGCACTCGCTGAGGGATACAGAGATGACAAAGGTACTGCTGTTCTCCTCAGGCTCAGAAACATCAATGACATTCAGTTCCCTTCTTCACTGCTGATGAGACAGCTTCCTCTCCGGGTCAACTGGGCCACAACCAAACCCTTCACCATCACTGTGATGCCAAGTACCAGGCTAATACTCCTGAAGATCTGGTTCTGCAGACATTTTGGACTCCAACTCCCAGACACCGAAGCTAGCTTGGCCAATTATTCTGGGAGTTGTGTCCCAACATCCATAACGAAGGTCCTATCCTCTGATGATGCTGGTGATCATATTTAGTTATATCCTGCCTTTTTCCCAGTTTGGGACTCAACGTGGCTTAAGACACTTAAAACGTAGTTGAAAATTTACAGCACATATAAGTTAAATAGCAAGTGCAGTAGCCCCCTCCAATCTGCAGAGAATACATTCCAAGACACACGCACACACACACACACGTGTGTGAATGCCTGGAACCTAGATATATAGTACCCTGCAAAGCTAGAGGGCTACTTCTGGTGATGCCAGAACCATTTCCTGTGGCAGTGTTAGCGGAGGGGCAGTTAAAGTTTTGAGACGGGTGTGATAATGTGGGTTCCCATTATCCAGGTAACAGAGCTGAAGAGAGAGAGTTCTCCCTCCACGTATACAAAGGGTTACTAAGTGCTGGGTTAGGTTACAATTTATTGGAGGTCAGCATTACAGGTCACTGAAAGAGAGTTGCCCAGTCAGGGGGAGAAAGGTGAGAATCTTCAAGATGCTTTGGTCAAGGAGTGTTAAAAAGCCTCAAGGGACCGCAAGATAGGAGGAGAAGACATCAACAAGAAAAGGCATATCTGTCAGGGTCAGAGCCTGGGTGGCAAGACAGCCCGGAGAAGGGAGTGGGAAAGCAAGCAGAGTCCTGCCGGGAGGAGCCAAGGAAGCACTTACTCAAGGGAAGTCCATTTACCTAAGCCAGAATGACAAGCAAAAGCCATAGTCAGAGTTCCTAAAGCCAGGGGTCTGGAGCCAAGAGATCAATCCAAGGTATCAGGAGCCGGGTGCTGGAAGCAAGGAACAGGCAAAGAGAGGGTTTGTAGAAAGTTTGCCGCAAGCAAAGGAAAGCTTCCAGGCAAGCAGTTATATAGCCCAAGGCACAGGTGTGGCCAGTCACCGCTTCTTGAACTTCATCAAGGAAGCCTCCCTTTGCTCAGCTCTCTTGAGTCTCTGCCTTGTTTGTGGGCTGATTGGCACAAGCTCTAAACCATCTTCAGAATCGGATCCCTGTTGCCCTAAAGGAGCGGGCAGAGGAACGTCCACGCCTGCTTGGTCCATGGCAGCAGGGGAGCTCTTGAGCCGCAGGACTCATCCCCAGCCAGAGCCACAGGGACCGACGGCTGCTGCTCCTCATCTCCACCCTGAGCAACAGGGACCAACAGCTGCTGCTCGTCATCAGCAGCTCTGACAGGGGCTTCAGTCATCACACTATCGCCGGTTGCAGGTAGGCCCAGCTAGGTCTCACCTCCCAGCTCTGCCTCTGCGCACCATCTCACCCGACCAACGATGTGAGTAGCTAGGATGTTTCTTAGATAGTTGCGTTAGGACTTCTGTTCTTTTGAAAACTCTGGCTGATATGATGTAACTATTGGTAACTACCTGTAACTACTAAGTGAACCTGGGGGGAAGAAGCCTCCCAGGTAGAGTGATACCTGTTCTACATTGCCTGTCGCATGACAGCGGGCAGGCAGACAAGGTGTAGACAGCAGGGCCCAGAGCAGGCCGCATGGATGCTGCCGCCCAGATGCCAGGAGACGGATCAGGGCCAAAAGTGGGAGCATGGGAGGTGAAAAGGAAGAAGACAGAGGTGCCTGGCTGTGGGGACTCTACCAGGAGAAGTTGTGGGTTTTGCATGGCCAACCATCACTGCCCCTCTACGGGGCTTCAAAACACCCCTCCACCCACCCACCCACTCCCAGTAGGAGCTAGAAGATTCCCAGTTGGCTACAGGTAGGTGAAACCATGGAATGCTAAATCACAGATTGGGGGGTACTGGAAACCTTCACAGAATGAAAAACCAGTTAAAACATAAACCATTAAACAACAACTGAAAGTCCAGCACGTTATATCGGGCCTGTTTCCCCTTAAAAAAAATTCAACTCTCAACGGTCAGCTGGAATAAAAAAGGGTTTTTTACCTGTCTGCAGAAAGGCAGTAAGGAGGGTGTCGGTCTAGCCACTCTGCAATATATCTGTGTGTGTATGTATTAATAAACGCATTTATTTATCCTGCCTTTCTGCTGGCATGGGACTCAAAGCAGTTATTCAGTGTAATTCAAGGTGAGCAAGCACAGACAGTCAGAGACGTGCTTATTCTGAAATCAAAGAAGGAACGACGGTGGAGTCGAACGCATACTGACAAGAGATTCCACATACCGGTTCTCTCACTGGAACAGTCTGGCCTCCTAGCAAGTCAGCGAACAAAGACAGACCCTGGGATGGGTCACAGGGTTCCTTTCCTCCTTATTTTCCTGACTCACAAAGTTGAGATTTCTTTCATAGCCCTGCGGAATAGAAGAAATCATGAGGGTATAAGGGACTCTGCAAGCATTTTCTTAAATATTTTGACTATGACCCCAGAGATCTAGCAGACAGAACACTAAAGAATTATTTGGTGGATAACATCCAGACTTACTTTTTGGACTGCAACTCCCAGAATCCTCCAGCCATTAAAGTACACTTAATGCCAGTAGCTACATTGGCTGGCTGGCTCTGAAGAGTTTAAGGCCAAAAAACTGACTCTTCCAAGCTCTGACCACTTCCTTATTCCTCCTACACAAAATTGCTCTTGTCAAACCTGAAAAATTGAGGAAATGGATGGACTGCCTGAAGAAACAAGTGGCAGAATGTGACTTGATAGCATGAGTGAGCAGTGGGACAGTGGAAAACTGGATTCACTGTTAAAATATATTCTGTTTGTAAAGATGTGGTTCTTGTTTGCCGCTGTGTGCCTCCAAGTTGTTTCCAATTTATCATGACCCTAAAGCGACCCTATCATAGGGTTTTCTGTGGGCTGAGAGTTTGTGACACACCAGTGGGTTTCCACAGCTGAGCAGAGAATTGAACTCAGGTCTCCAGGGTCATAGCCCAACACTTAACCGCTATACAATACTGCTTCTCTAAAAATGTGGTACCAGGGTTAAAAGCAAACAAATGGGAAAGTTTTCAGATGACTCACACGCAGCCACCAAACGTTAGACCATCAAGAAATCTGAAAGTATACCACTGAGCACTGTACCTTCCTTGGGAGAAAGGAAAGACTCATTCTCCTTCCTTTTCTGTCATTCCCTTGGACTTGAGCTCAGAGAGGAGCTGACTGCCATACCAGACTCGGAAACTGGAGACTGGGGCCATTTCCACACTAGCCTGTTGCAGTGCTATTATTTTACTTTCAACATCCTATGGAATACTGGGGCTTGCAGTTTAGGGAGCAGCCTTTGAGGAGAGGAGGAAGCAGAGGCCTTTGAGGCCCCTCCCTAAACTGCAAACCCCAGGATTCCACAGGATGTTGAAAGTGCACTTATAGCAGTATAACAGGCTAGTGCGGAAATGGCCTGGGGCCAGTCCTCCAGGACCCTAATGCTTCCTCCAAGCTCAGCTCACTTGAAAAAGCAAACATCACCTGTACCAGGAATTTCTCTCTGCCGTGCCGCAGCCAGCAAGGGAGGAGAGAGAGCAGAACACTTGGGGAGTCCGAATATACCAAACACCAGGAAAAGCTGAGCCAGGTCAAAGTCCAGTCCAGAGGTTCAGGAGACAGAGATCTGTCTGGAGGGTTTCAGGGAGCAGGAGAACAAAGGTTGTGAAGGCTTGCTAATAATTTGCTGCAAGCAAGGAACAGCCACACCGGCAGACTCAAATAGCCCCTGTGAGCAGGTGCTGCTCGTTATTGTTTCCTCTGCCTAGTCTAAGCAGCCTCCCTCTCAGCAGCCCGTTTCAGCCTTCTGCATGATTGAGGGCTGATGGGTACATCTGGCTGCAACTCCTCTGCATCACTGCTGCTTCCCTCTCCTGAGCTGGCCGGGACAACTCAGTCTCTGTTTGACCTTCCAGTGCAGGGGATGGTTGCAGGTTGACTTGCTCACTCCCTGGCTCAGCCTCCTGCCCAATCAGTTGCTCCTCAATTACAGCATCATCATCTATCACAACCTGCCCAACACTGCAGAGATTGTGCCAGGTGGGGTGCCACTAAAAGGGGAGGAGCACTTGCCTTCAGACCAGGGGATTGGCCCTTCAAGGACACATCTTCTTCAGAGAAGAAGGGATGGAGCTTAGGAGATGTGGGCTGGACAGACAGTCTGATCAGGCCAAGCCGTCCAATCCTGGTTGGAGCACGTTGCTTCCTTGCAGCTTCCCATGGTGCTGCCCTGCCATTTGCTACAGCAAATCATGATGTATGTCAACCACCTTCACGCACAAAGGCACAGGTGCACTGACCTATACACACACACACACACATCATTACATGTGAAATTGACCAACAGTGTAGGATTGCCTTTGAATCTTTGGTTGATCATGCTTTGACATGGCTCAATCATTAATAAAAATCAAGACCTTTTCCACATTACACTCTTATAGCGCGATGATTCCACTTTCAACATCCTCTGGAATCCCGGGGTTTGCAGTTTCGGGAGGGGCCACCTGGCCCCTCCCGAAACTGCAAACCCCGGGATTCCAGAGGATGTTGAAAGTGGAATCATCGCGCTATAAGAGTGTAGTGCGGAAAAGGCCCAAGACTGTAGATGAAAAACAGAAGAAGGCAAAGGATTGGAAAAGCAGCTATGAAGGGACTAAATAATATCGTTCATTACCAAAGGCAAGAACACCCACACCATAGTATTTCCAATTTGTTTGTATATTTCTGAAAGTTCGACAGGGAGGAAAGCTGACAGGAAGAGAATCAATTCATTGAAAATGTGGTGCAGGAGAAGAGTTCTACAGATACCCTGGAAGGCTAAAAAGACAAACGAATGGGTCATAAAACAAATCAAAGCTGAACTTTGAAGCCAAGATGACTAAATGGAGACTTTATAAAGTGGAAGGTAATACGGGGAAGAAAAAGATTTCTCCATTACAGATGGATTGATTCACAGAATCATGGAAGCACAGAACTGGAAGAGACCACAGGGCCATCCAATCCAACCCCATTCTGCCATGTAGGAAGACTCAATCAAAGCACTCCCTTTGACAGATGGCCATCCAGCCTCCCTTTAAAAACCTCCAAAGAAGGAGACTCTACCACACTCCCAGGCAGCAGCAGGTTCCACTGGTGAACACATCTTTTACCATCAGGAAGTTTTTCGTAACATTTAGGTGAAATCTATTTCCCTGAAGTTTGAATCCACTGCTCCATGTTCCAGTCTCTGGAGTAGCAGAAAACAGGCTTGCTCCATCTTCAGAATGACATCCTTTCAAATATTTAAACGTGGCTGTCATGTCACTCCTTAACCATTTCTTCTCCAGGCTAAACATCCCCAGCTCCCTAAGCTGCTCCTCATAGGGCCTCAGGGTTTCCAGATCCTTCACCAATTTGGCACACTGGACACATTCCAGCTTGTCATCCCTCTTGAACTGTGCTACCCCAAACTGGACACAGTATTCCAGGTGAGGTCTAACCAAATCAGAAGAGAGTGGTATTATTACTTCCCTTGATCTCGACACTGCACTATTGATGCAGGCGAGAATTGCATTGGCTCTTTTAGCTGCTACATCACATTGCTCACTCATGTTCAGCTTGTGGTCCACTAAGACTCCTAGATCCTTTTCACATCCACTGTTTTCAAGCCAGGTGTCACCCATCCTATATTTGTGCATTGCATTCTTTCTCCTAAGCATACTACTCTACTTTTCTCCTGTTAAAATTCATGTTGTTAGTTTTGGCCCAGCTCTCTAATCCACCAAATTTATTTTGAATTCAGATCCTGTCCTCTGGGGTACTAGCATCCCCTCCCAATTTGGTGTCATTTGCAAATTTGATCAGCATGCCCTCCACTCCTTCATCCAAGTCATTCCTGAAGATGTTGAATAGCCCTGGGCCCAGGACGAAGTCCCGTGGCACCCCACTAGTCACAGAGCCCTGTGGCACCCCACTGGCTGGCCCCTCCTGAAACTGCAAACCCCAGGATTCCACAGGATGTTGCAAGTGGAATCATCGCGCTATAACGGTCCAGTGCGGAAATGGCTCCACAGTTGGAAGGGACCCATGATTATCCAAACCAGCCCCCAGCCAGTGAGAAAATCTTTTGCTAAACAGCGCACGAGAAGTGGCCAGCTAAAGATCTGTTTAAAAAGCTGCAACACAGAGGAATGCACCTCTTTCCAAAGAAGGAGGAGACTAAAACTAGGCCTCATTCATTACTTTCTGTTGGAAGAGTGCCACAGCCTCCTCTAACAGCATACTAGCGTGACTTAACCTGAGATAAAACAGGTCAGAACTTCAGAAGTTCAGCCCTGGGGTCCACATTCACTCCTTCTCAAATCATCATCAATTCCTTTCTCAGCAGGCCCTTGGGATCCTTCCACACGTCAGATACATAGCGCTGATTCCACTTTAACTGCCATGGCTGCATCCTATGGATTCCCTGGGTTCCTATTTTGGTGAGGCACTAGAGGAGCTCTCCAGCTCAGAATCTTAAATGCCCTTTCCTGAACTACAAATCCCAGGGATACATAGGACAGAGCAATAGTAGTGAAAGTGGAATCACAGCACTCTAGCTGTGTAGGGTGAAATGACCCTTGCTTGGCCCCCAAGCATTTCAAGAGACCGGTGAGCTTCTGAACTGTATCCGAAATACACCAGATTTCCTGCCTCCCATCTATCAAGAGCAGACAGCACCACATAGCAACTTGCCAGTGTGCTTCCCCTTCCTACAACATGGCTTTTTTTTCCTTCCAGAAGTGAAGCCGTAAAATATGCCACCCCTGCCTCTCCCCCTCACTTACTGTCAGCCCAAGACAAAGATGAATAACAGCTGGACTCTCTTTATTGCTCAAACACTTCACCGCCCGAGCTCTTTCTCCTCATCCATCACCCGAGACACAAGAGCAAGGAAAAATCCGCAGGCCGCCCTGTTAGCTTTTGCCAGAGAGCTTTCTGCAGCTCCAGTCTTACCTGTAGACCCAGGAGAAGCCCTGCCACCTCTCACAAGGCACAACCAATCTACAGACCGGTGTGGTTTAGCATTTCAAGGGCTCGACTAGGGCTCTGGGAGACCATAAAGCAATGAACTGTCCCGCGGTGCCCGGCCGGTTCAGCTGCCCCCGGTAAAAGCAGTTCCAAGCCAGGGCAATAAATTACCACGTCAGAAGGACATTGTTAAGACAGCCAGCACAGTGCAATGGTTTAAGTGTCAGACTAGGACTCCAGGAGACCAGAGTTCAAATCCCTACTCAGCCATGGAAATTCACTGGTTGACTTTGGGGAAGTGATGCTCTTTCCTCAGCCTTAGAGGAAGGCAACGGCCAAGCCCCTCAGAATAAATCTGGCCAAGAAAGTCCCATGATAAGGTCACCTTGCAATGGAATAATCCTGAAGGCAAAACACAGGGTAAACAACCATCACAAAAGTATCCTTGCCAAAGTCACCGGATTCAACTGGGAGAGGAACATCCAAACAGACACACACTCACACACACACACTTCAGAGAGGCAGAGGATCTGTTCGGAAAACACCGAATCATAGAAATTGTCCCGACAGGTGGCCATCCAAACCTCTCTTTAAAGTTGGCCTTAAGGCATGTACTACAGAGGTGGGCAGAAGTCAAAAAAGGGTGGCCCACATGTGGCACGCAGGGCCCAAGTGTAAGCCACCCTGGGTCCCCCTTTGAGAGAAAAGGCAGCATATAAACACGACGAGTAAATAAATAAATGAAGTAAGTAAGTAGGTAAGTAAATAAATAAATAAATTATTTTGTGGCCCCTGCAGCCTGTGAATATCTCCAATGCCCCCAAATGCACAATATATTATTTATTTATTTTGTGTACCCCTTTTTTAACCTTCAAATGCTGAAAAGGGCCTGAAAGTATTGCCAAACACAGACATTTTGCCCCTAAGACACTAAAGTGGTTTTAGACAAGCCAATGAGGCCCCCAGAGGATGTAGGGATGAAAAATAGGCTGTGGCCTTTCCCTAGTTGCCCACCCCAAGGTACATGTTGAGGGGTTGCACCAGGAAAAGATGGAGCCCTATTTAGTGTGTGTGCAGGCATGCACGAAGGGAAAAAGATGCCAGTTCTCCATAGATACATGGCACAATTTGCAGAAAATGGAACACAGAAGGAAGGGAGGAAGGGAAAGGGAAAGGGAAAGGGAAAGGGAAAGGAAAAGGAAAAGGAAAGGAGGAAGGGAAGGGCAGAAACCGCACGGTGTCTTGCAATGGAGGTAAGATCTCTTCAAGGAGTTGGAGAATCAGCAACGGGCTGTTTGGCCATGCCAAGGTGGTACATCTCAGCCAAAATCTTTCAAAATTTCTTCACCTCCCTAAAATAGGCCCTAGCAAGCTTCCCTAGACTTTAGCAGAAAAAGTAAGGCCTGACTCACAGTTTATAGGGAGTAAGCATCCTTCCACCCCAATCACACTCAAAGGGGCTATAAAATACAATGTTGTTTTTAAAAACAAAACAAAGAAATGGATAAGTAATATATCAGGTCAGCAGAGTTGTAGGTGTCATCCAGCTTTAGCTCTCTTGATCATCTGCTGCAGGTGAGAGCTGCATCCACTCTGGGCACAGCAAGGGATTGGGTAAGGCCAAAAAGAAACAGAGACTTTGCCTAGACAGGATGGATGCAATACTGTAAGGGCACCAGATCCTGGTCTGATCTTGGAGGCTAAGCAGAGACAGCCCTAGTTAGTACTTGATGGGAGACCACCAACGAACACCAGGTGTTGTAGGCTGTATTTCAGCAGAACGAACTGGCAAAACCACCTCTAAGAATTCTTTGCCAAAGAAAGCTCTATGGGATTATGAGGTCACCACAAGTTGACAGGTAACTTGAAGGCACATACACAGAAAAACACACACGGTCCACCCATGTCCTAAAGCAGAAGCGGACAACTCCACATGGGGCAGGAACCAAATTCCCACCCAAACCCGCCATGGGCCCACACACGCCTGGACAGGGCTCCTTCCCAAAATGGCAACTAGTGGTAACGCCATCTCTTTCTGTGGCCATTTTGAGACGGTCTTTGATGACAGCAGTAGAGGTATTTGGTGGTGCTTAGTGCAACTTTCTATATAAGGCTGAGTGTGTTTTAGCATGTTTGAAGTCTTTCTACGAAGTTTTGGAGTGATAACTAACTAAAAGAGATCTTACTGAATCTTTTTTTGGGGGGGGGAATGGTAGAGCTTTCAGGGGCTGCAACAGTGGGGTTCAGTAGCTATAGTTAGCCTGCAGCTACACTTTGCCCACCCCTGCCCCAGCTGTCCCCTCAGCCAGACTTTCCCTAACTTGGTCAAACGGACTCGGCTGTGACCGAATGTACCACCTCCTTCCCTAGCACCCTCTCCCCTTTCCCACATCAATGTCAGATGTACCAGGACATGATGGATCAGCCAGTGACCACAGGGCATCTCTCACGTTACAAGTGGAAGCAGCCAGAGGGAAGATCGGCTGAGTCGACTCCAGCAGGGAAAAAGAAAAATTAAGTGGTGAAGTGTGAAAAACGCAGCACCGGGTGCAACCGGGTCATAGAGTTCCCCCCTGAAAGCAAATACCTCCCCAGCATCAGAATGCAAGATGACTAAGAGCTGTACTCTTCCCAGCCCAGGTTTCTAGTCCCAACAACTGGAAACCGGGCACCGAGAAGTTGCGACGCTCTGCACAGAGAAAGCTCAAAATGTCTCCTTCACGTATAAAGCACGTGACGAGCACTTAACGCTCCCAGACCTGTCGTTGGCCCAAAATGGTTTGGTTACTGCAGCAGGACTGTCACATGCACAAAGATGGAAGAACACATTGTGGCTGGCCCTCCACACTTGTGGGTTTGGCTTTCATGGATTTATCTGTGAGTTTCTTCAACCCATGGCCCCCCCACCTGCAACCTCAGGCACTTCTGTTCTGGGGGAACTTTCCTGCCTGGCAGCTCCAATCCGGCTGCACAGCCCTTTAAAAACCTGCCTCTGCCCTTGGTCCTCCTCCTCCTTCTCCACCACCACCACCAGCAGCAGCTCCAGGCCAGCTAAGGATGGCTCACAGCCTGATTTCCCAGCACCACAAACGCTCGACCGTTTCAGGGACCACAGAGAAGCTTCCTACTCGTGGATAATATGAAGTCTCTCTACAGCCCCTGAAAAGCTAGAGGGCTATTTTTGGTGATGCCAGAAGAGTTTCGTGTGGCAGTGTTGGCCAAGGGGCAGTTAAAGTGAGGAGTGGGCAGACAGGCGGCAGGCAGGGTACAGGTGGAAGGACCCAGAGCAGGCCAGATGGATGCTGTCGGGTGGACACCAGAGGATGGGTCAGGGGAAAAGGTGGAAGGTGAGTCTGTGACAGAACAGGTTGACCGTGGCAAGTGAAACTGCAGACAAAGGGGACCACCGCGCCAAACACAGTTTTGTATGCATATGTGTCTGTAAGATGTCTGACAACTTCAGAGGGTTTTCTTAGGCAAGGAATTCTCAGAGGTGGTTTTGGTCCTTCCTCTGAAATAGAGCCTAAAGCACCTGGAATTCCCTAGGGGTCTCCCATCCAAGTACTCACCAGGGCTCACCCTGCTTAGTTTCCAAGATCAGAAGGGATCTGTTGCCTTTTGGGTATTTAGGCTACATATGTGTCTATGTTCCTTCAGGTCTCCCGTCAACTTATGATGATTCCATGAATTTCATAAGGTTTTCTTAGACAAAAAGTACTCAGAGGTGTTTTTGCCAGCCCCTTCCTCTGACATATAGCCAACAGCACCTGGTGTTTGTTGGAGGTCTCCCATCCAAGGACTAACCACGGCTGATCCTGTTTGGCTTCCAAGGTCAAATGCAATGTGGTGTACTGAGGCCCATGGTGTGTGTGTGGGCGTGCGTGTGTGTGTGAGAGAGAGAGAGATGGGAGGGGGAGAGAGACTTGTGGTGACCCCATGAATTTCATAGGATTTTCCCAGACAAGGAGTTTTCGGCAATGATTTCGCCAGTTCCTTCCTCTGAAACAGAGACTAAAGTATCAGGGATTCTCTTTGAGGCTTCCCCATCCAAGGACTAACCAGGCTTGACCCTGCTGAGCTTCCAAAATCAGACAGGATGTGGTACCTTGCTCTCAACCACAGGTGCTGCCAGTTTATCACTCAGAGAAAGAACCACATTTTTCTGCTTCGAATTTAAGGCAGAAATCTTAATTAAAGAGTCTACTCCCAAACTAAGGTGACATTAGATCATTAGGAAATGGGGGAATAATTTAATCTAGGCTGTTGTGGGTTTTTCGGGCTACCCACAACAACCCATGGATTCTGGCCCTGGAAGCCTTCGACTTTACATTAATCTAGGCTACTCGCAGAAGGCACAGTGGTGTGGAGGGTGAACTCTGGACTCAGACAAAAGGATTGGAGGGGAGGAGGAAGTTAAATACACAAATACAGGGACACTCCTGTTTTAAAAAAAAAAACGCTTTACAAGTTGCAGCAATAAATCAATTAAGCCTCAGGCACTGGAGCGAGCTCCTGCTCTGTAAGGCCAGCTGGAAGTCTGCACCCAAATGGGACTACCCAAACCGGAGAATTTGCACCTGGGGAGGGCCCGTGAAACCTGGAGACTCAGGTGCAGCCCTGAGGTCCGACAACCCTGCCTCTTGGCTTTGTCCAGCATAAACATGCCCAGCTCCCTTAGCCATGCCTTGCAGGCTTTGCCTGCCAGAAGTCACAATTTAGCCAACCTTCAGACCCAGACAGACCTACAGAGCGGCTCCAGTTGGATTCCTCCCTGCTAGACCCTGACCGAACCTGCAACTTGAATTCTACTTTGGGAGAAAGGTGGGATATAATTTCAATAACTAAGCAGCAATAGCACCTGTATTTCTATACTGCTTATCAGCTAAGTGCTCTCTAAGCGATTTACAATGTGTTTAGCTAATTGCCCCCAACAAGCTGAGTACTCATTTTAACCACCTGCGGAAGGATGGAAGGCTGAGTTGACCTGGAGACCGGCAGGATCGAACTCACAACTTTGTGGCTGCAGTACCAGCATTTAATCACTACGCCACCAGGGCTCTTGTAAAATAATAAAGGCCTAGAAACCACGAAGCCGTCGGAGAAGCGCTTAGGGAGTTGTTTAGCCTGGAAAAGGGAAGGTTAAGAGGTGACATGAGAGCCATGTTTAAATACTTGAAGGGATGCCATATGGAGGATGGAGCAAGCCTGTTTTCTGCTGCTGCAGAGACTAGGACAGGGAGCAATGGCTTCAAACTTCAAGAAGAGAACTTCCACCTAAACTTTAGGAAGATCTTCCTGAACATAAAGAGCAGTTCAATGGTGGAATACACTGCTGCCTGGGAGTGTGATAGAGCCTCCTTTGGAGGTTTTCAAAGAGAGGCTAGATGGCCGTCTGTCAAGAGTGCTTTGTGTCTTCCTTCATGGCTGAAGGGGGTTGGATTGGATAGTCTTTGGGATGTCTTCCAACTCTATCATTCTATGACTCTATGATTGCAACCCACTTTTTCCAGCCTAAGTTCCTGCCTCCTAGGCCTTACTTTTTATTTCTATCACTATTAACTTCATTTTTAATAAACTATAAATTATAACTTTTATATCCTGACTTTTCCCAATACATAGAACTCTACTTACTACTTGAGTTTGGAAACGTTATTTTTTTTAGACCATAAATCCTTGCATTTCCCAGCTTACAAGACTTATACACATGCCGGCTGGGGGATTCTGGGTGCTGTAATCCATGGACTACATGGAGGATGGAGCCAGCCTGTTTTCTGCTGCTCCAGAGACTAGGATACGGAGCAATGGCTTCAAACTAGAGATTCCATCTAAACTTTAGGAATAATTTCCTGAAAGAAAGAGCAGCTGGGCAGTTGAATATGCTGCCTGGGAGTGTGGTGGAGTCTCCTTCTTTGGAGGTTTTTCAACGGAGGCTGAATGGCGCCTTCCTGCATGGCAGGAGGGGGTTGGGTTGGATGGCCCTTGGGGTCTCTTCCAACTCTAGGATTCTATGACTCTAAAAGGAGAGTAATTTTATTTTCCAGGTTCAGTTTTCAGCACTGTCCTCTTCCTCCAGGAACAACGCAACTCGACAGATCTGCAGCTAGGCACATCTTTTCTCAAACAGTCTGCCTGGAAGGAGAAGCTCCCTGGGCAACTTGTTAGGGGTGATGAACGGCTCTCCCAGTCCGACTGTTTATCCTGTTTGTTCTCTCTGCCTGTCATGTAAACGGGCTTTTTAAAGAGATAAGCCGACAAACCAGGCCAGCCTGCCTGGGCCTCCAAAGCATCCGAAGGCAAGCAATTCACACAGGACGGGGAGATACTGTTGATCTCCCAGCGTAACGGCAACATCGATTATAAATCCTCCACTTTATCCTCGTTTGATAGGCCAAACGACCATTCCCTTGCTCCTTGCTGAAAATCCCTTTTAAATACTTGAAAACTGTCAGCACATCCTTCCTTAATCGCCTTTTCTTCCAGACTGAAACACACTCTGCACATTCAGGCTGTCCTTGGAAACTTCCCACCTCCCTATAGATTCTGCAAAGCTTTGAGAAGTTACTTTAAAAAAAAGAATACAATGCCCAGAAAAACCCTCCTCTATCCTCCAGCCACCACAGCCAGCGACGTCGCTGTTGTTGTGTGCCTTTAAGGGGTTTTCAATCACTTCAGATTTTTTTTTTTTTTGCAAGATTTGTTCAGAGGAGGTTTGTCTCTGAGGCTGAGAGAATGTGGCTTGCCCAAGGTCACCCATGCCCAAGCAGAGATCTGAACCCTGGTCTCCAGAGTTGTAGTCCAATGTGCAAAGCACTACAGCACACCAGCTCTCATAGAATCATAGAATCATAGAAATGTAGAGTTGGAAGAGAGCCCAGAGGCCATCCAGTCCAACCCCCTGCCATGCAGGAACACCCATCAAAGCACTCCCAACAGGTGGCCATCCAGCCTCTGCTTAAAAACCTCCAAAGAAGGAGACTCCACCACACTCCGAGGCAGCATATTCCACTGCCGGACAGCCCTGACCGTCAGGAAGTTCTTCCTGAGGTTCAGGTGGAATCTCCTTTCCTGCAGCTTGAATCCATTGCTCCTTGTCCTGGTCTCTGGAGCGGCAGAAAACAGGCCTGCTCCCTCCTCTACATGGCATCCCTTCAAATATTTAAAGATGGCTATCATGTCCCCTCTTAACCTTCTCTTCTCCAGACTAAACATACCCAGCTCTCTAAGTCTATCCTCATAGGGCTTCATGGCTTCCAGACCCTTCACCATTTTGGTCGCCCTCCTCTGGACCTGCTCCAGCCTGACCATGTCCTTCTTGAATTGGGGTGCCCAGAACTGGACACAGGATTCAAGATGAGGTCTAACCAAAGCAGAGTAGAGTGGTACCAGTACCTCCCTCGATCTGGACACCATACTCCTATTGATGCAGCCGAGAATTGCGTTGGCTTTCTTGGCTGCCGCATCACACTGCTGACTCATACTCAGCTTGTGGTCTATTAAGACTCCTAGATCCCTTTCACACGTACTGCTATCCAGCCACGTGTCCCCCATCCTATATTTCTGTATTCCATTTTTTCTGTATTCCATTTTTTTTCTCAGCTGCAGATATAGCCAGCAGCAAAGCGAGATGATCCAACTCACTGCATTCATTCCCATGCTGCATGCAAGGGAGGACTTTTTTTAGCAGCATCCACACCAGGAGAACTGGAGAAACACAAATTTTCAGCATCTGACTGCAGCAGTGTGCAGCACTGCCTGGCTCCAACAGGCAAGTTAAGTGGAAGCTCTCTCCAGAATCCCTTACTGAACATGCATGAAATGCAAAAAAAGGAGAAAGCAGATTAGCCTCCTTTACCAACTCCTCACCCCCAGCATGTTAAAAATAAAGAAATAAAAGAGCATAGATATATCATTTTGGCCACCAAAATGGAAATGATAAGAAAGGTGGAAGCTTGTGAAAGAAAAAAAGTTGTCCTAGATGCATTTTGGAAGACCTTCCAAGTGATATGAACTATTCCCACTAGCTCCAGAAACAAAACTTATGCAAGGCTTACTTGACCTGGTTGTTTCAGTTCACAGAATCATAGACTATTTCCGCACTAGCCTGTTATAGCGCTATGATTCCACTTGCAACATCCTATAGAATCCTGCTGGCCCCTCCCTAAACTGCAAACCCCAGGATTCCATAGGATGCTGAAAGTGGAATCATACCACTATAACACTCTAGTGTGGAAATGGCCACAGCATTAGAAGAGATCACAAGGGCCATGGAGTTCAACCACAGCCCGCCATGTAGCAAGACACCATCAAAGCATTCCAGACAGATTCACATGTGTTAGCTTCAGATAAAGAGTTTGTTGAAACTTATTTAACTGTTTTTCTTTCTTGGTGTGTAGGAACCCATCCCTGTTCACAGAATCATAAAATCAGAGAATCCTAGAATTGCAAGAGACCCCAAGGGCCATCTAGTCCAACCCCATTCCGCCGGGCAGGAAGATACCATCAAAGCACTCCTTTTGACAAATGGCCATACAGACTGGCCATTTCCGCCCTACACCATTATAGTGCTATTATTCCACTTTCAAGTTATCCTGGGGAATTCTGGGGTTTGTAGTTTACTGAAGCCAAAGAGCTCTCTGGCTGAGAACTGTAAATGCCCCTCTCTAAACTGCAAATCCCAGGATTCCACAGGATGTTGAAACTGGAATAAGAGCACTATAACAGTGTAGTGCAGAAATGGCCTCTGTTTTAAAACCTCTGTGTGATTTCTGCCTCTGGTACCAAAGCTTCTGTTAAAGAAGTAATGCCCAGTTACGCATCCCCTTCACTAACTGAGGTACCATATATACTTGTGTATAAGTTGACCTCATACACAGGTTTTGAGTCCAAAATTATGGCTTTCGATGCGACCCATGGATAAGTCAAGGATCATTCCACAGAGAGGGGCAAATATCCGTACCACCTCACGGGCCAGCCACCCCTGGCCACTGCCATCCGCACCACTTTCCCACCCAGACATTCAGATGGGCCCTTGGCCAGTCTACTCAGAGCAGGGAATGGTTCTCTTTTTGATAACCGTTGAAATCTTAGTCAAAAAACTGACCCAAAAAACCTGGATCAACTTATCCATCAGTGAGTGTAAGTATTGCACCCGAACTCTTACCAAAAGAGGAACTATCCCCTTCTCTGGGTGGAGAGGTGAAAAGCAAGAGCGTAATCCATCCCAGAGAACCTAAACGAAATGCCAGTCCCTCTACCCTTTTGGTGCTCCTTTGAGAAAAGGCGAAGCACCAAAGAACTGCTGTTGCCACCGCCATTTTCCTGCCCAGGCATTCAGAAAGACCTGCAGTAGAGAGAATAGTTGGTGTTGGTGCTTCTTTTCGGTTCTTCTGGGATGGAATAAGCTCTCGCCTTTTGTCACTCTACTCAGAGAAAGGGATGGTTCCTTTTTTGACAAGAATTCAGGTGCAATACTTACACTGACCTGTGGATAAGTCAATCCCGGTTTTTTGGGTCAATGTTTTGACTAAAATTAGATTTCTACATAAGCATATACAGTCTATCTGTAACGTGTTGCTCAGCTTTTCTCCTCGGACGCTGGAAAAGCCGCAGCATCTGTCTTGGGTGGAGAGCAATCCAACCCCCTCCCCGCAAGACTAAAACCCTTCTCTCCCTGGAGCACCACACCAAAATGTTCCCTGCCAGGGATTTGGGGTTCTTAATGCCTTTGTTAAATTGACACGATTCATAATGAAAACCGCTGGCAACCCCATTAGTCTCTTGGGCTCTTCAGAGCTGGACCCAGTAGGAGTGAGGAAGTAAATTGGTAATAGGTGCAATTTTCCTCTTTTTATCTGAGATAATTGCCGTGGCAAAGCAAGGCTTCTCCTTGAGCCTGGCAATTAGCTGAAATAACCAAATCAAAACTACTGGCTTATTAGCTGAGGCTGCTGGAGGGCCGGGGGGCGGGCGGAGAGCAGAGGGCTGTACAAGGGGAACCAGGAAAACAAATTCGGAGCTGCCCTTTGCTCCACCTGTGCATTCTGGCTGCCAAGAACACGGGCAATGAAATGAAAGCAGGCTGTGAGAGAAATGCAGGGAGATTGTTTTTGCTACAGCTACATCCCTGTGTAACTTTGTTTCCGCTACATTTCCCTTCTCTAAATCCAACGGCAAGGCTCCCCCCTATCGTGGCTGTGCCAAGGGCCACAACCTTTCTCCCAGACCAACGCAACCCAAATAATCAGAGATTGCACAAGATTTTATTGGTTACGCCAGTGATCCTCAATCTGGGGTACACATACCCCCAAGAGTACAAACAAGGACATTTAGAGGTATGCAAAAGGGAGGGAGGAAGGAAGGAAGGAAGGGAGGGAGGGAGGGAGGGAGGGAGGAAGGGAGGGAGGGAGAGAGGAAGGAAGGAAGGAAGGAAGGAAGGAAGGAAGGAAACAATGGTGGGGAGAGCATAAAGTATAAATCATTCTTGGGGGACATCATAGCTTGATGCAGTTCTTCATTTCCCATGGTGTTGGCATTCCTGTCCCAGAACATTAAGGGATGGTGTAGGAGAAAAACCATAAACAGAAGAGTGACACACAAGCTGAATTTCCGGCTGCCACTGGACCGCAAACTTTTTTTTTTTAGAAAAAGAGTCTTTCTCACATGCACATGCGCACATTTCCTTCTACTCGGGTTGCCATGGCCCTAGCCCTGCCCACACGAGGTGGCTTCTTGAGCCTTGAGCACATGCGCTCTTCTCTCCCTCTTCCTCATGTCCCTCCCCAAGAGAAGAGAGGTCAACCGACGGAGATATTCAGTTCCGCCCTGAATCCATCTGAAGGAGGGACGTACAACACCCATCACTCCTCCCTGCACCTTGGACAGAACCACGAAAAAGAAACAAAAGGAAAAAAAAAGGGAAGCTCCCCAAATTGTTCTTTGAGTGTTCTTTGATGTTAGCAGACGCATGGAGAAGTCTGTATGGGGACCAAAAAGAATTTACTTATTTCACAAAACTTGGTCCAGAATTGATACGACCTGGACCACTAAAACAATAATTAAGAATTTACAAAAGACGGAAGTTCTCCCAAGGATCATATCAGATCATACTCCACTACTATTAACTCTGGAAGATAAAAAACAAGAATTTAGATGGAGAATGAATGAAGAATTATTGAAGGATGATAAAATAACTGAAAAAGGAAAAGAAATTTTAGAGAGATACGTTGCAGAGAATTTAAATAATGAGGTCCCTACAGTACCGGCATGGGAAGCCGGTAAAGCTGTTATGCGTGGCTTTCCTATACAGCAGGAAACAAAAATAAGAAGAGAAAGAAAAGCAAGGGAACAAATTTTAGTAAAAGAAATAAAAGAAATGGAAGAAAAGTTAAGAATTTCTCCTCAAAACATAAAGATAACAGATGAAATTAAAAAAAAACACTCCTCCCTGTGCCTTTGGCTGGCAGCAGACTGGATTCTGAGACCACAGAGAACATCCGCACGAGTAATGGGGCACCATGAGATGGAAGGGTCCCAGCAGGGTGGGTGGCCTGATGAGGCTTTTTTCCCCCCTCAAAGAAAGGGGGTACAATTTATGGAAATGAGCTGCCAAGGGGCACTCAAGTAAAAAAGGGTCGGGAAGCCCTGGCTTTTACAGACACTCCTGAGAGATGGCCACCTGATCTGGGTTTAAAAGCTTCCTATGAAGGGGAATCCCTTCGAGGGAGCCCGTATTCCAGGTCAAACAGCTCTGACTACCAGGAAGTTCTCTGAAATGTTTAATCAGAATCTGCTTATTGGTAATGGAGAAGAGAAGACTGAGAAACAGTGGCATGGTACAGCTATTTTTAAATAGAATCCTAGAGTTGGAAGAGATCCCAAGGACCATCCACTCCAACCCCCTTCTGCCATGCAGGAACCTATATCAAAGCCCTCCCTTGGAAAGATGGCTATCCAGGTTCCGCTTAAAAACCTCCTAAGGAGGAGGAGACTCCGCCACACTCCTCTGCGACAGCATATTCCACTGTTGAACCGTTCTTACGATCAGGAAGCTCTTCCTGATGTTTATATGGACCTTCTTTTCCTGAAGGTTGAAGCCACTGCTTCATGTCCTAGTCTCTGGAGCAGCAGAAAACAGACTTGCTCCAAATAATCTTTAAATATCTGAAGGGACATCATGTAGGAGATGGAGTGAAGTTGTTTTCTGCTGCTCCAAACGCCAGAACACACACCAAATTATGAGAAAAGAGATTCCACCTAAACAATAGGAAGAATCTATTTACTTTAAGAAGTGTTCAACATTGAAACAGATTGGAGACTGATGGTCTCACCTTCTTTGGACAGAAGGTTGGGTGGGCATCTTTCAGGAGTGCTTTAGCTGTGTACTCCTTCATGGCAGACTAGGGTTGGACTGGATGGTGCTTCCAGTGCCCTACCAGCTCTAAGATTCTATCCAGCTTTCCCAACCATGCATAAAAATAAGGAATACCATGGTATGGATAATCCTGACTTTGGTGTCCAGTGTTATATCTTTACACTTGAGGATCTTATCTAGTTCCTTCATAGCTGCCTTTCCAAGTTTCTTCTGGTTTCTCGGCTGCCATCTCCATCTTGTTTTATGACTCAGCCAAGCAGAAATGAGATCAACAGGAGATTTCCCATCTCCAAGACCAAAACAGGGCTGTTGATGGCGGGGAGATCCCATTCACAGGGTCTCCATAAGTTGAAGCTGATGATGGCAATTAATGACAACAAGAACAAGAGTAACATGTCTTCTCATGATGTGTCCAAAGTATGATGTCTTCAGTTAAGTTGAACAAACTACACCCTAAGCTGAATCTTATTGAAACTTATTGCTAATTCCAACTAGGAGAAAACCAGTTGGATCAACTGGATTTACCAATGTGTTGCCTCACCATTCAACAATCAATTCAATTAACATATTATAATTCAGATGAACCAACTGGATTTGGGTCATTTTATCTGCAAATGCCCATCCAAGGTGAGACTTATTCCACTTTCTATGTCTTCTAAACCTTGTTTCCACCAAATCATTAAATCTATCATCCAAACTCTTTCTTTCTTTCTGTTTCCTTTTTGTTGATTAATTACTTACTATGTGGAATCACTTCTTTTATTCACTATGGGGCCTTTCGTTCTACCATATCATGGTTAAAGAAATCATCCTTTGCTTAAAATATAAGAATATGTGACTGGTAGGGGTTGCAGAAACAGTTTAGAGTCCCCCAGGACCTTCCTTTCCCACTCCTAGTGCAAAGCATGAATTAGGCCCTTTCCGCACGTGGAGGGGGAAACGGGGGAAAACACGCTGAAACGGAGCTTACCGGCAGCCGGGTAAGTCCGTCCCCATGCGGAGCAGCACGAGCTCGCTGTTCCGCAGTCCTCCGGCATCCAAAATGGCGGCTTCCGGCTGGCGGAGGCTCTCCACCAACCGGAGAAGCTCACCAGCCGGAAGCCCGCCCCCGGCAGATCTGCAGGCGTGCACTGGTGCGCGCCTGCAAATCTGCACCGGAGCGCGGGAACGGAGTGGCGCACTCCGTGCTTTTGAAAAACCTGTAAAAACAGGTTTTTAAAAAGCACGCTGCGTGACCACTTCGGGTCACTCCGGAGCGGACTGAGGTGCGGAACTACGACAAGTAGTCCGACCCAGTCCGCTCCCAAGGTCAGAGGTCGCACCACGCCGTACTACTTACCCCGTGCGGAAAGGGCCTAATTGCTACTTATCGCTGAACTGCTGGTCAAACTTGATGGGCTCGGTTGAACCCATCCTGCTGAGATACAGGTCAGCCACTGAGGGGAGCTGTGAACACACCCTCACCAACCGTGCTTCCTTCCCATAATCTCTGGGAGAAAAAAAGCCAAGTTCTCTGCCCCACAGAGGTTGCAAAGCTGTAAACAATGCACTGGAGATACACACCAAGATCCTCCACGGAGATTCAGACTTCACAGGCCCTATCACAGATCTGGATTAGCAGGAAAGCCCAGGAGGAGCCTTTGATCTAGTTACCGGGTTCCATCCCTACTCCCGCCCCACCCCGTCAGCGTAGTCACAGCCATGTAATTATGACACAAATTGCAAAATGAGATATTAGCAAACAGACAAATCTAGGCCAGCAGAGACCTGCAGCCCATTTTATCTCTGATACATGCAAGGAAAACCAAGAGACCCTGGATATTTCTGCGGTGAAGTTGCCCCTGTAGAGACAGAGCCCGTATACCTCGTGTCCATTTTAAGCCATCGGATACGCTTTCCTCCTCCGGCGCACGCCGATAAAGTTTACGAGAGTCCCTCCGCAGGCGGGCAGTTGCCTAACATGCTACTAATGACATTTAATGCACCAAGTAATACACGGAATGCTGGAAGGACCCAGGGAGATATAGCCTGAAGAAGAGAAGATTACAGGCTAGCCGGATTAGCCAGTCTCCAAATATCTAAAGGGGCTGCCATGGAGAAGATGAAGCACAGACGACCTCTTTGAAGGGATGTCATGTTGAGGAGGGAGCAGGCTTGTTCTCTACCGCTCCAGAGACTAGGACAAGGAGCAATGGATTCAAGCTGCAGGAAAGGAGATTCCACCTGAACCTCAGGAAGAACTTCCTGATGGTCAGAGCTGTCCAGCAGTGGAATCTGCTGCCTCCATGGAGTGTGATGGAGTCTCCTCCTTCTTTGGAGGTTTTTAAGCAGAGGCTGGATGGCCATCTGTCGGGGGTGCTTTGATGGGTGTTCCTGCATAGCAGGGGGTTGGACTCGATGGCCCCTGGGGTCTCTTCCAACTCTATGATTCTATGATTCTTGTCTCCAGACCTTCAGAACTGGAAGTGAAGGATGGACCCAACAAGGGAGACTGGATTTTGGCAAAACCTTAGGACACCCCCGGAAACCATGAAGCCCTATGAGGAGCAGCTTACAGAGGTGGGTATGTTTAGCCTGGAGAAGGCTTGGAGGGAACATGTGACCATATGACACCTAGGTTTGCCAAGATTAACAGAATTGTAGAGAATGAAAGTGCTATTAACAGTCTAGTGCGGAAATGGCCAGAGACTGGGAAGCTGTCTACCTGAGAGGCTGTGGCCGGAATTTGAGAAGTTACTTTTAAAAGTAATTGGCTCTTGTTACTCATTGTCATAGTATGGAAATGTTGGGACAGTAACTAGTCTGAGGTGTCAACAAAGGCAAGGGTCATGATACTGAACTGCACTGCTTTTCAATTGCTTTTAAATATTAGCATTTTTGAAAGTGGAGGTAAAACTTCAGATCAAGAGCAGAATAATATAAAACAGGGATGGGAGCTCTAGCATATCCGGGGCTCAATCTTTTGCAACAGCTACTCTCAGGGGAGCACACAGGCTGACAAAAGAAATTCAGAAAATGAAAAGAACTAGAAGCAGAGAGAAGCCCATTTCTAACTTTTTCAAACTAAAATATTATTTTTAATTTACAATGGGCCCTCTGCATGTTCCAAGAACCATTGTGTAAAAGAAGAAACGTGAATGCTTGTGTCCCATAACACCTAATGGTAGTGGACGTAAGCACAAGCGTGTGACACCTTTTTGCGCATGTGGAGGTCATGCATGAAGAAGGCCCACTGTATTTTGTTTGATATTAAACGGTGCAAAGAGCCCAGAAACCTATTTAAAAGGTGAACTGATCCTTTGGGAGACTCCCAAGAAAGGGGTCATTTCCGTACAAGACTGTTATAGCGCTATTATTCTACTTTCAACATCCTACGGAATCCTGGGTTTTGAAAGGCCCCTCCCTAATCTGCAAACCCCAGGATTCCATAAGATGTTGAAAGTGGAATAATAGCGCTATAACAGTCTTGTGAGGACATGGCCAGGTAATCTGCACTTTTTTTTTTTAGCCAGACAAAAGGGTGGTTGAAAAAAATCTAGAGAGGTCAAGGGCCAGGCAAACAGCCATGATAGAGCCCCAGGGTCACAAGTTGCACATCCTGCTCAAAAAGTCAGGAAAAAATTCCATCCAAAAGTCTTCATAGAATTCCCTTAAATTACGATTATTTGAAACTAAATACTAACCATTATTCATTGCACATGTTAAATTACCTTCTTCTTACTCCTCATGTTAATTTTGAAGTGTACACTTTCATAAAAAGTTGAACTGTGTTTAAACTATCAATAAAAATTAAAAGGAATTAGTGCCATGCCCAGTAAAATAGAAAAACTGTTAACTATAGACAATACAGCAGACTATTAAATGTCCTTTCACTATGAGCAATAAGCAATTGGTCTGGTCACAAATTAGTTACAGGTAACTCTTTACTTGTAACTCATTACTTCCGAGTCTGGCTGCAACCGCAAAGTTCCTGCACTAAACAGGAGGATTCAAGCAGATGACCTCCAAGCTCTATTTCAACCCTAAAATTGGGAAAATCTTTGATTCTGAATTTTAATACCTTCAAGGTTATGGCAAAGGGTTCGCAAACATGCAAGAATGTTCCAAGCTTTGCATATTTTTCATTGTCTCCCAAACAATGGCATTACCTAACCAGTCCAATATGTGCAGGTAGGTTATCTCCGCAGTGGTTCTTCCTTGCCTAAGGCATCAATAAACTCACTGCATTCACTCATTTGTTCACATTCAAAGGTCCCTCCCCTTCTCTCTCTCTCTCTCTCTCTCTCTCTCTTCCCCTTCCAAACTTTACAGCAGCTAACTGGCTTAAATGCCTGCACAATGGGACAATGCAGGGCTTGCTTCACAAGCCATAAAACTGCTGAGATCTGGGGATTCCCCACTTCTAACAGTAACAGCCTCCATCTGGAAGCTCCTTCAGGACACTCCATGTAGTGGCTGTTAATGGCATTGTAAGCAAACCCTCCACTATTTCACAAATATAAACCAGGAGCATATGCCAAGTAATAGCAGAGTGTGATCAAGATGGCAAACATTCCTAATGCAGAAGGACGTGCAAGCTAGGAGAGGCTGCACCAGTTTGCCTTTGTCTCCTGGGAAGGGCAAGATTCCACCCCTTTCCTCTCCTCTCCTTTTGCACTCTGAACTCAGCTTGCAGAAACTGACGTAATCGGAGGACAATGGAAGAAACTAGGGCCATTTCCACACAACAGCACTCTCCCGCATCATCCTGTCGCAATCTGGGAGCGTGTCCCCAATGCTCCCCACCGCACCCAGCTAGCTGCCTGGGGAAGGGAGTACAAGGGACGCACTCTTTCCTTCTACACTGCAGCCGGCCTTTTTCCCATGCTGGAGGGGGAAGGAAGCGTGTGATCACGCTTCTGGCCCTCCTGCAAGGCCGTAGTGACGGAAGGCTCACGCGATCGGGGGCCACTGACAGAGTTTTGCCATCAATGATACACCCCACGACTGCGCCAGCTGGTGACGTGAGAAGTGTAGGACCATGACAACATCATGTGGAACTGTCCTCGCAGTCCCACCCTCCTCGCGTCCCCATGCCAGGAGGATGCCGTCCTGCGGAAACAGCCTAGGAAGAAGAAAGAGAAACCACGTGTCATGTACTGGCTAGCTTTGAATTCAGACAACAGGCTTCAAAAGCATATTTAGAGCAGTGGAAAAACAGCAGTGCATTCTGGCAATTGCCAAGACTAAAGAACTATTGGATTTGCAGTGCCTTATAAGCTGCAACATTACAGTTTAGCAGGCACAAGTATATTATTTGACAGCTAATTAAAACAACTCTTTTCCCAGATTCTCATTCTGCCTGCCAACTGGATAACCTTGCTGCTGCCTCTATTCAAACATATCAAAGATAGTTAAAATAACATTCTCTCCTTCCTGGCACACTGCTTCTCATCTAATTCCATCATCCCATTACCACGCCTTTTCAAACATCAAAACATTACATAGCGTTACAAGCAGGGACGGCAAAGCCGGGACACCGGGACTTGTTAAGAGCAGCTGGAAAAGCGGGCCAGCAGAGGATTAAGTGGGACTGTCTTTGCCAAACTGGGACAACTGGAGTGTTTGTGTATGCTGCCGGAACACACCCTCTACCCTTAAGATTTCAGGAACCAAAACATGGACTCTGAAGGCCTATGAGCCACTTGACATGGTTGGTGCAAGAACTGTACCAGTGTGTCATGGAGTCTGAGCTGTGAAAGCTACAACCACCAGTTTCCAACCTACAAGGGGTATTTCTTTTTTTTCCTTAACAGATTTCTGTCCCACATTCTGCTGTGATAGCTGAGGTCAGCATACACTTAAAACAAAAGAAACAGCTTAAAATAACTCCAGATTAAAAATTCCTGTTGTCCTTATGTTGTTATTAGAGTTTTTCCCAACCCTGGGAATCAAGGCTATTTACAAAGATTAAACCAACCCAAGATCCTACATGCAGACACAGCCCTGTCAAGCTCTGGAGGCTGGGAGGCAACTCTGACCCTAAAAAAGCAGCAGGTCTCAGCTCAGTCCAGGGTAAGAAACTAGAGCACACTCTCAAATGGAGTGCCCAAAACTTTTCTTTCCCCCAGGAGCCCAGAGCAGCTGGATTTGGCATGCCTTGAATCACCTCCGTCCTCTGTTCCTCGCATGGGCACTCCACCAACACAACAATGACGGTAGTGGGGGTCCCACTCAGAGCTTGACAGCTGGGGTGGAGGGAGGTTTTTGGGTGGAGTGCAAACGCAGGAGAATAACACTCCATATCCCCTCCAAAAGGGACATGTTGTCGCTGCTGTTGTGTGCCCGCAAGTCATCTCGGATTTATAGCACCACTAAGATGGACTTATCATGGAATTTCATGGAGCTGAGAGTCTATAATGCACCCACATTCACCCAGTGGGCTTCCATGGCTGAGAGGGGAATGGAATCTCGCTATCCAGGGCTGTAATACAATGCTCAAACCACTACCCTGCGCTGGCTCGAAAAGAAGGAATTTCCCCCAGCCTTTGGTGTCTCCTCTAGTCAAACCCCACAGGACTTTTTGTTGTTCCGTACCTTCAAGTCATTTCCAATTTATGGTGACCCTAAGGCTAACCTATCCCAGAGGTTTCTGGGGCTAAGTGTGAGTGATGTGCCCACGGTCCCCCAGTGGGTTTCCACGGCCAAGTGGGGAATTAGACCCTGGTCTCAGGGTCGCTCAAACCATGATACCACCCAGGGGCCATTTCCACACCGGGCTTCTGTAACGGTGCAGAGCGACCTCTCACGGAGGTCTTCTACACCGTGGACTGGTGTGGACTACTTTTTGTAGTTCCACACCAGAATCCACTCAGGAGCGGCCGGAACTAGCCGCACTGTGTGTTTTCCAAAAACCTCTTTTTCGAGGTTTTTAAAAAGCACGGAGCGCGCAGCCCCGCGCCGCTCCGTCGCCCGGCTCCGTCGCGGATTTGCAGGCACGCGCAAGTGCGTGCCCGCAGATCTGCCGGGGGCGGGCTTCCGGCTGGCGAGCTTCTCCGGTTGGTGGGGAGCCTCCACCGACCGGAAGCCGCCATTTGGGACGCCGGAGGACTGCGGAGCGGCGAGCTCGCGCTGCTCCACGTGGCGATGGATTTACCCGGCTGCCGGTAAGCTCCGTTTTTGGGCGTTTTCGCCCGTTCCCCCCCCCCACATGTGGAAAGGGCCTGGCTCTCAGAAAAGGGAATTATACACATGGAAACCACTAGCAAAGCACTGTCCACCAACAAACCTGCAGAAGCTAATATATATCTATATCTATATCTATATCTATATCTATATCTATATCTATCTACACATACACATACACACGCACACATATTAAACTATCAGTGAAATTAAAGGAAAAGTAAAAACACACCCATTGAAAAACTACCAATATGGATAATACACACCAGAGTAGGAAACTGTGGTCCATAGGTTGGCTGTAGCCTGCAATTCCATTTTTCTAGCTTCAAGCATCCCAGGACATCCTCCAAAGCCTCTAGGTTCCATTAAAAAAAAAAAGAAGTCGCAATACAGTCTCAAACCATATAAAACCACACTTAAATGTGGCAGTTTGGCTTCTGTCACCACCACCTAGGCATGTGATTATTCACTGATCTTCTTCTTGAAGGAAGGAAGCAATCATTTTAGCAATTTTCTTACCACTGGGAGAAAGTCTTCAGAAACCACAGTTTTCAAAGCCTATTCGCAATCTGGCACTTGTTCTGCACAAAATTTCCATGTCATCATTTTGTCCAGAAAACAGCGTTGTCTTTGAAGAAATGCAGAAAAAAACCAAAAAAGCAGAAGACTGGGAGGTGATACGATAGCCGTTCTTAAGTATTTGAAGGGATATAATGCCATATTGAAGATGGAGCAAGCTTATTTTCATCTGCTCTGGAGACTAGGACATGGACAAATATATTGAAATCACAAGAAAGAAGATGCCACCTAAACATTAAGAGGACCTTCCTGACAGTAAGGGCCAGCGGAACAGGCTGCCTCAGAGCATGGAGGATTCTCCTTCTTTGGAGTCTTTAAAAAGAAGTTGGATGACTAAGGCCATTTCCGCACTAGACTGTCATAGCGCTATTATTCCACTTTCAACATCCTATGGAATCCTGGGGTTTGCAGTTTAGGGAGGGGCTGGCCGACCCCTCCGGCCGCAAGTGGAATAACAGCGCTATAACAGTCTAGTGTGGAAACAGCCTATGTCTCAGGAGTTCTTTGGTTGCATATTCCTGCACAGCATGGGTTGGACTAGATGGCCCTTGTGGTCCTATCCAACCAATGATTCTACAATTCTACATCTGGATGGGGAAAGCAAAGCCCATAATCTGCATGTTATCCTGAACTATATTTCTGAGGCCCTTAAGCCTCCCCACAATACTCCAAATTCCCCACGTATAAAAATTAAAATGTAAAAAATAAAACAAACTTGGGTGATGTCATGCCTCAAAAAAAAAAGAAAAGAAAAGAAAAAGGCCCAAATGGTACAAAACTACCCTGAAACATGAATGTTCTGCTTATGTCATCTCCACAAACCCCATAACCTCAAAACTGGCCGAAACTCCCAAACCAGAAGTGACCCTAACCCCACTTTCTGTTCCAGTGACACATGAATGGGGGGGATGAAATTTGGCTTCTGTCCTCCCAGTAGACTTGTCCTCCTGTCTTCTACATGAACAACGAAGAGTGTACTAGAAATCAGTATCAAAGAGGGCACAGCACCATCAGAAGCAGAAACCTTAAAATAGGGGGACGAGGGCATTTTTCCTCCCTACACCTGTCTGACAGCCACACCAGCAAGTTTCAGCACACCCAAAGTGACATGATGTCACTTCTGGTCATCATTTTGGCCAATCTGGGGCTGATTTTTTTCTCCTGTCTCTCTCTCTCTCTCTCTCTCTCTCTC
This sequence comes from Cyclura pinguis, assembly GCA_030412105.1. Taxonomy (NCBI): domain Eukaryota; kingdom Metazoa; phylum Chordata; class Lepidosauria; order Squamata; family Iguanidae; genus Cyclura; species Cyclura pinguis. The sequence continues at coordinate 3,762,943 of CM059601.1, forward strand.
TCTCTCTCTCTCTCTCTTTTTTTTTGGTGCTTTGGACAGCTCTGGGGTGCTTTGCAGGGTTATGGGAAGAAAAATGAATCACAGAATCATAGAATGACAGAGTTGAAAGAGACCCCGGGGCCATCGAGTCCAACCCCCTTCTGCCATGCAGGAACACCCATGAAAGCATTCCCAACAGATGACCATCCTGCCTCTGCTTAAAAACCTTTCTAAGAAGGAGACTCCACCACACTCCATGGAGGCAGCAGCAGATTCCACTGCCGGACAGCTCTGATCGTCAGGAAGTTCTTCCTGAGGTTCAGGTGGAATCTCCTTTCCTGCAGCTTGAATCCATTGCTCCTTGTCCTAGTTTCGCTCCCTCCTCAACATGACATCCCTTCAAATATTTAAACATGGCTATCATGTCCCCTCTTAACCTTCTCTTCTGCAGACTAAACATACCCAGCTCCCTAAGGCACTTCTCATAGGGCTTCATGGGTTCCAGACCCTTCACCATTTTGGTCGCCCTCCTCTAGACACACTCCAGTTTGTCGATATCCTTCTTGAACTGAGGTGCCCAGAACTGGACACAGGATTCCAGATGAGGTCTAACCAATGCAGAATAGAGTGGTATCATTACCTCCCTCAATCTAGACACCGGATTCCTCTTGATGCAACCAAGAATCGCGTTGGCTTTCTTGGGCAGTTTTGTCCAGTCTGGGGGCCAGACAGGTCTCCTAGGGGCTCCCAAGGGCTGCACTTTGCCCACTGTTGCCCTAAAAGGAGCTGACTCCTCCACAGAACTTCAGAAGATGACAACACCAGGCCTTAAAAATAATTTAGGCCTTTGCTCTCATCCAGCAAAGCTCTTCTCTTAATCTTATATTCCTGGAGTTGCTGTCATGTTCTGGAAAGATTTACAGCCAGCTCAAGTATCTTCTTCATAGGGTGTCAACCCTCAGATGCACGGCACATATACATACCAATGAAAATTGTTCAGGTCCCAAGGGACATTACTGGGTGCGTTCTTGCAATATGATTCAACACACACAGATACCTTACACTAAATCCACCACCAGCTTATCTAGCCCAGTTATGTTTGCAGAGAGCACGCTGCCAAGAGACCTTGGGAAAGTTCCCTTTTTTTGGACGACGGTTCTCAGAACCCCTCCAACTAGCATGCTCAGTCAAGTCTAAAAACCAATGTTTTCCAAGTTCTGAAAGATCTCAAGAAGCTGACTCCAAGTTCAAGCATCTTATATGAAGTATGAGTTCTGAACAATTCATTTTCCCCTTTAGAAGTGTGCACCTTTGCTGGTTTTGGCTGACTGCTTAAATGGACGCCGTGAGGAAGACGAGCAACAGGAACCAGGACAGTGTTATTAAGGGGGCAATTAGATCCTTTTACCAGTGATGTATTTAAGCCTTTAAGTCCAAGTCTCAAGTCAAGTCTCAAGTCTCTGCTTTCAAGTCTCAGGTCAAACCTCAACTCCTTGCAAGATACTTTCAGATCAAGTCTCAAGTCTGGGAGCCAACTTTAACAGAAAATAAGGAGGTGGGGGAGTCAGTGGACATACAAGCGTCCGCAGCTTCGGAAGCGGGAAACAGAATCCTTCTTATTCCCCATTCCCCAAGTTGGAGGCTTTTGTGTCAATGGTCATAAAAGAATCTGCACTTCTGGAGTGGGGAAAAGGATCCTTCTTACTCCAGTTAACGAAGCTCTAAAAGCTTTAGAAGGAAGGATCCTTCCTCCTAAAGTCCATTGCTGTTCCCCTCTGAAAAACGCACCCAATGCTCCGTGGACAAATCTTGCCTCCTGCTCTTCGGAAATGTTTTAGAAGGCTCCTCCGATATGCAGCGGTGCCAGGCTGCTGAGCAGACCTCAAGCCTGCCTCAAGCCCATTGCCTAACCCCTTTGCTGTTCCCCTCTGAGAAATGGGCCCACACTTCGGGTTTGAGACGGATCATCATGTGACCAGTACGCAAAAAGGAGACTGAAGTGTTGTTCAAAGTCAGAAGGGTTCTGGAAGAATGCCTTGTATTCCTCAACCAAGGGCAACAAGTCGGTCACTAAAAATATCCATGTCCCAGGTCAAGTCAAATCAGTGCATCAGCCAAGTCGATTCCAGAATGAGTCGTTGAAGCAACCCGAGTCCAACTATAGTCCGAGTCAACTGATTCAAGTCTACATCACTGCCTTTCGCTCCGTGCCATTAACGCTGCAGCAATCCCAGTTCCCTGCACACCATCTCAGCCTGGAGGTTACAAACCCCTGTGAGAAAATTCTATGACAGGTGGAGCACCCTAATCTGGAAATCTGAAATCCAAAAGCCTCCAAAACCAAAAACCTCAGAGGCCCCTCCCTAAGCTGCAAACCCCAGGATTCCATAGGATGTTGAAAGTGGAATAATAGCACTACAACAGTCTAGTGTGGAAATGGCCAAAGAAAAAGGAAAACACATACTTGCCATAACATGTACATGGACCTCCAGCTACCTGAGTAGAATTGTAAAGATTCTGCTGCATTCAGAGGATGTGCTGCACAACTGAGACAAAGCATCATTTAATGTATTTAAGGATATGAAGCAACAGTCAAGAGCTATGGTCCATCCAGCTCACCATTGGCCTATGTTGACCACCACTGACTCATCCAGGAATACAGATGACAACATCATATAGGGACTAACATGGTTTTTGCACAAAAGCAGCCAACCAGCTGCTGTTTCCAGAAACATACACGTATGTGTCTGTGTGTGTGTGTGTGTGTGTGTGTGTGTGTACTTGCACAAATATCCATCTGCAATTCTAGAAAGCAAACCACCACCACCCAATGAAAAACAAATCTTTCGCACAAAGGAGTATGTTTCTGGAAATAATGTTTTTATATGAGAAAAGCAAAATACTCAGTTTTGTGCAAAAAGACCTTATGCTTTCATAAACATTATTTGTCATGCAAAAATATGGTTTTTGCACAAAACCTAACATTCCTGCCCAACCCCCACCCTGTGTATCTAGGAACAGCTTGTGCGCAAAACATAGGTTTTTTTTACAAAGAACTCAGTTTTTTCACATACACAAAATAAATGCACATGTATTTTTGCTGAGAACAGTATCATGAGAGATTCTGGAACGTGTGAATCGTACTTAACAACAGTGAAGAAAATTTTCTGTTCCCCAGCAGTAGGCAGAAAATGATGGAAATTCTCACATGCGAGAACAAAATAGTCCAAAATTTGCTTCTCTAAGAGAAGATGCTCTTCCTTTCTGCCTTTCCTATCCTTTACAATCTTTTTCTGTTTTCCATGCATAATGTCATGCATGCCTTTATCATGGTGCAGAAAAGTACCACAGGTACCTACAAAGCTTTTCAGGAGAGATGCCAGCTTCTGAACCTGAGACGTACTGCATGCAGGAAAAAATATATATTATGCTACTACTAATGTGCTTTACTGCTGAGCTTAATCTCTTCAGGATTAAGGCAGAATTGCAACTCAAGTGTCTCTGACACTCATCTTAAATGCTCTTTAATCTTAACAATCAGGCAACATTCTTGGTATCAGGATTAGTAACATAACCACACACTCTCTTTCTCCAGGCCTCCAGAACAAAAACAAGCAAATATCACACATGCCTCACCTACCGTTATGGGGCATGAATCTGCATTGCCAAAAACACTTTGTCTTAAGGGGGGGGGGAGGGAGTTTGTGGGAGGGCAGCCTGTGGTTTTCACTTTGACTCCTTATGTCTTCCTTTCTGGATGACTTTGCTTCTATTTTACAAAAACCCAAAAGCTGTCCAGGAGAAGAAGGGGCAGAGAGAGAGATAAAACACACACAGAGAAAGAGAAACTCTGTTTTCACATTTCACCCACAATTCCCTTATTATGAAATGTTTGCAGCCTTCTCCTTGCTCATGCCCATGTTTGGGAAATTCTGCATTTCTGTCTCTGTTCAGGTCTCTTTTTTATAAAATGCTTGCCCTTTGCCATTCACATGCTGTTTACAGAGGACAGGAATTTGAAACTAAGGCACCTCCCAGCAGCGGTTAACAATCACAAGACAGCATATGGCCCAGTTCTCCCTGATGGGACAAGAATACTCTCCCCGACATCAAAATAAATAAATAAATAAATAAATAAATAAATAAATAAATCCCAGCACACAGAAAGCTAGCAGATCAGGGAGGACTTCTCCCTGACAGGCTAGCTTTCTTAGTGTGGGAATCATTCTCCTCCCATGCTTCCTCAAATGGCAGAGCCCAACCATTAAGCTGACCATTTCAGCATGAATCAGAAGTGGCAGAATCTTGGGTGTAAAGGGCATTATAAATAAGCACTGTTGTTGTTGCTGCTGCTGCTGCTACTGTTGCATGCCATATAAAATGGTATGCCTGTGTGAAATGCCAGACTTTTGTTTTAAGAGGCTTATGTTTTTAAGTGGTTTTAATTTTTTCATAATTTAATTTCTTCTTAAAACAAACAAAAGTCTGGCAGTTCACACAGGCGTCTCTCCCTCAAAAAATAAATTGCAAAGGCCAGCTGGAATAAAAGGGGTTTCACCTGCCTGTGGAAAGACAATAAGGAGGGTGCCAGTCTAATCTCTCTAGGAAGGAAGCTCCAGATCCTGGGGGCAAACACTGAGAAGGCCCTCTCTGGCGTTCCCCCCAGGTGTACCCGTGAGCGTGCAGGGAACAGAGAGAAGAGACTCCTTAAAAAACATCTGCCATTTCTGCACTAGACAGTTATAGTGCTATTATTCCATTTTCAACATCCTATGCAATCCTGGGCTTTGCAGTTTAGGGAGGGCCTTTGAGGATGGCCTTTGAGGCCCCTTAAACTGCAAAGCCCAGGATTCCATAGGATGTTGAAAGTGGAATAATAGCACTATAATAGCCTAGTGAGGAAACAGCCATCAAAACCCAGGCAGGCTCATAAAACAAAGAAGCTAGCCAGGCCTGAACTCTCCCTAGAAGTCAAAATAACTAAACTCAGGCTATCACACTTTGGACATACCACGAGACAACACATCTCACTGGAAAAGACCATAATGCTTGGAAAGGAGGAAGACCCTATTACAGAGGGATAAACTCAATCGTGGAAGCCACGGCTGCCCTGGGACTGCGAAACCTGGCCCATTTCCGCACTAGCCTGTTATAGTGCTATGATTCCACTTTCAACATCCTATGGAATCCTGGGGTTCACAGTTTAGGGAGGGGCCGGCCCGAAACTGCAAACTCCAGGATTCTAGAGGATGTTGAAAGCGGAATCATAGCGCTATAAGAGGCTAGTAAGGAAATGGCCCCGACTGGGACTGTCGATGATAGGGGATGGCTTGGAAGAGCCTCATTTTTAGGATCGCCATAAGCGGAAGTCAACTTGACAGCAGTTAACCACAAACAGTAAAGTCCATGCATTCCTTCCTGAGATCTGGGGTAGAAAGGTGGCCTTCAGGCTCATCCGTGGTTGCCTACCCACGCTTCACAAAGGCATGGGTATTCTAAAGTGGAAGACACTTGCCTCGGCTTGTAGGCTCACCAATGCTGGGAATAGTGGAAGGCGGTCGGAAAAGAGGGAGACCTCATTACAAGTGGAGAGATTCAATTAAGGAAACATAACCCTGAGTTTCCAGGACCTCAGCAGGGTCACTGATAACTGGGTGGTTTGGAGGCTACAGAATCAGAGAATCGGAGAATCATAGAGTTGGAAGAGACCACAATGGCCATCAAGTCCAACCCCCTTCAACCATGCAAGAACAATCAAAGCACCCCCAGCAAATGGCCACCCGGCCTCTGCTTAAAAACCTCCAAAGAAGGAGACTCCACCACACTCTGAGGCAGCAGATTCCACTGCCGGACAGCCCTGACTGTCAGGAAGTTCTTCCTGATGTTTAGATAGAATCTCCATTCCTGTAGTTTGAATTCATTGCTCCATGTCCTAGTTTCTGGAACAGCAGAAAACAAGCTCACTCCATCTTCAACATGACACCCTTCAAAAATTTAAACATGGCTATCATGTCTCCTCTTGACCTTCTTTTTGTCAGGCTAAACATCCCCAGCTCCCTCAGCCGCTCCTCATAGGGCTTCATGGCTTCCAGACCCTCCACCATTTGGGTTGCCCTCCTCTGGACACGCTCCAGTTTGTCAATATCCTCTTTGAAATGAGGTGTCCACAACTGGACACAGGATTCAAGGTGAGCTGTCCCATTCATAAGGTTGCCATAAATTAAAAACAGCCAGATGGCAAATAATAAATATTAAAATTCAACTCCCAAGATTTCATAGGACAGAACTATGGTGGTTAAAGTAGAATCAGAGTGCTTTAATTGTGTAGTGTGAAGTGGTTTTGCTTCTCTTTAACTGTAACTTAAATGCTTCCCAAACAGGCGAAAGCAACCATAGACTGAGTTGCTCCTTGCCTAGGAGGGGCTCAGTTCTCCTGTTCCACGTGGAAAACATCAACCAGCAAAACCCTATTAAGCCAACAGAGAATAAAATGGGGGGAAGTACCAAAGAGCCCAACTGACAATTGAACAACCTGGAAAGGAGATGTAAACAATCCAGGGCTATCGAAAGGGTGTGATCCGCTTTGGAGCAGGGTGTGTTGACACTGCTGGGAGTTGCCAGCCGGGCTTTTCCCACGCTGCTTCTCGTAAGTAGCTCTGGAAGCAACTGGGAACAGAGAACAAGCCAGGCAAGTGCAAGCCAGCGGGCCACCTGAGGCTACAACCCGGCCAACCAGACTTCTAGCAGGGACCTCCGTAGGCAGCAGGTATACCTTAGTTAACAAAGTCAGTATGTTTCTGGGCGTTTGTTCTTTAACGGGAAATTTGGTACCAGCAGCAGAAACAACACGGGATAACATAGTCCATGAAGCCCACCGTGATGGTGCGATCGTGTGTGCCTGTGAGGCAAGAGGCTATGCTGATGGCAGCCATTGGTAGGGTCAGACAAGCTTTTGCCAAGGAACAAGATTAAACAGGCCAAACAGTTGGGCACCAGCATAGTGTGTGTGTGTGTGTGTGTGTGTGTGTGTGTGGCCCTTTCTGTAGCTTGCCTTATTCCAGAGACATCCAGTGCGGATCCCGGCATTGCCTGCCGGGAGGGGAGTGCAACCGGAGTGCTCCCCTCTGCACCAGCTGCCTCCGCGAACAGAGGAAGTGCAGTGGTGCTGCCTCTTCCTTCTGCAGTGCAGCCGGGAACCGTCCCAGGCAGTGCTGAGGCAGGAAGTGCAGCCATTGTGCTTCCAGGACCTCCGCACACCAGTAAGTGTGGGCGGGCGGCAGGATGGTGACACGATCACTGGTCATTGACGAGGAAAACCCATCAATGATTTGCAGCGCAGTCACACCACCTGGGGACAGAAGAAGGCCAGAGCCCAGACAACATCATGCAGAACCAGCACCTGGGTCCCATCCTCCTCCCGTCCCCCATGCAGGATGATGACATCCTACGGAAAGGGCCTGTGTGACACTGATGGAGGATCTCTCAGAGACAACAACAGTGGCACCATAGCCAACGCTTGTTAGTACTGCAGAGAAAGAAGCACGGTAAACCCCTTTCGAATGCATTTTACCATGACAAGACAATCCGAAATGAAACAAGAGATGGCTCTAGAAGATGAACCTCCCAGGTCGGATGGCACTCGATGAGCTCCTGGGGTACAGGAGAGGACAACTACGGGTTGCGCTGTGGCTAATGACGCAGCTGGACTCAAGCTGAAAGGATGTTCAGCTCTTGACGTGCTCAGAAAGGAAAGGAAAGTCTGAAGCTGCACAACGGGTATTACACGAACACGGAATGAGCTCAGTCAGGGTGAGAAAGCTAAAGAGGACGAGAATGAGACCTTTTGAATCAGATAATGACACAGTTTTACTTAGGACGTGAAAGCTAAGAAGAAGTGGGGCAGCATTAATGGTGAGGAGATATGTAGCAAAAGCAGTCAAAGGATATAATGCAAAGTCTGACTGAATCATATCAACAAGACTTTAAGGAAAAGCTTTCAATATAACCAGAATCCAAGTTTATACTCTAAATATACAGGCAGGAAGCAAAAGTAAAATGTTACAGAAATGGGGTCAGAACCCTGAACGTAACTGTTCAGCGAACTGTGTGCAGGACGCTACAGCCTCAGTGGAGGGTGGTGGAGTCTCCTTCTTTCATAGAATCATAGAGTTGGAAGAGACCTCAGGGACCATCCAGTCCAACCCCCCGCTATGCAGCAATACACACATCGAAGCACTCCCGACAGATGGACATCCAACCTCTGCTTAAAAACCTCCAAAGAAGGAGACTCCACCACACTCCATGGAGGCAGCATATTCCACTGCCGGACAGCTCTGACTGTCAGGAAGTTCTTCCTGAGGTTCACGTGGAATCTCATTTCCTGCAACTTGAATCCATTGCTCCTTGTCCTAGTCTCTGGAGCAGCGAAGAAAAGCCCACTCCCTCCTCAACAGAACATCCCTTCAAATACTTAAACATGGCTATCATGTCCCCTCTTAACCTTCTCTTCTGCAGACTAAACATACCCAGCTCTCTAAGCTGCTCCTTATAGGGCTTCATAGCTTCCAGATCCTCCACATTTTGGTTGCCCTCCTCTGGACACATTCCAGCTTGTCAATATCCTTCTTGAAATGAGGTGCACATAACTGGACAAAGGAGTCCAGATGAGGTCTGACCAAGGCAGAATGGAGTGGTACTATTACCTCCCTTGATCTAGACACCATACTCCCATTGATGCAACCAAGAATCGCGTTGCCTTTCTTGGCCACCGCATCATACTGATGGCTCATGTTCAGCTTGATCAGCATGCCCTCTACTCCTTCATCCAAGTAATTGATGAAGATGTTGGATAGCACTGGGCCCGGGACAGAACCCTGTGGCACCCCACTAGTCACTTCTCTCCAGGATGAAAAGCAGCCATTGGTGAGGAGCGCCCTTTGGGTTCGGTCAGTCAACCAATTACCAATCCACCTAACAGCATCCCTGTCCAGCCCGCATTTTACTCGCTTCTTTGCAAGAATGTCATGGGGAACTTTGTCAAAGGCCTTACTGAAATCAAGATATAGTATGTTCACAGTTTTCCCTTCATCTATCAAGCTTGTAACTCTTATCGTAAAAAGAGATAAGATTAGTCTGGCATGACTTATTTCTGAGAAATCCATGTTGACTTTTAGTGATTACAACATTGCTAAGTAATTACAAAATGACTGTTTAATGATCTGCTGTAGGATCTTTCCTGGTATTATGTCAGGCTGAGTGGGCGATAATTCTTTGTGTCTTCTTTTTTTCCCCCTTCTTGAAGATGGGGACGACATTTGCCCTCCTCCAGTCTGCTAGGACTTCTCCTTTTCTTCAAGAGTTCTCAAAGATTATTGCGAGTGGTTCTGAAATGACTTCTGCCAGTTCTTTTAATATCCTAAAATGTAACTCATCTGGCCCTGGAGACTTGAATTCATCTAGTTTAGCCAGATATTCCTGTACTACATCTCTATTTATTCTGTGCTGCATTTGCTCCCCTTCCTCACCTGCTCCCCACCCCCCAGGTTGAGTACTTCTATCCTTTTGGGAGAAAACTGAGGCAAATAAGGTGTTGAGTAGTTCTGCCTTTTCTCTTTCCCCTGTAATAAGCAAAGAACTTGTTGGACCTTGCAGTCTTGGCAGAGTTTGACTGCCAACATATATCAGAATAGTTGAAATCTCCCATTACTACCGCATCTCTCCTTTTTGAACGTGTGGTCATCTGCTCCAGGAAGGCCTCATCCAAGTCCTCATGCTGGCCCGGAGGCCTGTAGCAAACCCCCACAATCACATCCCTATTGCTTTTGTTCCCTTAATTCTTACCCAGATGCCCTCAACTTGGCTTCTCAGATTTAAGGCATGGATCTCTTCACAGGTGAAAACATCCTTGACATATAAGACTACTCTTTCTCCTTTCTTGTTTGGTTTATTTCCACAAAATAGGTTATTCTCCCCTGTTCCTACATTCCAATCATGAGATTCGTCCTACCGGGTTTCAGTGATGCCTATTTAATCACATTTATTTTGTTGTATTAAGAGTTCGAGTCCATCTTGCTTATTTCCCATGCTCTGTGCATTAGTGTAGAGACATTTAAGACCATGGGCCCTTCCCGGAAGTCCTGTACTAAAGTTACTTTTCCTCCCCCTGTTGGTGTCTAGTACTACTTGCCCTGCTCTACCTATATCATTTGGTCTATTTATCCCAGCACTCGCTGAATCCTTGTCCTGAATAATACTGTCTCCACCCCAGCCGAACTCCATTTAACGACCTCCTGATCTGTTTTGCGAGACTGTTAGCAAAAATGTTCCGGCCGACGATTGTGAGGTGCAGGCCATCCCTTGCCAGAAGACCATCTTTGTGGAAATGAAGGCCGTGATCCAAAAACCCAAATCGCTCCCAGCAGCACCATCTTCAGAGCCAGTTGTTGCCCTCCAGGATTCTTCTCTCCCTTCGTGGGCCATGTCCTTCCAGAGGGAGGAGAGACAAAATGACAACCTGCGCACGAAGGTCCTTCAGCTTCCTACCCTACCCATAACTATTTTTAAAAAGTCTGGAAAGAAATTAAAAGAGACTTAGAAAAATGAACTTGAACTTGAACTCCTAGTACAACAAAATAAATACGATTTGATAGGCATCACTGAGACCTGGTGGGATGAGTCTCATGATTGGAATGTAGGAATAGAGGGGTATAGCCTATTTTGTAGAAATAGACCAAACAAGAAAGGAGGAGGAGTAGCCTTGTATGTCAAGGATGTTTTCACCTGTGAAGAGATCCATGATTTGAACCCAGAAAGCCAGGTCGAGAGCATCTGGGTAAAAATTAAGGGAGCGAGAAACAATAGGGATATTCTGGTGGGGGTTTACTACAGACCTCCAGCCCAGACAGAGGACCTTGATGACGCCTTCCTCAACCAAATGACCGCGCATTCAAAAAGGAGAGATACAGTAATAATAGGAGATTTCAATTACCCGGATATATGTTGGCAGTCAAACTCTGCCAAGACAGCAAGGTCCAGCAAGTTTCTTGCTTGTCTTGCAGACAATTTCATGGTCCAGAAGGTGGAAGAGGCCACAAGGGGATCCAATATTCTAGATCTGATCCTGACCAATAGGGATGACCTTGTGAATGAGGTAGAAGTGGTTGGATCTTTAGGGGGGAGTGACCATGCCCTATTGGAATTTGGCATTCAGTGGGAAGGAGAAGATAAGTGTAGCCAGACACTCATCTTAGATTTTAAAAAAGCGGACTTCTGCAAACTTAAGGAGCTGCTGGCTGAAATTCCGTGGTCAGGAACAGTGAAAGGGAAAGGAGTTCAGGAGGCATGGGAGTTCCTTAAAAGGGAGATACTGAAGGCACAGTCTAAAACTGTGCCAATAAGGAGGAAAAATGGAAGGCATCTGAAGAAACCAGAATGGTTGACTAAAGAACTCTCAGCTGAGCTGAGCGTTAAGAGAAACCTGTACAGGAAATGGAAGAGGGGGGAAACCACCAAAGAAGAATTTAAGCAAGTAGCCAGGAAATGTAGGGAGGAGGTCAGAAAGGCTAAAGCACAGAACGAACTTAGGCTGGCCAGAGACATTAAACACAATAAAAAGGGCTTTTTTAAATATGTCCGCAGCAAAAGGAAAAAGAAAGAGGCAATAGGGTCGCTGCGCAGAGAAGATGGCGAATTACTAACAGGGGGAAGAGAAAAGGCAGAACTACTTAACACCTTCTTTGCCTCAGTTTTTTCCCAGAAGGATACAAGCTCTCAACCTGGTGGTTGGGGAGCAGGTGAGGAAGCAGGGGAAATGCGGCACATAATAGGTAGAGAGGTGGTACAAGAATACCTGGCCACACTGGATGAATTCAAGTCTCCAGGGCCAGATGAATTGCATCCTAGGATATTAAAAGAACTGGCAGAGGTCATTTCGGAACCGCTTGCTATAATCTTTGAGAAATCTTGGAGGACAGGAGAAGTTCCAGCAGACTGGAAGAGGGCAAATGTTGTCCCCATCTTCAAGAAGGGAAAAAAAGAGGACCCAAATAATTATCGCCCAGTCAGCCTGACGTCAGTACCCGGAAAGATCCTGGAGCAGATCATTAAGCAGTCAGTTTCTGATCACTTAGAAAGCAACGCGGTAATCACGAGAAGTCAACATGGATTTCTCAAAAATAAGTCATGCCAGACTAATCTTATCTCTATCTATGACAGAGTTACTAGCTTGACAGATGAAGGGAATCCTGTGGATGTAGCATATCTTGATTTCAGTAAGGCCTTTGACAAAGTTCCCCATGATATTCTTGCAAAGAAGCTAGTAAGATGTGGGCTGGACAGAGCTACTGTCAGGTGGATCTGTAACTGGTTGACTGACCGTTCCCAAAGGGTGCTCACCAATGGCTGCTTTTCATCCTGGAGAGAAGTGACTAGCGGGGTGCCACAGGGTTCTGTCCTGGGCCCAGTGCTGTTCAATATTTTCATCAATGACTTGGATGAAGGAATAGAGGGCATGCTCATCAAATTTGCAGACGACACCAAATTGGGAGGGGTTGCTAATACGCCAGAGGACAGGATCAAAATTCAAAATGACCCTGACAGATTGGAGAGCTGGGCCAAAGCTAACAAAATGAATTTCAACAGAGAGAAATGTAAGGTCCTGCACTTAGGCAGAAAAAATGGAATGCTGAAATATAGGATGGGGGACGCGTGGCTGGATGGCAGTACGTGTGAAAGGGATCTAGGAGTCTTAATAGACCACAAGCTGAACATGAGTCAGCAACGTGATGCGGCAGCCAAGAAAGCCAATGCAATTCTCGGCTGCATCAATAGGAGTATGGTGTCTAGATCGAGGGAGGTACTGGTACCACTCTACTCTGCTTTGGTTAGACCTCATCTTGAATACTGTGTCCAGTTCTGGGCACCCCAATTCAAGAAGGACATGGTCAAGCTGGAGCAAGTCCAGAGGAGGGCAACCAAAATGGTGAAGGGCCTGGAAGCCAAGCCCTATGAGGATAGACTTAGAGAGCTGGGTATGTTTAGTCTGCAGAAGAGAAGGTTAAGAGGGGACATGATAGCTCTGTTTAAATATTTGAAGGGATGCCATGTAGAGCAGGGAGAGGGCTTGTTTTCTGCTGCTCCAGAGACCAGGACAAGGAGCAATGGATTCAAGCTGCAGGGAAGGAGATTCCACCTGAACCTCAGGAAGAACTTCCTGACAGTCAGGGCTGTCCGGCAGTGGAATCTGCTGCCTCGGAGTGTGGTGGAGTCTCCTTCTTTGGAGGTTTTTAAGCAGAGGCTGGATGGCCATCTGTCCGGAGTGCTTTGAGGGTATTCCTGCATGGCAGGGGGTTGGACTGGATGGCCCGTGTGGTCTCTTCCAACTCTACATTTCTATGATTCTATGATTCTATGATAATGAAGAAAATTAAATTTACCCCTTCTGAGTAGAACTGTAGTAGTAAAAGCAAATGTTTTGCCAAGGCCAAGTAGAGATCATGAATATGGAACAGTTACCTAGATACACTCATCCATAACTGTTCCATATTCACGAACACTACTTAGTCATGATTTTGATATTACTGCCACGGGCGTTAACTCGCTCCCTCAAAATACTTTACCGGCATCAGTGGGAAAAGGAGCTCTGTTCTGCCAAAGATTGAAACATGGTCGAATAACATTTCCGTCAGGTTTGTGGGGGTCACGCCAGGAGAAGTTACTTAGCTTAGTACTGAATTAAGTACAAGCCGATACTGGAGTTTGTCGTTTCCTGAGGCCCAAGGGCTCTCTGGCTGGGAATTCTAAAGGCCCCTCCCTAAACTACAAACCCCAGCACTCCATAGGAGGTTGAACGTGGAATAACAGCACTATAACACTATAGTGCAGAAAGGCCCATAGTATATTTTTGTACATTTTGACTCAACTAAACGATTTTCAGTAGTTATAACCAAACTTAACCACAGTACCATAGATCATTAAAGGGGTTCTAAGTAACAATTTAAAGGCTTTACCCTTTTTACACGAAGGTGGTGTTTTAAAGGGGAAGGCAGAGCTGAGTGAGGTGGCAGGGTGCTTTAGCAGACTGGGGGAAGTTGCCATACTAGTCTATGGCCATTTCCGCACTAGCCTGTTACAGCACTATTATTCCACTTTCAACATCCTATGGAATCCCGGGGTTTGCAGTTTAAGAAAGGCCCCTCCCTAAACTGCAAATCCCAGGATTCCATAGGATGTTGAAAGTGGAATAATAGCACTATAATAGGCTAGTGCAGAAATGGCTTATGAGGAGAAGCAGGCTCGGTCACTATCCCTTCCAAGGCAGTCTATTCCATCACGGAGTAGTTCCTACATTGAACAATTTCTTCCTAATATTTAAGTGGGATCTTTTTTCTGATAATTTGAATCCAAAATTTTGATTTACTACCTTATGTCCTGGATTGTAGATTCCTGTTTCATGTCACAGCATGAAATAAGAATATATTAACTAGCAGTGATGTAGACTGGAGTCCGACTCAAGTCGCTTCAATGACTTGACTTGGATTTGACTTGTCAATAAATCACGGATTGACTCGACTAGACTTGAGGCTTGTCTTTTTTTAATGAACAACTTGCCGTAGAGTAAAGGAGGCTTGGAAGGCAGAGAGAGTGAAAAGCAGGAATCAACGGATCTGGTGGGGTTTAAAATCTGGGCCATTTCCGCACTAGCCTGTTATAGCGCTATAATTCCACTTGCAACATCCTATGGAATCCTGGGGTTTGCAGTTTTGGGAAGGGCCTTTAGGATTCTCAGCCAGCGAGCTCTTTGGCCACCGGAAACTACAAATCCCAGAAGGCCCCTCCCAAAACTGCAAACCCCAGGATTCCATAGGAGGTTGAAAGTGGAATCATAGCGCTATAACAGGCTAGTGTGGAAATGGCCCCGGTTGAAGCAACGGGAGAGTAAAGGAAGTTTGGAAGGCAGAGGAATGAAAGGCAGGAATCAAAGGGTTTGGAGGGGTTTAAAATCTAGCTGAAGCAAAAAGAGAGTAAAGGCCAGAATCTGTGGGTTGCGAGGTTTAAATCAAATCTTGATTATTCGTGAGGAAGCCACCAGGATAGGTATACTGCGTTCCCTTAAAGTTTAAACCCTTAAAGGAAATTTTAAAGTCTGTCTGAAGCATTGCTGAGGCAAGGGAGTGACAGGATGGGGCTTTGATTTTCTAATTATTGAAACTTAAACTCCACTCCTGCACCTCTTTTTTTCTGTTAAATTTGGCTCCCAGACTTGAGACTCAACTTGAGACTCGGCTTGAATGATCTTGCAAGGACTTGAGACTCGACTTGAAGGTAGGGACTTGAGACTTGACTTGGTACTTGGAGTAAAAGATTTAAACACCTCACTGTTAACTAGTAAACAATAAAGCCTGTTAAGTTTTTCAGATGTCAGGGGGCATTCTGTCACATTCCCTAAACCCTGATCCTCCAAAGCCAATTAATTCCCTGTTCAAAATGCAACAACCCAAAGCAATTACTGGGTTAGCCCTGCGTACATCAACACTACCCACTCTCTGGCAAAGCCCCTCCAGGGCAGAGGGGATGAAAGATGCCAGATGACTAAGAGCAAGGAGGGGCAGTCCCTTCCCTGCCCAGGAAAAAGAAATCTGGGAGAGAGAGGACCGGGGAATGCTGCTCCACCTCCTCATGCGCATGCAAAGTGCTTGGAGACATTAAAACCACCAACAGCGACTCCTCCTTCCTCTGGGGACTTTCTGCTACGGCCCAAACATGCCCTCCTTCTTCTAGGGCAATATGAACAAGCCACAGCACCATGCTTCTCCCATTTGTCCTTTAAGGGCACACCTCTGGTATCAACAGACAGCTTGCTTGCTCTACCCACAGTCTTATTTGATGATCGGGATAAACTTCCTAAAGCAAGAAGATATGCCAAAAAACACAGCCTGGAAAAGCTATTTTTTCTACACAGCATAACATCCCAAATCCTCCTAGCCACCATGGCTGCAGGGGAACTGGAGAACTGTAGTCCATAAGAGCAAGTAGATCACAAGCTCAAGGGTGTGATGCGGCAGCTAAAAAAGCCAATGCGATTCTAGGCTGCATCAATAAGGATATAGTGTCCAGGTTGAGGGAAGCAGTAGTACTACTCTATTCTGCTTTGGTCAGGCCTTATTTGGAATCCTGTGTCCAGTTCTGGGCGCCACAGCTCAAGAAGGATATTGACAAGCCAGAACGGGTCCAGAGGAGGGTAACCAAAAAGGTAAAAGGCCTGGAAACCATGAAGCCCTATGAGGAGCAGCTTAGGGAGCCGGGTAGGTTCACCCTGGAGAAGAGAAGGTTAAGAGGTGACGTGATAGCCAGCAAGTCACACAGGATGTAGCAAGCTTGATTTCTCCTGCTCCAGAGACTAGGACACGGAGCAATGGAAAGAGATTCTACCTAAACATTAGACAGAACTTTCTGACAGTAAGGGCAGTTTGACAGTGGAATCTGCTGCCTCGGAGTGTGGTGGAGTCTCCTCCTTTGGAGATTTTGAAGCAGAGGCTGGATGGCCATCTGTCCAAGGGAGTGCTTTGACGGGGGTTCCCACACAGCAGGGGGTTGGACTGGATGGCCCCTGGGGTCTCTTCCAACGCTAAGATTCTACGATCTTTTTTTTAATCTTTGGCCTAGATCCCTCAAAGGCAAAAGTGCTGAATATTGTCAACCGCTCTGCATTGTTAATAGCACAATATGAGGTATAAAGAAAGGTCAACAATTCTTCCTTGTGTAAAGGCATATTTCAGTTAACAAAGCAGATGCACTCCTGGACATCACTTCTTCAGCAGAAAATGTGGTATCAGAGGCAGAAATAACACAGAAAGCACAGGGCTGATGGCTTACTTGGCAATAAACTGCAAAAAAAGAAACGCATAGCAACATGTTTCAGGAAACATGTTTATCTGAAAATAACAAGATGTCAGTGAAATGAAACATCAGGAAAACCTTGCGTAAGTAAACAAAAACATTTTGAGCCTTCTAGAGAACACCCGAAAGGTTCTTCTGAGGGCATCCAAGGACAACTTTCTCTTTAAGCAGTCTCCACTTTTCTCTTGTTTTTCACTTTGGTGGCCAAACTTATAGAATCATAGAATCATAGAGGGAGAAGAGACCCCAAGGGCCATCCAATCCAACCCCTTTCTGCCATGCAGGGAGACACCATCAAAGCACTCCCGACAGATGGCCATCCAGCCTCTCTTTAAAAACCTCCAAAGAAAGAGACTTCACCACACTCCCAGACAGCAGCATATTTCACTGTCAAGCTGCCCTTACTGTCAGGAACTTCTTCCTAATATTTAGATGGAAACTCTTTTCCTTTGAAGCAATTGCTCCATGTCCTACTCTCTGGAGCAGCAGCAGCAAACAGGCTTGCTCCATCCTCCATCTGACATCCCTTCAAGTATTTAAACATGGCGATCACATCACCTCTTAACCTTCTGTTCTCCAGGCTAAACATACCCAGCTCCCTAAGCCACTCCTCATAGGACTTCATGGTTTCCGTGCCTTCTACCATTTTGGTTGCCTTCTCTTCTGGACATGTTCCAGCTTGTCCATATCCTTCCTGAACTGTGGTACCCAGAACCGGACACTGTATTCCAGGTGGGTTCTGACCAAAGCACAACAAAGCGATACAATTACTTACCTTGTGCTAGACACTATACTCCTATTGATGCAGCCCAGAATCACATTGGCTTTTTTAGCTGCTGCATCACACTGCTGTCTTATAGATCTATACTTTTTTCAAATGCTGGGGTAGCTGGTGGGCAATCTTATCTGCCCTCCCTTTTCTCTCTGTTCTGCTGCTCATGCATGCCCAGTAAGGGATTCTGGAGGCAGCTGCTGTTTACCTTGCCTGTGGGCAAGGACTGGTGCAGTAGCTCTGGCTGTGGACAAAACCCATTCTTTCCCATTCGAAGCTTGTTTACTGCAGACATACTACTGCAACCTGACACTGAAAGTCTGTGTTTCTCCTGCCTTCCTTTACCATCCTAACAATGTCAATGCTGATGAGAAAAAAAAAATCTACTTATACAGAGAATGAGAAAGAAAAGGGGATGGGGCACTAAAAGACTTTGTAAAAAGAAGTCTCACTATCAGAGGGCTTGTTAACTGAGGTATGCTTCTACCCTGTTTTCCCATGTAATCCTTACCAGCCTTGTAATGTAACAGCAACTCCTCTCATCTTATCCTCTCTCCCCTTTCTGCTCTCCTTTCCCATCTGAGATGTAAGCTCCTTGAGGGCAGGGACTTATATATGTCATTCATGCAGTTCTGTAAGGCACCACCTACATTAGAATGGGGTATATGTCACGCTCCAGCGGTGGTGCGTCCACAATCTTAGTACTCCCGACCACTGGTTAAGCTGACGAGGGATGACGGGAGCTGCAATCCAACAGTGTTGAGAGGTCCACACATTTCCCACGTCTGATCTACCCTAATGCCTCCAACATCTGGTCCTTGCTGGCAGTCTTCCATCCAAATACTAAGCAGAGCAGACCCTGCTTAACTTCCGGGATCAGATGCGATCTGCTGCCTTTTGGGTATTTGGGAGCAGTTAGCATTTGGCACACATAAAAATAGATATATTCTGTGTCTTTCACATACACACGCCGTGAGTTTTGCAACATCAGCCTCAACCACGCCAATGACTCAGGACACCATTCCCAACAGGCCAATCTGGAAATCTGCATTTCAAAGGCAGGGGGCCCCACTCACCCCCACCTCCTGCTGTTTCACACTGATGCGTCACTGACCTGAAACTTTTTTTAAAAAATCACTATCGCACATCTTTGTCATAAATTCACACCTAGCATCTCACGACCAAGCCTCTGAAACGCAATTTCTACAAAGGGATGAGTCCCCATTTCCAAAGTGGGACAAACTCTAGAACCCTGGTCAGCCAAGACGGTCTGCACAAAAACTCCGAGGTGCATTAAGCGCAAGATCTTTGAGCTGCAACATCGTGGATTGGTTGAGCTGGATGGGACCCCCGGGGTCGCCTAGCCCAACCCCTCGCCGGAAGAGGAATCCACAGATAAAGCATCTCTGATAACACACAGCAATGAAAAACTATCAAGGACAGGGTGCTTTCTTTTGGGCACAGTTGCAAAGGCAGAAGCGTCCAGATTTTCACCATCACAAGGTTTGAGGGTTAGCCAAGGACTCCTAGAAACCAGGGTCTAAATCTCTGCTCGGCCATGGAAGCCCCACTGGGTGACCTCGGGCAAGCCAAGCTTTCTCACCCAAAGAAGAGGCAACAGCAAACCTTAATCTAGCCAAGCAAGCCCTAAGACAGGATTTCCACAACCTGGAGCCGATTGTGTGGGGTGGCACGTTGACTAGAACTAGGACTTGCAGGAGATCTGGGTTCAAATTCCTGTTCAGCCTTGGAAACCCCACGACTGACCCTTAGCAAGTCACATTCTCTCAGCCTAAAAGGATAGTAATGGTAAATCTGCTCTGACTAAACCTTGCCAAGGAAACCCTAGGATAGTTGGAGTTGACAACAACAACACGGTCTCAGGGTTGCCCAAGGATTCTAGAAGATCATGCTTTGAATCCCCACTCAGCCATGGAAACCCACTGGATGACCTTGGGCTAGTCACACACTCTCAACCTTGGAGTAAGGCAATGGCAAATCTTCTCTCAACAAATCTTGCCAAGAAAACCCTGGGACTGGATTTTTATGTTGGAACCCGGGTAGTGTTATAGTTTGAATGTTGGGATAGGACTCTAGCAGATGAGGGTTCAAATCCATGCTCATCTATGGAAACTTAGTGTGTTAGTTTGGGAAGGTCACACTCTCTCATCCAAAGAGGAAGGCAAGGGCAGGCCCTATCTGAAGAAATGTTGCCAAGGAAACATTGCAGTAGGTTCATCGCATGTTCACCACAATTCAGAAATGACTTGAAGGCACACAACGACAACATACAAAGGTTAGTATAGAAACATAGAATGCTAGAGTTGGAAGATACCACAAGGGCCATCCAGTCCAACCCCATGCTGCCATGCAGGAATATACCATCAAAGCACTTCCGACACATGGCCATCCAGCCTTTGTTGAAAAACCTCCGAAGAAGGCGACTCCACCACACTCCCAGGCAGTATATTCCATTGTTGAACCGCTCTGACCATTGGGAAGTTTTTCCTCATGTTTAGGTGGAATCTCTTTTCCCGAAGTTTGAAGCCATTGCTCCATGTCCTAGACTCTAGAGCAGCAGAAAACAGGCTTGCTCCATCCTCAAATCCCTACAAATATTTAAACAAAGCTATCATGTCACTTTTTAACCTTCTCTTTTCCAAGCTAAACGCACCCAGCTCCCTCAGCTGCTCCTCACAGGGCTTCATGGTTTCCAGGCCTTCTACCGTTTTGGTCATCCCCCTCTGGTCACATTCTAGCTTGTCAATATCTTTCCTGAACTGTGGTGCCCAGAACCAGACAGAGTATTCAAGATGGGGTCTAACAAAAGCAGAATGGAGCAGTACTATCCACTTGACCTAGACAGTATACTCCTATTGATGCAACCCAGAATCACCCATCTTGTAACTATGCCTTTCAATTTTTTTTTCCTCCTGCAGTGTAGTACCTTACACACCTCTCTGCAGAAATTCATTTTGTTAGTTTTGGCCCAGCTCTCTAACCTGTTAAGACCATTCTGAATTCTGATCGTGTCCTCTGGGGTGTTAGCTACCCCTCCTAATTTGGTGTCATCTGCAAATTTTATAAGAATGTCCTCTGTTCCCTGATCCAAGTCATTGATGAAGATGTTGAATAGCCCTGGGCCCAGGACAGAACCCTGGGGCACCCACCGGTCTCTCCAGAATCTCTCCAGAATGAAAAGCAGCCATCGGTGAGAAGACTCCATCAGTCAACCTAGTTACAAATCCACTTAACTGTAGCAGTCTAGCCTACATTCTACTAACTCGTTTGCAAGACTGTAAATCGATTTCTGCTCAAACTAGAGCTTTGAAAATAATTTTTGTTTGTTTGTTTTGAGCTCTGTCATATAACAAGTTAATTGGCAAGCGAGGGAAAGATGTTCTTGCCCTGACAAGTGGGAACTCTCTTTGTAATATTCCACTGGGAACTTCTGTCATGTGAGGCCCGTTCACTTCTATGGCTGTTTTGTAGAGGAACTTCCTGGTGGTTTGTCCCCGGAGTCAATTTGGCTGTGCTGTTTGCATTTTGCACACCAGGTCACAAAATGTTGACGGCCATCCCTAAATATTTCAGGTCCCCAGTGTGGCACCATTACCACAAACTCACCCAGAGGGAACCAGCATTGCAATTTCTGTGTCCAATGTCATGAGGTCATTTAGGGAACCAGTACGTGGCATTATCCTAGGAATGGTCAAAGTGTGCACCCCACATGTGTTTGGGGGACCACAATTATTTTATTTTTTGATTCTTTTTAATTTTAATTAATACACGTCCTAAGTCAATTTTGCCACATGACTCCCTCAGGTTGTTTTAGGTCCGAGAGAGAATCCATTTTAGAAACAAGAAGTAAACCAGAAGCCAATGATTGGCTACTGAGTCATCTTGGGCAAGGCACACACTCTCAGCCAAAAAGGAAGTCAAGGGTACACCTCCTCTAAAGCAACCTTGCTAAGAAGTCCCCTGGATAATTTCACCCTAAGTCAAAGCAGACTTTAAAGCACATTGCAAGAACAAATTAGAAGTGCCCAAAATCTCTCCTTCAATAAAATCCGAACCCAAATATGCTTTGCTCTGTGCTTGTACACTATATCAGTGGCAGTTTCTCTGCAGCTATCAGTAGCTCTTATCTACTGTACATCAAGAATTTTCATTCACAAATCCACCCACGTTCATCCACAAACAGGCCAATCCAACAGCTCATGTGCTGAGGTAAATCCCAGCTCAAGTTAGACTCATTCCTGTTGCATCATCAAATATGTGCTGCCCAAAATTTGTACCTCCACAGACCTGCTCCTCTTCCTTTTTTATCAAGAGAACCTACTAAATGCCATAATTCCAGTCCTTAATAAACATTTAATGCATCTCATTTCCCCTTCCTTTTTTCCAACGCACAAGATCAGTTTTCAAACTGCACATTTTTTCCCAACTGTACATTTTGCATCCAACTGCACACTGAAAAAAAAGGAAAATAACCCGGAAGCATTACAACATGTGCCACATGGCACATATCTTCTCAGTGTTATATCTGGGGGAAAAAAAGTCTTGTAGGTTTTGTAATTTTAAAAACCTACCAAACAGCTCAGTCAGAAATGATGGTGCATGTTTGTACGCCATAGGCGACAACATCTTTCTCTCTTACCTGTTCCAGCTTCCTAAAAACCATTGTCTTTTGTCAGTCATGTCAAGACGGAAAAGTACAGAGTCCCTCAATTGGGGGCCATTTTGCAAAATGTGCCACCAAACTGCTCCTCCGGTCTCGGGTCACTTTTGGCAACACCCATGGGTGCACCCCTACAGCAGAGGTCAGGAAAGGGTGGCCTGGGGGCCACATGTGGTCCTAGGTCCCTTTTTGTGGCCCCTAGGAGCTATATTTTTTTAAAAAAAATAAAAACCATGTTGGTTTTAAAACAGTTTTTTTAAAAAATTAAAGAACATTACATTTAAATTTTGAAATTTTAAAATTTTGAAATTAAAATTTAACAGCATTGTCGGGACAATTTCAATCACGTTTTGGACCCCAGACGGTGGGGTTTGTTCTTCCATTGCATGAGAACGGGAGGAAGGGAGCATAAAATGACATCTCCATCTTTTCCTGTTGGTACAGGATTCCGGGTCCCCCTGGCAGGGCCAATGTGATCCCTGCCCCTCAACCACGGGTGGGCCAAGTGCTGCGCAGGAGCTTTATGTAGACCCCTAGGGTTGTTTTTGTGGGGCCCTGGGGCCCTCATAAGAACCTAAAAAAATATTTTTTTTCCTGCAAAAAATAAATCAGAAAATCCATTGTGGCAAAATGCCCCAAATGGAATTCTAGGGGGGGTGTAAGGCATTTCCACCATGTTCAGATGACCTCTGGACGTCACAGGAGTTAAAAATTATGTGACCCCCCCCCCCAGCAAGAAAAAGTTTTTTTGGCTTAAAATGCCCTCTAGGTGTCATGGGGAGCTTTTCCAGAATATTTTCTGGCCTTCTCCGCAAATGTAGCCCTAGGAGTGGCCTTTTTAAGAAACAAGCAGTAACTTGGTTTCTCTTGTTCCAAAAGGTCTCTCTTGGACCTAAAATAATATGGGATCTCCGTGTCCCCTAGACGGTCTTTGGGGGCATTTTGGGGCAAAAAAAAAAAGAAAGAGTTTATCTGTGGGTGCAATAGGGGGTCCCTAGCCTTCCCCAGTTGCCTTCCCCCTGCCCTAGTCGGGTGCCAAGCCCTGTTCTGGACGAACCTGATGACCTACCTGATGTTTGGTAGATACTCAACACCTTTCCTTGTGGTCTTGTAAAACTAGGGCCATTTCCGCACTACACTGTTCTAGTGTTATTATTCCACTTTCAGCCTCCTATGGAATCCTGGGGTTTGTTGTTTCGGGAGTAACATTGAGAATTCTCAGCCAGAGAGCTCTTGGGCCTCAGTAAACGACAAATCCCAGAATTCCATAGGATGGTGAAAGTGGAATAATAGTTCTGCCCAACAGGATAAGGTGGAAGTAACCTAGGTTGGCGGCACAAAAACACATGGTAGGCTGCCTTGGGTCCCAGTCTTGGGAGAAAGGCAGTACCTAAATAAACATGTAAATAAAGAAAGAAAGTTCTTTAGAGTCCTGACAAGTTGTGTTGGACATAGAGGCTTGCTAGAAGTGTGCGCTCCTCCAAAGGAGGATGTGGCACGAAATGGTGGCAAAGTTAATATTT
Source organism: Cyclura pinguis (assembly GCA_030412105.1). Taxonomy (NCBI): domain Eukaryota; kingdom Metazoa; phylum Chordata; class Lepidosauria; order Squamata; family Iguanidae; genus Cyclura; species Cyclura pinguis. The sequence continues at coordinate 3,786,794 of CM059601.1, forward strand.
TATTACTGCAGTGGGAATGATGCTGCCTCTCCAGACGTTGTTGGACTGCAATTCCCATTATTCCATACTCCCAGGTGATGAGATCTGCAGTCCAACCCCATCTGGAGGGCTGCAGATCTCTCTTAGGACAAGAAGCAGGAAGGTCATCCGCTGAAACTAAACACACACCACATGAGGTCAGAAACACTGGGCGCTCTGATGCAGGCTGGCCAGCGAATCCGCTCCAGGCTTCAGTCCAAACTTTAAAAGGCGCCATCCAAAGCAGCAAACCAATTTTGAAGCCCTGGATTTGGCCTTCGGAGTGGCTCCCTTGCAGTTTAGCGGATTTCCTGTCCCACCAAAAAGGAAACGTGGACCGCCAGCAGTCTTCTGGCAATCCGCAGAGGGATGGACCCTTCTATTCTTTCAGGTGACAACTCCCAGAATCCCCGAGCCAGGGGATGCCAGGACTTACACCCCCCACAAAAAAAAACTTTTCCCATTTGTTTGTTTTGTTTGCCAGGATTCCGAATTAAATAATTAAGTAATTACCTAACTGTTAACAAAGAAAAATCCAAACCACCAAAGTAAGAAAGAAGATTAATTTGATAAGCAATCGATACGAATGTAACTAACAGGCAGAATGTTTAGAAACGATAGTGAGAATGAAAAAGGGTAATAAAATAAGAATAAACAGAATATTCAATCTGTAGCTCTATCCGAGCGTAAGTCATTATGTAGGTACGTGTTAGTGTTACTCAAGCCTGTAATATCCTTTAGGTAGCAGTTATTATATTGTTTCACAATTGTGTATCCACTTATTGTTGTTTTATGCTACTGTCCTTGCCTGTTTGTTTTTCCCTGCCCTCCTCCTTCCCTCTCCCTTTCTTCCCTTTATTTTTTAAACCCCAATCTATTTTTCCAATCTGTGTGAACATAATGAAACCCAATGAAGATATATATATAAACTTCTCCCAGTTGTTCCAGGTCCCAGCTGGCCTTGGATGGGGGTCTTCTTGCACCCCCACCTGCGAAGAGGAAGGTGCAAAATGCTGTCTACACGCATGCACGCATGTGAGGCTGAGTCAGCAGCAGGCGCGGGGGGCGCCTTCTGACGTGCACACGCCTCTTGCGTGCAGTTGCACGCAAGAGGCGTGTGCACGTCAGAAGGCGCCCCCCGCGCCTGCTGCTGACTCAGCCTCGCACGTCCCTCGAATGCACGCACGTGTCAAAGTGCAAACCCCGGACAAACCTTTGCACGGGTGCGGGGGGGGGGCGAGTAAACTCCAAATCCGAAAACTTTCTGGTCTCCTCAATCCTCGCCCCGGATCCGGGGCCTCTCCCCCCGTCCTTCTCTCGAGGGGGCCGGCGCAAGAGTGCTCCCCCCACCCAATCTACAGGCCCGTGCACGCATTCCGATGCCGCTCGTCCCGCCCCTCCAGAACCCCCCCCCCCAAAAAGTCCACCCTCCCTGCCCTAGGAACGCGATGCGTGGCTGGGCCTTTGCGCGCGATCCACCGCCCTCTTCCTCCTCGGTTTGTATACGAGAACCAGCCCCTCCTCGAAAGCTGGAATGCTGGGGGGGGGGTTTTGCTGGCTGGCGCCTCGTAATCGGCAGGATCGGGCGGGAGGGGTGCTCAGGCGGCGGCGGAGGAGGGGACGGCAGGCTGCCCTACCTGGGCGGGCGCGGAGGAGAGCGCGGGGCCGGCGGAGCCTCAGGCGGCGAAAACGGCGGAGGCGGAGCCCGGAGAGACGGAGGGCCGGGCGAGCAGCCTCCGCCCCGCTGCAGCCTTCGCTCCGCCCGCCCGGCAGGCAGGAAGGGCGGCCAGCCGGAGGGAAGCAGGCCGGGCTCGGGTGCCGGCGACGCCGGACCGACGGAGGGATGGCCGCCCTCCCGCCTGCCTCGGGCGGCTCTTCCCTTCCCGCCTGCTTCCTTCCCCCTTCCTCCCAGCTTCCCTGCTTGCTTCCCGGCCTCCTCCCTCCCTCCGCCTTCCCTCCGTGGAGCTTCCTTTCCTCCGCCGTCCTCACTCCACCTTCTTTCCTTCTCTAGGTCCCCTCTTTCCTTCTTCCCGCCTTCCTTCCTTCTCTCCTTTTCGGTCTTCCCTCCCCTCTTCCACCCTCCTTTCTCCCTTCGTTCCTGCCTTCTTGCAAAGAAGCTCCTAAAATGCGGGCTGGGCAGGGCTGCTGCTAGGTGGACCGGTAACTGGTTGACTGACCGTTCCCAAAGGGCGCTCACCCGTGGCTGCTTTTCGTCCCGGAGAGAGGCGACCAGCGGGGTGCCCCAGGGCTCTGTCCTGCGCCCGGGGCTGTTCAGCATCCCCAGCAATGGCTTGGATGAAGGAGCGGAGGGCATGCGGATCAAATCTGCAGAGGACACCAAATTGGGAGGGGTGGCTAATACGCCAGAGGGCAGGCTCTGAATTCAAAATGACCTGGACAGATTGGAGAGCTGGGCCAAAGCTCACAAAAGGAATTCCAACAGAGAGAAATGTAAGGTCCTGCACTTAGGCAATAAAAATGGAAGGCACAAATATAGGGTGGGGGACGCGTGGCTGGATAGCAGCACGTGTGAAAGGGATCTAGGAGTCTTGGTAGATCACAAGCTGAACAAGAGCCAGTAGCGTGATGCGGCAGCCAAGAAAGCCAACGTGATTCTCGGCGGCATCAATAGGAGTATGGTGTCTAGATCGAGGGAGGTAATGGTACCGCTCTATTCTGCTTTGGTTAGGCCTCATCTGGAATCCTGTGTCCAGTTCTGGGCACCTCAATTCGAGAAGGATATGGACAAGCTGGAACGTGTCCAGAGGAGGGCGACCAAAATGGTGAAGGGTCTGGAAGCCATGAAGCCCTATGAGGAGCGGCTTAGGGAGCTGGGGATGTTTAGTCTGCAGAAGAGAAGGTTAAGAGGGGACATGACAGCCAGGTTTAAATATCTGAAGGGATGTCATGTCGAGGAGGGAGCAGGCTTGTTCTCTACCGCTCCAGAGACTAGGACAAAGAGCAGTGGGTTCAAGCTGCAGGAAAGGAGATTCCACCTGAACCTCAGGAAGAACTTCCTGACGGTCAGAGCTGTCCAGCAGTGGAATCTGCTGGTGCCTCCATGGAGTGTGGTGGAGTCTCCTCCTTCTTTGGAGGTTTTTAGGCAGAGGCCGGATGTCCATCTGTTGGGAATGCTTCGATGTGGGTTCCTGCTTGGCAAGGGGTTGGACTGGATGGCCCCTGGGGTCTCTTTGAATTCTGTGATTCTGTGATTCCCCTCTCTGCTTCCTTTCCGTCTTCCAGGCTCCCTCCTTCTTTCCTTTCCTCCTTTGTTCTTTGATCTCCCTCCCCTTTTCCCTTCTTGCTTTTCTTCCTGAGCCATCCTTTTTTCTTCCTCTCCTTGCTTCTTCCCTCCTTCCATCTTCCTTCCTGTTTTCTTCTTCCTTGCTCCTTGTGTTCTCCCTCTCTTCCCATCCTTTCTTCCTCCAGGACCCTCTTTCTTCCTCCAGATTCCTTCCTTCGGTCCTCCTTTTAGGCTATATTTATTTATTTTATTATACAGCCAGCCCTCCACATTTGCAGGTTTCACTTTTGCAGATTTGATTATCCACGGATTATTTGCTGTCAGTTCTGCCGTCTCCCTGGGCCATTTTTAACAGGGACCGCAAGCCTCCTGAGACGGAGGAACTGCAAATGAGGCTTGTAAGTCCCTCTTAAAAACGGTGTGGGGCGGTGTTGGAGATGGCCAGAAGCCCCACCAGCCCCCCACTTCTACCTTGGGAGGGCACCCTGATGCGTCAGAGGAACCCATCGTGGGTTGCACATGGTGAGGGAGGGCCTGTTCACAATTTTTTTGCTTTGACAGAGGTCCTGTGCCCCTAAACCCTAGCAAATATGGAGAGATGACCACATTTCTCCTAGAACGGGACCCAAAGTGGCTTTGGACAACTTTCATAGAATCATAGAACCATAGAATCATAGAGTTGGAAGAGACCCCAGGGGCCATCCAGTCCAACCCCCAGCTATGCAGGAACACCCATCAAAGCATTCCCAACAGATGGCCACCCAGCCTCTCCTTAGAAACCTCCAAAGAACGAGGAGACTCCACCACACTCCACAGAGGCACCAGCAGATTCCACTGCCGGACAGCTCTGACCGTCAGGAAGTTCTCCCTGAGGTTCAGGTGGAATCTCCTTTCCTGCAGCTTGAATCCATTGTGCCATGTCCTAGTCTCTGGAGCAGCAGAAAACAAGCCCACTCCCTTCTCTACATGGCATCCCTTCAAATATTTAAACCAACCAACCTTCCCTCCCTCCCTCCCTCCCTCCCTCCCTCCCTCCCTCCTTCCTTCCTTCCTTCCTTCCTTCCTTCCTTCCTTCCTTCCTTCCCATGTCCTCTTTCTTTGTTCCAGCTTCCTCCGTTGCTTCCTTCTTCCCTGCCCTTCCCCTCCTTTCTTCCTGCGTGCTCCTCCTTTCTTCTCCCTCTCCCAACCCAGCTTTTCTGCCTTCAGCTCCCTACTCCCAAGTCGTCTACTCTAGCAATCAGTCGATCGGCACATCTCGTGATGGCAGCTTCCTGAAGTCCAGGGTGTATGATCCTGCTGGGCTTCCTTCTCCTCATCATGTCCCCCGCTCCCGCCTTTCTTTTCTTGTTCCTTTTCCTGTGCCACAGTCCCCCATCACCGCTTGCTCTACTCTGATACTTTTTTTTTCCTGCAGCTGTTCTTTTATTTTCTGTTCACTCCCATACAATCACAGAGCTCGAAGAGACCACCAGTCCAGCCTCGTTCTGCCTTTGTGTTTTGCACGCTCTCCCTGCAATGAAGTGTGGTGTAAATGAGGATCAACATTATAAATGGCATGAACTGAATGTTAATTTGGGAGGAGTTGCATGAACTGGAAAGGGCAAGTTAGGTGGAAAGATTGCAAGGGGGCTTGTTAAAAGGGGAAAGGATTTGGCAATATGGGATTCGGAAGGCAACGGAAGACTCACGGAATTCTAGAGTTGGAAGAGATCACAAGGGCCACCCAGTCCAGCCTCCTTCTGCCAGACAGGGAGGCACACTGAAAGCACTTTCTTTGACAGATGGCCTTCCAGCCTCTGGTTAAAAACCTCCAAAGAAGAAGACTCTACCATACTCCCAGGCAGCAGCATATTCCACTGTCAAACAGCAATTACCATCAGGAAGTTTATTTTATTATTTATTATTTATTAAGTTTAGGTGGAATCTCTTCTCCTGTAGTTTGAATCTATTGTTCCATGTCCTAGTCTCTGGAGTGGCAGAAAACAAGCTTGCTCCATCCTCTGTATGACATCTGTTCAAATATTTGAATATAGCTATCATGTCACCTCTTGAACTTCTCTTCTGCAGGCTAAACATACCTAGCTCGCTAAGCCACTTCTCATAGGACTTCGTGGTTTCCAGACCTTTCACTGTTTGGGTTGCCCTTCTCTGGACAAATTCCAGCTTGTCAATATACTTCTTAACTTGTGTTGCCTAGAACTGGACACAGTATTCCTGGTCAGGTCTGACCAAAGTGGAGTAGAATGGTACAACTACTTCCCTCAAACTAGACACTCTACTCCTATTGACGCAGCCTAGAATTACATTGGCTTTTTTAGCTGCTGCATCACACTGTTGACTTAGTCCATAGGATTCAGATTTAAGTCTGCATTTACTCATGCCCAGCCCTCGCTCCCCTTGCGTCTCTTCTCCTGCTCTTCCTTTTGCTCTCCCCCTTGTCCCCACCTTATCACCTGCTCTGTGCTTTTAAATTGTACAAAACCCTAAATGACTTGGGGCTGGGATATCTGACAGACCGCCCTATGAGCCAGCCAGCAATTTGAGAGATCTTGAGAAGAGGCCCTATTGTGTGTCCCAACGCCTCATGAAATTAGGTTGGTCGGTACATATAATAGCCTTTTCTGGGGCAGCAGCTCAACTGTGGAACTCCCTGCCCAAGGAAGTTAGGCTGTCCCCATCTCTTTTGAGCTTCTGGTGGGCAGCCAAAACAGTGGTGTTCTGCATGGCATTCAGAGTTTGAAATTGTTATTTTAACTGTTTCATAAATGGATTGTTTTTTAGACTGCTTTTAGGTCTTTAAAGATAATTTTCATTAATTTTAAAAAAGCTTTTGTCTCTGTATTGTTTTAATTGGTCTTTATTCGTCTCCCCAGGAGTCCTTGTGGACTGGGAGGCAATACAGTAATACTATAAGTAAATAGATAGATAGATAGATAGATAGATAGATAGATAGATAGACAGATAGATAGGTAAGTTACTCGGTGCAAGGCACTGTCTTTTCTCTTGGGTTGGTTTAGAAAGTGGCAAGATTGTTATGGTTATCATTGTGTACCTTCAAGTCATGTCCAACTTATGGAAAGCCTAAGGTGAACCTATCATGGGATTTTCTTGACAAGACTTCTTCAGGGGGATTTGCCATTTGCCCTCCTGTGAGGCTGAGAGAGTGTGACTTGTCCAAGGTCACCTAGTGGGTTTCAAAGTCCAAGTGGGAATTCAAACCATGATCTCTCAGAAACTTAGTCCAGCACTCAAACCACTACACCACAGGGTCTCCGCAAGGTTTATTCCAAGGAGGTTCTCCAGTTTTTTTCCCCTGAGCTGAGAGAGTGTGGCTTGTCTGAGCTCACCCTGTGGGTTTCCATGGCTGAGTGGGGATTCGAACTGTGGCCTCATGGAGTCCTAAGTCCAACACTCAGACCACTAACTCCTCTTCCATCTTAAACACTAAGATACTGAAACGCCGTTTGTTCGAAGCACCACCCAAAGAGGGGGTTAATTTCGGAGCTCCGTTTCTCCCTTGCATTTTCACTGATTCATTCATTCATCTTTCCCTCCTGCGTGCTGTATCTCATCTCCCCACCCCGGAGTAAAAAAGAATTTCACCTTCTCTACCTCTCTTGCTCCCATCCGCTCCTTTTGACCCTTTTTATTTTTTGGAATCCTGGAATCTTAAAGTCGGAGGAGACCCCCCAGGGCCATCCAGTCCAGCCCCCTTCTGCCAGGCAGGAGGACACAGTCAGAGCCCTCCCTTGGACGGAAGGCCTCCCAGCCTCTGGTTAAAAGCCTCCAGGGAAGGAGGAGACCCCACCACACGCCCTCGAGGCAGCAGTGGATTCCCCCGTTAAATACTCTTGCGTCCCTCCCTCCTCTGGCCTCCCATCTCCGCCCCACCCACAGCATGCAGAGACACACCTTACCTGCCCTTGGAGAAAGAGGGACTCTTCCCACCCGGTGAATCCAGGCAAGCACAGAGACGTCGAGGGAGGGCTTCCCCAAACCAGCCCCCCTAAAGCAAAAAGTGGACCTTCTGCTGAGCCTCTGCTCTTTGGTTCCTGCCCGCCGCCCACCTCCCTTCCTCTCCCACCCACCCACTCCCCCTTTGAACCTCCCCCTGGACTTCACCCAAAAACGCTGGCTGCAAAGCCACCGTGACGTCAGGAATCCCAAATTCCTCTCTTTCCCCGAAGGCAGTTTTGACCATGTAAGGCATCGGGATGGCAAAGGAACATTGCCAGAGGAAGCGGATGGGAGGCGGGGGGATGCTGGGAGGTCGTGCAGGCCCGGGGTAGGGGATCATGCCCAGCGAGACCAGCAGCATGGCTAGATTTCAAGACGCAAGTCGGGTTCTTCCAGAGTTTTCTCGACCTGAAACTCTCTAGCTGTGACAAGAACCGGAGCAAACCGCCTTGACGCTGAGCCAAGGCTAGGCTGGCAAATGTCATCCCATAAACTTTTTCTTCAGCCACCCCCAGACTGTGGGATGACCCGCTGGAAGAGATTTGACAGCTAGACAATCTGAGTTCAAAACACAACTAAAGACCAGCCTTGTCTGACCGGCCCGTCCAGAGGATTTCTAAATTATGGATGTTAAAGCATGGGTTGATAGATTAAAACGTGCATTGGTCTTCTATGCTCTTTGAACTGATGTTATGTGTTTTCAACTGCTGTTACATGAGCATTCCTTGCAAAAATAACCCTGTGAAGTTCGGGATCCTTATAAGTCCACAGGCAACTTGAAGGTACATACACACCTGTGTGTGTGTGTTTTAACTGCTGTTTGGCATTGCAGTTTAATCTGTGGTTCCCTGTCTCAGTCCATAGGGACAAGTGGATAAGACATGAATAATTATAATTCAAAGACATACCTGTGTTAGTGTGGATCGGGATACAAAGGAATTTTGTAGCACCTTTGAGACTAACTGAGGAAAAGAAGTCCACAATGCCCATTATCCACCTGTTGCACTATCATTGCAGTACTAGTCTGTTGACAAAGGCTGATGGGAATGGCAGTTCAAGAACGTATGGGAGGGGTCACATTTTGTTCACCTCTGCAAAATAAAGTCCGTTGTTTATACATCATGTCACTTTTAAAATGTGGCCTGCTTACGCCATAATTACCCCAAAGTAACTAGTTACAGAGAAGAAGGTTAGTTTTTACACTTAGCTCAGAACTAGAGAGATTCACAGAGGCCTTCGGTGTTCGTGGCTCAGCAAAACCTCCATATCCAGAAGCAGCAGGTGTTGAAGTAGCAGGTCCTTTGACCAAACCGGTGAGGAAAGTAATTGCCTTTGTGCAAGGACTGCACCCTTTTACCAGTTAAACCTGGATCAATCTTTCATAGAATCATAGAGTTGGAAGAGACCCCAGGGGCCATCGACTCCCACCCCCTTCTGCCATGCAGGAACCCCCTCAAAGCACTCCCGACAGATGGCCCTCCAGCCTCCGCTTAAAAACCTCCAAAGAAGGAGACTCCACTACACTCCATGGAGGCAGCAGCAGATTCCACTGCTGGGCGGCTCTGACTGTCAGGAAGTCCTTCCTGATGTTTAGGTGAAATCTCTTTTCCTACAATTTGAATCCATTGCTCTGTGTTCTAGTCTCTGAGCAGCAGAAAACAGGCATGCCCCATCTTCAACATGACATCCCTTCAAATATTTAACCATGGCTGTCATGTCCCCTCTTAACCTTCTTTTCATCAGGCTAGATATACTGAGCTCCCTGAGTCACAGCCTGGATGGCCACCTGTCATAGGTAATGGTTTAATTTTATCTTCCTGGCTGGCAGAAAGGAGATTGGACTGGATCGCCCTTGGGGTCTACTCCAACTCTACGGCCATTTCTGCACCGGGCTTTTAAAATGGTGCAGAGCGACCTCCGACGGAGGTCTTCTGCACCGTAGAATGGACTGGGTGGGACTACTTTTTGTAGTTCCATACCTCAGTCCGGTTCTGCGCGACCAGAACTGGTAGCGCAGCGTGCTTTTTAAAAACCTCTTTTTAGAGGTTTTTAAAAAGCACGGAGCGCATGACTCCGTGTCACTCCACCGCCACGCCCCGGAGCAGATTTGCAGGTGCGCGCAAGTGCGTGCCTGCAGATCTTCCGGGGGCGGGCTTTCAGCTGGCTAGCTTCTCCGGTCGGTGGAGAGCCTCCACCAACCGGAAGCCGCCATTTTGGACGCCGGAGCAGTGCGGAGCAATGAGCTCGCACTGCTCCTCGTCCTTACGGACTCACCCGGATGCTCAGGAAATCCGGCGAGTCCCGTTTTCGCGCAGCTCCCCCCCCCGCCACGTCTGGAAAGGGCCTACGATTTTATGATTCTATGATAATGCAAAATCCAACAGGAAAATCCAGAAAGAGTGCTTCCCATGATACATGTCTGCATGTGCACATGGGTATCATATAAACCCAAAGGCTGGCGTCTTGTTAATGAAATACACAGAATAGGGCCATTTCCGCACTAGAGTGTTATAGCACTATGATTCCACTTGCAACCTCCTATGGAATCCTGGGGTTTGCAGTTTCGGGAGGGGCCACTTGGCCCCTCCCGAAACTGCAAACCCCAGGATTCCATAGGAGGTTGCAAGTGGAATCATAGCGCTATAACACTCTAGTGCAGAAATGGCTTAGGAGTTGGAAGGGCAGCTATGAAGAAACTAGATAAGATCCTGGAATATAAAGCTATATCATTGAATACTAAAGTCAGGATTGTCTGTGCCATTGTGCTTCCAATTTCTATGTATGGTTGTGAAAGCTGGGCAGTGAAGAAAGCTGAAAAACCAGCTCCTTTGAAATGTGGTGCTGGAGAAGAGTTTTGCAGACAGCCTGGACTGCTAAGAAGACAAATAAATGGGTCCTAGCGCATATCAAGTGTGGACTCTCCCTAGAAGCCATGAAGCTGTCATCCTTTGGCCGTATCATGAGAAGGCATGGCTCCGTAGAAAAGACAATAATGCCTGGGAAGGTGGAAGGCCGGAGGAAGAGAGGAAGACCATGTTACAGATGGATAGGCTCTGCCAAGGAGGCGAGACCTGAGCAGGGCTGTTGAGGACAGGGTGACGTGGGAGGGCGTGTGGCCTTCCGAAGTCTTCTGGGGAGGGCTGTGTGACCCCACAGCCTCCAACAGTCACCCACCCCTGCAGAGACAGAGTTTCTTTCCTGAGAGATTATGCTTGCTTAGGTGGATGAGGAGTGGGGCTACCCGGCCTTCAGGGATCATGATCAGGCAGGAGATGGGGTGCAAATTCTCCAGCTCAGTTCCAGGTGAGAGTCAAGGGTTCTGTGCAAGTCCCCAGATGAGAGAGCCGCAGCTGCATACAATCCGCAAGAATCCACTGTTTGCCGCAATTTGAAAAGACTCCCCAGGATGCCTCTTAATTCACTTTGGCTATTTCTACCCTACCTTGTTATAGAGCTATTATTCCTCTTTCAACCTCCTATGGAGTCCTGGGATCTGCAGTTCAGGGAGGGGCCTTTAGAATTCTCAGCCAGTGAGTTCTCTGGCCTCAATAAACTACAAACCCCAGAATTCCACAGGAGGTTGAAAGTGGAGTAATAGCACTGTAACAGTGTAGGGCAGAAATGGCCAAAGAAGGAGAGGATCAATAAGAGAATCAATAAGTCTTAACCTTTTACAAGGCCAGTGGAAGCATTCACAGTAAAATCAGTTTAAGACGATAAGTAAGAGTAGCCCAAATCCTCTGTCACAGGCCGTTTCTGCACCGTTCACCGTCTACTCTGCTCTGCATCCCCTTTTTGGGTAGAAGCAAGGAGGATGAATGACATGTACCTTACTTCATCTCTCTCAGTAAGTGAGAAAAAATAATCCCCTCATTTAATCTTGATCACGGAGCGGCCCCTTTACCTCAGATATCTGTCTTAATTTCCAAACAGGAAAATACGTGCCTGTGTGTTTGAATGACAGTTGGATATGCTGTCTGCATTTTAAAGAGCATTAAAGAGCAATCTCTTCCAGCAGGCCTGTACAGATGGTTTTAAAACAAGGAGTTTCGAAATTATGAATTGATTGTATCTGATATGTTTGATGTTATGTTCTTTTGACTGACAATGCCTTTTTAATGAGTGTTCATGTTTTTAGCTGTGTTACATATCTATTTGTTGCTCTAGTTTATTCTGTTGTTCTCCACCATTGGGGAAGTGGGTAAGAAATGTTGTCGTGTATGGCCAGTTCTGCATTAGGCTGTTATAGCGCTATGATTCCACTTGCAACATCCTATGGAATCCTGGGGTTTGCAGTTTAGGGAGGGGCCTCTGTGGATGGCCTTTGAGGATGGCCCTTGAGGCCCCTCCCTAAACTGCAAACCCCAGGATTCCATAGGATGTTGAAAGTGGAATAATAGCGCTAGAACAGTCTAGTGCGGAAGTGGCCTTAGAGTGATTAAAATGCAGCCTTGCCGGACCCCTTTGCCAGTTGGAAACCATTCTGTTCCTCCATATTCTAGCCTAATAGTGGCCTTTTGGACTGAATACAGATTAAATATTAGGATTATCAAATGCTGTGGTACACCCATTTCTTTAAGAGCCATCCATAGTTTTTCATAGCAATGGAAGGCTTTGCTATAATCTATAAAGCACAGGCTGATTTTCTTCTGAAATTTTTTAATGAGTTCTGTTATCTGTTATGTATTTGCAATATGATCCTTAGTGCCTCTTCCTTTCCTGAATTGAGCTTGAACATCTGGCACTTCAAACTCCACATAGAGTGTGTTCCTGCATGGCAGGCACTTGGACTGGATGGCCCCTGTGGTCCCTTCCAACTCTATGATTCTATGATTCTATGATTCTATGAAAAGTCTTCTCTGAAGAATTTTGAGCATCACTTTCCCTGCATGGGAGATTAATGCAGTGGTGCTGTGGTCGCTGCAATCCCTGGTGTTCCCTTTCTTGTAGATTGAAATGTATATGGACTATTTCCAATCTGTGGGCCATTGTTTTGCTTTCTGTATTTGTTGACAGATTTTAGCTAGAACTAGAGTAGATTCTGTCTCTGTAGACTGAAGCAGCTCTATTCTTATGCCATCTGTTCCTGGTAATTTATTTCTCCCAAGTGCCCTGAGTGCAGCTTCTACTTCACTTTCTAAAATTGCAGGTTCATCTTCAAATGGCCCTTCCTTAAATGAAACTGTCATTATTTCATCTCCTTTACAATGCATCTTCTTCTGATATTAGCTCTGGGTGCATGAACGCAAGGTTGTGTAAAACATCACATCCTGTTGTACACAATGGATGCGACAGGCACATCACTGTGCTGGTGGAGGCATGCATATATTGCGTCCATTTACTACGATGGGAGGAGATGCTCATGTTTTTTTGTTTTAAATGGGAACAGAACTCACATATATACAGAAAGTGCACTGTACATTGTTCTCCAGTGTATTGTTTTGTCAGCTTTTTATTTCTTCTTCATCATGTACTGTCGTTCCCTGCTGGTTCTAGATCATCTTTGCTCTTGGTTAAAATTTCCCTTTGATTTCTCAGATCTTTTAGAAGAGGTCTCCTGTTTACCGTTTTTGTCGTCTTCTATTTCTCTGTATTGATAGTTAGAGGAGTTCTCTTTGTTCCTGTGCACAAGTTGATGAACCGTTGCATTCAGGGTTCCAACTCAATTTCTGCCCACCTTTCCTTTTGCTTCTCATCTGTCCTTAACTGCTTGAACAGTTTTCTCTGTCACCTGTTGAAGCTTTTCTTTATTTTTGGTGATAGAAAGTGTCTTTTTGTATTTCTCCCTGACAACACCTCTGGTTTCAATCAAGAGTTCTTCTGGCTCCTGATCGGTTAGGTTTTCAACATTTTCTTTATTCTATTTATTTTCAACATTCTCTTTAAATTCTATGAGAATGTTCTTCAGGTTGTATTTTGGCACAATGATTGATTTAGTGTTCTTCTTTAGCTTTACTCTCATTTTTGATGTTAGCAGTTCATGGTCTGTGCCGCAGTCTGCTCTTGGTCTTCTTTATGTAGAGAGAACTGAGTTTCTCTGTCTTCTTCTTCCAAGTATACAGTCTATTTGATTTCTGTATTGGCCATCAAGCCTCTGTTTGGAAACCTCCAAAGAAGGAGACTCCACCACACTCCCAGGCAGCAGCAGATTCCACTGTTAAACTGCTCTTGCCATCAGAAAGTTGTTCTTCATGTTTAGGAAACTATTGCTCCATGTCCTAGTCTCCAAAGCAGAGGAAAACAGGCTTGCCCCATCTTCCATATGACATCCTTCCAAATATTGAAACATAGCTATCATGTCACCTGTTAACCTTCTCAACTCCAGGCTAAACATCCCCAGCTCCCTAAGCCGCTCCTCATAGGGCTTCGTGGTTTCCAGGCCTTCTACCATTTTGGGCGGCCTCCTTTGGACACATTCCAGCTTGTCCATATGCTTCCTGAACTGTGGTGCCAAAATGTGACACAGTATTCCAGGTGGGCTCTGACCAAAGAATAGAGGGGTACTATTAGCACCCCAACCTGAATGCTATACTCCTCTTGAGACAGCCTAGAATCGCACTGACTCATCACAGGGCATCGTGGTTTCCAGAGCTTGTGCCATTTTGGTTGCCCTCTGGCCCAGCTCTAGCTCTTTGCCTCTCCTTGGTAGAACTGGAGACCAACAGGGAGAGGGAAAGTAACGTTAGCACAGGAATTCCACAAAGGGCACTGTTACCCTGATTTCTGGGGGTCCTGGGAGGGACACCTCAATGTGCTCGAAATAATGGGGAATGGGAATTAGCTTAGAGCACCAGTTAGCAGTGCGAGAGGCAGGGCAACGTAGCGAGATCTTGAACCCAATGTCTACGGGGTCGGGCCGAGTCAATAACCAAACAGAAGTTAAGAATAATTGTTGTTCTCTATTTATAAATCACAGCAAACGTACGCACTCACTCAGTTAGAGAATTAAGAAATACCGCACAATTGCGCAGCCACGCACACAGTCCTAAAGAAATAAAGAGGGGAAAATAGATAGGGGATTTTCAGAGGAGGTTTTGTAGGGAAATACTACACCTGGTCCTGTAGCCCGGTAAAAAGGAAAGAAGCCGGGGAGCGTGGGCGCTCACACGCGGAGGCTGAGGGGAGGCTCGTCAAACGGAGCGGCAGCAAGTCGGGAGGCGAGTCAGGAGCGATCCGACGAGACGCTCAAACTCGGGGGTTCTTATAGGGGAAAATGTTCCCACAGGCTAGTCTGTTCCTGGGGAAAAACAATGGATTTTGGGCTGGAGACAAAGGCCATTTCCACACCGGGCTTCTGTAACGGTGCAGAGCGACCTCTCACGGAGGTCTTCTACACCGTAGAGTGGACTGGCGTGGACTACTTTTGTAGTTCCACACCAGAATCCACTCAGGAGTGGCCGGAACTAGCCACGCCGCGTGTTTTTTAAAAACCTCTTTTTTGAGGTTTTTAAAAAGCACGGAGCGCGCAGCCCCGCGCCGCTCCGTCGCCCGGCTCCGACGCGGATTTGCAGGCGCGTGCAAATGCGTGCCCGCAGATCTGCCGGGGGCGGGCTTCCGGCCGGCGAGCTTCTCCGGTCGGTGGAGAGCCTCCACCAAGCGGAAGCCGCCATTTGGGACGCCGGAGGACTGCAGAGCAGCGAGCTCGCACTGCTCCGCGTCGCGACGGACTTACCCGGCTGCCGGTAAGCTCCGTTTTTGGGCGTTTTTGCCCGTTTCCCCCCCACATGTGGAAAGGGCCAAAGCCTCCAAAAGGTCAGTACTTTAGATGATTGAATTAGGACAGCGTTGTCAATACCGTGGACAGTATGCAAACGCGGGGTGCTTGAGAGTTGGATAGTCCGCTCGTCACGCTGCCTGCTCGGGGCAGGGGATCTTTTGTAAACAGCGTGCATGCGTAATGTGATCTTAAAAGGTACTTGCCTTGAGGTCTCCTAAAGCTGCAATCGGCAACGACCGGCCTGCCTGGATTGAGATTTGAATGGTTCAGCTATTTTCGGCCACGCCTGTGTGCGTGCTTGTCCGGTGGCCTCGCAAGCACGTGGGGACGAATGGGTAGTGAAGGCCAAATTCTTGATATCAAATGATATCTAATATCCCACAAGTTCGGACTAGAACTGCAGTAACAGCACATCATCTCAAGTGTCTCTACACTAATGCACGGAGTATAGGAAACAAGCAAGATGAACTCCAACTCTTAGTACAACAAAAAAAATATGATGTAATAGGCATCACTGAAACCTGGTGGGACAAATCTCATGATTGGAATGTTGGAATAAGGGGGTATAACTTATTTCGCAGAAACAGACCAAACACGAAAGGAGGAGGAGTAGCCTTATATGTCAAGGCTGTTTTCACCTGTGAAGAAATCCATGACTTAAATCTGGGAAGCCAAGTTGAGAGCATCTGGGTAAGAATTAAGGGAGCGAGGAACAACAGGGATGTGACTGTGGGGTTTTGCTACAGGCCTCCGGGCCAGCCTGAGGACCTGGACGAGGCCTTCCTCGAGCAGATGACCGCACATCCAAAAAGGAGAGATGCCGTGTTAATGGGAGAGTGTCCGGCAGTGGAATATGCTGCCGCCTGGGAGTGTGGTGGAGTCTCCGCCTTCTTTGGAGGTTATCTGTTGGGAGTGCTTTGATGGGTGTTCCTGCATAGCAGGGGGTTGGACTCGATGGCCCCGGGGGTCTCCTCCAGCTCTGTGATTCTACGATTCTACGATCTGTGATCCTTCTGAGCTCAGCCAGCAAGTACAGCCACCCACTGAGCCAAAGCAATAACTCGTAGGGGTCACATGCACGCAATAGACATCTCTGTGGACAAAAGCATCACGTGCCGAACCAGGTGCCTTCAGCCTGAATGGACCGCAGATGCTCTGCATCAGACAAAAATGCCCAGCTGTTTCCGCGGGGGAACGTACACATGCGTCCGACACCAGCTGGGCGAGATCAAGGTAGCTGAGAGGAGGGACCAAAGAGGGGTCAGGAGTCCCAGGGCAGAGGCTAGCTCGGTGAACAGCAGAAAGAAGAGCCAGAGAGGAAGAAACCAGAGAGAGATCTTTCCCCAGATCGCCTTCTGTGGGTGTATTTACAGCTTCTAGTTTACACAGAAATCTTCATTAGGCAATTGGGAAAACATGGGTACAGCTGTTGAGGCCTGCCTAATGAGCTCCCTTGTCATGTTAACAACCGACACAAACAAGATGTCCTGATTTTCAAGAAGATACCACTTTATCAGCCCTTCTATCTCTTTTTTTATGGTAGCTGTCTTATTCTGACTGCCAACACAGTCACTTTTGTCAGTATTCAACTGAATTCACAGAATCCTGGAGCTGGAAGAGAGCCTAAGGGCCATCCAGTCGGACCCCACTCTGCCGTGCAAGAAGACAAAATCAAAGCATTCCGGACAGATGGGCACCCAGCCTCTCTTTAAAAACCTCCAAAGAAGGAGGAGACTCCACCACACTCCATTCAGGCAGTGTATTACATTGTCAAGCCACTCTTGCCATCAGGAAATTCTTCCTAATGTTGAGGTGAAATCTCTTTTCCTAAAGTTTGAAGCCGCTGCTCTGTGTCCTAGTCTCCGGAGCAGCAGGAAACAAGCTTGCCCCATCTTCCATATGACATTCATTGAAATACTGAAACATGGCTATCGTGTCATCTCTTAAACTTCTCGTCTCTGGGCTAAACATATCCAGCAGCTCCCTAAGTCTTCCTGATTAGTCTTCGAGGTTTCCAGGCCTTTTAAAAGCCAGTTTTAAGGGAGAGAAAGAAGGGTACAGACATACCTCAGTTAACAGTTAATGTTGAAAGTGGAATAATACCACTACAACAGTGTAGTGCAGAAATGGCCTAAATCTGGCTGCCAGAGCAAAAAAGACCGGATGCATTTTGGAAGGAGCTTTCAAGGGGTCTCTAGAAAGTTCAAAATGTTATTTATGCAAGGTTTACCTGAACTAGTTGTTTCATTTCACACATGCATATAGTTAGCTTGGATAGAGGTACACTGAAACATGCTGAAGTGTTCTTCTTTTGTGACACAGAATCTTATCCTTACTCTTTCTATGTTATTTCGGCCTCTGGTACCAAATTTTCTGTTAAAGAAACAGTGCCCAGGAACGCTTCTGCTCTGTTAACAGAGGTATACCTGTATTAGAAGATCAGATTGCAAGAAGGATCATAGAGCTGGAAGAGACCTCGAGAGCCGAATCCAGTCCAACCCCCTTCTGCTATGCAGGAAGACACCATCCAAGCCCTCCCTTGGACAGACAGCCATCCAGCCTCCCTTTAAAAACCTCCAAAGAAGGAGACTCCACCACATTCCACTGAGGCAGCAGCAGATTCCACTGCCAGACTGTTCTTACCATCAGAAAGTTCTTCCTAATGTTCAGAGTGGAACCTTTTTTCCTGTAGTTTGAAGGCATTGCTTCATCGTGACCTAGTCTCTGGAGTGGTGGAAAACAAGCTTGCTCCATCTTCCTTATGACATCTATTCAAGTATTTAAACATGGCTGTATGTTCCGTCTTAATAATCAAATAAAATCGCAGAGTTGGAAGACACCCCGAGGGCCATCGAGTTCAACCCCATTCTGCCATGCAGGAATATACCATCAAAGCATTCCTGACAAAAGGCCATCCAGCCCCTGTTTAAAAACCTCCAAAGAAAGAGATTCTATCACATATTTCCTGACAGTAAAATATTCTACTGTCAAACTCCTGTTGCCATCATGAAGTTCTTTCTCATGTTTAGATGAAATCTCTTTTCCTGTAGTTTCAGGCCGTTGCTCCTCGTCCTAGTCTTTGGAGAGCAAAAAACAAGCTTGCTCCATCTTCCATATGACATCCTTTCAAATATTTAGACATGGCTATCATGTCCCCTCTTAACCTTCTCTTCTTCGTGCTAAACATCTCCAGCTCCCTTAGCTGCTCCTCAGAGGGCTTCATGGCTTCCAGGTCTTTAACCACCTTTGTTGCACTCCTCTGGACACATGCCAGCTCTGCGACCCGTTATCTTCCTCCTCCTCTCCTCTTTCTTCCCTTCCTCTTCTTCTTCATCTTTCCTCCGCCTGTTCCTTCTCTCATAGTCTTATCTTGTTTTCTCCTTCTTGCTTCTTCTTTGTCTCCCTCTTTTTCTTCTCCTCCTTCATCTTCCCCTCTTCCTCCTTCTTCTAAAATAATTCTTTTTTCTCTGTCTTCCCTCTACTCCGTCCTCCTCCTCTTTCTCCCATCATTTCCCCAGAACTAGGGCCATTTCTGCACTACACTCTTATAGCGCGATTATTCCACTTTCAACATCCTATGGAATCCTGGGGTTTGCAGTTTCGGGAGGGGCCGCGAGGCCCCTCCCGAAACTGCAAACCCCAGGATTCCATAGGATGTTGAAAGTGGAATAATCGCGCTATAAGAGTGTAGTGCAGAAATGGGCCAGGACATGAAGCAGCTTACAAAACTTAAAACTGCTGCAGTTAAAACACTTACTGCTAAAAATATACAGAAGTTTATAGTCTAAAAACCGTAATTCAACTACCTCTAGAATGAAACACATTAAAACATATCCATGAAAAGAAGAAGTAATAAAAATTACGCTATATACTATTCAGAACCCGCTCCTTATAAAGCAATGAGTTCCCATTAGCTTGTCAGAATAAATCTGCTGAAAACCAAGTAAGTGGTGAGGAGAGGAGAATGGAAGAGATCTGTTTTGCGATGTTTATTGACAATCATTTATTTTGGCAAATTTAATACTTCTTTTGCATCACCTATTCTGGTTTTGCCAGATATTGGAGATCATGTATGGGTAAGAATTTTTTTTTGTTTTTGATAAGAATCAACCAAAATCCATGATCCTCTGTATAATGAAGAAATTGATCTGTCTTGAATTAATGTACGCTTTACATCCTATTTCCAATAAAGCCGTCACCTAAAATAGCCTGATCTCATCTGGAATGCTGTGTCCAGATCTGAGCACCAAAATTCGAGAAGGATATTGACAAGCTGGAACATGTACAGAGGAGGGCGACCAAAATGGTAGAAGGCCTGGAAATCATGAAGCTCTAGGAGAAGCAACTTAGGGAGCTGGGTACATTTAGTCTGGAGAAAAGACATTTCCTGATATTTCCTGAGGCCCAAGAACTCTCTGGCTGAGAATCCTTAATGCCCCTCCCTAAACTGCAAACACCAGGATTCTCTAGGAGGTTGAAAGTGGAATAATAGCACTAGAACAGTGTAGGGCGGAAAGACCCACAGACATGGAGGAATGCCTTCAAACTACGGGGAAAGAGATTCCACCTAATTAGAAACAACTTCCTCATGGTGAGAGTAGTTTGACAGTGGAATCCACTGCTGCCTCGATGGACTGTGGTGGATTCTCCTTCTTTGGAGGTTTTAAAGAGATGCCGGATGGGCATCTGTCAAAGGGAATGCTTTGAGGGTGCCTTCCTGTAGGGCAGAAGAGGTTTGGCCTGGATGGACCTTGGGGTCTCTTCCAACTCTAGGATCCTAGGATTCTAAGCAAAGAAGAGCAGAAAGAAGGAAGAGGGGGAGAGGGGAATCTGGGAGGCCCCAGTTTCTGGCTGCTGCTACACTTGGCTTTGCAGACTGCAAGGTGCATAGTTGTGAGCTCTAAAGGCCAAACAATTGCAATAGGCACCTTGCCATCCAATACTCAGCCAAAAATGTTTCTGTGCGTGATGCTACAAGTTTGTTTCGATGCCTTCAGTGACAGCTCCAGGTGGGTGAGGAGGGAAACTCTTTCAAGTACCTGAACCTTGCACCAGCTCCTGCTAGAACTGAACATGGTGGCAGAGGAGGAGAAAGCTGGCCAGGCACCAGAAAGGCAACTTTTGGAAGCCTTTGCCTGCCCTCCTCCTCCTCCTCGTGGCAGTGAGATGAGCAAAAGCGGCAGCTTGTTGGAACAGCCGTGGTGTCGGCAGCAGAAGAGTCAGACTTCCTCTTCCTTTGGCACGGGAGAATGTGGGACAAGCTGTCAAGTGAAGAAAATTACCCACTGAAGGAGCCAAAGAACAGATAGGCTCAATTTAAACCATGCGCTTTCAGCAAATGTACTGGGGAAGAGTGTAGAGCATGCAGAAAGCGAGTCGGCTTTTGACGTGGCATTTCTGAAAATAATGACTCATTTCCCCTCACTATTGATTTTCTCATCGCTCAGGAGACGGCGGCGGGTTTATTCACATTGCATCTACTTGACTTGAGCGATTGCAGCAGGAACTCAATCACTTCCAGAAGATGCAGCAAAAGTAGATGCTGTCTTCTATCACCATGCCGCCCTGGCCATTTCCACACTAGACAGTGATAGCGCTATTATTCTGCTTTCAACATCCTATGGAATCCTGGAGTTTGCAGTCTAGGGAGGGGCCTCAAAGGCTCCTATACCAGTCTGGTGCAGCAATGGCCCCGAACTTGCCTGAGCTTATTTAGATGATTTTGAAAGCTCAGCAGGCCTGGTTACTTCTTGGATGGGAGACCGTCAGGGACGATCAAGGAAAAGCTCCAGGTAGATCGAGAATAAACGTAGGAGTACGGCGTCTAGGTCAAGGGATGTAGTAGAACTACTCTATTCGGCTTTGGTCAGACCTCAGTATGTCCACTTCTGGGCACCGCAAGTCAAGCAAGATATTGACAAGCTGGAACGTGTCCAGAGGAGGGTGACTAATATGGTAGAAGGCCTGGAAACCATGAAGTCCTCTACAGAGTGGCCTGTGGAGCTGGGGATGTTAAGCCCGGAGGAGGAAAGGTTAAGAGGCACCGTGACAGACATGGAAAAATATTTGAAAGGATGTCATAAGCAAGATGGTGGAAGCTTTTTTTCTGCTGCTCCAGAGACTAGGACACAGAGCAATAGCTTCAACCTAGAGCAAAAGAGATTCTACCTTAACATTAGGAAGAACTTCAGGGCCATTTCTGCACTAGAGTGTTATAGCGCTATGATTCCACTTTCAACCTCCTATGGAATCCTGGGGTTTGCAGTTTTGGGAGGGGCCGGCCGGCCCCTCCCAAAACTGCAAACCCCAGGATTCCATAGGAGGTTGAAAGTGGAATCATAACGCTATAACACTCTAGTGCGGAAATGGCCCAGGACAGTAAGAACAGTTTGACAGTGGAATCTGCTAGCTTATTGTGGATTTTCCGGGCTTTGAGTATTTGCTCCTGACATTTCGCCTGCGTCTGTGGCTGGCATCTTTAGAGGATCTGCTGGAATCTGCTGCTGCCTCCGCGGAGCCTGGTGGAGTCTCCTCCTCCTTTGCAGGATTTTCGAGAAAGGCTGGATGTCCATCTTTCAGCAGTGTTTGGATTGGGTATTCCTGCATTTTAGAACGCAGCTGGATGGCCCTTGGGGTCTCCCATTGAGCAGGCATAGGGATATTGTGTCAGTTTATATGAGGGACAATGGGGGAAGGTTATGATGGGGAGATATGGACCTCTTAGAACTGAGGAGTAATCTGTTGCTATTGCAGTAAAAAATCCTTTAAAAACACTTATTTTACTGATAGATTTTTAATGTGTATGTGTGTGTAACTACAGGACATTCTTGGGCCTAACTGTTGAACTCCATTTATTTGCTTGCTCCTACCCAGGGACTACACAAGTATATCTACTCTGTCTCACTTCCACGTCACCAGATCCTCTGAAGATGCCAGCCACAGATGCAGGCGAAACGTCAGGAGAAAATACTAATAGAACACGGCCTCAAAACCGGGAAAACCCACAACAACCTATTTGCTTGCTTGTTCCTGGGCTCTTCCATATTGGTGTAAAGACACATGCATTCATAGAATCATAGAATCCTAGAGTTGGAAGAGACCCCAAGGGGCCATCCAGTCCAACCCCCTGCTATGCAGGAACCCACATCAAAGCACTCTCAAGAGATGGCCACCCAGCCCCTGTTTAAAAACCTCCAAAGAAGGAGGAGACTCCACCACACTCCATGGAGGCAGCAGCATCTTCCGCTGCTGGACATCTCTGACCATCAGGAAGTTCTTCCTGAGATTCAGGTGGAATCTCCTTTCCTGCAGCTTGAATCCATTGCTCCTCGTCCTAGTCTCTGGAGCAGCAGAAAACTTGGGTTTTGCCAGATTTTGTTGACTCTACATCAACTCATTCCATTCTTTTTGGGGGCTGTTTGTAGAGATCTTTTGGATCTGTACAAGGACACTTTCAAAAGTGTCCAGTTGACCAGCTGTGGCTAAGTGGAATTTTGGACCAAAAACAATTCAGTTTCTATCCAAGAATCGAGGAATCTGAGACATATCATTTTCTTTCCCCAGGCAATGTGTGAAAATTTACCTATTCTCTTGTTCTGTGGAGCACAGTTCTTGATGAGGAATGGAGTTATCCATCTAACGACAAAGGACTCTCCTGTTTTCTGTCACCACTGAAGAACATGGCAATGATGCCTATGGCTGCCTTAAGGGTACGGATAACCGGAGAAAAAATAAAGCAAATAAAGATACACAGAGTGAGGTTATCTCTGCTAGTGATGTAAAGAATATTTGAAAATATTGCTCTGAGGAAAAGAACCACAATGTGAATCTTCACAGTTAAGGAGTCATTCTGTGCAAAATTTGCACACGTTTCTTTCGTGCAGAAAATAGCTCTCAGTATCCTGCAATTTTTTTTCTTTTGTTGTCTTCGATTCTTCTTTCATCTGGGGTTGCCACATCTTCCCCCTTTCCTCCTTTCCCCTGAAACTGGAACTCAAATGGTTGAAATTACAGGTTAATGCAGGTTAAAGTAATCTGAAGCTTTGATTTCTCCATACTAATTTAGAAAATCCAAAACCTTAGTTCTAATGTTACAGTGCAAAAATGCCATTCACTGATGCACTGTTGCACTAGAAAATTAGAAAAAAATAAATAAAGGAGGGGGATTTTAAGAGAACCATAGAATCATAGAATCATAGAAATGTAGAGTTGGAAGAGACCCCAGGGGCCATCCAGTCCAACCCCCTGCCATGCAGGAAGACCCTCAAAGCACTCCCGACAGATGACCATCCAGCCTCTGCTTAAAAACCTCCAAAGAAGGAGACGCCACCACACTCCATGGAGGCAGCATCTTTCACTGCCGGACAGCCCTGACTGTCAGGAAGTTCTTCCTGAGGTTCAGGTGGAATCTCCTTTCCTGCAGCTTGAATCCATTGCTCCTTGTCCTGGTCTCTGGAGCGGCAGAAAACAAGCCCTCTCCTTCCTCTACATGGCATCCCTTCAAATATTTAAACATGGCTATCGTGTCCCCTCTTAACCTTCTCTTCTGCAGACTGAACATACCCAGCTCTCTAAGTCTATCCTCATAGAGCTTCGTGGCTTCCAGGCCCTTCACCATTTTGGTCGCCCTCCTCTGGACCTGCTCCAGCCTGACCATGTCCTTCTTGAATCAGGGTGCCCAGAACTGGACACAGTATTCAAGATGAGGTCTAACCAGAGCAGAGTAGAGTGGTACCAGTACCTCCTTCGATCTAGACACCATACTCCTATTGATGCAGCCGAGAATTGCATTGGCTTTCTTGGCTGCCGCATCACACTGCTGACTCATGTTCAGCTTGTGGTCTATTAAGACTTTTTTTGTTTGTTTTAATAAATCTTGGATTTAAAACAAAACCCATTGGAGGGGGGGAATACAATGTTGCAGCTGGTGCAGGAAATTGTCTGAAAATAGTGTAAATAACAATATTGTTTGGACGTTTGCTTGAAAAATAAGAACTACAACAGCCTCTAAACACATTTGTCCAATCTAAAGGAGTACCATAGTTATGATTATAAAACTAGCGAGGGTGTTTGTTGGGGGAAAAAACCAGCGTGCCAACAAGTTGGCTTTCCCATCACCTTTATTGCTTTCTTTAGAGATTATCTCCTGAAATTTCCTCATCTTTTCTTCAGACATTGTGTTTAGAGAACAAAAGGTTTTGACATTCATATGGCTCATTACATAAAAGAAGAAGAAATCTCTTTGCAAAAGGGAACACTGTGCTTTTCACCTCCAGGGTGTAAATTTGCATTGTGGGTTTTTCCTTTCTCCTGTGGGAGGAACAGGAAAGTTGGGCTGGTTCCTTCTACAGCAGCGAGATCAGTACAGACCCTGAGAAAGTTACTTTTTTGGATTATAAGCCCCAGGATCCCTTAGAAAGCGTGGTCACAAGTGGGGATTTAGGGACCTATATGTAGTCAAAAAATGTTTTTTTCTGGCTAAGCCTTGGAACTGCATGGCTTTGGACTGCAGAGTTTAAGGATGTGAAAATCTCTCAGTTTTGATGTCTCTGAGTTTCTCTTAATTGCACCCGTACAGCTTCAACATTTCACAGACTGAAATTGGGCAATATGTGGCCAGGCAACATATTAGAGTGTGGTCAAGGTGGCAAAAGTTATTAGTGAGGAAGAACACAAAGGCTAGGAAAGTCTGCTTTTGCCTGAGCCCACTGGGAAGGGTAAGATCCCGTCCCCTCCACTCCTTTTCTGACACTGAGTAACTTCAGCACTCTGAACTCGAGTAAGCTCAAGGACAAAGGGGGAAAATGTGAAGAGAAGGAGAGAGAAGTTGGGACATTTTAAAAGCAGCTGAAAAAGTGGGACAACATAAGATTAATCAGGGTTGCCCCTGCCAAATCAGGGCAATTGGAATTTCTTTTCCTGAAATTTGAAGGCACTGCTCCATGGCCTAATCTCTGGAACAGCAGGAAACAAGCTTGCCCCATCTTCCATATGACATCCCTTCAAATATTTAAACTTTGCTGTCATGTCCCTCTTAACCTTTTCTTTTCCAGGCTAGTGACAGAACAGGACTCATGATTCTCGGTGGGGTCCAACCAAAGCAGAATAGAATGGTACCATCAATTCCATTGACCTGGACACTGTACTTCCATTGATTCCGCTCAGAATCACATTGGCTTTTTTAGCTGCTGCATCACACTGTTGACTCATGTTCAGTTACTTGTCTGCTAAGACTCCTAGATCTCTTTCACCTGTACTGTGGTCAAGCCAGGTGTCACCCATCTTGTATCTGTGTAAGCTACCCTTCTTAATTTGGTGTCACCTGCAAATTTGATGGGCACGCCCTCTACTCCTTCATCCAAGTCATTGATGAAGATGTTGAATAACCCTGGACCCAGGACAGAACCCTCTGGCACCCCACTAGTCACTTCTCGCCAGGACGAAGAGAAGCCACTGGTGAGGAGCATCTTTTGGGTTCGGTCGGTCACCCAATTACAAATCCACCTGACAGTAGCCCTGTCTAGCCCACATTTTACCGGCTTATTTGTAAAAATATCATGGGGGACCTTGTCAACGGCCTTACCGGTTTATTTTAAGTGAGATTTAAAACCCCTTAAAATAAAATGTATGATTTAATTGCATTTTAACAATAGTTTGCACTTTTTAAACTCAGGTTTTATATTTCAATTTTTAGAAGCCACCTTGAGCCCCAGCTATGGGGGGAAGGTGGGAGGCAAGTGAATAAATAACAGAAATAGGTGCACTAGGAGGACGTAAGAGGGGTCCAGCTGGATCAGAGCAAAAGTCTATCCAGTCCAACTCTCTATTCGCACCATGGCTAAGCAGGTACTTTGGACAAGGCTCCAAGCAAGACTTGGAAACAAGAGCCTCATCCCACTTGGGCTGCCCAAAGATTGGTATAATAAGCCGTTTCTGATTCTTATTTGCTCTCAAGTTGACTTAAATTTATGGAGACCTATGGATGAAAGACTTCCCAGAGCCCCAATTATAAATTGCCCTGGTCAGGTCTTGTGAGCTCAGGGCGGCCTGTACCTTCCTTGATGGAGCTGATCCGCCTGCAGTGCTGTCTCTCTCTTTTCTTACTCCCTGCCACAAGATGTAGGCCATTTCCACACTAGGCTGTTATCGCGCTATTATTCCGCTTGCAACATCCTATGGAATTCTGGGGTTTGCCAGGCAACCCCTCCCGAAACTGCAAACCGGAGGATTCCATAGGATGTTGCAAGCGGAATAATAGCGCTATAACAGTCTAGTGCGGAAATGGCCTTAGTGATGGCAGCCAACTGGAATGGCTTCAAAGTGGGATTGGATATATTCGAGGAGGATGGGGACATCAAGGACTACTAGTCACAATGGCTATGTGTCACCTCCACTATCAGAATTGTAGAATCCTAGAGTTGGAAGAGACCCCAAGGGCCGTTGAGTCCAGCCCCCTTCTGCCAAGGAGGAAGACACCATCAAAACACTCCCTTTGACAGATGGCCATCCAGCCTCTCTTTAAAAACCTCCAAAGGAGGAGGAGACCTCACTACACTCCATTCGAGCAGCGTATTCCACAGTCCAACTGCTCTTACCATCAGGAAGTTCTTCCTTATGTTTAGGTGGAATCTCTTTTCCTGGAGTTTGAAGCCATTGCTCCATCTCCTAGTCTCTGGAGCAGCAGAAAACAAGCTTGCCCCATCCTCCGTATGACATTCTTTCAAATATTTAATCATGGCTATCCTGTCCCCTCTTAGCCTTTATAGGGCATGGTTTCCAGAGGCAGGGATGGGTCTGGAGATCATTTCCTGTGGAAGACAATGGAGGGTACAGCTGCAATCCTATTCTGCTGGGGTCCTTCCTACAAGCAGCTGATTGATCACTGAATGAACAGGATGCTGGATTGGATATGTCTTTGGTCTGGTCCAGCCACAGCGCTCTCTTTATGTTGTCATGCCCAGTGTTGTTTAAAGCTTAAAGATCTTAGATGATAGAACAGAAGATGTGCTTATTAAATCTACAGACGACACCAAATCGGGGGACTGGGTTAGCAAACACTTTAGAGGACAGAATCAGAATTGAAAATGACCTTGACTGACTGGAGAGCTGGTCCAAAACTAACAAAATGCATTTCAAGAGGGATAAATGTAAGGTGCTACATCTAGGCAAGAAAAATGAAATGCACAGATGTAGGATAGGCAACACCTGGCTTGAAAGCAGTACATGTGAAAAGGATGCTTCAGTAGATCCCAAGCTAAATATGAGTCAACACTGTGATGTGGCAGCCAAAAAAGCCAGTGCAGTTCTCGGTTGCATCAATAGCAGTCGTGTCTGGACCAGGGAAAATAGTAGTGTCACTCGCTTCTGCTTAGATCGTGCTTGTGCTGGAATACTGTGTCCAGGTCTAGGTACCACAGTTCAAGAAGGATATTAACAAACTGGAACGTATCCAAAAGACAGCCACCAAAATGATCCAAGTTCTGGAAACCATGCCCAAGGAAGAGTGGCCTAGGGAGCTGGGCATGTTTAGCTTGGAGAAGAGAAGATTGAGAGGTAACAGGAGAGCGATCTTTAACTCCCTGAACGGGCATTATGCAAAAGATGGGGCAAGCTTGTTTTCTGCTGCTCCGAAGGCTAGACCATGAATCGGTAGAATCAAATGACAAGGAAAGAGAGTTCACCTAAACATTAGGAAAACATTCTTGACGGTAGGTGCCGTTCGGCAGTGCAATACACTGCCTCAGTGGAGTCTCCTTCTTTGGAGGTTTTTAACCAGAGGCTGGATGACCATCTGTCAAAGGGAGTGCTTGGATTGTGTCTTCCTGCGTGGCAGAAGGGGGCTGGACTGGATGGTCCTCGGGGCACCTTCCTATTTTAAGATTCAATGTTTCTAATTGCCCATGATTCTTTCTCTGACCAACATCTTTAGTGGAGCAGGAATTTGATGTCTGATCCACAGGGCACCCCCAGTGTGGTTCCGGAGAAACGGATGTCATGCTGATGTAGATGCTGAGTCGGATGCAAGGGAAGAATTTTTTTACTGGACTTGACAATCCTAATGAAAGTTGCATTTTCACACTTCGTGAGATGCATGGTGTGAAAAAGCACACCTCTCCTTGAGTCTTTCAGCATTTTCAAGGATTGTAGGGTGTTTAAGGCAGGCAGATGGACTAGATGGCCCTCCAGGTTCTTTCAAACATTATAATTCCATATATTCTGTGATTTCACGAAATACAGAGTGCTGAAAGCAATCTGCTTTATTTTAAAAGGCAAAAGGCTAAACGGCATCAGGGGGGAAATACACAGAAGCATGGTTTGGTCAAAGGGAAAAACATGCACAAATTAGGCATTGAAATAAGGGGTGATGCGTTTTAATAGTAAATTTCAATGTGGGAAGAAGTAAATAGTCTCACAACTTGATAGGAAGTAAGTGGGGGGAAGAGGAGGGGTAGAATCGTGAATGAATGAACGGATGGAAGAATGAATAGGTTTATTTTGGTAATGGACTGCAATACAGCAGAGTCTTACCTGTCTCTGGGGGCTCAGGCAAAAGCAACTGCCGTGGCCCTTCCTAACTTGTATATTCTTCCTCGTTAATAACTTTTGCAATCTGGATCCAGACTCTAACGTTGCTTGGATACGTATGTCCGACATGTTGGAGGGTATGAGTTCTCGATCTGTGACAGAAGGCCAGCAAGGTGAGATCCATCTTGACTTCACCAAAGCCTGGGAGCAGCCACCAAGAAAACCCTCTGCCATGTTCTGAGCAGATGTCCGTGTGACAATGGCCCTTTTCGCACTTTACCTTTTCTCCCTGCCATCGCGCAGGGATCGTGCGAAAAGCCTCCTCTGGGAGGGAATTCCATCCCCTCCGCTTCTCTCCGCACCAGCTCCGTGCTGGACGGAAGGAAGCGCGATAGCTCCGCCTCTTCCTTCTGCAGTGCAGCCGGATACTTTCCCAGGCTGTGCTGGGGGAGGAAGCGCAGCCATCGCGCTTCCTGATGTTCCACATGCCAGGTAAGTGCAGGAGGCACACGGGAGGAATGCGCAGTCACGGGTCATTTTCGACAAATAGCTGAAAGTGATATAATCTGCAATTGCTGCGGGATCGCTACGGGAGTGACGCACGATAGTGAGAACGTCATGCAGAACCGTCCTCCCAATCCCGCGGCGCTCCCATGGCCATTTTGCGTGGGAAATGGCGTGCAAAAAGGGCCAACGTTCTCTCAGTTCTTCCTGGAGTTCCTTTGGCAGAGACCACCATGGCTGCTCCGGGCTCTGACCTTTGCCCTGTTCTGAGCATAGCTTTGCCTTGTTTATCTGTTTGTTTCCAGCTTCTTGTGTCTCGTAGGCCTTCTGGGGACTTGATCCGGGCAATAGGCTTTGCCTTTCTGCTTGGCAGGCAGATGGTGTGGCTTTAGGTATAAAAAGCCTAAAGAATCTCTGGGTTTAAGAAAACAATATGGTAATCACCAGAGCTTTTGTTGGCAATGACAAAGTATTGGGTAACAGCTTCTTAACAACACTTCTAGACACGCCTTGTGGTGTGCATTTTGCTCTTGGGACTTTTTATTTTGGCAGTTTTGCCTGAGTTATAACATCTTTCCTGATAAACTACCACATATTGTGCTATGGCTCTCTGTAGATCATCAGGTTCCCACATCTCAGAGTCTGCACCCTGTTCTCCAGTCCTGTTACCCCAAAACATGGGTGACTCAGGGGTCCACCCATAATGCCAGAACCTCCATGTGCCAGTGGGGAATTAATTAGCTTAAACTGGGATGCCTGTAAGATGGGGAGTAACCTAACACGATCCTCCACCAGTGTTTATGGGTTCCTCACAGGGAAGAATCAGCCAGAGATTCCAAAATAAATTAAAATGTGTTTTATTGAAAAAGGTCCAATCACACACAAAAGATCCAAGCACTCACACATTTGCACAAGAGCTAACCAAAGGATAAAGGGAGGAAAGTTGTTGACTTGGAGTTTCAGGAAATGGGCAATAATTACCTGTCCAGACAGCAGTGAAGAAAGCAGCAATGTGGCTTAGACTTGAGCCTAAGGACAGTACTAGTTCAGAAATTAGAGCAACAGGGTGGTGTCCAGCAAGTGAGATACTGCATCCAACTGCCCCAAACGGAGGATTTTCTGCCTGGAGGGCAAGGATGTGAATGACTCTCTGGCCAAGCAAACAATGGAGGTTGCAATATCAGGACAATGGGATCCAGATGGAGTTTATGGTCTTAGTGTTAGGTGACAAAGAGTTAATGGCTGTTATAATAGCTCTGTAATAGTGGACAGGTAAAGGAACAATGCAGGGAAATGTCCAGGTGCTAGGAAGAAAGGTTGAAACAATCAGTGGTTTGGTGGGAACTTCCCCTTGCTGTTGTGTGGCGGCAGGGACGTTACAGCTTCTGCTTAAGCCTATTATCTCTGGAGTTGGCTGGTCATTGTCCTGACAATGACTTTAGCTAGAGGGGATCTCTGACTTCCTTTGCAGCACATATGTTCAGCCAGTATTCCTTTGCCCAGTCTGGCCTTAAGGGCATCACTGGGTCCATTTTATATCAATGCCAATTAATATGTTTCGCCAGTTAAATCCTATTCTGCCAATTAAATCATATTCCACCCATTAAAGCATATCAGATCTGAGGTGTGTGTGAGTTGCTAAAAGTCCCTGGGGCGGAAGCTGAGGAATTTCAGGGCGAGAGCACTGCCTTGAAAAGTCTGTGTCATACCCACCAACATTTCACAGATATAAGGACATTCATGGCCAAACAACAGCAGAACATGGTCAAGATGACAAAAGGTATTAATGAGGAAGGACACACAAGGTGTGAAAGGCTGCAGCTGTTGGCTTTTGCCTGAGGCTCCTGGGAAGGGCAAGTTTCTGCGCCCTCCTCTCCTCAATTGAATGTAAATTACTTTTCCACTCTGACCTTAATTTGCAGCAACTAGAGTAAGCTGAGGATGAAGGAGGAAAATGGAGGGAGGAGAGAGAAACTGGGTCGTTTTAATGGCAGCTGAAAAGTGGGAGAACAGAAGGTTATTTGGACAGTCCTTGCCAAATTGGGGCAGTTGGAAGGTATGGTGTGTGTGTGTATATGTGTACACACATGTATGTATGGGTACATGTCTAACCCCTATGAGTTGCTGGTTTGGATGAGAAAATGGGCAAATCCTAAGGAAAGAACTGTACAGTACTTACCAGTTTAGTTGGAGGGAGGTGAGGAGAGAGGGAGAGAAACTGCGAGTGAGGGAAGAAGCGAGGGAGGTGGTGTGCTTATCTGGATAAGAAATAGGCCCTTGAAGTAGGACTTTGAGGTTGCCTCCAATAACTACTGAGCAGCTAGATTTCTGCGAGCAAGTCCTGCACTAGTGCTTTGTGGGATACCCGGAATAGAATTGTAGCTACAGAGGGTGGGCAAAATGGGGGCTTTGCCTTTCAAATAAGATTTCTGCCCCCTCTCATTAAAATTCCCCTTTGGTCCCCAAATTCCTAGCACTGCAGCGTATGAAACACTAAAAGCTGTTCATACTTCGAACTCTTCTGTTTGCTGTGTTCACATTCCATTGGTCACGTTGTCCGATCCTTTCCTTTGGATGCCTCAACTGTATCTCGAGATGTTCAACTCAAACTTTAAATTATTAAAATTTGGAGATTGAAGAAAACTATCGTTTGGAGGCTGCAGAAATTTTATTGGGGAATCAATAACCTCATTTTTTCCTCCTCCCTGTAGCAACACCTCTGCATTTGTGCTGCCTTGGGGATCAAAGATGCAGTGAGGTTGCTTTTTTAAGATGTTTATATAAATCTGCAAATTGTTTTACACTTTTGTTATGGCATTTGTGAAATTCATTTGTAAAGTGGACCCACAGAAAGATATAGACGTATAATCTTTTATGAGACTTTCTTTTAATTTGAATGACAGACTCATTGTGACTGGGTGCTTCATGCTTAATGACATCATGACTTCCTATGACATCACCGGGGGCCACCCCTTGTCATGCCAGTAGGCCCTGCCTCCTGTGATGTCACCAGAGGCTACCCTAGGTCTCACGTTTGGGCCCTGAAATTTCAGCACCACTGGGGTCACTAAGGGGTGCGGACCACCTTGGGTGACGCTGTTGGAGTGGGGTGACACCAGAGTGCCCACCTGTACCATTTTTCTTCCCCCTCGGCAAGAGCCCAAAGAATTTCATGTAGGATGACCTTTTCTTTTTTTTTTCTTAAGACTGGATGAGATCAGTAGTGCGTTCACACACATGGAGCCAGGTAGGTAGGTCAGGATGCCCAGTGGGTGGTCCATTGCAGTAGACCAAGACCACTCAAATTCCAGCTCCTGGACGGAAAAGGCTCCACGGGAGTGAGACCCTGAGTTCCTGTCCTAGGTGACACCAACCTTCACGATGCCACTGTTCAGTGTTTGGCTTGACATTCACCTGGCAACCCGACTTCAGATTACCTGAGGGATAAACCTCCTTGGCAATCTCGGGGCACTGCCAAGTTTCCGTACAGCTCTCCTCTTTCCCTTGGGGAGAAAGCGGCTGTTGAATGAAAAAACACTAGATTGCCAACGCACCATGTTGGTCTGCTCTGCGCCACCATGTTGTCGTGAATGCTCTTGAAGTCAGACTGGAGACACACAGGAAGAGAGATGGGACAATAGGGTTGCCGGTTCACGATTGCTGTAGACCCTGAGGTTTCCAGGCCAAAATCTGAGCCCTAAGGCTGCCTCTGAAGCGTCACGGTTTAAGTACCAACCTCTCTTGCTCACGGCTTATCAGTCAAATTTGCACGACAGATGTTCCTGTTTGGAAATTGACACAGAAGTCTGGATGAAAGGGGCTGCTCCCAGCTGACGATGAAATGAGAGAATTATTCTTTCTTTTCTCACTTACTTTGTTGGGTTGTTGCGTGCCTTCAAGTTGGTTCTGACTTATGGAGACCTTGAGGCAAACCTATCACAGGGTTTTCTGGCGGCTGAGAGTGTGTGATGCGCCCAAGGTCACAAAGTGGGTTTCCATGGCCGAGCAGGGAATCAAACCCTGGTCTCTGGGATCCTAGTCCAATGCTCAAATCACTACATCACACTGGCCATCTCAGTGAAGGCCTTTCTGCACCACACTGTTATAGTGTTATTATTCTACTTTCAACACCCTGTGAACTTCTGGGGTTTGTAGTTAACTGAAGCTTAAGGTTAAGAGGGGACATGATAGCCATGTTTAAATATTTGAAGGGATGCCATGTAGAGGAGGGAGAGGGCTTGTTTTCTGCATCTCCAGAGACCAGGACAAGGAGCGATGGATTCAAGCTGCAGGAAAGGAGATTCCACCTGAACCTCAGGAAGAACTTCCTGACGGTCAGGACCGTCTGGAAGTGGAATCTGCTGCCTCGGAGTGTGGTGGAGTCTCCTTCCTTGGAGGTTTTTAAGCAGAGGCTGGATGGCCATCTGTCGGGAGTGCTTTGAGGGGGTTCCTGCATGGCAGGGGGTTGGACTGGATGGCCCGTGGGGTCTCTTCCAACTCTACATTTCTATGATTCTATGATTCTATGAAGCCAAAGAGCCTGAGAATTCTAAAGGCCCCTCCCTAAACTGCAAACCCCAGGATTCCAGAGGATGTTGAAAGTGGAATAATAGCACTTTAACAGTGTAGTGCGGAAAGGCCCTTACTTAGGGAGATGGGATAAGGAACATTTAATCCTGCCTACTTGCCTCTAGCCAGAAAGTAGATGCAGAGCGGAGAGGAACGGAAGCCCTTGGAGTCACAATGACTGTGTGAGAAGGAGGAAGCTAACTACATAAATACACAGACCCCCTTGGAGAAGTTTTGTCAGTTGCAGCACTGAATAAGTGAAGACTTGCAGACTGAAGCAAGCTGCTGGTCTATTAGCTGAGTTGGAGATCCGCTGACAGCCCTTTCCTCTTACCTGGAGATGCCCCACGAAACGTGGACACCCAGGGCCAGGCCCTGAGATCCAGCCACCCCCAAAGACCAAAATTCTTGGTGGTGGAAGTGATTTCGACATGGACTGTCTTGGGCCCTGGAACCAACGCGCCTTAAAAAGCAGCGGCGGAGAGAGGTCAAACTACTTCCAGCACACTGGAGAATACATGCCTGCCTTTGCTTTTAAGTTGCATAACTGTGCTGCGTGAGGAATCAGAGAGACTGCCAGATGGAACCCACTAGTGGGTTTCTTTCAGGCCAGATTCCCTGGATCTGGTTAGAGTTGTTTGAAAGATGATTGCTCTGCCTGCCAGTCAAGCCTGGATTTCAAAAATAAGACATGCAAACACACTGTAGCTTTTTGGTGAGCCTGTTCCCCTGGCTGGCTTCGGGGACAGTGTGTTCTTACTTCTCCTTGTTTCAAAGGTGGGACGTTGCCTTGTAGATAAGTTGGATCCCTCCTCCATTAAGGCCAGTATTGTCAACACTGTTTGGCAGGAGTGGCTGAAGTTCTTTCCTAGGCATCCCTGGAGATGCAAGGGATTTGAACCTGAGACCTTCCGCATAGGTATATAGGAAGCTGCCTTAGAGGGAGTCCAGTCATTGATAGTCCAGGTAGTCTACTCTGATGGGCAGCCATGGCTTTCCAGGGCTTTCTGGGAGGACTTTTTCCTAGATCTGGTTGGAGATGTTGGGCACCTTCTGTATAGGAACATAAGATTCAGCCTTCTTTTGTCCATTAGTGTCCATTTAAGCTTGTATGGTCAATTCTAACCGGCAGCCAGGACTTTCCAACCAAGGAAACTGAGACCCACCTGAAGATGAGAAGGATTTGAACCTGGGACTTTCTACATCCAAAGCAAATCCTCTAGCACAGAGCTACTTCTTCCCCATACGACAGGAAACAGGGAAATGAGGGAGACCTCCTTCTGACAAGGAGGAGGAAAGCAAGACTTTTGCAGCTTCTCCTTCCGATGCTCGGAACCAGACTGATGATCTCTTTGCCATGGTGTCCTTCCTAGGAAGGAACTGGGGCATCCTTCTACCAGCTTAAAGCCCCAGGACAAGTGGCAGAGAAGGGAGCATCCTTCTCTCCACCTGCATGTATTGGCGGGTGATGAGTCCCATATCAGTTGGGCTGGTGACTCTGCTCCGGGTTTTTGTCTGAACTTTTTTTAAAAAGGTATTTTTATTAACACACACAAAGTATTTTTATTAACACACACAATTTTGATTATATAGAATTTCATACATAAAATACAAAAGACAGTTACAGACAGAGAATAAAAACAAAGAAGAGAAAAGAAAGGGAAAAAAACACCCTGAGACCTGACTACAACACTATTACTAAAGTCCACTACAAAAACACAAACTGAAAAAACAAAGTTTACAATTGACTTCCCACTCCCTAGAGTATGGTACCCAAAAGTAGCTGCTCTTGCTTCTTCAATTTCTTTTAATTATCTAATACATACTACTTATAACCTACTCCGACAATATATTTTCTTTTACCTAAGTACTAATCACATTTCCACTTTCCACCAGTAAAATCTCAATAAAAGCATTGTTCTGCTGTAATAGATCTAACTTTATTTACTCGAATCCTGTCATTGCAAATGTACCTCCTACTTTTATGTATCTTACGACCCTTTCCTTTAGAAAATCTTCCAGAGGATCTTCTCTTGTTAGGCCATTTCCACACTAGACTGTTATAGCACTATTATTCCACTTGCAACTTTGAGGCCCCTCCCTAAACTGCAAACCCCGGGATTCCATAGGATGTTGCAACTGGAATAATAGCGCTATAACAGTCTAGTGTGGAAATGGCCTAAGAATTAATTTACCCATCTCTGCATGTCCGATAACTTTAATATCCATTCTTTTCAGAACGCTATCTCTGAGTCTTTCCATTTCTGTGCATACAAATTCTTGCCGCTGTAATTATGTATTGTATCACTCATTAGTTGTCTGAACATCTAACGTCCCAACAAAAACAGACCAGGTTTAAATAGTATCTTAAACTTAAGAATTTCTTCTATCACCCAGTATTTCTTTGCTTTATCACAAGTCCATCACGTATGAAAGAAAGTCCTTTTGATACCATTACATTTCCAGCAGATCTGAGGAACTTTTATACATTTTGGACAGTTTCTGTGGGGTCATGTACAACATTTTGTAAAATTTTTCTTTCAGATCACAACTCAAAGTAAATTTCAGTCTACATCTTTTCCCACAGAGCCATTTCAATTGCGTGACCCACGTTTTGGGCCCATCAGATCATACAGTCTTTCACTTGTTCATCTTCTATCTCCAGTTTTAAAAACATTTTATACATCTTAGTAATCCAACGTCCATCCTCTTTGAACAAAGACTCATTCAGTTCAGATCTGTCAACAGAAAAATCATACCGTTTTTTAAAATCCATCTTAAATCTCTCAGGAAATTATCTGTAAGCACACCATCTTATTTCACGCCTATTCTCAATCAATTCCTCATTTGTTTTCAATTTCAATTCAATATGTTATCCGTTTATCTTTAAATGTTGCCTCTCTTGTTAATAAAACTGAGTGAGGGGACACCCATAAAGGCATCTTAGGTACGGTCTTTATTTATAATTCTTCCATCCTCTGCACCACAAGGCTCGCAGGCTGAATCCGGCCCGCCGGGCCATTCCATGCGGCCTCTGCACCTCCCCTGCAGCCGCGGCGCTCCCCCCGCCTGACGAGCCCGATCCCCCCATGGCGGGCCCCCAACTGTCAGTGTTCAGAAGAGGGGCCCAGCGGCCAGCGCTCGCGATCTACTTCTACTTCCGACTGCTCCTCTGTCCGAGTCTCGCCATCAGAGCCCTGCTGTGTGTCACCATGGCAACGCTCTGTGCAGCTTGCAAGAGTCGGACAGAGGAGCAGTCAGAAGTAGAAGTAGATCGCGAGTGCTGGCCGCTGGGCCCCTCTTCAGAATACCAGCAGCCGGGGGCCCGCAATGTGGGGATCGGGCTCACCAGGTGCAGAGAGGAGCAAGGGGGCTGAAAGAGTCACGGGGAAGCAGACAGAGGCACAGCGAAGGGCTGGGAGGCTGAAAGAGGCACAGCGAGGGGCTCAGGGACCGAAAGAGACATAGATCAGAGTACAATTATTTGCTCTGCCTGTCTCAGCTGGGACCAAAAATTTAAACAGAATTAACATAATAAACAGTGCTTGGTAATATTTGTCTAACGATTAAAAAAATAACTTTCTGTTTTCAAAATTCATTTTTCAATAAATTGTACAATAGTTGCACATTTGTATATCTGCTTGCCATTATTTTTCCTAGACTTCTAATTTCAGAGCTAGTTATTACTAGGGATGGGCCAACCGAATCCTCGAATCCTGGGTAAGGATTCGAGATTCCCGATTCCGAATCCCTGTGCCAAAATAGGCAAACAGAATCTTTCGAATCTCCCAACTAAATAAATTGTTGGAGACTGGGACGCCTGAAAACCAGGGAGACCAGGATACCTGAAAACTTGGGAGACCATACATACAAGGGGAGATAGTACATAGATGAGTTTTTCCTTTGGAGTAATAACGGCCTTTGCTAACAATTTCAGAAATTACATCCAGGCTTGTATTCTAAGATATTTTAAATTGAACATTTCATATTTAAGTTCAGTACTTGACTGGAAGCTACAGGCTTGAGATTTCAAGGGGAGCGGAAACATTCCTTTGCAGAGCTCCCCTGCAAAGCTCTTTCAGACACAATTCTGGGCTTTGTAGTTTTACCAGGTGTCACAGCCTTCTCCGCCAAAGTGTGCTGGTGCATCATCAAACTGCAAACCCCAGGATGCCAGAGGGAGCTATGCAAAGAAAAGCCAGTTTTGACCTGGATTATCTCTCTACTGTAGTATGTGGCCCTGTTTACACAGGCAGGAAAATGTGGG
Organism: Cyclura pinguis; assembly: GCA_030412105.1. NCBI lineage: Eukaryota > Metazoa > Chordata > Lepidosauria > Squamata > Iguanidae > Cyclura > Cyclura pinguis. The sequence goes on from CM059601.1 coordinate 3,824,594, forward strand.
ATTAATCCATATTTTCCTGCCTGTGTAGAAAGGTCCTTCATGTCATTTTCAATCCGGGGAGATCCTGAGGCAAAACTATGACAATTGTCTTGGCCAGATTTCTTCAGAGGGAGGTTTGCCTTTGCCTAGGCTTTTGCTAAGGCTGAGAGAGCGTGTCTTGCCCAAGATTATCCTTCTTTCCCTTGCTTTTTAAACTCTTTCTTAAAAAAGGATTGGAAAGATTCAAGAGTCATGAGATTTGTGGATTCCCAGAACCTTCCAGGGATTCGGATCTGGATTCGGATTTGTAAAATTCATCCCATCCCTAGTTATTACTAAAACCAGTAATAATCAAATGCAGAAGCAATTATTTAATATTATTAAAGAGTAGGTATATTTACATATAGTCTTACAGATACAACTGGCCCTTTGAGGGCAACCATAATGCTGATGCAGCCCAAGGAGAAATTGAGTTTGACACCCTTGCTGTAAACAGAGCGTGCCTTATAAAGAGGTTATTAAAACTTACATTTGCCTTCAGGTTTTCATACCACAGAATAACATGCCACCCAAATCTCAAATCAAAACCCTCTAATTGCAAGAATTTTTCTCTTTTAAGCTTCATCCAATCTTTCATGCAAGTCATAGTCTGAACTTCAAAACAGCACTAAAGGCCAGTCTCTTCTGGTGAGCTATTCCAGATTATTTTGAAAATAGGAGTTTTAAAGTATGAATTGATCTATTATTGTTTTTAAATCTGTTGTTAATTCCTGACAGTTATCCATAGGGAGAGGCATGTAAGAAATATTATTGTTATGGTTACTCCTACTAGTACTATTAAAGATTTCCAAAGTGCCAAACGTAACTTCAGGGCTTTTTTTGGCAGTCCACGTGGCCTCCTTCTTTTAACTCTCTTCATGCTTGTGCCTTTTTAATCTGCACTATTACAGTGCTATGATTCCATTTGAACTCTCATGGCAACATCCTATGGAATTCTGGGATCTGAAGTTTAAGGAGGATACTTTAGAGACCCGGCAAGCTGAAGAGGTTACAGTGTTAGACTAGGACTCCAAGAAACCAAAATCGGAGTCCTTGCTCAGCATTGGAAACCTCCTGGTGGCCTTGGGAAAGTCATATTCACTTAGTCTTAGGGCAAACTTCTGGAGAAATCCTGTCAAGAATATGATAGGTGTGTCATAAGCTGCTGTAAGATTTTGGCCATTTCCACACTACACTGTTATAGCGCTGTTATTCCACTTCCAATATGCTATGGAATGCTGGGGTTTGCAGTTTAGGGAGGGACCTTTAGAATCCTCAGCCAGAGAGCTCTTTGGCCTCAGTAAACTACAAACCCCAGAATTCCACAGGATGTTTAAAGTGAAATGATAGCACTATAACAGTGTAGTGCAGAAATGGCCTTGAAGGCAATGTGGTACAGTGGTTTGACTGTTAACACCAAGACCCTTTCCGCACCTTAACTTCTTCCGGTGTTGGGGTGCAGAGATCACGCGAGCAGCCTCCGGCGAGAGGCTCTCGTGTCCAGGGTCCTTTGGCTCCGCACGAGCTGCCTGCTCGCGCAAAAGCCCCACCTCTTCCTTCCGCAGCACAGCCTGGGAGTTTCCCAGGCTGCGCTGGGGCAGGAAGCGCAACCGGAGCAGCTCCGGAGGCTCCGCACGCCAGGTAAGTGCATGCGGGGCCCTGGAGCAATGTGCAATCATGCACCATTTTCAGCTTCTAGCCAAAAATGAAAAGGTGCGCGATCGGTGCCTGCCGGCCCCCGGAGCGTTGAGCGATTGTGAGTGTGTCGTGCAGATCGCTCCAGGCGCCCTTTCACATGGAAAATGCTGTGCGAAAAGGGCCTAAGATTCCAAGAGACCAGCATTTGAATCTCTGCTCAGCTATAGAAAACAGCCACACTCTCTCAGCCTCAGGAGAAGGGAATGGCAGAGTCCTCTGAACAAATCTAGCCAAGACAACCCCATGACAGGTTCAGCCTGAAGCCCCATGACAGCAACAACTTTAGCATTTCAGCCAGAGAGCTTTAGTGCCTTCCTCAAACTGCAAACCTCAGGCTTCCACAGGGGGTAGCCATGGCAGTTAAAGTGGAATCGTAGCGCTATAATTGCATAATGTAACAGGGCCCTGGGAGAGCTGCTGTCAGCCTCGTGTCCTTCTGGTAAGCTTCCCACTGGGGTGTCTGACCGGCTGGCCCTTCTCGATCTGATCCAGCACAGCTCTCATGGTCACAATTAGAGTCAGAGGCCAGAAGGATGCCCAAGAGAGGAACAAAGTTGACGTCTAAGATCCAGTATCAGAGGCAGCATGCCTTTGTGTTAACAGTTGCTGGGAAACTGGAAGGTCGAGTTGTCTCTGTCTCCTTCTTGGGGCTTCCCCTGGGCGTTCAGGGTTACCAGATTTCAGGGTCTGATCTGATGTCTCAATACCTGGCCACTCTTCTCCGGTCCTCAGGGCAAGCGAGGGGTGGATGTGTGAACATTTGCAGGCTGCTCTTTCCCTTGTTATTTTAACATCTCAATTTCAAAACTTTTAGTTTTCCAAATCTTGTTTAATATTGTTTGCAATTATATCCAGTTTGGTTACATTTATTTGACAGTTTGCTTTATGTTACATTGCAGTTTTTGTATTTTAACTGGATATTTTGTTATACAGTTGTAATGAGTCATAGGCTATTTCCGCACTAGACTGTTATACCGCTATGAGTCCACTTGCAAACTCCTATGGGATCCTGGGGTTTGCAGTTCAGGGAGGGGCCGGCCGGCCCCTCCCTGAACTGCAAACCCCAGGGTCCCATAGGAGGTTGCAAGTGGAATCATAGTGCTATAACAGTCTAGTGTGGAAATGGTCATAGAATTCTAGGCCATTTCCAAGCTACATTATTATAATGCTATTATTCCACTTTCAATGTCCTGTGGAATTCTGGGGTTTAGAGTTTGCTGAGGCCAAAGAGCTCTCTGGATGAGAATTCTCAATGACCCTCCCTAAACTGCAAACCCCAGGATTACATAGGATATTGAAAGCAGAATAATAGTACTATAACAGGGTAGTGTGGAAATGGCCCTAGAGTTGGAAGAGTCCTCAAGGGTCATCCAGTCCAACCCTAAATATCAGGAACAACTTCCCTTCAATAGTGGAATACGGTGCCTGTCGGAGGTTTTTAAACAGAGGCTGGATGGCCATTTGTGGGGGGATCCGTTGAGTGTGTGTTCCTGCATGGCTGAAGCAAGTTGGACTCGATGACTGTTGTCATCGAAGCTGCAAACCCCACGAGTCCCGAAACTGCAAACCCCACAATTCCATAGGATGTTGCAAGTGGAATCATAGCACTGTAACAGTCTAGTGCGGAAATGGCCTATGATTCTGTGATTCTGTAACCCCATTTTGCCCTGCAGGAAGATACAATCAAAGCACTGTCTTTGACAGATGGCTACCCAGCCTTTGATTAAAAACCTCGAAAGAAGAAGACTTCACCACACTCCCAGACAGCAGCATAGTCCACTGTCAAACTGCTCTTACCACCAGGAAGTTCTTCCTAGTGTTTAGATGGAATCTCTTTTCCTGAAGTTTGAAGCCACTGCTCCATGTCCTAGTCTCTGAAGCAGCAGAAAACAAGCTTGCTCCATCCTCCATATGCCATCCCTTCAAACATTTTAACATGACTGTCATAACCCCTCTTAACCTTTTCTTTTCCAGGCTAAACATACCCAGCTCCCTCAGCAGCTCCTCATAGGGCATCATGGTTTCTAGGCCTTTTACCATTTGGGTCACCCTCCTCTGGACACATTCCAGCTTCCCCAATGTTGGAGACCATGCAGATCTTGCTGAGAAAACCCCGTGATCAGGGTCATCATGACTCAGAAATGATTTCCAGACCCAGAACAACATAGGGATGGGATGGAAGAGAGCTGATTTAGAAACAGCTCGGTACTAGGAATGTTCTTGGAAAGAGTTCAGTGTCTGTTTTTGGACAGTTCCCTCCCAATCTCCCATAGCTGGCCCTTGCGCACTGTCAGTGCTGGCGTACATGATGTGCCCTGTCATATGGCTTCCTGGGAATAGCAGTAACCACAACAAATCCACATTGCAACATTGTTGTTCCATTGTTCAATCTGTTCTTCCCTTGTTCATCATTGTTGATAGATTTCATTCATTTGTTTCCCATGCTCGTTCCCTGGATTGGAGCTCAGTTCTTGGACGGGCTTCTTAAATAATGAGAATTATTTATGAAATGCAATGAAAATAGAATCTTAACGGCACAGAGCAGCTTGATAATTCCACCTCCTGTCCCCCATCAATGCAAAACAAACAAACACCACCACCACTTTTTAAATTTAATTGCTCGATTTTAAAACAGTTTGCTTAATTGCTCTTGATTTGTTTATTGCTGTTAGCTTCCCTTTTTCTTAAATTTGTATTTTTTGACTCCCATCCCCAAATGTTTTGTTGGCATTGTGCTATATATTGAGATATATTCTTGAAGGTTGTTTTTTCTTTAAAAAAAATAGTGAAATAAAAATAGATAAACCTTTTCCAAATGTTGCATATTACATAACAGTGGAAATGAGGCCTCTCATGCCAGTGGGTTAATGAATCCACTGTGGATGTGGGTCTGAACCTTAAAGAAGCTACCAATGGTGCTCACCACATCCCCAAAATAGCTCCTCCTTCTTTGCACTAAAACCCAAAGCAGATTCCTCACCTCACTGACATAGGAGTCATCAACTGCTACTGAGGCCCTTTCCACACGTGGGGCGTGAATTGGGTAGAAACGGGACTCACCGGATTTCTTCTCTGTCCGATCGAGTCCGTCGGGACGAGGAGCAGTGCGAGCTCGTCTCTCCGCACTGCTCCGGCGTCCAAAATGGCGGCTTCCGGTTGGTGGAGGCTCTCCACCAACCGGAGAAGCTCGCCAGCCTAAAGCCCACCCCCGGCAGATCTGCAGGCATGCACTAGTACGCGCCTGCAAATCTGCACCGGAGCGCGGCAACGGAGCGACACGGAGTTGGGCACTCCATGCTTTTGAAAAACCTCTTAAAAGAGGTTTTTAAAAAGCACGCTGCGCGACCAGTTCCGGTCTCTCCAGGGCGGACTGAGGTGTGGAACTACGAAAAGTAGTCTGACCCAGTCCACTCCACGGTGCAGAAGACCTCCGTCGGAGGTCGCTCTGGGCCGTTTTAATAGCCCGGTGCGGAAAGGGCCAGAGATACAGTAGGATTTTGGGGACGGGGCGCATTTTTGGACATTTGCATGAGGTCCTTCTTTCCTCTTCTCCCTCTTGCATTCAGGATGAACCTCCCTAGGGCAGACCTATTTTGCGTCTATCCACGACCTATCTGTCTGTCCGTTTGTCTCTCTGTCTGTCGATGGTATCTAGTTTGAGATATATTCATACTGTTGCTGCTGATTTCTTTAAAAAGCTGGATGGCGTTCTGTATTGCAGTCATGGATTTGTAGGGCCTTTCCGCACCACACTGTTATAGTGCTATTACTCCACTTTCAACATCCTGTGGAATCCTGGGGTTTGCAGTTTAAGGAAGTGCCTTTAGAGTTCTCATCCAGAGAGCTCTTGGGCCTCAGGAAACTACAAACCCCAGAATCCCAAAGGAGGTTGAAAATGGAATAATATCACTGTAACAGTGTAGTGAAGAAATGACCCCTGTCTCCAGTTCTGGGCACCATATTTCAAGAAGGATAGTGACAAGCTGGAACATGTCCAGGGGAAGGCAACCAAAATGGTAGAAGGCCTGGAAACCATGAAGCCCTGTGAGGACGGCTTAGGGAACTAGCTGTGTTTAGCCTGGTGAAGAGAAGATTGAGGCCCTTTTCGCAAGGCATTTGCCATGCGAAAGAGGGCCTGGAGCGTCGCGCGATTGTGAGGAGCGATCGGCACAACGAACTCACAATCGTGTGACGCTCCAGGGGCTGGCAGGCGCCAATCGCTCACCTTTTCATTTTCGGCTGGAAGCCGAAAATGGTGCACGATCGCACATTGCTGCTGGGGCCCACGCGCACTTACCTGGCGAAGCCTCTGGAGCCACACCGGTCGTGCTTCCTGCCCCAGTGCAGCCTGGGAAGGTCCCAGGCTGCGCTGCAGAAGGAAGAGGCAGGCGGCTCGCGTGGAGCCGAAGGACCCCGGACGCGAGAGCCTCTGGCCAGAGGCCGCTCCAGCGATCCCTGCACCCCAGCGCCGGAAGAAGTTAAGGTGCGGAAAGGGCCTGAGAGGCGACAGTTTAAATACGTGAAAGGATGTCATATGAAGGATGGAGCAAGCTTGTTTTCTGCTGCTCCAAAGACTAGGGCATGAGGAACGGCTTCAAATTTCAGGAAAAGAGATTCCACCTAAACATGAGGAAGAACGTCCTGATAGCAAGAGCAGTTTGACAGTGGAATACGCTGCCTTGGAATGTGGTAGAGTCACCTTCTTTGGAGTTTTTTAAGCAGGCTGGTTGGACATCTTTCAGGAGTACTTTGATTGTGTCTTCCTGCATGGCAGAATGGCCCTTGGCAAGATATGGTGATACATGATTGATCTGAACAGAAAGAATAAATGACTGAAGTAGGCGGAAGGAGATATCATAAATAACATGGGAGTTGTAATATAGAAAAATAATTGTGAAGAGGAAAACAACAAAAGATAATTTAACAAGAGAGGCCACTTATCGCAAGCAAAAATACTAAGGAAAAGCTAGTTGACCTTGGGTTGAACGCAAAATAGAATTAAGAAAACTATAAGCAGGTAGAGCTTCATCGAAAGAAATATATTTGACAACTTATCGTTGGGAATTATTAACTAGGGAATAACCAATGTGTACAGGAAAAGAAAATAAGGGAAGAGGTTTTAAGAAGGAATTATTCTATAACTATGTATTTGAATGTTTTGGAATCACCGAAGAAAGAATATGAGGAGTTAAGCACTAATAGGTAGAAAGAAGGAATTTTTATATGAAGGTCATAGGAAATCTCTTATTTAGATGTTTATTCTATGGACTTTTTAGGTTAAGTTTTTGTTTTTTGTTTCCATTTTGAATCTGTCTGTTACCTATAGTAATGTACAGATAATTTTTGTTGTCATTGATATTGTATTTTTTAATAAAAAGATTTGAACAACAAGAATGGCGCTCGGGGTCTCCCCCAACTCTATGATTCTATGAATCTGTGATTCTGTGACGTACACAGATGTATGTCCCAGCAGAGTTCTGGATGTGGTGTCCTGGTTCAGTTGTGCAAAATTGCCAGTGAAGATGTTATTGCATAGAAAAATTAATGCTGCGGATGCAGAAATTTATGCTACAAATCCCCAGTGGAGGAGAATATTTGGTATCATCCCGATGTTTATTCTCCAGGAATGGAAACAGTGGAAAATAACAGAGGAGCTGGGCTTGTCATTTCCCCATCATACTCATTTACCAAGTTGGCAGAGGGGCGCAGATCCAAGGGATTGCACATGTGCTGAGACCTTGAAAGAAAAAACACTTGCACGCATTGAAGCATACCTGCAAAAAAAGGCAAATCCTTTGGTAGAAGAGGCTGTGCAACAGGATACCCAAAGGTGGATCGGATCTCCAGGAGGGAACGTTCTCATTCAGAACATGCCATATCCTACCTAGACAATCTTCTCAGGGCGTCTCCATTACTTTGCAGCCCTCCCATCAACACAAACAATCATTAAAGTGAAAAGAAATAATCCGATACGGCCTCAACGTATCATTAAAAGTCATCCTAAACCCTTTCCCAGAGCCTAAGTACCTTCCATCCTCCACTAAACAAAGGCGAAAAGAATGTTTCCAGGAAAGGAATGCAGAGAAGATTGTCTCAATAGAGAAACAGCTGTAAATCAGATTAACAGAGGACAGGGAAGCGGTGAAAATGAACACTGTCAAGACAGGGCGGTGGATTTATACAACAGCTGGACAGGGAAATGGGGCTGAATTTAGAGGAGGGGATACAGTTTTGGGTGGGCAAATGAGAACAAGGCTAAGGTAAGGCATCCTGGATTATAGGACCGCCTGAGGGCCAGACTCTTATTTCATATTTACTTTAGGGTTTTATTAGAGCTATGTTTTACTGATCCTGTCCTCTGGCATATTAGCAACCCCACCCAATTTGGTGTCCTCTGCAAATTTGATCAGCATACCCTCTATTCCGTCATCGAAATCATTGATGAAGATGTTAAATAGCCTATGGGCCTATGACAGACCCGTGTGGCACCCCACTAGTCACTTCTCTCCAGGATGAAAAGCAGCCATTGGTGAGAAGCACCCTTTAGGTTGAGTCAGTCAACCAATTACAAATCCACCTAACAATAGCCCTGTCCAGCCCACATTTTACTAACTTCTTTGCAAGAATATCGTGGGGAATTTTGTCAAAGGCCTTAGTGAAGTCAGGATATGCTACATCCATAGCACTCCCTTCATCTTCCAAGCTCCTAACTGTATTTAATAAAAGAAATAAGATTAGTTTGGTATGAGTTTTTTTTTTCTTTTTGAGAAATCCATGTTGACCTTTAGTGTTCATGGCGTTCCTAAGTGCTTACATACCATCTGTTTAATGGTCTGCTTTAAAATCTTTCCTGGAATTGATGCCAGGTTGACTGGGTGGTAATTGTTTGGGTCCCCCTTTCCCCCCTTGTTGAAGAAGCGGACAACATTTGCCCTCCTCCAGTCTGCTGGGACCTCTCCTATTCTCCAGGAAATCTCAAAGGTTATTGCCAGGGGTTCTGAGATTACTTCTGCCGGTTCTTTTAATACCCTTGGCTGCAGGTCATCTGGCCCTGGAGACTTGAATTCATTTAGAGTAGCCAGGAATTCTTGCACTACCTCTTTACCTATGCTGTGCTGCATTTTCCCTACCACATCATCTGCTCCATTTTCTCCAGGTAGAGCACTGCTCTCCTTTTGGGATAAGAGCAAGGCAAAGAAGGTGTTCAGTAGTTCTGCCTTTTCTCTGTCCCCTGTTATCATTTCACCATCTTCTCAATGATTGTAAGCCTGGAAGCCCCTTCCATCTACGGATCATCCCTTAAAACGTGTTCTGCTGATTCTTTACAGTCCTCAGTGGTGGTTCTTTCTCTGGATGTGAAAGCTGCGGGGAGGGGCAGCTGAAAGAACACCCACGTTGAGTGGAGATCTTGGCAAAGGGATTCTCCATTGTCGTCAACTTGATTGCCTCAGCAGAAGCCAATGTACTATGTCTCTGTTTTATAAACCCAGCACCACCTTCAGTTATTGCCTGTATTTCAAAATTCCACAACCTAATCTCCTGCCATCTTGTCATCACTCTGTCCTAGAAATCCCCAGGATGGATCTGGACGGCTTAATAGTGATGGTTCTCTCCCTGTCTTAAGAAGTGCATGATACGCCAAGATTTCTGGTGTGCTGAAAACAGTTGAGGCTATCATCTATCAAAAGGGAGACTGCAGTTAAGAAATCAGAAGGAGATCAAGTTATGGAAGGACAGCTATGAAGAAACTAGATTTGGAAGGGTAAAGACACTTCCTTGAAAACCAAGGACAGGATCATTCATGCCATCCATTTCTATGGATAGATGGGAACCTGAAAAGTAAAGAACGCTGGGAGAGAAAAACATCTACAATTTGTTTGAAATATGATGCTGGAAGAGAATCCTACAGATAATGCAGACTGCCAAAAAGACAAATAAATGGGTTCTGGAACAAACTAAGGGCCCTTCTGCACTACACTGTTACAGTGCTATTATTCCACTTTCAACCTCCTACGGAATCCTGGGGTTTGCAGTTTAGGGAGGGGCATTCAGAATTCTCAACCAGAGAGCTCTTTGGCCTCAGGAAACTACAAACCCCAGAATTCCAAAGGATGCTGAAAGTGGAATAATAGTACTATAACAGTATAGTGCAGAAAGATCCTAAGTTTAAGTCTCCAGAAGTCAAAATAATTAAACTGAGGCTATTGTGTTTTGGACATATCACGGGAAGACAGAATTTACTAGAAAAGACAATAATGTTTGGTAAAGCAGAGGAGAGCAGGAAAAAAGGAAGAGCAATTCACAAGATGGATTGACTCAATTAAAGAAGCCACAGCCTTGCTTTTGCAAAAACAGGGCTTTTTGTATCAGGCTGTCTTAGAAATCTATCATCTGTACACCTTAAAGCAGATGAGGAAGACACTGAAATGGTTCAAGATTTTCCATACCTGGGCTTAGCCGTTGATCAAAACAGAGATTGCAGTCAATAAATCAGAAGAAAGCTATGACTTCGAAGGGCAGCTATGATGAAAATAAATACGACTCTTAAGTGTAAAGATGTATCATTAAATACTAGAGTCAGGATTGTCCATGCCATTGTATTTCCCATTTCTATGTGTGGTTGTGAAAGCTGGAGAGTGAAGAAAGCTAATAGGAAGAAAATCTACCCATTTGAAATGTGGGGTGGAGAAGAGTTCTAAAGATACCCTGGACTGCCAGAAAGACAGATAAATGGGGCCGTTTCCGCACGACACTCTTATAGCGCGATGATTCCACTTTCAACCTCCTATGGAATCCTGGGGTTTGCAGTTCCGGGAGGGGCCAGCCGGCCCCTCCCGGAACTGCAAACCCCAGGATTCCATAGGAGGTTGAAAGTGGAATCATCGCGCTATAAGAGTGTCGTACGGAAATGTTCTGAGTTGTAGTGCAAATGAAGCCTGAACTCTGCCTCCAAACCAAGATGACTAAACTGAGGCTATTGTCCTTGGCCCATATCATGAGAAGAACTGACTAACTAGAAAAAACAGTAATGCTTAGAAAGGTAGAAAGCAGTAGGAAAAGAGGGAGACCCCATTACAGATGGACAGACCCAATAAAGGAAGCCACATCCCTGAATCTACAAGACCTGAGCAGGGTCGCTGATGATAAGGAGACTTGGAGGTCCATGGGGTTGCCGTAAGTTGGGATCAACTTGACGACAATTAACAACAGCAACTTGAATTGAAGCCAACTTGATGCACAATAGCAACAATCAAGGGAAGTGAAATTCTCATGGTAGAAATCCTTCGCCCTGAACTGCAGTCAGGCCCGGGTTCAAATCCACCCACGACCTTGCGAGCTTTGCTGCTCTCAGCCAAACTGTCTCCCAAAATATCTAAGAGGACAATTGAGCAAAGTATTATAAATCCTGTGTGGGTTTGAGTGACGACAGGTGAGGCCTCCTTCTTTATCTGACTTGCAAAGTAATCTACCTGGGATTTGTTTGTTTCGTTCAGCTTGTTTATTTATAAACATTTGGTAACCTGCGCTTCAGTTTTACAACTCCCAGAATTACAACAAACAGTATATGAATGTTCATTGCAAATGTTCTGTTTACAAATCATCCAAGGGGGATAAAACTGCATGTAAAGTAGAGAGGTCCAAAGAAATTCAACACATATTGCAAAAGAACGGGTTGAATAAAAGGACGCTGGAGGAAGACAGAACTCAGTGTGAGGGAAGCATTCTTCGGGCAAGCAATCCGCAGGGAGGGTGCCACCGTGGAGAAGACTTTGCTCATGGTTGCCAAGTTCGTAGTTTCTAGGGCTGAGGACTTGTTGAGAAAGAGTCTAAGGAAGGAGGATATTCTCATAAACTGGAGAATCTCTCATTGCAAGTTCTTTGCATCTTATTGCTTGCTTGTACCTGTCGATAACCGCGGGTAGGTTATTCGTGCATGTGTTCAGTCTACTGCTATTGCATAGACAACCCCTAGGCTATGTGCAGACTTCAGAAAAGTTATTCTGGGGGCAGCAATCCCCAGATTGTCCCAGGTGGTATGGCCACCGGCTGTGAGGGATCCTGGAAACTGTAGTCGAAAAAGCTCTTTCTGAAGCTCTTTCCTCATTTCATTCCACTAAATAATCCTAGCTCAGACGATCAGATTTGGAACGTTACATTCTAAAAGTGAGTCATTCTTACTGTCACACCACTGACAAAATAATTTATAGCATTTTTTTTGTGTGGCTTTTCTATTCCTTTCTATTACTTTTTGAGAGCCTTTAAGACTGATAAAAGAATCGAATCAGATTTGGACAATCACTGTCAAAATTCCGCTGGGGTTGTTCTTTCCAGGTAAAACTTTTTAAAAACAAAACAAAACAAAATTTAGAAACTGTTGCTGATTAAACCAATAAACTTATTCTTTAGGTTGATTTTTTTTAATAAAATGTTGTCTGTTGTCTATTTGATTTATATCTTGCTTTTTTCCTGAATGGGACTCATACCTTCATTCTTCTGAAAGTAATTAGTTACAGGTAACCACATGGGCTGTTACTGCTTCCTTCCAAGCACTGAGAATTGTTGGTAACCACTTTGACTCAGGTATGTGTGGATGTCAAAAAGAGCTTTCTTGGCTTTTAGGAGGCTACTGTACTGTTTTTAACTAAACTGTTTTAATACTTCTTACAATTTAATTTGAACTGTGACTGAGATCTTAGAATATGCTTGGATAGTGTAAATCCATACGTGTCCAGAGGGCAACCAAAATGGCAGAAAGCCTGGAAACCATGAAGTCCTATGAGGAGTAGCTAAGGGAGCTGGGTTATCTTTAGCCTGGAGAAGAAAAGTTTAAGAGGGGACATGGCAGCCATGTTTAAATATTGGAAAGAATGTCACACTGAAGATGGGTCCAGTTTGTTTTCTGCTGCTCCAGAGACCAGGACACAGAGCAATGGATTCAAAGTACAGGAAAAGAGACTCCACCTAAACATTAGGAAGAACTTCCAGACGGTCAGAGCAGTTTGACAGTTGGATACATTGCCTCAGAGCGTGGTGGAGTCTCCTTCTTTGGAGGTTTTTAAACAGAGGCTGGATGGCCATATGTTGGGAGTGCTTGGATTGTGTATTCTTGCACAATCTTCAGGCTAAACATGCTTGACTCTCTAAGCGGCTACTTGTAAAACTTGGTTTCCAGACCTTTGACCATTTTGGTTGCCCTCCTCTGGTCGCTTTCCAGCTTGCCAATTTATTCTTGAAATGTGGTGCCCAGAACTGGACACAGGATTCCAGATGAGGTCTGACCAAAACAGAAGAGAGTGGGACTATTATAGGACACTATACTTCTATTGATACAGCCGAGAATCGCATTGGCTTTTAAAGCATCACGTTGTTGACTCATGATGATGACCACAATGATATGGAGGAAATCCCAGCTGTAGGTGATAGCAGACCCACCAAAATCATTTATATAGCCACCGTATCACAGAGAGGAGATTTGTCTGTCCACGAACACCAGAGTGTTGCCTCCTTCCACATTTCATGTAACATCCTCCTGCTGCCCTTTACAGTGAGTTTGTGATTTCTAGGATACAGAGTCATCCATTTCAAAAAATATAATATTTTACGGGGGGGGGGGACCTCTCGAAGGAAAGCAGGTTGGAAAAGAACAATAGGAGAGATAATGAGTGAAAGTGAAGATTAAGCAGAAAGAAAGAAAAAACCCACAATAACATCAGAGCCCAAGAGGCAAAGTTCTCACTGGGGAAAGAATGGAGATTGTTTTTTTTAAGTCAAGCATCCCTGCTAAAAATGTCACTGCTGGGGGCTAACATGCTGCTTGTCAGGCTTGATTAGAAAAAGAAGTCCCCCTTTTCAAGGAAAAACAAGACGGGTGGTCAGTACCTACCTGAGGGCAGCTGTGCATCTGACCTGCAACACCAGTTTTGCAGCTCTGGGGAAGATGGGTGTCTGTCTGTTGTCATCTTCAGTTTTGCCGCTGCGTGTTGCCACTGCCCTCGTGACCTCTCTTTTCCGTTCCCTGAGGTCTTTGTGACGTGTGACTTCTGCCTTCTGCTCCTCGTGCTAAACTTGAATTGGCTCCTTCCTCCTCCGGGAGCTGAGGATGGACGGATGTGAAGGAAAGGAACAGAAGAAGTGACCGAGTTGGAAGTGGAAGAAGTAGACCTTGGCCATCGCACGTCTTCTGGTGGACTTCAGGAGGCCACTGTGGGTAAGCTGATATCTGCCACTTCTCCTGAGTGTAGTTTTATGTCTTCTGTGGCTACATCAGGTGGGATTTGAAAAAGGGACAAATGAGGACACAGGATGAAAATACCCAGGCTGATGAAAGGAGATTCTGACAAAACATTAGGAAGAACTTTGCAACTGTAAGAGTTATCTGATCGTGGAACGGATCTCCTCAAGAAGATGGTGGATTCTCCTTCACTGAAGGTTTCCAAACAGAAAACCACCTCTCTGGGATGTTTGAGCCATGTATTCCTACACTACCAGTAGGAAGTTTGACCAGATGACCCTTGGGGTACCTTCCAACTCTGTGATTCTAAGATTTTGTGGTTCATAAAAGGATATAAAGGAATCTAGCCATACCATTCGTTACCATGCCATACTACCTCAAGTGCATGATATTATGTAGTTGGTACATGTATCAATCATACATTTATGGCTGAAAAGCCATGCTGGCAAAGAGGACTGCCTGTACACATGCAGAATTAGGTCAGAAGGGACCTCAAGGCATGGCCTGGTCATAAGTTCACTGAAGGTTAGTCAGAGAACTGGACTAAACTTAAACTGATCTTCTCAATAGCTCAAACCTAGAAAACAATGCCACCAAAACTACCAGACAAAGCAGCAATGACCAATGTTCCTGCTACACTTCCCCTTTGGTTTCCTCACCTGCCCAGATATTAAGAAGGTATCACAACTCCCACCAATGTTTTGTCACCTAATGCTAAGACCATTAGCCAGCTCCAGACCCCTTTGTTTGCTCTCCTATAGAGCCATTAACACCTTCCCCTTCAGGAAAGAAAAATGGTATTTAAACCCACACTTAGACCCTGGCTGTTTGCTAGCACTTGGGCGTCACTCTGGACCCCAGATTCTCATTCCTCCATGCTGCTCTTAAACTCTCACGTTTTTGCTGCAACTTTCTTCCCTTCCGGATTGGTAAATATCACCCACTTCATCCTAACTCCTTGCTGTCCAATTTACCCCCTGTCCTATCTCAGTCCTAGCACAGCTGATAAAACAGAGAAAACAAACTGAATAACTCCCAGCTTATTACTTACTTCCAGGCAATAGCCACAGAGTCTTAAATAAAGTCCAACATAAACAAAGTCCCACAGGGTTTCACGGCAAGGGAGTGTCCAAGGTTAATCCAAGCATTCATTGAGGCATCCAGCAAGGTAGCAGGTCAGATAAGCTCTGACAACTAGCGGAGGGGAAGGATGCCCGCCAAATAGACCCAAAGCCTAGCACAGCTGAGACGCGATTGATTGTTGCTGTTATAAATCCTGAGAGAGTGACGCTGGGTCTCTCTTTGCTGCCTGTGCACTGCGAAGCTGGGTCGAGGTAAGTGGTCATCTATCTGAAGAGGCAGGACTCTCTGTTGGAGCTGGCACTACTCCCTGTTCTGTTTCTGGCACTGTAACCTCTCTCTGTACAGCAGGTCCTGGCATGCCCCCTGTTCCAGTCTCTGGCATGCCCTATGCTTCAGACCCTTCAGTCTATGCTCTGGAAGCAGGGCACGACACCCTCCTTTCCTTCTGTTAACCTTATATGAGTATGAGACTTCTGGTGTTTGTGATCTCCCCACCAATAAAACACTCTTTTAACCTCCAACTGGTGTCTCTGCATTAGTACTGGTATACACAGATGAAAAGTTCCCAAAGTTACCCCTTTCTCTCCCTTTTTGAGTTATGATTCCTCAATTTTCTACAGAGGCATTGGCATTGCGGGCGCACCCCAAGTCACCCACCCTTTGGGGTAACACTTTGGGACTCACTGGGAAGAGGAAAAATATGATGAAATAGATAGTGGCCATTTCGGCACGGGGTATTTGAAATGGTGCAGTCCGTCCTCCAGGGAGGACGTCTGCATCTGGGAGCGGACTGGGTACTGACTATTTAACGTAGAGCCGCACCTCAGCCCGCTCCGGAACAACCCCAAGTGGTCGTCCAGCGTGCTTTTGAAAAACCTGTTTCTTTTGGTTTTTCAAAAGCACAGAGTGCGCCAGTGCGAGCCTGTTCCTTTGTGCAGATTTGCAGGCTTGCACCAAGGCGAGCCTGTGATCTGCCGGGGGCGGGCTTTAGGCTGGCGAGCTTCAGTGGTTGGTCGAGACCCTCGACCAACCAGAAGCCGCTATTTTCAACGCTGGAGCAGTGCGGAGCGACGAGCACGCACTGCTCCGGAGCAGCCTGGACCAGAGCGGGGAGCCAAAAGACGCGATCAATAGCGGCACGGGGCGATTCCCTCGCCCTGTGCGGAAATGGCCAGCATCGTCAGAAAAGACAATGTTGCTTGGTAAAATGGAAGGCAATAGGAAAAAAGAATGGCCTCATTTCCAGTGGACAGACTCCATCCTCATCATCATCCTCATCTTGATCTTCATCATCATCATCCGCCTCCTCCCCAGGGCTCACAGCAGGGTACAACACAGAGTAACTTCCAACTAAAGACACAGAGAACCATTTAAAATATACCGATTTAAAAGTCATAGTTAAAAACTGAGTGGGTAGGCCTGCCGGAAGAGATAGGTCTTTAGTACTTCTTAAAATTCAGACAGCGTGTTTAGTTGTATCTCTTCTGGCCGGTCAATCCACAAACCAGGGACGGCTGACAAAAAGGTCTTCTGGGTGGCCATTGCCAGTCTAGTCCTGGCTGGTTTAAGTAAATGGCCCCCAGGGAACCTAAAGGCGGCCCTGAGGCGATTTCCACACTAGCCCGTTATAGCGCTGTTATTCCGCTATGGAATCCTGGATATTGAAAGCGGAATAGTAGCGCTATAACAGGCTAGTGCGGAAATGGCCCGAGTTTGCAACACCTGAATGGGGCTATGAATGACTAGGCCCTGGGAAGTCTGCCATTTATTTTTATTTTATTTTACTATTTGTATCCCACTTTCCCCCCACTATGGGACCAAAAGCAACATATAAATCATTCACAGCATCTCTGTAAGTCAAAGCTGATGTGTCAGCGATAGCAACAAATAAGGTCAAATATCCTTATTGGAACTGAAAGAAGCCTGCAAAGTGTTATTCAAAATCTACCAAGTATTCCAAAAGTCTCCCACCTCATAACATTATTTATTTGCAACACTTTGTCTCCGCTGTTCCATCACTGCTGCCAACCCAACCGTGAGTGCCCGCCTGACATTGCCTCTGAACACGGAGGGCACACTGAGCTCCTACCTGTCACTTGGCTGACCCCTTCGTGCATTTCGTAAGTCCCTTTTAGAGCTTTTTTGCTTGACAACAGTTGCCCAGTTCACCGCTCTCAGAAGAAGGATGGAGAGAAGGGGTTCTTAGTAAAGGAAGAAATTGCAGCCCAGCCAGCTCTTGATGATTTGACATGCTGAAGGTTTGCTGTTAAAGAGACAATGAAATATGATGGGCCTGGGAGAGAAGGCGGCAATGTTTTGAAGGAAAAAAAAGCAGGAGAGTGGAAACCAGGGGGCATTCTCTGTACACAGTCTCCTACATGCAAACACATAAGCCTGCCAAGAGCATAGAATCATAGAACCACAGAGTTGGAAGTGACCCCAAGGACGATCCAAACCAATTCCATTCTTCCAGGCAGGAAGAAACAATCCAAGCCCTCACTTTGACAGCCATCTAGCCTCTCTTTAAAAACCCACAAAGAAAGAGATCCCACTGCAATCCCAGGCAGCGGATTCCACTGTCACAGTGTTTCTGCTGTCATGAAGTTCCTCATAATGTTTAGGGGGAATCTCTTTTCCTGTAGTTTGAAGCCATTGCTCCATGTCCTAATCTCTGAAGGAGCAGAAAACACTCTTGCTCCATCCTCCATATGACATCCCTTCAAATATTTCAGCATGGCTACCATGTCCCCTAGTAACTTTCTTTTCTGCAGACTAAACATACCTAGCTCCCTCAGCTGCTCCTCATAGGGCCTCATGATTTCCAGACCTTCTAACATTTTGGTTGCCCTTCTTGGAGAAATTCCAGCTTGTCAATATCCCTCCTGAACTGTGGTGAACTACACTCGACGTTCCAGGCGAGGTCTGACCAAAGCAGAAGAGAGTGGTACAATTACTTCCCTCAACCAAGACACTATATTCCTGTTGATGCGGTTTCGAATCGCATTGGCTTTTTTAACTGCTGCATCACAACGTTGACTCATGTTCAGCTTGTAGTCTACTAAGACTCCTAGATCCCTTTCACATGTAATACTGCTTATTTGACTGGCAACTCCAAGCATCCCACAGGCAGGGTGGCCACTGACCATGCTGGTAAGGGAGGGGATATCTGGGAGCAGTAGTCCAAAAAAGTAAATTTCCCAAGTTCCAAGCCTGACATATCAGTGCCTTTTGCAAACTAAGTGGCACAAAAAGCATTTGTTTGGCTGTAAAACTTGAGTAGGTGCTGTGTACATTTGATGGCTCTTTATATAGAGCAATATCATTTTTTAAAAAAAACACCACCGTCATTTCTTCCACCATGAAAGCCAACCTTTATTTTTGTAGTGCCAGGCAAGCACACTCAGTCCCGTAAAGAACACTGTTCTGGCACATTTTGCACTAGCCGGCGGGCGCATGATTGGAAAAATAACAAGTGTTTGTCAGGCACTCCTTGTTTATTCAAAGTACTTAAAATAATTGCATCTTGACAAAGAGTGGGGGGGAGCAGATCTGCAGAGATTTAATTTTCCATGATAGTACAGTGAAGAAGTGGGAAAAAATTGCACATTTGTCCAACATTGGTGCACTCTTAGGCCATTTCCGCACTAGACTGTTATAGCGCTATTATTCTACTTGCAACATGCTATGGAATCCTGGGGTTTGCAGTTTCGGGAGGGGTCAGCCGGCCGGCCCCTCCCGAAACTGCAAACCGCAGGATTCCATAGGATGTTGCAAGTGGAATAATAACGCTATAACAGTCTAGTGCGGAAATAGTCTTATTGGCTCACCTCTGCACTGGCTTAATGTGATTAAGTATCCCTCTATTCTGCTTTGGTCAGACCCCACCTGGAATATTATGTCCAGTTCTGGGCACCACAATTCAAGAAGGATAAGGATAAGCTGGAACGTTTCGAGAAGCGGGCTACCAAAATGATAGAAAGCCTGGAAACCACAAAGCCCTGTAAGGAAAGGCTTAGGGAGCTGGGGATGTTTAGCCTGGAGAGGAGAAGGTTAGCCGTATTTAAATTTCTGAACGGTTGCCATATGAAAGATGGGGCAAGCTTGTTTTCTGCTGCTCTAGGACATGAAGCAATGGCTTCAAACTTCATGAAAAGAGAGTCTTCCTAAACAGTGTGAGGAACTTCACGACAGCAGAAACAGTTTGACAGGGGACTACACTGCCTGGGAGTGCGGTGGGGTCTCCTTCTTTGGAGGTTTCTCAGCTGAGAATGGAGCCAGTTTATGACCATTAGTTTATGACCATTTCCATGCTACCCTCTTATAGCGCGATGATTCCACTTTCAACATCCTACGGAATCCTGAGGTTTGCAGATTAGGGAGGGGCTGACCGGCCCCTCCCTAAACTGCAAACCCCAGGATTCCGTAGGATGTTGAAAGGGGAATCATCGCGCTATAAGAGGGTAGTGCAGAAATAGTGTATGTCCTGGCTTCCTGCCCCAAAGCTTGGGCACTGTCACGACACTGCAGCATCACAATGCTCTTTAGCCTCCCTCCTTCGGGGCATGAATGGTGGCCCTGTGATGCTGCTACCCATCGGGTCTTTGCACTCAGGGAGCCAGATTACTTGCTGAAAGCTCAAGAGAAAAAGAGACAGAAGGACAACTGCCAAAGATGTCTCCTTGAGGGAGACGTTCCATAATGAGGGTGCCACCCCATAGAAGGCCCTGGCTCTAATGACTACACACCTGTCCCCGGATGGAGGCAGCATTCTTGAGCAGGCCCTTGATTGGTGACTTCAGAGACCCAGAAAATCAAAGTTAACCGAAGTCCTGATGTGGTTATGATGTGCATTTGCTCTCTTCCGTTTGAACCTCAGGAAGCACTTCCTGACGGTCAGAGCTGTCTGGCAGTGGAATCGGCTGCCTCGGAGTGTGGTGGAGTCTCCTTCCTTGGAGGTTTTTAAGCAGAGGCTGGATGTCCATCTGTTGGGAACGCTCTGACGGGTGTTCCTGCATGGCAGGGGGTTGGACTGGATGGCCCCTGGGGTCTCTTCCAACTCTATGATTCTACGATTCTATGATTCTTCCTACCATTACCGGGGAATCTGAAAGCATTGTGAAACAGGGACTTGTGGTAACTAGAATTTGATGTTATAGTTGAGATTCTATTCATAGAAATCATAGAACTGTAGTAGTAGTAGTAATAACAATAACAACAACAACAACAAAACAACAACAACAACAACGATGACGTTGATGATGATGATGATGATGATGATTATGATGATGATGATGATGATAATTTTTTACCTGCCTCTTCACAGGCTTGAGGTGGGGTACAACATAGATATAATTAAAAACAAATTATGACTAAAATATCCAGAAAACAGAAAACGTTTAAAATACAGATATATGCTATAACATAACATAATTAAAAAGTACGATTAAAAGTACAAATACAATTAAAACCACAACTGAAAGTACAATGAAAAGTATACTTAAAAATTGACTGGGTGGTACAGAAGAGCTAGGTCCTCAGTACTTTTTTGAATTCGGACAGCATATTTTGTGGTCGAATCTCTTCCGGCAGGTCATTCCGCAATCTATAGGTGGCCAATGAAAAGTTGCTCTGGGTGACCGTTGCCATCCAGTCCTGGCTAGTTTAAGGAAATGGCCCCCAGAGAACCTGAGTGTACGGGCCGGATTGTATGGGAGGAGGTGATCCTGCAGGTAACTTGGACCCAAACCACAGCCATTTCTGCAGTAGACTGTTATAGCGCTATTATTCCACTTTCAACATCCTATGGAATCCTGGGGTTTGCAGTTTCGGGAGGGGCCAGCCGGCCCCTCCCGAAACTGCAAACCTCAGGATTCCATAGGATGTTGAAAGTGGAATAATAACGCTATAACAGTCTACTGTAGAAATGGCCCATGTTGAGCTTTAAAGATAATAACCAACACTTTACACTTTGGAAAGTCAAAGGCTTTCACAGCCGGAATCCTTAGGTCGTTGTGGGTTTCCCAGGTTTTGAGGCCTCAAAGCCCGGGAAACTCACAGCAACTTTACACTTTGTCCAGAAACTAACTGGCAGCCAATGGAGTGAATTTAACATCATTGTGATACGTTCACTCCTTGCTGTTCCTTTAACCAATCTGGCTGCCCTATGGAATTTCTGAACTGTAGAGCTGGACGGGACCCCAAGAGCCATCTAGTCCAACCCCATTCTGCCATGCAGGAAGACACCATCAAAGCCCTCCTGAAAGATGACCACCCACCTTCTGTTTAAAGACCTCCAAAAATGAAGATTCCACCAGCCTCTAACACACCCTGTTCCATGGTCAAACAGCTTTTACAGTTAAAAAAAAAAAGTTGTTTCCATTGTTGTTGTTGTATTGCTGGTGGTACTACTACTACTGTTAACTTTATTTATATCATGCATTTTCCCCGAGACTGGGATTCAAGGTGGCTTACATATTGAATAAAGAGCAACATTAAAACCAAATTAAACTAGGAATCATATCAAAAACATACCCTCTAAAAGAGTTTTAAAACAGTAAACAATATAATTTAAAACAATATAGCACTTAACAGAACTTTTTCAGTTCTAAAAGCTTGTCTGAATAAAAACAAAGTATTTTCTTGAGGTTTGGTCCAACCTTTTCTGACAATTCTAGCCTCCCAAGGGACAAAGTTCCAAAGTCTAGGGGAGGCTACCGAGAAGGCCCCGTCTTGCATCCGCACCAACCGTGCTTGCAATGGTGGTGGGACTGAAAAAAAAGGGATTCTCCTGGTGATCTCAGGGCCTGGGAAGGCTCATACAGGGAGATGTGGCCTGCCAGACAGCTTGGACTTCAGCCATATGGAGTTTCCAATATTCAGGTAAAATCTCTTTTCTTGTAATTTTTGTTACAATTTTAATTTCTGTCTTACTTATGCATACCTTAGAATCATGGGATCACAGAATAATAGAGTAATAGAGTAATATGTTACCCTGATTTCTGGGTCCCTTGGGGGACACCTCACCGTGCTCCACGTGATGGGGACTGGAAACTAGCCAGAGCACAAGCCGTAGCAATGCAAGAGGCAGGGCAACCTAGCGGAGTCTTTTTACCCCCCAAACAAAAATGTCCAGTAAATGATTTTATTGAATAAAAGTCTCATACACCAACGCAATCATGCACATACGCACCCAAGAGCTATTAAGAAACAAAAGAGAGGAAATTGGATAGGGGAGTATTGGAGGGGTGCAGATGGGGTGATACTGCACCTTTTCCTGAAGTCCTGGGTCCGGGAAGGCAGCGGAGAAGCGGGGCTCTGCACGGAGAGGCCTGAGGGGATCACTCAATGGGTGGAGCAACGGTCTGCTGGGATGATGGGGAGTGATCCAAAGAATCGCTCAAAAACTGGGACTATTTGTAGGGGAAAAAGTACCTGGAGGACTAATCCTTTCCCGGGGAGAACAATGGGTATTGTAACGAGAAAGAAGCTCCACAATGGTAACTTCCTTTGCGTGATGAGATTACAAGGTGTTGCCAAAGTCTCAGGATCTTGGGCTGTGTTTGTTCGTGGTGTGACTTCACGTAAATGGTCCTCGCTTGATAGGATATTTGCTCAACTTGGGGCACACACGCTAATCCCCTCAAGTCGCCGTCTTGGGGCTGAGGACCCTTTGTTTATTGTGGGTTTACACATCTTGAGGTCTCCTGGGGCTACGTGACTGGGGATTTTACTGGCCTGACCTGGTTTTCGATCTTTGACCATCGCTGCCTACATGGTCATCCAGGCGACCTCTCAGGCACACAGAATCATATTTAATATCAAATTGTAGACCCCAGGATAGGGTTTCTCCATCAGAGTAACAAATATTAGAGTTGCAAGAGATCACAGGGGCCAGTCCAACCCCTGCTATGCATATTCCTAGTGGAAGTTTGTGTTGTTGTTGTTGTTGTTGTGTGACTTCAAGTCATTTCCAACTTACGGTGACCCTAAGGTGGACCTATTCTGGGGTTTTCTAGGGAAGATTTGCTCCGAGGGGGGTTGCCTTTGCCTTCCTCTGAGGCTGAGAGAGTGTGACTTGCCCAAGGTCACTCAGTCAATTTCCATGGCCAAATGGAGATTTGAATCCTGGTCTCCAAAGTCACATTCTAGCAGTCAAACCAATACACCATGCTGGTTCTCCTAATGAAAGTAGTTGGACATTTTTCTCTGATGCAGAACATCCATGATTAGTTCCAGGTGGCAGAAGTGAGGTTGTTCATGTGGCAGCATTGCTCGTGCATGATTTGCATGGAGGCATATGCGCAAACAGCAACGCATGTGATGTGCGAGCACATGCAGTTGCCACTGGGTATCTGTTGCACCACTTGCACATTGAATGGATAATTCTGCATTTGGAGATTTATGCTGTGCAACCTTCCTGTAGTTACTGAAGGAAATCAAAGTTATGGATGTCTGGTCTTTATGAGAAAACTACCACGTACGCTTCTAACGAAGCGTGCGACATTGTCTCTATAAATTCACTTACTCATGGCAGCAAACAGTAGCTCGTCATCAGAGCTATTCAGAGCGCGGAGAGGTGCAGTAGAGAAGTTCGCAGCTGGTTAAAAATAAATTCAGAGTGAAGATGCTTTTAGACAGTGGCTCATTTAGGCTGTTTTTCCTCTCCACTACAGACGTCCTCACTCAGTGAAGGCGGTCATCAGTGTTTGCAACTTCAGTAACTATGAAAATTCCAGTAGGTGGTAAACAGGAGGCTCATTACGCTCCAGCCTACCTTGCAAAACAACATCATGGCACAAGATGAAAAGGAAAATTAAAAGAGGCTCAAACCTTAACCGTAAATATTGCGGGGGGACAGGAATTAGCGCACTTATCTTACTGGGAAAAAAAAAGGAAGAAAGTACCGTGACAAATAAGTGTGTGTGTGTGTGTGTGTATGCACACATTTATGTGTTTGTGTGCATGCATGTGTGTGTGTGTGTGTTGGGAGATGTGTGTGTGTGTTGGGAGATGGGACAATCCAAAACCAGTGGATTCAAATTGCAAGAAAATAGATTGCACTTAAACATTAGGAAGAACTTCAAAATGACCCTGACAGATTGGAGAGCTGGGCCAAAGCTAACAAAATGAATTTCAACAGAGGGAAATGTAAGGTCCTGCACTTAGGCAGAAAAAGTGGAATTCACAAATATAGGATGGGGGACACATGGCTGGATGACAGTACATGTGAAAGGGATCTAGGAGTCTTGGTGGATCACAAGCTGAACATGAGTCAGCAGTGTGATGCGGCAGCCAAGAAAGCCAACACAATTCTTGGTTGCATCAATAGGAGTATGGTGTCTAGATTGAGGGAGGTAATGGTACCACTCTATTCTGCTTTGGTTAGATCTCATCTGGAATATTGTGTCCAGTTCTGGGCACCTCAGTTCAAGAAGGATATCGAAAGCTGGAACATGTCCAGAGGAGGGTGACCAAAATGGTAGAAGGCCTGGGTACCTTGGAGCCCTCTGAGGAACAGCTTAGGGAGCTGGGTATGTTTAGTATGCAGAAGAGAAGGTTGAGAAGGGACACGATAGCCAGGTTTAAATATTTGAAGGGATGTCATGTCAAGGACGGAGCAGGCTTATTTTCTGCTGCTCCAGAGACTAGGACAAGGAGCAATGGATTCAAACTACAGGAAAGGAGATTCCACCTGAACCTCAGGAAGAACTTCCTGATGGTCAGAGCTGTTCGGCAGTGGAATCTGCTGCTGCCTCAATGGAGTGTGGTGGAGTCTCCTTCTTTGGAGGTTTTTAAGCAGAGGCTGGATGGCCATCTGCTGGGACTGATTTGATGTGGATATCTTGCATGGCAGGGGGTTGGACTGGATGGCCTCTGTGGTCTCTTCCAACTCTATGATTCTAACTGTAATCACTGTTCAAGAGTGGCCCAGGCTGCCTTGGATCATGGTTGACTCTCCTTCTTCGAAGGTCACTAAAAAGAGGTTGGATGGGCATCTTTCAGGAGCACTTCAGTTGTCTATTCCTGCATGGCAGAACGGGGATGGACGAGAGCGGTCTTGTCCTCACTTCCAACTCTAACAGTCTACGATTCTGTGATTCCTGTAGCAAAATCCATCCAGTGTTCTCCACAGGATATGAGACAAATTATCTGAAAAACTCAGAGGCAAGGTTTACGTGGCCCTTGAGAAGCTTCAGTGTGACCTTAGCAGTGCAGTGACTCTCCCAGTCCCTCAGCTAAGCCCCCTCTTGTTCTGTCCCACCACCCAAAACACACTTTAAAATAGCAAGGATCTCCCCCTCTTCATATGTCAAAGGGCAATGGGGAAGGACGCAAAGTCATTTCTCATCATCCACATGGCAGCTGCAAGGGCTGCAACACAGCCACCTCTGCCTTCAAACAATGGCCTTGAGTTGGAGAGAAGCCCATGGTTCAGTGGGAGACCGCACGGCTTGTGTGCTGAAGGTCCCAGGCGCAACTCTGACTGGGGCCACTTCTGCACTAGCCTGTTATAGCGCTATGATTCCACTTTCAACATCCTATGGAATCCTGAGGTTTGCAGTTTCGGGAGGGGCCGGCCGGCCCCTCCCGAAACTGCAAACCCCAGGATTCCATAGGATGTTGAAAGTGGAATCATAGCGCTATAACAGGCTAGTGCGGAAATGGCCTGGGATCACCAAGTAGGCGAGGAGAACAACAGCTTGGTGAGCATCATCAGCGCTTGGCTAGAAAGACCCAAACGTCTGCCTCAGTGCAAAGGGAGGTCGGCAGACGCCTTGGGTTGGGAGGCTGTGTTGGCCTGGTGGGGGACACTGGAGGGCCAAAGTGGCTGCTCCCACCCTCTGGAGCTCCCTCCCACGGGATACTAGCCTGGCCCCTGTTATACCCCAAAGTAACCCTAAGAGAGGGCCCCTAAATTGACATGACTTCGCCCATATTGGATATTGGCCGGCAAAGGTCAGTTGCAAGTAAAAATTGGTTTTGAATTAAATTCTCAAGACCAGCAACACCTTTGCTGCCGTACGGGAACGTAGACGGCGTCCCTTAGGCTAAAGGACAACGACCTATTGTTCCCAGTCACGTATCTCTAGGCAGCCACAATAGACTCTCTCCTTGATTAACAAAAAGGCTGCCTCAGCCCCAAGCCACGCTGATGAACTTTGCAAGGATAGACCATCAAGGTCTATCTATTTGGAATGATAATCCTATCACCTATCTGGACTTTCCCAGGCGAAACAATACCGAGGAGGGGTCGCGATATTTGCCTGCCATTATATTCTGCAATCATTGCCCATTAACGCTGCTTTGCTAGCCTATACACCGCCTGAGGACAGAAATTGGCTATAAAAATCCTCACTTTCTGAGCCTCTTCGGAGAGCCTCCCAGACCGGACGAGGGCCCGTTTCGCTGCTACCGAGGTGTCCCGCTCAAGTCTCTCAGACGCTGCTGAGAGCTAAACGCGACTCGCGTATCCGACTTGCCGCGAAACCCCGCTGCTTCCAGCCTTCCGGCCCCGGGATCCAGCCTGTCCTTGGTGGTTTACACCGAGCCTCCGCTAATCTTCTCCTTTCCAGGACGCCTAGACTAAGGTCCGTACGCCCTCTCTCTCCCCAACTGTCTCTCATTTCCAACTTCATTTCCGTAGCCTTTGCGTGATTGTAGGATTATTTGTTAACGTGTGTTGTGATCTTTGTTAGCTTTAATAAATTTCCTTTAGACTGTTCCTCTGACTCTTGCGTGGTTCTGACCCCGTAGACATAGGATTAAAGATCCCTCGCCCTGACCTCTCGCAAGCTTTGAGTGTCTCTGCTAATTCCCTTGATTTGAAGTCTGTTTGGGTGTCCTCGAGATACCCCCAATTTTCAGGGTAACCACCCCTCCCTGCTTTCCTTGCACCAGCAGGCAAAGACCTTTTTTTGTTTCATCAGGCTTTTAATGTGTAAGCAGGAGAGCTTCTTATTTGTGTTTTATTTATTTTTGAAAACTTTTCCATATCTTTTATTGCGCTGTTGTTTTTAAGAGCTTTTTAAGCTTTATAAATTGCATTTCAAACTTTTACTGTACTGTAATTGTTTAAACACTGTAAACGGTTTAATTCTATTCTAATATTCACTTTTTGTATGTTTTGAATTGTATTGTTCTTTTAAATTGTGAGCCTCTTTGAGTCCTAATTTTCAGAAAAAAAAACAGGCTATTATTCTGCCCTGCAGGAATAATAATTATTAATATAGATAATACGTATTATTATAATATATTATATAAATTGATAATAACAATAATAAATAATTTTAAATGATTGATTTTATACTGTTTAATGTGGCTTTTTTAAAAAAAATTGTTTCTGAAATGTATTTTTAAGGGTTTTTATTGAGTCTCTTTGAAAGCTGTCTTGGGACCTACTCTGGGATAAAGGCAGCATACAAATGATATAAGTAAATAAATGAATAAATGATGTGCAGTGTGCACGAGTACACACTGTGCATGGAGGTGCATCATGCGTTGGGTTGTGCTTTTGATTGCACATTTAGGCTCTTCATCCAGTTATACAGTGTTGCCCTTTATCGCAAGGACAGCGTAGCCCAATGAATGCATAACTAACGCATGCAAAAAGTTGCACTATGTAACCCCGATGTAGTACATCAGCTCCTGTCTTGTTGGTCTTGTTGCTGCTGCTGAAGGCCATGACATCTTCTGTCATCATCCACGTTCCTTCTCTCTGCCTCTTGCTGACAGCTTCCTTTAACCACCACCTATCAGCTGATGCTCTGCCCCTCCACTCCTCTACTGAGAAGGGCACTGAAAGGAAAAGGTCAATGGCATCATTGCAATCTGATCATCTGGAGAGGCTGTCATTACTCTAATGGCCAGAGGAACCAAACTGCATTTTTATCCCTGCACGATGGAGAGATCTCCATAACCCGATTATCATGATCTCTCTTGCGTGAAAGCAAGGTGGAAGAAATTGTCTTATTGTTATTTCAATTGCGGAGGACACCGTACAGGGAAGATTCTGTTCAGATAATAACCAGGAGCCTGCTGAATGAATTTTGCCTGCTCTCTCAACTAAGAATGGGAAGATCTGTCAGGTTTATTTTCTCCTGAATGCAATGGGTTTTTTTTCAATAAATAAATAAATGGCCCAGGTTCTTGCTGTCCAGATGTGAATGCATTTATATTCTTCATAGGACAAAATAAAGAGACCACCACCTTCCGTAAGTGCTGGATTTTCTTTTGTTGGATGTTTCTAAACAGATGTTGGATGGCCACCTCTCAGGGATAATTTGCTTTGCCTGTGAATTCCTGAACTGGCAACAGGGGGTGGACGACATGGCCCTTGGGTTCCCTCCAATGTTACAATTCTATGATTATGCTTTGATGAACTGTATGAATGTTGGTCAATTCTTTTAACAGTGAGCCGGAACAAATTGTTCCCTATTTGCAACGGGCAAATTCAAAAGGTACACCTCCGGAGAAGATCTTCAAGAACTTTTAACTGCCTCTGCCATAGATGAGACAGAAGAACTTGCTGGAGGGAGAAAAATATGGCAACCCTAATTGAGCAGGAACATGGTTGAATTCCTATAGAGTTAAGCACTCAAAAGTTCTGGGTCTGGCCACCTCTGGATTTCTCTGTGGAAAATTTTGAATGCTGAGATGTTTTCAATTAACAAAATGGAAATTTAAAAAATTCTTGCTTTTAAGCAAATGTAACTTCATTTGTATGCTGTTGCGTTTGCACCTTGGGTATTTTATGGAGATACTAGTTCTTCATCTTGCAGGCCTGTTGACCCATTTTTTTCTACATGGTTTGCATAGCTGTTTGGGTTCATGGAATGCTCATGGAGCATGTGTTGCATTGCCCCGTATCATGCAAAGTACAGTAAAAAATGTCCTAACTTTGCATTTGTCATTGCAAATTCCAAGACCCATCCCACCACTGTGCTAAAGTTGAGAGGTACAATGATCAGCTATGTGAGATCTTTCCTAAGGAGTAGCAATGCATAGATCTGAAAGGTTAGGGACAAGATCACTGTCAGAAAATGGAATTGCTTGAAAAGTAAAACCCCTGTACTGTGCCATAGAAACCATGAAAGACTTACGGAGGCTCACTTGGGACTGATGGGAGACCGTTTGAGAAGTGTTTCATTTGTTAACACAAAAAAATGTTAAAGCAACACTTTCAGAATGGTTTGTCACTGGGAGAACAACAGAAGAGGAATGAGATGAGATGATAAGTTCCAGCCAACGATGTTATTATCCTGCTGGAGTTGTGAGTCATGCGTAAATACATTTTTGTACACAATTCTAGCTGAGCTGCATATTTTTGTATGCAGTTTTGCCAAATATATGGGTTTCAGCAAATATTTCTTCCCAAGGGCCACCATTCCAACCCCATCCTGCCATCCAGGAAGACACAGGCCATTTCTGCACAAGTCTGTTATAGTGCAATGATTCCACTTTCAACCTCCTATGGAATCCTGGGGTTTGCAGTCCCTCACGAAACTGCAAACCCCAGGATTCCATAGGAGGTTGAAAGTGGAATCATGGCGCTATAACAGACTCGTGCGGAAATGGCCACAATCAAAGCACCCCTGACAGATGATAGCCCAGCCTCTCTTTAAAAACCCCCAAAAAGGGAGACTCCATGACACTCTCAGGCAGCAGCACATTCCACTGTCTAACTGCTCTTAACTTCAGGAAGTTCTTCCTCATGTTTAGAGGTTTTCTCTTTTCCTGCAGTTTCCAGGCCTTTGGCCATTTTGGACACCCTCCTTTGGACATGTTCTAGCTTATCAATACCTTTCTTGAATTTTGCTGCCCTATATTCTGACATAGGGATGGGGGAGGGATGAGTGATGGCCTGGACTGGAGTTGTGCATGGACCATGGACAGAACTGATTAAAGCAGGGAATAAATGACTGCAGTGGCATTGTTGCTGAATGTTTTTCTCTCCCTGCTAGTCAGAGAAGGGGTACCTCTGAGCATATGCGGAGTAGGCCACTTTGTGCCGATAGGAGATGGAAGGCACAGCGTAGAAGGATGCTTAGAGAGCAGTGGCAGCTGCTGGCCCCACGTTGATAAACTGGTGAACCCACTCTGGGCTTTAGTCTGAACTTTAAATGAGCCATCAAAGGTGATGACCCCCTCTTTGAGTGAGGAATAAGGTTCAGTACCTTAGACAGCTCCTTTAAAGTATCTATCAGTGGTTCCTAAACATTGATCCTCCAAGTGTTTTTGATTTCAGCTCCCAGAAGCCCCAGGCAGCTTGGCCAACAGCTGCGTTCTACCTTACCAAGCATTATTGTCTTTTCTAGTGAGAGGTATCTTCTCATGACATGTCCAAAGTACAACAGTTTCAGCTGAATCATCTTGGCTTTTGGGGAGAGTTCAGGCTTGATTTGCTTGAGGATCCATTCATTTGTCTTTGCAACTCTTCTCTAGCACCACGCATGGTACTATGGCCCACGGGCATGTGTCCATCATGTTTCTCTTAAGAGCTCTCTCCTAACATCTGTCTTTTATATACACCAGTGGGGCACCAGTGCAACACACATACAAACGCCTGTGAGTCCTGGCACCAGTTGGAAGTGGGGACTGGTGGAGGCGCATGCCCAAGCAGTAAAGACACCTTGCGTACAAAATCAGAACTTCCTTCTCCTTCGGTGTTGCTCACCCTGAGATGCATCTCCCCAGCTGAAGACCTGGAGGAGTGTAGCTGTTCCTTGAGACCTGGCAACCCCGAGCTAAACAGGACTTTTATTGATCTGGGAGGACCCATGGTTAACTGCGTGGTGGGCGCGGAGGGAGAGGCAGGACCCTCCCAATCCCAACAGGCCCAAACCAAGGAATCTGAGATGAGCCAGAATGAATGATTGAGAACCACTGGTGTGGTGGTTATACAACTAGGGCTGGAAAAGTGTGGAATGTGGACCATGGCCATTTCCTCACTAGATTGTTATAGTGCTATTATTCCACTTTCAACATCCTATGGATTCCCGAAGTTCCCTAAACTGCAAATCCCAGGATTCCATAGGACGTTAAAAGTGGAATAACAGCACTATAACTATCTAGTGCAAAAATGGCCCATATGTGATCCCAAGTTGTATGCATTCCCAAAGCATTTTTGGGGGCACTGTACTTGCACAACATCCATTTTTTCCCCAAGGTGACTTCAGGTTGACCTTCTGTTGCAAAAAAGGCTCCCTTGAGCCTTAAAAATGCTCTGTGAGAAGGAGGCAAAAATATGGTAAAACATGACAAACATGAGTTCCAAAGCAGACTCCAGGCCTCTGACAGTTGTCCATTTCTGTTATAGAACTTTGGAAAGGGACTTGGGACATCAACGTTCCGGTTTTGATTGGAGCTGTGAAACTTACCTTGAGCTAGTCATACATTTGGATGTAAAAGCAATGAATGAATCAATGTTAAACTCAAATAGCATCTTCCAAAGCTGCATCCTACCAGCCTTGAATCTAGAGTGATTTGTTCTTTCCTCAGCTCTTCCAGGAGACAGAGTTCCCCGCCACGTATTCTGGACCATGTTATCCATCAGTTAGATGCACTCTGTCTCCTGGCATCCTCCAGCAGTTTCGCTGTCCCGTGAGCCCATGGCAAGGTTCTGCACGATGGCTTCTGCTGTCCTTCATCTTTTTGCTTAGCCAGCCCATGACAATGCAGTTGCTCGTTACTGTCTCCAATTAACTGACACCTCTGTGTTCCAAGTTCACTCAATGAACTCAGTTCCCTGTGGTTCATCTTTAGTGCTAGTGACGGAAAAATTCGGAGGATAATCTAAAACCCTAGCCAAGAATATAGCAAGAAAAAGACCCAGAAGACTGCAGATCTCATCTTTCTGTCTACAAGCTTTTCATGCTCATATTGGAATGGGTAATCATTATTCTGGAGCAGACTGCAGACAGATCCTTAAGATCTTCCAATATAACGGCATGGATTCCAATATTTCAGAGGTGCACCACTGTCAGATTGGGGGCTGCAGTGACCCCACCCCAGGACTTCAGAGGACTGCATTCTGCTATTTGCACCCTTCCACCCGCAAATATAACTTTTAACTTATAACATTTTTGCACGGAGGGGGAAGGAATAAATTCAGAATGACATGACTATACCAGCCCCATGGCACCCGCTTTCCTCAGCTCTGCACTTATTTGATCACTTGCTAGTACTCACCTTGGTTTCCAACTTTGACATTGCAAATATAGCCTAAATTCCTGCTGGGTAGCTATAGAATCATAGAGTTAGAAGAGATACAAAAGGCCATTTAATCTGAGGTCCTGCTGTGCAGGAATTCATAGCTAAAGCATTCCAGAGACATGGCCAACCACACTCCATCTGAAGACCTTCAAGGCAGCAGACATTCCATTGCTGAACATCTCTTACCATCAATATGCGGAGGGAAAAATACTCTTCTTCCTTCGCTAGCCATTTCTGCACTAGCCTGTTATAGTGCTATTATTCCACTTTCAACCTCCTATGGAATCCTGGGGTTTGCAGTTTAGGGAGGGGCCTCAAAGGATCGCTGAAAGCAAAGGAATTCATATTCAAACTTCAAAATCTCAAAGGCCTGGATTGTTATGGATGATTCTGTTATTCCATGTACTCAATGAGAATGAGTGTGGTGTAGTGGTCTGTCTAGGACTCTGAGAGTCCAAAGTCACACTCTCTCAGCCTCAGAGGAAGGCAACATTAAATATCCTCTCAAGCAATCTTGCCAATGAGAGCTAGTGTGGTTACACCTTTGAATGTTGGACCAGGACTCCAGGAGACTAGGGTTTGAATCCCCACTCAGCCATGGAAGCCCCCCGGGGGGGGGGGCTTGGACAAGTCACATTCTCTCAGCCTCTGAAGAAGGAAAAGGCAAACCCCCTCTGAACAACTCTTGCCAGGAAACCCCATGATAAATTCACCCTAGAATTACCAAAAGTCCCAAATAGCTTGAAGACACACAAGAACTCCAAAAATAGTACTAAATGGTTGTGACTTTTTCAGAAAAACATGAACAGTGTAAGGTGAGATCAAGACCCAGTTCCCATTTTCTCTTTGTACCAAACTCATTCAAGGAAAAAGCCAAAGTACAAGAAACTGATTCAGTTTATGGGATCAATACGCTGGCAAAAAGTCAGGGAAGCAGGAGTTTTCCGGTTTCTGAGCAGGCCTCAGATGACCTTCTCTTGGCTTTGCAGGGCACGGTTTCCAAAGGGGGATTTGCACAGTTGCTGCCTGAACCCAATTTGCTGGACTCATGGCATTCCTTCCCTCCATGTTTTGACACCCGTGGAGATGAACCGTGTTGTGATCTGATTGTGCAAAAGTTTTCCCTTTATCACCCCCAGCCATCGCTCCCGGGCTATTGATTCCTAGCCAACTATTAACTAGAAGTGACCTTAGCGGCTCAAAAACACCTGGGCAAGACATGAAAAGTAGGCAGAAGCCAACACGGCCGAGGTACGCCGGGTGTGACGCTCCTACCCCCACCCCAAGTCCTACCCCCCCCCCCCTTTGCAACCGGGTATTTTTCCATCGAGCCGGCGATCCAGCAACTGCAGGGAAGCTGTCAGGGGAAACTGAGAGGCAGAAAGGGAAGCAAAGCATTGGTGAAATTTTGGCATAGTTGCTTTCCAGGATAAAAACTGAGTCTGTACTCAAGGATATCGGCTAAGCTTGGAAAAGGTACCTTTTGGGGACCAGAACTCTCAAATGTGCTCTGTACCCCAGTGACCATGCTGGTTGGAACTTTCTCGGTGTCGTAGTACAAAAAGTCTGGCAAGGTTGCTTTTCCAGATAGAAGTGGGACTGCAACCCAAGC
Organism: Cyclura pinguis; assembly: GCA_030412105.1. Classification (NCBI taxonomy): domain Eukaryota; kingdom Metazoa; phylum Chordata; class Lepidosauria; order Squamata; family Iguanidae; genus Cyclura; species Cyclura pinguis. The sequence goes on from CM059601.1 coordinate 3,858,448, forward strand.
GACTGTTTGAGCTTGGAAAAGTTAGCATTTTAGTATTTATTAATTATTACCTTTATTTATATCCTGCTTTTTTCCTGCTAAGGACTCAAAGCAACTTACAGCAGTTTAAAAAGACATAGTTAAAAATAATGAAATACAAAAGTTAAAACACAAACTAAGCAATCAAATAAGAATTAAAACAAAGTTATGATACATAATTAAAACACAAACATTCATACATTCTGCATAGCGCATAGTCAGCACCTTTTGTCAGCGGGTAATGATCACATATTTAACGCCTGCAAAAATAAAAATGTCTTTAGTTGTGTGTGGAAGGAAGGAAGGAAGGAAGGAAGGAAGGAAGGGTGCCAGTCTGAATTCTCTGGGAAGGGAGTTTTAGAGCCTGGGGCAGCCACTGAGGGCCTTTCTGCACTACACTGTTATAGTGCTATTATTCCACTTTCAACATCCTGTGGAATTCTGGGGTTTGTAGTTTCCTGAGGCCAAAGAGCTCTCTGACTGAGAAGTCTAAATGCCCCTCCCTAAACTGAAAATCCCAGGATTCCCAGAGCCCTTTTGTGTTTTAGTAGTTTAACATTGAATGTTTTACTTAGTTAGCAAAAGAAAAAGAAAGAAAAATGGTCCAGAGTGCAAAGACACCCATGGGTGCATCCACCCTTTTCTCGATGGGGTATTCTGGTTGGTCTTTGCAGTCCTCTGCAGGTCTTTGCATCTCTAAGTTGAGGCTAAGATCCAGTTTTGCAACATCCCTGTGCCTGGTGTGCATGGAGTGATGCACATAAGCCTACTTCTTCCCGTTACCCTGGACTGATGGATAAGGTTGTTGCAAGAGCAAGGCAAAAATCAGCTCCACTTTTGGCGAAACCCTACATCGGAGGAGACAAACAATTTCTGTTCTGATTAATCAACTTTCTGAGTTTTACACATTGTCTTGCTTGCAAGATGCTATCATGCAAGCAATTTGAGGAGACAAACAATTTCTATTCTGATAAATCAGCTTTCTGAGTTTTACTCATCGTTTTGCTTGCAAGATACTATCTCATCTTCGTTAACATCATCATTGACATCTTTATTCATGCCCTGCCTTTCCCCTTAAAAACAGGGACTCCCGGTGGCTTATAGGTTAAAATAAGTACAGTCCTGTTACAACATAAAAAAGAGCAGCATTAAAATGGAATTAAACTGTTAATAGTACTAAAGACAGTTTAAAACATACGACCATTCCCGCACGAGTCTGTTATAGCGCGATGATTCCACTTTCCACCTCCTGTGGAATCCTGGGGTTTGCCGTTTCGGGAGGGGCCGGCTGGCCCCTCCCGAAACGGCAAACCCCAGGATTCCACAGGAGGTGGAAAGTGGAATCATTGCGCTATAACAGACTCATGCAGGAATGGCCTTACAATTAAACATGTTTAAAAGTAGGTTAATAAAACAGCACAATTAAAACAGGGTAGTATGCTCTTAAAGAACTTTTGTTAAAAACCTTGAGTTGGAAAAAGCTTGTTGGGATAAAAAAAAAAAGTCTGCTTGCCAATGGCATGACAGCCAGGACTGACCATTGCCACCTGCCTGGGGAGAGAGTTCCGGAGCCCAGGGGCAGCCACCGAGAAGGCCCTGTTATACATCCCCCCAATTGTACCCAGGGGCGTATCTAGGGCGGGGCAAGTCGGACACGTGCCCTGGGTGCCAGAAAAGCTGTGCCCCCCCCAGCCCCGTTGCTCTGGACGTCTGGCCCAGCAGTGCACCCTGAAAGCAGCAGCGTTCCCCGCCGTCGCCAGGGTTGTCCTCTGCTCGGAGTGGTGGCGGCGGCAGCAGGAGAAGGAGCACCTCCGTCCGGGCCTGGACCATTGCCACTCTCGCTGGGATTGTCCTCGGCCCAGCGTGGCCGCGGTGGGAGAAGGAGCACCTCCACCTGGGCCTGGCCCACCTCTGCCGCCACCCTCTCCAGGGTCATTCTTGGCCCAGGGTGGCGGCAGCAGGAGAAGTAGCACCTAGGGGTGCAACTTCCACACTTGCCACAGGTGCTGTTGAAGCTCGATACACCACTGACTGTACCTGCGGTGGCTTTAGGGTTGGAAGAAGGGCCTCTCCGAAGGATCTCAGGGCCCCGGAAGTCTCCTTCGGGGATATATGGTCTGTCCGATAGCTGGGACCTAAGGCTATCGTACTTTATAGGTCATAAGCCGGCACCTCTTCACTGAACAACCATGGCAGTGAGAGCGCTGTATGCGCAGAACTGGAAAAGCGTCTCTGTTCCTTCACAGGAACACTGGCTGTTGAAGACGTCGATTCGGCAGAAATGGGTAAATTAACTATTTTAATTAAAGAAGGGTCTTTGGTTAAATTTAAAAATGATTGGGATAAATTGATTGTGTATCTAAGCAACTGTTGGGGGAAAATGTCAATTATTGGTTTTGAAAATAAGTTTATAATTATAATTATAATTATTAAATACTAGGCAGTGGTGTCACGATAGACATACTATAAGAGGGGTATTTCATAGATTATCGTAGAACTGAAAAGAAGTGGGTTGGAAGTCATTTGTACGTATTTTTGGCCCTCTTTTAATTCAGTTGTAGTCTAGTTTAATTTTGTATTAGATCAGATATTTTGTATTAGATTAGAGTTTCTTTGTCTGTTTTTTTATTGTCTTTTTGATCCCTTATATATTGTTTTATATATTAAATACATGTTAATAATTTTTTTTTTAAAAAAAAGATATAAATAGCACCTCAATGAGAAACGGTTTCCTGATTTTTGGATACATGTACAATGTGGTTCTGGGAGTGTTTTTGACTCCTCCGTGATTTCCGGAGGTCTTCGGGAAGAGTAAATTCGCCTTCCCACCCATTGAAGCTCAGCAGGAACTAATAGATCCCATGTTAGTGGAATGGTGAATCTGCTGTGGGCTTTAGTTTGAACTTTAAGGGAGGTGCTAAGCCTATTTTGCTGGGAGGGAGAGTTCAGCACCTTGGAGAGATCCTTCAAACTTTGGACTGAAGCCCAGAGTGGGTTCCCTGACCTATTGCCATGAAAGCTCATATTGGCTACCGTTGGAGTTGCTCCTGGGGCACCGGACCTCTTATTATGGCCATGAACTGTCAGATATCAAATTATACACTCTCTGTATATAGTACAGGCAGGCAATTCATCACTAATTTTCTTCTTGAAAGAAGCAATGAGTAATTTTAGCAATTTTGTTCCGATTCTAAGAATGCTTCAAAAACCGCACAGTTTTTGAAGCTTGTACGCAATTTGGAAATCAGTCTATGCAAAATTTTCATGTGGATGTTTTGCAGAGAAAAGAGCATTCTCTGTGCAGGGAACAGTGCAGGGAACAGTGTGCTTTTTTTTTCTGTGCAAAAATTAACATTTCTGCTGTTCTCAGTGCAAATCAACCATGATGGAATTTTGCAGGGAATGTCCCCAACTGGTGCATATTCTCCACAGGAAACAGCTTATTTTGTGGAAAACAGCAATGTTCAAATGTTACACAGAATATAGCCTGAACTGCAGAGAGTCTCATTGGTCTAGGTGTCTTTTCGTTAGGTTTCTGAATATTCAAAAAATGTGTTTTTAGATCATTTTAAAAAATGGTTTTGAATGTTCTTTCCATTGTTTGTAAAATGTGGATAATGTAATTTGGGCAGGAATAAGTTACAGGAACAGGACTTCTAGCATAGCAATTGTCTGAAAAATGAGAATGGTCTGTATCCTATTGATCAGTCCTGACTAGGATGCTGTTCACACTACAGAGTTATAGCGTTCTGATATCACTTTAAATGCCACAACTTCATCCTATAAAATCCTAGGATCTGCAGTTTGGGAAAGGGCTTAGAATTCTTCATTGGAGCATTCGAGTACTGCAGCCCTAATCTACTAGTCCTCAAACTGTGGCACTAGATGTCCCCAGGGGAGAATTCTAAGTACCTCACCAAACTATAAATCCCAGGTCTCTACAGAATGTAATCATGGTAGTTAAAAAGGATACTATAATCGTATCGTATGTAAGAGTAAACCCATTGGAACAATTGTTGAACATGTAAATCAATCCCATTGATTCAATGGGTCTACTTTAATTGGGGTTCCCAACACTTTTGGAGTCATTCCTTCTCCTGCCCTTGCCTTCCATTTGCAACTCCGGTCCGACTCTCTGGCTCTTCAAACTACTCTTTCTCGTTTCTGGCAGCCAACTGAACTCAAAGGTGCTGAGTCACGGTTTTTGTATTTCCAGGCATTTCTCAGTTCAGGAAACTTTCTACTTCGGTTAAAACATTAATCCCCCAGTGACGGTGATGGCTGCCACTTCCTCCCTTTCTGGATGTCTCCCAAGGGCAGGGTGTCCCCTTAAGGTTTCGGTCACTTTTTCCTGGCTATAGAGCCCCAGCCCGACTGTCACACAGAAGCGTAACTGGCCAATTCCTGGTGGACCACAGAATCATAGAATCCTAGAGTTGGAAGAGACCCCAGGGGACCATCCGGTCGAACCCCGTTATGCCATGCAGGAAGACGCCGTCAAAACATTCCCAACAGATGGCCATCCAGCCCCTGTTTAAAAATCTCTAAAGAAAGAGAATCCACCACGCTCTCAGGCAGCAGTGTATTCCACTGTCAATCTGCTCTTAGGAAGTTCTTCCTAATTTTTAGATGGAATCTCTTTTCCTCAAGTTTGAATCCACTGCTCCATGTCCAAGTCTCTGGAGCAGCAGGAAACAAGCTTGCCCCATGTCCCAGATGACATCCTTCAAATACTTAAACATGGCTGTCATGCCACCTCTTAACCTTCTTTTCTCCAGGCTAAATATACCCCTTCGGGAAATCAGCCTCTCCCAAAACTGCAAACCCCAGGATTCCATAAGATGTTGAAAGTGGAATAATCGTGCTATAACAGTGTAGTGCGGAAATGGCCATAGACTTGTTGGGACACATTGTGGTAGACTTCAAAGGATTTCCAGAAGAGGGCAGAATAGGGACCCTTCTGCAAAGCCAAGCACCTGGTGTTTTGATAGCTTGTTGCATCTGTCATAGAAGCCGCTCTTGAGCATCTGAGAACCGGTGCATGAACATCTGAAAGGAGAGGAGGGAGCTGGGTGATCTGGGTCACCATCCATCACTGCATCTTGTCACCTTCTACCTCGGGCCAGTCACAAGTTCAACGTGGTTTCTGTAGCTTGTGACAATTTGCAAGGTCACCAGCGAGTTGCTCTTTGCTCCCAAGGTGCACTGGTTGGTGGCTTGGCTGGTGTAGCAATGAGGAGGAATTAGGTCATTGCCCCCCCCACCAAAAAAAAGAATTCTGCTCCCCAGCTATAAAATTATTCTTCAGTCTTCAAGATTCTAGCATTGCAGTAACTTAAAACTTCGGTTGAGCCTTTGGAAATAGAGTTTAGGCATCCCAAGGAAAGGGGTGGGCAGAATGAACTGGGGAATGAGAATCCAGCATATTGTAAGAGCCGTAGATGGAAAGGAGTTTCAGTGTCTCATTCTCTGCAATGCTAGAAGTTTGAAGACTGGAGGAAGATTTCACCGGGCAGGACAAATTCTTCTAGGGAGGCAATGACTTCATTTCGCCCCTACATCGATAGATATAGCCCAGTGGAGAAACAAGCTGAGGTTCCTCTTAGACCATTTCTGCACTAGACTGTCATAGTGCTATTATTCCACTTTCAACCTCCTATGGAATCCTGGGCTTGGCAGTTTAGGGAGGGGCCTATAACAGTCTAGTGCACTGTAATAGTCTAGTGCAGAAATGGCCCTAGACTTCAGGGAAGGAGTAGTGAAAAGAACAGAGCTGGCCAAAGCTTAGACAGAATTTTAGCCTTGGCTGGCGAGATGTGATGTTCAGCTTTCAAGTTCTTTCCCACAACATCTCCATGCTATTCCCATGGAAAGACCTGCATGGTAAGATCCAAACTTCGGCTGGTCCCAGGGACTGCGGTCAGATTGTCAGTGAGTGCTGGCTACAGGAATCACACACAACTCTCGTGTTGCAACAGCTCCAACGGTGGCCAGTTTGTTTCCAGACACAATTCCAAGTGCTGGTTATGATGACCTAGAAAGCTCTACGCAGCTCCAGGCTATTTGAAGGACGGTATTTTCCCACATAAACCTGCCTGGGCTCTAAAATCCTCAGGGGAGGTGCATTTCCCTATCTCACTATCTTCAAAGACATGTTTGGTAGGCATGTGGGGAGGACCTGCTTGGGGGCTGCCCCCACACTTTGGAACTCCCTCCCCAGCCAAGTTAGGATGGCTGTTTGCTTTTCAGCAGCAGATTGAGATCCTTTTATTTCAGGAAGTGTTTGGGAACTGGTTGTTAAAAGGAGAATGCTTTTTTACCGTGCTGTCCTGCAGTTTTTAAAATAATATTTTAGATGGTTTTAATTCTGCTGTGGGCGAACACTATTTTTATCTCAGCTTTTGTATGGTTTTCCATTGTTGTTGTCGTGTGCTTGCAAGTTGTTTCTGACTTATGGCAACCCTAAGACAATCTTATCTTGGGGTTTTCTGGGGCCGAGAATGTGTGAGTTTCCATGGCTGAGCAGGGAATCAAACCTTGGTCTCCAGGGCCATAGTCTAATATTCAAACCGTTATACAATGTTGTCTCATGTATTTAGATACATCTGCTTTTATTGCAGTTTTCTGCCTTTTATAAGCTACCTTGAGTCCCAGGCCATTTCCACACTACACTGTTATAGCGCTATGACTCCGCTTTCAACATCCTATGGAATCCTGGGGTTTGCAGTTCGCCCCTCCCGAAACTGCAAACCCCAGGATTCCATAGGATGTTGCAAGCGGAATCATAGCGCTGTAACACTCTAGTGCAGAAATGGCTCCAGTCTGGAAGAAAGGCAGGGTATAAATAAAGGGATGAGGATGTTCTTATTATGTGTCTTCAACTAGACTCCTGCTTCTGGAAACACTCTTTTAGGTTTTTCTTTGTTCATGGGGGTTTGCCTTGGTCTTCTTCTAAAGCTGAGGGAGTGTGACCCGCCTAAGGTCACCCAGGAAGGTTCTACAAGCTGAGCAGAGATTTGAACCCTGGGCCGTTTCTGCACTAGGCTGTTACAGCACTATGATTCCCCTTTCAACATCCTATGGAATCCTGGGGTTTGCAGTTCGCCCCTCCCGAAACTGCAATGTCATAGCACTATAACACTCTAATGCGGAAATGGCCCTGGTCTCCTGTAGCCCTTCTCCAACAGTCTGGCCACACTGGCGTGCCATGATGAGATGAGCTGTTACATACTCATCCGGATGTCCTGAGAACGACAAAAACACGAGCGTGTGGGAAGAGTCCATGAGAAGTCTGATTGCGCCACCAGCTGCAACACTGACGCAACGCGTGGTGCTCTCCATCCCGTGACTTTCCTGGGCCCCTTTGTCTGCACTCGGGGTTCAGGAAGTGGTGGCCCTCTTGCTTAACTCGGTGACTCAGAGACACAAACCTCAGTGGCGTTTCCCCTGCGTTTGTGATTTATCCTTGCCACGTTAACCGCGTTGGGAAACGACCAGGGTGGGGTGCGGTTGTGGGACAGGGAGAAGAGAAGAGCTTTTAAGGGACTGTCAGTTCTCCTGCATCCTTGGAAGATGTAGGGTCAAGGGCAACCAATGCCTTCCATGTCAGAGGGGCGGTGAATCCATTCCAGGTGGAGATCTTCAGGGCACTGAACCTCTGTTTGGTATCTGCCTTCAAGTTGACTCCAACTTATGGCAAGATTCCTTGACAAGATTGGTTCAGAGGAGGTTTGCCATTGCTTGCCTCTGAGGCTGAGAAAGTGTGACTTGCCCAAGGTCACCCAGTGAGTTTCCATGGCTGAGCAGAGATTTGAGGGTCATACTCCAACACACAAACTACTACACCTTACTGGTTGTCAGGAAAGATATATTCAGAGAGGGTTTTCCAGTGCTTTCCTCTCAAGCTGAGAGGGTATGGCTTCTATGGCTGAGCAGGGATTCACACGTTGGCTATTTCCGCACTAGCCTGTTGTAGCGCTATGGTTCCACTTTCAACATCCTATGGAATCCTGGGCTTTGCAGTATAGGGAGGGGCCTTTAGAATTCTCAGCCAGAGAGCTTTTTGGCCTCAGGAAACTACAACCCCAGAATTCCGCAGGATGCTGAAAGTGGAATAACAGCAGTATAACAGTGTAGTGCGGAAAGGCCCAGAGAGTTGGAAGACACCCCAAGGGCCATCCAGTCCAAACCCTTTCCGCCACGCAGGAATACCCAATCAAAGCACTCCTCAGAAATGGTCATCCAGCCCCTATTTAAAAACGTCCAAAGAAGGAGACTCCACCCTTAGAAGCAGCATATTCCATTGCCAAATGCTCTTATCCTTAAGAAGTTCTTCCTGACCCTTAGGTGGAATTTCTTTTCCTGTAGTTTGACTCCGTTGCTCCATAGCGTCCTAGGCCATTTCTGCACTAGACTGTTATAGCGTTATGATTCCACTTTCAACATCCTATGGAATCCTGGGGTTTGCAGTTTCGGGAGGGGCCGGCCGGCCCCTCCCGAAACTGCAAACCCCTGTATTCCATAGGATGTTGAAAGTGGAATCATAGCGCTATAACAGCGTAGTGCGGAAATGGCCCCAGTCTCTGAAGCAACAGAAAACAAGCTTGCTCTATCTTCCATATGACAGCCTTTCACATAATTAAGCATAGCTATCAAGTCCCCTCTTAACCTTCTCTTCTCCAGATGAGCACCGTTATCTGCTGCTACTCTATACATAGAAGTATGGCTTGTTACTCTTATTTGGTTTTTGGCCCCTTGCATTTATTTATCTATTTTATTTAAGGTATTTTACCCAGTGCTGGCTGGTGGCTGCCGTGTCATTGGAGTGGAACATCTTCTCTGAATTTCAGTCTGAACTTTAAAAGAGTTACCTGGTGCGGGGCGGGAAGATGTATTTAGGGAATAGGATTCAGCACCTTGGATATATCTGTTTCTTTATCTGTTTGTTCATTCTGCTCCCAAAATGGACTTTAACAGCGCAAATTAAAACATAGTGGAGCTAAGAAACAATGATGACAAAAACAGTTTGAAAACAATTACATACATGGCCCTATTAATTAATTAATTAGAAATAAATTTATTGATAATTGAATCAACCAGTCAACCAGCTGGCCCCTCCCGAAACTGCAAACCCCAGGATTCCATAGGATGTTGAAAGTGGAATCATAGCGCTATGAGAGTGTAGTGCGGAAAAGGCCTATAACTGTCAAGTGCGGAAATGGCCTAGGGCTCTGGAGGCCAAGATTCAAAGCTCTGCTTGGCCATAGAAACTCACTAGGAGGTCATGGGCCAGTCACATTCTCTCAGCCTCAGAGGAAGGCAAATACAACCTTCCTCTGCACAAATCTTGCCAAGAAAACTCTGTGATAGTTTCACCCCAGGGTTGCCATAAGTCAAAGATTTGAGGTCAGTAGTTACAGGTATAGATTAGTGTACTAAGTTCATTACTTTTTATCACAGAATTGAATCTTGGCAACAGATATTAACTTTAGTGATGATCTGTCATTTACTAGATTAGGGTTTCAGCAGGATTCCTACTTGTTGTTGGCAGCAGGGGTGGGAACCAACCCTTTAATTATGTATAGTTGTTTATTAGTTTAGGTTGATGTTTGTAGTTTTGTTATTTTGTGGGTATTGTTTTTTTGGGTAGTCTCAAGAGTATTATTTTTTATTCTGGATGCTTAATTTGTCTTCAAATAGGTGCTTTTTCCCCTTCGTACGTGATTTTTATTTGCTTAGTTTGTGTTTGCTGTTCTTCTCCATGTTTTTATATAATAAATAGAAGAAAGGAGAAAAAATAAATGACTTGAAATGACACGACAACCAGTGCAGTAGAGATAGCCATGGGTCTAGGGCCCTTTCCACACTACACTGTTATAGTGCTATTATTCCGCTTTCAGCATCCTATGGAATACTGGAGTTTGCAATTTAGGGAGGGGTATTTAGAATTCTCAGCCAGAGAGCGATTTGGCGTCAGGAAACTACAAACCCCAGGATTCCACACGAGGGCCATTTCCGCACTGGACTGTTATAGCGCTATTATTCCACTTGCAACATCCTATGGAATCCTGGGGTTTGCATAAAACTGCAAACCCCAGGATTCCATAGGATGTTGCAAGTGGAATAATAGCGCTATAACAGTCCAGTGCGGAATGGGTCGAAGTTAAAAGTGGAATGATAGCACTATAATAGTGTAGTGCGGAAATGGCCTACGGGACAACCATCTACCTGCCACGGCTACGTCCTATGCAATTTTGGGATTTGTAGTTTGGTGAAGCACTAGGATTCTGGCCAAGAATTATAAATGCCCCTCCCTAAACTGCAAATCCCAGGACGCCACGCGATACTGAAGCCTCGGTAGTTAAAGTGGAATCAAAGCACCATAAGTGTGTAGTGTGAAAGGGTCCCAGATGTAAAATAGAACAGGGAGGGCCCAAAATATAGCAAGCAGCCGCTCTTCAGGGGATCTCTTGAGTGCAGAAAAATACCTTCAAGCAGGAGTCTGTTTCAGGCTGAGTATCGTATTGCAAAACCACCAGCAGCAGGGACTCCTGGAGAACGAAATCATGAGGGGGTGTGATGATGTTATCTAACGAGGAAATGTCTGACGATGCTTTACAAATGTGCAAGCTTGGCAAACCTGCCGCAGAGGAAATAAAAACACTCAGACTTTCGACAGAAGGCTGCAGCTCAGGAAATGTCACCGGTGTCTTGGTGTGAGGGTACCTTTCTAACCGTGGAGAGAGATTTTGGATCCTGCAGCCGGAGGTGGACAGAAACCCCCTGAGAGCCTGTGGCCCTCCAGAATGAAATCCTTGACTCTCATTTAATTTTTAAAACTGCCACTTTAGAGTCCCAGAACCCAGCTGATGAAAGGCGGTATAAGGTGGTTGTCAATTTAGACCTCAAGCCAGGTCTAAACGATGGTGACCCCCTTCTGGGGTCAGTGGTGGAGATTGGAGCATGGGGGGAGGGGCTACAGTGTGAGGGGCGTGGCCACTTTGTGGGGGGCGTGGCCGCAGTGTGGGAAGCGTGGCCAGGGCACACGGGGGCATGGCTACGGGCTGAGGTGCCCCAAAACATTGCCATGCAAAGCAAACCATCTCCCCACCTCCCGCCCCTCCGCGACTGTGGCCATTCCCGCACTAGACTGTTATAGCACTATTATTCCACTTTCAACATTCTACGGAATCCTGAGGTTTGCAATTCAGGGAGGGGCTTCAAAGGCCACCTGCCAAAGGGAGTGCTTTAATTGTCTCTTCCTGCATGGCAGAACGGGCTGGACTGGCATCCTTGGGACAACCCTATGGAGCCTTCTTGGCAAGATTTGTTCAGAGGGGGTTTCCCTTCAGATTCAAAGAAGGAGGAGACTCCACCTCACTTCCAGGCAGCAGCATATTCCTGGGCTCTTTTACCATCAGGAAGTTCTTCCTAATGTTTAGGTGAAATCTGTTTTCCTGACGTTTGAATCCATTGCTCCTTTTCCTAATCTCTGGACAAGCAGAAAACAAGCTTGGCCCATCTTCCATGTAACAGCTCTTCAAATATTTAAACATGGCTGTCATGCTGACCTTCTCTTTTCCAGGTTAAACATATCCAGCTCCCTCAGCCACTCTCATAGGGCTTCATGGTTGCCAGGCCTTCACCCTCCTCTGGATACATTCCAGCTTTCCAATATCCTTCTTGAACTGTGCTGCCCAGAATTGGACCCAGTACTCCTGATGAGGTCTAGCCAAAGCAGAATAGAGTGGAACTATCACTTCCCTTGAGCTGGGTGGTGGCAACTCCTACCTTCACCCGAGAGATTGTAGGAGGGCATTTTGATTTATTTATTTTTTTTAAATAAAGGGGTGTGCAGCTCTTAACAAGGGCACGTGTGGTCTCCAGTCTCCTAGGTCAGTTGCCCTCGTCCCCATCTTTACCAGCGCATCTCCTAGTGTCTCTCAGAATTCATGGACTTGCAGCAAATTGGCAGCACGTCTTGGAGTGGCTTACCAAAAGACACTGGAACAGCGCTGTGTTTGTCTACTATCAATATACCAGACCTTGGAAAAGTTCCTCTTTTTTTATTTTGGTCTACTACTCCCCAAATCCTCCAGAATTCTTAGAATTATAGTAAATCAGCTGCCCATCCTGGGGAGGATTATTGAAGTAAACTGGAACAGAACTGAGTTTGTCAACTGCCAATATGGTAGAGCTTGGGGGAAAAAAACTGCTTTTTGGGGGGGTCCTCTTTTCCAGGGGCTACAACTCACAGAATCCTCAGGCTATGGAAGATTCTGGGAGCAGTAGGCTAAGACAGGCACTTTCTTCTTGAGCCTGGAGACAAAGCCCTCTTCGTGCCCCAGCGTGCACCTCTGCCAAAGCGATGAAAGATGCAAAATACTCAGGGAGTTTCCCGTTTCTGCACCCATGCAAATCCAATGTTGCCATCCTTGGAAGTGTGCACACTATGATTCAGCCATGGCCCCTTCACCCCACCTGTGCACAGGTAACACGCCAAACCTGCTCCTGCCCCAAGGCCTGGGATGGCCCCGTGCTTTGTGTTTGACAAGCCCTCCGCAGCGGCTCTGTCGGTCTGCGAGGGCAGCCAAACGCCCTGGCTGACATGGGTTCTCTTTCCTCGAGTAAAAGCTTGCAAAACCCTCCCACGAGGGAGAAGAAGGAAGCTGGGTGAGGAACGGATCCCCCTTCCCTTGATTCAGCCCTACGGATCAACGGAGCCCACAGAGGTTTTGTCTGGGGGAGGAAGAGAGGCAAGAAATGACTTGTTGCGCAAGTGTGAAATTCATCACAAGTGGGTCAAGGGTGGTTCTTCCCTGTTACACAACAGCTTGGAGGTGTTTGAGACTCGAGACTGTCTCCCTGGGGTTCCATCAGGACAGGATTAGGGAATCAGAGACAGCAAATTGGCTTATGTATTCTGGCTGGCATCTTGTACTGCAGTTACATATTCGCAATCTAGAGTTATGGATCCATAGCCGCTCCATATTCAGTTACGTCATGTATCCAAGAACATGGCACTACAGTCAGCCTGCCACATTTGCAGGGTTGACTTCCATGCATTTGATTATTTGCAAGTTTCTTTACCCTTTTCCAGAAGAACCTTCACTTCTGGTGGCTCCAGTCAGGCTGCACAGCCCTTTAAAAACTCGCCTCTGGTCCTCCTCCTCCTCTACCAGCCGCTGCCTGACCAGCTAAGGACAACTTGCATCTCAGTTTCTTAACACACGAGACCCTCCCCCAATGGCCACCCCCAGACTCAAGGAAGGAGATGGGCAAGAGAAAGGAAGCAGAGGGCCACTATGCCGACCCATCTCTTTTCCCTCTCCTTTCCCTGATCTGGGCTATTTCTGCACTAGGCTGTTATAGCGCTATGATTCCACTTTCAACATCCTATGGAATCCTGGGGTTGGCAGTTTCGGGAGGGGCCAGACGGCCCCTCCCGAAACTGCCAACCCCAGGATTCCATAGGATGTTGAAAGTGGAATCATAGCGCTATAACAGCCTAGTGTGGAAATGGCTCTGGTTTGGATGCTGGGTGCCCACTCTCCCCACCACGCCTTGGTCCTCTTCCCACAGAGACATTTAGATATTTGCCATTTCCCCACTTTTGTAAGGATGCTGTGCCCCCAACCCTGGCAAATGTGGAAAGCAAACTGTACTGCCATGTAAAGTTGAAGGTTTTCATGGCCGGAATCCATGGGTTGTTGTGGGTTTTTTGGGCTATGAGGCCATGTTCAGGTAGCATTTACAAATACTACTAGAACACAGTCTCATAGCCCGAAAAACCCACAACAACCCACGTACTGCCATGATTGTTAATGACCCCTGGATCCCACCTACATTTCTCCGATCCGATATTCATAGAATCATAGAATCATAGAGCTGGAAGAGACCCCAGAGAGCATCGAGTCCAATCCCCTGCCATGCAGGAACACCCATCAAAGCGTTCCCGACAGATGGCCATCCAACCTCTCCTCAAAAACCTCCAAAGAAGGAGACCCCACCACACTCCATGGAGGCAGCAGATTCCGCTGCCAGACAGCTCTGACCGTCGGGAAGTTCTTCCTGAGGTTCAGGTGGAATCTCCTTTCCTGCAGCTTGAATCCATTGCTCCTTGTCCTAGTCTCTGCAGCAGCAGAAAACAGGCCTGCTCCCTCCTCTACATGGCATCCCTTCAAATATTTAAACCTGGCTATCATGTCCCCTCTGCAGACTAAACATCCCCAGCTCCCTAAGCCGTTCCTCATAGGGCCTCATGGCTTCCAGACCCTTCACCATTTTGGTTGCCCTCCTCCGGACACGTTCCAGCTTGTCGACGTCCTTCTTATTCCCACCGCGACACCATACTAACAAACCTGTTGTTGGATGCCTTCGAGTCATTTCTGACTTATGGTGACCCTAAGTGAATCTATCCTGGGATTTTCTGCGGGCTGAGAGTATGTGATGCATGCAAGATCTCTTAGTCGTTTTACATGGCTGAGCAAGGAACTGACCCCTGCTTTCCAGGGGTGTAATCCAACGCTCCAAAGACTAAATCACACTGGCTGTCTAACAAACCTACAGAGTGCTAGATAATAAAAGAGTTGCATATATTAAAAATTATACACCAATTGTAGGTGGGTAACCAATCCCAGAGAGGCTCACTTCTGGGCCTGACAGCCTTGGTCTGCAAATGGCTGATGGCGGCCTCCACCAAAGATAAGCAATCAATTCCTGCCATGGCTTCTTTCCCCAGCCCTCCCCTCTCGTTGTCTGACTCAGTGGAGCTGATTCATATAGCCATTCTATTTTCTCCACCCTTTCTCTTTCCTCCCCTCTCTTCAGCTGGACAAAGAAATTTGTTTTGGCTGTCGCAAGCTGGGAGAAGGAGCAACCATCTGCTTCCACCATCCTGCTTGCCGCAAAAGATGAGCATCTACAGCCGTTCGGGGCCAAAGCAGGTCAGGGTTTTGCCCAGGGCCGTCCCATAATAGAGCGGCACCCACACCCAGCTTCCTGAATCATAGAATCGTAGCATCTGAGAGCTCAAGGGAACCACAAAGGCAATCTAGTCCAATTGCCTCCCACGCAGGAATACACCGCTCAAACATTCCTGAAGAATGTTTTTCCATTCCAAAGAAGGAGGCTTCCCCACCATCCAAGACAATCTATCCCGCCGTCAAACACTCGTGCGGTCAAGAAGTTCTTCCTAAAGTTTAGGTGGAATCTCTTTCCTTGTAATTTGAATGCATTGGTTCTCATTTTAGTCTCTGGAGCGGCAGAAAGCGAGCTTGCCCAGTGGCCCAGCTCGGAGTGTGGGGCGAGGGGGCGGGGCTAAGGCACGAGAGGTGTGGCCACTCTGCATGGGGGCGTGGCCAGGGCATGTGGGGGCGTGGCCAGGGGGCACAGCAGCATGGCTATGGGCCCGGATGCCCCAAAAACATTGCTGGCCAGAGCAAACTGCCCCCCTGTCCCCCCGTCCCTATGAGACTGAGCTTGTCCCATCTTCTACGTGGTGGCATCCCTTCAGATATTTAAAGATGGAAGGTCCAGCCGAAAGAGAAACATCACACCTCTTCCAAACATCACATCTCTTCCAACATTACTTTCGCACTGGAGAGTCGGAGAGATCAGAGTTGATTTCCATGTAAGTTGGATAGTAAATCAAACACGAGAAACTCCCCAAATAAAATTATTTCAACTAACAGAACCCTCGTGAGAGGAAGGCGACCTGCAATGCACAGCCACAGCCACAAAGTCTCCGTTTTGCCCAAACAAAGAGGTTCAGCACCAGCAGAAGATACATTCTGTGTCTGCAGAAATGATGCAAACTGGGACGTTGGCATAGGTTTTGCACAGTTCACCGTCACGCTCAATGCCTAATCCTGTCTCCCTCTTGTGGATAGCATACTGCAAGAAACCGTTGCACCATTTGGGTTCTGAACATGGGTTGAAAATGCAAACCTTTAATTGGAGGAGACAGGTTGCCACAGACAGGATCTAGGCTGCCCGAGAAAGAGCTATTCAAGTATTGCAACAGAAAAAAAAATGTTTAGGAAATATTTTGGAAGCAGAATTGAGAATACAATGTTGGTTCATCCGAACAGGAGCAAATTCATCAAATCACCTGCTGAAACAGGAAATGCAGGAAGCACTATTTTCTGTGTGAAAAATAACGTTACTGTGCAGAAATATTGTTTCCTGCACAGAAAAAAAAACTTTTCTCCACAAAACATACTGTTTTCTAGGCAAATCACTCATGTGAGAATTTTGCACAGAGCAAATTCCCAACTGAAGCATTTTCTGCACAGCAGGAAATGTTGCTTCATACAAACATCATTTCCTGTGCAGAAAACAGTTTCTTGATGTCTCCATTGGTAAGTCTCACTATTGATTTGGATGGAAGATGATAATGCCAACAATTTGTCAATATTGATGCAGTTCCCTCTTTGAGTAAGGGATGTAAACCATTACATGGTTCATTTTTCCACGCAAAATTGGAAAAATATAGAAAGTTTGCTCCTCAATGAGAGAATTTATAGAATTTTGTGCCTTTTCAAGTTTTTTTCCCCCAATTTTGGCACCTTTGGGCAAACATTTCACAAAGGGTTTTCTGCTCAAAAACCAGTTTTGTTTTGTTTTTTGCCCAAAACCCCTAATGATTTCTGTGCAAAATGCAATGGCAGGAGTCTGGCTAAAGGAAACAAAGCGCAACTATACACTCACAGAGTTACACGTGTAGTCAGGTAGGTCTAGGAAAGGATCTCAATCTCAGCAAAACCGGTCGGCGTTTTATGTGCACCTAAGTTTGCTTTACTCCTGCCTTTGCTTTGATTTGACCATTGAGTAACATCTGTATTTAGTTAACAGTTGTGTAAGCAGAGTTCCATAAGTGTAAACAGTTGCACAGGCAGTTGTCCATTCTTCGCTGCTGTGCAATTACTCAAAAGTGCTTCCAAAGTCCCACTCGATGGATTGGGATGGTCAAAACAGCCGCTGCGCATTGTTTTCTGCTGCAAAAGGGTAGCACATAGAGTAGCACATCCTCAGATACACAGCTGGTGGCAGAATGTTAGTATCCAGCAGAGGGGCTTTGATGCCACCACCGCTTAACTTTGTGAGTGTAGATTTACAGCATCAGCATCAGCATCAGTTCATTTATTTATATCCTGCCCCCCCACCCCCAAACTGGGACTCAAAGCAGGTCACAACTTTAAAAGAACAGAGCAATTAAAAACTTACAAAAAGTGAATAATTAAAAGAGAATTAAATTACTTAGGCCATTTCCACACTAGGCTGTTATCGCGCTATTATTCCACTTTCAACCTTCTATGGAATCCTGGGGTTTGCAGTTTAGGAGGGGCCTCAAAGGACCGTCCCTAAACTGCAAACCCCAAGATTCCATAGGATGTTGAAAGTGGAATAATAGCGCTATAACAGCCTAGCGCAGAAATGGTCTTACAGGACTGAAACAGCTATTCCTTAGTAAAAAAAGAATAAAATGCAATTAAAAATGATAACAAGATCTTAAGAGCAAGAATTAATACAGGACAGTCTAGCCCATTCTTTAAAAGCTTTCTTTTGTTTAAAACGGCCTATCTGAATAAAAAAGGCTTCAGCCAACAGACAGGACATCGAAGGGAGGAGGGCTGTTCTGGCCTCCCTGGGCAGGGAGTTCTAGAATCAAGGGGCAGCCACCGAGAAGGCCTTCTTGTGTCCCCACCAACCCCGTTTGTGATGGTGGTGGGACTGAGAAAAGGACCTCTCCTGAGGATCTCATGTCCTGGGCCAGCTCATACATGGAGATATGGGCCATTTCCGCACTAGCCTGTTATAGTGCTGTTATTCCACTTTCAACATCCTATGGAATCCTGGGGTTTGCAGTTTAGGGAGGGGCCGGCCGGCCCCTCCCTAAACTGCAAACCCCAGGATTCCATAGGATGTTGAACGTGGAATAATAGCACTATAACAGGCTAGTGCGGAAATGGCCATGGTTTGCTGAATAGCTAGGACCTGAGCCATATAGGGCTTTCTAGGTCATAACCATCACTTCCAATTGTGACCGGAAACAAAACGGCAGCCGATGGAGCTGTTTCCACAGGGGCACAGTACGGTCTCTGTAACCTGCCCCAGTTAACAGTTTGGCCATGCAAGCATGATGAAGGATTTTACTACCCTCCACTCCACAAATCTGGCATACGTTTTCATGATTTCTTGCTCACTTTCTTAGATACTTCTGAAGGAATGAGCTGGATTCCACATAAGCTTCTGCCAAATAAAACTTATTAGTCTCTAAGATGTCATGACTCTTTGTTGTTTTTATTAAAATTCTAAAAATATCATAAAAGCATCACAAACGAGCAGCAGGGTTTTGTTTTTTTTTTTTAAAAAAAATCAAATAAAACAATTCTTATTCCCTGAAAGCTTTTACAATTGCGTGTGTTTTTAACTAGCTGCTAAAAGCTAAACTGTGATGAGCAATTTCGTCTCTAATGGAAGGCCATCCCAAAATAGGCATGGACATGTTATTTGAAAATATTCAATAAATGGTTGAAGAATGTCTTTCTTTGATTGTTGGGAAACTCTGATGGGAGGAATTCTGGACTAATGTGCATCTTTGCAGTTCAGGAGTTATCCTGCACAAAATCCACATGTGCTAGTTTTGCAAAGAAAACACAATTTTCTGTGCAGAGAACAGCATTTTCTATGCAGGAAATGATATCTTTGCATTGAAATATTGTTTTTTGCTCACAAAGTGCTCCGTTTCCTGTACACAGGAAATTCTGTTTCCTATGCAAAACAACCACATGTGAATTTTGCACAGAATAAGTTCTGAATTCCAAATAGCCTTTGAAAACTGCATATGGTTTTTGAGGACTTTCCCACAGTGGGAAGAAAATCGCTGAAGTTATTCGTTACGTCCTTTGAGAAGAAAGTTAGTAAATATATTCCTACCCCAAACGAGGGGGCTACCACTGAGCAAGTGCTGTCCTGTATGGTAGCCCTATAGACCTCATTACTCCGGACTGTAACAGTTCCCACCAGAAGAGATTTGGACACACGAAAGTGAAGGCTTGGAGTCTCCTCTTAGTTCCAGCTAGAGGAGACTCGTGAAAACAGTGGGATTCTATTTGTGCACTTTATTGTGCCTTGGGCAGACCCCACCTGGAATAATGTGTCCAGTTCTGGGGCCACAGTTCGAGAAGGGTATTAACAAGATGGAATGTGTCCAGAGGAGAGTGACCAAAATGGCTGAAGGTCTGGAAAACACAAATGAGAAGTGGCTCAGGAAGCTGAGTATGTATAGCCTGGTGAACAGAAGGTTAAGAGGCGACATGATAGCCATGTTTAAATATTTGAAAGGATGTCATGTCGAGGAGGGAGCAAGCCTGTTTTCTGCTGCTCCAGAGGCTAGGAGATGGAGCAGTTAGTTCAAACTTCAGGAAAAGAGATTCCACCTAAACATTAGGAAGAACTTCCTGATGGTAAGAGCAATTTGACAGTGGACTACACTACTTGGAAGTGTGGTGGAGCCTCCTTCTTTGGAGGCTTTTAAACAGAGGCTGGATGGCCATCTGGCGGGAATGTTTTGATAGTGTCTTCTTGTATGGCAGAATGAGGTTGGACTGGGTGGCCCTTGGGGTCTCTTTGAACTCTGTGATTCTGTGAATCTATTGTTCTTTATACTGAGTCACCATTCAGCAATTGATTCAATGGGTTTACTCAGCTTGGGATTAACCAACAGCATTCAGGACAAACTGTAATTTTCATTACATGGACATACTCATTATTTATACCATGTACTTCCAAGCCCTGGATTGGAATCCTGTTGGTGTCTAACACAAGCAGCGCTCTACTGAAGAAGCACTTGGACGTTTTTGTCTAATGCAATGTGTACAGATTCAGTTGAAGAAGCAGAACTGTGCATTGTTCTCATTGGTCATGCAGAGATACACAGTGCATGCATATTCATAGAATCATAGAATCCTAGAGTTGGAAGAGACCCCAGGGGCCATCAAGTCCAACCCCCTGCTGTGCAGGAACACCCATCAAAGCATTCCCAACAAAGGGCCATCCAGCCTCTGCCTAAAAACCTCCAAAGAAGGAGGAGACTCCACCACACTCCACGGAGACACCAGCAGATTCCACTGCCAGACAGCTCTGACCGTCGGGAAGTTCTTCCTGAGGTTCAGGTGGAATCTCCTTTCCTGCAGCTTGAATCCATTGCTCCTTGTCCTGGTCTCTGGAGTGGCAGAGAACAAGCCCGCTCCCTCCTGGACATGACATCCCTTCAAATATTTAAACATGGCTATCCTGTCCCCTCATTTTTATTCTGTATGGCAGATGGATGTGCGTGGCACACGGATGTGTATTATGTACTATATGTGGGTGCACATGTGAATTTGGTTGCATATTTGCCCTGATGCCATTTCTGCACTAGCCTGTTATAGTGCTATTATTCCACCTTCAACATCCTATGGAATCCTGGGATTTGCAGTTTAGGGAGGGGCCTCAAAGGTCAGGATTCCATAGGATGTTGAAAGTGGAATAATTGCACCATAACAGGCTAGTGCGGAAATGGCCTGAGTTTCTCCATGTACAAGTGACTCTGCATGTGCAATTCCACATCTTCCCACTGCCCAGCGGCACTACAGCCCCAGGGGGTGGGAGCGCTGCAGCATTTGCTTGCTGGTGAGGAGAGGAGGGAGAAGGTAGGAGTTTCAGACAGAAGCAGCTGGTCTCAGCAGGTTGGAGCATCCTCGCAAAAGTGGAAAAACTGCAAATAACTCCTACAGTTATTGGGATCCCCTTCCCATTCCCTTCTGGGGCTTCCCCCAACCCTCTGCTTGCTTTTTTTTCTGTTGGGGTCAGAGGCAAGGGAATGGGAGAGGGGAAGCTCTGGAGAAGAAAAAGAAGGCTCATGTAAGCCTTCCCCACCCCTTGCCTTTTGCCTCAGAGCGAGTCCTCAGCACTGGGACGAAAAGGAAAGGAATGGGAGGGGAGGCCTCCACGGGGAAGGAAGGCTTGTGCATGCCTCCTCTCCCATTTCCTCGCCTTTTCTCCGAGTGCTTGCCTTCATTCTCTGAGCCCAGCAAAACACAAGAGAATGGGAGGAGGAGAATGGCGGCGGAAGGCCTGGCGAATAATCAAATGCCTGGCGAGTAATCAAATTTGCAAAGGTAGAACCTGTGAACGTGGAGCGAAAACTGCAAGAGTATGCTTTCAAATGCAGTGTATCTGCCTTTTCCTCCTCCCGAGCAACCCAGAGCAATGGGGTGTACGCGGTCTCGCCTTTTGTTCCCCTTCTCTCTGGTAAGAAGGAGGGGCAGCAACTCCAGCTGGGGCTTGAAAGCTGCCAGGCACGAGAGCTTTTTGGACAAAGGACAAGAGCAAGAGAATAGCCCTCCCTATCCTGTCCAAAAAGCTGCGCTTACCATATTTGCTGGGGTATAAGCTGCACCGACATATAAGACACACCCCATTTATACACTGGCAAATATTTTGCCGGCATATGTGATGCACTGGCATATAAGACGCACCCCATTTTCCAACAGTATTTCTTGGGGAAAAAGTGTGTCTTACATGCCAGCAAATAGGGCATGTATGAAAACTAGCTGGATGCTGCTCTTGGTTCCTTGTTATAGTTGCTTGTTGTTTGTTTGTTTGTTTAATATCCCAGATTTCTTCCAAATGGGATCCAAGCTGGCTTATAATAATTCAAAAAGACACTACCAAAACATTTAATTTAACAAAGTCAAAAGGATAGTAAACAATCCAATTGTTAAATTTGCCTGAAAACAATTAAGACCCTTAAAACATAATTTCAAAAAAAAAAAAGTTAAAAATACAGCAGACCACTTTATGCAACAGCTCCATAATTAAAATTCAGGACCCCAGCATTTTCATCTGCCAGTGGAAAGGGGGCAGAGAGGGGGCCAAGCAGCCCTCCCATACAGTGGCGTATCTAATGTAAACAGAGCAAGTGTGGAAGCTGAACACCTACCTTCTCACCTCCAAACCCACCCCTGCTACATGCACAGCTTTTTTGTGCCCCCTTGGCGTCGGCACTTGGGGCGTCTGCCTGACTTGCCCTACCCTAGATACCCCTCTGCTCCCATAGAAAGGGGTTCCACAGTCTGGGAGCAGCCACTGAGAAGGTTCTCTCCCCAGTCCTCAACCACAGCTGTGAACACAAAGCACAATTCGTGCACAACTCTGTGGAAAGAGATGTACACAGCGCAAACCCAAGGTAGGTTCTCATGTTCCTCATCTGACTGGGAAGATCCGTTCAGTGGGAATGCCCATTCAGGAAGCCACTAGCCCAGGGTGAGGAACTTGGACCAGAGAAGGGTAATTTTGGAGTACGATGCCCACAATCTGCATGTGATTGGGACCCCATTGCTGAACCAAGTGGTTGTGCAAGTTCTTCCTTTCTTGGAGAGGAAACTCCAGCCTCAGTTTGGATCAAGCTCTTTTTGACCTTGAACTGCTTGTTTTCCTGCTTCTCTTCCGTGTCACAGTCCTGGCTGCTACTCAGGGTCAAAGCTGTGGCCCAGGGGGAGCTCTTGTGGCATGAACTGCAATAAACTCATCAGCTGCCCGGTTCTGCTCTTTGCACAGCTTCTTAAAGGCACTCGAGCAAGGATTAGGAATGGAAACATTTGCTCGCGTCGTGCTTGCAGGCAAGAGCAAAACGTTTCGAAAGCTTTCTCCCTGTTAGGGGAGGTAATAGGTGGTCCTACTCTTTGGGAAGCAGGAGGCTCCAAGAGGTAGAGGAATTTCCTGCCTATTCGACAGGTTAGGGACCAGAGCACTGTCGAAAAGCAGAAATCTTCAAAATGTGGAAGTGAATTGACTTGGCACCGTCTTTTTTCACCCTGAACAAAAAGATAGCCCTGAGCTGAGGGAGAGAAAAGGCAGCATGTGGTCACGTTTTTGACGATCTGCCCTTTCAACCCTTTTCAATTACAACCAGAACCCATATACTCAATGCGTGGTTGAATGACCACGCGTCAAATATATAGGTTCTGGTTGTAATTGAAAAGGGTTGAAAGGGCAGATTGTCAAAAACTGAGCTGTCAAAATGCAGTGGGACTACGAAACCTTTCTGGTTTTTAGTCTGAACTTTAAAGAAGGCATCCAAAGTGCTGAGCCCTATCTCCCCCCAATAGAGGTTCAGCACCTGGGATACCTCCTTTAAAGTTCAGACTGAAAGTGGAGGTTCCACTTAGCCATCATGGCTACAGAACCTGGGAACGTTACTTTTGTTTGGAGAAAGCACATATGCGGGAGCGTACAACTCACATTATGTCCCTTTCTCCAGCTTGGTACGCCCAGGGCCATCCTCCTTGGGAGAGTCTAGGAGCTGTTGTCCAAAAAAGAAACAATTCCAGGATCCATACTGATCCTCCATGATCCTGATCCATGAAGCCTCCTTCTAAGGCCCTTTTTCAAAACATGTAAGCTCACAGGGAACCATCCAGTCCAATGTCATCAAATGCCAGGCATTAATTATGGGTTGCATCAGGTTTCTAAATGGCTAGCATTGCAGAGAGTGAGGCATTGAAAATCATTCACACCTAGGCCATTTCTGTTTGCTGTATTTGCATTCCCCTGGTTGCTTTGAATCATGGAATAGAATCCTAGAATTGGAAGAGACCCCCAAGGGCCATCCAGTCCAACCCCATTCTGCTATCCAGGAAGACACAACCAAAGCTCTCCCTTTGACAAATGGCCACCCAGCCAATCATTCTCCAAAGAAGGAGACTCCACCACACTCCCAGACAGCAAATTCCACTTTTGAACTGCTCTTGCCATCAGGAAGTTCTTCCTAATGTTTAGGTGGAATGTCTTCCCCTGGAGTTTGAAGCCATTGCTCCATGTCCTAGTCTCTGGAACAGCAGAAAATTGGCTTGCCCCATCTTCCATATGATATCCCTTCAAATATTTACACATATTTATTATGTCACCTCTTAACCTTCTCTTCTCCAGGTGAAACACACCCAGTTCCCTCAGCTGTTCTTCATAGGCCTGCACTTTTTTGTTGGAGCCTAAACTGTACCTTTAAGTGCCCAACTGAAGTATTAAGTTTCTGCAGTGACTGTCATTTGAGGTTTAAAGACAAATTTCATGGCAGCAGCAGAATTCCTCCCTGGAGGAATTTTACCCACTCTGCCTAGCCATACTGTTCCTCTCAATGTTACCAGTACTCTTGGGGCCTTTCTGCACGACACTGTTATAGTGCTATTATTCCACTTTCAACCTTCCATGAAATCCTAGGGTTTAGAGTTTAGGGAGGACATTTAGACTTTCAGCCAGAGCTCTTGGGCCTCAGGAAATTGCAAACCCCAGAATTCCACAGGATGTTGAAAGTGAATAATAACATTATAACTGTGTAGAGTGGAAAGGCCCTTGGTGGTAGAGCTAGGGCTTTAGTTTAAGACCAAAAACCTGGGTTCTGCAGAAGCTGAGAAACAAACAGAACCGAACTGGGAGGAGCAGCTGGCATGAAGATGCCAAGGGTACTCCTGCAAGTGTTCCCTCTTTCTTGCGTGTCTATAGCTTGTTGTTGTTGTGTGCCTTCCAGCCATTTCTGACTTATGGCAACCCTAAGATGAATCTGTCGTGGGGTTTTCTGGGCCCGAGAATGTGTGATGTGCCCAAAGTCACCCAGTGGGTTTCCATGGCCAGGCAGGGAACCCATCTCTGGACTCTAGTCGTAGTCCAGTGCCCAAACCACACTGACTCTCTTGTCTTTTAGCTAGGGGTGTTTATTTTGTTTTATTCTTACTTTGAATACATACTTCCTTTTCTCTGCCACAAAACAGAAAATGTTCCCCAGGAAATGTGCTTAGCCTCAAGGCAGCAGAAGCAAAGTCCATTTCATGGTTGCAGTCACGATGTGCCACATTGAGTTTGAAATTTGTTACCTTTACGTTCTGCCTTTCTGCTAATGACCTCTAGGTGGAACACACGTCTCTCCTCCTCTTCATTTTATCCTCACACCAATCCTGTGAGGTAGGTTAGGCTAAGAGAGAATGCATCTGGTCCAAGGGCTCTTAGGGAATTTAGGGAGGCTCCGTGGTCCTCAAAGTTGGATTTCCCAAGTCCTGGCTGAAAGTTCTCTCCTGGGACAATGAGCAATCCAAGGGCTAGATGTCGCCTCAAAGACTATTTTTTTTTGGGGGGGGGGACTCTTGATCTCTCCAAACTGCCCATTTTCTGCCCCCCAAAAGATGAAAGACCTCTTCTGGAAATCTCCAGAAGTGGAAATTCACCTTACAAATAGTTTACAGACCCCCCACTTGCACTTTTTCACATAAAAAAAATACAACCTTTTTTTCCAAATTGTTCACCCCTTTTTGGCAGTCTGAGCAGCCCCCCGGATGTCCCAGGGGTGGAAAATCAGCTTCTAGGCCAGACCTGGATGCCCATCACTGATCTAACCAGTGCACCAGCTCTGCAAAACTGTAGATAACTGGAATGATCCATGTAGCCATCTAAAAGACTTGGAGGAGAATTGCATTCTTATGGTCTTGGACCTCTTTCACATCTCACAGATATAGTACTTTGACACTATTTTCACTACCATGACTCCATCCTATGGAATCCTGGAATCTGTAGTTTGGTGGAGGTATTTGGAATTCTCAGCCAGAGAGCTCTAGTGCCTTCCCAACCCATCATGGTCCCTGGGACAGACTGTTCTTCTTCGTTGACTTCAAATCATTTCCCAGCTTATTTCCCAATCTACCATGGAGTGTTCCTGTTAGAATTTGTTCAGGGTTTGCCCTTGCCTTCCTCAGAGGCTGAGAGAGTGTGACTTGCCTGAGGTCACCCAGTGATTTTCTATTCTCTAACAGAGCTTCACCTTTCCAGAGTTGTAGTCCAATGCTCACATCACAGTACCACACTGTCTGTTTTGTGTTAAATCATCTGGTTTGAAGTGATAAATGACATAATATAAGGAGTTTTATGGCAGTTGTGCAACATCACCTCTTTAGCACAATATGATGTTGCACAACTGAAAACACAGCTTCATGCTCATGCACAATGTACATCAAAGCACAGTTTGCAATCCACATCAATGCACAGAAGGCAATGTACCACGCCACTGCATATCTATACATGATGAGCAGCCATGCCCAGGAGCAATACACACACACACACACACACACACACACACACACACAACCTTGAACTGAATATAGCATCTGTGCTTTGGAAAAAAAAATGTCTAACTCCTTCCATTGGGAAATTTACATGTACATAAGATTCCAACAACTTCCTGGTCATTCATCTTTCAAGACAATGCTCTTGCCCTGAGATTCCTCCCCCTGGCCCTGAGGATCAAAGGAGAGGGTCCAGGCCCTGAGACCTGGAACCCTTTGCACCCATAATCATAGAGCCATAGAATCACAGCATTGGAAGGGGCCTCACGGGCTGTCTAGTCCACTCCCCAGTGCAAAGAATACCTATGCATTTCCACATTATACTGTTATGGTGCTATTATTCCACTTTCAACATCCTTTGGAATCCTGGTGTTTAGGGAGGGGTCTTTCAGATTCTCAGCCAGAGAGCTCTTTGGCCTCAGGAAACTGCAAACCCCAGAATTCCACAGGAGGTTGAAAGTGGAATAAAAGCAGTGTAACAGTGCAGTGCGGAAAGACCCTATCTCTCTCCCTCCCTCTCTGTTTGCAGAGATGCTGAGGCAGCTGTACAAGGGCTAGAAAGTGAGAGGAAATGGAGTGGAGCAGACCGAGAAAGAAAGAGGGAGAGAGAGAGAGAATGCTCACCAAAAGCGTTCTGGCCACCGGAAGACAATAAAAATAAATACATTCAGAAATAGCCCAACTGACATGCAAAGTAAGCTCGTATTATGAACTGAGAATAGCTCTCCCGAAAGAGGGGGAGGTGGCAAGGATGGGGGAAAGTTCTGTGTTTGCTTTCTCCTCTGTCATTTCGTTAAAAAGTGAGAAACCTCCCTTTCTTAGCCAAAGAACCTGCCTGGGGGGTCTTTAAAGTGCTTATTGTTGGAATGAGCAGGTTATTGCAGGTTTTTTTTTTTTAATTCTGCGATCACAGTTCCTGGATTTTTTCTTTGTCCAGCAGTGGTTAAGATTGCATTATACTGGGTGTGTTTTTTTTAAAAAAGTGTGCTGCTAAACGTTTCTTTTAAGATGTAAAGGCCTCCCCAAATATGTGTGATTATAGAAAGGCAGGATGGGGGTGAGGGGTGGAATAAATAAAACAATTGAATGGATTTCATACATTTCTTGCATATTAAAAACAATCAAATGATAAAGACTCATAATTTAAAAACCATCTAGACAGCCCTGCCAGAAGAGATTGGTCTTTAATGCTTTTTTAAGTGCAGGCAGTGGATCTGGCTGTTGGATTTTTTCCGGCAGGTCATTCTGCAAATTGAGGGCGGCTGATGAAAAAGTCCTTTGTTTCACAGTTGCCAGCCTGGTCCTAGCCGAATAAGCAAATGTCCCCCAGAAAACCTGAGTGTACAGGGCAGATTATGTAGGAGAAGGCAATTCTTTAGGTACCCTGGACCCAAACCATCTAAGGCTTTAAAGGTAACAACCGACACTTCAGACTTTGCCCAGATACTAATCGGCAGCCAGCGGAGTGATTTTAATATAGGTATATTGTGGTCAGTCCTAGATGCACCAGTAACCAATCTGGCTGCCACGTTTTGTGCAAATTGGAGTTTCTGGACTTGGTACAGAGGTAGCCCAATCTATAACACATTGCAGAAGTCCAGCCTTGGAGTTACCAGCACGTGCACTATCATTTTGAGGTCCTCCAGCTCTCCTGGATCTTCTGGATCTTCTGCTTGTGTGCCTTTCAGAGCAAAACTTTTGACCTGCAAGAGTTTAGCAGGTGGAAATTCTTCACAAAACGGAGGTCATTGCTACCAGAAGGACCGCAGTGTATAATCAATGAATCAGTTAGCTTAGCCAACTGAATCAATTTCCATTGAGTGAAATGGTGGCCCTTATTAATTTGACTGCTAAATAATAAAATAAAGTAGAGGATTTTAACCCAAGTATTCTGAAAAGTTGCTGTTGTTACGTGCCTTCAAGTCATTTCTGATTTATAGGGACCCTAGGGCAACCCTATTTTAGCGGCTGAGAGTGTGTGAGGCACCCAAGATCACCCAGTGGGTTTCCATGGCCAATGAAGGATTTAAATCCTGGTCTCCAGGATTATAGTCCGATGCTCAAACCGCTACCCATGCTGGCTCTCATTACGAAAAGTACAGATGGCATATTTCATCTGGGAAGCAAAGTTTAAATTATTGGGCAGAGCACATATGTGACCGTATCACTGTTTTCTCCTGGTCTTAAGGAGTCTCTGAAAATCTGTTTCCAGCCCTATGGTTTACTGCATTTATTCAAAAATGTAGAAACTGTCACATCCTGCCATTCAAGGCAGCCAAGGCGCTGCGCACCATGACACAAATCGCAACCCAAATAAAACAAAATACTTGAAAAGCAAAGATCACACACAGGGCGACACCAGATCTATTATTTTTTTTTTTTAAGTTCCACGAACTCATTTTAAAAAGGAGGCCCTTTTATGCAACAGCCTAAAACAGATCAAGGGAGAGCTCTCTCCGGTCTCTCCTCTCTTCAGCTCTGATTGAAACACTGTCTACCCGTTTCTTAATGTGAGTTTAAATCTTAGGGCCTTCCCGCCTTCCCTACACCGTTCTAGTGCTTTTATTCCGCTTTCAACCTCCTATGGAATCCTGGGGTTTGCAGTTTAGGGAGGAGCACTGAGGATTCTCAGCCAGAGAGCTCTTTGGCCTCAGGAAACTACAAATCCCCAGGATTCCACAGGAGGTTGAAAGTGGAATATGAGCACTCTAACAATGTAGGGAGGAAAGTCCCTAAGTTAATTTGATCCTCGTAGGCGAGAATGTATAAACGAATCAGTTTTCTCCCTACTGAGAGAATGTGCTCAAAACTACCATTTTCCAGGACTATTTGAATTTTGGGACTTATCCTTCACAACTTCTATTATGCAGAAAATGGCAGGCAGCAAGTTTCCTATGCAGAAAGTGTGATCTTCTGCACAGAAAAAAAATTCCTGTGCAGAAAAAGCGCTTTCTCAACACACACACACACAAAACATGGGTTTTCCACACAGAATATGTCAGATTGTCATCACATCTGGATTCTCGTATCAGGGTTTCCCATCAATTCAGAAATCTCATTTTGTCTCACATTCAGATATTCGTGAATATTCTTTCTGTCTCTATTTTTTGCAGCCGTAATCTCTGAATGACTGCCAAGAACCCTATGTTGCTTTTAACTGAACATGAGCCAGCAGTATGATGCTGCAGCAAAGAAAGCAAATATTTTAGCCTGCTTTCAAAGAAGCTGAGGCTGGGAGGTTGGGGTTGGGGGAGCTGAAGTCCAAACAAGAGTCCTAGAGCGAATCGAGTCTGAACTCTCTCTGGAAGCCAAGGTGACTAAACTGAGACTGTTGTCCTTTGGCCGTATCACAAGAAGAGTGGACTGACTGGAAGAGACAATAATGCTTGGGAAGGCAGAAGGTGGTAGGAAAGGAGGAAGACCACAGGACAAGTGGGTAGACTCATTCCTTATCATTATTTACTTATTTTTTACATTTATGTTACATTATTTACATTATTTACTTATTTAATTTCTCAGGTTCATAATTCTTTATTAAATTACTCTAAATTACTGTACACAAATGATCAATCATGGAAAGACAATAATCACCAGTACAAGAAAAACATGTTAACAAACAGAACAGCTCTTCTAAGGCTTTTACACTTCTTATTTAGTAATGTTTAACTTTAAATATCAAAACCTATTGTCACCAGATGGCTTTCAGTCTTCTTCTTCTTCTTCTCCTTTTTTTTTTTTAAGAAATCAGTCGACCGCTTCTCAGGCGGAGAGACTCCCTCATGGAAGGCACAGCTGTCCTGAATCTGCGGGCCTTTCCGCACCACACTGTTACAGGGCTACGATTCCACTTTCGACCTCCTGTGGAATTCTGGGGTTTGTAGTTTCCCGGAGCCAAAGAGCTCTCTGGTTGAGAATTCTTAAATGCCCCCCCCCCAAAACTGCAAACCCCAGGACTCCATAGGGTGTTTTTGAAAGTGGAATAATCGCACTATAACAGCGTAATGCGGAAAGGCCCTGCAAGACCTGAGCAGGGCACTGGGAGAGAGGTTGACTTGGAAGGCACCTTTTTTCACAGGGCTGCCATAAGTCTAGGCTGACTTTATGGCAGTTCACCACCAGTCCAAAGACGTTTCCCAGTCTCTGGATGAAGCTACAGAAGGGTGATGGGGCTGATTGAAAAGCACAGTCCCTTCTCCTCGTCTGTTCCGGCTGTGCTGAGAAGGCACACCTTCTCAGCCCACGGGAACTCTGGCTGCAAATAAAACCCCTGTCGGCTGCCACGTCCTCGCACCGCGCTGTCAGAGCCGTGAGGAGTTAATGAGCAAAAACTCTCTTGCATTCAACCTCGGCCCACTGGAGCCCAGAGTTTTATAAATGCACGGTGGGAGGGATGGAAACCTTTGAAAGCAGAGGGAGGGGGAGGCGGAGGCCGCCTGGCCGAGGCCCCACCGTGGGCAGATGAAAGGGGATTCAAGGGATTGGACAAAGTAGGTGTCTTCCCATTGTCCCCGGCAGTGTGACGCCACCCTCGGACTATGGGACGGGAGCCAGTTGTCCTGGAATTACCCCCGGGGCCTCTGTTGCCCTCCCTCCCTGCCTCCCTGTCTCTCTTTCCTATCAGGACGGCTGCTCTGTGGCTTCCTCACTTGTTTCTACCTTTTAATTTTTTTTTTTTAAGTTAAGATTTTTCACCCCATGCAATACAAATGTAAACAAAATGGCAAAGCAAAGAAGAAATAGAAAACAAACAAAAGGAAGGAAGGGAGGAAGGAAGGAAGGAGGGAAGGAAGGAAGGAAGATTATTGCAGGGTTTTTGGAACTGCTGTCCGAAATTAGGGACTTCCTTAAGCTTTGCTTTTCAGCGAAAAGCATTTGAATCAAGAATTGCATTCCGTCCTGCACAGAAGCTAAGAAGCAAAGGGGACTTAATACTTTGCGTGTGTCATGATTTTAGGATTGTTTTCTTGTTTCAGTTGTGTTAATGCTACCCTAAGGCCATTTCTGCACCAGCCCGTTATAGCGCGATGATTCCACTGGCAACATCCTATGGAATCCTGGGGTTTGCAGTTTCGGGAGGGGCCGGCTGGCCCCTCCCGAAACTGCAAACCCCAGGATTCCATAGGATGTTGCCAGTGGAATCATCGTGCTATAACGGGCTGGTGCAGAAATGGCTTAATTAGAGAAGTTAGAAACAGCATACAGGCAAAACTTAGAAATATAGGTGAATGACTTCTGACCTTGTTTTCAGTGTCTACACGCATACGCATAGGGAAGTCCTGCCCGGCTCTCTAAGAATTAACTCACGTGCTTCTTCTACTAACGAACTAACTCATGTTCATTCTTAAAACCAACAGTTATTAAGTCATTTTCTTTTTTTCCTCGAAAGAGTTTCCAATCTTTTAAAAATGTCTCTAATGATTTTTCTCTAATCGAGGGGTAGCAGTCCGAGCATCGGGCTATAGCCCTGGAAACTGGGGTTCGATCCTTGGCTCGGCCACAGAAACCCACTGGGTGACACACACTCTCAGCCCCAGAAAACCCCACGATAGGTTCGTCTTAGGGTTGCCATAAGTCAAAAACTACTTAAAGGCAGACAAAAACAGCAACCATGATTTTTCTCTAATCAGACTCAATAATTTTCAATTTCAGCTAACTCATTCAGTTTTAACAACCAGCCTTCCAATGTAAAAAAAGTCTGGCTTCTTTCATGTTTTGAAGTATTCTTTCAAGGAAGTCCAAGGAAATCGTATGCTCTTAGACTCACAGACCCTCTCGATATACACATATATATTTTTAAAAAATTATAAAATAATACACAAAATATAATTTTTTAAAAATATGTATGTGTATATCGAGAGGGTCTATGAGTCTAAGACCATTTCATAATGCACACACATAAATACATACTTCCATACTTTTTTGGTGATAGGGTCAGAGGAGATTATTCAGGAAAACCCGGGGCTGATGGGTTTGTGATAATGCTTTCAAAAACTGCAAGCTAAATAAATAAACATCTAATCTTTTTTTTTTTTAAATGGAAACAAGAGGCGAAACTGCCCAGGTGAAGCAATCGGGGACCCTACTGTGAGCATATCCTATGGAGACCCTCCCTATTCACACTAACTGACCAAAACATTAAGAGATTGTCATGACTCCCATCAATGTTTTGTCACCTAAAGTCAAGACAGTCGGCCCATTCTGGACTCCTTTGTCAACCCCGTGAGAAAGCCATTACTGCTTTGTCCATGCACCCTCCTTCAGGGCAGGGAATAGAGTATTTAAACCTCAGCTTCGGCCACAGTAAATCGTAGTATTTGGATGTAATACATGCTGGCCAGATCTCTGTTCATTCTTCCTACCCTCTGACATACACACTGTCTGAGCCGCTCTATTCCAACCTTCTGCTTCACGACTGGTAACCGTCACCCCTTCGACCCAATCTCTCTCTATCCAGATATCCTCACCTCACTTTCTAATAGTCTTGCATGGTTCCTGAGAGTGTCTGATTTCTTGTGTGTTTGCTAATTCCCAATGAAATACTCTGTTTAACCGTAGAGTCCTCTCTCTACAGTTAGTGCTGGTATACACAGGTGAAAAGATCCGGCTGTTACCCTCCTCTCACAGGCTTACTTGGAGCTGTAATTCCCCCAAAGTCTAAGGAGATGCTGGCATTATAGGTGGACTTCAAGGTCCCCCACCTTTTATGGTAACACTGCTGAGTGACTTTGGACAAGTCATACTCTCTCAGCCTCAGAGGAAGGCAAAGGCAAATCTTGGTGAGAAAACCCCATGATAGGTTCACCTGAGGGTCACCATGAGTCAGAAACAATTTGAAGGTACACAACAGCAATAAATGAATAGAACAGCTTAACAACAACAACAACTTGTGCTGACTGATGTGTCATAGTTGTTTTCATTCTGCTCTACTCTCATTTGGTATGTTAATTATTAAAGACAAGCTAATATCCATGCACTCTTAAGTGACGATCTGAAAGACAGATTACTAAATTATTTCCAGCTTTTAATGATTTTTTTTGGCCTTGCAGCTGATAAAAAAAAATAGCATTCAGGGTCTTATGCATTCAGGCCCTTGAATATGGATTTGAGGCATCTCTTCCCACTGCATGATATTCAGCCTTTTCTGCTTCAGTTCTTGATTTCCAGCTACCAAAAGCAAACAAATGAACACACCTGTAATCGGAGCCTGAGAAACTGGCTTCTTTGGACCACTGCGCTCACAACCCCAATCATTTTCCGACACTCTGTTCTATCATGTTGTAGCTCATAGATGAAAAAAAAAGACAGGAGGTCGACTGGATGCAAACATTCACAGCTCTGTGTTAGGGGATCTTGGGAAGTGCAGTCCAAAATTAGGAACTTCCTTAAGCTTTGCTCTCCACCAAACAGCGTTTGAATCAAGAGCTGAAGTCAGTCCCGCACAGAAGCTAAGAGGCAAAGGGGACTTAAAATTGTATGTGTGTCATGATTTTAGGATGGTTTTCTTGTTTCAAGTTGTGTTAATGCTGGCCTACTTTGAGTCTTAAATTGTTGGAGTCCAGTGTCAAGAAAGGAGTCTCTAGGAAGAATGACCTTGGATGGCGGTGGATCTTTCTTTGCTGGGTTCCTCCCAACCTTTAAAGAGAGATTGGGTGGCCTTGGCTATGGATTCCTGCATTGGACAGGGTGGGCCAGATGGCCTTCGGGATTCCTTCCAACTCCAAAGTCCCACAATTTTCTGAGAGTGGATGGCCACCTTTCAGAGATGCATTAGTGGGGATTTCCTGTATTGGCAAGGAACTGGACTAGATGGCCCTTGGGTAGGAGTGCCAGGTTCATAGAATCATAGAATCATGGAGTTGGAAGAGACCACAGTGGTCATTGAGTCCAATGCCCTGCCATGCAGGAACACACACTCAGACAAGGTTTCTATGTCCTGAACAGAAGAGGGATGAGGTCAATTCTGTGCATCCAGCTATAAGAACACAACTGACTCCTTCTCTGTGCCCTCCACTTTCCACCAGCTTGTAAGTGGCCATGTTGGGAAGAAGGTGTTACAGCAGGGGGGTTGAGGGAGGAGATGTTAGGTAGTTCTACTACCTGGTGGAACTTTACCCTAAGTTTTCCTCCTCCAGCATCTGTTAAAGATATAGGAGTTCTGTCCTGTATTCAACCTGGAATCTGTATATTTGTGGTCCCTTTCAGCTCCACAGTTCTATGCTACTCTTCCCAAGGCAATTGAGAGACAGCTCTAACTCACAAGCCGATGTTATTCCGGGCCACATCGATGGCAGTATAGTGTCCCAATCGAGGGAAGCATTAATGTCACTCCATTGTGCTTTGGTCGAGCCTCACCTGGAATTCTGGGTGCAGTTCTGGGCACCACAGTTCAAGATGGATGTTGACCAGCTGGAATGTATCCAGAGGAAGGTGACCACGGATGTGGAAAACAAGCGTTATAAAGAACAATTGAGGGAAATGGGTAAGTTTAGCTTGCAAAAGAGAAAGTTGTGAGGTGACCTGATAGGCATCTATGATGAAGTTCTGGAGGTGTGGCTATCTGAAGTGCCAAAGCAGCCTGGAAACAGATTGCCAGGCAACCAGAATAGCACCTCAGGAGAGAA
This sequence comes from Cyclura pinguis, assembly GCA_030412105.1. Classification (NCBI taxonomy): domain Eukaryota; kingdom Metazoa; phylum Chordata; class Lepidosauria; order Squamata; family Iguanidae; genus Cyclura; species Cyclura pinguis. The sequence continues at coordinate 3,893,240 of CM059601.1, forward strand.
GCCCAGCCAAGTAGTGTGTAGGAGGGGCTGGTGGCTGAGAGGAAAAGTCATATAAAGCCAAGTATCTTTTGGCATTCAGTCCTTCTGTGAGATGTTAGCCAAGGAGAGCCAGGGAGTGGACTCTGTTAGCCAATCAGAGAGTGTGGCTGTGTTGGGAGGTGTAGTTCTCACTGGAAGCCTAACGAGAGGCAGAAGAGTCATTGAACCATAGGAGAACCCAGTTGGAGAATGTGACCTAAACTAGGGTCATTTCTGCACTACACTCTTATAGCGTGATGATTCCACTTTCAACATCCTATGGAATCCTGGAGTTTGCAGTTTCGGGAGGGGCCAGGCGGCCCCTCCCGAAACTGCAAACCCCAGGATTCCATAGGATGTTGAAAGTGGAATCATAGCACTATAACAGTCTAGTGCGGGAATGGCCTAGAATAGGACTTCTAGTCAAATTGCAATGGATTTGCAGGGGTTCACATCACAAGAAAAGAAATTACACTTAAACATTAGGAAGAACTTTTGTATTGTAATTGCTTTCTGACAGTGGAATTCATGGCCTTGGACGCTGGTGGGATCTCCTTCTTTGGTGGTTGGATGGTCATCCTTCAGGAGTGCTTTAGTTGCTGGTTGTGCCTTCCTGCGTGGCAGAAGGGGGTTGGACTGGAGGGCCCCCGTAGCTTCTTCCAGCTCTAAGGTTCTATGATTCTAAAGTAAACTATCTGAGTGGCCTCAGACATTCATTCCTCACCCTCCTGAAACTGTGTGTGGGAGGAGGAGGAAGGTGGGTGAAGATTCAGTTTTGAACACACCATGTCTCCAAAACATAAGAGGGCAGCTTTCGTTCTGAGCGCTCAGTCTTCAGGGGAGATAACATCAGGTGCTGGCTTGGCTTGTTCACTCCCCCACTCTGTCTCAGAAATGGGTGTGAAGATCATGCTTGAGATGCCAAGCGCTGTCCCAAAGGGGGTAGGCAGGCCAATGATGAGTCAGTCTTATCTCAGCATGCACAACAGTTTGCATCTATAGCATTAGGCTGTGCATCAGGTTGCACATTCTGTCTGCATTCTGCGTATATTCTGTTGGTGGTGTAGTCACTCGCTCAGAGCTGCCATTCAGTGCAAAGGGTTGCAAGCACAATGATAGCACACTCTTATCTCTGCCTGCGCAACGGTTTGTTTCTATAAGCATCAGCTTCTACTCCGTGCTATACATCTGCTGGTCTGTAATACTGTCTGTTCAGTTGCTCCAAATTGCCATCAAAAGCAAGGGATGCACTGCACAAGCAATGTGTAACTCCACAGGTGGAGATTAAGGACATTTCCATAGAAGCATAGAATCACAGAAATGTAGAGTTGGAAGAGACCACACGGGCCATCCAGTCCAACCCCCTGCCATGCAGGAACACCCTCAAAGCACTCCCCACAGATGGCCATCCAGCCTCTGCTTAAAAACCTCCAAGGAAGGAGACTCCACCACACTCCCAGGCAGCAGATTCCACTGCCGGACAGCCCTGACTGTCAGGAAGTTCTTCCTGAGGTTCAGGTGGAATCTCCTTTCCTGCAGCTTGAATCCAGTGCTCCTTGTCCTGGTCTCTGGAGCAGCAGAAAACAAGCCCTCTCCTTCCTCTACATGGCATCCCTTCAAATATTTAAACATGGCTATCATGTCCCCTCTTAACCTTCTCTTCTGCAGACTAAACATACTCAGCTCTCTAAGTCTATCCTCATAGGGCTTCATAGCTTCCAGGCCCTTCACCATTTTGGTCACCCTCCTCTGGACCTGCTCCAGCTTGACCATGTCCTTCTTGAATTGGGGTACCCAGAACTGGACACAGTATTCAAGATGAGGTCTAACCAAAGCAGAGTAGAGTGGTACCAGTACCTCCCTCGATCTAGACACCATACTCCTATTGATGGAGCCGAGAATTGCATTGGCTTTCTTGGCTGCCGCATCACACTGCTGACTCATGTTCAGCTTGTGGTCTGTTAAGATTCCTAGATCCCTTTCACACGTACTGCCATCCAGCCACGTGTCCCCCATCCTACATTTCTGCATTCCATTTTTTCTACCTAAGTGTAGGACCTTACACTTCTCTCTGTTGAATTTCATTTTGTTAGCCTTGGCCCAGCTCTCCAATCTGTCCAGGTCATTTTGAATTTTGATCCTGTCCTCTGTCCCCTCCCAATTTGGTGTCGTCTGCAAATTTGATGAGCATGCCCTCTATTCCTTCATCCAAGTCATTGACTTGGATTGTACTAGACTGTTATAGTATTATTCCACTTTCAACATCCTATGGAATCCTGGGGTTTGCAGTTTAGGAAGGGGCCTTTGGGGCTGCTTCCTTGTCTCCTCAAAGGCCCCTCCCTAAACTGCAAACCCCAGGATTCCATAGGATGCTGAAAGTGGAATAATAGCGCTGTTACAGTCTAGTGCAGAAATGGCCTTATGCTATATAGATACATCGGTGTGCGATGGTTTGTGATTTGGATATACAGTTGTGAAAGCTGGATGCTGAAGAAAGCCGATAGAAAGAGAATCCCTTCATTTGCAATGTGGTGCTAGAGGAGAGCTCTGCAGATACCAGGGACTGCTTAAAAGACAAATTAAAGGACTTGAGAGCAAATCAAGAGTGAAATCTCCCTAGAAGCCACAATGACTAAAATGAGACTACTGTGCTTTGGCAATATCAGCCAGAATCCACTCAGGCAGGTATGAATACTATATATTGTTTATGCGTTGCTAATCGGTTGGCATTCATGATCTCATATGTCCCAGGCCCTCTGGCAGAGTTGATCTCCCTGTATGTGCCTGCTCAGCCCCGGAGGTGCTCCGGGGAGGCCCTTCTCCCAGTCCCACCACCTCTGCAGGCACGCTTGGTGGGGATGTGAGGGAGGGCCTTCTCAGTGGCCGCCCCCGGACTCTGGAAGGCCGGAACGGCCTCCTCTCTGCTGTCCTTCCGTGGGCAGAAGAAGGCCTTTTAATTCCGACAGAAAGACTTTAAAGAATGTTCTATGTTGTTTTAAACCGTACTCATTTTAATACGTTTCCAGTCTTTTCGATTGCCTTTTCTCCTTTTAAGCAGTGCTCTGAAGTGTTTTAGTATTGTGACTAGTTATTTCTATTTTGTTTCCTCTTTGTATGTTTTTCCCTGTAATGTTTCGGTAAACTGCAAGTTGCCTTGAGCCCCAATTTTGAAAGGAAGGCTGGGTAGGAATCCTCCGCCTCTTCCCCCTCTCCCCTCCTCCTCCTTCTCCCTATGTCTTCACCAGTTTAGGGAATGCATAGAGACCGTGAAAGTCCCCCAATCCTCACTTCCTGGGCAGCGGCCTGTGGGAGTGACAGGGCTCTGTTCTCCTGTTGATTGGGAAGCAGCAGACTGACATCGGTGATCCCCGTTGCGGTGGGGAATTACGGCAGGGACCCTGCTTCAAACTGTTGCACCAGACATGATTCACGGGAGGGAGAGGAAACATCTGTCGGCTGCTTCACAGTTGATAGGGAAACACACCCCTGTTGCTCACCGTGGATCCTGCTCAGCAAGTAAGGACTGCGGGGGACTTGGCTGGGAGACACTACTTAGTCATATAACTAAGGTGGCTACATGCCTAAGTAGGTGCTACAGAATTGTGGCCATCATGAGACAAGATGGAGTCATAGAGTCACAGAATCCTAGAATCCTAGAGTTGGAAGAGACCACAAGGGCTGTCCAGTCCAACTCCACCGGGCAGAAAGATGCCCATCCAAGCACTCCCAACAGATGGCCATCCGGCCTTTCTTTAAAAACCTCCAGAGAAGGAGATTTCATCACAATCCGAGCCATCAGCGTATCCCACTGTTGGACTGCTCTTATGCTCAGGAAGTTCTTCCTCATGTTTAGGTGGAATCTCTTTTCCTGTAGTTTGAAGCCATTGCTCTGTATCCTAGTCCTTGGAAAACAAGCTTGCCCCTTCCTCCAATGACATCCTTTCAGATATATATATCTAGCTATACATATTGACTCTTAACCTTCTCTTCTCCAGGCTAAACATACCCTGCTCCCTAATCTGCTGTTTGTAGGACATGGTTTCTAGGCCTTTTACCATTTTGCTTTCCCTCCTCTGGACATGTTCCAGGTAATTGAAAAAAATAGTAATGTTCAACAATGTGGAAGGTAGTAGGAAAAGAGGGAGACTGCCTCATAGGTGGGTGGACCCCATCAAGAAGACCTGAATTTGCAGGACTTGAGCAGGGCACGGAGATGAAAGTTGGAAGTCTATCATTCACTGGGTCACCGTAAGTTCAAACCAACAATGACAACCAACAACAAACCCTGACGTAAGGTCTTGGCCAGATGTGTTCCATCTTCTCTTGTGATGTTGCCTGGTAATTATATCCAGAGCTTCACCCTGTCCTCAACACCTTTGCATACCAGGTGTGAGATTTGTGCTACACAATGCAAAGATACAGATATAGAGGTTTTCACTGATCAGTACAGAGATGTAGATGCAGAAATTTATGCTATTCTGTGAGGAGATACAGATGAAGGGATTAATGCTACACCATCTCAATGTAGGATCTAGGTCAATGAGCACCTCTATTCTTGCCTTACAAATCGTGTCTATCTAGATGGAGATATTACCAGTGATCACACCACAGCTTAGAGAAAAACACCACCCTACTAATCCTTCTAGGTGTTTGATACTGCTGTTGATCTTTGCAGTCACCAAAGCCTCTTTAACCACAAAACACGTGTGAGAGGTAAAACCAGCATCTTAGTCTGGAACCTGTCAGTACTTGATGCCCAATCTGAGGGTGTGTCCTAGAATCATAGAATCATAGAAATGTAGAGTTGGAAGAGACCACACGGGCCATCCAGTCCAACCCCCTGCCATGCAGGAACACCCTCAAAGCACTCCCGACAGATGGCCATCCAGCCTCTGCTTAAAAACCTCCAAGGAAGGAGACTCCACCACACTCCGAGGCAGTATATTCCACTGCCGGACAGCCCTGACTATCAGGAAGTTCTTCCTGAGGTTCAGGTGGAATCGTCTTTCCTGCAGCTTGAATCCATTGCTCCTTGTCCTGGTCTCTGGAGCGGCAGAAAACAAGCCCTCTCCCTCCTCTACATGGCATCCCTTCAAAGATTTAAACATAGCTATCATGTCCCCTCTTAACCTTCTCTTCTGCAGACTGAACATACCCAGCTCTCTAAGTCTATCGTCATAGGGCTTGGCTTCCAGGCCCTTCACCATTTTGGTCGCCCTCCTCTGGACCTGCTCCAGCTTGACCTTGGAGGAAGTTCTCCTGACACCCCTACAGCAAACAACTCTACTTGGAATCCTGCGTCCAGTTCTGGACACCATAGTTCAGGAAAGATATTGACAGGCTGGAACGTGTCCAGAGGAGGGCAACCAAAATGGTAGAAGGCCTGGAAACCATGAAGCCCTCTGAGGAGTAGCTTAGGAAGCTGGGTATGTTTAGCCTAGAAAAGAGAAAGTTAGGAGGTGATGTGATGGTCATTTTTAAATATTTGAAGGAATGTCATGTGGCAAGCTTGCTTTCTGCTGCTCCAGGGACTAGGACATGGAGCAATGGCTTCAAACTTCAGGAAAAGATAGTCCACCTAAACATGAGGATGAACTTCCTGATGGTAAACAAGCTGTTCAACAATGGAATCTGCTGCTGCCTGGGAGTGTGAAGGAGTCTCCTTCTTTTCAAACAGAGGCTGGACAGCCATCTGTCATGACTGCTTTGATTGTGCATTCCTGCATTGCAGAAGGGAGTTGAACTCAACGGCCCTTGTGGTCTCTTTCACTCTGCAATTCTATGATTTTTTGATTCCATGAAGTGAACAAAGCCTATTGGTGAGCAAGAGAACACCCACACTTCTCATGAGTTGGATGTCCTTAACAGTCAACTTGGTGCTGAGGAGGTCACCTGGTCCCTAGCTTCCAAAAGCTGGCAAACAATGCAATAGGTAGGCTGTCTTGCTCAGGAACTGGGTCTAGTTCCAGGGATCTCCATGGGGTCTTACACTGTTGGACCATGACACACACTACTGCTATGATTGTTGTGTGCCTTCAAGTCATTTCTGACTTATGGTGACCCTAAGGTGAACCTATCATGGCGTTTTCTTGGTAAAATTTGTTCAGAGGGAGTTTGCCTTTGCCTTCCCCTGAGGCTGAGAGAATGTGACTCAACCAAAGTCCCTGAGTGGGTTTTCATAGCTGAGTGGGGATCTGAACCCTGATCTCCAGAATTGCAGTCCAATGCTCAAACCACTACACCACTCTGCCTGTCATTACTGCTATGCCATGAGTTTTATGGATGGTAAAGGATGTAACAGATGGTCTATAGTCAAGGAACCTTCCAACCATTTTGGTGTTGGGATTCAGCAGCTTTCACAGCCAAAGGTAGAACTGGGATCCCAAAGAAATTCTTCCCAGATGTATTCCTTGGCCAGCAACCAAATCCAATCCCTATCACTGGATGTTTAGGGAGCCCATAGGCTGGGCTCAGTCCCTCCAAGGTGAGGCTAATGGAAGATGGGCTGCCAAGGGTTAGATGGTGCAGAAGCAAATTAAGAAAAAGTGCACAGGTGTGACCTATCTCATCCCCATCAGTTATGAAAACTGTCCAAGCAGGCTATCAAGAGAGAAAAATTCACTCCCTCATCCATTCTCAGCCGTTGTACCTTTCCCTAGCCTCAAACTGCAAAGCAAATGCACCAAAGTCACTCTTTCATGCCGCTGGACAGGTGTTAATGTTGGGCCATGATGCTAACAAGGACTCCAAAATCCGTCTGCCTTGTGGAGGAAGCCAAGCTCACTGCAGAATCTAAGGAAGGATTCCTTTTAGGCTGCTGTCTGGCTAGATTAAGATGAGAAATCCCACTCGGTGGGCAGATCTATCCCAGAAATCATTCCTGAACCGTGCCAATGGCACGCCACACCCTTTGGCTCTGAGGGCAGCCAAGCACCCTTTATCCCCATGACAACCCCAGTTGTTGTGGGTTCTGTCTTTGGGAGGCGTCTTACCGGTTCCTCTGTCTTCTGGCAACAGGAACACACTGCACCTGCTCATCTTCTCTTTTGGGTGGGTCCCTAACATCACACGTCTGAATTTTGACAAGTTGGAGAGGGTGCCTCAAAAGAGGGGGAGAGAGGAGAAGCGAGAAGACTGGCTGGAGGTTTTGCCACACCAACAGAACGAGCGTAGTGCCCGCTGGGTGCCTCTGGGGAACCAGCCCAGCAGACGCTGGTCGGGACATGAAAGACTTGGAGCGGGAAGGAAGAGCCAGCACCCATCTCAAGGAACTGGGAAGGGCAAGGAAGCCGGGGGCGGGAAGGGAAGGGAAGCGCTGGGAAAGCAAACCAGTCAGGAGAGTTTCTTAATAGCAGCAGCAAAATGGGAAAGACTGCCAAGGCGCGGGCAGTGCCAGTTATGCCTTGACCTTCGGAAAGGTCAAGGCATCGGCCTTTGAAAGAAGGTGCCTTTCTTTCTGGGGTTGCTTCTACAAGGAGCTGAACTGCAGATCCAGGCTGCGGGCTTCAAGGGAGGCGGTAATCTTAAGCCATTGATAATATTCCCATCTAGACAGCTGTGATCTGTAAGGCAAGAACAGGAGTTCAGACAGCCCTAGATCCTACTAGTACCATTCTCTGCATCTGTAGAATGATGCACTGATTGTGCTGTGTAAATGTTTTGCTGAATGGCAATGTTGTGGAACTGACAGTAAAACCAAACTGAATGAAAACCAAATGCCCCGCCAAATTGCCGCCAAATGCACAACTGAACAGGCAGCTACACAGACAATTGAAGGAGCATTACTGCCAATTTCAGCCAAGGTGGATAAAAATATGTTGCCTACGGATGCACAACGGTTGCACATGCACAACTCCGCTTCTGGGATGTTGGATTCAGTGGAAAGGTTGCATGTTGGACAAAAATGTCCAACTGCTTTGCTAGGGGAACTGTTGCATGCCTAAAGGTACTAACCAGATTCCAACCACTGTCTGACATTCCCCAACTTTCCTTAATGATGGGTTGACCTTGAATTATTTCATTTATAAATATAATTATTTGCTTGCCAAGGTATTCATTACAAAAGTTGATATCAATAGCCTTACACAGAGAGATGGAAAGATGATTTCATTTATTTATTTATTTTCATTACGTATTTCATTTCTGTGCTGCTTTTCTCCCAGAGTGGAACCCAAGGCAGCACACAAAAGGAATCAGCTAGAAACAGTAAAATCTGAAAACAACAATTAAAATCACACGGTTATTTGAAAATATTTGAAAAAAATGGCGCATGCAAGTGGTATGTGTGCAGCAAACAGTCTCTTCAAAAACACGTTTTCTGTGCAGAAATGTTATTTGCTTCCTCCTTGTTGTCTTTCCATCGGCAGGCGAAAACCTTTTTAGTCCAACAGTCTTTTAAAACAAAATGTCTTTTAGGAAAGGGCTAGGACGTGCTGTATTGTTTCAGCGGAAATTGTTTAATAGCTTTGTATCTTTTTTAAACTGAATTTTAGTGTGAGGTTTGAATTGTTTTAACACTGGGAGTTTAATTCTATTTTTATGTTCACTGTTATTATGCTTTTGCTTGTACTGTTGCTTTAAATAGCGAACCGCCTGGTGCCCCAAATTTGGGAAAAATCAGGATACAAATAAATATTATCATCACCACCTCCATCACCGCCAACCCTACTTCCCATCACCATTTTGAGAGACACTGCAGAAAAAAAAAATAAGATGTTTGGGGATAGTGTTTAATTTGGGGGTAAAATTGCCCCAATATACATATTTTTTTAAAAAAAAAATTGGTAGGCTGGGTGCCTTTGAGGGACTGGTGGGGGTCTTTAGGGGCCACAAATCAGGGTCCAGGGGCCGCATGTGCCCCCCTTGCCCATCCCTGCATTAAACCATCATGGCTGATAGTTAGCTATGCACCCCCTCTTGACCAGGGGCAGGGAACTTGCGGCCAGCTGAACTGCAGTGCCCAACATGCCTCACAAATGGCCAGGAATGGCTGGGACTGATGCCAGCTGGATTCCAGCCACTTCGGAAGGCCACGTGTTCCGCAAAAGGTCTTCCTTCCGAGGCATCCAGTGCCCGTGTGCCCCCTGAACTGGCAAGGCCCCTGGCACAGATATTTCTCTGGTCTGCTGTGAATCTCCTGTTCTGTCTCCAAAGCTTGCATAATCTACGTAGTCGTTCCAACTCCAGCCAAGCCTGCCTACTTACCTGATTCCCCTCCCAGGGATCTTGCAAAACAAGAGCGATGTCTCTTTATGGCTGTATTCAAAGGTACCTTCTCCTACCCTCTCTCTGCTTGCTTACCCAGGGATGCATGCAGGGAGCCAACGCGGGACGGGAAACAAAACAATTTCAGAACAAACACGCGTCAGGAGGGGGGAAAAAAGGGCCCCAGAGACATTTCTACGTATCTTTGTCATGTTTAAAGAACTGCAGCTAGGAGATCAAGAGGAGCAGGGGAGCAGGGAAGAGATAGCGATGTGAGATCAACTGCTCAGCCATGCATTTAAATTAAGGGAATGCCGCTGGGTTTCCAGACAGCTGGGATTAGTCTTTTAGTCCAGCGCTAGTCCTGCTGTCCTTCAGCTTTGGCCTGAGGTTAAGGCCCATAAAGATTTTTCAGATAACTTCTGGAGGGGACTGCGTAGACTTTACCCTTGAATTGAAATACATGCAAGATGTGTCAGCCTCGGCTGATCAACAACTCACTTTTTGCAAAAAAAAAAAAAAAAAGCAGAGAGGGGAGGTGTCTTCAGTCATTCTCCTCCTCTACCCTAGCACTCCCGCCCCCATGGCCTCGGGCAGTTTTTGCATCCCAATCCAGCATGCATCACCCCTCTGTTTTCCCTCTGGGTTGACTGAAGTTCCTGACTGCCAGAGTGAAGCTTCGTCAGCGGTTGAGTAAGAGGAGCTCACAATTGTATCTCTGGCCTCTCTCCATTGATTTCCTAAACAAGGAAACATTGAAGGCTTTGTCACCTGGAACAATAACAGAAGATTGAGAAGGATGCAAAGGTGTTGAATGTGAGGGACAGGTGTGTGTGCATAGACATCGGTGTCTCCTGTGTGCAAGACTTTGGCTCCACTGAAATTGCTCAGCACAGGGTCTGCTGCAGAAAAAAGAAAGTATTATTCATTTAGTATGGAAAAAATGTTTGAAAACAATTTTTAAAAATAGTAAAAAAAAAATATGATTTTTTCTCTTTTTTTCCCCATCGTTAAAAATGCAAAAAGTCTATGCAGTCATTCACAATTCAATACTTTCCACATACATCAACTTCCTCCTAACTAATCTTGGTATAAAAACAGTCCATGAATTTTATATGTTTTTCAAGATTTAAAACGCTGACCTTATCCCATATATGTTGAAGAGTTTCCTATCTTATACAAAAATTCTGTTTCGATATTACTCACATTTATTTTAAATTTACGCATAGTCTAGTTTTAAAGCATTACAATCCCTTTTCTTCCATAATTTTTATATCTCATATTTATCTTCATTTCTTTAAATTTGCTGTCACCAGTGTACCCCATTCATTCTTCAATAAGATATTCCCATATCCCAGTCTTTCTCAAATTTATCTAGCCTTCCCTTTAAATAGGCATGATAGATGATCCATCAACATCATATCAATCAATTTTCTCACCCAATCACTTATGGTTGGGAGCGTATTTTGTTTCCATTTGTGGGATAATAAAAACCTTGTGATTTTTGAGTGTTGAGAGACCCTGTTGGGAAGAATCCTGGACCGGTGAAAATCTTTGCAGTTCAGACATTATGCTGCACAAAAGTTGCATCTGGTTGTTTTGCACAGAAAATAGCATTTTTCTGTGTAGAAACATAATTTTCTGCCCAGGCAAAGCTGTTTCCTGCATTGAAAATGCTGCTTCCTGTGCAAAATAACCATTTGCAAATTTTGTACACAATAACTCCCAGATTACAAATTTGCATGCAAAACTTTGTGGTTTTCAAAGACTTTCTCACAGCATGAAGAATATTGCTAAAATATTTGCTGCTTGCTTCAAAAAAAAAAAGAATTACATCACTAGTATTCACACAATGGCTGGAAGCCCGCTCGTGTCTTATACATGCAACAGTGTAGTCTGAATGAGCATAGCCCCAGGACAGGTAAGACTGCCATAAATTTACACTATGTACCTGCTGAACAGGATCTCACACTAGCACAGAGCACTCACTGCCACAGAACATGGCAGTGAATGATAGGCTAAATTGCGTTCAGAAGATGTCCTCCCCTGCTATGCAACTCCTAAAACAGTCCAGTTACCATTACACTGACACGAAAAGGACAGACTGTGAAATTAATCTTCTTTACTGTCACATTTGCAAATTTAGCTGTCCCAGTCCTATGCACAATCAAATTTCAATGGTATTGAGGCCCCCACATCTGGGTGAGACCTGTACTCTCAGGGGAGCATTCCTAGATATTCAGCAAAAGCCCTTTGCAGGTTTACACAGGTCTCTACGAGACCTGTACTCCCAGGAGAACACCCACAGATCTACTCTTCTTGACTGGTGGAATTTCCGCACTATACAGTTATAGAGCTATGATCCCACTTTCCACATCCTATGGAATCCTGGGGTTTGCAGTTTTGGGAGGGGCCGCCTGGCCCCTCCCGAAACTGCAAACCCCAAGATTCCATAGGATGTTGGAAGTGGAATCATAGCGCTATAACTGTATAGTGCAGAAATGGCCCAAGACCAGATTAAAATAGTTAAGTTTGGGACAGTTCCAACAAAATAGTTTCAACAGTTTCTTAACATGTTTGGGCTATTCTAGGAGTTGGGACATAGCAGTTAAATCAGGGAATAAATGAAATAGATAGTACTACTTTGCTAACTGCTACTTTGTATTTAACCACTGGGGAAAAAAAGGGCTACTGTGTATCTAGGCTTTTAAGTACCGCTATTGTGGGGTCATTGTAATCAACAAGCTGCTTGCTGTTACATTGTGTTTCACGTTAGAGAAGAGCAGGAAAATAAAAGTTTAGCTGGTAGAGGTGGGATGTTTTGAGGACCAGGCAGTGTGGAGATAGAGAAAGAGAAATATGCAAGGGGGGTCACCTTGGTCAAGGGCATATGGGGTTGTGGGAAGCATCAACCTAGGAAAATAAAGGGGATATAGACACATGAAGGGGTTTATTGCTTTGACCGAGGAATGCTTTACCTGCCAAAACTTATGTAGATAACGTATAAAAGATGTATGCTGTATGTACCCTCCAGTTTTGGCAACTTCTGTGGAAGCTGCTCCTGCATATCCATAAGAAATACGCTACAGTCTACCCCAGGATGAGTTTTGTGGAGTGTGGGTTACATGACACTTGTCTCCTGGTCAAGAGTGTTTCTGTGCAAATTGTATGTGATTGCATGGTTCCTTTAGCAGTCTGTTGTGCAATCCCTTCTAGAGAATACAGCGAAAGATCATCCTTGGTAGTAAACATGTGTAGGAACAATTTGTCAGTCATCACAGACACATACAGAAACAACAGTGTACTCTTGGAATGTTGCACAACACCTTTGATGTCACAACGCTTGTAGACCAGCAAAATCCCACTGCGGTGTCAAAATGTTGCAGCAATGTTCTCGCTCAAACATAAAGGAAACATACCTCTTTTCTGCCCATGAAGAGATCCTTACATAACATTTCCGTGCTGACTGACCTTTGATTCCACTTGAGATAAGTGAAGTCCGAGATCGATCAGCGAACACAAGCGTTGCAAAGTTATTTCAAGCTGAACAATTAAAATAGTTGCAAACCTGGCACAGGCAGACTTTAAAATATCATTTGGTTTCTCCAAAGTCCAGCCCACACTCTTTCTGTTTCAGTGACTGTTCTGTTCTGTCCCACTTCCCCTGCCCTTTACCAAAATAAGATCCCCAAAGTTTAGTCATGGGGAGACAGGTTTACAAGGCAATCTCAGCCCTGACAATCCAGCACTGCATCTTATGGTGTTGTATGAGGCTTACTTCCAAGTAAGTGTACACAAGAACGCAGCTTGACACTTTAAAAAGCCCAGGTTTGCAAATGAGCACATGCAACGACTAACTTTTCAGCTGCAAACAATTTCATAACATTTAAGTCCTACCTGATCTTTGACTTCATTTCTGCAACTGAGTTGGCTTTGCAGAGCTGCTGACTAATTCCTTCTTTCCAGCCAGACCTTAACCATGTTTACATAAGTCCTTACTGTCCTTATCTAGCAGACAGAATCCATTTTTTTTTCTCCCCATGATTACTCAGTTTGGGTCTTTGCTTTATCCCCTGATACTTTTGGGGAGAGGCAATTAGGGGGAATCACTGGCGTTAACATCCGTCTGTGTTAGGGAGGTACGTATTCAATTTGCCAGCACGCACCCTATCCCGGTTGTTCCGGAACGCTGTGGGAAATCTGAAGCCACTCTTCACAGCCACTCTCTGCTGTGAACCGTTTCTAGGTGCAGCCCTCCACATTTGTGGGTTTCACATCCATGGATTTCAGTATCTGTGAGTTTCTTCGATGCTGGTTCACCCACACCCTACTTTCAGTGCTTCTTTTCTGGGAGAACTTTTCCTCTCGGCAGCTCCAAGCGGGCCACATAAACCTTTAAAAACCCACCTCTCATCCTCTTCCTCCTCTGCCAGCTGCTGCCTGCTGGGGTCCTTCGGCTCTGTACAACTAAGGTGGTTCATATTTCGATTTCTCAGCACCACAGACCCTCTTCCAATGCCCCTCCCACCCAAGGAAAGAGATGGGGAACTACGGGGCCACCGTGCCAACCGACCTCCTTTACCTCTCCTTTCTGACCTGGTTTGGACCCTGAGTGCCCGCTCTCTCCACCGTACCTCAGCTCCCTTCCCTCACCCCCCACCCTCCATTTTGATATTTGCTCACTTTTGTGGGGGTCCTGTGTCCCTAACCCTAGTACGTGTGGAGGGGCAAACTGTAGTCTGCTTTCCATAATTGTTTGCTGAAATTATTTGTCATGCAAAGAGTGCCGTGTGACGTGTCTCATTACCAAAAAATTATTCGATAAATAGATAGAAGTCCTGAACTATGGGAAAAGGTGGGGTAAAAATAATAAGAAGAATTGTTGTTGTTAATTGCCATCAAGCCAGCATCAAATTATGGGGACCCTACAGATGAGAGCTCTCCAAGTCACCCTATTGGCAACTGCCCTGCTTGGGTCTTGCAGATTTGGGACTGTGGCTTCCTTGACTGATGCCATTTCCACAGTAGGCTGTTATAGCGCTATCATACCACTTTCAACATCCTATGGAATCCTGGGGCTTGCAGTTTCGGGAGGGGCCGGCCGGCCCCTCCCGAAACTGCAGGCCCCAGGATTCCATAGGATGTTGAAAGTGGTATGATAGTGCTATAACAGTCTACTGCGGAAATGGCCTGAGTCTATCCATCTGTATTGCGGTCTTCCTCTTTCCCTACTGCCTTCCACCTTCCCAAGCACTACTGTCCTTTTCAGTGAGTCAGGTCTTCTTGTGATATGGCCAAAGTTCGACAGCCTCAGTTTAGTCATCCTGGCTTCTAGGGAGACTTCGGGCTCGATTTTCTCAAAGATCTATTCATTTATCCTTTTAGCAATCCAGGGTATCTCCAGAACTCTTCTCCAGCATCACAGTTGATTTTCTTCCTATCAGATTCCTTCACTGTCCAGCTTTCACAACCGTACATAGAAACAGAAAATACAATGGCAGGGACTATCCTAAGTTTAGTATCCAATGATCCATCTTCACATTTCAGAATCTTGTCTAGTTCCTTCATGGCTACCCTTCCAAGTCCTGAATAAAAAGGCCAAAATGCCTTGAAAATGGCTTCCTCCACCCTAGCGTTTTCGAGTCCAAATCATTGCAAAGGTTACTTTTTCGACTACAACTCTCATAGCTCGTGGTAGCTCGGAGATTCTGGGAGATACAGTCACAAAGCCAACTTTTCCAGGCTCTGAGTGCTCTCTGCCTGCTTGGCCACTCTTAATGATCAAATCACCAATAACTCCAGTTGCTTCTCATTCTCATTTTCCGTTTAACTTAGGCCCTTTCCGCACCTTACCGTTTTCCAGCACTGGGGTGCGGGGATCGTGCGAGCAGCCTCTGGTGAGAGGTTCTCACGTCCAGGGTCCTTCGGCTCCGCACAAGCTGCCTCCTTGTGCGAGAGCCCCGCCTCTTCCTTCAGCAGTGCAGCCTGGGACCTTCCCAGGCTGCCCTGGGGCAGGAAGCATGACCGGTGCGGTTCCAGAGGCTCCGCACGCCAGATAAGTGTGCGCGGGGCCCAGGAGCAAGGTGCGATCGCGCACCATTTTCGGCTTCTAGCTGAAAATGAAAAGGTGCACAATCGACGCCTGCCTTACCTTGGAACGTCACACGATTGTGAGTGCATCGTGTGGATCACTCCTCACAATGGCACAATGCTCCAGGGGCCCTTTCGCATGGAAAATACCGTGCCAAAAGGGCCTTAGCTTCCGTTGTTCCCATTTCAGTGGTGCCAAGAATCCATGCCGGGCTATAGTCCAAACCTCAAAGTAGCTACTGAAGGTACCAAACCTATTTTTGAATAGCTCCTTCAAAGTAAAACATAGCACAGTCTCAAAGCTAAAGATGAAAGGTAGATATTTGAAAATGGATTTTTTAAAAAACATGGTTTTGGACGATCGAGAAACTTTTGACAAGAAGAATCCTGGCTTGACAAGAATCTTCACGGTGGGGATTTATTCTGTGCAAAATTCACATGCAGATATTTTGCACAGAAAGCAGACTTTTCTGTATAGAAAGCAGCATTTTTGACAGAGGAAAACTGTCCCCTGTGAAGGAAATGCCGCAGCTGGGGACATTCAGTGCAAAATTTGTACGTGGTGGATTTCCATTGAAATCAGCATATTTTATTTTATTTTATTTAGGTACAGGAACCAGATTTTCTGTGTAAAACATTAATATTCCTGTGTAGAAATAACATTTCCTAAGCAGAAAGTACACAAACATTGCTCTCTGTGCAAAACAACCAGGTGTCAAGTTTGTGCAGAACAAATCCCAAACTGTAAATGAGCCTCGAAAACTGTGTGGTTTTTGATCTCTTTCTCCCAGCAGGAGAAAAATTGTTAAAATTACTCATTGCTTCCTTTGAGAAAAAAATTAGTGATTAATTACATCCCCCGCCCCTCCTCCCCCCTTGAGATGGGAACCTCTGCTTTCCTTCCTCCTCATTACATGAGAGAGGAGGCGAAAGAGCAGGGCCATTTCCACACTACACTCTTATAGCATGATTATTCCACTTTCAACATCCTATGGAATCCTGGGGTTTGCAGTTTCGGGAGGGGCCATTCGGCCCCTCCCGAAACTGCAAACCCCAGGATTCCATAGGATGTTGAAAGTGGAATAATCGAGCTGTAAGAGTGTAGTGTGGAAATGGCCCAGGTTGCTTAAACTCTTCTGGTTCACAGGCTGCTCTCCAGCTATAGGTTTCTCTCTCCGGCTTATTCAAGCAACGACTCACAGGCAAATGAAAGAGATTGCTGCAGTCCTTTTAAGTCAAGGTGTGCGAGAGTGTGTGGAAACCCAAGAAAGCTGCCTCTCCGAGAGCGGGGCTGCGCAAATGCAAAGACGATTAGGAGGACCAGGTTCTCCATTCCCCTTGGCTCATAACGTCTCCTCAACCCTAAGAGAAAATATCTCTTTTATCGGCTTTCCCCATCACGGCACCCTCTGGTTGTGTTGAGTTGACAACTCCATGGCTGATGGGGGCTATAGAACTACGGACTTGAAAGCCCATCGAGTCCGACCACACTCTGACGTGCAGACACACACAATCAAAGCGTTCTCAAGAAACGGCCACTCAGCCTCTGTTTAAAAACCTCCAAAGAAGGAGACTCCACCACACTCCATTGAGGAAGTGTTTACCACTGTCAAGCTGCTCTCACCAGCAGGAAGTTCTTTCTAATGCTTAGATGGAATCTCTTTTCTTAGGCCATTTCTGCACTAGACCGTTATAGCGCTATGATTCCAATTTCAACATCCTATGGAATCCTGGCCTTTGCAGTTTCGGGAGGGGCCCGCCGGCCTCCCCCAAAACTGCAAACCCCAGGATTCCATAGGATATTGAAACTGGAATCATAGCGCTATAACTGTCTAGTGCGGAAATGGCCTCAAACTTTGAAGCCACTGCTCCGTGTCCTAGTAGCTGAAGCAGCAGAAAGCAGGCTTGCTCTATCCTCCGTATGACATGCGTTCACATGTTTAAACATGGCCATAGTGTCACCCTTTAACCTTCTCTTTTCCAGGCCAAACATCCCCAGCTCCCTAAGCTGCTCCTCAGAAGGCTTCATGGTTTCCAGGGTTTTTATCATTTTGCTCATCCCAACACGATCCCCGGAACGCCATAATGGGGAACCCTGATTTGTTTAATTAAAATACAAAAAACATATAAAAGGATGCACCAGGCACATATTTTGCAGGAGTACAGCAGACAACCAGTGTTTGTCCGTGCAGTCTCTGGGCCATTAAAAAGATCGGGTTCAGATGGCAGGTAGTTGCTGCTGCAGCCGTACATCTGCTCTGGGCTTCAGGTTAGAGAAAATGAGTTCTATTTAGATGTGTAAAGATGATGCCCATGTCGTTTGTAAAAGTGTATGAATGGTTTTTGAAACCAGAGACAGAAAATGTAGCTGCAATAGACTACATGATAACACGGGCCCAGAATTTTGAGCATCATGTCCGTATGGCTACGTAGGAGAAAATGTAGTCCAAAGATACAAAATTTACTTTGAGCAGTAATTTAAAAGAAAACCTGTATAAGATGAGGTGTAAATTGTTGTTGTGTGCCTTCAAGTCATTTCCAACTTATGGCGACCCTAAGGGGGTTTACTGTGGCTGAAAGTGTATGACGCACCACCCAGTTGGTTTTCATGGCCAAGTGATTTTGCTACTGGTCGAAGATCGTTTCCACACTAGACTGTTATAGTGCTATTATTCCACTTTCAACATCCTATGGAATCCTGGGGTTTGCAGTTTAGGGAGGGGCCTTTAAATTCATAGGATGTTGAAGGTGGAGTAATAGCAGTAAAACAACATGCAATTCACTATATGTTTTCATAGCTTTGAGTCCTACCTCATTTCTGCACTAGTCTGTTAAAGTGCTATTATTCCATTTTCAACATCCTATGGAATCCTGGGGTTTGCAGTTTAGGGAGGGGCCTTTAAATTCATAGGATGTTGAAGGTGGAGTAATAGCAGTAAAACAACATGCAATTCACTATATGTTTTCATAGCTTTGAGTCCTGCCTCATTTCTGCACTAGTCTGTTAGAGTGCTATTATTCCACTTTCAACATCCTATGGAATCCTGGGGTTTGCAGTTTTGGGAGGGGCCAGTCGGCCCCTCCCAAAACTGCAAACCCCAGGATTCCATAGGATGTTGAAAGTGGAATAATAGCACTATAATAGTCTCACGCGGAAATGGCCTAAGATATGTTAATCCAAATAAATTTTAAAGGTATATTTCGTCATGTCACCAGAGACGTTTTTGTTGGGCATTATGTGTAAAGAACTGGATAGTAAATATGGACTATTCTTTGATATATGAAAACAGCAGCAGGAATATTGTTTGCTCAAACTTGGAAATGGACTGAAGCACCAAAGATGCAAGAATGGATTGTTAAAGTTGCGGAGTTGTCCCAAAAATGGCCAGATTAATGTGAGTTGCACAGGATGAGCCAACAGAAGACTTTTTGAAAAACTGGAAACCGTATGTGAATTTTTCTTTTTAGCGGTAAGAAATCTAATGAAGTAATAATCTGCAGCTATAGTTATTAGTAATCTTAGTAGGATTATTTTGTTGGATCTGTAATGGTACAATAATTTTTTTCATTTTTTTTTTCTCATTACACTAAAGATTGGAGGGCTCAGAGCCCTACCGGGTGTTCATTGCATGTCTTTTTTTCTTTCTTTCTATCCCCTTCTCCCCCACCCCTCTTTTTCTTCTTTCTGTTTCTATGTTTTTGATTGCACATTGCTTTGATTGTAAATTGGATTGTTTTTGTCAAAGTTATGTCAGAACACATTTATGCAATTTATGCACCGAAGAGTAAGGAACAAATATTCTGTGAAAGAATAAGGATAATTCTGAGGGACAACTTGGATTGGGAAAAGATTTCAGTGACACTGTCTCTTCCAAAAGAAAGACATCTAATGTAATAGTCAATAGTTTGAGTCGTCTGTAAAAGGCATTCTTTTTTAAAAAAAATCTTTTAAGTAACAATTAATAGATATGTAGCATGACAAAATTATACACAGTAAAGCATTCTGACTGCCATACTGATCTTTTCTATTCTTTTTCCGCCTCCTCTTTGATGACATGAGATAGTGAGGAATTGAGATAGTATCATAAATGCATGTTGATTATGCCCTTATCTCTTTTTTTTTTTAAAAGAAAGAATGTCAAATACTGGTAAAAAGTAACACGTACTGATTTGAAACACTAATGCTTAGATAATTTGCAACTGCAAATTGGAGACATAATTTGGAACAAAAATAGCAGCCTTGATGAGTTTTTCGAAATTGCGTTTCTCCTGAATTATCTTGGGTTACAATACGAGAAACATCAAAAAGCTGCGATAAGATGGTTTTGAAATGAGCTTGCCTCATATCTTCCCAAGAAAAAGCAACTGGTCTCACTTCCCCTATTCACCGGACGGAGAAAGAAGAGCTGAATGCAGGTAAATACGACAAATTGTTGAAAAGCTGAAAAATATTTGCTCACCGGAGTTTCGTCAAGAACTGGAAAGGGCATGGTACAATTAAACTTGTTAAGCCATACCCAAATGGGAAATCATTATGTTATCTTCAAATAAAAATCATTTCCGAAAAGAAAGCAATCAGGAGCATTGCTAGCTGACGAAGTTACAACGGAAACATGCTAATCAGGTGCTGTCAGGAGAGCGAACTGCTAACTGCCGTCAAAGCTATCGCAGAGGAATTTGCAAAGGTTTATAGCAAATTTTGCAGGGCAGCAATTCCACAGATACAGAAATCAATAACCCTTTCTTTCTTTCTTTCTTTCTTTCTTTCTTTCTTTCTTTCTTTCTTTCTTTTTGCAAAAGAAAACACAACTAATTACTTGAAGGGCACACAAAAACAACAAGAACTTGAAGGAAGATGCAAACTATTTGCTATTTATTATTTAAAAGCTGTATGTGGCTCCCTGGGGGACGTATTAGTAACCCTTGACCCACCAGAATGTATGGAGTGCCCTTTTTCTGCCCCCCCCCCACCAAAACACAAGAAGTCAATACATAACATTCATTCATAACTCTTCACATTCCACATACGTGGACTTCCCCCTAACTGGCCTTGGTATGAAAACGGTCTATGAATTTCGTATCTATTTTTCCATATTTAAAGCACTGAGCTTATTCCGTATATGTTGAAGAGTTTCGTATCTTGTATACAAATTCCATTTTGATGTTACTTAGGCCCTTTCCACAGCTTACCTTCTTGCGGCATTGTCGGGGGGGATCCCGGTGGTGGCCGGAAGTGCCTCCGTTGCGCTTCCGGGGCTTCCGCGGGAGAGACAAGCGTGGGGTGGTGGCACAATCGTGGGTCGTTGATGGGGAAAATCCATCGGCGATTTAACCCGCAATCCTGCTGCTGGGGAGCGGAGAAGGATGGGACCGTGACAACGTCGTGCAGAAGCTTCGTCAGAGTACTGGCCTTCTCCCGTCCCCATGGCGGGATGGGAGCATCCTATGGAAGTGGCTTCGTATTTATGGATAGTCTAGTTTTATACCGTTATAGGCCTTTTTCTTCCATGATATTTATATGTCATATTTCTCTTCATTTCTTTAAATTTGCTGTCACCAATTCACCCTGTTGATTCTTCAAATGAGATATTACCATCTCCGAGTCTTTCCCAAATTTATTTCTCTTTAATTGGGCATGATGGTCTATCCATCAACATCATATCAATCAATTTTATCACCCATTCACTTATCATTGGGAGTGTGAGGCCTCTGTATCTTTTTTTTTTAACGATTCTTACTAAAAGTTTAATCTCAAAAATACCCCACACACACACACTTCCAGGCTTGAATCTTCCAGTTGAAATTGCTTATTTCCATTGCATACAAACATAATTTCCATTTTACAGAGAAAAGAGCGATTACATTATTTCTTCTCTGATTTCTCATACATTTATATCCTTACCCAATCCAATACTCCTTTCAGTTCTTTTTCAATGTTCTGGATAGATTTGTTCTTCAAAGAAAATGCTAATTTTTCCATCTCTGTCATATCCGGAACTTTTAACTTCCACTCTTCTGTGTCAATATATTTCTTTTGAGGCCTCTGTATCTTTAATGGTCGTGCAGGGGAGGGAATTTCACTGGCAACCCAGGGCCCGTTCACACAACACAATTACATACCGTCCAATATCCCAATTTGGCAGGAACAGTTCCCATTAGTCCTCTGCCATCCCACTTTGTCATGTATTTTCAAAATGTCCCAGTTTCTCTCTCCTCCTTCCACTTTCCCCCTTTTTCCTTAGGGAGGAGAGGAGAGGGGGAGGCAGAATCTTGCCCTTCTCAGTGGGATCTGGCAAAAACCTCTCCTAGCTTGTGTGTCCTTCTTCATTAACAACATTTTCCCATCTTGACTGCATTCCGATATTGCTTGCCCACATGTGTCCCAGTTTGCATCTGTGAAATGTTGTCAGGAATGCAATTATAGTGCTATTATACCACTTTAACTTCCTATGGAAACCCGGGTGTGGTAGTTTACAGAGGCTGAAAATTCTAAATCCATCCCAAACGGCAAATCTTTGGTTTTCCTAGGATGGAACTATGGCAGTTAAAATGGAATAATAGCACTATAATTCTGTGGTGTGAATGGGACACAGGTAAGAACCAACCCTTGCTGAAATTCCCTCTTCTATAAATAACCATTAAAAGTGTAGGAGCAATTTCCAGTTTGCATTCTGGCAATCCTACGAGAGAGCAGAGATTGCTTTTGCTAGAAGCCTCCAAGTTAAAGGATTCATCTCTTAAATAGCTTGCAGCACTCCCCACCGGCACTTCTTATTTCTTTGTTTCCTGTTCATTGAAATATTTCTATCCTTGCCTTCTGTCGTCAGGTCTCATGGTGGCATGCAGTTAAAACAATGTAAATGTTTTTTTAAAAAATTCCAGATAAGAAAAACAGAGTAATTTAAGCAGGGAGAAAACCCTAGTAAATAAACCAACGGAGCAAAACAAGAGAAACGGCTAAAAGGCCTGAGACTGTGTGCATGTACTCTTTGAGAAGGAACAAGATTAGGCCCCAACGGCTTTAATAAAGTGCCAGGTTTTAACTTGGCCCCTGTCTGAGTTCATCTCCCTGCCCGCGCCTCCCTGCCAGCAAGAGAAGGAAGGCAAAAGTACTTGCCCGAGAGGAGGAGGCAATGGGGAGGCAGTCCAATGCAAACAATCAAGGAGAAACGCCGAGCCGAGCCAAAGTCAGGGTCAAATCCAAAAGGTGCAGAATGCCGAAGGTCAGTCCGAAAGGCTCAAGAGAGCCAGAACACATTTGCCACAAGCAAACGGCAAGCCACACCGACAGACTGATATGCTGACAAAAACAGATGTTACTCATCATTGTTCTGTTTATTCAACCTTGCCCAAACGGCTTCCCTCTAAGCTGCTCCTTTCTGTCTCCTCCGTGATTCTGGGCTGAGGGCCAAAGGTGGATCTAATTCCTCTAAATCATTGCTGGTCCCCTCTCCCACTGGCACTGGTTGTGACAACTCTGGCCTTTTCGCACCTTACCTTTTTCCGGCGCTGGGGTGCAGGGATTGCGCAAACACCCTCCGGAGAGAGGCTCTCGTGTCCCTGCTGCCTCAGCTCCACACGAGCCGCCTGCTCGCGCGAGAGCCCCGCCTCTTCCTTCCTTCCGCAGCGCAGCCCGGGGGTTTCCCAGGCTGCACTGGGGCAGGAAGCATGACCGGCACGGCTCCGGAGGCTCCGCACGCCAGGTAAGTGCTTGCGGGGCCCGGGAGCAATGCGCGATCGAGCACCATTTTTGGCTTCCAGCTGAAAATGAAAAGGTGTGCAATCGGTGCCCGCCGCCCCCTGGAGCATCGCATGATTGCGAGTGCGTCGTGCAGATCGCTTCTCACAATCGCATAACGCTCCAGGCGCCCTTTCGCACGGCGAAGGCCGTGTGGAAAGGGTCCCTGTCTCAGGTTGTCTTATGGCTGAAGAGGTGTTTCCAAGATAGTTTGGTCTATCACGGGCTCTGTTTCTGGTACAATCAATTGCTCATCGACTTCAGAGCCGTGATCTATCACAGCCCCTAAAAGAGAGGGTGTTGGTACCAGCTGGGCCTCCAAGGGGAGGGCGTCCCATAAATGGGGTGCCACAGAGAAGAAAACGTGTCCCCGAGTGATGCATTGCTCCCACTATTGGGACACGGAACAGGGCCTCACCTACAAATGTCATTTCCTGGGCAGGTAGGTATAAGGAGAAGTGTTCCTTCCAGTACCAAAGTCCCAAACTATTTAACATATAAGTAAAAAGCTTTCAAAACCAGAAGTGGACTTCAATTCACTTTCTCCGTGTGTGTGGTCACGTGTGTGCTTTCAGGGGGGCATTTTTGGCCGTCCATGTGGCCCCCCCAAAGGTCTTGGATGCAGAAAATTTGTTCTCAGACCTGCTACAGTTGCCTACCTCTCATACAGAAGCAAAAGAAGAAAATGACTAAAGAGTTAAAGGTGAACCAACTCTTACAGGTTGATAGGAGGCTTGTGAGAAATGTTCTTCAGTTCCTTATCTGGCTCAAATCATGCACCTCATCCCTTCCTCCCTCTTTTCTTCTTCCCATCATCTCCAACTTTGACATGTAAATGGTGTACATCTTCACATCTTGGTCTTCAGCTTCAGAGGGAAAGATCTGATCTTTCCCATAGCCTCTGGGATGCAGTTTCTGGGCCTGTAAGCTTTCTATTCCAGTCATACAAGTTCTCGTCAAAGAACCAGATTAACAGCATTTGAAGAATAATGGACTGTGCGTACTTACTAAGTCATGAGGTGCTTGATATTGCACGTGTGCAGTCATAGGGCATAAAGTTTCTGTCTGAGCATGGCCTGGCACTCTGTGCCCTGCATCTTGTTGCTTAGTCTAAGCAGAGCTCCTGTTCTGGTTCTTGTGGCTGCAGGCTTTCAAGTCCTTTCCGACTAATGGAGACCCTCAAGCCAACCTATCATGGGGTTTTCTTGGCAAGATTTCTTTAGCAAGGGTTTGCCTTTGCCTTTGCCTTTGCCTTTGCCTTCCTGAGGCTGAGAGTATGTGACTTCCCCAGGTCACCCAGTGGGTTTCTGCGGCCGAGCAGAACCCTAGTCTCCAGAGTTGTAGTTCAAAACCGAAACCACAACACCACACTGGGGCCATTTCTGCACTACACTGTTATAGTGCTATTACTCCACTTTCAACTTCCTATGGAATCCTGGGATTTATAGTTTAGGAAGGAGCCTCAAAGGGTATAGGGAGAGGCCTCAAACCCTCAAAGGCCCCTCCCTAAATTGCAAACCCAAGGATTCCATAGGATGTTGAAAGTGGAATAACAGCACTATAACAGTCTAGTGCAGAAATGGCCTGGCTCTCCAAAGCTCATTAGAATGTTAAAAATGTCTTTGCCTGCTGAAGGAAGGATTCCAAGGAGGGAGCTGTATCAGACTCCTTTGGAAGATCCAACGAACTCAAGCTGGAGTGGTGAACTTGCACCCCAGGACTGTTTTAGTGGCCCTAGATCCCCCTCCCAGGCTTTCTGGAGGGTCCCTATTCTGCCTCCCTCACCAAATAGGGTTACCAGACTGAAAACTGGAAAGGTCTCCTGTACCTTTAAGGGTTGTGTAGAAGAGACAATTGCACCAGGTGTTCCTAGTCATGCAACCAGGGGCCCCTTCACACAACACAGTTACATATGCTCCAAATGTCCTGCTTTGGCAGGGACAGAGGGGGATTGTGTTAGACTTTTTTGGGAGCTTCATAGACACTGAGGGGGCCCTTGCTGGAGCCTGAGGCAAGTCAGGAGGACCAGAGGAGAGGAGCTACAAGGTTCTATTGAGGAAACTACCATGTCCACCCATCCCTCCTTGGACAACTCCACCATGTCTTTCATCAGTTTACTCTGGCTGCTTCTCCAGATCTACTTATCTTATGACCCCACAAGGCAGGAATGGAAAGAACATTCATCATCATTCACTTCCCAGACAAAAAAGAGTGTTCCTGACACCCAAGAACCCAGGTTGTGGACAATAACCCTAAAACCAGGAGCAGATCCACCATCCCACTGACAGGGAAACCATCAATTGCCATGAGCTATAACTCACTTCCAGGAACACTGAAGATTTGAGGCAGATGGTATGACTGCATTTATATTCTGCACATGTGTTTCCAGAGGCACCTCATTGGCTGCCACGAATTCTCAAACTGTCCCCAATTGGCAAGGACAGCTCCAATTAATCCTCTGCCATCCCACTTTTTCCGCTGCTTATAAAATGTCCCAGTTTCTTTTTCCTCCTTCCACGCTCCCCCTTTCTCTTCAACTTACTTTAATTGCTGCAAAATTGAGTTCACAAGGCAAAAGTAGTTTGCGCTCAGTTAACTCTGCAGGTGGGAGAGGAGAGGTGTTTATTATATCCTGTCTTTCTGTAAGCCACTTTGAGTCCCAGCCTGGGAGAAAGGTGGGATATAAATAAAATGATGGATGGATGGATGGATGGAGCAGAACCTTGCCTTTTCCAGGAGGCTCTGGCAAAAGCAAACTGCTGCACCTCCTCCTAGCATGTATGTTCTTCTATAATAATTAGTTTTGCCATTTTGACTGCACTTGAACGATGCTTGTATCCCACTGTTTATCTGTGAAATGTTGAAAGCTATGCCACAATGACGTCACGGGAATTTCCCTCCTGGTGTGAGAAAAGTAACAGACAACAAACCTCGAGATCAAGGAAATTTATTTAAAGCAACAGCTCTGAAGATAAAAAGAGGGTGGACCATGAATAACAAACAAACAAAGCTCTTGTGCTTTTAGGTACCTTATCTTTTCTACATCCGATTGGCCTAAAAATGCTGCATAGGTGGAGGAGAAGGCAATGAGGTGACTGCCTCACTATTCCACCCTCTTGTTGGTGTTTTGCTGATTAAGCTCGAGGCACTTGGTTAATATGTGACTGCTTATCAGTGTCAGCCTTAATAAGCACTTTCCAAGAAACTCTAAGGCAGAGCTTCAGGCCAGAGCACTGTAGGCTCAACGAGTTTCTTATCTCAGTGGGAAACAAAATTCCCGACTAGGTAGGCTTTTGGTCTTAGAATCACGCAATCACAAAGCTGGAAGAACCCACAAGGCCATCTAGCCCAACCCCCTGACATGCAGGCATATACCACCTAAGCCCTCCCTTTGACAGATGGCCACCCAGTCTCTCTTTAAAAACTTCCAGAGAAGGAGACTCCACCATGCTCCATTAGGGCAGTAATGGGTTCCACCATCAAATTGCCCTCGCTGTCGGGAAGTTCTTCCTGATGTTGAGGCGGAATCTCTTTTTCTCAAGTTTGAGGCCATTGCTCCATGTCCTAGGCTCTGGAGCAGCAGGAAACAAGCCTGCTCTATGTTCAACGTCAGATCTCTTCAAACATGTAAACATGGCTATCGTGTTCCCCCTTAACCTTCTCTCCTCCAGGCTAAACATACCCAGCTCCATAAGCCTGGGGTCCTGGGAGCCTCCTTCTTTGGAGGTTTTTAAACAGAGGCTGGATGCCGGAAGCACTTTGATTGTGTGTTCTTGCATGGCAGAATGGGGTTGGACTGAATGGTCTTCTCCAACTCTGTGATTCTATGATTCAAAGAAGAGGAAGAAATCACCACCACCATCTATTGCTGCTTTGAGTCCCATTTGGAAGAAGTATAGGATAAAAATCAATGAGAGAAGGATAGAGAGGCTGCCAGGAGAAAAAAAGGCACACGGCTTCTGTACCTTAAATGGCTGGGCAGAAGGGGGAATTTCAGCAGGCGTTGCTTGCATGAGAAGCGACACCTATGCAAATTTCCTTTTCTGCCAAACTATGCACAAATATAGGATGGGGGACACGTGGCTGGAGAGCAGCACATGTGAAAGGGATCTAGGAGTCTTGGCGGACCACAGGCTGAACGTGAGTCAGCAGTGTGATACAGCAGCTAAAAGAGCCAATTCGATTCTGAGCTGCATCAATAGGAGTATAGTGTCAAGATCAAGGAAGGTAATAAGACTGCTTTATTCTGCTTTGGTTAGACCTCACCTGGGATACTATCTCCAGTTCTGGACACCACCATTCAAGAAGGATATTGACAAGCTGGGATGTGTTCAGAGGAGAGCGACCAAAATGGTGAAGGGTCTGGAAACCATGAAGCCTTATGAGGAGTGGTTTATGGAACTGAGTATGTTTAGTCTGCAGAAGAGACGGTTAAGAGGGGACGTGATAGCCATGTTTAAATATTTGAAGGGAAGTCATGTCGAGGAGGGAGCGGGCTTGTTTTCTTCTGCTCCAGAGACTAGGAAAATGGATTCAAGCTACAGGATTCCACTCGAACCTCAGGAAGAACTTCCTGACCGTCAGAACTATCCAGGAGTGGAATATGCTGCCTGGGAGTGTGGTGGGGTCTCCTCCTTCTTTGGAGGTTTTTAAGCGGAGGCTGGATGGCCATCTGTTGGGAGTGCTTTGAGGGGTGTTCCTGCATAGCAGGGGGTTGGACTCGATGGCCCCTGGGGTCTCTTCCAACTCTACGATTCTATGAAAAGTACAAGAGCCCTGTCCTGTATTTCACCAGGCAACTTGAACATCCATTGAACTGGCTGCCATAGCAGCTCTTCATCCCTTGTAACTTGGGCCTTCAATCTACTTGGCCAAGGGCACTTGAAAGGCTTTCAAAATTCTGGCTCTGGACATTTGTTTGTGCCAAGAAAAAAACTCCAGAAGAAAAATAAATTGCTTTTGTAGGTGGCAGTAAAGTGCTACAGCTTGTAGTGGTGCTAATGGGATCTGGAAAGAAGGACTATCGGCTTCCAGTCATGTCAGTGCGTCCAATAAAATACATCCATGGACAGCTCCCAGAAACTGGACTTGTACTGAAGTATTCAGTCTTTTTGCCAGGTTGTAAATTTTCAGTGCAGACAGTGTGGGATATAAAAATAACAGCCATGGAGGCATCAGATCTCTCAGGGGTGAAAGGAAGCTGTGTTTGGGACTGGGATGGGATGAAGAGGGGGTGGGGGTCCACGGGGATTCAGTGCTGCACAGAATGTGCCCAAATTTACTCCAACGAATTTGACTAAAGATTGGGCGTCTGTGGCCATTTTTGCACTAGACTCTTATAGTGCCATTATTCCACTTTCAACCTCCTATGGAATCGTCCAAGGTCCCTCCCTAAACTGCAAATCCCAGGATTCCATAGGAGGTTGAAAATGGAATGATAGCACTATAAGAGCCTAGTGCGGAAATGGCCTGTGTCAAAGCTCACAAAAGTTGGGATTCTTCCTTTGTGAGTCTTAGCAAGAATAGACCCACTGAAGCAATTGTTGTATTAAGAGTCAACACATAGGTAAAGCCAGCTGGTTCAATAGATCACTCTAGTTGGGACCAACAGCAAGATTTAGGTGGGGCTTGGATTGTGGATCCTCACTCCAAATTGACCAGGAACATCCATGAGCAAAATCCATGAGTCTGTGAGCAAAACTCTGTGAGACAATGTAGGAGAGGGTCTTCTTGTCTTTGGTGCACCATTTGTGGAATGCCCTCCACCTGCCAAGCTGGAAAAAATGGCTTTTAATTAAATGTCATTAAAATAGCTCTTAATTAAAACCTTTGGGACCCGAGTTATTTCTTCCAAAATGTACTTGTATGTTCTTTTAAATTGCTTTTTAAAGAAAGATGGCAAAAGATCTAGAAACCAGTTTCTATGAGGAATGGCTTCGGGCACTGGGCATGTTTGGTTTTGGAGAAGAGAAGACTGAGAAATGACATGATAGCTATCTTTCAATAAACGAAGTGATGGCATATAGAAGTTGGAGCCAGCTTGTTTTTTTTGTTTGTTTCTCCAGAAACTAGAACACAAACCAATGGATTCAAATTAGAAAAGAGATTCCAACTCGAAATTAGGATGACTGCCTTGGAAGGAAGTGGATTCTCCTTTTTCAGAGATCTTTAAGCAAAGATTGGGATTGCCAGCACCCAGGAGTGCTTTAGTCGTGTAGATGTGTCCTTGTAGTCCCTTCCAACCGTATGATTGAATGCTTTTTGAGTCTTCTTAAATTATATTATCATAAAATTTTATTCTCTTTTAAGCTGTTTACATTGATTTTACTTGTTCTCCACCCTGCGATCGTGGGATACAGGGTGGAACACTATAAATATTTTAATCAAATCAATCAATCAATGAATATTGTTCGCAGTTGGCATGGATTGACCATCATCAGTTAATGTCTGATTGGCTATGCAACGCCATGACTGCCTTCCATTCAGTATGACTGAATGACTGCTGCTAGGAAGAAGTTCAGCTATTAATTACAAGAGGGAAAATGACAATAGAACAGCATAGGAAGAGCAGTGAAACAGTGGCTTAAATCCATCTGCCAGCAAAATAGAAGTGTGTCAGTGAATGAACACTATCCGTAGACATGCCTGTCTGTGGTCTGAGGTTTCTTCCATGGGGTCCCCTCCGTGTGCCATCAGTCAGGGCAATAATCTGTTGGAGGACATAGGACAAGCCCTTTTCAACTGTGGCACCTTCGTTATGGAATGCCCTCCCCTTGGAGGCCCAACGGGTGTCAACATCACAGCCGTTCAAGAACCATGTGAAAATGTGGTTGCTCAGTAAATCCTCCGGGGTCTTAATTGGCTTAACACAGATCCATACATGTGCATTTGTCAGGATGCATTACTCCTGCCATGTACATGCTGAAAGTAATGGAATATGTAATAAAATAGCTGGATTTGCTGGATCAAACAGGGCTATAATTTGCTGAAATGCTATCATGATATATGAAGCTACCTGCAACTGTATATCTAGTTGGAACCCTTAAAATATCCCAAGGCACTATATGGTTAATTGCTGTATTATTTGTAGGGCCTTTCCACACTACACTGTTATAGTGTTATTATTCCCCTTTCAACATCCTGTGGAATTCTGGGGTTGGTAGTTTACTGAGGCAAAGAACCCTCTGGCTGAGAATTTGAAAGGCCCTTCCCTAAACTGCAAACATCAAGATTCCAAAGGATGTTGAAAGTGGAATAATAGCACTATAACAGTGTAATGCAGAAAGGTCCACAGAATCATAGAGTTGGAAGAGACCACAATGGGCATTGAGTCCAACTGCCTGCCATGCAGGAATGCACAGTCAAAGCATCCCCAGCAAATGGCCATCCAGACTCTCTGTTTAAAAGCCTCAATGTCACTTTGTATCCAGGCATGGAAGATCAGAAGGGGAGAATGTGAAATAGTGGGAAGGTGTTATAGGAACAGACATTGCAAAGATAAGGAGATAGGAATTTTTGCTGGTTTCCAGGATGAAAGATATGTAAATAATGGAAGGTCTCGGAAAATGCCTGCGTTGTTGGGGTGACATGTCATTGGCCATTTCTGCACTTTTGAGGCTGCTTCCTAAACTGCAAACCCCAGGATTCCATAGGATGTTGAAAGTGGAATAATAGCACTATAACACTCTAGTGAGGAAATGGCCTTACCCTTCCCAATACGACCAATTATTTTCTTTTCCTGTCCCTCCCTCCTTATTTTTTTCAAGCTTTCCTAAACTCAGCACATGCATTCCAGATTTCCTCTGCTCAAAATAGTAGTTTTGCATCTTCTTCGCCATGAAACGCTTTTGCCTTCTTGTTCCCTGCCTACACCGGTTTGGCCACGCTCACGTTGCTTGGCTATACATGTCCCAGTTTACCTCTGTGAAATATTCCAGACCATGCACGATGGATCGTGTCTGCTTATGTTTTGATCTCACCACTTTGGGAAAGAGAAGAAGACTCTTCCCCACCGCTCTCGTCAGCAGGAATTTTTCGTCCGAGAATCAGAATCAGAAAAACGTTCAGCACAGCCCGGGTTGATCTCTTCTTCTCTTTGAAGAAACCTAGAAGAAACCTGAAATTTCTTGCAGTTCAGTTGCGGCCTCTGCATATTAACTCTATTTGGGGATTCCCAAAGCCGGCTGGTGTTTTTTCAGTTCTTCTTGTAAAAAGGCACTCTGGTTTAGACAGACAGACTCCTGAGAAGGGATCAATGTTTGTGGAAAGAATCTTGAACGAGAGATAAGATACGGGTGGTTCCCCTGTTTCTCGAGCATGTATGACTCGTTTGTTAGAATGCTGGCAGGAACTTATTAGATAGCGGAGGATGTGTCCAGAGACTGGGGGTACTCTTGCTGCTGATTGCCATTAGAATTTTCTCTTTGTGATCCACCAAAATACCTGTATAAAGTATAACCGCTGTTGCAAACATGCTTAGTCGGGCTCCATTGTCAATATAACTTTTTATTGGATTTTTTTTTTAAAAAAAAGACAAAAATATCAAATACTTTCATATATTAAATTATAAAGTAAAAAAAATGCTGATGAGAGGTTCTAGTAGTCAAAGAAAGTAACTTTTCCAACCACTGATTGCATTACAACCCAACTGTTAGATTAGAATTGAGGACCTTCTCAGGTCGGGAGTTATCTAGTGGCCTAACCTACCTCACAGGGTTGTTCTGAGGATAAAATGGAGGGAAGTGAAGAGTGGTGTGCCCCACCCAAGGATTACCGGAATGAAGGTGAGGCATAAAGGTCACACATTAAACAAAGAAATGGTGGTGTTTTTAGGGACCACTTGACTCTGGCCATTTCCGCACTAGCCTGTTATAGTGCTTTTATTCCACTTTCAACCTCCTATGGAATCCTGGGGCTTGCAGTTTAGGGAGGGGCCAGCTGGCTCCTCCCTAAACTGCAAGCCCCAAGATTCCATAGGATGTTGAAAGTGAAATAATGGCACTATAACAGTTTAGTGCAGACATGGTCTCGATCTGGATTAAGGAAGAAAGAAATGGGTTGTTGCCTGCAGGCACGTAGGCTGATCCAATACCAGGTGGGCCTGGTGACGTGGCAGCGTCCCTGGAGGCAAATGAGGGCAGCGAGTGAGTGAGGGCAACATAAATGGCTGACTAAACATTTCCATAAAAAGTTGTGCAAAATTGCCTACAGGGAGCCATGCTTCAGCAATGCTGAACCTTCCGGTTGGTGTTCAGTGGACTGAGAGGAAGATCTCTTTACTTCAGAGGTATAAGAAGACCCTCCATTGTTTCAAACCACACAGCCCCGCCTGATTTGGCATTTCCCCTCCTGCTGCAAAAAGTTAAAGGCTTCCTAGAAGTCCGCAGGCGGGGCATGAATAAGCAAGCTGCCTTCCTGAGCTGTTGTCCCCTGAGAAACATCTTTTAGAGAGATACTGCTCCTGCATGTGCAGGTTCTATTTAGTCACCTTCTCTCCCAACCTAGAACCTTTCTGGTAAGCTGGACTGCAATGCCCATCATCATGGGTCTTGATGCCTAAGCACGATGGGAGGGATGCACTTCAAGACCAGAAAAATGCTGATCAGGGAAGGGTGCCCTCATTTGTTATGCCTACTTAGAGCTCAGAAAAAGTGTGTTTTTAGGCTCCCTGTAGGTAGAGTTGCCAGGTTCAGACCACCCCAGGCTCTAAGAGTATGGCCATTTCCGCACTACATGGTTATACTGCTATTATTCCCCTTTCAAGCTCCTATGGAATCTTGGGTTTGCATTTTCGGGAGGGGCCTTGAGAATTCTCAGCTAGAGAGCTCTTTGCCTCCATAAACTACAAATCCCAGAATTCCACAGGATGTTGAAAGTGGAATCATAGCACTATAACAGAAATGGCCTACAAGTCCGGAATCTGAGCCCTAGGTGTGACTCCCTGTGACGTCACATGGCGCAGGCCCTGGTAATGTTAAACAGATGATATGACAAAGGACAACCCCTGTGTGAAGTTATTAAGCAAAAGGTACCTCAAGGACCAGAGACCCAGCATGGTGCAGTGCTTTGAACATTGAACTATGACCTTGAAGTCCAGGGTTCAATTCATACTCTGAGCCCCAGAAAATCCCACAATAGGTTTGCCTTAGGATCACGGTAAGTCAGAAATGACTTGAAGGTACACAACAGCATCAACGTTAAGGACCAACTGTAGTTCCACAGAGAAAGCCATTCAAATTAAAAAGAAACCTAAATGTAACAAATGAACCAAAAGTACAAATAAACATACTTTGCAAGACAGTGCTCTCATGCTGAGATTCCTCCCCATTGTCCTGAGGACCACAAAGAAGGGGCCATGAGACCTGGGATTCTGGGATCTGAAGTCCAAAAAAAAAAAAGAAGCAACTTTTCAAGTTCTGGGCCTGAGAGCTTTCACTGCACCTCTATTCCAATCTCTATTTTTAATAGACCCATTTCAGAGAGAGCAACTATCACCACATCTCAAAGAGGTTGTTTGTACTCTCCCAAAGCTCTGAGTCTCCTCCAGAGACTCCTCCATACAATGTCTCCCCTTATGTAATCGCACCCTACTAGGGTAATCTCATATTAGGTGGATTGCATTTGGAACCTAACCTTTGACCTTCAGTTGCAGCTATTCTGGGCATCGCTGTGCTATCTGAAATTGTGCCGGTTCTTCGAGGTCAGGCAGACCTACCTGGAGCTCATTCAATGTTCTAAGAGTGCCCAGGACAAGGCGACCCCTGGGCATCAATCATGCAGTCAACGGAGTGGCCAAGAAAGGTCTCTGCCTTTCAGGAAGGACCAATGAGGGAGCGTGGAGCTTCTCCACGAGAATCCCACCCAGGGAATGTGCATCTTTTCAAGATTCATTTACCATCTCCGGTGGCTTCTTGACGTTCCTGGATATCATTTCAGACCTGATTGCAGAGTCCAAGAAACCGGAGAAGGAAAAGTACAGAGGCTGCCTTGTCTGGCCTGTGTATAAACTAGTCAGGGAGTTTGCAGGATATGCCCAAGTACAAAACGCAACATTGCGGGCCTTCTGCTGTCTCCTGCACCTTCCTTGAAGTTCTAAGCAGTTGGGTTTTTGTTGGGGTCTGGAAATGGGAGTGTCCTGCTTTTGCTTTTGATCTAGTTCTTGTATCCATAGACTGGCATCCTATCAGGTAGTTCCGACTGCAGTAGATTCATTGAATCAACTGCTGAACGACGGACTCATTTCTAAGGGCCTTTCTGCCCTATACTGTTATAGTGATATTATTCCACTTTCAACATCCTATGGAATCCTGGGGTTTGTAGTTTAGGGAGGGGATTTTAGATTCTCAGCCAGAGAGCTCTTTGGCCTCAGGAAACTATAAATCCCAGGATTCCACAGGATGTTGAAGGTGGAACAATAACACTATAACAATGTAGTGCGGAAAGGCCCTAAGTCTAGAAGTATTAGTCAAAAAATTGACTAAAAAAACTGAGTCACCTTATCCACAGGTACTATACCTTGACTTTTGTCAAAGAAGGAGCCATCCCCTTCTCTGAGTAGAGTGGCAAAATTAAAGAGCTTAGTCCATCCCAGTGTTACCCCATTGGCATACCCTATCCCGGGAACTATAAATTTGATATCCTGTGTGCCCACCATGCCAGAGAGGTTGCCTGGATGGGCACATAGGCAAGGAGGTCAAGCGGCTGAAACTAGGAAAATCCCCCGTCTAGGAAATTCCTTGCTAGGCCATGGAAACCCACTGGAAAATCCCCCATCTAGGAAAGTACCCCATCACATAGCCCAAGGAGACTTCAGGCTGTGCAAATCCACGTAAACAAAGGGCCCTCAGCCAAGAGTAGACAACTTGAGGAGATTATCGGATTTTCCCCGGGTTGAGCCACTCAGACTTTGCAAAACCCTAGAAGCTCAGGTCCATCTACATAAACCTACACTGCCACCCTGTGCAACCACAGCCCTGCACACCACCAACCCAGCATAAACCAATCACGCAAATGACCGGCCATTGTTCTTCCTGGGAGAGGGTCTGCCCTCGAGGTACATTCTGCCCTATAAGTAGTCCCAGTTTTTGAGGGTCTCTTTGGAGAACTCCCCGCCACGCTAGCAGACCAGCGCTCTGTTAGTGAGTGATCCCCTCAGCCGCCTCCTTGCTGAGTTCCATCCTTGTTGCCGCTTCCCGGACTGAAGACCTCGGACAGGTGCAGTATCACCACCTTCAAACCCTCTCAGCTATCTCCCCTATCAATTTTCACCTCTTTCCTTCTCAATAGCCCTTGTGTTCCTGAGTGAGTGAGTGCGTTGCTGCATGAGAACACATTCATGAATGAAAACCCATTTATTAGTACGCTTGTCTGGCTTTCGCTTGGCTTGACCCCGTAAAAGTTGGGAAAAAGGTCCTGCTGGGTAACCGTGCCCCTCGTTTTGCTATAGCTAGTGCTCCGCTAATTTCCCCAACCTTTATAACTTGGAGCGAATCAAGGCGTCCCCCACGGGACCCCCGGAAGTCAGGGTAAGACCAGGAGAACCCAAAAGAAGCACTGACCCCCTCTACTCTCTCTGCCGTGGCACAGCTTCTGGCCCTTTTGAATGCCCAGGTGGGAAAATGGCAGCGGCGGCAACAGCAGCTCTTTGGCGCTTCCCCTCAAAGGAGGTCAGAGAGGTCAGAGGGAATTGTTCTCTGAACCGAGTGGCGAAAGGCCATTTTGAATGGTGGTGGTCAGGGACAGCTGGTCTCCTCAGGGGTCCCTGGTGCTTTCTCCTCTCTGTGGAATGACCTTCAGCTTATGCATGGGTGGTCTCAAAATCCATAATTTTGGCCTCAAGATTTGCCCTTGACTTATATGGAAGGTCAACGTATACATGAGTATACGGCAGATAAATTTAGTGGATTCAATGGTCTACTCTGGTCAAGACTGAAATAGAATTTGGGCCATAAATCATAAAGAATGAGGAATGCAATTGGTCAAGATCCACATTGTGCCTGCAAATGTGTCAATCTACTTGCAGTGGACAACTGCATAGGGGTCGGGGCCTATTCTTCCACCCTGTGCCCACCCGGCAGACTGCTCTGGCCATACTCAGGGGTCCCAAGGTAAGCATGGAGACCATGGACCATACTTTGCCTACCCCTGATCTACACCCACGTAGTTACGTGGAGGTTGCATCACACCACCCTTCTGCTGAACACCAGTATTGGATAACCGGTGGTATATTTACCAACGTGCCAGCTGATTTTCTCCTTGTAAGGTGTGCAACATGGTCTGTTCCTGCAATCCTAGGTTATTAAATGAGACACTGTGCCATCCGCAAACATACAACTGTGTGGCTGGAAGCCTGTCAGTTTGTCCTAACTAGAGTAGATTCTTCGAATCAGTTGCTGAATGGTGAGTCAACATGTGGGTAAATCCACTGCTTTCAATGGAGCTGATGTAGCTGGGACAAGCAATTGGGTACATGTAAAATGACTACATGTGTGGGACTCTTGTTCATGCAGCCGTGGATTTCCATCATGTCACCTTTCAGTCTTCCCTCCCCTTCCTTTCTCTTCTCCTAACTAAACAGATCTAGCTCCATAAGCCTCTCCTCATAGGCTGTGGTTTCCAGGACTTCTACCATTTAGGTTGCCTTCCCCTGGACACATTCCAGCTTTGCAATATCCTTCTGGAACTGTGGTGCCCAGAACTGGACACAGTAATTCCACATGAGGTCTGACTAGTACATACTAGAGTTTGTCACTACTACTTCCCTTGATCCGGACACTGTACTCTTGTCTCATCTTATACATTCCCAGAGGAATCTGGAATGCTACATATGGGTGGCGTACAGAGTATCCCTCACCATTTTACATATTACTCAACCTTGTAAGGGCTGAGAGAGGAACTTCCTGGAGAATCAGACTCTCATCTCTGAAGACCTCGTACTCCAGGCCCTACACCACATATGTATGTTCAGAAGAATAAAAAAATGCGGGAGGGGTCAAGGCAGAGCCTGCCTGGAACTCGGAACGGCTAACTTTGGGGAGACTACAGTTCCCAGAATTCCACAGCCAGCACAGTCAGTGTTCGGCCAGCCCTGTTTGGTCACCCGAACAAGGCTCTTAGGTCATGAGTTTCCTCTCACAAAAGCAAACAGGTCTCATTTTAACTCACATAAACTGGCAGCATTTCCGCACTACACTCTTATAGCTCGATTATTCCACTTTCAACATCCTATGGAATCCTGGGGTTTGCAGTTTCTGGAGGGGCCAGCTGCACACACACACACACACACACAGAGCGGTAGAAAACGGCATTCAATATGCATGTATGAATGTCTTCCAAAAATGTCACTCTGAGCCCTTTGTGGAATGGATTTCATACATTTATTTATTTCCCACCTCTCTTCCAATGTGGATGGGACTGGGGGTGTTATCTGGACAAATAGGCCCCGTTCAGTAAATGAATAAGGAGGTCAGAGATCTTCAGATCTGATTGCCAGGGTTGGCAATTGAAATCCAGACTTCCTAGCCCCTGGTAGAATCTGCAAGTTTCGCCTTGAAGCCAAGTGAGGCATGACTAAGCCCTCGGTTTCTCTTCCTGCCTCGGGACGTGGTTGTCGCAGCAGAACATTCTCAGTTTGACTCAAACCGTCAGAGATATTCTTGTTTTGTTCTTGGTATGAGTGCAAAAACATCCCTGTAAGCATTGCTGCCAAACACCCCCCACCACCACCCCCACCAGGCCTGTGCTCAATTTCACCTCCTCGGGGTTCAGAGCTGAGCTCACCACGCAGCTGGGCCCTGCAGGTGGATAAGTTACTGGGGTGGATCGTCTCTCTCCACCACTTTCTCTGTGGCATGGTCCACAGCACCGGCTGAGTGAGATAAACAGGGGACGGGTCTCAGCAGGCAGGTGCAGGCCAGCTTGCGCTCTGGAAGGTCTCTGCCACGTCCGCCAGGTGGATGCTCAGCCGCCACGGAGATAAACAGACCCGACTTGCCACGGGTCTGGCTTTCTCACCCATCGGATGAGTTCAAGCATCCCCATCGGCATCACCTCCAAGTGGTAACCATAATGGTTAAACATCACGGTTTGAATCCCACTCAGCCAAGGAAAGGCACCGGGTGACCTTCGGCAAGTCTTAGGCCATTTCCACACTAGACTGTTATAGTGCTATCGTTCCGCTTTCAACATTCTATGGAATTCTGGGGCTTGCAGTTTCGCGAGGGGCCAGCTCTGAACACATCCTCTGAACACCACTCTTAACACATCCTGCCTAGACGGCAAGAGCTAGGACAACATGGCGGCTTGAGCATCGGGCTATTTCTGCACTGGACCGTTATACTGCTATTACTCCACCTTCAACATCCTATGAATTTAAAGGCCCCTCCTAAACTGCAAACTCCAGGGTTCCACAGGTTGTTGAAAGTGGAATAGCAGCACTAGAACAGTCCACTGCAGAAATGGCCCTCGATGAGGACTCTGGGAGGCTGGAATTCAAATCCTTGCTTGGCCATGGAAACCCACGGATTGGCCTTTGGCAAGTCACACTCTCTCAGCTTCCAGACAAGGTCATAATAAACCCACGCTGAACAAATCCTGCCCAGAAAGGATAGGTTTGCCGTAAGTGTTGCCGTAAGTCAGAAATAACTTGAAGACATACAACAACAGCAACAGAAGCAACAACAACAAGCTTGCTGAAAAGTTTGTTTTGTGTTTAGTGGCCATATAGATCATTTCATGTTAGCCCAGATGCTCAAGGCTAGTAATAGCAGGCAAGTAAAGTTTTCCTCATACTTGTTGTCCTGTTCTCTTAGCTATTAGGATGGGAGATGGGTTGTGGTTGTGCACTCTGATTTCTCCTGTTTG
Organism: Cyclura pinguis; assembly: GCA_030412105.1. Taxonomy (NCBI): domain Eukaryota; kingdom Metazoa; phylum Chordata; class Lepidosauria; order Squamata; family Iguanidae; genus Cyclura; species Cyclura pinguis. The sequence goes on from CM059601.1 coordinate 3,932,151, forward strand.
GTTGTGCTGTATAGCACCCCAGAGAACCATTTTCCCATAGCCTCACCCTGGAAGAGGGGTGCACGCCACAGCCCAGGGGACCTGGTACCCCATCTGGAGTCTTGGCTCTGGGATGGTCTTGGTGGAACACATTGTTCGGGTCCAGTTCTGCCACTTGATATGGGGGAAGTGGGTGCTGGAATGCATCAGCTCAAGAACTGAGATACTTTCTTCTGCTGTAGACCACGCGCTACATTACTGGTTCTCGAACGGTGGAGTGGGACCCTATGAGGGGCACGATCATTGCTCAAAGGGGGGGGTGCAAGAAAAGTCAGCCTGCATGTGCAACCAATATGAAATAGAAAGGCAAGCTGTGTGTGTGTGTGTGTGTGCGTGTGCGTGCACGGTGACAATTAATGGGTCTCTGGCCGTTTCTGCACTACACTACTGTATTGCTATTATCCCACTTTCAACCTCCTGTGGAATCTTGGGGTTTGTAGTTTAGGGAGGGGCCTTTAGAATTCTCAGCCAGAGAGCTCTTGGGCCTCACGAAACTACAAACCCCAGAATTCCACGGGGTGTTGAAAGTGGAATAAGAGCACTGTAATAGTGTAGTGTGGAAAGGCATGGGAGAGGGCCTTCTTGGTGGCTGATCCAAAGCTCTGGAACTCTTTCCAAGGCCACTTCCGCACCAGCCTGTTCTAGCGCTATGATTCCACTTTCAACATCCTACGGAATCCTGGGGTTTGCAGTTTTGGGAGCGGCCACCTGGCCGCTCCCGAAACTGCAAACCCCAGGATTCCGTAGGATGTTGAAAGTGGAATCATAGCGCTAGAACAGGCTGGTGCGGAAGTGGTCCTGGAGAAGCTAGGCTGACCCCCTCCATAGCATCTTTCTGCTGGTGAACAAAGACGTCCTTGTTTCAACAGGCCTTTTTTTTTTTAGTTTAAAGGTCAAATTTATTGGGAGATTAAGAGACGTATTATACATGGAGCACAAATACAGCGCAGCTGACTTTATTCACAGTCAGATGCAGAGATAGCCAATGCCAGTCTATTTCGCGGACACCCTTGTCCTCCGTTTCGACCTTTTTGTTTCGACAGGCCTTTGAGAACAGACTGGGAAAGGACTTCTAATAATGGGCTTCACTGTTTGTTATTTCTTGGGTTTTTTAAAATGTATACGTCCTTAAAATTGCTTTTTATATTCTTGATCTTTTCATTATATTTTATGTTTCTATCGGTCTTTAGTGATGAGAACTTTTATATGTACATTTTTTTTTCAATATTTGGAATCTTCCTTGAGTCTCAGTGCTGGGGAAAGTAGAGACTAAAGTAAAATAAGATAAAATAATTTGTACAGCGTGTAGCGGCTTACGTCGGTTTTCTCCAGCTCAACACCTGTTGGATTTGTAAGATTACAACACTGAGAATCTGAACTTGGAACCCTTCTGGTATATAGGACCACAGCTTTCCAGAATCCTGAATCTGTTACCTTCCAGATGTGTGAAAATACAACTCCCAGAACCTCAAATCTGTTACGCTCCTGATGTGTAGGACTGCACATAGGTGTATCTAGGGTAGGGCAAGTAGGGCACTTGCCCCAGGTGCAAATGCCAGGGCAGGTGCAAAAAAGCCGTGCAGGTAGGGGTCAGGGGTGGGACTAGGGGCCCAACTTCCACTCTTGCCCTGGGCGGTGTTTACACTGGATACGCCACTGGGTCTACACCTCCAGGATACCCTAAGTCCGATACACGCAGAGGCATAGAACTACAATTCCCGGCGTCCCCAAGCAGTCAGCTTCTAACAGAAGATGCTTCGGACACTTTTAAGAGGAAACGCCCCCTGCTCTTCCCTGTTCTCTGTCTCTCTTGCACGCTTCAAAGTCAATTAACGCTTCTCCAGTAAACCGGATGGAAGGGAGGAAGGGAGAGGAGGGGAAGGGAAAGAAAGGGAGGAGAGGGACAGTGCAGGGCAAACAGGGTGAATTCAAGCAAGGTCACACGGGGGTGAATCCCTCTGCCTCCCTCCATCCCTCTTTTTCTTTTTTTTCCGGTCTCATCCACAGCTGCCGCAGCCAGACATATCAGGAGGCACGGCAGGTCAGCCGGAAAGACGAGGCTTGGCTGCTTTATTGGGGACTGTGGTCCTCCCTCCCCCCTCTTACTTTCGCCTTGCTGAACCTTTGATTCAGCTGAAAATAGCCGAGCACAACCCTCAGCCCATGTTCTAACCGCCCCCCCCCCATATATCTGAATGCTACTGGGCTCCCCTTATGCCCATGCCCGCGCGCTGAGGAGGGTACAGCTGGTGCTCCAGTTTTTGCTCTCTAGTGTTCCCCGGGATTATGTCCACTGTTTTGCACTGCCTGGGACAATCCTCCTCGCGCTCCCCGCCCGTGCTGGATCGGGTTGCTCTCGTTCTCTTTCTCCGCCCATCTAGCCTGGAATTACGTATGCAAAGGAAAAGCACTTCACGCACCTTTGCTTACAACGTAGCTTTGGAGGCGGCATGCCAGGGAGGCACTTTCAAAGAACTTGAAATCATAGAATCATAGGCCATTTCCACACTAGAGTGTTATAGCGCTATGATTCCACTTTCAACCTCCTATGGAATCCTGGGGTTTGCAGTTTCGGGAGGGGCCGCCTGGCCCCTCCCGAAACTGCAAACCCCAGGATTCCATAGGAGGTTGAAAGTGGAATCATAGCGCTATAACTGTCTAGTGCGGAAATGGCCATAGAATTGGAAGAGACCACAAGAGCCATCCAGTCCAACCCCACACTGCCATGCAAGAAGACACAATCCAAGCACTCCCTTCGACAGACGGCCGTCCAGCCTCTCTTTAAAAATCTGCAAAGAAGGAGGCTCCACTGCACTTCTGGGCAACAGCATATTCCACTGTCGCAATGCTCTTACCATCAGGAGATTCTTCCTAAGATTTAGGTGGAATCCCTTTTCCTGCAGTTTGAAGCCATTGCTCCCTGTCCACGTCTTTGGAGTGACAGAAAACAAGCTCGTTCCATCCTCCATACGTTGTTCTTGTTGTTGTGTTCCTTCAAGTCGTTTCCATCTAAGGGGAAACCATCCCTGTGTTTTCTGGGGCTGAGAATCTGCGATGAGCCCAGGGTCGCCCATTGGGTTTCCACGGCTGAGTAGAGAACTGAAGCTGGTTTCCTTCATCCCTTCAAATATTTAAATATGGCTACCGTGTCACCTCTGCACCTTCTCTTCTCCAGTCTAAACATACCGAGCTCCTTAAGCTGCTTCTCAGAGGGCTTCATGGTTTCCAGGCCTTTGGCCATTTTGGTCACCATACATGTAGAAAAGGCTGGAGGAAGGACTGGGCCAGAGACCAGGAAAGGGGAAAGGGGAAAGGAAACAGTCCTGTATTAGTCAAGCGGTCACATTGGGTCAGCGTCAAAACTGAGGGCACCCAGATCTCAGGGCCCGGACGTTCTTCTCTGCTCCTTAGAACAGGAGGGAGAAATCCCTGGGCAAGAGCGCTGCTTTGAAAAGCGTGTGTACACATTTTTTCCCTCATTTGTTAGACCAAGCCTGAAATTGTACGTTGTTAATGGATACGATAAATCTACACTCACATATAGGGTTGCCAGAATGAAAACTGGAGATGGGTCCTGTACCTTTAATTGTTATGTAGAAGCAGGAATTTCTGCAGGGGATGCTTGTTAGCCGGTTGCATGACAAGCCACTCCTGCTGAAATTCCTTCTTCTACACTGCCATTAAAGGAACAGGAGCCCTCTCCAGTCTTCCCTGTGGCACCTCTAATGGTGGTTGTGCAGCGCTTTGGTTCTGCAACTGACGGTGTATCTGCCTGGGTGCCTGGGCTGATTGCCCCACTGGGCAATGGGGAAATGTGCAGTAGCTGTTTCTGTCATCTCAGGGAACCGGCTGGTGTACTGAAGACACTGATGAACTGAGATGGAACGAATATTCTCAACTATTCATTTACCGGCCTTTTAAAAATCGAGTTCCAAAGAGTCAGGAACATCCACTAGGAAGAAGATGGAATGGCAGATACTGTCTGTATCTGTATCCGAAGTATTCTCGCCTGAAATACTGAAGGAACACTGTCCCACCAGCAACCACTAACAGTCCAACACAACTCTGGTCACTTTCATACTGCACAGTTATAGCACTGTGATTCCACTTTAACTACCACGACTGTACCGCGTAGTACAGAAACCTGAAGCTTGCATTTTGAGGAAGCACTGGACCTCTCTGCCAGAGAATTCTCAGTTGTTGCCGTGTGCCTTCGAGTCATTTCTGACTTACGGCAACCCTAAGGCAAAGCTACCACAAGGTTTTCTTTGCAAAGGAGGGCTTGCCTTTGCCTTCATCTGAGGCTGAGAGAGTGTGACTTGCTCAAGGTCACACCGGGGGTCTCCACGAGTAAGCAGGGATTCAAAACCTGACCTCCAGAGTCCTAGGCCATTTCCACACTACACTGTTATTGTGCTATTATTCCACTTTCAACATGCCATGGAATCCTGGGGTTTGCAGTTGAGGGAGGGGCCTTTAGAATTCTCAGCCAGAGGGCTCTTTGGCCTCAGGAAACTACAAAACCCCAAATTCCACAGGATGTTGAAAGTAGAATAACAGCTATATAACAGTGTAGTGCGGAAACGGCCCTAGTTCAACATTCAAACCACTACCCATGCTGGCTTTTTCCAGCCGCCCTGCCCACAAGCTATTTTCCAAATTGTGGCTCAGCCTTGGAAGTTTGAAGCACATTTTCAAATATGAGAGTGCTTCTGAGCATGTGAAAAAGGCCTTCAACTAATTAGCACAGCTGTATCACCACATAGGGTTCCACCTAGAGTAGGCCCATTGAGTCCACAGGATTTACACAAGCGTTGACTCATCATTCAACAAATTGATTTGGTGGATCTCTGCCAGTTGCCCCGTATGGTCCAGGCCAAATCTCTCCCACCCAAAGCATGGCTTTCCAGGCCCTTTTGAACCCCGGTACGTTCCTCTAAAGACATTTCCTTCTGAAAGACAGCGATTCATTGAAGCATCTCTTCAGTCAATTAACATGTTTTCCTGAATGAACCAATTAATGAATTAAAAAATGAGACTCAGGCAAAATGCCTTTCCCTAGGGAAGCGAAGCAGCTTCTGCTTGAAGAAGCTTAAATGGTTTATTTAATTTTTCCTCTGCATTTCTACCCAATACTTTGGTGGAGTGTACAGACTGAGGAAAAAAAAATATCAAGACAGTGGTGTCTGAAGAAAAGCAATACCATGGGGGGAACCAATTCAAGGCTATTTCTGCACTACATTGTTATAGCACTACTATTCCACTTTCAACATCCTATGGAATCCTGGGGTTTGCAGTTCAGGGAGGGTCCTCAGGCAATAATAATTGTGTTATTATTACACAATAATAGTGTAATGCGGAGACGGCTCAAAAAGAAAAAGAAAAAAGATCACGGGAAGCTCAATAAGTTATGATGGAATCCTATAGACGTCTACGCAGAGGTAAATCTTACTGATTTCAGTGAGACTTCCTCCCATGAGAGTAGGAAGAGGCTTAACAAAAGGGCTTTCCGCACTACATTGTTATAGGGCTATTGTTCCCCTTTCAACATCCTGTGGGATTCTGGGATTTGTAGTTCACTGAGGCCCAAGAGCTCTCTGGCCGGGAATTCTCGGTGTCCCTCCCTAAACAGCAAAACCCAGGACTCCATAGGAGATTGAAAGGGGAATGATAGCACTATAGTAGTGTGGAGTGGAAATGGTCATATTTCTTTGGACTATGACTCCCATGCTGGCTGGGGGATTCTGGGAGTTTACATATGCATCAGCTGCCTGTTATCCTACTTTTTCAGCTGCTATTAAAAGATCCCTGTTTTTCTCTCTTTCTCCCGCTTTCCTCCTTTATCCTCAGCTTGCTCCAGTTCTTGCAAACTGAGTTAAAAATGAAAAAGCACTCATTTAACTCGGCAGAGAGGATAAGGCACAGAGGAGGCTGGATCTTGCTTTTCCCAGTCCGCTCAGGTAAAAACCAACTGACGCAGCCTCCCCCAGCTTGTGTGTTCTTCCTCATTAAGACCTTTTGTCATTGTGACCCACACTTGCTTGCCTGCCCACAAGTTAGCTGGTTTTCATCTATGCAATGTTGCAAGAGTATGAATTTATAGCCTCCTCCCCCAGAAGGGTTCCTGTTCAGTTTTCTCAAGAATTATAACGTAAAGTATTTAATGCTTCTTTTGATGCAGCTCTTTAAAACAGTCCAGTTTCTGGTGCAAGAGGCACTGACCAAAGATAGCAGCTGCAAATATATACACTATTTGCAAAATAAATTATCACACACACACTCCCCCCGTTTCTGTCTTACAGTTTTAACACCTTTTAAAAAGACTTCTTAGCAGCTGGTAAAGAGAGGAACTTTCTGCCTGAGCTCTTCTGAAAACGTACAATTTTACAAGGCCGGTGAAAAATTTGCATACTATCATGGCAAAATCCGATCTATATATGTCCTATACACTTGTTTTGGGAGAACGAGCAAAACAGAGAAATGGGATCCAGCTAAACCTAGGCCATTTCTGCACTACACTGTCATCGTGCTTTTATTCCACTTCCAGCACCCTGTGGACTACTGAGGTTTGCAGTTTACTGAGGGAAAAAAGGCCTCTGCTAATCTGCAAACCCCAGGATTCCGCGGGATGTTGAAAGTGGAATAATAGCACTATAATAGTCTAGTGTGGAAATAGCCCCAGTGCACTATAAGTGTAGTGCAAAAATGGCCCTAGTTTCTGGATAATAGTATCCAAAGACACTGCCCAGTCAGTCTGTAACAGTTTGCAAAGGGATCTTGTAGCACCATAGAAACCCAGAGAAAGAGCAACAAAATCCATTCAAGATGGAAACAGGAAGCCCTTGCCTTTCAGTGCCACAATAACTCAGTCTTTCAGTGTTTCCAAATTAAGGACAAGTTCTGTGAATTTGACATGGGGTCCATTCTTGCCCGTGGAGGCTTACTTGGGAGCACTCATACATGCACGCAGTCCCAAGTCTTGCCTACAGAAAGACCAGATCCCCTCGTAGAATTAATGGAAATTGTTTGTATTGCAAACATCAAAACAGTGGGTTTCTGACAGTTCTTCTTGCCCACTGAGGCCATTTCCACACTGGACTGTTATAGCGCTATTGTTCCACTTGCAACATCCTATGGAATCCTGGGGTTTGCAGATTCGGGAGGCGCTGGCCGGCCCCTCCCGAAACTGCAAACCCCAGGATTCCATAGGATGTTGCAAGTGGAACAATAGCGCTATAACAGTCCAGTGCGGAAATGGCCAGAGATTTGCTTGGGACCACGCGTGTGCTCCTTGCAAAGCAAACTCAGAGCAGGGAAAAGGCACCAAGACGGCTGAGAGAATTTACAAGGTGCATGTATGTGTGATCAGTCCCAAATGAGCCTCCATACATCTTTCATGCTCCCTACAGTCCAGTCCATGGATTCTGCTTTTCAACCCGTTCTGTTTTCTGACGGCGCTCCCATGCCTAGCCTGTCTGATAAATGAGGAAAGCCTGTCTCTCTTTTGTGGATTTTGTTGTATTTTGCTGTCTGACCAGCACAGATACCCTCAATATGTGTTTTGAGAGAAAGAAGCTTGTAGCATAAGCTTTAGGAGACAGAGGCCATTTCCATACCTACACTGCTATAGTGCTTGTAACATCCTGTGGAATTCTGGGGTTTGTAGTTTCTTGAGGCCCAAGAGCTCTCTGGCTGAGAATCCGAAATGTCCCTCCCTAAACTCCAAACCCCACTATTCCACCGTAATCGTGTAGGGTGGAAAGGCCATGGGTTTCATAAACCGCATACAAACTTCTTTCTCTCATTTTCAAAGGTGCTACAAGATCCCTTTGCACTCCAGGCTCAGGGAGAATGCTATCGGGACGGGGCAAAATGAGAGCCTTGCAGCCCAAAATAAGATTTCTCCTCTCCTCTGAAAATCTCCTTCACTCTCCAAATTTCTAGCATTGCAGTAACTTAACACTCCAGTGGAGCATTTAGAAATACAGTTTTTAAGCAAGCAAAGGGCCCTGGGGAATGTGAGCATAGCCAATATAAGTGTTTGAAGTACAAATTACTTTCAATGTCTTTTTGTTGTGTGCCTTCAAGTGGTTTCTGACTTATGGCAACCTCAAAGTGCACCAATCACCAGGTTTTCTTGGCATGATTTGTTCAGAGAGTGTTTGGCTTTGTCTTCCTCTGTGGCTGAGAGTATGTGACACACCCGACATCACCCAGTGGGTTTCCATGGCCAAGTGGGGATTTGAACCCTGTTCTCGGGAGTCTAGTACAATGCTCAAAGCACTAAAATCATGCTGGCTGCCCAATGTCTTGTGGAATCATAAAATAACGGAATTAGAAGAGATCTTAAATGTCGGAAATGTGATGAGAAAGAGGGATCTTTTTTTCATATGTGGTGGACCTGTAAAATAGCAAAAAAGTTTTGGAAAGAAATACACGATGAAATTCAAAGAATGTATGGTTTAAACTCTGAAATGAAGCCAGAACTTTATTTGTTGAATGTGTTAGGGCAACAAAGAGAAATAAGATTTCATCAAAAGACGTTGCTATATATAATAACTGTGGCAAGATTGACTTACGCTCAATATTGGAAAGAAGGAAAATATATTGATATAAGAGAATGGAAATTCAAAGTCCTGGATATGGTAGCGACAGAAAAGCTAACTTTTCTCACTTAAAAAGAAGACAATCCAGGGCTTTGAAAGAGAATGGTGAGAGGTATTGAATTGGATAAAAGAATGAAATAGGGGGAAAGAAAGAAAGGCTGTGAGAAAGGAGGAAGATGAAATGAGGTGGTAAAAGATAAATTGTAAATAGTTACATATAAGCTAAAAGTAATAGCATACGATTGTTATAAAATGGAGATAATGTACGGAACGGAACGTTTACATGGAATGGAATGTTAAACTCAGATTCAACTGGGGAAGTTGATGTCTGGAAGTGGGGAGGGGTTTTTTTTGTTGTTTTTTCATTAAAATTTTTAATAAAAATTAATTTAAAAAAGAAGAAGAAGAAGAAGAGATCTCAAAGGCCATCCAGCCCAACCCCTGCCACCCAGGGACCGAGCTAAAGCACTCCTGAAAGATGGTTCTTTGGAGATGGAGATAGCTCCCCCTCTTACTCTCCGCAAAACTAGAAATGTAGGGACTGAAGCAAAAATTCATCTGGAGGGGCAGAATTCTTACTGGGGGTTCAATGCCTTCATTTTGTCCGCTCCCCATAACCACACCACTGCCTTGTTTTGCTTTCCGTGGGCTACTGATGTGAAGCAATTGGTCCAAAAGATGCAACCCAACATTGAATTTCATTGCTGTATTCTGGAAATTCTGTCTAGGGATGGAAATATATTTCCTTCAACTCAGCAGTCTCAATGAAAGCAAGATTTTCACACGTCCTGTAAGAAAATGTACACAGAAAATGACACATCCAGAAAACAATGTGGAAATGTTTTTTTAAAAAACCACATTATCTGGGGGGTGGGAATCAAAGAAGCACTTTTTAGTGAATGCAGGAAAGTTACATTAATTGCCAAATTCTGCGTTCACTTCTAGCACAAATTTCAGAGCACAAAGCAAACACAAAGGACAGAATCACGTGGGTTTGTTGGTGTCGTGTGCCTCCGAGTCGTTTCTGACTTATGGTGACCATAAGATGAACCTACCAGGGGTTTTTTTGGGGCTGAGAGTGTGTGATGCAACCATGGTCACCCAGTGGTTTTCCATGGCCAAGTGGGGACCTGGTCTCCTGGGTGACAGTCCAACATTCAAACTACTACACCTTTCTTTCTTACACAGGTGTAAATTTCCGTGCAGAAACAGCTGGACAATTTTGTCTGACACAGAACATCCACATTCAGTTCCAGGGTACAGAAGGTCTGGAAGCCATGAAGCCCTGGGAGGAGCAGCTTAGGGAGCTGGGTAGGTTTAGTCTGCAGAAGAGGAGGTTAAGAGGGGACAGGATAGCCGTGTTTAAATATTTGAAGGGATGCCATGTTGGAGAGAGAGTAGGCTTGTTCTCTACCGCTCCAGAGACTAGGGCCCTTTTCGCACGTTGTTTCTAAAGCGAAAGGGCCCCTTGAGCGTCGCGTCGATGGAAGGAGCGGTCCGTACGACGCGCTCCCATTTACGCGACGCTCAAGAGCCGGACGCGGAGCGGACACGCACCTTTTTATTTTCGGCTCTAAGCCGAAAATGGTGCGCAGTCGCGCAATGCTCCCGGGGCCCGCGCGCACTTACCTGCTGTGCGGTGCGTCGGGAGCCGGGCCGGTCGCGCTTCCTGCCTCGGCGCTAGCCTGCAGTTCCCAGGTTGCACTGTGGTAGGAAGGGGCGGGGCCTTCGCGCGGCGCTCGCGCGACCGTCAAGCCAGCTGCGGTAAGGAAGGAGAAGCGAAGTGAGCGCCTCGCGCAAGAGGCTGCTCACGCGAGCGCCGCCCCCCACCTCCGCGAACAGGTAAGGTGCGGAAAGGGCCTAGGACAAGGAGCAATGGAGTCGAGCTGCAGGAAAGGAGATTCCAGCCGAACCTTCGGAAGAACTTCCTGATGGTCAGAACTGTCCGGCAGTGGAATCTGCTGCTGCCTCCATGGAGTGTGGTGGAGTTTCCTTCTTTGGAGGTTTCTAAGCAGAGGCTGGATGGCCTTCTGTTGGGAATGCTTTGATGGGTGTTCCTGCATTAGCAGGGGGTTGGACTCCATGGCCCCTGGGGTCTCTTCCAACTCTACGATTCTATGATCCTAAGAGAAGATACACATATGTTGTTCTGCATGCAGATGCACATTCTCAGGACTGACCCACCTATCTGTGCTGAAACTGACAGTAATATGCCTTATGTTGCGCATCTGGTTGTGCATGCAGTTGCACCTTTGGTTGTGCAATACAACACAAAATACATCCATTTTAGAGGAAGGTGACTGTGATGAAGTTCAGGGGGTATGCCTCTCTGAAGTGCCAGAGCAGCCTGGAAGCAGGTTGCCAGGCAACCAGAATAGCCCCTCAGGAGAGAAACCCAGCCCAGTAGTGTGTGGGAGGGGCTGGTGGCCGAGAGGAAAAGATTTAGAAAGCCAAGGACCTGTTGTTGTTTTTCAGTCCTTCAGTGAGACTCCTAGCAAGAAGCTACGGAGCAGATTCCCTTAGCCAGTCGGAAGGTGTGACTTTGTGGCCCAGGCTAACTCTCAGTGGAAGCCTAGTGAGAGGCAGGAGAGTACTTGAACCTTAGTGGAATCTGGTCAGAGAGTGTGACCTAGATTTGGGGATGATCCTTTGGTGGAAGTGTAGCCAAAGGGCTGTGATATGATACCTGTGCTTTTTATGAGAGTCTAAAGATACAAGTGAAAACGGTCTAAAAAGTTCACTGAAGAACTGTATTGACTTTGGCCATTTCCGCACTAGACTGGTATAGTGCTATGATTCCACTTTCAACCTCCTATGGAATCCTGGGGTTTGCAGTTTAGGGAGGGGCCAGCCGGCCCCTCCCTAAACTGCAAACCCCAGGATTCCATAGGAGGTTGAAAGTGGAATCATAGCACTATAACCCTCTAGTGCGGAAATGGCCTTTGCCATGCATATGAACTTTAATACTTTATTCTCACCGTTATCTAAACAAATGTCATAGTTTAAATACTGACTCAGCTGAGTGGTATGCAGTATATGAAGTAACAAAGAAAACATGCTACCATAAAACTATCAAGGGGTTCTAAATAACCATTGAAAACCCTCACCCTTTCACACATGGGTTGCCTTCCACTTCACTGGGGGTCTCTAAATGGAGGTTGGACGGCCATCTCTCAGAAGCATTTTAGCTGTGGGCTTTTGCTTGGACGGTTGGATGGATACTTGGAGGTTCAATAATAATTTTTCAGGAGAGCTCTGGTTGTGCATCCCTGCATCGCCAGGTGTTGGACTGGATGGCCCTGACAGCGTCTTCCTGCTCTCTGATTCTATGAATCTGCGATCAATGGGTTATACCACATCAGCCTGAGGTAGGGTGTCTTCCAAAATCTCATAAGCTAACAAAAAAGAAACCAAGATAGGAAGAAAGTGCTTGTGAGATGCAGAGAAAGTGAACAAAAGAGAGATTTTTCATATCCCTATTTCTGTCTCAGAACAGCTGGCATATGGTACCTTTGGATGAAACTCCAGTATCAGCTGGAAAAATGGTATTAAGAGCAACAAAACATCAGTATAGTTAGAGGCAGAGTGGTGAATGCTTACAGGTGAGAATCTTTGCAACTGGCCAGTTGCAGCCAATGACTTGAGTCCAACTGATAGTCCTGAAGAGAGTAGTCCCATGGAATCAGTTACATTTACCTATATAGAATCATAGAATCATAGAGCTGGAAGAGACCCCAGGAGCCACCCAGTCCAACCCCCTGCTATGCAGGAACCCACATCAAAGCATTCCCAACAGATGGCCATCCAGCCTCTGCTTAAAAACCTCCAAAGAAGGAGACTCCACCACACTCCATGGAGGCAGCAGCAGATTCCACTACCGGACAGCCCTGACCGTCAAGGAGTTCTTCCTGAGGTTCAGGTGGAATCTCCTTTCCTGCAGCTTGAATCCATTGCTCCTTGTCCTAGTCTCTGGAGCAGCGGAAAACAAGCCCGCTCCCTCCTTGACATGACATCCCTTCAAATATTTAAACGTGGCTCTCATGTCCTCTCTTAACCTTCTCTTCTGCGGACTAAACTTGCCCAGCTCCCTAAGCCAGTCCTCACAGGGCTTCATGGCTTCCAGACTCCTCTTCATTTTGGTCACCCTCCTCTGGACTTGTTGTCTCAACTTTCAGCAATTGCTTCAATGGCTCTCCTTCAGTTGGGACTAACCAAAAGCCATCAGTGCTCATGTTTGGGGTTGGACTGGATCTTACCGCATGCAGGATTACAGGCAAGAGCAGAGACAGAGCTTCTGGTGTTGAACAATGTCCCAGAATCCTCAGACCTGTAGTGCTTCTGTCAGCAATACTGACTGGGCAAATGCTTGTTGCAAAATGTTAGCATAGCTCTAACGCAGAGGAAAAGTTTTTATTCATGATTCTACGGCATCATGAGGGGCCTCTCATACGAAGGCTGCAGACTTTTGGATTGTCTTAAGCAAGAAAGCCACAACTTCTTTGCGCTTGTGAGCCCTCAGCAAGGCTGCTCACACCAGGGTCTCTTGGCGGTTGCTCCTCCGGAAGGTCATTGTAACTCACAGCCAACTTGACTGGAAAGAACAAGACGAACTGCTTAGATAGGTTATAAAGACTACAAAACCTATGAGGAAGTGGAATGCTAAGCAAAATAGCTGGGCGAGCGGCAAAACCACAGTATCAACCCCGTCAGATGTGTGTGTACGTGAATGTGTGTGGGAGACACGAGAGAGAGAGAGAGAGAGACAGCAAGTGCATCCAGGGCTCCTAAAACAAAGCAAACAAGAGTCATACAGGAAGTTTGATAATTTAGATTTGATGAGCCGATATCAGGCAGGGCAGTTGGAACCATTTCTTTCTTTTGCAAAGACTACACATCTGTAGCCTGGGCATACAGATTCTGAGGCCATTTCCACACTAGACTGTTATAGTGCTATTATACCACTTTCAACACCCTATGGAATCCTGGGGTCTGCAGTTTAGGAAGGGGCCTTTGGAATACTGTGTCCAGTTCTGGGCACCTCATTTTTAAGAGGGATATCAACAAGCTGGAATGTGTCCACAGGAGGGTGACCAAAATGGTGAAGGGTCTGGAAACCATGCCTTATGAAGAACGGCTTAGGGAGCCGGGTATGTTTAGTCTGCAGAAGAGAAGGTCAAGAGTGGACAGGATAGCCATGTTTAAATATTTGAAGGGATGTCATGTTGAGGAGGGAGCAGGCTTGTTTTCTGCTGCTCCAGACACTAGGACAAGGCGCAATGGATTCAAGCTGTAGGAAAGGAGATTCCATCTGAACCTCAGGAAGAACTTCCTGATAGTCAGAGATGTCCAGCAGTGGAATGTGCTGCTGCCTCCATGGAGTGTGGTGGAGTCTCCTCCTTCTTTGGAGGTTTTTAAACAGAGGCTGGGTGACCATCTGTTGAGAGTGCTTTGATGTGGGTTCCTGCATGGCAGGGGGTTGGACTGGATGGCCCCTGGGGTCTCTTCCAACTCTATGAGTCTATGACTCTATGATTCTTTGGAAGCCTGCAGCTCAGAGATGAAAATCTTCCCAGCCTTCCCTGCACATGCTTTTTCTTTGGAACGAACCAACCAACCGATCAACCAACCAACCCTCTACCTTCCTCCTTTTCAACATATCAACTGTGCCCCCTCCACACAGATGTGTGAGGTCTGACCTTTACATTGGAAAAAAAAAACCATTTTAAACCACAGACTAAATATAGTCACTTTAAGACAGGAGCAGATAAAGATATAGGTCAAATGACTGTGTTTTTCCCTCCCTTTTGCAAAAAGCATCAGAGAAAGAAAGAAAGAAAGAAAGAAAGAAAGAAAGAAAGAAAGAAAAGAGAGTCTCTTTGCAGAGAAAGTGAGAGATTTCTGTTCACCTGCTGAGTCTTTTAAAAAATTTTCTCCCCAAACTCCTATGGAGAGTTGTTGGAAAGTAAAGTCTATCATGAAGGAAGGCAAGCAAGAGGAAGGAAGGAAATAATTTTGCAAGAAAGCCTGTTGTGTAAAACAAAGATGTCACTATTTGTTATGAAATGGAAACTTTTCATTGAAGGGCGTGATCTCAAGAGAATCCCAGAATCCTAGAGCTGGAAGAGACCCTAAAAGTCACCAAATCTAATTTCATTCTATCCTACAAGAAGACACAATCAAAGCGTTCCTGACAGAGAACCAGGTAGCCTCTGTTTAAAAACCTCCAAAGAAGGAGGCTCCACCGTACTCCCAGGCAGCGCTGTATTCCACTCTCAAACCATTCTTACCATCAGGAGGTTCCTCCTAATGTTTAGATGGAATCTCTTTTTCCCAAAGTTTGAAGCCATTGCTCTGTGTCCTGAGCCATTTCCGCACTAGACTGTTATAGCGCTATGATTCCACTTGAAACATCCTATGGAATCCTGGGGTTTGCAGTTTCGGGAGGGGCCGGCTATAAAAGTCCAGTGTAGAAATGGCCCTAGTCTCAGGAGCAGCAGAAAAGGAGCTCGTCTCGTCCTCTAGATGATATCCTTTCAAATATTTAAACGTGGCTATCATGTCCCCTCTTAACCTTCTCTCTTCTTCAGGCTAAAATACCCAGCTTGCTAAGCTGTTCCTCATAGGGCTTTGTGGTTTCCTGCATAAGCACAGTATAATGTAACCCCCATTTCTTTCACTGAGGGTGACCCAGGAGGGTTTGGTGGTGGCCCACCTGGAGATCCAGGCTTGTGTAGTTGGTAGAGGAGGGCTGGGCAAAGTGTGGCCCTCCACGTAGTACTAGTCTATGACTTGCTGTTGGCTAGTCTGGCTAGGTCTGATGCTAAATCTAAGCCAGAACATTTGGGAGGCCACAAGTTTCCATCCTTGGGTTATGGTGTTGCACTAAGACAGGAGAGGTGGAAGTTCAGGGCCAAACTCCTACCTCGAACTTATGTAGTATAAAATGTTGCATAGGTTACAGGGATCACACACCATCCCTGCTCCAACAGCTCCACCACTGTTGTTATATTTTTTTTTCAGGCCTAATTCCAAGAGTTGGTTGTGACCACTAAAGGCTGAGTAAAGCTTAGGTCCAGGCTGTCTAACAGACTCATCTCTCCATGCGTGCCTGCCTGGACCTTGAGATCCACAGAAGAGGTTCTCTCTCAGGCCCTTTCCACAGTACACAGTTATAGCACTATTATTCCACATTCAACCTCCTGTGGACTTCTGGGGCTTGTAGTTTCCTCAGGCCCAAGAGCTCTCTGGCTGAGAATTCTAAAGGCCCCTCCCTAAACTGCAAACCCCAGGATTCCATAGGAGGTTGAAAAGTAGAATAATAGCACTATCACAGCCTAGTGCGGAAATGTTGTCAGTCTCACCACCTTCACAGGTACAGCTGGTGGGAAGACAGCTGGCTGTGATCCAGCCAGGCTTGTCCAGCTCCTGCTTTCACAAGAAGCCTTGTTGGGAACATCCATTTAGGACCCGCTTGTTATCTTTCCAACAGCGAGTTACCTGTGGGAAACTTATGATCCAGGGGTAAGATCCCTGGGGCCCCAGAGCCAAAACCTGGCCTTGTAAAATTCCCAGATGAGCCACCACTTTCCCCATTCCACCATCTTTTGTTGGGTTGCATGCCAAGCAGTACCTGTTGAAATTCCTTCTTCTGCACAGCTCTTTAAGGAACAGGAATCTTGTCTCTTATTTCATCCGGCAAGCCTATATGAACCTGACATAACCTTATAGTCTAGATGCACTCTTAGATTCCCTGTGCATTGCCCACAACTCTCCTCACATAGATATTTTATTGCATTTTCACCAGGTGCTTGCAAAGCAATTAAATATATCCCATGGCATGATCGTCCCCTTTCTTCCGCCATTACTGCAAGGTCAAAATGAGCTGATGCCGTGCTGGCTTCCCTGCTCAGGACATGCCATCTTACCCACCTGATCTTTTCTGTGAGATTGTCAGCCGGCTTTGGTGTTGCTACAACTCTCATATATCTTTTCTATTGCTCTCAGTAGCCAGCTGCCCAACCCATCTTTAAATTGAAATCAAATAAAAAATGAAAGGAGGGCAAACGATCAGGCAACTTGGGTGCTAATCGCACGACCGTTTTGACAAGCAAAACATCAAATATGAAAAGAAAAAAAGGGAGAGTAAATTTCACTCAGCTCTTGGTGTTCATCTGGAAACTCTCAAGTCTGAAGAGGCTGCTGAGTCTGTGTCAGAAACAGCTTGCAGGTTCTTGTTTGTTTTCACCTCTTACTGAAACCACTCTTGGGGGGTTTTTCGATACTCTTTTGCCATTGATATTTTCAGCAGATTTGCTGGGTTTCAAGGCTGCCTTAAAACACACATCACTGTGCAAGGACACCACTTTGCACAGAGTCCAGACTAACAAAGCCTATTCCGCACGAGACTGTTATAGTGCTATTATTCCCCTTTCCACATCTTATGGAATCCTGGGATTTGCAGATGAGGGAGGGGCCTTTGAGGGGAGGGGGCCTTTGAGGCCCCTCCCTAAACTGCAAACCCCAGCACTCCATAAGATGTTGAAAGTGGAATAATAGCACTATAACAGTCTCGTGCGGAAATGGCCTTAATGATGACTCTATCCCGGGGTTTCTTGGCCACATTTCTTCAGAGGAGGTTTGCCAAGGGGTATATAGGGGCAAAACAAGGACATTATCTCCACAAATAAGAATTCTGACCCTTCCCTGTTAATTTTTAACTTCTGTTGCCAAATTTCTAGCATTCCAAAGAGTAAGACACCGAAAATGAGTCACACCTCAAATTCTTCTGGTTGCTGTGCTCATATTTCCTTGGTAACTTTGCCTTCCCCTTTTCTTGGAATGCCTAAACTGTATTTGTAAATTCAAAGGGATCTTGTAGCATCTTAGAGACTGAGAGAAAGAATTTGGTAGCAGGAGATTTCATCGACAAAGGGCTTTACAACACCAGGCAGGTAAATTGGAATTCCGGAAAGATAACAGCATCTTTGGTTGGGACTTATCACATGACACCATTCCTCTTCTGCCTTTCTCCTGGTGGAAAGTGTTTGGAACATGTTTCTTTTGACAAACACACACACACACACACACACACAATCTGTTAATGACCTCCCTAGTAAAAGAAAAGTTTTCCAATGGTCTCCCACTGGAAGAACAACAGAAGAAGGAAAAGGTAATGTGTTAAGTCCCAACTAAAGATGCTACTTGTGCTTGTGTGCTTGCAAATCATTTCTACTTATGGCAACCCCAAAGTGAACCTATCACAGGTTTTTTTGCGGGGGCTGAGAGTGTGTGACACCCTGCAGATTTCCATGGCCAAGTAGGGAATCGAACCCTGTTCTCCAGGGTTGTAGGTCCAATGCTCAAATCACTACTCCACACTTTGGGCTGTAATCTTCTCCCCCCATTGAGTTAGTTGAGAGCAAACTACTTTTGCACTTTAAACTCTGTTCGTAGGAAGTGAAGTGAGCTGAGAACAAAGCGGGAGGAGGAGAGAGTAAGTGGGACACTTTAAAGGTGGCTGAAAATATGGGACTACAGGAGATTAGTCCAGACTGTCCCTGTCAAATGGGGACAGGCAGGTTTGCAAAAATTGGAGGAAGATGAAGTAGACAGCTTAAGATAGCAGATTCCAGAGGAAACCCTGTGCTAGTTGGTTGCAGCAAAACCAACAAAGCGACTTGTATTAGCCGGAAGATTTCTGCTGGTGGGAGGGGGGTGCTTGTGGTCCAGAGACCACTTCCTCTGATGCATGAAGCGATAAGGTCTCCCTCTCTCCCTCCTTCTGTGTTTGTGTAATATGGGGTTATGCGCGTGTATGTTATTGACAGCATTCCAGCCCAAATGTCTTGTGTGGGTCTTGCATTTTGCAATTTCCACTGCACTCACTTGTGCTGGCATTGCAAGAGGAGCAAGTGCACACACAAGCACTGAAAGAGAGATAATTTGATGGCCCCAGGGAGCTGCTTGAGCCAGGATTTACTGAAGTCAAACTCCACAGTGTCAAATTTGCTAATGAGTTTCAGCCTGCTGGCTTCACACTCAGCTGCCTTTTCAGGAAACAGAAATAGGTCAGAAAATGGCACCTTTTAAAAGTCTCCTGGATATGATGGGACCTTTTTTGTGCAGCCTAGAATATGGTTTGGCTTTCTTTATTAAAAAGAAGATCATCAAACATTTGCTAGGGCCAAGAGAACTGAATCACAGGAAGTAACTTCAGGGGACAGAGTTGTGACTGAAGCACAAGGGGGAATAAATGCTGCTGAGTCAGATGTGGGAGTGAGCATGGAGGAATCCTGTGACTCAGAGCATGAGAGATGGTGGAACCTGTTGCTTAGACCTACGGATACGAACAAATTCTTCCGAATGGGTCATGCTTGATGAGACAATATGGTGGCATTTGGTGGGTCCATGCTAGACCTACAGACGTGAATGAATTCTTGCTAAATAGTCCATCTTTGACCAGATAGACACATGAAGACACCCTCTGCCAAAAACATGCTAATCCCTGAGAAATTTCTCACCTCTAGCATGGGAACAAGAAAACAACTGGGGTTTTTTTCTGCCGAGGTTTCTGCAATTTGTGCAAAATGTCACTGCCCAAAACACTTGTCCTTTTCCCCTTTGGAATCAAAGTACATGCATCCACAAAGCAAGCACAGGCTGACGAATCCAAAAGATGTGAACCACCCAACTCTTCTAATTTTGAATAGTCCATGCAACAAAGTAGCAGTTGTTGTCATAATTTAGGTCATTTCTGCACTAGGTTGTTATAGCACGATTACTCCACTTTCAACATCCTATGGAATCCTGGGGTTTGCAGTTTTGGGAGGGGCCAGGTGGCCCCTCCCGAAACTGCAAACCCCAGGATTCCATAGGATGTTGAAAGTGGAATAATCGCGCTATAACAATCTAGTGCAGAAATGGCCTTAGCTGTGCTGTTTGCACCAGAACCATTCTGACAAAGGCAAAAACATTTCCATGCAGATCGAAAGCAAAATTTTGTGGCTTCTTATTCTCATACAGAAAGAACCAGTGTAGTGTCATGGTTTGAGCGATGGACTGTGACTCTGGGAGATCAGGGTTTGAATCCTTGCTAAGCAATGGAAACCCACTGGTTAAATTTGGGCAAGTCCCACTCTCTTAGCCTTAGAGGAAAGCAACGGCAAGCCTCCTGTGAACAAATCTCACCAAATCTTACTCCATATTGTTACTGCCCTGGCTCGCCCAAACTTTGGGAATATGAAAGGATATCTTTTGATATTGATAATTCAGCTTCACATACCCATTCCCTTCCATATGCTTTGCAAGGCCCCCGGACAAACACGCATACAGGCTCGGCTGATAATTGCCGTAATATTCCAACACAATACAGGCAGGCCAGAAATAGCCGACTCGCAGCTTCAAGGCAAGTACCTTAATTACGTATGCACGCAACTTTCAAAGGATTCTCTGCCCCGTGCTGGCAGCTTGATGAGCGAACTATACAGCGCTCAAGCACTCCGCGTTTGCATACCAGCTACCCTATTGACAATTTGGCTGTAACTCAATCATTCAAATTCTGACCTTTCGGAGGCTTTGTCTCCAGCCCCAAATCCATTGTTTTCCCCAAGTACGAACTAGCCTGCGGTCACAATACTCCTTATAAAAACCCCTGGCTTTGGCCGCTTCCTCGGATCGCCCTTGGCTTCCGTCCTGCCTTGCTGTCGCTTCGTCCGGCGGGCCTTCCCCTCGGCCCCACGTGCTGAGATCCAGGCTCCCCGGCTTCTCCGCCTCCGACCGGACTTCAGGACAGGTGAAGGATCACCCAAACCAGCAACTCCTCTAAAAACTCCTCTATCCCGCTCCAACCTTTATTTCTTTAGTTATCTTGAGTGAGTGTGTCGCATACACTGTTTGATTGTGTTTTAATAAAACCAAGTTCATTATTTCAACTTCTGTGTGCTTCTCGACTCGGCCTGACCCCGCAGACATAGGGTTCAAGATCCTGCTAAGTTACCCTGCCTCTCGCAACGCTAAAGCAGTGCTCAGAGCTAATCTTCCTCACCTATTGTTGAGCACATTTTGTTGTCCCTCACGGGACCCCCGGTAAACAGGGTAACAATATGAGCTTCATCTTAAAAACCTCCGACGAAGGAGACTCCACCACACAAACTGCTCTTACCATCAGGAAGATTTTCCTGATCTTTCGGTTTAATCACTTTTCCTGTAGTTTGAAGCCGTTGCTCCATGTCCTAGTCTCTAGAGCAGCAGAAAATAAGCTTTCTCCATCCTCCCTATGGCATTCCTTTCTATATTTAAACACAGCTATCATGTTGCCTCTTAACTTTCTCTTCCCCAGGCTAAACATTCCCAGCTCCCTAAGCTGCTCCTCATAGAACTTCATGGTTTCCAGGCCTTCTATCATTTTGGTTGCCTTCATCTGGACAGATTTCAGTTTGTCCATATCCTTCCTGAACTGTGGTGTCCAGAACTGGACACAGTTTTATTCCTGGTGGGATTTGATCAAGGTAGAATAGAGTGGTACCATCACTTCCCTTGACCTAGACACAATAGTTATATTGAGAGAGCCTAGAATCACATTAGCTTTTTTAGGTACTGCATCACACTGCTGATTCACATTCAGTTTGTGGTCTAATAAAACCCCTAAATCTCTTTCACACGTACTGTGGTCAAGCCAGTTGTCACCTATCTTATATCTGTACATTTCATTTTTTCTGCCAAGGTGTATCACCTTACACTTCCCTGTGTTGAAATTCATTTTCTTAATTTTGGCCCAGCTCTCTAATCTGTTAAGGTCATTTTGAACTCTGATCCTGTCCTCTGGGGTGTTGGCTACCCCTCCTAATTTGATGTCATCTGCAAATTTGATGAGTATGCCCTCTATTCCCTCACCCAAATCATTGATAAAGATGTCCAAAACATTGATAAAGACAGAACTAGACAGAACTCTTCGGCACACCGTCATTTTAATCCAGGATGACGAGGAGCCTTTGGTGGGCACCCTTCGGGTTCAGATGGTCAACCAGTTACAAATCCACCTAACAGTAGCATTGTCTAGCTGAGATTTTACTGCCTTGTTTGCAAGAATACCATGGGGGACCTTGTCAAAGGCCTTACTGAAGTCAACATACGCTATATCCACAGCATTCCCTTCATCTAGCAAGCTTGTAACTCTGCAAAAGAAAGAGAGAGACAAGATTAGTGATTTTGATTTTGTCCAAGAAGCTAGAAAGGTCTCATGAATCTAAGGTTCAATGAAGTCTTACAATGTGGCTTGCTGAAAGTGTTTTTATTTTTTTATTTTCATTTTTATTTATTGTAATTCTGCTATTGGAATCCTTTCTATCTCAGTTTCATTCGTTGGTTTTGCCATTCCATTTGGAACTCCTCCCAGAGTACCTTCAGCACTGGAACTACAGTAACTTTCTTTCCCCACAAACTACAATTGCTTTCTTTTCCCAGAAAACAACTGTGGTTCCACTAGTTATACGTGCTTGGATTACTATAATGCACACCATTTCCACACTAGAGTGTTATAGCGCTATGATTCCACTTTCAACATCCTATGGAATCCTTGGGTTTGCAGTTTAGGGAGGGGCCTTTGAGACCCCTTCCTAAACTGCAAACCCCAGGATTCCATCGGATGTTGAAAGTGGAATAAAAGCACTATAACAGTCTAGTGCAGAAATGGCCGCAGTGATGTAGACTTGAGTTGATTGACTTGGACCCAAGTCAGAGTTAAGTCACTTAATGACTCGACTAGGACTTAACTCGGCAAAAATTACACACCGACTTGACTCGACTCGAGACTTGCATATTTTTAACGGCTGACTTGCTGCCCTCGGTTCAGTAACATAACCCATTCATCCAAAAACCTTACAATTTACTGGTCCTGTGATGATCTGTCTCCAGCCCAAAGTGTGGAAACATTTCTTAGAGGGAACAGCAAATGAGTGAAGCAATGGGTTTGAGGAAGAAGGATTCTTCCTTTTCTAAAGCTCTTGAAGCTTCAGTAATGGGGAATAAGAAGGATCCTATCCCTCACTTCTGAAAAAGCCTCCAGCTTTGCAAATGGGAAGTAAAAACGATTCTATTCCCAACTTCCAAAGCTGCAGATGGCAAAATCACAAAAGTGGAGGGCCAACTCTACTTAAATTGTTAAACCTGACTTTATTCAACTCTGTCCAGAAATTCTGTAATACAGTTTGGGATATAAAGTTGGCTTCCAGACTTGAGACTTGACTTGAAAGTATCTTCAAGGACTTGAGACTCGACTTGAGACTTGAAGGTAGAGACTTGCCTTGAGACTTGGAGTAAAAGACTTAAATACATCACTGCTATAATGTGTTCGATATGGGGCTGCCTTCGAAAAGCGCTCAGAAACATCAGCCGGCCCAAAGAGCTGCCGCCACATTGCTCACTGGGGAGCGCACAACTCCCTTGCTGCACCAGCTCCCCTGGTTGCCGGTCCATTTCTGGCACAATTCAAAGTGCTTGTGATGACCCATAAAACTCTACATGGCTTGGGTCCAGGCTAATTGAAGGACTGTAGCTCTCCTTATGAACCCATTGGAGCCCTAAGATCATCTGGAGAGCTTCTTCTCTCCATCCACCACCTTCTCAGGCGTGTTTGGTGGGAACAAGGGAGACAAGGCCTTCTCAGTGATTGATCCCAGACGTTGGAACTCCCTCCCTAGGGAGGCCGGGATGGCCCCACCCTTGTTCTCCTTCTGTTGGCAAGTGAAAACATTTTGGGGCCACCAGGCTTTTAGAAACTGAATTGGGGTGGCTTTTTAACATTATGCTGTGCAGTTTTATAGTCTGTATACTCTGTTAATGAATTTTAATGTCTTAAATGTTTAATGCTATAACTTTATAAATTGCTTAGTTGCTTTTTAAATAACTTCTATATTTACATTTTTAATCAATGTTTTTGCATAGTTTTTAAAATCAGTTTTAAAAATGGAGCTAAATGCCTTGAGCTCCATTATTGGGAGGAAGGCAGGATATAAACAAAGACCTTCACCATCACCATCATCATCATCATCACCACCATCATCATCCTCCCAGATCCCAATCCTGGATATTCTTCATATTCAATACTGGGAGAACTGAGCAACTTCTGAGCCTTTGCAAAGACAAAAGGCCTGCCCAGGGGAAACCAAAATCTCACAACATAATAAATATCACCAGGATGTTGAATTTCGCTTGGGTTTCCCGTTTGCTGAACCCCAAGAGCTGTTTTGAATGCACTTTGCTATTTCAGCCTCCCGCCAGGCTGCTGAGAGAATCAGGATTTGAATCAGATACTTTACATAAACCTCAAGTTTCACTCACCGTCAGACTGCGTGCCCTTCTTTCTTTCTGCGGGAAAGTGGTAAGAGATTCAGCTCTCACTTGTGTCTAGAAATAGACTGGATGGGTCACTTGGGGGAAATGGGTTCCTTTCTCACACTCCTTTCCACACACCCCCCCCAACAAGGTACCAGCTAAGAAACTGAGCCGCAAGAAAATTACTGCTACCCCAACCCCGATATGGAGATGATCTCTTCCTCCAGCACCAAGAGCAGAACCCCACTGTATATCCATTGCTGGAGGAAGCAAGAGCCGGTGCAGGGAGAGGACTTTCTTGGCCAGCAGTTATGGCACTGTGGTCCCACTTTAACTGCCATGACCCCTTCCTTTGGAATGCTGGGATTTAGAGGAAAGTCTTTAGATTTCTCTGCAGAGAGCTCGAGCGCACCGCAGCGGGTGGAACCATGGCATTTAAAGTGGAATAATAACATTATATTTATCTAGTGTGGAAGGCCCCAGGGTGTATATGCATCTTGAACCTGCCAGATACAGCTCTGGTTTCAACCCATTGCAGGCTGGAAGAGGAGAAACCAATTTTGTTCTGTCTTCTGTGCAGCAGTATAGAGTATGGCTTTGTGACTACCCAACTCCCTCCACTGCTTGGTTTCCAGACCCTCTCCCACCTTCATCACCATCTTCGGGACATATTCCAGCTTGCAGACATCCTTCTTAAACTACAGTGCCCTGACTGGGACACAGGACTTCAGAAGCAATCTGACCAGAAGAGAGCACAGAGCTTCGCTTAGACCTCTGGTTACTTCCCTTACTTTGGACACTAATGCCAAAATCCAGTTGATGCATGATGCTAGCATAATTGTCTGATGTTCTGGTATAAAAAGGAATCATGTAGCACCTTTTAAACTAACTGGGGGGGGGGGAGATGTTTGTAGCATAAGCTTTTGTAGACCCAGGCCATTTCTGCACGAGACTGTTATAGCGCTATTATTCCACTTTCAACATCCTGTGGAATCCTGGGGTTTGCAGTTTAGGGCTGGCCCCTCCCTAAACTGCAAACCCCAGGATTCCACAGGATGTTGAAAGTGGAATAATAGCGCTATAACAGTCTCGTGCAGAAATGGCCCTAGTCTACTTCATCAGATGCATGCAGTGGAACATTTATGGACAGAGAGCATTCATGGACATAGAGCTTCCACTCTCCATGGAGGCTCTGCTCCATGCATTTGGTGAAGAAGACCGAGTCTATGAAAGCTTATACTACAAACTTCTTCCCCCCAGTTCATCTCAAAGGGACAGCAAGCTCCCTTTTTATGCTGGTACTGGCCAACACAGCTATGCCTTTGACATTCTAGCAGTTGCTTTTCTCTGTGTTCCCCAGGAGAACCCCAGCTGGTGGCACAGAAATAGAAGCCTGGTGCCTTAAAGTTGCCTGATATTCCAGCGCTTGCTGGGCAGAGTGCCTCTGAAGCAAGGGGCCCTGGAAAGGGGCCCCTGGACCATTGCCTGCCCCATGACTCCACTCTTCTAGCTATGCTAGCAGAAAACTTACACAGGATCTCCATCTGTTATATCTGTTGTGACTTAGAACTGCACTAGATTTTTTGCCGCCACATCAATACTTCTGATTCAGGCTTAGCCTGACCCCGGAATGTTTTCATCCATGTTTCACCCATGTTTCACCCATGCAGTGGCAATGTGCTTCTGTGCATTAGTTGAGAGATCCAGCATGCTGGAGTGACTTGAATTTTGGACTGCAACCCTGAAGACTGCAACTCAGCCATGGAAACCCACTGGGTGATCTTGGGAGCATCACACACTCTCAGCCCCAGAAAACACTGTGATAGGTTCCCTTGAGGGTCACCACAAGTCAGAAGCAACTTGAAAGCACACAGCAACAACATCAGTTGAAAAAGTCCATGAGAAAGGTGGAGCTGCACTTGTATCATATGGTGGACTTCCCATGAGCATTTTCTTGTTGTGTGCCTTCAAGTCATTTCCAACTTATGCCAACTGTAAGGCAAACCTATCATAGGGTTTTCTGAGGCTGAGAGTGTGTGATACACCCAAGATCACCCAGTGGGTTTCCATAGCTGAGTGGAGAAGAGAACCCTGGTGTCAATTGAATCATAGTCCAGCACTCAGACTACTACACCATAGATCTGATCACCTCTATGTAAACAGGATGGTGGACTACCTAGACTTTTGGTCTGACACAACTTGATTCTTCTGATATTCTTATGCTGCAGAATGATTTGGGAGAACAAATGGTGGCTTTCTAACTGAATGGGACAGAGTCTGTCTGTCTGCAAACTGTTTTCTTTCATATGAACCTACTAATTTGCCTAAGTCATTTCAGAAGACTCTCATTGGTGTATTCCTGCACGGCAGGGGATTGGCCTCAATGACCCTTGTGGTCTCTTCCAGCTCAGTGATTCTGTGACGGGTACCTCCTTCTCCACTGTGTGCTGTACCATAGAATGTTGCAAAGGAGCCAGGGCCTTGTTGGTGATAGTGCCTAGACTGTGGTACTGCCTTCTCAAGGGCAGATGTTACCCTAATTCCTGGGGTCCCTTGGGGGACACCTCAGTGTGCTCCACGTGATGGGGACTGGAAACTAGGCAGAGCACAAGCTATAGCCATGCAAGAGGCAGGGTAACCTAGCGGGTCTTTTTACCCAGTTTTTACGGGATCAGGCCAAGCCAAAAATCAAAGAAGAATGTCCAATAAATGATTTTATTGAATGCAAGTCTCATGCACCAACGCAATCACGCACACACGGACCGAAGAGCAAAAGAAGCAAAAGAGAGGAAATTGGACAGGGGAGTATTGAAGTGGTGTAGCTGGGGTAATACTGCACCTTGTCCTGAAGTCCTGGGTCCGAGAAGGCAGTGGAGAAGTGGGGCTCAGCATGGAGAGGGCTGAGAGGATTACTCGACGGATGGAGCAATGGTCTGCTGGTGTGACTGGGAGCGATCCGAAGAAACGCTCAAAAGCCAGGACTATTTGTAGGGAAAAAAGTACCTCGAGGACTAATTCTTTCACGGGGAGAACAATGGCTGTTGGAGCAATAACGAAGCTCCACCATCATAATTTCCCTTGTGTGATGGAATTGCAAGGTGTTCCCAAAGTCTCAGGATCTTCGGCTGTGTTAGCCTATGGTGTGACTTCATGTAAATGGTCCTCGCCTGATGGAATATTTGCTCAACTTGGGGCAAACACGCTAATCCTCTCAAGTCGGCATCTTGGGGCTGAGGACCCTTTGTTTATTGTGGGTCTACACATCTTGAGGTCTCTTGGGGCTACGTGACTGGGGATTTTACTGGCCTGACCTGGTTTTTGATCGTTTGACCATTGCTGCCTACGTGCCCATCCAGGTGACCTCTCAGGTACATTGAATCATATTTTAATATCAAAATTGTAGACCCCAGGACAGGGTTTTCCAGTGAGGTAACACCATGGCTTCCTGATGGCTGGGCTTGGGACCAAAGAAGCTCAGTGTTTCAGGGCACAGTATATATGCGAACGCACACTCTCCAAATGTCCCTGTTTGGCAAGAACAGTCCTGTTTAATTCTCTGCCATCTCATTTTTTCAACTGCTTTTAAAACGTCCCAGTTTCTCTATCCTCCTCCTGCTTTCGCCATGCAAACTGAGTTCAAAGTGCAGACATACTTTGTACAGTGGCCTGCATTATCCACTAGGGTTTTGCTCTAGGAATCCCCCATGGATGCCAAAATTCATGGATGCTCAAGACCCATTATGTACAATAGTGTAGTAAAATGATGTCCCTTATATAAAATGGCAAAATCAAAGTTTGCTTTTTGGATTTCCTTTTTATGGGGGGGGATATTTTCAAACTGTGGTTGGTTGAATCCATGGATGCAGAATCCACAGATATGGAGGATTCAGTTGACTCAGTGGGGGGGGGGGAGGAGAGGAGAAGGTAGAGCTTTGCCCTTCCCTGTAGATTCAGGCAAAGACAAACTGCTGCAACTTTCCTCATTTGTGTGTCCTTCCTCATTGCCATCTTGACCACAGTCTGATGTTGCTTGGCCACATGGACCCCACTTTTATTCTGTGAAAAGCTAAAGGATGTGGGGATGACTCTCATGGATCACACCAAAAGCCTACCTCGTCCAGTGCGTTCTCCTCCCACAGCCACCAACCAAATGCCTGGGAGAAGCTCACAAACAGGATACAAGCACAGTTGTCCCTTCCTGTTGCCACTCCTGAGCAGCTGGAACTGAGGCCATTTCCACATTAGACTCAGGCCATTTCCGCACTAGCCTGTTATAGCGCGATGATTCCACTTTCAACATCCTCTGGAATCCTGGGGTTTGCAGTTTCGGGAGGGAAACTGCAAACCTCAGGATTCCATAGGATGTTGAAAGTGGAATCATCGTGCTATAAAAGGCTAGTGCGGAAATGGCCTCTGTGGCAGAGCTTGGACTGTGGGGAGGAGTGGCAGTAGGGGAGAGGGGCTATGGTATGAGAGGCGTGGCCACTGTACATGGAGCGTGGCTGCAGTGCATGGGGGCGTGGCCAGGGCACATGGGAGCAGGGCTATAGGCTGGGACGCCCCAAAAACATTGCTGTCTGGGGCGAACTGCTCTCCCTGACCCCTCCCATCCCCATGCGACTGATTAGACTTTTCTAATGCTATTATTCCACTTTCAGCATCCTATGGAATCCTGGAGTTTGCTACAAACCCCAGGATTCCATAGGATGTTGAAAGTGGAATAACAGCACTAGAACAGTCTAGTGCGGAAATGGCTGGAGAGACCTCCTGCCTCTGCTACTGGAAAGCCACCCTAGCCAAAAGCCATGGGCAACCTCAACCTTCACAAGAGTTAACTTTTCCCTGTTTCACTTTGCTGTTTTATTACTGCCCTTTTAATATGCTTTTGTTTTACTGCTGTTTTTAATATTTTGTTGACTCGTTTTATATTGTTGTCAAGCGACCTTGTGGAACCGGCTGCATTGAATGGCTGGGACAAAGGATTCGAAAACATGAATCTGTCTTTAGATCAATGTTTATAGTGCGGGTGGGTTGTGGTTCCCATGACAGTGGGGTGATGAATTCACTCTGGGTTAAAGAGGATAGCCAGCATACCGCACCCTATCCTATGCATGCTGAACAGGGCCATTTCCACACTAGACTGTTATAGGGCTATTTTTCCACTTTCAACATCCTATGGAATCCTGGGGTTTGCAGTTTCGGGAGGGGCCGGCTGGCCCCTCCCGAAACTGCAAACCCCAGGATTCCGTAGGATGTTGAAAGTGGAAAAATAGCCTTATAACAGTCTAGTGCAGAAATGGCTCAGGTCCTTTAATGTTTGGACTAAAATACAGAGTGGATTTCCTGCCCCATTGACATGGAAGTTACCAGCTGCCTCTGGTTCGTAGGGGTCATGCCTCAGAATGACTCTATCTTTTGCAACCAAAGACTGTTGATGACTGTAGGAGGTTCAGAGATCCCCAGGCATAGGATGGAGGCCGTTTTTTAATCAGGAAATGGCTGGATGCAAGCAGAGAAGAAATGGAAACCCCAAATTGTCAAGAGCCGAGAAAAGCAATGCCATACCCTTCAATTGTCACAAATTTGACCGGGACAGTCCCAATCATTCTTCTGTCATTCCTCTTTTCCAGGTACTTTTAAAATGTCCTGGTTTGTTTCTCTTCCTCTCACATGCTTACTTCGGCCATTTCCGCATTACTTTGTTCTAGTACTCTTATTCCACTTTCAACCTCCTGTGAAGTTCTGGGGTTTGTAGTGTCCTGAGGCCAAAGAGCTCTCTGGCTGAGAATTCGCAAGGCTCTTCCCTAAACTGTGAATCCCAGGATTCCACAGGATGTTGAAAGTGGAATAAGAGCACTATCACAGTGCAGTGAGGAAATGGCCTTTGTGCTCAAGTTATTCAATTGTTGCAAACTGAGTTCAACATGCAGTAGGTTGCATGCAGTAGTCGCATGGCATTTTCCATGCGAAAGAGGGCCTGGAGTGTCGTGCAATTATGAGGAGCGATCTGCACGATGCACTCACAATTGTGCGATGCTCCAGGGGCCGGTAGGTGCCGATTGTGCACCTTTTCATTTTTGGCTAGAAGTTGAAAATGGTGCAGATCGCGCATTGCTCCCGGGCCCCGTGCGCACTTACCTGGCATGCGGAGCCTCCGGAGCAGCGCTGGTCGCATTTCCTGCCCCAGCGCAGCCTGGGAAACTCCCAGGCTGCATTGCGGAAGGAAGAGGCAGGGCTCTTGCACAAGCAGGCAGCTCTTGCGGAGCTCAAGCAGCAGGGACACGAGAGCCTCTCGCCGGAGGCTGCTTGCGCGATCCCTGCACCCCAGCGCCGGAAAAAGGTAAGGTGCGGAAAGGGCCATTGTGAAGTTTGTAGTTTCCCAAAGTATTTAGAATTCTCTGAAAGAGAGCTCTAGTCCCTCCCCAAACAACAAAGCAATGATCCCACTGGATGCAGCTACAGGAGTTAATACAATACCAAACTGCTGTAATTATGATATAATTATCATTCTGCACTAGGAAATGGTTCCAAGGGAGACAATCTGGTTCAAGGTCAGAGGTGGAAATCCTGCAGGCCTCCAGATGTTGTTGGACTACAACTCCATGCATTCCCCACCTTAAGCAGCTCTACTCATTATGGGAGTTGCACTTCAGCCACATCTGAATGGTGGCATGATTCCCATTCTTCTTCTATAGGCAGAAGGTGCAGAAAGTGATTTCCTACAAGGGACATAAAGAAGGGGAAAGGGCATCCCAAGACACCCCGTCAAAATGTGGGCAAATGCTCCTGAGCAAGAGCAAAAAGATGGAGAGACGCATGCCAGACATTGAGGTCTCTACAGTTTGGACAGTTTATACCCTCTGTATAAAAGTAATCTCTTCCCCCCTCTGTGAAGCAAAACCTGTACACTCACACTAGTGATGAAAAAAGTGGGCCAGAATCCAGTATGAGCTTTCACTCCATATAAACTTACAGAGGTGCTGAGAAACCTGGTTCCTGAATTGCAAAGATGCTTAACTGGACACTGGCATGTGTGCCGAATGTGCATTGATGGTGCCCAATGTGCACTGTGGGACTGATGTGCATTGAGGACTGTAGCTCAGCAGTCCTGACTCGGACCCTTTTCGCACCTTACCTTTTTGCAGTGCTGGGGTGCAGGGCTCACGTGAGCAGCCTCCAGCGAGAGGCTCTCGCATCCCAGTTCCTTCAGCTCCGCAGCTGCCACCTGCTCACGCGAGAGCCCGGCCTCTTCCTTTCACTGTGCAGCCTGGGACCTTCCCAGGCTGCACCGGACAGGAAGCACGACTGGCCCGGCTCCCGAGGCTCCACGTGCAAGGAAAGTGAGCATGGTGCCCTGGAGTGATGCGCAACCACGCACCATTTTTGGCTTCAAGCCGAAAATGAAAAAATGCGTGAGCGGTCCCTGCCAGGCCCTGGAGTGTAGAGCAAATGTGAGTGCGTCGTGTGGACCTCTCCTCACATGTGCGCTCCTCACACGTGCGCCTTTCGCATCGAAAATGCCATGTGAAAAGGGCCTCGCTTCAGTTCAATTGCACATTAGTCCCTTTGCCAGCTCTGCTACGTAGAAATGTAACAGCAGTACTCTGTTGTATATGGATGCTGCACATCTTCACAGTTCTATTTCCCACAAACACAAGTCCACTTACAAGTACGCAATCCCACAACAGGATTCCAGCCATTCTCATAGAATCATAGAGCTGGAAGAAACTCCAAGAGTCATCGACTCCAACCCCATTTTGCCATGCAGGAAGACACAATCAAAGTATTCCCAACAGATGGCCATCCAGCCTCTGTTCAAAAACCTCCAAAGAAGGAGAAGACTCCACCACACGCCAGTAAGGCAGGAGTGTATTCTACTGTCAAACTGTTCTTACCATCAGGAAGTTCTTCTTAATGTTTAGGTGGAATCTCTCTTCCTGCAGTTTGAAGCCATTGCTCCGTGTCCTAGTCACTAGAACAGCAGAAAACAAGCTTGCTCCATCTTCAATATGGCATCCTTTCAAACATTTAAACATGGCTCTCACATCACCATTCTATTAATTCTCTATTATTCGTTTTGTGATTGAAAAATAGACACCCTTTCACCGGGCATGCTTACAGCAGTTTGATGCCATGTCACCTCTCCTGGTTGCATCCCATGGAATCCTGGGAATTTGAAGTTTTGGTGTCACTAGAGTCCTCTGGCACAGAATTCTGAGCACTCCCTGAAACTACAAACCCCAGCATTCCAGACAATAGTGCCATGATAGGCCTAAATACCCTAAAGACACCAGATCCCATCTGATTTTAGAAGCTGAGCAGGATCAACCCTGGTTATTACTTGGATGGGAGATGACCTGTGAATACCAGGTGCTATAGGGCAGGCTATATTTGAGACGGAAGAGCTGGCAAAACCACTTCTGAGGATTCCTTGCCTAAGGAAACCTTACATAATTCTTGGAGTTGCCTTAAGTTAACAGGCCACTTGAAGGCATAGAGCCACAACCATTTATTTGTTTAATTTATATCCCAGCTTTCTGCTTGCAGAGGATCCAGAGAAGGTTACAAGCCACTAAAAGCAGGGTAGAGCTAATAAACTATTTGTATGAAAAGCTTTTAGAAAGATTAAACAGCAGTGGGTTAAAAATACAAGTTAAAGCCTTATAAAGCACAATTAAAATGTAACATAATCCCATTAAATTCCCTATTGGCCCCATGAATTACAAGCCAAAGCCTGAATAAAAAGATCTTTTCCTGCAGATAGAAGGAAAGCGGAGCAGTAGGGCTGGGCCTTGCACGCAAAGGAATTCCACAAGCTGGGCCATTTCCTCACTAGACTGTTATAGAGCTATTATTCCACTTTCAACTCCCTATGGAATCCTGGGGTTTGCAGTTTCGGGAGGGGCCGCCTGGCCCCTCCCGAAACTGCAAACCCCAGGATTCCATAGGAGGTTGAAAGTGGAATAATCGTGCTATAAGAGTGTAGTGCGGAAAGGGCCCTGGAAGAAGCTACCAAGAAGGCCTTCTCCCATGTCCTCACCAAATATACCTGTGATGGGATGGAGAGATCTGAAGATCTTAACACTCGGATAGGTTTGTACAGAGGGATGGGGTGTTTCAGATAATTTGGATCCAAGGCATTTAGGATTTGAAAAGTCATAACCAGCACTTCAACTTCTGCCCAGAAAAAGGTAGCCCGTGAAGCTGTTTTAGTGGAAGGGTTATAGATTCCCTATAACCAGTTAACATGGCATCAAAGTGATATCAAACTGCTATAACTGAAATGTGTGAGAGTTCCTTTGCACTTCACTGTTTTCCTATGCAAAGCACTATTTGGAAGAACGGAACATTTTTGTCCTGTTTTCTCCCAGTCTTCAAATATCCTCCCATGTTCTGGAGGATTTTTCTGTGTAGGGAAACATTTGGCCCACATTTTCTGTGAAGGAAAAAGATGCTTTGGGAAAACTCTCCTTGTTGGGGTTGCCCAACACCGTTTTTCATTTTTCCTTTTTTAAAAAAATATTTTCCTCCAAATGGCCAAATCTTCTCAAAAGACTGCGTCTTCCTTTACAAACCTGCAACATCTTAAGATCCTCAGGGAAAGGCTTTCTCTCAACCCCAGTACCCTTACAGGCTAATTCCGTGAATATGCAGGAGAAGGCATTCTTGATGGCCACTCCTAAGGCCATTTCCACACTAGACTGTTATAGCGCTATTATTCCACTTGCAACATCCTATGGAATCCTGGGGTTTGCAGTTTGAGGCCCCTCCCGAAACTAAAAACCCCAGGATTCCATAGGATGTTGCAAGTGGAATAATAGCGCTATAAAACAGTCTAGTGCGGAAATGGCCTGAGATGTAGAACTCCCTTCCCTTCCTGCTTTCCTTTCATCGGCAAACAAAAACCTTCTTGTTTAAGCAGACTGTTTGCAGGTAATCTTCTCATTGGGGTGGGCTGGGGGTACTCCAGTTTTAACTTTTGTATTCTTTTCAATGATTTTATACTCCTTAATGCAGGGCTTTCCGAACGGTGTGCCATGACACGTTAGTGTGTCGCCCGAAGTGTGTAGGTGTCTCACCTACAATCTTGGAAATTTATAAATCATGTATTTTTAAAAATATATGAAAGGTTTTCATGAGATATGTTGTGTCCCCATACATTTCATTATTACAATTTATGTATATGTCCGTATCTCTTATAATGAGGTTAGTTTGACCTCCAGTTTGCTAGTAAAACTGAATTACTGTGTTGCAAAATGGTTGCATGACTAAAAAGTGTGTCACCAACATGAAAAGCTTGGAAAGCTCTGCTTTAATGTACGGCCATTTCCTCACTACACTATTATAGGGCTCTTATTCCACTTTCAACCTCCTATAGAATCTGGCGGAGGGGCTGAGCAGTTTGTAGTTTAGGGAGAGAGCTCTAGAATTCTCAACCAGGGAGCTCTTTGGCCTCAGGAAACTACAAACCCCAGGATTCCACGGGAGGTTGAAAGGGGAATAAGAGCACTATAACAGGGTAGGGTGGAAGTGGCCTCTGTTTTCAAAAATGATGACCTTTTAATTGTATTTTAAATTTGTTAGCATGGTGTTAGCTGATTTTATTTTCTTGTTTGTGACCTGCCTTGGGTCACACACCAGGGCCATTTCCGCACTCGAGTGTTATAGCGCCGTTATCTCACTTTCAACATCCTATGGAATCCTGGGGTTTGCAGTTTCGGGAGGGGCCGGCCGGCCCCTCCCGAAACTGCAAACCCCAGGATTCCATAGGATGTTGAAAGTGAGATAACGGCGCTATAACACTCGAGTGCGGAAATGGCCCAGGAGAAAGGTTGGATAGAAATGAAATAAATAAACAAATGAATATATTTTCCCATCCCTGTGGGTGTGTATATTGCTCTCTGTTTCCCTGTTGACTTGTGGTGAGCCATGCATTTAACAGTGTTTTCTTAGGCAAGGAATCCTCAGAGGTGGTTTTGCCCGTTCCTTCTTCTCAGATAGAATCGACAGCACCTGGTACTTGTTGGCGGTTTCCCATCCAACTACTAGCCAAGGCTGACCCTGCTTAGCTTCTAAGATCAGCCAGGACCTGGTGCCTCCAGAGTATTTCTACCCCTGTAGTGGTTTGAGTAATGGACTATGACCGGGGAGTCCAGGGTTCGATGCCCTGCTGAGCCATGGAAATCCGTTGGGTGACCTTGGGCATGTCACACACTCTCAGCCTCAGAAAAGCACATAATAGGGTTACCTTATTGTTGCCACAGGTTGGAAACCACTTGAAGGCACACACCACCGCCACCAAAACCAATGCATGCGCTTGGCTTATTTTTTAAAGACGTTCATTCTGTTCTTACATGTTGTCTCTCGGGCGTATCCGATTCTATCCGCTGGCACGGTGTGTGTGTGTGTGTGTGTGTGTGTGATTTAAACACACAAACATTCAGCTGTCATTTTTTTGCTCTTTGGGAAAAACCCGGCAACAGAAAAAGAAGAAAAGAGGGAAGGCAATGAGGGATGTGATAAACATTTAGGAAATTTCACACTTGGTTTGCTGCGTAAACAAGCCAACCGCTCGTGTTCCTGCACAGCTGCCCATAAATTCTCTCTTAATCGAAGGGGAAAATGTCAGGCGGGCATGTGACCCCGGTGGGGTGGGGACGATGCTCTCTGGAGTGCCTTGTGCGTCTCCGGGAGGCACAGCTGCCGATGCCCACCCGAGCTCCGGCTCTCTCCCGAGCACGAACGGGGGGGCTTCAGCTCCGGAACCGGTGGGCCGTAGAGAGACAGTCACCTGCCCTTTGTAATCCGAGCGCCACTTTCTTCCCCTCCAGGAAGCCGCACAGCTGAAACTGTGGAAAGTGACTCACCAGCCAGCCTCTGACAGGGCTTGGGTTGCAAGCCGGTGGCTCCGGCTCTCTCGCCCCAGCCGCCCTCCCCAGGCTTGCAGGAAGGGGCCAAGTTGTTCTTTGCTGGTGTGTGCCTTCAGGTTTTTTCTGACCCCCGGCAAACCTAAGTTGACCGTACCCTGGGTTTTTCATGGCAAGGTTTGGGGCTTTATCACAAGAGGCCGGTAAATCACAGTTCTAGCAGGATAAGGGTGTCTTTGGTACTGTCACAGCATTCCAGGTGGGGCCTGGAAGTAATAAATAAACATATGAATATATTTTCCCATCCCTGGTATCATTACTGCCTTCAGTGTAGACACGATACTCCTATTGATGCAGCCTAGAATCACATTGGCTTTTTTAGCTGCCGCACCACACGATCGACCGATTCAGCTTGCGGTCCGCATCGCACTGTTATAGGGCCTTTCCAAGCTACGTTGTTATACCGCTATGATTCCACTTTCAACATCCTGTGGAATTCTGGGGTTTGTAGTTTATCGAGGCCAAAGAGCACTCTGGCTGAGGATTCTAAAGGCCCCTCCCTAAAATGCAAATCCCAGGATTCCATAGGATGTTGAGAGCGGGACAATAACACTATAACAGTGCAGTGCGGAAATGGTCACAGTCCTATTATTCCACTTTCAACCTCCTACGGAATCCTGGGGTTTGCAGTTTTGGGGGTGGCCTTTAGACTTCTCAGCCAGAGAGCTCTCAGGCCTCAGCAAACTACGAGCCCCAGAATTCCACAGGCTATGTTGAAAGTGGAATAAGAGCACCAGAACAGTGTGCAGAAATGGCCTAAGATTTCTAGATACCGTTTGTGTGTACTGTGGTCACGTCAGGTGTCGCCCATCCTATATCTGTGCATTTCATTTTTTTCTGCCCAAGTGTAGTACCTCACACTTCTCCCTGTTGAAATTCATTTTTTTAGCTTTGGCCCAGCTCTCCAATCTGTCCAGTCCTTTTGAAATTTGATCCTGTCCTCTGGCGTATTAGCAACCCCTCCCAATTTGGTGTCCTCTGCAAATTTGATCAGCATGCCCTCTGCTCCTTCATCCAAGTCTTTGATGGAGATGCTGAATAGCCCTGGGCCCAGGACAGAGCGCTGTGGCACCCCTCAAAAGTCGCTTCTCTCCAAGACGAAGAGGAGCTATTGCTGAGTACCATAGAATCATAGAAATGTAGAGTTGGAATAGACCACACGGGCCATCCAGTCCAACCCCCTGCCATGCAGGAACACCCTCAAAGCACTCCCCACGGATGGCCATCCAGCCTCTGCTTAAAAACCTCCAAGGAAGGAGACTCCAACACACTCCGAGGCAGCAGATTCCACTGCCGGACAGCCCTGACCGTCAGGAAGTTCTTCCTGAGGTTCAGGTGGAATCTCCTTTCCTGCAGCTTGAATCCATTGCTCCTTGTCCTGGTCTCTGGAGCGGCAGAAAACAAGCCCTCTCCCTCATCTACATGGCATCCCTTCAAAGATTTAAACATGGCTATCATGTCCCCTCTTAACCTTCTCTTCTGCAGACTGAACATACCCAGCTCTCTAAGACTATCCTCATAGGGCTTGGCTTCCAGGCCCTTCACCATTTTGGTCGCCCTCCTCTGGACCTGCTCCAGCCTTTGGGTTTGGGTCAATTACAAATCCACCCCGCAGTAGCATCGGCCTTTACCGTACTATGGCCCAATAGCGCTTCATCTGAATCTCCTGGCGGTGCCCTTGCCAGGGTGGGATTGGGACCCGAACGCTCCCCGCCGCACCCGCTCGGCTGCTGGAGGATGGGTAGCATTAGGAACACGCTTCTCCCTTCAGCAGTAGAGTGAGAAAGAGGGGTCCCTTTCCCCACCTCTTCCTGCACGGTACTGCGGAAGGAAGAGCTTGAGAGCGCTTCCATTCTTACCGCGCACCCGGAGCCTATGGAATTGTCCTGGGAAAGGGGGCCGTTACAGGATTTTTTTCCTGTAATGGTGTATGGTGTGACCGCAGGACCATAGCAATGTCGTGCGAGGGCACACATCCCCGACGGGTACCAACACGTCACCATGCCAGGATGCTGAATTTGGCCATTTCCACACTGGACTGTTATAGCGCGGTGATTCCACTTGCGACATCCTACGGAACCCTGGGGTTTGCAGTTTCGGGAGGGGCCAGGCGGCCCCTCCCGAAACTGCAAACCCCAGGGTTCCGTAGGATGTCGCAAGTGGGATCATCGCACTATAACAGTCCAGTGTGGAAATGGCCCTTGTGCAGTAACCGCCATTGTCTCGCCCAGATTTTCCTAGCTTGTTTGCAAGAATAGCATGGGGGACCTTGTCAAAGGCCTTACTGACGTCAAAATATGTTGTATTCACAGTATTTCCGTCATCTACCAAGCTTGTAGCCTTATTCCTGTGCAGTCCTGTTTTTAAGGTTGCTCTAGTTTTCAATGTATTTTGATACATTTAATATTTTTAACGTTTCATGTTTTTAACTCTACAAATTGCTTTTTTAAAAGGTATATTTTATAACATTTTGCTCTTCTTTTTTCTCTCTTTCTTCTTTTTTTTTATGTTGTCCTTTTCTCCTTCTTTTGTGAATGTATTTGTATTTGTTTTACATGTATAAGCAAAGACTTTAATCATTTTTTTTAAAAAAAGTCATATTTATATTTGAATGCATGTTTTAATTTGTCCTGTGTCACTATTGTTAGTCTCCTTGTGTCCCGTTGTTGGGAGGACAGCGGGATACAAATGAATAACGTAATAATAATATTTTAATTTTATTAAAGATTTCATAAATTGCTGTCATCATCATCATCATCCTTGATTCAGTGGGCCTCCTTTTGTTGAGAATCACCAATAGGTTTCTGGTCTTAGGGCTCAGGAGACAGTAAAGGGAAAGCTTGGGCCCAAGCAAACCCCAGGATTCCATAGGATGTTGAAAGTGGAATCATAGCGCTATAACAGGCTAGTGCGGAAATGGCCGTGGACTGGAAACCACATTTGGCTCCTCAAGGATGTTTCTGTTGTTAGAGTTTGTGTTATGGTTGTGTTTGTATGTTTAGTACTGTTTTGTCTTTCTCTTTTTCTTAATTTTTGATTTGATGACTGGTTATCGACGGTATATATGGCAGGGTGTTTTTACCTTTATTTTTATATATATATATCTCAATAAAATTATAATCACAGAACCTCCAAGCCAACCTTTTTCTGGCCACACAAGAGGGTCAGTGGCTGCTCTTGGAGACCTCTTGGTGCAAAAATTTACTTCTTAGCTTACAGCCAAGGTTGCTAGTTTTTGCACGGTAGTGATAATTTTTCGGCATAGGATGGTGTCTTAGGCCATGTCTGCCCTACACTGTTATAGTGCTGTTATTCCACTTTCAAAATCCTGTGGAATCCTGGGTTTTGCAGTTTAGGGAGGGGCATTTAGAATTCTCAGCCGGAGAGCTCAGTAAACTACAAATCCCAGAATTCCACAGGATGTTGAAAGGGGACTAATAGCACTGTAACAGCGTAGTGTAGAAATGGCCTTAGTATTAAAGATATATATTGTTTTTTAATCACTGTAATAAATATTTTATATTTAATCTGATTTTAATTCTACATTTAATAATGTATTCCAATGCATTGCAGTGTGTTTTATCTATTCTATTTCGTTCTTTTTATTTCTGCTGGTCATTGACTGAAATAAATAAACGAATAAATAAATAAATACATCTATGTCATCTGTCTGTCTATCTCTTAAATAGGTCACAAGGCTTCCCTGTATTGTTTAACATCAAAAAATTAAAGAAGATAAAACAAAAGAAGATAAAATAAAATTGCCGATTTGGAGAACCAAAAGTGGACTTCTGGCCATTCTGTGTGTGTGGGTTTTTTTTTTTAAATCTTTTGGAAGTCCAGAGGGTGTTCCTCAGAGAGTTCCCGAGCATAAAATGGGCCCCAGCCCTGCCGCAGTTTCCCACCTCTGCCCTAAAGGAATAGGTGCCTCTCTTCCGAGAGAGATTCAGGGCCGAGAAAACACACACACACACACACACACACCCAAGCGGAAGGCAAAAAGGGACAGGGCACCAAAGCAAACTGCGCTCTTATGCCTGGAAATTTACAGGTATGCAAGTGTGCTGGGTGGTGTTCAGCCTGCTGAGAAATGACTTTGCTCGGGGCTCTTCCTTCCGCAGGTAGGGCTGGAACGAGGCACGGGCTGATGCCAAGCAGAGAGTCCCAGGAAACACAGAACTGGAAAGCCAGGATCCAGCAACAGAGAGAGGCAAGTGGGGGTGTTACCCTGATTCCTGGGGGTCCCGGGAGGTACGCCTAAATGCGCCCTCAATTATATGAGTTGGGGAAATTAGCCAAGAGCACAGCCTAGCGATAAGAGAGGCAGGGTAACTTAGCAGGATCTTGAACCCTATGTCTACGGGGTCAGGCCGAGCCAAGGAGCACGCAGAAGTTGAAATAATAAATGTGGTTTTATTAAAACACAATCAAACAGTGTATGCGGCACACTCGCACAAGATAACTAAAGAAATAAAGGTTGGAGCGGGATAGAGGGGTTTTTAGAGGAGTTGCTGGTTTGGGGGATACTCCACCTGTCCCGAAGCCCGGTCGGAAGCGGAGAAGCCGGGGAGCGTGAATCTCAGCGCGTGGGGCCGAGGGGAAGGCCCGCCGGACAAAGCGACAGCAAGGCGGGACGGAAGCCAAGAGCGATCCGAGGAAGCGCTCAAAGTCAGGGGTTTTTATAAGGTGAATTGTGACCGCAGGCTAGGTCGGACTTGGGGAAAACAATAGTTTTGGGGCTGGACACAAAGCCTCCGAAAAGGTCAGAATTTGAATGATTGAATTATAGCCGAATTGTCAATAGGATAGCTGGTATGCAAACGCGGAGTGCTTGAGCGTTGTATAGTTCGCTCATCAAGCTGCCAGCGCGGGGCAGAGGATCCTTTGAAAGCTGCGTGTGTACATAATTGAGGTAGTTGCCTTGAGGTCTCCCGAAGCTGCCGATC
This sequence comes from Cyclura pinguis, assembly GCA_030412105.1. Taxonomy (NCBI): domain Eukaryota; kingdom Metazoa; phylum Chordata; class Lepidosauria; order Squamata; family Iguanidae; genus Cyclura; species Cyclura pinguis. Next base: position 3,972,999 of record CM059601.1, read on the forward strand.
GGCTATTTCTGGCCTGCCTGTATTGTGTTGGAATATTACGGCGATTATCGGCCGAGCCTGTATGCGTGCTTGTCTGGGGGCCTCGCAAGCACGTGGAGGGGACAGAAAGCCAAATTATTGATATCAAATGATATCTTTATATCCCACAAGCTCGGGCTAGCCAGGGCAGTAATAGGGGCCTTGTTGGAAACCTCGAGGGAAAGAGTAGGGAGACTGTGGCCCCTCGTCCCTTTTTCTGGCCCACCTCAAACAACCACAGCCTAAAACTATTGTCAGCCCTGACCAGAGCAAAGCTATTGAATTGCTTGGATTTACCTGTATGTTGATTCACCGTTTGACAATTGATGGAATGGGGCTCTTCCTGTTGCAACTAATCAATGACATTCCAGCCCATTTATCTTGTGGAAACTCCATTTCATCATGAATGTACCTTCTGTTACTGCCCTGGCTGGTCCAAGCTTTGGGGATATTGAAGATATCCTCTTGATATCACAATTCGGCTTCACCTCTCTATTCCCTTCCACGTGCTTGCGAGGCCACCGGACAAGCACGTAAACAAGCTCGGCCGTTAACAGCCGTAATATTCAAACTACAATACAGGCAGGCCAGGAATAGCTGACTCGCTGCTTTAGGAGACCTCCAGCCAAGTACTCTAACTAGGTATGCACGCCACTTACAAAAGAGTCTCTGCCCCGCGATGGCAGCTCGACGGGTAAACTATGCAATACCCAAGTACTCAGCGTCTGCATACCGGCTACTCTATTGAGAACCGCAACGATAACTCAATCATTCAGATTCTGACCTTTCGGAGGCTTTGTCTCCAACTCCAAATCTATTGTTTTCCCCCAAGTACGGCATAGCCTGCGGTCACAATTCTCCTTATAAAAACCCTGGATTCCGAGACCTTCCTCGGATCGCTCCCGAGTTTCATCCCGCCTTGCTGCCGCTTTGCTTGGCGAGCCTCCCCTCAGCTCCAAGTGCTGAGCTACGGCCCTTTCCACATGTGGGGGGGGGACAGGCGAAAACACCCAAAAACGGAGCTTACTGGCAGCCGGGTAAGTCTGTCGCGACGCGGAGCAGCACGAGCTCGCTACTCTGCAGTCCTCCGGCGTCCCAAATGGCGGCTTCCGGTTGGTGGAGGCTCTCCACCAACCGGAGAAGCTCGCCAGCCGGAAGCCCGCCCCCGGCAGATCTGCAGGCACGCACTTGCACGAGCCTGCAAATCCGTGTCGGAGCCGGGAGATGGAGCGGCGCGGGGCTGCGCGCTCCGTGCTTTTTAAAAACCTCGAAAAAGAGGTTTTTAAAAAACACGCAGAGTGGCTAGTTCCGACCACTCCTGAGTGGATTCTGGTGTGGAACTACAAAAAGTAGTCCACGCCAGTCCACTCTACGGTGTAGAAGACCTCCGTCAGAGGTCGCTCTGCACCATTTCAGAAGCCCGGTATGGAAATGGCCTACATCGCACCCCAGACTCGCTCTCTATTTTTCCGGGCTCCGGAACAGGTGAAGTATCACCCAAACCAGCAATCCCTCTAAAAATCCCTCTATACCACTCCAACCTTTATCTTCTTTAGTTATCTTGCATGAGTGTGTCGCATATACTGTTTTGCTTGTGTTTTAATAAAACATCATTTATTGCTTCAACTTCGGTTTGCTCCTTGACTCGGTCTGACCCCGTAGACATAGGGTTCAAGATCTCTCTACATTACCCTGCCTCTTGTAACGCTAAGCCGTGCTCTGAGCTAATTTTCCCCAACTTTAGTTGAGCACATTTTGGTGTCCCTCCGGGGACCCCCATTTCACAGGGTAACACTTCTAACTGCCCTGACCTGGCAGGGACAGTCCCAATTAATCCTCTGGCAACCCACTTTTTCAGCTGCTTTTGAAATGTCCCAGTTTCTCTCCCCCGCTCCCTCTCCTGATTCTCAGCTTGATTCCATTGCTCCAAACCAAGTTCAAACTGCAAAAGTAGCTTGCACTCAGGCCATTTCTGCACTACACTGTTGTAGTGCTATTATTCCACTTTCAATATCCTGTGGAATCCTGGGGTTTGGCTTTTAGGGAGGGGAATTTAGAATTCCCAGCCAGGGAGCTCTTTGGCCTCAGGAAACTGCAAACCCCAGAATTGAACAGGAGGTTGAAAGTGGAATAATAGCACTATAACAGCATAGTGTGGAAATGGCTTCTGTTAACAAGTGGCAGAGAGAAGAGAGGTGGTAGAAGAATCTTGCACTTGCCAGTAGGCTCAGGCAAAAGAAAACTGCTGTGCTCTTCATCATTAATAACTTTTACCATTTTGACTGCTCGGTCACACATGCCTCATTTTTGTCTGTGAAATGTTTGAGGGGATGCCCCGAAATCCTCTCATTTTTGTTGTTGTTATGTGCTTTCAAGTCATTTCCAACTTATGGTGACCCTAAGGCATCAGGATCAGATTAGTTCAGGGTGGTTTGCCTTTGCCTTCCTCTGAGGCTGAGAGAGTGTGACTTCCCAAGTTCACCCAGTGGGTTTCCATGCTGAGTGAGGGTTTGAACTCTGGTCTCTAGAGTCCACTAGGCCACGCTGCCTCTCTGAAAGCCTCCCAATACCCACAAAAGCATGCTTCTGCAGGCCTTTAGGAGTTTCCAGTGAGTGAACGATACCCCTTAGGCTTCCTGCCCAAACCATCAAAAATCCTCGAAAGAGCCAGAAATGGAAACAGGCAGTGATTTGGAGTTTCATTTCATTTCGCTTGTACACTTCCCTTCTTCCAGAGTGAGACCGATAGAATTCTGTCCTGTGGGCCTTTGGAACACAAACATGAATGTTTTCAGTGGTGAACATCTCCTCAAAGCCCAGCAGAACTTGGATAGCTTGGGCAACTCCTTTTGAGAAGAGTAAACATCTGGGAGAAATGCCACTCCGAAATCTAATCTTTTCGAGCTCAAAGGAAGCTAAAAAGTAATATGGAAGCATCTCCATTGACCAGACCAGCACTCAGGCTCTTCCTTGTTAGGATATCTGCTCACTGGCTTTTCAGGTTTTGAACGGCCACCTCTTGTGTTCTTGGCAAGAATGAAGTTTAAATAGAAACTTTCCTGATTCAGAGTTTGAGCTTTTAGTTGCAGTGCGCTCTCCACTTTCCAAAGTTCTCTCTCTCGATCCCCCTCTCCCCACCCAGCTTAAACACAGCAGAGAGTGCTTCCATATCGCCTGCCGTCAATGCCAAGCCAACACGATCCTTGCAATCGAGGTCATTCACACATCCAGCTGTTGACTCACCAAGTGCGGAGACTGTGAGTGACGTATACAGATGTGTGAATGAGGGCTCAGGTTATTATTTTTAAATGTTAAGAATACATAAGCCAAAACCAAGGCCTAGTAAATGGCACTGTGTCCCTTGTTGTGGTTGCTTGTTATGGTGGGGATATTGCAAAGTAAACTAGAAAGGAGTTAGTTAAGGTACTGGTCCAGTCTGGGAAGCAGGGCGCAACACTTTGGATATCTCCTTCCCAGTTTGCACTGGGTTTGGATTCACTATCCCACTGCCACTGAAGACTCCAGTTGCCACCAAGGAGAACTAAGGGGGTGAAGGTGGAGTAAATGTGAAGAAATCTACATTTCTATCAGGAAGTGAAACGCTTGAAGCCCTGTAAGGACCGGCGTGGGGACCTGGGGATCTTTAGCCTGGAGAAGAGAAGGTTAAGAGAGGACATAATAGCCATTTTTAAATATTTGAGGGGACATCATATGGAGGATGGAGCAAGCTTGTTTTATCCTGCTCCAAAGGCTAGGACATGGAGCAATGGCTTCAAACTTCAAGAAAAGAGATTCTACTTAAACCTTAGGAAGAACTTCCTGATGGTAAGAGCAACTTGACAGTGGAATATGCTGCTGCCCAATGGAGTGTCGTGGGGTCTCCTCCTTCTTTTTTTAAACAGAGGCTGGATGGCCACCTGTCAGGAATGCTTTGTTTGTGTCTTCCTGAATGGCAGAATGAGGTTGCACTGGATGGTCCTTGTAATTTCTTTCAACTCTCTATGATTCTAAGTGATTGCATCCTAGATAACTGATGCAGTGCTTGATTGTTCAAAAGACAGGGAAACCTTGGATCTCTGCTGATTCCTTCCATCAGCCCAATCCATTGACTTTTTCCAGTTTAAGCCAGATCATGACCACTCTACTCTGCTTTGGTTAGACCTCATCTTGAATACTGTGTCCAGTTCTGGGCACCCCAATTCAAGAAGGACATGGTCAGGCTGGAGCAGGTCCAGAGGAGGGTGACCAAAATGGTGAGAGGCCTGGAAGCCATGAAGCCCTATGAGGATAGACTTAGAGAGCTGGGTATGTTCAGTCTGCAGAAGAGAAGGTGAAGAGGGGACATGATGGCCATGTTTAAATATTTGAAGGGATGCCATGTAGAGGAAGGAGAGCGCTTGTTTTCTGCTGCTCCAGAGACCAGGACAAGGAGCAATGGGTTCAAGCTGCAGGAGAGGAGATTCCACCTGAACCTCAGGAAGAACTTCCTGACGGTCAGGGCTGTCCGGCAGTGGAATCTGCTGCCTCCACGGAGTGTGGTGGAGTCTCCTTCTTTGGAGGTTTTTAAGCAGAGGCTGGATGGCCATCTGTCAGGAACGCTTTGAGGGTATTCCTGCATGGCAGGGGGTTGGACTGGATGGCCCCTGGGGTCTCTTCCAACTCTACATTTCTATGATTCTATGATTCTGTGTGCTCCTTGCAGCCTTCTATGAGCATGAGCTAAGGGAGCTGTCACAAAAGTCTAAGGTCAAATAAATTTACTCCGCTCCCAGTAACTACCCACTCAATTGATGAACTTCCAATATTCTGGAATAAGTGGAACAGCTGGCTGTTCAGTCCCACTCTGCCCTGTATGCCAACTGTGGAATGTAGTTTTATTTTATTTTATTTTTAATGCAAAATGTTCACAGCACTGCGCGCGCACACACACAACACACACACACACCTGAACACACTCAATCTCTTCAGATTTTGGAAGCATAAGCAGGGTCAGATATCATTAATACTTGTGCAGGAAGCCACCTGGATGGAGGCGCGGAAAGGATATTCAAATACATTTAGAAAAATGGTTGAAAAGGGCATTTTGCAGATGTTGGGAAACTCTAACAAAAAGAAACCTGGACTAAGAAGAATCTTTATAATTTAAAATCATTCTGCATAAAAGTGGCACATTTTTTCCCTTGAAAACAGCATTTTCTATGAAGGAAATAGCACTATTTGAAAATACTTTGTTTCCTGCACAGAAAAAAATGGTGCAAATTTGGTGCAGAATAATGCACCAACTACAGTATTTTCAGCACAGGAAATAGCCTTCTTGGCCCAGAAAATAATATTTCTGTACAAACATGTGTCTCTGTGTGTGCATGCACAAAAGCTCACATGCACATTTTGTGCAGAATTAAGTCCTGAACTGCGAATAGTCTTTGGAAACTATGCCAGTTTCAAAGACTTTCTTGCAACAGGAAGAACGTTACACGTCACTTCCTTTGAGAGTGAAATTAGTGAAGAATTACATCCCTACCAGTAGGGATTATTCAGGGGATCTCTGTGCCTGACCTTGGGATGGCCACTGTGAAGGATGGCAGAAGGCCTTCTCAGGGGCTGCCCCCAGGCCCTGGAACTCCCTTCCTAGAAGAGTTAGACTGGCCAATCCTCCAACTGTCCCAATTTGGCGTGGTCCGTCATGATTAATCTTCTGCCATCCCACTTTTTCAATTGCTTGTAAAATGTCTCTGTTTCTTTCTCCCCCTCCCACTTTCCCTCTTAGTCCTCAGCTGACCCAAATTGCTGCAAGCTGAGTTCAAAGGGCAAAAAGTAGTTTGCATAGTTTGGCAGAACCAAAACTTGAAATTCAGGAGAAGTGTTCCACCACCAACATGACCATATCTAACAACAACCTGACCTTCCTTACTTTCACACAGAAGAAGGTTTGAATTTTTTAAACATTTCAAGACTGAGGAGTGACGGGGACCATTGCACATGTGGTTGTGCATTCTTGGATGGTGTGTAGCTCATCCTCAGTGCTTTCAGCGTACCGCCTGTTTCACTGGGACAGAATCGGAAACAAAAAGTAGATTTGGAGATACTCAGTTTGGGGCCAAAGTCAGCACACAGCAAAAGAATGGTGTGGTGTAACCCACCAGTTAAGTATGCGAGTGGAGAGTTAGTGTGGGATCTTGGTTCAAGTATAGAAAGAGAAGATATGCATCTGGCTGAAAATTAAGTTTTCCAAGCTGTCTGTTAAACAGGTAAGAAGAAAGAAAACCACTTTTCCCTGCTCTGTTTTGGAAACTTTTGCAAATGGTGCTTTTAAGGATATATGGGAGTTGCAATCCAGAGACAGCATGTTCTGTAGGCTCTACTTTAATCAAAAAAACATTTCTGTAAAAGGTGCTCCAAAGCAGCCAGAAGCAACGGGGATCCCAAAACTCACAAAGAAACACAGGCAGTTAGATGGATGGATGGATGGATGGATGGATGGATGGATGGATGGATGGATGGAGAGGATAGCAATGCAATTTTCAAGGTGATGCTCTTGCACTGAGATTTCTTCCCTTCACTATGAGGACTGTAGAAGAGAGGACAGGCCTTGAGATCTATGAACAACAGAACTATGCTCTGTGCTCCCAAATATAGCATACCATCCAACTCTCCCAATTTAGCAAGGATAGTCCCGATTGATCCTTTATCAGCCCACTTTTTCAGCTGTTCTTAAAACATCCCAGTTTCATCCTCTTCCTCCTCCAACTCTTCTCCTTCATCCTCAGTTTACTTAAGTTGCTGCATGCAGCATTTGTAAGGTGGATTCAATTAACTCAGCAGATGAAAACTGGTACCCGCAAGGCCAAACAACATTGTGGTCTGGTCAAGATGGCAAAAATTATCAATGAGGAAGAATAGTCAAGCTAGGAGAGGCTGGAGCAATTTGTTTTTGCCTAAGCATACCGGGAGGGGCAAGGTTCTGCCCCCTCCCCTCCCTTCTTTTCATGCTGAGTTAATTGACTGCAAACCAATTTTGCATTTTCATCTCAGTTTGCAGCAATTGAGGTAAGATGAGGACAAAGGGCAGAAGTGGGAGGAGGAGAAAGAAGCTGGGACATTTTTAAAAGCAGCTGAAAAAGTGGGATGTCAGAGATTAATTGGGATGATCTTGCTGAGGCCATTTCTGCATGATGGCGGCCTTGCGCGTCATCCAGTGGCAGCCCCGGCAGGGAAGGGGGAGTGCAACAGAAAATACGCCCCTCCCCACCTCACCGGCTCCCTGCAGAAGGGAGCGCGATGGCCCTGCCTCTTCCTTCTGCGGCTCCGCCAGGCACTTTCCCGTGCTGTGCTATGGAAAGAAGCGCCACCATTGTACTTCCCTGCCCTTCTGCATGACGGTAAGTATAGCAGTGCCACACGATCGTAGGTGCAAAATGGATTTTTTCCGTTTCGCAAATACTACGCGGGTGCAACACTTGGGGACAGGATGGCAGCTGGCCAGCGACGACGTCATGTGGAAGCGTAACCAGCTGACCACTGCCATCCTGTCCCCGAAGGAGCACAGCCCCGTCATGCAGAAATGGCCTAAATTGGGACAACTGGAGGGTATGTAGCAGAAGTCTTCTGAAGTCTCATCCTTACTTGGAGATTCCAGGGATCAAACCAGAGACCTTGTCCTTGGAAAGCAGATGCTCTGTCATTCCAGCTATAGTCTTAGCTAGTGACTGAAGTTACCGTTCCCAGGGTTAGGCTAAGAGCATCGCCACCAAATCTTGTCCTGGAGTGAAGGCAGAAGGAGAAGCTTCCTCCCTGCTTGGCTGAAATATGTGAGGAATTCTGAAGGATGCTGAGGGTGATGATATAAAGCTGGTACAATTTTCTGCTTAACTTCCACACCTACAGGTAGATTGCTACCCATTAACATGACATTTGTGCTGAAGTTGGAGATGCTGGCTCAGATTAAAAGGTGGGAGGGATTTTGTGGGAAACCAAAACAGGTTCAATGAAGTGTTTGGGTTTTGGACCTCCTGAAGGTCAACGGATTCTGTTACTCCAGAGTTTCTGCAATGGAAATTGGTGCCTCATTTGCCATTTCTTTGTGTGTGTGTGTGTGTGTGTGTGTGTGTGTGGGAATGTTAGCTTTCGAGTCACAAATTACACATCCTCTTTTTTTTTCCTGGGTGGGGAAAACAAGTTCCTCAAAGTAGTGAGAAAAACAAAGCAAGGGAGGAAATTGTTTGAAGGTGGAACTCTAGGAATGTCACCTGTTGGCTCACCTAATTCGCATGGGGTGACGGCTCTGGGCTTATTTACATGATTAGCTGACCTGGGATAAGGACTTCTGAACTCACTTTTGACATGCGGGTTGTTTGCTTTTTCAAGAGATGAGTCAGAGGTCGAGGTGAGTTGAAACAGTCAATAACTGCTGGCCAAGCCAGTGACCGTTCCAGATTTGGAGAGCTGTGCTGAAGTCCTTTCTCAAATGTGGATCAAACACTGAAACACTGTAGGTAAAGACCAGCCCTTAGGCTACACGTGGTCCCTGTTTGCCACCTTTCTGGGCCCCAAAGGCTCCTGCAAGAGCCTCCCTGTCCCAAGCATCATTTGTTTTCCACATTTAGTGCAACGTTCGGCATATTTTCGACTGAAAACTATGTCAAAATCTATCAAAATTCCATTTTACCTGCTCCCACATTCCCAGAACCCACCCACAACCCCAGCCTCCAAAGTGCCTCTATATTTGGCTACATGAATTGACCAAAATGGTGGGCAAGAGTGACATGGCCTCAGCTCTGGTCATCACATGACTCCCACCATGGCAGTAGCAAGAAAAAGATGTCAGTCTTGCAGTCAGATTTCAGTAATTTAAGTAATCTTGGAATTGCCTCCCTGAATATTTTTGGATTGCTTCTTCTTTTCTTATATTTAAATCTCAGTTAAAAACTTTCTTTTTTTCCAAAGCTTGTCACTTTGCTTTATATATATGTGTGTTTGTGTGTGTGTGTGTGTGTGTGTGTAGTAATTTATCTGGATAATTTGTTTACAATTGTATGGTCTAGTTTTATCATTCATTGCTTCCCTTTGTGTGTACAGTCCTCCCTCCACATTCATGGGTTTGACTTTCGCAAATTTGATTATTCATGACTCATGTGTCCCCCCCCCATTTCCCTCCTCCCATCCCTTGACACTCCTCACCCCAGGCTTGCCAGGCTTGGGTTTAAAATTGATGTTTTTTTCTTTCTTTTGGGTTAGCAAAGCCTCCTCCCACTGCTGAAGGTGGGGCCCCTCTGACATGTGACTGCATATTCTGCTGCGTATTGCCTGCTGATGGATCAGGTGCTCCTTTCTCAAGATGGCCACCAGAAGTAATTAGAACTCCAGAACTCCCCTCTTCTCTGTCTGAGGGGAAAGTACTGGTAAGACTTTAAGGTTGTTCCCCCACATCCACTGCCATGCAGGGGCCAGAGACAAAGGAAAGAGAGGGGGGAAGCTCTGGAGGGAGATGGCAGGGGAATCGTGGGGGAAGAGTTATTTGTGGTTTTCCCACTTTCACGAGGGTTCTGTGCCCCAAAACTTTGTGAATGTGGAGGGGCTACTCTATATACATACATTTTAGATTGCACGGCTTGGAACAATGCATGGTTTTTGGTTGCTTTGTCGGTAAAGTGCCAGATACATTGATGGCACTACAAAAATGAACAATTACATCAGCAACAACTACAACAACTTGGGCTGAGTCATGGCCAAATTTGGGGTGGGACAGGGAGGTGTGGCCCACAGGAAGGTTGGGGGTGAAAATGGCTGGGGAGTGAACATGGCTTCCCATGCAATTACCCGCCAATCCTGCTGTAGGCCAATCTGCTACAGGCTCTGAGGCAGGTTGCAAGGCATTGGCAGGACACTCCCGGTTTGCGTGGGCCAGCAAGGGGGACCATGATGGAGTCCTCACTTCTTCCTTCTTTTGTAGTTCTTTTCTGTTTCGATTTTTCTTCATTCCTCTTTTCCAAAGACTAGGGGATCTTTGGGGGAAGGAAGAAACATTAGGACAAGTGGGATGGTTAAGGCTATTGAGTTATCCCAGATGGGATAATGTATGTCTCAACTAAAGGCCTTTCCGCACTACAATGTTATAATGCTATTGTTCCACTTTCAACATCCTGAAAAATCCTGGGGTTTGCAGTTTAGGGAGGAACGTTTAGAATTCTCAGCCAGTGAGCTCTCTGGCCTCAGTAAACTACAAACCCCAGAATTCCACAGGGTGTTGAAAGTGGATTAATAGCACTATAAAGATGTAATGCAGAAAGGCCCTAATAGTCTGTGCAAGATCCACACTGGTTTGATTTGCCTAGAAAACAGAATTTTCTCACAGAAAAATAATATTTATGCTTAGAAATATTATTTTCTGTCCAGAAAATGCTGCTTCCTACGGGGAAAATGCTGTTTTTCCTGCCAAACCACCACACGTGAATTACAAACAGCCATCCAAAACTTGCAATGGGAATTAAAATGGCTAAACTTACTCATTGCTTCTTTTGAGATGGAAATTAGTGAAGAATTACGTCCCCGTACCAGAAACTGACACACGCCATTGCTATAAGATGAGCACTAAAATTGGTGATAAATTGGTGTAATTGGTTAGCTATACCAATGGAATGCTTCAATGTTCCCTGCAGCAAACTGGGGTCCATTATCTGTGTCCCTGGTGTCTAGTATCCAGTAACACACAAGTGTGCCTTTAATCTTAAAAAAGACTTCTTCTGCAAGAGACAGGTAACTTATAAATATTATCACATATTCTTTGACTGCCTGCCTAAGGAAACCCGTACCCCCTTTGCTTGGGATTGTGCCCTCAATCTAGTTCTGGAATATTTCGGACTGATTGGTTCAAATACAGGACTTCATCATTTCAGGACTATTTCTTCAGTTCATGGAATGTTCCTCCAAATCTTGGCTCTAATTCCCTCTTGCTTGTTAGCATAAGGATCCAAGCTCTTCTTGCTTCATAAACTAATGTGGAACTTGAGTTTGTAATCCATGGAACGGACTGTGCCTGTAACCCAGTAGCATCCGAAGACACTCTTCTCTCAGGAGCTTCTAAGCCACTGTTACTGTTGATTCTACCTGGGCATTACGGGAGGGAACACCCATGTGATAAAGTGATGCAACCCATACCCCAGTTCCCATTGCAGTTCTGGAACTGCCCTGCCCCGGATTGGGACCCATTGTCTGAGTGCCCTGCATTCAGTATTCGACAGTGTGCCATTAATCTTAGAAACAACTTCTTCTGAAAGAGACATTTGGTAATTTGACAAGCATCTTGCATTATTATCACATATTCCTTGACGGCCTGGCTAAGGAAATCCACACCTACTTTGGACCGTGGTTGATCTGGGACATCCTGATTTAATACTGTTCCTTTGGGTTGGCAATCTTCCCAGGACCCACACATTTCACTTTTGTCCAGGAAAATCGGATCTGGCCAGGAAATTGTCTCCTTGGTCCATCAACGATGCCCTTGAATTCCATGTGCGTCCCCTTCTCTTAATTCGCGGTTGTCTTCGGGAGTTCACCAGGGACAGGCGCCTGGTTTAGTTCTTCTCTCCGGTTTCTTCTCTTTTTTCTTGAGGCAAAACCTGAAGTTAGTTTTGGGTTCTTCCTCCCACAAGACATCGGAGAAATTGGGGAGCAAGCTGAGGAGATTCCTAATCCTGATGAGCAGAAGGGAGTGGAAGAAGAGTAAGCACAATCAGAACTGGGAGATCTTCTTTCCGTTCCAGGAGTGTCCCCTGATGTAAGTCTCCTTAATCATCTCCTCCATCGTATAGTTATCATTCCCGTCCCACGGTAAAGAGATAAGCCGTTGAATCCCACTCCTATCTTGGGAAACAGTAGCCTAATTGCCGCAGGGAGAAGGCGGCTGAACCGAACCAGAGGCGGCCCTCGGCAGGTGTTTTCCTCAGCACCGGCTTTGGACCGTTCTCGTTAACACAGGCTGTGGGTGGAGGAGTGTTGCAAGAATCTGATAGAGCCACTGGGTGCAGCTGGCATGTGCCCTGCTTCCAGGGAGCAGCCAGGGAGTAGGTGGTGAGCAACACCGACTTCCTCCCACTTTTGGAGAGAGAGAGAGGGAGGGAGGGAGAGAGAGAAGGCGTAGATTGGGAGAACTAAATAAAGTCATTGCTTCCATCGAAGTAGGGATGGGAAAATGTTCAAGTATTTGGAAAATGGTTGAAAAACATGCGGTTAGGGCGTGTGTGTATGTGTTTGTGTTTCAATAAAGACTGATGAGAAGAGTGTTGAACTGACGAAAGTCTTCACAGTTTGGGACTTATTTTGCACAAAATTCAGACATTGCTTCTTTTTGCAGAAAACAGCATTTTCTACACGGGAAATAGAATTGCCTGTGTGGAAAAAAACATTTCAGTGCAGAAACATTAATTCCTGTGCATAAAATGCTGTTTTCTGTGCCAGTAAAAAAACCCTGTAATTAGAAATTTGTTCTGTATAAGATTCACATACTGTCGAGCTGTATAGAAAATAATATTTTGTGCACTGGAATTAATTTTGTTGTGGTTGAAGTTTTGTTTTCTGAACAGAAAATGCTCTTTTCTGCACAAATGTGACTTGAATGCAGAATGAGTCTTAAATTGCAAATGGCATTTGAAAAACCACATAGCTTTCAAAGACTTTCTCACAGTGGGAGGAGAATTGCTGAAATTACTCATTGCTACCCTGAAGGAGAAACTTAGTGAAGAATTACATCCTTTGAAGCTGATTTTCAAAAGTGGAATTTGTTTCATCCTGTAAGTCAACCCATCCTAGTGACATGTGAGGCCCAGTCCTGTTAGTTAAATGCAAGTGGAGGAGAGCCATTGAATCAATTGTCAGATTGTGAGTCAACACATAAATAGATCCTGGAGAACCAACGGTTGTACTCTAATTGGGACTAATAATAGGATTCAGACCACGGTTTCTGGAGTGACAGAATCCTGGAAGGAAAAAAAGCAGTAGCAAGGGAGGGAGGGAGGGAGGGAGGGAGGGAGGGAGGAAGGAAGGAAGGAAGGAAGGAAGGAAGGAAGGAAGGAAATAAGTTAGTTAAAACTAAAGGATCTGACCCTTATCACCTGCAAATTTTCCCAATGTGTCTTAGGGATGGAACACATTCAACTGCCCCCTGGGCTCTGCAGAACATCCCTGGACAATGGCAGATTGCTGTGTGCTTGTGTGTGTGTGTGTGTGTGTGTGTGTGTTCCTCATATATAGACCCAGTAGCAGCTGGTGGCATCCATGTTGGTGGGAAGAATCCATTCTTCATTTTAGTCCAAACTCTTTTTCATTATTTTATTTTATTTATTTATTTATTTAACAAGGTCAACCCCATATTAATAGCAATTCAAAAGTTATAAAATTACAGTAAAAATGTCCAACAACCAAGGCATTAAAACTCTGATCATAGAATCCTAGAGTTGGAAGAGACCCCAGGGGCCATCGAGTCCAACCCCCTGCTATGCAGGAACACCCATCAGAGCACTCCTGACAGATGGCCATCCAACCCCTGCTTAAAAACCTCCAAAGAAGGAGGAGACTCCACCACACTCCATGGAGGTAGCAGCAGATTCCACTGCCGGACAGCTCTGGCCGTCAGGAAGTTCTTCCTGAGGTTCAAGTGGAATCTCCTTTCCTGCAGCTTGAATCTATTGTCCTAGTCTTCTCTGGGTGTCTCCAAAAATTGGCTGGACAGCCACCCACTGGGGATGCTTTAGACTGAGATCCTGCATTGAGTAGGAGGTTGGGTTTGATGGCCTCTGCATGACCCTTCCAACCCTATGATGCGTTGAATCCAATGCTGAGGGAGGATCAACACTTGCCACCACAGGAGTTGACATTTTCAACCAAGGCATTAAAACTCTGATCATAGAATCTCAGAGAGAGAGAGAGAGAGAGAAGAAATCATAGATCATATAGCATTCCCAGCTGAGGGCCATCCAGCCTCTGCTTAAAGACCTCCAAAGACAGAGACGCCGCTGCCCCATCACCTTATTTTAGCCTCATAACATGTTCAGTGATGATGTGTCCCAAGCAAACCTCCCTTCCTTGGTAACTTATCAGTTGGATTTATCTAGTTACTAGTCCTTCTGCCATTTCTCTTTTTCGTTTTCCCTCTGTGCTTATTACAGACATAGTCTTCCACCTAACTTGCATGTAATTAATTAGGCATTCCCAATCATGAAATTTATTTAATGCTCTGTCATTTATTAATGTGGTAAGCTTGTCCATTTCTAGCATGTCATACAGTTTTAACGGCCATTCTTCCTCAGATGGTAGCGCATCAAACTTCCATTTTCGAGCAGAGACACGTCTAGGAGATGTTCTCATATATAAAAGTAATTTCCAATATTTTCTCTCTGTTTGAACATTAATGGCATTTAATATGTCGAATAAGTACATCTCAGCCTTTGTTCGAAATTTTATTTTGAGGGTATCGGTTATCACCGTGTGGGTTTGTCTCCTTTTTTTTTCCTTATCACATAACTACCACATGTGGTTAAAAAGTTCCTTTTTTCCTGATATTTCCAGCACTGGACATTTGTACCTTTTTCAATTTTTGCTATCTTTTTAGTCCGAACATTTTTTTTAAAGCTAGCCAAAGCGCTGAACCTCTTTTGAGAGAGAATTGAACACCTTGGACAGATTTTTTTCAAAGTTCGGACTAAAATGGGAAGCAGATTCATTGCTACAGTGACATCGAAACCACTAACCACCACTGTGAATTCACGTACGTGGAAAAAACATTCTTATGCCTGCAAACACAAATACATGCACACACATACACAAAAGGCAGAGCAGGTTTAAGTTCCCTCCCGGTTGCCACAGCCACCGCTCAATGGGCCTCTGTTCTTCTGTGCCTGGAAAGAGTTCTGAGTCATAAGCGCATGAAAACTTGTAAGAGGTCTCTGGATGAATTAGGTCACACTCTTTTCTAACAGGGATGGCACACAGTGTTCCCTGGCTAGATAGACCTTCCAGATGCAGAGGCAGTAGATCGCTGAGTGGAATCTGCTGGAAACCAAGAGTCGAAGACAGCAATCGAGAATTCATGCCCTGCTTGTAGGCTTCCTGGAAGACTACACTTAGGCCATTTCTGCACTACAGTGTTACAGTGCTATTATTCCACTTTCAACATCCTCTGGGATCCGGGGGATTGCAGTTTAGGAATGGGCATTTAGACTTCTCAGCCAGGGAGCTCGTTGGCCTCAGGAAACTACAAACCCCAGAATTCCACGGGAGCTTGAAAGTGGAACAATAGCACTACAACAGCATAGAGCGGAAATGGCCTTAGACGCTGTGAGAACCCAGATGGTAAACTAGCTGTCCTCTTCATCTCAGCTAGATAAGCTCTGTTGCATTGCATTTTGATTTAAAAATCTACAAACTGCTTTTCTTCCCAGAGGACCTCCAAGTAGCAAAAGAGAACCCTATAGCATATAAATAAAATGAAAGAACAGCAGCAAAAGAACAAAACAATCACAAAAGATTGAGCTTCCAATTTGGGGTGGGAATAGTGTGGTTTTCTCTTTTTTTTAAATCATTTTATTCAAATTCAGATGTAAAACAAACAGTTATAACTGTCAACTTATTTGAAATATTTCTGATCTTCCACACTGATCTAGATTTCGTTATCAATATTTTTTAACATGCCCGAAATATTGTACTACATTTTAGTGCTATTATTACTTGTTGATTCTTGCATTTCCATCTCCATATTCCCGCTTCATGATATATATCCTGTAGCCCCCTCATAGTTTATCTTAAATAATGAATGACAGATTTCCATCTGATGGTACCCAGCAATTACCCGTTACAATTTGCCATTCTTTTTGTATCTCTTCATCTGATTTCCCTTTTAATCTCTGAGAGACCATATCAGCATTTTTGTTTTCAATCAGTGTACCTCACCATTGTTCTAATGTGGGTGTTTGCTGAGTTTTCCACATCTTTGTACATTCAATACGAGCTGTTGTTATCATGTACAGTAATATTCTCCAGTACTTCTTTATACCAGTAGCTTCTAATATATCAGTCATATTTAACAAATACAATTCTGGTAACTTAGCAAACTGTACTTTCGTTAATGCACATATTTTGTTATGTATTTCAGTCCAATATTTCTTAGCTTTAGGACATGTCCACCACATATGATATATTGTACCGACCTCATTCTGACATTTCCAACTTTGTCCAGTACCTGTATTATAAATCTTTTTTAATTTATCTGGCGTCATGTACCATCTATGAAATAGCTTGTAATAGTTCTCTTTCAAATTCTGTGCTACTGTAAATTTCTGTGTTTTTTTCCAGCTCTGCTCCCAAGACTCTAATTGCATTGAATGTCCGATATTTTGTGCCCATGAAATCATTGTTGCCTTTACTGTTTCTTCTTGTCTCTCCTGCTGTAATATCTCTTGATACATTTGGGCAAACAGATGGGGAGGGTTTTCAAAAAGCCATTTAATTACTCCAGTTTTCTCTGTTTGTTCAATTCCATATGTGTTCATGTCCATATGAAACCCTTCTGTTAGTTGTCTATGAGGCAACCAACTCAGTATTATTCCCTCCTGTTCTAGTTTTTCCCTTGTTTTCATCTTAAAATTTTTGAATGTTGTTCTCTCAATTATGTCATCATAGCATATCCATTTATCCGTATCTGTCCATCTACCGAAAAAAGCTTCTTGCGGTGAGACCCAAGTGGGGAGCTGCCTTATGTTTTTAACTTTATAGTCATCCCATATTCTCAAAAGCGATTTTCTAATATAATGATGTAGAAAGTCTTTATCTATTTTTGCTTTATCATAAAACATATAGGCATGCCACCCCATCCTCAAGTCTGCACCTTCCAATGCCAGCGTTTTCATATCTTGAAGGTCTATCCAGTCTTTTATCCACATAAAAGCCGCTGCTCTGTAATATAGTTGAAAGTCTGGTAGTCCCATTCCTCCTCTACTTTTTTGATCTGTCAAAATGTTCCATTTTATCCTAGGTTTCTTCCCTTCCCATATAAATTTGGTTAATTCTCTCTTCCATTGCATGAAAGGTTTCATATTTGTTATTATAGGAAGATTTTGGAACAAAAAGTTCATTTTTGGCAAGACATTCATCTTTATTGCTGCAATTCTGCCCATCATTGAAAGACGCATAGAGGACCAACTTTGTAAATCTTTTATTATTTCCTTCCATTTTTTCTCATAATTATTTTGAAATAACTCATTATTTTTCCTTGCTATCCAAATTCCTAGATATTTTACCTTTGATCCTGTTTTGAATCCTGTTTTTTATACTAGATCCGTCTCCTCTCTTTCAGTCATATTTTTAGTTAAAAGAATTGTTTTCTCCTTGTTTATTTTAAAGCCCGAGAATTGTCCATATTCTTGCATTATAGAATTCAACCTTTCTATACATTTCCCAGGCTCACCCAGAAACAAAACCAAGTCATCAGCGAATGCTTTCAGTTTGTATTGATATCTCTTGATTCAAACTCCTGTTATTTCTTTATCTTCTCTTATTGCATTATTAAATATTTCCATTGTCATGATAAACAGCAGAGGAGACAGGGGACACCCTTGTCTTGTACCTCTGTGCAGTTCTATCCTTTGTGTTCTTTCACCGTTTATGACCAATCGAGTTTGTTGTTGGCTGTAAATTGCTTCAATCCATGCAACAAATTTTTCTCCTGCCTGCATCTGTTTAACCGCCGTCTTCATGAATGGCCGGCTGATCACGTCAAAAGCTTTCTCCGCATCTACAAATATCATGGCCATTTTCCATTCATTATGCTTTTCATAGTATTCGATTACATTTAAGACCGTTCTGATGTTATTTCTCAAAGATCTTTTTGGTAGAAAGCCATTCTGATCCTCATCAATTACCTCTAACAGCACTTTTTTGAACCTTGCTGCTAGAATTGAAGCAAAAATCTTGTAGTCTGTATTCAAAAGTGATATTGGTCTATCGTTCTTTACATCGCTCAGATCTCTTCCTTCTTTCGGGATCAGCACAACGTTAGCTTCTTTCCAAGTATCTGGTATTCCTTCCTTTATTATTTCATTTATAGTGCTTTGCAAAGGTATTGAAATCTCATGTTCCATAATCTTATAATATCTTGCAGTGAAGTTGTCAGGTCCTGGAGCTTTATCGTTCTTCAGATTCCTAATAGCCTCAACTACTTCCATCATAGTAATAGATTTGTTCAGGATTGATCTTTGGTCTTCATTAAATCTCATTTTATTCATTTTCTCCAAATATTCTTCCACTTCTTGTAGTTCTTTCCCCTTTGAGATCTTACTCATCAGCTTCGCGTAGTAATTATAAAATGCTTGTTTTATTCCCTCTTGTTTTGTAATTCTTTCTTCTCCTGTTCTGATCTCAGTTATGATATTTCTGAATGTTCTTTTACGCAGCAAACCTGCCAAAAGTTTTGAAGGTTTATTAGCTTGTTCGAAGAAATTATATTTCGTTCTCTTTATCTGTTGCTCTATTTCTTCCAAATTAAGTTGATTTAATTCAGCTTGCTGTACCTTCATCTGTAATCTAATCTGTTTATCCAACGACTTTTGTCTCATCTGTTGTTCAATTTCTTTCATCTTTTCCAAAATTCGCTGCTCAGTGTTTCTCTTTTCTTTGGAATAGTGTGGTTTTCCAGGTGTTGCAGTGCCCAGCAGCCTTTAACCACACAAAAGATCCGGAGGGTTACATGATTCTCGCTGCTGGTTGAGATCCAGTTGTTAGCACAGAGACATTAAGCAAATTGAAATTACATAGGCAGTGACTTACTAAGTTATCGTGGATTCAGTGAGTCTGCTTTAGATGGAATGAAGAGCTGGATATAGGCTATAATTTATATATATATATATATACTAGTGTATATATCCAACATTGCCCGGGATTTTATTTTCTCATAGGTAATACTTGTTAGAAAGATTTGAGATCCTGTGTCTCTAATTCCCCAAACTATCTCATCCAGTACCTGTAACTTTTCCCCATATTCTCCAATCCAATCTGTATTCAGAGTTATTCACATACAGAGGTTGGGTTCCTGAGGGAAAAACGATGTCCTCCTCCTTACTGCTAGGCCTAATCTCCATAGCAACCGGCCTATTCAAGACAGACACAGTTGACTCAGGCCCAAGAGTTCTTTGGCTGAGAATTCTAAAGCTCCCTCCCTGAACTGCAAACCCCAGGATTCCATGGAATTTTCTCAGGCAACCAATCATATGAGGTCTCTGCCTGATACAGACAAACACACACACAAATTTTGACTTTTATTTTTATATATATATATATATATATGTATATGTATATGTATAGTGTGTGTGTGTGTACGTATGTATGTATATGTATGTATGTACACACATGTGCACACACACACACACACACGTTAACGGCAGGGCTACTACATTTCTTCACTGGAGCTCAAAAGGCTGGTAAAATAACATCAACTCACTGTAGATAGTATGCAGTGTGAAGCGAGAAGATTGGTTGGCCTGGTATAAATACTAGATGCCTAGCCTAGCTTTGCTTTTTGTCTTTCTTGCATACGTTCTGAATTTTGATAAAACGCCTGCAATTTGTTAGCTGGGTGAACCCTTCTTCATGGAGAAGAAATGCCATGGCTGGAAGGAGCAGGATGGGTGAAGGACCGCCATGGATAATTCTTCATCCAGAGCATCACCATCACATGTGTGATGGTGAGATGGCTCAAAGGAAGGCTTAGGATTCAGCCCCTAGTGTCTTTGATGGTACCAGCATTGATAACACAACTTTAGCTTCTTGGGATGCCAGCCGGTGTGGGGCAGCAGTTTGAGTTATATTTGAACTATAAACAGATTGAGCCATGACCCTGCAGACCAGAGCTTGATTCTCCGCTCAGCCATGGAAACCCACTGGGTGACTTTGGGCACATTACATACTCTCAGCCCCACTGAACCCTGTGGTAGCTTGACAACAACACCTCCTTAGGATGCCCTTCAAGTTACTTTCTTCTTCATAGGTGGGATTGTGGCTGACTTGGGATCATTTCAGCATTAAGATAAAACAACATAGAATCATAGAACCCTAGAGTTGGAAGAGACCCCAGGGGCCATCCAGTCCAACCCCCTGCCATGCAGGAACAGCCTCAAAGCACTCCCGACAGATGACCCTCCAGCTCTGTCTATTTTCTTATTTCTTTTACATGAACAAGACAGCTTATATAAGTCTCTGATTTAGAAAATAAGAATTTACAGGATCCCAATCCTTCGCAATCTTCTCATCAGATTGCCCTCTAAGTCTCTGTGTTACATTGTCTGCTAGCCTGATCTCACATAAGCTTTGTGTCCATTGATCAATGTTAGGTATCTCTTCCTTCTTCCAGAGCTTTTTGTACTCTACTCTGGCTACTGTTATCATATATAATAGAATCTTTGAGTACTTTCTCTGTATACTTTGATCTAGAGTGTGCAGCATATTCAAGAAGTAGATTTCGGGTTCTTTAGAAAATTCCACTTGAAGAATTTCTTCAATCTTCTTATGTATGGTGTTCCGGTATTTCTTTGCCTGCTTGCACATCCACCATAGGTGATAGGTTGTGCCTACCTCCTCTTGACATTTCCAGCATTTCCCGGAGCCTGCTTTATAGATTTTCTGGAGCTTGTTCGAGGTCATATACCATCTGTTGAAGATCTTCAAATAATATTCTTTTAGGTTTTGAGCCGCTGTAAATTTTTGTGTAGATTTCCAACTTTGTTCCCAATGGTCTAATCTTATTGAGTGACCAATATTCTGTGCCCATTTAATCATTACATGTTTTCCGTTTCCTCTTCTCTCTTATTTAAGAGAAGTCCTTTATACAATTTGGCGATTATATGCGGCGGATTTTCTAGCATGATTCTTACTATTTCATGTTGGTCTCCCATGTTAAATCCATACAGCTTTTGGTCAATCTGGAATCTTTCTGTTAGTTGCCTGTAGGGGAACCAACTTAAAATTACTCCTTCTTTTTCCAAATCCATTCTGTCCTTTATTTTTATTGCTCCGGTGATATGGCCTTTAATTAAGTCTTCATATCTAAGCCATTTCGTCGTATTCTTCCATCTGCCAAAGAGGGCTTCCTGTGGGGATACCCACTTTGGAATTGAAGTGATAAATATTCGCTTGTAATTTTTCCACGTTGTCAGAAGGGATCTTCTAATGTAATGGTTGGCAAAGTCTTTATCTACGTTTGCTTTATCGTAACAGATGTACACGTGCCATCCCATTCGTAGATCAGCTCCTTCTAGTGCGCGTAATCTTTCATTCTTTAAGCTGATCCAATCCGAAATCCACGATAATGCAGCCGCTTCATAATATGTGTGGAGATCTGGTGCCCCTGCACCTCCTCAAAGATCTACTACTGGTTTTAGGGAGGGGGAACCCCAGGTTTTTTCATATTAATGCAGAAGGGTGATGAACCTATGTGAAAGATGAATTGCTGCTACTGAAGTAGTTCTCTCCCTGTCTCTCTTTTAGCCCCCCAAAAAGGTGGCCCAGAGAGTCTGGAGGCACTGAAGGCCACAGAAAAGCCATGGGGCTATACGAGGTCCAAGGGCCAGACCTTGCCGACCCCTTCGTATAGATATCTTTCCCCAACAATTGTTCATATTCTACATCAGTTACTGTGTTTGCTGGGATATAAGACTCACTTTTTCCCCAAAAAAATACTGTTTGAAAATGGGGTGTGTCCTATACGCCAGTGTGTCTTATATGCCAGCAAACAGTATTTGCCAATTCATAAATGGGGTGCTTCTTATACATGAGGGCATCTTGTATGCCAGAAAATATGGTACCTAGCTGCAACTAAACAATGTTTCCCGGCTGAGCCCCTCAGCCCACCTTAACAGCCAGCAGCTGGATCACACAAAGGAGATCTGTTTATCTGCCAACTGGGACAAAAGGAGGATGATTTTTTAAAACACCTTCCCACCAGCGAGCAAGGTTGCAATGAGAAATTGTGACAGGAGTCCTGCCTCTGGTCGTTGCATCCTTGGCCCCTGGGTGGGAAGGAACGGACCCTTCCTCCTCTCTGCACCTCAGTTGGCAGCTGAATCATCCTCCTTCCCCCGATCTGGCTGCCGGCCATTAAGCTGTGCTCGGGGGGGGGGGGGTTATTTGCATATATTAACAGTGTAAGACTTCATAGTCTTCCTGAATGTGGAGCAGCTATGGATCTGTAACTCTAGGTTGCAAATCCGTAAACGCACAATGCCAGCCTGTACTTCTGGCCAACTTCTTCCATCTTATGAACGTTATTGCGTGAGACATCTTCTCCAGCTTTGCAGCCCTGCCCTAGACTCAAAGAGGACTGGATGTAACTTGTAAAAACAAAGGATTTTTTTTCTCACGGGGCCCTTGTGCTTTCATCCACCTGTGTGTGTTTTTCATCGTATTCCTCCTCTTGCCTCAACCCAAGTCAGTTCTGGTGTTGCCTTTAATTAAAAAGCCACAATTGGGCTGTTTGGAAAGCGAGAGAGCCCTTTTCTTGCCCGGAGGAGGGCGTTTGGTTCTGCGGGAGACGGCAGGGAGAGCAAAACGAGAGATAGAATCATGGCAAGTGGGTAGGAAGGGTGGGAAAAGCAGAGACTCCACCTGTTGGGAACTTCACTTGTTTTTGTCAAAATGCCCAGGAATCTTGGAGAAGATCTGCAGGGAGCTGAAATCGGGCTTGTTTTCTCTGCTCTCGATGGTCTTCTGTTTTTCATTCCACTGGGATGTTGCAATGCAGTTAGGTCTGCTCCTGACTTCATGGTTTGAGCCTTGGAACTGTTTTCTTCAGGCAAGGAGGGGGAAAAAATGCCATATACAAAGTCAAGCAACAACATGAATCATCCAATTTTTTTTTCTCTTGCAAAATTTAGTTTGAGACTGCAGTCAAGAAAGCAGAAGAAAGCTAAAACTTGGAAGGGCAGCTATGAAGGAACTAGTTAAAGTCTTCAACAATTTAAAAAAAAACCAGAGTGGGCCCTCAATGTCTCATAGATCTCATCCCCTCTCTCATCTGCTGGAGTTTAGTTCAAGGATCCACCATGGATACCAAAATCCATGAATGCTCAAGTCTCATTAAATACAATGGTTTAGTAAAATGGCATCCCTTGTATAAAATAGTGAATGACTCAAAGGTTTGCTTTTAAAAAAAAAAATTCCAAGCTGTGGTTGGTTGAATCCATGGATGGGGGGAGCAATTGTATCATTAAATACCAACGTTAGGTTCATCCATGCCTGGCATCTCTGATTTCTGTGTAGAGTGGTCAAAACTAGAAGATGAAGAAAGCTCTCAGGAAGAGAGCCAACTACAACGCAGCTGACATGGGGGACTGGAGGAGAGTTCTGTGGACACTTGACGGCCAAAAATGTGAGAGAAGTTCGTCATGGAGCAAGTTGGCTCTGAACTCTTACCATAGAATCATAGAATCATAGAAATGTAGAGTTGGAAGAGACCCCAGGGGCCATCCAGTCCAACCCCCTGCCATGCAGGAACACCCTCAAAGCACTCTCGACAGATGGCCATCTAGCCTCTGCTTAAAAACCTCCAAGGAAGGAGACTCCACCACACTCCGAGGCAACAGATTCCACAGCCAGACAGCCCTGACTATCAGGAAGTTCTTCCTGAGATTCAGGTGGAATCTCCTTTCCTGAAGCTTGAATCCATTGCTCCTTGTCCTGGTCTCTGGAGCAGCAGAAAACAAGCCCTCTCCTTCCTCTACATGGCATCCCTTCAAATATTTAAACATGGCTATCATGTCCCCTCTTAACCTTCTCTTCTGCAGACTAAACATACCCAGCTCTCTAAGTCTATCCTCATAGGGCATGGCTTCCAGGCCTCTCACCATTTTGGTCGCCCTCCTCTGGACCTACTCCAGCTTGACCATGTCCTTCTTGAATTGGGGTGCCCAGAACTGGACACAGGATTCAAGATGAGGTCTAACCAAAGCAGAGTAGAGCGGTACCAGTACCTCCCTCGATCTAGACACCATACTCCTATTGATGCAGCCGAGAATTGCGTTGGCTTTCTTGGCTGCCGCATCACACTGCTGACTCATGTTCAGCTTGTGGTCTATTAAGACTCCTAGATCCCTTTCACACGTACTGCCATCCAGCCACGTGTCCCCCATCCTATATTTCTGTATTCCATTTTTTCTACCTAAATGTAGGACCTTACACTTCTCTCTGTTGAATTTCATTTTGTTAGCTTTGGCCCAGCTCTCCAATCTATCCAGGTCATTTTGAATTTTGATCCTGTCCTCTGGCATATTAGCAACCCCTCCCAATTTGGTGTCATCTGCAAATTTGATGAGCATGCCCTCTATTCCTTCATCCAAGTCGTTGATGAAAATATTGAACAGCCCTGGGCCCAGGACAGAACCCTGTGGTACCCCGCTAGTCACTTCTCTCCAGGATGAAAAGCAGCCGTTCGTGATCACCCTTTGGGTTCGGTCGGTCAACCAACTACAAATCCACCTGACAGTAGCCCTGTCCGGCCTGCATTTTACTGGCTTCTTTGCAAGAACGTCATGGGGAACTTTGTCAAAGGCCTTACTGAAATCGAGAAATGCTACATCCACAGCATTCCCTTCATCTATCAAGCTAGTAACTCTGTCATAAAAAGAGATAAGATTAGTCTGGCATGACTTATTTTTGAGAAATCCACGTTGACTTCTCGTGATTACCGCATTGCTTTCTAAGTGATTAGAGACTGACTGCTTAATGACTGCTCCAGAATCTTTCCGGGTACTGATGTCAGGCTGACTGGGCGATAATTATTTGGGTCCTCTTTTTTTCCCTTCTTGAAGATGGGGACAACATTTGCCCTCTTCCAGTCTGCTGGAACTTCTCCTGTCCTCCAAGATTTCTCAAAGATTATAGCAAGCGGTTCCGAAATGACCTCTGCCAGTTCTTTTAATATCCTGGGATGCAATTCATCTGGCCCTGGAGACCTGCATTCATCCAGTGTGGCCAGGTATTCCTGTACCACCTCTCTACCTATTATGTGCCGCATTTCCCCTGCTTCCTCCTCTGCTCCCCAACCGCCAGGTTGAGTGCTTGTATCCTTCTGGGAAAAAACTGAGGCAAAGAAGGTGTTAAGTAGTTCTGCCTTTTCTCTTCCCCCGTTAGTAATTCGCCATCTTCTCTGCGCAGCGATCCTATCGTCTCCTTCTTTTTCCTTTTGCTACGGACATATTTTAAAAAGCCCTTTTTATTGTTTTCGATGTCTCTGGCCAGCCTAAGTTTGTTCTGTGCTTTAGCCTTTCTGACCTCCTCCCTACATCTCCCGGCTACTTGCTTAAATTCTTCTTTGGTGGTTTCCCCCTTCTTCCATTTCCTGTACTGTTTCTCTTAACACTTAGCTCAGCTGAGAGTTCTTTAGTCAACCATTCTGGTTTCTTCAGATGCCTTCCATTTTTCCTCCTTATTGGCACAGTTTTAGACTGTGCCTTCAGTATCTCCCTTTTAAGGAACTCCCATGCCTCCTGAACTCCTTTCCCTTTCACTGTTCTTGACCACGGAATTCCAGCCAGCAGCTTCTTAAGTTTACAGAAGTCCGCTTTTTTAAAATCTAAGAGGAGTGTCTGGCTACACTTATCTTCTCCTTCCCACTGAATGCCAAATTCCAATAGGGCACGGTCACTCCCCCCTGAAGATCCAACCACTTCTACCTCATTAACAAGGTCATCCCTGTTGGTCAGGATCAGATCTAGAATATTTGCTCCCCTTGTGGCCTCTTCCACCTTCTGGACCATGAAATCGTCTGCAAGACAAGCAAGAAACTTGCTGGACCTTGCTGTCTTGGCAGAGTTTGACTGCCAACATAGATCCGGGTAATTGAAATCTCCTATTATTACTGTATCTCTCCTTTTTGAATGCGCGGTGATTAGGTTGAGGAAGGCATCATCAAAGTCCTCAGTCTGGGTTGGAGGTCCGTAGTAAACCCCCACCAAAATATCCCTATTGTTTCTCGCTCCCTTAATTCTTACCCAGATGCTCTTGACTTGGCTTTCTGGGTTTAAGTCACAGATCTCTTCACAGGTGAAAACATCCTTGACATACCAGGCTACTCTCCTCCTTTCTTGTTTGGTCTGTTTCTACAAAATAGGCTATACCCCTCTATTCCTATGTTCCAATCCTGAGACTCATCCCACCAGGTCTCGGTGATGCCTATCAAATCGTATTTATTTTGTTGTACTAGGAGTTCAAGTTCCTCTTGCTTGTTTCCCATACTCCGTGCATTAGTGTAGAGACACTTAAGTCCCCGGGCCCTTCCTGCGAGTCCTGTACTATAGTTTCTACTCCTCCCGCCACTGGTCGCTTGTACTACTTGTCCAATATCATTTGGGCCTTTTCCCCCTGCACTTGCCGAGTCCTTGCCCTGAATAATATTTTCTCCCTCCCCAGCGGAACTTAGTTTAAAGACCTCTGAATCCTCCTTGCGAGACTGTTTGCAAAAACATTCCTGCCGAGTTTCGTGAGGTGCAGCCCATCCCTTGCCAGAAGCTCACGTTCATGGAAATTCAGGCCGTGTTCCAAAAACCCAAACCGTTGCCAGCAGCACCACGTGCGGAGCCAGTTGTTGACCTCTGCTATTGCCCTTTCCCTACGTGCGCCATATCCTTGAACAGGGAGGAGAGACGAAATGACCACCTGCGCACCAAGCTCCTTAAGCTTTGTCACCAGATGCCACAATGGCTGAATTTAAGCTGTCACACTTTTATCAAGAGAAATATGTCTCCCTCAAAAAGGTAGTAATACTGAAGAAAGTGGAAGGCAGTTGGAAAAGAGAAAGACTGTGTTGCAGGTGGACAGAGTCTGCAACACCTAAGCAAGGCAGATGATCACTGGGGCTCCTGAAGTTCGTCTCCAGGTTTTAATCTAGGCTTTAGAGTAGTTATCCAAACTGCTGAAACCTATCCCTCAAAGAGGTTCAGGACCATGGAGAGCATCTTTCAAGCTAGCCAAAACCTGGCATGGATTCACTGCCCCACTGACATGAGAGTCATCACCTGCTACTGCTTCCCAGAAGCGTCATTGTGATCCTGCCTTTTTCCCAATTGGGGATTCAAGGTGGCTTACACTGTTTAAAAAAACATAATTAAAAATTGAAAAAGTACAAAACTTAAGCTAAAAAGTTAATTGAACTAAAAAATTAAGCTAAAAAGTTGATTAAACTAGTGATTAAGCTATCAAAAAAATTAAAAGCAGTTAAAAACATAAAAAGGAAAACAGCACAAGAAAAATAACAAATAAAAAAAATCCGGTGCATTGTGCAAGGCCCGTTCCACCCAAAACAATTCGTCCCCAAAGGCCTGTTGAAATAGAAAAGTCTGCAGCTGTTTAGAGGAAGATAGTAGGGAAAGTGCCAGTCTAACCTCTTTGAGAAGGGATTTTCCAGATCCTGGGGGAAGCCACTGAGGTCGTCTCCCACGTTCCCACCAGGTGTCACTTGTGAGAGTGGCGGGATCGAGAGAAGGGCTTCCCCAGAAGATCTCCAAATGTGGGCAGGTTGATAAGGGACAATGCAGTCCTTGAAATAACCTGGACTTGAGCTGTGTAGGGCTTTGCAGTTCAAAACTTTGTTGTTGTTATGTGCCTTCAAGTTGTTGGTGACTTATGGTGACCCTAAGGCAGAACTATCATAGGGTTTTCTTGGCAAGATTTGTTCAGAGTGGGTCTGCTTTGCCTCCCTCTGATGCAGAGAGAGTGTGACTTGCCCAAGGCCACCCAGCAGGTTTCCATGGCTTGGTGATGATTCAACCCCTTGTCTCTCGGTGTTCTAGTTCAACACTCAAACCACTACTCTGCTCTGGCTCTTGTAGTTAAAAACTAATTGTGCCCAGAAAGAAACAGATTGAAAACCTGCAACAGGGGTGTTGTGTGCTCCCTGTAGTTATCCCTAGTTAGCAATCTGGCTATAGCTCTTTGGATCAGTTGAAGTTTCCAAACACTCTTGAAAGGCAGCCCCACATACAGCGCATTACAGTAATCCAACCAGGATGTTACTAAGGCATGTGTCACTGTTACCCAATCTGACATCTCAAGAAATGAGTGCAGCCTGTGCACAAGCCTCAACTGTGTAAATGCATTCAGGAGACCGCTCAAGCTGTGAACACGCATCTTCAGGGTAAGTGTAACTCCATCCAGCATAAGCTGAATCCTCATTCCCTGATCAGCCCTCTGAGTGACCAAGAGCACCTCTGTCTTGTCCAGATTACGTTCCCATTTATTTGTCCATATCCAGTCCATCACTGATGACAGACACTGGTTGAGGATCAAAACAGCTTCCTCGAATTGTGGTGGAACAGAGTTGGGTGTCATCTGTGTACTGATGGAATCAAAACCCAAAACTCCAGACACTCTCCCAGTGGTTTCATGTATATGTTAAACAGCATGGAGGACAGACACGAGCCCTGAGGGACCCAAGAGGTCAACTGCCAAGGGGTCAAACAGGCATCCTCCAGCACCACCTTCTGGGTTCAATCGTCCAGTAAAGAACAAAACCATTGTAAGACAGTGTTCCCAAGTCCCACCCCAGCAATGCAGCCCAGAAGGATACCATGGTCAATGGTATCAAAAGCTGCTGAGAGATCCAGCAGAACCAAAAGAGACACACTTATACTGTCTAGTTCCCAGCATAGGTCATTCACTAAAGTGACCAATGCCACCTCTGTCCCATAGCCAGGACTGAAACCAGATTGACACATTTTAATGCACCAATATTTTCCTGCACATGTTTTCCAGAGCCTCATGACTACTTGTGGACACATAATTTCAGAACCTACACCACTTCAGGTTATTGCAAATATCAGCTGGCAGGGTTACATTATACAACCCCTATACTGGATACCAGTGTAGCACAACGTAGATGCATCAGTGGTCACTACACGTGGCTGGCAACCCCTTGTGCAACTGCAATGCACCATGAGCAAAGGCAGTGCACGGGGCAATGTGCATTCACACACTACTGGGTGTACTTTAAAGTGCTATTGCATATGCAGTCATTCCACATGCACTGCTCTGCTTATTCTGGTATCAGTTGCATATGACTGTTGTGTGTTGTAAAAAAAAACAACACTCCATATGCATGGTGCAATTCACACCTCTGAATCTCACTTATAAGATGGCAACCATACCGTGCCTCGATGTTATCTGTCTCTCCACCCAGACCCCAAAGGCACCCTCAGCATGCCCCTTACGGAAGAGAATAGGCAGGTGCCTTTTCAGTGGTGCTATCCAGTTGGAGGAGAGAGGCTCACCTGATACCTACATTACAGTCGTGTTGGTGCCAGGTGAAGACCTTCTTTTAAAGTTCATTCAAGCATTTGAAGAATTATTTTGTGTGTATATGTGTGTTTTAGTACCATGGAACTTTCTTCATTAGCTTACTGATTCTACTTTTTCACTTTGGTTTACATGATGTGGCATTTTCACTCCTTATTGCCCTTTTTATCCTGGGTTTATTCCCTGCCACCTGTAGTTATTGTTCTATTGTTCGCAGATTATGCCTTAATGGTTTGCATGCTATCCAGAAAACCTTTGTTGTCACGCAGTTTAAACATGATACGTACATATAGCTGGAAATAGAGGCTCGAATCCTGGTGTTAGTTCTGACTAGAGTAGATCCATTAAATCAGTGGAATTTACTTGCCTCCTATCTCACCCTTCAGTAATTGATTCAATGGGCACTAAGCAACAAGATTACAGAACAAGAGAGAGAGAGAGAGAGAGACAGACAGACAGAGCGGCACAGTGCCATAGAGCAGAGCTAAGGGTCAGCTAGTTCAACTCCATGCTAACGAAAGAATCCACGCCTAAACTATCACTGACAGATGAATGTTCAACATCTCTTTAAGAACCTCCAGTGGCTAACTAAAAAGAAATATTAAAATGTTGTAGGAGGATGCTTAGCTTCCACCTTTCGAGCAGCTTTGAATTGGAGTGTGTGTGTATATACATATATACATACATGATGATATTTCTCCAGTCATGAAAGGATTGCAAATTAGTCCTTTACAATTCAGGCAAATAGTCATTCCTGCACCCCAAGACCAGGCTCTGTTTTCAAGTGCAATTAGTTGACCTCCTTGCAGTTCAGAAAGCCTCAAACCTGTTGCTGATGCATCACGCTGAAACATCAGTCACTCAACTGGGCTGGACTAGTTCAAGATGCTCTCTTTTGAATTTTAGAAAGCATCCTTCTGTTGCTGTGCCAACTTTCACAGCGGCTCTTGATGAATCAACAGCCTGAGGACTTTACTGTTCTTTGAGTGGTGCCTGAAAAACTTGTCATCCGAAGAAAGTTCAAGCCATCTGAGGTCCTGGTATATCTCGAAAAACCTGCACTTTTTCTGGGTCTATATTCAGTGATAGAGAGGCAGAGCTTCTCTAGTACTGGAAGGAGTACAATTGACCCTCTGCATTCACTAGGGTTAGAAGCGCAGGAACCCTGCAAAAACATCACAAATATCAAAATGTGTATGTTTGTGTGGCTGTGGGAAGGGGGCTGGGGCATGGAGGGGAAAGTGGGCACCCGGCATTCAAACAAGGTCAGGGAAAGGAGAAGGAAAGGGGGTGGGTCACCATGGTCGTCCTATACCTCCTCTCTGGTTGATCTCCTTCCTTGGGAGTGTGCGTGGGGCACCAGGAGAAGGTTTCTGGTGCTGAGAAACTGGGCTGCAAGCTGTCCTTAGGTAGTGGCTGCTGATGGTGGTGGTGGTGGTGGTGGAGGAGGACCAGAGGTAGGTTTTTAAAGAGTTCTGCAGCCTCATCAAAGTCTCTGAGAGGGGCTTTTCAAGGGGTTGAAAAAAAATTGCAAATAATCAAATCTGTGAAAGTCAAACCCACAGATGTGAGGGGCTAAGCATATATGTTACCATCACGAGGAGTGATACTTGCTGTAGACCTATCCTCCATGAAATCATCTAATTGCCATTTATAGGTGTCCAAGGCCTATATCCAATTGTTATCCCAACTAGAATAAAACCAATCAGTGGTCAGAACTCTGCTGGAGTCTTACACGTGACCAAGTTGCCTTATGGGAGCAGTTTGATATTGTTATGTGATGAGGAACATCTGTGTTCACTAGGAGAGGCAGAGTGGTGCAAGTGGTGCCATTGTACACATAGAAGCATGTGCTCATGACTGTACATAGGATGCACATGGAGCCTGTGGATTGCAAATGCACAGGTGGGTCTGCATTCAGCTGTGCAGTGGGAGTGGACAGCAGAGCCAAGGAGTAAATCCACATGTCAAGGTGTGTGCTGTGTGACCTCAAAATAAGATCTTACGTAATGACTTGATGAGCGTAACTTCCGCTGATTCAGTGGGTTTGCTATACCCACCGTCAGCCATAACTACTTCTTCCAGTAGCAAATGCCACAGTCTAATTATATCTGTCTTGGTTCTTCCACCATTTTGCTTCATTGGATGAGCCGGTTGCATTTGACTGTTATGACAAAGGGAGAAAGATGTATCCCTCCCTGCTTTTTTCTATGCCGTGGGTAAATTTTCTCCACTTTTCTCCTATCTTTTCTGTACTCATTTTTTTTCCACTAATCAAAACAGCTCCTGACACTCTAACTGGTGGGGTGGCATAATTTTGTGGGAGCCAGGGGCAAGCCCCCATCCACAAGCTGTTCCCCCCACTCCAGAACAAGGCAAAATAACTCAATTTTCCTCTATGGTCCCTCTCAGGAAGCCATGATGCTCTAATCCAGTGTTGTCAGTCTTTTGTCCTTCAGATGGTTTGGACTTCACCTCCCAGAATCACAGAATCCTAGAGTTGGAAGAGACCCCAAGGTTCATCCAGTCCAACCCCTTTCTACCATGCAGGAAGACATGGTCAAAATACTCCTGACAGATGACCATCTGGTCTCTTTTTAAAAATTTCCAAAGAAGGAGACTCCACACATGCTGAAGCATTCTACTGTACACTGCTATTGCTGTCAGGATGCCATGGGCCTTGGAGGCCCCTGTTACCCTGTGTACTGGGGGTCCCGGGAGGGACACCAAAATGTGCTCAACTAAGGGTGGGGAAAATTAGCTCAGAGCACTGTTTAACGTTACGAGAGGCAGAGTAACTTAGCAAGATCTTGAACCCTATGTCTACGAGGTGGGGTCGAGTCAAGGAGAACACAGAAGTTGAAATAATAAATGATGTTTATTGAATACAAGCAAAACAGTGTATGCAACACACTCATACAAGATAACTAAAGGAAATAAAGGTTGCAGTGGTATAGAGGGATTTCTAGAGGGATTGCTGGTTTGGGTGATACTTCACCTGTCCTGAAGCCCGGAAAAATAGAGAGCGAGGCTGGAGTGCGATGTGGCTCGGCACGTGGAGCTGAGGGGAGGCTCGCCAAGCAAAGCGACAGCAAGGAGGGATGAAACTTGGGAGCGATCCGAGGAAGGTCTCGGAATCCAGGGTTTTTATAAGGAGAATTGTGACCGCAGGCTATGCCCTACTTGGCGGAAAACAATAGATTTGGAGTTGGTGACGAAGCCTCCGAAAGGTCAGAATCTGAATGATTGAGTTATCACAGAGGTTCTCCACAGAGTAGCCAGTATGCAGACGCAGAGTACTTGGGTATTGCATAGTTTACCCATCCAGCTGCCATTGCGGGGCAGAGGCTCTTCTGTAAGTGGCGTGCATACCTAGTGAGAGTACTTGGCTGGAGGTCTCCTCAAGCAGCGAGTCAGCTATTCCTGGCCTGCCTGTATTGTAGTTTGAATATTACGGCTGTCAACAGCCGAGCTTGTTTATGTGCTTGTGTGGTGGCCTCACAAGCACGTGGAGAGGAATAGAGAAGTGAAGCCGAATTATGATATCAAGAGGATATCTTTTAATATCCCCAAAGCTCGGAACAGCCAGGGCAGTAACACCCCTTCCTAAACTGCAAACCCCAGGATTCCATAGGATGTTGAAAGCGAAATAATCACGCTATAACAGCCTGGTGCGGAAATTGACATGGTTAGGTAGAAACCATTGCTCCATGTCATACTCTCTGGAGCAGAAAAAAAAAGCTTTCCCCATCTTCCATATGATCCTTTCAAACATGTAAACATGGCTGTCATCTCACCACTTAAATATCTCTTCTCTAGGCTAAACATCCCTGGCTTCCTAAGCCACTCCTCATAGGGCTTCATGTTTTCCAGGGCTTTGAGCATTTTCGTCACTCTCCTCTGGACATATTTCAGCTTTTCAATATCCTTCCTGAATTGTGGTGCTCAGAACTGGACGCAGTATTCCAGTGGAGATCATCTCCATACATCATCCATCCTGGCTGGGACTTGGATTTGAAGTCCGAAACGCATGGAGACTAGAGACTGAAAACCGATGAGTTCACTTACTACCTCATCAAACTACAAATTCCAGGATTTCGCAGGATAGACCGATGACGGTTAAAGTGTTATGAAATTGCTGTAATTCTGTCTAGAGATTCATTTACTCTCCACTAAATTTCAAGAAGGTGAGATTGCTTACAATATCTGTTTATCTTTGTTTTCTAAACTTTGTTTTCATTGAAGTAAAGCCAATCACATTTGGAGCATCTCTCTCTCTCTCTCTCCAAAAGTGGGAGGAAGTCGGTGTTGCTCACCACCTACTCCCTGGCTGCTCCCTGGAAGCAGGGCACATGCCAGCTGCACCCAGTGGCTCTATCAGATTCTTGCAACACTCCTCCACCCACAGCCTGTGTTAACGAGAACGGTCCAAAGCCGGTGCTGAGGAAAACACCTGCCAAGGGCCGCCTCTGGTTCGGTTCAGCCGCCTTCTCCCTGCGGCAATTAGGCTACTGTTTCCCAAGATAGGAGTGGGATTCAACGGCTTATCTCTTTACCGTGGGACGGGAATGATAACTATACGATGGAGGAGATGATTAAGGAGACTTACATCAGGGGACACTCCTGGAACGGAAAGAAGATCTCACAGTTCTGATTGTGCTTACTTTTCTTCCACTCCCTTCTGCTCATCAGGATGAGGAATCTCCTCAGCTTGCTCCCCAATTTCTCCGATGTCTTGTGGGAGGAAGAACCCAAAACTAACTTCAGGTTTTGCCTCAAGAAAAAAGAGAAGAAACCGGAGAGAAGAACTAAACCTGGCGCCTGTCCCTGGTGAACTCCCGAAGACAACCGCGAATTAAGAGAATGGGACGCACATGGAATTCAAGGGCATCGTTGATGGACCAAGGAGACAATTTCCTGGCCAGATCCGATTTTCCTGGACAAAAGTGAAATGTGTGGGTCCTGGGAAGATTGCCAACCCAAAGGAACAGTATTAAATCAGGATGTCCCAGATCAACCACGGTCCAAAGTAGGTGTGGATTTCCTTAGCCAGACCGTCAAGGAATATGTGATAATAATGCAAGATGCTTGTCAAATTACCAAATGTCTCTTTCAGAAGAAGTTGTTTCTAAGATTAATGGCACCCTATCGAATACTGAATGCAGGGCACTCAGATAATGGGTCTGAGTCCGGGGCAGGGCAATTCCAGAGCTGCAATGGGAACTGGGGTATGGGTTGCATCACTTTATCACATGGGTGTTCCCTCCCGTAATGCCCAGGTAGAACCAACAGTAACAGTGGCTTAGAAGCTCCTGAGAGAAGAGTGTCTTCGGATGCTACTGGGTTACAGGCACAGTCCGTTCCATGGATTACAAACTCAAGTTCCACATTAGTTTATGAAGCAGAAGAGCTTGGATCCTTATACACATACCAGTATCTAAGGAAGAGAGAATTGGAGCCAAGTTTTGGATGAACATTCCATGAATGGAAGAAATAGCCTTGAAATGAAGATGCCCTATATTTGAACCAATCAGTCCCAAATTTCGAGAACTAGATTGGATCATATTGAAGGCACAATCCAAAACTGGACAACAGTGAATATGGCTGGAATCCTGTTGATGATTTATTCATGTGTAAAGCCCCAGATAGGAGCAATTTAGACACATGTCCAATGGAAAAATGTCTACATTCAGTTCGTTGTTATGTAAGCAAAGTTGCCCATACTATATGCAATTTGCCTACACATCTTGCTGTACATTTTTCACCTGCACACTTGCTATCTCAACACTGACATCCACAGGAAAATCCTAAACGCTCCATTCACAACTTCAGAAATTTCGGAGGCAATCAGAAGGTTGAAAACAGCAAAAACTCCAGGCCTGGATGGATTTACAGCTAGCTTCTATAAAATTTTGGAATCAGAATTGTTGACTCCACTGATGAAAACTTTGAATTTAATTAGATAGGATGACCTACCAGAAACTTGGAAACATGCAAATATCTCATTAATACCAAAGGAAGGAAAAGACCAGACGCAACCAGAAAATTAACCGACCGATCTCCTTATTAAACACAGATTATAAAATCTTCACTTTCATATTAGCTGAGAGATTAAAAAAGGTTCTTCAATCAGAGATACATCCTGATCAAAATGGCTTCCTGCCTAATAGACAACTGCAAAATAATACTAGAATTCTGATAAATGCAACTGAACACTTTGAAAAGAGAAATGAAAAGAAACCGGCCATTTTGTTTATTGATGCTGAAAAAGCATTCGACAAACTCAGATGGACTTTCATGCTTGAAACATTGAAAAGAACGGATTGTGGAGCTAACTTTTTGAAATGTGTCAAAGAGATCTATAAGGAGCAAAAGGCAAAACTTATCATAATCATAAATGGCGAACTAACAAATTACTTGAATATAAACAAGGGAACAAGGCAGGGATGCCCGTTGTTTCCCTCTTATTTATAACCACTCTTGAAGTATTAGATAATAACATCGGAACTGACTCCGATATAAGAGGGATTCGAATTAAAGATCAGGAGTACAAGCTCTGAGCTTTCGCGGATGATCTTGCCTTCTTTTTGGAAGATCTAATTATAGGAGCCAGAAAATTGTTGCATAATGTAAAGACATTTGGAGAAGCTGCAGGTTTAAAAATCAACAAAAGTAAATCGTATATCATGACAAAAAATAAGGAAAAGTAAGAGAAAGAGGAGTTAATAAAGATTACTGGATTTAAGATTAAGAAAAAAATAAAATATTTGGGTTTATAGTTTACAGAAAGCAACAAAAATGTATTTGAAAATAACTGTAACAAAATCTGGAGAGATATAACCAACGATTTGAAAAAATTGAATAATCTTCAACTATCTCTATTAGGCCGAACAGCAACAATCAAAACGAACATTTTACGAAAATTAAATTTCTTATTCCAAAATCTACCAATTATTACCAACAACAAGCCTTTCCAACAGTGGAGGAAGGAGCTGACTAAATTTATACGGGCCGGATCAAGGATCAAGTGGAATCAAGTGGAAGCTACTGACAGATCAGAAAACGAGAGGAGGTTGTAATCTTCCTGACCTAAAACTTTACTATTATGCCAGTGGATTAACATGGATCCAAGACTGGATCACTTTAAAAGATAAAAGAATATTGACATTAAAAGGTTCAAATAAGTGGTTTGGATCCCATGAGTATTTAAGGTACGGGAAGGCAAAAATAGATAAAGACTTCTGCAATCATTTTGTTAGGAAATCCTTGTTAAAAATTTGGATGGATATTTTAAAAAAGACTTACAACAAAATACCAGGCTGGTTATCTCCACAAGAAGCTTTCTTTGGCAAATGGGTCAATGAAGAAGAGGACTGGATCAGATATAAAAATTTGATAATTCAAGACTCTAAAGATGAGATTAGGATCAAAACTCAAGAGGAACTACAAAGTGAAGGCCTCAAACTAAATTGGTTTCTTTAGCTACATTTGAAGGAACAATTTAAAATGGATTTAAAATTAGTAGGTTTTTACACTTCAGAAAACTTATAATGAACTGGAAACAATAATGTTTACAAAAACAAAACAAAAAGTTTCCCATATTTAGAAATATCTCTTAAGCCGCCACTTAGAAGATGAAACTGTAAAAGATGTGATGATAAGATGGGCAAAAAATTTACAACTTGATATACTGCTAGAACATTGGGAAAATGCCTGGAAAGATACAAATCAATTTACTTGCTGCCAAGATCTGAAAGAAAACTTTATAAAAATTATGTATCGATATCGTCTCTCTCCAGAAAAAATAGACAAAATCTATCGAATGGGAAACAACAGATGTTGGAAATGTCAGGAAAAGATGGGCTCTTTACTTATTTGGTAGACCTGCCCAGTGACAAAAAAATTCTGGATAAAAGTATACAAACTTATAAAAGAAATATTTCAGATTACATTCCCTATGTGTCCAGAATTCTTTTTGCTGAATATGACTTTCATGTTTGAAAAAAACTTTTTAAAGAAAAATAATCGAATTTTGCTCTACTTCCTTATGGCAGCGAGAATAAATTTTGCAAGAATCTGGAAAACAAAAAATATTCCAGACATAGATCAATGGCTATCAAGAATAAGAGAACTGAAAGAATACGACCTATTGGCCCACTATATAAATGGGAAACAAATTAACAAACTGGAAGAAGATTGGGAACCTGTGATAACATATGTTAATAAGAGATGGGGTGTCAAGATATAAGATGTATAAATGTATATTCTAATTATAGATACATAAATTACCAACTCTAGACGTTCTCTATACATAGATATATGATGTATGGAAATTGCAAAAGTAAATAGACCTGAATTACAACCTAAGCTTTTCCTTACATTGTTAAAATGCATTCAGATGTCCAAATAAGAAATGTTATGTAAGGAACTATAATGGAAAGGAAAGGGTGAACTCAAACCATTGATTGCATTCAAATTGAAGATAAATAGGGAGTTTCAAATGAGGGAAAAAATTCTTTTTATATATACACACACACACACACACACACATACATACACTTTTTATTAAAATATAAACATATGTATGTTTATAAACATACCGCTTGCTATAATCTTTGAGAAATCTTGGAAGACAGGAGAAGTTCCAGCAGACTGGAAGAGGGCAAATGTTGTCCCCATCTTCAAGAAGGGGAAAAAAGAGGACCCAAACAATTATCGCCCAGTCAGCCTGACGTCAGTACCCGGAAAGATCCTGGAGCAGATCATTAAGCGGTCAGTTTCTAATCACTTAGAAAGCAATGCGGTCATCACGAGAAGTCAACATGGATTTTTCAAAAATAAGTCATGCCAGACTAATCTTATTTCTTTTTATGATAGAGTTACTAGCTTGATAGATGAAGGGAATGCTGTGGATGTAGCATATCTCGATTTCAGTAAGGCCTTTGACAAAGTTCCCCATGACATTCCTGCAAAGAAGCTAGTAAAATGCGGGCTGGACAGGGCTACTTTCAGGTGGATCTGTAACTGGTTGGCTGACCGTTCCCAAAGGGTGCTCACCAATGGCTGCTTTTCATCCTGGAGAGCAGTGACTAGCGGGGTGCCACAGGGTTCTGTCCTGGGCCCAGGGCTGTTCAATATCTTCATCAATGCCTTGGATGAAGGAATAGAGGGCATGCTCATCAAATTTGCAGATGACACCAAATTGGGAGGGGTTGCTAATACGCCAGAGAACAGGATCAAAATTCAAAATGACCTGGACAGATTGGAGAGCTGGGCCAAAGCTAACAAAATGAAATTCAACAGAGAGAAGTGTAAGGTCCTACACTTAGGTAGAAAAAATGGAATGCAGAAATATAGGATGGGGGACACGTGGCTGGATGGCAGTACGTGTGAAAGGGATCTAGGAGTCTTAATAGTCCACAAGCTGAACATGAGTCAGCAGTGTGATGCGGCAGCCAAGAAAGCCAATGCAATTCTCGGCTGCATCAAGAGGAGTATGGTGTCTAGATCAAGGGAGGTACTGGTACCACTCTACTCTGCTTTGGTTAGACCTCATCTTGACTCCTGTGTCCAGTTCTGGGCACCCCAATTCAAGAAGGACACGGTCAAGCTGGAGCAGGTCGAGAGGAGGGTGACCAAAATGGTGAAGGGCCTGGAAGCCAAGCCCTATGAGGATAGACTTAGAGAGCTGGGTATGTTCAGTCTGCAGAAGAGAAGGTTAAGAGGGGACATGATAGCTATGATTAAATATTTGAAGGGGTGCCATGTAGAGGAGGGAGAGGGCTTGTTTTCTGCTGCTCCAGAGACCAGGACAAGGAGCAATGGATTCAAGCTGCAGGAAAGGAGATTCCACCTGAACCTCAGGAAGAACTTCCTGACGGTCAGGGCTGTCCGGCAGTGGAATCTGCTACCTCCATGGAGTGTGGTGGAGTCTCCTTCTTTGGAGGTTTTTAAGCAGAGGCCGGATGGCCATCTGTCGGGAGTGCTTTGAGGGTGTTCCTGCACGGCAGGGGGTTGGACTGGATGGCCCCTGGGGTCTCTTCCAACTCTACATTTCTATGATTCTATGATTCTATGATTCTATATATAAAATACATTCAATACAGCATCGATTTTTTTTCTCAATATTTTGTAGCTCATTGAAGTTTCATATAATTCTTCTTCCAATCCTTACTAGAACAGAATGCTCTTAATGTTTTAAATTCTAACCGTACTCCACAAAAATAAGTTCAATTGACTTGTTTGTTCATGTAAATTCTAATCTAACTAGCGTACAGATTATAATCTGATCTGACATCTTTATCTCATTTGTCAAATCTAAGGCACTTTTCCAATTTTACAAAGTCGTATAGATATTTCTGCCTCCTGTTTAGACTATGTGATTCATAAGTTTGTTACCCTGCTTTCATTATAGTTTACCTTTACAAAATTAACAAGAATTGTTTATTAACTAATTTTGTGTTTTCCAATCGTTGGAAATGTGATGAAAAGATGGGATCTTTTTTTCATATGTGGTGGACATGTAAGATAACAAAAAAAAATTTGGAAGGGGGTACGTGATGAAATTCAGAGAATTTGTAAGTTGAATTTTAAAATGAAACCGGAACTTTACCTGTTAAATATGCTAGGCCAACAACAGGAAATAAGAAGTCATCAGAAGATATTATTGTATGTAATAACTGCGGCAAGGTTAACATATGCGCAACACTGGAAAGAAAAGAAATATATTGATGTTGAGGAGTGGAAGTTAAAAGTTCTGGAGATGATGTATGTCATCCCAGACAACTATTTTTCTTAAAATGTTTTTATTTCTTATTCAATGTTCATATATGCTTTTCTTCTTTTTCATTATCTAGATATCTATCTATTATATCTGTATCAATTTGTTTTTCTAATATCCACTCTGTCTTTCATTGTCTTCTTTATACTTTTTTTTAATAAAAAAAATTAAAAAAAAAACAACAAAACACCGACGTCCCAGAAAAGGGCTCTGTGGCAAAATTATTGTGCAATTGCACGAACAAAGGTTTCTCTTTTCAGGATCCTGGCCGGTGCCTCTGATTGTGGAAATTTCGGAGCTAATAGATATTCCCATGAACCAGCTTTGCAACCCTGCCCTAGACACAATGAGGACTGGATGCAACTTGTCAGTGCAGAGTTTTCTAAGAGAGCAATTGCTCTTTTCTCCTCCTGTGTGTTTTTGTCACGTTCCTCCTCTTGCCTCAACCCAAGTCAGTTCTGGTGTTGCCTTTAATTAAAAAGCCACAATTGGGCTGTTTGGAAAGCGGGAGAGCCCTTTTCTCGCCCGGAGGAGGGCGTTTGGTTCTGCGGGAGACGGCAGGGAGAGCAAAACGAGAGATGGAATCATGGCAAGGAAGGGTGGGAAAAGCAGAGACTCCACCTGTTGGGAACTTCACTTGTTTTCGTCAAAATGCCCGGGAATCATGGAAGAAATCAGCAGGGAGCTGAAATCGGGCTTGTTTTCTCCGCTCTCAATGGTCCTCTATTTTTCTTTCCACTGGGATGTTGCAATACAGCCGAGCCTGTTCTTGATTTCATGGTTTGAGCCCTGGAACTGGTTTCTTCAGGCAAGGGGGGGAAAAGCCACATACGCAGTCAAGCAACAACATGAAATGTCATCATCTCTGACCCATTTAGATTTCAACTTGCTGTATCAGGTTGACTGGTGGCAGTGATAGAGTGCTTTCTTACAAGATAAAGGAAGGATGGGGCATTCACGTGTCAGAGACCAAAGGATCTGCAAAAGCAGATTTCAGTGACTTCAGCCCCTCACCATCCACCAAAAAGCCGGTCAAAGAGCCACGTCCTGTGACTTACTGCTGGAGGTTCACCACCTTTTCTCCTAGTTCTGCAATTTCAGGCAAGAAAACAGAAGTAAACAAAACACAAATATTTCTTGATTTCTCCTCATCTCTTGGGATCTATTTCTCCTGATCAGAAGAGGGGGTCCAAAGATGCCCAAGGGGGTCTGTGGTTAAATTTCAGGGGTTCTATGAGCTTGGATAAAGAAGCACGTAATAAATATATGAGAGGCACTGAATAAATAAATAAGCATACTTTATCGTTTTATTTTATCCATTTAAAAGCATTTGCCGACATTCTGTATTGACTACTTAGTTGCATATACGTAATTAAGAAATATCACTTCGCCCGACCTCCCAGCCCCATCCACCTTAAGAACTAGGAGGTGGATTGGGCGCAGACAGTCCTTTCAGTGCCCAATTAAGGATGCAAGGAGGACAAGTTTTCCACCACCCTCCTGTCAGCAAGCAAAGCAGCCACAAGGGGTTTGAACAAGGGTCCTGCTTCTGATTGACACAGCTTTACTCTCTGGCTGGAGGGATGTTAGAAAATCACCCTGTTACCCTGTATTCTGGGGGTCCCGGGAGGGACACCTAAATAACCTTGCAATTACACAAATTGGGGAAATTAGTCAAGAGCACTGGTTGGCAAAATGAGAGGCAGGGTAACGCAGTGGAATCTTGTAACCCAGTGTTTACGGGGTCAGGCCGAGTCAAGAAGCAGACCGGTTTGAAAGTCATGAATGATCTTTATTAAAGACAGGCACACAATGGAAGCAACACACGCACACAGATAACTAAGGAAAATAAAGGTGTGAATAAGATAGCGGGATTTTCAGAGGGATAGTTGATTCCGGTGATACGAAACCTGTTCCTGAAGCCCGGAAGAAGATGGAGAGCGAGGCTGGGGTTCGACGTATTTCAGCACGTGGAGCCGAGGGAAAGCTCGCCAAGCGATGCGGCGGCGAGGCAGTCTGGAACTCGGGAGCGATCCGAGGAAGCGCTCAGAGTCGGGGGTTTTTATAAGGAGAATGGTGACCGCAGGCTAAGTCGGACTTGGGGGAAACAATAGATTTGGGGCTGGAGACAAAGCCTCCAAAAGGTCAGAATTTGAATGATTGAGTTACAGCCAAATTGTCAATAGGATAGCCGGTATACAGACGCGGAGTACTTGAGCATTGTATAGTCCGATCATCAAGCTGCCGGCGCTGGGCAGAGGATCTTTTGAAAGCTGCGTGCATACCTAATGGAGGTACTTGCCTTGAGGTCTCCTAAAGCTGCGAGTCGGCTATTGCTGGCCTGCCTGTATTGTTTTAGAATATTACGGCGATTATCGGCCGAGCCTGTATGCTTGCTTGTCCGGGGGCCTCGCAAGCACGTGGAAGGGATATGTGAAGCCGAATTATTGATATCAAAAGATATCGTTTTATATCCCCCAAAGCTCGGGCTAGCCAGGGCAGTAACAACGCCCTTTGCACCTCCATCCAAAGCTGAACAGAGCTCCTTCACCAGATCAGGCTTCTGGTTCTTAAAGGTGGGTGGGGTTGGCGGTTATGTCTTATCTTATAGAAAGAAAACGTAGTCTCACTGAATACGGCGCAGTCATTACTCTAGGTTATGAATCCATAACTGCAATCTTGAAGGCCAGATATTATTCTGTGAAGGGGTTTCATAGGCTTCACTACACCACCATATGGCTGAATTGCACAGAAAAGGTTGAGAACCCTTGCTGTAGGTTATTGTGTCTGCAAACATTGTGCTTTAGCAGGTTTCACAATCAAGGGGACAGGAGCCCTCTGTTCTATTTACAGGTATCTCCATTCAATGAGCACACACAGAGGTGTAGATCTTGCTGCTTCATTGCCTGCCTGCCTGCCTGCCTCTTCTGTTCACTGAATGCATTAATGGCTACACAAGGCTTAGGCCATTTCCACACTAGACTGTTATAGCGCTATGATTCCACTTGCAACATCCTATGGAATCCTGGGGTTTGCAGTTTTGGGAGGGACCAGCCAGCCCCTCCCGAAACTGCAAACCCCAGGATTCCATAGGATGTTGCAAGTGGAATCATAGCGCTATAACAGCCTAGTGCGGAAACGGCCTCAGATTATGGCAGGGGTGTGGAAACATCCCTCAAGCTATTTTGGATTATAGTTCCAATAATCTCTTACCATTGCCTGTCCTGAGTGGAGCTGATGAGAATTGTAAGTCCGAGCATTCTGGGGGGCCACTCTTGGTTTACACAATGTTCATTCAATGTGTTCATTTCTTTATGCCTGAATTACATT
This sequence comes from Cyclura pinguis, assembly GCA_030412105.1. Classification (NCBI taxonomy): domain Eukaryota; kingdom Metazoa; phylum Chordata; class Lepidosauria; order Squamata; family Iguanidae; genus Cyclura; species Cyclura pinguis. Next base: position 4,016,446 of record CM059601.1, read on the forward strand.
GTTTGCATCACACCACTTGAATTGTCATGGTTCCTTCATAGGGTATCTTGTGGTGAGGTACTTTGAATTCCCTCCTAGAGAGCCATAGTGTGTGCTGCTGGACTGCAGTTCGCAAGGTATTCTGCGAACAGGGACTGAGAATTAAATTGAGGTACCTTGAGAACAATAGTTCAGAGGGGTGGACCAGAGCTCGCTAGCAGAAAATGCAAAGCACCTGACCAAACTACAAATCCCAGGATTCCATGTCATATAACTATGACAATTAAAGTGGTGTCACACTCCGTAGAGTCGATGCACTCCCAGTTTGCCCAAGGGTGCTTTCAGAAGAAATGAGCTCCAGGAACCCGCAGACACAAAAGAACTTGATTATTCTTTGCAAGTGGATATTTGCCCCCTTTCTGCTCTTAGGTCTGATGACTACACCCCAAGGGCTTTGCAGAACATCAAAGTTATATAACTTTACATAACACAAGTCAACTGATCTTTTCAATTTTCCACTTCAGAGAGGCCTGCGGTGGCAAATCCAGAAAAATACCACAACCATAACTCATTAATGGCTCTCTGTCTCCTATTTTAAATAGATACCACCCACCCTTGATTCTTCGACATGGGAGGCACTTTGTACATGACACCCGAAGAACTTTGAAATATAAGAGTTTAATTCTCCCTCTGTGTGTGCGAGTGTGTGTGTGAGAGAGAAAGAGAATAGGAGGCAAACGTTAAAATCCCCGTGCTAAATTTAGCCGAGGATTACACAAACAGCCCTCCCAGCTATTCAACCCTTTCAAGACAGTAACAGTTTCATAATGTTACTCTGCTGAATGAACTCACATCAAAAAGGATCACAGACATGAACAATTTATGACTTGTTTTGGGGCAGGGGGAGGGGGAGAGGAAAGAATTTCTCCCCGTGTGACCCTCTGCGTTGTTCTAGGAAACGTACTGTATGCACAACAACGCTTTTAAAGGGAGCCTGGTCTGGTCTGATCACCAATAGCTTTGCTGGATTCCAGAAACAACGGATGGAATCAAGCCCGTGCGACACCCATCGGAACAGGACTGCCAATCAGCCTAGGTTATATTGGTTCAGGTGGTAAAACCAGGTTAAGCCAGGACTGGCATTCTGCATGGCAGTTACTCCTAGCCTAGATGTGGCCAGCTTCCTTCTCAGGCTGGTCCTGCACTTCCTAGCTTTGGAAACCTGTCCATCTCATCTTGCCTTCTGGTCCCCCTTTTAAAACCTCTCTTTCTATTTGGAGTCCTAGGCCTTCAGGTGACCTCCCTGTGGCTCAGGCCATTTCCGTACTATCCTTTTATAGTGCTGTTATTCCACTTTCAACATTCTATGGAATCCTGGGGTTTTCAGTTTAGGAGGGGCCTCAAAAACAAGTCATGCCAGTCTAATCTTTTTTCTGCTTTTGATAGAGTTACAAGCTTGGTAGATGAAGGGAATGCTGTGGACATAGTGTATCTTGACTTCCGTAAGGCTTTTGACAAGGTCCCCCATGATATTCTTGCAAACGCTTGTAAAATCTGGACTAGACAATGCTATGGCTAGGTGGATTGGAACTGGTTGACCAACTGAACCCAAAGGTTGTTCCCCAATGGCTCCTCTTCATCCTGGAAAGAAGTGACTAGCGGGGTGCCACAGAGCTCTGTCCTGGACCCAGTACTATTCCACATCTTTATCAATGACTTGCATGAAGGAATAGAAGACATTCTTATCACATTTGCAGATGACACCAAATTAGGAGGAGTAGCCAACACCCCAGAGGACAGGACCAGAATTCTGATAGCACTGAGTGGAAAACTTTCCCCTTTCCCCATTACAAATTATGCAAGCATGTTTTCTGTTGCTCCAGAAACTAGGATATGAACCAATGCAGAAAAGATGATAGCCAGCCACACAGCTTGAAGTGGGGGTGGGTGGGGCAGGGTGAGGAGAGGCGGCATGGCAGGGGTGTGTGGCCACATCACTAAGGGGTGTGGCTGCGTTGCACAGGGTGTGGCCGCATCACACCGGACAGGGCTTTGTCGCACGTGGCGCCTCCCCAAGATTGCTGCCTGGGGCGGACTGCCCTCATTGCCTGCCCCCATCCATATGCCTCTGATGATAGCCTCTTTGAAGGGCTGTCTTTTGAAAGATGGTACAGACTTATTTTCTGCTACTCCAGAGACTAGAGCATGAACCAATGCATTCCACTTACAAGAAAACAGATTCCACCTAAACATGAAGAAGACTGTCCTAATGGCAAGAGCAATCTGACAGTGGAATACACAGCCTCAGAGTGGGCTAGAGTCTCTTCCTTTGGAGGTTTTTAAACAGAGGCTGGATGGCCAACTCTTAGGAGCACTTTTGCTGGGTATTCCTGAATGGCAGAGGTTAGACTAGATGGCCCTTGTGATACCTTCCAACCTTATCATTCTATGATGCTATAAGTCACTTTTTTTACTCTTGCTTCTGGATGCTTTATTGATTTCCTCTGGACATTTCCGCACTAGCCTGTTATAGTGTTATTATTCCACTTTCAACCTCCTATGGAATCCTGAGGTTTGCAGCTTAGGGAGGGACCTTTGAGGCCCCTCCCTAAACTGCAAACCCCAGGATTCCATAGGAGGTTGAAAGTGGAATAACAGCACTTTAACAGGCTAGTGTGGAAATGGCCTTTATTATGGCTTGTCTTCCTCTAGCTAAAAAACCAGGTGGATCTTGGTTGTTTTTGTTGCACAAAGGAAAAAATAAAACCACATCAGCACCATTATACAACAGCCTAGCAAAGGAAGAAAACACTGCAGATACTGGGTGTGTACAGGCAAAACTCACGGCAGGGTGCTTTAGGATTCTGTTCTCTGTGCTAATGTACACCAGAAATGGAAGTTTCACTTCTAGAGATCTCATGGAGAGAGTGTAACGCAGAAGAATGACACTTCTAGCAAACAGACAAAGAAACCACCTTCTGTGAGCTCAGAAAGACAGACCTAGGTGAGATCTTGGGTACAAGGATATTCTACTCCTCCTTATGCAAACACTGGGCTACACTACAACTGGATTGATTCAGTCAAGGAAGATCCAGCCCTGAGTTGCAAGATCTAAGGAGAACAGTTGCAGCCAGGGCTCTTGGGCATCTCTCTTCCACAGGGTTGCCATAAATCAAAGTCAAATTGGTGGTAACTAATGTCAACAAAATTGTGCTACTCCTGATATAGTCAAGAGTTCCAATCAGCATAACATCTCAAGAACATTTCGGTATTGCGGCACATGAAACACCCGTGGCTGCTTTATTGCTAAGCTGGATATTACTAAATGTGCTTCCATTAAATGAGGAACCTCATCTTGTCTGAGAAGGTCCACCTGCGTGGCATTAGTTGAGACCTGGCTAGTTGAGGTGGCAGTTCCTGTCTTAGAACAACTTTTGAAAACATAGAGGAGGTAGTGTAGGCTGAAACATCATGATTCAAAGAGATATGATTGCTTTTGCCAGGTGGCAGATGTCCTAAATTCAGTTCATTTGCCTATCATTGGGCAATAGGGACCTTCCTGGGATTTCATGAGTGATACCACTGACACCAAGCCTGAGGGAAACTAAGCCTTCTGAGGAATAACTTTGGGAACTGAGTCTGTTTCGCTTGGAGAAGATGGTAACCATCTTTAAATATCTGAAGGGATGTCACGTAGACGATAGAGCCACCTTGTTTTCTGCTGCTTCCAAGACTAGAATATGAACCGAAAGATATAAATCACAAGAAAAGAAATTCACCTGGATGTTAGGAGGAACTTTTTTTTTTAATTGCAAGAGTTGCTTGACTGTGGAATAGATTGCCTAGGAGGATGGTGGATTCTCCATCTTTGAAGATCCTTAAACAGAGCTTGGATGGACATTTTTCAGGGGTGCTTTAGTTGCCTGTTCTTGCATGGCTAGGGATTGGCATAGATGACCTTTGTGGTCCCTTCCAGTTCTAAGAGGCTGTGATTTTATGACCGAGCTGACTTCATGGAGATGGTTTCCCATGTGGTATTGAAGCTCCAAGACTGTTACTCCCTGGAGATTTCAATTTAGATGGGCGCATTCTCTTATTGGATACACCTCAGGATTTCATGGCTGCCAGAGAAGTTATGTGGCTTCCCAAGGAAAGGAGAGATTGATCAGTTTTGCTTTGAATACTCTCTACTTTGTTTAAAATCTCAATTTCTTTCCATCCCATTTATGGAGAAATTTGCAAATACTGGGGACATTCTAATCAAAATGTTTCTGCCATTTTGCACTACCCATATTCAGTGGGTATTTTTTCCAGTATGGAGAAGACCATTTTATACCTGCATCTCAGGCAGAAAAAAAAATATAGGCAACTCTAACTCAACACTATCAATATTTGTTGTTGCTAACTGCTATCAAGTAGACTTCAACTTATGATGACTATACGGATGAGAGATCTCGAAACCATTCTATGCTCAATATGTTTTCCTTGATTGAATCTATCTCTCTGTAATGAGGTCTTCCTCGTTTCCTGCTGCCTTCTACCTTACCAAATATTATCGTCCTTTCTAGTGAGACAGGTCTTCTCAAGATATGGCCAAAGTAGGACAGCCTCAGTTTAGTTATCTTGGCTTCTAGGAGAGAGTTCGGGCTCAGTTTGCTCTAGGACCCATTTGTTTGTCCATTTAGGAGTCCAAGGTATCTGTAGAACTCTCCTCCAGCACCACATTTCAAAGGAGTTGATCTTCTTCCTATCAGCTTTCTCCACTGTCCAGCTTTGACAACCATACTTCAAAATTGGAAATACAATGACATCGACAAGCCTGACTTTAGTATTCGGTGATATAACTTCACACTTCAGGATCTTGTCTAGTTCCTTCACAACTGCCCTTACATATCTTAGCCTTCTTCTGATTTCTTGACTGCAGTCTCCATTCTGATTAATGAATGAGCCAAGATGAGGAAGATCTTGAACTATTTCACATCTTCAGCATCTACTGTGAGGTTATGTAAACCATCTATGGCCATCAGAATACTTGAACGGAAAAGAATTGAAAGCCAGATTTTCAAAAAGTTAGATACTAGAGATGGAAAGAATATTCAGAGATATTTGAATAACAAAGGTCAAATGAGTTTCTTGAATAGGAATAAATCCACATTTTCACATATGGAAGTTCACATGTTGCATCTGAAAAACAGATTTTTTTTATGCTAGACAGTGCACGATAGGGTTGCAACCTATTTAAAGGGTGAAGTGTCACTCATGAAATCTTCAAAGGCAGGAAATTAACTTCTTTTCTGTTTTGTCCAGAAAATGCACAGTCTAAGGAATCTGGAGTGGACAAGGAATGAAAAAACAGCCTCGGGGCCTACTTTCCCAACCCCTGGTCCAACACAGCCAGCAGGTCATTGACACCATTCATTGTTCTGCAAAGGTTACACTGGCTCCTTTGTTCTCAACAGGCCATTATTCTCAAACATTGGAATCACAGGGCTCAGTAGCCTTTGCAAGGATATAAGACGCATTATGCATGGGCACTTGAGGTGGTTGATGATATCTTTGCGAATTATCACCACACCTCCACCCATAACCTTCCCTCTTGATGCTGGTACCCGGCCGGTGAGAGTTTCTGCAGTAGCCCCTGGGTCTAACTCCAGTGGCTAGCCCCAAACAGAGTTGTTAAATTAATGAGAAAGTGACGCTTCCATAAACTCCATTGATTCAAAAGATGTGCTCCAGTCAGAGACAATGAGCAGGGCTGTGGCCCCGGTCTCTTGAGCCTTTCATCCACAGGAGGTACAGTTTCTCCTCTCTTTCCAAAGAGGAGTGAAAAACAAGTTTTCCACCTTGCCTTCAGCAAGGCGATTGAGCAGGTTATTTTTCCTGTGGCTGATTTGCTTGTTCTGATGGCCTGTTTTGAATACCCTGCTGTTCCCGGTGTTTAGTTAAAGCATCAAGCTTCACATTTATTTTTGGACTGAAATCATGGGTTGTATTAATGTTTTGTTGTTGTTGTTGTTATTGAGAGCTGCCTCAGGAGCTGTCATGGCTGAAGGGAGCTGTAGCTAAATAAGGATTAGGAGCCACCTCCAACAACCATAGCTCCATTTACAGGCAATTCTGGCTTATGGGGCATGGATTTCAGGAGGGATAGGGTAGGTATGGAGGGAATAGTCAAAAAGATTCTAGTAACAGCTGAAAAAAATGAGTTTCCCAAACATTGGGAAATGGTGATGAAGAGACTACTGAAGAGGCAAAAATCTTCACAATTTGGGACTTCTTTGCATGTAGTTTTGTGCGCAGAAAATCCCATTGCAGGCACAGAAAACCAGTTTCCTTCACAGGAAACACAACCCTCTGCACAAAATATGCAATTTTTTTCCTGCACAAAAATTCCTTTTCCCCCCTGCCCTGAATAAATTCTGAATTCTGAATAGTCCTCAAAAATTGCAAAGTTTTGAAGGACTTTCTCACAAGAGAAAGAATATGGTAAAATTTTTCATTCTTTCCTAGGAGGACAAAATGCATGAAGATTTACATCCATAGTGGCAGGGTGAAAGATGTTGCAGTTCTTGACTGAACAATCGAGAGCCCTTTTGCACTTGGCATATTTGAAGGAGAAAAGAGAAAGGGGGAGAGGTAGAAAAGATAGACATATAGTTTTTTTAATGGCAGCTTCCACTTAAGGACTCCATTTTGAGGGGTAACACCAGAACTTGGAATAGTTACTCTTATTCCCCTTTCAACCTCCTATGGAATCCTGGGGTTTGCAGTTTAGGGAAGGGCCTTTAGAATTCTCAGCCAGACTGCTCTTGGGCCTCAGGAAACTGCAAACCTAGAATTCCACAGGAGGTTGAAAGCAGAATAATAGCACTATAACAGTATAGGGCAGAAAGGTCTGCCGTTTCCAGCCTCCTTCCAGCAGCACTCTGTGGAGGGATGAAGGGTTGCAATAGGGGTCCTGCTTCTGACGGTTACAGTGCAGATCACTGCCAGGATGGGGCTGGAAGCATCGTCCTGATGGACCCTGACTGGCTACAAAACAGACCTCCATCACTTGGTGCAGCTGCTAGGCATTAAGGTAGGACTGGGGAGCTGGGTCAGGGGGTGATTCGTAGGTATAAATCCATAACTATGTCTGTGATGCATGATATCACACAATTAAGCATGGTACCTTAGGCATCAACCACATTTGCACAGAGCATGCTATTCAAATCTAAAACATCACGTCCAACAAACACACACAAACACACACTTTTCAAGGCAATGCCCTAAGATTCTTCCCCACTTGCCCTGAGGGCCAGAGAACAGGGGCCAGGCCCGGAGAGCTAGGAACCCTACCTGACTAAAAGTTTCTAGGAGAGGTTGTCCAAAAAGTCTACCCGTAGTCTGTTTGTTAAATCTACTTGTTGTGTACTTTTTACCGTCTTTAGATTTTCTGTTCTGGCAGCAGGAAAGACCAAAAGGAGCTCTCGGAGCTATTTTGAGTTCTGATCAATATGACAGTTGCATTCCAGGGACAAGCAAAGTTTGCCAAAGAATTACAGAAGATGTAACTCAATATTAATTCATTTGGCATCTCTCACATTGACAGCTAAATCACTTTTATGACTTCATCCTGCCTGCTGCTTCAACAACACGCATCTGTACAGCAGAGGGAATCAAGGAGCCACAAAGAAAAGGCAAACATCTTCCTCGCCTCCTGCGATATTGCTCAGGAGGAGGCTGTATTTCCTATTCTCAATTTTATTTGCCTGGTTAGGACAGAGATCAGTTATGCCTCGTGTAAAAAGAGGAAGAAGGTTAGAATGTGCCCCAGATCAGGCAGAAGTGAGCATCTTAAACAGGGGAAGCCCTAGCATTAAGTGGAACAGATTCCAGGTGTCATGGACGGGATGCCAATTGTTGCTTATTGAAAGTAGAATTTTCATTTTTGTTTTTCTTCCAAAGATGGAAACAAGAGTTTGGGGAAGTTTCAGGTTCAAGTCATAACCAGGGCTCGCACTGGGTCCCAAGCACCTTCATTAATGTTGGGAAGGGGTGCCATTCCTTACTCTGCCTCAGGTTTCAAAATGTCTTGGAAGGAAAGGGACGGGAACAAAAAGAGTCTGTTGCTGAATGAAAGGAATGTGGTAGTGCTTTCAAAAAATATAAACATTTGTTTTGTTTTAGACCAAAACACTTCAGCTAGAATCCTGCAGCTGTTAAGTTCCTCTATGAAAGTGGCTGGACATTTTTTTTCTTCCCTATAGGGAATGGGTATACTCAGTTAAATGTTGTGGAAGCAAAGTTGCACATGTGGTGCCACCGTGCATAGCTGCACATGGATTAATATGCATATGTGCATTGGTCCATGTAGAAGCCATGGTCTGGAAACCAGGCTTTATGAGGAATCACCTAGGGAGCTGGGTACGTTTAGCTTGGAGAAGAGAAGGCTGAGGGGTAACATGATAGTTGATCTTCAAAGAGAAGTCAAGTAGAAGATGAAACAAACTTATTTTCTGCTGCTTAGGTGACAAGAATACAAACCAATGGATTCAAATGGCAAGAAAAGAGATTCCATCTAAACATTAGGAAGAACTTCTTTACTGTAAGAGCTACTAGAGAATAGAATGGTGGTTGGGCTTTGGAGGTCTTTAAACAGAGGTTGGATAGGCATCTTCAATTTTTCCTTCCTGCATGGTGGGAGCTGGACTAGATGACCCATGGGCTATCTTCCAGCTCTAACGTTCTGTGACTCTGTGGAAAGGTCAGAGGTTGATCATAGGGTCAATGTAATGTATAGCTACCCTGAAAGAAAAATATCCCAAACCAAGGAAAATTTTAGAATCTGCAGAGTTATTAAGTTCTCAGGAATCTCAAGGAAAAGCAAATCAAGCTGCTATAGAATATTTTGACTCTGGCTTAGATGAACTGGCACATTCCGGTATTAACAATGACAATCTCAAATGTAAGGGAAAGGTTCGAGATGAATAGTTTTTATTTGGCACTTGCTTGGTAATTTTCCATTCTGGCTTCTGACTACTGTTTAGTGACTGGCTAAAATATATCCAGTGTCCTCCTATGATTTGCTGCCATGTTGTTGTGTGCTGTTGCTGGGTTGATTTTACAACACTATTAGAAATGGTCAGGTGGTAGGTTTGCTTCAGTGTCAGACTGTCAGTCCGAATGCTGACATTTAGCCGGTACGCCCTTATCAGTTACATCCTGTCTCCATTCTACTAAAGAATCTGTTCTCGAACCCTCATGGGGCAGATTTCACCTACATGTACACACCTATGTGCATGAAAGTACATTCTGCATGTAGATGCACAGGACGCTTTCCATAGCACTGTTATTCGTTAATGAGACAATACCTAAGATCCCAGATCATGCTTGCATAGCAATCTACATTCATTTAGCTTCACAGTGCTTGTGCTACAGCACCCTTCTGCACTTCTGGTTTTAGTGGTAGCTAACAAAAGCCAATGTGATTCTGGGTGCATCAACAGGAGCATAGCATCTAGGTCAAGAGAAGTGATAGTACCACTCTGTTCTGCTTTGGACTGACCCCACCTGGAATACTGTGTCCAGTTCTGGGCACCAAAATTCAGGAAGGACATTGACAAGCTGGAACATGTGCAGAGGAGGGTAACCAAAATGGTAGAAGGCCTGGAAACCATGAAGCTCTATGAGGAGCAGCTTAGGAAGCTAGGGATGTTTAGCCTGGAGAAGAGAAGGCTAAGAGGCAACCTAACAGCTGTATTTAAATATTTGAAGGGATGTCAATTGGAGGATGGAGCAAGCCTATTTTCTGCTGCTCCAGATATGGAACAATGGCTTCAAACTTCAGGAAAGGAGATTTCTTCTAAACGATAGGAAGAACTTACTGATGGTCAGGGCTGTTTGACCGTGGAATCCACTGCTGCCTGGGAGTGTGGCGGAGTCCACATCTTTGGAGGGTTTTAAACAGAGTTTTGGTGGCTAATTGTTGGGAGTTCTTTGACTGGGTCTTCCTGCATAGTAGGGGGCTGGACTGGATGGCCCTTGGGGTCGCTTCCCTTTCTATGATTCTATACTAACATTGTGTAACTGATGGCATATCTGCCCAAGTGCCTGCTTCTTATCCCCTAGTGAAATTGGAAATGCTTGGTGGCTGTTTCTGTAATCCCACTGAATCAAGTGCAATCTTGAGGGCACTGGTGAATAGTTGTGCACCATCCAAGAATGCAGAAATGCTTTTGCAATGGTTATACTTGCAGAACTCCACTCACACAGCTCACTCTCACACACGTACAATTGCATGTGTAAAGGAATTTACATTAGTGTAAAACATGAATGGAATTCCAGCTCCTGTTATGACCTACTGGTGCATAACCAGAGATTATGCATGCGTATATACCTTTTTTGTGCTTTATGTTGGAAAACGTCAAAAAATTTAGTCCCAGGCTGAAATCCTACATCATGTTTGTGTAGAGTAAATCTATACTCAGGTAGGTACTATCTGTGTTGCCCAGTTACTCTGCTATTCCATGATTGTAAAGTTACACTCCATTTCATTGATGTACACCTTCCAGCTATCCCAATTTGGCAGAAACAGTCCCAGTTAATCCTTTGTCATCCCACTTTTCTAGATGCCTTTAAAATGTTCCAGTTTCTCTCACCTCCTTCCACTTCCCCCTTTTGTCATCAGCCTACTTCATTTGCTGGAAACTGAATTTGCAAAAGGAGCTTGCACTCAGAGGAGAGGAGAGGAGAGGAGAGGGCAGAGATTTTGCCTTCCAGCTAGGCTCAGGAAAAACCAAACTGCTCAGCCTCTCCTTGCTTGCATGTTCTTCGTACTTAATGACATCTGCTGTCTTGAGCACCTTCTGATGTTGCTTGCCCGCATGTATTTTGGTTATCATCCGTGACATGTCAGATGGTATGTTGGTGTAGGATCTTGGCCTTCATCTTCATAAACAGAAAAATCAAGAAATTCAGCACAAACACATAGGGCTTCCCTACTGTCTAGTAGTTTTTAAACTCTCTTAAACTCTGAGGGACGGAGAGTTCTGTCACCACTAGGCAGGAAAGTCCTACATTTTGTGTGTCAAATTTCTCCTAAGTCTCAGCTCATGGAGCAGGAGTTTTTCACTTGGAACCACACCAGCTGTTTATAAATAACAATTAAATCCATTTCATTCAACACTGGACATCTTGCCCTCTTTTTTCTCCTGCTGAATTGGTACTATTTTGCCTCCACCCTTGTTCACATACAGCAAAATGTCTTGGGGCAGACCTGTCTGCAGTCATGGTTAATTTTACTTCTATAAAATGTACTAGTAAATTTCCTTGGCCTCTTTTCTCTCCCAAGCCCATTAAATACTAACTGCTTTAAAGAATTAAATTACTTAGATTGCAAGCCCCTTTGGGACAGAAATATGTGTCTGGAAAACCTCATCTGGTCGGAACCTGCTCTGAGCTTACGGAATGGAGAGGGCCATGGCTGGAATTCTGCCAGCGTTTTACACTCACCTAAGTTCTGCGCATAACTTACAGCAGCACATTTTTGCCCATTGCGTAACGTACGTGTTTCATTCACAGTTGCATAAGAGGAGTTCCATAAGGGAATTGGCCCTGTCAGAATGAGGTTTAGGGATTCACGAGTGGGGCTGAGGAGCTGAGTGGTTGGAAGAGTTAGTCAGGCTCAGGGATAGAGGAGAGTTAGGGCCTGGGTTCAGGTTAGTTAGGGCAGTTAGTTATAGGATATGAAAGCGATGGGTGTTAGAGTTAGCACCAATCAGGATGTATATGCATTAAACAAGTAAGCTATGAAGTTATGTTCAACTTCTGTTTAATAAAATCATTATTTTTGTATTATACACTTGAGCTTCTGAGAGCACTCCATATGGGAAAGCCTGACTTCAGTCCTGGTGTCTGTGGTGGCAGAAAGTTGATCAAGGATGGTGGTGTCTAATGGGGTTATAACAGGAATAAAGTTTTCTGCAGGAACCATGAGGGCATCTAGGAGATCTCCACGGTTGGTGGCCATGGGACAGAAGGAAGTCTGCACATTGGTGGCAGAGGTGGGACACATTCCATCAAACGTGAGGTTCTCCGCCAATCTTTCCCCTTCTACCAGTTGTGAGGGCTTCACTAATCCCATCTCTGCCACCAACTGATGCTTAGAAGTCAAAACTTCTACCAAATTTGTTCAATTGATGGAATTTTCTCGCACATGAGCTTTGCAGTAGTGACTTGGCAGCCTTGGCAAGTTACATTACGGTGTACAAGCCTGTGGCCCAGGGCTCCTATTCTGTTCAGAGTCTGGTCTTTCACGGAGGGGAACTGATATACATTCCTTTCCCTAAATCAAGTCTGATCCTTGACTCATTGCCTATTAATATTTCCCAGTGTAGCTGGGAGAAGCAATTCCACATTGTGTATTTGCGTATGTTTTCATTATCACATTTTTCTCCCAGCGTGGAGCCCAAGATGGCTTACAATCTAAGAGCAGGAAGTGGATACAGAAACTCTTGTCCAATCAAAAACCTGATCAATGTGTTAGTTCTGGACAGTGGTAATGGATAGAAGCCATGTCAGTGGGATAGGGAATCCATCCCAGGTTTCAGTCTGAATTGTGAAAGGAACTATCCAGTGTTCTGAAGCTCTTTGGGGGATAGGATTGGATCCTGTCTTCTATTACAGTTGTGAAAAGACTAGTGCTCCCAGGGTGGAATGACAAAGATATCTATGGCTCAGCCATCAGACATTCTTGCTTTAGATGCACATGGTGCATTGAACGGTTACCAGTGTTAAGAAAATGTATTTTTGTGAATGCCCTTCATGCAGTCATTAATCACAGTGGAAGTAGACCCACTGGAGAAACAGGTACATGGTAAACCAGCCTTTATGTAATTTTCATGGATTCAATGGATCAGCTCTTGTTGGTAATATATGAAGACAATATGATCAGCTTATATTAATGTATGCAAGTTAATCCACATTCATATCCTATACACTTCTCCCTCCTTTCCATTCCTTTTTCTCTTTTCTTCTTTCCCCCCTTTTTTTCTCCTCCTTCCTCTTGGAAGTGCCTTGATTGTCTACTCCTGCACGGCTGGATGTTGGACTGGACGGCTCTTGTGGTCTCTTCCAACTCTTGAGATCTAAGTACATTTTTTTCAAGTTCAAATGAAAACCGAAGTGGCTTCATCATCCTGCAGACATGGAAGCCATTGATGTTGAACTGGGGGGGGGGGAGGATACTTGAAGAATCCATGGAAGATGGGCAAGTCAAGGACGCTCTGCCACAGCTGAAGAGCTGCCTTCTTGGATCAGATCCCAGGCCTCTGTGTGGAGGGTTTTGCTTCTTCCACTTATGCCCTGCGAGGACACCCATTAACACAGCATGCAAGTGACAGCTCACCCATGATGGACAAGGGCCCATCTGCTTGCAAAGTGCAGCTAAAGTGGAAGTTCAGGATAGTTCAATTCCTTCTGGACTCTGCATAGCTCTGACAAGTAAAGACAGATTTCCAGGCAAGGTCAGATTGGGCTTTTCCAAGGATTTCTGTAACCCATGTCCAGAAACACTTCTGTTTGGCTTGACCTATTAAAAGTTCTAAAAGTTTAAGAGTTTCTGAATCTTCCCCGAAGGAAGTGTGGCTGATATGAAGGGGCTGTGTCCTTAATCGAAAGCGATTTCAAACGCACAAATGTCATATTGGAAAAGTGACCGTTAAATGATGGATCTTGCCTACAAAATGTGCTTTACAGTGACCTGATGACACTTGTCCTTTTTTTGTGGTGTGTCACCAGACAGAGAGCTTGTTGCATGAGAGGCCATGTCACAAAGCATATGTTCCCATTTTGGTAGCTGAATACTCTTCTAAAGAACTCCAAACAATCTTCACAAGAAACACTGGTGCCTTGAACAGCCTTGAGGGAAGTCTTTCACTGCTGCTAGTCAGAAATGGATAAATCAGATGTTTTTGTCTGCATCTGTTTTTTTGCCAGTGTGAATCCCATGCCATTTTTGTTTTTGTTAACTACTGTCAGGTTGACTTCAACCTATGGCAACCCTATGAATGAGGGGCTTTCAGGACACTCTGTTATCAACAGCACTGCTAAAGTCTTGCAAACTCAGGGCAGACCTGGCTGCCATGGTAGAACGTGGTACAGTCTTTGTCTCTTCCTACAGCTTTCCACTTCTCCCAGCATTATCATGATCTTTTCCAGAGTCACGTCATCTCATGATATGTTCAAACGAAAGCTTTGCCACCTTGGAATGTGGTGGAGTCTCCTTCCTTCTTTGGAGGTTTTTAAAGAGAGGCTGGATGGCCATCTGTTGGGAGTGCTTTGATGGTGTAGTCCTGCATGGCAGAATGGGGTTGACCTGGATGGCCCCTGGGGTCTCTTCCAACTCTAGGATTCTAAGATTCTAAGAGCATTTTGACGGTAGAATACGCTGCTGCCTGGGAGTGTGGTGGAGTTTCACTCTTTGGAGGTTTTTAAACAGAGGCTGGATGACTATCTGTCCAAAGGAGTGCTTTGATGGTGTCTTCAGCACGGCAGAAGGGAGTTGGCCTGGATGGCCCTTGGGATCTCTCCAACTCTAGAATTCTATGGTTCTAAGCATGTTGGTAAATAGAATTAGGTTGCACAATGACGGTACTCAGCAAAAGGATGACCCAGCTCAACTACTACTTAAGTACACAGATGTAGATCAACACTACACAAACACATAGTTATATATTATTCATATATCAAAGCTACTATGCTCCTCTGTGCCTGAGGATACTATTGTGCTCCTGTCTTGCTTCTGAGCTGACCACAGGTGTCTTGTTGGCCCCTGTGTTGGAAATAGGAGCCTGGACTAGGTAGACTTTTGATTTAACACAGCAGGGATCTCCATCTGTTCAGGGCTCTTGCATTCAGCCATTCCACCATTTTGAGTAAATGACAATCAACACACTTTCTTCCAGCTTTATGATTCTAGTCCCACAAACCTACTTTACTGGGCAGCAGCTGTTCCAAGAGAAGGAGGTACATTCTCCTGGGGTTCATGGTATGGGTGGATATTTTTTCCATTACCCCCTTTCCACCAGCCAGCATGGCTGCAATGAGACTTGCAAGAGAGTTCCTGCTTCTGGTTGTCACTACCTCACTCTCTGGTGGGAGTGGGTGGAAATACCAGCCACTCATGCTCTGATTGCAAGCAGAGACCATCTCTGATTGCAAGCAGCTGATGTCCAGCAAAGTACATTGGGCAGGACAGTTATGGTGATGGCAATAGTGTCACTATTGTTACTACATAGGGATCATGAATCTGGAGCAGTTATGCATCTATAGGTGACACATCCATAACTAGTGAATGTCATCCATTATCCCACCCACCCACGCACCCCGGACAGTGCTGTGCAAAATTACTTTTCAGTTACATCACATAGCCATAGTACCCAAATAAAAGACATCAAAAGTGTTTCCTTAGATGGTCAGCGAAAAAGATCTGAATGTCTTCGGAAGTTCAACTGGATCACCTGCACCCCATATATATTCATTAAATCAACTGCAAATCATAGTAAAATTGTCCTTTTCTTTCTTTTCTTTAGCTGTTTGAAGTTTGTCAGTTACTCTTTCAATCATATCTTGTTATATCTGGGCATCACAGAAATACATCAGGTCTCCTTTCAATCTTTCCAAAGCTGAACAATGACCAAGTTGGAAGCTACCACTAAATAACCAGGTAGGGCAGAGCTTTCCAAACTTTTCGTGTTGGTGAAACACTTTTTAGACGTGCATTATTTTGCGACACAGTAATTTAGTAAGTAATTCAGTAAGTGAAGGCAGCCCCTCCACCTGAGCCTGGTCTTCTGCCGCCCTCGCCGTGGCAGCGGGAGTCAGTTCCTCAACCTGGCCCTGGCCCGCTGCCCTCGCCGGGGTCTTCCTCAGCCCAAGGCAGTAGTGGTAGCGGGAGAGGCGGCCCTTCCACCTGGACACGGGCCACCACCACCGCCCTCGCTGGAGTCTTCTTTGGCCCGGGGCAGTGGCAGAGGCAGCCCCGTTACCCAGGCCCGGCCCACCATTGTGGCAGAAGAGGCAGCCCCTTCACCCATTACATTTAGACAACACACCTACACGCTGCAGCTGACACACTAAGCTGTTGCAACACACAGTTTGGAAAGCTCTGAAGTAGGAGTCTGAGAGATACCTTTGCAGTCAAAGTTTTGTTTTTAAACAAATTTAATCGCTCAGGTATTGGTTAAGCACAGATTGCCCAGATGGGGCTCTGTACGATCCATCTTCTCAATCGGAACACTATGCAATATTCAAGAGCTGAAGAGTGGAATTACTCATGGAGCTTTGCATATTACACATCCCAATATGAACTTATAAGTAAACACTCAGTCCTGAGATTAAGTAGGTGACTATGTTCTGCTGTTGTATCATCACTTCGGGGCTCCCCCTGACAGAAGATTGAGGGAGCATCATGGATTAGTCATTCCACGCAACAAAGCCCATGGTGCTCACGAATATGGTTGCCGGCTCTCCAAACAGAACATTTGGGTGCATGGGGTGGGGCCATGAGGTGGACCCAGGACTATGCTGTGTTTATCTAACATACCCAACTGGAACATGTGCTTACAGGCTCCCTGACTCCCAATTGTGCCATGTCTGTACATGATAGCAGGCTGGAACGAAGCAAGCAGATGAAATTCTCAATGACGACTACTTCATAACACAAAGTAATACTGAAAAGGACATGAAGGGGACTCAGTGGTAGAGTATGCTGGGACAGAAGGGCTGCTCCTAGGGGGCCTTCCTGTTGTTATTGATGGTGGAGGTAGTGAATGCCATCAAGTTGGTGTCAAATTACAGCAAGCCTAGGAATGAGAGATCTTCAGGAGACCTCTAAGAGACCTCTAAGAAACATCCAAGAGTTTGGCCTTATTGTTGTTGTTGCTGTTCTTGTTGCTGCTGCTGTTGGTAGTGTGTGTCATCAATTTGGTTTCAAATTATGGCACCCAAGGATGAGAGACATCCAAGAGACCCTTAAGAAACCATCAAGAGAAGGTCTTGGTGGTGGTGGTAGTGGCATGTCACTATCAAGCTGGCTACAAATTATGACAACCCTAGGAATCAGAGACCTCCAAGAGACCCTTAAGAGACCTTCAAAAGAAGGTCTTGGTAGTGGCGGTGGTGAGGGTGATGTCTGACATCAAGTTGGCTGCAAATTATTATAGCCCTAGGAATGAGAGATCTCCAAGAGAAGGCCTAGTGGTGATCAAGTACCTATTATTTATCATTATGGAGTCCAATGTGAAATACAACAGAAGATTCCAGGGCTGTGAAAGAAAGAAGTGTGAACTTTTTCCCAAGGGCATCTTCTTATAACTTTGAAAGCTCTAAATCTACCCATAATCTCCATTCTGTTTGGGAGCACAGCCTCATGACTGTCAAAGTTATTGTACCAATCTTTACTTAAAGTACTTTCAGTGAGCCATACACATGGCAGCAATTAATTCTTAGGAATCACTTATTGTTGGTTCATTCCTTCACAAATGGACCGATGCTCTGCTACTCAATGTGGTGCTTCCTGGACTGGTTCTGGTCCGAGAGACATCAGATGCTGGTCCTTGGAGAGTTTCCAGGATAGGAAGAAACAACTGTATCTGATGGGCACAAACATGCTGGGTGGGTGGGCAGGAATGACTAGTCCTCCATACCAGATAGCTGAGGAAGCATTGGGCTAATGCAAACATGGATGTAAGGTCCATTGGAGAATTGTCTGTCTGTCTGTCTGTCTGTCTGTCCATCCATCATCTCAGCATCTCTGGTTAAAGGATTTCAGCAGTGCTGGGAAAAGGTCCTTTTTTGGACTATAACTTTGAGAATCGCCTAGCCAGTATTCTGGAAGTAAGAGTGCAAAACAGGAACTTTTCCAAGCCCTGGATCACAGACAGCCACAATTGCCTGAGTTCTTTCTTTGCCTCTCATACCAGAGAGCTTCCATTAGTCAAACTTCATAATATAGGGATAGCTGGACTAATAGTCCAATTTAGTGTTAAGTCATATTCGTCAATCAGCTCAGCTCCACTCTTCTAACAGAGATGTACTACCTAACAAAAAGATATACAGGTGATAGTCTAGAAGTTTTGTCCATTTTAAGGGAAGGAAAAGCTCAGACTAGGAGTGTGGAATGAGCTGCCTTCTAGATGTGGCTGAAATACAGCTCCTATGCCCTCAGTAGCAAGGCTTGTGATAAAGGATGATAGGAGATGTAGTCAAACAACCTCAGCAGGGCAGCACTTTTCACCACTCCTGACCTTGATGCAAAGACAAGGATCGAATCTATGGCTGAGGATTCAGACCGATCCAACAGAACACGTATATCAGAACCCCAGGAAATAGTCTGAAGAACCATAATAGAACATCTGTCATGATGCTAAACAAGGTGGGTCCTGCCTCTAGGAGTACCAAACTATGCTTATCTTATTCCAACACATGGGGATGAGTAATTTCAAAAGTGTCTCTCCCCACCCCCCAAAAACCTAGGGAGATTGCAAGAAGTTTTCTACATTTTTAAAAATTTTTAAAAATATTTCAGGACTGCTTTTTTTTTTTCAGGAAAAAAAACTGATGGGCTGCAACCTTCCCTCAAAGAGATGGAGCACCATGTGATGTGAACGGAGTGGTACGGCAGTTCCACAATGCATGCAACTTCCCTGTTGTAACAGCTCCACTGGCTATCGGTAGGGAAAAAGTCAAGATAGGAATAATCAAATGAATGAATACCTGAATGTCTTATTACTGAATTGTGGCATTGTGCAACAGAATGTGCAACTTCATGTACATATGAAAGTGTGGAATGCACAATGTACCTCTGTTTGTGCAGTGCTCACAAAGCATGGCCCTACTTGCACAACTCTGCTTCCACAGCTTTGCCCTAAATGCAGAGGCCCTTTATCAGCGATAGGGGAACTTATCCATACAGAAGAATAGTGTATTGCTGGAAAAATATTCTAGTTTGAAAGTACAAAACTAGAGTACAAAACTTTGTGGCCTCCAAGACTGTTGGTTAATCCCCACTAGAACAGGCCCGTTATTGAACTGAAAGTCACCAATATTAGTAAATTCTACTGATTCAGTTAAGACTACCATAGATGGTGCTGAGAAGAGGATTCTGGTGTGTATTTTTCCTTATGTACAATGTTTTTTAGAGTTCTCCACTGTGCTGAAACCTACCCGCAAGTTGGATTCACCACCTTAGAGGGTGATGCAGTGGTTTGAGCACTGGACTACGACTCTGGAGATCAGAATTCAAATCCCAGTTGTGGAAATACAGTGAGTGATCTTGGGCAAGTCACACTCTCGCAGCCTCAGAGAAAGGCACACTCCCTCTGAACAAATCTTGCCAAGAAAACTCTGTAATATGTTCACCGTGTGCGTGCATATGTCGTCAAACCACCTGTTGACTTGTGGTGACCCCATGGATTTCATGGGGTTTTCTTAGGAATCCTCAGCGGTGGTTTTGCCAGTTCTTTCTTCTAAAATAGAGCTTACAGAGCATGGCGTTCACGGCTGGTCTCCCATCCAAGTACTACCCAGGGCTGACCCTCCTTAGCTTCTAAGATTTAAGGTTACCATAAATTGGAAATGATTTGAAGGCACACAACAACAACTTTGGATAGCTCCTTTGAAGTTCAGACTAAGACCCAGAGTAGGTTCACGACCTCAGTGACAGGGGAACTATCATAGTGTTGACGCGTGGCATGAAATGGTGTTGTACAAATAAGAGTATGTGAAACAGAAATGATTCCAAGAGCAAATAAATGGGTCTGAGGACAAACCAAGACTGAACTCTCCCTAGAAGCCGAGATGCCTGAGCTGAGACTGTCATATTTTGTACATTATCATGAGCCGTAGGTTGAAATTGATTTAATGGCAGACAACAATGACAGCAGCAACAAAAGACACAAGCATAGTTCAGGCCTGTATCAGGTACAATTACACCGATGCATTATCAGATCACCTGTAATAATCTAATCAGTCTCTGTCTGTGTGTGTTTGGCTAGGCATTTCCTGAACATGGATCTAGTCAGCTACTTGCAATGAGTTTAGTGAGTTTAATGTAATATTTTATATTTTTTTCCCTAATAAGTTGTTTTGTTACTTGGTTTCAGAGTACTTTGTTGATTTTTTTTTTAATTTTAATATGAGAACTTCAGTTTAATTGATCTACACCATCTAAACAATAACTAAAAATAGAAAAACGTGGCAAAAATTTTCAAGACAGAAATGGACAACCAGAGGGCAAAGAAGCGTATATCAAACTAAACCACACAAAAGAAGGATGTATTTATTTATACTGCAATAAGCACTTCCGGATCTGTGGAATGAAGAACAGTTTCAGTGATAGCTTGATGCTTCCATCTGAGAGGGCTGATGTATATACCCAGGATCTAGTATGAACTTTAAAGCACTATCTGAGGTCCTGAACCTATTTGGTGAATACAGTTCAGAATCTTGGGTACCTCTTTTAAAGCTCAGACTAAAACCCAAAATGGATTCATCGGCTCAGCGACATGGAAGCCAACAGCTAGCCCTGGGAAATTGAGAAATGTTTTCATAAATAAATAAGATTAGAATTCTGAGCTCTCAGCACCTCTTCTCTGTCCCCAAGGGAGGAAGGGAGGATTCTCAGGGTGATAGCGCTGCCTTGAAAAGTGTCTCTTTCTCTGTGTATGTTCCTCATTTGTTAGGTTTTGCAGTTGACATCCCATATTTATGTCACTGCAAACTGGCTTAAGTTCAAGTAAAGGCATGTAGCAAAACAGCAGGCTGGCACGTGGCCGAGTTTTGCTCAAGACTTGCCCACCTCTCCCCGGAGCAGCGTAAGTCATAGTGATGCCACCAGTCCCCTTCTGGGAGACGCAATCTCTCTTACCTTCCCTGGGTTCTGGAGAATTTAAAGAGCTCACCACTCTCCCCTTTTCCCTCATGTTTTTGGGAGAAAGGGAAAAAATAGTATTTTAGACGTTCCTGGTAGACCTTGCCATGGAGACATGTGAACAGAGCTTCCCACTGTCCCTTAAGAAACAAAGCAGGCTTGTTATAACACTTCAGTAATTAAAAAAAAAAAAGAAAATAATGCGTTAAGAATTAATAGAAGATATATCAAGGAACTCAACCAGCTTAAAACACTGGCACTCTGCTTCCCTTCCCTCTGCTTACAAGAGGAAGAACCAAACCCATAGGAACAGGCATAAAGAAAAGAAATATTATTCTCCAACTCCAGGTCGCCTTCCCCAGCCCTCCAAATCCTTTCAAAAGGATGGAAAACCTAATGCATCTGACTAGATTGTCCCCGGTTTCCTTATAATCCTTTCCTGGGGTTTCTTTCTTTGCTCTAACTTAGGGTACTTAGCTGCAAGCTTGTGCCCCATGACCTCTCCTCCTTCTTCATCCCAGATGCTTTCAGTTCTCCCCCCCTTCTCACTGCCCACTGGTTAAATTGAGTCAGGGCCCCTCCATTCTCTCTTCCATGACCCTTTGCTCAGATCCCCTAAGTTAACCCTTTCTATAGCCTGGACATTACAAGGTGAATTACAATGTGTACTTTCAAAATGATGTGTACACACGCGTGAACATTCAAAATGACGGCAGGGATGGCACCACTCAGACTTCTCTAGGGGGAGAGTTCCAAAGATAGTGTGTACACTCAAGAGGACAGCAGAAACAAAGGCCATTTCCACACGAGGCTGTTATAGTGCTATTATTCCACTTTCAAGGCCCCTCTCTAAACTGCAAACCCCAGAATTCCATAGGATGTTGAAAGCGGAATAATAGCACTATAACTAGGGATTGGTCAACCGAATCCTCGAATCTTTGGCAAGGATTCGAGACTTGCGAATCCGAATCCCTGTGCCAAAATAGGCAAACCAAATCTTTTGAATCCACCAACCAAATAGTTTGTTGGAGACCGGGACGCCTGAAAACCTGGGCGACCAGACACACAAGGGGAGATGGCAAGTAGGCGAGTTTTTCCCTTGGAGTAATAATGGCCTTTGCTAATAATTTCAGAAATTATATCTGGGGTTGTATTCCAATATATTTAAATTGAACATTTAATATTTAAGTTCAGCACTTGACTGGAAGGTGCAGTGTTCTTGAGATTTCAAGGGCAGCTGAAAGATTCCTTTGCATGGCTCCCTTGCAAAGCTCTTTCAGACACAATTCTGGGCTTTGCAGTTTTACCAGGTGTCACAGCCTTCCCTGCCAAAGTGCGCTGGAGCATCATCAAGCTACAAACCCCAGGATCCCAGAAGGAGCTATGCAAAGAAAAGCCAGTTTTGACTTGGATTATCTCTGTACTATTGTAGGTGGCCCTGTTTACACAGGCAGAAAAATGTGGGATTAATCCACATTTTCCTGCCTGTGTAGAAAGGGCCTTTATGTCATTTTCAATCTGGGGAGAACCTGAGGCAAAACTATGACAATTGTCCTGGCCAGATTTCTTCAGAGGGAAGTTTGTCTTTGCCTAGGCTTTTGCTGAGGGTGAGAGAGTGTGTCTTGCCCAAGATTATCCTTCTTTCCCTTGCTTTTAAACCCTTTTTAAAAAAAGGATTCAAAAGATTCAAGATTCGTGAGTTTCATGGATTTCCAGAACCTTTCAGGGATTCGGATCCAGATTTGGATTTGGAAAATTCTGGATTTGTCCCATCCCTAACTATAACCCTCTAGTGAGGAAATGGCCAAATCTATCTCTCTGTGATCACAATGTGAATGGAGCCAGGAGCAGAGCCATTGTGCAACAGTTCCTGTGCAGTCTGTAACGTTCAACATGTCCCATTGTACATTGGGACATCTTGTGCATTGAGGTACATTGATTATCAGGACATGTGCAGTGAGAGCCCCTGTTACCCAGTGGGACATCTTGCCCCATACCCTCCTGTGCATCATCACAAATCACTAGCATGGCTGTGCTTCATGTCAGCGACATGGCTCCATCATCATGAAGTTATGCATTTTAGGCTCTGATGTGAACTCTTGGCTGCTGTTTTTTTTTTTAATTTGAGCATCATTCTCTGTGCAACTTGTGATGCTTGAAGTGTATTGCCTTACCACCTCACCAGTGGCTGTCTGTTGCTGCATCACCTTGTAATGTCACCAGAACCTACTTCCTCATGACATCACAATGCTTTATTGCTAACGCCCTTTTTGCACGGCATTTGCCATGGGAAAGGGCGCCTGGAGCGTTGCGCGATTGTGCGAGGAGCGATCTGCGTGACACACTCACAATTGTGTGATGCTCCAGGGTAGGGCAGGCGCTGCTTGTGCGCTTTTTCATTTTTGGCTTTCAGCTGAAAATGGTGCCACTCACTCGCTGTGCGTGTGGAGCCTCCGGAGCCGTGGCGGTTGCGCTTCCTGCCCCAGTGCAGCCTGGGAAACTCCCAGGCTGCGCTATGGAAGGAAGAGGCAGGGCTCTCACACTGCCTGCTCGGGACCAGGCAGCTTGTGCAGAGCTGAAGCAGCGGGGACGTGGGAGCCTCTCACTGGAGGCTGCTCGCGCAACCCTGCACCCCAGCATTGAAAAAAGGTAAGCTGCGGAAAGGGTTCCTGTCTCTCTTGTTCCCACAAAACACACCTGAGAGGGTGGTGGGAGACAGAGAAGGGCCTCTCCAGATGATCTTAAAGTTCTGCTGGGGTGATAAGGGAGATACAGCCCTTCAAATAACCTGGACCCAGGCTGCATAGGGTTTTATAGATCAAAACCATCACTTTGAACTGTGGCTCTCCAAGGCCAAAATTCTGGAGCAAATCCATCTAATCCAGGTCTAATCCAGACCAGTCTTGGATTGGAGCGCACTGGGTCGATTCAGTTCCAGATTGGATTGCACCAACCCGAGGCGATGTGGAAGTTTCCAGATTGAGTTTGCATGAATGGACAAGACTGAACAATCAGCCTCATAGCTTCTGTCTTTGTTCTTTTCAAAACAACAGGTTTAAAAATAAGGAAATTCTGAGGCTGCTGAACATTCAAGCCCCTGGAGCTAACATTATGCAATCTGGCTGAGTTACTTTGCTCTTTAGGGACTACCAGGCCTCCCAGTTTTATTCAGAGCTATGAAGAAACAGAAATGTTACAGTCATTTTGGGTTTCAAATGCAAATAAACTAGAACAGCAGCACAATTCCACAGTGCTGGATTACCCACGTTTGACTTGGGAGAAGGGACAGTGTATAGTTTGATGTAAGCATAGTCAAAAATATTCAGAAAATGGTTGAAAAACATGGGTTTTTTGAGTGTTGAGAAACCCTGAAAAGAAGACTCTTGGATTGATTAGAATTTTCACAGTTCAAGACTTATTCTGCCTGTTTTCTCCTGCTCCAGAGACTAGGACACATAGCAATGGCTTCGAACTTTAGGAAAAGAGATTCCATCAAAATGTTAGGAAGAACTTCTGGATAGCAAGAGCAGTTTGACGGTGGAATATGCTGCTGCCTGGGAGTGTGGTGGAGTCTCCTCCTTTGGAGGTTTTTGAACAGCATCTGGATGACCATCTTCAGAAGTACTTTGATAGTCTATTCCTGCAAGGCAGAATGGAGTTGGGCTGGATGGCCGTTGGGGTTTTATCCGACTCTATGATTCTGTTCTGTACAAGATTGCACTTGGTTGTTTTGAGCATTAAACAGCTTTCTCTACAGAGAGAGCATTTCTGTGTAGAAAATTAAGATCTGGAATCCTCTGTTATGGTCTACATTGCATAATGTTATGTAGACCTAGCTACGTAGCAGAAACACTGAGAAACCCTGTTAGTGAATTGCAAAGATGCATAATAGGACGCCAGCAAGAACGTCCCAAAGCACTTCAGCTCTCCCTCACTGGTGTCCTGATGCACAACAAGACCGATATGTACTGGTCCTGTCGTACATTGTTCCCAATGCACATTGATCCTAATGCACATTGGTCACTTTGCTGTCTGTCTTACATAGTAAAGTAACAGCAGCGCTTTACTGGTTACGGATGTTACAGAACTGCCCCATTCTAATTTCTGAAGATTTAGCCTCCAAGAGGATTCCAGCCAATATTACTATGCAGAAATGCTATTTCCTGCACAGAAAAGGTTGCTTCCTGTGTAGAAAATGCTGTTTTCTGTGCAAGATAATTGTCAGTGAATTTTGTACAGAGTAAGTCCTGAATTACGAATAGGCTTCAAAAACTTTGTGATTTTTGAAGATTTTGTCACAACGCACAGAAAATTGTTAAAATTGCTTGCTGCTTCCTTCAAGAAAAAACTTAGTAACGAATTACATCCCTAACCCTGAGTTAAAATCACTATTCCACATCAGGTTAATGGAGGTGATATTTCTCTTTTGCAGAATTGCTGCTGACTACCTGATATACCTTCTGCAAATCTGATTTATAAATAAAATGCACAATTCTACCTTCCCCCATCAAGATGTAGTTGTCATAGTCACCCTCCCTACAATCTAAAAACAACCCCACTGCTCACCAGCCCTTCTGGCAGCTCCTAAAGTTTGCAAATAGTACACAAGTAGGAGATTCTTCAGATAATCCAGATCAATGCTACTCAAAGTAGTGATCTTTGAACCAGTGTTGATCCATAGCTACTGGCTGACTATCTGCAGAAAGTGATCAGGAAAGAAAGAAATAGTTGGAGTCAATGGGTATAAATGCAGTGTTGGTCTCCAACATGCTTGGAAAAAAATCTACCAGTTTGCTGCTGCTGTTGTTGTTAGGTGTCTTCAAGTTGATTTTGTCTTATGGCAAACCCCTCCTTGGGTTTTCTTGGCAAGATTTACTTGAAGGAGATTTCCTATTGTTTTCATCTTAAAGTAAGAGAGAACGACTTGCCCAAGGTCACTCTGTGGTTTTTGTGAGTCGAACAGGCTGGCAACCCACTCCGCTGCCTCTCCTTTGAGGTGCTGGCTCAGGTGTCTGACTCTGGCGGCATCATTGGGGAAACTGTTCCCGTAGTCGATCATATAATTAGAGGCCATGTTGAGAAAGTATGTCAGGGTGGCTCCATCGCCATTGTAAGTGGTTTTCAACTCTCGAAAAGGCCGGGGCCCCTCTTGCAGTGGTGGTATCCTGGGAGGTCCAGGTGCCACAGCCACCGGAGCAGCTGCCGCTGCTGGAGCCTGGGGTGGCACTCGTCCAACCTGGGGCACCAGGAGTCTCCAGTCGTGCAGCTGAGCTCTCAGTTTACAAATTTCCTCTTGCTGCTTTTCCACTTCTTTTTCTTTGGCTAAAAGTTGTTCCATGAAGCTGGTCTCGACAACTGATGTGTCCCATCTTGTAGCCCGGTGACGTTGGAACTGAGCAGTTTCTGGTCTCTCTCCCCAGGCCCAGGTTTGGCCTCCGGTCGGGGTGGATGGAGGTATTGAAGGCCGTGTCTTAGGTCTCGCATCAGGAGGGCAGCTGGGGACCATCTCGTCTCTTTCGGTGATTCCCTCGCCTGGAGCTTCGACGACCCCGCCAGATGCTCCTCTTTCTTCATGCTCTTCGTCAGTTTTTTGATACATATTGTTAATATTTTTTACAGGAGTTCACTCACTTTGTCAGTAACTGAATTCACACACACAAATATAACAGTGCATAAACCCTATTTATTAGGAGTGTGATACACAGTGAGTGAACTGGAGGCAATTAGCAAGAGTCAAAATATAAAAGGCAAAGAGTTTCCCATCCTGCCCGCAAGAGACCTTGAAGTTCTGGTTTAGCCTGGCAGCGCTTATCACTACATTCCTAGCTTTGTTTATCTAACGGTCTCTGGTTCTCATACCTTGTTACAAGCAAGCTGCTACTTAACTCCTACTACATGTCCCATAACTAAAATATGGAGGGCTACCCGACATATCCAAACCCTGATCTCCTAGAATCCTAGGCCATTTCCACACTAGACTATTATAGTGCTATTATTCCACTTTCAACAACCTATGGAATGCTGGGGTTTGCAGTTTAAGGAGGGCCCTCAACTGCAAACCCCAGCATTCCGTAGAATGTTGAAAGTGGAATAATAGTACTATAACAGTCTAGTGTGGAAATGGCCCTAGTCTAACATTCAGACCACTAGACTGTACATAGCTAAGAAGCACTGATCTGGCTCACCACTTGCCTTTTGTGACAGGGTTTGCTGAGCTTTGTCTCACTTGGAATTGTCTGATCCTTTCGAGAAGACTGAAACTGAAAACAAAACTTCTGAGGGTATGAAGGCAGCAGAATGGAAAGTGATTCCCTCCCACCAGTAAATGAATGAAAATCCACAGTACTTGGCAGAACCTCAGGCAGTCAAAATGTCGTTGTGTCTAAGCTACAAACATCAGCATGATTCATGACCCTTGGACTTCAGAATATTCAGTGCACAGTCTCAGAGGGTTCTCCTGGCATTTGCACAAGGGGTGAGAAACTCTTGCAGGTGCTAAATTTCACTTCTTCCCTGTGAGCCTGCCTATGGCTTAAGATCCCCAAAGGAGTCCTTCCTGTTGATCCCACCCTCCTCACAGGTACAGCTGGTGGAAAAGGGCCTTCTTGGTGGTTGCTCCCAGGCTCTAAGGCTCCTCTCTCCATAGATACGCCAGACTATCTGTCATCTGGAGGCATGACAACAGGTATCATCATGGACTTCCAGGGCTCTTCAAAATGTCCCTGAAGATGCTGCCAATGCTTTGCCACCAGCTCTACGAAACACTTGTCTGCTGTTTTCTCCCATTCTCCACTGACAAGGAAATGGCAGGGTTTGGGGTGGGGGTGCAGTTAACAAAAGATGCATTTGAAGTGTTGGAATTTTAGTTCTTGCATATTTGGCAGAGTATTTGAACCTCCACAAAGATTTTTTGAAAAAGGGGGAGTTGTGATGGCCTAGGTCTGAATTACAACATCACAATTCACCAACAGAATGCCAGCTTGTGTCTCATTACTCAAAAGCCTTGAATGCATGATAGGTTGCTTCCAGTGGTGGCCAGTAGCTCCCATGTCATTGGGGCAGTAAATACATGCTGCCCATGTATTTGGATCCAATCCAAATCTAATGGATCATAGAATCACAGAGTTAGAAGAGGCCCCAAGGGCACCCATTGCAACCCCATTCTGCCAGGCAGGAAGAAACAAAGCACTCTCAACAAATGGCCATCCAGCATCTCCTTAAAAAACTCCAAAGAAGGAGACTCTACCACACTCCCAGGCAGCAGTGTATTCCACTATCAAACTCTTCTTTCCCTCAGGAAGTTCCTCCTCATGGGTTTATTCCCAAATCTAAAGGAGCTATCTAAGGTACTGAACTTTTTTGTGCGGGGGAATAGAGTTTGGCCCCTTGGATGGATTCATAAAAGTTGAAACCAAAATCCAGAGTAGATATACCATCCTTCTGACCTGGGAGCCAACAGCTGCTATTTGGAGCAACCTGTCTAGCATCACAATTGGTTGCTCCTCCATTCAGCTGCACTTTCCAGGCCATCATGAACTAAGGTGCATCACACACTCTCAGCCCCAGAAAACCTTGGAGTTGCCATAAGTCAGAAATAACTTGAAGGCACACAACCACAAGAAGAAGATGTCATCACAGAATCATTGTAACTATCATAAGTCATCATAGAATCATAGATTTGGACGGGACCTAAAGGGCCATCTAGAGAATCAGAGGTGGAAGGGACCTAAAGAGCCATCTAGTCCAACCACCTGCCAGTGGAAGAATCCACAACTATTACAGACAGACGGCCATCCAGCCTCTATTTAAAGACCTCCAAAAAAAGAGAAGTCACCACCCTCAAAGGCAGTCCATTCCAGTGCCATAACTTTCAAGAACCTCTTCCTAGTGATGCTTAGATGGAATCTCTTTTCTAGTGATTTATTTTACTAGAAGGGTTTATTTCCTAGTCTTTGATGAGTTTGTGAGCCTAGAAGTACCTTCATTTGGTGGGCTCCCAGTCACATGGCTCGACTCCTACCAGACTCCTTGACTCCTACTGGACTCCTACTTGGCTTGGCTCCAGCTGGAGGCCCACGGGACCCAACTTGAGTACCCCCATTGAACTGCTGAACAATAAGTCAATGCTTATGTAAATTTAATGAGTCTACTCTAGTTGGGATTGCCAACAAAAATATTCAGGCCCATGTCTCTTGGGCTCCTTGGTGTGTTCATCTCTAGACAAAACAAAACATACAAGGCCCCACCACCACCACCACAGCGCACAGAAGGTGTTCTCCTTTTGTGTCACTGTTGTGTTCCGGCCTTTTCAAATCATGCTCGTGTGTGCTTTTATTTGAGTGTGTTGTTCCCTACAGCCCCCTCAAGCAAGCAAGTCTGGAGCTCAGCTCAGCCCAAGAGTCATAACGAAAGAGAGAAAGACTGACCGCAGAGCTGCTACCCCCAACGCTGCTTCTAGGGACGTCACATCAGAAGGCTGCTGAAGTCCTGGGAACAGCAGCGAGCTGCCGCATTGAGGGATGGGAGCTTGACATTGTGCATGCGGGTTGTCTTGCCGCAGTCAGTTCAGGGCGGCCTCCTCCATTCCGCCGTCACTTTGCTCCATGAAGTGCCACTTAGACATTTACAAAACCACCACCGAGTCTGCAAAACTAAGCATCGTGCACGCCTCCTGCCCCGCCTTCTGGTGGGGTCTAAGGTGTGGGAGTCCTGCAAACCTGTGAGAACGAGAAAGTGATTTTGAACAAATGTGAAACTTGCTACATCCCACTCTGTGACCAGCTTTCATGCTATGAGGTTACTCACACTTTTCCCATTATTAATCAGCCAAGAGTGTTGAAGAGGGAAGTCAAGTAAAAGAAACACTTTCTTTTTAGAAAAAGCGCTCTCTATTTACTGTTTATGACCATATTTGTGTGTCTAGGCGCTTCCATGCTTGAATGACTTTTTCGGTGGTGGCTCCAATTCCATTTTCCATGTGCATAAGAACAAGTTGGTTTGGGACCTGAAATAAACAGGATCCTCTGAAACTTGCCTGCAGAGTCTCGTCTGTTTCAAGTGGTGATGCTGCTTGGTCACCAGATGTTACCTGAGTGCTTTTGAGAACAGTCTCTGGAAATCTGATATCTATAGATGGCATATATGAGGCGTACGTGTGTGATGAACTACATTTTTAAATGGGAGTCAATAAAGAGAACAACCCTCCTTCCCCATCATTTGTATACCACTTCTTGACCCACAGGGCCTGTGAGGTGAGGCACAATGGGTGTCCAGCTTCATTTCCTCCTCTGTAGCTCTATGGGCTGCAGGAACTGGTGGGGCTGCCTTTGCATGACCCCCAGGAGGAGGGCGATGGGGCTCAGCACCATGACATTTTGCATCATGATGTATCTGGCATCAGGAGAGCATCAGCAGGGCCATAAAACCCCTGCTTGCCTTTTCATGGTCATGGCCTTTTCATTTCCTCATCAGCCCACTTTCTTGTAGGATTCAGGGCCAGGTAGAAATTTTTGGCCTGGATTGGCAATCTAAGAAAACGATGGTGGGGAAGGTTTTGCCTTCCTTACCCTAGTTGCCCATGGAGGATTGGGAAGTATTAGCTAAATATTTGTATTAAATAGAGTTACACAGAAGTGAGTAGTATGGAAAGGAGATTGGTACTGTAGGTGAGCACCTGGTGGCCCCATTTAGAGGAAGAGCTGACTTAGAATCATAGAATGATAGAGCTGGAGGAGACCCCAAGGACTATGCAGGTCAACCCTCTGACATAGAAGAAGACACCATCAAAACATTCCTGACAGATGGTCATCCAGCCCTTTTCACAGAATCATAGAATGGGAGGAAACCCCAAAGGCCATCCAGTCCAACCCGGCTGGCCCCTCCCGAAACTGCAAACCCCAGGATTCCATAGGATGTTGAAAGTGGAATCATAGCACTATAACAGTCTAGTGCTGAAATGGCTTAAGACTCTGGAGACCAAGGTTCAAATCTCTGCTTGGCCATGGGTGACCTTGGGCAAGTCACACTCTCGTGGCCTCAGAGGAAGGGAAAGGCAACCCTCCTGCAAACAAATCTTGTCAGAGATTGGCCTTAGGGTTACCATAATTTGGAAATTATTTGAAGACGGACAGTAACAACAAATGCTCTGGGCTTGGTCTGGAAGTGAGTTTGCTGTCTGCTCTTTTCAGAAATGAGTGCAAGCTGTGCTCCCAACAGACAGACCCTGGAGCTTTGGGTACCCAGCAAACAGACTGGCATCTCTCTGTTCCTACTCCTGGAGCTACAGGTAAGTGAAAGAGGAGAAAGGAAGGCATAATTTAGGGCTGCTCTGCCTTGCAAATGGAAGAAGGAAATAGAGCAGAGCCACGCCAACCACAGTCTCATCAGGCAGGCTATTTTGCTGAATGACAAATGCTCAGAGTTTGGTCAGTTGAGGGTGTAGCTGGTCACCTTCTCTCAACAAATCAAGAAACAGGGTTTGTGTTACGGCACCACGCACCCCCCCCCATGACTGGCATGGTTTAATTAGCAAGTATTATTTAATTGGCATTATATCAGTTGGTGTTGATATAAACGATACCTGAGGGATGGAAAGGCCACGCTGGAAGAGGCAAATAGCTGACTGTATAGGTGAGATTGCAAGGCAGGTCAACCAGACCCACCTCTTAGGCAGGAACCGAGTCATTGTCAGGTTAATAATGCAGCTGCTCTCGAGACAATAGGTTTATGCTAACAAGCCGGAGTCCTTAGAGTTAAATGGGGAAATCCCCACCAAACTGTAATTGCTTCAACCCTGGTCCTCACACACCTATTGCTCCCCTACCTCTCCACAATACTTGGCTATTACAACAGCATTTTGTCATCTAAACACTAAGTCCATTATCTTGGTCCAGACTTCATTGCTTGTGCTGCAACTCCCAGTGCAGAGGCAGATCTAAGGTGAGGCAACTGGGGCATGTGCCTTGGATGTCATTGTCGGGGGGGGTGCAAAAAAAGAGGAATCCCTCCCACCTGCCTCCCACCCCTACTTGTACCACCCACCTCCACCCACTGTTCACACAGCCCCTGCTCACCCCACCCACTTCCGCTGCTCATCACGCCCATTCCTGCTGCTCACCCTGCCCAATTCTGCCTACCCACTCACCGCACCCACCTCCACTCACCCCTCCCCTGCCCACCACCACTCACCCCACCCGCTTCTGCTCCTCATCCCACCCGCTTCTGCCCGTCACTTGCTGCCCGCCTCCACTCACCCTGCCCCCTTGCCCTGGGTGCTGTTAAGCCTCTGTACGCCACTGTCCCGCTGCCCACTTGGCTGGGAGAGCGATTCGCACCCATACCCACAGGATATTTTTCTGGTATAAGAACCCCTGATTTCAGGCTGTCCAGTGCAGTCTCTCACCATTCTGAATGCTACGCTGTCTGTCCAGTTCCAGAACAAGAACTGCCCTTAGGTTCCTACCTAAGCCACATCACTGGTCTTCTTCACTACTCTCCGGACAGGTAAACATCGCCCAAATCCCCCAGCTTCCTCTACCCCAACTTTCCTCCCTTTTCCTTTGGTTAGTCCTTGTGCAAGTGTGTGAGTGTTGGAATTTTTGCATGCTTGTGTGAATCTTGTTAACAAAAACACATTTTTAGTTTACATTTTAAGTCTCCAGCTGGTTCTTTCCTGCGTGACCCATTCAGAGAAAAGATCTCATTAAGTTGGCCCCCTCTCACAGGCCTCCTATTTTTGGACTAATTATTCCCCATTTTTGAACGGAGGTACTGGCATTGCTTATGGGCCCTAGTGGCACCCACATTTTGAGGTAACATTTGGGTCACACCATATGGCCCCAGGACAGAGCTGGGCTTCAAGGCCCCAGATATACAACATCCTGTTGCAAAGGGGACATCTGGGAACCCTCAAACACACAAAAGTCCAACTTTTCCTGAGATGGTTAAAAGAATCTTGTTTCAAAATGCACCATGGCTTTCTCTAAATGTTCACCTTCAAGTACCTTTGGCTCCTGAAAAATTTGCCAGAGGAACAGCCTAAGTTCTTGCTCCTCGCAAACAAATTATAGTGGCATTCAAGGGTGGTTGTTTTGCTCCCTTTTGATGAAAAAGAATCTTAGTGACTTTGGAGCATAATCTGGGAAGACGCTGTCCTTGTAGCAGCTCATGGGAACAACCGGGTGCTGCACAAGAGCAATGCCGCAGCTGATGTTGCTGCTACTGCTGTTGTGGATTGTGCCCTTTATTTTGTAACCCAGCAAAGTGACTGGGTCAACAGAAGCTTTACTTAGAAAGCTGATGCTGCAGTTCTGCAGGTGACGTCACCTTCCATGCACACACACCCCCACCTTCCCTAAGCAAAAACTTCTCTCTCTCTCTCTCTCTCTCTTTCTCCTTCTGTCCCTTCTCAATTAATACACAATCTATCCAAACAATGACTGGTTGGCAAAAGTACATGATTTTCCTAATGCAGTGTTTTTTATTATTTTTTTTTCTAAAGTGCACATTTGCTTTTTTGTGGATCATTTATTCTACCTTTAATAACTTTAATGAATTCAACATTGCTTTCAAAGTCCAGGAATGAACTGTGTCCTTCAGCCACACCACTGCAGCTGGATGCAAAGGACTCTGCGTTCATTGCTCCCTGTAAAGATCTTCTGAAGGCTAAGCTAGAATGCCTGCATTCCTTTTTGTTCTTTATTGCACATCAGTCTAGTTCATAAAGAGTGCAGCAACAGCTCCAGAAATCTGTGCTTTGGATTGGATTTATGCCCCTGAAAAAGGGCAATTAATTTACAAACAGGCCAAAATGCATTGGGCTTTTTAAAGAATAAACTTGGACCATCTATAAGCATGTGGGGCCTAGTCTCCTTTTTTCTGCTGGTTTATGACATGTGCTCTCCAGTACTTATTCCTGCTCATGCATTCATTTACGTCCATCCCAGAGCTCAGAAAAATTCCTTTTTCTGAACTACAGCTCCCAGAATCCATCAGCCAACTTCCAGCTGGGAGTTTGGGGAGTTGCGGACCAAAAAAGGAGCAATGCTCAAGTTATTGCAATGGTGTCTGTGGATTCTGGGAGTTGTAGTTCCAAAAGAGAACATGCCTAAGATCCCAGGCATTCTGGCTAGGGGATTCTGGGGAGTTTTTGATAAGCTGCATGCCTGAACAATTTCTTGGGTGGGGGAATTGCTCATTTTCACTAGTTGCTTTTTTTTAAAATAGAAGTTCTGCTCTTAGCTTTTGAAATTTCAAATGGGCCTCAGGCTATTCTTCTGCAGTTGAGTTACCTTCAGATGTGTTGGAAAGAAAGGCTTTCAGTAAGCTCTCTCATGACAATCTTGTTCAGAAGCTAGTGAGATATGGGCTAGATTATTCTAACATTCAGAAGATTCTGAGCTGATTGAAGAGCTGAACCCAAAGAGGACTCACCAATGGTTCCTTATCATCCTGGAGACAAGAAGGGCAACTCAATGGGGTTCTGTCCGATCCTTAGTTGGGCTTCTCCTCTCTGAAAATGTGTTGGAGGAAAGTTCAGCAAGTTTTCATAATACAACCAACTGGAAGAGAAAAGCCAGAATATATGGGATCTGATGGTGCCTTTGGGGTAGTTAGGCCTAGGGGTCTGAGAACAATGCATTAAAAAGTGGGGTATGCAATGAGAAAGGCAGAGGAAGAAAAGAAGTCTCCAGAGAGTGGGACATCTCCCATTAAGACCCCCCAGGACCTCAAAACGGAGCCGGCCTAGCAACAACAAGAAGGAAGGAGGGAGGGAGGGAGGAAATATAAGTGCCATCCGGGGTAGAAAGATCCCCCAAGGAGGAACACTTCTTTCTTCCTTCTCTTCTTCTGTGGCAGCGCTGCGGTGTGGGGGGAGAGACTTAGACAAAGAGAAACTAAGAGAATATAAGGATATGAAAGGAAGGGGAAAAGGGATTCACCCACCTGGGGCTCATTCACACCCCAAAATGATAGCACTGTTATTCCACCTTAACTGCTGTGGTTCCATCTTATGGAAGCCTGGTGTTGGTTGGTTGGTAAGGCACAAGAATCCTCAGGCTAAGAATTCTGAATGCCCCTTCCTCAACTATCATCCCTAGAATCCCTAGAATTCCATAGGGTGGAACCACAGCAGCTAAAGCGGAGCAGTAGCACCATTTCTGAAGGGCGAGTGGGCTCCCGGAATACTGTGTCCAGTTCTGGGTACCCCAGTTTGCAGTAACAAGGAAGAATATGCCCAGAGAAGGGTCACAAAGATGGTGAACGGTCTGGAAACCATGCCCGATGGGAATCAGTTGAGGGAGATGGAGAGGTCTGGTCTGGAGAAGAGAAGACTGGCCATATTCTTGAAAGGGTTGAAAAGCTTTTTTAAAAACTCTCTCTCTCTCTCTTTCTCTCTCTCTCTCCCTCCCTCCCTCTCTTTCTCTCTCTCTCTAATAGCGTGCCGTTCCAGATGCAAGGACCCAAAACTATGGGTTCAAAGAAAGGATATTTTGAGTAAACACTGGCGAAAAATACTTCCTGGTAATAGAAGCTGCTCAGCAAGAAGAACATTCATCTCTGGAAAGTGCTAGATACTGTCCTTGGAGGTCTTTAAACAGAGGTTGGCTGTCCAGTCGTCAGGGTCAGTGAGGTTGTGAATTTCCTGACAGAGGCCATTTCCACGCTACACTGTTGTAGTGCTATTACTCCAGTTTCAACATCCTGTGGAATTCTGGGGTTTGTAGTTTCCTGAGGCCCAAGAGCTCTCTGGCTGAGAATCCTAAAGGCCCCTGCCTAAACTGCAAACCCCCAGGATTCCACAGGATGTTGAAAGTGGAATAATAGCTCTATAAACAGTGCAGTGCAGAAATGGTTAGAGAGCTAGACTAGACGACCCTTGAGGTCTATTTCAGTTCCATCCTTTCTCTCTGGGCCTTTCCACATTACACAGTTATAGTGCTATTGTTCCACTTTCAACATCCTGTGGAATCCTGGGGTTTGCAGTTTAGGGAGGGGCCTTTAGGATTCTCAGCCAGAGAGCTCTTGGGCCTCAGGAAACTGCAAACCCCAGAATTGCCCCAAGGATGTTGAAAGTGGAGTAATAGCACTATAACAGTGTAGGGTGGAAATGGCCTTTCTGTGGCTATAGTGACAACAGTTCCCATCATTCCCAGTCATAATGACTGGGAACTGATTCAGGTATAAGTTGGACTGGTTCAGGTATAAGGGTCGTTATTTTTCATTCTGTCTGGGGATGATAGCAACTGTAGTCTAACATTTCAGGAGCAAACTAGACGGAGGAAGGCTGTCCCAGCAAAATGTCGATTGCATCCACAGATATGGATGAACTCAAAACCTGCTTTAAAAGGTCTGCTGAATTTTGCATGAAGTGAGATTATACATTTTATGATATGCTGCACCTTTGGAATGTAGGAGAGTCCAGACTGGATAGCGCTGTACTAAATCCTACCACTCAGTCCCAGCTAAAGTAGACCTATTTACTCAGTGGGATTTACCTATCTGTTGACTCATTATTTCCCAATGGATTCAGTTGTTCTACTCTAGTTAAGCAATAGGATTCAAGTCAATAGGTACTTTGGCTGTTTTGTTTTTTTTTGTTTTTTTGCCTTGTTTTTAAAAAATGTTTTACTGGTTGTGTGTGCTGTTTTGATTTTGTGGCCTGGTTGCTGCTGTTTAATGTTTTATGGAACTGATGTGTTTGTTACTTTGAGCTAAACAGATTAGAATCAAACCGTCTGCAACGCATCCTGAGGGCTTTCTAGGTAGAAAGGTCAGACAGAAAGAAAGAAACCTTTCCAACAGTAATGCAAATAATAACAAAAATAATGCTGCAATCACATGCACCAACTCCACTCTTCCCCTAAAAAAAAAGAGAGAGAGAGAGAGGACAACTGTGAGAGCCAACTCCGCCTTTTACTCCCAAAAGAGGGGAAACTCTTCCGGGCGGCTTTTGAAAGGGGAAGGTGCCACGGTGCATAAGATCCTTTAACAACCTGAAAAAACAAGAATTAAAAATGAACTTTTAAACCCTGGAAAATCAGCTGAGAGAACCAGAATGTGCCCTGGCACTTCACCTTTTTTTTTTTTTCCCCTCGCCGTCCCCCTCAGAGTGTTGCTGAGTTCACTTTACAAACAGAAGGTGTGCTCTCAGTACAGCCCGGGGCAAAGTTTGTACTTTGCCTGGATTCGAACTTTTGTTTACCAAAGCAGTAAACCGGTCCTCTTCTCTTCCAGGTGTAAAAGCTATTATGAAAAGACCTCGTGTGGACATGACCCCACCTCGTGCATGCATGGAATGCACTCCTGCCATCCTACACTTCTTGAAACCTGTCCTGGATTCCTTTCTCAAACTGGCAAGGCAAGAAAATAAAATAAAATAAAACCTAATTGCTATGTCCATGTGGGCATGGAGGCATCTTGCAGCTGTTGTCCTGGAGGGCTGAAGCTCCTGGGAACAGCCCTGGCCCTTCAAAGCTCTTCTGGCCTGTCATCAAGTTCCCACATTCCAACTTAGGGCCTTTCTGCACTACACAGTTATAAGGCTATTATTCCACTTTCAACACCCTATGGAATCCTGGGGTTTGCAGTTTAGAGGTTTGCATTTAGAATTCTCAGCCAGAGAGCTCTTGGGCCTCAGGAAACTACAAACCCCAGAATTCCACAGGAGGATGTTGAAAGTGCAATCATAGCACCATAACAGTGTAGGGCAGAAAGGCCCTTAGTTGTGAGAAGACCTGCTTTTGCCCCTCACAGACTAATGTGGCAGCTTCCCCTCCCTCCAGTCTGCTAAAGTGCCTTGCCACTTTATATACCTCTGCCTTTCCCTTTAAAAACCCCCTTGGAATAAAAAGGGTAAAGCTTTTCTGTTGTTATTCAGAATGATCTATGGTAGCATGTTGCTGTTTGGTTAGAACTACTGAAAATTATTCAGCTGTCAAAATTTATAAAAAAAATACTATAATTTTTCTTAAAACAACAAACAGAACAAAGTAATGGTTTTGTATGTATGTCCAAGCTGAAACAGATCTTCAGAATGTGTTTAAACAGTTTCTTATATCTTTACATCAGCATAACGGCATAGTTCTCTCTCACACACACAGCCTTCCGGCTATCCTTTTGCCAGACAGAGGCCCTTTTCGCACGGCGTTTTTTAAGCGAAAGGGTCCCTTGAGCGTCGCGTAAATGTGAGGAGCAGTCCAGACGATGCACTCACATTTACGCGACGCTCAAGAGCCTAACGCGGACCGCGCATGCATTTTTTAATTTTCAACTTAAATCCAAAAATGCTGCACGGTCGCGCATCGCTCCGAGGCCTCGCGTGCACTTACCTGCCCTGCGGAACCTCTGGAGCTGGGCCGGTCGTGCTTCCTGCCCCAGCATAGCCTACAGCTCCCAGGCTGCACTGCGGAAGGAAGCGGCGGGGCGGGAGCGGGGCATTCGCGCGACCGGGAAGCCGGCTGCGGCGACGAAGGAGCAGGGATGTAAGCGCTTCGCATGGGCGGCTGCTCGCGCGAGCGCCGCCCCCCACCTCCGCGAACAGGTAAGGTGCGGAAAGGGCCAGAGTCTCCTAAATCTAGGGCCATTTTTGCCCTACACTGTTATACTGCTATTATTCCCCTTTTAACATCCTCTGGAATTCTGGGATTTGTAGTTTACTAAGGCCAAACAGTTCTCTGGATGAGAATTCTAAAGACCCCTCCCTAAACTGCAAACCGAAAGATTCCATAGGCGGTTGAAAATGGAATCATCGCACTATTACAATGTAGTGCGGAAATGGCCTAGGTTACACTCTCTGACCAGATTCAAAAGTGGGTTCATTTCTCTTTTCCCCCTCTCTCTAGGATTACTGTGAAAAAACTACACCCCTTTCATTCAACCCTCCCCCCTTTCTCTGTTGAATGAGAACTTCTCATCCTTAGCCCTTGCTCCCAAAAGTCTGACTTCAAAACCAAATCAGCTTGCCTGCTATTTGTGCATTTTTTATCCCGAGGCCTCCAACCCCTCCTTCACACTAAAGGGGCTGGGTTTTTCTCTGGAGTGGACATTCTGGTTGCCTAGCAACCTGTTGCTGGGTAGCTTTCCTGATACTCAGGATAGCTACTCCCCTGAGTCTGCCACACTGGGGTCTACGAAGTCTGGACAGGCCCTGCCCGTATCTAGGACACTCGTTGTATACATAGCTGTACTTTCAAGCCCTCATTCTAGGGTAACATTTGAGGCCCTTTCGTCTTCTTGGTCAGAATGTTTCAGTCTGGAATGCTTTCTCCATCAGATCTGCCTAGACGTTTTTGGAAGTTACTTTTGAGGGGTGGAAACTTGCAAGACAGGCTGCCTGGGAGATGCGTGCATCTCTACTCCCAAAAAAGTAATTTTCCCATAATCTGCATTTTTGGCAAGAAACCACTCCGCTGGTCTTCTTTGTCATGGCATACAGCAAAGATGGGAATTGTGTGACCCACAGGTCCTTGTGGCCCTTTCTGTGGCCCACCATCTCTCTACCACAAAAAGGTCAGGATGTAAAATTCCTCTTTATCCACCTAAAATTGCTGAGGCAGTCTCTATGGCAAAACAGTGGCCATTTCCACACTAGACTGTTATAGTGCTATTATTCCACTTTCAACATCCTACGGAATCCTGGAGTTTGCGGTTTAGGAAGGGGCCTCAAGGGCCCCAGGATTCCATTGCATGTTGACAGTGGAATAATAGCGCTATAACTGTCTAGCGTGGAAATGTGGACATTTGTGCAGCAAAAATCCTATGTCTCGTGGAACCATGGAGACAAACCAGTCTGTTACGATACTAGCATTTGGGACCACAGTCCATTTCAGTTAACTTTGTTGCCAAAAAACATCCTCCATTAAGGCCAGCATGAAAGCCTCCCTTACCCCATGTTTGAGTGAGTATTACTCAAGCCTTTCTTGCAACATTGGTACATGCACTCCTTCTTCCAGAGAGTCATTTCTGTGGGAAAAACCCATGCACCCGGCCCTCACCCACACAGGTCGGTCATACAAATGTTCTGTCAGCTGAATGGGTAGTACTGGAAGATGAACAGCCAAGAAAACATGTAAAGGACTTCCTACATTTTGGTTCTTTCATTTTACAGATGGGGAAAAACAAGGCAATTAAAAAACATTGTGTCTCCGAGGACCGCCAAGAACATTTTGAAGCACAAGAACAACTTCTCTTTCATAACGGTTAGCCCCAATTTGTGGATGTGGAAGACTGAGGTCAGGAGGAAGAACAAAACTGTAAGATACCACATGAAGTACCTCATCTCGATGTTCCACATTCATGAAATGGAGTTAACTATGGCACAAAACACAAAATTGGAGATGCTGGTAACCCCTACCACAACCACACTGCACACCAAATTTGGCACACAATTTCGCTCATACCAAGTCTGCATGAAGCTGAAAAAGATAACAAAAAAAGGGAATGGGTCATGATGGAAACGTGCAGATATATTGGGCACACACTGTCATATGTGGTGGACCTGCCAGCTCGCTAAGAGCTTTTGGAAAAAAAGTCCACAATACAATTCAAAAGAACATAGCTCAAGTGTGAAATGAAACCCAAAATATACTTACTAAATATGATGGGACCTCAGCAAGGATTGAAAAAGGACAAAAAGATAATCTTATATCTGATGACAGCAGCTAGACTATGGCCATTTCCGCACGAGACTGTTATAGTGCGATGATTCCACTTTCAACCTCCTATGGAATCCTGGGGTTTGCAGTTTCGGGAGGGGCCGGCCGGCCCCTCCCGAAACTGCAAACCCCAGGATTCCGTAGGAGGTTGAAAGTGGAATCATCGCGCTCTAACAGACTCGTGTGGAAATGGCCTATCTACGCCCAGCATTTGAAAGGGAAAATGGGCCCAACAACAGAAGAATGGAAACTCAAAGTTATGGAAATGAGAGAGACAGAAAAGATTTCTACTTTGTTAAAAGATAGCTCTGTACAACAATTGAAAGGAGAATGGAAATGTGTGACTGATTGGATGAAATGTAAGGAAAGATAAGATTTACTGAACTAATAGAAAATAGAAAGTGGGCGATATAAGGTTAATAACTGTATTTAAGGGATGTTTAATTGTTTAAATGGATCAATACAGATTTAAATGTATACATTACAATGAACATCGATTGATAAGAAAAAGATAATATATATAAAGGAGGTTGTAAGACAAATACTAAAAGAGGATGTAATTTGGGGAAAACACAAAAAATGGAATCAAGAGATGGGGGTTGAAAGTTAAATGTTAAATTCCAAGTTTGCATGCCCACACAAATGCACATGTAACTCAAAACTTTCTTGTTTTTCCCAGGACAACCCACAAAATTTCTCCTACACACATGCAAACACAGAGATGCAGACACACGCAAACACAGGGTGAAGCTCAGTCTTGGCACATAAGCAGGCACAGCATGTGCCTCCCACTTGTGCACATGCAAATGGACACACAGAACCAGCTTCCCCCACCCTAGCTTGCATATGCACATGTACCACCAGCCCACACAACCCCTACACACTCCTTGACTCACTGGGTGTAGTCTTTTATGGCTTCTGGTGCCGGGAGCTGGCACCAGGGCAGGAATTTTGAATCCACAGAACATTCATTTTGTTCTGACCGTGCTGGCTGGGGGATGCTGGGGGTTACGATCCCATAAAACACCTTAGCAGTGATGCATTTAAGTCTTTTACTCCAAGTCTCAACTCAAGTCTCAAGTCTCTACCTTCAAGCCTCAAGTCAAGTCTCATGTCCTTGAAGATAGTTTCAAGTCAAGTCTCAAGTCTGGGAGCGAACTTTACACACCAACCTATATTCCAGAATTTCTGGAGGGCACTGAATAAAGTCGGTTTTAACCATTTAAGCAGAGTTGGCCCTCCACATTTGTGATTTTACCACCTGCTGCTTCAGAGGTGAGAGACGGGATCCTTCTTACTCTCCCTTCCTGAAGCTGGAGGCTTTTGTGCCAATGGGCATAAAAGAGTCTACAGTTTTGGAAGTGGGGAATAGGATCCTTCTTAATTCCCATTTCCAAAGGTGGAGAATTTTTCAAAAGTAGGGAATGGGATTCTTCTTACTCTCCATTAGCGAAGCTTCAAAAGTTATAGAAGGAAGACTCCTTCCGCCTCAAGCCCACTACCTAACGCACTTGCTGTTCTCTGAGAAACATGTCCTATGCTTTTGGGACAAGTCTTGCCTTTTGGTCTTTGGAAAAGTTTTAGAAGGCTCCTCTAATATGCAGCAGGGACAGGTTGCTGAGCAGACCGCAAGCCCATTGCCTAACCCGTTTGCTTTTCCCCTTTGAGAAATGTGCCCACACTTTGGGCTTGAGACAGATTGTCATGTGATCAGTAGACAAAAGGAGATGGAAGCTGTAGAGTCGAAGGCTTTCAGGGCCAGAATCCATTGGTTCTTGTGGGGTTTTTGGGGTTTGAGACCGTGTTCTGGTTGTATTTTCTCCTGACGTTTTGCCTGCATCTGTGGCTGGCGTCTTCAGAGGAATGGTGAATTGGAAGTGGAGTGGAGACTGTATATGCTGGTCTCCTCCTCCAGAGGGGAGGGAGCAGTTAGCGTAATAGTCCTATTGTGTGTATGGAATACTTGTTCCTGGAGGGAGACTTCCTGAGCCCGGGTGGGGCTCGTTAGGGCTCGTTAGTATCTTCTGTGTTTTGATCTTGGCGTTTTTCAACATTGGCAGCCAAATTTTGTCG
Organism: Cyclura pinguis; assembly: GCA_030412105.1. NCBI lineage: Eukaryota > Metazoa > Chordata > Lepidosauria > Squamata > Iguanidae > Cyclura > Cyclura pinguis. The sequence goes on from CM059601.1 coordinate 4,059,064, forward strand.
ACCTTCCGAGTCTCCTCTTTCCCGTTAAAATTATCCCAAGTGTTTGTGGATTTCAGTGGCCTCTCTGTGTAGCCTGACCTGGTAGTTGTTAGAATGGTCCAGAATTTCTGTGCTTTCAAATAACATTCTGTGTCCGGGTTGGTTTATAGTATGTTCTGCTACTGCTGACTTTTCCGTGCAGCTGCGGTCAGGTCTACACAGGGACCACAAAATGCAGCATCCAAACACGAATCAAAGAACACGAAAGATACTGCAGGCTGATCCGGCCAGAAAAGTCAGCAGTAGCAGAACACACTACACACCAACCCGGACAGAGAATGTTATTTGAAAGCACAGAAATTCTGGACCATTCTAACAACTACCAGGTCAGGCTACCAGCTGGCCCCTCCCAAAACTGCAAACCCCAGGATTCCAAAGGATGTTGAAAGTGGAATCGTAGCGCTATAACAGGCTAGTGCAGAAACGGCCCTCGGTTGGGCAGAAGCAGAAGTTCATTGGTTGGCATCTTAGGGTGAATTGTGCTGTCAAAATAATAACCAAAATTAATTTAGTAGCTCATTATGACTTATCATAGGAATAAATGTAGGCAACAAATAATAAATTTAATTACAATTTGTGATTTATTGGATTAGCAATTATAGGATTACTACTTGTTGTTTGCAGCAAGGACGGGAACCAATTTTTTTAGTTGTGTATAGTTTGCTGTTTGTTAGTTTAGACTGATATATGTGTAGTTTTGGTTTTTTGTTGGCATTGTAGGTATTGTTACTTACTTTATTTTTATAATTTGTTATTGCTTGATAGTTTGTAGTTTATTATTATGTATTACTGTGTTTTGTGGATTGCTATTTTGTTCTTTTTATATATGCTTTTCTCTTTTTTTTAAGAGCTTCTTATTGTTTTATGTTTTTTATATAATAGAAAATAAAAATTGACAAATAAAGAAAAACAAAGTAGTAATTAAAAAAAAATAAGGTCATTTGAGGGTATCCAAGGGAAAAAGGGAAGATGTATCTCCAAGTGCTTAGTGGATGGTGTTTATTTGTTTATTTACAAGAGTATATACCCAGCATGGCCTAGGATTTTATTTTCTCATTGGTAACTTTTGCCCATATTCCCCAATCCAGTCTGAATTCAGAGTTGTTAACATACAGAGGTTGGGTTTGTGAGGGGACTTGCTGCTAGGCCTTGTCTCCATAGCAACCGGCCTATTCAGAGCTCTCTGGCTGAGAATTCTGAACTGAACTGAACTGAACCGCCAACCCCAGGATTCCATAGAATCTTCACAGCCAGCCAATCATATGAGGTCTTCTTGCTTCACACAGCCAATCGTATGAGGTCTGTACCTGCCTGACACAGACAAACAGACAAGATCACTTGCAAACTTTGACTTTTATATAGTAGATACATTTTTTTTAGAACAAGCCCAATGCATTTTGGCCTATATATACATTTCAATGGCCTCTGTATATAATTCACTGGCCTTTTGATAACCAATCATAAATGTCAAATCAAAAATCAAAAGGACAATACATAATTATACCATAATATATGAATAAAACATCTTAATACATTTAATTTTTGTATATTGCTTAAAGCCCGAACATACCAATATGCTGTTCAGCAGCAGACATTTCTGGAGCTGAAAATCTCGTTCCATTTGTTGGGCCAACAATGAACTAGACAGACAGTCTCAAAGTGTTTGTTTGTTTGTTTTTGTTTTTACTCATTTTTCCTTGGATGCTGTTGGGTGCCCTCCAGGACTTGCCTTCTTTGTCATTTGGGGCATGGGAGAACTCTAATTGGGGGCAAGGGCAGATGCCGTCTGCAGTCTTTTCAGGACAGAGAAGGCACGAAGGGCATGAGATTCTGGGCCAAAGCACGGGGAAGAGGAGAAGAGTGCTCTAGCCTAGGTCCTGCAAGCACGAACTGAGTCCTGAGGTTGTGGCTTGGCTGGGGCCTGCAAACACTGGCTGAGAGGAGCCGGCTTCATGTGTACCTTGGAGGAGGGATTGGCATCTGGTGAGCATTTGGGAGCTTGGAGGAAACGACAGCTCTCATAGGATGAATTAGGCTTAGAGGCTGGAAATCCTCTGTCCCCAAATCTGGCACCATTTCCGCACTGGGCTGTTATAGCTCGATGATTCCACTTTCAACCTCCTATGGAATCCTGAGGTTTGCAGTTTAGGGAGGGGCCTTTAGAATTCTCAGCCAGAGAGCTCTTGGGCCTCAGAAAACTACAAACCCCAGAATTCCAGAGGACATTGAAAGTGGAATGATAGCACTATAACAGTGTAGTGCAGAAAGGCCGTACAACACTGGAGACCACGATATGAATCCCAATCAGTCATGGAAACACATTGGGTGACCCTGGGCAAGTCACACTCTCTCAGTCTCAGAGGAAGGCTGTGGCAAACCCCTTCGGAACAAACCTTGCCAATAAACCCGGTGATAGGTTGGCCTTAGGGCTACTGTAAGTCAGGAATGACTTGAAGACACACAACAAACCAAGAATGTGATAACAGTGATTATGAACTAGGAGCCAACATACAAAACATCCTGGCCATTTCCACACTGGACTGTTATAGTGCTTTTATTCCACTTGGAACATCCTATGGAATCCTGGGGTTTGCAGTTTCGGGAAGGGCCATCCGGCCCCTCCCGAAACTGCAAACCTCAGGGTTCCATAGGATGTTGCAAGTGGAATAATAGCGCTATAACAGTGTAGTGCGGAAATGGCCCCAGGTGGCCAAAGTTTGATGAGAACCACTGTTGTAAAGCATCCCTATGAGAACTCAGAACCAAAGAAGAAGGAGCTGGCCACAAAGTGGAATGGGACAGAGTGAGTCCAGGCACCCGGGAAAGTATGGAAGACTGCAGAGAGGAGAGGAGGAAGGCATAGGACTTCCTGTTACACCCACTGAAAAACTACCACTGGAGTCATTAGAGGCACCTACAGATAAGCCTGAACTTGCTCAAAACCTTCTATTTCATTGAGTGATGGTGAAGAGGAGTGCCTTTGATGCCAAGCTACCTGCAGGGTGGGGTGAATGACACTTGGTTTCCTCCTCTAGCTAGAATGGGTTGAACATATGCCTGCAGGAAACAGCAGTAAAGTTACTTTCACTGGCAGCTGGTAGCTTCCTTGTTCATGGGGTTGTGCGTCCATTCTGAACATTTCCATTCTGAACATCCGTTCTGAAGTTTAACATTGGTCTCCACAGTACTAAATCTCATCCCCCAAAATAGCTTCCGCAACTTGGATGGGCCAGTTAAGTTTGCACCATAACCCAAAGCAGACTCAAAACATCACTAATATGGAAACCACTGCTGGTATTTTTTTTTTTTTGGACCATAATGGAACAGGAAGATTCCAGGAGCTATAGTCGAAAAAAGTTATTTCTCTATGCTATCCACGGTGCAGTGGTTTGAGCATTGGACTATAGTCCTGGAGACCAGGGATGGATTCCTTGCTGGGCCATAGAAACCCCCTGGGTGACTTTGGCTGTGTCAAACACGCTCACCCCAGGAAATCCCATGATAGATTCATCTTAGGGTTGCCATAAGTTGAAAACGACTTGAAGGTAACCAACAGCAACAGCAATGCAAATTGGGGAAGAAGGAAATGGTTAGATCAGGGAAACTGACCCATGGGGCTTGACATGATGCTGGGTTATTTTGGGAAAATAGGGCACCCTCTCCCCTGGGAACAGATATGGGCCTCCTCTTAGCTTGTGCCCTTTTCCCACAACCTCAGTCCATGTTGGTGCGTACCAAGTATACAAATTCAGGATGGAATACATTTATAAAGAAATAAATTTGAAGCATTGAGCATGTGAGATTTTCTCATGGTAAACCTGTGGCACATCACTACTTGCATTCAACACTGTTTGGAACGTGGAAGAGTGTTGCATATCATAAGCTTTAATCCTATTGTTATTTTTAAACAGAAGAGACCCACTGAATCAATGGATTTGCCAGCCTGTTGATTCAACCTTTGATTCTATTGGTGTACTTTAGTTCGGATGGATCAATAGAATTCAAGCTCCTAACACAGACAGAAGAATCAAACCCCATGAGATTTACAAATATAAGACAAAGAGAGTTTAAACTCTCCTCCCCTGGGCCTTGACCTAAAATGGAAAGAAGTCTTTAAAAGCTGGCGTAGAAAAAAAACATGCTTCACACTAAATATAAAATAAGCATACATGCCTTCCTCCAACACGATGTTGCAGTGGTATCTGAGTCTATCCGTGTTGCACAGCAGAGTTCATCTGATATAGCTATGCACTACTGATTGAGTTAACCTTTCCATTTCTGGAGCATTTCATAATAGACACAAGGGAAACTGTCTGTCTGTCTGTCTTTCTGGCTGTCTAGGTGACTAAAACACTAACAGTATTTCTCCCAGGTCTGTTCTGGATGCCGAGCGCCGCAATGCGTGGGGGTGTGGCCAGAGCACGTGGAGCCATGGCTATGGGCCGGGATGCCCAAAAAACATTGCTGTCTGTGGCAAATCGCCCCACCTCCGTGTCCCTATGCAATTGTGTGTGTGTGTGTGTATTTTTTTTTCTTGAAGCATTTAACAAACAGAACTAAAAAAAAATAACATGAGCAAAATATTTTTGCTTCTGTCTTCTTCAGTTGCTCAGGATGAAACGTTTCATAACAAAATTTATAAATTTCATATTAAACAAGAGGTTTCATCTTGAGCAACTGAAGAAGGCAACATTTTTGTGCCTCTGCCGGTTAGGAAACTATTGTGATTGTGTTGGGGAGTGCTGAGGAGGGCAAAGTATGGCCCACTGGGCCCCAAAATGTGGCTCTTGAAACCCCCTAAATCCAGCAAAGAACCAGGACACCCACCCCCCAAAAAAATTTAAAAATACCTGGGTGATTTTTTTGGCCCTCAAATCTTCCGAAGAACTCAAAATCACTGCAAAAAAATATCCTTCTAACCCCAAATTTCCCATTGTTCTTGTGTGAATTAAAGCTATCTCTGACTTATGATAACGCTAAGATAAACCTGTCATGGGCCATTTCTGCACTAGAGTGTTATAATGCTATTATTCCACTTTCAACATCCTGTGGGATCCTAGGGTTTGCAGTTTAGGGAGGGACCATGGTGTTTTCTTGACAGAATTTATTCAGAGGAAGAGTTGTCCCTGCCTTCCTCTGAGGCTGAGAAAGTGTGAATTTCTGAAGGTCCCCCAGTGGGTTTCCATGGCCAAGTGAGGAACTGAAGTCTGGCCTCCAGAGTCCTACTCCAATTCTCAAACCACGTTTACTCTCCCAACTCCCCATAACCCCCCAAAAGAAAAAAGCATCTGAAAACTGATCATTTCCAATGTGGGCATGAAGAATAATTTAAAAATTATGTGGGAATTATTTCTTTTGTATTCACATGAGGGCAATTTTGTTTTGCTCTGAGATTCCATGTGTGCTCATAATCACAAGCTTTGCTTGCTGCATGTTTAATTCAGCCTCTGGTTCCTTTTGTGTTTTAACCATTCGTCATCATATCATTAATCATTAATACTTATTTCATTCTCATTAGGGCACTCACATTTGTGTTTGGGTGTTGTGCTTTCCTTTTCATTTTTCACAATTTTTCTGCTGGCCACTGGGGCGATTTTTCCATAGCCTGCTCCCTTCAGCTGCCATTTTGTGTTATGCGGGGGACCTACAGACAGTGCATTGCCCTGTGGCATGGCGGGTTTAGTGAAATGGCAGCTGGCACCAAAAGGGACACTTGATCCAGCTGACAGTGGCCATTTTATCTCAGAATGACCAAGGATCGACACAATTTCAACAAGCCTTCTAGGGAAAACAAAACGGTCACCACCAAAGGTGATCTTCTGCAGCCACTGACACCATTTCCAGTGCCACAGATTAGCAAAGCAGGGCACGGAGTCCCAGTGGACTGTAGAGAAGAAGATGACAGCAGAGAAGGATTTCGACAGGGAAAATACAGAACTCTGGGGTGGTATGCTGCTGTTGGTAGTTAGAGAGAGCGTGCAGGAACCTTGACACCCAAGTAATTGTTTTCTTTTGGCAGCCACATGCTTCCCATCAACCCATTCCTTTCAATCCGCTCTGCCACTCTTTCCTTCCATAGCTTGGGAAAGTTACTTTGGAGCTGAGAATTCTCAAAATCCCCCTGGAGTTTGGTCTTTGCCTGAGAGTCCCAGCCAGCACAGTATCATGGGATGTAAGGACTTGATGACAGGTACAAAATCTCAGGCCTTTTCCACAGGATGTCGTCATTCCGCACTGGGGACAGGAGAAGGATGGGACCCAGACAACGGTTCTGCATGCATCCAGGTCCTGTCCTTCTCCTCGTCCCCAGGTGGTGTGATTGTGCAGTAAATCACTGGTGGGTTTTCCCCATCAATGACTGGTGATCACACCACCATCCTGCCACCCACCTACACTTACCTGGTGTGGAAGTGCAATGGCTGCACTTCCTGCCCCAGTGCAGCTTGGGAAAGTACCCAGCTGCTGGCAGAGACAATGCCAGGACCCACACCAGAATTCTTCTGAATACGGCAAGCTGAGGAGAGGGTCTCAGAATCACAAGGTTGGAAGAGATCCCAAGGAACATCTCGTCTAGCTTCCTACCATACATGAATGCACGCTCCTGAGAGTTGACCATCCAATGTTTGTTTGAAGACCTGCAAAGAAGGATATGACACCATCCTAAGAGGATATGACTGGAATTACTCAAAGGCGGGGGCTTCTTATAACCAGAGGAAGTTGCTTTTTCTGCTCCTACAATCTCCCAGCCAGGCTATCTGGGAAACTTTCTTCCCTTTTCCCTTTACTTCCCTTTTCTTATTCATCCCTGTCTCTGGGTTCCTACCTTGTTAACTAACTCCGCATCACCTGCAATTTCTGCTCACCACACCAGGAATAACAGGGGCTGGCTGGCTGGAAGGTGTTAGCACTTTGCCTCCTTGCTGCTGCTGTCCAACTGGGTTTTCGCATCACTTATCTGTTACATGATTGCCTGGTAGCAATGGTGATGATGATGGGCCTATCTCTGAGCAACTCAGGTCCTTGCAACAGATGCTTCCCGTGTCTAGGTTCCGTTCATTAGGAGCTGGTGAGTGAGTAATTGGGAAAGAGTGCCACCACCCACCTCTAGTCCCATTTTGCATCTCTCAGTGCACAGCTTACCGCTTTCCCATTGACTAAGCACAGCACAGCCATCTAGGTTCAACTGATGGTGGAAAATGGCTGATATCCTGTTAGTGAGCAAGGAATGCATCACACTGTTGTCACTGTTGTTGCTGTTGTTATTGTTTTGGCAGTCAGAATTCTGTACCAAATATGCAATGGCCAAAAATCCTCCTTCTCATAAAAACACACTGTGAATGGAGGAGCCAGGCAAGCCTGGCTGAAGGCAGCCAATCACAGCTGAGGAAATGGTATCAAGGGAGGGATTGTGGGGAGGAAATGTTAGCAAACTGAGGCTTGTCTCTATCAGCAGGGAAAAGGTGACCCAGAGAGAGGGAACAGATTTCAGAGAGAAAGGAACAGATGGAACAGAGACAGAAGAATCAGACAGAGGAAAGAACTGACTGTGGTCTTGGGAAGCTATGAATGATTGAGACATTCAAGGGTTAACACTTCATTTTCTCATATCTTAATAAACTTCGACTTGTTTGCTTTTACCATTGTTTTTCTCTATTTCTATTAAGTTTGGTAGAGGGCCTGGTGAGGCTTATTACATCAAACCCACCAAAAAAACATGGCCAGTGGTCCACAATAGGTAGTCACCTTGAGGCCCAAATATGCAATCAAAGAAAGGATTGTGGAAAGAGGGGCAAGGTGAGTGACAGGAACCCAGGATTGGAATTGCAGGGCCAGCCTGGTAGGGGTACTCATCATATCCGCCTCTTCTTTTCTTCTCCCACCAGCAGCACCTCCTGGTCATTTCCTGGCTGGTGGAGATCAGGGGAGGAAGCATCCTGCTATTTTCCATATAGCTGGACATGCAGCAAGAGGCACCCTCTGAGATCTCCTGGAGGTCTTTGGATCCTTGTCAGCTGTCTCTCACCTCCCATGAGTGACAAGCCTAAAAATTTGCTACAGAGTTTATCTGCATCCTTCTTCCACTGTGGTGGTAGAAGTAAGGTAAAGGCGGCCATTTTGGCAAGCATTGACTTTGGACAGAAGTAGTCAACTGTGAAGGGCCGGGGGCCATCTCCCCACACCCATGGTTCCTCTGCAGGCCATACCATTGGTCCCAGCATCACTGGAATGGATTCTACATCACTTCTAGTATCCAGAATTAACTAAATAGGAAGATTTTGACTGCTTTTTCAGGGTTGCATGGAATAATGGGGTTCAAAGAGATCCAAATTTCCATGTACTTATAGGGAGGTTATTAGCTTTCAGGCAAAGTTTTGGGTAAAAATACCCTGGCGTTTCTTGGGTCTTTATTGTTCTTGTTAACTGCTATCAATCAAGTCAACTCATGGTGACTCTCTGAATGTGAGACCTCCATGTCACCCTATCATCAACAACCCTTCTCAGATCTTGCAGATTCAGGGCAACCATGGCTTCCATGATTGAGTCTATCTCAATCATGCACATCCTCCATCTGTGAGTGGTGAGAAATTTCAGGAGTGCAGCCCTTACCCTAGTTTGGTTTTCCATGGAAAAAGGTCATTGGAATCTTCTTGGCATTGCATAATATCTGTATTTATTTGCATAGATATGAGTTAAGCTGAGGTGGAGGCACACCAATCAAATGTTCCATCAGACAGGCAAAGCCCTCTGCTCCCACATCCAACCTTTGGGGAAGAAGTCAACAACTCAAAAGGCTTTGAGAGACCATGCTCACCTCTGTGTCTCTACCCTAGTTCAGCATTCAAGATTAACAGTGGCAGCCAGCAGCTTCCATAACATCATTGGTCATTCAGTCCAAACCCCTGCCCCATCGTGCAAGAATGCATAACTAAAACACACCCTAACTATAGTCACCCAAACTCTGTTTAAAAATCTCAAAAGAAGGGGAGTCCCCACTCTCCAATGCAGCGTGTTCCACTGTCAAACAGCTCTTACATTCAGGAAGTTCTTCCTAATGGTTAGGTGAAATCCATTTCCTTGTAATTTGAACCCACTGGTTCATGTTCTGGTCTCTGGAACTACAGAAGACTAACTTGGTCTATCAGCTATTATATCTCAGTCTTCTCTTCTCCAAGCTGAACATATCCAGGTCCACAAGCCATTCCTGCACGGCTTGGTTTCCAGACCTCTGACCATCTTGGTTGCCCTCCTCTGAACATCTTCCAACTTGCCAATATCCTTCTTGAACGATGGTGCCCAGAACCAGACACAGGACTCCAGGTGAGGTCCAACCAAATCAGCAAGGCTGTGAATCCAGATTTTATCCCACTCTTTAAAGAAGATATCCAAGGTACTGATTCCTATCTCCAGAATGAGTCCAGCACCTTGGGGAGGTCCTTAATGTTCAGACTGAAATACAGAGTGCATTCACTGCCCCACAGACATGGGATCTACCAACTGCCAACAAGGTTAAATGAACTTGTGCAGTGTGGCTCATGTCAGCCTCATACTTTCTAGCTTTTCCCACCCACATGAAAAGTGATGGGTCTAAAGAGAAGAACCTACCCATGGAGGTTCTTCAGAAAGGCCAGAACCCTGATTCTGCATGGTTCTGCCCTTCAGACACATCACTTTTCATGTGAGTCAAGTAGCAAAAGGGAGGGACCGGCACGACCTTCCTCCTCATGTTTTGCTGCTTTAGGTCCCATGCTGCAAGAAATGCAAGATATAAACTACATAAATAAAAATAAAAAAGTACTCAACTCTGAAAAAGAACATTTAAGAAAGGTTTAAGTCCTTCTCCAAATAGCGTTCTTTTCTCTCCACGCACAGACAGCAATCTTCCCAGGAATGGCATGAAATTTGTATTGTTCTTCCACAATGCCACCAAAAATAGCTTCCAAAAACACCTGTTTCCTCATCACTGTTGGAAATTCACCTGCACTTTCCCTCCTGAAAAAAGATAGATGTCAACGCCATTACAGTCCAGCAATCCTATCAGTTTTATTCACCTCTTCCTGTTGAAATCCAGGTATTTTGAAAATTTTAGTTGAACAGGTGAAAGGTTGGCCAATGGCAGAAATGGACGAACTATTGCCCTGGGGGACAGCATACAGGATCCCACAGGGCTGTTTTTGAGGCCTGCCAGAACCTTTTCCATTTTCGGAAACTCTTCCAAATTAACCCCAGGAAATATGGGGAGCAATTTTATCACCCCTTCCCTACTCTTATACCTGGTTTATTACAGCATAAGGCAGGGACAGGAAATTGCAGGAGGGCAGGGGCCAAGCCCCACCCCACCCCAAAAACCCCCAGACACAGGCCACACACCTCTCCGTACACCACAGGCCCAAATCTTTCCCTTTTCCTGTACTGTCCCTCTCAAAATGGCAACACGAAGTGACAATGCATTAGAGCATTAGAAGGAAGTTCTTGACAGTGAGAGCGGTTCAGCATTGGATCCAATTGCCTAGAGAGCAATTAAGCAGTCAGTTTCTAATCACTTAGAAAGCAACGCGGTAATCACAAGACGTCAACATGGATTTCTCAAAAATAAGTCATGCCAGACTAATCTTATCTCTTTTTATGATAGAGTTACTAGCTTGATAGATGAAGCGAATGCTGTGGATGTAGCACTTCTCGATTTCAGTAAGGTCTTTGACAAAGTTCCACATGACGTTCTTGCAAAGAAGCTAGTAAAATGGGGGCCGGACAGGGCTACTGTTAGGTGGATTTGTAATTGGTTGACCGACCGAACCCAAAGGGCGATCAGGAATGGCTGCTTTTCACCCTGGAGAGAAGTGACTAGCGGGGGCCACAGGGTTCTGTCCTGGGCCCAGGGCTGTTCAATATCTTCATCAACGACTTGGATGAAGGAATAGAGGGCATGCTCATCAAATTTGCAGATGACACCAAAATGGGAGGGGTTGCTAATATGCCAGAGGACAGGATCAAAATTCAAAATGACCTGGACAGAGTGGAGAGCTGGGCCAAAGCTAACAAAATGAAATTCAACAGAGAGAAGTGTAAGGTTCTACACTTAGGTAGAAAAAATGGAATACAGAAATATAGGATGGGGGACACGTGGCTGGATGGCAGTACGTGTGAAAGGGATCTAGGAGTCCTAATAGACCACAAGCTGAACATGAGTCAGCAGTGTGATGCGGCAGCCAAGAAAGCCAATGCAATTCTCGGCTGCACCAATAGGAGTATGGTGTCTAGATTGAGGGAAGTACCGGTACCACTCTACTCTGCTTTGTTTAGACCTCATCTTGAATCCTGTGTCCAGTTCTGGGCACCCCAATTCAAGAAGGACATGGTCAAGCTGGAGCAGGTCCAGAGGAGGGCAACCAAAATGGTGAAGGGCCTGGAAGCCATGAAGCCCTATGAGGATAGACTTAGAGAGCTGGGTATGTTCAGTCTGCAGAAGAGAAGGTTAAGAGGGGACATGATAGCCATGTTTAAATATTTGAAGGGATGCCATGTAGAGGAGGGAGAGGGCTTGTTTTCTGCCGCTCCAGAGACCAGGACAAGGAGCAATGGATTCAAGCTGCAGGAAAGGAGATTCCACCTGAACCTCAAGAAGAACTTCCTGACGGTCAGGGCTGTCCAGCAGTGGAATCTGCTGCCTCGGAGTGTGGTGGAGTCTCCTTCTTTGGAGGTTTTTAAGCAGAGGCTGGATGGCCATCTGTCGGGAGTGCTTTGAGGGTGTTCCTGCATGGCAGGGGGTTGGACTGGATGGCCTGTGCGGTCTCTTCCAGCTCTACATTTCTATGATTCTATGAGATGGTGAGCTTTCCTTCCCTGAGCCATTTCCACACGAGTCTGTTATAGCGCGATGATTCCACTTTCAACCTCCTATGGAATCCTGGGGTTTGCAGTTTCTTTCCCTTTTCCTGTACTGGATTCCATAGGAGGTTGAAAGTGGAATCTTCACGCTATAACAGACTCGTGCAGAAATGGCCCTGGACGTCTCCCTGCAATGAGTAGGGGTTGGACCTGATGGCCCACGGGACCCCTTCCAACTCTATGGTTCTATGTTTCTAAATACTCTATATCATTAACTATATACTCTAAATACTCTATATCATTAACTATATCATTGCTTGTGCATTAACACAAGCAAATTTATAAATAAATCAAATACACTAAAAACTTATTAAGCATAACGAGACATTAAAATGGATCTAAAAGACTGAAAAAATCAAAATGATATACCTCAGTATCTCAGATGACTCAGGGAGACCCAATGAGGCTTCCCACTCCCAGATCCTCCTTCCCACACAACATTTTGACTCCTTTCCTTTTCTGCCAGAATCATAGAGTTGGAAGAGACCCCAGGGGCCACCCAGTCCAACCCCATCCTGCCATGCAGGAAGACACATCAAAGCACTCCCGACAGATGGCCATCCAGCATCTGCATAAAAACCTCCAAAGAAGGGCACTCCAACACACTCCATTGAGGCAGCAGTAGATTCCACTGCCGGACAGCTCTGACCATCAGGAAGTTCTTCCTGAGGTTTAAGTGGAATCTCTTTTCCTGCAGCTTGAATCCATTGCTCCATGTCCTAGTCTCTAGAGCAGCAGGAAACAAACCCACTCCCTCCTCGACATAACGTCCCTTCAGATATTTAAACATGGCTATCATGTTTATGGCTATGAGACAGTGCTGCTCATAGCAGTGGTCCATAGACTGATGCCATCAACTGGGCGTGGTCCCTGGAGGGTTCTAGGAAAGGAAAAAAACAACAACTCGGGCTAACGTGCACAAATATAATACAAATGTCCTGATTTGGCAAGGACAATCCCAGTTCATCCTCTGCCATTTCTCGTTTTCAGCTGCTTTTACTATGTCCCGCTTCCTCTCTCCTCCTCCAACTTTTCCCCTTTTTTTCTCAGTATACTTAGGTTGCTGCAAATGGACTTCAAAGATAGTTTGCACCCAATTAACTTAGCAGGGGGTAGAGAAGAGGAGGGGGCAAAATATTACCCTTCCCAGTAGTTTCTGGCAAGAGGTAACTGCCGCAGCTTCCCCTAAATTGTGTGTTCTTCCTCATTAGTAACCTCTACCATCTTGGCCACACTCTGATGTTGTTTGGTCACAGATGGCCCAGTTGTCATCTGGAAAATGTTGGGTGGCTGGATGGTCCCATTCCCTGGCACGCTGGGAAACCTAATTGCAAGTCCCCTACATCAGATAGCTTAAGAAGCATTGGTGTTGGCTTTAACATCATGCCTTTGTTAATTCCACAATGGCATCTTAAAACCCAGAATGACGACGGCGTCAGGGAATTAGTAGTGATCTCCGTTCAGCTGATGGAGTTCAGCTGATGCGAGAACCGAAATAGAAGAAAGGTTGACGTGTTGTTTATGGTGTGTTTCAGCGGAAAGGAGGGACCGTGAAGTGAAAACAGAGAAGGTGGGGGAGATGAGGGGGGAAAGGGAGGGAGAGAGGAGAAGAAGAGGAGGAAGGAGGAGAGGAATCATAGAATCATAGAAATGTAGAGTTGGAAGAGACCCCAGGGGCCATCCAGTCCAACCCTCTGCCATGCAGGAATTCCCTCAAAGCACTCCTGATAGATGGCCATCCAGCCTCTGCTTAAAAACCTCCAAAGAAGAAGGAGACTCCACCACACTCCGAGGCAGCCGATTCCACTGCCGGACAGCCCTGACCATCAGGAAGTTCTTCCTGAGGTTCAGGTGGAATCTCCTTTCCTGCAGCTTGAATCCATTGCTCCTTGTCCTGGTCTCTGGAGCGGCAGAAAACAAGCCCTCTCCTTCCTCTACATGGTATCATTCCTTACACTTCTCTCTGTTGAAAGAGTGATGGAGCAAAGAAAGAAATGGAGGCAAAGGGTGGGAGGAAAGAAAATTGTTTAGCAAACCTTTGGGGGTACAATAGTAAATGCTGAAGTGCAGGCAGTTGTCCTAAATGCGGGCAGCTGTCAGATTATGACAGATAGTTATGCTAGCTGAGGCTCGGGCAGTTGCATTGGGCTGAGGGATATTCTGTGGCTTTTGGTGCCCACGCGGAGATTGCAAAAATGCAGGCAGTGGATAGCATAGCGACAAACCAGTTCTAGCTGTTTCTCACCCCACCGGCAGCTGGTCTTTTGTTATTTTTGTCGTTGTCGTTTAGTGCCATCAAGTCCGCTCCAACCTATGGTGACCTGTAAGTGAATGGGCTTTTGTAAAGCCAATGAATCTTAATTGCCTGTTCTAGACCAAGCCACCCCGAAATCATAGAATCATATTGCTGGAGGAGACCACAACAGCCATCCAGTCCAGCCTCCTACCATGGAAGAAACAAAGCATTCCCAACATATGGCCTTCCAGCCTCTGGCTGAAACTCTCCAAAGAAGGATACTCCACCACACTCCCAGCCAGCAGCATATTCCACTGTCAGACTGTTCTTACCATCAAGAAGTTCTTCCTAATGTTTAGGTGGAATCTCTTTTTCTGCATTTGAAGCCATTACTCTGTGTCCTAGCCTCTGGAGCAGCAGAAAACAAGCTTGCCCCATCTTCCATACAACATCTTTTCAAATGCTTAAACATAGCTATCATATCGCCCCTTAACCGTCTCTTCTCCAGGCCAAACAGCTCCCTAAGCCTCTCCTTGTAGGGCTTCATGGTTCCCAAGCCTTTGATTATTTTGGTTTCCCTCCTCTGGACACATTCCAGCTTGTCAATATCCTTTTTGAACTGTGGTGTCCAGAACTGGACACAGGATTATTCGAGGTGGGGTCTGACCAAAGTGGAATAGAGTGATACCATCACTTCCCTTAACCTAGACACTATGTTCCTATTGATGTAGCCCACAATCACATTGGCGTTTTTCGCTGCTGCATCACACTGCTGACTCACGTTTGGTTTGTGGTGTACTAGGACTCCTAGATCCCTTTCACATGTTACTGTGGTCAAGCCAGGTGCTTGCAACAAATACTTGCAACAGAGAAGGCTCACAACAACGCCTCCTCGCTACAAAAATCCCATTGCATGGCAATGGAGAAGGCTCCCAACAAACATTCCCCCAGGGAACTGTGGATGGATTTTTCCAGTGAGAAGAGCCCAACTGACAGGCATCACACTCCTGGACCTTCTGCATAAATACGTCGGAGATATTTTCAACTGCTTGTTGTTCCTGCGCTTCCGAGTTCTTTCAAGCCATTTCCGACTTAGGCAACACAAAGGCAACCGTATCACGGGGTTTTCTTCACCAGATTTGTTTAGCAAAGTTTTGCCTTTGCCTTCTTCCGAGGCTGAGAGAGTCTGACTTGCCCAAGATTACCCCGCGGGTTCTCATGGCTTAGTGAGGTTTCGAGCCCTGGTTTCCTGGAGTCGTACACCATTTCCGCACTACGATGCTCTCCCGCTTTGGTGAAAACCTTGGCACCTTTTCGTGAAGGGCCGGGCTCTGGAACTGCCTCTTTTAGGTCCAAAGGGTGGGGAAGAAGTCAACCCTCGAGGCAGAGCTGGGGGCTTTGCCCTCACTTTAAGTCCTGCAACTTAGGGGGGTACCTTAGGGTCTGCTTTCTGGTAGACGGCCGGCCAGGGAGCAACCCAGCTATTGGGTTGCCCTCAGGGCTAAGGTTGCTCACGCAAACGAAGGCTGACTCGGGGGTGAGACTGGCCTCAGCCGGACCTCATTAGGTTGCTCCCCACTCATTCCCTTCAGGTTCAACCAGCTTAACCAGGTCAGAGGTTAATCTTCCGGTCCCAATCTTCTCTGTCTGGCCTCATTTCTTCCCTGGTTGGGCATTGTGACAAAGTTGTGGGAGTGTGCCCATCCCGAGTGCCAGGGCAGCCTGGAAGCAGGTTGCTAGGTAACCAGAATAGCTCCTCAGGAGAGAAGCCCAGCCCAGCCGCATGTGGGAGGGGCGGGTGGCTGAGAGGAAAAGTTATATAAAGCCAAGTACCGGGGATATTGGGATTCCTTCAGTGAGACCTAGCAAGGAGCTAGGGAGCAGAGTCCCTCAGCTGGTCAGAGAGTGTGACTGTTTTGGAAGATTTAGTTCTCAGTGGAACGCTAATGAAAGGCAGAAAATAATTAAGCCCTAGTAGGATCTGGTCAGAGAGTGTGACCCAGACTAGGGGTTAATTCTTTGGTGGGAGTTTAGCCAAAGCGCTGTTATCCAATCATTGTGCCTTTTACGAAAGTCTGAAGATATAGTTGAACTGTTACTTAGCGGGAAGTCACCTGTTATACTGTCTAAAAAGTGCACTAAGGACATGTATCCACCATGACTTTGCATTCGAAGTCAAATATACTAGTATATTCTTACTGTTATCTTAATAAATGTTACAGTTTATTTTCGCAAACACTGACTCCACTGAGTTGCATGCAGTATAAAGCGTATGAAGTGAAGAATCTGGGAGCAGGAAGGGCCCGTCACAGTCATCAATACCGGTTTTCTGCAGAAAGGAAATATAGCACAGCCACCATGCAACTGCTGAGTGCAGATCTGTAGGATTTGCATGATAGGATCTGGGCCACTGAATGCTGATTTAGACTACACAGGCGTTATGTAGGATCACAGCTCCAATGCCTTTCTCCTTCCCTTCAGCAGCCTTTCTTTCGCCACTCAGAGAAATCAGTGCAGCTGGGCACCGTTGCTTTCCGGAGAGATGATAGGTTCCCTTATTTCCTCGCTTGCTCTTGTTTCTCTCACAGTTCACCCCCCTCCCCGTGCACAGAGCACATATGCGCATGGGCACATTCCACCATCCAGGCATTTGAGCTTGCCTGGGTTCCAAATGGGTGCAGCTGGCATAGCAAGAGCAAAGAACGCCATACGCCAAGTGCCAGCTCAATTCATGGCATGTGCATAATTCATGGAGCCAGTTGGAGACTGGAGAGAGTGGGTGAGGCTGGCATCGAAGCCAGTGGAAGACTCTGGGTTAGCGGTGTTCAGAAATGTGGCTCCCAAATGTTCCCAAAAATGCAGAGAGGCAGATGAGGGAGCTTCTCTTTCTGTCATGATAATGAGAATCCCAAACCCTTAAGAGCTCCCATGCACACACGGAGATCTGCCCAAGGCAAATGTTCAATAATAATACGATCCTATAATGTAATAAGTGTTGCATAACATTTTGTAATAACAATATGTTACTGGTTAGTTTAATTGTGTTTAAATATCTGCTTTCATATGCTATCTGTAATATGTCTGCTTTGATTTGTAAGCAGACATGAGTTCCAGGTCTATGGAAAGAAATAATAATAAAAATAACAACAACAACAGCAATTCTGTCTTTCCCACAAGGTTCTTTTTTTTTAAAGCAACATTAGCATTGGAAAGATCATGAAGGAGGACGCAGGAGGGTGCCAGGTTGCAGCAGCTTATATCCTCTGAAGATGCCGGCCACAGATGCAGGCAAAACGTCAGGAGAAAATACTAACAGAACACGGAAAACGCACAACAACCTTTGCAGCAGCTTGTTTGCAGTCCGCAGTGCAATAAAGGCTGAGCTGGGAGAGCGTGAGATTCTAGACTGGCTAATGCTCCTGTAGCCCCATGTCCAATAGGCAAGGTGAGCAGCAGTTGCCTCCAGCTGGGCATGCCCGAAGAGCAAGACAAAGCAAAAAAGGGGACAGCAGATTAAACTTCTCTCACAAGTTATAGCAATATAGCAGTTACATTTCTATACAGCTTATCAAGGCAAAGCACTCTCCAAGCACATCACAATGTGTTTTTAGCTAATTGTCCCCAACAAGCTGGGTACTCATTTTACCACCCTATGGAAGGATGGAAGGCTGAGTCAACCTGGAGCCCAGCAGGATCGAACTCACAACATTGTGGCTGCAGTACCGGCATCTAACCACTGTGCCACCAGGGGTCTATAGTTACCTCAGTTACCCTCAGCATGTTTTTTTTTTAAAAAAAGATTTTTTAAAAAAGATTTTTAAATAGATTTTTTTTAAAAAAAGGATAGATCTGTAAGTTAGGCTACCAAAACAGAAATCGTAAGAAAGTAGACACTGGTGAAAGAAAGAAAAAAGAATTATCCCTGGATGCACTAACTCAGTATACGGTTGGCTTTCCATATTTGCAGATTTCACTTTCAAGGATCTTATTACTTGCAAGTTTCTCCAACCCCTGCCACCACTCCTCAAGTGAGTCTTTTGGCCATGCAGCCCTTTAAAAACCTGCCTCCGGTCCTCCATCTTCACCAGCCCCTGCCTGGCCAGCTAAGGACAGCTCACAGCTTGATTTCCTCAGAAGTGATCTTGCCAGTTCCTTCCACTGAAATAGAGCCTACAACACTTGGTATTCATTGGCAATCTCCCATCCAAGTACCAACCAGGGCTGACCCTGCTTAGCTTCCAGGATCAGGCGTGATCTGGTGCCTTTAGGCTATTCAGGATGTATTTTTCTCAAAGAATGGGCAGGGGGTAGTGGTCTGAGTGTCAGATGGTGACACTGGGATACCAGGATTTGAATCGCTGCTTGGCCTTGGAGATTGACTGGGTGACCTTGCCCAACTCACACTCTCTCAACCTCAGAGGAAGGCAAGGGCAAACCTCCTCTAAATAAATCTTACCAGGAAAACTGTAGGATAGGGCTGCCATGAGTTGGTTTCAACCTGAAGGCATAAAACAACACCAACATATATTCATAGAATCATAGAATCCTAGAGTTGGAAGAGACCCCAGGGGCCATCCAGTCCAACCCCCTTCTGCCATACAGGAAGACACGGTAAAAACGCTCCCAACAGACGGCCATCCAGCCTCTCTTTAAAAACCCTCCAAAAAAGAGAGGAGACTGCACCACAGTCCATGAAGGCACCATATTCCACTGCTGAACCGCTCTTACCATCAAGTTCTTCCCAGTGTTTAGGTGAAATCTCTTTTCCCAAAGTTTGAAGTCATTGCTCCATGTCCTAGTCTCTGGAGTAGCAGAAAAAACTTGCCCCATCTTCCATATGACAGTCTTTCAGATATTTCAACGCGGCTATCATATCATCTTTCAACCTTCTCTTTTGCAGGCCAAACATACCTACCTCCCTACGCTGCCCCTCATATGGCTTCATGGTTTCCAGATATTTTACTATTTTGGTCACCTTCCTCTGACAGTAAAACCAGTTTGACAGTGGAATTAGCTGCTGCCTGGGAGCGTAGTGGAGTCTCCTCCTTTGGAGATTTCTGAACAGAGACTGGATGACCATCTGCTGCAAATGCTTTGAGTTTGTATTCCTGCACACCACTGTGGAACTGCTTTTACCATCAGGAGATTCTTCCTAACGTTTAGGCAAAATTTCTTTTCCTATAGTTTGAGTCCATCGCTCTGCGTCCTAATCTCTGGAGCAACAGAAAACAAGTTTGCTCCATCTTCAATAAGACATCCCTTCAAATACTGAAACGTGGTTATCACGTCACCCCTAAACCTTCTCTTCTCCAGGCTAAACATATTCAGCTCCCCTAAACTGCTCCCCATAGGGTTTCATGGTTTCCAGACCTTCTACCATTTTGGTCTTAGGCTCTGGAACTCGCTCCCGAGGGAGGTTCAGTCTGCTCGCATTCTACAAGCAAAAGACCTTTTGTTTAAACAGGCCTTCGGTCTTAACTAACTGGGATAGAAAGGTATGCATCCAGGCATGCTGTTTTCAGTGTGTAGTGTGTGTTATAAGTGCTTGAATTTTTAATGCCTTAAAAGTTGTGTTTCAATCTATCAAATTCTCCTTCTGTAGTTTCTAATCCTATCGTTTTTGAATCCATTTTGAATCTTTCCACCAGTTGCCTCTGCAAAAGCCAGTGTGTGGAGAAACCACATTTTGTCATTTCCTCTTTATTTTTCCAAACTATTTTATCACCTTGAATCTTTACCAGATCATGTTTTGGCTGTTATACAAATGTTTAGAGATAAAAAAAAAAAAGCTGTGTTTCAATTGCATATATGCTTTAATGCTTCTTTAAGACTCTTGTACCCTATATTGTTTTAGACTTTTTGTTTCAATTTATATTTTAAGCCACTTTGAGTCCCAGCTGGGAGAAAAATGGGATTTAAAGAAATAAATGGCTTTAAAGGAATTCTCCATGGTGCTGGAACTGTTTAGCAATAGTGTTCAGTAACAGCAAACCCTCTCTGAACAAATTTTGCCAAGAGAACCCCATGATAGACTCACTTTAGGATTGCTGACTTGAGGGCCCACAACACAACACACCTTGGAGGGCTCCATTAAACTTTGGATTGAAACCTGA
Source organism: Cyclura pinguis (assembly GCA_030412105.1). Lineage (NCBI taxonomy): Eukaryota > Metazoa > Chordata > Lepidosauria > Squamata > Iguanidae > Cyclura > Cyclura pinguis. The sequence continues at coordinate 4,079,338 of CM059601.1, forward strand.
AATGAATTCACTGCTCCACTGACATGGAAGTACTAGCCGCCACTGATTTCCATTCCTAACATTTTACACCAAAACTTCCAATGCTGTTGCCGTTTTCAAGGAAACTGAAAGGGTAGGGAATGAACATATAATCATGAACAGTTTTTCATGAAGTTCTCAACAGAGTTGGATGTAGTGGGAGGCTTAGTTTGCAATTTTTAGTCCTCTCTGGACTTTGGGCCTGACCTGTCACCCTCTTTCGGATTAAGGCACAGGGAAATGACCGTGTATTCTGCCCTTTGAATACAGAAGTCTTGTTTTTCCCAGGTGGGAGGGGAAGGCATCATTGTAGCTTCCTTCTACCATTAGTAGCTGGGATACCTTGCTATAAAAGTGTTTATTCCCCTATTTTATTTTGTATATAATTTTATAGATCGCTTTTCAGCCATGGGGCCCCCAAAGCAGCTTACAATAAAACCAGAGTACACACTGTAAGGAAACATCATAAAATGACACATAAAAAGAAAATGGAGCACATGGGCTGTTGGGAGCAGTCGAGAAACAAGCCAGCTTGCAACGGGCTGGGCAGACCAGGAACACCTTTGTAGGTTTGGGGCAGTGTGCGTTGTGGTAGCAGCCAAGGGGATGACAATCGAAGGGGTCCTGCTGCATTGTCCTAGGGACACAATTCCACAGTGGAGGCGCTACCACCAAGAAGGCTTTCTTGCCATTTATTTATACAAATCTTTTTTGTTTTGTTGTGGTATGCTTTCAAGTCATTTCTGACTTGTGATGACCCTAACGTGAACCTATCGCAGGGTTTTCTGGGGCTGAGAGTGTGTGACGTGCCCAAGGTCACCTGGTGGGTTTCCATGGCCAAGTTGAAAATCAAACCCTGATCTCCAGGGTCATAGCCCAATGCTCAAACCACTCCACTCCACGGCTCTCGTAACTGTTTATATTCCACATTACACCCCAGAGCAGCATACCAGTAAACCATTCAAAACAACTAAAAAACAACCAAGGTTGTTCTATACAGATTGAAAGCATATTAACCAATTTAATAAGTTAAAATTTTGTTTTAAAGGCTCCAATGGTTTAAAACCATATCCATATCCAGATGTAGACGAAATCAACCTGACCAAAAGATTTTGGTAAAAACTTGGTGCTGGGATGAAGTGCCGGTCAGGTCTCCAAGGGGAGGCCATTCTGCCATCAGGGTGCTATAGCGGAGAGGTCCCGCTCCCACGTCCCTCCTCGAGCACCGCTCCCACAGGGGGGAGGCAAAGGAATGTCCCTTCTGCAGACCTCAGTCCTTGGGCAGGGTTGCAAAGGAAGGCTGCAGGCACACTGGCATCCTGCGCAGTCCCTTTAAAGCTCGTGCTGTGTGATTTCTATAAAACATTCCCGGCAGCATTTGACCTGCTTTGTTGCATGCTAGCTGTGGCTTCCAAGTCATCTCCAAGGGCAGCTCCAAGTGGAGCATGGTACCGTAGTCTAATCAAGAGATAAACAGTACATGAATAATGGTGGTCATCTTATCTGTTGGAATATAGACAAGACCTACAACTTCAATCATTATAGGGTTAATGCTGTCTTAGTGAGATAGAGACAACCTTCAGCTGTAGATGTTATTTGCAGCAGCTGTGAAACCTCTGTAAGACTAGCATTTTCCTTAAGGAGCTTATCTGCTGTTGCTGCCGTTTGCCTTTGTATCCTGTTTGATCCTGCTTCATTGTGGTATTTTTGTCATTTGACATATTTTGTATTTCTACTTGCCTATATTGCTCATGTTCATTTCAACCTTTTTGACTACGTTTTCCCTTTTGTATATTGTCTTTATATAAATATTGTGTTTGCTATTTTTCTCTTTAAATAGAATTGATAAAAGAATACTTTTATTATCTGCTTTGTCTTCTGAATTTCTATTTTACAACAAATTTGGTAGCAGAGGATGGTTTGGTTTGGTTAAATGGCCATCGTTTCTAGTCAAGGACTAGAAAATTTGCAAGTACTCAAAAATTAACTGCTCTGTTCAATAATCATAGCCAAAAAAGACAAATGCAACACATGTTTACCAAAAATCATTTTTTACTTGTGATTCTAAGGCATACCTGTCACAGGGGTTTCAGGGCTGAGTTTGTTCAGAGGGGGTTTGTTGCCGCTGCCTTCCTCTTGAGGCTGAGAGTGTGTGACTTCCCCAAGGTCACCCAATAGGATTCCATGGCTGAGCAGGGATTCAAACCCTGGTCTCCCAGTGTCCTAATTCAACACTCAAATTGCTACACCACATTGGCCCTCATTTTGTTATCTTACCAGCAAATGGTTAATTGTAGCTCAGATGGAATGGTACCCAAAGCAACATCTCTCTAGCAGGTCTTCACCCACAACATGGCCTTGAAATCATTTTGTATTTTCTTTACTCTTCCTCTAATTTCTTTATTGCCTATTTTATTCTTCTCTGTGTTTACCCACATATGCCCGTGTATTTAGGTGGTAAGCCTGTTGAGCCAGATTTTGTAATTGTTCATCCTTATTGTGATACCAAGATACAGAATTTATGGTGGAATTCACAATTGCAGTTGTGAAAATGTAACCTAGAGCTTACACCCCCGCAACTGATTTGTATTCATGATCCTTGCATATTCACAATCATGGCACTTGTGCAGGGAATATGCAGAGATCATTAAAGTACCCAAATCCTTCCTTACTGGGCAGCAGCTGCTGCGAGCAACAAAGGTCTGTTCTCCTATTAATCGGTACATGACAGAGTGATGTTTCCACCTCACCTCCCACCGGTGATCTGTGGCAAGAAGAGGAATTGGAACAGGGATCCTGCTTCTGATCGTCACACTAGAGGTTGCTGGTGAGAGGAGTGGAAATCTCATTCTGCTGTGTCCTAATTAACAGGAGAACAGACCTCTGTCTCTCGCTGCAGTGATTGTTTGGTGGGGAGACATTGCTTAGTTAAGTACAGTCATTCCTCCACATTCACTAGGGTTAGGGGCACAGGACCCCCATGGAAGTGGAAAAACCGTAAGTAACTCCAGGTCCTCCCAAACCATATTTAACACACAAAAAGAGTATGATCACCATATTCAATCCACCGTGGATTCCTTTGAGGCATCGGGGCTCCTTCATAAGGCAGAAGTGGGGGGCTGGTAGGGCTTACTGCCACCTCCACTGCTGCCCCACACCATTTTAAGAGGGACTTACAAGCCTCGTTTGCAGCTTCTCAGTCTCACGAGGCTTTTAGTTCCTATTAAAAACGGCATAGGGAGGCAGCAGAGGGGACAGCAAATAATCCATGAATAATCAAATCCGCAAAAGTGAAACCTGCAAATGTGGAGGTCTGACTGTATACTGAACTAAACACCTGATCGAAAAGCTCAACCATGGAGAGTACTTGCAAATTTTCTAGTCCTTGACTAGAAACAATGGCCATTTCCACACTACACTGTTATAGTGCGATCATTCCATTTTGAACATCCTATGGAATCCTGGGGTTTGCAGTTTAGGAATGGGTATTTTAGATTCTCAGCCAGGGAGCTCTTTGCCCTCAGGAAACTACAAGCCCCAGAATTCCACAGGAGGTTGAAAGTGGAATAATAGCACTATAACGGTGTATAGAGGAAATGGCTGAGGAGACACCTTATTGAGAAAATGTTTAGGCTGGAATCCCATTGGTTTATCCCATCAACAGTTGACCAGTTGACTCAACTGGATTTACCTCTCTGTTGATTCGCCACAAAGAAGTTGATCCAACACTCTACTCCTAGGTGGGATTTACAAACCATTTTCTCAATAGGGTGTCCAAACTAGAGTAGACCCATTCAATACATCGTAACATGTAGATAAATCCCATTGACTCAGTGGGTCTGTTGTAAATGAGACTAAGAGTACAACTTAGTCCTGAATCTGTTGCATGATTTGTTTTTCCCTCACATTTGCAAAAAGAAGAAAAAACATGGGTACGCATGCATAATTGATGCACATGGGGATGCAACGTTCCTTTCATTGTACATTCAATTCCGCCTTTGGCGTCTTGATTCGGTTGCACAACGTTGCAATTCAGTAAGTGTAACCTGTTTAATTTCTAGTTCATGAATGTCAGATGTTTCATCCTTTTGAAAAATCTTTGTTTCCTTGTTTAATTGTTCGCCAAGTTGTACAACATAACATACAGCAAAAATACATTTTTTGAAAAAGCCTGTTGCGTAGCACAATTAATGTGGAAGTGTGCGGGAGAATCTTTACTTATCCTGCTACTGCCACCCACTGAGGGTACCTCCATTTGTCCCTACTGCTTTGGCCCCACAGGTGGGGCCCTTCTAGATGGCCTTGTGGTCCATATATATGACTTTTCCTATAATTCCACAGCTGGAAACCACTATGCTTGAACCACTGCTGCTGCTACATACACTATGGGCCCTTTCACACTACACAGCAGCGCTACTAGTTGCTGTCAGTCACATGGAGGAATTTCATACTACACAATGGTAGCACAATGATTCCACTTGAACTGCCATGGTTTCATCCTGTGGAATCCTGGGTTTTGTAGTTTGGGGGTTGGGGGCACTGGAGCTCTGTGGCTGGGAATTGTAAGTGCCCTCTCCTAAACTGCCAATCCCAGGATTCCATAGGATGGAACTATGGCAGTCGAAGTGGAATCGCAGTGCTATAATTGTGTGCTGTGGAACTATTCCATGTGCCTTAGTTCAACCAACAACACTTTTGTAGCATTCCCAGGGGCATAGATGTTTAATACAAAAAATACATGCATACCTCAACAAAATCTCTGACAAAGAAGCTCCTTTCCTTGGCTCTGTACTACAGCCTGTCTCACCAGTTACCCCCAGATGGTTTAAAATAACCTAGATCTATAAAAGTTTCACCACCAAAATGGAAATAAAAGGACAGTGGTGGCCTCTGATAATAGCAGTCATCCCTAGATGCCTTTAGAGCCAGGGAGGTCCATTGTTTTGAGTGCTGGGCGAGGACAACAGTTCCCAGCCTTTGGTTCTCCAGGTTTTAGGACTTCAGCTCCCAGAATTCCTGGCTGATAGCTAAGCTGGCTGGGGCTTCTGGGAGTTGAAGTCTTAAAAAACACATGGAGGACCAAAGGCTGGAAACTCTTGGGTGAGGACACTGGGATTCCAGGGCAAATCTCTGCTCAGCCACAGAGACCCATGGGGTGACCTTGGGCAGGTCCTACTCTCTCAGCCTCTGAGGAAGGCAAAGGCAAACCTTCTCTGAATAAATCACACCAAGAAACCACTATGATAGGTTCACCTTAGGTTCCCATGAGTAAAAAATAACTTGGGACATGTCAGCACTAGACTGTTACAGTGCTACTATTCCACTTTCAACCTCCTATGGAATCCTGGGATTTGCACTTTAGGGAGGGGCCTTTAGGATTCTCAGCCAGAGAGCGCTTTGGCCTCAGTGAAGTACAAACCCCAGAATTCCCCCAGGGATGTGGAAAGTGGAATAATAGCACTGTAACAGTGTAGTGTGGAAATGGCCTAGAAGGCACACAACAGCAACAGATGCATTTTGGAAAAAGTGTTTTACAGAAGGTTCAAAAGGTTTTTATACCCTAATGCAAGGTTTACCAGACCAAGTTCTTTCCTTTCACACATGCACAGTGTTACTTCTGAATGCAAAGTTTGCGGAAACATGTTAAACTGCTCCTCTTTTTTGTGGTAGAGGATCCTACCCCTCCTCTTTCCATGTTATTTCTGCCTCTGGAACCAAATTTTCTGTTAAGGAAGTAAAGCTCAGGAACACATTTACTTCATTAACTGAGATATACCTGTAATTTCTTAAAGGGGAGTACAACATCCAGTTAAAAATTACTTATTTAACATGTCTAAATCCTAACTGGCTCTACTAACTCTTTCTTTATCTCCCCATACTCCTAGCTGAACCAAACTACAGACCTCCCTCCATGTTAGTGGGTTTGAGCACTGCAAATTTGATTATTTGCAAGCATGTGTGCCTTCCCTCCCTTCTCCTCCTCCTCCCATTCCTATGAATTTTGCTCCAGCATGGAGAACTTGTGCTGAGACTTAACGCAGAAGAATGGAGGGGAAGGCTCATGTGAGCCTTCTTTTCTTCCCTTCCCGTTTCCATGCAAAACAGAAAGGAATGGGGGTGGGGGAAGCCTCATGCGGGTTCTCCACGTCCAGGGCAAAAAGCGTAGAAATGGAAGGAGGGAGCTCTGGAGGCGGAAAGGAAGGCTTACATGGGGCTTTCCCCATCCTTCCCTTCTGTTTTGCACAGAAATTGGAAGGCGGGGGCCCTGGAATGTAATGGGAAATGGAGCGGGGGAGTTATTTGCACTTTTCCCACTTTTGTGAGGCTTCTGCACCTCAAACTCTTGCAAAAGTGGAGGGGTCACTGTAAGTGTCCTGAATCTAACTAATCCTTTTCCTCCCCAGCCTGATCAACTGTCTTACCTACTAGACTTTTAAAAATCCCATTCAAATGCTCATTCAATCACCAGTCACCCCCAGCGTTCCATTTTCTCAGGCTCTGCCCACAGATCACTCACTCAATTACATTTACTACAGATCACATACATAACCTGGCTTTACTGTAATTTCTCTAATAAACACAACAACCTCTTCTCCAAAGTCCATAACATCACAGTCCTCACATGGAAATTTACACCATGTAGCCTCAGCATCAGATCTCAGCCTTAATGCATTTCGTTGCCCTCCCATTTTTCAAACACCGTATTATCAAGTTTCCAACCACACATTTTTTCCCAACTGGACATTTTTTCCAACTGCACATTTTATAGCCAACTGCTTATAAAAAAAAAACCAAACCAAACCAAACCCTGGCACCTAGCAGAGCTAAACCTTTGGCATTTCTGCCCTCCTTTTCTCTTATGTAACTACAAAAGTTACATCCTCTTTTGCAAATGGAAGCCACTATAATCAAAGCGATCACCGCCCTTTGTTCGTCTTTCCTCCTTCACACTGGCGTTCAAGGAGCTGCGCTCTGAACTCCAGCTCCGGTGTTGCCTAACTGTGGGTGTCTCACCATCTGATAACACAGGAGATGGCATCAAGCGCTCCGTTCCCCCTTGGCAACAGTGTGGCCTCCTTCCTCAAATTGCAGCAGAGAGACACACACACACAACAAGAGGCAATCCTTGCCCTGCGGGGCTGGCGGCGTAATTTGGAGGCAAGATGCAACAAGAGGGCAAGATTAAAAAAAGAGAGAGAGAGAGAGAGAGAGGAAAGATGAGCAGGTGGGTTCTCTGATGTGAAATATTGTAAACACACATCCAGTATGGAGGAAGGATGGTGGTAAGGGACAGGAAGTCACAGGAAGCCAACAGCTGCATTGTGAGGTTTGCTGATCGGCCCCCACTTTGAAAAAAAAAACCTGGTGTGACAGGCCCTTGTGTCTCTCAGATTGGTGTGGTGATTCCACACCTGATAAGGGGCCCTGTCTTTACCGCACGGCTCTGCCTCCCCGCTTATAACACTGCCTTTGTGAAAAAGGGAGAGGGTTTTCAACGTTCGTTTAGAACCACTTAACGACTTAATAACAGCGGGTTGTCCGCGGCCCTTTCCGCACGAGGCGAGGGAATTGCCCCGTGCCGTTACTTCCCGGGTCTTCCGGGTCCGAAGTAACGCGGACTTTCCCTCGAGCCCTTCCGCAGGGCTCCTCCGTTCGTCTGGGGCGAATCGGAGCAGCGCGAGGTCTTTAGATCCGCGCTGCTCCGGCTGAAAACGGCGGCTTCCTGTATCGTCGCGGGTCTGGACCAATCGCGGATGCTGGCCACGCCCACAGCGCGCCCTCCGCCGATCGCAGGCTTGCCTTGGTGCCAGCCTGCGCGTCCGCGCCGGTCAGCAGGAACGCCATGGCGCGCTCCGGAAGATTGACGGACCGGATTTTTCCAGTCTTCACTCAGCGCGCGGAGGACCACTTCGGGGCGTTTTGGATCGGACTGAGGCGCGGAACTAAGGTAAGTAGTCTGGACCTCGTCCGACCCAAGGTGCGGACAACCTCCGTGCCAGGACGCCTTGGCCTGTTTTAACTTCCTCGTGCGGAAAAGGGCCTATGTTACTATATTCTGTATACCGCTCAGCCAAGTCGCTATTTATAAAAAATAAACTGTAACATTTGTTAAGCTAACCATAAGAATAAAGTATTAGCGTTCCTATGCAGGTCGAGGTTGGTACATTTCTTCCGTGTCCCTTTTAGACAGTTCGCTTACGTCTTTAGACTCTCATATAAAGCACAAGTATCAGGCAACAGCCCTTTGGCTACACTCCCACCAAAGGCTCAACCCCCAAGCTAAGTCATAGACCATTTCTGCACTGGACTGTTATAGCGCTTTGATTCCACATTCAACATCCTATGGAATCCCGGGGTTTGCAGTTCCGGGAGGGGCCGGCCGGCCCCTCCCGGAACTGCAAACCCCGGGATTCCATAGGATGTTGAATGTGGAATCAAAGCGCTACAACAATCCAGTGCAGAACTGGCCTTACTCTTTGACCCAATTCTACAAAGGTTCAATTAAGGACAAGGAGCAATGGATTCACGGTACAGGAAAAGAGATTCCATCCAAACCTCCGGAAGAACATCCCGACTGTCAGACCTGTTTGGTAGTGGAATCTGCTGCCTGGGAGTGTGGTGGAGTCTCTTCCTTCTTTGAAGGCTTTTAAACAGAGGCTGAATGACCATTAGCTGGGGTGCCCCGAGTAAATGTCCCAGCGTGGCAGAAGAGGGTGGGACTGGATGGCCCCTGGGGTCTCTTCCAACTCTACGATTCTATGAACTTTTTGCCTTACACCGGGCTTCTACTGCGAACTAAACTGCCCAACACAGCCACACTCTCTGGCCGACTGAGGAACTCTCCTCCCGATCTCCTTGCTAAGCTCTCACCGAAAGAATCCAAATACTGCCAGGTACTTGGCTTTATATCGCTTTTTCTGTCAGCCGCCAGCCCCTCCCACACACCCCTGGGCCGGATTTCTCTCCTGAGGTGCTATTCTGGTTGCCTAGCAACCTGCTTCCAGGCTAGCCCAGCCCTTCAGATAGCCACACCCCCTGAACTTCATCACAGCTGGGCATGAATGAAGAGATGAATGGAGAAGTGGGTTGAGTACATTGAAAGTATTAGAGTAGAATCATAGAGCTGGAAGGGTCTGCAAGGGCTATGTGGTCCAACCCTCTGCCATACAGGAATACACAAACACAGCACTCCTGAAAGATACCCATCCACCCCCTACTTAAGGTCCTCCAAAGCAGGAGACTCCACCACTCTCTGAGGCATCACTTCCACTGTGGAACATCTCCTACCCTCAGGAAGTTCTTCCTGATGTTTAGGCAGGAGCTCTTTTCCCGTACTTTGAGTCCATTAGTTCTCATTCCAGTCTTTGGAGCAACAGAACAGAAGCTGACTCCATCTTCTACACCACATTCTTTCTGGGAATGTTTAAGGATGGCTCTCACATCACTTCTCTTCTCCCAGGTAAACATACCCAGCAACCTAAGTTGTTCTCTTAAGGACTTAGTGGTCTCCAGACCTTTAATCATCTTGGTTGCCCTTTTCTGGATACCTTCCAGCTTATCAATATCCTTCTTGAACTGTAGGATGAGTAATTTGAAATAGGGGAGCACCAGAAGGTGAATTCAGGCCAAAAAATCTCCTGGGTCTTGGTCACACTGCACAATTGCAGCAGGTTGATACTGCTTTTAACTGTCATAGTAGCATGCCACAGAATCCTGGGATTAAGAATTCAGTGAGACGATAAGCCTCTCTAGCAGAGAACAGCTCATAAAACTAGAAATCCCAGGAATCCATAGGATGGACCCATATCAGTTAAAGTGGTATCCAAGGGTTGTAATCAGTTTCCAGTTCTTAGGAACCTAGTCTAACAAATGAGGATAATACACACGCAAGCGTGTGCACAGACAGTTTTTGAGACAGCGTCAGATTTCTCCTCCTTGCCCTGAGAAGAAGATCCAGGCCCTGTCATCTGAGAACCCTCGTTCCCATTGATGAGTGGTTAAACCTGGTATTTTTCAAGCCGTACACACACAGGGACAGCACAATGGTAAGACAAATCCACAGAGTTAGTGATGCTTACTTCCTGTAGGCCTGAGTGAGGCTGAATGGTTGACCTAGTTCCCTTCTCCCAACGTGGACAAAGAGAAGGAAAGGTCCCTCTCTTGCAAAGTTTGCAAAGCGGCAATCGGCCCAAGTTAGGTTGTGCTACAAATAGACTCCCAGGTTCTCAGAACTGGAACAACAGCAAGAAAATTCAAACTACCTATTGTTCTTTAATAATTTAGCAGGCTCCATTAAACTTAAAATCCTGTATTTTCTGCAACCACTTCAGTTTTGCTGGCATATTTTGAGTCTTCCGACACAGAGCCTTGGAAGAACTAATATCACTTAGAGATCTTTCCCGAATGACAGGTCTTAAAAAAAATTCGAGAGAGGCAGGCTGTTCAACATGGGTCCAATAGCAATTATACCAGTGAACATTCTTGAACCTCATGTTGTAATGAAAATCCTGTCCCAGTGACATGGTGTCTTTGACGAGTGCACCTTCCCCTACAGAAGCAGTCAAACAGTTTTGTCTGAGGCATTCGGTTCAAGTCTCGAGAAAGCAGGGATGTGTATTTTGCACAACTGTGTATTGTACAATGCACTTTGCATGTAGGTGTATGCTTTGCATATGTCGAGAAGGTAGGCTGGCTGAAGGCAACCAACTGCAGCCTAGAAAATTCTATGAGGATGGAAGAGAATTTCTTTAAAAAGAAGAGAGAATAGAATGTTAAAGGAGTAATTTGTGAGAGGCCATTTCTGCATTAGGCCGTTATAGTGCTATTATTCCACTTTCAACATCCTATGGAATCCTGGGCTTTGCAAAGCCCAGGATTCCATAGGATGTTGAAAGTGGAATAATAGCACTATAACAGTCTAATGTGGAAATGGCCAGAATCTGAGGGGAATGTATGAGTTCTAGGCGTCTGAATGGATTTAAGGAAAAGGTCTGATGTAACTAAATTAGAACGATGTTAATTTCTGGAACTGGAACCTGAGAGCAATCATTCTGTGTGTTATTAAATAAAGTTAAACTATTTGTTATTTTGTGAAACTGACTCTAAACAGCATCATTTATGGTGAAACAAAAGGGACACATGCTTACCATAAGGAAAGCAAATCTAACATGTACATTAAGGCCATTTCTGCACCGGACTGTTATAGTGCTGTTATTCCATTTTCAACCTCCTATGGAATCCTGAGGTTTGCAGTTTTAGGGAGAGGCCTCCCAGCCAGAGAGCTCTTTGGCCTCAGTAAACTACAAACTCCAGAATTGCACAGGATATTGAAAGTGGAATAATAGCACTATAACAGTCTAGTGCGGAAAGCCACGGTGTGGTCATCTGAAAGCCCAAGACTCCTGATCCAAGGAGGGATTTTAAGAGGGGACCAGAGGGTAAGAAGACAGTAACAATTTTACAAGGCTAGGAACTGTGGGGCCAGTCTGAGAAGGGAATCTGTCACAGCATGGAGATGCATTGCTCATTTGCTGTGTGTTTGGTTGCACATTTACTGTCTCATTTCAGTCACAGAGTGTGCCCATTCAGTACTGTTGGAGTCAGGGGCTTTGCACACCTATATTCAGAAGATGCTAGACTTGCATATTACTCTACAGGAGATAAAGGCCCAGCAAATCTCTACGGTGACTTTCTTTGCCTGTCTACACTTGCTCTCTGCCAGTATCACATACTCTTCTTTTGCTCCCTGGGGTTTCATCCCTTAACTCAATCTCTCCAGGAGACATCCCAATTTTTCCTGAATAATTTTTTCTTTCCTATTTTCCTCAAAAATGTGTGGATTATGCACAAGTCTAAGTGAGTAAAGCTACCTTTGTATATCTGGTATATATAAGGAAAAGGTGATGAAATCGTTTGGGAAAATATAGGAAATGCAACATTAATCTTATTTTAAGAGCACAATGTCATTATACTGGATTGTCTTCTCTTCATTATTCTTGTTCACCCCTAATACTCCGTCATTCTGCTTTATGACCCTTTCACACAATTATAGCACTGGGTTTGTAGTTTGATCGGACACTAAACCACTGAACTTCCTGATGGCTAAAAGATTCCAGGAGCAGTCGTTCAAAAAAATAACTTTTCCATACTTCACAATGCAGGCCAAAAAAAAAAAAAAAATCCAGAACTTACCTGCCAACATTTGGGTTAGTACTCAAAGGTGTGTTTAATTGTATTTAATATGTTTTCAGATTGTTTTATTGTACATTTTATGGCAGTGTTTATTATCTGCCTCGGCTATTTGTTATCTGCCTGGATCTCTAGATAATTAGACAAGATGTATGTTTCTTAAATCAACAAAGGTAGATTAAAATTGGATTAGATGTACAAAAGAGGATTGACCTTGTTTGGCAGGGATTTGACAACAAGAAAGGAACAGATAGACAAAAGGCATTGGGCAGGGATGCTGGAGAAATCTCTCCCAGAATCCAATTTTACCAAATTTCCCTCTTTTGAAAGGGGAGCATGCTGGACCACCTTGTACAAACGCTGCAGCTGAAAGGATCCACTGCCCTCAAAATATATGGTGATCTTTAGCTTTATGCCTGTGGAAAATATCACATTATTTTTTAAACTAATGGATAATGATGCACTGGATGGAAATGAAGGAGAACAAGTATGTTCTTGAGTTTTCAGAGGTCTGTAAGTGGCTTCGTATTAGTGTGCCTCATTTTGTATTAGTGTGCCTCGAATTGGTATGCCTCATTTTGTGTATTATTTACAACTCAGAATTTGCTAGCCGAAGAAAGAAATGTCCAGGTCAGTATTGCTGTCTGATGATAATGGAGCAAAAGACTGCGCATGATTTGTTGAAAGACATGGAGTTCAAGTTATGGCCAAGATCCCCCATGTGTTTGGAGACAGTAAATGTACATTCATAGGCTGACATGTCCATGTGTAAATTTCCTTTACAAGTGTGGATCTCCTCTTCTGAGTGTTGTAGTGGAGTTGGCATTCCCTTCCTCCTTTCACAGCATCTAAAGCCCACACCACCAGGACTTACTAAAAGTTTTTTAAGCTGCCCTGCATGATCATTTAGTGAGCAGGTAGGACCACACAAGCTTCTGGTTACGTCCTTGTAGCCAGACGCAAAATGATGCCGTCTGTGCTGAGACCCACCAGTATCCTCCAGGCGTCTCAACGCTGCTGTAATCGTTTTGCATCTGGTGATGGACATACAGCCAGACTTTTCTACAATTCTGCCTGCTCCCCATAAAGCATGGAAGAGCCATGCAGGAGGCTTCAGAGACTTTCAGTTAATGGGGATGGTATATGACTCAACCTAGTATAGGTCCACATAGAATCATAGAGCTGGAAGAGAACACAAGGACTATCCAATTCGACCCCATTCTACCATGCAGGAAGGCACAATCAAAGCCCTCCCAACAGATGGCCATCTAGCCTCTGTCTGAAAACCTCCAAAGCAGAAGACTTCACCACACTCCCGGGCAACAGCGTATTCCACTCTTGAACACTGCTTACCATCAGGATGGTTTTCCTAATGTTTAGGTGGAATCTCTTTTTTCTGAAGTTTGAAGCCATTGCTCCATGCTCTAGTCTCTGGAGCAAGAGAAAACAGCCCCTTCTTCCCTATGACATCCTTTTCAAATATTTCAGCATGGCTATCATGTTCCCTCTTAACTTCCTCCTCTCCAGACTAAATATACCCAGCTCCCTCAGCTGCTCCTCAGAGGGCTTTATGGTTTCCAGCCTTCTACCATTTTGGTCAACCTTCTCTGGACACATTCCAGCTTGTCCATATCTGTCTTGAATTGTGGTGCCCAGAACTGGACACAAGACTCCAGGTGAGGTCTGACCAGAGCAGAATAGAGGGGTACTATGACTCCCCTCAGCCTTGACATTATAGTCTTACTGAGCAGCCGAACAGCCGTTCTAAGCTGTACTGGTCTGCCACCATGGAGTTACACTGGGACGGTGCTGCCCCACCTGTCTGCTTAACGCTGATATTGTGCAACTGACGGCACATCTGCCCATCTGCCTCCTGGTTGTCTCCTGATTTAATGGGAAATGCACAGGGACTCTCCCAGCAATCTCAGTGGAATGGAGTGGTGAAAAATTATGTACCATCTAAGAAGGTATAACCTCCTTGCTGGTTATTCTAATTTAATCAATTGTTCAGTTGTGAGTGGACAAGTTTATAAATCCAATCGATTCAGCGAGACTAACAATAAGATTGAGGCCTGTGAGAAATAGTGGCACGCCACTTAGGCCCTTGCCGCACTGCGCCGCAATCCCGCAACATCCCGGTGTCATCCCGTCAGTGCCGTTGGCGAGATGGGAGTGTGTTGTGAACGCTACCCTCCACACCCGGCGAGCTGCCTGCGGATGGTAGTGTTCGGGACATGCTCCTTCCTTCCGCAGTGCAGTTGGCCTCTTCCAGCGCTGCACTGAGGAAGGAAGCACCTTGATAGTGCCTCCGTCCTTCCCGTACGGCCCCATCTGAAGGGACGTCCATTTCGCTCCCCACTCCAACGTCAGCTTTTGACGCCAATCATTATACTGACACCTTCCCCAGTTGTGTTGGGTCTCCCTGCCCACACTTTCCATTTTATTTTTCTCAATTTCTTTTGCACTTCTGGGAAATGTGGAGTTTTGTCTAACCCTGAGGATACTTTTTTATTTATTTTGGTTAAAGCTTAGAAAAGGGGTTTTTTTTGGGGGGGGGGATAATTCCCAAAATTCCACATTCAGCATGAAGGATTCTAGGAAATAAGCTGTAATCCTCTTGGTCAGACTTTAGTAGGCAAGACTCTCTGGATCAATTATTTGAATGATGAACCAACACAAAGGTAAATCCAATTGATTCAATAGGTTTACTCTAGTAAGATGAGAGCTAACATGGCGTAGTGGTTGGAGGATCGGACTGTAAGTCTGAAGACAAGGGTCTGATTCCCCATTCAACAATGGAAGCCCACTGGGTGACCATAGGTGTGTCACATACTCTCAGCCTCAGAACACCCCATAATAGGGTCACCTTAGAGTCACCATAAGTCTGAAATGACTTGAAAGCACACAACAACAACCCATAGGATTTGCGATATAGTTGCCAAAAGTAATTTTGGCAAGTCCTGATTTGGACGCTGGTTTTTAAAAACACTGGAGAATGTCTTTTAATAGGAGTGTGTTGCGCGTATTTATTTATTCAACCAAACACTGAAGGAATAGCCACCAGAATGCATGCTACTGCTGCTCTCTGTTTTTGGGTCCATTCCATGTGGGTTTGGCTTTTCTCTCCTCCTCCTCCTCTTTTATTGATGCTCTATTGATTGTCCTTTTAAGTGTTTTGAGGAATTTGTGTTTACTGTAAGTCACCTTGGAAATTTTACTGGAAAGGCAGGCTACAAACATTTCAAAATAAATAATGGATGTGGAGAAAGAAAGGCTAGAGGCCAGCTGCTAAATATTCAGCTGATTTCCCTCAAGCCAAAAAGTGAACCTCAGCTGTAACCGTTCTTCTCTGCTACAGTGACGGTTGGCTTCCTTGGTCTCTTTCACACTAGACCGTTATACCACTACAATTCCACTTTAATTGTCTTGGTTCAATCAGATCTGCTGTTGAGGGAAAGGCATTCAGAATTCTCAGTCAGAGAGCCCTAGGACCTCACCAGACTCCAAATTGCAGGATGCAGCCATGACTGTTCAAGTGGAATGATAGCTCTACAACTGAGTAGCATAAAAGTTAATGCAAGTCTTTAAAAACCAATGCCCTTCTCGGTTGCCTCAATAGGAGTACACTGTCTAGATTGGTGGTTCTTCACGTGGGGTCCGGGGACCCCTGGGGCTCCATGGAGCCTTCACAAGGGGTTTGCGAAGCTAGACACCAACAGCAGTTGCAGCAGCAACAGGGACGTGGCAGTGAGGGAGGGAGGTTGCAGGTGCTGAAACTGCTCCCTCGTTTGCAAAAAAGGGAGCAGTTTGGGCACGCGCACACATATCCCTGCTGCCCTGTAACCCTGACAAAAGAGATACAGCGGCAGGTGTGTCTGTGTACCCAAATTATGACTCTGCAGACCAGGGTCTGAATCCCCACTCGGCCATGGAAACTCACCGGGTGACCTCAGGGAAGTCATATTCTCTCAGCCTCAGAGGAAGGCAATGGCAATAAATCTTGCCAAGAAAACACCCATGATAGGGTCACATTAGGGTCACTATAAGTCACTTTTCAAAGAGGAGAGACATGATGGCTTGGAAAAAACCTCCCCCTCTCAGTGGCACTTTGTTGTTGTCTGTTTTCAAGTCACTTCTGACTTATGACGACCCTACAGCAAACCTATCACAGAGTGTTTTTTCCATTTTTTGGCAAGATTTGTTCAGAAAGGAGTTGCCTTTGCTTTCCTCTGAGGCGGAGAGAATGTGATTTGCCCAAGGTCACCTAGTGTCTGAGTGGGGATTTGAATTCTGGTCTCCGGAACCAATAAATAAATAAATAAATAAATAGTTGAATATTTAAATCGTGAGTTAAGTCTTGAGGGGCCCCCGGCAAAAAGTTATATTTGCAAGCAGCCCTGTTAAAGAAAAAGTTAAGAACCACCGGTTAGATCAAGGGAAGTAATCATCCCACTCTATTCTGCTTTGGCCAAACTTCACTTGGAGTCCTGTGTCTAGTTCTGGGCACCACAATTCAAGATGGATATTGACAAGATGGAACATGTCCAAAGGAGAGCAACCAAAATAATAAAAGGCCTGGAAACCATGCCTTATTAGGAGTGGTTTAGGGAGCTGGGCATGTTTAGCCTCCAAGAGAGAAAATTTAAGAGATGACATGGTAGCCATGTTTATATATTGGAAAGGATCACATGTGGAAGATGGAGCAAACTGGAGACTGGATCATAGATCAATGGATCCAAACTTCAGGAAAAGAGATTCCACCTGAACATTAGGAAGAACTGACAGTAAGAACCATTTGATAGTGGAGTAAGCTGCCTCAGAGTGTGGTGGAGTCTCTTTCTTTGGGACTTTTGTAAACAGAGGCTGGGTGGCCATCCGTCAAAGGGAGGGCTTGGAATGGTGCATTCCTGTCTGGCAGAATGGGGCTGGACTGGATGGCCCTTGAGGTCTCTTCCAATTCTAGTTAGGATTCTAGGATTTTATGAAAGGCCCTCATATCTGTGGAATGTTGAATCCACTCCAGGCTTTTTATTCAGGGCTATCTAACCCTCTGAAAATAATAGGTTCAGTATCTTGGATAACCCCTGTTACTGCCCTGCCTAGCCCGAGCTTTGGGGATATAAAAAAATATCCTTTGATATCGATAATTTGGCTTCACATATCCCTTCCACGTGCTTGCGAGGCCCCCGGACAAGCACGCATACAGGCTCGGCCGATAATCGCCGTAATATTCCTAGACAATACAGGCAGGCCAGAAATAGCCGACTCGCCGCTTTAGGAGACCTCCAGGCAAGTACCTCCATTAGGTATGCACGCAACCTACAAAGGATTCTCTGCCCCGCCCTGGCAGCTTGATGATCCAGCTATGCAACACTCAAGTATTCCGCGTTTGCATACCGGCTACTCTATTGATAAATTCGGCTCTAATTCAATCATTCAAATTCTGACCTTTCGGAGGCTTTGTCTCCAACTCCAAATCCATTGTTTTCCCCTAAGTCCGACCTAGCCTGCCGTCACAATTCTCCTTATAAAAACCCTTAATTCTGAGACCTTCCTCGGATCGCTCCCGAGTTCCAGACCGCCTTGCTGCCGTTTCGCTTGGCGAGCTTCCCCTCGGCTCCACGTGCTGAGACACATCGAACCCCAGCTTCGCTCTCCATTTTCCTCCGGACTTCAGGACAGGTGTCGTATCGCTCGAACCAACTATCCCCCTAAAAATCCCGCTATCTTACTCACACCTTTATTTTCCTTAGTTATCTGTGCGTTTGTGTCGCATACATTGTGTGCCTGTATTTAATAAAGGCAATTCATTATTTTCCAACCAGTTTGCTTCTTGACTTGGCCTGACCCCATAGACACTGGGTTGCAAGATCCTGCTAAGTTACCCTGCCTCTCTTTTTGCCAACTTGTGCTCTGAACTAATTTCCCCAACATAGCAATTTGGTGTCCCTCCCGGGACCCCCAGAAAACAGGGTAACACCCCTTATAAGTTCAGAGCGAACTCACCAGCCCACTGACATGGAAACCAGCTGCTATCCCCTTTCTGTGCCTTGCCATGTTTTTCCTTCAAGCCCATTGCTAGCACTATTCTGACCAGAAGTACCTCTCTGTTGACTCAGCCAGATTTTTTGGCAACCTCGGAGGAGCTCTGTTTAATCAAACTAGGGATGTAACGCTTCATAAATTTTGTTCTCGTGGCAAGAACAAATAATTTTAACATTATTCTCCAGACTGCAAGAAAGTCCTTTGAAACTGCCCCAAGTATTCACAGTTTGGGATATATTCTTCAATGCATTACATTTGCCAAGAAAGAAATTGTGGATTTTTTGCACAGAAAACTTCCTTTCAGCACAAAAAATCCCCCTTCCCATTTTTCTATGCAGAAAAGTTGGTGCATTTTTCATGCAAAATAAATCCTGAACTGCAAAGATTCTCATCTGTCCAGGGTTCTCCATGTAACAGTCTCTGATACTTGGGAACTTTCTTTTTCATCTTTTATTTGATTATTTACTAACAGAATGTTAGTAGAATTTCTATTCCTAGATCAGATTCCAGGTCTGTCAAGTCCAAAATTATATTCACACAATGACTAATTAATTGCCAATGCAGGAAACTTATCAGTGCCCAACCTGCATGCCCTAGCAACTGAAGCATTCTGCACGTGAACCTGGGGGTGATATGTAGGTACTCCAGTTTACAGACACTAATGGCTGTGAGCTCCCTAGGTCCCCCTTTTAAAGCCCTCCAAGTGGACAGCCAATGCTGCATCATGTGGCAGTGAGTTCCATCATTTATTATTTGAATGAAGAAATCCTTCCTTTAATCAGTCCTGAATCTCCCATTATTCAGCTTCAGTGGGTAATTCCACGGCATTCCATGAATTTTTTTAAAAAAATGTCTTCATAGAATTATAGAGTTGGAAGAGACCACAAGGGCCATCCAGTTCAACCCCACGCTATGCAAGAACACACATCAAAGCATTCCCGACAGATGGCCATCCAGCCTCTGCTTAAAAACCTCCAAAGAAGGAGACTCTACCACACTCCAAGCCAGCATATTCCTCTGCCGGACAACCCTGACCGTCAGGAAGTTCTTCTTGAGGTTCAAGTGGAATCTCCTTTCCTGCAGCTTGAAGCCATTGCTCCTTGTCCTAGTCTCTGGAAACAAGCCCGCTCCCTGCTTGACGTGACATCCCTTCAAATGCTTAAACATAGCTATCATGTCCCCTCTTAACCTTCTCTTCTGCAGACTAAACATCCCCAGCTCTCTAAGCTGCTCCTCATAGGGCTTCACAGTCTTGATTGGCACCAAAAAGAAAACGATGCTGGCACCAATCAGATCTCCGTGAGGAAGCTGTTCCACAATTGGGGTGCCACCACCAAGAACACCCTGTTCACTTGTCCTCCCCCACTCCATAAACCCAATGCTTTATACTATTGCTGCTGGTGGTGAAACAGAAGAGAAACAGAGAAGCAAAGAACTGGCAACCCTGCAGAGGAAAATTCTGCAGAGTAAATACACTGTAGGCAGAAACAGGGCACGGTTGCCACCCACACCACCCTCTGGCAATCTGCCTTGATCTCATCTCCTTGAACATTCAGAATCAACAACCAAACATCAATCTTCCAGGGAAAGTACCACTCCATCATCTTCAAAGTGGTTGTGGGGGTGAGGGAGATTTTTCTGAAACGGAGAACACAAACTAGTTGGCACAACACTCAAAGAAGCAGGGAGTCATGCTATCTGAGGCGCCACATCAAGGAAATCACAGCTGGCTCCTTGGTAGTGCCTAGGAGTTTTTGATTTTTTTAGGGCACGCTGTCACCAGTAAAATCATTTGGGTGTCAGCTGTCGTTGTTGGTGCTTCTAGTTGACTCCAAGGAGGAGGCACGTCCATCTGAACTTTTGAAGGTAACTTCTTGGCTCATTCTGTGCTTTTTGTTCTTATTCCAATGATCCAAACTAAAAGTACACAGAGCACTTGCCATTTCTTTCTGATGGGAATGAAGCCCAAGTCCTATGTAGCTTCTTCTGATACACCTTACAGATCTTAATGCTCAGACCAGAACCAAATGAGGCCAGTCTGGAGGAGAAGTTGTTCTTCACTTCAGCCAATAGCTTGTGGTATCACAGGATACAGCTCTTAAAAAATTCTTTCCTTGCTGGATTGGAAAGGTGCCTTCTTATTGCCTACTGAAACCAGAATTTCCAGCCTCCTTTGCTTAGGTATGTGGGTGGAGCACCACTGGAAGAAACTCCACCATAAGGCTGGGTGATATTTCTGTTGCAAATGTCTAATAATCTGAAATCCTGTATTTTGGTATAGAAATAAGAGACAGGTGACATTTTCTTTTTGTAGGTGGCATGGAAGAAACCTGAGCTAGCAATGATCTGTAGTGGCTCAGTTTGTAACGGGAGATATCTAAAAACTTCATAGAAGCCATCCATCCGTTAAACCAAACTCTTAAGTCATACCAATCTGAACCAAGATTCTACCTAGATATGTTGTTGCAGTTTCTGCTGCTGCTGTTACTGCTTGCTGCTATGTATCTTCAATGGAACTCCAACTTTTACCAGCCCTATTCCAAGGTTTTCTTGCAACGTTTATTATTCAGAAGAGGTTTACCCTTGCCTTCCTCTGAAGCTGAGAGTGTGTGACTTCTTCAAGGTGACCCAAGCCATTTCCCTTCAATCATAGAATCATAAAATCATAGAGCTGGAAGAGACCAAAAGGCCATTGAGTCAACCCTCTTCCATGCAGGAATAGATCATCAAAGCATTACCAACATATAGCCATCCATTTGAAAATCTCTAAAGAAGGAGACCCCACCACTCTCCCAAGCAGCGGTGGATTCAACTGTCAAACTGCTCTTCTCCTAAAGAATCTTCCTAAGGTTTTGGTGGAATCTCTTTTCCTGTAATTTGAAGCCATTGCTCCTTGTCTTAATTTCTGGAGCAGCAGAAAACAAGCTTGCTCCATCTTCCATATGACATCCCTTCACATATTTAAACATGGGTATTATGTCACTTTTTAACCTTCTTTTCTCCAGGCTAAACAGATCCAGCTCTTTCAGCTGCTCTCATAGGGCTTCGTAGTTTCCAGGGCTTCAACCATTTTGGCCGCCTTCCAAATGACCCCTGAATGAGAAGTGACGTGGGGCCATTCGTGCTACAGTCTAATAGCACTTTGGCTGTCACAGCAACATCCTATGGAATCCTGAGACTGGCAGTTGAGGGAGGGGCATTTAGACTTCTCAGCCAGCGAGCTTTTCTGGCTCACCAGACTTTGTGGCCCCAGGATTCCACAGGATGTTGCCATGGCAGACTAAACGGGATGTAGTGCTATATTTCTCTAGTGTGAATGGCCCCATGATGCTGTACCTTTTTGTGGTGGGTGGGCCTGTGCGGATCCTCCTGGGGGTGAGGGAGTGATCCTTCATTCTCCCAAACCCGACTCCACCAGTTCAATAGAGGTCTTTAGTGGGAATGGAAGGGAAAGAGATACATTCCATTTCCAAATTATGGTTCTCTTCTCCTTGACCCTCTGCGTCCCAAAAGTTCCCAAAGTCCTGATTCTCATCCAGCTTGGCCCAGAGGGGACAATGCTTAGCAGAAGAACAAGGCACGGCCTCATATTTATAGGAATTCGGATTTTGAGAACCCAAACCTATTTCTCCCTGCCAAATAGAATGCTAATGGATTGCTCCCGCATCCCTCCATGGCTCAGAAGTGAGGGTAAAAAAACCCTTTTGCTTAAAGGCAGGTGTTAAATTAGCTGCCATATTCTTTTGCCAAATGCCTTTGAGTGTGTGTCTGTGTTTATTTGCTATGCTTTGATGTCAAGAAGGAACACATTAGATATTCCCCGGTACAAGGAAAACAGAGTGTTGCCTTTTGGTTGCAGAGTCGTAGGCTTTGGACTTTACCAGACAATAAAATTTGTAGACTGCTAGAACTGGAAGAGACCCGAAGGGCCGTCCAGTCCACCCCACTTCTGCCATGCAGGAAGACACCATCAAAGCCCTCCCTTTGCAGATGGCCATCCAGCCTCTCTTCAAAAGCCTCCAGAGAAGGAAACTCCACCACGCTCTGAGGCAGCATATTCCTTGAAAATACACTACTAGTTTCTCATTACTGTACTCAAAGCCTTTTGGAATAGGAAAGTTTTCTCTTGGCAACAGAAGGAGAGCAAGGAGAGAGCCAGCCTAGTCTTCCTAGAGAGGGACATTGAAAATCTGAGAGCAGCCACTGAGAAGGCCCTCTCCTTGGTGCAACCCACCATGCTTGTGATGGTGGTGTGTGCCAGGAATTTCTCCCTGCTGGGCTGCAGCCAGCAAGGAAGGAGAGAGGCCAGGAACACTTGGGGAGTCCGAATATACCAACCACCAGGAAAACACAAGCCAAGCCAGGTCAAGGTCCAGTCCAAAGGTTCAGGAGGCAGAGATCCATCCGAAGGGTGTCAGGGAGCAGGAGACACAAAGGTTGTTAGGGCTTGCTAATAATTTGCTACAAGCAAGGAGCAGCCAAGTGGCAGACTTAAATAGCCTCATGAGCAGGTGCTGCTCCTTATTGTTTCCTCAGCCTAGTCCAAGCAGCCTCCCTCTGAGCAGCCCGTTTCAGCCTTCTGCGTGATTGAGGGCTGATGGGCACAGCTGGCTGCAACTCCTCTGCGTCACTGCTGGTTCCCTCTCCATCCTGAGCTGGCCGGGGCAACTCAGTCTCTGTTTGACCTTCCAGTGCAGGGGATGATTGCAGGTTGACTTGCTCACTCCCTGGCTCAGCCTCCTGCCCAATCAGTTGCTCCTCAATTACAGCATCATCATCTGTCACACTGGGACTGAGAGAAGGTCCTTCCCAAAAGGTCTTAAAGCTTGAACAGATTCATATGGAGAGACATGATCCTTCAGACAACCAGAGCCATTTCCACACTAGACTGTTATAGCGCTATTATTCCACTTTCAACATCCTATGGAATCCTGGGGTTTGCAGTTTTGGGAGGGGCCGACTGGCCCCTCCCAAAACTGCAAACCCCAGGATTCCATAGGATGTTGAAAGTGGAATAATAGCGCTTTAACAGTCTAGTGCAGAAATGAGGCAGGACTCAAAGCCATGAAAACATGTAGTGGATTGCATGTTGTTGTTTTTTAACAAATGCACATACATAACAAGACCAACACACTTATGTTAATACACAAGAACAACTTGGTGAATACAAATACATTAGTACTACAAATGCTCTACACACTCAGCTGGACCCTACCCGGCTAGTTAAAATGAGAGCTATTTAAACCTTCTTTGTAGTTTCACACCCATGTCTTTTTTGAAAGAACTTGTATGGTTAATTGCCGGAGAGGGTAAGATGACTATTCTGTTTGCTCCTGTTTTTCAGCTGCATGCGTAGATCTCAATTTGTTTTACGATAATTACAGTTTGTATAGTTGTGTTTTTCATCCACCTAGAGATAAGCCTGATGAAGCTTCTGCAAAATGGTGGCAATTCCACGGGACTTACCGCCCGTTTGTTATCCGTAAGAAAAAGTGCAAGAGCCCTTTCTACATTTACTTCACTACTGAAACTTCTCTGTACTTGCATAAGAATTTGACTGCCATTTCCATCCGGTATATACTTTGATTTCATTGCTCCCGCTGAAAGTTTTCCACACTTTGATAAAGATTGGACTGTCTACAATACTTGAAGATTGTCCTAGTCCATTATTTGAAAATCACACCTGAGGAGCGTTCTCCATATGAGAAGTACAGGAGCATTTACTAACCATTGGGATATTGTTTTGATCAAGTTTGGAGAACAGATTACATCAGGACTACACACTGAACATTGAGACTTTTACAGATACTTTTGTAATTTTCCTTGGGTCAGCAATTGTACAGCAAATATCTTTAAGACTGATGTATTTGTAGTCACTAAGGGCCTTATCACACTACACCATTATAGAGCTATTATTCCACTTTAACTGCCATGGCAATATCACATGGAATCTTGGGATTTGCAGTTTAGGAAGAGGTGTTTAGAATTCTCAGCCAGAGAGCTCTTGGGCCTCAATTAAACTACAAACCCACAGGGTGCAGCCAGGGCAGTTAAAGTGGAATAATAGCACTGTAACAACGTAATATGATAAGGACCTAAATTGTTGTTGTGTGCTAACATAGTATTAGGTATGAACTTTGGTGCTCTGCAGTGATGTAGACTCAAGTTGATAGACATAGGCCATTTTCGCACAGCATTTCTCATGCGAAAGGGCCTCCAGAGCACCGCGCGATTGCGAGGAGGGTTTCAGACGACGTCCTCACAATCGTGCAACGCTGCCAGGGCCAGCAGGCGCCGATCGCACACTATATCATTTTCAGCCTTTAGCTGAAAATGGTGCGTGATCGTGCATCGCTCCGGGCCCCCACGTGCACTTACCATCCGTGCGGAGCCTCCAGAGCTGCAGCCCCCGCGTCTCCTCCCCCAGCACAGCCTGGGAAAATACCTGGCTGTGCTGCAGAAGGAAGAGGCAGAGCCCTTATGCTGCCTGCCCGCCAGCAGGCAGCTCCTGCAGAGCAGAAGCAGTGGGGACACGAGAGCCTCATGGAAGAGGCTGCTCGCGTGATCCCCAAGCGACCGTGCCGGACGCAGATAAGTTGTGGAAAGGGCCTCAGACTCAAGTCGGACTTAAGTCGCTTTAGTGACTCAACTCGGCCACAAATGATGCACTGATTCGACTCGACTCGAGACTTGTATATTTTTAATGACTGACTTGATGCCCTTGGTTCAGTAACATAACACATTCATCCAGAAACCTTACGACTTTGAACAACGCCTCCATCTCTTTTTGCCTACTGGTCGCATGGCAATCTCTCTCAAGCCCAAAGTGTGGGTGCATTTCTCAGAGGGGAACAGCAAATGGGTTAGGCAAGGGGCTTGAGGCAGGCTTGAGGTCTGCCCAGCAGCCTGTGCCCACTGCATATTGGAGGAGCCTTCTAAAACTTTACCTAAGAGCAAAAGACAAAAGTCACCCCCCAAGAGTGCAGGGGGCATTTCTCAGAGGGGAACAGCAAATGTGTTAGGCAGTGGACTTGAGGAGGAAGGATTCTTCCTTCTAAAGCTTTTGAAGCTACAGTAATGGGGAGTAAGATAGGATCCTATTCACCACTTCCAAAGCTGCAGATGGCAAAATTGCAAATTTGGAGGACCAACTCTGCTTAAATTGTTAAAACTGAATTTATTTCACTCTATCCAATAATTCTGGAATTTTAGTTGGGGTATAAAGTTGGCTTCCAGACTTGAGACTTGACTTGAAAGTATCTTCAAAGACTTGAGACTCAACTTGAGACTAGAATGTAGAGACTTGAGACTTGACTTGAGACTTGGAATAAAAGACTTAAATATATCACTTGTGCTCTGTAACTTGCTATAGAATTAATAGTTGATAATCATTAACTGTGGTATTAATTGGTTTTAGACACTCAGGGCCCATCAAACAACCTTATTTTAGAATTGTTTGTTCTGCCTAGTACATGTCCGTGGTCAGTATGTGCAAAGAGAAGGACACGGCTAACATCTGAGATATCTTTGAGAAGGACCCAAGATGCTGACAGAGTCATATAGACTCAGGAAATTAGGGGTCGGATAGCATGTAACACATGTACAAACTGTAACTTTGCTGACACTGATGCATGATTCTTTTCTTTCATGTAAGCATCCTTTAATATAAACATATAATTGGTATAAGAAGGGGAGTCTGAAAGAATAAATCATCCTTCCCTATCATTACCGTCTATGGTGATAGATGGATGGATCCTTTGGCCAAAGTTACTTCTGTGTGTGTGTGTGTGTGTGTGTGTGTGTCCTTTTTTCCTTCTCTTTTCAACCTTCCTACCTTGTGTCTGGGGGTTCAAGTCAGCTCCGTGTCCACCTGGAGATATGATGAGGTGTGGTTAGTTTATCCACCCTAACAATAGGCTTGTTGGTCTTGTTACGTGTATTTCTTAAAAAGAAATCATACAATTCACTACATATTGTCCTAGCTTTAGTTGTTTGAGCCTTGGGCCAGTGTTGTTGTTTAGTGGTTGTACTTTCTCCAGCTAGCCACAACTGTCCCTCCTTTCTGAGAGACCAATTTTAGTTGAAGATCCGATAGGACTCTGTAAGAGCAAATCACCCATGCCTTGCCCCAAAGCAATGGCACCTCCCCAGTTCGCCCATGGATTCCCTGTGAGATCTAAAGAAAGACACACACTCGCAGCACCCATCTCCAGGTTTTCATATAAGAAATAATTAGGTCTGCCTGCTTTAACTGGTCTAATCAGTAGATTAATCAACTAAAGCCAACTTTATTAGAGGACAATCATGACTGTTGTATTACAGATTAAGAACGAGTGATTAGAGGAAGGCCACCCAGCGAGTTGAAGCCACAACTGAAAGTTTAAACCTCATTTTTTAATCAACTCAATATATTTGTGTGGGAAATATCCCTCAAATGTTGTGTAATAAAACAAGCACCATTTCTGCACTAGACTGTTTTGTAGTGCTATTACGCCACTTTCAACCTCCTATGGAATCCTGGGGTTTGCAGTTTAGGGAGGAGCCTTTCACGGGAGGGGCCTTTGTTGGGCCCGAGGCCCTCTGGGTAGGCCCTGTGTTACACACTCACACATTTTAGTTCCGCTTGCCTTCACACTAACGGGCGTATTTGGGGGGTTAGCTCGTGCTATTGCATTGCTAGGTCAGGCTGCCCTGTGTGCTGCAGACCTGCGAGAATAGTCAAGGAATGTTAATGAGGGGTACTTCACTCCCCGTGCCGTCCCGTACGGGGAGGGGAGAGTGAAGCCTGATCAGAGACCGTCCGCTGCCGTCTCAGGCAGGTAATGAGACTTGGCCACAAGCCTATCATGCACCTGGCCCACGGATGCCTCTGTACTTGGCATTCGAGGTGGGATAGCTCCCCCTCACCTGTCTCGGCACGGCAGGTTGATGGATGGACAGCCTATTTTGCTACTCACGTACGAAAAGCCTATATAATCTGTTGAAACAAAGAGAATGCTGCTTCATTGCCTGCTTTGCCTTTCCGACGGAGTCAGAGTATATGTATGCTTGTGTGCCTTTCGTTTTTCTTTTTGCTTCTTTGCTTAACAAACTGCATCCTCAAAGACCAGAACTGGCTTGGTTCTTGCCTCCCAGCATCTCATACTTCGAACCTTGCACGGCCACCCAATCCAGGGAGGGTCGTGTGTGCTACACTTGGTACCAGGAGTGGGAAATGAGTGCTGATGTGAAGCCATGCTCAAGCTCTGGAAGAAGAGGATGGCTGGAAAGCTTGGTGCGGGTCAGCAGCTACCAGGTTGGGGACCCCAAGCACCATGGGATGCGGTAGTTCAGAAGTTGGCGGTCCTAGGGGGACCTGTTGCCTGGCCGGCGCTCGAGAGGGAGTGCACCCCAGCTGGTCTGGAGTGCGGTCTGGAGTCCATTCAGCTGGATCAGTTATCCGCTGCTGGGAAGTGCAAGGTGGTGCCGCTGGCTTGGCCGCTCCTGACAGCATCACGGACCATTTTGCAGCTGGAGGAGAGCTGAAAGGAAAGCTATGGGAAGCTTCAGGCTGAGTTGGATACCGAGAGGGACTTGCAAGTGTTGAGTGGAACAACGCTGCAAGATGTGCTGATGCAAAATGCAAAATGGGAACAGAAGGTGGAGGAGCTGGCTATCCATCTCATCCGGCGCAGCGGGAGGAAGTGCCCATGGCGAGCCCAGGTACAGAGTGTGATCACAAATCTGGATTGGGACCCAGCACGTTGGGATCCGTGGGACTGGGCGGACGATGAGGAAAGTGAGTTCGAGATTGAGTCGGAAAGGGACTCAGGAGCGGAGGACAAGATGAGAACCAGAGGGGAAGCAGAGCTCTGTCCGCTGATCGAAGATAAGATCTGCTACCGGCAGGTAGCCAGATAGAACAACCCCATGGTGGATAATACCCAAATGGTCCAGGATTGTTCCGCCCAGGAATTGCTCGCCTTGCAGCAGCAGTACCAGCAGCAGAAGAATGAAGGTTTGTTAACCTGGCTAGCTCAGATATGGGACCCTGGAGGTGATTCCGTGCAGCTGACAGGAGAGGAGATGCAGAAGCTGAGCGGAGTCACCGGCCAACCAACTTTGCAGCAATTGCTGCGTGCAGCCCGCACTGTGTAGGGCATCCATAGCCTCATGGACTGGTTCATTTTCACTATGCGACAAGTGTGGCCCGACAGTACGGGAATGGATGGCCCGAGCCGCACCTGGTAAACTTTGGGGGAGGCTCAGTCTCAATTGCGTGAACTGCGAATGTTAGCGGCTTGCTATGGGAACGCCTTCCATGGCCCGGACGAGGTCTGGTTTACTGCTGGCATGCGGATGACGCTGCTCCGAAATGCCCCTGTGTCCCACAAGGGGACGGGACTTTGTTGAGCATGCTAGGACCCGCTATTGGCCAGCGGGTTTGGGATGTAGGTATCATGTTGAGCCAGCTCAATCATCCGGATGCCCCAGACCCCAACGAGACTGGCAAGCGGGGATGGCAGGTCCGGGCAGTGGGTAAAGTATGCTGTCAGCCTGCTTATGACTGCTGGATCTGCTCAGCTATGCCGCATCATGCCGCTGGTTTTCCATTTGTTGTGATTGACTTTGATGGGGACTTACTATGTGCCTTTTACCCCTATCTAAATGATACTAAGACTATGCACATCTCACTCTCCTCAGTGGCTGTCCTGCAGCCGGTGGTGGCTTGCGCTCACTGGTTTGATGTTAGGGCCACCAGGGCTCATGCTCAGCAAATAGGGACACATAAGACCGACCAGGCCACCTGTCTCAGAGGGGAAATCAAGCAGTTCCATAACGGAATGGGTTGGATCACCCTGCTGAGAGTCTACGCCGCTCAGGAGCCGCATGTGTGTTGGGAGCAGTGGATGCATGGCTGTCTGCCTGCTCGGTTCCAAAGGGTGGTGGGTTTTAGTAAAGGATGCCTGACTGTTCATATCTGCCCAGCTAATGATACCCAGGGCTGGATCTGTACTAACTGGCGGGAGCGCCCAGGGCTTAATTGAGTGGCGCCTAATGGCAGTTCCTGGATTTGTGGACACACGGCGTGGCCCTGGCTGCCTCCCGGGTGCATCAGTCATTGTTCCCTTGGTTTATTCTGGGGACCCCACCGGTTTGCCCCCACTCTGCAGAGCACACATGTGGCCAATTACCAGCCTTGGCAAGTCTGTTGGCAGTGGAGTGTTTTCAGCCCTGCAGACTACGGATGGGCTTTGCTGCCCGGTGGGGGAGTGGTAGCAATTATGTACGAGGCAAACATCTTCGGTATAGCGACGGAGGTAGCCTTGAATAACATGGCCAAGGCCTTAGCCGCCATTGGCGTGGAAATGACCAGCATGTGCACCGCAGTCTTACAAAACCGTTTAGCCTTGGACATGCTCACAGCCTCCACCGGAGGTGTCTGTGCCATGCTGAAAACAGAATGCTGTGTGCATATACCTGACCAGCAGAGCTTGCTTAATCATAGCGTGGAAGCCATTTATGCCCAAACATCGCGCATCCACCACTTAGAAGATGAGTCTATAGTTCACCCTGTCACGGCATGGTTTCAAGGAATCGGGTGGTGGTGGAAGCAAATGATAGCCTTAGCTTTAATGCTGCTTTGTTGTTTCGTATTAATTTGCTGGTGTTGTAACCTGAGTGTCCATCTAATGGCCTAGCCGCTTTTTCTTCTGCCCCCCCCCGAGTGGTCCCGAGCAGGGCAAAGATGATCCGGCCCCTCCGGGGTAAGAAGAGATTGTAACGCGCAGTACACATTCCTTGACCATTCTGGGGGTGGAGTGTTGGGCCCAAGTGTGTGTTACACACCCACACATTTTAGTTTCGCTTGCCTTCACACTAACGAGCATATTTGGGGGGTTAGCTCACGCTATTGCATTGCTAGGTCAGGCTGCCCTGTGTGCTGCAGACCTGTGAGAATAGTCAAGGACTGTTAATGGGGGGTACTTCACTCCCCGTGCCGTCCCGTACGGGGAGGGGAGAGTGAAGCCTGATCAGAGACTGTCCGCCACCATCTTGGGCAGGTAATGAGACTTGGCCACAAGCCTATCATGCACCTGGCCCACGGATGCCTCTGTACTTGGCATTCGAGGTGGGATAGCTCCCCCCCAGCCCGTCTCGGCACGGCGGGTTGATGGATGGGCAGCCTATTTTGCTACTCGCGTACGAAAAGCCTATATAATCTGTTGAAACAAAGAGAATGCTGCTTCATTGCCTGCTTTGCCTTTCCGACGGAGTCAGAGTATATGTATGCTTGTGTGCCTTTCGTTTTTCTTTTTGCTTCTTTGCTTAATAAACGTCATCCTCAAGGACCAGAACTGGCTTGGTTCTTGCCTCCCAGCATCTCGTACTTCGAACCTTGCACGGCCACCCAATCCACGGAGGGTCGTGTGCGCTACAGCCTTTGAGGCCCCTCCCTCAACTGCAAACCCCAGGATCCCATAGCAGGTTGAAAGTGGAATAATAGCACTGTAACAGGCTAGTGTGGATATAGCCAAGGATTCTTTAAATGAGAGAGGGGGGCACTGAAAAAAGGATATGTGACACACACACCCAACATCCTGGTGCGCCAATCCACACACTTCATTTTACTAAGAGACTTCATGCCCTTTAGAGGGTACAGTGGGCAGCCTTCTGCCACATTTTTGCTCCCTCGACCCATTTCAGGCCTTGGGGAGATTTTATGTTTCAAAATACTGAACAATACGAGGGGCACAGGGTGCGTTAGGAGAGTCTCTCTCTCTCTTTCTCTCTCTCTTTCTCTCTTTCAGGACCTGGGGGAGGCATGTGAGACCCCCCCCCAAAAAAATTAGGGATGAAAAGAATATATGAACATATTTGAAAAACGGTTGAAAAAGATGTTTTTTGAGTGCCAGGAAACCCCGACAAGGAAAAACCCAGATTGATGAGCATTTTCGTAGCTTTGGACTTATTCTTTGCAAAATTCTCTGATACGTTTGCTGGAAACTGCCTTTTCTGCATAAAATGCTGTTTTCTTGCACAGAAAGTGCTGTTTCCTACACAAAATAATTCATCATCATCATCATCATCATCATCACATGAGATTTTTCTGTGGAACAAGTTCTGCCTTGGGAATATTTTTATTCATTTTATTCATTTATATGCCGCCTTTCTTCCACTAATAGGAATGAAGGCATCTATAACAACATTTAAAATCATACAAATTACAAACAATGCGAAAACATTAATAAAAGTGCAATAGGCCCTCAGTATCCTCCAGGGCTTGGTTCCAAGACACCTGTGGGCGTCAAAATCCACGGATTCTCAAGTCTCATTATGTGCAATAATGTAGTAAGATGGTGTCCCTTGTATAAAATAGCAAAAAGTTTGTTTTTGGTATTTTTAAAAAAGCATTTTCAGGTCATGGTTGGTGGAATCCATGGATATAGAATCAGTGGATATGGAAGGCTGGCTGTATAAATATAAAATTTTTAAAAACAATTAACTTATAAAATAAAAAAATTAACATTAAAAATATTAAAATTCGTTAAAAGACCGAATGCAAAGTTTAAAAACAGCACTGCACAGCATCAAACCACCTCCGTCAAGTTGTAAAAGCCTGATGGAACAAAAATGTTTAAATCTGTCAATGGAAGGAGAACAAGGATGAGGCCAGTGTGGCTTACCTAGAGAGGGAGTTCCAAACTCTGGGAGCTGCCACCAAGGAGGCCCCGTCTCCTTTGTTCCCACCAAACATGCCTGAGAGGGTGGTGGGACAGAGAGAGCAGCCTCTCTGGACGATCTTAGAGCTCTAATGGCCTCAAAATGGAAACAGACTTTGAAAAATACCCAGTTTTTGAAGACTTTCTCACAGTAGGAAGAAAACTTCTGAAATTACTCTGAGCTCAGGGCACCACAGTTCAGGAAGGATATCGATAAGTAGGAATATGTCCAAAGAAGGATGACCGACATGGTCAAAGGCCTGGAAACCATGAAGCCCTGTGAGGAGCAGCTGAGGGAGCTGGGTACGTTTAGTTTGGAGAAGAGAAGGTCAAGAGGGGACATGACAGCCGTGTTTAAATATTTGAAGGAATGTCCTGTGGAGGATGGAAGAAGCCTGTTTTCTTTTGATCCAGATCCAGGACGTGGAGCAATGGCTTCAAACTTCAGGAAAAGCGATCCAATCTAACCATTAGGAAGAACTTCCTGACAGTCAGAACTGTACAGCAGTACAGTGTACGGAATACTCTGCCTTGGAGTATAGTGGAGTCTCCTTCTTTGGAGGTTTTTAAACAGAGGTTGGATGACCATCTGTCAGGAGTGCTTTGATGGCAGCTTCCTTATGCCAGAGAGTTGGACTTAATGGCCTTTGGCTCTACGATTCTATGACTCTATGATTCCATACTCATCGCTTCCTTTAAGAACAAACTGAGCTAAGAGTTACATCTCTACCCCAGACCTCGGAAAGCTACCCATGTTGAAAACCAATAAGCAGAACTGTTTAAGCCCAGAGGCCCTTCCCCATTTCACAGTTATAACACTATGATGTCACTTTATTTGCCATGGCATTATCCTACTGGGATTTGCAGTTGGGGGGTATTTAAAATTCTCAGCCAGAGACTTTAGTTCCTCGCCAAACTCCATGCCCCAGAAGTCCATAAGATACAACCGAGACAGTTAAAGTAGACTAGTAGCGCTATAGGTGTGTAGCGAAAGGTCCTCCGAGAGTCAACCTGGTGTAATGGTTTGAGAGTTGCACTATGGTGCTGGAGACCAGGGTTCAATTCCCTGCCCAGCCATGGAAACCCAGTGGGTGATCTTGGGTGCATCACATACTCTCAGCCCCAGAAAACCTCTACCTTGGGGTTACCATAAGTCAGAAATGACTTGAAGGCACACAACAAACAAACCAGGGAGAGGCACTGCGGATATGTGAGAACAATTGCTTTGTGTGTCCGTTTCCAACCAGTTTAATGAACTGCTCTCTCTGTTTGCTTCACAACATTTGCCCGCAAGGAAAAGGAGGTGGTCCATTCTGCCTCCGGTTAACAATAAAATTACTTCTAAAGGCTCATCCGACCTTTCAGGAAATTCTTTCTGCCTGCCTGCCTGCCTCATTGGCACAAGAAGCTCATGGACACACGAGGACAAAACCACAACCTTTCTCTCCTCATCTCCTTCAATAGGAGATAAGGTCCTCCGGATCTACCCTAGGTCCTGCTGCAGGGAACGCATGTGGCCATCCAAAGGAAAAAGAGACAAAAATGAAGACGTCAGTGAAGAAAACTCTAGTGCAGAAAGGCTTCTAAACAACCACTTATCCTTTTACCCTTTCTCTCTGGACTAACTGTGCCCAACCTAGCCATCTCCAGCGGAGTGATACCCACCAGCCTATTATCCCCAACTATGACAGGGGATAATGGGAGGTTCATTTTCATCCCTCTGAAGGAGCCAAGTTGGGGAAGGCTGGTCTACTCTACATGAAAAAGGGAAAATTATCTATTTGGATCTTTTATTTCTTTTCTTTTTTTGGAAATCTATTTAGAATACCCCTTTCTCTTTTTCTTTTTGGTTTTCTTTTTCTGTTCCAACTGTGAAAACCTTGCAGAGATGGTGGCTTCATTTGTTTCATCTATCAACCTAACATCAAATCTACCCTAACATCAAATAAGAGACCCAAGGTGCTAAATAGGTTCAGGATATTGGATACCATCTTTTAAATTTAGGTTAAAACCTGGAGCAGATGTACTGCCCCTCTGACATGGGAGTTTCGAATGCCCCACTGCTACTTCTCTCCTTATCCTCCAGGACCTTTGAGTCTTCCTGACCAGATCTGATTCTGGGTTTGTCTCTAGCAATTCCAGTCACCAGTTCATAGGGCTGTGGCCAGGTGTTCCACAAGAAAACACACTGATTGCCTGCATGGATTTCCTTGCATGAAAGGCACTTTTAGATGTACCATCTGAATAGAGAGAGCCAGAGTGGCATAGCTATTTGAGTGTTGGACTAGCAATCCAGGAGACCAGAGTTCAAATCCCCATTCAGCCACAGAAACCCATTGACTGACCTTGGGCAAGTCACATACTCTCAGCCTCAGAGGAAGTTGGTGAGAAACTGCCTCTGAACAAATTGTACCAACAAAACATAAGAGAGGGCTGTCTTAAGTCAGAGCTGATTTAAGGCACATCCCACATGAGAATAAATGTGGCATTATACACTGAGTGGTGGACTAAGAAAGCAGGGTTCGAATCTCTACTCAGCCATGGCAACCTCCTGTTACCCCAAAATGTGGGTGACTCAGGGTCCACCTGTGATGCCAATACCTCCATGCAAAGGTGGGTAATTGTTAGCTCAAATTAGGAGGCCTGTGAAAGGGTGGTAACCTAGCAAGATCTTTGACACCAATGTTTACTGGGTCACAAGCAGAGAAGAACCATCCAGAGATTCAAAGGTAAGCTAAATTTGTTTTATTAGGGGAATTAATCACACATATGAGATCCAAACAGTCACGCATTCACACAAGGTTAACTGAACAAGAAAGGGAGGAAAGTTTAAGATAGCGAGATTTCCAGGCATTGTGGGTGTCACTGGTCTCAAAGTGCAGTGAAGAAGCAGCGACGTGACTTAGACTCGCATCTAAGGACAGTACACAATTGGGAATCAGAGTGGTAGAGTGGCAACCAGCAATCGGTGTACTGTGAGTTAGCTGTCCAAAACCATGCCCAATTTCTGCCTGGAGGACAAGAGTGTGAATGACTTTCCATGGCATGACTTTCCAAGTAAACAATGGAGTTCAAAGAGCAGACAATGAGGTCTGGAACAGGCTAATGGTCTTCGTGTTATGTGAAAAATTGCTAAGGGTCACCTGATAGCTTGGTGGTTGTCAGACAGGTTGTAGGACAAAGGAAAGATTTGCTTGGCCAAAAGAATAGGAGCTAAGACAATCAGCAGTTCTGTGGAAATCCCCCAGTCGCCATGTCCAAAAGGTAAAGTCATTAATGATTGGGATGAAGGAGTAGAGGGCATGCTGATCAAATTTGCAGATGACACCAAACTGGGAGGGGTGGCTAACACACCAGAGGGCAGGATCAAATTTCAATATGACCTTGACAGATTGGAGAGCTGGGCCAAAGCTAACAAAATGAATTTCAACCGAGAGAAATGTAGGGTCCTGCGCTTGGGCAGAAAAAATGAAAGTCACAAGTATAGGATGGGGGACGTGTGGCTGGATAGCAGTACGTGTGAAAGGGATCTAGGAGTCTTGGTAGATCACAAGCTGAACATGAGTCAGCAGTGTGACGCAGCAGCTAAGAAAGCTAACGCGATTCTTGGTTGCATCAATAAGAGTATGGTGTCTAGATTCAGGGAGGTAATGGTACCACTCTATTCTGCATCGGTTAGGCCTCATTTGGAATACTGTGTCCAGTTCTGGCCACCTCAATTCAAGAAGGATGTCGACAAGCTGGAACGTGTCCAAAGGAGGGTCTGGAAGACATGAAGTCCTATGAGGAGTGGCTGAGGGAGCTGGGGATTTTTAGTCTGCAGAAGAGAAGGTCAAGAGGGGACATGATAGCCATGTTTATATATCTGAAGGTATGCCTTGTTGAGGAGGGAGCAGGCTTGTTCTCTACCACTCCAGAGACCAGGACAAGGAGCAGTGGGTTCAAGCTGCAGGAAAGGAGATTCCACTTGAACCTCAGGAAGAACTTCCTGATGGTCAGAGCTGTCCAGCAGTGGAATCTGCTGCCTCGGAGTGTGGTGGAGTCTCCTCCTTCTTTGGAGGTTTTTAAGCAGAGGCTGGATGGCCATCTGCTGGGAATGCTTTGATGTGGGCTCCTGCATGGCAAAAGGGGGTTGGACTGGATGGCCCCTGGGGTCTCTTCCAACTCTATGATTCTATGATTCTATGATTAAGGCTAACTGCAAGCCTATTATTGCTGGAATTTTCTGGTGATTTCCTGACTGACCTGGCTACGCCTAGAGGGGGTTTCTGACCTAATTCGCAGTGCGCGTGTCCAGTCAGTCTTTTCCTCTTGTCCCGCTCAGCCATACGGCCATAGCAGGACACATTTTATATCTAAGCCAATTACTGTATTTGGGCAATTAAATCACATTTCTCCAATAAAACCATAACAAGGTCTGGAGGTGTATGGCCTGGTAACACTTATGGGTGATTTGGGGCAAGTCACACTTTCTCAGCCTCAGAGGAAGGCAATAACCAGCCGCTTCGGAATCAATCTTTGCCAGAAAAACCTAGAACGGTGCCACAAGAAGTGGACTCGAAGGCACATAACACAACACACAGGTCTATCTTAGGATTCAAGTTTTCCTTTATTCGCTTCTTTTTTCATAAACTCATCCAAAGCAGCAGAGAGCAGAGATATTAAAGAGAATTCAAACAACACAAAAAAATCTCAATGAAGAATTTATAGCAACAAAGCAAACACAAAGACACCCCCTGCCTTTAAAATCAGATTATACTTGTAGCCTGGAATCATAAGGAGGGACCAAAAGCCGCAATCAAAACTCTTGTTAGTTACTTGCAATTAAAACAATTCCCAGAGGCCAAGAACGAGGCCAGAGTTTGGAAGCAGGCGAGGTAGATGGGTAATCTAGCCAAGAGGCAAATGTTTCCACTCCCAATTTTTCAGAAAAAGAAAACCAAAACATATCAGGTCGATGTATAATTCATCCAGGAGGTGGTTCCTTCAGGTCCTTTACAAAATGGGAACAAATGAATTTCTAATTCTAAGAAACAATGAAATGCCGTGGGGCTTCAACTCTTCTCCCGGGAGGGTTCAGGCCGACAGCTTCTACGCGGAAGATTTTGAGTCCGTGAGTTATCTGTGGAGCCGATCCACTGCTGCCTGAGGTGGAGAACAAAATGGCGGCCGCACCCCTCCCGTGTGCAAGAGCCAGCTAGAACTGTGGCAGATTTGTTTTCAGCACTGTTCACTGAACGTGAAGAAAAGGCGTCCGAGACTCGCAGCTCTTTCCTCCAACACATTGCGGCTGCCTCCCGACATCTCCCGCCTGAGGCAACTACCTCATTCTGACACGTTTGGCTCTACGACCCTTTCTGCAGACTGGCATCGTCCCAACGCGGGGACGGGAGAGGAGCAGGACCACAACTATCCTTCTGCGTGACGTTGTCACGGTCCCGTCCTCCCCCTTTTGCCGGCCGACGGAGTGAATCATTGGTGAGTTCTCCCCGTCAACGACCCGCAATGGCGCAACCATCCCGCGCCTACCTGGCCTGCGAAAGCCACAGAAGTGCAACGGAGGTGCTTCCTGCCCCAGAGCAGGCCGTGCTAAGGAAGGAAGAGGCACGTGCACCATGCTCCCTTCCACAGGGAGCCGGTCCAGTGCAGAGGGGAGTGCTGGAGACAGACGCCCCTCCAGGCAGAGGCACTGCTAGGATTGAGACTGGAAGGTGACAGAGCCAGGTAAGCTGCAGAAAGTGAGAAGTTGGGTAGGGCAGGTTACCTACGATCACGGCCTTCAGAATTCTGTGAAGGGGAGCCTATGGGTGAAGGGTACCACCTACAGCCTTCTCTGTAAAAGAATTAGATTGGGTGGGGATGAAATCCTGGGCCAAAGCTAACAAAACGAGTTTCAACAGAGAGAAATGCAAGATCCAACACATAGGCAGAAAAAATGGAAGGCACAAATATAGGATGGGGGACACATGGCTGGACAGCAGTACATGTGAAAGGGATCTAGGAGTCTTGGTGGACCACAAGCTGAACATGAGTCAGCAGCGCGATGCGGCAACAAAGCCAACGCGATTCTTGGTTGTATCAATAGGAGTATGGTGTCCAAACTGAGGAAAGTAATAGTACCACTCTATTCTGCCTTGGTCAGACCTCGTCTCGAATCCTGTGTCCCGTTCGGTGCATCTCATTTCAAGAAGGATATTGACAAGTTGAAAGGTGTCCAGAGGAGGGCGACCAAAATGGTGGAGGGTCTGGAAGCCACGACGCCCTATGAGGAGCGGCTGAGGGAGCTGGGTAGGTTTTGTCTGCAGAAGAGAAGGTTAAGAGGGGACATGATAGCTGTGTTTAAATATTGGAAGGGATGTCATGTCAAGGAGCAAGCGGGCTTTTTTGTGTTGCTCCAGAGACCAGGACAAGGAGCAACGGATTGAAACCGCAGGAAAGGAGATTCCACCTGAACCTCAGGAAGAACTTCCTGACGGTCAGAGCTGTCCAGCAGTGGAATCTGCTGCTGCCTCAAGGGAGTGTGGTGGAGTCTCCTTCTTTGGAGATTTTAAACAGAGGCTCGATGGGCATCTGCTGTGAGTGCTTTGATGTGGGTTCCTGCATGGCAGAAGGGGGTTGGACTGGGTGGCCCCTGGGGTCTTTTCCAGGGCTATGATTCTAGGAAATATATATAGGGCCAGTCATAGAGTTAGTTGGGGCTAGTCAGAAATAGAGTGAGGGCTAGTTAGGAGAGGGGTGATGGAGAAGGTCTGAACTGGGTTTGGAGAAACGGAGAATATGGGAAGCTTCCCAGTGGTGTAGCTGCAAGTGCCGGGGGGAGAAGGCAGTGTCCCACAAAATAAGAATTCTACCTGTCCACAATGAAATTACTCTTCAGTCTCCAAATTTCTAGCATTTCAGTAAACTGCAAATTCAATTGAGCCTTTAGAAATTGAGTTCAAGCCTCCAAAGAGAAGGAGCAGATCATGTCACCAAAGGAAAAGAAACACAGCAAATAGAAGAGTTCCATGTAGTTACAATTCTCAGTGGCCATTTCCACACTAGACTGTTATAGCGCTCTGATTCCACTTTCAACATCCTATGGAATCCTGGGGTTTGCCAGGACCAATCAGCGAGGTTAATTATAAGACCAATCAGCAAGGTTAATTATAAATGGAGATACCACAGCAAGCTTTGCAATAAATAAAGGGGTACGACAGGGATGGCCGTTATCACCATTATTATTTATAGCTGTTTTGGAGATTCTGCTGATAACAACAATTGAAGAGCCACAGATAAGAGTTTTGAAAATAAAGAAAAAAGAACTGAAATTAAAAGTGTTTGCAGATGATGTAATTATAGCTTTGGAGGATCCACAAGAATCAATTCAGGTGCTGATGGAAACGTTACAAAGATATGGACTAAAAGCAGGTTATAAGATAAATAGAGAAAAGACAGTGATGATGACTTTTAATATGACAAAAAAA
Source organism: Cyclura pinguis (assembly GCA_030412105.1). Taxonomy (NCBI): domain Eukaryota; kingdom Metazoa; phylum Chordata; class Lepidosauria; order Squamata; family Iguanidae; genus Cyclura; species Cyclura pinguis. Next base: position 4,118,759 of record CM059601.1, read on the forward strand.
GAGCAAGCAGAATTGGAGAGAAGATCCGGATATCAACTGACCAAGAAAACAAAATATCTGGGGATAACTATGACGAAACAGAATCAAGAACTATTTGAAAACAATTATTCAAGAACATGGAAAGAAATTAAATGTGATATGGAGAAATGGAAAAATTTAAATTTATCTTTCTTGGGCAGAATGAATGCTTTTAAAATGTCTTTACTACCAAAGCTTATGTTCCTCTTTCAAAACTTACCAATAATAGGGAAAGAGGAGATATTTAAGGAATGGGAAAAGGCCCTACAAAAATTTATTTGGCAAGGGGAAAAACCAAGAATTAGAATTAAAATACTTAAAGATGCAAAAGAGAGAGGAGGACTTGACTTACCATCATTAAAAATCTATTACCACGCATGTTGTTTAGATTGGATCAAAGACTGGATTCAATTAGAAAACACAACCACTAAAGACTTAGAAGAAATAAACAATAGATTTGGACGGCATGGATATCTATGTTATGATAGATCTACAGTGCATAAAGAGTTTAAAAACCATTGCATTCAAAAGACTTTGTTGAAGGTTTGGTCACAAATAAAGCAAAAATTTTATACCAAATTACCAGTATGGACCTCACCACAAGAAGCTTATAAAATCGCCCCAACAAAACAAGGAAATTTACTAACATATCAAGAGTTATTGAAATGGGAGGGCAACAAACCCAGAATGTGTACAGAAGAAGAATTAAAGGCTGAAGGGCATGAACTAAATTGGTTTCCATGGAGACAACTCAGGGAAAGATTTGGAATGGACCAAAAACTATTCGGATTTGAGAGAAAAGAGAATGAATTAGATGTACGGATGAAAGATAACCAAAAGAAAAGAATTTCCAAATTTTATAAATTATTGCTGAAAAGAGAAGTGGAATCAGAAGTAGTCAAAGATGCAATGGTTGGATGGGCACAGAATTTCGGACATTCAATTGAATTAGAAACTTGGGAAAGAGCGTGGAAAAGAGATCTAAAATTTACACCAAACTTAAATTTAAGAGAAAACTTTTATAAAACGTTTTCCAGATGGTACATGACCCCAGAAAGATTACAAAAAATAATGAAAAATGGCAACTGAAATTGTTGGAAGTGTGATGAAAAGACGGGGTCTTTTTTCCATATGTGGTGGACATGTAAGATAGCAAAAAAAAAAATTTGGAAGGGGGTACATGACGAAATCCAAAGAATTTGTAAGCTGAATTTTGAAATGAAACCGGAGCTTTATTTGTTAAATATGCCAGGGCAACAAAGGGAAATAAGAAGTCCTCAGAAGATATTATTATATTTAATAACTGCGGCAAGGTTGACATACGCGCAGCACTGGAAAGAAAGGAAGCATATTGATCTAGAAGAATGGAAGTTAAAAGTTCTGGATATGGCAGAGATGGAAAAATTAGCATTTTCTTTGAAGAACAAATCTACCCAGAACTTTGAGAAAGAATGGAAAGGAGTATCGGATTGGGTAAGGATATAAATGTATAAGAAACCAAAGAAGAAATAAGGTAACTGTTCTTCTCTCTGTAAGATGGAAATTATGTTTGTATGGAATGGAAATAAGCAATTTCAGCTGGAAGATTTAAGCATGGAAGTGTGTGGAGGGGGTTATTTTCGAGACAAACTTTTAATAAAAATTAAACCAAAAAAAAAAGAAGAAGAAAGTGCAGTAATACCACTATAATATTCTAGTGCAGAAATGGCCAGTGTCTCACTCCTCGCAATGCTAGAGATTTGGGAAGGAATATTTCATGGGGGGAAAAATTCAATGCCTTCACTTGGCCCCGACCCCCATAATCCAGGACCTCATTTGCTTACTCTAATCTATTTGGAAATTTCTATTATTAGAGCTGAACAAACTGTCTGTGTTAACGTCGATAATAACACCAACAGTTATGTCAAAATAACACTGTGAAAATTTCTTTACTCCTGTGTTTCATATCCGCGTGTTCCAGTGTTGCTTGCTTGGTTTGTTGTTATGTGGTTTTGATTCTTCATAATATTCTGGATCTAACAACCATCAAGAACAGTTGCTTTCACCTATGCATCAGCTTGACTGATTTATTCTTGCCTTTATCTTATCCACAATGTTCAGAATTGTATGTGAAATATTTGCAATTGCATTCACTCTACATATATCAATCAGGACAGTGCCTCCTGCAACAGCTCCACATTTTGGCATTAGGCTGCTGTGTAAACAATTAATAACAGCCCAATAAAATATTTTAGTCTCCATTACTGTCTACTCATAAGCAATCGTTTTGAGTCCTGGAAAGCAAACCATTTGCCACCTCATTAAGCCTTCTGCCTTCTTATGAAGATATAATCAAAGCATGGGAAAAGGGATTTCCCTGCTCAGAAATTTTCTGTGCAGAAAACATTTCCACATAGAAGACAAGTTTCCTGAACAGCAAGTAGTGTTTTCTGCCCAGAAAATAAGAGTCCAGTACATGAAACATTTCCGCACAGAAAATGCTGTTTTCTCATGAAATAACAGCACATCTTTTTCTACAAAAAATTAGTCCTGAGCTGCAAATAGTCTTCAAAAACTACACAGAAAATGCTGTTTTCTATGCAGGAAACTTGTTTGCTGCACCGAAAATACTGTTGTCTGCGGAAAATAGGCAGGTGCATTTTTCTGCAGAGAATAAGGCCAGTTCTGCACTACACTGTTATAGTGCTCTTATTCCACTTTCAACATCCTGTGGAACTGGGGTTTGTAGTTTCCTGAAGCCAAAGAGCTCTCTGGCTGAGAATTCTAAAGGCCCCGCCCTAAACTATAAGCCCCAGGAGTCCATAGGAGGTGGAAAGTGGAATAATAGCACTATAATAGTGTAGTGTAGAAATGGCCCTAGTCAATTGTGAATAGTCATCAAAGCAATGGACAGTTTTCTACAATTTCTTACAACAAGGAGGAAAAAAAATTGTTAAATGACTCATTCTTGCCTTTGTGAGAACCAGATTTACAAAGATTTACATCCCTGGTTCAGATCCAGAGAGAAAACTGCACAGAAAGTAAAACTACAGATAAAACCACTGCAACAGTTCTTTCTTGCCTGTGAGTATGAAATCATTATGGCTTTCCATCTGCAGACTTTGCAATATGCTTTCTTCCTTTTCATTTTCTTTTCTGAAGCAAAACATGTCTTCTTAGTCTTCAGGTATATGTCAAGGGTCACATTTGCTCCACTGGGATTTGAGTTCTGCCTCCACCATTTCTGCACTGATAGTCCTTGGAACTAATCTTATCCAGCCCTCTACCTGTGAAAGCAAACCGACTACGTTCAGTACAGTTGCATCCACAGAGCTGCACGAATCGACACTGAAGCACATATGTCTGTGTAGCACCTGCTGCAGTGTGTTGGATTTTGGCCCAGGTGTCTATCTATACCTGTGCTGAGATGAGATAAGGCCCGTATAGCAGCTCTTGTTTGCAGAAAACAGTGCTATCAAGTGACAAGTGACAAGCTGGGGAGCAAATAGGCTGAGATTGAATGTTCTGTGAGTAGAATCATAGAGTTAGAATGAACCAAAAGAGCCACCTAATCCACTCACCTGCCATGCAGGAATACATGAGTTTTCCTCCTAAGACACAGCCATCTAGCTCTAAGCAAAGAGCTAAGATGCAAAGATGCAAAGGTTGCATAAGATATTATTTCCAACTCTGATCAGCTAGGTGGAAACTACCAAGAAATGCATGGATACAACCTTCATTTCCATTCTTATTACCAGCATCCAGTCTTCTAAGGCACAACACCTCTGAGCTGCTGTGGCTAATAACCACTGATACAGATTTGTCCAACTCTACAGTTTTCTAAAACCATAGTCACTAGTTGCCATGATCATGTCTTGAGAAGTACAGGTGGTACTTCTGTACATCTGTACAGGGAAAAGTTCTGTTTTTGGACTGTGACTTCCATAATCCCCCAAGACGGAAAGCCGTTGAAGGATTCTGGATCACAAAAAGTGCCTTTTCCAAGCTCTGAATTCACAGTATGTCAAGACTGATCTCCTACCTTTCCTGAACCTATTGCACAGTTGCAGACCAACTTGTTAAAAATCTCCGGGGCAAAGTACAACCAGCCTTTCCTTCCCCAATTACAAGCAACTGAGTTCTCTCTGACTGCGACTGGTTTATTCAGCAGCGTATCAGAGACTTTGCTCTGCAGTGAGTTAAAAATTGATTTGGGTGGAAGGCGGGTCAGTGAAGGAGATTAATTTTCTTTGATTGGCTTAACACCTGCTAAAAGCTTAGCCATTGCATACTTATAAACTCACAAAGTACACTGCAAGATGATAGAGATGAGCAATGATTACAATAAGCCATATCTGTGTGCTTGCTGAGTGGCATTTAATAGCCATCTGCCACCATAAGTAATGATGCAATATTGGCAGGTAGATAGACGGGTTAGAGCTCCCTTTGTCTTCAGGAACTGGGATTGGTCTAAATCCAAGGCCATTTCTGCACTAGACTGTTGTAGGATAAGTGTTAGGATTTCATTATTGAGCATGCTGTGACCTATTCCTAATGTCAATGAGAGTAGACCCATCCAGTCAATGAGATTGACTCACCAGTCAACAACTAATTAACTGTGTGCTCTAGCTGAGGCCATTTCCACACTACACTCTTATAGCATGATTATTCCACTTTCAACATCCAATGGAATCCTGGAGTTTGCAGTTTAGGGAGAACCCCTCCCTAAACTGCAAACCCCAGGATTCCATAGGATGTTGAAAGTGGAATAATACTGCTCTAACAGTCTAGTGTGGAAATGGCCCAGTTCTTTGTCCCCACAAAAGTAGACCAATTTGAGTCAAAGAGTCTTTGGTAAATCAACACTTACGTAAGTTCATTCATTCAATGGATCCATTCTGAGTGAGGCTAACAATTGGATCTAGGCCTTTGCTAGTAGATTGGCCTGCAAAACCCAATCGGTCTCTTTACTTCACCTCCTTTTGTTGTTGCGTGCCTTCAAGTCATTTCCAACTTAGGTTGATCCTAAGGCAAACCTATTGTGGGTTTTTCTGGGGCTGAGAGTGTGTGACACACTGAACGTCACCCAGTGGGTTTCCATGGCATTGCCGGGAATTGAACCCTTACTTCCAGGGTTGTATTCCAATGCTTAAATCACTATACCACACTGCCTCCTCTACAGTGACTCATAGATGCAAATGTTCTTGTTCTCTGTTAGAATGGGCATCTGAACACAATGGCCATTTCTGCAGTAGACTGTTACAGTGCTATGATTCCACTTTCAACATCCTATGGAATCCTGGGGTCCTCAAAGGCCCCTCCCAAACCTGCAAACCCCAGGATTCCATAGGAGGTTGAAAGTGGAATCAAAGCGCTGTAACAGTCTCATGCGGAAATGGCCTCAGAAGCAGGACAGGAGCACAACAGCATCTTCTCGCATGGAGGAGCACAGTAGCTTTGATACGGGAAGAAATATATAACTATGGCCCTTTCCACACGCGGTTATTAAGGCGGGCCAATGCGTCTTGCCACGGAGGTCTTCTGTACCTTGCAGCAGACTAGGTTCGGTTTATTTACCTTCGTTCCGCATGTAATTCCGACTAAATGCACCCCCACGTGGTGGTAAAACGTGCTCTTTGAAAACCGGAAAAAATCGGTTTTCCAGTTTTCCAGATTGGGCCGATTTGTACTTTCACAGTGGTGCAGACACGTACATTCACACCAATGCGAATTGGTGGTCAGCGGAGGGCTCACAGGAGGGACCAGGGGGTAGTATGAATTTTTGCATATACGCACGTATGCATGTACGCAATGACGTACTAAACCATGCAAAAAAAAAAGGTCCAATCATAGCCGACGGGGTGGGGTGAGAGGAGTAGCGGGTGTGGCCATGGCGGAGGCAGTGTGGATTCATGAACTCGCACTCCTCCAAATCAGAATGGAACATGCGCAGTAGCTCCGCAGAAGGAAATGAGGGAAAGTCCGCCGAGTCCAGAAAATCGGGTAAGAAATGGCACGAACCGATTCACCAGCCTTGTGCGGAAAGGGCCTATGTGTTTGTGTAGTGTTAATCTTCTCCCATGTAGTTAATTGGTGATTGAGCTGGACCATCCTTCTTTTGTTAAATATCATCATTGTGCAGCCTAATTCTATCTACCAACACGCTTAGAATCATAGAGTCATAGAGATGGCAGAGACCCCCAGGGCCATCCGGTCCAACCCCCTACCATGCAAGAACCCACGTCAAAGCATTCCCAACAGATATGCTACATCCACAGAATTCTCTTTAATATCTCTGCTTTGTGCTGCTTTGGATGAGTTTATGAAAAAAGAAGCGAATAAAGGAAAACTTGAATCCTAAAATAGACCTGTATGTTGTGTTATGTGCCTTCGAGTCCACTTCTTGTGACACTGTTCTAGGTTTTTCTGGCAAAGATTGATTCCGAAGCGGTTGGTTATTGCCTTCCTCTGAGGCTCAGAAAGTGTGACTTGCCCCAAATCACCCATAAGTGATTCCAGGCCATACACCTCCAGACCCTGTTATGGTTTTATTGGAGAAATGTAATTTAATTGCCAAAATACAGTAATTGGCTTAGATATAAAATGTGTCCTGCTATGGCCGTATGGCTGAGCCGGACAAGAGGAAAAGACTGACTGGACATGTGCACTGCGAATTAGGTCAGAAACCCCCTCTAGGCGTAGCCAGGTCAGTCAGGAAATCACCAGAAAATTCCAGCAATAATAGGCTTGCAGTTAGCCTTAATCATAGAATCATAGAGTTGGAAGAGACCCCAGGGGCCATCCAGTCCAACCCCCTTTTGCCATGCAGGAACACACATCAAAGCACTCCCAGCAGATGGCCATCCAGCCTCTGCGTAAAAACCTCCAAAGAAGGAGGAGACTCCACCACACTCCGAGGCAGCAGATTCCACTGCCGGACAGCTCTGACCATCAGGAAGTTCTTCCTGAGGTTCAGGTGGAATCTCCTTTCCTGCAGCTTGAACCCACTGCTCCTTGTCCTAGTCTCTGGAGCGGTAGAGAACAAGCCTGCTCCCTCCTTGACATGACATCCCTTCAAATATTTAAACATGGTTATCATGTCCCCTCTTAACCTTCTCTTCTGCAGACTAAACATCCCCAGCTCCCTAAGACGTTTCTCATAGGGCATGGCTTCCAGACCCTTCACCATTTTGGTCACCTTCCTCCGAGTCTGACCAAAGCAGAATGGAGTGGTTCCCTCAGCCTAGACGCTATACTCCTATTGATGCAGCCTAGAGTCACATTGGCTTTTTTAACTGCCACATCGCAGTGTAGACCCATGTTCAGCTCCAAAAGCTTGACTACAATAACATCCTCTGTATCATAGTAGCTTTGATGCTGGCAGTAATATATAACTATATATAACTATGACCATTTCCTCACTACGCTGTTAGAGTGCTATTATTCCACTTTCGAACAGCAGAATAAGGTTCTAACTGCTCAACAGCCAGCCTTCCATCATGAGATTTGCATGGGTTTGGGAGGTCCCATGAGACCTAAAATGTGCCCAAATCCCCCATAAGATCTCGTGAGAAGCCCTCCTCTTATAAAAAGAGTTGAGGTGGCTTTCCTCACACATCTCGTAGTGCTCCACAGAAAAAGGTGGCAACCCAAACTTCCAAACCTTGCTATGCCAGAATCCACAACTGAAGCTTTCTTGAGAGAGGGGCATCCAACTTCTTTTTAAAGACCTCCACCACCCTTTGCGGCAGTTTATTCCACTCTGGAACAGCTCCTACAATGAAGAGATTTGTCCAAATGTTAAGGTGGAATGATTGATTGGTGATGTTTTAGGTGATGATTTATTATTAGCTGACTTCCACAGAAGGTTGAAATAATAGCACTGGGGTTTGCAGTTTACTGAGACCAAGGAGCTCTCTGGCTGAGAATTCAAAATGCCCCTCCCTACACCGCAAACCCCAGGATTCCATTGGATGTTCAAAACGGAATAATAGCACTCTAACAGTGCAGTGCGGAAATGACCTTAGTGAATGAATGGGACATCCCCATTGGATGATGCCCAACTTAGACATGGCAGCTGCAGGGGGTAAATTTTGACCATACATGTACATGAATCTGTCAAGCTCACCATTATTCATGTTCTCCTTTATTTCAACCAGCAAACTCCTATCTACTCAGGTCTGAGTGAGATTGCAAGCACTCTTTTCATGTGGAAGTTTGCACATATTCCCATCTGCCTTTAAGAAACTAATTCCTATGTGCGTTTCACAAACATATGCCTTTCTGCACACACTTTCTGTTTGACCAAAGTATCAACTGCAGGCATAAAGGGGACATACTCATGGGTAAGGCACCAAAGGATGAGAGCCATAGGCCATTTCCACACTAGACTGTTTTAGTGCTATTATTTCACTTTCAACATCCTATGGTGCAGCAATGGCCATAGTGTTGGATACCTCAAATAACAAATGAATGAGCCATCTTTTTCTTGGTTCATTTCATTTATCAAAGTCTTCCTTTCCTTCTCTCCTTTCTTTTCTTTTCTTTCCCATCCCTTCCCTTCCCCTCCATATGTTTTCTTTTATTTTTAGCCCGCTCCTGTGTTGGAAATTACATTTTAATCTTTGCTGTTGGGTTGTTTGGCATCGGCCATGGCAATTACACTTCTACTTGATGGCTGTTCTGTTGCATGTCATTTTTTATTTCATTTCGTTTCGTTTCGTTTTTGAGCGATGTCACCTAATGAGGGTTTATGCATTTCTCTGCCTTTTATTGCTCGCTCCATCTCGAGATGGCTCCCAGAGCTGTTGTTCGGGAGAAGCGAGGCCAATTTGTTGGAGAACGCTCTCCGAAAAAAGAAAACTTGTCCCGTTGCTGTCCATTTCTCCCCACCATTGCGGCTTCTGCCGTCCATCCTTCCGCCCCTGCCCTCTTATCTTGCCTTTGGTTTGAGTAAACTTAGGCCCGGGAACACGGATGCCTTGACAGCTCACCCTGTTTAAAGGTTTCTCCTTGGAACAAACAGGGAACTCCACTGTGGGCCGTGTGAGTGGAAAACTACCAGCTCTCTCTGGCCCCCAAAGCACGTTGCTGGCCTGAGCGCAAAGTGTGTGTGTGGAGTCTTGCAGCCAGGTGTGCGCAGACACAGGGTGTGTTAAAAACAAGGCCCTGGCTGTAGCAGGACGGTCAGGTTTTTCTGCTTCGCTCCCTTTGGCTGCAAGGAAAAGGACCCAACACGCCAGTAAAAATAAAGAAGAGAAAAAATAGTGAGCAGATATATTACCTTCCTCCTCCTCTCCCCACAACCTTTCTCCCTTCTCCTTGGGTTCACAAGCCGTTCTTGCCCAGCAGATTTCAGCCTTTCTCTGCTTTCTGAGGATCGTCAGGCTGCTGGAGCAACCGGGCTCTGTGTCTACAGATTCCAGAAATTTTGCACTGAGACCTTGGCTTGGAGCGAGGAAAACAGTCATTTCCACCCAGCAGGATGAGAACATCTGCAGCCCAGTATGCGTAGCAGCGTTCAATTCCAAGCCCCCCCTTGCTGCCCCTGTTCCTCCGCCCTTGTATAACTTATTAAACTAAATAATGCAGAGGTTGGCATTCCAAAGAATCAAATAAAAATTCACGAGGAGCTGGGGGGGGCATTCTCCAAGGAAAGCAGCTGCTTCCATGGCCATGCTTGATCCCCCCTCCCACGCATTCCTCCCCGCCAACAAACTGTGCACCAGTGAGAGTTTGCGAGCTTCATCAGGGCATGAACGGAAGCTCCTTTGGCACATACGACGTACACCCAAAAGAGCCCTGGCACACGCCATCACCCTTTTCCCTCCGGCCTAATTAATCGCGGATAATGAGTGTTTCCGAACGAGCCTGTTTTATTGTACAGGCGCCTTGCCCTGTTCACACGGTTCTACCGGGGGCCCAGAGATCGTCGTCTTCCGTCTGTACCCTTCCTGCATTACCCCAACATCGCTCGTTTCTTTTGCCCTGTACCAGAGCTTTCCAAACTTTTCATGTTAGTGACACACTTTTTAGACTTGCATCATTTTGCGATGCAGTTTTACCAGCAAACCAGAGGTTAAACTAAGCTCTTATAAGTGATGCAGACACATACACAAATTGTAATAACAAAATGTATGGGGGGACACGATACCTCATGAAAAACTTTCGTATATATTTAAAAGTATATGATTTATAAATAATAACATACATTTCCAAGATTGTAGGCAACACACCTACACACTTCAGGCGACACACTGATGTGTCATGGCGCACCGTTTGGAAAACCCTGCCCTGTACACACATACAAATGTGCACACAATCTCTTTTGGAAGACGGAAGAGCCGTGCAACGTCATTGCGCCGACAGCGCAAGGAGACGGTGGTGTCCTCCCCAGAGCGCTTTTCACTGAGGTTCTTGCGATCGCAATAGCCACGGGGACTCAGAAAGACCTTCCTCATTATTCCGATCTGTATAAGTAACCGGAAACACAGGGCATTTCCGCACTAAGCTGTTATAGTGCTATTATTCCACCTTCAACATCCTATGGAACCCTGGGGTTTTCAGTTTATTTTTTTTTTAATTATTAAATGTATTACTTAAAAAAATTATGAAGGTACAGAAGAAAGAAAATCCATGTAGAAAACAATTACATAGCATCAATAGACATGTATCTCAAAACAATGTAACATATCTCTCTCTACTACCTTTTAATTCTTATATAGTTCCCTTAACTATCATTTTACACACTATTTATTATATATCACCACAAATGCTATTGTGTAGCCTTATGTCCTACCCAGTCCTGTATATTCTTTCCCTCTTCCTTCTCCATCCCCCATTTCCCTCCCATCTGCCCCACCTCAAGAAGGGAGTGATTATCTATCTTGCCATGACCATCTTAATAAAACGTGTATTTTGTCCTTGTATGCCCATTATTTTCCTATCCTGGTTTATCTTTCTTCAGGGCTATCAATTATATACATTTTCATATATTAATACATATATCTTAATCATGTAATTACACTTATCATCCAAATGTTACCAATATGTCAACTTATTCCGTGATGACAGCTGGGGTTTGCAGTTTAGGGAGGGGCCCTTAGAATTACCAGCCAGGGAGCTCTTTGGCCTCAGTGAACTACAAATCCCAGAATTCCACACAATGTTGAAAGTGGAATAATAGCACTATAACAGTGTAGTGTGGAAATGGCCACAGAATCCAGAGCAGGTCTAGCATTCATCTGACCTTGCAGTAAATACTGGGCTATCAGCCATCGTCACAGACATAAGACATATGTCTCGGTACCATCATTTTCACACAGATTTCAATGCATGTCATCACTGTCCAATTTCCAAATCATTCTTGAAAACCAGAATATGTCTATCTCTTTTTTAACCCTTGCATAATGCACATTTATTGTCATATGTCTGTTCCCCAACATACCTATTTTCTGTATGTGAAAAAATGCTGCAAGTTTTTCTAATTTTATAATTTTTAAAATGTTTTTTTAATTTTTTAAAAATGTTTTTAACTTTTTTTGAAAGCTGCCTTGGGTCCCACTCTGGGAGAAAGGCGGTATACAAATATAATAAATACTGTATTTGCTGGCATATAAGACTCATTTTTTTCCCTGAAAAACGCTGTTTGAAAATGGGGTGCGTCTTATACCTTGGTGTGTCTTATATGCCGGCAAATAGTATTTGCCAATGTATAAATGGGGTGTGTCTTACACATGAGTGCATCTTATACCCCTGCAAATATGGTAAATAAACAAATAAATTCTATTTTATATTCACTAATGTATACCTTTTCACATGCAGCTTCCCCTAACACCAGGAAAAAAAAATACCATGGGAACTACAACTCCTTTGGGACTTTGGGACTACAACTTTGGGAACTACAACTCCTTTGGGACTTTGGGACTACAACTTTGGGGACTACAACTCCCAACACCTACCAGCCAATATAGCCATATCATACCGGCTAGGGGCTTCTGAAAGTCATCATTCAAAAAAAGAAACTTTTCCAAGCTTTACTTTGGTATACACTTCCCCAATACACCCCCGTTGTCCATAGATTTCTCCAATAAATGAATTTTTGTGCATAGTGTTTCCTAACGTACACATTTTTATATACAATATTTGAGCTGAGACTTGCACTGAAAAATTGTATAGATCCCAAAAGCCAGTTGTGTTTTGATCCGAAAATTCTAGAAGTGTGAATTCATTCTTTTTGTTTAAAAAAGTGTTGCAAACAAAATTGTCCACCGTCACCATGAAATAGGGGATTGACAGTTTATTAATCATCTGCCATTAAACCAATTGATCAATTCAGTAAAGCTATTATTATTATTATTATTATTATTATTATTATTATTTTCATGTTATGTCCCACTTTTCTCCTCTTAATGGGACTCAAGGTGGCTAACAACATATGTAAGACAAAACAAATTTAAAACAATACAAAACATTCATAAAAGTATAAATATGAGATTTTAAAAAAAAACAATTGAACAATTTATGAAGTTAAGAACCCTAACCATTAAAATACATTAAAAAAAAACTATGCAAACCTTAAAAATAGAACCACACAGCATTAAAAATCCAATCCTAGTCCGTTTATAAAAAAAAAACTGGATGATAAAAAAAAATGTTTTTACCTGTTGATGGAAGGAGGAGAAGGAAGTCCGGGAGCAACCACCCAGAAGACCCTCTCCCTCGTTCCCACCGAAGATGCCTAAGAAGGTGGTGGGAGAGAGAGAAGGGCCTCTTCAGATGATCTTGGAGCTCTGCTGGGCCCATCAAGGGAGCTTTGCTCCTCGAAATAACCTCGGCTCAAGCCGTATAGGGCTTTATGGGACAAAACGTAGAACGGCACGTCGAATTGTGCCCGGAAACAGACCTACAGCCAGCGGAGCTATTGCAACATTTATTAGTCTGAAATAAATAAATTAATAAAATTTATTCATCTGAATTAAAATTGGATCCTAGTAACACCCTCAAATGTGAGCTAATGTGACAATGCGATATACAAAATCTGATTAAAAGAAGATGCAATCTTCTCCTTTGTTTTCACTGCTTGGTACAAGAGCAAGTCCCAACCAAAATAAGTTCAAATGACTGAACTTGTAAGAAAATTAAGTTAATTTAATTTATGCACCGAATTCAGTCCTTCAGGAAGAACCTTCTGGATCAGTTTGATTAAATGTCTGGACCAAACTAAATTCTCCACCATCCCTAAAAAGTACAAGTTTTGCCCTCGCCGAATAAACTGGGGAGATAATTAATATATTGCATGGCATTAAATGTACATTTTGGGAAAGCTCTCAAGTCTAAATTAACTGACAGGAGGATATAGAAAAGCCAGTTAGGAAAAAAGTCATCTTCCTTTTCTTTTACACTCCTTCATCCAGGAGTAACCCTGAAGTAAAATAAGATCTAAAGAACAAATTTTAAAAAATAATTAAATTAGATTAGATTAAGTTAAATTCACAGGAGCTTGTCATCTGGCTGATTTCATGTTGCTTAATTACTTTTGATAACAGGAAAGTAAAGAGTTACTCTAAGAAATGTAAGCTTAATAATAACTAACTACTAGGAGGACTTAGAACCAAAACTGCAAGTAATTCCTTCTCAAAACTAATTTCCCAAGCTGTAGCCCTATTGTTTACATTTGGTTTTATCCAATTAACTTAATTAATGGAACTTAGCAGGACTTACTTCCAAGTAGGCAGTCACAGAATTTTTGCTGTTAGTTGTTTGATCCTGTAGTTAAACCAATTAAAGCTTATGGGCTTAGCACACAACTATCACACAAAACAAAAATCATATACCACTTATCTCCTTTATGTGTTTTGAAGTTAGTTGATGATATTCTTCCTTGTAAAAAAAAAATCCCATTCATCGTAACAATTACCACGGCAAGAACGAATACGGTGAAACTGTAGCACACGCTGGACATTAGCTTACAATTACTGAAAAATGGAATATATTTTAACAACTGGCTCCCTTTGGGAAGTTTTCGTTGGACATCTGAGATCCATTTCCAAATTACGAGAGCTGTCCTCGTAAGAACTGTGATGGTTCTTATTACAGCCACATGTCATCCAGGCTTAAATTAACATTACTGTAAATTAGTTTAATATTTGGGAGTGATAAAACACAAATGAAAAAGTCATGGGGATGGGTGGAAAGAGGCAACGCTGTAAACATGACTAAGAATAAAGGAATCAACAGAAATGAAAAAGCCAAATGTCAGGACATAAAATCAGGAAGGCAGAGCTACGGGGATTAAAAATAACTCCAGTACTTGCAGGGGGGTGTTAAAAATCTGCTGGTTATTCCCAACTAGAGCCACCCTCCCTATATACGCTTGCCCCTGGTTTGGGGTCTGCCGGAGGGTCCCTCCTCTACGCCCCGTCAATCAGGCAATGCACCGTGGGGGGCCATGATATCGGAGCCTTCTCTGCTGCGGCACCCTCTTGGTCCGATATCCTCCTCTTAGAGGTCCAATCGTAGCCAAAGCTGCTGCCATCCCAGGCCATTTCCACACTAGGCTGTTATAGCGCTATTATTCCACTTTCAACATCCTATGGAATCCTAAACTGCAAACCCCAGGGTTCCATAGGATGTTGAAAGTGGAATAATAGCGCTATAACAGCCTAGTGCAGAAATGGCCCCACTCCCAAGTAAAACCGTGATTGTTTACGAAAGTTTTGGGGGTCCATATTTGCACATGTGCATGCTTTTTAAAGTATTTCAATTGCTTTCCATACAGTCTGTGCAGAGCATTAAATGGTAATACTTAGCTTTTAAATTATTTTTATTGCTCAAAATTGTTTTAAACTGTTCAAACTGGTTTTATTGTATGGTACTTTGAGATCCTCAAATAAATATTTTAACAAATGAATTGTGAGGTCCTCTCACAACAAATGAATTTTACGGCACCTTGACATCCTCAAAGAAATATTTTAACAAATGAATTGTGAGATCCCATCACAATAAATGAATTGTCTGGCACCCTGAGATCCTCGAAGAAATATTTTGATAAATGAATTGTGAGATCCTCTCACCATAAATGAATTGTATGGCACCCTGAGATCCTCAAAGAAATATTTTGATAAATGAATTGTGAGATCCTCTCACCATAAATGAATTGTATGGCACCCTGAGATCCTCGAAGAAATATTTTAATAAATGAATCGTAAGATCCCATCACAATAAATGAATTCTCTGGCACCCTGAGATCCTCAAATAAATATTTTGATAAATGAATTGTGAGATCCTCTCACCATAAATGAATTGTATGGCACCCTGAGATCCTCGAAGAAATATTTTGATAAATGAATTGTGAGATCCTCTCACCATAAATGAATTGTCTGGCACCCTGAGATCCTCAAATAAATATTTTGATAAATGAATTGTGAGATTCCATCACCATAAATGAATTGTCTGGCACCCTGAGATCCTCGAATAAATATTTTGATAAATGAATGGTGAGATCCTCTCACCATAAATGAATTGTATGGCACCCTGAGATCCTCGAAGAAATATTTTGATAAATGAATTGTGAGATCCCATCACAATAAATGAATTCTCTGGCACCCTGAGATCCTCAAATAAATATTTTGATAAATGAATGGTGAGATCCTCTCACCATAAATGAATTGTATGGCACCCTGAGATCCTCGAAGAAATATTTTGATGAATGAATGGTGAGATCCTCCCACAAGAAATGAATTGTATGGCACCCTGAGATCCTCGAAGAAATATTTTGATAAATGAATGGTGAGATCCTCTCACCATAAATGAATTGTATGGCACCCTGAGATCCTCGAAGAAATATTTTAATAAATGAATCATGAGATCCCATCACAATAAGTGAATTGTACGTCACCCTGAGATCCTCAAATCAATATTTTGACAAATGAATTGTGAGATCCTCTCACAAGAAATGAATTTTACAGAATCCTGAGATCCTCATAAATATTTTAATAAATGAATTATGAGATCCCATCACACCAAATGAATTGTATGTCACCCTGAGGTACTCAAATAAATATTTTGATAAATGAATTGTGAGATCCTCCCACAAGAAATGAATTTTACAGAATCCTGAGATCCTTATAAATATTTTAATAAATGAATTATGAGATCCCATCACACCAAATGAATTGTATGTCACCCTGAGGTACTCAAATAAATATTTTGATAAATGAATTGTGAGATCCTCTCACAAGAAATGAATTTTACAGAATCCTGAGATCCTCATAAATATTTTAATAAATGAATTGTGAGATCCCATCACAATAAATGAATTCTCTGGCACCCTGAGATCCTCAAATAAATATTTTGATAAATGAATTGTGAGATCCTCTCACCATAAATGAATTGTCTGGTACCCTGAGATCCTCAAATAAATATTTTGATAAATGAATTGTGAGATCCTCTCACCATAAATGAATTGTATGGCACCCTGAGATCCTCGAAGAAATATTTTAATAAATGAATCGTGAGATCCCATCACAATAAATGAATTCTCTGGCACCCTGAGATCCTCGAATAAATATTTTGATAAATGAATTGTGAGATCCTCTCACCATAAATGAATTGTCTGGCACCCTGAGATCCTCGAAGAAATATTTTAATAAATGAATTGTGAGATCCCATCACAATAAATGAATTGTCTGGCACCCTGAGATCCTCAAAGAAATATTTTAATAAATGAATCGTGAGATCCCATCACCATAAATGAATTGTCTGGCACCCTGAGATCCTCGAAGAAATATTTTGATAAATGAATTGTGAGATCCTCTCACCATAAATGAATTGTCTGGTACCCTGAGATCCTCAAATAAATATTTTGATAAATGAATGGTGAGATCCTCCCACTATAAATGAATTGTACAGCACCCTGAGATCCTCAAAGAAATATTTTTACAAATGAATTGTGAGATCCTCTCACAAGAAATGAATTTTACAGAATCCTGAGATCCTCATAAATATTTTAATAAATGAATTATGAGATCCCATCACACCAAATGAATTGTATGTCACCCTGAGGTCCTCAAATAAATATTTTGATAAATGAATTGTGAGATCCCATCACAACAAATGAATTGTACGTCACCCTGTGATCCTCAGATAAATATTTTAATAAATGAATTGTGAGGTCCTCTCACCGTAAGTAAATTGTATGGTACCCTGAGATCCTCAAAGAAATATTTTAACAATTGAATTGTGAGGTCCTCTGACAATAAATGAATTTTATGGCAGCTTGAGGTCCTGAAATAAATATTTTAATTAATGAATTGCAAGATCCCATCACAACAGATGAATTGTACGTCACCCTGAGATCCTCAAAGAAATATTTTAATAAATGAATTGCAAGAGCCTCTCACTATAAATAAATTGTATGGCACCCTGAGATACTTGAAGAAATATTTTAACAAATGAATTGTGAGATTTCATCACAATAAATAAATCGTATGGTACCCTGAGATCCTCAAAGAAATATTTTAACAAATGAATTGTGAGATACCATTCAGTGGTTCTGCTCGACTGAGAACTAGTTATTGACTGAGTCCATTATGATATATGACATGGATTTAGGCTTCTAAATGGGTATCTGTAGTCTCCGTGACCATTGTAAAAGATCTGCATTAAAATGGCTCTACTGAAAACAGGTTTAAGGAAGAGCTATAGAAATGGTTCAAACAGAAATACAGGAAGTTGTCAGGCTCATTTTCTCATGCAGTCAATTTCATCAAAGCTGCATTTCCTCCCCTACTGAATAGTATGAAATTTCCAAATGGTGGTCAGTGCTTCTAAAATGAACTGAAATACCAGCCAGATTGAGCAGATACAGTGAGTTTCTGCGTGGAAAAGAGGAGCAAGCTGTAGAGATTGAAAGAGTGTTCAAAAATATCCCCCGCCCAAAAAAAGGGAAAATGGTCAAAAATAGGTTTCTTGAGTATTCGAGAATTATGACAAGGAGCTTCCTAGATGGGCATGGATGTTTGCAGTTCGGGATGTATTCTGAACAATATATATGTATAATAACATGAAAATGTGAATTTCTGTGCGAAAAAATAATATTATTACAAAACATGTTTCCTCCACAGAAAATAGCATTTCTATACAGGAAATCCTGTTTTCTGTGCAAGAGATTTGTTTTATACCCAGAAATGTTATTTTCTGTACAGAAAAGCCTGTTTCCTGCAATTATTTTCTTTACAACACAGAATAAATCTTGAACTGTGAATAGCCTTCAGAAGCTATGTAATTCGTGATATATTCTGCACAAAAATATCAGGTGAGTTTTTGCAGTGAAAATGGTATATTCTATGCAGAAAACAGGTTCCCTAAAAAAAGGAAAAAGCAACAGATCTGTTTTTTTTTTAACCAACATACATAGGAAGAAATGTGAAAATTTTGGTAAATAAAAAGAAAGTAAATTATTTTGGAGAAAAAATAGGTTTACCCATGTCTGGGTCCTAGTGGAAGATTTTAGTTTAATTGTGTTTATGTATTTGATCTACATCTTGCCTTTCTCCCAAAATTGGACTTGAGTTGGCATAAGATTCCACAGTTATGTAAAATGGCAAGTTATCGTGGTGACAGCTCTCTCAAAGATTATTTCACTCTTTCGGTTTCAGTTTTGGGCCCAACATTTTGAAATTTCAGACATTCAGTTCTGGGGGAAAGACTTTTGCATTTAATATGGGAGGCGAAATAACTTGCCCTGACCATGTTTTAGAAAACCAAAGAGTGCTACTGCAAATTCGGATCGGCTACGCTATTACTATACCACCGGATAAATAAATTCCATCGCATTTCACAGGACAGAATCTAATTTGATATTATTTACCATGGTCTTATTGAGAAAAAGAATCGGAAAGAATCTTCATCCATCCCACTTTAGAGTTATAGGATAAGTGTTAGGATTTCATTATTGGGCACGCTGTGACCTGTTCCTAATCTCAGCCTGAGTAGACCCATTCGGTCAATGAGACTGACTCACCAGTCAACAACTAATTCACTGTGCGCTCTAGCTGAGACCGTTTCCGCACTAGGCTATTATAGTGGCATTATTCCACTTTCAACATCCAATGGAATCCTGGGGTTTCCAGTTTAGGGAGGGGCCTTGAGGGGCCTCTCCCTAAACTGCAAACCCCAGGATTCCATAGCATGTTGAAAGTGGAATAAGAGCACTATAAGAGTGTAGTGCGGAAATGAGACTAACCAAGAGGATTCAGTCCGAAAATGTCATGCTTCTGTCTTAGCACAAAATTGTCCAGTCCAGAAGTAGGCAGCTATGCGTGGTCTAGAGTCTGGACACGTATCTCGTTGGAGTTCAGAGGCCACAATCGCATCAACTGCGGTCTTGTTCTTCTAATTTTAATGTTTAAAAAAATACTCAAAATGGACCTCCTCACCTCTAGGGGGCGCTGATGAAAGAACCGTCTGTTCTCTCTCCCCGCTATTTTTGGCACAGGAGAGGGCATTATACAGAGAAGAAGAAGGCATTATAAAAACAAGGCGTAAACCAGAAGTCACAAACGAATGGGTGCAGCTGGCTGCCGTCGAAGGCCTCAGAATGGCCAAGGGAGCACATGTAGTCCATTGTGGGGGTACATTCCCTTCCTCTGGTCAAGTACGATAGGAGGCGGCTCCCCAAAGTCTTTCCTAGACAGTGTTGCTCTCAAACCTATTTTTCAGTCAAGATGCCCCTGCCTAAAGCTGGGATCATCAGCACCTGAGGTCTACTTTTTATGTTCAAACCACCGTTTTGACTTTGAAGCACCATTTCCAAATACTGTCTAGGGTCATACTTCTGCTCACACGGGCCTTCGTGCTAAGCTTAGGACCCTTCTTCTACTGGATGATAACTCCCAGAATCCCCTACCGGTGGGCCATACTGGCTCAGGGAGAAATGGAGATGCCATCCCACCCCTCAAAGTAAATTGCCAGTTTCTGCCAAGGGCTAAGCCCCACTTCCTTCCAACAAAGTATGAAACACCTCTGCCAGTAGATTTTTCTCTGTATGTATGTATGTGTGTGTGTGTGTGTGTGTGTGTTTACATAAAAGAATAGCTTCTTTTATATCTGGGACTTATTCAGAGACAAGCAGACTCTGCCTCATAAAGAACATGTCAACTCTCACTCATTGTCAGGCTATCAACAATCCTCACTTGAATAAACAAATAGATAAATAAATAGGGATTGCACCATGGGCTGGTTATTAAATACAGGGACAGCGTGAGTCAAAGAGGTATTTCAAAAGGGATCGTTGCATAAACTTTCAATTGATTGAGGATTTCATGAGAGGAGGGGGAAATCCCTGTTGGTTTCAGTGCTTTGAACCTCGAGTTTTGGCTTAATCATAGAACAGGAAACGGGGAGGCAGCTCCTTTTTCGTGCCACACAATGATTGTCGAGAGCACAGGATGTAAAGGCTGGGTGATCATGGATGCATTATTATATAGGATCTGCTTATCATCTTCTGTCCTCAGAGAGACCATTTCCGCACTAGCCCGTTATAGCGCTATTATTCCACTTTCAACATCCTATGGGATCCTGGAAACCCCAGGATTCTACAAACCCCAGGATTCCATAGGATGTTGAAAGTGGAATAATAGCACTATAACGGGCTAGTGCCGAAATGGCCATAGAAAACTTCAGGCGAAAGGGGGCATTCCGGGAGAACTCCTTTAGGGCATTGGAACACACCCCGTCCTGACTTTGCAAGCCCTGGGCAGGCTTGGTGGTAACAGCGTGACTTGCAAGTCTCCCTTTCACAGGGGCGCCGTAAGCTGGAGCCAACTTGATGGCAATTAGAAACCAATCGGACCGCTTTCAGGATCACTGTGAAGGATGCTCTAAATCCAATTTGTATTGCTGTGGAAAAGAATCCGCTAAAAGATAGCTCACCACCGGTATTCCACCTCGCATAAATTGGATTAAAAGAAACGGAGACGCGACTAATAAATGCTGGCAATGGTCTGGCGACTTCCTACGTGCGCCACAGAATGGTCCAGAAGCACGGATCCGTTGAATTAAGAAATTAAAGGTAGGAGGGAAGCCCAATGACACTGTAGGGCTTCTCGTCCACACCCTCCGCGGTTTATTACCTGGAGGGATAGAAGTGGGACACTTTTTTCATGGATTTCGCTCAGCCTGTGGCAGCAAACAAGATCACGCCCACTGAAAACTACATGTCAGGATGGAAAGTGCCTTTCCTGCAAGTCTGCTTGGAAGTTCACGCAAGTCCGCCCAGAATGTGAACTCCTTTACCAAGTCCCTGTTGAGGGTCCCATCATTCCAAGAGGCTGAGATGGTGAGGAACAGTGATGGGGATTTCTCTGTGGTGACCCCTCGGTTGTGGAACCGCCAAGAGAAGTCCCGCTGGTTCAATCCTTCTTCAGCTTCCAGAGGGGGCATCAAAGATTGAGAGCCTTTCTGCACTGCACTGTTCTACTGCTATTGTTCCACTTTCAACCTCCTATGGAACCCTGGGGTTTGCAGTTTAGGGAGGGGCATTTAGGATTCTCAGCCAGGGAGCTCTTGGGCCTCAGGAAACTACAAACCCCAGAATTCCACAGGAGGTTGAAAGTGGAATGATAGCACCGTAACAGTTTAGTGTGGAAAGGCCCCGAGTTATTTTGTGTGGCTTATTACCTTTCAAAAGAGGACAGCTACTCTGGCTGCTTTTAACTGTGTGCAGTTTAAACTGTTTTTAAGACAATTGCTTTAGCCTGATTTTAAATAAAGTTTTCTCTCTTTCCCTCTATCTCTCTCTAACAAAACAGGGTTTTTTTATTTATTTATTGTTTGTCATTTTAGGGGCCCTAGCAGGCAGTGAAGCAATGAAGATATGCCAGAAATAAAATAAATATCACACAATTAGCATGAAATTGACTTTTGCAGTTTTGTGATTTCCCTGGCCCGCAAGGCCTGAAAAGCTATTATGGGATTTTGAAATGGATTTGAGACTTTGTTTTATGGCCAATGCGACCGCCGTTGCATTTCTGCGCGAATCACCGAGAAGCAGCATGGTGCTACAATTCCGTCGGTCAAACTGCGGCAGGTCACACAAATCTCGAGACCGGCAGAAAGGGTCAAAGTCAAATATAGAACTCAGAAAAACAGAGGCCTGACTCCAGCTATTAGACGGACTAAAGTAGACCCATTAGATCCATGAGATTTACCCAAGCAACTGATTCAGTGAGCCAGCTCTTGTTGGGAACCCAAGTAACAGGCTGGAGAATTTCCCCCCCCCCACAATATACAAGGGTATATCGAGTCCCGGAAATGGGACGGTAAAATGCCTTTTATTCATGTTTACACAATTATTACTTTTTCTGCCAGTTTTGCAAGACAGTTAACTTTGCATCCTAGCCAACTTTTTTAAAAAAAAATGAAAGCAAGAAAAATAAATAGGCATACGCATGCAAGGTGGCTGGAAGGACAGGAGCTAAATCCATTCTTTGATGGCGCGTGACGAGGACAATGTGGTTCATCTAGAAAGGGTGACCGGCCTCTGTTGATGGATGATTTGTTTCCCCTCGTGCTTCTGAACTGCCCGGGGTTTCCTTTTGTCCGCATGGTATTTACTAGCCCGGAGGTTCTTCGAGGAACAGGATAGGAAATAGAGAGAAAGAGGGCAGGGTGCTTTTCTTTCCCCATAAAAAGAACAACCGTAGCGATCAAACCAAGCGACTACCTATTCCAGCTTCGTGTGTCCAGCCAGATCCTTCCCAAAGCAGGACATTTAAGTCCTTGGCTCTTTGCTTTTCTCTGCTCCCAATATTCAAAATGATCCCTTCTCTGGAAAAAGAAAGAATCTGGAGTCTCCTTTGAGCTGTCATACTTAATCAGCTTTAATAAACCATCTTTCCTAAGAAGCCAAATTTGGGCTCACCAGAAGTGAAGAAGGCTTTGTGGGCCTGAACAGCCTCGTCTCCAGAAAGGACAATGCTGGATGCCTTTCACTGGAGAACTTGGGAGGTTTCCCTGCATTTACACAGGAGTAAAAGGCCCGGAACCATGGGGACTTCCAGAGAGAGGCTGGGCTCAGTGGCAAATAGGGGAAGTTTTGCACGTGGATGAGGTCCCAATCCAGGGATGGAAGTCAGGGCCAAGGGGGCAAGGCCCGTCTACCCCGTGATTTTAAAGCAGTGGTTTTTAGCTGTCCAGGAGTGTGCGTCTCATCAGTTCTTCCGAGAATCTGATGGAACCAGTGGGCCACGCTTCCCCCCAAAAATGCATGTAAACACAGACATCCAAAATTTGTGTTTACAGTTTACCAGATTGCTTCAGAAATGGATTTCCTTGGATATAGGCTAGTCTGGAGTGAATGCCCATATTTGTATAGCAAAAGAATAGAGTTTTACTTTAAAATACATAGCAAAGGGGAAAATTCAAGAATAACAGGAAAGAAATCAAAGGAGAAAGATTTTATTTTAATTTATTTTATTTTATTTTATTGCAAGTGATTCACAGAAACTCTCAGAACTCCACATACAGACCTCCCTAACAATGCAGGATCGGCAGTTGAAGAAACTCAGAAAACAGGAACAGTAGATTTCCACCACCATCATCGCAGAATCATAAAACCATAGAGCTGGGAGAGACTCCAAGGGCCATCCAGTCCAGCCCCCTTTTGCCATGCAAGAAGACACAAATCGAAACACTCCTCTTTTTAAAAACCTCCAAAGAAGGAAGAGACCTTACCATACTCCCAGGAAGCAGCGTTTTCTACTCTCGAACAGCATTTACCACTAGGAAAAAAAAAATCCTGTTGAATTATTCTTACCTGCAGGACGTTCTTCCTAATGCTTAAGTGGAACCTCTTTTTCTGTTTATTATTTATTTATTTGTCTGTTTATTTTATATTATTTTCCTGTATCTTATTCTCGTACACAATAATAAAAAGTTGTCTATTTTTATATACCTGAGAACTGCAGTATTTTAACTACTAGTGTTAGCTCCTCCGTGTTTAATCTTTCCTTGTGTCAAAAGGAAGCATTCCAAATTTTTTTTGAACTATTTTAGTCCCAAAGCTGTTTAATTAACTGTGTACCCGGTTCGTTAAACAGAAGCAGCCAAGAACCAGAGAACTCTTCCCTGAACGAAATCGTTGAGGCTCAGCCCTTGGCCTGGTGCTGGATGCAGAGTGACAAAGAGAGGCAATTTCATGTAAATCGTTGGGTTGACCAGATCGCTGGATCTGCTCACTTCTCTGAAGAGCATACGGTAAAGTCCATTTAACCATCAGGAAGAAAATGCTGTCTCATAGCATCCAGGAGGTCTTTACCTCTGCAAATTAAAATTCTGCCCCTGTATCAGACGCAGTACCTAGTCTTTCCTCTTGAAGGACCAGAGCCTGAAAGAAAAAGCCTCTTTCCAAGAGCCCCGAATGCTCCGTTTGGGTCTTCAAGAGTCCACTGGAACTGTATAAAATCAGGGTTGAGAAAAAATTAATTAATTAACATTCCACTTTTCTCCCAGTGCAGGACTCAAGGTAATTTACAACAAAAACAAGATAGAATAAAAAGTCCAAGAAACAAACAGTAAAAACCAGCTATCCTGCTAAAACAGCAGGAAGTTAACAAATATAAAAATCATCTCAAAATATAGGGATAAATATAAGGCTACACCCCACATCCACCTCCGTTCAAAGGACTCTGCACTACCAATATACTCGTCAAATTCCTGTTAAACTAAAAACGTCTTAACCCGTCAGCAAAAGGGGAGGAAATTCCTTCTTTGGACTGCAATTCCCACAATCCCCCTCCCAGCATGGCCAGGAGGGTCTGAGAGTCATAGTCCAGAGAAGCAACATCCCCGTATTGCTGTAACATGATTTTATAATATCCAGATTATAATAATATAATATCCAGGCCCAACATACTGGTTTAAATAGCTTAAAAATCTTGGCCAATTTCACTGGCACATGAATTGCAGGCAAATAGGAAATATGTTATTTTTTTTTCTCTTTAAAAAAAAAAAAAGAAAGAAAAAGAAAGTAAGTCAGCAAAAAATACAAGACTAAAACAAAGGCAATTCTACCCTCCCTGACATAACAGTGTTCTGTTTTGGAGATCAGCTGGGGTTTTGCCCTCGGTTGTTTCTCTGCCACAGAAGGAAGGGTAGAAAGCAACAGCTGGACCCAGTAGCTGGACCTCTGCATTGAGGACGATATTTTAAAAAAAAATACACACAATTAAAAGAAATCATAAGGCCACGTGATGTTTATGCACCCTAAGCAAACAGGCAGTTAAAAGATGAATGTCAGGGAGATAAGATCTGCGACACCTCCCACAAACCGGTGCAAACGATACTGACACTGGAAACAACCGAATAAAAAGGAAGGTGTTACAGGAGCAAAGGAAATCTAAATACCTCTCAGACTTTAAGAGAGCTCGGGTGCTGTTCGGCAGGCCGGCGTGCCCAGCTCCCGACTCATTTGCTTTTTAAAAGTAGGCTAGACTGAGAATGCAAGATAAGGTTTAACTCCCTGTACATCACACAGCCCTGCCGGCTTATGTGAAACTTAGATGGCAGCAGGGAGAAAAATTGCAGCCCAGCTACATTCAAGTTATGAGATGCAGGAGGTATTTATTTGCATTTATTGCAAAGCTGGCAGTAGGACAACCACATTCCCTTGACGTCTCAGGGGTGGAAGGGGTTAAAAAAAAGGTGTGTGCTTCGATTTGCATTTTCTGGACCTGTCGAAGGCTGAGGAGAGAGCATATTCTTCTGTATTCAAAACTCTTTCAAACCGTAGCCCGTCATATTCTCCAGTGCAAGGCTAGAGAAGCTGGTGAGTTTGCTAACTCACGCTGGAGAAAATATAAACAGCATCACCCCCTGCTCATACGATGGATGAATTAATCATGCATAATTAGGAGCATACATTCCAGACTGGGCTATCTTGAAATAAGAATGACAAGAGTATCGCTACTGACAACCAGGCAGTTTAGAAATCCAGAACATATGGAAGACTACATGTGCACAAAAAATATCTGGCTGTGTGTGCAAATATATATGCTATTTATATGCTTTTGCTATGCATCACACATGCACATTAGTGGTTTGATACAACATGCTGGAAGTGTTAAAAATCGGGCTGAAATCGGCCTAAGATGATACTGCTTGTGTCTCTCGTGTTTACCAAATGGGCTAATGTTTTCCTCACTAAAACAGTTGTAATTGAAAGATGCAATTAGGGAAGTATTGCAATTTTTTTTTCAGATGATGTGGAAAGTAGCAGGAGGCTAATTGTTGGGGAAAAAGAAAAGAAAAACACAGAGAGAGCAAGAGTCTTAATTTATGACATGTCCTAATAGATAAAGCCCATTGCATTTGTTAGGGAAAAAAAGTTGCATTTTTTTAAACCAATAGGCCTAACTGATAAGTGGAAGGAAGGAAGTCTTCTGATAAAATGCATCTAAGAGAATTTTGTACTTCTCAACTTTCCACCCGAGAAAGGCGTGAAAAAAGTAACTTCTTCAAGGAGGATCAAGAACTATCAGAGCCAAAATCAGGATTCGACTAGTTGTAAATCCCTCCTCTCGGTGGATAGGGTTAAATTGCATCCAGGTTCTCCCCGGTCTTTGTACCCGAAGCCGTGAAAAAATTTTCCTTCGGGACACTGGAAGATCACCGAGCGTTCTCTTGCCTCATCCAGCAACCTTTGTGCCCTGGGTTGTGACAAAGCGGAAACTAATTGTTTCGAAGAACAGTCTCTCAAAACTCATTCTGGATGAATGCTTCTGGTGAATATCCTTCTGACATTCCAGCTCCCGTCTGCTGACTATCCGATACCTGTGTGCTTCTGTAAAATTCCCTGGTGATGTTTTCTTTCAAATATTTGATCCGTGCCTGTTGATATTTAACATAGTTTGAAAGCGGACAAGCTGTGACATTTGTTAGATGACATGGCCCAGCATTTAGCACTTGACAGCTGACAGCTGAGGAGTTTTCAGACTTCCTCCTTGCCAATGCAACCAGGACGACGCCAGTCGGTCTAATGTTTCAAATTCTGCACTCGAAGCTGCACAATTCAAATATTTCAACCCTCTCTCCCCACACACACAAAAAATTCACATTCGGGAGACAAGCAAATCTGAAACAGCAATGACTTTGGGACATTTTTGAATGCTCCCTGCAGTTCAAAATATTTGCATGGTTTGCCTGAAAGATATCAGCCTGGTTTGTCTATTTGCCCTTTGGATTTTAAAAGAGGAGCTCTGTGTGACCGATTTCAGCTTTTGGTACACTGTAGCATGGACTATATTTGTTAATAAACTACAGCCTGATTTTTTTTAAAAAAAAAATTTTTTTGATCATTTGTCCTGTACAGATCTGTGAAAAAAATAATAATTCATCTCCTCTAGAATTCACCCCAATTTGGCAAATCAAGGAACAGAAATCTTTCGCTTCCCCAAACACTTTAAAAGAGAGTAACAACTAGAATTATTGGTTACGAATCAGTGCTTTCAAAAATGTAGGTTTTTAATCTACGCTCTGGTGCCCTTTCAAAGCGATGGTGCCGTAGTTATAAATAACCTGTGGATTTCTAGATCTTTGGGAACCTGTCTTTAAGTTGGATCCCAGCAAATTAGTTCTGCGAAACCCGATTTTCTGACAGATCATTTCAAAAGATGAATTTAACCATAAATTTCCTCTGGGTAGCCACCCACCTAAGCGACTCCCAGACCTGTCAAAATTAACAAGATTTGCTTCCGAGTAAACAGGCTCTGAGGCCGAACTGCATGTCTCAGTTGTCCAGTCTGAGTCAGTTCTGGATCAGGCTTTCCAAAAACTGTTATTGGAGAAAAGTGCTTGTTTGGAGAGGGAAAGATCAAGCCTGCTTCTTCGGATTCTGCAACAGGCATTTTAATTTGTCTGCTTGCTGGCTGAATGGTCAATTTCCAATGCAAGACAAGCAAACAGCCTTTTCTGAAAAAATGAACTTTGGTGTCACAATGGACGGAGTCCTGCAAACCCCGTGTGCTAACTTCTTCGAACTCAGGGCCAGGGTACGGGCTGGCAGGAGCAAGACATTCAGTGTCGGGGGGTCAATATTCAAAACGCTCCCCTTCTTTAAAAAACAAAACAAATTCCACTAGGTCAGAAATAGTAGCCTCGATCCAACCAAATGGGAAACAGATGCGGTCAGTGTTGTTGTTTTGTTTGCCGAAGGCGAAATGAGCCAGCCTAACAGGCAGCAAAGAATACTAAACATTTGGAGGGTAGGGCAATGTTCAGAAAACTGAGAAAACTGTCTTCTAGGAAGGCCAAATGCCTACCTGACCTGGAAATATGGAGGGGCAGACAAATCTCCACGTGCAAGAGCCCCTGCCTGCTACCCTTCTGCCTCTGTTCTACAATCCTCAAAAAATTTGCTGCCCTCCCTTCACTCCCATGGAATTGGGAAAAACAAGACACAAGCAGGCAACCTCGCAACAGAAGAAATTAAGCCTGCTCCTGCTTCCAGCAGCAAAGAATAAAAGCAAGGAAATATTTATTAAAATGCTCACCATGCACCCTTAAAATTGGTGACCCCCTTCTTTGCTCTTAGAAATATTACAGATAGAGAGGTTTTCCCCCAGGGTGGCATTTTTGGACTACTATCCGGGTGACAGTGTATAAATTGTGCAGAGAGAGAGAGAGACAGCAGTGAGACAAACAAGGTATGTTCTTATTCATGGTTCAGGATGGGTTCTTTGGCAAATCCACCATCTCCCACCCATTCTAAACCGCGAACGAGAAAATATTTTGTTTGCCCTTTTCAGGGCCATCACCGCCTTATCTATTTTGTTACAGTCATTCCTGGTATTTATGCAAAAGGTTTTGCACAGACTGCCTTCATCCATTGAGCCACTCTGCAGGAGTGTTGTTACCCCGCTATTACAAATAAGGCCGGGGAGGCCGAGGCACTGCAGTTTATCCCACGAAACCTCTTCTCCTCTTGTGCGGATTCGGAAGGGAAAAAAAATACCCTAGATCCTTACAGAAAAGGCATCATGTGCAGCTATTAGAAATTTCAGCAACGTGTAACAAAATCAGTTACTGTTTTTTCAAAATGTTTTTCATGCAAGGATAGCATGTTTCCTTTAAAGAAATTACGTATTTTTTTTTCCTCTCCCTCCAAGACTTGAAAAATGGAAGCAGGCAGAATTAAAATGTATGCCATGACAGCAAACTGTTGCATTTCGGCTGCTTTGGAGGGTGGTGGCGTGCCGGAGAAAGGAAGCTGGTCTCTACACAGACCATTCTTGAAATGCAGCTGACATGGGATGGGTTCTTCCTTTCGCTCTGCAGTGCCCCCTCCGGCCACTTTGGGAACGCTACCCCCGGGCTCTGAATGGAGTCGGCGAACGTGTGCCAGGCAAGGAGGAAATGTCAGCCGGGGGTGGAGGTTAGAAAGACAGGTGCAAAGATGGGAAGCCTTGCAACACAGAAAGTCCACATTAGCTGAAGCTGCAGGAATTGGCGGGGGGGGGGAGGGGAGGAGAAAAGGAATCAATGAATCGAGAATTCCAAGATAATATCGTGAGCCATTAGGCATCCACAAACAGCCCTTCCTTGCCCCATGCTGTGCTAGCTAAAATTGTTGTGGTCGTGTGTTTGCAAGTCATCTCCGACTCATGGCGACCCTATCCTGGGGTTTTCTTGGATGAATTTGTTGGGGGGGGTTGCTTTTGCCTCCCTCTGAGGCTGAGAGTATGTGACTCACCCAAGGCCACCCACTGGGTTTCCACGGCTGAGCAGGGATTCGAATGCCAGTCTCCAGAGAGTTAGTCTCAACGCTCAAACCGCTACACTGTGCTGGCTAAAATACTTTGCATCATTTTTGGGGTGGGAGGATAGAATAGAATCCATAGAATCATGGAAATTCAGAGTTGGAAGGGACCACAACGGCCATCGAGTCCAACCCCCTGCCATGCAGGGACAAACACTCAAAGCACCCCCAGCAAATGTTTACAATAATATATTTGAAGCAGTTTGGAAGAGTTTGAGGCAATATCTTCCTCAGGTCCTGAGTGGTTCATTTGGCCACATTCTTTCAGAAGAGGAGCTTTCAAAGGACCCAGTTATAACCTCAAAACACACATCTTTCCTCATTCTAGGATTTTTAAAAAATAGGGGGGAAAAAGCTACAAGTAAATTATCTTTGTATCTCTTCCTACATCGAATGAGAAAGAGAAATCCTTGTAAATTCTCTGGTCCACTGTCCCAGAGCACTCTCTGCAATCCTTCAAAGGCACCCTTCCCTTCCGCCTGCCCTCCTCGAATCACGAGAACTCTCTGTTCCTGAATTACAGATAATTTTTAACGGCATTCAGAGGCTGGTTTCCCTTGGCCCACATTAATGGCTGGGAGAAGCGGCGCTCGCCAATCATCTCTTGTTTATCTCATTCCAAAAGGTCTGCGAGCGCATCTGTCCAGGATCTCGATTGCAAATTAAAATCACACACACACGGAGGGAGAATGCACAAAAAAGTAATGCAAAGTTATGGGCCAGACCTTTCCAAACCATTTGCATGTCCTTTAATCAGTTTCCCTGAGCAATTTGATTATCTCAAGAGCGCCGGCGCGGTGATTCAAACGGGGCGATTATGGTAAACAAATTTCCGTTCATAATTTATCAAGCACCTTGGATCCCTCCCCACTGCTGTCATTCAGAATGGGGTGGGGAGAAGAGAAGAGTCACCAAGTTATTTTTAGAACCTCCCATAATCTCACAACGATTAGGAGGTTTATTATTGTTAAATAAACAAATAATAGATAAACCTACTTGAGTAGGAAAGCAGACAGACTAGGCCCGGCTGCAGTGACAAGAAGGGGACGGCTTGGTGCAATTGGAAAACAGCTTTAGAAGCATTTTTTTTTTTACTAGACAGCAACCTTTGAGGCTAAGACTTCCACAATTCCTCTTCATTCTCATCCCTCCTCTTCTGCACTCACCCATCCCCTGGAAAAGAAAATATCTATTTGCAATCGAGAGCGATGTGCACGCCATACACCCATGGCTGCTTGTTTCCCTTTGGCCGAAAGGCAGCAAACGGGCCTTCCGGATATTTTTCCGGGACTGCAAGCCGGCATCGAGCAGATTCAGAAAGAAACACCAGCTCTTCGGCCCAATATTTTTAATCCATATTTCATAACAGGTTTTCCCCTTGGAAACTGGGGGTCACGAAGGGGAGACCCTGTGCAAAACCTCTGACTTTGAATCAGGGGGAGAAGAAGATTGTCTGTGACAGACAGAGAGGTCCCAAGTACGGATTTTAATTTTTAAAAAAATTGAAATGGACAGCACCTTCTCCCTCCCTCCAACCAGGCCCACTCTAAGGGGGGCACCACCAACCTCCCCTGGCCCTACGGAGGGTCAGATCTTCTTGCACCCAGGGTCAGTGGGCCAAGATGCACTGACCGCCCCCCCCCCAAGCTCAGGCCCAATTCTGGGGGTGCTCTTGCTTTCCTCTCCCTGTATATCCATCCAGCCCCACATCTCCATAAACCAGAGGGAGGCCTTCCTCCCTTTTTGGAAGCCGCTGGTGGCCCAAGAGAGAGACCCAGGGGGCCACAGACTCTTTCCAGGGCAAGCAAAGCCGCCCCGGGAAGAAGGATTTGGAGGAAAGACATTCCAGAGGTATCTATACATACACACCGCCCCGCTCTCTTTCTCTGGTGGAAAAGAGCCCCTTGCAAAGCATCCAGGTACCCCCTGAGAGGCGCTCGGACCCAAGGCCGGAGAGCAAAGGAGGAGAACAAGAACCACCGCGGCCGAAGCCCCGACCTTGTTTCGTGCACAGCAAATCCTTCACACACACACACAACCCGCACCCTCCCATGGAAGCGCAGAGCGCAGAGGAGGAGCGGGAGAAAAAAGTAACAGAGGGGAAAGGTCCTTTTTTAAGCGTATATAAATAGTCACAGATCCCTCGTTGGAAGAAAAAAAAAAGAATATTCCAGTAGTTCTTTTTTTAAAAAAAAAAAAAGAGAAAGTTGAGATACTTGCCAAAAACGCAAATAAAATCCCCAGCAAGAAAAAGAAAAAGAGTCTCTTTCTAGGACCGGCTTCTCCTGCGCGGCTCTGTCAGCCGGAGGGCTGGGGGGGGGGGTCGGGTTTTTTCGGAGGGGGGGGCTTTTCCTTCTTCTCCCCTTCGGGCTCTTCGAAGACCCTTCCCCGAGGGCTGCTGCGATGCCCCGGGCGGCGGAGGGAAGGCTCGCCAGGCTCGCTCCCCTTTCCTCGTTCCCTCGCTCGCCCGCGGCCCCCTCGGCTGCTCGCCTTCCCCGGCTCCTCCGCGCCGCCCGCCGGCTCCCGGAGCCCCGCCGCCGCCGCCGCC
Source organism: Cyclura pinguis (assembly GCA_030412105.1). Lineage (NCBI taxonomy): Eukaryota > Metazoa > Chordata > Lepidosauria > Squamata > Iguanidae > Cyclura > Cyclura pinguis. The sequence continues at coordinate 4,151,119 of CM059601.1, forward strand.
GCCGCCGCCTCCGGAGGGGCCGGGACCCCGCTGCCCACGGCCGCTGCCCGCCCGCAAAAGGCACGCACCGCTCGCCCGCCGGGAGACGCGCTCCTCGCCGCGGAAGCCCGCCGGCCCTCGGCGGCGGTGCGGGGCCTTTGTTTTATGTTTATTTTGCCCCCTTCCTCCGGGGAGGGCCGCCTGCTTCGCCGAGGCGCGAGAGGTCGGGGGGCGCCCGAAGCCCCGGAGGGGACTGCGCCGGGCTCCCCGGGTGTCTCTTACGTCACCGAATCACAAATTACTTCTCAGAATTCCGGCAGGGAGGGAGGGAGGGGGAGAGAGAGAGCGAGCAGCGAGGAGGAGGAGGAGGAGGAGGGAGGGAGCAGAGGAGGAGGAGGAGGGGCGGGGACGGAACGCCGCAACATTGTAGGGAGGCCGAGCCTTGACGTCACACTCGCCCTGGCCCACGTGACGCCAGGCGAGCGGGCCGTACCACCGTCGGCGGGGGAGCGCCGGGGAGGCGTCCCCCCCGGGGGACCCTCCGGGGTCGCTTTTCGGCCCTCCGTCCCCGGCGTCTGTGCACGGCAGCGGCGGGAAGGGTCTCTCCGGGGGGCCGGCGGGCGTCTCGGGGCCGGGAGCGGCGCCGGGGCGGGGAGAGCCCCCCCGGGTTCCTCCCCGGGGGCCAGGCGGTGGTAGCGCCGGCCGCTCAAATTCCGAGAATTGAGCCGTGTTGATTCTTAGAACTGGGGTTCTTAGAAGTGGTGATGCAAGGAGTTTCTAGGAAAGCGCGGAGACCAGGTGACGATGCGCGCCCGCTCGCTCCCCTTTGCGCGTCCGCTCGCGGCTGCTCGCAGGGCGGCTCGCCGGCCGCCCGCCCGCCCGCCGGCCCGGCTCCCTCCTTCCTTCCTCCCTTCCTCCCTCGGCGCCGCGGAGCTCCGGCCGCCCCGAGCCCCCCGTCCCCCTCCGCCGGCTGCGCGCGGGAGGGCTGCGCGGCTGCTTTGGATCGGAGCCCTCGCCGAGCTAGAGAGCCATATATATTTATCTTTAACCAAATACATAAATATATATATATTCCCCCTCCCTGCCTCCTTCCCTCCCTCCCGGGCATTTCTGAGAATCGCGCTTCCTCGAATCGCGCTGTCATTCGGGGGAAAAGGGGGGAAAAAAACCGAAAAGGGAAAAAAAAAAAGCCCCGGGCTCGCGTCGGGAGGCGTTCGCTTCGCTGCCTTTCTTTGCAAAAAGCGCGCCGGCTTCCCACCCCGACTTCCCCGCCGCCCGGGGTCCGCCGGGGCTGCCGAGGGCCGCGGCGTCGGGGTGGCCTCGGCGGGGAGCGGCGGGGTCGTGGCTGTTCCCTCCACGGGGTTCGGGGGGCGGCGCAGGTGGAAGAGCCGGGGCGATCGCGGGAGAAGGGGGACCGCCTCGGCGCTTCCCACGGGTCCGGCGGGCTTACCTGGTTGCTTCGACCGCCTTGGCCGGGCTGCCTCGGTTTGCGGTTGCAAGGTTTTTTGGAGGGGGATGGAAGCACGGTTCGGGTGCCTTTCTTTTCCCGTCCTCGCCCGGTCCATTTTTCTCCCCCCGTCGCGGACGCGACGGGGGGAGAAAAATGGACCGGGCGAGGACGGGAAAAGAAAGGCGCCCGAACCGTGCTTCCAACCCGTCGCCACCCCAACCCAAGTGTCATTTTGACCAAAAAAAAACTCCCTCCCCTTGCTTGCTTTCTCTTCCCTGCCCCGATCTCCCTTCCCCGTCGCGGGTGGGAGGCCCGGCGTGGGCTTCCTCCGGCGTGGGGACGCCCCCCGCCCCGTTTTAATACTTTAAAGACAGAACCGGGAATCGTATTTGCAGCTCTGGAACGGGACGGTGGCGGTGTTGCTTTTTTTGGGGGGGGGGAGCAAAACGGGGAGGGAGTCGCGCGTGGGGTGGGGACGCGGGGGGTCCCCCCCGGGCAAGCGGGGTCTCGACGGGGCTCGGCTGGGTCCGGGCTCCGGCGGCGCCGAGGGCGCTTTCTTCGCCCCTGAAAGCAGATGTAAAAATATCGCCCTCGGGTCAATCCGGACCCCGATCTCGGCTGCCACGCGGGACCAAAATACGCGTGCTTCCCCCGTCCGGGTTTTGGGCCGTTTCTGGTTTCTTGCGCGGGTTGGGGCGCCCGGCCGGGGAGGAAAATCACGAGGAAGGGAGAGGCGGCTCGGCCGGAGGAGGGAAGGCAAGGCGGCCCGGGAAACGGATCTCCCGAAAGACCTCGCCCGGCGTTTGCGTTTTCTCTCCCCTTCGCTCCTCTTTCCTACCGTTGCTCGGGTTTCCCTTTCCACGCAGGGGCTCGAAACCCGAGGGGACGCCCGGGTCGCGGGCCTGGCGCGCCGGGAGCCTCCGCGGGGCTTTCCTCGCGAGTAAAGGCTTGCTTGCTTGCTTTCCCGCTCCCGCGGCCTCCAGCCGAGCCGCCCCGCACACGCCACGCGGCCGCCGCGATCCCGCGTGGGTTCGCCCGGGAGTCAAGCCCCCTTGGGCACCTTTCCCCCAGGAAGCCTCCGCGCTTGGCGTGTTACTCGGGAGTAAAGGCCCAGAGGGTTTCCTTTTCCCCAGCCAGCGGCGGAATTTGGCCTGCTACTCGGGAGTAAAGCCTCCCTCCCCCCGGGCTGCCTTTCCCCGGGGAGCCTCAAAACTTGCAGGAACAAGATTGGATTGGATTGTATTTTTATTTTATTTTTTTCCGAACCCCTAAGTGTTTTCTATACCCCGCTTCCCCACGTAAGGGGGGGGGGCCGGGTGGATCTGGATCCGGCGGGACGATGCTCGCGCGTTTAGGGGTGGGGGGCCTTCCGACGTGCCCCCGGGGCCGCGAGAGAGAGGGGGGCCGAGGCGGCGGGGCTCTCTCGCGTGTGCGGGGGGGTGTGTGTACGCGCGGTTGCGTGACTCCAGGCCGCCTGCCAATGGCTGGGCTGTTCTCGGCTCTTCCTTCGCCGCCTGTCAGCCGCCGCCGCCGGAGGCAGCAGCAGCAGCAGCCTAACCGCTGCGCGCAGAACAGAAGAGGAAAAATGGTGTTTGTTTATGTGGACACGGATCTGGCCGTTCAGACGTTCGCGCGGCGCAGAAAGGGGAAAAAAAACCAGAGAAAGTGCCTGGCTTTTCCGGCCGAACGGCCGGAAAAGCCAGGCACTTTGTCTGGTTTTTTCCCCCTTTCTGCGCCACGCGAACGTCTGAACGGCCAGATCCGTGTCCGGCCGAGTGAGAGACTCATCCACAGGGAAACAGCCGTTCGGCCGGAAAAGCCAGGCACTTTGTCTGGTTTTTTCCCCCTTTCTGCGCCACGCGAACGTCTGAACGGCCAGATCCGTGTCCGGCCGAGTGAGAGACTCATCCACAGGGAAACAGCCGGCTCGGGTGGGCAGGGAGGCGAAGGAAGAACCCGATTGGAGTTCAGCCGCAAATCCCCGCGAGGGAGGAAGGGAGGGCTCGTAGGAGGAGAAGATCCGTGGCTAAGCGCTCGTCGGGATTCTGGAGGGACGAAAGGCGTCTTTGCCGAGATGCGTGTTTTTTCTTTCTCTCCCCCCCCCCCCTCCAACCGGTGGGATTTGGGGTGGAGGAACGATCCCGAAGCGTACATAACATTTCAGGGAGAGCGAAGGAGTAGACGGCGATTTCGGTTTGCCAGCGTACGGCTGTTTCCTAGGCAGACGTGGAGACAAGTTCTCTGCCCTGAGGCGCTTCCAATAAATATCACGGGGACGAGGCAGGAAAGAGGGAAACCCCGCCGCGGGTGGGAGCTGAGGAACGCGCGTTTCGGTTGCGTTCCCACGGAGTTACACGTCGCGGGCAGGATCTTCCCCGCGCTGTTCGGGTGTCTCTGTTCGTGTGTATGGTCAGGAGGCTAAAAACACCGTGATTTCTAGGACTAACGCGGGTTTTAAAAACACGGTGGTGGTCTTTATCAAAAGAAATATATGTATATGCTTGAAGAGGAGGGGGTGTATGAAATCAGAGGGCCGAATCCCGTTGGGAAAACCCAATAGGGGAGACCCATTGAGTCAGTGAGATTTACCCCGGTGATGACCCTCTGTTGAGCAGTTAACTCAGTGAGCCCGGCTGGGCTTAAGCCGTAGGACCCGGGCCAGAAAGAGGCCGGAAGGCCGGGTTCACACGACCGGGTTGACCCAAGTCGAGTCGTGTCGCCCGGTCGTGTGAATGGTGGATTCCGGGACTGTTTTGCGGGGAGCGGAGGCGCGGGGTAGGGGCCAGCCCGGCCAGCGCAGACGAGCACAGGACTACTGGACCAGCGTCCGAACTCTTACTCCAAAGGAAACTAATCCGGAATAAGAAAATTTGGGGGGAAAAAAAAGCAAGCCGCGATAGGACGCCTGCCAAGATTTGAGCGTACGTTTCAGAGGAACAAGCCCGCGTGGGAGAAGGGAAGGAGTAACTTCGCATTCCGCAGAGCCCAAGTTCCTTTTTCTAAAGCTTCCGAGAAAACACCTCCCCTCCCCTCTTGTTCCCGGAGTCTTTGAAAAAGAAAAACGGAATTCGAAAGGAATTAATTCCTTTAAAAAGGCATGAAAATAGAATAGCGGAGGGAAGAGAGCGAGGGAGCCGGCTGTAAAAGTGACCTCTTTTCTCTCTCTCTCTCTCGGGAGGGAGAAAGTGACCGATTCACGTTTAAAACTTTTTTCTTTTTAATTAGCCCCAGGAGGGGAGGGGAGGGGAGGGGAGCGGGCTGGTGTTTGCCTAAGGAAGGGCAAGGCGGCCAGGCAGCAAAATCTAATTCCGAGAGTAACGCTGGTTCTCAGTCCCCAGCACCCACTGGGTAATTTCTTAAAGAGCTTCTCTCTATTTAGAAAAAAAAAAGAAGATTTTTTTAAAAAAGGAACTCTATTAGGGATGGATGGATGAATGGGAGGGAGTTGGAGAGAGAGAGGGAGGAGAAATGCCAATTTTATTTCTGGGAGGCGAAGTCATTAGGGCGGAAAGCGAAGTGCGAAGAATCTGTCCCCTGTTATTTTTTTTTTTTTTTAAGGGAAAAAAGGAACAATTGAAAGTTGTCCAGTATTAATGAGTGTACAGGAGAGCATACCTAGATGCCTGTCTTCAACCTTTCACCCTCTTCCGATTATTTATTTACTTATTTTTTTATTTATTTTGGTGGTCGGAAGGCGGACGCGGAGAAAGAAACAGAAGAAGAAAAGAGGAGGGAAAAAAATAAAAACTTTGTTGCCAGGACTTGGCGTTTGGAATGAGGGTATTTAGTGCCGCCGATTGTGTGGGTCGAGAGTGGCCCCTGGTGGTCAAGCGTGGAACGGCAGGGCCGGACTCGCTCCCCTTCTCCCCCCTCCTGTCTGTTTTTCCTCTCTGGCAAAGTTGTAATTTTTGTTTTTAAGCAATATTATGAAATAACCTTGACATGCAGGCGAAGGGGTGTGTCCTGTGAGATGTGAATCACCTTTGAAAAAAAAAAATCCACGTTTTTCTTTCCTGCCCGATTCTGCCAAAATTCTCCTGAATTTCTCCCTGTGGTCTAACAGCTGCTGCCTCAAAACCACTGTGTATGTCTTTGTGTAATTTATATCGCGGTAATAGAAAAGCTTCATAATTTCCTTAAAGATATATCCATTTGCACAAAACAACTTGACACGCAAAAAAAAAAGTTTTCAAAGATTTTTATAAAAGTTTCCTTTTTTAAAAAAAAATAATTTCTATCTACGAGATCAACTCTTCCCGTCAGGAAGCAGCTACATGGGTTGAAATACTACCAGTGCCATTATCCTACCACCACCAGGAGGATTCTGGGAGTTGTAGTCCAACACACTTGCCAGGTGCAAGATGCTCTAGCCATGGGAAGCCCCGTTTTATGGATGGGTAAACTGAGGCTTGGTGTGACTTTCTCAAAGTGATTGTGGCAGATTATGAAACCTGTGTGTGGGTTTCTTGAATTTTCCTTGGCTGCTGTTCTTTGGACGATCTTGCCTGCTTAGAAGTGCATGTAGATGACAGAAAGCAATTCTGTAGGATTTTGAGAGTAAGTGTGTGTCTGTCTGGTCTGTCTGTCTACAAGGACTTTCAGGGTTTGGTGTATCTGGATGAAATCCCTTATTCAGTTCACATCTGCAGTGCAGGTTGTCTTGAGATGTTTCTAGTGGTGGTGGTTGGTGTTCACCTTTCTTATTTTATTATACTATAGTTTTGTTTCATTTCTTTCTCCCGAAGTGGGACCCAAGGCAGCTTCTGGAAAGAGGCAGTTAAAAACCAGAATACAGAAATGTTAAAAACATTTAAAATCCCCACATAAAATGATATAAAATAATTTAAAAGGTATGCAGAAGTTTCAAAAGACAGGTAAATAAAGCATCCCAATAAAAGATTTACTGCTTATACATTAAAACAAAAAGAAAGCAGGGAGGGGGCCAGCCAGGCTTCCTGTGGAAGGGAGTTCCGCAGGGTAGGAGCTGCCACTGAGAAGTAAGCTGAGAAGTTACTTCCGAGTAATGCAAGTGATCCTTTGAGAGAGAGAGAGAGAGAGAGAGATGTAAAATTATGATTTGTTTGTTTCTGGGGATGTTAGGAAGCCTTTGTTCCTCTTTGGACACTAAAAGGTGTCATGAAACATTATTTTTTAAAAAGTTAGTAAAAACCTCAACAATTTTACGGATGAATGGATGGCTTAGAAGTGCTTCCTAGCTTCCCTTCCTTGCAAGAAACCATGTAAGTGTTCTCTCTTCATGAAAAATTCCCTTCTGTGGTGAAGGAATGGATTTGTCCACTCCTATCCACCCTCCTAAATCAGAGCTTAATGTCCAGGTCTGGCTGTTGGTCTGTAATTGCAGGAAGGAGTACTTCTTGGTATCTCCTTGGTGTGCGTTTCTTGGCCAAGGAAAGTTAACTTGCTTGCAAATGGGAGACTTCAGTTGGGAATTGGGAACAGGAGGTGCTGTATCAAAGGATGGGAAATCTCCAAAATATTTTTTTTGGGGGGGTGGATAAAATTGGGGTGGCTGGCTGAACTGGAGAGATGTTCAGCAGGTTTGGTTGCAGTTCCCTAAAGGAAGGAACAAACTTGGAGCATCATCCACTCACCTGTCTTTTCGAATGAGCTGGAGCGCACCAGTCTCGGCTTGCGCAACAGCAGCTCTGAGTGGTTGGTGCCCTCGGTTTCGGCAACCCCAGCTGAAAGGTGCCAGCCGCTTGGCTTAGTTTTAGGAAACTTCAGATCCTGCAAGACTTGGAGAGGTAAGACAGGCGATCTCTTTGCTTTGTGTTGGGGTCTTCTCCCTTTGAAACTGAACCCAGAACTCAAGGCATGGGGAGCTAAGAGCCTAGAAGAAGACTTAAGAAACCATCGTGCCGAACTGAGTCCCGTGGGCATCGTTGTGCCAGTGTTAAACTCCCGCGGAATTCAAGGGAAGTGATGCAAGCACTCACTTCTCTTCCCTACTGAAAGTAATGGGCTTTCCAAGGACTGCATCTCTTGTGAAATGGAGGCCAATGGTAGGGATCTCTTGTGCCCGTGTGGTGTATGGTAGGGCAGGGTTCAAATCTGCAGTCAGCCATGGAAACCCACTGGGGCACCTTGGATGAGGCACACTCTCTCAGCCTCAGAGAGGGGCAACCCCCCTCTTTCCAGAAATCAGACCGAGAAAGGATTAAGATGGAGTCACCTTGGAGGCATGTTAATGACTAAGACAACTCTTGGGAAATTTGATGATCTTCTCCCCTTCTCTGGGGGAGTGGAACTAATTAAATTTCCGGTTGTATTGGAATTACTGCATCATTTATTTGTTTATTTATTGAATTTATATGCTGCCTTCTTTTCCCAAGATGGGACCCAGTTAATCACACACATACACACATTAGCAAGGCGCAACCTGGTTGTGTGTGAAAAATGTCACGACTGTGTTTGCATAGTAGCCAAGAGTGCGCACAGTGGGTTTGTTCTTCTGCATTTGCTCTCCCGCAAACTTTCACTTTAGTATTTTTTTGACAGGAGGGGAGGACCAGTACCTCTTGAAGTTCCTGAGGCAGGAGCAGGGAGAGTGAATTTGCTTTGGGGAAGTGGTGTCAGCCACAGAATCCCGTTTTTACTAAAGAACTTTTAGTTTTGGGTTGAGTAGCACGTTTTATGAAACCTCTCTTGTGTCCTGCAAAGTTTGGCTCCACCCGTCGTAAGTTCTGTGTAACTTTGCCTTGGCCAATTTGATCTCCAAGTCATTATCGTTGTTGTTGTTAATTGCTATTAAGTCAGCTTTGACTTACGGCAGTTCTATGAATGAGAGCTCTCCGAGTGCCCTGCACAACAGGTCTTGCACATTCAGGGCCGGGGCTTCCTTGGTGGACTCAGTCCACCTGCCCTGGGGTCTTCCTCTTTTCCTCCTGCCGTCACATTTACCAAGTATTATCATCTGTTCCAAAGCATCCTGTAATCTCATGGTATGTCCGGTCTCTTTGATGTTTTGGTCTCCTTTTGCGATGTTTCTAACAAATGATCCTCTAACTTGGGGAGAAATTTTCCCTGCCCATCCAGAGATGCTGAAGGTTTGAATGGAGAATGTTTTCCTTCGAAAAGATATTTTTCTTGGTCAGTTGTACAGACCTGGAACTTGGCTTGATGCAATGTCAAAGATCAAAGATACCCCCCTACAATCCACCAAAATAGTGTCAGTTTTTCTGCTGTTGCTTTTGTTGTAGTTGTTTGGTGGTGGTGAAGGGTTAGAAAATCTCCCAGAGAACCTGTTCCACAGAAGAAAAAGTCAGCATTTAGGGTGATTTGTGAGCATTGAAGGAGCAAGAACATCAGTACGGAAGATTATGAAATTCTCCCTTTCTGAAATTCATCCTAGCTGCTGAGGTTCCAGATTTTTTTTTTAGAGTCTTTGCCTAGCTGTGGGACTGCATTAGCACCCCGTCTGTTTCCTGCATTTGCGTTCCAGATCTGATTTATTCAAGGGGTGTCTATCTTTGCATTCTTCATCATGGCGTGGAAGGAAGTATAATTTCCTTAGCATCTCCCAACTGTGGTTTTCCCAGCTTTCTGCTCGGTTCTCAAGACGCATTTGCAGCTCGCAGGCTCCTTGGGGGAGTTGATTTTTGCAAAAGTACAAATGGCGCAAAGAATTCTGTGAATGATTTGCAGAGAAAAATGGAAACGTGTATTTGGGTGCAGAATAATTCCCCGAACGATTTCTCAAAAGTGTGAACGCTGTTTAGTGTTGCTCTGTTCTTCTTGGAAAGGGTTTCCCCAGCATCGTGTAACCTGTTATTCTGCGGAGGAAAAAACATAGTAATTGATATTCTTTCTACCTCTAATTTAGACTTCTGGGCCTACGTAGTCTGCTGTGGTTCCTTTTTTTTTTTTTGGAAAAGATTATTTATTTTTTAAAACAGGCTAACAAACAGTCTGATTCACAGGTGGAATCACACTTACGTGATATATATTCAAAGGCAAAAAAACACCCTAAAACACAGTACGGTAATTGAACAGTAATTAACTAAAATGCTAACCTACTAAAACAAAAAAGGACTCTGACCCCCTCCCCAAGGCTAAACTGTAATGAAAGAAAGATTTAAACGAGGAAAAGTCTGTTATTCTAACACTACAGACCCGACTGAGTAAGCCTGCGAGAATTTCTAGTGTCGGTAACCACAAATTATTGCATGGTTTGATTTCTCGTTGGTCCAGAAGTCCATAGCATGCATTGCTGCAGCCCTTAAACCTGCCGTTCCCCATTGCCAGAGCGTGTGAATGCATCGGCGCGTTGATGGTAGAGGGAGGCACCGAACGGGGCCCAGGTGTGTGGGACGTCCCCTCTTGCATGGTGGGCCAGGGCCCTGTTTTGGCTGTGAATTTCAGCATCCCGCAAGCAGGTGAAGTTAAAATCAGGGCAGACTTAACAGTAAAAGGACACCAGTGCCAGTTTGCAAATGAATGGCCCATATTTCCAACGGAAAGAAAGTGCTGGAAATTTCATCCGTGGAAGAAAAAGGGAGCAGAAGACAGGACGGCTGTCTGTTCATCCTTCCTACTGAAAAAGTAACTTTTTCTTCTGACTACAGCTCCCAGGGTTTGCTCCTTGGTTGGGCCTAGACTTGCTACTGGCCAGTGCAAACTCTAAGGGAACACCTCACAACGTTCCAACCATATTCTGCTGCATAAAATGGGTATTCCCATTTTGCAGATGGATGGATGAGGCTGAGCTGGCATTCTGGTCAGAGCTTAGAAAAGACTCTTCCTTGGAGAGAAGGAAGGTACGACTTCCAGAACGCTGGAAGCCGAGAGCTGTGCCCTTGGAATCTATGATCGTTTCCACACTACAGTCTTATGGTGCTATTATTCCACTTTCAACCTCCTTTGAAATCCTGGAGTTTGTCGTTTCCTGAGGCCCAAGAGCTCTCCGGCTGAGAATTCGAAATGCCCCTCCCTAAACTGCAAACCCCGGGAATCCCCAGGAGGTTGAAAGTGGGATGATAGCATGCTAACAGCGTAGTGCGGAAAAAGGCCTACGTTGGCTGGTTAGTTGTAGAACTTCTAGGCAAACAATATTCAAAAATACTAGTTTATGGACTAGAAATCGAACCATGTAGTGCCTGTGGCTACGTTTGCTGGCAATTGTAATAGGGCTACTTAATTGGATCTATAATGGTAGAATAATTTTTTAAATTTTTTTCTTTCATTACAGTTAGGTGCGGGGGCGCTCAGAACACTTTTGTGTTTCAGAAAATAAGTGTCCAGTTTCTTACTTTAGTGTTTTAGTATGGTGTTTTGGTTTCAGTTTAATTTCTGCTTTTGGGGGGAAGGGGTGTGTACATTACTTTGATGGTGAATTGGATTGTTTGCGTTAATATAATTAATTAAAAAAAACCTTGAAGCGATAGACCATGAATGGTAAGGAGAACACTAGATGGATGAAAACCTTTGGAGTCTGAGATGAGATCCGCTGCTTGTATATAAAATGGCATTTTCTACACTGAAATCCTATGCTAAAAACGTGTTCTTCTGCATAGAAAAGGACATTTCTGCCCAGAAAGTAACAGTTTCTGTACCGAAACAGCAACTACAACAACAAAACCCACATCCGCGCGCGCGTGTGTGTGTGAGTGTGAGTGAAGTGTGAAACTCCAGTGGGGGGAAATGCCACGGCTGTTCGTTGTTGCCTGTGAGAATAACATTTCCCTGCATACTCGTAAGTACAAGGAGAGGAAGAGAGAGCAGAGACCAGATCTCGTCTCAGGCGAGGGGGGATTCCAGGAGTTTCTGAAATGGATGGATAATGGGGGACTTTTCTGTACCACCAGCGTGGCCGCAGGCAAGAATTTCCTACGGATTTCTGCCAGTGAGTTGCAGCCCATCCCTGGTTGTGTGATGGGTCTGTCTCCTTCATGCATTACATTTTTTTTCCAGGAATGCACTTCAAATACTGCCTCTCTCCTTTTTTAACCAGCTAGGTGAACCGGCGGGGGGTGTTGCTAGTGCAAGCCCACCAGGGGACATAAAACCACAGGGGTTGGATTCTTTGCAGGCTTTTGACCAAAGCGTGACAGTGGGTTGAGGAGGCCTATGCAAGACCTGAGCAGACCTGGTCATAACAGGGTCTCTTTGGGGTCTCTCATGCAATAGCAGATTTCTCTTTGAGAAGCCCCTGTGGTCTCAGTGAAGTGGAAACTGTTGGCCGTGTCCTGCGATGTTGCAGTTTGTACAGGGACATCCATTCGTTCGACATGCGCTACCCCTTTCTTTTGTTCGCCATGAATTCTAGACAGATGTGATGCTACTGTTTAAAATATCAAATAGAGGACAGGGAATCCCAGACCATTTAAAAAGTGGATCCATTTTGTGCTGCTGCTGAGGAGAGAAGTTATGAGTGGTCTTAGTGAACAATGTTTTAGCTTGCAGATTTTAATTATGTTTTGTCAATTGCATCCACTACATACCATGTTTTAGCTTATAAATTTTAATTATGTTTTGGATGTACCGTGTTTTAGACGGCTTTGTGGAGCGTATTGTAAATACGATGTTGATTTTGCTGTCTGGATATCTTTTGTATTTCTGGTCTGTGTCCAAAATAAAAGTGATTCATCTGTTTTTGAGGAGCAACGGGCAACACCCTACCGTTCTTATCAGGGAGGGAATCAGGTATCTTTCCAGATGCTAAACACCCAGCATGCCTCACTATTAGCTGTGCTGCCTAAGGCTGCTGGGAATTAGAGTCCAACACCATTCGGATGACCACAGGATCCTTGCTCCTCTTTTATTGCTTGGGAAAGTTACTGTTTTGGAGCACAGCTCTCAGAATGCCCAAGCCGGCTTGGCTGTGAGGCTGGGGTACAGTTATGGCTGTGGGGGAGAGGGAGACGTTGTCCTCCAAATAAGAGTTCAACCACCTTGGTTGTCACTTTGGTCTCCGAATTTCTAGCACTGCAATAACTTAAAGCTTCAGTGGGGCGTCTAGAAAGAGTTCAGGCATCCGGAGAAAGTGGGCAGACAAAGGTACAAGGAAAAGTAACTGGAGTTGGTCTAGGTGGCCTTCGTGGTCCCTTTCAGTTCTAAGAGTCTGTGGTTCTCTCTCTGTGAGTGTATATGCGTATATATAAAACTAGCATATATACCCAGCGTTGCCCAGGATTTTATTTTCTCATAGGTAATGCTTGTTGGAAAGATTGAGATCTTGTGTCTCTAATTCCCCAACCTGTCTGGTCCAGTACCTTTAACCTTTCCCCATATTTCCCCAATCCAATCTGTATTCAGAGTTATTAACATGCAGAGGTTGGCTTCCTGAGGGAATACACTGCCCTCCTCCTTGCTGCTAGGCCTAATCTCCATAGCAACCGGCCTATTAAAGACAGGCCCCAGAGCTCTCCGGCTGAGAATTCTAAAGGCCCCTCCCTATACTGCCAACCCCGGGATTCTATAGAATCCTCTCAGGTAGCCAGTTGTATGGGGTCTTCGCCTGAAACAGACAAACTTTGACTTTTATATATATAAAATTTATCAATTTTTTTAGAGTTTTGCTAACAAAATTTTAAAAAAAGCAACAGTGAAACAGACATTCCAATACTTACATTCACAACTTCTTACATTCTGTTCTAACATTCACATCTAATTTCACTTTTTTCTTGCATATGTTCCATTCGTGAACTTCTGCCAGACTTATATTTATATTTTCTTCTTTATACAAGATCTCTGTTTTACCGCGTCTATTCACCTTGATTCAATATCTCCTATAATTGAATAGTCACTGTATTCCTCATACCTTTTACCATTGTAACCAATAATTAAATATTAAGGATATATTCATTTGATTCCCATCATGAATTAATCTACAAAGCTTGCTGTTGCGAAATTCCCCCATCGACCTTTTCAATGGGTGATTAGTGGAAAATTTATCATTTTTTATACAAAGTCACATAAACTCCAACTGACATTTTCAGCATAGATATATACTTAAATATATACTAAAATTAAGTATGTACTAAAATTGAAACACCCTACTAAAACAAGCTAAAAGCCACTAAACACTGACTCGCTAGAACACTAACTTAGTAACTGACTAAACACTAACGTGATAAAACACGAAAGAATTTTGACGCCCCCCCCCAAAAAAAACTGTAATGCAAAAGAGAAAATAAGAGAAGGCAGAAAAATATTATTCTACCATTTCAGATCCATAATACTCTATGAAAGGCAAGCACAGCAAATAGCAGAAATTTTGGTGCAAATGATTTTCAGCGTCTTGTTCTCTGCAGTGGTAGAAACCTGGGGACGGGAAGAAAATGTTATTTTGGGGGGACAGAATTCTTTGGAGAGGCGGTGCCCCCCTTTTGCCGCCCCGTCCCCCTGCTGCTGGAATATTCTGGGAGGTGAAGTCCCAAAAAAGTAACTTTCCCAAGCCACCGTCAATCCTCCCCATTAAGGTGAGTGGGGAGTTAGAAGCTTAAGTGTGACATATCCAGGGCAAGGAGGCGGCTAATCCTCTCACAGCTTCTGCTAAGAAAGGCAGCCTTTAGACTCTGCTGGCGTGCTTTGCAGATTTGTTCCGCCCCGCGTGATGCCAGTCACGGGCACAAGAAGCCGCCCGTCTCCTGCCCTGCTCACCCGGCCCACTTATTGTCCCCCCTCTGCCAGTTCAGGTGGGCTCCGGAGGTGCCGAGTCCCGTGCTTCAGACCTGGCCCGGTTGCCTCCGTCCCAGTTTGCCGGGTTTCCTGCGGGGGAATGCGTGTGTGTGCTGAGGATGCCCAAATGCATACTGCGAGGGTGGCGACCGATGGAGCAAAGATGGCCTCAAGGCAGCCAAGGGTGAACCCCGAGGCCTGAACAGAACAAAGTTACAGCTGAGCGAGCAGCGAGGGGTGGTCTCTAGGGTTTTCTAGACCAATCTGTCCCTCTACACTGGCGTCCCGCTAGAGACTTAGGTGTGTGCACGTTCCCTTCGTCAGTTAATTGTACATCGGGGGCCGTGAGGTAATGTCCTACCCAGTTGAAAGCTGCAGGAGCAGAGGGGAGCATGCAGGGCCATTTCACAAGTGGTCCCATTGGACGCTGCACAGAGAGAGGGGCGTATCTCTCCTGCCGACGCACACTGAACGTGGCAATCCTGCATTTCTTTGGACAATTCCGTTGTGCTTTGTTGCGGTTCACTGATGCACCCTCAGCGCCTAACTCCAGTGAGTGCAAGTTTACACTCTGTCTCCTTGATTCTGGGCCTGAACCAAAGCCCATTCCTGCTGTCTTTTGGTCCCTGCTGTTTCGATCACTTTCCCACTGACCTCTGTTGCTTCTCATTGGGATCCATTCATCCTTCCATGTCAAGAATCCACCCTCATTGCCCAAGCTTTCAACGCCCGTGGATTTCCAGCTGTGTGGCACGCCGCTGCCCCACCAGCTTTTTGCAGAAGGTCTCTTGAGAGTGCATGCCACATTCAATGCCGTCCTGATATGTTGGCGCACCAGAACCTCCGATGGGGATGAGCTCTGTCGCATTGCAGAACCCCGGCTAGAACTGCACTCGCATCTTGGCAAACCACCCAGGCGCCGTTCCACCGACAGGGGAGATCTGGCCATGTCTCTCCCATTGTCAGTTTGCTTGGAGGGTTTACTTTTTAAATAATAACAGCAATACTTGTTTCTTACTCGCCTGTCCCTATGAAATTGAGGCAGGAAACGACAAAAGGTTAAAATCCAACATGTAACATCGGTTAAAAACTAGTCAAAAGACGTAACATCAGTTTGAAACAGTACACAAAACCAATGCTATTAAAGCAATCGATCCATATTTTAACATTCCTCATTTAAAAATCAGAATTTAAAAAACCATCTGGGTAGGCCTGCTGGAAGAGACTGGTCTTTAGTGTTGTTTTAAACCCAGACAGTGTATCCAAGTGTCAAATCTCTACTGGCAGGTCATTCCACAGGCTGAGGGTGGGTGTAGAAAAAATTGTCTGGGTGACAGTTATCTGCCTGTAGTCCTGGCTGACTGAAGTGAATGTCCTCCACAGAAGACCTGAGTGTATAGGGTTTCTGGGACTTGTAGTTCCCAAACTTATCTTGCTGTGCTGTGGTGCTGATAGGCCCATGCTAACCCTACCTGTGCAAGAATTGGTTAATGCAACCTAACATTTTTTCGTCTTCTTGCACCAGAGAAGAGGCTTTGCCTGGGGGAAAAACCTCCAACATTTGCTGCAAAGATCACGTGAAGTGAGGGCTGGGTGCCACACTGCCTTCCAGATGTTGGTCGACTGTAAGTCCCATCATCTCTGGCTAGCATATCCCATAATGAAGGATGAGGTGAGCTGCAGTCCAAGAACATCTGGAAGGCATCAGGATCCCCTACTCCTGCTTTTAATAAAATCTGGCAGCAAGCTTGATCTTGCTGCTAGAACTGTTGGCAGTGCCAACTGCAAGCCGGAAGTGTGGGGAAAGTGTGCTGCAAGGACTGGATGCCCTTGGCCCTTCTTTGTTGGCATTCTAGTTTTCAAGGGAAGGGGACCTTCTTAGAAATGCAGGCATACATCTGGAAGGAAGTCTCCATGTAATCAGCAGGTTTCCCACATTGCATGCTAGTTTGAGGAACTGCTTCTTTACTACTTGGTTTACCACTGGAGCTGGTTTTGACCTGGAAATAGGCTTAAAATGAACAAATTTATTTGGGGTTTTTTTCTGTTTTCTTTTAAAGCTTCTCTGGACTCTGTGTATGTGTGTATGTTTATTATGTGCCTTCAAGTTGCCTGTTGACCTATGGAAACTCCCTGAATTTCATAGGCAAGGAATCCTCCAAGGGGTTTTTCCCAATTCCTTCCTTTGAAATGCAGACATTTTACATGTGCTGGTGGTCTCCCATCCAACTACTAACCAGGGCTAACCCTGCTTAGCATCCAAAAATCAGATGGGATCTGGTGCCTTAAGGATATCTAGGCCAGGCCTTTGCACCTTGTGTTAAAAATATGCAATAATTCAGTGTGCATTTTTGTGGCATGCGACCAGGATAAGGGAGTCAGCACACCAGATCTTTGACTCTGATGCCTCTATTTTTTTAACTGACTGCTGCTCCTTCAAAGAATGGCAGATTGGTGCTACTTAGTAATAACACATTTGCTATAGTATAATGGTAGCAGAAGGCATTTTGTCACAATCATGTGAGCCATTAGGTTGTTGGACTGATAGAATGCAAAATATAGATTAAAATTTCTGAACAGGAAGTCTTTCCTAAATTCCCATGAAAGTAAATAGGCAACAAACTAGGCGTTTAATGAATTTCCAAAAAAAGGTAAAACATAACACGATATATTACCATTGTTGTGGTGTGCCTTCAAGTCATTTCTGACGTACGGAGGTCCTAAGGCAAACTTGTCTCGGGTTTTCTAGGGCTGAGAGTTTGTGAGTCACCCAAAATCTCTGGGTTTCCGTGGCTGAGCAGAGAATCAAACTCTGGTCTCCAGAGTTGTCATCCAGTGCTCAGACCACTGCGCGGTGCCGGCTGCCCATATGTACCACGCATTGTCACACTATTATCTTATTCTGAAGTCAGGGTCTATCAGTGTGTGTGCGTGTATGCGTGTCTCTCCATGTCTGTCTGTCTGCCTGTCTCTGTTGCCATTTCATTTGTCGAATAGCTTGCGAGCCTGAAAAGCAGGTCACGAAATCAGTCGCTTTGCTCGGAACATCCAGCTGGGGTTGGAATATTTTAAAAGGATTTTGGAGCCAAACAAAGGAGGTTAGACCTCACCTGGAATCCTGTGTCCACTTCTGGACGCCGCAGCACAAGGAGGATATTGACAAGCTGGAATAAACCCAGAGGAAGGCAACCAAAATGGTAAAAGGCCTGTAAACCATGCTTCATGAGGAGCATCCTAGGAATCTGGGTTTGTTGAGCCTGATGAAAAGAAGGTTAAAAGGTGACGTGATAGCCATGTTTGAATGTTTGAAGGGATGTCATGTTGACGATGGAGGAAGCTTGTTTTCTGTTGCTCCAGAGACTAGGACATGGAGCAATGGCTTCAAACTACAGGGAGAGAGATTCCACCTAAACCTCAGGAGGAAATTCCTGATGGTGAGAGCTGTTCAGCAGTGGAATGCAGTGTCTCGGAGTGTGGTGGAGTCACCTTTGGAGGTTTTTAAGCAGAGGCTGGATGACCGTTTGCTGGGGGCCCTCCGAGGAGACAATGGTCTGGAAAGTCTCTCTCTTCTTATAGAAGCCTCCCAAAACCTTAGATCATCGGAGGCCCTGTTAGGCACCCACAACCGTGACAAGGCCTTATCTGCAGTGGCACCGCAACTGTGGCCAGCCCTCTCTCCCAAAGTCAAGCTGGTTGCATTGCTTCTGGGTTCCCAGTGAAGACAATACTGTTTTGCTTGGCTTTGGCTCTTAAAATTAGGACTGTCTGCTCAGGCTGTTTTTAACAAAACTCCTTTTAAAGAAAAGCCTTAAGAGTTTGGTTTGGTTTTTAATTACTTAAATTAAAATCAGGAGATGATAAATAAATGTCTTTAAAACGGGGGAAATCCAGTCGTACTATTGGTCCAGCCTCCCTAAGATGTTTTTCCAGCATTTCCCGCATCTTTCAGAGAAACCACATTTTTTCCCCGCCTCCTTAGAGGCTGCCGATAACTGCTTGCCCCCAAACGCTGTTGCGTTTCCTAGAAGCATTTGTCTCTCCTGGCAGGAAATTGGATTATGCCTGGAGCACGGGACGGCACGCTTAACATAGGCTTCTGGTAGCCTATGAGCCACAAGGGTGGGGGGGCTGGAGAGAGGAAGAGGAGGAGGCGGGGGCGATGAAGCTGCCAGAGTCAAAGACCCGTTTGATCCGAGCCGACGGAGTAGTTCTAGCGCCAGCGCCTTGGCCCTCCGCCTCCCCGCTTCTCCCTGTGCTGAAAATTAATCTAAACTCATTTGTACTTGGGTAGATAACGCTGCCGAGAAAATCCTTCTCTCTCTTTCTCAGCGGGGAGGAGAACCCCGCAGCTCTGTGGCTGATCTTCTCCCGTAATAAAAATAGCTGCGGTCTCCGTTAGTGCCTTTCGGGGCTTATACTTTCCCGAAGAGGTGGCAGGCTGCCTGCCCGCTATAGAATTTCTAGGTATGCAGTTGTTTTTCTTGTTCCGTGCCATCCAGTTGGCTTTGGTGCGTGGTGGCCTTAGGGACGAGAAACCTGCAGAAGATCCTGGGATGAACACACCTGCTCAGGTCTTGCAAAGTCGGGGCAGTTGTGGTTTCTTTGACTGGGGGTGCGTCCACACAGCACAGTTACGGCAGTTTGATGCCGCTTCAGATGCTGCGCAAAGGTGTGGGAGCTGTAGTTTGGTGAAGTGCTTGGAATTCTCTGCTGGAGAGCCATGATGAGGCTCGAGGTGACCTGAGAAGAGAGGGATTTAAGGTTATCTTTAGCAAGGTATTTAGATGGTTGAAGTTTGAGGGAGTTGCCTTGAACTTTCTGGCATAGCATTCTTAGTACGCCACCGAATTACAAATCCCAGGATTCTAGGGCTGGCGCCGTGACAGTTAAAGAGGCATCAAACTGCTACAGAAGTACAGTGCGGATACAAACTCAGTCAATCCATCTGAAGCAGAGTTCTTCGCTTTTCCTGCTGCTTTCCGCTTTCGCCCACAATATCTTCTTTTCCAATGCATCCTCTTTTCTTTTACGGCCGAAGTTCAATAGCTTCTAGTGAGAGTTTAGGCTCGTTTGACTCTAGATCGTTGTCTGTTTGTCAGTCCCCGGTGTCCATAGAACTTGGTTATGTGCATCAGGTTGGATTTGACATCGGAAGGAGACGTCTCCGAGACAGACTCTGTTGGGAACTCCCTTGCCCTGGTTTTGGAAACCCGGGGCAGCTGTGCTTTCCTTAATGGAGTCAATCTACCTGTACTGAGATTTTCCTTGTTCCTTATTGCTTTACTGGACCGTCGTGACTTTTCCAGTGTGTGCTGTCCTCTCCTGATGTGCCCAAAGTACGATAGCCTCCGCTGCATTTGCTCTTGGACCTATTGATTCGAATTCAAGGGGTTTGTGATGACATTCAAGATCCTACACAGCTCGGGACCTTGCTACTTGTAGGAGCGTCTCTCCCTAGGTACAGTCTGCCCAAGGACTGTGATCTATTTACATCCTCCCAGTGGGGACAGTGTGATGGTGTTTCTTGTGCAAGTAGCACGTTCACAAGAAAAAAAGACCTCGCATATAGAAAGTTAATCCCAAACCCCCCACAAAACCTCTTGTGATATAGCAAGATACTTTTTGTAATCTGGATGGGAAAATGGATGAATATTCTGCATATACTCTATTCAGTGCTTGGGCTTTTTGGACTACTGTTCCCAAAATCCCCTGGCTAGCACAGGGGATTCTGGGAGCTGTCATCTAAAAAGCAAATTTCCAAATTCAGCGATACCACAAGACGTGTGAACCTGGCTGAGGACGTTGCTATAAAATAAATAGAACATATATTCATAGATTTAGGGAATTGAAAGGCAACCTAGAGGTCATCTAACCCAACCCTTTGTCCATTGAAAGCATCTCTGACAGATGGCCCTCCAACCTAATAATCCCCAGGAGAGGAGAACCTACCATCTCCCAAGCTTTTACTATCCTTACTCCTCAAAAAAGCAAAATGTAATACAACCCACAATCATGCAGAGGCCTTTGAGCTGGCAGCGTGCAGCCTTCAGGCAATGGAACAGGGAGGAATTTTGGAGAATGATAATGTCTTAGGTTAGGTTCCCTCAGTGCCCAGTGCAGAAGGTTTATAGTCTTCTAGGCCTTTTAAAATAAATGACCTTGATTTTCAACTCATTGCATATCTTGTCTGTATTTTTATGCTAGCTTGGGGACAATTTTATGCTGCAACTTATTGCATTGGAATTGTTCCATTTTATATCTGTACAATGTCCAGAAAGTGTTTACCAGACAGCCTCTAAGAATGCCTACAAATACATGGCAAGAATGATTCCCACTTAAGACACAAGACAGTCTACAATGCCCTGATTGTTTTGGAGGAATAGCTTTCTCTGTGCCTATCTAAAGACAAGATTTCACTTTGAGTCTAAATGGTGGGAGGTCCCTAACAGATAAAAGGATGTGCTTCTTCATATGGCACATAGTTAAGCTATGCAACTTGCTGCCACAAGGTGTGGGATGGCCACCAATGTGGACTGCCTTGAAAGGAGGTTTGATTCGTAGAAGATGGGCTCAGCAATAGCTGCAAGTCATAACCACTATATATTTCCTCCAGAATCGGGGACAGTGAGAGAGCCAGAGTGATGTAATGGTTTGAGTATCGAACTAGGACTCTGGGAGACCCAGGTTCAGATCCTTGCTAAGCCATGGAAACCTACTAGGTGACTTTGTGCGGGTGACATTCTCTCAGCCTCACAGGATGGCCAAGGTGACCCCCATCTGAACAACTCTTGCCAAGAAAGCCCTGTGATAGGTTTGCCATACGGTCGTCTTAAGTCAGAAACAACTTAAAGACACTCAACCATGTATCTGCCAGTTGCTGGGAACATGAGACAAAAGGTGCAGTTGCCCCATGACTTATGGGGGCCTTCCTATAGGTTTCTGTTTGGCTATTTTTGTGGTCAGAAAGTTGGACTAAAAAAGAGCTTTGGTCTGACCCTGCATAGCTCTTCTTATGTTCTTAAAATTGCTGTTATTTCAGGCTTATAAAACATGGACCAAAGCTGGAGAGTGCAGGTGCTGACCAATATGGTAGAAGGCCTGGAAGCCATGAAGGTCTCTGGGGAACGGCTTAGGGATCTGGGTATGTGTAGCCTGGAGAAGAGAAGGTTAAGGGGTGACGTGATAGCCGTGTTTAAATACTTGAAGGGATGTCATCTGAAGGATGGAGCAAGTCTGTTTTCAGCTACTTCAGAGGCTAGGACATGGAGCAATGGCTTCCAATGTCAGGAAAAGAGATGCCACTTAACATTAGGAAGAACTGAAAGTAAAAGCTGTTCAACTGTGGAATACACTGTCGCCTGGGAGTGTGGTGGAGTCTCTTTCTTTGGAGGTTTTTAAAGATAGGCTGAATGGGCCTCTGTCAGGAATGCTTTGATGGTAGTATTCCTGCGTGGCAGAATCGGGTTGGACCAGATGACCCGTGGAGACTCTTCCAGCTTTATGATTCTAACATTCTGGAGTAGCTAAATGGAGCCTCAGGCCATTTCCTCACTAGACTGTTATAGTGCTATTATTCCACTCTCGATGTCCTATGGAATCCTGGGGTTTGCAGGAGAAGTAACTCTTGCAGCTGTTAGCGATCCAGCCAAGGAAGACTGCAGAATACATTAACTGCAGGAGGGGTTGTGCTTGATTTCTCAGCCCAAGGTGTCTCCACAGTCTGTTTTGGGTCTCTCTCGCGATGAGACCCCCTGCGATCTTTTTACCCTCCTAGCTCCAAGGAGCAGGAGATTGCTGGAGCGTTTCTATCAGACTAGCTTCCACGGAGCACGAAAACCAGAAGTTGACTGTGTGGTTGTTTCATGATGTAGAATTTGGGATGTTTGTCTTGAAAGCTTAAGTTCTGTTGCACCCAAGAGCACTTAGCTGATATACGATTGCAAGATTGGCAGGCGATAGAAATTCCTTTAATATGAAAGTACCACAGAGGAAAGTGGATTGTTTCACAGTGCAAGGTCACCCTCTTGTGGCTGGAAGGATGATAGACATCCTCACGTGAGCATCCTTTGGACACAAGAGGAGATGGTGAAAGCCAGTGTGATGTAATGGTTTGAGAGTTTGAGACCAAGATTCAGATCCTCACTCGGGTATGGCAACCCGCTGGGTGATCTGGGGCAAGTCACACTCTCTCAGCCTCAGAGGAAGCCAGAAGCACACCCTCTCTGAACAAATCTTGCTAAGAAAACCCATGATAGGTTTGCTTCAGAGTTGTCGTGAGTTGGAAACGTACAACCACAACACGTCTAGATAGCTAGCTCAGTTGATTTTAAGTGCCGAGTGTGAGATGCGTCACAGAGGGTGAAACATACAAGAGATGTCTGCATTGAAAGATGAAGAGGGACTGCGGACAGTTAATGGAGAAGATCATGAAGAAGCCTCTGGCATGGGAAATAAGCCAGTAGAAAGGGTGTTGGAGATACTGAAAGCAGTTAAAATGCACGTTGCCCTCACTGCGGCCATTTCCCCACTAGCCTGTTATAGCGCTATGATTCCACTTTCAACATCCTATGGAATTCTGGGGTTTGCAGTTTAGGGAGGGGCCTCAGAGGCCCCAGGATTCCATCAAAGTGGAATGATAGCACTACAACAGTCTAGTGCAGAAATGGCCTGTGTGGAGACATGGGAGGAGACCTTCTCAGCCCTGCACCCCAACTGAGGGAGAGGGACGGGGGGTAGATTGGCACGGGGTCCCTATACTTCCCCTCTCACCCATCTCCTTGCTTGGGTGTGTGTGGGGGGACACTGGGAGAGGACTGTGGTGCTGAAAAATTGGGCTGCAGTCCATCCTTACCTGGCGGAGGAGGAAGAGGAGAACCAGAGGAGAGCTTTTAAAGGGCTGCAAAGTCCGACCGAAAGCGCCGAGAGGGAAGGCTTCCCAGAAAAGAAGCTGGGGCAGGAGGCAGGGGCTGGAGAAACTCACAAATTATCCATGAAAATCAGACCTGCAACTGTGGAGGACCAACTGTAGTTTATTTATTTTATTGCTTTAAATTGTGTAACTTGTAGAAACGCTGTTCTGTAAGCAGCTCTGAGATCATTGCTAGAGGGCTGGGTATAAATATTTTAATAAATAAAACAAATGTTTTAGAGCCTACGTGATGTCGTGGTTTCAGTGTCAGACCGAGACTCTAGGAGACCAGCGTCCAAATCCCCGGTCAGCCATGGAAACCCCTTGGGCAAGTCACATTCTCTCAGCCTCAGAGGTTGGCAAACCTCCTCTGAAGAAATCTTGCCAAGAAAATCTTAGGAAAGGGGCAGAGTTTATTTAAAGGCACCAGAACAACACTTTGATGTGACTCGGAAAAGATGATAATACTTGGTGTAGTTGGAAGTAGTAGGAAAAGATGAAGACCATACTACAGGTGGATTGGTTTAATAAAGGAAGGCACAGGCCTGAGTTTGCAAGACCTCGGCTGGGCCACACGTTACATGGATCGCCATATGTGTTACCAGAAGTTGAAACTAAGCCCATTTCTGCACTGGACTGTTATAGCGCGATGATTCCACTTTCAACATCCTATGGAATCCTGGGGCTTGCAGTTTCCGGAGGGGCCGGCTGGCCCCTCCCGGGACTGCAAACCCCAGGACCTTTATGAGTCTGTGGTATTGGGGTCAGTGTCTCAAAATGTCTGAAAAAAGTAACCCTTTTACCCTGGTGAACATGGGGCCCTACCAATGGCAGACCGAATTAATGGACTTATCACATTCTGATATAGCACTTAGGGGAAGAAACCACTGGCTATACTGGCTAACCGATTTGGGGAGCTGTATTCCAAAAGTAACTTCTGGAACTGCCCTGGTTAGTACTTTTTGTCTGGGCAGAGGAAGAAATGTTTTTTCCAGATCTATTTCCTACGAGGTCTCAACCAAACAGAAGACACCATGGCTTAGAACTTTACACATGCGATGCATCAGTGGGTATACTGTTTGAATGAAGTGCAAGGTCTTTGCCCCAAGGAGTTTGCAATACATTGTAAACAAATGCAGTTGCCCCCTCGCCGATATCCACAGATCTGTATGCCTCGATTCAACCAACCACGGCTTGAAAATATTTTTTTAAGAAGTCTGAAAAACAAACTTTGATTTTGCCTGTTTGTATAAGAGAAACCGTATTCCCACAGCCATGGTACATAATGGCACTTGAGCATCCGTGAATTTTGGCATCCATGGGGAGGTCCTAGAACCAAATCCTAGCAGATACCAAAAGCCCACTGGAAAAGGAATAATATGAAAAGTTTAATTATCTTTTAACTTTTTGATGTTTTTACTGCTGCGTGGCAAAAGCCAGAAGCGATTAGCTTTTGCGGGTTTTTTTCCTGACACAAAACTACTTTTGCGTTTGAACTCAGTTTGCAGCAGTTGAAGTGAGCTGAGGACAAAGAGAGGAGGTGGAAGGAGGAGGGAGAGACTGGGACATTTTAAATGGAGCTGAAAAAGCGGGATGGCAGAGGATTAATCGGGATTGTCTTTGACAAATTGGGGCCGTTGGAGGGCACGTCTAGTGCTAATGAACTTCTTCTCTTTTTATTTCTGCGTTGCCCTCCGTGCTTTGCCCAGGCTGTCGGCCCAAGAGGTGGGGTGGGTTGGATAGAGCAGCGGTCCCTCCGCACAATTTCTCTCCACACCCCAAAGCGTGAAGCTGCAATTGAGCCAAATTCCACGGCCGCTGTGCCCATTGGCTCCGCAGCCCTTCGTGTCTCTTCATGGCACTTTCTTTAAATGCTGGCAATTAGAAATTGCTTCACAATTTCGTCCCACCCTGCTTTCTCTTGTGGGTATGGGACTGTTTTTATGGCCAGATCAGAAGAGCCACACAAGAGAGGTTTTACAATGTGTGTTATTGAGTTTTTAAAAGCCAGCATTGGGAACAGTAAGGGAGGGAGAGAAAGAGGGGGAGAGTGGATCTGTCCCTAGGTAGGCTTTTAAAAACCAAAGCTGAGTTGTTGTTTTTTAAAAAATAGAATTTTGGAACTTGATGTGGTGTTCTGAGTTCCTCCTTCAGCTCTCCGATCAACCAAGATCATAGGAAAAAAATGCCTCACTGTGGCCATTTCTGCACGAGACTGTTATAGTGCTATGATTCCACTTGCAACATCCTATGGAATCCTGGGGTTTGCAGTTTCGGGAGGGGCCAGCCGGCCCCTCCCGAAACTGCAAACCCCAGGATTCCATAGGATGTTGAAAGTGGAATCATAGCGCTATAACAGTCTCGTGCGGAAATGGCTTGTGTGGCATTGGTCACGTCCCCTCTTCTTGTGGGACTCTTTGGGTTGTAGAAATACTGAGTGCATGGCCCTTTTCATTCTTTCTAATGCACGCTCTTTCTCAGATCAAAATACTCACAGCTTGGGAATGAAATAACCTAATACCACTGATGTGGTTTATGCCATTTAGAGCAAGAATGGAAATCGCACGGCTCTCCAAACGTTGTTGGACTGTAGCTTCTAGCATTCTTCATCACTGGTTATGAGGGCTAGAGCTGATGGGAGTTGCTATCCACCGACATCGTGCCCCTTGAGCTATCTGACGTGACAGACTGGCAGTTTTGTTTCGCCAGTGTGCCGGGCACTAGTACTATATTTTTGGTGTGTCCCCGAACAATGTTATCCAGATCAAGGGATGTAATAGTAATACTTCATTCTGCCTCGGTGGAATCTTGCCTGAAATACCGCGTCCAGTTCTGGGCGCTACAGTTCCAGGAAGGCAAACTGGATTGTGTCTAGGTGAGAGTACCCAAGATGGTCAAAAGTTTGGAAACCAAACCTTACAGGGAGCAGTTACAAGAGTTGGGTGTGTTGAGAAGAGAACAGATTAAGGTTGATTTATTCAGCCGTCTTCCAGTTTCTGAACGGATGTCACGTAAAGCGGCACCACTGCAAGTAGTGGTCCATGGATTGGACTTAGCATGTCAGCTGTTGGCTGGCAGTCTGGCACAGATTTCACAGAATCATAGAGTTGGAAGAGACCACGGGGGCCAGCCAGTCCAACCCCCTGCTATGCAGGAAAACAGGATTTCCCGAAAAGACTGTAACAGTTATAATCAGTGGGTGCAAATATGGTGTCAGTCCCTGACATGCTGCTAGCAGAAAACCCTACCGGTTCCTCCCTAATTGCACTCTCCATCAGATAGCTGAAGAAACACTGTTTCAGGAGATGGAGTAAGCCAGTTTTTTGCTGCTCCCAGAGACCATGACCACAAAATGGCAGATCAAAAATACAAGGAAGGACTTCTTGACTGTAAGAGCTGTTTGACAGAGAAATGGATTCCCTTGGGATGTGGTAGAGGCTTGCAAACAGAAGTTAGGGGACAACTCATTGGGATTTCAGAATGACAGGAGGCTTGTTGATTGTTGTGTTAGCTTCAGACTCTATGATTCTGTTATTGTTTTCACATGAAAACTCATCAACCAGTGGCTCACAAAATGGCTGTGGTCCACAGGCCGCCACTCCAAGTGGCACTGATCTGGAGAGTTGCTTGATTCCCATCGGTGTTGATCATAAGTTGACCATGAGCCAGTAACGTGATGGTGCAGCAAAAAAGGCAAATGCTATTTTGTTGTTATTGTTGTTGTTGTGTGCCTTCAAGTGATTTCTGACTTATGGCAACCCTAAGGCGAACCTATCATGGGGTTTTCTGGGGCTGAGAGTGTGTGACGTGCCCAAGGTCACCCAGTGGGTTTCCATAGCCTTACTGAGCATTGTTGTCTTTTCTGATGAGTCTCATGATGTGTTTGAAGTGCACCAGCCTCAGTTTGGTCGACATGGCATTAGAGTGCAATTTCAGGCTGGCTGACTTTATGATCCATTCATTGATCATAGTGGCAGTCTCTCGTATCCATAGAACTCTTCAGCACCACATTTCGAATGAGTTTATTCTCCATCTCTGGAGGTCTTTAAGCAGAGGTTGGATGCGTATCTTTTAGGATAGCTGTAAATGTGTATTCCTGCCTGGCAAGGGGTTGGACTAGATGGTCTTTGTAGTCCCTTCCAGCTCTTAAGATTCTGTGTGTCTGATATTCTTCCTATCGGCTTTCTTCTCTGCCCAGCTTTAATGACCGTACGTAGAAATCAGAAATGCAATGGCGTGGGCGATCCTGAGTTTTGTATTCAGTGATGTTTCAAACTGGTACAAGGCACCAGATCCCGTCTGATCTTGGAAGCTAAGCTGGGTCAACTCTGGTTAGTACTTGGATGGGGGACCAACAATAAATCCCAGGTGCTGTAGGCTATATTTTGGAGGAAGGAACTGACAAAACCACCTCTGAATATTCCTTGCATAAGAAAACCCTAGGAAATTCATGGGGTCCTTGTAAATCAGCAGATGGCTTCGAGGCACACAAACACGCACACGTATAGAGGCTTCAAATTGTGGAGAGTAAATAGCCTCTTTGTCACAATCTTGCGGTACTGGGCTGTTGTCGACTGAGCACGGTGCTTTTTAAAACCAGATCCTCTTTTCCGAAAACCAAATGCGTGATGCTGCACAGCTCTTATTTTGCTCTCCTCTGACCGAATATATTCTTCTTTTGTCTGTCTAGGTCTGAAAGAAACCCTTGGACTGTGAATTGAAGCACAAGGTGCGTCTGCGTTAATTTCATGCATGGCTTCTCTAAAAAGTGTATCAAATGGAATATTTCATTAGGCTCAGCTGGAGAGCGTGTTCGGGAGGGTGTCTGCTTGACAGAAAACTTGACATATTCATCGCCTGATGGGAACCGAGTGGGTGGAGTATAACGGAAGCTGTCATTGAGCAGTGTGGTGGCAAAGGCGTCTTCCCAGGCAGAGTAACCCTGCCTTGGAGGGGGAAAAAAAAAGATACTTGGCCATTTTTTCTTATTCCAGTTCCTATTAAATTTCTAGAACCATATTTTTCTTTTCCTGTCCACATGATTCTCAGCCCAACTCATGAATAATGAAAAGCAGATAGCAAAATTCCGTTGGCGCACTGAAGACGGGGAGATCTGCCCCTCCGGATGTGTTGAGCTGCAAACTGCGTCAGCTCGGCTAGGCTGGGGCGATGGGGGTTTGAATCCGACGCATCCGGGGCTGCCAAGCAGACCTCGCGGGCGTCACTAAGAGGGGAGTTCCGTGACAAGGGGCCCGCGACCGAGAAAGCCTGGCTTCTTGCAAACCGATCTTTCAAACACGTACCCTCCGGCCCTCCGCTGACAAAAACGGGGGCGCGTGTGCCCCAGCAATGTCCGAGCGTGTTCAAGATGGCACAAGTGATTAATGAAGGAAAACACATGAGCTAGGAGAGGCGGCGGGAGTGTGCTTTTGCCTCAGCCTATTGGGATGAGCAAAATCCTGTCCCCTTCTCTCCTGTCCCAGCTGCTGAGTTGGTCGATGCAAACGCCTTTTGAAATTTGAACTCAGTTTGCAGCAATTGGGCATAAGCTGAATACAGAGGGGGAAAGTGGGAGGAGGAGAGAGAAACTGGAACATTGTAAAAAACAGGTGAAAAGTGGGATGACGGAGGATTAACCGGAACTGTTCCTGCCAAATCAGGACAGTTGGGTCTGCAAACATGGAATTGTGTCAATGCATTAGGCTGTAGGTCCATCGAGCCCAGAGGAGGCCAAGTGCTGGATGGAGGCTACAGAGCATCACTGGCATCCCAGGAAACCTTAGAGAGTAGCACTCCTTCGTACAAATAATAATAAATTTTTTAAAAGGTAGCTGAAAAAGAGGGATAGACTGAGGACTTTTTGCCATATTTCTAGCATTTTAGGCCCAGGAGAGGCCTTTTTTAACCATAAGAAGCGACCAGAAGTCACTTCCTGTTTGAAAGGGGCTTCCCCTGTCCCTAAACTGGCCTAGGGGGAGCAAAAATGTGGCAACCATGCTCCCTAAAGGGCTTTCAGAGGCATTTGGAGGGAATTGTGCTTTGCCTCTCTCTGGAAGGGACTCCCTGTATTTCAAATACATCTCGTTGGAATTTTTTTTTTTTTTTTAGTACATGGGAGCTTCTAGAAACTTTCACCCCCAGGGAGATGTGGGCAAAGCGCAGCCTTCCAGATGCAACGTGAAGCCTTCCTCACCAGTCTTGGTTAAGGCTGATGGGAGTTGCAGTCCCATAAGAACTGGAGGGGCGTGTTGCTTCCCACCCGTGGCCTCGGGTCTCGACGATGTGGTAGGGCTGGGTGTTGTCCGTTGCTGCATCTTCTTTGCGAGGCTCACGGCTGTCTCTTTCTCTCCCTCCCGCGTGCCTCCAGGCAGACCCGAGATGGCGTCTCCGGCCGACAGTTGTATCCAGTTCACTCGACACGCCAGCGACGTCCTCCTCAACCTCAACCGCCTTAGGAGCAGGGATATCCTGACGGACGTCGTGATCATCGTCAACCGGGAACAGTTCAGAGCCCACAAAACCGTCTTGATGGCCTGCAGGTGAGGAGCCGTGCGGCCCGGAGCAAACGCGGTACTCTTGGGCCGCGTGGCCGGAACCGGCCGCCCCGCCTCTCCCGCCGTCGCTCCGAGGCGCGGGCGGCTTGCCGTGGACGAAAAAAATCGCGCTCGGATGTCTGCCCCCTGTAAGCAGGAGGAAGGTGCTAAGGGTTTAACTTTGGAATACTGGGAGTGGGAATGATGGAGGGGCGGCTACTTCAGATGACAGCCAGTGTGGTGTGGCGGTTTGAGCATCAAACTACGGGCACTGGGGACCAGAGTTCGAATCCCCGCTCGGCCGTGGAAACCCACTGGGTGACCTTTGGACGTGTCGCATACTCTCAGCCCCCGAACCCCCCGTGGTGTGTTCGTCTTAGGGCCGCTGTAAGTCGGAAACAACAACAACTGTTTTGGGTGAGCCCCTGAATGGCAGAAGGTCACCCTACCCTTCGCCCAGAAGTGACTTCCAGTTCTCAAAATGTCACTCCCGGTTCCCATGAAAGGGGTGGTGCATCCCACCCCAAGGTTAGGAGAAGCCAAATATGACCCTCTGGTTCTCCAAACCTGCTCCATTCTATTATTATTATCATTATCATTGTTATTATCATCGTCACCTTTATCAATACCCTGTTGTTTCTCAGGTTGTGGCTCAAAGCTGCTTACAGCAATTAAAAAGACGTAGTTAAAACCCACAGAGTGCAAAGGTTAAAACATAATTAACCAGTGAAAAAGCATTAGAACAATGTTATAATACCTACTTAAAAACTCAAACTTTCAGATATTGTTTCACAGAGGTTAAAAGGGAAATCAGATGATGATAGCTATAAAGAATGGCAGATGATTTCGGAAGCGAGAGGGGTCTTGACAGGGAATAATACATAATTCATGGTACTAAAGGTTCTTACAAGATAAAATTCAGAGAAATATCATGGAACAAGTAAAGTTGTGTAGAAAAACAGGAACTAATGAATTAAGTAGATAATACTGACAATTTGTTGTGATGCATTGATAACAGTTCAATGGAATGATAAAAATTGTAATCCAGAGAGGAAGGAAGACGGTTGTAATACGACAGTTAAGAATACGATGATAATTGTTTGTTTTATATGTCGGAACTTTAATAAAATTACTTAAAAAAAACAAAAACAAAACTCAACCGTTCATCAGCAACAGCAATATCCCGCCAGACAGGTCACGTATAATCGCACATCAAATGCCTGTTGGAATAAAAAGGTCTCTACCCGATTGCGGAAAGAGCGTAGGGAGGGTGCCGGTTGGACTTTCCTGGGGAGGGAGTTCCAGGTGGGCGGCCACTGAGAAGGCCCTCTCCTGCCTTCCCGTGCCAGGTGCCCCCGTAAAGGCGGTGGCACGGAGAGAAGGGCCTTTCCCGCAAAGCCTGGGCTGGTTCCTAAGGGAGGACATGGCCCTTCAGAGAGCCCAGCCCTGAGGCGTGTAGGGCTTTGAAGGTCACCCCCAGCCCTCCAGATCCAGTCGTAACCCCGTCGGAGCCTGACTCTTTTTCCATGCTTCCTTTCCTCCCAGTGGCCTTTTCTACAGCATTTTCACAGACCAGCTGAAGTGCAATTTGAACGTCATCAACTTGGACCCTGAGATCAACCCGGAAGGGTTTGGCATCCTCCTCGACTTTATGTACACCTCCCGGCTCAACTTGCGGGAAGGCAACATCATGGCTGTTATGACCACGGCCCTTTACCTGCAGATGGAGCACGTGGTGGATACCTGCCGAAGGCTCGTCAACTCCAGGTGAGTAGCACCGGAGCACTTACCTCTCTTCCGCACTAGACTGTTATAGCAGTATTATTCCACTTTCAACATCCTATGGAATCCTGGGGTTTGCAGAAACTGCAAACCCCAGGATTCCATAGGATGTTGAAAGTGGAATAATAGCGCTATAACAGTCTAGTGCAGAAATGGCCTTAGTCTCTCTCTCATGGATCTCAGATGCAGTTTATCCCCAGGTAAAGGATGCCTGGGTGACTCTTTGGAAGGTCCTGGTGAAACGTAGAACAGAGCTGTGGGTTGTGCTTCCAAGATAGGTATGGAGTACTTAGCTGTTAATGAGGGATGATGGGAGATTCAATCCAACAACTTCTGCTGTAGGATCAGGATATAAGGACATTCACAGGAGAATGGAGGAGGCTGCCTTATCCTGAAGGGAAACCAAGATGACCCAAGGTCTAAAAACCAAGCCTTATGAGGGACAACTTAGGGAGCTGGTGTATTCAGCTAGGAGAAGGGAAGACTAAGAGGAGACGTGACAGCCATCTTTAAATATCTGATGGGGCGTCGTTGAGAAGATGGCGCCAGCGTGTTTTCTGTTGCCCTAGAGACTAGGGCATGGAGCAGTGGAGCAAGCTCTTTTTTGTGGCTCCAGAGACTAGGACAAGGAGCAATGGATTCAAATGACAGGAAAAGAGATTCCAACTGAACATTAAGAAGATTTTGCTTTACTGTAAAAACTATCTGACAGTGGAATATATTGCGTCAGAGGATACCGGGCTCTTCTCTTTGGGGGTCTCTAAACGGAGGTTGGAAGGCGTCTTTCAGGAATGCCTTAGTGGTAGATTCTTGCATGGCAGAACAGGGTTAGCTGCTTAGCTGCTGAAATCAGACAAGATGGGTGTGTATAGGATGGCACTGTGTTAATCTTTCTCTTGGCAAACTTTCCAGAATCTAGCCAGAATTCTGAAGCGGCCAAGGGGACAGTCAGAGGCCTTTCTGGACCAGGGTTAAGCCTAATTATCATTTATTTATACAAGCTGTTCATTTCTCAAGGGTTAAATGTGACCTTTGGTGTGATATACAAAATATTTTACTTTAAAAAGTGCTGATTTTTATGAAATTTTAATAAAAAGTATTTAAGAAAAAGTGCTGATTTTATATACCTTTTAGTGGTGAGTGAAGTCAAAATGACATAATTTGCAAGGTGACGTGATCTTCAAATTATGCAATGATCTGCAAATTCAAAGCTGAAAGGGTACACTGTAGCAATTAAGCCCTTCAGCCT
The DNA here is from genome assembly GCA_030412105.1 of Cyclura pinguis. Classification (NCBI taxonomy): domain Eukaryota; kingdom Metazoa; phylum Chordata; class Lepidosauria; order Squamata; family Iguanidae; genus Cyclura; species Cyclura pinguis. The sequence goes on from CM059601.1 coordinate 4,183,659, forward strand.
CCTTTACTCATGAGGAGAACCGTTGTGTTTCTTCATTCTTTCCTCTTGAGAATGCTTTCGGTATGTGTGTTCTTTGTTAGCTTTGAGAAAGTATCACGTCCATCTCTAGGTGTACATAATCCAAATCAGTTCCCACTTTCTTGGGAACGTCCTTCTCTCCTTTCCATTGGTCCTTCTCCAAGGAATGGAGAGAAGAATGTTCCCAAGATTGGGGTTTTGTAGCGTAAAATGTAAGATCAAGTGTGGTACTAGTGGCTTGGGCATTAGCCTCCAACTCTGGAGACCAGAGTTCAAATTCCTGCTCAGCCGTGGAAACTCACTGGGTGATTGTGGGCGAGCCACACCCTCTCAGCCCCAGAGTAAGGCAAAGGCAACCCCTCTCTGAAGAAATCTTGCCATGAAAACCCCGTGGTAGGATTGCCAGAACTTGGAAATGACTTAAAGACATGCAACAAGCAGAAATCTCACCATGCAGAGTTAGGCATTAATGTGCTGAGCAGCCCTTATCTTGAATGGGAAAGTTGCGCGGCCGAATGCACAGCCAAATACATAGCAGATCTCCACTTCCACACGTGTGAACCACATGAGATCGTTCTGCATCAGACAGAAATGTCTAGCTGCTTCTGTGGAGGAATTTACACATCTGTTAAGACCCCAACAGGAATCTGGCCCGTATTCTGAGATCAGTGGCATTCCTGTTATCAATAAATGATTGTTATTGCTTTTCTTCTCTTCCTCCCCGCCTCCAACCCCACTTTGCCCTGTTCAGTGACACAGAGCTGGTATCCGCTGTGAAGACTCCACGGGAAGAATTTTTACCCAGCCGCGTGCTGAGCCATCCAGAGATGATGGCCTATAGGACCCGAGAAATGTCAGAAAATGGTCTGTCTCTTCGGAACGGTCCGGTTTGCGACGGGAGGGCCTACATTCCTGGCTTGTACAACAGCCTGTCGGGCTCCCCTATCCCCTACACTGGATATAACCCCATGCCGGTCAGCGGTTACCTTTTCTCTGACGAAGAGCTTCGGGAGGCAAGGATGCCCGTGTCGGATGTTTCGCGAGGCAACCCTTTCCCGAGGGAGAGAGCGCCGCCGTGCAGTGTCTCCCGGACATGCTCCACCGAGTACACCAGGGCAGTCGCCGACGTTTCTCCCAGCGTGTGCCACCGGGCCGTCTACTCTCCAAAAGAAGCTGCTGCCGAAGAGGTCAAAAATGACATGCACTACAGCGCCACCTCCGTCGCTGGACCCAAACCCGCCACCCCTCTGGCCCGGAACAACCCCTACTTTGCCTGCGACAAGGCGGGCAAAGAAGAGGAGAGGAGCCATGCAGAAGACGACATGGGGCAGCGCTTCGAGCCCACCAATGTGCCGATGAACCGCAAGGTGCTCACCAGCCCCCAGAGCCCGCAGAAATCGGACTGCCAGCCCAACTCGCCGACCGAGTCCAGCAGCAGCAAGAACGCCTGCATTGGCCAGAGTGCCGGTTCCCTGTCCGCCAAGAGCCCCACGGACCCCAAGGCTTGCAACTGGAAGAAGTACAAGTTCATCGTCCTCAACTCGCTCAACCAGAGTGCCAAGCAAGACAGCCCCGAGCAGACCGAGGCCGGGACCCTCTCCCCACAGTCTTACGTGCCCTCCCTGACCTGCCAGCAGCCCATGGAGCCAGAGAATATGGACGTGCAGTCTCCAACCAAAATGAACGTCAGTGGGGAAGATTCAACGATCCCACAAGCCAGCAGGTTGAACAATCTTGTGAACAGGTAAGCAGAGCTTCCTAAGCTGTGTGTCGCAAAACTTTAGCGTGTTGGTGTGTTGTGCAAACGTAATGGTGGGGGGGTGCCTCTCCTGCTGCCGCTGTCCCTGGCCGAGGAAGACCCCAGCAAGGGTGGTGGCGTGCCAGGTTCCAGTGGAGGGGCTGCCTCCACTTACTGGATTACTTACTGAATTACTGTGTCGTGAAATGACGCATGTCTAAAAAGTGTGTCACCAGCACGGAAAGCTTGGAAAGCTCTGAGGTAAAAGGAGAAATGGATGATGGGTTGTTAGGGATTTGTGGCCAGTTAGCTTGAAGTAGGCATCCTGGGAGTGGCTGAAATGTCAGTCCACCCTTGTCTCCCAGGTAGAACCACGGAGCTGAAATGGGCCCCTGAATCAGGTTGGGAAAGAATCTTTCTCTCACGCGCATACACAGCACAGCACAGTTACTCTTGGCCAAGAAGGAACATCTTCTCAGCCTCTGCTGCCTATTTGGCTGCAGCAGTGGTCTGATCAGACGGACAAAGCTTTATTGAAATATCAGGGTTTTTATAGAGCATCCAAAGGGAGAGAAAATGCATGTGAGTTGCTTATCATAAACAAGATAGGGGACCAGAGAACAGGTTGTTCTGGCGCTCTTTCTGTGAACAGACACGTGTTCTCAGTTATCTTAATTGACTTTTGACACAGTCTTTGCAAAAAGACAGAATGGCTTGCTTAGAATTGCTTAGGAAATCAGAAACAAACATTTAAATGCTTGGGAAACAACGGCAGGTAGAAGTGGGCAGCTGGTGGCACAAGGAGAGAGACTGAGGATGTGTGAAATGGTGGAGAGGCATGGATTTGCACTGAGCATTATGCTTGGATTCCTGCCATTTCACAGATCCTTAATCTCTCTCCAGTCTCACATCTCATACATAACACAAGTAAAGAATGAACGAAACCCGAGGCTGTTCTAGAACAGAGACTGTATTCCAAAATCTGATAAAATCTGAAATAAGGAACCCTTCTGGTCCCAAAAATTTCAGATAAGGGAGCCTCAACCTGTATATAAGGAGTAGTTTTACGTTTTCCCTCCATACCCCACACAGCATTTCTGTCCTATGAACAAAATGTAACCATTAACCTCATGGTAAATTATGCTTCTGTTTCAATACGAGATTGACTGATTGGTACTAGTGGAGTAACTGCTGCAGTTCTCTCCTGGCCAGGTCATTAGACGGGTCCCCCCGGAGCAGCGAGGGCCAGTCTCCTTTGTACTTGCATTCGTCCAAGTGTAGCTCCTGCGGCTCACAGTCCCCCCAGCATTCTGAGATGTGCCTTCACACCCCCAGCTCGAACTTTGGAGAAGAGATGGGTGAGACGCAGTCCGAATACTCAGATTCCAGTTGTGGTGAGTTCTCCAGATGTTCCCTTTCCTGCCCTGGCAACGATAAGCAGCCAGAGGCAGATTGTGCTTACCTGTTTCCTAGCCCCCCCGCCCTATAGACAAGGCAGGCAGCGCCAGATCGGGCTGCCGGAACAGTAGCGTCACGTTCAGCAAGGTTTCGGGTCCAGCGCCTGAGACCGGGAGACAGGTCTTTCTGACATCACAAGGGGCGGACCTTTGTGAGGTCAAAAGGTAGGTTCTTACAGGTGTCATGGGATGAGGCAGGCAAGAGCTGAGAGGAGGGGGCTGGATCTACGACCCTTTCCGCCCTGCATTATTATTGTGCTATTGTTCCACTTTCAACCTCCTGTGGGATTCTGGGCTTTGTAGTTTCCTGAGGCCCAAGAGCTCTCTGGCTGAGAATTCTAAAAGTCCCTCCCTAAACTGCAAACCCCAGGACTCCATAGGAGGTTGAAAGGGGAATAAGAGCACTGTAACAGTGTAGGACCGAAATGGCCTATATCTGGCCAGGCAATTGAGGACGTGGTCACAATGGGAATCCAGGTAAAACCAACTAACTGGATTGTGTGGCAACCCAGAGTTGCACTGCTGATAGTCCGTTCCCTGCCTGGCTGCAAGTCCTGCAGCGGGCCCACAGGCACCTTCCAGCTCTCTCCTCAGCCCCCTTCCATTGCTCCTGGCCCACGTTATGTGAGCACGGCAGATCTACCTACCTTCTGTGCTGAGCCAGATGGACCCTCAGGCTTTAAAGCCACCTCACCCACAACAATTCGGCTTTCTCCTCTTCCAGTGCTGGTTGTCCTGAAATTTCTTGCCTTGTCCGGAGGCCCAGGGAAGCACAGGAGACCCTGAAGTCTTTGTCTGGTGCCCTGAAACCTGGTAAACCTACCCCTTAAACTAGTCTCATTAAAGATCCAACTTTATGAAGAGAGAAGCCACATTATTTTGTTGTTGTCTCCTGTTTGGTTTAGAGGATAAGTTGGTGGCTTCCACAGTCCAAAATACAGAAAAACTCATGTTAAATTTTGTAGCCCTGTGGTCAGTTCCTGGAGTCGGGTGTCCCTTATATCCTTTCTCCTGGGTCACAAAAACAGGACAGTTCTGTTTTCATGTGATCTTCCTTTGCATTCCAAATACTGCTTTCATGCATGCTAAAGCCTGGAGTGTTGTGAATTCAAATCAGGAGTCTAGTACTCTGGAAGTTGGATGAGGAATAAGAAATGTGCCTATTTGGATGGAAAAAAATGATCTAGATTTCGGCTCTCATTCCTGGAATATCAAGTTCACTACCTCCTTATGGGGAATAAAGCCATTTTATCATCCTTTTGGATCACATGGTGCTATACAAAACTCTTTTGCTAGGGCCAGATGTGTTTCTGTTGTATTTCTAAAATTAGGCCTGGCTTTAGGTTTTGACGGTCCCTGGGCAAGGTAGCTCCAGGGGCATCGTACCCCCGCTCAACTGGCACTACAAAGACCAGAGCATGGAGAGCTACTTTTTAGAAGTAATTTGTTCCTGTTGTTCATTGCAGTGTTTGAAAAATAACTTATTAGGTTACTCAGTGTGCTACTTGTTACTTTTTTTTATTACTTTCCATTATTTTGGAGATGGAGTTAGAATTAATGAAGGAATGGCATAAAACCTGAAAAACTCTACAATGCCTTCAAGGCTTGAATTCTTTCAATAGATCCCCGATTAGAGTAGACCCATTTAACCAGTTCTTGGATAATGAGGCAACACTTATGTAAATCTGGTGGATTCAGTGGGTCAGCTCTAAGTGGAACTGCTAATTGGATTTAGGCCCAGCAGCAACTTTTGAGAGTTAACTAAGAAAGATTACTCTTTGTGCCAATAAAATATCTACTCATCACAATACTTTCAAGGTCTAACTCATTACAACCTTGTTACTAATGCCCCAGAGAAACTGGTTCTTTGTAACTGGATTAGGTGTGACACATTATTCCCAAGATCTGGTTTGTCCTGGTTGGCACTGTTACACGGATGTCCACACTTGGAGATCCACCATAACTCAGCTGTGGTTTGGTGCTGACAGCCTTGTTGTAGTGTGTGGAGGCTCTGATGTCTTCCCCATTATGACTGTTGCCAGGTCCAGCTGAGAGATCTGTGCAATTTTGCAGATGCCCCTGGGCAAACACTTCCACTGAGCATCATTATGGGCTCCTTCTGGACCTCCAGCAAAATATGCCCCAATACTTTAGAAAGGCTGAATGTTCCCCGGAGTGATTGCTAGCTCCCAGTTCAGTGGGGTGGTGAATCCACTCCAGGCTTTAATGTGAACTTTGAAGGAGCTCTCTGAGGTGCTGTGCTCTGTCTCTGAAATGGGGTGTTGGTGAGTCCCTTTAAAGTTCAGACTAAAATCTTGAGCAGATCTCCGGTCTCATTGACATGGAAACTATCAACTGCCACAGACCTTTTCAGGCGGTACCTCCTGGCCTGCTGATGGATTCTGGGAGTTGTAGTCCTAAGAGTCACGTGGTTTCAAGATCTGGGATCCCGTCCACCCAAGTAATAGCACAAGCAACAGCACAAGTAACCCCTGCCAATGTGTGTGTGTGTGCGCCCTACATGTGCCGCTGTGCTTGCTCCTCTCACCCTCATCCCCTCTTCCTCTCTCGGTTTCCGACAGAAAACGGAACCTTTTTCTGCAACGAGTGCCACTGCAGGTTTTCGGAAGAGGCCGCCCTCAAGCGACACTCCCTCCAAATGCACAGCGACAAGCCCTACAAGTGTGACTGTTGCCAAGCCTCCTTCCGCTACAAGGGGAACCTGGCCAGCCATAAAACGGTTCACACAGGTACAGCCTCACCAAGAGCACCCCCGGGCTCACCCGAGCGGTCCTCCCTGTTGAGCAAGGGGCGGTTGGCCTGGGTTCGAATCTCAGTTCAGCTAGCAACTGACTGGGTGACCCTGGGAGCATTGTTTGGGTTCTCTGCTTTCCATTTCTGTGAATTTCAGAGCCTGGGAGAAAAATAATTATATTTTGGCTTCCGTCTCCCATGAACCCCTAGCCAGCACAGCCGGTGGATTCTGGGAGCTGCAATCCAAAAAAGCGATTTATTTTCCCTCAAGCTCTGGACTGAGGGAGAGAGGGTGGACCAGGTGTGTTCCCTACAAATCTCCTTGGTGTTTGTAAAGCACTCTGTGATCTGTGGCGAAGGAAGGACTTGAAATGTCCAACAATATTTGGTTAAGGGAGTGAGCTTCGAGCCAGGGAGTCACCAGTTCAGTTAACCTTGCCAGGTTATGGGCTCACTGGCTGGACGTGGCCACCTTTACTGTCTTGCAACCTCAGTTCCCCGTTTATAATAGGTAGATAGCACTGGCCTACCTCATGGTGTTGTTATCGAAAGCAGGGTGTGAAAACTACAAACCATGCTGGTTGGGGACAGTCCCAAGAAATAAGTGTTCCGAGGTCTCCCCATCAGGTGAATCTTTTAGTATCATGAGGATAGATCTCATTTTTAGATTTTTGTTAATGCAGTCAGGGCTTCAGACTTTTCTCCTGCATTTTTGCAACAGCTCTGCCTCCTTGTGTGTTGTCCTGGGGCCCTAAACAGCCTCTCTTCCGTTTTGTTGTGACAGGTGAGAAACCTTATCGCTGCAGTATTTGCGGAGCACAGTTCAACCGGCCGGCCAACCTGAAGACTCACACACGGATCCACTCGGGGGAGAAGCCCTACAAGTGCGAAACCTGCGGGGCAAGATTCGTCCAGGTGGGTGCCCTGGATACAAAAGTTCCTTTACCCGTTCAGCTGAAGATCTTGCCCCTTGTGGGACCCACTGTGGAGCTTAGATTCAAGACGTAGAGCAACTTTGCCTCGAGAAGAGCCTCGGCTCCTACTTCTTAGTGTCTCCAGCAGGGGTGGAAACACTGAAAACAGCATTTCTGCAGAAAACAGCATTTCTGACTAGAAGCAATATTGCATTTCTACGCAAAACAAACGTCTCTGTGTGTGCAGAAAAGTTCCTGAACTGCAAATAGTCCTTGAAAAATGTACAGCTGTGGAGGACCTTTTTTGCAGTGGAGGGGCGTAATTGATTAAATTCTTTGTTCTTGCCTGCAAGAACAAATTGAATGAATATTTGCATGCCTAGTGAGAATTGCTAGGCTGGGGGGATGGACTTGATGGCGCTTGTGGTCTCTTCCAAGGCTGTGGCTCTATGACCCGTTCTGTCCCTTTGCTAGGTAGCGCACCTCCGAGCTCATGTGCTGATCCACACTGGCGAGAAACCCTACCCATGTGAAATCTGTGGCACGCGCTTCAGACACCTGCAGACACTCAAGAGTCACCTTCGCATCCACACCGGAGAGAAGCCTTACCATGTAAGTGTGTTCATCCTTCCCCTCCGATTCTAGTCTTGGAGGCACTTTAAGGGACCTTTCCTTGCTCCCCACTTAAGCATTGGGTACTCAAAATCAGGGGTGGGGAAAGTGAAGCCCATGGGTCCCATGTGGCCCCTCAGAGCCTTTTTTTCTGGCCCCCAGGGGTCAGTGATATGAAGGAATTTAGAAGCACCTTTGAGACCTTGGAGAAATTTCTAGCATCAGCTTCTATGGATATGGCGCACTTCTTCAGATCCTAGCATGAATAGTTAGTTGTAACTTCCCATATTTGGTTCATTGAGGAAATTATACATGTCTCACTGGCTCCACTGGGTGTCCAAAAACTACAACTAGATCTCTCTTTGAAAACACAATTTATATTTTAAGAATGCCTTGTGATCAGAATCAATTCGTACATGGTGAGTTAGCACATAGGGAAATCTCATAGATTTCATGTGGGCACTCTAGTTAGGACTCATGATCGGATTCAGGCCCTATATGTCAGTGTGATGTCCTTTTGACTACTGACACTTTCTTTTTTTCAGTTTCCCAAAAGGTATCAGTTGGCATTCTGTGTTGCAGTTACAGATCCGTAACTATGAGCCTTTCTGCATTAGACTGTTACAGTGCTATTATTCCACTTTCAACCTCCTGTGGAATCCTGGGGTTTGCAGTTTAGGGAGGAACATTTAGAAGTCTCACCCAGTGAGTTCTTTGGCCTCAGGAAACTGCAAACTCCAGAATTCCTCAGGATGTTGAAAGTGGGGTAATAGCACTATAACCATGTAGGGCAGAAAGGCCCTTGGACCCGTAACTGTTTGCTCATTACGTGTACGTAACCAAGTGGATAATATAGAATATCGGCCATTGTTTTTTAAAAAAGTTTTTTTGAAATGCTGACTGATGGATTACAGCCCTGATTAACTCCTCCTGTTTTTTCTCGCCCCCCCCCGCCACCGTGGCTCCTCCTCCAGTGTGAAAAGTGCAACCTCCATTTCCGCCACAAAAGCCAACTCCGCCTCCACCTGCGCCAGAAGCACGGTGCCATCACCAACACCAAGGTGCAATACCGCGTCTCCGCAGAAGTCACACCGGAACTCTCCAAGGCTTGCTAGAATCTAGACGTGGGCAGGATTCTGGGAGGGATGGAGGACAATGGGGGTCACATTGGGAGAGGACAAGAGGATGGCGCAGAAGGGGGACGGATGTCCAAAGGAGACTTGTAATAATTTAGCAACTCCTCCACTGCTTTTAATTTTCTGGTCACACAATGGAGTGCCTCTAGAAGCCCAGAGTGCAGGCAGGCAGGTGGAATAGAGGAAGATTACTAAATGAAAATACACGGGTTTTATGTTTGTTTTTAATTTTTTTTTAATTTTGGTTTGCTTCCCATTTATGTGAATTTTTTGAAAAATATATATGTATATGGCTGAGATCCTAGATTGAGGGTTGCATAGCCTAAAACTCCACTGACGGAGTTAAAAATGAAATGTGTTAAATGGCTGGGTTGTGCTCCTGAACGAAGATATCAGATGTGGTGCTAAATGGGCACAGTATGTATTGATGTGCAGTGGGCATATCTATGTGCAATGTGTGGCTGTGTGCAGTGCATGCGCCATGCACATCCATACACAATTAGTGCCTAAGTGCAACATGCTTACTCATGCACACCCTTTTACAGTGTGCTTCTATTTGCATTGTGCACATCGATGTGCAGTGTACATCTATGTGCAATGTGCTCACCCATGCACACGCATACACAGCTTGTGCCTATGTGCAGTGTGCTCATCTGTGCACACCCATTTGCAGGGTGCTGGTATTTGCAATGTGCAAATCCATGCACAATGTGCACATCCTTGCACTGGGCACCACGGCACTACCTATGCAATTCTACTTCTGCAACCTTGATCCAAGCGTGGCCGTTCTGCGTTGGACTAAAAAGTCCGCTTCGGTACAGGAAGTTGCAGCCATGTAAGACACCAATAGGATTCTGGCCAGCTATATAGATATATATATATATATATTTCAAATATATTTGACTATATTTCATATAGAGAGAGATATGAAATACGTCTGTCCGGATCTGTATGCATCCGTGATGCGTGAGAGATTGGGTGTGTGTTAGCAAGAGGTTGAGTAGAGACCTTTCTTAAAAAGTATGTGTCGTGGAGTGTCCAAATGTTGACCTTCCACAGCCAGAAAAATGAGGAATGTATATCGTGTTACGGGAACAAAATTTTATTTCTTTTTATGCAAAAATGGTGTGTTTTTAACAAAAGAGGAAAAAAGATTGTATATGCTATAAGAAAGGAGAGGGCTTTAACTTTTTAACCAAAGGTGAAGGAAATCTATGGCAGAGTTGTACATATATGAATATATAAATAAAGTATATATATATATATATATAAAAAATATAAACCTTTAAAAAGATATATTAAATATATAAATATATATATATTAAATGCATTGAAGTCTCACACTTGGTCTCTGCGGGCAGACGACTGATCAGAGAGACTTTCTTGTGACAGAGCACTTAACAAGATATTTTAAAAAGTATTGCATCTGTATTAGTGAGAAAATATTTTGTCTAAGAGCATTGAGTGTGTATTTGTATTTTTTTGCAAGTGAAGGTTTACAATTTACAAAAAAAAAAGTGTGTATTAAAACCGACAAAGCTGCAGAAGGAATTTAAAAATAATATAAAGTGTAATAATAATTTTTTTTCAGGGTCTATTTTCCCCCCAGTCTGTATATATATGTACAATGTTTGTTTGGGGTTTGTTTCTCTCCCCCCCCCCCTTCACGGTGCCTTTCTTTTGCAACTCAGTTGGAGCCCTGTTTGAGGTACGATCTGATTTGGCAAAAAGAGGTTGCAGCAGCCTCTTGATAGAAAATATCAGGTGGTTTCCTTGTGTTTTCTTTCTTTCTTTTTCCCCCTTTTCTTTTTTCTTTTTTCTTTTTTTACAAAAAATAAAATTTGCTCTCATTTTATACACTTGTGTTAACAATCAGTCACTCTCGGGAGACAGGGTCCGGGCGGCAACAAACTGCATTAATGCATTCTGTAAAATATAGCTGTACAAATTCAAAGAAGAAAAAAGAGAAAAAAAGAAATAAAACAGCAGAAAAGCAACCATGAGCTACAGTTTGTGCTGTGTTTTCTTTCCTTTCCTGGATGTACTGTATATACTCGTGCATACCTATAAAAATTTTAGTCAAAAAAATGGACCCCAAAAATCCTGGGTCGACGTATTCATGGGTCACAATGTGAGTATACAGTACCTTAACTCATCCAAAAAGGAGCCATCCCCTTCTCTGGGGAAAGGGGCAAAAAGCAAGAGCAAAGTCCGTCCTGGGAGAGCCCCCTACTCTCTCAGCGCTCCTTTGAGGGGAAGCACCATTTTCCCACCCAGAGACTCAAAAAGGCCAGAAGCAGCTCGGCGGTAGAAAGAGCGGGGCCAAGGGAGTTGGCACAGCATCCGGTTACTGAAATGCAGTCATCCGCTGGTGGTGGTGTGCCTTCAACTTGTTTCTGACTTATGGTAACCCTAAAGCAAACCTAGCGCGAGGTTTTCTGGGGCCGAGAGTGTGTAACGCACCCAAGGCCGCCCAGCGGGCAGTGACGTGGACTGGAATCAACTGACTTGGACTCAAGTCGGACTCGAGTTGCTTCAGTGACTCGACTCGGACTCGACTCGGCCATAAACGATGCACTGACTCAACTGGACTCGAGACTTGCGTATTTTTAGTGACTGACTTGCTGCCCTTGGTTCAATAACGTAACGCATTCATCCTGAAACCGTACGGCTTGGAGCAACGCTTCCATCTCTTTTTGCCTGCTGGTCAGAGGACAATCTGTCCCAAGCCCAAAGGGTGGGCCCACTTCTCGGACGGGAAAAGCAAATGGGTCAGGCAACGGGCTTGAGGCATTCTTGAGGTCAGCCTGTCCCCACTGCGTGTCAGAGGAGCCTTCTAAAACTTTTCCTAAGAGCAGAAGAGAAGACTCATCCGCAGAGTGCAGGGTGCATTTCTCAGAGGGGAGCAGCAAATGTGTAAGGCAACGGGCTTGGGGAGGAAGGATCCTTCCTTCCTTCCTTCCTTCCTTCCTTCCTTCCTTCCTTCCTTCCTTCCTTCCTTCCTTCCTTCCTTCCTTCCTTCTTCCTTCTAAAGCTTTTGAAGATTCAGTAATGGAGAGTAAGAAGGATCCTACTCCTCACTTCTGAAAAATCCTCCAGTTTCAGAAATGGGAAGGAAGAAGGATCCTATTCCCCACGTCTGAAGCTGCAGATTCTTTTACACGCATTAGCACAAAAGCTTCTGGCTTTGGGAAGGGGGAGTAATAAAGATCCTCTTCCCCGCTTCCGAAGCTGCAGACGGCAAAATTGCGAATGTAGAAAGCCGACTCTGCTTAAATTGTTGAAACTGACTTTATGTGACTCTGTGCAGAAATTCTGGAATATAGGTTGGGGTGTAAAGTTGGCTCCCAGACTTGAAACTTGGCTTGAGACTTGGCGTAAGAGACTTAAATACATCACTGCCAGTGAGTTTCCGTGACCAAGCAAAGGGGAAGCAAACCTGGTCTCCAGGGTCATAACCCAATGCCCAAGCCTCTACCCCACTCTGGCTCTCCCATAGTCACCCAGGGTGTGTGAAATACTGTGAAGGCACCCTCAGCTCCTGGCTCAGCTTGGAAGCTAAGCAGGGTCAGCCCTGGTTAGCACGCGGATGGCGGAGCCTGCCAATGAATACCGAGTGCCGCGGGTGATATTTCCAGGGAAGGAACTGGCAAAACTACCTCTAAGTATTCCTTGCCTACAAAAACCCTGTGAAATTCAGGCAGTCACATAATTCAACAGGGGACTTGAAGCCATACACACAGCACACACAGGGTGTGTCCACACTGCACAATCAGAGTGCATTTGACGCCACTTAAACTTTGCTGGCTTCATCCTATGGAATCCTGGGATTTTTAGCTTTATGAGGTGCTTAGGTTTCTCTGCTGGAGAGCTCTCGTTCTGGGGCGGGACTAAGAGAAGCTGAAGTATTTTGACAAACTGCAAATGCCAAGATTCCATAGGATGCAGCTATGGCAGTTCAAGTGGGATGACGCTGCTAGAATGGTGCAGTGTGGATGCACTACTAGTTGTTCCAGTATTTTGTATTATGCTTCCAGCTGTTCCAAGCGGCAGTTAGAGCAGCACCAGCTGATATCTTGCTATGTGGAAGGAATGGGGTGCGGGAGTGAGAATTCAGGGCACATGCTGAAGTCGCCACGACAGGCAATAAAATAAAATAAATAAAATAAAAATTGCACCACAATGGCCCTACTGACTGGGGAATTCTGGGAAATGTAGGCTTTAAAAGTAACATTTCTATCCTTTGCAAATCAGGCTTGCACATCAGTGAGCGACCCATGAAACTCTCATCCTGAGGACCTACAGATGAATTAGATGACAACTCCCATCAGGAGGCTCGGATTGCCAGACTTGGAGAGTTGTTTGAGTAGCATGTTCTTGACCAGAGAAATCTGAAAACAAGAAATGCGTGTCTCCCAAAATGTTCATGCCATCTTTTCAGTGAAGCCACTGTTTGAAAGTTGAGAAGCATTTAACCGCACAAGGTTACCGACCCAATTGAATGGGTCTCCAAGACATGTATTTGTTTTTTTCAGTCATTCATTTCACCACTTCAGACTCCAGACAATGGTAGCTCTGGAAAGTCCCTGAGCAATTTTCTTCCCAGCATAAGTAAACTCAAGGTACAATGGACCTTGTGTGTTTGAGAGAGACATCCAGTATCTTTTAAGCCTTTCCAAGAAAGAAGACTAGAAACCAAAATCCGAAGGTTGCAGTGGACTTTGATTTCAAAGGCAATCTAAGCGTCTGGCGAAAGGTTATCAGTCCAGAGCTAAGCTTTGTTTGTTTTCAAGAGGGAAATAAAACTTGGGCAGTAATGCCAAGGCCTGTCTTGTTCCCCCTGAGAAAGAAGCAGAGCTTGGAAAGTTAATTTCAGGATAGGAAAAAAGAATCACAGAGATAGAAGAGACCGTAAGGGCCACTGAGTCCGATCCATGGTCAGTTTTCCATTGATGCATCGGAAGAAGTGGATCAATAGCCATGAAGGCTACTGCTCAAATATTATTTCATTATTATTTTATTAATTTATACCCAGGGTTTTCCCCAATAAAAACAATTTCCTGAATTCTCTATCAGCTACTGAGCTAAGTATACTTAACTAAAGGATCTTGTTCCTCTGACACAGAGAGAAAGAAGTTGGTAGCATCAGCTTTTGTAGGTTTACGTCTACTTCATCACTGTTTTTGCTGTTTGTTGCTTCTGAAAGACTTCTAAAAACTTAGGGCTGACAAGAATGTGTTATAAAACTTTAAAGAAAATCTTGTCAAAAGTGATGTTTGAAATGACAAGAAACTGCTGCTTGTTGCATTAGTAAGATAACTTCCTGGCCATTTCCGCACTAGACGGTTATAGCGCTATTATTCCACTTTCAACATCCTAAGGAATCCTGGGGTTTGCAGTTTAGGGAGGGGCCTCAAAGGCCCCTCCCTAAACTGCAAACCCCAGGATTCCTTAGGACGTTGAAAGTGGAATAATAGCGCTATAATGGTCTAGTGCGGAAATGGCCTTAGTGTCACCGTTCGCCAGAAAGTGCAGAGTGCACCTCATTTCCTTCCCCCTCTGAGCTGGGACAAGGCAGTTCATGAGTATATGGATTTTATCTTCAACCTCTCCCGTCTGCACTAGGAACCAATGGCAGCAGCAACAGCAACTCTTCCCATATCTAGGCAGCTGGAGGGGTGTCTTGGATGTTGCGCTAAGGACGCAGGTATACACAAGGGTGGACACAGAACTGCCTGGTCAGAGCATTATGCCCAGCCTGCTTGCTGTAGGATCTTGACCAGTATACAACCAAACATTTCATTTATTTTTAATTTTTATTATTATTATTAAAGCAATGTCAAATGATAAGTCATAGAGTTGTGGCAAATTTTTTTGTAAAAAAAAACTAACCTGACCTAAAATACCTTTAAAAAACCAGTATCAAGTTCATCCCTATAATGTACATTATAAATGAATCTATTATTTCTGTAATGAATTTAGAAAGTATATATAAACAGCAGCTTCACTCTTGAATTCAGCTTTGATGCAAATGTATACCTTTGTATGCTTCTGTGTCAGTATGAAACATTAGACATCCTTCTTGATTCCTGAATTTGTTGCAACCTCACTTCCAATTTCGGCAGTGGCAGCCAGGAAAGCCAACGCGAATCTTGCTTGCATCAATATGTTACCCTGTGTACTGGGGGTCCCGGGAGGGACACCAAAATATGCTTAACTAAAGGTGGGGAAAATTAGCTCAGAGCACGGCTTAGCGTTACGAGAGGCAGGGTAACGCAGCGAGATCTCGAACCCTATGTCTACGGGGTCGGGTCGAGTCAAGGAGCACACAGAAGTTGAAATAATAAATGGTGTTTATTAAATACAAGCAAAACAGTGTATGCGACACACTCACGCAAGATAACTAAAGAAAATAAAGGTTGGAGCAGTACAGAGGGATTTTTAGAGGGGTTGCTGGTTCGGGCGATACTTCACCTGTCCCGAAGCCCGGAAAGATAGAGAGCAAGGCTGGGGTGCGATGTAGCTCAGCACGCGGAGCCGAGGGGAGGCTCGCCAAGCAGAGCGGCAGCAAGGCGGGAGGAAACTCGGGAGCGATCCCAGGAAGGCCTCGGAATCCAGGGTTTTTATAAGGAAAATTGTGGCCGCAGGCTATGCCGTACTTGGGGAAAACAATAGATTTGGAGTTGGAGTCAAAGCCTCCGAAAGGTCAGAATCTGAATGATTGAGTTGTCGTAGCGGTTCTCAACAGAGTAGCCAGTATGCAGACGCCGAGTCCTTGGGTATTGCATAGTTTACCCATCAAGCTGCCAGCGTGGGGCAGAGGCTCTTCTGTGAGTGGCGTGCATACCTAGTTAGGGTACTTGCCTGGAGGTCTCCTAAAGCAGCGAGTCAGCTATTCCTGGCCTGCCTGTATTGTAGTTTGAATATTACGGCTATTAACGGCCGAACTTGTTTACCTGCTTGCCCGGTGGCCTCGCAAGCACGTGGAGAGGAATAGAGAAGTGCAGCCGAATTGTGATATCAAGGGATATCTTTAATATCCCCAAAGCTCGGACTAGCCAGGGCAGTAACAATCAGAAGTATGGTGTCTAGATCGAGGGAGGTAATAGTACCACTATATTCTGCTTTGGTTAGACCTCATTTGGAATACTGTGTGCAGTTCTGGGCACCTCAGTTCAAGAAGGACATCAATAAGCTGGAGCATGTACAGAGGAAAGCAACCAAAATGGCGGAGGGTCTGGAAGCCATACAGCCCTATGAGGAGCAGCTGAGGGAGCTGGGGATGTTTAGTTTGCAGAAGAGAAGGTTAAGGGGACAGGATAGCCTTGCTTAAATATTTGAAGGGATGTTGGGAAAGGAGCAGGCTTGTTTTTTGCTGCTCCAGAGACTAGGACAAGGAGCAATGGATTCAAGCTGCAGGAAAGGAGATTCCACTCGAACCTCAGGAAGAACTTCCTGATGGCCAGAGCCGTCCAGCAGTGGAATCTGCTGCTCCCTCCGTGGAGTGTGGTGGAATCTCCTCCTTCTTTAGAGGTTTTTAAGCAGAGGCTGGATGGCCATCTGTCGGGAGTGCTTCGATGTGGTTTCCTGCATGACAGAATGGGGGTGGACTGGATGGCCCCTGGGGTCTCTTCCAACTCTAGGATTCTATGATTCCCTTTGTAGGATTGCTTTCAGCTCGTAAGTATAAAGACCCCTCTATTTACATCATCTATACTCAGACTGAATACAGTTGTTGTTTTTACAATTAATTTGCATGTTGAAATGGGAGGGCGACAAACCAAGAATGTGTACAGAAGAAGAATTAAAGGCTGAAGGGCATGAACTAAATTGGTTTCCATGGAGACAACTCAGAGAAAGATTTGGAATGGACCAAAAACTATTCGGATTTGAGAGAAAAGAGAATGAATTAGATGTACTGATGAAAGATAACCAAAAGAAAAGAATTTCCAAATTTGATAAATTATTGCTGAAAAGAGAAGTGGAATCAGAAGTAGTCAAAGATGCAATGGTTAGATGGGCACAGAATTTGGGACATTCAATTGAATTAGAAACTTGGGAAAGAGCGTGGAAAAGAGATATAAAATTTATACCAAGCTTAAGTTTAAGAGAAAACTTTTATAAAATATTTCACAGATGGTACATGACCCCAGAAAGATTGCAAAAATAACGAAAAATGGGAATTCAAATTGTTGGAAATGTGATGAAAAGACAGGGTCTTTTTTCCATATGTGGTGGACATGCAAGATAGCAAAATAATTTTGGAAGGGGTTACATGACGAAATCCAAAGAATTTGTAAGCTGAATTTTGAAATGACACCGGAGCTTCATTTGTTAAATATGTAGGGCAACAAAGGGAAATAAGAAGTCCTCAGAAGATATTATTATATTTAATAACTGCGGCAAGGTTGACATACACGCAGCACTGGAAAGAAAGGAAGCATATTGATCTAGAAGAATGGAAGTTAAAAGTTCTGGATATGGCAGAGATGGAAAAATTAGCATTTTCTTTGAAGAACAAATCTGTCCAGAACTTTGAGAAAGAATGGAAAGGAGTATCGGATTGGGTAAGGATATCAATGTATAAGAAACCAAAGAAGAAATAATGTAACTGTTCTTCTCTCTGTAAGATGGAAATTATGTTTGTATGGAATGGAAATAAGCAATTTCAGCTGGAAGATCTGAGCCTGGAAGTGTGTGTGTGGGGGGGGTTATTTTCGAGACAAACTTTCAATAAAAATTATATTTAAAAAAATTTTTTTGCATGTCTGCCCCATTTCTTTTTCCCAACCCTTTAAATTCCAAGGTTCCTTTATATTTTAGGGGTTCATGTCTTCTCATTTTATTCCAGGGCTACAACTACTATTCACAATGTCAAGTTTAATAGTTTATAATATTCCTTGTTTAAGACTTATAACCATCAACTATTTCATTTTAAGAAAACTGTGTACTGTGAAAGAAAAAAACATACACAGCTGAACAGCAAACAAACCAATTCTAACAACTGTATGCAAATATAAATGCCAGATGTTTGTGTGCGTGTATGTGCGCGCGCATGCACACGCGCCTTCAGGTCATTTCCAACCTGTGACTCCCCAGTGAACCTATCACACAGAGTTTTCTTGGTGAGATTTGGAACATTTCCACATGACACTCTTATAGCGCGATGATTCCACTTTCAACCTCCTATGGAATCCTGGGGTTTACACCATGCTGGCTCTCTAATGCCGGAAATACTAAATTTCCAAAAAATCAGTTCTCAAATGTGCGTGTGGCGGGGAGCGAGCATGCACATAGAGAATATTATTGTCTCCAGTGCTAAGTAAAGACATTGTTGCGTGTTGCCCAAGGAGTCATGTTGAGGAGGGAGCAGGTTTGTTCTCTGCCACTCCAGAGACCAGGACAAGGAGCAATGGATTCAAGCTGCAGGAAAGGAGATTCCACTTGAACCTCAGGAAGAACTTCCTGACAGTCAGGGCTGTCCGGCAGTGGAATCTGCTGCCTCCATGGAGTGTGGTGGAGTCTCCTTCTTTGGAGGTTTCTAAGCAGAGGCTGGATGTCCATCTGTCGGGAATGCTTTGATGGGTGTTCCTGCATAGCAGGGGGCTGGACTCGATGGCCCCTGGGTTCTCTTCCAACTCTAGGATTCTATGCTTCTATGAGACCACAGTCCTTTCCCTTCTCAAATAATAACAAGAACGAATGGAATGCATGCACATCTAAACAACATGATGCCTGACTGGTCTCTTGAATCTTGGATCTGCTGGGTCATTTCCTCCAACAATGCTAATTCTACACTCTACACAACGTTTATCCGTAAAAGCCAGAAAGAAATCATAACCAGCAATAATAGTAATATCTCTCACCACCACAAGATGGCAGATGAGGGCAAGATTTGAATCACCAATGAACAAGGCTCTCTCTCAACAAATCTTTGAACAACGGAAAATCTTGCTATCCAAAACTTTCTTCCTCTTATCTTTGTTAGCCTTGTGTGATTGCACGATCGCTTGGATCTTTGTGTGTGTTATTGCAATTCCCCCAGTAAAACACATTAAACTTACTTTTTCGATCGCCGGCTGGTTCTTCCTTGCACTAGTACTAGCAAATATAGGTCATTGAATCATAGAATCATAGACCTGGAAGAGACCCCAGGGGCCATCCAGTCCAACCCCTTGCCAAGCAGGAATCGACATCAAAGCACTCCCGACAGACGGCCATCCAGCCTCTGCTTAAAAACCTCCAAAGAAGGAGACTCCACCACACTCCGAGGCAGCAGATTCCACTGCCGGACAGCTGTGACCCTCAGGAAGTTCTTCCTGAGGTTCAGGTGGAATCTCCTTTCCTGCAGCTTGAATCCACTGCTCCTTGTCCTAGTCTCTGGAGCAGTGGAAAAGAAGCCCACTCCTTCCTTGACATCTATTCAAATATTTAAACATGACTATCATGTCTCCCCTTAACCTTCTCTTCTGCAGACTAAACATACCGAGCTCCCTAAGCTGCTCCTTGTAGGGCATTGCTTCCAGATCCTCCACCATTTTGGTTGCCCTCCTCGGGTGTAAAGATCTCATGATGTTACCCTTATGAGGCCACCTGTTGGAGGTGCTTTGATGGGTGTTCCTGCATAGCAAGGGTTTGGGCTCAGTGGCTCCTGTGGTCTCTTCCAATTCTATGATTCTATGATCTCATAAGGTTACTTTTACCCTGATTTCTGGGGGTCCCGGGCAGTGCTCAAACAATGGGGAGGAAATTAGCACAGAGCACACGTTTGCAATGCGAGAGTCAGGGTAACGTAGCGAGATCTTGAACCCTATGTCTACGGGGTCAGGCTGAGTTAAGGATGAGGCAGATGTTGAAATAATAATTGTTGTTTTTGTTAAAACACAGTCAAACAGTGTATGCAACACACTCACACAAGAAACTATAGAAATAAAAGGTAGGAGTGAGATATAGGGATTTTTAGAGGAGGTTTGGTATGGGAAATATTATACCTGTCCTGAAGCCTGGTTAAAAGCAACGAAGCTGGGGGGCGTGGATTCTCAGCACGTGGGGCCGAGGGGAAGGCTCGCCGGACGAAGCGACAGCAAGGCGGGATGGAAGCCAAGAGCGATCCGAGGAAGCGCTCAAAGTCAGGGGTTCTCATAGGGAAAACTGTGGCCGCAGGGTAGTCCGTACTTGGGGAAAACAATGAGTTTGGGGCTGGAGACAAAGCCTCCGAAAGGTCAATGCTTTGCATGATTGAATTATAGCCAAATTGTCAATAGAGTGGCCAGTATCCAAACGTGGAGTGCTTGAGCGTTGTAAAATCCGCTCATCAAGCTGCCTGCGTGGGGCAGGGGATCTTTTTGTAAGCAGCGTGCATACATAATGTGGCACTTGCCTTGAGGTCTCCTGAAGCAGCGGGTCGGCTGTTTCTGGCCTGCCTGTATTTGTTTGGAATATTACAGCGATTATCGGCCGAGGCTGTATGCGTGCTTGTCCGGGGGCCTCGCAAGCGCGTGGAGGGGAATGGGTACAGAAGGCCAAATTATTGATATCAAAATGATATCTTAATATCCCACAAGCTCGGGCTAGCAATGGCGGTAACATTACCCTCCTCTCTCAGGTCTCCTTTTCAGCTAATATTCCCCACCTTTTCACAGAGGCACTGGCATCCCAGGGGGATGCCTGAGTCACCCGCACTTTGCGATATCATGTGCACATACACATCCATTTGTTTAAGTGCTACTGTTGAGCACACACACACACACACACACACACAGAGAGAAAGAGAGAGAGGAATAGACATACATACAGGTTAACCTTCTCTTATCTGGAAATCCAAAATCCAAAGAAGTTCGAAAACCGAAATTTTGTGCTGCCAGCCATCCACTGCTGCTTGTTTGTCTTTCAGATGTGAGGATCTGAGCCAAACTGAAGGTATTTCCGCATGAGGCTGTTATAGCACTATGATTCCACTTTCAACATCCTATGGAATCCTGGGGTTTGCAATTTCGGGGGGTGCTGGCCAGCAATATTGTATGCAGTGGTTGGTACAAACTGGGTAGTGCTGCATAGAGGCCAAAACACCTCTTGTTCCGTTCAGCCAGGGGTGTGAATCACACAAGACACCCTGGACACAGGAATTCATCTAGCTTTGGTTTGGATACAAAAAAACAGCAAGCGGAGGGTCAAATGGTCTCCAGATGCTGTGGAATTGCAACTCCCATCAGCCTGAGCCAGCATAGCCAATAGTGAGGAATGCTGGGAGCTGGGATCCAACATCTGGAGCGCTACACGATTCCCACCCATTTTGAACCAATTCCTACAATTATGACGTAGAAGGCAATTGACCCCATGCCAAGATCTCTTCCCACGTTTATTAATTTCAACACTCCCCAAAGCACAGCAAAAAAATCAAATAAAATATTTAAAAATTTTAAAAAATTGAAGGTAACTATGTAAGGCTACTAGACATTAACTTCAGAGAAAGGATGCCATCTATTGGGCCCAAGGAAAGCATTACAAAAATGAGAGCAAGCTTTCCAAGACAGCAAGATGCTTCTTTCAAAAGGTTCCTAAATTTTACCCGGAAATTTCAAGCCCTGATGCTATAAAGCCTGGTGTCCAGTGGAGGGCAGCTTAGCATCTCTTTTCTTCAGCACTGCAGAAATCATAAGGAAAATGCTACCTATAAAGAGAGTTGCAAGCTGTTTTAAATATTAGAAAGAAACATTATTGCTGGACAGCGTCCCAGTTCCACACAACGCCAGAGATCAGTAGCTTTAAGTACAGACAATACTCCTTACTTTGGACACAGAACTGTCCTCATAGAGTACCAGAAAGCAATAAGCAAATGCCAAAAAAATCTAGCAGAACCTTGTTTGCCCTCCAGTGTGTTGGACAACAACTCCCATCACCCTGTTCCTTGGCTGTGGGTGATGGGGCTTGTCGTCCAACACTGCTGGAAGGCCTCTGGTCGGAAAAGCAGGCCTAACTGCAATGAAAGAGAAGTTATTAGTTCTAAATGCCTGGAATGCAGGGTGCACAAGTTAAATCCCGTTAATTCTGAAGGGATTGAGGCTTGCGTTAGCACATGCTGATTTGCAGCTTGCGTTTTTAGCCAGCAGTTCCTCCAGCTCCCCTCTCTGCAGCTTCGTAAGAATATTATATTTAAGCTTGCCGCAGGATTTAATGTGAACCAGTGCTCAGCTTGAGAATGGAATCTGGTGCCAAACGAACAGTTAAAGGCACGTATGTATTGTAATTGGGAAGATAAAGATTTGTGGGTTTAAATGCCATCACACACACACACACACACACACCCTTGAAAAAAACTAATTCTTGCACTTCAGAGATGGACTTTCATACGGAACTATTTTTAAAGTTGGAAAGGTAACACTTGCAAAACTGATGTACACATTCTGTGCAATCATGTATTTTTTGCCAGTCTTTCGGAGGAGGGAGGAATCTCTCCTTTAGGAATTCATTCTGAGCTTGAAATAAGAACTTTTATGCCTCTGCAAAAGTCAGGTAACCTCAGGCCCGTAGTATAGCCAAGAGCTACTCACATAGTCCAGAATCCCACCAGCGAGACCTCCGCATGAAACACAAGTTTACACAAAAGATTGGTTGGCATCTTGCTGGTGTTTTATGTACACAGTAGGATATATACCAACTTTGCCCGGGAGTTTATTTTCTCATAGCTAATACTTGTTAGAAAGATTTGAGATCCTGTGTCTCTAATTCCCCAAACTGTCTTGTCCAGCACCTGTAACTTTTCCTCGTATTCCCCAATCCAATCTCTATTCAGGGTTATTAACATGCAGAGGTTGGGTTCCAGAGGGAATACACTGCCCTCCTCCTTGCTGCCAGGCCTCATCTCCATAGCAACGGGACTGGCCCAAGAGCTGTCTGGCAGAGAATTCTAAAGGCCCCTCCCTGAATTGCAAATTGCAGGATTCCATTGAGTCTTCTTAGGCAGCCAATCATATGAGGTCTTTGCCTGACACAGACAAACAAATTTTTACTTTTATATATTAGATCAGTTCCTTTACCCACACAATGACAGATTTTCATTCAGTGCCCAAAAGACTCTTGGCCATTTTCTTTTTCTAAGGAACACCACAAAGTAAGATGGCTTCCTTTTTGGAATTCAGAAAAAGAGAGAGAGAGAGAGAGAGAGAGAGAGAGAGAGAGAGAGAGAGAGAGAGAGACTGGCTTCCCGTTCGTTCCTTTGGCAAAATGGCTGGACTCGTTTGTCCAAGGAGGATGCCCGTATTTAGTCAAAGGTTCCAGAAAAAGGGTCACTCAAATAGTTTATGCAGGTGCACACTATGCATGCAGATGGAGATGTGCATTGTGCACATACAACCCAAGCTCTCCCGTTGGTTTGCACATTCAGGTGCAGACTGTTGTAATTCACTAATGCACAATTGCCATCGGATTCCATGGACGAAAAATTATACTCCCTGTCCTGCATGTAAGGCCTCAGTGGGAGTTTAAATGGCTTTGCTTCCACAGAATTTCCTCCATAACCCCTGGTGTGTGGTGACTCTCAGGCTACTTCCGCACTACACTGTTATAGTGCTATTATTCCACTCTCAATATCCTATGGAATCCTGGGGTTTGCAGTTTAGGGAGGGGCCTTTGAGGCCTTTGAGACCCCTCCTTAAGCTGCAAACCCCAGGTTTCCATAGGATGTTGAGAGTGGAATAATAGCACTATAACAGTCCAGTGAGGAAATGGCCTGTGTTGCAGTCACACAATTTTAAAGGAACTCTTTCTGGCATTTCTGTTCTGCATCAATGTTCATAGCATGTAATGTGGTTCACAACAAAAGGCATTTCCAACATGTGCAAAACCTGCTTTGGGAAAACTATGACCAGAGTCTGAAGAAGTTACTGTTTTGAACTACAACTTCCAGAATTCCCTAACTAGCATGAACACTGCTATCACAAAAGTACAAGAAAATAGCTTTGTCATGCTCTGGTATAACCTGTAAGAAGTTCTTTTAGTGTTCATAATAGCCTGGCAGAGCTAGTGTGGAGTGTTGGATTAGGACACTGGGAGACCAGAGTTTGAATTCCTGCTCAGCCATGGGTGACTTTGGGCAAGTCATACTCTCTCAGCCTCAGAGGAAGGCAAAGGCAAACCTCATCTGAACAAATTTTACCAAGAAAACCCCTTAGGTTCACCATAAATCAGAAATGACTTGAAGGCACCCAGCAACAACAGACAGCTTAATATTGCCTACTAAGCCTGAATCCTTTTGTGATTCTGAACTAGAGTAGATTCATTGGAACAATGGGAGTTTCCTACGTGTTGACTCATTTTCCAACAATTGATTCAATGGATTTTTCTAACGGGACTAACCAACAGGATTTGCACCACTGCGTTTGCAACAGCCTGGTGCTGGGTGTATTGACTGGCACTAGCAGTCTACAGTCTTGGAACAATTTTTTTCCATCACCTGCTTTGTCATTCTTGCTGCCGTTGTCATCATTTTGGCAACCCTACAAATGAGATACCTCCAGGAGCCTCCAACCGCCTTGCTCAGGTCTTGCAAACACAGTGCTACGGTGGCTTCCTTTGATAGCTGCAATAGGCCAGTTTTCCCTGGAGCCCAACAAAACCAGTAAGTCACACACCAGCAGGAGATTCACGAAAAAAAAAATCTTTTATTCCACCCGGGCCAAAAGAAAGATGTGATGTCTGGTGACATTTCCACAAATCAGATGTGCCAGAACGAAGAAAGGCATACACATTTACACTTTCCATAAGAAAATGAATTACCATACCAAGTTGCATCGCTTCTACATAAAATCTGGTGGGCTTCAAGTATTGTTCTTACAAAGTCCGTAAAGGAGAAAAACTGCACCATTTTCTTGATATGAAGAGGCACGCTTTCTCATCAAGAATGGTGTATTGGAAATAACCAGAAGACCATTGCAATTTGTGGAGGTGTAGGGACATCCTGGCCCCAGTTTGTTCCTCCACACCCTAATTGTCCATACGGTTGCTAAGAAAGGTCTTAGAAAGGCCTTCTGGTCTTCTTCCACGCCCTACATTTCTGTCTGCTCCTGCTAAGAATTCTGGGTAATTAAGCCCACTCTCTCTTGGCTTGGTTTCTGTCTTCTGCCTTGGCCCCTGAAGGTCAGGGACTCTGGACGCCTGCTAGCTATAGACAAAACAGTGTTGCAGATGAGACTTGCCACGTGGCGCCGGCTCTTGGCTTGAGACCGACAGCCCAGTAGCACCAGGCAGTGCACGTGGGGGAAGAAGTTAGCTTGTCCCGGACGTGTGAGGACTCTCAAAGGTTCTATGGAAGACAGCCACATCTCCTGGGCCAAGGGGGTATAAATGCTCCCTGGACCGTGCTCTCAGGTGGGGAGCTCAGCACCGGCGGGCGGCTGCCGTGCCGTGCATGTCGGCTACCAGAGGGAGTCTCCTTTGCCACTTGCTGCATGGGCTCCTGCCAGTGGCTGAAGGAAGGAACTTGCCTGGGTGAGAACATCTGTCTTTATGTTATCTAGGCATGATAGGTTTACGTGGGTTCCGTCTGCAACTGTATGCTAATACTGCTTACATGCTTGTATTGTTTAAATTGCTTGCTGTTGAATAAATTTGAGACTTTTCCCCTACAACTGGTGTCTTTTTCTGCCTCCAGATCCTCCAAAAAGAACCCCCTTGCCTTTGGTGGACTTGCCAATCACTTTTAGCAAGACAAATGGGGATGTTTGTGAACATTCTTTATGTGCTTAACCAGGCCCGTAGGATGGCTAAATGGCGTCTTCTTGAGGACTTACACATATATGAATTCCCCTGTGTATGCGGCTGGACCTTTTTTAGTCCACATCCTATTGAAGCTTTTGGAACCGCAACTCTACATGCGATGCCCTTGTCCACGTGGAAGCATCGCACATATATATGTGCCTTGTGCATTTCGCAATTGCGCACTTCACATTTGTTGGCATATTTTGTGTTGCTGTTCACTCGTGTATCATCTTCGTGGCACTCCGTGAGTTTAAAGTTATGTTCTGCCTCTTTGATTTGGAATCTCAGCTGAACATTTCTACAACAACAAAAACAACCCAAATGTGACCGAACCTGTGTGACTTAATGAGGTTGAGAAGCTGCCCTCTGTGTAGGGGTATTAGCATTTAATGCGGAAATCTTGGTATCACGGGATTCCAGAGGGCTCAAGCAAACAGCAATTAAACTTCCCACGGCTTGAAGGTTTTCTGAGCTTCGGACCAGAGATCAAAGGGGAAAGCATCTGTGTTCTCCTGGTTTGGGTGGTCATTAATCAACTCCGTTCCCCTGACATGTCAGAAGAGGTGAGGAACGATTGGAGTCTGAAACCACTAATGAGTTCTATTACCAACTTCTTAATGATGGAATAACATTTTGAAAATGTAGAGGGAGGGAGGGAGGGAGGGAGGGAGGAGGGAAGGAAGGAAGGAAGGAAGGAAGGAAGGAAGGAAGGAAGGAAGGAAGGAAGGAAGGAAGGAAGGATGGAAGGAAGGAAGGAAGGAAGGAAGGAAGGAAGGAAGGAAGGAAGGAAGGAAGGAAGGAAGGAAGGAAGGAAGGAAGGAAGGAGGGAGTAAAATCCTTCTGGTGAATGAAAGAATTGGAGAATCATAAAGTTGGAAGAGCTGATTCTGTAAAACAAAATAGTAACCTAACCAGTGTGGTTACTTTACCTTGGCCCAAATGCATGAACAACCACTGTGGGAATGTCAGTATTCTCGGGAGCTCGTGAAGCATCACACAGTCCCTGAAGGGCGTCCATATCTACCGTGACGTTGGTTTATTGAATCATAGAATCACAGAGTTGGAAGAGACCCCATGGACCATCGAGTCCAACCCCATTCTGCGAGGTAGGAAGACACAATCATAGCACTCCCAAAACATGGCCATCCAGCCTCTGCTTAAAAACCTCCAAAGAAGGAGACTCCACCACACTCCATGGAGGCAGCAGCAGATTCCACTGCCGGACAGCTCTGACTGTCAGGAAGTTCTTCCTGAGGTTCAGGTGGAATCTCCTTTCCTGCAGCTTGAATCCATTGCTCCTTGTCCTAGTCTTTGGAGCGGTAGAGAACAAGCTTGCTCCCTCCTCAACATGACATCCCTTCAGATATTTAAACCTGGCTATCATGTCCCCTCTTCACCTTCTCTTCTGCAGACTAAACATACCCAACTCCCTAAGCCATTCTTCATAGGGCTTCATGGCTTCCAGACCCTTCACCATTTTCGTCACTCTCCTCTGGACACGTTCCAGCTTGTCCACATCCTTCTGTAATTGAGGTGCCCAGACGGTATGGCTTCTCTTTATCCTGGAGAGAAGTGACGAGTGGGGTGCCACAGGGTTCTGTCCTGGGCCCAGGGCTATTCAACATCTTCATCAATGACTCGGATGAAGGAGTGGAGGGCATGCGGATCAAATTTGCAGATGATACCAAATTGGGAAGGGTGCTAATATGCCAGAGGACAGGATCAAAATTCAAAATGCCCTTAACAGGTTGGAGAGCTGGGCCTAAGTGAACAATTTCAACGGAGAAAAATGTAAGGTCCTGTACTTAGGCAGAAAAAAATGGAATGCACAAATATAGGATGAGGGTCACATGGCTGGATAACAATGCGTATAAAAGGGATCTCGGAGTTTTTGTGGACCAAAAGCTGAACATGAGTCAGCAGCGTGATGCAGCAGCCAAGAAAGCCAACGTGATTCTTGGTTGCATCAATAGGAGTATGGTGTCTAGGTCAAGGGAGGCAATGGTGCCACTCTATTCTGCTTTGGTTAGACCTCATTTGGAATTCTGTGTGCAGTTCTGGGCACCTCAGTTCAAGAAGGATATTGACCAGCTGGAGCGTGTCCAGAGGAGGCGACCAAAATGTTGAAGGGTCCAGAAGCCATGAAGCCCTATGCGGAGCAGCTGAGGGAGCTGGGTAGGTTTAGTCTGCAGAAGAGACGGCTGAGAGGAGACATGTAGCTATGTTTAAATATTTGAAAAGATGTCATGTCTAGGAGGGAGCAGGCTTGTTTCCTGCTGCTCTAGAGACTAGGACAAGGAGCAATGGATTCAAGCTGCAGGAAAGGAGATTCCACTTAAACCTCAGGAAGAACTTCCTGACGGTCAGAGCTGTCCAGCAGTGGAATATGCTGCTGCCTCCATGGAGTGTGGTGGAATCTCCTTCTTTGGAGGTTTTTAAGCAGAGGCTGGATGACCATCTGTCCGGAGTGCTTTGATGTGAGTTCCTGCCTTGCAGAATGGGGTTGGACTGGATGGCCCCTGGGGTCTCTTCCAACTCTATGATTCTATGACTCTATGCTCTTACTGTCAGGAAGTTCTTCCTAATGTTTATGTGGAATCTCTTTTCCTGTAGTTTGAAGCCACTGCTCCATGCCCTAACCTCTAGAGCAACAGAAAACAAGCTTGCTCCATCCTCCACAGGACATCCCTTCAAATATTTAAAAATAGCTATCATATTGCCTCTTAACCGTCTCTTTTCCCAGCTAAATGCATCCAGCTCCCTAAGCTGCTCCTCGAAAGACTTCACGGTTTCCAGGCCTTCAACCATTTGGATCGCCTTCCTCTGGACACATCTCAGCTTGTCAATATCCTTCCCGAACTGTGGAGGCCAGAACTGGACACCTTATTCCAGGTGGGGTTTGACCAAAGCAGAATAGAGTGGGACTAGCACTTCAAAACACAAGTGGGCAGATGGTATTATCTTAATATCTTTCTTATGGAAGGAATTTTATTTCCCAAAGGCAACTGTTGCCACACCATACACCCCCACTCTGCAGGATGTGCTATTTTCATAACTGGACATATTTACGGCTGAAACACGTGTTTGAAAGAGGGCTCGCTGTAAGCATGTCGCCAGGTCAGGATGACCCCAGACATGATCAGGTCATAAGTTCAGAAAGGATTAGGTAGGAAAGCCTGATGCTAGTGGGCTTGTGATGATCCTTTCAAAAACTGCAAGCGACAAGCGCTCTCCAAAACAATACTTACTCCATGGTAGTTCCATGTGCGTGCCTTCCAGGATTGTGTCCTGCTTTCTCTTTGCTTAAATGAATATTGATGCAGTGTTTCTCTTCAATTAACATTCATTAGGAAGATGAAATCACATGTATTCCTATTTAATTCCACCTTCCTTGGTAAACAATCAAGGGCAATTAGGAGGCTTCTTTGCCTGTTCAAACAACCTACATTTGGAGATAGAGTTATTTTTTATTATTATTATTTCAGAAACATGCCTGAATCAAAACTAAAGCAAATTTGTTTTATTGGAATAACTGAGAGCTGCAAATGGAGGGCAAAGATCCAGAAAGGAAGTTTGCCTGTAGAGCATACTGGTGGCTCATAGATTCCATATCGGTGGAGACGCAGATCTGATTTGGCTATTAGCCCTGTCCAAGATGTCAAACTCTATCCCACAAACAACAGCAATATTTGGATAGCTTCTTTAAGGTTCAGATTAATTCCAGGATGGATTAACCCGCCACACAGACATGAGAACTACCAGCTGCAATGGTTCAGAGATTGCAGAGTGAGCTTGGAACCAAGTTAAATGCACTTAATCTTCTGAATCAATGGGATTGTTAAATGAGCATCCTTTATCTTAGAAAGCAATTGCGCTCAGACTTCACACTGTACAGCTGCCCCAGTTAGAGAGGGAGAGCCCCAATTAATCCTCTGTCATCCCACTTTTCAGCTGCTTTTAGAATTTCCCACCTTCTCTCTCCTCCTGCCACTGCCCCCCTTTGTCCTCAGCTTTCTTCAATTGCTGCAAATTGAGTTCAAAGTGCAAAAGTAGTTTGCATTCAGTTATTGTGGGAGGGGAAGAGGAGAGGAAGGGCTGAATCTTGCCCTTCCCAGTAGACTCAGGTAAAAGCAAACTGCTGCAGGTTCTCCTAGTTTGTGTGTTATTTGTCATTAATAACTTTTGCCCTCTTGACCGCACTCTGAGATTCCTCAGCCACTTATGTCCCAGTTTTCATCTGTCAAATTTTGGAGAGTATGAACTCTTTCTTCTAAATCTTCCTCCAAATCTCCTCTGCAGCTCCTCAGATCCAAGCATGGTTCTTCTTCAATTACCCTCCAGATTGCATGAAATGAACATTAGGAATAGAAAGAATATTCAAAAATATTCAAAAAAATGCTTAAAAAAAACCCCTAGGTTATCCTCCCACTTGTGTTTTGAAGCAATAGTAGAGCTTTATTCTGCTTTGGTCAGACCCCACTGCTGGCAGATGTGCAGAGGAAGGCAATCAAAATGGCAAAAGACCTGAAAACCATGAAGCCCTGTGAGGAGCAGCTCAGGAAGCTGAGACGGGAAGACTAAGAAGCAACATGACAGCCATGTTTAAATGTTGGAAGGGATGTTATACGGAAGATGGAAAAGGCTTGTTTTCTGCTGCTCCAGAGACTGGGACATGGAGACATGGATTCAAACTACAGGAAAAGAGATTTCATCAAAACATCAGGAAGAACTTTGACAGTTCGACTGTGGAATACGCTGCCTCAAAGGAGTGTGGTGGAGTCTCCTTCTTTGGAGATTTTCAAACAGAGGCTGGATGGCCGTCTGCCAGGAGTGCTTTGATGGTGTCTTCCTACATGGCAGAACGGGGTTGGACTGGATGGCCCTTGTGGCCTTTTCCAGCTTGATGATTCTAGGAGAGAAACAGGGACATTTTAAAAGCAGCTAAAAAAAAGGGAGAGCAGAGAATTAATCAGAACTGCCACTGCCAAAGTGGGACAGTTGGAGGATGTGGTCACCTACGCACGGATCTTTGGTTTCCCCCCTTTTTTCTTGGCAGCAAAAGTTTGCTGGGGCAGTAGGGGAAGAGACAACATGGTACGTCACCTGACAACCACTGAGAGGTACTGCCTAGTTTTGAAGAAGAATGGACTTAGAAGCCTGCAGGATCTCAGAGCCATGAAAAGTTCAACTCAGACCCTTTTTGAATGTGAAAGAGACCTAATGAATTAAGAGCAAGAGTGGAAGGGAAACAGTGGTCAAAATAGCTTAGAATCATAGAATCATAGAATCATAGAAATGTAGAGTTGGAAGAGACCCCAGGGGCCATCCAGTCCAACCCCCTGCCATGCAGGAACACCCTCAAAGCACTCCCGACAGATGGCCATCCAGCCTCTGCTTAAAAACCTCCAAAACCACCGCACTCCGAGGCAGCAGATTCCACTACCGGACAGCCCTGACTGTCAGGAAGTTCTCCCTGAGGTTCAGGTGGAATCTCCTTTCCTGCAGCTGGCATCCATTGCTCCTCGTCCTGGTCTCTGGAGCAGCAGAAAACAAGCCCTCTCCTTCCTCTACATGGCATCCCTTCAAATATTTAAACATGGTTATTATGTCCCCTCTTAACCTTCTCTTCTGCAGACTAAACATACCCAGCTCTCTAAGTCTATCCTCATAGGGCTTGGCTTCCAGGCCTCTCACCATTTTGGTCGCCCTCCTCTGGACCTGCTCCAACCTGACCGTGTCCTTCTTGAATTGGGGTGCCCAGAAACTGGACACAGGATTCAAGATGAGGTCTAACCAAAGCAGAGTAGAGTGGTACCAGCACCTCCCTCGATCTAGACACCATACTCCTATTGATACAGCCAAGAATTGCGTTGGCTTTCTTGGCTGCCGCATCACACTGCTGACTCATGTTCGGCTTGTGGTCTATTAAGACTCCTAGATCCCTTTCGCACGTACTGCTATCCAGCCACGTGTTCCCCATCCTATATTTCTGCATTCCATTTTTTCTACCTAAGTGTAGGACCTTACACTTCTCTCTGTTGAATTTCATTTTGTTAGCCTTGGCCCAGCTCTCCAATCTATCCAGGTCATTTTGAATTTTGATCCTGTCCTCTGGCGTATTAGCAACCCCTCCCAATTTGGTGTCATCTGCAGATTTGATGAGCATGCCCTCTATTCCTCCATCCAAGTTGTTGATGAAGATGTTGAATAGCCCTCGGCCCAGGACAGAACCCTGTGGCACCCAGCTGGTCACTTCTCTCCGGGATGAAAGGCAGCTGTTCGTGACCACCCTTTGGGTTCGGTCACCAGACATGTCCAAGTATCCTTCTGAAGACAGAGGTTTCTAGCTGTGATGTAGGATCTGTAGGATTTGGAATATTGTGTCCAGTTCTGGGCACCTCAATTTAAGAAAGATGTCGACAAGCTGGAACGTGTCCAGAGGAGGGCGACCAAAATGGTGAGGGGCCTGGAAGCCAAGCCCTATGAGGATAGACTTAGAGAGCTGGGTATGTTTAGTCTGCAGAAGAGAAGGTTAAGAGGGGACATGATAGCCATCTTTAAATATTTGAAGGGATGTCATGTTGAGGAGAGAGCAGGCTTGTTCTCTACCACTCCAGAGACTAGGACCAGGAGCAATGGATTCAAGCTGCAGGAAAGGAGATTCCACCTGAACCTCAGGAAGAACTTCCTGACGGCCAGAGCTGTCCGGCAGTGGAATATGCTACCTCAGTGGAGTGCGGTAGAGTCTCCTTCTTTGGAGGTTTTTAATCAGAGGCTGGGTGCCCATCTGTTGGGAATGCTTTGATGGGTGTTCCTGCACAGCAGGGGATTGGACTCAATGGCCCCTGGGGTCTCTTCCAACTCTAGGATTCTATGATTCTATCTCAACTATATGTCCCTGACACATTCCATCCCCCACTGCATGTTATCAAATTCGTTCTCTTGTAGTAGTGGCTGAGAACCTACATGGTAAGGGCGGAATGGATTGGTGTGCCATGCACACAGCTCCACACCTGTCTATGTGTTCTTGCATGGTAGAGGCTTGGACTGGATAGCCCTTGTGGTGTCTTCCAACTCCGTGATCCGATGCTCCCCATGCCATAAACCAAGGGCCTTTCTGCCCTACATTGTTATAGTGCAATTATTCCCCTTTCAACACTCTGTGGAATTCTGGACTTTGTAGTTTACTGAGGCCAAAGAGCTTCCTGGCTGAGAATTCCTAAGCTGCAAATCCCAGGATTCCACGGGAGGTTGAAAGTGGAATAATAGCACTATAATAGTCTTGTGTGGAAATGGCCCAAGTTTCACAGGGCTGCTTCTGCAGCCAGAGGGAGAAGTTGGAGGGAGGGAGGTCAGTGGATGTGCTGAGGAGGAAGGAAACGAACACCAGCCTCTGCAACAACAACAAAATGATATATTCAAGCATACAGTAGACTTACCTCCATAAGGAAACTTTGGCAGACTTGAAAGTCTAAGGGAATTTTAGATAAGGAGCAGCTTAGGGAGCTGAGTATGTTTAGCCTGATGAGAAGAAGGTTAGGAGGGGACATAATAGCCATGTTTAAATACTTGAAAGGATGTCATGTTGAAGATGGAGCAAGCTTGTTTTCTGCTGCTCCAGAGACTGGAACATGGCACAATGACTTCAAACCACAGGAAAAAAGATTCCGCCTAACTATTAGGAATAACCTCCTGATAGTAAGAGCAATTTGACTGTGGAATATGGTGCTACCTGGGATAGTGGTGGAGTTACCTCGTTCTTTGGAGGTTTTTAAAGAGAGGCTAGATGGCCATTTGCTAGGGGTGCTTTGAGTGTGTCCTCCTGCATGGCATGGGATTGGACTGGATAGCCCTTGAGGATTCTTCCAGCTCTATGATTCTATGGTGTATAACTATTTGGCAGTGCCTTCAATGTCCCACTTGATTCCAGAAGTGATTGCAGAAACAGTTCCAGTGCATTGTCCCAGAAGGAAATTTTCAACCTAGGCACGGCGGCAGAGGACACTCTCACTCGCCCAGTGTTGGCATTCAGCAACAGGGTGCAACAGCACAAGCACCGCCCATCTATGTAAATGTACATTTATGCTCCTATGCGACTTCGGTTCAACAACTTTAAATCAAAATGTGGATGTTGTACACAGGTTTTTTGTTTTGTTCTTTTTAGTGATGCTCACTGGCACATATTTGCCCTCAAAGAGAGACTGAGCAAAATCTCCATTCCGTCTTGGGCTTGCTGCTTCTTCCAAAGAATTTATCTATTTATTTAATTGCATCTGTATGCCACCTTTCTCTCACAGTGGGGCCCCAGGTGGCTTTCGGAACAGACCAAACAAACAAACAAATAATAAAAATGCAATTCCTTCTGAACTGGTGCTATATGATATCTAAATGGAATTCCAGTGTGCAGTTTAGCTGCTTCATTTTGCACTGGCTGCAGTTTTTGAATCTGACCTTCATTTCATTAAAAGATTGATTCTTGGTAGATGCAGCTTCTACCTCTGTCTGTCTATTGGCACCCGCTTTCCTCTCTTTCACCCTCCTTCTTTTCCGTTTCCCCCTCCTTCTCTTTTTCCTTCTCTTCTCTCCCCGCCTTCTTTCCTTTCTTAACTTCGACAAATTATCCGACCTGCATTAATTCATTATTCCCCTCTGCTGGACTGGTGCCTAGACATGTGTGTGAGGGAAGCTATAAAAAATTAAACGAAGGTGGGGAACAGAGGCTCCGGCCTCAATGAAAAATTAAGTGTCCTCCCGGTATTGGGACATTCATAAAGGATGAAGACACCTCTGTGGACGGACAGGTACATGTTGCTGCCTTCCGCCAGCGCTTAACCCTTCCATAGCCAGCCGACAGCCCACTCACACACACTCCTCTTTGTCTTGGTTCTTGGCACAGGAGAAGAGATATGGTCTGGAAAAAGGAATATCTCTGCTCGTTGGGTCTCCAGGTGGTACAGCGACCGCTTTGGCATCTCCAAAAAGAAGAGGGCAAGAGAGGCCACCGACATGCATAGAACTTCTTGTGCCTGTTTACGTGTATAGGCAATTAAATATCAATGCAATTTTTTTCTAAATGAAAACAAATTACAGTATACATCATCCAGGCGGTGAATAAATAATATGAACAAACAGACAATCTGTGACCAGGTGCTCAGTTTCTCTGCTAACTACAGATGCAGCTCTTCCCCTATTTTCTTCTCATATGTGAGATGAAAAAGAGATTTCTTCCCACTGGGTTTAATTACAATGCTCATTTTTCAATGGCATTTCATATTTGAGGAACTCTGCAAAAATTCAGCAGGTTTGTGCATATGCGTGTGTGTAAAATCAGTTGTATTTTGCACAGAATAGAACAAGGCTATGTGAAAAAATTGTTTTCTGCCAACATATATTTTGAACAAAGAGAGAGAGAGAGAGAGAACAAACAAAGTGGGGAGAACAGCCAGTCTTTTCGCTTTCCGACAAGGCTGAGCTTTTGTGAACATTACTGACCTCCCTTTCTCCTGACTTGGTTCTGGTTCTGCTAACAGGGGATGGTGAGCCACCTCAAGGCCTCTGATCTCTTCTAGTTCTTTCTCTTTACACCAGACTTTGGCCATTTCCACACTACACTGTTATAGTGCTATTATTCCCCTTTCAGCCTCCTATGGAGTCCTGGGGTTTGTAGTTTAGGGAGGGGCCTTTAGAATCCTCAGCCAGAGAGCTCTTGGGCCGCAGGAAACTGCAAACCCCAGAATTCCACAGGATGCCGAAAGTGGAACAATCGAACTATAACAATGTAATGCCCTCATGCAATGACTTCCATCCTTTCAAAATTTACCTGTCACCTGGGATGGAGCGGGGCAGGCATGGCCATTTAGTGGCCAGTGGAACTGGAAGGCAACAAACAAGCATCCAGACATGTCCTGGCATAACTGGACACACAATGGCAGTAACAGCCCCCTGGGACCTACGGAGGACTCCCTGGTGGAAGTGACAGGTGAGTCCCAAAGGAGGCAAGAGAGGAGATGGAGCACGGTTCTCTAGGATGAAACTTTTAACTCCATCATCTCTCCCCACAGGTTCTTGGCCATCACATAGAGGATTGTCTTCTGACAGACCATCAAATAGAGGAGTCCCCTCTCTGAAACAAAGACATGCGGCTTCACGCCTCTGGGCTGAGCTCCTGCGTTGCACGTGATGGGTGTAACCCTCCACTGTTGCAGCTCCTCTGGGCTAACTTCTGACCCTACTGAAGTGGGTGCCACTGGGAGGGCACCATGCTTGGTGGAAGGTGAGGGGACAGATTGCCCCAAGCAGCCATCAGCTGCAGTTTTGCAATTGGATAGTGTGATGTTCCTCTCCCATATCTCTACTCTTCCTGGTAGACATTCAGGGAATGAGTCTCCAGGATAGATTATTGATTGATTGATTGATTGATTTTGGGTATTTATACACTGCCTTTCATCCAAAAAGGCTCCCAGAGCCAGTGCTCTGCCTCCAGGCTTACATTTTAAATAAGAAACAGCACATAAGGAAAGGGGAATGGCGGTGGGAAAGAAGATCAACTCCAGATTGCACTGGATGTTCTGCTCTCCCTCAGAAGCCAGAACAATGGCAGTTGGAGTACATGGGGAGGGGCTGTCGCTAGCCAACGGGGTCCAGGCCAATGGATCTGTGCCTGGCTGTTCTTACTCTCTTCAAATAGATGATGGACCATAGAATCATAGAATCATAGAGCTGGAAGAGACCCCAGGGGCCATCGAGTCCAACCCCCTGCTATGCAGGAACACCCATCAAAGCACTCCCAACAGGTGGCCATCCAGCCTCTGCTTAAAAACCTCCAAGGAAGGAGACTCCACCACACTCCCAGATGGCATATTCCACTGCTGGATAGCTCTGACCATCAAGAAGTTCTTCCTGAGGTTCAGGTGGAATCTCCTTCCCTGCAGCTTGAATCCATTGCTCCTTGTCCTAGTCTCTGCAGCAGCAGAGAACAAGCCCACTCCCTCCTCTACATGGCATCCCTTCAAATATT
Organism: Cyclura pinguis; assembly: GCA_030412105.1. NCBI lineage: Eukaryota > Metazoa > Chordata > Lepidosauria > Squamata > Iguanidae > Cyclura > Cyclura pinguis. The sequence continues at coordinate 4,220,060 of CM059601.1, forward strand.
TAAACATGGCTCTCATGTCCCCTCTTAACCTTCTCTTCTGCAGACTAAACATACCCAGCTCCCTAAGACGTTCTTCATAGGGCATGGCTTCCAGACCCTCCACCATTTTGGTCGCCCTCCTCTGGACACGTTCCAAAATGTGCTCCTCTGGACCACATTTTCCCCATCCCTTCTGCATTAAGTGTTGCATGGAACCTCCAGTTTGATTCCATTTCAATCTGAGGACAGAAGAGTAAGGATGCCTAAGCAGTGTGGAGAAAATCCTGCTGGACACGCATTTGTCCCTGTCCTTTGGCTCTTAACTTGATGCATGGCTCGCTCTGCAAAGCCAAAGCCCTTCAGTCGGCATTTAGCACCTCTGATGGGGTGGAAGCGCTATTTTAGATTCATTCCATCAAAAACCATTAATTGTTTTCTGTAATTCTTCTGCCACTTGCAAGACTGGGGCTCATCGATTTGAACAAAAGGGTATCAGGTCTGCTGCATCGATCCTTGGGTACTTGGAGCCAGAAGGTCTTGAGCATTATTTTGACAGCGCATGGGTCATTTAACTGAACACAACAGCCATTGTGTTAGAATTAATCATCTGTGCCTGCAAGAAATTACTGTCGTCACCATACTGGAAGCTGCTGCTAAATATGTAGAGAACATTGGACTCTTGTTTTTATGTAGGCTTGTTTGTGTTTGTTTATTGTGCTGTTCAGTTTGGATGTAATTGTCTTCGCAATCTAATCTCTTCCCCTTCCTTTTAGTGTTTTGCCTGATAGTTGTGTCAAACATACCAAGAGATGCATCAAAGATACACTGACAGAAAACTTGTTTCTTAAACATTGAGCCACGTGAAACCCAAACAGCCCCATCCCGGCATAGAAACAGAGGAAGATGTCTTCTATTGAATCATAGAATGCCAGAAGTATAGAGTTGGAAGGGTCCTCTCAAGCCACCAAGTCCAGCGCCCTACTCAATCCAGCTAGAGCATCCCAAGCAAGTAGTTGTCCAGCTTCTTTTTGAAGATGTCCCAAAGAAAGAGACCCCCACCACCTTTCTAGGTCTCTGGTTGCACTGCCATACCACTCTTACCATCAAGAAGTTCCTTCTTGCCATGCTCCATCTAAATCTACCCTCCTGCAAGTTAAAACCATTAGGCCTGGTCCTCCCTCTGGGGCAGCAGAGAACAAACCTCCACCCTCCCCTCTATGACACCCCTTGAGGTATTTAAAGAGGGCCATTGTGTCACCCCTCAGTCTTCCCTTCACCAAGCTGAACATGTCCAGCTCCCTCAACCCTTCCTCGTATGTTTTCTTCTCCATACTTCTTACCCATCTTGTTGTCCTTCTCAGAATCAACTTCAGCTTGTCTCTATCCTTCTGAAAATGAGGAGCCCAGAACTGGATACAGGACTCCAGATGAGGCCTCACCAGTGCAGAATTTAGACGAACTATTACTTCCCTACTTTGCAGGTCTACCTAGCACAGTACTTCCAGGTAGGAGCAGGGAAGAGCCCTTGCTGCCAGTCAGAGTTTACAATACTGGACTAGATGGGCCTACAAGGGCCTGATTCAATGTCAAACAGCTTCCTACACTCCTATTTATACCACTTGGTCACAAATCTTCACCAATTTTGGAAGCTGGGCAACGTCAGGTTTGGTTTGTTCTTCAGCTAGAGACCAGCAGGGATCTTTGGTTGGGGTTAGGAAATTATCCTAAGGATATGCTGGAGGACCGTAGCTGCTGGTCAGAGTTGGCTATAATAGTTAGATGGACCAGCAGTCTGATTCTATAGGAGGCATCTCCCTAAGCTCCTTATACAAAAAATCCCAGGTTCAATCCCCACTTTTCCTGGTGGGAATCCTGACTCCCTGGACTGGCAGCAAGGGCTCTTCCCTGCTCCTACCTGGAGAACACTGGAATTCCTTCCCAGTCTTCTCAGCCAAGATATGATCTTCCTTCAATTTGAAAATCATGTGAGTGTGTTCAAGGGGGGGGGGATTCTAAGAGGGGGACACAGCACAGCTCATTGAGGATTGACCATGATATACTGAGGCCATATCTGCACTATACTGTTTTAGTGCTATTATTCCACTTTCAATGTCCTGTGGTTTCCTGAGTCCCAAGAGCTCTGAGGCTGAGAATTCTAAAGGCCCCTCCCTAAACTGCAAACCCCAGGATTCCAGCGGATGTTGAAAGTGGAGTAACAGCACTAGAACAGTGTAGTGCGAAATGGTCTTAGTCAGCTTCCTCCTTCCCTCACAGTCATTGTGGTAAGAGGGCTCACCGTCCACCCTGTTCTGCATCCACCTTCTGACTAGAAGCAAGAAGGCTAAATTCAATGTTCGTTATCCCATCTCCCTTAGTAAGGGAAAAGTGTTAATCTCTTCATTTCACCTTGATCTGTGAACAGTCCCGTCAGCCAAGTCTTGATTTTCAAATAGGAGAATATGTTCCCATCCTCTCCCTCCCACCATCCTTCCTTCCTTCTGCTTGAATGACATGCTATGACCAATGGTGGCTATCTATTCTTGTCGCTGTTCTGTGCCTTCAAGTCGTTTCTGACTCATGGTAACCCTAAAGTGAACCCATTATGAAGTTTTCTGGGGCTGACAGCATGACATGTCCAAAGCCATGCAGTGGGTTTCCATGGCCGAGCGGGGAATTGAACCTGGTTGCCAAGGTCCTAGTGTGATGCTCAAGCCACTTGCTGGCCCTCAGTAGCTAGTTCTTAATGCATAACATTTAACGACCTCCCCAGGCACCATCCTTAGGGCTCAGATCTTGGCCTGGAAATCTTGGGGCCTGGGACAATCTTGAAGCAGCAAGCCCAGTTGTACCCCAGAAGCAGCTAATACAACTTGCAGCTGAGCATATTTTCTGGTGGGGCTTTGAAATATCTTCAGGGTCTCTCACAGTGGCCCTTTTGGGGAGGTGAAAAATGCTCATCAATGTTTGCATCCTTGATGAAAAAAAGGGTGCTGTGACACTTGAGAAGTCCTGCCAAGAAAAAAGAAGACCAGTTGATGAGTGAAGAACCAAACTCTGGTCTTCAGGGACATACTCACACCACTACAACACTCTGGCTCTCAGAAAGCAGTTAACAATGTCTTAAATCTACTTCACAATGTCATAACTAATTAGCAGGATGCCAGCCATGACTTTGAAAGCAGGCATGGGGATTATGTGGCCCATGGGCCACATGCAGCCCCCATGGGAGATATTCACCACCATCAGACCCTCCGAGATGCCCTCCTCCCAGGGCTTTTCAGTCAAAAATTAGAACCATCACTCCAAGACCAACAACTCTCCATCAACATGTTACTCTGATTTCTGGGGGTCCCGGGAGGGACACCTAAATGTGCTCAAACAATGGGGAGGGAATCAGCACAGAGCACAAGTTTGCAATGCGAGAGGCAGGGTAACATAGCGAGATCTTGAGCCCTATGTCTACAAGGTCAGGCAGAGTCAATGATAAGGCAGAAGTTGAGATAATAATAATTGTTTTATTGAAACACAATCAAACACATATATGCAACACACTCACACAAAGAACTATAGAAATAAAGGTAGGAGTGGGATAGAGGGATTTTGAGAGGAGGTTTGGTATGGGAAATACTATACCTGCCCTGAAGCCCGATTAAAAGCAAAGAAGCTGGGGAGCGTGGATCTCAGCACGTGGGGCCGAGGGGAAGGGTCGCTGGACAAAGCGACAGCAAGGCGGGATGGAAGCCAAGAGCAATCCGAGGAAGCGCTCAAAGCCAGGGGTTCTTATAGGGAAAATTGTGGCCGCAGGGTAGTCCGTACTTGGGGAAAACAATGAGTTTGGGGCTGGAGACAAAGCCTCCGAAAGGTCAGTACTTTAGATGATTTGAGTTATAGCCAGATTGTCAATAGAGTAGCCAGTATCCAAACGCAGAGTGCTTGAGCGTTGTATAGTCCGCTCATCAAGCTGCCAGCGCGGGGCAGGGGATCTTTTGTAAGCTGCGTGCATACATAACGTGATACTTGCCTTGAGGTCTCCTGAAGCTGCATTCGGCAATGACTGGCCTGCCTAGATCGGGATGTGAATGGTTCGGCTATTGTTGGCCGCGCCTGTGTGTGCACTTCTCCGGGGGCCTCACAAGGACGTGGAGAGGAGTGGGTACAGAAGGCCAAATTATTGATATCAAAAGATATCTTAATATCCCACAAGCTCGGGCTAGAAACAGTGGTAACAAACACATTGAGCCACCCCGAGTCCCTTCCCCAAATGTCTTGTATCAGATTCAACCTGATCTTTTGGGCCCTTTTGTGGAGGGCCTGGTCTGCCCTGCGGTGGGTTCTGGAAAGCAGAGATTGGCCCCCTGTCTTCCAGACCCTGCTCACTTCCACTGCAAGGAACCCTATGAAATTCATGGGGCGGCCATTACAGTCAACAGGCAGCTTGAAAGCGTTGTACACAGAGAGAGACAATGAAATGACCTCAGAATGAAGCTTCTCCCACCCCGGCTACTAAACTTCTAGATCTCTGTACCTCCCTCAGTCTGGGCAGCTCCGACTCATGAGGAAGGCTGCCCAGTTACCCCCCTGCAAGGCCGGACCGCTCGACCTGCCATCCGCTTGCCTACTGTTGGCTCTCCTCCCTTCCTGCTTTCCTTGCCCCCAACGTTTCCGCCTAAGCGTTCGGCTGAGAGAATGAGGAATGAGAGAGAGCGCCCTGCTTGACGTTGATGGATCATTAGCTGACCCCCAGGAGTCACTTCTTCAGTCATTCTAAGGATCGACCCAGCTGACAACCCCAGCAGAGGAAACAAGCTGTAAACGGAGTGTGGACGCTTACCCCTTGCAGTCGATGAAGTCTTCTCAGGGCATCGTCGAGAGAAGATTTCCCTGATGCCACCAACGCAGCACTTACCTGGTGAATAATCTGCGTCGGTCCTCTGGGGAGCTGTCAATCAACAACTAAGTTACTGTCAAGATACTTTCTCAAAACCCACGCTAAACGCACCCTCCCGCTCACCTGTTCCTCCACAAACACATCGACTGCACATGCCGCTTTTTCTAGCAGACTTTTTTTCCCAAGAAAACACCAACCAAACCCAAATCATTGGATGTTTCCAAGAAGGCTGCCTGCACCTATCGTGAAAGAGTCCCGATATCCTTGTGGGACTTTGTGGCCATTTCCACGCTACGCTGTTCTAGCGCTATTGTTCCACTTTCAACCTCCTTTGGATTCCTGGGGTTTGCAGCTTAGGGAGGGGCCTTTAGAATTCTCAGCCAGGACACTCTTTGGCCTCAGTAGACTACAAACCCCAGAATTCCACAGGATGTTGAAAGTGGAATAATAGCAGCATAAACAGGGGCAGTGTGGAAATGGCCTGTAACTGTTGGTAGGTTTAGAGCAGGTGAGGGCAACTGTGAAGGGTCCAGAGAGCAAATTTCTCCCTGCTCCCCCCTGAAAGGTCACACTTCCCCACAATAAGCCCAAATACTTCCATTTTCCTCTTCAGTCCTTCTCAAAATGGCAACAGGAAGTGACATCACATCATTTCCTATTGCCATTTTGAAAAGGACTGCAGAGGAAAACGGAGGCATTTGGCAATAGTATCAGGGCACCAGAGTGCTTGCAGGAGTGTATTCTTTTGTGTTTTTATACACAGTTTGAGCAAAAATTGCCTGAATATCACCCTTTTTTTACAAAATGGAGGGAAGTGAGGGCTTGAAGCGATGGGGTGAGATTTGGGGCCACCAAAATGGTTCCAGGGGTCCCCCATCGACTATGCCCACCTCCAAGCTATGCCCACCTCCTGGGCTGTTCACCACTTTTGTGGGAAAGACTGAGGCCTTTTCCACACTACACTCTTATAGCGCGATGATTCCACTTTCAACATCCTATGGAATCCTGGGGTTTGCAGTTTCGGGAAAGGCCTTTAGAATTCTCAGCCAGAGAGCTCCTTGGCCTCAGGAAACTACAAAGCCTAGAATTCCACAGGATGTTGAAAGTGGAATAATAGCACTATAACAGTGCCGTGCAGAAAGGCCCCAGCTCTGTTAAGAGGCAGCCTCCTTCAGCAGAGGTTATGCAGGCAAACATGTGGATTAACTTTTCAGAAGACCGGTTTTCAGGGTACAAAAAAAGGAAGCAAGCAGCCTTAAAGTTATAGATCAGAGTCCTACTGGTGTCTCATGCGTGCATCACTTTCTCTGTGGAGGTAGTTGAGCATTTTTGTCCAATGCGGAGCCCCCACATTCAGTTAGTGATCGCGGAAGTGGAATTACATATGCAGGGCCACATACAGCTCCAAGGGTGCATACGCGTGTGCACATAGATGCACAATGCACATTTTGTTGTGCCTCTGGTTGCACATTCCAGTGTGCTTTCAGTTGTGTCATGTTGCCATTCTACACAAGGGTTGTGTAGTACCATTAAGCTGTAACTTTGCATATTTGACTCCTACTGGTTAGTCCCAAGCTACTGATCAATTATTGAACTAAGTCTACATAAAGGTAAATCCCATTGATGCAAGTGGTCTACTCTAGTCAGGACTGAGGACAAGGTGGAATGTTTCCAGAGCAGGGCAACCAAAACGTTCCAACAGGAGTGCCTTGATTTTCTATTCCTGCATGGCTGGGGACTGGACTCGATGGCCTTTGTGGTCTCTTCCAGCTCTAGGATTTTATACTCTTTTCTCCCAGCTGCGGATCTGAAATCGAACCCTCTTCATGGGCCCTTTCCGCACGACACTCTTATAGCGCGATTATTCCACTGTCAACCTCCTAGGGAATCCTGGGGTTTCCAGCTTCGGGAGGGGCCAGCCGGCCCCTCCCAAAGCTGCAAACCCCAGGATTCCCTAGGAGGTTGACAGTGGAATAATCGCGCTATAAGAGTGTCAGGCGGAAAGGACCATGGGCTCCCTCACCACCCCCAGAGACTAAATGGTTGTGGGGATGGACAGTGGAGCTGGGAAGCCATCTTGCATAAGAAAGGAGGAGACATTGTGCAAGGAGATATTAAGCACTGCCTCCACAAAATGAAATTAAATGTTCATACCAGCCAAGATACTCCATCAAGGGAAGGAAGTGTACATTTTCAGTCAAGGAGTTATGTGATGATAGTGCATTAGTGAATTACAGCCCCATGCAACTGAATGTACAAAGAGGTGAGAACTGTATGGTTGCAATGCGCAAGACACATTTGCATGTGAAATACACAATGGGCTGTGCAGATAAGCCTGGTATTTTTCACATGTAGATGTGTGTTTGCATCTGCAGCACATATTTACATGTGGAATGCAAAGTGTGTAATACATATCTGCCTATGCAATGTGAAATATGCATCTGGACCCAGAATGCACAATAGCACCTCATGTATAGCTCAGCTTCCTCAGTCTTCAACTGAATAAAGCCATTCCACATCAGAGATAGATAGATGATAGATAGATAGATAGATAGATAGATAGATAGATAGAAGGAAGCCTTGTGTGGATCGGTCACTACTCTTTAATGACAGCATCACTGGCTGGTGGGAAGGGACTGGTCCCATCATCCCGCAGCCCCCTGCTCACCAGCAGCTCAAATTCCTGTTGCTCCACATGGCCACCTGGCTTTCGTGGTGGGTTTCAGGGGCTGGACGGGGAAATAAAACATAGCTACGATGACTTGGGTCTGCAACTGATGTAGGATCTTGGCTCACTTCTTCCAGTGCTGAATCTTTGCTCTGAAAAGAAGTTTCGAAGCTGTTCTTTTGACTTTTGTTTAAGATTCCTGCAGGCACCGTATTTCAGTTTGCAAACTTAGAACTTTCAGATTTCATGCTTTGGCTTTGCCAATTCACAGCCCACAGTTTCCAGAACAAATATATCGGGGGCTGTTGATATTCTCTTGTTTTCTCCTCTTCACTCAGTTTCCAAAAAAAAAAAAAAAAAGTTCCTGTCAGAATAACTGAATTAATGTTTGCCCTGCATTCTGTTTTGTTATGATTAAGAGCCTTTCATGAGCGTACATTAGGAACCATATTATGCAACCTCAGCCTGAAAACTAATTACTGTGTGAGACGATCTAACCTACTTTGAACCTGAGAAGCAGCAGAAATGAAGTCTGTGACTTGTATTCTCTTCCAGGAAGACATGGCTGTCAACAACAGAGAGCAGCTCAGTGTCTGGAAGCAACCGGCTACAAGTAGCGTAACAAGTTGCTATTATTTTTACATAATGAGGACACCGCGAAGTTTCATTTCCAAGGTGTCATAGCAAACAGGAATGACGCTACCTTTTGACAGGTGATGGTGGGGATGAGCCAGATTTCTTAGCTATTTTAAGTTACTTTTAAGTTAGTGAGTATTTTAGGGGCATTCTGAGTGGAGTTTTAAAAAATATATACTGCTCTCTTAAGTGTAAATTTAAGAAAACAACAACTACAAATGTAAAAGTAGCAATTAATAGCTATTTCCTCACCAGACTGTTATAGTGTTATTATTCTACTTTCTACATCCTATGGAATCCTGGGGTCCCTCCCTAAACCCCAGGACTCCATAGGATGTTGAAAGTGGAATAATAGCACTTTAACAGTCTAGTGCAGAAACGGCCAATGCAAGGGGTTACCAAAATCCTTGCAATAGTAACAAATATTTGCAATAGACACTCTCCGCTCCCCATGACTGTATAACAATAGCCCAACAGCCCAAATTCTTATTGCTGTTGTGTGCCTTCAAGTCTTTTCCAACTTATGGCGACCCTAAGACCCTGAGGTTTTATGGGGCTGAGACTGTGTGACATGCCCAAGGTCACCCAGTGACTTTGGTCTCCAGAGTCATAGTCTAATGGCTCAAATCACTACACCTCACTGGCTCCATATTGCAGAGTGCAAATTTACACTCATGCATTTTCATGAGGGTTGCACTAGATCTCCCTTTTGCTGAATACTAGCATTGTCCAACCCCCACTGTATCTCTTAATGTGCTTGCTTTCAGTCCCCTGTGCTATTAAGAAGGCACAGTGACTGTTTCCAACTGAACCCCAGGGAATCTAGTGGTGCATTTCACTAACAGGCAAAGACATTTTTGTTCACGCAGGCTTTTAATGTTTAAGCAGGAGACTTCTGATTGGAACATTCTATTTATCTTTTAAAGCTTTTGTATGTTTTTAAAATGATTTTATACCATTTCATCTGGTGAATTTAACTGTTTTCAAATTTTATTGTAAATGATTTTTAACTGACTATTTTTGGAAGCTGCCTTGGGTCCTACTGTGGGTGAAAGACAGCATCCAAATGCAATAAACTAAATAAATAAATAACATTGAAGGAACAGCTAAATAGTTCTGCACTATCCAACCTCATGTGCACCGGTTACACCTGTGGAACACCACTTACATGACTGTGAATTGAATGACACTTTATGCATTGGCCAAAAAATTGCAACGACATGCATAACAGGAACTTTGCATGTACATAAAACTCAAACAGGATGCCAGTTTATGTGTAAAAGTAACATTTCTAGCTCAGGAAAAATTTTCTTTTTTTACATTTGAACAGAAGTAAAATTTCAGCAAAATCTTGTTGGATCAAACTATGGGTTCACTTGCTGAAAATGTTATTTTTTGGACTGCAGTTCCAAGAACCCCACCACATAGAATAATCAGAAACATCAAGAAAAGTTACTTTTGTGCATTATTGTTTAATTTTGGCCCAAGATAATAACTTACCTGGCAGGGAAGATACCATGTTCATCAGTAATTAATTAACACTGATAGTTGGAGGAATATTTTTGTTGTTCTTGGTAAAGTTGGGAGAGGTGGAGTTTAACTTGTTGTATTATTATTAATTAGTTTGTTACTGAAGCAGTTTAAGTAACAATGGGATTCACAGGGAGTGGCACGTTGCTGATGTCCCCTACTGGTACACTTTGTTATTGCCTCTTTCAAAAGTGTTATTTTTCCAAATTTTGGTTGCTTCCCCCAGCTTGGCACTTTCCAGACATGCTGAGCTACTTGTCTTGCAAATTTTTCAATGCTGAGAATCTGTAATTAGTGAGGCAAAATGCTTGCATACTGCCAGACTGGGACAGTTGTCTTGAAACATGAACATCTAACAACACATGCTCTAATAACAAGCAAGCTTTTGTCACCAACCTGCACCTTGCTTCTTTTCGCCCCTCACTCTCCTGCACCAACACGTGTGCTGTTCATTCACCCTTCAAACTTTGTTGACTGGATCAGGAAAGCTGCATAAAGGCCTAGGATAAGTTCATTCCATTTAAGAGGACTCTGTGTTACTGCAATGCTGAAGTATAGCAGTAAGTGGCCACAAAAATGAGTGGATAAGTCAAGGGTGAAAAATTCACAATCAGAAATATTTTGAGTGCTTCTGAGAATATTTCCTTGTGCTGTTGAATGACGCATCTTCTTCCCACTCTGTTCAACTCAAGAAGCACGGTCTGCAAAGATCAGAGGCACAGAGGACAAGCTTTGCATGTACGGATCATGGGCCCCAAGTTTGATGTCTGCCAGTTCTGGTTTTTAACAACCACAGTACTCCTCAATGCTCCTCCTTCTCCTCTAGAAGCCTCCCCCATGACAAAACATGAGCGCATGTATACTGAGCACACGGATGCATGAATAATCATGAATACCACATAAATTCTGAGCACCAGTAGATTCAACTGATGAATCTCATTGATGGAAAGGGAAGCAAGTTAGTGCATAATTGGTTAAATCTAATTACAGCGGTCCCTCCACATTTGTGAGGGTTCAGAGTGCAGAAACCTCACAAAAGTGGAAAAACCACAAATAACTCCCCCCGCCACCCCCTCCCATTTCCCTCTGGAGCTTCCCCCCTCCTATTCCTTTTCCTCTTCCCAGTCTTCCCAGAGGAATAAAGAAAGACAAGCTACAAGGCTCACTGGTACTTTCCCCTCAGACAGAGAAGAGAGGATTTCTGGGGTTCTACCTACTTCCGGTCACCATCTTGAGAAAGGAGGGCTAGGAGCAAAGAGAGCACCTGACCAATCAGCAGCCATTACATAGCAGAATGTGCAGTCACATGGCAAAGAGGACATGCCTCTAGCAGTGGGAGGGGGCCATGCTCACCCAAAAGGAAGAAAATTTCATTTTAAAAATAAGCCTTGCAAGCCTGGGGTGAGGAATGCAAGGGTTGGGAAGAGGAAAATGAGATGGGGAGGCAAGCAGTTGCCTCCCAAATAATCAAGTTCGTGAAGGTCAAACCCATGAACGTGGAAAGAGGACTGTAATGATTTCCAAGCTCTGATAGTGAGTGCCAATAACCAACAGATCAAATACAATCATACTTTAGTTAAAGCTTCTGACAGTGAGGGTGTCAGAATGTGTAGCCCTTGCCATAGGTTGATCTGCTGAATATGTACTGAAATAGTGTATTGTAACCAAGGTAAAAGTAGTTGCCTTGCTGTAGAACTCCATTAAGCCTAGTTGTAATGCTAAAAAGTATCTAGTTTTGATTGATGATTGCAACAATGTATCTGTTCTAAGTCTGCCAGAGCAGACAGAAAGTAGAATTGGCTAACTGCTTTATTGTGTAGTGCTACAATATATCCAGTTGCAGTGAGGGGGGAGATCAGAGCTTGGCAAAAATGAAAGTGTAGAGGCTTGTGTTTTGAGAACCTGGTGTTTCTCAGATAAGAGGCAGGAAATATGTGCTCAGTTCAAGGATGGTGAGAAGGGAAAACCAAACAGGGGTCTGGGAACTATCTGAGAAGTGGTGTAATGCTAGATTTATGATGTTTTCCAATCACAGCTTTGTATGCCTAAATTTTGGAATTGTGGCTATAAAAGGTGTGAGCTCCATGTCTGCTTTAGTCTCAGCAACTTCAGAAGAAGTGTGCTATGTTGTCTGCATTTTCTACAAATGAAAAGTACTGTCTACCTTAGGGTGAAGTTTGCGGAGTGTGGATTATCTAGGGCATAACGGAGTGCCAATAACCAACTGATCAATTAAGGTTATACTTCAGTTAAAGTTTCTGACAGTGAGAACCCTTTTCATAAAGGCTTTTATATCTACCCAGCTCCCTGTCTTTCCTCCTTGTCCTCTGTCTACATAGATTTTTTTAGCAGCATCAAGAGGATTGTGAAGGAAGGCTGGAGAAACACAGACCCTCAGTGCCAAATGGCAGCAGCAATAAAGCTTAAGCTGGGAAATTGTTGTTGTTGTTATATTTTTATATCCTGATTTTTTCCCAAAAAAATTGGGAATCAAAATGGCTCACAATTTTAGAATTATATAATTAAAAACATACAAAAAGTGAATATTAAAATAGAACTAAACTATTTAGAGTATTAAAACAGTAACACCTCAGTAAAGAATAAAAATGCAGTTGAAAAAGAGAGAAAGCTTTTAAAAACAACAGTTAAAACCATGCAGCACCCTCTAGCCCATTCTTTAATTTTGTTTGTTTGTTTTAAAAGCCTGTTCGAATAAAAAGGTTTTAGCCTGCCAACAGAAGGACGACAAGTAAGGAGCCATTCTGGCCTCCCTGGGAAGGCAGGGGCAGCCACCGAGAAGGCCTTCTCTTGCAGATGTTTAAACATGGGTATCACCTCCCTTCTTAACCTTTTCTTCTCCGGGTTAATATACCCAGCAACCTCAGCAGCTACTCATAGGGCTTAATGGTTTCCAGATCTTTTCCCATTTTGGTCACCCTCCTCTGGACAAGTTCCAGCTTGGGTTCCAGCCAGGTAAATTTCAGTCTCCCAGCTTTTTTCCAAGGGAGGCAGAAGACTTTTCAGGTCATCTGTCCCGTTGAATTATTGGCAGCTAGTATCTTTCCTATCAAGGGTGCTGAACACATATTTAGCACCTTGGATAGTTCCTTGGATGAAACTTGGGCCATTTCTGCACTAGGCTGTTATAGCGCTATCATTCCACTTTCAACATCCTATGGAATCCTGGGGTTTGCGGTTCAGGGAGGGGCCAGCCGGCCCCTCCCTGAACCGCAAACCCCAGGATTCCATAGGATGTTGAAAGTGGAATGATAGCGCTATAACAGTCTAGTGTGGAAATGGCCTTTGAACAGGTTCCCTACCTTTGGTGTTGTTGTGTGCCTTCAAGTAATATCTGCTTTACAGAGGCTCTAAAGGAAACCTGTCACAGGGTTTTCTCGGCAATATCTATTATTCAGAGGGAGTCTGCCACTACTGCCTTCCTCTGAGGCTGAGATAGCGTAACCTACCCAAAGTCACCTAGTAGATTTCCATGTCCGAGTGGGGATTTGCACACTGGCCTGCCAGTGTCATAGTCCAACGCTCGTACTGCTACACCGTGCCGGCTCATTCGCCACCTTATCAGTGGTGAAGAACCAGTCACCACTGAGCTGCATCATGATACGTAAGTGTCTTTGCTAAGGTGGACAAACAAACCACACCTTCACCGTATCGCCAGGTGGACACAGAGCTGGATTAAACCCCAACACAAAGTAGGAAGAGTAAATGTGAAAGTAAGACAGTAAAAGAAAACACACTCGCACAGTAACTTTGGCCAAAGGATCCGTCCAAATTTTAAGCCTAACATCTTCAAGTCACCTGCTGACTTGTGGGGACTCTATCAATTTCCTAGGGTTTTCATAGGGGAGGAATACCCAGAGATAGTTTGCTGTTGCATAGCCTTCCTCGGAGACATATTTTATAACACCTTGGCAATCTCCTATTCAAGGAGGCCTGATCCTGCGTAGCTTCCAAGATCAGACAAAATCTGATGCCTTCAGGGTCTTTAGGTTTAGGTGCGATGGGGGAATAACTAAAATGATAACTAAATGATAAATGATAACTGAAATGATAAAAGGATGCATGATAACTAAAGCTAAAGAGGAATGACTGGGAAATTACAGCGGGTAGGGTAAGAGGAGGAATATCCACCTGAACCTTTGGCAGGCACGACTGAACCCTAGAAACTCCACACAGAAAGAAAAGTTTCACCAGTCACAGTGTTTTGGAAAGCTTTCCTGTGCGTTTGAGTTCCTTGCCTATTCAACCCTTTTGCTCCTATGTTTCCAGGTCATCCGAGTGGGCTTGTGGCAAGAGGGACATGCCGAGACGTGTCATCAGTTTAAAAATATATCCCTCTTAGCTTCAAGCGATTGATTCTGAGCAGCTCTCTGCTTCCATGCCCAAGTATTGATTGTTCAAAGTTGGAACAGAACATTTGTACTCCCTAATGTGGTCCTTCACACTCAAGGCACAAGGACAGGAACAGAGCTTGCAGAAGGTACACGGGTATTTTTAAATCTGAACCTTGCAAAATCCCTTGTTGCTATTTGCCTTGTTTCCCTTGTTTGTAATGTTAGAGACTACGTTCCTTGGGGCAGGGATCTTTATACTCTTTAAAATAGGGGTGGGCAATTGCGGAGGGGGCGGGGGAGAAGACCATTTTTCCTTCTATCTTCCCCATAGGCTGCACCCCTCCGTTTTTCTCAAGAGTTCCTCTCAAAATACCAACTGGAAGAGCTATCATGTCATTTCTTGCCACGATTTTGAAAAGGAATCTGATAAAAAAGAGAGATATTTGGGGATGATGGAGTTCTGGAAGTGGTTGAGGGTGCTTTCATGCATGGGGAGGAGGTTCTGTGCATTTTTCAGCAAAAATAGCACCCCAAAATAGCACCGTTAAAAAAACACACACACAGAGATAAGGCGTTGAGGGTTAAGGTAACTGGCAAGGAGTGCCATACCTCCTCCTTGAGAATTCATGCTTCTTGGAAGACCAAGCAGACATACCACAGCTTCCTCCAGTTCAGCAAGAAGAGGAGCTGGAAGAAAGACCTCCCAGTCCCTGAGAGAGGCAAAGGCTTTGGTGCCTGGCACAGACCCTCCCTCACCGATGCAGTCGAAGACTATGCGCACCAAGCTGTGAGACGCACTCCTTAAACACAGCCTGGACTGTGGGTATGGGCAGAGCTGGCTGTCCATATAAGCAGGGAGCTTCCTCCAGTTGGACTACTCGAAGTAAACTTTCATTTCACTTCTTGATGACCTGACTGCTATTGCAGGTACTCAGCAGCAGAAATAGGCTGCATGTTCTGCACAGAATGCACAGAAAAAGATTGTTTCCTGTGCAGAAGATTATACTTCTGCACAGAAATAATATTTTCTGAGCAGAAAAATGCTGTTTTCTACATAAAAGAATCACATGAGAATTTTGTATAGAATAAGCCTCGAACTGTAAAGATTCTCACCAGTCCAGGCCTTTTAGAATCATAGAATCTTAGAGTTGGAAGAGACCCCAAGGGCCATCCACTCCAAGAGCATTGTGCCATCCAGGAATACACCATCAAAGCCATCCAGCCTCCACTTAAAAATCTCCAAAGAAGGAGATTCTACCACACTCCCAGGCAGCACCGTATTCCACTCTCAAACTGCTCTTACCATCAGAAAGTTCTCCCTAATGTTTAGGTGAAATCTCATTTCCTGAAATTTGAAGCCATCGCTCCATAGTGTCTTCGTCTCTGGGACCGCAGAAACCAGACTTCCTCCATATGACATCCCTTCAGATATTTAAACATAGCTGCCATGTTGCCTCTCGGAGAGGACAGCCGAAGCTGAAAGTTGTAGTTTGGAAGACACAGAAGGACAAGAACCTTCTTCTGCTCTGTGATCTGTTTTGGATTAACCTTACAAAACCTGCGTCTCTTATCCAAGCTGCGAACATTGGCGTCCCTGTCCTGTGCTGGCAGCCGGCCAAGGCTTCCCAGCTGCGTAACCAGGCTGATAGCAGGAGCTAGCAGACAAAGTCTATTTTCTGGTCAGTTTGGGTTCTTAACAGGTGTGGAGCAACCAAGTCTGAATTTACCAGTGGTCCAGGAAGAGAGTGTCCAAGGGCAGAACCCATAGTCCAGGCCAAGGTCCAAGGAGCACAAGAAGAGAATGCAGGAGTCAGCGAGGCTGTTACCCCTGATGGGCTCCAACAGCTTTCTGCTATTCTGGCCTCTGGTTATATAGTCTTAGCATCCTCCCCAGCCTAATTAATAAGTCCTTCTTATATAGATGCTGCCAGAATCCTGGGCTCTCCCTTTTCCACCTGCACTGGCTGCTGTAAGCATTGTTCCTCTCCTGTCTCTAGAGTGTGGCTGTTGGAAAGGATCCTGGGACAGAGGCATGACAGTCCCCTTAATGGTAATAATACATAGTGCAGGGAAATGAAATCGTGCAGGGCCTTTTCTGTGGCAGCACCTCATTTATGGTGGAATGGCCTCCCCTTGAATGCCTGATTCTCATCAATATTGATTTCTTTTAAGCACTGAGTTAAAACACGGCTTTTCATTAACACCTTTGGGGTACATTATTTCAGACTTTTTCTCCTCTTCCTAAACTTGGTGATCTGTTTAGTTTGCTTTTATCCTATTTAAATTATTTTATTGCTTTTCACAGGCATTGTTTTAAATTGTTTTGAATTGTATGTTGCTCTGAAGAGCAGGGGTGGGCAAAGTGAGGCTTTTGGGACCCCTACATGTGGCCCCTGAAGTCTCCCAGACGCTTCCCCCTCAAAGTCCCCAGACCTAACATTTTAAAAAAAAAATTGGGGACCAACTTCCTGGTGATTTTCCCCCCTATAACTGGCCCAAATGTTCCCAGACTGCAGCGGTTTGCTTATCCTAATCCTTCAAACATACCCACAAAACTTCCAAGAACGCAGGGGAAAAAATGGCCCAAAATTAGCCAAAATGATGACCAGAAGTGTTGTCTGGCATACTTAAATGTGCCAATGTGGCCCACCGGGTGGCTACAGGGCCCCGTCCCCCCGGTACAGCTGCCCACTCTAAGGCAGAGAAAGGGTGAGACAGAAATATTTTAACAAATAACTAAATAAAATGGCAAAAGTTCACATTTCCCAAAGCTTTTTACCTAGATATTTAATTAAAGCCCTACCAAAAGCACTGAGAGACATCAAGTGCACAGGCAGTAAGTGCTTCCTTCCCGCAGCTCATTTTGAGGAGGCTCTATGAAGGCAGGAGCCAATTATTTTTTAATCAAGAGCTGCTTGCATGTTGACATCCATGGTACTTAATTTCTGTCCCGCATATTAGGGCAGTTTCTCCTGCTGAGCCCAGCCAGCTGAGTGTTCTTTTCTTGGCTTCGTCGGCGGGGTGGTCCACATCTTTGATGACACTTGGATTTTAATACCTCTGAGCTCCTAATGATACTTGAAACTCTGGTACAAGCCCAGACGAATCTAAGAGGCCTCCTCCATTACAATACTCAAGAAGTGAGTTCAGAAGAGAAGGCTGGAACTAGGACGGGAGGTTGCTAGAAGTGGCCTCTGATATTAAGAAAGGGAACATAAATATGCAGGAAGATATGAGTTGCCAGTTCCCAGAGCCTGGTCCTGAGTCTCCAGTTTTCCTAGGTTATCTGCAGGTTGGAGACAGGGTTGCAAATTCTCCAGTTTTGGGGGCTCAGCTCCAGCTAAGAGCTGTGGAGGTTTGGGCTATGTCCAAACCCACAGATGACCCAGAAGAGCAGCAGCTTGCTGCACGTGGCAAGAATTAATTGCTTGGTTGCTGCAACTTGCAAAGATTGAGCAGAGGGTCTCTCTCTTTACTTGGTTAGCTTCATTGTTCCTTTCCAGTTAGTGCAGTGCTAGGGCTCACTCCCTGCTCTGCATTCAACTTCTGGACAGAAGCAAGTAGGCTCAATTAAATGCTCTTCAACCCACTGTTACCTCACTTACCTCACCTACGTGCTATGCTAACATAATTATTTTACATCAAACGTAGCGAGCCATAGAGATCTACTGGAAGGACACGTAGGCAGTAGAGCTATGGAAACAGATCAAAGGGTAGCCCTGTTTTCTGTCACACGTCCTAGGTGAATCTTGCAAATGGTTCACACAGGCCATTTGAACGGATTTTCAGCAGTGATGGTGCTAACAGGAGACCGGAGGTCTCTGGAATCAAATTAACATTTCAAAGGGCCAGGAATGTTACACTTTGGAGGCATGCATCCTCGGATGAGAAACTCATCTTGCAGGAAACTACAAGGATGCCTGGCTGTATTTTCTTTGAACTACAAAGTTGAAATCCATCTTCATAAAAAAGTAGCCATCTGGTCCACAGGACATTTTTTTTTTCAGTCTGTTCGCCACTATAACTAGGACCCCTTTTTCTCTTCCATTTTGGAGGAGGAGTTGTCCCAGACTCACAACACTACTTCTGCCAGTGGAAAAGCTCCCCTCAGCCTCCCGGGGAGAGGCTGAGATGAGCTTTTGGCTTGTCTTTTCGCAGCCAAAGACTTCTGGATTGGTATAGTATGACCCCAAAACCCTCATGTCTCTCTCCCTCTTAATTTTCACCTCTTTCTAAATTTCTATAGTCTTGTATGCTTGTGGGAGTGAGCGCGGCTGAGTGATTGTATGGATTTTAACATCTATGTCAATAAAATACTTACATTTGAACAGTTAGCCTGATTCTCTGTGATCCAACTCCGTAAAAGCTGGGCTAAAAGATCCTTAATTACCCTGCCCTCTTTGCATTGCTAGAGCAGTGTTCATAGCTAATTTTCCCTGCAAGTGATAATTTTGACAGGCATTGGGAATCCCTCTAAGGGACCCCCAGCAAGCAAGGTAACACCACCTCCCTAAATAAATCAGAAGGAACACTCCTCTCTTTTTACTTTGCTCTGGGAACAGCCCCCCTTAGCTATGATTTCTGTTTTCATTTCCAAACAGGGAAATCTGTCCGCTCTGTCTTTGTTTGAACAATGAGCTGTCAGCCACAGTTGTGAGCACTTAATGCACAACGCTTAATGACATCAGCAGTGGCCATCTCGAAGTTTCAGATTTTGGTCCAGAAACCCCAGGGACTGGGCTGATCCAGAACCAGAAACCCCACGGGAGACAATCAAAATGGTAAAGGGCCTGAAACCATGAAGCCCTATGAGGAGCAGCTTAGAGATCTGGGGATGTTTAGCCTGGAGAAGAGAGGGTCAAAAGGTGACGTGATAGCCTTGTTTAAATATTCGAAGGGATGTCATAGGGAAGATGGCGCTGTTACCCTAAGAGATTGGGGCATTGGAGTCCACCTGCGATGCCAGCATCTCCTCTGAATTTGGGGAAATTATAGCTCAAAACAGGCCTGCAAGAGGAAAGTAACACCAGGATATTTTCACCTAGGTATACCAGTACTAACTGCAGAGAGGACTCCATTGAATGTTAACAAAGTATTTTATTTGAATTGACAAACACACAAGAGATCAGACACTCTTAAGGGTCATACAAGGCTATCAGAAAGTGAGGCAAGAAAGGTTGGATAGAGAGAAATTGGGGGTGAAACGGGTGATGGTGACCAGTCCTGAAGGAGAGGTCACAGCAGACAGTGTCCCCAACTGCACTCTGGGACGCTACATACTACAAATGGCCAGGTTTGAAGCCAGGATTTCATACCCTATTTCCCACCCTGAAGGGGTTCTGTTACCCTGTTCGCTGGGGGTCCCTTAGGGGGGTTCCCAACGCCTGTCAAAGTTATCATTTGTGGGGGAAATTAGCCATGAACACTGCTTTAGCAATGCAAAGAGGGCAGGGTAATTAAGGATCTTTTACCCAATGTTTACGGAGTCAGGCGCAGTCAGAAATCACACAAAAAGGTCCACTGAATGACTTCATGGAATAATAATAGTTCGCACTAATGCATACATGCACACACGCATCCAAGGACTAATAGAAACAGAGCGGAAATAGATAGAGGGATTGTTGAGGGATTCGCAGCTTGGGTAATACTGCACCTCCTCCTGAAGTCCTTTGGTCTGGGAAGCAGCAAAGAGACGCTGAGGAGGGAGGGGGATCGGTCAGTTCGTAAGACCGGGAGGCATCATACCCATTGCATCGCCTTCCTCCCCTTGCCTCGATCTCTCCTGCCTAAGTAGCCCAAAAACAGGGGCTGTTTGTAGGAAAAATTTACTTTGAAGGCAAATCCTTTCCCAGGGAAAAACAAACAGGGACAGAATAAGAAAAACAACTCCACACCTGGCATTTCTCGGCTGGCCCCTCCCGAAACTGCAAACCCCAGGATTCCAGAGGATGTTCAAAGTGGCATCATCGCGCTATAACAGGCTAGTGCGGAAATGGCCCGTGAGATGCCAACCTGTGGCTAATAACTTCCCCTGTTTAAAACTCCTGTCAAGAGTTCCTCCTTAACAATCATCACTTTAACACTTTCAAATATTAATAATTCCATTTGCAGAGAAAATGTACAATGAATGCCACGAAAACTGATGAAGCAGGCTGTCTAAAATCAATTTTCTGATACACGGAATGCTTGACAGGGTAGGATTTTTTTCCTGCTTACCTGCAGGGAAGTATTGATTCTTCTTTGGTTTCTTTCGTTCTTTTTCCTTTTTTTCTAATCCAGACATATGAGATAATGCATCCCCTGCTACAAGGGATGTTTTGATTATATTTATGACATGGAGAAGTTGGTTTTTAAAAGTCTGCTTTGCCTGTTGTCTCCCTCAGCCTCTTAGGTACCAGTAGCAGGGGAGAAATCAGATTATTTTTTATTTTTTATTGCAGCCTTAGCCTGCATCTCCGTCTCAACTCACCATGAGCTGGATGCAGAAACAGCAGAAGGTAGTATTTCAGGGACTTATATTAAATGGCTGCTTCAGACAGAGAAATCTGTAACAAGTAGGTTAAACAAAAAGTACTCTTATCTGTGTTAATAGAGATTGTTAGCTTAGCCCCAGTGTGGATCCCTCCTGAGCTGCAACTCCTATCATCCTAAGTCAGCATGGGTGTTATAGTTCAACATGTCCAGAGGATGTGCTCCCACTGAAACTATGCAAGTGTTTATTTATACAGTGTTACTTTTTCTATAAGGAGCTCTAGGCAGCATACATCTTCCCTTCTTCGCCATGTCATTGCCACCAACAACGACCCCGAAAAGTAGGTCCGGCTGATATAGAATGTAGACTAGAACTTCTCAAAATTCAGTCCAGCACTCTAACCACTACACCAGTGGTTCCCAAACTTTGGTCCTCCAGCCATTTTGGACTTTAACTCCCAGCATTCCTGACTGTTCACCAAGCTGGCTGGAGCTTCTGGGACTGGAAGTCCAAAACACCTGGAGGAGCAAAGTTTGGGAACCACTGAACTACTCTATACAGACCCCAAATGGGCACAGTTGTGAAGCTCCCAAAGTGATCCAAAGAAGCTGCCTGATACCCAAACAGACTGTTTGCATGTGTCACTGGGGACTCTTTGTCCCCCCCACCAGCTGTTTTTCTGAGTCACAAATGAAAGAGGACATTTCCCGCTATCAATAAAAAGGCGGGCAACTATAGAAAGGATGGTGGTCATTTTGTTTTCCCTCTGCCCCCTCTGAGGGCTAAGCCAGCATCCCTAATGTGACCAAAAGTGACCTCACACCTCTTCTAGTTTTGTTTTCTGGTTAATTTTGGATTAATTTGGAGGAGCCAGCTGTTTTAAAAGCCTCGTGGTGGTGATAGCACATAATATGGAACAAGAAAATTGGGTTAAGAAATTGTTTTAAGTAGTTGAAAAATAATAAGCACATGGAGAAGTGAAACATATCTTTTAGCAAATAAGGGTATGTGGCCGAGAAATAGTGTATACTGCTTGTTAAAGGACAGGTTCTCCCAGCTGTTAATAAGAAATAAGAGTTAGGCAAAGTGGCCTTTGTACTCTTGGTACAATACGGAGATGAAAAACAAGATTTCAGGGCAGAGAGAAGGCCAGGCAGTCTAAGATGCCACACACCCTTCGCCAGGTGACTTAAGGTTGAGTGCAAACTACTTCTGTGCTTTGAACTCAGTTTTCAGCAAGTAAGTTGAAGACAAAGGGGGAAGAGGACAGAGGTGGAGAAGAAAGAAACTGGGACATTTTAAAAACAGCTGAAAAACTGGGATGGCAGAGAATTAATTGGGATTGTTGCTGTCAAATTGTTGAAGGGTATGTGGATCTTGTTGATTAATTCCAAATAGAGTGGACCCATTGAATTGTTACCATACCCAACCACCCCTCCTACAAGATACACAATTTCCATAATTTGAATTTATTAATGACCAGAGAACACGATCAGGGTCACGCTAACCTGTGTTTATGGTTATGCTGGCCAGAGACATGTCTGGGGTCATGAAAGTTCAGATAGGATTATGCCAAAAAACCCAGCACTGATGGATTTGTGCTAATCCTTTCACCACATTTGCATTTTTGAATACATTGAAAGATGAACTGCCCAGACTGATGAGCAAAAAGAGACCATCCCTCGTTTTTACCCTATCGAGATCTTTCCTATACACCCTACCTGACCGAACATTAAAAGAGTGTCATGAGCCCCTTCAGTGTTTCGCCACTCCGGAGTTAAGCAATCAGCCCATTCCAGACCCCATTATGGCTTTGTCAATGTACCTCTTCAGGATGTGAAATGGGGCATAAAAACCTTATTTTCACACCCAGACAACTGTAATATGTAGTAAGTAGTACATCCAAACTGCTGTTATTCTGTGCTACCCTCAGATGCTGTCTGAGACCCTCTGCTGACTTCCTTCTTCAGAACTGGTAACTATCACCCTTTCCACCCTCAATCTCTCTCTATCCAACCTTTCTTGCCTCACTTTCCAATAGCCTTGTATGGTTCTCAAGAGTGTCTGATTTCTTGTACGTTTGTCAATTCAAATAAAATACTTGTTTTAATTTTAACTGGAGTCCTCCCTACAGTTAGTACTAGTATACCTAGGTGAAGACATCCTGCCGTTTCCCTCCTCTTGCATGCCTCCCTTGAGCTATAATTCCCCCAAATTCTAAGGAGATGCTGGCATTGCAGGGGGACCCCAACATTCTCCACTTCTTAGGGTGACAAATTGAAAACATTGAATGGTGAAGCAGCATATCAGCAAATCTCCTGGATCACTGAGTCTGCTCTCATAGAGACCAACAAGGCCGTCATCAGCCCCAAAGCTGCTCGCTTTCTAAGAAATGTTTCTGAGATTCTCCGAAGACAAGGTAAGTACCAGTTGCGGCAGAAGGCTGGCTGATTTTATTTCGTTCTCTCTTCCTACCCTCATATCTGAGTCTGGCAAGGAATAGTCACCCTTCAAAATGGCTGGCAAGAACAGCTGGCAAGGAATCTGCAACATTTATGACTGTTTAATTAAATGCAAAAATGCAATTAAAACATTACAGAGAACACTTCATTAAAACACAGTTAGTGACAAAACAAGAAGGAGAAGAAAAATTAATAAGATCTACCCACGATGTCGGGTAGCACTCCATATTTTAGTTATGGGATATGTAGTAGGAGTTAAGTAGCAGCTTGCTTGTAACAAGGTATGAGAACCAGAGACCGTTAGATAAACAAAGCTAGGAATGTAGTGATAAGCGCAGCTAAGCTGAAACCAGAACTCCAAGGTCTCTTGCGAGCGGGATGAGAAGCTCTTTGCCTTTAATGTTTTGAATTTTGCTAATTGCCTCCAGTTCGCTCACTGTAGTCCTGCACGATGTATCACACTCCTAATAAATAGTGTATTTGCACTGTTATATTTGTGTGTGTGAATGCAGTTCCTGACACACTCTATTCCAGATCCCAACCAAAGGAAACTGACTGAGACAGATTCCTGAATGTAAAGAATAAAGCAGGGATGTAGCTATGAGAGGAAGCAAAATGAGTGCTATGGGAGGAAGTAAAATTGAGTGTACTGCCTCTCCTCAAGAATTCTGGTCCCCAATGAATTTTTTCTTCACTCTCCAACCTTTTAGCATTGCAGTAATGTAACATTTCAGCTGAGCGTTTAGGTAGCTTCAGCCTCCAAAGAAAAGGGAGCAAGCAAAGGGACCCAGACAAGGCAAACACACCAAATTATAAGAGTTCTAGGCATGAAAAATTCCATCCCCTCTCTCTCTCTATCTCTACAGTAGAAATTTGTGGACTGAAGGGGACAAATTCATTTGGAGGACAGAGTTCTTATGGGGGGGGGGTGGCAATTTTGCCTCCCTCCGTAGCTACACCTCTGAAGTCAACCCTATCTCTTTGGGAACCGAAGACTGCAAAGAAAACCCCCTCCGTGGGAACACAATTGAGGGTCAATTGTTATATGTGTGCATGGATGGTAAGAGAACAAAAACCACTGGGAGGGGAGCTTGTCATGGGAGGGCAGAACCCAGCCATCTGATTTCCTGGAAATTTGAGTTATCTTATTGAAACTTCATTTCCTCCTGAAGTCCCTGAATATTTCTGTCCATGTGGAACATCTAAATTCAATCCAGGATTTGCCATTCCATGAGATACAGTACCAGTGATGTGCAAACCAAACATCACCAACCACACATATGTTTTCTTGGGCCAGGGGTTCTTGTCCAATCTTGTGTCTGCAGAGTTTCTGCATATTTCTTCCACACCAGAAGACTGGAGGTGGGAGATAAGGTGTAAAATAATATACATTTTCTTTCACAAGGTGTTCTAATACAAGGCCCCTTATGTTCATCTGTACACATAGAAAAGCACTGCTTCTCTTGTCTCTTTTATCTGCAGCTCTTTCTTCATCATCATCCATAGCTCTCAGAAGTAATGCAGACTTTCCCACAAGACTCCGCATAAATATCTTCATCAGTTTCAATGGCAGTGGATCCGTTGGTCCACTGTGGTCCTTGGCCACACTTCAGCTGCAATACTGTGTCCAGTTACGGGCACTGGAGTTTGAGAAGGATATTGAAGAGCGGGATCACGTTCAGAGCAAGACGGCCAAGCTCTGTGACAAAGAGCTTAGGAAGCAAGGCACATTTAGTTTGGAGAAGAGAAGACTAAGGCCCTTTTTGCCCGCCAGTCCTGTTGCGAAATGGCCTCGGGAGCATTGCACAATTGCAAGGACCATTCCACATGATGTCCTCTCAATCACGTGATGCTTCCAAGGCCATTAGGTCACAATCACAAGTTGTATCATTTTCAGCTCATTGCCAAAAATGATGTGCGATCGTGCATCCCTCCCGTGACACACATGCACTTACCTTGCGTGCAGAGGCTGTGCGGTACTTTCCACCCTGGGAAAGTACCCGGCTGCGGGAGGGAGGGAGGGAGGGAGGGAGGGAGGGAGGGAGGGAGGAAGGAAGGAAGGAAGGAAGGAAGGAAGGAAGGAAGGAAGGAAGGAAGGAAGGAAGGAAGGAAGGAAGGAAGGAAGGAAGGAAGGGGCGGAGTGCTCACAGTTCCTTCCAGCCAGCATGGAGCTGGTGCGGAGGGGAAGCGGACGGGATGTGAGTACCTCTTGCAAGAGCCTTCTCGTGCAATCCCCGCACGACACCAGCAGCACCAAGTAAGGTGTGAAAAGTGTCAAAGAGGTGATATGACAACCATCATTCAAAACCTGAAGGGATGTCATGTAGAAGACAGAGCAAATTTGTTTGCTGCTGCCCCAGAGATTAGGATATCTCTCAGGAATAATTTAGTTGTCAATGTCGGAGGTTGGATTAGATGTCTATTCTGACTCTAAGATCCCTCCTGCCTGGCCACCATTTCCATTGAGAGAAGTCATTGTGAAGAGGATGCTGTCCATTATGTAGACAGAATTACCACCCTACCACCACAACCTTATGGTCTGAAGATTTGGGTGGATTTTGCATCCCTGGAAGAGTTGGGTTTGGTGGGCAATGCTTCTGTTGCTCTGGGGCAACGTCAGGGGTGCAGTCAGGAGCTATATAAGCCTCAGCTGCCCCTGCCTCAGCCTCTTTCCCAGTGAATACTCGGCCCGCCTATCTGCCCCCAGTTGCAGTCAAAGTCCATGCTGGTCTCTTCAGGGCATACCTGATTGGCAAGACTAGAAAAAGGTGGAGAGGATTTTTTTGCCCACCTGCGCTGCTAGCCTGTAGAAATTGGGCTAATTGGGTGGGTGTGGTCTTTAAACCAATTTGGTCACCTTGGCGGGATAGTAAGGGCAGCGGGGGATGCTGGGGTTTCTGGTGCAGCTCCAGGGCACCTTTGGGATAAAAGGAGGTTCCTTAACTTACACTCCAGTTTGTGTGTGGAGAGGAACCATCTCTTCAGGATTCTGCAGTCTTGTAGCTTGGGAGAGAGGCTAACCTGGGAGGATCTCATTGGTCAGCCAATGTTGGGTTGTTGGAACATGGGAAGGCAGCAGGGACTGGGTGGTCACCTATGTGCAGCCGGAGAGACGGATGGGGAAGCCTCCTGTCTCTGACTGATTTCTACACCTAGCAGGCCCCACTGCAGGTTTTTGGGGTAGGACTGTATGAGTTTACTCCATCACTGTTGCTCACCTCCTTATTTCTGGGTAGATATGCAAATCCAGGAAAGCCAGCATGATGTAATGGCTTGAACATTGGATGACAACCCGAGAGACCAGGGCTCATTTCCCTGTTCAGCCATGGACACCCACTGGGTGACTCTGGATGCATCACACACCCTCAGCCCCAGAACATCCCATAATAGGTTCACCTTAGGGCTGCCATAAGTCAGGAACAACCTGAAGGCACACAACGATGACAGTGCAAATTCAGAACCTGTGGATTCCGTGGCAGATTTTACCACCATGCCAATATAGTGACAGTTTGGGTCTTGAATCTAACCACGTCACTTAAGTTTTCGTGGAAGCCAGTGGGATTCTACACTGCATCAGTAGGAATACAGTGTCTAAGTCAAGGGAAATAACAGTCCCACTCTATTCTGCCTTGGTCAGAGCTGACCCGTAATAGTTCTGCGCACCACAGTTCAGGAAGGATATTGACAAGCTGGAATGTGTCCAGAGGAGGGTGACCAAAATGGTAAAATACCTGGAAACTATGCCTTATGACGAGCAGCTTGGGGTGCTGGGTATGTTTAGCATGGAGAAGAAAAGGTTATGAGGTGACATGATAACCTTATTTAAATATTTGAAAAGCTGACACATGGAAGATGGGCAAGCTTGTTTTCTGCTGCTCCAACTACAGGTTCAAACTACAGGAAAAGAGATTCACCTAATCCTTAGGAAGAACGTTCTAAGAGATGTCTGATAGTAGAGTCTGCTGCTGCCTCCATGGAGTGTGGTGGACTCTCCTTCTTCGGAGGTTTTTAAACAGAGGCTGGATGGCCCTCTGTTGGGAGTGCTTTGATGTGGGTTCCTGCAGGGCAGAAGGGGGTTGGCCTGGATGGCCCTTGAGGTCTCTTCCATACTACCCTGTGAACTGGGGGTCCAGGGAGGGACACCAAAATGTGCTCAACTAAAGGTGGGCAAAATTAGCTCAGAGCACTGCTTAGCATTACGAGAGGCAGGGTAACATAGTGAGATCTTGAACCCTATGTCTACGGGGTCGGGTCAAGTCAAGGAGAACACAGAATTTGAAATAATGAATGATGTTTATTAAATACAAGCAAAACAGTGTATGCGACACACTCACACAAGATAACTAAGGAAAATAAAGGTTAGAGTGGTATAGAGGGATTTTTAGAGGGGTTGCTGGTTTGGGTGATACTTCACCTGTCCTGAAGCCCGGAAAAATAGAGAGCGAAACTGGGGTGCGACGTAGCTCAGCACGTGGAGCTGAGGGGAGGCTCGCCAAGCAAAGCGGCAGCAAGGCGGGATGAAGCTCGGGAGCGATCCGAGGAAGGTCTCGGAATCCAGGGTTTTTATAAGGAGAATGTGACCGCAAGTTATGCCGTACTTGGGGAAAAACAATAGATTTGGAGTTGGAGACAAAGCCTCCGAAAGGTCAGAATGCGAATGATTGAGTTATCGTAGCGGTTCTCAATAGAGTAGCCAGTATGCAGACGCCGAGTACTTGGGAATTGTATAGTTTACCCATCAAGCTGCCATCGCGGGGCAGAGGCTCTTCTGTGAGTGGCGTGCACACCTAGTTAGAGTACTTGCCTGGAGGTCTCCTGAAGCAGTGAGTCAGCTATTCCTGGCCTGCCTGTATTGTTGGTTGAATATTACGGCTGTTAACGGCCAAGCTTGTTTACGTGCTTGTCCGGTGGCCTCGCAAGCACGTGGAGAGGAATAGAGAAGTGCAGCCCAACTGTGATATCAAGGGATATCTTTTAATATCCCCAAAGCTCAGACTAGCCAGGGCAGTAACATCCATCTCTATGGTTCTGTGATTCTATGAGATAACCGTTTCTACCCAGAGGTTGGAATAATGTCCTGAATCCTATTCATTGTCCATTTCCACACTAGCCTATTATAGCGCTATGATTCCACTTGCAACATCCTATGGAATCCTGGGGTTTGCCGTTTTGGGAGGGGCCAGCTGGCCCCTCCCAAAACGGCAAACCCCAGGATTCCATAGGTGTTGCAAGTGGAATCATAGCACTATAACAGGCTAGTGTGGAAATGGTCTTAGTCTCAAGTAGAGCACACTCATTGAATCAGTGGGATTTACCTTTATGTCGACTCACCATTCAGCCATTGATTCAGTGAGTCTGTTCTAGCTGGAACTAACCAACAGGGTTCTTGACATTATATTACTTTTGGAATAATGATGGGAATGATGTTGGAAATAGTGGTTTTTTGGTGGTGGTTTTTGTTTTAAAAAATCTGCTGTTTTCAAGAACAAATAAAACAACCATAAAAAGGAATTGTTATTGCATGCCTTCAGGTTGTTTCCAATTTATGGCAACCCTAAGGCAAACTTATCATCATGGGGTTTTCTGGAGCTGAAAGTGTTTGGCACACCCAAGGTCACCCAGTGAGTTTCCACAGCTGAGCGGGGAACCAAATCTTGAACTCTAGAATTTTGGTCCAATGCTCAAACCACTATACCATACCGACTCTCATAAAAAGAAATATGTTAGCAACACAGTCACACAGTTGCAAGAAGCACGTTCTAGTCAGGTGCCATCTCTGTTGATTCAAAAGGAGTTCTTCCAAAAATTGAATCCTTGATGATGAAGATGTTTTCTTTGATTTCTAACTCACCCTTCCTCATAAAAGCTCAGGGTAGCTGACCTATCTACATAAAAAGACACAGTTAAAGCCATAAATTACAAATATCGAAAATCACCAATTACACACATCTAAAATTACAAATGTCTAAAATCACAACTTACACATATCTGCCAAAATACAATAAAAGGAGCTGCAAAGACAGATTAAAGACTGTCTTATTTTCTAAAAGCCTGTGCAAACAGAAGGCTCAGAAAAACAAATAGGTTGGTAAATGCTTTTTTTTAAAAAAAATTACAATAAAATTGCAGGGGAAGGAAGATTTATTTTTCTTTTAGTGCTTTTTTCTTTTGTTGGTTTTTAACAGAAACAGATTAAACATTGATTCCAATTCATTCTTACCTCTGTGATATTACTTTCTCCTTCTGTCCTGTTACCCTTCTCTCTCTCTCTCTCTCTCTCTCTGTGCCCCCTCTCCTAACTAAGGATGTTATTTCATTGACTGTACTGTCTTCACTTCCAAGGGCAATAATTTGCCCACAATTAGGACATAACAAGACTAAACAATCACACGGGGCGTCTAAAGCAGTGGTTCTCAACTTTTGGGTCCCTAGACATTTTGGACTTCATTTCCTAGAATCCCTGGCCCTTGGTCGTGCTATCTGAGGCTTTTGGGAGTTAAAATCCAAAATACCTAGAGAACCACTGGTCTAAAGGACCACTTTATTAATGATTTAAATCTTAAACTTTCAGCTTTGATGATTTGCAGAGGACTCTTAGAATTCTTTTTTTAAAAAACTTATGTATTGATTGATTTTAACACAATCAATCCAATTCCAATCGAAGTAATTTACATTCAGGAAAAGAAAAAGCAGAAGGAAGAAAAAGAAGAAAAGAGAAAGAAAAAGCTAAAATTAAACTAAAATTAAAATACAATACTAAAACGCTAAACTAAAACGCTGAACACTACTGAAACACAAAAGGGTTCTGAGTTCCAAACCCAAACTGTTATATAACAGATCCAAGTAAACAATCCTCCTAGGGTTACTAGTAACCATAGCCACAAATTATGGCATTGCTAGATTTCTTATTACCCAAAAAGCCCATAAACAGTTTCTGATCTTTCAGAAAAATCTTCACTTGGTTTATCCTCTAAAACCTGGACTAGACTGGCAATTTGGCCTAATTTCCGCCTTAACAATCCATTCTCCTGTCGTCGATGCTTCAGTCTGTTTCCAGGTTTGAGCAAACGATATCCTTGTTGCTGTTATCTATCAAAGAATTAATCCATATTACTGAAGTGAATTCTGACCACAGTAGAGGGTCCCAGCATGACCTCCATCCTCTTCAGTCACTTTTGGGCAACGCGACCAAGCGAAGCATGCCAACCACCGTTTTGGCTCAGCGCCCACCTAGCCCTGAGCAAAGGAGAACCCTCCAGGGAAACTTCCCCTCACACATCCCATGACATAAAGGGAAAACATTCCTCAGGCTGGCCCCAAGGGCAATCTCCCTCCCAGTCCCCTAAACCCCAGGACTAAGTCTGGAGTGTTCCCCCTCACCAAGTGGACACCTAGGGTTGCTCTCCATCAGTGCCCCTTCAGTCCTGCCAGTGACTACCTATTAGTCTCTGAGCAAGGATCAAAGTGTTGGTTATCACCGCTAAAGCCCTATGTAGTTTAGGTCCCAGTTACCTACAGGACTGTCTTCTGAATAATCTGCTCCATACACTAAGGTCTTCTGAGCTGTGGCATGCCTAGGTTCTATAGCGTCTGGGCCAAGCGTGGAAATTGCAGCCCTTAGGGGCTGCTTCTCCTGCTGTCACCACACCAGGCCAGGAACGACCCCAGGAGGGGTGGGAGAGAGGGCAGTGGTGGGCCAGGCCTGGGCGGCAGGGTGGGGTTCATTTTTTTTTTTTTTGCACCCCCTGGCATTGGTGCCCAGGGCATATGATCCAGTTGCCTCGCCCTAGATACGCCTCTGCTTCTGGGTGTCATTTGCTTCAATCAGCCAAAACTAGGCTGAGAATTATTACCCAGAGGATGCTTTCTTGGCCCATCACCCAGACCGAGGAATGACCTGAGAGTCATCACTTGAGTTTACTGTCTGCATTTTAAAAAGCACGAAAGACCAGTGTTTCCCAGCAGGGCTACCCAGATGATTTTTAAATTATGACTTTTAAAGTAGATATTGATTGTTTTTTATATGTATTGATTTTATATGCTCTTTTGACTGGTGTTATGTGTTTAATATTTGTTGTTCCCTGCCTCAGTCCGTAGGGAGAGGTGGACAAGAAATCATCACCATCATGCTCTGTGAGGGAGACACAAAGCCCTTTGAGGAGCAACTTAGGGAGCTGGGTATGTTTAGCCTGGAGAAGAGAAGGTGACACGAGAGCCATGTTTAAATATTTGAAAGGATGTCATGTTGAAGATGGGGCAAGCTTGTTTTCTGCTGCTCCAGAGCAATAACTGCAAACTACCTGAAAAGAGATTCTATCTAAACATTAGTAAGAACTTCCCGATAGTAAGACAGTGAAATACGCTGCTGCCTGGGGGCATGATGGTGTCTCCTTCTTTGGAGGTTTTGAAACAGGCATTCTAAACATGTGAAAGACATTTCCAGTTGCAACTTCCAGGTTTGTTAGGGTTCTTTTGGGTCTGGGGTGGGTTGGGGATATTTCAAGTAAATCTACCATCCCTGGAGGCCTTCAGGAGTGGCAGATTCGCCTTTGTGACTGTTTAGAGGAGCATTTATATCCATCTAGATTTGGAAATACAGTGGTTTGGGGAGTGAAGGGCTTGAGGGGGACCCCAAAACAGAGTCATATGTGATCCATGAGCCACACTTTCCCATGGCTAGTTGTAGAACCTTGACCACATGGATCTGGAATCATAGAATCACAGAATCTGAGAGCTGGAAGATGACACAAGGGCCAGCTAGTCCAGCCCCTGCTATGCAGGAAGACACAACTAAAGGACTTCCAAAAATTGACCATCCAAACTCTGCTTAAAAACCTCCGAAGAGAGAGAGTCCACCACCCTCAGAGGCACACTGTTGCACTGTTGAACAGTTCTTACAGTGAAGAAGTTCTTCCTAAACTTTAGGAAGAATTCCTTTTCTTGTAATTTGAAGCCATTGTAGCAGCCAGCAAACAAACAAACAAATAAACGAAACCACTTCATCTTCTACATGACATCCCTTCAGATAGTTAAAGATTACTATCATCTCATTTCTCAGCTAAACATACCCAGATCCCGAAGTTGTTCCTCACAAGGGCCATTTCCGCACTAGCCTGTTATAGCGCGATTATTCCACTTTCAACATCCTATGGAATCCTGGGGCTTGCAGTTTAGGGAGGGGCCTCAAAGCCCCCCCCCAACTGCAAATCCCAGGATTCCATAAGATGTTGAAAGTGGAACAATCGCGCTATAACAATCTAGTGTGAAAATGGCCAAGGTTTGGTTTCCAAACCTTTTATCAGCTTCTGTTGTTTGGGCATGTTGCAGCCTGTCTACATGCTTCCTGAACCACGATGCTCAGAACTGGACACAGTATTCCAGGTAAGGTCTGACCAAAGTAGTCTAGAGTGGCATTACTACTTCCTTTGATCCGGACATTATACTTCAGTTGATGCAGTCCAGAATTGAACTGGCTGTTTTGGCTGCTGTACCATATTGTTGACTCATGTTTAGTTTGTGGTCTAGTAAGACCTTTAGAACCTTTCACATAAGATGTCACTCATATATTTATGCCTTATTTCTTTTCCTGTCTACATGTAGTCCCTTGCATTTATCCCTGTTGATTTTTTTGGAGGAGTGTGAGGGTGGAGGAGTTGGTCCAGCATTCTGGAGGATATCTGGAGACATCCACCATCTTGGTTCATTGTCCTTTTCAAAGTAGCCCTCACTAGTTACAGAGAGACTAGAACATGGAGTGATGGCTTCAAAGTGCAGGAGAAGAGATTCCACCTGAACATTAGGAAGAACCTCCTGGACAGTGGAGTATGCTGCTGCATGGGAATACAATAGAGTCTCCTTCTTTGGAGGTTTTTAAGCAGGGGCTGGATGGCCATCTGTTGGGCGTGCTTTGATTGTGTCTTCTTGCATGGCAGAATGGGGTTGGACTGGATGGCCCTTGGGGCCACCTCCATCTCTATGATTTTATGGCCTTTCTGTGACGCGTGCAGAGCTGGGCCAGGCTGCACAATTCTACTGGAGATGCCTACACTCCGCTCATTGCCTCCTGTTGCCAGTTAGTGGAGCTTCATCCCTGTCTCTTCTTTCCATCTGACTGATTTATTTCATTAACTTATGAAATTACGCCTGACACTTTCCTCCCACAGTTGATCGTACATGATGTGTTTTTGGGGGGAGGGGGGAGGAGATGGGAGTATGCACAGAAATTACTTGTCACACAACCCGAAGCTCAATGACTGTAATTTTCTTATCAATGCAAAATGTGCTCACTGCTTGTAATTCTGCCTTTGGATTCCTGCTTCTTCCCAGTTAGTAACAAGAAAACTTTGTGACAGTAGGATTCAGGCTCTCTTCCTTTTGGAGATGAAAAATGGAGAAGGAAGGAAGGTCAGTCTTTTGATTGGGTGGACAGAATTCAGGAACTTAGCAAAGGTGAGGCCCTTGGCCGTGTGGCTCCAGGGCTTGCACCAAAGAGAATTTTGAAAGGACACCTTAACCAACCTTCTACATTTTTGTGTGGTGGTGGCTGCTAGTTTCCTTGTGAACAAGACATTGAATTCATTCTGGGTTTTTGTCTAAACTTTAAAACAGAGGTGGGCAACTGCATGGGGCCAAGGCCCAATCCACCTCCCAGCTCTCCCAAAGGTCCTTAAAGCAAGTCCAAATACTTGAATTTTCTTCTTCAGTCCCACTCAAAATCATGACAGGAAGAGACATTGTGTCACTTCTCCTTCTCCTTCTCCTTCTCCTTCTCCCTCCTCTTCTGCTTCCGCTTCCTCTTCCTCTTCTTCCTCCCTTGGAAAAGATTTCCCTGATGGTCCAATGACTGGTCCTTTCCACACTTCACCTTTTTCCGGAGCTGGGGTGCGGGGATTGCGTGAGCAGCCTCTGGTGACAGGTTCTCGAGTCCAGGGTCCTCCCCGCCTCTTCCTTCCACAGTGCAGCCTGGGAGTTTCCCAGGCTGTTCTGGGGCAGGAAGCACGACCGGCATGGCTCTGGAGGCTCCGCACGCCAGGTGAGTGCGCACAGGGCCCTGGAGCAATGCGTGATCGCACACCATTTTTGGCTTCTAGCCGAAAATGAAAAGATGCATGATCGGCGACTGCTGGCCCCTGGAGCATCGTGCGATTGTGAGTGCATTGTGCAGATTGCTCCTCACAATTGCGCGATGCTCCAGGCCCTCTTTCGCATGAAAAATGCCATGCGAAAAGGGCCCCATGGGAAAGTTCTTGAAGTGAGTAAGAATGGACAATGTGAGGGCCATGTGGCTGGCATATTCTGGGTGTTGTACAGTAGGCCTTTGGTATCTGCTAGGGGTTGCTTCCAGGAATCCCCATAAATACCAAACTTCATGGATGCTCAAGTTCCATTATTTACAACGGTGTAGTAAAATGGCATCCCTTATATAAAATGGCAAAACCAAAGTACATCCTGGATTTTTTGAAAAAAAATATTCAAATTGTGATTGGTTGAATCCATGAATGCAGAATCCACAGATATGGAGGGCCAACCATAGTGGGGAAAAAATAAGGTTCTCAAGCTCTGGCCTTAGTGGAAGGGAAGAGGTGGTAGATGAAGAAGAATGCTTTCCCTGCAGAGGGTCCCAGGTTCCATCCCTGACAACAAAGCAAACAGTGATTGTCAACCTGGAAAGCTCCAGAAGTTGTTGGGCTCCCCCTCCTAGAAGCTCCCACAACCATGGCTAAGCCACAACTATTTGAGCACAATTATATAATTATAGGAGTGAGGTCAGCTTGTAATGCAGACAGCTGCAATTTACGCCTGGGCCATAAAAGTTCCAAGGGCTGTGTAGCCTGTTTTGTTAGTCCTGAACTGTTGAAGAAAGATGTTCTGCTTAACCAAAAATCAGCTCCGTTGAAGTCAGATACTTTTATGAAGAGGTTTCTTTTGTTACATCCATAATTGCAGCGAGAACCTGCCTATTAACATTTGTAGTATGCCAAGAAAATCACCTTCTTTAGCCTCTCCAAAAGACCTCAATGGACCCAGCTGCCTCAAATCCAAGAACCGTCAGCAGGTGCATGCTTTTTCTACAAACTGCTTCTTTTTAAAATGTGTGGGAGCAGAGTAGAGAGAGATGAAATCCAGATTTGTGAACCCTTGTCTCTTTCTTTTCTTTCTGTTCACTATTTAAGCTGGGTCTTCCTTCCTTTTCCCATTGCTACCTTCATGCAGTCTTACTTTTTTATTTTCTCTTATTTCCAACTGTTGGACCATTCTGGCATTCTCTCTCCCCCTACCCCTTCTTCTAGGGCAAGTGGGGCTTAGCTGGCATAGAGTTTCTTTTTCTTTTGCATCTCAAAGCCTTTTGCCTTCTCACCTAAAGCCTCAAGTTTTGCTCTTTGTGTTATTTAAATGCTTGGCTATGGTAACAAGATGACCCAGGATAGACCCTGGGGTCATTGGCCTTACTTAAAAGACCACTTTTCTCAGACCTCTCTCTTTTTCTCTCTTTGCCATTTTGCTTCTACTTCCTTCCCTCTGAGCATGCTTCACCTCTCCACCAAGAATATGGTGAGTTAAGAATGAGGCTACTTTCTTACCTAATGTTTTTATCAGCTAGTTAGGGTCTTGGCTCTCTAATGCATATGTAATTGTAAAACTTATTGGTAAACTTTTCCAAAGTTTGTAACCAGAAGCTGCTTGCCTTGCTTTGTTAAGTCAGTCTCAGTTCAGGGAAGCCACACAAAGATTGGGGCATGCTTTTTCTGCTACTGTATGAAAAGAAGGCTGATTCCTAACAGTTTTAGCTTTCATAGAATTTCTTCCAAAGGGCTAACACCCTGGGAAATTGTAACTCCCAACACCAACTCCTTAGGAACAAAGAGTGGTGGATAGTGTTGCAAGGCTCATTTGCATACTTCTTCAAAGAGGGCCAGTGTGGTCCAAGGTTTAGTCTGAACTTTACGGGACCTATCCAAGGTGTCGAATCTTATATCTTCCCCCATAGGTTCAGAACTTGGGACAGTTCCTTTATCCAGGAAAGATTCGCCACCACAATTGTATCAGAATCACTGGTCTCAGGTAAGATTACACGACAACCAGCCAGCATTGCTGCCACCTGAGAGCCAGGGTGGTATAGCGGTTTAGCTGTTAAACTATGACTCTGGTGAATAGGGTTCACACCCCTACTCAGTGTCATGCCCTACTTCCAGAACATTGATTCAGAGGCTGAAACAGGGGACATGCCAGGATCTGCTGTACAGGCAGTGCCACCTCCAGCAGAGAATCCTGCCCCTTCAGACACAGAAGATAACTTGCCCTTACCTGCCTTTGCTGAGTGCGGACAACCAAGAGAGAGCCTACATCAATACCAGAGAATTTATAACCGGCAACGATTACTCAGGCAACAGCTGTGTTAGGTGACTGACCTATATAGTTGCCACTCTTCCCCTTCAGGAGTTCTCAGAGCTTATCTGACTTCTCTGTCTGCCGGATGCCATGCTGAATTCTGTGCCAGACTCTGGATTACCCTGATTGACTTCAGACTCACTTGCCTTTGAATTCTGTTTGACTTTATTTTTGACCTTGTGCTTACAGAAGAAAAGTATGTAATGAACTGGTAGCTGCTTAGTTTGTTTTGTTTGAATTATCAGCTGTGCTGCTGAGACTGAGATAGGACACTCAGCCCTGTAAACCCACTGGGTGACCTTGGGCAATTCACATTCTCTTGGCCTCGGAGGAAGGCCATGGCAAACCTCCTCTGAACAAATCGTGCCAAAGAACTTTGTGATAGGTTTGCCTTGGGGTCACTATAAGTCAGAAATGACTTGAAGGCACACAGCAACAAATTACTGCCTGTGCTCTTTCTTAAAGGATCACATTGAGACAACATTTCTGCCTAGTCTAAAAAAAATCTTGTGGTGACCAATCAGAGAGAATAAAAGTGGGCCCAAAGGGAGAATGTACCAGTTAGATTCTGCAGCCCTTTTTTAGAAATAAAACTTGGTCCTTTTATTATCATTGTTGTGTCATTTCCCACCACACCAGCTCACTCGGCTCTCCGCAAGGAGCAGAGATGAATTCTTTTGAAATGAAAAAGAGACACAGGAGACAAACAGATGTCCGGCTTGTTCATGTTCCACTTAGTCATCCCTCTCATGATGGGAATCGTTGGCTGTGCGAGATGGTCTTTCAACCTTGGTTTGTTTGCTGCTTTGGGGAGAGAGGAGACATTAATTCATGGGGGGGGGGGGTCATCCAGGGGCCAGGTTGGTCAAATTGCAAAGCCAGGCTGATCCACATACTGGCCTGCAATGCAGATCCTTTTGGAAAACTTGCAACAGTGAGCTTGCAAGAGAGCGAAAAGCACCGCCACCCATAGAATTATAGACTATTAGAATTTCATGGGGTCTCCTGGGCCATTGAGTCCAGTCCACTGCTCAGTGCAGGATCTGCAGCTGGGGCATCCCCAGCAGGGAGCTCTCTGGCCTTTTTGAAGATGCCCAGAGAAGGAGACCCCACCAGATCTCTAGGCAATTGGTTCCATTGCCAAACTGCTTTCTCTGTCAAGAAATTCCTTTAATGTTCAATTGAAATCTACCCTCCTGTAACTTCAGACTATTAGACCTGGTCTTAGCCTCTGGAGCAGCAGAGAACAGGCCTGCCCCCTCCTCTTGGTGTATTTAAAGAGTCCCATCATGTCACCCCTTAGTCTTCTCGTCACCAGGCTGAACAGGCCCAGCTCTTTCAACCTTTCCTCTCATGTTTTGTCCTCTGTACCTCTCTTCATCCTTGTTGCCCTTCTCTGAACCTGCTCAAGCTTTCTCATATCCTTCTTTCAATGAGGTGCCCAAAACTGAACACAGTACTCCTGGTGATGCCTGCCCAGTGCAGAATATAAGAGAACTACTACTTTCCTCAACTTGGAAACTATGATGCAGGCTAAAATCGCATTTGCCATCTTTGTTGCAGCATCACACTGCTGGTTCATGTTCAGCTTATGATCAACAATAATCCCTAGGTCCTTTTCACATACAGTACTGCTGAGCCATGTATCCCCCCACCCTATAAGTGTGCATTTGGTTTTTGTGCCCTAAATGTAGAATTTTGCCTTTCTCTCTGTTGGATTTCATTCTGTTCTTTCTCGGCCCAATTTTCTAGTTTGTCAAGGTCCTTTTGAATTCTGTTCCTATCTTTTGCTTTTCACCCTTGAACCTCAGCTTCTCCCTTCACCTTCACATCCTTTTACATTCAATCTCCCAGCAAACCACATGTTTCTCTTTTTAAATTCACGTATTTATTTTCCCTCCCACATTTCTCCTAGTGTGGGACCCATAGCATCTTCCATGTACACACAATGGCTGGGTCCCTGCATCACACTCGTGTAGTGTAGATCTCTGTTCATGTAGTTAAGTGGTGGTTGTGTCACATCTCCCTTCTGCTGAATACCGACACTGTGCAACCAATGTTGAATCTGTAGCCATTTCCGCACTAGACTTTTATAGCGCTATGATTCCACTTGAAACATCCTACGGAATCCTGGGGTTTGCAGTTTCGGGAGGGGCCGCCTGGCCCCTCCCGAAACTGCAAACCCCAGGATTCCGTAGGATGTTTCAAGTGGAATCATAGCGCTATAAAAGTCTAGTGCGGAAATGGCCTGTCAGCATGTCTGCTTATTGCCCCCTTGTACTACAAAGGATGCATAGTGTTTTTTCCCACAGCCATAGTGAAACAGGTGGGACACCGAAGGCACCAGTGAGGAGTTGCTCACCACTTGAGCATATTCAACTGCATGGCTAGAAGCTTATTAATTAAGCCCAACTAGAATGAAACCAACGAATCAGTTAAGTCAATGCATCAGGAAAGCTATTTGATTCAATGGCTCAACTCAAAGGCCCTCCCTCTGTTCCAGCTGCCACTGCCTTGGCCTTGGAGGGAAAGAAAAAGAACCAATATCTGTCAGACCTAATCTCCTCCCACACTGCCGTCCCCTTTTCCTTTTGTCTCACGTCTTAATTAGATTGTAAGACTGAAGGCAGGAAACTGTTTTGTTGTTCTTTCACTTGTAAAGAGCCAGGTATAGTGATTACGCTGAATACAATACAATGCCACACGATACAATACTCTGCTCAGGACTGAGGATAGGATACAGACCCACGTGAATTCGTTATACTTCTGGAACTACATCGATGCAAAAGGACCTTTGGAGGTCTTTAAAGAGAGATTGGATGGCTATTGTGCAGAGAGTGTGTTAGCAGCCGTACACCTTCGTACTTTGATATGGTTTAATGGCAGAAAAATATTAATTGGCAGATGTGTTTAATCGGCACGAAATATAAATTATATCTACTTATGGCTGGAAAGGCCATGTGAAAGAAAGAGACACTGGCTGGGAGTAGGTCAGAGATGACCTCCACGTGGCCAAGCCATAAGGATTAGCCAAGAAAGCCTGACTTAATCCTATCAACTGCCCAACCTCAGAAAACAACATGGTGCCCAGGTGCAGAGGCAAAGACCCCTGCCATGTGCATTTCCTGCCGAAGCCTAACCCAGAAACCCCACTCAACCAAGACATTGAAACAATCAGTCCATTCTAGACCCCTTTTGTTTACTCTACCAGAAAGCAATTAATTCACACCCTTTCAAGGGAGGAAACAAAGTCTCCAGTTCTGAGCAACCAGCTTTGCAGTTTATCAGTTGCTGAAGGTCTCTCTGCCAGTTGGCTTCTCGGCTGTGTACTGCCCTTAGACACACAAGTCTAAGCCATATTGCAGCTTCTTCACTACTCTTCTGGGCTGGCAATTATAACCCCAAACCCTCAGCCTCTCTATCCATAATTTTTCCTCCCTTGATCCTTCAATTAGCTCTTGTGTGAATAGTTGACTGTTTGTATCTTGTGTGCATGTATGAGTGAATTCCACTCAATAAAACACATTTTTAGTTTACTTTTGAATCTCTGTCTGGTTCTTTTCCTACATGAGCCTGTAAACATTGGTAGAAAAGTTCTCGCTAAGTTGCCTCCCTCTCATTAGCCTCCTGATTTTGAGCTAATTCATTCCCCATTTTTGCAAGGAGGTATTGACATCTCAGAGTAGCCCTTGTGGCACCCACATTTTGAGGTAACAAGTGTTTTGGTTGTGTATTCCTGCAGGGGACGTTGGACTAGATGGCCCTGGTGGTTACTTCCAACTCTTAAAAGGCTATGATTCTATGATGCTTTTAGAACTATGCTCATCCATTGTGCAAGAATCAAAACCATGAATGGGAAATTACATACATGTATGACATTGACAGCATTCCAGCCATTCTTAAGACGGGGCATTGTATGCTCATTCGGGCAGGGACTTCTCCCTCTTTGCTTTTGCTCTCCAGCACCATGCATACGGACACTACTGTATCAATAATGGATGCAGACAATAACCTTTAAATGTCATGTTTCCAATTGTTAAAAGATCCTCCAGGCTCTGCATCTGACATCGCAGCCTCCAGCAATGCTTGATCTTCCCATGTTGTTAACAACAATCGTTGTAAACACATACACACTTTTTCCCTGAGAGACACTGAAAAGCG
This sequence comes from Cyclura pinguis, assembly GCA_030412105.1. Classification (NCBI taxonomy): domain Eukaryota; kingdom Metazoa; phylum Chordata; class Lepidosauria; order Squamata; family Iguanidae; genus Cyclura; species Cyclura pinguis. The sequence continues at coordinate 4,260,597 of CM059601.1, forward strand.
TGTTTGTTTGTCCGTGATTTACATCCTGCCCACCTTGTCTACGTTTTAAAGATGCATCATTGTCCTATTTTTCCTCTCCCCAACCCCACCCTATCACTTCATCTCATAAGTAGATTACGCACCAGGAAAACTAAAATGCATTCTTTGAAGGATTTGGGGTTTTTTTTAAAAAAAAAGGATACGTGTATATAAATGGGGAAAGAGTAGAGATAATATTGAACTAATTTCTGTCAAGGGAAGATACAGTTTTCAGACAAATCCTCACTGCTCAGCAAGAAGAGATAACAGCCTCTTTTCTAAGCATAATGATACCATGCCATATAGTGTGTTTGTTTTTTTCTCAATTATTTTAATTTCTGAAGGAGTTTAGCATTGTTAAATGGTGTCTGAATACCAGCATTGAAGTATGAAATAACCTTGACAGGAAGGAAAGGGATACAGAGGTTGCAAAAACAAATCTTCCTTTCTCTGCACTGTTTAGCTTTTCATTTTTCAGATCTATATCTATGTAGCCCCAGACCTGGGCTCCAGCTTCAGGAACCATCCGTCTGCAATGCCGATCAGGAAGCTAGAGTGACAACAGGCCAGACATTGCAACTCAGAACATCACTGATTGATCCCTGTTTGGTATTAAAGTACCTTTTCCTTCAGATGTTTGGGACAACAGGGAGAATTTCTGGACTCGAAGCCTTCAGACCCTACACTCCATGGTTTCAGGCTAGTGGATAATAGCCCCTAAAAAATTTCTGGAAACAGAGTGTCCGAAACAACCAGCTTGGATTGCAGCACAGTTTCAACTTCAACAACTGGAAGAGGAGGAAGCCGCAACATTTTACTCATCTGACATTTTTTTCGGTTCTGTTTGTTAATCACTGCAAAAAATATCTATATATCTGTTATTGCTGTTGTTGTTGTATGCCTTCGAGTTGTTTCTGACTTATGGTGAGCCTGGGGCGAACCTATCACAGGGCTTTCTGGGGCTGAGAGTGTGTGACACAATCAAGTGGGTTTCCATGGCTAAGCAGGGATTTGAACTCTGGTCTCTAGGACTATAGTCCAACACTCAGAACACTACTCCATGCTGAGTCTCCGTATCTGCTTTCAAGACACCTGTCGGCTTATAGCAACCCCATGAGTTTCATAGGGTTTTTCTTAGGCAAGGAATACTCAGGTGGTTTTGCCAGCTTCTTCCTCTGAAATACAGCCTCCCACACCAGGTATTTGTTGGTGGCCTCCCACTCAATTACTCACCAGGGCTGCCCCTTCTTGGCTTCCAAGATCGACAGGATCTGATGCCTCTATATATCTATGGCCATTTCCGCACTAGACTGTTATAGTGCTATTATTCCACTTTCAACATCCTATAGAATCCTGGGGTTTGCAGTTTAAACTGCACACCCAGGACTCCGTAGGATGTTGGGAACAGAATAATAGCACTATAACAGTCTAGCACAGAAATGGCCTTTGACAGCAGCAATCCCAGTTAATTCTCTCACTGGGGAAGGGAAATCTGTTTTAGGTTTTAACATGTACTTTAAAGGGGCCATATCCCAAGTGCTGAACCATATCCCAAAATAAATTTGGCATCTTTGTTAGCTTTTTTTAATAGTTCAGGCTAAAACCTGGCTGGATTCCCTGACCTACTGACAGGAGCCCCCAGACAGCACTGCTAGCTTGTCCTACAAACAGGAAACACTTTCAAATAGAGGGTAGCTCTCTGTAAAGTAGGACTCACGGCCCCATCATTATCTGTGACTTCGTTCCGCCTTCTGCCCCATTCTTCCTAAATTCTGCCTTGTGAGAAGGAGCCAGACAAGCCTTGAGCATAGCCAGCCGATCACAGTTCGTGGAACGCTGGGCAGGGGGCTATAGGGGAAAGAATATAAAACCAGAGGCTGGTCTGTTGAACTGTTTGATAGGGCCAGGTAGAAATAGCGTTAGTGACGGGGGCATTTGGGAATGGATTGACTCTTGAGAAGATCAGGTGAGGAAGAAGAGGGCAAAACGGGCAGGGAGGACCCAAACAACTACTACCAAATCAGCCTGGCATCAATACCAGGAAAGGAGCAGATCTTACAGACAGTCTGTAAGAAAGAAATTCCATGATCACTAAAAGTCAACATGGATTTCTCAAAAACAGACTAATCTGACCTCTCTCTCTTTTTTTCATAGAATCATAGAATCATAGAGTTGGAAGAGACCCCCGGGGCCATCCAGTCCAACCTCCTGCTATGCAGGAACATCCATCAAAGCGTTCCCAACGGATGGCCATCCAGCCTCTGCCTCAAAACCTCCAAAGAAGGAGACTCCACCACACTCCATGGAGGCAGCAGATTCCACCGCCAGACAGCTCTGACCATCAGGAAGTTCTTCCTGAGATTCAAGTGGAATCTCCTTTCCTGTAGTTTGAATCCATTGCTCCTTGTCCTGGTCTCTGGAGCGGCAGAGAAGAAGCCCGCTCCCTCCTCAACATGACATCCCTTCAAATATTTGAACATGGCTGTCATATCCCCTCTTAACCTTCTCTTCTGCAGACTAAACATACCCAGCTTCCTAAGCTGTTCCTCATAGGGCATGGTTTCCAGTCCCTTCGCCATTTTGGTTGCCCTCCTCTGGACACGTTCCAGCTTGTCAATATCCTTCTTGAATTGAGGTGCCCAGAACTGGACACAGGATTCCAAACAAGGCCTAACCAATGTAGAATAGAGTGGTACCATTGCCTCCTTCTGTCTAGACACCATACTCCTATCGATGCAACCAAGAATCATGTCAGCTTTCTTGACTGCTGCATCACATTGCCAACTCATGTTCAGCTTGTGATCTACCAAGACACCCTAGATCCCTTTCACACGTCCTGCTATCCAGCCACGCGTCCCCCATCCTATATTTGTACATTCCATTTTTTCTGCCTAAGTGCAGGACCTTACATTTCTCTCTGTTGAATTTCATTTTGTTGGCTTTGGCCCAGCTCTCCAATCTGTCAAGGTCATTTTGAAATTTGATCCTGTCCTCTGAGGTATTAGCAACCCCTCCCAATTTGGTGTCATCTGCAAATTTGATCAGCATGCCCTCCGCTACTTTATCCAAGTCATTGATGAAGATGTTGAACAGCCCTGGGCCCAGGACAGAGCCCTGTGGCACCCTGCTAGTCCCTTCTCTCGAGGATGAAAAGCAGCCATGGTGTTCAACCTTTGGGTTCGGTTGGTCAACCAATTACCAATCCACATAACAGTAGCCCTGTCTAGCCCGCATTTTACTAGCTTCTTTGCAAGAATGTCATGGGGAACATCCTCGACATATAAGGCTACTCCTCCTCCTTTCTTGTTTGATCTGTTTCCGCAAAATAGGTTATACCCCCCTATTCCTACATTCCAATCGTGAGATTCATCCCACCAGGTTTCAGTGATGCCTATTAAATCATATTTATTTTGTTGTACTATGAGTTGGAGTTCATCTTGCTTATTCCCCATGCTCTGCGCATTAGTGTAGAGACACTTGAGACCATGTGCCCTTCCCGGAAGTCCTGTACTAAAGTTACTTTCCTTCCCCCTGTTGGTCTCTAGTTCTACTTGGCCTGCCCTATCTATATCATTTGGGCTATTTTTCGCAGCACTCTCTGAATCCTTACCCAGAATAATACTGTCTCCCTCTCCAGTCAAACTCAGTTTAAAGACCTTCTGATCCGTTTTGGAAGATGGTTAGCAAAAACATGTCGGCCGATGGCTGTGAGGTGCAGGCCATCCCTTGCCAGAAGACCATCTTCATGGAAATGGAGGCCATGATCCAAAAACCCAAATCACTTCCGGCGGCACCATCTTTGGAGCCAGTTGTTGATCTCCACCATTCTTCTTTCCCTTTGTGGGCCATGTCCTTCCACAGGGAGGAGAGACGAAATGACAACCTGCACACGAAGGTCCTTCAGCTTCCTACCCATAAGCTCGTAATCCTCCGGTGAAAGCTGTGCCTCGCTGTGTCGTTGGTTCCGACGTGAACCAAAAGGAGGGGGTTGCGGTCAGTGGGCTTGACCAGTCTCGTTAGCCTCGCTGTTATGTCATTGATTCTGGCCCCAGGGAGACAGCACACCTCACAATTGATACTGTCAGGTTGCAAATGTTTGGTTCCGTTCCTCTCAGCAAGGAGCCCCCAACCACTAGAACTCATCTCCTCTGAGGCTTGTCCGGGGATACTCGAAGAGCAGATTCTGTCATGGCCGCCTGAACCTTCTGTTCGCGCTGAGACTGTTGGTGCTACTGCTGTTGGATTTCGTTCTGCTGGCGTTGGGGTTCCTGCCCCTGATGTTGGATTTCCTCTTGGTGACATTGGATTACTGGATTATCTCTTCCTGCTGTTCCATTTCCTGCTGTTCCACTTTTACAGAGTTACAAGCTTGGTGGATGAAGGGAATGCTGTGGATGTAGTGTATCTTGATTTCAGTAAGGCCTTCCTGCAAATAAGGTGGTAAAATGTGGGCTAGATAATGCTACTTTATATGGATTTGTAATTGGCTGACTGACCAAAGACAAAGGATGCTCACCAATTGCTGCTATTCATCCTGGAGAAAAGTGACTAGTGGGGCGCCACAGGGTTCTGTCCTGGGCCCCGGGCTATTCAACATGTTTCTCAATTATTTGGATGAAGGAGTGGAGGGCATGCTCATTAAATTTGCAGATGACGCCAAATTAGGAGGGATAGCTAACACCCCAGAGGACAAGATCAGAATTCAAAATGACCTTGACAGATTAGAGAGCTGGGTCAAAATTAACAAAATGAATTTTAACAGGGAGAAATGTCAGGTACTACACTTAGGAAGAAAGAATGAAATGCACAGATAGAGGATGAGTGACAACTGGCTTGACCACAGTACATCTGAAGGGGACCTAGGGGTCTTAGTGGACCACAAGCTGAACATGAGTCAACCTTGTGATGCAGCAGCTAAAAAAGCCAATGCAATTCTGGGCTGCATCCATAGGAATATAGTGTCGAAATCAAGAGAAGTAATAATACTACTCTGTTCTGCTTTGGTTAGACCTCACCTGGAATACTGTATCAGGCTCTGGGCATCACAATTCAAGAAGCATAGTGACAAGCTGGAACGTGTCCAGAGGAGAGTGACCAAAATGGTGAAGGGTCTGGAAGCCATGCCCTATGAAGAGCAGCTTAGGAGCTGGGCATGTTTAGCCTGATGAAAAGAAACATGATAGCCATGTTTAAATATTTGAAGGGATGTCATGTTGAAGATGGAGCAAGCTTGTTTTCTGCTGCTTCAGATATGAGGACATGGAGCAATGGATTTAAAGTGTGTGTATGTTGGTGTGTGTCTGAATTTAAATTACTGCAAAAAGGAGATTTCACCTAAACATCAGCACTTCCTGACATTAAGAACCATTTAACAGTGGAATATTCTGCCTTGGAGTATGGTGGAGTTTCCTTCTTTGGAGGTTTTTAAAGAGACGTCCACTTGCTGGGGGTGCCTTGAGAACTTATTCTTGCATGGCAGAAGGGGGTTGGACTCGATGACCCTTGTGGCCTCTTCCAACTCTGATTGTAACAACAGCCTAAAGTGGATGCAGGTTCCACCTCACTGAGATAGAAATTATGAACCCAATTTCCTGAAAGGTACTTTGTCCTCCTCTTTACGGCCTCATTTTGTGTCCCTTTGTATTAGCCTTCTCACAGAACAGATGATGAAGCCTAAGATGAGACCAAACAGCATTCTAATACAATGCACTATTTTAAAACCGGATAATCCATTTACTCAGGATTTGGTCCAACTAAACTCCAGAATATGCAACACCCCCTTCTTTTTTATTAAATGAATCCATCAAATCCACCACAAATGAAGCTCAAAACGCCTCTTTAATACACAAATAAAAGAACACATTTAATTCATCTCCTGTCTCTAAATACGTCGAACACACACACTCACAGATGTGTAAAAAATTAATTATAGAGCAAGCCTATCCGTTTATATACTTGCTGCCACCCAGGCGTAATAATGCAGAAATATTATTTTAACATATTCATAAAAGCACAAAGCCATCAATTAATTCGCTTAACGTGCCACCATCACCTTGAACAAATTAATGAAAACTTAAAGAATGCAAGGATTAAACTTTCATGTGGTTTCTCAATTGTTGTTCAGCACATTTTCTTCTTTCTTTCTTTCTTTCTTTCTTTCTTTCTTTCTTTCTTTCTTTCTTTCTTTCATCACTTTAACAAATTTAACGTAGCCAAGATTCAACAATCAAGCTGCATGGTGAGTGTCTTCCTTATTTATTTATTTATTTAAAATATTTATTGTTCTGTGTCTTCAAGTAATTTCCAACTTAAAGTGAGTTTATCACAGGGTTTGCCTGGCAAGATTTGTTCAGAGAGGGTTGCTTTGCCTTCCTCTGAGGCTGAGAGAATGTGACTGGACCAAAATCAGACAGGGTGGTTCCATTCAAACCTGGATATCCCAGAGTCCTAGCCTAATGCTCAAGCCACCACTTCACGTCGGCTCTAAATTATTTATATCCTACCTCTGTCAGAGAATCTCAAACAATAAATATCAATATTGCTATTGATCACTTAATAACTAATTAAATAAGAACAATAAATAATAATAACCATAATTGTGAGAGTCTGAAATATGTATTAAAACACTTATCACTTAAAACCAGACCATTTAAAAGCAGTAAAAACTATCTATGATAATGCCAAACATGCCACATCTGCAAATTAGCACTGTTGACTCCAGCCCTGAAGGCTCTAATAAAAAGTCATGTTTTCCTGGCAGTAGAATGACTCACCGTTGGCACCAGTCAGGTCTGGGACGGGGGTGAGAATATTCCATAGCCAGGGTGCCACGGTGGAGAAGGCCCTGTTCCCATGCCCTCCCACAATGTATTGGCCCTTTGATGGGACAAACAGGAGAGCCCCTTCAACAGAATCATTACTCAGATGGGGATGTGACTGTTACTCCGATGGAAAAACCCTATCCCAGGGTCTACAATTTGATATTAAATATGATTCCACATGCCTGAGAGGTCACCGGATGGGCACGTAGGCAGCAATGGTCAAAGATCGAAAACCAGGTCAGGCCAGTAAAATCCCCGGTCATGTAGCCCCAGGAGACCTCAAGCTGTGCAAACTCCCAGTAAACAAAGGGTCCACAGCCCCAAGAAGCCAACTTGGGGGGATTAGTGTGTTTGCCCCAAGTTGAGCAAATATTCCATCAAGCGAGGACCATTTACATGAAGTCACACCACAAATGAACACAGCTGAAAATCCTGAGACTTTGGCAACACCTTGCAATCCCATCACACAAAGGAAGTTACCATGGCAGAGCTTCGTTATCGCTCCAACACCCATTGTTCTCCCTGGGAAAGGATTAGTCCTCCAGGTACCTTTTCCCCTACAAATAGTCCCAGTTTTTGAGCGGTTCTTTGGATCACTCCCAGTCATCCCAGCAGACCGTTTCTCCGTCCATTGAGTAATCCCCTCAGCCCTCTCCGTGCTGAGCCCAACTTCTCTACTGTTTTTCCCGAACCAAGGACTTCAGGAAAAAGGTGCAGTATCACCCCAGCTACACCCCTTCCATACTCCCCTATCCAGTTTCCTCTCTTTTGCTTCTTAATAGGTCTTGAGTGAGAGTGAGTGATTGCGTTGGTGCGTGAGACTTTCCTTCAATAAAATAATTTATTGGACATTTTTCTTTGGTTTTTGGCTTGGCCTGACCCATAAAAACTGGGTAAAAAGACCCGCTAGGTTACCCTGCCTCTCGCATTGCTATTGCTCGTCCTCTGGCTAATTTCCATTCCCCATCACGTGGAGCACGTTGAGATGTCCCCCAAGGGACCCCAGAAATCAGGGTAACATGACGAACCTTGGCAGGGGGCATAGCAACAGGGCTGCCCTAGCAGCAAAGAGGATTAAAATTGATGGGTTGTTGGCTATCGAACTCAGGCTAGCCAGAGGGAAGTGCTAGGTGGGGGAGTGCCTAACAGAAAAATAGCTGAAACAGGGTTTTGAAGGGAGAGTTTAGAGAGTTCCATCCAGGTGTCCGAGGAAAGAGGAGAGAGATTGTACAAGAGAGTGAGAGAGTTGGAGAAGTGTTTGCTGGCTTAGAGCTATAAGTGTTTTGCTGTTTGATAATCTTTAATTGCCAGCTACCTTTTTCCTTGTCAGTTTGTTCAATAAAGATTTTATTAATTTTTTTAAAAAGAGCAGTCTCCATAAAGTGCATCTTTGATCTGCATCAATTACACGCACTACCACCAGTGACACATTCACTGGGACAAACCTGAGAATGCTTTGCCCTATATCTACAAGAGTGTGGGTTTAGGGAAAGCAGAAGAATGATATAAGTGTGGAGAGGGAGCCAGGGGGTGGTAAAACTATAGAAGGGTGCCGCTTCTCTAAGAAGGGAGAATTTAAAGCAGACCTGATTTGTCATAGGTCCGGCTTGGCCCAGATCTCCACGTTTTGACAAGGGATTCTTGAACTGGCAGGGGACTGGATTCGATGAGATCCCTTGGGATCCCTTCCAACACTATGGTTCTACGATTCTTACTAGATGGTACCAGTTCAGTTTCTCTCATCCAAAATGCTTGGGACCACAAGTGTTTCGTATTTCAGATCTTTTCAAGATATTGGAACACCTATAAAGGCAGATTCAGGGTTGAACATTAAGACAATAAAAATAATGACTGCAGATGATTTACATAACTTCAAAGTAGATGATGAAGACATTGCAGTAGTTCAAGATTTTCAGTACCTTGGCTCAGTCATTAATCAGAAAGGAGGCTGAAGTCAAGAAATCAGAAGAAAGCTAGGACTTGGAAGGGCAGCTATGAAGAAACCAGACAAGATCCTCAAGTGAAAAGATATATCATTGAATACTAAGGTTTGGATGGTTCATGACACAGTGTTTCCAATTTCCATGTATGGTTGTGAAAGCTGGACAGTGAAGGAAACTGATAGGAAGAAAATCAACTCATTCAAAATATGAGGTGCTGGAGAAGAGTTCTACGGGTACTTTCGACTGCTGAAAAGACAGATGAATGGGTCCTAGAGCAAACTGAGCCTGAACTCTCCCTAGAAGTCAAGATGGCTAAACGGAGACTGTCATACTTTACGTGTAATATAAGACACGAGTCATTAGAAAAGACAGTAATGCTTTGTAAGGTAGAAGGCAGCCAGAAAAGAGGAAGACAAAATTATGAGTGAATAGACTCAGTGGTGTAGCTTGGCGTGAGTGGGGTGGAGGTGGTGGCGTGGCTATGCTGTGCAATCGTGTGGCTACAGCACATGTGGGCATGGCTATGGCATGTGTGGGCATGGTTACAGGACATAGGGGAGCTGATGTGGCACACGGAGTAGGGCTATGGTGCACGGAGGAGGAGCTACAGCACACGTGGGCTTGGCTACGGCACAATGGGGAGAACGTACAGCGCGTAGGGGCAAGGCTGTGGAGTGCGGGGAGGCAGGCAAGGAGTGGTGGTGCCCCCAAAAAATGCCACCCAGGGTGCACCACCCCATCTCCCACCTGTCCCTACCTGACCGAGTAGACTCAATCAAAGAAACCACATCCCTGAGTCTGCAAGACTTGAGCCGGGCAGTTAAGGACAGGGAGACTTGGAGTTCTCTCATGCATAGGGTTGCTGTAAGTTGAAGTCAACTTGACAACAGTTAACAGCCACAATATCTGCATCTACACGAAGCACAGCACTGTACAGGAGATCTTCGGGGAGCCCACGGACAAATGAGCAGGAAAACCACAGCCACCGCTTTAAGCTGAGCTCTGCATTTGGATTCCTCCTTTTCCACAGATCATCACCTGTCTGTCCAATCTCACATCTCTCTGCAGCCTCGCCTCTCATCTGTTTGCCGCTTGTGTTGCGTATGAGATGTGAGGGTGGACAGAGATGTGAGGAGCGCCACAGCCGCTGCGTCAAAGGTAGAAATGAGCAGCTGGAGGCAAAAGGCTTTGGCTTTTGGAGGTTTTCAGATTTTGGATTTCCAGGTAAGGGATACTCAACCTATAGCACTATTTTTCTTTCTTTCTAGTCCTTTGAACTTCCCTAAAGTGATGAGATTCACTATAGAGTAAGCTGCCATAGAATGAGTATGGCGAAAGACATCTAATAGCATGAAAGCAACAAACAGAACAAACAGGCACACAGGTTTCCGGATCACAGCCTTTCCCACAAAGGGGAAATTTATTTCTATTTAAATCCTTAGACTGGTTCTAATCTCTGATATCTTATCCAATATCCCTCTTATCTCTGAAGACATATCTTAGGCCATTTCTGCACTAGCTTGTTATAGTGCTGTTATTCCACTTTCAACATCCTATGGAATCCTGGGGTTTGTAGTTTAGGGAGGGGCCTCAAAGGTCATCCTCAAAGGCCCCTCCCTAAACTGCAAACCCCAGCATTCCATAGGAGGTTGAAAGTGGAATCATAGCACTAGAACAGGCTAGTGTGGAAATGGCCTTAGGGTATGTCAATATTTCCCTAACAAGAAATTGCAGAAATCATGCAGGCAGATTACCCTTCTTCTTTTTTTTTTAATAATCTTGGAGCAAAAACATACCCATAATTAGCAATGTAGTTGCCAAGAGTTACAGCCTTAAAAAAAGGAATGAAATGGAATTAGGTTTAGTTATGGCTGACTCCCCCCTTTGCTGACTTAAGACTGAAACACACAGCAGTGTTGTTCTTTGAGTATCAGATCGGCCATTTCTGGGTTCTCAAAATGCATTGTTGCGTTTTGCACAAAAATCTTTATGAACTTTTACGCTCATGTCAAAACCAATCAACAACTGTTCAAAAACATTTTCAGCCCCTGAAAGAAAGAAAAAATTGGAAATCTTTCATTTTCATATGCAAGCTCAAAATAAAGCAGAGATCGATAGCCCTGATTTTATTCATCAGTGCAAGTTCAAATTACTGTCTTTTCTAGTCAGTCAGGTCTTCTCATGATATGGCTAAAGTACAACAGGCTCCGTTTAGTCATCTTGGCTTCTAGGGAAAGGCCAGTCTTAATTTGCTCTTGGACCCATTTCTTTTTTCTATTTAGGACTCCACGGTATCTGCAGAACTCTTCTCCAGCACAGCATTTCTTTTTTAAAATTTTATTTTTATCACAAATGTAAAAAGAAAGCATAATATAGTTCTATCATAATATCATATACATTATCCTTGTAACAATGTACAGATAACATACAGGTAGAGGAACAGTTTCCAAGGCAGGGTAAGAAGGAGGGAACACAACTTTTGTTTTGTTTTAATTTCACTTTATTTAGAAATTAGCATATATACCAAGTGTTGCCCAGGATTTTATTTTCTCACAGGTAATACTTGTTAGAAAGGTTTGAGATCCTGCGCTTCTAATTCCCCAAACTGTCTTGTCCAGTACCTGTAACTTTTCCGCATATTCCCCAGTCCAATCTGTATTCAGAGTTACTACTATGGAGGGGCTGGGTTCCTGGGGGAATTCACTGCCCTCCTCCTTGCTGCTAGACCTCATCTCCATAGCAACCAGCCAAGCCCAAGAGCTCTCTGGCTGAGAATTCTAAAGCCCCCTCCCTAAACTGCACCCACAGGATTCCATACAATCTTCTCAGTCGGCCAATTATATGAGGTCTTCTTGCCTCACAGAGACAAACAGACAGACTTTGATATATTAGATATCAAGGAACTTTGTTGTGATGAGTTTAAAAGCTGATTGTCCAGCACCACATTTCAAATGAGTTGATTTTCTTCCTGTCAGTTCTCTCCACTGTCCAGCTTTCACACCCATACATTGAAGGTGTTGCACTGTTGGATTCCCCGCTCAGCGATGAAGCCCACTGGGTGACCTGGGACGCATTACAGACTCTCAGACCCAGAAAAAAATCCCTGGTAGTTCTCTTTAGGGCCGCCATAAGTCAGAACCAACTGGAAGGCAAACAACAACAGAACAGCAATGCTGTGGGTGAACCTGACTTTGGTATTTAAAATACGGGTTTGCATGGTTGATACTGAAAGATATAGCAAGATATCTATGTGTGTATGAGGGTGCCTATAGGTATATTGTTTTGGAAATAAAACGCAGTCCCTCCCTCTGGTGTATCGCTGGAGCTGAAGTGGACATTATCTGAGCCAAGCACTTGGCAGTGATTAGCATCCCTGGTGTTTAATTGTGCATTGTTGTTTTGTTTTGTGTTTAATCTCACTTTTCTTCTGCTTTCCATTCGCTCGCTGTTATCTGCTTGACGCGGTGCTTCGACTCCCACAAATGCTTCTGGGAGACAAGGGGTCTCTGTGGGTGCCCCCATGCCCATTCCTTCAGCTTCCTCTCCCCCATGAAGAATGATACCTAAAAACTGTGCGGAGCGGAGGAGAACGGGAAGGAATTGTGAAATACGGGGCCATAGATAACCATGCAGTAACCAATGAAAAACACACAGAAAGAGGTTGGGTTAACCAGCTGAAATTACTTTTAATGAACAATTGAGGCACAGATAAAGCTTAACATTTAAATACCAGTATGCTAATGCATCCCGCCTGGCTGCAGACAATATAATTGTTCCTCCCTTGGTTCTTTCAGATCACTGACAGGCTGTCTCTGCTTGGTCCTCAAGATACTGTACCCCACCCCACAGCTTGCTTCCTGATAAAGAAGGGGAAATTCTTTCAACCTTTTCCTGTAAAGAACAAAACCTTTGCAAACCCCAGGTTGAGGACTGGAGTCTAGCCAGCCCCTTGTAACATACGTGTATCATTTGTACATCTACATAAGCCCTACTGCATCCAAAGAAGAAGCTCATGAGAAACAGCCAGTTGTCTTAAAGCTGCTGCTACATTTCCCTTTTTCACTTTTCCCCTGTCCTTCCTCCTTCTTCTGCTGCAAGAGACTAACATAACTACTTCTTTGAAAAATGCATAGGTCAAAGATACTGCTTTCATTGTTGTTGTTGCTGCTGCTATGATTATTATAGTTATCATTATTATTTTTTTATTATTATTAAGAGTCTTTCCTGGGCAGAGATAACCTAGCCATTCTAGTTCATGCACTTGTTACCATGGTGGATCAGCCCGAGCCCGGGGTATAACATTTAATAGTAATAAAATTGGAGAGAGAGAGAGAGAGAGAGAGAGAGAGAGAGAGAGAGAGAGAGAGAGAGATATCCATCCATCCATCCATCCATCCATCCATCCATCCACATGCTGGATGGATGGATATATATTGCGTGCTCATCCGGGGGGGATGAGCACGCAAAACAGCACGGCCGAGCAGCCAAAAAATAAAGTAAAAACCCTGGTCAGGCCAGTAATTTTCCGTCACGTTGCCTCAGGAGACCTCCAGGCACGCACAGGTAAAAGCCCCATCAAAAGTACATTAAGCACACAAAAGGATCCCCTGCACCGATACCAGCTTGACAGATTACAATCTGACTGTCAAGCGAGGGCAATCTCCCTACGGCCGAGGCTATTGTCAAATCCCGGCAGAGGCAATCAAAACCCATCAAGCTGGAGATGTCCGTCGTTAAGAACTTTGTTTAGCTCTTTTACCTATTGTTCTCCCCGGGAAAGGGTTAGTCCTCCAGGTACATTTTCCCCTATAAAAACCCCCTACTTCAAGCGGTTCCTTGGATCGCTCCCGGCTTTCCTCCCCGCTTGCCGTCACTTTGTCTGCCGAGCGTTCCCCTCAGCCTCCACGTGCTGAGCCTCACCGCTCCCGATTCTCCGCTTCAATTTCGGCTTCTTGGACACCTAGATCAGGTAGAGTATCACCCCGAAAACCCTCTTCAAAATCCCCTATCTCTTTTCCCACCTTTATTTTCTTAGGCTCTGAGTGAGGGAGTGTGAACATGCGTAAGTGCGCAGTGACTGACTTTTGTTACCCTGATTTCCGGGGTCCCTTGGGGGACACCTCAATGTGCTCCAAATAATGGGGAATGGGAATTAGCCCGAGCACAAGCTGTAGCGCTACGAGAGGCAGGGTAACCTAGCGAGATCTTTAAACCCAAATTTTACTGGGTCAGGCCAAGCCAAAAACCAAGCAAAATTGTCCAATAAAATGATTTTATTGAGGGAAATTCACTCATCCATGCACACAAGCTACACACAATCTCACATTCACACAAGGGCTAGCTGAAAGAGAAAGGGAGGAAAAATTATAGAGAGGCTGAGGGGTTTGGGGGATTTATAATTACCAGTCCAGAAGAGCAGTGAGGAGCAGAAATGTATTTTGGCTTAGGTGGGACCTAAGGGCAGTTCTCATTCAGGAGTCAGAGGGACAGAGCAATGGGTAGACCTTCAAGAGACTGCACTGGGCCTCCTCAAATCAGGGGTATTTGTACCTTGAAAATAACCTGTGGCTGTGAAGGTTCCAGATGCAAGACAAAGGGAACCCGTTGTGGTCAATGGGTCTTTTGCTTGTTGATGGGCTTAGTGCTTTGATTGACAAAGACGTGATGGATGTTTTAATAGCTGTCTATTGTGGGTGCTGTGAGGAAAGAGGAAGGAACCCAGGTGTACAAGGGACGGATATCTGTCGATCAGTGTCCTGGTGGGCTCCTCACTGTTGGATTCCTTGGAAAAGTCCAGCTTCTATTTAAGCCTATTATCCACAGGAATGGTGTGTATTTGCCTGACAAACGACTCGGTCTTACCTGGAGGAATTTTGGAGCTGACCTATGCTTCTCACATTTACAGTCAAATTCTTTCCCTCGCTCGGTTTGACCTCTCCGTCACCTCTCAGGCTTGAATTTGATATCAGAGCCAATAAAATGTGTTGCCAATTACATGTGATGCCAATTAGGTATGGTGCCCATCCAAACCATACTGATATTGGGGACTCCCAAAGCGGGGCCTTACACTTTCAATAAAAATAAAATAAAAATCATTTATGATACCTTTCTGCTTGGTTTTTGGTCTGACCTGACCTGGTATACACTGGGCTCTAAGATCCCTCTGAGTTACCCTGCCTCTCACTTTGCCAACGTGTGCTCTGGCTAATTCCCATTCCTCATATTATATTGGGCACGGTGACCAGGACCCCGGGAAATCAGGGTAACACACTGATAACCTTCCAATTAGGCCACTGTAATGAAATCTATATGGGGCTGCCCTTGGAGACAACTTGGAAGCTGCAATTGGAGCAGCATGACTCCTGGCTGGAGTACAATATAGACAGCATATTGTGCCAGTCTTAAAAGCATTCTACTGGCTGCCAATACATTTGCAGCCTGAATTCAAGGTGTTTGTCATGACATTTAAAGCCCTAAATGGCAGTGATGTATTTAAGTCTTTTACTCCAAGTCTCAAGTCAAGTCTCAAGTCCTTGAAGATACTTTCGAGTCAAGTCTCAAGTCTGGAAGCCAACTTCATACCCCAATCAAAATTCCAGAATTATTGGATAGAGTGAAGTAAATTCAGTTTTAACAATTTAAGCAGAGTGGATTCTCTACATTTGCAATTTTGTCATCTGCAGCTTAGAAATTGGGAATAGGATCCTATCTTACTCCCCATTACTGAAAATTCAAAAGCTTTAGAAGGAAGGATCCTTCTTTCTCAAGCCCATTGCCTTACACATTTGCTGTTCCCCTCTGAGAAATGCACCTGCGCTCTGGAAGTGAGTCTCGTCTTCTGCTCTTAGGAAAAGTTTTAGAAGGCTCCTCTGATATGCAGTGGGGACAGGCTGCCGAGCAGACCTCAAGCCTGCCTCAAGCCAGTTGCCTGACCCATTTGCTGTTCCTCCCTGAGAAATGCGCCCACACTTTGGGCTCGGGACAGATTGTCCTGTGACCAGTAGGCAAAAGGCGATGGAGGCGTTGTTCGAAGTCGTAAGGTTTCGGGATGAATGTGTTACGTTATTGAACCAAAGGCAGCAAGTCAGTCATTAAAAATATACAAGTCTTGAGTTGAGTGGAGTCAGTGCATCATTTATGGCCGAGTCGAGTCCGAGTCAAGTCACTGAAGTGACTTAAGTCTGACTTGAGTCTGAGTCTATCGACTCAAGTCTACATCACTGCTAAATGGCTTGGGATCTCAATACCTGAGGGAGTGCCACTCCCCATACGTGCATACCCAAGGATTGAGATCTGATCAGAGGACACTCCTCTGTGTCCCACCGGTGAGGTCAATACAGAGTTTTGGGACGTGGGAGAGGGCCTTCTCAGCTGTGGAACCCCCGAATGTGGACTTCCCCCACCCCATTTAGACACCTTGTTTGTGACAACACTCATGTCATCCAGGTGCCAAA
Source organism: Cyclura pinguis (assembly GCA_030412105.1). Classification (NCBI taxonomy): domain Eukaryota; kingdom Metazoa; phylum Chordata; class Lepidosauria; order Squamata; family Iguanidae; genus Cyclura; species Cyclura pinguis. The sequence continues at coordinate 4,276,833 of CM059601.1, forward strand.
TCAAAACTTGGCTGTTCATCAAAGCTTTTGGGCCTCATTAATTCATAATTCATTAATTCAAACTGATATACATATACATACATACACACACACACACACACACACATATATATATATATAGTGGTTTTTTAATTTATTTTTCTTGTATGTTATATTTTAGAACTTCAGAAACAATCAAACATGTAAATAGAGTTTTTCCAAAAGGATAAGATATTAGAAACTCATAAACTAGAAATTAAACAGGTTACACTGTGCAAGTAGTTCAAGTCATATCTATCTAAAAGAGGGAAACCTAAAAAAACAGAAGAATTGGCCACAGTTATATACAGTTATATATGGGTTTAAAAACTTCTACATTTTATAAATCTGTTTTTAACTAGCTATATTGTTTAATATGTTTTTAGTTTATTTAAATTATCTTGCTGTTTTTAGCCTATTTAACCTGTTTTAATGCTATTTGTAAGTCACCTTGAGATCTCTCAATATAGCACGGGGTGCAAATATTTTAATAAATAAATAATATTTATTATTATTTAAGATATTCCTCTATTGTTTCCCAGTCTGCAAGGGCTCTCGAGCTGATGGACAAATAACAATCATTGAAACGACACAAAGACAACCACTACAACAAGAATAACAACAACAACAACATTTAAGAAGGATGTTGACAATCTGGAATGTGTCCTGAGAAGGCAACAAAGATGATCAAAGACCTGGAAACTGAGTCTCATGAGGAACAACTGAGGGAGCTGGGAATGTTTAACTTGGAGAAGAGGAGACTGAGATGTAAAATGATAGTGTTACTGCCCTGGCTAGTCCGAGCTTTGGGGATATTAAAAGATATCCTTTTGATATCATAATTCGGCTTCACTTCTCTATTCCCTTCCACGTGCTTGCAAGGCCACCGGACAAGCACACAATCAAGCTCGGCCGTTAATTGCCATAATATTCAACCAACAATACAGGCAGGCCAGGAATAGCTGACTCACTGCTTTAGGAGACCTCCAGGCAAGTACTCTAATCAAGTATGCACGCCACTTACAAAAGAGCCTCTGCCCCGCAATGGCAGCTGGATGGGTAACCTATACAATACCCAAGTACTCTGCTTTTGCATACTGGCTACTCTATTGAGAACCTCTGCGATAACTCAATCATTCAGATTCTGACCTTTCGGAGGCTTTGTCTCCAACTCCAAATCTATTGTTTTCCCCAAGTATGGCATAGCCTGCGGCCACAATTCTCCTTATAAAAACCCTGGATTCCGAGACCTTCCTCGGATCGCTCCCGAGTTTCATCCCGCCTTGCTGCCGCTTTGCTTGGCGAGCCTCCCCTCAGCTCCACGTGCTGAGCTACGTCGCACCCCAGCCTCGCTCTCTATTTTTCCGGGCTTCGGGACAGGTGAAGTATCACCCAAACCGGCAACCCCTCTAAAAATCCCTCTATACCACTCCAACCTTTATTTTCTTTACTTATCTTGTGTGAGTGTGTCGCATACACTGTTTTGCTTGTGTTTGTAACAAAACATCATTTATTGCTTCAACTTCTGTGTGCTCCTTGACTCGACCTGACCCCGTAGACATAGGGTTCAAGATCTCGCTACGTTACCCTGCCTCTCGTAACGCTAAGCAGTGCTCTGAGCTAATTTTCCCCACCTTTAGTTGAGCACATTTTGGTGTCCCTCTCGGGACCCCCAGTACACAGGGTAACAATAGCCATCCTTAAACACTTGAAGGGATGTCAGGTAGAAGGCAAAGCAAGCTTATTTACTACTCCTTCAGACACTAGAACAAGAATCCAAGGATTCAAATGAGGAGAAAAGAGATTGTGCAAGAGCAGTTTGTCTGTGTAGTAGACTGCCTCAGAACATGATAGACTTTCCTTTGAAGGTTTTCAGACAGAGGTTGGATGGCTGCCTCTTGGGGTGGTTGAGCTGTAGAGCCCTCGTAGTGCAATGGTTAAATGCTGGTACTGCAGCCACAATGTTGTGAGTTCGATCCTGCTGGGCTCCAGGTTGACTCAGCCTTCCATCCTTCTGTAGGTCGGTAAAATGAGTACCCAGCTTGTTGAGGGCAATCAGCTAAAATACATTGTAAACCGCTTAGAGAGTGCTTCACACTGATAAGTGGTATAGAAATGTAACTGCTGTTGCTATATAGATTCTGCATGGTAGGGGACAGACCAGATGGCCCTTAGGTTGCCTTCTAAGTCTATGATTCTATGATGCTTCAGTACTGATGGTGGATCAGCATCCGCCAATGCACCTGAAGGCAGCAAATTAGTTCAGAGGAGGAACAGGAGGCCTCATGGCAACCTTCTTTCTCATCTGGAAGCTTAGTGACTTCTCCTAGTGGAGCAATGATCTCCATCTCCCTAATGCAGGGCTGTCAAACTCAATTTCATCTTGGGCCACATCAGCATTATGGTTGCCCTCAAAGGGCAGGTTGTATGTGCAGGACTATATAAATGTATCTACTCTTTCATCATATTAAATAATTACCTGTGCATTTGATTATTACTGGTTTTAGAAATAATTAGCTGTGAAACTAGAAGTCTTCGGGAAATAATGGCAAGCAGATATTCAAGCCTACAACTATTGTACAATTTATTGAAAAATGAGTTTTGAAAACAGAAAGTTATTTTTTTAATCATCAGACAAATACGACCTGTGCCTCTTTCTGCCCCCTCCCCGCCTTCGTGGCTCTCTCTGCCTCCCTGCTCCTGCAGCCAGCACTCGCGATCTACTTCTACTTCTGACTGCTCCTTTGTCCAACTCTTGCGAGCCACACGGAATGTTGCCATGGGAACCTCTGGCAATGCTCTGACAGTGAGACTTGGACAGAGGAGCAGTCAGAAGTAGAAGTAGATTGTGAGTGCTGGCTTCTGGGCCCATCTTCAGAATACAGGCAGCCAGGGGCCCGCAATGGGGGGATCGGGCTTGCCAGGCAGGGGGAGTTCCACAGCTGCAGGAGAGGTGCAAGGACCACATGAAATGGACTGGTGGGCCGGATTTGGCCCATGGGCCTTGTGTTTAACACATGTGTCCTAATGATACAGCTGGCCCTCTCACTACACCTGCCATTTTGAAGCGCTAGTGAAGAACGCTACCAATTATGCTTTGCAGTAATGTCTAGTCCCTCCTTTGGATCCCAATTTCATTTTCCCCTATCAAAGTAATAATGCTATTCCTCCCTACACACACACTCCTTTTTTGTTTTACTGGGCAAAGAGCTTTGCTTCAAACATTTTGAAGGGAAGCACTGATAAAGCCCAGTTAATCAGTGACAATGTTCTACTGGAGGAGTGGCGAAGAACTTTGCTCAAGATCTGTCATCCTTTCTTCCTCTTGTGCTTCTGTTCAGCTGCCTCCTTTTTTTGCCTCCTGATAAGGCAAATTGAAATGCACACATTTCCAGGGATAGTTTTTCTCTCTGCCTTTCATTTAATTTTAAATGAAGGGCATGAAGGGGAAGGCAGATCTCTAGCCCCACTGTAATGAAAATATGTGACTCCCAGAAGCTCTGGTGAGTATAAAAGTGAAAAAAAAGCAGGGAGCTTCTAGTTCATGAATTTAAAAGCTGGGTTTAAGTTGCAAAATGTCCTACAGCTTGTGTTACCATGCCATAAACCTCCACTCCATGATACGGTATAATTGGCAATAAATATTATTTAACTGGCATAGAAAATATAAATTATATACTTATGGCTAAACACCATGTGGAGAAGGGACTCTGGGTGGGAGTCTTGTGCTAAAGCAGATGACCTCAGCATGGCTAGGTCATAAATTCACAAAGATTAGCCAGGGAGCCCCAACATAATGGGTTCAAGCTAATCCCCTCAACTGCCCAAACTCAGGAAACAATAGCCATGCAACTGCAAGAGGAAGCAACCGAAGGAGTGACAGCCTGTACCCTCTTCCCATGGAAATTCCCCTTTGTCTCTTCACCTGTCCAGTCATTAACGGACTATCATGACCTCTATCCAGTCACGTAGGAATAGGAGGGTAACAAGCGCAGTGCGCCCCCAGCAGCAATTTTTGGAAGGCACCATGAGTCCTTCCTTGCCCTTCCCCACATTCCATAGCCTCATTCCCGCTCCTTATAGCCCCACCCCATCTGTTGTAGCCACATCCCCACACACTGTAGCCATGCCCTACATGCCATAGCCACTCGCCACATGCCGTAGCCAAGCCCATGTGCACCATAGACACGCCCCTGCCCCTCCACCCACCCACCCCTCCATGCACTCCAAGCCCCGCCACTGCCTTCACCAATGCTCTGTCGCCTGAAGTTAAGACCTTCAGCCCATTTTGGGCCCCTTTGTTCACTCTACCAGTGAACCACTAACACTCATTCCTTCAGGGCAGAAATGGGAGATTTAAACCCTGGCTCCGAGTCCAGCAATCCATAGTACTTTGGATGCATGTTGGTATGTTATGCTGCATGAGGGCCCCAGGCTCCTGTTCACTGTACCACCCTCAGACCTTCAGTCACACTTCACCTCAATCTTCTGCTTCCGAAATGCTAACTATTGCCCAGTTCAACCCAAAATCTCCTCACTATCCAACTTTTCTCTCCTTTCCCTCTGCTAGCCTTGTATGAAACTGCTTGATTTCTTGTGTGTGTTTCTGGATTCTTTTTCAACCTCCAAGTAGTATCTTGCAGTTAGTATTGATATACACAGATGAAAAGATCCCGTAGCTACCCCTCTTCTCGCGGGCCTCCTTTTAAGCCATAATTTCCCACCTTTCCACAGAGGCATTGACATCGTGGGCGGACTCCTGAGTCACCCACCTTTTGGGGTAACACTTGTGCCAGGGTGTGTCTTTGCGTGATGGAGCTTGCTGGTTGGCTCTGATCTTCAACAAAATTTAAAGGAAGAGAAAAGTAATGGAATACACAATTAGAAACATAGTTATAATGTTTTCAATAAGATGTTTTAAACAATTTCAGTGTGATTGTTGGTTTAACTTAATTTAATTTTTTTACTTTTGCACTTTCAGAGGTTTTAATGGTATCAGTGTTAACTCCAATTGTTAAACACCTTGAGGCCCATGTGGGAAGAAAGGCAGGATAGAAATAAAATAAAATAAAAATTAGAAAGCTAATTACACAATTTATGGTGCATAGATTCTCGTTTACCTACCTGTTCCAAAAAGACATACACTTACATTTTATTAGTAAGAGCCACAAGCCCAAATTAACATTACAGTTAACACTAAAAAGTTGTGGGTTAAGTCCTATTCTTAGTGTTAACTAGAATAGACCAATTGAATTAATGAAATTTACTTATGTGTTAATTGCTATTCAACAATTCGTTCAATGGATCTCTTCCAGCTGGAGCAAACTAATCAAGTTGAGGCCCATATCTGTATACAACTATACAAGACAAGAATACCCTGGTGGTTTCTATAATAGAAGGTTAGTGAATCCGCATTGAGTTTTAGGCCATTTCCATCACGGGGACATGTTAAAGCCAGCCAGCAACATGTGCTGTTGCGTGATGTCATTGCAGTCTTGCTCCTGTTGCATCTCCAGCCATCACAATTGTGCACTATACTATTACTGGGAGGAAAAAAACTGGTAATAGGCTCCTTTTGCACAAGGATCGCATTAGCCAGGGCTATGTGGGAAGTCTGGAAGTGCGATTAGGTGCTTCCTTCCTCAGTGCAGCACTGGAAGAAGGTGGCTGCACTGCAGAAGGAAGGAGCATGTCTGAAATACTACTCTGGCAGCTAGCCAGGTGTGGAGGGGAGCATTCAGAGCACCTTCCCATCCTGGCAATGGCACTGCTGTGATGACTCTGGGACATCACAGGACCCAGGTATGGTGTGGAAAGGGCCTTAGTTTGAGCTCAACAGGGTCATGGATGATAGAACCATGGAGTTGGAAGGGATTTCAAGGGCCATGTAATCCAACCTCTCCCCAGTGCAGGACTCCACCACTAAAACACTGCTGATAGAGGGACATCCAACATCTACTTAAAACCTCCAACAAGCAGAAGATTTCTTCAGTGAAGTTATAAGAACAAAAAAAGAGAGAAAGGATGGAAAAGTGACACCGCCAGGTAAAAATCATAGAATCCTAAACCTGGAAGGGATCCAAAGGGGTTCCATCTAACCTTACTCCATGATGGTCCAGGAATGAAGTACCCCTGACACATAGCTGTCCTATTTCTCATTGTAAGCTCCAGGGCACCACAAAAATCACACAGTACAGCTCTAACTGGATTGTACCACTTCAGATGTTAAACCATAGCAGAGACATCTGGTGGATCTGCTTCCATGGGTGTGTAACTGGAACAGCTCCGGTTCAATATGGAGCAGCTCTGAGAGGACTGGCCATAAAATCAGGAGTGCACAGTGACAGGTAAGGAGGCTGCCCCTGAGCCACAGTGCATAGCTGAGCGTAAGAAGAGGACTCAGTCCACTGAAGGTTCATAGAAGATTATGTCTATGAGATATCACATAGAAAATGGAGCCAGCTTGTTTTCTGCTGCTCCAGAGACTAGAAAAAGAACTGGTTGATTCAAATTACAAGAAAAGAGATTCCACCTAAACATTAGGAAGAACTTATTGACTGTAAGAGCTGTTAGATAGTCAAATGCACTGCCTCTTTGGAGACATTGGATAGGGATCTTTCAGGAGTGCCTTAACTGTGTATTCACACATGGCAGTGGGTTGGACTAGATGGCCTTTGTGGTCCTTTCCAACTCTAAGACTGTATGAGTTTAAGATCTTGTTGTGATGAGTCTTTAAGTCAAGTGTGATTTATGGTGACTATATCATAGGGTTTCCCTCACAAGCTTTCTTCAGAGAAGGTTTATCACTGCCTTTCTCTAAGGCTCAGAGTGTGTGACCTGCCTAAGGTCATTCAGCGGATTTCCGTGGCTGAGTGGTGATTTGAACCTTGGTCTCCTGGAATCCTTGTCCAGTGTCATGCTTCCAGGACCTAGACATAGACTCTGACTCAGAGACTGAAACAGAAGAACCTGCTGAACAGGAGGAGACAGCACCACATACCCTAAAGACAGAACGGAGGCAGTGCCAGCCCTAGCAGAGAGCCCTGCTCCTTCTGACAAGGAAGATTATCTACTGATACCCACCTTCACTGAGCGTAGACACCAAAGGAAAGCCTATGCAGGTCTCAGCGAATTTATAACAGACAGCAGTTAATTAAGCGCCAGCTGCACTGATCTCTGAACCTATAAAAGCTGAACCATTCCCCTCCGGCACTTGTCAGTGATTAGCTGACTCTTTCTCCTGCCGTGTTTCTGACTGTTGTTCCTGCCATGCCTCTAACTTGTGATTATATTGACCGTCTTTTGATTTATAGATATTGCTGGGACTGTTTGCTTCATATTTGTGTAAGACTGTTTCCTCATCAGAGTAAAATAAGAAATCACTTTGTTGCAAGAACTGCTTGCTGTGTGCTTCTAATCCTTATCAGCTGCTCTACTGGCTCTGCCTCCAAGTCAACTCTGATTTATGGGGATCCAGTAATAGTGTTTTCTTAGCAAGATGTGTTCAGAGATTTGCTACCACTGTCTTCCTCTGAGGCTGAGAGAATATGACTTGCCCACAGTCACACAGCAGGCTTCCACAGCCGAGTGAGGATTTGAACCCTTGTCTCCTGTCCAACAAGTGTTAACACTTAGAGCACTATAGTAACCTGGGTCTCTTTTACCATTACATTTGATATTGATCTAAATGCTAAGAGTGTTGAAAAACTTGTTCATAAGTCACTTCCATGATGAAGGACCTACTTAAATTCTTCCCTGGGGATTTGTTGCTTGCTCTAGGAGTACCTCTTTGTCTCCAAGGGTGAGTGAGGATTCAAACCCTGGTTCTCTTAACATGCTCGTTTGTCACTTAAACCATTATAACACACTGTCTCTTGTGACCCATCAATGGTGTTAAGAACCATCTCACAGCGCACAGAACTCAGAGCAGTTGAATGCCACCAACATCAGCATGGAAGAGTGCCTTCTTGCAAGCTCATCCCTTTCCTTCTCCCTCCTCCTTAACTATCTACTTCTAAGCATCCAATCTGGGACAATTATGCCAATCAAAAAAGCATTCAGCTTCCCTCAACATGTGACCAAAGCCATCAGACAGACACATGATCTCAGAACTGGGTGAATGCGTCGTGCTAGCAAAATACGGCCCTCTCTTCCCACTCCTATTGTGTTAACTTTGGACCCTAACTCACGCCAGTAACAATTTTTTAAAATACCATCAGACACGGAAGTAGACATATTTCCCAGTTGACAGAAGAATTATTTTTTATTTCGTAAAGAATAGGTGTGGGGGGTGTTGGAAAAGACAAAGGGGTTTTAATCTACGTTTTTCTACAGTCTGGTGAACCACAGCAAAGACGGGAGAATAAGGCCTCTGAATCCATTGCTCAGAATACTATTGGTATCCTGCACCTGTTTAAGTTCCCTTATCCATGTGGTTGCACTTTTTTGAGTCATTGTGCAATGGACGTATTCATCCATTGACTGAGTAAGCAGAGTTCTGCATGTGTAACCATTTTGTCTTCTTATTGTTAGTTGCCATCAAATCAGCTTCGACTTATGGCAACCCTATGCCCAGATCTACCTGTTATCAATAACCCTGTTCAGGTCTTGATAACTTAGGGCAGCCAAGGCTTCCCTGATGAAATCGCTCCATCTACAATGCCACTTTCCTCTTTTCCTACTACCTTCCACGTTACCAAGCAATGATTGCCTTTTTTAATAAATCATAGGCCATTTCCGCACTAGACTGTTATAGCGCTATGATTCCACTTTCAACATCCTATGGAATCCTGGGGTTTGAAAGTTTTGGGAGGGGCCAGACGCTCCTCATAGGGCTTCATGGCTTCCAGACAGTTCATTATTTTGGGTGCCCTCCTCTGGACACGCTCCAGTTTGTCAATATCCTTGAATTGAGGTGCCCAGAACTGGACACAGGATTCTAAATGAGGCCTAACCAAAGCAGAATAGAGTGACACTATTACTTCCCTTGATCTAGACCCCATACCCCTGTTGATGCAACCAAGAATCATGTTGGCTTTCTTGGCTGCCGCGTCACACTGCTGACTCATGTTCAACTTGTGATCCACCAGGACTCCTAGATCTCTTTCACATATGCTGTTATTCAGCCACGTGTCCCCCATTCTATATTTGTGCATTCCATTTTTATTGCCTAAGTGCAGAAAAACTCCTGTTTTTTCATCATATGTCCAAAGGGCAATAGCCTCAGTTTGGTCATCTTGGCTTCTAGGAAGAGTTTAGGCTTGCTTTGTTCTAGGACCCATTCATTTGCCTTTTTAGCAGTTCAGGGTGTCTGTAGAACTCTTTTCTAGCACCACATTTCAAAGGAATTTATTTTCTTCCTATCAGCTTTCTTCCCTGCACAGCTTTCACAACCATACATAGAAATTGGAAATGCAGTGATATGGACAATCCTGACCTTGCTATTCAGTGATACAGCTTTACTCTTGATTATCTTGTCCAGAGATCTGTTACTTCCAACTAGAACAGAGGTATTACATTAGTTGTATTGACCTGTGTGCTTTCTCACCATTCATCCACTGTCTGAATGGGTCTACACAAGCCAGGACTAAGCAACAGGATTCGGCCATGCAACTGCACATTCTTGGACGGTGCACAAAGTATTCATCAGTGCTTTTGTTGGACCACTTAATTCAGTGGGATTGGAGAAATAACCCCCACACCTTCACCAGAGCAAGAAGCAGGGATATGGGCAGACATATGATTGGTTGCGTAATGTCGGCATTCAGGAAAAGAGTGGTGTCATCCAATCTTGCAAGCACAAGGTAGAATCTCAGCCTTTGGATACAATTAACTATTTTTGCTGATTCCATTAGAGGAAAAAAATGTATAAATGATAGAACTTTTCTCCAGTCTTGCACTTGAAAAAGATTTGCTCTTTCTTCTTTTTTCTTCACCAGATAAGAGGGGAGAAAATCGAAACTGGAAAAAAAAATCCAATGAAGGCCAGTGAGAAAGAGAGACTAAGTCTCAAGATGTAGGAAATAGCTATTATTTGCTAAAAATGCCCAATAGGTTTTGAACAATTAGTTATCTTGTGGCCTTCTTTGGGGGCAATGAATTAAAAACACCTACAGAGATTTCTGACAATCCATTCCCAAACTTCATTAAGTGGCTAATTTTCAGTGAATCAAGCCCATCTTCTGCTTCTTCAGAGTTAGCCTGTCTTTCTCATTGTGAGATGAGAGCCCAGGTGGAATACTATGTAGGACTAAAGGAGTGGATTGATTGCTTTTATTATGTCTTCCTTGTTGACTTTTACGAAAGAAGACGTCATCTTATATATCACAAGAAACTGGAGCTGAAGTGCAATTTTCAAAGCTGGATGTACCTTGACCAGCGGGTTGAAAAGAAAGATCTTTGGCTAGAAAGTGGAGAACAGCCATAGCCACGGCTGGCCAGTCCAAAATCAGCTTTCTGCTTGAGTTGCAAATGGAGGTACAGTTGAGGTACAGTCTCCAAAGCCGACCCAGGAATTTTGCCCTATGGGGGGGGGTAAAAAGCCCTCTCAGGCAGCAGGTTGCACCTCAGGGAGTAAAAATGAAATTATAACAAGCTACATATCTGACAATGATTGGACTCTGCACTCTCTCTAGAAGTCAAAAGAACTAAACTGAGGCTATCGTAACTATGGACATAGCATGACATAATGTGCCTCATTAGAAAGTACAATAATGTTCCCCAAAGCTGAAGGCAGTAGCCAAAAAGGAAGGCCATGGAATAATAAAGTCCTAGAGTTATAAGAGACCACAAGGGCCATTCAGTTGAACCTTATTCTGTCATGCAGGCAAACACAAGAAAATTCCCTTCAACAGATGGCCATCCAGCCTCTGTTTAAAAACCTCCAAAGGAGGAGACTCCACCACACTTCCAAGCAGAATATTCTCCTGTCGAACTGCTTTTTACTGTCCAGAAGTTCTTCCTAATGTTTGGGTGGAATCTCTTCTCCTGTAGTTTGAATCCACTGCTCCATGTCCCAGTCTCTGGAGCAGCAGAAAACAAACTTGCCCCATCTTCCGTATAGCATCCTTTCAAATATCCACATTGCAGGTGAACAGACGACGGGAATCAAAATAAGGACATTGCTCCCCAAATAAAATTGCATTCCCCAAATGATTTTCCCTTTTTCCCCCCCTGCAATTTCTACCACTGCAGATAGTGTGAAAGTTATTCACACCTAGAACTCTTCTGTTTGATGAATTCATATTCCCTTGGTCACTTTGCCCATCTTTTGGTGTCTAAACTGTATCTCTAAATGCTCCTCTGAAGTTTCAAGTTAGTGCAATTCTAGAAATTTGGAGACTGGATGAACAATTGATTGGAGGAACAGAATTATTATGGAGAGAGACAATACCTTCATTTTCTGACCCTCCCCATAGCTACATTCCTGAAAACCTCCAATGCAGGAACATGCTCAGCTTTTCTAGGTGGTCCACACCAATAACGGTCTTGCCTTCAGGAATTTCTTCCTAATGTCTTTTCTTCTAAGCTGATTTACATCATGTTGGGTCCTATCATCTCGAGCAGCAGAAAACCAGCTCATTCTAATTCTTTGTTAGACTTCTTCTGGAAGGAAGCAATGAGCAGTTTTGGTAATTTTCTTCCCTCTCTGAAAAAGTCTCCAAAAGGCTACGCAGCCTATTTGTAACTTGGGGCTTATTCTGAACAAAATTCATATGTGGTTGTTTTGCATACACACACACACAAAAAAAACTTTTCTATACAGCAAACAGCATTTTCTGTGCAGAAAATATTTCTGCATCGAAATCTTATTTCCTGCACAAATAATGTTGTTTCTTGTGTAGAAAAATACTGTTTTCTGAGACAAACAACCAGGTGCAAATGTTTCACAGAATGAAACCAGAACTGCAAAGAGTCTCCTCAAGTCCTAGATTCTTCTTATCAGTGTTTCTTGGTCATTTTCAATTTTTTTTTTAAATATTCTTTCCATCCCTAGACGCAAATCCATCGGGCCTTTCCTCACTACACTCTTATAGCGATATTATTCCACTTTGCATATCCTGTGGAATTCTGGGATTTGTAGTTTCCTGAGGCCCAAGAGCTCTCTGGCTGAGAATTCTAAAGGCCCCTCCCTAAACTGCAAAGCCCAGGATTCCAAGAAGAGGTTGAAAGGAGAATAATGACACCGTAACAGTCTAGTGCAGAAAGACCCATTGTTAGTCCCCAGTAAAGTAGACTCAAGGAATTAAACAGGATTCGTCTCGTGGGATTGACTCACCAGTCAAAAATCTAGTCAGTGGGTCTTTAGTGGGAATTAACGAATTCATCTTCGGTGACCAAATGTTCAAGTCCTGCTTATCTCGATAATGGAGTTTTCTTTCCCAAACCTTCTCATTTCCTACTTTGGGACATCTAGCTTCTAGATCGCTCCCCTTTCCCCTTGCCTAGCCGAAGAAGGGCAGATTAGGAAAGGACACGGCTGCACCCAAGGCTTTGTCGATAGAAAGCAAAGCCCTTCAGGGCACCCCGATGGCTCTCCACGGGCGACATGCCCCGAGACTTATCAGGAGCTGAAATTACAAAGCAGTTTTTTATCTTGGTCCAACAGTCCCCGGGATGCTGCCGTGCATCTCTTCCTCTCCCCTGGCTCTCTTTAATTTCTAAACCATTCCACTCAAAGGCGTTCGGCTCGTCATGAAAGCCACAAAGTTTATCAGCGTTGGCCCCCCTGGGAAACAGGAAGGAGCCTCACCGCTCAGGTTGACCTCTTCTCTTCCGCCACTGAGGCGGCTGCTGCTGCTGCTGCCATGACAGGGGGAGAATTAAATTCTAACTGTTTCAGCAGGCTGTCAGCACTCACAGCCGTCCCTGATCTCTACTCTGATAAATAAGGAATCCGGGCCCTCAAAGGTCTGCGGCATCCTCAGAAGGGAAAGAGAGAAACACAGAGAGAGAAGCCTGCTGATGCACAAAGCTGGTAAGACCGTGCTAATCCTTGAAACGGACGCCCTTCCCAGACTGTGCGGAACCGAAAAGAACGAAGGGAAATTTTCCATTCCATGAGTAGAAATGTGAAATTTATCGGGTATTTAGAAGAAATAAGCCAAACTCTCCTACGCTGTACTTTCACAGTGTAAATTCACATTTCTCTCCCCCCCCTTCCGTTCTTCTTCTTCTTCCTTTCCATCTTTCTCCTCCTCTTCTTTCAGCTCCTGTTCCTCTTCTGCATCCTTTCTTCTTCCTCCCCCTCCTCCTCCCTCCCTTCTCCTCCTCCTGCTCGTCTTCTTCTTCCCTTCTTCCTCTTCCTCCTTCCCCTTTCCTCCTTTTTCTTCCTCCTCCCCCCTCCTGTCTTGCTGCTGCCTCTTCATCCCCCTCCTTTCCCTCCTCCTCGCTCATCCTTCTTCTTTCTCCCCCTTCTCTCCTTCTTCTCCTCCTCTTCCTCCTGCCCCATTCCATCTTCTTCTTCCTCTTTCTCCTCCCCTCTTCTGTTCCTCCTCCTCTTCCTCCTACCTCATTCCATTTTCTTCTTCTTTCTCCTCATTCTTCCTCCTCCTCTTCTTTTTCCTCCTTCGCCTCTCCTCCTTATTCCTTTCTTTCCCTCTCTGTCATGGGCTTCCAAGACCTAGGCTCAGACTCCGAGTCTGAGGCAGCAGAACCTGCTCTGAGCCCTGGCACAGAGACTGCTGCAGCAGAACCTGCAGAGCAGACAGGACCACCACCCGCCCCAGGGACAGAAGTGTCAGCCCCAGCAGGGAGTCCTGCTCACTCTGACACAGAGAATGACCTACCTGTACCTACCTTCGCCCAGAGTAGACACCAAAAGGGTCTCCTGCATTGCTCCCAGCGAATTGAGGCCAAGCACCAATTAATCAGGAACCAGCTGCGCTGACTCTGGAGCCTACAAGAACTGAGCCTTTCCCCTCTAGCCTTGGTCAGCAATCAACTGACCATTTCTCCCATACATGCTCCTGTTTGCTTCCCTTGCCTGTGTTTCTGCCTTTGACTTGTGTTTGTTTCTGCCTGCCTCTGATTTATGGACATTGTTGGGACCCTTATTGCTTCGCATTTGCAAAGCTGTTTCCTTTCTTCAGTAAACTGACCACTTAAGTTACTCCTGAGTTGCTGACCTGTGTTTGTTATCAGCTTCTCCTGGCTGCCAGCCCAGACCAAGCTCAGACACTCTCCTTCTTTCCTCCTCCTCTCACTCCCTCTTTCTCCTCCTTATTCTTTTTAAATCTATTTAGTAACTTCCCTTAACCCCCAAAGCGGAGCTCAAATTGGCCTACAAATTAAAATGCAATACAAGGTCATCTTTAAAATGGAATTAAACTACCAGCAGCATATCATGCTGAAGGATGAATCCATGAGTACCACCTAACTGTGAACCTGTATCTTCAAGGGGTGTTGTAGTCCCATCCAGCGTAGCCTGAATCCCGATTCCCTCATCTGCCTTTTGACTAACCAGCAGCCCCTCTGTCTTCTCAGGATTAAGCTTCAAATTGTTGGATCTCATCCAAACTACCATTACCACCAGAGGCTGATTTAGAACCGAAATGGTTTGATCTAAAGGAAATATGGAGCTAGGGGTCACTAACATATTGGTGGCACTGTCACCTGGATTCTTCCCAGAGTGGAAACTCTGAGCAGGATTCGTGCCCAGTGTGTCAAACCAATAAACTACGCTAAGGTCATTTCCGCACTACATTATTATAGTGCTATTATTCCACTTTCAACATCCTGTGGAATTCTGGGGTTTGTAGTTTCCTGAGGCCAAAGAGCTCTCTGGTTGAGAATTCTAAAGGCCCCTCCCTAAACTGCAAACCCCAGGATTCCATAGGATGTTGAAAGTGGAATAATAGCCCTATGACAGTCTAGTGCAGAAATGACCTTAGTTTCTAAGAAGAGAACTGCTGACTATGTTCCTTTCCGACATGTTGCTCACAAATGTGGGCTGCTTTGGAGAGGGTTTTTGCTTTCGAAGAGACTTCTAGAGAAACCAAGTCAGCAAACTGTCTCACAAGCAAAGAAGCGGAAGTCAATGTGTCCCACAGATGGTAAATCTGAAGGCTTTTCAAGCAAGGAACAAAAGGCAAGGCGCTGGAATGAAAAGGGAGAAAATGTGGAACATTCATGCAAGCTACATGAAAATGCAAACAAGCCCATCAGATAAAGACACTTTTCTCTATGCAGCCAGGAGAACATTCCACAGTCCCCTGCTTTATATAAAACAATCATTTCTTTTATATCTTTTATTTTAAAAAAAAGGCTTGCAATGCAGGAAGTATTTTTGTTGAGTGTCTTCAAATCGTTTCCAACTTACAGTGACCCTAAGTTGAACTGGCGTGGTGGTGAGATTTGATCATTGGGCTATGAACCCTAGAGAACCAGGATTCGATTCCCTGTTCAGCCATGGAAACCCACTGGGTGACCTTGGGTGCATCACACACTCTCAGCCCCAGAAAACCCCAGGATGGGTTTGCCTTAGGGTCACTATAAGTCAGAAATGACTTGAAGGCACTCAACAGCAACAGCAACAACAAGACAAATCTATCATAGGGTTTTCTTGGCTAGATTTGTTCAGAGGGGCTGTGAGGGAGTCTGGGGAAGTGGCTATCCTGAGTGACAGAAAGTCCCCCAGCAATAGGTTGCCAGGCAACCAGAATAGCCACTCCAGAGAGAAACCCAGCCCACTAGGAGGGGTTGGAGGCCTAAGAGGGAAACGCATATATAGCGGGCACACTGCATTGGTTTCCTTCAGCCAGAGAGGTTCTCAGTCAACTGGGGGGTGAATGAAAAGGATGTGTTTTCTCGGAGAAGGCATAGAGAGAGGTAGAAGAGAAATCAGCCCACTTTTGAACCTGGTCAGAGAGTGTGACACAGGTTTGGGAACTGAGCCTTTGGCAAAAGGGTAACCAGAGGGCTGTGTTTGTCTGCCTTTATGCTGATATAAAGGTAGAAGACATAAGAAACCGTCTAAACACATTCTGAAGATCCTTTTCAGCTTGGACATACCTCTGGACACCAATACTTTATTCCAGTTGTTTTAATAAAGATTGTAGTTGGGGGTTTTTTATAAATTTTGCCCCAGCTGAATGATTTTCAGCGGTTATAATTAAACAGAATCACACTATCATCCAAAAAGGTTGTGAATAACAACGGAAAGGCTTTACCCTTTTTACACGAAGGTGAAGTTTTAAAGTGGAAGGCAGAGCTGAGCAGGGTGACAGGGTGCTTTAGCAGACTAGGGGAGGCTGCCATACCAGTCTGTGAGGAGAAAAAGCAGGCCTTGCCACAGGGTCTTTGCCATCACGGCCTTCTTCTGAGGCCGAGAGAGTGTGACTTGCCCAAGGTCACCCAGCGGGTTAATTAAACTGTGTTATATCTGGAAAGACCCAAAAGTGGGGAGCAACCTATTGCGGGATCAGCTGAGGCCAGGTGTCATCCTTGACTTCCTCCTCAACCTTCCTTTGGGTGAACCAGCTGAGCTCCAAGGGCAGTCCAGTAGTCCCCAGTCAGCAATCTACTAGAAGACGGACCCAACATATCCCCTTAAGTCACAGGACTTAATGTGAGGCCAATACCCTCAGGTCCACCTCAAGGATAGATTCCTTCCTACCCAATCCTGGATCACAGGACCTAAAAAGGCCGCCCTGCCCATCACCAAAAGGGTGCCAAGGTTTCCACTGAGAATCTTACTTTCTCTCCCCCCACTACCTGTCAACGACCGTGCATTTAAAGACACCATCCCAAGCCACTAGTCAAAATCCCCTGATACAGTATGGGGTAGTGTAGAGGAAGTAAAAGGGAGATAAAAATTCCTACTGAATTAAAACATGCTCATTAAAATGTTTCTTGCTGTTCCTCAGCATCTTCAGACTGCAGTGTTGTTCGTCTGCTTTGCACTCCTTAGAGACAGGGAAGAAATATCTTTTAATATGAACAGAACTAATTTGCAGTCCTCAAACTAATATGCAAAGTGGGACTGTTAGCTTGCATATTCATCCAAATATTGGACTGTATGTGTGCATGTGCCTTCAGGTCACTTGTCGCCTTATAGCAACCCCATGACTTTGGGATGCAGTTCCCTAATCAAATGCAAAGATATATACATCTTTCTTGGACTAATTTCTGATGATCAAGGGTGGACAATCATATTTGTTCTCCTCCAGACCTTGGTAGGCTGGAAACCCCCTCTGATCCCCAGAAAAAAAAAAATCAGTCCCCAAGTGGCAAATCACACTCCCAGAACCCCGTGGGTGCAGTTGGTCCATGTTAATGTAATTCTCCTTTAGTCTAAAACCACAGAATTATAAAGCTGGAAGACACCACAAGGGGCATCCAGACCAATCCAGCCATGCAGTCAAAGCACTTTTGACAGATGGCCACCTAGCTTCTGTTTAAAAACGTCCAAAGGAGACTCACCACACTCCCAGGCAGCATACTCCACTGCTGAACTGCCCTTACCATCAGGAAGATCTCCATAATGTTTAGGTGGAATCTTTTTTTTCCTCTGGTTTGAATCGATCACTCTGTGTCCTAGTCTCTGAAGCAGCAGAAAATAGGCCTGCCCCATCCTCCATATGACATCCTTTCAAATTTTTAAACATGGCTATCATGTTACCTCTTAACCTTTTGTTTTTCAGGCTAAACATACCCAGCTCCCTAAGCCACTCCTTATAGGGCTTCATGGTTTCCAGGTTTTTGACCATTTGGATCACTTTCCTCTGGACACCTTCCAGTTTGTCAATATCTTTCCTGAACCAGACACAGTATTCCAGGTGACATCTGATCAAAGTCTTTAAAAAGAACTTTCTTTTAGAACTAGAAAGTAATGAAACAGTCACTTCTCATTTCTCTTTCCTTTTTCTATTCATTTGGCAGGGGTGGATTGTGCTAAGTTTCTACCAGCTGTTCTTGTTTTGTGCCAGTTTATGACGTCTCTATCATGGGGTTTATTTGAGGAGGTTTGCCCTTGCCTTCCTCTGAGGCTGAGAGAGTGGGACTTGCCTGAGGTCACCCAGCGGGTTTCCATGGCTGAGCTGGGATCTGAACCATGCTCTCCCAGACTCCTAGGTGAATACTCAAACCACTACACTGTGCTGAATCCAGAAAATGGAAGTTCCTGGAAAGAGCTATTCAGCTGTTCTTTGTCCTTCAGAATTGTGGTCTGACAGCTTTTCCACACAACACTCTTATAGCGCGATGATTCCACTTTCAACCTCCTATGGAATCCTGGAGTTTGCAGTTCTGGGAGGGGCTGGCCGGCCCCTCCCGGAACTGCAAACCCCAGGATTCCACAGGAGGTTGAAAGTGGAATCATTGCGCTATAAGGGTGTCATGCAGAAATGTTCTGAGAAATCTTTGGGAAGTTGACAGCCAGGGACTGCTGTGACCCCGGGCCACACTTTAGGTTTACATAGCATATCTCTCTGCATGCAGAGTGACCCAATAACTGTGTTATGCAAACCTTGTGTCAAGTAGCAATGTTGCGCTAGTAAACCAAGGCAACAACAAAACATACAACCAAATCTGCATGCATATCCATGCACGCTGCATTATGTTCGTCCTTGCTAGATGTGCATGCATACACAATAGCACTTCAAGAGCAACTCCAACTTTCACAACCAGGAACTAAATGGAGATGTTTCACAGTGGTCGAAAATGCCTGAGAGTTTCTGTAGGGGAATGTATACCTACGTAAGACACCGACAGAATTCTGGCCAAGGTATACTTACCCAAGGGGTGAGTAACCGCATTGAGACCAGAGGGCTATAGCCCCCCACTTCCACCCCACCCAGGTCACACCTGTCATAACAAGCTCAAATACCTCTGTTTCTCTCTGCAGTCCTACTCAAAATGGCAACAAGAAATGATGTTATATCACTTCCTGATGCTATTTTGAGAGGACACGCAGAGGAAAAGTAAGGTATTTGGGGACAGTATAAGATTCTGGGGTGCTTTGGGGAAGTATTTTGCATGTTTTCACAAACTGGGGAGTGTTACGTAGTTCGAGGACAGAAAGTGCCTAAAAAATTAAACCAACTATGTTTCTTTTTCCTAATTGGGTGGTTTGATGGTCTTTGGGGAACTGCTGGTGGCTTCAGGAGTCACAGAAGTGGGGTCCATGTGGCCAGAGTCCATGCTATGCCCACCTCTAATTCAGCCTATGCAATAGAAGAGTTTGGGTAAGAAACCAGATACAGTTGCTTCCATCTCCTTCCCAGCAACCCGAGCGAGCATCATCTGCCATTGATTCTTGAACCAGTTTTTCTGGGCTTCAACCTGTGACCTTCCAGATAACAAAACAGGTCCTTTTCTTTCCAGGGTGCTTCATCCAAAAAAAAAAAAAAAGGAAGATTAAAGGATTGCATTTAAACTTATTGGCAACAATGCGACAAAGTCCTGCATACCTAAAGTCCGTAGTCACAGGACTCAGCAAATCTTCCTTTTGTTGAACTGTGGCCATTACGGTTTTGTTTGGCAAAGCAGACTTTTTTGGCTTAGATCCCTCCCTGCTTTTGCATTTGCTAGCTGGGTGATCTCTATTTCCTTCTGTATTGTGACAAACAAGACACCAGCTCCGAAGAATCTGATTGCAACGTCTGAGACACCGACAAGGATGTCACATGGAAACAAAAGACACAGCTGGGTTAGCTGAACCAAAGACAGTTTTCATTGGGCTTGTAATTAGGTGGTGGGGGGGAGAGAGAGAGAAGAGAAACAATAATCTTTTAAGCTCAAAAATGGAGCAAAATGTGATTGAGGTTCAGTGAGGGGGAATAAATATGGAAAGCAATTATACCATCTTGGGCGCCTCTTCCTAGAGACAATCTTATTTACAGGCAAAACATGTCACTTGGCAGAAAAAAAGAGAAAAGCAAGATCTCGAGTGATGTTTCTCACCCCACAAACACAGAGAGATACAGACGTGGTTAAATGAAAGAAAATGGGGCGGTTGGAATAAGAAAGGACATTGACTTTCAGGAAAAAGTTAGTAAGCATTGCTGTGGAAGTAGAAAAGGGGCGGGGGTGTTAAATTAAAAGTGGGGTAGGATGGGACTTGATGTGGAGTTCATCACTCTGACCATACTTGCTGATTTCAGTGAGAACTCAAGACTGCGGTTTAAAAGAAGTAAACAAATAACACCCACTGGATGGACTTTTCTTGGAACCAGGAGTCAATCTTAATTCATCTTGCCTTTCTGTGTCCACTGAAGAGTAATTCTAGCAATCATTGAAATGTTTACAGCACAGCCCTGATGAATGATCTGATGAATGATCCTTTCATAAGATACTAATTGCTAATAACAGCTGAGAGCCAGGATGGTGTAGTGGTTTGAACGTTAGACTAAGGTGGTTTCTGGACTAGCCTGTTATAGTGCTATTATTCCACTTTCAACGTCCTATGGAATCCTGAGGGTTGCCGTTTAGGGAAAGGCCTCAAAGGATTCCATAGGAGGTTGAAAGTGGAATAATAGCACTATAACCGGCTAGCACGGAAATGGACTAAGACTCTGGAAATCAGGGTTCAGATCCCCCACTTGGCACAGAAACTTACTTGGTGTCCTTGGGCCAGTCGCACTCTCTTAGTCTCAGAGGAAGGCAATGGCAACCCCCTTCTGAGGAAATCTTGCCAAGAAAACCCTGTCATAGGTCCATCTTAGGGTTGCCATAAGTTGGCAATGAAGGCACACAACAACTGCCAATATCAGCTAGTGACTTCTATGTCAGTGGTCAATGAATCAGCTCTGTGTTTCAGTCCAAACTTTAAAGCCAGTTTCCAAGCTGCTTATACTTTTGATATAGACTTATAGAGTTGGAAGGAACTCAAGGGTCATCTAACCCAATCCCCTACCAGTGCAAGAATCCGTAGTTAAAGCATCAAAGACAGGCGGTCATTTAATTTCTGCTTAAAAGCATCTGACAAAGGAGACATCATAACCCTCCAAGGGAGGTCTTTCTACTGTCAAACACCTGTCACCATCAGGAAAGTTCTTATACTCTGAATCCACTCATTCAGGTCCTATCCTCAAGCAGGCTGAGTCCATCTTCCATATGATGACTGCTCAGATGTTGAAATATGATTTCTCCAGGCTAAAGTTGCCCAGCAGCCTCAACTGTTCTTCATGCAGCTTGGTTTCCAGACACTTTACCTTCTTTGACACCCTCTTCTAGACAGGTTCCAGCTTGTCAATATCATTCTTGGTGTCTAGAAATGGAAACAAGATTCCAGGTAAGATCTGACCAAAGTAGGGTCAGGCGGTTCCATTTTCAGTCCTGGCCATCTACAGATAAAACAGATGTGAGGCACAATGGAAGCCGGTGGCTTCCATATATGGCTGGTGATGAATCTGCTCAGGACTTTTGCCTGATCTTTAAAGGGGCTATCCAAGGTGCTATTGGCTGGAGTCCTTCTGGTTACTCCAAGCTAAGGTAGACCTGATGAGTCAGTTCTTGAATGGTGAGTTAACACATATGTCGATTCAGTGAATGGAATCCTGTCGGTAACACACACAGGTATAAGTTGCACCACACACGCACTACACTTTTTTTTTTTTTAAAGTGAAATGGACACAATCTGGTGATAGTGACAGGAGCAAAAATCCACAGGCAGAACCACTGCAGATATGTAGTAATGCACCTAGAGTAGTGTGCTAGTGTACTTTGTGCATTTCACATTGTGTACTTCCTGTGTGCATTAGGCACTGCACATTGTTTCAGTGAAGTAACAGCTGTGTATGTTAACTGGGGTTTTTTTTCATACATTTGGCTATGCTGGTATTCTGTACAGGGATTATTTGGTGCTAGTGCAGCCTAGCAATAGCAATAGCATGTGTACTTCTATACTGCTTATCAGCTAAGTGCTCTCTAAGCGGTTTACAATGTGTTAGCTAATTGCCCCCAACAAGTTGGGTACTCATTTTACTGACCTATGGCAGGATGGAAGGCTGAGTCAACCTGGAGCCCAGCAGCATCAAACTCACAACCTAGTGGCTGCAGTACCAGCATTTAACCACTGCGCCACCAGGGCTAACTCCACCAGTGCCAATACAAGCTATGCTAAGATGATGTTGTATCTCAGCCCCCATGTTTACCCTAGACAGAACTAACAGTAGGATTCAAGCCATCAGAAATAAAGTTCATCACTTTGGACAGTTCCTTTAATTTTTCATTCAGGCCTTTTCTACACTACACTATGACAGAGCTATTATTCCACTTTCAACCTACTGTGGAGTTCTGGGGTTTGTAGTTTCCTAAGGAGCAAGAGCTCCCTGGATGAGAATTCAAAAGGCCTCTCCCTAACCTGCGAACCCCTGGATTCCATAAGAGGTTGAAAGTGTAATGTGGAAACGACCTCAGACCAGATTCATCTCGCAGACATGTGGAGGAGAGGGGAGCATAGTCCGTGGACCATATGCACCCCCAGCCCCCATTTCAACACCCAGTGAAGAAAAACTCCTCCACCACAATTTATTAATGTGATCTGTCTCAAGAGCTCAGTGGAATGGCTTGCTTTGGAGACATCAGCAGCACAGTTGCTGTTAAAAGTCTCAAGGACCAGGAAACGGGAAAGAACCTGACCCACGTGAGATCTTACAGAGAGTGGCAGCCAATCACAGCAGATAAAAGTGAGCCAAGTGGACGTATGGTTTGACCTAAGATCAAGGATACATCATGAATTCCCACTTTACCCTTCAATATATGATGACAACTGATATTATATAGATTACAATGCAGTCTAAATGGTGGTGGTGGTAGTGTATGCCTTCAAGTCATTTCTGACTTTTGATGAATCTATCAGAGGGTTTTCTTTGCAAGACTCATACAGAGGGGGTTTGCCATTGCCTTCCTCTGAGGCTGAGAAAGTGTCACTTGCCAATGATCACCCAGTGCCTTTCATGGCCAAACAGAGATTTAAACTCTGGTCTCCTAGAATCCAAGTCAAATCACAACCCTACACTGGCTGGCTTTGATTCCAAATATTACATAGGCCATGTCCACACTGCACTGTTATAGTGCTATTATTCCACTTTCAACATCCTATGGGATCCTGGGGTTTGCAGTTTAGGGAGGGGCCAGCCGACCCCTCCCTAAACTGCAAACCCCAGGATCCCATAGGAGGTTGAAAGTGGAATAATAGCACTATAACAGCGCAGTGCAGAAATGGCTATAGATATAATTGCAGTGTATCCCATCTCTTCTGTCACGGAAACAACCATTTTATCACACCCAAAGCATCTTCCAACATAGTAGCAGCTAATGACTTCCATGCCAGTGTGGAAGTAAACCTGCTTCAGATCTTATTGCAAAGTTTAAAGTAGCCAACCAAAGTGCTGAACCATGCCTGGCATCCTAATAAATGATTTATAGAGATATTAATTCCTGTATGGAAGCTGTGGGACCATTTTGTCCAGTGTGGAAGTCTATAATGAGTAGAAGGTCATGGAAACAGTTTTGCATGCAGTGCAGTTGTGTATTGAGATTTCATTATGCATTGCACATACCGATGTATATTTTTACACTGCAGTTGTGCAGTTGACATTTGGCTGTATGTTCAACTGTGCACTCTCACAATTCACTAATAGGCTGGTGTTACATGATCACCGTGTAACTCAGTGTGTGGGCTCCCAGAAAATGCATCCAACATCTTGCATATTTCCTTTGAATTCTGACTAAAAACCAGTGTTCATTGCATGGGAAGCACCAGCTGCTACCAGTTTCACATGAAACAAATCTATGTGCCCCTAATAAATATTTTTGTACTTTATAGTCCTGAGTTATGAGCACATCTGATATCCCATTTCCTTTCACTGTTTGGTCATTCATCCACCGCAGTTTCTAAGCTGGAGAAACTTTGTTGGCTTCCTGCAGAACGGCTGCCTTCATCAACGCCAGCTGAACTCTCCTCCATGAATGGTGTTTGAAAACAGTTGATGAATGGCTGCTAACGAATGTGGAGGAAATAACAGGAAGAATCAGAGCTATCAGGCATGATGCGATCCCACGTCTTCTTTTATTTGGAATGCTCCTCTCCTCACCCCCAACCCGCGGGATTGGTATATATTTTAATAGGTTTAATTACCTTGTGGAAATCAAAATGCAGGGGGAATTGCCATCGTCAACAAAGGTTGAATGGTCTATTTAGCAAAAGTTGAATGCTGGGGCATTTATTGGCATTAAGGCAGAAAGAGATGGCACCAAGGGGGGTTTCTGTGTCTCCTCACACACCAAACAGGGGCGAGGGGGATGATTTGATTTTGTTTGTGTATTTATATGTCAGCTGAAACACATGCAATTCATATGCAGATTTTCACACAGCTCGTGCTGGGGTCGGTATGCGTTGATAAGGCCTTTTCTTTCCCAGTAGCAGCCTAACAGATACAAGGAAGAAGATGAGCACGTAAACACTGTGCATGAAAAACAATGTGGAACTGCTGCTGGAGAGGACACCCCTGTGACAAGTCCCCCATTTTTCCCTCTCTTATTAGCATCCTGTGAAGTTTACTCCATGTCGTCTTTAATATCATTCAACAGTGCACATCCTGGTCCTTTGCAGTGCATATGGAAATGCCATTTCCTTCACATTCTCAACAAAGGATGTATCAACTCTGCACACTTACAGCAGTTTGGCACTATTTTAACTGCCATGACTCCATCCTAGGGAGATCTGGGATTTGTAAGTTGGTGAGAGATTCCAGACATCTCTGCTAGAAACCTCTAATGCCCTCTCCTTCATTATAGCATTAGAGATACTGTCTAGCAGAGAATTCTACGCAACCACAAATCTCAAGCTTCTATAGGATAGAACTATGGCAGCTGAAGTGGGATTGAAATGCTGTAACCATCTACTGTAGACACATTAAAAGATTAACTCCATCCTGAATCAGAATGCATTTTTACCCCACTGGATTCAAACTAAAGTATGATAAATTGGAAATGAGAGTGTGAAACTCGGCCTCCTGAATTGTCAAGATTATATCATGAACTTGTCCTCACAATGGAAGCTTCATAGATGCAACTAAGACACCCTTCAGTGTAGGGGCTATAAAAAAATCTCCCAGTTGTAGAGATTCTAGTCAAAACCCAGCATCTGCAGAGACAGATGGTGGCTACATTGCTCGGGGTGATGAATCCATGCCGGATTTTAAAAGCACTGCTCTGGTTTTATTAGAGTTAGCCAAGGTGCCGAACCTAATTTGGGAATGGAGGCTAGCCACAATGCTAAACTTAAATTGCAAATAAGGAGCTTCCAAGGTGTTGATCACTTGTGACACATGCAACTATGCGTATGATGCTGTATCTATGTTGGAAATAGGGCCCTTTCCATTGGAACTGGGGAGCTATCTAAAGTACTGAATGTAGTTTGGAAATAATGAGCTAGGCAAGGTGCTGAGTCTAGTTTAAGTACTGGGTTCAGGACCCTAGGTAGCTACCATTAAAATTCTGCATGGATTCGCTTTTCTGAAACAATGGAGCCACTGGCATCCTCTCTTTTCTCAGCACGGTGATACAGCTCATCAAGAACCTCAGTTCCCTTAAGAAGTCTTGTTGGTCATGGATGGGACATCCCAGAAGATGAAGGGAGATGTACAGGCTAGGTCCCAGTCAGTCCAGAGGTTGTTTCACAAATCCAGTAGTCCAGATACCCAAGGCCAAAATGAGATAAGACATTAGGAAGAACTTCCTGATGAAATCTGCTACTGCCTGGGAGTTGAGTCTTGAACTGGATGCCCCTTGTGGTCTCTTCCATCTCTGTGATTCTATGGGTTTGCATATCTATCATAGCATGGAAATGTTATCTCTGGGACACATGTAATTCCACAAACATTTCTGCAGCCTATGGACCAGTCTTCAACCCCTCTCCCGTGACCCTACTGAAAAATAGTCCAAAAGTGGTCAGGTTCCATTCTGTGGATCCTCCAGGAATGCTGATTTTGCATTAAAGCAAAGTGAAGAGCCTCTCTGTGCCATATTTTGCTGTCCAAACCCCAAAAACAGATTTTACCAAGCCAGAAGTTGACTTCCAGCCACTTCTGGTTGTGATGATTGATGGATAGATAGCATTTTCTGGGTTAGCGTAGCCTACAGTAGATCCTGGGAATGGAAAATGAGCTGTTATTCCCACCAAGGCTTGCCCAACCCTACTTCTGAGTTCTACCACCACCTTGAACCCCTCTATCAACATCCCCTTCTGGAGCACAAAACTGGTAGAATCTCTGCAGTAGTGATAGACAGAAGAGCCCATGAGAGCATTGGTGATGCTTTCTACAAAGTCCCCTGCAGGAGAAATCACCATCTTGGACACACATCTTGACAATGAATATTCTTGGGAGCACCTTGAATGCTCTGTATCCAAGGAGGTTCTCAGCAAGAGCAAGTCTTTTGATGCTTCTAACTTGCCTTGCAGCTCCAAGTTCTATGATTCTAGCCAGGAACAATTGCTGACTCTCATCCCAGTGCAGCAGCGACTCTGCTTGGTGTTCCAGTGTGAACTTTAGCTATCAAAAGTGATGAGTCCTAGCCACAAAAGAGGTTCAGTACCTTGGACAGCTTCCTTTGACGTCTGGGCTGAAACCTAGAATAGATTCACCATCCCCCTGACAGGGAAATGACCAAACACCATTGGAATTTTCATTGTAAGGTGTTTCCAATTTTGGTCCCATTTGCTCTGTCATCCCTGCAGGATTTAGGCTACAACAGGTAGCCCAGACAGACAGAAATGTCTGTGCCACCAGCTAACAAATGGGCACCGCCAGTAGCTTTGCTGTGCGTTGCTGCAACAACTCTCAACTTTCTCCCTCTGGGCTTCCTGTCTTCTCAGACGAGATGAATCGTATTGCCCCTGACATGCAGGCTACTTGATCTTTATCGCATGCATAATTTAGCCTGATTGAATATTTCAGTGCTTTTGAATTGAGAAGGCATGCAGCACATTCTGGCAAAACCAAGCGAAGCCCCCCTGAAATAGTGTTCAGGAGAAAATGTGAAGATACTCCTTCATGTCAGTCTTAGCGATTTCTACTGTGCAGTGATGTGGGTCATCTGAGGAGACAATGCAAAGTTGCCTCTTAAAGAGCCACTTTGCTTGAAACTGCCAGAAAGAGATGCAATGCCCTTGGATGTTCGATAAGAGACCTTGAACACAGACAAATTTGTTGTTTTTCTCTCTCTTATTAAATCAAAAGCACCTTCTTTTTCAAAAAGAAAGGAATGTTTTTCTTCCTTTCGTGGCAGGAAAAGGCTTGGCTTTCTTCTCCAACTGTGTTTCTGTTCTGAAACTAGTGACAAATTGAGAGTCATTGGAACTAGGTGAGAGAGAGTGTTTTAGTTAAGACATTATAAGTCTGGATTTCAGCAATTTGCCAGGGCAGCAAGGCTACAGCACTACAGCTGAGGTTGGATACTTTATTCCATCTGTCCCAGTCTGGCACTTGCCTGTTGGAAGGTGGAACACTTGAAATTATTGGATTGTTTGGGGTATCTGCGTAAATGATTCACTTAACTTCCTCTCCACTGTCAATGGAAGGCCTATGTGAAATGCAACACAACATCCAAGATCCAGCATTGCATGGGCAGAGCATTCTCCTATGTGGCTATCTAGAGCTAGCAGCTGCTAACTCTGCCTTCAGCCAAGGTAATGATGCAGCAGAAGCCTTGTCCCCTCAGACCATTTGCTCAGGGAAGGCACACAACTCCGAAAACAAATGAAGTCCCAAGTAATAGCTGGGGCCACCCATGATGCAAGACACACTCTGGACCTGGTTTTCCATGCTGGGTGGGACAATGGTGATCTGGGTGCGGAGAAACTTTCTATAGTTCAATCGCCGTGCACAGATCACTACCTGGTGAGGTTTCACGAGGACTTGCAGCCTCTGCTGGGGTGGAGAGCCAATGAAGATGGGGTGTTTTATAAAGACAATGAGGGGTAGTGATATGAAAGTTAGTTCACATCCCTGTTCTGCCATGGAAACCCACTGGATGACCTTGGACAAGTCACACTCTCTCAGCCTCAGAGGAAGACAATGGCTAACCCCCATGAACAAATCTGTCCAAGAATATCCTATGATAGGGTTGCCATAAGTCAGCAACAGCTTGAAGACACACAACAACAACAACTCTCTGACCCACAGAACAGCAAATAGGCCATTCATCGGCCCTCTGTGAAAAAATTGCACTGCACTATAGATGAAATTACCCGAATCTGTTCTGATTTGGATGCTGTGGTTGATAAACATCTAGTAGATGTCGTCTTGGCTCTTGCTTGTCCCATGTTTGTGCAGCCAGAGGATGTGGAGAGGATCCTTGGAAAACAGAAGACCATGGACCCTGCCTTGCTGGCTGATAAAAGCAGCCAGAAGAGGACTGGCTAAGTGTGGAAGGAGAGCAGAGAATGCCTTACTGCATCAAGGAAGAGTTGCATCCTGTCCCAAAGAAAGTGTGGTGAGACCTGATCCCTCACCCAAATCAAGGGTGGAGGATCAGGGTGCTCATTGTTGCTGCCCATGCTTGTCCCAACTTACTTCACCCAGAAAGAGGGCAGGTGAGGGGGCTGAGAACCCCTTGTGCCCAAGGAAGCAACATGCGCATCTTCACCGGCAGCATCCAAAGCTGCACCATGAGACAACACAGCAATTGAAATGGCAGTGGGGTGGGATTAAAGGGGATGGAGGGGGTGCCAGAAGGCGGAGAGTCACACTCTTTCCAGGAAACATCCCTGAACTCAGTTACACTAGATAATTACTGGCCAGGCTCCAATATCCCTTTTCTGGGTAGCCTCCCAGCTCCAAGGGTTCCTGATGAAATGAATTATCTAGATCCATTTCACTGTGGCTCCAGACCTGGCTGTTGGACAGCAACAGCTTGGGTTGCTTTGATAGATAACCCACACAGAGAACTAGACAAGAGGAGTGTGTCCCTGTTGGTTCTGCTGGACCTCTCCGTGGCTTTTGATAATGTAGTCGTTGGCATCCGTAGGAGCAGCTTTAATGGCCTGGGACCTGGGGGCACTCAGACCGGAATGGTGGAGAAGACTTCTTTAAGGCAATGGCAATTCGCCTGTCTAGGTCCCTCAAGGGTCAGCGGTGTGTGTGTGTGTGTGTGTGTGTGTGTGTGTGTGTGTGTGTGTGAATGAAATGACTCGCTTATCCAGAGTTTTGGGGTTGGGTGCCACTTTTCCAACTAGATTGTTAGCTGGGGCTGCCTCCAGGGAACACACAGCTCCCTTGTTGCAACATCTCTCCTGGCTGCCATTGATTTTCAGGCAGAATTCAAAGTGCTGGTTGTGACTGTTAAATCCTGTATGGCTTGGGTCTATACTATCGGAAAGACCATATCTCTGTGTAGGGGCCTGCCCAAGCTTTAAGATCTGTGAGGGAGGGCTTTCTCTTAATCCCACCACCTTCAGAGGCACATTCAGAGGGGACATGGAAAAGAGCCTTCCCAATGGCCACTCACAGGTTGTGGAACTCCCTTCCACAGTAAGGCCATTTCCGCACGAGACTGTTATAGTGCTTTGATTCCACTTTCAACATCCTATGGAATCCTGGGGCTTGCAGTTTTGGGAGGGGCCAGCCGGCCCCTCCCGAAACTGCAAGCCCCAGGATTCCATAGGATGTTGAAAGTGGAATCAAAGCGCTATAACGGTCTTGTGCAGAAATGACCTAAGTCCAGCTGACCTCTTCCCCACTGTCTTTCCACAGCCAGCAAGGACCTTTTTATTTATGCATGCCTTTAGTTTTCAACTTGTTGCAACAGATACAGCTTTCAATAGGGTGTGTTGTGCATTTCTATTTTATTATGTTTTAAACATGATATTTAAAACTGTTATTCACTGTGCTTTCAACTTGTGTGTTTTACGCAGAACTGTGGTTTGATTCTCTTTTAACTTTTGTACTGATAGCTTTTAATTTGAACTTTGTTTTAAATGGATGTGAACCGCCTTGAATTCTGTGTTTGCAGAAAAACGGCATACAAATAATTAAATAAAATAAAAGAAATAACTAAAGTTTGGTCCATGTACTTCCAGGGGGAGTCTGGTACAGCGTGGTGGTGCTCTGGGAAGGCACCAGGGACCAGGAAGGTAATAGGAAGATTTTCTACCCTTTGGCCAATAGCGGCTACTTGAATTTGGGGTTTGCAACTGTTCCTGGACACTATCTGGGTTTTGCTGCACAACCAAGAAGAAACTGTTGCACAAGGAGGTACTGGACACCCCGTTAAGCAACACCGTAGAAAGGGCCTATAATGGTTATGATGAAGTGAATCGTGAGTAAGATTCCAGTTGTATTTTGCACACAGATCTCCAATTCAATCTATGTCCTCTCCCTTTACGGCTGTGAAGGACCCCACCTTGACATTCACGTTCAAATTTCTTGTGCATTGACCCACAAAGCTTTCGCATGCAAAACAAACCAGTCTCATGTTCAAGCATAATCACAGTGAAATAATTGGATGGGTAGTAGAAGCATAATACTAACTCAAAAAGAAGAAAAAAAATAGTATAAACAGGTCTAGGATTATATCCTGTCACCAGATGAGTTAGTAGTTTCTTTTTTTTATGAGGGCCAGATAACGTACTTGGCTGCTCAGTATGACACCTAATAATCGGTCTCTGCTAATAAAAATGACAGGGTTGTTTGTTTATTGAGGGAGTAGCATCTCTAATTTGAGCAACAAGAAAGACAAAATATTGAGTTCTTACGTCTAAATACAAAGAGCATTCCAGAAAGAAGCAACTTCATCTTTCTGCAGCCATTTGTCTGTCTTTACTGGACAGACCAGGCCCTCCCTAAAACTCCTGAGAGCTTCTTGCAGATCGAATGCCCGATGGTCTGACTCAGTACGTCACCCTCAAAGCCGCCTATGAAATCACCCCTTTGCCTGTTCCTGCAAAGGTTCCGGAAGGAGAATTACTGGTGCTTAGACCAAGGCCACGTAATTGCACTTGGTGGAGAAGATGTGACTAGATAAAGGGTGGGGAAAGGGCCATGCCTTGGCGCTGATTAAATCCCCCTTAGCTCCTACCTTGATTACAAGACAGAGCGTCTACAATCACACTGTTCCAACAAGATTGCATGGGTCAACTAAATTGTTCGGCACCATGGCAACAGGAAGGAGAAAACGCCATACTTTTAGGCTGAGGTGGACTTTTATCTGTGGTGGCATTTGACTCTCAGATATCAAAGATGACCTTCATCAATAGGGTTCCCAGGCCATTGCTGGCACTGTCTTGAAAAGTCTGTGCTCTGATTGCAAGCATGCTGTCATTTTTGAGATAAAAGAATGTTCACCATGAATGAAGAAACAACCTGTATGCATCCATTAAGGTCTCTAGCAACACGTTACTGGTCAGGAGGTACTGTTCTTTCCCAGTACTTCAGCCAAAACATG
Source organism: Cyclura pinguis (assembly GCA_030412105.1). Lineage (NCBI taxonomy): Eukaryota > Metazoa > Chordata > Lepidosauria > Squamata > Iguanidae > Cyclura > Cyclura pinguis. The sequence continues at coordinate 4,308,240 of CM059601.1, forward strand.
GGTTTTGGTAACCCCAAATCTACCAAAGTTTTTATTTTTTCAAAATTTGTAAATATTATTAATTAAGAGCATTTTAAGGACAAGGGTCAAGCCTTTGATATGAAACTGAGCTTACCTGCTGAATTCAAGAGTTCTTACCTTCAGATTACCTTTTTCCAACCATTATCTCAGATAATCACATTGTTACCAGGCTGTACACCCCTCCTCCATGGAATGGTTTAATTTCAAATATTTATTGGCATAAACAGAAATTTTACAGTGCTATAGTTGCATGGCCTTGCTGGCAAAGAGGAAGGACTGGCCAAACGTATACAAGAATAAGGTCAGGCAGGACCTCAAGGCATGGCCAGGTCATAGTTAGGAAATCATCAGGGAAACTCCAGTGACAATGGGCTCGCAAATCTCCACCAGTGACTCAACCTCCAGAGACAATGAAATCCAAAACTAAATTAATGGTCTTCAACCTTCTTCCCACTCCCCAGCAAAGTCTTCCTTTATTCCTTTTCCTACCCAGCAATCAAGGAGCTATCATGATTCATCAGTCTTTTGTTACCTAATGCTAATACCATCAGTCCACTCCGGACCCCATTGTTTGTGCTGTTGGAGAGCCATTAACACCTTTGCCCACCAGGCAGAAATAGTATCTAACTTTGGCTCTGAGCAAACCAACTTGTAGTCCAAGTAGCACTTTTGGCATACTGACTGTCATTCTGCTGCTGCAATTCCCAATTTGTACTGCCCTTGGACTTCCAGTCTAAGCCACAATTGCTTTTTCGCTTCTGTCCAGATTGGTAAATATCACCCACTCCTCCCTAAACTCCCTCTATCCAAAACCTTCCTCCCTTTTCCTTCAGTAAGCCTTGTGTGATTGTGAGACTGCTTGGATCTTGTGTGTGTGATTGCAATTCTCCCGATAAAGCAAACAAGCTTACTTTTGGATCTCTGGCTCATTCTTCCCTGCATTAGTGCCAGTATATACAGGTGTAAAAGATCTCATAAAGTAACCCCCCACTCACAGGCCTCCTCTTTGAGGTAACATTCCCCACTGTTTCACGGAGGCACTGGCATTGCAGGTGAGCCTCTGAGTCATCCCCGTTTTGGGATAACACCATGCCAGATGAAACATCTATATAGCACTGAATTAACATCAGCACATAGCTCACCCTCAGCTCTGTGAAGGGGAGGGCTTTCTCTCAAAGTAGACCTTGGTACGGTTCCCTGTTTGGACTACAACTCCCAGAATCCCCACACTGGACACCTTCGTCTAAAAAGTAAGTTTTCTAAGCATTGTTGTTGTTGTTGTTTTCGTTGTTTGACTTCAAGTCTGGTCTACCATATGTCAATCCTATCATAGAGTTTTCTTGGTCAGAATTATTGGGAGGAAGCTGGTCATTGCCTTCTTCTAAGGCTGAGATTGTGTGTCCTGCCCAAGGTCACCTAGTGAGTCTCCATGGCCAAGTGGGGATCTGAGGCCTGATCTCTCAGAGTCCTGGGCCAATGCTCAAATCACTCTGCCATACTGGGACTGCCTCTGAGGCAGCCCAGCTTAGGGTGGTTCTGTCTTAGGATTTGTTGGTAAGATTTATCCAGAGGAGGTTTGGCATTACCATCTCCTAAAGCTGAGAGACCAGTAGATTTCCAAGGCCTAGCAAGGATTCAGACCCTGGTTTTCTGCCTGGTTTTTTGGCCTATTTCAGACCAAAGATGCCTTTGGTTGCAAGAATAACAATGAAAGCCAAGATCCATCCAGAGGGTGATAGAGGTTTGCAATCTGCCAGGTTCTGTTTGTGATATGGATATTCTAATTCTAATTGTACCAAGAACAACTTAAGAACCTACCTCCTCTTTAATGCTGCTCAATTCAGTTCTGGGGTTGGGGGAGTGCTGGGATGGCTTAAGAGGTAAGTATACAAACTCTCAGGAAAAAGAACAAACTGCTCAAAAGAAAGAACAGAGATAAGATGGGGGATACAAGACTGGAGACTTATGCCATGGTGAGCAATGGTGAAGAGCAAGAGTGAACCTGATGGTAAGACCAGTTTGGCAGTGGAATACACTGATGCCTGGAGGTGTGGCGGAGTCTCCTTCTTTAGAGGTTTTTAAACAGAAGCTGGACAGCCATCTGTCAGGAGTGCTTTGATTGTGTCTTCCTGCATGGCAAAAGGGGGTTGGACTGAAAGGCCCTTAAGGTCTCTTCCAAATCTAAGATTCTATGATTAGCAAAGTTACCTACAGTGTCATGAGAGCTGGATGATGATTGGCTATGTTGCCTATGATGTCATAAAACTTCCTTCATCCTCCCCTTGTTGACTTTTAGAAAAACTTTTTTAAAAAGTTGGAGAGGCTATGTAGATCCATAAATGAGATGAAAAGACACCAGTTGGTAAAAAGTAAAGACTTCTGTTGCAAGAGCTCTCACTTCTTTGCAGTAGTCTGGAAGAACTCTCAGGCCATTTCCACACGGGGCTTCTGTAATGGTGCAGAGCGACCTCTCACAGAGGTCTTCTACACCGTAGAGTGGACTGGCGTGGACTACTTTTTGTAGTTCCACACCAGAATCCACTCAGGAGCGGCCGGAACTAGTCGCGCCGCATGTTTTTTAAAAACCTCTTTTCCGGCTCCAACACGGATTTGCAGGCGCGTGCAAGTGCGTGCCTGCAGATCTGCCGGGGGCGGGCTTCCAGCTGGCGAGCCTCCACCAACCTGAAGCCGCCATTTGAGATGCTGGAGGACTGCGGAGCAGAGAGCTCACGCTGCTCCACGTCGCGACGGACTTACCCGGCTGCCGGTAAGCTCCATTTTTGGGCGTTTTCACCCATTCCCCCCCCCACATGTGGAAAGGGCCTCAGTTGCTGAAACCATTCTCTGCTTTTCCAGATCTCTGAAATATTCTGTGGAGTTTCTATAGCCCTCTGATGCCATGCAGGAGAATAGCAGGGAACCCTATAAGAGAACAAAGGGACAGGTTCCACCACAGTCAATGGCTTGAATCCTCTTGGTTAGGCTTTCTCATAATACGGCTTAGAACAGAATCTTAAAAACAGGTGCTGCGAAAAAATAACAGTCTAAATCCCACCTGGAATCATGTTGGCTAGTTCCTACTGAAGTAGACCCATGGATTCAATTGGTGAATGGTGAGTCAATACATTAATAAATCTCATTGATTCAATGGAGTACTCTAGTTGAGACTAACAGTGGGATTCAAGCCAGTGACTAATAAACAGAGGCAGCTTGTAACTCCCGGTCACTGAAGCAGTGTGCTGTGCCTACAGGCAGAAAGTGTCCAAAGAGACAGATTCTCCTAAGGAAAGCCACTCCAGGGAGGTCAATCCAGTTTGGGTCATGCATGGGACATCTCAGAAGATGAAAGGAGATGCACAGGCTAGGTCTCAGTCAGTCCAGAGGTTGTATCACAAATCCAGTAGTCCTGATATCCAAGGCCAAAATGGGATGAGAGACTAGGAAGAACTTTCCGGTGGTAAGAGTAGTTTGTCTGTGGAATATGCTGCTGACTGGGAGTGTGGTAGAATCTCCTTCTTTGGGGTTTTTTAAACAGAGACTGGATGGCCATCTGTTGGGAGTGCTTTAGTTGTGTATTTCTGCATGACAGAATGGGGTTGGACTGGATGGCCTTCAGGGTCTCCTCCAGCTCTATGGTTCTGTGATTCTAAGTAGTCATTAAATAAGACAAGACAGGAGCCATTAATTATAGCCAATCCAGGAGTCCAGAATTCCAGGAGACATGAGAATGCCAAAGCTTGGCCCATCAAAGAGACTAAATCGTTGTAAACAGCAAAGATTCCTTGCAGCTGCTGAGAGATTTATAGAATATGGATTCCAGGTGCCTGATGAGTCACTGTCTCTGCTATCTAATGCCCAGTTCCTAGAAAGCTTCTCCTGCTCTCTTTGACAGACTTCAATGGGCAGAAGGGTTCTTTCAGCATCTGTTAAGTCCTGTTGAGGAGGGAGCCCCTCAAAATTTATTCAGCTACCACTTCTCAGATTCAGGGAGGAAGTTGTTTGCATCCAGAAACTGCTCTCATTCCAACTCCTCAGTGTCAAAGTCTTTGGATTGCAGAGGGCCACTTATGACAGTCGGCAAATCTGCTCTGGCTTTTAGCCTGAACTTTAAAGGAGCTAACCAGAGTGCTGAAGCTATTTAAGGAATAAGGTTGAACACTTTGGATGGTTCTCTTAATTGCCATACTAAAATCCAGGGTGGATTTACTGCCCCAGCAATGCAGAAGCCACCAACTGGCACTGCCAATGAGAGAAGGTAGGGCCAGATAAGCTAGACAGAGGATGGCAAGGTTATTTTCAAACAAAAAGAGATGGTTCAAGTCAACTTTCTCCTGACTCCTTCCTTCCTCCCCTACTGACCTGCCCATGTCAGAGTTGGGAAACAACAACAAAACTCTTGGTAGAGGATGGGCCAACACCTCTCCCAACGTGAGCTAAAACTAGACTTAATCGTAATGAGAGGGATTGTTGAGAATCTCAGTTGGACCTGACTGTTGGAATGGTGAGAAACTCACCCAATTAGACTAACAAGGAACGTGTGCACCACAGGGGAAGATGTGCTAAACAGTATCGCTGATAATTGAGACTGGGAGACAGACAACGGCCAGGATCCACAGAGGATGACCTCAAATGGAGAACTGGACTTGTTCATCTTGATTCTTGTAACTGGCAGATCGGGATCTTTCTTTTTCTTAACCAGAGCACCAAATCTCCATGCTGACAACTAAGCCTAGAAAAGGTGCTCTTGTGAATGTTGTTTAGCTTTTATTTTTAATTTTTTAATTGGGTTTTTAAAGTATGTTTATTCAGAGAGAGAGAGAAAGAAAGAAAGAAAAAGAAAGAAAGAAGAGAGGGGAGGAAAGAGATCCATGACTTTAACCCAGAAAGCCAGGTTGAGAGCATCTGGGTAAGAATTAAGGGAGCAAGAAACAATAGGGATATTCTGGTGGGGGTTTACTACAGACCCCCAACCCAGACTGAGGACTTCGATGACACCTTCCTCAACCAAATGACCGTGCATTCAAAAAGGAGAGATACGGTAATAATAGGAGATTTCAATTACCTGGATCTATGTTGGCAGTCAAACTCTGCCAAGACAGCAAGGTCCAGCAAGTTTCTTGCTTGTCTTGCAGACAATTTCATGGTCCAGAAGGTGGAAGAGGCTACAAGGGGATCAAATATTCTAGATCTGATCCTGACCAACAGGGATGACCTTGTTAATGAGGTAGAAGTGGTTGGATCTTTAGGGGGGAGTGACCATGCCCCACTGGAATTTGGCATTCAGTGGGAAGGAGAAGATAAGTGTAGCCAGACACTCCTCTTAGATTTTAAAAAAGCGGACTTCTGTAAACTTAGGGAGATGCTGGCTGGAATTCCATGGTCAGGAATAGTGAGAAAGAAAGGAGTTCAGGAGGCATGGAAGTTCCTTAAAAGGGAGATGCTGAAGGCACAGTCTAAAACTGTGCCAATAAGGAGGAAAAATGGAAGGCATCTGAAGAAACCAGAATGGTTGACTAAAGAACTCTCAGCTGAGCTAAGCGTTTAAGAGAAACAGTACAGGAAATGGAAGAAGGGGGAAACCACCAAAGAAGAATTTAAGCAAGTAGCCAGGAGATGTAGGGAGAAGGTCAGAAAGGCTAAAGCACAGAACGAACTTAGGCTGGCCAGAGACATCAAAAACAATAAAAAGGTTTTTTAAAAATATGTCCGCAGCAAAAGGAAAAAGGAGGAGACGATAGGGTCGCTGCGCAGAGAAGATGGCGAATTACTAACAGGGTGAAGAGAAAAGGCAGAACTACTTAACACCTTCTTTGCCTCAGTTTTTTCCCAGAAGGATACAAGCTCTCAACCTGGCGGTTGGGGAGCAGGTGAAGAAGCAGGGGAAACACGGTACATAATAGGTGGAGAGGTGATACAGGAATGCCTGGCCACACTGGATGAATTCAGGTCTCCAGGGCCAGATGAATTGCATCCTAGGATATTAAAAGAACTGGCAGAGGTCATTTTGGAACTGCTTGCTATAATCTTTGAGAAATCTTGGAGGACAGGAGAAGTTCCAGCAGACTGGAAGAGGGCAAATGTTTTCCCCATCTTCAAGAAGGGAAAAAAAGAGGACCCAAATAATTATCGCCCAGTCAGCCTGACATCAGTACCGGGAAAGATCCTGGAGCAGATCATTAAGCAGTCAGTTTCTAATCACTTAGAAAGCAATGCGGTAATCACGAGAAGTCAACATGGATTTCTCAAAAATAAGTCATGCCAGACTAATCTTATCTCTATCTATGACAGAGTTACTAGCTTGATAGATGAAGGGAATGCTGTGGATGTAGCATTTCTCGATTTCAGTAAGGCCTTTGACAAAGTTCCCCATGACGTTCTTGCAAAGAAGCTAGTAAAATGCGGGACAGACAGGGCTACTGTTAGTTAGATTTGTAATTGGTTGACCGACCGGACCCAAAGGGTGATCACGAATGGCTGCTTTTCATCCTGGAGAGAAGTGACCAGCGGGGTGCCACAGGGTTCTGTCCTGGACCCAGGGCTGTTCAATATCTTCATCAACGCCTTGGATGAAGGAATAGAGGGTATGCTCATCAAATTTGCAGATGACACCAAATTGGGAGGGGTTGCTAATACGCCAGAGGACAGGATCAAAATTCAAAATGACCTGGACAGATTGGAGAGCTGGGCCAAAGCTAACAAAATGAATTTCAACAGAGAGAAGTGTAAGGTCCTACACTGAGGTAGAAAAAATGGGATGCAGAAATATAGGATGGGGGACACGTGGCTGGATGGCAGTACGTGTGAAAGGGATCTAGGAGTCCTAATAGACCACAAACTGAACATGAGTCAGCAGTGTGATGCAGCAGCCAAGAAAGCCAACGCAATTCTCGGCTGCATCGATAGGAGTATGGCGTCTAGATCAAGGGAGGTACTGGTACCACTCTACTCTGCTTTGGTTAGACCTCATCTTGAATCCTGTGTCCAGTTCTGGGCACCCCAATTCAAGAAGGACATGGTCAGGCTGCAGCAGGTCCAGAGGAGGGCGACCAAAATGGTGAGGGGCCTGGAAGCCATGAAGCCCTATGAGGATAGACTTAGAGAGCTGGGTATGTTTAGTCTGCAGAAGAGAAGGTTAAGAGGGGACATGATAGCCATCTTTAAATATTTGAAGGGATGCCATGTAGAGGAAGGAGGGGGCTTGTTTTGTGCTGCTCCAGAGACCAGGACAAGGAGCAATGGATTCAAGCTGCGGGAAAGGAGATTCCGCCTGAACCTCAGGAAGAACTTCCTGACAGTCAGGGCTGTCCGGCAGTGGAATAGACTGCCTCGGAGTGTGGTGGAGTCTCCTTCTTTGGAGGTTTTTAAGCAGAGGCTGGATGGCCATCTGTGGGGAGTGCTTTGAGGGTGTTCCTGCATGGCAGGGGGTTGGACTGGATGGCCCGTGTGGTCTCTTCCAATTCTACATTTCTATGATTCTATGATTCTATGAAATTCCCAGCTATGCATAAATATTAAGATAAGCTGAGCTTATTTCCAAAATTACATTTTCTTGAAACAAATGTCTATAAAACAAAGATTGATGCATAGCTAAAGCAGTAAGACCTTTTGACCATTGAACAATGGATGGTGAGCATTTATATTTCCAACCTTGGACTACAAGTCTTTTTACAACATTAAAAGCACACAGAATGCAACCAGGTAGCTGAAATTCAATTTTCCATTAAATATTATTAAATTCATTAAAATCCCCCACTCCTTACCATCAAACAAAATCCCCCCACTCATGTGTGCTAAATTATTATCCATTTTACATTGATATTTAACTGAAGCCTACTTGCACTTGAATTGCCATTAATGGATATGACGCTGACCGTGATGTTATATTTAATTCTTCATTAAATATTCTTCTTGAAATATTATCAGATGTGCTAAAATCGTGCCCACTTATTACTAGCAAATAAAAACCACTCTCCATTCATATCTCATAAATTATTATCCAGTTTATATTTATACTTAAATAAAATGTAAAATTAACTAAGCTGGCTTGAGCTGATACGACATTGGTCTAGAGAGCTGCGTAGCATATTCAGTGCAGAGCTTCACATGTGGTGATTTTACAATACACAACCCCAATGTCAGATCTTGGCCAACATGTTCAGAAGTGTGAGCTTTGTTTAAAAATGCAGGCTGAAATTCCCAACTGCAGTTATAAATGTATAGACTAGAGTTACACATGACTCATATTAACAACCTGTATGTGTGCATGACTGTGGCATTAGTGAATACTTAGGGATTGTAAAATTCCCCAAAAGAGACCCTATTGGGCAACAGTTGGTGCAAACAACAGGGTTCTGTTCTCCTGCTGAGCTGGATACAGCGGACTAATGTTTCCTTCCCACTCGCACCAGTGATCTCCAGTGTGAAGGAGTTGTGACATGGATCCTGATTCTGATTGTGTTATCCCAAAACGTGGGTGACTCAGGAGTCCAATTGAAATGCCAGTACCTCCAAGCAAAGATAGGGAATTATTAGCTCAAATTAGAAGATCTGTGAGAGCGGGGTAACCTAGTGAGATCTTTGACACCAATGTTTATGGGATCTTGTGTAGGGAAGGACCAGTCAGTGATCCAAAAGTAAGCTAAATTGTGTTTTATTGGGGAAATTAATCATACACGCATAAGATCCAAACCATCACACACTCACACAAGGTTAACTGAAGGAAAACGGAGGAAATGTTTTAAGATAGAAAGATTTAAGGGCATTGTGGATATTTACCAATGCAGCAATGTGGCTTAGACTGTGTCTAAGGACAGTACGCAACTGGAAATTAGAATGACAGAGTGACAACCAGCAATCAATGTACTGCAAGCTAGCTGGCCAAAACTGGGGGTTCTTACACATGATTTCTGCTTGGAGGGCACAGGTGTGAATGGCTCTCTGGCCAAGTAAACAATGCAGTTCACAGAGTGAACAAAGAGGTCCAGAATGGGCTGATGGTTTTAGCATTAGGTGCCAAAAAGACTAATGGTTGCCTGATAGCTGTGTGCTTGTCAGACAGATTTTAATTAATTTTATTTTGATTGCGTCTTATAAAACAATATTTCTCATTGTACATTTTACCGAACTATTACCACTATCTTCCACTCCTCTGTGGATTTCAATAATGTTATTTCATTGACATATCAACATTATGCATTGCATTGCATTTGTTAACATACAAGATAGATCCTGCTCTTCGACCTTACTTTACATGTTCCATGATATTCCACTGATTTTTACTTCTAACTACTCATGCTACCATGAATTAAGAATTATTACCTGTCAACACCCTACCCATTTCCAGAACAATTTGCCATTCTTTGTTAATGTCATCATCTGATTTTCCTTTTAATCTCTGAGAGACTATATCTGCATTCCGATTTTCAATAAAAGTTGCCCACCATTGCTCTGTGGTAGGTATCTGCTCAGTTTTCCATAGCCTCCATATTCAATACGGGCTGTCGTAATCACATACAGCATTATTCGCCAATATTTCTTTGCAACAGTTCCATCTAACACATGTGTCATATTTAATAAGTACAGTTCAGGTTTCTTATCAATTTGAACCCTCAATATTTTACATATCATATTATGTATATCATTCCAATATTTTTTAGCCTTAGGACATGACCACCACATATGAAATAGTGTTCCAACATTCTCCTGACACTTCCAACACTGACCTGTTCCTGTATCATATATCTTCTTTAATTTTTCTGGTGTTGTGTACCATCTGTGAAATAGCTTTATAATAGTTCTCTTTTAGGTTCTGAGCTACAGTAAATTTTTGTGTCCATTGCCAGCTCTGTTCCCGCTGCTCTAATTGAATTGGATGTCCGAGATTTTGAGCCCACAATATCATTGCTGATTTGACTGTCTCATCTTCTCTTTCTTGATTTAAAATCTCCTGGTATACATGTGATAGTAAATGAGGCGGGTTTTCCCGCAGTAACTTCAACATTCTTCCTTGCTCTTTTTGTTCTATTCCATAAGTTTTCACATCCATCTGGAATCTCTCAGTTAACTGTCTGTAAGGGAACCAGTTTAACTTTATTCCTTCTGATTCCAATTTTTCTCTTGATTTCATCTCAAAAAGATTCAGATTTGTCATTTCTAATATGCCATCATAACACAGCCACTTATCTGAATCAGACCATCTTCCACAGAAGGCTTCTTGAGGGTTTGTCAGACAGATTTTAGAGTGAAGGAAAAATGGCTTGGTCAGTGGAAAATGAAATCAGGCAATCAGTGGTTTGGTAGGAATCTCCCATTTGCTATTGTCCCAAAAGACAGAGACATTAAGGCTAGCTGCAAGCCTATTGTCTCTGGAGCTACCTGGTGATTTCCTGACTATGACCTGGCTGTGTCTAGCAGGGGTTTCTGACATTATTCACAGTGCACGTGTTTGGCCAGTCTTTTCCTCTTGTCCAGCCTGGCCATACAACCATAGTAGGGCATGTTTTATATTAAAGCTAATTAACATATCTTGCCAATTACAGCATATTTTGCCAATTAAACCGTATCAATGTCATACCTGAGATCACTGGTGGAAACTCTGCTGCTCTGATTGACAAGACAACAGACCCTCATCACTTGCAGTGGCTGCTACCCAATAAGGCAGGTTTGAGTGGGGAAGTTGGGCAGGAGACACTCCTTAGTTTAGTAGGGTCTAGAATCTTGGTCACACACTTTTTGACAAGATGCACTCAAAAAGCCATCTAAAATTAAACAATATTTTAAATGGTTTTTCCCCGCATTTTTTTAAAGCCACAAATCAGTGCAGAAGTTGAATACAACATGAATAAACACATTCAAAAACTGTGCTAGAAAGAGAGTGAAGACATATTGCACATTACAATGTTTAAAAGTTGGTTGTAGCTGTGCCTTGTATTCCCTTTAATTAGTGGAGTGATGCATAACTTTTGCTGGAAATGGAACATCTGACTCCTTCTCTTTCTGCAGACATGAAGTAGACTAGGTTTAACACTGAACAACAAGATGGTGCGGAAGGAAAGGAAGAAGAGTTTTGAAATGTTTTTAAAAAATTGCCTCCATTAACCTGCAGAATAGAGCTGTTTGATGGGCTGAACATCAAAATGGTTTTCATGTGTGTTGGGTTCTTGTGTTGTTGTTTTTTTAATATATATATATATATATTTCATTACCAGACCTCTAGCAAAGTTACACCAGGTCAAGGCAAGATAGTTCTAGGACCTCATGATGAAAAAGTGGTGTTGATTAGCCCAATGTCAAAGAAACACTTTCTATGGCGAACACACCAGAAGAGCTTTTACTCAGCTACCAGTCCTACTTGTTCCACTGGCATTAAGAGCAAATCAAATACATTTTTCACTTGGGAGGGGGTTATTATGTAAAGCCAGAAGGGAAGAGGAGAGAGTGCGAAGAGAGAGAGAGAAGGAGGGGGAAAGTGACTTCTTTATTCCTCTGCTTATTCTCTTTGCATTACCGAAGATTCATTTTCAACAGAATAGACCAATTACGCCTGACACTTTAATTGACAGCCAACTCAGGAGGAGAAAACCGTTTTTCTAAAGTGGTTAAAAGTCTCATAGAATTTGATATCAGCTGTCGTTTTGTTTTTTTAAAAAATTTCATGCTCCCTTTCGTTAAGAGAAATGTGGGGGGAGGGATATTCCTCCACATTTTGCAAGCAGTTTGAAAGGCTCATTAACAGCATATTAAGATGCTGAGATCTGGTTATTTATTTATTTTAAAATGGGAGGGTATTGGCGTGCCACACAGAGAGGAGCTGTTGTCTTAACAAATGCCTTTCTGTGCCATAAACACCCGTTGATTGATGAGTGGGGAAGAAAAAGGCAACTGCAAGGAAGGCTTTCGGTGCCAAGTAAAAAGCAAACCGGATAAAATAGAAGGTTTTCTGGAGAAGGTTGAAATGAATAATGGAATGGTTTCACTACCAGCTGACACAGACTGCAGATATCCATAAGAAGAAAGAATCTATCTATCTATCCATCTATCTATCTATCTATCTATCTATCTATCTATCTATCTATCTATCTATGCATCCATTTATTTAAACTGTTTTTGTTCTTGTTGTTGTTTGTTGTATGCCTTCAAGCCACTTCTAACTTACACAGACCGTAGGGTGGACCTATCACAGGGTTTTCTGGGGCTGAGAGTGTGTGATGTGCCCAGGATCACCCAATGGATTTCCATGGCTGAGCAGGGCATTGAAGCCTCATCTCCAGGGTCGTACTGCAATGCTCAGACCACTACACCGCACTGGCCCTATTTGTTTAAATACTCCACCCTATATCATAGGATCTCTGCACAGTGTAGAGATACATCAAAATCAAAATCAAAACGAATGGGTTAAATGAATTTAAACTGATAAAAATAACTGAGACCATTTGGCCTGAGAGACTTAAACCATATTAGACATGTTAAAGCCAGTTTAAAATGTTAAAACAGTTTAAAACCATGTTCATAACCATTTTGGAGTGACTCGCTTAGGCTCCAAAGGTTTTAATGAGCAGTCATGCCTGTGTTATTGCTTCATGCTTTTAAGTCATTTCCGACTTATGGCAATTCTAATGTGAACCTAGCATAAAGTTTTCTTGGCAAGATTTGTTCAGAGGCGGCTTACCACCATTGCCTTCCCCTGAGGTTGGGAGAAAGTGACCTGCCCAAGGTCGCTGGAGGGGATTTGAGCTCTCCTCTCCCAGTGACCTAGTCCAACATTCAACATTCAGACCGCTACACCTCCCCAGCTTTTAGTCATGTCATTATTGGGGGCTTCAATGAAGCCTGTGTTCGTGCCTACTGCGTCTCCACAAGGAAGGTGTTCCACAACTGAGATGCAATCTTGGAGAAGATCCAGTGTATTGACCCATTGGTGGGACACAGAGGAAGATCACCGCTCCCCCCCCAGCAGAACCCCAGAACTGCAGATTTGGAAGGGACTCCAAGTGTCGGGCAGCCCTCCATATTTCAGTTATGGGACATGTAGTAGGACTTAATTAGCAGCTTGCTTGTAACAAGGTATGAGAACCAGAGACCATTAGATAAACAAAGCCAGGAATGTAGTGATAAGCGCTGCCAGGCTGAAACCAGAACTCCAAGGTCTCTTGCGGGTGGGATGAGAAACTCTTTGCTTTTAATGTTTTGGATTTTGCTAATTGCCTCCAGTTCGTTCACTGAAGTCCTGTACTATGTGTCACACTCCTAATAAATAGTGTAATTGCACTGTTATATTTGTGTGCGTAAATTCAGTTCCTGACACCAAGGATTACAATGTCAGGGTTTAAACTCCCAGGGTTTAACTCCGAGCCAGCAAGGGAGGGAAAGTGATAGTACTTGCCGAGCAGGAGGCAGTGGGGAGCATCCAGAGCTAACAAACTAGTAGTAACACTAAGCTGGAAGTCGAAGTCAAGGTTAGTCCAAGAAAGTCAAGAATGCTAAAGGTCTGTCCAAGAAGTCAAGAATGCCAGAATGCAAGGACTGTGGGAGCTTGAGTAGTGATTTGCCACAAGCAAAAAGCAAACCATGCCGACAGACTTAAATAACAGGGAGAATAGGTAGCCTTAATTAGCACCCTGTCTCTTTAATCTCAGCAAAACAGCTTCCTTCTGAGCTGCCCTCTTTTGACTCCTCCGTGACTGTGAGCTGGGGGGCAAAGGTGAATCTAACTCCCCTAACTCATTACTGGCCCCTTCTCCCTCTGGCTGTAAAGTCTCCATCTCAGCTTGCCTTTCAGAAAATGGACAAGCAAGACAGACTGCTCTATCACAGGTATTGGCTGTACAGTCTCTGTTTCTGGCAAGATAAATTCCTCCTCCTGCATGGGAGGGGGTTGGACTGGATGGCCCCTGTGGTCTCATCCAACTCTATGAGTCTATGATTCCTCAACCTCTGATCCCTCATCTATCACATACATAGGCCATTTCCGCACTAGAGTGTTATAGCGCTATGATTCCACTTTCAACATTCTATGGAATCCTGGGGTTTGCAGTTTTGGGAGGTGCCAGCCAGCCCCTCCCAAAACTGCAAACCCCAGGATTCCATAGGATATTGAAAGTGGAATCATAGCGCTATAACACTCTAGTGTGGAAATGGCCTATTAGTCTACTCCTGATGATAAGGAAAGGTATCCTTGAGAGAGATTATCCAGTGTCATCCTGCAGTGAGGGTTTACCTATGGATGGGGGATCTGGAGAGGACAGGAATTATTGTTGTTGTTGTTGTTGTTGTTGTTGTTGTTGTTGGCAGAAGAGGAAGTGGTGCTGCATGCATCCATTCAAAGCCTTCTAAGAAGTGGAGCCATGACTATATAAGCCTAGCCTGCTTCTTTTTCCACTCCCTTTAGATCTGCAGCTACCTTCTCTCCCACCCTAATTCTGTGTGGGACTAGCTGGTCATCTTCAGGAAGATACATAGGAATTTTAAGCTTATTTGTGCTCTTACCTACATTTTCACAGAGTGATCGGGGCTGGGTTAATTGTAGCAAGGTCTCACAGTTGCTCAACAGATTAATTTGGCTACAGTTTGGCAGGGATGGCTGAACTTAGATACATATTGGTGTGTTCCTGGAGGTTCCTTTTAAAAGACAGGTGGCTCTTCACAGGTAGCCATGGGACCTCATCCAGAGCATGGGAGGGGAGTGCATTTTGGTAGACCATCCTCCTTACTTTGTTGTTAGGATGAGGAGGGAGAGAGAGTAATTCTCCTCCTTTTTGCTTGCGCCTTTTCCCAAATCTGATAGACTTTAGACTTTTGGTTTGGGGTCTAACATACATGAGTCCTCCTTTGCCCTAATCTGAGAGACTGTAGACTATCACTTTGGGGTCTACCATACGTGACTCCACCTTTGCTCTAACCTGATAGATTTCAGACTTTTACTTTGGGCTCTACTATACACGAATCTGTTCTGCTATTTCTTCCTAGTGGACTCAATAAATTGTGGCCCTAGTTCAATCCAACAACTGTGTGTCACCTCTTCATTTCCTGTCTTTAGTTGCCATCCTTGCTTGAACGCCTCCAGTTAAGAAGTTCCCTCCATCTTCTGAAATAGTCAGCCCCACTATCAAAATTGTCTCCCCATTCTGAGATTCTTCCTAACTTTTATTTGAAAATACCTTGTAATTTGAATCTATAAGTTTGGATTTTGCACTCTGGATGGACAGAAAATGGGTGCATTTTATCTTCTACATGATGCAGCATTCCTTCAGAGATCTGAAGATGGCTAAAACATACGACCTCTCGATCTTCTTTTCTTCAGGCTAACCATACCTAGCTCTCTCAAGTGTTCCGCATGGGGCTTGGTTTCTAGAGCCTTTAACACCTTGATGACCTTCCTCAGTTCCTGCGATGGGCCATTTCCGCACTAGGCTGTTACAGCGCGATGATTCCACTTTCAACCTCCTATGGAATCCTGGGGTTTGCAGTTTAGGGAGGGGCCAGCCGGCCCCTCCGTAAACTGCCAACCCCAGGATTCCATAGGAGGTTGAAAGTGGAATCATCGCGCTGTAACAGCCTAGTGCAGAAAGAGCAATAGATGACAGCTCTGAGGTCAATGAGCAATTGATTGTGCCAGGAACAGAGCCAGTGACAGACCAAACTATCTTGGAAACACCCCATCAACAGAAAAACAAGCTGAGACAGAGTTGCTGCAACCGGTACCAGTGAGAGAGGAGACCAGCAATGATTTAGAGAAACTAGGTCCGCCTTTGGCCCCCAGCTGCCAATCACAAAGGAGACAGAAACGAGCAGCTCAGAGGAAAACTTTTTGGGCATGATTGAGTAAACAGAACAATGATGAGTAACACCTGCCTTTGTCAACATATAAATTGGTTGGCGTGGCTTACCGTTTGTTTGTAGCAAATGTGTTCCGGCTCTGTTGGTTTTTTTGGGCTGGCCTTCGGTGTTCTGGACCTTTTGGATTTGACCCTGACTTCGGCTTGGCTCAGTGTTTCTCCTCGATTGTTTGCATTGGACACACCCCCCCACTGCCTCCTCCTCTTGGGCAAGTACTATTGCCTTCCTTCCCTTGCTGGCAGAAAGGCACGGGCTGAGAGTTGAACTCTGACAGTTCCAGCTTCTCAACATCCTGCTTGAATAGTGGTGTCCAGAACTGGACACAATGCATGAGGTGAAGTCTGACTGAACAAGAATATGAGACAAATGTAGCTGGACTAGACCAGAGCTTAGGAAAGATACTTTCCGGATTACATCTTCCAGAAATCTCCAGCCAGCGTGGCCAGATTCTGGATGTTGTAGTAAAAAAAAAGTAACATTTCCAAGCTGTGGATCAGACTAAAAGTACACTCAGTTGCACAGGTGGCCTGTAGAGCAGAGAATCCGTGTTGTTTTACAGGAACAGCTTTGGGATTTGCAGGAGTATTTTGCTGGAAATCTCTAAGATACTGAACCCAGGGCCTTTCCGCCCTACACTGTGATAGTGCTATTATTCCACTTTCAACATCCTTTGAAAGTTTGGGGTTTGTAGTTTACTGAGGCCAAAGAGCTCTCTGACTGAGAAATCTAAATGCACCTCCCTAAACTGCAAACCGCAGGACTGATTCCATAGGAGGCTGAAAGTGGAATAATAGCACTATAACAGTATAGTGTGGAAATGGTCCTACTTTGGCCATAGGGAGCTGAACCATGAACCATATTTAAACCACTCCTACTTTAATAGCTAGGTATGCCCCTCTCCTGCTAGTATCAACAAGCTGAAGAGAGTTAACATGACACTTCTGGTAAATTTTTGCAAAATGTGACCTTTGCTCACTTTATAGAAACTCTGGTCCCTCTTCCACCACAACTGTTTTCTTCTTCTTTATGATCTTCTATTGTTGAACTTTGTTTTGCTCATCTCTCCATAGAACTCTAAACATGGGAAGAAAGTGAGAAGAGAGGGATGGAGGGAAGGAGACATAAAAAATTACTACCAAACATTTCCACTAATGTTAGAAATGGGTGGATCATTTTTCTCCCTATATCCTTGGTGAGTAATTAAAATCTCACCATATGTCACTCAGGCACCATCTTTTACGTCACTCATCCCACCAATTTCCCCATTTTTCAGCAATAAATCAAACTTAGGTACTTTCTGAGGTGCCATAACCAGGCATTGATTTTACATTTGCCATTGTGGAGGAAATCCAATGCTGCATCCCAGGCCCAAGCTATTCACAGTGCTCAGGTGTCTGTATTGTGACCCTCTTCTGCTGCAAAAAGTTGCTCCAGTCTTCAGCACAGATCCATTAAAGTGAAAAAGAAACAGCGTCTTTCAGTTTTTCAACATCTGGCTATCTTTCTGTTCAAAAAACACAGTGCCCAGAATCCTGTTGATGCCACACACCTGTATAACTTCCCTGATCTATGAAATTGTACTTTTTGGCTGGTGTTCCAATGGACATTTTCGAGGCATGGTTGCATAAGTGAAGTGCCACAAGTGTAACCATTTCATATGGACTTCAATCACATGGTTAGTCTTGACAAGAGTATACCCATTGAATGCTTTGGGTTTACCTATGTGTTGACTCACCACAATTCAGCAATTGAGTCAGTGGCTGGCATCCTATTTGTAAATTGTATGTATGCAAGTGCAGCCTTTGTGCATAGAAGTCTCATTTTAGCCAAGGTGCAGGGGATTATTCTCTTGCCCTTCTGCGCTGTCCAAAAAAGTATCACAGCAGCTGCCAAGCCCCAGAAGGGGACCCTGCTTCTTTTTCTTACCAATGGAGAGGTTGTTACCCCAAAACATGGGTGACTCTCAGGTCCATCCATGATGGCATTGCCTTGACAAAAAAGTGGGGGATATTAGCGCAAAGAAAAGGCCTGTGAGAGAGGGTACCATAACAGAATATTTAACACCTGTGCATACCAGGAATACTAGCCAAAGATTCAAATAATATCTTTTAAAATATTTTATTGGAGAATTATCAGTTATACACATAAGATCCAAGCAGTCTCACAATCACACAAGGCTAACTGAAGGAAAAGGGAGGAAGGTTTGAATAGCGAAAGGTTTAGGGCAAAGTGGGTGATATTTACCAGTCCAGTAAAGGAGCAAAGAGTGATGTGGCTTAGACTAGGAGTCCAAGGACAGCACGCAAATGGCAGAGTGATAACCAGCAACCAGTGTACTGTGCGTTGGCTAGCCCAAAACTGGGGTTTAAATACTCTATTTCTGCCTGGAATGCAAAGGTGTTAATGGCTCTCCGGTAGCATAAACAATGGGTTCCAGAATGGACTAATGGTCTTACCATTAGGTGGCAAAAGGCTGATGGGAATCATGGTAACTCCTTAATGGTCAGACAAAAGAGAAGTTTCAGTGGTCAGAGGAAGAGGGGCTAGACAATCAGCCATCCTATGGGAACATTTCAGGTGTTATTGTCTCTAAAGGCTGAGCCACTGATGGACATTTGCAAGTCCATTATCACTGGAGGTTCTCTGATGATTTCCTGACTATGACCTGGCTATGCCTTGAGGTCTTACCTGACCTAGTTTTGCAACACATGTTCAGCCAATTTTCCTCTCAGCCAGCATGGCCCTGCAGCCATAGCAGTGTACAATTTATATTTTATGCCAATTTAATCATATTAACCACCCTTTAGCTGTATTAAAGCATTGGGGTGTATGGTCTGCTAACAAGATGGGGGTGAGGAAGAATATTCAGCCTATAAAGATCTGGAGGCTCAAGGCGTAAAGGAAAAGGAAGCCACACTCCATTTGAGACCAAACCCTCATTTCTCCACCACCACCCCCCAACCAATTTGAGCCGGTTCTCCATAATGCGAATTGCCTCCCCCCACTCAATCCATTAAGAAACAGCAGTGAGGGCCCTACCCAGGGTTGCCAGCTGCCAGGAAATTGAAGAACATGGAATTATGCATACAGTGCCATACACAGATGTAAGATCTTGGCAAATGAGAGTTGCCAGTCAGATACCAGCCATGGAGTTGCACATTCTTGGATCCTGTACAAGGAGAATGGCAGAGAGAGAGAGAGAGAGAGATGCATCCAACTATTCATCAATGTCTTTGATATATAATTTGCTTAATAGAGATTGCAGGAACAACTTCTGTGCATTCTTACAATAAAGGGCAGTGTAAGAATATTGTAATAAAAAGAATGAATGGATGATTTCCCCATTGCACGATGAGACAATAAGCAAGCCCATTGGGAGAGGCACAACTGGTTTCATAAGGTCTGCATTCGACAGCTGGGTGGTACAACACAACCAACATCTAACTGAGTTATCAACTTCTTCTAGAATTCAGTGCGAGTTTCTTATGTTAACTTTGAAAGTCCTACACAACCTAGCTCTCCCCTTTCTTCTTTCTTTTGACCAGATATCTGCTTGAGATCTGCATTCTAGGAATTCTGGCTTCTCACTTAACAAAGGGTGCATCTTTGTGGATTCTATTCCATACTATCCTACTCTCATAACTGTATAAATGTGCTTTGCAACCAGTAAGGTGTAGCGGAGATCCACAGTAGTGAAGTGGTTTCAGTATTTGACTAGGGCCATTTCTGCACTAGACTGTTATAGTGCTATTACTCCACTTTCAACATCCTAGGGAATCCTGGGGTTTGCAGTTTAGGGAGGGCCCTAGTACTCTGTAGACCAGTGTTCAAATCCCCACATGGCCATGGAAACCTAGTGGGTGACCTTGGGCAAGTCACACTCTCACAGCCACACAGGACGGCAAGCGCAACCCCCCAAAACAAATCTTGCCAAGAAAATCCCCACTGATAGGTTCATCTTGAGGTCACCATAAGTCAGAAATGACTTGAAGATACACAGCAACAAATACAAAGATTTAATATCACTCCGTCTGTGCATCTGAAGAAGTGGATTGATAGCCAACAAAGCTCGGGCTGAAATGTAAATCAGTTAGACTTAAACATGCTATATAATTCCCTTCCCCTCCCCTTTTTCTTTTTTGTGGGAGAAGGGTTTTGAAACATTTCTCCACCCCCAAATGCCCCCAATACACTAAGGGGTGTTTTTTGGTACCTTTTTTTCCTAAAAAAAAGAAAAAAAATATGTTTTTAGTGCAGGTCAGTGAGGGGACAATCCCCTCTTGGGATCAATGCAGCCCCTCTCCAACCTCTGACTGTTGTCCACTCTTGCTTTATAAGTTAGAGATGTGAAAAATATTTGGAAATCTTCTCATTCACAATAAGAAAGGTTTTCTTAACACATTGAGGCAGTCTGATGAGAAATTACCAATTTCAGCGGAAGCTTTTGCCTCCATTGTGAGAATGAGCCAAAGAGTGGGTTTTTGCTTTTCTCATTTTCAGTTTCTGCAATTTGCACAAAAATGTCTCCATGTATAACTACTCTCCTTTAAGTTTGTGAAGCAAAGCTCACATACGCTGCAAACACAGAGGGACTATCTGACTGGTGAAAAAGAGGCAAACAATCTATCCAATGCTTCTGATTTTTAACAGTCCGGGCATCAAGCGTCCTAGTTTTTGGGGTGGCTATTTTAATTTAGAGCAATTATGTCATTGTGCAATTGCATAGGGGAGAAAAAGACTCTTGTTAATGCAAAAAGGAAATCCTGTTGGAAAATGCAGGAAATATCTCAAGCGTAGGGCAAAATTATGTGGAAGTCATTGCTGGGAGAGAGCGGTCTCAGCTATGGCGCCCCAAATGTGGAGTGTACTCCTCTCAGTGGCCCGATCAACACCAACACTGCACCAAAGATGTCATATAGAAGATGGAGCAAGCTTGTTTTCTGCTGCTCCAGAGACTAAGACACGGAGCAGTGGTTTCAAACTACAAGGAAAGAGATCCCACCTAAACATTAGGAAGAACTTTTTGATGGTGAGAGCATTCTGACAGTGGAATCTGCTGTGGCCTGGGAGTGTGGTGGAGTCTCCTTCTTTGGAGGTTTTGAAAAAGAGCATGGAAGGTCATCTGTCTGGAATGCTTTGACAATAGCAGAAGGGGGCTGGACTGGATGGCCCTTGGGGTCTCTTCCATCATTCTATGGCCATTTCTGCACTAGACTGTTATAGCGCTATTATTCGACTTGCAACATCCTATGGAATCCTGGGGTTTGCAGTTTCGGGAGGGGCCACCTGGCCCCTTCCGAAACTGCAAACCCCAGGATTCCATAGGATGTTGCAAGTGGAATCATCACACTATAACAGTCTAGTGCAGAAATGGCCTATGATGCTTTTCAGTGCCAAGCTAAAATATGGCTTTTTTACTGAAGCCTTCAGGGACTAATTTATTTCAAAGTGTACATGTACGTGGGTTTAAATTGCTGCAGCTTTTAATTGTTGATTTGTATAATAGGTTTTTATCTAGTTTAAACTATTTACGATTTTAATTTAGAAGTGTTTCAAATTGTTCAGATTGTACTGTACCCTGAGATCCCAATATAAAGAGCAGGATAGAAGTACCTTTAAAAACAAGCAATTCTCGTAGTTGAGAATGAAACAAGCAAATATTTCTATCTCCAGAATAAAGCAGGAACGCATTTTTCACTTTGTTTCTTCCTGAAGGAAGCAACAAGTAATTTTACCAAATTTTTTTTCCCCCACTGTGAGAAAGCTTCAAAATGCAAATGGTTTTCAAACCCTTTTCACAATTCAGGACTTATTCTGTACAAAAGTCACACTTTGTTGCTTTGCATTGAGAACAGTATTTTCTGTGTAGGAAGTGAGATTTCTACGCAGAAATATTATATTCCACATCTAAAAGGTTATTTTCTCTGCAAATAAACCACATATAAATTTTCGGCAGAATACATCTTAAACTATAAAGATTCACATCAGCCCAAGATTCTCCTTGTACGGGTTTCTCAACATTTGATAAACATGGTTTTCAACAATTGTTTAAATATTTTTTAATATTCTTTCCATTCTTAGTATAAACAGCTACACACCATCTGCCATCTAACTAGTACCACATAATTTATTCCTTCCCCTATGGATGAAAAACAGCTTTAAAAATCCACTCCTGAATAAATTCCAGTTTGAACAATCTGGGCTCAATCATTGCTTTATTCAGTGGAATTCTGCAGGATTTTTTTCTTTCTTCTTCTTTTTTTCCCCTCCAAAGAAAGGGCTGTATCTGGGAAAGGCAGAGTCAAAAACATAAACAAACTTGTTCCCACTCCCACTTTTCCAAGTCAAAGTTCTTCCACCCCCTTGGACAAATATCTTCCCATTTCCCTCGCCTACAGTGAACCCTGGAGCGGTAACTGATGGAAATTCTCTCTGTTTAGTGGTGCCATATTTGAAGCAGCCCAAAGCCTTTTTCTGGAGAGTAACAGATCTAAGAGAATAAATATCACCACTGCAAACACTTTATCGGACAGGATGTTCATAGTGAAAACTTATGACGGAAGCAAGAACCCTGAAGGTCCTTCTGTGGTGTACCGTATTAGTTCAATGTGGCATCATGAAACCATTTCACCCATTAAGTCAGGTCCCATTTCTGCCTGGGATTCTAGATGTGGCCATTTACAGTGGGATGCATTCCAGCTCTCTGCTTTCCACATCAGATGTCACAGCTGGAGTATTAAAAAAACACTCCCTCTTCCTCCTCCCACCTATCAGGTTGGACCGATGCACACAGCATGGCTACTTACCTGGACATTTAAACAATTAGTGATCAAAGAATCCCTCCTTCCACCAGCCTTGATGGACGCCACCAGCGTATTTGCCTTTTATCTATTCAGAGAGGACAAGCAAACAGCCTCCGGATCAGTCAATAATTACTTTAGAGGAACTGGCCTGTCAGTGGGACAGTAAAAATAAACTTAGCTGTTCCGTGGTTGTACTTGTGGGGGAGCCAGGACTCTCGTCGCTTGCTCTAATGGCTTTATTATTCTGATATCATTAGCAGATGGTTCTTCTCAAAGTTCATGCTAATGTAGCAACGTCTAATGAGCATAAGCAAGGTGAGTCATGCTCCATTTCCTTTATTTGGACTAACTGGGGCTATCGTGGCTTCTTCAACAGACACACGCACACACATCCCAACACTGATACGAAGATTGCGTTGGGTTTGCCGGTTGTTGTTTTTAATTAGGAAAGCAAAGGTTAGCGATAGCACCGTTCTCATTCAGAGTGGCCGTGGAAAGACTTGATCCTTGACGGTAGAAAGCTTGGCCAGGTCTAGTGACGTCGCGCCTCGGTCTGGCTGCACGGCGGTAGCCGGACGTGCAGCTCATCTCGCCTCCATCAGAAATAACGCCCTTCGCTTTTTCTACAAACAAAATGCTGTTGTTTTTCGTGCCTGGAGTAAGAATTCACATCATTTTTCTTCTCACTTGAGGTATACAAGATTTTTTTTGCCTGCCCTTTTCAGCAGAGCTGTTTGTATTCATGAGAATGTGGTTTTGCTCACAAGGGCACAAGGAACTGCCTTTTTGAGAACACCTCCAGTTTGTGTGCTTATTCTCTCCTAGCCAGGGTGGACAAATGGTGGCCTGGGGGCCACATGCAGGCTCTGGACTTCAGTATTGTTGCTGCTGAAGCCCCCACCATTCTCCCCAAAGGGCCCCCCCAAAAAAATTAAAAAATCTTTTAGCAATTTTTTCCCGGAAGCCAGAAAAAAAAGCCTTCTAGTTTGACGAAAACATGTGAAAACACCCCTATCCCACCCCAACAAGCACCCCAGAACCCTGTACTACTGACAAACACCTCTTTTTTTCTGCAGAGCCTCTCAAAACGGTGATAGGAAGTTATATGCTATCACTTCCGTCACCATTTTGAGAAGGGGTGTAGCACAGAGAAAAACGGAGATGTCCGCCCTCATCGTGTTGGGGTGGCGGGCGGTAAAAGGCTTAAACCTGAGCTGTGGGAGAATTCTTCATTTCAGCTTCCACCCAGACATGCACCCAATGACTGATGCTTTGGCTGTGGCTCTGATGGAGGCCCTTGAATGAAAAGAGAGGGGGCCCTGTGATTCGGTGAGCTCAAAGATGTTCCTTCCGGATGGGAGGAAGGGGCTGCTGTGGAGCGGAGGTCTTTCTGTCTGCAAAAACCAGGCAGCCCCATGGAGCAAAGCCACATCATCATCTTCACTCTGATTAGCTCTTTCACTGCCACACAACTGAGGCCTCCCACACAGACAGCTGTACCAACTGCCTTCCGCTCTCCTTATGTTGTAAGCACGCAGCCGTCACTGCTGCTTGCTGGAACAGTGAGCCCAAGCTTGTGGACCTCTTTGCGTGTCCTCCTCCTCTACACAAACAGCCTCGCTCACCTTCTCCCACATGCCCATCAGAGAAGGCAAGGACAAGCCCCCTTTACTTCTCAAGAGTAAAGAGAGCTGGCGCTGCATGGTGTGCCCTCCATCTCTCCCAGTTCAGGTGGGACAGCCATGCTTAATTCTCTACCTTCCAGCTTTCTCGTTGTAAAATGTCTTCCTTCCCCCTCTATTGTCTGGTCCCAGTTCAGAGCTCAAATTTTGTTGGTATGTTTTGGAAAAAGAGCAAGCCTCTAGCCTCTGTAAAGCACGGTTACGGGCCAAAATGTGAGGTCTTGGCAGCACCGGCACCAGCAGCTCCTCCTCGGACAACCATGAGTTGTTGCCACTTGGCATGGCCAGGGAAGGTAGTTTGAATAAGCCAAGGGCCTGGAAATCATGAAGCCCTATGAGGAGCTGGACATGTTTAGCCTGGAGAAGAGAAGGTTTAAGAGGTGACCCGGTAGCCCTGTTTGAATATTTGAAGGGATGTCATAGGGAAGATGGAGCAAACTTATTTTCTGCTGCACCAGAGAGTAGAACATGGAGCAATGGCTTCAAACTAAAGGAAAAGAGATTCCACCTAAACATTTGGAAGAACTCCATAAGCAGAGTCTCAGCGGTATAACCATTTGCCATGAGCTTAGACATTCCTGGTAGTTTTGACAAAAGTAGAGCCGTTGAATTAATTTATTGGTGCATTGACTGACTATTCAACAATTGATTAAGTGCAGTGGTTCTGAATTTGTGGTCCTCAGACACCCAGAGGACTGTGATGTCATCACCGGAGGCCCATGAAGACTCGAAGAAATGTTATGACCTTTTACACAGAAGGGAGGGAGGGAGGGAGGGAGGGAGGGAGGAAGGGAGAGAGGGAGGCATATGGACAGTCATACATTGATCTCAAAGAGCAAGAGTTTTGCCAGTGATAGACATCATTTGTATGAAATTTTCATCACTGTAATGAATCTCAACCCAGTTAAAAGTTATGAAAATATCTTTCTGATAGCAAAAAGGAAATGCACTCAGCACTTGCTACTTCTGCACATAGGCTTTAGGGTTTTAAATCTTAAGTCTTGGTGGTCTGGAACAACCAAAGATATTTAAAAGGGGTCTACTATTGGATATAGTAGATCTCCTCTCATAGAGACTGATCAGGTGGACTACAGTGACGCTGATTCACATTGTCGGATAGTGCTGCCAGAATGAACACCGGAGAGTACTCCTCCACCTTTAATGACTGTGCAGAAAAGGGAATTTCAGGAAGGCTTGCTTTTTACCTGCCTGCTTTACAAGCAACCCCTGATGAAATTCCTTCTTCTACACAACCATTAAAGCTGGAGGAGCCAACTCCAGTTTCCTATATGGTAGCCCTAGCTATTTGTCAACGTCTCAGTTGATTCACTGGTATGGTAAAAACAGTCCCTGTGTGATATTCCCCATTTCACAAGGGGACAAACAGCAGGGACATGGATGACTACACCATCACATGTACAATGTCAGTATTCAACAGAGGGATGCTATAGTGCATCTACTGTGTAACTGCATGAATGTAGGTTTATACTAGGATGCACATTTTAGGATTTTGGCCTTTAGATAGTTAGTTGGTTAGTCAGTTAATACCCCACCTTCCTCCTGCGGTGGGATTCAAGGTGGCCATTGACTTCCATCATTCCCAGTCCGACATTTCTGGGCGGGACACCAACTTGGGAAAGATCATTTTCACCGCTACTCACTGAGCAGTTCAATTTATTTCCGCACGCTGGTGCACAGGCTCATGAAAGTGCTCTGAGGTTTATCTCGCTAGGCGTAATGTCAAGTGTTCTCAGTAATAACAACGACAGTAATAATCCTTTTTGTTTTTGAAAAAAAATCACCAGGAGTTGGAAATGTGAGTCTAAGACTTCCCCCTCTGCAGTGAGTAAATCTGGGCTCCTTAGTATATCTGGCCCTTGGCATCTTTTAACTCAGGAGGGGATGGAATAAGATTGATAAAGGGAAAAATACCACTTTGAACCCCAGATGAGCTCTTTCCTTCTTCCGTGGCTGCTCGCTTAGGAACTGCTATGAGTTGCCATTGTTGACACCAGAATAAAAGCTTTTGCTCTGCCCGACAGGACTCTTCCCACTCTCCGTGTCTCTTTCTCCTGCATCTCTCAGCTCTGCAGAGGAAGGGAGGAATGAAGAGGAAAAATAATCTCCAAGGACCTTGGTTAATGTGATTGTGAACTTGTTCTCTTTCAAAACAGCTTGTTTGAATTGAAAGGCCGTCATGGGGGGTGACACTAACTGCTCCGGAGGACTGCTTGCATCAGAGGGAGGGAAAGATTTGGGTCTGAATCCTATGGGTTAGTCCCAGCTAGAGGAGAATCAATGGCTGAATGGAGACCCAAAGCCAAAGTCAGTCCCATTGATTCAATGCATTTGCTGTATTTAGGACTAACAACAGAGCTGAAGCTAAACCTGTGATGACAGAAAAGGGGGCCAAATGGGGACATTGCCCCCATAATAAGAATTCTAGTCCCTCCTAAACGAAATTTTCCTTCAGTCCTCAAATTTCTAGAACTGCTGTAATGCAAAACTTCAGTTGAGCATTCAGAAACGCTACGTGGACATTCAAGCAAAAGGAGCATTAAGGGAATGAGAACAACGCAAACATTCTATCCTGCTCTGGTCAGACCCCATCTGGAATACTGGGCCTCACAGTTCGAAAAGGATACTGGAAAAACTGGAACTTGTCTAGAGGAGGAAGACCAAAACAGGAAAAGGCTTGGAAACCATACCTTATAAAGAGTAGCTAAGGAATCTGAGTATGTTTAGCTTGGAGAAGAGAAGGTTAAGAGGTGACATGACAACCATGTTTCAGTATTTGAAAGGGTGTCATACAGAGAATGGAACAAGCTTGTTTTCCACTGCTCCAAAGAGATTCCACTTAAAAACAAGGAAGAACTTCCTGACAGTAAGAACAGTTCAACAGTGGAAGATGCTGCTGCCTGGGAGAGTGGTGGAGTCTCCTTCTTTGGAGGCTTTAAGCGGAGGCTGGATGGCCATCTGACTGGGAGTGCTTCAATTGGTCCTCCTGCATGGTAGGATGGGGTTGGACTGGATGGCCCTTGGGGCCTCTTCTAACTCTATGAGTCTATGATAAAAGTTCTGAGATATGAAGGATTCTCTATGTCTCGTTCTCTGCCATTCTGGAGATTTGGGGACCAAAGGAAAAAATCCTTGGGAAAGACAGAAAGCTTGTAGGGGGCAATCCCCCTCCCCACAGCTATGCCCCCAATCCAGGTTTACTCTCTAATTCTCAGGGAAAGTGTCTACCATAGCTTTCCCCAATCTGGTGCCATCTAGAGGTGTTGCATCACAACTGAAGTCATCTGACCCCACTAACAGGTTTAGTGCTCCTGGGTGCTAGGGATGATACCAGTTAGAACAGAGCATCTTTGGGAGGAGGAGGTTTAGGGAAGACTAGTCTGACTCATGAAGGACAAGTTGAAAACAAAGAAATTCTTCTGGATTACAAGGCTAACCAGGGAGGTGGATCACTTTCTTTTTCTTTATTGGGACTGCCCGACAGACCTCCTGATACAGGTGTTGCCATGCAGCTGACAAGTCTATGAAGCAAAGAAGTGGCAGAAGCACTAGCCAGTTTGTTGCTTGCCTCCCACAGACTAAAAGCAGAGATAGAGAAAACATTCCAAAAATCAGAATAATCGGTTAAAAAAATGCATATTCATAGGTTGGAAACTCTGAAAAGAACAGAATGATAAGAATCTTTGCAGTTTAGGACGAAGTCTTCAGCAAAAACACACCTGGTGTTTTTGCGCAAACGACAACAATAATGGTATTTTCTGCACCATTAGCAAATTTCCTGTGCAGAAAATGCTGACCACCATGAGCTTCAGGGTGCTGGATCAGATAAGGGAAGAGAAAGCCTAATGGATGTGACCAAAAACCTCTTTGGTTCAGTATCCCCTTTGCACAGTGGCCAGCCAGTTTACTCTGGGATGCTCACAAAGAGGATGTGGTATGATGAAGTTGGGGGGGCAGTGTTACTCCGATGAAAAAACCCTATGCCGGGTTTTGATATTTGATATTAAATATGCTTCCGTGTGCCTGAGAGGTCGCCCGGATGCGCACATAGGCAGTCACGGTCGAACGACCGAAAACAGGCCAGTAAATCCCCAGTCACATAGCCCCAGGAGACCTCAAGATGTGTAAACAAAGGGTCCTCTGCCACTGAGGAGCCAACTTGAAGGGATTGGCCTGTTTGCCGCAAGTTGAGCAAATATCCTATCAAGCGACGACCGTTTACATGAAGTCACACCACAGTCAAACGCAGCCGAAGATCCTAAGACTTTGGCAAACCTTGTAATCTCATCACGCAAAGGAAGTTACCATTATGGAGCTTCGTTCTTGCTCCAATACCCATTGTTCTCTCCGGGAGAGGATTAGTCCTTCAGGTACTTTTTTCCTACAAACAGTCCTGGTTTTTTAGCATTTCTTCGGATCGCTCCCAGTCACCCCAGATGGGATCGTTGCTCCGTCCGTTGAGTAATCCCCTCAGCCCTCTCTGTGCTGAGTCCCACTCCTCCACTGCTTTCCCGGACCACAGACTTCAGGAAAAGGTGCAGTATTACCCCAGCTACAACCCCTTCAATATTCCCCTATCCAGTTTCCTCTCTTTTTGCTTCTTAATAGGTCTTGGGTGTGTGTGTGCGTGATTGTGTTGGTGCATAAGACCCTTACTCAATAAAATCACTTACTGGACATTTTCGTTTGGTTTTTGGCTTGGCCTGACCCCGTAAAAACTGGGTAAAAAGACCCCTCTACGTTACCCCACCTCTCGCATTGCTACTGCTCATGCACTGGCTAGTTTCCATTCCCCGTTATGTGGAGCACATTGAGGTGCCCCCCAAGGGACCCCAGAAATCAGGGTAACATGTGGCTATCTGAACTATCAGAGCAGTCTGGAAGCAGTTTGCCAGGCAACCAGAATAGCTCCTCAGGAAAGAAACTCAGCCCAGTTGTGTGTGGAAGGAGCTTATGGCTGAGAGAAAAAGTTACATACAGTCAAATATCTGGAGGTCTCTTTTATTCTTTTAGTGAGAGCCTAGCAAGGAGCTAGGGAGTAGAATCCCTCAGTCATCCAGGGAGGGGGACTGTTTTGGGAGCTTTAGTTCTCATTGGGAGCCTAGTGAGGGGCAGAAGAGCGATTGAACCTTAGTAGAATCCGGTCAGAGAGTGTGACCTAGATTGGGGGTTGAGCCTTTGGTGGGAGTGTAGCCAAAGGGCTGTTATATGAAACTAGTGCTTTATATGATACAAGTGAACTGTCCGAAAAGTGCACTGTAGAAAAATCTTAACTTTGACCTGCATATCAACTTTAACACTCTATTCTTACTGTTATCTAAATAGAAGTTACAGTTTATTTTTGTAAATGCTGAGTTGGCTGAGTGGTATCACTGTATTTAAAGTAACACAGAAAACATGCTACCATAAAACTATTAAGGGGTTCTAAACCATTGAAAGGCCTCACCCTTTATACACAAAGGTGGTGCTATAAGGAGGGGGGGCAGAGTTGTGTGACAAAGACACAGAGTCTTATCAGATTGGGAACGGCCACGCCAGTCTGGTAGGGAAAAGGGCCTGTCCCACATGGGGACAGTAGCTCAATCACACGCATATCCCTCGGCCGTTTGGTATACTGAAGCCTGTTGGATGCATTGCTATTGGAGGTCATATAGAACCATCATGGTTTCACCTTCATCTTGTTTTTGTTGTTGTGTGCCTTCAAGTTGTTAATCCTATCACATGTTGTTCTTGGAAATATTTCTTCAGAGGAGGTTTGCCATTGCCTTCCTCTGAGGATGAGAGAGTGTGAATTGCCCAAGGTAGCCCAGTGGGTTTTCCATGGCCAAGCCAGGATTTGGAACTCAGTCTCCAGAATCCTAGTTCACCACTCAGAGCACTACACCATACTGGATTGCAAAGGATCACGAGGACTAGCCTTTTAACCACTCAACTAATGTGCCTTTCCATGACTTTGTCTTATCTCCTTTTAGTGACGTCCATGCCAGTGGCCACCACTAAACCCTGTGATAGCGAATGCCACAATTCGACCATGCACCGTGTGAAGAAAGGGCCAAATCTAAGGATGAGGGTAATCAGAGCTTGGAAAAACAATTTTTTTATTGCAGTCTCTAGATTCCTGCCCTTCCTCCCTCCACAGATCACTGGATTCTGGGAGTTGTAGTCCAAAGAAGCCATTTTTCCCTAAGTCTTTTCCAAAAAGCTTAAACCCCATGAGGTAAAAAAATACACCAGCATTTTAATAAACCAAAGCAGTCACACACCGTCTGGTTGTATTTGTCTAGCAGTATCATGCCCACAGGCTGAGATGTCTTTGATGGAGTCATGCACGCCAACTCCTCTTATCATATTCTCTTTGGAAACCCATAGCGCCTCTTCAGCTAAATGGCGTTAATTGCAGCCGGATAGGAAGCAAACACTTCTGACCATCATCCGTTCGTCTCCGGTCATCACACATGACTACTTGTCATTCTATGGCCCCCCTACAGGATGGCTCTTGTATTTAATAACTGGCAGGCCAGTGATTTCAGTGCCTCCGTTGTTCCTCGTCTAAGATAAGAGGATCACACAGTGACATAATGTATGAGCCCACTGAGGCAGCACACAAGGCCCAGGGAGGTGCAGTTCACACCGGTTGCCCTCCACTTTGAGCAGCAGTGGGAAACCTGTTTGTGCAACCTGCTCAATTAAGGGAATCATGTCGAGAACACTTTGAAAGGCCTCTGAGTCATCCTCTGCCATAGGCTGCCAGAGGGATCTCTAGTCTTTGCCATACTCTCCTAGAGACCCTGGAGAAAAGATCAGAAAAGAAAAGAACTGGATCAGGCAGTGGCTTCCACTTTGGTGGGGCAGTGAATCCATCCCCGGTTTTAGTCAGATCTCTACAGCAGTCATCCAATACGCTGAAGCCCTGTGTCCCCAGAGCCCAGCCCTCTCTCCAACATGCTGAAACCCCGTGGAGGCTTCCTTTCAGGGCACCTTGGATAGAGTCAAACCAGGACGCAGAGAAGATTCAGCGCTGTGGATAGCTCCTTTCAGTTTCAGCACCTTAGACAGATCCTCCAAAGCAGGCTTTCTTAACCTTTTCTTTATCCCCTGTAAATATCTTCTGTTGCTGCCAACCCCCAAGACTTAACCCAAGATTCAAAATTCTGAAGTGCATCAAATATTTATTTAAAATCGCTCATCAAGGGTCTTCAAACTGGGAGAGAAGGGAGAAATAAGAACATGCACACTTGCCTCAGAGGTGTTGGAGAGGGAAGAAAGTCTTTTCTCCTGCTTTCTTTGACTAGTTAACAGCTGGAGTGGATTGAGCAGCAACGCACAAGTCCAGCCAGCCAGCCAGCCTGCACCCTGGGTCTTGTCAGGTGGATGCTCTGTGGTGGGAAGGAGACAGGCTGAGAAATCTTCAAGGCTTCACAGACCCCTCTGAGGATGATGTGGCCCCCCAGGGGTCCACAGAGCCCAGGTTAAGAACCACTCCTTTAAAGCAAGACTTCTTAAGCTAGCTGGTGTCAGAGACCAGCAGGATTTCCACTTCCCCCCCAGGGAGGATCATCATATTTGTGCCCCCTGACTACAACTGTTTTGTTTTTCTTTTAATTTGGACTTTTTTGACCCTGTGGACTGGGGCTGATAGGAACTATAGCCCAACACATCAGGAGGATGCCATGTTGAGGAAGGTTGGATTAGTGAGAAACAGGATAACAGCCCTTTGTCTTATGTTCCCATTTGTTTGTCAATTGTTGTTGTATTGGTATTTAATCCTGCCTTTCCTTCTCAACAGAAAAGAAATCAAGATGGCAGACAAAAGGAACACAAAATAAAACACAAACCAATGGATTTGGATTACAAGAGGAGAGGAGGAAGGGAGAGAGAGAGAGATTCTTCCTAAACATTACGTCAGGTCGCATTACTTCCCTGTCATAATATATCATATTATACATAGAAGAGAGACTGATTTAAAACATATGCTTATGTTACATATCTTCTATTCTGCCGGATGCTTCCTGACATATATGCTTGCTGTCATGTGCAAATCACCTGTATGTATTGAGTTGCTATATATGATCAGACAAGTGGAATAGGCTTGGACAGTAAAAGCAGGGAATGAAGCATGTTACAAGAACAAAGTAGTATGGACATAAGAAGAGGAACAAGGAGAAAGTAACAGCCACTCAAGGTCGAGAAAGTGTGGGAAAAGAACCAGCCTGAGAAAGAAAACATGATGCTGTACTAACCAATGAAAGGTCAGCATGCATGACTTTGTAATGGATTGCTTACAAGAAAATCTAACTTTGCTATACATTTTGGTTCTGGCAACTTCTGTGGAAGTGTGCAGTTGTTACCCATAACTATCCTTTGAATAAACTACTGTTAAATGCAGAGTATGTTCTTTGGAGCAAAGGGTTATCCTGCTCATGACACATTTGGAAGAACTTCCTACTGGTGAGAGCTGTATGAGAGTAGAATAAACTGCCTTGGATGTCTTTAAACCAGAAGCCAGAAGTCACATGGCTCAGACATCTTTAACCTTGGATGTCTTTAAACAGAAGTCGGATCAGCATCTTTCAGGA
Source organism: Cyclura pinguis (assembly GCA_030412105.1). Lineage (NCBI taxonomy): Eukaryota > Metazoa > Chordata > Lepidosauria > Squamata > Iguanidae > Cyclura > Cyclura pinguis. The sequence continues at coordinate 4,341,174 of CM059601.1, forward strand.
GCACTACAATTGTGCATTCCTGCATGACAAAGGGTTGGAATAGACGTCCCTTGAGGTCCCTTCCAGCTCTAAAATTCTTTGATTCTATAGAAGGCTAAAATCATGCAGTAAGACAAAACTATTATCTGTATTAAGAGTAATAGCAGTATCTTAAGCAAATGGTTGCTGATATGGGGATGCATTCCACCGATGAATTCTGCTTCATGTGAAAAAAACACCTTTCTTATCATAGAACATAGAATCCTACAGCTGGAAGAGACCAGAAGGTCCATCAAGTCCCACCCCATCCTACCATGCTGGAATACTCGGTCAAAGTATTCCCCACAGATGGCCATCCAACTTCTGTTGAAAAACCTCCAAAGAAGGAGATTCCACCACACTCCCAGGCAGCAGTTTATTCCACTATCAAACTGCTCTTACCATCAAGAAGTTCTGGGAGGTTCTTCCACAGTTAGGTGGAATCTCTTTTCCTGTAGTTATCAAGGTCCTGCAGTTGTTATAGGTACAAACTTTTGTCTGTCTTGAAGTTCCTCATACATGAAGTAAATGCCTTTAAACTCCACCACTAGGAGACCTGGATGCTCCAGTGGCATCACTGATGCTCCAGTGGCATCACTAGTAATCTATCTATGAGTGTATATTAGTAAGGACTGGGAAGCTGAATTTGGATTTCCTCTAGCTATCCGTGCATAAACACCTGGATCTCTATGCATGCATAGACGCAAGATGACAAATCAAAATGACTTCCTTCTCACACTTCTTATGTTTCAATCATCTCAGGCAATGGAAGAGCACGAATGGAGATTTTAACCCAGCATAGCTGCCCCCTGAGGTAGGACTTGAGAGTAAATCCCTTATGATTTAGACAGCCCTAGATCCCCATTTACACAGTCAGCGGTGGGTGACATCTGCATTCCTACGTCAGAAATCTTCAGCTTTTCTGTTGAACACAATGGAGGGAGAGAAAACTCTGGATCCCACCCCAGAAGAGCAAGAAGCTAAATTTTAATCCAGCTTTGTCTTTGGAGGATTTGTCCCGTTAAGCATGTTTGGGTAAATCCAGGATGAAAACATGATACCATTTCTCCGAGCTCCAAGAATCTTCTTCATGCTGTCTGGGTTAAGAGTCTTACCCTGGATTAAAGAGCTGGGAGGAGGAAGGGTTCTTCTTTTATTATTATTATTATTGACATTATTATGGAACCCTTTGAAACTCAAAGGAGAGAAAGGAAACATGAACAATGAGAGAAGAAGTGCAAAAAAACAACATGGAAGCAGAGAGAAATGCAGCAAGCGGAGCAGATAGAAAAGAAAAACGAAGAATGGATAGGCTAGAATCTCTTCATATCTTAAGCATGCTTAAGTCCCACTTGAGCAGTGCATGGATATTTTTGGATGTAGAACAGCCACATGCAGTTCAAGATGTCAGAAGCAGAGTTAAGCATGTAATGCCATTGCACATGGACTCTCAGTGCACATTGCCTGTACATGTGCGTGCACACTTGGTTATGCATGCGCATTTGGCTATGCATGAGTGTAGACGGTTATGTGCATAGAAGGCATGCTTATCAAATTTGCAGATGGCACTCACGACAAATATTTTTTCCCAGGCTGGGAACAACCCTGGAGACCAAGGTTCGATTCCCCAGTTGGCCATGGAAACCTACTGGCTGACCTCGGCCATGGCCATTTCCGCACTAGCGTGTTATAGTGCTATTATTCCACTTTTGACATCCTATGGAATCCTGGGGTTTGCAGTTTCGGGAGCAGCCTTTGAGGCCGCTCCCGAAACTGCAAACCCCAGGATTCCATAGGATGTCGAAAGTGGAATAAAAGCACTATAACACGCTAGTGTGGAAATGGCCCATGTCACACACCCTCAGCCCAAAAAACCTCCATAACAAAGTTGCCTTAGGGTGGCCTTAAGCTGGAAATGACTTGAAGGCAAATACCCACGACAACAGTTTTTTAAAAATTAACTGATTTTAAATTGGAATTGTATAAATTGTGAATGTTGTTTTATCTGTTTGCTGCAGATCTCATGCTAAATGATGTGTTTTATCTATTTGGTGCAAATCTCATGTTAGATTTCATATTAAATGGGTGGGATAAAAAAATTTAATAAATTGAGAATAAGAAGTATGAAAAATTACTCGCTCCCTGATGCCATTATCATTGGATCTCATCCTGAGACTGAGGCAAAAGGATCCCTCCATTCTAGCTTGGCATCATGAAGATGTATTTCCCAAATATTTCCAATAGATCATCTCTTATTGTAGATAGTGCTGTCAAGAGACAGAGCTAGATAGATCAGAGGTTCAGCCTCTGTAATATGCCAGGCACTCCCTCTGCCCTTTGGAATTCATTTTTTAACATAAGCAATTTCTATTTTCATGAGCACCAGTTGACAATGTTTCTGTCTGTTTCTGTGTTTTAGGACTAGATGAATTAATGGAGGCAGGTGCTTGGATTCCCTTCATCTCTTATCTATCCATGCAGGATTCCACCTGTCTCATTGCCAAATGCAATGCTTTTGGAACAGCTCCATCCTTGAGAACAATTCCTAACAGAGACCTAGTTGTCTCCACATATGCCATGCCACAGACCATCTGTGCAGCAGCAGATGTCTGGAAAGATGCCTGCCAGATGCTTGGAACCTTACTTACAGTCTGCCACATCACAAGCATGGATTGGTTTTGTGATCTGCCATGTTATTCACCAAAGAACCTCGGTGAGGAGGGAACTGTAGTTTGAGAAGATCGCTGACCTCCCTAAAACACAAAACAGTTGTACCCAGACTTCTCTAGAGAGGAGGAATGACTATGAAAACTGGCATGCAGATATGTCCAAAAAGATGTTACTATATTTTGAACCCCCCTGCTTTATGGATACTTGGGGGCACAGTTACACAAGAGTGCAAGGTGCCATCACAGTCCAGAAAACAGCACGGTGCAACCCTACCTAAGCATTAAAGCTGAGCTGATGCCAAAGCCCAATGAAAGGCAAGGATATATAACCTAACTCAAAAAGAAAGAAAAGAACAGAAGTGTTACCATACCCTATACCCCCAGTCTGTGGGATATGCTATTTTCATAGTTGAAGATGTTTATGGCTGGAAAGCATGATAGAAGGCATGCTGGCCAGAAGAGCACCTTAGACATGGTCAGGTCATACGTTCAGAGACAATTCGATGGAAAACTCAGACGCTAATGAGTCTATGCTAATCCTTCCAACGCCTCCACCTCTGTGCACACTCGAAAACAATGGAAGGTGAAACTGCTCAGGTGAAGCAATCAGGGACCATCCTTTGATCTTACCCTATGGAAATCTTCCCTATACCTCCTGCCTGACCACAGCATTAAGAGATTGTCATGACTCCCACCAATGTTTTGTCACCTAGAATTAAGGCAATCAGCCCGTTCTGGATTCCTTTGTCAATCCCCTGAAAAAGCCATTACCACTTTATCTACTTCAGGGGACGAAATAGGATATATAAACCCTAGCTTTGACTCCAGAAAATTATAGTACATTGGACATTGTGCCCAGACTGCTGTTCTTTTGTGCTGCCCTCAGACACCGTCTGAGCCCCTTCACTTCAACCTCTTCTTCAAGACTGGTAACAATCACCTTTGTTTACCCCCTCTCTATACAACCTTTCGTACCTCACTTTCCAATAGCCTTTTCTGGTACTTGAGAGTGTTTGATTTCTTGAATGTTTGCCAATCCAAATAAAATACTTTGTTTAACTGGAGTTCTCTCTACAGTTAGTACTGGATACACTGGTGAAAAGATCCTGCTGTTATCCTCTCCTTGCGGGTCTCCTTTGAATTAGAATTCCCCCAAATTCTAAGGAGACACTGGCATTGAAGGTGGACCTCAAAGTCCCTCACCTTTTAGGGTAACAGAAGCCAAACAAATAGAGCCAGAAGGTCTGTGTGTGTGACAAATTTTGAAATGATATAATAGATCTATTATATACTCAGGTTGATTTTATGAAAGTATGCAGACAGCCCATAAATAGTAGGTAGGATAAAGATCCATAAGGCATACATCAGTAACTGAAGGAAGGCAGTTGGCCAAAGGTCTGGATGGGTCTGGAATTTGGCAGAGGCCAGATGCATTTCAATCAATGGTCTTCCTCAACAGTTAAACTAAAATGATTGTATTTTTCCAAGTCTTTACACCAGAATAACACATCCTTGTGAATTCTAGCATGGTAAAAAGAAAGATACCTCTTCTCGTTCACTACCCACAGCCAGGGGTATATTTTTCTAATGTGAACAAATCTATTATATCTTTAATATGGGTGTGTGGATGGGTGCGGTAGTGTCTATGTGTGTGTTACTTGACCTTGAGGGTCAATGACTTAAAAGAAAGAGACTTGAAAAATGGAGAAAGGATCAGCAAAATCTTAGTATATGCAGATGGTGCTATTTTTCTAGTAGAAAACAGGAAAGACTTGCAATGACTATTGATGAATGTGAATGCTGGAAGTGTAAAAGCAAGGCTGCAGCTGAACATTAAGAAAGCAAAAATAAGTACCATGGATGATCTGCCTAACTTTAAAATGAGTGATGAGGACAATCGAATAGTCAAAGATTTTCTCTACCTTTGTTTATTCATCAGTCAAAATGGAGGCTATAGTCACAAATTTAGAAATAAATTGAGGTATGGAATGGTAGCTATGAAGGAAGTAGATAAGATCCTAAAATATATAGATATACCATTAAATACCAAAGCCAGAGTCATCTGTGCCATAATATTTCCAGTTTCTAGGCATTGCTCTGAAAGCTGGACAGTGAAGAAAACTGCCAGGAAGATCAGCTTGTTTGAAATGTGGTGTTGAAGGAAAGTTCTACAGATAGATGGCCAAAAATACAAATAAATGGATCCAAGGTTCTGGATCTCTCCAGAAGCCAAAATGACCAATCTGTGGCTATCATACTTTGGTCATATTGTGAATGACTCACTGGAAAAGATGACAATGTTTGGTAAATGGAAGGCACTGTGGAAAAAAAGGAAGAACACATTACAGATAGACAGATGCAACCAAAGAAGCCACAGCCCTGAGTCTGTGGGACCTGTAAAGGGCTGTTAATAACCAGAGAGTCTTGGAGATACATCTTTCATAGGGTCACCATAAACCAAAGCCAAATTCATAACAAATGGCAACTGTCTGTCTGGAGTCTGACCTCCTCTCTCTTACAGAACTTAACCAAGATCATTACCAGGCTGTACACCCCCAAACTTTGATGTGGTTTAATTGACAAATATTAATTGACATAAATATAAATGATACACTGCTTTGGCCATATGGCCATGCTGGCTAAGAGAAAGGGCTGGACGAAGACACGAAAGAACAAGGTCAGGCAGGACCTCAAGGCATGGCCAGGTCATAGTTAGGAAACCATCAGGGAAACTCCAGTGACAATGGACTTGCTAATGTCCATCAACAACTCAACCTCAAAAGACAATAGAACCTGAAACTAAACTAACCATCTTCAACCCTCTTCCCAAATTTTTCCTTTATTCCCTTTCCTGTCCAGCAATCAAGGAACTATCATGATTCCCATCAGTCCTTTGTTACCTAATGCTAAGGCCATTAGCTCATTCCACATCCCGTTGTCCAGTCTCTGGATTCCATTGTCTACTCTCCCAGGGAGCCATTAACAGCTTCCCCCTCAGGGTGGAAAAAGAGTATTTAAACCCCAGCTCTGCGCCAACCAACTTGTAGTACTTTTCGGCATACAGACGATCACTTTGCTATTCTGCTTCCCAATTTGTACTACCTTTGGATTTTTAGTCTAAGCCATGATCACTGCTTCACTTCCTCTCTGCTGGATTGGTACTTCACCCTAAACTCTCACTATCCAAACTTTCCCTCCCTTTCCCTTCAGTTTGTCTTAATGTGATTGTAAGACTGCTTGGGTCTTATGTGTGTAATTGTTAATCCCCTCAATAAAACAAATAAGTTTACTTTTGACTCTCAGGCTGGTTTTTCCCTGCACTTGTACCAATATACATAGGTGTAAAAGATCCTCTGAGGTTACTCCTCTCTCACAGGCCTCCTCTTTGAGCTAATATTCCCCATTCTTTCATGGAGGCACTGGCATTACGGGTCAACCCCTGAGTCACCCACGTTTTGTGACAACAGGATGATCCCTTGGGGTCATATGTCATGAATCTCTGCACACTGAATCAGCTGTGCTGTATAGCTCCTATGTTGAATGACAATACACAACAATTGAACCATAACAACAAATGTGCAAAGAAATGCATAATGAACTGTTCCTGTGTAGGCACGTGCAATGCTCATCAGTCTACAGTTTGCAATAAAGTATAATATTTTACTGATCACTTAGGGGCCAGGTACAAATTTTTTCATTTTACTTAGTTTTTTTTGCCTACCCCATACTGCATTTGGTGGACTTAGCCCAATGGATGGTGTCTTTAAATAGGCTGTCATTGTGGAGGTAGTTAAGGGAGAATAAAAGACTTTGGTGTACACCTTTGGCAACCTTTTGGTATGGGGTAGGGCTCTGAAACTTCCTCTAGAAGGTCCTAGGGCCCAAGGAGGGAGGCTACTATTGAGGCTCAACTGAGAGTTGGGCTCTCACTTGTAGAGTCCTGTGGTTTGAGTTGGAGTCCCCTGGGTTACCATCCTCTTATTGGGTTGCCCTATTGGCATAGGTGTTTCACCCAAGGGAAGGCTGAGGAGGTAGTAACAGGGTGACACCTGGCCTCAGTGGGACCTGGATCAGGTTGCTCCTCACTCTCATTCCATTTCCAGGCCAATGCAACTATTCAGCTCAGGTAAAAAAAAAAAAAAAGAGGCCCTTATTTAATCCAACTTTCTGTGTCTGGTCTTGCTGTTCCATAGTTGGCCATCAAATGTTACAAAATCACTATGGCATTCCATATATTTTCCTTGGAATAAAACTGATCCAACCAGACAGCTGTTGTGATTTCTGTAGAGAAACACTGATCACTTATTACAAATACTTTCTTACCCCCTCAACCTTTTTTATGAAACTGAAGTCTAAGAGAACCCATACTCATGCTACTAAGAGCAAGAGTCATTTTAAATCTATGCCTTCTAAATCTTTTTTTAAAAGTGTCTTAAAAACTTTCCCCCATAGAAATGATTGCAGACTGGCTCTCTATGACTACTGGTCTCAAAAAGTTATTCTGTATCTTGCATAATGGTCCCATTTCTAATAAAATGCAGGAAGGTAATGTTTTTCTACTTACAAGGTGTTACAGCAAGGCCATTATGAAGGGCAGAAGGATGATCCATTTAAAGCAGGAGCATTCTCAAGTGATCCTGGGAGCTGCCATCAATTCAAAAGCTTTCTAGCCCTTCTCTCTCCATTTTCATAAATTTCACTTCTTTATGCTTCTGCGAAAGAACTGATCAGAACTGAGTGAGTCACTTTGACAGGAATTCCTCCTACATTTGCAAAACAGACTTTCACTAAGTTGATACCAAGGTTAAACGGACTCCAAATATTACTTATGGAGCAAAAATGAGGCATCATCAATCTAATGCTGTGTGGGCAGGAATATCTGACCTCTCCCATGCCAGTGAGATGGTGAATCTGCTCAAGGCGTCAGTCTGAATGATCAAAGTGCATCCAGGCATGTTGATTTCCTCTGCACTACAGTTTGAGCTTTAAAGCAATGCTTCTCAAATTGGTGGTTGATGGACTAGTGTTGGTCCACAGCTTGGTGACTGCTGGTCCATGGAGTGTTTCCAGGTAAGAAAAATAAACAGTTGTAGTTTATTGGCACAAATATGGTGCCAGTCCCTGGTACACTGGGGAAACATATCCTACTGGTTCCCCATATAAGAAAATCAATGAATGCTTGATTGGATTAGATTCAATTGGATTGGATGGGAGAGAAAGTTAAGAGGTAACATGGTAGCCAAATGTCAAATAGAGGATGGAGCAAGCTTAGATTCTGCTGCTCCAGAGACTAGGATACAGAGCAAGGGCTTCAAACTACAGAAAAAGATATTCACCTAAATATTAAGAAGAACTTCCTCATAGGAAGAGCTGCTCAACAATGGAATACGCTGCTGATTTGATGGAGGTGGTGGAGTCTCCCTCTTTGGAGGTTTTTAAGGAGAGGCTGGAAGGCCATTTGTCAGGAATGCTTTCATTGCGTATTCCTACATGGTAGGATGGGGCTAAAGTTGCTGCCCCTTGTGGTCTCTTCCAGCTTTAGGTTTCTGTGATTCTATGGGTTTATAACCTGTCTTTCTCCCAAATGGCACTCAAATTGGCTTGCAATGTATGTTTAAAACAGAAAGCTGAAACAATGTGAAGTACATATGTTTTAAAAGCAGTAAACCATAAATGGAATTAAACCACTCCTCTGAAGTCATTAACTTAAAGATAACTTGAGAAGACTGTTTTGAAGGATCTGTCTATGGTTCTGAACTTTAAAGGAGCTACTCCTTTGATGCCAGGAAAAGAGATTCCATATAAACATTAGGAAGAACTTCCTGACGGTCAGAGCTGTCCGGCCGTGGACTATGCTGCTGCCTGGGAGTGTGGTGGAGTCTCCTTCTTTGGAGGTTTTTAAGCAGAGGCTGGATGGCCATCTGTCCAAGGGAGTGCTTTGATGGTGTCTTCCTGCATGGCAGAAGGGGGTTGAATTCAATGGCCCTTGTGGTCTCTTCCAACTCAATGATTCTATGATTCTATGATACTCAAGGTGCAGAATGCCCTCTGGTTCTAGTCGAAATCTATCCAAGGTGATTTAAAGCATTGCTTCTTAGGCTGCCTGATGTGGAGGGCCAGCAATTTTTTTTTCTTCCAATGTGCCAGGAACCAAGACCACATTTGTATCCATTGCGTATAACTATTTTTTCCCAGACCATCAGCCAATGGCTCAGCGATCAGCAACAGTCCAAGGACCACCACTTTAACCACTATTTCTACCAGAAGGAAGGAAGGAAGGAAGGAAGGAAGGAAGGAAGGAAAGAAAGAAAGAAAGAAAGAAAGAAAGAAAGAAAGAAAGAAAGAAAGAAAGAGGATAAGGATAAGGATAAGGATAAGGATAAGGATAAGGATAAGGATAAGGAAAGAATAGGATTCCAGTCAGGGAGCACAAATACAGTGCTGGTCCCTGACACACTGGAGGAAGGATTCTGGCCGGTCCCTTCCATCAGATAGCTTAGGAAGCACTGCTTTTAAAGGATCTGTCCAAAGTGCTGAATGTTGATACATCCACGGTGCCAGATGTATTGGGGAAACAGAGCACCTCAGATAGTAACTAAATGCACAACCATACAGACAATTGACTGCATATCAATATGTACAGGTGGGTGGAGTACCAATTTCAGATTCAGCAGGCGGAGTTGGACATCCACATGCACAAGGGCACCACATGTACAACTCCACTTCCATGACCTTGAAATGAATGCAGAGAGTCCACTTTGGACAAAAATGTCCAATCGCTTCCACAGAGGAACTTGCACATGACTCTGGACAAAACTGTAGCTGTGGGGGGAGGGGGGCAAAATGAAGGCTTTGCCCCCAAATAAGAGTCCTGCCAACTCAATGAAATTTTCATCTTTCCCCAAATCTCTAGTATTGCAGGGAGAGACTGATAATTATAAATACCTAGCACTCCGATGCTCTTTTTGTTTGCGTTCTCTGGATCACTCAACCTGCCCCTTTTCTTTGGATGCCTAAAGTCAATTTCTAAATGCCCAACTGAATTTTAAAATTACTGTAATGCTTGGGATTTTGGGGACTGAAGGGGTTCAGAATGCTTATTTGGGCAGGGTGTGAATGTCCCCATTCTCCCCGTCCTCCAGTATCTACAATCCTGATTTCTGGCTCACGTCCTTTCTCCCTTCATGTTTTCTGTAGTTTTCACCAAAGATTTCTGTGATGCACTAACATCTTTTTTCTTTTCTGAAGCTAAATGTTTGTATACACAGAGAGACAAGGAGAACAAAAAGGAACAGGTTGATTGATCAGTAAGATTCAAGAAACTCATTCAATGCTTTTTTCTAATAGTCCCAACAACAGAGCAGCAGTTTTAAATGTTGTGCAGGTACGGAAATGTACGAGACCAGTTGCAAAAATTTGGAGAGTCTCCTTAAACTAGCAAGCAAACAAATCCTTGTCATTTCACAGTGAGGGGAAGGTTTCTGTTGCAGCTGCCCTTGTATTTTCTCATTTACTGTTGCAAGGATGAGCAAAGGTAAGCTTTATATCCCTATTATGAAGTTTCACAGTCTAAGAGAGGGAAAAAAAAGATTTAAATATTTCTAATAAATCTGTCTGGGTTATAATTTTTTTTTTACAAATGTTTATGATTAGTAATGGTTATGTTTTTCTGCTTCCACTTTTTAAACTTCAGCTAAAAATCCCAACGTGGAACTTTTGAGATACAGTCTGAAACCTATTCTTCCTCTCCTCTTCTTTCCTCCCCACCTCCTCTTTCTCCTCTTCCTCCTTCTCCTTCTCTTCTTTCTTCCCCTTTTTCTTCTGTTTATTCTCCTCCTTCTTCTCCTCTTTCTCATTCTTCTTTTTCTCCTCCTACTTCTTTCTTTGTCTTCCCTCCCTCCCTCCCTTCCTTCTTTTTTCTATTCCTTTTCCTTCCTTCCTTCCTTCCTTCCTTCCTTCCTCCTCCCAGCCTTTCCATGGTTCAGGACTCAAGGTGGCTAAAAACAGTTTAAAAACATAGCTAAAAATTCACAAAGTACAGAAGTTTTTTAAAAAAAAATGATTAAACTATCAAAAAAAGTTATAATCATAAAAACACAAACCATATACTGCTACCACTATAACAAATAGAAAACCCCACACTTTTGGGGATGGGGGACAGGCCTTATGCTATCAGCCCTCAAAGGCATGTTGACACAGAAAGGCCTTCACTTCTCTGTAGAAAGGGAGTAAGAACGGTACCAATCTGGGAAGGGAGTTCCAGAGAGCCTGGGAGCGGCCACTGAGAAGGCTCTATCTCCCGTGTTCCCACTAGATGTACCTGTGAGGGTGTTGGAACGGAAAGAAGGATTTCCCAGTTGATCTCAGAACATGGGCAAATTTATGTGGAAGAACACCATCCTTCAGATAATCTGGACCTGAGCTGTCCTAGACCTGTGTGCAATCCCTTACATAAGCAGTTGTACTTTTTGGCCAGTGCACAACCAGTGCACAATTTATTTCACAGCTGCATAAGCAGAGTTCATAACTGTGACCATTTCACAGGTCTTAGAATCTTGGTGTTAACTCTTCACTCAGGTGGAGCCACTGAACCCACTGGATTTGCCTAGAAGTTGGCCATTTCCACACGGGGTTTTTAAAATGGGGCAGAGTGTCCTCCAGGGAGGACATCTGCACCTGGGAACGGAATGGGTCAGACCTACTTAATGTAGATCCGCACCCCAGCCCGCTCCGGAACGACCCCAAGTGGTCGTCCAGCGTGCTTTTGAAAGACCGCTAAAAACAGGTCTTTCAAAAGCATGGAGCGCGCCACTGCCAGCCTGCTTCCTTATGCAGATTCGCAGGCTCACATTGGTGCGAGCCTGCAATCTGCCAGGGGTGGGCTTTAGGCTGGCGAGCTTCAGCAGTTGGTCGAGACCCTCGACCAACCAGAAGCTGCCATGTGGGACGCCGGAGCAGTGCGTATCGATGAGCACGCACTGCTCCGGAGCGGCGTGGAACGGACCGGGGAGCCTTAAAGTCCGGTAAGTAGCGTCACGGGGCAATTCCCTCGCCCCGTGTGGAAATGGCTGTTGACCACTGATTGAATGGGCCTACTCTATCCAGCAGGATTCCAACTATGGGCCATTCCCACATGAGACTGTTATAGCGCTATGATTCCACTTTCAACATCCTATGGAATCCGGGGGGTTTGCAGTTTTGGGAGGGGCCTTTGAGGCTAGTGCAGAAATGGTCTAGGAAACAAAAGAGTTCTGATCCTCCTTTTAATGAAAAAGAAAAATCCTATTAGTAGAAAATCTATTATTCTACAGTTACAGATCTAAGTTCAACTTTCTAGAATTACTAGTAACCCTAACCTCAGATTATTACATTGTTAGGTTCTTATTCTTAAAAAAAAATCCATGAACAGTTTCCTTTCTTTCAGAAAGTCTTCAACTGGTTTATCTTTTAAAACCTACATCACTGTGGCAACTTGGCCAAAGTCTACAACTTTGCAGCTGCATCATCAATTTATTTTTTAAAAACCAGTTATTATGCTGTCAGATATATTTTTGACCCCCTTACACGATGTCGCTTCATGAATTCGTACACCTGCATTACTTATGAAAATGTCCCGCTTTATTTGTTTTTGCTTTGGCTACACAGAGTCCAGCTACAGTTCACTCTCTCCCTCTCTCCATGCCCTGCGTTGTGAAAGAGCAAATGAGCACATCCTAGAAGGGGGTCTCCATTCATCCATCAGTTTCCCCTTCTCTGCTCCCGGGATGCCATTTTATATGAATCAAACCTTTAATTACCCATTAAGGTTGCTGCACACAACCTCCAGACTTAACGGTACATCCATCCCATCAATGGTTTATTTGCAGGAAATTCAGAGTGGCAGAGGAAACAAAGATTACCGAGGGCACTGCACGCAAAAGAAATACATGGCTACATCTGAGAAAGACCAAATACAGATTCTGGGTGAGATCTTATGTGGTCAAGCATTGTGCCAGAGCTCTGTGTGTGGAACTCCTCTATAGATTCCCTATCACCAGTCCCCGGTCTCACTATTGCACCATGATAGTCTTCCCAATGGCTGTTCAGTGGTTATTGGAGAGAGGGGGGAGAGTCATAGAACCATAGAAGTCATAGAGTTGGAAGAGACCCCAGGGGCCATCCAGTCCAACCTCCTGCCATGCAGGAACACCCACCAAAGCATTCCCAATAGATGGCCATCCAGCCTCTGCTTAAAAACCTCCAAAGAAAGAGACTCCACCACAATCCACTGAGGCAGCAGCAGATTCCACTGCCAGACAGCTCTGACCATTAGGAAGTTCTTCCTGAGGTTCAGGTGGCACCTCCTTTCCTGCAGCTTGAATCCATTGCTCCTTGTCCTAGTCTGTGGAGCAGTGGAAAACAAGCCCACTCCCTCCTCTACATGGCATCCCTTCATATATTTAAACATGGCTATCATGTCCTCTCTTAACCTTCTCTTCTGCAGACTAAACATACCCAGCTCCCTAAGACACTCCTCGTAGGACTTCAGGGCTTCCAGACCCTTCACCATTTTAGTCACCCTTGGCTGGACATGTTCCAGCTTGTCATATCCTTCTTCAATTGAATTGTGGTGCCCAGAACTGGACACAGTATTCCAGATGAGGTCTAACCAAAGCAGAATAGAGTGGTACTATTACTTCCCTTGATCTACACACCATACTCCTATTGATGCAACCAAGAATTGCATTGGTGATTCTAGTCCAGCACAAACCACTACAGAACACAGGCTCTATGTAATACAGTTTTCTTGGCAAGATTCATTCAGAGAATGTTTGCCATGGCCTTCCTCTGAGTCCAAGATTGCATGACTTGCCCATGGTCCTCCAGTGGCCTTCCACAGCTGAATGGGGATTCAATCTGTGCTCTCCTGAGTCCTAGTCCAGTGGTCAAACCACTCCCTCACCCTGGCTTTCAACAATTTTACCACTCTATTCTGCTTTGGTCAGACTCTACCTGGAATCCTCTGTCCAGTTCTTGGCACCACAGTTCAGGAAGGATATTGACAAGCTGGAATGTGTCCAGAGGAGGGAGACCAAAATGGTAGAAGGTCTGGAAACCATCAAGCCTTCTGAAGAGTGGCTTAGGGAGCTGGGTATATTTAGCCTGGAGAAGAGAAAGTTAGGAGTCAACATGATAGCCATGTTTAAGTATTTGAAGGAATGTCTGATGGAAGATGGGGCAAGCTTGTTTTCTGCTGCTGCAGAGACTAGGACACTGAGCAATGGTTTCAAACTTCAGAAAAAGAGATTCCCCCTAAACCTGAGGAAGAACTTCCTGATAGTAAGAGCAGATTGACAGTGGAATCCGTGGCCTCAGAGAGTGGTGGAGTCACTTTCTTTGAAGGCAGGATGGCCACCTGTCAGGAATGCTTTGACAGTGTCTTCCTGCATGGCAGGGTGTTGGTCTGGATGGACCTTGTAGTCTCTTTCAGCTCTACAATGCCGTGGTTTTACCATTCTAAGTCCACAGGTGGATATGTATCTTACACTGAGAGGATGTTGGTTTGAGGTCATAGTCTATCACAGCATCTTCCATCTGTGTGCCTCTGTTATCTATTTCTCTCCTCCACATCTTCTCAGCCTTCTAGTTTTAAGCAGATCTGAAACCTTTTATTTCCTGACAAATAGTGAAACCTTTATTTAAACATCCCCGTAACACTCCTGTTTTCCTGGTTAAAGGCTTTGTTTTTCATGCTTTTCCCCATTCTTCCCAAACTCTGTTCTATTCAACAGAGTCTTATGCACCATCTCACCACATTTCTTGAGAGGTGGGTGGAATTATGTACAACTTAATTGGGTTTCTAATAAAGACAGAGGTAGGCTGGATTCTGATTGTGTATGGTTTCATTGTATTGATTGACATGTATGTCATTGATTCATTGCAAATGCCTTTTATGCTCTATTTCAGTATTAGAGCAAAGTATATTTCAAAGTACTTTAATTACAGTCACAGGCTGGAAAACAGTTGATGTCTTACACATGCATAAGTTCATCTACAAAAGGAGATGACATTTTTTCTGTCTGAGGCAGAATATTGGCCCTCGGTTCAAAACTGTGGAAGTGGCATGCAATGTACCTTTCATTGTGCATTCCTCTGTACGTTTACTGCTTGGTTCATTTGCCATTCAACACAAGAGCAACCCCAGTTAGGTTCCAAGGCCTAGTCTCTGAGATTAGGTGGTGAAGCACTACTGTGTTACAGGCTAAACCATCTTCATTTCTGGGCTGAGAGGAAAAGCCATCTTAGGGATAGTGCATCACTATGGAACTTTTTGTCATAACCCAGCCTCTGGGATCCCAGAAATACAACACAAGGGAGTTGGATTGTGAAGAGTTTCTGGCCCCAGACAACTCCTTCCCTAAATCCAAGAAGCTGTTTGAAGAAGCTGAGGGGTTTCTTCCTCACCAGGACTGGACAGATAAAAAGACTCCCCAACATTCTGAAGTTGTTACCCAAAAACGTGGGTGACTCAGGGGTCCACTGGCAATGCCAGTGCCTCTGTGAAACAGTGGGGGATATTAGCTCAAAGGGGAGGCCTGCAAGATAGTATAACCTAGCACGATCCTTTACACCTTTGTATACCAGCACAAAAGCAGGAACATCAGCTGGAGATTCAAAGAATGTTTGTTTTATTGGAGGAATTAACAGTCACATGTACACAAGACCCAAGCAGTCTCTTGATCACACAAGGCTAGCTGAAGGAAAAGGGAGGGAAAGTTTGGAAAAGGAGAGTTTAGGGTGATATTTACCCATCCAGAAGTGAAGAGATGAGGTGATGTGGCTCAGACCAAGCATCCAAGGGTAGTACAAAATGGGAATCAGAGCAGCAGTGACGGCCAGTATGACAAAGGACTATGAGCTATCTGGCTCAGAGCCAGGGTTTAAATACTCTTTTTCCTCCCTGACGGGGAAAGTGTTAGTAGGTCTCTGGCAGCACAAACAATGGGGTCCAGAACAAGCTAATGGCCTTAGTGCTGGGTGACAAAGGACTGATTAGAATCATGATTGCTCCTTAATGATGGTGAGGGGACAAAAGAAGAGTTTTGGTGGACAAAGGGGGAGGGTCGAAGATAATCAGTCATTCTGTGGAAACACCTTAGGACACTATTGTTTCTAAAGGTTGAGTCATTGAGGGATATCTGCAAGTCTATTGTCACCAGAGCTTCCCTGACAATGACCTAGCCATGCCCTGAGGTCCCTATCTGACCTAGTTTTAACACACATGTGCTCCCAGTTCCTCTTTGCCAACAGGCTTCCCAACCATAACAGGATATGATTTATATTTCATGCCAGTTAACATGTGCCAATTAAACCATTTTATGCAGTGGGGATGTATGACCTGGTAACAAAGTCCAGCAAAGAGACAAAGAGAAACTTCACAGGAACTATCTACTCAATAGATGACACACTGACTCATCAAGCACCTGGCATTCAGAAGTAGCCACCTATAAATCTTCTAGCAGCTGAGAGGAGCTGTTGTTATTTACCTCCATTCCATTTCTTCAACTGGCTGTTCCTCTGTTTCCTGGCATTTTTGGATTGGCTATGCTTAAATGACTCTCTGTTTCTTCCCATTTTGGATTTGGATATCAGGATTACTGGCTTTGTGGAATGAATTCTGGACAGGCTGAGATCTTCCCACTGCACCTTCCCTTATCTTCTTCAGTTACCTATGCATGACCTGGACTGGATTGGGTTCCCTGTAGTTGCTTCACTTAGGACAATCTGTCTCTTTGCACATTTGCTGGCCACAGACGTAGGATACCCTTACCCCATATTTCACTGCAGGTAGCCCAAGGATCTCTAGATCTCCATACACACCCATGTCCATATAATGGACAAAACATAAGTCAGCAATGGAGTGCAGGGTTCCAAAGATAAGGGTGGCCCCTTTCCAGGGAGAAACTCTGCTATTCAACATCTTCATCAATGATTTGGATGAAAGAGTGGAGGGCATGCTGGTCAAATTTGCAGATTATATCAAATTGGGAGGGGTAGCTAATACTCCAAAGGGCAGGATCAAAATTCAAAATGAGCTTGACAGATTGGAGAGCTAGGCCAAGGCTAACAAAATAAATTTCAACAGACATGTATGTAATGTAAAGTCCTGCACCTAGGCAGAAAAAATGAAATGCACAAACATAGGATGGGAGACATCTGGCTGGACAACAGTACTTGTGAAAGGGATCTAAGAGTGTTAGTAGACCACAAGCTGGACATGAGTCAGCAGTGTGATGAGGCAGCCAAGAAAGCGAACACAATCACAATCACACATCAACAGGAGTATGGTGTCTAGATTGAGGGAAGTAATAGTACCACTCTGTTCTGCTTTGGTTAGACCTCATCTGGAATACTGTGTCCAGTTCTGGGCCCCTCATTTCAAGAAGGATATCAACAAGCTGGAATGTGTCCAGAGAAGGGCAACCAAAATGGTGAAGGGTCCGGAAGCCATGAAGCCCTATGAGGAGTGGATTAGGGAGCGCGGGATATTTAGTCTGCAGAAGAGAAGGTTAAGAGGAGACGTGATAGAGCCATGTTTACATATTTGAAAGGATGTCATGTTGAGGAGGGAGCAGGCTTGTTTTCCACTGCTCCAAAGACTAGGACAAGGAGCAATGGATTCAAACTGCAGGAAAAAAGATTCCACTTAAATCTCAGGAAGAACTTCCTGACAGTCAGAGCTCTTCAGCAGTGGAATATGCTGCCTCCATGGAGTGTGATGGAGTCTCCTTCTTTGGAGGTTTTTAAGCAGAGGCTGGATGGCCATCTGTTGGGAGTACTTTGATGTAGGTTCCTGCATGGCAGTGGGTTGGACTGGATGGCCCCTGTGGTATCTTCCAACTCTATGATTCTATAAGTCTATGATTCTATGAGTCTATGATTCTTAGAACTGGAATGGACCACCAGGGTCATCTTGTCTACCTCCTCCTAGTGCAAAGATCCACAACTAAAGCAGCCCTGAAAAATGGCCTTCCAACCTCTGTTTCAAGATCCCCAAAGATGGAGAACCCACCAGCCTCTGAAACAGTCCATTCCACTGCTGAACCAGCCTTTGCAGTTCTTCCTAATGTTCCTGGAACATAAAGGCAGAAGAAGTGTGATCCAAGGAGTCTAGAAGGACCGAGGGAATATAACAGCCTCACAGCATCTATGCATGATCTAAAGGCTTCACTTTTCCCACCCCAGCTTAAAATATTTTGCTGAACTTTTTTGGACTGCCATCGTCTTCTACTTCCTCCCTAATTATTTCACCATCTAGTCTAATGAAGAATTCTGGAGCATTGGGTAAATGGATATCTAATCCTAGAAAGAGAAGATAAATCATTAACCTTAAGAATATTGTCGATTGGAGGGGGAGTTTGCTTTATTCCAATGGATCAGCATGGTCTGTTTATTCTCCTTTTTTTCTTTTTGAAGTTCCATTTGGCAATCCCAGTTCCATCCTGGAGCACATCAGTAACTGTCTCCCAGCAGCTGCTACAGTGACTCATCTTCCTCAATTGCCCTTAATTGCTCAGAAAAGCTCTCTGGCCTAAATGTGACCCCTCTTGGGAAGAAACTCTTAGCTCCTCATGCTGTGTAGCTACCTACCAAAACAAGGCTGTTGACCTTTTGGAAAACCAGGGTGCTTCATATTGCTCTCTCATAGCCAGATAGGTCCAATGTAATCAATATTGCCAAGAAGGAGCTATCTCACCAAGCTTCCGTGCTCCATCTGCAATAGCGAGTCCTCATTGCTAGACATCACTGTGCAAAACATTAATACATAGATTCATAAAATCATATAACCTGACAGGACTGCAAGGACAATCTTTCAACCCCCTGGGCACGTCCTATGAGGTGGTCATCTATCGAGTTTAAAAACCACCAAAAGAGAGACAATCTATTCCACAGTTGAACAGCTCTTACAGTTGAGTAGCTTTTCCTAATGTTTAGGCAGAATCTCTTTCCTTGCAGTTTGAATCCATGTTCTGGTCCTTTGAGAAGCAAACACCAAGCTTGCTCCATCTTCTACATGATATCCTTTCAGATATTTAAAGATGGCTATCATGTCACCTCTCAGTCTTCTCTTCCCCAGGTTAAACATATCCAGCTCCTTAAGCTATCCCTCTAGGAACTTGGTTTGCAGACTCTCTGGACAAGTTCCAGCTTGCCAATATCTTTCTTTAACTGTGATATCCAAAACTGGACACATTTTTCCATGTGAGGTCTATCAAATCAGAATACAGCATTACTATTGCTTCCCTTGATCTGAACACTATGCTCCTATTGATGCAGTTCAGAATTGCATTGCACATGAAAGTCCTGGGCTTTTGGAAAACTGAAGCTTTTTTTTTTGGAACTTGAAAGCCAAACCCCTCATTCCTTCTTCGGTCAGGTTTGACAATGACGGATGATTATGTCTCTGGCTAAAAACAATGCCCCATTTGGTAAAGATGATGTTAATCATACCAGGGAATATTACTTATGTGGGAGGAAAGAGACAAAATTGTTCAACTCATATACCTGCCATTGTTTTTCCTGCATGTTGGGAAAGCAGTTCTCTACATGGTGAAGAGCCCGCCCTACACTTGTCATCAGTCAGCTAGGGCTGTCCAGGTCCTGGACCAGTTCCTGGATGCTATAATGGGCTGCATGAGGACCAATACATTGAAGCCGAATCCCAATAAGAAAAAGACTCTGTAGGCTGGTAGTTCTCGGGTCTGGTAGCTGGTAAGATACCTACCCTTGATGGGGTTTTACTCTTCATGAGGGAACAGGTACATAACTTGGGAGTACTGTTGGATCCAGCTCTCATTCGAGGCCCAAGTGGACTCCATGGCTAAAAGTACCTGGCACCAGCTACAGGTGGTCCACCAGCTATGGCTTTTCATTGGCAGAGATAACTTAGCCACAGTAGTTCATGCAATGGCAACATCCCCATCAGACTACCGCAGTGATCTCTGTCCTTGAAGACAACTTGGAAACTGCAGCTAGTGAAAATGCAGAAGTTAGACTCCTGACCCTAAAGGCGACAGATCCCATCTGATCTTGGAAGCTGAGCAGGGTCAGCTCTGGATAGCATTTGGGTGAGAGACCACCTATGAATGGCAGGTGCTGTGGGCTGTATTTCAAAGGAAGATGGGGCAAGCTTGTTTTCTGCTGTTCCAGAGACTAGGACACAGAGCAATGGCTTCAAACTTCAGGAAAAGAGATTCCACCTCAACATTAGCAAGGAGTTCCTCATGGTAAGAGCAGCACAATAGTGCACTGCACTGCTGCCTGGAAGTGTGGTGGAGTCTCCTTCTTCAGAGATTTTTAAAGAGACAGCCGTCTGTCCGGAGTGCTTTGATGGTGTCTTCCTGCATGGCAGAATGAGGTTGGGCTGGATGGCCCTTGGGGGTCTCTTTCAACTCTAGGATTCTATGACTCTATGAATCTAATATCACCTGCCCATACATCCCCACTACCTTATGATTCAATGAACCTATTTAAACCAAGCATGGATTCCTGCTATGGCTTAAAGCAACCACTGATTTAGAAGAGTCCATGCCTTTCACAAATAAGCCAACAATTCCTACTCATCCTCAAAATGATGGCCAGGTAATCCTGCAGAGAATCAGTGTATGCAGGAGAGGTGCTTCCACTGACCCAGAGAAGTCTCCAGAAGTGAGCCAGTCTTATAAAGCCTTGGGTCCTCTTTCTGGATGTACCACATGAATGCTTGCACCCATCCAAGCAGACACTCCTCCCTGCCTTCCACAGAAACGATGTCCCACCAAGGCTGGAGGTATATAGCAACAACTGAGGAATGTTATTCTACCCTCTCACTTTCTACTTTAGTGTCATTAGGAAAGAGAGAGAGAGAGAGAAAGACGTCCCTGTTTTCCTGTCCTTCCTTGAAAGTTATCGTAGTCTACCAAGGATCTTGTAATTCATGATAACATCTGCACTCAAAACAGCCAGTGAGATATTGCTGCATGGTCCTTGCAGAATAGGAACTGCTGGTGATAACAGAGGTTGCTGTGTCGTGTGGCTCTCATCCAGAACGGATGTGACATCTGGAATCAAGACCCACACGTTTCAGGCCTTTCCACCCTACACTGTTCTAGCGCTCTTATTCCAATTTCATCATCCTACGGAATTATGGGATTTGTAGTTCACTGAGGCCCAAGAGCTCTCTGGCCGAGAATTCTCAATGCCCCTCTGTAAACTGCAAACCCCAGGATTCCATTGGATGTGGAAAGTGGACAGTATAGCAAAATCGTATTCAGGGACCTCTTCATTGCTTATGATCTACCCCTCCTTGTGCTTCTAATTTGTCCCTCAGTACTGATTGGTTAGAAGTTAGGTCCACCACTCACTGTGAAGTTAGTTGGCCTTTGGATAATTTGTAAAGGGTTTCAGCTGAGGAACAACCACCAAGAAAGCCTTCTTGATGTTGCTGGTGTTCCAATCTGTGGCAAACATTAGATGCTTCACCACAGGTTCTCCATTGGTCTTAGTTATCATGACATGATAAGAAATAGGGGTGGGTGAAGTCTCATAGCTTATCAATAAAAGATAGACTGGAAACCAAGCCAATTTAAATCAACAAGTAAGTTTAGGGAGGCACATTTGCAGCTTAGGGAGGGGCATTTAGGAATTCTCAACCAGAGAGCTCTTTGGTCTCAATAAACTACAAACCCCAGAATTCCACGGGAAGTTGGAAGTGGAATAAGAGCACTATAACAACATAGGGCAGAAATGGCCTACGATTCTGAGATCCTTTGCCCAATATAGGGCTCAATGTGTTTTTTGGGGAACCTACAGGTGGTGCTGTCTTGATGTGCTCTCCTTTTTTTCTTTTTTCTTTGCCTACGAAAATAGCCCAGAACAAAGGTGGAATTCTAACATGATTCCTTCCCCACCCCCCCGAAAGCTTTCAAATAATTACAGCACTGAGAGCAAACAGCCACTTCACACTTGATTAGCTAATCCATATTACGGCTCCATTAAACACACAACAGCACTTCTCTCCCCACTTCCCTCTCCGCCACCCCCCGCACCACCTTTTAAAATTTTTTCCAAGGATGGGTGCTCACTCAAGTCATCAAGGTTAATTGCTGGCAAAACAGAAATGAACCTCCTAAAAGGGAAATTGCTTTTGAAGGCCTAATCTGATTAATTAGGGGCGCTCATTGTTTCCATTTTAAGCAGGCAGGAGGGCGGGGGAGAATTCACCCGCAAAGTTAATATTTATTAATCTTAATGCACAAGCCCAGAATGACACAGGCAGGTTCAGCGGGAGCGACGACTGACAACGCTCCTTGCTGGGGGTTTGCACGCTTTCTGGGTAAACAGGAAGGAGAGCGGCAGAGATCTCCGCTAATTAAGACTACGCTGTTCCCAACCTTTAATGGGACTCGAGAATTAATCGCATGTTGCAAATTATATGCAGATCAAATCAAAGGAGCAGCTTCCCTGTGGCAGATCTCATGAGACAAAAGCAGAGAGCGGAGATGCTAAAAATGCTCCGCTCTAGAAGACATTTGCAGTGCGGGGGCAGACAGACAGCTGTCTCTCTAAGATTTACCCACCCGGCCACTCTCTACAAACACCGTGGGGCTTTATTTTTCCTTCCCTCAGAAAATTCTAAAACCTCTTTAAGCCTCTCTTGGTTTGTTGGCAAATGATATTGGGAAAATGGAAGGGAGGCATTCTTAAAAAATCCAATAGACATTCTACTGCAAAGCTGAGCTTCTCCTAGAACTGTAGCTACAAAAAATGGGGAAAAATATTTCTCCACCTGTATGATCTCCTCACAGCTGCCAGCACTTTGATCAGCTTTTGATTCTCTGCTGTGGCATCTGCTGATTACCATGTCAAGAGAGGAGTGAAAACACTCTGGGTTTTAGTGTAGGCTGTAAGAAAGCTATCCTAGACGTTGAACCCTGTCCTGCAAATAATTTCATCATCTCAGTTCCTTCAAAGTTCAGCATCTTGTCCCACTCCCTTAGATGACCAGCACCTTGGATAAATCCTTTAAAGTTCAGTACCTTGGATAGTTCCTTCAAGGTTTTATTCTTTGGACAGCTGTTTCAAAGTTCATCATCTTGGATAGTTCCTTTAGAGTTCAGTCCCTGGAGTCATTCCTGTAAGATTCAACACCTTGGGTAGTTTATTTGAGGTTCAGTACCCTGGATAGATCCTTTGACATTTAGCACCTTGAATATCCCTCTTAAGGTACAACACTTTGGATAGTTCCTTTGGAGTTTAGTCTCTTGAATATCTCCCATTGAAGCTAAGGATTTGGGATAGCTCCTTCAGGGTTTAGCTACTTTGAAGCCTCCTTGCTTGCTTGCTTGTTTGCTTGCTTGCTTGCTTGCTTACTTGCTTTCTGGGAAGCATTCATTCCCTGCCCTTCTCTGCCTTCAAGTCATTTCCAGCTTATGGTGAACTTAAAGTGAACCGATCGTGGGATTTTCTTGAGAAGATTGTTCAGAGTGGGTTTACCTTTGCCTTTCTCTGGAACTGAGAAATTCACCCAAGATCACCCAGTGGGTTTCTGTGACTGATCAGGGATTCAGACCTTGGTCTCTAGAGGTATACTCCAAAGCTCAAACTACATCATGCTGGCTCTTTTTTTTTTTTCCAGAAATGGACAGATCAAAACTTAAATAGACACAAGCAGAATTTGATTATTATTATACAGTTGTCTGTCTACATTTGCAGGTTGACTTTCACATATTTGATTATTTGAGAGTTTCTCCAGCCCCTGTCCTCTCCACCTCAGGTGCTTCTTTTCCATGGGACCCTTCCTCTCAGTGGCTCTGATCAGGCCTTTAAAAACCCACCCCTGATCCTCCTCTTCCTCCACCACCAGCTGCTGCCTGACCAGCTAAGGATGGACCACAGTCTGATTTCTCGGCACCACAAGCCCTCTCCCACTGCCCCCCACCCAAGGAAGGAGATAGGCCAGAGAGAGGAAATATAGGGCCACCATGCCGACACACCCCTCCTTTCCTCTCCTTTCCCTGACCTGGTTTGGACCCTGGATACCTGTTCTGCTCACCATGCTTCGACCTCCTTCCTACAGAAACGCATATGCATTTTGATATTTGTCCACTTTTATGAGGGTCCTGTGCCTCTAACCCTAGTGAATGTAGTGGGCCAACTTATTTCTGACAGTCCTTATGTTGAATCCAGCCACAGGCCTGTCAAGTTGGGCACATTTCCCTGTGCTGCGGCCAAACAGATGCCTCTTAGAAGCATCTTCCTGATTACGTTGCCCAGGGCCTGGCACACGGAAGCGGACTTCTTCCAGTACTTGAGATAATACACCGCTATTGTGGCTAGTAACCCTTGACAGCTTTATCTCCATGAACTAATTTAATATCCTTTTAAAGCCATCAAAGTTGGCATCCAGCGCTATATCCTGTGGAAGCAAATTTCATGATCTAGTGAGACAGCACTTGCCTTGGTGGGCACCACTTCAACTCGACTTCAGCAAAACATGTCTTTCAGCATCGGAGGGGGCCAACCTTCTAGGAAGGTCACAGGCAGTGATGGAGACTCAAGTGGATTGACTTGGACTCAAGTCAGACGATTCAACCTGGCAAGAAATGCTGCACTGACTCGACTCGACTGAAGACTTGTATAGTTTTAGTGACTGACTTGACGCCCTTGGTTCAGTAACACAAGATATTCGTCCAGAAACCTTACGACTTTGAACAACACTTCCATCGCTTTTTGCCTACGGGTCACATGACAATCTGTCTCAAGCCCAAAGTGTGGGCCCATTTCTCAGAGGGGAACAGCAAATGTGCCAGGCAAGAGGCTTGAGGTGGGCTTGTGGTCTGCTCAGCAGCCTGTCCCTGCTGAACATGGGAGGAGCCTTCTAAAACTTTTCCTAAGAGCGGGAGGCAAGATTTGTCCCCAAGGCATACGACATGTTTTTCAGAGAACAGCAAGTGTGCTAGGCAGTGGGCTTGAGGAGGAAGGACCCTTCCTTCTACAGCTTTTGAACCTTCAGTAATGGGGAGTAAGAAGGATCCTATTCCCCACGCCCGAAGCTGCAGATGGCAAAATCGCAAACGTGGAGGGCCGATTCTTCTTCAGTTGTTAAAACTGACTTTATTTGACTCTGTCCAAAAGTTTTGGAATTTTGCTTGGGGTATAAAGTTGGCTCCCAGACTTGAGACTTGACTACAAAGGACTTGAGACTTGAAGGCAGAGACTTGAGACTTGGCTTGAGACTTGGAGTAAAAGACTTAAATACATCACTGGTCACAGGCTACTTTTCAGCCCTGAGGGCTCACCATTGGGTGCAACAGCCCCAAGCCGAACCAACCTGCAAGTGGCTCCAGTGGTGAAAAAGTAGAGATGCACCTTATTTTGAAGGACAATCACTACTCCTGGAAGCTTCCAGGACTGACAAGTTTCCTTTTCCCAGCAAAAGACTGTTTTTCTCTATTGGGGAGCATCTAAGAGTGAGACGGTGAGGAATTCTGGGGATCACAAAAATGACCCAAGGGTTAGGGTTGCCAGGAGTCCCTTATAGTGAAAAATGTCTCTTATTTGAGGGTCAGATAGCCTTTCCTCTTTAGAACTGGCCAGTGTCCCTTATTATAAAGGATGTTCCCCACTGGAGGTATAGAAAGCTTTTCCTTTTATATAGACTGAACAAGAAAGCAAAAAAACCCAAATATGTATTTTAGAGTGAGGGCCCTTCATAACTGCAGAAACGAGTGTAGGATGTAATTTATGAATGTGGATAATGTATTAATTTTACAGAGAAACATATGGCTAAATTAATGGAGGAGGGCAACCTAAATGCTCAAAGATCTGGAGCCATGAAGGAGCGGCTTAGGGAGCTGGGTATGTTTAGCCCGGAGAAGAGAAGGTGGAGAGGTGACATGAGAGCCGTGTTTAAATGTTTGAAGAGCTGTCGTATGGAGGATGGAGTAAGCTTGTTTTCTGCTGCTCTAGAGTCTAGGACACAGAGCAATGGCTTCACGCTTCAGGAAAAAAGATTCCATTTAAACGTCAGGAAGAACCTTCTGAAGGTGAGAGTGGTTTAACCGTACAATGCACTGCCTTGGAGTGCAGTGGACTCTCCTTCTTTGGAGGCTTTTAAAGAGCGGCTGGATGGCCATCTGTCAGGAGTGCTTTGATGGTGTCTTCCTGCATGGCAGAATGGGGTTAGACCAAATGGTCTTTGGGGTCTCTTCAAGCTCTAGGACTCTATGGCCATTTCCACACTACACTGTTACACCTCCTATGGAATCCTGGGGTTTGCGGTTTCGGGAGGAGCATTTAGAATTCTCAGCCAGAGAGCTCTTGGGCCTCAGTAAACTGCAAACCCCAGAATTCCAAAGGGTGTTAAAAGTGGAATAATAGCGCTAGAACAGAGCGGTATAGAAATAGCCTATGATTCTATGATTCTAAGATGAGGTCCAACAAAAAAACAAACCAACCCTTGGAGTATAAGTTTCTATGTGCTCCCTCTCTCCTCCCACCCCTCCGTCTCTCTGTCTTATTCCCTTCCTAGGGAAGGAGAAAAAGTCCTTCAGAAGGGAAGGCACTTGTTAAACCTAACACAGCGTGTGGCGAACCCACAACCTGTGATGAATCCGACCCATGTGGTTGCACAGCAGAGCCCCTTTTGCTGCTAAGCTGCGCAGAGCAAATGAAAGCCTGCGCTTGCACAAATTTAAATAAGCCTCTAGCATGAGTATCAGGTTTATTATATTTTTAATTAGCGGGTCTCTGCTTAACGGTCGGCTTTTTATTGCTTTGATGGATTTGTTTACTTGGTCCCCGTGTTTCTTTTCAGTTAATCTTTCCACCGAGCTTGCTCCATCTTCCTTGAGGGTTGCTTCCTGGAATCCACTCTGGCTTGTTATGCACGCAAATGAGAGCAGAGTTTGACCTGAGTAAAGGCAGGCCGTACTCGTACTTCCCAGCGCCAGTGTGGCACGGTCCACGTCTCTCTTCTAAGCAGGTGACAGAAAGTCCATGCCATGCGCCCCGAGCTCAAATCTGGCTGACACACCTGTGCCGTTATTAACAGAGCTTCAGGGCTGTTGTAAAATACTTTATTATTTATGTGAAAGCATGGAAAGCACTGGGGGACTTTTTGAGCAATAAGAAATCTTGCAACACAATGGTTTGTGGGTGTGGTAACCAGAGCTGGAGTGGCACAGGGGTTGGAGCATTGGACTGTGACTCTGGAGGCAGGGGTCCGACTCCCCATTTGGCCATGGAAACCCACCGAGTGACCTTGGGCATGTCACACACTCTCAGCCCCGGAAAACCCCATGAAAGATTCATCTTAGAGTTCCCATCCCCTTTCGTTGATAAGAAAAGAAGGGGGAAATATTTGAGGAGTTACAGCTAAATTAAATAACTAAATAACTATACTATGGAACATATTAAGTGTACTAGCGGATATGTTAACATTTTGGATTTCCGCACAAGGCTGTTGTAGCGCTACGATTCCACTTTCAACATCCTATGGGATCCTGGGGTTTGCAGTTTCGGGAGGGGCCGGCCGGCCCCTCCCGAAACTGCAAACCCCAGGATCCCATAGGATGTTGAAAGTGGAATCGTAGCGCTACAACAGCCTCGTGCAGAAACGGCCATTGTTGTAATCCTATTGTAATACTATCGAAATAGTATTGAAAAAGTCGTAATACTTGTTAAAATAAATGTGAAAAAGACACAAAATAAAAAAAAAACCCTTAGAGTTGCTATAAGTCAGAAACGACTTGAAGACAACAAGTAAGATTGCTTAGTTGGATCTGTAGTGGCGGAAAAAGATTTTTTTTTCCTCTTAAAATCTTTTCTCTTTCATTACGGTTTGGTTTTGGGAGGGCAATCAGAGCCCTTTTGTATTTCAGTAATTTAGTTTTTAGTTACCTAGTAGGTTGGTGTTTTAGTGAACTAGTATTATTAGGGCCTTTCTGCACTACACTGTTATAGTGCTATTATTCCACTTCCAACCTCCTGTGGAATTCTGGGGCTTGCAGTTTACTGAGGCCAAAGAGTTCTGTGGCTGATAATTTTTTTTCTTTTTCTTTTTCTTTTTTTTATTAATAAAATAGATAAATATTAAAACATATAGCAAAATTAATAGTACATCAAGGATGAAAATTCTAAAGGCCCCTCCCTAAACTGCAAGCCCTGGGATTCCACAGGAGGTTGGAAGTGGAATAATAGCACTATAACAGTGCAATGCGGAAAGGCCCTTAGTTTACTGTTTTAATGTGTTTTAGTTTTAGTTGATGTTGAAAATATTAGCTCACGTTCATGCTATTTTGTGTTAAAATTAATAAATACATACATATAAAGTGTTTATCCTGCCTTTCTCCCAATATAGGACCCAGCTCTTCTTATGATGCAAGTTAAAGGAAAACAACTCAAACAATACGTGGTACAAAAAAAATTTTAAAACATTGAACTAACACCATTAAAGCAGTAATTTAAAAGCAATTGCAAGCATTAAACAGTATTTCATACAAGAAACGGCATGCCCATCACACTTCCTTCTACCCCAAACAGCTAAAACCTGAGTGCCTGTTTGAATAAAAAGGTCTTTGTCTGCTTCCAAAAAGAAAGGAGAAAACGGGGCCAATAGCACCTACTCGGGGAAGGAATTCCAAACCACGTGAGCAGCCACCAAGAGGGCCCTTTCCCATGTCCTCACCAGCAAGGGTGGCAGAATGGGGAGAAAGCCCACCACTGAAGGTTTTAAGACTCAGGCAGATTCATATGGAGAGATAAAGGGCAGATAGTCTTTTATTTTAAAACACGCTACATTTCTGCACTACACTATTCTAGTGCTCTTATTCCACTTCCAACCTCCTATGGAATCCTGGGGTTTGCAGTTGAGGGAGAGACCTTTAGAATTCTCAACCAGAAAGCTCTTTGGCCTCAGGAAACTACAAACTCCAGAATTCCACAGTGGAATAATAGCACTATAACGGTGTAGTGCAGAAAGGCCCTTAGTTCCAACTAGAGTAGACTTGTAAAAACGGTGGGATTCTATGGCCATTTCTGCACCAGACTGTTATAGTGCTATTATTCGACTTTCCACATCCTATGGAATCCTGGGGTTTGTAGTTTGGAGAGGGGCCTTTAGAATTCCCAGCCAGAGAGCTCTTTGGCCTCAGGAAACTACAAACCTCAGAATTCCACAGGAGGTTGAAAGTGGAATCATAGCACTATAACAGGATAGTGAGAAAAGGCCCATAGTTATTTCATTTCATTTCATTTCATTTATATCCTGCCTCTCTCCTGGCACAGGACCCAAAGCAGCTTACACGGAGGCTAAAACAAGTTAAAGCTAAAAAATTTTTTTAAAAAACTGGTAGTCTGCTCTGTGTTCTAGGGCTTAGCTTCCTAATTATTAGTAAGAAATGTCATAATTCTATCCCAATCTTTCTAAAAGTTACTCATAGACACTTCTTTCAACAATGCAGTTAATTTGTCCATTTCAACCAAGTGGAGAAGTTTCATCATCCGGTCTTCCTCTGTTGGGACCTCTCTCTTTTTCCATCTCTCCACCAAGAGTAATCTGGCTGCTGTGAATATATACTGTAAGATCCTTCTGACTGTTCTCTTTATCTGATCTTCCTTCAGTCCCAATAAGCACACCTCTGGCTCCAATTTAAACTTAATTTTTGAAATAACTTCTATGAATTCATGTATCGAAGTCCAGAAATTCTTTACTTTTTCACACGTCCATCACATGTGAAAACAATCCCCTCTTGTTTCTTACATGTCCAACAGATATTAGAAGAACCATTATACATTTTGGACAACTTTTCTGGTATTAAATACTATCTGTATGTCTTTTTATAAAAATTTTCTCACAGATCATAATTCAAACTAAACTTTATGTCTCTTGTCCACGCCTTTTCCTGTTGTTCTAACTGGCTTGGATGACCAAATGTTTGAGCCCACTTGATCATATAATCTTTGACTTGTTCATCCTCTTTTGATTTTTTTTTGATGGTTTAATTACTTATGTATATTGTTACTTTTTAACTATGTTCCTTTAAGTATTATACATGTTGAATCCCAAACTGGGGAAAAGAAAGGAGATAGCTAAAATAGTGGAAATAATAATACTAAAGAATCATAGAATGATAGAATTATAGAGCCTTTTCTCACTATATAACTATTGCACTATGATTCCACTTTAACTACCGTGACTGCCTCCTATGGAATCCTGGGATTTGTAGTCTTGGGAGATACTGGAGCTTTCTGGCTGAGACTGCTAAGTATCCCTCCCTAAAACTCCAAAACCCATGATTCCATAGAACAGAACCATGGCAGTTAAAGTGGAATCATAGCGCAATAGTTAAGTAGTGCAGAAAGGCCCGTAGTGTTCAAGGGTCATCTAGATGAATCCCCTGCCATGCAGGAATACACATCCCAAGAGATGGCAGTCTGTTTAAAGACCCACAGGGACAGCCCTCCAAGAGAATCTATTCTACTATAGAACAACTCTTACATTCAAAAAGTTCTTCCCAGTGTTTAGGTTGAACATCTTTTCTTAGAAGTTCTCATTGCTGCAAGTTCCCCAGATTAACTTAAGCCATGCATGAAAATTTACGGCCATTTGTCTATCCCCTGAGTCTGCAGCCAATTAGGCTCATGGGGCCAATCCAAATAATAGTATTATGGAAGAAGGGGAGCAGAAAACCTTTTCTCTAACTCCTTTCTCCACACAGTGAGCAATTTTACTGTCTGAGTAACCTGTTTCCATTGTTTAGAGTAACACCGGAGATTGTGCTTTATTGAAAGATAGGTTCCAAGACTATAGGAAAACAGGCACGTTCCATGGGGCTTTTTAGAGTCCCCTATGATGCCAGTGGGGAAGTTATGATCCATGCAATTGATCGTCATTTTGTGGGTGTCCATAGCAACCTTATTGCACAAGGCATTCTCTCTTTGAGAAGCCGAGGAGGGATTTGAAATTCTCTCTGTGCACAGCTGGAGGGGAAAAGGCTTCGGTATGCAGAAACAAAGAGAATACTTCTCAAATCGCCCTGCCTAATGATTTTTCCTATAATCTCCCATGCCTCAGGTATGCTCTCAAAGAAGCAGTGTAGAAAGTTGGCAACTTTACTGAAACAAACCTGGAAGGTTCAAGGAAAAGACTGCGTTGTGTGTCATAGGTATGGCTGGGGGGAGTTGTTATGAAATGTTTCAGGTTGCAGGGGAGCAAAACTAAGTTTTTGAAGTCAAGCTCAGTTTCCAGCTTGACCCAACAGAAAGCTATTGATTGGCCTCAGACACTGAAGACTGGAGGGTGCTTTTGTAAGAAATTCATGCAGGAAAGGCAAGAAGTCACCTGCAGGCTGGAGGTGTGAAGGAGCTGCCAATCAATCATCCAGGACTTCACCTTACAGCTTTGACATTGTTAACCTTGGACCTGGGATCGGGGCTTTGGCTAAGCAAGGTGGTTGGAATCTTCATGATTTAATACTTTGCTTTCTCTTGACTCCTGGTCCTTTCAAAATCTCAAGTTGGAAAAGCTAGCTCTTTCTGGTTTCCTTCATCTTTGCCTAATGGAGGCATGCCCACTAGAATCATGGAATCCTAGCTCTGGAAGGTACCGCAGGATTCCTTGCCTTGTAGGTATGCGAAACTCAAACACTTGTTATCTCACTGGAAAACCCTGTCCCAGGGTCTACAATTTTGATATTAAAATATGATTCAATATGCCTGAGAGGTCACCTGGATGGCCACGTAGGCAGCAATGGTCAAACAACTGAAAACCAGGTCAGGCCAGTAAAATCCCTAGTCACGTAGCCCCAGGAGACCTCAAGCTGTGCAAACCCACAGTAAACAAAGGGTCCTCAGCCACTGAGAAGCTGACTTGAGGAGATTAGCATGTTTGCCCCAAGCTGGGCACCAATAGCAATAAAATCCTATCAGGCAAGGACCATTTACATGAAGTCACACCACAACCAAATGCAGCTGAAGATCCTGAGACTTTGGCAACACCTTGTAATCACGTCACGCAAAGGAAGTTACCGTGGTGGAGCTTCTTTCTCATTGCAACACCCATTGTTCTCCCCGGGAAAGGATTAGCCCTAAAGGTACTTTTCCCCCTACAAATAGTCCCAGTTTTTGAGAGTTTCTTTGGATCACTCCTGGTCATCCCAGTAGACTGTTCCTCTGTCCGTTGAGTAATCCCCTCAGCCCTCTCCGTGCTGAGCCCCACTTCTCCGCTGTTTTTCCCGGACCAAGGACTTCAGGAAAAGGTGCAGTATTACCCCAGCTACAACCCCTTCAATATTCCCCTATCCAGTTTCCTCTCTTTTGCTTCTTAATAGGTCTTGAGCGAGTGTGTGAGTGATCATGTTGGTGCATGAGACTTTCCTTCAATAAAATAATTTATTGGACATTTTTGTTTGGTTTTTGGCTTGGCCTGACCCCGTAAAAACTGGGTAAAAGACCCCACTAGGTTACCCTGCCTCTCGCATTGCTATTGCTCATGCTCTGACTAGTTTCCATTCTGCATCACATGGAGCACATTGAGGTGTCCCCCAAGGGACCCCAGAAATCAGGGTAACACACTCCTGAAAGGTGCCCCTCCAAACTCTGTTTAAAGACCTCTGAAGGAAGAAAGTCTCCCATCCTGAGGCAGCCCATTCCACTGTTGCACGGTTTTTACAATAAAGATATTTGGGTGGAATCTAATCTCCAAAGCAGAAGAAAACAAGCTGGCTCCGTCTTCTCCATGACCTCCCTTCAGATATTTAAAGATCGCTATCAAGTCACTTCCAAGGGCCTTTCCGCCCTAGACTGTGATAGTGCTATTGTTCAACTTTCAATGTCCTGTGGAATTCTGGGGTTTTTAGTTTACTGAGGCCCAAGAGCTCTCTGGCTGAGAGTTCTGAAAGACCCTCCCCAAACTGCAAACCTCAGGATTTCACAGGGGTTTGAAAGTGGAATAATAGCGCTATAATAGTGTAGTGCAGAAAAGCCCTAAGTCTTCTCTTTTCCAAGCTAAACACACCCAGCTCTCAAAGCCATTCCTCGTAGGGCTTGGTGGTTCTAGACCTTTGACCAGCATGGTCACCCTCCTCTGGATACATTCCAGCTTGTCCATATCCTTTTTGAACTGTGGTGCCCAGAACTGGAGACAGGATTTCAGGTGAGCTCTGACCAAAGCAGAATAGAATGGCTCTACTTCTTCCCTTGATCTGGACACTAGGTCCCTGCCAATTCATCCAAGAATTACGCTGCATTTTGGTCACTGCATAATATGTGTCTGTGGTCACACCAGGTGTATCATACCACAGCTGAGATCCTACATCAAGCAGGAGAAGCATTATGCTCCACATACACCGTTCCATGTCCACTGCCACATAAGTCATTTTTTGGACAGGCTGCTAGGGCCTCTTCCCAAGAGGGGCTTCTGCTTATTAGTGGGGAGAGGAGACAGCAGGAAGACAATCTGGATATTGACCAACAGGCTTGTGTGGGATTGGGGGGAGAGGAAATGGGAGTGCGCACATCAAGACAGTGTCATGCCTGGGACAGATGCAGTACAAGAACATATGGGGAAGGGCTGGGCACCTCTGAAGCTCCATTGGTGCTGTTCTCACTGAACAATCTGCCTGCCTAGATAAGACAGGCAGCCAACACTCATTTTCCTTGGAGGTTTTTAAGCTGAGGCTGGATGGCCATCTGTTGGGAGTGCTTTGAGGGTA
Source organism: Cyclura pinguis (assembly GCA_030412105.1). Classification (NCBI taxonomy): domain Eukaryota; kingdom Metazoa; phylum Chordata; class Lepidosauria; order Squamata; family Iguanidae; genus Cyclura; species Cyclura pinguis. Next base: position 4,374,595 of record CM059601.1, read on the forward strand.
TTCCTGCATGGTAGGGAGTTGGACTGGATGGCCCGTGTAGTCTCTTCCAACTCTACATTTCTATGATTCTATGACTCATCAGATGCTAGAAGCAACATTCATCTCCCACTCTGTGGAAAAGACATCCAAGCCAACTTGGAGGCTCTGCCCTGCTTTCTGGATTCTTGGAACTCGACCTAGACTACTTTTTGGTATATCTCTCTGCCTCTCTTGGTTATCTTGGCTACTCTCTGACTCCTTGGTTTCTTGACCTCAGGTCTCTCCTTGCTTAGTGAATTACAACACAAAGAGAACTCTCTTTGTCTTTCCCTTCTGAGTGTTGTTGTTGTCATTTCTGATTTATGGCAACCCTAGGGCAAACCTATAACAGGGTTTTCTGGGGCTGAGAGTGTGTGATGCACCCACAGTCACCCATTGGGTTTTCATGGCTGAATGGAGAACCAAACCCTGGACTCCAGGATTGTAGTTCAACACTCAAACCATCACACCACACTGGCTCTCGCTTTCCAAGCTACATCAGTGGAATTCTTTCCCTGCTACCTCCTTCCCCACCAGTAAGCAGGATAACATCAGGCCCTTCTGGGGCTTGACAGCTGTGGGGCAGGGTAAAGTTTAGGATGTTGTGCAAAGGCCTGCAGAAGAGTGCCTTTGCACGCTGTCCAAAGACAGACATACAGGCATGTAAAACACACTTAGGTGCGTGTGTGTCACTCACAGGATTCTGTCCCTCTTGTGTTATCTTTGGCCAAGAGGTTTCAGAGACAGTCACACTAACAACAGTTCCAGCAGGTAGAATTGAAACGGGGCCCTTGTCATCAGGGTTGCATAACATAAGCCTCCCTACATGGAATGATGCACTGATTGTGCTTCACAACCTTTGTGTTGAATGGTGAGTGTTATTCGTCCATAGACCAGTCTGTGGTGAGTTTCCAGAAACCATGCAAATATGGTAATAGTAGGGCATAAGCGTGGTACTAGTCCCTAGGCAATTTGGGAGAAGGAGGTGCCGCTCTGCCACATCAGATAGTTTGAAAGGACGAGTGTGGATAACACATAGAACTCTTGGAACATCCTGCCTATCATTCGAACCCAAATGACTGAGGGTGGATTTTACTTTTTGGCACTTTTAGCCGGGTGAGAAATTTTATTTTTTAGTTTTTCACCTTGTGAAAAACCTTTTCACCTCAGATTTTCTGGCCTGAGAAAGATGTCCAGTGAAAGTGTACCTGGCCAAATTGTGGACCCTCTGAATCTGTTAGTCTTTACTTGAAGCACTTCAGAGGGTGAAGAACACGACTTGAGGTTCAGTCTAGGCAGGGTTCTCTGCAGAAAACCAGTCATTTTTGTTTGTTTTCTCTGTCTCCAGCTATCACTGCCAAACCATGCTTGACATAACTCCGGAAGAGGAGAGAACAAGTCTTCAGGAAAGGTTCCAAATCTGCCTCAGGGTATTTCTCTTTGTACTCGTACAGCTCCTCAAGTCCTGCCCTGGCTGACTCTTTGGAGTTGATTTTCTTGAAGATCTCAGCCAGGGCATCATCAGTTTTCTTCTCTGCTGGACAGGAAGAGCCTTTGTCCTCCTCATCTGTAGGAGTCTGCTCTTCCCTAGAGAGTCCTAGAACTTTCCACAGGTGGGCTTCCAACTCAGACTCATCTCTGTCTTCTATTAGTCTGAGATGATCCAAGATCTCATCTCCCCTCAGCTTGCAAAGAGTGTGCAGCAGAGTCTTCAGTGCCCGGAAAGGATAACTGCTCTGGTACTTCTTCAGCTTTTCTTTGGGCAAAGCCTTCATAAAGATGTGTATATGTAGCAGGACCTGGTCCAAATTCACAGTATCAATGGTTTTTGGAAGGTGCTTGGAGATATTCCACAAACACTTGGCCACCATTTCAGAAAAGGCAAAGAGATTTGTGTTGGCTGTCATGCCTTCACAGAGTAAAAGCAGCAAAGAACTGAAAAGCCTGGTCTGGTCTGATTTCTCCAGCACCTTCGCTACCAAGAGGTTGACTGCGTGGATAATTTTATGCCCTTCTTGGGGTTCGCCTACTGGAGAATCCAGCATTAGGGTGAGGAGGCTGCATATCAGGTCCTTTAGCACCCCTGCAGAAGCTTCCTGGGCCAAGGTCTCCACCTGGAAGAGGGAGATTATGCTGCAAATTACACGGCTATAGAGCTCTAGGACCTGCCCCCTCCTCATCTCCTCCTCTGCTGTCACGTAGAGCCGATGGAGGAATTTCAGCTGCTGGACTGCTGCTATCAGGAATTGGTTGATATGGCCAGACATAATTTCCACCTTGTCCTCCTGCCTTAGGATCTCTTGTATCAGCCATAGGCCCTCAATGCAGGTGCTGATGTTGCCACTGGCTACCTGGAAAATGATCATATTGATGTTAGGGGGGCTACTGCTCCAAGATTCAAAGATTTGTTTCTCTGGGTTTGGATTACTGCAGAAGGCCATTTCATCAGCATTCTCTACCTCAGGTTGGTCAATAAGGGAAAATAGATTTTCTTCTCTTCCTTCTTCTTTCTCCTCCTCGTCCTCGTCCTCCTCCTCCTCCTCCTCTTCTTCTTCTGTACAGGAGTCAGTTCCATAGTTCTGTTTGAAGGAGTCTGGTGACCCCTGCCTGGCAGCCAAATTGAAGAATTGGTTGCCCACTTTTTCTTCCCTACTTTTCTTGGCTTCTACTGCTTGTATATTCCCCTCCAAAGAGTTCATGTGTTTCTCAGAGATGTTTCCAATTGCCTTGAAGGTCTCAACCCCAAACACATCTCGTGCAGTCGCAATGACCCTCAAGGCAGCATTGTGAACAGCATTGTTTGAGTCACCTGTCAAGGTGATGATGGTCTTCAGAACTTTCCTTGGGTTTGGCTGGCACACCTCTGGACCATATGCTTTGAGCAGCCACCCCAACTCTTTCAAGCATCCCACCCGCTGGTTGGCATTCTTGGCCTGGGCTCCCTCCAGGAGGTAACAGAAGGTCCTTGAAGCTGGGTAGACCACAGTCACCTGCTTCACAATGGCCCGCACTTCTTTCAGGATGGACTCCTTGGTCACCCCCATTTTCAGGATCAGGTAGGGAAGGAGAGAGGAGGCTTCATTCTCCATGAGCTCATATCTCTCCTCAATCAGCAGAGCGAAGAGTCTTTTCAAGTAGTCCAAGGTCTTCATAAGCACCCACGTGTTGGTATCAAACAAACGTAGGCTGAGCCATTTCAGGATAAGGTCCAAGCAGCTGATGACTCCTTCCTTCTCTGTTTCCAAATGTTTGGTCATCACATTCAGAGCTTTAATGTGGTGCTGGAAATTGGAGTGAAACAGCTCCTCTTGCAACCAGTTGGAGAGACAACCACTCATCTGAGCCTTGAGCTGCTCAACATACTTGCTGCTTGGAGTACTGAAGTTCCATCTCAGCACTTTCAGAGCCTTCTCGTCCTTTGCCCTTTGCTCTTTGGCCTTGGGAAGAATGATGAAAATGGGCCCCAGCTTGCTATTGTCTTCCTTCATGCCAAATTTTGCTTGGACCTTCATATTTGGTAGTTTCTTCACTTTGGGGACAGCTCCTTCTGACATGGCTTTGCTGATATCCGAGCTGGACTCTCTGGATCCTACATTTTCAGTAAAACAGGAAGGCGGGTTGGACTCCTTAGCAGAAGCCATGGTTGACTTGAACCAAGATTTGCCTGTTGGGAGCTTGGAAAGAGACTTGGAAAAGCGGAGCAGGGGCTTGGTTGGCTGTCCCACTTCCAACTTCTCTAGCATAGCTAACACCTGGTCTCGGGAATCTGGCTTCAATTTGTTGGCAGCTTCAGACATCTTCTCAAAACCTAGGTGGAGAAAGAAGAAGGACAGGGCCTCATGAGCTGCCATGCGTTTTTCTTCATGACTGTCCTCCAAGCCCGCATAAAGGTGAGGCACACAACGAAACAAGTCAGTAGATGCAGAACTGGAGGAGGGCAGCTTATCTGCCAGCCAGCCCAGAATCCCTTGCCTGTGGCTGCTATTCTCCTTCTTCAGATTGGTTGAGAGATCTTCCCCTTCCAGCCAATCCTTCATACCAGTCTGCTCAGCCCAAGCTTCCACAGTCGTAAGGGCCATTGCTCTCAAGCTGCTCTTGCTATCTCTTAGGACAACAAGGAGGGATATTCCCAGAGTCTTGACATGATGCCTAATGCCTGGTCCCATCACCCTAGCAAGCTGCTGAAGGACAATCAGGGTCTGCTTCACAAGAGCTTTATTGGAGTCATGCAAACAAGCCTTCAAGACAATTGCAAGGTCCCCAATGCTGGGGTAGATGGCATCAACATCACTAAGAATCCTAGACAACTCCTCCATCCCTTCCTTGCGAACCTTCCAGCTTGAGTCCTGCATCTTCACCATCAGCTCTGCTGAGATCTTCTCCTTAATATCAACAGCATCATTCTTCCTGCAGGACTGTGCATCACCTCCTCTCTGTTCATTGCCACCATCTTTGCCAGACTTGCAGCTGCCTTGAGTGGAAAGGGGTGGACTCTGGACATGTACTTTCCCAAATTCAGCATCTATCTGGTGGAGAAGAGTTGGCTCTTCATCCTCAAAAAAGACCCTCAGTGGGGGTCCTACATGCACATACATGACTCCCAGCAGATGCAACGCAGAAGCCCTTACATCTGGGTGGATGGCAGCCAGGGCAGACTTGATGTAACCAACAAAGTTCTTGGCTTCCATGCCCTCAAAGCCAAAGTTCTTGATGGCACTGGACAGCCATCTGAGAGTTTCTGTATGCGTTCTGGGGCACTCTTGCAAGACAGCAGCTTTGGTGACCTCCCCTGCTGTCCAGGGCAATCCACACGCTTCTGCCACGGCCATCAGAGCTTCTCTGGCATTGGTGCCACAGATGACATCCCCAATCTTCTCCACTAAGCTTCTCAAGACTAACTGAGCTGAAACTTTGGAGAAGTTCCCTTTCCGGGCAATGAGGGTGAGGAGGTGCAGTTTCTTCTGTATTATTTGGAGTTTGGTGTCATTCCATCCAGGTTCTTTACTCAGCAACCTCACCAAAGCCTGACAGGGAAGCTGGCTTTCTTTTATCCCTTCCACAGCCTTCTCACAGATGTCCAGGGAGAAATACCGCTCTTTCCAGTCACTGCTGTCCAGACGTCGGAGACAGGATGCCGGGAGGACTGCTGCAACTTCCAGGTCACATGATTCTTCTGAAAGTTCCTCCTCCAGCTCATCCTTTGGCTCTAGCATCTTGGCTGACCTCGAGTTCCAGAACTTTGCCTAGCCATGTGGAGCATGGCGACTTTGCCCTCTCTTGGGTGGCTCTCTGTTCAGAGAGAGCAACAGGCATTCCAGAAAACACCAGAGGCAGCAGGGGTTTCTTTTGGGGGTGTTCTTGGTTCTCCCCACCCTCCTAGATGGCCCCAAGGAAAGGAGCTGATGTTGCCCAGCCACTGGGGAAGGTGGCCTGCCCAAAGGGCTGCTGTTCCAGCTTACACTGCAGTGACCCCTGCCTGAAGCCTAAGAGGGGTCATTGTGATGTCATTGGTGCTTTGGCAAGAACTTGGCAGCAACAGAGAGCGGTGGGGCTACAGCAGCAAAGGACCAGAAACCCCAAAAAGCCATGTTACCATAAGCTATTAGCTTCTTTCCTAGTTTTTGATATACAATCTCTTCCTTGTTGTCCTTCAGCTGGAGGCAAAGACTTTTCATTCAGGTAGATTCTTGGCCACTGACTGACTGCTTTGGACAGGTTGGTGATACACCATTTTGTTGAACGGCTTCCATACATGAGCCCGTGTGACCTCTTATGGTATCGGGGGGAGGCCCTTCTCTCTGTCCGACTATCTCCCTGAGTTTCTTTGCTGGGAACAAGGCAGAGGGCCTCTAGGTGGCTGCTCCCAAACCTCTGGAGAGCAGCTACAATAAACCCCTCTTTGTTCTCCTTCTGCCAGTGAGGAAAACTTTCCTGTTCTTCAGGCTTTGCTTAATTGATTGCAATGGATTTGTGAAGCTATACTGTTTCGTTGACTTTCCTATATCCTTTTAATGAGTTTTAAATGGCTTTAACTCTACAGATTGTTTAATTGTTGAGAGAGAGAGAGACGTTTTTGCATGTTTTTAATTTGTACTGGTCTTAATCACTTGTACTCTACCTTGAGCGCCATTGCTGGGGAAAAGGCAAGATAATAATAATAATAACAATATCAACTGTTTTTAAATTACTTTCAGGGTAATAGGAATAGACCTGTTGAATCAATTGTTAAATGGTGGGTCAACACTGTAATAGGTGAAAAGGCTGAAATAGCTGTTCAATCACAACTGTCTCCCTACCCAAACTTCTAAGGGCACTCTTTCCCTTTTCTGATGAAAAAACCACCAACAAGGAAGGACCCAAGGGGATGACACTGAGAAAGCTACAGGGCAGAATTCTCCTTTTCTTTGCCTGAAGTGCCGAGAAGCTTTACGGTTGCTGAGGGAAAACATATTGTACATGCACTCATTTCCCTTGAATTCCTTGCTAATATGCACCAGAATCCTAAAGTTACATTCCATGGTTTTACACATACCTGGCTATGTAGCAGAGGAACTAAGAGGTCTCTTTACTGAATTGTGGAGATGCGTAACAGGACACCAGGAAAAGTACTCAATGTGCATTGGGATACTTTGCTGGCCCTGCTACATAATAATCTAACAGCTGGGTACCAACACTACACTACTGCACAATTCTAATTCTCTCAGATGTACGTCCACTTACAAACTTGTTAAGTCCTGAACAGGATTCTAGCCTTCCTTCTTAAAGGAAGCAATGAGTATTTTTTGCAATTTTCTTCCTCGTGCAATTAAGTTTTTGAAAACTGTATGGTTTTTGAGGACTATTTGCCATTCCAGACTTGATTGTGCGCAAAATTCACATGCTTTTTTTTGCACAGAAAAGATAATTTTCTGCACAAAAAAGTAATATATCTCAGCAGAAATATTATTTTCTATATGTGCCAAAAAAAAAAAAAGTGTGAATTTTGCACAGAGTAAGTCCTGAACTGAAAAAGTTATCATTAGTACAAGATTCTACTAGTCAGGGATTCCCAATACTTAAGAAATACATTTTTCAACCTTTTTAAAAATATTACAAATGTTCTTTCCCTCCCAAGACTCCCTTGTCTTTCTTGTGGTTCCCGCTCACCCACCCACAACCCACCTCAGCCCACCGGTTTGCTGAGAGCTTTTCGCTCTTTAAAAATATACCAAAAACTAATCTGCTCCGCATGCCTGATATTAAAACGCAAAAGCAGAACAAAAGCAAGAGGAGACACTTATGATTCATTCCGTATCCTGCTGTTATCGCTCAAGCACATTTCCTAGAATAAGCAATTTGGAGAAAATGCACCGGTTTCCTTTGAACAGGTTATTGGGGCTCTGCATCCAGAAGGCCATAATAATAAATCTGTACATCTCAAAAGATAGACAGGTCAATGTGTGGGAAGAAGCTCCCTCAGATAGAATCATGGAACGATAGAATCATTGAACTGGAAGAAATCCCTGGGTCATCTTGTCCAGGGACTCTGAACAGCGGGGGCCTGTGAACTGGAGCCAGTCCGTGAGCTGTTCGCTGCCAGTCTGCAGCAAGTTTCAGTGGAAGAAAGCAAGTAGTCAGTGGGCACAAAGATGGTGCCAGTTCCTGGCACATTAGATGAGAACAGCCACATAGGGACGGGGGGGCGGGGACGGCGGTTCGCCCCGGGTGGCACTGTTTTTTGGGCGTCCCAGCCCATAGCCACGCCCCCGTGTGCCCTGGCCACACCCTCACACACAGTGATCACACTCCTCGCATGGTAGCCCCGCTCTCTCCTGGTCCCCCTTGGCACACTCCAGGCTCCGCCACTGGATGAGAAAGCTTGCTGGTCTTCCATACCAGATAGCTTAAGACATCCTAAGATAGTCTGTCCTTGGCAATCCACAAAAACCTCCCTGACAAGCTGGAACATGTCCAGTGGAGGGCAATCAAAATGGTAGAAGGCCTGGAAATCATGCCCTATGAGGAGACACTGAGGGAATTGAGTATGTCTCGTCTGGAGAAGAGAATGTTAAGAGAAGACACGATAGATAGGTTTAAATATTTGAAGGGATGTCATATGGAGGATGGAGCAAGCCTATTTTCTGCTGTTCTAGGGACCAGGACACGGAGAAATGACTTCAAACTTCAGGAAAAGAGATTCCATCTAAACATCCTCCAGCCAACTATATAGTAGTAGACTACAGAGTATAGAGTAGAAGAATTTCTCTATACTCTATACTCAGACATGTCTGTGATGCTGAATTAAGACTGCTGCCCCTCTATGTGATGGGAAGAACTCTTCCTATGTGTTTGGCTAGTATTAATATCGGAGAATTGTGCTGCATCCACTTCTTTGAAAAAAAGTAGCAGAATTTATAACTATCTCCGTAAATCTGAGGGAAGAGAACTTGATGGCCCCCATATCAGCTAGTTAGCTGAGTATACTTGGCGAAGTAACCTCTCCTGGCCCAGCCCTCACAAAGCTGATGGAAACATCATTCACCCAGGGTCCAGCCATCTGCAGAATGGATTTTCTTCTCCCCTTGCACCCGGCTGGGGGGGAGTTATGCCCACGGCCGTAGTGTCACAATTGTGACTAAGCAGCAATCATGAATATGGAACAGTTGTCTAGATTTTCTCATCCATAACTGATCCATATTCACAATTCCTACTTAGTCATGATTGTGACACTATTGCCACTGTTAACATTGCCCTCCCAGACATATCCACAAACATCATGATGAGGGAGGGAACAGAAGGAATTTGACTGTAGCTTTGTTACCACACCATACACCCCCACTCTGCAGGATGTGGTATTTTCATAATTGGACATATTTCATGACTGAAGCCATTTCTGCACTAGACAGTTATAGTGCTATTATTCCACTTTCAGCATCCTATGGAATCCTGGGGTTTGCTGTTTAGAGGGGGGCCTAAACTGCAAACCCCAGGATTCCATAGGATGTTGAAAGTGGGATAACAGCACTATAACTGTCTAGTGCAGAAGTGGCCCGAAAATTATGTTTGAAAGTTCACTGGCTGAAAGCATAGGCCGAGTCTGGATGACTTTGGACATGATCAGGTCATATGTTCAGAGAGAATTAGGCAGGAAAGCTCAATGCTAATGGGCATGGGGTAATCCTTCCTGAGCACTCCCAAGAACAATAGCAGGTGAAAATGTCCAAGTAAAGCATTCAGGGACCCTACTGTGAGCATATCCCACCAAGACCTTCTCCATTCACACTACCTTACCAAAACATTAAGAGACTGTCATGAGTCCCATGAATGTTTTGTCACCTAGAGCTAAGACAGACAACCCCTTTCCAGACTCCTTTGTCAACCCCATGGGAAAGGCGTTACAACAACCTCCTTCAGGGCAGGAAATACAGTGTAAAAACCCCAACTCCAGCCTCAGTAAATTGCGGCATGTTAGGCGTTATGTTGCACATCGCCCCCCAGATTCCTGTTCCTCCGTGCTACCCTCAGATGCACTTGTGACAAACCCTGGGGGGGCATAGCAACAAAGCCACCCTAGCAACCAAGAGGATTTAAATTGATTGGTTGTTGACTATGGAACCCAGGCTAGCCAGAAGAAGGGGCTAGATGGAGGAGTCAACCTAACAGAAAAATAGCTGAAATAGAGTTGAGAGAGAGTTGAGAGAGAGATCCATCTGAGAGTATGAAAGGGAGAGGAAAGAGGGTGTTTGCTGAGTTAGAGACACAAGTGTTTTGCTGTTTACTAATCTTTCGTTTGCCAACTACCTTTTCCCTTGTCAGTTTATTCCATCAAGATTTTGTTGTATTTTTGTAAAGAGCAGTCTCTATAAAGTGCCTCTTTGATCTGGATTGGTTATATGTGCTACCACCAATGGCACAGTCATTAAGATACACTCAAACATGCTTTGCCCTATCTTTACAAGGGTGTGGATTTAGGGAAAGCAGTAGAGAGATATAAATGCGCCAGGGGGTGGCAAAAATATAGAAGGGGGCTGCTTCTCTAGGAAGGGAGAATTCCACGCAGACCTGATTGTCATAGCCCTGGTTTGGCCCAGATCTCCATGTTTTGACAGTGCTGTCTGAGCCATTCCACTTCAACCTTCAGCTTCAGAACCAGTAACTAATTTCCACCCAATTTTGCTCTGTACAACATTTCTTGCCTCATCTTGCCTCACACAATAGCCTTGTATGGTTCTTGAGAGCATCTGATTTCCTTTATGCTTGTTAATTTCCACTGAAGTATTCTGCTTAACTTTTAACTGGAGTCATCTCTGCAGTTAGTACTGGTATACACAGGTGAAAAGATGCCGCTGTTGCCCTCCTCTTGCAGGCTATTTTGAGCTATAATTTCCCCAAATTCTAAGGAGACACTGGTACTGCAGGTGTACCTCAAAGTACCCCACCCCTTAGGGTAACAGCTGTACACTTGCACAAATTCCATCATGCAAACAGCTGCACTTTTTCACGGATTGTACAAGGGCAGTGTTCTACTCCAGGTTGTGTAAGTCTGGTAATGCCAATGTAAACCACTGTGCTAGCAGTAGTTCCACTGCCTAGCACTTTCCATAAATGCAGTACTTAGCAATGGGCAGAGAGCTGGCGTGACAGTTGTATAGTAGAAGAGTAGTGCAATCCAGTTGGGCATCCATGCAATGCACCAACTCCAACCTTGCTACACTGGTGTAATTGTATGCTACATAACTGGTAAGCCACAGTCATGGCATTTTTCTCATCCCCAGTGTGCAAAAGTTCCTGTTCCTGAAAACCTCACTAATTTGGAAACTCTACTCTTTTTATATATACATTACAGTTGTCCCTTCATATTTGTGGGGATTAGAAGTGCAGAACCCTGACAAAAGTGGAAAAACCACAAATATCTATAGACCCCTCCCACCCACCCCCAAATAAATGTATTTAACACACAGAAGAAAGTACAATATGATCTGTGGGTTCAACCCACTGCAGATTCAAATGCACAGCACACAATATATCCAAATCTGTGGTGGGGAGGACACCAACCCCTCCGTTCTGCCCTAGAGGCGGTGGGGTTCCTTCACAAGGCAGAAGCAGGTGGCTGCCCTACACCATTATTAATAGGGACTTACAAGCCTCACTTCGCATTCACAGAAATTTGCAATCTCTCTCATCAGTCTCTCGAGGCTTGCAGAGAGACTGTGAACACAAGGCAAGGCTTAAAAGTCCCTCTTAGAAATGGCATAGGGCGGCAGCAGAGGAGGCAGCAAATAATCCACAAATAAGCAAATCTGTGAATGTTAAACCTGCAGATGTGGAGGGCCAACTGTATAACTGATGGCAACAAAGAAATGAGGTCTGTTTACATTAGATACTCTGGGAGGCTGGCACTGATGTCTCCTTTGTTATCAGCAATATACATTCCATTCTTGAGGCCTATAAGTTTCTCAGGTCAAGCCGTGCTTCTCAAGTCTGGTATCCTAATTCCCAAGCACCAGCTATCCCTGCTCAAGAGTCTATTTTATAAATAGCTGCTAATGACAAAGCAGGCTAGTAACTAAAAGGGCACTGGGAGCAAACTAAAAAGGCACTGGAAGAAAACTCTGCGGAAGGCTGAGTCTGGATTCCTTTATACTATTCTATGCTACTCTAAGTCCCATCATCCTCAGGTTTCCAGGATTCTCTATCATAACCTGGTGTGTGTAGTAGTAGCAATAGTTGTTGTTGTTGTTAACATTTAAGTCATTTCCAACTTACGTCAACCCTAACGCAAAGCTATCATGGGGTTTTCTTGGCAAGATTTGTTCAAAGAGGCTTTGCCCTCGCCTTCCTCTGAGGCTGAGAGAATGTGACTTGCCAAAGATCAAACAGTGGGTTTCCACAGCAGAGCAGAAATTTGAACTCTGGTCTCCCAGGGCCTTTCCGCACTAGACTGTTATAGTACTATTATTCCACTTTCAATATCCCATAGAATTCTGGGGTTTGCAGTTTAGGGAGGGGTCTTTAGAATTCCCAACCAGAGAGCTCTTTGGCCTCTGGAAACTACAAACCCCAGGATTCCACAGGATGTTGAAAGTGGAATAATAGCGCTATAACAGTCTAGTGTGGAAATGGCCTCAGTGAAGTGGACTTAGCTAAGGAACTGATACAAAGCTGATACGGGCGATGGTTGGGAGACTGCCTGTTGTTGCAGACAGACTGAAACACACATTGACTCACTGAACTGATAGATTTTATGTGTACCAGAAACAAAGCCAGCCTTAAACAAAAGAAAATGCATTTAACGTGGCAAGACAGAGAAATCTTAGTGTTCGTGTGAAATTAGTAAAATGTTCCTACTTTAGGAAATAATTGTGGAGCTAAAGTATTGAGCTGCAAAGGCATCAGTGGGATTCTTCAGCTTAATGAGCATATTTACGTCACTCGGGAGCTCAAAATTGACAAACAAAATTGTATTTTGCCCACATCTGTCTTTTCGGTTTTAAAGATGATTGCTGTTTTAAAGGGGGAAAAAAATCCTCCCTTGAAATAGAAATATTTCTAAGACAAATCTATTGATTGGGTTTATTAAAGCACACTCAGCTATGTTTTCCTCCATACTATTAATCCTAAATTTTAAAAAAAATTATAAGAGAAGAAATTTATTCAAAGAACCTTATTGCAAGGGTGTGGGGAAAGGATGGCTCATAGACCACATGTGGCCCCCAGCTTCATTTTATGGCCCTAAACTTTTCAGCAAGAGCCTGAATATCCTAAAGGCGCCAGATCCCATTTGACCTTGGAAGCTGAGGAGGATTATCCCTGGTTAATACTTGGATGGGAGACCACCAACAAACACCAGGTGCTGTAAGTTATTTGTCAGAGGAAGGAACCAGCAAAACCATCTGTGAGTACTCCTTGCCTAACAAAACCCTATGAAATTCATGAGGTCACCATAAGTCAACACATAACTTGAAGGTATATATACACAAAGTCCCCAGATCTTCCTCAAATTTATATTTTCAGGCAATTTTTTTTAAGGAAACCTGTGAAAAATGCTTTCAGAACCTCTCAAAATGCCTCTAGCCTGCCTGAAACAGCCCTACATTGCTGAAAATCAGCCTGAAAGGAAACCTCATTTTATGATATCCCACCCAAAATCTATAATTAGAGGTGAGCTATTTCTGCACTAGTCCGATATGGTGCTATTATTCCACTTTCAACATGCTGTGGAATCCAGGGGTTTGGAAACTGCAAACCGCAGGATTCCATAGGATGCTGAAAGTGGAATAATAGCACTACAACAGGCTAGTACAGAAATGGCCTTGGAAACCAGTTGCTGCCTTATAGCTGTGTAAGTTCCCCTATGGAAGCAGTTGGAGAGTTTTGTTCAAGATGCAATGTTTGCATTCAGCTCAAATTTGCAGAAGTAGAGTTGTGCATGCAGTAACATTGCACAGACAGAAATTATCACCTGTGTATGACTGTACTGGCCTTTCTCTTGCAATTTTTGCCTTGATATTATGAATCTGGTTCCCCAGAAACATTCAGGGAGATCTGACACATTCTGTGTAGATTGTCTGTTGTCAGACCTGAACTCTCTGGTTACGAAACAAAGTGGCAAAATTTTGTCTATCTTCTATTCCTTGTAGGAAAGTGATTATGAACAGTAAACATTTGGAATAGAATCACAGAGTTGAAAAAGACCCCAGGGGCCATCCAGTCCAACCTCTTGCTATGCAAGAACACCCCTCAAAGTACTCCCGACAGATGGCCATCCAGTCTCTGCTTAAAAACCTCCAAATAAGAAGACTCCACCACACTCCCAGGCAGCATATTCCGCTGCCGGACAGCCCTGACCGTCAGGAAGTTCTTCCGGAGGTTCAGGTGGAATCTCTTTTCATGCAGCTTGAATCCATTGCTCCTTGTCCTAGTCTCTGGAGCAGCGGAAAACAAGCCCACTCTCTCTCCAACATGGCATCCCTTCAAATATTTAAACATGGCTATCATGTCTCCTCTTAACCTTCTCTTCTGCAGACTAAACATCCCCAGCTCCCTAAGCCGCTTCTCATAGGTTTTCATGGCACTCAGACCCTTCACCATTTTGGTCATCCTCCTCTGGACAATATTCTGGATAGTAATATAATGGGATTTTTTTAAAAAAAAATATTATAATGGATGTATCTAGGAATGATCCTGGACAAGTCACAATCTCTCAGCCTGAGAGGAAGGCAATAGTTGCAAACCCCTCTGAACAAATCTTGCTGAGAAAATTCTATGATAAGTTCACCTTAGGGTCGGCCATAAGCCAGAAATGACTTGATGGTACACAACAATGTTGAAAACAAAACCTGGAACCTTTTTCAGCATTCAAAGCATCTGTGTTACATGCAGTTTGAGGCCATTTCTGCATGGCGTTGCAGTCCCGCTAAGGGGACAGGATGGCAGAGGTCTACAACTTGTTGACGTTGCATGACTTTAGCCATTCCCGCACTAGGCTGTTATAGCGCTATGATTCCACTGTCAACATCCTATGAAATCCTGGGGTTTGCAGTTTCGGGAGGGGCCGGCCGGCCTCTCCCGAAACTGCAAACCCCAGGATTCCATAGGATGTTGACAGTGGAATCATAGCGCTATAACAGCCTAGTGCGGAAATGGTCTTTGTCACAGTCCTGTTACTATCCCATCCCCATGCATTGCGATCACAGAATATTCCTGGGAGAGCTGCTGCCACCATTGTCACCGGACACTGCCAGGACAAAGGTAGGACATGGAAAGGGCCCTAGTCTACTCCAGCCAAGACTAACAATAGGATTTAGACCTGTTGTTGCATCCTACCAATGTGTTGATGATTTACAAAGCAGGAGGTCATGTTCAGAGGAACCTCTTAACTATTAAAGGCGTAACGAATCTGCATGTAATGATCTATATGCAATTCTTTCTTAATTGTCTTTCTGGATCCAACCATGGTCCACATTCCTTGAAAGAGTCACAGAAACCATAAGGCAACCTTGTGGTCTACTGTCGGTGGTCCAGGAGTCATCTGGTGCTCCATGACATAGCTTTGATCTATCCTTTGCTCTACAGTAATGGCTTCCAACCACAGGTGCCCATATGTCATTTCATTATAACTCTCACTGTTCCTAAACATGGCTACATTGCTTGGATGATGATGATGATGATGATGATGATGATGATGATGGTGACAGATGTGTTCCAATAACATCTGGAGATCCAAGATTGAGAACCATGGCTGTGGAGAGAGTACTGTATCTTTGCTGAAGTCCCTGGCAATGGAAATCTTGATGTGAATTTTACTGCTGGAACTGCACAAACAGTAAAGGTGATAGTCTCAGATACCAACATTTTAAGCCCCTCTTAAATCCATTGCCAGTGTGACTTCAGAATGGCTCATTCAGTGCTTCTTATGGGTAAATTAGCAGTTAGAAATGTTATCTTTTGGATTACATGTCACAGAATCTGCTTTGGTCAGACCTCATTTGGAGTACTGTCCAGTTCTGGGCACCACAGTTAAAGAAGGATAAGCTGGAACATGTCCAGAGGAGGCCCTTCAAAATGGTAAAAGGCTTGGAAACCATGATGCCCTATGGAGAGCAGTTTAGGGAGCTGAGGATGTTTAGCCTGGAGAAGAGAAAGTTGAGACGGGACAAGATCGCCCTGTTTACATATTTGAAAGGAAGTAATATGGAAAACAGGACAAGTTTGTTTTCTGCTGCTTCAGAGACTAGGTCATGGCACAATGGATTCAAATTACAGGAAAAGAGTTTTTACCTGAACATTAGGAAGAACTTCCTGGTGGTAAGAGCAGTTCCACAGTGGAATATGCCCTTGGAGTATGGCGGAGTATCCTTTTTCAGAGGTTCTTAAAGAGAGGCTGAGTGGCCATCTCTTAGAGGCCTTTATGTAATCCTACATGGTAGGGAGTTGTACTGGATGTCCCTTGTGGTCTCTTCCAGCTGTATGATTCAATGATCTATGATTCTACAAATCCTTCATCCATGCTTCCTGAAGGACTCTGGGAGTTGTAATCGGGAATCATTAATTTCTAATCTCTAGGATTTTCTTTAAAGGTGTGTATTCCACAAAAGAGACTCAGAGCAATGAGAAATGCCTATTTTGTTACCAGAATGCATGCTGACACATATTGTTTCAGGTTTAAGCCACATTTCTGTGGACCACTCATAAAACAAGAACAGAAGGCCATTCTCCTTCTTACCAACATCACATTAAGTCTTGAAATAAGGCTCAGTATCCCTTAAAAATTGTTATGTGGTGTCTTTAGATCATCTGCTGCCTTTCCAGAGTTACATTTCTCTGACCATTCTACTAATGTCTTCAGATAGATAGATAAGTAGGTAGGTAGGTAGGTAGGTAGGTGGGTGGGTGGATGGATGGATGGATGGATGGATGGATGGATGGATGGATGGATGGATGGATTTGCTTTTGTGCATCTTAAAGAAAAGTCCTTACTGGACTCAAGGACATACTTGGCTTGTAAAAGATGCCTCTGGCGCTACCAGTTTTAAAAACTAGTTCATTATTGGGCAGAATTAAAAATGCTGGTTATGACCTATAAAGCCCTATACAGCTTGTGCCGCAGCTATCTGAATGTCCACACCTCCCGATATATAAGCCTATCTGAGTCTTACAATCTTTAACAGAGGGCTTTCTCTCATTCTCGCCACCGTCACATTTGGGGCATTTCCACACTAACCTGTTATAGTGTTATTGTTCCACTTTCAACATCCTATGAAATCCTGGGGTTTGCAGTTTAGAGAGGGGCCTTTGGAATTCTCGGCCAGAGAGCTCTTGTGCCTCAGTAAACTGTGTCTGTCGTAAATAGGCCAGTTGCTGTGGAGATGAGGCCTAGCAGCAAGGAGGAGGGCATTGCATTTTCTCAGGAACCCAACCTCTGAATGTTAACAACTTTGAATACAGATTGGATTGGGGAATATGGAGAAAAGTACTGGACAAGACAGTTTGGGGAATTAGAGACACAGGATTTCAAATCTTTCTATTACCTATGAGAAAATAAAATCCCGGGCAACGCCGGGTATATACGCTAGTTATATATAAATGAGACTGTGGTTTTGCGTGTTTTTCAACCTTAATATGAGAGAGAGGGAAAGAGAGAGAGAGATTGATTGATTCAATGAAAATATATAACCATGAGATTTTGAAGCATAAACTTTATTGCAAGAAAGAATTAAAAATAGCACAGAGGTGTGACTTGCAGTGTTAGGGACGGGTCAGTGTATTATCGTGACGAAACAGTCAAGAGATCACAGACTCAAAGAAAGTGTGTACCATTGAAACGGAATGTTTTATTAAAACGACTCCAAAATCAAACTGATTTTTTTCTCCTTTTTTCTCCCTTTTTTTCTTTTTTTTCCTTTTTTTTTTTCTCTTTTCTCCATTTTACCCTATCAGTGTATTATATAGTACAGTCTTCAGCTCCTGGCATGAAGAAACTGGGAAATAAGAGGGGCGGGATCGGAAGTGAGGGCTCAAGGGAGAGGGAGGGAGGTTTCTAAAGCTAACAGGACGTGAACGTCTTCCAGAAGAAGTTCTTGCATCCAGCTTTGCGTTCTCGGGGTGCCAGAGCCGGGTTCAAGTTGGCCGATCTTTCAAGCTCCAGCCTCACTTCATCTTGCTCCGCCCCGCGGGACAAATCGCCGGGTTCCAGGGCCTCGTTGTCTGTCTGGCCGGGTTCTGAGAGCAGCTCGGCCAAGAAATACTTGGCCAGTTCCTTTGGAGAAGAAGAAAGAGAAAGAGAAAGGGTCAGGACTTGCTTGATCCTGACTGGGTAGGGCAGCAGGTGGGGCAGGAAGTGCACTGCTCCACTTCCTGGACAAACGTCTCTCACCCATTTCCGTTTTTACTCTAGGACAGGGTGAGGACATGTGGCCCATGGACTGCATGGGGTCCCCAAATCCTACTTTTGCCATCCTTCCCCGCCCCAAAATCCTCCCTAGGGAATAAGGGCTGTCAGGTTGTTGAAAAATGGAACCAGTTCTTTCATATTTAATGGTTGTATTGTATCAAAGAAGGAATTTCGGCAGAGTTTGCTTGTCATGCAACCAGACAACAAGCAACACCTACTGAAATGTCTTCTTCTATACAACCATTAATGATACAGAAGCTCTCTCCAGTTTTCAGTATTGCAACCCAACTGGGGACTCCCATATCCACCTTTTATTTTTTTTTCCATTTATTTTTTTGGGGGGAAATTCCCTGAAAACCAGCCCAAAAGCCACAAAATTCCTATGTCCTTTTAGTTCTTACACGCTCCCATGGAGCTTCCCCTCACACCCTCAAGAATGGGAAGAAGCCACCTGAAAACAGGCCAAAATGGCAGGTGGAGGTGATGTGACATCATTTCCAGTATGCCTTAGTGCAATTATGCCAGGCCAGGAGGCCAAAATTTAAAAAAAAAAATTCCCTCAACCCCTACTCTCAGGCCATTTCCGCACTAGCCTGTTATAGCACTATGATTCCGCTTTCAACATCCTATGGAATCCTGGGGTTTGCAGTTTGGGGAGAGGCCGGCCGCCTTTGGAGGGCATCAGACGCATTTTTGCCACACTTTTGGACACCACCTAGGGTCATTTTAGGCCCAAGAGAGACCTTATTATAAAAACAAGAAGTGAAGAGAAAATGACTTCCAAAAAGGGACTTCCAGACATTTCCTGTTGTTTCTTTTTTAAAAAAAAAAAGTTCTGGAAATGGCTTCTGGTCATTTCCTGTTGTTAAAAAAACGTTCTGGAAGTGGCTACCAGACACTTCTTGTTGTTAAAAAAATGTTCCGAAAATGACTTCCAGTCACTTCCTGTTAAAAAGAAAGTCCTGGAAATGATTTCCAGTCACTTCCTGTAGTTAAAAAAAGTTCTGGAAATGACTTCTAGTTACTTCCTTTTGTTAAAAAAAAAGGTTCTGGAAATGGCTTCCAGTCACTTCCTGTGGATCCATTCTGGATTTTAGTCTAAACTTGAAAAGAACTTTAGGGCATAGATGTTCAGCATCTTGGGTATCTCTCTTTTTAAAGTTCCAACTAAAACCCAGAGTGGATTCACCACTCCAGCAACATGAAGACCACCAGCCACCACTAGATTAAGTCCAACAGCATCTAGCATCTATTGGCCATTGGCTACCTGACCCAGTAGAATTCTGAAAATATGCCAGGGATATCTTTTCTCCTCTGTTGGACCTCCCACCCACAGGAACCCAGAGGTCTATTCTGCCTCAAAATGCCCAGAATTCCTTAGCCACCATGTCCAAGAGCCATTTATTCATTTATCTACCTTCCATCATCAAACGTCTGAAGCAAAGAAGGAGGTACCATGCATATAAGGCTGGGGTCCTTGCTACACCACAAAGGAACTTCTTCTGTCATTCTACCCAACTGGCCATCATTCTTAAAACAAATATTGCATTGCAGAGTCCAAACTCTGAGAACATGGGGCAAGATCCAACAAAAAGACTGCGCAGTCTAACATTACATCAACACGGCTACACCGTGGATGTGCTACACACTGGCCCCGTAGTGTACGGCAGTGTTTCACAACTCATTGCACCATATACTTTGTGCAGATAAGGATACCATTGTGAGAGGGGAGTGCAGACAAAGCACTCTTTGAAATAACACAACCAATTACTCAGTTGTTACTTCAGTAAAGCCCCTACCTGCACAACCATAATCAAGGTACTACCCTTTTGCAATATCTAAAAAGCACAGCCTTTGGCATAAGGGTACTTAGGTAAACATGTCACCAACAGGATTCTAGCCAAAGTCAGAACATCTGCTTGTGGTTAGGACGATGAACAATGACAAGGGAACACGTACAGCCCAAGATCCTACATCACCAAAAGTAGCATAATAGAAGTTCCAAAGACAAGAACACTCCCCCTCTCACCACCCCCAGGATTCACTATTCTGCTGCGATAGCCCCCCTCTCCGTGGCCATTCATGGCTGGTGGAGAGTGAGAAGATCAGAGAAGGGTTTAGCTGTGCCTCCAGAGTCAAATGTAGATCACTGACATCATCTGCTGAGATCTGCCAGGGATGGACTTAGCCTTATGAATGGCTAAGATCCTGTATCTACTACCTGGGGTCCCACTCGGGGTGGGAGGAAGGAGGAAGGAATAAATTAAATTAAATTAAATTAACAAACAAACATACCTATGATGTCATAGCTGTGCTCCGTTTCCTGATTTAACCTCTGAAACCCACCTTAAAACCCAGTCAGTCGCCCTAAGTAATCAAGATCTGTGGTTCTAGCGAGCAGGGTCCTGAAGGATATGGTGATCAGCCCCCTCACTCCAGCAAGCAACGGTGTGACAAAGGCCATTTCCGAATTAGACTGTTCTAGCACTATTACTCCACTTCTAATATCATATGGAATCCTGGGGTTTGCAGTTTAGGGAGGGGCCTTTAAGGCAAACTGCAAATCCCAGGATTCCACAAGATGTTGGAAACGGAATAATAGCACTATAACAGTCTAGTGCGGAAGTCTGGAAAGACCTGTGACAGGACTCCACAGGTGTCCACGCTTCTGCTTCTCACACCGTTGCTCACTGGTAAGAGGGGGCTGTGTGACATCATCCTGAAGCAGCCTGCCCACCATCCTAAAGCACCCTGCTCTGTCAATCAGAAGGGGTGACTGCCTTTTCAGGTGTGCTAAGATCATGGCACGAATGTGAATACAGAACAGTTGCACTGGCATAAGCCTAGCTTCTGACCTTAGTAACTGACTAACAGGATGGCAGCCTATGTCACTAACAGAATGCTGACCAAAGTGTGGTTACAAACCCTACTGGAAAGAATGGCCTGAAATTATCAGGCCCAACCGGAGCAGGCTCATTAATCAACAGGATTATTAGGAATTACCACTCTATTCTGTATTGGTTAGGCCTCATTTGGAATTCTGTGTCCAGTTCTGGGCACCTAAATTCAAGAAGGACAAGCTGGAACAGGTCCAGAGGAGAGCAACCAAAATGGTGAAGGGTCTGGAAAGCATGCCCTATGAAGAACGGCTTAGGGAGCTGGGTAGGTTTAGTCTGCAGAAGAGAAGGTTAAGAGGGGACATGATAGCCATGTTTAAATATTTGAAGGGATGTCATGTTGAGGAGGGAACAGGCTTGTTTTCTGCTGCTCCAGAGACCAGGACAAGGAGCAATGGATTCAAGCTGCAGGAAGGAGATTCCACCTGAACCTCAGGAAGAACTTCCTGACGGTCAGGGCTGTCCGGCAGTGGAATCTGCTGCCGCCTCCATGGAGTGTGGTGGAGTCTCCTTCTTTGGAGGTTTCTAAGCAGAGGCTGGATGGCCATCTGTTGGGAATGCTTTGATGGGTGTTCCTGCACAGCAGGGGGTTGGACTGGATGGCCCCTGGGGTCTCTTCCAACTCTAGGATTCTATGATTCTATGATTTACTCGTGTGTCCACTCTAGTTGGGACTACCCAACAGGATTCAACAGGACCATACTTTTGTGTGTAAACTGGGTATCTGCCACCAAGAATAGTACTATTCTATGAAATATAAATTATAAGCACAAATCAAATTATATGCTATTTCTGACAGCAGCAGTCTATAACGGCTATTACGGTCATACTATATATTCACAATAATTGTATTGTTTCTTACATGTCTCTGAAAGGCTCTAGATTACAGATTATTAGGAATTTTTGTATGTACATCAGAGGAGAAATTCACATATAAAGCTTGCCATAACTTGTTGGTGGATCTTGTGATGTCTTAAAGACAAACAGCTTTGGTTATGGTGCAGCTTTGGTTTTGGTGCAGCTTTAGTGGACTGGAGCTCACTTCATCAAATAGTGGAAGTATAAGACCTATCCTGATTAGTTTTCCTCTTTCTTGCTCCCCCACCCTCTCTTCTATGAGCCTATATGTAAGCACTGCTAATAACTTTAATAAATAAGTAGTTAACTACTTGATGGAATCCCATTGGTGTGTTACAAATGCATTAGTTTCTCTATGAAAGCAGCTGGATCTTTTTGCCCAATATGGAACTTCTGCATTCAGTTCAAAGTTACAGAAGCAGAGTTGTGCCTGCAGGATTAATTGTGCCAGGCAATCGACACGTGGCTGTTGTGTTGGGTTACAGCATTTGGTGTCCCAGCTGAGTTGCACAACACTGCCATTCAACAAAGGATTGTGCGGCACAATTAATGCATAATGTCACGTGCAGACATTTATATCGTGCAATCCTAACATCAGATCCAGCCCCTACTGAAATGGTTTCTGTTTCCCTTGAAATACTTTGGGAAATTTGGATACTGGTTTGCCAGAAAACTGATCTTGCCTTATTGGCTTTATTCTGGTTTCATTATCACATGTGTGGCATCTGTCTATGCACATGTACCCTAAGAAACTGTGATTGACCGCATGTTTGCAGAATATTTTGTGTATATCTGCAGTTGCCACATGTCAATCCATGCTAGCAACATGGCTACATGGCAGCTTACTGGACAAAAGGCAGGATTGCTCAGAACACTAGCGGATGGTGAGGGACAGGTAACTAGGGACAGCTGTTGTCTCGGTATTCTGCTCTTAAGCTTTTCCAGGCACATCTGACCAGGAGCTGCTTGAAATGAAAATATGCTGGAGTCTGGATCAATGCTTGGAAAAATTCTTTTTTTGAACCGCAACTGGCAATGCTATCTGCTGTATTCTGTGAGCTACCCTTCCCCCAAAAAAGAACTTTTCCAAGTTCTAGTTCCAGGCTTTTCAAACTTTGGTCAAAGTAAATCTTAAGTTCTTATATTCACCTTACATTATTCTCTCCATATCTTCATTTTGAACTTCCATAGAAAATTATGACCATAAAGACATGTGGGTCCATTCACTAAGTGAATGCATGTCACTTTTATTCTACTCCTTTAACTGTAATCTTGCTTTGGAAATTATTTTCCCCTCTAGTGCTAAAACCAAATTCACACACTTCATAGTTCCTCCTTTGACCAGTGCTGGCCAATTCACCCACTATGGTGGCTTGTTCTGGATAGCTTGGCTACAGGGAACCATGTTCTGATAACTTCCAGGTTGCATTCCCACAAAGTGTTACACATGGGGTGGCCCATGAAGACATTCCAGAATGTTCAACCAGTGGAGAATCCAGCTGCTAAAATTCTGGCCAGTTTGCATCCATGGAGCCTCCTCACATCAGTTTTGGAACCACGACATTGGCCGCCTACTGATTTTTGAGTCCCGTTCAAGGTTCCCCAAACACCTTAAAGAATGCATCTTTCCACTGACATTTATTGTATCATACGGTTAATTGTGCAACATGATGCTAACAATATATATTGTTGACGCCTAATTTCTGTTTCTACAATTCCCAGTTTTGTAGAACAAGGGCAGTCTGTGCATTTTAAAAACCCACAAAGAAAAAGAAATTGCCACTCATCTTTTGAATGTATACATGAAAGTATTTCCCCCATAAATGCTAAAGCCCTGGAGAACTGAGTTCATTTAGAGTGTGGTAGAGACTCCTTCTTTGGAGGTTTTAAAAGAGAGGCTGGATTGCCGTCTGTTGGGAGTGCTTTGATTGTGTCTTCCTCCATGGCAGAAGGGGGTTGGACTGGATGGCCCTCGGGGTCTCTTCCAGCTCTAAGATTCTGCGGTTCTCTGATTTTAAACTTATCCAACGCACTCACTTAGAAACATAGACCACTTGTTGCATTTTAATGCAAGTGGCTGCATTTTCTACGAGGGTTTGAGCAGCTGGTTTCATGGTATGGGTTGCACAAGCGTGTAAGCAACTGCATTCTCTATGACATTGCCAGCTTCCAGACTTTTGTGCAGACACCCCTTCGTGCAACAAGTGAACACAAGGTATTTTTTTCTCAGTGCTCAATGAGTTGCAGAAATGATTGGTATAACAGCAATTTAATGAAACTCCAGAACGCACAGCTCCATTGCCATCAGTTTTAAGCTATGCAACCACAGAGCAAGATCGCAACTGTGGAGTGTGAACGTTCAAAACATGCTTATGGAAATGTACTATTTTAGAGCCAGAGATGGTCAACACTTAGCCCTCCAGATATGGTTAGATTGCAGCTCCCATCAGCACTAGTCAGCACGGCCAATGGTGAGGAATGCTGGGAGCTGCAGTCCAACAACATCTAGAGGGACAGACTTTGCCCACTACTGTCTTAAGACAGAATTATCCATGCAATAGTATTTCTAGTTTCCATGTACAGCTGTGAAAGCTGGATGGTAAAGAAAACTGACAAAAAGAAGATCAACTTAATTCATCTGAAATGTGGTGCTGGAGGAGAGTTCTGCAGATATCATGGACCATCAAAAAGAAAATTCAGTAGGTTTGAGAGCAAATCAAGCTTGAACTCTCCCTAGAAGCCAAAATTACTCAGCTGGGGCTATTGTACTTTGGGCGTGTCACAAGACGATGTGATTCACTGGAGAAGAGGATAATGTTCAATAAGCCAGAAGCCTTGGGAAACTCACAAGCATCACATGAGAGCATTACCATCCTTGCTTTCTTGTCTGCCAGTAACTGGTACGCATAAGCCTACTCCTTTTGATACTAGAAGGAATAGTAAGCCACCATTAAGAAACATGGATCACCTCACTTTCCATGACTTTGTCTAATCCCCTCTTGATGTCATTTTGAGTCGGCGGCCATCACTACATCATGTAGCAGTGAGTTCCACAGTCTAACTTTGTCTTTCCCTTTTATCTGTCCTGAATCTCCTGCTGCTGAAGAACATCTACTGACCTCAACTATATTCAAGTATTGTGAAAGAGAGAAAAAAAGAGGTCTTTCTCTCTTTTTTCTTCACACCATACATCATTTTATACACCTTTATCACGTCCTCCCCTTACTCATCTTCCCTCCACACTACAAAGAATAATAACTTTCTGGGAGCTGGTCCAGCCCCATGATTATTTGGGCCGCCTAATTTGTTCAGATTGGCTGCAATGCTGTCTTGACAGTACAGCCCACAGAGATACAGGTTTCATTCGCGGTTTCTGCGTGCAAGACCCCTAGTCTTTTGCCTTCCTTAGCTCTCTGTCCTATGGAAGATAAAAGCTGATCCATGCAAAGACAAGACAAATGAATGAGGTGTGGATTGTTCCCCCTGAGATTTCCTTAACAGAGACTGGGGGAAATGGCTTTATTGATTCTTTGTATGTAAGAGGGGAAAAGAACTTTTTCCTTAAATTGAATTGGGGAGCCTATGAACTCTGTGGCTTGCCCAAAGGCAACCAATCTCCATTTTAGTCCTCCAGAGGTCTTGGACTTCAACTCCCAGAAGCCGCTGCCAGCATGGCTAACAGTCAGAGTTTGTAGAAGCTGAAGTCCAAAATATCTGGAGAGAGAGAACCACTGCCCAATAGACTATAGCTTGCCCCACTGACACGAGGCATCTCAAATTATCCTTACCATGCTGTTAGGGCTGGGACCCTGATCACCAGAATAAGTCTCCAGCTGCAAATAGTCTTTGCAAACTGCACAGAGTTTTCAACTTCCTTACAGCAAAGAGGAAAAAAATAGTAAAAATGCCTGCAAGTATGAAATTTATGAAGCTCTGGATCCCTAGACTGTTTCACATCTGCTGTACATCTTTATGGGAGATGATATTCTGGATTCTTTCAGTAGAGACCTAAGGTCTAGAAGAAAGTGGTGGATTGCCTTGATGCATGAAATTCTCGCTACAAGTCCTTCAGCACCTTGGACAGCTGCTATGAGGGTACTGTCTGCTGCAAGCGTGTTCTCGTAGATTTTGCACCAGCCGTATGTCTCAGCTTCCATTTTGAAGCTTCCCCAGAGTTGCTGCTGATAAACATTTTGGATTCTGTTACTGATTGTCCCAATGGTGCCTTAGAAGCTACATTTCCCCATCTCTCACATTGGGCTGATCACTATCTCTCAATCTGGCCATTCTTTCTCAGCTTCCGTTGCTATCTGCCAAACAGAGGGGTGACAGTAACCAACTATAACATGGCATTTATAGTAAGTATGGGCTGAGATCCTACATCTTCCTTGTGTAGTAAATCTATACTCACACAGCGGTGGAGCTACAGCACCCTTCTGCTGAATACCGAAATGTGCAGCCGAATGCGTATCGATCAGTATGCCTGCTTATTGCCTCCTTACGCAAGGGGGGGATGTACAGTGAAACAAGTGATAGGCTGAAGGTACTGCATGTGCAATTGTTACATTGCTTACACAACTGTGAGCTGTGAATACAGCTGGTGTGCAACACCAAAGAAACTATAACCTCATGCATGAGGGAACTTGTTGTTATGTGCTTTCAAGTTATGACAACACAATCCTAGGGGCTTCAGGACAAGATTTATTCAGAGGAGGTTTGTCCCTGCCTTCCTCTGAAGCTGAGAGTATGTGACTTGCCCAAGATCACTGAGTGGGTTTCCGTGGCTGAGCAGAGATTTGAATCCTGGTCTCCTGAAATTCTTGTCCAACACTCAGACTGCTACACCATGCTGGTCTGAACCTACATGTTCAACTTGTTGTTGAACTTAATGTGTATGTAAAATACCAGCAGGATTCCTGCCAAGGATTCTCATATGCTATGCCAATTAAACGTGCTATATAAATGATCAATATTAGTTTATCAAAAGCGGTAGGGTAAGGAGGAAAGCACTAATTTCCATGTTGTATTTCTCTTCATTGGGAACAGGCTAAGGGCCACATGGTTTGTTTCCTATCTTACTAGAGTTGGTTTGGTAGAGTCCTCATAATACGGGAGAACACAGTGCATGATGTAGGAGAACCTGCCTTTGCCTGGCCAAACCTAAACTTTTAGAAATGTGGGACTGCAAACTCACAAGGACAAATATACAATGTGGAATGGATCCAAAGCTGAGGAACAGGTTTTGGCTTCCACTCTATCACGCGGACACAGGGAGGAGACCTTTTCCTTCACAACGGAACAGAAGAACACTGAAGTGCCTTATCCCAGGAAGCTGGTCATGTAATTGATTCAGACACTGCCAGACCTCCCAAAGCAGGATTGCGGAAGTACAGCAGTCCCAGCCACTGCTTTGTGTCAAAGAGACGCGGATGTCATGTGCCTTCAAGTCATTTCTGACTTATGGTGAGCCTAAGACAAGCCTATCATGGGGTCTTCTTGGCAAGATTTGTTCAGAGGGGGGCTGCCTTTGCCCTCCTCTGAGGCTGAGAGAGTGTGACTTGCCCAAGCCCACCTAGTGGGTTTCCATGGCTGACCAGGGATTCAAACCCTGTTCTCCAGAGTCATTGTCTAACTCTCAGACCAATACACCACACTGGCCCTCATGTGAAAGAGATGCTACCATGCAAAACAGGTGAAGAGGAGAGGAGTGGCTATTTTGATCCCTTGTATATGGCAAATCTTTGCAGATGTCAACCAGCTCCTTCTTCTTGTTGTTCCTTCAAGTCAATTCTGACTTATGGCAACCCTATCCTAAGGTTTTCTCGACTAGATTTATTCAGAGGAGCTTTGCCACTGCCTTCCTCTTAGGCTGAGAGAGTGTGACTTGCCCACAGCCAC
Organism: Cyclura pinguis; assembly: GCA_030412105.1. Lineage (NCBI taxonomy): Eukaryota > Metazoa > Chordata > Lepidosauria > Squamata > Iguanidae > Cyclura > Cyclura pinguis. The sequence continues at coordinate 4,402,138 of CM059601.1, forward strand.
CCCGTGGGTTTCTGTGGCTGAGTGGGAATTCAAACCCTGGTCTCCTAGAGTCCCAGCCCAAAACAAACCACTCCATCAAGCTGGTTCTTTGATCCATTCTAAACGGGGAGTCATTGCAGAATGAATCAACTCTTTACAACAAGGGCACTTTCCACAGAGCAAGAATGAAAATGGCTTCAATTTGTTCAGAACTCAACGATTGGATTAGCTTATTTAAAAGAGTTCTGTGCATCCTGAACACTTGCTTGCTTTGTTGAATAGTTCTGTGCTACTCTGAAACGCGCCTGCCTGCCACACAGCTGAAACATCATCGTCCTAAAGGAGTTTGTTACCAACAGCTCTTCCCACCCAAATCCCCCCTCTTTAAGGAACACGGCAATGAGGAACACGGCAATCTGTCTGGTAACTGCCCTGAGGATCCAAACTTGCACTCATTTACAAGGACATAATTAAACTTGGCAAGGTTTACTTGTGAGGAATCTCAATGAAGATGGACGCATACAGCAAGATTATTTTCAGCACGCTAGATAATTCTACACACGCTTTTTGATGCCTTCTCTAAAAAAGATAACCAGGCTGTGTTATGGTTGTTCCTGGATCCGGATGAGAAGTGAGAATGTTGTTGTTCCTGGATAGGTCTGGAGTGCTCTTAGCATACTATTTTTCTAGTTATATTCTTGAGAATGGGTGGAAGTATCACGAAAACAAGAGCATCACAGAGAAGACACCCTTACAGCAAATAAGCTGTACGGAGTCTGTTCAAGAACATAGCGACAGAAATATGTTCCGTTGCATTTCATCTTTGGTTCTGGCAGACCCAAGAGCATAAGAAATTCTGGATAAAATTGAGCTGGTCTGCTATCTTGTTTTCAGGGGTGCTTCAACTGAGATGTGACAGCAAGAAATTTTGCCTCCTGTTTGTCCCTTCAACCTACACCTGCTCCCACCAACTGGTATTGAAAAGGACTCTGCCTCTCCAAACTTGTTGGAATTATCCTAGCAGTTAGCGAAAAAAGAGAGAGGATAGGACTTGAACCAATGGATTCAAACTGTAAGAAAAAGAGATTCTGACTAAGCATTCATAGAAGCAGAGGATCAAAGGATAAAAGTTGGAAGGACCCTTAGAGCTCTCCAACTAGAAAAGCCCACAGCAGGTAGCTGTATAGCCTCTTTATGAAGGCATTCGGAGGAGATCCTTCCACCTCTCGAGGCAATGGCGTCCATTGCCAAACCTTTCTCATTGTCAACAATTTCCTTCTAACGTTCAATCGAAACCTATCCTCCTGTAACTTAAAACCATTAGACTTCATTCTACCCTCTGAGGCAGCAGAGAACAAGCCTTGGTAGCAAACCTTAAGGTATTTAAAGAGTAATGGGCTACCCTGGGTGTAAAAGCTGTTCAGCCATGGAATAGCCTGCTTTGGAAGGTAACAGACTCTCCTTCTTTGGAGGGTTTTAAATGGAGGTTATGGGTGACCACCTCTCAGACTTTAACTATGGAGTCCTTGGATTGGATTGGATTGGATTGGATTGCCTCTGGAGATCCCTTGCAACTCTATCCTATCATTGTATTATTCAGTCTCTTTTTGACACAAATCTGTGACAATGCATGAATGCCTTCATATCTGGAATGGGAAGAACTTGACATTTTAAATATTCAAATGTGAGAGAAACTAGAATGTAATTGTCCATCTAGCCATTTGAGTACTTAAAATCCGAAAAATCTGGCTGTGGGTCCCAGGGCGTTCAGCCGTGCTTGTGATGCTGAATTTGGATGGCCACCTCTTTTTTTCTTCCAACAAAGTTCTGTAATTCTATGATCGCATAGATTAATATGTCTATCTGTGATGGAGAAATGTCTACTTCATTGGATGATAATGGCAAACAGATGCCCCCTTGATTCTATCAGAGTTTTGCCAGAGACACATGAACTTGGCAAAGCTGGAATTTTTAGAGGCTGGGACAAGTCCTGCCCATGTCTTAGAAAGAATCTGTCATGGTCTCCCTGATAGACAATTCAAACCGGGACAAAAAATAGCCATTCTGAGTTAATTTTACCCAAGGACCAATTGGAATTCAATGTCGCTTTTCCCTCAGTTTCTAGGTTTGCGTTACTAGCAGTAGGTTTCCTCTGTGTATGAGTTCAACATTTTCCCCACTATAATTTGTATTATCTAGATACATAGGTAGGTAGATAGATAGGATGGATATCATTTTGGGGGTTTGCATCTATGAACACTGGTGAATTGGGAGGAAAAAGGATTCACATATCCACAAACTTCATCAAACTCATTTTGATATCATTCTGATATCATATCTGCCTACACACATGAACTTCATCGTATTAGACAAAATACGAATCTAAAGCCAACTCGTAATATATGAGTTGCATGGATCAGCCTTCTCCAACCTGGTCCCTTCCAAGCGTGTTGGACCGAAACTTCCGTCCGTCTGGAAAAGCTCGGAAATGCGGTCCAGCACATTTGGACGGCATCAGGATGCGGAAAGCTGGTGTACAGCTCATGGTTTTCTCAAGAGCCACCAGGCGAGAGCCTGGATTGAAGCAAGTTCATTACAAGCTCAGAGGTACTTTTCTCCTGCTCCTGGCATTTGGAATAAAAGAGATGGGGCCATGCTTCTTATACTCTCGTTTGCCTTTTCTTTTACACTTGGAACATTTCTGCAGGACACTCTTATAGCGCGATGATTCCGGTTCCGGCCGGCCCCTCCCGGAACTGCAAACCCCGGGATTCCATAGGAGGTTGAAAGTGGAATCATCGCGCTATAAGAATGTTGTGCGGAAATGGCCTTGGTTTTCAACAAGAGATCCAGAGACTGAGACTCCCTTTAAATTCTGGTTTTTCTCCTCGCCCCCAACCCTGCCAGCGGTCGCTTTGGATGAAGACCGGGAGTGGGACTCAAACACGCCCGTAGGTCCCATCCTATGCTGGGTGCGTGATGTTCACACTGCAATACTCCCGCTTAAAATCAAGAGCCCTGTCTTGGCTCCGGGGGTGGGAGGGTTAGAGGAACTAAGGGATGAGGAGAAGTCTGTCTCCAGAGCGATTAGCTACGCCAACCAAACAGAGCCTCCAGGCTTGGAAACCGTCTACCTGGGAACAGCCGCTGCTGCTGAGTAAGGATGGCAGGTGGCGGAGCGGGTGGGTTTCTGGATTCACAGGACTGCTCACGGCCAGCAAGGGAAAGCTAGACTTGGTGGCTCTTTCGCCCACTCCGTCCGGGCTATATACTTTTTCCTCACTCGCTACGAAAGTTAGGAACGGAACCCGCAGGTGCGGAAAGAGCCTCTCGGCATGCCGGTGCTCGGGAATTTTCCTCCGGGGAGAGATTACAGCCCCAGCACCCTCCCTGGCGAGGGCATTCTGGGCGACAGAGTTCACCCAAAGTAACTTTACCAAACTCCGCCGCGTATTAGGAGACAAACCACGCCTCCCACGCCCCGGCTGGGAGCGGGCGTAAAGTTGTCCCCCGTCGGGATCAGGCTGCGGGGCTTGGGGGGGGGGACGGGACTCTGCACCCGCTCAGGAGCGCCCTGGCTTTCTCACCCACGGCCGGGCTCCGCCGCCCCTCGCGCCCTCCTCTCCCCGCCACCCTGGGTCCGTCTCCCCGGGTCCCTTTACCTGCTTCCCCGCGGCTGCGGCCAGCGATTTCTGGAGGAACTGCCGGAGCCGGGGGTCGGAGGGGGCGGCGGCCACGGTGCCGAGGGCCAGGGCGAGCGAGAGGAGGGCCAGGGCGCACTGGAGGCGGCAGGTCAGCATGCTGGCGACCGGGCGGGCGGCGGAGCGAGCCGGGCGGGAAGGAGCCGGCGGCGGGAGCGAGCCGGGCCGACGGCAGGCAGCGGCTGCGCGGGCGAGGAGGCGGCCGGACCGACGGGGCGGACGGGAGCGGCTCGAGGCGGCGCGCTGGCCTCGGCGCCTTCGGGCTGCTGGAGCTGCTGCGGTTCGCCGGCGCTGGGCTTCTGGGATCTCCGCCGACGCCCCCCACTTTATCAAGCCTGGGACTGACGTCAAGGCGGCAGGGGCCCACCCAGCGCTCCCTCCCGCGCTCCCCCCCCTCTCTCTCCCTTCCCGCCTCGCCCCCTCACCCAAAAGGAGCCCCCTGCGCTTTTACGCGCCATTAACTGCGCAGCTCCCTCGCTGTCGCCCCCGGCGGACGGAGCGCTGACACGTGTCGGGAGGGAGCGAGGAGGGAGGGCCGGTTCTCCCGGGGAACTGGGCGACCAAGGGGGGAGCCGCCGGCCAGGGACCCGGAGCCTGAGCCCCTTAAGCCTCGGGGGCTCAACTCCGGGCGGCAGCCGGGGCTCGGCCGGGCGTCTCGCAGAAGCCTTCCCCGGGCCTCGCTGACCTTCCGAGCCCGTCGGGGAAGCGGGGGGGCCCAAGACGGTTTCGCAGAAATCCGGGCACCCTTTCTGTACCGTGTTATCAGGCTCGTCCTCGCCCCCAGGGCCCTCTGGCAAAACAACTGAAATTTGAGGGGAGTATCCTGCACTCGTTTTGCTCCGTTCCTCCTTATTTGCTTTTCTAATCAAGGTTAGGTAAATGGCTCTCTTTTAGATTCGTGGGAGCCTCCTATGGGTGCGTGTGCCTCCAGGTTACCCCTTGGTTTATGGCAACCCCATGAATTTCGTAAGATTTTCTCAGGCAAGGAATCCTTAGAGGTGGCTTTGCCAATTCCTTCTATTCTGCTTTGGTCAGACCTCACCTTGAATATTGTGTCCAGTTTTGAGCACCACAATTCAAGTAGGATGTTGGCAAGCTGGAACGTATCCAGAGGAAGGCGACCAAAATGGTGAAGAGCACGGAAACCATGAAGCCCGGTGAGGAGCAGCTTAGGGAGCTGGGTATGTTTAAAGGAATTAAAAGAAGGTTAAGAGGTGACAGGATAGCCATGTCTAAACATTTGAAGGGATGTCACGTTGAAGATGGAGCAAGCTTGTTTTCTGCTGCTCCAGAGGCTAGGACATGGAGCAATGGATTCAAGCTACAGGAAAAGAGATTCCACCTAAACATCAGGAAGAATTTCCTGACAGTAAGAGCCATTCGACAGTGGAATATGCTGCCTCAGACTGTGGCAGAGTCACCTTCTTTGGAGATTTTTAAAGGGAGGCTGGATGGCCATTTGCTAGGGGTACTCTGAGTGTGTGTTTCTGCATGGCAGGGAGTTGGACTCAACAGCTGTTGTGGTCTCTTCCAACTCTATGATTCCTCTGAAATAGAGTCTACAATACCTGGTATTTGTTGGTGGTCTCCCATCCAAGTACTGTACAGGGCTGACTCTGCTTAGCTACCAGGATCAGACAGGACCTGGCACCTTTAGGGCATTTAGGCCTGAACCTCCCAGGCCCCCTCCTCTTTGTTTTGTTTTTCTTTCTTTTTTTGCTATTTTTTCCTATTTAACATAATGAATGTGTTAGAGATTAAAGGGAAGAGATTGTTGAAAAGGATATTTTCTATAATATCTTCTCTTTATTTAATGGCTGTTATAACACATTCATTGTCATAATGGTTGCGGACATCTTCTGTATGCAAAGAGAGGGAAAAATCCACTGTTCTATGTATGTATGCTTGCTTATTTATAATAAAATAATTTTTAAAAACTCAAAACCTTGAACCTGGGAAGTTGGGAATGGCCTCATAGTGAGCCAAGTCTCAATATTATCAGCTTTGACTGGCAGATGCTTATGCAGCAGATCCCAGGGTTAAACCTCAGGCTCTCCAGATCAGGCTAAGGTAAAGAATCCTGGGGGAACTCTGGAGAGCCACTGCTGAGGATCAAACTTGGTATCTCTTGCATAAGAATATAGGAAGATGTGTCATACTGCATCCAGAGTCCATATAGGCCAGTTTTGCCAACTCTGACTGGCAGCCGTGGCCTCTCCTCCTAGTCATGCCTGGCAACTGATCCCTGGTGTCTCTCCTCCAGCCACTCACCAGTTCCTGCCCTGCTTAGCTTCGAAAACCAGATGCAATTGGTGGCTTTTTAGTCAAAACCAGAGGATGCCTTCCGTTGGGGCTCTCACTCCATCCAGTTCAATACTGCTGATTCTGACAGGCAGCAATGGCTCTCCAGTGTTTCAGGGACAATTTCTTTTAGGCTACCTTGGAGATGCCAGGGACAGCATTTGGGGTCTTCCACATAGCAAGAGGAAGCAGCATCATACCAAGTCAGACCCTTCCTCCATCCAGCCCAGCTGTGGCTCTTCGGGGCTTCCGGTGCAATTCCTTCCCAGGCCAACCTGGAGATGCCGAGGGTTGAACTTGAGATCTTTCTCATCCGCTGGTAGGCAGCTGCTTTACCCTGAGTCAGACCTTTTATTCCTCTGACCCAGCAAACTCTGGCGGACAACTGGCGGTAGCATTCCAAATAATTAACAACCAGTTCTGTCTGGGTTTTTTCTTATATGCATAAATGAGTCCCACTGGTCTGTCTTCCCTGGGGACATTTGCTGCCTCTCTGCTGGGATCCCAGGAGCTGCTGATGTCACTTCCCCATATCTCCATGTCTGGCTGGTGTTTTCTCCAGCCCCTCAGGTGCTGAATAGTGGGGTGCTGGATGTGCCCGTGTCCCAGGCTATCCTCCATAACTCCAGAGGATCCAGTCCTTCCCTGGAGAAGAGGAGATTAAGAGGGGACATGATAGCCATGTTTAAATATTGGAAAGGGTTTCATATGGAGGATGGAGCAAGCTTGTTTTCTGATGCTCCAGAAACTAGGAGATGGAGCAATGGCTTCGAACTATAGAAAGAGAGATGTCACCTAAAGATCAGGAAGAACTTCCTGATGGTAAAAGATATTTGACAGTGGAATATGCTGCTGGCTGGGAGTGTGGTGGAATCTCCTTCTTTGGAGGAGGCTGTGTGGCAGTCTGTTGGGAATACTTCCACTGTGTCTTCCTGCATGTCAAAAGGGGGTTGGACGGGGTGGCCCTTGGGGTCTCTTCCAACTCTGTGACCCCATGATTCTACGGTTCTCTCCTCTGAGCCTCTCACTTCTCCATCTTCCTTATCCACTTGGGTATCTTCCTTCTCCTCCCATCCACTCCTCTGGGCCCCCCTTTTCACCTCCCCGGCATCCCCATCTTTTAACAATCCATGCAAACTCGATGAACGATGCCTAGCAGGCAGCCACAACTCTCCAGCATGTCAGGCAGGATTCCTTCCTTGACCGAGAGACTCGTTCATCATTCCTGATGGCCTCCCATCCAGGCGATCATCAGGAGACACAGCTTGATTTCCTAAATCCCACAGCACTGGGTGCATTCTGGGTGACACTGCAGTAAACTAGAGGGGGGATTCCCAGTGATATTGCTCCCCCAACTCACACTCCACCACCTCACTTTCCAAAAAAGAGAGTGTTCTCTTCTTCCATGCAATTTGCTTAGTTTGGGGAGAGCTGCACACCCTGAAAAGCCAGCATGGAGCAGTGGTTTGATCCTTAAACTACAACTCTGGAGATGAGGGTTCGATTCCCCTCTTGGCCATGGAAACCCACTGCGTGGCCGTGGACATGTCACACACACTCAGCCCCAGAAAACCCCGTGATAGGTTTGCCTGAGGGTCATCATAAGGCAGAAACAACTTGAAGGCACACAAGTACAACAACAATAAGTATATCCTGAAGGAACACAGGATGCACGACTTCCAATAATTCTCAATTGGGTCCTTCCTCGCAGGGCTCAGGGCCCTCACAAAAGTTTTAAAAAATGTGAATAACTCCCCCACACGCATACTCTTTCTCCCATTCCCTTTTGGGGCTTCTGGGGCTCTCCCCATTCCCTTGCCTTTTGCCTGGGCACACGGTCTCGGAGCTGCGCAAAAGGCGAGGGAATGGGAAGGAGGAGCACCGAAGACGGAGAAGGAAGGTGCCCACGTTCTTCCCCGCCCCCCTCGCCACATTTCCTGGACTTTTGCCAGGCATGCTTGCCTTCCTTCTTTCACCGGGCAAAATGCAAGGGAATAAGAGGAGGAGATTGGGTGGAGGGAAGGCACATGCACCTGACAAATAAATTTGCAAAGGTCAAACCTGCAAACCCGGAAGGAGGACTGTGTACAGCTTGTGTGAGCTTAGTTAATTAATTAATAACACGGTCAACAGTTCTGTCTATTTATTTACACCGATGACTTTACTATCTGTCATTATTTTGCTATTTGTCTAAACCACCTGTTCTTGAGTCACAAATATAAGTTCCTTTTTTGAGCATCCCATTCTGTATCCATTTCTAGATGTTCTCCTTCTCAGCTTTTCCTCTTATGTTTTTAGCATATTGACCATGCAGTGGTTTGTTGTGCCTGGTTTAAAGGTGATTTTTTTGGGATTTTCTTTCAATGCATCTCTTTGCTCAGTACATTCTCTCTGTACACATGTATTAGCAAGTGTTCTCTGCTTTCTTTAGCATATTCATTCAATAGGGTCTTTTTTTCTTTTTTTTCTTCTTCAACAGTTTGTTTCTGTTTCAATAACAAAATAAAAACTCTTTTTGTGAAACACCTTGCATCCCACTCCAAGAAAAACTCAGCATATAAAAGAAGGAAGGAAGGAAGGAAGGAAGGAAGGAAGGAAGGAAGGAAGGAAGGAAGGAAGGAAGGAAGGAAGGAAGGAAATGGTAACGAAATACCGTAGTTTCAGTAAAACCAGAAAAAAGAAAAGGGGACATAAATGATCAGGATACAATGTAATATGAACAATAATGTAATGTAAACAATATGCATAAAATCTGGTAACAGAAATTTAAACAAATAATAGAGATTACAGTGTCAGTCCATTTCAATAACTGTCTTCTTCAAAAATTACAACAAAATGTAACGCTAATTGTTGCTGTTGGGTGTCTTCAAGTCATTTCCAACTTACAGCAACCCTGGGATAAACCTATCACAGAGTTTTCAGGGGCTGAGAGTGTGTGATATGCCCAAAGTCACCCAGTGGGTTTTCATAGCCTAGTGGGAATCAAACCCTGGTCTAGTTTAATGCTCAAACTGCTGCACCATGCTGATTTTCATAAAGCTAATGAATGCAGTGAATTTGATCCACACTTAGCTTACATATCCAGTCATGGAATCCTCCCTCCCTGTTGGAATGGTGGTGAATCTGTTCCAGGTTTCAGTTTGAAGTTGAAATAAGGTGCTGAACCTGTCATTGGATCACTGCCTTATATCCCAAGATGCATAACCTATTTGGGGACAAGGTCCACAGATAGTTCCTTTAAAGTCTAGGCTGATAGCAACAATGGGCAGGTTTTCCGTGGCACCAGCACCAGCTTAAAAGTTTATTTTATAGCTGTTAATAATGAAGCAGGCTAGTAACTCAAAGGGCCCTGGAGGAAAATGCTGCAAGGGCCTGGTCTTGATACCTTTATGCTACTCCATGATACTCTAAGTCCCATCATTCTCAAGCTGCCAGGCTTCTCTATCAGGACTGTAGCCGAAAGTGGACTTGTCCTGTGGAGAAGTGACTAGTGGGGTTTCTCAGATTTCTATCTTGGCCCCAGTGTTGTTTAAGATCTTTTTTAAATAACTGAGATGATAGAATAAAAAGCACGCTTATCAAAATTGCAAATGACACCAAATAAAGGGGTGGGGGAGCTAATACCCAGAGGAAAGAATCAGAATTCAAAATGACCTTGACCAGTTGGACAGCTAACAAAATTAATTTCAATGGGGAAGAATATAACTATATCTAGGTGGGGAAAATGAAATGTACAAATATAGGATGGGCGACACTTGGCTTGACAGGAGTACACATGGAAAGGATCAAGGGGTTTTAGCAGACCACCTTCTAGCCATGAGCCAGCAGTGTGATGCAGCAGCCAAAAAAGCCAATGCAATTCTGGGGTGCATCAATAGCAGCATAGCACCCAGATCAAGGCAAGGCATAATGTCTTTCTGTTCAGCTTTGAGCAGACCTCACTATGTCCAGCACTCAGTGCCAGTGTTCAGGAAGGTTATTAGCAAGCCGGAATGTGTCCAGAGAAAGGCCACCAAGATGATGAAAGGTCTGAAAACTGAGCCTTATGAGGAATGATTTAGAGAGAGGAGAATGTTTAGTCTGGAGAAGAGAGGACTGAGAGGTGACCTGATAGACATCTTTAAATATCTGAAAGGATGTCGTGTAGAAGATGGAACCAACTTGTCTTCTCCTGCTCCAAAGACTAGAACACAAAACAATGGTTTCAAATTTCAAGAGATTCCACCTAAACATTGGATAGAATTTCATGAGTGCAGCAGCTCTTCAACTGTTTAATAGAATCATAGAATCGTAGAATAGAATCATAAAACCACAGAGTTCAAAGAGACCCCAGGGGCCATCTAGTCCAACCCCCTTCTGCCAGGCAGGAACACACATCAAAGCCCTCCCTTGGATAGATGGCCACCCAGCCTCTGCTTAGAAACCTCCAAAGAAGGAGGAGACTCCACCACACTGCACGGAGGCAACAGATTCCACCGCCAGACAGCTCTGACCATCAGGAAGTTCTTCCTGAGGTTCAGATGGAATCTCCTTTCCTGCAGCTTGAATCCATTGCTCCTTGTCCTAGTCTCTGGAACAGCGGAAAACAAGCCCACTCCCTTTGTAAGGGTAGACTCTCCATTTTTGGAGATCTTTAAGCAAAGGTGAGATGGTCCCCTTTCAGGAGTGCTTTAGCTGTGTATTCCTTCATAGCAGAGGGTTATACCAGATGGTCCATGTGGACCCTTCCAACTCTATGAGTCTATGATTCCCCACAGTTATTGGAGCCACTAGTCTCTCCAGCTAAAGTTAGTTATTCACACGTTTTATCAGGGGTTCCTTATTACATCCTCACTTTACCTACCTGTGTTCTCACCTGGAACTAAAACCCATTAACCTAACAGAATTTATAGTTTATTTTGGAGCTAAAGATCCTCTATTAGACCCTGTCAGAGCACAAAACCATTTAAAATCACTTGAAATTCCTTTAGAACCATTTGAAATCCATTTAACCGGGACCCAAACCTTGTAGGGCTTTAAATACAGAGTGCGCAAAAAAAGACAACATGCAAAGGTATCTTGTAGCACCTTTGAGACTAAGGCCATTTCCGCATGATGTTGCAGTCCCACTATGGAGACAGGATGGCAACGGTTCACAGGTCATGCTTTTGCACGACGTCATCATCCTGCTGTCATCCCGTGCCCATGTGCTACCATTGTGGGATATTTGCTTAATGGATTAAATCCATTAAGCACCCACAATTGCTCCCATACTTACCTGCCATGCAGAAGGACAGGAAGCACAATCATGCGCTTCCTTCCCCATTGCAGCATGGGAAGAAGGCCGGCCGCATTGCAGAAGGAAGGGGCATGTCCCTCATGCTCCCTTACGCAGGAAGCCGGTCAGGTGCGGAGGGGAGCATTCTGGTCGCACTCCTTTCCCTCTAAAGGTGCTGCTGGGATTGTAATGGGACAATGCAGGAGAGCATTGTCGTATGGGAGTAGAGTAACTGAGGTGCTACAAGATCCCTTTGCAAACTGATCCAGACTAACACAGCTGTGTGTTTGAATTCTGAAGTGTGCAAAGACAATTCAGGGATCTGCTCCCCCAAAGGACAGCGTCAGGTCTGATGGTTTCAAATTGCAGGAAGGTAGATTTCAGTTGAGGCCATTTCCACACTATCTTGTTGTAGCGCTATTATTCCACTTTCAACATCCTATGGAATCTTGGGGTTCGCAGTTTAGGGAGGGGCCAGCTGGCCCCTCCCTAAACTGCGAACCCCAGGATTCCATAGGATGTTGAAAGTGGAATAATAGCGCTACAACAGGTTAATGCAGAAATGGCCTGAATCTTAGAAAGACAGGAAATGTGGTTCAGCAATGGAGCTAGTTACCTAGAGAGGGAATAGGGTCTTTTCCTCTGAATGTCTTCAGAAAGAGGCTGGGCAGCTCCCTGCTGCTGGGGATACTCTAGCTGGAAACGTGGCGTTGAGCAAGGAGCTGGACCTCATGGCCTGTGAGGCTCCTTCCAGCTCTATGATTGTGTGATTCACACCTCAGCCATAACTTCTGATCCCTGCCATGCTGGGCAGCCACCAACTGACAACCTTTGCCTCCATGGCCTGCAATCCTGAATGAATGCGTATACTTGGAGGTCAATTCCATTGCTTTAAACCCCATTTCTCCAAGGAATGCTGGTTTAACAGTACTGTGGATAAAGCAACTCATCGGATTTCATTCATATGTGGGTTTTTTCTCTAAATATCCAGAATGTGGATCAAACTGTATGTTTGTTTTTTTGTTTCATTTTGTTCCTGTCAACTTGCCTTCTCATTTATGATCCAGTAAGTCTATTTTGCCTTATTATTCATTGATCAAAGAGTCTTTTGTCTGCTGCATGTCAATATCACCCGATACCACCATATGCCTGTGTGCCAATATTTGCCCAAAAGGTTTCTTCTGATTTGCATCTTTAATTAAGCTTTTGGAAGTTGGCCCACCTGATGATGAGCCCAATTATATGTGAAATTATCTCAGGGCTTATTGCTCTGAATAAAACAACAGAGCTTGATTACACGGGAGTACTTTGCCCAAAGAGCAAGGCACTCATAAAAGCCCTAGCAGGACTAATGAATTGAAAATAGAGGAAATGAAATAGACTTGGCTGGATCAATATCATATTCATCCTGATCCGTAAAACAGATATCCTAAAACAAAGCATTTTGGGAGTGACAGTGCTCAGAAGGCTCCACGTCATGTTTACTGAAAGGAAACAGCTGTAGCTGAGGCCAGAGTTCAAGCTGTTACTGAAGAATGCATGTCAGAGTTTTAAAAATCCTTTTTGGTATTTATAGCTTACTGGCTGCAGTTAAAATTTAGAGAAATGTACACAGGCCGAAATCCTGCACTGGGATGGTGTAGCGTGAATCTCCAATCATTTACGTTGCACAAACCTTGCATTGAAGGGCAACACCACACACCATAGTGCACACCCAAATGTGCAATCAAACACAGATGTTCATTAACACATGCGCAATGGCATCGCTTATGAAACACTGTGGAACACTCCGCATCATGCAAAAAATGTCCAGCTGATTCCTTGGGGAAACTTAGACATGCGTAAGACACCAGCAGGATTCTGGTGAATGTAAAATGGGAAAGTTAAACACCATAAACTTTTAAATTCATGTGAAAAGACACTCATCACATCACTCTGTATCATATGACGTCTCCATTTTCACTGGTACTAACTCTAGACATGTCTAACTCCTACCAACTCTATGTTATATGATGCAACTGATCAAGAACTGGGTAGCAAAAATCTTAGGTCAAATGTTGTCACCAGGATCCAAATGGTAAGCCATTCCACATGCATAGTACAACTGATGCCTGTTTACATCAAGAACAAGAGGCCAGACCCAGTCAAGGCCAACAAGACTATTTAACAACTGATATAAAGGAATCCAGTAGCACTTTTAAGACTAAGTGGGAAGAGGAAATTTCAAGCATGAGCTTTTTTTAACTGAGCCCACAAAAGCTTATGCTGGAAATGTCTTCATCCCATTTACTAGATCCCTTTATGGCATTTAATGCTAAAACACAGTTATAGAATCATAGAATTGGAGGAGACCCCAGGGGCCATCCAGTCCAACCCATTTTGCCATGCAGGAACGCACATCAGAGCACTCTCGACAGATGGCCATCCAGCCTCTGCTTAAAAACCTCCAAAGACGGAGACTCCACCACACTCCATGGAGGCAGCATCTTCCACTGCTGGACAGCCCTGACCATCAGGAAGTTCTTCCTGAGGTTTAGGTGGAATCTCTTTTCTTGTAGTTTGAATCCATTGCTCCTTGTCCTAGTCTCCAGAGCAGCAGAAAACAAGCCCGTTCCCTCCTGGACATGACATCCTTTCAAATATTTAAACGTGGCTATCATGTCTCCTCTTGTTGTGGTGAGCCAGTGAATTGAGACCAGCAGATCAGAAAACAAGAGTTTATTATACTGCGCAAGGATCTCAGTGGAATCAATTTCCAAAAGACTGAGAGCCCCGTTTTAGGTTTCAGCGCACATTTATACTTTCTGAAAAACAGGTACAGGAAATGATTACCATATATGAAAAGAGAACAGGTTACAAAAGTTTAAGTTTCGAAATGATGTATTACAGTTTCAAAAATGAAGTATCTCTGTACCAGGGAGTATTCTGGCTGGGTCGCATTGACTCCCAGACTCCCTATATCCCATGCATTGCCAAGCCGCATACCTAAGCGCTTGACAAGATAAGAGACGCATCTGCCTGACTTATTTTTCTCTATTTTTCTACTCAAGCAAGCAGTTTCTATAATTTAACCCCTTCACCACTCTTAACCTTTTCTTCTGCAAACTAAACATACTCAGTTCCCTAAGCCACTCCTCATAGGCTTCCAGACCCTTCACCATTTTGGTCGCCCTCCTCTGGACATGCTCCAGCTTGTCGATATCCTTCTTGAAATGAGGTGCCCAGAACTGGACACAGGATTCCAGATGAGGTCTAACCAATGCAGAATAGAGCGGTACCATTACCTCCCTTGATCTAGACACCATACTCCTATTGATGCAATCAAGAATCACGTTGGCTTTCTTGGCTGCCGTGTCACACTGCTGACTCATGTTCAACTTGTGGTCCACCAAGACTCCTAGGTCTCTTGGTACTATTGATTTCTCTGAATAGAGAAATTACATTAAAGCCACGACACGGTTACTCTGAGAGCAAAAGTTTTTGTTTGGTTTTGCTAGTAGGGAATTGCCTATTCTAATGTGTCTTTCTGTAGGAGGAAATGTGTAACTGCAGGATCGGATGGTCAAGATCTGAGACAAGAGTTGTACGACATAAATCCCCACCAGCAGAGTTGTGTGTTGATTGTACTCTATGCCCCATGCATAGGAAAGGAATAGTACCCCCTATCTCAGCAGGAGCAAGGGGACACACATCAGCTGAGCAAGAACATCTGCTTATGCCATGGTATCACATGTGCAACCCCATTTCCATAGATTTGAATTGAATGTGGACATTGTGCATCAGACAAAAGAAAATGTCCAACTGCTTCTGTAGGGGAACTTGCACATGGCAACACATGTAGAGGATTCTAGCCATTAATTATTTGGTTTGGTGTAAGTTATCAATAGATGACATGTTTCACAAAACCTGCCTGTTTCATCCCTATCTATGAAGCCTTGTACGTTAATAGAATTCTCCTTTGCAAAATTGTTATTATTCTTACTATCAGCCACTAAAAGAACTCTATGCAGCTAGCCAGCCAAACTTGAAAAGCAAATGCATCTCCAATAACTAGATGAGGATTCCAAAGTTACCATAAGCGGTGATGTCCCTAGCAAGCATAAACAGATGCCTCCAGTCCACTTTTTATAAGATTTGAGGTAGTGCAAAGTAGACCTCAAGAGCCAGTTTAGTGTAGTGATTTGAATGTTGGGCTGTGACCCTGGAGATCAGGCTTCAGTTTCCTGCTCAGCCATGGAAACCCACAGTGTGACCTTGGGCATGTCACATACTCTCAGCCCCAGGAAACCCCATGATGGGATCACCTTAGGGTTGCCATAAGGTAGAAACAACTTCAAGGCACACAACAACAAGAACGAAGTAGAGCCAGTGTGATGTAGCGGTTTAAGTATTGCACTAGAACTCCAGGAGGCCAGGGTTCACCCATGGAAACCTACTAGGTGATCCTGGGCAAGTCACACTCTCTCACCTTCAGAGGAAGGCAATGAGAAACAACCTGTCAAGAATTCTGGCCAAGAAAACCAGAGGGTAGGGTTGACAGAAGTTAGAGTCAGCTGTTGAAGGCACTGGGAGCCAGAATCCTGTGGTTTTAGTATTGGAGTGGGTTTCCAAGAGACCAGGATCTGAATCTTCACTCAGCCATGGAAAACCACTGACTGACCTTCTGTAAGTTTCACTCTCCCATCCTTGGAAGAAGACAGCTAACCCCCACTGAAGAAATCTGGCCAAGAAAATCCTACAGGAGGGTTGCCAGAAGTCAGAGCCATTTTGAAGCACCAGAATCCAGGGTGCTGTAGTGGTTTTCATGTGGAACTCAGAACCCAGGGCCGTTTCTGCACTAGACTGTTATAGTGCTATTATTCCACTTTCAGCATCCTATGGAATCCTGTGCTTTGCAGTTTAGGCCCCTCCCTAAATTGCAAATCCCAGGCTTCCATAGGATGCTGAAAGCGGAGTAATAGTGCTATAATAATCTAGTGCAGAAATGGCCGAGGAAAGCCAGGATCTGCTCAGCCACAGAAATCCACCAGCTGACCTTGGACAAGTCACATTCTCTCAGCCTCAGGCGAAGGCAATGGCACACTACCTCTGAATAAACGGAGAATACCCTGCAATACAGCTGTCATAAGTCATAGCCAACTTGAAGCTACAAAACCACAACAAAGCAGATATAAATTAAATGATTTCTCTCTGTTTCTCAATCTCTCTCTCTCTCTCTCTCTCTCTCTGTTCATCTCCAGCTTGCTGATTATCTCCAGATCAGCAGACACACTGATGATCAATCACACAGCAGCAATCAGACATCTGCTAACTGACAAAATCATTGAAATCCATACAGGAAAAGGGCTGTAATTCCTCGCTTCATAATCATACCGATCCGTCATGCTTCCTTCCCACCCATCTCTCATTTTAGACCCCTTCTGAATCTGTGCCCTATTGTACCAGTGACTGGCGTCTAAAATGAGAAGTGATGAAGCCTGAAGCCTGCCAAGAAACTATACTCCATCATCCAGAAACATTTCCAGTAAACTCCGGATGGAAATAACTTGATAGCATTCACTCCACGAGGAAGTGACAAAGAAGGAAGACTAAAGCTTGTAAGACACTGGGCTGGACAATATCACCAGACGCATGCTGGTCCAGGCCATGTTCTTCAGCCATGGCTCCCTCTCAGGAACATCAGAAGAGACCTATGCAGCTGGCAAAGATTCAGTATCTTTGGGCATAAGGTAAAATAAAAGATACTGCCTTGATTTAGGCTGAAATCCAAAATCATGCTTGCATAGTGTATTTCTGCACCCATGTAGTTAAGTGGTGGTTGAACTGAATTGCTCTTCTGTTGAACATCAACTCTGTGCAATCAATCACATATGTGTAAATATGTTTGCTGTTTCCATAATCCCTGTAAACCCAGTGAGATGTTGCACAGACAAATAGTGATGCACTACCTGAAACTGCATAATTCATAGGATCATACAGTTGTGAGAGACTCCAAGGGCCACCCAGTCCAACGCCATTCTGCCATGCAGGAAGACGCAATCAAAGCATTCCTGACAGATGGCCATCCAGCCTCTCTTGAAAAAACTCCAGAGGAAGAGACTCCGCCACACTTCCAAGCAGCAGCAGAGTCCACGGTCGAAATGCTCTTACCATCAGGAAGTTCTTCCTAAGGTTTGAGTGAAATCTCTTTTCCTGTAGTCTGAAGCCAGAGTACCATCTCCTAGGCCATTTCTGCACTACGGAGTTATAGTGCTATTATTCCACTTTCAACCTCCTATGGGATCCTGGGGTTTGCAGTTTGGGAGGGGCCCTTAGAATTCTCAGCTAGAGAGGTCTTTGGCCTCAGGAAACTACGAACCCCAGAATTCCAGAGGTTGAAAGGGGAATGATAGCACTATAACAGTGTAGTGTGGAAATGGCCCTAGTCTCTGGAGCAGTAGAAAACAAGCTTACTCTTTTTTCCATATGATATCCCTTCAAATGCTTAACATGGCTATCACATTCCTTCTTGACCTTCTCTTCTCCAAGCTAAATCTACCCTGCTCCGTAAGCTGCTCCTCACCATAGAGCATGCTTTCCAGGCTCTACAACAGTTGTACTTATGGAACATCCACACAATTGTGAACTAAATACAACATTTTATGCCATAGCCAAAAAAGTATAACTGCACTTATGTGTGCAAAAAATACAATGAGATTCCCAACTTAATTGGGCTGATGAACCCACCCTCCCATGAGTTCTTCTTGGATCCAGTGCTACAGCTTCTGAATGTTACCTAGTGAAATTCACTGCCTTGCTCCGACTGCTGAGAGCGGTTGCCTCACCCGGGCCCTTTTTGCACACCAGTCCTGTTGCAAAATGGCCTCGGGAGCATGGTGCGATTACAAGGACCGTTCCACATGACGTCCTCGCAATCGCGCGACGCTCCTGAGGCCATTAGGCAGCGATCGCGCATTATATCATTTTTGGCTCGTTGCTGAAAATGATGCGCGATTGCGTGTCCCTCCCGTGCCCCACCCGCACTTCCCTTGCGTGTGGAGCCTCCAGACGCGCAGCCATTGCGCTTCCTCCCCCAGCGCAGTCTGGAAAATTCCCCGGCCGCTCTGCGGAAGGCAGGGGCAGAGCGCTCACGCTTCCTTCTGCCCGGCTGGTGCTGGTGCTGAGCGGAAGCGGAGGGGCGCGAGCGCCTCTCACGAGAGGCTTCTCGCGTGATCCCCTCGCAACGGCGCTGGAACGAGGTAAGGGGCGAAAAGGGCCCATGCTGAGGTTGCTAAGTGAAATCACTCTACCATAGTGTGATGTCCTCCTCTGAGAAAGAAGTGCTAAGTCCTCCATTCTCCTTGATGTTGATACACTTATAGTATGGGATGCAGCTCAGAAATGCTTTATTGACACTATTCTTTATTATTTGGTCAGACTCCACCTGGAATGGAATCCCTGGAATACGGTGTCCAGTTCTAGATACCACAGTTCAGTTCAGGAAGGATATTGACAAGCTGGAAGAGCAGCTGAGGGAGGTGAGTATGTTTAGCCTGGAGAAGAAAGGTTAAGAGGTGATTTGACAGCCATGTTTAAACGTTTGAAGAGATGTCATATGGAAGATGGAGCAAGCTTGTGTTTGCTGCTCCAGAGACTAGAACATGGAGCAATGGATTCAAAGTACTGGAAAAAGATTTGGAGTGCAATGGAGTCTCCTTCTGTGGAGATTTTTAAAGACAGCCTGGGTAGCCATATGTCAGGAGTACTTTGATTGTGTATTCTGTGGTAGGAGGTTGGACTGGGTGGTCCTTGAGGTCTCTTCCAACTCTAGCATTCTAGTATTCTGGGATGCTGTCCATTCCATTCACAGTCACCAGTCCATTCATAGAATCATAGAATCATAGAGCTGAAAGAGACCCCAGGGGCCATCGAGTCCAACCCCCTGCTATGCAGGAACACCCATCAAAGCATTCCCAACAGATGGCCATCCAGCCTCTGCCTCAAAACCTCCAAAGAAGGAGACTCCACCACACTCCCAGGCAGCAGATTCCACTGCCAGACAGCTCTGACCGTTAGGAAGTTCTTCCTGAGGTTCAAATGGAATCTCCTTTCCTGCAGCTTGAATCCATTGCTCCTTGTCCTAGTCTCTGGAGTGGTAGAGAACAAGCCTGCTCCCTCCTCAACATGACATCCCTTTAAATATTTAAACATGGCTATCATGTCCTCTCTTAACCTTAACCTCAATGCGTCCCAAATTGTCTGCCTTTTAGCTTTGCTGGGTGACTTGATTGTCATGACTTACCCTGTGGAACTGATACAGAGGAATCAGACCAGCTCCAGAGCCTGAACTATCAAGAGGAGACACAGGCAAAAGGACATGTGAAAGGAATCTAGTAGTCTTGGTAGATCACAAACTAAACAGGAGTCAGCAGTGTGATGCGGCAGCCAAGAAAGCCAACATGATTCTTGGTTGCATCAATAGGAGTATAGTGTCTAGATCGAGGGAGGTAATGGTACCACTCTATTCTGCATTGGTTAGGCCTCATTTGGAATACTGTGTCCAGTTCTGGGCACCTCAGTGCAAGAATGATATCGACAAGCTGGAGCAGGTCCAGAGGAGGGCAACCAAAATGGTGAAGGGTCTGGAAGCCATGAAGCTCTATGAGGAGCAGCTTAGGGAGCTGGGTATATTTAGTCTGCAGAAGAGGAGGTTAAGAGGGGACATGATAGCCATGTTTAAATATTTGAAGGGATGCCATGTAGAGCAGGGAGAGGGCTTGTTTTCTGCCGCTCCAGAGACCAGGACAAGGAGCAATGGATTCAAGCTGCAGGAAAGGAGATTCCACTTGAACCTCAGGAAGAACTTCCTGACGGTCAGAACTGTCCAGCAGTGGAATATGCTGCCTCAGAGTGTGGTGGAGTCTCCTTCTTTGGAGGTTTTTAAGCAAAGGGTATATGGTCATCTGTTGGGAATGCTTTGATGGGTGTTCCTCCATGGCAGAAGGTGGTTGGACTCGATGGCCCCTGTGGTCTCTTCCAACTCTATGATTCTGTGACTCGCTGGATGACAAGCACCCAGCAGATGGGTGCTGAGGAGAGACCTCTTTTCTTTATAGAGCAACAGTGAGCCAGAGGAGGAAACAACATATCACGGGCATAACAGATGCCAAGCTATTGGTCACCTGGCAATCAAGGTCAGGGAGCTATAAATCCCCCAGCAGCAGAGGAGAATTGTCATTAGAGATAACTGATTTACACCCTCCTCTCATGTGCTTAGCATCTTGAATCCTTGACCACTTAGACTGGCTATAAGTCATATGACTTGTGGTTGATACTCCCTTGGCTTTGTTCTTCCTGACAGCTTGTTTCCCATGAGCAACATCAGAACATTTGAGACTTGGTTCTAAGATTCTTCTCATTCTGATTCTCCTGAGATTGCTGAGACCGACCAGAGCCTGGCTTCCCCAGCATTTGCTGCATCTAAGCCTAGATGCCTAGAACATTAGGGGACACTGAGCCATTTGCGTTCAGTGAGCCCTTCCCTTGCATGGTCTTTGACCTTCTTACCTCCGTGTCCATTTCTGCACTACAATCTTATGGTGCTATTATTCCACTTTCAACATCCTATGGAATCCTGGGGTTTGCAGTTTAGGCAGGGGCCTAGGCCTAAGCCCCTCCCTAAACTGCAAGCCCCAGGATTCCATAGAATGTTGAAAGTGCAATAATAGCACTACAAGAATGTAGTGCGGTAATGGCCCATGTGAATTCAAGAGGGAGGTGTTCCTTCAGACCTGGGGACCCTTGAGTGATTCTTGATCGTGCCACCCTCAGGAACAAAACTTGCCTAGAAACCAGCCGTTCTAGAAAATGTGTGTTCCAGTGATATGCCAGTTGGATCACAGACCAGCACTGAACAACACATCTCCAGTATATTCTAAGAAATCAGCTCTCCCCACAGGAAGCTCAGTGGGGTCCCATCATTTGCAAAGCACGAGGAAGTTTCTGAACAAATCTGTTCTTTCATTTCTGAGTAATCTTCTCTTCCATTTTTTTCCCCAGCGTGGTTGACCTTTATGTGGATTTTGGATCACAGGAGGGCGATAAAACACAAAGGTACTTAGAGTGGGTGACAACCTGAATCTGAGCCAATCACGTACAGTGACTGAAAAGGCCATTGTCATTTGTTTTATTGTCTTCTCCAGAGCATGGTTTCTTTTAGAAAGTGGAGTCACCGAACATGGAGTGAATCTTCTCTTGAATGTTCCATTTCTCTCTCATACAAAGCTCTTTTTTCTCCCTTTAGAGGCTAAAGCCTGAGTCCTATTGGTAATCCCAACTAGAGTAGACCCATTGAATCAGCTGTTGCATAATGAATCAACATATTTGTACATCTCATTGACTGAGTGGATCTACTCCAGCTAGCAAGAGGATTTAGACCTAAGTTTCAACATGCACACCCCTTCTCAATGCATGATTGCAGAATTCAACTTCTTCATGATCACGAGCAGGGCCATGAGGACAGGCAGAGCCTATGGAATCAGCTTCCAGACTGCTGTGATAGCACATGAATTTCTAGACATTTTTGTCTTATATCTTCTTGGGAATCATTAGAGCTTGGAAAAATAATCATAGCTTGAGGGAATGCCTTTTTGGACTACAAGGTCCAGAATCTGGAGGATTCTGGGAGTTGCAATCCCTTGCAAAGCTCATATTTGACACTGGTGGAGCATGAAGTTCCATCAGCATAACTCTGCAGACCTCTGAGATGGTGGCAGCGGCCAGCCCAGATGACGGCACCCTGCAGCACAGACAATCAATAGCCATTAGGGTTGGGAGGGGGCGAAGTTACACACAGGTTCTGCCAACCACTGCGCAAAGAGTCACTATTTTTGTTGTTAGGCGGACTAATCTGTGTGATTTCCTTGAGAAGACAACAGGGGTGGGGGGTAGAAAGAAAACTTTCTGGAGCCCAGGTCAGTTCAGTGAACCAGTGGAAATCAGCAGCCAGGTCTGAAGCCATTTCTGCACTAGAGTGTTATAGCGTGATTATTCCATTTTCAACATCCTATGGAATCCTGGGGTTTGCAGTTTCGGGAGGGGCCAAAACTGCAAACCCCAGGATTCCATAGGATGTTGAAAGTGGAATCATAGTGCTATAACAGTCTAATGCGGAAATGGTCTGAGATAGAAGGGGGAAAAGGAAGAATAGAAAAGAAGAAAAAACAAGTTTCGGAAGGGAACGGGGTAGGAGGGGGTGGTTTCTTTTCTGAGGAGGAAACAAAGGCCCTCAAATAGCCAGGGCCCTCGCAGGATACCTCCTCATGGGCCTATATGAAAGGAAAGTGTTTGGAGGGGGTACCGAGAGGCTGTCTTCAGTAACTTCTCCTGTTGGGGATGATAGGAGTTTCAGCCCCACAGAAACACAGTGGAAAAACCAGAGTTCAGCGAGCCAACAGCAGCAGCCTTGTTCCCCAGTAAGGATACTCACACACGGAGGAGTTTCTTCCAAAACAGGAGGCACTTTATCTTGCAGCAAAGTTCCGTTATATACAAAACATAGGACAGATGGACAAAAGCTTGCGCCAGGCACCAGGTTTGGTCAACAGACAAATACATACTGGCGTTGCTTTGTTATATACATTTCTACAACCAATCAGGTAGAGGTTTGCACACCTCCCTCTACCATCTGCACACGACCCCAGTTTCTTATGCAACCTTGCAGTTACCCACAGCTGGGGCATGATGCAACATCTTTGCAGTGGGCTGATCATTTTCCCAGGGTTCCCTGCCTGGAATCCCTGACATCTCCTCTGTTGATTGTGGTTCGGATTGGTTCCTGTTGTATATTCTGCTATAATACACAATCATAATATAATATTTGGGGGTCCTTTCAGAAAGGTATTTGAGGTGGAAAGACAGGAGCCCCCCTCAAATACCAGGGGTGGAGTTTAGGTTATTTTATGCCAGTGCTCCCTGGCATGTGTCACTCTGGATTGTTCACTCAGCCCACCCTCCTGCCCTCATTGCAATGTGAATTTATCTGGTCATTTCAGGGACAGATAGGAATTCACCTGCATTTTTTTTCCCAGGGAGGTTGCCTATCCCATACTGTAGCTGATGGCATAGGGACATAGGCTTCTTAAAGATGTGTTTGTTACCCTGATTTCTGGGGGTCCCGAGAGGGATGCCTAAATGCGCTCTCAATTATATAAGTTGGGGAAATTAGCCAAGAGCACAGGCTAGCAATACGAGAGGCAGGGTAACGTAGCGAGATCTTGAACCCTATGTTTACTGGGTCAGGCCAAGCCAAGGAGCACACAGAAGCTGAAATAATAAATGTTGTTTTATTAAAACACAATCAAACAGTGTATGCAGCACACTCACACAGATAACTAAGGAAATAAAGGTTGGAGTGGGATAGAGGGATTTTTAGAGGAGTTGTTGGTTTGGGTGATACTCCACCTGTCCTGAAGCCCGGTCAGAAGCGGAGAAGCCGGGGAGCGTGGATCTCAGCACGTGGGGCCGAGGGGAAGGCTCGCCGGACAAAGCGACAGCAAGGCAGGATGGAAGCCAAGAGCAATCCGAGGAAGTGCTCAAAGTCAGGGGTTCTTATAAGGAGAATTGTGACCGCAGGCTAGTTCGGACTTGGGGAAAACAATGAGTTTGAGGCTGGAGAGAAAGCCTCTGAAAGGTCAGAATTTGAATGATTGAATTGTAGCCAAATTGTCAATAGGATGGCCAAAATGCAACCGCGGAGTGCTTGAGCGTTGCATAGCTCAATCGTCAAGCTGCCAGCGTGGGGCAGAGCATCTTTTGAAAGTTGCATGCATACATAATTGAGGTACTTGCCTTTGAGGTCTCCTGAAGCTGCGAGTAGGCTATTTCCGGCCTGCCTGTATTGTGTTGGAATATTACGGCGATTATCGGCCGAGCGTGTGTGCGTGTTTGTCCCGGGGCCTCGCAAGCACGTGGAGGGGAATGGGTATGTGAGGCCGAATTATTGATATCAAGAGATATCTTTATATCCCACGAGCTCGGGCTAGCCAGGGGAGTAACATGTTCATTTGGCAAGTAGAAGGGGAGAAAAAGAATTCAGTGTTCACCTATTGGCACCCTTCAAGTGTAGGGTCAGAGAACTCCCTCTTTAGGGCCCTGCATCCCAGGGGTCAGGAAAGGAGACCACTCTTGAGGTTCACCTGGGACTCAGGCTCTCACTTGTAGGGCCCTGCAGCTTGGCTGGGGGTCCCTCAGGGGGCCTTCCAGTTATGCTGGGCCAGGGAGCAACCAGAGCAAGTTGTATTGTCCTCAGGGCTGAAGTGTTTCATCCGTGGGAAGGCTAAGGAGGTTAAATAGGTCAGTTTAAATGAAGTGGCCCTTATTATCCAAGTTTGTGTCTAGTCTCGTTATTTCTTTCCTTCTTTTACTTTTTTCCATTTCATTTTAAAAAAGGAAATGAATCACACAAACTTAAGACAATCTTCAGACAATGAAAAACAATAAAAAGTGAAAAAAAGAAATAGGCCATATAAAACAGACAAGACAACCAAAACAAAGCATCATCATACATCAATACAGTAAAAACACAGTACAAACAACTACGTCGACATCTGCATAATACAACTAAATAATACTGCACTACACAATAGTATTAGACCATGATTGACAGTACATTTAATGTAACAGTAGCAATAATTTAAAAAGATTTCCCCCACTGACCTCGTTATTTCATGGTTGATCATCAAATAAAATACATTTTGTAGTATCATTTGCAGTGAGCTTCAATGAGCCCCTTTGCCATCCTAATGTATTACTCACACAGTGCTAAGCCACTGGATAATAAGTTTTCCTTAAACCCATTTCCCTCTCCCCCCCTTTTTTTCCCCCTCTTGGCTTGTCCTTTTCTCTCACTAACCTTTCCTTTCTGCTTCTCACCCACCTTCTCTTCCTCCTCTTCCTCCTCCTCCTAACCCACCCTTTATTAATCATACACTGAAGGTAAAATTGGTGCAGAGAAGAGTGAGCATGTTAAATATTTGGTCTTCAAAACTGCAGATGCCATAGACTGCACTTGGGATCTCTGGCTTCTGTATTGCAAAACCTGTGCTCCCCCACTAATCTTTGCAGACCACACGCCTTGCTGGGGACCAGGAGGCAGAAAGCATGCAGTAAATTGAGTTGTACAGAAAAGCACTCTGCATATGCCCAGGGACTCTCAAAATGTTCAGGTTAAGATTTCTCCAGCCTTGATTCACTGACTGATCTCTGCAGCTATCCACTACCATTATTGCTGTACTTGCAGTGGACTGGTACCCTCTAACTAAAAGTCTAACTGCTAACTCACTTCTTCTGAAAAGTTGACAGACAATGCCTTGGGAGAGTGCGTGAAGTGTATGTGTTGGTGAGTGTGAAAAGAAATTAGAGAAATGCAGGTGAGGATCTGAAGAGTTTCTAAGATGATTTGGGCAGCCTTTCCCAATGTGACAGTTCCCAGACATGAGGGACTCACACTATTCTCAGGCAGCAATCCTATTATGTGCTTTCTAGTCCACGTGGAGAATAATTCTAGGTTGCAAGAAGACAACTCTAAAAGGACAAAGGCGTTTTAGAAGAGCCAGTAACAAAAGCTGTTCCGTAAGGGTAACAGTGACAAATTCTGTTCCATTCTCTGCAATTCCTTCGGACTGACTGCCAACGTTGATGTTTTAATTGATGAGTTAATTAATGGCAACTCGACCATTAAATAGTTTCAATGATAGTGTTTATTTCTGTTGCTTGTGCCTTTGAGCCAGCTCCAGTTTTTCCAATTTTTAACGTATAACATTATTGAATTAACTTGCAAATCTAACACTCCCAGCTCTGGCAATACCACAAGAAGTGGTTACTCTAGCATAATGAAAGGAAAGAGATTCCACCTAAACATTAGAGGATTGTAAGAGCTGTTTGAAAGTGGAATACAGTGCCACATAAGTTGATGTACTTTCCATCTTTGGAGATCCTTAAATAGAGGTTGGCTGGGCATTTCAGGGATGCTTTAGCTGTTTATTCCTGCATGAAAGAGGGCTTCACAAGATGTCTCTTATGAACCCTTTCAGTTCAAGATTCTATGGTTCTACCATTTTATGTTTCTATAAATGCTTCAGGGCAAGCTGATAGGAAAGAGCCATTCCCTGGATTAACAGCAATAGTAGGATGCAAAGCTTCTCCCGTTCTATGACCAAATGGGAAACTGCAGGAGTTTGCTTTTGCCCGAACCTACTGGGAAGGGCAAGATTCTTTCCCTTCTTCTCTTCTCCTCTCCTCTCCGCTGAGTGTGAACTCCTTTTCTGCTTTAAAATCACTTTGCAGCAACTGAAGTAAGCTGAGAACAAAGGGGAAAAGTGGAGGAGGACAAAGAAACCTGGACATTTTAAAAGCAGCCGAAAAAGTGGGGTAGCAGAGAATTAAATGGGACTGTCCCTGCCAAAATATGAATAGTTGAAGGGCATGGAGACTATTTCAAGCCAACCATAGAATGGTAGATCAGAATCCTGTAGGGTATGTTGTTTATTTTATCATTAAAATATTTCTGTCCTGACCTGTATTAAAAAGAAAAAGTGGGGTGACAAAGGGTTAATTGGGACAATGCCTGCCAAACTGGGACATTTGGAGGGTGGAACAGGGTCTCCTATCATTGCAATTCCTGCTCTTGGTTTCTTTTCTTCCTTTTTATAGCAAGGGATGTTCTGTGTCTGCTGGAGCTAAGGAGGAACAGAGAAGAAAATTGGTGAAGGAAGGTTCAGCTTCTAATCCAGTGACTTGCTGCATGCAGAAAGAAGGGGAAGCCATCTTGCTCCCTGCCTTGGCAGCAAAATGTCTTCAGCTGTTCCTTGTTGCCCCCTCTGCCTCTGTGTGATGATGGCTCACGGCTCCCGTCCCCTCAGTCAGCCCTCTGAAGATGGCACGGACTTCTCATAGGTTCTAGCATCAGCTGCAGTGGATTCATTTAATTCAAGGGTGGGCAATGGCATGCGGGCAAGGAATTAATTGTCCCCTCTGCCCCCAGTCCCAATAGGTTGTGCACACACACCCCTGATAGTGGTCTCAAAATATCCCCTGAGTCCTTCTCAAAATGGTGACAGGAAATGACATTGCATCACTTCCTGTCACCATTTTGAGAAGGCCTTTAATGAAAAAAGAAGGATTTAGGAGTGTTAGAGCATTCTAAAAGGTTCCTGGGGGGTGGGGGTGGTACTTTAGTATAATTGGGGACCTCTTGTGTGATTTTTTTTAAAAAAAATGGGAACTTGGGGCTGTAAAAGTGAAATCCTGGGCTACACACAGGCTGCAGGCCAAATTTTGGTCACCCGAATTTAACTCCAGGGTGAGCACCTCCAGAAGGGGAGTCAATTTCCACCCTCAAGCTCCCTCAGTTTGGCCACACCAACATTTCACAGTCTAATGGAAGTGGTGTCATGTGATCTCCTGTCATTATTTTTGGTCCCATTGAGAATGAGAAATGGTTATGTGAAAGTGGTTGGGAGATTCAGGAATGTTGGGAAAGACACACAACTGTATCTGTGAATGATTTTCTTGTATTCTGGGCAATTTACAGGGAAAATATCAGCCTAGCATTGGCCCCAAATAAATTTTAAAAACTGGTGGGTCCAGAGAACATAACTAAAGCAAAGAAGCAGATTTGGGAGAAAAATGAGCTTAATTCTCTCGATAGTTAAGAGTTGCTTAACAACGGAAGAGGCTGTCTTGGGAAGCAATTGTCTTTTCTTCAGCTGAAGTTTTCCAGCATCACCAGGGGCCCATTCACACCACACAATTAGAGTACTTTTATTCCACTTCAGCTGACACAGTTCAGTCCTATGGAATCCTGGGGTTTGTTGAAGGACTGGCGCTCTCTGGCTGAGGATTCAAAATGCCCCTCCCTGAACTGCCAATCCCAGGATTCCATAGGATGGAGTCATGGCAGTTCAAGAGGGACCATGATGCTATAGCTGTGTAGTGTGAACGGGCCCCAGATCAGGGTGGCTGTAGTTGCAACTCCTGCACTGAAGAACATGCATTGAGCAACAGGCTGGACCAGATGAGGCCTGACCGGTGCAGAATGTAGTGGGACTATTACTTCCTTCAATTTGGAAACCTGGAAGGGAAGTAATAGTCCCACTATATCCCGTGCTGGTCATGTGTCCTCTCAAGTCCTGTGTTCAGGTCTGGGTGCCTCATTTAAGAAGGATATAGACAAGTGGGAGTAAGTTCAGAGAACGGCAACAGGGATGATAAGCGCTGTGGAGAACAAAACGTACGAGGAGAGGTTGAAGGAGCTGGGCATGTTCAGCCTGGTGAAGAGAAGACTGAGGGGGGACATGATTGGCCTCTTTGAATAGCTCAAGGGCTGCCCCAGAGAGGAGGGGGAAGACCTGTTCTCTCCTGCCCCAGAGAGTAGGACCAGGTCCAATGGTGTCACTAGGGCTGCTGTCACCCGGCACAGTAAACCAGGGTATCACCCCCATGGAGCCTTCCTTTTCTGGTTAAGAGTCAGAATCCCGGGGATCCCGGTCTGCTGCTGTGGGACCCCACACTCTGGGCATCCCAATCTACCCGCCTAAGTATTCATTCATGAAGGCACTGGAGATCTTGTCCAGTCAAACGAAAAGAAGAGGGCAGTCACCCTACATGAAGCTATATGGAGAGGGGGAGAAAGAATGGGCAGGCAGTCATTTTGGTGTCACCCCCACTGGTCCAGTCCGCATCCTCTAGTTGTTACCCCGGTGGCAGACCCCGTCCCGGGGGGATATAAAATTGATATCACATCTGACTTCCATGCCAGGGAGGTTGCCCAGGTGGGGGTGTAGACAAATAGGTCAAATGACCAAACCTAGGTCAGGGCCAGGAAAATCCCCAGTCACGTTTCCCCAAGGAGACCGCAAGCTAGACACATCTGCACAAACAAAGGGTCCTCAGCCACGAATAGCCAACTTACCGGGTTTTCCCCAGGTTGAGCAACTCCAACTTCGGAGAATCCTACAAGGACGAGGTCCATTTACATGAAGCAATCATGCAAACCATCAAGTTGCTATTGTGCGGCATTTTCCTTTTATTTTGGCCATTGTGCTTCCCAAGAGAGGGCCTGCCCTTGAGGTACATTCTGCCCTATAAGTAGTCCCAGTTTTAGAGGGTCTCTTCGGAGAACTCCCCGCCATGCTAGCAGACCGGCACTCTGTTAGCTGAGTGATCCCCTCAGCCGCCTCTCTTCGCTGAGCTCCGTCCTTCTCGCCGCTTCCCGGACTGAAAACTTCTGGACAGGTGCAGTATCACTGCCTTTACATTCTCTCTGCTATATCCCCTATCAATTTTCACCTCTTTCCCTTCTCGATAGACCTTATGTGTGTGAGTGAGTGATTGTGTTGGTGCGTGAGAACATATTTGTTAATAAAATCCATTTATTAGTACAAATGTCTGGCTTTTTGCTTGGTCTGACCCCATAAAAATTGAGTAGAAGACCCTGCTGGATTACCCTGCCTTTCGTTCTGCTAAGGCCAGTGCTCCGCTAATTTCCCCAATCTTTGCACTTTTGGAGCTAATCACAGCGTCCTCCAAGGGACCCCCAGAAGTCAGGGTAACAAAGAGATGCAACTGACAAGACCTAATGATCTGAAGTGAAAGGAGCATAGATTTCAATTGAATATTCTTAAAAGGAATTTTTTGACAGTAAGAATAGTTGGGCAATGGAACCAGTTGTTTAGAGAGGTGGGGAGAGGATATCCTTCTCTGGAGGTCTTTAAAAAGAGGCTGGACAGCTACCTGTTGCAAACACTGTGATTGTATTTCCTGCACTGAGTGGGAGGCTGGGCCTGATGGCCTCTGGGGCCCCTTCCAACTCTAGGATTCTATTGCCACTTCCGCACTACACTGTTATAGTGCTATTATTCCACTTTTAACATCCTGTGGAATTCTGGGGTCTGCAGTTTATTGAGGCCAAAGAGCTCCCTGGCTGAGAATTCTAGACGTCCCTTCCTAAACTACAAACCGCAAACCCCAGGCTTCCATAGGAGGTTGAAAGTGGAATAATAGCACTATAACAGTGTAGTGCGGAAATGGCTGATGTTTCCGTGGTCTAAGGTACCACTCAACACTAAATGTCTGTGGGTCATGCAAAAACAGAGGAGCAGAACTCCACTTTCCTCACACTGTAAAAGCAAAAGTCAATGTGTGCAAAGTAGAGATGCTTTGCTTTATTTCCCAACTGAGAAAGAGTTTTCTTGACTCTTGGGATATTCTGTTTATTAAAATACAGGCAGCTAAGAGACTGTGGAGAGATTCTTTGAACTTTGGAGTGTATTTATCTTCCCAGAAATGCATGTTGTTTTCTGCATCAAAAATTCAGGTATATTTCTCCAAGTGAAAGCATCTATTTTGCAAAGCAAAACCACATGCATTTCTGTGTTTTTTCTGTCCAAAAGATCCATATGCATATGCTTTTTCCTCAGGGGAAAAAAAAAACCTCTCCCTTTATGCATAGATGAATACTGCATAAAGTACAGACAGCAATTGGGAACTGAGCAGTAATCTCTGCGGTCTCATCCAACAGGGAGAATACTTGAGAATAATTTATTCTTGTCTGCAAGGAAGAACAACATGAAGATTTATGTCCCTAGAGTGATGTGGGCTTCCAATTTCAATTCCATAGGTGGGAAAGATGTGCTTCTGGTGCCACAAATCATACACTTGGGACACAGAGTACCCAGTGAACATACAACTTTGCCAGAGGAATTTTTGACTCTCCCTGCCTTTTCCTCTGAACAAATATACCTGAAGGAGTGTTCCGTGTTTGCTGCATCAAAGGAAACCCTCCTCCAAATCACTGTGTTGGGGCATCATTGCTGGAGAGGAAAGTGGTCCCGCGTGCACATGTCACTTTGAAAGAATCACACAGAGATCCATGCTGTGCTTCAAAGGAGCACTCCTTCTGTTTTGACACTGTTATTTACAATCAAGTTGACTTGGACTTATGGCAATCCCATGCAGGAGATGCTTCCAAGATACCTGGCCATCAGCTGCCCTGCTCAGATCTTGCAAACCCAGGACTGTGACTTCCTTGGTTGAATCCATCCGTCTGTAATCTAGTCTCCCTTTTCCTCCTGCCTTCCCCTTTGCCAAACATTATTATCTTTCTCAGTGAATCACATGGCTTCATGATGTGTCCAAAGGACAGCAACCTCTGTTTGGACATTTTGGCTTCTAGGGAGAATTCTGCATTGATTTGCTCTAAGACTTACTCATTTGTCTTTTTAGTGGCTCACAGAGAGCCAGAGTGGTGTAGCGGTTTGATCTTTGGCCATTTCCGCATTGCATTACAGTACTATTGTTCCACTTTCAACAACCTATGGAATCATGGGGTTTGCAGTTCAGGGAGGGGCCTTTAGGATTCTCAGCCAGAGAACTCTTCGGCCTCAGGAAACTACAAACCCCGGAATTCCACAGGATGTTGAAAGTGGAATAACAGCACTATAATAGTGTGGTGCAGAAATGGCCTTTTTGATTACAACCCTGGAGATCTAGGCCATTTCCATCCTACACTGTTACGGTGCTCTTATTCTACTTTCAACATCCTGGGTGGAATTCCGGGGTTTGTAGTTTCCTGAGGCCAAAGACCTCTCTGGCTGAGAATTCTAAAGGCCCCTCCCTAAACTGCAAATCCCAGGATTCCAGAGGAAGTTGAATGTGGAATAACAGTGCTATAACAGTGTAGGGTGGAAATGGCCCAAGGTTCAATTCCCCACTCAGCCATGGAAACCCACTGGGTGACCGTGGGCACGTCACACACTCTCAGCCTCCAGAAAACCCTGTGATAGGTTCACCTTATAGGATTGCCTTAGGTCAGAAACAACTTGAAGGCGTGCATCAACAACAAGTATTCATAACATTCTTCTCAAGCATCACATTTCAAATGGGGAAAAAAAATTCAAGCATTATTTTAGGTAGCTTAGAAGCAACATTCGTATCCTCACCCCCAAATACATAGCCATTAATGAATGTCTCCCAGTCCTTTCTGATTAGCAAAGTCAGAGGTGCCACCAAATACTCAACAAATGTTCCTGAGAGTTCTCTAAAAGTATATGCACAATGACAACTCGAAATTTTTTTATTCCCACTCCACTCCTCCCCAGATTTCCTCTGTAAACACTGGTGTGAACAACGTCCAAATATTCTCTGGATGTACAAATGCTTTATATTCAGCATCACCCTTTTCTGACCAAGGAAGGCTGTGCAACAACTTGATAGTATCTGATAAAAATATGCAATAACTGCCAGGATTTGAGGGCATTTGTCCCATGACTTGCAAGAGACCCTAGTAAATTTTATATTAACAAACTTAGTTAGTCGGAATAAAAGAATGTAGATATCAGGAAAAGACAATATTGCTGGAGAAAGCTGAAGGCAGTAAGAAAAGAGGAAGACCACATTAATATGTGGATTGATTTGAAAAAGGAAGCCATGGCCCAGAAACAGAGGTGTTAATTAAAAACGACATATTGGAGAACTCTCATTCAAAGGACGGCCATATGTTGAAGCTGACTTGATAGCCCAAACCAGTCAGCTATCAGCTGATAGCTTCACAGTTCAGATGACAAACTGAGAACAAAGTCTGGGTTGCAAAAGCAGAGAATTTGTCACATTTCTAACTCTTGCAAAAGTTCATTTCAGTTTCACACACTGCAGTCCTGGAAGCAGTAGAAGCATGGCCTTTCGCGAGAAATTCATTTCCCCCTCACTCTTTTTTATTAGTTTTGTGGACTGATTTTTCTACAGTGCCATGACTAGGCCTCTGCCCTGAGGAGTTTACAATATGTCCAAAGCCAGAGGACCAAAGGAAGAGCATTCCACAAATGCAGAGCCAGATGTTGACAGGCTTGTAGCCTTGACAGGGCTGTGCACATCCGTGGAACAGACAATAATCTTTGCCTGAAGATCTTAGATTCCTAGACAGTACACGCCATGATAGCCAGGCTGCTAGATGACTGGGGGAGATTAGAACTCAGAGCCTTAAATACCAGAATTGAAAGCTGAAAAGAAGAAAACAAGGTAGCAGTATAAGAGGGAAAGATAATCCTGTTGACATCTTAGATGTGAATAAGATCCTCTATGGAAGGAGTTGGACATTTTTGTCTGATACAGAGCATCTGTACTGAGTTCACAGTTACAGAAGTGGAGGTGCTCATTGGTACTATTTGTCATGCTGATGCAAGTTAAGACACAAACACATGTCAATGCACATGTGCATTCAGTTGTGCATTCTATTGCACCGCGTTGCCATTCAACACAAGCATTGCATAGGAAATCAGTGCATAATTCCACATGCAGAGATTTGCAAGGAATGGAAAGAAATTTCAAAGACATTTTTTAAAGAAGGTAGAATTCATTTCTTGTTGTCTTACCAGTAAACAACAATCTTTTCAGTTCGGGATTTATTCTGCATGAAAAATACACGTGGACTTTTGTGCAGACGATGGCATTTTCTGTGCCCAAAAAAAAAATGGCATTACAGCCATGCATACATTTAGTAGCAAATGTTTCTGGTGGATGTTTTTCCTGTTTAAAGGAAATCAATACTCCGTTCCCAGCCTATCGCTTCGGGTAATAATATGACAGGGATGTTTTAACTAAATAGGAAGAGTTCCACCTGGTGGACTAAGGAAATCACTGCATGACACAAAGGCACCCCAACCCAAACCCCACCAAGCTGGGGAATCCCGAAAGCCAAGATTTATACCCTCTTTTGCAGCATCACCTTTGCACCTTTGGATGCCAGATCTCTTCCTCCCTGAACAGACAAACATTTTAGATGTTACCAGGATTTGGGTTGAAAAGAACACAGTCAGCCCAGTCAGTCAGCACAGTCAGTAGGTTCAGCTTTCATGGATTTCATTATTCACAGGTCTATTTGTTTTATTTATTTTTTATTTTAAAAATTCTTACTTTGTTTGCCCCTGCTGTGGAAAAAATACATTCTCTCTAACAATCTCTAGGTCTCCCGGCATGTTTCTATGGTCAGCTTTTGCTGGATGTTGACCATAGAGTCGTGCTGGAGGACCTAAGACTAGTCTGCACTAACCTGTTATAGCACTATGATTCCACTTTCAACATGCTACGGAATCCTGGGGTTTGCAGTTTCGGGAGGGGCCGGAAACTGCAAACCCCAGGATTCCGTAGCATGTTGAAAGTGGAATCATAGCATTGCAACAGGCTAGTGCGGAAATGGCCCTAGAGTTTCCTAGAGAAGCGTTCTCAGGGACCAAAAATAGCATTCCTGATTTTTATTTATATTCATGTTCTTTCCACTTTCGCAAGGGTCTTGCTCCCCTAACCCCTGCAAAAGTGGAGACTCTACTGTATTTAAAAAAGAAAAAGAAATCACACAACAGATGAAAAAATGGGTTTGTTGAGTGTCAGGAACTCCAAGAAAGAGAATCCTACCTGGCAAGGAGCTTGTTTGGGACTCGGGCTGGAACCCTTGATCATGATCTGCTTTCTGTAACTTTACAGATATTTAGCTACATAGCAGAGGCAGTAAGAAATCCTGTTAGGGACTTGAGTGTTCAATGCACATCAGACCCCATCGATGTGCGTCAACACTTCCCAGCTGGCATCCCCTGGTGCATTCATCATTTTGATGGCTCTCCTACCTAACGAAGTAACTTTGCCCTTTGCTGAATATAAAACATCGCAAAACTGTTCAATTCTGTTTCTTGAAGATGTTAAGTCCACCTATGGAGATGTAAGTTCGCAAGTAAATTCCAGCTTGAATTTTTACCATGTAGTATTTTGTGTAGAAAATGGCATTTTGTGTGCAAGAGTCTTGTTTTCTGCCCAGAAAATGTGGTAGAAAACAATATTCTTGCACAGAAAACAGTAAACCCATTGTGTTTTCTATGTGTGTATGCAGGCAAACTCCCTGAACTGCAAACGCTCTTGAAATATTGTGCAGTTTTGGAAGAAGTTCTCACAGCAGAGAGAAAACTGAGTAACTTGTTTTTTCCCTGAAAGAATGAAAGTAGCAAAGACTTGTTTCCATAATCAAGAGCGGTGGCGGGAGGTTTCCGTGTTAGTGGGACAGTGGGGCCAACCTGGGTTGTAATCCAAAATTTACATTTGGGGATAGGGTTCAGGTCCTTGGAAAGCCCCTTAATAGTTCATCCTAAAACCTGAAGTGGATACATGCACCTCCTGCGCCCCCAGACCATTTCTGCCCTACACTGTAATACTGCTATTATTCCACTTCCAACCTCCTGTGGAATTCTGGGATTTGTAGTTTCCTGAGGCCAAAGAGCTCTCTGGCTGGGAATTCTAAAGGCCTCTCCCTAAACTGCAAACCCCAGGATTCCAGAGGAGGTTGAAAGGGGAATAATAGCGCTATACAAGTGTAGTGCGGAAATGGCCCTAGTGATGCCACTCACCAGGTCAAATGATTTTAAGTTATAGGAGGGTAGATTCTGATTGAACATTAGAAGGAATATCTTCACAGTGAGAGTGGTCTGGCAATGGACCCACTGGCCTAGAGAGGTGGTGGGGTCTTTTTCTCCGGATGTATCCAAAAAGAGGCTGGACTGCTGAGGACGCTTTAGCTAGTGATCCTGCATTGAGCAGTTGGGTGGACTAGATGGCCCACAAGACTGTTTCCACCTCTATGATTCTATGACTCTGAGTGTTCATCAGCCGTCTCCCATCCAAGTACTAACCAGGGCTGACCATCCTTAGACAGATCTGGTGCCTTTTGCTGGAAGCTGGAGTTTCACAGGATGTTAGCCCCTTGGAGGAAATTCTATGGAAACTAAAATTGTTATGAATCAGCCTTCTTTTAGCAAAGTGGCAGAAAAAAACATGTCCCAATCTCTGTGTGGGTTCCCTGAACTGAGACTGACTTAGAAAGCAAAACGAGGCAGGCAGTTTCAGGTTACAACCTTAGGAAAAGTGTACTAATGAATGTTACAATTACATACACATTGAAGATCCTAGATCCTGACTAGCTAACAAAAAGGTTAGGTAAGATAGTAGCTTCCTTCTTAACTCCCCATCTTCTTGGTGGAAATCTTAAGCATGGTCAGAGGGAAGGAAGTAGAAGCAAAATGGCAAAGAAAGCAAAGAAAGAGAAGCGTGGTCTTTTATGTAAGGCCAATGACCCCACATGGTCTGGTCACTTAGATACCATAGCCACGCATTTAAATTAACACAAAGAACAAGAGTTGAGACTATAGGTGGGAAGGCAGAAGGCTTTGACATGCAAAGAAAAAAGAAGCTCTAAGCTGGCTAAGCCCTAGAACAAAAAGCAGGGAGAGAGAATGCCAGAATTTTCCAACACCTTTAGGGTATTTAGGCCCTTCTGCACCTTGGCTCAATCATAAATCAAGATGGGGACTGCAATCAAGAAATTAGAAGAAGACTCGGACTTGGAAGGAACTAGACAAGATCCTCAAGTGTAAAGATATATCACTGGATTCCCAAGTTCAAGTCGTCCATGCCATTGCATTTCGTTGTCAGTGCAGCAGTGAATCTGCTCCAGGTTTTAGTCTGAACTTTAAAGGAACTGCCTTTTGGGTGATGAATTTTGCAGATAGCTTTCACACATGGGAAAGTCAGTCTCAAATCAAGAGCAAAGCCATTGCTTCACTGTCACAATAACAACCAGCCTACCCATCCCCTGTAGAAAAGAGGAGGATTAGAGAAGGAGGAAAGGAAGAAAAGAGGAAGAAAGAAAGAAAAAAAGTATTAAAATATTAATAGCTATGCTATTTCCCCTGCGCTCGCGCACGCACACACACACACCTCTCTGCCTTCCGTTATGATCACTACAACTTGACAAAGGTACACAGCTCCAAATTTTGACTTTGCTCATAGATCACATTCCTAGTTTGGGCAAAGTTGATAATAAAGAAGTCCTGTGTATCTTCTCTTGACCTGAAGAGGGCATCCTTGGCCAGGCAAAAGAGAGAAATGGAAGGAAGGATAGCTGTCTGTTGCAGAGTTAATTGGAATTTGCAGCCTCTATTTCTTTTAATTTATTTATTTTATTAATTATATAAGAACACAGAACACCTAATATAAACCAAACAAACAAAGAAAGTATAAAGCAAAAGAGAGAAAAGATAATGTATACAAAGACAAACCAAAATCCGGTATATGATGTAATACT
Organism: Cyclura pinguis; assembly: GCA_030412105.1. NCBI lineage: Eukaryota > Metazoa > Chordata > Lepidosauria > Squamata > Iguanidae > Cyclura > Cyclura pinguis. The sequence continues at coordinate 4,439,534 of CM059601.1, forward strand.
AAATAATAACCACTAAACAACAAAATTCTAAACATCAATCAAAACTAATAAACAAATAACTAGGTGGCTCCTGCCTTGTTACCAGCAACCCTTAGTAAATCTACAGAAACACTAATCTGATAAATAAAAAAAACCCACTAACTTTAACATTTGTTGCTTAAATCTAATTGTATAAGATAAAAATAGTAAACCTAAACCCAAATAAACAAAATAAGATGCTTATGACATTCATATTGCAATCACCCTATTTCTTAATTCATGAGTTCTAAATTCTTAATATTATACAGAGAGAAAAGGATGAGTATACTTGTATAGCAACAAATTATGGTCATCTGTTTTAAGTATATTGATATGTTTCTTTTGCACTACGTCTGCTGTGTCCCCAGGTTACAGGAATCTTGCGTCGGTTCACCTTTCCGCACGCAGTTATTAAGGCGGGCCAATGCGTCTTGCCACGGAGGTCCTCTGCACGTTGGAGCAGACCAGGTTCGGTTTATTTACCTTCATTCCGCACGTAATTCCAACTAAATGCACCCCCACGTGGTGGTAAAGCGTGCTATTTGAAAACCGGAAGAAATCGTTTTTCCAATTTTCCAGATCGAGCCGATTCGTACTTTCACAGTGGTGCAGACACGTACATTTGCACCAATGCGAATTGGTGGCTGGCAGAGGGCTCATGGGAGGGGCCAGGGGGTAGTATGGACTTTCGCACATACGCGCATACGCAATGACGTACTAAACCATGCAAAAAAAGAGGGGGCCAATCACAGCCGGCAGGGTGAGGGGAGCGGCGGGAGTGGCCACGGCAGAGGCAGTGTGGATTCGTGAACTTGCATTCCTCTGAGTCAGAACGGAACATACGCAGTAGCTGTGCGGAAGGAAATGAGGGAAAGTCCGCCTTGTTTCGAGCCCAGAAAATCCGGTAAGAAACCGCACAAACCGATTCACCAGCCTCGTGAGGAAAGGGCCTCAGTCTTCATTAAGAATGAAAGGTGCTTCTGAAGAGAAAGCATTTTCGAGTCGTGTAGACATGTATTACTTTGGGCTGGATGACAGAGACGATTAATTTTTGGGATTTCCGATAAAAAGAGTCTCTAGTTTTAAGCCTGAAATAGGCTTTGTAAGTGACATGTTTGCCGGTAGGACTAGACCAGCCTGGCATTCATTAAACATATTGGCTACAACTCCCCTCATCCCCAGCCAGGTGTTTTGCCTGGGGACTGTGGGAGTTATAGTAGGTTAACACATCCAAAGGGCACCAGGTTGGGGAAGGCTGCTACTTCATACCCTCCGACTGCTCCAATTTGGCAGGAACAGTCCCAATATCTGTGCATTTCCTTTTTCTGCCCAAGTGTAGCACTTTACACTTCTCTCGGTTGAATTTCATTTTGTTAGCCTTCGCCCAGCTCTCCACTCTGTCCAGGTCATTTTGAAATTTGATCCTGTCCTCTGGGCTATTAGCAACCCCTCCCAATTTGGTGTCATCTGCAAATTTGAGGAGCATGCCCTCTATTCCTTCATCCAAGTCGTTGATGAAGATATTGAACAGCCCTGGGCCCAGGACAGAACCCTGTGGCACCCCGCTAGTCACATCTCTCCGGGATGAAAAGCAGCCATGGGTGAGCACCCTTTGGGAACGGTCGGTCAACCAGTTGCAGATCCACCTGACAGTAGCTCTGTCCAGCCCGCATTTTACTAGCTTCTTTGCAAGAATGTCATGGGGAACTTTGTCAAAGGCCTTACTGAAATCGAGATATGCTACATCCACAGCGTTCCCTTCATCTATCAAGCTAGTAACTCTTTCATAAAAAGAGATAAGATTAGTCTGGCTAGTCACTTCTCTCCAGGATGAAAAGAAGCCATTGATGAGGAGCACCCTTTGGGTTCAGTCAGTTTCAAATCCACCTAACAGTAGTATTATCTAGCCCACATTTTACCAGCTTGTTTGCAAGAGTTTCCTGCAGAATCTTGTCCAGGACTCCACAATCTAACAATGTCTAGAGGGTTGCACAGTGCCCGTCACTTGATTTAATCCTTACCTGCACATAGTAATTTTGAATACCTTACCTTACCATCAACAGGATGCTGCCTGAATTATTATTTATCACAGAGACTTAAGAAATAGTCTCATTTCTAGAATGCCTGTGGTATCGAGGTGCTATATGTGAAGTGCTATGGAAGACACGTGCTTTGCCTTCGGGTTTTTGTTCCAAGTGCAAAATTACGCCTGAGGCTGAGACTCCATTTCTGAAGCTGCTGTCAGCCACAAAGTAGAAAACTTTTAGGCTGATGCATTTTAAACATATCAGCTGGAATACTGTTGGTGTTTTGCACTTGTGTAAAAGCCACTGCACAAGTGGGTGTAACTCTTCAGTATTTTCTCAGCCACACTTCTTGTTGCACAATTGGATGTGCCAACAGTGCGATCCAGTAATAGAATATAGCCAGGCTTGCATGATTTCTTTCCATGCAGCTGGTGAATGAGATCTCTTTTGTGGCTAAGATGGCCCATGCACGGCCATGCCTCTTGTTGCATGATCAAATGCACAACGGCACAATCCAGCTCCTGCCATAGTAGCATAAGAGAAAATACCTCGCTTAGCTAGCTTTTAGAAATAGATCACTTGCCGCAACAATGCAACAGGTGCTAATGGTGACTTGTAACGATGGCCATTTCCACATTAGACTGTTATAGCGCTATTATTCCACGTTCAACATCCGGTGGAATTCTGGGGTTTGCAGTTTCCTGAAGCCAAAGAGCTCTCTGGCTGGGAATTTTAAGGGCCCTTTCCTGAACTGCAAACCCCAGGATTCCATAGGACATTGAAGGTGGAATAACAGCACTATAACAGCGTAGTGCGGAAATGGCCGGTGTGTTGAATCAATTGAATTGCAACAATGTATGGAAGTCCAGTTGCTGTATGTAGGTATCTGTGCAGAGAAATCAAAGGTTTCAGTTGTCTGGGGAAGTGTCCAAGGGCATCTGGCCAGGGAAAGGGGAAACATCAAGGGAACGGAATATGTGAACCCAGGGAGTCATTGTGAGAACAATCAGAAGAACAAGATAAGAGCAAGGGAAGTGTTTATGTTCTCAAGATGAAAGTATGCAAACATCCAAAGGGGCCCGAGAAACCTTGGATCGGGGTGGGACGATGGGTGAAGTTACATTTATAGTCCTCACCAATCAATGCAGCTCACACTCAAACTTGTATGCTCTATTGTATAACCTGGTTGCTAACTGATGTACCTCAGTCTTAGCAACTTTCCTCAAGCTGCTTGCTGCTCGCTTTATCTCAATCAAATGCTGCTGCTGAACTCTCAGTGTTTTCTTGGAAAGGCAGTTAGCCAGCATTTGGCAATAGCTAGGCTTGTGTAATTTTCTGATGCCCACCCAGTGAATAGCATCCCCTCTGTGGCTAATATGGGTTTAAATCCCATTGTTAGTCCTGACTAGAACAAACCTATGGATCGGTGGAATTTACTTACATGTCAATTCACCGTTAAACAACTGATTAAGTTGGTGTACTCTAACTGGGACTAACCAACAGCCGTCGGCTCCAAAGCAGAGCTCTCAATTAGACCTATCCTATCTATATTCGTGAGAGGTCAGGGTCACCTTTCCACCATCATCTTGTCCACATCAAATTCCTCCGCAACAACTCTTGCAGAAAAGCAAAGCTAGAAGCTCTAATGACAGCAAGCACTGTTTGACAGCGGAACTGACTCCCTCAGGAGGTGGTCAAGTGCTTCATTAGAAGTTTTTAGCAGAAGTTAGATGGCCACCTGTCAGGAATCTTTCCTCCCTCCTCCCTCACTGTCCCAGTTTGGCAGGGACAGTTCCAATTGTCCTGTGCCAGCAGCCAGCCAAGGCTTACAGCTCTCAATTAGAGTCTTTTATCAGCAACCACAAGCAAAGTTTAGAAGAGTTAGTCAGCCAGTTACTGGTCATTGTTTTTGCAATCTGAATTTATAGTAAATCCAAAGCAACAGTCCAGTGGCAAAATCCGTACACAAGGCAAGCGTCAAGGTTTCCAGGAACATGAGCAAGGGATCCAAATGTGAGGTATGCTGCTTCTACTCATAAGATCAGTTGTCTTTCCATCCCTTTCCCTGTTTATAGAGGCTGACAGCCTCCCCTCACTGTCTGTCTAATTGATGCATCTTTTCTATATGAATACTCCAAGTCTCATAGGTTCTCATTTTTCCACCTACATTGGGCTGCAGGAACTATTGCCCTGTTCATGTTTGTGTTGTGACTTTTGGGAAGGGTCCTATCTGAGTCCTGGGACAGGGGCACAACACCCAATTAATCCTCTGCCATCCTACTTTTTCAGCTGCTTTTCAAATGTCCCAGTTTCTCCCTCCTCCTCCCACTTTAACCCTTTGTCCTCAGCTTATTTCCATTGCTGCAAATTGTGTTCCAAGTGCATAGCAATTTGCACTTATTTAACAAAGCTGGGAGGATAAGAGAAAAGGGGGTGGAATCTTACCCTTCGTAGCACATGCAGGCAAGAGCAAACTGCTGCAGCCTCTCCTAGCTTGCGTGGCCTTCTTCATTATTAATAGCCCTCCAGTGTTGCTTGTCCACATGTCTTGGTTTTCATCTATGATAAGAGTAAAGATTAGATTGTATCACCTTAGGGATTCCTTCCAGTCCTATCATTCTATCTTCACCTCTATGATTCTATTTTGGCCCAAGGGACTGGGCCAGCCTCCTCCAACTTGGGACCCTACACAAGTGTTGGACTATAACTACCATTATCCCCAGCCAGCACAGTCAGCACAGGAATTTACTGTTTCCAGGGGGTCTTTCACTGGGCTCTAAGGAATTAAAGGAGTATAGGAAAATGGTTAGTTTTAGCTGCACCTCAAGGGGGGAATGTGTTTATTTGTGTGGTAAGTGATCGTTTGCCATGAAACGGATGCTTATGGCATTGCTCTCAAATGAACAGTCCAATCAGTGTTGGAATACAGCCAAATTCCTGAGGCTTATGTCGGAGACAAAATAATGTTGTGCGTTCCCCGTTCACGGAGAAGGCAGAAAATCCAGGGGCAGAACGACCCAAATTTGGAGGAGAGTGAGCCCTGAAGGTGAATGAATTTAAAATATGTATCTAGAGGATGTCACCAAAAAATGTATACACACTTAACAGCTTATAATTCTGATTTTTTAAAATTTTATTTTGTATTATATTTGCATTTTTTTAAAAAAAATGTATACATTCTTGACAGGATTAAAGATTCCAACAGTAGAGAAATGTCACAAAATCACAAGCAAAACAATGTATGCAGTCCATTCCTGCGCAGGGACACTTTGAACACCTGATACAACATTGTAATTTAAGATGTAATTTGTAATTCTGATTAAATAATTATTAAAGTCCTCCCTCTGCATTCAGGTTTGACCTTCATGAATTTGATTATTCTCAAGACCCTCCCTGAACTGCAAACCCCAGGATTCCATAGGACGTTGAAAGTGGAACGATACCGCTATAACAGTCTAGTGCGGAAATGGCCTGAGTTCTCCTTGCAGCAGCAGGTGAGGAGGTGGAGCTGCTGTGGGCTGTCAAGGTTCTATCACCCTCACCAGGTGCCCCATCCCACAGTCTTGAGTTCGTGGGTTTGAGTTTGGGTACAGTCATCCCTTGCTTTTCAGGGGCCCACTTCTCAACAACCTGCTCTTTGTATAGGTTTGAAATATACCCATAGCTCGGAAATTTCACTCGCAGTCCGCTCTTTCGTCATGTTTGCACAATGCTTTTGTGACCATGGCCATTTCCACCCTACACTGATGTAGTATTATTATTCCTCTTTCAACCTCCTGTGCAATTCTGGGGCTTGTAGTTTACTGAGACCAAACGGCTCTCTGGTTGGGAATTCTAAGTGCCCTTCCCCAAACTGCAAAGCCCAGGATTCCCTAGGAGGTTGAAAATGGAATAATAGTGCTATAACGATGGAGTGCAGAAATAGCCCATGCTCCACTTTTTTCTTTCAATTTACTTGGCACCACCCTGTGGACAGTATTGTATACTGTAAAGGTCATTTGTGATCCTTCTCTCGTCTTATACAGTATTTGTGCTTATAATGTGCAATATATATTATATAAGCTTACAACGTCATATTATATAAGCTGAAAAAAAGACAGGGTTCCTCGTTTCAACCATTTCTACTTCCTGACAGTGCCCTGGCCCCTAACCCATGACATAAGCAGGGCATACCTGGCCATTTCCTCCCTACACTGGTATAGTGCTCTTACTCCATTTTCAACATCCTGTGTGATTCTGGAGTTTATAGTTTATCAAAGCCAAATTGCTCTGTGGCTGAGAATTCTAAATGCCCCTCCCTTAAACTACAAACCTCAGAATGCCACAGGATGTTGCAAGTGGAATAATAGCACTATAACAATGCAATGTGGAAATGACCCCTGCATTGAAGGTGGGTGCGTAGGTGGAACGCAATGGGCGTTCTGTTGGCATACCATCCACCCTGCCGCTCAGCAATCTCCCTTATTGATCTGACAGAGCTGGTCCCACCAGTAGTACAGGAGTCTTCCCAGTTTATTAAGCTGGGAGACTTCAGTATCCGGCGGAGACCTCTCTGTCAGGAGGAGCTCAGGACTTCACGTCCTCCGTGACAACCAGGGGTCTGCCCCAAGAGATATCTGGTGCCACTCATGCTGCAGGACACACTCTGGGTCCAGCGGACTTACATGACATCCGCCACTCTCACCGATCGTTGTACCTCGCACCTTCATTTGTATGTCAAAGTATAAAACCTGTTGCCTTCCAACCTGTGGCAGTCTTAGCAACTTTTGAAAGTTGCCGTGTTGCTTGCTAATTCCCAAATAAATGCCTGCTGCTAGAAGTCTGAGTGTTTCTTTGGAAAAGCAAGATAGCTATGCATGATAGACATTGATATTATAGAATTGCCCCATTCTAATTCCTGCAGATACTAGTTCCCCAACATGATTCCAGCCATAGTTTGTACAAAAAGATGATTCAAGAAGATTATATGAATTTCACATTCGCTTGGGAATAGCCTTTTAAGAAGGTGGTTTCTCTTTAACGCCAAAGCAAAAGGGTTCTGTGAAAAATCTGGTGTCCAAAGGAAACCAAGCAAAGGCATGCTGTTTTCAAGAAGTTCGGCCAACTCCGCCTTGCCTCTCTCCCTTCCGTCTTCCCCCTTCCACCCCCACTGACTCAGGAGGACAATGCAACAGAGCATAAACAGCTATTATTACTCCTTTTTTCCTTTCTGAAACGTAGACTAAAGGATGGCTTTGCCACAGGAGGAACCACTGAGAAACATCCTTTGATCTCTCTCTGCTCTGCAGTTCATCGCGTTTTTTATCCCTGCCGCCCTTTTGAATCACAAAGGATGCCTTTGGCATTTTATTTCCCTTCCAACCGGTGCCAGCCACGTCCTGGCAGCCAGCAAATATTCCATATAGATGGAATTTCAAACTGGCGAGTTGACAAGCTGCCAGGGTGAGCTCAAAAATTTTCTAGCCCGTGGCGGGCAACGGTCTATCATGCGGCTGCGGGGACTTTCCCAGAGGACCTTAGGGGCACATACTCCCAAAACTCATATTTTCCTTCCACAAAATGCTGCCAAACCCCCCCAAGGCTTGGGGAAGCAATTTCACCATGTTTTTATCCCTCTCTGGGCCATTTCAAGCCCAGCAAAGGTCCTTTTTTCCCAATAGGAAGTGACCTGGAAGTCAACTTCATGTTGGGAAGAGGCGTCTCTGGGGTCTAGAATGGCCTGAGGGAGCTCCAAAACGTGCCAGAATTGCTACCCACACCCCCAAGAGCTGTCTGGGGAGTATTTTAGAGCACACACACACAAAAAAGAATTTCCAAAAAAAAATTGGGGACCAGGGGATGTCTCAAAAAACAGTGCTGAGAGCCACATTCAGTCCATAGGCTACCATTTCCCCAGCCCTACTGTAACATGCATCTGTGCTAAAGGATTTGTAGTTTAGGGAGGGGTTTTAGAGTTCTCATCCAAAGAGCTCTTTGGTCTCAGGAAGCTACAAACCCCAGAATTCCACAACATGTTGCAAATGGAATAATAGCATTTTAACAGGTGGGGCGGAAATGGCTCTTTTCTCCAGAGCAGCAGAAAATGGGCTGGCTCCATCCTCCGTATGACATCCCTTATTTAAACATTTTTTAATAAATGAAGCAAGCTGAGGACAAAGGAGGGAAGTGAGAGGAAGAGGGGCCATTTCTGCACCAGACGGTTATAGTGCTATTATTCCACTTTCAACATCCTATGGAATCCTGGGGCTTGCAGTTTAGGGAGGGGCCTTTGAGGGTCAACATGAGGTCAACACAAATTGACAGGTGACGTGAAGGCACATATACGAACACAGATACACACTTGCAAGGATGTGTGTTTGGGTACAAGGGGGCTTGGGAAGCAGTGCCATTCGGGTACTACTAAAGTAATTTGCAAGACGTTTCAGCTCTGGGTTCCTCTACTGTCATGGGGTTAGACTAGATGGCCTTTGGGTTCCTTTCCAACATGATGAATCTATGATGGCACCTACTGCAGCCTTCAACAATCTGGAATCTCTACCTGTGTTGGACTGCAATCCCCACCATGCTCATCCAGCTGTGGTCCAAAACATCTGGAGAGCATTCAGTTGGAAAGCCTTGGATCAACATATTTCCAAACGTAGATCCTCCAATCCACACGGCATCAGAACGTGTAGCAGTTACTTTTTTGGACTACAGTTCCCAGGATCAATCTAGCTGGCATGCATGAGATTACAAAAGTAACTCCCTCAAACTCTGCAAAGCATTTGCTGTCTATTTGATGACTACTTTATCCTTTTCGCCCGCCCAAATTTCTATGGCTTGAATGATGGCCATTTCCACACTACACTGTTATAGTGCTGTTATTCCACTTTCAACCTCCTATGGAACCCTGGGGTTTCCAGTTTAGGTGAGGACACTGAGAATTCTCAGCGAGAGAGCTCTTTGGCCTCTAGAAACTACAAACCCCAGAATTCCACAGGGGGGTGATAGTGGAATAACAGCGCTATGACAATGTAGTACAGAAATGGCCAATATCATTGCCATTTACAGACCTCATCCAATTGCTATAGTCCCAATTAAAGTAGCCCCATTGAATTAATGAAATTTACCTAAGTGTCTACTTGCCGTTCATCAGTTGAGTTAATGGGTCTTCTCCAAGCAGGAGTAGCAGATGGACGCAGGCCACGGATTCCCAGAAAGGAGAGAAAGGGAAAGACTTGAGATATGGATGAAATGCTTCTCTGCCTCACTTCAGAACCACAATGCACACATGCATTGTGTGCATTTCCTGGGGCCTTCATCCATCCTTACATTAATGAGCAGGATAGGATGGGTGGGTGGAGGTTGTTTAAAAAAAAAAAAACTGGACAGGTTTGTGCTGGAGTCTCCTCTTCTGCTAGAGTTCTTCACCCCCCTGCTGAGAACCAAAATGTTAAATTTTTGGTAAGCCATCTGGCAAAACAGCAGTAGGGAGTGGGAATTTAAAAAAAAAAAAACCTGAAAAACCTGACAATGCACAACTGTGCCACTTTGGGGAGACAGATTCTTAACTTCTGTTTCGTCTTCTTCAGTGTGACTTATGCTGCAGGGACTGAGACATCCTTGTTAGAGGCGGTGGGATGGCTGGAACAGCGGAGAATGAAAGGGATTAAACATCGGTAGGTTTGTTTCTGTGTTGGTGTGTGTGTGCGTAAAGGTTGGGGGAGTGATTATTGCACGGAGAGGAAGGCGTGACAAGCATGGGGAATGTCAGAAAGCCCCAGACATGCACACACTCTCTCTCTCTCTCTCTCTCTTTCACACACACACATGCACACACCACATCTCTGAACAAAGATAAGCCACGCAGCTGAACATTTGGGGAACAGCACCAACTGACTTCAGCCAACCACCCTCTCTCCAAACGGATCCACCGACACCAACAGCAGAGGAACCCACAGAGCTGAAAAAATGAGGTGAGTCGTCGCACGAGACTCTCTTTTCTCCCCCAAGGTTGGCAAAGGACATTATCTTCCCCACTCCGTGAAAGATTTGCCAGGGGTTGAGCAAGAAAGGCTTCTAGAAACCAGCTTGATTCTGACCCTGGCTGGTTCTGCAGCTTTACTACTGTCCTTTCCAAGTGACTAATAATAATGATAATGATAATAGTCTTAAAGTTTATTTATTAATTCGTTTCGTTTGCCCGGCACGCGCCACTTGGGAACAGTGTGGATGGAGTCAGCTGCAAGAGGGGAGGAGAGCCACCTGGAAACCCACAATGTGTGTTCCCGGGACCAGTGCCTTTATGGGTCCCTGCCGGTACTTGTGTAGGGGTGCATCAAAAATTTGTAAGGCCAATCCTTTCCAAACTGGACTGGACTGGAAATTGCAGGGAGGGGGCAACCCACCAGGAGAAAAATGTCATTTGCAAAAAACAATCTGCCAGTTTGGAAAAATCATGATAAAGAGAGATTTGCACCTATCCTAGTTTAGTAGGGAAAGGAAGAATATATTATCTGATCTGATTTGGGATTTGCCTGTTTCTGGGTGTTACCACCGGTACCCACATTGTATTAAAATGCAACTTGAGTTTTGTGCTGGAAGGAAAGTTTTAAAACAGACTAAGCCATCCTTGGCAGCAAATCAGCAAACCAATTCCCGAGAAGAGTCCCTGTTGTCAGACTTCAGTTGATGCATACTCAGGTTGATTCTTTTGTTACTTTCAGAATTAGCAAAACTGAAGCATCATCTTTGAAACCTACATAGCAGTGTTTCTGGTTGCACAGAAGTCTTCAATGCAGTTTGCAAGCCTTCAGGTTTCACAGAACTCTTTGGAAAAAGTTTTTTCTTTTTGTGCTAGGAAAAAGCTGACAGTCCAGAAGCACTGAGTTGGTCTGATACAACTTTAAGATCAGTTTTAACATTTTCCCTTGGGGAATTGCTCTATCTCTGATTCTGATCTATCTGTTCTTGATTCTAGCCGATTGGGATATTTTTGCTGTTGTTAGTGGAATGTAACCAATTGATACATATGTCGTTAATTGCATTACTGTGTGTAGCTACTCAACTTGAAATTCTTCTAAATTGGAATAATGGTCTTGATTTAATATTTGGACTGCTGGATGAATATAGTCTGGAATTTTGCTAGAATGGAGAAAATGTCATGTAAGGTTAGAGAAACAAGGCAATCACAAACAGATTCTGACTTTTATAATATTTGGATCCTTTTATTGATGATATTATTCACTATATGGGTTTCTTACCTTGTCCAAATCACACATTGACCTTTGGATTGCTGTTCTTTCATTTTAAGCAATACGGTGATTGTTGGTATCGGCTGTTTGCTCTCCTGTTTCCTTGACGTATTTAGTGTGCTCTTTTTAAATTTCTGGCACCCATAAGTCACAGACATTCTGGGGGGTTTCGTAGCTTGTTGCTTCTCTTATCCTTTTGTGAGTTGATGGTAACACTTCTATGATCGTTTGTTTGCTCCTGTTAATTCTGGTTTTGGGAAAGATAGTGTGGTGATTAAAGAACCAGTGTAGTGTAGTGGTTTGGATGTTGGATTATGACTCTGGAAACCAGGATTTGAATCTCTGTTTGTCCGTGAAACCCACTGGGTGGTCTTGGGCAACCTCCCTAAACTGCAAACCCCAGGATTCCATAGGATGTTGAAAGTGGAATAAGAGTGCTATAACAGGCTAGTGCGGAAATGGCCCCAGGTACATGCCCCCCACTGGACTCTCTGTGTGACCTTGGCCCATTTGCTGTTTTTCCCATACAGCAGTCTACTTTGGAGGGGGGTTATTGCATTTCTGCTGTTGCCACTATCCTGAGAATCAAAAGTCTTGGCAAACTACAGCAAACTACCCTGAGATCCAACAAGAGATACAGATCTACCTCCTGCTTGCAGCAGATTTGTTAACAGGAATCTAATTCCTATTCAGGTTTTCTGCTAGTAGCAGTTGATGACTTCCCTGTCAGGGGCAGTGAGTCTTCTTCAGACTTTAGTGTGAACTTTGAAGTTGCTGTCCAAAGTGCTGAAACTATTGGGGTCAGGGTTCGGCACTTGGTCCACTGCCTGGACCAATACTGTGTCCAGTTCTGGGCACCACAATTCAAGAAGGATACTGACAGGCTGGAAGGTGTCCAGAGGAGGGCAACCAAAATGGTAAAAGACCTGGAAACCATGAAGCTCTATGCAGATCATCTTAGGGAGCTGAGTATGTTTAGCCTGACAAAAAAAAGGTTAATAGCCATGATAGCCACATTTAAATATTTGAAGAGATATCATATGGAAAATGGAGCAAGCTTGTTTTCTGCTGCTCCAGAGACTAGGACATGGAGCAATGATTCAAGCTACAGGAAAAGAGATTCCACCTAACCATTAAAAAGAACTTGCTGACAGTAAAGGCTGTTCGAAAGTGAAATGCACTGCTCAGGAGTGTAGTGGAGTCTCCTTCTTTGGAGGTTTTTAAGAAGAGGCATGATGCCCATGTTTTGCGAGTGCATTGATTGTGTCTTCCTGCCTGGCAGAATGGGGTTGGTCTGGATGTCCTTTGGGGTCTCTCCCAACTCTATGATTCTACTTTGGGTAGCTCCTTTGAGATTCAGATTAAAAACCAGAAAAAAATCTTCCACTGCATGAGAGCACAAAGAGTGTAGTATAGCAATGCAAATCTCACTCGTCTTGGGCACAGTCATGAGAAACTACAATTTTTCTCCTCACTGATAAGACAAAGAGATTTTGATTTTTTTTCCTCCTTGCCTATAAGAAAATGAGGTGTTGCCAGCCAATCTCAAGGGTTTGCATTTGTGGCAACTTTTTGTGTGTGTGCAAATTGTATCAGTCGCACAAATAGCCTCCTGTCCTGTTTCAGGGTGGCAAGTGCCCTGGACAAAAATTGTACTAACCAAATCAGAACAGGGACAAACGCAGAGAGCCCATAAGAACAGAAGTCTGGCCAATGGCCCCCAGGACCTGAGCCCAAAAAGGAGTCCAAGAACGGTCCAAAGCAAGCAGGACATCAGTGAAGAGAACTGTTCAAGGCAGAAGCTGAAGGTCAGGAAACAAGACAGCAGAGAACGTCACGCAATGCCAAGCAGAGATAAATGGATCTGTTGCCTTGCAGCAAAGAGACGGCTTTGGCTGTGCTGATTTATAGCCGGGTCACATTCTATCTGGAGGAGGCCTCCTTGGATATAGAAGGGGAAGAGGTGTGCCAAGACGAAGGGCCCCCATCATTACTCGAGAAGGCTGGTAGTCCTCACTGTGGCACCAGCAGAAACAGAGCCCAGTCTGTCCCAGAGAGCAACTACGGATCAGGAGGAAGAGGAGGCAGCAATGGCACTGCACCATCTCATAAATGAAAATGCAGGGAGCAAAAGGTCAGGCAATGCCTTACTCCAGTTTAAATACAGAACACTGAGCTAATGAGGCCAGCTGGGCTGATTAACTGCTGGCTATAAATTAGCTTAGACCAGGCCATTCCATTGCTGTGGAACAACAGCTCCCAAACTTCTATTCAGTGCCATCTGACATTTCTGGCTTCGCGGCTCACGGAGTACATACGTTTTGACTAAACTTTCTGGCAACTCCCCTCTTGGCTTTGGACTCTGCACAGGACTGCTTCCTCTCTTTGAACCTTGGACAGCCTGGAGCAATCCTCTGTTTGTCTCTCTGTGTAAGCCTCGGGTCTAACCTCACTTTCTGCTAGTTCCTGTGTACTTTAGATGTGCTCATCTGGACTGTTGTTGGCTTTCAACAGGACAAACTAGCTGTAAAGTCATTTCTGCACTACACTGTTCTAGTGCTCTTATTCCACTTTCAACAACATCTGGAGGAATTCTGGGGTTTGTAGTTTCCTGAGGCCAAACAGCGCTCTGGCTGAGAAATCTCAATGTCCCTCCCTAAACTGCAAACCCCAGGATTCCACAGGATGTTGAAAGTGGAATAAGAGCACTGGAACAGTGTAGTGGGGAAATGGCCTAAATCAGCTCATTCAAGTTGTTTCCAACTTATGGCAACCCTAAGGTGAACCTTAGAATGTAAGAAGGAGCGGCTAAGATCAACAAAGAGGAAATGAGATGAATGAGATGAATACATGCTATGCCTAAACTCCTACAGAGACATGCAAATTAGCACCTATGGAATATGGTCATGCTGTAAATGTTGGGGATTAGAGTTTCCCAGGGAATTAGCCTTTTGGGGAAATTCTATGAAAGCTAAAAGTGTTAGAAATCAGCCTTCTTTTAGTAGAGCAGCAGAGGAAGTATGCCGCAATCTCTGTGTTGCTTCTCTGAACTGAAACTGACTGAGAAGAGAAAATAAGGCAGGCAGTTTCAGGTTGCAACCTTAGAAAAAGTCTACTAATGGCTTTTGTATTTGCATACACGGAGGGGAGCCTACATCCTCACTATTTAATGAGTAGGTTAGGTAAGATAGTAGCTTCATTCTTAACTCATCATCTTCTTGATGGAGATGCAGAACATGGTCAGAGAGAAGGAAGAAGCAAAAATGGAGAAGAAGAGAGAGAGAGGTCTGAGAAGTGCAGTCTTTTATAAAAGCGATAACCCTAGGAACTTTCCTAAGTCATATGGTCTGGTAACCCGGATATGAAAGGTTATAGCCATACCTTTAAAGGACACATGAGCAAATGGTGAGAAAGCAGAAGGTTTTGGCATGCAAGGAAAAAAAAAACGATGCTATCTGCCCTTCTCTTGACCTAAAACAAGAGGTGGTGTGGGGGGAGAGAATGCTGGAATTTTCCAACAACAAACACTATCCTAAATTCAACAACACTTCCTTGAGTTCAGTACCTAGGCCCATAGCAAAGGCTGTGATGGGATATGCAGAAGAGGCCTTCTGGATGGCTGTTCTTCAGGACCATGCAGGTTTTGTCCCCCACTGAAGTTTGACATTCACTGGGCGACCCAGAGCCAATCCGTCCTGAACACGGCAGGAAATGCCCACAGCAGTAGGAGTGATCGAGTATTCAGTCCAGTCTGAGTCAGTATGGGTCAGCTGAGCAAGATGCAGGGAGAAGCACAAGGGTGGTCTTTAGCCAGTCCAAAAGTTGTATCAGCAGGTAAGACATCCAAGTCCATGAGCCAGCAAGGACAAAGCAAAATAGTCCAAAATGTAGTCAGTCCAAGGTCAAGACAAAACAGAAATGAAAGAAAGTACCGCTAGTCAACCAAATAAGAAAGTTGTCAGCACAAAGGCCGGGAGGCAACTGCCGCAATATTTATAAGCAGCTCCTTCAAGTTTACAGGTGTCTCATTAGTGCTAATTGGGTCAGCATTTATTATTTAGACTAAGGACAGTTTGGCATTTCTGCTTTTGGCAGTTTCCTCATTATACTGTTATAGTACTCTTACTCGACTTCCAACATCCTGTAGAATTCTCAGCTTTGCAGTTTAGGGAAGGGCCATTAGAATTGTCAGCCAGAGAGCTCTTTGGCCTCAGGAAACTACAAACTCCAGAATCCCACAGGATGTTGAAAGTGGAATAATAGCACTATAACAGTGTAGTGCAGATATGGCCTCTGTCTCAGTGAAGCATGGGGTGCGTTGTCCAGCATTTGTAGCCTCTGCCACATCCTACTGTGGATCGGGATCCTCTGCTTCCTCAGACCCCATCTCCTCAGACTCAGAGGATACTTCAGCTTCTTGGCCATCTGCCTCCTCGTTGTCTGAGCCCTCCTAGGGGTGAGTTGTGAAACCATCGTTCTTCTCGGCCTGCCCTACTTTGCAGAGTTTTTGTAAGGGTGAACTGGAGAGAAGAACCAAATACACCTCCTTGAGCTCACGGGAGGAATGTTGGAATATAAATGTGACAATCAATCCATCAAGGAAGCAAAAATGTTGAAATGGACCTCATGGAACAATCAGAAGATGGCAAGAAAGATTCCACCCCAGTGTTTACAACACAACATTCTTTCCAGGTGTGGATGTGATTGCACACCTGCCCTGCCTAATTCACAGAATTTTGTGGGACTCCAGATGGGGTTGTCTCCTATCTCCAGCCCTCCCACATCTCCTGCTTGTTTCTCCTGTCTTTTTTCTTTCTGTAAAATATCTGTTAAAGAGTGAAAGACAGAGCTGAGATACGATGTCTTTGAGGCCCCTCCCTAAACTGCAAATCCCAGGATTCCATCGGATGTTGAAAGTATAGCACTATAACAGTCTAATGTGGACATGGCCTAGAAGTCGGGGTGACAAGGGTTTGAAACCCTATTCAAACATGGAAGCCCTTTGGGTGACCTTAGGCAAGTCGCATACTCTCAACCTCAAGGGAAGGCCTGTGAAGAAATCTTTCTAAGAATCCTCCAAGATAAGTTTGCCTTAGGGTCACCCTAAGTTGGAAACAATTAGAAAGCACATAACAACAACAACAACTTTAGTGCTGCTTGTAAGTTCATAGTACCTAGAATCGTTTTGGTACTTACAACCAGAGTAAATTTATTGAATCAGTGGAATATACCAACAACTCCACTGTTGATGCCATGGGTCCACTCAACTTAGGACTAGCCAGAAGGATCTGAGGTTTCTTTGAAATTTTAATGCAGGGATGAACAAAGTATAACCATCTAGATGTTGTTGGAGTGCATCTCCCAGCAGGCAGCTTCCACCACTGCCCATGCTGACTGGAGCTCAAAGGAGCTTAAGTTTAATAAGCTTAGGAGAACTCTGCTTTGCTCAACATTGTTTTGTATTATTGTACTTCATTTGCTAGGTGGGGAGGAATCAAGTAGCTCTCCAGCTGCTTGGACTGTTGGACTGTAATTCCCATCACTACCTTGGCTTTATTGAGTGAGAGTTATAGTCCATCAACATCTGTGGGATTATGTGATTCTCATCCAATTTAGTAGATGAAAGATGTCACCATTTCCCACCAGCCCACCTTCAAGCCTGCTGGAAATGCTGGAGTCAGCCTTTCTTTCTGGCATTTTGGGGAGCGGTTCCACTCCAGAACACAAGAAAAGTCTTGGGACCACTTGCGGTCCGAAGGGCACGTACTGGTTATCCTTCTTTGAAGCCTTTCATGGTTTGGGACCACCTGGGCATCCCAAAGAAAGCCTGTTCCCATAAAACCCTGTGTTGTTAGCATGGCCATTCAAACAGTACCAAAGAGCAAAGAGGGGGCCAAGTGAGCCTCCCTTGGGATGGAGTTCCATAGTCTTGGAGCAGCTACCAAGAAGACCCTCTCCCATGTCCTCACCAAATCTGCAACCTTTTCAGAGCCTTTTCTACTTCTGACTCTTTTTGGAAGGGAGGGAGAGAGGGAGAAAGAAAGAGAGAAAGAAAGAAGGGAGGAAAAAGGCAGTAGAGGACGTGGCCTTCCCTCTTCTGAGCAGATATTTTTCCTTTGACTTGTTCTTCTCTGGTTGGAGAGGACAAGCAGAAGGAAGGCTGCCTGTTGCAAACCTCAACTCATCCGGAGGCCAAAATGGCTCCTGCTTCCTTTCTCCCACTTGTAAAACTGTCCCTGTTTTGAAGAGAGAGCCTGACTGCCCAATTAAAATCCCATTCTCCTGGGCCGTATCTTCTCAGCCCATCAGTTTATAACCTCAGACTCAAGA
This sequence comes from Cyclura pinguis, assembly GCA_030412105.1. Lineage (NCBI taxonomy): Eukaryota > Metazoa > Chordata > Lepidosauria > Squamata > Iguanidae > Cyclura > Cyclura pinguis. The sequence goes on from CM059601.1 coordinate 4,457,142, forward strand.
GCTCTGCAGTAAATCTTTCCAAACAACCACGTCCCTTCTCTTCCAGCCCCTCACAGATTCTTCAGCTGCCTGGCTGCTTCGCTCTGCCTTCCAGTCCCACAAATTCCCAAATGCGAAGCCTGTCCAATTTGTTTTACTCGGGCATTGATTGATTTCCATTTAATCTCTAAATCTGACTAAGAGACCACACAGGCTGGCAGAGCCCAGCCAGCCCTTCCTAAAAGCACATCCATGGTATAAATCATGAGGGAGGGAGGAACCTGTGGCCTTTCCCTCCCACTCCACAGGTTGTAAGACTCCAGGTCCCATCATCCACAGACAGCATGGCCAACTACATCTGGAGGGCTACTGGTTCTCTGTTTTTCCCATATAGTTGCTATGAAGTCAATTTCAATTTATGATGGTCCCATGAATCAGAGGCCTCAAAGTTATCCCATTATCCACAGTCCTGCTCAGGTCTTGCGGACTCAGGGCAGCTGTGGCTTCTATAATGTAGTCTTCTTCTCGTCCCACTGCCTCCCACCTTTCCAAGCATTATTGTTTTTTCGGGTGAGTCATGTCTTCTCATGATATGGCCAGAGTATGACAGTCAGCTTAGTTATCTTGGCTTCTAGGAAAAGTTCGGACTTGATTTGCTCTAGGACCCATTTGTTTGTCTTTTTAGCATTTCACAGAAGCCAAATAACTCTTTTCCAGCACCACAGTTCAAATGAGTTGATTCTCTTCCTGTCAGCTTTCTTCACTGTCCAGGTTTCACAATTATAGCTAGAAATTGGAAATACATGTACTGTGGTCAAGCCGGGTGTCACCCATGTTATATCTGCACATTTCAATTTTTTTTTTCTGCCCAAGTACCTTGCACTTCTCCTTGTTGAAATTCATTTCGTTAGTTTTTGTTACCCTGGTTTCTGGGGGTCCCCTAGGGGACACCTTGATTCGCTCCAAAAAAATGCTGGGAAAACTGGGGGGAATTAACTGGGGGGGGAAAAACTGGGGAAATCAGCAGAGCACTGGCAATAGCAAAGCGAGGGGCAGGGTTACCCAGCAGGATCTTTTACCCAATTTTTACGGGGTCAGACCAAGCAAAAAGCCAGACAATCGTACTAATAATTAGATTTTATTAATAAATGTGTTCTCATGCACCAACACACTCGCTCACTCATGCACACAAGGCCTATCAAGAAGGGAAAGAGATGGAAACTGATAGGGGATTCAGTGGAGAGAGTGTAAAGGCGGTGATACTGCACCTATCCCGAAGTCTTCAGTCCGGGAAGCGGCGAGAAGGACGGAGCTCAGCGAAGAGAGGCGGCTGAGGGGATCACTCGGCTAACAGAGTGCCGGTCTGCTAGCATGGCAGGGAGTTCTCCGAAGAGACCCTCAAAAACTGGGACTACTTATAGGGCAGAATGTACCTTGAGGGCAGGCCCTCTACCGGGAAGAACAATGGCCAAAATAAAAGGAAAAACGCTGCACTATAGCAACTTGATAGTTTGCATGATTGGTTCATGCTGATGGACCTCGCCCTCATAGGTTTTTCCAAAGTCAGAGTGGCTCAACCTGGGGAAAACCCGGTAATCTCTTCAAGTTGTCTAGTCTTGGCTGAGGACACTTTGTTCGTGCGGACATGTCTAGACCTCTCCAGTTGGGGAAACGTAACTGGAGATTTTCCTGACCTTGACCTAGTTTCGGACATTTGACCTATTTGTCTTTGCACCCGTCCAGGCAACCTCTCTGGCATGGTGGGCATATTTGATATCAATTTTATATCCCCCCGGGATGCGGTCTGCCACTGGGGTAACATTTTGACCCAGATCTCTGATCTGTTAAGATCATTTTGAAACCTGATCCTGTCCTTTGGGAGGAAGGAAGGCAAGGGCAAACCCCCTCTGAAGAAATTTTGGAAGGAAAAAAACATATAGGTTCATCTTAGGGGCCATTTCCACACAACACTCTTATAGCGCGATGATCCCACTTTCAACCTCCTATGGAATCCTGGGGTTTGCAGTTCCGCGAGGGGCCGGCCGGCCCCTCGCGGAACTGCAAACCCCAGGATTCCATAGGAGGTTGAAAGTGGGATCATCGCACTATAAGATTGTCGTGCGGAAATGTTCTAGGGTCATCATAGGTCAGAAACAACTTGAAGGCACACAAGACCAACATCACAATTCAGCACTTGATTCAGTGGATTTGGGGCTGCCAATAGGATTGAAGCCAAAATCATCCAATCTGATGTGTTATCTAACAGATACCCAAACAAAAGTACAGTTGTGGACTCGAGTCATCAATTACTTTGGGTACCGCATGAACGTATACTTTGGATTTCTGTTTCCAGTGGGCTCCAGAATGCACATTTATAAACTGGTCTTGACCAAACAACATCCAGACATGGGCTGAAATCCAAAACATTTTTGTGCAAGCTTGAGACTAAAGCTGGCAAATGTCAACCGTTTTCAGCAAATTGTTGTTTGGAGTCCATTTCACATGGAACTTGGTAGGAAACAAACGCCTGTGCCGTCACTTGAAATTTTGGTTATATTTCAATTATAAGCCATAGCAGCCAACATCAGCTGGGCAAAGCTGGATAAATTTCCTAGTAACTTATGCAATTCAAAACCTATTGAAAGAGAAGGAGGAGGAGAAGGAAACATAACCCATTCCCTCGCATTCATTTCTCTCCTTAAATTGGCCTCTACCTACGGCTTTCCCATTTGTTGAAGAAAAGCATTGGAGTTCCTTTGTCTTTTCCTTTCCAGGAATAGAGGCAGCCAGCAGGGGGGCAATTTTGGGTGGATGAATGGCAGGAAGAGAAAGGGTTAAGCAGCCCCTTCCTTCAGCTCCACTCTGCTGTTGCTGCTGCTGCGTGCCTTGCAGTCGTTTCCAACTTATGGCAGCCCCAAGGCAAACCTATCACAGGGTTTTCTGAGGCTGAGAGTGTGTGACGCACCCAAGATCACCCAGTGAGTTTCCACGGAAGAGCAGAGAATCGAACCTTGGTCTCCTGGGTGTTAGTCCAAGGCTCGGACCACTCCATCACCCTGGCTCTCAGCGCCACTCTACAAGAGAAGCTTTCTGCTGCCCATTTTAGCAGCTGGGTGAGGTCCAACTCTGGAAAGGAAAGCCAGGGCAGGCCTTTTTGTTTTGTCTTCTTTTCAGACCGGCTTTCTTTTAATTTAGATGGAGAAATTTTTTTTTTATTATTTTATTTTATATAACAAGAAAAGGGAAGTATACTTTGCGTGACTTGAGTCCAAGGAGGCCGAGAAATCAATCATTTCAATGGCCAGGAAAGAGTTGCAACCTCAAATGCGTTGACACAGAATACGATACGTGAGTGACAAGACCACAAATCTCCCTGCCTTTGCTACCAAAATAACATATAAATTAGGATTACATCTTGGACCTTTTGCTCAATAAAAAATTCCAGTGCGACCTCATAGGTTTGGACTCTCCCTTGTTTTGCTTCAGTGAAATAGAAACTTGTTGTTGGAGGTTGTGCTACAGACTGCCCCAAGAAGTGGTGGATGCAGCTACACTGGGGGTATTTCAGTCAGAATCTGGGGGGGAAAGTCACCAGAATCCTTGGTGGGGGAGCTTATATCTTCATAGGTGGATTTAATTACGTGTCTTCACAATTCAGTAAAGAGGTTTCTTAGCATTTCTGCTACACAGCAAGGTATTAGGAGAGCCTAAATGGGCCAAAAATAACCAAACGAATTTCAACAGGGAGAAATGCAAGGTACCACATTTTGGTAGAAAAAAATAAAATGCACAGATAAACGGTGGGTGAGACCTGGTGTGGCCGCAGTACATGTGTAAGTGATCTAGGAGTCGTAGTCGACCACAAGCTGGACATGAATCAACAGCGTGATGAGGCAGCTAAAAAGGCCAATGCGATTCTGGGCTGCATCAATAAGACCATTGTGTCTAGATCAAGGGAAGTGATAGTACCCCTCTATTCTGCTTTGGTCAGACCCCACCTGGAATACTGGGACCAGTTCTGGGCACCACAGTTCAGGAAGGATATGGACAAGCTGGAAGGTGTCCAGAGGAGGGAAACCAAAATGGTAGAAACCTGTGAAGCCCTCTGAGGAGCAGTTTAGGGAGCTGGGGACGTTTAGCCTGGAGAAGAACTATGATAGTCATGTTTAAATATCTGAAGGGGTGTCATCTGGAAGATGGAGCAAGCCTGTTTGCCTTTTTAATTATTATTTTTATATCAAAATTTCCATCCAGTAAAAAATACAGTATCTTTCTACAATTTATACAACCATGTAATAGTAACCCCTTCCTGTTTTAGCCCATTTCCGCACTCGCCCGTTCTAGCGCTATGATTCCACTTCCAACATCCTATGGAATCCTGGGGTTTGCAGCTTCGGGAGGGGCCGGCCGGCCCCTCCCGAAGCTGCAAACCCCAGGATTCCATAGGATGTTGGAAGTGGAATCATAGCGCTAGAACGGGCGAGTGCAGAAATGGGATTAGTCACCCTTATTCCTTATTTTGCATTTTCCCCAAATTATTTACTATTTCTGGAATCTTCTTTATCTGAAACCACTTTGCATGAAATATCTGAGCAAGGCTGTTATCTGCTGCTCCAGAAAGCAGGACATGGAACGCTGGCTTCAAACTACAGGAAAAGAGATTCCACCCAAACATGAGGAAGAACTTCCTGATGGTAATAGCAGTTCGACAGTGGGATCCACTGCTGCCCCGGTGGAGCACGGTGGAGTCTCCTTCTTTGGAGGTGTTTAAAGAGAGGTTGGATGGCCATCTGCTGGAAGTATTTTGATTGAGTCTTCCTGCATGGCAGAAGGGGGTTGGACTGGATGGCCATCAGAGTCTCCTCTAATTCTGTGGTTCTATGTATATGTAAAGTTATATAATGTAACAGGTCATATAGGATTCCAGTGGTTGCTTTCTTGGACTACACTACCCAAGTCCTCCAGGCACCAGGGCCAGTGGCGGAGGATGGGTTTTCCATTACGGAGTATAAACCTATATTCACACAGTTACGTGGTGGTTGCACTTCACCACCCTTCTGTTGAACACCAGCACTGTGTAACCAATGGTGCGTCTGCTAATGTGCCAGCTATTTGCCTCATTGTGAAACGGAGGATGCACTGGGACTGTTTCTGGAATCCCAGCAAATCTACTGGTACACTGAAAGCACTGACAAAGAGTTACACAGCCACCCAAGAACACGCAACCCCATGACTGGAATTCCGTTGCTTAGTTCCAGCTAGATTCTATCTGTTGACTCAACCGTTGAATGGGAAAGTCAACACGTGGGTAAATCCGATTGATTCAGAGGCTCTAGTTGGAAGCAACAACAGGAGGTTGACCTACGTGAACTGATTATGCTTACGAAACTCATCGTCATCTTTTTAATTCTTATCCCCCCTCTTCCCATGGCTGGAGGCAGGGTACATCGTAAATGAAAATACAGCTAAAAATACATAAAACCATTTAAAATATACTAATTTAAAATTCATAGTTAAAAAGTAACTGGTGAAAGGGATAAGTCTTTGGTACTTCTTTTTAAATTCAGACAGCATGGTCAGCTGTCAAATCTCTTCTGGCAGGTTGTTCCACAGTCTAGGGGTGGCCGAAGAAAAGGTCTTCTGGGCAACCGTTGCCAGTCTGGTCCTGGTCGGTTTAAGTCAATGGCCCCCAGAAGACCTGAGTGTATGGGGCAGATTGCATGGGAGGAGGTAATCCTGCAGGTGGCTTGGACCCAAACCATGTAGGGCTTTAAAGGTAATAACCAACACTTGGTATTTTGCCCAGAAACTAATACACAGCCAGTGGAGTGATGTTAATATTGGTGTGATATGCTCATTCCTCGATGTACCTGTAATCAATCTGGCTGCCATATTTTGGACCAGCTGGAGTTTCCAGCCTTGGTACAAAGGTAGCCCAATGTACAAGACATGGCAGAATACCAACCTTGAAGTTACCAGCACACATACTGCCATCTTTAGGTCTTCCAGTTGGCACAGTTGGCATGTCAGCCAAAGCTGATAAGACTTAGGCAACCAGGGACTGAATATCATGCCCTCCAATATTTCACATTTCACCCATGGACAAGCAACATCCGCATGTGGTCAAGATGGCAACAATTATTAATGAGGAAGAACAGACCAGCTAAGAGAGGTTCCAGCAGTTAGCTTTTGCCTGAGCCCACCAGGAAGGGCGAGACTCTGATCTGTCCCCCTACAGAGTTAAGTTAATTCAAACTATTTTTGCCATTTGAACTCAATTTGCCACAACTGAAGTAAGCTAAGGACAAAGGGGGCGTGTGGGAGGAAGGGAGAAACTGGGACCTTGAAAAGGAACTGAAAAAGTGGGCTGACAGCATTAATCAGAACTGACCCCGCTGGATTGGGACAGTTGAGGAGCATGAAATATGTTCATCGCACAATGGCAGAACTGGTACAACTGGTGGGAGAATTTACTCTAGCTCTGTCACTGAATAGCAGATAGAAGCAGGTGACCTCTTTAACGTACTACGGTTAAAAGCAACCAGGTCCCTACAATTACATCTTTGCAGCAGCCTGCTAGTCAAGAAGTAGATTCTCCCAGGGAAGCATAACATGAGGTCAAACATTGGGGCTTACCAGGGAGTACGTCCTGCTGAACACCTGTTTTCAAATAATCATCATACTGTTGATTGCACTGAAGGGGATCAGGGAAGAAGGTGCAAGAAACTGGAAAATTTGACTTGGTGACCAAACTTCCCCAAGAAATTCATAGCTTGCTCAGAGCTTGGACAAATCTCTCTCTCTCTCTCTCTCTCTTTCTCTCTGGAGTACATTTCTCAGAATCCTCCAGCCAAGTGTGGCCACCATGATGTCTGGAGATTATAGAAACTGTTGTCCAAAAAGGGTTGTGTAGTGGATGGGGATTTGGGAACTTGTAGAGACCCAGTATGGCGTCGTGGTTAAAGCATTAGACTACGGCTTTGGAGACCAGGGTTTGATTCCCCTTTCAACCATGAAAACCCACTGGGTGACTTTAGGTGCATCAAATACCCCCAAAACCCCATGATGAGGTTGCCATAATCAGAAACGACTTTAAGGGACACAACATCAAGAACAACAAAGTCCAAAAAAACCCGATTCTGCTGGATTTGGGGTACTGAGCATTGTTGTCCCTCCCAGAACTGCAAACCCCAGGATTCCATAGGAGGTTGAAAGTGGAATCATCGCGCTATAAGAGTGTCGTGCGGAAACGGCCATAGAGTTGGAAGAGACCACAACGGCCATCGCGTCCAGCCCCCTGCCGTGCAGGAGCAAACACTCACGGCACCCCCAGCAAATGTCCATCCAGCTTCTGATTATATGACTGAAACATTTTTCTTTGCTTTCTCAAGGGGAATTTTACAATTGTTTTCTTTTGGGTGTGTTGAGATAAGTGAGGGAAATGTGCAGTGAAACCTCACAGAGTCTGTGTGTTCCTCTCTGGCAGATACGTCCTTGCCTGGTTCCTTTGTACCTTCCCACTGGTCAGCACGGATGCCATCGAGCTGATCGACATGTTTGGGGAGATTCAGTCCCCCAGCTATCCCGACTCCTACCCCAGTGATGCAGAAGTGACCTGGAACATTTCAGTGCCGGATGGATTTCGCATCAAGCTCTACTTCATGCATTTTGACCTCGAGTCCTCCTACCTGTGTGAATACGACTATGTAAAGGTGAGTGCCGCTTCGCTTCGTCTGGACTGAGAGAATTATTTCCTTCACCCATGCCCTGAGGCCTTATGGGCAGGTCAGGTGATAGTCTCCATCATCCCCACTCAGGTTTGGGGCTGATGGGAACAGTGGTCCCAAATTCTAGGATGGTGCCGAGCTGAAGACTGGTACGTTTATTGCTTTAGAATGTCATCCTGCCTGCATTCTGATAATCCTGCAGCTACTCTAATGAGAATTTCTAGAATTATTCCTAGAATTAAAAGCAGTACGCTGTTTGACACCTCTGCCCCTCTACATTTTATGTTTCCAGCTCACACATGAACACACATGAACTTGGAGATATGGAATAGGAAGACACAACACAGGCCATTTCCACACTAGAGTGTAATAGTGCTATTATTCCACTTTCAACATCCTATGGAATCCTGGAGTTTGCAGTTTAGGGAGGAGCCTTTGAGGAGTCCATAGGATGTTGAAAGTCGAATAATAGCACTATTACAGCTAGTGTGGAAATGGCCAGAGTTAGGCTGGGAAATCGCTGAATACCTATTAAATTTGCACTTAGAAGACAATTTCATTTTGGTCTGTTTCTTAAGAATTTACTAAGAAACTTTGCACCCTAAGCAGTTATAGTATTGTGATTACACTTTAACTGTCATTGCTGCATCTTATGGAATCCTCATGTCTAGATCAAGGGAAGCACTTCTGCTTTGGTCAAACCCCAGCTGGAACACTGTGTCCAGTTCTGGACACCACAATTCAAGAAGGATATTGACAAGCTGGGACACATCCAGAGGAGGGTGACCAAAATGGCGGGAGGCCTGGAAACCATGTCCTATGAGTAGCGGCTTAGGAAGCTCGGTATGTTTAGCCTGGAGAAGAGAAGGTTAAGAGCCAACATGATAGTTATGTTTAAATATTTGAAAGGATGCCATAAAGAGGATGGAGCAAGCCTGTTTTCTGCTGCTCCAAAGACTAGGACATGGAGCAATGACTTTAAACTTCAAGAGATTCTACTTACCCATTAGGAAGAACTTCCTGACAGTCAGAGCTGTCTGGCAGTGGAATCTGCTGCTGCCTCAATGGAGTGTAGTGGAGTCTCCTTCTTTGGAGTTTTTAAAGAGAGCCTGGATGGTCGTCTGTCAAAGGGAGTACATGTACTCCTGCATGGCAGAATGGGGTTCGACTGGATGGGCCTTGGGGTCTCTTCCAACTGTATGATTCTATGAGGTCTAGGGAGAGGCCTTTGGAATTCTCAGCCAAAGAGCTCTAGCACCTCCCCAAACTGCAAAGCCTGGGATACAGACATGGCAATTCAAGTGAAATCATAGTAACTCTGTTATGCGAAGGGGCCCTAGGACTGGCAGATCCTGTCCTAGTCAGAAGAAATAGAGTCAGAACAAACTGAAGATTTTCTTCTTTTTTCCTGTCTCTGTTTTTCTTCTTTTCTATTTTTTATGTTTTTCTATCCTTTTTCCCCCCTCTTCTCTCTCTGAGACAGGAAGAGAGATAAATAGAGAGAGACTTTGTTTAGGGAGAGAGACTTTTCACCCTGACCTATAACTGTGCTGTCAATTAAAAGCTGGTTTGTCTCATTTATAGTTACTGTGCATGTCTCATTTGTTTAGTTCCAATTTAAACATGCTTTTTCATTGTCCAGACACTCCAGGAGAAAAGCCAGCTTTTGTACAATCCTGGGAATATCATTTGCAGAGAACGAGTTTGCATGAATTCACACTCACACAACACTGTGAGAAACAGCAAGTAATATAGAATTTAAGCACACTGATTTATAACGACAGTTATTCAGCACATGAATCTAACAGGGAACCCTTAAGGAAAAGTGGAAATCACAATGCTGTCGAATTCCAGTTTCTGGCATTCCTCACCATTCACTGTGCCGTTTAAGGCTGCTGGCGGTTGCAGTCCAACAATTGCCATTTCCGCACGCGGCGAGGGAATCGCTCCCTGCCGCTACTCACCGGATCTTATTTGGATCCGGTCCGGTCCAGGGCGAGGAGGAGCAGTGCGTGATCGTGGATCCGCACTGCTCCGGCGTCCAAAATGGCGGCTTCCGGTTGGTCGTGGGTCACGACCAACCGCTGAAGCTCGCCGGCCTAAAGCCCGCCCTCCACAGATCGCAGGCTCGCGTCGGTGTGAGCCTGCGAATCTGCATTGGAGAGCGGGCACGCAATGGCGTGTGCTGGTATTTGGAAAAACCCGAAAAATCAGGTTTTTCAAAAACAGGCTGGAGGACCACTTTCGGTCACTCCGGAGCGGACTGAGGTGTGGATCTACGCTAAGTAGTCTGGACCCAGTCCGCTCCGATGTGCAGACGTCCTCCGTGGAGGACGCACTGCACCGTGGTTGTTTTTTAACCCGTGCGGAAATGGCCAATATCTGAAGGGCCTCACAATTCCCACCTCTGCGCTGACCTCCTAGGGCTTCATGGTTCCCAAGCCTTTTATCATTTTGATCACTCTTCTCTGGACGCATCTCCCGCAGTAGCATGTTCCGTCACCTCTCTGAAGCATCTCTAAGCTTTCGCACTTCTCACAAGCTGGTCATCCCCACTGGGCAATTGTCTCTTGTGATCTCTGTTGCTCCTACAGGGATGCTCACCCCAATAAAGGTAACCTATACCATCATAACATTAACCCTTCCTTTAACTGAAGAAGAGTCTATTCTCCTCAGCTGTGCTGTTAAGATAACAGAAGAGCCCATTATCACAACAGCATTCCTCACTTACAGTTTAACAGAGTAGATCTCCCATGTGCAGAGGCAGTACACCTCTCAGCTTTCCAACAGCTTTCCCCTTATAGCTCCACCTCTTTAAAAGAAAGTCAGAGATGTGCTTTTTTTATTAGTTTTAAGGAGTGGAGCTGTAAGGGAGAAGGCGCCAGAACATTCCCCAATGTGACAGATTAATTCTCTCTCCCCCTGCTTCTCAGCTTCCACTTAAAGTAAAAGCACATGATTCTCACCTTCCTGCTACCTTTTGGCATAACGAATTATTCTGGACGTGAGAGTTTTTCAAAAGAAACTTGAAACAAAAAGATTCCACGCCGGTTGGAATTGTTGTGCCGCTGAATGAAGCAGACTTTTTCTTACCAGGCTTCTGGTGTTACGTAGCTGCTACATTCTTCTTGCAAAGTGTGGATGGTGGGGGATTTCTGTGGCAGTTTTGAAGGTGACCAACAAATAACTTGGAAGAATCTGAAAGCTCACGCAGCTGTTTCAGACAAGGAGTTCCACTCATCTGGGAGCGTTTGCAAACACACAATTGTATACGTATGCTTTACGCCTGAGTCCTTAATACCACTTACTACCGAATCAGAAGAAATGGGTTTATATCCACAAAAGCTCGTATGAAATTAAAACCCACTTGTCTTAAGTGTTCTGCTCCCTTCCTTTCTGCTTTGTATGCTGCAAGAGACTAACACAGCTACTTCTTTGAAAACTAACACAGACAGTTGTCGACGTAACCGTCACCAACCTGGGCCTTCCAATATGTGTTGGACTACAACCCCCAGAATCCCACAGCCAGTGTCTTTACCAGCCTCCCATTAAAATCGTAAACTCATAGAATCATAGAGCTGGAAGGTATCACAAAGGGCATCTAGTCCAACCCCCATGAGAGTGCAGGAATTCACAGCTAAAACAACCCTGACTTCTCAGCCATCCAGCCCTTTAACAAAGACGTGTCCACAGCCTTCCAAGTGAGTGTACTCTATTCTTGAAAAACCCTGACCATCAGAAAGTTTTTTCCAGTGTTTAATCAGAAACTTTATTTCCTGTTAGTTGAATCCATTGGTTCAGAGCCTACCCAATAAAAAACCAGGTTTGCTCCAACTTCTACATTAGCATCTCACAAACATTGGTCCTCCAGAGGTTTTTGGACTTCATCTCTTAGAAGCCCCATCCAACGTGGCCAAAGGTGGGGAAGAGAGGCCCCAGAATGCTTTACAGAGCGTGCATGAAATGTATAAAGGGCAGAACACTAGCTACCTCCAGTATACTTATAAGAGAGGAAGAGAGCATAGATCTACAGTTGGCCCTCCGCATGCACAAGGGTTAAGGATGCAGGGCCCCTGGAAAAGTGGGAAAATTGCAGATATCAAAGTCTGTGAGTGCTTGTGTTTGGGAAGGAGTCCAAGGCATGGTGGGGAGGCACCCAAGGTCCAAACCAGGTCAGGGAAAGAGGAGAGGGTTGACATAATGGTCCTATAGCTCCTCTCTCTTGCCCATCTCCTTCCCTAGGTGGCTGGCCGTTGGACATCAGAAAAGGGTTTACAGTACTGAGATATCAGGCCCTGAACCAAGCTTAGCTGGCCAAGCCGTGGCTGGTGGAAGAAAAGGAGGACCAGAGGCAGGTTTTTAAGGGGCTGCGTGGGCTGATCAGTGTTGCCAAGAGAGAAGGGCCATTTCCGCACGAGACGGTTACAGCGCGATGATTCCACTTTCAACATCCTATGGAATCCTGGGGTTTGCAGTTTCGGGAGGGGCTAGGCGGCCCCTCCCGAAACTGCCAACCCCAGGATTCCATAGGATGTTGAAAGTGGAATCATAGCGCTGTAACCGTCTCGTGCGGAAAAAGTGAAGGTTCTCTCAGAAAAGAAGCACTTGAGGTTGAGGGGAGGCAGCCGTTGGAGAAATCTGCAAATAATCAAATCCGTGAAAGTTAAACCTGCAAATGTGGAGGGCCAACTGTACAAGTCAGGCCACCAAAATGGAAATTATAAGAGAAGTGAAGACTGGTGAAAGAAAAAAGTGTTCCTGGATGCATTTTGGAAGAAACTTTCGAGTGGTCTTTAGAAGGTTGAAAAAGTTTCTGTTTACTTATGCAAGGCTCACTTAATCTGATTGTTTCATTTCACATGTGCAAAGAGTTAGTTTTGGATATAGTGTCGTTGTTGTTGCTGCTATTGTTGTCGTTAGCCTGAATCCTTTATGAAAGTTACATCTTCGTAAGCAGACCTGCACGTGTGGGAATTAGAACTGGGCAGCTTTGGCCATTTCTGCACTAGCCTGTCATAGCGCTGTGATTCCACTTGCAACATCCTATGGAATCCTGGGGTTTGCAGTTTCGGGAGGGGTCGGCCAGCCCCTCCCTAAACTGCAAACCCCAGGATTCCATAGGATGTTGCAAGTGGAATCATAGCACTATAAGAGTCTAGTGCGGAAATGGCCTTTGTAACGTCTGTACCCAGTAAAGGGCTGCTGTTACGTTACTATGAAGCAGAACCAGCAAAGTGGCCAATGTTCCTGATACACTTTAAGCAATAATGCACATCGGGCACTCTTGCCACTGTTCCAATGTGCACCTTCCCAATTCGCTAACCAGGTTTCTTAGCACCTCTGCTACTGAGCGAAGTAGATATAAAGTTATGTTAAGGTGATACAGGAGTCCAGCAAACATCATTATTAATATGATTACTATTATTACAACTTCTAATATCTCTATTCCCCTGGACAGCTTCCCTGTTTTCTAGCCTCCATTCCTGATGAATTGTTGTCTCTTTTTATTATCTTTTTAACTTCCAGGCGTAATTGTTGGCTTCTTATGTTAATCCGCAGTTCCCGAGAACACTCATTACTTGTTTTTTTCTGACATTTGCCTTTTTGGAGATGCTTTGATACATTTTGTTAGCATCTGTATCCCACCTTTCAGGGTATCTAAGGTGCTGAACTTACTGGGAAAAGGACTGTTGAGCACCTGAACAGGAGCCACTGTAAATTTTGGACTTAAACCCAGAGAGGATTCAAATTTCACTGCTCTATTCTCAAAGATTTCCTGATGCTGCTGCTCTGGGGTCAGGACCAGCAGACAGAATGAGGAAAGTACTTTAGGTGGCAGATTTTGAGGTCAAATAGCAGTGGTGAAGTGTTTCAAGACATAGCTATACCCATTAGGCTACCCCATTGCCCATAAGTACAGAGATTTCATTCCACTGGTATCAAAGTAAGTTTGCTTTTTGTAGAATCGTAAAGTTGGAAGAGATTGCAAGTGCTCCCTTCCAGTCCAACTCCCTCCTGCCATGCAGGAAGACACCAACAAAGTATTCCTAACAGATGGCCAGCCAGCCCTTGTTTAAAAGCCTCCAAAGGAGGAGACTCCACCACACTCCAGGGCAGCAGCAGCACTGTCAAACTGGTTTTACCATCAGGAAGTTCTTCTTAATGTTTAGGTGGAATCTCTTTTCCTGAAGTTTGAAGCCATTGCTCCATGTCCTAGTCTCTGGAATGCAGAAATTAGGCTTGCTCCGTCCTCCAGATCACTTTCCTTCAGATACTAGGAGGGGAAATCATCCTGGCTTTTGCTTCAGATAGCAAAATGTCTGGTGCCACTCATGCCCCAGATCTTTTGCATTACTGATTCAGAAGTGATAGAGGCCTTTCATCTGAAGGCAATAGCAAACCTTCTCTGAAGATATCTTAGATCATAGAATCATAAAGTTGGAAAAGACCCCAGGGGCCATCCAGTCCAACCCCATTCTGCCATGCAGGAAAACACAATCAAAGCACTCTCGACAGAGGGACATCCAGCCTCTGTTGAAAAACCTCCAAAGAAGGGAAACTCTACCACACTCCATTGAGGCAGCAGCAGATTCCACTGTCAAGAAAATTGTCTTGCCAAGAAAGTTTTCTCGCCAAAATTTTCTTGCTAGGTGATAAGTCAGGGTTAATTCAAAGGCACGTAACAACAAAGCCTGACTGATTCAAAGGATCTACTCTAGACGGGACTAGCAATTGCGTTGGTAGCAACTGGTCCCCTAGATTCAGGGGTCTACTCTAGCTGAAACTACCCTAAACTGGAGCCATCTGTTTTTGCATCAAAGGCAGACGATCCCATAAACCTCTCTCCGCCCCAAAGCACATCAAAGGCCTCGCAGCCTCCAGGCCAAACAAGTCGCCTGAGGCAACGGCCTCATCTGTCTAATGACGGGGCCCTCCCTCTATAAAAGCACCCCAGGGACTCACTGGCTGGGAGTCAGGCTATTTTTGGTGAGAAAGGCATTAGAGCTGACAACCTTTTAGCATCAAACAGCTGCTTAGCCAGCTTTTGCTCCAAAACATCCCAGAATTGTGGAGCTGGGAGGCTTTTGTTATGCTGGGGAGAGCTGGAGAGAGTTTGTTTTGCATTTTTGAAGTCAGCAGGGCTGGAAAACCTCTGGGGAATCTCAGCACAACGGGTTTTAAAAGGCACAGAAGCAAACAATGAGTGAGCAAGAGAAAGGAGTGGAGGTATCTCTCTCTCTCTCTCTCTCTCTCATTCTCTATCTCCCTCCATCCCTTTGAGAGCTCCTTTCTCCAGGCATTCTTCAAATTTTAGAAAGAGGTCTGGAAACCCAATTAGCATGTTTATTTAAATCCAAGATGAGCAACTATCATAGAATCATAGAACTGAAGAGCCAGTATGATGTGGTTTGAGGGTTGGAATATGACCCTGGAGATCAGGATTCGATTCTGTGCTCAGCCGTGGAAACCCACTGGGTGACTTTGGGCTTGCAACACACTCTCGGCCCCAGGAAACCCTGGGATAGGTTCGCCTTCGGGTCACCATAGTCAGAAATAACAGCACACAACAACAACAACAGAGGTCATTTCTGCACCAGACTGTTATAGTGCTATTACTCCACTTTCAACGTCCTATGGAACTAAACTGCAAATACCAGGATTCCAAAGCATGTTGAAAGTGGAATAATAGCACTATAACAGTCTAGTGTGGAAATGGCCAGAGTTGGAAGGGACCACAAGGGCTATCCAGTCCAACCCCATTTCTGCCAGGCAGGAGGATACAACCCAAGCGCTCTCCAACAGAGGGCCATCCAGCCTCTGCTCAAAAACCTCTAGAGAAGGGCCATTTCCACACTAGCCTGTTATAGTGCGATGATTCCACTTTCAACATCCTCTGGAATCCTGGGGTTTGCAGTTCCGGGAGGGGCCGGCCGGCCCCTCCCGAAACTGCAAACCCCAGGATTCCAGAGGATGTTGAAAGTGGAATCATCGCGCTATAACAGGCTAGTGCGGAAATGGCCAAGGAGACTCCACCACACTCCCAAACAGCAACGGATTCCACTGTCAGTGGCTAGGGGCCACACTGGCCCATCCAGGGGACCTTCGTTACCCGGATTTCTGGGGGTCCCGTGAGGAACACCAAATTGCTCTCAAAATTGTACAAGTTGGGCAAATTAGTCAAAGAGCACAAGTTAGCACTGCGAGAGGCAGGGCAACGTAGCGAGATCTTTTACCCAATGTCTACGGGGTCAGGCCGAGCCAAGGAGCAAACCGGAGTGAAATAACAGATGTGATTTTTATTAAAAAATACAATCAATCAGTGTATGCAACACAAACATGCAAAGAAACTATAGAAATAAAGGTTGGAGTGGGATAGAGGGATTTTTAGAGGAGTTGTTGGTGTGGGTGATACTGCACCTGTCCTGAAGCCCGGTCGGAAGCGGAGAAGCCGGGGAGCGTGGATCTCAGCACGTGGGACCGAGGGGAAGGCCCGCCGGACAAAGCGACAGCAAGGTGGGATGGAAGCCAAGAGCGATCCGAGGAAGCGCTCAAAGTCAGGGGTTTTTATAAGGAGAATTGTGACCGCAGGCTAGGTCGGACTTGGGGAAAACAATGGATTTGGGGCTGGAGACAAAGCCTCTGAAAAGTCATAATTTGAATGATTGAATTATAGCCAAATTGTCAATGGGATAGCCGGTATGCAAACGCGGAGTACTTGAGCATTGTATAGCTTGATCGTCAAGCTGCCAGCGCGGGGCAGAGAATTCTTTGAAAGTTGCGTGCATACATAATTAAGGTACTTGCCTTGAGGTTTCCTTAAGCTGCGAGTCGGCTATTTCCGGCCTGCCTGTATTGTGTTGGAATATTACGGCGATTATCGGCCGAGCCTGCGTGTGTGCTTGTCCAGGGGCCTCGCAAGCACACGGAGGGGAATGGGTATGTGAAGCCGAATTATTGATATCAAGAGATATCTTTTTATATTCCCCAAGCTCGGGCTAGCCAGGGCAGTAACAACTTGGAAGGCCACACACTCTTGCCACTTCTGGAAAAAAAAAATTAAAAATTGCCCTCATATTTTTGTCATCATTCTGTAAGAGACTGTGCAGAATTTTCACCATGTTGGGATGAGGGCATTACAGGCTGTTTTGCACATCCTCTAACATTTCACAGATGAAAACCAGGATATATGTGGCCAAGCCACACTGGAGAGTAGCCAAGATGGCAAAAGTTATTACTGAGGAAGAACAGACAAGCAAGGACAGGTTGCAGTAGTTTGCTTTTGCCTAAGCCGGCGGGGAAGGACAAGATTCTTTCTCTCCTGTCCTCTCCTCCCTGCTGAGTTAACTGAGGACAAATATTTTTGCACTTTGAACTCACATTTGCAGCAATTGATGTAAGCTGAGGACAAAGAGGGAAAGTGGGAGGAGGAGGAGAGAGAAACTGGGGCATTTTAAAAGCAGCTGAAAAAGTGGGATGGCAGAGGATTAATCAGGACTGTCCCTACCAAATCAAGGGATGGCTTTAGGCTCAGGAGATGCCTTTTTTAAAGCAGGAAGTAAACTGGAAGTCAACTTCAAGTTCACTTTCTGGGGGTTTTTTGTTTGTTTTTTTAAAGCCTCTCCTCAGCCTAAAATAGGAGAAGAGCCAAAAATGTAGTAGCAAAATTATGTAGTAAAATGTAGTAGCTCCCACACCCCCGGGATAATATTTGGGGCCAAAAAAATTGGAGGGGGTGCTACAGGTCCTGAGTGGACTGCACTTCCCCACTTCTAAACTTTATGATGGGAAAAATTTGACCAGGAACCACTAAGAAGAACTGGAGGCAGTAGAAGGAAGGCGATCTCATCCGTATGTTCAGAAAGCAATGGCAGTTGTGAAAAACTGCAAAGCTTCACATCAGTGTAAATCCTTTGTTCAGGTAATCAGAAGACCGCCAAGAAACTTGCAAGTCTGAGAGCCTTGAAGCCTTTTTTTCCAAGGCAAGACACAGATTAAACGCAGGTGGGGTGGCTGAATTTAATGAGGCAGGCCATTTCCGCACTCGAGTGTTATAGCGCTGTTATCCCACTTTCAACATCCTATGGAATCCTGGGGTTTGCAGTTCCGGGAGGGGCCAGCTGGCCCCTCCCGAAACTGCAAACCCCAGGATTCCATAGGATGTTGAAAGTGGGATAACAGCGCTATAACACTCGAGTGCGGAAATGGCCAAGGTTACATTCCTGAATCCAAATGTTGGTTCCCAGCTCAAGTAGACTCATTCAACCAATGGGAGTTACCTAAGTGCTGTCTTACCTTTCTGCAACTGAGTCAATTGCAGGTGGGACTAGAATTTGGCTGTAGGCCAAACTGTGAGAATCATGTGACCTTCCAGAGATTATTGGAGCGCAGTTCCCAGTAGCCCTGGCCAGCAAAGCCAATGGTGTGGAATGCTGTGAGTTGCAGTCCAACAACATCTGGATTCCCACTCTTGATCTAGGCCATGGCATCTCCATGAAATCTTGAGATGGTGTCCCGAGCAGAAGCTCAGAAATGTTACTGGCTGGCTGGGGACAATGGGAGCTGTAGTCCAAGACATCCAGAAGGCCCCAGGTTGAGAAAGGTCGTACCTCAAGCAGATCTGATCAGGAATAGTTTGCCCACATCTAGTTTGGCCTGACTGTGATCTTTTCCCGCTTGTACCTAGAAGGTTTCCTCTTTGGTGGCTCTCAAGTTCATGTGTGCTCCATCTGAACTACCATTTCTCCACCCACAGCTCCCACGAAGGGGAAATGCTCCCATTTCTCAGAAGGAAAAACTGAAAAGTAAGGAGAGGAAACACATGGCTCGAAAACACAGTTTCAGTTTTTTGGCTCAAGAAGGGAGGAACATCTTGAGCTGGCGCGGCACATTCCATGGAAGCAGCTAAGGGCAGACTTGACTCTGGAAGGTCTAAGCAGTTCCATATTTCTGTGGCTTTGGCAGCTCCCCTGATGCCGCAGAATGAGCACAGAATGAATCTTTGTGGTCCAACCTCTTCTCTTTACAACCGGCAGAGACCGTTCCCTGGGGGAACCAGAGCGTTGGCCATGGTTCCTTTCTATGCATTTTTTTCCCCAAGCGTCCATGGAATTTCGAAACGGCTCTCATAGATCACGGCTTTGTTTTGCTTCTCTAAAGAAACACATAACTAATTCGAGCATTTATGTGTTTCTGGTTTTACAGCTATTCAGCCAGCCTGGCAGAATCTGGCATGGTGTGCAGCCCAGGCCATGTGTGCTTCTGTCAAAAATGAGAACAATCTGAAATTCAGTTGCAAGAATTCAGAATCGGCCCAAAGAGAACTTTAATCTCATGGCCTGCAGATGGGCATGTTTGCGAGCCTTAGCCACAGAACGAGTCAGGGGCTCTGTAAGGCGTGGAAGTCACCCACAAACGCCACTGGAAGTGAAGGATAGCATCGTTTCATCCATGAGATCGAGAAACTTGCTTTTGGATGGATTTGTAATTGATTAAACGACCAAACTCAAAAGGCGCTCACCAATGGCTCCTCTTCATCCTGGAGAGAAGTGACTAGTAGGGTGCCACAGGGTTCTGTCCTGGGCCCAGGGCTGTTCAACATCTTTATAAAGTATTTGGATAGTCGAATAGAGGGCAAGCTTATGACACAAAATTAAGAGGGGTAGCTAATACCCCAGAGGAGAGGGCCAGAATTCAAAATGACTTTAAGAGATTAGAATGCTGGGCCAAAACTAACAGAACGATTTTCAACAGGGAGAAGTGTAAGGTACGAGACTTAGGCAGAAAAACATGACATGCACAGATATAGGATGAGTGACACTTGGCTTGATCATAGTACATGTGAAAGGGATCTAGGAGTCTTAGTAGACCAGATGCTGAACATGAATCAAAAGTGTGACATGGCAATTTTAAAAAAGCCAATGTGATTCCAGGTTGCATCAATAGCACTATAGCATCTAGGGCCATTTCCACACTAGCCTGTTATAGCGCTATGATTCCACTTGCAACATCCTATGGAATCCTGAGGCCGGCCCCTCCCGAAACTGCAAACCCCAGGATTCCATAGGATGTTGAAAGTGGAATCATAGCGCTATAACAGGCTAGTGCGGAAATGGCCTAGGTCAAGGGAAGCAATAGTACCCCTCACTTGGAATACTGTGTCCAGTTTTGGGCACCACCGTTCAAAAATGATATTGACAAGCTAGAATAGTAATACCATTCCATTCTGCTTTGGTAAGACCCCACTTCTGGGCACCACAGTTCAGGAAGGATATTAACAAGCTGGAATGTGTCCAGAGGAAGGCAACCAAAATGGTAGAAAGCCTGGAAACCATGAAGCCCTATGAGGAGCGGGTTAGGGAGCTGGATACATTTAGCCTGGAGAAGAGAAAGTTAAGAGGCGACACGACAGCCTTGTTTAAATATTTGAAGGGATGTCATACGGAGGATGGAGCAAGCCTGTTTTTTGCTGCTCCAGAGACTAGGGCATGGAGCAATGGGTTCAAATTGCAGGAAATGAGATTCCACCTTAACATTGGAAAGAACTTCCTGAGGGTAAGATCGGTTTGAGGTGTAATATGCCGTCTTGGAGTGGGTGGAATTTCCTTCTTGGGAGGTTTTTAGAGAGAGGCAGGGTGACCATCTGTCAGAAATGCTTTGATTGCCTCTTCCTGCATGGCAGGATGGGGCTGGACTGCCTGGCCCTTGCAGTCTCTTCCAAGCCTAGTATTCTACGATTCTAGGAAGGGGAAAACGGAGGAAGAAGGGGGGTATTTTGAGGGATGTGGTTATGGAAGGTGGAAATTAAGGTATTCTCATCCCACCCAGAAAATATTTTCCTTCAGTCCTCAAATTTCTAGTATTGCAGAGAGCGAGACGCTGAAAATCATTCACACCTAGACCTCTTCTGTGCGCTGTGCTTGAATTCCCACGATATCACTCTGTTTGCCCCTTTTCTTTGCATGCCTAAACTCTCTTTCTAAACGCTCAGGTGATGTTTCAAGTTACCACAAAGCTAGAATTATGCAGAGTGAAGTTAAAAAATCATTGGGGAGGAAGTATTCTTATTTGGAAGACAATGGCTTCATTCCCACCCCCTCTGCTACCCTCCTCGGGTGACAACAAAATAAAACCTGTTTAGAAGCACTATATTTCTAAATGCTTTTGTTGCCTATTTCTGCATGGTAAAGGGTTGGACTAGATGGCCCTTGGATTCTGTTCAAATTCTGTGTTTTGGTGTTTCTGAATATCCGTTGACAAAAGGCAATTGATGCCCATTTGTTACCTGGACAAGTACCTCATTACTGAGTCCGAAGTCATTTCCGCACTAGACTGTTACAGTGCTATTGTTCCACTTTCAACGTCCTATGGAATCCTGGGATTTGCAGTTTGGGGGGGGGCTTTGAGGCCGCTCCCTAAACTGCAAACCCCAGGATTCCATAGGATGTTGAAAGTGGAATAATAGCATTATAACAGTCTAGTGTGGGAATGGCCCAAGTCTGGCCTTCTACTTCAGAGAAGCCATTTCGGCTGCAAATAGCATGTCGTCTTCTGTGGGCCATCCCAAAACCAACCCCTTCCCCAAAAGAACCAAGAAAGGCCTCTGACAGTAAAGTAAAGCAAGAGAGGGATCATCCACTCTGGTTAATGTGCGCTGCCCTGCCGAGGTCTGTATACTTTTCTGTAGATCATTTACTTCCCCGGAGCGAGCTGGTAATTAAATCTTGGCTGTTCCTTTGGCGGGATTCTCCCTCCAAGGTCATGATGTCGACTTGTTCACTAGAGAAGATCGGTCCCTGAGGAGAAGCATCCTTTGCCGAAAAGTGGGGAGTTGCCGGGGAGGGGGGTGGATTGTAAAAACATGCAGCCTTCTGGAACAATAGCCGTTTCTGTGGGCTTTCTTGGAAGCTGGGTTAAAAGTAATCATGTCTCTGTTTCCCTTTTTAGCCCAGTAGTCTGAGACATTGGCTTTTCGTGAAGTTGGCCAAAGCCTTGGCATTTGGCTCGGAGACTCTAGGTTGTTTGTCTCCTTCTCAGATTCTCTGTGGGGAGAAGAGTCAGATTACTGTCCTCGGGGAGCTGAATCAAGGGGGTGGACTCTTTTCTGCTTGGCTTCAAAGGCATTGGGGATTAGCTCAATCAGATTCCACCACAACTACCATTTTCACCCAGGCTTTGCTTCTTGATGTACCATCAGATGCCTTCACCGGTAACCAAATGCTCCTGGCTTTCAACTCTGGCCCACAAGAATTGGACCCTGAGGTCCCATTGCCTGTGATACAGAACAAGATGGTGTCCTCTCCCTTTCATAGAATCATAGAGTTGGAAGAGACCTCAGGGGCCATCCAATCCAGCCCCCTGCCATGCAGGAACCCACATCAAAGCGTCCTAACAGATGGCCATCTAGCCTCTGTTTAAAAATCTCCAGAGAAGGAGGAGACTCCACCACACTCCGAGGCAGCTGATTCCACTGCCAAACAGCTCTGAGCATCAGGGAGTTATTCCTGAGGTTCAGGTGGACTCTTCTTTCCTGCGGTTTGAATCCATTGCTCCTTGTACTAGTCTCTGTAGCAGTGGAAAACAATCTTGCTCCATCCTCAACATGACATCCCTTCAGATATTTAAACATGGCTATCATGTCCCTTCTCAACGTTCTATTCTCCAGGCTTAACATACCCAGCTCTCTAAGCAGCTCCCGATAGGGCATGACTTCCAGACCTTTCACCATTTTGGTCGCCCTCCTCTGGACACATTCCAGTTTGTCAATATCCTTCTTGAAATGAGGTGCCCAGAACTGGACACAGGATTCCAGATGAGGTCTAACCAAAGCAGAATAGAGTGGTGCCATTACTTCCCTTGATCTAGACACCATACTCCTAGTGATGCAACCAAGAATCACTTTGTGTGTACAAATGCCAGCAGGGCTGGTGGCTGTTTCTTACTTCAACCCAGATGGTGGAACAGTGTCCTCCACTGCATGTGAAGGCAGTAGCTACCAGAGAAGGTTGCTGCCCCATGTGTCACACCAGAGCTCCCTCCTCCAACACCTTGATGTCACATCCCAGAATCTGTCCCATAGGGTTCCCAGATCTCAAGCGCTGTCCTTGACCATCTTCTCTGGTCCTCCAGGAAAGTAGAGGAAACTTGGGGCAAGAGCACTGCCTTG
This sequence comes from Cyclura pinguis, assembly GCA_030412105.1. Lineage (NCBI taxonomy): Eukaryota > Metazoa > Chordata > Lepidosauria > Squamata > Iguanidae > Cyclura > Cyclura pinguis. The sequence goes on from CM059601.1 coordinate 4,480,011, forward strand.
AAAAGTCTTTCTGTCTATGTTGTCCTCACAACCCAACTTTGTGGGTTTTCTTTGAGTGGCATACTCTGTGGAACTGAGGTTGTTGCTTCCTGTATCCTGCCAAATGACATCATCAGGGGCTGCCCCTTGTGACATCATCCTTTTGCTCTCCCCTGGGCACATTCTTCTGTGATGTGACAAGAAGCATTCCCTACGTCTCAGGCTTGGGCACAGAAATTTCAGCGACTGCGATAGTCCTGGCCCGGCACCCCTACTGCCCCATAAGGTTGTCATCTCACTCTACCTAATGGTCCGGTTGGTCTTCTGCAGTCGTTAGCCCCCAGCCCTCAACTTTTGAGTCCCTCTGCATCGGAGCCTCAAGAAAGCCTATAATCTGCTATCCTAAAAAGATGTTGTATTATCTTTATCACAAGTTGGAAAAAACACAGTTTCTCTTAACCTCTGCTGTAGTTCTCCTGACCATAAAGATGTGCATGCCCTCCCATTGTCCTGATTTGGCTGGGACAGTCCAGTTTTGTCTTCCCACTTTTTCTGCTGCTTTTTTAAAAAATGTCCCACTTTCTCCATCTCCTCCAACTATCTTCCTTTGTCTTTAGCTTATTTTCATTGCTGCAAACTGAGTGCAAAATGCCAGAGGCATATCTAGCATAAACAGTGCCTAGGGCAACCATGGCTACCCCCTTCTCCTTCTCCTTCTACCCCACTTCCTTCTCTGCTGCTAAATTTTCTGGCATGGCTTTTTTATGCCCCCACCCCACCCCCAGTATTGGTGCCCAGGGCACATGCCCTACTGCCCCACACTAGATATGCCTCTGCAAAATGTACATGGGGTTTGCTCTCCATTAACTCCATTAATAGTAGGGAGAAGGAGAGAGGAAGGAGCAGAAACTTGCCCTTCCCAGTCAGCTCATGCAAAAGCAAACTGCTGCAGCTGGCCCTAGTTTTTATGTTCTTCATCATTCATAACATTTGCCATCTTGACCATATTCTGATGTTGCCTGACTGCACATATCTTGGTTTTCATCTGCGAAATGCTAGAGGATATGAGTATGTGATGAGTAAATTATGGGAATCCCACCTCAATTCCCGCACTATTCCTCGGGGTAGTGCTGCCACCAGAATCCCCTCTAAATCCACATCTCGGTACTCCATCCTCTCAGTCATAATGGGAACTAATTACTTCCATGGTAAACTGATTCTGAGCTTTGCAATCTCCCAATTTTGTAGGTAGGTTTCAGCACCTTGGATAGCTCCTTTAAAGTTCAGACTAAAACCCAGAGTGGACTTAGCACCCTACTGACACAGAAGCCAATAGCTGCCATTGTGACATCATACCAACAGCCCCTCCTACTCTCTCTGTCTTAGCCAATCACCACCACCCAAATACACTCCTGTTACTTCATTACTCATAAACTCAGAGTTCCAACCATCCTTTCCACCTGGTATCACTGCACAAATATACCAGCTGTACTACAATGTATCCAGTGCCTGATGCTGTAACCAAGCTAAAACCATATAAGCAGAAGTGATAAACATAGGCATGAAAGATCAGGTAACACGGCTGAGGAAAGTGCAGCCGGGGGGCCGACCAGGGCCCCAGAAGTCTTTTTTTTTTTTGTGGCCCCTGAAGCCATCCAAGACAGGTGTCTAACAATGTCAGCTTGGAATGATATTTTTGTCCCAAAAATTGCCTTCCACCCCTTCTCAAATATGACAGTTTACCTCCTGGTAGACCCCACAAACACCCCAAACCACACTGAAAATCAAGTTGAATAATAACCAGAAGTGATGCACAGTCCATGGGGTGTGCAAGGCATCCCCTTTTCTGGTCCCCACCACAGATGTAACAAGGTGGTAGCTGGCAACCTGTTGCTGTCTTACTCATGTGTAAGTTCCTTTCTGGAAGAGGATGAGGATTTTTATCCACCGCAGAATGTCCACATCCTGTTCAAAAGGAGAAGAACTGTGCATGTAGTGTCATCATGCATGCACACTGCCCATTGCCTATGGAGATGTGCGTGGAAAATGGTGTGTTATGTGCATTAGATGCATATTGCTCATTGTATTCAAGGTGTCAAAAGAAGAATCGGGCCTCTGGTGCCATCACACATGTACAGTGCTTGTTGTGTATGCAGATATGCCTTGTGCATTTCTGTATCCTTACTTGCGTACATAGAATCATAGAACTGTAGAGTTGGAAGAGGGCTCATTGGCCATAATGTCCAATCCCCTGCTCAATGCAGAACCTCCAGCTAATGCCGCCCCAGCTGGTAGCTGTCCAGCCTCTTTGTGAAGGTGTCCAGAGAAGGAAACACAAACATCTCTCTAGGCAATTGGTTCCATTCTCGAACTACTCTCACTGTCAAAAATGTCCTGCTAATGTTCAATTGAAATCAACCCTCCTGTAACTTCAAACCATTAGACCTGAACTCTCTGAGGCAGCAGAGAACAAGCCTGCCCTCACTCTGGCAGCCCTTGAGGTATTTAAAGACTATGACCATCTCACCCCTTATTTGTTTGCACAACATTGCAATTCACTAATGAAGTAGGTTTGCACATTCCCAAAGTGGCATTGCTGGGCTTGAAAGCCGTACACAGGAAAAGGATCTTGGCCACAAGAAAAAAATAGTCAACAGTGTGACAAGGCAGCCAAAAAACGGTCGTATAATTCTCAGCTGCATGAACCAGAACGTAGTCTCCACAGCTGAAAGAATCAGTAATGCCACTCTGCTCTGCTTTGGTCACATTTCACTGGGAATATCGTGTCCAGTTCTTGGCAGCACAGTTCAAGAAGGTTATCGGCAAGCTGGAGGGTGTCCAGAGGAGGGCAACCAAAATGACCAAAAGCCTGGAAAGCAAACCCTGTTAGGAATGACTGAGGGAGCTGGGCATGCTTAGCTTGGAGAAGAGAAAACTGAGAAGTGACATGGGAGCTGTCTTTAAATATCTGAAGGGATGCCATGTAGAAGATGGAGCCAACTTGTGTTTGGCTGCTCCAGAAGTGAGAACATGAACCAGGCCATTTCCACACTAGCCTGTTATAGTGCTATGATTCCACTTTCAACATCCTATGGAATCCTGGGTGTTTGCAGTTTCGGGAGGGGCCATCCGGATACAAGTTCCCAGCCACCTCACAATCGCACAAGGCTAGCTGAAGGAAAAGGGAGGAAAAGTTTGGATAGTGAGAGTTTAGGGTGACGTGGGTGATATTTACCAATCCAGAACTGAAGAGATGAAGTGATGTGGCTCAGACCAAGGATAGTACAAAACAGGAATCGGAGCAGCAGAGTGACAGCCAGTATGCCAATACAACAAGCTATCTGGCTCAGAGCCAGTGTTTAAATACTCTTTTTCCACCCCGAGGGGGGGAGTGTTAATGGATCTTATTCAGAGTTGACAATGGGGTCGGCAAGGTATGCAGTACGGTCTGGAATGAGCTAATGGTCTTAGCATTAGGTGACAAAGGACCAATGAGAATTGCGATAGCTCCTTCCTATAAGGAGAGAAAAGGAGAGTTTCAGTGGACAAAGGAAGAAGGTCGAGGACAATTAGACATTCCATAGAAAGAGTTTTGGTTGCTATTGTTTCTAAAGGTCGAGTCGTTGAGAGACATTTGCAAATCCATTGTCACTGGACTATGACCTAGCCATGCCCCGAGGTCCCAGTCTGACCTAGTTTTGCAACACAGATGTACAACCAGTTCCTCTTTGCCAGCCGGCTTTCCAGCCATATCAGGATATAATTTATATTTCATTCCAATTAATATTTGCCAATTAAACCATATCATGGAGTGGGAGTGTACGGCCTGGTAACACAAGTTACAAGAAAAGAGATCCCACTTAAATATTTGGAAGAACTTCTTGACTGTAAGAGCCATTCAACAGTGAAATAGACTGCCTTGGAGTGTAGTGGAGTCTCCTTCTTTGGGGGTCTTTAAATAGAAGCTGGATGGCCATCTTTCAAGACTGCTTTAGCTGTGCTTTTGTGGCTGGCAAAGGGTCTGATCAGAAAGCCCTTGGACTCCCTTCCAGCTCTCTGATTCTGTGACTCTGGGAACTTCACACTGTCTTACATTCTGTCTCCACGATGAAGGATTTCTGGCAGTCCTTCACAGAATGCCCCACTCATCTGCAGGCAGATGTGGCTGGCACAGCACACCTTCTTGGTGTTTTGTGCATCCAGCTACAATTAGGACACACATACACACACAGATGGTGCAAGGGTCTGTTTTAGAAGAGAAGAACATTCATGGGAACTCTGCCCAGGCTGGTGTTATCCAACCCGCCACCCCTACATCTAGCAATCAAGAAAAGAGGCCATCGACCTCTTTCCATCGTGCCCTGGAATGCACTAATTGGGTTGACGAGGAGCTAATCCGCCCCCTTGTAATGTATATATAAACTACTCATTAAAGCAGTGAAATTCCAATGCGGGGCTGAATGCCTTCTTGGACACATCATGCAACAAGGGAGAGACCAGGCACGTGGCCAGAAAATGTGTGGCCACACTGGGGGAACTCAGTGGGTACTGTTTCTTGTGAGGGTGGGCAAACGGACCCAGTGAGTAAACAGGAACTTCTTAGATTTTCTCACATCCTTTGTTGGAACTGCGTACCTATATTCTTGCTTTTGGCTTTCTGTTCTTTACCTGTTACCATAAGAGGGGACCCTTCCATGTTTCACATATGACAACCAGGACATGCTAAATTAATGGAGTGCAAACTCCTTTTGCAGTCAGTTGGTAGCAATTGGGAGAAAGCTGAGGACAAAGGAGGGAAACTGTGGGGAGGAGACAGAAACCAGGACATTTGAAAAGCAGTTGAAAAAGTTAGGCAACAGAGGATTAATCAGGATGGCTGGAAGGTATGAACTATTTGTTTCACTTCAGATTCTCTATACCCAATTTCTGTGTATCGTCCACATGGGATGAACTAAAGACCATCACAAAGCAAGGAAAGTTTCTTGTCCAGAGCTAACTGGAGCCGGGCCCTGACAAAGGCTGTGCTTTGTGAAGACTTGCTTAGAAAGAAAAAAATTCCAATCCAGTGCAACTTTTCCAGTCTCTGTTGTTCTAAAATAGGAAAAGACTTGAAACATAAATCTCCGTATAACTATTCATTAATGGCATGAAATCCTAACAGAGCAATACTGAGTGTGTTTACTCGGTGATAAGATCCGCCATGGCCGATGGAGCTTGTTCCCAAGTATAAGTAAGTAAGTGTGAATAGGACTGCAGCAGGATATATATGCCTTCATATTTTTAGTAATTGATACATGGGCCACAGAACTCTGGTCTAAATGCAGTCATCATCAGGATCAAAATCAGAATCGTTCTGTGAATTTCTTTAAATGGCTGAAGGAAAAGAGATTCCACCTAAATATTAGGAAGAACTTCCTGATGGTAAGGGCAGTTTGACGATGGAATCTGCTGCTGCCTCAGTGGAATGTGGTAGGGTCTCCTCCTTCTCTGGAGGTTTTTAAAGAGAGTCTGGATGGCCATCTGTCAAAGGGATTGATTTGATGGTGTCTTCCTGTGGGGCAGAATGGGGTTGGATTGGATGGCCCTTGGGGTCTCTTCCAACTCTAGTGCCATTTCTGCACTAGACTGTTATAGCGCTATGATTCCACTTGCAACCTCCTCTGGAATCCTGGGGTTTGCAGTTTCGGGAGGGGCCGGCTGGCCCCTCCCGAAACTGCAAACCCCAGGATTCCAGAGGAGGTTGCAAGTGGAATCATAGCGCTATAACAGTCTAGTGCGGAAAGGCAGTAGGATTCTGTGATTCAGTGAAACTTGTTTGCCTTTTATGTTCTTTTACTTTGCGATATTGTCCATCGCCTGGGCCAGTGTAGAGTCGTGGTTCGAGTGCTGGACTAGAATTCCAGGAGATCAGGATTCAAATCCCTGCTCAGACTTGGAAATCTAGTGAGCGGGCCTGGGCGAGTCACAATCTCTCAGCCTCAGAGAATGGCAACCCTCCTCTAAATCAGTCTTAACAATGATAGCCAGCGCGATGTAGTGCTTTGGGTATAGACTGAGGCCCTTTTCGCACGACGGCACCATCCCAGCATGGGGACGCATTGCTTCCAGTGCGCGATGCAAGCCGTCATCTTACATCGTCGCAGTCCCACTCCTGCCACGTCCCCAGCCCTTGCGATCGAGCAGTATACCATTACTGGAAAAAATCCAGCAATGGCCTCCCTTCACGCAACGATCTCATTGGCTGTGACTGTGCGGAAAGGGCAGAAGTGCTTTCAAGCGTTTCCTTCCTCAGCGCAGTGCGGGAAAAGGCCGGCTGCACTGTGGAAAGAAGGAGCATGTATGTCGGTGTGCATACAAAGGCATTATGCATTTTGATGTTTATCCACATATGCCTTCAGCTGTGCAATGTTACCATTCTACCCCAGCATCGCATGGCACAGTCAGCATGCAGCTCCACAGGAGGCAATATATGCTACGCAACACCAATGTAGGATCTCAGCCTTGGATCTGGGACTCTAGTGAATTCCCTTTCAAAAGGAACTGTCCCTCTGGTGTTTCAAATGAGAACTGACAAACGTGGAGGAAGAAAAAAAAATGATTTTGCCAAATTAGCACCCAATATCAGATAAATAAAGCAGAGGAAGAAAAAAAAAGCTGCTGTGAATACAGACAAAGTATTGCCTCTGAAACCTCAAGTGCTCTTTCTTGTGAGAACTTTGGCTTCCGTTGACTGGCACAAACTCAGACAAAAGTCCTATTAACTTTTAGCACAGCTTTTAAAAAATGCTGGCGGAGGGACACCGAATCTCACAATTGTGCAACCAATTGCTCAGCTGACAACAAGACTTGAAACATAAATCTCCTTATAACCATTCGTTAATGGCATGACGCAACCCTTGTGTTGAATGGCAACATTCCCTAACTCACTAAGTCTGTAATGCACAGCCAGTCACCAATGTATTCACACGCCACCCTGAGATCTTGTGATGGAAGCTGTGTTTGAGAAGAAGGCAATGACAAACCACCTCTGAATATCCCTTGCCTAAGAAAACCCTGAGGAATTCATAAATTTGGACCCATACATGTTTTATCTTCCCATGGATTCTAAGCAGGGTCAGCCCTGGTTAGTACTTGGATGAGAGACCATCAATGAATACCCGGTACTGTTATGCTCTATTTCAGAGGAAGGAACTGACAAAATGACCTCTAAGGATGCCTTGCCCAAGAGAACCCTATGAAGTTCATGGGGTCACCATAAGTCAGTAGGAGACTTGAAGGGATATGCAGATGGTAAAATATCTTAATTAATACATAAATAATGCTCAAGCACAATGAGCATTCCTGTGCAATGTGCAACCCTGCAGAGTACACATATGCCTGCATAATGGCAGTACAGCCAGCTCTGTTGAAATGGATGCATAAAACACTAGCTAGCCTGTGTTATGCAGCCGTTGTACTGGGTACCAGAGCCACACAACTGAAACTGCAACAAAAGGTGGGAGGGAATTGTCACAACGTGAAAACGCGAGCGCAAAAGGTGCACCCAAGCCTCGCACTCAAGGTCTGCCCAGCCTGACACCACTTTCAGGATCAGAACTGAACAGCCAGGGAGATCTCTGAACTAAGCCAGGACCAGGACAAACAGATCTGCCTCAGTTCTCCCTCTCTAAGAACGCAGTCCCTTCCTCACTCTTGTCCCCGCTTGGCTTCTTCCTTTCAGGACTCTCCCCCTCTACTGCCTTCCCTAAATCTGCCCTCCTCCCAGATGGAAGGATCAGCAGTGATTTACATTTTCCAAGACTGTGGTACTGTTGACACTAAGGTCAAGATGTTATTATTGGTAGCGTGTATATCCCAGGATTCAGAATGAGACCCTGGGGACACTGTTTTAAGGAACACAGAACTTCAAACATTTATTGTAACACTGTTGTTTTAAATGTGTCTTGTATCTAAATGTTTATAAACAGCACACCCTCCTTCTCTCTCTCTCTTTCAATTCATTCACTATCTCTCGTACACCCAATTTCTCAGTTCTCTCTCCCACAGAGCTCTTCCAATGTCCAATCTCTCCCAAACACACCACAAATCACACTCCTCTGCAATCACACTCCAGTCAGTTAAAAACCATTATTTTTCTTTTTCCACCAATCCCTCCCCTGGGCTATCCAAAGTTCCATTTCACCGGCCAATCGGCTTAAACACTCTCAGTTCCCGAGGAGGCTCTGTTGTCAAGACCCCCTCCCATCAGGTTCATCACAGGAATGTACAAATAAATGTACTTCTTCATGTGCCCTTCCATGACCTTAAAGTGAATGCAGGCGTTCTCCATCAGACAAAAATGTCCAACTGCTTCCAGAGGGGAAAGTACGCATATGTAGGATTCCAGCTTTTCAGAGAGCGGGATCTGTGTGGTAAAGAGAGAATGCAGTGGAGAAAGCAGACAGCTCTGTTGAAATATTGGTCAAATGTTCAGCATGTTCACAATAAAAGTGACGCATGAACAATGAGGGAAAGTCATCTGTGAAGATCAGCATCCTGGGTGCGAGTGACATGAATCACTGTGGCAAGGCAGGCATGCACATCAATGGGGGCGGCGTTTCCTGATGCGGAAAAAGACAACCAGCAAATTGATGTGGGTTGCTACTTGTACAAGACCATTTGCCGTCCCTGGAAGAAAGACTGTTCTGAATTATCAGAGATGAAAAGCGACTTTGATTTAATCCTTCTGTTCCCATTATTGCTCCTTCTCCACCCACCCCCACCCCTCTGTTATGCATTCAGAAGGCATACTATTACAGAAGGAAATGCATGTCCATATCCTTGTCTGACAATAAATGCTACCCTGCCTTAGAATCATAAAATCATAGAGTTGGAAGAGACCCCAGAGGCCATCGAGTCCAACCCCCTGCCATGCAGGAACACACATCAAAGCATTCCCAACCGATGACCATCCAGCCTCTGCTTAAAAACCTCCAAAGGAGGAGGGGACTCCACCACCCTCCATGGAGGCAGCAGCAGATTCCACGGCTGGACAGCCCTGACCGTCAGGAAGTTCTTCCTGAGGTTCAAGTGGAATCTCCTTTCCTGCAGCTTGAATCCATTGCTCCTTGTCCTAGTCTCTGGAGTGGTAGAAAACAAGCCTGCTCCCTCCTCAACATGACATCCCTTCAAATATTTAAACATATCTATCATCTCCCCTCTTAACCTTTTCTTCTGCAGACTAAACATCCCCGGCTCCCTAAGGCGTTCCTCATAGGGCCTCGTGGCTCCCAGACCCTTCACCATTTTGGTCGCCCTCCTCTGGACACGTTCCAGCTTGTTGACATCCTTCTTGAATGCCTTGCCAGGTGCAATATCTTGGTTAGTGCCGCACTTCAGGATTCTGTAATGCAAATCTCCACATGCAAAGTTAGCCATCGACTGGGCTAGGCAGTTCTTGTGTTGAATGGCACACCTGAACACACAGTCCAACGTGCAGTCCAATGCATATGTGTACATCTATGCACCTCCGTGCATGCCTGCAGGACAACGGCACTGCATAGGCAACTCTGCTTCCTTAGACCTGAGCTGGAAGTGGACATTCTGCTTCAGACAAAAACATCCAACCAGTTCCATAGGGGAATTTATACATGTGTAAGACACCAACAATATGACAGCCATTCTCTTTGAATAAGTTCTGAGATAGGTTTCCAGTGAGGTCCTAGACCCCAAGAAACCCTATCTTCATAGAATCATAGAATCCTATGGTTGGAAGAGACCCCAAGGGTCATCCAGTCCAACCCCATTCTGCCAGGCAGGAAGACACCATCAGAGTATTCCCAACAGATGGCCATCCTTGCTTGAGAGCCTCCAGAGAAGGAGACTCCACCACACTCCCAGGGAGCAGCATATTCCATTGCTGAACAGCTCTTACTGCCAAGAAGTTCATGTTTAGGTAGAATCTGTTTTCCTGTAGTGTGAAACCATTGCTTCGTGTCCTAGTCTCTGAAGCAGCAGAAAACAAGCTTGCCCCGTCTTCCGTCCGACCTCCCTTCAAATAGTTAAACAAGGCTGTCAAGTTGCCATTCAATATGCAAGTAGCTTTTCCAACCTCTCATCCAACTTCACGTGGAACGGGGTGGGTGAGGAGGAAGCCATTTGCCTTTGACTCGAGTGGGAAAATGTCTTGGGCCACCCTGAGCTGCTCCACATCACCTCTGAGTCTTACCTGCCGGGCTGAGCATGTGTCCTGCGACAGGGACAGGGACAAGGAGGGCATTTTAAAATTAGATGAGAACAATCCCTTCTCTGCCAGGTAGTTTGTGGGAGCTGTTTGGGCGTTCAAAATTCTCAGCATCCTCACCAAGTAATAATACCCCTTATTTTCTGGAAAAATCCAAGACAATTAAACTGGCAGAGTGATATAGTATGAGACTGAGGCCATTTCCACACTGGGCTGTTATAGCGCTATGATTCCACTTTCAACCTCCTATGGAATCCTGGGGTTTGCAGTTTCGGGAGGGGCCAGCTGGCCCCTCCCGAAACTGCAAACCCCAGGATTCCATAGGAGGTTGAAAGTGGAATCATAGCACTATAACAGCCTAGTGCGGAAATGGCTTGAGCGTGATGTAGCGGTTTGAATTTTGGACTGGGATACTGGGAGACCAGTGTTCCACTTGGCCATGGAAACCACTGGGTGACCTTGGGCAAGTCACATTCTCTCGGCCACAGGGGAAAGAAAGGGTAACGCCCTCCCTTTGAACAAATTCTGCCAAAAAAAGAAAAGAAAAGAAAAGAAAAAAACCCCTGATAGGTTTGACTTAGGCAGCCGTGAGGTAGAAATGACTTGAAGGCACACAACAACAATTGGTGAAGTGGTTCGAAGTGGTTCCCTGGGGCAGGACACCAGAAAGCCAGGGTCTCAATCTCCTCTCAGCCTGGATCTTGGGCAAGTCACACTCTCCCAGCCTCAAGGAAAGGCAGTGGAAAACATTCTCCGGATAAAACTTGCCAAGATAATCAAATATGATCTGAGTGAGGATTAGGACCCTGGAAGACTGAATCTTGCCCAGCAATGGAAATTCATTGGGTGGCCTCAGGCAAGCCAGATTCTCTCAGCCTCTGAATAAATCTTGCCAAGAATATCCTGTTTTTAGAATCATTGTGGCATTGTGGTTTGAGTGTTGAGCCAGGATTCCGGGAGACCAAGTTTCAAATCCCCACTCAGGCCATGAAAGCCTACTAGGTGGCCTTGGGCAAGTCCCACTCTCTCAGCCAAAAAAGAAGGCCATGATTGCCAAGAAAACCATTGGAGAGGGTCACCATAAGTTGGATTTGACTAAAGGCACATGGCAACACCCATAAATGTTTAAGGAGACTTGCATGTGCCCCAAACACCAGCAAGATGTCAGCCCATATATCCAGAAACACATTTCCTTGAAATGTTTTACACTTTCCCCCGGGGGGCCATTGCTCCAGAGAGGCAGCAAAAGTATTTCACAGATGAAAACCAGGATGTGTGCCGCCAAGCAACATCAGAGTGCAGTCGAGATGACAAAAAGTATTAACGAGGAAGAACACACCGGCGAGGAGAGGCTCCAGCAGTTTGCTTTGGCCTCAGCCTCCTGGGAAAGGCAGGACTCTAACCCATCCTCTCCCTTTCAGAGTTAACAGAGTGCAAACTACTTTTGCGCTTGGGAACTCGGTTTGCGGCCACTGAAGTAAGCTGTCACGCCCTGGCTAACTTGCTCTCACGTAACTTCACTCAGAGGTTCAAGCAGAGGTGTTTATTTGGAGAAAAGCAAGAGACTAAAGCATTGAAGATGGTTACAGGTTTTATACTTTGTCATACACGGCACAGAGATCAATGACTGGTTAAAAGCCATAAACGCAAGCCACCCCACCAACACTGGCATTTTCCCACACCTTCCATTATTTACATATCTTTCATCCTGGGAGCCAGATGAATGCCCTCATCCTTATCTTTGCCTAGTTTGCTCCCATAACACCTTCCTGCTACTCTGAATCCCCCACCGTTTGATTTTCTTCCCTTTTGCTGGATACAAGGTGACGTTGAACAGTACAGCAATTAAGCATTTGGAGCTTTGGGACACTTTAGGAGCTCCAACCAGATACACAGTTGCAGGTAGTTTTCAACTATGGATACACACAGCCAGCCCTCCACATCTGCGGGTTTCACTTTTGCAGAGTCAATTAATCACGGATTGTTTGCTGTCACTCTGCTGCCTCCCTGTGCCATTGTTAATAGGGACTTCAAGCCTCGTGAGATTGAGGCCCTTTCCACACCGGGGTATTAAAATGGTTCAGAGCGACCTCCCACGGAGGTCATCTACACCGTGGAGTGGATTGGGGTGGACTACTTTTTGTAGTTCCACACCTCAATCCGCTCCAAAGCAACCGGAACTGGCAGCGCTGTGTGTTTTTTAAAAACCTCTTTTCAGAGGTTTTTAAGAAGCACGAAGCGCGCAGCCCCGTGCAATTCCATCGCTGCGCTCCGGTGCAGATTTGCAGGCACGCACTAGTGCGTGCCTGCAGATCTGCCGGGGGCGGGCTTCTGGCTTGCGAGCTTCTCCGGTTGGTGGAAAGCCTCCACCAGTCGGAAGCCTCTATTTTGGATACCGGAGGAGTGCGGAGCAGCGAGTTCGCGCTGCTCCGCATGGCGACAGACTTACCCGGCTGCCGGTAAGCTCCGTTTCGGCGCGTTTTCCCCCGTTTCCCCCTCCACGTGTGGAAAGGGCCTGAGAAACTGCAAACAAGGCTAGTGAGTCCCTATTAAAAATGGTGTGGGGCAGCAGAGGAGAGGGCAGGAAGCCCCACCAGTCCCCCACTTCTGCCTCCTGAAGGAACCCTGATCCATCAAAGGAATCCGTGGTGGGTTGAATAGGGTGAATATGGTGTTAAATATGGTTTGGGAGGACCTAGAGTTATTCATGGTTTTTCCACTTTCACGACAGTCCTGTGTGCCTAACCTTAGCAAATGTGGAGGGATGACTGTATTAGCTCTTTAGCCAACCACCTTCTATCTGATCTATGAAATCTATTCTACAATTATTGCACACATGCGACGGGGGCACACATCCTGACCTAAGCTGAGGACAAAGTGGGGGAAGCGAAAGAAACCAGAACTTTTTCAAAGCAGCTGAGAAATTGGGAAGACACGGGATTAATCAAGCACATCTTTGCAAAATCAGGACAACTGGAGAATATAAACTGTCCTTCTGGTATGGGTAGGAGCTAGGGCTATGGCTAGGGCTAGGGCTAGGGCTAGGATAGTTGCAATAGTTGGGATAGGGATGAACTATTTGAGTCACTTCAGATTCTCAGTACTCAGTTTTTGGGTATCATCCACACAAGATCAGCTGAAATCAAGCAATGCTTCTTCTTCAGAGCTGCAGACAGGGTGTGGCGTCCTGCTTCTCAGATGCCAAAGTCTTGCAGAAAGAAACCCAGAGTCCAGTTCTCAACTTCACTCAACCTTTTGTTAATCCAATTTGAATTATTGTGTCTCGGATGTTCTTCAACAAAGTCTGCCCTGGAGTGTTTGGTTGTGTAGCTGTAAGAACGCACAGCTCGTTTATCTGGATTAGACCGATGTCCACCCTGTCCCGATCTAATGAAGAGTCATTGGCCAGGCTCAAAGGACAAAAGAAAAGTGGATTGATTCATTCATTCTTTAAAATATGGTACCCCATAGTATCTGAGGGAGGCATACAATGAAACTGGTTCAACCCATTTAACGCAGTTGAAACCACTCTAAAATAAACGAATAAAAGTGTGTTAAACAGCCGGACAAATGTCGGAAATGTGGTGATAAAGTGGGCTCCTTTTTTCATATGTGGTGGACATGTCAAAAAGCAAAGAAATTTTGGAAGGGGATACATGATGAAATTCAAAAACTATGTAAAGTTGATTTTGAAATGATACCAGAATTTTATTTGTTAAATATGATAGGTCAAAATAGGGAGAATAGAAGACACCAGAAGGTATTGTTGTATTTGATTACTGCAGTGAGATTGACATATGCTCAGTACTGGAAAGACAAGACAGATATAAGTTTGGAAGAATGGAAATTAAAGGTTTTGGATATGGTAGAGACCGAAAAATTAGCAAATTCATTGAAAAACAAACCTATCCAAAACTTTGAAAAGGAATGGAAAGGGGTAATGGACTGGCTTAAAATATAAACTTATGTGATGATAATAGACAAATGAAGAGTAAATAAGATGTATTCTTTATGTTAGGGAAAAAGCAAATAAGATAAACTCAGCTGGGGAAAAACAAATATAACAAAGTGCGGGGGAGGGGGGACAGGTATGTCCACAACAGGGATATATCATGTATTTTATATGTTGAAACTTTAATAAAGATATTTGAAAAAAAATAAACAGCTGGACAAGCTAAAACAAGAAAGGTTAACAAAAAAAAAATTAAGACAACTAAAAACCATGCACATGTGTAGATTTAGATGAAGATCCCAAAGGGGTCAGTAAAAAGTTGTGTATTATTTGGTGCTGGAATGAAACCAGAATTGGGGCCAGTCAGGCCTCTAAGGGGAGGTCACTCCACAAGAGGAAGCGTTGCCCTACGTTTCCCACAGTTCATGGCACTGTGTTGCGCCCCTCCCGCCCACATACACACACACACATGCTAGGATGTGAAAAGGATAGGAGCTTGCTTATCCCCGCCCTCCTCTTGGTTCTTTATCTGCCCCATGCAGAATTCAGGAGAACCTGGAAGCTTGCACAGCTTGAGTTGGCCTAATAAAGGTTCTGTCCTAATATAAATCAAGGACCTCTTTAGCCTGGAGAAGAGAAGGGAAGATGTGACATGATAACTATGCTTAAATACTTCAAAGGATGTCATATGGAAAGTGGGGCAAGCTTGTTTTCTGCTGCTCCAGGGACTAGGACATGGAGCAATGGCTTCAAACGACAGGAAAAGAGATTCCACCTAAACATTAGGAGGGATTTCCTGACAATGAGAGCAGTTCAACAGTGGAATACACTGCCTGGGAAGTGTGATGGCATTTCCTGCCAGGGATTCCAGGAAGGATCCTGGGAAAATGATCAGCCCACTGCAAAGATGTTGCATCATGCCCCAGCTGTGGGTAATTGCAAGGTTGCATAAGAAACTGGAGTCGTATGCTGAAACTCTTATCATTCCCCAACAGTGGTTATGGGCCCAGACCCAGAGTGCACAGCATCCACTGCACACCTGTAGTTGTTTTCCCCTGGATACTAGGACTGTTTTTGACTGTTTGCCTGCCTCTCCGGTGCTTCAGGAGTCTGTGTTTTGGCAGAGAGACAGTTAATTTTTAGTCCGGTGCTGTTCAAGGACACTTTGGAGGAGGAAGTCAGCCAGCTACGTTCCTGTGTTTTGTTTTTACAAAGGCAGCAGAATGGCTGAAACAAGCTTTGTGCGTTTTGAAAGACTAAATGACACAAATTATCAAAGCTGGCGAATTTATGTGAAAGCATCTCTGATAAAGGAGAACTTGTGGCACATTTTGGAGAGCGAGGGTCAGCCACCTGCCAGTGCTTCGGCTGCTGAGATAGGAGCGTATCGTGTTGCTGACGAAAAGGCCAAAGCAGTTATTTTGCTAACTTTAAGTCCTTCCCAGTTGATTCACGCTGCTGCTGTAGACACAGCATATCAGCTCTGGGAGGCTCTGAAGCATGTGCATCAATCTTCCTCGTGTTTGTCCAAAATGCTATGGATGAAAAGACTGTATAACACAAAGTTATGTCCCGGAAGCTGTGTAGGAGAGCACCTCATGCTGATGAAATAGCTGTTTGAAGAGGTAGCCAATAGAGGAATAAATATCCCAGAAATGCAGAAAAATTTTATTCTGCTGGGAAGCCTCATTAAGGAGTGGGACTTTTTGATGTACAGCCTGCAGGGTGTGCGTGAGGAAGAGCTGACTGTAGACCTGGTAGCCGGGAGGATCCTGGAGGAAGTCCAACATAAGCAGTTCGATTCCAGACTGCAGTCGGAGGGGAGAAATGCCAGCCCCCAAGAGGAGGAGGCATCTGACTTGGAAGAAGGAGTGTGCAGCTATGCCAGACGCTGCTACAGATGCAAGAGAGTCAGCCATCTCCAGAAGGACTGCAGAATGCCAGCGCCGAACAGAGGGAAGAAGACAGCCCAGAAGTGGAGGGGCGTGTCGTCACAGGCTGAAGGCCATGTGTCTATGGCAAAGGAACAGTCTGAGAGTGGTGTGTGGTTGCTAGACAGTGGTGCAACTCACCACATGGTGAACAATTTAAAGCTGTTGAATGATGTTACAAATATAACAGCAAATATAACAGCAATTTCCCTTGCAGATGGGGAACCAAGCAAGGTGCAGAAGATGGGTACTGCATATGTGCCATGCTTTGGTAAATCATTCAATAGTGTGTTGTGTGTTACCAACTTGCAGAGTTGTATTTTGAGTGTCTCCCAACTGACCAGTGAGGGTTACAAAGTGGTGTTTGAAGGGGAGAAATGTACAATAACTGCAAATGGTGTGTTTTGTGCGAAAGGGGTGAAAAAGCAGGGGTTGTACCACATGTTACCCAAAGGAAAAGTGGCAAACGTTAACCCTATGTGTAACAAACCTTTACATGAAAAGTGTGTACATTATCTCCACAGAGTGATGGGACATGCCAGCTACAAGAGTTTGCAGGAGTTGGCAAAGGTATGCCCTGAGTTAGAAGTCAGAAATTGCCCTGAGTTCCTGGATTGCTCTGTATGCAAAAAGGTTAAGGTAAAGGCTTACCCCATTGCCAAGAAAAGCAAGTGTGTCACCCAACGGCCTTTTGAGGTTGTACATGCAGATTTGGCTGGGCCATTCAAGCCAACTGAAGGGCAAAATAGGTATGTCCTGGTAATTGTAGACAGACACACCAGGTACTCCTACGTCTATCTACTGAAAGAGAAAAGTCAAGCAGCTGAAAAGCTTCAAGAGTGGGTGAATGCTGTTGAGAGGGAATTTCCTTACAAAGTAGCTAGTCTTGTGTCAGACAGAGGGGGAGAATTCCTGTCCAATAGCCTGCAAGCCTGGATGCATAAGAAAGGCAGAAGGCATAAAACCACCAACCCCGCATCTCCCGGGGAGGATGGTCTTGCAGAAAGAAGAATTGGGCTGTTAAAACAAATGAAGGACTGTATGATGGAGGATGCCCAAGCTCCAGCAGGACTTTGGGGAGAAGCAATAGTGACAGCAAACTACCACATAAACAGGATGTGGAGTTCAAGTGTGAAGCAAACTCCATATCACCGATTGTATGGTAGAGCGCCAAACCTGAAGCATCTACGTGTTTGGGGGCAGTTTGCTAGTGTGTATATTCCCCCAAGTTTCAGAAAGTCTGGAGAGGAGAAATCTAGATGGTTACGCTTTGTGGGATATGAAGGTAACAAATATAGATTTCTACACCGTGCTGGCAAAATAGTGTATTCCAGGAGTGCAAATTTTGAAATCTATTCAGGATGGGATAGACTGCACTGTAATCAAGAGGTTTCGATTCTCCTGGGAAAAAGTGTGAAAAGTGTTCCCGAAATTCCTGAAAATGGAGGGGCAGTGATGTCTGATGAGGAAAAGGACAGTGTCCTGGATACACTTGAGAGCTCTGAAAATGGAGGGGCAGTGATGTCTGATGAGGAAAAGGACAATGTCCCGGATACACTTGAAAGCTCTGAAGATGGAGGGGCGGTGATGGCTGATGATGAAGAAGAAAGTACTGAGGAAAGTACTGAGGAGGAGAAGCCAGAAGTCTCACTCGACGTCACACCAAAGAGTTCAACACCGCCACCTAGTGCTGAACCTGCGTTTACGGTCAAGCAAGAGCCTCGCACTGAGGTCAGCACTAGTTCCAGAAGTGGTTCCAGTAAAAGTGGGTCAGGAAGTGCCCAACTTGCCGAGTCAGGTAGTAAGGTTATGCTCATCCCTAAAAGGTCAGGAGGAGGGTATTTTGTTGTCCCGTGTGACTGAAGCAGAAAACTTAAAGTGTAGAACTAAATACATTGGGGTACGATACCAAAATGTGAGGCAAATGATCCAGGATGGGATTTTGTGCTTGCGGTATTGTCCATCTGAACACAATATTGTGGATTTACTCACAAAGGCACTTCCAGTAGTAGATCATGAGAAGTTGGCAGGTGAACTGGACCTTGCCACCAGAGTGTAAGGTGGAAGATCAGTTGTACCCTTGAATGTATGTACTGTATGTATCATATAATATGTATTGCATGACATGTATGGATAGTGAAAATGTCCTACACAGTGGCCTGACCATTTTGGAGGGGATTGTCAGGGATTCCAGGCAGGGAACCCTGGGAAAATGACCAGCCCACTGCAAAGATGTTGCATCATGCCCCAGCTGTGGGTAATTGCAAGGTTGCATATGAAACTGGGGTCATGTGCAGATGGTAGAGGGAGGTGTGCAAACCTCTACCTGATTGGTTGTAAGTATGTATATAAGAAAGCAATCCCCAGTATGTTTTTGTCTGTTGACCAAACCGGTGTCTGGTGCAAGCCTTTGTCCATCTGTTCCATGTTTTGTACATAATGGAACTTTGCTGCAAGATAAAGTGCCTCCTGTTTGGAAGAAACTCCTCTGTGTGAGAGTATCTTTCCTGGGGAACAAGGCTGCTGCTGTTGGCTCGCTGACCTCTGGTTTTTCCGCTGCATTTCTGTGGGACTGAAACTCCTATCATTCCCCAACATTTCCTTCTTTGGAGGTTTATAAACAGAGGCTGGATGGCCGTCTGTCCAAGGGAATGCCTTGATTGTGTCTCCCTGCACGGCAGAATGGACTGGATGATCCTTGGGATCTCTTCCAACTCTAGGATTCCGTGATTCTTTGATTAACCCCAGACTCCAGGTTTTCAGTAGCCCTTGCTTATTCCTGCTTTCCTCTTTGTTCTTCATCTGCCTGATACAGAATTCAGGAGAACCTGGAAGCTTGCACAGTTTGAGTTGGCCCAAGGAAGGCACTGTCCTAATACAGATGGAGGACTTTTTGTTACAGACAACGCATCTGCTTTGCCTTTTGTATTCACGGCTATGAACAATTTTTAAAAATAGAGCAAGGGGAAACAGGCTGGCCTTTCTCCCTGTTTTTCTGGCCTTTGGCTCCAAAGTAAACAGAAACAGAGCCCTTTTCCCTCCATGCTTGGCTGGGTATCTGCCCCATATGTATATCTGCTGCAGTGCGCTCTGGCTCCCAAAAGCCATAATAATGTGTGAGGCTTTCTTGTCGAGTCAAAGGCCTCTTTGTTGTGATTCGCTACTAACACGGCTACTCCTCTGGAATTTCTTACAATTATTATTGCTTAAGGGTGCCTCTCTTTTTGGCAGCTGGGGTTTGGAGTGGCGGAGTGGGGGAAGATGGCCGGATTAGTGCGTACCATTTTTCTTTGGTCAAAGCAAATCCCAGGGGGAGGGGGTGGCTTCCGTAACCTGCCTTTGTAAGATGACATCACCTCCATGCGTTGGAGCTGAGATTCCATATTTGATGCAACAAGACTTTTACCTTGGTTGTAAATATGAAGTTAAACCAGACCAGCCTCTGAAAAAAAATTATCCCATAAAAGCCTTTGGACAGGACTGCATCCTTCCTGTGTCTCACAAAAGAAAAGAGGTGTGCTTGTTGCAGCATGAACAGGAGGACTTCAGACAAAGTAGCTGTGCTTAGCTGGCTCCTTCCCCAACCCCAGCCCCCATACCTTTTTCGTTATTGTTATTCCCTCACTACCACTGTCTCCTTCATCCATCTGGAGTGCTTTAAAAGAAATCCATGGTAATTTCCCCAATACAGAGCATCTAATTTCTCCTCTGCTCCTTCTGGCATCCTGGGGACACCTTCCTCCTCTACCTGGCATGATGCCACCATCTCTCCCCACGATCACCACCAAATGCCTTTGCACACTGCTTAGAGACTTACGCTTAGAGCCTCAGGGTCCGAGCAGGGGAGGATGTCTCCGACAGGGCGCCTGTCTGAATTCCTAATGAAATGATTTGAATATGAATGCACGCTCCCCTTTTTGTCTCCCCCCCAATAAAGGGAGGGGAGCCTGGGCAGAAGAAGGAGGCTGCTTTGTGCCAGAGATGCCCGCTCACCTCTTGCAAACAAAAGAGAGCCAAGATCTTGCATCAGGGTTGCACGGGGCAAATGTATACTCATATAGTTACATGACGATTGTGCTACACTGCCCGTATGCTAAATACTGATGACGTCGTCGTTGTCGTGATCGTCGTCATCATCATCAACATCATCATCATCATCCAGTATTCTACATCAGCTACTGGAGAAGAGAAGGTTAGGATATGATAACCATGTTTAAATGTTTGAAAGGATGTCATATGGAAAACGGAGCAAGCTCGTTTTCTGCTGCTCCAGAAACTAGGACATTATGGAGCAATGGTTTCAAACTGCAGGAAAAGCAATTCCACCAAGACACTGGGAAGAACTTCCTGATAGTAAGAGCAGTTGGCCAGTAGAATAGTGATGTGCCTTATGGTTTGTAAACTGCAGTAAAAACTGATGAGGAGGAATAGAATACACTGCCAGGGAGTGTGGTGGAGTCTCCTTCTTTGGAGGTTTTTAAACAGAGGCAGGATGGCCTTCTGCCGGGAGTGCTCTGATGGTGTCTTCTTGCACTGCAGAGTGGGGTTAGACTGGACAGCCCTTGTGGAATCTTCCAATTCTATGATTCTATAATTCTATAATTCTACTTAATTTTCATTTCACTAGGCAATCTCTCCTGGCCGAAGTTACCTCTCCTGGCCTGGCAACACTCCCACCCACCAAACGTGATGGAAACATCATTCACCTGTGCCCCAATCACCAGCAGAATGGACCTCCTTTTCCCCGTGCAGTAGTACAGTAAGCTGGGGAAAATTATGATCATGACAATAGTGTCACAATCATGTCAAGAACATGGAACCGTTATGCATAAGTAAATCAAGGCAACTGTTCCATGTCCATGATGGCTTCCCAATCATGAATTAGTTGTTTGCAAAACATATACTCCTTCCCTGAGAAATGAGCACCCATCTTTAACTGTAGTGGGACAGTCTCTATACCTTTCCAAAACCTGTCCATGGTAGTACCTTTAGATTGGAAGTTGACAATAGAGCTTGGTTTTCGTCTTCGCCTTCCTTGCCTTGCTTCAGTTGGCAAACTCAGTGCCAGAGCTGTATCACTTGAATCATTAAACATTATAAAAACATTTCCTGAATATAGAGAGGTAGGTTCTCAGGGACAAACAGAGTGGCATAGTTTTTGCCCGACTGGCTGGTTTTTATGCACCGGATTGCTTTTTGTATGGAGGAAAGTTCAGCCAGGTCTTCCCAATACTACATTCTGGAGTGACACAGCCTGGGAGAAGGCTTAGCATCTCAGCTGGAATTGAACAGGGCATGAAAAAGTTATGTTTTTGACTGGCTGGGGAATTCCTGGGAGCTGGACTCCAAAAATGCCATTTTTCCAAGCTGAGCCAGGATGAAGTTGCTTGTACTCCGGAAAATGTTCCAGCGTCTTTTTTAGCAGAAGAGTAAAGATAGAACACACATAAAGGTGAGATATGATTCACCCGATATCACTTGCTAATTCTGTGAGCCAGAGGTGAGATCTAAACTCCAGTTGGTGGGGCCAAATAAAGTCATGCTGTGTTTATTTTCGAGAAGAGTGTAGGAATGGTCTAATGTCTGGTTTATTTATTTTTTAGTGCATCTTGACACGATATTTCATGCTCCAGCTGATGGAACAAAACAAAATCAGCCCTAGAAGGGCTTCTTTTTTCTTAAAAAATGACAGCGTTTATGGGTTACCATGGGAAAGTTTGGAGAACACAGAGTGAGACAGTGAATACCAGTGTCCTTTAAATGAAAATAAAAACCATACTTGTCTCATAGGCGTCTACCTCACATAATCATAGAATCCTAGAGTGGGAAGATACCACAAGGGCCATGCTGTAATTCGAATCCATTGCTCTGTGTCCTAGGTTCTGGAGCAGCCAAAAACAAGCTTGTTCCTCTCAACCTTCCTTTCCTTTCAGTTTGGCGTGATTCCCACTATTTCATGCACATTTGATGAAGGAAATGCCAGACCTGTTCAAACTGTACATAGCTGAACAAAGGCATCTGTGTTGGATGTAGTCATTTTATGAAAGGAAGAACTTCCTGACGGTCAGAGCTGTCCGGCAGTGGAATCTGCTACCTCCATGGAGTGTGGTGGGATCTCCTTCTTTGGAGGTTTTTAAGCAGAGGCTGGATGGCCGTCTGTTGGGAATGCTTTGATGGGTGTTCCTGCATGGCAGGGGGTTGGACTCGATGACCCCTGTAGCATTTGTTGTCAGACAGGGATATGGACATGCATTTCCTTCTGTAATAGTATGCCTGCTGAATGCATAACAGAGGGGTGGGGGCATAACAGAGGGGTAGATACTTCTGTCACGCCTTCTGTTAAGTTTATTCTTTGCTGTTATGGGCCATCAAGTTAGCTTCTGCTCATGGTTAACCTTTGGATGAGAGACCTCCAAAACTCTGTTCAGGTTCAAAGCAGCTGCTGCTTTTCTGACTGAATTGACCCATCCGTAGTGTTGACTTCCTCTTCTTCTACCGTCTTCCACTTTATCCAGCATTATCACCTTTTCCAGTGGCTCTTAACCTGGGGTCTGGGGACCCCTGGGCGTCTGTGGAACCCTCACAGGGTGTCCACAAAGCACAACCGCAGGAGACCAACAGCAGCAACGGCGACATGGCAGTATGCGTGTGTGTGGATGCCAAGGGAGCAGTTTCAACAATGGAGAAGTTTCAGCACCCGCACACACACACTACGCGTCCCGGAGGAAAGGGACACATTGGAAGGCATGTGCGTGCTCCAAAACTACGAGTCTGGATATCAGGGTTTGAATCTGCGCTCACCAAGGAAACCCACCGGGTGACCTCAGGCAAGTCACATTCTCTCAGCCTCAGAGAAAGGCAAAGGCAACCAATCTCGCCAAGAAAAAAAACCCATCACAAGGGTTTGGGGATTTGGGTTGGGGGTTTTTTTGTGGGGGGGGAGTTGGTTTTGGGGGGATTGTTTTGTTTTTTGCAAGATTTGTTCAGAGGGGTTTTGCCTTCGCCTTCCTATGAGGCTGAGAGAATGTGACTTGTCCAAAGTAGGATATTGACAAGCTATAACGTGTCAAGAGGAGGGCGACCAAAATAGTGAAGGATCTGGAAGCCATGCCCTGTGAGGAGAGACAAGGCAAGAGGAAAGGAAGGTTGAGAGGAGACATGATAGCCATGTTTAAATATTTGAAGGGATGTCATGTTGAAGATGGAAGAAGCCTGTTTTCTGCTGCTCCAGAAACTAGGACACAGAGCAATGGACTCAAAACTACAGGAAAAGAGATTTCACCTGAACATCGGGAAGAACTTCCTGACAGTCAGAGCGATTCAACAGTGGAATCGGCTGCCTGGGAGTGTGATGGAGTCCCCTTCTTTGGAGGTTTTTAAGCAGAGGCTGGGTGGCCATTTGCTGGGGGTGCTTTTGAGTGTTTGTTCCCTCATGGCAGAATGGGGTTGGACTCGATGGCCATTGCGGTCTCTTCCAACTCTTTGTTTCTATGATTCCATGACCCTGGGTAACCCAGTGTCTGAGCAGGGATCTGAATCCTAGTCTCAAACCCAACTGAATGAACAGCGTGGTCTACCCATCAGATGGGCAATAGCTTTCCTGATCTTTTACAGTCTAGATCTGTCATTCTTTTGTGGGGAGATTCCAGAAACTGAACAAGGTTTTTGGAGTCTGAATGGATTATTTTGCCAGCCCTCAGCCCTCTAATGTATAGCTATTTTTAACCACCGTATCCCCAAAACGATGGAAACTCATTTCCCTCCCCGCTCCATCCCGGGCGAGTTTGTCTTCATCTGTTCCTAGGCAATGGTAATTAAGACAACCTGATGGAAAGTTTCAAATGCCCACATGACTTCAGTCTGCACTGATGCCACAGCAGGCTTGGGTTTCTCTTTTCCAATTCTGTGGCCAAAGAAGGCGGGGGACATATAATGTTTATCTAGGAGCAGGGTGTGGTGGGTCGCCTTGGAAGACTGCAAGCTTGGCATGGCTCAAAACAGGTCTGTTCCTTCAAAACGCTACGCTCCAGATCAACCACATGTTATTAGCTGTGGTGCCGTTTAACTTACCAAGGAAGGATCATTTCCTTCCAGGAAATTTCAGGCCTGGCTGTGATTTATTACTTAGACTTTAGGGCACTTTTATGCAGCCCCTGGCAAAGCTTTCAGAAGAAAATTCATATATGCATAAAAGAAGGATCAGAGCCAGGTTAATATAGGAGACATATTTCCTCCAACCCAGTGTTAATAAAGCTGTTTGCAGTGCTTCCAGAAGATGAGATTAGAATCTGCATTTTAGTTGCGTAGAAAAGCAAACAAATGGGATTTAAGTAATTAGTTACGGCTGGGATCCTGTTGGTGTCTTAGATGTGCATAAGTTCCCTTAGGGAAGGAGTTGGATATGTTTGTCCAATGTGCAACATACGTATTATGTTCAAAGTTGTGGAAGCAGATTTGTGCATGCTGTGTCATTGTTGGTGGATGTGCATTGTTCAGGGATGGGCATTGCACACTTACATAATTATGTAATTATGGATGCACATGAGCGTTTCGTTGTGCATAGGGTGGGATATGCATCTTGGTTCAGTTGTGCAACATTGCAGTTCAACACAAGGGTTGTGCAACCCAATTAATGTGCAGACACACACGGATGTGTACACAATGCTCATATGCATTGAGTTGCACATTAAGGGGTACATTCAGGTGTGCATTCACTGATGCACCATTGCCATTCAACACAAGGGGTATGTAGCACAATCAATACGTACATTTGAATGTAGAGGTTTGGTAACACATTAGGCTGAACACCCAGTTGCATGACTAATTATACATTTGGTTCTGTGTTTTATTGCACAACATTGCCATTCACCACAAGGGTTATACAGCACATTGAACACAACACTTGACACCCACCGAATTACACTATACAATGTTACCCTGATTTCTGGGGGTCCCGAGAGGGACACCTAAATGTGCTCAAACAATGGGGAGGGAATTAGCACGGAGCACAAGTTTGCATGCTAGAGGCAGGGTAACGTAGCGAGATCTTGAGCCCTATGTCTACGGGGTCAGGCCGAGTCAAGGATAAGGCAGATGTTGAAATAATAATAATTGTTTTATTGAAATACAATCAAACACATGTATGCAACACACTCACACAAGGAACTATAGAAATAAAGATAGGAGTGGGATAGAGGGATTTTGAGAGGAGGTTTGGCATGGAAAATACTATACCTGTCCTGAAGCCCAGTTAAAAGCAAAGAAGCTGGGGAGCGTGGATTCTCAGCACGTGGGGCCGAGGGGAAGGCTCACTGGACAAAGCGACAGCAAGGCGGGATAGAAGCCAAGAGCGATCTGAGGAAGCGCTCAAAGTCAGGGGTTCTTATAGGGAAAATTGTGGCCGCAGACTAGTCCGTACTTGGGGGAAACAATGAGTTTGGGGCTGGAGACAAAGCCTCCGAAAGGTCAGTAGTTTAGATGATTTGAGTTATAGCCAGATTGTCAATAGAGCAGCCAGTATGCAAACGCGGAGTGCTTGAGCGCTGTATAGTCCGCTCACCAAGCTGCCTGCGCGGGGCAGGGGATCTTTTGTAAGCAGCGTGCATACATAATGTGGTACTTGCCTGGAGGTCTCCTGAAGCTGCATTCGGCAATGACTGGCCTGCCTAGATCGGGATGTGAATGGTTCGGCTATTGTCGGCCGCGCCTCTGTGTGTGCTTCTCCGGGGGCCTCGCAAGCACGTGGAGAGGAGTGGGTACAGAAGGCCAAATTATTGATATCAAATGATATCTTAATGTCCCACAAGCTCGGGCTAGAAACAGTGATAACAACAATTCCCATGTAGGATCTCAACCTAAGTTTGATAATACCGAGTAATCACCAAATTATCAGAGAACTTTTATTTTTATAGTTATCAAATAAGTTTGATAATAAAGGAATGGTAGTCTTAAAAAGTAACTTTTCCAAGTTCTAGTTGTCATTTAGTCATGGCTGGTGACTTCCCAGTCAGTGGGGCAGAAATCTGTGTTAGATTTTAATCTGAACTTTAAAGGGACGACCCAGGGCTGAACCCATTTGAGGGATAAGGTTTCAGCATCTGAGATATCTCCTTCAAAATTTGGACTAAAACCCAGAACAGATTACTGGCCCACTGCCCATGGAAACCACCAGCTGCCACTGCTGTAAGCTAAACAACACCTATAAGGATTTTCTCTATAAGCCATTTAAGACATTTAAGTAAATGAATGGATAAGTCATCGCATACACTTGGGAATAGGCCTTTATTCTGTTTTTCGAGTCTGCTTCTACCTGCAGGAACATTCTTTAAAAAACGTTTGGGCTGGTTGAATGTGGTCTCCCTAGCTATCTTCCTTTGTCATAACTACAGACATCTCTCTGACCAAAGCTTTGGAAAGCTCCCTTATTTTCAATCAAACTGCAAGAATCATCCAGACAGCATGAGGCTTGCAGGAGAATTGTGGGAACTGTAGTTCAAAAATACAAATTTCCCTAACCCTGTACCTGATATAAAACTGCTTCCTTCACAGTCCCCCTGCTTTGGTGAAAGCCCGGGATTGGAGACATTACTTTGCCTCATTCCGATGGGAACAAACCAGAGACCAAGAGAAACCTCATCAGTTTTACGGAGATTGTTTCTTTCCGAAGGGATGGTTTAGCGGGGAACAGAATCAGAGAATGTTCATGATCCCTTCCAGTGGTCCTGATTTAGCATGGCTGGTCCCAATCCTCCGTTTTCACACTTTTTAAGCTGCTTTTAAAATGACCTGGCTTCTCTCACCTCCTCCCATTTGCACCATTGTTCTCAGCTTACTTTGGTTGCCACAACATGTAAGACCTCCTCCTATCCCAGGACCAACTGTAGAGACCTCCTAGATGTCCTCGTGGTTCTCATGGGAAATGTTGTTCCTCTGCTATCCCCACTGGACACCAACCCTCGCCATTAGCAGCTGTCACCACAAAAACTGTGTCTGAACCTAAACTTTCTAAGACGTAGCTGTCCCGGAGGCCAAAAGCAATACTCAGTTAACAGAATCTGAACATAGCAGATTAATAATTTCATACATTTAAAACACATCTTTCACTCTCTCACACTCTCATCTCCTAGCTAACTCAGATCCTCGCTGACTTTCCTAACCACTCAAACGCCTAAACCGCACTCACTAACTAAACCTGGCAGACTTCTCCCTCTGACTCACTCACTCACTCACTCACTCTAACCCACTGTCCCACCCCAGCCTTATTCAAACCCCATGAGATATTATCAGAGAACTTTTATTTTTATAGTTATCAAATAAGTTTGATGATAAAGGAATGGTAGTCTTAAAAAATAACTTTTCCAAGCTCCAGTTGTCATTTAGTCATGGCTGGTGACTTCCCAGTCAGTGGGGCCAATCACCAATCACCACCCCCTCCCCACAAATACTTACCTTATTACCCCTGATAAATGAGACACATGTTCTCCTGAACTGTTACCCCACAGCTTGGGTGACTCAGGGGTCCACCCGCGAGTGCCAGTACCTCCATGTGACAGAGGGGAAATAGTTAGCTCAAAATTAAGAGGCCTGAAAGAAGGGGGTAACTGAACAAGATCTTCCACCAAGGGTCACACAGGAAAGAACCAGCCAGAGACTCCAAAAATAAGCCAAATGGTGTTTTACTGGGAGATTCTCACACGCACACAAGAGCTAACCAAAGGAGAAGGGAGGAAAGTTGTGGACAGAGGAGTTTTGGGGGTTCATGTGATAATTACCAATCTGGAGAGCAGGGAAGAAGGCAGCAACATGGCTTAGACCAGAGTCTAAGGACAGTTCTGATTCAGGAGCCAAGCAACAGTGTGCTGTTTAGCAAAGTGAAAGACTGCCCTGAATTGCTCAAAATGGAGAGTTTTTATAGCCAAAAACTACCCTGTGGGTATAAGCGCAAATCACTCTCCCAGATGAGCAGACAATGGGAGTTGCAACACAGACAATGAGGTCCAGACAGAACTAACGGTCTCAGAGCTTAGGTAACAAAGAGGTAATGGTTGCCATAATAGCCCTGTACTTGAGACGAGGTCCAAGACAATGCAGGGAGACATCCAGGTGTGAGGCAACAGGGTTAAAATAATAACTGTTTGGTGGGAACGTTGACTTGACCATTGTACTCCATCGGAGAGGTTCAGCTTTTACATAAGCCTATTATCTCTGAGGTTGCCTGGTAATCTGCCTAACTATGATTTCAACTGCACCTGGAGGGGGACATGGGCTGACCTTCCTTGCAAACTCACGTTTATAGTCAGTAGTTTTCCTTTGTCTGGTTTGACCATCCAGTCACCTCAGGTCCCATTTTCTATCAATGCCAATTAATGTAGCTTGCCAATTAAATAATATTTTCCAATTAAACCATATCAATATGGGGATGGTGCACGGGGCCATAACAGAACAGACTGTAACATCATACCTGTATCTAGTTGGTGCATATAGGGAAACTATATGTCCCTATACAAGCCTCCCTGAACCTTCAGACCTTTGCAGGAGGGCTTTTTCTCAGTCCATCAACCCTCACAAGTGCAGTTGGTGAGGACACAAGTGGGAGCCCACCAGTGGCAGAGCTTGGAGTGCATGGGGGGGGACGGGGCTACAGCGTCGGGGGCGTGGCCACAGTGCGCGGGGGCCGGCTACAGTGCATGAGGCGTGGCCACGGTGTGAGGGGGCGGGGCTACAGCACTCAAGGGGGCTACGAGCTAGGACGCCCCCAAAAAAATTGCTGCCTGGGGCAAACCGTCCCCGTCGGTCCCCACCCCTACACGACTAGAACCCACTCCGTGGCTATTCCCACGCGGTGGAGCTCCTTCCCACAAGTTGTTTGGTTGGACCTCTCTTGTATCCCTTTCTGCCAGCGAGCAAAGATTTTTTATTCCAACAGACCTTCGAGTCTCTCACTGGATGTGGCTGAAGGGTTTTTAATGGAGTGAGCTGTACTTTTAGCTTATTGTTTTACCTATTTTAAACTGTTTAAAATATTTCAATTTGATTGTCAACTTAATCGGTTTTTGTTTTAAAAAAAATTATACCACGTACAGTTTTAACCCTAACTGGTTTTAATTCTACCCTGTAAGCTGCCTTGGTCTCCATATGGAGAGGACGGCAGGATACAGGTCAGGCGAGGTGAGGTGAAGACATGATATATGTGAGGTGAAGTAAGGTAAGGGAAAGGAAGGGAATTATCATCATAACTGTTATTTATTTATATAGCGCCATCACTGTACATGGCACTTTACAAGTAAAAGAACAATAAAACAGTTTCCTGCCCACAGGTTTACAATCTAATTAAGACGTGACACGCACCAAGAAAAAAAGAGGATGGGAGTGCAGGAAGGGATTATGTCCAGTAGATACTGCCTTTCCTTCTCCCTCTTCGAAGCAGTTGGGATGGAGGAAGGACCTTTCTTCTGCGTTATCCCAAAACGTAGGTGCCACAACAGCCACCCTGCAATGCCAAATACCTCCTTGCAAAAGTGGGGAATGAATTAGCTCAAAGAGGAGGCTTGCGAGAGGGGGGCAACTTAGCAAGATCTTTCCTACCGGTGTTTACGGGCACACGCAGGAAAAGAACCAGCCAGAGATTCAGAAGTAAGCTAAAAATGTTTTTTTTATTGGGAGGAATTCACTCATGCATGCACACAAGATACACACAGTCACACATTCACACAAAAGCTAGCTGAAAAAGAAAGAGAGGAAGAATTATAGAGAGGCTGAGGGGTTTGGGGGATTTATAATTACCAGTCCAGAAGAGCAGTGAGGAGCAGAAATGTATTTTGACTTAGGTAGGACCTGAGGGCAGTTCTCATTCAGGAGCCAGACGGACAGAGTGACTGCCCTGGGCGTCCTCAAATCAGGAATATTTGTACCCTGGAAATGGCTTCTGGCCGTGACGGTTCCAGATGCAAGACAGAGGGAACCTGTTGTGGACAATGGGTCTTTTGCCTGTTGATGGGCTTAAGTGCTTTGATTGACAAAGACATGATGGGTGTTGTAATTGCTGTCTATTGTGGGTGCTGTGAGGACCGAGGAAAGAATCCAGGTGTACAAAGGACCGATATCTGTCAATCAGTGTCCTGGTGGGCTCCTCACGGTTGGATTCCCTGGAAAATTCCAGCTTCTATTTAAGCCTATTATCCACAGGAATGGTGTGTCTTTCCCTGACAAACGACTCAGTGTTACCTGGAGGAATTTTGGAGCTGACCTATGCTTCTACGTTTACAGTCAAACTCTTTCCCTCGCTCGGTTTGACCTCTCCGTCACTTCTCAGGCTTGAATTTGATATCAGAGCCAATAAAATGTGTTGCCCATTAGGCATGGTGCCCATCCAAACCATACTGATATTGGAGCGGGGCCTTACATCTGCTTTTGGGCCCAGGCGCGATGGAGCTGTGTCTGCCTGTTCTTCTCTCCCTCCAAGGCCAGGGCAGCGGCAGTTGGAATGGAGGGAAGGCCCTTCTGTTGAGTGTGATGTAGGGATGCCTCCTGAGCACGTTCAGAGTGCAAGGCCACACTTTTGCGCTAAGCTCATGCTGATTGCCGGCAAAAAAAACAGCCACGCAGGTGCATCGTGTCTAGTGGCAATTGGGATGGAGAGAGGGCCTTTTGTCTGCTGCTGGGCCTAGGCATGGTGGAATTGTACTTGCCTCTTCTTCTACGATAGGATAGGAGAAGATAGTCCCAGTTAGAATAAACCCATTGAATCACCTGTTGAATGATGTGTCAACACTTGGGTCAGTCACATTGATCCAGTGGATCTCCTTTAGTTGGGACTAACAATAAGAATCCGACCTCTTTATCCACCATGTCCGCACTGACGGTTGTGTATTCCTTGGGTTTTCAAAGGTCGAATCGGAAGACCAAGTCTTGGCTACCTTCTGCGGGAAGGAGGCTACAGACACAGAGCAGACACCAGGGCAACAGGCAATCATGTCTCCCGGTTCATACATGGGTCTCACGTTCAGATCAGACTTCTCCAATGAGGAACGCTTCACGGGTTTTGATGCCCATTACACAGCAGTGGGTGAGTAGCTACACCATGATGTGGTCGTACAAACCACTGAATTTCAAAGTTTTCTCTTGAGGGAATACTTTCTGATTCAGTCAAAGAACTCCCGTGCCATAGTAAGAATTGGAAAAGTTACATTTTTGGACCACAGGATCTCAAGCCAGCAAGGCTACATGCTAGTGGTGGAATTCTTGAAGCAGTACTCTGAATCAGTGGTTCTTAACCTGGGCTCCATGGGCCCCAGGGGTCCACGAAGCCCTGTTGCTGTAACAGGGACTTGCCCAAGGTCACCCAGTGTCTGAGAAGGGATTTGAATCCTAGTCTCCAGAAGCCTTCAATAAATAAATAAATATTTGACGATTTAAATCTAAATTTAAATATTTAAATCTTGAGTTAAGTCTTGGAAGCCCCTGGTAACAGATTATATTTACAGGGGATCCCCAGTAAAGAAAAGATTGAGAACCACTGGTCTAAATGATCAATTTTCCACCTCTGGTTCCAGCTAGGCTTAAGACATCAACCATACTTCCTCTTGAACTTTGCCACCACATCATATGGACTTGTGCCCTAGAAGAGGGCTGGCACTCTCCTGGTACTGCACATGGTAGAGGATGTTTCTTGCTGGTTAGATAGATGTCATGAAGGGAAGCTGATCTCCTTTTTGAGGAATCCCTGATAAGCTTCTGAGGAACTCTGAGGTTCTCCAGAACATGTTTGAGAGCTACTGCCCTAGATCTTCATGAGACCAGTTGTAACTTTATCATTGCTGATACCTTGCTGTATCTCTTGTCACATCTTTCATATATCAGAACTTCAACATGCTCCAGCAATCTATAACTTTGGACATGTGTTAAAAACATAGGCCATTTCCGCCCTACACTATTATAGTGCTATTATTCCACTTCCAACATCCTGTGGAATTCTGGAGTTTGTAGTGTACTGAGGCCAAAGAGCTCTCTGACTGGGGACTCTAAAGACCCCTCCCTAAACTGCAAACCTGAGGATTCCACAGGATGTTGAAGGTGGAATAATAGCACTACAACAGTATAGTGTGGAAATGGGCATGTATTTGAGCAAGCCTTCTCTATTTATCTGTTTCTTGGATATCAAAAAGAATATGTATGTTGTCTTCTGTTCCTTTGTGTGCTTCATTGATGCAGACCGCTTTGAAATACTTGCATATAAGTAGTACATAAATATTAACAACCAGATAGACAGACAGACAAGTTCCCTCATCCATCAGAAGGAACTAGTCAGATGCAATCACCTTGCTGAACCTAGTCAGATCTTTGTCCCACCAGGGAAGGGTGGAGAACCTTCAGTTCTCCAGGTATCGATGAACTATTGGCAGTGGTGACTGTTGGCTTCCATGGCAGTGGGAGAGTGAATACATTCTGGATTTTCATCGGAACTTTAAAGGGGCTGTCCAACATCCTAAATAGGCTCAGCACCTTGCATAACTGCCTCAAGGTTCAAGCTAAGACCTAGAGAAGGTTTACTATCCCATTGACATTGAAGCCACCAGCTGAAGCTAATGGGTCTTTATTGCCCATTCAGTTTGTATGCCTAGCTCACAATACACTGTTGCTCAGAATATGTATTCCGTACACAACCCCATGGTAAGAGCTGCAGCTAAACTGAGAGGGAACAAGCAAGTCTTAGGAGAATGGGAGATGATACCATTGTCAGCTGTTTAAAAAAATCCCCGTGGTTTGACCCTGCAGGCCCTATTTCCACTAGAACACTCCTTGGAAATACTGGAACGTCAATATAATGCGCTTCCGGCCGGTCCCTTCAGCACAAGTCACGGCTGAGAGCTCAAAAAGGAACAGAAAGTAATGTTTACAAAAACAGTCATCCAAAAAATGCATAGTTCTCTCATAATTTCAGCCACCAGGGAGAAAACATTTGGAAGTTTTGCTTTCTAGCATGCAGAAACACAAAACAGACAAAGATTTACATTTTTTGTAGACATATATAGGCCTAGCACTCGAGTACCAGGGAAGAAAACTCACTGGAACACAGCACACAGAAGTAAAGTTCCCCTGAGCACGTGCAAAGCAAAAAAGGGAAAGAAGCAAGGGCTTCAGTTTATGAGCTCATTCCTCCTTTCTGTTCCATCACAGATATTGACGAATGTCTGGAGAAGAGCGATGAGGAACTGGCCTGTGACCATCACTGCCACAACTATATTGGCGGGTATTACTGTTCTTGCAGATTTGGTTACATCCTTCATTCTGACAACAGGACTTGCAAAGGTATCACCTATACTGTGTCCACACTTGTAATGGGCTGAGATGGTTGTTCTGAGGTGGCTATCTGTCTGGATTTATATAAAAAATACTGCAGTTATCAGATATATTAAGGTGAAGTGTAGTTATTTATTTATTTAGACAATGTGCAGTATATGTTGGAAGATCAGGGTCTGTCGGAAGAGGGGTGTGACAAGGCCTGCCTTTCTTCCTTACAAACTGGTATGGCAGGTTCCCCCTGCCCTAGTCTGCTAAAGCGCCTTGCCACTTTATACACCACTCTGCCTTTCCCTTTAAACACCACCTTTATGTACAATGGGTAAAGTTTTTCAGTTATTATTTAGAATAATTCGCTGATCTATGGTAGCATGGTTCCGTTTGGTTATAACTACTGAAAATTATTCAGCTGAGTCAAAATTTATAAAAATATACTATAACCTTTATTAAACCAACAAACAGAATAAAGTATTGGTTTTGTATGTACGTCCAAGCTCAAACAGATCTTCAGGATGTGTTTATAACAGTTTCTTATATCTTTACATCTGCATGAAGGCACAGTTCTCTCTCGCACGCACAGCCCTCTGGCTACCTTTTTGCCAAAGGCTCACTTTCCGAATCTAGGTCACTCTCTCTGACCAGATTCAAAAGTGGGTCGATTTCTCTTCTGCCCCTCTCTCTCGGCTTTCTCTGAAAAAAACACACCCCTTTCATTCAGCCCCCCTGGATTGAACGAGAACTTCTCTGACGGAAGGATTCACCCTTAGCCCTTGCTCCCTGAGGTCTGACTTCAAAACCAAATCAGTGTGCCTGCTAAAAAAGCCTCTTCCTCACAGCCCTCCAACCCCTCCTTCACACCAAAGGGGCTGGGTTTCTCTCTGGAGTGGCCATTCTGGTTGCCTGGCAACCTGTTCCTGGACATCATTCTACCACTCAGGATACCCCAGGGTCCATCACAGAAGGTGTGGTGAAAACAGGCTAGTGTGCGGCTAGGTTTTGCCCAGACTTGCCCACCTCTTCCTGGTGCAGTGAAAGTACTAGGGCTGCCACAAGCCCTTTCTTGGAAATTCAATCTCCGTTTCCTTACCTGGGTTTTGGAGAGTGTCAAGGCTCAGCACCCTCCCCCAAACTCCTTTACGTTTTCTAGGAGAAAGCAAAAATAATAATATTCTACAAGTTCCTGATAGACTGTGCCATGGAGACATGTGACCAGGGCTCCCCAATTTCCCTTAAGGAAACAAGCAGGCTTTTTATTAATGCAAACTCTTTAATTAAAAAAATAGAAAAATGGCGCACTAAGAGTTAACAGGAGATAGCTCAAGCAACTCAGCTAGCTTAGAAGACTGGCTCTCTACATACCTTCCCTCTGGTTGCAAAAGGAAGGACCAAACCACAGGCACTGGCATAAAGATAAAGATTATTCTCCGGCACCAGGTTGCCTTCCCCTGCCCTCTAGTCCCTTTCAAAAGAATCGAAAACCTAATGCATCAGACTAGCTGGTCCCTGGTTTCCTTAAAACTCTTTCCTGGGATTCCTTTCCTTGCTCCAATATGGACTAGTTAGCAGCAAGCTTACACCACATGCCTATCTCCTTCTTCATCCACGGAGACATTCTTTTCTCTCTTCTCGCCTCCCGATGGCAAAAGGATGTCGGGGCCAATCCAGGATCTCTGCCATGATCCTTTGCTCAGACCCCCTTGCTACCCTGACTTCTGGGGGTCCCTCGGGGGACACCGTGATTCGCTCCAAAAATGCAAAGATTGGGGAAATTAGCAGAGCACTCGCTATAGCCAAACGAGGGGCCAGGTAACCCAGCAGGATCTTTTACCCAATTTTTACGGGGTCAGACCAAACAACAAGCCAGACAAACGTACCAATAACTGGATTTTATTAATCAATGTGTTCTCACACACCAACGCACTCACTCACTTACACACACGAGGCCTACTGAGAAAAGAAAGAGGTGAAAATTGATAGGAGATTCAGCAGAGAGGGTGTAAAGGCAGTGATACTGCACCTATCCTGAAGTCCTCAGTCTGGGAAGCAGTGAGAAGGACGGAGCTCAGCGAAGAGAAGCAGCTGAGGAGAGCACTCGACTAACAGAGCGCCAGTCTGCTAGCGTGGTGGGGAGTTCTTCGAAGAGACCCTCAAAAACTGGGACTACTTACAGAGCAAAATGTACCTTGAGGGCAGGCCCTCTCCCAAGAAGAACAATGGCCAAAACAAAGGGAGAAATGTTGCACAATGGTAACTTGGTAGTTTGCATGATTGGTTTATGCAGATGGACCTTGCAGTGCAGTTGCTCAACCTGGGGAAAACCCAGTAATCCACTCAGGTTGGCTATTCCTTGGCTGAAGACCCTTTGTCCGTGCGGACGTGTTTAGCCTGAGATCTCCTAGGGGAACGTGACTGGGGATTTTCCTGGCCTGACCTATTTTCAGTCGTTCGACCTCTTTGTCTACGTACCCATCCAGGCAACCTCTCTGGCATGGCGGGCATAGTTGATATCAAATTTATATTCCCCGGGATAGGGTATGCCAGTGGGGTAACAATCTGAGTTAACCCTTTCTATAGCTTGGCCGTTACAGGGTGAGAGAATGGGATGTTGGAAGTAACTGGATGTCTAAAGAGATTTTCTTTTTTTAAAAAAAAAAAGTCTGGAGTGCATGACAGCTTGACGGAAGAGTTAAAAGTGGTTAGGAAAGTAAGTCAAGGTTAGAGATTACTTAGAATCACGATCAGAGCTAGTTAGGATATGAGTGAGAGATGTGAATTACAGTTAATATGAGTAAAATTTAGATTATTAAATAAATACTCTGTGATGTTATGTTCAATTTCTGTTGAATGAATCATTATTTTTGCATTACACACTTGAGCTTCTGAGAACATTACATAAAAGCATATTGGCAAGCTTGAGTTCAGACATGGTTTTTGTGCCCAATTCAGGGTGGTGGTAACCGGTAGGAGGATTAGATTGATAAAGTCTCACATGGATACTACAAGGACATCTAGAAGGTCCTCACATTTGATGCCATAGTGCTAGGACAGAGGAAGGTCTTCACACTGGGGTCAGAAGGTGAGATAAGTGGAAGCCTTCAGACTACTTCCTGGAACTGCACATGTGGGAGGTTGTTCCATACCTTCTCTGGTAGACCTTGTACAACAACAACAAGAGCAATGAAGGTTTCTGCTCTACCAACATTCCATAGGAACTTGGCCCATATGTGTAAGTCTGCTCAGGCAGCCCTAACCAGCAAGATCCTGGTCATTCTTGACTCATGTGTAACTATTGATCGGTCCTTCACTGTCCCACTTGACTCTCTGGGATTACAAAAATAGCCTCTTTGCATTGTCCATTGTAAAATGGACAAGGTGCAAGCAAATTGGCACCTATGCAACCAGTTGCACAATGTTGGTATTCAGCAGTAATGAACTGGAAGCCCTGTGGAAGTATATGAACATGGGTTTACATTGTTCAGGGTGCTCAGCCATGACCCTTGTCTTTGTTACAGTGGAGTGCAGCGACAACCTCTTCACTCAGAGAAGTGGCATGATCCATAGCCCAGACTTTCCCAACTCCTATCCCAAGAGCTCCGATTGCCTGTACCGCATTGAGCTGGAAGAAGGTTTCTTCATTAGCCTGCAGTTCGAAGACAGCTTTGACATCGAAGACCATCCAGAGGTGACCTGTCCATACGACTACATCAAGGTGAGCAAGTCCGCTGTGGGGCCACAGCTCAGTGGTCAAGCAGAGGCTTTTGACTGCATGCAGGTCTTAGGTTCAGTTCTCAGCACTTTAGGATTGGGAAAAATCAGATGTTGTGCACATTGACTCGATAGATGAACGGTGAATCAATATGCGGGTAGATGACTTAATAGCTACGGCTGGTGCAAAACACAGCAGGAAGACTGCTGACCGGAGTCCCATAGAGACAACATATAGGCCATTTCCACACGGGGCGAGGGAATCGCCCCGTGACGCTACTTACCGGACTTTTCGGCTCCCCGGTCCAGTCCACGCCGCTCTGGAGCAGTGCGTGCTCGTTGCTCCGCAGTGCTCCGGCGTCAAAAATGGCGGCTTCCGGTTGGCCGAGGGTCTCGACTAACCGCTGAAGCTCACCAGCCTAAAACCCACCCCCGGCAGATTGCAGGCTCGCACCAATGCGAGCCTGCGAATCTGCATAAGGGAGCAGGCTCGCAGTGGCGCACTCCGTGCTTTTGAAAGACCTGTTTTTAGCGGTCTTTCAAAAGCACGCTGGATGACCACTTGGGGTCATTCCAGAGCGGGCTGGGTGCGGATCTACGTTAAGTAGGTCCGACCCAGTCCGCTCCCAGGTGCAGACGTCCTCCCTGGAGGACGCTCTGCCCTGTTTTAAAAACCCCTTGTGGAAGTGGCCATAATATCAACAAAGGAAACGCATTGGCTGACAGTTTGATGCTAGCCTGAATTCAAGGTGCTGGTGATGGCATTTGGAGCCCTGAACCACCTGGGAGATAGAGTGCCTCGCCCTATACGTACCTGGCTGAGAATTGATGTCTGTAGGAAGGACCCTTCTCTGCTTGCCACCAGTGGGAGCAATACAAAGTGGAGGACAGGGGGCAGGGCCTTCTGGACTGTGGCACCCCGATTGTGGAATCCTCTTCCTTTATAGAACTGATTGGCACATTCTTGCTGCTGTGACCATGTGCCAGTCTTCCTAGTTTCCCATCCATGTCCTTATCCAAATGTGAGATGCCCGACAGAAAAAGTTCTAGATTCAAGTCAATTTTAACACACAATATTTTTTGCCTTTTTGAGCAAATCGTTCTCCATTTATGCAGTTTTGTATTTTTCCTTATGGATCTTCTGTCCCTCTTTTCCCTTTTGTTCCATTTTAATAAAAATAACTAAATAAAAAAAACCAGATCTGATTGGCACCCATGTTGGTTTCTTTCCCATGCCAAGTCAAGATACGGATTTTTATGAAAGCCTTTGGCTTAATGTTTTTTAAACATATGTTAGCAGCGATGTATTTAAGGCTTTTAATCTGAGTCTGAAGTAGAGTCTTAAGTCTCTACCTTCAAGTCTCAAGTCGAGTCTCAAGTCCTTGCAAGATTCTTTCAAGTCAAGTCTCACACGTGGGAGCCAAATTTAACAAAAAAAAAAGGGGGGGGAGTGGCAGGGTGTGAGGTGGGTCAATGGGCTTATAAGGGCCTGCAGCTTCAAAAGTGGGGAAGGGGATCCACCTTACTCCCCATTCCTCAAGCTGGAGGCTTTTGTGTCAAGGGGCCTAAAAGAGTCTGCAACATTGTTCAACGTCATAAAGTTTCTGGATGGATGGGTTACATTACTGATCCAAGGGCAGCAAGTCAGTTGCTATAAATATACAAGGCACAAGTCGAGTCGGTGTGTCATTTATTGTCGAGTTGAATCCCAGTTGAGTCGTTGAAATGACTTGAGCCCAACTTGAGTCCGAGTCAATAGACCTGAGTCTACCTCACTGTATGTTGGCGTTGCCAGGTTTTCATTAACAGCAGTAAGGGACAGTTGACATTCAGGGCTGATCATCAGGACGCAGCCATTAACAAGTTTGTGTCCTTCCTCGGTACCAAATGAAAGTATTGATTTCACTTCATTTAGCCATGTCTGTCTTTCTTTGCAAAATGTACATATTCTCCACATTTATAAATGACACAATGCAGACATTTCTGGCCCACGCTCCAAAATACGGGATTATATAGCATCTGTTATTCATTTTTTATTTTATAAAAGCAAAAGCTTTCACTCCCTCAAATGAAGGGACATCACATATAACAAGAGGCATGCTTTCCAACCCTCAGATCAGGGACACCTCCTACAGAAAAAGAAACAC
This sequence comes from Cyclura pinguis, assembly GCA_030412105.1. NCBI lineage: Eukaryota > Metazoa > Chordata > Lepidosauria > Squamata > Iguanidae > Cyclura > Cyclura pinguis. The sequence continues at coordinate 4,519,245 of CM059601.1, forward strand.
CTGGCATGTACAGGCTTGTGCCACTTATCTGACAAGTAAGTTACCAGAGCACTGTCAGAAAATGGAACTGGTTGAAAATACTGTAGGGAGCATGAGGAACAAATGGAGGCTCACTTGGGACTGACCGCGTGCAGCTTGCGAAGTCTCTCAGCCAGCTGAGCACATTTCCCCCACAACTCCTTTTCGAGTGGAGCACATGTGTGAGCATCCCAAGCAAGCCTCCATAGGCAAGAAGAAAAGGTGAAAGAGTGGAACCCCCATCGAATTAATGGAACTTTTCCTTAATTCGGAAGCGTTGAAAGAGAGAGTCGTCAGATAATGGGATGTCAAAAGGTTGGGGGCTTCCTGTACATGGCTTTAATTTGTTCTATCTTTCAAAATGGTTTTAACTCTTGTTTTGTTTAAAGTATATTAAATTCTTTATGGTTTTATTCTGGAAGTGATTTCAATTGTTTATATTGTACGCTAGCCTGAGATTCCAATATAAACAGCAGAACACAGGCGATTGAATGAATGTATGAATGAATGAATGAATCCAATTGATTCAGTGCTGTTAACAGTAGAATATAGGTCTATGGCCTTTTCCACACCGGGCTATTTAAATGGTGCAGAGCGACCTCCAACGGAGGTCTTCTACACCGTAGAGTGGACTGGGGCGGACTACTTTTGTAGTTCCATACCTCAGTCCACTCCGGAGCGACCGGAACTGGTCGCTCAGCGTGTTTTTTAAAAACCTCTTTTTAGAGATTTTTAAAAACCACGGAACACGCAACCCTGTGCTGCTCCGGAGCCCAGCTCTGCAGATCTGCCAGGGGCAGGCTTCCGGCTGGCGAGCTTCTCCGGTTGGTGAAGAGCCTCCACCAACCAGAAGCCGCCATTTAGGATGCCGGAGGAGTGCGGAGCAACGAGCTCACACTGCTCCTCGTGGCGACGGACTCGGCCGGCCGGAAAACAAAGCCGGTAAGCTCTGTTTTCGGCCGTTCCCCCCCCCCACATGCGGAAAGGGTCTATGTCTCCAACATTAGCATCAGCCCGACTCAGGCTTGCCATGTCAACGTGCCTTCAGACCAGAGCCTTGGGGAAGTTACTTTTGATGAGTTACAACTTTCAGAGTGGCCATGCCACCTGGTGGATTCTGTCTAAAAGTGTAACTTTCTCCAGATCTAGGTATTGTAAAAGACCCAATAGAAACCCAATGGCATAGATGGAAGAGAGGGTCAGTGAGTTGTAAGCCAAAAGAGTAACTTTTCAAAGCTCTGCTTCTGACCATAACCTATACATCTTCATCAAGACTATACATCTTCCAAGCCTCCTTCCTACAGAGACATGAGACCTAAAGGCCCATTCACATTATAGAATTATAGCACTATTATTCCACCCTGGGATTTGCAGTACAAGGAGGGGCATTTAGAATTCTCAGCCAGAGAGCTCTAGTGCCTCACCAAAATACAAAACACAAGATTCCACAGCATGGAACCATGACATTTGAAGTGGAATCATAACATAATAATTGTGCAAGTGGCCCCTGGGCCATTTCCGCACTAGACTGTTCTAGTGCTAGTATTCCACTTTCAACATCCTATGGAATCCTGGGGTTTGCAGTTTTGGGAGGGGCCTCAAAGGCTAGTGAGGAAATGGCCCTGGTCTACTGGAGAAACATAATTCCACATACAATTTCCATTTCTTCAGAAGAGTCATGGAATCCTTTCTTTTCTTTTAGTACCTTTGGCCGATAGCAACTCTAAACATTAAACCATACCCTTTCCTCTGTCCATCCTTTGGTCGTCTCCCTTCACAGATCAAAGCTGGACTTAAAGAGTTTGGGCCTTTTTGCGGGGAGAGATCTCCAGGACGGATCGAAACCCGGAGCAACACCATCCATATCTTGTTCCACAGTGATAATTCTGGGGAGAATGGAGGATGGAAGCTGTCCTATGCAGCTACAGGTAATGCTCATCAACAGTTCACAGACGGGAACCAAGACACTTATAGCCAAGCAACATCAGGCTGTGATAGATGTTTTCGATGCAAAAATAGCAGATTAGCTGGGAAGAGGCCCCGGCACTTTGCTTTTGCCTGAACCAACGGGGAGGGCCGAGATTCCACCAGCTCCTCTCCTCTCACTCCTGCTGAGTTAACTGAGTCCAAGCTACTTTTGAACTTCAAACATGGTTCACAGCAATTGAAGCGCACTGAGGACAAAAGAGGGAAGTGGTTTAAAGAGGAGAGAGGAATCGGGACGTTTTGAAAGCAGTTTAAAAAGGGGGATGGCAGAGGATTAATCAAAACTGCCCCTGCCAAATTGGGGCACTTGGAGAACATGAGCTCTCCATAGGTAACTCTGGCCAAGAGCAACGCCCCACCATTCCAGACTCCTCCAGAATTGCAAAAGACCACAGTGTCCCACCACAGCTGCCATTTTGGCAGACTGCAAGTGACTTTTCCCAGTGTTTTAAGGCTTTCTGCCATTTTTCAGTGGTCTTAGGCTTTTACGGAGTGAGGGAGGACCCTCAAGATAGTGCTAATGGGCTAACATGCAGGAAAAGAGTGGCTTTTCAGCTGAAAAAAAGTCACTTTCAAGGCTGAAAAAACAATAGCAGAGGTCTTTTTTATTATTATTTTTATTAAGAAGAAATAAAAAAGTAAAAAAGTAAATTAAATAGATTTACAGACTTATTTATATTTTTCACAATTTTCATACCTATATATACATCTTTGATTTATTTCTACTTAAGAAGCTGTGCAAATAAATTTAAATTTTTGACCTCCCTTGCCAAAAACCTGGTATAGTATCTTCCCGCTTATGTTCAACAAATACAATTCCCTTATATTCTACCTTTTCTCTGTTGAGTACACCTTTTCTTGCACTTTCTTTACTTCCATAAAGAACATATTTAATCATTAATTCTTTCTACAATAAAGAAAAGCGATACCTTTATTTAACCATATTTCTTTCCCCGATTTTCCATAATCTCTTAATTTACTGTATTTGTTTCCTCTAAAAACTCAAGAAAATTCTAAGTCCCCTTATTCTTTAGGTGTACTTCTTATATTTAACATTGTTAATCATCTATTTATCGTATCTTTTCAGATAGTCAGTAACTGGTTGCCATGTTTTTTCCATCTTTTCGGTTCACGTCCCTTTCAAATGGGTAGCAGAGGTCTAAGTGTGTTAGAGAGATCTGTAGAGGCCTTGGGTTCCCATGGGAAAAATGGGGTCTCACAGGCCTAATACATCTCACCCCTGCCCTAATGGGAGGTACTTTCAATTTCCATCCCGTCTTGTGATATGTTTTGTTAAATTCACTATGCACACAGTACTGTGGGGACTTAGGGCTTTATCACCCAAGGCAGATAAATCTCAATTGCAGCAGGTATAATATTGTCTTTGGCTAGGACATATCTCATGATATCGTTCCTTTTCTGTAGCTCTCCTGGTGAGAGACCATTTGTAAAGTATTTATTTTATTCACACACACACACACACACACACAAACAAACCACTAATGACCTTCTTTGTATAAGAAACACTTTCCAGATGGCATGCCACCAGGAGAACAACAGAAGAGGAATGACGTTGTGTGATTAGTCCCAGCCAAACACACTATTATTCTGCTATAATTGCAATTTACTTGCCTCATGCGATAAAGCCCTTAGACGTCCAGAAGCAACTATGTGGGACAGGCTCTTCGAAAAGGAGGACACACCAAACAACTTTGTTTTCCTTCCCAACTGTATTGGAATTTTTTAAAAAAAGTCCTATTTATCAAATTACCAAATTCCTATTTACCTTCCGTCTCCCTGCCCTCTCTCAAGGGCTTAACTTTGCTCCTCCGATCTCCACAGAAGTTTCTGCTACCATCGAGATGTTGGAGGCAACATCACCCCTCACCCTCCCGAGCCAGCATGGCAAATCTCCATCCTGTTGGGGGATGATGGGTGCTGTAGCACAGCTGAAGGGTCCTGGGTTGAAATATGTCTCCCTTGAGCTATTGACCTGAATCCCATCAGTTAGTTCCAGCTAAATTAGATCCACTGAATCAACTGTTGACTGTTAGTCAACATGTTGGTAAATTCCATTGACTCAGTAACTCTACTCTAGCTGAGAATGACCATTAGGATTTGGGCCATTAAGTTTGCCTAGAACATTTTGTCCAATGAAACTTGACAGCTGTTGCAATGTTAAAGTACTGCTGGTGGCAAAGTGTTCATGCAAACAAAAGACAGGTGTTCCCCCTTCCTTCCAAATATTTGTAGTCCATCCCTTTCCTAGCAATTTATTTATCTATTTGGCCATTCCTATACCTTGCTTCAGAAAGACTCTCAAAGTGCTCATGGATTCCCTCTTAGCAGAGGTGAGGAACCATTTTCGAAGGAGAGCAGCCCCTCTCCTCACAGAGTTCTTTAGCCAGATGTCATCGTGGGATATGACCACACCCTGATGTCATCATGTGCCCTTTCACAATACAAAGTTATAGCCCTATGATTCTGTGGAGTTTCCATCCTTCATTCCACCATGATGCCAGCAAATGTGGGGATTTCTACTCATGTCCCAATGCTGCCTAGACCCAGTGCCTGGTTTTCAACCCTCTGTCCCACCACTGGGACCACCAGATGTGAGGTTTCCACCCTTTATGTGAGAGTTCCACCCTTTATTCCACCTCGGTATCCACCAAGTGTGGGGCTTTCCACTTAGACAATCACAGTGCCATCCAACTGTGAGGATTCCCTTCAGGCGGTTCCACCACTGTGGCTCTAACTGTGGGGGTCTTCACGCTTAACCCACCCAATGTGAAGTCTTTACAGTGTTGACTGCAAACTCTCAATGTGAGGGCTCCACGGGAGGCTAAGCTGGCCCCCTCCCTGCTTTCCTTTCGCAGGCATTTCTTTTTAAGCAGGCCTTCAATGAGTGAGCTGGAGACCTTTTTACTTATTTGTAGCTGTTTTTAAAAATCTATTGTTATACAATTTTATTTGTTTTTAATGTTTTAATTACGTTTTTAAGTTTTTAATTATACTTGTATATTTTTTAATATTTTAATTATTATTTTATAGGTTTTTTAATGTTTTAATTATTTATACGCTTTTAATGTTTTTTTTACCTGTTGGAAGCTGCCTTGGGTCCCATCTGGGGAGAAAAGTGGCGTATAAATGCAACAAATAAATAATAACTAGTAAACTGTATCATCCAATTTGAGCTTGCTTGCTTAGTACCTGTAGCACCGTCTCAATGGTATTTCTGGTTTAAAGAGGAATTGTTTGGTTTTTCTCCCTCCTCTCTTTCTCTTTTGCAAAACAAAAAAAAAAGGTGACCCTTGCCCGCTTCTGGAGCCTCCACCCAATGGCAGAATTGAGCCCTCCCAGGCAAAATACACCTTCAAGGACCAGGTGGTCATCACCTGCAACACAGGGTACCACATCCTCAAGGTACACGGCTCAGGGAGGTAGACCGTCTGGTGAACCATGCCAAACACAGAGGCAGATGGTGGCTGCCAGGACAGTGGGAGCAGCAAATCTGCTCTAGGTTTTAGTCTGAACAGCAAAGGAATTACCTTAGGGAGCTGACTTTATGTTTAGTCTGCAGAAGAGAAGGTTAAGAGGGGACAGGATAGCCATGTTTAAATATTTGAAGGGATGTCATATCGAGAAGGGAGTGGTCTTGTTTTCCGCTGCTTCAGAGACTAGGGAACATTTCTGCACGACACTCTTATAGCGCGATGATTCCACTTTCAACCTCCTATGGAATCCTGGGGTTTGCAGTTCCGGGTGGGGTCGGCTGGACCCTCCCGAAACTGCAAACCCCAGGATTCCATAGGAGGTTGAAAGTGGAATCATCGCGCTATAAGAGTGGCGTGCGGAAATGGCCACAGGACAAGGAGCAATGGATTCAAGCTGCAGGAAAAGAGATTCCGCCTAAACTTCAGGAAGACTTACCTGGCAGTCAGAGATGCCCGGCAGTGGAATCTGCTGCCTCCAGGGAGTGTGGTGGAGTCTCCTTCTTTGGAGGTTTTTAAGCAGAGGCTGGATGTCCATCTGTTGAGAATGCTTTGATGTGGGTTCCTGCATGGCAGAAGGGGGTCGGACTGGATCGCCCCTGGGGTCTCTTCCAACTCTATGATTCTATGATTCTACCCAAGGTGCCTTTAAAGTTTAAGGTTTAAGAATGCCTTTAAAGTTCAGACTAAAACCCAGGGCAGATTCAACACTCCACTGATGTGAAAGCCACCAGCCTCTTCTTGTTGGGCATTCAGTCTAGGGGTGGGGAAAATCCATTACAGTCTTCCCTCCTCATTCATACTTGTTTCACTTTCACAGATTTGACTGTTGGCAGATTATTTGCCGCCACCTCCGCTGCTGCTCCATGCCATTTTTATAGGGATTTAGAAGCCCCATCTCACATAATTTCTGTCTGCAAGTCTCACAAGACTGAGAGAGACTGGGAGATAAGGCTTTAAGTCCCTATATGGTGTAAGGTGGAAGTGGCAGCAAGCCCCACCAGTCACCCACTTCTGTCTTGTTGAAGGAATCAACTGCCTCAAAGGTAGAACAGGGCAGCTGGCATGCCCACCAACCACAGATTCAAATGCATTGCACATTTGAATCTGCAGTGGGTTGAATCTGCAGGTTGTACTTTTGTGTACGTGTGTTAAATACGGTTTGCAGGAGCTGGAGATATTTGTGTTTTTTCCACTTTTGTGGGGCTCCTGCTCTCCTAACCCCAGCGAATATGGAGAAACGACTATAGTTTTACTTTCTCCTGGGCTGAGATTTTTAAAATACTTTCCTCTTGATTTGCGTGCCATAAATAAAATAACTCTCTCAAGCAACAACAGTGACCCAATGCTCAGACTACAACTCCCAGGATCCCCTCAGCTGCTGGAGAATTCTGGGAGTTGTAGTCTGGAAAGTCACTTTGCCCAGTTCTAGAATGAATGTCCAGTGCCAACTGTCCCCAACCGTATTGCTGGTCAGTTCAAAACTGTGAGTCCAATTCTGGAAAAGAATTGGACCCACTCAGCTGAGGGAAGGCAGAGGTGAGAAGAGAAAAGGGGAAGATTTCAGATCTTGTTAAGTGTAGCAAGCAGCCCACTGCATCTTTCTCTTCTTCTCTTCCATGCTCACGTCCAGAGCTGGAGGCTCTTATGAACAATGGAGATATACCTTCATGGTCGGGAGGGCATCACAGGGCAGAGGTTAACTGTGGGCAGCTGGATGCCTATCTCCGTTATGTGTCGTTCCCACCCTTCATTTGTATTCGTTTTATCTGCAGGACAATGTGGAGAGTGAATCTTTCCAGATCGAGTGCATGAAGGACGGGGTATGGAGCAACAATGTTCCTGCTTGCCAAAGTAAGGTCCAATTTTGAGTTAATTGGCATGATCTGATAGGACTGTACCACTTCTTAAAGGTGGGGAGGGTAGATTGATTTTATGTAAAGAAGCCTCTGGAAATCTGAGGCCATTTCCGCACCAGACAGTTATAGTGCCCAAAGGACCCTCCCTCAACTGCAAACCCCAGAATTCCATAGGATGTTGAAAGTGGAACAACAGCACTATAACTGTCTGGTGCGGAAATGGCTGATAAACTTTCTCCCCCATTCCCTCCATAATAGCAAAGAAAGTTTGACGTGCATAGCTTTCGGACAAGCAATTCTACAGATGGTAGCGTCCCATGAGGACTATACCACATGCCTGTTATTGAAGATGGATGTTGACAGATTATTACTGGAATGAAAGCCTGCTAAAAGGTTTATGCCAGCAACAACAGAAGTGCCCGTCTTAGCATGGTGAGTTTAAAGAACCAAGAATGCAGGCAGAAAAATAAGTCTAGAATATATTAAGGAAATACATTCTTGGACAGCAATAACCTGATCCTTTCTAAACTAATCTAAAAGAGAAAAGGACACGGGGAAGACATGTTGTGGCACAGCCTTCCTCGTCGAAGGGCAAACAGGAAGAAAGAGCGTTGGGTTTCAGTTTGGGACGGTTCTTTTTCTTTTATAACCAAGGGCAGTCCAGTAATTAACCCTGACTGAACCAGGAAATGTTATCTGCCCATATCGCTTTTGGGATATGTGGCTGATGAGAGGAGAAGCAAAGACAAGCGGACAAGGAAGACGAAAGACCCCAATTGCTCTCTGGGCCTTTCCGCACAACACTGTTATAGTGCTATTGTTCCACTTTCAACATCCTGCGGCATTCTAGGGTTTGTAGTTTACTGAGGCCCAGAGTTCTAAATACCCCTCCCTAAACTGCAAACCCCAGAATTCCATAGGAGGTCGAAAGTGGAATTATAGAACTATAATAGCGTAGTGCCGAAATGGCCTAGGACTCTGGGGCCATTTCCGCACGAGAGCACTGTAACACTCTCGTGCGGAAAACTCGTGGGAAACCGGGTTTCGAATTCCCCGCTCAGCCACAGAAACCCACGGTGTGACCTAAGGCAACTCACGCTCCCTCAGTCTAGAAGGAAGGCAACGGCAACTCCTGCATAAATCCTGCCAAGGAAACTCTATGAGAAAGTCGAGTTGGAGTCAACCTGAAGCCACACAAAAAAACAGGACAGAACTAAATACAAATGTGCCTTCAGATGCCTATGAAGCCCACAGGGGCTGTACATCGGAAAGCATTTTTGTGCCGGTCGATGGCCTTCCCTGGGCCCAGAATATAAATTGGAAGGACAGAGCGGTCATTCCTTATTAAATGGGTGAGGCTCTCTTTTTTCCTTTGGGATTCTCCTGCAAACTGAATTTGTGGGTCGTGACTCATGACTCGGGATGCGATTGCCTGCCTCTTGCATGCTCTGTCGCCGCTTGACTACTAATTCCCGCTTTCTCTCTTTCTGCTTTCCCTCCCCTTTCCTTCCCGGCTGCCGGCCCGCCTGCCTGTCCTGTTCCCTCTTCCTTCTCCTTTTGGAACAGTCGCTGAAACTGACACGACAGACAACAGGACGGCGACAACAGAGGATTCAAACCCCGGGGCAGCTTGACCAATGCGCCCATCGCCCTGTGCCTTTTTTAAGCAAGGATGTCGCCTTAGTCTCTTAACCCTTCCCTGAGGGCGGTGGGGAGAGACCCTTAAGGCCGCGTCACCGGGAACGATCCTTCCCTCCCTCTCTCCGTCATCTTTCATTACTCCTATGGAAGCACCTCTGGTCCTTCTTTCCTCTTCCCACTATCACAGTGGGCCTGGAATCAGATAACTTCTTCCTACAAAGACACGCTTTTGACTCTGGGAGTAAAGAGAAAGAAAAGCAGACAGTAGCAGCCAATACATGGTATGGAAGAACACACATCTCTTAGGAATCCAAGAGATGGTGAACTGGGGGAGAGCATGCATTGCAACTCAAAGACCCTCTGCATCTACTTGGCTTTCTCATTTGAAACACTCCGAGGCCATTTCCGCACTGGACAGTTATAGCGCTATTACTCCACTTTCAACATCCTATGGAATCCTGGGGCTTGCAGTTTAGGGAGGGGCCTTTGAGGCCCCTCCCTAAACTGCAAGCCCCAGGATTCCACAGGATGTTGAAAGTGGAATAATAGCATCTAGTGCAGAAATGACCCAAGTCTCCCTGCTCAGAAATGAAAACCATTTTTTTCCAACGTTTGACTGAATCCATTGTTCTCCTTGGGGATGATGGCTTTCCTGCCTGTCTTCTTCCTGCTCACTATTCACTCTGCTCTGCTTTTACCTCTCAGGGCCAACAATGAAGGTTCAAGTGGGTCTCTTTCAATATGGCATTATGTCCATCGCTCCCAAATTCAATGTGTGGGAAAGTATTCCCAAGTAAATGGTAATCGTGTTTAGAAGTTTAGTAGAGCCAGCACGGGCAGTGCTTTGAGGGCTGGACTAGGCCACTGGGAGCCCAAGGTTCAAATCCCCACTCAGCCATGCATGACCTTGTGCACGTCACACCATCTCAGCCACAGAGGAAGGCAAGAGCAAACTTCCTCTGAATAAATCTTGAGGAGAAAACTCCATGATAGGTTTGCCTTGGGGTCCCAGTAAGTCGGAAATGACTTGAAGACACAGAGGCTGAGAGAGTGTGACTTGGCTAAAGCCACCCAGTAGGTTTCCATGGCAGAGCAAGGATCTGAACTTGGGTCTCCCAGTGTTATACTCCAATGCTTAAACCACTATGCTACACTGTCTCAAAATCAGATCAGCGTCTTGGACTAAGATGGAGTGAGTTCGCTGGCCCACTGACCTAGAAACCACCTGCCAGCCCCTCCCGAAACTGCAAACCCCAGGATTCCATAGGATGTTGAAAATGGAATAATACCTTTATAACAGTCTAGTGCGGAAATGGCCTCGGTGAAGAACATGAACAGAAGCCAAACAGAGTTGCATTCCTTAGTGCAGGGAAAGGCACAGTGCATTCTTGAGGGGCCACATCTGGCCCCCAGGGCAGGATTTGGGGGCTTCAACCCTCCCCCAACTTCCCAGATCATACTTTTACTGTCCTTTCCTAGAAACACTCTCAAAGTGGCAATTCAACTTTTAAATAGGTTACATGGGTCCAGCATACTTAAGGAATAAAAGTCCATTTTTTTCAAAATTAAGACTGGTATTCTGGCCACTTCCTGTTTGGTTCCCTCAGGCACTCATTTTTTAGCATTTTGGCCCCCGGCCATCCTAGAACAAAACATTGGCCACAGTTGTCCAGTCCTGACCCACTGGGAAAGAATCCTCAGAGAATGTATTCATAGATTCACTGAGTTGGAAGAGATCCCAAGGGCCGTCCAGTTCAATACCATTCTGTCAAGCAAAAAGATACAATCAAAGCACTCCCAACAGATGCCCATTCAGCCTGTCTTTAAAAAACCACCCAAAAAAGGAGACTCCACCACTCTCCCAGACAGCAGCATATTCCATTATCAAACAGCTCTTGCCATCAGGAAGTTCTTTCTAATGTTTTGATGGAATCTTTTTCCTTTGTAGTTTGAAGCCATTCTTCGATGTCCTAGACTCCGGAGCAACAGAAAACAGGCTTGCTCCATCCTCTAGCTGACATCCCTTCAAATATTTAAACACAGCTACCATGTCACCTCTTAACCTCTTCTCCAGGCTAAACATTCCCAGCTCTCTAAATCACTCCTTACAGTCTATGATTTCCAGGCCTTTTGGAGTCCCCAGCATGTCCTGGAACAAAACATTGGCCACAGTTACCCTGTCCTCAGCCACTGGAGAAAAAAAAAACCAGCCTGAGATCCTATATCAGGACAAGATCAGAATTCAAAATGAACTTAACAGATTAGAGAGCTGGACCAAAACTAACAAAATGGGTTTCAACAGGGAGAAATGTAAGTACTACACTTGGGCAGAAAAGAAATGAAATGCACAGATGGGAGACACCTGGCTTGACCACAGGACATGTAAAAAGGATCTAGGAATCTTAGTTGACCAGGAGGCCCCTCCCGAAACTGCAAACCCCAGGATTCCGTAGGTTGTTGCAAGTGGAACAATAGCACTATAACAGTCTAGTGCGGAAATGGCCTTAGAGAGCTCGGTAGGTTTAGCCTGGAGAAGAGAAGGTTAAGCAGTGACATGATAGCCATGTTTAAATATATGAAAGCAATGTCACATGGAGGATGGAGCAAGCCTGCTTTCTGTGCTCCAGGGACTAGGACACAGAGCAATGGCTTCAAACTACAGGAAAAGAGATTCTACCTGAACATTAGGAAGAACTTCCTGACAGTAAGAGCACCCTGACAATGGAATATGCTGCAGCCTCACTGGAGTGTGGTGGAGTCTCCTTCTTTGGAGATTTTTAAACAAAGGCTGAATGACCATCTATTGGAAATGGTTTGATGATGTATTCCTGCATGGCATTATGTTGAACTCAGTGGCCCTTGTGGTCTCTTCCAACTGTATGATTCTAAGATCTATGATCATGGAAACAGAACATAACTTTACACTCATAGAGTTAGTATAAGACAATTGTGCATTAGCAAATTGAAATGCTCTGTGACTGAATGGGCAAACAAGATGTGAAATGCACGACTGAAATGCTCCATGCATGTTTGCACGTGCATGCACAGTGTGCATCTGCACACATAATGCACAAGAGCACCAAACTTGCAATGGCCCTGCACATCCAACTCTGATTCCAGAACCTTCAACAGAATAGAGATGGTAGACCATGGCCAAAAAGGGAGAGCTATGTGGGTAAGGGAATTTACACATGCAAGAATTGCTAACAGAATCCCAGCTGCAATTTCAGGTGGTATAAATAATGCAAAGAAATAATTAACCTGCCTCCTAATCGTCCCTTTGTGCAACGGGAAATGCTGTTTCCACAATTCCAGTGAATTAAATGGTACATTGAGGAATAGTCCTGCCACAGCCGAGAATGCTGACTGCATGCCTGGAGTCCTGTTGCTTAATTCCCACTAGAGAAGACCCGATTCAACCCATTGTTTAATTAGCAATTAACAAATAAGTAAATGAAATCAGTTCAATAGCTCTACTCACCCAAAATGGAGAAATCAGAAGACGACTGGAAGGTCAGCCATGAAAGAACTAGGCAAGAACCTCAGGTGTAAAGATTTATCATTACATACCAAATTTTAGGATTTTCTGTCTAATAGTATTTCCCATTTCTATGTATCGTTGTCAAAGCTGGACAGTAAAGAAAGCTGATAGGAAGAGAATCAACTTATCTGAAATGTGTTGCTGGAGAAGAGTTTGGCAGACTAGTAAAAAGTCAGATGAAGCGGGTCTTAGAGAAAATCATGCCTAAACTCATCCTAGAAGCCAAGATGATTAAACTGAGGCCATTTCTGCACTAAACTGTTATAGTGCTATGATTCCACTTTCAACCTCCTATGGAATCCTGGTGTTTGCAGTTTCGGGAGGGGCGTTTGAGGCCCCTCCCTAAACTGTAAACTCCAGGATTCCATAGGAGGTTGAAAGTGGAATCATAGCACTGTAACAGCCTAGTGCAGAAATGGCCCGAGACTGTCACATTTTGGACAATCCACGGGAAGATATGACTCACTAGAAAAATCAATAATGCTTGCTAAGGTAGGTAGAAGGCCTTGGATGAGAGACTGCCGGCAAGTGTCAGGTGTTGCACGCTATATTCAGAGAAAAGAAGTGGCAAAACTACCTCTGGCAAAAAAACTACTTTTTCCTTACCCAACAAAACCCTGTGAAATTCATGGGTTCACCCTAAGGCAACAGGTGACTGGAAGGCACATGCACACAAACACAAAGAACATTTCCGCATGACACTCTTATAGCACGATGATTCCACTTTCAACTTCCTATGGAATCCTGGGGTTTGCAGTTGCGGGAGGGGCCCGCCGGCCCCTCCCGGAACTGCAAACCCCAGGATTCCATAGGAGGTTGAAAGTGGAATCATCGTGCTATAAGAGTGTCATGCGGAAATGGCCAAGGTTATAGGAAAAGCAGAAGACCACCTTGCAAGGGGAAAGATTCAATCAAGGAAGCCACAAGCCTGAGTCTGCCAGACATGAGCAGGGCTGTTCATAACAGGGTGACTTGAAGAACTCTCATTTATAGGGTCACCATATGATTTGATGGCAAACAATGATGATGATGAATGATGATGGCAAATGATGACGATGACGATGATGTACTTGTTACCCACCTCTCCCCAAGGCTTGAGACAGGGTACAACATAAACTAAAATACAGTTAAAAATACATTGTGGTTAAAATACACTAAAAACACATAAAACTATTTAAAATGCAAATATATCACAGGTTACATTGTTATAGTGCTATTATTCCCCTTTCAACCTCCTGTGAGATTGGGGGCTTTGTAGTTTCCTGAGGCCCAAGAGCTCTCTGGCTGAGAATTCTAAATACCCCTCCCTCAACTGCAAACCCCAGGATGTCATAGGATGCTGAAAGTGGAATAAGAGTACTATAACAGTGTAGAATGGAAAGGCCCACAATTAAAATACATCATAATTTAAAAAAATAGACTGGGTACACTTGCCAGAAGAGGTAGGTCTTTGGTACTTTTTTGAATTCAGACAGCATATTTTGCTGTCAAATCTCTTCCGGCAGGTCATTCCACAGTCTAAGGATGGCCGACAACTTAGGCGACCGTTGCCAATCTAGCCTTGGCCAGTTTAAGTAAATGGGTTAAGAAAGGGTTACACTTGTGGAGCTGTGTTTACGCATCAGGAGCTGAACAAATCCATTCTGCAAGGACCAAAAAAGTTCAACCCCCATGTGCAAAGTACAAAATGTGGGGCCATTTCTGCACTAGCTTGTTATAGCACTATGATTCCGCTTTCAACATCCTATGGAATCCTGGGGTTTGTAGTTTCCCTCCCGAAACTGCAAAGCCCAGGATTCCAGAGGATGTTGAAAGTGGAATACTAGCACTAGAACAGTCTAGTGCGGAAATGGCCTAGGTTATTACCTTTAAAGCCCTATATGATTTGGGTCCAAGTTACCCACAGGATCGCCTCCTCCCATACAATCTGCCCAGTACACTCAGATCCTCTGGGGACCATTTCCTTAAACTGGCCAGGACTGGACTGGCAAGCTGGCAAGCTGGCAACGGTCACCCAGAGCACCTTTTTCATTGGCCACCTATAGATTGTGGAATGACCTGCCGGAAGAGATTCAACAGCAAAATATGCTGTCTGAATTTTAAAAAACCTGCTAAATACTTATCTCTTCTGGTAGGCCTACCCAGTCTATTTTTAATTATGATGTATTTTAATTATGATTTTAATTGTGACATATTTGTCTTGAACGGTTTTATGTTTTAGTGTATTTTAATTATAGTGTGTTTTTAATTGGTGTGCTGGTTTTAATTATATTTTAACTGTTGTTGTACCCATCCCCAAGCTTTGAGGAAAAGCAGGTACCAAAGCAACCTTTATTATTTATTATTATTATTCGTAAGCGGACGTACACAGGCGCAGGACCCCCAAGGATTCTGGCCGTGGAACAGACTCTCCGCTTACTCACCCGGGAGCTGCCAGCCACCGCCGCTCCTTTTTCCCCAGCCGGAGCCACGGTGATGCCGTCTAAAGGCATCACTCCTGGCAGTGTCAGCAACCAGCGCTAACCAAAAAGTGGGGCAGATCCCCCCCGTGAGCCTTCGGGCGGCCGCAAAGGCACTTGTGGCTGCTTCCTAAGGATTTTCCCACTCGGCCTCTGGAGGTGGCGGAGGAGGAGTAAACCCGGCTCTCGCACCCTCTGCTTGGCCTCCTCTGCAAAGCGGCCGCCTGCCTTGCCACGCGAGCCCATCTCTCGAAAGACACCCTGGGGATTTCTCAGATAGCCCAAAAACGGGCCCTCCTCCTCCTTCGCAGGCTTCATGACACATCGTAGCCCATCTGTTTCTCTTGGCTGGATGATGATAAATACAGCCTCCTCCTCCTCCTCCTCCTCCTCCTCCTCGTGTCAAAACCTGCAGAGGCGCTGAGATTACTCAAAGACGGGGATTGTGCTCTAAAAATTAACAGTTTGGCCCTGTTAGCAGGACGTGGGATGGGCTCATCAGGCTGACGGGAGGCACGCCTGACCTTCTTTACAAGCGTCTGCTGTTTCCATGGCTGCCCATAACTACCGGTTTACCCTCTGTAAGCGCAATCCCACGTTGTCGAGTGGAGCGTGAGAGTTTGGCAGGCAGCTCTACACCGCGGTTCCCCAATTTCCACTTCCAGGACTCACCGTTTGGTTGCAAATGCCCCGCCAACACCGCCGTTCTGATGCTGGTGGAGAATGCGGGAGATCAGAAGATGTGCCGCTATGTCCCCATCGCTAGATGCAGAGCGAGTAGATCTTGGCAGAAGATGTCTTTAGTCTGGATACGGGGACGTAGCGGCATACTCTGCTGGTCTCCGCAGACAACGTGAAATCCGCAGAGTGACGCTTGGGTGACGCTTGGCTTGGGCACAGCACCTGTGAAGGGGACCTGAGGCCATTTCCACACGACACGGTTATAGTGCTATTATTTCACTTTCAACATCCTGTAGAATCCAGGGATTAGAAATTTAAGGAGGGTCATTTAAAGTTCTCCAGCAGAGAGCTCTTGGTCCTCAGTAGACTACAAACCCCAGCATTCCGCAGGATATTGAAAGTGGAATAATAGCACCAGAACAGTGTAGCGCAGAAATGGCCTAGGAGTCTTAGTAGACCGCAGGCTGAACATGAGACAGCAGTGTGATGTGGCAGCTAAAAAAGCCAATGCCATTCTGCGCTGCATCAATAGAAATATAACATCTAGGTCAAGGGAAATATAATATCTAGGTCAAGGGAAATTACGCTTTGGTCAGACCCCGCCTGGAGTACTGTGTCCACTTCTGGGCACTACAATTCAAGAAGGATATTGGCAAGCTGGAACATGTCCAGAGAAGGGGACCAAAATGATAGAAGGCCTGGAAACCATGAAACCCTACGAGAACTGGCTTAAGGATCTGGGTGTGTTTAGCCTGGAGAAGGGAAGGTTAAGAGAGGACATGATAGCCGTGTTTAGATATTTGAAGGGATGTCATATGAAGGATGGAGCGAGCCTGTTTCCTGCTGGTCCGGAGACTAGGTCACGGAGCAATGGCTTCAAACTTCAGGAAAAGAGATTGCATGTAAATATTAGGAAGAATTTCCTGATGGTAAGAGCAGTTCGAAAGTGGAATACACTGTCTCTGTGGTGGGTGGTGGAGTCTCCTTCTTTGGAGGTTTTTAAAGAGAGGCTGGATAGCCATCTGTCTGGGGTGCTTTGATGGTGTCTTCCTGCATGGCAGAATGAGGTTGGACTGGATGGCCCTTGGGGTCTCTTCCAATTCTAAGAGTCTATGACTTCTATGTCCATTTCTGCACTAGACTGTTATAGCGCTATGATTCCACTTTCAACATCCTATGGAATCCTGGGGTTTGCAGTTTCGGGAGGGGCCGGCCGGCCCCTCCCGAAACTGCAAACCCCAGGATTCCATAGGATGTTGAAAGTGGAATCATAGCGCTATAACAGTCTAGTGCAGAAATGTCATATGATTCTGTGCTCCTATGGGTGGTTTTCCCAAATAACAAGTTCTATTACAATTGCAGCTGAACTTTTTCGACCATGGCATAATGTCCATATTCAGTTCACAGTTGCGTACGCAGAGTTTCACAAACTGCAAATGCAGTTGTTTATTTCTGGACACGGTATAACTGCTTATCAGTGCCTCAAGTAGACCACTCAATTCAAAATTAAGAACCGTGTAAAGAAAAAAAAAGGGAAAAAAACTATTTAAGCCTAGAAATATATTAAGCAATTAAACAAATTTTTGGAAAACACTTTAAAACTGATTAAAATAATTTGAAGCAATTTAAAGCCTTGTACCTAGGTGGATTTGTGTAAAACCCCCGGGAACAGAAGGACAGCGATGTCAGTGTCGGTCAGGCCTCCGAGGGGAGGGTATTCCATAATTGGAGGGTCTTCTCCCACATCTTCCCACAGCTTATTTCCCTGACTGATGGGTCAGAGAGAAGGGGCTCTGAAACCTCATTCTTACAGCTCCCATCTATAATGTATAATCCTCACTGAAATGGTTCTTTCCCATAATTGTTCCCATTTAAACAGCATGCTGGATCCCCATTCTTAAGATGAACCACTCTGTGAAGCACTTTAGCATAATCTGCCTTCCTTGCATTGCAGGGAGAGAGCAGAATGCTCTTTTTTTAATTATTGCACATCTTAGACCATTTCCGCACTGCACTGTCTTAGTGCTGTTGTTCCACTTTCAACTTCCTCTGGAATCCTGGGGTTTGCAGTTTCAGGAGGGGCCTTTAGAATTCCCAGCCAGAGAGCTCGTGGTCCTCAGTAAACTGCAAATCCCAGAACTCCACAGGATGTTGAAAGTGGAATAACAACACTATAACAGTGTAGTGTGGAAATGAGCTCAGTATCCCCCAGAATCCAGGCCATTTGTATTTAAACTCTCAGCGTCCTGGACAGTAGCCATGGTGGCTGAGGCATTCTGAGAATCAGGGTCCAAAAAGTAATTTTGGACTTTTGGGTCCAGTTTTGGGGAAAAGGCGGTTTAGAAATACAGCAAAAGAAATAAATAAAATAGATAAATTTTCTGGGCAATGCACAAACATTCACCCTTTCCCAGTTGCCTTTGGATGAGTTAACAAAACCTTATCAGGGCAAACAGCACTGACAGTAATCCCTGGACTCTGGCAAACTCTTGCACAAGGGACATTTCCCTGATTTCTGGAAATCCATGTAGTCAAGCAAACTACCCTTGCCTATAATTTCCGGCATTTCCTAGTCATTGTTTGCTCTTTCTCGACTGTATTTATCAACAGGAAAGGATAAGACCCCATAAATTGGCTTCCTGTTCGAGACATACACATTTGTGTGTTCCCCTAAAGAAGCAGTTGGGCATTTTCACCCAGTGCGGAAGTCAATATTCATTTCAAAATTGCAGAAGCAGTGTTGCCCATGAGATGCCCAGATGCCTTGCGCATGCAGAAGCGCATTGTGCATTGCAATCATGCATTCCCCACTTGGTTGCACTTTCAGTTGTGCGGTGTGTCCCGATTCACTAATGATGTTGTTATTGCAGTTATTTGCTGTCCAGCTGTTTTTTTTAATATATATAAATAATTTTTATTAAGACTACAAAAAAGAAAACACATATCATATAGAATAAAACAGTGTAAAAAAAAAGAAAAAAGAAAAGAGTATGTTACAAATCATTCAAACATTAACAAAATACAAACATAAGAAGAGAAGGGGGAAAAAACCCTTACAACATTTATCTACTAAAAACAAATACGTAAATATAAAACACTCTGTCATTAACTTCCCACTCCTCAGATCATGGTGGTTGTCAATTTCTGAAGATTTTACTGTCTCAGATTTACCATCCTTTTCTTATTGTATTTACTCGGGTAGTTTAGCATCAAGAATATAAATACAGTTATCAAAAGTATGTGATACATAAAAGAAAAGGTTAGGGAAGAGTGTAGTTGTACTGAAAGTATTCTAAATGTAATTTTCAGTCTAATCCTAATATAACTCGTCTGCCTTCAGTCCCTGATAAAAATGGCATAGCACTCTCCGAGTACTTTTTAAATTCATTAATAGATTTATCTCTTAATAACATTGTCAATTTGTTTTCAAATCAAAAAAACAAGCTGACTTTGATTTAGGACGACCTCGCGAACGAGGGCCGTCCAAGACAAGGCTCACCAACTGCCCTGCTCAGGTCTGGCAAACTCAGGGCAGCCGTGGCCTCCTTGATTGAAATAATCCACTTGCAGAGAGTCTCCCTCTTGTCCGGCTGCCTTGCCACTGTATTATCATCTTTCCCAATGAGTTATGATACGTCCAAAGTAGGACAATCTCAGTCTAGTCCTCGTTCCTTCTAGTCGCAGAGTCATAGAATCCTAGAGTTGGAAGAGACCCCAGGGGCCATCCAGTCCAACCCCATCCTGCCACTCAGGAACCCACATCAAAGCACTCCCGACAGATGGCCGTCCAGCCTCTGCTTAAAAACCTCCAAAGAAGGAGACTCCACCACACTTCCAGGCAGCAGATTCCACTGCCGGACAGCCCTGACTGTCAGGAAGTTCTTCCTGAGGTTCAGGTGGAATCTGCTTTCCCGCAGCTTAAATCCATTGCTCCTTGTCCTGGTCTCTGGAGCGGCAGAAAACAAGCCCTCTCCCTCCTCTACATGGCATCCCTTCAAAGATTTAAATGTAGCTATCATGTCCACTCTTAACCTTCTCTTCTGCAGACTGAACGTACCCAGCTCTCTAAGTTTATCCTCATAGGGCTTGGCCTCGAGGCCCTTCACCATTTTGGTCACCCTCCTCTGGACCTGCTCCAGCTTGACCATGTCCTTCTTGAATTGGGGTGCCCAGAACTGGACACAGTATTCAAGATGAGGTCTAACCAAAGCAGAGTAGAGTGGTACCAGTACCTCCCTCGATCTAGACACCATACTCCTATTGATGCAGCCGAGAATTGCGTTGGCTTTCTTGGCTGCTGCATCACACTGCTGACTCATGTTCAGCTTGTGGTCCACCAAGACTCCTGGATCCCTTTCACTGGAAGTCCAGTCCTGGTTTGCTCTCAAAGCCATTCATTTGACTTGCTGGCAGAGATCTGTAGAACTTTCCTCCAGCACCACATTTTAGATGAGTTGATTTTCTTCCCCTCAGTTTTCTCCACTGCCCACCTTTCACTGTTAAGGTAGCATTGCACCATCATCAAATGACTCTGTGAGTGTAAAGCTACCCTCCATCTCCTTGATGCAGGCTCTTCCCCATAGTTTATTAGCAGCAAATTTAAAAAATAGCCAATTTCTTTCTCAGCTCAAAGGTGCTTACTCACCTCCCAAGCATGAGAGAAAGATCTATATCTGGAACAAAGTTACTATTTTATTTTAGAGAAACTGGTCTATTTTTCTTCCATATTCTCAGCAATCTTTGTGGAGCTCAATGTGGGAGTCATAATAGGCTGATTCAAAGTAAGAAAAACGTGAGCCACTTAAAGTATAAATTTAATGTAGTATTAATGTGTACCAATGTAAATAGGGGGTGAATCAAAATTCAGCACATCAAGCAGATTATAGGTTCAGAATGTACCCAAAAATGCACCGTGAAGTGTATGATTGCCCCATAATTGCCTGGCAGATTTATTGCCAGCAGGTCTTGAGATGACTGCTAAAAGCAGCATTGGAGGTAAAAATGAATGGGGGTAGACTCAAAGTTCTTGAGCTTGCTGAAATTATCTGACTCCCAATATTCGCTGTGAAGCCCTGGTGGTGCAGTGGTTAAATGCTGGTACTGCAGCCACAAGGTTGTGGGTTCAATCCTGCCAGGCTCCAGGTTGACTCATCCTTCCATCCTTCCACAGCTCGGTAAAATGAGTACCCAACCTGTTGGAGGCAATTAGCTAAAAATGTTGTAAACCGCTTAGGGAGCACTTAGCTGATAAGCCGTATAGAAATGCACATGCTATAGCTATTGCTATTGAAGGAAAGCACACCTTGCCTCCAAAATGCATGCATCTGCAATGGTTGCAGTATGTTCCATACAGATGAAAACCGGAATCCTGTATGGCTCAGGGCAGCATAGTAGTTCTGCATGCTGAACTACACTACAGTTGGCCATTCACTGTCCCCCAGACCTCCTGTAGAGCTACATATCCATAGCCATGTGCAAAAGGATTGCGTCATCCAGCATGGTCCACTGGGGTCTTCCTGAGGTCTCAGCAGATGATGTCATCACTTCACGCCTGGCTGCAGAGACGTAGACAGGTGTTTCTCCAATCCCCCCAGCTTTCCACCAAGCACAGAATGGCTGGAGGGTGGCTGCCGCATGTATGTAGGGAGGGACTTTGGTTGATGCAGAATACCAACTCTGCAATTAAAAAAAACAGACATATGCAGATTGAGGCCTGTTTGCACCGCTGACAGCGGGCCAGCCAAAATCATGCACCTCATTCAGAATCAAAGACTTGGAAGAGACCCCCAGGGGCATCCAATCCAACCCCATTCTGCCATGCAAGATGACACTATCAAAGCACTCCCGACAGAGGGCCATCCAGCCTCTGCCTAAAAACCTTGAAAGGAGACTCCACCACGTTCCCAGGCAGCAGCGTATCCCATGTCCTAGACCTGAGAGTGCCGGCCAGATCGTACAGGAGGAGGTGATCCTCCAGGTAACTTGGACCCAAACCATGTAGGACTTTAAAGGTAATAACCAACACTTTGCACTTTGCCCAGAAACTAACTGGCAGCCAGTGGAGGGATATTAACATCGGTGTGATATGCTCACTCCTGGATGTACCTGCAACCACTCTGGCTGCCATATTTGGGACCAGCTGGAGTTTCCGAACTTGGTACAAAGGTAGCTCAACGTGCAGTCCTTTGCAGAAGACCGATCTTGAAGTTACCAACCTGTGCATTACCATATCTAGGTCTTCCAGTTCTAGAAAGGGGTGCAATTGGTGTGTCAGCCAAAGCTGATAATAAGCACTCCTGACCATCGTATCTATTTTTGCTGACATTTTGGAGGGACAGACCCAGGAGTACCACCAAGATGGGAACACAGTATTTCAGAGGGAGTGTGACTTCATCCAGAACTGGTTGACACACCTCCAACCCCAGATTAAGACCCTTAACAGTAAGGACCTCTGGCTTCTCTGGATTTCGTTTCAATTTGTTTCTCTTCATCCAGCCCATTACCTTTTATAAGCATTCATTCAGAGGAGACATAATCACTTTACACAAGCATCAGTTCCTCTTTACTTCCAGCAAAGGCCAAAATGGCCAAAAAATACAACCACATGTGTGCAAAATTTTACATGTGTCTAAGACACCAAGAGAACACAATCCTGTGTTATACAACCCTTCTATCAGAAGGCAATGTGGCTTAACTGCACATGGAACAAAATGCACAAATGGAACGTGCAAACAAATGCACAACTGAGCGTACATCCATGTGCACAATGGCACCACATGTGCAACTTGGCTTCTGTGTCCGTAAAACTGAATGTAGATGCAACACATTGGACACAAACGTTCAGCTACTTCCGCCATTCCCAACAGGATTCTGGCCATATTCTCGGAGAATGACTCCTTTTGGAAAAGCCTGCAAATATATGTGTACTTCATGGGCAATACATCCAAATGCGTAGGCGGGAAAAGAAGTCTTTCTTATACAAAGAATGAGACAGAAACACACCTCAAAAATGCATTTGTTTATTTCATTTGTTATTAGTTATGTTTAGGGCCCGTCTTCTCTCTAGTGAACTTAAAGAGATACAAAAGGTGTTCTTCCTCACAGCAGTCCTGTGAGGTAGGACAGGCTCAGAGAAAGTGAGAATGCCACAAGTTCACCCAGTGAGTTTCATCACTGAGGACTAAAACTGGGATACTCGAGTCCTAGGTCAAGATTCTAACCACTATACCACACTGCCTCTCCTGGAAGGCCTTTCCTTTAGCCAGCCAACAGTACTCCTCCCAATGGGCCAGGTCTCTCTTAAAGTTCATGTTCATTTGTCACAAATGAATTTACTTCTTTCCACCTCACTTCTTCTATCATGCACTTCTGAGTTCTTCACACACTCCCCCTACTACTGTTAATTAGAATCATGGCTTTTGGATCTTTCTACTTTATGGGATACATAGAATCATAGAGTTGGAAGAGACCACAAGACCATCCAGTCCAACCCCATTCTGCCATCCAGGAATATACCATCAAAGCACTTCCAACAGAGAGACAGCCAGCCTCTCTTTCAAAACCTCCAAAGAAGGAGACTCCACTCCACTCCTAGGCAGCAGGATATTCTACTGTTGGACTGCACTTACCATCAGGAAGTTCTTCCTAACGTTTAGGTGGAATCTCTTTTCCTGTAGTTCGAAGCCATTGCTCCATATCCTAGACTCTGGAGCAACAGAAAACAAGCTTGCCCCATCTTCATAAGACATCCCTTGAAATATTCAAACGTGGTGATCATGTCTCCTCTTAACCTTCTCTTCTCCAGGTTGAACATACTCAGCTCCCGAAGCCACTCCTCAAAAGGCTTCATGGTTTCCACGCCTTCTACCGTTTTGGTCTCCCTTCTCTGGACACATTCCAGCTTGTCCATATCCTTCTTGAATTGTGATGCACAGAAGTGGACACAATTTCAACTGAGGTCTGACCAAAGCATGGACTTTTTTTTCCTCCTGGAAAAAGAAGCAATCCATGCCACCTAGGAACCTGAGCCATAAGCTGCTCATAGCTCCCATGTCAGAGATGTGGTAAAGTTACTCTCTATGTTATCCTACATGAAGGGTGGGCAAATTGTGGCCCACCAGGCTGTGTGCAGCCCCTGGATGCCATTTTTGTTGCTTGTAAAGCCCCCTGCTAGTTCCCAGAAGGCCAACCACCTATATTTTTTTTTAAAAAGTCACCATGATTTGGGGGCCATTTTTGCTCCAAGACCATGAAGAGGGCACACCAAATTTTTCTAAACACACAAAAATACCACCACCCCCATAAGAGCTCCAGAATCCCATGCTACCCCCCTCCATTTTCCTCTGCAGTCCTTCTCAAAATGGCAACAAGAAGTAAAAGTCTTCCTCTTCCTCCGCCTCTACCTGACCACATCAGCTGCTGAACCAATGCCAAAAAAAAAGAAGCCCTTCTGGATAGTTGTTGCCAGCTGATCCAACGTCAGTGAGGGGATGAATCCACTCTGGGTTATAGTCTGAACTTTAACGGGCACAGCATTCCCTGACTGAAATAATCCACTTGCAGAGAGGTCTCCCTCCTGTCCGGCTGCCTTGCTCCTGCATTATCGTCTTTCCCAATGAGTTATGATACGTCCAAAGTATGGCAATCTCAGCCTAGTCCTCGTTCCTTCTAGTCGTAAGCCATTTCCGCACTAGCCTGTTATAGCGTGATGATTCCACTTTCAACATCCTCTGGAATCTGGGGTTTGCAGTTTCGGGAGGGAAACTGCAAACCCCAGGATTCCAGAGGATGTTGAAAGTGGAATCATCGCGCTATAACAGGCTAGTGCGGAAATGGCCATGGAGTCATAGAATCATAGAATTGGAAGAGACATGGAATGCAATGTGCATTTGCAAGCATAATAGGATTGCATACACCACTTCACTTCTATACCCTTGAACTGAATGTGGACACTCTGCATCAGAAAAAAATAAAATGTCCACCACTTCCATAAGGGGACTTGCACATGTGTGAAACACCAACAGATTCTGGTCTGTGGGTTCCTGCTCAGCCATGAAGTCAAAGCCTCAGACTCATTCTCCGTGCCGCAGTTTGACATTTCCTGTCTTTTCCGTTTGCCTTTCCAGTTGCAGACTGCAAGGTGCCACCCAAGCTGGACCATGGCTTTGTCACTTTCTCCACCCCACAGAACCTGACCACCTACCAGTCAGTGATCCACTATTCCTGCCAGCATCCTTACTACCAGATGGTGCCTAATGTCACAGGTAAGACCAGTGGCCTTGGAGAGCCAGCCAACAGGGGGTGTGCATTGCACTGAGAATCGTCTTCGTGAATTATGACGGCATACCTCAGACTTACCACATTGCAACTCACTACTGCAAGGATATCATGGCAGAGAAATCTAAACGACGCCTCTAGCTATCTGCAAATGCCTGTCACAGCATGTTAAGGTTGCCAGGTTAGATATGGCAATGGGACTCTTGCACCTTTAGTCCCAAATAGATGGAGAAGCGGGATGAAGGACCACTAGATTCCATCAAGGCTGACCAAGGTACCGACCTCTCTTCCCTTAACTTTCAAGCTGGAATGTTCAGGTACAAATGTTCTCTGCCAACATGGCTCTCGCCTCCCTGCTGGATGCCATATGGAAGATGGAGCAAGCTTGTTTTCTGCTGTTCCAGAGACTAGGACATGGAGCAATGGCTTCAAACTACAGGAAAAGAGATTCCACCTAAAGATTAGGAAGAACTTCCTGAGAGTAAGAGCAGTTCAGAAGTGGAATAGGCTACTTGGGAGTGTGGTGGAGTCTCCTTCTTTAAAGATTTTTAAACAGGCTGGTTGGCCATTTGTCCAGGCTGCTTTGATGGTATATTCCTGCATGGAAGGATGGAGTTTGACTGGATGGCCCTTGTGGCCTCTCCCAACTCTAGGGCCATTCCTGCCCTATACTGTTATAGTGCTATTATTCTAATTTCAATATCCTATGGAATTCTGGGGTTTGTAGTTTGTAGTCTCTGGCTGAGACTTCTAAAGGCTCCTCCCTAAAGTGCAAACCCAGGATTCCACTGAATGTTGAAAGTGAAATAATAGCACTATAACAATGTAGTGAAGAAATGGCCGATTCTAGGATGCCTGCCTACCTCAGGATTAAAATTGCAAGAGCACCATCCCATATCTAACCTGGAAAATGTACAGCACATCCAGATATAGGAAAACAGTTGTATGCATTTAAATTATCCCCCAACTCTCCAACAACACAGAAATGGCCATTTTGGGAGGGCTGCTTTCCTTACATGGTGAGTTTTTGGAGGGGTGGCACCAGAAGACGTAGCTACAGAGAGATATAGGTATACAATAATATATGTATGCCTCCCATAGGAATATCTCAGCCAGTATGTTTGAGGCTGGAGCTGGTGGGGTTTCAGTAGCTGCTGAATAAGGAGAGCACAGCTTTCATTGGTATAAGAAATATGAAGGGATTGCTTTACTAGATCAGACCCGGGAGGTGTATTACAGAGCTGGCAACTTTGGCATTCCAAGAGTCAATCTCTGTCCCTTGAACGATCCAAAGGGAACAGGGAATCCCAAAATATAAAAATGCAAATTTGAAGCAAAATGAGAAACGAAACCAAGTAGCCCAACATCTACTTCTGATGTTGAAAAAGAAACCCCATACCAACTACAGTAGGGTCATGAAATCAGTTGTGGAATGGTGAGTGAAGAGACAGGTAAATCCCATTGACTCAGCAGGTTTCCTATGCCTAAATACCCTGAAGCCAAGCCAACTGGGACACTTTGCAAGCAGCACACACGTGTGCAGTCCCCGGTGAGCCTCTGTAATTCCCTCATGATCCCTGCACGAAGAAGAATGGGTTCCACTCTTCAAAAGTTTTGGATGTTGGAGCATTTTGCATTTTCAGATAAGGTGTATTAAAGAAGGAAGCCAAAAGGGAGTTGTTACAGCCCCACCTGGTGGCCTTGTTCATGTTCACAGCAAATGTCGTTTGGTTCTTCCCCAGGTACCTACACCTGTGATGCCAAGGGATTTTGGCAGAACGCGGAGCTGGGGAGACGCCTACCAACTTGTCAGCCAGGTACCTAGACTGTACTAGGGCAATGCCTGGAGCAGCAGTTCTCTGCTAATTCCAATCCTGTATTTTAAAGACAGTGCGATCTTTTGATCCATACAGAATTCTTCATAGGTCAAAAATGAGAACTAACGACACGGAAGGGATCTATTTTGACGCTGAACCTTCATCATACAGGATCTCTGAGGTTCTTTCTGTTTGGAATTGATACAGGGATAGTGGGAAATTATTATTATTAGTGTTTGAGATTCCACACCACAGTCTATGTTGCGTAACTTAACAAATCCTTAGCTACTTTGCAGAGGTGCAACGAACCCCTGTTCGCGATTGCAAATGTGCATTTCCAGGCACCGGAAGGCATGCACCAAAGAGCCTGAGGTACTTCTGATGTGCACTGGACACATCTGGTGCACACTGGGCTCTTCTGATCCAAAAAGGCCTGGAAATCATGCCGTATGAGGTATGGCTGAGGGACATGGGTATGTTTAGCCTGGGGAAGAGAAGCTTAAAAGAAGACAGTGATAGCTACGTTTTGATAATTGAAAGGATGTCTTATAGAGAATGGAGCAAGCTTCTTTTCTGCTGCTTCAGAGACCAGGAGACAGAGCAATGGCTTCAAACTATAGGAAACGAGATTCCATCTAAACATTAGGAAGAGTTGCCTGACAATAAGAGCTGTTCAGCAGTGGAACACGCTGCCTCAGAGTGTGGAGAAGTCTTCCTCTTTGGAGGTTTTTTAAACAGAGGCTGGATGGCTTTGATCGGGAGTGCTTTCATTGTTTCTTCCTGCATGGAAGAATGGGGTTGGACTGGATGACCCTTGGGGTCTCCTCCAGCTCTAAGATTCTATGTTGCTATGACTCTGTGATGTGCACTGGGCTCTTCTGGTGTTCATCAGGAGCTTCTGTTGTGCTCCAGCACTTCCTAGCCAGTGTCCAGATGTGCACTGAGGCAACCCATTGCACATTGGTGCCTGTTGAACATTGGGCCGTGGCATACAAATCACTCCACCATTGTGCAACGACTGTCTGTGTGTAGTAAAGTCACCCCAGCCCCAGGTAACGACGGGTATTGCAAAACTGCTCAAATCTATTTACTGCACACATAAGTCAACTTATAAATATGCTTTGGGCAGACCTCACGTGGAATCCTGTGTCCAGTTCTGGT
The DNA here is from genome assembly GCA_030412105.1 of Cyclura pinguis. Lineage (NCBI taxonomy): Eukaryota > Metazoa > Chordata > Lepidosauria > Squamata > Iguanidae > Cyclura > Cyclura pinguis. The sequence continues at coordinate 4,547,175 of CM059601.1, forward strand.
CCATCATGGTTCAGGAAGAATATTGCACACTAAAACATGTCCAGAGGAAGGTGACCAAAATGATAGAAGGCCTGGAAACCATGAAGCCCTCTGAGGAGCGGCTGAGGGAGCTGGGTGTGTGTAGCCTGGAGAAGAGAAGGTAAAGCAGGGACATGATAGCCATGTTTAAATATGTGAAGAGATGCCACGTTGAAGATGGCACAAGCTTGTTTTCTACTGGTGCAAAGACTAGGGCCCTTTTCGCGCCTTACCTTTTCTCGGCACTGGGGATGCAAGGATTGCGTGAGCAGCCTCTAGCCAGAGGCTCTCGCATCCCCGCTGCTTTGCCTCCACAGTCGCTGCCTGCTAGCGAGCAGGCAACGTGAGGGCTCTTCCTCTTCCTTCCACAGCGCAGCCTGGGATTTTCCCAGGCTGCTCTGGGGCAGGAAGCGCAAGCACCACAGCTCTGGAGGCTCCGCATGCATGGTAAGTGCGCGTGGGGCCCTGGAGCAATGCACGATCACGCACGCACGAGCAATGCACGATCACGCACGCACCATTTTCAGCTAGAAGTTGAAAATGAAATAGTGCACGATCGGCACCTGCTGGCCCCGGCAGCATCACGCAATTGCGAGGACGTTATGTGGACGAATGGCCCCTCCCGAAACTGCAAACCCCAGGATTCCATAGGATGTTGAAAGTGGAATCATAGCGCTATAACAGGCTAGTGCGGAAATGGCCTGTGTCTTCCTGTGTGGTAGAATGGGATTGGAGTGGATGACCTTTGCCGTCTCTTCCAACTCTATGATTCTATGGAAGATGTAAGTCTCATACTGAATTCCAGCCATCACCATCACCGTCATTTCACTTTTCCCTTGTCCAGGATTCAGAGTGGCTTACAAAGGTTAAAAACAGATACAGCTAAAAAAAGAAAATCACATTGCACAATAGTATTCTGTCAATAGAATTAAAAGAAGTTAAAAGCATGGCCCTTGACGAGGAAACACTGAATAAACAGTACCCCACATTCTGAGAGATCCTTTTCTCCCTGAGCGATCAGCCGTCCAAAACCTGCCAAAACTATAGGCAGTTTTCACTTGCCTGTGGAAAAATAGCAGGGAGCATGCCAGTCTAATCTCTCCAAGAAGGGAGTTCTAGAGCCTGGGAGCAGCCACCAAGAAGGCCCTTTCTCATGCTTCTACCAAGGTACCTGTGAGGACGGTGGGACAGCGAGAAGGGCCTCCACAGAGGATCTCAAACCGTAGGCAGGGCCATATGGTGGAATACAGTCTGCCGGGCAACCTGGGTCTCAGTTGTGTAGGAAAGACTTTGCTCTCCCAGTCTTACACGGAACAGCCTAATCAATTATCTCTTCTGTCCTCAGTCGTTGGGCCGGGCAGGGGCAGCGCATGACTCCCGTGCCAGTGGGGCAGTGAATGCACTCCATGTCTTAATCCGGGCTTCGGAGAAGCTGTCCAAGGTGCTGAACTGTATCCTCTGAATGGGGTCAGTCCCTTGAGAACTCCTTTAGAGCCATCCAAAGCCTGGAGCAGATTCACGGTCTCATTCACCTGGCAACCACCCACTGCTACTAGGGACAGGTTTATTTATTTCATTTGCATGGCTTCTGGGATTAATCCTAGTTAACAGATGGGTGTCTATGCTTGTCGAGAGTGGCAGAATGGCAGAGTTTGATCTGGTGGTACACACTAGATAAGTTGTTGTTGTTGTTGTTGTGTGCCCTAAAGACATTTCTGACTTATGGAGACACTAAGGTGAACTCTCACGGGATTTTCTGGGGCTGTGTGATGTACTCAAGGTTACCCAGTGGTTTTCCATGGCCAAGCAGAGAATCAAACCCCGATCTCCAGGGTCATAATCAAACACTCAAACCACGACACCACTCTGGCTCTAAATCGTCACAATTCATTCTTATATGGATAACGTCAAAGGTTTTCTCCTCATGTGATGAGATGACAAGAAGGTTTTTGGTGCACTCTCGTTGTCTTTTTATACTTTATGAAAAATCTGTTGATGCAAAAAATAACCTTTTTGTGCAAAAGAAGAAAAAAAAACACAACCAAACCTGAGGTTTTGCAGGAAAAAAATTGCATAGAAAACAGTGGCAAAGCAAGGGCAATGTAAATCTCCATGCAAGGAATTACATATGTTGCACCACTCAGTTCATGACCAAAGGCACATCTATGTGTACAATGGCATCACAGGTACAACAGTGAATTGAATGCAGATGCTGCACATTGGGCAACAATGTCCCACCACTTCTGTGGGGCCACTTAAGCATGCGACACCAACCAGATTCCAGCCTGTGTGTGTGTGTGTGTGTGTGTGTGTGTGTGTCCATCCAAATGAATTTTTCAAGAAATAAGATCCAAAAATGCAAAGAAAAAAAATCCAGTGGCTCATAGTTTTCTCAATAGAGTGTGTTCATGTATCAAGGATGAGAAAATTTCCAAAAATTCTTTTGCATCCTTTGTGTACGACAGAGGTTTTGACTAGACGGCCCTTGAGAGGTCTTCCAAACCTCAGACTCCATGATTTGGTATTCAGCGAAAGAGAAAGTTGACTTTTCCAAGGTCTCTCTGAGCTTACAAAGTTGAATACAAGCTGCCTTCTCCCTCTTTAAAATCTGGCTTTCCCAGTTAAAGCGCTCTTTTTCTGTCTGCTTCTGGTACTGATGGAATCCAGGGGGGCCGGCAGTTCCCGGACAAAGTTTTCCAGAGGTCACAGCGAGTTGGCCAGGATGAGCAAAGAATTCTGCTGTGCTTCTTTTCTCTCTCTGTTTGATTCAAGCCAGCTGCCTGTCATTTCCTCCAGGACTTTCTGGGGCGGATCATTGACTTCAACATAGCCGGAGTAAACAATTCAGCGGGATGCCCTCCTTCTCTGAATAGTTTGTGTACAGCTGCCCTTCAAGGCCAAGTTATTTGGACAGAAGTGTGTTCCCAGGACAAAGAAAGATTTAGTTCTGAGTCAGCGTGCCTAGAATTGGGCTACTTCATTTGGACCGAGGCGGGCAACTTCAAGCAGATCCAGGAGCTAATTTCTGCCCCTGAAATTTTGAAGGAGTTGTGGGAACTGCCAAAAGAAGTGAAAAGGGGAACTGTGACCAGAAGGGACTGGGAACATACCTGCTACCTGTCCCAGTTTGCCAGAGAGAGGCCATTTCTGCACTAGACTGTCATAGTGCTATTATTCCACTTTCAACATCCTATGGAATCCTGGAGTTTGGAGTTTAGGGAGGGGCCTCAAAGGCCGTCCGCAAAGGCCCCTCTCTAAACTGCAAACCCCAGGATTCCATAGGATGTTGAAAGTGAAATAATAGCGCTATAGCAGTCCAGTGCAGAAATGTCCCTAGATTTGAAAATCTGAGGTCTTTTTACCTGGATCTTTTCAACATCAAACAACTGGGGAGTGTAACCACCACACCCTTAATCATGGGTACAAAGGCTGAGCGCCCACGGGTGCTTTGGTGCTTCTTGTACGATGTTGTGTCCTGATGGGGGAATGTAACACAGGCTGCTATCATCTGCAGTCTGCACTGGTTTCCAGTGACACAGCAAAAGGTGTCGCAGATCCAAGAGAACCCACCATCCACCTTCCCTGCACACGCTACTAACAACCGCGGTACGACTCGTCTGTCTTCTGTTTCATTGCCAGCCTAGGGCACCGCGGAAGAAAGGGCAGGTTGCCCTGCTGGCTAGCGACAGGAAGGGCACAGCTGCCTCACCTCACTGCGAGTGTTTGGTGGGGAGCTCACCGCTTTCTTGCAAAGGTATTCGGGATCGCTGAGGGTGCAATGATGGATAACGCTGCCTGTGGTGTGGGTGCATCATTGCCAGTAGATTATGCCACCGGTCCCTGTTCCTTCAAGGGGTTGCAAAAGATACACAGGATGCGGGAAGGGTGGGCAGGGGCAGCGGGTGACCTCTGTGTTATTGTGGCAATGAATCCGCTCTGGGTTTTAGTGTGAACTTTAAAGGAGCTATCCAAGCTGCCAAACAGATTTTGGGCATAAGTCCTTTAGTACTGTTGTTTCTATTATTTTATTCTTTTATACCCCTCCTCCTTTCTGTCCCCCAATTGAGACTCAGGCTGCCTTACAAAACATTAAAAGCAAGGCCATTTCCGCACTACACTGTTGTAGTGCTATTATTCCGCCTCCAACATCCTGTAGAATCCTGGGCTTTGTAGCTTCCTGGGGCCGAAGAGCTCTCTGGCTGAGAAGTCTAAATGCCCCTCCCTAAACTGCAAACCCAGGATTCCACAGGAGGCTTACAATGGAATAATAGCACTAGAACAGGGCAGAAATGGCCCAAGACAGACTAAAATACATTGGAGAACATCAGTAAAAATATATCAAAGTTATCTTAAAATCCATCTACGCTACCTATAGAATTAAGACTATAGAGAAATCCATGAAAAACAGATTGTAGCCCCTTTGAAGGTAACTGTAAAGAGCTCCTGTAATGGTGAAACACAAAACTCAGAGCGGCTTTACCCGCCCACAGACACAGGAGCCAGCAGCAGGAAACAGGAGTTATGGGATGTACACCAGCCTTAAGATCCATGTCAAGATCCACGTTTTATCCACCTATCTCACCCTGCATCAGCCTATTTGTCCATCTCAACTATTATTAACCTGAACTGGAGATCTCTTGCACAAGGGCTTTGGAACCATCCATCAGCTCTTTCCAAGTCAACAGGGAACAGACTCCATTGAGGGCTGGAAACGACACCCTGTGAGGAGTGGCTTAGGTAGCTGGGTATGTTTAGCCTGGAAAAGAGAGGATGAAGAGGGGACATGATATCCTTGTTTAAATATTTGAAGGGATGTCAGGTTGAAGATGGAGCAAACCTGTTTTCTGCTGCTCCAGAGACTAGGACAAGGAGCAATGGATTGAAGCTACAGGAAAAGAGATTCCATTTAAACGTTAAGAAGAACCTCCTGGCAACAAGAGCAGCTGCTGCCTGCTTCATGCCAAATAAAATGTGTTGGTTTTTAAGATGACACAAGAATCTGCTTTTTTTTTCTTTTTTTTTTTTCTTTTTTTTTGCTGCGATGCCCTAACACAGCAAACCCTCTGAAAATTTCTACAGTGATAGTCCAAACAGTAACATTCCCGGGTTCTGCTTTAATAATTCAAAAGTGAATTTGACATGGATCTTAAACAGGAAATTGTCATTGACCATATCAGTGCCTTACTTCCTTTTATTACCTTTTCTGAGTTAAGTTTTTGTCTTCCTTGATCTATACACGCATACGCAATACAGCCCATAAAGGCCATTGCTGGCATGATGGTGTGTTTTCTTCAAATCAATTCCAATATGAAAAGCAATGATTTCCCAGACATTGTGCATGGTCTCAGCATTTTGCCACTTAAAACTTGATGGCATGGATGTGTTTGTAATTATTGCTTGCACGAACATTCAGTGTGATTAAAATCTATGGTGAAGGCGGGTGATCAAACTACTTAATTCCAAAACTTGGGAAGTGATTTTTAAAAATAAAAATTCAAGCTTTCAGAATGCAAAATTCTCCACCTAAATTACTGATAAAATGAATCACTTGCAATTATAAACTGTAATTCTTTCCATCACTAGAATTAAAAACAGCTGAATTCACATTGATTAGGCTTGGAGCACGAAGGGCATTCCCACACTAGGCTGTTATAGCGCTATGAGTCCACTTTCAACAACTATGGAATCCTGGGGTTTGCAGTTTAGGGAGGGGCGTCGCCAGGCCCTCCCTAAACTGCAAACCCCAGGATTCCATAGGATGTTGAAAGTGGGATCATAGCGCTGAAACAGTCTAGCGCGGAAATGGCCTAACTGTGGGAAACAAGTGTGCAGCTGAAAGCAAGGCAACCAATGGACAAAATAAGAAGGGAGAACATTGGCATAATCTACTGAGTCATAGTTCAGTTACCTTTTCATGAAATGCATGGTTGTCATAGCCTAACCATCAACTCTGTTGTTCTCTTTCCGCAGTCTGCGGGCAGCCCGTCCGCCCTCTGCCCACATTATTCAAGCGCATCATCGGTGGACGAAACGCAGCACCCGGATTTTTCCCCTGGCAGGCACTAATTGTGGTGGAAGACACATCCCGTGTACCAAATGACAAGTGGTTTGGCAGTGGAGCTCTCCTCTCTGAGTCCTGGGTCCTGACAGCCGCTCACGTCCTTCGTTCCCAACGGCGGGACAACACCATCATCCCGGTTTCCAAAGAACACGTCACTGTCTACTTGGGTCTCCACGACGTGCGAAACCGAATGGACGCTGTCAACCGGACTGTGGAGAAGATCGTCCTTCACGAGGCCTTCGACATCCGGAACTACAACCATGACATTGCTCTGGTGAAGCTGAAGGAGAAGGTGGACATGGGGCCCTACGTCATGCCGGTGTGTCTACCACAGTATGAACATGAGCTGGAAGGACCTCGACCCAACACCCTGGGCCTAGTGGCCGGTTGGGGCATCTCCAATCCCAACATCACGGTGGATGACGTCATCAGCTCTGGCATGCGGACTCTGTCCGATATTCTGCAGTACGTCAAGTTACCGGTGGTGCTCCATGCCGAGTGTAAGACGAGCTACGAGTCCCGATCGGGTAACTACAGCGTGACCGAGAACATGTTCTGCGCTGGGTATTACGAAGGCGGGAAAGACACCTGCCTCGGAGACAGCGGAGGAGCCTTTGTCATCCAAGACCTCGAGAGCCAGAGGTGGCTTGCCCAGGGACTGGTCTCGTGGGGAGGACCGGAAGAGTGTGGAAGCAAGCAAGTCTATGGAGTTTACACCAAAGTCTCCAACTACGTGAACTGGCTGCAGGAGAAAAGCGGGTGGACGTTCAAGGATGCCGCTGACCGGGGCAGATGAAGTAGGATGAGATGAGTACCAGTGCACGGACTGGGAATATTTTGCCAAAAGAGTGTCCAAGTGTAGTTGTGTCACAAGGGCTTCTTGTGTGATTCCCTTTTTTCACACAGTAAGGGTACACTATCTTTAAATGGCAGGAAGGAGAAACCAATTATCTTTCCCTTACTTTCCATTATCCCTAATACAGTCCCAAAGAATTGTACCCCTAGTAGGAAAGTAAAGAGACCTTCTGTAACCATGGTCGTTTCCTCACTACACTGTTCTAGTGCTATTATTCCACTTTCAACGTCCTGTGGAATTCTGGGGTTTGTAGTCTGCTGAGGCCAAAGAGCCCTCCGGCTGAGAATTCTCAAGGCCCCTCCCTTAACTCCAAACTCCAGGATTCCAGAGGAGGTTGAAAGTGGAATAATAGCACTATAAGCGTGTAGGGCAGAAATAGCCCATGTTACATGTGGTAGAAAAGACACAGGCAGAGAATCTCTCTGTTCTCTGAACAGAATGTGATATTGTACACACGTATATGCACAAACAACACTGTTTTTGTTGCTGGTATGACGCCATCTTCCACTCAACCGCCCATTCCAAAGCCAAGGCGCCCCGTGACAATTGTGAATGCTGCACAGACCACCGTTGAACAAGGGTTGTACAACCCTAGCAAATAGCCATCTGGGATATCGTAGAGGTCTCAAGTCCTGTGCTGGGAGAACGATGGGGTATAAGTTAAATTAATTAATAATCATTTTGCAACCAGAGCTTAGAAATACTGAGTGGAGAGTCCCCAAAAGTCACTTTTCCAGGCTCTGTTTGCAACCTGGGTCAGCTCTCCAGCCTTCCAGTACATCGACTGGAAGAGATAAATGTGTGTCTGATTCTGTCACCTCAACCAGCGGGACTTACAAGTGCTAAACTTTTCAGTTGATGATGCCCTTGGTTTGGAAGAGTAAAAGGGAATCCAAGGTCATGCAGGACTGGAATAAGTAACTGTAGTCCATGAAATAAATCCTTTTTTAAAGGGACAATCTTATTCAAAATAGGCTCTATAAAAAGAGCAAATTTCTTTCCAAATGAGAAAATAGTTACTTTGAGCACACCACTGGGAGTAGAGGTGAAAGTACATGTGGGGTCACGGTGCTCCCTCTTCTGGCATGACCTTCACATGCACAAACGTGAGGTCACATGAAGCATCATGTCCTATGATAGTCACGTAGCGCATGGGCCTGCTCTGCTGCAGGCGTGCGCCCATTGCGTCCATTGACTACAATGGGACACAACACTCACACGTTTCGGAGCGGTACCCTTTGCATATTGGGCACTACGTTTGTTCCTTACTCGAAAATGGGTTTCCCATGAATCAGAAATCTCTGTTAGGACGAATAATAAAAGCAGCAGGAAGTTTGCACAGTGTTCTCCCAGTGTTCAAACATCCCAAAGAGTTACAAAAAAATTATTTTGCAGAGAACAACAGGTGGTTTTGTGCAAAATACCAGTCTGCACAGAAACTGGGTTTCCTGCACTAAGCAGAAAACTTGGTTTTCGAACCAAAAAAAATATGTGTTTTTCTCTAGAGAATAATTCCTCCACAAGACTTTAGGAACTTCAAATACAGGGACAAATGCAGAGGAACACTCCTTTTCACCCATGGAGGGGCAAAAGAAGTCATAATTATTTGTCCCTACATACGAGCAAAAATAGTCCAAGATTTATATCTCTAATTAAAAGTGTAAAAGGTTCTTCCGTGTTTGGGGGAGGCAGAGCAATAGTGAAAGGCAGAGGCGGAGAATCTCTCTATCCCCCTCTAGTGTCCTTAACTATATAGGATTTTTAAATTTTAAAAAAATCTCTCTTGAAAGTAGAAAACATTGAATTACAGGGTTTATGTCTATAAAATCACCTCCCAGAACATTAATTCTGTAGAGGTTCATGGGTTTCTCAGGCCATTTCTGCCCTACGCTGTTATAGTGCTCTTATTCCACTTTCAACATCCTGTGGAATTCCGGGATTTGAACTTCACCGAGGCCAAAGAGCTCTCTGGCTGAGAAGTCCGAAAGCCTCTCCCTAAACTGCAAACCCCCCAGGATTCCATAGGATGCTGAAAGTGGAATGATAGCACTATAACTATGTAGTGCGGAAATGGCCAAAATCTGGCAGAGAAGGGAATCGAACTTAGTTTTCTTCATACAATATATAAAAGTTGTTTTACTCACAAATACTTGTGCCTGATCAACACAGGTTCATCTTCTTGAGAAAAGTATTGGGAGAGCTGGAGCATTTCACCTGGAGAGCTCTTCAAAACCATGACCGTTTCCGCACGAGGCTGTTGTAGCGCTTTGATTCCACTTTCAACATCCTATGGAATCCTGGGGTTTGCAGTTTCGGGAGGGGCCAGGCGGCCCCTCCCGAAACTGCAAACCCCAGGATTCCATAGGATGTTGAAAGTGGAACGATAGCACGATAACAGTCTAGTGCAGAAATGGTCCAAGCCCCAAAAGAATCCAAAGAAAGAGATACTACCTTTGTATTATGTGCTTGGAACAACATTCGTGGCTCTGTTACATATTTAAGAGACGTTGTACTATTTGTTATGGTTTTTGTATTCTGTTTTGTAGCACTCCTACTATTTTGTATTACCGTCGTTCAAAGGAAAAGGAATAAAACTATTCTGTTACGTACCAACCTCTGTGAGTTGAAAACTGCGCTTGAGGTGGGGAACTTCTAGGCATAAACTAGATTGATATTTAGGAGATGACAAGAAAGGAAATTCCAGTTGGTAAGAACTTCGTGATGGTAAGAGCTGTTCGATGACAGAATAGACCAGTGGCTTGCAAATATTGGTCTTCTAGGTGCTTTGAACATCATCTCCCAGAATTCCTGAACATTAGCCAAGCTGGCTACGGCTTCTGGGGGCTGAGGTCCATGAGTCAGAAGTGTGACGCGGCAGCCAAGAAAGCCAACATGATTCTCGGTTGCATCAATAGGAGTATGCTGTCTAGATCGAGGGAGGTAATGGTACTGCTCTATTCTGCGTTGGTTAGGCCTCATTTGGAATATTGTGTCCAGTTCTGGGCATCTCAATTCAAGAAGGAGGTTGACAAGCTGGAACGTGTCCAGAGGAGGGCGACTAAAATGGTGAAGGGTCTGGAAGCCATGAGGCCCTATGAGGAACGGCTTAGGGAGCTGCGTATGTTTAGTCTGCAGAAGAGAAGGTGAAGAGGGGACATGATAGCCAGGTTTAAATATTTGAAAGGATGTCATGTTGAAGAGGGAGCAGGTTTGTTTTCCGCTGCTCCAGAGACTAGGACAAGGAGCAACGGATTCAAGCTGCAGGAAAGGAGATTCCACCCGAACCTCAGGAAGAACTTCCTGATGGTCAGAGCTGTCCGGCAGTGAAATGTGTTGCCTTGGAGTGTGGTGGAGCCTCCTTCTTTGGAGGTTTTTAAGCAGAGGCTGGATGGCCATCCGTTGGGAATGCTTTGAGGGATGTTCCTACATAGCAGGGGGTTGGACTGGATGGCCCCTGGGGTCTCTTCCAACTCTATGATTCTATGATTCTATGATTCTACAACAGAAGTGCTGACATTTGAGAACCACTGGGATAGAGTCCCTTGGAAAGTAGTAGGTCCTCCTTGAGTAGAAGCTTTTGAACAGAAGTTAGATCAGAAACATAGAATCCTAGATTTAGAAGAGCCATCCAATCCAACCTCCTTCTACCATGCAGAAAGACACCATCAAAGCACTTCCAACAGATGGACATCCAGCCTCTGTTTGAAAACATCCAAAGAAAGAGACTTGCCTACACTCCCAGTCAGCCCCCATACAAGTTCTACCCAGACTTATCCTTCAGCTGGGGAATCAAATCAAATCCCTTGGGCTGGGATGCAGCCTCCCTGAGGGGAGGTCGAATGGAGTATTGGACTTCCAGGGATTAAACATGGGAACATGATAGCCATGTTTAAATATTTCAAGGGATGTCATGTTGAGGAGGGAGCAGGCTTCTTTTCTGCTGCTCCAGAGACTAGGACCAGGAGCAATGGATTCAAGCTGCAGGAAAGGTGATTCCACCTGAACCTCAGGAAGAACTTCCTGATGGTCAGAGCTGTCCAGCAGTGGAATCTGCTGCCTCAATGGAGTGTGGTTGAGTCTTCTTCTTTGGAGGTTTTTAAGCAGAGGCTGGATGGCCATCTGTTGGGAATGCTTTGATGGGTGTTCCTGCATGGCAAAGGGTTGGACTGGGTGGCCCCTGAAGTCTCTTCCAACTCTATGATTCTATGATTCTATATTGCAAAAGCAAGCAAAGAAAGTGCAGGAAGCATGACCTGTCTCCACCCTAATGGCCATGGGAACTGTGCAAGTGGGTTTGCAACAGAGGAAAATTCAGTGTCCCAGTGTGTTCCCAGCCTTCATGTCTTTTCTCACTAACACAAGTGAATTTTTTCATGCCCATGGACAGCTGTTAAAGTTTGGTCGTGATGCTAACATTTATCTCAAATCCATCAACTTGGTGGCAGAAGCTCAGTTCACTACAGGGACAATAGTCAAGAACATAAATATGTACAAGCTCTCAACTAGAGAAAAGAAAGAATATTCTCTATGGTTCGTTCCCCAGTGAGAAAAATCTGTTGGGAACCATAATAGAGCAATGAAATTTCTAGGCAGCATTCTCCCCATATTTGAGCATCCTGAAGAGTTCTGGGAGACTTTTCTGCACAAGGAAACGTGACCTTTTTTGTGCAGAAAACACATATTCTGTGCAGAAAAAAAATGTTTGCTATGCAGCAAATATGGAGGGGGAAAAGGTTGTGCAGGAAATGTCTTTTCTGAGCAAAATACCTCCATGTGTTTTCTGTGCAAAAAAAAGTCCTCCTGAATACAAAGAGAATACTGTGTAAAATACTTGTTTTCTCTAGCAGTGAGAGGGGAGAGTAAGTATTCATTCTTGCATGTGATGATGAAAAATCAAGGATTACTCTGAACAATGCCATCAGTCCTAGAGTTTGATCCTCACCCACCCACAGTAGACCCACTGAATCACGGTGATGTACTTTACATGTTGATTTGCCCTTCCAGAATTTATTCAGCGGTTCTCTTCTAGCTGGAACGAAACAATTGGATTCCGACCAAAAGCAACCCTTGTGGCTGAGAAGCCAGTATGGTCCACGGGAAACTGATTTGCAGCCCAATCCCACCAGAAAAACCACATTGCATTAGCAACTGAAGTTTCCACAAAGTCACTTTACAGAGCTGAGCAGATATCCTCTCTTGACCTGCAAGTCTTAGGCCATTTCCGCACTAGAGTGTTATAGTGCTATGATTCCACTTCCAACATCCTACGGAATCCTGGGGTTTGCAGTTTCGGGAGGGGCCGGCCCAGGATTCCATAGGATGTTGAAAGTGGAATCATCGCACTGTAAGAGTGTAGTGCGGAAATGGCCTCAGCGATGCTGCAGGATCCCTTGGCGTGCCAATCCAAGCTAACACAGCAGTGCCTTTGAATTCTACCACCTAGTAATGTCGTGGAACTAATCACTTTTTAAAGCAACTTGAAAATAGGAAGTGTGAGCTTCACTCATGGTCGTGATGCCCCACGGTTCGAACAGTACCAGGGTGGAGCAGGACGTCCACTTCTTGCTACTGGGGGTAGAGCGGAGAAGCAATCGAGCACTCCTTCCATCACCCCCTTTGGAAGCACCAAAGGCTACGTGGCTGCCAAGGTCTCTTGAGGTGTGACTCCAGTCTCCTTCTGACCTTTCCTTTCTCTTCCAGTGTGTGGGAAGCCCAAGTTTTCCAGGAGCCTCCTGTCCCACATTGCAAAAGGACGCCTTGCTCAGAGAGGGATCTCACCGTGGATGGCCATGTTGCATAGGAATAGCCGCCCCTTCTGCGGAGGCTCACTGATCGGTAAGCAGGAATGCCCAGAGGAAAGAAAAGCCGGAGGGAGATCTTGATACCTGGTGGTCTTTTTCCTTAAGAAGGATATAGACATAAGTCTTAGAGATCAGAAACACATCTAATCTTGCTAACGAAGAATGTCTGTTGGAGTAGAAAGTATCCCTGAGGAGAGGTTGAAGGAACTGGGGATGATTAAACAGAGGGATGACAGGATGGCGCTCTTGAAATGCCACTAAGGTTGCCCCAAAGAGGAGGGTGCAGGCTTGTTCTCTGCTGCCTTGAAGGGCAGAACTAGGCCTATTGGCTTTAATTTAGGGGAGGGTAGTGGTAGTGGCAAAGTGATCCAGGATTCAAGTCCCCGGCCAGCCACAGAAACTCATGGGGTGACCTTGGGAGAGTCACACACTCTCAGCCCCATAAGTTTGCCATAGGGTGGCCTTAAGTTGGAAACGACTTGAAGGTACCCCACCACAACAAGATTTTGATTGAATATTAGAAGGAAATTCTTGACAGTAAGAGCAGTACAGTGGCGGGTGCAACTGCCTAGAGACATGGGCCATTTCCGCACTAGCCTGTTATAGCGCTATGATTCCACTTGCAACATCCTCTGGAATCCTGGGGTTTGCAGTTTCGGGAGGGGCCGGCCGGCCCCTCCCGAAACTGCAAACCCCAGGATTCCAGAGGATGTTGCAAGTGGAATCATAGCGCTATAACAGGCTAGTGCGGAAATGGCCATGGTTGTGTCTCCTCTTCAGGTCTCCAAAAAGAGGCTGGAGAGCTCCCTGCTGGGGATGCTTTAGCTGGAGGTCCAGCATTATCAAGCAAAGTCTTGGACCTGATGGCCCAGAGGGTCCCTTCTATGATTCTATGTGAGAGGGGAGACCTATTCTCTCCTCTCCCAGCAATGGGGATGGGTGTGGGGTCCCCATAGCTGTATCTGTGGACCCCAACTCACCATGGGCTAGTTGGCAGGTTACCTGATCCTTGTCCTGGGCTGTGCCAAAGCATCGGCAAGCTGTAAACCATAAAGTTGTCACCGGTTTTAACGCCATCGGGAACTCTTAAGGCTGGAATCCCTTAGAGTAGATCCAATCAATCCATTGCTGCAGAGTCATCCAACTCATAAGCAAATGAAGCTGATTCGTTTGCTTTCCTCAAGCCAAGCCTATCAATAGGATTTAGGCCTTAATGTTTCTTGTTCCTCTTCCTTCTCATTCACCTCCACACGTCCCTTGGCCATTCTGTGTGTGAAGTAACTACTTACATGCCATTACCAGGCCCCAAAGGAGCTAGTTACCAGCTCTTTATTTAAAAGTATTAATTTAAGTAGTTTCTTTTAGTTACTTTTTTAAAAAAAAGAAGAGTTCTGTCATTTGGCCCTCCAAGACTTGGCAAGGGTGGGTGGGGATGAGAGGGATGGGAGAAGTACTGAGCCCCTTCTGGTTTCCAAGGCAACAGGTGGATCGTGACCGCTGCTCATTGCCTCCACGAGGAACTGGAACCGGAGAATCCTGTTCTCAGAAGCTCCGACATAATCAGTCCTTCTTCCTTCACAATTATCCTGGGTAAGCAAATGGTGAGACCAGAAGAGGGCAGCCTCCACCTCAAATACCTTAGATATTTTAAATGTTCTTGACATGGTTTTACGGTGTTTTAGATTAATGATGTTTTCACCGCTGTTGTTATTTAAAAGGCCTTGAAATCATGCCCTATGAACAGCAGCTTAGGGAGCTGGCTATCTTTAGCTTGGAGAAGAGAAAGTTAAGAGGGGACATGATAGACATCTTTAAACGTTTGAAGGGATGTCATACGGAAGATGGTGCAAGCTTATTTTCTGCTGCTCCAAAGACTAGGTCACGGAACAATAGCTTCAAACTACAGGAAAAGAGATTCCGCCTAAATATTAGGAAGAACTTCTTGACAGTAAGAGCAGTTTGAGAGTGATATACGCTGCTACCTGGGAGTGTGGTGGAGTCTCTTTCTTGGGAGGGTTTTAAACAGAGGCAGAATGGCCATCTGTCAGGAGTGTGTTGATTTCCTGCGTGGCTTGAATTTGGACTGGATGTCCCCTGTGGTATCTTCTAGCTCTACGAGTCTGCGAGTCAACCCTTTTGTAAAGCCTCCTGATTCAATGGGTCTACCCTAGCTAAGATTACCAGTAGGATTCAGGCCGCTGCCTCCCAATCTGGGAGTCCCAGGTGTTGGCCATACTTGCTGGGGCTTAAGGAAGTTGAAGGTCAACACATTCTGGGATCCCAAGTGTGGGAGCCGTCGGTTAAGATTCTACACTGGGATGGGCAGTTGTCAGAGGTTAGTGGGCCATAACCCTTGCCACAATCCTTCACGAGCAAATTCAATTTCTTTTGCCCTCAAATGCCCCCAAGCAAACGTTCAGCCCTGGGATTCTAGGATTCTATAACTTCCACCATCCCAAAAGAGCCTATGGAGCGCTAGTTTGAGAATGGCAGTTCCAGAAGCTTCTCCTTGAAATACTCACCCTTTCTCTCTGCAGGGAAACACAGAACTCAGAGGAAAGACGACACAGAGCAGCACTTCCAAGCCCAAACCATCTTCGTCCACCCATCTTACAGGCCTGCCACCTTGGAGTACGACATTGCCCTGGTGGAACTCTCCGAGGAGGCCCGGCTGAACAATTACGTGGCGCCCGTTTGCTTGCCGGACGGCGCTCACCCAAAAGGTGAGCATGTCGGGGGCTCCATCTTTCATCCACGTAACGTCAGTTCAGAAAGAAGGCAGCGAGAACCCCTTGATGAATTGCTTGGCCCAAAACCTTTTCCAGTAGGGCATGGCAGGCGGGTATTGCTTTATATAGCAGGCCTTGCTCCCTTAAAGATGCTAGCGATGTGAGTTTTTGGCTAGTTGTTTTTTTATATATATATATATATAAATTAAGTGAATGGTATTTTCTCTCCGCATATGGCACCTGACTCATTCCACACATTTCCACGAACAGTGCCAACCTGGCAGGCAGTAATCCGGATGAGTCAGACCACCCGTCTCTGTTTTTATTGAAGGAGCAGATACAAGCGAAGGAGCCTTCACCGTGGCCTTCCTAAATTTACTGGAGATCTGAGAGGGTGACGTCAGCTGCCGTGTACCAGTTGTATAAGTGCAGCCAGACATTTTATGCACCTCCCACCCTTCACAGGCCATTAAATGGCCAGGAGACCAAGCTCCCTTTGAAACTGCCTTCTGGCAACGGGGGCAAAAATATCCACGGTGAGGAGAAGCATTATGCTCCACCACGTGTGGTAGGTTTGTGCCCGGTCAGACCTGAGCCATGGGGCACAATTTCCCAGAACATTCCCACACAAGACCCGTTGCTTGTCATTTCCTTCTAATTTTCGGACACTTCTGGATGCCGCGCTGCTATTTTTGTGAGAAATCAGAGGTTAAAACGTGGATATCTTTCTTCATCCTTTGCTGGGAGGTAGATTCATTATCTGGTGTTGCAATCCTTTATCGCAAGATGTTAACTGACACCGTAGAGCCCTGAACACGCTAGATTTCGTCAGGAAGCCAAACAAGATCAGGCCTGGTTCATATCTGCATGGGAGATCATCAGGAAAGACCAGGGATGTCATAGAGAGGCTAGGAAAGAATCTCTGTGTCTGCCAGCCAAAGCTGATAATATTGAGAAGATGGACCATGAATCTGACATGACGTGTAATGTCCCACTTTCTCTCTCCTCCTCCTCTCGGTTTCCCCCTTTCTCCTTGGCATACTTCAATTGCTGCAAATTGAGTTCAACATGCTTGCACTCAGGCCATTTCCACACTAGACTGTTATAGCACTATTATTCCACTTTCAACTTCCTATGGAATCCTGGGGTTTACAGTTTAGGGAGGGGCCTTTGAGGATTCCATAGGAGGTTGAAAGTGGAATAATAGCACTATAACAGTCTAGTAAGGAAATGGCCATAGTCTGAACTTCAAAGGAGCTATCCAAGTAGTTGAGGGCCGGTGTGGTGTAGGGTTTAAATGTCTGAATATGACTTGGGAGACAGGGTTCAAGTCCTTGCTTGGCCGTGGAAACCCACTGGGTAATCTTGGGCAAGTTGCATTCTCTCAGCCTCTGAGGAAGGCAAAGGCACCCCTTTCTGAACAAATCTTGCCAAGAAACCTTGTGATAGGTTCCTCTTAGGGTTCAATAAATAGTTCTTCTAGTCCTTCAATAAATAGTCCTTCTAGTCTTTAAGCAGCTTCAATAAACAGTCCTTCTGGATCAGTGCTGCATCATAAGCTAGCAGATGGGGAGGACCAGCAGGGGGTTTTTTCCCCGGTGTGCCAAAGAGTGGCACCACATTTGTGTATATTGCGTGCAACTCTTTGTTTCTTGGAAAATAGCAGCCTATGGTTCAAAAACAAACTGGTCCACAACCACTATTTTTGAGTAGCACTGGTCTAGAACAGACTGTCACAGCAGCCTTGTCTCTCCTCTTGGTCGAGTGCTGACACCCAAGGAAGGGTTCACGCGTAACCCCAAATGTCCTCACTTCCCTCTTAGCAGACCAACCTTTCTCTTAAGAAATATTTGTCTAGCTTGCAGTTAACCGTTCTGCCCAGCAGGAGGAGCTCAAAGCCCATAGAATCTCCAGCCAGGACCCTTGCATGCCTGCAAGTTGTTTTGGACTTAGGGCAACCCCGAGGCCATTTCCGCACTAGACTGTTATGGCACTATGATTCCACTTTCGACATCCTATGGAATCCTGGGGTTTGCAGTTTCGGGAGGGGCCGGCCGGCCCCTCCCAAAACTGCAAACCCCAGGATTCCATAGGATGTCGAAAGTGGAATCATAGTACCATAACAGTCTAGTGCGGAAATGGCTCGAGACAAACCTATCAGGGGGTTTTCGGGGGGCTGAGAGTGTACAATGTGGCCAAAGTCATGCAGTGGGTTTCCGTGACCAAGTGGGGAATAAAACCTTGGTCTCTGGGATCAAAGTCAAACCACTGCACCTCACTGGCTCTCAAGCAGGATTCTGCAGAAGCGAAAATACAACAAAATCCAAGCTTGCATGATGTACTAGTAGTTTGTGCATTTCAGTTTGTCAATGATGGGATTTTGGATTTTGTTTTATTTTGTTGCATGGCCAACACAACTACCCCTGAATATGTTATACAGAAGCCTGTCCTTCTCAAGTTAGCTGGAAGTGAGAGGATAAATCTAGAGGCGGCTCTGCCTTTGAGACAGTCTTCAAGAGCTTAGCAGAGGAAGCATCTTCTCTTTCCCTGACGCTCTTCTCGGCCTTCCTACATTGATCAGGTGCTCTTCCTTGGGAGCTTCTCCATCTGACTCTCCTTTCCCATTCCCATACCTGCCAACATTTCACAGCTGAAATGCCAGACACATGTGGCCAAGCAACACCAGAGTGTAGTCACGATGGCAAAAGGTATTAATGAGGAAGGACAGACAAACTAGGAAAACCTATAGCAGTTTGCTTTTGCTTCAGCTTCCTCGCAAAGACAAGATTCTGGCCCCCTCTCTCCTTCCCACGGAGTTAATTGGGAGCAAACTAAATTGACACTTTGAACTCAGTTTGCAGCAATTGAAGTAAGGTGAGGAAAGTGGAGGGAGAAGAGAGAAACCGGGGCATTTTAAAAGCAACTGAAAAAGAGGAAGGCAGAGGATTAATCTGGACTGTCCCCATCAAATTGGGAGAGTTGGAGAGTATGCCCACTTCCATCAGCTGCCTTTTGAACTTGCCTTCTCTTTCTCCATTACCCCCCCTACCTCACCAGTATACCTGGGATGTCTGGCAACCTTCCTAGACCTCTAGTAAGGGCAGTTTCTTCCAAAGGTGAAGTCTGCCTCTCACACAGGCTCTTTTGTTTCTGTCCACCAGATACCATGGTTATTGTCAGCGGATGGGGGAAGCAATTCTTGCAACGTCTCCCTGAGGCACTGATGGAGGTGAGCCTGCTGTTCGCATGCACGTGCGCACGCGCACACTCACGCACATGCAGATATATATTGAGCCTCCGTTATGTAGAAATCCAAAATTCAAAAATCTCCAAAAACTAACACTTTTTGCAACTGGTTGCCCATGTCCACCTTCAGTGTGACACCTGCACCACACCTGCTTATTTATCTCTCAAATCCTCAGTCTGTCTCAACCAGCAGCAAAAACAGAGAGACTGGGGATCTAAGAGACAAATGAGCAGGAGCACTGCAGCAGCTGCCTGAGAGGCAGAAGTGGGTGGCTGGTGATAAAAGGAGAACAACTGAGGATCTGTGAAAGGGCAGAAGGCATGGATTCACACCCAGCGCTAGGCTTGGATTCCCACCATTTCGCAGATCCTCAGTTTTCCTCCAGTCTCATGTCTCACACACAACATGAGGAGCAAACAAAAGAGATGCAAGGCTATTCCAAAATGGTACTGTATTCCGAAATCCAAAGTACAGAACACTTCCAGTCCCAAGCATTTCAAATAAAGGAGGTTCAACCTGGGAACATTTTAGGAGACAGTACATTCAGGAAGCAAGTGGGCATCAGGCTGTCCTGTCCAGAAAACCAGCTACAGTTCACAGTCCTCCAATATAGTAGCAGCCACAGACAAGGTTTACAAAAGCTTATCAACCAGTTACCATTTTTGTCTCAGCAATCCAAGTCCATTCAAGGGAGTATCCAGCAGTGTAGTCAACACACAAAGCAAGGGTCGAGGTTTTCCAGGAACATGAGCCAAGGATCAAAAGAAGAGCATGTTGCTTCCACTGGAAATACCAGTTGTCTGCAATGAGCATCTCTCCACTCCATCCCTTATAGAATCATAGAATCATAGAATCATAGAAATGAGGAGTGGGAAGAGACCACACGGGCCATCCAGTCCAACCCCCTGTCATGCAGGAACACCCTCAAAGCACTCCCGACAGATGACCATCCAGCCTCTGCTTAAAAACCTTCAAAGAAGGAGACTCCACCACACTCCGAGGCAGCATATTCCACTGCCAGACAGCCCTGACCGTCAGGAAGTTCTTCCTGAGGTTCAGGTGGAATCTCCTTTCCTGCAGCTTGAATCCATTGCTCCTTGTCCTGGTCTCTGGAGCAGCAGAAAAAAGCCCACTCCCTCCTCTACATGGCATCCCTTCAAATATTTAAACAGAGCTATCATGTCCCCTCTTAACCTTCTCTTCTGCAGACTGAACATACCCAGCTCTCTAAGTCTATCCTCATAGGGCTTGGCTTCCAGGCCCTTCACCATTTTGGTCGCCCTCCTCTGGACCTGCTCCAGCTTGACCATGTCCTTCTTGAATTGGGGTGCCCAGAACTGGACACCGTATTCAAGATGAGGTCTAACCAAAGCAGAGTAGAGTGGTACCAGTACCTCCCTCGATCTAGACACCATACTCCTATCGATGCAGCCGAGAATTGCGTTGGCTTTCTTGGCTGCCACATCACACTGCTGACTCATGTTCAGCCCGTGGTCTATTAGGACTCCTAGATCCCTTTCACACGTACTGCCATCCAGCCACGTGTCCCCCATCCTATATTTCTGCATTCCATTTTTTCTACCTAAGTGTAGGACCTTACACTTCTCTCTGTTGAATTTCATTTTGTTAACCTTGGCCCAGCTCTCCAATCTGTCCAGGTCATTTTGAATTTTGATCCTGTCCTCTGGCGTATTAGCAACCCCTCCCAATTTGGTGTCATCTGCAAATTTGATGAGCATGCCCTCTATTCCGTCATCCAAGTCATTGATGAAAATATTGAACAGCCCTGGGCCCAGGACAGAACCCTGTGGCACCCCGCTAGTCACTTCTCTCCAGGGTGAAAAGCAGCCATTGGTGAGCACCCTTTGGGAACGGTCAGTCAACCAGTTACAGATCCACCTGACAGTAGCCCTGTCTAGCCCGCATTTTACTAGCTTCTTTGCAAGAATGTCATGGGGAACTTTGTCAAAGGCCTTACTGAAATCGAGATATGTTACATCCACAGCGTTCCCTTCATCTATCAAGCTAGTAACTCTATCATAGAAAGAAATAAGATTAGTCTGGCATGACTTATTTTTGAGAAATCCATGTTGACTTCTCGTGATGACCGCATTGCTTTATAAGTGATTAGAAACTGACTGCTTAATGATCTGCTCCAGGATCTTTCCGGGTACTGACGTCAGGCTGACTGGGCGATAATTATTTGGCTCCTCTTTTTTTCCCTTCTTGTAGATGGGGACAACATTTGCCCTCTTCCGGTCTGCTGGAACTTCTCCTGTCCTCCAAGATTTCTCAAAGATTATAGCAAGCGGTTCCGAAATGACCTCTGCCAGTTCTTTTAATATCCTAGGATGCAATTCATCTGGCCCTGGAGACTTGCATTCATCCAGTGTGGCCAGGTGTTCCTGTACCACCTCTCCACCTATTATGTGCCGCATTTCCCCTGCTTCCTCCCCTGCTCCCCGGCCGCCAGGTTGAGCGCTTGTATCCTTCTGGGAAAAAACTGAGGCAAAGAAGGTGTTGAGTAGTTCTGCCTTTTCTCTTCCCCCTGTTAGTAATTCGCCATCTTCTCTGCGCAGCCACCCTATCGCCTCTTTCTTTTTCCTTTTGCTGCGGACATATTTTAAAAAGCCCTTTTTATTGTTTTTGATGTCTCTGGCCACCCTAAGTTTGTTCTGTGCTTTAGCCTTTCTGACCTCCTCCCTACATCTCCCGGCTACTTGCTTAAATTCTTCTTTGGTGGTTTCCCCCCTCTTCCATTTCCTGTACACGTTTCTCTTAACGCTTAGCTCAGCTGAGAGTTCTTTACTCAACCATTCTGGTTTCTTCAGATGCCTTCCATTTCTCCTCCTTATTGGCACAGTTTTAGACTGTGCCTTCAGCATCTCCCTTTTAAGGAACTCCCATGCCTCCTGAACTCCTTTCCCTTTCACTGTTCTTGACCACGGAATTCCAGCCAGCAGCTCCCTAAGTTTACAGAAGTCCGCTTTTTTAAAATCTAAGATGACTGTCTGGCTACACGTATCTTCTCCTTCCCACTGAATGCCAAATTCCAATAGGGCATGGTCACTCCCCCCTAAAGATCCAGCCACTTCTACCTCATTAACAAGGTCATCCCTATTGGTCAGGATCAGATCTAGAATATTTGATCCCCTTGTGGCCTCTTCCACCTTCTGGACCATGAAATTGTCTGCAAGACAAGCAAGAAACTTGCTGGACCTTGCTGTCTTGGCAGAGTTTGACTGCCAACATATATCCGGGTAATTGAAATCTCCTATTATTACTGTATCTCTCCTTTTTGAATGCGCGGTCATTTGGTTGAGGAAGGCGTCATCAAAGTCCTCAGTCTGGGTTGGAGGTCTGTAGTAAACCCCCACCAGAATATCCCTATTGTTTCTCGCTCCCTTAATTCTTACCCAGATGCTCTCGACCTGGCTTTCTGGGTTCAAGTCACGGATCTCTTCACAGGTGAAAACATCCTTGACATACAAGGCTGCTCCTCCTCCTTTCTTGTTTGGTCTATTTCTACAAAATAGGCTACACCCCTCTATTCCTACATTCCAATCCTGAGACTCATCCCACCAGGTCTCAGTGATGCCTATCAAATCGTATTTATTTGTACATATTTATATGTACTAGCCAGCAGACTCCCCTAGCTGTTTGCCTAATTAATGCATTTTCTCTATATAAGTGCACTGAGTCTCGTGGGCTCTCCCTTTCTCATCTATGCTGGGATGCAGTAAATATTGTCCTCTTCATATCTGTATGCTGTGGCTGTTGAGGAGCATCCTATCCATATTTGCACCTGAATCCTAGGACTAGGGCCTTTTCCTGGGGTTTGCAGTTTCAGGAGGGGTCAGCCAACCCCTCCGGAAACTGCAAACCCCAGAATTCCATAGGATGTTGAAAGTGGAATAATAGCACTATAACAGACTAGTGCGGAAATGGCTTAGGGCATGAAACCAGCAGGTAAATAACACCTCCAGCAACATGAATCAAACGTACATCTGTGTATCATCTTCTAGGGGACAGGAGGCACACTCAAATCCTGGTGGTGGATTTCCCACAGGAAACTGGTTGGCCACTGTTCGAATACTGTAGCAGAGAGGCTTTGGATCCAACCCATCAGAGCTATTTTTAACGTTCTTATCTTCACTGCCCCTTCTTTCAGCTTCGTTCGTGGAATCATAGGACCGTAGAGACGGGAAGAGGCCTCAGGGCCATCTAGTCTAACCTCCTAGCTTGTGCATGGTAGTACATGTGCTGATAATCTCAAGGCTGGACTTCTGCAATGCTCTTTACACGGGGCCACCTCTGTGCCAAGTTGAGAAACATGGTAGCTAGATAGATTACTGGTAGCTAGATAGATTGGTGGCTGGCCTCTCCTGAAACTGCAAAGCCCAGGATTCCATAGGATGTTGAAAGTGGAATCGTAGCGCTATAACAGGCTAGTGCGGAAATGGCCAATGAGAAGAGGAAGGAAGAGGAGGAGGACCACCACCACCGTTTGGTGTTTCTTTTACAAAGGAGGCCATTAACAGATTAATCCTTTGTAAAAGAAATGCTTTCCGAACTATCTTGAGCCAAGAGGAAACAGCAGTCGTGTGATAAGTCCCAGCCAAAGACACTATTATCCTGTCACAAGTGTGATTTACCTGCCTTGTGTGATAACACCCCTAGTAATCCTCTAACCTTCTCAATCTCTTTTCATCTCCGCCTGCCTCATGCCCTGCCAAGAGAAGATCCCGGCAGCAGGGCTGTATCATTGATCGCCAAAGGACTCTGTGCTCCTTTCTTCTATATATACCCTGTTCATTATAACTTTCATGAGGCTAATTGTTACCCTAATTTTCTGGGGGTCCTCAGAGGACACCTAGACTGACCCCGATTTAAGGGGATTTCCGAGTTGCATCAAGCACGCGCCCAGCACCACACGAGAGGTAGGGTAACCTTGCGAGACCTTGTACCCAACTTTTACGGGGTCAGGCCGAGTCAAAAACCAGACAAAACTAATTTATAATTATTTTCTTTATTTAAAACCCAAGTTACTACACACCTACGCACCCACTCACGCAGACCTAACAAAAAGAGAGAAAAATTGATAGGGAATTTAAAGAGGAGTATCGGGGGAATACTGCAGCTGACCCAGATGTCCGGGAAGCCGAAATGGAGCCGGAGAGTTGAGAGCGGTGAGGCTCAGCACGTGGAGGCCGAGGGGAAAGCTCGGCAAACGGAGCAGCAGCAAGGCGGGGAGGAAGCCGAGAGCGATCCAAGGAAGTGCTCAAAAACTGGGGGTAGTTATAGGGGGAAACGTGCCTGGAGGATAGACAGTCCCCGGGGAGAACAATAGGTGCTGAGGTGGGGACAAAGCCTCCGAAAGGTCAGTGCTTGACTTGATGGGTTTCAGTCAGGGTTGTCAATAGCCCTGACGGTGTGTAAATAGGAAGCGCTCGACAGTTGTGTAGTCGGGAGCGCTAATCCTGTCAAGCTGACGGTTCAGGGCTGAGAATCTTTTGTGTGCTTGGTGCATACTTAATTGTGTTTTGATGTGTACTTGCCTGGAGGTCTCCTGAAGCAGCGCGACGGAAAGTTACTGGCCTGACCAGGATTTTTCCTTGTATTTTTCAGCCGTTCGGCCATGCCCGTATGCGTGCTCATCCCGGGGCCTCTCAAGCACGTGGAGGGGTGTATTTTTAATAGTCAATTTATATTAAATTGTAGACCCCGAGTTCAGGCTTATCCATCGCAGTAACATAATATTGTAATTGAAAGCATGTTGTACCTATGTGTGTGTCACAGATTGAAATCCCGCTGACGGACCATGCACTGTGCAAGGAAGCTTATGCCAAGTTGCAAAAGGTCATAACCGAGGATATGCTCTGTGCTGGTGAAAAGCAAGGTAAAAGCAAGTATGGATGTTCCGTTCAAACATCTGCAAAATGTTTGTTCCCACTGTTTTGGCTGCTGACCAGAAGCTTAAAAGAGATGGAGGCAGCCTAACTTCCTTGGGTAGGAAGTAACGATTCTCGATCTCGCTCTCCCTAGGAGGAAAAGATGCTTGCAGCGGAGACTCTGGAGGTCCCATGGTGGCTTTGAACAATCGCACCGGCCAATGGCAGCTCCTAGGGACGGTGTCTTGGGGTGATGGCTGTGGCTTGAATGACCGCTACGGGGTGTATTCCAACGTCCTCTTGACGCTGCCTTGGATTAAGGAGGTCACTGGCGTAGACAACTGAGGCCTCCCCAAATCATATCTCCTGTCCTAATGCCCAAAGGATAACAGATGCACAGAAGATATTTGTTTCCAAAGGGTCTAACGGGAGTCTGTGTCTAAAGTAGGGTTGCCAGATCTCAGGGTCTGGACTCACTTCTCAGAATGAGGAGGAGGAGGAGGAATCTCAGGGTGAGAACATTGCCTTGAAAGGTATAGCTGTGTTTTCTTCATTTTTTAGACTTGGTGTTTTCTGTTTGAATGCTATACTCTTTGTGACTGTGGCTGATGCTTAATACATAATGCCTAATGACATACTGAGAGGCCACCTGAGTTTTGGGCCCTGAAATCTCAAAGCCACAGATAATCCCAAGGTGGCAACTCCAGCCCAAAAGAAGCGTTCCATATTATCATTAGACCTCACAGAAAAGGTAACCTTTGATTGTAATTATTTTTCTAGATGGTAGAGAGCAACAGCGGAGGCTGTTTGGCCTATTCAGCCCCTGCAAAAAGCCTCACTTCACCACTGATGTTCAAACTGGGGTCATAAAGCAGAACCCAAAGTCAGTCTCAGTTTTAATCTCCGGAATTTTCATGATTTTTTTTTTTCTTTTGAGGGCTTTTGGAGGAAATCTAGGAACTGTTTTGCCATAAACCACTGTCCCCGGAGGTCACCAAGGGTGGCCATTTACTGTTTGGGGGGATTGTATTTTCACTTGAAAATATTATTGGGGAAGGGATCAGGGGTCTTTGGGAGGTGTGCAAGTAAGGAAAGCGAAATGCAAAGAAGACTCTGGAGGACTGTGTGTGTGACTCCCATCCATGTTCTAGACCTAGCCTACATCCGTTTCTCCAAATTCTCCAGGGAATGTCCATTGGATCAAATGTTGAATGGTAAGTCTAAACTTAGGTAAATACAGTGGATTCGGTGGGTCTCCTCTATTTGGGACTGGCAACTGGATTCAGGAGCACAGAGAACATAATTTCTATCCAAAGCAAACCTGTGAATCAATGGACTGAGTTATCAAATTCTCATTGATTCATTGAGTCTCTTCTAGTTTAACTAGTGGATTTAAGCCAGAAGTGGGAATCATGAAACCCTCCATATCTTGTTGAACTGCAAACACCATCAGTCCTAGACAGCATGGGCAGTGATGGGGGATGCTGGGAGCTCTGATCCAGCAACATCTGGAGGGCTGCACAGTTCTCACCCTGGTCCAGATCTTGCATATGCCTCAACTGAACTCTTTTCCAAAAGTCTGATCTTACCTATGATGAGTGAAAAAAAGTTTGATTTGCAGAGCCGTGAGCCTGCAGGGAGGAGAATGATGAGATTTTTTGCAAAAACCTCAGGTTGCCACACACCCTGCCTGCACCTCGCTGTCACTCTTGAAAAGAGTTGATTGAGAGAAAAAAAGCCGTGCACGGTCACTTTTCAATGATCTGCTCCTTCCATCCATTTCAATTACAATCTGATTGTAAGCAAGAAGAGTCAAAAGAGCAGATTGTCAAAAAATAGAACACCAAAAAGCAGGGGACACCTGTATCTCTCACTGAAACTACCTCAGCTAAGAAAGTTGGGAGACTCACCACACTTGGCACCTTTGACTTCTGGGAGTTGTAGTCCAAAAAACCTACACTTTCTCAGCTCTGGAGACTTTTCTGCCAGAGACCACAGAGAGAGAGCCTGCTAGTCGGAGGAAACAAAACTGGGCCAGTTTGGAGTGCAACTACATAGTTTAAACCAGTTTGATTCCCACTTTAACTGCCATGGCTCTTGCCTATGGAACCTTGGGATTTGTAGTTTGAGAAGGAACTTAGGATTCTCCACTAGAGAGCTCCTGCTGTAGTCATGGGAGAGGACTAACACTCCCTAGTAGAGAATTCTAAGCAGTTCATAGAATCACAGAGTTGGAAGAGACCACAAGGGCCGTCTGGTAGAACTCCCTGCCATGCAAGAAGACACAACCAAAGCACTCCCAATTTCACCAAACTAAAACTCCCAGGATTCCAAGGACAGAGCCACAGAAGTTAAAGTCGGGGCAAAGTGCAACGTCCTGGGTGCATACGCTAACGTGCCTTAGATAAAAGGGGAGAGGCATGGCAGCATTCAGAGAACTGTGAAATCTCAGGGACTTGCTGGAAATACCTTTGTCTTTTAAAAAAATTTCTTAAGACTTATTACAAATTTTTGCATCCGGTAGATGAAATATCAGTGCTTCATGTAATCTCCTCTTCCTGAATAAAATTCTTCACTAAAGCAAACTGAATGCTGCAGCCTTTGTCAAAGAGACCCATGAAGAAAATACCCACAACTTCCCTTATTTTCTAAGATATATTTTTCTTCTGCTCAGTTATTATGTTGGAGCCACCCAACCTTGATTCCTGGAAGCTGGCCCGTGCAATCGTATGTGCTTCAGTTCAGAAACAATTCAAGTTCAATGGGACTTCTTGTTGTTACGTTCTGTTACTATTATCATCATTGTCATCTTTTATTTATGTAGCACCATTGATGTACATGGGCGCTTGATGGGAAAAACAACCAAAACAGTGGGTCCTGCCAAAAGTTTACAATCTAAAATTTATGCGCACACACACACGCACACAGAAAGAGAGAGAGGGAGAAGGAAGGAATAATAAACATATAAAACTATACAATTGTAAAACAAATTATCCAGATAAAATATTTAAAAAACAGTATAACATAAAGGAAATTGATTATAAAACCAAAATTTAAACTAAAATTCCAAAAGCTTTGGAAAACTAAGTTTTTCACTGAAATACAAAAATAACGAGGGAAGGAGCAGTCAGCAAATATTGACTCCTTCGTGGCCATTCCAGCTTTTGGTGGCTGTATCCTAGGGTTTTCTTGGCAAAATTTATTTGGAGGAGGCTTGCCATCGCTTTCCGTCAAGTTAAATGAGTGTGACTTGCCCTGGGTTGCCCATCAGGTTTCCTCAGCTAAGCAGGAATTTGAACTCGGATCTCCTGGAGTCCTAATCCAGCACTATAATCACTACACTGGTTTCCAATATCTCTGACCCTGACTTAACCTAAGATTTGTTCAGAGGAGGTTTCCCTTGCCTTCCTCTGAGGCTGAGAGATTGTGACTTGCCCAAGGTCATCCAGTGGGTTTCCATGGCTGAGTGGGAATTGAACCCTGGTCTCCTGGAGTCCTGGCCCAACACTCAAACCACTAGCCACACCTGGGCCCTTTCTACACGGCATTTTCTATGAGAAAGGGCGCCTGGAGCGTCGCGTGATTGTGAGGAGCAATCTGCACGACGCACCGACAATCGCGCGACACTGCAGGGGCCAGCAGGGGCCGATCGCACACCTTTCATTTTTGGCTGGAAGCCAAAAATGGTGAGCGATCGCGCATTGCTCCTGGGCCCCGCGTGCACTTACCTGGCGTGCGGAGCCTCCGGAGCCACACCGCTCACACTTCCTGCTCCGGCGCAGCCTGGGAAGGTCCCAGGCTGCACGGCGGAAGGAAGAGGAGGGGCTCTCGCACGAGCAGACAGCTTGTGCGGAGCTGAAGGACCCCGGATGCGAGAGCCTCTCGCCAGAGGCTGCTCGCGTGATCCCCGCACCTGGAAGAAGGTAAGGTGCGGAAAGGGCCTCTCAGGCTACATTTTGCCCACACCGATTTAAACCTCTGCGTGTGTGTGTGTGCATGTGCGTGCGTACATGCATGCACGGACAGACACCTGTAGGCTGCTTGGAATGTAGATGCCTCCGCATCATAGAATTATGGAGCTGGAAGAGCTGCAAGAACCCAATAGATGCCTAGTGCACTTCACTCTCGCAAAGGAAAATAGTTGGACATATCTCTGACCCCTGACCCCATTCTCCAATGGCACAGAACTAATTATGTGGGGAGACATCACTTAAAAAGTGGCAGCACCAGGAGGCAGAGCTGTTTATGGCCATTTCTGAACTACACTGTTATAGTACAATTCTTCCACTTTGGACCTCCTATGGAATCCTGGGGGGTTTGCAGTTTAGGAAGAGGCCTTTGGATTTCTCAGCCAGAGAGCTCTTTGGCCTCAGGAAACTACAAACCACAGAATTCCATAGGACATTAAAAGTGGAATAACAGCACTACGACAGTGTAGGGCGGAAGTGGCCTATGTCTCCCAGTGCAGGCTTGCAACCAACCTTTTTCTTCGGAAAAAAGTCCCAAGTGTGCACAATCATCAGAACAATTGTCTCCAAATTCATCACCCTTGTCCGGTGGAGAGAAAACTTTTTGAAATTCTTTCATGCATGAACAAACTATGTGAAAATTTAAAACTGTGCTGTGCACTTTCAGGCCCTTCTTGGCATTCAGTCATTCTCCAGTTGTGCACACGATCAGGTTGTACATTCAGTTGGGCAGCCAGCTGCATATTTGATTGTGCATTCAGGCTGAGATCCTGCACCATGAAGCACAGTGGAAAAGATCCCCAGGCAGAACTACACGACAGTTGTCATGTGCTGGTTAACTAGTTTTCCAGGAAAACACTCAAGAGTACAGCAGCAGCATTTTACTGAAGTAAAGCGAGCAACACAGCAGCTTGAGAAAAATTGCTAAGACTGTGGTGCATCAGCTAGTAGGCAGGTTATATATCATAGCATACAAATTTGGTCATGAACAGCATAGATTAGTGAGGGCCATAGATCTCATATCATCCCACCAGACCCCACGTTTCCCAGGCTCTTCAGATGTTTGTATATTTTCATCTTGAAAACCTACACAATTCCATTGTTCTTATCTCTGCCCTTCTGAACTTCCTGGGAGGTCATACTTCAGTTCCTTAATGTTCCCCCATTCCCTGGCTGGATGCCCTCGGAGACTTCCCCAGACACCTGGAAGCCTTTGATCCTGCACCCAGCTACATACAACAACTGATCTCCAACACATGGTTGCAAATCAATCGATATTCAATACCTTGTTGCAAGTCATAATTAGCATTTGTGACATTGTTACAGTAGTGCACACTCTACAACAGAACTTTCCAAACTTCTCATGCTGGTGACATGCTTTTTAGATAAGCATCATTTCATGACACAGTAATTCAGTAAGTGGAGGCTGCCCCTCCACCCAAATCTGGACCACCGCCTTTGCCATGGTCTATCTTAGCCCAGGGTGGTGGCGGTGGCAGAGGCACTCATTACATCCGCATGACACAGCTACACACTGCAGCCGATGCACTAATGTGCCGTGACACACGGTTTGGAAAGCTTTCCTCTACAAGGTAAACTAAGCTAGGTGGGTTTTTTTCTTATACTAACATGACAGGAGCCAAGCCTTCAG
Source organism: Cyclura pinguis (assembly GCA_030412105.1). Lineage (NCBI taxonomy): Eukaryota > Metazoa > Chordata > Lepidosauria > Squamata > Iguanidae > Cyclura > Cyclura pinguis. The sequence goes on from CM059601.1 coordinate 4,577,397, forward strand.
ACAACAGTGGACCCTCCCCATTTGTGTATTTCACTTCCATGGATTTGATTGTTCACAGATTATTTGCTGCCACCTCCACTGCTGCCCTATGCCATTTCTAAGAGGGACTTAGAAGTCTCACCTCACATTCCCAGTCTTTCTGGAAGCCTTGTGAAACTGTGAGAGACTGTGAGGCAAGGCTCCAAGTCCCTATGAAAAAGGGGATAGGGCAGCAGTGGAGGTGACAGTAGGCCCCACTAGCCATGGTGGGTTAAATCTGTGGATCATACTTGTGTGTGTGTGTGTGTTAAATATGATTTGGGTGCCTTAGAGATATCTGTGGTTTTTCCACTTTCACAGGTGGTCCTGTGCCCCTAACACCTGCCCACGTGGAAGGAGGACTGTACATGTCACCTTTCACCCTCTCCAGACCTCACTTGTTAGCTGCTGTACCCCTCACTCCATAGTCATTGGGCGGCTGATGGAGAGCAGGAGATTCAGAGAAGAGTCTGACCATGTCTCTACATCCCAGATGTAGAACAATGACATTCTCCACCAAGATCCATCAGGGTCCTCTAGAGGTCCCAATTGATGATATCCTTAATTTTGTGTTTGGTTAACCTGAAGGACATAGCTAGCTATTTCTCCAGTTCTCCCCGCTCTCTGCCAGCCACTAAATAGCCACAGAATGGGGGCTTTGGAAGCTGAGTCCTGGGGGGATTTTGATCACTGTGCAAGGTTGGTGGACATTCTGATTTCTGCAATGAATAAAAGAACACATACAATGGCAGACATTCGACCTACCCCATCTATACCCTCCAATTGTCCCGGTTTAACAGGGACAGTCCTGATTAATCCTCTGTCATCCTGCTTTGTTAGCTGCTTTTAAAATGTCCCAGTTTCTCTCTCCTCCTCCCACTTTGACTCTTTGTCTTCACCTTATTTGAGTTGCTGCAGATTGAGTTCAAAGAGCAAAAAATAGTTTGTACCCTATTAGCAAGGGGAGAGGAGGGGGCAGAACCTTGCCCTTCCCAGTAGGCTAAAGCAAAAGCCAACTGCTGCACCCTCTCCTAGCTTGTGTGTTCTTCCTCATTCATAATTTTTGCCATTGTGACCATACTTTGATGTCGCCTGGCCGCGTGTGTCACAGTTTTCATCTGTGAAATACCGGAGGTGTCATAAGTCTCTGGAAGGCAGGAGACCATCATAAGTCACCAACAGGATGCCAGCCAAAGGTTAGTGGAGGGCCTGATCATGCTTATCACACTGAATCCACCAAAATGAGACAGCCACTGGTCCACAATAGGGAGTCACCTTGTGGCCCCTGTACCCAATTCAGGAAGGGATTAAAGGCGGAAAAGGGTGAGTGACAGGAACTCCGGGTTGGAACTGCAGGGCCAGTTTCTGCACTAGACTGTTACAGTGCTATTATTCCACTTTCAACATCCTATGGAATCCTGGGGTTTGCAGTTTAGGGACAAGGGGTCTTTGAGGCCCCTCCCTAAACCGCAAACCCCAGGATTCCATAGGATGTTGAAAGTGGAATAATAGCACTATAAAGGTCTAGTGCAGAAATGGCCCCAGAAAGAAGATCCATCACATATATCTGGTGCATGAATGGGCTGCCCATGACAACATGGATAAAAAGATAGCTTTCCTGTAGCGTTTCTCTCAGTGGCTGGTCATGGAGGCATCGTATGATAGCATCATAGTACTTCTTGCTCAAGTGAATGCAACTTTGTCAAAATAAGCAATCGTCAACGCAAACGAAAGGAAGCATCTTTCACCAGAGGTTTCCTGACCAGATGTAATGGAAGGATATTTATAAAGGTATCATCAGAAAACATCCAACAGATTTCATTCACACTGGAAGCACTCAGACCTCAATAGCCAAAGCAACCCATGCGGTATGACCAGATTCTTGAATCTGCATTAATACCTTCCCCAAAACTACTACAAGCTAACATAGATGAGAATGATAACCATAATAATGATTATCATGACAATAATGGTGGCACAGCAGCAACTACAACAGCCAGCGAAGTTTGAGTCAACTCTGCCTGTTGATACTGGTGTATCCCTTGGGTTAACAATCCATGAAAACTGTGTACTATGGGGCTCCCAGCTGGAAGTTTCCCCATGAATTCCTGCGCTTTGATCCCAACTGTAGTTGCCTTTGTGTATTCCCAGTTGACATGCTTCACAATATTTGTGTTGATGGGACCCACTACTTAGGCAGACTACCTCAGCGAGGTCCCAGCTGATGCTCTCTCTGTAGCATTTCTTTCTTCAGGTGGAGACCAAGTGCTTCAAGACATTGACGACAGCCTCCTCAGTAAACCTTGGCTGTCTGTACTTGTTGGAAGAACACTCATGGCACTGTTGCCGGAAGAACCTCATCCGGACGCATCCTTGCCTCCCGTATGGATCCCAGTACATGTGGAACAGGATGACAACTTGATGTGAAGTCCAGCTGTGGTGGCACTGAGAACAGGTAAATCTAATAAGGAGAGATGGAAAAATGAAGCTAAAAGACATGACAGGTGTTGGAAAATTCCTGCATTCTCTCTTTTCCACCTCTTACTCTAGGACACATTGGGGCTTAGCTAGCATAGGGTTAATTTTCCTTTGCATGTAAAAGCCCTCTAGACTCTCACCTAAAGCCTCAGCTGTTGCTCTGTGTTCTTTGAAATGATTGGCTATGGTATCCAGACCATGTGACCCAAGATACACCCTGGAGTCAATCATTGGCCTTACATAGAAGATCATGCCTTTCTTTTTCTCTCTCTCCTTTTGCAATCTTGTTTCTAGCACCTTTTCTCTGCTATGCTAGCCTCTCCACCAAGAAGTTGGTGAGTTTAGAATGAAGATACTATCTTCCCTGATCCTTTTGTTAGTTAGTTAGGATCTAGTTTCTCCAGTGCATATATAATTGTAAAGTTTATTAGTAAATCTTTTAAGTTTGGAACCTGAAACTGCCTGCCTTGGTTTGCTTTATAAGTCAGTCTCAGTTCAGGTAAGCCACACAGAGATTGGGACCTGCTTTCTCTGCAACTCTGCTTAAAAAATGGCTAACTCCTAAAAGTTTTAGCTTTCATAGAACTTTACAAAGGGCTAACATTCTGGCAAACTCTAACTCCCAACAACAGGCACTTTGGTGATGATTATCCCATTGTTGTTTCGTGCCTTCAAGTTGTTTCCAACTTATGGTGACTCTAAGGCAAACCTATCATGGAGTTTTCTGGGGCTGAGAGTGCGTGACAAGCCCAAGGTCACCCATACTCTTCCGCATTTCACAGATGAAAACCAAGACACGTGTGGCCAAACAGCATCACTGTGTGGTCAAGACAACAAAAGTTACTAATGAAGAAGGACAGAAAAGCTCAGAGAGGTTGCAGCAGTTTTCTTTTGGTTGAGCCAACTGGGAAGGGTAAGATTCTACCTTCTCCTCTCCTCTCTGCTGAGCTAATTGAGGGCAAACTACTTTTGCACTCTGAACTCAGTTTGCAGTAAGCAGAGAACAGAGGGAGAAGCAGGAAAAGTAAAAAGAAACTGGGACATTTTAAAGCAGCTAGAAAAGTGGATGGCAGAGAATTAATCAGGCCATTTTTGAGGCTCCTAATGCACACACCTACCCATGCATGGAGGAGAAAAAGAATCAGAAATGTTTTTGCCCCCAAATGCCCTCTAGAGGGTATACTTTTTTTCTTGTTCTCTATGCCCATTTTAGGCCCAGGAGAGGCATTTTCAAAAAAAACAGAATGTGGACAGGAAGTGACATCTGGCTCACATACCCTTCAAATGTCTGAACTTGGCAGGGACGGTCCTGATTCAATGTGCAAAAGGTGAGAGGAAGGGGCAGGCTTTTGTGCCTCACAGTTGACTCAGGCAAAAGCAAACTGCTGGAACCTGTGATGACTGAAGCCCCTGTCGAAGCTGCTGATGACAAGCAGCAGCTGTTGGTCCCTGTTGCTCAGGGTGGAGATGAGGAGCAGCAGCCGTCGGTCCCTGTGGCTCTGGCTGGAGAGGAGTCCTGCAGCGCAAGAGCTCCCCCCGCTGGCGTGGACCAAGCAGGCTCGGACATTCCTCTGCCTGCCCCTTTAGAGCAACAGGGATCCAGCTGTGATCCTGAAGATACCCTGGAGCCTGCTTCAATCAGCCCGCAATCAAGGCGGAGACTCAAGAGAGCTGAGCAAAGGGAGGCTTCCTTGATTAAATTCAAGAAGCGGTGACTGGCCACACCTGTGCCTTGGGCTGTATAACTGCCTGCCTGGAAGCTTTCCTTTGCTTGTGGCAAACTCTCTACAAGCCCTCCCCTTGCCTGTTCCTTGCTTCCAGCACCCGGCTCCTGATACCTTGGATTGATCTCTTGGCTCCTGACCCCTGGATTTTGGACTCTGACTATGGCTTTTGCTTGTCGTTCTGGCTTAGGTAAATGGGCTGCCTATGAGTAATTGCTTCCTTTGACTCCTCCCGGCAGGACTCTGCTATCTCTCCCACTCCATTCTCCGGGCTGGCTCTCTGCCCAGGTCTCAGACCCTGACAGAACCTCTCTTGGCTTGTCTATTCTTCCTCATTAATCACGTTTGCCATCTTGATCTAACTCTGGTGTTGCTTGGTAGCAAGGGTCTTGGTTTTCATCTACAAAATGTTGGAGGGTATTGGGTTACTTCCTGTTACCAAGGAAGCTAAAAACATGACATCAGTGGTTCCTGCAGGATGCTTGTTTGCTGGCATTTGGGAGTAAAAGAAATTTATTTGTTTGTGAAGGGGTATGGCAAGGGTTGTAGCCCTCCAAACTATCCTACGGGGAGCAGTGTGGCCCACTAACATCTGGCAATTGCCCACCCCAGTGCAAAAGCTTAGCCAATGGCTTCCAAACCTGGGACCCCAAAATGTGTTGACCTCCAACTTCCTGAAGCCTCAGTGAGCAGGGCCAAAGTCTGGGACTCCCAGATTGAGAGACAGCAGTCTGAATCCTATTGGTAATCTTGACTAGAATAGATCCATTGAATCAGTAGGGTTTACAAACGGGTTGACTTCCAGAATCATAGAGTTGTAAGAGACCCCCAAGGGCCATCCAGTCCAAACCCCTGCCATGCAGGAACACACCATCAATGCACTCCCCTGGACACACAGCCTTTATTTTAAAACCTCCGAAGAAGGAGACGCCACCACATTCACATTCACAGGCAGCAGTGTACTCCACTATCAAACTGCTCTTACCATCAGAAGATTCTTCCTAATGTTTAGATGGAATCTCTTTTACTGAAGTTTGGAGCCATTGCTCCATGTCCTACTCTCTGGAGCAGCAGCAAACAGGCTTGCTCCATCCTCCATATGATACCCCTTCAGATATTTAAACATGGCTATCACGTCACCTCTTAACCTTCTTTTCATCAGGTAAAACCTACCCAGCTCCCTAAGCCTCTCCTCATAGGGTTTCATGGTTTCCAAGCCTTCTACCATTTTGCTTGTCCTCCTCTGTACACATTCCAGCTTGTCAATATCCATCTGGAGTTGTGGAGCCCAGAAGTGGACATGGTGTTCCAGGTGGGGTCTGATCAAAGCAGAATACAGTGGTACTATTGTTTCCCTCGACCTAGGCCATTTCTGCACTAGACTGTTAATAGCGCTATGATTCCACTTTCAACATCCTATGGGATCCTGGGGTTTGCAGTTTTGGGAGGGGCCGGCTGGCCCCTCCTGAAACTGCAAACCCCAGGATTCCATAGGGTATTGAAAGTGGAATCATAGCACTATTAACAGTCTAGTGCGGAAATGGCCCTAGAGACTGTTCTCCTATTGATTCAGCCTGGAATCACATTGCCTTGTTTAGCTGCTGGGTCACACTGTTAACTCACCATGCGATGACATAAGTCAATGAGTCTGCTCTGGCCAGGACTGTCAAAAGGGCTTGAGCTAATAGCTTAGACAGTGTGACATAAATTTTGTCATGGCTGTAGAATCATAAAATCATAGAGTTGGAAGAGACCCCAGGGGCTATCGACTCCAACCCCCTGCTATGCAGGAACACACATCAAAGCATTGTGCACATCAAAGCACTGTTTTATGTTCAGTGGCTCATTGTCTACATGGAAAACAAGAAGTCCACATATAGACATGCCTCAGTTAACAAAGCCTCTGATGAAGAAGCTTCTTTTTGTGAAGTATTTTTATGTCCATCGAGCCTCCCGATTCCTCATTGTCCTCTGCCTAGTTGAAAGGTTTTTACCAGCATTGGCACTGGATGGATGGTGAAGGAGGGCTGGAAAACCACAGACATTTGGTGTTAGATTGCAGCAGTGTTTCTGCAGTAAGGGATGCCAAAAACTAAGGCCATTTCCGCACAAGATGGGAGAGAGGAGCGCTTCACTGTGTGTCAAGAGCAGTGTTTTTATACTCTGATTAGAAAGTGAATGCAGAAATTCAGAAACTGTGCTGTCTGCACTCCCCCATTTACATCGTACTACTGCAGAGAGAGTGGTTGCTGCATCCACAACAGTAAGCACCTGGCCACTTCCATTCCCCTCCCTCACCCCGCCCTGCCATTGCTGATGGGACCGTTTTTCAAAAAAAATGCACACATTTTTAACACATTTGTGCGTTGCTACATTTGTGCATAAGTACGTATGTTCGTTGATACATGGAGAAAACATGTCTTAACAGTCCATTACCAGATCCACTCTCTTCCCACTATCTGTTTAATACATGAAGACAATAATGACGGCAGCCTGTCCTTTGATGGGCGGAGAGAGATAGGGACAGAAATGACGGAAGGGACAGCCTGGGAACCCCATAGCCAGCCATTTCTGCAATGTGAATCAATGCTACACTTCTGCATGTAGGCAAAAAAAATGAAGCAGAGCCGGTTTGGGAGATTTGCATTGGAGTTCTTCTATTTTTCACATACAGCGGTTTCTCATCGAGTGAACTGCAATGAACCATTCTGGGAGCTGAAACTGTGCAGAACCACAAGGAAAATTACAAAGCTAAAATGGTTCAACGTGCAGACAGAAGGGTAAGAATTCGAGGTGACTACGATGTATTGACCTCGTGCAGAAATGGCCTAAGCCCGAGCAGGAAAGAGCAGGATTCTACTTTCACTGTTCCTACTGTAGCTGTTTATGCCTGACTCCCACAAGCAAAGTAGAATCATGGAATCATAGAGTTGCAAAGGGCCACATGGACCACCAGCTCCAACCCCTTGCTCAGTGAAGGAAATCCAGCTAGAGCATCCCCACACAGTACCTGTCTAGCTTCTTCTTGAACACATCCAGAGAAGGAGACCCTATCACCTCTTCTAGACAGTTGTTTCCATTGCCAAACCACTCTCACTGTCAAGAAGTTCCTTCTAATGTTCACTCAAAACCTACTCCCCTGTAACTTAAAACCATTAGACTTAGTTCTATCCTCCAAGGCAGGCCTACCTCCTCCTCGCTGTGACATCCCTTGAGGTATTTAAAGGGTGTCATTAAGGCCATTTTCATACTAGACTATTATAGTGTTATGATTCCACTTTTGACATCCTATGGAATCCTGGGATTTGCAGTTCTGGGAGGAGTCAGCTGGCCCCTCCCAAAACTGCAAACCCCAGGATTCCATAAGATGTCGAAAGTGGAATCATAGCACTATAACAGTCTAGTGCGGAATAAGTCTTGAGTCTTCACCAAGAAAACAACAGCCGCCTCCAGAATTCTTTACTGAGCATGCATGGACATCAAAGATCACAAGCTGAACATGAGTCAGCAGTGTGATGCGGCAGGGAGGTGATGGTACCACTCTATTCTGCATTGGTTAAGCCTCATTTGGAATCCTGTGTCCAGTTCTGGGTGCCTCAATTCAAGAAGGATATCGACAAGCTGGAACATGTCTAGAGGAGGGTGACCAAAAAGGTGAAGGGTCTGGAAGCCATGAAACCCTATGAAGAATGCCTTAGGGAGCTGGGTATGTTTAGTCTGCAGAAGAGAAGGTAAAGAGGGGACATGATAGCCATGTTTAAATATTTGAAGGGATGTCATGTTGAGGAGGGAGTGGGCTTGTTCTCTGCCGCTCCAGAGACGAGGACAAGGAGCAATGGATTCAAGCTGCAGGAAAAGAGATTCCACCTGAACCTCAGGAAGAACTTCCTGACGGTCAGAGCTGTCCGGCAGTGGAATCTGCTGCTGCCTCCATGGAGTGTGGTGGAGTCTCCTCCTTCTTTGGAGGTTTTTAAGCAGAGGCTGGATGGCCACCTGTCCAAGGGATTGCTTTGATGTGGGTTCCTGCATGGCAGAAGGGGGTTGGACTGGATGGCCCCTGGGGTCTCTTCCAACTCTATGATTCAAAGCAAAGAGAAACGTGGAGAACAGAAAAGTCTGCCTCACCAGCAATGCCTAGCATGCAAAAAAGGAAAGATCTATACATTTGGCCACCAAAATGGAAATAATTTAAAAAGCAGAGGTTGGTAAAGAATAAAAAAATTATCCCTAGGTGCATTTAGGAAGTAGATTTCACGTAGTTTCTAGAAGGTTAAAAACATTTTCTTCTTTACTTGTGCAAGGCTTACTTGGCCTGGCTGTTTCATTTCATACGTACATATTGTTAGTTCTGAATGAACTGTGTTGACCTGCTCTGCTTATTTAGAGTGTAGGAACCTCTGCCTGTTCATCTCACATTATTTCTGTCTCTTGTACTAAATTTTCTGTAAACAAAAAAATGCCCAGGAAACACATCTATTTCATTAATTGAGGGGTGGGTGTGGGGGTGAGTGTGTACAGTGCCTTCAAGTTGCCTGTTGGTTTATGGCGACCCCATGAATTTCCTAGGATTTTCTTAGACGATGAATCCTCAGAGGTGGTTTTGCCCATTCCTTCCTCTGAAAGTCTACTGCACCTGATCTTCATAGGTGGTCTCCCATCCAAGTACTAACCAAGGCTGACCCTGCTTTGCTGCTAAGATCAAACAGGATATGCTGCCTTTAGGGTATCTAAGTCTTATAAGATATTGGGATATCCCTGTGACAAAATCATTAGCAGTCCATTAAGGCCTACTGAGTTAATACCTTGCATGGGCATGGTCGTGCAGAGAGCTCTTCCATCCAGACGGCACCTGATAGAATTCGAGGGTCTGATCCATCATTAGACTCCAGGCATCTCCTGGTTTTACCATTCCGATCTGCTCCTTAAAAACAGCTCTCCAAAATTCCATGTTCAACTTCTTCATGTTTCTCTGGGATGCTGAACTTGCTCAAACTGTAAAGGCGGTTTGCTTTTGTTTTGGAAGCCAGTATTCAGAAGACAGTTGTACAGTGAGTTCGGTTACCTTTCTTCAGCTGGTGCCACCCTATCAGAGAATTAACTAATAACCTTTGTTCTCTACTCTGACTTGTATAAACAGCCAAGCACAAACATTTCAGAAACGAAACTGATGAGAAAGCTCCCAAGAGGACCATTCCCGAAGAAACAGCCACAGGGGTCCAAAGTCTTGTCAAGACACGTCCAACTCCCTCTGTAGCGGCAGAGTTTAAAGTTTGGAGACTTTAATCTGCATGTTCGCATTTAATGTGAAATGATGTGCATCAACTATATTGAGGCAATTAAAATTTAAATGGGTGCATCTTTAACCCCTGACACTCTTAGGCCATTTCTGCACTAGAAATGGCCCCACCTTAAACTGCAAACCCCAGGATTCCATAGGATGTTGAAAGTGGAATAAGAGCACTGTAAGAGTCTAGTGCAGAAATGTTCTTAAAGCACACCTTCCAACATTTCAAAGATGAACACTGGAACCTGTGTGGCCAAGCCACACCACAGTGTAGTCAAGATGCCAAAATGTTATTGAGGAGAAAGAATACACATGGTAGGAGAGGTTGCAGTGGTTTGCTTTTGTATGATCCTACAGGGAAGGTTAAAATCTCATCTCTTCCTCTCCAATCCTCACTGCTGAGTTATTGGAGTAAAAATTGCTTTTGCCCTTTGAACTCTGTTTTGCCCTTTAAACTCGGCATCCAAAGCAAGTTAAGGACAAAGGAGGAAGTGGGATGGGGTGTCATGTCCTGGATAACTTGTGCCCACAAACTTCACTCAGACTTGGAACAGAAATGTTTATTTGGAGCAAAGCAAGCAACACAGCAACTTTCCTAAGAAGTTGCTGACACTGTTGCATATAAGGTGGTTACAGATTTTATACCTTGTCATACAAATTTAGGCGTACGCAGCGGTGATTGAGAAAATTTGTCACCCTACCACTACAGGCACTTTCCCAGAGCCTTTGTTATTTACATTTCTTTTCCCCACAAAGCAAACGCAAGTTCCTGTCTCCTTATCTTGAGCACTGCCAGTTCCCCTAACACCTTCCAGATACTTTCGGATTTCCTTCTCTGATCTTCTTTCCCTTCCCCAGATATATGACAGCAACAAACAATAAAACAATTCATTGTTTGGTCCCCTGGAATACCTTAGAAGTTTCACCCAGATACCTAGATGCAACAAGCTATCATGTCACCTCTTAAACTTCTCTTCCATGTCCAGCTCCCTAAGCCACTCACCACAGGGCATGTTTCCCAGCCCTTTAACTTGGAAAAGGAGATTAGGAAAATAAACCTAAACCACTTGCTTCTAGTCAGAAGGTAGATGCACAATAGAGAGTGGGCTCTGACACCACAGCCCTTTCCTATCGCCAGGAACTGAGCACTGCAAAACTAGGAAATTAGGATCCTTCCTCTCCTGTCTGGAGGTAACTCATGAAAACTGGAGAGTCAAGGTAAGGCCCTGAGATCTGGCAACATCACACCACACCTGGAATCCCTTGGCCAGAAGTGTGCTTTCTAGTAAACTGAAATATCATTTCTGGTCAGCTCTGGGCATGCCAGTGCAGGCTTAGAGGACTTGAAAATGGACAGGTGTGCCCACCTGTCACAGAGGTCACAGTTTCCATGGGAAGGGGTACATAAAAAGCCCCAACTTGCACGATCTCTCAATCCCATCCAGAACCTCTTGGGTAGGGAGAACCATCTTTATATTTTAAACTTAAATAAAGAGTCCTTGGATAAACAAAACACAACCAAGAAAACAGCTGCAGAATGGACTTCAGTGGTACAGGTAAGCTTCTTAAGTATAGAGATCTTGGTAGAACCATTGTGATGTTACCCTGATTTCTGGGGTCCCTTGAGGGACAGCTCAGTGTGCTCCACATGAAGGGGAATGGAAACTAGCCAGAGCACAAGCAATAGCAATGCAAGAGGCAGGGTAACCTAGCGGGATCTTTTTACCCAGTTTTTACGGGGTCAGGCCAAGCCAAAAACCAAACAAAAATGTCCAGTACATGATTTTCATGCACCAACGCACTCACACACCCACGCACCCAAGAGCTATTAAGAAACAAAAGAGAGGAAATTGGATAGGGGAGTATTGGAGGGGTGCAGATGGGGTAATACCGCACCTTTTCCTGAAGTCCTGGGTCCGGGAAGGCAGCAGAGGAGTGGGGCTCAGCACGGAGAGGGCTGAGGGGATTACTCGACGGACGGAGCAACGGTCTGCTGGGGTGACCAGGAGAGATCCAAAGAAAAGCTCAAAAACCAGGACTACTTGTAGGGGAAAAAGTACCTGAAGGACTAATCCTCTCCCGGGGAGAACAATGGGTGTTGCAGCGATAACGAAGCTCCACAATGGTAACTTCCTTTGCGTGATGAGATCACAAGGTGTTGCCAAAGTCTCAGGATCATCGGCTGCGTTTGTCTGTGGTGTGACTTCATGTAAGCGGTCCTCGCTTGATAGGATGCTTGCTCAACTTGGGGCTGACATGCTAATCCCCTCAAGGTGGCTTCTCGGGGCTGAGGACCCTTTGTTTATTGTGGGTTTACACCTCTTGAGGTCTCCTGGGGATACATGACTGGAGATTTTACTGGCCTGACCTGGTTTTCAGTCATTTGACTGCGCCTGCCTACGTGCTCATCCGGGCAACCTCTCAGGCACACAGAATCCTATTTAATATCACATTATAGACCCCGGGATAGGGTTTCTCCATCAGAGTAACAGTGAGTAGTTGCAGGATGAGGAGCCCAAACAGGGATAGACTGGGGAAGGGGTTAGACTCCCAAGGAAGAAGCAAAAACACAAACAGACCAATAAAGGGGATGTATTTGCCCAGACACAAAATGATGGTTCACACCAGCCGCCCTAAATCTGCTCTATGCCCGGCCAACTTGGCAGCCTTTCCCATTTGCCAAAGGGGAAGATGAGGCTGTGTGGAAAGAGGTTGCCCACAGGTAATTGATGCTTGCAGAAAGCAAAATAGCAGATAATGGGAGGGAAGACTACTCCAATAAGAAACTGGAGAAACTTTTGTAGCTAACATAAAGAAACTAAACAACCAAAAGAAAATTTTAATCACCTTCTTTATTTTTATTTTTTTTAATTCTATTTAATTAAATGTGTTTGTTCAACCATGGCTGTACATCTGGCCTGTGTCCAAGCTGTACTTTAGAAGAAGAATTTTTTTTTTGGATAAAGTGGTAGCAGATTTAGCAACAGGAAGTAGGAAAACAAATTCTGTTGTTTTTCAAAGCATCCTCTTGCTCCTGAGTAGACTCAGATAGAGAAGGTGCAATAAGCAGTGTACAGACTCAAAACATTTCCACATGACACTCTTATAGCGCGATGATTCCACTTTCAACCTCCTATGGAATCCTGGGGTTTGCAGTTCCGGGTGGCCCCTCCTGAAACTGCAAACCCCAGGATTCCATATGAGGTTGAAAGTGGAATCATCGCGCTATAAGAGTGTCATATGGAAACAGCCTCACAAGTTTGACAGGTCAGAAGCTGTTGGAGAATGGAGCCTGCTTCATCAGATCCATGGAGTATTGTGGCCTTTGTTTGAAGGAATGAATTTTTATTCAAAGGGTCACACAGGGCAAAAGGAAAACATTTCTCACCTGACTTTGCCTAACTGGCATCAAATTTGCAAGATGCATAAAAGCATTTGCAAAACATTAAGCACTTTTCATACTGAAGTCATAGCAAACCATGTTGCATGGCTGGAACTTTGAACTGGCATTTTGATTTGCCTCCTGTTTTACCATTGCTAGAACCAATTATTCCAATAAGCAAGGAAAATAACAGCAGCAACAAGGATAATCATAAAGCAAACAAAGCAATCAGAAGAGCAACCAGGTTCAGAGGATACACTGTATGACCGTGTTGGTGTTCCTATCTTTCTTTTGGTCTGTGAAGCCCCCATGCTTTCGGACTCCCCTCTGGAAGTTTTCCCATGATGCTCCCCACGTCCACACCAGAAGTAATGCCCTTTGTGTATTCCCAGTTTGCACGCTTCCAAATACTGACACCTGTGAGGACCTGTATTCTGAATTATCACCCCAAATAATTCACTGGCATCAATGTGGTCTCCATAGCATTCCTTTCTTATGGTGAAGACCAAGTGGTTCAAGACTTTGCCAATGGCCTCTTCAGTGAATTCTGGTTCTTCAAACTTGTTTGAAGAGCACTTGTGGCACTGTTGTCGGAAGAACCTCATCTGGATATGTCCTTGCTTTCTACGTGGCTCCCAACACATGTGGAATAAGATGACAACCTGGTGTGAGGACCAACTCTGGAAGCACTGCGAGCAGGTGAATCTAATAGGAAGAGATGGAGAAATCATGAGAAAGGGGGTTGCAACTGGTTGCTTTTGTTGGACACACCCTAAACTTCATGGCCCAAAGCAGTGGTTGTGACTGGCTAGCTAACCTTCATGGCCACCAAAAGAACAGTTTCCCTTCCACCTTCGTTCCAAATTCTAAAAAAGCCTTTCCTGGGCCTAAAATGACCCCAGGGCCCCAGAACCTAGCAAAAATGACCCCATACCCCCTAGAGAGCATTTAGGGGCATTTTGGTATTAAAAAAAGTGCCACAGAAATTTACAAAAAAAAAAAATTACATCGCAGGAAATGGCTCTGACGTCAGCAAAAGTAGCTCTCTAGTTTTGCAAGGACCACAGAGAAGCTTGATACTATCCGGTACTGTTAGAAGATGCACACTCCCACACTTTGATATGGACTAATTGGCAAATATTAATTGAGGGCCAGAGAAACAGCCCTGGTGCCTCATACGGTCTATGGCCACCCTTTGCCCATCCCTGCTTTAGACTGAGGGATTAAGGCTTCTTTGCTGTCTGCCAGCTAAATATGTTTCTGTTTGGAGGTCCCTCTTGCTACTTCTGGTCACCTGGACCTATTTCTTACCAGTGTTAGAATCACAGAGCAGGAAGAGACTCCAAGGGCCATCCAGTCCATCCTCATCCTGCCCTGCAGAAAGACACAATCCAAACCCTCCCTTTGACAGATGGCCATCCAGCCTCCCTTTAAAAACCTCCAAAGAAGGAGACTCCACCACACTCCCAAGCAGTGCATTCTGTTGAACTGTTCTTACCATTAGGAAGTTCTTCCTCATGATTAGAGGGAATCACTTTCCTGAAGTTTGAAGCCGCTGCTCCATGTCCTAGTCTCTAGAGCAGCAGAAAACAGGTCTGCTCCATCCTGTTACCTGAGTCTTTCTCATCCAACAACAGCAAAGCTGTCAGGAACAACTGTCCCTGTATATGGGAGACTGATGCCCAGACGGTCTAATTGCTAGCTCTTCTGAGCCAGTTTTACATCCTTCCCAGCGCCGGTCATCCTATCAGAGGCAGATCTGCAATTTAACACTTGGAAGCCAATGATTTTTGGCTGCCTTCCATCAGATTGCATCAGCCATTTGATAATATTAACCCTATATAGTCAGGAATATTATGACTCAATCATTTTTTTACATTTCCTCACTAGCTTATTTCTGTTTATAGGTAGGTTGGCTTCTTGCCCAGAACCGGTCGGTGCCTATGCCTTTGCTATGATACAAACATTCCTGCTTTATACCTTACAAACACTCTTACTTCATTACTCTTCAGGCATTAGAGCAGAGGTGTCAAACTCAATTTCATCTTGGGCCGCATCAGCAATATGGCCGCCCTCAAAGGGCTCGTTATATCTGTAAGATTATATAGATATATCTACTCTTTTATCATATTAAATAATTGCCTCTGCATTCGATTATTACTGGTTTTAGTAATAACTAGCTCTGAAACTGGAAGTCTAGGAAAAATAACGGCAAGCAGATATTCAAGTGTACAACTATTGTACGACTTATCGAAAAATGAGTTTTGAAAACAGAAGGTTATTTTTTCCTAATCATCAGACAAAGGCCATTTCTGCACCAGAGTGGAGGAGCATTTCACCACGTGTTGTGAACGGTGTTTTTTAACCCGACTTACTCCGATTTCACCGGATTGTTATCTGCACGCCCTCTGGTTTTTGTTGAATTAATGTAGTAAAAATCGTTTGCTGCTTCCATTCCGTCAATTCTTGTGAAATTCTCATCCTCCTCCCACTCCCTCCCTTGCTCCACACCGCCGCCTCTGATTGGTCAATTTTAAAAAAAAAAAACCATTGCTATGTATCAGTGGAGGTACTTTAGTTCATTCATTCTTACAGAAGACAAGCCCCACCTCCGGTTCGCTAGTAAAATTGCTAGTAAGATTACTGTGTCGCGAAATGATGCACGTCTAAAAAGTGTGTGACCAACATGAAAAGTTTGGAAAGCTCCGGCCTAGATAGCCAGAAACTGAAAAGCAACTGTCCTGAGGATCCCAACATATTTCATTGTATTCCAGCACCCGCCCTGCGTTTGAGGGGTGGAGACAGGAGCGGACAGAAATGACGCCAGGGAAAGGTGGGGACGCCCGCAGAGAACCACCTCTGCGTGCACACCTTCCGCATGTTGTCAGAAACGCAGCCGAACCGGTTTTTGTGCTCTACATCGGAGTTTTTGTGGTGTTACAATACATCTGTTTTACATCAACAGTAATCACACAAAGAGCTCAAGCCGTGCAAATCCACAGAGGAAACATAGATACTAACCGGTTTAATGTGCAGACATAACAGCAAGAATACGGTGCCAGTGCAATGTATTGCCCTTGTGCGGAAAAGGCCAAATACTACCAAGCACTTTTTATTACATTAACTTTGTTTCACTTTTTGGTCCCAGTTGAGACCCTCTCTGTGCCTCTTTCTGCCCCCAAACCCTCTCTGAATCTGGTGAGTCCAATCCCCATGTTGTGGGCCCCCAGCTGCCAGTATTCTGAAGAGGGGCCCAGAGGCCAGCACTCACGATCTACTTCTACTTGACTGCTCCTCTGTCCCACTCTTGTGAGCTGCACAGAGCATTGCCATGGTTACCTGCAGCAACGCTCTGACAGTGAGACTTGGACAGAGGAGCAGTCAGAAGTAGAAGTAGATCGCGAGTGCTGGCTTCTGGGCCCCTCTTCAGAATACTGGCAGCTGGGGGTTCGCAATGTGAGGATCGGGCTCACCAGGCGGGGGGAGTGCTGCAGCTGCAGGAGAGGTGGAAGGGGCACATGAAACAGCCTGGCGGGGCCGGATCTGGCCCGCGGGTGCCTTATATTTGACACATGTGCTATAGAGGAAGGCCAAATTCTACCTCCTCCTCTTCTCTCCCTTCTGCTGAGTTAATTGAGAGCGCAAACTTCTCCTGCACTTGGAACTCACACTTGCACAAAGGAAGACAAAGGGGGAAAGTGGGAGGTGGAGAGAGAAACCAGGACATTTTCAAAGCCACTGACAAAGTGGGACAACAGAGGACAGAAGCTGGGACAGCTGGAGGGTACAGATAAACTGCGAGGGGTTGTTTATGTGCAACTACAATTGAATTCACACGCACGACCAGCTGAGCGGTGAAACGACTTAGACGCTCCAGGTATCTTGGGAAAGAAATCTATCTCTCCCCCACCACCTCCACTCCACAACCAGAGCTGGATAACCATGGTAACCTGCAGCAACGCTCCGACGGCGAGACTTGGACAGAGGAGCAGTCAGAAGTAGAAGTAGATTGTGAGTGCTGGCTGCTGGGCCCCTCTTCAGAATACCAGCAGCCAGGGGCTCCCAATGTGGGGACCAGGCTTGCCAGGCAGGAGGAGTGCCGCACCTGCGGGAGAGATGCAAGGGCCACATAAAATGGCCTGGCGGGCTGCATTTGGGCCACCAGCCTTCTGTTTGACACATGTGCTTTTTATTTTGAAAATATTTTGAAAATATTTTGAAAATCAATGATCAACCTGTAACCACCATCATAGCTATCTTTGCTCTTTGCTTACGCCAGGAGGCACTGTGTCTCCATCATCTTCTTTTTTTTAAAGACCTGGTTTATTTTGCCAAAAAAAAAAAAGAGGAATTTTATATATGCTTAGATAATATGATGATGATGACAATGATTTAACTTATATCTCACCTTTTCTTCAAAACTAGGACTTAAGTCAGCTTAGGAAACTTAAATATAAAAACTCAGACAAAGACATAGGTGAAAACAAACAAAAAAGTATTGTTTAAATGTAGTTAGGCCAGCTATTGAATAAAAACGATTTAAAACAAATCTATTTTAAAAAGCAAAAGATAAAAACAAATAAAAGAACAACTATAAGAAACCCTTGCAGTCAGTTCCTAGAAGACTGTTGGAACAGGAAACTCTTCATTTAATGGCAGAAAGACAGCGAAGAAAGAGCTAGTCTGGCTTCCCTTGGGAAAACGTTCCTAAGTCTGGGAGCGGCCACCAAGAAGGCCCTCCCTTGAGTTTCCACTAGGTATGCTATGGAAATGGTGGAACCAAGGCATTATTTGCACTGGATATTTTTCAAAATTGTTACTTAAAGGCACTCTGCACATGCTCATAGGCATTCAGGTTAAGGTCGCAAATGCTTTGAAATCAACCTTTGAAGATCCCTCATTTCTAATATCAGTTGACAGAAATTTAAGATTAGATGTCTAATAACATTATGAATAACAAAATCTAGGAATAAAGATAAAATAAAGGAGAGATTGCAGGGTACAAAGATATCATGGCTCAGTTATATTCAGTTACAGCAGTAGACAAGAAATTGGAATACAAATAATAAAGAATTTAGAGAATATACTAAATTTGAACAAATGACTAATCAAAGAGAAAGTACGGTGGACAGTGACATTTTGAAGGGTACCACAAGTGAAATATATAAAATGTTTTCAAAACATACAGATCAAGAGGAATACCTTAGAAAAATATGGAAGGAAGAATTAGTACAAAAAATACATAGTCAGGATTGGGAAAAAATTTGGAATGAGCGTTATTTGAAAACTTACCTGTACGGATAAAAGAGAATTATTATGAATTGTTTTGGGGATGGTACCTAACACAGTAAGGTTAAATCACATAGATAAAAACTATTCAAGGTTGTGTTGGAGGGCGTATCAAGAAATTGGTACATATATTCATATGTGCTAGAGTTGTAGATGTGTACAGAAATTTTGGCAAATGGTGTTTAAAGTGATAAAAGAGTTGGATGAAGGAATAGAAGGCATGCTCATCAAATTTGCAGATGACACCAAATTGGGAGGGGTTGCTAATATGCCAAAGGACAGGATCAAAATTCAAAATGACCTGGACAGATTGGAGAGCTGGGCCAAGGCTAACAAAATGAATTTCAACCGAGAGAAATGTACGGTCCTACACTTAGGCAGAAAAAATGGAATTCACAAATATAGGATGGGGAACACGTGGCTGAATAAACGTATGTGTGAAAGTGATCTAGGAGTTTTGGTGGATCACAAGCTGAACATGAGTCAGCAGTGTGATGCGGCAGCCAAGAAAACTAATGCAATTCTCGGCTGCATCAATAGGAGTATGGTGTCTAGATCGAGAGAGGTACTGGTACCACTCTACTCTGCTTTGGTTAGACCTCATCTGGAATACTGTGTCCAGTTCTGGGCACAGTTCTGGGTAACTTCCAACATTTCACATATGAAAAACTGAGGCCATTTCCGCACTAGCCTGTTATAGTGCTATGATTCCACTTTCAACCTCCTATGGAATCCTGGGGTTTGCAGTTTCGGGAGGGGCCACGCGACCCTTCCAAAACTGCAAACCCCAGGATTCCATAGGAGGTTGAAAGTGGAATCATAGCACTATAACAGGCTAGTGCGGAAATGGCCTGAGATACATATGTCTGAGCAACATTAGAGCGGGGTCAAGATGGCAAAGGTTATTAATGGAAAAGAACACACAACCCAGAAGTGTGGCAGTTTCCCCCTCCTCTCCTTTTGCACTTTGAAGACAGTGTGCAGCACTTGCAATAAGCAGAGGACAAAGGATCAAGGCAAGAGGAGGACAGAGAAGCTGGGACGTCTTAAAATGTGCTTAAAAAACGGGATTAAAAAGTGGGCAGAGATTACTCAGGACTGTCATCGGCAAATAAGGACAGTTAGAGTGTATTCCCCCTGACATGAAACACATTGACTCTAGATCAGACCCCACCTGGAATACTGTGTCCAGTTTTGGGCACCACAGTTCGGGAAGGATATCAACCAACTGGAATGTGTCCAGAGGAGGGCGACCACAATGGTAAAAGGCCTGGAAACCATGAAGCCCTATGAGGAGCTGCTAGGTATGTTTAGCCTGATGAAAAGAAGCTTAAAAAGTGACATGATAGCCATGTTTAAATATTTGAAGGGATGTCATGTTGAAGAGGGAGCGGGCTTGCTTTCCGCTGTTCCAGAGACTAGGACAAGGAGCAATGGATTCAAACTACCAGAAGAGAGATTTCACTGAAATATGAAGAAGAACTTCCTGATGGTAAGAGCAGTTTGACAGTGGAGTACATGGCTGCCTGGGAGTGTGCTGGAGCCTCCTTCTTTGGAAGTTTTACAGCAGAGGCTGGATGGCCATCCATCGGGAACGCTTTGATGGTGTCTTCCTGCGGGGCAGAATGGGGTTGGACTGGATGGCACTTGGGGTCTCTTCCAGCTCTCATACTCTTAAGACCATTTCCGCACCAGGCACTTATAGCGCGATGATTCCACTTTCAGCTTCCTATGGAATCCTGGGGTTTGCAGTTTGGGGAGGGGCCGGCTGGCCCCTCCCCAAACTGCAAACCCCAGGATTCCATAGGATGCTGAAAGTGGAATCATCGCGCTATAAGTGCCTGGTGCGGAAATGGCCTATGATTCTATATTTCCATGTGATTAATTTTTCTACAGCCCTGGGAAGGAACCATTACAGTAAGAGAGAAATGTAATACACTGTCTTGTTCTTAATCCAGCATTTCCTCATTTGTACCACTCTTATGATCTTCACTGTACCTTTAGTTGAAATTTTAGGCATGACTGCATGTCCAAGTAAGATGGTGAGGGAGGGAGCGGAGGGTGTGAAGGAACAGTGCTTTGTTTTGTTAATTATATTAACATCTGCGGGTTTAATAATGTTTCAAGTTATTTTGCATTGATACGTATCGGGTTAACTTTCAGCGGCTACGTTTCATTTCTTGTGAATTACAAGGAGCTTGTAGACAACAGAAAGTGAAAACAAAACCGCTTTCCTAAGTGAGTCAGGTCTCGGAAAGGTGTCGTCAAGTCATGATGAACCGAGAGAGAAAGCTGAGTTGGAACCCCACAAAAAGAGCCGGCATTACAATCGAAGCTGAAGGAGGGAATAGTGGAAACAAAAGGCTGAGCCCAGAGGCAAGAAGGAGAACAAGAGGGAAGCAAAGAAAGGAATCAGAGGCTGGGAAACAGCCAGAGTGCAATGCCTGAAGTGCGGGAAAACACTTTTGGGAAGAAAACTTGCCATTAGGCCTCTGCAAAGAACCGCTTCCCTTAAACTGGAGAGGAAGACAAGTTGCCAGACAGGAAAACGGAGAGAGTTCCTGTACATTGAATTGTTGTGTTAAAGGTGGCGTTGCAGCAGGTGTTGTTGGTTACAGGGCTGCGTAACACCTGTTGAAATTCCCTCTTCTGCGCAACCAATTGAAAGTACAAGAGCCCTCTGCAGTTTTTAGCCTGGCAACACTATCTATATTCTGCAGAAGAGAAGGCTAAGAGGGGACATGATAGCCATGTTTAAATATTTGAAGGGATGTCATGTTGAGGAGGGAGCGGGCTTGCTTTCCGCTGTTCCAGAGACTAGGACAAGGAGCAATGGATTCAAACTATGGGAAAAGAGATTCCATTTAAACCTCAGGAAGAACTTCCTGATGGCCAAAACTGTCCAGCAGTGGAATAAGCTGCCTCCATGCAGTCTGGTAGAACCTTCTTTGGAGGTTTTTAAGCAGAGGCTGGATGGCCGTCTGTCCGGAGTGCTTTGATGGGTGTTCCTGCATAGCAGGGGGTTGGACTCGATGGCCCCTGGGGTCTCTTCCAACTCTATGATTCTATGATTCCTTAGGGACTGTGATTAATTAGGCTTTTGTGTGTATACAGCGAGTCCTCTGAATTTGCTAGGGTTTGGTTTCAGGACACCCCCCCTCGATAGCAAAATTCATGGATGCCGAAGTCCCATTGTGTGCAACGATGTAGTACAATTACACCCCTTACCTAAAATGGCACAATCAAAGTTTGCTTTTTGCATTTTTTAAAAAATGTTTTCAAGGCTGAACCTTGGGATACAGAATGCACAGATACAGAAGACTGAATGTGTGCCTTTAGCTCACCTGTCGATTTTTGGCAATCCCTTGAATTTCCCAGAGTTTTCTCAGACAAGGAATGCTCGGTAGTGATTCTGCCAGTTCCTTCCTCTGAAGTATGAATAGGGTGTCTGGTATTCGTTGACAGTCTTCCATCCAAGTGCTAACCAAGCCTGACCCTGCTTAGCTTCCAAGGTCAGATGGGATCTAGTGCCTTTAGTGTACTTAGGCCCTTAGATAGACTTAGAGGAATACATTTTTCTTTATTTATCTTCCTGTTGCTCGATTGGGACTCAACTGTAAACTCAACCCTATTATTATTATTATTATTATTATTATTATTATTATTATTAAAAATATTTGTCAACTCTTTCAATACCACAATATCCTCAGCATTTGATGCCTCCACAGAAACATTGGAAGGACACTGATCATTGGGACTATTACCAAAAAAAGGCAGGAGCAGTTGTTTTGTTAGACCACAGGAAAAAAGACATGTTTCCTCTGACCGGCAAAAGTGGTTCCCAGTCATTTATTAGTCCAGAGCTTGATTTATGCCAGCAGGGACATCCTGAGAGCTATGTTCCAATACAGTAACGTCTGCCCCAGCGTGTTCTTTTATAACTGGCAATAGTTCTCCAGAGAAATCTCTTTTTTCAATAGCTTCTGCCTGATCTATTTCACTAGAAATATCAGAATTTGAACCCAAAACCTTCTATTTGAAAGGTGTGTTTTGAGAGAACACACACACACACATGCAAGTGCTCATTTTTGTAAATGTACCTGAACAAAAGACACAACCACACACAATGAGACCAACCCACACAAAATATAATGGCAGCTGATAGTCTCCACGCTTGCAGAGTTTTGGTCAACACCCCAAAGGTATTATCCGAAAGGCTCAAACCCGTCCCCATTCCCTGCTCGGAAAGGTAAGATGCTCGTCTCCTCTCCCCCTCGCTGAATTAATTGAGAGCAACCTACTTCTGTATTTTGAACTCAGTTTGATAGAGTTACTAGCTTGATAGATGAAGGGAATGCTGTGGATGTAGCATATCTCGATTTCAGTAAGGCCTTTGACAAAGTTCCCCATGACATTCCTGCAAAGAAGCTAGTAAAATGCGGGCTGGACAGGGCTACTGTCAGGTGGATCTGTAACTGGTTGACTGACCGTTCCCAAAGGGTGCTCACCAATGGCTGCTTTTCATCCTGGAGAGAAGTGACTAGCGGGGTGCCACAGGGTTCTGTCCTGGGCCCAGTGCTCTTCAATATTTTCATCAACGACTTGGATGAAGGAATAGAGGGCATGCTCATCAAATTTGCAGATGACACCAAATTGGGAGGGGTTGCTAATACGCCAGAGGACAGGATCAAAATTCAAAATGACCTGGACAGATTGGAGAGCTGGGCCAAAGCTAACAAAATGCATTTCAACAGAGAGAAATGTAAGGTCCTACACTTAGGCAGAAAAAATGGAATGCAGAAATATAGGATGGGGGACACGTGGCTGGACGGCAGTACGTGTGAAAGGGATCTAGGAGTCTTAATAGACCACAAGCTGAACATGAGTCAGCAGTGTGATGCGGCAGCCAAGAAAGCCAACGCAATTCTCGGCTGCATCAATAGGAGTATGGTGTCTAGATCGAGGGAGGTACTGGTACCACTCTACTCTGCTTTGGTTAGACCTCATCTTGAATACGGTGTCCAGTTCTGGGCACCCCAATTCAAGAAGGACATGGTCAAGCTGGAGCAGGTCCAGAGGAGGGCAACCAAAATGGTGAAGGGCCTGGAAGCCAAGCCCTATGAGGATAGACTCAGAGAGCTGGGTATGTTTAGTCTGCAGAAGAGAAGGTTAAGAGGGGACATGATAGCCATGTTTAAATATTTGAAGGGATGCCATGTAGAGGAGGGAGAGGGCTTGTCTTCTGCCGCTCCAGAGACCAGGACAAGGAGCAATGGATTCAAGCTGCAGGAAAGGAGATTCCACCTGAACCTCAGGAAGAACTTCCTGACGGTCAGGGCTGTCTGGCAGTGGAATCCGCTGCCTCGGAGTGTGGTGGAGTCTCCTTCTTTGGAGG
The DNA here is from genome assembly GCA_030412105.1 of Cyclura pinguis. Classification (NCBI taxonomy): domain Eukaryota; kingdom Metazoa; phylum Chordata; class Lepidosauria; order Squamata; family Iguanidae; genus Cyclura; species Cyclura pinguis. The sequence goes on from CM059601.1 coordinate 4,600,967, forward strand.
TTTTTAAGCAGAGGCTGGATGACCATCTGTCGGGAGTGCTTTGAGGGTGTTCCTGCATGGCAGGGGGTTGGACTGGATGGCCCCTGGGGTCTCTTCCAACTCTACATTTCTATGATTCTATGATTCTATGCAGTAATTCTAGTATGCTGAGGAGAAAGGGAGAAGTGGGTCAAAGGGAGAGAAACTGCGACCTTTTAAAAAAGACAGGTGAAAAAGTGAGAAACCAGACAATTAATTGGGACTGTCCTTGCCAAATCAGGACAGTTACAAGTTACGGCATTCCAGTTCTTGGTAACCCAGTTAAACCTTCATTGGAAAATGTTCTTGGCCTCCCTATAATCCCATAGTCAGCCAAAACCCATAATTTGAGCAAGAATGAGGAGGTGATTATAAAGAGGAGGAGATACTGTGATTTGAAAACGGTACATCTGTCTCTGCTTTTCGGTTACCCTTCTCACCAACCTTTACGCCTCCCTTCTCCGGTGTTTGTTGAGTATTAAAGAGCAGCAGATCAAATAGAAACACGCAAAGCCTCACCCGGAGAAAAGAGGAAGACGTGCTCGGTTCTGAGCTAGCTGGCCCGTCTCTTTTGGTGCAAGCTACAAAGCCTTAAGCCGCAGCGCGTCTGAAAGAAGAACCTGCCAATATGCCAAACTGGAATGAAGAGTTTAAGAAGAAGAGGCAACACCGTGAGGTACGGGGCAAGTGGATTTTGACTGAAGAGCAGGAAGGCGGGCAATTACAAGAGCAACGGCACATATTTGAGCAGAGACACCTGTTTGCCAGGTGAGGCAAAAGAGGGAATTGATTGTTCTGTGCCTTCAAGTCATTTCTGATTTACGGCAACCCTTTGGCAACCCTTTCACAGGCTTTTCTTGGCAAGGTTTGTTCAGAGGGGGTTTTGCTCTTGCTTCCCTCTGAGGCTGAGAGAGTATGACTCACCCAAGGTCCCAGTGGGTCTCCATGGCTGACCAGGGATTTGAAACCTGGTCTCCTGTTCAAACCACTGCACTCCACTGGCAGTCCTAATAATAATAATAATAATAATAATAATAAACATTCAATGATTGTGCAGAAGTGTCCAGAGGAGGGTAACCAAAATGGTGAAGGGTCTGGAAGCCATGAGGCCCTATGAAGAACGGCTTAGGGAGCTGGGGATGTTTAGTCTGCAGAAGAGAAGGCTAAGAGGGGACATGATAGCCATGTTTAAATATTTGAAGGGATGTCATGTTGAGGAGGGAGCAGGCTTGTTCTCTGTCGCTCCAGAGACCAGGACAAGGAGCAACGGACTCAAGCTGCGGGAAAGGAGATTCCACCTGAACCTCAGGAAGAACTTCCTGACGGTCAGGGCTGTCCGGCAGTGGAATCTGCTGCCTTGGAGTGTGGTGGAGTCTCCTCCTTTGGAGGTTTTTAAGCAGAGGCTGGATGGCCATCTGTTGGGAATGCTTTGATGGGTGTTCCTGCGTGGCAGGGGGTTGGACTGGATGGCCCCTGGGGTCTCTTCCAACTTTAAGATTCTATGATTTGAGATCCTGTGTCTCTAACTCCCCAAACTGTCTTCCCCAATCTAATCTGTATTCAGAGTTATTAACATACAGAAGTTGGGTTCCTGAAGAAATACACTGCCCTCCTCCTTGCTGTTAGGCCTCATCTCCATAGCAACTGGCCTATTAAAGACAGGTCCAAGAGCTCTCTGGCTGAGAATTCTAAAGGCTCCTCCCTAAACTGCAAACCCCAGGATTCCGTAGAATGTTCTTAGGCAAGCCAATCATACGAGGTCTTCGCCTGCCTGACACAGACAAACAAACAAACTTTGACTTTTATATATTAGTAGATGATGCTGGTGAGATTTAGGCTACACTGAAGATAACAGGCCATGATTCTATAAGGCCTACTTAGCTACGTAACCATGTAGTTATGTTGCTAAGGAGTATATCCAAGCCTGATCCTCCCATTTCCCACTTACTGGGCAGCAGCCATTGCAAGCAGTAGGTATCTGTACCCCAACAGATCTGGAGGCAGCTGAGTGATGTCCCAGCTACTCCCATGATCTCCAGTGTAACTGTCAGAAGCAGGGTTCCTGTCACGATTACCCCTTACATCAGAGATCGCTCACAAGAGGAGGGGTGGGAATGCCAGCTCCTTTCTAATGGACGGGAACAGACCCCTACCATTCACAGTGGATGCTGTCCAGTACGTGGGAACTGGGGGATTTTAATGGCAGCTCTGCATTCCCTAAATTAGTGAACACATAGAGACTGTGAAGACAAACCAGTCATGAATGCGTAACTCTAGGCTGCACGTTCGTATCTTCCTTAGTAAATTCCAGCCATATTTCCCATTTTGCTTGTAATGGATGCTGTTAGATGTAGCAGTGACTGGGAAAGATTATTATAGAATCATAGAATCATAGAAATGTAGAGTTGGAAGAGACCCCACGGGCCATCCAGTCCAACCCCCTGCCATGCAGGAATACCCTCAAAGCACTCCCGACAGATGGCCATTCAGCCTCTGCTCAAAAACCTCCAAAGAAGGAGGAGACTCCACCACACTCCATGGAGGCGGCAGCAGATTCCACTGCCGGACAGCTCTGGCCGTCAGGAAGTTCTTCCTGAGGTTCAGGTGGAATCTCCTTTCCTGCAGCTTGAATCCATTGCTCCTTGTCCTGGTCTCCGGAGCAGCAGAAAACAAGCTCTCTCTTTCCTCTACATGGCATCCCTTCAAATATTTAAACATGGCCATCATGTCCCCTCTTAACCTTCTCTTCTGCATTATTATCTCAGTTGGACGCCTGTAACTTTGGCCATTTCCACACTAGCCTGTTATAGTGCTATTATTCCACTTTCAACATCCTATGGATGTTGAGACCTTTGAGCCCCCTTCCTAAACTGCAAACCCAAGGATTCCATAGGATGTTGAAGATGGATTAATAGCACTATAACAGGCTAATGTGGAACTGACTTTAATCCAGGGATGCTATATTCATGATGTTAATTTCTTCTATGTGTTAAACATGCAGATGGCTGCTAAGGAAATGCAGATGATATAAAGTTCAATCCCTTATGACTGTGTGATGCCTTACATGTAATGTAATGTAATGAAAGTAATGTGCCCAAACATTGAAAAATCAATGTTTCTCCCTAAGAGGAGCCTATATTTGTATGCCTGTGACTGTAAATAATAAAGAGCCTAAGAGAGCAACAGAGAGCCTGCTCATTCTCCCATACTATATAGCCTGAGATTCCAGTACTTCGGAGTGCTTAAGTGGAGTGTTGATACTTACTGTGCCTGTTTGGACTTTACCGTGGTTCATGAGTTCAGAGCCCAGCTGACCAGATACTCTAACAGGCATCTCTAAACAGATATGGATTATCTGACAAGCAGAGAGGAACCCTCCATCCTTCAATCTAAAGAGACGGGGTGGGGAAATATGTCCATTTCAAGAGGTTCTGGCTTTCAGCCCAGATCTGGAAAGTACCACACAGTGGAGAGACTTCTTCTTGACACAAGTCTTTCTACCCACCAGATACCTCCCTTCGTTTCTGTGACAGATTGGTATGGCGGCTCCCCAGTCTGATAAAGTGCCCTGTCACTTCGCACACAACTCCACCTTCTCCATTATAACGCAATCTTTGTGTAAAAGGGTGAAGCTTTTCAACGATTATTTAGAGCTCCTTTATGGTTCCATGGTAGTGTGTTTTCCGGGTGTCTTTAAATACTGTATACCACTCAGCCAAGTCAGTATTTATAAAAATAAACTGTATATTTATTAAAATAGCATACAGGACAAAGTGTTCATATGTAGATCAAAGTTACTACAGTTCATCAGAGTTCTTTTAGCCAGTTCCCTTATATCTTCAAACTCTCACATAAGCAGAAGTATCATAAACAGCCCTTTGGCTGGACTCTCACCAAAGACTCAAACCCCAATCTAGGTCTCACTCTCTGACCAAATTCTATAATGGTTTAATTATTCTTCTGCCTCTCTCTTGGCTTTCCCTGAGAATTAAACCCTTTCCCACACAGACAACCTCCCCGGCTGGCTGAGGCACTTGACTTTACAGCTCTTTCTCACTGAAGAACTCCAAATGACAACCAGTCTTTGCCCGTACATATCTTTTCCTCTCAGCCACCAAACGCTCCCCCACACTATGGGCAGGTTTCTCTCCTAAGTAGCTATTCTGGTTGCCTGGCAACCTGTTGCTGGGCTGCTTTGGCGCTCCAGACAGCCACACCCCCAAAACTCCGTCACAGTTTCCACACTGTGCAGTTCAGAAAGCCCAGTGCTGTTTTGGTGGAAACATCTCGTCTTTGTGCTAAGACACCTGAATTGTATTTGCTAAATACGACTGATATAATAGAGGGGGCTGGTATAAAGAAGCATTGGAGAATATTACTGTACATGATAACAACAGCTCGTATTGAATATGCAAAGTTATGGAAAACTCAGCAAATACCTACAATAGAACAATGGTGGGCTACACTTGTTGAAAATAAAAATGCGGACATGGTCTCCCAGAGATTAAAGGGGAAATCAGATGATGAGATACAGAAAGAATGGCAAATTGTAACGGGTAATTGCTGGGTTTTAACAGTTGGAAATACTTAATTCATGGTTAAAGTTATATTACGTGTGGGCGACAGGTATATATCATGAAGAGGAAATATGAAGAATGAAATGTAAGAACTATCAGATAAACTAACAGTATAATGTTGTACAGTACCTTAAGTTTGTAGAAATCTGGAAAATGGAATCTAGATCAATGTGGAAGATCAGATATATTTCTAACGAAGCTGACAATTGAATATGTATGTATTTTATAATGAGAATTTTGAATAAAATGATTTAAAAAAAAAAAAGAAACATCTCGTCTTTGTAAAATGATGCATTATTCGTAGCTTTCTTCGAGAATGGGGTGGCCGTGGGTGTCATTACAGCCACCATTCAGAGTAACTGGATGTAAGAGTATCACAAAGGGTTTTTTCAAATACCCTTTTGAATTTATTTTTTTTAAATAGACTACTTCCTCCGTAACAGTACTTGGTGAGATGTTGGGGACTGTATGTATATTTATAATGTCATGTTTTATTGTCTTTGGCCATTTCCGCACTACACTGTTCTAGTGATATTATTCCACTTTCAACATCCTATGGAATCCTGGGGTTTGCAGTTTAGGGAGGGGCCTTTAGACTTCTCAGCCAGAGAGCTCTTGGGCCTCAGGAAACTACAAACCCCAGAATTCCACAGGATGTTGAAAGTGGAATAATAGCACTAGAACAGTGTAGTGTGGAACTGGCCTTTGTCTTTGATTATACAGTTGGCCCTCCACATTCACTAAAGTTAGGGGCACAGGATCCTGCAAAAGTGGGGAAATTGCAAATATCAAAATGGGTGGGTGGGTCTGTGGGGCGGGACGAGGTATGATGGGGAGAGCAGCACCCAGGGTCCAAACCAGGACAGGGAAAAGAGAGAGAAATGGGGTGGGTCAGTGTGGGGGGCCCTATACTTCCTCCCTCTTGCAGGTTGGGTATCCTTTATCTGAAATGCTTAGAACCAGAAGTGTAACTAAATGTGTGGAAGAATGGTAAAAATGTAAATGAAAACGGGAAGATTGTATTAAAAAGTAAAGTCAAACTGGATTAGATAAGTAAGAAAAGCAAGATAGATAAACATTTAAATATTCATATATGACTTGGGAGTTTCGTGTGAAAACAACAGCACTGAAAAGATTCTAGGATAGAGGCCAAGGAAGTCAAGGTAATTATTACCAAGAAAATATGTAAATATTTGTATACATGTGAAAATAATGATGATAAAAGTACAAATATGTATGCAAGGATTTTATCAGTATGTACGATTTAATAAAAATAAAATTCAAAAAAAAAAAAAGAAAGAACCAGAAGTGTTTGGATTTTTGGATGTTTTCAGAATTTGGAACACTTGAATTTGCATATATGTACATAATGAGATATCTTGAAGATGAGACCCAAGTTGCAACATGAAATCCATTTATTTTTCATATATACCTTACACACATAGCCTGAAGGGAATTTTATGCCATATTACTAGATAATTTTGTGCATGAAACAAAGTTTGCGTACACTGAACCCTTGGAAAGCAAAGGTGTCACTGTCTCAGCCACCCACATGGACAGTTTCGGATTTTGGAGTATTTCAGATTTCCAGTAAGAAGTGCTCAACCAGTATTATCGTTACCCCTGAAAGATGTAGTGGCACATCGTCCCATTGAATATTGAGGTGCGCTCACCATATCGTACCCTGCAACTGTCCCAGTTTGGCAGGGGCAGTCTCATTCTCTCAGCCTTAGAGGGAGGCAATGGCAAAATGCTTCTGAGGAAATCTTACCACAAAAACCCCACGAAAAGTTCACCATAGGGTTGCCAAAAGTCAGAAGCCACACCACGACTTAAAGCCACACAACAACAGCCGACTTAATAGATGCTCCAGCAAACAGGCTCGTGATCGCAAGAAACACAGCCCATTTCTTGCGGTCTAACAGATTAACCACATCTGACCACCAACTGGGGAGACCTTGGGTGCACGGGAGCAGTCACAAGGCATAGACATCCTGGATGATGCTAGCACAGTGCCCTGTCTACCCACACAGCCCTCTCTGCGCCTAAGGCGGGGAGATCACAGTTCTGAGAAGCCGATAGAGCCCTTTTTTCCCCCCAAGTCAGCACTTTCCATTCCATCAACAACAGTAGCTCTCCGAGAGCGCCTAGAGTTCAGAATTGCTCAGCTACACTCGGCAGCTTGTGAAAGCAGACCGGTGGGTGAGCACAAACAAAGACCAAAAGGGATTGGGGTAGGTATTTATTTCATAATACTATATTTCATAAAATCGTAAGAGTTGCAAGGGAGCCTAAGGGTCACCCAGGCCATTTCCACACTGGACTACTATTATTCCGCTTTCAACATGCTATGGAATCCTGGGGTTTGCAGTTTAAACTGCAAACCCCAGGATTCCATAGCATGTTGAAAGTGGAATAATTGCGCTATAACAGTCTCATGTGGAAATAGCCCCAGTCTGACCCTCTTCCAGGTAAAGGATCAACAGCTAAAGCACTCCAGACAGATGGCCATCCAACCTCCGTATAGATACTTCCAATAAGAGGTAGTCCATTCCACTGTCAAATGGCTCCTACTGCATCAAAAAGTTCCTCCTGATGATTCATTCAAACCTCCTTTTTTGAATCCTTATGGAGCAACAGAAAACAAACAAACACCCAGCTCCCTCCATCACTCTTCATCGGTCTTGGTTTCCAGACCTTTGATCATCTCAATTACACTCCTCTGGACAAGTTTGTCATCGTCAATATCCTTCCCGAATTGTGGTGTCCAGAACTAGACTCAGTGTTCCAGGTAAGATCTGACCAAAGCAGAATAGAGTGGTGTTACTACTTCCCACAGTCTGGACACTATACACCAGTGATGTATTCAAGTCTTTTACTCCAAGTCTCAAGTCAAGCCTCAAGTCTCTACCTTCAAGTCTCAAGCCAAGTCTCAAGTCCTTGAAGATACTTTCAAGTCAAGTCTGAAGTCTGGGAGCCAACTTCATACCCCAACCTGTATTCCAGAATGTCTGAACAGAGTTGCACAAAGCCAGTTTTAACAATTTAAGTAGCATAGGCTCTCCACATTTGTGATTTTGCCATTTGCAGCTTCAGAAGTGGTGCATAGGATCCTTCTTCCCACTTCTGAAACTCAAGGATTTTTCATAAGTGGGGAATAGGATCCTTCTTACTCCCCATTACTGAAGCTTCAAAAACTTTAGAAAGATCCTTCCTCCTCAAGACCACTGCCTAACACATTTTCTGTTCCCCTTTGAGATACGCGCCCTGCACTCTGGGGATGAGTCTTGCTTTCTGCTCTTAGGAAAAGTTTTAGAAGGCTCCTCCAATATGCAGTGGGGACAGTCTGCTGAGCAGACCTCAAGAATGCCTCAAGCCCGTTGCCTAACCAATTTGCTTTTCCCCTCCGAGAAGTGGGCCCACACTTTGGGCTTGAGACAGATTGCCATGCGACCAGTAGGCAAAAAGAGATGGAAATGTTGTTCAAAGTCATAAGGTTTCTGGATGAATCTGTTATGTTACTGAACCAAAGGCAGAAGGTCAGTCAATAAAAATGCACAAGTCTCGAGTCAAGTTGAGTCAGTGCATCGTTCATTGCCCAGTCGAGTCCAAGTCGAGTCACTGAAGCGATTTAAGTCCGACTTGAATCCAAGTCGGTCGACTAGAGTCTACATCACTGCTACACACCTCTTGGTGCAGCCCAGAATTGCACTGGCTTTTTTGACTGCCACATCACACTATTGACTCACATTTAGATTGTGGTCTTCCAGGACCTCCAGATCCTTTTCACATGTACCACTGTGTCAAGCCACATCACGAACTTAGGCAAGATGTATTATGGGATGGAACTGAGGGGAACCAGTACTTGTGGCTCTGTGCCCCTGGGCCCAGGACAATTGGGATCAAGCCCAGAGGGCTCAAAGTAAGAGAGAGCATGAGAAAGGAGGATGTGAAAAAGAGATCACTCCCCATGCTTTGCAACAACAGTTGTTGTTAACAACCTTATTTATATCCTGTCTTTGCTCTACCAGCCCCCCCTCCCAAAAAAGGACTCAGCAAAGCTTGCATGTTAAAAAATTATCATATAGCTGAAAACTGTAAAAAGTTAACAATTAAAATGTACAGTCAGTCCTCCACATTCCTGAGGTTAGGGGAACAGAACACCTGTGAAAGTGGGAAAACCATGAGTATCTATAGATCTCCCTGGCAAAAAAACCCACATTGAACACACACCAAAAAAAGTACAATCTACAGATTCAACCCACCATGGATTCAGCCCATTGTAGATTCAAATGGAGAGTACACAAATTCAAGTGTACAGCATGCCAGCCACCCAGTTCTTCCTTTGAGGCAAAAGGATTCCTTCCCAAGGCAGAAGCAGGTGGCTGGTGAGGCTTTCCACTGCCTCTGCTGCTGACTTACACCATTTTAAATAGGAATTTACACACACATCTCATGTTTGCAGTCTCTCACAGTCTTGTGAGGCTTGCAGAGATACTGTGAATCTGAAGATGTGGGTTTATAGCCATGAAAGCTCATGCTAAAACTATAACCAGTTAGTCTTAAAGGTGTGACCCCGTTTCTTTTCTTCCTTCTTCTCCTTCTGCTTCCTTTCTCCTTTTCACAGCTCAATGAAGTTCACAGCTTGATGCTGTTGCATAAAGGGCTTCTCGTATGCATGTCTCCAGACCACTGGAGCCAAAACACCTTCAGTTATGAAACCTTGCAGGAGTGGTGAAGTGAAAAAACAGAAATAGCAGGGTTTGCAGCATCGGGGAAGTGAGAAATGAACGCCCCACTGCGTGCTGATGTGGCCTCGCAGAACCCAAACCTGAGCTCACCTAGCCATTGTAAGAAAGTTGTAACAGTCACACTTTTCCTTTGCGGTTAGCTGAACAATATGTTTCCATTCTTTGGAACATTTTTTGAAAGATTACATCTCTGAAAAACAACAGAAAATATGCTTGAAGCATATAGTAAGTTTGCAATAATTATAACACATAATTGTGAAGCTTTGGTCCTCCAGATGAGTAGGGTTCACAGCACATTAAGAGCTCAAAAAGTTGGTGGCGGAAAAACACATAAAAACCTCCTTCAGTTACTGACAATAGGGAGTTTTTTCCCACAGTTTAACAGACAAAACATGGTTTGCACTATTTGCACTTTAGATTCCAAGCCATGACTATGTTCCAGAAGTAGAGGCAAAGTACAGTTTGTGCAGCTTCTCTGCTTCCTTTCCTGAGAGAACCAGTGGATGTTGTCCCAAAGGGAAATGCCATCTGAGGCTAAAGCAACATTATGGTTTGTCAGCCTGGGTGGAACCCCAAAACAATTTGCTCAAACCACCAGATTCAAACTGTGGTTTCTGACACTGGTTTAGTAGCTGCTTACAAACCATGGTTTAACTAGAAGTGGTTGGTTGTGGCAGGGGATGGTTCCCATATCAGGACTGTAGTGAATCCACTCTGGGTTTTACTCTGAGTTTTAAAGGAGCTATCTAAGGTGCTGAATCTCTCTTGGGGATAGGAGTCAGCACTTTGAACAGCTCCTTTAAAGTTTGGACTAAAACTCAAGAGGGTATTCACCCTCTCAGTGTGTTCCACGTGCCCTGTACAAATACATTCAGCACCAAAGTACATCAGAGGGTTACCTTATTTATTGAGAGAATGTACATCCAGCCCACCTGGCAGCAAATACACACACACACACACACACACACACACACACGATATTCTAGGTATATACATAGATCCATAAAACAATTTTATAAAAATATACATCAAATACAAAAGCAACGTGAGAAAACAAGACTGAGCAGCAATCAGAACAAATCTCAAAAGAGCGTCTTTTCCTGCTCTTGAATAAATAATGATCAAGTTGGTCCAGCTCGGGTCGGCCTCTTTCAGGAAAGGGAGGTCCCAGTGGAGAACTTTGAGGCCACAACTCCTTCGATATCCCACAATTCCTGTAGTCCAAGAAAAAAACCACTTCTCCAAGCACAGGTTTTTCTACTGTGTGAATTGATTGAAAAATTTGCACAGGCATGGTATTAGGGTTTAGATGTGCCATTTGGTCAGGTAGAAACATCACTTCTCCTCTGTGTTTCCCCTCATGCTTCCACACATAAGACCTCAACTAAATCAGACCCAAAGGCCTATGAAGTCCAGCATCCTGTTCCCAGAGTAGACAGGCCAATCGGTTGAGAAGCCTGCAAGCAGGATAACAGGACAATAGCTTAATCCTACTTAGGCTCCCCAGCATACTGGTTCCACGCCTGGAGATCATATCCAGCCATTCTGGGCAGCAGCCATTGCTAGCCTTCTCATGGCCCTTCCTGGCCTTCTCTTCCATCCTTCTCTTCCCTTGTTCATTCCCTCCCCACAAAACCCTTTGGGACGGGTCTGGACACCATGAAGCCCTATGAGGAACAGTTGAGAGAGCTGGGAATCTTTACCCTAGAGGAGAAAAAGTTAAGAGGTGACACGGTAGCCATGGTTAAATACTTGAAGAGATGTCATACAGACGATGAGGCAAGCTTGTTTGCTGGTGCTCCAGAGACTAGGACAGGGAACAATGGATTAAAACTACAGGAAAAGAGATTCCACCTACACATTAGGAAGAACTTCCTAACTTTAAGGGCAATTTGACAGTAGAATCCACTGCCTGAGATTGTGGTGGAGTTGCCTTCTCCGGAGGTTTTGAAAGAGAGGCTGGATGGCCACCAGTCAAAAGGAGTGCTTTGATTGTGTCTTCCCGGATGGAAAAATGGAGTTGGACTGGATGGCCCTTCTGGTCTCTTCGAACTTTATAAATCCATGATTCTTTGATCCTATAATCCAAAACCCCAGTTCTTGAGCTAGACATGGGTCTCCCAGCACCATGGAGCCAATGTACATCAGCAAGCTTAGCCAACATGGCACCATAGATATGAGCTCTCATCATCCCACCCCCATCAGAAAAATCATTTGGTGCATTTTACACCAAACAGTTTGTCCCCAGAAGTTGTTGTTGTTGTTGTTGTGTGCTTTCAAGTTGAGTCCGACTTAACAGCAACCTTATCGTAGGGTTTTCTTGTCAAGATTACTTCAGAAGAGGTTTGCCTCTGCTTTTCTCTGAGGCTGAGAGAGAGTGTGTGACTTGACTAAGGTCACCCCAACGGATTTCCATGGCTGGGCAAGATTTTGAACCCTGGTCTTCCAGAATCCTAGGGCTTTATCACACGAGGCAGGTAAATCACAGTTGCAGCAAGATAATGGTGTCTTTGGCTGGGACTTATCGGATGACCCAGCTCCTCTTCTGTTATTCTCCCAGTGGGAGACCCAGACTGTTTGGAAAGTGTTTCTTTTATGAATACAAAAAAAAATTAATAACCTCTTTTGTAAAAGAAACACTTCCCAAACAGTCTCCCACCACAAAAGAAAAAGAATGAGGTCATGTGTTAAGTCCAAGCCAACAACACTGCTACACTGCTAAAACTGAGCTTTTCCTGCCTCATGTGATAAAGTGGACAGCCCAACACACAGACCACCATATCATGCTTGTTCTTTTCAAAAAGGCTCCAGTTCAAACACATCAATAGAAGGAAAGAAGGGAACTGAAGCATCATGGAATCTCAATTTAACCTGAAAAACACATATGTGCTCAGGATGTGGGATTCCAAATCTCAGAACCTCATTTTTTGCATAAAAGTGACAGGACTGAGGGGGAAAAAAACTTTCTCTGTGAGATCATTGGAGATCAGGACCTTTTCAGGAGATCATTGGATCATTGGAGATCAGGAACTTTCCACACTACACAGTTGTACCAGTAGGATACCGTTTTTACTGTTATGGTTCTATCAGTCCATGGAATCCTGGGATGTGCAGTTCAGGGAGGGGAATTTACAATTCCCAGTCAGAGAGCTGTAAGACCACATCAAACTACACCTGCAGGATTCTGTAGGATGCAACCATGGTGGTTAAAGTAAAACCACAGTGCTATAATGGTATAGAATAAAAGGGTCTCCATCTCAACCAGAATGAGCAACCTAACAAGCCAGTCGCAAATGCTTCCATGTGTTTAATCTTAGCACTAGGGTTTGCTGCAGGAATTTCAAATGTTTTCTTTCCACTGAATGAGATCACAACAGAGGGTTTTTGAACATATTTTCAATTTTTTTGCATTTTGCAATTGGTTTTACCAAAAATTCACACCCAAAAGAATTTGTGCAAAAATAAAAATTCAATTTGTGTAAAATATGTTGTTGCACAAAATGCACTGGTGGAGACCTTGCATCATTAGACTTAACTATGATGGCAGACTTCCACTGTTGCAGTTGCTGTTGATGAAACCTACCAAAACTTACCTGATGAAACTCAAAACCTACTTTTTCAGCCAGGAAGCACTTCAAGCAGTGGTTTCTGGGGTACTGCAGATTGGAGCACTGGGAAACAATGTCTGCAGCACTTTCCAGGTCCTGGGGTACATTCAGAACAGGCAGCTGAGGAGACACTCTTGGGGACCGGCTGCAGCTCCTTGTTTTAATGTCCCCCATGATCAGAAGAACGCTGCAGATATCATCTCCCAGTACCCTGAGCTTTGTTGCCTTGGAAATCCTTCAGTTGGCATGCTGCAAAATTAAAAATGTTGGTTTGGGAGGTTGCATTTGATTGATATTTGAAGGGATATTTGAAGGGATATTTGAAGGGATGCCATGTAGAGGAGGGAGAGGGCTTGTTTTCTGCCGCTCCAGAGACCAGGACAAGGAGCAATGGATTCAAGCTGCAGGAAAGGAGATTCCACCTGAACCTCAGGAAGAACTTCCTGACGGTCAGGGCTGTCCGGCAGTGGAATGGGCTGCCTCGGAGTGTGGTGGAGTCTCCTTCTTTGGAGGTTTTTAAGCAGAGGCTGGATGGCCATCTGTCGGGAGTGCTTTGAGGGTGTTCCTGTATGGCAGGGGGTTGGACTGGATGGCCCCTGGGGTCTCTTCCAACTCTACATTTCTGTGATTCTATGATAATAATTATAAATGTAAATCCCCAGCAGTTACAAGATCATTAAGTCCGGCTTACGATCTCATAACTACTGAACCAGGATACCAGCCTATATTTTTATGCAAAATGCAACTTTTCCCCCTGCTAAACCCAGATTTCTGCACAAAAAGAAATTTAACCAAACAGGGGGAAAGATTCTAGGGGTTTTTAAAAAAAAAAAAAAAAGCAACGCTCACACAAATACAAAAAGCCTGGTGGCGGTTGAAATTTTCTTCCACGGGGTGTCTCAAAATGTCAAAACAACCTTTGTAGTCAAGGGTGAAAAACACTCTCGCTGTTCATTGAGGAGCACGCGCGGTATCTTTCTCGCCCTGGTCCACCACCTCTACGCCATGGAAATCAGAGGATGTGGTTTCTAGGTAGCAACTGAGCTCCAGACCACGTCTGGTTTCGCAGATGAATCACAGCCGCCCCTCTCAGCATCTCCGGTGCTGACCCAGAATCTCAGAAGAGGAAAAATGCCAAATATGATGAGGAAGACTTGCCTATCTTCACCTCTTGCCTCCGTCCCATCAGCGTGGCTGTGCCCTGCGGGTAGCAGCGCATCTTCCCTGTTTTTTAGTCCTCTTGTCGGTGTCCGCAGGGGCTGGTTTCTCCGCGGGGAAGATGATGGTGGCATATTCAGTTTGCTCCGAAGGCAGCCGCCGAGGCGAAGGAGGAGGAAGGGGAGGCCTTCTTGCATTCTGCCTGGTCTGGAATTCCAGCACTCCGTAATCCACGGTGAACACGGCCACTGCAGGGGGCTCTGCTTCCTACAACGAAACCGAGAGAAGAAGATGCCGAAAGGCCTTTGTCTAACTCATTCTAACTGCTGAAAAAGCATAGAATTGCACTAGCTATAAAGACACTTTTGGTCTGGGTTGAAAGCACTTGTGATGACTCTAGGCCCCTCCCTAAACTGCAAACCCCAGGATTCCATAGGATGTTGAAAGTGGAATAACACCACGATAACAGTCTAGTGCGGAAATGGTGCTTGATCACCCAAGAGGTGTTGCATGTTACGGATAAACGCAGCCCAGAGGGGTAACTTGCAGGGCTACTTGTTGCTCTCAATATACAAAGGGATCTTGTAGCACCTTTGAGACTGACTGAGAGAAAGAAATTAGGAGCATAAGGTTTTGTATCCCGAGTCTGCTTCATCAGATGCATGGAGTGAAGTGCTCAGTCTGCAAAAGCTGATGCTACAAATTTCTTTCTATCTGTCTCAAAGGTACTCAAGATCTTTCTGCATAGTGATCCGGATGTATGGCTATTTCCACACAACACTGTTATAGTGCTATTATTCCACTTTCAACCTCCTATGGAATCCTGGGATTTGCAGTTTACGGAGGAGCATTTAGAATTCCCAGCCAGAGAGCTCTTTGGCCCCCATAATCTACAAACCCCAGAATTCCACAGGATGTTGAAAGTGGAATAATAGCGCTATAATAGTGTTGTGTGGAAATGGCCAAACACGGCTATGGGCATTTCCACACTAGACTGTTTTAGCGCTATTATTCCACTTGCAACATCCTATGGAATCCTGGGGTTTGCAGTTTTGGGAGGGGCCGGCCGGCCCCTCCCAAAACTGCAAACCCCAGGATTCCATAGGATGTTGCAAGTGGAATAATAGCACTATAACAGTCTAGTGCAGAAATGGCCTGAGTCTTTGAATTCTCATTACTATCAAGTTTACCATTACTGGTACTATCGTGTCATTGAAAAAAAAGTCTTCTGGTTCCCCCATGTGGCCAATTCAGATATTGCATCTTGGACTCTAAATTAAAATGCAATCTTTCACAAACGCAGCAGGAGGCAGCCACCCCGTGTGAACCTTCCTCTGCTCCGTCCCATTGCTGAGCCTCAGGCAGTGCATTACACAGTAAGGAGTAGCAGGAAGACACCCTACTCCTATTCCTCTGAAAAGTAGTGAATTTACAGCCACGGTTGTTGCAGGCAAAAGGGTAACTCAGCTGTAGCTGGCTGCTACAAAAAGTTATGAGTAACTAAAGTAACTTGTTTGGGAAACACATTGCTTCCTAGCTCTGTCCAAACTTCTGAGTTTTTACTTGTAGTACAAGATATGACACAGAGGAAAAATGGCCACTCCTCCCACCCCACCAACCGAACCTTGCTGAGTCCAAAAGAACTTACCAAGGGAATGTTTTCATCATGGCGTTTTCCTTGCTCTGCAAAACAATACAGGTGATAAAATTCATTTGTCATTTCAATTGTTGGTAGAAATTGCCCCTTTAAGGTTCAAGAAAGGAGTCTGTTAGTAGACAGTAGACTGATGAAAGAGCTTATTTAACAATGCATTGCAAGGTGGAGTCTCGCTTGGAAGCCCAGGGGGCAATTAAAAGAGTCTTAAATACAATTCTTATAAAAACGCACAGTGGCAGCAACTGAGCAACCAAAGGCTACGTTGCTGCTGTGTGTCTTCAAGTTCTTTCTGACATACGGTGACCCTAAGGTGAATCTATCGTAGAGTTTTCTGGGGCTGAGAGTGCGTGACATGCCCAAGGTCACCCAGTGGGATTCCATGGCCGAGCGGACGTGGTCTCTAGGGTTGTAGTTCAAAGCTTAAACCTCTACAGTGACTCCTGAGAGCCAGCGTGGTGTAGTAGTTTGAACATCGGACTACGATCCTGGAGACCAGGCTTCAATTCCCTGCTCCACCACGGAAACTCACTAGGTGACCTTGGGCGCATCACACGCTCTTAGGCCCTCTCCGCAACGCACCTTTTCTCGGCGCTGGGGCGCGGCGCCCGCGCAAGCAGCCTCCGGAGAGAGGCTCTCGCATCCGGGGTCCTTCGGCTCCGCACAAGCTTCCCGCTCGCACAAGAGCCCCACCTCTTCCTTTCGCAGCACAGCCCGGGACCTGAGACAGGAAGCGCGACGGGCCCGGCTGCCGAGGCTCCACACGCACGGTAAGTGCGCGCGGGGCCCCGGAGCGATGCGCGACAGCGCAACATTTTCGGCTTAAAGCCGAAAACGAAAAAGTGCATGAGCAGCGCCTGCCGGGCCCTGGAGCGTCACGCAAATGTGAGCACATCGTATGGGCCGCTCCTCACATTTGCGCGGCGCTCGAGGGGCCCTTTCACATGGAAAATCCCGTGCGAAAAGGGCCTTAGTCCCAGAAAACCCTATGATAGGTTCACCTTAGCGTCAGTCGGAAATGACTTCAAGGTACACAACGACAACAGCAACGAGCCAAACCTATCCTGGGGTTTTCTTGCCAAGATTTGATCAAAGCAGGCTTGCCTTTTGCCTTCCTCAGAGGCTGAGAGAGTGTAACTTGCCCATGGTCACCCGGTGGGTTTCTGTGGCTGAGCAGGGATTCAATCCCCAGTCTCCAAAGCCATAGCTCAAACCACTACACCACACGGGCTAGGATAGTCACATATGCACTCTTCAGACTCACACAGACTAGGGAAAGGAGCTTTGCCGGGGCCTTTCTCCCAGGCTGTGACTCAGCAAGGTCACCCTCTCAGATTCCACGGCTTGAGTTGGGATTCGAACCTTTGACTCCCGGAGTCCCAGTCAAACAATCAAACCGCTATACCATGACAGCTCCGGGAGGCCCCTCCCGAAACTGCAAACCCCAGGATTCCATAGGATGTTGCAAGTGGAATCATAGCGCTATAACAGTCTAGTGTGGAAATGGCCAAAGGAAACAAAGGCAAAGGAGCTTAGAAGAGAGAGCCGGTAGTAGGTGGGGCAGCTGCCAATCTCGTGGCTCCTCTTCCCCAGGAAACAGACCATCTTAGCCTCTCAACAATAATGTGAGTAACTAGGAATGTGCTCAGTGTAATCGCATCAGGGTTTTCTGTTCCTTTTAAAGCTCTGGCTGAAATGATGCAAGTTTGTCTGTAACCTGTAACTTCTAAGGAAAAGCCTGGAGGAAGGAGCTTTCATGTATGGCGATACATTTGTCACTACCTCGCCTCTTTTTAGAATAAAACATCTTTCCTAGTAACCCTCTTTGCGCACTCTCTCTCTCTCTTTCATGTGCCTTTGCCGGTTGCGCTCACAGATAGAATTCCTCTCTCCCGGAGAGAGTCAGGGGAGGAAGGGGACCCTCGGTTTAGAGAGTCTTTTCCCCAGTGGCTTCCTACCGAGTCACAGGAATGGGGGTTTTAATTCAGTAGGCGGTGGCGGCAGTTTGTTCCAAGGAAAAGTGGAGGTCCCACCTCTTACTCAAGGGCAGTAAGTCAGCATCAAGGGGGGAAAGAGCCCCCTTTTCCATCACATGGTGTCAGAGGTTTAGAACATTGAGAGTGTCTCAGGAATTAAAAAAGGAAAGCTTGTGCTGTCCCCCTGGCAGCCTTTTCTCTTGGTCTGTTTTCCTTCCAGGAAGTTTGGAGACAGGCAGGAGATGGAAGGCACGGGGCAGCTGTTTGTCTAAGGGCCTGGCAATGTCTCAGAAAAAGCGCCTACAGGGATCTTTTCCTCCTCTTTTCCGTCACGTCTGGAAAACCATACAACGCCCCGTACAATCCCAGCAATGGATGCAGAGGGTGTGGGGAAAAGCTGTCCAAGGGTGGCAAAGCAGTGCACCTACCTTGCCTTCTCCAGATGACTCTAATGAGGAAGAAACATAAAGATGCCACCACCAAGACCAAGAGGAGTCCACACCCTCCAATGGCAGCAAGAGGTATTTTGTGACCGGTATTTTCCTCAGTTTTTCCATTACTATTGTGGCCCCCGCCGTCTTCCTCACCCTTCTCATCTTCTGATGATCCAGACTCTGGTGCAATTTCTGTAGATTTCAAAGAGAGAGACAGAGATGCCCAATGGGTCTGAAACTCAAGCCCTGGTCAAAAGCAAAGCTGGTTGATTAACTGAAGAAAACCATGGCCGAAATCCTACATCAAGGAGACAGACTACAGCTACACTCACAGAGTTATGCAGTGGTTGTACAATGCCACCTCATTAGCAGATTGCAGCATTGTGGAGTTGAATATGCAAACAAACATGCAATGCGGACATACTATACAATATGCAATGCACAGTTCCGTGTGCAATGAGCAACTCTGTTTTCACAAGCTTGAACTGAATGCGGACACTGTGCATTTGTACAAAAATATCGTTCTCCTTCTGTAGGGAAACTTACACCAGTGTAAGACTGCACCAGGATTCCAGACCATGTCTTGTATTCAGCGATGTAGGGTGGAAAATTCTCCAGAAGGTTTTCTAATGCTATATTTTTCCCATAGGAAAAAAAATTCCACACCATGTGTCTATACGTATTTGTATGTGTTTATCCACAGTTGTCTAGACTGTTGTACTGCAATCAGTATTTTAGACAGGCAAAATACAGGATATGAACTTCTAGTTACTCTTCTAAGGACATAAGACATTGACAGTAGACTAACAAATGAACACACTGCTAAGCTTATTCTGTTTTATAAAATCTCTCATTTCTCAATCAGCCACAGCTACTGGCAGTCAAGAGAAAATGTGATAAGTTGCCTGTGCCCACAGACACACACGCATCCCTTAGTGAAACAGAATGTTAAGCGAGTTGTACTAGATCAATTTTTTGTTAACTTGAAACGGAACTGTTAGATAGCGCAGAGGATGAGCGAGTGAAAGTGCGGCAGTTTCACAAAATATATCGGTTAGAGCAGTCTTTGGATATGTGACCTTTGACAAAATAGTATGCTCTCAGGTTGAATAATTTTTTCTTAAAAATAAAGGAAATAGATGGGACGTTCTCTTTACATTATTACGAATACCCCACTAAAATAATGTCCACATAAAGCTTAGAATAGATCTGAATATAACATTTAAAGCAGATTACATTGTTTGGAGCACTGAAATTCCTTTACTTCTACTTTCTCAGGGAAACTCGCATCATTGCTTATGCTACTGACTTTTCCAAGAAGCAAGACAGTTTCAAAGTAATTATAGAGATCCTTGTAAAAAGAGACTAATAGAGGCACATGGTATTTCAGAAACATTTGTCTTCTAACATACCAGACTTCAAGAAAACAAGTATAAAAATAAGAGTTTTACCACTCTATTCTGCTTTGGTCAGACCCCACCTGGAACACCATGTCCGCTTCCAGGCACCACAACTCCAGATGGATATTGACAAGCTGGAATGTGTACAGAGGAGGACACGCAAAATGGTAGAAGGCTTGGAAACCATGAAGCCCTATGAGGAGAGGCTTAGGGAGCTGGTTTGTTTAGTCTAAAGAAGAGAAGGTTAAGAGGGGATGTCATAGCTATGTTCCCATTCTAGGGAAGGTATATACGGGCAGAGGCACCCTTGGATAACCCCTTTAAAGTTCAGATCTAAACCCAGAGTGGATTTGCTGCCTCACTGACATATGTGTCCAGTTCCGAGCACCACAGTTCAAGAAGGATATTGAAAAGCTGGAACGTGCCAAGAGGAGGGCGACCAAAACGGTAGAAGGCCTTGAAACCATGCCTGATGAGCAAGGGTTTGGCAGGAGTTGGGTATGTTTGGCCTGGAGAAGAGAAGGTTAAGAGGTGACCCAATAGCCATGTTTCAATATTTGAAAGGATGTCATATGGAAGGAGGGCCAAGCTTGTTTTCTGCTGTTCCAGAGACTAGGGCAGTGGCTCCAAACAACAAGAAAAGAGGTTCACCTAAACCTGAGGAAGAACTTCTGGGTGGTAAGAGTAGGTTGGCAGTGGAACAGGCTGCCTGGGAGTGTGGTGGAGTCTCCTTCTTTGGAGGTTGGATGGTCCTCTGTTGGGGGCGCTTTGACGGTGTCTTCCTGCACGGTTGAATCCGGTTGGACTCAGCGGCCCTTGTGTCAGTCCGATCCCATTCTGCCAGGCAAGAAGACGCAATCAAAGCATTCCACACAGATGGCCATCCTGCCTCTCTTTAAAAGCCTCCAAAGAAGGAGACTCTACCGCACTCCACCGAGGCAGCAGATTCCACCAATGAACGGCTCTCACCATCACGAAGTTCTTCTTAATCTCTTTCTCTTCTGGACGTGTCCCAGTTTGTCAATATCCTTCTTGAACTGTGGTGCCCAGAACTGGACACCGTAGTCCAGGTGACGGTGTGACCAAAGCAGAATAGAGAGATGGGGGTAGGCAGCCGTAGAAGGCTAAGCGGCCTCGTGGCCTCCCCGCCCCGAGAGAACTTGCAAGGCCACACTCCCCCATCACAGCCACCTCTGCAAGCAGAAAAAAAGAAAAGAAAAGGGTTTTGCCCTACCACCGAATGCTCCCAAGCACCCTCTAGGGGAACGGGGGCACTTTCACCGTGTTTGGAAGTCCTTCCTCAGTCCTTTTAGACCTCGGAGAACACTTTTTTAACAAAACCACTTCTGGTTAATTTCCTGTTTCAAATCAGGCTGCTCCGGGGCCTAAAGTTTGGGGGGAGGGTGGCAGAAATAACCCCCATGCCTCCCAGAGTGCATTTCGGAGCAAAAAAAGGTTTTAGGAAAAAAATTGCAAAATGTTTTTTGACCACTGGAAGGCCCAGGAGGGCCTCCAGACATGGACCATTTCCACACTAGCTCGTTATAGCGCTATGATTCCACTTTCAACATCCTATGGAATCCTGGGGTTTGCAGTTCCGGGAGGGGCCGGCCGGCCCCTCCCGGAACTGCAAACCCCAGGATTCCATAGGATGTTGAAAGTGGAATCATAACGCTATAACGAGCTAGTGCGGAAACAGCCATGGTGAAAACGTCCTTCGAACACATCCAGAGGGCTTTGGGTCCAGGGCCACAAAAAATGATCTAGGGGCCAGGATGCACTTTGTCTATCCAGGCAGCAACAGCAAGGATGAGAAGTAGGGCTGGAGGTCACAGGGCATGACAGCGAGTTGGCCTCAGTAGGTGCCCAGCTGTGCCCACTCTTGGGCCATTTCCACACTCAACTGTTATAGTGCTATTATTCCACTTTCAACAGCCTATGGAATCCTGGACTTTGCAGTTTAGGGAGGAGCCTTTAGAATTCTCAGCCAGGGAGCTCTTGGGCCTCAGCAGACTACAAACCCCAGAATTCCACAGGAGGTTGCAAGGGGAATAATAGCACTATAACAGTGTAGTGCGGAAACGGCCTTGGTGCCGCCTTGAGCATGGGTGTATCAACAACAACAGGGAACCTCCTGCTTCAGTTTGACACAACTGTTATTGTCTGGGGACCAAAAAGGCAGAGAGAGAGATTGGCCTTGCGTTGTGTTTGTGGGCTTCTTAGAGGCTTCCTACAGCTTGGAAAAGTCACTTGTGTTGGACTACAGTTCTCCAAATTGGGGTATTCTGGGAACTGAAATCCAAAAAAAAAAAAAGGAACTTTTCGAAGTTCGGCCTTTGATTGGGGCCACTGCGGAGAGAAGGACAGTGGAGAACGAGAAACATTTGGTCTGATTCAGAAGGCAACTTCTCAGGCTCTTCTGTTTGGAGAGGATATTTGCAAAGTTATAAACAAAGCATGTGATATAGGGCTTGGGTGCAGAAGAAAAACAGGAAACTATTCTTCCTGGGAAGAGTGGCATAGCATCTCCCAACAAGACATACAAGAAAGAAGAACACAGAGGCAATGGAAGAAGAAAGAGGAATATCCTGACAAAACAGCTATCAAGAGAGCTCTCAGCGGGCCAATGTGAACGTGCTCTGAAATTAGCCTGAAATTTAAAGAAGCCACCCAAGATATTGAACTACGGCCATTTCCACACTAGCCTGTTACAGTGCTGTTATTCCACTTTCAACCTCCCATGGAATCCTGGGGTTTGCAGTTTAGGAAGGGTCCTTTGAGGGCTGGACAGGGCTACTGTTAGGTGGATTGGATTGGTTGACCGACCAAACCCAAAGGGTGCTCACCAATGGCTGCTTTTCGTTTTGGAGAGAAGTGACTAGTGGGATTCCACAGGATTCTGTCCTGGGCCCAGTGCTATTCAACACCTTTATCAATGACTTGGACGAAGGAGTGGAGGGCATGCTGATCAAATCTGCAGTTGATACCAAATCAGGAAAAGTTGCTAATACACCAGAGGACAGGATCAAAATTCAAAATGACTTTGACAGATTGGATTGCTGGGCCAAAGCTAACAAAATGAATTTCAACAGAGAGAAATGTAAGGTCCTGCACTTAGGCAGAAAAAAATGGAAGGCACAAATTTAGGATGGGGGACGCGTGGCTGGATAGCAGTTCGTGTGAAAGGGATCTAGGAGGCATGGTAGATCACAAGCTGAACATGAGTCAGCAGTGTGATGCGGCACCCAAGAAAGCCAACACGATCCTTGGTTGCATCAATAGGAGTATGGTGTCTAGATCAAGGGAAGTAATAGTACCACTCCATTCTGCATTGGTTAGGCCTCATCTGGAATCCTGTGTCCAGTTCTGGACACCTCAATTCAAGAAGGATGTTGACAAGCTGGAACATGTCCAGAGGAGGGCGACCAAAATGGTGAAGGGCCTGGAAGCCATGCCCTATGAAGAACGCCTTAGGGAACTGGGTATGTTTAGCCTGGAGAAGAGAAGGCTAAGAGGGGACATGAGAGCCATGTTTAAATATCTGAAGGGATGTCATTTTGAGGAGGGAGCGGGCTTGTTTTCTGCCGCTCCAGAGACTAGGACAAGGAGCAATGGATTCAAGCTGCAGGAAAGGAGATTCCACCTGAACCTCAGGAAGAACTTCCTGACAGTTAGAGCTGTCTGGCAGTAGAAAGTGCTGCCTTGGAGTGTGGTGGAGTCTCCTTCTCTGGAGATTTTTAAGCAGAGGCTGGATGGCCGTCTGTTGGGAATGCTTTGATGGATGTTCTTGCATAGCAGGGGGTTGGACTGGATGGCCCCTGGGGTCTCTTCCAACTCTATGATTCTAAGATACATTCAGCATCTTGAATGGCTCCTTTTTCCTTTAAAGTTCAGACTAAAACCCAGAGCAGATCCACCACCGCCCTACTGACAGGTCAGCCACCTAGCTACCACTGAGTACAGTCAGTGAGAGACCCAACGGTCATACCCTTTGGGAAAGTGCCAGAAACATTCAATCAGACCTGTGACGGTGAGGTTGCCTCGGTTGCTTTCCGTTAGTGGCTGATTTAAGGAGAAGGAGACGAACGCACAGAAATATCTCCCGCTGTCATTCTTTTCTAACTTCAGGATTCTCATGTTAAAAGCCTGTGGATCCAGACGAGTTATTCTGTACTTTTTGTTCTCGTTGCGAGTATCCAGGAGGCCTGGCTGGCCGTCCATACCCAGTTTGTACCAGTGCGGGTTGTTATCGGAAACATTTGCGTTTGAGATACTGCAGGTGAAATCAGCCTCTGCTCTCACCGGTTGACTCTGCCGGACTGGAAAAAACCTCGCTGTCCAAATAGACAAAGGAGAAGATGTGTGTCATTATTAGAAAGATCTGCAGTGGAAGCTGGTAGCTCCCATGTCAACAGGGCAATGAGTCCATTCCAGGTCTTTTTTCCCCTCTCCAAAACATACTGGACCTATTTTGGAATTGGATTCAGAACCCTGGAGAGCTCATATACATACATATATATATATACATACACATATACATACAGTGGTTATAAAAGAACAAGAATATATATTTACACTCAGTTAACTCCCACATTCTTTTTAACACGAATACGATATTTACGACAATGGACAATTAACCCACTCTATCAAAGTCCTTCCATCTTGTTGATTTTCACAGTGGAATTTATTACAGGAAAAAGATAAAAGAAATTCCGTCCTAATATATGAAATAATTGAGTAAATATCACCAATATAGTGTGTTAGTACTGTATAAACTGAATACTATAAATATTTCTGTATTATTGTGGTATTACACATATCATATTATTATCATATTATTAATGATCATTATCATATTATTATAATTCTCATTACTAATATATCTATTCATATATAGCAAAATCCAATTTGTATAGTTTATATATGTATTCAATGTTTACTTCTATGAGCATTATTATTTCTTATCGTTTTCAATAAAGTCCAGAACTGGTCTCCATTCTTGCTCAAATTTTTGAATTGGTGTTTCCTTCAGTAGTGTTGTTAACTTTTCCATTTGTACAATATCAAGAATTTTCAAGAACCATTCTTGAATCGAGGGTTTTTCTTCAACCTTCTATTTCCTCGCATAATTTATCCTTGCTGATGGTACTAAATATAACATTCATTTTGAGTATCTCTTTAGTGCAAAATGACCACCAATCATGTTTAGCAAATACAATTCTGGTTCCATTTCAAATTGTACTGCTAAAATCTGTGAGATAAATCTGTGAATCTGGGTCCAATATTCTTTCGCTGTGGAGCACTGCCACCACATATGAAAGAAGGTGCCTTTGTTTTCTTTGCATTTCCAACAATTGTTGTTTTTTAAGTGATATGCATGCTACAGTTTGGGGATATTTACCATTGGTACAACATTTTATAGTAGTTTTCTTTCAGACCTCCATACAAAGTAAATTGTAAAGCTTTCTTTCAGTTCTTTGCCATTTTCATATGCAATCAGGTGACTTATATTCTGAGCCCATTTGATAGCTGATTTTTTTAAAAGATATTTTGGAGAGCTCTTTTAAAGGTTTTATTAAAACCTATTGTGGACTCACTGTTCCACTGACACAGAAGCCACTGCCTGCTTCTGGAGAGCTGCGTACAGTTTCAATCAACCAAAGCCACCTATCCCATCTGGGGACCTCTGGATGTGCTACAGAAGATGGAACAGGGAAACTGGGATGGGGGCCAACATTTGCCAATCTGGCTCCCCCATGAACTACAATACATTTTAGATAACTCAGAAGTGACATCACATCACATGTAGTTCTGATTTGCACACCTTTAGGGGAAGATTTTGGTTGGGTCATGGCCTGGGAAATAACCTAAACCACTGTGTTTTGGGGCAGTTTTGCACATTCTTGATTATTTGGGGAGAGATATTTGCTCTCTGTGTTTTATTCTAGGGGAGGATACAGGGATTTGGGTACTGTCATAGGGGAACTGGGTGAACCACAAAAAAAAAAAGACTAAAAGCAACAGACAACTTTTTCTCCGGCTTTTCTGTCTTCCAACATATGTGGAACACACCAAGTTGGAAGAGGCTGATCTACAGCTATAAGCCACAACAAATGAAGCTCTCTTCCCTTGCTCTCACACTGATCTTATTCATCTCTGACGGCCAAGAAAGGTTAATTAACCCTTCTTAATTAACGTGAGCAGACACACGACAGGGATTCATTCCTTCAGGTACCCCACCAGGAACAAGGAGGGTTTAAGCACAACAATGAGCCACAAGGTCACGTTTCTAATATTGCACTATTCTGTTGACATTCATGTTTGTTTCAGTTAATGGCGTTGTGTTAAATGCTTTTAACTCTATGAATAGTTTCATTGCAGTTCGACAATAGACTTCTATATGTTTTTAATTTTGTGCTTTGTAAGCGCTTTTAGCTGTATTAGTTTTCATTTTCGTTAGCCACCTTGAGTCCCAGTTGGGAGAGGAACCAGGATATAAATGAAGTAATAATAATATCAAGAGAGCTAGCAAAGTGTAGTGGTTTGAGCACTGGACTATCACCCCGGAGTCTCAGGTTCGATTCCTCGCTCAGCCATGGAAACCCACCGAATGACCTTGGGTGAGTCACACACTCTCAGCCCCAGAAAAATCCCTGATAGGGCGGCCTTGGGGTCACCGTAAGTCGGAAATGACTTGAAGGCACACAACAACAACAACAACAATAATGCCAAATAAGATTAGTATATGCAAAGTATTAGGAAAAATGGGCATGTCAACAGCAGATGAGTGGTTAAATAGATTAGCGGGAATTGTTAAAATGGGCAATTTAACACACAGGCTAAAAGGCAGAGCACAAAATGAATTTGTGCCTGCATGGACACGGTTGATTGATTTCTTTAAAAAGAATGAAGGTGATCTGAGGACAATAGGTTTTTAAATTTTAAATTTATATTGTTACAGGAGGAGTGTAAAACGAAAATTTAAAGATATATTTGGATCGCTAGGCCATTATGCTGTCCTATCCTGGTCACTATTTCGTATTCACATTTACGGCCATTTCCACACTAGCCTCTTATAGCGCTGTGATTCCACTTTCAACATCCTATGGAATCCTGGGGTTTGCAGTTTCGGGAGGGGCCGCCTGGCCCCTCCCGAAACTGCAAACCCCAGGATTCCATAGGATGTTGAAAGTGGAATCACAGCGCTATAACAGTCTAGTGTGGAAATGGCTTATGATCTAGGCATCCTATGCCCCAATAACCCACCTTAAAAGCCAGGTGGCCAAACTAATAAACATTATTTAAAAAAAAAAAGCCTGGTGGCCAAACTGAGTGAAAGAGCCCTCAGGCACTTGCAAGCAAGTAAAGTAATCACGAAACAGGTCATTTTGTTGTGTGCCTTCAAGTCTTCTGCAACTTGTGGCAACCCTGAAAATCTATCCTAGGTTTTCTTGGCAAACTTTGTTCAGAGAGGTGTGCCACCATTGCCTTTGAGGCTGAGAGAGGGTGATTTGCTCAAGAACATCCCATGAGTTTCTGTGGGGAAGTAGGGATTTTAACCCAGCTTCCTCAGAGTGCTTTTCCAAAATGCAGAGCCGGCTTCCATCGTTATTACATGCTTTCCAAAACCTACTTGTAGAAATCATCTTGTAGGGTTTTTTTGGCAAAGTTTGTTCGGATTTTGCTTCACCATGCCCTTTCTCTGAGTCTGAGAAAATGTGACTTTCCCAGGTTCACCCAATGGCTCATATGGTCAAACGGGGATTCGAAACCTGTCTCTCTGACACACAAACCACTACACAGTGCTGACTCTGCTTATGAATAAAAGCCCAACTGGTGTCAAGCCAGAGCTAAGTCCTAATATGGCTTTGAATTAAACACTTGAGAGCCTCATTGGTTTTATTAAACTCTGTGCATTTACTATGGTTGTTATCATTTTAAACCATTCTGAGTGATTTTCAGTTGTCTTAAGTGGCTTTAAATGATCTGACATGCTTTTAGTCTTTTAAAATATTCCCGTTTTTATTGTACATCATCCTGTGATCCTCAGAGAAGGGAAGGGATACATTTTAATTAATTTTAATAAATTGTGCTTCAAATCCATAGACACTATGCGACTGATTCCTTCAGTGACACATGCCTTGATTACGGTCCTTTCTGCACTACACTGTCAGAGTGCTATTATTCCACTTTCAACATCCTGTGGAATTCTGGGGTTTGTAGTTTACTGAGGCCAAAGAGCTCTCTGGTTGAGAATTCTAAAAGCCTCTCCTTAAACTGCAAAGCCCAGGATTCCCTAGGATGTTGAAAGTGGAATAATAGCACTGTAACACTATAGTACGGAAATATATCTCGTCTGGACTACCGTAACACGCTCTACGTGGGGCTGCCTTTGGAAACTGTTCGAAAACTTCAGCAGGTTCAGCATGCAGCAGTCAGAATGCTGACCTGGGCCAGTTATAAGGAGCACAAATCTCCCTTGTTAAAACAGCTCCACTGGCTGCCTGTTTGTTTCTGGGCACGATTCAAAGTGCTGGTTATGACCCGTAAAGCCCTATACAGCTTAGGTCCAGGCTATTTCAAAGACTGTATCTCCCTCTACAAACCAGCTAGAGCCCTAAGATCTGCTGGGAAAGGCTTTCTTTCCGTCCGTCACCATCCCAGCGCACCTGGTGAGGATATCAGACAGGGGCTTTTCCATGGCTGCTCCCATCCTGTGGAACTCCCTTCCACAGGAGACTAGGTGGGCCCCCTCCCTGCTTTCCTTTTGCCAGCGGGCAAAAACTTTTCTTTTAAAACAGGCTTTGACATAAGCTGGGGGGCTTTATTTATCAACTTGTGAATATTGTTTTTTTTTTTTTAATGCTTTTATATGCTTTTATGTCTCCTGGACTTTTATACATCAGGTGCTGAGAGAATATGATTTTGGAGAAGACAGTGGTAAACAGATTGAGGCAATTTATCAAGACCAGTCTGCAAGGTTAATAATAAATGGTGACATCACGACAAGCTTTGTAATAAATAAGGGGGTACGGCAAGGATGCCCATTATCACCACTATTGTTTACAGCTGCTTTGGAAGTATTGCTGATTACAATAAATGAGGATTCACAGACAAGAGGTTTAAAAATAAGGAAAAAGGAATTGAAATTGAAAGCTTTTGTAGATGATGTAATTATATTTTTGGAGGATCCACAAGAATCAATACGGATGCTGATGGAAATTCTACAAAAATATGGACTGGTCGCAGGATATAAGATAAATAAAGATGATTTTATACGCTTTTCATGTTTTTAATTGTTTTAAATGTTTTCATATTTTAATTTATTGTTAGAAGCTGCCTTGGGTCCCACTCTCAGAAGAAAGGCAGCATATAAATAAATAAATAAATTCCATCTTATCTTTGTCAATGGATTTTTTTTTTTCTGTTAAGAAAAAGGGTGAAATAAGAGATGAAGAAATCAAATGGAGGACGCTACAATCGGGACCCCTCTTCCCATAAAATTTTGTGGAGGCAGCATAGTTTTTTTCTTTATTTATTAGTTATAACCGGATGGTATAAACCTATAGCTACACTTTGATTTTGGGCAATACAAACTGTGGCTAGGAGGAGGAGGATGACAAGTAATTAGCCAGTGGAACTCATTGCCACTGTAAGGTTAGAATTAAAAGAAATCCTTCACCTCTGAGGTTAGATGTTAGAAAGAGAAGACATCCAACAACCCAGAATAAAGGCTGTGATCACCACACTGAGGTCTCAGGCCATATAAAATCATTACAGTTGGCTATTCAAAAAGCAGTGTTGATAAGGCAGAAAGCATTCTGACACTCATCCAGTAATTAACACTTGCAGTGAGATTTAAAAAAATAATAATAATTTAAATTCTGTATAGATTTCCAAGTGTCCTGGGAGTCTGAAACCCTACTGGATTCTGAATTTTGCCCTTTTCTGACATCTGACTTGATTTAAAAGCAGCCATTATCAGACTAAGGCCGGTCGATTACAGTTCATCATCACAATGTTAAATTCTATCACCGCGGACTTAAAAGAGATCATGGAGGTTTTATCCCCTTATACCGGTTAATTAGCTGGCTGACGGAAGAACATCTGAGTTATCAACATTCTTTCCTGAACGGCTTCTCTAATTCTCTTGTATCCACTTCATCCTTGATATAATTCTTAAGAGTCCGTAATTTTTAGCTCTTCCTTGCTTGCATTTTTTTTTCTCTACACCCCCATGGTGTAGAAACCATGCCAGTCTTAGCACAACATTGCATGCATCTGACAAAGTGAACTCTAAGGAATGCTTATGGCATAATGCCTTTGCCTTTAACATGCCTCTCAACCTGATGTCATTTTTCATTTATGCAGACTCCCCGTGTGGACGCCATGACTTTAATCCTCTGGCAGAAAACTTCAACATATATTTAATACAATTCTCCTTTTTTTAAAAAAAAAATACATTTCTGCAAGTGGTAGCAGCAACTTCAAGCAGCAATAAGTTCCACTGGTTAATTACTTGTTCCAGCAAATTACCATCTACCTCAAGGGTGGGCAGAGGATGGAGCTGCGGTTGGCTGTGGCCCCCGGGTCTGCTTCTGTGGCCCTTGACCCTTCCAGTCTCCCCTGATCATTCCTTTTCTTGCCCAAAAGAGGTGAATTTCCTCTCTTCAAAGCCTCCAGAACTGACCATCTACCTTTTAAGTTGCAGCCTCAAAAAAAAAAACACACACCTATTTTTCAAAATTACAGGTAGACTTCCAACTATGTCAACTTTGTTCTCTTTTGGCACATTTTGTCTGTGTGGCCCCCAGGGAGAAAAAATAGGCCTGTAGATTTCCCACAGTTGCTCACCTCTGACCTACTTGGCCTTCATGTGGGGTTTTTTGCTCATTAATTGAAGATATAAAAAACATGCCGCTGGATCAGAGGTTATAGCTTAAATATCGTACAGCCACCAGATCCCATCTGCTCTTTGAAGCTAAGCAGGGCCAGGGAGACCACTAATGAATCCAAGGTGCTGTAGGCTCTATTTTAGAGGAAAGAACTGGCAAAAACATCTCAGAGTGTTCCTTGCTTGAGAAAACCCTACTAAATTCATGTGGTCACCATAAGTCAACGGGGGACCTGAAGGCTCATACCCACATACACACACCGGCTCAGACCAAAGGTCCATTCTAGTCAAGCATCCATCTTCTACAGTGACCAAAGACATATCTCTGGGAAGCTCACAACAAAGACTTCAGGGGAATAGCTGGAGAGGGGGCAGAACGAGGGCTTTCCCCCTCCAAGTCAGAATTCTCCTGCCACCACAAAATTTCCCCTCAACCCCCGAAATTCAGGCATTGCTGAGAATAAGATGCAAATAATCATCTATGCCTAGAACTCTTCCGTTTGTGGTGTTTTCGTTCCTTTGGTCACCTTGCCCGCCTGTTCTCCAGATGCCTCTACTCTACTTCCAAATATTCGATTGAGATTTTCAGTTATTGAAATGCCAGAAGTTTGGATATGTAATGTAATGGTACGTAACTGTAATGGGGGGCAGAATGCTTATTGGGGAGGCAATGCCTTCATTCTCCCACCACCACCAAGCTACTTGCCTAGGGAATGTGAAGACAAAGATTTCTTCCTGTTCACAGAACCATAGCATCAGAAGAAATCACAAGGGCCGCTGAGTCCAACCCCCTTCTGCCATGCAGGAACCCCCATCAAAGCACTCCGGACGGATGGCCATCCAGCCTCTGCTTAAAGACCTCCAAAGAAGGAGACTCCACCACACTCCCAGGCAGCCTATTCCACTGCCGGACAGCTCTGGCCATCAGGAAGTTCTTCCTAACATTTAGGTGGAGTCTTTTTTTTCCCTTGTAGTTTGAATCCATTGCTCCATGTCCTAGTCTCTGGAGCAGCAGAGAACAGGCTCGCTCCATCTTCCACATGACATCCTTTCAAATATTTAAACATGGCTATCGTATCCCCTCTAAACCTTCCCTTCTCCAGGCTAAACATCCCCAGCTCCCTAAGCTGCTCCTCATGGTTTCCAGGCCTTCGGCCACTTTTGGTGCTTCCAACTACTTCTCTGCAGCTAGTATTCCATGCACTGTCTTGGAAAGCCATCCCAGCACTCACGGAGCATGTGCGTACCCTTCAGGACTGCCAGATGGACTCCTGTACCTTTCATGGTTGTGCAGAAGTGGGACATTTGAGCAAGGGTTGCTTGTCAGGCAACTAGACGACAAGCAGCATCTGTTGAAATGTCCTCGCCTTCACAACCGTTAAATACACAAGAGCCCTCTCGTGTTTCCACTCCGTCACGCCCAGCCTGCTGGCCTTTCTCTCGCCCTCCCGCTTTCCTCCGTCGGTTTGCCTAACAGGACCAAGCGTCGCTCCACACTCACTCTCAGGACTCATCAGCAGAACCATCATCCACACACACCCCTGCCACTACCTACCGGAGGGCTTGAGCAGCGGGGCAGAGTGGCAACAAAGCAGCAAGAGCCAAGAGCCAACCAGCCGACGCCAGTGTGCCATGGTCACTTCTGGGAGGCCGGGAGCCCTGGGTTCAAGGGAGCTTGCGGCAAGAGCGTCCTCATCTCCAACGGGCCATTTCGTGCCTTGCCGGCACGTCGGTTGGGATGGCCTTTGCGCCTCTCTCTCCGCTGCGCGTACCAGACGACAGCAGGGGCAGAACTGAAGGGTCCCCATCGTCCTCTGCCGGGGAAGCCCTGGTTCCTTCCACCCACCCGCCCACTCTCTTCCTGCCTTCTGCGACTCTCACTACGCTGTGTCTCACATGCTCAGTACATTTAAAGGAAACAGCAACATCCCAAACCAAAGTTTTTGAAGCATACGACCACAGAAAGAAAGGGGAAGCAGCATCCACCCCTGCATCTTTCAAGCTCAACACACGGTCGCATTTACAAATTTGCTGCGTTGGCACATCACAGAGGCACGGCGCAGGGGGATTTTTTTTTTTGAGAAAAAAAAATGCTCCTGCACACCAGAATCTACATAGGAAAAAAATAATAAGAAAACAAAAACAGGCACTTTTTTCCCCCTCTCATTCCTACACAGACAGAAACTGACAAACCAACCATGTGCAGTGACTTAGCGAAAGTCTGCAGTTTTATGATCAACATGGAGAGAAATATTCAAAAGAAAACCAGGTGGTGCTTTTTCCCTCCATAAATACATGATGGGAGGTTTCAGACACTGTCAAAAATGTTGAAAAGTGTGGCGGCCCGTGGTATCCCTGCCAGTGGGGTGGGGAAATCCAACTCCAGGTTTTAGTCTGAACTTTAACAAGTTATCCAAAGAGCTGCACAAAGGTCCTTTACAGTCCACAGTAAAAGCCAGTATGGATTCATTGCTCCGCCAACATAAGAAGCTACCGGCCGGCACTGGTGGTTGGATTTCCACACTAGCCTGTTATAGTGCTCTTATTCCACTTTCGACATCCTATGGAATCCTAGGGTTTGCAGTTTACTGCAAACCCCAGGATTCCATAGGATGTTGGAAGTGGAATAATAGCACTACAACAGGCTAGTGTGGAAATGGCCCAGGTCTCTCTGTACGAATCTGGCTCTCAGCTCTTCCGGAGGGAAAAAGTCTCTGGAAGAATAAGAGTTTCTAGTTCTTTTTGGCCTTCTTTTAACTGCATAATCCCATGTTTGCATTCTTGAAATATCCCAGGTTTCCCTCACTTCCCTCTCCCTTGTGTCTTCCCCCTGCCAAATGATCACATGCCACATCTACACTCTTGCAAACATTTGAGAAATTGTTCCTCACCAATTTCCAGTGAGCCTTCTTTACTATGGGCATTTCCGCACTACCCTGTTATAGTGCTATTATTCCACTTTCAACATCCTGTGGAATCCTGGGGTTTGTAGTTTCCTGAGGCCCAAGAGCTCTCTGGCTGAGAATCCTAAAGGCTCTTTCTCAAACTACAAACCCCAGGATTCCACAGGATGTTGGAAGTGGAATAATAGCATTACAACAGTCCAGTGTGGAAAAGCCCTATTATCATTCAGGAGTCACAGTCCAAGTATTAACGTGCTTTAACAATATTACAGTAGTTAAGAATGAGGACCATTTTGTTCCCTGGTTCTTTCGCTTTGTTCTTCCCGTTACTTGAGCATCGTTGAATTTGTGTCCTGGAAAAAAACAGCTGTGTTTTATGGATGCTGGCCATCTTCATTGGTCCCTGGATTATACAAACAGACAACCAACCACAGATTTCATTTTTTGGAATACTGGGTTAATTTCATCTGACCCGGAAAGTAGGAATGAAAAGTTCTTAGTAGAACCAGCATTCCCAGGAGATACTTTGGGAGGAAGAAAAGACCATGTGGATCTCCAAAATATTATTTTATTTCATTCTGGAAGAAAACCTGGGACTTCCAGAGCCTTTTTTCTCCTTTGGAGAGGGCTTTCTTACTAGATTCAGTTTATATATACCCCCATTTGAGTTGGTCTAAAGAAAGTACATTTTCCACTCCTCCCTTTAGGATGTGTCCTCACATATCACAGAAGGCACCATCTTAGAAGTCGTCTTCAATTTTTTGTGGCAAGGGAAGAAGAGTGCCTCTTCTAAAATGCCCCTTTTACCAATGGCAACTAGAGTCTCCCATGTCATGCCACTTTCTGCCGCCATTTTGCAGCGATGTAGACTCGAGTCAACTGACTCAAACTCAAGTTGGACTTAAGTCGCTTCGGTGGCCGTTTCCGCACTAGACTGTTATAGCGCTATGATTCCACTTTCAACCTCCTATGGAATCCTGGGGTTTGCAGTTTCGGGAGGGGCCAGTCGGCTCCTCCCGAAACTGCAAACCCCAGGATTCCATAGGAGGTTGAAAGTGGAATCATAGCGCTATAACAGTCTAGTGCAGAAATGGCCAGTGACTTGACTCAGACTCAACTCAGCAATAAATGACGCACTGACCGACTCGTGACTTGTATATTTTCAGTGACCGACTTGCTGCCCTTGGTTTAGCAACACAACACATTCATCCAGAAACCTTCCGACTTTGACCAACGCCTCCATCTCTTTTTGCCTACTGGTCGCATGACAACCTGTCCCAAGCCCAAAGCGTGGGCCCATTTCTCAGACGGGAACAGCAGATGCGTTCGGCAACAGGCTCGAGGAGGAAAGATCCTTCTTTCTCAAGCTTTTGAAGCTTCGGTAGGGAGGAGTAAGAAGGATCCTATTCCCCACTCCCGAAGCTGCAGACGGCAAAATCGCAAATGTGGAGGGCTGACGCTGCTTAAATTGTTAAAACGGAGTTTATTCGACTTTGTCCAAAAATTCTGGAATTATAGTTCGGGGTATAAAGCTGGCTCCTAGACCTGAGACTTGACTTGAAAGTACCTTCAGAGACTTGAGACTTGACGGTAGAGACTTGAGACTTGGAGTAAAAGACTTAAATGTATCACTGCCATTTTGAGAAGGACTGCAGAGGAACAGAGCCAGCAGGGGAAGGGGAATGCCTTTTCTAACATGGCCCTTGTTACCAACGGCAGCCAGGGTCTCCCATGCTATGTCCCTTCCTGTCGCCATTTTGGGAAGGGCTGCAGAGCAACAGAGGTATTTGGGGATAACGTGGGCAGCAGGAAAGAGGAACACCTCTTCCAACACGGCCCCTGTTAGCAATGGCAGCTAGAGTCTCCCATGTCATGTCGTTTCCTGCTGCCATTTTGAGAAGGACTGCAGAGGAACGGACGCATTTGGCGATAACATGGGCAGCAGGGGAAGAGGAGCGCTTCTTCTAACATGCTACGTCCCTTCCTGTCGCCATTTTGAGAAGGGTTGCAGAGGAACAGAGGTATTTGGGGATAACACGGGCAGCAGGAAAAAGGAACACCTCTTCCAACACGGCCCCTGTTACCAATGGCAGCTAGGGTCTCCCATGTTACGCCACTTCCGGTCGCCATTTTGAGAAGGGCTGCGAAGGAACAGGAGGTACTTAAGGATGGCATGGTTGCTCGTGGGGAGCATTTTTGCACATTTTCACACATCCGGGGGCCTTCTGTGTGGTGTTTTGGGGACAAACATTGCACCAAATTATACCGCCTTTAAAAAAACTGGATGGTTTGGGGGGCTTTGGGAACCCCAAAGTGGGACCCAGGGGCCACACTTGGCCCAGCCCTGCATCAGCCTAACTCTCTGTAAACCAGAAGAGGATTTTCACCTACGTCCATATTCTGAAAGTCCCCTTTATTTTCAAGAGTTACCCAAACCCATAATTATCCAAGGGAAGTTCTATGCACCACATGGAGGGGCTGCCCAGAAAGCGATGTATAGCCCAGAAAGCGATGTATAGTCTCTCTGTCTCTGTTTAAAATGAAATAGTGCTTTTTCAGCAAGAAAAAAAAAATGATGGTGCAGGTTAACAGGAAATGATCCGCTGCCTTTGCAGCCCGCATATAATGATCTTCTCGGGATGATTTGCATAACGCTCCATTATGCGTTGCCCTCCAGGGACACATTTAGACTGCCGAGCCTCTGAAACTGTTGACGCTTTTGTTTTGTTCAAAAGCACCTTGCCAAAAAAAGGGGAAAAAAACGTTTTCAAAAAGCACGTTCAGATCCATTGTTCAGATATGATCTTTAGATTTCTTCATTTAAATTATCAGTGTGGCAGTTAGGAAGGAACACGTGCCACCGATAATAACAACAAATGGCTATGGTTTGCTGAAGGCAAATTACAAATACCCAAGCAATGCGATTTTTGTCTTCAGTTGGGTTGAAGGAGAAAGAAGAACAGATTTGCTACATTAAAGGTCAGCAGATAGCAAAGCCGGCCGGATCTGGCTTGCAGAGGACTCCTGTCAAAGCCTGAACCTTGCACAAACTCTGTAAAGACCTATTGCAGGATCTATTTTGCACTAGGTTTGGATGGCTGTGATCTCAGTAGTACTAATTTTCTGGGATGTTTATCCATAGGTTCCTCCATCCGGTGTCCCTGATAAATTAAAATGTATGCCTTTAATCCATGGTTAGGGGTAGCTTCCTATACCACAAAAAGGAACAGCAGGTCAACATGTTTCAGCAAATCTTTTATTCAAAACTAACAATATGAAATATGAACAGCCAAGTCAGGTAAGTCTTGCGTAAGTAAGCAAAAACATTTTGAACCCGCTAGAGACCATTTAAAGATTTCTTCCAAAACGCATCCACTGATTTCAGTTTCACCAGCTTTTGCTTAAGATAAATGTATAGATCAATACTAGCTGGAGTGTTGGGCTTATCTGATCTCCCCTTTTCTCTGTTTTCCTAGTCATACATCCTTAGTAAGGGATTCTGAGTTCGCTTTGCTCTTTGTAGTGCAGTAGAATCAGCTAAAGCAGAACCCAATTCATTCCTATATGATGGTTTTACTGCATTATTTACTGCAGGCACCAAAAGTCTGTGAATCCCTCCTTTACCACCCTTCCAAGGCCAATGCTGCTAAAAAACCTCCCAGCTAGACAGAGGAAGAGGAAGAGAGAGCTCATTGGGGGGGTCATGAACAGACTTTGTAAAAAGGGACATTCTTTTTCAGAAGCTTTGTTATGCCTCTACTTAGATTATTCTCCACGATTTGTGTCTCTTAATATCTAAGATATCCAATAGCTTATTTTTTCCATGGACAAGCAGTGATTTGAACCCACGTCTCTCAGAGTCCTAGTCCAACACTCAGACCACGACACACCTCTATTTATTTGGCGGACGGCTGAGTCGGGATTTGAACCCTGGTCTACTAGCATCCTTCATGTTACACCAACATTATCTTAATATTTTCTTGGCAAAATTTATTCAAAGGAAATTTGTCCTGGTTTTCTTCCAAGGCTGAGAGAGTATGATGAGTCCAAGGTCCCCCACTGAGTTTCCCCACTGACTGAGCAGGGATTCGAACCCTGATCTCTCAAAGTCCCAGGCCATTTCCGCAGGACACTCTCATAGCGCGATGATTCCACTTTCAACCTCCTATGGAATCCTGGGGTTTGCAGTTCCAGGAGGGGCCGGCCGGCCCCTCCTGGAACTGCAAACCCCAGGATTCCATAGGAGGTTGAAAGTGGAATCATCGCGCTATGAGAGTGTGCTGCGGAAATGGCCCCAGTCCCACACTTAAACCACCACGCTGGCTGTCTATCCTTAATCAGGAGTAATTTGATGATTATGTTGTCTGTGCAGGAAGGAAGGAAGGAAGGACGGCTAAGGAACAAGAGAACCGAGCAAATGAAAAGTCAAACAAAACCACTTTGTGTTCTGACTCCAAGTGTATTTCCGGAAGAAAAACTAATTTCCAAATTCCATTTATGAATTTCATTCTTAGTTCTGTCTCTTGCCACTCTAAATCTAACTGGCCCACCTGCCAGCACTCAACTGTGTGAGCTCTTTAATCTTCCAGCAGCATTAAGAACTAACTAACCATAATTATATTAGAATATTCTAGCAAAAGGAGAACTTCATTGCATTCCTTTTAAGTTAGGACGTATCCACACTGTCCAGTTATAGCAGGTCAATCCCCCTTTAGCTGATCAGACCCCATCCTGTAGAATCCTGGGGACTGTAGTTTGGTGTGGGGATATTACTTTGACTTCTCTACTACTAGACTCCCCTAAAAATGCAGCTAAGAGGAGTCCACTAGAGGATTCTAAATCATTCAACAAACTACAATTCCCAGGATTCCATAGGAAGAGGCCCTGGCAACTAAAGTGCTCCCAAACAGCTATAACAATACAGTGTGGAAACACCTCAGCTAATTGAATTAAATTAGGATTGCTGTTGTGTGCATTTCTGACTTATGGCAACCCCAGGGCGAACCTAATGGGATTTTCTGGGGCCGAGAGTGTGCGACATGCCCAAGGTGGGTTTCCATGGCCAAGCGAAGAATCGAACCCTGATCTCAGGGTCATAGTCCGGCACCCAAACCACTACACTATGCTAGTGACAAAATTAGGATTGCAGCATTAACTTAATTCCAGATTTAAGTTTGTAATTATAGCCATTTCCGCGCTAGCCTGTTATAGTGCTATTATTCCACTTTCAACCTCCTATAGACCCTTCCCTAAACTGCAAACCCCAGGATTCCATAGGAGGTTGAAAGTGGAATAATGGCACTATAACAGGCTAGCGCGGAAATGGCCTATGCTAAAAAGTTTCAGATTCCCACCCAGTTCCATACCCAGCCTGGTTCTCCCGAATTTTTCCAAAACCATTTCACACTTTCTGTTAAGTTAGCTTTTTCAATGTGTCCGTCCTGTGTTATTTTAGACATTACTTTTTTAAAAAACTCAGGAAGACACAAATTAAACAGACCTAGGCAGAACCACGTGGCTGCACTTTCCACCTGAGGTTTTGCAAGCACCTCAAAAGTAAACAGACCAACAGATAACAGGGTAGTGCTTTTGTTACCTGATAGCATCTCTCTGTCTCAGCGGGATTGTTCAAATTGGCCAAAGCCGATCTGCACGCCGTCACCGCCCCCTTGGCATTTGAGTGAAAGGAAAACAAAAACTTTGCCTACAATGTTGAGAACTTTCTGCAGAAGAACTAAAGCGCTCAGTTGAGATTCCCGGCTTGATAAGATCCTCTGCACCTGATTCTTTCCATAGAACGTTAAAGAGTGGGTGTGTGATGGCTGAAAAGATAGATGATGTGTCATCTTGCCGAAATGGATGCTGCAGCACAGCAAGAGGGCAGAGGAAACTTTCCAGGGGGAGGGCAGGCTGATCAAATTTGCAGATGACACCAAATTGGGAGGGGTTGCTAGTACCCCAGAGGACAGGACCAAATTTCAAAAGAACCTTGACAGATTGGAGAGTTGGGCCAAAGCTAACAAAATGAATTTCAACAGAGAGAAATGTAAGGTCCTGCACTTAGGCAATAAAAATGGAAGGCACAAACATAGGATGGGGGACACGTGGCTGGATAGCAGGACGTGTGAAAGGGATCTAGGAGTCTTGGTGGACCACAAGGTGAACATGAGTCAGCAGTGTGACGCGGCAGCCAAGAAAGCCAACGCGATCCTTGGTTGCATCCATAGGAGTATGGTGTCTAGATCGAGGGAGGTAATGATACCACTCTATTCTGCATTGGGTAGGCCTCATTTGGAATCCTGTGTCCAGTTCTCGGCACCTCAATTCAAGAAGGATGTCGACAAGCTGGAACGTGTCCGGGGTAGAGTGACCAAAATGGTGAAGGGTCTGGAAGCCATGAAGCCCTATGAGGAACGGCTTAGGGAGCTGGGAATGTTTAGTCTGCAGAAGAGAAGGTTAAGAAGGGACATGATAGCCAGGTTTAAATATTTGAAAGGATGTCATGTTGAGGAGGGAGCTGGCTTGTTCTTTGCTGCTCCAGAGACCAGGACAAGGAGCAATGGATTCAAGCTGCAGCAAAGGAGATTCCACCTGAACCTCAGGAAGAACTTCCTGATGGTCAGAGCTGTCTGGCGGTGGAATATGCTGTCTCAATGGAGTGTGGTGGAGTCTCCTTCTTTGGAGGTTTTTAAGCAGAGGCTGGATAGCCATCTGTGGGGAGTGCTTTGATGTAGGTTCCTGCATAGCAGGGGGTTGGACTGGATGGCCTCTGGGGTCTCTTCCAACTCTATGATTCTATGATTCTATGATTTTATTCCAAGAACAATAAATATTTAGGTTTAGAGAGCTATGTCTGCCTTGCGTCTGCTTCAAATCACCTGTCGACTTACCGTAACCCCATGAATTTCATAGGGTTTTCTAAGACAAAGGATACTCAGAAGTGAATTTGCCATTGCCTCACTCTGAAATATCGCCAACAGCACCTGGTCTTCCCGGGTGGTCTCCCTTCCAAGTACTAACCAGGCCTGAACCTGCTTAGCTTTCAAAATCAGATGGGACGTGGTGCCTTCAGGGTATTTAGACCTCTTAGGCCATTTCTAGACTACACTGTTATAGTGCTATCCTTCCACTTTCAACATCCTGTGGCATTCTGGGGTTTGTAGTTTACTGAGGTCAAAGAGCTCTCTGGTTGAGAATTCTCAAGGCCCCTCCCTAAACTGCAACGCACGCACACCCGGATTCCATAGGATGCCGAAAGTGGAATAACAGCACTATAACAGCGCAGTGCGGAAAGGCCCTCAGTTTGCTGCAACTGAAGTAAGCTGAGGAGAAAGGGGAATGGGGGAGCAGAAGAGAGGAACTGGGATATTTTAAAAGCAGCAAAAAATCGGCCAACACAGAATTAATCAGGACCGACCAGAGTGAGACGGTTAGAGGGTATCTAAGGAACTTCCAGTTCCAGCAAGCACATTTAAAGTAAGAAGTTTAGTAATGTGGAGACCAGGCCCTATTCAAATCCAGATGCCAACTCTGCAACCACACCTAGGCCATTTCCGCACTAGACTGTTATAGCGCTATCATTCCACTTCCAACATCCTATGGAATCCCGGGGTTTGATGTTCAAGGAGGGGCCGGCCGGCCAGGATTCCATAGGAGGTTGAAAGTGGAATCATCGCGCTATAACAGACTCGTGTGGAAATGGCCTAAATCCATCTTTTAGCCCTATCTAAAATATACCCAGGAGTGTAGCTTCAGGGAAACCAAATGAGAGAATTGTTCCCCCAAATAATAATTCCACACACCCCCATGAAATTTTCCTTCAATTCTCAGATTTCTAGCATCGCACAGCAAGACACTGAAAATTGTCCTCACCTAGAATTCCTCATTTACTGTGGTCACATTCCCTTGGTAAGAGTGCCTGCCCCTTTTTCTTTGGATGCCTAAACTGTATTTCCAAATACTCAACCAAGTTACTAGAATACCAGAAATGTGAGCATTGAGGGAAAAATTCATTTGTGGGACAGGAAGAACTCTTATGGGGAGCACTATTCTCCTTTTGCCTCCACCCCTATAGCTATGCTCCTTGACAGATCCACAAGTCAACAGTAAGTCGACACCTGTGTTAATTTTTATTATTTTATTCTTATTATTTAATACTCTATACGATGCTAAATGTAGCCATATTTCGTATTAAAAATGCTTTCTGCTGACTTGTCTAGGTAAATGGCTATTTCCGTAACTTGTAAACTGCAATCTAGCATCATTCCTCTTGTTGAAGTTCACTTTCTCTTCATCTCACGGTACAGGCTTTTATTTCAGGGAAAGCAGATGGCTGGCTTCTCAGAACAGAGATCTTGAGATCATCGTGGAAAATTCACTGAAAACATTAACTCAGCATCACACAAATCCAAAAAAAGAGCCTAGAACAGACCCGAAACTTAAACAACAAATCTTGCATCATAACAAGAGTACTGTACGTATATTTATACCGTGACTATATGCCAGAATAGTATTCATGTTCCGAATGTACCATGAATCTGCAGAACTGTTAAAGGAGGAACTGGTTCTTCGTGAACACCTTTGTTGTATTTTCTTGAAATGATATAATCGGTAAAAAAAGGCAACATGTACAATTTGACTGCTGTGTTTCTTTGCATTCAATATATTACATATGAAGCAATTTTTAAAATCATGATGCTGTAGAATAGGGGTAGAAATCACACAGCCTTCCAGATATTGTTAGACTAAAAGTCCCAGCATTCTTGGGGGTTGGACTGGATGGCCCGTGTGGTCTCTTCCAACTCTACATTTCTATGATTCTTCATTCCTGGCTATACTGGCTAGGGCTGATGGGAACTGCAATCCAGCCACATCTGGATGGCCACATGAATTCTGCTTCTGTTGTAGGACTATAAACAGTACAAGAAGAATAACGAAAGTAATGTGAGACTAAAGCACTTTTTCCATAAAACGCTAAATCAGATTGAGCTTATTCATGTACCAAAAAAAAAGACTAAAAGTTGGTGGAGGATGATCACACTAA
Organism: Cyclura pinguis; assembly: GCA_030412105.1. Lineage (NCBI taxonomy): Eukaryota > Metazoa > Chordata > Lepidosauria > Squamata > Iguanidae > Cyclura > Cyclura pinguis. Next base: position 4,643,383 of record CM059601.1, read on the forward strand.
CAGACTTTAAAAATCACAAATGAAAGGGATTGAGATTTTTCTCCCTTGATTCTTGCTTCTAGAATCATTGAATCTTTGAGTAAGAAGGGACCCCAAGGCCATCCAGGAAGACACAACCAAAGCACTCCTGAAAGATTCCCATCCAGCCAAGGTAATCTATTCCACTGTTTTTTACTCTTACAGTAAACAAAGTTCTTCCTAATCTTTAGGCAGCATCTCTTTTCTTAAAATCTGTACCCGTTAGTTCATGCTCTAGTTTCCCGAACAATTGAAAACAAGCTTGCTCCGTCTTCAGCATGACACCCCTTCAAAGATTTTAAATATCATATCTCCTCCCAGTTTCCGCTACTCCAAGCTAAACATTCCCGGCTCCTTAAGCCATTCCTCAAAAGGCGTGGTTTCCACACCTCTGATCATTTTGGTCAATGATCTGTTACCCTGAAAATCTGGGGGTCCCCAAGGGACACCTCAATACGCTTCAAGCGATGGGGAAAGTGAGCTCAACGGAGCACGAGCAACAGCAATGCAAGAGGCAGGGTAACCCAGCGAGATCTTTTACCCAGTTTTTACGGGTTCAGGCCCAGTCAGAAATCACACAAAAAGGTCCAACGAATGACTTTATTAAACAGTAATAGCTCTCATCAACGCAAACACTCACACACGCATCCAAGGGCTAAAGAGAAATAAAGAGCGGAAATAAGATAGAGGGATTGTTGAAGGATTTGTAGTTTGGGTGATACTGCACCTTCTCCTGAAGTCCTCGGTCCGGAAAGAACTGAAAGAAAAGGAACTCAGCGAAGAGATGCTGATGGGATCACGCGGCTACTGGGAGGGGGGAACGGTCAGTTGGTACGACCAGGAGGTATCCAAAGAACTAGTCAAAAACGGGGACTATTTGTAGGAAAAATTTACCCTGAGGGCAAATCCTCTCCCAGGGAGAACAAAGGGGACAGCAACGGAAAACAACTTCACACTTTCTTTGATATTGGAAGCCAGCACTTTCTTTGATATTGGAAGATAACAAGGTGTTACCCAAGTATCAGGATCTTCCACCGCTTTGGGTTGCAGTGTGAATTTATATAGATGGATTTTGCCTGATAAGATTTTATTGCTTCCAGTGCCCAACTTTGTGGGAAAACTCTTAATCCCTTCAAGTTGGCTCCTTAAAGGCTGATGATCGTTTGTCCACCGTGGGTTGGCACAGCTTGAGGTCTCCTGCGGCTACGTGACCGGGGAGTTTACTGGCCTGACCTGGTTCTTTCGATCGTATGACTGTTTGTTGCCTACATGCTCATCCAGGTGGCCTCTCTGGTGGGTTAGATTAATTTTAGATCAAAGTTGTAGAGCCCAGGACAGGGTCTACCAAGGGGGCAACAGTTCCTGGGATCCATTCCAGTTTCCCAACACCCCTTCTTGAACTGCAGTGCCCAGAAATGGACACAAAGCGTTCCAAGTTATAACACCAGAACTCACACTGATGGGAAATACATGCAGGACCATCTTCGCCTAGCAAAACAGAGAATTCATAGAACTTTCTACCATCATGTAGAGTCAAAGGCTTTCAGGGCCAGAATCCATTGGTTCTTGTGGGGTTTTCGGGCTTTGAGACCGCGTTCTGGTTGTATTTTCTCCTGACGCTTCGCCTGCATCTGTGGCTGGCATCTTCAGGGGAAGGCTGAATTGGAAGTGGAGTGGGGAATATATACGCCGGTCTCCTCCTCCAGAGGGGAGGGAGCAATTAGCATAATAGTCCTTTTGTGTGTATGGAATACTTGTTCCTGGAGGGAGACGTCCTGAGCCTGGGTGGGGCTCGTTAGGGCTCGTTAGTATCTTTTGTGTTTTGATTTTGGCGTTTTTCAATACTGGCAGCCAAATTTTGTCGACCTTCTGAGTCTCCCCTTTCCCGTTAAAATTATCCAAGTGTTTGTGGATTTCAGTGGCCTCTTTGTGTAGCCTGACCTGGTAGCTGTTAGAATGGTCCAGAATTTCTGTGCTTTCAAATAACATTCTGTGTCCCGGTTGGTTTCTAGTGTGTTCTGCTACTGCTGACTTTTCCGTGCAGCTGTGGTCAGGTCTACACAGGGACCACAAAACGCAGCATCCAAATGTTGTGGGCAGCCAGAGAATTGAGACCAGCAGTTTCAGAAAACAGGAGTTTATTTTACTGCGCAGGGATCTCAGTGGAATCAACTTCCAAAAAGACTGAGAGAGCCCTGTTTTTGGTTCCAGCATATCTTTTATACTTTCTAAACAACAAATACAGGAAATGATTACCGTATAAGAAAAGTGTACAAATTACAATAGTTCAAGATTACAGTTTCAAAATGAAGCATCTCAGTACAGGGAGTATTCGCCCTTGGTTGCGTTGGCTCCCAAACTCCCTTTATTCCAAGCATTGCCAAGTCCACATACCTAAACCTTTGATAAGATCGGAAGCGCAGCTGTCCGACTTATTTCTCTCTATTTTTCTACTCAAGCAAACAACTTCTACAATTTAACCCTTCATCACGAACACGAATCAAAGAACACGAAAGACACTGCAGGCTGATCCGGCCAGAAAAGAAAAGCTTCCGCACTACACTGTTCTAGTGCTATTATTCCACTTTCAACAGCCTGTGGAATTCTGGGCTTTCTAGTTTCCTGAGGCCCAAGAGCTCTCTGGATGAGACTTCTAAAGGCCGCCCCCAAAACTGCAAACCCCAGGATTCTGTGGGAGGTTGAAAGGGGAATAATAGCATTATAACAGTGTAGTGCAGAAAGGCTCTATATGGAAAGGAAAGCTTTCTCTTTCCACCCTCTTATGGGGGGACATATAATATGGGGCCATTTCCGCACTAGCCTGTTATAGCGCGATGATTCCACTTTCAACATCCTCTGGAATCCTGGGGTTTGCCGTTTCGGGAGGGGCCGGCCGGCCCCTCCCGAAACGGCAAACCCCAGGATTCCAGAGGATGTTGAAAGTGGAATCATCGCGCTATAACAGGCTAGTGCGGAAATGGCATGGGACACATGCCGACTCTAAAAGGGACAGGCTAACCAGCCTCCAAGGGACACTTTTATTTATTTCTATTTTATTGAATTTATAACTCACCTTTCTCCCAAATGAGATCCACTATAATAAGGGATCTATTGTATATTACAATATAACGTAACATAATATTAAAAACAGCATAAGATTATAACATAATACAATATATAATAATAAAGTCTATAATAACATTGGCTATTTCCGCACTACACAGTTATAGCGCTATGATTCCACTTTCCACCTCCTATGGAATCCTGGGGTTTGCATCTTAGGGGGGAGCATTGAGAATTCTCAGTCAGAGAGCTTCTGGGCCTCAGTAAACTACAAACCCCAGCATTCCAGGGGATGTTGAGAGTGGAATCATAGCCCTAGAAGAGGGTGGAGTGAAAATGGCCACTGTGTGTTATAACGTTATGATATGGGAGCCATTATCATGATAAGGGATAAAACTGACAGTCCACCTTTACAGCATCCATCCTATCTGTATATTTCTTTTTCCCGGAAGTTCAGCCTTCGCGGGACCCTCTCTCCTTTTTCTATCTCTAGGCGGGACTGGACCGGAAACAGCTTCTGCCGCTGCCGGAAGCGGGCTGTTGGTCGCTACGGCGACGGGGCCGGAAGCCAAAATGGCGGAGCCGCCGCCATCGCCGGTGCCGAGCGTCTCCGTGCAGGCGCATTCCCCGCGGCCCAGCAGCGGCCTGGTCCACTCCCGCGCGTACAGCCTGCGGCCAGCCTTCCTCCACAAGTCAGTGCCCGCGCCCGCCGTCTCCTTGCCCTCCCGCCCCCGTGGTGCGGGGTTTCGTTCCCTTAATTTTCGCCCAGTTCGTCGCTTCTCTCGGAAGCCCGTTTCGGGGCTGCAGGCGCTCGCCCGCTTTTATTTCCCCATCTCAGTATATATATTTTTTTACATAATTAAACTTTACGCAATAAACTAAACGTCTAGGTAAAAAGAGTAGGTCGGAATCCCATGGCGCTCCGGGTTGGACTGTAGTTCCCATCGTCCCGCGTGCCCGTTCGGAATGCTGGGAACTGCACTCCACCAGCTGTCTTTCGTTGAAAGAGGTTAGGGCCGTTTCCGCACTAGGCTGTCATAGCGCTGAATCACGGGTGAAGGGACCCCGGGGGCCATCCGGTCCAACCCGCTTCTGCCGTGCAGGACCGCCCATCAAAGCCCTTTTTGACAGATGGCCGCCCGGCCTCTGCTGAAAAACCTTCAGAGAAGGAGGAGCCCCCACCACGCTCCATGGAGGCAGCAGGTTCCTGCAGGGAAGGAGATGCCACCTGAACCTCCGGAGGAACTTCCTGGCGGTCAGGGCTGTCCGGCTGTGGAATCTGCTGGTGCCTCCCTGGACTGCGGTGGAGTCTCCTCCTTCTTTGGAAGTTTTTAAGCAGAGGCTGGGTGGCCGTCTGTCAGGAGTGCTTTGATGGGTGTTCCTGCATGGCAGAAGGGGGTTGGCTGGATGGCCCCTGGGGTCTCTTCCAGCTCTAGGATTCCACTGCCCGACAGCCCTGACCGTCAGAAGTTCTTCCTGAGGTTCAAGTGGAATCTCCTTTCCTGCGGCTTGAATCCATTGCTCCTTGTCCTAGTCTCTGGAGCAGCGGAAAACAAGCCCGTTCCCTCTTTGATCTGACAGCCTTTCAAACATTAAACATGGCTCTCATATCCCCTCTTAACCTTCTCTTCTGCAGACTAAACATACCCAGCTTCCCAAGCCGTTCTTCATAGGGTTTTATGGCTTCCAGACCCTTCACCATTTTGGTGGCCCTCCTCTGGACACGTTCCAGCTTGTCGACATCCTTCTTGAATTCAGGTGCCCAGAACTGGACGCAATATTCCAAATGAGGCCTAACCAATGCAAAATAGAGTGGTACCATTACCTCCCTCGATCTAGGCACCCTCCTCCTACGGATGCAACCAAGAATCACATTGGCTTTCGTGGCTGCCACAGCACACTGCTGACTCATGTTCACCTTGTGGTCTACTAAGGCTCCTAGATCTCTTTTACGCATCCTGTATTTCTGCATTTCATTCTTTCTGCCCGAGTGTAGTACTTTACATTTCTCTCTGTTGAAATTCATTTTGTTAGCTTTGGTCCAGCTCTCCGATCTATCAAGGTCGTTTTGAAATTTGATCCTGTCCTCTGGCATATTAGCAACCTCTCCCAATTTGGTATCATCTGCAACTTTAATCAGCATGCCCTCCGCTCCTTCATCCAAGTCATTGATGAAGATGTTGAATAGCCCTGGGCCCAGGACAGAACCCTGTGGCACCTCACAGGGGCCGGCCCCTCCCAAAACTGCAAACCCCAGGACTCCATAGGATATTGAAAGTGGAATCATAGCGCTATAACAGGCTAGTGCGGAAATGACCTAGGAGCTTCTTTCCTGTTATGGCTGTTTCTAGCCATTCTGGTGCTCTCATAAAACTGAATTTGAGACTTTTTAATACATATAATTTTATAGTTAAAGTGAGCCAGCGTGGCATAATGGCTTGAAAGGACAGAAAGCGCAGTTTCATTTGGAGGAGAAAAACATAAAACTGAGGCAAGGGGGCCAAAGAGAATCAGGTTGCCAGCTCAAACCCAAAATGCAGAGGTGGGCCAAATGTGGGCTTCCAGGTGTTCTTGGACTGCAAGTCGCATCAGTCCTAGGCAGCTGAGCCAGTGTTGAAGGGTGCTGGGAGCTGCTGTGCATCTGAAAGGCTGCACTTTGCCCATAGCAAACAATGTGGTCTTATAGTTGTTTTTGGGCCCAGCTAGACTGGCCAAGGGTTCATGGAAGTAGTATTTCAGTAATATTTGGAGAACTGCAAATTGAAATAGGTGTGGTTTTCTACCCCTTTCTCTTAAAACTGGGGGACTGAGGGTCCTTGCCAGTTAGCAGCTAATCTGGTTTCTGTCTGGGATCACCTGCAATCATCTTCTGGCCACCTGAGTGCCTAATTCTGGGTGCCAATTTTTAAATATTTGAAGGGATGTCATAGGGAGGGTGGAACAAGCTTGTTTTCTGCTGCTCTGGAGACTAGGAAATAGAGCAGTGGCTTCAAACTACAGGCAGAGATTCCACCTAACCTTCCTGATGCTAAGAGATGTTCAACAGTGTTGTAAACAGAGGCTGGATGACCACCTGTCAGTAGTGCTTTGATTGTGTTTTCATGCATGGCAGGAATGAGGTTGAACTAGATGGCCCTTGGGGTTTCTTCTACCTCTAGGATTCTATATAATTCTAATTTGTGATGGTGGTTAATTGAGATAGTTAGTTGGACCCAAACCATCTCTGCTGGTGCATATCCCCACAGATGGGTATGCACAGTGCTTAGACAGACAAGACAGAACATGGCCACCAGTTCTCACACAGTCCTCCTAAACCTTTGTGCTACAACTGAGTTATGAGTTTGAAACCTCGCTGGCCAGTCTGCTGAGATGGGGATAAAGACTATCTGAGCCTCTCCACAACTCAGGAGAAGCATGGTGAACAAATTGTGTTGAATTTCAATTTTTTTTTTTTTTTTTTTTTTTTTTTTTTTTTTTTTTGCATACTTTCATTATTGAAGATACAGTCTGCCTCTCTTCCACTGAACTGAATGCAGTGGTACCCAGGCTGTCTTTCATCCAGGTACAGAGCAGACCTGGACCTTCTGAGCTTTAACACAGCTGGTGCATCATATAATGTCAGAACTAGGACCTGAAACCTGCTGGGGGATTTTTCCCCCCTGTATTCAAGGAACAGGAGCTAGCGTAGTACAGTGATTTTGACTGCTGGACTATGACTCTGGAAACGAGAGTTTGAATCCCCTCTCAGCCATGGAAAACCACTGGCTGACCTTGGGCAAGTCACACTTTCTCAGTGTTAGAGAAAGCTAAGGCAAATCTCCTCTGAACAAATCATGCCAGGAAGATCCTCCGATAGGTCCACCTTAGGGTTGCCATAAGTCAGAAATAACTTGAAGGCACAGAATAACAGTCCAAAGAATTTGTTTGTTCTGCAGGAAGGCATTCAATTAAGCCATCTCACCTCTCCCAGCAGGATCAAGTGGTATAATCGTATACCAGAGCTATACCATATGTTCTTTCTGAAGGTATAGACTGAGTGCATAAACAACTAGAATACAGGAGCAAATGTGAAGGTGAAACCCATTTGGATTGTCTTTAGTGTGAGTCATAAATCGGATATCCCTAAATCTATTTTATTTGGTATACTGATAAAGGAAAGATTCAGTCTCAGTACATTCTTGTTTCCTTCTATTTTCTATCAGATTTCGCACAGCTACAGTGAAAGACTGCATCCATGAAGTGTTAAAAGAGCATCTGTCCACTGTGCAGTACTCACCTGAAGAAATCCCAATACTTACCAAATTCTTATCGGAGACAATCAGAGACAGACTGAAGGGTAATCAGATGGAGCAGGGAAACTGCCTTTTCCCCTACATCTTCATCTCCCATGAGCTCACACTATTGATGGTCTTCTCCCGACTGGCCAAATATTTGATGTTGCTACAGGTGTGGCAGAATCACTCTGTTCTTCTTAATCATTTTTCTTTTCTTTTTTAGAGAAAGGATTTCACAGATACAAAATGGTGGTGCAAGTAGTGATTGGAGAGCAAAGAGGCGAAGGAGTTAAGTAAGTTGGGCTCCATTCACCCCAGGTCATCCAAAATTATAATTGTTTTGTAATATTGTATGTCTTAATTGTCAGATTAAGCAAATGTATTGCTTGCAATAAAAACAAGTTCCTTTAATTTGACCAGGGGGTCCACTCTTTCCGTAGGCAAGACTTGAGGCCACATGTGAAGTGAATGTGAGCAATCCCAATCAAGCCTCTGTAGGAAAAAACTGACAAAAGAACAGGCCCCACATTGAATTAATGGAACTTGTCCTTAATTCAGAAGTGTCAAAAAGTGAGTTGTCAGATAAAGGGGCATCAAAAGTGGAAGATTCTTGTACATGCCTGTAATATCAAGAATAAACTGGTCACTGGCAATATCAGATCCATATTTCATAGTTATGGCAGTGTACCTTATTTTCTCCTCTCTCACTTCTTTTTCTCCTTTGGAATCTATCCATACACATTATCCCCAGGTAATTAGCATTCTTGTTTCCTCCCAGCTAGTTCCCAATTTGAAGATCGTGATCAGTGTATGTTTACCTTTTCCTTATTATCACCGACAGAGAATCATTCTAGCATTTCAGTGGAATGAACACTGTTCAAATGTGAATAATTGTCACTAACTGATTAATGGATGAGCCCTCATTTGTTTCTTCAGCATGGCTGCCCGATGTTTTTGGGATGCAGACACCGACAACTATGCTCAGGATGTTTTCATGAATGTAAGTTGTTTCCCATTTTTGCCAAGTGCCTTCCGAGTTCAAAAAGTTCAGGTAAAAATGTACCCTGAATCCTTGAACAAGCCAAAGAGATTGAGCTTCACCCATTTGTAGGATTCGTATTCTTTGACTGTTAGTTAAATGGCACTGTAAGGCTGCATGTGAGCCCGCACAGTGTAGTGGTTTCAGCATTGGTCTAGGAAAACCTGGATTCAGATTCCTGCTCAGCAGCTGAAACCCAAGGGTGACCTTGGGCAAGCCACACTCTCTCAGCTTCAGAGGAAGGCAAAAGCAAGCTCCCTCTGAAGAAATCTTGCCAAAAAAACCCTGTGATAGGTTTACCTTAGGTTTGCCAGAAGTCAGAAGCAACTTGAAGGCACACAACAACAACTCAAGAGAAAGGTGGGGTATAAATTCAGTAAATAAATAAATAGTCTAAAGGCTTTTTGGAAGAGGTAGATTTTGTGGAGAGATGTTAAGAAAGAGAGAGAGTAGCACTGCAGAATTGTACTGGCACAGAAGAAAGCTTCTGCAGTAATACCTTTGGGCCAACCAATAATGTCATAAACTCATGAGCAAGCTTTTGGCTGTAAAATAAAACAGGGGGAGGAGTAAGGTATCATTACCATGTCCTCAAATCTGCAAGTTGAGACTTTTAAGATGCAGTGTATGAGTCCGTAATTGGATTAGCAATGCTCGAGACGAGACAATTTGCAGGATGTGCCCAGAAAATTGGGGCCAAAGATATGACAGTGGCTGCCCTCGCCTTTTTAGAAAATAGTAATTAAAAATACTTCATGATCACTAGTTTTTTTCTCTAGCTCAGAATAAAATATACAATGCCTTCTGAATTAGAGAAGGTTTCATAGTTCAGGTAGAATGTGGTCTTAGCCAGTAGAAAGTCCAGAGATATAAAATCTATGTACTTTGCTACCAGTCTGTACCTTGCTACTATATTACCTGGAGGTTAGAGAGCATGTCACTTTCTCAAAAGCCATGTTCAGCAGGACAAAGATCATTCTCCTCCAGCATACAGATTCTGGATTGTTTAATGTGATTGTTTAATGTAAATGGCAAAGAAATTGTAGATAGATGTCAATACACAGTTAGGTTGGTAGAGGAGCAGGTGTTCCTTTAGGTGTCATAGTCCTAAACCATACTGGGTTCTAAAGGTAAGTCTCACCACCTCCCATCCCCAGCAACTGAGATTTCAGCAGGCAAAATTCAGATGATTTAAGCTGATCTTCTCACTTCTCATAAAGCCTAGAAACTTTTATTCTTTAAAAAAAGAACTTCTACAGATAAAACTCATCTTGCTTGTTACAGTGCTGCTGCTGCTGCTGTTGTGTGTCTTCAAGTCCCATCTCACTTAAGATAACCCTAAGGTGCCCCATCATGGGATTTTCTTGGCTAGATTTGTTCTGAGCCGGTTTGGTATTGCCTACTGCTGAGTCTGAGAGAGTGTCACTTGCCCAAGGCCACCCAGTGTGGGTTTCCGTGGCCAAGCAGGGCTTCAGACCCTGGCCTCCTAAGGTCATAGTCAAGCACTTAAGTCACTACTCCATGCTGTGTCGTGCTTGTGACTGTAAAAGAAATCAGAATTGATGCTTTTGCTCAACAAAGGGCATTTTCACTCACTGGTTTCTCTCTCTTGTCATTTCTCCAGGACAGCCTCTTCTGTGTGGCGGTTGCTTTTGGCTGTTACTTCTACTAATGCTGATGAAGAGTTCAGAGAATAAAAGCGGGTTCTTCAGAGGCACCAAGAGAGACAAGCAATACTCTGAAGCTACACCACACTTTTTTTTTTGAAATTTTTAAAATTCTACAGACATTGTGTTTACCAATAACAAAAATATTTTTCTACATAACTCTTGTAAGGTACCATGGGCTACTTCTAAGACTGTTCTGGTGTATAGATAAAAGTATCCTGAAGAAGCCCCGCTTAAAGTGAGTGGGTTAATGATCTTGCAGAGCTCTTGTTCATTGCATGGATGGAGAACTGCTTTCTGCATATGGCCCTCTATTTATGTATACCTCTTCTTTGTGCTTGGTGCAGAATTGGACCTTCTGAACATGGGCATTACCAACAATAGACACTAATAGCTGCAGTTCCATCGCTGTATGTGTTCCCAAGATGAATCCATTTGAATGAATATACTGAAATCGCAGTAAACATTGTAATTATATGCATTGTTTAATTTTTGACCAGTGTTTATTTCCATATGAATTCTACTACCAATGCAAACTTGAAAATATATTCTCACTCAGACTACATAAATTTGCATTCTCCTTCCATATTATGCTTTTTTCTGTGAGGAAGAAAATGTAAGTAACCTTAAGATTCTGTTCTAGCTTTCCTAACACATCACTTCAGTGCTAGGTTTACTAAACCTGCTGGTTGGTATCCTGTTTCTTTTCTATTTAAAAATAGCCACTTAAAGTATGAAAATCTTAGGGCGATGTATAAAAAGTGCATACAAGTTTTCTTAAAAAAAATCTGACTGAACAAAGAAGCCATTTTGGCAGTTCTGTTTCTTTGATTCATAGAAAGATGACAGCCTATGTAAAAGGTGAATTAAGAGTCGTTCCTGTAAAGCTTCCCATAGAGTCAATCCACCCTTTTCTTTGAGTCTGAGAAAGAGAAGTTGGGAAGAGTTGAGGGACACCCATTTTTTATGCCAACCTTTTTTTTTTTTCAAACAGGCACCAATTTAATGGAAGCAGTAATCAAAAGCCAAGCTGTGTTTAGTATACAGGAGCAACTGGTGTGATGCCAGGGAGCTTGTTATTTCGATTGCAGCTTCTAGAACAGTCCTATTGCCCACTGGCTGGGGGATTCTGAAAGTTACATTTTAAAAATTTAAGAGTTTAAAATTTGCAAGCTGTCTAGGGCTAACAACTGACTGTTACCCTACTTAAGAGCACAAGAAACTGCTTAAACCCTGTCAGTCCATCTTGACCATACTCTTGAGTAGCAGTACCTCTCCAGAGTGCCAACCAGAGATAGTCTGGCCTCTTAGTTCTTGCCAGAGGCGCTGGCCCTAAAGCCTTAGAAGCACAAGATCTCTGCTGTAGCATTAACCTACTCCACACTCAGTACTTTTCATTTCTTTTCTTCGGAATACACACAAACACACAAAATCAAAGAGATTAATGGAACTTAATAAATTAGCAAAACGTTTAGACTTCTGCCTTCTTCAATTCTTCAAAATAAGAATGAATGATATCCAAAGTAGCAATTTACAACACTCTATCGTCCCACTTTGTCCAGTGGATGATGGTGTTACACATTATCTTCCACGTTGCTGAGGTCTTTGAATCTGTGGATCCAGAAATTCTCCTTTTCATCTCGATTACTCATAAAGAAAGGGCACCTCGGTTTGGTTCCAAACACAGACAAATCTGAGAGACCGTGGTATTCCTGGCGGCGCAGGGGTTAAATGCCGGTACTGCAGCCAATGAGGTTGTGAGTTCGATCCTGCCGGGCTCCAGGTTGACTCAGCCTCCCATCCTTCAGTAGGTGGGTAAAATGAGTACCCAGCTTGTTGGGGGCAATTAGCTAAAAACACTGTAAACCGCTTAGGGGGTGCTTTGCACTGATAAGCGGTATAGAAATGTACCTGCTATTGCCATTGCTAACTGCTATTCTGAGTTAAAACACCTAGCTGCTGGTGGTCCAGATTGCAGACTCGGGATTCCTGAAATGTGTACAAAGGTCTGTGGTTTAAGCCATATTCTGAACTGCCACATTGGATGCAGGTTACTTTTGTTTTCACAGCCTGAAGAAAGCGGAAGCTCTAATGTTTGGCTAATTTATTTAAATTTTGCTTGTTTGTCACATTAATTATATGTCGGGAAGGAGAGGGAAGGGGAGAGCATGCAAGCATCCATCTGTGATCCAGAGCAAATTCAAACAGGCACACGTATACAATCAGCTCCATGCATCTGCGGGTTTGACTTTCGCAGATGTGATTATCTGTGAGTTCCTTCACACACACCCCTCCACACACACACAACCTCAGGCCCTTCTTTTCTGGGGAAACCTTCTTGTTTATGATAGGGTTACAAGCTTGATAGATGAAGGGAATGCTGTACACGTAACATATCTTGACCTCAGTAAGGCCTCTGACAAAGTTCCCCATGACATTCTTGCAAAGAAGCTAGTGAAATGTGGGTTGGACAGAGCTACTGTCAGGTGGATTTGCAACTGGTTGACTGACCGTTCCCAAAGGGTGCTCAGCAATGGCTGCTTTTCATCCTGGAGAGAAGTGACTAGTGGGGTGCCACAGGGTTCTGTCCTGGGCCCAGGGCTATTCAACATCTTCAGCAATGAAGGAGTAGAGGGCATGCTGATCAAATTTGCAGATGACACCAAATTGGGTGTGGTTGCTAAAACACCAGAGGACAGGATCAAAATTCAAAATGACCTTGACAGAGTGGAGAGCTGGGCCAAAGCTAACAAAATGAATTTCAACAGAGAGAAATGTAAGGTCCTGCACTTAGGCAATAAAAATAGAATGCACAAATATAGGATGGGGGACACATGGCTGGATAGCAGTACGTGTGAAAGGGATCTAGGAGTCTTGGTAGATCACAAGCTGGACATGAGTCAGCAGTGTAATGCGACAGCCAAGAAAGCCAACGCAATCCTTGGTTGCATCAATAGAAGTATGGTGTCTAGATCGAGGGAGGTAATGGTACCGCTCTATTCTGCATTGGGTAGGCCTCATCTGGAATACAGTTCTGGGCACTTCAATTCAAGAAGGATATTGACAAGCTGGAACGTGTCCAGGGGAGAGTGACCAAAATAGTGAAGGGTCTGGAAGCCATGCCCTATGAGGAACGGCTTAGGGAGATGGGTGTTTAGTCTGCAGAAGAGAAGGTTAAGAGGGGACATGAGAGCCATGTTTAAATATTTGATAGACACGCATACACATTTAGATCTTTCAGCTTTTTCCATTTTTGCCCTAGTGAATGTGGAGGTCTGACTATATAGGCATACCACAGTTAACGAGGCCTCTGACAAAGAAGCTCCTTTTTACAAAGTGTTTTTATGAATGACCTGCCACTTTTCTTCCTTTTCCTCCATCTTACTGAAAGATATTTAGCAGCATTGGCATGGGGAGGATGGCAAAGAAGGGCTGGAGAAAGACAGACTTTTGGTGTCAGGTCACAGTAGTGTATCTGCAGTAAACAGTATACTCAAGCTTGGTCTGGGAAATAATAAGACTCAAATCTAGCCAATCCTACTGTATCTGTGTGCCTGCCTAAAACAGGCAAGATGAACAGCTGCTTCCAGGATCTTTTAGTGAATATGCGTAAACAGCAAAGCAGAGAGAAAAGTGGAGAGCAGAGAGATAAGCCCACTTCACCAGCTCCCTCAGCATGGTATTTTTTTAAAATCCCATCAGTTTGTAAGTTTGGCCCCCAAAATGCACATCATACAAAAAGTGGAGGCTGCTGAAATAAAAGGGCATTTGGGGATGCTTTTCCGAAGAAGCGTAACCTCTAACATTTCACATGTAAAAACCAGGACATCTGTGGCCAGGCAAGATGAGAATGTGGTAAAGGTGGCAAAAGTTATCCAAAGAGATCAGCTAGGAGAGGCAGCAGCAGTTTGCTTTTGCCAAAGTCGATTTGGAAAGGAAATTTCTGCCCCTTCCTCTCCTTTCTCCCCCAAGTTAAATGTGTGCAAGTTATTTTCAATTCCGTTTGCAGCCACTGAAGTAAACTGAGGACAAAGGGAGGAGGAGAAAGAAACGGGGACATTTTAAAAGCAGCTGGAAAAGTAGAACAACAGAGGATTAATCAGGAACCTCTCTACCACATTGAGAGAATGAGAAGGTATGAAGAAGCCTTCAGGTTGGTCTAAAAGGTTCAAGAGGTTTTTGTTAATTTACTCAAGTCATATCTCACCTGGCTGTTTTATTTCACAGGTGAATATTCTTAGTTTTGAATAAAAAGTTTGCCGAAACAAGCTGAACAGCTCCTCTTTCTTGCAGTATACGAACCCCTCCCTGTTATTTCCGTGTTATTTATGCCTCTGGTAGCAAAGGGGATATACTGTACACAAGTGTGAGAGTGCATGCGTGTATTCCTCTGTGCTCTACTTTGTTTGAACAAATGGTGCCATTTGTAAGAGGCGCCAACTGTCCCAATTTGGCAAGGACAGTCCAGATTAATCCATTGTCTTCCCGCGTTTTCAGCTGCTTTTAAAATGTCCCAGTTTCTCTATCTTCCTCCCACTTTCCCCCTTTGTCCTCACTCCATTTCCGCACTAGCCTGTTATAGCGCAATGATTCCACTTTCAACATCCTCTGGAATCCTGGGGTTTGCAGTTTCGGGAGGGGCCGGGAGGCCCCTCCCGAAACTGCAAACCCCAGGATTCCAGAGGATGTTGAAAGTGGAATCATCGCGCTGTAACAGGCTAGTACGGAAATGGCTTCAGTTCCATTGCTGCAAAATGAGCACAAGAGATTTTTGCACTCCATTAACTCAGCAAGGGGAGAGGAGAGGAGGGAGCAAAATTTTCTCCTTCCCTGCTGGCTCAGGCAAAAGCAAACTACTGTAGCTTCTCCCGGTCTGTCTCTTCTTCCTCATTAATAATTTTTTCCATCCACATTGATGTTGCTTGGCCACACGTGTCCCAGTTTCCATCTCTGAAATGCCAGGGAGTATGTGGTCCCTAGGCCTACAGACCCTAAAGGCACCAGATCCCATCTGATCTAGGAAACTAAGCGGGGCCAGCCCTGGTTAGTATTTGGATGGGAGACCATGAACGAACACCAGGTGCTGCGAGATATAGTTCAACGGAAAGAACTGGCAAAACCAACTCTTGAGTATTCCTTGCCGAAGAAAACCCTGTGACATTCATGGGGTCACCATAAATTGACAGGGGACTTGAAGGTACGCACAAACGCGTGGTCCATCTTGAACTTTTGGCTCATCACTAACTGTCTTCACACTAACCTTCCTCACCTGTGAAATTTTGGCGGGTGTGTCGGCCGATAACCCCCCTGAGCACTGACCCAGATTGTCGTGGTGCGCCTTCAAGTCATTTCTGACTTATCGCGGCTCGAAGGTGAACCTATTATGGGGTTTTCTCAGCAACATTCACCCAGAAAGGGCTTTGCCTTTATTTTCCTTTGGGGCTGAGAATGTGTGATGTACCCAAGGTCACCCTGTGAGCTTCCATGGCTGAGCTGGGATTTGAACCCTGCTTTCCAAAATCAAGTTCAATGTTCAGACCACTACCCCACCCTAGCTCTCACCTATCCAGTAGCTGATCATAAAATCATAGAACTATAGAGACCACAACGGCTATCGAGTCCAACCCCATTCTGTCATGCAGGAACACACACTCAAAGCACCCCCAGCAAATGGCCCTCCAGCCTCTGTTTAAAAACCTCCAAAGAAGATGACTCCACCACACTCCCAGGCAGCAGATTCCACTGGAAGTTCTTCCTGATGTTTAGGTGAAATCTCTTTTCCTGTAGTTTAAATCCATTGCTCCTTGTCCTAGTCTCCAGAGCAGCAGAAAGCAAGTTTGCTCCGTCTTCAACATGACATCCTTTCAAATATGGCCATCACGTTACCTCTTAACCTTCTTTTCATTAGGCTAAGCATACTGAGCTCCGTAAGCCACTCCTCAGAGGGCATGGTTTCCAGACCCTTCGCCATTTTGGTCACCCTCCCCTGGACTCATTCCAGCTGATCAACATCCTTCTTGAATTGTGGTGCCCAGAACTGGACACAGTATTCCAGGTGAGGTCTAACCAAAGCAGAACAGAGTGATCTTATTACTTCCCTTGATCTTGACACTACACTCCTGTCGATGCAGCCTGGGATCACATTGGCCTTTTTAGCTGCCGCATCACACTGCTGACTCATATTCAAGTTGTGGTCGACTAAGACTCCTAGATCCCTTTCACACCTACTGTTTCCAAGCCAGGCGTCACCCATCCTCTATCCGCCCATTTCGTTCTTTCTTCCTAAGTGTAGTACCCTGCATTTCTCCCCGTTAAAATTCATTTTGTTAGCTTTGGCCACGCTCTCTGATCTGTCAGCATCCTTTTGAATTCCGATCCTGTCCTCCGGGGCGTTAGCCTCCCAATCTGGTGTCATCCGCAAATACGGCCGGCGTGCCCTCTAATGTTAACGGAGCGGCCTGAAGCTGGAACATCTCCTGCTCGAGAGGAGGCACCTGGCGAGGGCGGCCTTTGCCCGTTGCCGCTCCCTGCCGTCGTGAGCTGCGCCACCCCCTTGTGGTCTCCGAAGGGAAGGATGGGGCGGCCACCGCCTCACTCACCCCCGAGGCTCGAGGCGGCACCTTCCAAGAGGTTCGCCTCCTTGACCCCCGTCTACGCCGCCTTCGCCGCCACCTCTCCGGCCATGGCGGACGAACCGCGCAAACACAGCCAGAAATCCAAGCGGTGCCTGCTGTGCGAGGCCCCCTTCCCTGGCGCTGCGGAGGGGGACTTCTGCCCCCGGTGCTCTCTGGCCCCGCTGGGCCCCGGCCCGGAGAGCCGGCGGCGCGAGCCCAGGGCCCCCTCTCCTGCCGGCAGCCACGGTTCCGGGGACGAGCCAAAGGACCCGGAGCCGGAGTCGGGGAAGGACGAAACGGCGGGTCTGCACCCGACCGAATGGGTGAGTTCCTTTCGGAAGCTGGGCCTGACTGCCCAGGACTCAGCCCAACCGCAGTAAACCCACCAAACGGGCGAGTTCCTTTAGTAAGCTGGGCCTAACTGCCCAGGACAGCCCAACCACAATAAACCCACTGATGGGGTGAGTTTATTTAGCAAGCTAGGCCTAACTGCCCAGGACTCAGCCCAACTGCAATAAACCCACCAAATGGGTTTGTTTAGCAAGCAGGGCCTAACTGTCCAGGACTCAGCCCAGCCACAGTAAACCCACCAAACGGGCCAGTTCCTTTAGTAAGCTGGGCCTAACTGCCCAGGACTCAGCCCAAACACAATAAACCCACTGATAGGGTGAGTTTATTTAGCAAGCTAGGCCTAACTGCCCAGGACTCAGCCCAACCGCAGTAAACCCACCAAATGGGTTTGTTTAGCAAGCAGGGCCTAACCGTCCAGGACTCAGCCCAGCCACAGTAAACCCACCAAATGAGTGAGTTTGTTTAATAAGCTGGGCCTAACTTCCTGGGACTCATCCCAACCCCAATAAACCCACCGAATGAGTGAGTTCATTTAGTAAGCTGGGCCCAATTGCCCTGGACTCAGCCCAGCCACGGTAAACCCACCAAATGGGTGAGTTTATTTAATAAGCTGGGCCTAACTTCCTGGGACTCATCCCAACCCCAATAAACCCACTGAATGGGTGAGTTCATTTAGTAAGCTGGACCTAACTGTCAAAGACTCAGCCCAACCACAATAAACCCACCTAATGGGTGAGTTTGTTTAGTAAGCTGGGCCTTACTGACAAGGACTCAGCCCAGCCACGGTAAGCTCGCTCGGAATCAGGTACTGAATGACAAATCTGCCCTGTTGATTTGATGGATTACTACTATTTTTATTATTTTATTAATTTCTATCCCTATCCCTATTCTTGATAATAGGACTCAAGGCAGCTAACAATACTTAAAACAATAAAAAAAATTAAAAAAAAAAACAAAATATTCATAAAAGATCTAAAAAATAATTTATGAAGTTAAAACATTACATATTAAAACATTAAAGTACATTAAAAGACTATTTGTTGTTGTATGCCTTCAAGTCATTTCTGACTTATGGCAACCCTAAGGTGACACTATCACAGGGTTTTCTGGGGGCTGAGAGTGTGTGACACACCCAAGGTCACCAAGTGGGTTTCCATGGCCAAGCAGGAAATCAAACCCTGGTCTCTAGGATCGTAGTCCAACACTCCGGACTACTATACCACACTCTCCTTGAGACTATACCAACCTTAGAAACAGAACTGTGGAGCCTTAAAAGCCCTGTCCTAGTCAATTTGGAAAAGCCTGACGGCACAAAAATGTTTCGACCTGCTGTAGGAAAGAGAGCGAGGATCGGGTCGTGGAAGTTCCAAGTCTGGGAGCAACCACTGAGAAGGTTATTTCTTCGTTCACACCAAACAGATCTACTCTAGTTGGGAGTAGCAACCAGACTGAGGCCATGGAAGGGAATCATATGGCTCTCCAGATGTTTTCTGGACTGCAGCTCCCAACATCCACCTCCATTGGTTTTGATGGCCAGGGCTCTTGGGAGTTGCAGTCCAACAACATCTGGAGGGCTGCTATTCCCAAAACTGAACTCAGCCACAACTTCTTTGACCCCTGGGCCTGTCTCTAGGATGTAACTTTTGAGATAAAGGGGTTTTTATACTACCCGAGATCTTCTCAACCAGAGTCCCCTGGAAACCTCAGATTCTACAAGAGACTGCTAGGAGTTCTGCAAGAGGCTGTGATTTTTTAAAAAAAATGAATTAACATTTCTTCAACTGTAGAAATAATAATTTTTATGCAAGGATGCCCTGAAACTTGAAAAGAATATTATGGGTTCCTCTAAAAGGATAAAAAGGTTGAAAACTACTCTAACTGCCCTTGCAGCATCTTATGGGATCCTGGGATTTGTAGTTTAGGACTCTCCTTTGGAGGCTTTTAAACAGAGGTTGGATGGCTGTCTTTCAGGAGTGCTTTAGTTGTGTATTTTTGCATGGGAGGGAGTTGGGCTAGATGACCCTTATGGTCCCTTCCAACTTTTTAATTCTATGAGACATATTTAAAATTCTCAACCAGAGAGCAATAGTACTCCCCATACTACAAACTTTAGGATTCTATAGGATGAAGCCATGACAACTAAAGTCATACCATAGCATTATAATTTTGAGTTTCCCCAGATATTCTACTTGGGGCTTGGTATCATTTCAGCTTCAAAGAGTGGGCTCAGCCAGGATTAAGTTAATATTTAAAAGAAATTGTGACTTTAAGCATGTGCAGAGTGCCCTTCCCTTGCCCACCAAATATTTCTACTCTCTTTCCCTTTCTCCCTTATATCACCTTTTGAAACCTCTGCAAAGGGGCCCTGTTCATTATTAAACATTGTAAATTCTAGGCAATTAAATTATTATTTGGGACATCAAAGGAGCGGCTAAGAGGCTCCCAGGGCAATTCTGACCATACCTACTCAGAAATATACCCCACTGACTTTAAAGGGAGTTAATCCAGGATAAATTGTGTGGAGGATTAGAACTTGAACTACAAATTAAGAACACCATGATTTTTGATTTTTATCTCTGCCACAAAATCAGCAGGCAGCCTTATGCAATGTTGCTTAAATCTTGTGCAAACATACAGCTTGCCTTGCCCACAGAGCTCAAACAAAGTGACAGCATTAAAATCAAGAAATAGATCTACATGACCAGGCCCATAACTGAGCGATTAAAAAAAAACTGAAATAATTAAATACAACAACTCCATGCAGTGTGCTAACTGTACAATAAAAGACTATCATGTCACAAAGTTATAAAACACAATGATATAATTTTAATGTTTTCCAGCTATTTCTAAGCCCACTGTTCTGGTGCAAGAACGTTTTATTATGCCTTACAAGCTGGTATGATTTCAGCTGTAATCTTTGCACCGTATTGTTCATTATGCCAGGCAAACAGTAGCTTTACGGTTCGACATTGCAAAGTTATACAACAGGAAGGCCATGCCACCCAGCATGACATATTATGACAAGGCGAAACCAGTGGATGCAAAGATGGATTAACAGGCTGATTTCCAAAGTCCCTGGCAACTTTCAAATTAAGTATTTGCAAATCAGCATTATCGAACATCATTTTAATATCATTTTTAATTACATCTAATATGTGGCATCTGCTGATCTTGGAGGATCCACCTCATGAGATGTAAAAAAACTGGTACGCCCTGTTCTTTTCTTTAAGTAACTGTAACAACTGCCATAGTCTTGGGTTTGCAGTTTAGGGAGGGGCCTCATGGGCCAGGATTTCCTAGGATGTTGAAAGTGGAATAATAGCACTATAACAGTGTAGTGCGGAAATGGCCTGGCTCTCAGATAGGGAGATACTGTCCTTCAGATAGCTTAGACCCGAGCTGTATTATTATTAATTTCTATCCCAACTTTCTCCCAGTAATAAGACTCAAGGCAGCTGATGTTTTAAAAACAAGAAGTGTTATAAAACTGTACAAAAACTTTGATAAAAACTATGATAAAATTATAAATATAAAAATTAATTAAAAAGCAATTAAACAAAGTAAATCATTAAACATTAAAATATTAAAATTCATTGAAAGATTATACAGATTATAAAACTGCACAGCACATAATTAAAAGCCTACCCCATTCAATTTCTAAGAGCCTGATGGCACAAAAATGTTTTGACTTGCCTGATGGAAGGCAAGCAAAGAAGAAGCCATCCTGGCCTCCCCTAGGAGGGAGCTCCAGAGACAGAGCAGCTACCAAGAAAGCCCTCTCCCTTCTTCCCACCAACTGAGCCTGAGATGGTGGTGGGACAGAGGGACCAGTTCTCCAGACAGTCTTAGCTGTAAGGTACCCTATTTGCTGGCGTATAAGACTCACTTTTCCCCCCCGAAAAACACTGTTTGAAAATGGGGTGCATCTTATATGCCAGTGCGTCTTATACATCAGCAAATAGTATTTGCTGATGTATAAATGTGGTGTGTCTTATACACTGCTGCATCTTGTACACTGGCAAATATGGTATATTATGACATTATAGATAGTAGTAGTTGTTGTTGTTGTTGTAGTGTACCTTCAAGTCATTTGCAACTTAACAGTGATCCTAAGGTGAATCTATCATGGGGATTTCTTGACAAGATTGGTTCAGAGCAGGGTTGCCTTTGCCTCCCTCGGAGGCTGAGAGAGTGTGACTTGCCTAAGGTCACCCCATTAGTTTCCATGGTCTAACAGGGATTTGAACCCTTCTTAATGGCCATGCAGCCCCCACATTTGATATGGCTGAAAGCCAGGCTGAATAAGTGGCTAGTTGGCCAGATAAACAGGTCATGAGACCCCTCACAGACTTAGCTAAGGCATACCAGCAGCTTTCAAGTGCTAACTAACTTCCAACTCACCGCTGAGACAAAGGCCATTTCCGCAATACATTGTTATAGTGCTATTATTCCACTTTCAACATCTTATGGAATCCTGGGGTTTTCAGTTTAGGGAGGGGTCTTTAGAATTCTCAGCCAGAGAGCTCTTTGACCTCAGTATACTACAAACCCCAGAATTCCTGAGGAGGTTGAAAGTGGAATAATAACACTATAATAGCGTAGTGCGGAAATGGCCAAAGAGATGTGAAAAAAGGTAAAAGTAAGGGCCTGGGCTGAACTGAGCAGCTGGACATTTGGTTAAGGAATTTAAGGCAGAACATCAGATGATTGAAGGCAGACCAGCCCTATCATTAAGTGAAGTGAAGCAACAAACACTCATTTAATCTGTTTATTTTACCGTTGAGGGTGCTTGGGGAAATTTCATCCGCAGGTTTCAATGCAATCTGATCGGCATTGAGTACAAGGCCTCCTGACTTGAGCTGAGGGTGTCATTTTCTCCTGTGTCTGTCCTGGATCATTTCTCATCAGAGCCAGCTTTTGGCATGAACACTTTGGACAGAACTGAGGAGGACCGGCTGTAATAGTGAGAAAGTTCAGAAGGGAAGGTTGTACCAGTCAAGCTGAGATAGGGCCACAAGGTCCGGAGGAAAAAGAGCGGAGAGGCTATATTTTGCATACACCAGAGAAAGGGAAGGTGTGTTCCATGTGGCGTTGTGGAATACGTTTCACATAGTCACTAACCACTGGCCATGCTGGTTGAGGCATATGGGAGTTGGAAGTCCAACTATCTAGAGCGGTGCTTTCCAAAGGGTGTGCCGTGACATGTTAGTGTGTCACCTGAAGTGCGTAGGTGTGTCGCCTACAATCTTGGAAATAATAATATGTGTCTGTATCTCTTATAAGGAGTTAATTTTAACCTCCGGTTTGCTAGTAAAACTGGATTACTGTGTCGCAAAATGATGCACGTCTAAAAAAACAACATGAAAAGTTCAGAAAGTTTTGTCTAGAGAGTCAGTGGTTCCCTCACCATGGTAGAGACAGAAGTGACACAGGGCCAAAGGCTTTTCCACATTACACTGTTATAGTGCTATAATTCCACTTCCAACATCCTATGGAATCCTGGGCTTTGCAGTTCAGGGAGGGGCCCTTATAATCAGAGACCTCTTTGGCTTCAGTAAACTACAAACCCCAGAATTCCACAGGTGGTTGAAAGTGGAATAATAGCACTATAACAGTGTAGTGCAGACAGTCCCCAAGTTAAGACCTGCTGAGGCCCTGTCAAGTTCAAGAGCCAACGTGGAATTCCAGTGCTTGGAAAAGTTACATTTTGCACTACAACTCCTGGAATCTTCTAGCCAGTATGGCCAGTGAGGGACTCCGGAAGCTGTACTCTAAAATATTTCCAAGCTCTAGATGACCAAAACAGTGGTTTAGTCTAAGAAAAATATGAAATACGAAATGTAGTTGCTGGATTTTAAAAAAAAGTTATTTTATTTATTTCATTTCATTTGTATGCCGCCTTTCTCCCCGAGTGGGACCCAAAGAGGCTTCCTCTTTAGAGGCCTCCCATATGCTGAGGCACTAAACTGTAGTTTCCTTAGCTTGTGGGTAAATCCTGCGCTGATGCCTTAGTGATGGTCTGAACCAGGGCCATTTCCGCACTACACTGTTATAGTGCTATTATTCCACTTTCAACATCCTATGGAATCCTGGGGTTTGCAGTTTAAGGACTCCCTAACCTGCAAACCCCAGGATTCCATAGGATGTTGAAAGTGGAATAATACCACTACAACAGTGGAGTTATAGTGTAGTTACTGTCGTTACTGTCGATTTTCCTTTCAAGCTTAGTGTTTGGTTTGGTGACTTGAAAGGAAGATAGACAGTAATATGTTTTATTGTATAGACGTGGTATTTTGGTGGGACTTGCCCCCTCCGGAACCTCAACGTGAAGGTCTCGGTTTCTGGGCGGGACGCGCGGGAAGGGGGACCATTTTGTCCGGTCCGGTCCGTTCCGGGAGGCTCGGGCGGGAAGCACTTCCTGTTCAGCCCAGCCCTGTTGGCGCTGAGCGAGGGTGAGTCAGAGAGCCGGAGGACGGCGTCTGGGCGTTGAAGGCAGCAAGTGGGGTAGGTCGGCGCCCACCCGACGGGGAGCCCCGGAGAGGGACCCCTTTTGGCTTTCGGACTTCACCTCGAGGAGGCTGTTTGAACGGGGAGGGGGCTTCCAGTGTTCCCAAGGCGAAGGGTAAAAGGTTTGTGATAGGAGGGGGGCACAAACGCCCCCCTTCCCAAAATCCCACAAGCATTTTGTGGGAGCCCCTTTTCCAACCCAGTGCTTGTGTCTTGGGGGGCTGTCGTGTCCCCAGAGGGGAAAATCCGGTTTGAGTTGGAGTTCCACTCATTCAGCCGGTGGGACTGTCAGAAGTCCCAGTATTCAGCGGCTGGTTTAGTGGGTCTGCTCTAGTAGGGGGTAGCTGTTGAATCTAGCCACCCAAGCCCCACGCCCAGACATACTCCATTCAGACCTTATGTCCGGATTGGAGATTTTTGTGAGGGGTCGATACTGAAGAGAAAATTGGAAAGGCTGTTAGAAACTTTTGAGAGAGCACCCCTTCCCTTCTGAGAGTGGTTGAAGAGCATGTACAGAGTTTTAGATTCCAGGCAAGGGTGGACTGGTATGTGGAAGAGATAAGAGGTTGGACCTGGAATGTTTTGGAGGGTCTTATATTTTGTTCTGGTGTTTCTGTAAGTACCAGAACATGTTGTTGTTGTGTGCTTTCAGGTTGTTTCCAACTTAGGGTTGCCCTGTCCTTGGGTTTCTTGACAAGAATTTTTCAGAGGCGGGGGTGCCATTGCTTTGTTCACAGACTGAGACAGTGTGACTTGCCCAGGTTCACCTAGTGGGTTTTTATAGCTGAGCAGGAATTTGAACCCTGGCCTGCCAGAGTCCTAGTCTAATACTCAGACCACAACACTGTGCTGGCCCTAAAAATTAAGATTTTCTGGCAAGATTTATTCAGAGGAGGTTTGCCACTGCCTTCTGCTGAGGCTGGGAGAGTGTGACTTTCCCGGGGTCACCCAGTGGGTTTCCAAACTTCCCATGGCCAAGGGGAGATTCAAATCCTGGTCTCCTAGAGTCTTAAACTAGTGCTCAGACCATTATACCACACACTGATTCTCATGCCAGAACATAGATATTATATATTTATTTATTAAAGTATTTCTCAGCCCTCAAGGGTTCCCAAGGCAATGAACAAATAAAAACAATGAAAACAATGCAGAAATATTTAGATTTTAAAAAATGTTAGAATGATGTTTTAAAACTCTTCAAAACAATCCTACAATCCAATTTGAAAACGGTAAAAGCAGTGCATTTTCAAACATTAAATGCCATTCAGAACAGCACTGTTTTGGCTGCTCACTGAAAGCTTAAGAGCGATAGTGTTAGTAAACAGGAACTTTTGATGCATTTGAGAATCCATCCCACTCACCTATATTTGATGGGCGGGACTGATTGTAAGGGAAAGTTGTGAACATTCGCAGGGCTTGGAAAGATTGCAATGATGCTAGTGAGCTGTTTATTTCGTAAGGGTGTTGAAGGTGCTATTTGTTTTGTGGGGAGAATATATGACTGAGGTGTGAGAAGGAACTGTCTGAGGTGTTGTAGTGTTGTAGAGTTGCCTGTCTCAGAAGCAACTTCCCGTGTCTAGGCTGATGGGAAAGGACAGAACAAGGGGATCCCACTACTGTTTTGCTTACTTGTGCTTCCCCATGTTCACACAACAGACTTGTTGTTCATGGTTTGCTTTCCTGTTCTCTTGCAACTGTGTTAAGTTTGTTTCCTGTGTTTTTCAATAGCATCATAATGGTCTCGAGATAAACATAGTGATCTTAAGTGTATTGTTTGTTATGTTGTACTTACTGTATATATAAGCCAGCATGATATAGTGGTTTGAATATTGGACTAGGAAGACTAGGGTTCAAATCCCTGCTTAGCCACAGAAACCCACTGTTGCACTCTGGGCAAATTACACTCTGTTAGCCTCAGAGGCAGGGAATGGCAAACCCTTTCTGAACAAGTCTGGCCAAACAAAACCAAAAACCCTACGATAGGGTTGCCATAAGTTTAAGTCAGTTGGAAAACACGTAACAACAAGAGCCAGTGTGGTACCCTCTTGTGAGTGTTGGACCACTACTCTGGGAGATCAGGGTTTGAATCCCCGTTGAGCCACAGAAACCTTGAACAAGTCACATCCTCTCAACCTTAAGAAAAAGGAGAAAGGAAGGAAGAGGAGAAAGAAAAGAAATGTGGCAGCATCTTTAAGACTAACTGGTTTGGATTTTTGCCTGAGCTTTCATGGATATAAAGCCACTTGTTTGGATGCAGTACGCTGAGCTGTAGAAGAAGGCAATGGCAAACCTGAAGAAATCTTGCCAAGAAAACCTTGGATAGGGTTACTGTAAGAGTCATTTTGAGAGCACATCACAACAAATGTGTGTTGTTTATATTTGGGGAGTCTGCAGCCTCATAGCATATCTAGACTTCATTGGAATTTGGTAATTATTTCTGTCATTTAAACCTTCTGTGGTAGCAAAAAGTAACCACCTTGATATTTTACAAATACATTATACTGTGACATCAAGCAGAGTGCCCTTCATTGTATTCATGAAGTGGAAACTTTTGTGGGTGAGTCAAGATCAGCCTGGGGCCCAAAGGCTAGGAAAGGCTAGGAAAATTCAGGAAGAGTGGTAGGTGTTACCTGACTCTTCTGTGCAGAGCCTGTGGGGTGGATTGTTAGTTGCATAGGCTATATCACACACAGCCATTGACTACAGGGTTTAATTGCATTCCTAAGAGCCAGCCTTGCTTTGCACGCCAAAGCAACATCTGCCTTTTCCAGTCTTGGAAGAGAGTGATACCACCCCCTTGTTCCTGCACTGCCCACTTCCTGGGATGGAGACTGAGGCCATTTCCGCACGACACTTTTATAGCACGATTATTCCACTTTCAACATCCTGTGGAATCCTGGGGTTTGCAGTTTAGGGAGGGGCCAGTTTAGGGAGTGGAATAATCGCGCTATAAGAGTGTCGTGTGGAAATGGCCTGAATGCAGTATGCCCTGGTTGTCTCTTAAAGACACAATTAGGGTGTACTTCAGTCAGTCTGCATCTCCCAGCTTGGTCTTACTTGCTTTCCCTCTGCTACTGCTCTTCACTTTCCTCTATAATATATAATAAAGCATGAGATCTTGCCTCCCTGTTCATCATGTCCCCCCCTCGGAAGAAAAGCAAATCTGCTTTTACACAAATTTTCAACTTTCTTTGGCCCTTCCAACTGTTTCTGAAGTGGCTGGGGAAGTGGATATCTCTGAGGTGTCCAGTATGTGACATTTGCTGCTTTGTCTGCCACTTCTGAACTGTTCAGAAGATCATAGCGGGTGTATCCCAGGGGGAACAGTGACTGGACTGGTGGAAACCCCATTGTAGCTGGAGGCTTGATCGGCTCCATTTGTAGATTGTGGTCGCATGGCAGACCAGGGACCCACAAGAACTGTAGCTGATCAGTTATGATTGGAGAGAGTGAAGGGAGGAGCTGGGCAAGCCTGGCTGAATGCGGGCAATCAGAACTCAGGGAATACTGTGAAGGGTGATCTGTGAGGAGGAAATGTTACAAAATCTGAGGCTTATCTCTGTCAGAGACAGGGAACAGATTTCTGAGAGAGAAGAACAGATAGAGACAGGAGAGTCAGACAGACGAAAAGACTGGCTGTGGCTTTGGGGAGCCGCAAATGATTTAGTAGTTCAAGGGTCAGTGTCGTATTTACTTGTGTCTTAATATAAGCTTCCACTTGCTTGTTTTTACCACTGTTTCTGTCTGTGTTAAATTTGGTGGAGGGCCTGCTCACATTTACTACAGTGAACCTACCAAAACAAGATAGCCGCTGGTCCACAGTAGGGGGCCACCTTGAGGCCCCCGTACCCAATCCAGGAGGGGATTAAGGTAGAGGTTAAGGGCAAGGTGAGTGACAGGCACACAGGTTTAGAACTGCAGGGCCAGCCTGGCAAGAAGATCTGTCACGGGGCAACTGCACAGTTTTCATCCTCACACCCTCACTAGTTGTGCACTAGGATGTGATGCTATGTTACTTCTGATTGCCATTTTCACATACCCCTGAGGCTTTGAGGAGTTCTGGAGAATCGAGAAAGGCAAACTGTCGTGGTAGTGCTTGGTTTTATGATACCCAATTTTTTTTTTATTGGGAAAGGAGGTGGCATAGGACTGCCAAGAGGTCACAGAAGTGGAGTTTAGGGGCTGCATGCAGCCCACAGGCTGTACTTTTCCAACCCCTGAGTTACAGATATCATATTGCTCTGGTTTGTGATGTGAGTAGCTAAGCAAACTATCTTGCTTCCTTTTGGCATTCAGAGGTGTGAGCTGTATGGCTGTTTCTTTCCTAGTAAATTAGAGACAAACTTAGGATTCATTTTCTGGTTTGTTGGGAGGGAAATAGACCGGGCAGCCAGCTCTATTTGTATTCTGACGGTGCAATAAGAAAGCCATGGAGCAGAGCAAAGCACTGTGGTTTATTCAGCCATGCAGGAATGATGGATGGTGAATGTCAGCATGTTGTTCATAACTAGAAGCCAGAGGTCTCACAGATCTTTGACATACCATGCCACAAAATTGTGGACTGCTGGCAAAATTAGTTTCTGATTCCAAACTGTTAGAGGGTGTCATGTCCCTCAAAACTCTCTCTCTTGGATCAGAACTGCAGTTATGGAGGGGAGCAACTGTCTTCACTAGCATCAGATTTTTTCATGGGGGAGCATTTTCCCTACTCCGTGAGAGCAAAAAATGAGCCATGCGGGATAAAAGAGAGTGTCTTGTAAAAACAGGGCTTGAACCTGTATCTGTTTCTTTCTTTGTTTTACCATAATGGCCTGAAACTAGTTTCAGATTGGAGCATGCAGACAATCATATTGTGAGGTGGTTAGTCAGCCTAGTGGTTGTTCAGTTCAGTAGCTGTTTTTCCTCTGTTTTTGAAAAGCTATGTGTTCCGTAAGCCTGGGAGAGGTGGAGGCTGTGGACTTAGCTTTCTTCTTCTCCCTTGTTCTTTTTCTTGCTATAAAAAAGTGCTGTATCGGAGAAAAGGGGAAGGAAATTACAGTGTATGCACTTGCCGTATATAATGATTATACACCTGCTGTCTCCGTGTAGTAAGAGTTGCAAGTTATTACTTGGGTATTTACTTGGAGGTAGTTGTAACCTGTTCCAAATGAGCAGCAGAATAGCTACATTTCACTTTTCTAAATTAAAAAAAAAAAAGACAATGATATGGGTTACAAATGCAAGCGTATGTCCAAATTTGATAGAGGAAAATGTGGTTACGGCAGAATGCAGAGAGGTTTATGTGTTCATTTAAAACTACAGAGAGTTTATTTTTGAAACTGTGTGGCCAGAATAAGTGCTCTCTTTAAATCCCAAAACCAAACAGGGAAACCTCATCTTCTGATAATAGAGTGCATACATGTGGCTGCAGAATGTTTCCGTTGTTTGTAATCTTTGCTTATTTTGCTAAGCCAGGATTCCTACCAAAGGAGTACAAGGGCCTGGAGCTTGTAATGGTCAGAAGGGCTGACGTTTCATTGCCTGCCTGAACCAAATGCCTGTTTGCTTAGTCTTAGCTGTACTAATATAAGGAAATCATTCTCTGTATTGTAGTGTGAGGATTTGGTTTGTTTTTGCTATGATTTTTGTCTTCTGTTTCATCAAGGGCAAAGAGCCACAGAGACTGGTTTTAAGAATTTGTTGAAGCAATGATTCCCGGCCTTTGCTCCTCTAGAAATTTTGGGCTTTAACTCCAGCAGATCTAATCATCGTGTTCAATGTTCGGGGGTTTGTGAAAGTGAGAAGTTCAAAAGATCCAGAGGACCACAGATTGAGAACCACTGCGTTAAAACTACCACAAGGTGGATACTCAACACATCATCTCCCCAACCTAGTGGCCTCTGGGTTTTGGATGACAACTCCACTCATCCCCAGCCAGCACAAAGCAGAGCTGTAGAGTAGGTACACCAGACTTTAGACTCCGGCTCCTCTGTTTCTCCACTGTCTGGCTCCATAAATGGCAAATATGTGTTTATTAGTACAGTCAGCCCTCTGCATTTGCAGATTTCACTTTTGCAGATTTGATTATTCACGGATTATTTGCTGCTGCCTCCACTGCTGCCCTGCACCATTTTTAATAGGGACGGCAAGCTTTGCAAGACCGAGATACTGCGGACAAGGCTTGTAAGTGCCTGTTAGAAATGGCATAGGGCAGCAGTGGTGGTGGTAACAAGCTTCACCAGCTGCCCACTTCTACCTTGCGAGAGAACCCTGATGCCTCAAAGGCATCCATAGTGGGTTGAATATGTGGATCATACTTTTTTGTGTGTTAAATGTAGTTGGGCAGGGGAGGGTTATTTATGGTTTTTCCACTTTCATGGGAATCCTGCACCCCTGACTCCAGTAAATGTGGAGGGGTGACTGTAATACTAAATTTACTGCAGTAAAATAGCACAAGGCTTTTCATGAATCATCAGGCTACCTAGACTGACAGAACATAAAATATATTTATCTACAATTTCTGAACAAGAAACTTTCCTAAATTCTTATGAAAGTGTGAAAAACCGCGAACTAGGTATTTAATATTATAAGTTTTTATTTTGAAGCCAGAGTCAATACGTTTCTACAGACTCTGACTCCACCCAAAATTTCTTCTGCCTCCCCAGCCTTGGCATGAAGGAAGTTGTAGTTGCACAGACTGGGAAAGTGTCCAGTTGGCAAAGGCTGGCTTAAATGAGCAGGTTTGTTTGTATGCTGGAGGTTGTCTCATCCCGTGAGAGAATTTTTTATAAGAGCCAGACAGACGGATACAGGATGACTCATGAAGCCTTTCCCATCAAGTTCAAAATTTGAGTAGTCATCCTCGGTTTTACAAAGCTGTAAAATAACATCAGTCTTTCCTAGAATTACTGCACTTTTCCCCTCATGAGGCATATATACAAACGCCAGACAAGAAGTGCTCTGGCTGCTGCTGTTTGTTGCTTCTTTCCTGCCCTGGTTCTGGATGAGGCCCAATTGGCAGTTGGCAAAAGTGACTGCCGTTGAGGAGCTGCGATGGGACCTTTGAGGACTGGGAACTCACCCCCATCAGGGAGTCCCAGTGCTGAGGAGGGTAAGTGAGTTGATGGGGACCACGTTAAACCTTAAATCAGAATCATAGAGTTGGAAGAGACTTCAAGGACCATTCAGCCCAATTTCATTTGGCCATGCAGTAAGACACAGTCAGAGCACTCCCAACAGATGGCCAGCCAAATTCTCTTTAAAATCTTCAAAGAAGGAGACTCCGCCACACTCAGGCAGCAACATATTCCATTGTTGAACAGCTGTTATTGTTGGGAAGTTCTTCCTAATATTAAGGTAGAATCTTTTTTCCTATAGTTCGAAGCCATTGCTCCATGTCCTCGTCTCTGGAGCTGCAGAAAAAAAATTTGCCCCATGTTCCCGTTGATATTTAAACTCGGCTGTCATGTCCCCTCTTAACCTTCTCTTCTCCAGGCTAAATACAGCCGGCTCCCTAAGCCACTCCTCATAGGATTGCATGGTTTCCAGGCCTTTGACCCTTTTGGTTGCCCTCGCTCTTAATGTCTCTAGCTTTCCCTGTGTTCCACAGGACTTTTCATTGGGGCAACTGATGTTAGATCAAAGCAAAGGCTTTTCCAGTTTGGCCCCCTTTTCCCTGCAGCGGCCCTTTGAATTCCTCTGGAAAAGTCACAAGAAGGACTGTAGGGCAATATTATTTTCCTGCTCATATTCACACCAGCAGTTGACAACCAGAACCCTAATGCCTCTGATACAGGAGGTAGCATGCAGTTTTATGGCTGGTAACCTTGTCCTCAAGAAATTATTTAATATCTTGTTACAGCTGTTCTGATTGGTAGCCATCACTACATCTTTGGCAGGGAGTTTCATGGTTTAACGCTGTGCTATGTGAAAAAGTCCTTCCTTTTCTCTGCCCTTAATCTCCCACTCTTCAGCGTTCATGGAAGTGACCCCACTGGTTTCTAATATTATCAGAGCGAAAAGCTTGACCCCATTCACTTTGTCTGTTGGGAATTCCGTGGTGGAATACAAGACCGAGATGTGGGTTTGCTTGGGAGGGAGGGTGGGATGCGAGTCAGCAAAAGAGCCATTGCAAAATAGGCACTGCATCGTAGCACATGAAACTGGCATGTGGCTGTGCCAGCAGCTCAGAAATTCCAAGCTATCCTGTCTCTGCATCAGAACAGGAAGTCCTTGGAAGTGCTCACGTTTACAGGACCTGCACATTTGGGGGCTGACTGTCCTACATTTCCAATAGGTTGTTTGGGTGAAGCACACCTCAACTCCTGAAATATCCCTGCAGGCTTTGGCTTGTAGCCACGTAGAGTTTCATGTACGTGTCAGGTCTGTCCTCGACTCCTTAAGAAGCAAGGTTTTTCCAGCAGTAGAAACCTAATGAATACCGAGTCAGATCCTGGTATAGGCTTGCTCTGGGCCTCATTGCCATCGTAGGCAAATTTGATGAGGACACAAGAGAGAGCCTTCTCGGTAGCTGCTCCCGGGTTGTAGAATTTGCTTCTGCAGAAGGTTGGACTGGTTCCCTCTCTCCTTTCTTTTTGCTGGTAGACAAAGGCCTGTTTATTTAGGCAGGTAGGCCTTTGGCTTATAATTTATGTAACAGAAAGGGTTTTTAGTGGGATTGTGCTTTTTATTGTTTCTTGCTATGTTTTAATTGTGCTTTTTTGTTTATTTCTTATTTATTTATTTTGTTCATTTCTTGTTGAATGTGGGTTTTTTTTTAACTGAACTGACAGTTGCAGTACAGTCTCCTTATATGTAGGGTTCCAGGAACCCCCACGTAAAGCAAAAAACGCGAGGCATCACGTCCCATTACAGTCAATGGACACAATGTATGCATGGCTGCAAGCCACATCCATTGACTATAATGGAACATGATGCCCTGTGCAAACTTGTGCCCATGTGTGTGAAGGCTATGCAGAAGAAGGATCCACTTGACTATTTTTTAAATTTGGTACAAATAATTTTTTTAGCTTTATGCTGTTTTTTAAATGCTTACAAGCTGCCCTGGGTCCTGTACAAGGAGAAAAGTGAAATATAGGTTAAACAAAGAAAGAAAGACAAAAAGAACCTCTCTAGTGCTGTCCAGTAGTCTCTACCTCATCCACAGTTTCACTTTCTCTAGTTTCAGTTACCCATGGTCCAAAAATATTAAGAGGAAAATTCCAGAAATTCATAAGTTTTAAATTGCATGCCATTCTGAGGAGCATGATGAAATCTCATGTGTCCCACTCTGTCCTGCCAGGGATGTGAATCAGCCCTTTGTCCAGCGTATCTGCTCTGTATAAGCTACCTGCCTGTTAGTTGCTCAGTCGCCATCTCAGTTATCGCATTGACTGCCATGGTATCACCCTGCTTGTCTTCAAGTCACCCTTATTTTACTTATGTCTGTTTTACTTATAATTATGTATGTGTAGGAAAAATGGTATATTTAGGCTTCGTCTCTACCCGTGGTTCCGGCATCTACTGGGGGTCTTGGAATGTGCTGCTATACTGTCACTCCTGACTGGCTGCAGGTCTCCAGTGTTTCAGTCAGGAATCTTTCCTAACCGTGGCTGAAAATGGTCGTGAGATCTCCTGAATGCAAAGCATGTACTCTGCCAATGAGCTGGTGCCTGTCCCCTTATCTCAGAAGTGGAGGAACTGTAGTTTTCAGGCTGCATGTGCCCCCCAACCCCAGTTCTGCAGCCGCCAGGAGACACTCCCCAAGATCCTGGAATCCAAATTCCTTTAAAAAAAAAACTTTGGGGGTAAACAATTGTTTGAAACCGCTATGGAGTGTTTCAAGTGGATTTGCTCTGTCCCTAAAGGACAGTTTGAGTCAGCACCAAATGTGATGTCACATCATTTCTGGATCAGCCAAAATGCTTCTGTGGGGATGAGTGGGTGGGTCGGTGGGTTGTTTGGTGGCAAAAATTAGCGAACCACCTCCAGTGCAGTTGCCCAGCTGTGCCTTATCTGCACCCGGTTATTCTTAGTCCCTTTTGTGGCCAAAGAGAAGCGATTTCCTCATTCCATTGCTGTGTTGTTATCTCAGCCAAAAGTCACCATGCATTACTGAAAACATGTGGGCATGCGATCTTTCAGTATTTTAAACACCTACTCAATTATGGTGAATTTTTACCTATTCCACCAGGCAGCCTGAATATCTGTGTTCAATAACATACTTGAGAAATAAACAAAAAAAAGTTCTTTAATGCTAGAACTGTGTTCTTTGATGTAAAAGATTAGCCCTGGCTCTTGATTTTGTGGTCTTGTTTTGGCCTGGAGCCATTTTGTGCTCTCTTCTGAATGTGGTGGTTCAGCGAAAACCATTTGTGGAAGCCTTCCTCTGTTTTATGTGTCCAAACCAGAAGTGTTTGGGGTTGAAACAAGTCACAGAGGTGTATGCAGGTTGAGTGTCCCTTATTCAAAATGTTTGGGACTAGAGGTGTTTCAGATTTTGGATTTTTTCAGATTCTGGACTGCCTGTATACTGTTCTTTCAACTCAAGGTACACTCGTGCATCAGTTCTTCTCCTCTTGCCTTCTTCCTGTAGGGAACATAAGGAATTACAGAAGCTTACACGTGCTGCTTGCAAAGTCCCTCAGTCAGCTTGGTGCCTTTTCTTCCCCCTCTCGGCTTGCTTTGGACTGCGTGTACACTGCTTGCAAAGCAAGCTGAGGTGGGGGAAAGGGGACTGAGAGACGTTGCAAGCAGCGTGTATGTGCAGTCATAGGCAGGCTTCCATGATCCCTTCACGTTCCCTATGAGAAGAGGGTGGCTCCTGCTTTTCAGAAATTTCGGACTTTGGAGCATTTTGGACTTTGAGATAAGGGATATTTAACTTGTGTTGATTCTGGCTTAATGGGTCTTTTGTAACAGAAAGCCCGAATACTCTTCCTCTGAAATAGGAACCGTTCTTCTCAGTTGACAGAGAGATACATAGGCATGTTTGTTGGATGGAGCAGGGAAACTGCCATGGGTGGAGAAGGGGTTAATTTGCTTCCAAGTGATCTCAGAGGACTGTCTGTACCCTCTATGCTGCATC
This sequence comes from Cyclura pinguis, assembly GCA_030412105.1. Taxonomy (NCBI): domain Eukaryota; kingdom Metazoa; phylum Chordata; class Lepidosauria; order Squamata; family Iguanidae; genus Cyclura; species Cyclura pinguis. The sequence continues at coordinate 4,677,981 of CM059601.1, forward strand.
CTTGGGTTGTTTTTCTTTTTAATTTCTTTTTGTTAAAAAGGCCCCTCTGTGCCTCATAGGAATGGAGGGGTAATGGTGCCACTTTTTTGGTCTCACTGGGCCCTTTTAGGCTCAAGAGAGGCCTTTATTTTTCTAACTAGGAAGTGAACCAGGGGCCATCTTCCACTTGTTGTTATAAACCACCTTCAACTTATAGGGGCCCTGTGAATGAGAAGCCTCCACATCATCCTGTTACCTAGAGTCCTGCTCAGGACCTGCAAACTCAGGGTGGCTGTGGCTTCCCTAATGGAGGCTACCCACTTGTAATGCACTCTTCCTCTTTTCCTACTGCCAAGCCTTGCCGAGCTTTCCGATGACTCGTTTTGTCTCATGATGTGGCCAAAGCATGATGGCCTCACTTTGGTCATTCTGGTTTCTGGGGTCTTCTAGTACTTGTACTGCGACAAACAATGGGAGGCATGGCAGGCCTCTGCTTTTCGGCAGTGCTCTACTCCCTAACCTGTCAAATAAGAGGAGGGGGGTACGTGTAAAACCACTTTTGTTAAAAAAAAAATCCCTCTCCCCAAATTTAGGAAAGTTGGGGAGCCCCCAGGGGCCTCAGAAATGAGCTTGGGGGTCTGCATGTGGCCAAATATTCATTTTTTATGTTATTAATTGTATTGTTTTTAAAATTCTGAGCCACTTCGAGTCCCAATTTTGGGGGAAAAGAGGGAAATAATAATAGTAATAATAATGGCTGCACTTCCCTACCTTCCAGTGTGGAAAAAGGACAGTGTTCTTCTAAAGTGTATCCAGAAGATCCAGAAATGCCAGGGTTAGGTGTGGCACCCTACTCTGGAAAGCACAATGAAAGCACGATCCAGTCCAAAAAGGAAAGATGCATTGGCAAGGCAAAGCAAAGGGGGGGAAAAGTGTCTAAACGTCTAAAGAGGATGTTTCTTTCTGTAGCAAGCAAATTGTTTGTGGTTCCCGTTAAGCTCATGGCTGATACTGTCCAATTGGTCACTAATGAATTCCAGCTCTACTTCACTTGCAGGGTCTCCCCATGCCCCCCGCTGGAACTTTTGTAGTGGTTGGAAGTAGGGCAGCTGCGATCTATTGTCCATGTCAGTTGAAACGCTAGCCTGTCTGCTTTCTGCGTGATCCCGTTTTTAATCAATGTGCCCCTTTATTCCCTTGTCTGGAGACACTCGTGCAAACAGCAGAAGGGCATTGCTGGCACAGGATGGCCTCTGTCTAACAGGGGGGAAAAAAGGACAGGCCAGTGAATGAGACACGCCAGGATGTCAGTTTGGTCAATAACAAGGACAGAGCTGGCTGGCCCCAGGCCTTCTCTACAAGGCAGCCGTTCCCACCCATTTTGAGGAGGGCCTCTGCTTCACATCCCTGGATGGGGATGGGGTGGCAGATACCTGCAAGCATGTGTGCCTTTTTGTTTCTTTCACAGCTTCCTCTCAGTTTTCTGGGGGGCCAGCAGGTTGCAAACACCCTGCCTCTCAGAAACTCTTCTGCCACATTCAACTCAGGACAGGGGCACTTTGTAATCTTTGGCCGTGGGCTAAAATAAGCTCTCAGTTCCAGCATTCCTGCTGGGTCGTGAGAGAGAGAGAGAGAGAGAGAGAGCTTCTTGGCAGCGAACTGGCACCTGACTTTTATTACCCCGGCAGCAGATGAGAGCAATTGGAGAGGGCAACAGATATTCCCAGCTTAGTCCCATTTGCCGAGAGGGCACAGTGGCTGTTACCATTCCAGACTGGCCGCTACTGTCATTTTCACGTCAGCTGTCCCACAAGCACCTCCTTTCTCGGTGATCCCTCGACCTCTGGGAGCTGCAAACCTTCCGCTTCTCTCCTGCAGGTCTTTTCAGCCGAGCTTCCGGACTCAATCCACGGAATGGAACCTCAGGCATCAGCCAGGCTCAGTTCCAGGAAACGGAGGAAAGATGGGGTGGGACCGAATGGGGCGACAGAGACAGATGGCATCCCCCTGAAAATGCCAAGGAGCTGCTTGGTAAGTAGAAAAGCCTGGCAGGGAGGGGTATGTCTCTGTGCACGTGGAGCTGGTGGTCAGGGTTTAACTTCCAGAAAGGTGGAAAGAAATGTACTTAGTTCAGCCATTTCTGTACTACACTCTTATAGTGTTATTGTTCCACTTTCAACATTCTCTGGAGTCCTGGGCTTTGCAGGTTAGGGAAGGGCCTTAGAGGTTTCTCTAAAAGTTTTCTCACAGAGTTTTCTCTGTGATAACTTCTGCAAAGCAGTCCAGCAGGTCATGGACTGCTGTTCTTTTCAAAAGCACCTCCAGTAGCAGTTTTGATTGCATGGAGCTCCTGAGTGACGTGTATTCCACCAGAGCAAAATCATAATCCCGTACTTTGCCTTTAAGTCCATAATGTGATCGCTCCCTCCGGCCCCTCCCAGAGAAAGCCCGCATGTTCCAGCAATCATTCTCTCCAGCTGTCACCCGAGAGCAGCTCTTGCCATAATTTCATTGGAGAAATCCTGAAGCCTTCCTGTCTCCTATCAGATATCAACTGGTTACCATTTCCACCTCTCTTTAGCTGGCTTCCCAGCTCTTCCACACCCAAAAGAAAGGGGGACGAGACGTTGACATTCTTGTATCACCTGGAGTACTCCAGTCCTGTAGTCAGCATTCTTAACAAGGACAACCTGCAACAAAATGTTGCAGTATGTCCTCAACCCCTGATAGAATATTCCTCTTTGATAGGCTGGCCAGCTAACTTTGCCCTCCTCCAGGAGACAGCAAGGTGTTAGGGCTGGGAAGGGTGGAATTGCAGCCCTCCAGGTGTTATTGAACTGTTAACTCCCAGCATTCCTCACCATTGGCTGTGGTGGCTAAGAGTTGGTGGAAGTTGCAGTCCCACAGATTGGGAGGTCCATAATTTGCCCACCTCATCATTCCAGGTTTAAGTCGGCTGATTCATTCTCTTCCTTCCCATCCCCTAAGGTTTTCCAGATGATACTCTGTATTCTACAGCTCTTGAAAAGCAGAAAGAATGTTGAGTTTACATCAGGCTACTTAAGGTGCCCTTTTTGAAGTCATTTTAAACATTATGGGGTGGTTTCCCAAAAACATGGATTCCCCCAAACATAAAAGCAATGGTATGTTGCAATGGCAAAGTCTGGAAAATTTCTCTCTCTCCATTCTGAACTGCTGCCCCTTTACCACAGCGTTTTGGGTTGGTTGACAGCACAGAGACATGGAGGCCTCCCTTAGAGGTATAATAATAAATACACCCCATCTAACGTGCAGCTTCCTTTACGAAAGACCCCAGACACCCTTACTCCCACCTTGTGGTACGTTTTGTAGGAGGGCGTTGTGGAAGAGAGAGGAGAGGCATGTTGAACTTATACCATCTTCTTAGTTTCATTATGATTCTAGTTTTCTTGTAAGTGGAGGAACACTGTGGCAGGGAAGGTTTAGTGCAGAATGCGGGGAGATAAATTTCTACAAATAGGGTGATACCTGTGTGATAAATCTTCAGATTCTCAGATGAAGAATGTCCGCGTTCTTCAGTAAGAGAAGCTGTTGTCATGAATAGATAAATTTGCATTAGATTAAGGGGCTTACCATGATTCTAGCATTCCTGTGAAGTCCTGGCACTTGGATTTTCATGAGGTAGTTAGAATTTTCTACTAGAGAACTGCAATATCTCTGCAAACTATATATTCCAGGATTTCCTAAGATGTGGCCATGGCAGTTAAAATGGTATAGTAATGCTATACTTGCATAAAGCGAAAGAGCCCCAGGTTGGATCACCTTATCCAAAACATTTGGGGGCCAGTTTTCATTGAGATACACTGTGGTAGTCTGCTTCAATTCAAGAAAAAAAACCTAAAGGAAGAAGGGAGGAGAAGAATATTTTGTGACATCTTTGAGACTTAATCAGTTAATTTCTTGATAAGCTTTCCTGGACTAAAGCCCACTTCTTCATATACACTTCTTTGAGGCTGTAGCCCAAGAAGGTTTGTACATTAGGAAAAACTTCCTAATGGTAAGAGCAGCTCAGCAATGGAATCTGCTGCTGCCTGGGAATGTGGCAGAGTCTCCTTCTTTGGAGGTTTTTAAACAGAGGCTGGATGGCCATCTGTCAGGAGTGCTTTAATGGTGTATTCCTGCATGGCAGAATGGGGTTGGACTAGATGGCCCTTGGGATCTTTTCCAGCCTTACGATTCTGTGAAATAAATGAGTTAGTCTTAAGGGTGCCACAAGAGTCCTTTTTCCCTCTTTCTTCTGCTCTTTTATACTGACCCGTTGCAAGACCTTCGAACAAATTTCCCTCCTACTGCTTGGGGATCTTTTTTTTAAGATGGGTGTACTGTGCCTTGACCCTCATTTCCCCCATGTGTCTATGGCACCTTTATACAAACACAGGATAACACTATTTTCGTCACGCTGGTCTTGAGCACCTGTTCAGGGCTGAGTAAAGAAACTGGGACTTTTTTCCCTCTAATTCAAGGTAAACCTATTTCCTTGGCAACTTTTTGAACCTAGGGGCTCAGGGAGCCGGCTCCATTTTCCGATGAGGTTGAGATGGACTACAGCAAGCCATACATCCGGGTGACGTTTGAGGAAGCAACGAAAGGGACACCACGTAAGTAAACTCTCAAAGGAGCCCACATGAAGTTACGCTGGGTGTACTTTATTCCCCCCCCCCAAATCTCCCATCCTGCTCCCCTCAAACTCTCATGGGTGTGGCCAGGGCAATCAGTGATACTGAGATTTGGGGAGTTGTGGGGGCAGGATTGCTGACCATAGCAGATGCAAAATTTCCTATTTGTTTTCCTGCTTCTCCATCCAGGAGAAGCATGCGATTGCTCACAGGGTCACCTCAGCCCAGGCGCCATTATGCATAGCCCCATGCTATTTGTTCCCAGACCCACAGATTTCTGTGCAGAGCCAGGATGGGCAAAACACTCTCCAGGTATTTTTGATCTGCATGTTCCAGAATCCTTAGCTGGTTAGTTGTAGAACAGGTTGAGCCTCCCCCATTCAGAAATCCAAAAACCGAGACTTTTTGATGCCAACCGCCCACTTCTACCTTTGCAGTGGTGGCTACGGCATTCTTGCTTGTTTGTTTCTCAGATCCTCACTCTCTTTTTGCCACTGACCACCCACTTCTGCCTTCAGAGTGGTGACTGCAATGCTCCTGCTTGTTGTTGTCTCAGATCTGAGAGCACAGCAGGTGCTGACTCAAAGCCAGAAGTGGGTGGCTGGCAGCAAAAAGAGAGACTGAGTGTGACAGGCCCTTCCTTCTCTTAGATTAGTGTAGCAGTTCCCTAATCTGTTAAGGCACCCTGTCTTAACCACACAGCTCTGCCTCCCCCTTATAACAACACCTTTGTGTAAAAAGGTGAGGGTTTTCAGTGGTTATTTAGAAACACTTAATAATTTTATGGTAGCATGTTTTCTTTGTTGCCTGATGTACTGTATACAACTCAAGCCAATTCAGAATTTACGAAGATAAACTGTAGCATTTTATTAAGATAACAAGAATAAGGTAGCATATTAGAGTTCATATATAATTCCATGTTGATATATTTCTTCAGTGCACTCTTTAAACCACATGTGTCAAACACAAGGCCCGCGGGCCAAATCCGGCCCGCCGGATCATTTCATGTGGCCCTCACACCTCTCCGGCAGCTGTGGCTGGGGGGGCAGGAAAAGGCACAGAGAGGGGCTGGGGAGCAGAAAGTGACACATTTTGGATATACTGACCAATTCTATGTCACTTTACAGAGGTATAGGGACCACAAACTATGATCAAATAGCCCCAAAATGTCCAAGAAAAGAAAAGTTGATACCGAGGGAAGGCAATGTAAAAACCAGTAATAATTGAATGCTGAGGCAATTATTTCATATGATAAAAGAGTAGATACATTTATATAGTCTTACAGATACAACCGGCCCTTTGAGGGCAGCCATAATACTGATGTGGCCCAAGATGAAATTGAGTTTGATACCCCTGCTTTAAACAGTATTAACAGTTAACTCCTTGCTCAGAAACAGTTCAACGTGTTTTGACTTTCACAAAAGCCACAATTATTGTACAATAGCACTTTGGCTAAACTGCAACCAAAGGCTTAAGCCCCAATTTAGGTCACACTCTCTGATCAGATCCTACTAGGGCTTAGTTACTCTTCCAGCTCTTAGTAGGCTACCACTGAGAACTAAACCTCCCAACACAGCTGCACTCTGTGGCTGACTGAGGGACTCTACTGCCTAGGACCCTACTAGGTTCTCACAGAAGGAATTAATACTGATAGGTACTTGGCTTTATATAGCTTTTTCTCTCAGCCACTAGCCCTCCCACATGCGACTGGGCTGGGTTTCTCTCCGGAGGAGCTGTTCTGGTTGTTTAACAACCTGCTTCCAGGCTGCCCTGGCACTTCAGATAGCCACAGCCCTGAACTTTGTCACACTGAGGTTCTGTGAAGTGGCAGGAGGTGTGGATTTGTGCTGAGCATTGTGCTTGGATTCATGCCATTTCACAGATCCTCAGTCTGTCTCCGGCCTCGCATCGCATACGTAATAGAAGTAGCAAACAAACAACGTGTGAGGCTATTGCAGAAAGGTACTGTATCCCAAAATCCGAAGGAATTTAAAAATATAGAACACTTCCGGTCTCAAGTATTTTGGGTAAGGGAGGCTCAGCCTGTAGAATTGACAATAACTTTATTTATACCTCACCTTTTCCTCAAAACTGGGACTCAAGGCAGCAAGGGCTGGTTGGAGCAGAAGTCCACCAACACCTGGAGAGCTACATTTTGCCCAACTTTGTCACAGAGCAGAGGTGGGGAAAGTGACTGTGGGCGTCATGTGCTCCACAAGCCATTTTTGTGGTCCCGAAAGGGCTCCTCAGCATCCCCCCCCAATTTTTTTTTTTGAGAACAAATTGAAAAAGAATTGCTCCAGAATACTCCCCACAATCCCCTGTAGTGGGCATGGGGGACAGTTTTGGAGGCCCAGATCCATTTGGGGCACAAAATAAGACTTTACTTTCAAACAAAGGGACCCAGTTGACTTCTGTGTCACTTTCTGTTGGCCTCTCCTGGGCTTAAAAGACTCTAAAGAGGGCCAGAAAATAAGTAAAAATGGCCATCATGCCCTCTAGGGGACAATGAGCACGTTTGAGAGCAAAAGTGTTTTCTTAAAAAATCTTTTGAGGGAGGATTTTTGTTGCTGTGTGCCTTCAGGTCGTTTTTGACTTACACCGACCCTGAGGTAAACCTATTATGGGGTTTTCTTGACAAGATTTGTTCAGAAAGGAGTTTGCCTTTGCCTTCCTCTGAGGCTGTGAGAGTGTGACTTTCTCAAGGGTCACCTATGAGTTTTCACAGCTGAGAGGGGATTCAAACCCAGATCTCTAGAGGCATAGTCCAACACTCAAACCACTACGCTGGCTCCTTTTCGGGAAGGATGTTAAAGGCCAAGGGGCTATTGTTCTTCAAGATGGTGAGGAGCAATAAGACCCCCTAGCCCCCATCAGTTGCCCACCCTGTTGCAGAGTATCAGGATCACTAGGTCCTAGACCAGTTTGCCTTTAATTTCTCAAAAAGCAGTGTTTTACTACTCCTATTTTTGTTTGCAGCTTCCAAAAACAGTCAATAAAAGAAGAAACCTTGAACAACCCAGTTTTAAAAACAATTAAAAGCCCCAGATAAAGCAATATAAACTCATTTAAAAGACATATAAGAGTTTAAAAAGATAAAGCATCCCAATAAAATGTTCCCTGATTACATATTAAAATCTGCCTGATCAGAAATGTTTTTGCCTGCTGGTGAAAAGAGAGCAGGGAGGGGGCCCGCCCGGCCTTCCATGAAAGGGGGTTCCAGCGGGTTGGGGAGCAGCCACTGCGAAGGCTCTTCCCCACATCCTCATCAAGTGAGCCTGGGATGGTGAAAGGACCGAAAAAAGTTTTCCCCTGCAGATGGTAAAACTCTGGCAGGTTCATATGGGGAGATACAGTCTTTCAGATCGTCTGGGTCTAAGCCATATAGGGCTTTATAGGTCATGACCAGCACTATGAAGTGTTCCTTGTTAAAAGTTACGTGCCCCCTGTAACTGGCCCCAGTCAATTCCCAAAACTGGACCAGTCTTTTAAAAATCTGACCGTGCGGCCTCCTGCTCCCAGCAGCCTTGTGCAAGGAAAGCCACCGGCTCCTTAGTTCTCTCCTTCCTCAGCTGCCTGTCAACAAATCCCTCCCTGAACAGAGGTAAGAAATGCCAGGGCTTCCTTTTGCAGACGGGGTGTGTAGCATCGCCTCCCCTCGACCCAAACCTGCTTTCACAATGGAACCCACCAAATCCCCATAATCCCTCTGCTAGTAGCCACAGGGTCATTGGAGGTGAAGCTAAACCCTTGGGGATCAGGCATCGCTTTGCGCGGTAGGTAAGGAGTGGCGTCTGACAAGGGGAAAGGCGGAGAGGGAAGAAAGCAGAAAGAATTTAGCACGAATCAATCCCCCAGTGACTGAGAGCAGCAAGCAAGCAAGCATTCCGAGGGTACTGGCACAATGGGAGCTTCCTTAGATGGTTTCCCTGTCATTCTTTCTTGAGCTAGAATTCAGCGGACCAGCGACACGGGCTAATTCCGTCCCTGGCATCCCCGAGTTCACCAGCAGGTGCAGACTCTAAGGGCCCTATCACACTGTGTTGTTACAGCACTGTTATTCCACTTTAACTGCCGTGGCAACATCCTATAGAATCCTGGGATTTGCTGTTTCAGGAGGAGCATTTAGAATTCTCAGCCAAAGGGCTCTTGGGCCTCACTAATCTACCAACCCCAGAAGTCCACAGCATGTTGTCAGGGCCGTTAAAAGTGGAATAATAGCACTATAATGGTGTAGTGTGAGGTGAGCAGTTGTCAGGCCAGAGGTGGGCAGTTGTCAGGCATTAGGGGGCTGCCTTGGCCTCCAACGATACTGCAAGTCCCCCCAGGGGATGCAGAGAACAATTTTCCAGGGATTTGATCACTTCCGGCTCACTTCCTGTTTGAAGAAATGCCTCTCCTTGGCCTAAAATTGCTGGGACAGGAAATAGGGCAAAATTGCCTTCCTAGTCCAGCTACAGAGCACCTAGGGGCACAATGATTTTGTTGAAAGAAAATACAAGAAAAGATTTGGAAGGACCTAGGGACCACTTGTAACCTGTGGGCTACACTTTCCCCTTTCCTGCTCTAAACAAAACTGTTCCTGATTGGAACATTGGTCTCAGGGCGCAACATTATAATGATAAATAACTCAGGGAAGGGCAACTGGGGAAGGACCTGGGCCATTTTCTATTGTTTATTATTTATTTGAGATACTTCTGCATCACCTCCCAGCCCACAAGAGCTCCTGAGACAGTGAACAAATAAAAACAGTTAAAACTTTACAAAGATAAACATGTTTTAAAAACACATAAAAGTACTTTTAAAATGTGTAAGACAGTGTTAAAATACAAATTAAAAGCAGTTAAAATGGAACGATTTAAAATGTTAAAAGTTATGTGAAACAGCTGTGGTGTCACCAGTGTGACTGGAAGTGGCATCACATTTAATTTTTGGCCAATTTTCAACTGTATTAGTGTTTGGGGGTGTTCTAAAGGTTTTGAGTGCATTTTGCAACAGGTTTGAGCCATTGGGAGGGACTGGAGGGGAGTCGCCAAGAAACGTATTAATGAGGAGTGGAGTCTGAAGACTTTAAGAGCTTCGAATTGGGGCCCGCTGGACCGTACCTAGTCTGTGGACCTCACTTTCCCTGCCTCTGATTTCATGGGTTTCCTCCAATGTCTGAAAACCACACCCTGCCTTTCCGCTGTCTGCACAGGTATCCTGCCACTCACCATACGCGCAACCTGATATCATCATCTGTATGTAGGTGGGTAGTAACTGGAGCTTGTAGAAGTTACCTTTTTGGGCTACCTCTGCCTGTTGTCTTCCCAGGTAGCTTTGCCAGTGACCTTGCTGGTTGAGGTCTTCTAGTCCGAAAACAGTAACTTTTCCTCACTTTGGCTCTGATAGTCACATGGTGGAATTCTCCCAGCTCACAAAATAGCTGTGCCATGTTGGATCTCTTTATCCAGACACTGTTCTGGTGTTACAGTTGTCCTATATGGAAAGCATTTTTCCAAAAAAAAAAAAAAGATGTGGGTAGATTTCATGTTAACATTACTGCAGTCCATGTAGGAAAACCATAATGTGAGAAGGAACACTCCTTGTTTACTTCCCAAAGAGGGAAATGTGAGAAGGCTTACCCGCTTGCTCTGCACATTCTGTGCTGCTCCTCTTACAGAGAACCTGTCTCTTGTTACGTGTTTGGGTTTGGGGTATGTTTGAGTTTTGTTAAGATTGGCCCGCAACCAAGGCCTGGTTCATAGGCTCACGTTGCATTTCAGGAATCACTTCTATATGGTCTTGTTACAGAAAGGAAGTTCCAGAATTTGAGCAAAGGATGTTGGTTCTTCAACCAGAATGAGAGCCTCTGTAATTCAGTAAATAGAACCTTGAATGTTTGCTGAGGTAGGAGAGTTTACTACTTTGGACTACAATCCCAGTATTCCCAACCAGCATGGTCTCTGGCCATGATGATTGGGTAAATTGGAAATTGTAGTACAGAAACCTAAATTTTTCAAGCTCTGGATATTGGGATGTGTTGGAGGCACTTGGTATAGATCTTTGTGGGAATTGTAAACCATTTTATATACAGGTTTAGTTCGAACGACCATCTTTAAATAGCTGAAGGGATGTATGTAGAAGATGGAGCAAGCTTGCTTTTTGCTGCTGCAAAGAGCAGAACACGCATACCGGTGGATTCAAATCACAAGGAAAAAAGATCTACCGTAACATTGGAAAGAACTTTCTGATGGTAAGAGCCATTTGACAGTGGAATGGACAACTTGAAAGGTAGTTGACTCTATCTTTGGAAGACTTTACTCAAGAGGTTAGATGACTGTCTCTTAGGAGTGCTTTAGTTGTATCTCCCTGCATGTCAGGGAGATGAGTAAGATGGCTGTTGCTGCTACTTCTAATCCTACAATTCTGTGAATCTTTTTTTTCTTTTCTTTTTTAGCTGACAGACCTGTCAGAGTTTATGCAGATGGAATTTTTGACCTTTTCCACTCCGGACACGCCCGGGCCCTGATGCAGGCAAAAAACCTCTTTCCAAACACATACCTCATTGTGGGAGGTAGGTAGAGTTCACTTTAACATTTTCAGCATTTGAAGGTGGGGTGGAGGAGAAGAAGATACTCGGCTATGCTGAAAACCACAGTTGGACCAAGGAAGTGAACAGAGAGAGAATCCTTTCCCCTTGTCTAATACATCAGAAGTTGGAGTAGTTGCACTTTTCTCACCCCTGTGGAGCCAGCATGATGTAGTGGTTTGAGCATTGGACTTTGATTCTGGAAACCAGAGTTTGAATCCCTGCCGGGGCTGTGGAAACTCACTGGGTGACCTTGGCCAAGTCATGTTCTCTCAGCCTCAAAGGCAAAGGCCAGCTCCATCTGAACAAATTTGTGATAGGTTCATCTTAGGGTTGCCATAAATCAGAAGCACCTCGAAGGCACACAGCTGTGTACCAGAGTTCAGAAACAATATTGACAGGCTGGAACATGTCTAGAAGAGGGCGATCAAAATCGTAGGAGGCCTGGAAACCATGAAGCCCTATGAGAAGCAGCCTAGGGAGCTGGGTATGTTTATCCTGGAGAAGAGAAGGCTGAGAGGTTGATATGACAGCCGTCTTTAAATATTTGAAGGGATGTCATACGGAGGATGGAGTAAGCCTGTTTTCTGCTGCTCCAGAGACTAGGACACAGAACAAGGGTTTCAAACTACTACTGGAAGTTTCCATCTAAACATTAGGAAGAACTTCCTGACAGAGCAATTTAACAGTGGAATATGGTGCTCCCTGAGAGTGTGGTGGAGTCTCCTTCTCTGGAAGTTTTTAAACAAAGGCTGGATGGCCATCTGCTGGGAGTGCTTTGATAGCATATTTCTACATGGGAGAAGGGGGTTGGACTGGACTGCTCTTGTGGTCTCTTCCAACTCTCCAATTCTTGTCAGGGTTGTTGCCGGGCAGGCAAAAGTTTCCTCTGAGTGGAGGGCAGAGGGAAGAGGTGGTGTGGCCAGACAGCCAGGTGCAAGGCCAGCAGAACCAGAGCACTGATTGGGTCACCCCACATGTTACAGGGTGACAAGGTAGCATAAAAAGGCTGGTGTTTGCCTTGACCTGCTGCCAGTTAGCTGCCCTAGCTGGACCTGCCATGCCCTTGGCAGTATACTGTTTGTAAGGGGAAATGCTGCCTGATTTTACTCCGTTATCGTTTTTCTTCCTGTCTAATTGCTGGCAAGTTCGCATATTTTTGCTAAGCTTTATCTTGGAGTCCGTCAATAAATCAGTACTCTAAGCCTAACTAACGAGCCTCTGGAATTTTTCCTGCTTCACTGGGACTCTCTTCTGCAGCAAAGCTTTGCTTCACAGATAGCACTCTGCTCATGCTCAGAGGAGCCAAATCCTGCCAACCCTGACAATTCTATGATTCTGGGAGCAACAACAATTCTGGTAGAAGAGGGGTGAGGAAAATGCGACCACCCCAGCCTGAGATCACCAAATACTACATTCTGACCTCCCACAACTGGTCTAGGCCCACAGGAACCCTCTATTTAACAAGGAAATAAATCAGAAGTTACCTTGCTCTTGCTATTTGCCACCAAGTTGGCCTTCACTTACAGCAACCTTGTGAATGAGAAACTTCTAAAACATCGTGTTATCAGCTGCCCTGCTTGGATCTTGCAGGGTCAGGGCAATCATGACTTTCTTGACTGCATCAATCCACCTGTAATGTGGTCTTTTTCCTTACTGCCTCTCACTTTATCCTTTTGAATAAATCAAACTGTGTAAGAATTTGACCAAAGTGGCGTAAATATCTGGAAGGCACTGGATCTCGTCACAGTATCGTCAGGCCTGGTTTAGTACTTGGTTAGAGGACTGCTAAGGAATTCCAGGTGCTGTAGGTTATATTCAGAGGAAGGCAATGGCAAACTGTCTCTGAGTATTCCTTACCTTAAAAAACCCTTTGTAATTCTTGGGGTTGCCATAAATTAACATGTGCCTTGAAGGCTCTTTTTGGATGAGTCATGTTGACTCATGAGCAGTCTAAAGTACAATAGCCTTAGTTTAGTTGTTTTGGATTTTAAGGGGAGTTCAGATCTGATTTGCTGTCAAATCACCCCCACCCTCTTTTTTTTCTGTCTGTGCTACCCACAGAACTCTCCTCCAGCACCACATTTCAGATGAATTGATCTTCCTGTCAGCTTGCTTTGCTACCCAGCTTTCACAATCATACATAGGGGATTAGGGGTGCAAGACCCCCGCAAAAGTGAAAAAACACAGATTAAAAAAAATAATGAATGCTATTTTTTTAAAAGCTAAGAACAATTCTATAGGGATCTCTAGGTTCTCCAGGGAATTCTGTGGTCAGCTTTCAATGGAAGTGGGCTGCAGAGTCTCGCTGGAAGATCCAGCAGTTACAGAAGTGTTTTCTCTAGGTAAATCTCTAGGTCCTCCAGCACAACTCTGTGATCCAGTTCTGCCAAAAGTGGACCATAGAATCATGGTAGAGGACCTAGAGATTCCTAGGGAGAACATATTTTCCATGACAGAGGCAAATAGGGTAAGTGTTTTTTTTAAAAAAAAAAAGATAAAATCAAATCACCCATGAATAAATCAAATCTGCAAGTGCTAAATCTGCAAAAGTGGAGGGCCCACTGTAGTATGGCATGGCTGATCCTGACTGTGGTATTTAATTCTATATCTTTACACTTGAGGAACTTACCTAGTTCCTTCATTGCTGTCCTCCCGAGTCTTAAATCTTCTTCTGATTTCTTAGCTACGCCCTCCATTTTGCTTTGTGACTGAGCCAAGATATAAAAAGTCTTCCGCAATTTCAGTAACTTCACATTCCCGTTTTATGTTATGTAAAAAATCTTTGGTCACTTCCTTGTTAAATAAAGGCTTTGTCAAAGAAAAAGGGATTGAAAGTTTGATTGGGCATAGAACAAAAATTCTTAGAATCCCTTCCTGTTGGCCATTCTGAGAAGAGCTTTTGGAAGTGAAGTATAAAAACATCAGCAAGGTGAAAGATTCCTCAGCCAGTTCTGAGCCAAAATTCATTTAACCCAAAATTGGCATGGAGCATCTGTTCAGAGAAGTGAGTTAAATCAATATATCCCCTGTTGCAGGTTGAATTCACTTCAGGTTTTGTTGAGCAAGATAAAGGCCATTTCTGCACTACACTCTTATAGCGCGATTATTCCACTTTCAACATCCTATGGAATCCTGGGGTTTGCAGTTTCGGGAGGGGCCAGCTGCTGCAGAAATGGCCAAAGAAATGGTTGTGTTAATCCAGGGATGGAAAATATCTAAACGTACAGGTGCTGGAGGACTGTAGTCCCCTTCATTCCTTGACATTGGCTGTGGTGGCTGGGGTTGATAGGAGTTACAGTTCAACAGCATTTGCAGGATCATATTTTCCCCACTCTTGCATGGAAAAATGTCAAAAGTAAAGACTGGACATCTCTGACTACAGACAGTTACTGTTTGGACTGCTCCTCCCAGAATCCTCTAGTCAATATGGCTTGTGGCCATGCTGGCTGGAGAAAATTTTGAGAACTGTGGGCCAAAAAAAGTAACTTTTTAAAGATCTTTCTCCAAGTTGGCCATCATGCTGGTTACATGTTGGGTTCTGCTGGCTGTTTGCCATAATAAATGAAATGCATGCATGCATGCATGCATGCATGTTGGGCAAAAGACCTCTTGGGATAGGTGGGTTACATGGAGAGGTGTGGAGAGAGACTGAGGGGTGACATCATGCAAGGGGTCTAGCAGGAAAGCCCAGAAGTGACAGCACAAGTGACAATTGGCGTTGTGGTGGGAACCGTGGGGTCTTCCGCATATCCCGCCATTCCCCACTGTTGGCTGTGCTGTCCTGTGTCTTGCCATCCAATGAGAATTGCATGGGAACATGATTTCCACCCCACTAGAAGGGAACAGGTGACCTTAAGACGAATGTTTGTGTTTCTTTTTATATGTATCTAATTTTTATTAGCAGTTTTTCCAAATGCCCTAGAAATACAAGAAGAAAAAGAAAGAAAAATAGGTAGCAATGCAGAGGAAAAAAATATAGGAAAGCAAAAGAAAATGAAAGGTGACTTCCAACTTTCTTCTTGGCAATTATACTCCGTCATAGCATAATCAAACCTCTTTCATTGCAGTCGGATATTACACGTCTTCTGCATAATGAGTCCTTAATAACTATAAAAACCCAGAGTTACCACAAATGTTTCTCTCCCTGCCTGCAGTCTGTAGTGATGAACTGACGCACAACTTCAAGGGCTTCACAGTGATGAATGAAGCCGAGCGCTACGACGCTGTGCAGCACTGCCGCTACGTGGACGAGGTGGTAAGGAACGCACCTTGGACGCTGACCCCGGAGTTCTTGGCTGAGCACAGGGTAAAGTGGACCTTCTTGTGTTGGGGCTTCTCTGCTGTGGCACCCTGGGACTGGTAATGCCCTCCCCTGCGAGGCCCGACTGGTATCAGCGCCAGTGTCTTTGGGCCACCAAGTAAAAACATGCATTTCTATGAAAGCCCCTGAGGGCCAATTGGTTTTGTCCCACTCCCCCCATCTACAGGGTTTTAAAGGGTCTTAAAACTGCTTTAACTGGTTTGAAACTGTCTTTTTAAAAACTTGTCAGATTGTTTAATATGTTTGTAAATCATTTGGTTTATTTTTATTTATTTAATCATTTATTTGCATAGTGCCATCATAGTACATGGCACTTTTCAAGTGAAACAATAGCAAAAAAACCCCAATCCTGCCAAAGACATGCAATCACTCACACAGACAGACACACACACACACACGAACATATACGCAGACTTTTTAAATTGGTTAAATTGGTTTTAATTTGGTTAAATTGATTTTAAATTTAGATTTAAATATTCAAGTACGTTTTTAAGTATTTATTTATTTGTTTATTTATTTATTTATGGCTCCTGGAGTCTAGGATTCAAATCCCTGCTCAGACATTGGCTGACCTTGGGTAAGTCCCTGTTGCTGCTGTAGCTGTTGGTATCCAGCAACAGGGCTCTATGGACCCCCAGGGGTTGCCAGACCCCAGGTTAACAACCACTGATATAAAATTCAGAAGCCACCTGAGAAACAAGGGAAGGCATTGGATCTCATGAAATTTCACCAGTTGTTTGACTTTTCTTGGAGGGGAAAACTTACAGGATTCCAAAAAGTGCAGGAAGAAGCCACTCAATTTGCAGCCTTCCATTTCCTTATGCTACCATCTGATAGCACTGGCGAAGAGGTTCAGCTGATCACTGGGAAATACCCTGGAAACAACTTTCTCTCTCCCGTGCACTCTTGCTGACCCCTGCTCCCAACTTAACGGGATCCTCTTCCTCTGAATGAGTTTACCCCTGGCAGACCTAAAGGAAAGTCCACCACTCTGCCTTCACTGTCACCATTTTCTGTTCTGCTCAACATCTTTTGTTGCTAAACCTGCAGATTGACTTTGTTGCCCATGACGATATCCCGTATTCCTCAGCTGGCAGCGATGACGTCTATAAACACATAAAAGAAGCAGGTGAGTGTGTGGCTACAGCTAAGTAAAGAAAAGTAAAGTTTCACCCTCAGGGCAGACAGCGTTTTACATTATTCTTTCATTTTGCTTAGCATACTAAAACACCACCATAATTTGAAGCTTATGGTCGTGTTAGGACATGTGATAGTCCAGCCTTAATTTGAAAAAAACAAATTAGTGATGTGCAGGGACCACTCCAAATGTTCTCTGTTGTGCTGACCATCTTTCTTCAGACCAGCTGAATAGAGCTTGCAAACCACAGGATGGACAGTCTATTTCTAGGTAGATTTCTAAGCAGATTTCTAGGTAGATCCAGAGTCCAGTCCCCCCCCCCAGCCGCCCAGGCAGGCCTGAACCCCATTTTCCTGTGCAGGCCTTCTCAAAATAACATCAGAAACTGATGCACTTAGTTTTCTGTCACCATTTTGAGAAGCACTATAGAGAAAAATAGAGGTATTAGAGGCAATACAGGAGCCTGAGGGGTTGGGGTGTGGGATTTTTCTGTTTTTTCACATGTTTGGGGGGTGTCTTTCTGGCGGGTTGAAATTTTTTTAAAAAAAAATTGAGGGCCGGCCTTTTGGGGATTGGTGGGAGGCTTCAGGGCCACAGACATGGAGTCCAAGGGCCACATGGGACTCAGGGTGCGTTATGCCCATCTCTAAATTGGAGAGTAAGTTCAGCCGTGAACGACAGACGAATGGCCACCCAACCTTTCTGTTCTTGCAGGCATGTTTGCACCAACGCAGAGAACGGAAGGGATTTCCACGTCAGACATCATCACCCGCATTGTCCGAGATTATGACGTCTATGCTCGGCGGAACCTACAGAGAGGCTACACGGCCAAAGAGCTCAACGTCAGCTTCATTAACGTGAGTCCAAAGGGGAACTACCTGGCTTTCTGTTGTGTCTTATCCCTCTGCTTTATTTCAGAAGAACTAATCCCCAGTGTGACAGATCCTCTTTGCCAGGTTGGCCCCACAGCTCCAATCCTGGATTTCAGTCACACACCTTGCCCTTTTCCCCCCCACAGTCTTTCCTGGATTGGGTCCTTGGGCTTTATGCTGACCCCCTCTTGTGGACCAGTGGCTGCATTGTTTCAGTAGGTTTGATGTAATAAGCATGACCAAGCCTTTCACCTGAAACAGTATGAATAGACACTAAAAACAAACAAGTGGAAGTTTATTAAGATACAAATAACTTTATGGCACACAACAACAAACAATGAATAATGAACTAACACTTGAACTACTAGATCATTTACAGCTCCTCAGAATCATAATCTGTCCTTTTCTCTGTCTGACTGTCCTGTCTCTATTCCATCTGTTCCTCTCTGTCTGAAATCTGTTCCGTATCTCTATGTCAGCTTTTCCCTACTTGCCTTCTGACAGAGACAAGCCTCAGTTTTGTAACATTTCCTCCCTACCGTCCCTCCTTCACAGCGTTCCCTGAGCTGTGATTGGCTGCCTTCAGCCAGGCTTGCACAGCTCCTCCCTTCACACTGAGCATCTCCCATTAGAAAGGCCAGGCAGTGGCTAGTGGGAAAGACCTTTTCCCGCCTTAGACGGCAGAGTCAGTACAGAAAGTACGAGGCTGGATGGATGAGTGGTCTGACTTGTAAATGGCAATTTGCAGGAAATCAGGTTTTCTGAAAGGCACACAATAGACTTGTGCCATCTTCAGTTATAATAACTGTTTAGTGCATTATCAGTGGGTTTATTCACCTACTGAAGGATGACTAGTCTGCATTTTTTGTTGTGGCTCCAAATTTTGCAGCTTAACTATAATGAAGCAAAAGTAAGTCATTTGTCTACAGTCTTCAAAGAGATAGCTTTGTGTGTTTGTCACAGCATAAAAAAGAAGATGAGGAGTAGGGAACAATCTGGAAGCCCCTTTAAGACTAACTTTTTTGTTTTAGTGTGAGCTTTCATGGCTTTCAGTCCAGTTCTTCAGATGTGCTGGTGGAGTCAAATATTTTTTTTTTAAATCATTTTGTTCAGTTTCACGTTATAAAAAACATACATAGTAACTGACAGTTTACTTGACATATTTCTGATCTTCCACAGAGATCTAGTTTTCCATACTATTTTTCAGATATATAATATTGTACTACATTTTACAGCTATTTTTACTCATTGATTCTTGCCTTTCCCTCCCATATTCCCGCATCATGATATATACCCTGCCGCCCACTCATATCTTATCTTACATCATGAATTACAAATCTCCATCTGTATACCCAGCAATTACCCACTTCCATTTACCATTTGCCATTCTCTTTGTATCTCTTCGTCTGATTTCCCTTTTAGTCTCTGAGAGACCATATCAGCATTTTTATTTTCAATAAGTGTACCCCACAGTTGTTCCACTGTAGGTATTTGCTGAGTTTTCCACAACTTAGCATATTCAATCCGAGCAGTTGTTATCATATAAAGCAATATTCTCCATTGTTTCTTTACATCAACATCTTCTATTAGTCATATTTAACAGATACAGTTCTGGTGTCTTAACAGGTTGAATTTTCAATAATGCACAAATTTTATTATGTATTACATTCCAATATTCCTTAGCTTTTGGGCACGTCCACCACATATGATAAATCGTACCAACTTCTTTCTGACACTTCCAACAGTGCCCATTACCTGTTTTGTAAATCTTTTTCAATTTGTCTGGTGTCATATACCATCTATAAAAAAGCTTATAATAGTTCTCTTTCAAACTTTGAGCTGTTGTAAATTTCTGTGTTTTTTGCCAGCTCCTTTCCCAAGACTCTAATTGAATTGTATGTCCAATATTCTGAGCCCATAAAATCATCGTTGTCTTCACTGTTTCTTCCTACCTCTCCTGTTGTAATATTTCTCGATACACTTGAGCTAGTAAGTGAGGAGGATTTTCAAACAGCCATTTAATTACTCCAGTTTTCTCTTTATATTCTATTCCATATGTTTTAGTGTCCATCTGAAAGCTTTCAACTAATTGTCTGTAAGGGAACCAACTCAATGCTATTCCCTCTTGTTCTAATTAGGAGTCAAATATTAAACTGTGTTTCAACCCAGTTACATAGCTTTGGGAGTACTATCGGAAAGTAATAAGCAGCAGACGTTTGCCTTTGTGACCCTCCTAAAGCCTGACTTCTTTCAGGAGAAGAAGTACCATTTGCAAGAGCGCGTGGACAAAGTGAAGAAGAGGGTGAAAGATGTGGAAGAAAAGTCCAAGGAGTTTGTCCAGAAAGTTGAGGAGAAAAGCATTGACCTCATTCAGAAATGGGAAGAGAAATCCCGCGAGTTCATTGGCAACTTCCTGGAGATGTTTGGCCCAGAAGGAGCACTGGTAAGGAAGCAGAAGGACATGAATGGCTTCCACATCTCTCCAGCTAGTCCTTTTGGCAGGGGGAGCAGTTTATATGTGCTGTGTTCGCCCATAAATTGTCCCTGGCCTTAGGAGAGGGACCTTTTTTGGACGACAACTCCCAGAATTCCCCAGATAGCATGCCTGTCATCATATTTGGTATACAGTCAGTCCCGCTCTTTGGCGGCTTCAGCATTCGTGAATTTGATTATTCACAGACTATTTTATTTTATTTATTTCATTTCATTTCATTTCATTTTATTGTGATTCTTGATTCTCAGTCAGAAGTGGACCATAGAGTTGCATCAGAGGACCTAGAGATTCCTAGACAGAACACTTCTGTAAGCATTGCTAGGTCCTCCAGTGTGACTCTGTGGCCCTCTTCTGCCAGAAATTGACCATAGAATTGTACTGGAGGACCTAGGGATACCTAGAGAAGTGTTCTCAGTTTTTTTTAAAAGTGCTCGTAATTTTCATTTTCATTTGTGTTTTTTCCACTTTCAGGGGGGTTTGTACCCCTAACCTTCACAGAAGTGGAAGGCTGACTGTGTAATAGAGGGAGTCATTTGCACAGCACACGTCCATTCATGTGTGTATTGCAGATTGGGCATTCATGTCCAGTGTGCATCTGCTTAAAGATGGAACCACATGGGCAACTCCACTTCTGCAACTTCGAGCTGAATGTGGATGATCCGCGTGGGATAAAAACACCCAACTAATTCCATTTAGGAACGTACACATGCATAAAACACTAGCAGGATTATGGCTTTTTATCTCAGAGTTGTTCAAGCCCCCAAGAGAACAGATCTCACGCATGTTGTGGGTCAGTTGATTTCTGGTAAAGGAGCTGTGTTGAAAGTGCATGATCTTAGGTTGAGTTCCTGGCAGCATTTCTGTGAAAAACATCAGGGAGCAGGTGGTGATAGAGAAAACCTTTCATTTCCTCGAGAGTAGAAGCTATTCACAGTAGATCAAGGGGACTGTGTCAGTTTAGTGACTTGACCTGGTAGGGGAGCCTGGCCTTGTGGTAACACCCAGCTCAGCTAACAAGTGATTGTCACACAAAACAAGATGAGGCACTGTGAGATGCTTGGTTTGTTTTATTATTTATTTTATCTGATCTTATTTCATGTACTGCCTTTGTCCCAGTATGGGACACACAGCAGCACATGACATAGGTTAAAACAAAATACAGCTAAAAGGCAATTACAGTAGGGAAAAAATGTTTTCAAAATATTAAACTATCCTATTAAAAGCAGCACTAATTTTAAACAGTTTAAAAGCATCTACTGGAAGCCCCCACCTTTGAACACCCCATTATCTGACAACAACTTGGTCTTTTGATGTTTCCAAATTAAAGACAAGATCCATTAATTTGATGGGGGTCTGCTCTCACATCAGTTCTTTTTACCTATGGAGGCTTGCTTGGAACTGCTTGCACACACACATTGATTGCAAAGTGAGCTGAAAAGCTGTTTGGCCGAGAGACTTTGCAAAGAGCGCGTGCATGATCAGTCCCAAGTGAGCCCCGTAAGTCCTTCATGCTCCCTATGGTACAATACATGGGTTCCACTTTTCAACCAGTCCCATTTTCTGAGAGTGCTCCAGTCCCTAATCTATCAGATGTGGGGGCAAGCCTGGAAATGCATAATAATGTGGATAAAACTATAGCCAACACCCCCCCCCAATTAAATAACCTTTCTTAAGTAATTATTAATACTCCAGGCCGTGTCTAACCCAAAAGGCCTTTGTTTGCTGATGCAAGGAAAGCAGAGGACGACCAATCAAGCCTCTCTTGGCGGAGAGCTCCAAGGCCCAGAGCAGCCACTGAGGAGGTACTAGGTCTTCACTTAAAGAAAGAACACCCACTCAAAGCAACAAGTACTGGTTCCTTTCAGTTCCACTAGCTTGCTCCACTTTATCACACAGAACTTGGAATGAAAGTGCATTGCTAAGGAAGAGGTGAGCCATCCCTATGCAATACTTTGGTTTCCTTCCCCCGTTTCGCTTTGAAACGCCTCCACAGGAAACTGTCTGTCAGTTTTGTCTCCAGTCAGGAGCAGTGGGTCACTTCCGTGTCAGTGAGGTGAGTGAGCGGTTAAACTGTCGGAAAACTAGAACCACATCAAAACATAAGCTGTTTTTTGAAAAAGGCAAGAACACTACAGCAAAAGTCCAGCACATTATGCAAGGCCTGTTTCCCCGAAAATATTAATTTTCAAAGGCCTGCCAGAATAAAAAGGTCTCCTACATATAAGTCTACTATTTTTGTGAGGAACTGATTCAAACAGAATAAACGTGCAAGTAAGCTTTATTCTTGAGCTTAAACAGAGTACAATGACTTCAGTGATTCAAACTGAGGAAATTTCCAGAGACAGTAAATTATAACGCTCCCCTCGTTCCCACATAGCCAGTTACAGATGACCTTGCTTCTCCAACCTCTGAGCTGTTACCAGGTAACTATCTTGTGAGAATTCTGGATGTTTACTTAACGGTGCTTTAGGAATGTTACTACAAGGAGCAGCTGCAGGCAAAGCTGTCTAACCTCATAGACTACATGTTACAAGCATCTTAACTATTACATGACCCATCCATAATACTTTCTCATACTAATCATGGAGGGAACTCTGACAGTTTTGCCCTTGGACAGGTCTTGGGTTAAAAAGAAACATTTGTCATTGTCTCACCATTTAGGTTTCAATGGTGCGGACAGCAAAGGTCTCTCCTTTCTCATCCCCCACTTCTTTGTAGGCTGCTACAAAGCTGGATTTCAGAATGTTCTGAATATGGTTGGAAACAGTTTGTTTCAGATCTTCCAACACATATTCATCATCATGGCCATCTCTGTCTGGCAGTATCATATTGAGGTCACAGATGCAGGCAACTGCTGAGGGGTTGTCCGCAGGGAACCAAATAAGCACATGGCATGTCCCTGGCTGGTGTTGGGCTGGGACACAGCGGAGCATGACCAGTGCTTCCAAAGGCGCTGTTTACACCATCACTATTTTCCAGTAATGAGTCACTGAGGGTATTTGTGCAGTCAGATTGAAAGACAATATAGAGACAATGCTGTGCCCAATTCTGGGCACCACAATTCAGTAGGGATATTGATAAGCTGGAACGTGCCCGGAAGAGGGCGACCAAAATGGTAGAAGGCCTGGAAACCATGAAGCCCTATGAAAAGAGGCTTAGGGAACCAGGGATGGGTAGCCTGATGAAAAGATGGTTAAGAGGTGACATGATAGTCATGTTTAAATATTTGAAGTGATGAAGCAAACTTGTTTTCTGCTGCTCCAAGAGACTAGGGCACAGAGCAGTGGCTTCAAACTACAAGAAAAGTGATTCTACATAAACATTAGGAAGAATGTCCTGACGGTAAGAGCAGTTTGACAGTGGAATACACTGCTGCTGCAGTGTGTGATGGAGTGTCCTTCTTTGGAGGTTTTTAACCAGAGTCTGGATGGCCATCTGTCAGGAGTGCTTTGATGTGGGTTCCTGAGTGGCAGGATGGGGTTGGACTAGATGGGACTCTTCCAGCTCCATGATTCTATTCTGTGATGTGGGAACACGTGCTTGATACAGTGAATCAAGCACTGTGTCTCTGATGATGAGGGAGTGGGTGATGTTGATGATTTCAGCTGATTTCTTCTCTCCCCCTTCCTCCCTCCTTTCCCGTCCCCCTTCGGCCCTCCAGAAGCACATGCTGAAAGAGGGCAAGGGGCGGATGCTCCAGGCGATCAGCCCCAAGCAGAGCCCCAGCAGCAGCCCCACCCACGACCGCTCGCCTTCCCCCTCCTTCCGCTGGCCCTTCACCGCCAGGACGCCCCCCTCCTCCCCAGCCAGCCTCTCCAGGAACAAGTTGGCGGTCACCTATGACATCAGCGAGGACGAAGAGGACTAGAGACTCGTGCCTGAACCAAGGGGAGGTTGCTTTTTCCGGAAGGCTTCGTTGACGAGTCCTGCCTCGTAACTGAGCTGCCGCCGAGGTCCAGGAAACCTGCGCCAAGCGAGAGGTTGGATCTGTCTCGGGTGTCCACCCAGGAGGCCTCTTTCTCCCTTACCAAGGGCTCCATTGCCAGGGGAGCACCCTGTCCAACTCTCCGAACCCCTTCCTCTTGCCCGCTCTCTATTCGCTGGGATTGTTTTCTGTCTGTCTGTTTGGAAAAGCAAATGCATTATTTTAAACCTTAGCCAATGGCACTCAAGCTGAGGGCCTTGTGGCTCGCTGGCAGGGCAGAGAGACCGACCTGTGGGCACATACACCTTTGCCCATCTCTCCCTTTGACCCACCACTCGGTCCTTGTGTTGTACCTAGGCTGTACCCTGTAACCCTGCAGGCTGTCTCCCATTCACCAGGCCTTCCAGCTTGCACAAAGGTGAGGCAATGCAAGAAGCAGTCCTGTTAGGTTTTGCTATAGAGGAAAAGAGACAGAACTGAATGGCTGTGGACTGTGGCTTTCTGCAAGGGTGTGGGGGAGCAGGGGTGCTCACCTTATATCCCCAAGATGCATGTCGCTAGTCCTCAAGAGGAGCAAAAAAGTGGGAGGGGCCATCCCGCGCATCATGCCAATTTCCCACCCAACTGCACTCCAGAGTCCTGTCTTTTCCTGTGGCTGCTCACCTTATCTCCCCAAGACCCATGTCACTAGTCCTCAAGAGGAGCAAAAAGGTGTCAAGGTCTATCCTTTGCAGCTTGCCATTTTCCCACCCAACTACGCTGCGGAGTTTTGTCTTTTCCTGTGTCTGATTAAAAGGCATGCCTTTTGTTGGTTCAGTTCCCAAAGGCGGGCCGAGTGGGCAATGTTTACTTAAGCCCCATCTAGGGGGTGTGCACTACAAAGGAGACACTCTTTCCTGGGTGTAGCAAGGGGGCTAGGTGTGAGCCCCCCTCCCCCAGCTCCTGGGTTTCTGGGCTAGGAAACAAGTCACGCTCATTCCTGTAGAACAGGGCTCTCCAACTCGGCACCCTCCAGAAGTGGCTGGGGGATTCTAGATGTGGTAGTCTGACCCCTCTGGACGGTGCCAAGTTGGAGGAGCCTGCTGCAGAATCTTGAGGCCTCAGTCCTCGGGTTCTACTTGGGCAGTGAAAACCACACAGATTCCCTGACTCCTTAAAAGCAGTCTGTCCTGTTATTTTTGTGTGTTTCTCTCCTAGCAAAGGCTTCTGCCTCCCTCTTTTTGAGTCCCCAACTGTTGGTTGTTCTCCTTCCAAGGCTGTTTGGGCTGTATCTATCCCTTTTCAGAACTGTTTCCCACTCTGTACGCTGATTTCCTAGTTCCCAAATTACACTGCTCTCCCCATCTTTCCGGGTCTTCTGTCTGCCTCTGTCGTTGTTTCTGTTGCTGAGTCTGCTAGGCCCTGCTGCCTTCTTGCCTTTTGGGACAGCAGGAGGAATGAGGCCCCTTCTCAGAAATGTCACCCAACATGTGTACTGTGTCCCGAAGAAGTCTGCTGGGGAGATTGGGCTGGGGAGGAGGGTAAGACACACTCATGGTGTCGTTGCTGGATCTTCTGGTTGTTATGAAGTAGTCCTCCTGCCTGTTAGTTTTCACCCTGTGTTAGGTGCAAATGAACCGGAGTTTCAGAGCTACCTTTTTGGACTGCATCTCCCAGAATCCACTTATTCAGTGGCTGTGCTGGCTGAGGGATTTTGGGAGTCACTGTTCAGAAAGTTATCTTTTCCAGGCTCTGGGCTTAACAACGCACACAGTAAGCTCCTCCTTCATCTTGGGGAACCGCCCGTTACCCTGGCGTCTCTGTTCCCGTTAATTCTTGTTATTAATTGTGTAATAAACGTTCAGATTTAACTCTTATTTATCAATTAATGGGATTTTTTCCCCAGATTTGACCTATGTGGGGATGGCTTCTGAATTTTTCTCTTTTGGGTTTTGTGTGTCTGGAACCTGTCTCTAGAGGTGGTTTGGGAGCTGTTCATGAATCATATTATTCCAAAACCTAGTGGGGTTACATTTTTGGACTACAATTCTCAGAAGATATCAGCCAGCACCAAAAATGAGTATTCTAAGCTCTGCATTTTTCCAGCTAAATCATCGTCACTTAGGAAGACAGATGCACACTATGGAATGCCTGTTTTGTGATGTTTTTGTGTTAGTATATGTACTTAGTATATTCCAACCAGGCAGCTGCTGTTCACTGTGTAGACACAGCACAGAAAGCCTCAAGATACTTCAGCACCTAACCATTTTGTGACACAAGTGTTATCTCTGAGTAAAAGCAGCATTTTACACTAGCTGAGACACCTGCCCAGTTCTCATGATAGTAAACAGGTCTCTTTGGCCTGTGCCACTTCAGGCTGCAATTGAGTAGGCACGTATGAGTGAGAGCTCTGTATTAAAAGAAATCCCTGCACACAGAAAACTAGGATGTTGGCTGGGTAAGAACCCTTCTTACTAGTGTGCTAGCTTTCTATGTGTGAGGATTAAAAAAAATACATGGACTGACTTTCTGTTCAGCGAGCCTCCACTTGGCAGTGCTCTACACAGTGGTGTTATCCCAGGCACAGATTTCTGTCTGGATTGTAGCACTCCAGACTGAGAATCTGAAGTAAGAGGCTTTAACTCCACTCCCAAGGCGCAGATATCCAAAACCTCTGGGAGTTGCTGTTTCTTTTTCTCAGCGCATGTCTCCATTCCATGTAAAGAAGAGCATCTTGATGAAGACTTGATTTTGTTAAAACCAAAAGCACTTATTTAACTCTCCAGATGTATATTTGGTCATACATTTGGTCATCTTGTTCAGAGACGAGCATCTGAACGCCTGCAAAATTCTAGGCAGCTGACTCACAGGAGCGGTTTGTGGGGACAGGAAGACTCAGCAGACGGCAGATTACCTCCTATATTCATATGTTGAAATTATATTCTGATGGTTTTGCCAGCATGTTAAAATACTCAGGAGAAGAGGTCTAAGATCAGTGACTTCACACTCTCACTGGCACGGCAACTTGCGCTTACCACCAGGAGGTCCTTTCATAAGATCATTTTATCACAGAAGGTTAGGGTCAGCGACTCCTGTATCTCAAAGCGGTGTCATAAATTGTCTCAACTCTGCTTCTTGCAAAGGCCTTGGAGACAGCAAAGGGAGAACTCTGAATGAGTGGCTGAGTCAAGTAACCGGCCACTCCAAAGTGATAGCAGCTTGGGGTTAACATAGTTCCCAAGGTACGCCAGAAATTGGCCCCAAGAACATAGTGTTATCTACCTGTTTCCAAAACTACAGCATGGGCTGTCTGAGCTTAGAAAAGTCACTTTTGTAGACTGCAGCTCCCAGAATCCAGCCATCCAGCACAGCTGTTTTCAAGTTGTGTGAAAGACATGTGTGTAGGATCTTAATGTGACAGTGTGCTTTCAGGATTCGCACACATCAGTTTAGCCATGCGTGAAGCACGTCCCCATAAGTCTAGCAAAATCTTTTGGCCTATGGACGGGAATCCAAGAATCCTCAGAGCATCATCAACTGATGCGAAGTCCACCCTGACTGGGGGCACCTCAGAATAAGAGAGTTCCCACTTTTCTTATTTTCTTCGCAAGACTGCACCTTCAGCATTGTTTCTCTGACTGAGAGGGCACACAGTTGACGTGGTCTGTGGAAGTTGTGAGCTGTGCCGCTTACGGCTCAGCATCGCCATTTTGTGAATAAACGGCGGCCTTCCTCATGCAATTTGTATCCCTTGGAAAATAGCTTGGACTGTATTAAAACCTTTAGCAGCTAACCAGTTGAAGCCACTTCCACTGTATTTGAACATACTGAGTTTTCACCCTTTCAGAGATCAGATGGGGGTTGCCGTCTGTTTTTGCATTTTGCATATGAGTGCTCTAATGATTCCTCCCCTCTACCACTTCTTGGGTAACAACAAGAAACCATTTTTGCCCCCAGGAATGGAGACTCTACCTGTTCAGTTGAAGTTTATGGCCTAAATCCTCTTCTTAGCATCAGCTAAAGTAGACGCATTTAATCAGTGAGGTCTACCTACATGTTGACTCAGCATTCAGCAATGGATTCAATGAGCCTGCTCCAGTTGGAACTAACTGGCAGGATTCAGTTCTTTGATTCGCTTTCTTCGCAGCTGAATGGCTGGTAGAAACATAAATACACTCATGAGGGTTTGCTCCGTCTGACCTTGTTGCTTCCCTCTTGATTGCACATTCATAGAATGGATCTTGATGGAAGAATCTCTGCTCAGAGTAAGCTTGGGTCATCCCAAATCCCCCTCCACAGCAGTGTTCTTATACTTCAACCGATAGTGATATGAATTGATGTTTGTTGGAGAGAACCAAAGAGTGGCTTTTGCTACCGCAAAATGGACATGTGAATCTGGCACTATCAGGTCCAAAGCTGGACGTGGCCTTTGTAGAACCAGTCCGTTCATGCCACCGTTGTGGAGTGACATTCACCAGGAAGAGCTGGTGAACTTAGATACTCCGCTTCACTTAGCTGGAGGGATGCCTTTCTGAGTGTTTGTGTCCAAATTCATGATACCTTGAACCCGTTTGGTTGTCCCGGCTCAGTGCAGTTTGCACAGTGAGGAAGCTGCAATTGCCCCTGTTAATTGGGGTCAAGGAGCAGTATGCTAAATTTTTCCACCTGTTACAAGGAAGCTATGCTTTTTCACAGGGAGGGCACAACAAGTTATTGCTGGTAGATCTACCGAAGCATATATCGCAGTCTCTCTTACTCTCAAGTAGCCTCGGTGACTTCCAGGGGGCAGTCCCCACCACCTGTTTGCATACAAGTGCTTCAACAAGCATCTGCAAAATAAAATTAAAAAAATAAATGGATGTCAGTGAGGAAACAGTCGCACCTTGTCCTGTTTGTGCGTAGCAGATAAGAGTCCCATTGGTTAAATTCTGAGTAGAGTAGACCCATTCCATCAATGTTGAATGGTGAGTCAACATGCAGTTAAACCCAAAGGATTCAGTGGTTCTACTCTAGTTGGGAGTAACAATAGGATTTAGGCCAACTTTTTGGAGTATTTTTGTGGGGGGTGTAAATGTTCTACCTGAATGGGAAATCACACAGACAGCACCAGTCACAACCTGAGGTATTTCAAGTCTTGACTGGTGTGTGGTCATTCAGAGAAGACTTCTGCCCTTATCACTGAACCTAGAAGGACTTCCTAGTTTGCAAAATGTGTGTGGAACATCTAGATCTAGATCAAGGATGTGGTCAAGATGACTGGCAAGTGACTAAGTGTTACAGTCATACCACAGTGGGACAGGATGATCTTAGGTAAGGGGTTCCCATAATACAAGAACCACATCATCTTCGGAAGCCAGTTCCTCCTTATAAGCATTAATGGCGCACCGTGGAATCCGAGATCCGTGCTCGAACAGCTCCTGTGTTAACTCCATTAAAACCCAGCAAGGCCTCTTTTCTGCTTCACAAGTGGCATGAAGCTGATTAAAGTTGCCTTCAGACGCGTGTCTGTCTAATACAATTGAATGGAAACTAATAATGTCCTTTTAACCACTTCAAAAACTGCCCCTTCTTCATTTTGTCATATGTTCTTAGAATCACATAATGTCTGTTCCCTGAAGGTATTGCTGTTTTTTTCCCCCCTTAAAAGCCATATTGGGTATTGGGACCATTCAAAGCAACAAGTTATCGTGGGACAGGCCTAATAGAGGTCTTTGAAGCTAGCTAAATCCCACAGTTGCAGTCTTGCTTCTCTCCAGAGTGACTTTCCTATGGAAAGGAGTGAATGTGTCTGTTGGAGAAAAATTGTTTCTGTGGTAGGATTTTAGCAACAGTTAAGAGATTTTAGTTTTTTCTGGCCTGTATGTTCTGTATTTTCCCCCCTCATTGGAAGCATTATGTTTTATGAAAAGATCTGAGAGCTGTTGGGTATCACAATTTCAGCACTGGAAGAGTTGACCTACCTAATGTGACGGTCAGGGTTTCTTAGACAAGGCCTTCTGGATCGCTCTTTGTAGTACCCTTCCTCAACCTCAACCCTTCCTTCAGATCTTTTGGACAGCAGCAGTGTTCAGGCACCGTTGGAGTTGTAGGGCGAGACGTCTGGAAGATACCAGGTTGCAGAGGGTTCCTCTGCAGGCAAGCCAAGATGACAGTGTCGCTGACAGAAGCCCACGAGACTGGTGATGACGGACTCCTCTGCCTCTCGTGATCAGTGTTAAATATCTCTGTTTGCTGTCTCAGCAAATACGGTTTCCTGGATTCATTGCAATTTTTTTGTTTTGTGTGTATTGGGTTTTCTTTTCACCCCCCCCCCCCCCGGCTTCTACATTCTAGCCAAATAAATGTCATTTCAGCCAAAAAAAAAAGTTGTGTTGTGTTTTTTCCAGGTTCTTCTTCCACCGCTCTTTTCTTGGCTGGTTCTTTAACCGTGCTTTCAACACACAATCCCACTGTCTTTGCAAAACTCAGTGGGAAGTGCAGCATGAACGGTCTTCAAGTTATTCTTGCCAGGTTTTCAAAATGAGGGACAGTCGAAATTCATGACGTGCAGGCTCTAGTCTTTCTTTTTTCCTTGTTCTGAGGGGCTTCGTTAAGACACCTCTGAACCTTTTTGTGAGAAGTCATCCATGCCAGGAAAAGAGTGCCATGCGTCCAGTAGAGTTCTGATCGCGCGATGTGTTTTGGGAAGGGAAAATGGGAGGGATCCTCCCGAGTGGACGAAGGGGAGAATAAGATCGGATGGGAATGGATGAAAGGCAAAACTTGTCACCAGTTAGAAGCACCTCACTAAAGCTGTGTGACCCAGGCCTGCTGCCCCAGAGACTAGGAAGAAACAACGACAACTGTGCTTTCAGCAAGGGATCTACTCTTTCATCGATTCTTTTCCTCCTGCCTTCTTCCTGTAGGTATCGTGAGGGAATTGTGGAGGCTCACTTGGCTGATGAAAGACTGGCTTCTGCTTTGCAACCAATTCCACTTTCTGACCATACTCTGGTCCCTAGCCCATCAGATAAGCCCAGAATGCCTATAGAAAGTTCCTTCTCTTTCTTTTTATCTGCCTTTGTCTCAAGCTGTGTAGTTCTGCAGTGACAAAAAGGATATGGAATGGGGGAGAAGCAGGCTTGTTTTCCGCTCTTGGTGAGGATACAAACCAAAGGAATTCAAATTTTAAGAAAGGCAATTCCACCTGAACGTTAGGAAAGTCTTCCTGATGGCAGGAACTGTTCAGCAGTGGGATGGAGCCCTTCGGAAAAAAGTCCCACAGGCAGAGGTCTCTACTTCATTGGAGGGTTTTTAAGCAAAGCTTGGATGCTGGGCCCACAGGAGTGATTTCACTGTGGGTTTGCAGTTTAGGGAGCGGCCTTTAGACCTTCAGCCAGAGAGCTCTTTGGCCTCAATAAATGGAGGTTGAAAGTAGAATAATAGCACTCTAACAGTATGGTGTGGAAATGGCTGAAGCCTCGGATAAAGAAACTCTTCTTACAAAGTCTTTTTACTGCTGCCCAACCACCCCAATTTCCCTCCTTCTCCTCTGTCTAGCTGGATAGAAAGTTTACTAGGTTTTTGCTGGCTTTTCCAAGGTTTACCTATTGTGAGTTGTCTCCTATCACATATGCATATCGTTACTTTGGGATAAACTTTTTGACAAAATATGTTGAGTTGCTGTTCTTTCTTTCAGTGTAGGACGCTCCCCCTATTCTTTCCATGTGGCTTCTACCTCTGGTACCAAACTTTGTGTGAAAGAAGTAATGCCCAGGAATGTTTCTACTTTGTCCACTGAGATATACCTGTATTCCTTCTTTTAAAAATTGGCCTCTTGTCACTTTTTAAAAGATACAGACTGGAATCTTCCCTCCTGGGATCCTTTGACCAAAGTTATATGAGTGTGTGTCTTTCTTTCTTTCCTTCTCTTTTCTGCTTGTGTTTGGGGGTTCAAAGCCAGCTCCGTGTCTGGAGATACGGTGAAGTGTGGTTTGCTTATTCACCGTAACACTGTTGGTTAGTTCCAAGTGGAGTAGATCCATTCAATCAATTGTTGAATGATGAGTCAACATGTAGGCAAATCCTATTGATTCAGTGGGTCTACTCTTGTCAGGACTAACAGGATTTAGGCCAAAGTAGCTAGCTAGGTCCTGGAATGAAGTGACTTTTCCACCCCGGGGCCACATTCCAATTTGAGATTGGCCATGGGGGCCACGTTCCAGCTATGGGCAGGGCTAAGGTCATAGGAGGGGCCAAAGCAAAATGGGCAGAGCAAGATGTGAGCCAAGATTCCACATTGCATCAGTTCACAAATCCATAGCTACTTCACAGAAATGCAGTGAACCTATTTGCGTTTCTGTGAAGTAGCTAGCCAAGCATGGGTAAGAGTGCTTCAGTGCACACTGTATGCTTCCAATGTGCATTGAGTTTTCCTGATGAGCATCAAGCACTTCTGCTGCACATTGGGCACTCCTGTTGCATTCTGGCTCCCAACGCACATTCGTGCCTATTGCACATCAGGGCCATAGCGCGTCTGTCACTCCACTGGCTACCGCTGTGCAATGGATGTCCATAAATCGTAAAATCATGGCAGCCCCTAGTTCAGTACAGAATTTGTAAAACTACTCACTTTTATTTCCTGCACATCTAAGTCAATCTACGAAGATTTAAGCCCAAGTTGAATTCCAGACATACTTCTCACCAGTGGAGGACACTTTTGCTTCTCCCTAGTCACCAAGAAAAATAGAAGACCTGGCAACTTCCTAGACAACAGACTGCCTCACATAACAGGTACCTCAGTGTACCATTCCTTAGGCACCAATTCAGATATTCAGATACCTCCCTTCTGTGATTCCCTGGACTGCATCGATAGGAGTATAGCATCTAGGTCAAGGGAAGTGATGGTGCCCCTCTGTTCTGTTTTGGTCAGATCCCACCTGGAATACTGTGTCCTGTTCTGGGCACCACAGTTCAGGAGGGAGATTGACAAACTGGAACGTGTCCAGAGGAGGGTGACCAAAATGGTCAAAGGCCTGGAAACCATGAAGTCCTCTGAGGAGCAACTTAGGAGCTGGGGATGTTTAACCTGGAGAAGAGAAGGTTAAGAGGTGACACGATAACTATGTTCAAATATTTGAAGGGATGTCATAGGAAAGATGGAGCAAGCCTGCTTTCTGTTGCTCCAGAGACTAAGACATCATGGAGCAATGGCTTCAAACTCCAGGAAACAAGATTCCATCTAAAGGTTAGGAAGAACTTCCTGATGGTAAGGGCAGTTCGACAGCAGATTGCGCTGCCTGGGAGTGTGGTGGTGTCTCCTTCTTTGGAGGTTTTTAAACAGAGGCTGGATGGCCATCTGTCAGAAATGCTTTGATGGTGTGTTTCTGTGTGGCAGGGGACTGAACTCCATGGCCCTTGTGGTCTCTTCCAACTCTATGATTCTTGGAACATGATGCTGATCACATAACAGTATTTCTGCCAGAGGTAAGTCACCAACAGGACTCTGACCTACCTCTCCAAACATCACAGCCCACAACCACAAAGATGTATTCTTCATGCAATATACAACAAAAATTTTAAAATACACATTGTGAAGATCCCTTTATTAGGCCAACCAGAAGTTACAAAAAACATTATGCTAGCTTTTGAATCCCACTGGCATCTTTTGTCAGCTAGAGATGGTAAGAATGCAAAAGCAGCAAAATGATGTCTGCATCCTGCCTGATCTGTTTGCTTAAGGGTGGGGTTTGAGAAAGATGGTCTCAAGGGAGGGTCAATGCAAATATTGCCCACAAGGGGATTGCAAACAAAGACTGCAAGCCACTTTGTAGGTGGAGTACAATCTGCTCTCAAGACTCCCCTATTCCTCCCCCTCATGTCATGAGACCTACAACATACAAAGAGTTACACAGACTCATCCTTTATCCTGGGGCACTTTGTAATAATTGGCACAAGGCCTGGTGGTCATCTGGAAGGCCATCACACAAAGGAGCTTTGCATGTCTGTGGGATGTGCTGCTTGTAAAACAGCATTAGACCCCCCCCTGCTCGTTTTGCTTCCCTTTCCCCGAGCAAGTTGCAAACAGCTTCCTTTGAAAAGCATATGGTCATTCTGACTGGAATATCCAAAAGTTTTTTTAAAAAGGTACAGCTCTCATAGTCAATCTTCCATGGCTATCTTCCGTAGCAATCTTCCACGCTCCCATGTTCCATTCAGCTCTGTGACTCTGTTTGGTTCTCAGGAGATCCAGCTGGACAGCAGCCCGGCTGGTCATCTGCCTTCCGGTAATACAACCTCGTCGCTACGGTCAGGACGAAGGTCTCTAAGACCAGGAGCTGGAAATGCATCTCTTCAAGCAAGAGAGGAGAAAGGAGGAGATGAGTTTGGCTGGCGTTGGCACCTCCCATGTCAGTGGAGAAGGGAGTCCACACCAGGAATTTTAAAGGCCCCTCTAAGCTGCTGTTTCAACATTTAGATGATTCACTGCCTTACCAACATAGCTCCTCTTTCATCTTCCCTGCTACTTCAAAGTCCTGGGGGGCCCATCTCACCCTCTTTGGCCCAGCTTTCTTGCACAGTTCGTTAGTGTGTTTATTTAGGTAATAGATATCCCACCTTTCTCTCAGCACAAGATCGTATCTCTTCGCCGTGCAGGGCCAGGTGAGGCATTGTTTGGGAAGGCCTTGAATTCTCCATTCCTCCTCAGCTCCACCATCCCTTACCTTGCACTGACTGCGCAGGATTCCGTGTGGCGCATGTGTGCATAAGGGTGGCTTACATATGCATACATCTCTTTGGAGGGGGGGGTATAGGAGCTGTTTCCTCCCCTTTAACCTCCCTGCCAGCCACTGTCAATCTGCTGCAGCTGCCCACCACTGGGGATGGGAGGGAAGAGGCAGTTTAGATAATGAAGATGCAGCTGGTCTGGGCTCTGAAGGGGAAGGAAATGAGATGGCACTCCATGAGGGATGCACCCTTGTTCCTTCCCCCCTCCATACCGAGACCAGCTGCTGCTTCATCATCTGAATTGCCTTCCTCCTCCTCCTCCTCTTTCCAAGTGGAAGGAGGAGCAAGAGCAGCCGTGGGCTCTCCTAGGGCTTGACAGCTACTGGGAAGAACTACACAGATGGAGCATTAATTCCATCCGCCTGATGTAAGCTGGAGGCTTCCACGTCAGGCGAAGTCCCTGCTCTAACAGCGGCTTCAGTTTTCTCCCTCAAGTGACCTCATATCCCTTTTAATTCCCTGACTATGAACCCCCAGATGGACAAGGTAGATTCTCGAACTCACGCTGCGACCGTACTCTGGAGGAGAAAGGGGGGGCACAAGCAATCTGTCCACCGTTGCCCAAAATGCTGAAGATGGAGGCCTGCAGGGCTGTCAGGATGAGGAGAACCTAGAAGTGAAAGGACATTCGACACGGATTTTTGAGACGGCTCCAGAAATATAGACTAAGGGTCTTTCTGCACTACACTGTTATAGTGCTGTTGTTCCGCTTTCAACATCCTATGGAGTCCTGAGGTTTGCAGTTTAGGGAGGGCCATTTAGAATTCTCAGTCAGAGAGCTCTTGGGCCTCAGGAAACTACAAATCCCAGAATTCCAAAAGATGCTGAAAGTGGAATAATAGCACTATAACAGTGTAGGGCGGACATGGCCTATGTCTCTTTCACAGTACACCAATATGGTGGTTTGATACCATCTGAAGCTCACCAGAAGACCCCCAACTAGGTGCTCTTTCTTAAGATTATTCTTCTCACTGTTCTGAAATAATAATACTGGTCTACCCTACAGTGTTGTCACAAGGATTCCTCAGATAACACATGGAACACATTGAAAATTCTGTGCCCAATCACTGCTACATAGAGATGCTATTGCTAGACCATGGCTGCTCTGGAATCTTGGACCTTTTCACACTACATAATTAGAGCACTATGATTCCACTTTAACTGCCCTGGCAAGATCCTATGGAATCCTAGGATTTCATGGAATCACAGGCCATTTCCGCACTAGACTGTTGTAGCGCTATCATTCCACTTTCAACGTCCTATGGAATCCTGGAGTTTGCAGTTTAGGGAGGGGCCGGCCGGCCCCTCCCTAAACTGCAAACCCCAGGATTCCATAGGATGTTGAAAGTGGAATGATAGCGCTACAACAGTCTAGTGCGGAAATGGCCATAGAGTTGGAAGAGACCACGAGAGCCCTCCAGTCCAACCCCATTCTGCCATGCAGGAAGATGCAATCAAAGCACTCCCGGCATTTAGGCATCCAGCCTCTGTGCAAAGAAGGAGCCTTCATTTAGAATTCTGAGGTAGACGCTTTTAAATATCTCCATGAACTACAGCTCCCAGGATTCCATAGGATGCTGCCATGGCAATTGAAGTGGAAACAAACTGCTACAACCATACAGTGTGAAAGAGACCTGAGTCCACAACAGGGGAACACTACGACTTTTCCCCACTGAGGCTGACTTGGGCATTCAATTTCTCCATCTCTGTTTAACAGCAGTGAGGACAGGTTTACCTGGAAGCAAGCAAATTTGGCACCCATGTTCCGTTCAGCTAGGTGTGTTCTTACTGCACGAAACAGGATGCCCAAGGCCCAGAGACCAAAGATGGTGGAGACTCCAAGGCTGGTGTTTATCCAAAGAGCCACACTGTATTCTGAGATCTAGATGCAAACAAAGCACGTAAAAGAGAACATGGGTGATATTAGTGTTGTTGCTGTTGGCTGGCACCTTGCATTGCGGTTACAGAGATATGGATTTGCAGTGATCATAGAATCATAGAGTGGGAAGAGACCCCAGGGGCCATCCAGTCCAACCCCCTGCTACGGAGGAACACACATCAAAGCATTCCTAACAGATGGCCACCCAGCCTCTGCTTAAAAACCTCCAAAGAAGGAGACTCTACCACACTCCACTGAGGCGGCAGCAGACTGCCGGACAGCTCTGACCATCAGGAAGTTCTTCCTGAGGTTCAGGTGGAATCTCCTTTCCTGCAGCTTGAATCCATTGCTTCTTGTCCTGGTCTCTGGAGCAGCAGAAGACAAGCCTGCTCCCTCCTCAACATGACATCTCTTCAAACATGATGTAGACTCAAGTTGACAGACTCGGACTCAAGTTGGACTTAAGTCACTTCAGTGACTCGACTCGGCAATAAATGAGACACTGACTTGACTTGACTCGAGACTTGTATATTTTTAATGACTGACTTGCTGCCCTTGGTTCGGGAGCATAACACATTCATCCAGAAACCTTATGACTTTGAACAACGCCTCCATCTCTTTTAGCCTACTGGTCGCATGGCAATCTGTCCCAAGCCAAAAATGTGGGCCCATTTCTCAGAGGGGAACAGCAAAGGGGTTAGGCAGTGGGCTTGAGGCCGGCTTGAGGTCTCCTCAGCAGTCAGTCCCCACTGCGTATCGGAGGAGCCTTCTAAAACGTTTCCTAAGAGCAGAAGACAAGACTCGCCCCAGAGTGCAGGGTGCATTTCTCAGAGGGGAAGAGCAAATGTGTTAGGTAACAGGCCTGAGAAGGAAGAATCCTTCCTTCTAAAGTTTTTAAAGCTTCAGTAATGGAGAGTAAGAAGGATCCTATTCCCCGCTTTTGAAGCTGCAAATGGCATAATCACAAATGTGGAGACCCAACTCTGCTTAAATTGTTAAAACTGAATTTATTTGGCTCTGTCCAATAATTCTGGAATTTTGGTTGGGGTATAAAGTTGACTTCCAGACTTTGTAGGAGATCACCAAAACGAAGGCAAACAGAGTAGGAAGCAGAACGAGTTTATTTTACTGCGCAGGGTCCCAGCGGAATGGTTTCCAAAATCTGAGACCCAGAGCTCAGGTATCAGCATACTTTTATACTCTCTAGTAAACAAGTACGAGAAGTGATTACATATCAACAGTTGACCGGTTACAGACAGGTTACAGAGACCTTGGATTCCAGCTTTCAAAGTGATGGATGCCCCAGCCAAGGGAGTACCTAACTCCCTCAAATGTCTCACAGTTAGGCGCATACATGTCTCACATAGGCTGCGCATACCTAAGGCTCCTGATAAGATAAGAGTGCATCTGCTATTTTCTTCTATTTTCTATTAAGCAACTACAGTTCTAAAGCCTTAACCCTTTCAACTTGAGACTTCATTTGAGACTTGACGGTAGAGACTCGAGACTTGACTTGAGACTTGGAGTAAAAGACTTAAATATATCACTGTGGATTTGGAACTGCTCTGTATTCAGTTATGCTATCTACTCATGGTCGTGGCACTACTGCCAGGATAATAAACCACCTCCACCCCAAATCCCATCTTAAATGCCAAGGAGCCACTCCAAGCAACGGAGATCTGTTCTGGGAGTGGTTGGGGCACAGTAGGATGCTGTTTCCAGCCTTTTCCTGCCAGGAAGCAAGGCTGTGGCCATTTCCACGTGGTGTCACAATCCCAGGGTAGGGACACAATGGCAGCAGTCCACGAGTCGTGCTTTTCCACGATGCTGTCGTGTCCTGCTGCCATCCCACTCCCCCCGTCGCAATCGTGGTATATTTGCTTAACAGAGTAAATCTGTTAAGCACCCATGATCATGCAATGCTCCCGTCCTTCCCGTCTATGCGGAAGGGCAGGAAGTGCAATGGAAGCACTTCCTTTCCCATGGGAAGGAGCCCAGCTGTGCTGTGGAAGGCAGACACATGCCGCTTGCACTCCCTTTCTCAGGGAGCCAGCTGGGTGTGGAGGGGAGCATTCCTGTCGCACTCCCTTCCCAGAAAAGGTGCTGCCAGGATCACAACGGGAGGACAACAGGATCGGATAAGGTGCAGAAATGGCCTGTGACGATCAGAAGCAGGACCTCTGTTGCAGCTCCTCGTCCCAGCACAGATTGACGGGGGGAGGAGATTGGAAACATCATCCAACAGTGACTCAATCACCAGCAGAACAGCCATCCATCGCTCAGTGCGGCTGCTGGCTATTGAGGTGGGCTTGGGGAGCCAGGCCAGGAGAAGATATGTAATTATGCATACGCATAACTAAGTCAGTGTGATGTAGGATCCTAGGCGTTGTCTTTATTGATACCTCAGCTCTTCCTCAAAATTGGGACTTAAGGCAGCTTACAATTTAAAACAAGTGCAACACAAGCAGCAACTTAGTCAGTCAATAGAATTAAAGTATGCACAACATGAAAACAATTTCTAAAAACAGTTCAATAAAAACAGTACAACACCTTCTCAAGCACCCTTCCTTTAAAAACCTTCAGCTCTAAAAGCCTGGGTAGGGGGGATCTTTGCTTACCAATGGAAATATAACAAGGAGGGGTCCATTCCGGCCTCTCTGGAATGGGAGTCCCAGAGCATATGGGCAGTCACAGAGAAGATCTCTCATGTCTTCCCATGTCTGAGAAGGTCGTAAGACTGAGAGAAGGGCCAATCCTGAAGATCTCAGGGTCCAGGGAGGCTCATACAGGGAAATCCAGTCCGCCTGGTGTCCAGGACCTAAGCTATGCAGTGTCATGCCCTGCCTTGGGGACTGTGGCAGCAAGGAGGAGGATTCTGACTCCGAGGCAGAGGCTCCCCCACAGGCCGAAGTGTCCCCAGAAGCTGGTCCAGAGGGAGTTAATGCACAACAACAAGGGCCTGAGCCAGGGGAACAAATAGAAAAAGACATAGCTGACACACCTACCTTGCAGCAGAGATGCCGTGAAAGGAAGGGCTTGTGTTGCTCGGCCCGTTTAAGTAGTAAGCAAGCCCTAATGAGGGAACACCTGTGGCGGCAGCCGCCATAGATAAAAGAGGGCTCCAGATGGCCTTTCCTCCCAGGGTCAGCAACTGGTCTCTTTGGCCCTGAAACTGTGTGCTGTGCTCTTGGATCTGGTTGTCTTGGAACTCTGCCTGTTTGGACTATGGTTTGGATTTGCCCCTTTAGATTTGTTTGCTCTTGGCTGCCTTTCTGTTTGGACATTCTCTGACTCTCATTTCTTTGTGCATAGGAGCTGTGCTGTTTGTGAGTAACTGCCTGCACTGCTGCAGACATGACATGCAGGGCTTTATAGGTGGCAATAGACTAATGGGAGATGGCCGAATGTTCTGCCAGCTGCATCGTTAAATATGTGTCTATCTTGTGACCAGAACACATTAGAAATACTCAGTAAATGGGTAACAAATTCATGGGTAGCTGTGTTGGCCATGTAGAAAAATGCAACAAAATCCACAAAAGAACAATACCTTTTGCAGCCAAAAAAAGGTATTGCTCTTTTCTGGATTTTGATAGTATGTCAACAAATGGGTATAATTCTGTCTTTAGCCATGGGGGGGAAACGCGGGACAGCCTTGCTGAAAGAGAAGCTTGTTGGGTTAGGTCCATGAGAAACTATGTTTCAGAAGTAAAAATGGCCATAGCAATGGAGGAAAAAAAATGGTTCCCTAAAGATTGGAAGCCCACCTCAGTTCTTGACCTGCCTCCCTCCCAAGTCAGTTGCTGAGATTTTATCAGGCCTTCTCCAGCCACACGGACTGGAAATGCCTTTAAAACCCAAGTAAAATTAAAGCAGATACTAAATCTCTACAAAAGAAACAGCAGTCAGAGTGAAATGTTAGATATCTGCACGGAGGTCTCCTTGTGTCAGTATAACGGGTCTATGGAGCAATATTCTGCTCCTGGTTCCCCATGGCCTCCATTGCACAGGTGAAAACCTGGACACATGTGGTCAAACAACATCAGAAAGTGGTCAAGATGGCAGAAATTGTTCATAAGGAAGAACATACAGACTAGAGCCATTTCTGCACTAGACTGTTATCATGCTATTATTCCACTTTCAACATCCTATGGAATCCTGGGGTTTGCAGTTTAGGGAGGGGCCTTTGAGGATGGCCTTTGAGGATGGCCTTTGAGGCCCCTCCCTAAACTGCAAACCCCAGGATTCCATAGGATGTTGAAAGTGGAATAATAGCATGATAACAGTCTAGTGCAGAAATGGCCTAGGAGTTTGCTTTTGCCTAAGCCTATGGAGAAGGGCAAGATATTCTGCATACACACTACTTTTGAACTTTGCATCAATTTGCAGCAGACTGAAGTAAGCTGATGACAAATGGAGTATGTGTGGGGGGAAAAAGAAAAACTGGGACATTTTGAAACCTGCTGAAAAAGTAGG
The DNA here is from genome assembly GCA_030412105.1 of Cyclura pinguis. Classification (NCBI taxonomy): domain Eukaryota; kingdom Metazoa; phylum Chordata; class Lepidosauria; order Squamata; family Iguanidae; genus Cyclura; species Cyclura pinguis. The sequence goes on from CM059601.1 coordinate 4,719,037, forward strand.
AGGGCAGAGGACTAAACCAGGACAGTTTCTGCCAAACTGGAAAATTTGGAGGGTATACACAAATAACTTCATGATCCAGGGTTACATACCCTACCGAACACAAATATGGGGAGAAGAATCTTGGAAGCAGGCCAGTGTCCCTTCTTTCGCCCAAATCCTGCATGCCAACACCCTCTTCCTCTACGCCCAACTGTCTGAGGCAGTCTGTCTCCTATGAAGTCAAAGACAACTGCCCAACCCCATTCCTGGCATATTTAGTCCCATAAAGGAACATCCTCTATTGCAAATAAATTAGATTAGATTAAATTAGATTTGGGCCCATAAATTTTCTACTTACGTCAGCTGTGTTGTACAGGTCTTCCGTGCTCAGAACGAGCCCAACAAATACACAAGCACCCCGGAGGAAGGCATATTGGAAACTGCCCAGGATCAGAAGTCTAAGTTTCTTTCTGGAGTAAGAAAGGGGTAGAGGCTGTTAGGAGATCCTAGTTTGCTCTCAGGAGACTCCCAATCAAAGATCAAGCTAACATCCCATACCCTCCAGTTAGCCTGATTTGCTTTTGTTTGTTTGTTTGTTTGTTTTCATTTTAAAATCTCACAGTCTTCATTTAGACATACATTAAATTTACAAAACATTGCCTCCTCTTCATATCCCCCCGTTATGTCTTCCATTTATTATTTTTTTAACAGGGACCAACTGTTGTAGCTCGCCAAGAACTGAGACCACCAGATTAGAAAGCAAAACAAGTTTATTTAACTGCACAGGGATCTCAGTGGAATGAATTTCCAAAAGACTGAGAGCCCCGAGTTAGGTACCAGCTTACCTTTTATACACTCTTGTAAACAAGTACAGGAAATGATTAAAATATGACCATATATGAACAGTTTACAGGTTACAGAGGCCCAGATTACAGCTTTCAAAATGATGTATTTCGGTACCAAGGGAGTACTCTCACTGGGTTGCACAGACCTAAAACTCCCCAAGTTCCCTGCATAGCTAAGCGCATACCTAAGCCTTCTGATAAGATAAAGGATGCATCTGCTCGCCTTATTTTTCTCTATTTTTCTACTTAAGCAACTGCAGTTCTAAAGTTTTAACCCTTTCACAACAATGAAGGATGATGGGAACAGTAGTACTTTGGCACCTATGAGCCTGCAGATTTTCCCAGACCTGCCTTAGGTGTTAACTCCCATCAAGCATTATTGCCCTTGCTAATGAGTCACGTCTTCTCATGATGAGGCCCAAGTACGACAACCTCAGTTTAGTATTTTCCATGACTAACTGGTAGGCAATAGCACAGTGGTGCCTCAAAGTCCGAAGTTTTGGAATTCAGCTCTCAGCATCCCCAACCAGGATGGCCACGGGCTAAGGATCCTGGGAGCTGAAGCCTCAAACATTTGGAGGGCCAAGGGTTTTAACACCGCTTTCCCTAAGCAGCTGCCCTCCATCCATTTTGGGCTACAATTCTTACCACTCTCAGACAGCATCAGCACCGCCATGGCCGTACTGCCTGAGGCCTGATGAGATTTGTAGACCGGGGCCATTTCTGCACCGGACTGTTATCGTGCTATTATTCCACTTTCAACATCCTATGCAATCCTGGGGTTTGCAGTTCAGGGATGTTGAAAGTGGAATAATAGCACGATAACAGTCCGGTGCAGAAATGGCCCAGGTCCTCGAGAGAACATTTGCTTAGGAAAAGTTGTATGTTGTCGTCTTCTCCTCTTCACAGGAACGCAGAAGGCTGCCTTATACCAAGTCAAACCACTGGCCAGCATTTTCTCTCTCCCATTTTTTTTAACTCTCCTATTGAAAGCATCTTAGAACAAGATATCAAGAAAGAGAGTTTGTAGGCAAGGAAAATAAATGGTTGACCTATGAGTACTACCATATACTTTTAAGGTTCTGCCAAAGTCCAGTCGGTCAGGAGTATCACTAAAGGTTCTGTCAAAAGCACTAGCCTGATTATATTATCAGTGTGTCCTTCCAAAATTTCTGGCAATATAAAGGGATCATCCAAAGTCCACTCTTGTTGTTCAAACAAGTCAATAAATTGGAACCAGTCTCAACAAACTTGTTTCTCCTTTGATATACCTTAAGTTCATGGTCAATTTCTCCTACAATGCCAAATCCAAAATTCCCTGGAACCATGTTTGAATGTTTAAATCCTCTGCTTATTTCCTGTTTGGGGTGATTTGGCTACGTAGCCCAGTGTTTTCCACTCTGACTGGCAGCTGTGGCTCTCCTAGTTTTCAAGCAGGACCCTTTCCTACCCATACTTGGAGATCCTGATACATTCCCTGGTGGTCTCCCATGCAAGTACTGACCAGGTCTGATCTTGCTTCACTTCCAAAATCAGACAAGATTGCGTGTGTTCAGAGTGGTATAAACAGGGGCATAGTTAGCTCCCTTACACTGACCCAGACCCTTGATCCGCACTGCCCTGTCCTACCAACTCTGACTAGCAGCTGGAGTGGCTCCCCAAGGTCTCCTTCAGGAGGCATTCCTCCTGGCAATCTCTGCTGAGGTATGCCAGGTCAGGACTATCCCGGGCCCTCAGAAGGCAGAGACCGAGGCCATTTCTGCACTAACTGTTACAGTGCTATTATTCCACTTTCAACATCCTGTGGAATTGTGGGGTTTGTAGTTTACTGAGGCCAAAAAAGCTCTCTGGCTGAGAATTCTAAATGCCCCTCCCTCAACTGTTTAGTCTGCAGAAGAGAAGGTTAAGGGTGGACGTGAGAGCATGTTTAAATATTTGAAGGGATGTCATGTCGAGGAGGGCGCAGGCTTGTTCTTTGCCGCTCCGGAGACTAGGACAAGGAGCAAGGGATTCAAGCTGCAGGAAAGGAGATTCCAAGCTGGAACCTCAGGAAGAACTTTCTGACGGTCAGAGGTGTCCGGCAGTGGAATCTGCTGCTGCCTCCGTGGACTGTGGCGGAGTCTCCTCCTTCTTTGGAGGTTTTTAACCAGAGTCTGTTGGGAATGCTTTCCTGCATAGGAGGGGGTTGGACTCGATGGCCCCTGGGGTCTCTTCCAACCCTATGATTCTATGATTCCTGCAGTAGAGTGTTATAGCGCTATTATTCCACTTTCAACATCCTATGGAATCCTGGGGTTTGCAGTTCCGGGAGGGGCCGGCCGGCCCCTCCCGGAACTGCAAACCCCAGGATTCCATAGGATGTTGAAAGTGGAATAATAGCGCTATAACACTCTACTGCGGAAATGGCCTACGTCTCAGGAGTTCAGCTGTTCAGATGGCTGTTCAGCTTCCAAAACGAGACAAAGGACCAGGTGTGATGATGCTCCACTCACTTGGTCATCGTGATGGGAGGGCAGCAAGGGCAGCAGCAGCAGCACGGGCCGGTGCTGATCCTCACGGGGGTGTCCTTCAGGGCCTTGAGCACGGCCGCCTTGCCCCCCATTCCTTCCACCATGATCAGCGTCATCAGGTAGAAGCAGACAGCAAAGTACCTGGAAGGGCGACAGGGGAGGAAAAAAGAAGGCTTTTGGTACTCCCCCAGTGACCGGTTCTCCCAGTTCAACCACCGGCTACTCTTAGAAAGAGACCCAGAGACACACGACATCGAGGCAGTTGGCTTAACCTGATGTGACAGCCTTTTCCTTCTCCCAGATCAATTCCCAGTCTGATAAGGCGCCTGTCTTCACCACACAGCTCTGCCTCCCCGCTTACAGCACCACCTTTGCGTAAAAGGATGAGGGTTTTCGATGTTGGCTCAGCAGCGATGTATTAAAGTCTTTTACTCCCAGTCTCAAGTCAAGTCCCAAGTCCCTACCTTCAAGCCTCAAGTCCTTGAAGATACTTTCAAGTCAAGCCTGGAAGCCAGCTTTATACCCCCATCAAAATTCCAGAATTATTGGATAGAGTGAACTAAATTCGGTTTTAAGAGAGTCGGCTCTCTGCATGTGCAATTTTGCCATCTGCAGCTTTGGAAGTGGGGAATAGGATCCTATCTTACTCCCCATTACTGTAGCTTCAAAAGCTTTAGAAGGAAGGATCCTTCCTTCTCAAGCCTGTTGACTTACACATTTGCTGCTCCCCTCTGAGAAATGCACCTGGCACTCTGGGGGCGAGCCTTGCTTTTGCTCTTAGGAAACATTTTAGAAGGCTCCTCCAATATCTAGTGGGACAGGTTGCTGAGCAGACCTCAAGCCCCTTGCCTAACCCATTTGCTGTTCCCCTCTGAGAAATGCACCCACACTTTGGGCTCGGGACAGATTGCCCTGCGACCAGTAGGCAAAAGGCGATGGAGGCGTTGTTCGAAGTCGTAAGGTTTCGGGATGAATGTGTTACGTTACTGAACCAAAGGCAGCAAGTCAGTCATTAAAAATATACAAGTCTCGAGTCGGGTCGAGTCAGTGCATCATTTATGGCCGAGTTGAGTCTGAGTCAAGTCACTGAAGTGACTTAAGTCTGACCTGAGTTCAAGTCTATCGACTTGAGTCTACATCGTTATTTAGAACCACTTAATAATTTTAATAATAATAACAATAATTTTATGGTAGCTTGTTTTCTGTGTTGCCCTATATACTGCATACAGCTCAAGCTGAGTCTGGCCATTTCCACACTAGCCTGTTACAGTGCTATCATTCCACTTTCAACCTCTTATGGAATCCTGGGGTTTGCAGTTTAGGGAGGGGCCTTTGAGTTCCCTATCCAAAGCCTTATTAAGATAACAAGAAGAATAAAGTAGCACGCGCAGTTCCACGTTGATATATTTCCTCAGTGCACTCTTCAGACAGCATTAACAGTTAACTCCCTGCTCAGAAACAGTTTGATTGTATCTTTAGACTTTCATGAAAGGAACAATTCTCATATCACAGCCCCTCTGGCTAAACTCCCACCAAAGGCTCAACCCCCAGTCTAGGTCACACTCTCTCTCCAGACTCTACTAGGGTTCAATCGCCCTTCTGCCTCTCGCTAGGCTTCCAGTGAGAACTAAACCTCCCAACACAGCCACGCTCTCTGGCTGACTGAGGGACTCTACCGCTCAGCATCTTGCCAGGCTCTCACTAAAGGAATCCCAGTACCCCCAGGCACTGGGCTCTACGTAACTTGTTCTCTCAGCCATAAGCTCCTCCCACATGCGACTGGGCTGGGCTTCTCTCTGGAGAGGCTATTCTGGTTGCCTAGCAACTTCCTCCAGATAGCCGCAGCTCCAGAACTTCATCACACATGAGTCACACCACTGGTCCGCTGACCCTAGTTTTGTCAGTTCTGACTGGCAGCCATGACTCTTCAGAGTATAAGCAGGAATCTTGCCTCACCCTTACTAGCGACCCATCGAGGTCTGCCGCCTGAGTCCAAATCAGGCGAGACCCTGCTAAGCATCCCAAATCAGGCAAGATACCTGTCTTGAGAGTCGCTGATTTACGCAGACTGAGGGCTTTATCACACAAGGCAGGCAAACCGCAATCACAGCAGGACAAAAGCATCTTTGTCTGGGACTTATCACACAACATCATTCCTCCTCTGTTGTTCTCCCAGTGGGAGACCATTTGGAAAATGTTTTACTTTTTGCTTAAAGAGACACCAGATGAGAGAATGATAGACGAATGGGCGAATGGGCACCCGTAGTGATCTTTCGTCAAAACATAAAGTGAAAAAATAGTTAAGAAATGATAAGAATAGGTTATAACAAGGTTAGAAAGTAATTGAATTATTAATTTCAAGTGAAATTTCGGATCTATAAATTTTCCCCTGATGTTTAAAAGAGAGAAGAAAGCCTATTTACGACTTTATGGTTTGATTCAGGAAGGACAAATACAGATAACTTTTATTTTGAAGTACATTCCTTTAAAAAAATTCAAGTACTCAGTATTCTATGATGGGAGGGAGGGAAGAAAGGCAGGAAGGAAGGACGGAAAGAACCTAGATATTTCATTAACCTGATAGGTGCTATTTGCTTATACAATATGTGTTTTATTATCAAAATCTATGTATGTGTCCCATATACCAATGATTATCAGGTATATATATATTTTTAATAATTTTATTAAGTTTCACAAATAAAAAAAATCATCTCAAATTGTACTTTTACATGTAATGTTTTTGTTCTTCCACTCTGATCTAGTTTTCATTTTCTAGATATCTACTCACATATAAAAAATTATGCCTCACAATTCCATGTTCATCTTACGTGCTTGATCTTGCATTTCTCTCATCAACTCCTGTTATGTTACAGTTATTCCTCTTTAATTTCAACCATAATTCAGACATTTTCACTTGGCGGTTCCCAGCAATTACCCATTACAATTTGCCATTCTGCTTTTATCTGATCGTCCGATTTCCACTTTAATCTTTGTGAAACAATATCCACATTTCTATTCTCAATAAATGCCCCCCACCATTGTTCGATTGTGGGTATTTGCTGAGATTTCCACAATTTATCATGTATATTTTTTACAATACTTATTTGATAAAGTATTGATAAGAAAGTGTTTTAGAAGGAGGTCATTAATGGTTTTTTTGTGTTAATAAAAGAAACACTTTCTAAATGGCCTCCACCAGGAGAACAACAGAAGAAGAATGAGGTCATGTAATAAGTCCCAGCCAAAAGTGCTATTATCCTGTTGGGGTTTATCTGCCTCTTGTGGTAAGTTCCTTAGACTATCGGTCCATCTAGTCCAAGAGTATCAATTCTGGCTGGCCACTGTGGCCGTTCACGGTATCAGGTAGGATCCTTTCCAAGCTCTGCTCAGATATACTCCCTGGTGTCCCCCCATCCAACCAAGCCTGGTCCTCCTTAGCTTCTGAAATTAGAAGAGATTGGGTGTATTCAGGGTGGTATGATAGTCACAGAAGGACCATAAGACACCTGGCAGTGTCCGCTCCGACTGGCAACGTAATTCCAACAAACAAGGATTGGGTGCTATAACTGAACGATCTAGCTGAAATGGATAAACTATCGACATACAATTAGGGTTTGGGAGCAAGATTCCTTCTTTGTCCAAGTATGAGTTACCAGGGGTTGAACGTTGAGCTCTGTGCAAAGCAGAAACCATACCACTGAGCTACCTCCACCACAAAACTCTTTGTCAACAAGGGTGCTGCCCAAATGAGAATGAGGGTCACTCCAAGAAGGTACTCACGAGGTAATGGCCATCTCCACCACTCCCATGGCCCGAGGAATCCAGAGTCCCACGGCGCAAAAGATGGAAACAACCTGGCAGAGAAAGGAGGGTAAACGGAACACGGGGGTCAGCAGCAGAACACAGCTTAGAATCATAGAATCCTAGGCCATTTCCGCACCACACTGTTATAGTGCTATTATTCCACTTTCAACATCTTATGGAATCCTGGGGTTTGCGGTTTAGGGAAGGGCCTTTGAGGATGGTCTTTGAGGCCCCTCTCTAAACTGCAAACCCCAGGATTCCATAGGATGTTGAAAGTGGAATAATAGCACTATAACAGTCTAGTGCAGAAATGGCCCTGGAGCTGGAAGGGATCCCAAGGGCCATCCAGTCCAACCCCATTCTGCCATGCGGGAAGACACAACCAACGCACGCCCACCAGATAGGCATCCAGACTCTGTTTAAAAACCTCCAAAGAAGGAGATTCCACCCCACTCCCAAGGTGGTAGTGTACTCCACTGTCAAACAGCTCTTACCATCAGGAAGTTCTTCCTAATGGTTAGATAGAACCTCTTTTCCTGTAGTTTGAAACCATTGCTGCATGTCCTAGGCTCTGGGGCAACAAAAAACAAGCTTGTCCCATCTTCCATATGACATCCTTTCAAATATTTAAAGGGTAAAAGTCTTCTTTTCTTTATTCATCAGATATCAAAGGTTAGGCCACTTACGGTAGGCCCAGAGCTGCTCCAGATGAGGGTTTTCATCTTGACAAAACAACGGACCTTCTTAGAAAGATATAGGGCGTCTTCTGCGAAGATGATGATGGACAGGAGAGTAAGGAAAGTCACCATGCCAGTAATGCCAAGGTCCACAATGCTCTGCTCTGTAAGGAATAGCAAGCTGATGTTACCACCATGAGGAGGGGCAGGACTAGCCCAAAACATTATGAAAAGTATGTAAATGATTATATGCCTGGGAAACTGCCACAAATGATCGGACATGCGGGGCGATGACCAACCTATGATGTGTGTGCTAAATTTGGAAAGAAAAGATATAAAGCTTGTGCTGAACTGTAACACCCCAGTCTCAGCAATGTTTTTGTCATGTTGCTGTGTTGCCTGCTTTTCTGAAATAAACACTTCCGTTTTGAAACTTTGAGCAAACATATTCAGTGCAAGTTAGCCGGGCATAACAAGTAGGCAGCTTCACCCACTTAGGAGGCACAGGGTAAATCGTGCGGCCTGCAGAGCTCCATCCATCCTGCTCCGCACAGCGCCGGCTATTTTAGGCGGCTGCCTCAAGCTGAGCTCCTATATCATACCCTGTTAGTGGTGGACAGGACCACAAGGGCCATCCAGTCCAACCCCTCGGCATGCAGAAATACATAACTAAAACAACCCTGAAAGATGCCCTGCCAACCTCTGTTGAAAGACTGCCTAGGGTGGAGGAGGCAGTCTATTCCACTGCTGAACAGGTCTTACAGTACAGGAGTTCTGTTTAGGTGGAATCTCCTTTCTTGTAATTTGAAACCAGTGGATTGCATCCTAGTCTCAGGAACAGCAGAAAACAAGCTGGCCCCATCTTCATCATGACATCCTTTCAGATATGTGAACATTCAGATATGTCAACATTCAGATACGTTGACCCTATGGCCATTTCCGCACTAGGCTGTTAGAGCGCTGTGATTCCACTTTCAACCTCCTATGGAATCCTGGGGTTTGCAGTTTCGGGAGGGGCCGGCTGGCCCCTCCCGAAACTGCAAACCCCAGGATTCCATAGGATGTTGAAAGTGGAATCATAGCGCTCTAACAGCCTAGTGCGGATATGGCCTTAGTCAACTCCCAGTCTTTACTCCTCCAAGCTAAACATACCTGGTTCACAAAGGCTTTCCAGACCTTTGTTGCGTAGCATAAACCTCCACACGTAAAGATATGTTTTGATTGGGCTATGCGATCTTCGTATTGAGCAGCAATGTTACACAGCTGAATGTGCACCCAAATGCACAACTGAAAGAGTCCTACCACAAACTTCAGCAGCTGTGCATTCAAGAAAGGTCTGGAAACCAAGCCTTAAATGGAACCTCTCATGGAACTGGGAGTGTTTAGTTTGGAAAAGAAAAGATTAAGGAGTACAATAGCTATCTTTAAATATCTGAAAGGATGTCATGTAAAACAGATCAGCCGAGAAGGCACATCCCCAAGCTCTATGGCATTCCCGACACAACTCCACTTCCATGACCTTGAACTGAGTTCAGATGCTGCACATCAGATAAAAATCTCCAACCACTCGTTTTTTTTTTAGCTGTACTTTATTTGACGCTGTGAGGCACCTTGGGTCTCACCCTGGAAGAAAGGCAGAATATTAAATACATTAAATAAGACTGACCCTTCTTCTGAGAAGTCTGTACGTGTGGAACAGCAAAGCAAATGCAACAGTTTTTCTCCCCTGTTCTTAAACTGCATCTCTTTAGAGGAAGGTCTCTTAAGTGCTATTTGTCAAAAGATATCACACAGCCCTTCCCAGAGTTTGTTGTTACTTTTTTAACAATAAAAACAAGAATCCCCATTAACTGAGGAATTATGGGAACTGAAATCCAAAAAAGCATTCCTGGCTCTGCTTTCCCACCTTTCATTCCTTAAGAAAGTTTTATTTTATTTTGTTATGTTATTCTATATTTTATTCTACTTGGAGGGAAAACCGGCTGGAAGAAACAATGGGCAAGCATCCTTATATCTGGATGCCCACACTGTCTGAAACCCCCATAAAATTAATCAGGTATCCTGTTCAGTTTTTAAGATGCTGTAATCCAGACCTACAACATCATATATCTTGCAACTCACATTTATGTTCACGGCCCCACTGCAACAACAGCAAATGCTCCTCAAAGCCCACCTAAGAAGCTCGGCAGCTGCACCACCTGAAGGAGTTCCGGGGCACCACAGAGTGGAGTGTGGAACAATGTTCCACACATCTCCTGCCAGTGCGGCACGGTGGGAAAAGCAGCTCACTAGCAGGAAGGGGCTGGATGCGTCATCGTTCAATGCTCCAACCTCCCGTGCCCCAGAACTCCTTCTGTTCGCGTGGCTGCCTGGCTTCTAAGGTGGGTTTGGGGGCAGGTCAAATGGGGAGACAGGGATGATGTAGCAACGTCTGACGATGCAAGATCTCGCCCTTCACGTCTGAGGTCGCAGTAGGATAACAGCCGATGTCCGGAAGCATCTTTGGCCAGACTTACGCTGCAGCCACTGCAGAGCCCTTGGAGGATGGGAAAAGCAGGCAGCTGGGATGCTGAAGTTGTCAATGAGCAGACGGACCAATTCGGAGGGGAACCTGCGGAACGGACAGAAAGTGGCTCAGGCGAGATACAGGATACTTGCAAGACCATCCTGATAACACACAACCTTGACTGATTTTGAAAGCTCAACGGGAGGACCTCCAGGGAATGCCAGAGGTTGCTGGGTGGGGCTAGCAAAGTTCCTTGGCTGGAATCCTGGAGAGCCACCGTGGACAATCAGAGCCGAACATGTTGACCTAGATGGCCTGCCAAGAATCCAGAGTGGCTCAGCCCAAGCTACAACCCCCATTACTGGGAAGGAAGAACTGAAGATGATCTGTAGAAGCTATTGAGGAAGTCGTGCCTGGGGATATTTTTTTGCTGTTTTGTGCCTTCAAGTCGTTTCCAACTTATGGTGACCCTAAGATGACCCTATCGTGAGGCTTTCTGGGGCTGAAAGGGTATGCAGCGGGTTTCCATGGCTGATTGGGGGAATCGAACCCGGCTCTATTTCCACACTAGACTGCTATGATTGCACTTGCAACATCCTATGGAATCCTGGGGTTTGCAGTTTCGGGAGGGGCCAGGCGGCCCCTCCCGAAACTGCAAACCCCAGGATTCCATAGGATGTTGCAAGTGCAATCATAGCGTTATAACAGTCTACTGCGGAAGGGTCCCTGGTCTCCAGGGTTGTAGTCCGACACATCACAGCCGGTCTCCTGGGGATATTTGGAGAAACTCATTTACTCATCATCTATAGATGTGTTGTCCGAAAATTTGCAGGAGCCAGTCAGAAGCCATGCTGGGGAAAAGGTATGTGTGTATCTGTGCAGTTAAGGCCCGTCTAAGAGACTGAGGGGGCTTTACCTCACTACACTGTTCGACTGCAATATTCTACCTTAACCGTCATGGCAACGTTCTCTGGAATTCTAGGACTTCTGGTTTAGTGAGGCCCGAGAGCCCCCTGGTTGAGAATTCTAAGTGCCCCCTCCCTTAACTGCATATCCCAGGATTCCATAGGAGGTCGCCATGACCGTTGAAGTTGAAATAATAGCGCCGTAATAGGGTACTGCGGTAGGATCCTGAGTGGCAGAGACATGTATCTTCCTCCGTTTGACACCGTCTGTTATAACACGTACTACAAGTTCCACAGTTTCTAGTACATCGGCAAAAGGGACAAGGGAGGGAAAGGACACCAGAAGACAGTGGGAGCAAGCAATGCTCTGTTACCCTGATTTCCGGGGGTCCCGGTCACCGTGCTCAATATACTATGAGGAATGGGAACTAGCCAGAGCACACATTGGGAAAGTGAGGGGCAGGGTAACCATGAGGGATCCTGGAGACTGATGTATACCAGGTCAGGCCAGACCAAAAACCAAGCCAAACTGTATAATAAATGATTTTTATTTTATTATTATTATTAAAAGTCAGCCACTGCGCACTCACGCACGTTCGCACTCACTCACACGAGAGCTAAAAGAAGGAAAAAGGGAGGAAAATGGATAGGGGAGTTTTCGGGGGGTTTAGCGGGAGATACTGCACCTGCTCCCGACGTCCGAGTGGTCAGCGGGAGGAGCGAAGACGGATCTCAGCGCGCGGAGGCCGAGGGGAACGCTCGGCAGGCAGAGTGACGGCAAGCGGGGAAGAAGCCGGGAGCGATCCAAGGAAGCGCTTGAAAACCGGGGGGTAGTTATAGGGGGAAACGTGCCTGGAGGGCAGTCCGTTCCCAGGGAGAACAATGGGTTTCAGAGTCGAAACAAAGCCTCCGAAAGGTCAGTGCATAAGATGATTGGGTTTTGACAGGGTTGTCAATAGCGCAGACAGTATGCAGACGGAAAGCGCTTGACAGTTGTGTAGTCGGGAGCGCTAATCCTGTCAAGCTGACGGTTCGGGGCTGAGAATCTTTTGTGTGCTTGGTGCATACTTAATGGTGCTTTGATTGGTACCTGCCTGGAGGTCTCCTGAAGCGGCACAATGGAAAGTTACTGGCCTGGCCAGGATTTTTCTTGTATTTTTCAGCCGTTTGGCCGTGCCCGTGTGCATGCTTATCTGGGGGCCTCTCAAGCACGTGGAGAACGACAGGTTTCGGAGGTGAAACACAGCCTCCGAAGGGTCAGCGCTTAAGCTGATGGGCTTCGGACAGGGATATCAATGTCTCTGACAATATACTAATTGCTCGCGCTTGACATTTCAACGGTCAAGAGCGCTAATCCTGTCAGGCCAGCGCTTCGGGGCAGAGTACCTTTCGTGTGCTTAATGGACTTTTGATGGGCCTTTACCTGTGCGTGCCCAGAGGTCTCCTGAGGCGACATGATGGAAGATTCCTGGCCTGACCAGAGGCTTTTTCTCTACTTTTCGGCCACTCGGCCGTGCCGTTCTGTGTGCTCGCCCGGGGGCCTTGCAAGCACGTGGAGAGAGATATATTTTTCTGATAGCCAATTTTATTAATATTAAATCGTAGACCCCAGGCTCGGGCTGCTTCACCATGGTAACAGCTCCTCCTTCTTGTGGGATCTGTGGGCCCCTGAGCAAGTGTTTAATTCATTCACGGTCACAATTTTAACTAAAATGGGAGAATTTAATCTCAACATTAAAGCTCACGTTCAAAGAAACCCAGAATGCTTATTCTTTCCTGAGATATATGACACTAGAACCTAGTGGAATGGAAGAAGCCTTTCCATCTCTACTTTACAAATATCCCCAGATCTTTCTGAAAATTTTCTTTGTAAAATGCTGCACCCAAAACAAAAAGTCTTCTTGTTTGCTCTTGCAAAAGAATATGAACAAGACCCACTTCTATTATTAAAAGAGGATTATCGAGAGATCTCAGTCATCTAGGGAGAGTAGGTGACTGGGGATCAGCACTTTGGACACCTCCATTAAAGTTCAGACTTAGACCCATAACGGTCTCACTGCCCCCTCAACCTGTAAGCTACCAGCCCCACTAAGACTAAGGGCTCTTTTACATTTCACAGTAACAGCACTTTGATTCCACTTTAACTGCCATGGCAACATCCTATGGAATCCTGAGATTGGCAGTTCAGGGAGGGACATTTAGAATTCTCAACCAGAGAGCTCTAGTTCTTCGCCATACTACAAATCCCAGGATCCCATAGGAGTGGAATCAAAGTGCTAGAATGGTGTAGTATGAAAGGGCCAACGTCTCAGCACAAGAATAGGTTTGGAAGTCAATCCCTGCTCGGCAGCCTCGTTCCAACTGTTCTCTGCCCGCTATGGCATCGCAGGCAGAAAGACTGAGCAGCAGTTGCTTGAAATCCCACGGAGGGGAAGCAAGGACTCTCCGCTATCCAAGGGTCCCTACAAAAAACAGAGGAATCCTCCGTGGTACTTACCGGGGATCTTGCGCCAGATCTTCCAAAGACTCCATGCTCATTCTTCCTTTCTGAGCTTTTCCCCCAAAGAGTTCCCTATGGATCCTTGCTCACTCCACCAGCAAAAAATGTTCTAAATTCTCTCTCCGGCCACTGCAGACCTGCTCTGCCCGGTGTTTGCACAGCAGGGTCAGAGTCCTACCACTCAGTCCCTCTGCTGAGAAAATCTCGGAGTGACCGCTCCTCTCTTTCTCCTTTTTTAAAAAATTGATTCACATTTCAGCGGTCTTCTCTGTTCCTCCGTCCTCTCCCTTTGCTGGCATACTGGCGGGTTCACTGACAGGGAGGCCGAGTCAACTTCAAACATGTGCCACCCGGGTTAATGAACCAGGAAGGGGAAGGGAGGGGAGGGGAGGCAACCAGCTGGAGTGAAGGGTGTTTCCAATGTCACACTGGCAACAGGCCACGCAAATCCGTGCCAGTCTTCCTCCTCCGCAGGCCTCTTGCCCTATATCCTCCCCCCCCCCGCCCGCGCCTTGTTATTTTACACACAGAGCTGCTTTCTGGCAGCAACAGATGGTAGGCATTTTGCTGTGGGACTGGTAGATCAGTTCTGGGTTTAAGTATAAACTTTAAAGCAGCTATCATAGAATCTCATAGTCAGTAGAGACCTCAAGAGACATCTCGTCCAACCCCATTCTGCCATGCAGGAATTACAGAATTACAGCACTCCCGAAAGACGCCCATCCAACCTCTCTTTAAAGTCTTCCAGAGAAGGACCTTTCGAGACAGTAGGGCCTTTCTGCACTGCACTGTTATAGTGCTATTATTCCACTTTCAACATCCTACAGAATCCTGGGGTTTGCAGTTTAGGGAGGGACATATAGAATCCTCAGCCAAAGAGCTCTTTGGCAACCTCCAGAATTCCAGAGGAGGTTGAAAGTGGAACAATAACCCTATAACTCTGTAGTACGGAACTTTGGTGGAGGGAAGTTTATGGTCAACACGGCCGACCCAGCAACTTTTAATGAAGCTGACACTACAGTCGGGGATCAAAAGGGGTTTGAATTTGCATGACAGAATGCAAATGTGGGAATGTGGGAAGGAGCGGGGTGGAAAGAAATGGGTGATGGACTTGGATCTGGGATGGGTCAGGGTGGAGGAGCAAACTGGGAGGAAGAGAGAGGGAGAAAGAGAAAGAGAGAAAGAGAGGGGAGGGCTGGTTAGTATTGCGGCACAGAAATAGACGAGCGGTGATATGACCAATCCAGTCGGTAGGGAGACTTGCACAAGGAAGTGGGAAAAAGCGAGAATGAAGTCTGGGCTCGCAGTAAGCTTCAGCAAACTGGGACATGTGTGGCCATGCAACATCAGAAAGTAGCCCAGATGGGGAAAGTTGTGAATGAAGAGGAGCACACAGGCAAGGAGAGGCTGCAGCAGTTTGCCTTTGCCTGAGCTTCCTGGGAAAGGCCAGGTTCCACCTCCTTCTCTCTTCTCCCCTGTACTGAGTTAATGGAATGTAAACCGTTTTGGCACTTTGAACTCAGGGCATTTCCGCACTACACTGTTATAGTGCTATTATTCCACTTTCAACCTCCTAGGGAGTCCAGGGGGTTGCAGTTTAGGGAGAGGGTTTTAGAAGTCTCAGCCAGAGAGCCCTTTGGCCCCAGTAAACTGCAAACCCCAGGATTCCACAGGAGGTTGAAAGCAGAATAATAGCAGTATAACAGTGCAGTGCAGAAATGGTCTCAGTTTGCATCAACTGAAGCAAGCTAAGGACAAAGGGAGAAAGCAGGATGAGGGAGAAACTGGGAAATTTTAAAAGCAGCTGGAATAGCAGGATGACAAAGGTTCAATGAGGACCGTCCCTGGCAGGTGGGAGCCATGGCAGAATACAGGAAAAGAACAGAAGGGGAAAAAAGAAAGTTTCTACCTTTTTCTAGGACACGTCTACAACAGGCCCCATAATTTCTCTCCTTCCTCATTAAGCCCTCTCCCTCTCTCTATCTATTGTGACTAATCAGTCTCTCCCTGGAATCACCATCCTTCTCTGTCCAAAAGCTAAATCCACCACTCCTTCCCTTCCTCCACACTTTTTCAGCCCTAGCAGGCAGATCCAAACCTTCGTTGTTGTTAACTGCCATCCAGTCAACCTCAGCATATGGCAACCCTGAAAGACCTCCCGGTCACCCTATCGCCAGTGCTCAGTTCAGGTCTTGCAGATTCAGAGACAGCGCTTCCTTGATTGAGTCTCTCTACTCGTAATGCAGTCTTCCTCTTCTCCTCCTGCCTTCTGCCTTGCCAGGCATTACTGTCTTTTCTAGTGAGTCATGCCTTCCTAGCCTAACGTACGACAGTCTCAATGTAGTCATCTTGGTTTCGAGAGAGAGTTCAGGCTTGATTTGCTCGAGGACCTATCTATATTTGTCTTTTTAGCAGTCCAGGGTATCTATAGCACTCTTCTTCAGCACCACATCTAACACAGCTTTGCTATTCAATTATCTATCTTTACACCTGAGGATCTCGTCTGGTTCCTTCATAGCTGCCCTTCCAAGTCCTAGCCTTCTTTTGATTTCTTGGCCGCAGTCTCCATTCTGATTAATGACTGAGCCAAGGGATGGAAAACCTTGAATTACCTCCATGTTTTCACTGCCTACTTTAAAGTTATGTAAATCACTTGTAGTTATTACTTTTCTTCTCTTCATCTTCAACTGTAAACCTGCCTTTGCACTTTCTTCTTTGACTTTCTTCAGTAATCATCCCAAGTCTTTGCCATTTTTTGCTAGTAGTATGGTGTCATCTCTTAAATTCTTGATGTTCCCTCCTCCAATTTTCCCTCTCCTTCCTCTGCCAATTAGAAACCATTCTGTTTTTCCCTGTTCTTTCCTGACAGTAGCCTCATGTCCTAAGTACAGGTTCACATCAAGACAATCAAATGTCATGGCATACTCATTTCCTTAAAAGCGATATATAGTTTTTCATGATGTAAATGGGCAAAGGCTTTAACATAAAGCACAGGCTGATTTTCTTTTGAAAATTCTTTGGTTCACTCCATTATACAGTATGTTTACAATATGATCCCTAATGCCTCTTGCTTTCCCGAACCCAGCTCGGACATCTGGCATTTCTTGCTTCATATATGGTAAAAGTAACTGTTGTAGAATTTTGAGCATGTTTTTGCTTGCGTGGAAATTAATGCAGTGGTCCTGTGGTTTCTTCAATTCCTGGCATCCCCTTTCTTGGGGACTGGAATGTACATTGAGCATTTCCAATCTGTGGGCCATTGTTTTGTTTCCGTATTTGTTGACAGATTTTAGTCAGAACTAGAATACATTCTGTCTGTTTTGTTTGTATGCCATCTGTTCCTGGTGACTTATTTCTCCCAAGCGCCCTGACTGTGCGTGCTACTTCACTTTCTTAAATTGGAGGTTCATCTTCACATGGTTCTTCCTTGAACGAATCTATTATCTTTTCATCTCTTTTATATAGTTCTTCAGTGTTGTTTCCATCATCTTTCTTTTTTCTCCTTGGTCATGTAATGTGTTATCCTGTTGGTTATAGAGCATCCTCACTCCTGGTTTAAATTTCCCTTTGATTTCTGGAATCTTGTGGAAGAAGTCTCTTGTTCTTCCTTATTTGTTGCCAGATTCTGTTTCTCTGCATTGATTATTAAAGTAGTTCTCCTTGTGCACAAATTGCGGAACAGTTGCATTCAGAGTTCTGACTCCAGTTCTGTCACCTTTTACTTCTTCTTCTTTTCTACCCTTATAGACTCATAGGATCACAGAGCTGGAAGAGAGCACTAGGGCCATAGAGTACGACCCCCTTGTTTGAAGCCATTTCTGTGTCTCATATTCTCTGGAGCAGCATGAAACAAGCTTGCCCCATCTTCCACATGACATCCTTTCAAATATTTAACCATGGCTATCTTGTCAACCTTCTCTTCTCTGGGCTTCTTTCATCTTTTAATCTATTGATTATCAAAAACTTCTGTTGGCTTTGTTCTTTTCACATCTACTGAGTCATGAATCTAGAGAAGGACTCCTACCTATCTCACTTCATTAGCAGGACTCCAACTTCCTCCGAAGACATTTCCCAAGCGTACGTATCATCATGAGTTCCCTTGGTTGACATAATCAGTTTCAGATTTCACAGCTACTTCTCTCTCCTACCAGCTGTTGGAGCATACGTAGTACAGAAGGCCTTGCCCTGGGTCACCTCATGCCGCAGGAGAGTATTCTAAGTTTAACAACACTGGACAGGATCCCGTTGGTATCACGTACCTGTACAAGTTCCTTTACACATGGGATTGTATTTTTTCCAGCCATTGCTCAATGGTCATATTCAGTTCTTAATTGCTTAAGTTGACATGCATTTTTCTTGGTAATAAAGAGCTAGGAAAGCACCCAAGAGTGACGGATACCCAAAAAAAGCTAGAGTGCACAGAAAAAAGTCACTTTGCACTCTTCCTTGTAAATAGTCAGAAACAAAGCAGAGACGGGTAAATGAAGCAACTGGTGGCTAGAAAGACCATGAAAATCTCAAAGTCTGTTAGGCATAATTACCAGGTGATGTTAGTAATAAGCTACCCAGACAGGCTGTGTGGGATCCTCTGGGTGGGTGAGGCCTCCCACTCTCTCCACGGCTCTCTGGCTACCACAACATCTTTTCTCTGAGCCAAGTATTTACTGTTCCACGGCAGTGATGACCTCCGGGTGAAACCAAATTACCAGCTATGGTTATGTACAGACAAAGATATTACAATACATTGCATAAAGGAAACTCTGTAATACCTAGAAGATGTACTCATGAAACATAGAACGGGGGTGCTCTGATTTACGATAGAAACAAAACAGAAGGTGCATCCAGACTGATTAAAAAGACCAGAAAGACCCAGTTTTGTTGCTTTTCTTTCCGATTTTAATTTGGAATTAAATTTGGACCCATACACATTTCACCTGATCTTGGAAGCTAAGCAGGATCAGCTCTGGTTAGTACTTGGATGGGAGACCACCAATGAATACCAAGTATTTTAGACTCTATTTCACAGGAAGGAACTGGCAAAACCACCTCTAAATTATCTTTGCCCAAGAAAACCCTAAGAAAGTCATGAGGTCGCCATAAGTCAACCGCTTGAAGGCACATATACATACAAATACCCTGAAGGCACCAGATCCTCTCTGAGCTCAGAAGCTAAGTAGGGTCAGCCCTGGTTAATACTTGGAAAGGAGGCCACAAGATAATACCAGATACTAAGGATATGTTTCAAAGGAAGGAACTGGCAAAACCACCTCTGAGCATTCCTTGCAAAGAAAACTCCATGAAATTCGTGAGGTCACCATAAGTCAGCCAATGACTTGAATGTATGTGTGCATCCACACACTCACACACACTTTGTTTATTGCAGAATATTTTGTCAGAAGCTACTCTGCTGCCCTTGAGGCCTTCCACTGACCGTGTGGACTTCCAAAAATAACCCCCATGAACATTATTTTGAAAATGAGTGCAGGGTTTTTTTTTAATGTTAAACTGCAGAGGGGCAGTTTAATCAGTGAGATAATTGAAGAGAAATATGAACTCTATTTAGCATATGTTAAACATCGGCAATATAAATAATATTGTTATATAATAAGAGCATTAAGGTTCAATGTTATATAAAAAGTAATATCAGTAGAACCCTGATGTATTTAAAAGAAGGAAACGGATTCTCAATTATTTAGCTAATTTGTTATTTTAAGGACAACCTAATCAAGAAGCCAGAGAGGAAGAAGAATGATTGAAAATGAAGGGAAGAAGTAAATTGATCCGCAAATATATTCTTAGATATATTAAACTAGGTTAAATACTATAGGTATTATTAAATTATTATGATTATAGTTAGCACATTCAAGCTTCACCTGTAAAGATCTTCCAGTTTAAGTGTGAACTGTATATATAGGAGGTATGTATGTGTTATTTTTCAAGAATTTTATGTTAGAAATAATAATAAAAAAAAAAACCTGCAGAGGGGCCCTGTCATTTTTTTTAAAGGTAGATTGTTGTTCCTAGAGGTTTCGAGGGCAAAGAATTCACCTTTTTTTTTAATCAGAAATCAGTTTTTAAAATGTTTTTAGTTTTTAAATCAGTTTTTCCTGAAAACACAGAGGTGTCAGGTGCCACAAAAACAGTCCCAATGATAAAATGTGGCCGCAGGGACACACCTCAGGGGTGCACCTACAAAGGGTGCAATAGGAAGGCATTGCCCCCTGCCATAATAATTCTGCCCTTTCCCAGAAATTTTTAGCATTGCAAAAGAATTGAAGGCCCTTCGTGCCTACGGCTCTTCTACTTGCAGGGTCCTCGGTCCCTTCATAGCTTTGTTTGACCCTCGTCTTTGGATGCCTAAACTGTTTCTAAATGCTCCAATGAAATTTTAAATGACTGTAATGCTAGAAATAGAGACCTAGCGTGGTTTGAACGTTGGACTACGACCCTGGAGACCAGAGTTTGATTCCTCGTTCAGCTGTGGACCTCGGGTGCGTCACACACTCTCTGCCCCAGAAACCCCCGTGACAGATTCGTATTAGTGTCTCACCGTGAGCGGGTCAAAATCTCGTACCCACCGTATCCGAACGGGTTGGACACGAAGCTGGGGTGAGCTCTAAAACCGGGTAGAAAATGAAGCCGCAACACAGAATGCAAAGTATGCAATGCAACAAAACACCCAAAAGAATTTTCTTTGGCCGAAGGATCCTGACGATACTCAGAACGGCATTCGGTCCAACCTACTGGCAGTAGTGATCCAGAAGGATAACGTTATTCTGCAAGCTTCACGTTTTTATACTATTTTCTTGGTTAGGAAAGCTGAATAAAACATACATCAGCAAGGTTAGTATTTCACTGAAGACGGGCCACTTGTTATTTCCTGCCTAACTCTTCCGTCAGCTGTCTGGAAGAACGGAGCAGCGTGTAACTATCCGTAACTATCATAATGTTCACAAACAACTGACGCAACAAATGTACTCCCGATTTCAGCAATAATAATTTCAAACAGGAGTTAACAAAACAGAGGTTATTCATATAATTGGTCAACAGAAGCAGTTAATCAATATTCTTGTTAACCATACTAATGAGAAGGCAATTGAGAATCTTCTGGCATCCCTCTTGTATATCGTAAGCCGACACCACCACGAGTTGGAAACGACTCGAAGACACACAACGACAACTATTGTGGAATCACGTCTACAGGCTGAAGGAAATTTCCACGGAAGGAGCAGAATTCTTATCTGTGGAGCGAATGCCCTCGTTTTGCTGTTCCCCAGGCAATGACTTGCCGGAAGAAATTCAACGTACACTGTCCAAATCAAAAAAGTGCTAAAGACCTATCTCTTCCAGCAGGCTTATTTTTAATTATACCTTTAATAGTACTTTTAATTGTCTTTCTACTTTTAATTGTATTTTTAATTATGACGTATTTTAATTGTGAGAAATTTGTGTTTTAAATGGTTTTGTATTTTAATGTATTTGGGTTATAAATTGTTTTTAATTGCATCTGTGTTGTACCCCACCTCGAGCCCTGGGGAGAGTCAGGCAACAAATAAAATATTGTTATTATAATCATCATCAGCGTTATTATTTACTCTGCCCACTGTTGTATTAAAACAAGAAGAGAAGGCGTCGAACTTTGCAGGGGGGTGCACTGGGAGGGAAAACGGTCAGCTCCCGGAATCCCTTGTTCCTCGGACCGATCAGTGGGCATCATCCACGGTGGGTGACGGTCCACGGTGAAGGAACGGCCCCTTGGTTCTCCGCCCCCACCCTGTGCCATGTCACAGTCTCACCATGGCAATGGAGGGACCGCGGTTCCATCCAGGCCGTTGCCCCAACAGCTTTTCCTTGAGACATGGGGTCCCGTCAAGATGGATGCCATGCCCTCGCGTCCGGCGTCTTTGCCTCTTTTCATTTCAGCACCCTCGTAGGTCTCAGCTGCCTCTTTTTCACCTTCCCGTAAGTATGACGCTCGGTTCAAGCTGTGCTTCCCGGCCTTCGAGCGAAGGGCTCAGATTCGCTTTCAGTCCTCACCAAAGTAGACCCATTGAATCCATTCGATTTATCTACATGTTGACCCCTCACTCCACAATTGATTGAAGGCATCTACTCTTGCCTAAGCCTAAAAAGAGATGCAAGGCCCTCTTTCCATCCCAACTGCCTCAAAGGGAAAAGGCAGGCAGGGCTCCGTTACGCCCAAGCTCAGAAGAGGATGGAAGAACCTTGCGTTACCTCAAATCCTCAAAAAGACACGGAGCCTGACCTAAAATATTAGGTGCGCACGGACCACCCCAAGTAGTCTGTGCAATTGCCGGTGAGCTTTGAATCAGCCTGGAAAGGTCCCCAAGTTTGGCCAAAGGACCTCTCCCCCCTCAGGAAGAATGCAGTCAAAACTACTTCTTACGTGAGCAAAGAGAAGGGCCTTTTCTGTTTAAAAGGAGGGTTTTGTATAAATCGGGGTGACAATGATCTCATAAGGCTTACGGCACATGCGTAAGAATATCTGCTTTCCCAGGAGTAAAATTCTGACACATGGATGCAAATAAAATAGCTTCTGATTAACGATCGACAATGAGCCCTGAATCACACATGTATTCACTCCACAGTGAAGAATAAGAAATATTGTTACAGAGAGCGCTGCGAACCCAGGTATTGACTTTGCCGACTCATGTCAGCATAATTCAAGTAGGACAAGGGGCTGACAAGGGGAAGAACATTTAAAGTTGACTAGAATTCAACATGGAGGAACTTTGGATGAGCAAATGCAGAGAGACAGAGAGAGAGTTCCTTCAGCTTGGGCATTTAAGCAGGCCATGCCCTCTGTGAACTGAACTGTCCAGAGTGCTGAATCTCTTCACAGCCCTGCAGAGTAGACCAGGGAAATCTGGGGAAGCAGTATCTGCTTTGTCTGCATTCTTTTAGTGCTTACGGGCCCTCCCTCCATCCCAGCTGCCCCTGCCCTGGCCTCAGAGGGAAAGAGCATCTGCTGTACATAACTCCCTTCCCTTACTATCACCCACTTTTCTTTTTGTGTCACGTCTTCATTAGATTGTAAGCCTGACGGCAGGGAACGGTTTCATTGTTCTTTTGCTTGTAAAGGGCCAGGTACAGTGACGGTGCTATCTAGCTATCCAATCTCTCTCTCTCTCTCTCTCTCTCTCTCTCTCTCTCTCTCTCTCTGTCTATCTATCTATCTATCTATCTATCTATCTATCTATCTATCTATCTATCTATCGCCATCATCATCATCTAGTTGGGACAAACCAAACAGATAGCAGCCCAGGTGTGGCAACTGCAAAATCTTGAGCAAGTTCCCAGAAGGGGATTTTCCTCCGTCCCTTGTAACTCTCAGAGAAATTACAAGACCAGTCCTTTGTGAATCAAGGATCCCACTTTATTTAGGGAAGAAATGCATTTCTGTCTCCAACTCTGACAGACGAGAATCTGAAGGATGTGGGTGCCCCGAGATACAAACTCGTACCCTCTGCTACAGTTTGTCAGGGTTGTCAAGTCACAGTTGCAAAGTGCATATGATGGGGAAATGCCATCAAGCTAAAAATTCCAAAAGAAGTTTTGACTTCTAGGTGTCAGTTGGTCATGTATGGTCTCCTGTTAAGATAAACAGCTATTCCCTGGTCCCTGCTACTTAATCTGTTCTCCAGTTCCTTGGCCACCTCTGTGTGTTTGTGTGCCTTCAAGTCACCTATCAACTTATAGCAACTCCATGAATTTCTTAGGGTATTCTTAGGCAAGGAATACTCAGAGGTGATTTTGCCCAGTCCTTCCTCTGAAATACACGGAACCATGTCAGCTAGTTCTTCGGGACGAAGACCAAGGCAATACTTAACCACTTTGCTAGGTTATAGAATCACAAAGTCATTGAGTTGGAAGAGACCCCCAAGGGCCATCCAGTCCAACCCCATTCTGTAATGCATGAAAACACCATCAAAGCCCTCCGTTTGACAGATGGCCATCCAGCCTCTGCTTAAAAACCTCCAAAGAAGGAGACCCCACCACACTCCCAGGCAGCATATTCCACTGCCGGACAGCTCTGACCGTCAAGAAGTTCTAAATTTGTTGACTTAGGCCATTTCCGCACTAGACTGTTATAGCGCTATTATTCCACTTTCAACATCCTATGGAATCCTGGGCTTTGCAGTTTAGGGAGGGGCTTTTGAGGATGGCCTTCGAGGCCCCTCCCTAAACTGCAAACCCCAGGATTCCATAGGATGTTGAAAGTGGAATAATAGCGCTATAACAGTCTAGTGCAGAAATGGTCGTAATCTTTCTCGGTCAGTTCTGATCAGTTATTCCTTTTCAGTTTTTCACGTCCAAGGCATATATTAATACTCATATACAATACCATTATAACAATGATGCATATAATTAGCCATTTTATCAACTTTCTAATTATACCACCCATCAGCCCCCTACTAGTAAGGTCAAGCCTATTTTCTTCCAGAATGTCTGCTCTTTCGCTTTTTGGACTACCTCTTCTATTCCATCAGCGTTGATCTCTGCTATGGGTTTGGTGTCATTCACAAACATGCAACATTCAGATCCTGTTACTACTCAGACACCCCTCTTTGAGGCTAATACGTAATCGTGAGCCATCCTATTTTCTAAGATGACCTGCCTGATTTGGCTCACCTGTTGTGATAGGGCTAACAAGGCTCCATTGGTGGCATTGGAGCCCTGGCGGTGCAGCGGTAAAATGCCGGTACTGCAGCCGCAAGGTTGCGAGTTCGATCCTGTCGGGCTCCAGGTTGACTCAGCCTTCCATTCTTCCATAGATCCGTAAAATGAGTACCCAGAATGTTGGGGACAATTAGCTAAACACATTGTAAACCACTTAGAGAGCACTTAGCTGATAAGCGGTATAGAAATACACGTGCTATTGCTATTGCTACCGCCTATTGTTTCTATGGCCAGGGCTGCTCACATAACATCCCTCAAAGCTAGCTGCTGTTTCCCCATAGAATGGAATTGCTCTTCTGCCCCTGATTGTCCATTGGCTGTTATATTGGACCCATCTAGCCATCCCAGGAACCTGTGCATTTAGCCATATGCTAATGAGCGTAACCTTCTAACTGATAGGACCTTTCTGGAATAATTCTGTTGCCTGTGACGTGGGAATCAGACCAGCCCATGTGGAGTCTGCATCTAGTGCTGGTTGGGAGCTGATGTTGCCATATCGTACATTTTTGTATGGTAACTCCCAGAATCCCCCAGCCAGCATGCCCCACTGCCTATTCTGGGAACTGCTGTCCAAACAAGGAAGTTGCCCAGACTCTTACTCGCAGTTGACATTAAAGTCAGCTAGCCATTTTGAGATGAAAAGAAGATGAAAAGAAGATTAAAAGGTGACATGATAGCCATGTTTAAATATTTGAAGGTGTGTCATGTTGAAGATGGAACGAGCTTGTTTTCTGCTGCTCCGGAGATTAGGACACGGAGCAATGGATTCAAAGTACAGGAAAAGAGATTTCAACAATGGTAAGAGCCATTCAACAGCGGAATACGTTACTGCCTCGGAGTGTGGTGGAGGTTTTCGAAGAGAAGTTGGACGGCCATTTGCTGGGGTGCCTTGAATGTGTGTATTTGTGTAGCAGGGGGCTGGACTCGATGGCCATTGTGGCCTCTTTCAACGCTATGATTCTATGATTCATAGCACTTAAAAAATAATTTACTGGAATGCAGAACTTGCAGATTAGACCATATAATTTTTGTATTTACCTTCTACAGTTAGCTCCCAACTCATCCAGAGGCCCTGTTCAAAAGACTGAATGAGGAGATCAACTGTAACGCGGCTAGGTTACCTTAAAATGATGTAATCCCATATGGACTTCTCTGGCCATTACACTCGGTATCAGAGACTCTGCTATATATAATTCTCCATATTGCAAAATACGGCAGACATAAATGAAGATCAAGGTGTTTTTCTGTAGCAGCAAGTTTGTGCAATGTCCTTTCCTGTTTGATTCATTCAGTCTCTTCTCTTTTCAGCCACCAGTAAAACCACATCTACCCACTGTGGTTTCACTGTGCCTTTTATGAGTTTGCGGTTTGTCTAGCTGTTGTGAAAGCCAGCATGGTATGAAGGCTGAGTGTTGCACTGAGACTCCTGCAGCTGCATGCCTTTGGCCATTTCCGCACTGGACTGTTATAGTGCTGTTATTCCACTTGCAACACCCTATGGACTCCTGGGGTTTGCAGTTTAGGGAGGGGTCGGGCGGCCCCTCCCTAAACTGCAAATCCCAGGATTCCATAAAATGTTGCAAGTGGAATAATAGTGCTATAACAGTCCAGTGCGGAAATGGCCTTTTAGTCATTTCTAGCTTATGGTGACCCTAAAGGTAACCTATCATGTAGTTTTCTTGAGAAGATTTCTTCAGAGGATGTTTGCATTTGTCTTCCTCCGTGGCTGAGAGAGTGTGACTTGCCCAAGGTCATCCCGTGGGTCTCTGTGGCTGAGCAGGGATTCAAACTCTGGTCTTCAGAGTCAAAGTCCAACTCTCGGACCATTACACCACTCAGGCTTTCTTGGACTCCAGGAGGCCAGGGTTCAAGTCTCTACCCAGCCATGGAAACTCACCAGGTAACCTCAGTTTGCACTCTCTCAGCCTGAGAGGAAGGCAATGGCAAACCTCCTCTGAATAAATGTTGAGAAAACGCCAGGATAAGATCCCTGTAAGTCAGAGTTGGCTTGAAGTCACATAACAAAAAGAACAGCAGCAGTTGTACAAAAGAAATTCCACTGTTGCTGATGTTTTATACTCTGCTGGGTGGGGGAGTTGCTTTTGCAATCCACTTTAGGCATTTTCCCTCATGTGGAAAATCAGGGCTAGATTCTCGAAAGTTAAATTGATAGTTTGCTCTAGCAGCTTATGACTACTTTTTAAAAAAGATTTGTCCATTTAGTCGCCCAGAACCAAAAATCACTGCCAACTTATTTTTGTTTTTGTTTTTTTAATTCTTTTTTTCCCCAAGCTGTAGCTGGCTAGCCCTCCATGTCTCCTGGGCCTTCCCCGTCATCTGTGGCCACCTCCTTATCCCAACCATTTTCTACTTCCTCCTCACCAGTTTCACAGACACAGGAATTCTCTACAAAGGTAAGGTGTGTCCCTGTTATACCCGACAGGTCAGCAGCATCCAAAATCTTCAGTGCCGAAATTTTAGACTTTGGACCATCAAGAATGGCTATGGCAGTGGGGAGGATATATTCTGGATATATAGCTATTCCCAAATAGCAGTTCTGCCCCTTTCACGAAATTTTGCTTCAGTTCTCCAATTTCTACCACTGCAGTTGAGCATTTAGACATGTTGATGGGAATCTTATATCCCCATCTGTGTTATGTAACTTTATGCATAATTAGCTATATATGTAGTAACGTAACAGCAGCCGTCTCCTGGATGCCGACCTTACAGGACTGCCGAATTCTAATTCCTGCAGACGCAAGTCCACTTACAACGATGTAGCTTCCATACAGGATTCTGGCCACAGTTTAGGCATCTGGTCAAAAGGGCCAGGCATAGTTACCAAGGGAATGGGGGCTGAGCAGATACAGTGGGCCTTCAGTACCCACTAGGGTTTGGTTCCCGGACTCCCCGTGGATACCAAAATCCGTAGAATCATAGAACTGGAAAAGACCACAAGGGCCATCGAGTCCAGCTCCATTCCGCCGTGCGGGAATCTGCATGCCATCAAAACATTGCTTGCAAAGACAGCCACCCAACCTCTATCTACAAGCCTCCAAAGGAGGAGATGCCACCACACTCCCAGGCGGCAGCAAATTCCATTGTCAAACTGCTCTTACTGCCGTTGAGTCCAACCCCCTTTCATGCAGGAATACATCATCAAAGCATCTCCAACAAATGACCATCCAGCCTCTCTCCAAAGAAGGGGACTCCACCACACTCCTAGGCAGCAGTGTATTCCACTGTCAGACTGCTCTCACCCTCAGGAAGTTCTTCCTAATGCTTAGATGGGATCTCCTTTCCTCAAGTTTGAAGCCACTGCT
Source organism: Cyclura pinguis (assembly GCA_030412105.1). Classification (NCBI taxonomy): domain Eukaryota; kingdom Metazoa; phylum Chordata; class Lepidosauria; order Squamata; family Iguanidae; genus Cyclura; species Cyclura pinguis. The sequence continues at coordinate 4,746,787 of CM059601.1, forward strand.
CCATGTCCTAGTCTCTGGAGCAGCAGAAAACAGGCTTGCCCCATCTTCCATACGACATCCCTTCAAATATTTAAACATAGCTATCATGTTGCCTCTTAACCTTCTCTTCTCCAGGCTAAACATCTCCAGCTCCCTCAGCTGCTCCTCAGAGGGCTTCTTGGTTTCCAGGCCTTCTAGCATTTGAGTTGCCCTCTTCTGGACATGTTCCAACTTATCAATACCCTTCCCAAACTTGGGTGCCCAGAACTGGACACAGGACTCCAGGTGGGGTCTGACCAAAGCAGAATAGAGTGGTACCATCACTTTGTTTGACCTAGATGCTACAAGTCTTATTATGTACAGTGGTGTAGTAAAATGGCATCCCTTGTTTAAAATGGCACATGTGAAATTCCACAGAAGGTTTCTAAACAGAGATTTAGGTAGCTGCTATTAGTAGTAGTAGTAGTAGTCGTAGTCGTAGTAGTAGTAGTATTCTCAAGGCAGCTTACAAAAATTAAGTCAGATACAGCCAAAAAGTTTATATTGTACAAAAATTTAAAATATAATTAAAACATCAGTAATGTTAAAAGCAGTTTAAAAGCATTTTTAAAGAACAATGAATGAAAATGACACAGCAAGATAAAAGGCCCGTTTCACCCAGCAGCCAAAGTGCTGCAGAAACAGAACGGTCTCTACTAGCCTGCCAAAGGGTAGCAAGGAGGGCCCCATTCCAGCCTTTCCGGGAAGGGCGCCCTAGAGCCCGGGAGCAGCCGCTGAGAAGACCCCGTCTTCCGAGTTGCCGCCAGACGTATCTGAGAGGGTGGTGAGGCAGAGACAGGGCTTCCCCGGAAGATCTCGGAACGCAGGCAGGCTCATACTTGTCAGGGATCCTTTAGCGGTGGATTCACACATCAGCAGAGGCTTGGATAGTACCACCCTTGAGATTCTTTCCAATTGCACAATTCTATGAATCTAGGACCCCAGTTTTAGTACAGTTTCATGACAGAGGAGGAAAAACCTTGCCCTATCCACATTCTCCACATCATGTATAATTTTATATATCTCTATTGCACTCCAGTTCTCCTTCCCCATTCACGGGTTTGCCCTTTGTGAATTTAATTATTCGTGACATGCCCACCTGCCCCCCTCTTCCTCCCCGCATTAGAATCATAGAATCATAGAGTTGGAAGAGACCCCGGGGGCCATCGAGTCCCACCCCTGCTATGCAGGAACACCCATCGAAGCATTCCCAACAGGTGGCCCTCCAGCCTCTGCTCAAAAACCTCCAAAGAAGGAGGAGACTCCACCGCGCTCCCCGGAGGCAGCAGCATCTTCCGCTGCCGGACAGCTCTGACTGTCAGGAAGTTCTTCCTGAGGTTCGGGTGGAATCTTCTTTCCTGCAGCTTGAATCCATTGCTCCTCGCCCTTGTCTCTGGGACAGCAGAGAACAAGGCCACTCCCTCCTCGACATGACATCCCTTCAAATATTTAAACATGGCTCTCATGTCCCCTCTTAACCTTCTCTTCTGCAGACTGAGTGCAAAGGCAGGGCATGCAGGCGACAGGCAGGCGAATGGGGGTGTGTGTTTCCCCCTCCATTCACTTCCCTGTTGCCCCAACGGGCGAAAGAAAGCAGGGTGCACAGGCAACAGGGAAGCATATAGAGTGGTGTGTGTGTGTGTTTCCCCCCCCATTTGCTTGCCCGTTGCCCACACGGCAGAAAGAAGGCAGGGCGTGCGGGCGACAGGCAACTCAATGAAGGGGATTTCCTTGCCTGTCATCCACGTGGGTGGAAAGAAGGCAGGGGGGATGAGCAACGGGTGGCGCAATGGAGTAGGGGGGAGGGTTCCTCCCCATTGACCGCATGGCCAGAAAGAAGGCAGGCGCACGGGTGACAGCCCAACGGAGTGGTCTCACTTGCCTGTCGCCCACACGGGTAGAAAGAAGGCAAGGCCTGCAAGCGACAGGCAGCCACACGGAGCAGATCTACTTGCCTGCAGTTGCGTAGGGACACGGGGGCGGGGGAGCGATTCGCCCGGGCTGACAGTGTTTCTGGGGCGTCCTGGCCCACAGCCACATCCCTGCGTGCCCTCGCCATGCCGCCGCACCCTGCAGCCACGGCCCTGTTCACAGTGGCCACGCCCCTAGCATCATGGCCACGCCCCCCGCCTTCCTCACGCTCCAAGCTCCGGCACTACTCACCTGTCGCCCACGTGGGCAGAAAAGAAGACGGAGCGTGTGGGCGACGGGCAGCTGAATGGAGCAGGGGAGCCCAGGGAAGGAATGGGAGGGGAGCACTCACTTGGGTCGGGGGGAGTTATTCGTGGTTTTTGACTTTTGCGGGCAGCCTGCACCCTGAACCCTGGCAAAAGTCAAGGGGCCACTGTATTCCCTTAACTCACCTTTTGGAAGCTAAAAAGTCCACGCCGTTGTAATATCTTTCTGCAAAAGGGATTTACTCAGAGGCGCATCCAGGGTGGGGCTAGCAAGGTATGTGCCCCGGGCGCTAAGAAAGGTGCGAGAAAGCAGTGCCAGAAGTGGCAGAGGAGGAAGAGGAGGAAGTGACCCTGGAGGTAGGGATGCAACTCGCCCCAGGCCTCTGGATTTACTCCCCGCCTCCCTCCCCCTTGCTTCAGGTTGGGCAGTTAGGCTTCCCTGCAAGATGGATGCCCTCTCTCTACCCCCGTCCTTATGGTTCCCGCCATACTGCTGCGGGGGATGAAGTCCCCTCCTCACCTCTCTCCTGCCCTTCTGCCCACCTGCAGGCATTGATGAAGAGCTGGTGAACCAGGCCGCGACCATGAACGACGCCAACCAGCACTGGTGCAACAAGTGCCAGCTCTACTGCTTGCCGCACACCTTCCACTGCTCCTGGTGCAACACCTGCGTGGAGGTAACGCGGGGCACGAATGCCAGACAACGGCGGCAGCGGCAACGTGAAAGTGACCCCAAAGTCCGCTCCTGGTTTTGGGGGCAGCTGGGTTTTTTTAATGTTAATCAGTAGCATAGGAAGATCTTGTAACCAATTTCAAAGGTGAATTGCCACTCCTAGAGACTTCTGGAGGCCTGTTCACACTGCACAGTTCTAGCACTATGGTTCTGCTTCAGCTGCATCCTATGGAATCCGGGAATTTGTAGTCTGGTGAGGCACTAGAGCTCTCTGGCTGAGAATTTTAAATGCACCTCCCTAAAACAAAGTCAGAGCCAGTGTGGTATAGTGGTTTGAGCATATGTCGCATGGATATGGGGAAGAAATGTACACATTCTGGCAAATGTGTTCAAAAACCAATGGAAATTCAATTCTACCCCGTTTGCACCCTCCCAGTTCAACAGGAACAGCTGTTTCTCGCACAGAGAGGACCAGTGCTCTACCTGCATGTAATACAGCTTTTAAAAATGAGGAGCCTCCCAGGGAAAAGTAGTTGGGAACCCAAATTTACAGTCCAAAGATAACTGAATGCAGAGGGATTTGAAGCAAGATTTATAGCAGTTGAACACTCAGAGCTCTGATCCTGGACAGATAAATCAGTTGGTTCTGATTTTTAAAATCTCAATTCTTTCCATTCCGACGGTAAGGAAATTTGTGGATTTTGCTCAGTTCTGATCAACAACAAGCAGAAAGTAATTCCTCACTCATTCCTAGCGCAGAGCAGAGGTATAGCCAGGCGAAGATGATGGCAAGGGGGTGGTGAATCCACTCTCAGTTTTAGTCTAAACTTTAACTGACCCATGCAAGGTGCCAAACTTATTTGGTGGGGATAGAGTTGAGCAGCTAGGCTAGCTCCTTTAAAGTTCAGAGTAGAACCAAGACCAGATTCACCATTTCCCTGGCATGGAAGCCATAAGCTGACACATGTGTTCCACTCTAACTCTCTGTCTCCTCTTGCAGGGATTTGACCATCACTGCATGTGGGTGAACAACTGCATCGGCTGCAACAACCTCCGCTTCTTTGTCCTCTTTGTGGTCTTCCTGAGCGGCTACGATCTGGCAGTCCTGGCCTCTTGCCTCGTCTACATGGCCCTCAACTCCCAGCAGGTTTTCAGTGTGGAGAAGATTTGCACGTATCCTTCACCCAACCTCAAAGCATTCCCCAGTGTGTGCACGTGTATATGCGCTGGTGCAAATTTTGCAAGATAATCTCCCACTCCTTTCCTGCCTCTCTCCCTCCCCTTCAATCAACTTCCTTGTCTAACAGAGGGGGGGAAACATGCCCCCTTCCCGTTATTGTTGAACTGCAACTCCCAGCATTCCTAGTTATTGGCTATGCTGATTAGGTGCTTATCGGAGTTGAAATCCAACTTTTACAATTCATCTTCTACAATTCAGACTACAACCTAGAGTGGATTCAAAACCTCACTGACATGGCAACCACCAGCTTTCACTGGGATCGGGCATTGCCTCTTCCTGCTTTAAGACCAGAATTCTGTTGGTGATTGAAGCATACATAGGTTCCCCAACAGAAGAGGTCAGACATTTTTGTCCAGTGCAGAACATCTGCATTCAGTTAAACATTGTGCATGTGGTACCATTGTCTATGCAGATTCCTGCTGTGCATGGATGTGCAATGTGCAATGCATAGCTGTGCACATTGTTTATTGATGTGCATTGTACGTATGTCTGCATTGCACATTTGTTTATACATTCAGTGTCACATCTGGTGTCTTGGTTTGGTTGTACAAGGTCACCATCTCTTATGCTTGCGGATATCCTCAAGTATTCTCCCAAAATATTCATTTTAAACAGGAGGTGTATAAAACCACAGCCATAGACTCCGAGTTCTCCAGCACTTCCCCAATGGGAGCCTTTCAGGCGTCTCTCATCCCTTTCCTGCTCAAAGCCAGAATGAATGACTTGGCAACCCAGCCTTCGTGAATCTCTCTGTTTTCCCTCTGTTCTACCCCTTGACTAATTTTTTTGCTCTCAGTGTCCTCGTGACCATCCCTGCTGCCTTCTACCTGGTGCCTCTGCTCATCCTCCTCTGCAACCAGATCGGCAAAATCTTAGCCACTCGGTGCAAGTGCATGGCCAAGGTACAAGGGTACAAAGGGGCAGGGGAACTCAGCTCTAATAAAGACTACGGTTCCAAGAATACCCAGCAGTTGTCCAACGAAAGTGTCCTTTTTCATGCTTTGAATCAGTAGTTCTCAATCTTTGGCACTGTGGTGCTTGGAAATTCAGCTCCCACAGTTCCTGACTATTGCCCATGTTGACTGGGGTTCTGGGTGTTCTAATCCGAAACATCTGGAGGACCAGTAGTTGAGAATCATTGCTGTAAGTGGAGAAAATGGGAGGGGAGGCAAAGTTTCTTGGTAGAACCAAAGAGGCCTATGGCTTAGGCTATGCTATGCGTGTCTGCTTGAAACTAGGAGTTTCATTTCCCACCTTATTATATCTGACCCCTCAGTGTCTCACGATATCCTTTAGGTCTTTCCCAGATCCAAAGGCCCACACATCTGAGTAAGCGTGAGTTTCCCAGCAGCGGCAGCTAGTGGCTCCCCTATCCTTTGGGCGGTGGATTCCCTCTGGGTTCCTTTTCATAATTTTAATGGAACTGACCGAGGTGCTGAACCTCATTGGGGTATAACGTTCAGCACCATGGATAGTTCTAAAGACCGTTCATCCTTCCACTGAGATAGAGGCCCCAGCCACTCCTGCGTTCCAGAGCCATGCTGGCTGGAAGGGGTTCTGGAAGAAAGAAAAAATCCAGAAAAGGAACTTTCCCAAGCTCTGGTTATTCTCCAGTCTCTTTTGTTGCAAGCCAAAAAAGGAAATTTTCCAAGTTCTGGATGCTCCCCAAACTCCAATTGCTCTGAATAATTGCTCTCCACATAAGGTGTTCCCTGGATATTGAGTGTATTACCTAATTAACTTCAATCAATCAGTCAGTCAGTCAGTCAGTCAATCAATCCATCCACCTTTCTTCAACTGTGGGACTGATGGTAGCCATACCATTAGGGATAGTGAAGTGAGCTATTCCCTTTCTAACTAACCTTCCTTATTTCTCTTTCCACAGTCTCCCTCCTCCTCCAGCCCTCTTTCCGCCAGGAACCGATGCTACCCAGCTTTCTGCAAAAGGCGGTGTGATGCAGTAAAGTGAGTGGCGTAGTCCTTTACAACGGTTGTCCTTCCCCAGGGATGGTTTTGGTCATCCTGAGCGTTAGGACCATCACCTTAGTTGGCTGATGATGTAACAGCATTTATTCATCTGTCATATTAGCATTGAGGCTGATCTTCTTCAAGAGTAAGGACGGAGAGAAGATTCATCATTATTCCTTCCCAGGTTGAAAAAGGTGTTTTCCTACAGCCAAGGAACCCCACTGGGAAGAAAAATAGACCAGGAGGAAAGAGAACCAGCATGGCATAGTGGTCTGAGTATTGGGCTAGGACTCTGGGTTCGAATCTCTTCTTAGCATGGAAGCTCACTGGATGACCCTGGGCAACTTACACTCTCTTGGCCTCAGAGGAAGGCAATAACAAACACTCTCTGAGGAAATCTTAACAATTAGAGCCAGTGTGGGGTAGTGGTTTGAACACTGGACCAGGGCTTCATGAGATCAGGGATCATAGACTCATAGCACTGAAAGAGACCACAAAGGCCATTGAATCCAACCCCTTTCCACCGTGCAGGAGTGCACCATCAAAGCATTCCCAACAGGTGGCCAGCCAGCCTCTGTTTAAAAACTGCTGGGCCACGGAAGCCTGCTAGATGTCCCTGGGCAAGTCATACACGCTTAGCCTCAGAGGAAGGCTGAACAAGTCTTGGCATAAAAGCTGGTAGTAGATTCACCTTAGAGACAGCATGAGACAAAAATGGCTTGTAGGCACCCTACAACAACAACTCAGAATTCTCAGCCTGAGAGTTCTAGTCCTTCACCAAACTACAAATCCCAGGATTCTGCAGGGCATAACCGTGACAATTAAAGTAGAATTATAGTGCTGTAAATGTGTGATGTGAAAGGGACCCAGGAACCACAACACAGCAAATGTGTTCCTGACATGTAATGGTGACCAATCCCAAGTGACCAGACGGCGCCCGCTTCCACAGTTCAGTCTGCATGTCCCACACTCCTGCCTATCTTCTCCACAAGGTACAAAGCACAGCCGACCGCGACAACTGCAGGAGCCAGGATTTGGGAAGTCAGGAACGCCTCTCAGCTCCACCAGCCCCCCTGGATTTCTAGTTCTGGCGTGGCCCTTCCGGTCTCCTGCCCCCACAGTGGCTATTCTCAGGACATGTCCAGCGGGCAAAAGGCTCTCAAGGCTTGGCACCACTTCCTGTCTGGTATGGGGAACGTCTGGAGGAGGAAGGAGCCCCGGCTGAGAGAATCGGCAGCAGGACCACGGACTGGGAAGGAGGTGAGCCAAACTCAGGACGGTCCACGGAAGGCTGCCAAAACCAGACTTGGGTGGATGTGGCAGGTCTTGGGGCCATGTTTTAAATTTAATATGATTTAATTTAACGTTACATACAGTGATTTTTAAAAAGTCCGTTTTTGGACTTTTCTCTCAAAGTCCATTTTTGGCCTTTTGGGTTTTTTTTTTAAAAATGGATACTTTTAATTTTTTAAAAAAATATATTTTTATTAAAGATTTTTTTCAATACGAATAGAAAAACAAAGACAAGAAAAACAGAAAAGAAAAAAGAAAGAAACACAGACAACCTTTCAGCACTCCACTGTTATAGTGCTATTATTCCACACTCAACCTCTTATGGAATCCTGGGGTTTGCAGTTTAGGGAGAGGCCTTTAGAATTCTCAGCCAGAGGGCTCTTTGGCCTCCGGAAACTACAAACCCCAGAATTCCACAGGATATTGAAAGTGGAATAATAGCACTATAACAGTGGAGTGTGGCAACGGCCTGAGAGGTGACATGATAGACCCATATTTAAATCTCTGAAGGGATGCCCATGTAGGAGACAGAGCCAGCTTGTTTAATGCTGCTCCAGAGACTTGGGGCCTTTTCACCCTATGTAGTCATAAGCCATTTCTGCACTAGGCTGTTATAGTGCTATTATTCCACTTTCCACATCCCATGGAATCCTGGGGTTTGCAGTTTCGGGAGGGGCCGGCTGGCCCCTCCCTAAACTGCAAACCCCAGGATTCCATAGGATGTTGCAAGTGGAATAATAGCGTTATAATAGCCTAGTGCGGAAATGGCCGTAGTGTTATTATTCCACTTTCAACATCCCATGGAATCCTGGGGTTTGCAAGTAAGGGGAGGCATTTAGAATTCTCAGCAAAAGAGCTCTTTGGCCTCAGGAAACTACAAACCCCAGAATTCCCCCAAGGATGTTGAAAGTGGAATAAGAGCACTGTAACGGGGTAGTGCAGAAACACCCAGAGAGAGAGGGAGAGAGAGAGAGAGAGAGAGAGAGAGAACAATTAACATTGACTTCCAACTTTGCTAATGATGGTTATACATTTTACTATATAACTTTTCCAATTACATACTATTCAAATATTTCTTTGAGTCAACCAAAGCTAATAATAATTATCAAACCCTACAGTTCACATGTTATTCTTGCTATTCTGACAAAATGCAATCCAACATGCCCATCTTTCAAAAATGACCCCAATGATATTTCTCCAATCAATCAATCAATCAATCAATCAATCAAAATCAATCTTTTTTTATTATTATTATTCTAAACAAAGCCATGGGGCTCTCCAATCTGTCAAGTCCCCCTTTTTCAGTCAATAATTGACAACATTTCCGGTTAAACTTTAACCCACAGTCAAGTCACTCTTTTCCTTTGCCCAGAAAAACAGCTAGGCTGTTGAGTCTGCAGGAGACGAGGGCCACGACACCGTCACTGGCTGGGCACAGGAGGCCCCAGGGATTATGTTACCCACTCCGGCCTTAAAAAAAACAGGGTGCTAGTTCACTTGTTTGCAGAATATCTTACATCTCTGGGACGTTTCAGCTCAGAAAAGACGGATATAGTGTGGGAATGAAGTCTCAAGGAGGACTGAAGAGGGAGAAAATTATTTTTGAGCTACAGAAATAGAGAGGGATTGTCATAATTGTTTCCATCTGCAGACCAGAACCCTGTTGTTTTGCACACATGCAGTTTTCCTTATACTGAAGCTGTACTTTCTGGGGCATTGGGTGGTGTCCCTGTTCAGTGCAAAGTTGTATAGTTAGAGTTCCAATTTTCCGTGCAGTTGTGAATTCTTGGATGGTGTACAATTGCTCATCAGGACCGTCAGTCAGTGATGTAGTCTTGAGTCAATTGACTCAGACTCAAATCAGGCTCAAGTCACTTCAGTGACTCAACTTGGACTCGACTAGACTTGTATACATAAATGACACACTGACTCGACTCGTGACTTGTATATTTTTAGTCATTCGCTTGCTGCCCTTGGTTCAGTAAGGTAACCCATTCATCGAGAAACTTTACGACTTGGAATGCTTCCATCTCCGTTTGCCTACTGATCATGCGATGATCTGTCTCAAGCCTGAAGCATGGGCACATTTCTTCAAGAGGCCCAGCAAATGTGTTAGGCAATGGGCTTGAGGCAAGGTTGAGGTCTGCATGGCAGCCTGTCCCCATTGCATATTGGAGGAGCTTTCTAAAACTAACAGCAGAAGGCAAGGCTCACGCACCCCCTTCAGCGCAGGGCAAATTTCTCAGAAGGGAACAGCAAATGTGTTAGGCAATAGTCTCGAGGAGGAAGGATGCTTCCTTCTAAAGCCTCCAGATTTGGAAGTGGGGAGTAAGAAGGATCCTCTTCCCCACTTGAAAAGCTCCAGACTCTTTTATGCCCCTTGACACAAAAGCCTTCAGCCTGAGGACTGGGGACTAAGATGGATCCTATTTCTGCTGCAGCCCCTTGTAAACCCACTGACCGGCCCCATGCACTCACCAACACCGCTTTTTTTTCTGTTCGAGTTGGCTCCCACACTTGAGACCTGACTTGACACTTGACTTGAAAGTATCTTGCAAGGACTTGAGACTCCATTTGAGACTCGGATTAAAATACATCACTGCCTCCGGTGTTCCACTTGACTGAATGGCATGGGGAAACAACTACTGGGCATTATTCTCCACTGCACCGTGGAATGGTTATCAGTCACACTGGCAGAGTTGCCATGAGTTGCACAGTGTTGGTAACTCAAGCAGAAAGCTGGTGCGATGCAACCACCACTTAATTACATGAGTGCAGATTCACTCTACATAAGCCCAATGCGGAATTTTAACCTCCTTTATTTAATTATTTATTTAACAGCCTTCTTTCTCCCAATATGGGACCTAGGGTAGCTCACAATGTAAGTTAAAACAAAATACAGTTAAAACAATGGCCATTTCCGCACGAGACTGTTATAGCGCTATGATTCCACTTTCAACATCCTATGGAATCCTACGGTTTGCAGTTTCGGGAGGGGCCAGCCGGTCCCTCCCTAAATTGCAAACCCCAGGATTCCATAGGATGTTGCAAGTGGAATCATAGCGCTATAACAGTCTCGTGCGGAAATGGCCCTAGTAGACTCAGGCAGCTGTAGTCTCTTTAGTCTCTTCTTGCTTGTGTCTTCTTCCTCACTGATGACTTTTGCCATCTTGTTCACACTCTAATGTTGCTTGGCCACATGTGTGCTGTTTTTCATCTGCTGGAGGATATGCAATGGATAACACAAAATTGAAAGACAAGTAAGAAAGACAAGAAAGACATCATGTTAAAAAAAAAATTAAGTTAAAGCAGTTAAAATGGCAGTTAAAACATAATATGGTGACAATATAGCACACCTTAATTGAAAGACCTTCCACAATGGCCAGTTTACAGTCCAAAGGCTAGGTAAACAGAGAAGTCTTTGCCACTGGCAGAAAGAGAGCATCCTCAGTGTATCTCCAGCGTTTTTTTGAATAGTGTAAGTTAATGCAGATCCCTCCCTTAATAATGATACAACAGAGAGGAAGAAAGGGAGAGGCAAGAAGATTGAGACAGGCTGTTGAGAGATGGCTCTCAGCCCAGGACAGGATGCATGACCAAGGGCCTTTCCGCACTACACTGTTATAGTGCTATTACTCCGCTTTCAACGTCCTATGGAACCCTGGGGTTTGCAGTTTAGGGAGGGTCCTTTAGGAGTCCCAGCCAGAGAGCTCTTTGGCCCCAAGAAACTACAAACCCCAGAATTCCACAGGAGGTTGAAAGCGGAATAATAGCACCATAACAGTGTAGTGCAGAGAAGCTCCAAGAGGGCTTCCTTAAATCCACCTGCAAACTTACAGAAAATGTGGATATTCTCAGATTTCGCAACAGATCATATAGCTATTCTCTGGTCTGTTGAGTTATTGTTAATAAGAGTTATTCCCTGTTTCTTCAGTGTCCTGAAAGCCTAGGCCTTCCAAAGGTCTGGGGCCCAGCAATTGCCCCAACCCTAGATTCAGAGAGAGAGAAAAGGAGGTCAGCTTTAGGGGGTTGTTGCAGCCTTTGCAGGAAAAACTAAGCAGGAATTTTAAGAGCAAGAGTTGCTTTTTATGGGCCAAATTACACCTGGTTCAATAAGGCATAGGCCATTTCCACACTAGCCTGTTATAGCACGATGATTCCACTTTCAACATCCTCTGGAATCCTGGGGTTTGCAGTTTCGGGAGGGGCCGGCCGGCCCCTCCCGAAACTGCAAACCCCAGGATTCCAGAGGATGTTGAAAGTGGAATCATCGTGCTATAACAGGCTAGTGCGGAAATGGCCATAGTGTTTCCAGTTAAACTTTGACTGAAGAAAGGTGCATCTGAGTGTGGTATTTAATGGAAGACTTGTGCCCCCTGCAGGCTTCCAGAGGTTCAATGTTCCTTTTTTGTCAGTTCTGGGGAGATGCTGAAGGCCATACAAAAAGCCTGGTGGGCGAGACGTGGCCCACGAGCCACACAATTCCCTTACCTGGGTTAAAAAGCATGGGCAGCACTGGGGCTGGCAAAATCATTTCTACCTGTGGCCTTGGAAAGCTGCAGCCCAACAGAGGCCATGTCCACACTAGACTGTCATAGTGCTATTATTCCACTTTCAACATCCTCTGGAATCCTGGGATTTGCAGTTTAAGGAGGGGCCTTTGAGGCCCCTCCTTAAACTGCAAACTCTAGGATTCCATAGGATGTTGAAAGTGGAATAATAGCACTATAACAATCTAGTGCAGAAATGGCCAGAGTGAGTTATTATTGTTGTTATTAATAGTATTAATAGTATCATCATCATCATCATCATCATCATCATCATCATCATCATCACTACTGCTGCTGCTATTATTCCACCTGCTTCCCAGTCCAGGACTCAGAGCAACCTACCAAGGTTAAACTGATTTTTGTTATTAATTTCTATCAAGTTGGCTTTGAATTATGGGGACCGTAGGAATGAGATATCTCCAAGACACCCTGTTTTCAACAGCCCAGCTTAGGCCGTGCAAACTCCGGAGTTGCAGCCGTGACTTCCTTGACTGAATCAATCCACGTGTAATGTGGTCCTCCTCTTTTCCTACTGCCTTCCATTTAGCTGAGCTTTGAAATTCCTATCATACAAAAGTTAAAAGGTAGTTCAACTAACAAAAGAATTAGAACAGTTAACAGCAAGACCATTAAACAGGGAAAAACTAAACAGTAAAGCACTTTCTAAAGCACACAGTCCTTTTCCTCTGAGCAGTCATCTATCATAGGCCTGCTGAAGCCACGCTTTCCCGATACGGTCGAAACAGTCCTAATTAATCCTCTGCCATCCCACTTTTGTCGCAGCTTTTAAAATGTTCTAGTTTCTCTCTCCCATGTTCACCCTTTCTCTTCAGCTTATTTAATTTGCTGCAAAGTGAGTTCTATTTGCAAAATCAGTTTACATTCAATTAACTCTCCAGAGGCAAGGTTGGAGGTTTGTCCTTTGCAGTCGACTTGGGCCATTTCCGCACTAGACTGTTATAGAGGTATTATTCCACTCGCAACATCCTATGGAATCCTGGGGGTTGCAGTTTCGGGAGGGGCCGCCTGGCCCCTCCCGAAACTGCAAACCCAAGGATTCCATAGGATGTTGCAAGTGGAATAATAATGCTATAACAGTCCAGCGTGGAAATGGCCTCAGGCAAAAGGAAGCTGCCTCAGCCTCTCCTTGCTTGCGTGTTCTTCCTCGCTAACATTTGGCACCTTGGTCGTATTCTGATGTCGCTTGGTCACAAACGTCCCAGTTTTCATCTGTGAAATGTTGATGGGTGTGTCAAATGAAAAGGCCCATAGAAAGGCAGCAAGAAGCAAACCAGTCTAACCTCTCTTGCCCTGGAAAACAGCAGAGTTGCATCTAGCGTAAATAGCACCTAGGGAAAGTGTGGAAGTTGCACCCTTACCCCCAGGGCTTCCTCTGCTAAATCTTCTGTCATGGCTTTTTTGCACGCCCCTGGCATTGACACTCAGGGCACATACCCTACTTACCCCACCCCAGATATGCCTCTGGAGACTTGACTAGCTTTCTCCAGCCCGGTGCTCCCTCAGCTATGTTGTTCTACACAACTCCCACTGCCCACCTCCCAGCCAGCATGGACAGTGGCCCGCATTCACCGCTCCCCAGCATGGATCTTTATGCTAAGAGGCTGAAGCTCCCTTATCAGAAATGCTTGAGACCAGAAGTGTTCTGCATTTCAGATGTTATTGAATTTTGGAATACCTGTATTTGCTCATACAGTAGGCCTTCAGTATCTGCTAGGATCTGGTTCCAGGGCCTCTCGTGAATAACAAAATCTGTGGATGCTCAAGTCCCATTATGCACAACGGTGTAGTAGAATAGCATCCTTTATATAATATATATAAAGAATAGCATCCTTTATATATATATAGCATCCTAGAGTGAGAGAGAGAGAGAGAGAGAGAGAGAGAGAGAGAGAGAATAGCATCCTTTATATAATGCACCAATGCACAATGGTGGAGTAGAATAGCATCCTTTATATAAAATGGAAAAGTCAAAGGGCCTTTCCACACTACACTGTTATCGTGCTATTATTCCACTTTCAACACCCTGTGGAATCCTGGGGTTTGCAGGTTAGGGAGGGACAGTTAGAATTCTCAACCAGAGAGCTTTTGGACTTCAGTAAACTACAAACCCTCCAAGAATTCCACACAACGTTGAAAGTGGAATAATATAACCGTAGAGTGCGAAAAAGTCCGAAGTTTGATTTTTGGATTTTTTTAAAAAATATTTTTGAGCCATGGTTGCTTGGATCCATGGATGCAGAATCCATGCGTATGAAGGGCTGACTGTATGTGCATAACGACAGATCTTGGAGATGGAACCCAAGACTAAACATTGATTTTTTTTTTCCCCTCCAGCCCTCCACCAGGATTCTCATTTTGTCTAAGTGAAGATGTAGAACAGAACCAGAGGAGAAGACAAGGCAATAAATACCTGTAATTCTTCTAAGTCTCCCTGTTCTCTCTCTCCAGCCTCATGGCTCATTCATTTACTACCTGTGTTGCATATGGCCATTTCCGCACGAGTCTGTTATAGCGCGACGATTCCACTTTCAGCCTCCTATGGAATCCTGGGGTTTGCAGTTCCGGGAGGGGCCTGCCGGCCCCTCCCGGAACTGCAAACCCCAGGATTCCATAGGAGGCTGAAAGTGGAATCGTCGCGCTATAACAGACTCGTGCGGAAATGGCCTATGAGATGTGAGGCTCGAGAGAGATTGAGGATCTGTGGAAAGACGGAAATCCACACCTCCTGCCGTATCACAGCTCCTTGTGTTTCTCCCTCCGTCCTCGTGTCTCTCTCCAGCTTCTCTCCTCTCTCCAGGGAGCCCAGCCTCTTCCACCTTGAGCGGAAGCATCACAGCCACTGCCTTGAATGTGGAAGCAGGTGGCCGATGGCAAAAAGTTTTGGTCTTTGGAGGTTCTTGGATTCTGGATTTCTGGATAAAGGAGGTTCAACCTGTACAAAACACATTCCCAAAAGTGGGAGGATTTTTCCCAAGCCCCGAGGAGGGTCTTGGAGGGCCTGGCAAGCGCCTGAGATGCCTCCTTCCTGTCCGGTGATGGCTCGATGCTCTTTCCCGCAGGACTGCAAGAAGAATAAAATCGACTGGCAGCTGAAACGTACTGCCGGGAGCGTGGAGATCCCCAGTGAGTAGATCTCTCGCCGTCAGCGCTCCAGCCTTCCTCTCCAATGGCCAGAGCGAGGGCAAAATGGCTTTTCTTGCACTCTGCAGCTTCCTGAACCACTGGCCATCGGGGAGGGTGATCCTGGCTGGGAGGGGGATTCTGGGATTTGCAGTCCCGCAGAAAAGTAACTCTGCCCGAGTCTCAACGAAGAGTGGGGAGCTGGGGCGGGTGTTGTGCAAAGAACAGTGGAGAGGGAAGAAAAAAGAAGGCCAGTGGGGCGGGATAAGGGAAATTAAGGCTTAAGACAAGGTGGGCAAACCGAGACTCATGGGCTGCCTATGGCCCCCAGACTCCCTTTGCGGCCCTCGTAGGTCCCCACCAGTCCTTCAAAGCTCATCAAGCCCCCATTTTTTTTCAAAAACAATTCAGGACTGTTTGGGGGTAAATTTTTGCAGAAAGACCTGCGAATGCATTAAAACTATGACTCCCAAATACCTAATTTCTTCTCCAAAGCCCCTCTCAAAATGGCTACAGGAACTGATGGAATCTCACCTCCTGTTGCCATTTTGAGAGAGAACGGAGAAGGCTTGCCCTGGGAGTGTCTTGTGGCAGGAAAAAATGGCCCCCGCGCAGTTGTCCATCCCTGGGTTAAGATATCTAGAGCAGAGCTAGCCCTACCATTTGGCAGCATAAGGCAACTGCCTTGGGCAGGAGATTTGGGTTTTCGTGATAGAACAGCAAATTACTATTTATTTACTGGTTCCAATTGTATTTCAACTGGCGAGAGGTGCTTAAGGAATTCTTTTGCTTCCTGTGCCAAAATAATTTGGTTGCCTTTAGATACTATGTGCCTGTGTTACCATACCGCGGTCCATAAAATATCTTGGGCAGTTACAGCTGGTGGTTCCCAAATCAGTGGGACAGCGACTCCATTCTGGATTTTGGATAGCTATACAGGTTCTCTCCAGGGTCATAGAATCATACAGTTGGAAGAGACCTCAAGGCCACCTAGCCTCTGTTTAAAAACCTCCAAAGAAGGAGACTCCACCGCACTCCCAGGCAGCAACGTATTCCACGGTCAAACAGCTCTGACCGTCAGAAAGTTCTTCTTCATATTTAGGTGGAATCCCTTTTCCTATAGTTTGAATCTACTGCTCTGTGTCCTAGTCTCTGGAGCAACAGAAAACAAGCTTCCCACATCTTCGAGGATCAGCATCTCAGAGAACTCCTTTAAAGCAATCTAAAACCTGGAGTGGACTCACTACCCCACTGACATGGGAGCCTCCATCCATAACTGGCCCTGGGCTCACCAAGAGGTCTGGCAATGCTGGTTTTCTTCCCACATCAATTTAAAACATGGCTTTTTATTAAACCCTTTGGGCCTTAAGTACCCTCCCCAGCACCATCAATTATGCATGCACTGTAAGTGATTCTCTGGTACTATTTCATCTTTTTAAACTAGAGTCATCCCTCCACATTTGTGGGTTGACTTTCATGGATTTATTTGTGCATTTCTCCAACCCCTGCCCTCTCCCCACCTCAAGCACTGCTTTTCCAGGGGAATCTTCCCTCTTGGCAGTTCTGATCAGGCTGTGCAGCTGTGGCTCTGAAGACCAGAGTTTGAATCCGTGCTCAGCCATGGAAAATCATCAGGTGACCTTAGGCACATCACATTCTCTCAGCCTCAGAAAAAGGCAAAGGCAAACCCCCTCTGAACAAATCTTGCCATGAAAACTCTGTGATAGGTTCACCATAAAGTCTGAAGCAACTTGAAGGTGCATAACAAGAAGGCAGACTTATCACAGGGCTTTCTTGGCACATTTTATTCTAAGCAGGTGTGCCTATGGAATCCTGGGATTTGCAGTTTACAGAGGGGTATTTAAAATTCCCAGCCAGAGAGTTCTAGTACCTCTTTGATGTGTACTTTCAGGTCATTTCTGACATATATTGACCCTAAAGGAGTCCTATCGCAGTATTTTCTTGGTAAGATTTATTCTGAGATAATTTGCCACTGCCTTTCGCTAAGGCTGAAAGAGTATGACCCACCCAAGGTCACCCAAGTGAGTTTCTACAGGAAAGCAAAGATTTGAACCTTCCTGGCTCTTTCTAATGTCTGACTAAACTGCAAATTCCATGATAGACAATCCTGACAGTTAAAGTGCAATCATAGCACTAAAATTATATGGTACGAAAGGGTGCCTAAATAAAAGAGGTCAGTGAGTCTATTCCCGCCTTGGGGAACTGCAGTGAGTCCACAGGCCAGTATTCTGCACTGGGACCCTCTGGGGGCCGCAGAGACTGTCCAAAAAAAGAAAAAGAGAGAGAGGACAAGGGGAAAGCAAAACAAAACCAGAAGTGGCCAAAAGTCCATGTCTGGTCTTACAAGAACAGGAGAGGACCTGCAACTTATTGAGAAGATGAAGTGCTTCTCTTGGAAACTTCTAGGGAAGGAACTGTTTCCTACGGACAGACAAAAAGTGAATCATGGAGACTGCATAGGTTGGGAGCTGCAAAACCAGCACAGAGGGCCACATGTGGCCCCTGAGGGTCACACTTTGCCCCCCTGCAGTATGTTCCAAACCTTGTAGCAGGTATTGTCTCCTCCCTGCCTGCCCTCCCTGCCTTGATATGGCAAAAGGTATTTGCACAGCAACTGACATAGAAGAAAGGTATAGCCGTTGTTGTGGTAGGAATGCAGGTATGCTTCAGTTAACAAAGTCAGTGTGTTCCTGGGCATTGCTGCCCAGAAAACAGAAAATTTCATACCAGAGTCAGGTTGCCAAGTAAAGTAAGGGACAATGTTCCTGGACCTTTAACAACTGGGTAGGAGAGGGAATTTCAGCAGGTGGTGCTTGTGATGCAAACGACGCCTGCTGATATGTCCTCTTCCATAGGGAAATTCATTTAAGATACAGAAGCCCCGTCCCTTATTTCGCCTCACAACTCTATACCAGAGGTATAAATAACATGGAGAGAACAGGGATAGATTCCTACACCGGGAGAGGAAGAGCAGCAGTGCAGTATGTTTCGGCAAAGTTTTCATTCAAAGCTAAACATGTGCACCTGTGAAATGAAACAACCAGGTCAGGTTCAGCTTGAATAATTAAACAAAAACATGTTGAACCTTCTACAGACCACTTGAATGAGTCTTCCAAAATACATTTAGGGGTGTGGTTTTTTTAAAAAAAAAAATCAACCTGCTTTTTTCTTATGGTTTCTGTTTTGGTGGCCAGATGTATAGATTTTGGGGAGGGGGTTTACAAGCTGGTGAGGCAGACCTATTTGCTCGCCGCTTTTCCTCTCTATTTTTCTGTTCATGCACATCCAGTAAGAGATGCTGGGGGCAGCTGCTGTTCCCTTTGCCTGTTGAAAGCTGGCACACACCGCTACAGTAGGATTGGCTGGAGTAAATCCCTTCCTTTCCCAGCTCAGGTTTTATGGCATGGTTTAAAGCAGGCACACCGCTGCAATCTTGTGCTGAAATTCGGTGTTTCCCCAGCCTGCCTTTGCTGATGTCTCCCCCCACCGCCCGCAGAAAAAAAGAACCTGTGGCCATTTCCACCCTATGCTGTCATAGTGCTATTATTCCACTGTTAACATCCTATGGAATCCTGGGGTTTGCACTTTGGGGAGGGGCCTTTAGGATTCTCAGCCAGAGAGCTCTTTGGCCTCCCTGAACTACAAACCCCAGAATTCCACAAGATGTTGAGACTGGAATAATAGCACTATAACAGTGTAGAGCGGACGTGGCCTTGGAGAGATGAGCAAGAAAAGAGGAGCTGAGCGGCTGTAAAAAGACTCTGTAAAGGCTTTGTTAACTGAGGTATGCCTGTATATGCATTCATTCCCCTCCTCTGTTCTTTGTTGCCCCAGTCCCAGACCCGCTGGGCTCCTCCACAGAATTGCTTGACTCAGATCGACGCACCCACTGGAAACGTCAGATCCACAGCGGCCTGAGAGTCCCTGCCTCGCCCACAGCCACGTTCCTCTCTGCGTCGGACATCTGAAGAGCAATTCGGAGACGCTCTTTTTTTTTTCACGCCAACCGCTGTAGCTGTTTCATATTGGGGAAAGGATATTTTGTGGGGTGGGGGAAGCATCTGCAAATTTGCTGCCTCCCGTTCAGGTTCTGTTCTTCTCATCCCAGTTTTACAGCATGGTTTTGGATCTATGACGAAGGTCGAATGGGAGGCATTGTGAGAGCATAACTCCCCATGGTCAAGAGAGAAATATTAGCAGGGTTGGTTTTGTTTTTGCTTTCAAAGGAGATTCTACAACAGCCAAATGAATCTAAAACCTGCGGTGCTCTTTGCTTATAATATCCAAAATCCACAGAACAGCGATACCTTCATCGGGGCAACCAAAAATGCACAAAATAACAACACGCAAACTTTCAAGGCTCCGCTGGTTTCTTCATCAGGCAGAGGCGTTAAAAAATCATACAGGATAGGAGAAAAATGCATTGTTAGAGTAACAGACCTACGTTTTGTCCAGATGTTGTTCTTCTGTTTGATTTTTAAATAGAGCCAAAGCAAACCATTGTAGCCTCTCCTAGGTTGTGCGTTCTTCCTCGTTAATCACTTTTGTCATCTTGACCACACTCTGATAGTGCTCGGTTACGTGTGTCCTGCTTTTCATCTGTGAAGTGTTGGAGGGTATAGGGTACGACCTGGACTGGCTTGACTCACCTGTAACAGCTTCCCCTATTGTAACCTTCCTCCCCCGGCAGTTGATGCCTTTAAGGACGGGACAGCAATAAGCAGGCACGTTCACACTTGGTTGTACCATGCTGTTCAGCGGAAGCCGTAGTGCAACAACCATATGACTACAGGAGTGAAGATTTATGGCCATTTCCGCACTAGCCTGTTATAGCGCTATGATTCCACTTGCAACATCCTATGGAATCCTGGGGTTTGCAGTTTCGGGAGGGGCCACTGGCCCCTCCCGAAACTGCAAACCCCAGGATTCCATAGGATGTTGCAAATGGAATCATAGCGCTATAACAGGCTAGTGCAGAAATGGCCTACACCGTGCAAGTGTAATGCAAGCACTTGGCCAAAGTCCTCAGGTTGTTTTGGGATGTTATAGAAATAAGACTTTCAAATAAGGTTATTCAGATCTGAGGTTTCACCCTGAAAGCACTCCCCTCCCCTCCCCCCGGGATTGCTGGGAAGAAAACAGTCAATGCGCTTTGATTCTCCAGCTGGAAAATCCAAATGGCCCTCTTGAAGATTCAAAACTGTCTCTGCCTGGTGTGAAGCTCAGCAGTCCCTTTGCAAATAAGGAGCAGGGGGTCGTCAAGAGATGAGCATCTTTCCTTGGCAGACCTGGAAGTCTTGAATCTTCACACAGTTCTTTTTGCATCTTTTGATTAGCCGAATGTGGATTTTTGGAATTTATCTTATGGGCAAACACTTGTTGCACCTGTGTCCAGCCCTTCCCTGCTACGGTTTTCATTGCCATTTTTAGCCACACGTCTAGATGGCAGCACTGGTCTGCTGTCGGTCAGCTTTTGAGCACCTTGCCAAAATCCTGAGCTTACTTTATGGAGACTATGGAGAATGCTGGCAATGTGAACTGGTAGATTCTGAGTGTTTTAGTCTGATAAGTCACCTTTTCAGGTCAAAATCAACCCTCTATTTCTTCTGTCCTCTGAGGGCCAAAACTGGAGTAGCGAAACCTTGAAGTTCATATGAGAATCCCCACAGCCACATGTACCCCAAAGAGAATCCAAAGCCATTCCTCCGGGATGTGGACCCTTGCATCTTGCTTTGCTTATACTGAAAGGAGCCTCTTAAAAGTCCCATCATAGAACAGAAAGAACCCAAACAAACTAGCTGTTAATCTTGCAATTAAATCCTATTTAGAGTTACTTGAGTGTAAACTCCACCAATAGGGCTTCCCTCTGAATGCAGTGGTTTTGATCTGTAAAATGTACTGAGCTTCAATGAAAAAGTCCTCAGCAAATTGGAACCTTTAGGGTTTTTTTAAAAAATCACAAATGCAAACAATCTAGCAGACATACATTAACACTTACTCTGATAGCGTGGGGGTGGGGAGAGTACCAATTTTTGTGTCTCCAAATGTTTCTATAGCCATATTTTCCAACTGTCTCAGTTTGGCAAGGACCACCTGGATTAATCCTTTGTCTTCCCACTTTTTCAGCTGCTTTTAAAATGTCCCAGTTTCGCTCTCCTCCTCTCACTTTCCCCCTTTGTCCTCAGCTTACATCCATTGCTGCAAACTGTATTCAAAATGCAAAAAAAAATTGCACTTCATTAAATCGGAAGGGGAAGGGAAAAGGAGGAGGCAGAACCTTGTCCTTCCCAGCTGGCTCAGGCAGAAGCAAACTGCTGTAGCCTCTCTTAGGCCATTTCCGCACTAGACTTATAGCGCTATGATTCCACTTGCAACATCCTATGGAATCCTGGAGTCTGCAGTTTCAGAAGGGGCCGGCTGGCCCCTCCCTGAACTGCAAACCCCAGGATTCCATAGGATGTTGCAAGTGGAATCATAGCACTATAACAGTCTAGTACGGAAATGGCCTTAGCTTATGTGTTCTTCCTTGTTAATGACTTTTACCATCTTGACCACACTCTGATGTTGCTTGGTCACGTGTGTGCAAATTCCCATCTGTGAAATGTTGGAGGGTATGCTATAGCCCTACCCTTAAAAATTGGGAGAGGGGAATAGTCACCAAAAATGGCACCAACATTCCTATGTGGGTAAGTGGCCATTTCATAGCAGTTGAAGGTCTCAAGTCTATTTTAGGCCCACATGGGGATTTTGCTCAAAAGGGAGATGCAAAACCTAAGAAAATAGCCAGTGGCACCATTACAAAGGGCTTCGGAAGACACTGCTGGCTGTTTTAGGTTTAATTAAAAACTGGCATCCAGTGTGGGGGGAGTGAACTTAAGAAATACAGCTCTTGTAGAGGGGAATATCGGCTACAGTTCCTGGCAATGTGAAGCAGGAGCTCATCAAAAGAAAGGAAGGACGAATACTAATACCCCTGCTTGGTTATTTCCCAAATTTTCAACTAGTTTTGCCTTAATCAGTCCCACAAAGAAGTAGAACTTGGAACGCTCCATATATTACTCCGGCACTCCCTTGGATGACATCTTGCTGGCTGGGGCATTCTGGGAGTTCTAGCCAAAAGATAATTGATTTTCTAAACTCTGGACTGAACCGTAGAATCATAGAAATGTAGAGTTGGAAGAGACCCCCGGGGCCATCCAGTCCAACCCCCTGCCAAAAGCCTCCGAAAGGTCAGTACTTTAGATGATTGAGTTATAGCCAGATTGTCAATAGAGCAGACAGTTTGCAAACGCGGAGTGCTTGAACGCTGTATAGTCCGCTCACCAAGCTGCAGCGCGGGGCAGGGGATCTTTTGTAAGTAGCGTGCATACATAATGTGATACTTGCCTTGAGGTCTCCTGAAGCTGCATTCGGCAATGACTGGCCTGCCTAGATCGGGATGTGAATGGTTCAGCTATTTTCGGACGCCCCTGTGTGCATGCTTGTCCGGGTGCCTCGCAAGCACGTGGAGAGGAATGGGTACAGAAGGCCGAATTATTGATATCAAATGATATCTTAACATCCCACAAGCTCGAGCTAGAAACAGCGGTAACAGTCCCTATCTTCAAAAAGGGAAAAAAGAGGACCCAAACAATTACTGCCCAGTCAGCCTGACATCAATGCCTGCAAAGAGTCTAGAGCAGATCATTAAACAGGAAGTCTGTAAGCACTTAAAAAAGGAATGCCATAATCACTTGAAGTCAACAAGGGTGTCTCAAAAACAAGTCATGCCAGACTAATCTGATTTCTTTTTTAGATAGAGTTACAAGCTTGGTGGATGAAGGGAATGCTGTGGACGTAGTGTATCTTGATTTCAGTACAGCCTTTGACAAGGTCCCCCGTGATATTCTTGCGAACAAGGTAGTAAAATGTGGACTAGAAAATGCTACTGTTAGCTGCATTTGTAGCTAGTGGACTGGCCAAACACAAAGGATACTTACCAATGGCTCCTTTTCCTCCTGGAAAGAAGTGACTAGTGAGGTACCACAGGGTTCTGTCCTGGGCCCAGGGCTATTCAACACCTTTGACAATGACTTGGATGATGGAATAGAGGGCATGCTCATCAAACTTGCAGATGACACCAAATTAGGAGGGATGGCTAATACTCCAGAGGACAGGATCCGAATTCAAAATGACCTTGACAGATTGGAGAGCTGGGCCAAAGCTCACAAAATTAATTGCAACTGAGAGAAATGTAAGATCCTGCACTTAGGCAGAAAAAATGGAATGCACAAATATAGGATGGGAGATACGTGGCTGGACAACAGTACATGTGAAAGGGATCTAGGAGTCTTGGTAGACCACGAGCTGAACATGAGTCAGCAGTATGGTGCAGCAGTCAAGAAAGCCAGCTCAATTCTTGGTTGCATGAATAGGAGTATGGTGTCCAGATCAAGGAAAGTTATAGTACCATTCTACTTTGCTTTGGTCAGACCTCACCTAGAATATTGTGTCCAGTTCTGGGCACCTTTATTCAAGAAGGATACTGACAAACTGGAGCGTGTCCAGAGGAGGGCGACCAAAATGGTGAGAGGTCTGGAAGCCATGAAGCCTTATGATGAGAGGCTTAGGGAGCTGGGGACGTTTAGTCTGCAGAACAGAAGGTTAAGAGGGGACATGTAGCCATGTTTAAATATTTGAAAGGATGTCATATTGAAGAGGGAACGGGCTTGTTTTCCACTGCTCCAGAGACTAGGACGTGCAGCAATAGCTTCAGACTATAGGAAAAGAGATTCCACCTAAACATCAGGAAGAACTTCTTGATGGTAAGAGCCATTTGACAGTGGAATATGCCCCAGAGTGTGGTGGAGTCCCCTTCTTTGGAGGTTTTTAAGCAGAGGCTGGATGGCCATTTTCTGGGAGTGCTTTGAGTGTTTGTTCCTGCATGGCAGAAGGGGGTTGGACTCGATGGCCATTGTGGTCTCTTCCAACTCTATGTTTCCATGATTCTGCTCCACCAATGACCTGGCATTCCAGGGTATGACAGCATGTCTAGCCTTTCTGGCTGGGGCATTTCAAGAGCCGCAACCCCAAGATAACCATTTCTCAAAGTTCTGGGTTGAATTTGGGAGCTTGTGATTGCAAGGCGCCAACGTCCCTTTGATGCTGTGTTTTCCCCCCACTTCTGCTCCACCCCGAGCCAGGGCTGTTGAAGTTCAGTGCCTCTGTATTTCCACCATCAAAGGTACGGTTGTAGCACTGAGTCTGACATCAAAAGCAAGCTGGGGGTCTCTGACCTCAGAAGAGCAGCCACTTGTCTCCAAGGCGCCAGTTGCTGATGATAGTTCATTGGGCAATGACCTTCTGAACGGCAGCCAAATTGAAGTGTCAGTCCAGCCCCTGGCGTCGTCCTTGAAAAGAATTGTCTCCAGAAGATACGAGCTAGACCCTTCCAGGAATCAGTCGGTTATTAGAGCAGACGGTACAACGTGTGATGCAGGAGGGCAGAGGGGCTGCCAACCAGAGACAGAAGCTACAGCAAACATCTCCTTCACCTATTGACACCTACATGCCCTGATCGCTTGCCTCAGATCTTTTAGTGCCAAAATCAGTGGAACATAATATCTAGCCTGCACAGCATGTACAGTTGGCCCTCCACATTTGCTAGGGTTAGAGGTACAGGATCTCCGCAACAGTGGAAAAACCGCAAATATCAAAATGGGTTTCTTTGTGTCTGTGGGAAGAAGGCTGAGGCATGGGGGAATGAGCACCCAAGGTCCGAGCCAGGTCAGGGAAAGGAAACGGAAAGCGGGTGAGTTGGTATGGTGGCCCTAAACTTCATTCCTTTCGCCCATCTTCTTCCTTGAGTGTGGAGGGCATTGGGAAAGAGCTTGTGGGAGCCGTCCTTAGCTGGCCAAAAGAGGAGGAGGAGGACCAAGGGTGGGTTTTTAGAGGGCTGAAAGCCTGATCGGAGCTGCTGAGAGGGAAGGTTCCCCCAGAAAAGAGGTGCCTGAGTTGGGGGACAAGGCAGAGATTAGACAAACTTGCAAATAATCAAATCAGTGGCCATTAAATCTGCAAACGTGGAGAGTGGACTGTATAGGAAATTGCTGGGCTGTGGGTATGAATGGAGAGAATACTTAGAATCATAGAGTTGGAAGATATCTCAGGGGTCCATCTAGTCGATTGTTTAAATATTTGAAGAGATGTTATGTTGAGGAGGGAACAGGCTTGTTCTCTACCGCTCCAGAGACCAGGACAAGGAGCAATGGATTCAAGCTGCAGGAAAGGAAATTCCACCTGAAGCTCAGGAAGAACTTCCTGAGGGTCAGGGTTGTCCAGCAGTGGAATAGGCTGCCTCGGAGTGTGGTGGAGTCTCCTTCTTTGGAGGTTTTCAAGCAGAGACTGGATGGCCATCAGTTGGGAATGCTTTGATGGGTGTTCCTGCATGGCAGGGGGTTGGACTCGATGGTCCCTGGGGTCTCTTCCAACTTTATCATTCTTTGATTCTATGATTCTATGATTTCCACTAGGGCAGGAGTCCACTACTTAAGTACCCCTGAAAGATGAAGATTTTCCTCACTAGCCTGTTATAAGGCTATTATTCCACTTTCAACCTCCTATGGAATCCTGGGGTTTGCAGTTTAGGGAGGGGTCTCAAAGAGAGGGGCCTTTGTGTTGCTTGTCACACAACTAGGGCCATTTCCGCACTAGCCTGTTATAGTGCTATTATTCCACATTCAACATCCTATGGAATCCTGAAGTTTGCAAATGTTACCCTGATTTCTGGGGTCCCGTGGGGGACACCTCAATGTGCTCCAAATAATGGGGAATAGGAATTAGCCAGAGCACAAGCTGTAGCACCACGAGAGGCAGGATAACCTAGCAAGATCTTTCAACCCAATTTTTACGGGGTCAGGCCAAGCCAAAAACCACACCAAATTGCTAATTAGATTATTTTTATTTAAAAAGAAGCCCTTGCGCACGTTCGCACTTATGCACTCATTCACTCAGAGCTGATTAGAAATAAAAGCGAGGAAAATTGATAGGGGATTTTGGAGAGGTATTATCGGGGTATACTGCACGTGATCCTGAAGTCTGAAGGCGGAGACAGCAGCGGAGCGAGATAAGAAGCTCAGCACGTGGAGGGCTGAGGGGATTGCCGGACGGAGTGACGTGGAGCCGAGAGGAAACCGGAGCGATCTGAGGAACCGCTAAAAAACCAGGTCTTTTTATAGGGGAAAATGCAAATGGAGGGCTAATCCTTTCCCAGGGAGAACAATGAGTTGAGGAGATAAAACAAAGCTCCGAAATGTGCATGATTAGGAGGACAAAGCTCCAAAATGTCAAGGTTCTTAATTTGATTAGTTTTTGCTGGGGTTGTCAAAAGCCACGGCAGTACGCAAATTGCTCTCGTTTGATGGGCTGTTTGTCAGGATCGCTAATCCTGTCAAGCTGGCTTCTCGGGGCAGAGGAGTCTTTGTATAATTTAACGTGTGCGTGTCTGGAGGGCTCCTGGGGCTACGTGACAGATTGTTTACTGGCCAGGCCGGGTTTTTCCCGATTGCGGCTGTTCGGCCATGCCTGCCTGCGTGCTCGTCCGGGGGACCCTCTCGGGCACGTGGAGATGTTTTTAATATTTTTGATATTAAATTGTAGACCCCAGGAGAGGGCTAACTACCACGGTAACACAAAGTCCCCTCCCTAAACTGCAAAGCCCAGGATTCCATAGGAGGTTGAAAGTGTAATAATCACACTATCACAGGCTAGTGTGGAAATGTTCACGGCCAGCCACCCTCTCTTTAAAGACCTCCGATAAAGGAGAGTCCACCCCTTCCAAAAGAGTCTATTCCACGGTCAAACAGCTTCTCAGGCTCTTCTTTACACCGAGGCAGAAGCTCCTTTCTTACCGTTTGAATCCAACGCTTCATCTTCTGAACCCTGGAGCAGCAGCAAAGAAACTGACACACCATCTTCTGCACGACCGGCTTTCAGGTATTTAAAGACGTCTCGCAGAGTTCACCGGGACAAAACAAAAGGCCCATCTCAAGGTGCTCAATAGATGGCTGTTTTATTTACTGTAGAGAAAGGTGTGACGGGACCTTTCTGCTCCCAGACTGATACGGTCCGTGACAAGGCGCCCTGTCTTTGCCGCACAGCTCCGCCTCTCCCTTTACAACACCACCTTTGTGTAAAAGGGTGAGGCCGTGCAATGGTTTTATGGTTGCGTGTTTTCTGTGTTGCTTTATATACTGTATACAACTTGGCCGAGTCAACATTTACAAAGATAAACTGTGGTACAAAGAACAAAGTAGCGTGTTAGACTTCAAATGCGGGTCAAGGTTGATGCATTTCCTCAGTGCAGCTTTTAGACAATAGAACAGGCAACTTCCTGCTAAGTAACAGTTCGATTATGTCTTTAGACTCTCGTATAAAGCACAAGTATCATAGAACAGCCCTCCGGCTACACTCCCACCAAAGACTCGACCCCCAATCTAGGTCACACTCTCTGACCAAATCTACTAGGGCTTCTGCCTCTCACTAGGCTTCCACTGAGAACTAACCCCCCCCCCCGGCAAAGCCACACTCTCTGGCTGACCGAGGGACTCTGCTCCCTAGCGCCTTGCTAGGTTCTCACTGAAGGAATCTCAATACCCCCAGGAACTTGGCTTTATATAAGTTTTTCGTCTCAGCCACCAGCCCCTCCCACACGCTACTGGGCCTGGGTTCTTTCCTGAGGGGCTATCCTGGTTGCCTAGCAACCTGCCTCCAGGCTGCCGTGGCACTTCAGGTAGCCCCACTCCCAGAACTTCATCGCAAAAGGAGTCTCCGTTTTTGTGCCTTCTGTTCTATGAGGTTGCCAGGGCAGAACAGTCCCAGAGCCCGAGACTTCAGAACCAAAACCTGAGACTCTGAAGAATGAACTTTTCTGACTCACGGGGGGCAGGCCTTGGGAACGTTCCAGGAGTGACTTGTGTAGGGACAAGCCTTGGTGAGGACAGGAAGTATAAAAGTATGATATAGTAAGCATTAGGCATGGGACGGATCCAGAATTTTCCGGATCCGAATCCCTGGAAGATTCTGGGGATCCACGAATCTCGAATCTTTCGAATCCTTTTATTAAAAAGAGTTTGAAAAGCAAGGGAAAGAAGGATAATTTTGGGCAAGACACACTCTCTCAGCCTTAGCAAAAGCCTAGGCAAAGGCAAACCTCTCTCTGAAGAAATCTGGCCAGGACAACAGTCATAGTTTTGCCTCAGGATTTCCCCAGACTCAAAATGACATGAAGGCCCTTTGTACACAGGCAGGAAAATGTGGATTAATCCCACATTTTCCTGCCTGTGTAAACAGGGCCACATACTACGGTGGAGAGATAATCCATGTGAAAACTGGATTTTCTTTGCATAGCTCCTTCTGGCATCCTGGGGTTTGTAGTTTGATGATGCACCAGCACACTTTGGCAGAGAAGGCTGTGACCCCTTGTAAAACTAGAAACCCCAGAATTGTGTCTGAAAGAGCTTTGCAAGGGAGTGATGCAAAGGAATGTTTCAGCTGTCTTTGAAATCTCAAGCCTGTACCTTCCAGTCAAGTGCCGAATTTCAATATTAAATGTTCAATTTAAATATCTTAGAATACAACCCCATATGTAACTTCTGAAATTGTTAGCAAAGACCATTATTACTCTAAGAGAAAAACTAACCTACTTGACATGTACCTTTGCATGTCTGGTCTCCCAAATTTTCAGGCGTCCCGGTCTCCCAGGTTTTCAGGAATCCCAGTCTCCAACAAACTGTTTGGTTGGTGGATTTGAAAGATTCGCTTTGCCTATTTTGGCTAAGGGATTCGGACTCACGAGTCTCGAATCCTTCCTGAGGATTCGAGGATTCGGTTGGCCTATCTCTATTAAGCATCAACCACAGGTGCATGGATTATGTCAGTGGTTCTCAACCTTTCCGTTACTACAGACCCCCTTTAAAAATCTTTTGTTGCTGTGGACCACCAAGACTTTGACGCTAGAGTTCAGTGCAGCTATGAAGGTGGCTTCTGGCTTATACTCAGTAGCAAGAAATATCATAATTGTTCTCTCAGCACTCTGCAGAATTCATTCGCATATTCTCACTGTGTGCAAGCGCTGAGTGCATTTTTTGCTCTCAAACAGTTATAGTCACAACTTTGGAACAATTTGAGATATTGCAATGAAATTTTGTACAAATGTTGTCCACCACTGGTTAAAAAAAACTCATGCTCTTTTACATTAATGTATGACTGTCCGTCTCTCCCTTTCTCCCTTCTAACTTTAAAAGCTGATAACATTTCTTCAAGCCTTCATGGATTCCTTATGAGGACATCAGGGTTCCCAGGGATCTATGGACCACAGATTAAGAACTGCTGGAATATGCCATTCGTTTAACTTTCAGCATTCTCCCCATTTCTTATCCAGTCCAAAACTCCTCTCCACTCCCTTTCAAAGTTCTGGATAGGTTTATTCTTCAAAGAAAATGCTAGTTTTTCTGTCTCTACCCTATCCAGAACTTTTAACTTCCATTCTTCTATATCGATATATTTCCTTTCTTTCCAGTGTTACGCATAGGTCAACCTTGCAACAGTTATTAAATATAATAATGTCTTCTGATGACTTCTTATTTCCCTTTGTTGCCCTAACATATTTAACAAATAAAACTCCGGTTTCGTTTCAAAGTTCAGATGACAAATTCTTTGAATTTCACCACGTATCCCCTTCCAAAAAATTTTTGCTATCCTACAAGTCCGCCACACATTTATTTACCTTTAAAGGCAGTGCTTTCTCCCTGAGATTCTGCCCTTTGCCCTGAGGACCAGAGAAATGAGGCCGAGCCCCGAGATCTGTGAACCTGGATATTATTTCTTAATTTTCTCTCCTTCAGGCTAAACATACTCAGATTTCTCCATCATTCCTCATGGGGCTTGCTTTCCCAAACTTTAACCACCTTGGCTTCCCTTGGAGAAAAATAAAGTTAGATTTTTTTTGTATGTAAAGCAGCTCTAAAGCCCAGGGACCCCCTCTCCACCCATTCCAATGTAGGACCCCGGCTCAGCACAAAAGGGTCTAGGCCTGTGTGGCAGTTATGGTGAACCAAATAGCTAGGAGGGTGGGAAAGGGGCTTGGGGAGAAATAGAAAGCAGAAGCATCACTTGGGCCCATCACGGCACTTAAAGCAAAGCAGGGTGTTGAATCATAGAATCATAGAGTTGGAAGAGACCCCAGGGGCCATCCAGTCCAACCCCCTGCCATGCAGGAACACCCATCAAAGCACTCCCAACAGACGGCCCTCCAGCCTCTGCTTAAAAACCTCCAAAGGAGGAGGGGACTCCACCACCCTCCATGGAGGCAGCAGCAGATTCCACGGCTGGACAGCTCTGACCGTCAGGAAGTTCTTCCTGAGGTTCAAGTGGAATCTCCTTTCCTGCAGCTTCAATCTATTGCTCCTTGTCCTGGTCTCTGGAGCGGCAGAGAACAAGCCCGCTCCCTCCTCGACATGACATCCCTTCAGCTATTTAAACATGGCTCTCATGTCCCCTCTTAACCTTCTCTTCTGCAGACTGAACATACCCAGCTCCCTAAGGCATTCTTCATAGGGCTTCATGGCTTCCAGGCCCTTCACCATTTTGGTCGCCCTCCTCTGAGCTCCCATGTGGGTGAAGAGTTAGGACTCTTCTCACTGTCAGGAGGTTCTGTTGCTGCAGGAATGGTGAATCAACTCTCAACTTTACACCTGTTTCTTCCACAGTTGTTCTGGATTTTAACGGGAGCTCTCCTACTGCTGAACATCTGTCAGGACAAAGATCCAGCACCTTCAGTAAGATCCAGTTCTGGGCACTTCATTTCAAGGATATTGACAAGCTGAGACATGTCCAGAGGAGGACAACCAAAATAGTGAAGGGTTGGTTTCTTACCCCCTTACCATTTTTTTCTCTCTCTCTTTTTTTTTTTTTGGAAGAGTTTTTTTTTTAAGCAAGTCATCAGACAATGTATTCATTCATTTCCCTCCTGCTGTGTGAGCAGGATTCTCCGGTGCTGAGCCATGCCATTTTCTGCGAGGAAGAGAAGTGGAAAGGGTCGTGTGCGCTCAAGCTTTTGAAACACGACCTCACAGCCCATATTTTCACAGAGAATTCCAAAGCAAGCAAAAAGAAGATAAATCACCTCATCCGTCAGCCATCAAGCAGTTTCTTCACAACCGAGGCTCAGTTTTTCTGCTTCCCGTCTGGACCGGGAAAGGAACAACATGGACTCAAGAGGTTCAGTGAGGGCAAAAGAATGTATGCGTGGGACAAAGACCCTGTTCTTTAACCTTTAAGCCAAGTTGATTAATTGCTAGAGCCAATTTAATTCAGTAGGGCTGGCTGGTTAGCTAGCAAGGTTTTGCTGTGTTATCTTCGAGTTGTTTTCAACTTTATGGTGAACCTATCACAGACTTTTCCTGGCAAGATTCGTGCAGAGGCGGTTTGCCTTTGCCTTCCTCTGAGGCTGAGAGAGTGTGATGTGCCCAAGGTCACCCAGTGGGTTTCCATGGCCAAGCGGCAATTCAAACCCTGACCTCCAGAGTTGCATTTTAATGCTCAAACCAAATCCAGCCTGCCAAGCCATTTCATGTGGTCCTTGCACCTCTCCTGCAGCTGTGGAACTCCTCCTCCCTAGTAAGCCCGGCCCCCAAATTGTGGGTCCCCGACTGCCGGTATTCTAAAGCGGGGCCCAGGAGCCAGCACTCGCAGTCTACATCTACTTCTGGCTGCTCCTCTGTCCAAGTCTTGCCACCGGAGTGTTGCCACGGGGTACTATGGACACTCTGCGCAGCCTGTGAGAGTTGGACAGGTGAGCAGTCAGAAGTAGATGGTGAGTACTGGTTGCTGAGTCCCTCTGCAGAATACTGGCGGCGGGGGCCCCACAATGTGGGGATCGGGCTCACCAGGTACAGAGAGGGGCAGGAGGGCAGAAAGACAGGGGACGGGGGAGCAGAAAGAATCACGGAGAGGGTCTGGGGGCAGAAAGAGGCACAGAGAGGGTCTCAACTGGGACCAAAAAGTTAAACAAAGTTCATGTAATAAACAGTGCTTGGTAATACTTGTCTGATGCTTAAAAAAATAACTTTCTGTTTTCAAAAGTCATTTTTCAATAAATTGTACAATAGTTGTACACTTGAAGATCTGCTTGCAATTATTTTTCCTAGACTTCTAGTTTCAGAGCTAGTTATTACTAAAACCGGTAATAATCGAATGTAATTATTTAATATGATAAAAGAGCAGATACATTTATATAGTCCTGCAGATACAACCGGTCAGTTGAGGGCAACCGTAATGCTGATGCAGCCCAAGATGAAATTGAGTTTTGACACCCCTGTATTAATTAACTAACATCTCTATCTTTTCCACTACAAATAGCATGCAAGCCAGCCAACAACAATAAAATGCAATACTTGAATACATAAAACAAAATCAATTAAACATTCACACGCACACACGCACGCACGCGCACACACACACAACATCTACTAGTAGGCCCATTAACTTATCTTTGTGCATCTGCCTCATATTTGCCTTATCTTTGCAAAAGAAAATGGAAGAGAAATATTAGACTAGCCCTTACATGTTTTCTGTCCCCAGACTAATGCCTCCTACTCCGGTATTATGACGTAGGGCAGATTTGATTAAACGTAATCTACGTTTGGCATCCTGGAAGTGAGTTGTAGCTATTGTTGTTGTGAGCCTTTAAGATGTTTCTGACTTATAACAACCGAAGGCAAAGCTATAATGGAGTTTTCTTGGCCAGCTTTCTTCTGATGCGGTTTCCTATTGCTTTTCTCTGAGGCTGCAAGAGTGTGACTGGCATAAGACCATCCTGCGACCTCAGGCAGCCACTTAGAAGCTACCCATCAACGTGAACATCCCATGTCTTAAAGCTGACTTCATCTTATGATAACTCTGTTTTGGGGCTTTCTTGGCCAGATTTATTCAGAAAACGTTTTCTGCTGCTTTCTTCTAAGGCTGAGAGAGTGTGTCTTGCCCAAGATCGCCCATCGATTTCAACAGCTGAGCAGGGATCTGAAAGCTGCTTTCGCAGATTCCTATGATTCTATGGGTCCCTGGAAAGAAAGGAAGAAAGGAAGGAAGGAAGGAAGAAGGAAGGAAGGAAGAGAGAGAGAGAGAGAAAGAAAGAAAGAAAGAAAGAAAGAAAGAAAGAAAGAAAGAAAGAAAGAAAGAAAGAAAGAAAGAAAGAAAGAAAGAAAGAAGAAGGAAGGAAGGAAGGAAGGAAGGAAGGAAGGAAGGAAGGAAGGAAGGAAGGAAGGAAGAAGACCGCTTTTCCCTGCTGCTTTTGGTAATTCATTGAGGTATGGGAGCTATAGCACTGGCACTACCTAAGAATTCTAAGCTCGCCGCCAACTACAAATCCCAGGATTCCATAGGATGCAGCCATGGTACTTAAAGTGGAATCACTTTACTGTCTTCATCTGTTGTTGTTACGTGCCTTCGAGTTGCTTCCGATTTACTGCGACCCTAAGGCAAACCTATCACGGGGTTTTTTGGGGCTGAGAGTGTGTGCTGTGCCCAAGGTCACCCAGAGGGTTTCCATGGCTGAGCGGGGAACTGAACCCTGGGCTCCACGGTTGTAGTCCAGTGCTCAAACCACTACACAAACACTGGCTCCTTATCTTTAAAGTTATGTAAATCATGGCCATTTCCGCACGAGCCTGTTATAGCGCTATGATTCTACTTGCAACATCCTATGGAATCCCGGGGTTTGCAGTTTCGAGAGGGGCCAGCGGCCCCTCACGAAACTGCAAACCCCGGGATTCCGCACGATGTTTCAAGTGGAATCATAGCGCTATAACAGGCTCGTGCGGAAATGGCCCATGTGTGATCATAATTTTTCTCTTCATAATGGGTCTACTGTAATCAGGAATATAACAGGATCGGGACCAAGCTCAGCCCGTCAGGAGAACCTCGTTGCATCCATTTGAGTGTAAACTGAATTCTGTGTTTTCTCAAGTCAAAAGAGACACACACAGACACTGGCATCTGCGTGCAAATTGTTCTCTGTGCTTTTTTGGCGTCTTTGACCTTCCGGTCTGCTTAGGAGGAGGAAAATCAACCGAAGTCGAAGTCTATCCTCCATATGGTGAACATATTTCTGAAATTTCGCCAGTCAAAAAGCCAGAAAAAACAACCTTGCCCCTGGATACAATATTTGAAGTGGCAAAAGGAGAAAGACTCCCTTGTGCCTCCCAACAAGACCTCTTTGGTTGGAGCCTTGGATTTTGCTCCGCAGAGTTCCAGGTGTTTAAAGTTTATGAAAATAAAGCCCACCCCTTAATGAAATATTTTTTCGCGAAAAGGATACTCCGCCCCACCTAGCTGGAGATCTGAGCAACATCCAGCCGAGGGTGTGTCCCCATCTGTACCCCCAGTTGCTTCTTCTCCAGACCCCTTCCTGAGCCCCAGGACTTATCTGGGGGAAGTTTTCTGGCTGGCTTCTTTGCCCTGCTCTCCAGGAGCCCTTTCCCATCACGAAAGTATAGTGTTCTGGTTCCGCTTTAATTGTCACCGTGGTGGTGTGAAATAAAAATACGGATTTTGTGAGGGGAAATCTGCTAAGTTGTAGTTAGAACGTGATGGGTCGTGCAATCAAAAACACTCTTTTAAAACTCATGCAAAATCCAGCTTGAGAAGGCTTTCTTGTTTATTCTAGTCCTGGGGAGTGGTGCCATTCTCTTTGGAATGCAGACAGACATTGACATTGACATAAAAGTTACATTTTGAAACTGGAACAATGGGAGTCTGTAGAACAGGGCTCCCCAAACGGTGTGCCGTGACACGTTAGTGTGTCGCCTGAAGTGCGTAGGCGTGTCGCCTACAATCTTGGAAAGGTATGTTACTATTTATAAATCATATATTTTCAAAAACATATGAAAGGTTTTCGTGAGATACCTTGTGACCCCACAGATTTTCTTATTCCAACTTATGTATGTGTCTGTATCTCTCATAATGGGTTAGTTTAACCTCCGATTTGCTAGTAAAACTGAAACGCTGTGTCGTGAAACGAAACATGTCTATAAAGTATGTTACCAACATGAAAAGTTTGGAAAGCTCTGCTGTAGAAGCTGACTGAAAATAAAATTGCAGGTGTAGGAAACCATCTTGAAACATGGTAGTTAAGAGAGTCAGCCTAAACTGGATGGTTGGGAGGGGAAGGCAGGTATACCCAACTTACAGTTACCTCTAGCTCATTAAGCTTCATTAGAATATTAAATTACACACCCTAAGGTGGGATCTGGTATTATAATTTGGGACCACCTATATGGACATGTGCAATGCTGGAATGCTGACATAATAATGTATTTATGACATAGTTCCTATATGTATGTATTTAGATTAGCCAATTAACTAGCATTTTTTTGCTTCTGTAATTGTGCTTAGCAGGGTATATGGCTACCCGCGTGCAGCCATTTCTTTGGAATGGTTTGTTTTGGGTGCATAAACCCCAGGATTCCATAGGATGTTGAAAGTGGAATAAAAGCACTATAACAGTCTAGTGCAGAAATGGCCCACGTTAGCAACTATGTGAATGGGTTTTTAAAAGGTAAGGAGAGATTCTTACCTACCCACCCTTTGGAATTGTCTTCCATGGGAGGCCACTCTGCCCCCTACGTGCTTTCTTTTTGTCAGCAAGCAAAAACAGTTCTTTTCAAGCAGGTTTTTAATGTATAAGCAGGGGACCTTTCTATCTATCTCTCTATCTCTCTCTCTCTCTCTCTCTCTATCTATCTATCTATCTATCTATCTGGATGTTCTTTTTTTAAAACTTTTATATGGTTTTATTATTATTTTGTGCTGTTTTATATGGTTGATTTTGTTTAAAATTTCATAGTAATTGTTTTGGAAGCTGCCTTGGGTTCCACTCTGGGGCCTTTTCCACATGACACTCTTATATCGCGATTATTCCACTTTCAACCCCCTAGGGAATCCTGGGGTTTGCAGCTCCGAGAGGGGCCAGGCAATCAGTGTGTAACACCACTTGAAGAGACTTACCTTATGCAGCCCTGATAGAGGATTACAGCTAGTGAGTTACAGGTAATATAATCACCTCTGATAAATAAACATCTGATAAAAAATATACAACCATTGTGTTGAAGGGCAACAACCACGCACAGCTGAATGAGCAAGGGAATTCAAAACCAAGCTCCCATTTTGTGTGTGCATGTTTATTTATTTTATTTTGTTGTATTTCTAAGCTGCCTTTCTCCCAAAATTAGGACCCAAGACGGCTTCCAACAAGATGCATGTGCATCTCATGCGTGTGCACATCTATAAATACAACAGCACTGCCTGTGCAACTCTCCTTCTATAACCTTTGAATGAATGCAAACTTTCCACAGCAGGCAAAAATGTCCAACCGCTTCTGTGGGGGAATTTATGCATGCCTGACACATCGACAACACTCTAGCCAAAATTGTCCAAGTCTGATCATGGGGGGAAGGTTAAAGTTCCTCCTCCCCTCTGTTGCATTCCTCTTTCCCCCTGTTTTTAGTACATTTTTGTTTGCTAACAACCTTGCAAATATACAGAAAGAGGCATGGAGTTGCCATGCAAGTTATTTGATAGAATCACAGGATTTTAGAGCTGGAAAGGTCCTCGAGGCCCATCCAGTCCAACATCCTGCCATGCAGGAGTGCCCAACAATAGCACTCCTGAAAGAAGCTCGTCCAACCTTTACTTAAAGTCATCCAAAGAAAAAGACCCCATCACACTCTCCACGGCAGCCCACTCCACTGCCGAACAGCTCTTACAGTCAAGGAGTTCTCACTAATATTTGGGTGGAATCTCTTGTCTCACAATTAGAACATACTATTTCTAGTGTCTGGAACAGCAGAAAGCAAGCTTGCTTCGTCTACTACCAGTCTCTTTAGATATTTAAAAGTGGCTGCATTATATCACGTCTTAATCTTATCTTCCCCAACCCTAGACACACCCATCTCCTAAGTCGTTCTTCATAAGGTTTGGTTCCCAGGCCTTTGGTCAACTTAGTTGACCTTCTCTGAATAAGTTCCAGCTTGTCTGTATCGTTCTTGAACTGTGGTATCCAGAACTGGACATGGGATTCCAGGTGGGATCTGACCAAAGCAGAAGAGAGTAGCGTTACTCCTTACCTTAATCCAGACACTATACTCCTGCCCTGTTGATGCAGCCTAGAATTGCATTGGATAGTTAGTTAGTTTGGCCATTGCATCACTCTGTTGACTTCATGATATGAGAATGAAGAGCTGGAGTTAAACCCATATCCCAAGAGAAGAAAAGGTACACTTGAACAGATGTAAAGCAGCTAATTCCCAACCGACTCCTGCAGCTAATTCCCCACCAGATGTACTCTGTACCATTTATGTCTTGCTGTCTTTCTTCCACTTCCAACCCATCACCTTCTTTACAAATGATCACTTAGATCATGAGGTTCAGCTACTATGGCTAGCAAAGTAATTGACATTGCAACATTTGGGAAAGTTTGGAGAAGTTACTATTTGGAAAGATTCTAGGAGTTGTTGCCCCTCTCAAAGTAACTTTTCCACACTCTGTTAATCAACTCAAGCTCTGTTGGTCCCCGTTGCCAAGTGGGTCAGTGAGATCCCGCCATAGACAAAACAATGCAGCACATCTGGACTGTGGGAAGTTAGAACTGCTGAAACAGCCCTACTGTTTCTTCTTGTAGCTTATTTGAGCCAGTTTGTAAAAGTTTCCGTGTAGGTGGTTCTACATCTCAAAAGGGAAATGGTAGAAAAGATATTTTTTGATTCTCCACGAGTCAACGAGTCATATTTCAGCCCATCACCCCTCTGGTACTGGGTCATGGACGGTAAGGCAGACAGTTCAAGAGCCTCCAACAAGGGCTGCCAACTGTCCATACTCTCCATCCACCTTGATTTGGCAAGGATTGTGCTTGTTGCTGTGTGCCTTCAAGTTGTTTTTGACTTACGACGACCCTAAGGCAAACCTATCAGCAGTCAGTTTCTAATCACTTAGAAAGCAACGCAGTAATCACGAGAAGTCAACATGGATTTCTCAAAAATAAGTCATGCCAGACTAATCTTATCTCCTTTTATGATAGAGTTACTAGCTTGATAGATGAAGGGAACGCTGTGGATGTAGCATATCTCGATTTCAGTAAGGCCTTTGACAAAGTTCCCCATGACATTCTTGCAAAGAAGCTAGTAAAATGCGGGCCGGACAGGGCTACTGTTAGTTGGATTTGTAATTGGTTGACCGACCAAACCCAAAGGGTGCTCACCAATGGCTGCTTTTCATCCCGGAGAGCAGTGACTAGCGGGGTGCCACAGGGTTCTGTCCTGGGCCCAGGGCTGTTCAATATCTTCATCAACGACTTGGATGAAGGAATAGAGGGCATGCTCATCAAATTTGCAGATGACACCAAATTGGGAGGGGTTGCTAATACGCCAGAGGACAGGATCAAAATTCAAAATGACCTGGACAGATTGGAGAGCTGGGCCAAGGCTAACAAAATGAAATTCAACAGAGAGAAGTGTAAGGTCCTACACTTAGGTAGAAAAAATGGAATGCAGAAAAGTAGGATGGGGGACACGTGGCTGGATGGCAGTACGTGTGAAAAGGATCTAGGAGTCTTAACAGACCACAAGCTGAACATGAGTCAGCAGTGTGATGCGGCAGCCAAGAAAGCCAATGCAATTCTCGGCTGCATCAATAGGAGTCTGGTGTCTAGATCAAGGGAGGTACCGGTACCACTCTACTCTGCTCTGGTTAGACCTCATCTTGAATATGGTGTCCAGTTCTGGGCACCCCAGTTCAAGAAGGACATGGTCAAGCTGGAGCAGGTCCAGAGGAGGGCGACCAAAATGGTGAAGGGCCTGGAAGCCATGCCCTATGAGGATAGACTTAGAGAGCTGGGTATGTTCAGTCTGCAGAAGAGAAGGTTAAAAGGGGACATGATAGCCGTGTTTAAATATTTGAAGGGATGCCATGTAGAGGAGGGAGAGGGCTTGTTCTCTGCCGCTCCAGAGACCAGGACAAGGAGCAATGGATTCAAGCTGCAGGAAAGGAGACTCCACCTGAACCTCAGGAAGAACTTCCTGGCGGTCAGAGCTGTCCGGCAGTGGAAGATGCTGCTGCCTCCATGGAGTGTGGTGGAGTCTCCTTCCTTGGAGGTTTTTAAGCAGAGGCTGGACGGCCATCTGTCCGGAGGGCTTTGATGTGGGTTCCAGCATGGCAGGGGGTTGGACTGGATGGCCCCTGGGGTCTCTTCCAGCTCTATGATTCTACGATTCAATGATTCAATTCCCCGCTGCTGCACACTGAATTCAAAGTACACAAGCAAATCACATTCAAGTAACTCAGCCAGAGGAGAGGAGGGCGGAAGGGGCAGAATCGTGCCCTTCCCGTAGACTCAGGCTAACTGCTGCCTCTCGTCGTTTGTGCTTTTCTCCTCATTAATAACTCTTGCCCCTTGACTACATGCTGACCCTGCTTGGTCACATGTGTCCTGAGGTTCCTCTGTGAAATGTTGGAGGGTAGACTTGGCTGATCTGCCTCAAAAACATACTCAGCTGTATAGAGACGGGGGAGTGATGAGAATGGTTTGCCTCTGGCGGCAATTTTTTAGGGGCTTCTCAGCTCCTTGCTTGACCTCCCTGACACGCCGTAGCCCCGCCCCATCCATCATAGCCACGCCCACACACGCTGCAGCCACGCCCCCCACCCCCTCCCCACACTCCAAGCTCCGCCACTGAACATAGTCTAAAATTCCCAGCTTAAAAATGTTAAAAAGTAATTAAATTATTTCAAAGAAATAAAATTAAAACCAGTTAAAAAACAAAAAACATTAAAAAGAAGAAATAAAAATCCCCATGGGCAATGCCCATTTCTTCTAGACCCGTGGTTCTTCATTTTTTCTTTACCTAGGACCCCCCTGTAAATATAATTTGTTGCAAGGGACCCCCAAGACTTAAGATTTAAGTGTTCAAATATTTATTTAAATATTCAAATATTTATTTATGAAAGGCTTCTGGAGGCCAGGATTCAAATTCCACTCAGATTTTGGGTAAGTCCCTGTTGCTGCTGCAGCTGTCGGTAGTCAGCAGCGGGGCTTCACGGACCCCCAGGGATCCCTGGACCAGAGGTTAAGAACTACTGCCCTAGACAGTCAATTCTCAAAGGCCTGCTGGAATACAAAGATCTTCACCTGAGTACAGAAAGATAGGGAGAAGGGTGCTGGTGTAACCTCTTTGGAAAAGGAAAAGGAGTTCTAATGCAGCCATGGGATATACGGTGGGGCCACCATATCTGTGGGGTTTCTGTTCCAGGAATCCCTGTGACTAAGGAAAAAAATGCAAATATTCACATCCCATTAAACAAAATGGCAGTGATGTGCACGCAGACGTTTCAGCACATCCATGTGTACGTCATCACCATATTAGGAATAGGACATGACATTCTGCGAATGCTCGAAATTGCAGATTTGGAGGCTGTAGGTAAGGAGGGCCCGCTGTAAATATAACAAGCAAATAAATAAATGGTTTGTCTCTGTGAGAAGCAAAGTGTGGGTGGAAAGGAGATGACTTTTCCCTTTCACCCAGGACAGCTGCTCTTTGGCTTCACAAGGACTAAAGCTGGCCAAAGCAGAGCGTCGGCTGCCTAAGAATGCCGCAGAGGCCTCATGCTTTAAGGCTCTTGGATGCCTGGCCAGCTGCCTGCAGTGGAGCGGCCCTGATGATGTTACCAGGGCGACATCACAAAGAGAAGACCCTGGAGTCCACTCGCACTGCACCGTTATCCCACTTTAGCCACCAGGATTCCACCCGATGGACTTCATAGGGTTTTCTTAGACACGGAATACTCAGAAGTGGTGTTGCCTGTTCCGTCCTCTGATATATAGCCTACAACTATTTGTTAGCGGTCTCCCATCCAAATACTAACCAGGACTGAGCCTGCTTAGCTTCCAAGATCAGACGGGATCTGGTCCCTTTGGGAGTGTTTAGGCCCATACAACCATTAAAGGCATGGCAGTTGTCTCCAGTTTTCACTCTGGCACCCTTATTAACCACAACTGCAGAGAGGAGGCCATTCAAATTAAAATAAACAGGATCTACGTAATGAGGAAAAATAGATATGCACACATTTTTCAAGGCAGTGCACTCATCCTAAGAGTCCTCCCCCAGAAAAGAGGGGCCCGTCTCTGAGACCAAGCACGGCCCATATCTTCTAGAGGGAACAGTGTCAAGAAGGATACTGCCAAAGAGAAGAAAACACATTCCAGTCTGGCTGCGATCCAGTGGGTACCTGACGGGCAGAACTACTGCAGCCTGGACAGAAGACACTAGTTTTTCACAAAGTACATAATTAGTTCACAGAACTCACAGAGCTCACAGAACTCACTACATTGGCTCATGTTCTACCTCTTTACGATCTCCTTCTTCGGTTGTCCAAGCTTCCCATGATCCCTGGATCTTCATCCAGGGATCATGGGAAGCCTGGACAACTGAAGAAGGAGAT
This sequence comes from Cyclura pinguis, assembly GCA_030412105.1. NCBI lineage: Eukaryota > Metazoa > Chordata > Lepidosauria > Squamata > Iguanidae > Cyclura > Cyclura pinguis. Next base: position 4,788,394 of record CM059601.1, read on the forward strand.
CATAAAGAGGTAGAACATGAGCCAATGTAGTACAGTGGTCTGAGTGTCAGACAAAGACTTCAGGAGTCCTGGGTTCAAATCCCTGCTTAGCCATGAAAACCCACCGGTGACTTTGGGCATGTCCCACTCTTTCAGCCTCAGGGAAAGGTTTTCATCAAATCTCTCAAGGAAGCCCTGTGATAGGGTTGCCATGAGTTGGAGTTGACTTGAAGGCACATAGCAAATAGAGTAGAGCAGACTGTCCTGATATATTGGCCTGCGAGTCCCATTTTCCCCTAGATAACATGCCTGTTGTGATGGGAACAGACTGCCGGACTCAAGAGGACTTTGAGCCGATCCAGCATGGCTCTTTGTGTGCTCTTTCGTCTGCACTCAGTGCTGGCCCAAAACATTTCGTCCACACAAGTTGGACCTAAGCCTAAATGAAGGCACCGGACCCCATCCGATCTTGAAAGCTAAGCAGGGTCAGGCTTGGTAGTACTTGGAAGGGAGACGACCAGAGAATAACAGGTGCTGTAGACTGTGGCCATTTCCGCACTAGATCGTTATAGCGCTATGATTCCACTTTCGACATCCTATGGAATCCTGGGGTTTGTGGTTTCGGGAGGGGATGGCTCCCATGTTCACCCTTTCTCTTCGGCTTTTTTCATTTGCTGCAAACTGACTTCTATTTGCAAAATCAGTTTACATTCAGTTAACTCTCCAGAGGCAAGGTTGGAGGTTTGCCCTTTGCAGTAGACTTGGGCCATTTCCACACTAGACCGTTATAGATGTATTATTCCACTTGCAACATCCTATGGAATCCTGGGGGTTGCAGTTTCGGGAGGGGCCTGCTGGCCCCTCCCGAAACTGCAAACCCCAGGATTCCATAGGATGTTGAAAGTGGAATCATAGTGCTATAACAGTCTAGTGCGGAACTGGCTTATGTTCAGAGGAAGGCAATGGCAAACCACCTCTGAGTATTCATTGCCAAAAAAAAACACCCTGTGAATTCATAAGTCAACAGGCAACTTGAAGACTCATGCCTTACGTTTTGCTCTAAGTATCATCTCTCTCTTCTCTGCAGCCAGCACTTTAGCAGGACATGCTCAAGAGCCATTCAAACACCAATTCCTGGCTGAATATCGGCATTCCGCCCCCAGCTGACTCCAGCTGGTCTAATGTTACAGTCAGTCCGGCACAGAATCACAGAACTGTAGAGTGAGTGAGTTTGTTGAATTTATATCCCGTCTTTCTCCCAAATGGAATCCAAGGTGGCTGGGATCCATCTGAGTTGGGAGGGACCCCAAGGGGCATCTACCGTAATCCCTTTCACTGCTGGAATCTAGAGCCAAAGAACTGCTGCAAATGGGCCAAATCCCAACAGAGGAGAGGAGTCAAGTTGCTTCTAAGGGAGTCTATTTAGCCTACTGCACATGGCAGTGCTGGCCCTTTCTAGCCCAGTCTAGTCAGCTGGGGGTGGAATGCTGAGGGGATTTATTTTTAGATTATAGATCCCAGAATCCCCCTGCCACAATAGTGACTGGTGGATGACGACTGAAGGATTCTGGGAGTGCAATCCACAAAGTTTCTTTCTTCAACTCTTGAGTAGAAATGTTGCATTGCAATGCATAGGACATAAGAAGATGGGGAATTGCTTTCTGCTAAGACGGACCCTCGGGCCATCCTGCACTACACTGTTAGAGTGCTACTATTCTACCCTATAGAACCATGGGGTCTGCAGTTTAGGGAGGGGCCTTTAGAATCCTCAGCCAGAGAGCTCTTGGGCCTCAGGAAACTACAAACCCTAGGATTCCACAGGATGCTGAAAGTGGAATAATAGCACTATAACAGCGTAGTGCAGAAATGGTCTGGGACTCCCGGAGACCAGGTTGCAGGCTCTTGCTCAGCCATAGAAGGCCCCTGGGTGACCTTGGGCAAGTCATACTTTCTCAGCCTCAGAGGAAGGCAAGAGCAAACCTCCTTGGAATAAATGTTGCTAAGAACATCATATTATAAGATTCCTATAGGTTAGAGATAACTTGAAGGCAGAACTGGCATAGTGCAGTGATTTGAATGTTGGACTAGGGCCATTTCTGCACTACATTGTAATAGTGCTGTTATTCCACTTTCAACATCCTGCGGAATCCTGGGGTTTGCAGTTGAGGGAGGGGCATTTAGAATTCTCAGCCAGAGAGCTCTTTGGCCTCAGTAAACTACAAACCCCAGGATTCCATAGGATGTTCAAAGTGGAATAATAGCACTAGAACAGTGTGGGGCAGAAATGGTCTTGGTCTATCTAGCCCTGTGTTTCCCAAACTGGTCTTCCAGGTGCTTTGGACTTCAGCTCCCAGAATCATTGATCATTGGCCAAGGCAGCTGGGAATTCTGGGAGATGAAGTCCGAAAACTTCAAGGGACCAGAAATTGGGAATCATTGATTATAGGCCAATATTGCCAACTCAGGCCATTTCTGCGCTACACTCTTATAGCGCGATGATTCCAGTTTCGACATCCTATGGAATCCTGGGGTTTGCAGTTTAGAGAGGGGCCTTTGAGGGGAGGGGGCCTTTGAGGCCCCTCCCTAAACTGCAAACCCCAGGATTCCATCGGATGTTGAAAGTGGAATAATCGCGCTATAAGAGTGTAGTGCGGAAATGGCCTCAGAGTGGCAGCCGGGGCTCTCCAGAGGTTGAGGCAGGATTCCCTCCAAAGCGCCAGCCCTACCAGAAGATGCTGTGGACCGCATCCCTTCCTGGGAACATGTACAAAATGTACAGATGTGAGATTATTGCTTGCTTCAATTGCTTCAAACTTCGTTCAACGTGCAGTTGCGGTTGACATTCACGGATCTGACCTTCATAAATTTTATTATTCACGAACGTATATACCGTCCCCCCATTCGCCTCCTCCCATTCCCCTGCAATTTGCCCCTGCGGGGGTAACTCAGATGAAAAACGGAAGGGAAAGGGGTCTTCTCCCCCCACCCCGAGCTCCCCTGTTCCCATTCACATGCGAAATGGAAGGGAAGGGATATGGGGGAAGGCTCTTGCAGGTTCTCCATGCATGGCCAACCAAGATCTATAAAATAGGTCACAGATTCTACAGATTGAATACAGTGCCTTCAGGTCATTAATTATTTATTTAATTAACTACCCAATTATTTATTTGTTTATTTATTTGACTTCTCTATCCTCTCCTATGCACTAAGCCTTGTGGTTGTTACTGCCTTTCCAAGGGCAATAAGTGTTTTGTTGCCATTGTTCTATTAATAATTTGTAAAATAATCACTTGTTTTATGTCTGCGCTCACAAGTCAACTTTAATTTCTGTATCCCTATGGTTGTTTTGTAAAAAGTTGTATTTATAGGATTTTATGACTTGAAATTAATTAATTAGGTTGTTTCGGAACCTGGACGTAGTTGAAAGAGGAAAAATTCACAATAGGTATGAGGGATATGCACCCGGTTATTTAAGCAGCTGCATTCATTTGGCAAAGATCAGTTTGTGGGAAAGCAAGAGGACACTTGTGAATTACTCCCTTTTTCTATGTTGAATGATTCATTTGTGGTAAGTAACGCTTATTACTGACTAGTATACTTTTAATTTGTCCTTCCCTTAGTGCACAGATAACGTTAAGCCCTTGATTTATTTTTGAAGACAAAAAAGTTCCAGGAAATACTTCAGCCACCGATGAAGACTAGCGTGCAAACAGATACCAGTCGACTTCATTCTTCCTTATCGGGTGGTTTACTACAGTCACCTGCCTTTTGAAGGACTCGTATATCATTTGAAGATTTAGTTCTTCTCCGTCCACTGCCTTCCAAAAGGCTTTTGTATTTCAAGGGACTGGAGGTCTCCCCACAGGACTTTGGTTCTTTTTACTATATATTCTATGCACTGTTTCATTGATTTGATTATTTTATATGGTACATTAGATAGTTTTTCAAAAATATACATTACCCTGATTTCTGGGGGTCCTGAGAGGGACACCTAAATGCGCTCTCAATTATATAAGTTGGGGAAATTAGCCAAGAGCACAGCCTAGCAATGCGAGAGGCAGGGTAGCGTAGCGACATCTTGAACCCTATGTTTACGGGGTCAGGCCGAGCCAAGGAGCACGCAGAAGTTGAAATAATAAAAGTTGTTTTATTAAAAACACAATCAAACAGTGTATGCAGCACACTCACACAGATAACTAAGGAAATAAAGGTGGGAGTGGGATAGAGGGATTTTTAGAGGAGTTGCTGGTTTGGGTGATACTGCACCTGTCCCGAAGCCCGGTCGGAAACGGAGAAGCCGGGCAGCGTGGATCTCAGCACGTGGGGCCGAGGGGACGGCTCGCCGGACGAAGCGACAGCAAGGCGGGATGGAAGCCAAGAGCGATCCGAGGAAGCGCTCAAAGTCAGGGGTTTTTATAAGGAGAATTGTGACCGCAGGCTAGGTCGGACTTGGGGAAAACAATGGATTTGGGGCTGGAGACAAAGCCTCCGAAAGGTCAGAATTTGAATGATTGAGTTATAGCCAAATTGTCAATAGGGTAGCCGGTATGCAAACGCGGAGTGCTTGAGCGCTGTATAGTCCGATCGTCAAGCTGCCAGCGCGGGGCAGAGAATCCTCTGAAAGTTGCGTGCATACATAATTAAGGTACTTGCCTTGAGGTTTCCTGAAGCTGCGAGTCGGCTATTTCTGGCCTGCCTGTATTGTGTTGGAATATTACGGCGATTATCGGCCGTGCCTGTCTGCGAGCTTGTCCGGGTGACCTCGCAAGCACGTGGAGGGGAATGGATATGCGAGGCCGAATTATTGATATCAAAAGATATCTTTATATCCCACAAGCTCGGGCCAGCCAGGACGGTAACATATACATATATGCAAAATAAGTTTTTCAAATTCCTTGAGATAGTTTGATGCTCCTAATTTCAGTTGTTCCTTTTCTGCGCAGGTTGCCTCAGGTGCAAAAGAAAGGGACCTGCCTCTCCTCCCACCTTAAGAGACGTGCCTGAGTGTGCATGAGAAACAGCAGCGTAATTACTTTGCTTGGAGGCAGAAGGAGGAGTTGGGTTTTTATTGCAGGCATGAAATGTTGTGCAAACATATAAAAGTTTCCCAAAACTAAAAACTGGAGCTCAGCACCCCTGACATCAGACCCTTGCCTTCAGTTAGGCTGTTGCATTTCTTGCCACAGGTTGCAAAACATTTATGGGGGTTGCAAAACCGACAGTTGGCCAAGGTGTAAAATGACTTTCTGGTTAGCTGAGTTTTTAAGACAAGAGAAGGTTAACGGAAGGAAGGAAGCCCCAAGCTAGAGGATATGAACAACAAAGAGTCCAGAGCCACTTTAGAGTTCCCTTTGACAAAACCTTCCAGGCTACAGTTCTGATAAAATTAATCTGCTTACAGAAAGTTTGCGGAATATGCAGAAGCTTATGAAATATCAATACAGTTTGTATGTATATTTAGAAAAGATGTTATTCTGACATTCTTATATTATTCAATTTGTTTGTTTTATTTCTGTGCATTTTTGCAATATCAGATTGCTTCCCCTTACATCTTTCCCAACTGTTCATCTGCTACCCCAGTGGTTCTTAACCTTTTCTTTACCAGGGACCGCCTGCAAATATAATTTGTAGCCAGGGACCCTCAAGGCTTAACTCAAGATTTAAGTATTCAAATATTTATTTAAATTTTCAAATATGTATTTTTTTTATTAAAGGCTTCTGGAGGCTAGGATTCAAATCCTGCTCAGATACTGGGTGACCTTGGGCGAGTCACATTTTCTCAGCCTCGGAGGAAGGCAAAGGCAACCCTTCCCTGAACAAATCTCGCCTGAAAAAAAACCCTGTGATAGTTTAATCTTAGGGTGGCCCTAAGTCAGAAGCGACTTGAAGGCACCCAACAGCAAAGTGCTGCTGAGAGCGAGAGGTTTTTTCTAACCGTCACATCTCTCCCCTCTAAAAACGGACTTATGGTGACCGTAAGCCGAACTCATCACGGGGATTTCCTTGGCGAGATCGGTTGCCTCTGCTTTTCTCTGAGGCTGAGAGAATGTGACTCGCCTGAGGTCACCCAGTGGGCTTCCACGGCCGAGTGGGGATTCAAACCAGGTCTCCAGGGTCACGGTTTGGGCATGGCGCACGCCTGCCGCCACGTCCCTTTCAGGGATGCACCGACACGGGGAATTTGTGCAGGCGCCGCTGGGAGAGGAGTTGGCCGAAGGGGGCTGAAAATGTTGGGGTCACAAGCCAGGGTGAAGAGCCCAGACAAATGAGAAAGAAAACAGCCCATTCCGGGGGCAGGGGTGAGCTGATGGAGGAATCTGCCTCGTCTCTGAGGCAAGCCTGCCTCGCCAAGGCTCCTCTTACCCGCGCAACTCCAGTCCGTGACCTCCCAAGGGCAGCCTCGGCCAGCACGGAAGGGAGAGCGCGAACGGGGCGGGAAGAGGAGGCAGGGGAAAAGGGAGATAAGCATTCCTCCCCCCTAGTGCGAGGGCAGCGGCACGTTCATGCTTGGAAAGCTTTTCCCCATTCCAAATGCGATTTAAGCCATTGTAACGTGGTGCTTTAAACACAGTCTTGTAAAACTTTTGTACAGTTTGACTGTACTTTGTTTTGTTTGGACTTAGGCCACCGTGGATCCTGTACCCTCCAAACGTCCTGATTTGGCCGGGACAGTCCCAGTGAATCCTCTGCATCCCACATTTTCAGCTGTCCCGGATTCTCTCTCCTCCTCCCATCTTCCCCTTTTGTCTTGGCTTACTTTTCAGCTGCGACAAACTACAGTCAGCCCTCCATATTTGTGGGTTTGACTTTCGCAGAGCTGATTATTTGTGAATTTCTCCAACTCCTGCCCACCGTCCCAGGTGCTTCTTTTCCGGGGAAACTTTCCCTCTTGGCAACTTTGATCAGGCCCTGCAGCCTTTTAAAAATCGGCCGCTGGTCCTCCTCGTCTTCCTCCACCAGCTGCTACCTGGCCAGGTAAGGGATGGATTTCTCAGCACCTCAAGCCCGCTCCTGGTGCCTCCCGTATCCAAAGAAAGAGATGGCCAAAAGAGGAAATACAGAGCCACCAAAAGCATAGAATCGTAGAGCTGGAAGAGACGACACAGGCCATCAAGCCCAGTCCTCTGACATGCAGGAGTACACAATCAAAGCATTCTCAACAGATGGCCGTCCAGCCTCTGTTTAAAAGCCTCCAAAAAACGAGACTCCACCATGCTCCCAGACAGCTGCATATTCCACTGTCAAACTGTTCTTACCATCAGGAAGTTCTTCCTAATGTTTAGGTGGAATTTCTTTTCCTGTAGTTTGAAGCCATTGCTCCCTGTCCTAGTCTCTGGAGCAGCAGAAAACAAGCTTGCTCCATCTTCAACATGACATCTCTTCAAATATTTAAACATGGCTGTCATGTCGCCTCTTAACCTTCTGTTCTCCAGGATAAATGTACCCAGCTCCCTAAACCGCTCCTAGGGCCCTTTTACACTACATAATTATAACACTGTGATTCCAGTGTAATGGCCATGGCTTCATCCTATGGAATCCTAGGATTTCTAGTTTGGAGAGATACAAGAGTACCCTGACTGAAAATTCTAATCACCTTTCACAAAAACTGCAAGTCCCAGGATTCTACAGGATAGAACCGTGGCCGTTAAAACAGAATCATAAGGCTATAACTATGCAGTGTGAATTGTCACTATGGAGGCTTCAAGGGCATTTAATTCACACACACACACCCGCCAATCCATTCTTTTCTTTTGGACCAGAAAAAGGCAAAGAGTCCAAGGAGTTTGGAAAGCTCAAGGACCACAAGAAGAGCTGAGGAGGCATAATTTGCTCACCTCCGTTTTAAGTACACCACCCGGAAAAGGATTTAAATTGCGTTTGTCTCTTCGTTTGCAAAAAACAGCCCCGTGAGCTGGGGATGGTGGAATGTTAGCACCTCTGCACTCTCCTGTGAGGTGTTTTCCAGCAGAAAATTGTCCTTGTTCCTGTTTTGATCTCAAACGATATTTTAAAATAAAACTCAGTTTAAAAAATAATTAGTTTTAAAAATCATTTGTGATAAAGAGAACCCAGGAAGGAAAGGAAGGGAGGGAGGGAGGGAGGGAAGGAGGATCAGATTTGCTCCTCACTCAAGATTTGCCTTTGAGCATAGAGTTGCCCTTCCCAACCTGCTGTCCTTCAGATGTGATGGATGCTGCAATTCCCATCATCACCATTCTTGCTGGATGAGGACGATGGGAGTTGTAGCCTAACACCTGGACAGCACCAGCTTGGGGAAAGCTAGTATAACACATCACTTTGCACTTGGAAAATAGAGAGATTGGGAAGTATGCTTTTTTTAGACTACAATTTCCAGAATCCTCCAGCCATGTTCGACTTGAGCATTACAGGAACTATAGTCTCCCCATCCTTGGCAATAATAAAAACATAAACGACTAACAATTTGCTTGTTCCTAGCACACCAGCGGTCAAGGACCAGAGCAGCAGTAGGGGCCACCCAACATACGGTGCTGGAATTAACACACGTACCCTCCTTTACTACAAAAAGCGGCTACCTTCCTGATACAACAAGTCTATGGTATGGCTGAGGCAGCTGCCTCGTTCTGCCTTGTAATAGACCTGGCCTTGTTTCCAGGGCTGACTTAGGGCTCCCAGGTTGAGAGGCAGTGACTCCACGTTGGGTTTAAAGGGGCAATGTAAGGTAATGGAGCTGATTGAGGGGACAGCTTCGGACAACTGCTTCAATAAAGGATGGATTTAAAGCTGGACTGTACTCATGGCTCCACTGACCTGCGAGCCACAGCTGCTCCTGCCTGTCTCACCTTATGACTGTGTCACATCATAATGAAGACATCGAAATAGTTCAAGATCTTCCATACTGGCGACTGCAGTCGAGAAATCAGAAGAAGACTAAGGCCATTTCCGCACCAGATTGTTATAGTGCTATTATTCCACTTTCAACATCCTATGGAATCCTGGGGTTTGCAGTTTAGGGAGGGACCGACTAAACTGCAAATCCCAGGATTCCACAGGATGTTGCAAGTGGAATACTAGCACTATAACAGTCTGGTGCGGAAGTCGCCTAGGTCTTGGAAGGGCAGCTATGAAGGAACCAGACAAGATCCTAAAGTGTAAAGACATGTCATTGAATACTAATATTAGGATTGTTCATTCTATCCTATTTCCAGTTTCTATATATAGTTATGAAAGCTGCACAGCAAAGAAAACTTACAGGTGGAAAATCATCCAATCAGCCAGTCATGGTGACATCATAAAGCCAAAATTGAATGAGGGTAATGCCCCCCTGCCCTCACTCAGGATGGGACAATGTTTCTACCTTGATTTTGCAAGCGCCTCCAAATTATTGGGGAGGGAGGGGTTTCATTTCACAGAGGGCAAATATCTTCAGGAAGCCCCCACAAATTTGGCTTATTGTCAAATGCGTTGCATCAAAACTTAGGTATAGCCACTCATGTAGATATGGAACATTTGCTATTTGGAGTTGGGGAAAATAAATTTGTTGTAAACAGTTTTTTCAACGACTGTTACGGCAAAAACACAGTTACATGCAAATGTGCCTCAACGTGTTCTTGTTTTTAATTAAGCAGCAGCCCCAGGAAATAATGATTCTCGGCACAAGAGAAAAAAAAGGCAGGGAGTGTCCCAGTTTTTCCCTCCGGCTATTTCTCTCTACACCTTCTGCGTTGCCTCCCTCTCCATGAAGTTCTGAATACATGTTTACAGTGTTACCCTGTTTTATGGGGGTCCCGGGAGGGACACCTAAATAACCTTACAATTACACAAATTGGGGAAATTAGTTTAGAGCACTAGTTGGCAAAACGAGAGGCAGGGTAACTTGGCGGAATCTTGTAACCCAGTGTTTACGAGGTCAGGCCAAGTCAAGAAGCAGACCGGTTTGAAAGTAATGAATGATATTTATTAAAGACAGGCACACAATGTAAGCAACACACGCACACAGATAACTAAGGAAAATAAAGGTGTGAGTAAGATAGCGGGATTTTCAGAGGGATAGTTTGTTCGGGTGATACGAAACCCGTCCTGAAGTCCGGAATAAAATGGAGAGCGAAGCTGGGGTTCGATGTATCTCGGCACGTGGAGCCGAGGGGAAGCTCGCCAAGCGAAGCGGCAGCGAGGCGGGATGGAAGCCAAGAGCAATCCGAGGAAGCGCTCAAAGTCAGGGGTTTTTATAAGGAGAATTGTGACCGCAGGCTAGGTCGGACTTGGGGAAAACAATAGATTTGGAGCTGGAGACAAAGCCTCCGAAAGGTCAGAATTTGAATGATTGAATTAGAGCCGAATTTATCAATAGAGTAGCCGGTATGCAAACGCGGAGTTCTTGAGCGTTGTACGGCTCAAAGGTTTGAGGCCCCTCCCTAAACTGCAAACCCCAGGATTCCATAGGATGTTGCAAGTGGAATAATCGCACTATAACAGGCTGGTGCGGAAATGGCCGGGGATTGCACGTCGAACAAGAGCTTTAAGGTTGCATCCCGTTGGGCAGCCTATGCAGAGGAGGCCTCCAGTCAAGACCGGCACTGGCACCTCCCTCGATGCATGGAACCTGGGGACATTGCCTATGTGTTCGGCACACCTTACAGCACTTTGCAGACTAAAATCAGGATCTATGTGGCCAAGCAACATCCAAGTGTGGCCAAGATGGCAAAAGTTCTTAATGAGGAGGATCACAGGAGCTAGGAGAGGCTGCAGGAGTTGGCTCTTGCCTGAGCCTCCTGGGATGGGCTAGATTCACCTCCCTCCTGTGTTCTCTACCCTGCTGAGTTAATTTTTGCACTTTGAACTGTTTGCGGCAACGGAAGTAAGCTGAGGACAAAGGGAAGAAATGGGAGGAGGAGAGAGAGAAACTGGGACATTTTAAAAGCAGCTGAAAAAGCGGGAAAACAAAGGTTTAATTTGGACTGTTCCTGCCAGATTGTGACTGTTGGGAGTTATAGTTCAGTTTACTGTATAAAATGTTGTATGGACTTCAATTGGCCATACAATTGTGATTGTGTTGCAGTGTTCACATATAGAACCCAAGAAAGAAAGAGGATGAGGTTGAAGATAGTTCCTTTTTATCAGTTCCAAATATGCATGAAAATAATTTTGATGAATAAAGGCCAGAACTTTCTACTTCCCCAGAACACTTTCCAAATTTTCCATATTTTCTGATGCAAGAAAACTGTCCCTGTCAACTAAAACTTCAGCCTTGTAGCAAGAGGTGTGTGTGTGTGTGTGTGTGCACCTTCAAGTTGCCTAGTTGACTTATGGCTGCACTAATGTTTTATCGTTGGAGAAGCAGACTTGTCCAGAAAGGAGGAGCACCTTTATCTGCCTTCTGGCCAGAGACTAATTCCAGGAGGTAGAAGAGGGTGGGATGGAGTCCTGTGCTTCTGCGCAGCAAGATAAACCGTACATCTACCGAGCTCCTGCGATCATCCTTTCTCCCCCCAGAAATGCTTTCTTGCTCCCTCTGCACTAATCTCTGTATAATTAAACAAATACATCCTGGTTGTTGTTTGGTGCTTTTCTTTTTTATTTAAAAAGAAGGAACTAGGGTTGGAGAAAAAGGAGCTAATCCCTCTTCAAAGGAACAAATGGCTCAGGACTTTCGGAGGATTGCTTCTCCCCTTCAAAATGCCTACCCCGTTGTTTTTAAATCTCCCCCCAACAGCAGTTTCAGTGGGGGGATCAAGGATTTGTTGCAAAAAGAAGTCACACAGCTCTGCGCCAGGGAGGGCCACGGAAAAGGGAAATCCGCTGAGCTCAGGAAGAATTCTTGAGTGGGATCACAACCAGGCAGGAGACATACAGGCACCTCCCAGGTGGAATAACCACAGCCTGAATGTGGATTTGTACCTTGGAGACCACACGCAAGGCCCAGCATTTGAGGCTCCTGGCGTGCTAAACTGCAAGACATTTGCTTTGTCTGTGGTCAGGGACGGCACCTGGGCAGGTAGCCGGCTAGCTGTTTGAAAATGCAGGAACTTAAAGATGAGGCATCCAATCTGCAGGTAGGGGAGCCTCAGCCCCGTCTCTCTCATCTGCGGTGAAGGGATCATAACAAATGGCAAGACTGAAAACCCTCTCTTTCCCCTGGCGAGTGGCTCGTGATCCAGCTAGGTATGAGCCAGATAGGCCAGTGATTTCTGAAGGCCAAACAAGACATGACAGAGCCCCCACATGCAACTGATCCAACGTGCAGAGTTGAGGAATGTTCCTTTTTTGGCTGTTTTTAATTTTCTTCTAGTCCTCTTCAACTTATAGTGAGACCTCTGTGAATTCAAGTCATCAACAACTCTGCTCAAGTCAGGGCCATGGTTTCCCTGTCTAAATCAACCCACCTGTTTCTCTTCTTTCCTACTGCTTTATATTTACAAGGCAGTGCATGGCTAACAACTTCCACAACCCTCCAACCAGCCTGACTGTTGGCCATACTAGCTAGGGATACTGGGAGCTGTGGACCCACAAATGTAACTTCCTCCAAGGAACTAACTAGGCTTGATATGGTCTGCCATGTGTAATGAACCATGTAATTGATAGCCATGTTTAAATATTTGAAGGGATGTCATGTTGAGGAGGGAGCGGGCTTGTTTTCCGCTGCTCCAGAGACTAGGACAAGGAGCAATGGATTCAAACTGCAGAAAAAGAAATTCCACTTAAACCTCAGGAAGAACTTCCTGACGGTCAGGGCTGTCCGGCAGTGGAATCTGCTGCCTCCATGGAGTGTGGTGGAGTCTCCTTCCTTGGAGGTTTTTAAGCAGAGGCTGGATGGCCATCTGTCGGGAGTGCTTTGAGGGTGTTCCTGCACGGCAGGGGGTTGGACTGGATGGCCCCTGGGGTCTCTTTCAACTCTGTGATTCTATGATTCTAACCCAATGTGGAATGCTGGGCAGAGCTGCTTTTCGGATTGCAACTCCCACATTCTCCCAGACATCAGTTAGTCCGGCCAAACTCAACATGATAGAATCGCTATGTGAATTTAATCCAACGTGCATTGTTTTTTGGGGGGAGTACAGCTCCCAGAAAACATATGGCTGATATCCTTAATCAAGGAAATGGAGTGTAACTTTACATTCACATGGACTGCAACAGTGTGCAACTGAATGTGGACACAAATAATTGCAATAAGCTATGCACATCTGCATGTCCAATCCTAGGCTGGGGAAGGAGGCAAGTTTGGGAACTGCTCAGAGGAGTGAAATGTCATATGGTAAAACAAAAAAAGAAATGCGGATCACATTTCTTTTACGTCAAGAATAGAACCCCCATCTCCAAATCCTCATCTTATCTGCGGGGTTGGCTTTAGCAGAAAGTGACCCAGGTGACCTCCTGGGGGTCGGACTGAGATGGCAGCTCTCATGGGCAGTCCGCTACTCCTTCCCTGGCATCTTGTTATTCCCCCTGGACTAATCTGTTTGCAAGAAAGGATGCTACCAGGCTGCTCTGGATATAGGGTTGCCAACGAACAAAGCTCCTGTACTTTTAATTGTTGTGTTAAAGAGGGAATTTCAGCATGGGCTGAAAAGTTTGGGGAATTGATCGTAAAGCAATTTTTTTTTTTTGGTAAAGGAAAGATTGCACCCCTCTGGCCCTGTCCAGGTAAGCTGTCCCCAGAAAAATACTAAAATTTCAGCCACTGAGAAGTGTTTCCCCCTTTGCTACTTTTCCCAGTGAGGTATTTTCAGTCCAGCATGAGTAAATTCGTATTTTTAGGATGTGGAGAAATGTCACAACTCCTTGTTGTTAATGGCCACCAAGTTGACAGTGAATTGTTTATTTGTTTAAAGTATATCTGCATCATCTCCCAGCACAACCTTATCAATAAGACACCTTCAGCTGACCCTGACATCACCAGCCTGCTCAGGTCTTGCAGATTCAGGGCCGTGGCTTCCTTGATTGAGTCTATCCAGCTGTAATGCAGTCTCTCTCGTTTGCTACTGACTTCTACCGTACCATATTGCTGTCTTTTCTACTGAGTCATGTCTTCTCATGATATGTCTAACGTACAATACCCCCAGTTTAGTCAACTTGGCGTCTAGGGAGCGTTCAGGCTTGACTTGCTTTAGGACCCATTCATTTGTCTTTTTAGCAGTCCAGGGTATCCGCAGAACTCTTCTTCTCCAGCGCCACATTTCTAATGAATTGATTTTCCTTCTGTCCACTTTCTTTACTATCCAGCTTTCTCAACCATACGTAAAAACTGGAGACATGATGTCATGGGCAATCCTAATTTTAGTATTCAATGATGTATCTTTACACTTCAGGATCTTGTCTAGTTCCTTCATGGCTGCCCTTCCAAGTCCTTGTTTTCTTCTGATTACTTCACTGCAGCCCTTATTCTGATTAATCATTGAGCCAAGGTATCGAAAATCTTTAACTACAGTATTTCAAAGCCTTCGCTGTCATCTTTAAAGTTCTGTAAATCATCCAGCAGCATTATTTTCGTTAATGTTCAATGGTAAATCTGCCTTTGCACTTTCTTCCTTGACTTTCTTCAGTAATTGTTCCAAGTCTTTGCTATGTTCTGCTAGCAGTATAGCGTCAGCTGCATATTTTCAGTTGTTGATATTCCTCCAGATTTCACGTCTTCCTTCTTCCAAGTCTAATTCAGCTTTATGCATGATACATTCAGCATAGAAGTTAAATGCAGCCTTGCCTGACCTCCTTCCCAATTGGAAACCATTTTATTTCTCCATATTCTGTCCTGACAGTGGTCTCTTGTCCTGACACATCAGGACAATCAGCTAGAATCATAGAATCAAAGAGTTGGCGAAGACCCCAGGGGCCATCCAGTCCAACCCCCTGTTATGCAGGAAAACACATCAAAACACTCCCTACAGATGACCATCCAGCCTCCGTTTAAAAACCTCCAAAGAACGAGACTCCATCATGCTCCGAGGCAGCAGCATACTCCACTGCTGGACAGCTCTGACCATCAGGAAGTTCCTCCTGAGGTTCAGGTGGAATCTCTTTTCCTGCAGCTTGAATCCGTTGCTCCTTGTCCTGGTCTCTGGAGCAGTGGAAAACAAGCCCATTCCCTCATTGATATGACATCCTTTCAAACATTTAAACCTGGCTATTATGCCCCCTCTAAACCTTCTCTTCTGCACACTAAACAGACCCAGCTCCCTAAGCTGCTCCTCATAGGGCTTCAAGGCTTCCGGGCCATTCACCATGTTGTGACCTATCCATTTTTGTTTTTCATGATCTGCTCAATCAAAGCCTTTGCTGTAGTATGTAACACACAAGTTGATTTTCTTTGAAAATTCCTTGGTGCACTCCATTATCCAATCTATGCGAAAGGCCTTTTACTCCAATTGTCTTTTTGCCACAGGTGTCTGAGAAGGAGACAGCCACACGGTGCTCCATCCCCTGGGATGGCTGCTGGTTTAGTTGTGCGCATAAGAGTTGTGGGGCTGCTGTAACTGTTTATATTGCTCCCTATTCTTGGATGGATTTCCTGAGACAATAAAATTGTGTTTATGACACACTGTCTTCTCCTACAAAAGCTTCTGCCCTCAGCAAGACCAACATTTCTGGAAACATAAAAAGAAGAGAGGGAAACGGTTTTAGGGCTAACCATTTTATTTCAACATGAGCTTTTGGGGACACCACTCTGCTTCTTCAGATGCGCTAGACTCAACGAAAGCTTACGCTGAAATTGATTAATTAGTCTTAAAGGTGCCACAGAACTCCTTCCTTTATTTTATACTGAAATAGACCAACATGGTGGTTTCTAGTTCATAACTGTTTTGTGCCTTCAAGCCAATTCTAACATATGGCAATCCTTTCCTAGGGTTTTCTTGGACCACTTTCTTTCAAGCAGGTTTGCCATTGCCTTCTTCTGAGGCTGAGAGTATGTGACCTGCTTCAGATCACCCGGTGCGTCTCCATGGCTTGGTCTCCCAAAATCCTAGTCCTGTATTCCAATCACTATGCCACATTGGCTCTAAAAATGTGGCAAAGCTATTGTAGGGGTTTCATGAATAAACTTATTCAGAGGAGTTTTGCCATTGCTTTCCTGAGGCTGAAAGAGTGTGACTTGTCCCAAGGTCCACCAATAGGATGGGCAGAGATTCGAACCATGGTTTCCCAGAGTCCTAGTCCAAGTCTCAAACCATACTGCCTCTACATGGCACTATCTCTGGTAATTTTCTAAAGTAGCCAAAATTCTGTTTGTGCCTTGTGGTTGTTCAAGTCACTTATAGAAGCAATGAATATCTTTTGTCTGTATGGAACAACTTCATTCAGTTCACAGCTGCAGAAACAGATTTGCATATGCAATGCCATGGTTCACATTGCACATGGCTGCATATGCGTGTTTTGTTGTGCATTT
Source organism: Cyclura pinguis (assembly GCA_030412105.1). Taxonomy (NCBI): domain Eukaryota; kingdom Metazoa; phylum Chordata; class Lepidosauria; order Squamata; family Iguanidae; genus Cyclura; species Cyclura pinguis. The sequence continues at coordinate 4,804,730 of CM059601.1, forward strand.
GCTTGCACAGTTGCTGTCTCAGCTCAGTTGCACAACACTGCCAATTAACACAAAGGTTCTGCGGCATAATTAATCCATAAGTCTAGATATGGAGGTTTATGCTATGCAACCCCAACGTATGTATTTTATGTTGCATGTTTTAAAACATGGCTTGGACAATTTTTTTTCCAATTGCAATTTTTGGCATCCACCTTCAAATGAGTATAGTCATCAGTTAAACCCACCTTTTCTCCTAACACAGATAAAGTATTTTCTCTATCATATCTGCATTTTCCTGCTTATGTACACTTGGGCATACTTCTCAATCTCCTATATCCTTTTTACAGCCCTTAATGGCCGTCATTAAGATCTAAATTTGCCAAGTCATCAGCAGATTTTGCATTTCTAGTACTTTTTTGTGTACACAGGTGCCCCGTGCGTGTGTATCCTTAGGCTGCACTCCATCCATCTGAAGCAGTGGCTTAAGATGAAATAAATTGCTTAGTATTAGCATTACCATATGATTAACTTATTTAATCCATCTGGTGCCCCCCCCCCCAAATCAGCAGCACTCTCTTTAAACTGAGGATGAGCAACTGTTGGAGGTGGGGCGGGGGTGCACTGGCCACCCAGGAGTTGCAGTTAAGCTACACAACCAGCAAGGTAAGCACAGAGGGGTTGTTTTTAAAATGACAGAGGAAGGAAATGTTACCCTAATTTCCTGGGCGTCCAGGGGATCCTGATCACCAAATCGGTTATTTTAAGTTCGGGGGGGGTCCCGGTCACCAAATCAGTAATTTTGAGTTCTGGGGGTCCCTTAGAGGACACCTAACCTGGCCCCGATCTTAAGGGGATTTCCAAGTGGCACCAAGCACACGTTCAGCACACACGAGAGGTAGGGTAACCTAGCGAGACTTTGTACCCGACTTTTACGGGGTCAGGCCGAGCCAAGACGCAGACAAAATTAATTTATAATTATTTTCTTTATTTAAAACCTATGTCACTGTGCACTTGCGCACTCACTCACGCAGACCTAAGAAAAATAAAGAGAGGAAAATTGATAGGGGATTTAAAGAGGAGTATCGGGGGAATACTACACCTGACCCAGATGTCCGGGAAGCCGAAACGGAGCCAGAGAGTCGGGAAGCGGTGAAGGCTCAGCACGTGGAGACCGAGGGGAAGGCTCGGCAAGCGGAGCGGCAGGAAGGCGGGAAGGAAGCCGGGAGCGATCCAAGGAAGCACTCCAAAACCGGGGGTAGTTATAGGGGGAAATGTGCCTGGAGGGTAATCCGTTCCAGGGGAGAACATTGGGTTTCAGAGTCGAAACAAAGCCTCCGAAAGGTCAGTGCTTAACATGATTGGGTTTTGACAGGGTTGTCAATAGCGCAGACAGTATGCAAATGGAAAGCGCTTGACAGTTGTGTAGTCGGGAGCGCTAATCCTGTCAAGCTGACGGTTCGGGGCTGAGAATCTTTTGTGTGCTTGGTGCATACTTAATGGTGCTTTGACTGGTACTTGCCTGGAGGTCTCCTGAAGCGGCGCAACGGAAAGTTACTGGCCTGACCAGGATTTTTCTTGTATTTTTCAGCCGCTTGGCTGTGCCCGTGTGCGTGCTTATCCGGGGGCCTCTCAAGCACGTGGAGGGGTGTATTTTTAATAGCCAATTTATAGTAAATTGTGGACCCCGGGTTCAGGCTTATCCATCGCAGTAACAGAAAGAAGGAGGTGGAAGGAAGTGGGGAAAGATGCAGACTTGTGACTGGCAGAAAGCTATCCCAGTAAGAGGTTTGCACACAGGCCTTGTCTCTCACCCAGAGTGGACCCCACAGAAACGGGAGTGCCTGAACACCGACCTCCCGCCTGGGGCTGACCCATGAAAATTCAGGATGCTGAGACTGGACAGCTCTAATTGAACGGATCTTCTCAGCGAGGACTAGCCAAAAGGATTGCAGTCATGCAGCTGCATGTTCTTGGATGATATCTGGCTCCTGCCTCGTGCCTTCAGTGTCCCGCTTGATTCACCGCAGTTGCAGAAACAGGTCCTGTGGGCATCATCAAGCACGCCATCAGTTGCACCATGTCAGAACAGTGGGGCCTCCATTTTTCCAGGTTCAGCACTCGTGGATTTGATTATTCCTGGGTTATTTTATTTGTTTCAAAAAAAGTCTTACTCTATTTGCCCCTGCCATGGAAAAATAATATGTTCTCTCTAGCAATCTCTAGGTGCTCCAGTATAATTCTGTGGTCCGCTTCTGATGAACATTTGATTAGTAAAATGTATAAACTTTTGTTAAAATTAGAGATGGAAGAAAAGTTGGTTAAGGGATTTATATACATAACATATATTGATAATATAATCTACAGCTAGAACGATGGAAGAAAAAGTGGTCGAAGGGAATTAAAATTGTATTGTGTTATCATCTTAAAGGGAACTTTTACAAGATGATGTTTTGTTAGTACTTGACACAAGAAAATGTGGTCAAAACATATAATAATGTTTCTAATAGATGCTGGAAATATGAACAACAACTGAGTTGTTCTTAATCACATGTTGTGGACTTGTAGAAAGGCCAAAAAATTCTGGAATCAAACACATTCTATGATACATAAAAATCTGAAAATTAATGTTCAATTGATGCTGGAATTGTACTTGTTGGGAACCAGTAGAAGTCCAATCGGAGAATATGTATTACAACATACTACGATGTATGACCACTGCAGTACAACTACCATATGCAGAGAAGTGGAAGAAAGAGATATTCCAAGAAAAGCAGACTGGCTGACAAAATTGATGGACACAGCTGAAATAGATAAACTGATATATTGACAAGAGAACAATCAGTAGTGACTTTTTTGAAAGACTGGGGCCTTTCAGTCGGCTTTTTGCAAGAAAAAAAAGGACAGTGTGCTGACTGTAGGTTTCGACAATTAATATATTTGGAAAAGTAGCAATTGAACCTTTTGTATGGTATTTGTAATTAGAGAGGTTATCTTGCTTGTCAGAAATATACTTGCGGAGAGACTCCTGTTTAATCCGTTCTAATATTTTCCTGGTATTGCCGTCAGGCTGACTGGCATGTAGTCTCGTGGATCTTTTTTTTTTTTGCCTTTTTTTTTGAAGAGAGGGACAATATTTGCTTGTCTCTAGTCCTGCAGCACCTCACCTGTTCTCCATGATTTCTCAAAAATCTTGCAAGTGGTTCTGCAATTATAGCCATTTCCACACTAGACTGTTATAGTGCTATTATTCCACTTGCAACATCCTATGGAATCCTGGGGTTTGCAGTTTTGGGAGGGGCCGGCCAGCCTCCCAAATGGCCTGTGTCAGCAAGCTCCTTCAATACTCTGGGATGCAGTTAATCTGGATTATTATTATTTTTTTCGCTCTTTGAACAGACAGCCAATGTTTACCCTTCTCCTGTCCATTGGAACCTCACCTGCTGTCCAAGATTTCACAGAAATGATGTCAGCGTTCCAAACTTTTGGTCAAATATTTTGAACTGCGCAGCGATCACTTCAAAGCTTCTTCCAAAAAGTATCCGGCACTGAATTTTTCTTTCAACAGCTTCCACTTTTCTTGTGATTTCCATTTTGGGGGCCAAACTTATAGATTTAAAACATGCTGGGGGTAACCAGTGAGGCAGGGTCATCTGCTCTCCCCTTATCTTGCAGGTTATCCATGCTCAAAAGCGGATTCTGAAGGCAGCTGCTGTCCATCTTGCCTCTCGTACAAAGGCTCACAGCTACAGTAGAACCATCCAGAGTAGAATCCTGCTGTTTTCCAGGTCAGGCTTTGTTTACGAAACCATTTACTGCTGACTTACTGCTGCAACTCTACATTGGAAGTGTGTGTTTCTGTAGCCCTCTGTAACCATCTTCCCAGTGCCAAGCTGCTAAGAGAACTTCCAGCTAGACAGAGGATGAGGAAGAAAGGGACGCTTGGCAGGTGACATTAAAAAAACTGTTAAAAAAAGCTTTGCTGTCAGAAGCTAACTGTTAACTGAGGTATGCCTGCATATACTTCTGTGGGTACAATTTCTACCTACTCTATGAAATTGTTTGTTAATCATGGAAACAGCTCAGTTGCCACAAGGTTCGACCAATGCTGTAAACTGAAGTGCAAGATATCTGAACTCTGGATTTCATATGTTGCATAAAACCAGTTAGACTAGAAAATCTGTTAAGGCATTGTGACCTGTGTACACTGAAAAGAGAAAAGGGGGAAGGATTGAGAGAACAGACGAGGGAGAGACTGGGTGAGGTCTTATCGTCAATTCTTAACTTCTGCAGGCTCTGAGAAGTGTGCATGGCCGAATGAAAAGAAAGACCCTGACTTGCGTCTCATTTTCGTTCCAAAATGATGTGTCAAAAGTTAAGAAAGCCTGGATTTTTCTCACCATGCTGGCTGCAGGATTCTGGAAGTTCTAAGTCCAAAACAAGAACTTTTCCAAGTGGGACAAAACAAGAACTTCATAAAGAGATAAATGAAGCAATGGCAAGCAGTTTGAAACCAAGAGAATACTTGGCTTGGTTTAGGATGCACTGGCAGTTGGTGGCTTTTAGGCCAGTGGGAGTAGTGAATCCACTCTGAGTTTTAGTACAAACTTTAAAGGAGCTTTCCAACATGCCGAGCCTACTATGAGGACAGCTTTCAGCACCTCAGACAGCATCTTCAAAGTCCGGATTAAAACCGAGAATGGATTCATTGCCCCCATAGCATGGAAGATACCGGAAGCCACTGTTAGGCTGTACTCTCTTGGAAAACCACCCAGCTAGCAGTGTCCTATGTGGTTTTAGATACCCACACCCTCAAAAATCATCTGCAACATCCAGCAGTTTCTCAGGACAGATTTGATGGTATGCCAAGGGCTCCCAAAAGTTTGGAAATCACTGGTGTAAAGACAAAGACTTCCTAGGAAACCCCCTAGGAAAGGTCTGTTGTTTTCTCACAGAAGAGCTAAGCCTGGGTTTAAGTCTAAAAGTCAGACATATGCCCCAGGGCGTCTCCTCAAGGAACGCTTTGAGACATTGGAGGTTTTCTCTCTCAAATGCAGCCATTAGAATTCAGCAATGACTGGAGAGCTCCCCCCACCCCAACCCCGCAAGTGGGATGGTGAATTTATCTGAGTTTTAATCCAGATTTTAAAGGTGCTTTCCAACGTGCTGAACCTACTTGGGGGGATAGGGCTCAGCCCCTTGGTCACAGCTTCAAAGTCTGAATTAAACTGACAAGCTGGAATGTGTCCAGAGGAGGACAACCAAAATGGTGAAGGGTCTGGAAGCCATGCCCGATGAGAAAGGGCTTAAGGAGCTGGGTAGGTTTAGTCTGCAGAAGAGAAGGTTAAGAGGGGACATGATAGCCATGTTTAAATATTTGAAGGGATGCCATGTAGAGGAAGGAGAGGGCTTGTTTTCTGCTGCTCCAGAGACCAGGACAAGGAGCAATGGATTCAAGCTGCAGGAAAGGAGATTCCACCTGAACCTCAGGAAGAACTTCCTGACAGTCAGGGCCGTCCGGCAGTGGAAGATACTGCCTCCATGGAGTGTGGTGGAGTCTCCTTCTTTGGAGGTTTTTAAGCAGAGGCTGGATGGCCATCTGTCCAGAGGGCCTTGATGTGGGTTCCAGCATGGCAGGGGGTTGGACTGGACCTGTGGTCTCTTCCAGCTCTACGAGTCTATGATTCTAAATCCTGGAGCAGATTCTTTTCCTCATTGACTTGACAGCCACCAGTGGTAGAATTTTTTAGCCCCATATCTTTTATGTTCTGCTGGTTCCTTATAATTTTTCTTTCTTTCTTTTTTCCCTCTTGGCTGGTGTCCAGATAAGCCTATATCTCCCCTTAGTCAAGGGCACTTTGGAGAAAGGCAAGCATTTAAGAACTCAGGATGTCCTTGCTGAAGTAAGATAAATGCTAGCTCTGAGGCTATCTCAGGAATGCACATGGGAAAGTTTGCTCACTTGCAAACAATTCTGTTGGACTTGTGACACACAGTCATGTCAGCTACTTTCTGCCTTTTCCTTTTCTTTAACTATGCCGAATTAATGAAGCCCAAGGGGTTTTGTTTCACAGATGCCTCTCATCCGGTAGTTCCCTAAATGTCCTAGCCATTTCTCTCTCTTGCAGGACAAAACGATGGGAGTCTAAAGGCACCTGATACCATTCCTTCAGCTTCAACCATACACTCCTAAGTTTTTACTGCACCTCTGTCATCGCTCCTGTGTTTCCATTCCTGACATTTGAACCTGATTTCTTTAGGGGTGGAGGAAGCAAGGTTGCCACAGTTTGCACTGTCCCAGTCCCTGAGATTTCAGGACCAAAACCTGAGTCCTGGGGATTATTCCCTGTGATGTCATCAGGTCCTGGTGATGTCATTTAGTATGATGCATTAAGCATCAGCCACAGTTGTACAAAATATGTCAGTCCAACAACACCCCGAAGTCTAAGAAATGTGGAAAATATACCTAGACACATTTCTCAAAGCAGTGGTCTCGGCCTGATGTTCCTCCCCTCGCAGACCAAAAAAGAGGAACCAGGTCCTGAGATCTGGGAACTCTAAAAAGAAGGAAAAGTTGTTTTGTTTTTTTTAAGCAATTATTAGTAGCCTGTGCTGAGTTACATTTTCTGTGTTGCTTGGAAAGATTTCCTGGAAAATCATGCCTTTATTGCTCAGCAGCAATTTCCGCTCTTCTCCAACCACAATAAAGTAGTCCAAAAAAAAAAACACCCCAATCTACAATATTACTGAGTTGCACTGAGAAGAACTTAGCTGTTATAGATGGCAAAAATACATTGGCAGAACATCTTCCCTGGCGCCATGATCCATTTTTCTGATGCTCTCTGCTTTCATGTCAGAAAGTCACTTTGTTCTGTATGACAAAACCAAAACTATCAGTAGCCTTCCGTACAGCTAATCAAAATGATCCAAGTGTCTTCATTTGACCTATTCGTTTGTTTTCTTCATGGGATTCGTTATCTAAAATGTTGTCCCTGCTGCATACAATTCCCAGACTTCAGGGCCTGGACCCGAGTCTCATCCTCATGATGAGAGAGAAGAATCTCAGGGCGAGATTGCTGCCTTACAAGGCAGCTGTAAGATAAATACACACTTGGGTCCCGCTCTGGGAGAAAGATGGCTTATAAAAGATAGATAAAATAAATAAAAATCATAAAGGTCATCCCTACTTCTCAGGTTTTGGCCCTGAAATCTCATGACCTAGGATATTCTTAACCTGCAGCCCTACTGCTGTGAGCACACTCTCCAACATTTCACAGATGAAAACCAGGACAAGTGTGGCCAAGCAACAACAGAGTGTGGTAAAGGTGGCAACAGTGATTGATGAGGAAGAACACACCAGCTTGGAAACCCTGCAGCACTTTGCTTTTGCCTTGGCCTCCCGGGAAGGGCAAGACTCCACCGCCTCCTCTCCTCTCCCCCTGCTGAGTTAACAGAGCACAAACTTTGCAGCAATGGAAGTAAGCTGAACACAGAGGGGAAAAAACAGAAGGAAGAAAGAGGAAGTGGCACATTTTAAAAGCAGCCGAAAAAGAGGAGGAATTAATTGGGACTTTCATTGCCAATTGTCCAGCAAGACAGTTGTCCAGCAAGAACTTCGCCAAGGTACCACTTTCACCAGTCTATGGTGTTCTAACACAGAACAATTCAAAGATCCTTTAAGCGCTGTAAGCCTATTAATTCTGCCCCTTGGAAACAGAAGTACACGCTGTCGCCATCTTAGCATGTCTACAGTTAGTGTCAATTGTATTCACAAGAACAAGCATGCTAAGATGGCAAAAGCATGCACTGGCCAACATCTCTGTTTCCAACTTATTAAATGCAGTCATGGTATAGTAGGCAGAGACTCCACTCCAAGTGCCACCAAGACAGACTGGAAAGTTAGGAAACAAGGCACAAGGTATGAAATATCAAAGCATAGATCCAATTAATTTCTCGTTTGGAACCTTGAGAACCTTTATTCTTCTGTTGCAAGACTAATCCTCTTTACCATCACGTGCTATACTAAACTTTCACGGTGCCCTTTCACAAGCCTTTGCATTTTACGCTTGAGAGCATTCAAAGCATGCATCATAGCCTCAACACCAACAGATTTTTTTAAATTTTTGAACGTAAGAGCAGAACGTATAACTGATCAACACATGAGGAGGCGGGGCGTACACACACAGACGCACATTTTTAGAATCATACAGAATGAGGGGGTTGATGGACTATAATTCTGAACTGTAGTGCTTCAGCTTTAGACTCAGTGAAATCACGATAAATATGAAATAGCAGGCACCTAGGAACGATGTAGCCCACCAAATCTTAGCTGGAAGTCTCAGCAACCCTCACCAACATAGTTAATGGTGGAGAATGCCGCAGGATGCAGTCCAACAACATCCGGAGGTGGCTGTGTAGTACCCATAACTTTCTTACAACAGCACTGTCAGTTCTCCCTTGTGCTTCCCACCATACCATGGATGCATCTCCCAAAAGAACTCCCAAATATGGGAATCTGAATTATCCACCCTTGTCTCTGTAAAAGTTGCCACAAAATATTTCCTGACAAGAGATATCCCACAATAGTTCATTGTTTCTCCTCCAGTGGCTGTGTGCATTGCTGCTAACTCAGAGAAAACCAGAAAGTCTGTGGGAGGGAGCCAACAATATAACTCCTGCTAACCAAAAAGTCCTGATGCTTTGAACCTGCAGGCCCACTACTGCACTGTTCAGACTGCAGATGAAGACGGTCAGTCATTTCTTTCATATTTTTCTACGTTTAAAAAATGGTATTTTGAAGCTAGCACATGCTGCATCCCACAGCAGCTAAGGCCGAACATGAAAGCAACAAGCCACTCTGATTGCTCCTCGCAGTCAGATGGCATTCGGCGGCATGCAACAGTGGTTGGTGGCATCTGTATTTTCCCTAAAATTTAAAGTAGCTATCCAAGGTGTTGCACGCCAACCGTTCTGTACAAAATGTTGCAGCGAGACAGCTGACTGAGTCTAGTTATAGGAAGCATGTAAGTCCCTCGGAGAAACAGCGTCACCGGCTACTGACTTGTTTCCGGACAGAATTCAAAGTGCTGGTTATGACCTATAAAGCTCTGTACGGCTAAGGTCCAGACCGTCTGAAACTCTTACAATCTTAGTGGGAGGGCTTTCTCTCAGTCCCACCACCCTCACAGGCTCAACGGGTGAGGACACGGGAGAGACCCTTCTTAGGCCATTTCCACACTAGACTTATAGCGCTATGATTCCACTTTCGACATCCTATGGAATCCTGGGGCTTGCAGTTTCGGGAGGGGCCAACCGGCCCCTCCCGAAACTGCAAACCCCAGGATTCCATAGGATGTCGAAAGTGGAATCATAGCGCTATAACAGTCTAGTGCGAACATGGCCTTAGTGGTTGCTCCTAGGCGATGGAACTCCCTCCCAAGGGAGTCTCACCGAAACCCCTCTCTGCAGACTTTTCACCAGCGGGCCACGTACCCATTTCTTCAAACAGGCCTCCAGTTTTTAACTGATTGGATGTTCAGTCGGTGTGCTGTATCTTTTACTATGGGCTGAATTATTGTAAATTAATGCTTTAATTGCATTGGTTATGTGATAGTTTTTAAACTTTTGTACGACGTCTTGTTTTCCCTAGATTGTTTTAACTTATCTTGTAAGCTTCTTTGGCTCCCATCTTGCGAGAACGGCAGGATATTAGGCCGTTGCCGCACTACACTGTTACAGTGGTATTATTCCACTTTCAACCTCCTATGCAATCCTGGAGTTTGCAGTTGAGGGAGGGGCACTTAGAATTCCCAGCCAGAGGGCTCTTTGGCCTCAGGAAACTACAAACCCCAGAATTCCACAGGATGTTGAAAGTGGAATAATAGCACTGGAACAGTGTAGTGCGGAAATGGGCTCCGATAGATAGAGAGATACTTAAGCACTTAGACTAAAAGCAGTACAGACTGACTAGTCCACTGATATGGTAGCCGCCGGCTACCTCTATTGGCATAGCATTCCTGCCTGGGAACGTGGGTCTTCCGTAAAACCACCATGATTATCAACCAATGACATATGAGCCTCTGAGAAGCCATCCAAGCCTCTTTTAAAGCAACCTGTGCTTGAGTCCATAATCACGTTGTGTTCAGTATCAGAGGCAGTACTTAAAAAAAAAAATAGAATCCATATGTTAGGAGGGAGGAACATTTGGAAAACCAGAAATTAGCACCCATCTGCACTAGCCAGCAGAACTGGCGGGAAGGCATCAAAATCAATCACGCCCCCACAGCTTTAGTAAATAGCTGTGTTTGTCTTAGGCCATTTCCGCACTCGGCTGTTATAGTGCTATTATTCCACTTTCAACGTCCTATGGAATCCTGGGGTTTGCAGTCTTGGGAGGGGCGTCAAAGGCCCCACAGCAAACCCTCAAAGGCCACTCCCTAAACTGCAAACCCCAGGTTTCCATAGGATGTTGAAAGTGGAATAATAGCACTGTAACAGGCTAGTGCGGAAATGGCCGCAGTCCCAGAATGCCGGAAGCGTTGGTACCAGTCGAGATTCTAAGGGTAGAATATAACTGAGGTGCCACAGTTGAAAAGGCCATTACACACATCCAATTCATCCCAGCGTCTGCCTCTTGACCATAATACAAAAGCACTGATAGATGGTCAGTAGGCAGTGCCAGGGTGTATTTAAAAAATCACAAACACCAGGTTTAACATACAGCTGTTTCATGTACGTTTATCTCACTTGAGTATCTACCATCTACAATTCCCCCAGAGAAAATAATATTAAAAATTCCCTGTTTAAACTATATTTAAACCAGCCATTTAAACTATATTTAAACCAGCCACATTTTCTGAACCGCAAAGCAAATAATCTAATATCTGGGAACTGAAGTCCAAATAATATTGAGAATTACAGGCTGAAAAATCACTGCTGTTTGATATCCCAGAACTAGGTAATTGTGTAGGGCTTTAAAATGTAAAAACCTAAGCCGTGAAAGTAGAAAGCCTTGAAAGCCAGAAACAGAATTGTAACCTGCAGAACTCTTAGAGTACTAGCGTAATAAATACTTGCTATTTTACCTGATATTGAACTGCAACAAATTAGTTTTACAGGATGAATCAGACCAGCTTCATACGCGGATTGTGGAACAGGCACAGAGGTAACAGAAATACTGCCATGGCAAGTGTTCCATATCTTATTTTACAGTGGATAAGCAACCAAGCAGAAGCCTGAAAAAAGTGAACAATTAAAGGGATTAATAGGGATTTTCCTATTTTCAGCATAATACTGTAAGTGCTATTTACCGTTTCTCTGTGGTGGTTTATGTTTTCTGCTGGGTGGTTTCCACAAGTAAAGTCAAGCGTCTGTTTGGGGTGACTCAACCTTCACGCATTTTACAATTTCATCTTTGTAACGTTTATGAAGGTACCAATGGTGATTTAGGCAATGCTTAACACAATTAGGAAGATGCTGGCTCTGATCGACTGTTCCTTGGAATGTTTTTCCTGTCAACAAACTAAACATGGGCCATTTCCGCACTATAGTCTTATAGCGCGATCATTCCACTTTCAACATCTTATGGAATCCTGGGGTTTGCAGTTTCGGGAGGGGCCATCCGGCCCCTCCCGAAACTGCAAACCCCAGGATTCCATAAGATGTTGAAAGTGGAATGATCGCGCTATAAGACTATAGTGCGGAAATGGCCATGGTGATTCTCCTGCATAAAGCATGAAAAGTATGAGCATCCTTTCTCTTTTATTTCTACCATTGAGGGGTTTCAGACAGTACTTAACTCCCTGAGCCTACTAAGAGCCACTACATATAGGATAATGAATGAATGGTAACGTCCATCTGGGCAAAAAGCTTTCATGGTGACTTTAAGTTATCACAGAGTTTGCTAACAATAGAATCCAGTGCGGAACAGCGATTTGTACACTCTGTAGACCTGGATTCAAATTCCCATTCGGCCGTGGAAACCACCTAAATGAACTCGGGCAAGTCCCTCTCTCTCAGCCTCCGAGAGAAACGAAGGAAATCCCCCCTCTGGACCAACCTTGCCAAGAAACCCCTGTGACAGTTTCACTTCAAGGTCTGGTAAGTCAGAAACAACACACGCCGCCAAGGTTATGCTAACAAGTTATTAGAGCTAATTGCAGCTCGGTAGTGTAATTAAAAAGCTGAGCTGATGGGAAAGAGGATGTGGCAGGCATGGTATTGGGATGATTAAGTCATGTAGTGCATGTTATGCACACCATTTTTCCCTGGATGCTATTTTTAGTTAATTTTTAAATATCAGCTGTCTGCCATAGGGTCACCTATACAACTCTGGAAACCTCTTGTTTGCTAGTTGCCTTTAGTAATCAGACTAGACTAATCAGTAATCAGACTAGAGAGCTATAGACAAATATTTGGCTGCCTGGTTCAAATAAATATTTGAAATTCAGCCCCATTCCACTTCTGCCTCTTTGACCTTGTGGCCTTTGGCTGCCAGACCCCTTACCTCTTCTTGCCAATACATGCAACTGTGTATGTCCCAACCCACCACCCCTCCCACCCAACTAGCTTTCCCCTTTGGCCCCTCCGTGGCTAATGTTTCTGCCTCTGAAACCAGAATTTCTGGCTGACTCCAGAAAGCGTCCAAGACCCTACACGAATCTCCCCATAGATAAATATCTGCTGGTGAAGTTATGCTATGCCAGCACTACACAGTCTCTATTCTGAATACCACCATAACACAAACATAGGAGGAACAATGAATGCAAAGAGATGTCCACTCGTTGCACATTGACTTTTTAAAAGCAGCTGGAAAAGTGGGACCACGGTGAATTTAACTGGGGCTGTTCCGGCCAGATTGAGATGACCGTAGGCTATGGGGTTGGGTAGCCATCTGTCATGGATGCTTTAGCTGTGGATTCCTGCACTGGCAACGGGTTGAACTAACAGTTCCTGGGAGTTCCTTCCAGGCATGAGATTCTGTTAAGCAACTATTACACAATTAAATGGACACCGATCCAGTTTCATGGTAAGAAATACACAAACTAAGCCACAAGTCTGTGTGGATTTGTGCTCCCCAATAACACCAGAAAGCATATCATGTATGGCTGCTCCAGTGTTGCTTGAGTAAAACCAGCTTCATCTACAACGCACAGTTGCACTCACAAACTGGTAATCAAGGGTGCCAACAGCCAGGAGCATTTTCCCCTAAACAGCTGCTCCACAGTGAACTGGTCCTCAGCTCAGGGGCTCAAGTCTGTGATAAATCACACATCTTGGGGGAAAAAAATCTTTTCTTTTCTTTTTTGGCAAATTACACTCTTGTCGTACTCTGTTTTGATGGGCGTGGGTGGGACGAGGATAGGCAAAGTTTTCTCAAACTTATTTTCAGATAAAAAGCAATGTTTTCATATTGTGCAATGTTTTACCAATCGAAGCGAAGAGCTCTCAAGGGCTCACACTTTGCAATATTTAGACAAGATTCAGAAAGCGCAGCGAGTGAAGGGATCACGTTGTCAAAATAACTCTGTGGCTGTGTTACCCAAAAAATGTGGGTGACTCAGAGGTCCACCCACAATGCCAATGCCTCTGTGAAACAGAGGAGAATATTAGCTCAAAGGGGAGGTCTGTGCGCGGAGGGTAACCTAGTAGGATCTTTTACACCTATGTATACTGGTACTAATGCAAGAACACCAGCTGGCAATTCAAAGAGTACCTGTTTTGTTGATGGAATTGGCAATCACATATGCACAATATTTTGCAATCACACAAGGCTAACTGAAAGAAAAGGGAGGAAAAATTGGATAGTAAGAAGTTAGGGCAAAGTGGGTGATATTTACCTATCCAGAGAGAAAAGATGAAGCAATGTGGCTCAGACTAGGGTCCGAGGGTAGTGCAAGAATGGGAATCAGAGCAGCAGAGTGACTGTCTATGTCCAGAGAACTATCGGTTGTCTGACTCGGAGCCAGGGTTTAAATACCCTGTTTCCACCATGACGAGAAAGGTGCTAATGGCTCTTTGGCAAAGTGAACAGTGAGCTCCCAAACAAGCTAATGGTCTTAGCATTAGATGACGAGGGACTGACGGGAATTGTGATAGCTCCTTAATGGCAGGACAAGTGGGGAGACAAAAAGGGGTATTCTGGTGGGCAGAGGATGAAAGTGGGAGACACATCAGTTGTTTTATAGAGGCAGTTTCAGGTGCTATTGTTTCTAAAGGTCAAGTCCTTGAGGGACATTTGCAAATCCGTTATCACCAAAGCTTCTCTGACTATGACCTGGCCATGCCCTGAGGTCCCATCTGACCTATTTTTGCATCACATGTATTCAGCCAAATCTCCTTCACCAGCATAGCGTTGCAGCCACAGCAGTGTATAATTTATACACATGCCAATTAAAAGATGTTTTCCAGTTAAACTATATCATGGAGTGGGTGTATATAGACCTGTAACTGCTGTTTGAAGTGCCCATCTGAATGGGTAGCTTTGGCACGAATAACATTCCTTTCAGCCTGCTTTATTTCATAAGATACTGGAAAATACATGGCACAACATGTATCTGGCATAATTACAGTAATGAGATGAATAGCAAGTCTTAGCCAGAATTTGAAAAAGTTGTTTGGTGGCCATCCTCCTTAGAGTACTAGGTGAACCCAAAACAGCAATTTTCCTCTTGCTTTTTGTGCAATTTTCAGCTTTCTTTGGCCTTTACTTTCTCTGCAGGGCAGTCTCTGTTCAAATTAATTGTTTTTAATGTATGTCTATTTGCATATCCAAATTACCCAAATTATCATGGCCAATTTGGAATTTCGTTTTGTCCCCCAGAACAAGCAGCACACCTAGAATGATCCCTCTGTTGACAGAGAAGTCCTGCCCGGTAGCCCATGAGGCCTGACAAAACTGGTAGTATTATATGAACGTTGAAAGGTGGCACTATAACAATATTTATTTATTATGCTGTGTTATTTGTTTGAGCATTGATACGACAAAAAACAGTACTGTATTGTCTTTATCTGGGGAAAGGAAGTAGGCAAAAGTGTGTGTGAATATGTGTGTGTGTTTAAATTGGACTTTCATAGATGACTGATTTTCAAAAGCAAATATTGAAAGAATCTGTTTCCATTCAGTTTTTGGCATATACCCTTGCTCTCCATGCTCTACCAGAGGGATGGGCAAATTCTTGTCCTCCACAGGTTGTTGAGCTACAAGTCCCATCAGTGTCAGTTAACCCAGCCAATGGTAAGGAGTGCTGGATTTGCAGTCCTCGAACACTTGGAGAGCTGCAACTTTCCCATCCCTTTTCTACAATAATTAAGTCTGGTAATTGAAATAAATGTATGTTCTTCCACTGTTTGCCTTGACTCCTCTTTTCTGTGGTTTTGCCCGTGTTGAAGTATAAACTCCTCTAAGGAAGGATCGAGAGAGCCAGCATGGAGTTTGAACATTGAGCCCTAGAGACCAGATTTCAATTCCTCACTCAGCCATGGGAACCCACTGGGTGATCTTGGGTACATCACACACTCTCAGCCCCAGAAAACACTATGATAGGCTCACCTTAGGGTCTGCATAACTTTGGAAAAAAAACAACTCCCACCACAAGAACTTATTCTCGTACATTTTGTAAAGCGCCATATAGACTGATGATGCAATACATAGAACTTATGTTTATACCCCAGCTTTCTCCCACTGAGCTCAATATGAGACACGTAGACCTCCTGCTCCTCATTATAATAACAATAATAACAATAACCCTGTGAGGAAAGCCAAGATGAAAGACAGCAGCTGGTCAAGGTCAGCTGTTGAATCTGGTGGCTCAGGATGAATAGAAGCTGAATTTCTGACATCCTAAGCCAAAAGCCAAAAGCGGTCAACTTCCAGGAGTCAAGGCAGGAAAGGGCTGCATTGCTGCCCTTGCAAGACATCAGGGCCCACCATTTTTGTTACCCCGCTGAATTCGGTTCTGTAGGGAAAGAAGACCTATTTTCACCTTTGGAAACAACCAATTTCACATTAAAGCAAGGCACTTGAGGAGCTAATTTGATCTGGGGTTAATTGGTGCCTTTGTGAGGGTTCCAGGAGCACTAATTGGCTGTCAAATGAGGCACACGTTTTCCGAGCACCTTGATTTGAACGCAGAAGTGGCTGCCTTAAAGGTAAAAAAAAGCAGGCTTTTCTGCCCTTGCTGCTAAACCACTACAACAGGCTCAGGAAACGCAGGGGACCTCCAGGAAGCTAAAAATGCTAGAGACTATAGGTTGTCCTTTCCTACTCTAACCACTATATCACACTGGTTCAAATTTTTTTTAAAAAGTTGCAGGCTTTTGAACATTATCCAAGATCTGTTCGTCCCGTGGAAGAAACTGCAAACAACAAAAAACGAAACCATAAATTGTGAGCATGCAAAGGCGTGTTTTAGCTAGACATATTCTTATGACCCTCAATTATTTCCAGTTATGTAACATCCTATGTTTAAATATTCGTCATTATCTGGTAATAACATTAAATGTACTAGTCAAGAATGTATGGCTGCAGTTTTGTTTTTTTTTTAAGTTTGTAAAGCCAGAAGCTGTGTCTTTAACCATTAAAATGTCAGACAGAAAATCCAGATGAAGCTTTCCCCAGAAGCAGAGATGGGATAAACTGAATACAATCCATAAAGGAGAGCTGCTGTGTCCATACCCCCCTCCACAATATACCATCCTAGCCCTTCAACACCACTTCCACTATCACAGCTCCATCCTATGGATTGCTGATATTAATAATATTTAGAATTCTCTGGAGGAGCAGATTAGTGCCTTCTGCGTGCATGTGCCTCCAAGTTCCTGGAGAATTTATGACAACCCCATGAATTTCATGGGGTTTTCTCGGGCAAGGAATCCTCAGAGGTGGTTCAGCTAATTCTTTCCTTTAAAATACAGTTTACACCACCCGGTGTTCGTCGGCAACCTCCCATCCAAACACTAACCAGAGCCACTTCCGCACTAGAGTGTTATAGCGCTATGATCCCACTTTCGACATCCTACGGAATCCTGGGGTTTGCAGTTTCGGGAGGGGCCGGAAACTGCAAACCCCAGGATTCCGTAGGAGTCGAAAGTGGAATGATAGCGCTATAACAGGCTAGTGCGGAAACGGCCTGGGTCTGTCCCTGCTTAGCTGCCGAGATCAGAAGTGACCTGGAGCTTTTGGGGTATTTCGGCCTGACCAAACCCCAAATCCCAGCAATCCGTGTTTCTCATCCTCATAGCCTTGGCCTTTTCCGCACTAGGCTGCTGTAGCGCTTTGATTCCACTTTCAACCCGCCGTGGCGGTTAAAGTGGTATCCTTGTGCTTTGCCGCCTGAAACTGCTCATCCGCCTACGGTGGTGTTAATTAGCCCCGCACTCCCGGGGGACGGGGCTGGGCTCTCCTCAGGCCGAGCGCGGAATAACAGAGCCGTCGCAGCCCAGGGTGGACCCGGCCCAGGATTCGGCGCCTCGCTCACCGCAGTTCCCAGAATCCCAGCCGACGGCCACGGAGTTCTGGGAGTCGTAGTCTTCCGCCGGCGGGCTCGCAGAGCGGGGGGCGCGCGGGCGGGCGGGGCTGCGCATAAATAGGGGCGGGGCGCCGCCGGGAGCGCGGTTTGCGGCGCGGGTGGCAGCGAGCGGCGGGATTGGTGAGGCCGGCCGCGTACGTGTGGGCGGGGGGCGGGCCGGGCCGAGGCGGGTTGTAGGCTGCGCTGGCTCCCCATGCGGCCTTCTCTCTCCCGCCCGCGTCGGGGTGAGTACGTGCGGGGCGAGCGGGCAGGCCCGCGGGCAGGGCCTCCGGGCGGGGCGCCGCGTGGCCCGGGCGGCCGGCGTGGTGCGCGCGGAAGGCTCCCCCCTCGGCCTGGAGCCGGGCTTCGGCGCGGGGCGCCGGGCGGGGGCTTCTCCTGCGCCGGCCCGAAGCCGGGCCCGCCTCGCCCGGAGGTGACATTCAGCGGCCGGGCGGGGAGGGGAAGCGGGCGGCCCGGCGCCGCTCCCACGCGGTGCCTCGGGGTTGCCAAGGCCGCTCCCTCAGCCGCCAGCCCCGGCGCTCCGTAGGCAGCTGGAATCGTGGCGCCGCGAGGGGCCGGTGCGGACGCGGCGCCGGCCGGCCCCGGGGCAGGGCCTCCCGCGCGCGGAGGGGCCGGCCGGGCCGGAGAGGGGTCCCCGGGCCGGCGGTTCCTCCGGGCTGGGGGAGCCCGGCTTTCTCTCGGGCGGGGGGCGGGCTGCCGGCCGCGTGCCTGGGGCCCCCCGCGGCCTCTGCTGGCCGGAGGGGAGGGGAGAGCGCTGCCCTCGGGAGGCGGCGGCGTCCGTGCCTCTCGCCCGAGGGGTTGTCTGACGCGAAGCCCTCCTTTTCTGCGCCCTCCCAGGTCTGCTTTGTTTCTCGTGCTCGTGTCCTTGGCCTTTTCCGCACTAGGCTCTTGTAGCGCTATGAGTCTGCTTTCGACCTCCTGTGGAATCCTGGGGTTTGCAGGACGGCCCCAGATTCCATAGGATGTTGCGAGTGGAATCGTAGCGCTGTAACAGCCTAGTGCCGAAATGCCCCTTGTCTTCTGTGAGCCTTACTACTGCCTTGCTCTTCTAAACATGCACCACAAGCTTTAATTGACCTGATTAGTAGCAAATGTAGTTGTCGTGACTGAATGCTGCGGCAGATTTAATTTGGGTGTATTTCCCAGAAGCTTTTCTGGCTCTCTTAAACAAACACAAGTAATCTAAAAAGCTAAAATGTCTTTCAGATATTTAAACAAGGCTGAGATATCACCTCTTAACCATCTTTTCTACAGGCTAAGCATATATTATTAGCCTCGCTTGCTTGCCTAGCATCTAAATCGATAAAGCTGAGAGCGACAGTTCTCAATGCTAATATAAATTTAAGTTAACATGCCCAATGCATTTCAAAAAAAATCCTTCATAGGGCAGTCCATAAATAAATATGAAACACGTTTAAAATGGTGGTTGGAAAATTGCTGTTACAAATATTACTAAAAGCATGTCGCAGACCTTAAATACGTGAAATCATGATAAGTTTCTATGGTAATTTATTCCTCCTTTGAAACACAGGTGCACCTTGTAAATGATTAAGGCTACTCTCTGTGGACAGAGGTTTTGTTTTGTAAGTTTAGCTTGTAGAAGCAAATTCTCTGGAAATAGCCTAGTGACGTTTGCATGAAGTAGGAGATATATAGGGAGTGTTCCTGCATGAATTTTCTGACTTCTCAGTCGGCTGCAGAAACTCTTCATCAGGCTGGTAAAAGGCAGTTGTTAAATTGTGAGAAAGATGTTTTAATAGGCAACTGGAATGTTTTTATAGGTAACCACTGTCAACTCTTAACTCCACCTGAATTTGCCTCTGGCTCCTTGACTTTCACTCTGGGGCCCTGGTGGGATGTTTTTCCCAAAAAGGATTTGACTTTTCAGTTCTTCAATTAACTCATACTAAATTTTCCTCACAGCAATATATTTTGAAGGATTCTGAGTCTGATTTTTTTAACAGCAACGCGTCATGTTCCCCTCTTGGCTTTGTTTTGCTTCCAGTTTGTCATTCCTTTTCTGAATTGAAAGCGTGAGAGTAGAAGGCAGCTTGTAGGACCAGTTTACCTTTAATAGTAGACCTAGTCAGCAGCTTGTTTTAAAAGCAGTTTCAGGTTATGTCTAGTTCTTTAGCCTCAGAAGTTGCGGTCTGCGTGATGTACAGAGGTTGCATGTGCGCTCACAGGCATTCTTTTAGCATTAAAAGGGCAGACTTTCCATAGTGCCTGTTCTAGGAAGTCTCATAGAGGAAGGTGGGGTTCATCTTGCTTTGCTATCAGAATGCAGCACCAGGCACGGCCCATGTGCCGGCAGTCCTTGGCTGCTGTGTCATTGGTGGAGGTGCACCGTCACTGAGTTAGCAGATCCACCTGCAGCTTTTGGATAGTTGTGAAAATTCCCCAAGCTGCTGTGTAAACTAAGGTTCACTTCTGTGACACGGACAACACGTGTCAGAACCTCTCCTTGCTTGATGGAGCAGATAGGAATTATGTGCCCCTCCAGATGTCATGGGACTGCAACCTTTAGCATTCCTTACTATTGGCTGCACTGGCAAGGATTGCCAGGACTTGCGGTCCAGCAACAATGGGTGGGTCACTTAACTACCACCCCTGCTGTGTCTGGTATACAGAATAAAGAATTGCAACTCACATAGGTGTCATATAGGTGGACTCTACCTTGAGGTGTTGGTTGCCCTGAAACAAGTATAACAGACAGCGGCATTTCCAGACTGACATGAAAATGGTTACAGAATTAGGAGCCTGTATGTTGTGACGTAAACTCCCTTTGGCTCAAAGAAATTCCCTTCTGAGCAGACATGAGAGTGTAGTAAAGACCACCTTCGAAAGGTCAGCGTCGAGCCAGGCAGTTGTCCGGAGATGCCTGAATAAATTCACGTGCTTCAATAAGAGGAACTTGATATTTTTGTCCTTGCGGTGTCTTCTGTAGGTAGTATGGTATCACAGCAGCTTTGGTATAAATTGATGTGAACTGTTCCTGTATATTTGGGGAAGGCAGTGTTGTTCCTGAATGAGCTACCCTAGGCTGCATCCTTCTGTGCCACAGAAATCCAACGGCAATGGCGGGGGAAGCATTTGAAGAATGCATTTATTTGGTTGGTTGGGATTGTGTAGCACCCAAAGGTTGTTTTACTGTAACTCCTAGTAGCCCTTGCCTACATTACTGTGCAAGAAGTGATGGGAAAGGCAGTCGTTTGGAGGACTGCTGATACACCACCCATGTTTTAAATGGATTTAGTGTGCTTGCTCTCAGATTTTGACAGTGAAACACAGTCAATTTGATCAGACAAACTGCTTGCTTTAAAGTGTTTTTTCCACAGTTTCAGTGGCATGATTTCCCTGCAGAATTTGGCTTTGGGGTGTTTGGTGCAGCCTGAAATGGCCCTGGGAAGGACTGCATGATTCCCTCCCTTGTATAAATATACCAAACATAATATGGGTGAGCTGGTGCATAGTTTGACTTTTCATAAAATGCTTGTGCCAAACCTTTCTGTTCGCCTATAAGTGCCCCCATACTTATGTGCTTCCCCAGTTTCTGGAAGAGATGTCACCAGCATAATTAAGGGTTGAAGGGACATTGCTTATTACCCCAGGTGACGGAATAAGTAAGTTGGCTTCTACCTTGTCTCTGCTGAATGGTTCCCACATGGCAGCAGGAACATGTGCTTCTTATGTCACACAAGGTTTGACACACTTTGGGAAAGCATACACGGTTTGTTCTAGCTAAAGCTGAACTTGTGACAGTGGTTTGCAAGCTTGGATCCATTTTTGCCCTCTGTACCCAGAATCCCTGACTGTTGTTGGTGCTATCTGGGACTTCTGAGAGTTGAAGTGGAAGACAACTGGAGCACCAAGGATTGAGAATCACTGTTTACCAAACGTTTTTAATAAGATCTCTGGCAGAAAGCAGAAGAGCAGAACAGTGGGGGGAAAACAGCAGCAGGAATGAGCTTGGGGATCTCTGAGCAGCAACAAAAAAGGGCTTATGGGAATACTGTGCTCCACTGTTGATCTTTAAAGTATTCGCAGCTAGAATATTAAAACCAAATGCTGGAGTTATTTGTGGGGAGAGTACTTCAGGCAGATGTAGCTATAATACTAACAGTGGTTTAAGTTTCTGTCAGTGCCCTTGCTACAAGTGATATGTTATTCTGAAGCAGTTGAATCCTGCTGCATAAGCCAGGTTCTTAAAAGATGCAGCCATGCCTGCTGATAACCGATTATGTATAACAACATAGCTTCGGTGAATAGGGATAGTAAGCTGCCTTGAGCCCTGGTTATGTTGGGAATATACAAGATATAAATTAGTGAATGGTGGCAGCAAAAAGACCAAATATTTAATCCCCTTAACGTAATTCAGCTCCTGGCTAATTCCCTGAATTGCATCTTGTATCCTGCAAAGGCACAAGTCACTATCTAGCTGTAAGTCACTATCTAGCTGTAATGGCTGTGCTTTGGGCAGCAGCACTTGGCAATGTGCTTTCTCTGATGGATAGTGCCAGGCACGAAAGTGTTTTTGGCAACCGCCAGTGTCTGCTGTCTGTGTACAAGAGGGGAGCAACATTGTAGAGATAGCAGGGGATGGGTCCAGGCAAGCAGCCATGCAGGAGAAAAGCTCCGAGCTGCCTGGATTATCAATACTGGAATAGACTGCTGTGCATCATGTGAGATCACCTGTCTAGTGTAGTGTACAGAGGCCTCTAGTGGTGACTGACTGTTTTAAATTTAGATCTTAGACTTAAGTTATAAATGATATTTGGAAAGATGCTTGTACTTTACAAACCGAATCTTTACTGTGCCAGTGAAACAGCTGTTTGGCTAATTTGCTCTTCAAACTTCTTGGTTTCAGTCAAGTACCTGCAGAAGTGTCTGGAAGTATGAATCATGCCAGGAAAACAATATTTAACATGGTAAGGATAAACAAAACTCACTATTATATTTATGGAAATAAATACAGTTATGCCAAGGAAGGACACAAATGCCCTACTTGAGCTTCCCTCGTTTGGTCTGTTCCATCACCTTTATAAGTTGACCTGTATTGTATAATCAGGACTGAAGTAAGCAGCTTGTAGTTGGGACTTGGGCATGATTTGACTTGCAAAATGCAACATTTTTAAACTAGTCTTGGTAATTAGCCTCTGAAAGCTACTAGTCTGAACCTTCTTACTTACCAATTTTTTTATTCCTGGGATGAGTCAAGTACAGTGTGGGCAGAATGCTTTCTCTCTGAGTTGCTGGCTCCTCTTGAGCCGAAAACCAAACTGGTGATCTAAAAAAAAAAAATGGAGGACAGAAGCTCATCCCCACACTGCTGGATAATGTCCATCTTATGACCCCTGAATATAGGCAACATTTATTAATATTCTTTCTCACTCAACATTGCCTGTGCAATGGCAGATGGGGACCATTAGCGATAGCAAGTTTTATACATTGAAGAAATTAAAAGTGGTAGTTTCAGTATAGACATTATTTAATTTTAAGAAATAATGGAATAGAGTAGAAATAACAATCAAAAGTAACTAAGGAAATAATAGAATCAAGATAATTATGTGAAGTAAGATAAACTAATCTGTGTTTATAATAAGGAAGAGAACATAAAATAAACCCAGAGGGGAAGTAAATGAATGGAAAACGTATAAGAAAAAGTTAAGTAGATAAGAAGAAGGATATGAATGTGACGTGAATGTTACCTTAGAATGTATGATGTTATTATAGAATGCAGGATGTTAGTAGGTGTGAGTGTGTATACTTTTTTCTTTTCCTCTTTGAAAAGTATTTAACTCTTTGTTATTTCTCTGTTGTTTTTTGTAGTTAGTAAAACCTCAATTTAAAAAAAAACTGTTTGTGCAGAACTATTTTGAGGTCCTTGCAGTGGCTTCCTGTCCCGTTCCTGTAAAACTCTCTGTTTAGCCATAGCACTGTAATAATCTTGCTGCTGATCAGATGGAGTTTGAGTTGAGTTCTGTTGTGTGAATTAAGACCGTAGGGGCAAATAGTGGACTGTTCTTGAGCATCTGACTTGGGAGCCAAACTGTTGCTCACAACACACACTCATTCTCAATCAAGTAACAATCAAGAAACTATCAGAGCGCAATATTTGCTTGGCTTGTCCTCAGACTTTGGTTTTAATCCATTTTGTGTATTTCTTAATAAGGACAGGAAATCAAGAGCAGCACAACCAAGCTCTTATTTAATCCTTGAGTCCCAATCTAGGAGAAAGGCAGAATGTGTCTAAAGATGGTAATGATGAAACTATTAATAGTCCTTCACATGTGTAGCAGATTTTATAATAGTCTCAGATATTCAGCAGTTACCAAATTACAGACAAAATGCTAGTAGTGTCAATGGAATTGAAAGGGTTTGCCTCAGAAAATGGGCTTGACAACTTATTTGGTGTTCTGACATCCTATCTAAAGAATACAGCCTATGCATTTAGCTCTGACAGAAGCTTTGTCTTTAGTTTGGAGGAGAACCGCTCTCGTACACCCGCTTCAGTCTCGCCCGACATCCGGATGGTGACAGTAGTCATGTTGAAATGAAGCTCTCTGCAGAAGATGAGGAAGGAGGTGAAAATGGGTCAGTCGACCATCTCCATACCCAGACAGTAACGCCAAGGAACAATAATAGACATCTCTGCTATGTGCTCATTGGCATAGCTGTGCTTTTTCTTATAGGTAAGATGGAAGAGCTTGATCTCTAAAGAAATTGGCTTTTATCCTCCAGTCCATCATTATTCCGGGTAATGTGTTACTTCTCCTAGGCTGAGGTCAACATTTTCAGTGATATTTGCTGGAACTGAAGAGGATCTCTTTGGCATATCAAAAGCTCGTAACAGGATTCACAGGATTTCCTTGTTACAATAGCAGCATTGCTGTGCTTCTGTGCACCATTCATAGTGTAAGTTTTGAGCTGTAAAGCTCTACAGAACTTGAGTCCAGGTTATTTTGAATCTACATTCTTCCACATGAGCTACTCAGGCCTTGAGAGCTTTCAGAGTGGCTCTTCTGTCAGTCCAACCCCACTCACAAGCATAACCGGGTCTTCTTAGTGGCCACTTCCTGCTTCTGAAGCTCCCCTCTGAGGGAAATTGGACTCACTACTTTTTGTCCTCCTTTCAGCAAAGATTCTTTTTTTATTCTAGAAGCAGCCAGTTCCAAAAAGCCTATTAAAGAGAGAGTTTTTAATAGCTTGCTGTACTGATTTTATTTCTTTTTTAAAATGGATTTTTTGTAAGACATGGAAATGTATATAATCTGATTTAAACTTGTCCCAGGCAACCTGGCTGGGAGCAGAGTTAAGTTGCCTTGGTGGAAGGATAAATAGATATCTCTTAAAGTTGTCTTCACTTGATCTATATTCCAACTTTCCCCCCAGAGTCAACACTCAGGGCAGCTAGGGCTGCGAAGGCTGCCTCAGTCTTGCCTTTGATAAGAGCTGCTGGCTCTTTCCAATCTCGAGGAAGAAAGCCATGTGTGATGGACAAGTGCTGTGTGCTGACCCCACTCTTGAGGTTGCTAAAGATTGGATAAAGAATTAACGTAATCTCTAGTTAACCAACTGTGCCAAAGATGCAATAGCCATCTTTAATGAAATGAGCAAGAGAAGGTTTCATTGTTGTAAGCAGCTATTTGCATGTGTTAAAACTGTCATCCTTTCAGCTGCTATGCCCATACAGGTTTCTTGACTGGCTACCTGAGTTACCGTGGACAGATGCAAACAGAAAGAGCATGTACAGGTAGTGCCGAACAGTCAACTCATTCTGCATCCATCAGTGACCCACCTGAACCAGAGCCTCAGCTATTTTGGGGTGACCTGAAACAGAAACTGTCAGAGAAGCTGAAGACTGCATCCTTCCAAAGAAAAATCGGGTAAGGTTCTTCTGTAGACTCCTCTAAGCGCTTCTGTAAGAGTGTTTCAGTGAATTTAGGTTGGCTAACAATGGCTGACCTCTCCATATTTTATGACCTTTGACTGCAGAGTATCTTCCTTCATTTCCAGGGACATCATTTCTAGGCCCCACGAGGCTGGCAGTGCAGGAGATGAGATTCTAGCGAGCACCATTCATGAGCAGTTTGACCACTGTAAGCTAGACAGAGTCTGGAATGATGAACACTATGTTAGACTACAGTTCCCAGGAAGGTATGTTATTTTCTTATGTCTCTTGAAGAGCAGGTATTTTAACAGATTTATTTAACAGATTTAACTTAACAATTTGATTCCTCATGACTTCTTCTCTAATATGGGCAGAGAACCTTGTGAGAACTGCCCTGTATGTAAGACTAACCTATGGGAAGTGAGTGATAGCAGCTTATAATCCTAGAATCACAGAGTAGGAAGAGACTACAAGGCCCATCTAGTCCAACCTAGTCCAACACAGGAATAGACAATTAAAAGTACTCCTGAGAGAGACCCATCCAACCTCTGTTTAAAGACCTCCAAATAAGATGGGGCCACCGCCCTCAAGTAAATCTGGTCCACTGTCAGACAGCTCTTACCATCACAAAGTTCTTCCTAATGTTCAGTGGATTATCTTTTCCTGTAATTTGAAGGGAGATGTAGGATAAGCTTTCTCAGGTTTATGCACGCATCCCAAAACCTGAAATTACTGATGATAGTCTGCTTGGTTCTGGGGAAGAGTGTGGTAAATTGACAGCGCCCAGTAAAAATAACACAGATAAAAATGTACAAGTTTGAAGGCCTAATAAGCCAGTGTTGGGAGCTATGTGTGCCTTTGGCTTCTTTTATTAGGACCAATAACATTTCCAAAATCCTGTGTTACAGTTGTGACTTAAATGTGCTTCCTTCCATAGATCTCCAAATGAAGTTTCTCTGGATGGACCAAGTGAAATTTTGGAGAGGCCCAGGGCTTATGTAGCATACAGTGAAAGTGGTGAAGTGTCTGTAAGTTGATTTGGCTTGTTTTTGTGCTTGAAACTCAACTCTTAAGATGGGGGCAAAGTAGTCTCTGTGACAGGGAAAACATTTCTAAACAGAATGACTTGTGAATGGGCTAAACTAGCTGGTACCCTTATTAGCCAGGAAAAAATAACACACAATTTAGAGTACTGTGGTCCTTGTGGGCTTCCCCTTGGCACACTAATTGCTGAGCATCATCAGAGGACCATATGTTCTCACGGCAGTGGTGCCCTTCCAGTTGAGTCAGGCTTGAGCAGAAGAAGTTCCCTGTGGCAGGCCCTTCCTTCTCCCAGATTGATATGACGTTTCCCGATCTGATAAGGTGCCCTGTCTTTACCACATAGCTCAGCCTCGCCCCGTATAACACCACGTCTATTTAAAAGGGTGAGGGTCTTTGTTGTTAGAACAACTTAATATATGGTAGCGTGTTTTCTTTGTCATTCATACACTTTATACCACTCAGCCAGGGTTAGTATTTACAAAAATAAACTATAACATTTATTAAGAGAAAATTAGAATAAAATAGCATTTCAGATTTCAAATGCGGTTCAGGGTTGATATATTTTCTCAGTATACTTTTTAGACAGTACATTTATATCTTTAGACTCATATAAAGCTCAGGTGTCATGTAACAGCCCTTTGGCTACACTCTCACCAAAGGCTGAACCCCCAATCTAGGTCACAGTCTCTGACCAGATTCTACTAGGATTCCATTACTCTTTGTGCCTTTCATTAGGCTTCCACTGAGAACTAAACCTCCCAAAATAGCCACACTCTCTGGCTGACTTCTACTCCCTAGCTCCTTGATAGGTATCACTGAAGGAATCTCAATACCCCCAGGTACTTAGCTTTATATAGCTTTTCTTTTCAGCTGCCAGCCCCTCCCACAAACTGCTGGCATGAGTTTGTCTCCTGAGTAGCTATTCTTGTTGCCCAGCAACCTCTTTTCAGGCTGGCTATCAGATAGCCACACCCCCAGAACTTTGTCATAGTCCCTTATGCTGAGTTGCTGTTAATTTGGACAATCTCTCTGTCTTGCTGCTGAGGTCCTTCAGACATTTGGGACTGAAGTCAGACACATCTGATTGCATGCTTAGAAGATCCCCAAAGCATTGGTCATCCACAATCAAAGCTCAGACTTCCTCTTGGTGTCTCTTAGTGACATGCTTCTGGTTTACTTGGAGACCAAATAATTGTTCTCTCTTCTAGGGAAAACCAGTTTATGCCAATTATGGCCGTGATGTGGACTTCCGTGACCTAGAGAAAATTGTCAACATAAACGGAACAGTGGTCTTAGTCCGAGCTGGAAAAATTACTTTTGCTGATAAGGTAAACTGTGTGCCATATCTGATAGATAATGCTGCGTGCTCTTGGAACTAAAAGGACACCCATGAAAGTGTTTGAGACTGTGCCAGTTTGATTTTGAGTAATCTCACCTCTCTTTAATCTTCCAATCTGAAGTGGTAGGTGAACATGTAATGTACCACCAGGTGTCTCCCAATGTTGGGTTGCTCCACTGCCCTTTCGTAACACTGTTAGAATATATAGCTGGAGCAGGTCCAGAGGAGGGCGACCAAAATGGTGAAGGGCCTGGAAGCCAACCCCTATGAGGATAGACTTAGAGAGCTGGGTATGTTCAGTCTGCAGAAGAGAAGGTTAAGAGGGGACATGATAGCCATGTTTAAATATTTGAAGGGATGCCATGTAGAGGAGGGAGAGGGCTTGTTTTCTGCTGCTCCAGAGACCAGGACAAGGAGCAATGGATTCAAGCTGCAGGAAAGGAGATTCCACCTGAACCTCAGGAAGAACTTCCTGACAGTCAGGGCTGTCCGGCAGTGGAATATACTGCCTCGGAGTGTAGTGGAGTCTCCTTCTTTGGAGGTTTTTAAGCAGAGGCTGGATGGCCATCTGTCGGGAGTGCTTTGAGGGTATTCCTGCATGGTAGGGGGTTGGACTGGATGGCCCGTGTGGTTTCTTCCAACTCTACATTTCTATGATTCTATAGCAAGCAGACTCAGCTTGAAGGCCATTAAGTAAACAATGCTTGGTGCGTGCCTTTGGTATGCACCTAACGCTGATAGTAGTAGTTCCCATAGACTTCAGGAGAGGGAGGTGCGACAGGGAATGTTAACCTCGCTTACCCTCTCTTTCACTTTCAGACCACTCACTAAAGTCATTACATGTACTATACTGCCAAATAAACAGTAATCAATGCGCTATAGTATTTGTGAGTGAATTCTGTTCTTGACACCCAAGGCCTGTCTGTATCAGTAGGATAGCTACTGTCCAAGGGGTGTGCATGCATGAATAAAAGGTGGGCAGAGAAAGCATGTATGAATGATGGTCTGTAGTACGTTATTGGTGGTAGACAATAGTCACATGGTAACTGCTGTGTAGTTTTGCACTTGTGCTTGATGCTCTATTGTAGTCTTGCTGCTTTCCCAAAATCTCTTCATGTCTCTCTCAGGTGGCCAATGCCAAAAAGTGGAGTGCTGTAGGAGTTTTGATCTACCCAGATCCTGCTGACTTCAGCCGTCTTGGAGAGGATGTTTCCTTGTTTGGACATGTGAGTATCTGGTAGATTGCTGTTGATGGTTGTGGTTCCTCCTTCTGCTGCCTGTATCCAAGATGGGCTCTTACTTTCCTCCAGTTTTTGGTCTCAAGTTTTTCTCTGTTTTATTGTTCCTCCCTGCAGGCGCATCTTGGAACTGGAGACCCTTTCACTCCTGGGTTTCCTTCTTTCAACCACACCCAGTTCCCTCCAGTTGAATCTTCAGGACTCCTGCACATTCCTGTCCAAACCATTTCTAGCTCTGCTGCAAGAAGATTATTTAGGTAACCAGTTTTTCGGAAGTGGAGCCTCCTCTCTGCTATCCTGTAACTCAAAGCTTTCCACACTTTTCATGTGCGCGACACACTTTTTAGACATGCATCATTTCGTGACGCAGTAATTCAGTTTTATTAGCAAGCCGGAGGTTAAACTGACCCATTATAAGAGATACAGACATATACATAAATTATGATAACGAAATCACAAGAAATGAAATTCTTAATTAGAAACTTATCCATTTTAGGGGTTTTTTAACTGCAATTTAAGTAACTAAACATGAAAATAACAGCTCCAGCACTCTACTCCCACAGCGATAAAAGTGAGAGAACAATCCCGTGTGGTACTCACTTATAGACAGGCGGTTTACAGTTTAGGGAGGAGCATTTCGAGTGCTCAGCTAGAGAGCTCTTTGGCCTCGGTAAACTACAAACACCAGAATTCCAGAGGAGGTTGAAAGGGGAATAATAGCACTATAGCAGTGTAGTGTGGAAAGGCCATGGGTGACCATGGGCACATCACATTCAGCCTCAGAGGAAGACAAAGGCAAACCCCTTTGAACAAATCTTGCCCAGAAAACTCCCCCGTGGTAGCCTCAATTAGGGTTGCATAAGTCAGAAGTGACTTGAACAGCAACAGAGTGCCACTGACATGGGGGAGGGTTTTTTCTAGACATCATGTGTCTCCCCTTTGAAAACTGACATGGTGAATCTATCATAGGGGTTTTCTTGGCAAAACCTATTGTTTTTGTCTTTGCCTGAGGCTGAGAGAATGTGAATTGCCAAAGGGCACCCAGTGGATTTCCATAGCTGACTGGGGATTCAAACCCTGGTCTCCAGAGTCATAGTCTGGGCGCGTGCACATGCCTGCCAGCATGCCCCTTTCGTCAGGGGCGTGGCAGCAGGGGGTGTGAGTGCTTAGGGACACAATGCTAGGTGTGTGCATGTCCCCAGACTGAAGTAGTTTGGGCACATGCCTGCCACCATGTCCCTCGGGGCCCACACCCCCCGCTGCCACTTCCCTCGTGAACATGGCATGGCAACAGGCATCTACACAAGCTGGGACTGCTCCCTTGTTTTCCATCAAGGGAGCAGTTTCAGCACTTGTCTGCATCCCTCTTGCCACTGCTGTTGTTGGTGTTGTTGTCCAATAGCAGGGCTTCGGGGACTAAGAGCTCTGCAGACCCCAGGCTAAGAACCACTGGTAGAGTATACTAGTATTGTGCTTGTACAAAATTAAAGCTATTAAACTAAATTTCATAAATATGCCAGATAGTACTATTTTATATGCTAGCTAAGTTATGAAAAAAAATACTGTTTCAAAAGCTGTAAAATAAGTTTGGGTTCAACATGGAAATAAAGATTGCATGTATACTGAAGTGTTCTTCAGCATTCTGGTATTTTTACATCTGTTAGCCAAGAGTTATGCCTTCTGTGGCAAGATGAAGGCCTGAACTGAACGAGGGTTACACCTCAGGAGACATGATTTTCAAGGTTGATTAGCAAGTCCTTCTCATCTTAAGGCAGCTACCAAAAGTATTGAAGAAGTAGGTGTTTAGAGTTTTTCTGGTTTTGTTTCTAATTTATACAAATGTTAGTCCTATGTGAATTCACAGGGAGGTGTAATGAATGAAGCTTCTTCAGGTTCTTTTAGGAAGTGGTATCTAAACAAGATAATGACCCTTCTGGCTCTGTTTTCAGTGTTATGAGTGGGACAGAATGTCCGCCAACATGGAAAGGCAACCTGGGAGTTAACTACAGGTATGGGTCAGTCGAAAGTGGAAGAACAGTGAAGCTCCGAGTCACGAATGAGCTTGTGGAGAAAAAAATCCTGAACATCTTTGGTGTGATCAAAGGCTTGGAGGAACCAGGTAAACACTTGGACGACGCAGGTGGGGATAATCTGAAATCTGAGTACTGTATTTGCTGGCATATAAGACACACTTTTTTCCTTAAAAAACACCCTTTGAAAATGAGGTGAGTCTTATACACCAGCAAATATGGTAATGCTAAAAACATAGGGAATGAACCAGGAGCCAAAGTTCTCCTTGCCCAAGCAAACAGGAAGGGAAGGAGTATTAGAATCCAGGTGAAGCACTCCTTACCTTCTCCTCCTCTCCTGCACATTTTGACTCTCCTAGGGTCCAAGAAAAACTAGCACAGCATTCTTTTCACTCCCCTCCTCTCCTGGTGCAGCATTCTTTTTATTCTCCTCCTCTCCTGGTGCAACGCTTCATTCCCTTCCTCTCCTGGTGAAGCACTCCTTTCATTCCCCTCACCAGGGAACTAAAAAAAATTTTTTTTCCTGAAAAATATCCCTTGAAAGTGGGGTACATCTTATGTGCTGGTGCGTCTAGTACGCCAGCAAATACAGTACTGCAAGCTAAGCAGTTAGCCCATCAGACAACCAGCATTTCTATTCCACAGAAATTTTTGAGTGATTTAGACCAGCAGAAAGTAAGTCATGATCATGATTGGATTTGTAGGCATCTGCTTTTGCAGGGCTGTTTGAAGTGCTCCACAGGCAGTCATCATATAGGCCTTTCCCCTTCAGCTGTATTACAAAGGCCACATTAAACTTGTTCAGCTATCCAGCTGTACTAAATAAATGCATGAGGTGAATGGAAGGATAGATTTTTGGTAGATCTGTGTGCTCCACAGGTAACTTAAAGATTTCACCAATGTGACAGCTCGCTAACTCCATAGAAGTATAATGTCCAACAGGAAGCAGCAGTGCACTTTCCAAACTATGATATTGAGGGGGATCGATTGCAGAGTGACTGCTTCGAAGCAGGCTGTAAAATAAAAATTTGACCCTCTTTAAAGAAGAAGTTGTTGGCTAGGG
This sequence comes from Cyclura pinguis, assembly GCA_030412105.1. Classification (NCBI taxonomy): domain Eukaryota; kingdom Metazoa; phylum Chordata; class Lepidosauria; order Squamata; family Iguanidae; genus Cyclura; species Cyclura pinguis. The sequence continues at coordinate 4,836,839 of CM059601.1, forward strand.
AATAATGGAATGGATCCAGGAAGTGCAGTTTGGTTTTTCCCACCTGAGGCAACTTGGATTGAATTAATCACCAGTACAATAGAGGTTAATAAGAGAGCCAGCATAGTATAGTGGTTTGAGGATTATGATTCTGGAGATCAAGGTTTGAATCCCTGCTCAGCCATGGAAATCCAAAGTCATTGGGAAAGTCACGCTCTCTCAGCTTCAGAGGAAGAAGGCAAAGGCAAATGTTGTCCTGAGCAAATTTTGCCAAGAAAACCCCACGAGGGGTTCACCTTAGAGTTGCCATAAGTTGAAAATGACTCAAGGATACACAAAAACAACAATAGGGATTGGGAACATGTGGCCTTCCAGATTTTGGTGGACTGTAGCTGATGAGAGTTGCATCTACTGATACCTGGATGGCTACAAGTTGCTAACATGTACTGTATTATATACCCTATCCAAGTTTTGGTAAAGATGCTGTGGGCCTAAATTCCTGACCTTTGGCTAAATTGACTAGAGATGATGGGAGTAGGGATGCACAAATCTATGACAGTTCAGCTTTTGTGGAATTTCTCCCACCCTATGTATCAGATGGCAAGGTAACATATAAAACAGTAAGAGCAACTAAAGCATAAAACAGTGTCAATGCTTCAAAGCTCTCGTACTTAAAACAGTTTCAAGCCAAGATCCTTAAACCTCAGAGGCTTTGATAAAGAACAGTGTTTTCACTTGGTGCTAAAAATTGGCACCAGTTGGGCCTCTAAAAGGAAGGGCTTTTCATGGCTGGCACGCTACAGCAGAGAGACCTCCTGTGTCTCCATATATTGGATTACTCCTGCCGGTGGGATACAGAAGAGGGTCCTCCAGATGATCTCAGTGTTTGGTTTTATATACAGGGAAAACTGTTCTTACTAGCATTGAGGACCCAGGTTTTACTGACATTTTAAGTGTCTTCACCAGAACTTTGAATATAGACAGGACACATAAATTGGCAGCCAGTGCAATTCCTTTAGGACTGGTGTTTTTGGACTTCTGTAAGGTGTTCCTTTCAGCAATCTAGCTGCTACATACTCAATCAGCTACTGCCTCAATGTCTTCTTGGAAGGGCAGCCTCATGTAATGTTCACTGAAGTAATTTGATTGGGGAAGTTACTAGTACACGGATGATTCTGGCCAGTTTGTTATAGTGGTTTCAGTGTAAGCTGGATTTAGTTCTCTGCTTGGCAGTGGGGACCTGCTGGGTGACCTTGGGTGTGTCACACACTCTCTGCCCCCAGAAAACCCTATGATAGGTTTGCTTAGAGTTTACATAACTCAGAAATGACTTGAAAGACATACAACAGCAAAGGATGTAAGCTGATGGGTTAGTTGAAACTGGACCCCCACACAAGCCTGCAAGGCTTGTTTTTTTCTCTTCCTCATGGAAACTGGTGTACATTTTGGTCCACGCCCGTCACAATGTGTGCACTTTGGCCATTGACTAGAATTTATTTGTACTTTTTTTTTTCCCCAAACATAACCACAGAACTTTGTGGATACTTACTGCTGTATAATTGGGGTGATGATGGAAAAGGAGACGAACCGTTTATGGTCAATGTTTCTTCTCAGAGGTGGGAAACTGAAAACAGCTTGTCCTCTTTTATTAACTGTTTGCCAGACGACCACATGTTAGATACATTCATAAGCAGGCTGAGTCATTGTGGATTTCTTTCCCGTCTCTGCATGGGACTTAAAAGTCTGGTGTCATCAGCCTGAACTTAACGAAGATCATCTGTGCCTAGTACGCAACCTTACAACCCATTCCCAGAATAATGGAGGAATGGATCAGCCCAAGCTGATAACTCGCCTTTGTCTTACAGATCGATACATTGTGATTGGAGCCCAGCGTGATTCGTGGGGTCCTGGAGCAGCAAAGGCTGGTGTAGGGACTGTCCTCTTGCTGGAACTTGCCCGTGTACTCTCTGAGATGGTGAAAATAGGTAAGGAGACCTTGGCATATGAGTATTTAAAAAGATAGTCCTGAGGCATGGCATGCATGCAGAGCTGGGTGTAGCAACTGACCCCTCTCGTCTCCTCAGATGGATACAAACCTCGTCGAAGTATCGTGTTTGCTAGCTGGAGTGCCGGCGACTTTGGAGCTGTTGGTGCCACAGAATGGCTGGAGGTATTTGTTTCGTGCTGCCAAAAAGTGTGACGCAGCATTTTAGGGGATAAGGATGTCACAAGCTGGTTTAGAATTGTGACTGTCAGATGAGGATTGATTCAATTACCAGATTATGGGGAGGAACTAATTGTCACTGGTTTTTTCACCATCTTCAGGGCTATGCTGCCTCCCTCCATTTGAAGGCATTTGCTTACATCAACCTGGATTCTGCTGTTACAGGTAATAGTCGTTAATAGCTCTGTTTGAGGAAGCTTTTCTGTACATGTAAATGCTGTAAACCTAATTGGCATAGACTGAGAAAATAAAAGAGAGATGTTTTATAGTCTGCTAAGGTAAAACCTTGAATGCTTGCATAAATGTACAAAATGATCCCCAGTGCTAATTTAAAAGAAGAAAAAAACAGCAGGAATCGCTTTCTTCTCATCTAAATTCTCTCTGCAGTGTGAATTCAGAATGGAAAGGGCATGTACATTAAAAGATCCACTTTAGGCCTCCCCAAGAGTTCACTGGTACCAAACACTTACACATTACTGCTATAGGGTAAGCTTTGTGGGTGGTAAATGATGAAGCAAATCGATGGTAAATGAGGCAGGCAGCAGAGAAGCTTTGTAGCCCTTTTGCTGACGGAGTTTAGTATCCCTCACAGCCACTGGTTGAAGTCGGCTCCTAAGCAACAAATTCTACCCATACCATCCCCAGCTGGTAATCAGATTCCAAAGCTTACAGGTAGGGCCCAGAACCCTTCCAGTTCAAGGCTGATAGGAATGGATTTGCAGGATTATATAATGTAGAAGCAACCAAATAAATTCAGAGAGCACAATTATAGCCCACTCCTGCCCCTCTCGTGAAAGATCTACTTGGAGACTTCTCATGGGAGGGGCAGGAGTGGGCTACAGCAACAGAAAAATTCACCCACACAGCCCATTCTCAATCTTTCTGTCTCTTCCCTGCTTCAGACTGCCAAGCTAATGCAGGGTGGAAAAAAAGAAGATCAGACAAGGTCGTAAACAGAAATTGACCCTTTCTTGTCATTGGTTAGATGTTAGTGTTTGGCCACAATGCTAATAAGGGCTCCAAAGCCCATCTGCCTGGTGGCAGAGGCCGAACTCACTATGCCAGGAGTAAAAGTGATGCTTGGAGGCTTGGTTGAGATTGTAGATTCTTGGATTTTGAATTCTCAAGTTGTGGCAGCTTCTTGAAATCACATGTTTGGCCTGTAATTCAGTGCACCTTCATTGTATGGCTACTCTGACTTCAGAAGCAGGAGTAGGTACTGGAAAGCCCATACGGTAAATCAGCATTAAAAAGGAGACTGGGTTCCACACGTTTAAGAATGGTCCGGGGGTTATTCTTCAAAAAGTCCAATGCTTTTTGGACTGTTTATAAGTTATTATTGGCCTTCTTCAGGGGCTGTATTAAAAATAAACACTGTATCTCTCTGTCTGCCTGTCAGTTTACAATCTTATAACAAGGAACAACACACACATATAAAATCATATAATACTTCCAAATTCACATAATGAAGTATACTGTTCATATAACAAATCATATACATACCATGAATCCAGTCTACAGCAAATTCTGGGTTGCTGCTGCATTCTTTGTGAACTAAACTGATAAGCAATAAAGAAGACAAGTGCAATTTTTTGTTGCTGTTGTTGTTTGTGTGAATTTGGAAGTATCATATAGTTTTATATAGCAATAGCATGTGTATTTATATACCACTTATCAGCTAAGCACTCTCTAAGCGGTTTACATATATTTTAGCTAATTGCCCCCAACAAGCTGGGTGTTCATTTTACCGACCTGCGGAAGGATGGAAGGCTGAGTCAACCTTGAGCCTGGCAGGATCGAACTCACAACCTTGTGGCTGCAGTACCAGCGTTTAACCACTGAACCCCCTTATGTATGTGTGTGATTCCATGTTGTAAGATTGTAAATTGATATTTGCACTTATTTTTAATATAGCCCCTGAAAAAGGCCAATTAATTCACAAACAGACCAAAACTTGGACCATCCATAAGCACGTGAACCATTTGGCATCTCCTGCCAAAGATGACATGCGGAGCCCAGTCTCCTTTTTTCTGCTGATTTACTCTGACTTCAGAATCACTTGAACTGATATTTTTGAATCTTACCCTATAGGATCACAGGACTTCAAGTTCTCTGCCAGTCCCATGCTGAAAAAGCTGTTGGAAGAAGCAGTCAAGGGGGTGAGTACGATCCCTTCACAAACTTCTGGGCTCAGATTTAGACAGGTGAAATGGAGACGAGCAATGGTGTTTTCTTTTTTGCATGGCTTGCTCTGCAGTAACGCACAAGGGACTGTATAGCACACTTGGTACCTTCTCTACATGGGGTGGTACTGCTCTTCAGTGCTTTGGGCGTCCGTACTGAGTATAACTTAAGCATTATGATAGCAAAAAAAAAAAAATTAAGTAGAGATGTCGCTTTGAGAGAACAGCATTGCACAAACATCCATACAAGGAGCATGTTGTTAGAATTATAGAGCTGGAACAGTCCCTGTGGGCATCGGATGCAGCCTCCTGCTCAAATGCAGCATCTCCAGCTAGACCGTCCCCAGCAAGTGGTCGTCCAGCCTGTTTTTGAAGATACCCAGAGGAGTCCCCAACACCTCTCTAGGCAGTTGGTTCCATTATCAAACCTTTCTGACTATCAAGAATTCCTTACTAACATTCAATTAAAGTCTACCTTCCTGTAATTAAAAAACATAAGACCTAGTTCTACCCTCTGAGGCACCATAGGGCAAGCCAGGGGGTCGGTCCTTAATCTCTTCACCAAGCATGCCCAACTCCTTCAACCTCTCCACAGATGTTTTGTTCTCCATATCTCTTATCATCCTTGCTGGTCTTCTCTGGACTTGCTCCAAGTTGCCTATATTAGTCTTAAAATGATGCGTCTAGATCTGAGCGCGGGGTTCCAGATGAGAACTGACCGGTACAGCACATAGTGGGACTGTTACTTTCCTCGATTGGGAAACTGTGCTTCTATTAACGAAGGCTAAGGTAGCATCCGTCTTCTTTTGCTGCAGCATTACACTCCTGGCTCGTACTCAGTTTGCAGTCAATAATCCCAAGGTCCTTTACACTGGTAATCCTGCTGAGCCAAATACCTCCATTTCTAAATTATTTTTATTTGTTTATTATTTTTGTATGCTGCCTTTCTTCTGTACCTGTGCATTTGGTTTTTGTGACCTAAATGTAGACAGAACCTTCTTGCTCCATCTATGCAGTTATTTTTTTAACCCCTTTCAGACTATAATAACTCTTACTGATACCACTGCACACCACTTGCCTTCAGAGACAGATTGCAAAAGACCAAGGCAGCTTAGCACGTCAGTGACTCTGTAGAAGCCCCACACTCTTAGACCATGTGTTCAGGAAGAACACACAGTCAGAACAAACAAAAGCTCCCACACAAGCCTTAAAACACACACACACACACACGTAGTCAAACAGTCAAGGATGACTCCCAACATACAACTCAGCTCATGCAGCGTGTAATACGTAATGTAAGATGGATTCACATACTTATTTTGCTCTTGTAGTTCACTGTGCAATCGGGCAACCTTAAGGACAACCTGGCTAACAAAGAGTAAGTAGTGGAATTTCTTCTGTTTACTGTTGGGATACTGGTTGCAGATGGATTCTAACAGCAGAAGCTGTGTACTTCCTCTGCACTGGGCAGGCATAGACTAATCATGATTGTCCCCCAACTATGGCATGATTTCTGAGAAAGAAACCCTCTTCACTGCCTACCAAGAAGCTGTTCTGGTAGTGGCCGAGTTACTGCCTGCCTTTCCTTGAAGGCAAAGATGGGCTATATCAGACTTGAAGCTGTTTTTCTTGGTTGGTAGGTGTGAGATATCCCATCTTTAAATCTGGGCTCTGAATGATGTTGGTGACTTAGAGATGTTACTCTGACTGATACTGTTCTCAGCAATGGGACTGGGATCTTCTGAGTGGAGGAGGCAGGAAATGGGTCTTACACTTGCCATGGGCAAAACTTGAGCTCCGCTACCATGTTGTGGATCCTATCTCCTGCCAAAGATGACACATATTCTAGAACAGCTTGGGAACTTTTTCACAACATGTTTTGACAAAATCCACAGGATATCTCCTTGTGCTTATTTCTGGGAGTGATGTGTAGCCCCGAATTCTACCCATGGGGAAAGACTGTCGACCATTTTCAATGTCAGAGATGGTCCAGGCATAGCTTATGTGTGTTGAAGCATGTCTCTGCCACCTTGCCAGCTAGAACAATGTTTTTCTTATTTTTAGTAACAAAAGATGTGAGGTAATGTTGTTATGTAGTTATTCGGGCATAATATAGCTTTTTCCCTGCTTAATTTGTATTCAACATGGATTTATGTTCGCGTGTTTGGGGTTCTGCTGAAACATCTGTTTCTGACTAATGGCTGAAATTCATTTTTTTTCTGCAGGGTCTTATTTGATACAGATGACGCAGGGTTTCCTTTCCTAGCATATTCCGGAATCCCGGCCATTTCATTCAGCTTCTATGATGTAAGTTCTTTACAGCACTTCAAAATTACAAGTAGCAGACTAGGGGCTTTTCTGCACTACACTGTTGTAGTGCTATTACTTCATTTCGAACATCCTGTGAAATCCTGGGGTGTGTAGTTTGAGAACTGGCATTGAGAATTCTCAGCCAGCGACCTCTTTGGCCTCAGTAAACTACCTAATGGCACTGTAATAGCATTATAACAGTGTAGTGTGGAAAGGCCCTAGGAGTTTGAGCACCATACTCTGTTTTTTACTCTCTCTCCTCGTTGTCTTTGAAAACTTTGTCATTGCTCTGTAAGGACAGTAGTCCTCCTGATGGAGAGATTGCACTATTTTGTTTTGTTTTCTAATGGATAATCATGGCAGTCTGTCATTGTTCTCTTAAGAATTATTTACCTGTCAGGAATGTGAAATGTATAAACTTAAGTTTTTAAATTTGATTCTTAATAAGTAAGATAGAATTATTAATAATGCACTTAGATTTATTACCACATGTTATAAGTTTAGATTTATTATTAAAATAATTAATAGGCAACAAATGTATACCTTAAATTTAGTGTATGATTAAATGATTAGTTGTTGCTGTTAGATTACTGTTCAGTGTTTGCAGCAGTGATGGGAATCATTTTTTTTTAGTCATATGTAATTTAGCATTTTTCAGTAGTTTAGTTTGAGGTTTGTAGTTTTATTTTCCTTTTTGTTTATTGTGTAGGATATTTAATAGTTTGTGTTCTTTTGCATACCGTATTTGCCGGTGTATTAGATGCACTGGCATATAAGATGTACCCCATGTTTCAAGGGGTATTTTTCAGGAAAAAAAAATTTTAGTTGTCTGGTGAGCAAAATGCACAGGAGAGGAGAGGAAGGGAAAGCGTGCTGCACCAGGAGAGGAGGGGATTGAAAAGAGTGCTGCACCACTACCCCTCCCTTCCTGTTTTGCTTGAGCAGAAACTCCCGGTAGAGTCAAAATGTACAGGAGAGGAGGGGAAGGTAAGAAGAAACCATAGAAACTTCTATCTGTGTTCCTATAGATCAAGACTTCCACTACCCCCTCCCTTCTTGTTTTGCCTGGGTGGGGAGAACACCTTTCACTCCTCCTCGCTTCCCTATATTTTTTAGCTGGTGTATAAGATGTATCACATTTTCAGAGGGCATTTTTGGGGGGGGTGGAGTGTGTCTTATATACCAGCAAATACGGTAATTCTGTTTTATGTACTGTTATTGTGTGTATTCTTACTTGGTTGTCCAGTGTGTTATTTCTTTTTATTATTTAATAAAAATAATAATAAAAAGGGAATGTGAAATGTAGTCTTCCCATTAAGAAGTAGATGCAGTATATGTGAACTGCACCCACTGTACCTGGGATTTTTATAGGTTTACTTCACTCTCACAGGGTCCAAATTTGTATCCATATCTGGGAACAGAAGCTGATGACCTGGACAACCTGCTCAGTTTCTTTACATCCTTCCATGGCCATCTGGACTCTGTGATGCGTACAGCTGCTGAAATAGCAGGCCGGATGGCCCTCCGGATGACACACGATCATGAACTCTACCTGGAATACAGCAGCTATGATGCTAAAGTGCTTGAGCTTGGGAAAAAACTCATCCAGTACCGGAAAGAACTAATGGTAATGCAAGCTGACTAACGATATGAGGGCGGGAGGAGGGTCCTGCTGTCAGTTGAGCTTTGCTTTAAAAGATTTAGTTTTGTAACAGTTCTGCATTGTTTTGTTTTACAAAGATCTCTGGCATGGGGAAGGGGAAGTTATTTTTCCCAGGAAGACATGTTCCCTAGCAAATGGGGTTCAGCAAAAAATGTTCCAGTCTATCCTTGGATACAGGCAGGAAGGCTTCCCATCAGGGCTCCAGCAGACCTAGAACAGGAGTCTTGTAATCAGAGCAACCTACTAATTTTTCCCACGGCGTTGTAACCTAACCCTCCTGTACATTTAGCGCTGATTTGTAACCTGGTTTCAACCACAAAAATCATTGCTTTACTGTGTACTCTTGTGAGTCTCCAAAAAGAAAGCTCTTTTTCCACTCCCAGATTTATCTTTGTAGCAGAATTCTTGAATCTGCACAGTTGCATATCATTCTCTATCTTTTAGCAGTTAGAAGAATCTGATATCTTTAAGGAATTTCCACAGGCCTGCTAATGGTATTACTTTCCATTTTTGTCATCCGTAACAGTCTGGCTACTAACTTGTATTGCTTCAACTTTGGACTGCAACTCCCATCCGTCCTAGTCAAAATAGCCAGTGGGGAGGGATGACGGAAGATGCCACCCAACATCTGATGAGGCACAAGTTTGCCCATTCATATCTTGAAGAGTGGATGACATCCTGTAATTTGGTACTGATTTGAAGGCCCCTGTCTTGCCTTCTTCCGTGGTGCAGCTTTATTGTTACTGCTTATTGATTTATTCCTTGCAATTTTCTCAAAACTAGGACTCAGGTTGGGTATTTATCTTCTCTTCAGGCAAAACCTGTAAAGGCTGAATAACTGTTACAGTTGAGCCAATGGTGCATCTCAAGCTTAGCTCTTCAGCCCATTCTCATGGTTTAGTGTCAAGATTCATTTTTCCTGGCTTAGTGGTCAGACCTCATCCTATGCATGCTGAATTGCTGTTCTTTCTCTCTGATAGAGTATGGGCCTAGGCCTGCAGTGGCTGTTTGTTGCCCGTGGAGATTTCAGTCGAGCTACAGCTGCCCTCACCCATGATATCAAAAACACTGACCTAACTGACAGAGTGGCTTGCCGTGATTTGAATGACCGAATTATGAAAGTAAGTCCTTGTTTTTCTTCCCCAACACACATGGATAAACAGGCATGCACACACACAGAGAGAAAAATTCATCTTTATTGAGTAAATCTGTGTACTATCTCTCTATCTAAAATGACATTCAAGAGGAATTCAGCCTGAGTTGATGCAAATAAATGGAGTTGCTAAGGCAAGACCAAACAGCATGGGAATTCTTGTATTTGCTGATAGTGTCCCATCAAGTCTAAGTCACAGTCTCCAAATAACATAAACATAAAGCACAGGGAACCTAATTAATTCTTCCAGCCAGTAGATCCTGGGTGGAAGCTATATATTCAACAAGCTAGTGTTGGTGGAAGGCCAGAGTCTCTGAGATAATCTCCATAGTGATAAAGAAGCATACTTCAACATGGAGCACAAATACTATCTAAAGATAACCTGAGTGCAAATGTCTCCCCAAAGACTTTTACTTCAGAGGAGAAACTGAAAACCAACATCCAGTGGTCATGAAGGGGCCAGCCTTAGCCTCTGTTGTGAGCTGGCCACAACAGAGCTGGCTTAAAGTCATTCTGGTCCTAAGAATCTTGGAGTTGGAAGGCCCCTTGTGAGTCATTGAGTCCAACCTCCTGCTCAATGCCAGATATCCAGTTAAAGCATCCCCAGCAGGAAGCTGTCTGGCAGCTTTTTAAGATTATGGAGGAGACTCTTTAGTGATGGAAAGGTTTCTGGCCTGAAACCTGTGGTGTATTCAAGTGAAATCAAGCATGAGAGAGCCTTGAGTGTTTGATCAAGAGTGTCTTCTTGTAACATAATCAGTCTGTGTGTTCCAGGTAATAGAACTGAGACTTGAGTGGGTAGCTAACACGTTCAGGGGATGTAACAGAAATGAAACAGTCATTCAGTGTTTAAAATAATAATGCCATAGGCACCAAACACTCCTCCTTATGGAATTGTCTCCAGAAGGAGATTGCCACAGTTGAGCCCTTTCTGTCCAGTTGCCACTCCCTCAGCTAAGTGGCCGAGGCAACTGTAGAAAGGACTCTAAATTAGATCTCCAGTTAGTATGATAGTAGCCATTTGAGTTTACACCCATATTGTTTATAAAACAGTACAGCAGTACTCCAGTGACTTCTTCCATACTACCATATTTATACTCCAAGATCAAATTTAGAATGCATTCTTTTCACAAGCTAGATTCTTGAAGGCTGCAACTTTATAACCAAAGCCACAATCTCCAAGAAATCTAGATTGTGCAAAGAAAATCTCTCTCCTCCCTTGGAAGTCCACTGATCTGTCTTGGAAAGGCTCTGCGGTGTTGTCTGCTTCTGTGGATTCCTGGGATCATCTGGAAGAATTTATCGAGATGATTCCTTCAACTGAAGTCTGTGTATTCTGCCTGGGTTTTTTTGCCTCTTCCTGGAACTATTTTCAGTTGTGTGTCTCTTCTCTCAAGGTGGAGTACCACTTTCTCTCCCCCTACGTCTCTCCGAAGGACACTCCCTTCCGACACATCTTCTTTGGCTCTGGCTCCCACACTCTCCAAGCCTTGGTGGACCACCTCAGCCTCCGAAGGAGCAACCCAAGTGCTTTCAATGAAACCCTCTTCAAGACCCAGATGGCCCTGGCAACTTGGACAATCCAGGGTGCTGCAAATGCCCTTTCTGGGGACATCTGGGACATAGACAATGAGATCTAAAATGTAGCGCACTTAATTCTGACGTACAGGAACCCCCCTTCCCCCCACCCAGTAGCACAGGACAAAGTCCCCAAGCCCTTCAGAGGTTAAAATGTTAGAGCAGTTCTAAGCAAGTCACCTTTGTCCTGAGGTGGACTTAGATGTATGTAGATGTCCTTCTAAATGTCCTCTCCCAACCCAAAAGTCAAGAAAGGATTGATTTTTAAAATTGAGCAAATCATGGCTCCACTGAAACGGGAGCATGCAAGCAGCCAGAACTCAAATCGGCCTCCAGTCCTGCTAGAGTGGAGGTAAAAAATCACACACTGGAGTCACAGTGTCACTTGTGAAGGCAGAAGGCAAGCCTGAATCACCCACTGTTAGAAAGAACCTCTTTCTGGGTAGGGAAACTTCTTCCACTCTCTGACTCCCTTTGGTCACTAAGGTACAGTCTACCCAGTCTAGCATATTCAAAGATTGGGACCTTCTGCCTCCCCAAGAGAAAGGGAGAGAGTTCTGGGTGGATTTCTCCTGCTGTGACTGCTCCTTTCCTTACTTAGTAAGGCCAAGCCAAAGACCCTTGAGTGGTCCTCTGGTGTGACCTGAGAAAACTGAAGGTACTCACTGTGCCTCCGTTCAGGTATGGCCAGATTCTAGTTGACTTAAATCCCTTATTCTGAGGCCTTTTTCAGGGGATGCACAGTCTCTCTCTTAGTCTAACTTGGAACATTGTCTGGGAGGCTTATCCTGCCCAGGACTTGTTATTGAGGTATTTATTAGTTATTTATTTATCAGTGACAGTGTTCACTATAAATTGTATTTGTTTTCTGCAGAAGATAATTATCGGAAGCAGTGACTTCCATAATTATGACAGTTATACTGTCGTTTTTTTATAAAAAGCAGCATCTGCTAATACAATCCAACCATGATCACTGGAACTTTTGCCATCAAGCTTGCAATGGGCTGCAACAGCAGCATAACTGAGAAGCTGATTTGGGATAAAGAGGTTTTTTTGCCACCTCGTTTGAAGTAAGGAACCCAAGAAGTGTTAACTCCTTGGCCCTTTTTCCACTCAAAGATTGCAGAACGTAGGCTGATAGATGGGTCTTCCACCCAACACTTGTGGAAAGCCTTCACCGTTGTCTTGGCTGTGGGTTAAGGGGTTCTCCTGCTTTACTGGATATCTGGTGTGACTCTAGATCAGACAAAGCAAGACAGCTTGGTTGTGATAGTAGACTTAGCCACTCAGTTTGCTCACCAAGCCTGTCTCTTTAGGTTCCGTTGACACTGATGCAGTCCGTTGCAGGCTTGTGTTGCACTGTGCTTTAAACAGCAGCTACCGTGCAAAAGTTCCAGCACTACAGTGTATCATGAGAACTTGGGTCACATTATCGGGGGCAGTGTCTCCCATAATGTTAAAGAACAAGGTAGTTTTTGCCTACCACAGTGTTGTATCGGGGGCAGTGACCTCCATATGTTGCACTAAGGGTGTCTTAATTATCGGGGACAGTGTTTCCCATGATTTTTTTTCCTAAATGCTCTCTCTGCAATGACATCTGCAAAGCAGATTGTTAATATCTAACATGTATATTTGAACTCACTGTCTCTATCTGCATCTGGTCTCACTTCATGGTGACTGCAATTGCTTGTTGAACAACCCGCGCCAAGGGGGTAGTCGGCTTCCGCAAGTAAATTGCATGAACTGCCACCTTTTCTTGGCCTCGGGGAAAAGTGATGGGCTTCCTCTTGAGCTTGAATGAATCCTGACCCTATGCTTTCTTCTGCAAAATCTACTTCTATGGCTTCAAGAAATGGCTGGATATGAATGTATGTATATAGGGATTCGCCTTATGGCTAGAAAATTAGTAGGGTGAAATATGGGTATCAATGAGCAACTCAGATCAGTTGCCTTTGTTTTTTGAAAAATGATGTAATTGCTGCTCTGCTTTACCTACTGTCTAGTGTGAAAAATAAGATCCAGGCAAGATTTAAGGTGCCGTTTCACAGAAATGGTACATTCTGTATTTTCCAGGGATAGATAGAGGCCTTTCAGTCTGGACATGGGCATAAGGCCACAAAGTACAAATTCTAAGGTTCTCTTGAATAAAAAAGCTTCATTGGGTTTCCCTTACTAGGCTATTCAGTGCTTTGTGATAGAGAAGCTGGCTAGGTAGATTAAAAAAAAAAGCAAGTGATGTGTTCAGAACTAAGCACAGCCCAGCCCTTTGTAAGCACCCCTCTGCCAGTAGTTCAGTTGCGTGGAAGCTGCTTTACATCCAAAACTTCTTGTGTGACTGAAGATCTAGCTTAGTGACCCTCCCCTGCATGATTTCCTGCTCTGTAGTTCTTGATGCATGCTTTATAGCAGTAGTCCTCTTTGCGTGTTCCTCCCATATAGTACTGTATGCCTCTTCGATGGGGTGATAAAAGCATAGGTGTAGTTGCTGCAATTTAGGGACTGAATCTGACCTATAGAAGCTGTGTGTGTCTATAGCTCATGTGTTCTGTGTTGCTGTTAAGCTTCACCTTTGTCTAAAATTGGGGATTACAATCTTGGTAGAATCACTGAAGGGGAAAACTGAGAGTTGACTGGCTTTAATAAAGAAAAACAGACTCAGTGGTTTCTGAAGTGTGGCTTATTGAATAGTACTCACTCACTGGCATCCTGAAGTAGGTGCTCCTACTTCCTGTTCGGTTTTATAACTCGCTATTAATTGAAAAGAGTTAATAAGACTTGGAGTGTACTGGGAGATCTTAAATGAGTGGAGCAGTATCTTAATAAGTTGCATCATGTCCTTCTCAGACATGGCATAAGTGCCCTCAGGTTCACAATATGTAACTTCAGGGGGAAAATTTGGACAAATACTGAGAAAATACTGAATACTGAGTTTAGGAGAATACATGAAGTATACCTTTCCAGTGTGCACGGTATTTTTTGCTTTGTACAGCCCTCTCTTCTGCAGAAGATTTGTACAAAGTGTGCCAACTTCACTTGCTACAGACCAGCCTTTTGCTTGAGATCTGCCTTATTTTATAAGCATTCAAGAGTGTATCAGAGCAGAGCTTCACAGTTCCTTACCTGGAGAAGGTTTGCATGGATGCCCTTCCACAGGGTGAAGCGGTTAGGATCTTTTAGCAGGCCTCCTTTCTTAAGCCGAAAATGGAAAAATGCCCAAGTGTGTATTGGCAGTGATAATGGTCACTGGGCCAGGGAGGTTGGGGTCTCACCCACCGAGCATTCAGTAAACCTCTTGCCTGAAGTCCACTTGAATCGCAATTGGATATGACTGGCTGAATTAGTGACAGCTTGGTAAATCAGCACTAAGGTACGTTTTATTTCCTCTGTGGATCTACACATTGTTGGGGCTAACGATGGGATTTAGATTACTTGTTAGCACATCCATGTTATTTAAGGCAGCAGTTTCCAGATGGCATGGCCACTGTCGGGAGGAGACACTTAACACCTTGCCTTCAGCAAGGTTGTTCGAGTCATACTTTATAGAGATTTGTCTGTTGTGAAGCTACTTAAATTGTTATATAGTCTGCGTTTTCAATACAGGAGCGGTAGGCAAAGGCCACTCCGTTGATACTTTTCAAAAGCTTTATGCCCTGAAAGGGTTTCCTCGCCCTCTCAGGACATGATTAGCCATTGTACTCAGGGATGGCACTTGGCCTATCTTAAGCCTGAGGAGGCCTTTCCCTGTTCATTCTCAAACCAGACAATAACTGATTTGGGGAGCAGGGAATGGCTCCCCCACGCTCGCTATCAAGGAAGCTAGACCAGCACAGTGATACTGGACCCTGCCATCATGCGACTAACGGCCACAGGCTTGCACTCTCGTTGCTCTCCAGCCACCAAGTACAAAGTGCGAGAAAGAGAGCTCTTAGGTATGTACATAACTTACAGAGCAATCGCCTGGCCCAAGGACCACACTTAAGCAATCTGAGAAAGTAAAACTGGTTGTGCAGTGGTTTTCAAGCTTCTAGGTCCTGTCTCCACAGGGCTCTGCTAATTCTTTGCGAGGCAGCAATTTCTGTATCAAAGAGGCTGCAGAGCTTCTTAAGTGGTCCATTCTGCAGGAGAAGCCGTAGGAGTTAATTATTCACTTCTGCTTGAGCAAGGCCTACACTAAACTAGCTGAAGGTTTTAAGGCTGTTGTGTGTAGGCAGAGTGCATCTTAAGCAAACTGTGAGCAAGTTCCCGTTCTTGGCAAGTGAGTGGTTGTCAGGCTCACCACCTCAGGATGCTGTTACAAGAAGGCAGCGGTGAACAAGTTTGGTCTTGCAGTGATAACATGCAAATCTGACATTTGTGCCAAGAAGAGGTTTCCTGAGAATGTGCACTCAAGCAATAACGTGATAGTTTCTGAAGTAAAGGCCTCATAGCCCTACAATCTTCTAAGAAGAATCTAAAATGCAGCTGACCCATATCAACAAACCAGGCCTTGCCATTTCACTTCTACTTTGCAGCTGCTATTTTGTAAACCTAATGGGCTTTCTTTGCTTGTTTATGGCAAGCCACTCCAAAGTACTTTGTATTGCATCAGGATTAGCTCATTTTTGCAGGAAAAAACTTTTAAAAGTAATCACAAAGAAAAGGGAGAAATGGAAACTGGAATACCAAGCAGTAAGATTTTCTGACCATTGCTAGATGCATGGATGTTTGTCTTTCCAGTCTTTTTTTACACCAGTAAATCGTGGAAGATCCAACCATATTGACCCTCCATTAAATGCCATGACGCAGGGAGTATCCTTTAAATGAACATGTGCCTCTACAATTGGCAAAAACTTTTTCCTAGTTAAAAAAAACCATGAAAGGTTATAATACATCCAACCAGGAAGAAGTAACTACTGAATGTGTCCATATCAAATGCCGCAAGGAAGCATTACCTGTATAAATGCCAGGATTCAGCTGAAGTAGATAATTCTTTTCTTAAAACAGAGTAATGGTGTACAGCTCATGGGAACATTGCTGCTCCAAAGATCTGTTTCTCTGCTAGAGTTTCAGAAAAGGGACTCAATATCATACCATTATCCCCGCTAATCAGAGGCCCCAAGAGAGGCATCTTGGTAGCTGCCCCCAGGAATTCCTGCCCTAGGAAAACTAGGATGGCTCCCTCCTTACTGGATGCTCAGCAGCTGCTCCTAACTTGTGGAACTCCCTTCCACAGGAAATGGGTTACTCCCCGCTCTTATCTCTCTACCAGCCAGCAAAGACATTTTTGTTCAGAGTTTTAGTGAGTAACTACTTGCAGGGAGCTGACTTATTGTAGAGGTGGGAAGGTCTGCTCTATTTTTAACATTTCTGAATTTTTTTTTTAAATGTAAAGGTTTTAATGTAATGAATTTAAATTGTGTTTTAGCTTTTATTGTTAGGATTTTAGCTGATTTAGTTCTAGATTTGTGAGCCACCTTGGGTGTCACATCATGAGAAAAGTGCCATATAAATGGAATAAATAATTGATGACTTTTTGTAACCCAAAGGGTTTTTAGGAACTAACTCTTTGGGACTTTTAACAGTGCACTGTTTCAATGCTTTGTCTATTTAATGAATTTGCTTTGAAAGCTTTTGATTTTATATATAGTTTGGTTATATTATAACAATATGTTGTTTTGTATGTTTTATCTTACGTTGTTATATACAGGCTTTGATTTGTACTTTGTAAGTTGCCTTGAGTCCCAGTTTTGAGGAAAAGGTAGAATGTAGATGATTATGATGGTGGCCACAACTAAAAAAGCAGTAGCAATAATAATAGGAAGAATAATAGAAATACCTAAACAAAAAGATGGAACAGTTGATCACCCACGCTATTTCTGCACTACACTGTAATAGTGCTATTATTCCACGTTCAACGTCCTGTGGAATCCTGGGGTTTGCAGTTTAGGGAGGGGCCTTTAGAATCCTCAGACAGAGAGCCCTTTGGCCTCAGGAAACTACAAACTCCAGAATTCCACAGGAGGTTGAAAGTGGAATAATAGGACTCTAACAATGTAGTGTGGAAATGGCCACAGACAGAATGTAAGAAACACTCTGATGAAGAGGCCATAGTGATACCTTGCAACCCATGAAAAAAGATTGTTTGATTTTTTGCAAAGAACTAGTGAGAACATGAGGCCTGGAAAAGTTGTCAAAACTAGTGAAGTAAAAATCTTATGGGACTCAATTTAAATTGATAAGGAGATAGAATATAATGTGCCAGACATAACTGTGGCTGAATGGAAAGAAGAAGAAAAGTTTATTGATGCCACAGTCTCTGGGGACTACAGAATTGCCGACAAATTGCAGACTGGTGAAAGATTTATGAAATATCAAGACCTACAAATGGAGACTCAGGACCTTTGCAGGGGGATCACAATTGTTCAGGGGGCAGTGTTGCACCCACCAAAATGTGGGTGACTCTGGGGTCCACCTGCGATGCCAGTACCTCCGTGCAAAGGTGAGGAATTACTAGCTCACAAACAGGAGGCGTGTGGCGGGGGCGTAACCTAACCAGATCTTTCATACCGATGTTTACCAGTACTTCTGCAGGGAAAAACCAGCTAGAGATCCAAACATAAGCTAAATTGCGTTTTATTAGGGGAATTAATCACTCACACAAGATCCAACACATTCACACAAGGCTAACTGAAGGAAAAGGGAAAAAAAGTTTTGGATAGCAAGATTTCAGGGTGTAGTAGTTAATATTTTCCAGTCCAAAAGAACAGTGAAGAAGCAGCGATGCGGCTTAGACTTGCATGTGTAAGGACAGCACATAACTGGGAATCAGGGCAGCAGAGTAGCTACCAACAATCTATACTGCAAGTTGACTGGCCAAAAGTTTGGTTTATATCCTCGATCTCTGCATGGAGGGCAAGAATACGAATGGCTCTCCAGCCGAGTAAACAGTGGAGTTCATAGAACAGACAATGAGGTCTGGAATGGGCTAATGGTCTTAGTGTTAGTTGACAGGGCTAATGGACGCCCTGAAAGCTCGGTACTTATCGGACAGGTTTTAGGACAAAAGAGAGGTTTGCATGGTCAAAGGAATAGGAGTTAAAACAATCAGCAGTTTTGTGGGAGTCTTCCAGTCACTATTGTTCAAAAGGCAAAGTTGGTAGGCTAACTGCAAGCCTATTATCCCTGCTCAGCCAGGGGAACCCAATGAGGGACCTTGGGCAGGTCCCACTCTCTCAGCCTCAGAGAAGGACAAGGGCAAAGCCTCTCTGTGCTAAGTTCATTTTAGGGTCCCCACAAGTCAGAAATGACTTGAAGGCACAAAACAACACCTAGTGGATTAGGAAATTGAGGATTATTACAATCACTATCCTAGGAGACAGCAGACTCAAAGACAACATAGGAAAACATGATGAAATACCAAGACCTACAAACAGATTTCAGTGCTCCTGGGGAAAACCTCTGCAGTTCCAGTGTTGACTGGTGCTCTGGGAGCAATTCCAAATGGACTAGCAAAGGAAAAGAGATTCCACCTAAACGTGAGAAAAAACTTCCTGACGGAAAGAACAGTTCGGCACTGGAATCTGCTGCTGTCTGGGAGTTGGGGGTTTTAAAGGAGAGGCTGGACGGCCATGTGTTGTGAGTGCTTTGATTGTGTCTTCTTGCATTGCCAAATGGGGTTGGACTGGATGGCCCTTGGGGTGGCTTCCAACTCTAGGATTCTATGACCACCGAGCATCCAGAGGGGCCTGGGCATCCAGAGCCCAGGCTGCAATCCCCATTACCATGAGGATAAACTGTAGAAACTACTTGATGAGTCTGTCAAGACATTTCTGACTTACAGTGACCCTAAGGCAACCCTATCACGGGATTTTCTGGGTCTGAGAGTGTATGAGGTGACCCGGCTCACCCAGTGGGTTTCCATGGCTAAGCAAGAGAACCAAACCCTGGTCTCCAGGGTTATAATCCAACGCTCAAACTACTATGCCGTGCTGATTCTCACCTAGGATTCTAAAACACCAGAAGGAAATTGTCAGAGAGAGGATCACAATTGCTCAGTTACAAAAAGTGAGACGGTTTGAAATGTTCCACATTATCCAATGGTACCTTGCTGATTCCCAGACTCTTATGCAGAACCCAAATCATTGAAGGACCAGAACTACGGTCAGTGAGACATGGCGCACTGTGAAACAGATCTATAGGGATAATCATAGTTAATATTAGTTTGCCTTGGAGGTTTGTCCCTCTGAGTCCTGGCTATGCTATCCCACCGTGCCCCCCTTCCACTGTTGCCGACATGCTTTCCATCTCCCTATCCACCCTATACTGGCTTTTTAGAATGCAGTCTCGTGTCAAAGTGATTAATTCCCTTGGCCTTGGCGCACAGGGAGTATGCGGCTGGTGGATCTGCTTGTGAAGGCGCTGCAGCTTTTGCCTCTCACGTAGCCAGCTGGGGAAGGCTCAGCTATAATCGAAGCCGAGCGCCTGTCCCACCCCGGCTGTGTCTAGGAAGCTACACACACGCTGCACGTACAGCCAGCCTGCCTTTCAGGCTGCACGGCGACGGAAACAGATGGCACAGCCCAAAGGTCTTACGGAACCCCTTCTGCCTCACTGAGGGTCGTTGTTGCTGCGTCATGTCAAGCCATCAACGTTTGGGATGATGCTTCCTCGCCTGTGTGGGTACAGCTTTGAATTCGAGCCTGGCGGAGAGGAGAGGGGGAGAGGTGTTAATTGGGTTCATTAGGAAAGAAATGGGAGCATTACTCAGCCTCTGAAGCCTGAGGCAAGATTGCTCATCCTAAGCAGCATCAGTCCTGGCTGGTACGTGCAAACAGCAGAGATTTGTCAAAGTCAAAAAGAAGTGTTTGCAGTCTGACTCACAAGCTGGAAGGACTCGGCTTGTGACTCGCAAGGCGGGATCACAAGGCAATCAAAAACTTAAACTGTAAGCACATCACAGTCCATCTGCCCCTGGAAATGTTACTTTTTTTGGACTACAACTCCCAGAATCCCCAAGCCAGCATGGGTAAAGCTTCTGCCCTCTATTCTGTAATAACTTCGAGTAGTGCCAAGAAACAGCCCCTTATATTTATCTTGTAATGTGTGTCTCCAGCTACCCCAGAGAGTAACCAGAAGTGTATCTACACATCACTATTGCATCGCGCTGGTACCTCTTCCCCAGCGATGGCTCAGAGCGACAGAATCCCAGGATTTGTAGTTTCATGAAGGACTTCGAATCCTCTGCTAGAAAGCAATAATAAACACTGCCAAAGAGTTCATGGAAGTGCACTGGAGACCTCTAAGTCCCACACCAAATACAGATCCCAGGATTCCATAGGGCAAAGCCATGGCAACTGAAACGGTATCAAAGTTCTATAATTGTGCAGTGTGGGCACACCTTACCCACCTGAAAACAAATTTGAGACTCAGTTGAGAAACGAAAAATTTTAGAGGCTGTAAATGGCTTTGCCCTGGAGGGGCTCGTCACGCTCTGGCCCAAGTGGTCTTCCATGCCAACCTCGAACGCAGAAAGGGCTGATGGCGGAAGATGAGAGCCAGTGTGATGCAGTGGCCTGAGCTGGATTACAAGAGACCAGGGTTTGAACCCCACTCACTCAGCCACGGAAGCCCACTGGATGATCTTGGGCAAGTCACACTCTCTCAGCCTCAGAGGATGGCACCAGCAAACCTCTGAACAAATCCTGCCAAGAAAACCTCATGATAGGCTCGCCTTACGGTTACTGTAAGAGTCTTATTACACTATACCGTAATACCTCATCGTTCCGTTGGAATCCCACTGTAGCCATTCCGGTGACGGTATCAGGTTATGAGCACTCCTCTATATCTCACCCGTTCGACCTCTGTGGATGAGTAGCGTCATTCATTCCTCCTTCTCCGTTATATCATCATTGCAGAGTCCTTTTCCCCGCCCCACCCCTCATGATTGGGCTGGAGGTTATTGGGTGGACATCTGCTTGGGAACACCCATACCATGCCCGTTACCGGATCAGCTACGGAAGGAAGCGCGGTGAGGAAACCACAACTCCCACAGCTAACTGGATTGTGGCAGGAAAGGAAGTCATTAATGGATTATTTAGAGCATGAAAAAGGGCACATTTCAAGCGCGTTGCAACACAGTAGCAGCTGGTGAGCAATGATGTTGTGTGACAGGACTCATCCCGAACCAGGAATAGCACATCGCTGTGGCAGTCTGACACCTTGGTGTGATAAGGCCCAAAGTTGGAAGCGGTTCAAAGGCACACAACAACAAGGGCAGAGGATAGAGCAAAGCTGGGGGAGCATGTAGACCTCCATGTGCTGTTGGACTGCAACCATTGCCAGCCCCAGTTGGCATAACCCGGGGCAATGGGTGATGGGAGTTGCAGTCCAAAAACTTTGGGAGACCTTGCCCCTGCCCTTGAGCACGTGTTAATATACTTTATCCTGTAGATGGCAGTGGAGTACCAACATTCTGCTGTTTCTCCCCATTTAGCAAAAACTAAACACTTTTGCAGCTGCCAATAATCAGTTTTTGTTTCTGCAGGTGAAAAATATCATTTCCCCTCCTCTTTGCACCAGCTGGATTTCCCTTTTATGACATCAAGGTATCATAAAGCAGCTACAAGAAATGCCCACCTAGAATGCACAATTTCTGTTTTTAATCCTATAGTTTAATCCTTTTGTCCTAACCATTGCCTCCACTGAAACTAGGTCTAAATCCACGTAACCTAACTGCACAGACATTCTTGGAGCAAAACATAATTTTGCCATCTCCTCAGGGTGAGGATCTAGTTTTCGGTGGGTCTGCTACTCTGTTGAATACCAATGACTGCTAAATAAATGATAGTAACAGCAGAAACACCAATGCTATCTGAGCACTGACTGGCATAGTTGTAAAGTGTGCGATTCATGGTAAATGGACAGGATAAGAAACTGAGATTTCCACACACACACACCCCTACCCTGGTTGGTCTGATTTGGATTTCCCAAATCCTTTCTCACCTTGAGGGGCTCAGAGATCTACTACCATCTCTGGAATTTTGGGTTGAATCAGCAATTGGAGCCGTATTCACGTGAACTTAAGAGATGTAGAACTTAGAACTTTTGGTGACTGCAGCTTCCAGATTGCCCTAGGCAGCATGCCCACCGAACAACTTTGGCTGCTCTGACAAATATGCGAGGATCAACTTTGCACACTTTGCAAAGAGAAGAAGCACTCGGGGCCAAACGCAGTTGTCCGTGAGCCTCAACAACCGTGTAAAGGTGACAGGGACAATATCTGTGCTACCTACTTTAACTTCCATGGCTCCGTCCTGGGGAATCCAGATATATATATATATCGTTTGAGGACAGACTTAGGCCATTTCTGCACTACACGGTTATAGTGCTATTATTCCACTTTCAACCTCCTATGGAATCCTGGGGTTTGTAGTTTAGGGAGGGTGTGACGAAACCTGAAGGGACCCGAAATTGCAAACCCCAGGATTCCATAGGATGTTGAAAGTGGAATCATCGCGCTATAACAGTCTCGTGCGGAAATGGCTCTAGTTACAAACAAGTTACAGTAACAGTAATTTCAATAAAATGTAACTTTCTGTTTTGATAAAAGCAGTCCCACAGAATGTCATTCTACGTACGGGATTGTACACGCTACCTTTATAACATTAGCACCAAGAGTACCACTTTCTTTTAGGATTGAAAGTCTGCTTGTCCTTATTTCTGAGAAGGGCCAGAGTTCAAGGCAAGCAGGGGAGGGAGATCAATCTGGTAGGAGGAGGCCAAAGGGGGGACGATAGTGAAACGGGTGCTGCAATTCCCAGTAGGGGAGGGTGGAAGCAGGCCCGTGTGCGTGCGCCCTCCCGAGATCTAGAAATCTCCCAGAAATCTCCCATGCAGACCTGTGCACACGATGCGTCAGGCTGGGCGGCAAGAAACGTCACAGAGGGGCCTTCAGAATCCTCAGCCAGAGAGCTCTCGGCCTCAGGAAACTACAAACCCCAGAATTCCACAGGATGTTGAAAGTGGAATCATAGCACTAGAATAGGCTAGTGCGGAAATGGCCTCTGAATGCTCTGCCAGATCGCTCCTGTCCATTTCTCTGAACTAGAGTTCCTCCATCCTATGAAACCCTGGGATTTGAAGTTTGAGGCAGGACTTAGAATTCTGCAATTCAGAAAAAGGGACTGGAGCTCTCAAGGCCAGGAGGATCCTGAGTCCAAACGAAACCAAAAGTCCCAGGATCCCATAGGATGAAGCTGCAACAGTTAACAAGGTATCAAACTCCGGTAACTTTTAGTGAAGACGCACTTCCCGTAATCGAGCTAGAAAGAGGAGGAAATCTGATAACGCTGGCTGGCAATACACAAGGCTTAAGAAGAAAAAGAGGGCTTTAGGACCTGGAAGGCTGCCCGTTAGGTGAGCTTGGTACCCCTGCCATTCACCGCACGGCGGTGCTTTCCAGGGATTCTGGCTCATTTCCAGCCAAGCTCCTGAAACCGTAACAACAGGTTTGGTGATTGCAGGTGGCCGCTCAGTTTCTACCCATACAGCAGATGCAAGTCTGGGCACAGAAATGAGATCATCCCAGCACGCCTCTTCAGCAATCAGAAACTGCTGGAACAATTTTTTTTTCTACTGAAAGCTGTCCAAAACAGAGGTGGAGTCAGAGGCAGTTGGCGACCTCCAGATCAGTA
Organism: Cyclura pinguis; assembly: GCA_030412105.1. Lineage (NCBI taxonomy): Eukaryota > Metazoa > Chordata > Lepidosauria > Squamata > Iguanidae > Cyclura > Cyclura pinguis. The sequence goes on from CM059601.1 coordinate 4,860,600, forward strand.
GGGTGATGAATGTGTGCTGGGTTTTAGTCCAAACTGTGAAGGAGCTTCTGAACCTACTTGGGGGACAGCATCCAGCAGCTTGGATAGCCCTCTTGTAATCCAGACTAAAACCAAGAAGGGGTTCGCCATGTCATTGCTGTGGGAAGCGCCAGCCGCTATCAAGTCGAGCGCAACACTCAAGGTTCCTGCGTCACTTTAGTTCCATGCGCGCAACTCCTAAATATCACAAAGTGCTAGGGGTCTGTGTTAAAATGTTGTGTCTGCCCCCTCCTGTGAAGGTCGACTGCGAAATCACCACTAGCTGAAATAAATAGGGTTATCTACCTGCACACTAATCGTTATTTCAGTTGAAACAGAATGACCCCAAGGGCCATCCAGTCCAGCCCCCTTCCGACATGCAGGGATGCACAGCCAAAGCAGTCCCAACGGATGCCATCCAGCCTCTGCTTAAGGACCCTCAAAGGAGAAGACTCCACCACGTTCCAAGACAGTGTATTTCCCTTTCAAACAGCTCTTACCATCAGGAAGTTCTTCCTAACGTTCGGGGGGAATCCTCTTTTCTTGTAGTTTGAAACTATTGTGCTGTGCCCTAGGGCCTTTCCACACTGCGCTGTTACAGTGCTCTTATTCCATTTTCAACCTACCATGGAATTCTAGGCTTTGCAATTTACTTAGACCAACGAGCTCTCTGGCTGAGAGTTCTGAATGCCCCTCTCTAAACTGCAGATCCCAGGATTCCACATGAGGTTGAAAGCGGAATAAGAACACTATAACAGTGTAGTGTGGAAAGGCCCCTAGTCACTGGAGCAGCAGAAAACTGTTGGAAAATTCCAGCGTTCTCTCCCTGCCCCCCACCCTTCCCTTGCTATTAGAGCAATTGGGGTTTAGATAGGGTAGAATTTCCCCACATGCCAAAGTCTTCCGTTTTTCTTACTTAAAACATCCCCATCTGATCTTCCTATTTGTGAAAATGCATGGTCATAAACAACTTCTGTATCTAAGTAACTAAACTGTGTGACCCAGGAAAGTTCCTAGGGTTATGGGTAATATAAAGATTCCCCCTCTCTATCCCCCAAGCTCTTCTCCATCTTTCCTTTTCTTCTGTCTTCAACCATACTTCACATCTCCATCACCAGATGGACAGTTAAGGATGAAGAATTACTTTTACCTGCTCTTTTCATTAGAGAGTTATGATATAGGCTCCCCAATGCATATGTAAATATAAAAGCCATTAGTAAACTTATCTAAGTTTGTAATCTGAAACTGCCTGCCTTGTTTCATTTTCTCAGTCAGTTTCAGTTCAGGGAAGCCACACAGGATTGAGGCACGCCTTATCTGCTACTCTGCTAAAAGAAGGCTAATTCCAAACAATTTTAGCCTTCGTAGAATTTCCCAACTACCCCACGACACTCTGATTCCCATCAAAAACAGGCTTGCTCTATCTTCCATATATCACGCTTTCAAACATTTAAACATGGTTGTCACATCACCTCTTCACCTGCTCCCCAAGCCCCTCCTCGTAGGGCTTCGTGGTTTCCAGGCTTTTCCCCATTTTTGTTGCCTTCCTCTGGACAGGTACCAGCTTGTCAATAACCTTCTTGAATTATGGTACCCAAAACTGGACGCTATATTCCAAGTCAGGTCAGACCGAGCTGTTAAGAACTTCTGATGGACCAAGTTGCTAGTCCTCATTATCAGTGTATATTTTTGGAAGCATGCAGGGGATGTTTGAAAAGGCTGGAAGCATGGGTCACTCACTGTCCTAAGGCACGCATCTCATGGTGCTCCTCTACACGTTGCCTATCTACGGCCATTTCCACACTACACTCTTATAGCGTGATTATGCTGCTTTCAACATCCTATGCAATCCTGAGGTTTGCAGTTTAGGGAGGGTCTGGCCGGCCCCTCCCTAAACTGCAGGCTGGCCCCTCCCTAAACTGCAAACTCCCGTATTCCATAGGAAGTTGAAAGTGGAATAATCACACTATAAGAGTATAGTGTGGAAATGGCCTACCTCTCTCAGTGCTGGATTATCAATGATTCAATTGGTGCAACAACTCCAGTCGCTTGACTGACTGCAGGCCCAGTACTGAAGGGGAAAGGCCATCTATTGCTTCCGCCTCCCTTCTCAAACACTTCCTGAAAATTTGAAGGCTTCTTTTATCATAATTTTGTGTGTTACTTGAGTAAGTCTGCGTGAGATCAATTAGTGTTATCAAGGCTGCAGAACTGATGATAGGTTCCTACATAATAGCATTTGTAGCACTGTCTATTGCATTACAGTCAGTCCTCCATATCCACAGATCCTGCATCCACGATTCAACCAGCCACAGATTGAAAATATTTTTAAAAAAAATTGAAAAAGCAAACCTTTGAGTTGTTCACCATTTTTATATAAGGGACACCATTTTGCTACCCCCTTGTATGTAATGGGACTTGAGCATCCGCAGATTTTGGTATCCATGGGGGGTCCTGGAACCAAACCCCAGTGGATACCGAGGGCCTGATATATTTAATTTCTATGGCGCCGCTCTTAGAATGAGAGCCAGTGGGATGTGGCGGTTGGAGATTTGGACTGCGATTCTGGAGACCAGGGTTTACATCCCGACTCGCCATGGAAATCCACGGGGCAAGTCGCATTCTCTCAGTCTCAGAGGACGGCAAAAGCAAACCTCCTTTTGACAAACACTGCCAAGAAAACCCCACAGTAGGTCCACCTTGGGGTCCCCATAAGTCAAAAACAACTTGAAGGCACATAACAGCAACAATGTTAGAATAATTAATGCATGTACACAAAGCACCCCTTGGGGCCAATGTCTCCAACAATCTTAATATCTTAATAACAATCTTAATATCTTAATATCAAACCCCCTGACACTTCAGTGTTAGATATGTTACATCTCAGAGATGTGCAGATGACACTCAGATTTTTCAGAGTTTTAAATCAGTTGACATCACTGGCCATCTCCGCACTAGACTGTTATAGCGCTATCATTCCACTTTTAACATCCTATGGAATCCTGGGGTTTGCAGTTCAGGGAGGGGCCGGCCGGCCCCTCCCTGAACTGCAAACCCCAGGATTCCATAGGATGTTAAAAGTGGAATGATAGCGCTATAACAGTCTAGTGCGGAGATGGCCACTGTGTGGAAGTCCGTGATGGACCGTCTATTGTTTGTGTTTCTTCATGGATGATGGCTCACTGTCTTAAGCTGAACACGGATAAAACGGAGATCTTGGTGTTTCAGCCTGGCTTTCCAGCAGCCCGTCTCTCACGGCCTCCATTGGATTTACAGGGTTGCACGGTGGCTCCTGTCTCGGTTGCCAGGAACCTTGGAGTCCTGCTGGACGATCATCTATCTCTGCACCCCTTTATCCGGGCCACAACAAAGGCACGCAACTTCCATCTTTTGAACATTCGCAGGATCTGGAGGTTCCTGACCGTAGACACTGGCCGTCTGCTCGTCTGGGCCTCGGTTATCTCACGCCTGGATTATTGTAACAGTTTACCAGCAGGTTTACCTGCCTACCTTCCTGCTCCCTTCTTCCTCTGGTTTTAATTCAGAGCTATGCCATCCGAGTTGGCAGGCGGGAAGCTTGCCTGGGGAAAGAGTTAATTTAATCAGCTATCAAATACGGGCCTTGCCAAATTTGTAACGTTGCTGCTTATAAGACACTGTAAATCCAACAGGGCTTTTAGTCTTGACAGTGGCCAGAATGCACTGTTGTTGCTCTACTGTTCCTGAATAAAGCGTTTGGTAAATTTCTATGCCTGATTTCTGGGACTGGAGTAATCCTGTGGGACGCTTGGCAGGGGTATAGAATCTGCCCTCAACCTCTCCAACCTCCACTTCCTCTTTCCAAATTATGCAACATAATTGTTGCTTAAGTTTGGTTTGTTAAGTGTCAATAGGGTGATACATGAGCAAAGACATCAGCTGTCAGGCAAATCAATTTGCAAGGAACGCAATGTTTTTTTCAATTTCCTTGCAGCAAAACTGTCACTCTTTTCTGCACAGCTGGATGAGAAATGGCAGTGATCTCATTGCTAAAGGATGGGGAATACCCTAAGACAGCTGTTTCAACAATTCAGGGTGCTTTCTGGGTAAGGAATGGCTTTTCAGCTCCATTTATGATCTCTCCTCCCACCTCCCCTGTAAGCGGGGACAAGCGCCTCCCCAACCAACATGAAAAAAGTTACTTTTTTGAATTCTAACATACAGCACTCCCTCCATCCCAACCAGGATGGGGGAATTACTGGCAGTTACAACGGCCTGTGGATGGTGGGAGCTGTAATTTTACCCATCCAAAGACAGCCCTATTCCTTAACATATAAACTCTTCCACACTTATCTTAGTTGCTGCTGTTGGTGTGTACCTACACCGCCGTTCCATCTCCAACCAGAGAACATCATTTTGATACCAACCCTTAACCCAGCAAACTTGTAGGTTACCCAAACTTTAAAAATATTTGTTTTCATTTAATTAATACTGCGCCTTTTGCCCATGATTGAACCCAAAGCAGCTTACAATATAAGTTAAAACACGGCAGCTAAAACTGTTGTTGCTGTGTGCCTTCAAGTCATTTTGAACTTAACCTAAGGCAAATGTTGCATGGAGTTTTCTGGGGCTGAGAGTCTGTGACATAGCCAAGATCACCCAGTGGGTTTCCATGGCTGAGCAGGGAATTGAACTCTGGTTTCGTAGCCCAGTGCTTAAACCACTATGCTACACTAGGGGCCATTTCCGCACGGCACTCTTGTAGTGCGATTATTCCACTTTCAACCTCCTATGGAATCCTGGGGTTTGCGGTTTCGAGAGGGGCCGCCTGGTCCTACACTTAGGTAGAAAAAATGGAATACAGAAATATAGGGTGGGGGACACGTGGCTGGATAGCAGTACGTGTGAAAAGGATCTAGGAGTCTTAATAGACCACAAGCTGAAGATGAGTCAGCAGTGTGATGCCGCAGCCAAGAAAGCCAATGCAATTCTCGGCTGCATCAATAGGAGTATGGTGTCTAGATCGAGGGAGGTCCTGGTACCACTCTACTCTGCTTTGGTTAGACGTCATCTTGAATCTTGTGTCCAGTTCTGGGCACCCCAATTCAAGAAGGACATGGTCAAGCTGGAGCACGTCCAGAGGAGGGCAACCAAAATGGTGAGAGGCCTGGAAGACATGCTCTATGGGGATAGACTTAGAGAGCTGAGTATGTTCAGTCTGCAGAAGAGAAGGTTAAGAGGGGACATGATAGCCATGTTTAAATCTTTGAAGGGATGCCATGTAGAGGAGGGAGAGGGCTTGTTTTCTGCCGCTCCAGAGACCAGGACAAGGAGCAATGGATTCAAGCTGCAGCAAAGGAGATTCCACCCGAACCTCAGGAAGAACTTCCTGACGGTCAGGGCTGTCCGGCCGTGGAATCGGCTGCCTCGGAGTGTGGTGGAGTCTCCTTCTTCGGAGGTTTTTAAGCAGAGGCTGGATGGCCATCCGTGGGGAGTGCTTTGAGGGTGTTCCTGCATGGCAGGGGGTTGGACTGGGTGGCCCCTGGGGTCTCTTCCAACTCTACATTTCTATGATTCTATGATTCTATGATCACTGCCATGGCTAAATCCCCTAAAGGCACCAGATCCTATCTGATCTTGGAAGCTAAGCAGGCTTGGTGCTGGTTAGTACTTAGATGGGAGAATGCTAATGAATACCAGGTGCTGTAGGCTCTATTGCAGAGAAAGGAACAAAACCACCTCTGGGTATTCCTTGCATAAGAAAAACCCTATGAAATCCTTGGGGCTGTCACAAACCACCACTTTGCCTTTTCTCCAAGACTCAAGCTAGCTTACAAATTAAAATGATGGAAACATTTTTAAAAAGTCGCTTTAAAATAAAATTAAATTGTTAATAAGGAAACCATTTAAAACGTTTACGCAATCAGGCTGAAAGAAACAGGTAGAAAACTGTACTATTTACGCTTTCCCGCAGATCAATTAGCTTGAGCAGGAGCGTGGAGCCCCGCTTCATAGTTGTCTGCTGTGGGGAACACATTTTCCCTAACGTGCCAGGGACAGGCGCCACGTTTGCGCCTATTGACGTGTCTCTTGTCTTGTCTCGTCTGGAAACTTGGGGCAGGCTGACACCCCACGGACACCCACAGACCGGCACGGGTTCAGGGACCTCTACTGGTCTAGATGACCGCCGGAGACCTCTTTTACCTTCAGGGTGGTGTCCCTCCTCCCTCCCCATTGAAAACAACGCAGCAAAGAGGTTTCGCAGTCGAGCTGGCCGCCCTCTCCCCTCCCCACGCCTCCCTCCCGCCCCGCTGCGCCCCGGGAGGAGCCTCACGGGGGCCGGCAGAAGCGGATGCGGAGGGGATGCAGGAGCGGCTGGACCACTCCAGCCCGGCGGCGGCGCTGGCGCATCCTCTCCGCCGCCGCCGCCGTCCCGGGGCTGCTCGGCGCTGCCGCCCGAAGCTGCGCAGTCATCGCCGCCTGTTACATAAGCCGGGCGGTGAATTAAGGAATGGGGGGGGACATGCGCTCCCCCCGCTCCGCCGCACGCCCCGCCCCTCTTTCTTTCCGGCCACAAACTCCCTTCCACGCGCCCCGTTAACCCCTCCGCGCCCAGATCCCCTGAAGCGGCGTCAGTGGCCATTTCCGCGCGAGACGGTCATAGCGCTACGATTCCACTTTCGACCTCCTATGGAATCCTGGGGTTTGCAGTTTCGGGAGGGGCCGTCCGGCCCCTCCCGAACCTGCAAACCCCAGGATTCCATAGGAGGTCGAAAGTGGAATCGTAGCGCTATGACTCTCTAGTGCGGAAAAACATCCATGGGGATGCTGCAAAGAGAGACTCAGCTGCTCCGCATTAAGAATTCACTTTCTTTCGCTCCTTCCAGACCCCGGGTTCCCCCCACTCCCTAAAAAGCCACCGCCACCCCCTTCCTCCTCCTCCTCCTCCTCCTCCCGAGCATCCTCTCCCGCCCCTCCCCACCCGAGGCTCCTTTAAGGCGGGCGGCGGAGGCGGAGCAGAAGCGAAGCGGAGCCGGGCGAAGGCGGTGCCGACGGAGCAGCCACGCTCGCCGCCGCCTCCGCCTCCGCCTCGGCCGGGCGACCTGGCGGCCCGAGTGGCGCAGGAGAGGCGGCGGGCGGCGGGGCCGGCGGCGGGCCTACCTTGCAGGGGCGGCCGGCCGGCCGGCGGGGGGAGGAAGAGGAGGAGGAGGAGGCGGGCGAGCGAGGCGAGGCGGGGAAAGTGGGGAAGGGGCTGCGCCCAGCGCCGGGCGAAGGCGGCGATTGGGGGAAAGTTTTTTTCCGGGGGGGATTGGAAGGAGGGGACACATTAGGGGCGCCAGAGGAGGGGAAAGGGCAGGGCGGGTGTGGAGGGGGGTCTCGGGGGGAGACCGAGGGGGGGGCAGCGGAGGAAGGAGCTGCCAGAGGATCAGGAGGGGAAGGGCATCGGGGTGACGCCGGGGTGCAGGTGACCCCCAGTCCTTCGAGAGGGGCACCGGGCTGGGGGCTGGAGGCGGGGCCCCGCGAGCGGGTTGCGGGACGGCGCCGGGAAGGGGGGTCCCCGCTGTGGGCGATCCGGGCCGGGGCTCGGCTGCTTGGGGCGCCCCCTCCCGCCGGTGAGCCATCCGGGCCCCGGAGGTGAGGGCCTGGCCCGGCCGGCGGGGGCTCTCCCGTTGGCAGCCGGAGGCGCTGGGCTTGGGGCGCGCCGTCGAGGAGGCGTGGGGCTTGGCCGTGGGGGTCCAGGAGGAGGCCTGGGCGCCGGGGGTCCAGGAGGAGGCGCTCGCCTGGGGGGTCCCCGAGGAGAAGCCGGGGGAGGAGGGGGAGGAGGGGGAGGACGAGCGGCGGCGGGCGGCGGGCACCGGGGACCCGGCGCCGTGGTGGGCTTGCGGGGCGGCGGCGGCGGCGGCAGGGCCTCCTCCGCGGGGGCTCCCTGGAGGCGAGGAGGAGCCGTGGCGGCCGCAGCGGCGGCGGCGGCGGCGGCGGCCGGCAGTAGCCGCAGCCCCGGGGCCGTGGTGGGCTTGGGGGGCGGAGAAGGGGGCGGCGGCGGCGGCGGCAGGGCCTCCTGCGCGGGGGCTCCCCGGCGCTGAGCGGGAGGAGGCCGAGCAGCGCCCTCTGCCGGCCGAGCGGGAAGCGCCTCCGAGGGCGCCGCGGGCCGCCCGGCCGTGGGTGGCGGGCCGGGTGCAGTGGGCCGGGGAACGGCGGCCGGCCGGGGGCGTCGGCGTGCAGGAGGAGGCCGGGCGGCGGGGCGAGGGGGCCGAGCGCTGTGGGGTGGAGGAGGAGCACCCCCCTGAGGAAGAGGAGGAAGGGGAGGGGGCGCTCTGGGAGGAGGGGGAGGAGGGGGAGGGGGCCGGAGGGGCGCTCCTGATCCAGCAGGAGGAGGGGGACGAGGAGGAGGAGGCGCCCCTGCCCGTCTCGGGGCTCTCGGTGGGGCCCGCCTTGCTGGAGGAGCAGGGCGCGGACCGGGGGGCGAGGCAGGAGCAGGGCCTGAGCCTGGGGGGCCGCCAGGAGTGGGCCGGGGGCGGGGGGGTGGGGCTCGGGGTGGCGGAGCAGGAGGTGGGCCTGCGGGCCCAGCACCAGCCCCAGGGCGAGGGGGATGTGAGGTTCTGGGGCGCCCCCCTGCCGCCGCCGCCGCCGCCGAGGGGGGCCGGGGCCCGGGGCCCGCGGGAGGCGGTGCGGCGCTCGGCCCTGCGGGAGGAGGAGGGGGCGCTGAGGCGGGCCGTGCAGGAGGGGCAGCCGCTGGAGTGGGGGGGGCTGGGGTGGGGGGTGCAGGAGGGGGCCGGGCCCCCCGGCGGGCGGCAGCCGCAGCCCGGGTGAGCGGGGGCGCAGGAGGCGTCTCCGAAGGCGCCGAGCCCCCGGTCTTCCCGGTGGACCTTCGCGCGAGGCGGGTGCTTTAGAGCCCTGCGACGGGGATCGCGGTCGTCCCGACTGTCCCGCCTTCCCCCTCTCGCACGGAGGGCGCCCGGGAGACTCTGCGCGGGCGCCTCGTCGCGGCCCCCGCAGCGGGACGCGCAGCCTCTGCGCAGGGCGCGCGGCGCTGTTCGCTGAGCTTCCGCGCGCGGGTGACGCCGGGCCCCGTCCCTCGCCCCCGCTCCGCGCCCTCCTCGTGCGACCCGCCGGACCTTCTCGGGTTCGGCCGCTCCGGCCGCCGTCGGTTCTTTTCGTCGGCCTCCGTCCTTCCGGCGGTCTGTTCCCCCTCGCGCCTGGCGCCGGGGCGAGGGCCCTCGAGGAGCACCCTGGCCCGCTTCCGCGGCGCCCCCCGGCCGCTCCCGCTCGCCGTCCTTTCCTCCGGGGCGACGCGAGGGGGATCGCGGCCTCGTTTTCCCTTCGGGGCTCCACAGAGCGGCCTGCGGCGCGGCGCGCGCCCCGTTGCCGCCGTCCGTGCGCGCGCGGGTTTCCGCCCGCTTCTGGCCGAGCTTCCGCGACTGCGGCGGCGGCGGCGGCTTCGCTCGTGGATCGAAATCCGCCCGAAGCCCTGCGAGCCGCGTGCGCCGTCGAGCCCCTCGGGGTTGCGGGAGCGCCCCCTCGCCCGGTCTCGCCGGCTCTCCCTTCGCGTCGCCGCCGCCGCCGCCGCCGCGGCCTCTTTCCGTGCGCCCCGCGACCCCGGGGGTGCCGGGCTGGCGGCCGCGCGCGACCGGGCGAGGGCGAGCTCGAGCTCGGGGGCCTAGCGAGTCCGGCCGCCCGGGCGGGGGGGGTGGCCTCCCCCTTCGCCCCGACCTCCGGCGCCGTCGCCTGTGAAGTCTCCGCGCCCGCTCCTTCGCGCTCGATGGGCACACCGGAGGCGCCTTCCTCGGGCGCCGGCCCGGGGCCCGCGTGATCGGTGGCGGCGGACCTGTTGCTCAGATCGGGCCGGCGAGCAAATATTTTTGGTGGCCCGTTCCCCTTCCGCCGGCCGTGCAGCGGCGCCCCTTTTCCCCGCGCCCGGTTCTTCGGCGTTCGGACCGGCAGCAACTTCGCGCGCCGTCGTGGAAGCCTTGGCGGTGCGCAGCCACAAGAGAGCGCGTCTGTCTCCGCAGCAGCCGCAGACCGGGCACATGCAGCGAGAGGCGGCCTCCGTGCGCCGCTGTGTGTGTGCGTGCGCGTGTGTGGGAATAATGCTTTGCCCTCCCGGTGTGTGAGATCGACAGCGGAGGCAGCGAGCCCGGAAGGAAAATAAGACGGCCAAGACACGCGCGCGCGCGCACCAGGCGCCCCGTAATCCCGGCGTTTGCGGCTTCTTCTTCGCGGGAGAGCAGATGCTGGGAGGCCCGTGGCAGCCGCGGAGGCCGGGAGGAGCGGCGCGGCGCTGACAGGTAAGGGCGCCGGGGTGGCCGAAGACACCCTTCTCGGCACCACGTTTCTTCTTCATCCCTGTGTTTAGGAGCTGCGGCGAGGCTTCCCCGCGCCGGAACGCTGTCGGATCGGAGGCAGGGGCGCGCTCGTCCCCTTCCTAGAGTCGCCGCTGAGGAACAAAGGCGCCTCTGTGGGCACGGAGGGTGGTGGTTTTGAAATGATTGCTGGATGCCATTTTTGACCCGCAGCCTTTAAAAAAAAAAAAAAAAAGAGCAAAACCAAACTGACACCGTCCTTTTAAAAAACAAAAATCCACACGTGGCAACTCGAAAATATCAAAAAGCTCCGGATATCTCTTTTTTTTGTGATGTGGTGGTGCAGCAGTGAAACGTTCCGCCACTGGTTTGAAAAATAAGAGGCGATTGGGCGTGTGTTTGTGTGCGGGTGGGTGTGTTTGGCGACGCGGAGATCTCTCCGGGCGAGGGCAGTTCTCAAATAAACAGCTCCCGTGGGAGCAAACTGCTGTGTTTTGGAGTCAAGGCTGGGGCCCCGCGGAGGGCCGCCCTTGGCAAGAGGGGGTGGGCGGCGGTGGGGAGAGTTTGCCTGGGGCAGAGGGGTGCGTGCCTTCCTGCCTTTGTGGGTGCGTCGTATTTTTGAGGTGCCCTAGAATAATGTCTTTAGAGCTTTCGGCTAGTCAGTGGATCTGGGGACCGGGTTCAAATCCTCCCTCGGGCAAAGAAACCCACCGGGTGACCTTGGGCAAGTCACGGCCTCTCAGCCTCAGAGGCAGGCAATGGCAAATCCCCTCTGAAAAAAATCTTGCCAAGGAAACTCTGTGACTGTTTCACCCTGGGGTTCCCGTAATTTGGAAACTGCTTGAAGGGCGCAACAATATTACTGTCGTGCTGTAGAAAACGTGAGTAGCTGAAGGTTTAGATTTTATGAAACCTCATGAAATCTAATTTATACACTTGTACTGCAAGGTGGTGAAGGATAAACCAGCCCCTGTGGAATCTGGTTTTGGGCTTCAGGGTTGATTTAAAAATCAGTTTTTAGAAAATCAAGTCACTCGCCCTCAATGTGGCATTTTAAGTTTAATTAATTAGTTTGTTTATAGAATATCTCACTTTTCTCCCTGGCATGGGACCCAGGGTGGCTTATGACAAGGCCAAAACAAAGTAAAGCTAAAAACCTGACAATAAAAAATTTAGAACGCAAAGAAGTTGCTGTATAAAATAGCAGTAATTTTTAAAAGTGTAAAATCATTTAAAACCATACCAATACATATAAAAATTAGAGACATACACGCGTGTTACATGCTTTGAAGTCACCTTTCATTCTGTGGCAATCTTCTGATTTCATGGGGTTCTCTTTTGGCAAGGAGTACTCAAAGGTGGTTTTAGCCAGTTCCTCTCTCTGAAATACACCCTACTGCACCTGGTGTTCATTAGTGGTATCCCATCCAAGTATTAACCATGGCTGAGCCTGCTTAGCGGCCAAGATGAAATGGAATCTGCTGCCTGTAGGATATTGAGGCCCTCACACGCACCATAAAAAGACTCCCCACAGCCAAATAAATGCCTGTTTAAATAAAAAAAAAGTCTTTGTCTACTGGTGAAATGTGAATGGGGCAGGCAGGCCAGCTTCCAGGCCTTTGAGGGGGAAGGCCTCCCGCAAGTCGTTATGATTCTTGTGGGTTCATATAGAGTGATACGTTTCAGATACTCTGGACCTAAGTTGTATTTTGGGGTTTTGTTGTTGTTGTTGGGGAACTTGTGGGTAGCTAGACAAACAGGAGGGAATGTGGGAGTTTGGTGCTGTTTTGTGGGGAAGTTGTTTTGTTTTGTTCTCCCTTTTGGAAAAGAATTTGGGATGTTGACAGTCCCAGATACAGATAGGTGACACCTTGACTACAGTACATTTGAAAAAGATCTTGGAAACTTAGTAGACCCCAAGCTGAACACGAGTCAACAGTGTGATGTGGCAGCTAAAAAAGCCGATGCGATTCTGGGTTGCATCAATAGGACTATCGTGTCTGGGTCTAGAGAAGTGATGTTTTGATCAGACTCCACCTGGGGTACTGTGTCTGATACAATTCAAGAAGGATCGACAAGCTGGAATGTGTCCGGAGGAAGGTGACCAAAATGGTAGAAGGCCTAGAAACCAGGGCCTATAATGAGGGGCTTGGGGAGCTGGGCGCATTTAGCCTGGAGAAGGGCAGGTTAAGAGGCGATATGATGGCCATATTTAAATATTTGAAGCAATGTCATATGGAGGATGGAGCAAGCCTCTTTTCAGCTGCTCCAGAGACTAGGACATGGAACAATGGCTTCAAACTTCAGGAAAAGAGATTCCATCTAGGTGTTTGGAAGAACTTCTTGACTTTAAGAGCAGTTTGATAGTGGAATCTGCTGCTGCTTGGGAGTGTGGTGGAGTCTCCCTCTTTGGAGGTTTATAAACAGAGGCTGGATGGCCATCTATCGGGAATGCTTTGATTGTATCTTCCTGCATGGCGGAAGGGGGTTGGGCCGGATGGCCTTTGGGGTCTTTTCCAGGTCTGCGATTCTATAATGGTGTGATTCTATGATCTTGTAAGTCAGCAGGTGCTTCTAAACTGGACCTCACTTATGTTCTTGAAATGTGTTCTTCTTGTGTGATTTCAAGTTATTTCCAACTTCCGATAACCTTAAGAGGGAATCGATCATGGGGTACTTTTTTGTCGGTAAGATGTGTTAAGAGATGGTTTGCCATGGCCATCTTCTGAGGCTGAGAGAGTGACTTTGTCACGCAGGATTCGAACCCTGCTCTTCTAGGGTCCTCCTCTAGCGCCGAAACTCCTACTACATACTGGCTCTTGGTCTCGACAAACCCCGTCCATTTTGTCGTCATGTAATGGTTTTTCCTGTTGCTTCCTTTGTCTCCCCCCCCCCTCCCCTTGCCAGGAAAAATCCTTTAAAGGAAAAAAAATGGAATCATTGCACGTTGCTTTTCTCCAGTGTGAACAGTAGGAGCCTTTCTCTTCGTTACGAACGTTTAGAATAACCTCACGCTGCTGGTGCCCAGAACTTCTCCTGACCGCAGGACAATTTCTTGAGCTCCGTGCTGGTGAGCGAAGGGCTCCAGCAAGCGAAGCGAGCCAGAACACCCCAGATGGCAACTGTATTTGTTGTTTTTTGCTTCGTTTCCTCATTCACCTCTGGCTGCTTTGCCATTCCAGGGCTTTTCCTTCTTGGAAAACCTGCTGGCTTCTAAGGCCATTTCCGCACGAGGCTGTTAGAGCGCGACGATTCCACTTTCGACCTCCTATGGAATCCTGGGGTTTGCAGTTTCGGGAGGGGCCGGCCGGCCCCTCCCGAAACTGCAAACCCCAGGATTCCATAGGAGGTCGAAAGTGGAATCGTCGCGCTCTAACAGTCTAGCGCGGAAATGGCTTCAGTTGAGCGGAGAAGTGTCCAGGCCAGTGGAGCAGAATTAGAGCTCAAATATTTTTCTTCGAGCTCCCCTTCTGATTTAAAGCGTTTGCGTGGGGGAAATAAACACAGCCCGCACACCCACCTTTTTGGTGAATAAGCAACCGTGGTTGCCCCGTCGTGTCTAGTTTCGCCCAGACACTGCGGGCGAAAGACGAGAAAATCACTACCCGGCTCTGGTTGGGGAGTGGAGCTGGTGGGGGAGAGAGAGATTTCTTTTCCAAGAGATCTGGAGCGTCTAAGTCGCTTCGCCACTCAGCTGGTCGTGCGTGTGAATTCCGTTGTAGTTGCACGTAAACAACCCCTCGCAGCTTGTCTGTACCCTCCCGCTGTCTCGGTTTCTGTCCTCTGTTGTCCCACTGGGTCAGCGGCTTTGAAAATGTCCCGGTTTCTCTCTCCACCTCCCACTTTCCCCCTTTGTCTTCCTTTGTGCAAATGTGAGTTCCCAGTGCAGGAGAAGTTTGCGCTCTCAGTTAACTCAGCAGAAGGGAGAGAAGAGAAGGAGGTAGAATTTGGCCTTCCTCTATAGCACATGTGTCAAACATAAGGCACCCGCGGGCCAGATCCGGCCCCGCCAGGGTGTTTCATGTGCCCCTTCCGCCTCCCCTGCAGCTGCAGCACTCCCCCCGCCTGGTGAGCCCGATCCCCACATTGCGAACCCTCAGCTACCGGTATTCTGAAGAGTGGCCCAGAAACCAGCGCTCGCGATCTACTTCTACTTCTGACTGCTCCTCTGTCCAAGTCTCACCGTCAGAGCGTTGCTGCAGGTAACCATGGCAATGCTCTGTGCAGCTCACAAGAGTGGGACAGAGGAGCAGTCAGAAGTAGAAGTACATTGCGAGTGCTGGCCTCTGGGCCCCTCTTCAGAATACCGGCAGCCGGGGGCCCGCAATGGTGGGATCGGGCTCGTCAGGTACAGAGAGGGGCAGGGGGCCGGAAAGAGCCACAGGGGAGGGAGGGCAGAAACAGGCACAGGTAATACTTGTCTGCTGGTTAAAAAAAATAACTTTCTGTTTTCAAAACTCATTTTTCAATAAATTCTACAATAGCTGTACACTTGAATATCGGCTTGCCGTTATTTTTCCCAGGCAGAGCTACTTATTACTTAAACCAGTAATAATCAGACGCAGAGGCAATTGTTTAATAGGATAAAAGAGTAGATACATTTACACAATCTTACAGATACAACCGGCCCTTTGAGGGCAGCCATATTACTGATGTGGCCCAAGATGAGATTCAGTTTGACACCCCTGCTCTATAAAGTCAGGCGAAAGCAAACTGCTGCAACCTGTTTGGGGTTTGCACTCACCTCATCAGGAGCGGACAAAATCTTGCCTTACCCAGTTGGCTCGGGCAAAAGCAAACTGCTGCAGACTCTCCGGGCTTGTGTGCTCTTCCTCACTCATAACTTTTGCCTTCTCGAGTGTGCTCTGATGTTGTTTAGCCACACGTGTCTCAGGCCATTTCCGCACTAGACTGTTGGAGCGCTATTATTCCTGCCTATAAAATGCAAAGTCCGGGATTCCAAAGGAGTTCAACACCTTTGGAATCCTGGGGTTTGCAGTTTAGGGAGGGGCCTTTGAGGCCCCTCCCTAAACTGCAAACCCCAGGTTTCCAAAGGATGTTGAAAGTGGAATAATACCGCTATAGCAGTCTAGTGCGGAAATGGCCTCAGTCTTTGTCTGTGAATTGTTGCAGGACGTGCTCACCCATTTCTTCACTGCAAGGAGGGATATTCTGCAGCTGTTGTCACCGAGAAGGAATGAGGCCTTCGGAGGCTTTCCAAGTGGTCAGACTCTTTTAAGTGGCTTTTGGTGGGCATCCGGCTTTCTGGCACACGTTCGCCTTAAGGCCAAAGCGTGGAACAGATTAAATACCTGTATTTAGCTCCCAGATTGATCCCGCTTGCCTGCCTCTTTGGCGTTGCCACGTGTGCTTGTGTTGTTGCTGCTGTTAAGTGCCGTCAGGTCGGCTTCCGCTTAACAGCCGCCGTGCGAAAGAGCAGCCTCCGAGGTTCTTGGTCATCAGCTGCCCAGCTCAGCTCTTAGAAATTCAGGACAGTTGTGGCTTTCTTGGTTAAGTCCGTCCACCTGTAAAATGGGGTCTTTCTCTTTCCTTACTACCATCTGTTTTTCCTAGCAATTTTGTCTTTTCCCAAAAGCCACGTTGACTCAAGATACAAAATCACAGAGCTGGAAGAGACCCCAGGGGCCACCCGGTCCAACCCCCTTCCGACACAATCAAAGGCGGTTTCCGCACCACACCGTTACAGTGCTGTTATTCCACTTTCAACATCCTATGGAATCCTGGGGTGTGCAGTTTAGGGAGGGGGCCTCCCAGCCAGAGAGCTCTTTGGCCTTAGCAAACTACAAACCCCAGAATCCTTGGTGGATCCTTGGAGTCTGTTCTCCCCACCCTGCCTTGGCCCGCTTCCCACAGACAGACATACACTCATGTTGATTTTTGCAATTTTTCCATTTTGCGGGGGTCCTGTGCCCCTAACCCCAGCAAATATGGTGGGCTGGTTGTAGTTTGAGGCCATTGCTCCGTGTCCTAGTCTCTGGAGTAGCAGAAAACTAGCTTGACTCCATCTTCTTTATGTCATCCTTTGAAATATTTAAATATGGCTATCATGTCACCTCTGAGTGACATGGCCTCGCTACCCTAGGGCCAGTGTGGGCAGAGTGGTTTGAGTGTTGGACTATGATTCTGGAGACCAGAGTTTGAATTCTCGCTCAGCGATGGAATCCCACTCGGTGGCCTAGGGCAAATGCCACTCTCTCAGCCTCAAAGGAAGGCAATAGCAAACCTCCTCTGAACAAATCTAGCCAAAAACCCCATCTGACAGGGTCCCCATATTGGAAACAATGCGGTGTAGTAGTTAGAGTGTTGCACTAGATCTTTGGGAGACTGAAATTAAAATCCCCACTCACCTGTGGAAACAGACAGACAACAAATTCCCAAAGAAGAATTTATGGAGCTCCTAGTCGTGCAAATGACTTACAGGCATGTTTTTGAACACTCTCAGCATTTAGGTAAATACTAATTGCAGCTCTTAAAGAGAGCCAGAGTACTATAGCAGTCTGAGGGCCTTTCCGCACTACACTGTTGTAGTGCTACTATTCCACTTTCAACATCGTATGGAATCCTGGGATTTGCAGTTTAGGGAGGGGCATTTAGAATTCTCAGGCAGAGAGCTCTTTGGCCTCAGTAAACTACAAACGCCACCATGACACAGGATGTTGAAAGTGAAATAATAGCACTATAACAGTGTGGTGCAGAAAGGCCCTGAGTATAGCATTACAAGTCAGGAGACTGGGTTCAAATCCCCACTCAGCTGTGGGTAACACTGGGTAACCGTGGGCAAGTCACACTCTCTCAACCTCAGAGGACTGGAATGAGAAACCTCGTCTGGAGGTGATCTGGCAAATAAAAAAGTGTCAAGACAAGGCAGTGTAGTGATTTGAGCGTTGGTCTAGGACTGTGGGGGACCAGGGTTCAGATCACCGATTAACCCTAGAAACCCACTGGGTGACCTTGGGCCAGTCACGCTTTCTCAGCCTCAGAGGAAGACAGTAGCAAACTTCCTCTGAAGAAATCTTGCCAAGAAAACTCTGCCTTAGGGTTCATCTTAGGGTTGCCATGAAATGACTTGAAGGGCCTTTCCACACTACACCGTTATAGTGCTATTATTCCACTTTGAACTTCCTACGGAATCCTGGGGTTTGCAGTTTAGGGAGGGGCCTTTAGCATTCTCAGCCAGAGAGCTCTTTGGCCTCAGTAAACTACAAATCCCAGGATTCCACAGGATGTTGAAAGTGCAATAATAGCACTATAACAGTGTAGTGCAGAAAGGCCTGAAGGCACACAACAGCAGCAGCTTCCAGCTGTGTTATAATCTGGGTTCTCCCTCATGGGCGCCCGGCTGCTGCCTTTGAAATGTGTTGTGAGGGATGATTCTTGCAGACTGAGGCCTTGCTGTTACCTCTGGATTGCAAACTGTTACCCAGAATGATGCCCCAGCTTGCTTTCCTTGCATTTTCTCTCTTCCTTCCTCTCTTTGTTCTCTTTTCTTCTGTTTATTTTTTTTTCTTTGCCCACCAGCTTAGAGCTGCTCAGAGAACTGGCTGCTGGAACTTGGAAAAGTCACTTTTATAGACTCCCCGCTTTAGAGTGTCAGTCCAAAGGCACCAGATCCCACCCCAAAGAATAAAATGCAATTTAAAAAGATTTTAAAACTCATTAACGAAACAACAGTTAAAATACAGCACCTCCTAGCCTATTCTTTAGGAACTTTCTGGTTTCAAGCCCTGTCTGAATAAAAAGAGTTTTAGCCTGCTGCCAGAAGGACCACAAGGAAGGGGCCATTCTGGGCCATTTCTGCACTGAACTGCAAACCCCAGGATTCCATAGGAGGTTGAAAGTGGAATAATAGCACTATAACAGTCTAGTGCAGAAATGGCCCTGGTCTCCTTTGGGAGGAAGTTCCAGAGTTTAGCCCTCTCTTACAGCCTCACTAACCATGTTTGTGATGGTGCTGAGAGAAGGGCTTGATTTTGCCGTGTTTGGGCAAAAAAGTCTGAAAATCAAAGTGAAAAAAAATAATATTTTCCCCTTGATATCTGGGGGCCCTGCCATGCCCCATGGCATGGACTTTGCCTTCCCCTATTACTCAGGCCATTTCTGCACTAGCCTGTTACAGCGCTCTTATCCCACTTTCAACATCCTATGGAATCCTCAGTTCCCAAAAGTCTGTTGGGTTTATGAGTAGTTTCCTATCTCAAAAAGGATGCCGTCTTTTCCTGTGTGTGTGTGTGTGTGGTTTGTTTGGTCATGATTTCATTATCTTGACCTTGCACATCCACAGCGAGCATTGTGGTTTGTAGATTTCTCCCTAGGCAGAATCCTTTCCGTGCAGTTTTCTGCTTTTGAACCTCTCTCCCTCCATAACAAGGAATTGCGTGGGTTTCTAGAAAAGAATATCCTAAATTGATCTTCCTCCTCTAAAAAAAAAAAAACCCTCTGGAATTATAGTGGATTACAGTTCCCATCTTCCCAGCCATGGTGTATGGGGATGTTTGGAGTTGTAGTCCAAGACAAATCATAGGCGAGCTGCTGACTGAGAAATTTTGAATTTCATCCAACATGAACTAAGAGATGGTTCTGAAGATGCGGTCTCTAAATATTTTGGACTTCAGCTCCCCAAGATTACAGACTGTTAGCCATGCTGGCTTGGGAATTCCAGCTGTTGCAATTCCAAAACATCTGGAAGGCAAAAAGTGGGGGAAACTTTTAGAACAAACCTTGTCTTCTCGTGTGGTTGGGAACATCTGTCCAGTCACTTTAGGATGCTGGAACAGGTTGGCTTTTAGTCTCATCGAACTAATTCTTGTGGAAGAGGCTTCTGTGAGTGGCTGTTAGCTCTGGTAGCTGAATGGAGCCTCCATGTTCAGCAGAAGTATACCTGCAAAGACCAGTTGCAAGCCTTGTTACCTTTAAGCACTGCACTTATGGAAAGAGAATACTGGACTAGATCAGGAGTGGCAAAGCAGGGCCCGTGGGGCATTTTTGGGCCCCCCAAGGTCACTTTTGAGGCCGCCCAGGAGGCCTATATTCTGTCCTCTGGTATTTTCACTAGATAGCAAGTAGTGGATTGGACAGAGTCTTAAGCTATTTCCGCACTAGTCTGTTATAGCGCTCTGATTCCACTTTCAACATCCTATGGAATCCTGGGGTTTGCAGTTTAGGGAGGGGCCAGCCGGCCCCTCCCTAAACTGCAAACCCCAGGATTCCATAGGATGTTGAAAGTGGAATCAGAGTGCTATAACAGACTAGTGCGGAAATGGCCTTAGTTGGAACCGTTGGGCTCTCCAGACCAATTGCACACTGCAAATCCCATCAGCTCTATTGAGCATAGCCAATGGAGAGGAGTGCTGGAAGCTGCAGCTCAACAACATCTGGAGGGCTGCATAGATAGAAGAAAGGATGCTGAATGTGGAGTTTTTGGTGTGATCCAACAGAGTTCTTTTTACTCTCTTGGAACCCATGATGGTTGTACCATCTCCCTTTTATATGTCACTAGGGAAAAATTACTTTTGTGGAGACACCTTTGAGAACCCCACATCCAGCATGGCCATGCTGATTGGTGCATTCTGGGTATTGCAGTTTTAAAAAAGGTAGGTTTCCCCCAAGCTCTGCTTTCTGAGGGAGCTCCTAGCATGTTTCTGACAAGCCTTTCTTTGGAACGCTTCTGTTCCAGCCAGACCTTCCGCCCGCCCGTGCTGGGCCAACCCTGGCCGACCCTTCCAGAACTTCTGTTCCAGGCCACAAGCTGGCCGGGAAACATATGGTTCCCTGCCTGGCCTGGATGCCTTTAAAAAGGAACAATCAGCAAGGGAGGAAACGGTTTATTTAGCCATGAAGATAATTGGCTGCAGTTGTGTTAGCCTCCTGCCCTCTACACACACACACATACACACACACACACAGCTGTTTTATTACAGATGATTGTTCTCTGCAGAGAGCCAAGGTTCAGGAGAGGGCAAAATGAGGACATCACCTTCCCCAAATAAGAATCCAGCCCCCTGCTGAAATTTCCCTTCAGTTTCCAAATTTGCGGCATTGGAGTAACTTAAACCTCCAGTTGAACATTTAGAAAGAGTTTAAATACCCAAAGGAAAGGGGCAGGCACGATGATACTAGTGGAATGCAAACACAGATCTAGGTGGGAATGGTTTTCAACACTCTGTGCAGGTCTGCCTTTGAAAAGTGTTTGGAAACTTTGGCTGGTCCAAATGGCTACAGCCGAGCTTTTGGCGAGAGGGTGTTTTGGAATGGGTGTTGTGCCTGCCCTTGAGTGGTTTAATAATACCGCATCTCGCCAAAGCCTTTGCATCTGATGAAGCTGAGGATAGCTTCCATTACGTATTAAGCTGCCCACTGTATTAAGTCCCCAAATTTCTTATCTGCATCCTCTGTGCTTTGTCAGAGACACCGTCCTTGGAAGTGATAAGTACACTGCCAGCCAGCTGTAATATTTGCTTTACCGGGAAGGATATTATCAAGCTGGAGTGTGTCCAGAGGAGGGCGACCGAAATGCTAGAAGGCCTGGAAACCAGGCCCTATGAAGAGCAGCTTAGGGAGCTGGGGATGTTTAGCCTGGAGAAGAGAAGGTTAAGAGGGGACAGGATAGCCATGTCTAAATATTTAAAGGGATGTCATGATGAAGATGGAGCAAGCCTCTTTGCTGCTGCTCCAGAGACTAGGACATGGAGCAGTGACTTCATACTACGGGAAAAGAGAGTCCCTCCAAACATTAGGAGTAACTTCCTGATGGTAAGAGCAGTTCAACAATAGAATCTGCTGCTGCCTGGGAGTGTGGTGTAGTCTCCTCCTTTGGAGGTTTTTAAAGAGAGGTTGGACAGCCATTTGTCCGGAATGCTTTGATGGTGTCTTCCTGCATGGCGCAATAGGGTTGGACTGGATGGCCCTTGGAGTCTCTTCCAACTCAACAGTTCTGTGGTTCTGTTGTGGGCAGGTTGAAGAATTTGACCCAACTGCTAGAAAACTAACAGCCAGGCACCAAAAGATTTCGGCAAGGTAAACAGAATGCTCGCTTGAATTTTCAAGCTTATTATACCTTTGTTTTTTTAATTGTTGTTACTATTTTGATCATTTTTTAATACTTCAGCATGCCTGTTGTGTTAGAAATGATCGTTTATTTTAGTGGTACTGCTGTTACTATATTTATTTACACTGTGACTTTTCCACAGTCCGGCGCTCAAGGCTAAGCTTACAAAAGTTAAAACAGCTAAAATAATCATATCAAAAGGAAGTTAAAAACAGAATTAAACTAACTGTAGAATTAGAAACGGTCAAAAAGATAGCCATTGAAAAGAAAACAATGAATACTGCAGCAGATTTTACTGTAAATCTGAAGTCTGAGTAAGATTTGACTAAAGATATAAACTTTTAGCCTGGATGCCACTGTGAGCTAATTTGTATTTTTATACGTATTTCATATTTTCACATAATAACTGTGATGGCAGCTGACTGCAAGCAGTGAAGTCACAGCAGTCCAGCCGTTGGGTGTTTTCTTGCACGGTCTGCCCTCGAACGGGCTGTCCCAAAATGTTCCCGAAGGGTGGGCGGGCCTGGCTGAGAAGAAGAGGACAGAGCAAGACAGGGCTGTGGGAAAGCTGCCCTCCCACGGGTCTGGACCGCTTGAAGGCGCCCACCCTGCTTCCTTCGCTGCCCAAGGCCAAGCAGGAGGTTGGACACACAATGCATCGCACCAGCAACAATGAAGCATTGATTCCCAGGCAAGGAAGCTCTCCGGCTGTTGCTAGCGCTGGAGCTGACAATGGGAGTCTGGTGGAGGACAGGATGGTTTAGTCAGCAAGCCAAACTTTTGATTCCCACTCCTCTGGTTTTCTACTCTCCAACTCTTGACTCCCAGCTCCAACTCCTTCTTCAATGGCAAGTGTTGTGTTAATTAGCGATAACAAATTTATTCTACTAAAATGGTAGCAGATGGCATTTCATCTCCACCACGTGAATCGCCAAGGTGCATAGGGCCTTTCCGCACAACACTGTTATAGTGCTGTTATTCCACTTTCAACCTCCTGTGGAATCCTGGGGTTTGCAGTTTAGGGAGGGGCCCTTAGAATTCTCAGCCAGAGAGCTCTTGGGACTCAGGAAACTACAAACCCCAGAATTCCACAGGAGGTGGAAAGGGGAATCATAGCACTATAACAGTGTAGTGCGGAAAGGTTGAGAAAACATAAAATATACTTTTTGACAGTGACAGTAGTTTGGCAGTGGAACCAGTTGCCTGGAGAGATGATGGGGCCATCTTTTCTGGATTGCCTTCAAAAAAAGCCTGGAGAGCTACCTGATGGAGATGCTCTAGTTGGAGATCCTGCACTTGGCAAGCGGTCCTGCTGGCTCTGTGATTCTATGGTTAAAAGTTCTCAGGAAAAAAAACATTAATACCCCAAAGGCACCAGATCCCATCTGATTCTGGAAGCTAAGCAGGGTCAGCCCTGGTTAGTATAGGATCATAGAAACATAGGGTTGGAAGAGACCACAATGGCCATCGAGTCCAACACTTGCCATGCAGGAACAAACACTCAAAGTACCCCAGCAAATGGCCGTCCAACCTCTGCTTAAAAACTTCCAAAGAAGGAGACTCCACCACACTACCAGGCAGCAGCATATTCCACTACCAAACAGCTCTGACCATCAGGAAGTTCTTCCTAGTGTTTAAGTGAAATTTCTTTTCCTGCAAGTTGAATCCATTGCTCTGTGTCCTAGTTTCTGGAGCAGCGGAAAACAAGCTTGCTCCATCTTCAACATGACATCCCTTCAAATATTTAAACATGGCCATCATGTCCCTTCTTAATCTTCTTTTTGTCAGGCTAAAGATCCCCAGCTCCCTAAGCTGTTCCTCATAGGGCTTCGTGGCTTCCAGACCCTCCACCATTTTGGTCACCCTCCTCTGGACACGCTTCAGCTTGTCAATATCCTTCTTGACCTGTGCTGCCCAGAACTGGACACAGTATTCCAAATGAGGTCTATCCAAAGCAGAATAAAGTGGTATTATTACTTTATTAGTACTTGGGTGGGAGACCACCAATGAATACTTTGTGCTGTGGGCTATATTTCAAAGGTAGGAACTGGCAAAACTGCCTCTGAGGATCCTTTGCCTAAGCAAGCCCCGTGAAATTCATGGTGTTGCCATAAGTTGGCAGATGACTTGAACGCACATACCTGCACAAGATTAAAAGTTCTGAACAAGAAAACTTTCCCAAATTCCAATGAGAGCAAATATGCAATCAACCAGTCAGTTAATATTATAACTTTTTTTTGTTTTGAAGGCTGAGTTGGCACATTTCTGCTGACTCTGACGCCACCCAAATTCCTTCTGACCCCCATGACTCTGATCGCACAGCTCTAGTGGGGGAGGGTGGGATGGGCAGAGGGGAACTGCTGCAACCAGGCCCAGGCCATTTCCACGCTAGACTGTTACAGCGTTATTATTCCACTGTCAACATCCTATGGAATGTTGAAAGGCCCCTCCCTGAGCTGCAAACCCCAGGATTCCATAGGATGTTGAAAGTGGAATATTAGCGCTATAACAGTCTAGTGTGCAAATGCCCCCAGTCTCTGCCTGTGCCAGAGAAGTATGGCTGGAAGATGGTTAGAGAAGAATAGCCATTCTCTGGGATGCAATTTCTGGGGATTCCGGAAGGGGTTCTGTGAGGCCTCAAGTCTCAGGAGGAGGGACCACATACTTTCGGCTCTTGCATTCAGCTGGGTTTTGATGCGCTGCTGCAAAAGAAGAGCCAGTGTAGCATAGTGGTTGGAATGTTGAACTGGGACCCTTGGGAGACTGGCGTTCAACTCCCTGCTCAACCATGGAAATGCACTAGATGACCTTAAGCAAGTCACACTCTCTCAACCGCAGAGGAAAGCAGTGACAGCAAGCCCCCTCTGAATAAATCGTGCTTTGTAAAGCAATGCAATACAATGCCGTGGGAAAAAAGCAGACAACATTGTGCCACTGGGAGCTTTCAGTACAAAAATCTGGCAATGGGAGAAGGTAATAAGATGTGAATGAGACATGAATGTGCATGCAGTGAAGCTCATACACTGGAGAGAGTAAGGAGCATCCAAGACAAAGGCCTTATGGAAAAGATGAGTGGCAATAGGAAGGGAGAGGGAGATATCACTCATGTACACATTAACTGTACTGTAAGTGATGACAAAGTGGCTTCTGTGTCAGGGATGGTGAATTTGCTCTGAGTTTTGGTCTGAACTTTGCAAAGACTCTCCAGGGAGATGAAAGCTATCCCTGCCAAAGAAGGTTCAGCACCTTGGATAATTCCTTTAAAGTTCATATTAAAACCTGTAGTGGATTTGCTAACACAACTTCCATGGGACCGACCAGTTTCCATAGCCCTGTTGGTTGTAGCAGCAGCTCCACACTCTGGATCCTCGGTGCCCTTTGCTTCCTTAGGTTCTTGAGTATGTGCCCCATATGTGCCCATGCACAGGACTCAGATCTCAGAAGATGTTACTTTTTTTAGACTACGACTGCAAGAAATTCCCCGGTCGGAATAACCAGTAAAGTCAGAAATCCTCACTCAGGGGTTTATCAGTAGATCAGTCAATCTACTCCCCCACCCCAAAATAGTGGGATCTTATTCTCTCTGAATCGGAACAAAGCTGTTTGTACAGTCGTATTAAAGAGGTCCCTAAAATGTGAAAATATTCCAAAAATGTGACGAAATCTCATAATCATGCTGGGGACGGAGAATACTTATGATTTTTTTAAAAAAATTCTTCCACTTGGGAAAAAAAGTAGCAAAGATTTATTTCCTTTGTATCTCTACTTCACTGCAAAATAGATTAGAAGGCCAAAGTGGAAAAATCCTTCAGACTTGTGAGATCTTTTTACTAAAACTCCAGATCCACTAAGAAAAGAAGAAAGGTGTACACTTGCAGTTAAAGAACGCTTGAGACCAGCAATTCGTTTGAACTATTGAAACTTATTGGTGCTCACAGTTTTTTGCATAAAGAAATCTAATCCTGGGGCCCTTTCATACTACCCATTGTTAACATTATGATTCCACTTTAACCATCATGATGGCATCCTGTGGAATCCTGGGGTTTGTGGTTCTGTGAGGTTCTCTTGTTGAGAGTTCTAAATACCCTTTCCTGAACTGCAAATCCCAGGATTCCATAGGATGCAGTCACAACAGTTAAAGTGGGATCATAACGCTGTAACTGTGCAGTGTGAATGGCCTCCAGTTGCCCCCCAAGCTTTATTTTTGCAGCATAATTTAGAACTGAGTGGGTTGGTGAAGAATCTTTGCTTAGATGTTGCAAATCACCCAAGGATTTTGTATCCTCCAACTGGCCCAGTTTGGCAGGGACAGTCTCGACTAATCTTCTGTCATCCCACTTTTTCGGCTGCTTCTAAAAGGTCTGTTTATCTTTCCTCCCGCTTTCCCCACTTTTTATCCTCTGCTCATTTCAGTTACTCAGAACTGCAGAATTACTGTGATCTGAATTGACATCGTGGGGAGGAGAAGAGAGGAGAGGCAGAATCTTGCTCTTCCCAGGAGGCTCAGGCAAAAGCAAACTGTCACAGCCTCTCCTAGCTTGTGTGCTCTTTCTCATTAATACCTTTTGCCGTCTTGACCTCATTTTGATGTTGCTTGGCCACGTGTATCGTCGTTTTCATTAGTGAAATGTTGGAGAATATGGGATTAGAGAACCAGTGTGGTTTTAGTGGTTTGAACGTTGAATTGCGACAGTGGAGACCAGGGTTCAGATCACCATTTGGCCATGGAAGCCTGCTGGGTGACCTTGGGCAAATCATACTTTCTCAGCCTCAGAGGAAGGCTAAGGCCTTCCTCTGGTGCTCTCTGATGAAATCTTGCCAAGAAAACCCCATGACAGGTTCACAAAACAAATAAAAACAGAAGCTACAGATTCTACTTTCTCTGCAAAACCCCACATGGTGAATGTACAGAAATCCAAACAGTGAAGAGTCTCATTGTATTCACACTTCTCCTCGCTGGAGTTTCCTGACACCTGGGGAATCCTTTTTTCCGTCTGTGATTCAAATGTTTGCAAATGCTCTTTCTGTTCTTAGCGGATTTATCAGTAGCTCAGCTCCAGCGTCAAATCTAGGGCCTGTTCTCTCAGAATCTGATGCTGGTTCTGAGGCAGTTCTCTTAACCATACTCAGAAAAATGCTTGGGATTCCAGCCTCTGCCTGAGGTTGTGGATCTTCTTGCTGCCCTGTTCTTTGCCCCTTTCTCTTCCCCTCCCACAGACTGCTTTGCTTATTTGTCTCTCATTCCAGAGCTTGGCTTAGCTGTCTTTCCTGTTTATCTTGGCTCCTAGCTGCCTGCTGTTTGTCAGTCTCTGAGCCATCTCTCACTTATTCTTGTCATGGGGGGGGGTACATAGGGGTTGTGATGGAAGGGTGAGGACAGAGGATGCATTAGCAGCATCCGCAAGGGGTGTGGGTGTGGGTTTCCCTTCCCCAGAAAAACTTAGCAGAGAGTAAATTTCACCAGGTTGGTCACTGCTCATGGCAAAATCCACTTACTGATCTGACAAAGAATGGGAAAAAAATCTTACTGTGATACATCCTCTTGCCAGGCTGGCCCTGCTGTTCCGTCCCTGGGTTCCTGTCACTCACTTTGCTCCTTTCCCCCCATCCTTTCTGGACTGTGTACTTGGGCCTCGAGGTGACCCCCCCATTATGGACCAGAGGCTGTGTTGTTTTGGTGGGCTTGCTGCAGTAAGTGTGCCCAGGCCCTCCACCAAACATGATATGAACTGACAGAAACAGTGGCAAAGCAAACAAGTGGAAGTTTGTTAAGACGCAAGAAAATAATGCACTAACCCTTGAACAACTACATCACTTACAGCTCCCCAAAACCATAGCCAGTCCTTTCCTCTGTCTGACTCTCCTGTCTCTATTCCATCTGTTTCTTTTTCAAATCTGTTTCCTGTCTCTGCCTCAGCTTCTCCCCATCTCCATCCGCCTTCTAACAGAGACAGGCCTCCGTTTTGTAACATTTCCTCTCTGCAGGCGCCCCTCCTTCATTCATTCCCTGAACTTCAGCCACATTTGCCCAGCTCCTCTCTTTAGGTTGCCATTAAAGGTTGTGCCAGGACTTCATGCCCCATGACCACCACACCACATACTGCCTGCCCCAGCGGAATTTTGTGCAGCCCTCTGTGATTGCTGCCCACATTATTCCCAGTGTCCTTGCTGTGGATGGTTTTGCCCCCCGCCCAACCTTGGTGACTTTTCTCCCCTATGCTTGCTCTGATAACGTTGTTTGTTTTTGTAGCACCATCAATGTACATGTCATTTTACAAATAAAATAGTGACATCAAACAGCCAGCCCTGCCAAAGGCGTACAGTTTAAAACAAAAACACAGAGGAAGGAAGTAGTAACGCAAATATAAAACAGAACGGTTGTAGAACAAATTATCCAGAGAGAATGCAAAAAAAGTGACACAATGTAAATGAAGGCAAACTGACAGATACATATAATCAAAATATGCAAGCTGATGAAACAGTGCTAAACTATGGCCATTTCCGCACAACGCTGTTACAATGCTATTATTCCACTTTCAACCTCCTATGGAATCCTGGGGTGTGCAGTTTAGGGAGGGGCCTTTAGAATTTGCAGCCAGAGAACTTCTTGGCCTCAGGAAACTACAAACCCCAGAGTTCCATAGGAGGTTGAAACTGGAATAATAGCACCGTAACAAGGTAGTGTAGAAATGGCCTAAAACTCCAAAAGCTTTGGAAAACAAAAAAGGTTTTGATAGAGATGTAAAAACAATGCAGGAAGGAGCAGTCTGCAAATGTTCAGGGAGGCAATTGCACTGGTGTGGAGCAAGGAGTGAAAAAGCCAGGAGGAGGCCGAGCCGAGGAAGAACAAACTCTTGGTTGAGTGGGAAGCCTAGAGTTCCTATAAAACAGATCCCGAGTAGACTGGTAAAAATAAATTAGGGGTAAAAGATGTGGGCCGGGAGCTGGGTGATGTGGGGCTTTGAAAATTAAAACAGGAAGCTTATCTTTAAGTAGATGAGCAAATTATCGATAGCAGGCTTTGGTGAATAGCTTCTGTACTATTTTATTTGTATTAATTAATTACTGACTAGATTTGACTTTGCTGTAAAGAATATAATAAATATGTACATATATTCATATTTCAGGATCTGTATTGTGTTAGGGAAATACTCTACAATGATTGGGTAGGAAGTTTATTTTGTTTGTACTGTTGCAGTGCACTGCTGTGTTGTTGTGTTTTTCTGGTTCTTGGTTTTTTTTTTCTTTTGTTGGTAGATAGATGTTTTGTATAAAGATGTTTTTGTGCTTGTCTTCGCTTTAAGGCCTTTTTCTCTTTTTTTGCAACAAATTATTTTAAAAGAAGCTTATACTAAATCCTAAATGGAATCAGCAACCAACAAAACGATATCAAAAGTGGGGTAACTGGATCAAAATGACGGCCCCCAAAAGATAATCTTAGCAGCAGAGCGCTGAGCCATGTCAGTAGCATATAATGATAAGAGCAATAACAGGAATAAGTGTACAGTAGTGACTCCCTCCCCACCTCTTGGGGGCCGCTCTAGGAGGCGGTCTCAGAGAGCCTGCCCTCTGAGCTGTGGGGCCCAGAGTGTCCCCTGGGAGACGCTCTAGCCGCTGCTCTCAGAGGGCCTTCTCCACAAAATGGAGGGAGGGACTGGTGCTGGAGGTGGGCGCTGAGAGAAAACAAGCTTAAGGCAGTTAAATTGGAATAAATGTACCTAAAGCTGAACTGGGAAGGAGTGACGTTTGAGGGAAAAGGTGAAAAATGAGGAACACGTGTGAGTCAGTCAAAACATACAACATGGCCGCCTAGGCAACCCCTGAAATGGGCCTTCAGTGTTTGTCTGTGGCATATGTTGTATAGATGCTGCTCTGGTTAGACCTGCTTTTGTCCAGGCTGGCATTCTCCAGACGTGTTGGGCTACAGCTCCCATCATCCGCAGCCTGCGGGCTGTATGTGGAGGAAGTCCGGTTTTCAGTGTGAGGCCCAGGCTCCAGGCTCTGCTTGGCCCCAGTTCTGGGTGGCCTTGGATCGGTCTTTACCAGCTTAATGAACTTCCAACGCTTGCCTGGAAGAGGTACGGTTTTGGATGATAACTCCCAGACTCTCCCCAGCTGCCGTGGCTGTGCCAGCTGGGGAAGATTTTGAGAGCTTATAGTCCAAAAGGTAGCCTCTCCCCCCCCCCCACAAAGCTCTGCCTACCTCACAAGGGGGTTGTGTAAAAATAAATACCCTGTGGAGCCAGGGAGAGTGAAAAAGATTGTGTTACATGTTACTTTGAAGGCTGTAGTAACAAGATGAGAAGGTAGGGTAAAAACTTCCAACTAATTACCAGTTGTGATTAGCTGTCATGAGTCCTAGCTTTGGAGAAAAGATCAGGTATAGATGCTGAAGCTGATAAAGATAATAGTAAGAATGATGCCCACCTATATAGGGGGAAGGAGGCATTTCCACCACTGCCTTTGTGTTTTTGCATGATCTGTTGAGAATGTGAAATTGGCATATCTAGCTAGTGCCCAGGATAGGGGGTAGCTGTTGGCTTGACACAGCAACTGTCAGTCCAAGTGAAGAAGAATGAGGGTGGGGAGGTAAGGAGAGGTGCTGAATTGAGAACCAGGAGCTAGTGTGGAATATGGTCACTGAAAGACTGATTTTTCAACCAGGCTATTCCTTGATTTAAACCAAAGGTGCCAAGGGCAGACAAATCTAGGGCACTGCCCTTCCCCATAAGCATTCTGCCCTCCCAGTGACATTATCCTTCACTTCCCAGATGTCTAGCCTCGTAGCAACTGAAAACTTCAGCGTTTTAAAGAAGCAATTAAGGCATCCAGGGCAAAGAGGCAGGCAAAGCAACCAAGGTAACATGAACACAGCAAATAGAAGAGTTCTAGGTGAGAATGATTTTCAGTGTCACTCTCTGCAGTGCCCCGCCCCTTGTTGTACACCTGAAGCAGACAATGAGATGACAATGCTAGCCTACTGTAAGGATTTGTTGTAAGGTTCATAGAGAAACCAAGTCCTGTGACAAATGGTTCAAAGAGCTGAGTATGTTGACTCTGGAGAAGAGGACATTGAGAGCTGATTGGAGATGGCCATATTTCAGTATCTGAAAGGGTATCGCTTGAAGATGGGTTGAGTTTGTTTTCTGGATTCTGTTAAAGGAAATTCTGACAAAACATTAGGGGGAACATCCTGATGGAAGGAGCTGTTCTATGGTGGAATTAATGTATTCATGCTGAAAAGGAAGCAAAACTGAGATGGCTAAAAAAAAAGACAGGTGGGTGAAGGGAATTAAGCAGGAGAGAGAAGTGGACAGGAAGCAAAAAACTGAGGACTGTAAATGCTGAGAAGCCAGGCTTATATTCTACTGATTGTGTTAAAAGGCAAAATTATATCCCCTATAAGGCTGGGAAGCTGTGCTCTATGAGGAGTGGATTAGGGAACTAGGTATATTTAGCCTGGTGAAAAGAAGTGTAAGAGGTGATATGACAGCCAGGTTTAAATATTTGAAGGGATGTCATATGGAGGATGGAGCAAGCTTGTTTGCTGCTGCCCCAGAGACTAGAACATGGAGCAATGACTTGAAGCTACAGGAAATGAGATTTCACCTAAACATTAAGAAGAACTTGAGGGGAAGAGCAGTTTGGTAGGGGAATGCACTGCTTGGTAGTCTGATGAAGTCTTCTTTGGATGTCTTTAAAGGGAAGCTGAATGGCCATCTATTACGAGTGCTTTGATTGTGTCTTCTTGTGTGGAAGAATGGGGTTGGACCGGATGGCTCTTGTGATCTGTTCTAGCCCTTTGATTCTATGATTCTGTGTTCCTAAAGCTACATCTTTTTCTGTACTGAGTGCTATCAGACTCAATTAACTCCCAAGTTTTAGATTAAGTTCATTAAGGATTTTTTGGTGATTAAGTTGGCCCACCAAAATCTCTCTCATCCACCTTGCTGCAGGTTCTGCGTGACTCCTCGCTTTGGATTTTGCTGTGATGTAGCCCTTTGCAGTCTTGGGTCCTATGGCCTGAGTTGAAGACCAGGACACACTGCAGCAGCTGAGTGCTGAGTTAAATGGGTCTGCTGTGACCTTCTGTTCCAAGACAAGCTCCCCTTCCCAGTGCCCCCTGCATCTGGAAGAGGACGGTAGTGCAACAAGGACCAGGGGACCAGGTGGACATTAGGATTAGAAAGACAGAAGAATGACTCAAGTAGTAGAGCCTCAGGTAAGTAAATGCTAAAGATGGAAAGAATAATAAAAAGTGTTCCAAAAAATGGCTGAAAAACATGTTTCTTGAATGTCAGGAAGTCCTAACAAGCAGAATCCTGGAATGAAAAGAATCTTCATAGCTTAGGACTTATTCTGTACATAATTTGAATGTGGTATTGTCGCATAGAAAACAGCATTTTCTGTGCAGGAAACAGCATTTTCTGCTGTTTCTCCGTGTCATATCCTGACAATGGCCTTTGGTCCAGAGTGTAAGTTACCCATCAGGATGATTAGATGTTGTGGCATCTCTGTTTCTTCTAGAGCAAACTACAGTTTCTCATGATCTGCTCAGTCAAAGGTTTTGCTATAATCTATAAAAAAAAAATTCTGTGGCATGTTCCGTTATCCAATATGTGCTTGCAATTGCCTCTATTGCAATCTCTATTGCCTCTTTTTTTTTTTTACCCAGTTTGAATGTCTGGTATTTCTCACTCCATGTAGAAAGAAAGTCTTTCTTATAAAACCTTGAGCGTCACCTTGCTTGCTTGTAAGATCAGTGCAATTGTCCAATGGTTGTCACAATCCCTGGGTTCCCCTTTCTTAGGAACTGGAATTTATTTCAAGTGTTTCCAGTCTGTGCGCTGTTGTTTTGTCTTCTGTGTTTGTTGCCAGAGTTTTGGAATTTGTATGGATTCTATCTCCATAGCTTGGAACAGCTCTGTTGGTGTGCTGTCGATCCCTGGTGATTTATTTATCCTAAATGAAAGCATCTTTCATTTTCAAAAATTTTGGATTCATTGTCAAAAGGTTCTTCCGTGAAGGTGTCTGTCGTAATTGGTGTGTATTAAATTGAAACTTAATCGAGACAAGACAAATGTACTTAGGAACTGAGCCTGCATTAGGTGAGGTTACACTCCCCCTGAAAATGGAGGCTCACAGTTTGGGGGTATTCCTGGATTCACCTCTGAGCCTGGAGGGTCAGGTTTCAGCAGTGACCAGGAGTGCATTTGCACAGTTAAAAGTAGTGCACCAACTGCACCTGTTCCTGGAGAAGTTGGATCTGGCCAACTGTAGTGCATTCCTTGGTTATATCCTGTTTGGATTATTGTAATGCACTTTTCATGTGGCTGCCTTTGAAAAGTGCTCAGAAACTTCATTTGGCCCAATAAGCCAAAGGTTGTTAAATGGGGCTGGATACATGGAGAACACAATCCCCTTGTTGCAACAGCTCAACTGGCTGCCAGTCCGTTTCTGGCACAAGGCAAAGCGCTGGTTTTGATCTATGGAGTCCTGTATGGCTTGAGTCCAGGTTATTCAAAGGACTATATCTCCTTCTATGTGTCCAGTAGAGCTCAAACGCTGTCTGTAGAGGCTCTTCTGTGTCCCAGCACCTTTTCAGATTTATTTGGTGCAAACAGGAGAGAAGGCCTTCTTGGTGGCTGTTCCCACCTAGAAGGCCCTCTCCCTTGGGAGGCCAAGATGGCCCCATTCTTACTGTCCTTCCGTCGGCGAACCAAAACGTGTTTATGCTGCCAGGCTTTTATGAACTGACTAGGATTGGTTATAATGCTGTGTGGTGCTGGTTGTAAGATTTATATAAAGTCTTTTCATGAATTTTAATATTCTTAATGTCTGATGTTTTAACTTTATAAATTGTTTAATTGTGTTTTAACTTTTATACTTTCATTAATGTTTTTGTATAGTTCTTAAATTTGCATTGTTTTAAATGTGTTGTTAGCTGCCTTGGGTGCCATTATTGGGAAAAGGGCGGGATATAAATAAATGAAATAATAATAATATCGTGTGAAATTGATGGTCGAGGATTCTGGGAGCTGTAGTCTCCAAAAAGTAACTTTTCTCAAACACTGGTTGCAACACATTTTACGAAGCTCAGGAGGAATAAGGAATGATGAACAATTCTGGCGGAGTCCTGCATTCCCACCAGGGGACACTAGGTGGCGCCAGTGAATGTTTTTGTGGGTTTGTGTGTGCGTGTTTTTTTCTTTTTTGGGTGTTGGAAGGCAGGAATACCCAATCAAAGTACTCCTGAAAGATGCTCATCCAACCTCTATTTAAAGCAGAAAAGGAAAGTTGGCTGCTTTCTGAGACAGATTGTTCCACTGTCAGACCACTCCTATAATAATGAAGGTCTCCCTGATGTTCAGGTGGATTCTCCTTTCTAATATCCATTGGTTCATGTTCTAGTCTTTGGAACAGGAAAAAACAAGCTTCCTCCATCTTCTACATGACATCCCTCTCAGTCTTCTCTTCTCCAGGCTGAACGTACTATCTCCCTCAGTCATTCCTTGTAAGATTTGGTTTTCAGACCTTTGATCATCTTGGTGACCCTTCCTTTGATATGTTCCAGGTTGTCTCCATAACTTGAAGCAGCTCTGAACTTAACTGGGGCATGTCTAAATGGTTACTAAATAAGCCTCGTTCACTTCAGTGGGTTCAATGCAGTTGGGATGAATGCTGAGTTTAGCCCATGGCTATTTAGATTGCCATTTGCTGTTTACGCAAGACCTTGCCTGGCTGCATAGATCTGTCAGTTATTGTTCTGTCTACACAATGCTCACGGCAAATGCAGCGTGAGGGACCCTTTCACTTAGGATACTGAAGACTGGCTCTGGCATCATCAATGTGCAAATTCATCCCTCAGCTACGTGGTTTTCTTTCTTCCTCCCTACCCGCTCCCAAAATCAATGTCTTACCATTGTGCTACATTGCCTGGTCTCAAAATGGGCTACCCACAGTGATGCTAAGGCAATTGGTTTAACTCACCTTTTTTGTTTTAGACTCGTTCTCAGTCTGTGGTACCCCAGATATTTTCAACTTCAGCTCCCAGAATTCCTGAGCATTGGCCATACTGACTGGGACTTCTAGGAACTGCAGTCCAGAACATTTGGAGGACCAAAGATTAGGGAGCACTGTTTCAGACAGATGAATGTGATGGTTGTATTTTATTAACCTTTTATTGAGTAACTTTTACCACTGTCTCATTGCATGGCTTTTAATTTAAATTTTTTGGCTGGAACTAAAAAGGTATAGGACATTTACGGACAAATACGTAAGACAATACAGTCAGCCCTCCACACTTGTGGCTTTCACTTTTGCAGATTTGGTTATTCACAGATTATTTGCTGTCACTTCTGCTGCCCCCGTGCCATTTTTAATGGGGACTGCCAGCTTCATGGGACCGAGAAACTGCGAACGAGGCTTGTAAGTCCCTATGAAAGATGGTGTGGGGCAGCAGTGGAGGTGGCTGGAAGCCCCAACAGCCACCCACCTCTGCCTTGTGAAGGAACCCCGACGCCTCAAAGGAATCCGTGGTGGACTGAATATGGTGATCATATCTTTTTTGTGCGTGAAATGTGGTTTGGGAGGATTTAGAGTTATTCATGGTTTTTTTTCACTTTCATGGGGGTCCTGTGCCACTAACCCTAGCGAATGTGAAGGGATGACTGTAGTTCCCAAGCTTTGGTCCTCCAGATATTTCGGGCATCAGCTGCTTCCCCGAATTCCTGACTGAAGGCCAAGCTGTCTGGGGCTTCTGGGAGCTGAACACGTGGATGACCAAAGTTTGGGAACCACAGATATGGAAACATTCTCCCTGCAGCAATCACTCCCAAAGCCAGCTGGGGTGGGGGTGGTTGTCCTGTTGCAGGAGAAGGCAGTGTGGGGCAAGATTTACATTCTGAGGGCCTCACTTGGCTGTCCGCTTCTAAACTGAGCATACAGCTTCTTATTCCATTTATTCCAGGGATAGGCAACTGCAGCAGACATAGGCCAATACTGAAAAAACAACTGCTCCTTCAAAAGTGTGGGTTTTTGTTTGATGGTGCTGGGGGCACTATTTAAAAAAGAAAAGCAATTCATCTCACCCTTTTTGATTGGGAAAAGTATGGTCCAGGAAGTCTGGAGGAGGTTGAGGGCCACAAAAGAAGCCTTGGTGTTTGCATGTGTCACAGGGGTCACAAGTTACCCACCCTTGGTTTTTTGGATCAAGTCCTAGCTCCTTGTGAGCGGGGAATGATACAGGCCTTACATCATAAGATTTGTTGTGCTGGTCATATGGGAGGAATTTGAGGTGGAGACATAGAGAAGCAGCTTAAAGACTTTTCATGGAAGAGGGGAGAGGATTACAGATTGCTGGGGTCTTTTCCTAGAAATTCTCTTATATCCCTTCTGTCTTTTGATCTCAGTGACTAGAATGTATAAAAAAAACAATTTTTATATTAGCAAGTGGGGGCAAAATGTCGGGTTCTGTACCTGATACACAATTCTGAGCTTGAAATAGTGCAAAATATGATGTTCACAAATAAAAGACCTCTATCACTGTTTTTTTGTTGTTCTTGTTGATGCTTGTTGAAGTAGTCATTTGCTGCTTACCTGTACAGAAAGGTTTTTAATGGCATGTGTCTATGGGCACACCTTTTGAGTTGTGTCTTGTTTTAACCTTCTTGTCAGCTACCTCGGGCCCCATGTTTAGAGAAAGGAAGGATAAGATAAAATAAAGTGGACTTTGGTGGTGGGCGTTAGGAGGGAAGTGAGCAAGCTTCTTGGGAAAACTGCAGGGGATTTATGAAGTCCTCAAGGGAGATTTTACAAGCACTGCAAGCTCTCACTGAAGTCTCTCCTTTGTCCTCAAAGGCATGCTGCTCCGCAAGTTGTGTTTTAGACCAGCACCTTTTTTTTCTACCGGTTGCATGGCAGAACACGGTTGGACTGGATGGTTCTTGCTGTGTCTTCCATTTTTGTGATTCTGTGGCTCTAAGTGATGCTGCGTACTAAGGAATAGATGCTGTGCTGTATTCACCTGGCTGGCAGTACAACATGCCTCGCTCTCCATTGCAACCCAGGATTTCCAAGATCTCCAAGGGGAACGTGTGGGAGGGTGAGATGAGTGAGTGGGAGAGAGTTCTCGCTCACGTGCATTAAAGCGCTGCCTTTTTGCACAAAGGTGAGCCTGTGTGCTCCTTTCCAGGGAAACCAACCAAACTGGCCGAGCTCCCTGCGGAACAGAGCGGCCTGTCGCTGAAACTCTGATGCCACCCACACGCCCGGCCCGCCCGCCCGCCGGCTTGCCTCCCCTGCCCAGCCGGCTGCTGCCTGCCTGCATTGCTAATGAGCTGAATGGTCACCTTCCTCCTCGCATGCCAGGATGGGTGAAGTCATTGTCATGTGACCGAGGAGCCAATTGGGAGACAGAGGGAGAGAGGGAGGGAGGCTGGCTGGCTGGCTGAGAGAGGGAGGGGAGGAGAGAGAGGAAGAGAGAGAGAGAGAGAGAGAGAAAAAGCGAGCAACTTCTGTCCAGATGTTTGTGCACCAGCGGTGTGATGGGCAAACAGCCACCTGAGCCCTTGGAGAGAAACCTGCAGAAGGGATGCAGGAGGTGAGTACGGATGTGGGGACCAGCCTCTGGTCCACCTAGGAGCTGCCCTTTCCATCCCTCGGTGGGATGTCGACAGCATCCAGCTTAGGGCTATTTGGGTGAGGATTTCAAACCTGTCTCACTGGCTTGGGTGCCAAAGAAGAAACTTCTGTTTTCTTCCCCAGCCCTGCGGTGGGCCCCAGGGCTGTTTTTGAACTTTGTATGAGACTGAAACTGACAAAACTCAGGGAGCCCAACTGACACTAAGCAGACAACGGCTGAGAAATCACAAAACAAGGGGGTCTTCTTTGAGGAGGGTGGTGTATGTAGGGGGGGTTGCCTGGAATGATCCAACTACCTTTTTCCAAGTAGCAAAGAGAGTGTGTTTTGTTCTGTCTTGGTTGGGGAGTGTGATGGCTCTCATTTTGGTGTGAACAATGAGTTGTGGTTTTGTTTCTTCTTTACCCAAGAAGTCGTTGGCTGTGGTTGCTACGGGTGTAAAGAATTTCCTGCACAGGCATCAATTCGCAGTGTAGGAAATCACATGTTCTGTGCACTCCTGTGATACTGTCAGCTGGGCATTTAGGTTTTTGCATAGAGAGTTTGCCAGATAGAGCCGCTATGAGCATCATCCAGGAAGCCACTGTTTTAGATGTTGCTTCCTCTATGCACTCATTGGGTCCCTCTCTTGTTCCACCTGCAGTATGACATTAATGTGACTGGCCTACCTGACCAGACTGTTATAAACAGTGATGTTATTTTATGTGCAAATGTTGTGCTTCACATACTTGAAATGTATGGTATAAAAGCAAAGTGTGATTCGTTATTCTGTTGTTCATGGGTTCCACCACACACACTGAATATTCTACCATGCAGGAAACAGTCTGTATGTTTGTCACATGTGTGGTGACTGATTAGTTGCTGGTTTTGCAATCGGTGCAAATGAGTTGCCATGTTCTGCTAGGCAGAAATATCCTGTGACATCAGTGTGCTCTCAAACTATCTCTCATCATGGTCATTACCCCTGGCCTGACCACAGCGATTCCAAGGATCTCTGATTCCATAAAAACTAAGTTCAAGTAGGAAATGATTGCTGGTGGAGACATCTTTATAGAAGACTGATTGCTTCCTTGTGGCAGCAATAGCATTCAGGCAGAGCTTTCAGACTCTCATTGTGAAGCTCAGCCTTTCCCACATCAGATGCAAGATGGCGGTGTGCCGCTGGTGGCTTCCATGCCATTGGGTGGTGAATCCACCCTGGGATTTAGTCTGAAATTTAGAAAACTATTTAGAATGCTGTGTATATGTGTGCATATGTTGAATTTATATCCTGCCTTTCTCCCAAATGGAATCCAAGGCAGCTGAATGGGGTTACCTTGGCTGGCTCCCTTAAAATTCCCACTAGAGCTAGAAGTGGGTTCACCAGTCCACTGATAGCTGAGGCACCATCTGCCATGGGAAGATGGTGTTGGTGGCGTTTGAGGGCACGCATTGTCGCGTATAAGGTGTGATAATTTAAAAGGGGTTTTTCAAAGAATTCCCAGGCAATATTCTATGCAGTGAATTGTGTAATGCCCACTGATAGATTGTCAGGTGAAGTTATGTCACACGCAAGTATTTTAGCTTAGCATGTGTCACCAGCCTGGATGATTGTAAGAGGACATTAGGCAAATGAACAGAAGACAAGGCTACCAATGAGCTACTGGTCAGGATGACTGTGTATTAAACCTCCAGGGCCAGTGGCTGTTCACCTCTGTGTACTGATTTCTGGAGAACCTACGAGCAGGAAGGTGGCATTGTGTCCTGCTTGTGGACTTGCTCAGTATGGCTGGTTGTTCTTATAAAATACATAAATGTGTGGTTTGTAACATATGGCATCCGGCATGCAAGTTTTGTGTAATTTCCTACGTAGCAGAGGTTTTCTCTGTAAAAGATTTTTGAATTTTGTCATGTGTGAAGTTGCTCCTAGATTGGGGTGGAGTTATAATCCAGATGTATCCAGGACCACAAGTTTGACATCCTTGATGTAAGCCAGGAAGGGGCACTGTATGGCTTGCAAGCCACGTGAATCCACCGGGCCCCACTTCTGTGGCCCCTGAAATCCCTCCCCTCCAATCTCCCCAACCTCCCATTTAAAAAAAAACTCAGTACAATTTTTTGGCAGGTTTTGCCTGAAAAAACAAATGAAAAATATCTCTCAAAACATTAAAAAAACATGACTACCCATGTGGCTGCCTCCGAACCTCCCACTGTCACCCAGAACTTCTATTTTCCTTTGTAGCCTGTTTCCAAATTTTGTCAAGAAGTGATGTGATGTTGCTTCTATTTGTCATTTTGAGAAGGACTACAGAAGAAAATGGGAGGTACTGTGGTGGGGGCAGTGAGGATGCCGGATGCTGGAGGAATTGCACCCTGTCCCCCTCCCCCCTTGCCTACCTCTGATTTAGGCAGTTTCTTGGTGTAGCAATTCATGTGGCCCTATTTCTCTCCTCGGCAGACTAATTAAGAGCTTTGCCCTTCCTGGATAATTCTGGTGTTTTCGGGTCATGCCAGCAAAGCATGTGGCCCCCAGACCCCAATTTTGTGGCTCATGAAGCCCCTGGCAGGCCACAAATCCACTGATAGACTCCCCCTGCAAAGCCGTCTTCCCAATTTTTAGGCAGTTTTCGTCTGAACTGCACCCAAACCACCCCAGGTATGAAAGCACACACCAGTAATGAAAACCACTCCACCAAAGTTCTCATCATACCATGTTTTTGGCCACATCCTAACCAATATGGCAACTGGGAGTGACAGCCAGGATGCAGCTGATAGAGGGGATTTGCTTGGATGCCATCAGGAGTGTGTGGCCCATAGTGAGTGTTTTGGGGGGCAGAACGACCCCGCCCGTGAAGGTTCCCTTGCCTTAGATCAGCCTGCAGCAACTAATGTCGTTTATGGGTCCCCCAAACCCCTGAGGGTCAAGACTTTTTTCACCCCAAAATGCCCTCTGGGAGCATGGGGAGCATTTCCACCATGTTTTTACCATCTTGTGGGGGCTTCTTTTTTGAAACAGGAAATGATTTCTGCTCACTTCCTTTTGATTTCTGGGAAGGCCACTTTGCTAGGAAGATGTGCCCTTCTGCTTTATGGTGGCACGGATGCAATTCCTCGGGCTTGGGTTTTAGCAGGGCTGTTTTTAAACAGAAGCTAAATACAGCAGCTCAACATTCAGGTCTGGAAGGCTGCAGTGGCTAATTGGAGACGGCACACTTCTTCCAGTTTAATCTGCGTCTCTAAAGAGGCTTGTTTCAGCCAGTTTAGGATGCGAGTCACTCCTTTGCAGAGACCAAAAGCCCAAATATCAAGGTGTGCAACAAGTCAAGGCCATGGAAGTCCCTTCACCTACCACTACTACCGCCTGAACTGGGAGTGCAAGTCCCAGCAACCTTAGCCAGCATATTCCTACCATTGTCTAACCTGCCAATCCTATTAGTGGTATCCCATGACAAGCAAAGAGAAGTAGAGGCACCAGAGGAACTTGAATAAGAGGCCAGGCAGTTGGGTGAAGCCCATTTATGGCTTTCTTGATGTCCTAATCTACAGTGCCTTCACATGGACGGTAGCTTCCACGTCATTGGTTTGGCAGATCTGAGACAGAGCCTTCTTCGTGGCAGCTCCTAAACTCTGGAACTCTCTTGAGAAGCTAGGCTGTGTGAAAGGTGTGAAAGGGATCTAAGAATCTTAGTGGACCACAAGCTGAAAATGAGTCAACAGTGTGATGTGACAGCTAAAAAAGCCAATGCAGTTCTGGGCTGCATCAATAAGAGTATAGTGTCAAGATCAAGGGAAGTAATAATACCATTCAATTCTGCTTTGGTCAGACCTCACCTGGAATACTGTGTCCAGTTCTGGGCACCGCAATTCTAGAAGGATATTGACAAGCTGAAATGTGTCCAGAGGAGGGTGACCGAAATGGCGAAGGGTCTGGAAACCATAAAGCCCTATGAGGACCATCTTAGGGAGCTGGGTATGTTTAGTCTGATGAAAGAAGGTTAAGAGGGGACATGATAGCCATGTCTAAATATTTGAAGGGATGTCACGTTGAACATGGAGCGAGCTTGTTTTTTGCTGCTGCAGAGATTAGGACACGGAGCAGTGGATTCAAACTACAAGAAAAGAGATTTCACCTAAACGTCAGGAACAACTTCCTGACAGTAGGAGCTGTTCAATAGTGGAATGTGCTGCTGGGAAGTGTGGTGGGTTTTTTCTTTGGAGGTTTCAAAACAGAGGATGGATGGCCATTTGCTGGGGGTGCTCTGAGTGTGCATTCCTGCATGGCGAAGGGTTTGACTCAATGGTTATTGTGGTCTCTTTCAACTCTATGATTCTAATGATTCCAGAAGACGTTGGGGAACTGATCCCTTTACCAGAAAAGGGCTTTTGTGTTAAGGTGCTATATGATTTTGTTCTTTGCTTTTATATGAAGATTTGAAAGGATTTTGACTCTGTAAACATTCAGGAGCCCCGTTCATCTGCTGCCCTGCTCACGTCTTGCAAAACCAGTGCAGTTGTGGTTTCTTTGGTTGATTCCATCTACCCATATTGTGTCTTTTGCTTTTCTTTCTGCCTCCTGCTTTACAGAGCATTGTTAACTTTTCCAGTGAATCACGTTGTCTCATGATATGTTCGAGGTAGTATAACCTCAGTTTAACGGTCTAGGCTTCTAGAGAAATAGTGTAATCTAATGTATAAAAGTCAAAGTTTGTGAGTTTGTCTGTGTCAGGCAGGCATATGATTGGCTGTGTCAGGCGAGAAGACCTCATAAAATTGGCTGCTTGTGAATGTTCTGTGGAATCATGGGGTTGGCCGTTTAGGGAGGGGCCTTTAGAATTCTAGGCCAGAGAGCTCTTGGGCCTGGCTGGTTGCTGTGGAGACAAGGCCTAGCAGCAAGAAGGAGGACAGCGTATTCCTTCGGAAACCAAACCTCTGTATGTTAACAACTCTGAATGCAGATTGGATTGGGGAATATGGAGAAAAGTTGCAGGTACTAGACAAGGCAGTTTGGAGAATCAGAGATACAGGATCTCAAATCTGTGTATTTCAACCGCGTCTAATGCCTAAAGTAAGGTAAGGTAGTTCCTAAAGTATTTCGAACAAGTGTTACCTATGAGAAAATAAAATCCTGGGCAATGGCAGGTAAATACACTAGTATTATTTAATCCTAAGTTTTTGTGGTGTTTTTTTAGCTACTTGTGTTTTTCACTGGTATTTCTCTTTGTCTTGAAGCCACTTTGTGCACCAACTTTAAGGAAAAACAAGATATAAACAAAGTGAACAGATTCTAGAGTCATAAATTTGGAGAAGACCCCAAGGACCGTCCAGTCAAACTCCCTTCAACCAAGCAGGAAGACACAGTCAAAGCACTCCTAACAGACAGCCACGCAGCCTCAATCTTTAAAAACTTTAGAAAAAAAAGGATATTCCACCACACTCCACTGAAGCAGTGTATTCCACTTTCAAACAGCTCTTACCATCAGGAAGTTCTTACTAACGTTCAGATGGAATCTCTTTTCCTGTAGTTTGAAGCCATTGCTCCATGTCCTAGTCTCTGGAGCAGCTGAAAAAAAGCTTGTTCCATCCTCCATATAGCATTCCTTCAAACATCTAAACATGGCTGTCATGTCCCCTCTTAACCTTCTCTTCTCCAGGCTAAACATACCCAGCTTCCTAAACTGCTTCTCCTATGACTTCCAAGTCACCCTGAGATCATCAGCTCTGCTCAGGTCTTGCAGACTCAAGGGAGCCGTGATTGTGTCTGTCCATCTGTAATGTGGCCTTCCTCTCTTTCTTCTTTTTTCTGCCTTATCAAGCATCATTGTCTTTTCTCATGAGTCCTGCCTTCTCATGATATGTCCAAACTACGACACTCTCAGTTTAGTCATCTTGGCTCCAAGGGAGAGTTCAGGCTTGATTTGTTCTAGGACCCATTTATTTCTCTTTTTAGCTTTCCAAGTTATTCATAGAACTCTTTTCCACCACTGCATTTCAACAGATAAATAGAATGGTGGCTTTTATTCCTAGATGTTACAGAAGCTCTCCAGGGTGCTGAATCTATTTTGAGGCCAGGACTCTGTTAAAGTCTGGAGCAAAACCCATGTGAGAGTCACGGCCTCAGTGACGTGGAAGGCACTGGCTGCCCCAGCCTGTAAGAATAATACAAAATCCCTCCCTCCCCCCCGCAACCCAGCTGGGTCAAATGAAGCTTCCACTTCCCACACAGCAGCTGCACTCATTTGCTGCACTCAAATGGAAATGAATTCCCTCCCTAGCAACTCAGAAACCATCAGACCTGGGACGGAGTTGGTTTTTAGACTTGCTTGAATGTCATGGTAAAACATTCCCTGAGTTCATTAAGAGTGTCAGGTTGGGGGACAACTGCCTTCAGTTTCATTATTTCTTAAAGCAGTCTTTCTCTGACTTTGGTCCTCCAGGTGTTTTATATTTCATCTCCCAAAAGCCTGAGCCAGCTGGGCGCATGACTAGGTGTTCTGGGAGTTGAAGTCCAAAATACCTGGAGGAACAAAGATTGAGACTCCCTGCCTCACAAATGCATTGCCTGTTCCCCTTGCCTTCCTGCCTTTAGAATTTTACACTTACAAAACTTTACAAATTCAGACTCTCCTACGCTCCAAAATACTTCTGTATTTCCTGAGACCTCTTCTCAAAGTGGTGACAGGAGACACCACAGCACTTCCAGTTGCCATTTTGAGAAGGGCTGGGAAGACAAAAGAGAGGGGAACCATTCCTGGCAGTAGCTGGGGGCAATTTCATGCAGTTTCACAAATTTAGGGGACTTTCTGCACAGTTCTCCGGTGAAAATTGCTTGAAAATCATGCTGAATTTAAAAAAAAAATTGGCACAGTTTGGGAGTCTCTGGTAGGATTTGTGGGGGCCTTTATAAAGTGGTTGCACAAGAAGGGACCAGGGACTGCATGCACCCTTTGGGATGGACCTTCTTCACCCCTGACCGAGCCTGAAAAAAAGGGAGGGTACAGATACCCTGGCAGTCACTAACCCTCACTAAGTGAACCTAAATTTTTGGAATGATTTATTTCCTATTGTGCACAAGTTGTAGGACAATTTATTCAGGGCTTGAAAAAGCTTCCTTTTTTGGACTACAGATCCCAGCATTCTGGGATTTATCATACAGAAAAGCAAGAGTTCACCCCACCCAGTTCTACATTTATTCCACATCCCAAGGTGTCATATCTAGGTGAGCTAATTCTTCTCCTTTCCCCCAAAACCCAACAGAATTTCCCAACCAGCCTCTCTGGCTCCCCCACCCTACCCCAGAGCTGGCTTCCTCCATTATTTATTTGCACACTCCTCTGAGCTGTGTCCCTCCGGGGCTTGGGAGGACGAAGCTGGCAGC
Source organism: Cyclura pinguis (assembly GCA_030412105.1). NCBI lineage: Eukaryota > Metazoa > Chordata > Lepidosauria > Squamata > Iguanidae > Cyclura > Cyclura pinguis. The sequence goes on from CM059601.1 coordinate 4,904,957, forward strand.
TCGCCCACCTGCCTCTCCGTCACTTCCGCCCGCCACAGCCCTGGCGTGCGTCCTGGATTCCTGTCGTACTGGTGTGGTGACAGGCGTGCGTAGGCAGGGTTTGCCTTCACGTGTTTAGAGCTGCAGGGCTTTCCCACTGTGCTCAGTCTCGATGAGCCGAGCCCTCTGGTATGATGAGCAAGAAGCGTCCTGTGAACCGGTACCTTTCTGCACATGTTCTCAGATCTATCATAGTATCACAGAGTTGGAAGAGACCCGTGCAGTCATGCAGGAATACTCTATTGACGGATGGCCATCCAGCCTCTGTTTACATACCTGCAAAGAAAGAGACTCCACCACACTTCCAGCCAGCAGCACATTCCACTGTCAAACTGCTCTTACTGTCAGGAAGTTCTTTCTAATGATTATGTGGAATCTCTTTATCTGAAGTTTGAAGCTATTGTTCCATATCCTAGTCTCTGGAGCAGCAGAAAACAAGCTTGGTCCATATGACATCCTTTCAAATACTTAAACATATCTATCATGTTTCCTCCTAACCTTCTCTGCTCCAGGCTACACATACCCAGCTCCCTAAACTGCTGTTCCTAGGGCTTCATGGTTTCCAGGCCTTTGAACGTTTTGGTCGCCTCCTCTGACATGTTCCAGCTTATCAGCAGAGTGGTATGATCACTTCCCTTGACCTAGACACTGTACTCCTATTGATGCAGCCTAGAATTGCGTTGGCTTTTTTAACTGCTGTATCACACTGCTGATTCATGTTCAGCTTGTGGTCTACTAAGATTCCTAGATTCATTTCACATGTACTGTGGTCAAGCCAGAAGTCACCCATCCTATATCTGTGCGTTTCATTTTTTCTCTTTCTCTCTCACACTCTAAAAGTTTAGCCCTTTACTCCCACTTTATTCCACTTTATCTACCATGGCTGCATCCTGTGGAATCCTGGGGTTGTTAGTTCACTCAGGCTCTTTGTTAGTTCACTCAGTATAGCTCTTTGGCAGGAAATTCTAAGTCCCTCATGAAATTACAGATCCCAGAATTCCAGAAGATAGGACCTTGGTTGTTAAAGTACTTCCATAATACTGCAGTTGTGTCCTCTAAAAATATGAAGATGTATGTATTTAAATATTTTTGTTCCTCTCTCTTTCTAAAGATCTTGGGGCAGCATGCGATAAAACCAACCTGAATTACTTAAAACAGTGGAAAATTTTAAAAAAATGATTATGAAAGGCCAAAAGCATATTAAAGAAATTAAAAAGACAAAATTGAAGCTGCTCGTAATAGTTTAAAGCAATTTAAAACCAAGTACATTTGAGAGTTTGTATAAAACTGATTAGGAGCCAAAGCCTCAGTCAACAGCTCCCTTCCTTTGCCCCAACACAGGGTGGCAACCTACCTGCTGGTGCAGGTATACCAAGTGATGCCTCCCTTTCCCTTCCGTAGACATTTTGGGTGCAGGGGGCGTGGCTGGGTATAGATGCCCAGAAGGGACGATGTGAAGGACAGCAGAGCTGCGGGTGAAAGCCAAAAAGAGCTCTACCGCTCAGATTTTGTTTTTTCTGCTCCAGCTGCATTGCCAAACATCTCTTGTCCTTTTTGGACAACCTCTTTCCCTAGGGGGTTGGATATTTAAAAAAAAAACTCCAGACCTTGCTTAGGATTGGTTCTTTTCCTCCTCTCCCTCTTCCCGGTTTCCTCGAGTTACTGCTTTTCCCACCCTTTCCCTCTCTCCTTCTCCTGCATTTTGTACCGCTGGGGGGTAGCATTGGGATTTTTCTCACCTCCGCCTTTCTGCCGGCCTGCCTTCCTCTTTCCTGGGAAAGCGCCACCCTGCTCTCCGACGCTGCCGCCACATCGGACGTGCTGTGCTCTCTCTGGCTGCTGAGCCATCTCACAGCATCCCCTTGTGAGAGGCCTCTCCTGCCTGCCATGGCGACGGGATGCAGGAGCAGGGGGCAGTGATGATGATGACCCAGAGGATGCCTGAGAAAGTGTGAGAAGGATTGTCTTGTCGCTCACCTCCAGCTGCCTTTAGGGCTGGTGGGAGTGGGGGGAGGCAGAGCTTGGGGGGGGGCTGCAACCGGGAAGGGCTGACTCACTTACTGCTGAGGCAAAGATGGCCCCCCCTGACACCACTCCCAGGTGAGACCAGGCTGGTCTGGAGTGCGTTTGGCTCTTTCTGATACTGCGGCAGCTTTCGCCTCTGCAAATCAGGGTCCTCCACCTTCTGGAATTCCCAGCCCTTCGTTCTCAGCCGCACGCCATGGGGGAGAAGTCGGATTATCAGCGACTGGCCAGTGGAGAGGAGGAGGAGGAGGAGGAAGAAGAGGAGAACATGGTGGCAGACGGGATTGGGGGCTCCGTGATTCTGGCCCCCAGGCCAGACATACTGCCTGTACCAGCCCAGAGGGTCAGTATGACTGCATGGGAGAGGGGATGATGGGATGACACAGTGATGGGGAGAGAGAGAGAGAGAGATGGATGGCTGACCCTGCTTGGACAGGAACTGGAGGGGGGGTCCTAGCAACAAGAGGGAAAGGAGGGGTGCCAGTGGGCACCAGGAGACTTTTAAGGGAATACCCAGAGCTTTGCGTCAACTGTCTCTTTTAGCTAGCAGGCAGCAAGTTCAAATTCAGAGCCGAAGGTTCATTTTCCTTCTGACATTGGGGACAGCTTGCTGATCTGAGGATTACAGGGAGAGTCATGAGCTCATTGAGGGGATACCAAAGGCCATCTAGTCCAACCCCCTGCCATGCAGGAACCCGCTGCTGCAGCAACCCTGAGAAGCTGGCATCCAACCTCTGTTTAAAGACCTCCAGACATCAGGCTCATCCATCAAACTCATGTGCAGAGGGAGGTGCAGCCCTTGGAAAAGAATTCCCCGGCTGGCACTGAGCATGAGATATACAGTGGTGGTTGGGAAGTTCAGTTCTAGGACTAAAGCAGGGATGGGAAACTAGGATTGACCAATTTTCTGCCCTTCTAGGTCCACATGGACTGTCATAATTTGGAGGGGGTTGCTGGAAGTCCACTCCTGGTTTTGAAAAAAGGGTACTTTTATGGCAAATAGAGCAAGAAGTCCTGTTTAAAAGGTGAATGGCTGATCCTGAAAGCTTCCAAGAAAACCAGTTTGTCCTTTTTTTTCTAGAAAGGACAGTCTGAGGAAATTGGAGGGGCTAGGGCCCCCAAATGGCATGGGGGGCAAATGAAGCCTGAGGGCTATACTTCCCTCACTCTTGAAATAACATTCAGCATTTATATAGGGGTTTTGGAATGGTCTAAGTGCTTTTGCATTAATATGACATGGTTTGCACAACAACCTGTTGAGGTAGGTCTGAAATTGCCACATTTTCTTTTATGATAACAGATCGGGGGACTTGAAGGGCTGTACTTTGGAGTTCCACCTTTAGGGAAGCCAATATTATTTGTCTGTTTTTACTCTTGTGGGTGGGAGGAGAGAGAGAATGAGGGCTTTCCTGCAGTCTCCTGATGGAGACTAGATTTGAACCTGGGACTTCCCGACTGATCCAGCACCTGTGCCACTTTGCTGTGCCAGCTGCTAATGGCTTGCTGCATAATGTTCTTTCTGGTTTTGATTGTAACTGCTTTTATAAATGGATTGTTCTGGTCTCTAGATATTGGCAAGATGCCTAGAATGAAATGAAGATGGAAATGGATATAATCATTTGAGCGCCCAGTGGTGCCAAGTTGCCCCACCCACCCATCTGGGATTGGCCTGTGCGATTTCTGCTCTTTGCAAAGCGACTGGTAGGTGAGGTGGGGTGATACAGAAGCAAAAAAGACAGAAGGCCAGTGTGTGGAGGGGAACCCCCTTTTTAACTGAGCAGACGTATGAAGCTGCCTTGCTCTGAATCAGGCTCTTTATTTATCCAGCCTGTTATTGTTTCTCCTAACAAGGCAGTAGCTATAAAGCTTTGCTGTCTCAGCCTTCATAAGCTGGAAACGGAGGTTGTGATCCTGTATGAAAAATGTGATGTAAAAGTTCTGCAGGTGCAACTACACTACATCTCTTCTCTCCTCTTGTACACATTGTTTGGCCACTGGCAACCCCTGCAACAGCCATTCAGTGGCTGGTGGAGAGCAGGATATGGGGGAATCAAAGAACTATCTCACTATGTCCTTATAGCCAGAAACTGATGGTGACATCATCTGCTGAGATCCTCCAGCATCTCCAGAGGTCTTAGCAAGTGATGTAATAATTCTGCCTCTGCTACGGAAGCATAGCCATTCGCTTCCGGATCCCTTCCCCAGCTCTGCAACCCAGAGTCCAAGATCACATGCAGAGGCAGCGTATCCCAGCCATTCAGTGGCAGGTGGAGAGCTCGGGGAGGGCTCCAGTGGCTAGATGGTGAGCGCAAGGGCCTTTGGTTTTGCAGAGGGAGGAGGGGAATACCACCTTCCACAACAACCCAGAGTAGGTATGTGCAGGCATTCCTTGGACTTAACGCCTGCGTGTGTCACTGACAGGACGGCGGCCTGGAACTGTGACTGTTGAGCTAGAACCCTGTTAATGATACGTGCCAGTGTAAGTATTCTTATGCCAGCTCTTGCTTTTGAGAGGATGTTATACCAGGGTTGTGTGCTGATGCTTGTTGTGAACAGGCTTTTGAACATAGTGTTCATAAAGTGGTTGTGCTTTCTAAAGTGTTGTCTGAGTTCATGCGCTAGCGCACTTTGACCAAGAGCTACCATTGGAGTTGCATAGCGTAAATCTCTGCTTGCAGAGTTATTCATTGATTGTGCTATGTGACCCTTGTGTTTTTGTGGAATCAAATGCAAAACAAGTGTGCATCCGTATGTAGAACTCCACCTTTCTGACTTTCAACCAAATGCAGACATTTTATGTTGGACAGAAATGTCCAGCTGCTTCAAGAGGGAGAGTTACTCGTGTGTAGGACACCAACAGGATTCTGACCATCCGTTAGGAAGGAGTCCCTATCATCTGTTGTACAACAATAGTGCACAGTCAGTTGGTGCAGTCCAGAATATGACCAGCACTATGAATCCATGGCATATTAGCATAGAATCATAGAACTGTAGAGTTGGAAGACACCCGAAGGACCATCTAGTCCAACTTCCTTCTGTCATGCAGGGATACATAGTCAAAGCGCTCCCTTTGACTGATGGCTATTGAGTTTCTCTTTAAAAACCTACAAAGAAGGAGACTCCACTCGAACCAGTACTGCTCTTACCATCAGGAAGTTCTTCTTAATGTTTAGGTGGAATCTCTTTTCCTGAAGTTTGGAGACATTTGTTTCATGTCCTAATCTCTGGAGCAGCAGAAAACAGGCTTGCTCCATCTTACAGACGACATCCCTTCAAATACTTAAACATGGCTATCATGTCACCTCTTAACCTTCACTTCTCTAGGATGAACATACCTGTCAATGTAACATTGGCATATACACTGTGCCGTCTCTGTGTTTGATCTTGGCCTCTGGATTGTAGAGCGTATGCTCTTCCAAAGTGGTCTGAATCAAACCACAATTGAACATGTATCACACCGACACACAGAGCTATTATCTGCAGTGTTTTTAGACTGTGGAGGTGCAGTTCTTGCCACACTCCTTGGCAAGTGGCGTTGCTGTACCCAATGCAGTGAGAAATGATGTTCCATCACTTCGGAGATGTCCCATCCGCCCCTTTTTTGTATCTGGGAGGGCATTGGGCAGGAAGGAAAACCGCTGTGTTTCACTGGCATTTTGAGCCATGGAAAGGTGTTAAATGACCTGGAAAAAAACCCAAACATTTCTTGAGGTTTCGGGGAGTCAGGAGGATTCAAGGGCCACGCTTCGCTTTGCCCACCCCTGTTCTAGACGAAGCTTTACTTACATAATGGCCATTATCAGGCTTCTCTGTTTCCCTACTTGCCATGCTTCCACTGGGATAGTCTGGGGCTTGGAGTTATTAAAAAAAAAAATTAAAAATGGAGGAATTTTTTCATGCTCTGAGCCCATTTAGAGTGATGGACAGACAGTCCTTTGGGAAGCCCAGAGGAAGAGTGTGAACACAACGATGCTCCGCTCTCTCCAGTGTTTGGCCAAGCGGCACAAATTTATCTAATTTAACGAATTTATATCCCAGCTTTCTCCCGGTGGGGGACTCCAGATAGCTTAAAACGTAGATGGAGACAGAATACAATTCAACAATTTTTGGTATAGCATAAAAATTACAAAAACCTGACAAAAACAAATAAAAATCCTATAAAAATGCAAATAAGTAATTCTATAAATCCACTAATTTAAAACAATTTCCTTTTTAAAAGATATATTTCTCAATAAATTTTAACAAAATAACATAAACACTAACTGACATTTTGAACATTAACATTAAAACAAAGCAATAAACTTAGGCCATTTCTGCACTATACTGTTATAGTGCTATTATTCCACTTTTAACATCCTGTGGAATTCTGGGATTTGCAGTTTAGGGGAGGGCATTTAGGATTCTCAGCCAGAGAGCTCTTTGGCCTCAGTAAACTACAAATCCCAGAATTCCACGGGATGTAGAATAATAGCACTATAACGGTGTTGGGCAGAAATGGCCTTAGAAACTCTAAACGCTAACTCATCAGAACACTAACTTAATAACTCACTAAACATGAACTTGCTAAACCAGCAAATGGATCTGACCCCTGCAAACCAGTCATAATAAGAAAGGGAAAATAAGAAAAGACAAAAAAAAAATCTACCATTACAGATCCACCTGTCATGTCATGGATAACTTGCTCTCAAAAACTTGGCTCAGAGTTTCAAACAGAAGCATTAATTTAATAAACAACACAGCAACTTACTTTTCCAAAAGTTGCTGAAACTAAAGTGTCTAGGTTGGTTACAGGTTTTATATCAAATCATACACATTTTGGTGTGCATATCAGTGGTTGGTTAAAGTGGAATGTGTCAAGTCACTCCACCAGCATGGGCATTTTCCCAGGCTTACATTTATTTACATATCTTTCATCATGGGAGTGAGGACAAGTTCCTGTTCCCTTATCTTTGCATAGCCAATTCTCATAACACCTCCTCGCTACTTCGCTGCCCCCCCCCCCGATCTCTTTTCAAATGGCCATTAACCATTTGGAGCCTTGAGACACTTTAAAAGTTTCAACCTGATACGTAGTTGCAGGTAGTAATTAACAAAAAATGCCCTATTTGATCTAATGCAGCTATACTGTTGCATATAGTGATGCATACATATGACAGGAACCGTGCATCCTGACACCACCTAAGCAAACTTACGAAGGTTACTGGTAACCGTATCCACAAATCGTTGCATTGTTTGATTTCTTGTTGCTCAAAAAGTTTGTAAACAATTTCCAGTCTTGAAAACCATTTAAAAAGCATTTAAAACATAATAATAAAGATAAAAGTACAATACCCCCAGAGCCAGCGTAGTGTAGTGGTTTGATCGTTGGACTGCTATGGCCCTGGAAACCAGGGTTTGATTCTCTGCTCGGCCGTGGAAACCCACTGGCTGACCTTGGGCATGTCACACACTCTCAGCCCCAGAATACCCCATGATAGGTCGCCTTAGGGTCGCTATAAATTAGAAACGGGTTGAAGGCAACAACAACCACCACCTCATTACAAGGGCTTTCTGAAAGAGCCAGTTGTGAGCCAAAGGCCCGTCTAAATAAAAAGGGTTTGACCTGCTGGTGGTAAGAAAACAGAGTCGGTGCCAACTTAGGGCCTTTCCGCACTACAGTGTTGGAGTACTGTTATTCCCCTTTCAATCTCTTGTGGGATTCTGGGGTTTGTAGTTTCCTGAGGCCAAAGAGCTCTCTGGCTGAGAATTCCGAAAGCCGTTCTCTAGACTGCAAATCCCAGGATTCCACAGGATGTTGACAGTGGAATAATAGCACTGCAAAAGTGTAGGGTGGAAATAGCCCTAGGCTCCCCTGGGAGGGAATTCTGTAGCCTGGGGGCAGCCACAGACAAGGACCTGTGATGTGGATGTGGCTGAGAGAAAGCCCTCCCTTGCAGACTATAAAACTTAGGTAGGCTCAAACAGAGGCATAACCGTTTTTCACATAGTCTAGTACTCAAAGGTATATTGCCCCTGAACATGGAAGTCGTATATTGTCGTCATGACTAGTAGCCACCAATGGGTCTGTTAGATTTGTTTAATTCCCTCCTTTCTAGTCATTGAATCCAGTCCGTTCCCTTGCCAGGAGAGAATTGTTCACTGTGCAGGAAACTCGTCCTTTTGCTCTCTGAGTCTACTGACAGGCGGGATTCAGTGAGTGACCCCAAATTCTAGGCAGCCTGTGAGAGAGGTGAAAACTTTTAATGAGCTGGCAGGGAAACAGACAAGAGGGAGAGGAGGGAGAGAGAAGAAGCTGTTTCTCCACTGTCACTTGCCAAAAGCGGTGCTTAATATGTCTAAAAAGAGAGGCCGTTCTGCTCAAATCCTTCAGGAAGCCTTACCCTTAAGAACCTCAAAAGAGCCATTTTGGGAGGGGTGAGCAATTGTCAGGGGGACACACTGGCTCCCCAGGGGCTACACCCCCCTGGATAATTCTTTTAAAAATGCTGCCCCCATGACTCCTAGGAGTTGTGGAGGCAATTTTGCCATGTTTTTGGCCCTCCCTGGGCCATTTTAAACCTAGAAGAGGCCTTTTTTCGCGACAGGAAGTCAATTGTTGGATCACTTCTTTTTGGGGGGAAGGGAATGGTGTCTGCTGAGTCTCCGACTCAGAACTTGGGATATTTGGGGCAATTCCACCCCCAACAAAATGTGGGAACCCAATGGGGCTAATATGCAAGGTGCGGCACAGACACAGAACAGAGAACGTACTGACTCACACCATTTTGTGTCTGTGTTTCAATAATGAACTTACCATGTATTGGATTGCTTCTCAAAGAAAATTGTTGCAGTGTTGTATAGACATTTGACATGATAGGGTGTGTTGGTTAGCCTTTTCTGGAATGTAGTAGCCATTGATAGCCTTATCTTCCATGGGGAGTACCATTGATATGCTGCTAGTCTTTAGGCAGTGGGGAAAGAGTTCACTGAACAGATTCTTCTTGGCCACGGGGAGATGAGTTCTGTAACAAACAAATGAAAAAATTGTGCAGGTCTGGAAACCACGAAGCCCTAAGCGGAGTGGCTTAGGGAACTGGGTGTGTTTAGTCTGGAGAAGAGAAGGTTAAGTGGGGACATGGTAAGCATGTTTAAATATTTGAAGGTATGCCAAAGGGAGGATGGAGCAAGCCTGTTTTCTGCTGCTCCAGAGACTTGGACACAGAGCAATGGCTTCAATCTTCAGGAAAAGAGATGCCACCTAACTGTTAGTAAGAACTTCCTGATGGTAAGAGCAGTTTACTGTGGAATCCCCTGCTGCCTGGGAGTGTGGTGCAGTCTCCTTCTTCAGAGGTTTTCACAAAGAGGCTGGATGCCCATCTATAAGGAGTGCTTTCATTGTGCCTTCCTGCATGGCAGAAGGGGATTGGACTGGATGGCGCTTGGGTTCTCTTCCAACTCTAGGGGCCTATGATTCTGTGCAGGGCGGTGGTGGCGGTGCAGGTTTAAGGCTTTGCTCCCCTAATAAGAATTTTGTCTGCCCATGAAATTTTCCTCCAGTCCTCAAACTTCTAGCATTTCAGAGAGTGAGACATGGAAAGTCCTTCGTACTGTGAACTCTTCTATTTGCTGTGTTCCCGTGCCGTTGGAAACTTTGCTTGTCCCTTTTCATGGGAAGTCTAAACTCTGTTTCTAAATGCTCGACCATAGTTTTAAGTGACTGCAGTGCTAGAAATTTGGGGATTGAAGGAAAATTTCATTCAGGAGGGGAAGATTCTTATTGTAGGGGGCAGTGCCCTGATTTTCTCTCGTCCCCACTTAGCTACACCCCTGCTTTTGTGGTAGACTGCTTATTGTCCCAGGCTTTCGTTGTTCAAGGAGGCTTATTCAAAAGGAAATCCTGGGTATGTTCCGTGCAGAACTGCTCCTAACACATCACATCATGTGACTCTCCATTAAGACACTTGGCATGCACACCTGTACCTGTTCTCCCTCCTTCTTCATTGGTCCTGCAACTGCATTAAGAGAGATTGGGAAAGGTTGGCATTTATTTTATTTTATTTATTTTTTATGGATTTAAAACATAAAAATTCCCTTTCTTAATGGTTACTTGAGATGATTCAAAGAATACAGTGTTTTTAAACATTTAAATCACCTTTCTGCAACTTAGTACCCTCTGGATACTGAGCAACTGCATCACACATCATTCCTGGCTGTCATGCTGCCAGGGTGATGGGTGTCGTTTTCCACGGCTTTTAAGGGACACTTGATCGGAGAAGGATATTTTTAAAAAAATCCATGAATTATAACAGGCTAGTGTACCAGCAACACAGAGGCACCTCTTGAGTAGTTACAGCATTTTTCAAAATACTATTGTAAACAAATTGGTTTCCTCAAAGTATTTTAGAGCAGAGTCATAAGTTGACTTCTTTGTGGGTCTCAGGCAAAGATGTTCCCAGCATGTGGCACCGCTACTAGCAAGACCCTGCAAGACATCAAAAAACCGGAGAGGCTGTGTTACGTATCCAAAACATTGCATTTTGCCCCAAAGAATAGACCCCGATCTAGGCTTGACCAGAGGATATGCTGGGGGTGGAAACTAGGAAAGTTCATGTGTATAAGATGTTTCTCCTTGTTTGCTGAGTCCACAGCTGTTCAGTGCATGCTATAACAGGGACAGGTCTACCGTTCCTTAATGCAGTGCATGCTTTTATTGCACAAAATCTCGGATTCTTTCAATGGTCTCTCTTCTTAAAAGGGGGCTAAGGTGTGCAGAAGTAGGAAAGGCCACTGCTCATAGCCCTGAAAAACTTCCATGCAGCTAGAGTTAGACCGGGAAAAGGGAAATGTTATAGGCTGTGGGTCCACACTGAACTCTCAAAAGGGTCCATGCAGCTTGTGGGCCTCATGATTTGCACCCCTCGAGTAGGCAGGAGGGGTCTCTGGATAGGCAAGTTGTCTGACTCTGTATAAAGGCCTGGCCTTTATATGCTCCATCCCAGAGTCCCTGGTTTTAGCTGCACCATCCAGAATACACCTGCCAGCATGGGTTGAGCATTCTGGGAAATGTAGTCTAAAAACAGAATAGTATTTTGCAAGCTCTGCTGTCTGTCCACGGTCAAAGCATTGCGAGCATGCCTTTGGCAATCCCAGCTGACTTGCCATACCACACAGAAACAAAAAGAGGATATGAGGTCTGGTTAGTCTTGATTTTTTTTTCCTTTTTAAAAAGTGTAAACAGATCAGGAGGGGTGGACAGGATGGTCCAGATTCCTTCTCAGTTAAAGATTAGAAGTTTGGGGAGGGAAGGAAGGGGAAGGTGGGAGTGTTGATCTTCAATAGGGTGTTAAAAGAGAGAAAGCAATTTTTGGAGGTTTTTTGGAGGTTGCCAGGAGCAGGTTGTTTGTGTTGTGTGCCTTCAGGTTGTTTCTGACTTACGGCAACCCTATTATGGTGTTTTCTTGGGAAGATTTGTTCAAAGACGATTCTGTTTTTGCTTTCCTCTGAGGCTGAGAGAATGTGATTTGCCCATGGTCACCCAGTGGGTTTCTGTGGCTGAGTGGGGATTCGAATCTTGGTCTCCAGAGTCATAGTCCAGCACTCAAAACACTGCAGCATGCTGGCCCTCTGGAGCAGGTAAGGGGACTTAAAAGAGTTTTGCTCTTGCGTTTTCTTTTTCCTGTCACAATGCCTCCTTCTAAACCTTTCTCAGAATGGTACTGTTCCTTCTGGACTGAAAAAATCTTTCCCTCAGCAGTCTGACTGGCAGCAGGAGCGGTCGGGAAGAGGCGTTAGCCCAGTTGGAGTGGCGGCTTCACGCATCAAAGAGCAGCAGCGTTGAAGGCAGAAAGACGTGACCCTGGCAGCAGGATCCCTGTGCCCTGCCTCAATCCCTGTTTACTTCAGCAGGGCTTTCATGGACTGTGTGCTGTCTAAATTAGTGAAAGGGAAACAGGGTTGAGTTCTGGTTATTTCCCCAAATTGGACATACTGTGGATCCTTGGTGTCGCCTGGCGTTTGGTTCTGGGACCTCCATGGATAGCAAAATCTGTTGATGCTCACATCCCATTCTATACAATGGCGTCCTTTATATGAAATGGTGAACAACTCAAACACATACCAAAGAGAGCCTGAGAATCTGTGAAATCGTGGGTGGCTATATCAGGGTATGCCTACATATCTATCAGTGTAGTATTTAGGACATGAGAAAATCAAGGTTTGCTTTTTGGATTTTTTTTTCAAATATTTTTGAGCAATGGTTGGTTGAATCCATGGATGCAGAACCCATGGATATGGACAGTAACTGTTAGACTTGGGCAGATCTGGGCGCATTATTGTGTTCTTGTGGGAAATTCCAAGATGACACTCTGAAACAGCACTGTATAGCTAAAATTTAGTGGTTTGTTCCATGTGTGGCTTGAGACCAGATTATCTGAATTGCTGCTTCCTCCCGTATGAACCTTCCCAAAATCTAAGAACCCCAGTGGAGGCCCTGTTGAGTGTCCCGGCACCCTGTGAGGTTAGGCTGGTGGTCGAATATAACAGGGCCTCCTCTGTAGCAGTACCCTGACTGTGGAACTCCGTCCCAAGGGACGTCAGACATGACGCTCCAACCCTTTGAGTTTCAAGCAGGCAGCTAAGACTGTGCTATTGCAACTGGATTTCGCTTTTCTAAAATTAAAAGTGGATGTTCTGACTACTCTCTACTGCCTTGCAGTCCACCTGGGTCCCAGAGCAATATATAACAGGCAAAAATATTTGAAGCAGTAAGTGTATGAATTAAAACAAAATAAATAAAAACAGACTTTAAAATCCTTTTTATTTTATTTTTTTTAATTTTTTATTTTAAATTATTTTAATTTTTATTAGTGAATACAAACAATACATAATACATAACACAAGTGCATAAAATAACATAAAACAACCCATAGCCCAATACAAATACATAAACTACCTAAACTACCTAAACAGCACAAATACACAAACTAATCAACAATACTAAATACCAAGACAAAAAACAAACAAACAACAATACAATAAATACATTAAACATATATCCCCATTATCTAAATATGGTGGTGTTTCCATATATTATAATTCAATGTAATTATATAATATTTGATGATTTTATAATTGTATATAACCAAATATACTATACAAAATAGATATTTCTGCTAAACCTTCTTAATTTTCTATATTCTCTATGATATATTCTTACAGTTTTATATTTTCCATTCTATATATTTTCCAAGTCATTCTACATAATGTTAAAAAAAGCGAACTTCATTAAAAAATAATAATGCTAATACCACCATCTCCACCCTCTTAATCTCCCCCCCCACCGAAATTCAAGATACACATGCTCACTTATCTATATTATTCCTTCTAATAACAAAATCTATTTATATATTTATATGTATATGTAACCATTATGCTATAACCTCGAGTACCATATTTATAATATCTCAATTAATTTAATACATTTAATTTAATAATGATACTACATAAAACTTATCATAATATTACGTTACACCCTTCTATTCCCTCGTTATCTTCCTTACCGTCATATTATTATGTTTTCATTAAAACATCACTCCTTCTAGACACTCATTAATCTATATAGGAAAATCTATAAAAATCGATAATCTTAAAAGATAATGACATTTTTACCCCAATAGGTTTCCCAGAGAGAAGACATTATCTTCCATTCTTCAATAGCTTTCTTTTTTCCTCTATCTTCCAAAGACTCTATTATCATATCCGCTTCTACCATGTCAAATAGTTTTAATAACCAATCTTCTAACCTTGGGGGCCTTTTTTGCTTCCACACCTTGGCAAAACATAATCTAGAAGCCGTTATCATATATAAGATTATCTTCTTTTTTGACTTATTTAAATGTAAATCTTCTATCATGTTAAGAAGATATACTTTGGGAGATAATAAAAATTTTATTTTTAAAGTGTTGTATTTTATTATGTATACCTGTCCAAAAAACTTTTGCTACTTTGCATTGCCACCATATATGAAAAAATGTCCCTTTCAAATCACATTTCCAACAGATATCTTTCTAATTTTTTTGTATCTTTGAAATTTGGACTGGAGTAATATACCACCTATGAAGCATTTTAAAATAATTTTCTCTCAAACTAGTTGGCTTTAATAACTTCCAGGTGTTTCTCCATGACTTTTCCCACTGATCCATAGTAATTACATGGTCCAAATTTTGTGCCCATTTTACCGTAGTCTTCTTAACAACTTCTGTCGCATTCTGTAATGCAAGTAAGATATGGTATATTTGGCTTATTTTATGTTTTTCTCCTGGTCTTATTATCTTGTCAAACTCTCTTTCTCTAATTTCAAATCCCTCTGCTTCTCTATCCTTTTTGTATCTTTCCAATAATTGTGAAAATAATAACCAGTGTGTCTGCCATCCATGGGCCTTTAATTCATCTTTGGATTTAAAGTTTATATTGTCCCCATGTATGTTCAAAATGTCTTTGTAAGTAATCCAAACGTTTAACTTGGGAATTTCTCTTTTATAAAAGGCTTCGTGGGTTGAAACCCAGAGTGGGATTTTTAGATATAGTTGTCTTTTATATTTTAACCATGCGGTTAAGAGAGATTTTCTCAAAAAGTGGGATCTAAATTCTTTATCTATGGATGATTTGCCATACCAGATATAAGCATGCCATCCAAAATATAAATCTTCACCTTCTATATTTAAAATTCTAATATTTCTCAACGTTGTCCATTCAGTCATCCACTCTAAACAATTTGCATAATAATACAATTTTAAATTGGGTAGTCCCATTCCGCCTCTTTCCTTGCTATCTTCTAATACTTTAGTTTTAATTCTCGGTCGTTTTAAAATCCTTTTTAAAATGTGAGTAGTTTTTTAAAAACAGTTAAAAACTATTTTAAAGAAGAATTTTAAGTCTGTTTTTAAAAGCTTTTATTCATGCATGTAATGATGGTCAGAGCTGTCTGGCAGTGGAATATGCTGCCTGGGAGTGTGGTGGAGCCTCCTCCTTCTTTGGAAGTTTCTGAGCAGAGGCTGGATGGCCATCTGTCGGGAGTGCTTTGATGTGTGTTCCTGCACGGCAGAATGGGGTTGGACTGGATGGCCCCTGGGGCCTCTTCCAACTCTATGTTTCAAATGTTTTTGTTGTAGTAGCATTTGCTGTGTGCCTTAAAGTCATTTCTGACTTAGGGTAATCCTAAGATGAACCTATCATGGGGGATTTTCTTGTCAAGATTTAGAGTCATAGAATCAGAGTTGGAAGAGAGCCCAAGGGCCGTCTAGGCTGACCCCATTCTGCCATGCAGGAAGATACCATCAAAGCATTCCCTTTGACAGATGGCCATCCAGCCTCTGCTTAAAAACCTGGAGATGGAGACTCAAGCACACTCCCAGGCAGCATATTCCACTGTTGAACTGCTCTTATCCTCAGGAAGTTCTTCCTCATGTTTAGGTGGAATGTCTTCTCCTGTAGTTTGAAGCCGTTACTCCATGTCCTAGTCTCTGGAGCAGCAGAAAACAAGCTTGCTCCATCTTCTATATGATATCCCTTCAAATATTTAAACACAGTTGTCGTGTCACCTCTTAACCTTCTCTTCTCCAGACTAAACCTCTCCAGCTCCCTAAGTCACTCCTCTTAGGGCTTCATGGTTTTGAGGCCTCTTATCATGTTGGTCACCCTCACAAGTCTTTGCAACTTGCAGCAACAAATCAGTGAAGTCTTGCAAACTGCAGCTGCTTTTCCTCCCCAGGTGAACTGGAGATTTCCAGAAAGTCCTTTCCTCTTGCCCAGAGGTGAACTCACCAAAATTGGAGAATTTGTGCCTTCGTCTCCTGCCTGGACATGACTCATGAAAACTGGAGACTCAGGGTCAAGTCTCGAGATCTACCAACGCTAGAGCCTGGATAGGCCAGTGATATGACTCGGTATCTGTGGTCTTGCCTTTTACGCTTCGCCCAAAGTGTGATTTATCTCTAGCGCTTTGCTCTATGAATTTGTTGTGATTTGACTGCTCAGCTGCTCTTGCCCTGTGGTTTCTCTTGTGTGGACTGCTGGGAAAACTCTGTAGGATTTTGTGTGAGCAATGTTCATGTTTGGGGTAATTGTAGCAGGTGGGGAGTGGTAGGCTGGACAGGCCCTTGATCCTGAGATATCTATGATTTAAGGAAAGCTGTGCCAAAGTACTGAATCAGGAGAGATTTGGAGTCAAGCAGAAGAATGTGTGAACAGAGCTGCATTTGTGTTTATGAAAGCTTATGTTACAGGTTGAGTATCCCTTATCCAAAAATCCAAAATGCTCCAAAATCTGAAAAATGGAACCCAGTCTTCTTCCTGTAGGAAACACAAGGGCAAGCGAGCCTCCGAAATTCCCTCTTCCAAGTGAGCCTCCATAATTCCCTCATGTTCCCTACAGGAATAAAGCAAGGGAAGAAGAAATGAGAAAGAGTAGACCCCACAGTGAAAGAACAGTGTATAATCTCATTATGTATATGCAAATATTCCAAATTCCAAAACTCCTCTGGAGTTTACCCAGGCATTTCGGGTAAGAGATATTCAGCCTCTACAGACTTCTTTCTCTCAGTCTCAAGGGCACTACTTTTGCATTCTGATACAGACTGACACAACTGTGGTCGTGCATAGGGCCAAGCATATATTCTGTGTCATAAAATTCATCAGGGGAGGAATGCATGCTTTGACCTATAGACAATTTTGTGGTCGCCAGGGTCCCCTGGGGAACAAAAAAAAGCTGCCAGTTGCTTTTGCAAAAATAAGAGAATGTTCCAAAATGCCCCTGAATGCCTTCTAGACAAGGTGAGGACATTTTTGCCATGGTTTTGCCGCTCCGGGCCAATTTAGTCCCAGGAGAGCCTTTTTTTTTTTTTTTGGAAACGGGAAGTGAACAAGAAGCGAGTCCCAAATGGGGACCTACAAACATGGTGAAAATGCCCCTACCCCACCTTGAGAACATTTTGTAGAATCATAAGAGTTGGAAGAGACCCAGGGGCCCTCCAGTCAGACCCCCTTCAGCCGTGCTGGAAGACACCACCAAAGTACTCTCTTTCACAGATGGCCATCCAGCCTCTCTTTAAAAACCTCCAAAGAAGGAGACTCCACCGCACTCCCAGGCAGCAGCGGATTCCACTGTCAAACTGCTCAGAATGTAGTGGAGTCTCCTTCTTTGGAGGTTTTTAAGCAGAGGCTGGATGGCCATCTGTGGAGAGTGCTTTGAGGGTGTTCCTGCATGGCAGAGGGTTGGACTGGATGGCCCCTGGGTCTCTTCCAACTCTACGTTTCTATGATTCTATGCTCTTACTGTCAGGCAGTTCTCCCTAAAGTTGAGGTGGAACCTCTTTTCCTGTAGCCTGAATCCATTGCTTTGTGTCCCAGCCTCTGGAACATCAGAAAACAAGCTTGCTGCAGCCTCCATATGACGTCCCTTCAAATATTTAAACTTGGCTACTGTGTTTTCTCTTAACCTTCTCTTCTCCAGGCCAAACATACTCATCTCCCTATGCCACTCTTCATCAAACATGGGTTCCAGGCCTTTTATCACTTTGGTCTCTCTCCACTGGATGTGTTCCAGCTTGTCACTGTCCTTCTTGAATTATGGTGCCTAGAACTGGTCATGGTGTTCCAAGTGAGGCCTGACCAAAGCAGAATAGAGTGGTACTGTTACTTCCCTTGACCTAGGCACTGTATCTATTGATGCAGCCTAGAATTACTTTGGCTTTTTAGCTGCTGCATCACATCTTAAGGGCTACACGATTCTCTGTTCTCTGTGGGGCAACTCCTATGTGGTGTCACAGAATCATCAAATCCTAGAATTGGAAGATCCGTCTAGTCCGACCCACAAGGGCTGTCAAGTCCAACCCCAGACTGCTATGCAGGAAGAGACAGTCAAAGCGCTTCCTTTGGCAGATGGCCATCTAACCTCTCTTTAAAAACCTCCAAAGAAGGAAACTCCATCACACTCCCAGGCAGTACACTCTTACTGTCAGGAAGTTCTTCCTAACGTGTAGATGGAATCTCTTTTCCTGAAATTTGAAGCCATTGCTGTGTCCTAGTTTCTGGAACAGCCTAAGTGTCTTGGGTACTTCCTAAGCCTCCACATGGCTATCAAGAGAGTTGGAAAGTAACAAGTTACAAGTAATACAGTTACCTGCAACTAGTTACTTTTTGATTAACCAAGATTACATAGCAAAAGTAGTGTGGTAAGTTACAATGATGTTACTTCATTGGTAAATCTATAATTACTTTTAAAAGTACCTTTCAAAGGAAATTTGTAGAACTATTTTGACATAATTTTTTTCAAATTTTTATGCCACTGTTTTACCAATCCTAAGGGTTTCTTTTTCCCCTAAAAGAAACTGCTACAAAAGTAATACCCAAACGGATGGAAAAGTAACACACAAATACAACAAACACCATAACCATTTACTTTTTCATCGGTGTAATATCTGATGGCAACAAGTTACTTTCCAAATTTTATTTTTCATTTTATTGACATCATTTAATTTATGTCCTTGTGTCTCCCAGTGTGAGACCCACAGCAGCTTACAACAAGACACAGCTAAAAAGCTGATGATTAAAAATCAAAACCAAACAAGTCATAATATAAAACACCACTAATTTAAAACAGTATGAAAACATTTATAACTGAAACAATAATGGCAGCAGTACAACACACACACACACCATTAAAATTTTCCGGGGAGTGATAGGAATGGATTATTTTTAAAAGTAACTTTCCAGACTGAAACGAACAGAGTAAGGCTTAGTTGTGGAAGTTTGTGTGTGCACTTGAGTGTGTGTTTTAAGTTAACATCTCTCCCCTCCCCTTCAACTCTGTTATTCCAGGGGTGGGTTTTGTCTTTCCCATTTTTGAAAGTGAATTTCACTGAAAATGGAGGAGACATGCTGATAACGTCCCCTAGGCTGAGCATGGCAGTGCCTAGCTGGTCCTCTCTGTCACAGACACAGACACAGACACACACACAAACACACACAGCCATCTGTTAGGCATCTAATGAATGCAAAGATTATTGGTGCTAATTGTTATGGCATGTGCCACTTAACAGGCCTTGGCATTGCATCATTTAGGTGCATCCGTTACTTCTTCACTTGCAGAAACGCTACCCAGGTTCTAATCATTTGCAAATATTCCACTCAACTGTAGAATTTAGGACCAGCTACAGACTGTGTAGCATCGTGATGGTGCAAGTTTCTAGCTCTTAATGATACCGTGGAAAGTGGAGCAATGTACCCCCTCTGTGTGTTTAATCTGAATTTCAGAGGAGCTATGAAGGGCGCCAAAACTATCTTTCAGGAGAGGCTTCAGCACCTTGGATGGTCCTTTTAATGTTTCAACTTTAACCTGGAGTGGATTTTACTCCCCACTGACATTGGAGACTTCAGTAGCCAGTAGCATCCATACCTTCTCCTTCTTTCCTGAAATGATAAGCCCCACCTGTAATACATTTGTAAATTTAAGTGACAGACAGAGCTATCAAAGTAAATAAACAAAATAATGTAAATATGGGTGAATGGAAGAATGAATAAATAATAATAATAATAATCAGGGATAAAGGGGCTGCCTTGAAAAGAAGCTGAATACAGACTGGAACCTGTGTTGTGTGTGTGTGTGTTTAATTGTGAAGAGTGTCACTGCAGTCCCATCTGTCTCTTGTTTCTGATTAATTCTCCCCAGTGATAGATCATCCCTTTCTGCCTGAGAACAGTGAGCTTCTTAACAAGGCTGATGAGAAACAGACTTCTGTCTCCCTCCCTAACTGCATTCTCCCCCGACCACCCCATTGCTGCTTTTGTTCCCAGTGAACTGAGTACAAACTACAGTTAGCCCTCTACATTTGCTAGGGCTAGGGGCATAGGACCCATGCAAAAGCAGAAAAACTGCAAATGTCAAAGTGTGCGTGTGTCTCTGTGGGAAGGGGGCCAAGGCATCGTGGGGAGAACAGGCACCCAGGGCCCAGACCGGGTCAGAGAAAGGAGAGGGAAGGGGAGGGGTTTGGCATGATGGCCCTGTACGTCCTCTTTCTTGCCCATCTTCTTCCTTGAGCGTGGCGAGAGGGTTTGTAGTGGTGAGAAATCAGGTTCCGAGCCATTCTTGGCTGGCCTGGCAGCAAGTACCGGAAGAAGAAGAGGAGGAGGAGGAGGAGGACCAGGGGTGGGTTTTGAAAGGGCTGTGCTGCCTCATCGGAGCTGCCAAGAGGGGAAGTTCCCCAGAAAAAGAAGCACCTGAGGTGGGGTGGCCAGGGGTTGAATAAACTTGCAAATAATCAAATCCATGAAAGTCAGATCCACAAACGTGGAGAGCCAACTGGAGCTGTGTGTCTGATGAATACATCCAAGGGACAGGGTGTTTTTCTGCAGGACGCCCAGAGAGGAGCTGCTTTTGAGAGGCAGAGAATGGGCCGAAATGATACTGGTTGGACCTGGACCTGGACCTTCCCTGCTTTGTTGAGCGTTCGTGACTCAGTTATCCAACCTTGTTCAGAACAGGTTTGGGAGCAATCCCTAAGCCCTTGTAAATCCTGGTTTCAGTGAAGCCCTGTTTGAAAGCTCCTTCCCTCTTGCATTAACCTTGTGGCTGCAGCAGTCGTGGGGGGAGAATTGGGTGGGCATGGCTTCCGTGAAGGTGGAAGGGACACTCAACAAAGAGTTCACATAGGGGTGGTCGGTGGCTTAACAGATGCAATTAGACCAGTTTGTAGAGGATGATCAGTCCGTCAGCTGTTATTAATAATAAATTTTTCCCTAACCTGGCACTATCATCTGCAGATAGCATGGTTAGGGCTGGATGGAGATTATGGAGACTATTGTTAGTAGTATTGGTAGTGGCATTTGTCAGTTCAGTTATCTCCCCCACCCCCAGAAAGTTTACTAAGTTAAAACAAATGCAAGTAAAAGTACAGCCGGCCCTCCACATTTGTGGGTTTCGCTTTCATAGGTTTGATTATTTGTGAATGTCTCCAACCGCTGCCCCCCACCTCAAGTGCTGCTTTTCCAGGGGAACCTTCCCTCTCCGTGGCTCTGATCAGGCCATGCACCCCTTTAAAAACCCACATTTGGTCTTCCTCCTCCTCCTCCTCCACCAGTCACTGCCTGCCTAGCCAAGGAAAGATCATAGCACAATTTCTCAGCACCTGTCGTTCTCCCCCCTCCACACATACACACCCAAGGAAGGAAAGGGGAAAGAGAGAGGAAATATAGGGCCACCATGTCAACATACCCCTTTCCCTCTCCTCTCCCTGACCTGTTTTGGACCCTGAGTGCCTGTTCTCCCCACTACGCCTTGGTCCCCTTCCCACAGACACACACACCACACATTTTGATATTTGCATTTTCTTCCACTTTTACAGGGGTCCTGTGCCCCTAACCCCAGCGAATGCAGAGGGTCAACTGTATATGCAAAGAAGTAGGTGAAAAAGATACGAAATATTATTAGTAGATTAAACTATCTATGCAGTTAAAACAGTGGTGATAGAGGTAAGGTACTACATCTAAGCTGGAACACGAAGTGCACAATGATAGGATGGTGGCATCTCACTTGACAATAGTAACTGTGAAAAGGCTCTGAGGTCTTACTATTGTAGCAGAAAGACTGTATCTCCATCTATGACCCTGCCCAGCTTTTAAAGATCTTCAGAGGAAGGCTTTCCTCGGTCCCATCACCACAAAAGACACATTGGATGAGGACACAAGAGAGAGGCTTCTTGGTGGCTGCCCCCAGGTTGTGTAACTTCCTTCCACAGGAAGTTTTGTTAGCCAACCGCCTTGCCCCTCACCCCTGACAGGCAAACAATTTTTTCGTGAGCCTCGCCTTTGGGTTTTTTAATTTGATGCAGCAGATGGAGCTTGTAATGGAAGGTGTGGTGTCTGTATTTTGTTTTAAATCAGAGCTCCAAACTGGAGAGGGTATTTGTCCCTTTAGTGTAAAAGAGGGGATTTCAGCAGTTGTTGCTTGTTAACCTGGTTGTATGACAAGCAGCACCTGTTGAAATTCTCTCCCCTATACAGCCCTTAGTGATTTGAGAGCCATCTCTAAGTCTTCAGACTAGGAATTCCATTTTAAATGTGTCTTTTTAAAACTGTTTTTAGCTTATGCTCTTAAATACAGTTGTGTTTTACCATTGGTGTTAGTAGTTTTTAGTTGTACTGTGTTTTAAATGGTTGTAAGCTGCTTTTGAATCCTGTGCAGGGAGAAAGGTGGACTGTTAACTGAACAACTAAATGGGTTGTTAAAGTTTCAGATCTTGCCCAAATTGCAAAATTGAGATGGATTTTAAAAGACAGACCAATTGAAGAATTTTTGAAAGACTGGAAGCTTTGTGTCGATTTTTTGAGCAAGAAGAAATCTAATCATTTCATAATCTGCAGTTATGATTATTAGTAATTTTAGTAAGCTGAATGTACCTAGATCTGTAATGACAGAATAAGATATGGGATATTGGTCATTCCCCCCACCTTTTCATTATTGTTTCTATGGGGGGATCAGAGTTCTTTCGTGTTATAGGCCCCTCCCTAAGTTGCAAATCCCAGGATTCCACAGGATGTTGAAAGTGGAATAATAGCACTATAACAGTCTAGTGCAGAAATGGCCATAGTTAGTGTAGTTAGGATGCATTTAGCATAACAGATTGGTCTTGTAGTAATGAGTTTTGTTATTATGCCTTAGTTTTGTTATTGCTGTGTGCTGTCAAATCATTTTCCAGATTATGGCAACCCTAAGGCGAATCTGTTGGGTAGTTTTCCAGGGCTGAGAGTGTGTGATGCACCCAAGGTCACGCAGTGGGTTTCCATGGCCAACTGAGGAATCGAACTCTGGTCTCCAGGGTTGTAGTGCAATGCTCAAACCACTATATCACACTGGCTCTTATCTTAGTTTTAATTCAGTTAAGTTAGCTATAGTTTTTTGTGGGGGAAGTTGTTCTTTTTCTCTGTGATAGTGAATTACTCTGTTTGTATCTCCATTCTGAAATGAATAAATTTTAAATCTGAACGTTAATTAATCAAATAATTAATTAAACTTGACTGCCAGGAAGCATTTTTTTCAGGGAAGACACAGCCAAGAGTGAACACAGCAAAGTCCCAGCTTTGGCAGTAGTCACCAGATCATGTGACAATTCCAGCTGGGCTTTTCTTTGAAAAACTGCACCGAAGCACGGTCTTGAAAGTCCAGGGACAGAGCCAAGGAGCCTGGTAAACAGGAAGACAGGTCAGGTCCCAGGATCTGGGCTCCCCTCTCCATCCAAACTGGTGTTTCTCCCCCCTCCCTCTCCGCCTTCAACATCCCTCCACTGAAAACTTGGAGCTCCAGATCCGGCCAGCTGTTCTCCCAGGGGACGCACGCTGGAAGACAAGAAAGCAGTGTGAAGGAGCCAGGGCATCGCATAGGAAGGAAGGAAAAGGGGTCACACTGTTGTTGTTTTTCCTCCCGGCTCGGAAGAGCAAAACAAGCCCTGGAGCACAGATGGACACCCCTCCTGCCCTCCGCCCCCTGCCATCTGTCAGGTGCGCAGGCCGGAGAGTCAGCTAGGAAGTGCTCTGCCCCATTCCCAGCAGGACTGAGTGGGCCCACGGAGCAGGATGAGACCCGTCCCACACAGTTCCCAGCGGCTGCGATGGAGACGTTTTCACTGCGCTCAGTTTGAAAACAGAGGGAAAGCTCACCGTGTATCCTCCAAAGGCAGCAGATAGGGAGGTATTCCATTGCCTTTGGCTGCCTTGATGGCTTTTGCATGCCTTTTCTGCAGATCCCAGCTGGCCAGAGCTTGGGAAGTTAATTCTTAAAAGCAAATCCGTTCTCGCTGCTCGCTGTGATGTTTGGGAAGCAATGCATTCTCGCTGTAGGCTCGCATTGGTGACTTCATCACTTGCCGCATTGCTCACCACTTTCTGCTCTGAGTTTTAGTCTGAACTCTAAAGGTATTTCAGTTTTAGGGGCTTGAAGGCTATTCCTCCCATAGGTTCAGTGCTTTGAAGAGCTCCTTGGAAGACCAAGCTAAATGTTCAGACTAAAACTTGGGGCAGATTGGCCAACACACTGACAGGGAAGCTACTAGCCACCATTACAAGATATCAAGATGGCAGATCTGGGAGAATTTTTTGCCTAATTTTAAAAGGCACTTCTGTTATATTAGGCCCAAACTAAAACATGCAGTTAAGGTTGGGGTCTGTGGGAATAAATGGGTGACCTACAAAAGTCAATGTCAGAAAGTAATACTGGTAGATTTCTGCTTGACTCTGGG
Organism: Cyclura pinguis; assembly: GCA_030412105.1. Taxonomy (NCBI): domain Eukaryota; kingdom Metazoa; phylum Chordata; class Lepidosauria; order Squamata; family Iguanidae; genus Cyclura; species Cyclura pinguis. The sequence continues at coordinate 4,929,286 of CM059601.1, forward strand.
GTATTTGAGCTTCTAAGTCCCATCATGTTTTAGTTTCATCCCTCTGCTTTTTAAGAGGGAATGCAGAATATTCAGCTGTCCAGATGTTGAACTACAACTCCCGTCATCTCTGAAGAGCCACACGCTAACCTTGTTTACATGTATCTTCATAACAATGCAGTCATTAGTAGAAGCCACAGTGGGTTTCTCGAGAACAAATCCTGCCAAACTAACCTTATATTCTTTTTGATCACATCACTAGATTAGTAGATGGTGGGAATGCTGTGGATGTCATGTATCTGGATTTTAGCAAAACATTTGATAAGGTCCCCCATGATATTTTGATTAGCAAACTGACTAAATGTGGAATTGATAGAAACACCCTCAGATGTACCCATAATTGGGTGGAAAACCATGCTCAAAAAGTTATCATCAGTGGCTGTGCTTCAGACTGGAAGGAAGTCTCAAGTGGAGGGTTCTGTCCCGAGATTGATGCTCTTTAGTATTTTTATCAATGATTTAGATGTTGAGGTGGAGGGAATCCAGATTCATCGATGGTACAGAACTGGGCAGGTTAGCTAACTTATTGGAGGATAGGAATAGAATTTAAAAGGAGCTTGATTAACTAGAAAATTGGGCTGAAATTATTAAAAAGAAATTCAAGAAAGATTAAACATTAGAAGGAATTTCTTGACAGCGAGTGCAGTTCAACAGTGGAACCAATTGCCTAGAGAGGTGGTAGGGTCTCCTTTGCTGGATATCTGCAAAAAGAGGCAGACAGTTACCTGGTGGGGATGCTTTACCTGGAGATCCCGTACTGAGCAGAGGACTTGATGGCCCTGAAGAGCCCTTAAAAAATCTATGATTCTGTGATTACAATAATAAAGTTGTAAAGTTCCTAAGGTCATCTAGTCCAACCTCCAGGGAGTGCAAGTATCTACAGCTAAAGCATCCCTGAAAGATTGCCCTTTTATCTGTGTCCAGTTCTGGGCACTACAGTTCAAAAAGGATATTGACAAGCTGGAATGTGTCCAGAGGAGAGCAACCAAAATGGTGGAAGGCCTGGAAACCACAAAGCCCTGTGAAGACCAGCTTAGGAAGTTGCATATGTTTAGCCTGGAGAAGACAAGGTGAAGAAGGGACATGATAGCTGTGTTTAAATATTTGAAGGGGTGTCAGATGGAGGATAGAACAAGCCTGTTTTCTGCTGCTCCAGAGACCAGGACAGGGAGCAATGGCTTCAAACTTCAGGAAAAGAGATTCTGTCTGAACATTAGGAAGAACTTCTTGACGGTAAGAGCAGTTTGACAGTGGAATATGCTTCCACAGAATGTGGTGGAGTCTCTTTATTTGGAGGCTTTTAAACAGAGCCTGGATCGCGGTTTGTCAGGAATGTTTTGATGGTGTCTTTCTGCATGGCAGGGGGTTGGCCCTTGTGGTCTTTTCCAATTCTGTGATTCTATCATGGGGTTTGCTAGGGGCTGAGTGACTTGCACAAGGTGACCCAAGGGGTTTCCATGGCTAAGTGGAGAATCAAGCTCTGGTCTCCAGGGTTGTAGTCTGATGCTCAAACTGCTACACCATGCTGGCTGTCTCAGACATGAGAGGCATCTTTAAATATCTGAAGGGACGCCGTCATTTAGAAGATGGAACAAGCTTGAGTTCTGCTGCTCCAGCAAGTTGATCGTGAACCCGTGGGTTCAAATTACAAGACAAGAGACTTTGCCTAAACATTAGTGAGAAGTTCTTGACTATAAGATCTGTTCAGCAGTGGAGTGGAATGCTTTGAAGGGTGGTAGATTCCATTTTTGGTGATCTTTTGACAGAGATCAGATGGCCCTTTCCTGGAAGTTTTTAGTTCTGTATTCCCACATGGCAGGGGGTTGGAATAGGTGGCCCCTGGAGTTGCTTCCAGTTCTCCAGTTCTGCTTTTCTAACATTGATGTGACCTAATTGAGGGGAGGTAAGAGATTAAAATCAACGCCAGTCCCCTGGCATAACTTTCGGCATGCTTGTGGAGGCGACCGGGCAACGTCAGGCATTCTTAGAGGAAAGAGATTATCCAGACACATTCAGTACCAGGGTGTGGTACTGAAACAGCTTTGCTTGCCCTGATTGACCACATGCTCTGGATGAAGGACAGAGGAATGCTGGTATCCACGTTGATCCTCCTGGATCTCTGTTGGATTTTCAGTACCCTTGACCATAGTATCCTTACTAAACTAGTTCTGTCAAATGGCGGTAGGACAGGGCTGGTTCAAGAGAACAGCATTGGAAGATTTCTGCTCAGTCCCGTGGATATTAAACTGTAGGGTATTGCAGGGTTCCGTCTTGTCCTCCGTGCTGTTTAATATCTGTGAAAGATGATGTCAGGAGATTGAGGGCGAGCTGCTGTTCTGAGGCTGGATGCGTAATGGACTGGGTGAAAGCCAATAAACTGAAACTGAATTCAGATAAGATGGAAGCTGTGCAGATTAATGGTTCACAAGGCCTGGAACTGAGTAAGTGGCTGGTCCTGGATGTGTTGCAGTCCTGAGGAACATGTACATAACGTGCAGGTGACACCAAATTACAAGGGGTAGCTAACACCCCAGAGGACAGGATCAGAATTCAAAATGATCGTAACAGATTAGAGAGCTGGGCCAAAACTAACAAAATGAACTTCAACAGGGAGAAGTATAAGATACTATGCTTGGGCGGAAAAAAAATAAAGTGTGCAGATGCAGGATGGGTGGCACCTGGCCTGACCACAGTAGACGTGAAAAGGATCTAGGAGTCTTAGTAGACCACAAGCTGAACATGAGTCAGCAGTGTAATGCGGCAGCTAAAAGAAGCAATGCGATTCTGTACTGCATCAATAGTAGTATAGTGTCTAAGTCAAGGGAAGTGATAGTACCACTCTATTCTGCTTTGGTCAGGCCCCACTTGGAATACTGGGACCAGTTCTGGGCACCACAGTTCAGGAAGGATATTGACAAGCTGGAACGTGGTCACAGGAGGGCAAGCAAAATGGTAGAAGGCCTGAAAACCATGAAGCCCTGTGAGAAGTGGATTAGGGAGCTGGTATGTTTATCCTAGAGATGAGAAGGTTAAGAGGTGACGTGATAGCCATGTTTAAATATTTGAAGGGATGTCATGTCAAGGAGGGAGCAAGTCTGTTTTCTGTTGCTCCAGAGACTAGGACATGGAGCAGTGCCTTCAAACTTCAGGAAGAGAGATTCCATCTAAACGTTAGGAAGAACTTCCTGACAGTAAGATCAGTTTGACAGTGGAATACGCTGCCTCGGAGTGTAGTCTTTTTCTTTGGAGGCTTTTAAAGAGAGGCTGGATGGCCATCTGTCGAGAATGCTTTGATGGTATCTTCCTGCATGGCAGAATAGAGTTGGATTGGATGGCCCTTGTGGTCTCTTCCAGCTCTATGATTCTATGAGATTCTGTAAGTACTCCAAGATCCATGTATGTCTCTGGAGGCCCAGGTGGGCTTGATGGTCCAAAGAAGCTTCAACTGGCTTGGCAGCTCTGGCCTTTTCTGGACAGGAATAACCTAGTCAACAATAGTCCATGCACTGAGGACCGGCTGATTAGACTGCTACAATGCACTGTATGTGGGACTGCCCTTGAAGACAACTCTGAAGCTGCAGCTGTGTTAACCCACAGCAGCTTGATTGCTTGTTGGAAATTAATATAGAAACCATCTATCATCACCTGTAAAGGAACTGCGCTGGCTGCCAATGCACACAGGCCTTCCAAATTTGTCATTTTAAAAATAATTTCTTTAAGTATTTTGATCATGTCAGTTGTAAATATAGCACTTCATCAATTTTTCTTTATTCTTCAAGTAGCCAATCCCTCTTGTGGCTGAATGTAGACAGCAGTTTCTGAAAATACTCCTGGTGAAGTCCATATGGCAGTGGAAGCAGTTTAATTTCTGCAAAGTTTTAAGCTGATACAATAAGCATTAGATCATGCTCTGTGTAGACAGATACAATTGTCCAGATGGAAAACAAGTTAGTTCCTTGTTAGAGCCAGCCATCTGTTAGACAATCAACAAAAGGAAGAAAGAAATTGGTCATACGCAACTCAATAAATCTGCAAGATCAGCAAGTTTGCAAATATCTTGTCAAAAGCTGAACATTTCACATCAGCAAAACCATGATTTTGTGTTTGATGTTCAGAAGCAGAGACTGCTAGCCAGTCATAGGAATACGGTGAAGATGGAATTTCAGATTGAACTCCACAGTTATAGAATTTGATACCACTTCAAGTGCCGTGACTCCATCCTGGGAATTCTTGCAGTTCGTAGTTTCACAAAGTATTTAGCATTCTCTACTGAGACCTCTAATGCTGTCATATAAAGAAGTACACTAGAGAATTCTTCAACTCTCTCCAACAATGCAGGGCCTTAGATTGCATGGGACAGAGCCTTGGCACTCAGGTGGTGTCATTGCATTAATATTTTGCAGTGTGGAAACACTCCTGGTCTTTTCTGCTTTTTACAAGATTGCTGGCATTTTGGGGGTATCTTTCATAGGCTTAAGTTCCTTTATGCTTGTAGTTAGACTTTTTGGTGATGGTGTAACATTTGTGTTTGGTCCATCACAGTGTAGATGGAGTCCTGCAAGTGTAACCATTGCAAATATAAGTTTGGCATACTTTTGGATTGTGCATCTGCTCATCAGGGCATTTGCTGTCCCACTTAATTCACTGGGATTGTGGAAACAGCAAACACATTTGCAGATAGCAGTTGGGTGCACGATTCCAGCATTCAGCAGATGTGTGGGGAGTGTAGCACAACATGTTTAATTATGTGAGTGTAGATTTACACTATGAAAGCGTGCTTATATTTCCAAACTTGCTGCTCCTTCCAATTTATTGAGTTCGTTATGACTTCTTGGAGGTTGAAGTACAAAATATCTGAAAGACCCAAAGCTGAGGATCACTGCACTGGAGAATTCTGTGTCCCTCACCAAACTACAAATTCCAGGATCCCATAGGATAGAACCATGGAAAGTACAAATAGTATCGAACATTTACGCACCATGGCACTACCTTTCCATGGTGGTGGAATTGTGTAACTGCATTCAGGACAAAAGACCAAATTATGACAGAATATGGAGAAACAGAATGGTTTCCAGTTGGCAAGGAGGTCATGCAAGGCTGCATTTTATCGTCGCCCTGTTTGTTTAACTTGTACATTGAACATATCATATGCAAAGCCAGATAAGACTCTGACAGAGGAGCTGTGAAAATGGGAGAAAAGAATGTCAGCAATTTAAGATATGCAGATGACACCATACTACTAGCAGAAAATAGCAAAGTCTTGGAATGACTAGTGAAGAAAGTCAAGGAAGAAAGTGCAAAGGCAGATTAACAGTTGAACATGAAGAAAACAAAAATTGTGACCGCAGATGATTTACATGACTTTAAAGCAAAGAATGAAGACATTGAGATAGTGAAAGATTTCCTATACTGTAGCTCAGTCATTAATCAAAATGGAGATTGCAGTCAAGAAATCAGAATACGAGGGCTTGGAAGGGCAACTATGAAGGAACTAGAGAAGATCCTCAAATGTAAAAATATAACATCAAATACCAAAGTCAGGATTGTCCATGCCATCACATTTCCAATTTCTGTGTGTGGTTGTGAAAACTGGACAGTGAAGAAAGCTGATAGGAAGAAGATCAATTCATTTGAAATATGGTGCTGGAGGAGAATTCTGCGGATCCTCTGCACAGCTAAAAAGACAAATGCACGGGCCCGAGAGCAACTCAAGCCTGAACTCTCCCTCGAAATCAGGATGACTAGACTAAGACTGTCGTACTTTGGACATATCATGAGAAGGCATGAGTCCCTAGAAGACCACATTGCAGATGGATAGGCTCAATCAAGAAAAGCATGGCTACCGTGAGTCTGCAAGACCTGAGCAGGGCTGTTGATGAGAGGGTGGCTTAGAGGTCTCCTGTTTATAGGGTCAAAATCAACTTGACAGCAGTTAACAACAACAGTCTAACAGGTATAACTGGGCGTGTGTGGATATATCCTGTGACTCTGTCAATAACAGCCGACGAACAAAGCCCAAAGGCTCCCAGATTTCATCCAACCCAATGTTAGGAAGAGACCCTGATTGTCCTGCTTGCATTGTGTTTAATTGCCTGGGGAAGAGCATAAGCTGAAATGAATGGAGCTGGGAATTTTCTAGACGCTTCCTCGTGTGTGGATAGGAACAAGGGGGTCCATGCTGGCCCGTGTGATGTGCAGGCGACCCAGACGAGGGGGGACAGCGAGCACCCAGAGGGAGTTCTCTGCCCAGCCGTCTCGAGCGGAGGGAGCCTGAGAATCTATTTGAAATCCCAGTCAGAGGCCCACAGGAAATTGCCTCTCCAGCCCGCAGTTAAATCTGACCTCTTGGCAGCCGGTCAAAACAGTGTTCACGGCGAATACCATAGAGTCTCTGTTCCAGGCTAGCGGGCAGGCCAGGGAGAGATTCCCCTGGGACCGGCTGGAGGAGAGGAAAGGGGCGGAGAGGCTAAAGAAAACACGCCTGCTTGCAGACACACCAGTCTCAACAGTGTCCTGTTGTGGAAGGCAGCACAACAAGACTGTCTCTGATCCCTGGCCACAGAGGGGGAGAGAGAGAGAGAGAGAATCCTGAATCCAGCCCTCTCAGGGGGGTTTGTTATTACTTTTCCAACAGCCAAAAGGCCAGAGACTTTCTGTTCCCTGAGCTTGGAGAAGGCATGCGTTCTTCTGTTTGTCCCCAAAGCAGCAAACCACGATTTGGGACAAGCTGTGGCGAGGGGATCTTTCCTGCCAGCCATCCTTGGTGAAGGGAGTCCCTGGTTCTTTTGGGGGAACAGCAGCAAAGGGAAACATGGAGCAGAGCCAGGGTCAAGCTGTGGGACGGTTCACCAGCTGGCGGCCAAGGAGAACGGCGTCAGGAACGGCCAACTAGGATGGAGTTCATGTGGATCCGCCAAGATTCCCCACGCTTTTCTCCGGACGCCCGTGCCGTTTCACAAAAAGCATATCGGAGCCTGGGTGGGCAGCCTTTTCCCTGCCAATGGAATCAACGGGGTGAAGTTGTCTGTTCTGGAGCTTTCCTAACTTCTGGGGCCTTTGGTAGCCAGTGGTAGTCGAGTGAACTCTGCTGCAAACTCTGGGAAAACACTCTCTCGCCTTTTATGTTGTGGATTCCCTTCTCCGAAAAGGATCAAAACAGGCAGACATCTGACAGCAGAGACCCAGCTTCTCTCCCGTGTATTCAAGATGCGCCGCTTTCAAGCTTTGCGCCGTTCCTTCCCATTTCTGACCCGTTTCCGTGTTTACAAGGTAAGAGACCATTGGTAAATGTGCCAGTTTTCCCTTTTTCCTTTCAGTGCCCTTCTCTCCGGTCTCTTTCCCTGCTGCCTTTTAGCTGGGCAGGTGGCTTGGCTGGCTTCCTCGAGCCGTCTCCAGCTGTCTTTGCCGTTCCGCAGCTCAACTTTCCCACTGGAATTTCAGCAGGTATGGTGTGTTACCTGGTTGGGAGACCAACACCACCTGCTGAAATGCTTCTTATACACAACTGTTTAAGGTGCAGGAACCCTCTCCAGTTTTTAGTCTAGCAACCCTAGGTCTGCCTATGTTGTGCTCTTTCTCTCATACTCTGAATGATGTAGGCTTCTCTCTAGGAAGTAGACAGTAAGAGCTGTCCAGCAGCGTATGAGATTCCTTTAGAGGCTGATTGATTTATCTTTACGGGAGATTTTTAATCAGAGGATGGATTGTCACCTTCCAGGAGTGCTGTACTGTGCAATATACTATATAACTGGGCACCACAGTTCAGGAAGGATATTGATGAGCTGAAATATGTCCAGAGGAAGGCCCCCAAATGGTAGAAGGACTGGAAACCACGAAGCCATGTGAGGAGCAGCTTAGAGAGGTGGGTATGTTTAGTTTGGAGAAGAGAAGGTTAAGAGGCAACATGATAGCTATGTTTAAATATTCGAAGGGATATCATATGGAGGATGGAGCAAGCCTGTTTTCTGCTGCTCTAGAGACTAGGACACGGAGCACTGGCTTCCAATTACAAGAAAAAAGATTCTACCTAAACATATAGGTGTAGTAGGAGCAGTCTGGCAGTAGAATATGCTGCTGCCTGGTAGGGTGGTAGAGTCTCCTTCTCTGGAGATTTTTAAGCAGAGATTGGATGCCCAGGGAAGGTCCTACTTTCTCCTTGGTTAGGGATTTAGTCAAGAGTGTGCCACCAGAGAAAGCATCACTGGAAGCTGATCAGAGGCTCCATGAGATGCAGGCAAAAGAAGGGAGCTAGGACAGCATGGGACTTTCCATCCTCATATGCAGCCCACACAGCAGTTTGCCTCTTGAGTCATTTATTACATACTTCAGCAGTGTGGTTGGGTAGAAGGTGTATTAGAGGAAAGACCTAAATCTTAATGCTTTCTCAGCCATGGACTCGCTGGATAGATTCTAGCCAGTTACTTTCCATTGCCTTCAGTTTCTCATCTGCGCAATGGGAATAGCAGTAATGCTCATGCTAATAATAATAGTGACAAAGACAGGACATTTCATCTAAAAACAGTGCAGAAACTGTGGTTTGTGGCATATTTCCTTTCCAAACTCTGCCTTTTTGTTTTGTATGTCTTCAAGTGGTTTCTCAACATATGGCGACCCTAAGGTGAATCTATCACAGGGTTTGCTGGGGCTGAGAGTGTGTGACATGTCCAAGGTCACCCAGTGGGTGTCTATGGCTGAACAGAGAATCGAACCCTTGTCTCCAGGGTCATAGGCCATTTCCACACTGGACTGTTATAGCACTATTATCCCACTTTCAACGTCCTATGGAATCCTGGGGTTTGCGGTTACAGGAGGGGCCCCAGGATTCCATAGGATGTTGAAAGTGAGATAATAGCGCTATAACAGTCCAGTGCGGAAATGGCCATAGTCCAGTGCAAAAAACCACAATACGACGCTGGCTCCTTTTTAACTGCTGTTTAAACTCGCCCGAATACTGCTGGTAAAATGTTCCATTTTGTGACTCTCCAGTTTTTAAACTATCCTCAGCTCTCTTTTCTTTTCTTTTTTTTTTCATTCTGAGAAGTAAATATCAACACTGGAACCATATTATAAGGAGTACGATGTGAAAATGAGAAGGAAGGGAGCTTCTGAAATAACATTATGTACACACAAGTTGAAAGAACAACCCTTCAAACTTACCCCGTTGCGGCGGGGAGGGGGGGGGGTCTTGGAAATGCGTTGGACTGCAGCATCCATCACCCCAGAAACGTGCCCATCATGGATGACGGGAATTGCAGTCAAACAGATTTACAGAATGCCAAGTTGGGCAAGGCCCATCTGGTGCTTCTGAGTATTCAGAGTAGTTCACATATGTTTCTGTCATCCTGATTACATCCTGATTAGGTAGGACTTAGAATTAAGCACAAGCAGAGCGGGTGAGAGGCAGGGGACTGGGAGCCTGCTTTTTATAAGGTCACCCACTCAGATTGTGGCAGGGGTGTGATTCGGGCCTGGGACTTGATGTATTATAGCTTGTGCAATGATTCTGTAATGATTTCAGTGGGAATTCAGCTATGGGTATGCTCCTGGATCAGTTCATCCTTGCTTCCACAGCCCTTTAGGTTAAGTCCTGGTGAACTTAGTCAGGCTTACTTTTGAGTAAGCACAAATTAGGAGCGGATTACCTCATTAGTATCTCAGTTGCTGTTACCTCCATCTGTCATGCCTGCGTCTTCCAAGGACCCATGGCTTGAATACCATATTCCATCAACACTTATGAAGAAGTGAACTGAAATTATGAATATATGTTCATTAAAAATGTTTTATATTCTGCCCTATATCATCGGGGCAGGGAAAGAATGAAATTGAAGTCAATATAAAGAGATTCAAACACAGTATGGACAGATTAAAGGAGCATATGTTTTTTAGTCTGTTTTAAATTATTTTTATTTTTAGACTGAAGCCATATTTAACAGGTTAACACATCAAAAACAGTTTAAAACCACATGAGTAAAAGTTGTAAGGGGAGGGGAATCAAAAGGCTTTAGTGGGCAATCATGCCACCTTGGATCCTGTTTTGGGTGAGAGGCGGGATATAAAATAAATAAGCTGTCTTGGCTCACGTGTGTACGTGCCTTCAAGTCTTCTGTTCGCTTATGTCAGCCCTGTGAATTTTATAGGGCTTTCTTAGGAAAGGAATATTCAGTGGTGGGTTTTTTTTGAAATATAGACTACAGCACCAGGTATTTGTTGGCAGTGTCCCATCCAAGCACTTAACCAGGGCTGATTCTGCTTAGCTTCCAAGATCAGACAGGATCTGATGCCTTTAGGACAGAGCTTTCCAAACTGTGGGTTGCGACACATTAGTGTGTCGGCTGCAGTGTGTAGGTATGTCACGCGAACATAACAGGTGGAGGGCCTGCCTCCTCTGCCACCACGGCAGGCAAGGTCTGGGTGGAGGGGGCTGCATCTCCCACCACCACCCCAGGCTGACGAAGACCCCAGAGAGGGCGGTGACAGGACAGGCCCAGGTCGGGGGGGGCAGCCTCTCCTGCCACTGCTGCTCTGGGCCGGGGAAGACCCTAGCGAGGACAAGGGCGGCAGGCCAGGCTCAGGTGGAGGGGCTGCCTCCACTTACAGAATTACGCACTGAATTACTGTGTCATGAAATGGTGCACGTCTAAAAAGTGTGTCACCAACATGGAAAATTTGGAAAGCTCTGCTTTAGTGTATTAGGAAGCCAGCATTGGCTCCAATCACGCTTCCAGGGGAAGGGCATTCCACAATTAGGGTGCCACGGCAGAAAGGGCCCTTCCCATTGTTGTTGTGTGCCTTCGAGTCGTTTCGACTTACGGCGACCCTAAAGCAAACCTAGCGCTGGGTTTTCTGGGACCGAGAGTGTGTGACATGCCCAAGGTCAGCCAATGAATTTCCATGGCTGTTCTCCAAGTCATAGTCCAACACTCACTTTGAATTCAGACTGGAAGCGTACTGAAAGCTAGTGGAATTTCTCTTAAAACTGGAATTGTATGATGGTTATGTGGAATTCTACTCAGGAGTCAAGCTAATGTAAATATCCACGGCCCCTAGGTTAAGAACCACTGAGACAGATAGTTCTTCCTCTAAACCTCGTATCTTTAGATTTACTATTACAGTAATAGTAGTGATGGTTGCCATCCTCCAGCTACCCCTTGCAACCTCTGTAAGGATCTTTTAGTTGGATAAATCTTGAGGAGTTTAATGTCATGTGAGTTCGGTGTGATAGAATATCATGATTTCTGTATTTAATTTTTCTCAGAGCACGTCCTGATTTGTTTCCCGTATGTTCTTCTGTAAGAGCCAAGGTTGTGTAGTAGCGTGAGTGTTGGATCAGGACTCACAGAGACCAGGGTTGAAATCCCCACTCAGCCATGGAACCCTGCTGGCTGACTTTGGGCAAGCCACACTCTCTCGGCCTCAAAGGCAAGCAGTGGCAGGCCCCCTCTGAATAAATCTTAAGAGCCAGTATGGCATAGTAGTTTGAGTGTTGTACTAGGAGTCTGGGAGACCAGGGTTTGAAGCCTGCTCAGCCATGGAACCTCACTGGGTGACGGTGGGTAAGTCACACTCTCTCAGCCTCAGAGGAAGGCAAAGGCAAATCTCCTCTGAACAAATCTTTCCAAGAAAACCCTAGGAAGGTGAGAAAAGTCAACAACAACAAACTACTCATAGAATCATGTACACTTGGGCCATCCAGTCAGACCCCCTTCTGCCATGTAGGAATACATGATCATAGCACTCCTAATAGATGGCCATCCAGCCTCTGTTTAAAGACCTCCAAAGAAGGAGACTCTCACACTTTTCCTGACGGCAGCGTATCCCACTGTCAAACTGCTCTTACCATCAGGCAGTTCTTCCTAATGTTTACATAGAATATCTTTTCCTGTAGTTTGAGAGCATTACTCCATGTCCTAGTCTTTGAAGAGCAAAAAACAAGCTTGTCCCTTCATCCATGTGACATTCCTTCAAATATTTATGCACAGACTATCGTGTCACCTCTTAACCTTTTCTTCTCCAGGCTAAACATACCCGGCTCCCTAATCCACTGGACATGGGTTCATTCATGCTGAAGACCCAGGGTTTGCCAGCTTATTGTTAAAACATGTAAAGGGAATGTCATTGGCCCTTGCCATTGTAACTGAAAAAGGAAACCAAAGAAAGAAACCCAAATTAGTAATGAGATTACTATCAACCTGTTCGTACACAACTCTGCATTTTTATCGGCCCCTCCCGAAACTGCAAACCCCAGGATTCCGTAGGATGTTGCAAGTGGAATCATAGCGCTGTAACAGTCTACTGCGGAAATGGCCTTGGTCTCCAGAGTCGTAGTCCAGCATTCAAACCACTACACCACTGGGAGCCACCCTAAAACATTTCTTGTTCCTGGAGGAAAAAGTAATGTGAACCTAACACTCCATCCTGCACACGTACAGGTGGCCTTTGTCCTTGCTGGAGTTGAAGTAAGATTCAGATACCAGTCCATTCAGCTTCTGTAGCTGGGATTGAGGGTAGGAGGAGGCAGGCGCTGTTTTGTCCTTCGCCTCAGGCTGCAAAATGTCTTAAGTCGGTCCTTGTCTTGTCCATATACAGTAATATGGCTCTCAGGCAGACAGTTACCCAGGGGTGAGAACTCTGGGGAATTTCGTTCACGTTTTGGACAGCCAGACAGCGTTCCAGGGTGAACACTTTTTGATAGAAGCAGGGAGAGAGAGAGAGACTTTTCTGCTTCTTCCCCTGCCCCTCCCTGGGCCGTCCACTCTCTCACCCACTGGTGGTGGAACCCTCTTATATTTTTAGCCCACGCTCTGCCGCAAAGAATCTGCCTTGTCGCTTTGCAGCTTACAGTGGCTCTCACCCAAGAATACCGAGTCACCCGGCTCCACCTCTTGCCCCACACATGGTGTTTTCGGACTCTTGCTGCCCGTGGAGGCAAGAGAGGGAAGAGGGAAAGAAAAGGAGCGGCTCTGAGGCCAGGCTGGAATGGGATGGTGGTGGCACTGGGCAGTGTCTCCACGGGGACTGTAGGAAGGCAGACCCCAAAGTTTTGGGGGAAAACCCAAGAGTATTCTCCTCTTTCGTTCTTTACTCAGAGGCCTCTTGCTTCAATGGCAACGTAATTTGTTACAGCTTAAAAAGGCAAAAGGGAACCCGGTAGCACCTTTGAGCCCGACTGGCTTGTTCTCGCAGGGTAGAAGGCAATCTCAAAAGGGCTGCCAGAGTAGCCCCTCTGGCTTTGAGAGGGTATGGGGCTCAGAGTCCTCGAGACTGAAGTCAAAAAGACTGTGAATAACTCCCCTCGCTCCCGAGTGAGGTTTCCCCACTCCCATTCCCTTGCCTTTTGCCTGGACGTGATTGCCTTCCTTCTCCACCTCTGAGCAAAAGGCAAGCAAATGGGGGGAGGCAAGGCTTGCGTATACACTTTTCTCTCCGCGCACAGGACTCCTTCCTCCCATTCGCTTGCCTTTTGCCCAGAGGCAGAGAAGGGTGGCACGTGAGCCCAGGCAAAAGGCAAGGGAATGGGGGGGGCAAGCAGGGGCCTCACGAATAATCAAATCTGCAAAGGTCAAGCCTGCAAATGTGGAGGGAGGACTGTAGATGCCTTGATGCCTTTTTTATGCCGAAACAACCCAACACACTACCGTCTTTCCTTTATAGCTGTGGCATGTAATACAGGTTGAGGATCCCTTATCTGGCAATGCAAAATACTCCAAAATCTGAAATTGTCCACGTGGATGGCTTGTTGATAGGTCAGCGTACACAAATTGTATTTCATGCACCAAATTATTAAAAATATTGTATAAAATTACCTTCAGGCTATGTGTGTAAGGTGTATATGAAACATAAATGAATTTCATGTTTAGACTTGAGTCTCATATCCAAGATATCTCATTATGCACGTATGTCCAAATACAGGTATTCCAAAATCCAAACTAACTCTGAATTCCAAGACACTTCTGGTCCCAGGCATTTCAGATAAGGGATACTCAGCCTATAGTAATAATGCTGATGGTGAGTGTATATGTTATATTTTCCTGAACTTCTCATAGTGCTTTGGTCATGTGGTGGACTCTCTCTCCTTGGGGGTTTTTAAACAGAGGCTAGATGGCCATTTCTCAGGGATGCTCTAGTGGTGGAATCCTGCGTGACGTAGGATTGGACTAGATGGTCCTTTCAAATTCTGTGATTCAGTTTCAGTGATCAGCACAACAGGCTACCTGAAAGGCCCTGTCTTCCCACATGAGCCTGCCTGAGTGCTCGGATCTCCAGAAGAGACCCTTCTCTTGGTGGCTGCTCCAAGACTCTGAAACTCACTCTCTAGGAATGCTCAGAGGATCCCCTCCTTGCTGCCCTTTTGTTCTCTAGTGACAACCTTTTTATTCCAACCGCCTTTTGGGAATGGACTGTGTTACAGGAAAAGGGCTCTTCTTAATGTGCTGCGTTCCTCTTATTCCTTGGTTTTAAATCAATGTTTTCTTCTTTTAAAATTCAGTGGATAGGTTAACAGTGTCATTTTAATCTTTTATATATTTTTATCTACATGTGTTTTTATTTGCATTTTTTGAAAAAAAAATCTTGTTTAAGGGGCTTTAAATTTCAGATTTCGGGAAGATGTGCTAAGTATAAATGAAATAATAAAAGATATGAAATTATTTGAATAAGTTAGGTCAAGGCTGGAGCTGGAATCCTGTGGCTACCTTCCTTTGGTAGAATTAAGCAGTAGCAAAAGGAAGGGAAAGATTGGAGGCACTGCAAAGGTTAAGGAAGTTCAAGGCATTGGAGAAATAAGCTGGTCAAAGATGGTAGGTTTTGTCTGCTTTTCCTTACCCCTGCCAGATGCCCTGGAAAAAAGGTGCAACTGCTGGTGGGCGTTCCACCCTGTCTCATCCTGAAGAGGGTCCTGCCCTATCTCATCCTGAATTGCAGATGAAGTTCTGTTCAGGCTGAGAGGTACGCATAGGGAACCCTTTTGACTGTAAAACGAATTCTAAAATCCACCCTGTGGTGACGCCTTCCTTAGGCAACAAGAAGGCACAAAATTTCATTATCCTAGCTTAATGAAGCTAGCTTATTTGACAGGCTTTCTTCATCAGGCAAAAGATGGTAAAAGAAATCATACAGAGGAAGGAAATTGATGGTCTGCGTCTCGCCTGGGATTTTATGCAGAAAGAGACTGTAGAAACAGAAAGTTTAGACTAACACCCACCTTCAAAACAGTCATGGGTTTACTGGAAGCAAAGGGAGTAAAAGGAAGTGGTAAAGTTTCCTTTCTCTGCCATAAAACGCCTACCTTTGACAACTGAATCTGTCTCTGTGCAGCCCCAGGCCCCTGTGTCAGCAGAGTGCTGGGACTAAGAGCCCTTTCACACTACATAATTATAGCACTATGATTCTGCTTTAACCATCATAGCTGTGTCCCATGGAATCAGGAGTTTATAGATCAGTGAGGTGCTAGAAATCTCTGACTGTGAGTTCTTTATACAGAATGGAGTCATGGCAGTTAAAATGGAATCAAAGCACTATAGTTGTGTAAAAAGGCCCTGGGAGATAGAGTACAGGAAGGGTGGGAGAGTTTACTCAAGAATCTTGGAAGCTGTGAAGGGTCAGCTCTGGTTGGTACTTGGATGGGAGAGCACCAAGGAATGTCAGGTGCTATAGGTTCTGTTTCAGAGGAAGGAACTGACAAAACCACCTCTGAGTATTCCTTAACTAAGAAAACCCTGTGAAATTCATGGGGTCCCCATGAGTCAACAGGTGACCTGAAGGCACGTACACACACGTTAGCTAGTGCAAAAGTTGTTGGGTGATTTCATGATAGACTTCCCAGCCAATGCCTTGGTCTCATAATGACTATTTTGCCCTGCCTAGCAGAGGGTCTTACTAATTTCCGTTTGAGTAACCATTACTAATGATTTTTGGAAGAATGGCTCAGCTCTCTGCAGCTTCATCCAGTCAGCTGCCTTCCAGATGTGCTCAACTACAGCTCCCAGTCCAGCACATCTGCAAAGTACCACGTCAACAAAGGCTGATTTAGGCTCAGCATCAGCATTCCTATCTGCCCAGTCACACCGTCCTCCCAAATTGATGGCAGAGTTGTAAATTCCTTGGAGTTCAAAGTGGATTCACACTGAAGTTGTTTTTGTTGCAAATCAGATGGGTGGTCTCTATGCACGTACTATTCTGACTGCCACAAAGGAATTTGTCCCTGAATGAAGAAATGCAGCCTGCTAATCGAGCTATTCTCAGAGCTTGGAAAAGTTACTTGTTCGTCCCAGTATCCCCAATAGCCAGCACAGCTAGTGTGGGCCTGAACATCCAATTGGCACAGCCATTGGCTGTGCTAGCTGGAGAAGATACCGGAGAGCTGTAGGCCAGAATAAAGTAACTTCTCCCAGTAACCGGTTATTCTGGCCTATGGAAATGGCAGTGGATAGTCAGGCAGCCCTGGAAGCAGGTCACTCAAAGGAAACCGAAAAGCAGGACTTCCAAAAGAGCTTAATCCCAAGTGTTGCTCAGAAGCTTATCAGGAGTTCTCAATTAAGGTCAGCTGTTTTGTGAGTGGAGCTCAGTTGAGGCAAAAGCAGGACCACATGAAGTCTGCAAAGGCAAATCCACATGCGAGCAGCTGCTCTCAGACAATCAAGGTCAAGAGTAGGACCCACCATTAATCCCAACTTGCAACACCAGACCCATGTGAAGAGGGTTGTGATTTCAGGTGTGTCCGTTTGATGGCTGCAGAGGCCTTTTCTCTCTCACAACTGAATGCCAAAGAAAGCATTTTGGGAAATGTTGCTGGAGGAGAAGTAAGAAGAGTTTGAAACCGTTCTTCTACACTGTGATAGAACAGAAGCACATTCTGTCCTCCATTGCATCTAATCACTCCTCTCCGTTTGCCCTACAGGGGTCAGGAGGGAATGAGGATACTGTTCCCCCAAAAAAGAATTTCGATCTTCACGTAACATTTTCCTTCAGTCCCAAAATTCCTGGTATTGCAGTAAGCTAAAACTTCAGTTGAGAATAACTGGGGCATCGAAAGAAATATACATCACAAGAGAGCCAACATGGTGTAGTCATTTGAGCGTTTGACTACATCCCTGGAGACCAGAGTTCAGTTCCCCCCTCAGCCATGGAAACCCACTGGGTGACCCTGGGCATGTCACACCCTCTCAGCCCCAGAAAACTATGATAGATTCACCTTGGGGTCACCGTAAGTCGGAAATGGCTTGAAGGCACACAACAACAACACATCAGAAGTGTAGCTTTGTAGTAAACTTCGTCCAGTTTCTCAGCCCAACAGTTGAAGATAACTGAGGAGAAAGGGAGAAAGGGGAAGGAGGAGGCAGAAACTGGGATGTTTTAAAAGTAGCTGAAAAGATAGGAGAACAGAAGATTAGTTGGGACTGTCCTTGTCAAATCAGGATAGTTGGATGGGAGACCACCAGTGAATACCACTGTAATACCACCAGTGTAATCTGTGGTTCTGTTGCAGATTGCAAAGGTGTCGTGGGAACCAAGTCAGTGGGGAAGGAGTTAGAATCATAGAGGTGAGGGGACCTTGGAGGGCTCATCCATCCCCTTGTGGCGATCCAGAATCTCCACTGCAGAATGCAAATCGCACCATTCCTGACAGAAGTCTTACTTTAAAAACCTTCAGCAACAGAGAAGCTCCCGAAGTAATCTATTTCTGTTGTCAAACAGCTCCAAATCAGGAGTTAGATATATTGGGTAAAAGGTATGAAGTTGTCCATGGCCTCCTAGAAGAATGCAAAGATTTATGCAGGAGTATAGTTTTTACCAAAAATAAAAAAAAAATCTGGAAATTTAAAGGGCTTTTTTTTTGCACTTTAAAATAAAACAGTTTTTTTTTACGCCAGATGCTTTTGCAAGCCATACCAGCTGAAGCAAAAATAATTGCTTAATCAGATAACTACTCTGAGATAGAGAGCCAGTGTGATCTTGTGGTTTGAGTGTTCAGGAGACCAGGGTTTGAGTCTTGCTCAGCCATGGAGCACCACCTGGAGATCTCGGACAAGTCACACTCTCTCAGCCAAATAGGATGGCCATGGAAAACCTGAAGAAATTGCCAAGAAAACCCTGGGGGGGGGGGTCTCCATTGGTCCAAATCTACTTTTACTTTAAGGCACATAACAACAACTTCATAGATTACAATCAACTGTTTTAAATGAATGAATTACCCTTGGAAGGCTGTGGACTTCTTCATTGTGTGTGTGCATGTGCCTTCATGTCACTTGTCAAACTATGGTGACCCTGTAGCACTTGGTATTCATTGGTGGTCTCCCATCCAAGTACTAACCAGGGCTGATCCTGCATAGCTTCCAAGATCAGACAGGATCTGGTACTTTTAGGGCATTTAGGCCTTCTTCGTTGTTGGTGGTGTTGTGTGTCTTCAGCTTATGGAGACCTTAAGGCAACTCTATCACAGGCCTTTGTGCAGCTGAAGAGAATGGGATGTGCCCAAGATCACCCATTGGGTTTTCATGGCTGAGTGGGGACTCAAACTGTGGTCTCCAGAGTTTGTAGTCCAGCGTTCAAACCACTACACCCACGCCAGCTCTTCTCCTTTATTAGAGTTGTCTTTTAAATAAAAGTTGGAAGGCCAGCCTTTATTTCTCAGGAGTACTTCTACTTTGGATTCATCCACTGGCATGGTGTTGAGCCAGGTAGCAATCTGGAGATGAATTCTCCGTTCACAGTTCAGTGATTCAGTAACAACCTTAGATTTTCATGTGCATAGGCACATAGATTTTCATGTTTACGTCTGCAGTATGCACAAGTTTGAATGGTGGGATCAGTGAAACTGGATGCAGGAAGTGATGGTAATATCATTGACACTGAGTGTAAGCTCATCATCATCATCATCATCATCATCATCATATTAACACTGGGGCATAAACAATGCTGCTAGTGATAGCCCAAACATCCTGGCCGTAAGTTAAGGCAGTTAACACATGATAAGCATCTGTTACCCAAGACAGAATGTCTGCTCAACAGTTTATGGCTGTGATTTACCTCGGAAGCGGTAAAGGATGCGTTTCTGCTTTCAAGTAGGTGTTTGTTTTGTTCTGTTGTGCTGAAACCAGAGCATCCCGTGGCACCTTGAGGACTTATTAACATTTGGCCATACAGAATTGGCACTTTGGGATCAATGACAGAATGTCCTGGGAAGCTAAAGTCTCCTCTCCCACTGATTTTTAGAATATTGCTGTATCTGATGTCACAGATGGGTGTCCATTTGTTCTTTTAGGTAGAGATTGGCCTTTCTGCCCTACGCAGAACACACGGAAGGGCGTTGCTGGCAGAGGATGACTTAACTCAAACCTGAAGATGAGCCAGTGAAAGAACGCCCACTGTTGTGGGGGACATTGATTGTGAAATCCTCCTGGGTTTGGAGCAGGGGCGGATCCTTTGTTCGTATCCTTGTTAGTTGGTCTTGTTCAGGATGGGCAACTGCATGAGGCCAGGGGCCAGTCCCCCCCCCAATCCCCCGTGAGCTGGCCACACCTGCCCACAGCAAGATGACACTTCCTGTCACCATTTTGAGAGGGACTCTAAAGGGAAAAGAGAGAGGACTCTGGGTTCCTTCCTGGGTGAGACAGGAGCATTTTTGTATGTTTTTATGGATTTTGGGAGGGCTTCCTGTATGGGGCAAAAGGTTGGGAGGTGGCAAATTGGTGGGAGTTTGAGCAGGCCAAAAACTGCATATTGAGCACCTCTGGTCTGCTTGGTGCTATGTGAATGGTTGCTTAAAGTTGGGGCTCATCTGTAAACAAACTTTGTCCTTCGACCACCCAAGGCCTGTGAGACAGATGTAGGATTTGCTGAGGATGTGGTACAGTCCCATTGGTGAAGAGCAATTGATTTCTGTAAGGACTGTGGTGGCACCATAGAGTTGGAAGGGACCACAAGGACTGTAAAGCCATTTCCACACTACACTGTTATAGTGCTATCGTTCCACTGTTTCAACATCCTATGGAATCTTGGGGCTTGCGGTTTAGGGAGGGTCATTTAGGATTCTCAGCCAGCAAGTTCTTTGGCCTCAGTAAACTACAAACCCTAGGATTCTACAGGATGATGAAAGTGGAATAATAGCACTATAGCAGCATAGTACAGAAAGGCCCTTAGTCAACAGGCAATTTGAAGGCACGTACACTTAGAAATATCATTCCAGATTGCCTAGAGTGCCCCTTTTCTTACCAAAAAAAAAAAAAGGAGAAATTGACTCTCCCAGAAGCATCCAAGAACAGCAATTCACATTTTGAATAGGTTGTAAGATGACCCTGAACTGTCTAGCATTTACAAACACCTATAAACACTTCAAAACTAGAAGTTGCCAACTACTGGCCATTTTGAGAGGAGGGTTGTATTTTTGAACTCTGCAGCCCCGAGTCTTCGGGGCATTAAATAGGACTCCGGACCTGCCATGGTTGCCTCTGTGTTGCAGATACAGGCTATAGTTACGTGCACATTGTTGCTAGGAGTAAACTTTGTTAAGGGAGCCAGCATGGTATAGTGATTTGAAGGTTGAACTGTGGAGAGCAGAGTCTGAAACCCTGCCTGACCATGGAAGCGCACTGGCTGAACTTTAATAGATCACACTCTCTCAGCCTCAGAAGAAGGCAAAGAGAACCCCCTCTGAACCAATCTTGTCAACAAAACCCTGTGATAGCTTCACCTGAGGGTCACCATAAGTTGGAAACAACTTGAAGGCACACAATAGCAGCAAGCCCTGCTGAACCCAATGGGGCTGACATCTGTGTAGGCAAGCAGAAGATGGTACTCTGGGCCTCTGGCCTTTCTCCAAAGATATCATCATTAGAGAGTCTCCATTATCTTCACGGTGCCAACTTGCCCTCAATCTCAAAGAAGAAGAGTTTTCTTTAGGAACAAGGGTTAGGTAAGAAAGGCTCTCCACTCCAGTGGGCCAAGAAAGGACAGCTGGACTTTAGAGCCAAACAAACGCCGTCTTTTTTTTTCTTTTTCTTTTAATTGGGTCAGATGTTATAACTGAGAGGGCAATTAGCCAGGGATGGGACCATGAGCCAAGAACGAAGAGAGATGCTTTGTTGCGCAATTTGCAGATCAAAGCCAGATGCCCTTTAGAAAAGAAATGTTTAAAAAGGGTTTCCACAGTCCCATACAATGAAATATTATGCGTTCCTGTCTGATCAGCTGTGGGGTAGTCAAAATGCTTTCCCAGGGCATATGCAAGTCCTTTTCATATTTGAGAATATCCTGGCCCTCTTTGAAACCTGTTAAATCTTTCACAGTCCCTTCCATACCAATAAAATCCTCTGCAACCCTCCTGTTTATTCACAAATGCTGCCCCTTCCCATCTTTGACTGTAAGTGTGGAATTGCTGGCATCCCTCCAAGCTGCAAGGGTCCTCACCATCTTGCTTTTCTAAAGCAGCCAAAACCCAGTTTTAGGTGAGCTTCAGGTGTTCCCAGGTCTCTTGTCAATTAGGCATGCAAAAGAATGCGTTTCAGACACTCTTTGTGGAAATCTAGCATTTCAGGTTTTCACCCTGGCTTCTCCTTGAAGGGCTAGTTTTCTGTGTATAGGTGGATAATTTAATCCGAATTGAATCACTGATGTTTATTTGAAAGTTGGTTCAGTTGAATTAAACGGCATTAGCTTCCTAGTAAATATGGACATAGACTACAGTTTCTGAGAGAGTTGCAAGTGGATTGAAGCAGTTGTTCTATGTTATGTTCACTCATTGTCTCTCAAGGCATTTTTAAAATTAACAGTTTTGCAACCAAATAGAGACCTAGGGCTTTATCACAGGTAAGCTGGAGTTAAAGCTGAATAATGGCATCTTTGACTGGGACTTATCACGTTACCTCATTCTTCTTATGTTGTTCTCCTGGTAGGAGATAGTTTGGAAAGCATTTCTTTTACACACACACACACACACACACACACACACACACACACACACAAATGATCCCTCCTTTGTAAACTGACCTCCTTTGTAACAGAAAAGCTTTCCAAATAGTCTCCCAGCCAAAGATGCTAGTATCTTGCTGTAATCTTGCTGTAATTGTGATTTAGCTGGTGTGATAAAGCCCCTAGCTGTTGCTTTGGTCACCCAGTGGAGACAAAGGCCATTTCCGCACGAGACTGTTACAGCGCTATGATTCCGCTTTCAACATCCTATGGAACCCCGGGGCCCCTCCCGAAACTGCAAACCCCGGGGTTCCATAGGATGTTGAAAGCGGAATCATAGCGCTGTAACAGTCTCGTGTGGAAATGGCCAAACAGGCACATCCAGCTTAATCAGTGACGCAAGAACACAGGTTGAGATTGGAAGCTACGCTGACTAATGCTAGGATAAAATGATCCCACATCAAGGAGACAGGCCGTAGCTTTACACTCATGGAGTTATGCAGTTGTACAACACAGCCAAGGCACATGCGTCAGTGTGCAACCATGAGCAACACCCGTGTGTGTCAGCATGCAATGAGCAACCATCCACAAGGCGCAACCATGCACAACTGTATCCATGCCTTATGCTACCACATGCTTGTTTCCACGCCTTTGAACTGAATACGACTGTTCCACGTCAGACATAATTGCCCAACCGCTTCTATAGGGAAGCTTAATGCATGAGTAAGACAGTAAAAGCATTCTGGTCTGTGTGCGTAAATGTATTTGCAACTCTGGATATGCTCCCTGTTTTTAAAATCATGTTTGCCTCAGTTCAAATGTCAGGATTGTGTGTAGCGGAGAAGCCTTCACTCACGAACCAGTGGAATGAGAAAATGAGCACCTAGTAATAACTTATTAAAAATGTCTTGCTCGCTCACCCTCACGCGCACAAACCGCCACACACCCTCGTGTTTCTTTTGTCCCACTTTCACCACTAAACAGGTTTTGCAGGATTTTGCAATGGTGCTGAAACCCACCACACCTATTTGCTTGCAGCGAAAGTGACCTGCAGCTCTCTCTCAGTGCAAACCATTAGGAACCGCCAGCTTAAGTGTGCATAATAGGGAAGTTGTTGTGCCTTCCCCCTCTTCCCCTGCAGTTAGAAATAGTACAATCCTGGTCAGCCTGCACGACGTGTCCATTACCGTTTGGCTCACAAAGAAAAGTCTAGATCAGACAGGGAAGGCTCTTTAAAAGAGCAAAAAGCATATTTGGGGTGGTGGGGAGTCCAGAAAAGTTGTTTTTAGTGGCTGCGGTTTCCAGAACTCCTGTGCTGGCTAGGGGATTCTGGGAGTTATAGTCCCCCCTTAGTAATTTTCCCAAGCTTTATTGGGAATAACTAAGGTGCACCTCTCAGTAGGCGTGCTGTTGTCACTTTTGCTTAAAGAACAGCTGGCAAAACTACATGTCCTGTGTTAGTTAGAAGCTGTCATGATGTGAAGGTTCAGCTGTATATTTGTTTGTGTATGGTATCTCAGATTTCAGGGTCATGCTGAGAGAGTCAATGAGAAAAAAAGTAACAGAAATTACAGAAAGGTGATTGGGACCTCATTTGCACACCAATTTCTGCTTTTAAAATTTTTCTGCTTAATCATGAGGTATCCCAATCCCCTACTCACACACACAGGTTTTCTCTGTACTCCTTTTTGTGTTTTGTAATGCAATTTGACTTTGAGCAGGTTTTGCTATCAGCAGATGTACGTATCTTTGTTGACCGTGTTTGCTAGATCAACATATTGTGGTTTGTGAGTCTCAAGTAACTCCTCATATGCCCAGAGACACTATTCCATCCCAAGGCAGAACCCTTCCAACAGCCCTGTAAGGGAGATCAGTGTTGTTATCTTCTTGTTGCAGACAGACTCAGAGTGAAAGTGGGTTGCCCGACAGCACAATTCTGTACTTGTTTGCTTGGAAGCAAGCATCAATGAAATCCCGCTTACTTCCAAGAAAGCGGGTACAATATTGCAGCTTAAAGTGATCTAGGGCAAGGGCAACCTTTCTGGACATACAATCTCTGGCTTGAAAGTTGCAATTCAAAAATTCCAATGAAAATTGGAAAGAGAAGGAGTAGCATTGGGATATATTCACAAATTCCCCAGTATTTTGACAGAGATAATAGTGTCTTGGCATACTGTGTATGTCAATACAGATATAGACATACATTAATGCATAGGTCCTCACAATTGCATATAAGACAAAGGAAGTCTCAGAGGAAGTTTTCACTCCAAGGAAACTCACTTTTGGTAATCAGAGTCATTGCTTTCACACAACAGTACCAACAGACCAGACACTTGAAAGACCTGTACCGTCTTATGCAACTCTTTGAAGGTTTATGGCCAGGGTCACAATTTGCATCATTCGATATCCTATTACGTTCCAGCCCACTGCGACAACCATGTGTTGCTGTTGTTGTTAACTGCCCTCAAGTTGGCTTTGGTGACCTATGACAAGCCTATGACTGAGAGACGTCCAAGTCATCCTATCCTCATCTTCCCTGATTCAGATCTTGATTCAGGGATATATCTTCCTTTATTGAACCTATCCATCTGTAATATGGTCTTCCTTTTTTCCTACTGCCTTTCACCTTTCCAGGAATTGTCTTTTCTAAGGAGTCATGCCTTCTCACAGTACGGCCAAAGTATATCAGCCTCAGTTTAGTCATCTTGGCTTTTAGAGAAAGCTCAGGTTCAATTTGCTCTAGGACCCATTTATTTGTCTTTTTTGGCAGTCCATGGTATCTGTAGAGCTCTTTTCTACAGCTCCATGTTTCCAATGAGTTGATTTTTTTCCTATCAGCTTTCTTTACTGTACAACTGTCACAACCATACATAGAAATTGGAAATACTATAGCATGGGTTATCCTAACTTTCATATTCAATGTTATATCTTCGCACTTCAGGATCTTGTCTTGTTCTTTCATAGCTGCCCTTCCAAATCTTAGCCTTCTTCTGATTTCTTGACTGCAGTCTCCATTCTGATTAATAGCTGAGCCAAAGTATGGGAAATCTTGAACTATCTCAGTGTCTTCATTGTCTGCTTTAAGGTTATGTAAATCATCTGTTTTTGTTTTCTTAACGTTCAGTTGTAAACCTGCCTTTGCACTTTCTGCCTTGACTTTCTTCCAAGTCTTTGCTGTAACTGGACTTAATTACCTGTGATTTAAGGACACTTCATCTGAAAAAGTGAATTGAAATCTTTGAAAGCTCGTGCTGAATAAATCCATTCCTCTCATGCTAGCTTCCTTCTCCTCTGCCACTTCCTTTGCTTTCCAGGGGTGGAAATCATGCAGCCTTCCAGATAGTGTTGGACTGCAGTTCTCAGCATTCTTTACCATTGGTTCTGCTGGCTGGGGCTGCTGGGGGTTGCACTCCAGCAACATCTGGAGAGCGTCCCATCCCTGTTGAGTGAGCCTGATTCTGCTAAATCTTATCCTGTAAAATCCAGATCCCAAGTATGCAGTCGTTCAGTAGAAGGCGAAAGCCTTGCCTTTTCTCTTTTAAATGTGAGGTCCTTTCTCGTAATGTGCTGGAAATACATTTTGTCAGTGGTTCTTAACATGGAGTCCTTGGACCCTGAGGGGGTGTGATATCCTCACAGGGAGTCTGCTATGAGCTTTTACAGTTAAAACTAAATAAAAGGACGGACGGACGGATGTATGGACAGACGAGAGACATTGATCTCAAAGAGCCAAGACTCTTTTGCTGGTGACAGACATCATTTGTGCAAAATTTCATTACAATATCTCAAGCCATTCAAAAGGTATGAAATTGTTTGATAGCCAGGAGTACACTCAGCACTTGCTCCTTCTGCACATGGTGAAAACGTGCAAGTGAATGATGTTGAGTGCCTGAGTGAAAGCCCCTGATATTTCTTGCTATCACACATAAGCCAGAAGCTGCCTTGAGTTGAGTCTTGGTGGACTCCAACAACAAAAGATATTTAAAGGGGCTCCATGGTAAAAAAAAGGTTAAGAATTACCCTTGTGATTCTCTAATTCTGGCTTTAGTTGTGGATCTGTGTTATTTTTTAGAGATGTCTCTCTTCTTTTTACTCTTCCTCTACCAATTAAGGGATAAAGTCACATTCTACAGACATTAAAGAGCATCTTGGGAGGAAGCTGCCAGGGCAGAGTGGCTCCAGCAAATCTGCATTAAGCTGTTATTATCAGTCTCATACCTCTTTAATTGTCGTCACTCCATTCCAAGGAGTCCTAAGATTTGTAGCTTGTATTGAGAGTGCCTTGTTAGGCCATTTCCTCACTACACTGTTGCAGTGCTATTATTCCGTTTTCAGCATCTTGTGGAATTCTGGGATTTGTAGTTTACTGAGGCCAAAGAGCTCTCTGGCGGAGAATTCTAAATGCCCCTCCCTAAACTGCAAATCCCAGGATTCCACAGGATGTTGAAAGTGGAATAATAGTACTATAACAGTGTAGTGCAGAAATGACCTTAGAGAGCTCCCTGAATTAGGTAGCTTGAGAAGAAAGGCACCAGGAATTAAACCTGGTCCAATTCTGTTACACAGACAGGCACTTAAAGTACCTGAGTTGCCATTCAGGGGAATGGACCAGGGCTCTCTAGCAGAGAACCTCATGGAACTGCAAATCCCAGGATTCCTTAGGATGGAGCCATGACAGTTAAAAGTGCTACAAAACTGATATAACTGGGTAGTGGAGATAAAACCTGGAGACAGACGGCAAATCGCATACAAAACTCATCGGTGGTTGTGCAGAAGACGAAGACCTAAAACATATTTTCTTCATGTCTCCCATTTGCCTCAAACTCAACTAGACTGTCCTAGGTCCAAGGCCTCCCATTCGAGGGCGACTTCACTTACCGCGGGATCTGCAGCCCGCCTGCCCTTCTTGGGTCCTTTGCCCTGCTTTCTTTTAATACCTCAACTGCTTTCAGATTTTTTAAAACGAAAATTGCCCTGGCAGCAATTTGTCCCTTACCTTTGACAGTTGGCCCTCCACATTTGCAGGCTTTACTCTCACGGATTTGATTATTTGTGAGTTTCTTCAACCCCTGCCCCCCCCCCGTCCACCCACAACCTCAGCCACTTCTTTTCTGGGAGACCCTTTCCTCTCTGTGGCTCGAACCAGCCTGCGCAGCCCTTTGAAAACCCACCTGTGGTCCTCCTCCTCCCCCACCACCAGCCACTGCTTGGCCAGCTAAGGACAGATTGCGGCCCAATTTCTCAGCACCGTAAACTCTCTTCCGATACCCCACACGCACCCAAAGAAAGAGGTGGGCGAGAGAGAGGAAGTGTAGGGCCTCCGCGCTGGCTTTCGCTTTCCCTCTCCTTTCCCTGACTTGGTTTGGACCCTGGGTGCCTGCTGTCCCCAGCATGTCTTGCCCCCTTTCCCACAGATACACACACACACATTTTGATATTTGCGATTTTTCCCCTTTTGTGGGGGTCCTGCACCCCTAACCCTAGCAAATATGGAGAGCCAACTGTATGCTCTTCTAGATGGCTGCATGGCAGGAGATGGGATGAGGGGGAGAATACTAATTGCGAACGATTCCTTTCAGCTTGCATTTGCTCAGCTTTGCTTAGAGACCCTCTTCTTCGGTGCCAGACCTCTCTACCTTTCAGGACCTAAGCCTGTGAATGTTCTGTAACTGCTTGTGAGCCGGTGTGGTATAGCAGTTTGAGAATTGGATGATACCGTATTTGAATCCTTGCTTGAGCATGGAAACCCACTAGGTGACCTTAGGCAAATCACAGTCTCTCAGCCTCAGAGGGAAGCAGAGACAAACCCCTCTCTGAACAAATCTTGCTAAGAAAACCCCACGATAGGTGCACCATAGGATTGCCTTAAGTCAGAAACGACAAATGTGTAAATGCTCTTTTTTTAAAAAGAAAAAAAAGACTCTGAGATAGTTCCATTAGGCAGCATAATGCACATGAATTAACCACAGGAAGTAATCCACACAAAATGCACACTAATTGACTGGGTGCTGACAATGCTGTTGGAGAAGGAGCCGTTGTTAAATAAAATTACTGTTGAATGAAACAGTACTGCCCTGACTCTAAGAAAAAGAAATGCTAAAAAACCGAAAGGCCTGTGGGGGGTGGGCAGCTCAAAGCGTGGACCGATACTGGTTTTCCAGATACAGTCCAGTTTGGCCGTCGTTCCAGTGTAGTTCTTCCCACCCGTCCTCCCTTTTCTTCTTCTCTTCCACCCCCACAATTCCCCAATCTCTGTCTGCATTTTCTGCTTGCCCTCTACCCCCTCTAGTCTTCCCCCAGACGGTCTCCGAAGGCTCGAGTATTGCCATTTCCTTCCCCAGCAACCACCTTCCCTTTCTCCCAAGTGCAGTGTTTGGGTCTTTCCCAATGCAGAATCCAGACATCTTTTGGCTTAAAACATTTCCAGCCCCCGATCTCACTGGCAGCCTCCGGGTGAGCGCGGTACGAATGTGGAATCGTTCAAGAGGGAGAACAGAAGCCTCTCTGTCACCCACACGTGCCTCTGGGATGCTGGGAACTGGGCCAGGAGACCCATTACTGTCAATTAGACGGAGCTGGGGGCTAACGAGGGTTCAGCGGCCTTCTGGGAAAGGCGAGGGCCAGCTGCCGCCTCCTTTGTTCAACTCATTCTCCTCCGGAGCCTGTGACACGCAAACCCAGGGATGCGGAGACAGGCGGGGAGAAGAGGAAGCAGAAACCTCGAATCCAAGCAGCACAGCTTCATAGAAGGGGTTAGAAATGGGGATAGAATCATAGAATCGTAAGAGCTGGAAGAGACTGCAAGGGCCATCAAGTCCAACCCCCTTCTGCCCTGCAGGAATACACCACCATCATTCCCCATAGATGGCCATCCAGCCTCTCTTTTAAAAACCTCCAAAGAAGGTGATCCGCTACACTTCCAGGCAGCAACATATTCCACTGTCGAATTGCTTTACCATCAGGAAGTTCTTCCTAATGTTTAGATAAAATATCTTAATTCCCTTAAGTTTGAGGCCGTTGCTCTGTGTCCTAGTCCCTGGAGCAACAGAAAACAGGCTTGCTCCGTCTTCAACATGACATCCCTTCAAATATTTAAACACAGCTATCATGTCGCCTCTTAACCTGCTCTTCTCCAGCTAAACATCCCCAGCTCCCTAAGCCACTTCTCATAGGGTTTCCAGGCCTTCTACCATTTTGGTCTCCGTCCTCTGGAAATGTTCCAGCTAGTCTGTATTCTTCTTGAACTGTGGTGTCCAGAACTGAACACAGTATTCCAGGTGGGATCTGACAAAAGCAGAGTAGAGGGGTACTATCACTTCCCTTGACATAGATGCTATACTCCTGTTGATGCAGCCCAGAATGGATGGAACGAAGATCCACATTATTTATTTCCCAGGGGTGGGGGTGGAGTGGGGGAAGAGTTTCCTGAAATTTGAGAAACCCCATTGGGAAAAATAAAGAAGCGGCAAGACTTTTGTGCAGTTTTCTCCCAGTATTCAAACATGCTGAAGTGATGAAAGGATTATTCTGTGCAAAAAATAGATATGTTTATTTCTTCGGACTGGAAAGCACATTTTTAGTTTAGTTTAGTTTTACTCTGTTTTACTTTACTTCTCCCAGGGTAGGACCCATGATTCCTTGCAGGGAAAAAAAGTGCATTTCTGCACAGAATAAACCCCCAAAACTCTTCAGAATACTGAAAAACGGAGAATGCTGTGCAGAAGTATTAGTATTCTTCCACAGATGGGAGAAAAATATGGAAAAGATTTGTCTTTGTGTGCAAGGGCAAAATAGCCAAGGATTTGCACCCTAATTAGAGGGTCCAATTCTGGCTGACCATCCCTTCCCCTGGGCAACATGAACCAAGCCACGCTCTGTTCAAAAGACTTGATTCTGTGCATAGCAATGGATGTTTAAAGTTCCAGAGTGCATTTAGATCGTGCCTGTCAAGAACGTAAAAGGAGTCTGGTTGGTTCAGCCGCAA
This sequence comes from Cyclura pinguis, assembly GCA_030412105.1. NCBI lineage: Eukaryota > Metazoa > Chordata > Lepidosauria > Squamata > Iguanidae > Cyclura > Cyclura pinguis. The sequence continues at coordinate 4,959,212 of CM059601.1, forward strand.
GGCCTTTCTGGTCCTGTATTCTGTTCATGGGGTAGCTGAACAGTTGCCCTTCGGAAGCCCCCAGGTAGGGCATGAGCGCCACATGAGGGTCTCTGGTGAGCTTTTGATGGTCAGGGTGGGCATTCCTGGACTGGATTCAAATGGTGAGGAGAAAAATTCCACTGAACATTAAGAAGAATGTCTTTACTATAAAGTAAAGACCTACAGTCGGCCCTCCATATCCACGGATTCTGTATCCATGATTCAACCATCCACAACATGAAAATATTAAAAAAAAATCCCAAAAGCAAACTTTGATTTTGCCATTTTATATAAGGGACACTATTTTACTACACCATTGTACATAGTCGGACTTGAGCACCCACAAATTTTGGTATCCATGGGGGGCCCTAGAACCAAACCTTAGCGGATAGCGAGGGCCCACTGTTTACTCACCTTCTTTGGAGGGCTTTAAACAGAGGATGGATGGGTGTCTTTTAGGAGAGCTGTAGTTTTGTGTTCCTGTGTGGGAAGTAGTTGGACTCGATGGCCCTCGTAGCCCCTTCCGACAGTAAGATTCTGCGATGGCCCTGATTCCAAAAGACAAAGTGCTCAACCACAAAGGGAAGGAAATTATGCTTTCCAGTTGATGATGTCCCTAGAAGAACTAGAAAAGTTACTTTTTCCTCTACAACCCCCAGACTCCCGATTTTTGTTTGTGGGATTCTTAAGGCTCTTTCACACTGTTGTTCCTCTTTAACTGCCGGGGCCCTCGGGTTTGTTGTTTGCAGAGACATTAGGACCCCTTGGCACAGAATTCTAAATGCCTCTTCCTGAACTGCTAATCCCAGATTTCCGCAGAATGGAACCATGACAGTTAAAGAGGAATCAAAATGCTATAACCGTGTAGTGTGAAAGGGCCCTTAGAGTTGTAGTCCAAAAGTCATGTTGCCAAGCTCCTGGTCTGGCCCAGTTAGTGGGGTCCTGTCAGTGGTTCTGATTTGCTCAGGTGAGTCAGATTCTGTAACTCTGGAAATTGTAAGCTTATGGGGCAGAGACCTATCTCTTTCTTCTGCTTATGTTGTCCTATAAAACCTCCCACGTATATGGGTAGTGCTAGATGTAAATAACAGTGTGATACGGCTTTTGTGGAGCAAGTGTGGTGTACGTATACAGCAACAGCTTTTGTCTGCTACCCTTTGGTTATGTTTGACTAGAATTCCCGTCATTCCCAGATAGCAGGATGGGAAATCCAGTATGATAAAGTAAGGGTGGGTAGACAGTCATGCTTCAGCCTCTGACCACTGAAGGTTCAGAGGAAAGGGTTTGTGGAGCAGAAGACAACAGCTTAATAGAGCTCATAGCTGCTGGAGCCGTCTGTGTGCCCTCCGCTTTGTAGCCGTTCTTCTAGCAAAAGCTTGTGTGTGTGTGTGTGTGTGTGTGTGTGTGCGATTTGGCAGAGGAGTGTTGGCTTCCCATCCCACCCACTTAAGTCTTGGCATACGAACTGGCATTGGTGGCACAGGAGCTTGAGGCCTCAACCCAGTTGCCAGTCTGAATAACAGGCCCATTGACTCAATGGGATTGTTACCCAGTGTGTCATTTATTAATTTGTCTGTTTATTTTGGTTTTTGAAATATTTATACCCTACCCTGTATCGTATGACCTCAAGGCAGCATACAATGCAGTGGATTTATCCAGTTTAGAAGTATAAGCAGTAAGAGTTTAAATTTAAACATTAGATTTTAAGACTGAAGGCATATTAAACAATTTGACAAGTTCAAAATCGTTCAAAAGTGTTTAAAACAATTTAGACCCGGAAACCATGAATCCCTATGGCAGACAGATTAGGGATATGTTTAGTCTGGAGAAGAGAGGGTTAAGAAGTGACATGTTTAAATATTTGAAAAGATTTCATAGGGAGCAAGCTTGTTTTCTGCTGCTCCAGAGACTAGGACACAGAGCAATGAATTCAAACTTCAGGAAAAGAGATTCCACTTAACATTGGGAAGAATTTCCTGACGGTACTGGAATATGCTGCTGCCTGGGAGTGCGGTGGAGTCTCCTCCTTTGGAGACTTTTTGACAGGGTCCGGATGGTTGTTGGTCAGAAGTGCTTCGTTGGTCTATTGCTGCAGGGCAGAATGAGGTTGGACTCGATGGCCCTTGGGGTCCCGTCCAACTCTAGGGTTCTATGATTAACTCATTTGCAGATTCACAACAGATTTGCATCAGCCCCAGCCGGCTCAGCTGCTGCTGCACCTAGTATAACTGGAGGGTGCCAGTTCTGTGACTGATATTCCACTGTTAAACTATTCTTACAATCAAGAAGTTCCTCCTAATGTTTAAAGGAGGAATTTTTTTTTCATGTACTTTGAATACCATTTGTAACCATTTAACCATTCTGTTGTTGTTGTTGTTGTTGTTGGGCTTGTGTTTATATTCCTCACTTTCCCAAATTGACATTGAGGGAAGTTTACACAAAAACAGGTGAAAGCACATACAAAAACATGAAGCAAAAACATACGAGAAGTTATTCTTCCAATGCAAATTAAAATATTATTTTTACATTTCCTGGCTGTTCATATCTGCCTTTCCTTTCACTGAGTTAAGTTTTGAAGTGGTTCTCCAAACACACAGTTTTGAAAAGTTATTTCTTTAGACTACAGCTCCCAGAATCCTCCAGCCAACCTGGCCAGTGAATGTGATGGTGTGGAAATCTGGAAATTGTACTCCGAAAAGGAGTTGGCCACCAGTGGCTTCCAGATGACTGCGGCCGCAATATGCTATGGATTTTATTCTAGATTTTAAAGGCTCAAAAGCAGGTACTGAACCCTGTCCCCGAAACAGGCTCAGCACCTTGGAGAGCTCCTCTGAAGTTCTGGCTAAAATCATGGGAGGTTATTACTTCAGTATGTGACCACGGCAGCAAAACTGTTGTACGCTTTGTACAAAGATGGAAGAACTCCATATTACTGAGTAGTGAGAAATGGTTGTTGAAATTGGGTGGTTGAGCAGAAATGGACAAATTATCTGATATGATTAGAGAAAAATAGTTAGAGACAGTTCCAAAAGATTGGAAATCCCTTATAGGCTTTCTTGCAGAAAAACAGAAAACAATTTGGTAGCTTTGGGTTTTGAAAATTAGTCTGATTCAGTTAGTCGAAAAAAGTGAACGTTGCAGTTTTAAAGAGAGAGGTATGATTGTATTATTACGTGTATGTGTAAGTGTCAAAAAGAAAGTTGGAAGCCGCTTTTGTCTATACAGTGTGCCTTCTTCTGGTGTGACCTCTGCATGCAGAAATGCAAGGTTGCCTGAAGCATCGCATTCCATTATTGTAAATGGATGTGACAGGCACTTACTCACATGTTTTGTTTTACACGAGAACAGAACACCTACTTGCTTGCTTGCTTATTTATTTATTTATTTATTATATTTATATGTCACCTTTCTCCCAAAGTGGGACCCAGGTGGCTTTCACCTGGTGGGATGAGTCTCAGGATTGGAATGTAGGAATAGAGGGGTATAGCCTATTTTGTAGAAATAGACCAAACAAGAAAGGAGGAGGAGTAGCCTTGTATGTCAAGGATGTTTTCACCTGTGAAGAGATCCATGACTTAAACCCAGAAAGCCAGGTCGAGAGCATCTGGGTAAAAATTAAGGGAGCGAGAAACAATAGGGATATTCTGGTGGGGGTTTACTACAGACCTCCAGCCCAGACTGAGGACCTTGATGACGCCTTCCTCAACCAAATGACCGCGCATTCAAAAAGGAGAGATACAGTAATAATAGGAGATTTCAATTACCCGGATATATGTTGGCAGTCAAACTCTGCCAAGACAGCAAGGTCCAGCAAGTTTCTTGCTTGTCTTGCAGACAATTTCATGGTCCAGAAGGTGGAAGAGGCCACAAGGGGATCAAATATTCTAGATCTGATCCTGACCAACAGGGATGACCTTGTTAATGAGGTAGAAGTGGTTGGATCTTTAGGGGGGAGCGACCATGCCCTATTGGAATTTGGCATTCAGTGGGAAGGAGAAGATAAGTGTAGCCAGACACTCCTCTTAGATTTTAAAAAAGCGGACTTCTGTAAACTTAGGGAGCTGCTCGCTGGAATTCCGTGGTCAAGAACAGGGAAAGGGAAAGGAGTTCAGGAGGCATGGGAGTTCCTTAAAAGGGAGATACTGAAGGCACAGTCTAAAACTGTGCCAATAAGGAGGAAAAATGGAAGGCATCTGAAGAAACCAGAATGGTTGACTAAAGAACTCTCAGCTGAGCTGAGCGTTAAGAGAAACCTGTACAGGAAATGGAAGAGGGGGGAAACCACCAAAGAAGAATTTAAGCAAGTAGACAGGAAATGTAGGGAGGAGGTCAGAAAGGCTAAAGCACAGAACGAACTTAGGCTGGCCAGAGACATTAAACACAATAAAAAGGGCTTTTTAAAATATGTCCGCAGCAAAAGGAAAAAGAAAGAGGCAATAGGGTCGCTGCGCAGAGAAGATGGCGAATTACTAACAGGGGGAAGAGAAAAGGCAGAACTACTTAACACCTTCTTTGCCTCAGTTTTTTCCCAGAAGGATACAAGCACTCAACCTGGTGGTTGGGGAGCAGGTGAGGAAGCAGGGGAAATGCGGCACATAATAGGTAGAGAGGTGGTACAAGAATACCTGGCCACACTGGATGAATTCAAGTCTCCAGGGCCAGATGAATTGCATCCTAGGATATTAAAAGAACTGGCAGAGGTCATTTCGGAACCGCTTGCTATAATCTTTGAGAAATCTTGGAGGACAGGAGAAGTTCCAGCAGACTGGAAGAGGGCAAATGTTGTCCCCATCTTCAAGAAGGGAAAAAAAGAGGATCCAAATAATTATCGCCCTGTCAGCCTGACGTCTGTACCCGGAAAGATCCTGGAGCAGATCATTAAGCAGTCAGTTTCTAATCACTTAGAAAGCAACGCGGTAATCACGAGAAGTCAACATGGATTTCTCAAAAATAAGTCATGCCAGACTAATCTTATCTCTTTTTATGATAGAGTTACTAGCTTGATAGATGAAGGGAATGCTGTGGATGTAGCATATCTTGATTTCAGTAAGGCCTTTGACAAAGTTCCACATGACATTCTTGCAAAGAAGCTAGTAAAATGTGGGCTGGACAGAGCTACTGTCAGGTGGATCTGTAACTGGTTGACTGACCGTTCCCAAAGGGTGATCACCCATGGCTGCTTTTCATCCTGGAGAAAAGTGACTAGCGGGGTGCCACAGGGTTCTGTCCTGGGCCCAGTGCTGTTCAATATTTTCATCAATGACTTGGATGAAGGAATAGAGGGCATGCTCATCAAATTTGCAGATGACACCAAGTTGGGAGGGGTTGCTAATACCCCAGAGGACAGGATCAAAATTCAAAATGACCTGGACAGATTGGAGAGCTGGGCCAAGGCTAACAAAATGAAGTTCAACAGAGAGAAGTGTAAGGTCATACACTTAGGTAGAAAAAATGGAATGCTGAAATATAGGATGGGGGACACGTGGCTGGATAGCAGTACGTGTGAAAGGGATCTAGGAGTCTTAATAGACCACAAGCTGAACATGAGTCAGCAATGTGATGCGGCAGCCAAGAAAGCCAACGCAATTCTCGGCTGCATCAATAGGAGTATGGTGTCTAGATCAAGGGAGGTACTGGTACCACTCTACTCTGCTTTGGTTAGACCTCATCTTGAATACTGTGTCCAGTTCTGGGCACCCCAATTCAAGAAGGACATGGTCAAGCTGGAGCAGGTCCAGAGGAGGGCGACCAAAATGGTGAAGGGCCTGGAAGCCAAGCCCTATGAGGATAGACTTAGAGAGCTGGGTATGTTTAGTCTGCAGAAGAGAAGGTTAAGAGGGGACATGATAGCTCTGTTTAAATATTTGAAGGGATGCCATGTAGAGGAGGGAGAGGGCTTGTTTTCTGCCGCTCCAGAGACCAGGACAAGGAGCAATGGATTCAAGCTGCAGGAAAGGAGATTCCACCTGAACCTCAGGAAGAACTTCCTGACAGTCAGGGCTGTCCGGCAGTGGAATATGCTGCCTCGGAGTGTGGTGGAGTCTCCTTCTTTGGAGGTTTTTAAGCAGAGGCTGGATGGCCATCTGTCGGGAGTGCTTTGAGAGTGTTCCTGCATGGCAGGGGGTTGGACTGGATGGCCCGTGTGGTCTCTTCCAACTCTACATTTCTATGATTCTATATGCATATACATCAGGCACACAGTAATTTTTTTATATATCTTACTCTTCCTTCTTATTTAATTTCTCCTTTATTTTCTTTTTCTTTTATCAAAATATCTGTGATGTTATTGTATTTCAAAAAGTTCGGGCTAAAACCCAGAATGGACTCACCACCCGGCTTTCAAGTTCACACTAAAACTCAGGGTGGATTCTTTATTCGTGGCACCTGCCACCGGCTGCCATGGCTGTTTTGAAATTTGTTTATTTTCTTGGCTGTCTGTTCTGCTCTGCAATTTTGTGCAGAAATTTTGGGGGAAGTTTGGTAACTTCCTTTGCATCTACCCAATTCCTAAAAACCTCTTCAAGGCCGAGCGAACTGCCTAACCTTCCTTTTTTTTTTAATGTTATTTGCAGAAGCTGAGCTGTGGCATGCAGGCAGATGAGGGCACAGACTGGCTTCTGGAACTGTTAACCGAAGTCCAGCTGCAGCAGTACTTCCTGAGGATCCGGGATGACCTCAATGTCACACGCCTCTCGCACTTCGAATATGTCAAGAACGAGGATTTGGAAAAGATTGGCATGGGGAGGCCCGGTGAGTGAGTTTGTCCCTTGCAACACATCCTAGGAACAGTAATGCATCAGAGGTGGAAAGGGAGCTGAGGTGGAGATGACATTGTTACATAATTGTTGCTATCGTCTTCGTCATCATAATCCTTTCCCAGTCCAAAACACAAGGTGCCTTTCAGGAGTTAGAGCAGGCACAGCTAAAACTTTGCATCATACAAAAGTCAAAATATAATCAAAGTATCAAAAGAATGAAAAGCAATTAGAAGCATGCTCATTAAACTAGAAAAACAACAATACAGTACAGGCCAAGTGTCCCTTATCTGAAATGCCTGAACTGGACATGTTTCAGATTTCAGATTTTTTTCAGATTTTGGAATTTTGGCTATACATAATGAGATTATATACCATTCTTTTCAGAAAGCCAATATTGTGTAGTGGTTTGAGTGTCGGGCTGTGACCCTGAGACCAAGGTTCAATTCCCTGTTCGGCCATGGAAACTCAGTGTATGACCTAAGACGTGTCACATACTTTCAGCCTCAGAAAACCCCATGATTGGTTCTCCTTAGGATTGCTGCAAGTTGGAAATTACTTGAAGACACACAAAAGCAACAGCCATTATTTTTATGTGGGATCTGTTTTTTTGGTCAGTTCTTCTCCCCTTGCTTTCTTCCTGTAGGGAACATGAGGGAATTATGGAGATCCAGTTGGGACTGTGCGTGCCATCCCAAGCAGGCCTCCATAATTTCCTCATGTTTCCTACAAGAAGAAGGCTGGGTTCCTCTTTTCAAAAGAGGAAAATGTATATACAAAAGTTTTGGATTTTGGAGCATTGCAGATTTTGGATTTTCAGATAAAGGATACTCAACCTGTTCAACAATATAGACAATACAGCAGTACAACAGTACAACAAGAAAACAATAGTATAAACAAATACAGCACTTTAGATAATATTGAGGATACAGCACTTTATTCAAAGTCCCTCCTCTCTGAGCCATCAGCATCAAAGGCCTGTTGGGAAAAAAAACTTTACTTGCCTGTAGAAAGATAGCAGGGAGATGTCAGTCTAAGGTCTCTGGGACAGGATTTCCAGAGCCTGGGAGCAGCCACTGAGAAGGCCCTGTTTCCCTTATTCCCATCAGATGTACCTGTGAAAGTAATGGGACAGATAGAAGGAGCTCCCCAGAAGATATCAAAATACATACAGGCTCGTATGGGAAGATAGGATCCTTCAGTCATCTGATCCACTGGAGGAGGTAGTTTTGGATTTTTGCCCAGACTGTATTTGTGGGAACACGTAGATCTGCAAAGTTTCCATTTTGGTGGAACTGGTAGCTTCATTCAGAGAGCTTAGCAGCCTGTCTTTAGGATCTAGCACTCCTACATTTTCTGGCTGAGTAGAAACTCCATAGGATTTCCTGCCAATATTTCACTGCTGAAGTATGGCATTCCCATCATAAAAGCATAAATATATGTCCCATGGGATCCGTGATTCCAGCATCTATAAATATTACATCTATAAATCTTATCTGGGCTGAAACACCATTCATCTTACACTGGAACTTTGTGGTTTGCAAAAAGAAATGATGCGTAATGCAGTGGCAGAAAATACCAACCGGGGTTTCTTGGTTCAAACCGTAACTCATCCATGAACCCTCTAGGTAGCTTTAGGTAAGATAGTATTTTCTCAGCCTATTCTACTCTTTGGGTGGGTGGGAAGTAGATTTAACTACCTCACAGGGCTGTTGAAAAAGTAAGTGAGAGTATGTAGACTTGTGTGGCTTGCTTTTGACTAGAAATCCACCACTCCCCCAAAAGTAAAAGTATGTACATTTGTACAGCACATGAATACATACTTGAGATATTTTAAGGCAACTTCCCCTACAGTGCCCATCATCCCCAGTCCGCATAGCCTGTGGGTCCCACAGTGCCTTTGAACTGGGAGGACTGGAGTAGGTTGGGCTGTTGCCATAACACAATTCTGTTCTATTGATAGAATTATATCCCCCACAAGGAAACACAGGCCATTTCCGCACTAGACTGTTACAGTGCTGTTGTTCCACTTTCAACATCCTATGGAATCCTGGGGTTTGCAGGAGGGGCCTCAAAGGCCCTTCTCTAAATTGCAAACCCCAGGATTCCATAGAATGTTGAAAGTGGAATAATAGGATTGTAACAGTCTAATGTGGAAATGACCATAATGAGGATGGGGCGAGGTATATTTGGTAAGAGAGCACACCTTACCTTGCTGAGACACAACTGCCTTTTGCTTCAACAGGTCAGAGGCGACTCTGGGAAGCAGTCAAAAGGAGGAAGGCTGTGTGCAAGCGGAAGTCCTGGATGAGCAAGGTAAAAGATGCCCTCATGAGGGCTGGAAACAGGTCAAACTTGTTAGAAACAGGAATTCTCGGGCGGTTGTTTCCTTGAGTCGAAAGTCGACTAGACAAAGATGCAGTATGTTATAATTGTCTCCTACCCCCCACTCTCTTTTCAGTTTGAAAAAAAAACCCTGAAAAATCCAAAATGCAGTGCTGGTGCGTTACTGCAAATCAGAGCAGTGCTGGGAGGTTCTGTATTTGCTTAGAACCATCACTGTGCATGGCACTTTATGAGTAAAAGAACAAAACAGTTCCCTGCCCTCAGGCTTACAGCTGAATTAAGGCATTTCACAAAAGGAAAAGGGAATGGCAGTTTGAGAGGGGATTAAGTCCAGCAGATACTGCCTCTTCTTCTCTCTCTCTGAGGGCAGGGCAGGGGCAGTTGGATGGAAGGAGAGCCCTTCATCTGCTTCTGGGCCCAGGCGTGATGGCGCTGTGCCTGCCTCTTCTCCTCTCACTGGGTAGTTGGAATGGAGGGAGGGCCTTTCATAAGCTTAAGTGAAGAGGAGAAGTTTAAACCCAGCAGGTGGGCTGCCGTTCTACCTATTGCCTTCTCTGGGAGCTACTTTCATGGAATTGTTGCAGAGAGAGACCCAAAAGATGCCACTGAGTGGATATGGTGATGAGGATACGCAGCCTAATTTAAAAAGTCGGTGGAATATAAAGGAATGAAGGAGGAGAGCAGTAGTAGTCACTTCTGTGCCAGTGAGATGATTATTTTGCTCCGGGTTTTAGCCCAAACTTTGAAGAATCCCTCCAACGCACTGAACCCGTTTATCAGATCGAGTTCCACACCTTGGGTAGGCCATTTAAAGTTTGCATTGAAATCCAGATCAAAGTCATCATTCTCCGTTGATAGGGAAGTCACCAGCTCCCACTGGACTCCTGGTTGGATAGATTGCTTTAAGGCAGAGGTGGGGAAATTACTGACCTTGGGCCTCAGCTGGTCCCTAAACCACACTTTTGTGGCTCATGAAGCTCCCAAGCAATGCCCTGCTTTGACTTTTTAAAAACGAAATTGGGGACCATGATTTTTTTGGCTGATTCCTGCCCCCCGCCATTCCCCAGCTTACTCAAAAATGGATCCTGATGTGGCCATTTGCCCTCTGCTATTTCCCTCATGATCAAACTGAGGCTATCATGACTCATTAGAGAAGTGGGCAAATGCTTAGAAAGTTAGAAGCACTTAGGAGAAGAGGAAGACCACATTATAGATGGAGAGACTCAATCAAGGAAGCCGTGGCTGCCCTGAGTTTCCAAGACAGGAACAGGACAGTTGACGACAGAATGATTTGTAGGTCTCTCATTTATACAGTCATGATAAGTCAAAGCCAAGCTGAATCAATATCAACATCATTGTTATTATTATTGCTACTATCATTACTATCATTTATCATCATCATCATCAACATCATCATCATCATCATCCCGCTTTTTTCCAATAAATGGGAGTCAAAATGGCTCACAATTTTAAAAAAGAATACAGTTAAAAAGACAAAAAAAAGTGAGTATTAAAATAGAATTGACAATAGTAAAATAACGCCTCTTAAAAACAAAAATTAAAACAATACAGCCCTCCCTAGCCTGTTCTTTAAAAGCTTTATATTTTAAAAACCTGTCTGAATAAAAAGGTTTTAGCTTGCCCTTGTTGGAAGGACGATAAGGAGGGGGCTCTTCTGGCCTGCCTGGGAACGGACTTCCGGAGTCTGGGGGCAGCCACTGAGAAGGCCCTCTCTCTCGTCCCCACCGGCCGTGCTTGTGATGGTGGTGGGACCGAGAGAAGGGCCTCTCTTGAGGATCTCAGAGTCTGGGCCAGCTCATGCAGGAGATACAGGCCATTTCCGCACTGGACAGTTATAGTGCTATTATTCCACTTTCACCATCCTGTGGAATCCGCGGGTTTGCAGTTTAGGGAGGGACCTTTCTGGGGAAATGGCCACAGTCGGCCAAATGGCCTGGAACTGAAGGCGGTTAACACACATTTCTCTCCGAATCCCCACTCCCCAGAGAACCCTGTTTCTTCTACCACACATTGGCAACAAGGAGCTGCTCAAATGCACCAAGGGGTTTGCATCCAGGGGTTAAAATCTCCCCACCTGCCCACACACAGTTGCTCACCACTGCGGTAGTAGGGCTTGCCCAGTTGGTAAAGCAATCTACCCTCAGCCAGTTTTGCTGACCTCTCTGAACACGGCCCCACATACGTCCTGCCGAATGCAACTGCCAGGGGACAAACAGTCTAACAAGGGACCTTGCTGGCATCCAGGGCTCAATCAGTGGTCTATAATAAGCGGAGCAATCGCCATGGATGAGATGCTTTGGCTCATTAATGCTGCTCTCAGCATTAGTTGCCTTCTACTTCTCAGTTCAAAGCAATTAACCGCCTTCCTTCTGCTGATTCTGAAACCTTACTAGCCAAAGGAAATTGTGTTTTTTTCCCTATCCTGCTAGCGCCGCCTTCTGGTAGAACCTTTCCAGGAGTAAGTCCTGGGCAGAGTTTGGCAACCCTGACAGAATCATAGAATCGTGGTGTTGGAAGAGTCCCCGGGGGCCATCCAGTCCAACGCCCTTCTGCCGTGCAGGAATCCACATCAAAGCACAAAGATGGCCATCTAGCCTCTGCTTAAAAACCTCCAAAGAAGGAGACTCCAGCATGCTCCACTGAGGCAGCAGATTCCACTACTGAATAGCTCTGACCATCAGGAACTTCTTCCTGAGGTTGGAATCTCTTTTCCTGCAGTTTGAATCCATTACTCCTTGTCCTAATCTCTGGAGCAGTGGAAAACAAGCCTGCTTCCTCCTCAACATGACATATCTTCAAATATTTAAACATGGCTATCATGTCCCCTCTTAACCTTCTCTTCTGCAGACTAAACATCCCCTGCTCCCTAAGCCACTCCTCATAGAGCATGGCTTCCAGACCCTTCACCATTTTGGTCGCCCTCCTCTGGACACACTCCAGCTTATCGATATCCTTCCTGAACTGTGGTACCCAGAACAGGACACAGTGTTCCAGATGAGGTCTAACCAATGCAGAATAGAGTGGTACCGTTACCTCCCTTGATCTACACACTATACTCCTGTTGATGCAACCAAGAATCGTGTTGGCTTTCTTGGCTGCCACATCACACTGCTGACTCATATTCAGCCTGTGGTCCACCAAGGCTCCTTGATCTCTTTCACACGTAATGTTATGCAGCCATGTGTCCCCCATCCTTTTGGACTTTGGACTACACTTCTCACATTCGCCAGCCAACATGCTGGCTGGGGGATTCTGGGAGGTGTAGTCCAGAGAAGTAATGTTGACTAGCCTTGGGCCTGGGATAGATAGATTCTAAGACTGGAGCGAGGTCCTGGTGACAGATAGACCTTACCTACCCATTGTAGTGGAGCCTGGAGGACTCCTTGCCACTTGTTTTTCCTTGCTCTGTGGAATCCTCTGTGAGCTTTTTATGCCCAAACAAATTGGAGACAGAATCTCATTTCTCCCAGGAGACTTGTCAGCTCCCTGGTAATCTAGTTAAGAGTACCAGTTGTTTGTTGAATATGTATTTTATTACTGGTTACAGAGCTTGAAAAAACTGCTTTGGGATGGGCCCTTGCTCAGAGATTTAGGGAGATTTTGTTCAAAAAAGTAACTTTTCCAAGCTTTGATTCAAAGGGATGTTGCCTTTGCACTTGAAGATTCTATTTAACTGTAAGCAGTTAGTTATCTTAAGACAACCAGCATGGTGTAGTGGTTTGAGCGTTGAACTGCAAGCTTGAAGATCAGGGTTCAATTTCCTGCTCAGCCATGGAAACCCACTGTGTGACCTTGAGTGTGTCACACACTCTCAGCCCAAGAAAACCCAGTGATAGTTTCACCCTAAGGCTGCCATAAATCAGAAATGAAGGCACATAACACCAACAATCAACTATTAGTTCTTCCTAATGCTTAGGTGGAATCTCTTTTCCTGAAGTTTGAAGCCATTGCTCCATGTCCTGGTCTCAGGAGCAGCAGAAAACAGGAATGCTCCATCCTCCGTATGATATCCCTTCAAATATTTAAACATAGCTTTCATGTCACCGCTTATCCTTCTCTTCTCCAGGCTAAACATACCCAGCTTCTCAACCTTTGGTCCTCTAGATATTTTGGACTTCAGGTCAAGAAGCCTCAGCCAGCATGCCCAATTGTAGAAGGCGTTGAAGTCTAAAACATCTGGAGGCTGAAAGGCTGAGAACAACTGGACTTGAAGGCACATCACCACCAGTGTGAAGGGGCAGAATGAAAATGTCTGGCTACATGTATGCCTCATTCATGTCTTCTCAGAAATAGGTAACAGGAAAGTCTTTTTTCCCCCTTGAAAATTAATCATGCATTTGTCTGTTCTGTTTTGTTTTAATCAGCTAAGCATCTGTTGGAGGAAGATGGCAAGGCCAGAGTACTGTTGACTTTCTAAGAAAGTGTAAGATTCCCTACAGAAGCAGGTGGACATTTTCATCTGATCCAGAATGTCCTCATTCAGTTCAAGGTTGCTGACACAGAGTGGGGCCTGTCTGTGGCAATGCGCACGCAGTTGTCCTCTGGGTTGTGTGTTGAGTTGCTCAAAGTTGCCATTCAACACAAAGGTTGCCTAGCACAGTCAATGTCTGACTCTGTGATTGGAGGTTTGTGCTGCAGAGTCCTAGCACAGGCCATTTCCACACCACAGTCTTATAGTGCGATTATTCCACTTTCAACATCCCATGGAATCCTGGGGTTTGCAGTTTCGGGAGGGGCCGACCAGCCCCTCCCGAAACTGCAAACCCCAGGATTCCATGGGATGTTGAAAGTGGAATAATCGCACTATAAGAGTGTAGTGCGGAAATGGCCATAGAATGTTGGGCCAGCTCCATCCTACAGTGTTACAGTGCTATCATTCCACGTTCAACCTCCTGTGGAGTTCTGGGGTTTGTAGTTTCCTGAGGCCCAAGAGCTCTCTGGCTGAGAATTCTAAAGGTCCCCCTCTCTAAACTGCAAACCCCAGAATTCCACAGGATGTTGATACTGGAATAGTAGCACTATAACGGTATAGTGCGGAAATGGCCTTGGATTTTGTGCACTTGTTTTATATGTGAAAGCTTCTGTTCACACGGAACCTTGGACTAAGGGTAGGTGCTTGCCGCCCCAACTCATAAACAGACACAGTCACGGATGCACGGAAAAGCAACCTGTGTGTGGAATAAAAAGTGTCCATGATAAATAGAAGCAATTGGTTTTGATCTCTTTGAATGCAACTGAATTCAATTCCTGGCAATTATCAGGAAAGAATTAAATTAGTGTCTTCGCTGGCAAGGGACTGAGCTTTTCATCTGCAGCGGATCATATTATAGGAGGAATCTTGCGTCTTGGTGGAAATACAGTCCGGTGTGCAGAACTTTTTTGTTTTTCCTTGTTTCTTCAGCCGCAGGAATAAGTGGAGATTGCTTGGGGATGAACAAGTCAAACTAAGGAGTGCACTCTCCCCTGGAAAGCAATTTGGAGCGCTTTCCACTGGCGTCTTTTATAAGAAGGCGAGTCCTTCTCATTGAGCCTCTCTCCCTCCATGTGTGTTGGACTACAGCGCACATGAGCCTGAGACAGCGGCCAAACACCTCTGGAAGGCAGCAGGTTAGGGAAAGCAGGGCTGGGGAGATGATTCTAGGGCCCAGCTACTCCCATCAGCAGTAGTTACGTAGGGGCAAGAGTGTCTCTGAGGACATGATACGTTTTACTCTCTTGTGAAGAACAGCAGTTGGCCCTGAATGAGTTTGTTTGAGGCACCTTGGCCCTTTGGGTCAACATCTTTATCTTACCCAATGTTGACTCATTCTCTGCCAATTTCCTGTCTTAACCATCTTGCCATCTCATGAGGCGTGGGGGAGTGGAGAACGTTTCCCCCGGGGTTCTGCAGTGAGTCAGTGTCTCCTGAATGCTGCTGCTGCTGCTCTTCCTCCTCCTCCTCCTCCTTATATGAGTAAGAATGTTTAATGGAAGTTAACTCACCATAGCCATGCCTCCTCATCCGTAGCTTTTTTTTTTCTGGTTCAAATACCATTGGTTGGTCAGAGTACCCTCGATAAACCCCAAGGACACTATGGTTGGGTTGAGGATGACTTGTTGGAATGTTTAGAAACATTCTGTGAGATCACTGTAACTCAGCTTATAAGAGAGAGAGGGAGAGAGATGGAAGGTGTGTATGAAGGCACCTGCACTAAGGCCGTTTCCACACTAGCCTGTTATAGCGCGATGATTCCACTTTCAACATCCTCTGGAATCCTGGGGTTTGCAATTTCGGGAGGGACCAGCCGGCCCCTCCCAAAACTGCAAACCCCAGGATTCCAGAGGATGTTGAAAGTGGAATCATCGCGCTATAACAGGCTAGGGCAGAAATGGCCTAAGATGAATGCATACAGGCCTAGAACCTACATTTGGGCGGTATAGCATAAATCTCAGACATGGACTGTGGTACACAAGCTTCGTGTTCCACACCAGCCTTGTGGAGTTGAATGCACAAGTGCGTGTGCATGCATTTCTGCATGCACCGTGGCACCGCTTGTGCAATTCTGCTTCCGTAATCTTGGAACTACAAGAGCCAGCCTGGTGTGGTGATCTAAGCATTGGATTGGGAACGCTGGGAGACCAGGTTTGAATCCCTATTCAGCCATGGGAAACCAGTGGGTGAGCTTGAGAAGCTGGGCATCTTTAGCTCGGAGAAGAGAAGACTAAGGCCATTTCCGCACCAGACTGTTATAGTGCTATTATTCCACTTTCGACATCCTGGGGTTTGCAGTTTAGGGAGGGGCTTGTGCAGAAATGGCAATAAGAAGTGGCTAGAGCTTTCAGTATCTTTCAGCCTCAGGGGAAGACCACAGTAACAAACTCCCTCTGAACAAATCTTGCCAAGAGAATCCTAGGAGAGGCTCACCATCAGTCAAAGTTGACTTGGAGACACACAATAGTACAGCAACAATCTTGAACTGGATACAGATGTTCTACAGCAGAGAGAAATTTCCAACCACTGCTGTTGGGGAAGTTAGGTTTGTGTAAGACTCCATCAGGATTCTAGTCCGAGGCTTCATTTGTTTACTTGTTTGTTTAAAATATTTCAAGGTCAAGCCGGCTCCAAGCAGCTTATTTAAAAGAACAAAACCACAATACCAATAAAATACAGGCTGGGCGAAAGAGCTGTTAAAACCCTCCCAGAGGCCGGCCTTCGGCACATATAAAACCTAATTTATCTGCTAAAAGGAGCACATATGAGCGTTCATACTTTGTTTCATTTATGTCATAATTACTTCGTATTTCATAAAAATGTGTCCCAGGGCAGTTTTCAGTGCAGCTTAAAATAGGAAACAGCAGCAAGATGAATATAAATATACGCAAAAGCATGAAACAACTTAAAGGAATAACAAGGCAGAATGTAAAATGTCATTAAAACAAAAAAAAATGCTTTATAAAGATAAGAATTATAAAACATGCAGTAGTATACAACATGCAGACACTCAGATCAGACATGCATCTGTACCCGCATAAAGTGCACATATATGATTCTGATCCTGTGTGTGAATCGTTTTTAGGGATTAGGAATGTTATTGTTATTGATTAGTGTGAGCACCACAGTTCAAGAAGGATGTTGACAAGCTGTAGTGTGTCCAGAGAAGGGCAACCAAAACGGTCGAAGGCCTGGAAACCATGAAGCCCTATGAGGAACAGCTTAGGGAGCTGGGTATAGCCTGAAGAAGAGAAGGCTAAGCAGGGACACGATAGCCATATTTAAATATTTGAACGGGTGTCATTTGGAAGATGGAGCAAGCTTGTTTTCTTCTGCTCCAAAGACTAGGACATGGAGAAATGATTTCAAACTTCAGGAAAAGAGATTCTAGCTAAACAGTAGGAGGAATTTCCCGATGGTTGAGAGCAGTTTGACAGTGGAATATGCTGCTGCTTGGGAGTACAGTGAAGTCTCCTCTGGAGGTTTTTAAATAGAGGCTGGATGGCCATCTGTCAAAGGAATGCTTGATGGTGTCTTCTTGCATGGCAGAAGGAAATTGGACTGGATGGACCTTCAGATCTCTTCCAACTCAATGGTGCTATGCAGGCCATGCTTTTTTTTGGAGGGGCGAGGATTCTGGAAGGCTTAGGCTGCCAAAAGATATTGTCCCAAAGCTCAGGTCTTTTTAATGTACCCCTCCCTCCACTTGGAATCTTCACTTCTCCAAATTGGGCCTCCATGTCTTAGGTGGAGGTGCCCAGGTGGTCAAAGGTCTGGAAACCAAGTACTGTGAGGAACAACTACCCTCCGGCAAGTTGGTGAGCAGACTGCTTTCCTCTGTCTGCTTTGCAGATGCTGTGAGGCATATTTAGCTTGGAGAAGATAAATCAGAGAGGTGGCATGAAGGGTGCCGTAAAGAAAGTGAAGCAAGCTTGTTTTTTGCTCATTCAGATACTACAACATGGGTTCAAATGGTAAGAAAAGAGATTTGACTTGAAGGCACGTGCACACACACACGTGCTCACACACACACACACACAGAAGTTGGATGGAGATCTGCCAGGCGTGCTTTAGCATGGCAGAGGATTGGCCTAGGTGGCCCTTTCCAGCTGTGTGATTCTGTGTTCCTTTCTGTCCATACAGGTGTTCAGCGGGAAGCGGCCCGACTCGGAGTTCATGCCCCAACCCCCAAATGTCCTGTGCAAGAGGTCCACCCCGCCTCCCCTAGATGACAGCCAGCACCAGGCCTTGACCTGTCTGATCAGTGAGAAGGACCTGATGCTCTTTGAGAAGCTGGGAGATGGCTCCTTTGGGGTGGTACGGCGTGGAGAGTGGTGCGCTCCCTCCGGCAAGTTGGTGAGGAGACCGCTTTCATCTATCTGCTTTGGGCAGGATCGATCCCAGCCGTTAGGTACAGGAAGATGATAGCTTCAGGCCACAGATGCTGTGAGGCAGCAGCGTTAACAAAGTCTCCCTGCCTGCCTCCCATGCCTGCCTGGACCCCATAGAACCCCCCAGCTGTTTCTGGGTCCCCTAAATTATCCTGGCAGCTTTGGTGTGTTGGAGGATGCTTGCTTATCACCAGTGTTGAAGTAAGATTAGATTGCCAGTGCCAGCTAGCTTCCACGTATGGGATGGAGGCAGGAGGGCCTCAGGCAGCAAAATGTCTTGGAATGGCCTGAGAGAGGAGCAGTCGTGTAGGAGAGCAATCTAAAGAAAGACTGAAGATCTCCATTGGTGATATGTATTGTAAATTGTGTACATGTGTATTTCTTGATGCAGTACATGCTAAATATGGAATGTACACGGTAACGGCAGTTCAGTTTCACTTCATACTACCATCTTACGAATCCTCAGATTTTAGTTTAGCTGGGGTTTTGGAATTCTCTACTAGAGAGTTCCAGTCCTGTAATTTAGGACTAAAGTCCCCTAGGAGAGATTTTTAATTACTGCACCGAACTACAAATCCCAGAATTATGAAGGATAGGACCATGACAGCTAAAGTAGTACCAAAGTTGTGTAACTGTTCAGTGTGACTGCACTCATGAAGGCAGTCCAAGTATCTGTACCTAGCAGCCCCAGTAAAAAGGATACCAGTCTCCCTGAGGTTAGCCAGTAAGACTAGACAGTATCTGTGGAGGGTGGGCTTGCCTGAAGACCCTGAGCCACTGAAAATTGTAGCCTGCAATCCAGCACCTCCCCAAATTGCCCACACAGCTTGGCCAGTGACCATGCTCGCTAAGGTGTTAGGGAAGCTGTAGTCCGAAAACAGTAACTGTCCTGAATTCTGCTGTACTCTTTCACCCACTTACTGGGGAGCGAGCCCCATTGAACTCAGTGGGACTTGTGTAGGAATAAGTGTATCTTTCCTATGCAAGAGTAGCACTCCTGTGCTTGAAAAGGGGGTTCTACACATCAGCAGAAAATTCCAGTTAGGGAAAAAGAAAAACACTCTCAGAACTGTTTTGCCCTCCAGTTGATTTGTTGAAGCAGCTCAAGAATAAAGTCTAGGTGTAGCACAGAATTTTGTCTTTGCTCTATACCTTAATGCCTTCTTGCCCTTGTTTATTTTCTTCCCCAGCTGAATGTGGCAGTGAAGTGTCTCAAGACGGATGTGCTGAGCCAGCCTGAAGCCCTGGATGACTTCATCCGTGAAGTCAATGCCATGCACTCCTTGGATCACGTGAACCTCATCCGCCTGTATGGCGTGGTACTCTCCAACCCCATGAAGATGGTGAGGACTTCACTCCTGGCCACTGTGGGAAACAAGGAATATTGGTTGGAAAGAACAAAAGGGTCATCCATTCTCTCCCTGCTGCAAGAAAGTCCTAAAAAAAAACCCTATGCAGTTTTCTAGAACTGTGTGCAGTTCAGTAGTACAAGGCCCACTGAAGGCTTTTCTGCACAGAAAATGGCATTTTTATGCACAGTAACATTCCTGTTCTGTGCAAATCACCGTGAGTCTTTGTTGCAGAATTTTTTTTTTTCTATGAAGGAACATGCCTGTGTATGAAATGGTGTTTTCTGTGCAAAAAGCCCCCCCTGAGTTTTTGTTTTGTTTTGTTTTGTTTTGCCTTTTTCTTTTCCTCTCAGAAGAAGTCCCAGACTGCAAACCTTCTCTTCCCCAGGCTAAACGTACACAGCTCCCTCATGGTTTCCAAGAAGGCCCTCTCCTGTCTCTGAGGCTGGGATGATGGTAGGATAGAGAGAAAGCCCTCCCTTGAAGATCATAAGACTCAGGCAAGCTTATAAAAGAACACGAACAAACACGGAAAAGACACATGCATGCGCCTTTCAAGGCAGTGCTCTTGCCCTGCAATTCCTGGCCTTTCCCCTTAGAACCAGAGAAGAGAGTCCAGGTCTTGAGATCTGGGAACCCTCCCTGTCTAGGATGTGGGTAGATTCAAGCAGCTTCCTCTAGCTGTACTGCTCCCTACAAACTTTTTGCTGCTAGTGTCACAAAAATTCCCAGCAATTCTGCTGGAAAACATGATAGAGGAGAGAGCAAGCCTTGTTTTGCAGTTAAATCATACTGTGGTCTCCCAGATCCAAAAGCAGAGCCCAAGAACCTTGTGGATCTACTGATGTGGTCTGTGGCCTGTACCCATCATCCACAGCCTGTGTGGGCAGCTTCTAGATAATATTTTTCTACAAAAGCTTTTCACTGTCGTCAGCAAAGATGGAGAGGAGTAATGGCGAACTGTCGCCCTTGTCTTCTACCCTCCTAGGTCACAGAGCTGGCCCCACTTGGCTCCCTCCTGGACCGCCTTCGCAAGAACCAGGGACACTTCCGCATCGCCACCCTCTGCCAGTATGCCATCCAGATTGCCAGAGGCATGGCATACTTGGAGTCCAAGCGCTTCATCCACCGTGACCTTGCCGCCCGCAACATCCTCTTGGCTGCCAACGACCTGGTCAAGATCGGTGACTTTGGCCTCATGCGGGCCTTGCCCAAGAACGATGACCATTATGTCATGCAAGAGCATCGTAAAGTTCCGTTTGCTTGGTGAGTGGCTGGGCTCAGTCCACCTAAGTTAATTCCAAAAGGGGTTTAGAACTGAAGTTAAGGAAACTCCCCCCCCCCCCCGCAAATTCATAGAACATTCCATTTTGGACTACAGCTCCCAGATTACCTTAGTCTGGTGCATTCTGGAAACGTAGTCCAAAAATGTAGCTTTTCCTCAAACATTCCTTTCTTGAACTACAACTTCCAGAATTCCCCCAGCCAGCATGGGAGTTGCAGTCCAAAAAATGTAGCATTTTGCCAAAACATTCCTTTTTGGACTGCAGCTTCTTGAGTATGGTGTCTTGATCTGATATTTCAGTCTGGCCTAGTTTTTAAAATTTTCAACCACTACAGCATTCAGTTTTGGACTACAACTCCCAGAATATCCCAGTCTGGTGGTTTCTGGGGAGTGCTGTCCAAAAAAGTAGCATTTTATTCAAACATTCCTTTTTTTAAACTACAGTTTCCAGAATCCCACAGTCAGCATGGGAATTAGAATCCAAGAAAGTAACATTTTCCCATGCTCTGGAAACAAGGCAAGGCAAAAGCTACAAATATGGGCAGGAATCCTGCTGGCATCTTACATATACGCAAGTTCCCTTACAGAAGTGCTTGGACTTTTTTGTCTGATATGGAATGTCCATGAGCCACTCGAGGTTAAGAAAGCAGAGTTGTGCCTGCAGATGCAGTGTGCATGCTTCTGAGCTGTGGCACTCAGCTGTGCTGAGGATATGCCGTGCGTGTCAAGGCAGAAGTGCCACACATGTTACTGTGCATGTACATTCCAGTTGCATGTATGGTTAGCATTCACTTGGGCAGCATTGCAGTTCAGTGCAAGGGTTGCATAGAGTGCAATTTATGTGTAACTCCACATGCGGAGATTTACATTGTGTAACCCTATGTTGGATCTTAGGCAAAGCAGCATGAGTGGTAATATTCATGCTCCAAGGAGGAAAACCAAAAAGAACTAGACCAGACTGAAGCAACAGGTGGAGACACAAAATTAAAGATTCCCAGCTAATAAATGAATGAATGAATGACTTTTTAAAAAATGTTTTTCTTTAGCATTACAGCTTTGGAAAAGCCTGCCAAAGTAAGTTTGGTTTTAAATCAAGCCATGATGGTGCCAAGTGTATCTGTGATCTGTGGGAGAGAGAACTCCAGTGAGGGTCTCTGAAGTGGAGTGGAATTCATGGGAAGGCGGGTGTGATGTGGCACATCCTGTGTGTCTTTGCCATGGGAATAAACATGGCTGCACCCTTGACATCTTGCTTAGTTTTCAGTAATGGAACAAGCATGTCCCACAGTAAAATATACCTCCCTTGGTACTGTCACTGATTGTGGAGCCTTCCAGCTTGGAGTGACTACCACTGACCCCTCCTGGCAGCCATTTTGGCAGCATGCTTGCTAGAATAGGGGTTCTAGAAGCTTCTCTGTGCAGCAGGCAAAGGCAGCAGGCTGTATGTTGACTTACAGTGTGGCGTAGGGGTTAGAGTCTTGGACTGGGGCTTGAGAGATCCACAATCAAATGCCCACTGAGCCTTGAAACTTATGGGGTACACTGGGGCCCCATTGTGCTCTCTCAGCCTGCAGCTTGTCTAGGCACGACAATTTTCTGTACCTTTCCCTGCCTGTCAGCCTTCTGAATGGCAGTTTGGACCTGGACTCCTCAGTGGTGACGCCATCTCTTTCTCTTCTCTCTTCCTCCCATCGGCCTGCCAACTGCCCCTGAGCAGGTGTGCCCCTGAGAGCCTGAAGACCCGCACCTTCTCGCATGCCAGCGACACTTGGATGTTTGGAGTCACGCTATGGGAGATGTTCACATATGGACAGGAACCGTGGGTTGGCCTGAATGGCAGTCAGGTACAAGGGCAGAAGTTAGCTCTGTTGTGCGGTGGACCTTAGAGCAGATGTCGGAAAAATTCAAAGTCGTTTCGACTGCAGTTTGTGGAACTTTACCTTCTTGGGCTTACAACTCCTAGAATCCCCCAGTAACCGTGGTGGCTGGGGGATTCAGGAAGGTATTAAGAGAAAAGAGAAAAATCCAAGCAGTGTCCCTACGAACTGCCAGAGTCTTAGGGCCTTTCCACACTGCACTGTTATAGTGCTATTATTCCACTTTCAACATCCTGTGGAATTCTGGAGTTTGTAGTTTACTGAGGTCAAAGAGTTCTCTGGCTGAGAATTCTAAATGTCCCTCCCTAAACTGCGAATCCCAGGATTTCATAGGAGATTGAAAATGGAATATTAGCACTGTAACAGTGCAGTGTGGAAAGCCCCTTAAGATCTGCAGCGGAAGGCTTTCTCTTGGTCCTGCTACCATCACAGGCTCACTTAGTGAGGACATGGGAGACAGGGCATTCTCAGTAGTTGCTCCCACCCTCTGGAACTCCCTTCCGTGGGAGGCGAGGCAGGCCCCCTCCCTGCTTTCCTTTTGCTGGCAGGCAAAAACCTTTTTGTTTAAGCAGACTTTTAATGTATAAGCAGGGAAGATTTTGTAGGGATGCTTTATTTATTTATCTTTTAAAACTTTTGTATGGCTTTGTAGTGATTTTATATTGTTTCATCTGCAGATTTTAATTGTTTTTAAAATTTCATTGTTCTAGTTTTTAATTGACACTTTCTGGAAACTACTTTGGGTCCCGTTCTGGGAGAAAGGTGACATACAAATGAGGAAGGAAGGAAGGAAGGAAGGAAGGAAGGAAGGAAGGAAGGAAGGAAGGAAGGAAGGAAGGAGATAGATAGATAGACAGATATCTTAGAGAAGAGTGGGAGTTCCCATTCTTGGTTTGTTGTTATGTGTTGAACCAACCTTGTTCTCTGCCTTGCCCTCAATGTGTGTTGAACCTGCTTGCTTTCAGCCTTGTTATCAAGCTTCTAGTTCTCATTATGGACATTTGCTAGTGGTCAGTCCTGGGCTCTCCTCCTTAATTTAGCTTTCTCTGCCTAGATTTTACACAAAATCGACAAGGAAGGTGAGAGGTTGGCCCGACCAGAAGACTGTCCACAGGACATCTACAACGTCATGTTGCAGTGCTGGGCTCATAAACCAGAAGACCGCCCAACTTTTGTAGCCCTACGGGATTTCCTGCTGGAGGTAAGGGTTGTGAGGGTTTGGAGCAAAATCACAGCAGCAGCAGCAGCAATTAAAGGATGTTACTCTTGTGTCCAAACCAAGATCATGTTTGGGGGAGTCGTGGTGTACTTCGGATGTGGGGGGGGGCAGAGAATGATGAACCTGGAGTTAATGCCAGTTCTCCCAGCTACTGATACTTATTTTATTTATACTAATTTTATTAAAATATTTCTATCCTGATCTGTATCACGGGATCTCATGGTAGTGTGTGCATAAAATGATTTTAACCAATTTAAAACAATTGAAAAGCTAAAGCGCAGAATGAACTCAGGCTTGCCAGAGGCATCAAAAACAATAAAAAAGGCTTTTTTAGATATGTTCACAGTAAAAGGAAAAACAAGGAAATGATAGGATCACTACGTGGAGAAGATAACTGATTAATAACGGGGGGAAGTGAGAAGGCAGAACTACTCAATACCTTCTTTGCCTCAGTTTTCTCCCAAAAGAATAGAAGTACCCAACCTGGGGTGTGGGGAGCAGGTGAGGAAGCGAGGGAAATGCAGCACAGAATAAGTAGAGACCTAGTACAAAAATATCTGACTAAACTAGATGAATTCAAGTCTCCAGGGCCAGATGAATTACATCCAAGGATATTAAAAGAACTGGCAGAAGTCATTGCTGAACCACTTGCAATAATCTTTCAGAACTCTTGGAGAGCAGGGGAGGTCCCAGCAAACTGGAGGAGGGCAAATGTCGTCCCCATCTTCAAATAATTATCGCCTGGTCAGCCTGACATCAATTCCAGGAAAGATCCTAGAGCAGATCATTAACCAGTCAGTTTGAGAAAGCAATGCCGTAATCACCTAAAAGCCAGCGTGGATTTCTCAAAAACAAGTCATGCTAGACTAATCTTATCTCTTTTTATGATTGTAGCATATCTTGACCTCAGTAAGGCCTTTTTGTCCTTTGTCAAAGTTCCTCATGACATTCTTGCAAAGAAGCTAGTAAAATGCGGGTTGGACAGGGCTACTGTTAGGTGGATTGGTAATTGGTTAACTGACCAAACCCAAAGGGTGCTCACCAATGGCTGCTTTTCATCCTGGAGAGAAGTGACTAGTGGGGTGCCACGGGGTTCTGTCCTGGGCCCAGTGCTATTCAACAACTTCAGCAGTGAATTGGATGAAGGAGTGGAGGGCGTGCTGATCAAATTTGCAGATGACACCAAATTGGGAGGGGTTGCTAATAGACCAGAGGGCAGGATCAAATTTCAAAACAACCTTGACAGATTGGAGAGCTGGGCCAAAGCTAACAAAACGAATTTCTACAGAGAGAAATGTAAAGTCCTGCACTTAGGCAGAAATAATGGAAAGCACAAATATAAGATGGGGGACGCGTGGCTGGATAGCAGTACGTGTGAAAGGGATCTAGGAGTCTTGGTAGATCACAAGCTGAACATGAGTCAGCAGTGTGATGCAGCAGCCAAGAAAACCAACGCAATTCTTGGTTGCATCAATAGAAGTATGGTGTCTAGATCGAGGGAGGTAATGGTACCACTCTATTCTGCATTGGTTGGGCCTCATTTGGAATCCTGTGTCCAGTTCTGGACACTTCAATTCAAGAAGGATATCGACAAGCTGGAATGTGTCCAGAGGAGGGCGACCAAAATGGTGAAGGGTCTGGAAACCATGCCCTATGAGAAACGGCTTAGGGAGCTGGGTAAGTTTAGTCTGCAGAAGAGAAGGTTAAGAGGGGACATGATAGCCATGCTTAAATATTTGAAGGGATGTCATGTTGAGGAGGGAGCGGGCTTGTTCTCTGTCACTCCAGAGACCAGGACAAGGAGCAATGGATTTAAGCTGCAGGAAAGGAGATTCCACTTAAACCTCAGGAAGAACTTCCTGATGGTCAGAGCTGTCTGGCAGTGTATTATGCTGCCTCAGAGTGTGGTGGAGTCTCCTTCTTTGGAGGTTTTTAAGCAGAGGCTGGATGCCCATCTGTTGGGAATGCTTTGATGGGTGTTCCTGCATAGCAGGGGGTTGGACTTGATGGCCCCTGGAGTCTCTTCCAACTCTGTGATTCTATGAATTAAACATTTAAATGAATAAAAATAAGCTAGGGAGACTGAAACCATATTTTTAAATTTTTATTGTTTTAGGTTTAAAGTTAAAACAGGTAAACGTGTTAAAAACCATGTAGATGGCTGTGGTGAAATCAGTTAGGACCCACAGGCTTTAATAAACAGCTCAGCTTTTTTCTTGTCTTTAGAATCTGTACCAGTCCAGCCTCCAAGGGGAAGGCATTCCATAATCAGGGGGCCACAGCAAAGAAGGCCCTGCTTCCATGTCCTCCCTGGTGAGAACCAGAGGAGAGTCTCCCCTGTAGACTTCACTTGTTAGGCAGGCATACGTAGAGAGAGGCACTCCTTCATGTATTGGGGGTCTCAAGACATTTAGAGTTTCAGTTGTCATCACAAACACCTTGAACTTCGTACTTCCCAAATGTCCAGTTGTAGGTTGTAGCCGTATTAGCACTGATTAGTAAAAACAACGAAAGAACTATCCAGTGCCAGCAAATCAGGATCATGAATCAGAATGTGATTTTGCTTTGTGATCCTGGTGTGCAGATAAACTGTGGTTTGAAAAAACTGAGATCTGCCACGTTCAGATGTATTCTAAACAATGGTTTGCTGAGGACATAGAAGACAGTGTTAAAATATTTACATGTAGTGCTGCCAAGTTCTCAAAATTTTAATAAGGGACAATTGAAATCAACAACCTGTGAGGTTAGTAATGCCATGTTTTGTCACACTGCAGTTAGATATTAATGTCTGTGAGTTCCCAGCATGAAGAGAGAGGCAAGATCGTGGATGGGGCCCATACCCAGGAAGAGAACAGTTTAAAAAAAAATCCTTACATACCCTTAATTCTGAGCTCAGTGCAGAAAGTTGTTAATTCTCAGTTCTCTAAATTCCTGAGCGTGTAAGTCTCCGAGCAAACATCTCAGGATTTACAGCTGTTTTTCCCCTTGGATTTAAGGCTCCAGAAACTTTATGTCAACGCTAGATTTTTTTTTTAACATAGCTTCAAGTCCTTGTGGCAACTCTTCTTAATGTATATTCAATGCTGCCATCTAGCGTGGTAGGGATAGAACTGCCACAGGCAGTGAGGTTGCACGCACTTCAGTCATCCTCAGCCTGATGCTGGCAGAAGATGTTGGACTACAACTCCCATCATCCCTTAGTGGGCCTGTGGACTGATGCAAATCTCTCCAGCCAGTGTCAGGTTGAAGAAATTGGATATAAGTCATACTTAAGGTATAAAAAGTAAGTGTTTCTTTAGGCAGACTGTGCAAAACCTGCACCCAGAAAAATGCAATTAGCAAAACCCTGTATAAATAATGCCAGTGTGTATTAATCATTGTTGCTGTGTGGCTCCAACTTGTTTCAGACTTATGGCAACCCAAAACTGAACCTATCATGGGGTTTACTCGTTAAGATTTCCTTAGAGGAAGTTTACCATTGCCTTCCTCTGAGGCTGAGAGTGTGACTTGTCCAAGGTCATCTAGTAGATCTCCATGGCTTAACAGAATCAAACACTGGTTTCCTGGAGTCCTAATCCAACCACTAAACCACTCTGACACTGTATATTAATTTTCTCATTTTAAATTATTTGTTCTAGTTCAGCTTATCATAAGGAAGAGCACCAAACCAACCAGGTTCTGCACAAACTATTGAAAATCTTATTTGTCCCTTCCTCTCTGGTTGTTTTTTTTTTTCCTACCCTCTTTGCCTTTGCCACATCATTGCCTGCTAATGTTTGTGCTTGTCTGCACAACCAGAAGAGCTGCGGGAGTGTAAACTGTCAAAATAAGAAAATCTGAGACTCCGAGTTGCCTCTTTGCAGGGCTTGGAATCCTTACCAAAACATTACTCATTTCTTACTGACTTTTTTAGTGAGCATCCTACGTGATGGATAACCAACTTCAGGCCCTATTAAAATGTTACTGTCAGGGGTGTTATTGTTTCAGATTTCTATCAAAAAGACATCAAAATTGCTTCCCCCAGTCCTCCCCGAGGCTAAGATCCTGCGGTAAAGAATACATGTTACTCATCCAAGCCAGCATGGTTTAGTCGTCTGAGCGTTGAATGAAGACTGTGGGGAACCAGAATTTGAATTCCTGCTCGACCACAGAAACCCACTGGATGAGCTTGGGCAAGTCACACTCTCTCAGCCAGAGAGAAAGGCAGTGGCCATCCTCCTCTGAAGAAATCTTGCCAAGGAAACCCCAGGATAGCTCCCCCTGCCAAGGCCATGTCTACTCGAAGGCAGAGCCAGTACAGTGGAGTGGATCGATAGTTGGACTAGAACTAGAATTATGGCCTGTCTGATAAAAGGTGCTGGATATCAACTGTAATGAATCTATGGATGTTTTAAGTTTTAATTATGTATTTTAACGTGGTTTTAATTTTTATTTGAGCTTTTAATTGGTGTTTTAACTTTTGTATTCTGTGATTTTTAAGTAGTTTTTAAAAAAATACTGTAAACCACTCTGAGTCCCCACTAGGAAAAAGCAGGGTTTAAATAAATATAACAACAACAAATCTTCCAAGGTTCAAATCCCCACTCTGCCACGGAAACCCACCGGGTGACCTTGGGCAAGTCACATTCTCTCAGCCTCAGAGTTCAGTGGTAAACTTCCTCTGGATAAATCTGGGCAGGAAAACCCTTCTAATGGGTCATCATAACTCCAAGTTGACTTAAAGGCACATAGCAACATCAACAAGCAAACTCATTCATGCTGAAAAACATATTTGCCTGTTTTTCATTTTAATGCGTTTAAAAGTAATGTCATTGGCCCTTGCCACTCCAAACACAAAAAGAGAAATGAGAGGAAAGGACACCCCGCCACACACAAGTAATGTTCTTCCTATCAACATGTTACTACAAAGCTTTGTATCTTTGTCAGACCTTCTCCTCCTCCTCACTTCTCCTCCTCTTCCGTCCACCAGGCTCAGCCCACGGATATGCGAGCCCTGCAAGATTTTGAAGAGCCAGACAAGCTCCTTATCCAGATGAATGACATCATTACGGTCATCGAGGGCAGGTATCGTGGGATGAGGTTGACGGGGTCAGTGTCTGATCTGGTCTGGACTGTGGCTTTTTGGCCCATCTTTGCTTGTTCCGGGGGCCTCAGGGAGACATGCAGCCTTGCATGTGAGCCTAGGGGTGGTTTTACCCTTTCTTCTTCCTCCTCGTCTACCTCCTCCTTTTTAAAAACGGCTCCCCATGCTAAGAACACGAGAAGAGCCTGCTAGACCAAACAAAAAGCCTTCTGTATTCCAGCAGACCAAAGGTCTGTGTATTCTAACATATTGTGGCCTCTGTGAAGCCCAGAAATGGGACGTAAGGGTAGTGACCCTTTCTTACTTGGGTTCTCCAGCGGGTGATCCAGTGCAGGGCTGGCCCAACCCATTTTGTTTGTTCATTCTTTTGTTTTGCTGCGTGAAGTTGCTGCTACTGGAGGGAGCACAGA
The DNA here is from genome assembly GCA_030412105.1 of Cyclura pinguis. Lineage (NCBI taxonomy): Eukaryota > Metazoa > Chordata > Lepidosauria > Squamata > Iguanidae > Cyclura > Cyclura pinguis. The sequence continues at coordinate 4,988,440 of CM059601.1, forward strand.
GCTTGGGTCAGCTCCACCATTAGGCACAACAAAGCAGTTCCCTCAGGCAAACAGGTTTGGGCTTTCATGAAAGAGCAGCAAACTATTGTATTATTTACCCCACTGTTACTCTATTTCTGCTGCTAAGGGAGGTGGAAGAAAGAGGTGCTTGTGGAATTTCTGTTTCTCTTCAGGTGCCAAAGTAACTTGGTTTCCCTGGCTATGCTGTGCCTTGGTGCATCTTTTCCTCAGGCAGCAAAAGGGCTTGAGCCAGTCCCCTGTGTCAGGACTAGAAACCATTAATCCTCCACATGTTTTGACCGATCCCCTTTCAGTGCCATCTGAACTGGTAGCCATTGCCAGAGATATTTCTGAACCTCATTGCAGCTTTTTTGGGTAAAGGGCAGATAAAGTGATAGGAGAATATAAGGAAAAGTTGTAGGTCGGGATCCTGCATAAATTTCTGTGGACACGGCAGGGCACTTGTGTGCTAAAAGCTTCACATGGGGTATAGCTGGCGACAGTTATTTTTTGGACTACAACTCCCAGAATTCCTAAGAATCTGGGGCATTCTGGAAGTTGAAGGTTTAAAGAAAATGTTTAGAAGTTGTATTTAACCTCAGCCTGTGAGACACCCTTCCTGGAAACAACAGTTAAGGTGCAAGTCTTCCCCCTACCTTTTCCAGAATGAAGGCAGATGCAAGGAATTCGTGGAGAAGCTAGACTGTTCCAAAGAGCTGCAGACAGCTTGTTAACCAAGACTGGCTATAAAAGGCACGTGGCTCCCTTGCAGAAACAGACTCAGTGGCTGGTGACCTGTTTCTAAGCTCAGTTCTAAGCGTTGACCTATAAAGCCCTATGTCACTCAGGTCCAGGCTGTGTGGTGTACTTTATCTCCCCATATGGCCCTGCCTGTGGCTTGAGATCTTTGGAGGAGGGGCCTTGCCTTTGTCTAGCCACCCACACAGCTACAACTGGTGGGGACATGGAGAGGAGCTTCTTTGAGACTACTACCAAGTTCATTGTGGTCCTTCTAGGGGCAGGGGAAGACCTTTAAAAAAAATGCCAACCCTTTGGAAAATGATTGCTCAGGGAGGAAGGGCTTTGAATAAAGTGCTGTGTTGTCTGTACTGGTAATTTTCTATTTTAATGGGCAGCTTTTTAATTACTTTCAATTCTATTGATAGTTTCATTGCATTTTAACTTTCACATGATATATGGTTTTAGCTGTATCTGTTTGAACTTTTGGAAGCCACCATGAGTCCCAGGGCTGGGAAAGAAGAGGAGGAATAACAACCATATTAAAAATAATCCCATTTCCCCCTCCTCTCTCAGATATCTTCTTATGAACTATTTAGACAAGGGGCAGGCAACCAGCAGTATTCCAGATGTGGTTGGCTTGTAGCCCTTGTCACTCATAGCTGGCATAATCTATGATGAAAGAATCATGAGAGTTGCAGTCCAATAACATCTGAAAGGCCACAGTTTTGCCCGCTCCTGATTGAGATTGTAAGTCTTCACTGGAGGATGCAGGGAATGTTAACGCAGAGAAATGCACTTATTTGACCCAAGGGTGCCAACTTCAGCCTATGCTTACCAGGGTGACACTCCTGTAGCTTTCAGATTTTGTTGGACTGCTGCCCCCAGCCTTTCTTGCTGGCTAGGGATGTTGGGACTTGCACACCTTGTTCTTATCCCTGTTCTATATAGCATAGGACCAGTCCATTTAGGGAATGTGTCTCTATTCTCCCTTCTTTCCACCTGCTTGGATTGCAGTCCTACCTGTGGCAGTTCAAGAGCATCTTTCCCTAAGCCAGGTGCTTTCCAGATGGGTTCATCATTCATGTGTACCATCAGTCCCAACCTGCACAGGCGTAAGATGTGGTGGGTGGGGATGATACAATCCCAATACATCTGGAGAGTGCAGGGGTGAGGAACACTACACTGCAATTGCCAAGGGTTGATCCAGAATGGTGTAGAGGTTTGACTATGGCTCTGGAGAACCGGGTTTGAATCCCGGCTCAGTCATGGAAACCCACTGGGAGACCTTGGGCAAGTCAAACTCTCTCAGCCTCAGAGGAACACAAAGGCAAACCCCCTCTGAACAAATCTTGCCAAGAAGACCCTGTGATAGGTTCACCTTTGGATCACCATGATCTGAAATGATTCAAAGGCACACAACAAACAAAAATTGCTGGGAGTTAGTGGGCCAGATTGCCCCTGGTGAGGAGATCAGAGGACCACACTCCTTTGCCACACCTTTGAAAAAAAATGACAATAAATTCTCCAGATGGCCCCAGGAAGAACAGGACAATTTTACCATGTTTTTGGCCTTTCCTGGGCCATCTTAGCTCCTAAAGAGAATGTTTTTTTTTCCCAAAAGGAAGTGACTCAAAAGTCAACTTCCTTGTCATTTCTTTTTTGAAAAGAAAGCCTTCCCTGTCCTCAAAACGGGGTTGAAAAATGACAGTATTGCCCCACATATACCCTAGAAGCTTAGGAGGGGAGGCCACATACACTCCATGGGTTACCCTCTTTCTAGAGTCACCCACTTGATAAAAAGATCAGAGCAGCCCTGTAAACAGAAAAGTTGGCTAGGATTTAGGAGTCAGGAATTCTGTTTGCTTCCCTGGCACTTGTTTACCATATAGCCTTGGTCAAGTCACTTATCTCTTTGCTTCTGCACCCCCTCATTTGTAAGAGAAGCTGGCGTTTAGTTTAACACACTGAGCAGTGCCAAGGGCTCCTCTGATTAACCATGCTGTATAAAATGAATTTTGTGATTTGTAAGTGTGGGTGTGAAAGCTGGACAAGGAAGAAAGATGACAGGAAGAGAAAGCAATTCATTTGAAATGCTGTGATCTACAGATACTGTGGACTGCCAAAAAGACAAATAAATGTGTCTTTCTCCTTCAACGTGAAGAAGGCTAAACTGAAGCTGCTGTGCTTTGGACAGATCATGAGACAAAGTGGCTCATTGGAAAAGGTGATAATGCTCGGCAAACTGCAAGACAGTAGGAAAAGAGGGAGACCGCACTATAGTGGATTGATTAAATCAAGGAAGCCACAGTTGCCCCGCGTTTGCAAGGCCTGGGCTGGGCAGCTGATGATTGGGGGCTTTATCCCAACCCGAGGCGGGTAAATTGCAATTATAGCAAGATAATAGCATCTTTCTCTGGGACTTAACAAATGACGTCCTTCCTCTTCTGTTGTTCTCCCATGGGAGACCTTTTGGAAAGTGTTCCTTTTATTAACACAAAAAATTTGTCAGTGACCTCCTTTGTAAAAGAAACACTTTCCAAATGGTCTCCCACCAGCAGAACAACAGAAGACAACTGAGGTAATGTGAAAAGTGCCAGCCAAAGATGCTCTTATCCTGCTGTAGTTGCGGTTTACTTGTCTCCTGCGATAAAGCACTGGGCCTCTTGGAGATGTCTTCTACATTGTTGTTGTGTGCCTTCAAGTCATTTCAGACTTATGGTGACCCTAAGGCAAGTATATCATGAAGTTTTCTGGGGCTGAGAGTGTGTGATGTGCCCAAGTGGGTTTCCATGGCTGAGTGGGGCATCGAACTCTGGTCTCCAGGGTCTGTAGTCAAAGGTTCAAACCGCCACACCGTGCCGGCTCTTATCAATACAGTCACCATAAGTCAAAGGTAACTTGACAGCAAATGACAGCATCAACATACAATAAATATGAATACAGCAGCATTAGGAAAGGGGATACTGGGAGCTGCAGTCCAAAGATTAACTTCCCTGAGCCCTGTTTCTTGTTTCAGAACCTTCTACTCTCAGCTCTGCTCTGGAGCCAGGGGGAGAATCCTCACCCGTCGTCTCGGCACCTGCCCAGTGGGGAGCGGTGCCCTCTTTTCCTGCCCAGGCCACGTGCCACAAGGAAGCCGTGCTCTCCTTTGCCCTCCGCAGGACTCCCAAGTGGCCGATCATCTCCCTTGCTGGGCCTCACAACCCTCCCTCCACTGAGTCACTTCTGGGTGTGATTTTCTGCCCTGGCTTGTGTGTACCCTCAAGTGTTCGCAGCCACACCACTTTTCTCCTTCCGTCTTCCTCTTTTTTTTTTTAACTTGCACGCCCCCGCGCCCAGCTGCCGCTCCCTGCCACCCACGCTTATCTGATCCGCATGCCAGCAAGAGAGATGGGGCCCTGCTCGCCTGGGATTGTTTTCCCAGGAAAGCACACAAGCCAGGGCAGAAGGACTCGCCTGCAAAGGTAACAGACCCTGTCCAGGCTGGCAAGAGGAGCCACCTTGGTGAGGGAGAGTCAAAGAGACACGGATCAGGCCCTTGGGGGAGGGGGTCTGACCTCCCCATCTGTTTTCTGCTCATATCTAGAAAGGTGACATTCCTGTTGGGAAGGACTTCAGAAATAATAATAATAATAATAATAGTAGTAGTAGTAGTAGTAGTAGTAGTAGTAGTAGTAGTAGTAGTAGTAGTAGTACCTTGGTAATACAAAGCATACATAGCATTACATTTTTTTAAAAAAAATTAAAAAATTTAAAAAATCCAATAGCAGAAGTCACAAAATTCTCGAATGATACGGTACTTCTCAATTCAAAAGGGAAACAGAAAGAAGCGACAGAAGTTTAGCCAACTGGGATTTCAGAGGACGAGTGGGACCAGAGCTGATACTGACATGTTCAGTAAATGGAGTCCAGACTCTATAAAAAGCTTTATACTGGGCTGCCAGTTTTTCCATTAGAGGAGAATTCTATGGCCTGCCTCTCCCACTGTGCAGAGGTAAATTAGGAATTTCTTTCTAATTTGTGGCAGTTTCTACCAAAAACAACTTTTTTGCCTTTTACTTGTGAATCTTCATTATCAGAGAAGTCCCGTTATTGGTGATAATTGCAATGCTTGCCCTGTAATTAACCTCATTTTTGCTTCAAAAAAAATATTCCTTTTTCTGCAAGTGCCAAACCACTCTGGTATTGTCACTGAACTTTCTTTTACAGTGGGGAATGGGGAATGGGGGATGAGGCCCTCCAGATGCTGTTAGCTTGCATCTCCCAGCATTCGTCATCATTGGCTGTGCTGGCCAGATCTGATGATGCAAATTGCAGCATGCAACATAAAGAGGGCTGCTTTTTGCCTACCCCTGATTTATAGGACAGTGGTGGATTTTTTTTGTACCAGTGCAAAACCCATATAAGACAAATAGGTGTAACTCATCTCTTGTAAAATGTTTTGGAAGGTTGCGAAACACACAAATACAACGACTGCACACAGCACCAGCAGCAGCAAACATTTTTTCTAATCCCGAGTGCAGTGTGGATTGAAAGTGTCTTTTGAGTGTTTTCATTCTGAGAGCCGGCAGTGATGAATTCATAGGCATCTCTTTGGAGAAAGTATTCCAGAAATAACGGGGCCACAACTGAGAAGGACCTGTGCCCGATATCTGACAGCCTTGTGGCTCTCACTGTTGGCCTAGGGATCCGAGCCTTCTGTGGCAAAGGTAGTGCTTGGGCAAGCTGATACAAGAGCTGCGAGCGGAAGATCCCAGCACAAGGTGCAAAGCCTGGGGAAGCTGTTGTTGGACTACACTTCTGAGAATCCAACCCTTCCAATTCAGGTATAGCAGGTACTAGAAAAGACCATTTTTTCTTCCTGAGAACCTGGAGAACCACTCCTAGTGAGCATGAGGAGATCATACTGGGATACTACAGGTTGAGCCTCCCTTAAAAGGAAATCCAAATCCCCCACCCCACCCAAAACTTTTTGCTGCCAGCCACCTGCTTCTACCTTCAAGGCAACAGTGCTACTGCACAAGGTGGATGTGGGTGACTGGTGGTCTCCCCAGAGACAGTAGAGAGGCTGGAGAGAGACATGAGAGACACAAGGCTGGAGAAATAGATGCACGCACAACACAAGTCATGGCCAAAGGAGACACGAGGCTATTCCTAAAAGGTTCCGTAATTCCAAAATCTGAAATAAGGAACACTTCTGGTTCCAAGCACTTTGGATAAGGGAGGTTCAACCTGTGCTTGCTCTGAATCCTCATTTTGTGAAGAAGGTGAGATATAAAGAAAGATGAGGATGGCGATGATAGATGGACATATATAGTCCAATCTGGTATCTGGCATGTTTCCTCCCATGTTTTGCGTCCTTGTTACAGGAAGAAGAGGAGTAGCTTGCATAGCGTGGTGGCTTTTCTACAGCAAACTTGGCTTTAGTGGTTTCTCTTTTGAGTTACTGGAATAGTCAGCTGGACGGGAAGGCACGAACAGGGGAGGTCAGAGTCCTCTTTGCCAGTTGGCAGCATGCGCTGTTATCATTACTGGCACAGTGCCATGAATGTACACCACCACTTAGAGGGTCTGTGCTTTGCCTGTGCTGCCTCCAAATTTGCTACTTCATCTCCTGCTTCGGTTGGCAGAGGTACCAAAATAAAACCCAGCAAATTACCTTTAAAACATGGTACTTGTTCCATGCATACTATATTTTAAATGTAAATTGGTGGGGTTGGTTGGGGTAGTACCATCAATTGGAGTGGTACAATTGTTTGGGATTGTACCATCAAACTTTGATGGAATGGTGTCAAATTCAGCAGAAGGGCTAGAGAGTCTCCTTTGGAGGTTTTAAAACAATGGCTGGGTGGCCATCTGTTGGGAATGCTTTGACAATGTCGTCCTGCATGGGAGAATAGGGTTGGACTCAGTGGCCCTCGTGGTCTCTCTTCCAACTCTATGGTTCTGTGATCAGTGGGGGACCACTTGTGGTCTGTTTGACTCACGTTGCCCACCCCAGCCCCTCTTTGACATGAGTCAAACAGACCACATGTGGCCCCCCACTGATCATAGAATCATAGAGTTGGAAGAGAGACCACGAGGGCCACTGAGTCCAACCCCATTCTGCCATGCAGGAGAGCTCCCAGTCCTCTCTGGAGTGAGAGCCAACGTTGTTGTAGTGGTCTGAGTTTTGGACTAGGACTCTGGAGACCAGGATTCAGATCCTTGCTTGGCTATGGAAACCCACTGGGTGACCTTGGGTAAGTTACACTCTCTCCACCTCAGAAGAAGGCAAAGGCAAACCCCCTCTGAAGACATCTTACTGAGAAAACCCATGATAGGTTGCTATAAATCTCATGACTTGAAGGCACACAACAACAACTTTCTTTCTGGAGGTTGTGGGCTGAATTTACAAATGGGGGGGAGCAGCCAGGCTCAAACATAGAGAGAGAAGAGGAAATGGGAGAGACTAAGCAGGAAAACAGTGCCAGGTTTGCCTTGCAGTGAGAGTTAAGCCCAAAACTTCAGACGAAGTGGCTTTCAGAGGGAAGCAGGCAAGATGAATTTTAGGCACCCTCATCATAGCTCAGTCCTTAAGCTCTGAGCTTTGAGTGCAGAAGGTTCTTGGTTCAGTTCCACAGTATCTCCCATTGAAGAAGAACCTTCGGTAGCCTGGCTAGGAAGGAGTCTCTGACCCAGAACCCCAGCCAAGCTGCTGTTTCTGCTGCTGTCAATTGTTCTGGGCTAGAGGACAAACTAGAGTCCTTGGCAGCTTCATCCATTTGTGTAAGATTGGGGTGAGCAGCATGCAGCCGTCCAAGATGTTATCAGGCCATAACTCCCATCAGCCCAAGGCAACAGGAGTGTTGGACTTTGCAGTATAGCAACATCTGGAAGATCTCTCTTTGCTTGCCCCAGATATCAATCCAAGCAAAAAGTGGAAGTTCTAGTTAGAAGGGATGATAAAGAAGGGGCAAGGATGGAAGGGAAGGTCATTTTAGTGACAAGATTTTAATTTATATCCGTTATTTCAGCCTGGGGCCCAAAGTGGCTTATAACACTGCCATAAAGACGATTCTGGGAAGCTCAGTGAAAGGAAGGCTAGGGAGTTCAGGAAAGTAGTGTGGCATACTTCTCCTGCTGTTTGCTTCTCGCAGTCCCACGTGGCACCCTTTCCATGGCAGGACGGGGACCACAAGTCACTGGTAGGGCCATCTGCCTCACATGCTGAAGGTTCCAGGTTCAATCCCTCATATCTCCAGTTACGAAAAAGATGGGAAATGTGTGCAGAGTTCTTGTTTACAGACCAAGGTTCAAGGGCTTGTTGTGGTCTCTACTTCCCAGATGGCCATCAGGGCAGATCCAGTTTGCACTGGGAAATTGGCTTGATGACAGACAGCTGTGGACCTGTCTTAAAGTTCTGCACATTTCCAAATCTGCACAAGATGCTGCTCAGAAGCACAATAGGCTGCATAGTCTATGGAAGGAGTGTGTTCATGCACTGTGAACAGTTTCACACAAAGTGTACAAGAAAGGAAGAGATCCTCCGTTTCAAAACAAACAAAGTCCCTGCCAAAACCAGGCAAAGGTAATCAAATATCAGGTATTAGGAAAAATCTTTCTCTGCTGGAGACCAGTTGAGCCAAGACCAGTTAGAAAAAAAAACTGCTGAGCTGGTAGGACTAGTTTAAGGGTGGGCAACTGTGCAGGGGCCATTTTCCTCCAACACCCTCCTCAATGTGTGCCAAAACTCTTAACATTTTTCTTCAGAGTTGCTATCGAAATGGTGGCCAGAAATAACATTGCATCACTTTGTGTGACCCTTTTGAGAGGAACTCCAGTGAAAACAGAGCTATTTGGGGGTGGAGAGCTCATTTTCACAGATTTGGGAGGCTTCCTGCATGGTGTTTCAGGGAAAAATTGGAGTGAAAATCTTCTGTTTACAAAATGAGGGAGATGGAGGGATGGCTGGCTATATGGGGGTGCCTTATTGTTATTTGCTGTCAAGTTGACTTCAATTTATGGCCACTTCGAAGCTTGCTGGTCATCAATTTTGCCTGGCTCAGGTCTTTCAGACTTAAGGCAATCGTGGTTTCCTTTATTTAATCAAGCTATCTGCTAGATAGTCTCCCTCTTTTTTTTCCTGCCTTCCACTGTACAGAATATTATTGTCTTGTTGGGGCCAAAAATAGCAGCATCTCTTAGCTTATAAGTTCTTACTACGACTAACTGTTACCTTACAACAGTCCCGATTTAGCAGGTCCAGTCCTGATCAATCCTCTGTCATCCCACTTTTCAGCTGCTTTTAAGAATTTCCCAGTTTCTCTTTCTCCCTTTCACTTCCCCCCCTTGTCTTCCACTTTGTTCAGTTGCTGCAAACTGAGATCAAAGAGCAAAATGAGTTTGCACTCTGTTAACTTAGCAGGAAGGGAGAGGACAGGAAGGCATGGAGTCTTTTCCTTCCCCAGTAACTGCTGCACGCTGTCCTTGCTCATGTGTTCTTTCATTAAATAGCTTTTGCTATCTTGACCACACTCTGATGGTCACGATGGCAAAACCTGGTTTTCATCTGTGAAATGTTGGAGGGTATGGTAACTAAGACCTAAGAGAGAGGTAATGTGATAAGTCTCAACCAAACACTATTATCCTGCTATAAATCCCAGCCAAAGATGCTATTATACTGCTGTGAATGTGATTTACCTCTCTTATGTGATAAAGCCCTAAGCCTGAGGAGAGGCATTTCTGCCTTTCCCAGTGTGGGAGGAACCAGTAATGCTAGTTTTCAAAGAAGTAGCCATATTAGTCTCTTGCAGTATAAAAAGGAGGAAGGAAGGGGGAGAATTTTTTTTTTTTGTGGCAACACATTTAAGAGTAACTGGGTTTTATTTTAGCATGAACTTTCATGGGTATAAACCCCCTTCTTCGGATGGAGTGCTGAGTGGTATTAAGGCCTCAGGCATAAAGCATATTTATAAAGTTATGGAAGTGGAAGAGAACGTAATAGGATCCAGAAGGACGCACCGCATGTTCCTTGCCCTAAATTTTTAAAGGGCTGTGTGGGTCTTTTGGATCTTTACAAGGGTTAGTTAATGTTGATATGTGAAAGCAATAATTCTGCTTACGAAACTTCTCCTCAAAGGTAGGTTTGGCACCTTGAGTAGCTCCTTCAGAGTTCAGCGCAAAATGGATGGAGCAGGTCCTCTGCTCCAATTTCCTAGGTGAGGACTAGAAACATGCACCATCAGGATGCCACACAGTCTGTAGTTGCTTTTCAGTTCTGCAGCTTTGTGGGAAATTTGCAAAATGATTAGCACCTGAGTGGCATTTCTGCAAGTGGGCAAGTAGCTTCTGCAGCCGAGTGATGTAATGACATGGCCTGTTGAGAATGTGAGGGGATCCTGAAAGGTGGAAATCGTGACTCTTGCTCTGCAGGACTGTTAGGACATGGAGTGATGGGGAAGGGGGGGGATTTGCTGTCTGGGATGTGTCGGGGGGCTCTGTCCGGCCCCCAAGGCCTGGGATTCCTCAATCCTACCTTATTTATGAAACATATACTCCTGCCTTATATCTAAAACAAAAGCCTAAATTGGGAAGAAATGTGAAGAGTTGAACGAGGAGAAACCCTTGGCTTGTGAGCCTCTTTTGGGTTCTCTCTTCCAGCCGTACTAGTGCTCTGTCCTCCACGTCTTCTCCTCCTCCTCCCTCCCTCTCTGTAACACGACATCCTCCCTCCAAGGCTCTGGTTAGTCACCGCTGAGCCATGAATCAGGGCAAGATTGTGTGTCTTTAGGGACTGGCTTCTTCTCCCTCTTGCCCAGCAATGACTCCCTGGCTCAGGGCCGGGCACCCTTAATTGCAGGGAGGTGGTTTGTAATCGGAGTCAGGGACGAGGGTGTAGTTTTAAATGCGTACACACGCCCCCACCCAGATTACATCACCACCCTGCTGAGTGATGGGACCGAGCACATAAACAGTCCCTTGGCAAGAGAGCTGCCTCCCTTCCTCACCCAGGCAGTTGCTCAGAGAAAGAGGAGGTGGAGGTGGTGGTAGCAGCAAGACCCGGCCAGCTGTTTTCTTTCCTTCCCCGCCGGCTGAGAGGATGGGCAGAGGATCCTGTGTGGATTTTCCCCAGGAGACCCAAAGACAGGTGACTGATGGTCTTAGCCCGGGTGTGTGTGTGACTGCGAGAGGGAGAGAAAGAGAGAGAGAGAAAGAGAGAGAGAGAAAGAGATCGATCCAGGACAGCAGTGGGAACTCTGTACCCTCCAGATATTGCTGGACTGTATGTTCCAGGAGCCCTGTTAGCCAGAGGCAAGGAATGCTGGGATCCACAGTCCCACAACATTGACTAGGTTACAGAATTCCCAGCTTTCCTTTAGAGGGTCAGCAGTGAGTGGATTTTAAGGAAGGGTACTGTGGACACTTCGTCTATCTCCTGTTGCTAGATTGTTGAGTGTCCCCATTTGGGTTACGAGCTGGAGTCCCAGGAAGGCGTGTTTCAGAAGTTGCGGCCGTGGGTTCTAGTTCTGCCAAGTGGCTTTCTTTGTGCCGGTTCAGTGTCGTCCTCCAGTTTTGCTGTCTGCTGCTCACGCTACCAACCTGTTGTGTCAGCGGGGAAGAGAACAGAATGTTTACGCCCGAACCAAGTTTGGAGAGAACTTCTTTTTCTGCTCTCCTTTCTGAGCTTGAGGGTAACAAACAGCCTATAACAGAGGTTTCCTTTAACAGGTTGCATTATCCTTTTTGGTGGCAGAATTTAGCTTTTTAGGTAAGCAGAGCATAACAAAACTACATTTAAAAAATGGGCAAGTGGGGAAAATGTTGTGGGTGTGATGTATTCCAGTTTGTTTGATGGAAAGAGGAACGTTTTATAGTTCTTACGTTACTTTTAAATAGCATTTTGGACACGTTTTCATTTTTCTGTGCCCTTTGTATCTTTGTTTGTATCTTTGTTTCTTAACAAAGGAGGACAAAAGTGAGAGCCAGCACAGTACAGTGGTTTGAGCGTTGTACTATGACTCTGGAGACCAGAGTTCGATTTCCCACTCGGCCACGGAAAACCGCTGGGTGACCTGGGTTGCATTACCCCCTCTCTGCGCCAGGAAACCCCATGATAGGTTCACCTTTGGGTCACCGTAACTCAGAAATGACTTGAAGGCATGCCACCACCACCACCACGAGAAACGTAATGAGTAACTTCTAATGAGCAATGCAACAAGTCACTAGATTTCCTTACAGTGCTACCAGTAATGAATTAGAAACATAGGCCATTTCTGCACTAGACTGTTATAGTGCTATTACAGTCCTCCCTCCGCATTCACTAGGGTTAGGGGCACAGGACCCCCGTGACAGTGGAAAATGTGAATAACTCTAGGCCCTCCCCAACCATATTTAACACACAAAAAAGTATGATCACCATATTCCACCCACCGTGGATTCCTTTGAGGCATGAGGGTTCCTTTACAAGGCAGAAGTGGGGGACTGGGGGGGCTTCCTGCCACCTCCACGGCTTCCCCACACCGTTTTTAAGAGGGACTTACAAGCCTCATTCGCAGTTCCTCAGTCTTAGGAGGCTTGCAGTCCCTATTAAAAATGGCATAGGGAGGCAGCAGAGGGGACAGCAAATAATCCGTGAATAATCAAATCTGCAAAAGTGAAACCCTCGAATGTGGAGGGCTGACTGTATTCCGCTTCCAACATCCTGTGGAATCCTGGGGTTTGCAGTTTAGGGAGGGGCCTTTGAGGATGGCCTTTGAGGCCCCTCCCTAAACTGCAAACCCCAGGATTCTATAGGATGTTGAAAGTAGAATAATAGCAACAGTCTAGTGTGGAAATGGTGATAGAATCTTAGGGCTGGAAGGGGTCTCCAGCGCTATCCAGTCCAACCCCATGCCTTGCAAGAATGTGCAAGTAGAGCACTCCAGAAAGATGCCCAGCCAGTGGTTGTTTAAAGACCTCCAGAGAAGGGCCATTTCTGCCTTACAGTGTGATAGTGCTATGATTCCACTTTCAACATCCTTTGGAATTCTGGGGTGTGTAGTTTCCTGAGGCCCAAGAGCGCTCTGGCTGAGAACTCCGAATGCCCCTCCCTAAACTGCAAACCCCTGGATTCCATAGGATGTAGGGTGATGCAACCTAGGAATAATAGCATTATAACAGTGTAGTGCGGAAATGACCAAGGAGAGTCCGCTGCACACACCGTATTCCACTGTTGAACAACTCTGACAGTCAAGAAGTTTTTCCTAACGTTTCTCTTTTCTTGTAGCTTGAATTCATGAATTCATTTGAATTCGTTGGTTTGTGTTCTAGTCTCTGGAGCAACAGAATTACTTTGGGGAAGTTTTGGAATTAATCACAGAACTCATCAATTTTAAAAAGTAACGTTTCAAGCAACCTCTATTTTGTTAGCACAGTTGAGGCCATACAGCATCCATTTACAACCCATCCTGATGTTTCCCCTGTCCTTGTAGTTGATATGAGGAAGAAGAAGAACACACTGTATCTGACCTAACGTGAGACATTAGAGGGGGTTGGAAAAAGCAGCTCCCCTTTCACTCATTGACCTATGGCAAAATCCACAGAGAGGTTCTTCCTTGCATAGGGGTTTGTTTCGGTGAGCTTTGTGTCCCGTGGACCACACCGTGTCTGTCTCTTGCTTGACTGTCTTCGACAGCAACCCAAAATTAGATGCTTAAGGATTTGTCCCTCTGCTCATGTTGCTTCATAGGGCAGCTCCCAGGGGTGTACTTACAAAGGAAAGGCAAAATGAGGGCATTGCCCCCACTAAAAATTCTCCTCTCCATGAAATTTTCCTTTGCTTCCCAAATTTCTAGCATTGCAATAACTTCAAAAAAATTCAGTTGAGCATTTAGAAACCTAATTTACGCATTGAGAGAAAAGGAACAGGCAAAGTGACCGAGGGAAGGCAAACAGCAAAGAGAAGAGTTCTAGGTAGGTCAAATTGTCAGTATCTCACTCTCCACAATGCTGGAAAATCTGGAGAATGAAGGAAAATTTTATGAGGTGGGGACACAACTCTTATTGGGAGGCAGTGATGTCTCCCACTCATGTAGCTAGACTCTGGAGAGCACCTCTCCTTTACCAGCACCACCCAGTGGCAAGAAATAATGGCAGCATTAAAAATCCAAAGGCATGTGCTCCAGGATTCCAGCATCCAAGGTGGCTTACAGTAAAATCTGTTTAAACAACGTAAAATTGGAATGGTAGCAATTTGAAAGAGAGCCAGTGGTTTGAATGTTGGACCAGATGACTGAAAGGCGAGGGTTCAGATCGCTGCTCGGCCTTGGAAATCCACTGGGTGACCTTGGGCAAGTCACACTATCTCAGCAAGTCACGCTATCTCACAAATGACTTGAAAGCACACAAGAAAAACTGCAATTTAAAACAACAACGGATTAAAAACTCTAAAAACATATTGAACAGTTGGCTAGTCTGTTTCTGGGCACAATTCCAAGTGCTGGTTTTGATCTATAAAGCCATATATAGTTTGGGCCCAGGCTGTTTGAAGGAGTGTATCGCCCTTTTTGAGAACCTTAGTGCTTTGAGATCATCTGCAGAGGCACTTCTCTCCATCCCACCACCCTCCCAGGCTCCTTTGGTAGGAAGAAGGGAGAGGGCCTTCTTGGTGGTTACGCCTGCACTTTGGAACTACCTCCCTGAGAGGTCCAGGATGGCCCTGTCCTTGCTCTGCTTCCGTCAGCAAGCTAAAACATTTTTATGCCATCAGGCTTTTAAAAACTGACTAGAGTTGGGCTTTTAATGCTATGCAGTTCTGTTTTTAAGGTTCGTATATAGCCTTTCAATGGATTTTGGTTTTTAATGTTTTAATGTTTTAACTTTATGAAGTATTTAATCCCTTTTTAATAACTCTCATATTTACACTTTTATTAACTACTTCATATACTTTTAATCTGTATTGTTTTCAAACACTTTGTTAGCTGCCTTGAGCCCCATTATTGGGAGAAAAGTGAGTTGTAAATAAATTAAATAAATAATTTGAAATTAGAGTTAAAACAATACAAAACCGTGTCTTTGCAATACATATCCAGACAAAGTCATAAGCCTTGTAGGGCAGCAAGAATTCTAGTGTGCTCAACGGTGAGAGAAGGAACCTTATATTGGTTGTAGGCTGGAAAAAATGACTTGGCAGCCGCTCCCAGATTAACTGCACAACTAGCAGTGCTTCCACGGCTTCTTCCTCCTCCTCCTCCACCATCTGCCTAATTACGCTGCAAAGACTTTACTAAAAAGTAATGTTTTAACTTAGACTAGGATGGAACCAGCGTCTGCACCAGCTGGGCCTTCAAGTGGAGGGCATTCCAAAATTGGGGAGCCACCATAGAGAATACTCTGTTCACAGGTCCTGACAGTGTACATTTCCCCCCTGCTGATGGGACGCAAAGAAGGGCCCCTCCAACAGATTTCAGCCATTGGGCAGGGGGGCCTATATTGGGAGAGTTTTTAGGTTTCCAGGTCACCTATTTGGGGCTGGGTGGATTCTAAGCATGGATGGGTTGGCTTGGTGGAATAAAAACTGAGTGGATGTAGCTTCCCTTTAGTGATTGCATCAGGAAGTTAAGAGATTCCTTTTGTTGCACCAGGTCTTCCCATAAGGCTGGGTTAGCTCTTGGGTCAGGTGTAGCCCTTGTTGGGCAATGCAGGAAGGTTGGGCTCTCCCAGTTGGGCTTGAGTTTGTACTTTTTTCTGGGGAAAGTGATTTCTTAAATACGCAATGTGTAAAAACAAAAGTTGTGTGTATGAAGCATACAAATAATTTTAAGAAACAGGAAAAAAGGGTAGTTTTCAGAGCTCACGCATCTACAAATGAGGGGGAACATCCCTCTTACTTAAGCTTTGGCCATTGATGTTGTTGTGGTATGCTTTCAAGTTGTTTCTGATTTCTGGTGACTCAAAGTCAAGCCTATCATGGGGTTTTCTTGGCAAGATCTCTTCAGAGGAGGTTTATCGTTGCTTTCCCCTAATGCTGAAAGAATAGGACTTGCTCAAGGTCACCCCATGGGTTTCCATGGCCAAGTGGAAGTTTGAACCCTGGTCTCCCAGAGTCCTAGTCCAGCACTCAGACCATTTCCGCACTATACTGTTATAGTGCTATTATTCCACTTTCAACATCCTGTGGAATTCTGGGGTTTGTAGTTTACTGAGGCCAAAGAGCTCTCTGGCTGAGAATTCTAAAGGCCACTCCCTAAACTGCAAAGCCCAGGATTCCACAGGATGTTGAATATGAAATAACAGCACTATAACAGTATAGTGCGGAAATGGCCTCAGATGACTGCACTGTGCTGGCTCTCAAGGCTGCCACTACCTACCCTCAAATATGAACATAAAGTTGCCATAAGGCAGAGATTCGCCCATCCATTCACCCTTTCTCCTTCTGATGCAGTTGTGAGTCCAGCTTTTAAACTAATCCGAGTTTACTGTTACTCTCAAACTCAAGAAACCCTGGTTAGTTTAAACCCTGATTGTCCTCCAGTAACATCGTACAGTTCTGTCTAAGAGCTTTGGAAGTCATGAGCTGAAGTAACATAGTTGTCTGTAATGTAACCCTGTTGATTTTTGTGGTAACACAGATTTAGTAAATTTTATATTTCCAAAGCAAAGCAATGAATATGACATGTGTGTCTGTAATGACTAATGATTTCTAATTTCTTTTCCACTTTGCCAAGGCTTTTTTTTTCTAATTTCAAGAGAATTTTTTTCAGATTTTATGCCTTTCTGTAGTCCATCCCAAAGTCCTGTCCTTCAAAGGTAATGAAAAGGTGGCAAAAAGAAAAGAGTTTTGAGATTCTGTGAATTGTAGTCCAAAAGGGAAATTTTCCCAGCTCTGGACGAACTCTGCTTGGTAGCTGTAGTTCTTCTCCTCTGTCTGGGAAGATTTCCACTGGGGCCTCTCCAAACCGAAAAGAGTTCTTATCCACTTTGGCCAGTAAGGCAGCTAAGCTTGCCAGACTTACTATACAAGATAAGGGAAAACTCCATCTGCCAGGAACCGCTGCACTTATTGCCTTCTTTGGCATGAGTAAGACCTACAGAAGAGCACAGATGATTAATGAACTGAGTGTATCAAGTTCTTGATTATATAATGTGGTTTAAGTCATTGTCTCGTTGAAGTGACTAAATCCATTTGAATCAGTAAGCAACCTTTTGAACTGTTATTTTTGGGGATGATTTATTATTTATCACACCTGTTTCCTTCCAAAGAATTCAGGGCAGTGGATAGAGAGAGAATGTCTCCTCCTCTCCTCCATCCATAGGGAGAGCCAATGGGTCCCAAACTCTAAGAGAGATCTTCCCAGTGGTTTGCAAACTCTGGCCCTTCATGCATTTTGGACTTCATCCCTCAGAACTGCTATGCATTGGCTAAGTTGGCTAAGGCTTCTGGGAACTGAAGTCTGAAACACCTGAAGGACCAGAGTTGCAAACCACTGGGAAGATCTCTTCCTTTCTCCCCGGAACGTTCTGAACACTTCTAGCCTGGTCTGATTTTGGAAGCTAAGGGGGGTAATTGCTGGTTGGTACCTGAATGTGAACACCAGGGATCTCCAGGTAGGGGAAAAAGTCTTGCCTGATACCCTATGAGACTTCACTGCCAGTCAGAGTTAACAGTATTGAGCAGGGTGGATCAGGGGTCAGACTCAGTCTAAGGCATTCCTGTATCCTTGTGCTGAAGTTTCCAGATTCAGTCCTTGGTAGGACTAGGGAAGAATCCTGTCTAAAACCCTGGAGAGCCGCTGATGATGATCAGCATTAACAAATATTCAGCTATATTAAAATGCTCTAGTTGTGTAGTATGAAAAAGACCATGCCCTTTGAGAAGCAGCTCAAAGAGTTGGAGAAGAGAAGGTCAGGAGGGGACATGATAAAATGCTTAAACATTTGAAAGGATATCATGTTGAAGATGGAGTAGGCTTGCTTTCTGCTGTTCTAGAGAGCAGAACATGGAGCAATGGCTTCAAACATCAGGAAAAGAGATTCCACCTAAACGTTAGGAAGAACTTCCTGGTGGCAAGAGCAGTTCAACAATGGAATACGTTGCTGCCTGGGAAGTGTGATGGAGTCTCCTTCTTTGGAAGTTTTTAAACAGAGGCTGAATGGCCCTTGTGATCTCTTCCTGCTGTATGATTCTATGATTCTTTGACCCAAGGGTGAGGAATACTGGGTGTTGCAGTCCAGCAACCTCTATAGGGCCACACATTGTCCATCCCTTGGAATAGCATTTGCTTTTGGGAGGAGCAGTTATTATCTGGAATCATTCCTTGTCTGTCTTTAGTAAGAGGGACCACAGTTTAGTGTTAGGATCAACTGCAGTGTGTTTCACTCAACAGAATTTCAGTACTTTTACTGTGGGGGCTGCAGCTTGTGAAATCATGGGATCTGTCATTTTGCTAAGTGTTTAGGATTCTCAGCCAGAGAGCTCAGTATCTCATTAAACTACAGGATTCAATCCCAGGATTCCCAGGATTCAACAGAATGCAACCATGGGCAGTTAATTAGAGCGCTTGGATTTCACTCCAGCTGCCGTGGCTCCATCCTGTGGAGTCCTGTGGTTGGAAGCTTGGTTAAGTGAATTCTCAGCCAGAAGGTTCTAGGGCCTCACCTAAACTGCAGATCCCAAGGCACCCCAGCCTGTGCCATGGGAGTTAAAGTGCTATCATTGAAGGTCTGTAATTGTGTGGTGTGAAAGTCAAAGAGACCCAAGAGAAGGAAAAATGGACTTGAGCCTGAAGAGGGTTTCCGCTATATAGTCATTCCACCTCCTCCTTGGAATTTCCCAAGGGTCTGAATGAGGTCAGTCTCTTGTTCTGTACCTCTGATGTTTCCCCACCTTTTCTTTTCTCTATATTTTTTTCTTACTGCATGTACAAAACTCCACTAAGAAGAGAGACCCAGAAGTAGCTGCCCAGTGCCTTTGGAGTGGTGCAGAAAGAGCCCCAAACTGAATATAATAGGTTGCATGGAGTGCAGGGGATCTCAGGGAAGAAAATTGATAACAGACTTGCCTATGAATTAACTTCAGCAGAAATATCCTCTTACTGGGTGTAAGACTGGGGCCCCTTTCGCACTGCACAATTATAGTGTTATGATGCCTCTTTAACTGCTGTCGTTCCATCCTATGGAATCCTCAGATTTCCAATTTAGGGAGGGTCATTTAGACTTCTCGGCCAGAGATCTCCTGGGCCAAGGCGATTCAGGGCTGTATCAATAGGAATATAGTGTCTAGGTCAAGGGAAGTAATAGTACCCCTCTATTCTGCTTTGGTCATATCCCAGCTCTGCTCAATTCTGGGCACCACAGTTCAGGAAGGATATTGACAAGCTGCAAGATGTCCAAAGGAGGGCAACCAAAATGGTAGAAGGCCTGGAAACCATGCCATTTGAGGAGTGGCTTAGAGAGCTGAGTATGTTTAGCCTGGAAAAGAGAAAGTTAAGAGGTGATGTAATAGTCCTTTTTAAATATTTGAAGGGATGTCATGTGGCAAGCTTGCTTTCTGCTGCTCCAGGGATTAGGACATGGAGCAATGGCTTCAAACTCCAGGAAAAGGGATTCCACCTAAACATTAGGAAGAACTTCCTGATGGTCAGAGCACACCAACAGTGGAATGCTCTGCCTGGGAGTGCTGTGGGGTTTCCTTCTTTGGTTGTTTTTAAACAAAGGCTGGACGGCCATGTGTTGGTAGTGAGGTGGGACTGGATGGCCCTTGGTGTGTCTTCCAACTCTGATTCCCCACACTACAAACTCCAGGTTTTCATAGGATCCAGACATGGTTATGAAAGTGGAAGCATAGTGCTGTAACGGTGTTGCGTGAAAGATCTCTTTGTGACTGAGACCTACCATGCTGTGGGTTGGTTCGCTTGCTGAATGTCACATGGATATGTCACGTCTCCGTGCTTTTCAGATCCTCTCCCTCCAACTTCCACTTGTATGCTCCCCTTCCTCGCCTGCAGAGAACCCCAACTGTTGACATGATGGCTCTGCAACTGGGTGGCTTCTTCCACCAGAGATCCATCACCAGACAATATTAGAAAGGTTTAGAGTTTCCTGTGGCATTAATGTAGAGGCAACTCTTGTAGAGGCAAGAGTTTGTGTAGTTTTGGACATGTGTGTACAAGTGTGTGCACATGTGTGTGTTTGCAAAACCAGTCACATTGCTTGGGGACTGCTGTTGGCTTTTGGTGGGGGGGACTTCCATGCACAGAATTCCCCAGTTACCATGAGCCGTGGCCATGCTGGTTGGTTGATTCTAGAGGCTATAGTCTGGAAAATAATTATCCCATGCTGCAAACAATCCACTCTCTTTGTCAGAGAAAGTAGCCATTGTAGCTGGGAGATTCTGGGAGCTGTTGTCTAAAACAGTAACTTATTAAAGCTCTGTTGTCCTTATCTATAGTAGGGCAGCTCACCTGAACATGTTGTCCCTGGTGTCCTCTGGGGGTGTTGCGTGACCAGGTTGGCTGGGGATGATGAGAGCTGTAGTTGAATACCTTTGGAAGATGTTAAGTTAGAGAATGCTGAAATAGGAGATGTAATGGATGGAAATGCTGAGCGTTTGGTAAAGTTACTTTTTTTTACAGTACAGCTTCTCAAATCCCCCTGTCAGCATAACCATTGGCAATGCTGGCTGGACAATTTTGAGAGCTATAATCCACGAAAGGTAACTTTTGTAAGCTTTAGGAATGTGAAGTGTGGAAGAACACAAGTGCTCTTTCACACTCCATAATGATAGCTCTATGTTCCGCTTTGGTTGCCTTGGCTACGTCCCATGGAATGCTGGGAATTGCAGTTTGAGACTTCAGCTCTGTATTCTGATCATGGGAGGAAAGGTGAGACATAAAAGTTAGCTAATAATTAGTTAATTATTAATTAGTATTGATTATTAATTAGTAAATTAATGTAATCTGTAACCCCTGGGGCTAGACAATCATAAAGTAGAATTGCCAGACTGAAAACCAGAGGTGGTTCTGGTATCATTGGTGTTTGTATATAAGGAAATTTCAGTAGGTGTTGCTTGTCAAGCAACCAGGTAACAAGCCACACCAGCTGAAATTCTGTCTTCTGCACAACCATTAAAAGGTACAGAAGCCCTCTCCAGTTTTCACTCCGGCCACTCTAGTCATAAGGCTGTGATTCCACTTTGACTGCCATGGCTGCAGCCCGTGGAATCCTGGGATTTGCAGTTTGTTGAGGGGAGGTTTAGCAGAGAGGTCTAGTGGCTGACCGAACCACAAACCCCAGCATTCCATATGATGTTGCCATGGCAGTGAAAGCAGAATTCTAGCACTATACAGTTGGCCCTCAACTTTTGTGGGTTTAATTTTCGTGGATTTTGTTGTTTGCAGAATTGTAGCTGCTGCTTAACTAGCCACCACCAGAGCTAGAAAAGCCCTACAAAAGGTCCTGGATCTGGGAGACCTCGCAGAGCCAGGCCGATGGCAGCTTGTCCTCCTTACTTTCCTGCTCCTCCTCTCTGCCTCCTTTCCCACTCTCAACCCTGGCCCGTACCTCCCTTTGCTGCTCTGGCACCACAATGCCTCTTCCTCTCTCCGAGGCTGCCTCTGGCAGACCTCCTTTGCCTCTGCAGGTCTCCAAGCCTTTCTAGGAGAAGAGGCCCTGGGTTTGAGGGAGGAGGTGCAGGGGAGATGGCTTGGAGACTGGCAGAGGGATCCTGTGCCCCGAACCTTCGTGGAAGTTGAGGGCCGACTGTAATTGCGTAGTATCAAAGGGCCCTGGCAGATGTTCCCAGGTGAACTAAGCCTTTGTCTCAGCTCCAAGAAAGGTCTCACAACCTCCGTTTAACTGAGGCCATTTCCACACTAGTCTGTTATAGTGCAATTATTTCACTTTCAACATCGTATGGAATCCTGGGGTTTGCAGCTTAGGGAGGGGCCTCAAAGGCCTCTCCCTAGACTGCAAACCCCAGGATTCCATTGGATGTTGAAAGTGGAATAATCGCACTATAATAGTCTAGTGCAGAATGGCCTGTGCTGCCCAAGGCTAGACACTGCGGCTGGATACTGAGATGGACGCTTCAGGCAACTGATTTTGGCCAGAAGTCTGCTGGCCTGTCCCAACTAGAGTAGACCTGTACCTTCCAGCTGTCCAAGTTTGGCAGAGGACAGCTACAATTAAGTGTTCTCCGACTTTCCCGGCTGCTTCCAAAATGTCCCATTTTGCTCTTCCTCCCACTTTCTCCCTTTGCCCTGAGCCTACTGCAGTTGGTGCAGACTGAGTTCAAAGTGCAAAGGTAGCTGGCATTCAGTTTAACTCAGCAGGAGGGAGAGGAGAGAAGGGGACAGACTCTTGCACTTCCTTCTAGATTCAGACGAAAACAAACTACTACAGGCTCTTCTCCTCGCTTTCACGTTCTTCCTCATTCCTGACATTTTGACTATGCTGTGATGTCTCTTAGCCACGTGTGTCCCGGTTTTCATCCGTGAAAGCTTGGAGGGTATGGAGACCCATTGAATCAGTTGCCAAATGATGAGTCATACTTATGTAAATCCCATTGAATCAGTCTGTCTGCTGTGGTCAGGACTAACCATAGAATCGAGGCCTTTGTGTGTCATTCAAGGACAGCAAACATTTAGTTACTCAAATGTTGATTTAGTCAATAGATTGTTATTTTATTTTTATAGCTAGGAAGGGAAAGAGGTTCTTGTGTGATGGAAGAGGAGTGTCAAATGACAAACTAACTCACCCAACCTTGAGTGGAGGGGGGGCAGTGCAAGGAGGGGGGTGCCTTTTGCTGCCATGCCTCAGGTGGCAGTATTTCTTGGACCTGCTCTGGTGCCGGATCGAGGATGTTAACTTCCTGAAGTCACCCTGTGAGTCACTAGCCTCCAGCCCAACTCTGCCCTTTTCCTGTTTACCTTCTTGGTGAGACAGCTTTTGTATGCCAATGTATTACTCAGTGTGGAGAGGCAGTGCGGGGCGGGGAAGGTACCATCTTCCCGTGAATTAAAGAACTCCTTGCTCGCCAGCAGGACCTGGGATATAATAGAAGCTGTAGAGTTTTGATTACTAGAACTTCTGCTATCATGCTCGTGTTTTAGAGTCTTAAAGGCTGACTGGGATGTTAGGGGTTATTTCGTGGCTGGGTGGAATGTTATCCAAACACAGGCCATCCAATGCAGCCTTCTAAGAACTGACCAGTCACTGGGGATGGAAGGAATGAAGTCCTGCGCAGGCAGCAAAAGCAGGAGCTGAACTGAGTTCCTAGGCTTAAATGCAGTACAGGTTGAGTATCCCTTATCTTGAAGTCTGAAAACCTCCAAAAATTGAAACTTTTTGCTGCTGGCTGCCTGCTTCTGCCGTCAAGGCAGCTGCTGCGGCACCCCTGCTCATTTGTCTCTCAGATCCTCAGTCTCTTTCCAGCCTCACGTCTCATACACCGCACAAAGTAGCAAATGAACAAGACACGAGGCTGGAGAGAGACGCAAGGATCTGTGAAATGGTGGGAACCCAAGCGTAGTGCCCGGTGCAAAGCGGCCACTGCGGTGCTCATAGAATCGTAGAGTTGGAAGAGACCCCAGGAGCTGTCCAGTCCAAACCCGTTCTGCCGTGAGGGAAGACACAACCAAAGCAGTCCTGACAGATGGCCACCCAGCCTCTGTTCAAAAACCTCCAAAATTCATTTATGGGTTCCCCGGTGATCTACTGTACAGTATTTTATGTATATGTGAATACAGGTATTCCAAAATCTGTAAAAGTTCCAGTTATGAAACACTCCTGGTCCCAAGCATTTTGCATAAGGGATGCTCAACCTGTAGTTAGTCCAGACTTAGGCCAAGAATCAGCAGCACTACAATAAGCAGAGGCTTATATAACTTCACCCATTTGGTGAGTCTTGCCAAGACTGATAATTGGATTTAGCCTGACTGGGGGCGGGGGTATTTTGTGACCCATGAGATGTTTGCTAAACTGCGTTTCCCAGTATTCTTCACCGTTGGCTGTGATAGATGGAATTGCTGGGATTTGCAGTCCAACAACAGTGGGAGTGCTGCTTGAATCCCACCCTCTGGGTTGAAGGAAGAAGAGAAAGGGCTAGAGAGGGAAAGCTGGAGCAGCCATTAGAACATGGTAGGGGAAGGTGTGGCCTTCCAGACAACACTCATTGTCCCTGTGTTGGCTAGGGCTGCTGGGATTTGCACTCTGGCAAGATCTGGAGGGCTGCATCATTCTCACCCTTAGTTTAAGCCTTAGTGGACATGGACTAGGGATGTATGTGTCTCAAAGGTTGCGACCTGGAAGAAGTTACCCACTTGGACTGCAGCTCCCAGAATCTCCTACCAAACATAGCCACTGGGGGATTCCGGGAGTCATAGTCCAAAGGGAGTTAATTTTTCCAAGTTCTGATGAACCCTTGCTTGGTGAGTACTAAGTAGACCAAGCCTGATTTTCTTCAGCTTCTCTCCCACAAAATTCTTTGGAAATCAAGATGTCAGAACTGAAAATCCTTGTGGGCTCATAAAAAAAAAAGAAAGAAAACAAAAATTCAAA
Organism: Cyclura pinguis; assembly: GCA_030412105.1. Classification (NCBI taxonomy): domain Eukaryota; kingdom Metazoa; phylum Chordata; class Lepidosauria; order Squamata; family Iguanidae; genus Cyclura; species Cyclura pinguis. Next base: position 5,012,698 of record CM059601.1, read on the forward strand.
CCCTTCTTTTTTGAAAACGTATTTATGTCCATAGATGTGGAGACCTTTGCTAGGCACTGAACGCAAGAGTAGCAAAGTTGGAATTGCCAGCCCTGGAAGTGAGTTTGGGAGAAGATGGGCAGTGATGAATTTAGTTAAACCAGTTCCTCTCTCCTACTCTGTGTACAAGGCATTATATCCAAAATAAACAAAATGGATCAAGGGAACAGAAGACTGATGAAGCCCCATAGCTCATCAGTGAGTTAATGTTTGGCTTCAGCTGTTTTCAGGGTCAGTACTGTAATTATCCTTTTATTTGTTGTTGTCGTTGTGTGCCTTCCAGTCACTTCTGACTTTTCGTGACCCTAAGCTGATCCTGTCACGGGGTTTTTTGGGGCTGAGAGTGTGTGATGTGCCCAAGATCATGCACTGGGTTACCATGGCAGAGCAGAGAACTGAACCCTGGTCTCTAGGATTGTAGTCCAACTCTCAAACCACCATCCCACGCTGGCTCCAAACCAAAGATGCAAAATGTGTCCTGACAGACAGCTTTCAAAACTCATAGGCTTCTTTGTCAGGCAAAGATGTTTTTAAAGAAAGCATGCAGGGGAAGAAAAATGTTGGAGTTACAGCATGTAAGTGAGCTTTAAGATGTTGTAGAGGAAAGTTTTAGAGATGAAACAACTCAGCCATGTTCCCTGCCACCCACGCCAGCCCTGAGCTGACCGGGGGAAAAAAAGCAGTAAAAAAGAAGGCCATCAAATTTTGCTTCTCCATTTGATGTTACACAGAACCCCCTTTTAAGAACAGCCTTTGCCTCTTTCCACAAGGAGGCCAAAACCCTGCTTCTAAGAAGAATGCAGTGAGCCTTTTAGAATCTCCCTGTACTGTCAAGTCTGGAGACGAATTTAGACTTTGGAACAGGCAAGACATACGAGTGGGAGCCAAATAGGGTAGGTTTTAAACTATCCATTAAAAACTATTTTAAAACTATGAAAACTCCTTCCTTAGAGCAGCTAGGATATCTCCCCCGCCCCGCTGTCCTTCCATCGGTGGGTGAAGACTTTCTTTTATTCAGACAGGCTTTTAGAATTGAAGGCTTTGAACAAAAGGCCCATAAGTGCAATGTTGTTGTTTTGAAATTGTCTTGTTTAATTTTTTTTAATTAGCGTGCATGTTTTGAATATGGTTAACTTGGTTTAATGTTGTAATCTTGTTAACGTGTGAGCCACCTTGGGTCCCAGTCTTCAGGCAAAGTGGGATATAAATGAGGATAATACGGTAGTCCCCCTTTATCTGTGGGGATATGTTCCTAGACACACACTTACCTCCTATGAATGCTGAAACTGCAGAAACAGATTTCCCCAACTTATCTGACAGTAAGAGACCAGACTGCTGTCGAAAAACAGAATTGATTGAAAAGTGGAACCAACGTACTGTACTTCAGGGAGCATGAAGGACTTGTGGAGGATCACTTGGGACTGACCGCACGTGCGCACTGCTTGCAGGCTCTTTCAGCTACCTGGGGCTCTTTTTTACCCCCTCCCAGCTCGGTTTGCAAGCAGCACACATGAATGGTCCCAAGCAAACCTCCACAAGCGAGGACCGATGAAACAGCAGAACCGCTGTAGAATTACTGGAACTAATCCTTAATTTGGAAGCGTAAAAAGAGCAAGTGGTCAGATAATGGGGCATCAAAAGGTGGGAGCTTCCTGTAGTACTGAACCCTATAAAGCAAGCTTGTCAAAACCCGTCTCTGAGTCTTTTGCATCTGATTATGGTCCCTGCAAAACTAGAGGGCTACTTCTGGTGGCACCTGAGCTGTTCCTTTGGTAGGAGGTGGTTAAAGCTGAGGGCAGACAGGCAAAGTTCAGGTGGCAGGACTCGGAACAGGCTGTGTGGATGCCATCGCCCAGACGCTGGGGGATGGATATGGGCAAAGAGTGAGGTGGAGGAAGGTGAGTCTGTAAGGGAAGAGGTTGACCGCAGGTAACTGAAACCACAGAAGATGAAAACGCAAAGAGGAGACTGCTGCAATCTTCATCTTCGTCGCCATTATGATCATCATGTTTTTCAGCCCGTAGATCTCTCAACAGGTTCTTTTTCCCTGTCCTTCCATAGGATGTTGGTTCCTATCTCATTGAGGCAGTGAATCCACCCTGAGTTTTAGCCTGAACTATGAAGGTGGTATCCCAAATGCTGAACATGTTGGGTTGTGGTTGAGACCGGAGGCAGTTCCTTTAAAGTTCAGGCTCAAACCAGGAGTGGATTCACTGCGCGCACGCATGCACACACACGTATGCATGCACACACCTGACATAGGAAGCATCCGTTTGCTGCTGTGCCCGGCCCTTCCAGTTTTCCCTCCGGGGCCTCAGGAAATTTCAGCTTTCAAGAGAGAGTGACTGTACAGCTGTCATGGTGCAGCAATCAATAAAATTTCACTGCAACCAATCATGACTCACTGGATAGCTTTCTCTATCTCTTGGGCCAACTGGAATTTCCACCCTCCCTGGCAAGGTCATGTGTGTTTGTGTGACTCAGAGCTGCTCAAAGTATGGGGAACAGGTCTTCTTCAGGCATCTGGAGGCTTGGCTTGCTTCCTTGAGTTCTTCTTCCGCAAGCACCTCTGGGATGACTTTCTTGCATTCTGCCTTAACTTGGGAGAGGAGGCAAATGGGTGGTCTGTCTCAGAGCTTGGAAGAGTTCCTTTTTTGGATAAAACTCCCAGGATTCCCCAACCAATGTGAGGGCTACAGTCCAAAAAAACACCTCTCTGAGTTCTAGGTTTCCAAGTTGCAGTGCAAAAGCAGCAACATATTTTATGGTGCTTTTGGGATTCTAGTAATTGCAATCCAAAAATCACAGAGTTGGAAGGGACATCAGGGGACATCTAGTCCAACCCCTTGGCAGTATAGGAACTCTAGCAGCCATAGCCAGCATTTTCTATAATGAGGAGTTTTGGGAGATGTAGTTCAGCAATATTTGGAGAACCTTGTTTGCTTGTTTGTTTGACCGATTGGTTTATATCTTGCCTATGGGACACAAAGCAGCCTACAATACAAGTTAAAACAAAACCTCAAACAATATGTGCAAAACTTTAAAAAGCATTAAACAGTCAATCCCACAAAAATATTAATTTACAACAATTTAAAACTACATTAAGCACATATGACATTTTATTAAAAAAAATGGCATTGTACATATTTCTACCCAGACCATTAAATGCTGATCAGTTTAATTAAGAAGTTCTTTGCCTGCTGGTGGAAAGAGAACAGGGAATGTGCCAACTGAGCTTCCTTTGGGAGGGAGCTCTGCGTCTTAGAAACAGCCACTGAGAAGGCCCCTTCCCATGTCCTCACCATATGTGACTGTAAGGATGGTGGGACAGAAAGAGAGCCCTGCCCTGAAGATTGTAAAACTTGGACCGGTTCATATGGAGAGCTAACAGGCTTTCAGATAGTCTGGATATTCACTATATTGTGCTTTGTAGCTCAAAACTAGCAATTTGAATTATCCTCAGAAACGGACCAGTAGCCACAAGGCTGTTTTAACAAGGGACTTATGTGCTCACTGTGAGGAAAGGAGCTGGGCAATTGTGGCTGAAGGCAGCCAGACATCGCTGAGGGAATGCTGTAGGCGGGCTGCGGGGAGGAAATGTTACAAAACTGAGGCTTGTCTCTATCAGAGGGCAGATAAGGAAAGGCTGATACAGAAACAGGGAACAGATCCCAGGGAGAGAGGAACAGGTGGAATAGAGGCAGGAGAGGCAGGCAGAGGAAAGGATTGGCTGTGGTTTTGGGGAGCTATTGAGTGATTTAGTAGTTCAAAGGTTGGTGTTGTTGGGAGTTACAGTTTCCCAGGGTGTTAGCCCTTTGAGGAAATTCTGTGAAAGGTAAAACTGTTAGGAATCAGCCTTCCTTTAGCAGAGTTGCAGAAAAAACATGTCCCAATCTCTGTGTGGCTTCTCTGAACTGAGACTGACATACAAAGCAAAACAAGGCAGGCAGTTTCAGGTTACAAATATAAGAAAGTTTACTAATCAATTTTACAACTACATATGCATTGGAGAGCCTAGATCCTAACTAGCTAACAAAAAGATTAGGTAAGATAGTAGCTTTATTCTTAACTCACCATCTTCTTGGTGGAGAGGCGAAGCATGGTCAGAGGAAGAGAAATAGAAGCAAAAATACGGCAAATAGAGCAAAGAGAGAGAAGCATGGTCTTTTATGTAAGGCCAGTGACCCCAGGGATTATCCTCGGTTACATGGTCTGATCACCCAGATACGATAACCGTGCATTTAAATAACACAGAGAGCAACACTGAGGCTTTAGTTAAGAAGGCAAAAGGCTTTGACATGCAAGGGGAAAAGAAACTAAGCTAGCTAAGCCTCATATGCCCTAAAACAAGGGGGAGGGGAGAGAATGCCAGAATTTTCCAATGAGTGTGTTATTTTCTTGTGTCTTAATAAACTTCCTCTTGTTTATTTTTTAACCACTGTTTCTGTCCATGCTAAGTTTAGTGAAAGGCCTGGTCACACTTACTACATCAGGCTCACCAAAACAACACGGCCAGTGTCCACAATAGGGGGTTACCTTAAGGCCCAAGTATGCAATCAAGGAAGGGATTGGAGGAGGGCAAGGCAAGTGCCAGGAACCTAGGGTTGGAATGGCAGGGCCAGCCGGAAGAGGGGAACCTTCATACTCTCTTTAGTGGCCATAGTTAGCAGCCTGCTTGCAGCATCTTGGACCGGCTGAAGTTGCCAGACAGCCCCATGTACAGTGCATTCAAGTGATGCAAATATAATCAAAGCACACATTGCCATGGCCAGATCTGACAGCCATGTGCTTCTCATCCCAGTTCTAAGTGCTCCCAGCCCCTGGTGTGTTTTGAAGGCAGTGTGGGAAGCTTTTGGAATTTCTGATACAACTCCAGCAGTTCTCCACTGATGACATCTAGTAACTCAGTACATTTTGTTGTTATGAACCATCAAGTAAGCTTTGACTTAACAGCACTCCTGTGTATGAGAAGACTCCCAGAGCCCTGACCACCATCCCCACTCTGCTATTGCAAACTCAGAGTAACCATGGCTTCCTTCATGTATTCAATCCACTTATCACACAGTAGTCCTCTGTTCCTACTGACTTCCACTTTTCACAGCATTATTTCCTTTTCCAATGAGTCATGGCATCTCCTGATATGTCCAAAGTATGATAGCCTCAGTTTGCTCATCTTGGGTTTGTTTTTGTTTTGTTTTTTCTCTCGGACTCAATAGATTTGTCTTTTAAATTGGAACGTTTAAAAGCAGATCACCTGATAAAAAGAACAGAAGATACCCAGTACCTTTCAAATAGAGAAGTCTAGAGAAAATGATAAAATATGATAAAGCAGCTTTCCGTCACCTGGTACCTTCCAGGTGTTAGGCTACAACTCCTATCGTCTCCTCTGAGGACCTGCCTTTGTTTTGTTTTTTTCAGACATTAAAATGCTCCATGAGGCTTCATCAATGCCTGGTGCCCTTGTTGTATGACTACTGCTGTTTGCAGAGCTTAGGAAAGTTACTTTTTTTTTAAACTACAGCTCCCTGCATACCTCAGCCAGCCTGGCTGCTGGCTGTGCCAAATGGGGCATATTAGCAATTATAGCTGAAAACAGTAACTGTTCCACACTCTGAAGTCAGAATCTGCAGTAATGTTTCATTGCTCCCTTTGAGAGCTAACAGTTGTTCCAAGTGTGTATAAAATATATTTGTTTCTTCGGTTTTATGAAGTTTAGGGCAGTGAAAATGAGTCTCCATGAGTGGGGATATCATTCAGTTATTGATTTGTTCTTTGGCTGTTTTCAAAGAGATATATGTGTTAATCTGCTTCAGCATAAAAGGGGTTTGTGTGTGTGAAGGGATCTTGCAGCACCTTTGGGCCAACTGATTTATTTTATTATGAGATTTCATACATATCTCTGTTAATGGATTGGAATTTTTGAAGGTGGGTGGGTGGGTGGATGGATGGATGGATGGATGGACGGACAGATAGACAGACAGATTCAGTGGACTGGCTATATTATCACAAAACATCACCTGCCAGTCCTGCAGTCTCATTGATGTCATGGAATGCACATGTACAAGATGCTATCTTCAGTATGTGGAGAAAACAACCACAGACCTGCATATACACTTCAGGAATCACAAGTTGAGCAGGAAGCTTGAGCCACCAATAGTTAGACATTTTAACACAGAACGGCACAGCCTCTCTGATTTATCTCTGTTTGGAACAGAGGTGCCATCTCATTCAAGTAATTTGGATATAAAAGAGATCTACAGACTTAACAACCAAACAAATGATACATAAGGCCATCATCCATTGCAGAAACTTGTCACTAGAGTGCTTGATAGATGAAAGGAATGCTGTAGACGTGGCATATCTTGATTTCGATAAGGCCTTTGACAAAGTTCCCCATGACATTCTTGCAAAGAAGCTAGTGAAATGCATGCTGGGCAGGGCTACTGTTAGGTGGATTGGTAATTGATTGACTGACCGAACCCAAAGGGTGATCACAAATGGCTGCTTTTCATCCTGGAGAGAAGTGACTAGTGGGGTGCCACAGGGTTCTGTCCTGGGCCGAGGGCTATTCAACATCTTCAGCAATGAAGGAGTAGAGGGCATGCTGATCAAATTTGCAGATGACACCAAATTGGGTGTGGTTGCTAAAACACCAGAGGACAGGATCAAAACTCAAAATGACCTTGACAGAGTGGAGAGCTGGGCCAAAGCTAACAAAATGAATTTCAACAGAGAGAAATGTAAGATCCTGCGCTTAGGCAATAAAAATAGAATGCACAAATATAGGATGGGGGACACATGGCTGGATAGCAGTACGTGTGAAAGGGATCTAGGAATCTTGGTAGATCACAAGCTGAACATGAGTCAGCAGTGTAATGCGGCAGTCAAGAAAGCCAACGCAATTCTTGGTTGCATCAATAGAAGTATGGTGTCTAGATCGAGGGAGGTAATGGTACCGCTCTATTCTGCATTGGGTAGGCCTCATTTGGAATCCTGTGTCCAGTTCTGGGCACCTCAATTCAAGAAGGATGTCGACAAGCTGGAACGTGTCCAGAGGAGGGTGACCAAAATGGTGAAAGATCTGGAAGCCCTATGAAGAACGGCTTAGGGAGTTGGGTATGTTTAGTCTGCAGAAGAGAAGGTTGAGAGGGGACATGATAACCATGTTTAAATATTTGAAGGATGTCATGTTGAGGAGAGAGCGGGCTTGTTTGCCACTGCTCCAGAGACTAAGACAAGGAGCAATGGATTCAAACTGCAGGAAAGGAGATTCCACCTGAACCTCAGGAAGAACTTCCTGACGGTCAGAGCTGTCCATCAGAGGAATATGCTGGCTTGGAGTGTGATAGAGTCTCCTTCTTTGGAGGTTTTTAAGCAGAGACTGGATGGCCATCTGTTGGGAATGCTTTGATGTGGGTTCCTGAATAGCGGGAGGAGATTGGACTAAATGACCCCTGTGGTCACTTCCAACTCTATGATTCTATGAGTGTTCTAAACTGCTAGCTTGGATTCAGCTTACTCATATTTTAAGGAACCGAAGAAGGCAGACATCTAAACGTTTTTCTAATTCGTTTATTAAGCTCTGTTTGTTAATCACACTTATAAATATGTATTTTTGTGATGAGTTGCATCTTTCTGGGATCTTGAACAAAGTAGTCAGAAAGGCAGTTTGTTGGCTTATAAATCATGTGTGTGCATGTGTGTGTATAATCATATATATATATATTTGTGTGTGTGTGTGTGTTTTAAGAACAAACAGAAGCAGTGCTGACAAGTTTGCTCTGGCTCCCAAGAAGATACAGTATGGGGAACAAAACATACAAGGAGAGGTTGAAGAGATGGGCTTGTTCACCCTGGTGAAGCAAAGAGTGAGAGGTGACATGATTGTATTCTTTAAATATCTCAAGGGCTGCCACACAGAGAAGGGGGCAGGTTTGTTCTCTGCTGCCCCAGAAGGTCAAACTCCTGTCTGATAGTTTTAAGTTACAGAAGAGCAGGCTTCTATGGAACATCAGAAGAATCTTCTTGATAGTGAGAGCAATCCAGCAATGGAACCAATTGCCTAGAGAAGTCCTGGGGTCTCCTTCTCTGCATGTCTTGAAAAAGGGGCCAGGGAAGACCCTACTGGGGACACTCTAACTGGGGCTTCTGTGTTGACCAGGGGGTTGGACCTGATGGCCCAGAGGACCTCTAGCAACTCTATGATTCTGTGATCACTAAATATATACACACCTATACCTATATATTATCAGAATTATTAACAAAGAGAATAAATTGGCAAAAACTTTTCAGCTTCTACCTTCTTCATTTTTTTCAGCAACTGAAGAAGGCAAAAGGTGGCGCATTTAGTAATTTATTTAAGTTCTGTTTGTTAGGCATTCTAATTACTTTAATCAGTCTAATTCACAGCATATGTGGAGTTAGGATATGTTCTCAAATCATAATCCGCTTGCAGATGTATTATTAATATATTAACACACACAGGTCCTCGCATATAACAAAAAGAAATCTGCTCAGAAAACATTGTGCCTCCAACAAAACTCACTTTGGTTACCAGATTTATTGCTTTCACATGTCAGTACTAACAGATCGGCTACTGGAAAGACCTGTATCATCTTACACAACTCTTTAAAGGTTTACGTGTCATTCTATATTCTCTTACTCCCACAAAGGTAACCCGTGGCTTTAATATTACTCCATCTGTACCTCTGAAGAAGTGGACTGAAATCAATGGAAGCTCACACTGAAATAAATCAGTCTCAAAGAGGCTGCTAAATCCTCCCAGTTTGTGTTTTTTTTTCTATTATACTCTTTGTTTGATTAGTCTGAGAGGCTTGGTTGTATGAGTTCAGTATACGGATGTAGGGGAAAGAACAATGAAGAATATGACGGAGACTGTATTGTCAAAATGTGTTTGCTTTTTTTTTTTTACAGATCAATATTTTTATGTTATGTATCTTGTAGACTGTGTATCTTGAAGACTGTAAAGTTGGTACACGTTCTTTGTGGACATACTTTTTTATTTTGTCCCTACTTTTGGAGAGTGGGATATGCAATCGTGGATCCTACAGGATAATTTGTTGTTAATTGACTTCAATTTATGGTGACCCTGTGTGAGAGACCTCCAGGTCACCCAGTTATCAACAGTCCTGCTCAGGTCTTTGGCCTTGAGTGCTGCCAACTCAGGGCTGCCTTGGCTTCCTTGATTGACTCTGTCAAAGAGTACTGATTGTCCATCTTCCATGCTGCTCCTTAGGCCTGGAACCGTGGCTTTCCTTTCCCTTCTCCTGAGACCATCTCTCTCCAGCCCCTTCTGTCCACAAAGCTTTTCCAAATCCCCTCTGAGCTTCACCCTGCTTGCTCTTTCTTCTGCTGTCTTGCCAACCAACCCCTCTGTGAGCTCCGAGGCTCATGGCACCAGCCTCCTTCCTCACTACATAGACACTGACTGTGATCTCTCTGGGCTAAGGCCATACCACTTTCCCACACCCTTCAAACCCTTGGCTGAGGTTTGTGTTGATCAAGTGGACCAAAGCTGGGGTTGCCAGAGTGAAAACTGGAGAGGGCTTCTGTACCATTAATGGTAGATGAGGGAATTTCAGCTGAAATGGCTTGTTTCCTGGTTGTCAGAGAAGCAACACTTGCTGTACTTCCCTCTTCTACACAACCATTAAAAATAAAAAAGGTGAGAGCCAGTGTGGTGTAGTGGTGTGAGTGTTGGACTACAATTCTGGAGACCAGGGGCATTTCCACACTACACTGTTATAGCGCTATCCTTCCACTTTCAACATCCTTTGGAATTCTGGGATTTGTCATTTACTGAGGCCAGAGAGCTCTCTGGCTGAGAATTCCAAATGCACCTCCTTAAACTACAAACCTCGAGATTCCATAGGATACTGAAAGTGGAATAATAAAACTATAAAAATGTAGTGCAGAAATGGCCCAGGGTTTGAATCCCTGCTTGGCCATGGAAACCCACTGAATGACCTTGCACGTCTCACTCTCTCAGCCTTGAAGGAGGGCAAAAGCAAAAACCCCTCTGAACAAATCTTACCAAGAAAACCCTGTGATAGGGTCATTTTAGGATTGCCGTAAGTCAGGAGTGACTTGAAGGCACACAACAACAAAAACCCTTAAAGGTAGAGGAGCCCTCTCTCCAGTCTTCACTGTTGCAACCCAAACCACAGGATCTCCTGTAGGGATGCGAAGTATCACCTGTTTCACCCTCACGTGCAAGAAATAATAATTTCCGTAGGTTTTTCTGGGCTGTGGGAGAAAAGAAACAGTTTTGGACAGTATTTTGCAGCTGTATTCTGTGGGAAAATACATCCCAAAGTGTTTTGGGAATTACTCTGTGCTAAAATTCATGTGGTTTGTCTACACCAAAATAAGACATTCTTTCTTTGTATAGAAAGCATGTTTCTGCCCAGAAAAGCAACATGGATTTTTGTGCAGAATCGTTGCCCAGAGTGCTTTAGGATACCAAGGAGAAACTGTACAAACATCTCCCTGACACATTATTCTTCCTCACAGGGTTTCTGAAATGTAAAGAAATGCATTTCTTGGCTGGGAGATGAATGACAACTGATACTCTTTCTTAGCCAGAGGGCAGGCCTTGCTGGATCTGCCACTGGGCAAACTGGGGCCTTTGGAGGTGACTTCACCAATCCTGGCATCCTATATATATATTGGAGGACAAGTCTCATTGTCCCCAGCCTGGGATGGGGGGAACAGTAGAACTTGTAGTCAAACACGTCCACGGGGCACCCTCTCAGGGAATGGTGAAAGGTCTGGAAGCCATGCCCTATGGAGGAGCGGCTTAGGGAGCTGGGAATGTTTAGTCTGCAGAAGAGAAGGCTAAGAGGGGACATGATAGCCCTGCTTAAATATTTGAAGGGATGTCATGTCAGAGGGGGAGTGGACTTGTTTTCTGCTGCTTCAGAGGCTAGGACAAGGAGCAATGAATTCAAGCTGCAGGAAAGGAGATTCCACTTGAACCTCAGGAAGAACTTCCTGACGGTCAGAGCTGTCCGGCAGTGGAATATGCTGCCTCGGAGTGTGGTGGAGTCTCCTCCTTTGGAGGTTTTTAAGCAGGGGCTGGATGGCCATCTGGCAGGAGTACTTTGATGGGTGTTCCTGCATAGCAGGGGGTTGGACTCAGTGGCCCCTGGGGTCTCTTCTAACTCTATCATTCTGTGATTCTAAGTCTGCCTTGAGTGTCAGTACATTAAACACAGAGATGGTTGCAAGCCACCTGCCCCTCTCCAAATGCATGATGGAAACCCACTTCCTTTGCACCCCTGCTAACCTGGCCGGGTCTTTTTGTTGTTGTTTTTATTCCCTAGGGCTGAGAATTACTGGTGGAGGGGTCAGAATAAACGGACCCTGAAAGTGGGCCAGTTCCCACGCAACACGGTGACCTCGGTGGCAGGGCTTTCAGCCCACGACATCAGCCAGCCACTCAAAAACAGCTTCATCCACACAGGCCATGGAGACACCAACCCTCAACAGTGCTGGGGCTTCCCTGATAAGATTGACGAGTAAGAACTCTTGGTGCTTTTCCTTCAGTTTTCTTACCAACTCCTCTGCAGCTCCCATGGGTGGGTGGGCCGGCAGGTAGAGGCTTTGCACCCATCAGACAGGATTTGGAATTTTGCTGTCCAGGATTTGGATTTTGCAACTTCTCACAGCTCTTTCATATTTCAAAATATTTAAGACAGGCTTGGGAATCATGAGGTCTTCCAATTGCAGTTGCAATTGTATTGCAGCTCCCATCAGTCCTAGCCTTTATAGCCAGTAGAGGGGAAGGCTGGAAGCTACAATCTAACAACATTTGGAGGACCACGTGGTTCTTGAAGGAGTATATTATGATCCCCCAAAGTTAACTTTTCTGAGCTTTGGTTGTGTTCTTTATTCAGCCATGGCTCTTAAACCCTCAGCTAGGAAGCTGACTCCCAGTTTGGAGGAAAGGTGAGCCAGTTTTTAGATAAACATACACAGGTACACAATCCAGAGGTGCTGATAAGGAAACCTTGTTCTGCTGTATGTTTGCAAATGGCCCCAGTGTCCCAGAGAACCTCCTCGGTTCAACATGCCTTTCATCAGCCAGCACACCTCTTTCCACGTGGGCGGCAGTGCGTGCATGGGCCGTGTGAGGCCAGCATGTTCCCATGCTGCAGAGGAGGTGTACCGATACCACTCTTGCCCTGTGTACAGGTTCCCACACCTTCTCTGACTTCTACCTGCTCCCTGTGGTGCTTTAGGGCCCAGTAGTAACACCCCACAGCTTAGCTGGTACCTGAAGAATATAATCTGTTGGGCACCAAGACAGGACGAAGGGTGTGGAGGTGAAGGAACATCCCAAGGCAGCTACGTTTCACGCACTGGAGCAGCAAATCCACCAGACTCCTGCTCCTTATTGGCCTCACAAGAACCTCTTTGTCCCCGGCCCATGATCTCAACCAAAAGGGTGTGTTTTCCTCGGTCAAAGCTTAAAAGTCCACTCCCTGGCCTATTGCACTACAACTCCCATCACCCACAGCCAGAAGTGCTGCATTTTCATCCAGGAAGGCTGTCCAGACACTCCAGAATGTAGGAACCCCTTTTGGAGTGTTGGACTACAAAGCCCATTGTCCCCAGACAACATAGCGCTGGGTGGGGATTTGATGAGGGGCTGTCATCCACACACACACACTTGGAAGGAGCGCCTGGATTCTAGAAGGGTGAGGTACCTCCTGAGGAACATAAGAGATCACTGGGAGTGTAGGGCAATTGTTGCAAGGGGCAGGAGGTAAATATCCTGCTGGTTTTGTGTGTCCTGCATTATGTCTAAAGCAGAGGTGGGCACCAGTCTGGCTGTTGGACGGCAGCGTTCCTGTCACCACTGGCTAAGCCAGCTGGAGGGTTCTGGGAGCTGTAATCTAACAACCTCCAGAAGGGGGTCTTATTCCCACCCTGGTCTGAAGCCAGTACATCTTCAGAAGAGGAGGCTGAGGGAAACCTGGAAGCGTTTGGCCATTTCTTACTTGTTTCTCTTCCTGTCCCCACAGGCTCTACCTGGGAAATCCCATGGACCCTCCAGATGTCCTAGGAGTGGACCTGAATGCAGCAAGGCCCACCCAGCTCCCCGGAAGGACAAAAAGTAAGTCGTTCCTCCAAACCCACATCTTAACCTCTCCGCTTGTCCTGCCATAGCACCAATAGCCCCAGCCTTGTTCCTGGTAGTGCTTTGACAAGCTGCCATACGTACTTGTGTGGGTTCACCAGAGGTAACACAAGAGAACTACAGGACCCAGCTTGCCTTTTTTCTGTCATTTGCCACACTTGTGTGTGTTGAGCGTTGCAGTTTCTGTGTGCTGTGTTACAGCAGCACCACTGGCGCATAAGGGAGCCCAGGATTTTTGTCAGTTTCATGCCTGGGACAGACCACTCTTTAAAAGAAACAGGAGGCACTTCTGTAACCTGAAGAAAAAAGCTTTCAAAGAGATAGAAAAGGGATGGAGGAGAGAAGAAATCTGGCAGCACCTGTAAGACTGATTTATTTCGGCAGGAGCTTTTGTGCATTTCAGTCCACTTCTTTAGATGCCGTTGTTGACTATTCATGCAATATCGTTGTTGTTATGTGGTCTCAGGTTGACTCCAGCTTGCAGCAACTCACTGTAAGGCTTTTCTTGGCAAGATTTACTCAGAGGAGGGTTCATTATTGCCTTCCTCTAAGGCTGAGAGAATGTGACTTGCCCAAGGTAGGGTTTCCGTGGCAAGCAGGAATTTAAGCCCGGGAGTCCTAGTCTGACCTTCAGAGCACTATACCGTGCTGGCTCTCAAAAGGTTTATTCAGAGGGGGTTTGCCGTTGCCTTCCTCTGGTGCTGAGTAGGTGTGACTCGCCAAGATCACCCAGTAGTTTTCTGTGGCCAGGTGAGGATTTGGTCTCCTGGAGTCCTAATCTGTCACTCAGACCACTACACCAACCTGGCTCAGGATACTGAGACATTCGTTTTGGACTCCATCAGTGTATCTGAAGAGGTAGATTTAAATCCATGAACACTCCTACCAAAATCTGTTAGTCTTAAAGGCGTTGCTGTTCCCCCTGCTCACCATTCCTGTTTATGGAAGGCAAAAATGTTGTTTTTCCTGGGGCTTTTGCCAGCTTCTTGGACTTTCCCCCCATCACCCCCAGCTTTTATTTTTCTATTCTGTCTGCCACAAATGTTTTTCAGAAGTCGGTTTCCAAAGGACTGTTTCTTGTTTAATCAGCAGCCCCAGGCAAAAAAAAAGGGGGGGCGTGTTGACAAACCAGTTGGTCATAGCAAGCGGATTCGTAAGCAGCAACCTCAGTCTTCAGCTGCTTGAAGAGAGCCGGCTTTGAGTGGGCAGCTTTAGAAACCCACAAGAAGCCCCCGCCTCCCCAAAAAAACTTCAAGGGGTGCTGCAGTGATTGAATTACAGTGCTGAAATGCAAATGTCCTTCCCATGAAACAGGAAATTTAGTTGCCGTTGAAAAACATTGAAGCAGTCAGTCTGTTTGTTTATATCAATATTTTAAGAACAAAGAGCTGGTCATGGGTCAGCCAAGGTTTGGCAGTCGCTCTGAATGCTCACAACGCATCTTCTCAGCCCACTCCAGGCATCAGATGACTTAGACCAGGGGTGGACAAAGTACAACCCATGGGCCACATGCAGTTCCCGTGGTCCCCTGCAAACTCTTGCCCCCACTCCCATGCTGGGAAAAACATTTATCTTAAAAATTATTGACTGTGATCACAGAAACCTCTAGGGGTTGCATTTCACCATTTAAAGGAGATCACCGCTTGTTTCCTTAACAAAAAGAAAAAGAAGACTGCAGGTTGAGTATCCCTTAGCTAAAATTCTTGAGACCAGAAGTGTTTCATATGTCAGGTTTTTTTATTTGATTTTTATTTCTATTTATTTATTTTTGGGGGGGGGGATGGATTTTGGAATACCTGTATTTGCATATACATAAAATACAGTACTGTACAGGAGATCTCTGGAGAAGCTGAGAACTAACGAGCAAGAGCACCACAGCCGTTGCTTCGTGCCAAACACTATACATGGATTCCCAGCATTTCACAGATCCTCACATCTCTCTCCAGTCTTGCATCTCTTTCATTTGCTACATGTGTTGTGCATGACGCATGAGGCTGGAGAGAGACTGAGGATCTGAGAGGTGAACAAGGAAGAGCGCTAGAGCTGCTACCTGAAAGGCAGAAACAGGCAGCTGGCAGTAAAAAGGCAGAAATGGGCAGCTGGCAGCAAAAGATTTTGGGTTTTGGAGGATTTTGGATTTCTGGATACGGGATTCTGTACTTAAAGTCTGAACCTGGCCCCTGAAGTAGCCTTTTGGTAAGGGTGCAGATTGTCTGGACCTCCAGATGTTGTGTATTGGAGTGTGACAAACTGAGGTCCACAGGAGAATACAGATGGCTCCCAGATCTTTCAGAGTTGCCCACCCTTGAATCCGCTGCTTGCCTGCCAAATTGGATGCTGAACTAAACCATGTTCCTCTGAATATTTGTGCGGTTTGATTTTTGTTGCACAAACTGCCATTTTGAGATTGCACAGAAGTGTCTTCTCTTCTCCAGCTCTTATTCAACCTCCAGCGCATTTTTGGCAGTCAACATGTCCTCCAAGGAGCTTCTTGTAGCTGTTGTGTTATTTCCAACTGGTGGGGCAAATAACAGTGGTTATGGCACACTTTGACCCTTTAAGCCACCTTCCCTTAGCCATTTCATTCAGCACTTCCCTACATCAAAAAAAATCTCTCACAGTCTTGCCATGAAGCTCCCATAATCCTGTTTCATTTGGGCCCCAATCTCTGGGGGACAGATTTTGTCCTAGAGGTTCTTACGCCTTGTGAGTGCAGGAGAGAGGAATTGTAACAAAAAGCCTAATGCAACATGGAGGTTTTGCATGGCCTCCCGTGTCACTTGCTGTACCTCTGGCAGTTTGGAGGAGACCAGCACAAACTGCACATGGATCTGTGCAGAGTGCCAAAGTTTGGTTGCTCTCAGTGAGTTGCCCTCAGACCAAGGTTTTGACTTTGCACACTCAGGAATGGGGGAATTCACTAGAATTTTGGGTTGTGCTGATGTTCAGCAAACAGTTCTGACTAGGATGTGATTCTTCCCCTATTCTTGGCCATTTTTGCTAGCTGCCTGCTCCATTCACACAGAACCTTTCCCAGAGCTTGGAAAAGTTGCCCTTTGGGCTGCAACCCATAGAATTCCCTAGCCAACAGAACCTGCCTTCTCCACCTCTAAGCCAGCACGGCCCCGGAAAGTAACTTTTCCAATTTCAGACACTGCCCTTTGCATGGTGCTACTGAACTAATTTCCTGCTTTTTCTCTTTCTTTCTTCTGCTTCGGTGGGGGTCTCTCGGTTTCGCCCTTCTCTGCAGGGGAGCCGCCTCCACGGCCGCCTCAGCCCTCGATCCTCCTAAAGAGTAAGTGGGGTCGCTTTCCAAGCAGCCGGCCCCCCTGTGCCTGCCCTCTCTGCTCTCTCTTAGCCCTTCTCTTCACAGGTATCTGGCGGGGTGGGTGCCTGCTGTGTGTGCAGCTTGCCTTGCAACCAGCTGTGTGCCTGCTTGGTCCCTCTGCACAGAGATGCGCAAGACCGCATGAGGGTTTTAGCAAAGGCGTCTGAAGCTCAGTGTATATAAGCCAGAGGTCTCTCCATTGTACTCTGCCTTACTGTGCTGTTCGTAGATTGCACTTGTACATTGCAAACTGTGAGGCAAATAGCAGTGAATGGCGGGGTGGGGCATTTGAACTACTTTAACCATTAACACACACGTTTTCTCTCATTTCAGGAGGTTGTGGCTTTTGGCTATTCAGAAGGCTGAGGGCTTTATCATTCTGGCTAGGTAAACCACATTTCCAACAGGATAATGGCATCTTTGGATGGGGCTTATCACATGACCCTATTCCTTTTCCATTGTTCTCCTGGTGGGAGAGCATTTGAGAATCATTTCTTTCACAGAGGTCATCCATGGATATTTTTTTTTGTGTTTGCAAAAGAAACGCTTTCCAAACGGTCTCCCACAGGGAGAACAACAGAAGAGAAACCAGGTCACATGTAAGTCTCAGCTAGAGATGTTGTTATCCTGCTGTAAATGTGATTTACTTACCTAGCATACTAAAACCCTGAGCATTTCTCTTCCCTGGGAGGTTGTCCCAACTGTACAATTATAGGATTCCATAGGATGTTGAAAGTGGAATAACAGCACTTGTAACAGTCTAGTGCGGAAATGGCCTGAGTCGGATAGAAACCTGTCATTTCTGCTTCTCTGCTGCCCTCTGGTGGAGTAAGCTGTTTGTCAACAAAGCTATATGTAAGATACCTACAATGGACCCTCAATATAGCAATAATAACAAAAAACTCAAAAATGATCATGTCCTATGTTATTAAATGGCAGCATGCAGACACATCTGCCCATCTGCGTACATGTCACCGCCATTTTATGTATAGGACACGACGCTCTATGTTTGCTTGAATTCACAGACCCGGAGATTGCATATACAGAGGAGTCCACTGTATTGTAGCATATGGAGAACATGTGCTCTTCTAGATGCTTTTGGTCTGAAGTTTCCATCATTCCTAGCCAGCAGAGCCATTGGTGAAGGATTATGGGAGTTACAGTCCAGAAACATCTGAAAGGCAACAGTTGCCCACTCCTGCATTAACAGAGGGCAGAACCTAACCGTTACACTCAATATTAAATGGTCATTGTTTTCCTTCGTGACTCTATGCAGTGCATTCCTGCACTGGCAGGGGGTTGTACTAAATGGCCTTTGGAATCCTTTCCAGCACCATCATTCTTTTATTCATTGGGTGGCACCGAAAGTGGCAGCCCTGAATTGGATGTCTTCTCTTCCTTCTCACAGTGGTTGGGCACACTCACCCTAAGCCTAGAAACCAAAACCTAAGAGGAGTGGCTTAAGGTGGTGGTTCTCAGTCTTTGGTCCTCCAGGTGTTTTGGACTTCAGTTCCCAGAATCCTCAGCTAGCACAGCCAATAGTTAGGGATTCTGGGAAATGAAACCCAAAACATCTCAGGGAGCAAAATACGAGAACCACTGGCTTAGGGAGGTGGGTATGTCTAACTTGGAGAGGATTAAGAGGCGATATGATAGCCATCTTTAAATATTTGAAGGGATGTCATGTAGAAGATGAAGCAAGCCTGTCTTCTGCTGCTCCAAAGACTGGAACACAAACAAGTGGAATGAAATTACAAGAAAGAGATTCCACATAAACTTTAGGTAGACCTTTGCTACCGTAAGAACTGTTTGACAGTGGGATTGGCTGCCTTAAAGGATGATTGATTTGCTTTCTTTGGAGGTGTTTAAACAGAGGCTGAACGGCAATCTTTTCTGTTTTATTGGCTGTCTCAGACTGAACAAACACCTAAAGGCTGCCTTGTGCTGGACCAGAATATATGTCCATCTCAGAGCTTGGAAAAGTTAGTTCTGCGCGGGGGGCAGGGGACTACAACTCCTACAACCATCCCGTCAACCAGCATGACCAGGGAATTGTCATCTGAAGAGAAGTAACTTTTCCAAGCAGTGGCAGCTGGCAATTTCCATTTCAGCGGGGCATTGATTCCATTCCAGATTTTATCCTGAAATTTAAAAGGGCTGAACCTTAGCCCCAAAATAAGTTCAGCAACTTGGATAGGATCCATTGCTATTTCTAACCAATCCCTGTTTTCTGATTGTCTGCTCTAGCAGTGGCTTCCCAGGGCCTTTTTTCCCGATCCTTTTAACTGTAGTTGCTGGCAAAAGTTGAACCTGGGACCATCCTCACACAGTGGAGCTTCATGTGTGCGTCCCTACTCTTTGGTACCAAAGTTCCTCTCTCTCATTTCCTCACTCCCAGTTTCCCCTCAACCCCACCAGTGTTGGGTTAATTAATCCCTGCAAGCAAGGCTGTGTTTTCAGATCATATACTAACCTTGCAGAAGCAAGAGTCCTGGGGGTGTTGGTGGGGGGAGTGGGAGAGTGCATGGCTTGTGTGTTGGTGGGGAAGGAGTAGAAGCATTTGTGTGTGTGATGCAAGGACTGGAGAAGCAGCCCAATACAAGGCCAGATGCTATTTGGCCCCCAAGCGGTTCAGGTTTCCTTGCAGCCTGCCTGTACCTTTCTCTCGGTCTCTCCATTTCTGCCTGCGAAATAGAGTGGTTTGGATCATAGTGAGAGGTGTGTGGTAGGGTCAGGAGCCTCTCTGCCCTGCCTCACAATAGGGAGTTAAAAGTCAGTCTGTTTCCCTCATAGTTTGTTTAGAGAGGGAGGTAAAGGGGCAAAATGCAATAAAAGCCCCTTGCTGACGGCCTCCAACTAGATGTTACCAGGAGTTACGGGGAAGGGTTGTGGACCAGCGTGCCACTTCCCTGCTGGGTAACGCTTGCCCCTTGAGAGAGAGTCAAAATCGTTGGTCGGTTATCATTCAGCGTTGTGGAGTTGAGAGTGAAAGTGTTTTTGCTGAGAAAGCGAAAAAGCTCCCTTCAGGATGGGATTCCTTTTTTTCTATCACTCTCTGTTGTTGGCTCATCACCTACACCAGAGGCGGGGAGGCTGACTTGTAAGGGTTACCATCCAGCCGACCAGTGCTTCCTGTTTTGTATATAGGTGAGGGTGAAGAACCGCAAAGCTCCGAGGCTGAATCTGGTCCCACCAGGGTCCAAAACTGGTACTCTGTGCATCTCCGGATAGCCTTGATACTTTCCCAATAACTGGGATAGTTGTTTCCTAGATTTTGTACTTCCCTCTCCCATCTAAAAAGGTTGAAATACCACACCTAAACCTTAGTGACTCACAGCGGGAACTTTAAGCTGAAGTATGCAGCTAGTCCGGCGTCTCCCTTTTTGCTTTTGGCCCTGTCCACCATTAGAATATGGCCCCTAAGAATTTCTCAGAAGTTGGATTTGGCCCTTGAGCTGAAAAAGGGTTTCCAACCCTTACTGTATATACTGGACTATGGCCGTTTCCGCACTAGACTGTTATAGCGCTATTATTCCACTTTCAACATCCTATGGAATCCTGGGGTTTGCAGTTTAGGGAGGGGTCTCAAAGGCCATCCTCAAAGGCCCCTCCCAAAACTGCAAACCCCAGGATTCCATAGGATGTTGCAAGTGGAATAATAGCGCTATAACAGTCTAGTGTGGAAACGGCCTGTAAGTCTAGAAATTTTACCCTGGAAACCTGGGTGGACTCGTCTGTGGGCCAGTGCTGGTTTCCGTAAGAGCCACGGTGCTTGGGAAAAATGAAGGCGGAAGCCGAGGCTGCTGAAATGGCTCCGGAGCCCACCTTGGCACGCCTCAAACCAAAGAACTTATTCTAGGAGGCAAAACTATTTGTGTACACTGCAAAGGCTAGATGGATGGGGACGGAAAAAATTGTGGCTGTGTGGTGCGCGGGGTGGGCAACCAGATGTGGGTCTAAGAACGTGCCCATTGCTATTGCTGTGGGATATGTTTTACCCTCAACTTACCCAACGTATCCAAAATTTTGTAATTTGGGGACCGAAATCTGCTCCCAGTTTACCCAAGCGATTGACTTACGGTCAAGTATGTACGGTACTTTCCGGCCCAGGGCCTCACTTGGCTGCTTTGCGTTTCAGAGCCAACCTACGACCCTGTGAGTGAGGAGGACAACCCGCTCTCCACCGGCCTCAAGCACCTCTGCTTAAAGCAGAAGCCAGGCCCTTCGCGAGCCCTCCGGCCCCCGAAGCCCTCGGCCTGCGTGTCGGGCACCAGGGCGCGCGAGAGACTGCTGCTGCCGCACACCAAGGGAGGCGTCCAGCCCGGTAACGAGGCAACGCTGATAGACTTCGGGGACGAGCCTGTCCCCACCACCCCTTCCCCCGCAGGGGAGCTCTGCGCCCCGTCGCTGGCCAAGCTGGCCATGGAGGCTTTCTCCTTGTTGGACAAGACACCCCCTCAGAGCCCCACGCAAGCCCTGCCACGGCCCCTTCACCCCACCCCTGTCGTGGACTGGGACGCCCGCCCCCTGCCCCCGCCACCCGCTTACGACGACGTGGCCCAAGACGAGGACGACTTTGAGGTGTGCTCCATCAACAGCGCCGAAGGCCTGACGAGGCGGCGGAGTGGGCGCAAAAGCTGGGAGAACGGGGAAACCGACGGTGGCCGTGTGCCCGAGGGAGACCGCCCGTCTCTTCCGTTAGAGGACAACCTCTTCCTGCCACCAAAGGAGGTCAAGCAGCCCAGCCCCGCCCAGACAACCGAGATCTTCCAGGAGCTGCAGCAGGAGTGCATGAAGCATCTGAATGTTCCTCTAGGGGCCACCTCAGTGGCCTCCACGCCCAGCCCAGGGGAGGACAAACCTCAGATCCCCCCTCGCGTCCCTATCCTGCCCCGACCGCTCCGTAGGAACGAGCACAGCCGCTGGTCCGGGGAGCTCTCTCCGGCCTCCGGGGGAGAGGAGGATCGTCCGCCCCAGATCCCTCCGCGAGACCCCTTGTCCCAACCGAGCTCTAGGACCCCTAGTCCCCGGGCCCTGCAGGCCGGATCCCCGCAGCCCCGAACCAACCTCTGCTCTCCGCTGTCCCTGGGCTCATTTCTGTCCACGTCACCTGGGAAGCAGCCCATGCCCACAACCCAGAGCTTCGCTTTGGACCCCAAATACGCCACGCCCAAGGTGATCCAGGCTCAAGGGAAGGAGTGCGCCAAAGGACCTTGCATTCTGCCCATTGTCAAAGATGGACGGAAAGTCAGCAATACCCACTACTACCTGCTCCCGGAGCGCCCGCCTTACCTGGACAAGTACGAGAAGTTCTTCAAGGAGGCCAAGAACCCCGAGGAAACCTCCGCTCCGGCCAGGGTAGTCACCACAGCCACCGTGCGGCCCATGATCCAGCAACAGCCGGACTACCGAGCCAACTTCTCATCCAACAACAGCAATGTCGCCTTCAAGGCCACTTGTGGCCTTCAGAAGATCATCTATGATGGCTCAGAGGGTCCTCGCCCTTCGGATAAGATACGACTGGTGAGTGAACCCTGCCCACCCATTGGCAGAGTTCTGTCCTGTCCCATCCACCCCACCCCACCTCAACCCACCCCTGCCCTCTGCTTAGCAGACACAAACTGAAAGTCACACTCAAGCACTGAGCTTTTAAAAAGAAGGCAGGCCCAAATTCTTTTGCAAGGTAACTCTGTGTATCTGTCAAGGAAGGAATGACATCTATACCTTAGGTCTTTTTTGGTCATGTTTTTATTGGAAGTTTTCAAATACACTAAAATCCTACAAATACATAAAAAAGAGAGAATAAAGGAAAAAGGAAAAGAAGATTAGAAAATACAGAAAGAGATTACTTCCATTGTTCTTTTCAACAGTATATAACATTCAAATGATTTCAAGCCTCTCTAAATAAAAACCCAATAGTTCTCTTCTCTTTTAATGCGAGATATGTCAACCTTGGGAAGAAGGAAAATATTTTTCGTTGTTGATAAATAAGGTAACAGAAGGTAGAAAGAAGATGCTACCCTAGGTCTTGATATGGACTGCTGAGGGGAGGTGGCCTGCATGAGAATCCATGGAGAAATTGGACCCCAGCTCCCTCATGCAGTTGACTATCCTGGCCCAGACTTTCTGACAAGGCCACATCCTCCCCAAGCCCTGAGATCTTCAGGAGTGACCCTTCTCTCAGACCTGAGCCTCGCGGAAGGGCATCTGGTGGGAACAGGAAAGAGGGCCTTCTCAGTGGCTGCCCCTGGGCTCTGGGACTTTCTTCGTAGGAAAGGTAATATGACCCCTTCTTCCTGTCTGCTCATCAGCAGGCAAAGACTTAGACCATTTCTGCAGTAGCCTGTTATAGTGCTATTATTCCACTTTCAACATCCTATGGAATCCTGGGGTTTGCAGTTTAGGGAGGGGCGTTTAGAATTCTTGGCCAGAGAGCTCTTTGGCCTCAGTAAACTGCCCAGAATTCCACAGGATGTTGAAAGTGGAATAATAGCACTCTTAACAGTGTAATATTCTGATAGGCTGACTGTTTTGGAAGGAAGGGTTTTTCACAGAGTGATGAATTTTTTTTAAAACAGATGTTTATTTTTAATGTAGTTCTTGTTCTTGATAGTTTAATTACATTTTAAGAATAATCCTTTGAAGTGGGATATAATAAAGGTGGAATATAAATAAAATGAATAACAGCAACAACAGTGAATCATAACTGAATTCTAAAACCCATATGACTTCTAAGCGTAATGTGTGTGTTTTATGCTGAGTCCATTACTCTTGATTTTGCTGGTACTGAGGAGAACAAAGAGCTAAATAAGGCAGTTAAGATACCCTCCTCACCTGTAAGCGTAAGCGGGTAAGAACTAGTGCTGCTGGATCGAGGCCAAAGGCCTCTCTAGTTCAGGATCTCCCTTTCCGAAATGCTTGCACACTTTTTGGCAAACTGCCCTCTCCAAATGGACTAATGTACATTAGCCAGTGCCAGCTCAAGGGATGCTGGGAACTGTACTCCATAGAATCATAACATCTTAGAGTTGGAAGAGACCCCGAGGCCTATCTTGTCCAACCCTATTCTGCCATCCAGGAGTGCTCAGTCAAAGCATTCCCAACAGATGGCCATCCAGCCTCTGTTTAGGTGGAATTTCTTTTCTTGCAATTTAAGTCCATTGGCTCATGGAAGAAAAGCATTCTCTGCCCTCAGATTCATGCTGGCAATCACCCCCACCTCTTTTCCAAGCTCTGCGTCAATCCTGTACTAAAGCAAGCTCCCCCTGGCATAGAACTTTTCACCAGTTCAGTGTACATTCCACTAGTTTCACAAGTTTGGGCCAATGGAAAAACTGTGTCTCTCCCTAGTTTCTTTTTCTTAAAATCCCTGCAAAACCTTTTTGATTCTGTGGGAACTTGTTGGGGAAGGGGTTCTACATTTGGTTCCCTGTTCTGGTGTCCCTCACCCCCCCTCCTCATTTTCCTGTTTCTAAAAACAGTAGTTGTAAAGTGGATTTGTATGTGGTTTGGGTATCAGTGGGATAGTGAATCTGTTCCAAGTTTTAGACTGAACTTTAAAGGGTCCAGGGTGGAAAAGAGTGAGAATCTTAAGATGTCTAAAAGAAGATGTCATTTCTTAAAATAGCCTAAATGGCTTCAGCACCTTGGAGAGCTCCTTTAAAATTCAGACAGAAACCCAGAACATGTTCGTCACTACTCTTCAAACCTGTATGTGGTTGTCAGTTTTCCAGTGGGTTTCTGTTATGTGTGTATGAGTAAAGAGGAGTTTTAGAGAAATACAGCAATGTTTTCTCTGTCTCTCCCGTGCCCTCGCCAGGTCCAGGAGACAGTGCATGGCGTCACCACGGAAGAGTGCCAGGCAGCATTGCAGAACCACAATTGGAATGTACAAAAGGCCATCCAGTACCTGAAGGTAAAAGCAGCTTAGAATTATAGTTGGAAGAGACCCCCCTGGGCCATCCAGTCCAACCCCCTTCTGCCATTCAAGAAGACACAATCAAAGCACTCCCTTTGACAGATGGCCATCCAGTCTCTCTTTAAAAACCTCCAAAGGAGGAGACTCCACCACACTCCATTGAGGCAGCATTGTATTGCACTGTCAAACTGCTCTTGTGTATCAGGAAGTTCCCACTACACTTTCTCTGTGCTATAACATTGGGTTTCTCACACGTGCACACACAATATTTTTGATAGTCAAACCACATTTTTGGTGCAATTTTTTTTTCACAAAAAAATGCATGCATTACCAAATACTCATTGCAGTTGATTATTTTCTCAGTCTCCCATATGATGTCCATAAAATCACACAGACATTACGGCATCCTCTTGAAAACACAGTCAACTGCACATTTGCTAATTCATGTTAGCTTAATGAGCCTGAGAACATTTGCAAGCATTCTACACATCCCGAGTGGAACTTGATTGGAGAGGGGCTGCCAGTTGTGGGTGCGCCTCAGGCGGTAAAATCTCTTGGGGCACCCCAAAATGTCCTATTCTGCTTTGACTGCAGCTCCCCTGTTATCATTTACACTGTTGTCGTTGTGGTCTGGATGAAGTTGAAGACCCACACACACACACTATTCTTTTAGTTGTCATTTGTCAAAGGGAATTAGAGAAAAAATACTTTTTAGGGTTGTTATCTATTAAAAACGATTGGTCTGTCTGCCAAAAAAAAAAAAAGAATTATTGCTTTTTAATAAAGATTTTAATATCACTAGAACAGCTGCATCTTTCTTAATGCCATTAGCTAAGGCCCATGCAAGGCATTCCCAAAAGTCTGGAGTTTTACTGCGCCTCTGGCTTCATTTTATATAATATAATTCTTACTGGTAAGCTTAGTTGCATTAGAAATGGCGTTGGAAGTTCTGTGTTGTATTTTATTTTTAACTTTGTGGTTTGATATTTGTATAACTTCTTTGTTTTTACTGTGGTCGTAAGCAAATCTGAACTGAACCAAACCCCTTGGCCGTGTGCCTTTTCTCCACAGGTGGAGCAGCTCTTCTGCCTGGGCCTCAAAACCCGGCTGGAGTGCCAGAAGGTTCTGGAGATGTTCGACTGGAACCTGGAGCAGGCCAGCTCCCACCTGCTGGACCCCTACAGCGCCTTTCGGCTCAAGTAAGAGAAGCCCCTCACCTGGGTGCCCTGTTGCGAGCTGGTGGGGGGAATGCCCTCCCTGCAGGTTGGTGCCCTGAGACTTGGCGGGGAGGGCAGATCCAGAGCCGTGAGAAGAGCCTTCTGTGGGCGTCTGAGGAGACGTCTAGAATTTGGGCAGGTTGAGATTGGGCAACAGACAGTGCCATTACAAAACGACCCATGTTGTCCTGGAGGGAGGCTTGGCGTTGACAGCAGTTTTTGTTTTTTTCTGTAGACCAAGGATAAAGAAAGTGTGGCTCAGGGGCTGAATGCTTCCCCAGCGTCCGCCAAGGTTAAAAAAAAATGATTTTTTAAAAATGATTTCTTTTAAAAGATTTTAAACATGGGTTTTTTTTTAAATGGACTTCTTTTTTTCCTTTTTTTAAAGGGTTTTTTAAAATATTGTTTTTCAAAAAAAATGTTTTTATCTGAAATGCCCCCAGACATCCTCTGGCAGCGTCTGGGCGTTTTCGTCATATTGGGGGAGCATGCGCCATTGTCGGCTCAGGAGAAGACTTAAAAAAAAAAAAACAGGAAATAAACTTGAAGTGGCTTCTGGGTGGTGTCCTGTTGTAAGAAAAATCCCAGTCCTGGGCCTAAAACATGGGCTGGTGGGGGGGTTTAAGATGTAGCAGCAATGCCCCAGACAGCCTCTCCAGGGCATTCAAGGGCCGAACAAATGTTTGAATTCTTTTTTTCGGAGGAGGGTGCAGTGGGGAGGGGGCTGCAGCTCTCCATGGTCTTCTGAGGGCCTCCTCCATCACTGGAGATTTGCCCACCCCACTACAGAAGTTTTCCTAGAATTTTTCCAGGATTGCTGAATCTGGCAGAATCTACAAAACAAGGCAAAACAATTATTTTGCTCCAAAATGCCCACAAAAGCCTTATAGGGGGTGTTGAGGACATTTCCACTATATTTGGTTTCTTGGGGCCCCCAGGCCAAACAGAATGTTTACGACATTTTTGCAAAAAAAAAAAGTTTTTGTTTTTGTTTATGCTCCAAAAATGCCCTCTAGAGAACATGGGGGGGTGTTTCTACCATGTTTGAGTCCATCCAGTGCCAAGTTGGGCTGGAGAGAGCCTTTTTTTCAACAGAAAGTGAACAGAAAGTGACTTCCAGATCACCTCCTGCTGTTAAAAAAGAAAAAAAGAGTCTCTCTTGGGCCTAAAAACCTGATGAAAATGACCCTTGTCCCCTAGAGGGCATTTAGGGGCTTTTTTTTCCCCCTGGAGTGGGTAGAAAGGGGGGATGCAGCCCTCCAAGTTCTCCTGGGAATCCAGTTACCCATATCTGCTTTAGGACTTCAGTAATCCTTCTTGAATTGTGATGGCCAGAACTGGATGTGTTATTCCAGGTGGAGCCTGACCAAGGCAGCATAGAATATTCTGCTTTGGTCAGACCTGAGCTGGAGTACTGTGTCCACTTCTGGCCACCACAATTCAAGAAGGATACTGACAAACTGGAACATGTCCAGAGGAGGGCAACTCAAATGGTCAAAGCCCTGAAAATCAGGAATTCTTACGAGGAGCAGCTTAGGGAGGTATGTTTAGCCTGGAGAAGAGAAGGTTAAGAAGTGAATTGATTCCTTCAATTCCTTCAGTATTTAAAGGGATGTCATATAGAGGATGGAGCAAGCTTGTTTTCTGCTGCTCCAGACGCTAGGACATGGAGCAATGGCTTCAAACTTGAGGAAAAGAGATTCCACCTAAATTTCATTAAGAACTTCCTGAGGGTGAGGGCAGTTCAACAGTGGATTGCGCTGCCTCAGAGTGTGGTGGAGTCTCCTTCTTTGGAGGTTCTTGAAGAGAAACTGTTGGGAATGCTTTGGCTCTGTTGGGAATGCTTTGACTGTGTCTTCCTGTATGGCTGAACGGGGTTGAACTGGGTGGCCCTTGTGGTCAATTCCAACTCTTTGAGTCTGTGATTTCATCGAAATCTGCATGTGTCGTGGCTTTCAGTTGCTTTCACTTGTTAATTTTTTTATCCCTGCAGGCGGTGACCAACAATTGTCCTCCAAAGCAGAAGCAGTTGGCCTACAGTGGGCTTCCATGGCTGGTCCTCTCCAGCAGATCTTCTCCTTCCAGGCCTTTGGAGCAAGAGCCACCTCCAAGGCCACGTGTGATGGAACAGAGACATAATGGAAAGTGGCTGGGGATCGCCACTGTGAAATGCTGGGCCAAACCCATATGCATTGACTTCCCCAGTACTGAGAATTGTGCCCCCTCTTCTCCCACAGATGCTGGCAGCTCCAAGTTGGCTTGCGCTGTCCCCTCTCCCATCTGCCTCGCTTCCAACCATTATCCATTATCCAAACCATTATTGCTTGCTGTTGGATTTATTTTGTAAAGAGAAATGTTACATTAATATATAAATATTCTATTCTATTTTGGAGAGAATGGAGTCGTTGTCTAATACAAATTCATGTCTGTCAAGAAGCAGAAGTGAGGTGGTGCTGGGTGATGGAGGGTGTCTTGGGGAGAATTTAAGTGCCAGGAATTCCCTGGAAAACTGGCATGTCTTAGGAATGTCATACCACAAAGGGGTTTTCTTTTGCTTTTTGCCTTTCTAGCATTGGCTGGAATTCACAATCACAGTTAGCAAATGCATAAACTGGAGTTACACATTCAGAACTGATTCTTATTCATGTTTCCTACAAGTTCAATAGTATAGGGAACAGATACGGATCATAAAAGTCCCCCGGTCTTCACTTACTGGGCAGTAGCCATTGCAAGCAACAGGGGTTGTTGTCCTATCAGCTGGGGTGCAGAAGAATGAAATACACACCCACCCCTGCTGCAGGCAATGTCAGGTGCAAAGAGTTGCAACAAGGATTCTGCTTCTGGCTGTCACATCAGAGATCGCTGGAGGGAAGTGGTGGAAACCTCAGTCTGGTGAATCTTGATTAACAGGAGAACAGAACCCTGTTGCTTGCAGCAGCTGCTACCCAATAAGTCAGTATTTGGTGAGGGGGGTTGCAACTCTACAAGCAACTCTACTTAAAAATGCACTACCTTAACTAAGGTAGTTAAGTAGTTGATCTAGAATACTAGCCTTGTTTTTTTTATTATTATATTACTAGCATATTTACCCAGCACTGCCTGGGATTTTATTTTCTCAGAGGTAATTCTTGTGAGAGATACCTTAGGAATTACCTTACCTTAGGAATTAGATATGATTGACATACACAGATTTGAGATCCTGTGTCTCTAATTCCCCAGTCTGTCTTGTCCGGTACGTGTAACTTTTCCCCATATTCCCCAATCCAATCTGTATTCAGAGTTATTAACATACAGAGTTTGGGTTCCTGGGGAAATATGCTGCCCTCCTCCTTGCAGCTAGGCCTTGTCTCCATAGCAACCAGCCTGAGCTCTCTGGCTGAGAATTCTGAAGGCCCCTCCCTGAACTGCCAACCCCAGGATTCCATAGAATCTTCGCAGCCAGCCGATCATACAGAGAAATTCACTTACAAACTTTGACTTTTATATAGTAGATTATACGAGTACTTTTTAAAACAGAGTTGGGCATCACAATGATAGAATCATAGAGTTGGAAGGGACCACAAAGGCCCTCTAGTCCAACCCTCTGCCATGCGGAATGCATAATTAAAGCAACCCTGAAAAATGCCTATCCAACCTCCACCACTGTCTGAGAAAGTCCACTCCACTGTCAAGCTGTTTTTGGCATCATGACATTTTCCCTGGCATTCAGATGGAATCTCATAATTTGAATCCTTCAATGTGTGTTCTGTTCTCTGGAGCAGCAGCACCAGATTAGGAGGGGTAGCTGACACAGATATAAGATGAGTGACATCTGGTTTGACCACAGTAGATGTGAAGGGGATCCAGGAGTCTTAGTAGACCAGAAGCTGCTCCCAAATCAGCAGTGTGATGCAACAGTTTAAAAAGCCAATGCGATTCTGTGCTGCATCAATAAGAATATGGTGTCTGCATCAAGGGAAGTGATTGTACCACTCTATTCTGCTTTGGTCAGACCCCACCTGAAATACCATGTCCAGTTCTGGGCACCTCATTTCAAGAAGGATATTGACAAACTGGAATGTGTCCAGAGGAGGGCGACCAAAATGGCACAAGGCCTGGAAACTACAAAGCCCCAGGAGGAGCAAGCTTAGGAGCTGGGTGTGTTCAGCCTGGAGAAGAGAAGGTTAAGAAGCGACATGATAGCTATTTTTAAATATTTGAAGGGGTGTCATATGGAGGAAGCCTGTTTTCTGCTGCTCCAGAGACTAAGAGAGGGAGCAATGGCTTCAAACTGCAGGAGAAAAGATTCCCTCTAAACATGAGGAAGAAATTCCTTATGGTAAGAGCAGTTCAACAGTGGAATAGGCTGCCTCAGAGTGTGATGGATCCCCTTCTTTGGAAGTTTTTAAAGAGATGCTGGATGGCCTTCTGTCAGGAATGCTTTGTCTATTCCTGCATGGCAAGAAGGGGGAGTTGGACTGGATGGCCCTTGAAATCTTTCAGCTCTATGTGCCACGCCCTGCCTTGGAGACTGTGGCAGCAAGGAGGAGGATTCTGACTGTGAGACAGAGGCTTCCCAGGGGCCGAAGTGTCCCCAGAAGCTGGTCCAGAGGGAGATAATGCACAACAAGAAGGGCCTGAGCCAGGGGAACAAATAGAGGAAGACATAGCTGACACACCTACCTTGCAGCAGAGACACCATGAAAGGGAGGGCTTGCATCACTCAGCCCATTTAAGTAGCAAGTGAGCCCTAATGAGGGAACACCTGTGGTGACAACAGCCATAGGTAAAAGAGGGCTTCAGCTGGCCTTTCCTCCCAGGGTCAGTAATTGGTCTCTTTGGCCCTGAAACCCTGTGCTGTGCTCTTGGAACTCTGCCTGTTTGGACTACAGTTTGGATTTGCCCCTTTGGATTTGTTTGCTCTTGGCTGCCTTTCTGTTTGGACATTCTTTGACTCTCACCTTGTGAGTAGAAGCTGTGCTGCTTGTGAATTACTGCCTGCTCTGCTGTAGACATGACACTATGATTCTATGATTCTATTTTCAGTAACCATAATGTTTCTAAAACTGATTGGCTTAAAAATGCTGCATAAGCAGGAAGAGAAAACAGTGAAGCTTCTGCCTCATTCTCTCTCACACATACATACACACATATGCACATCTGTTGCTGATGTTTTGCCAAATAAGCTGTACAAGCTATTTGTTTCAATATGTGACTGCTTATCAGTCTCAGCCTTTAGTAAGTGCTTTCCAAGAAACTGTGTAGCAGAGCTCTGACAACAGACAATGGACTGCTTCAAGAAAATAGAGCACATCTCCGAGGGACTGTAAAGCCCAGGATGCATAATAGCAAACTGTTAAAATGCAGCAGGCTTAACATATTTCTTATCTTACAGCTCATACAGGAACATGGGGTAGGGTGGATACAGATAACCAAGGTCAAAATGGAGGCATACGTGGGCCCCAGATCTCTTGAAGTTTCACATGTGGGCATTAAAAAGTTCTTTTACTCTGTGGGCCATGTTGTTCTGATGTGTGGTTGTTTGCTACAGCAGAAAATACAGCCAAAGCATCAGGAATTGCTGTGGATACAAATAGGCAGAACCCCTAATGCACCAGCATTGTGAAGACCTATTGGACTTTGCAGCTTTTCTTCAGTGTTGGACTATGAATTTGGAGACCAGGGTTCCAATCCCTGCTCAGCCATGGAGACTCACTGGGTGATCTTGGGCAAGTCACACTCTCTCAGAGGAAGACAAAGGCAAACACCAGCTGAAGAAATCTACCAAAAAGACCCATGAGAGGTACACCTTAGGGACACCATAAGTCAGAAACAACTTGGCAGGCACGCAACAACAACAGCCAGTGTGCAAAATACTGCATCTGCCAGCACAGGCAGAAGAATGGAGACTTAAACATTAGTCCACGGACCACAAGGATCACTCACCAAGGATATTAATTCCCCCGGTCTTTGGTTCTTAAAATTGGCCCTTCAGCTTATTTTAAATCTATTTTAAAGCATGTTTTTCTATATATTTTATATGTTTTGTGGTAGTGGGAAGGAAAGTGATGAATTCATAAGCAGCCAATGACTTGCTGGCTGGGGATGATGGGGTTTGTAGTGTAACACTTTTGGAAGGCACCCAGTTAAAGCAGGATGTTCTCAGGTGGTGTTTGGGTGTCCTTCCAAAAGTTTGTCCATCCAAAAGATTTTATTTACTGAGGTCTTAAATTTGCATCCCGCTTTGGGGCAAGAATCTTCAGCGCAACCCTTGAAATGTGCCAAATGCAAGATGGGATGCCCCTTAAGCTTTTTAAATCTACCCACGATTGGCAGCCAATGCCCTAGGTTTCAGTTCAGACTCTAAAAGTGCCATCCAATGTGCTGAACCTCTTTGGGGAGAGTTTTCAGCACTTTGGATCATTCTTGTACAGTTTGGACTGAAACTTGGACTCGCCATTCGTAACAGAGCACGTGTCAACAGCATGACTCAACAGCTAAAAAGCCTTTGAGATTTTAGGTTGTATCAAGAGGAGTATGGTGTCTAGGTCAAGAGAAGTGATAGCGTCACTCTATTCTGCTTTCGTCAGACCTCACCTGGAATACTGCATCCAATTCTGGGCACCACAGTTCGAGATGGATATTGACAAGTTGGGACATGTGCTGTGGAGGAAGACCAAAATGGTAAAAGGCCTGGAAACCATACCATATGAGGAGTGGCTTAGAGCTAGGCGTGTTCAGCCTTGAGAGGAGAAAGCGAAGAGGCGACATGATAGCCGTGTTTAAATATTTGAAGGGATGTCATATGGAGGATGGAGCAAGCATGTTTTCTGATGCTCCAGAGACTAGGACACAGAGCAATGGCTCCAAACTACAGGAAAAGGGATTCCACCTCAACCTTAAGAAGAAGTTCCTGACGGTAGGAACAGTTCAACAGTAGATTATACTGCCAGGGAATGAGGTGGATTCTCCTTCTTTGGAGGTTTTTAAAGAAAAGCTGGATGGCCATCTGTCAAAGGGAGCGCTTTGGCAGTGTCTTCCCGCAAGGCAGAATGGGGTTGGATTGGATGTCTCTTCGGGTGGTCTTCCAGCTCTATGATTCTTCCATTTAGCTTCTTATTGTACAAGAGCTATCCTTCCAGTATGATACCCATCGCTCTGCTGGGAGAGCCATCAGCTGCAATTGCTACCCGATGCCAGTTTTTCGTAATTGAGATCAGCTTGGGCAGGACAAGCTCGCCAGAAGCAAGTAGGGAGGATTCTGTGGGTCTCTTGGAGCTAAGCCTATGCCAGCCTTTTGTCACTGGTTGCCTTGCTGAGTAACTCCGCTGCCCGTTATGACATCATTAACCGCCACCTGACTTCATCTTGACCAGCTCCTTCCCTGGATCGCTGGTCGACAGTCTGTGGCTTGAGCCGACGGTGTCTAAAGTGTTCCTCCTGCTACCTTGACCAGCCCTTTTCCGTCCTCCGCCATTGTGGTGAAGATTTCTCCAGATCCATTGCCTTTTGTTGGTTAAAGAGTTTCGCTTCAGAACATTGAGACGTAAGGGCAAAACCCACCCAAAATTGACCTTCCTAGACTGAGAGTAAGATACGCTGAAACTTTGCCCAGCAGGTAAGACCTGATTATTGTTTTCATTGCATTGTAGAGTTGGGAAAAAAATCCAATGGGTCGTCTAGTCCAACCTTTGGGCATTGCAAGAATCCAGAGCTAAGCCATCCTTCAAAGGTGGACTTTTGCTTAAAATCCAACTTTTACTTAAAAAACCTCCAGGGAAGGGGACTCCCATCCCCTTTCAAGACAGTCCTTGTTCAACTTCTCTTACCATCAGGAAGCTCGTACCTCATAGTCTTAGGCAAAGATCTTTCTTAACATTTCTTAAGTTTCTTTTGTTTCCAAAAGACACAAGACAGTATTTCAATTCTGTGGCTTGTTTGTTAGACTTCTATTCCACCTTTTCCCATCAAGCTATTTTTGCAAAATCACCATTATACAGAATGCTACAACGATTTACAGTATGGTGGAAAAATCATAGCCGACATGAAAAAGGACAGTAGGGAAGATGGAACTGGATGAAAATCTGGAAAATAAATTCATCTCCTGCCTCAGTGTCCAGGTTATGGTCTTTTCACTGGTGGAAATACTGGTGGAGGTTGGAAGGTCTATGGATCTCGGGCAGCAAATTGATTTCACGCCCCTGCTTCTCTCACTAGTTAAGCTAGTAACTTCTACAAAACGTCTTACTGAAATGGTTATTTGTGTAACACTGTCACTATATACCACACACTGTGGAAGTAACCTGTTAAAAGAACTAAAAATCAGCTCTACCTTGAAGAGCCTACAACTGAAATCATAAGAGCACACCAGAAATACGTTTACTGCATGTGTTAGAGGGTATTCAACAACTGAGTAAAAGAAGCCATTGAAAGATTTTATTGTACACGGTTTCAGCAGCGAGATTGACTTTTGTACTAAAATGGAAGCATAAGACAACTCCCAATAGAGAAGCCTGAGAACGATGGGACTCAGAGTAACAGAGAATAGCATAATAGGCGCGGCCTTAGATTTCAGACTAAAATTGGGAGTCCCCAGTGCAGGCAGGGAGCCACCAGCCGCCACTGGCTCTTGCTTGCGGTGCCCGGCTGAGTCTCTGGTGAACCCCGCCTCTCTCTCGTCTGGTACCCTCCGGCCGAGTGGGGCACGTTGGCCGGAGGTGGAGCTGCAACATATCTGCGAAAGGCACCAGGCGAAGGGCCAACTCGTGCCACAGTTGACCACGCTAACTCATCCGTTTCCATGAGCCAGTGAGTTACGCTGGCCGGGGGATTCTGGACGCTGTAATCAAAGGGCAAGTATGGGAATCAATGGCAGTTGGGGAATTATCCATCAGTGGAGCAGTTAATCAGAATCGCAGAATTGTTGGAAAAGACCACAAGGCGGTAGCGTAGCTTGGCGCAAGTGGGGTAGGGGTGGGAGGTAGAGGCACGGGGGCGTGGCTACTGCGTGTGTGGGCGTGGCTACAGGGCACGGGAGAGGAGCTATTTGGCGCAGGGTAGGGCTATGGTGCACGGGGGAGGAGCCACGGCATGGGAGGGTGGAGCTACGGCACACGGGGAGGCAGGCGAGGATCGGCGGCACCCCAAAAAAGTGCTGCCTGGGGCACACCGGCCCCCTTGCTCCCCAGTCCCCGTGTGACTGCCACAAGGACCATCCAGTCTAATCCCTGATATGCAAGAACACACCATCCGAATATTTCTGACAGACGGTCACCCAGCCTCTGTTTAAAAACTGCCGAAGAAGGGGGCTCCACCACACTCCCAGGCAGCAGTGGATTCCACTGTCAAACTGCTCTCACCATCAGGAAGTTCTTCCTAATGTTCAGATGGAATATCTTTTCGTGAAGTTGAAGCCATTGCTCCATGTCCTAGTTGTTTTGTGTTTCAATCTGAACTTTAAGGAAGTTACCAAGGCGTTTGACCCTTTCTCTAACATGGCCATTTCTGCACTAGCCTGTTATACTGCTGTTATTCCACTTTCAACTTTCTATGGAATCCCAGGGTTTGCAGCCTCAAAGGCCTCTCCCTAAACTGCAAAGCCCAGGGTTCCATAGGATGCTGAAAGCGGAATAATAGCGCTATTACAGGCTAGTGCGGAAATGGCCATAGGTCCGGTGCTTGACGTAGCTCTTTCTCAATGTTTGGGCTGAAGCCAACAGAGGAAAGAGGGGACAAACTTGATTTTTCTTGAGTAGTACATCCTTTGGCTTAGTTTGTGTGGGAGACGAGGACTAAGGACAGGATGTGCTTAATTTTATGATCGTCCAAAATCCCAGCAACCCGGGAGACATAACTGATAATCACCTGAATGGAATTGCCTATACCCACCCGTGAATGGCTCCATCGGCGTGCACAAAATCCACACGTGGTTGTGAACATTCACACACACCAATTTCCAACAGGGGTGTGTTTCATCTAAATGGATCCCAAAATGTGTCGTCGAGAGTTGAAGTCCGCTGATGTTGGAAAGGCGTCCAGTTCGTTTTCTTCTCCCTGGCACGCAGGTAAGTGGCTGACCCTTCTTGTGGCTGATTTGGTTCTTAACCTTTTCTTTACCAGGGACCTCTTGTAAAAATAATTTGTTGCTGGAGACCCCCTCAAGACTTAAGATTTAAATATTTACATTTAGACTTAAATATTCAAATATTTATTTATTTATTTCAGGCTTCTGGAGGCTAGGATTCAAATCCCTGAGAAGAGACTGAGTGACCTTGGGCAAGTCACATTCTCTCAGCCTCAGAGGAAGGCAAAGGCAAACCCCCTCTGAACAAACCTTGCCAAAACCTTTGCCACCATATAGGGGGTTGGACTGGATGGCCCCTGTGGTCTCTTCCAACTCCATGATTGTATGAAAAAACCTCTGTGAAAGGTTCATAAGTCACAAGTGATTTGAAGCCACACAACAACAAAGTGCTGCTAACAGGAGGAGGTTCTTTCTGGCCATCATGTCACTCCCTTTGGAAAACTGACTAATGGTGACCCAGAGACAACTATCATGGGGGTTTTCTTGGCAAGGTTTGTTGCCTTTGCCTTTCTCTAAGGCTGAGAGAATGTGACTTGCCTGAAGTCATCCAGTGGGTTTCTATGGCTGAGTGAGAATTCAAGCCCTGGTCTCCAGACTCATAATTTAGGCATGTGCACATGCCTGCTGCCGTGTCCCTTTCATCAGTGACGTGGCAACAGGGTGTGTGCGCAAGTGCTGAAACTGCTCCCTTGTTTGCAAATGAGGGAGCACTTCGGAGATACACACACGCCTGCCACTGTGTCCATTTCATCAAGGATGTGGCAGTGAGCGGAGGCAGATGTATTTCTGTGTACCCATATTGCCCACACATTTGCAAACAAGGGAGCAGTTTCGGCACCAGCACACACACACACACACACACACACACACACACACACACACTCGCTGCTGCATCCCTGTTGCTGCCGCTGCTGTTGGTGTCCAGCAGCAAGACTTTGCAGACCCCTGCGAGGGCTTCATGGACCCCAGGTTAAGAACCACTGGGATACTCCATTCATCCTGGGAACAGGGCAGTGAATCCACTCTGTTTTATGGCAGCTCCTACTACAGACGCTGTGGGTTACACAAGATCTTTCCTGCAGCTGAACTCCTATCCCATACAACCTTGAGCATTTGTGTTAGGAATGGCCACAGAACGGTGACAGGTTCACTGCCTCCTCAGTAACAGATCTACTGTTTTCCTCAGTGGTGGGACTTGGAGTGTGTGGAGCGGTGGGTGCGAGGGGGGGGCTACAGCCTGAGGGGCGTGGCCAGGGGTGCGGGGGCATGGCCAGGGAGCACGGGGGCGTGGCTACAGGCCGGGACGCCCCAGAAACATTGCCGCCTGGGGCGAATCGCTCCTCCCTGCCCCCACGTTCCTAGGCGACTGGTTGCCCCTGCTGTCAAGGTGTCCATAGCTCATGGCTGCTGCCCACTGAGTGGGATCTTGTTAGTGACATCGGCACTCCTAAATGTGGCTTATGACCACATACAGCTATTTTTTGGACAGGGCACAAAGGGCTCTAGCTCACTGTGTGCCATTCAAAAATTCTCCCCCTCCCGTACAACCAGCAGCGGTTGCTGTCAGTGATGTATTCAAGTCTTTTACTCGGAGTCTCAAGTCAAGTCTCAAGTCTGGGAGCCAACTTTATGTCAGGGGTAATGTGAGGTATGCACCTCAGAGCATGTGCAGAGTGCTAATCAGGAAGCAATGCCCAGCTGCAACCAGTTGCTCCAGACAGGAAAAAAGAAGTCTCGCAGACTCAAAAGAATAAGTCTTAGTGCTGTTTATCCAACAGAGCACATGAGATAAAATGCCAAGAAGCATAACACAGTCAGCCACAATAATCAGCAGAACAAAAAACAGACTGACAGCATTTCTAGATGCAATCCAAAAAATAGCCCTTACAGCAGCGTGACCGGAGGCAACTGAACCTAAGGTAAATTACATTGCCACCCCTAAGCCTTTTTAATGGCTAAATCACACCCCGGTCCATACGGGGTGACCCAATTGCATTCACAGCCCGCAACCTCCTCATGTTGAGTACTCAGTGATGATGCAAGATCTTTCGAGGCAGACCAGCCAAAACATTCCTTCAAGGTCACATCACCTCATTCTTTCATCCACTTAGAAAAACCTTTCCTGGCCACACTGCTGTGATAACTGAAGCCCCGGTCAGAGCTGCTGAGGACGAGCAGCAGATGTCGGTCCCTGTGGCTCTGGCTGGAGACGAGTCCTGCAGCTCAAGAGCTCCCCTGCTGCCATGGTCCCAGCAGGCGTGGACGTCCTTCTGCCTGCTCCTTTAGGGCAACCGGGATCCGATTCTGAAGATGCTTTGGAGCCTGTGCCAATCAGCCCACAAACAAGGCGGAGGCTCAAGAGAGCTGAGCAAAGGGAGGCTTCCTTGATGAAGTTCAAAAAGCGGTGACTAGCCACACCTGTGCCTTGGGCTATATAACTGCCTGCCTGGAAGCTTTCCTTTGCTTGTGGCAAACTTCTTTCAAGCCCTCCTCTTGCCTGTTCCTTGCTCCTGGCACCCGCTACCTTGAATTGATCTCTGGACTCTTGACCCTTGGCTTTTGGAACTCTGACTACGGCTTTCGCTTGACATTCTGGTAAATGAACTCTCTCGTGTAAAGTGCTTGCTTGTCTCCTCCTGGCTGGACTTCGCTGGCTCTCACACTCCCTTCTCTGGGCTGGCTCGCTGCCCAGGTCTCTGACCTTAACAACCGCACTCACACTCTGAATGCCCTGACACTTTATACCCCAACCAATATTCCAGAATTTCTGGACAGACTTGCATAAAGTCAGTTTTAATAATTCAAGCAGAGTCGGCCCTCCACGTTTGTGGTTTTCCCATCTGCAGATTTGGAAGTGGGAGATAGGATCTTTCTTACTCCCCCTTCCTAAAGCTGGAGGCTTTTGTGCCAATGGGCATAAAAGAGTCTGCAGCTTTGGAAGTGGGGAATAGGATCTTTCTTACTCCCCATTACTGAAGCTTCAAAAGCTCTAGAAGGATCCTTCTTCCTCAAGTTCATTGCCTAATACATTTGCTGTTCCCCTCTGAAAGATACATCCTGCACTCTGGGGAGTGAGTCTTGTGTTCTGCTCTTAGGAAAAGTTTTAAAGGCTCCTCCGATATGGAGCGGGGTCAGGCTGCTGAACAGACCTCCATCCCACCTCAAGTCCATTGCCTAACCTGTTTGCTGTTCCCCTCTGAGAAATATGCCCACACTTTGGGCTTGAGACAGATTGTTCTGTGACCAGTACGCAAAAAGAGATGGAAGCATTTTTCAGAGTTGTAAGATTTCCAAATGAATGTGTTATGTTACTGAGGCAAGGGCGGCAAGTCAGTCACTAAAAATATACAAGTCTCGAGTCAAATCAAGCCAGTGCATCATTCATTGCTGAGTAGAATCCAAACTGAGTCACTGAAGCGACAATTCTGACTTGAGTCAGTTGACTCAAGTCTACATCACTGGTTGCTGCTGCTGCCCCTTACCAGTGGGGAGGGAGGGGGGGAGGGGGGAGGGAGGAGAGGGACAATTTGGAGGAGGAAGAAGCAGCTGGTCTAGGCTCCAAGGGGAAGGGAAATGTGGATGCATTCTACCTGTGAGCATACCCCTGTTTCTTTTCCCTGTGGAGCTGAAAACAGCTGCTTCTTCACTATCAGAATTGCCTCCTGCCTCCCTCCCATCACCACCAGTAAGCAGTGATGCTGGCAATCCCCCCACCACAAGGCTAGACAGCTGTCAGGGCAGTGAGGGAGGACACAGAGCTGTGTGTTGGAGCGTTACACTCCATCTTGATGAGGATCTCAGATACGGGCAGATAGTGGTTCCCCTACCAATGTAGCCCCAAATTTGCTCCAAGTAATAGCCTGAACATTCAAGAAGCCATTCAAAGTGCTGAGCCACATCCTCAAAGTAGGTTCATCACCTTGAATAGCTCCTCGAAACCTGAAGCAGAGTCACTGTTCCACTGATGTGGGCAACACCAGATGTCACTGTGCTCCATCTCTGAACTCTGGGCACTTGGATGTGGTGGGAGTTAGAGTTTCCCAGGATGTTAGCCCTTTGGGGGAAATTCTATGAAAGCTAAAACTGTTAGGAATCAGCCTTTCTTTAGCAGAGTTGCATAAAAAGCATGTCTGAATCTCTGTGTGGCTTCCCTGAACTGAGACTGACTTAGTAAGCAATCCAAGGCAGGCAGTTTCAGGTTGGAAACTTATCAAAAGTTTACTAATGAATTTTACAATTAGATATGCATTGAAGAGACTAGATCCTAACAAACAAAAAGTTTAGGTAAGATAGTAACTTCATTCTTAACTCTCCATCTCCTTGGTGGAGAGGCTAAGCATGGTCAGAGAGGAGGAAGTTGAAGCAAAAGATGGCAAAGAGAGAGAAGAGAAAGAAGCATGGTCCTTCACGTAAGGTCAATGAACCCAGGGTCTGTCCTGGGTCGCACGGTCTGGATACCATAGTCATTCATTTAAATAACACAGAGAGCAACACCGAGCTTTTAGGTGAGAAGGCAAAACACGTTGACATAATAAGGAAAATGAAACCCTACGCTAGCTAAGCCTCATTTATCCTAGAACAACAGGTGGGGTGAGAGAATATGCCAGAATTTTCCAACAGGGTGCAAAATTTCTGACCGGTGTTGTGGTCATCAATTGGGAACACTGAATGTTGGGAGTCATAGTCCAGAAAAGTGATGTTCCCAAACTCTAGCTGAATGGTACAGAGCAATGAGTGGATGTTAAGTCAGCTACAGATCTCTTCATGATCTTGTTCCAGATTCACCAACATCTGTGTCCTCCCAGACCACGTTCAGCTCCACCACCTCTGAGACAGACCTGAAAGATGCTCTGATTTTTATGCAAAAATTTCTCCGTGAAAATAGCCAGGTAGCAGCAACCTCCCTTCTCTCGTTTCCTGTACGATTTTCTAAGAAAGAGGGACCTCTTCCCCTAAGGGGTCTGCCCAGCCAGCCCTGAAATCCATTGCTCCATGTTTGTCCATTCCTGAACGGTTGGCCTCATTTTGCTAGAGTCTGGTAGGGCAGCTTAGATGTTCGTGGATATGCATTGCACAGAGAGGCACACTGTGGCCATTTCCACACTAGCCTGTTATAGTGCTATTATTCCACTTTCAACACCCTATGGAATCCTGGGGTTTGCAGTTTAGGGAGGCGCCAGCTGGCCCAGGATTCCATAGGATGTTGAAAGTGGAATAATAGCACTAAGGTCATTTCCACACTACCCAGTTATAGTGCTATTATTCCACTTTCAACATCCTGTGGAATTCTGGGGTTTGTAGTTTACTGAGGCTAAAGAGCTCCTTGGCTGAGAATTCTAAATGTCCCTCCCTAAACTCCAAACCCCAGGATTCCATAGGATGTTGAAAGTGGAATAATAGCACTGTAACAGGCTAGTGCAGAAATGGCCTGTGTGTTGTACATGAAAGCACATGCACACTGTGTTGTGAATTCAGTTGCACATTGGGCATCTTGGTTCATCTGCACAACACAGCCATTCAATACAAGGGTTGCATGACACTGTTCATATGTAAATTTGCACGCCAAGATTCATGCTACATGCCCCAACGTAGGAACTTAACCATATCCATCTGGTCTGGTTCAGCAAAGGTGAGGAAAATGCAGGCTGTACGTGCTCAGAGACATTTTTGTCAGGTAGACCATTGCTTCCCATGCTGTCTTGATGTGGAGGCTAGCATTTTTTTTCTCCTAACATGGTAGGAATAATTGCACCCACTGACTACAAATTCTTTATTTCCTGAAGACTCTCGAGAGACTGGAATCCAGTGGCTCACAGACTGGCCCTGGCCCAGGGACCACCACTTGGAGTAGAGTGGAGAAAATGTAGTCCTGGTCCCTCCCCAATAGTGGCAGCTGGTCGCTTCCATGTCAGTAGGGCGACAATGCTGTGTCAGGTTTTACTCCAAAGTTCAGACCAAAACCTGGAGCAGACTCAATACCCCCAGACATGGAAGACACCAGTTGCCACTGGAAGAACCTCTTCTATGAAGCATGATCCAATTAGCATTTCTACTGCCTCATGTTGGATTAGTGTTAGCCTTTAAACTGCTTTCGAGGGCTGCCCCACACCCAATGAGTTACAGTAGTCAAGATGTCTTGCCCCTGTTACTTCCCCTCTCTAAACTGCATTCACCTTTCTAATCATGGAGCCATGGGGGGTTGAATATAGGATTAGGCTCATAGAATTATAGTTGGAGGAGAGCACAAGGACTATCTAACCCATCTTCTTACCATACAAGAAAATACAACTAAAGCACTCCTGAGAGGTGACCATCCAACCTCTGTTTAAAGACCTCCAGAGGAGGAGAAGCAAGGCAGTCAAACAGCTCTTACCATCAGAAAGTTTTTCCTAGTGTTTAGGTGGAATCTCTTGTTTTGTAATTTTAATCCATTGGTTTGTGTCCTAGTCTCTGGAGGAACAGAAAATAAACTTCCTCCATCTTCTATGTGACCTCCCTTCAGAGATCATGTCCCCTCTCAGTCTTCTTTTTACCAGACTAAACATATCCCCCAACTCCCTGAGCTATTCCTCACAGCGCTCGGTTTCCTCAGGATGTATCTGAGAAGCTCAGATTCCTGGACTACGTAGACGTCTTCACCACAACTTTGGACAGTGACAAGAAAGACAGATTTGGAGAGCCTCACTGCAACCCGTCTCTGTTGAGAGACATCCTCAAGGTGGGTGAGACTGGGAAGACCACAGCCCTATGCACAGAATCACAGAGCTGGAAGAGACCACAAAGGGCATCGAGTTCAACCCCCTGCCATCCAGAAATACATCATCAAAGCATTCCTAACAGATGGCCATCCAGCCTCTGTTTAAAAATCTCCAAGGAAGAAGGCTCTATCACACTCCAAGGCAGCATATTCCATGGTCACACTACTCTTACCGTCAGGAAATTCTTCCTAATATTTAGATGGGATCTCTTTTCCTAGAGTTTGAAGTCATTGCTCCATATCCAATCTCTAGAGCAGCAAAAAACAGGCTAGCTCCATCCTCCATATGACTTCCCTTCAAATATTTAAACATGGCTATCATGTTAACTCTAAACCTTCTCTTCTCCGGGCTAAAGAGACCCAGATACCTAAGCCGCTGTTCCTAGGGTTTGATGGTTTCCAGGCCTCTTTGCTATTTTGGTCACCCTCCTCTGAACACATTCCAGCTTCTCAATATCTTTCTTGAATTGTGGTGCCCAGAAATGGACACAGTATTCCAGGTTGGTTCTGAACTAAAGCGGAATAGACTGGTAAAGTATAAAGAGTGAAAAATCTCTGAAAATCTTTTCCTAAAGGAAAGCAAAGAAAGATGCATTGGCCACCTGTCCTCTTCTACAGAGAACCAGTCCTCTATTTAAAGGGCTGGCAAAGAGCGGTCCGGTTTTTTGAAGACGGCAATGGGGAAATTTCCGAGCGGGGTTCGATGAATGGGGGCAATGGTGGACGGAGGACGTTTTATTTAAAGACGCATCGAGCATAATGCCGGCATGCAAGCCAAACACTCCAACCGGGAAGCAAACACACTTTATCTCTGATGGCAGGTCAGAAAGTCCCTGCAGCTAGAGCGCATGGCCAGTGCTACAGCAAAAACTACTAAACCTTACCAAATCCAAGTAAGCATTGAAAAACTACCCCTGCTGAACTTCTTTTCATCTCAAATTAGCACACTTCTCAGGAGACTGCGGGAGGGCGTGCAAGGGATTCGTGGAGTTAATTGGCCCTTGGCTCCGTGTAGATGCCGTTCCTGATTTGGGCCATTTCCGCAGGGGACTGTTATAGCGCTATCATTCCACTTTCAACATCCTATGGAATCCTGGGGCTTGCAGTTCAGGGAGGGGCCGGGAGGCCCCTCCCTGAACTGCAAGCCCCAGGATTCCATAGGATGTTGAAAGTGGAATGATAGCGCTATAACAGTCCCCTGCGGAAATGGCCTTGAAGAGAAGATCTAGCCGTGGAAGAAGAAAAGGAAAAGGAAAAATGGCTAAATCACCAAAGAGGAATTTAAACAAACAGCCAGGATACGCAGGGGGATATGTAGGGGGAAGGTCAGAAAAGCTAAAAAGCAGAAGTAATTTCGGAATCGCTCGTTCTGAATGATCTTTGACAATTCTTGGAGAAACAGAAGTCCCAGCAGACTGGAGGAAGGCGGACGTTGCCTCCGTATTCAAAAAGCGGGGAAAAGAGGACCCAAATAATTCTCACCCAGTCAGCCTGATATCAATATCTGGAAAGATTCTAGGGCAGATCATTAAGCAGACGGTTTGTAATTGTTTAGAAAGCAATGCTGTGATAACTAAAAGTCAACATAGGTTTCTCAAACACAAGTCGTGCCAGACTAATCTTATCTCTTGTTATGATAGATAGATTACAAGCTTGATAGAGGAAGGGAATATTGTGGATGTAGTATTTCTTGACTTCAGTAAGGCCTTTGACAAAGTTCCCCATGACATTCTTGCAAAGAAACTAGTATAATGAGGGCTGGACAGGGCTACTGTTAGGTGGATTTGGAATTGGTTGACCGACCAAACCCAAAGGGTGCTCACCAATGGCTGCTTTTCATCCTGGAGAGAAGGGACTAGCGGGGTGCCACAGGGTTCTGTCCTGGGCCCAGGGCTATCCAACATCTTCAGCAACGACTTGGATGAAGGAGCGGAGGGCATGCTGATCAAATTTGCAGATGATACCAAATTGGGAGGGGTTGCTAATACGCCAGAGGACGGGATCAACATTCAAAATGACCTTAACAGATTGGAGAGCTGGGCCAAAGCTAACAAAATGAATTTCAACAGAGAAAAATGTAAGGTCCTGCCCTTGGGCAGAAAGAATGAAATGCAGAAATACAGGATGGGAGACCCCTGGCCGGACAACAGTATGCGTAAAAGAGATCTAGGAGTCTTAGTAGACCACAAGGTAAACATGAGTCAGCAGTGTGACGCGGCAGTCAAGAAAGCCAACGTGATCCTTGGTTGCATCAATGGGAGTATGGTGTCTAGATCGAGGGAGGTAATGATACCGCTCTATTCTGCATTGGTTAGGCCTCCTTTGGAATCCTGTGTCCAATTCTGGGCACCTCAATTCAAGAAGGATATTGACGAGCTGGAACGTGTCCAGAGGAGGGCGGCCAAAATGGTGGACAGTCTGGAAGCCATGAAGCC
This sequence comes from Cyclura pinguis, assembly GCA_030412105.1. Taxonomy (NCBI): domain Eukaryota; kingdom Metazoa; phylum Chordata; class Lepidosauria; order Squamata; family Iguanidae; genus Cyclura; species Cyclura pinguis. The sequence continues at coordinate 5,057,620 of CM059601.1, forward strand.
CTAAGAGGAGCGGCTCAGGGAGCTGGATGTGTTTAGTCTGCAGAAGAGAAGGTTAAGAGGGGACATGGTAGCCATGTTTAAATATTTGAAGGGATGTCATATCGAAGAGGAAACAGGCTTGGTTTCCACTGCTCCAGAAACTAGGATAAGGAGCAATGGATTCAAACTACAGGAAAAGAGATCCCACCTGAAACTCAGGAAGGGCTTCTTAATGGTCAGAGCTATTCGTCTGGGGAACATGCTGCCTTCTTGGAGTGTGGTGGAATCTCTGACAGGTGTAGCATGAAACGTAGGAAAGAGATGTGTTGAAATCGTGTTTCAGCAACAGGGAAAAATATGATTTTACATCTCTGCATATGAAATTAGCAATATATATGCAGTTTCCTATATATTAGTGCTGTTTTTCTTTTTAATGATGAGTATGTTGCTGCCTTACCAAGAAAAAAGCTAGAACTCCATTATTGTGTATGCTACCAGTTTCGATCCCCCACCCGTCCCTCATACGGGCTTCCCCGGCTAATCTGACAGGCTAGCAGTGGCGCAGCTAGAGCTTTTGCCGGCCGGGGGCGGTCCCTGAGTTTGCTGCCCCTCTCAGATGAGGGAGGATCTATCCAAAATACCACATAAAAACTGCTCAGTTGACATTGGATGGTTGGGCTCTGGGGGTTCGTACTCAGACAGGGTGCTCTGCACGTGCTCAGAGACACTCCAGCATTCTTGTGGGGGCGAGTCCCCCCCTCCCTCCTTCCTCCTTGGAGGCTCGGCTGGGCTGGGCTCGTCGCCGGTCTCGGGGGGGGGGAACGGGGGGCACCTCTCCCCACCTCCTTGGGGTTCCTCCTCTCCTCTCCCTCCTCGTCTCTCCTCTCCTCCTTTTCTCCCTCCTTTCTCCTCTGCTCGACCCAGTGTCGGCACTGCTGCTTTGGCTGGAAACAGGTTTGATTCCACATTGGGAGGGGAGGGGAGGGGAGGGGAGGGGAGGGGAGGGGAGGGGGGAGGACAGCCCCCTTTCCCAGGACGGCATACCCCTCCAGCAGACCTCTCCGGGAGGCTCCAGTGCCCATCTAGTCGCTGGACATCTGCCAGCGTGCGGAGTGTGGCCCAGCACCGCCTCCAAAAAACATGCCACCTGGGGCGCACCGCTCCCCCGCCTTGGTACGCCACTGGGACCGGAGCAGCATCCGAAAACGCAATTGGTTGAAAATTGGAACCCCTGCACTGTGCTACAGGAAGCATGAAAGACTTACAGAGGCTCACTTGGGACCGACGGTGCACATGCTGCTTGCAAAGTCTCTCAGCCAGCTTCCTTTTTTTCCTTCTCTCAGCTGGTTTCGCAAGCAGCGTGCCCACGCAGCAGGTTCCAAGTAACCCTCCACAGGCAAGAAGCGCTGGTGAAAAAGTGGAGCCCCATTTCATTTATGAAATCATTTATGTTTCATACACCTCACGTACATAGCCTGAAGGTAATTTTATACAATATTTTTAATGATTTTGTGGGTGAAACAAAGTTTGCATACACTGAACCATCAGAAAGCAAAGGTGTCACTATCTCAGCCACCTACGTGGACAGTTTCAGATACCAGAGTATTTCAAATTTCCAGATAAGGGATGCTCAACCTGGGTTTTGAAAATAACTCAAGAAGGGCCCCACGCATTCAGCGGCCAGGGAGGCCTGAGAAGGGACAGAAAGTAGATGTGGGGCTGAGCGGAAAAAAATGGGATGGAATGAAGCACCAGCCAAAGATGTCCACACTGCGGGTCCTGGTTGCCTGTTCCACATGTACTGCGTGAAATTCCTGTTTGTAATTTCCACCCTACACTGTTATAGTGCTACTAGCATATATACCTGGTGTTGCCCAGGATTTCATATTCCTCTTAAGAACCCACCAAACTGTCTTGTCCAGTACCTGTAATTTTTCCCCATATTCCCCAATGCAGTCTGTATTCAGGGTTATTAACATACAGAGTTAGGGTTCCTGAGCGAATACACTGCCCTCTTCCTTGCTGCTAGGTCTCATCTCCATAACAACTGGCCTATTCAAGAGAGAGAGAGTTGACTGAGGCCCAAGAGCTCTCTGGGTGGGAATTCTAAAGGCCCCCCCAAACTGCCAATTCCAGGATTCCATAGAATCTCCTTAGGCAGCCAATCATATGAGGTCTTTGCTTGACACAGAAAAAAAGACAAACCTTTACTGTTAAATATTAGATTATTCCACTTTTAACATCCTGTGGAATCCTGGGAGTTGTAGTTTACTGAGGCCAAAGAGCTCTCTGGTTGAGAATTCTAAAGGCCCCTCCCTAAACTGCAAACCCCAGGATTCCATGGGATGTTGAAAGCGGAATAATAGCACTGTAACAGTCTAGTGTGGAAATGACCTGGGTCCATTAGCACGTGTCCTTTGGGTTCTGCCCCACTTTGCTTGTTTTCTTGACTTTCCAGTTTCTTCTGCCGGAAACATCCTCTCCATACACCCGCGAGCGGGAACTGGCTCTCTCCAGAATCACCAAGCTCATCTGCTGTATCACAAGACACTGCATTGCCAAAGTGAGTTTCCCATTCCAGGTAGATCACCATTTCACCGTTGTTGTTGCTCAGCAGTTTATTGTGCAACATGGTGCTGGGTGGGCTCTGCCTTGGTTAGCCCAGCATACTCTCCAGCTAAACCAATTTGGCAGGGAAAGTCCCAACTAATTTTCTGTCCTGCCACTTTTTTCAGGTGCTTTTAAAAGGTCCTGGTTTCTTTTTCTTCCTTTCACTTTCTCTCTTCCTCCACAGCTTGCTTCCATTGCTGCCAGCTGAGTTCAATGTGTGTTTGCATTCCATTAACTCAACAGGAAGTAGAAAAGAGGAGAGGAGGTTGCAGAACCTTGCCTGTCTGAGCAGGCTCAGGCAAAAGCAAACTGCTGCAACCTCTCCTGGCTTGTCCCTTCTTCCTCATTAATAATTTTTGCTATCTTCATATGCTCCATTTCACAAAGGAAAACTGGGACAAGTGTGGGCAAGCAACATCACTGGACCGTTATAGCGCTATTATTCCATTTTCAACATCCTATGGAATCCTGGGGTTTGCAGTTTAGGGAGGGGCCGGACGGCCTCTCCCTAAACTGCAAACCCCAGGATTCCATAGGATGTTGAAAGTGGAATAATAGCACTGTAACAGTCCAGTGCGGAAATGGCCAGAGTGTGGTCAAGATGGCAAAAGTTATCATGAGCTAGGAGAGGCTGCACCCGTTTGCTTTTGCCTGAAACTACTGGGATTGGCAAGATTCCCCTGCTCCTCTTCTGTTCCCCCTGCTCAAGGAATTCAATACAAACTACTTTTGCACTTTGAATTCAGTCTGCAGCAGCTGAAGTAAGCTGGGAAACAGGGGGAAAGTGTAAGGAGACACTGGGATGTTTTTAAAAGCAGCTGAAAAAGTGGGACAATAGAGGATTAATCAGGCCTGTTCCTGCCAAATCAGGAGAGTTGAAGGGTATACATCTTGACCACCTTCTGGTGACACTTATCACAGAATCATATTGCTGAAGAGACAAGAGTCCGTTCTCTTATTCTCTCTCTCTCCCCCCCTCTCTCTCTCTGTCTCAGGGAATGAAGGACTTCAAGATCGGAGAGGTCGCAGGGTGCCTCACCCTTTGTTGCAGCGACCGCAACGAGTGTGTTTGCAACTGGGCGGCCGATGGGCTGCATCGTTTGTATGCCTTTATCGTGAAGCAAAAGAGTAAGAAGCGTGTGTGCCTTTTCCCAACACAGCAGGCCTGGATAATGTCCTGGCTAAGCCAAAGCAAGATGCAGAATGCCTTAGCTGTCAGTAACCCTACAGCCATCTCCAGTTGGTCTCAGAAGGTCTCTTACCTGTTCCTTTCTGCTACAGTTTGGCTATTTGCAAGCCTGCCTTGTTTTGCTTTCAAGTCAGTCTCATTTCAGGGAAGCCACACAGAAATTGGGATCTACTTTTTTTGTAACCCTGCTAACTCCAAAACAGTTTCAGCTTGCATAGAACTTCCCAAAGGGCTAACACCCTGGGAAATTGTAACTCCCAACAGGACTGAAGGCAGTTTGATACATGCTTAGGTGTTAAGCACCAAATTCGGTTAAATTAAGCATTCAACTGAGGGTTGGTTTTTTTTAAATGAAGCGAGGTGTCCTGGTTCCCATCCTGCTGGGGAGGGGAGAAGGGTCAGAACACACTCCAGCCGGGAACAGTAAATCCCTGGGCCGACATAAAGAGTAAGGTAATGGGATCATAGCACTGGCAAGGATCTCAGCTAGTGCAACCCCCTGCCATTCAGAAATGCAGAGCTAGACCCCTCTTGAGAGGTAGCCTCCCAACTTCTGTTTGACGACCTCCAAAGAGGAAGAGTCTGTCAAATCTTTAAAGGGGCTTGCTGAAGGGCTGAACGCCATCCCACAAGAAAATTCAGCACCTTGGAAGCTCTTTTGACATTCATACTAAAAGCCTATTGCCATAGTGCTAAGTCCTGACCTTACAGGAACGTGGATAATTCCTTCAAAGTTCATGCTAAAAGCCATTCTCCATGGTGCTGAACACTACCCCTACGGGTCAGATTCAGCACCTTGGATACCTCCTTTGAAGTTCAGACTAACCACTGGAGTGGACTCCCTCGGCCTACCGGCATGGGAACCATTATGTGCGGATGCTCTCCGCCACTCTAAGTTTATCCTGATGCCCATCTGGAAAAGGGGGAGTTGAGTCTGCCACAATCCCAAGAGGACACTCAGTAACGCTGGCACCTGTCTTCTTCAGGTCTGACCAAAGTGGAAGATGACCCAGAGTATCTGGAAATTCTGCAGGAGTGGGAGGAGGAGAAGATCTTCTGGCTAGCCTGGTTCTCAGACATCAGCTTCACCAGCACGGTAGCTCTTTCTCTTACAAAACTGAGATGCTCAGGGTTGGTCATTTGCAGCGGGGGGAGGAAGAGGTCTTCAGTTCCCACTTGCCCCTCGGCCCTTTGAGCTCAGGGGCAGGGGTGCAGCTTCCAACTGAAAAATCAGGGTGAGAAGCAACAAGAGGCACAAGGGACTCCTTTTTTGCTCCCCATTCGGAATAGCTACTTCCTTGCTCCCATCTCGCTGGGGTGGTGAATCTGCTACCGTCTTTAGTCTGCACTTATAATCATAGAATCAAAGAATCTTAGAGTTGGAAGAGACCACAATGGCCATCAAGTCCAACCCCCTGCCGTGCAGGAACAAACACTCAAAGCATCCCCAGCAAATGGCCATCCAGCTTCCATTTAAAAACCTCCAAAGAAACAGACTCCGCCATGCTCCCAGGCAGCATATTCCACTGTTGAATGGCTCTTACCATCAGGAAGTTCTTCCTAATGTAGAGATGGAATCTCTTTTCCTATAGTTTGAATCCATTGCTCTGTGTCCTAGTTTCCAGAAGAGCAGAAAACAAGCTTGCTCCATCTTTTTTCTTTTTTCTTTTTTAGACATTAAAAAAATATCTCCGGCCCGACGACCAAATGGACTTCATCCTGACAGCCATCAAGGGCCTGAGGGACGACTCCATTTACAGCACCAAGGCCGCCGTCCATATGCTCAAAGCCATGCTGCGGGACCCCAAGCCCAATTTTGTAAAGGTGGGGGGAAAAAAAGGCTCACAGGAAGCACTGGGTTTCTTTCTCTCTTTTTTTGGAGAAGTAATTTTATTGAGAGTTTTCTAAGTACAGTAAAAAAGAAGAAAAAGGAAAATGGAAGGAAGAAGGAAAAGTAAGATGTAGGAAGAAATACGGAGCAAAAGAAAGCATGGCTTCCAACCTTGTTTTTGGCACTTGTGCATTGTTGTGTGATGTGTTATGCGCACACACACACAGAGGCTTGTATTCTTTTTCACATTTGCGGTACTTGCAGGCTGACTTTTCCTGAGCCCCACTTTGAGCAACTGTTGCTCCCGCCCTTAGGGACCTCACCCGCAGTCTGCGAACCGATGCCTTACTCCATTCACAGCAGTGGTGCTCGTTTTAGAATTGTGGGTTTGAAAGAACGAAATTGCAGGCTGAAAAAAATAAGTTTAGAATCCTGAACAGGAGGCACATTTGTGAAGGAAATACATAGCAATAACCTAATCCTTTCTAAACTAATCTAAAAGAGAAACGGCTGCGCGGAAGACATTGTGGCACATCCGTCCTCATCACAGGGGAGATGGAAAGAAAGAGCTTTGGGTTTCAGTTTGGGTTGGGTTTTTTTTCTTTCACAACCAAGACCAGTCCCGTAATTAACCCTGACTGAACCAGACAGTGTTATCTGCCCATAACATTCTTGGGATAGTCGGCTGAGAGAGGAAGCAAAGATAAGTAGCCAAGAAAGAGAAAAGATCTCAATCACTCTCTGTCTAAGCTATCTCATCCCTAGTGGACAAGAGAGCAGCAGGAACAAGGGCAGAAGCTGCTGTTTCTTCCAACAGTTACAAAGGTGATTTTACAAGAAATAGGTGGTGGCGAAGTCATTATGCACAATACCTTAAGCATCAACTACAGTCAGCCTTCCACATTTGCAGGTTTCACTTTCACGGATTTAGGGCCAGGGCCAGGCCCTGACATCTGGCAACCCATGGGGAAACAGCTAAGCATGACTTCCTTCTTGCCTTCCAGGTGCCTAAAGCCATCAAGTTCTTGTATTCCAACTTGGAGCACATCAGCCACGCTCAAGCCCGGCAGGAAGCCCTCCGGTTTCTCTGCCTGCTGGGAAACAGCCACCCGCCGGAGGTGGTGAAGGCTCTCCTCGCCCGCTCCCTTCAGTGCGACTGGTAAGAGAAGAAGAAGCCCCATGGGAATGGGGTGGGGAGAAAGTTCATCACCCTTCAGAGCTGCTCCTGGGAGCACAAAGGTTCCCGCTGGCATGACTGTCAAAGGCAAAGTGAATCTGTTGTGGGTTTTAGTCTGAACTTTAAAGGCACTATCCAAGGTGTCAAACTGTATTTCCAAGACAGGTTCAGGACCTTGGAGAGCTAAAAGCCCGCAGCAGTTTCGCAGCCCAGCTTGCGTGGGATCCATCCGCCTCCACTGGGTCCTGGATCTTAGATTGAGAGATTCAGTGCATCTCCTTCAGACCAAGGGGGGAATTTCCTTCTTACCAGAACGGGGCTAGACAAGAGATGTTATTGTTCACATTGGAGAGACACGTTTGCAGCAATGGCCAGTGGCTTCTGTGTCAGTGCAGAGGAGAAACTGCTCCAGATTTTACAGAGGGGACTTTAAAAAGAACTTTCCCAGAGGTTGAACTAATTTCAGCATTTTGGAGGGCTTCTTTAAGATCTGGACTGAAACGAAAAGTGCACTGACCGCTCCTCCCACATGGGATCCACCAGGCTCCACTGCCAGTTTGAATTCTTGCAGGTGATGCTATGCCCACGTTGGCAAGCCGTGAAGCAAACCATGCACTGGGCTTGTGGAGAAACAGAATGGAAATGTGCACGAGAGAGAGAGAAAACGCAAAAATGAAAGTACAGTCATCCCTCCACATTCGCTAGGGTTAGGAGCACAGGACTCCCGTGAATGTGTCGTGTCCCGTGTGTGTCCCGTGAAGTTATTCATGGTATAATGAATAACTCTAGGCCCTCCCAAACCATCTTTAACAGACACCAAAAAAAGTATGATCACTATATTCAACCCACCATGGATTCCTTTGAGGCCTCCGGGTTCCTTCCCAAGGCAGAAGTGGGGGGCTGGTGGGGCTTCCTGCCACCTCCACTGCTGCCCCACACCAGTTTTAAGAGGGACTTACAAGCCTTGTTTGCAGTTTCTCAGTCTCATAAGGCTTGCAGTCCCTATTAAAAATGGCATAGGGAGGCAGCAGAAGTGACAGCAAATAATCCATGAATAATCAAATCCGCAAAAGTGAAACCCGCAAATCTGGAGGCCTGACTGCAGTCATGTGGGTCCATGCCAATTAAAACAAAACCAAAGGACAGATGGGCAATACCTTTTTCTAAGACCAACTACAATAGCATGCAAATGTTTAAGTTCCCCAGGACTCCTCCTTAGGCAGGACAGTAAAAATATTAACAGGGAAGAAGCACAGAAGTCCAAATATTTGGCCAGATGTTTTACAAAACAGCTAGCCATGTTTTAGGATTTTTACACTTCATTCCCTTCTATCCTACTTTAAAAAAAAAAAACAATGCCTAATCTGAGGACGTGATCTGGAGAACTCAGAATCTTGTACAGTCTGCTGGACTTTTCATAGACTCATAGAATCATAGAGTTGAAAGAGACCACAAGGGTATCAAATCCAACCCCTTGCCATGCAGAATACACCACCAAACTTTTAAGTTTTGTAAGCAGCCTTGGGTCTTATGGCAGGAGAAAGCTGGGATATAAATTGAACAAATAAATAAAGAAAGTGTCTTGGGATGCTAGGAAGGTGGAATGCTCAGGGGTCCTAACTGAACAGCGTGGCAGAATACATTGGATGAGTTCGCTCGTGTCATTTACAGTTGCTCCATTTATTTTCTCTGTAAAAGGCTTAAAATTAACAGTTCAGTGTTGCTAAGCCTGCTTGCGTGCTACACAGCTGGAATACTTTGATACCCCTTGAACTGCCATGGAGCCTTCCTGTGGCATCCTGGGATCTGTAGTTCAGTGAAGTACTGAAAACTCTCTGCTAGTAAATTCTAGGGTTGTCCTTCAGAGGAGCAAATTAGAGCTCTCTAAGCAGAAATTTCTCAGTACCTCCGTTAATTCCATAGGATTAACTCAAGACCGTTAAAGTGACACCGAACTGCTTCAGTGGGGCAGTGTGGATCAATACGAAGGCCGTTGCATTTCTCGGAGCTTCTGCTCTGAGCCGGTTCAGGCAGCCACGTGTTTCATCTGCTGCAAATGCCACATACCCAGCCGCATACGTTTTCAGAAAAGCAATCCGCTGCAACCTCCGTATGTCAGGCGCGGACAGGTTGCGTGGCCAGCATTCCTTCCAGCCCCCCTTGCTGTTGTCTCCCCGCCTGTAGCTCTGCCGCAGCCATGTGGCACGCCCTGACCGCCTTCGCCGAACCGTCCTATAAGGTCCTGGATGTGCTGCAGTCCACCCTGCTGGAGCAGCCCCTCCAAGTCGCCAGTGCCGGGATGAAGCCTTCCCTCAGTTCTTTGGCTGTAAGTACGAAGGAAGCCCTCGGAAGTTCGTGGGCTCGCCAGAAGTCTACAGGAAACCTGAAGGCGCATGCACACGCACACTGATGTGGGCCTGAGCCACAAGGAGGGCATCAATAGCATAGCAGGCCCATGCAGTTTCTAAGGGCCTTTCCACACCACACTGTTATAGTGCTATTACTCCACTTTCAACATCCTGTGGAATCCTGGGGTTTGCAGTTTAGGGAGGGGCATCGAGAATTTTCAGCCAGAGAGCTCTTGGGCCTCAGGAAACTACACACCCCAGTTTTCCACAGGATGGTGAAAGTGGAATCATAGCACTATAAACAGTGTAGGGTGGAGAGGACCTAAGTCTTGTTCCTTGATCCAATTGGGGGGGTGTTGGGATGAAGGCAGAGCTTGGAGCTTCTGAAAAATTCTACTCTGTAAAGAAATCTCCCCACACGAGCCTGCCCGGGTTCTAAGATCTTCAAGAAACAGCCTTCTTTCAGTTCCATCATCTTCCTCAGCATGGCTGAGGAGGACACAAGGGAGAGCCTTCTCAGTCTCTGCTCCAAGACAGTGGAACTCCCTTCCACTGGAAGCCCAGTTAGGCCCCTCCCGAAACTGCAAACCCCAGGATTCCATAGGATGTTGAAAGTGGAATCATAACGCTATAACAGGCCAGTGCGGAAATGGCCTATGTCACGAATACATTATTATGTCAGCATACAAGCACTACACGTGCCCCTAGAGGGAGTCCCAAATTTTAATACCAGACCCCTCCCTAGGGGTGTGATTTTTAATATTAAAACGAAGCTTTATGAGGCTCTCGGTCACCCAAGTTCATCTCTTGTGGTCACTCCCGCTCCCCTTGGCCTCGTTTGGCCTCCTCCGGACGCTCGAACCCACGAAGTCTACCTCTCTGTCACACCTGCTGAGCCTACTCCGTTGGTTCGCTCTTTTACTATCTACCCATTGCTCTACTTGGCTTCCTGTCCTTCTAAGTTCTACCAGCTGGTTTTCCTGTTATCTGCGTCCCGCTGCAAGCAGGAGCATTCTTCTTCTTTTCCCTGGCCACATTGCTCTTTTTTTCCTAATCCAATGTGCCTGCTATTAAGCTATTCATTAATTATTTCCTCATTCCTATGCCCCGACGAAGGCACGTAACAAGAACAACGGTAGAGAGACTCAGCCCTCTAAGGTTTTCGGGGGGGCTAAAGGAGCCCCCTGGCATCCCACAGCGGCCCACTCTGGAAAAAAAAGATGGACAAATAAGACTGGACACATGACCTCCGCCTAGGCCTAGTGCTTGGTCTTCATGTCCGTGCAACAGTGGTGTAGCTCGGCGCAAGCAGGGTAGGGGTGGCAGCGGGCGTGGGCGGAGGAGCATGGGCAGAGTGTCGGCGCATGGCGGCACATAGGAGGGGCAATGAAACGCGGGGCATCGGCACACGTGGGAGGGGTGTCGGCACACAGGGAGGGGCAATGGCGCATATGAACAGATCAACAGCGTGCGGAGGAGGGGCAGTGGTCCATGGGGGGCCGGCAAGGAGCGGTGGCACCCCCAAAAAATTGCCGCCCAGGGTGCACCACCCTCCTCTCTCCCCCCCTCCCTACGCCACTACCCCGTGAGCTAAGCCGTGCCGACTTTCCTCGCAGGCAACCGCGGCCCTTTACGAGATCCTGAAGCGCCCGTCCCCGGCCTGCCGAGAGATCCTGAAGTCCACGTATCCCACTCTCTCCGTCTGCCTGCTCTGCCACGTCTCCTACACCCTCTACTTCTCGCCGCAGGAGATCGACACCTTTTGGAGGATCTGCATCCAGCAGAAGATCCCCACCCCTCTGATTCCGTTCAGGTGCCCACCCCTGGCTTCCCAGCAGCAGCCCCTCTCCTCGCAGTCCGGGCAGAGCAGTGCCGTGGCCTTTCCATTTTTTCTTTAAATGGAAATTTCCTGGGAATCCCTGGGAATGGCAGGATTCTTTGTCGTGGTCTCTGTGCCTCACACAACCGGGCCTCGCACCTACGCAGAACCATCCGCGGAATGTTCCAGGGCTGAGTAGCTTCTTGCGGAAATCCGGCCCCGTTCAGGCACGACGATAAATAGCAGAGGCGCATCTAGGGTGGGGCAGCAGGGTGCGTGTCCTGGGTGCCAGTGCCAGGGGGGCGCCAAAAAGCAGTGCTGGGAGCGGCCCTGGAGGAAGGGGCACGGCTTTCACGCGCGCCCCAGATGTGCTAAATACACCTCTGAAAAATAGAGACTGAGTTCTTCCCGAGGGGAGAGAAGGCTCTTTAGCCAAAGTTGGGGACCTTTGCGGGCTGATTCAAGACTCACCTGAAATTGCATAGACTACTCAGAATAGTCTGTGACAGACCTAATATTTTAGGTCTGGCCCCACATCTTTTCTTGAGGGTTCAGGGATAACCCTAATGCCGACCGTTACTCCCTCTCAGTTCCTTTTCATCCATCGTCAAGTTCCTTTTGGATTGTTCCAGTTCTCGTTGCAGTGGGCCCTCAGTATCTCCTAGGGCTTGCTTCCAGGACCCCCCTGGATACCAAAATTTGTGGGGTGTTAAAGTCCCGTGTTAAAGTCCCATTACGTACAGTGGTGTAGTAAAATGGTGTCTCTTATACAAAGTGGCAAAATCAAAGTTTGCCTTTGGGAACTTTTTTTTCCCCTGGAATATTTTCAAGCCATAGTTGGTTGAATCTGTAGTTACAGAATCCACAGATATGGAGGGCTGACTGTAGCTTCTTCAATATTCTTTTTTCTCCTACTGTTCAGATCTCTACTCTTTAATCTGTTCTCTTCTCTCTATTATTACAAAAACAAAAAGTAGAGTGAGTTATCCCGTTCACCCCTCTTCTCACCTTCCCTCCCCAACCTTGGTTGGTGGCCAGTTTTTGCATAGTCTCAAGGACACTTTTTGTGGGTGCCATTTATGCTCGCTCTCTCTGATAAGGATCTGGCTCTGCCCACCCGTCCCCCCAGGTCTGCCTTGAGGACCTTCAAAGCTCTGGTCAGGCGGGCCAGCGGAGGGGACGAGGCCCTCATCATGAACAAGAGGAGAGGCTCCGAGCTCCTGCTGCATCGTTCAACTCACCTGAAAGGAATCACTATCTTTGCCAGGTAAGCGTTGAAGCTGTTGAAGCCGGGAGGCCATAGAATCATAGAGTCATAGAGCTGGAAGAGACCTCAATAGCCATCAAGTCCAATCCCCTTCTGCCATGCAGGAACACCCATCAAAGCATTCCCAACAGATGGCTATCCAGCCTCTGTTTAAAAACCTCCAAAGAAGGAGACTCCACCACACTCCCAGGCAGCAGATTCTGCCACTGGATGGCTCTTGCCATCAGTAAGTTCCTCCTGATGTTTAGGTGGAATCTCTTCTGTAATTTGAAATCCATTGCTCCGTGTCCTGGTATCTGCAGCAGCAGAAAACAAGCTTGCTCCATCTTCAACATGACATCCCTTCAAATATTTAAACATGGCTACCACGTCACCTCTTAACCTTCTTTTTATACCCAGCTCCCTCAGCTGCTCCTCACAGGGCTTTATGGTTTCCAGGACTTTGACCAATTTGGTTGCCCTCCTCTGGACACGTTCCAGCTTGTCAGGAGCCTCCCCCGCCCGTGCTGCCAAAAAAGAGAACATCGCTGGGATCTCCTGGGCTGACTGTCCTTTCCTGCAAGGAATAGAGGGTTATCCTCCCCCTGCCTAATGGGAAGGATTTTGTCTCTGCAGGAGAGAAGGGTGCAGAAGGAAGGTTGCTGAACGGGGTATTCCTGTTCGCCTAGCAGGCAAGCTTTCCTACCCTCAGATGTCTCGGACTACAACCTCCTCCGTGCATTGTTGTTAATGGCCATCAAATTGACTTATGGTAGGGTCAGGATGGAGTGTAGGAGGATGCGAAGCTTGGAAAAGGTTCTTTAGGCTGTGGAGCACCACTCCCAGAATCCTCCAGCCAGTATGTCCACATGGCTATGTACCAGGGAATTTTGGGAGTTGTAGTCGATTGCCTAAATCCAAAAGGAGAATTGTGTAGTCCTCTGGATATCATTGGACTGCAACTCCCATCCTTAAGCCATTCCGAGAGTATTCGATGATGAGAAAGGCTGGCCATTGCACTCAAACAACTTGTGGAGAGCCACACGACTCCCACACCGGAGTTAGTCCCAACTAGAGCTGACCCACTCACTCAGTGAGAACTTGGCAAGCCCACATTGATGTAAGTTCAATTGTTTCTGTGGATCTGATTTAGTTGGGACTAGCAGTTGGATTTAACTGGAATCCAAAACTGGTAGCTCTTCCAAGCTTGCCAGGCGGGAGTAGCTCTTAAAGCTCAAAAAAAAAAAAAAAGGTAACTCTTCCAAGTTTGGGGGTGGGATGTCTCTGAAAGCAGGCTTCACCGGCTGCCTGGCTGGTTGCTGGAATGCCTAACAAGAGCACCCAATGCTGCAACATTTTGTTGTAGGGCCTGCTAGCAATGTTTCTATTTTTCATGCCAGAGCGCTGCTCAGAAACCAAGGGAGTGAACAGATGTTCCCCCAACTGATGGCCATTTTGGACACGAAAGAAGACAGGGCACACCTGACCGTGATGACTTTTTTGGTGGAGGTGAGCCTGCTGTGGCAGCTGACAGAGAAGGGAGGAATCGCCAGGGCAAGGCAAAGGATCACACGTCACGGGGGGGCGGGGAGGTGGACAGTCCACTCCATGTTTTATTCAGAACTTTAAGGGAGCTTTCCAAGACGATAAATCACACCGTTGCCCACTGCCAAAGTGGGTACAGGACTTTGGATCGTTCCTGTGAAGTCTGGACTAAACCACAGAACAGATTCACCAGCTTTCCCCATTGATATAGAAGTCTCTGGCTTCCAGTGGGTGGAAAAAGCCACGGCCAGCTGAACAAATCAAGGAGCATCTTTGTGCTCAGAGAGCTGCACAGAACTTGAAAAAAGTGGCTTTGTTAGCGAATTGTGATGTTGAGCATTGGAATGCTCAGCCTGATGTTCCCGTGCCGCCTGCAGCTGCAACACACTTCGATGTGTGGGGTGCATCCATGCCCATCTGGGCAGAAAGCAAAACCACGCATAATGCTCAATCATGCACCATGTACAACTCCGCTACCAGCCTCCTGAAGTGCATGTGGACATTCCACCTCAGACAAAAATGTCCAACCACTTCCATAGGGAAACTTATCCATGCATAAGATGCTAATAAGATTCATGTTGGAGATTGCATACCAACCGTCCCCAAGAGGAAAGCCATCAAAACCTGTGCAAGTTCTGCACAGGAGAATGACATTGAACTCAGTGCAGCAGCTTCACAAGGATGTAAGCTCCGGCCTGGGAGTGTGCATGTCACTGGCATCTGCCCATTAGATCTTGCTAGACGTGCAAAAGTGTGCAAGGGGGCTTCCTGTTCCAGGAGGGCATTGCCAAAGAAACAGGGTTGCTGGAGAGACATGTGTCACATGCTGGGGACAGGACAGGCTGGACTGGAAAGGAATAGAAGAGATATGCAGAAGTAACTAGGGTATAATATGCCATGAGCAACAGATGTGTGTGTGTGTGTGTGTGTGTGTATTGTAGAAATAGAGGTTGGCATCCTGTTATTTATGATGTCATATGTTAGACTATCTATCTATCTATCTATTCATATATATATATTCTAAAAACACTAAAATTCTACTAATACGTAAGAGGAAAGGAAAAAACAGCATAAAAAGAATGTGAAACATATGAATTAGAAATTAAAAAGGAGAGGAGGAGGAATCATAGAATCATAGAGCTGAAAGAGACCTCAAGAGCCATCCAGTCCAACCCTCCTGCCATGGAGGAATACACCCTCAAGGCACTCCCAACAGATGGCCATCCAACCTCTGTTTAAAAACCTCCAAAGGAGGAGACTCCACTACACTCCCAGGCAGCACATTCCACTGTTAAACTGCTCTTGCTATCAGAAAGTTGTTCTAATACTTAGATGGAATCTCTTTTCTTGTAGTTTGAACAGGAAACATTGAACATTGCTCCGTGTCCTAGTCTCTGGAGCAGCAGAAAACAGGCTTGCTCCGTCCTCCATATGACATCCCTTCAAATATCTAAACATAGCTGTCATGTTGCCTCTTAACCTTCTCTTCTCCATGCTAAACATTCTTTCTGTCACATCTCAATGTATGTTACATTTATGTGCTAAATGGTATTTCATTTTCTAATCTTAATACTAAATGGTACTTCCTGACTTTATTAGGCAACATTAACATTCACTACTTAACCCATTGATTGTCCTACGTCATCCTTGTGTGGAATGCCAATGTCGCAGAATGGAACGCACATCTGATGTGATGTGAGAGGGACTTTTGGCCCCAGAAAGCAAAAAATGCTGGAGAATGGTGCCAGTCCTGCTTTTTGCTTCTCCCTTTCCAGGTCCTTGAGAGAAACAGCCTCAAGGATGAGGCTGTCGAAGAGGCCATCCAACAGCTGTGCAAGCAACTGAGGGCACAGAGGGTTGAGCTGAGATCCATGGCACTCAGCGGCATGCTCCACTTGACCGCCTATCCCGAGAAGGTGAGTGGCAGAGATGGAGAGGCATTGCAGCAGATCCCGCCTGCTGCTGGCGGGACAGTGAATCCATTCTGAGCTTTAGTCCAGACTTCGAAGGATCAGTCCAAGGTGCTGTCCTCCCTCAGATTATGTTCCACACTTGGGCTAGCTCTTTTAAAGTTCAGACTAAAACCCGGAGCAGACCCACTGCCCCACTAACATGGAAGCCACTGACCATGTCTGCCTTCCAGCTCCTCCTCCCTCTCTCCAGTACTGCCCCAGCTTTGATGACGCAGGCCTTAGAAAAGGTACTCCTTAATGCCTGGTTGGAGAAGCAGAACGAAATCCTACTGCAGAAGTGGGAACTTGTTCCTCTCCAGCTGTGTTTGATCTTCAGCTGCCAACTGGTGTGATTCAGTGTGGCAGATCACCATCATCACCATCATCATCACCACCACCATGTCTCCTTCTGGGTACCACAGTTCAGGAAGGCTACTGACAAGCCTTCTTGAACTCGTTAGAGAAGGGCAACCAAGATGATCAAAGGTCTGGAAACCAAGCCTTCTGAGGAATGACTGATGGAGCTGCATATGTTCAGCTTGGAGAAGAGAAGGCTAAGAGGTGATATAATAGCCATCTTTAAGTACCTGAAGTGATGTCAGGTAGAAGATAGAATAATAGAATCACAGAATCATCGAATCATCAAATCATACAGTTGGAAGAGACCCCAGGGGCGATCCAGTCCAATCCCCTGCTATGCAGGAACAAAGCATTCCTGACAGATGGCCATCCAGCCCCTGCTTAAAAACCCCCAAAGGAGAAGACTCCCCCACACTCCCAGGCAGCATATTCCACTGCCGGACAGCCCTGACTGTCAGGAAGTTCTTCCTGAGGTTCAGGTGGAATCTCCTTTCCTGCAGCTTGAATCCATTGCTCCTTGTCCTGGTCTCTGGAGCAGCGGAGAACAAACCTGCGTCCTCCTCAACATGACATCCCTTCAGATATTTAAACCTGGCTATCATGTCCCCTCTTCACCTTCTCGTCTGCAGACTAAACATCCCCAGCTCCCTAAGCCGCTCCTCCTAGGGCTTCATGGCTTCCAGACCCTTCACCATTTTGGTCGCCCTCCTCTGGACACGCTCCAGCTTGTCGATATCCTTCCTGAAATGAGGTGCTCAGAACTGGACACAGGATTCCAGATGAGGTCTGACCAAAACAGAATAGAGTGCTACTATTATGGAGCCAGCTTGTTTTCCAGGGCCTGGAACATGAGCCAGTGGATTCAAATTATAAGGGAAGAGATTCCACCTAAACAGGAGGAAGAAATTTGCTGTAAGAGCTGTTTGATGGTGGAATAATAGACTGCCTTAGGTAGTGGATTCTCCCTCTTTGGCGATCTTTGGACAGCAGTTGGATGGGAACTTCTTGGGTGTTTTCTCTGTGTATTCCTGCATGGCAGAAGGGGGTTGGACTAGGTGGCTGTTGCAGCCCCTTCCAGCTCTAAGTTTCCATGATTCTGTGAATATCCTCATCCCATGGCCACTGGCTGGGCCAGATTCCGGGCAATGGGTAGGGCATTTTTAGGAATTATAGGTCAAAATCCTGTCGGTGAGATAGAATCATAAACTCATAACGTTGGAAGAGACCCCAAGGGCCATCCAGTCCAGCCCCCTTCTACAATGCAGAAAGACACAATCAAAGTGCTCCCTTTCACAGAGGGCCACCCAGCCTCTGTTTAAAAGCCTCCAAAGAAGGAGACTCCACCACACTCCCAGGCACCATATTCCACTGTTGAGCAGCTCTTACCATAAGAAAGTTCTTCCTTACATTTAGGTGGGATTTCTTTTCTGTACTTGCCAGACGGATGAGATAGGAGCAGGTCCTCTCATGGGCGGCATAGGTGAGGATAAGTGGAAATCCATACAGTTTACTCTATGCTGAGATGAGGTAAGCCCTCAGCTGTAGTAAAAAAAAAAAAAAAAAATGCAATTATTCCAAGCTCTACAGTGATGATGGTGATCAGCCAGGTCCAGCCACATCATTAGTTCTTCTAGCTCAGTATTGATTACTCACAAATGGCAGAGAAGCTCTCTGGAGCTTGAGGCAGAGGGGATTTTAAGAGGGGCTTTTAAGAAGGGATATCAGAGTTTGGAATCATAGAGAATGTTTGCTCCATTGTTGATGGGGCAGTAAATCTACTGTAGGTTTCAGTGTGAACTTTAATGGAGATACCCAAGGTGCTGAACCCTGAACTTCCAAATAGGTTCAGCACCTTCACTATCCCTAAAACAGTGAATGGATACATCACCCCTCAATCCTTGGAGCCAGCAGTCTCTGATATTGGAGCCTTCTGCACATGCTCTACTCGTGATCCATTCTGCTACATTTCTAGTATATGCGAAAGAAGCAGGAAGGAGGGAATGGTGGTGAGGAATTATTTGCAAATGAACTAGAAGATGCAGCTTTGGGTTTTTCCATACGGACATTGTTTATGCTGCCAATCCCAAGGCAATGTTTGGTAGATTCCACTTTTGTCCTCCTGAATGGACTGTCTGTGTAGAATAGGGGAGATGTAGGCTCAGGACCTTGGATAGCTCCGTAGAAGCCTGAAATGAAGCCTGTCACAGATTCACCACGCCCGTACCACCAGCCACCCCGCTGACAGGGACTTCCCTCTGTACGGCCATCGCGTATTCTGTTCCTAGCTAAAGGCAGCCAGGAGGAAGGGAAGCCCTTTATTGAACTGACTTTTTGCTTCCTTGGAAATGTTTTGACTCAGCCTTACATTTGGGTCCCACAGATGGCTAAATTCAAACACGCCCTGCCGGATATCCTTGCCAGGCTGAGGGAGGCAAACCGAGACATCAACGTGAAGGCCCTCAAGCTCCTGCCGCATGTCTTGAGGAGGCTGGAGAGTGAGGAACTGAACGTCTTCACGGTGGAGGTGGCTTGCCGGGTGATCCCTCTTTTTGATGACGTGAGTACTGGCCAGCCGGGATCAAGGCAACACCAACCCACCTGGGTGGCCAAAAGATCTAGGCCAAGTTCCTCTGTCTCACGCTTGCCAGGTCAGTGGAATGGGAATAGATCAGTTTATTGCGTTAATAACTGGTTCAAACAATTAGAAATGATAACAGTTATAAATACTCCAGTATGTTGGGAGTTAGAGTTTCCCAGGGTGTAAGCCCTTTGGGAGAAATTCTATGAAAGGTAAAACTGTTAGGAATCAGCCTTCTTTTATAGCGGAGTAACAGAAAAAGCATGTCCCAATCTCTGTGTGGCTTCCCTGAACTGAAAGTGACTTAGAAAGCAAAACCAGGCAGGCAGTTTCAGATTATAACCTTAGGAAAAGGTTACTAATGAATTTTACAATTACATATGCATTGGGGAGCCTAGATCCTAACTAGCTAACAAAAAGGTTAGGTAAGATATTAGCTTCATTTTTAACTCACCATCTTATTAAGGCATGGTCAGAGGGAAGGTAGTCAGAGGTGTACGGATGGGGGGCGATGAGGACGGTCTGCTCCATGTGGCAAGTTTTTGGGGGGGTGCCCAGCACAACGTGGCCACACCCCTTGCACAATGTGGTCACACACACCCCCGTGCAACATGGCCACGCCCCTGCCCCTCCGCCTCCCCTTGCTCCACCCCCCCCAAGCTCCAAGCTACATGGCTGAAGGTAGTAGAAGCAAAATGGCAAAGAGGGCAAAGAAAGAGAAGTGTGGTCTTTTATGTAAGGCCAATGACCCTGAGGTCTATCCTGGGTCACATGGTCTGGTCACCCGGATACCATAGCCATGTATTTAAATAACACAAAGAGCAAGAGATGAGGCTATAGGTGGGAAAGCAAAAGGTTTTGACATTCAAAGAAGCTCTAAGCTAGATAATCCCCCCCCTGCCCTGGAATAAGAATGAGGGGAGAGAGAATACTAGAATTTTCCAGCACAATTATGATAAAAGACATTGTCATGTCCCATTCATATTAAAGTTATGTGAAACCCAAATTAAACATATGCCATCCAGAAAATGAACACTTCCCCCTCTTTCCATCTATTTTTTCGGTTAAGTTGGCAGCCTTGGATGCAAAGAGGGCAACCTTCTGAGACGCACAGTGATTAGAACCACTCAAAAAGAAAGTGCATTTCTTTGTCACAGCCCAGTTTCTCATGCAATTCAAAAAGGAGCCCAGATAATGCTCCCTACAGCTTGGATATAAATGGTACTTGAGTAGATAATGTGCCAAGTCTTCCATTGCTTGCACGCTGCATATTCACAGCCTATCTGTGAGTGGAATCCCTGGTATCCTCACTGGAGGATCCCTGTGTCCATCATCTCAAACCAGAGACAAGTAAAAGCAATATGTTGATTTGTTTTTCATTTCAAGAAGCAGATATTTCTCTCTTGAATTGTGACTGGGCTCTAGCTACCCATTTTAAAGGCCTAGAGGTAGATAAAGGGGCAATATCAGCTTGGGCTTTGGTGTCACGAATTCTCCCAACTGAAATTTTTGTAGTAGGTATAAATCTACCCTTATGTAGCTAACACAGTTATGCTATACCACGCTTCTCCTGAACACTATCATCATGCAATAAATAGCCATGTTTAAATATCTGAAGGGTTGTCGTATAGAAGAGGTGTCAGGGTTGTTCTAGATCTCGCAGAATTCTGCATCGACCAGGCAAGTTGCATGTCCTACACATAGGCTTGTAGCAGCCCTCTCAGGGTGACAGCTGTCTTCTGCTTGCATGGGCCAGTGTAGCCTTTACTAGTGGAGACTTGTTCCTTTGAAATCTGTAGGGATGAAATATCTGCCCCAGCACTTAGTCTGAATTTTTTAAAAAGCTATAGAAAGGTACTAAGTTGTTTTTGTTTTGTTTTTTGTTTTTGTTTTTTGTTTTGAGGGGATAAGGTGTTGCATCTTGGTGAGTTCCTTTAAACATTGGGCTAAATGTCAATACCAACCCCACTGTCAGAGTTCAACTCCCAGCCTGTGTTTATCAGCCAGCAAGGGAAGGAAAGCAGTAGTACTTGCCCAAGAGGAGGCGGCATTGGGGAGTGTCCAACGCTAACAATTAAGTAGAAGTACTGAGCTGAAGTCAAGGTCAATCCAAAAGTCCAGAGGTCCATCCACAAGGTCAAGCGAGTCGGAACACAAGGGTTGTGGGAGCTTGGGTAGCGATTTGCTACAAGCAAACAGCAGCCCATGCTGACAGATTTATATAGCCGAGGAAAACAGGCGTTTCTCATCATTATTCTGTTTTCTCAGTCTCACCAAAATGGCTTCCCTCTGAGCTGCTCTTTTTTGTTTCCTCCATGACTGAAGGCTGGGGGGCAAAGGTGGATCTAATTCCTCTAAATCATTGCTGGTCCCTTCTCCCTCTGGCCCTGGCTGCAACAACTCTGTCTCAGCCTGTCTTTCAGCTGATGGGGGTGTTGGCAAGATAGTTTGGTCTACCACTGGCTCTGTTTCTGGCACAATCAATTGCTCATCGACCTCTGAGCCGTCATCTATCACACCCACCACCACCACACAGAGATCTGAGCCCCTGAGCTCCAACTGAATTTCCAACTGCTTCTTGGCACAGGCGTCTAACAAGGTGAGGCTAGCCGCCGTCTCTACCTTCAGCTGCCTCTTTGAACTCATCCAAAAGGGAGGCAAGGAGCATATGAAAGAGTTTGCCCTGCAAAGCCTGGTGCCCTTGATGGTCCACCTCTATGATGAGAGCACCCCGGTGACCCAGGTAAGCTGAGGACCCTACAATGCAGGAAAAATCAGTCAAGTTTTCCCAACCTGGACTCCATAGTAGGTGGGTCTCAGGAGGCATGCTGTCAGGAACCGAATTCACACACACAAATGTAACAGTGCAAATACACTATTTATTAGGAGTGTGATACATAGTACAGGACTTCAGTGAGCGAACTGCAGGCAATTAGCAAAATCCAAAACGTTAAAAGCAACGAGTTTCTCATCCCGCCCACAAGAGACTTCGGAGTTGTAGTTTCAGCCTGGCAGTGCTTATCACTACATTCCTAGCTTTGTTTATCTAACGGTCTCTGGTTCTCATACCTTGTTACAAGCAAGCTGCTAATTAACTCCTACTACATGTCCCATAATTGAAATATGGAGGCCTACCCGACACATGCTGCCTGTCATATGTGTTTGTTGGATATGCATTAGTATATCTGGTTGAATAGATCAGCTGATTTAGATATTGCTATAGCCTGCTAAAGTGCTACTCAATATCAGTTGCTAATTGCTCATTACAACCATGTATCCGGTTGAACCTCAATAAGGCAGGGATTTCCAAACGGTGTACTGCAACACGTTAGTGTGTCGCCTGAAGTGCGTAGGTGTGTCGCCTACAATATCGGAAAGGTATGTATGTTATTATTTATGAATGTATGTTATTATTTATAAATTTATATTTAAAATATATGAAAGGTTTTCATGAGATACGTTTTGTCCCCATACAGTTTGTTATTACAATCTACGTATGTAACTGTATCTCTTATAAGGGATTAGTTTAACCTCTGGTTTGCTAGTAAAACTGAATTACTGTGTCGCGAAATGATGCATGTCTGAAAAAGTGTGTCATCAACATGAAAAGTTTGGAAAGCCCTGCAGCAAGGTATTCCAGGGCACCAAATGGTTAATTGCTTTATTGTTCATTGCTAAAATATATCTGGCAAGGGGGAGAAGATCAGAGGGGTAATACAAAAATATTGGAAAGGTCTTATGGGAACTGACAATGCTCAAGCTAAGATGACAGGAACTTGCTTCTGCTTCAAGGATAAAAGGTATATAAACAACAGAGGGTCTGGGAAAATGCCTTATTTGTGGGATCATGTGAAATTTATAACTTTTACCAATCACTGCTATGAGTGTCTAAATTTGTATGCTTAGGAATAAAATCTGTAACCACCAGATATGTGATAGTCTCAGCAACTTTCCAGGAAGGTTGCTGACTTGCGTGCCTTGCTACACTTCTGTTTTAACTCTGAGTGAAGTTTGTGAAGTGCAAGTTATCCAGGACATGATAGGGGTCAAAAGAGGGATGAGTTCTAAAATCCTTCTCAGCATCTGGGCAGCAAGCACTAACAGCTGTCCTGTGGCACTGGGAGGGCTACTTCATATTTAGTAGGTCTGCTAGATAGTTTAACTCAGTTGGCAGTTCCAGGGAAGCTGAAGAAGGGATCAGTGGCTGGGAACACACAGAGGAGTAGGCTTTCCTAGTTGTGGTTATTGCCATGCCCTGCTTCCAGAACATGGACTCTGACTCAGAGTCTGAAACGGGGGCATGCCAGAGGCTGAAATGGGGCATACCAGGACCTGCTGTACAGGAAGAGGTTACAGTGCCACAGACAGAACAGGGGACAAACAGCAGAGAGTCCTGCCCCTTCAGACACAGAAGAGCACTTACCAGTACCCACCTTTGCTGAGCACAGACAACAAAGAGAGAGCCTATCTCAATCCCAGAGAATTTATAACTGGTAACAGTTACTCAGGCAACAGCTGTGTTAGGTGGCTGACCTATATAGCTGCTGCTCTTTTCCTCCAGCAATTGTCAGAGCTTATCTGACCTCTCTGTTTCCTGGATGTCCTGCTGAATTCTGTATTACCCTGACTGACTCTGGACTTGCATACCTTAGAATTCTGTTGGGCTTTATTTTTGACTGTCTGCTTACTAAATAAAAGTCAGCAATGAGCCAAGAACTATTCAGTTTATTTTGTTTGAGTTATCAGCTGTGCTGCTGAGGCTAAGATAGGACACTTGTTAATTGTCATCAAGTTGACTTCGATTTCTAATAAGCCTATCATGGGGTTTTCTTGACAAGATTTGTTCAGAGAGGGTTTGGTTTTGTCTCCTTCTGAGGCTGAGAAAGTGTGGTTTCCCCAAGGTCACCCAATAGGTTTCCATGGCTGAGTGGGGATTCAAACCGTGGTCTCCAGAGCCTTAGTCCAACACCCAAATCACCTTACCTTCTACCTTACAATAGCATTGCTATCTTTTCTATTGCTTCATGTCTTCTCATGATCTATCCAAAGTATAATAGGGTGCATCCAGACAGATTGAAAAGTCCCTGATTTTGTTCCTGTTCTGTCTGATTTTCTACTAGGTTAAAATAAACCACCCTGCAGAGCTGGTATAAAAAGTCCTTGATTGTATTGGGAGCTGTGAGAAAAGATTCTGGGATAAACAGAATGTATGTGGATCTCCAAAAATAAAACCAGAAAGAACAAAATCTGGGACTTTGTAGCCTTTTTAATCAGTTAAGATGCACTCTCAGTTTAGACATCTTAGCCTCTAGGGAGATTTAAGGCCTGATTTACTTTTGTGAACCCATTGATTTGTCTCTTTGAGAGCCCATGGTATTCGCAGTTGATTTTCTTCCCATCAGTTGATTTTCTTCCCATCAGCCTTTTTCAATGTCCAGCTTTCCCACCCATGCCTAGAAATCTGAAATACAAATGACACAGACAATCCTGACTTCAGTATTCAATGATGTGTCTTTACCCTTGAGGATCTTGTCTAGTTCCTTCATAGCTGCCCTTCCAAGTCCTAATCTTCTTCTGATTTCTTGCATGGTTCAGTTTCCTTTGTTTTCTTCTGCATAGTGCAAGCCAGTGTGGCATAGTGGTTTGAGCATGGGACTGCAGCTCTGGAGACCAGGGTTTGAATCCCCATTCAGCCATGGAAACCCACTGGGTGACTGTAGGCAAGTCACACTCTCTCAACCTCAGGGGGAAGCATAAGGCAAACCCCCTCTGAACTCATCTTCCAAGAAAACCCCATGACAGGCTTGCTTTAGGGTTGCCATAAGTCAGAAATTACTTGAAGACACAAAACAGTAGTACATCCATCCTCCATTGGCTTTGTCTGGTAAGCGAGTGCATCCTAGTCCACAGAATCCATTGGGTGGCTACGAGGAACTGGAGTGTAATCCATGGGATAGTCTGGGCAGAATGCATTGTTTCTACCAGTTCTACCATTGGCTATGAGGGGAAGCTGCAGCCTATCAGCAAAAGGGCTGTAATGCTTTTCTCTACCATAGACCACCTTCTGCATCTGGGGGGCTTCCCGCGCTACACTGTTCCAGTGCTATTATTCTACTTTCAACATCCCATGGAATCCTGGGGTTTGCAGTTCAGGAAGGGGCATTTAGAATCCTCAGCCAGAGAGCGCTTGGGCCTCAGGAAACTACAAACCCCAGAATTCCACAGGATGCTGAAAGTGGAATAATAGCACTGTAACTGTGTAGGGTGGAAACGGCCTATGTTTGCCACCAATAAAGCTGTTTTTACAGCAGTGATGCTGTGAAGGAGAACCTGGGCCCGGCTGGCTGAAGGCAGCCAATCAAAGCTGAGGGAATGCTGTGAAACGTGGACCAGTAGGAAGGAAATGTTACAAAAGCTGAGGCTTGTCTCTGTCAGAAGGCAGATGGGGAAAAGATGGCACAAAGACAGGGGACAGATTTCGGAGAGAGAGGAGGAGACGGAATAGAGAGGGGAGAGTCAGACAGAGGGAAGAACTGACTCTGGTTTGGGGGAGCTACGAATGCTTGAGAAGCGTGAACGTGTTATTTTCTGTCTCTTAATAAACTCCCACTTGTTATTCTTTGTTTAAACTGTCCTTGGCTGTCTCTATCAAGCCTGATAAAGAGTCAGGCCATACTTACCACAATGAGACGATAAAACAACACAGCCACTAGTCCATACTAGGGGGTCAACCTTGAGGCCCAATCCAGGAAGGGTTTAAGGGGCCAGACTACAAGGTGATTGGCAGGACCCCAGAGTTGGAACTGCAACACAAGCCTGGCAATGGGATCCCTCACATATGTTTGTTAGTGCTCAGTACCAAAGTCTTGGGGAGGCAAGGCACTGCACCCTCTTCCAGCTCTGACTGGGGATCTCCAGATACGTTGGATGTGCTACTTGTTGGGAATAGCGACCTTTTGCCTGCCCCGTTCAAACTTCTGCCTAGCATGTTAATTGCTCTGATTTTCTCTTTGAAGGGTTCCAGGAAGTATTAATACAGGAAGCCCACGCTTTTTGATGCTTCGTTATCTGACGACTTGCTCTTTCATGTCCAAATTAAGGGCAAGTTCCATTCATTCCATTCATTGGATGGAGTCTCTGCACTTTCATAATTTCTTCTTGCCTACGGAGGCTCACTTGGGACCGCTCACGTACACGTGCTGCTTGCAAAGCAAGCTGAGGTGGGGGACGGCACTAAGCCGGCTGAGAGACTTTGGACCTTATCACGCTGAACTGTTATAGTGCTATTATTCCACTTTAACTGCCATGCCAATATCTCATGGAATCCTGGGGTTTGCAATTTAGGGAGGGGCGTCTAGAATTCTCAACCAGAGAGTTCCAGCGTCTCACCAAACTACAAAGCCCAGATTTCCACAGAGTGCAGCCAGGACAATTAAAGTGGAATAATTGCACTATAACAATGTAGTGTGATAAGGCCCTGTGCAAGCACCACGCATGTGGTCAGTCCCCAGCGAGCCTCCGAAAGTCCTTCCTGCTCCCTCCAGTATTGTACATGGGCTCCACTTTTCAACCAATTCTGTTTTCTGGGAGCGTTCCATTTACTAGCCTGTCAGATGAGCCAAGGAAGGCTGTACGGCAGAACATGCTCTTCCCTTTTTCTGCAGGCCTGCTGGACTGCCCTGAGGAGAGTCGACCGCTTTCTGAAATCTTTCATCCAACTATCAATCCAGGACAATGACGCCTGGAGTTTCTGCACCAGCCTGGTGAGTGGTTTCTGTTTGTCTCCAGTGGACCCTCCTCCCAAAGCAAATGGGTCCTTGTCACCGCCGTGGCCCAATAGTAGCAAGCTGTCGACCGATGTAGAAAGGGTTAATGTGTATCAGTGAACTTACCAGATTTTTTTTCATTAACTTGGCAGGCTGCATCTGGGAAAAGCTAAGAAGACTGAGACCTTTTCCGCACTACACTCTTATAGCGCAATGATTCCACTTTCAACATCCTCTGGAATCCTGAGGTTTGCAGTTTCGGGAGGGGCCGGCAGTCATTGCACTGTAACAGGCTAGTGCGGAAATGGCCAGAGAAAGCAAACTTCTAAGGAACTCTGCTGCACGTGCTTATCTTCATTACTTGCATAGCTAATACAAGTAGTGGAAAGATACAAGGAAAGAGTTGAAAGCGTACAAAGGCATACAAAAAGGAGGCACTTTGGTTCACCGTTTTAGAGCCCACGCTGAACCTTTCCGCACTACATTGTTATGGTGCTATTATTTCATTTTCAACATCCTATGGAATCCTGGGGTTTGAAGTTTAGGAGGGAGGGCATTTTAGGATTCTCAGCCAGAGTGCTCTTTGGCCTCAGGAGACTACAAACCCCAGAATTCGACAGGATATTGAAAGTGGAATAATAGCACTAAAACAGTGTAGTGCAGAAAGGCCTCCTTTTGCATACCATGTGCTGCATTACCTCCCACCAATAAAGCAGTAATGTGTGTCAGTTTGGGGAGCGACATTCAGTTCTGGGGCCATTTCCGCACGACACTCTTATAGCGGGATGATTCCACCTTCAATCTCCTATGGAATCCTGGGGTTTGCAGTTCCTTTGTTTGGTTCTGGCCTATATAATCCCAGAGAGTTTGTTTGGTTCTGGCCTATATAATCCCAGAGAGTTATCTTCCAGGTGCATCCCAACTCAAGGGACCCATTATCAAGCCATGGGGATGTGGGACATTGCACTGGGATCATCTGGATGCGATTCATCATTTACAGGCCTGAATCATACCTCTTACTGTGAAGGGACAGTGGAGCCCATTAGCTAAAGCAGGCGTGGGAAGCCCCCTCAGTCTCCCATAGCCCCCAAATCTCATTTTTTTTAAAAAAAAAAATGGTGCATTTTGTGGCTTCTTTGCTCCCTTGAAATCACAGACAGCTGCCCAAACACATGATAGCATGCAAAATGCCCCAGTTCCTACAAACATTGATGTTTTCGTGTGTCTTCAAGTTATTTCCAACTTACTATCCCCAAATACTTCCATTCTACTCTATTTGTCCTCTCAAAATGGCAACAGGAAGCGATACAATCATTTTCTGTCACCATTTTGAGGAGGACTGCAGAGAAAGGCAAAGGTATTTGGCCCTGCTGTGTGTGGAGAGGAGGTGGCTCCTGGCCTTATGCAGTTGCTCACCCCACCCTAAAAGGCTGAGCTGCTTTCCTTTGCCATAGACCACTGGCTACATCCATTTATCACCGATAAAATTGATCTTACAGCAACGGTATGTGTCATTTTTCAATAGCAAACAAGGTTCTGAGGGAGGCCTCAAACTGTAGCCGGTTCCAGCTCAGAATGCCTATGTTTGCTGAATGCTGATGCCAGTGTTTCTCCGTTGGAAAATTCTAGCATTCTCCCTCTTCTCCTCCCTTGATCTAGGACAAACAGGGCTTAGCTAACACAGGGTTAATTTTCCTTTGCATGTAAAAGCTCTCTGGTCTCTCACCTAAAGTCTCAACTGCTGCTTTGAGTTATTAAAATGATTGGCTATGGTGTCCAGATCATGTGACCCAGGATACAAACTGGAGTCAGTGGTTGGCCTTCCATAGAAGACCACGCCTCTCTCTTTTTTTCCCTTCTTGCAATCTTGCTTCTAGCAACTTGTCGCTACTATGCTAGCTTCTCCACTAAGAAGTTGGTGAGTTAAGAATGAAGTTACTATCTTCCCTAATCCTTTTGTTAGTAAGTTAGCATCTAGTTTCTACAATGTGTATGTAATTGTAAAGTTTATCATTAAATTTTTTAAATTTGGAAGCTGAAACTGCCTGCCTTGTTTTGCTTTCCGAGTCAGTCTCAGTTCAGGGAAGCCACACAGAGATTGGGACATGCTTTTTCTACAACTCTGCTAAAAGAAAGCCAATTCCTAACAGCTTTAGCTTTCATAGAATTTCCCCAAAGGGCTAATACCCTGGGAAACTCTACTTCCCAACATCCTCCTTGCTTGCTTGTGAGGAATAGGTTGGTTGTTGTTCTTTAAGGAACAAGACAATGAGCAATTCCTCTGTCACACACTCCACCTCTCCTTTGGCTCCCACCTCACAGGTGAAGCGCTACAGAGAACAAGCAGAAAGTATCTTTTTGGAGGAGGCATTTAATTACGTGGAAAACTCCCGGCACTCTCTGAGGGAGGCAGCCATCAAGCTCTTAGGTGAGCATTATTTTAATCATTACTATTATTAATATTCACAGTAGTAGTGTTATAGCTCCTCAATGTATTTTAAAGGGTCTTTTAGCAAACGTACAACACACACACCAGCTAGCGATCAAGGGGTAATTAATCCCCTCTGGGTTTTCGTCTGAACTTTAAATGGGTTGTCCGAAGCCTGAATCTAATCTTGGGATAGGATTCGTCACTTTAATAGTTCTTTTCAAGTTCAAACACATGGCTGGAGCAGATTCAGCACTCCAAGGGCGTGGGAGCCCCCGGCTGCCGCTGACCAGTTCCCTGCCCCACATAGCCTACAGTCTACCTTTCAACAGAGGAAACCAGAGAGAGAGGGAGAAGGGAACTGGGGCAGGTGTGAGCAAATTCAGCAACATATCTTAAGATAAGAGGGTTAAAGAGAGAAAAAGTATCTCTGAAAGGGCCAGATTTTGGTCCTGTACAAACAGATTTTATTTTGGAGATCTCCCTGATCTTTTTCCCACCCCAAAGTACTCCCAGAGAACTCTTGGCATTGCCAAAGATTTTTCATTCACACTCCCCAGGTCAATTTAGGTTAACCCACTATTTGCCAAAATGAGACGTCCCTCTCTAGACCTGTCTGTTTGTGTTATCCCAGAATTAGCTAAGATGGTCACATTCAAGAAGAACACAGTGACTGTTCCCAGGACAGCCAATTGAATCGAGGTCACGCAAAGGAAAGAGGGACACTAGCAATAAAAGAAAGTGATGCTAATGCTTAACTAGTGTAATATTGATAATCCTTTAACACTTTGACAATAACTCCTGAATAATGATTAAAAAGGGCTCAGTGGAAACTGATGGAAGTCCATTTCTGAAATATTGGCTGAATCTTAATGTGGCACGTGATCAATGGGATGAGGAGGAGAAAGAACATAACAGAGGAAGGAGGGAAACCAGAGATATTTCAAGAAAGAATTTGGGTGCAAAACCACCAACATGTAGGTAAAATCAAAACAAAGAGAACTAGAAAGTCACAATACTTCTAGGGATTTTTTTTCCTTTCTGGATAACCCCTTAGGGCCCATCCAGAATGCAGAAAAGTTTCAGAAATTGCACCGTATGGACGGCGTCTATTTTAAAGATAAGAACAAGTGTCTTTTAGACCCCTCCCTAAACTGCAAAGCCCAGGATTCCATAGGGTGTTGAAAGTGGAATAATAGCACTATAACAGTCTAGTGTGGAAGTGGCCTGTGGAAGATTAAGGGCTAATATACATATAGGCTTGTTTACATTCATATGACGATTCCTTACCAGCATAGGATTGGTATCCTCATAGTGTAAAAGTTTGTCTTCTCTACTGTTATGACCCACTGTATAGCCAGGAGGCTGCGTCAGGCATCATAGCTATGAGACATGGCTGCGACAGTCTCCGATACAACTCCCCAACCCACCTTTTTCAGATAGATGGAGAACAGGGGAAGCAGCACACAAGCATCCAGCCATTTTCCTACAGCTAGAGGCCCAGCAGAACTACGGTCCCAGCAGATGCTGTCGTTGGTTTGCAACCAGCTACGGGAAAATTGTGGGACTCTTGCGTGCCGCTCTCTGCACTGTCTCTGACCAAGAAATGGTCAGGTTTGAGGGTTGTGGGGAGCTTCATAGAGTTATCTTCCTAATGTTTAGATGGAGTCTCTTGTCCTGAAGTTTGAAACCATTGCTCCATGTCCTACTCTCTGGAGCAGCAGAAATCAAGCTTGCTCCAACCTCTGTATGACATCCCTTCGAATATTTGAACACGGCTATCACGTCACCTCTTAATCTGCTCTTCTCCAGGCTAAACATACTCAGCTCTCTGAGCCGCTCGTCAGAGGGCTTCATGGTTTCTGGGCCTTCGACCATTTTGGTTGTCCTCCTCTGGACATGTTCCAGCTTGTCAATATCCTTCTTGAACTGTGGTGCCCAGAACTGGATATAGCTTCAGACGAGAAAATGTGGATTTGGGGGAGATTGAGGTCATTGCAAAGTCAATAAACAAGTCTGATCTGCACAACAACCAAAACAATGAGTTATGACAGTGTAAAACCCTGACTTATGCCATCGTAATTCATCAGTGGGATGCCAGCCTACGTATTATTTATTTGTGTGCATGTGTTATAGCATGGGTATTCAGTTTCTAATTTTGTAATTAATTCTAGTTTTGCATAAAGAACAATACAGTTTCTTTCAGCTTATTGGCGTGGATGTATTTGATTCCATCTGCCATTTTTATAGATAACATTTCTGGGGAGGGGATAGTTCTTCCTAGCCATAAAACCTCTGGATGTTCCTATCCCCAGAAATCATTGCTCAGGAGACAAATCGCAAGGAAACAGTAACCGCCATTGCAGCCGGTGAGTGGAGCTTATACTCGATAATCCATTTGGCAGTTCTTCTTTGCATGGGTCTTGCTGTCTCCCCTGTCTCTCCTACTCACTGTGGGGAGTGGGGAGCAGAGTTTAAGAAAAAGTTCCTTCTGGAGACTACAACTCCCAGAGCTACAGTTGGAGTCCATGGCTGGGTGCCTGCTTGGAGCTGGTGGAGCATAAAGTTCATCTAGCTCACTTCTGGGCAGATACAAGCACTATGAAAAGAGGGTGAAGGAATTTTCCTGTTGTGCCCCTGTGGACAATTAGTAGTCATATGGGGTTGGGGGGTACAGTTGTACCTGAGTGCCACCTGGCAGCCTTTGCAACACCTGGCAAAACTGTTGCATAAGGAGGTACTGGAAGGCTCCTTACACGACATTGGGAAAAGTAGTTATGATAGAATAATGTCTGATTACGCTAGCGTGAAAGCACAAATGGATTCTGGCCTCCCCCTCCCAAAGGTAACTTTTCTAAGTTCTGAGTGTGGACTAGCTAGCTCAGCTAGACCATTTCCACACTAGACTGTTATAGTGCTATTACAAACCCTAGAATTCCACAGGATGTGGAATGTGGAATAGTATCACTATAACAGTATAGTGTGGAAAAGCCTTATTTTTTTGCCCTGGTGGCTGAATATTTTCATGTCTCACATACGGCATCTAAATCTACGATATTTCAAATGTTCTGATTTTGCAGGGACGACGAATCCTCATGCCACTTTTTCAGCTGCTTTTAAAATGTCCCAGCTTCTCTCTCCTCCTCCCACTTACCCTCTTTGTCCTCAGCTTGCTTCAGGTGCCGCAAACTGTGTTCAAAAGGCAAAAGCAGTTTGCAAGCAATTAACTCAGCAGCAGTTGCGTAGGGACGGGAGGTGGAGGAGCAGTCCGCCCCGGGAGGCAGTGTTTTTGGGGCCTCCCAGCCCATAGCCAAGCCGCATGTGCCCTAGCCACACCCACACACACCCTGGCCACATCCCCACGTGCCCTGGCCACGCCCCCACGCACCACGGCCGTGCCCCTTGCACCATTTTCCCACCCGTCCCCACACTCCAAGCTCCGCCACGGCTCAGCAGGCAGAGATGAGAGAGAGAGCCAGAATCTTGCCTTTCCCAGTAGGCTCAGGCAAAAGCACACTGCTGCAGCCTCTCCTAATTTTGTGTTCTCCCTCATTAATAACTTTCCCCATCTTGACCACACCCAGGTGTCGCTTGGCTACACGTCCTGGTTTTTATTTCTGAAATGATGGTAGTGCGGCTATTCTCTGCTTTTCATTTCTTCTCCATTTAGTCCTGAACCTTAAGAGTGTGGAAGCCAAGGCCTCGGACATGTACTTGGCTGCATCAGAGGTGATAGAGACCGTGGGACGTGAGCCTTCAGAAAACGCCTTTGGGAGATTCTTCCACAGAATCAGAATGATCTGGAGGAGATAGAAAACGGTTTCCCCTTGGGAAGGGAAAAGGTAAATATGAAGAGAGGAAGGGCTGAGCTTGCTATGTTCTCCCTTCCCTTTTTCCACCTGTTGTCAGGAGGAATGGGTCTTGTCGTAAGGTATCCGACGCATGTATTAGAATACATCGGGAAGTCGGCATCTATTGACTGTCAATAGATGATTGCAACAATGGCCATTTCCACACTAGACTGTTATAGTGCTTTTATTCCACTTTCAACCTCCTATGGAATCCTGGGGTTTGCAGTTTAGGGAGGTTGATAGGAGGTTGAAAGTGGAATAAGAGCACTGTAACAGTCTAGTGCAGAAATTAGGAAAGTGTCTTTTAAGCTTGTTCATGTATTCCGGTGTATCAAATGGTTAATTGTTTTATGCTGTATCCGGTGGCGGGGGGGAAAGATTGGAGCAGGGAAAAACCAAAACACCAAAAAGTACTGCAAAAACTGGAAGTGTTCAGAGATAAGGGGCAGGAAAGGTGTTCCAGTCTCAAGGATGAAAAAAGGGTAAACAAATGCAAGTCTGGGAAATGTCTAAAGATGCAAGGGGATGTTACATTTATGATCCTCGCCAATCACAGCTTCGTGCGCCTAAATTTGTATGGAAAGGTATAAAACCTGTAAATGACACGTATGCTTCAGTCTCAGAAACTTTGGATGAAGTTACATTGTGTTGCTTGCTTTGCTACAATTAAATGCTGCTGTTTAATTCTGAGTAGAATTTGTGGTTTACGAGTTAGGCAGGACGTGACACCTGTAGATTTGGATGAAAAGAAACTGAGAAGCCAAGGAAGGAACCAACAGTAAACCAGGGCCGGATTGAAAATGGTTTAGTTGGTGCATTTGTGCCAGGGCCATTACTGGCTACGGACCAGTTGTTGTTGTGTGCCTCCAAGTAATTTTGGACATATGACAACCCTAAGGCAAAGCTATCGTAAGCTTTTCTTGGCAAGATTTGTTCAGAGGGACTTTGCTGTTGTCTCTTTCTGAGACTGAGAGAGTGTGACTTGCCCAAAGTCACCCAGTGGGGAGGGGCTTCCCTAGCTGAGTGGAGATACACGATTATATTTGCACTGCTGTCTATTGCATTATTTAATTTCTATGCCACTATTTCTAGAACAATGAGTGGGGGTGAGTCAGTGTGGTTTGGGCATAGGACTGTGATCCTGGCCAAGGTTCAGAGGAGGAAAAGAGGATTATGGGAGTCTGTGGAGGGAGGAACTGAGCAAGCCTGGCTGAAAGCAGACAAGCACAGCTCAGGGAATGTTGTGAAGGGAGGGTCTGTGGGGAGGAAATGTTACAAAACCTGAGGCTTGTCTCTGTCAGAGGGCAGATGGGGAAACGCTGAGGCAGGGAACAGATTTCTGAGAGAGAGGAAGAGACAGAATAGAGGCAGGAGAGGCAAGGAGAGGGAGGAACTGACTCTGGTTTTGGGGGAAAGACTGACTGTGGCCATTTCTGCACTAGACTGTTATAGCACTGTTATCCCATTTTCCACATCCTATGGAATCCTGGGGTTTACAGTTACTTTTGCAGTTACACAGCAAGCTTTTGAGTTCGTGGTTCAAGGGTTTAGTGTATTATTTTCTTGTTTCTTACTAAACTACTTGTTTGTTCTTACCACCATTTTTGTCTGTTCCTATTAAGTTTGGTAGAGGGTCTGGTCACACTGACGACAGTCCTCCCTCCACATTTGCATGTTTGACCTTCACGAACTTGATTATTCACGAGGCGACCGCTTCCCTCTCCCTTTCTCCCCCTCCTGTTCCCCTACCTTCTGCCCAGGCGCACGTGTCTTCCTTCCACAGACCTGGGCAAAAGGCAAGCAAATGGCAGGGGCAGCCCCAAGCTCGTGTCTCCCCCATCATGTTGCTGCCTCTCCCATTCATGCGTCTATCACCCGGGTGCCTGGAAGGCAGCGCACCCAGGCAAAAGACAAGTAAGTGGGGCGGGGAAAGCACACGTGGCTGCTGCACCCTTCCATTCATTTACCTATCACCTGGGCACCTGGAAGGCAGCACA
Source organism: Cyclura pinguis (assembly GCA_030412105.1). Taxonomy (NCBI): domain Eukaryota; kingdom Metazoa; phylum Chordata; class Lepidosauria; order Squamata; family Iguanidae; genus Cyclura; species Cyclura pinguis. The sequence continues at coordinate 5,092,296 of CM059601.1, forward strand.
CCTGGGCAAACTGCAAGTGAATGTGAGGGGGAGCCCTGGAAGAGAATGGGAAGGGGGAGAGCTCACTTGGGCAGGGATGGAGTTATTTGTGTTTGTGTTTTTTTTAAACTTTCATGAGGGTTCTGTGCCCCAAACCCTCATGAAAGCTGAGGGGCCACTGTATGACAAACCCCCCCGAGCAACACAGCCACTGGTCCACAATAGGGGCCTGAGTACCCAACCCGGGAAGGGATTAAGTCGGAGGTGGGGCAAGGTGAGGAACTCAGAGTTGGAACTGCGGGCCCACCTTGCAAGGGGATCTGTCACCGGGACCACAATGAAGTTACGAACCATCCACTTACAGGCTCTTTCCTTCAAACAGTTTCTTACAAGCTGATCTTCCCAATGGCACTGGGTCAACAGTTATGTGAATCCAGGGCCTGGAGGAGGAACAGCCCTGTGTCATCCCTCACTTGCAGTGTCTCCATTTCTCCTTTGAATCCAGCTCTTCATTTTACCCTTGTCTGCTGGCACATCTTCCTGTTCTTTGGCCTGACTGAGTCACCTCCAGTCTGCTTTTCCACCACCACCCCAATCCTTTGCCCTCCAGGTGCACCGGACAGGGAAGGTGAGAGTTACAGCAGTCACGTAGGGACGTGGGGGCAGGGGGCGATTCGCCCCGGGTGGCGATGTTTTTGGGGTGTCCCGGCCTGTAACCGTGCCCCCACACACCGCAGCCACGTCCCTGTGCGCAGTGGCACCGCCCCACTGCACACACTCTGAGCTCCACCACTGAGTTGCAGTCTCCTGGGCCAGCATCCTGTTAGTTATGACTGTGTGTACATGCACACGCAAGTCATACGAGATGAATTATTTGTCGTAGTGCAACAGATGTATCCCACTAACAGCAGCAAAAGCAGATCTGCATACACAGTGATGTTGTGCATTGCGGTTCTGCATAGTGCATGGTTGCTGTGTGTTATGATTGTGCACTGTGCATTCGACATTGTGGTTGCACGTTCTGCATCGTAGCTGCACGTTATGCATGGCAGTTGCGTGTTGTGGCTGCACGTTGCACAACAGCACTCGATCATTGACATTGCCATTCTGGATGGGGATTGTGTAAGGTAGGCGTAGGGCATCTCCACACGTGGATATTTACGCTGTGCTGGGGGGTATCTTGGAATGCAGCTGTGGAGGGCCACATGCCGGAGAAAGATAGTGTAAGTCCTGTTCAACTCAAACCAGAGTCTGTCCTGGAATTTCTCTGCTTGGAAACAGGTCCACTTTTGATTTCCCAGAACTGACTTTGTTTCTGTTTCTTTAACCTAGGCTGACCATACCGATTGCTCTGCGTTATCGTCCTTGGGTCCGAATCACGGTTCTGAGATTCTGCCTACCTACCTGAAGCATAAGGATCTGTTCCAGTTGAACCTCTTAACCCCCTTCAACATCCACAGGTCCCTCTTCTTCCCATCTCATAGAATTCCTTGCTCGGATAAGAGGGTACTACTTCCGAGCCCAGCGAGTTCAGTCACAAGGCCAAGGCATTTGTTTTCCCCACTGAAATCATTCCATGGCCATTTCCACACTAGACTGTTACAGCGCTACCGTTCTACTTCCAACATCCTATGGAATCCTGGAGTTTGCAGTTTAGGGAGGGGCCTCAAAGGCCCCAGGATTCCATAGGATGTTGAAAGCGGAACAGTAGCGCTGTAACAGTCTAGTGCAGAAATGACTCACGATTCTCTCTTGCCTGTGGAGGTTATAGCCCTTGGGATAGAGGCTCTCTAAACCAACTGTAGCCCTCCAGATGTTTTTGGACTTCATCTCCTACAGTCCCTTGTCATTGGTCATGATAATTAGAGCTGATGGGAGTTGTAGGCCAAAAATATATATATATATATGAGGGAAAGGGGCAGGGTCAGATGCCCCTCCTCTAAATGCAATGAGGACTGTGTTTATTATGAAAATGCTGGTTTCACCTTCAGGTTCCTCAAGTTTACTGAGGGGTGTATTGTTTGTAATATTTACATCCCGTCGTCCTTTTATCAAGGCAAATCCAATGCAGTGTACAGAATAAAAACAGAATCTAAATGTAGCTGCTGCTCCTATATCCAGATACAACGTGGTCCATGGCCTTGGATCTTTCACCACCACCACCCTCCGCTGTCCAGATACCTCCTCCGTAGGTATCTTCTACTGAGCCTGAGCCTTGGCCCACCTAGCCCAACATTGCCAACCCAGAGGGTTCAGGCAGGGTTCTCTCTGAAGCTCCACTATGCCAGAAGATGCTGGCCGCGGGAGCGGGTGTGATGGATGATGGCTGTGAGGTCGAGGAGCAACTGATTGTGGCAGGAACAGAGCCAGCGATTGACCAAACCAACTTGCAAACGTTCCCGGCAGTTGGAGGACAAGCGGAGGCAGAGTTGCCCCGACCAGCTCCAGAGGAAGAAGGAACCAGCAGCGATTTGGAAGAATTACAGTCACCTGAGCCCCTTGGCCGCCAGTCCCGAAGGAGGCTGAAACGGGCAGCTCAGAGGGAAGCTGCGTTGGCCAGATTAAGGAAGCAATGACGAGGAACACCTGTTCTCTGTGGCTATTTAGGTCTGTCAGCGTGGCTTGCTCTTTGCTTGTAGCAAATCAAGCCTCACGCCCCTTGTGTTCTGGCTCCCTTGACCCCTCTGAACGGACCTCTGCTTTGTAGACTGTTGGACTGGACTTTCGACCTGGCTCAGCTCTGCAGTTGCCTTAATAGTTGTTATATCAGACATTCCTCATTGCCTCCTCCTCCTCCTCGCAGCAAGCATTCTCGCCTCCTCCCCCTTGCTGGCAGTGAGGCACAGGCAGGGAGTTGGACTCCGACATTGGGGAACTTCTACAAACACAAATAGGAAGTTCCTTATGCTGTACCAGAACCTTGATCCATCAAACTCCACATTGTCAACCCTGACTGGCAGCGAGGGCTGTCCAAGGTTTGAGGCAGAAACCTTTCCTAACCATACAAGGTTAGGAGGTGCTCTTCTGGAGAAGAGAAAGTTGAGATGTGGCATGATAGCCATGTTTAAATACATGAAAGGATGTCGCATGGAAGGTGGGGCAAGCTTATTTTCTGCTGCTCCAGAGACGAGAACATGGAGCAGTGGCTTCAAACGACAGAGAAGGAGATTCTACCTAAATATTAGGAAGAACTCCTAATGCTGCTCTTCTTACCAACTGCTACTTCGTGGTCCGAATCTCCTCCCCAACGCATTCCTCCCTCCCTGCCCATGCTGACTGTACTAAGCATAAGCAGCAGGTCTTCTGGAGGCTTGAAAGCTGCTGGGGGCCAGGAGGAGAGTCCAGACCTGTGCAGGTAGAGCCACACTCTGGTGTAAGGTCTTGGCCAGTACACTTGGTGACACCTGAAATCACGCAATACTAGCGACCTACTGCTCTGTCTTCTTGCACTAGGTTTTACCTGTCTTAAGGGCACACCTTCTTATGCCCAGCTCTACAACTGTGATAATAAAACCAAAAAGAGGTAAAGAAGAGTAGGAGATCTTTTATTCAGCAACTCAATCCTTCCAGCCTTAAAGGCAATAACTTTCCAGTTGAGCCCCTGCATAAAACAGAGGAGCAAAAAGGTTTCTTAGCAGTCTGTTAAGTCCAACAGGAAAATCTCCAAGGCTGATCTGTTGTAAAGCGAGGTCTAGTGGAGAAGGAGCAAGAGGAATCTCTCAATCTGTCAAGAAGAAAGCAGAAACATTGGGATTTTTCCTCAAAAGAAAATTCCGGCCAATGGCTATTAGCAGTAGCGCTTGCTAAATAGAACTTGCATTCATAGGAGCAATTTAACTTTCACTACCAGTTGATAAAAGTAAGCAAGAGAGGGAGGGAGGTATTTTTCAAACTTTACTTACAAATCAAATCCCATCTGGATCACTCTAACACATTCTACATGGGGCTGCCTTTGACAAGTGCTTGGAAACTTCAGCTGGCCCAAAGAGTTGCAGCCACGTTGCTAAAGAGGCTGGTTACAGGGAGCATACCACGTCCACGCTGCAAAAGCTCCACTGGCTGAGAGTCTGTTTCCGAGCACAATTCAAAGTGCCAGTTATGACCTATAAAGCTCTATATGGCTTGGGTCTAGGCTAGGCCAAGGACCATATCTTCCCATATTTTCTGGAGAGGCCTTTCTCTCTTTCCCACCATCATCACAGGTACCTCTGGTGGGAAGACAGAAGAGGGCCTTCTCGGTGACTGCCCCCAGACTCTGGAACTCCCTTCCCAGATTGGTTCTCCTTGTTCTCTTTCCGTAGTTAAATGAAAATTTTTGCTTAGCAGGCCTTTGAAGACTGATTGACTGCTCATAGGTAAAGAGCCTTTAATAATGGGCTGTATGGTCTCTATCTGTCTCCCCCTGGCCTCAATTAATGGGCATATTTTAATTGCTTTTAATTCTACTTATAGTTGAGTTATATTTTAACTTTTGTATGATGTATAGTTTCAGCCCATTTCCGCACTACACTCTTATAGTGCGATGATTCCACTTTCGACATCCTATGGAATCCTGAGGTTTGCAGTTTCGGGAGGGGCCAGCCGGCCCCTCCCGAAACTGCAAACCCCAGGATTCCATAGGATGTCGAAAGTGGAATCATCACGCTGTAAGAGTGTAGTGCGGAAATGGCCTTAGTTGAGCTGGGGAAAATGGTGGAATATAAATAAATAATAAAACTAACAACATCAATTATTTGTGAGTCTTGAGCCCTCTCCTCGACTAGACATGTCCTTGACCTGACGCAAGAACCTTAGATCCTCAATACTGCAAAATCCCCCTTTTTTATCTCCACCAGAGCTGTTCTTGCTTAGGTACTAGTGAAAAGGGTGAATGTTTGAAAGTCGGATAGACGTCACAGTTGAAGCGGAGGTTATGCGTGAGGATCTGCAAGCACCCTTGGTGAGCCTGTCAGACAGGAACACAGTCTCACCTCTTTCATTGCTGTCCGGCTCCTCTTCGGATGATATGACTGTTGATTTCAAGAAAAACAAGAAACCTTTGATTTGTGTCAAACAGGGACAGAGACCCTACATCAGAGTTCATAGACTCATAGAGTTGGAAGAGACCCCAGTTGGAAGAGACTCCAGCCCAACCCCATTCTGCCATGCAGGAACTCCCATCAAAGCACTCCCGACAAATGGCCATCCAGCCTCTCTTTAAAGACCTCCGAAGAAGGAGGAGACTCCGTCACGCTTCCAGGCAGGACATTCCACTGCCAGACAGCTCTGACCATCAGGAAGGTCTTCCTGAGGTTCAGGTGGATTTTTTTTAAAAATTCACTTACCTCTTTACAAGCACTTCTTGAGGAAATATTGAAGCATTTCTTTGCTTAAAGAATGTACCACCAAAGTGTGTTAAGCAAAAGAGCTAAAACGTCACAGGAGTGCTGGATTGGCACTAGGCAGGAATCCCTGGCCATTTCCGCACAAGACTGTTATAGCGCTATGATTCTACTTTCAACATCCTATGGAATCCTGGGGTTTGCAGTTGGCCCCTCCCGAAACTGCAAACCCCAGGGTTCCATAGGATGTTGAAAATGGAATCATACCGCTATAACAGTCTCGTGTGGAAATGGCCTCTGAGTGATAGCAGCCATGGATATAACTTCTTGGTGTCTGGCTGAGCATAGTGTAAATCTCTGCATGTGCAGTTATGCACCACTTGTGCTAATTGCCTCTTGTGCTGAAGAGCCAGAGTGCACATCTGAATGTGAGACCGTGTGCACAACTCATGCACGTCATAGGCGTAAATGGCACTGTCTGTGCAACTCCACTACTGCTGAATGAATGAACTGAATGGCGTGATAGCCATGTTTAAATATTTGAAGGGATGGAAGGTGGAGTAAGCTTGCCACACGGAAGGTGGGGCAAGCTGATCCTCTGCTGCTCGAGATAAGGACATGAAGCAGTGGATTCTAATTACAGGAAAAGAGATTTCACCTAAACACTAGGAAGAAGTTCTTGTCCATAAGAGCAAGTCAAGAGTGGAATAAGCTGCCTGGGACTGTGTCTCCTTATTTGGAGGTTTGTGAAGAGAGGCTGGATGGCCATCTGTTAGGAGTGACAGAATCCTAGAGTTGGAAGAAACCACAGGGGCCATTCAGTCCAACCTCCTTCTGCCACGCAGGAAGACACCATTAAAGCACTCCCTTTGACAGAGGGCACTCCAGCCTCTCTTTAAAAACCTCCAAAGAAAGAGACTGTACCACACTCCCAGGCAGCAGAGTATTCCACTATGGAACTGCTCTTACCATCAGGAAGTTTTTCCTGATATGTAGGTGGAATCTCTCTTCCTGTCTTTTCATAGAAATCACAGAAATGTAGAGTTGGAAGAGACCACACGGGCCATCCAGTCCAACCCCCTGCCATGCAGGAACACCCTCAAAGCACTCCCGACAGATAGCCATCCAGCCTCTGCTCAAAAACCTCCAAGGAAGGAGACTCCACCACACTCCGAGGCAGCAGATTCCACTGCCGGACAGCCCTGACCGTCAGGAAGTTCTTCCTGAGGTTCAGGTGGAATCTCCTTTCCTGCAGCTTGAATCCATTGCTCCTTGTCCTGGTCTGTGGAGCAGCAGAAAACAAGCCCTTTCCCTCCTCTACATGGCATCCCTTCAAAGATTTAAACACGTCCTTCATGTCCCCTCTTAACCTTCTCTTCTGCAGACTAAACATACCCAGCTCTCTAAGTCTATCCTCATAGGGCATGGCTTCCAGGCCCCTCACCATTTTGGTCGCCCTCCTCTGGACCAATGCTCCATCTTCTAGTCCAGAGCTTTCCAAACTGTGTGTCATGACACATTAGTGTATGGGCTGCAGTGTGTAGGTGTGCCACACAAACATAACAAGTGGAGGGACTGCCTCTCCTGCCAACGTGGTGGGCCAGGCTCAGGTGGAGGGGCTGCCTCCCCTGCCGCTGCCACAGCTGCCCCAGGCCAAGGAAGACCCCCAGTGAGGGCCGCGGCGGTGGCAGGCCAGGCTCGGGTGCAGGGGCTGCCTCCACTTACTGAATTGCTTACTGAATGAGTGATGTGTGTCTAAAAAGTGTGTCACCAAAATGAAAAGTTTGGAAAGCTCCGTTCTAGTCTCTGGAGCAGCAGAAAAGTCCCACATCTTCCATATGACATCCCTTCAAATATTTAAATATCATTGCCATGGCCACTCTTCACAGGGAATGGTTTGATAGCTTCGTTAGAGTCCAGAGTAAACCGTGGAGTGGATTCACTATCCCACTAACAGGGACTGTAGGCTTTTCCTCTTATGACGACTGGATACTCACCCTGGACTGGACGCCTGTATCCATCACAACCAATCTTGGGTCTCTTCTGGTGGTACTTATCACAGAACTGTCCTTTTCCAGCTTGGTTACAACACCAATCATAGAGTTTCAACTCTTCATCTAGAGAAATCAAAAAAGGAAAAGAAGGGCAATGATGGCAGCATGATTTGGTAAAGCCAGCTTGGCATAGTGGTTTGAGTGTTGGGCCACTTCCACACTAGACTGTTATAGTGCTATTATTCCACTTTCGACATCGTATGGTTAGGTGTGCCTTAAGACAGAAATAGCTTGAAGGCACACAACAACGCCTGATTTGGGCAGAGGGCGGGGATCCTGGAAGACTGTACTCTGCTAGATTTAGGGCTACAAACTACTGTATTCTTTGTAATCTCTCTTGTTAAAATGTTGCATCACAAATTCCTTATCTTTGGCACTCTTCTAGTTTTAAGTGACCAGTCAAGGCTTGGTCAGAGCACAAAGAAAAGAAAAGCAAGCTGAAGATAACTTTTGTATATACCACCCCATGGTATTGCACATCGGAAAATATCAACCTGAATCCAACTGCTGATGTCCCAACTAGAGTAGACCCATTGAAGCAATGGCATTTATATAGATGTTGGCTTAACACATAGGCCAACTGATTCAGTAGGTTTCCTCTAGCTGGAAATAGCGAAGAGATTTTGGCTCATTGAGTATACATAGTATAACAGCAGTTTGGTGCCAAAAAGAAAGTAAATATTTCAGAAACTTGCATTTAATTGTTTCTGGAAATCCATCCAGAGACAGATCAGTAGCGAAACCATAATTTCATGTACAAAAGCACAAAGAAGTGGCTTTCAGGAGTGTGGATGCATGGTTGCAGACATTATATTAAGGTCATATAGCTGTCTCTTTAGAGAGGCTGGTTTGAGCACTGGACTACAGCTTTGGAGACCTGAGTTTGAATCCCCACTTGGCCATGGAAACCCGAGGGTAACCTTGGGCAAGTCACACTCTCTCGGCCTCAGAGGAAGGCAAAGGCAAAACCCCACTGAACAAATTCTGCCAAGAAAACCCTGTAACAGGTTCGCCTTACTGTTGACATAAGTCAGAATACACAACAGCAAAGCTGCCTCTTTATGGAACAAGAAAGACGACTAGGGGATGAAGCAAGAAGGAAGTATAGCCTCAGTATAGCAGTCTAGATAGCAATAATCAGTTATTCCAACAAAACAGGAAGTGATAGTCAAGATTTAGCTGGTTGTCCTCCTGCCTATTACCCCCTGTCGGTTACTTTTACAAGTGCTGGAGCTCAGATGCCTTCCAACGTGTCTTACCGTTGTAGGAGGAGTTTCTCCTAGAACCTCTCCAGATTCTCTCCTGATGACCTTCCACAAACTGACCGTTGCTGTTCTTGTAGAGACACCGGATCCCAGCACCATACTTGTTTGGGAGAGAGGAATACAGCATAGTGAAGCGAGAGTCCAGGAAACCTGCAAGAATGGAAGATGTCAGTTCCGTGCAATGGATGTTTTAGCTGGGGTTGGGGGACATGGATATGTAGGGAGAAAACACTCTCCAGCTTTCCCCAGATGAACAAGAGGGGCACTTTGGAAACTTTACAATGCCCATCTTCTCAAATGCTTTATCACTGCTACAGAATTACAGGGGAAACTTTGACAAGAGGGACCTTGATTCTTTGAGGCTTCTTCCTCCAACAAAGGTAAAACCCTGATTTGGACTGGCAATTTTTACCTATACAGCACCTAAACTTTCTTCCAGATGTAATAGTACAAGGACTTCGAGAGAAATTCAGTGTTCTCTGCCTAAGAAAGGGGGAGTTAGATTTACACAGGGCAGGGGCAGTCTGGATATCAAGGGAAGTTACTTTTCTGTTGCTAATGGAACTGAAATTTTAGTACTTGTCTTTTATTAACCTTTGTCCCCAGTCCCCACATGGTCAAGAAGACCTGAATAGGGCTGGTGATAACAAGGAGATTTCAAGGTCTCTCATTCGTAGGATTGCTATAAGTTGAAGTTGACTTGATGGCACTTAACAACAATAATCACAGTGCTAGGTTTCCCCTTTAACCACCATGGCAACATCCTATGGAATCCTGGGATCTGTAGTTCGGAGACCTTGAGTGCCTCCCTAGACTACAAACCCAAAGGTTCCATAGGATGTTGCCCTAGCAGCTAAAGTGGAATCATAACTCCGTGGCGGTGAAAGGGTCCTTGATAACCAGCTGGTGGCTTGAACGTTAGTGAGGACAGTGAATCCACTCCAGATTTTAGTCTGAATTTCAAGGGAGCTATCCAAAATGGTGAACCTTGTCCCTAAAAAGCTATAGCACCCTTATTGTCTCCTTTAAAGTTTGAACTGAAATCCAGAGCAGGTTCACCATTCCCATCAGAGGCACCTTAAGCACTTGAGCCCAATGCTGAAAGCTACACGGTCGCTTATGCACCCTCCATATAATGTACCTTTTTTGCTGCGGGTAAAGCGGCCGTCTGACAGTCCCTGTTGCAGAGAGCAAGGGCAGGAGGGCAGCTGCTGGTTCCAGGCAGCCGGCTCTCTCTCGTGGCTCAGCCAGTCCAGGCATCTCTGCCCATAGTTCATGCGGATGCGGCTCTCCAGCTTGTAGTTCCATAGACCTCGCACGCCTGGAGGGAAATACAAAGGGTAGAAGGATATTGTTCAGCAGGCTGGACAAAGTTCAAACTAAATTTCAAGTTGTACTTTATAAACATTTTGAAGGCGATGGGGTCTCCTAAAGGGAGAATCATAGAGCTGGAAGAGACCACTGGGTCCAAGCCCCTTCTGCCATGCAGGAGGACACCATCAAAGCACTCCCAACAGATGGCCATCCAGGCTCTCTTTAAAAACCTCCAAAGAAGGAGACTTTACTTCACTCCTAGACAGCAGGATAGTCTACTGTTGGACTGCACTTACCATCAGGAAGTTCTGCCTAAAGTTTAGGTGGAATTACTCTTCCTGTAGTTCGAAGCCATTGCTCCATGTCCTAGACTCTGAAGCAGCATAAAACAAGCTTGCTCCATCTTCATATGATATCCCTTCAAATATTTAAACATGACTATCATGTTGCCTCTTAACCTTCTCTTCTCCAGGCTAAACATACCCAGCTCCCTAAGCCTCTCCCCACAGGGCTTCATGGTTTCCTGGCCTTGTACCATTGTGGTCGCCCTCCTCTGGACACATTCCGGGTTGTCAATATCCTTCCTGAACTGTGGTGCCCAGAACTGGACACAGGATTCCAGGTGAGGTCTGACCAAAACAGAATAGAAGAGTACTATCACTTCCTTTGACCTAGGCTCCATGTTCCTTGAATCACCTTGGCTTTTTTAGCTGCCAAAAGCACTGCTTTTAGATGACGAAGCACAGAGACTGAGCACAGCTTAATCTGGTCTTTGTGATGCCAAAGGATGTGCTAGCAACCACTGCTTCCACGGAGCTGCTGCAGTGGCCACTGAGTTTTTGAAATGGCAGATGGATGCTGTGGGCACCTATGAGAGTTCCTATTTATCCCCACCTCTGCCACACAATGTGAGGACCACCTGCTGTCCCACCACTCTGGCATCGAATATGTGGACCTTCTAGATTCCCTCCTGTGAGAGACATTGTTCATCAAATCCCACCACTGGACACCACCACCCTCGAGCATTTGTTGCCACCACAGACATTGAGTGTCTGAACTCAGGCATTCCAATATCCCTTAGATAGCATTCTCAGAGGCACAAATATAAAATACAAAGATAAATTTCATCGAATCATAGAATCCTTGAGTTGGAAGAGACCCCAAGGCTCACCCAGTCCAACCCCCTTCTGCCCTGGAAGAGCGGCTTAGGGAGCTGGGTATGTTTAGTCTGCAGAAGAGAAGGTTAAGAGGGGACGTGATAGCCATGTTTAAATGTTTGAAAGGATGTCATATTAAAGAGGGAGCGGGCTTGTTTTCTGCTGCTCCAGAGACTAGGACAAGGAGCAATGGATTCAAGCTACAGGAGAAGAGATTCCACCTGAATCTCAGGAAGAACTTCCTGATGGTAAGAGCACTTCAACAGTAGACTACACAGTGTCCCTTGGAGTGGGACGGAGTCTCCTTCTTTGGAGGTTTCTAAACAGAGGCTGGATGGCCACTGGATGGCCCTTGGAGTCTCTTCCAACTCTAGGATTCTATTATTCTAAGACACAACCAAAGCATTCCCAACAGATGGCCACCCAGCCTCTCTTTAAAAACCTCCAAAGAAGGAGACTCCACCACGCTCCCAGGCAGCAGTGGATTCTGCTGTTGACCAATTCTTACTGTCAGGAATTTATTACACAGAAGTTCATCATAAAGTTAAAGGTTACTTATTTAAACACATCTAAATCCTGACTGATCTTAATCCAGTCCCAAGTCAGATGGTATAGATAATTATTTAAAGTCCCAATGGGGTTTCTCTCCTGCAGAGCTATTCTGGTTGCTCGGCCACCTGTTGTTCTGGCTGCTCTGGCACTCAGGATAGCTGCACCCCCTAGACTCTGTCACAGTGACTTGCCCCATGGATTTCCGTGGCCAAGTGGGGATTCGAATCCTGGTCCTCCCAGAATTATTGTACAGCACTCAGACTACTACCCCAGGCTGACTTTACCAAGCCCATTTCCACACGAGACTGTTATAGCGCTTTGATTCCACTTTCAACATCCTATGGAATCCTGGGGTTTGCAGTTTCGGGAGGGGCCAGCTGGCCCCTCCCGAAACTGCAAACCCCAGGATTCCATAGGATGTTGAAAGTGGAATCAAAGTGCTATAACAGTCTCGTGCAGAAGGGTCACAAGTCATGCTGCCACCATTGCCCTTCTTTTCTTTTCTTTTCTTTTCTTTTCTTTTCTTTTCTTTTCTTTTCTTTTCTTTTCTTTTCTTTTCTTTTCCTTTCCTTTCTTTTCTTGATAGCTGTCTCTAGATGAAAAGGGGGAAACGTGCATCTTATATGCAGGCAAATATGGTATATATACTTAAATAAACCAAAAGTTCATGTAGATTCCCAGCCAACTAACCTGAAAGCGAACCTGCTGGCACAGGGTTCAATGCTGCCGAATTTTCATTGGCAGTTGTTGCTTGCTTGGAGTTCTGGGAACTTGAATCGGGTTTGTTGTTTGATTTCTTGCTGTCTTCTTTTTTGTCTGACTTTTTGCTATCATCTTTCTTGTCCGACTTCTTGCCCTCTTCTTTCTTATCTGGCTTTTGGCTGTCTTTCTTCTTGTCTGGCTTTTTGCTGTCTTCTTCTTTACTTGACTTCTTGCCGTCTTCTTCCTTGTCTAGCTTTTTGCTGTCTTCTTTCTTGTCTGACATCTTGCCGTCTTCCTTCTTGCTGGTGGTTTGTGAGGATTTCGCAGCCCCTCCACCAACTCCCAAGACTGCAGGCGGGGCATCTGATTTATCTGTGGAAGATGCTTTGGTACCACCCAATGTGTCTTTGCTGACCCCAGCAGCTCCCTCACTCTGAACAGAGGAATCAGGCAGTGATACGACACTGGTGCTGGTCGAAGATCCTGATTTTGTGCCCTCTGAACCTGAAAAGGTGCTGCTGGAGGTGCTGCTGGAGGCAGATGGCTTTCCAGAAAGTGTGTGTTCAGCATCTTCTGTGACTTCAGCCTTGGGAGACTGAGGAGATATTCCTGCATTGACCTCAGGTCCTGATTCCACAGCAGGCAATTGTGGTGTCATTGCTGGATGCAATTGTGTACCAGAGAGAGAGGGATGAGCTTCACCAGATTTTGGAGATGTCCCCTTGCCAGCTGTCAAAACAGAGCTGTCAGTATCACCTCTCCCTTCTGAAGTTGTGGGGGATAAATCTTTCGTGTTTCCCAGCGATGCTTCATCAGAAGAGCTTGCAAGCCCACTGGGTGAAGGTCCAACGTCCTGGATCTCCAAATCTGAAGGGAAAGAGTCCATTTTGCCTGTTTCTTTGGCAGTCGAAATACCATCCTCTGCTTGACTTTGAGAAGATGGTTCCCCAGCTACTTTTCCTGTGCTTTCAAGCCCTGAACTGGAGGATCCAAACAGCTGGGTATCACTGGAGGAGAATGAGGTTGAAAGAGATGAAGCCGTTCCCGGTTGTTGATCTATGGCCATCTTTGTGCCTCCAGAGCCAGATGACTGAAGAGAAGTCCCAGCACTACTAGAGACCACTGTGCCACTTCCCAAGCCCCCTGCAAGACCCTCTGAATCTGCCTTTGCCACAGGAGAGGAAGAATCTGATCCACGCAGGACATCACTGGAAGAAAGAGCAGGTTGTCCACTCAGAGTCAACAGAGAATTTGCTGCACCTCCTGGACTTGCCATCTTGTCACCAATATCCCCAATCTCTGAGGATGGCAGAGATGAATCTGTAATACCAAGGATTTGACCAGGTGTTCCTTGTATGGCCACAGTCCCATCAGGAGATATGGAATCAGAAAGCAAGGTTTCTCCTGAAGCTTTGTAGCTTACTGTCACCCTTGACCCATCAGCAGCAGGTAAGGACTGAATGAAAGGTTCTCCACCATTCATTGGTCCAGATTTGTCTCCCAGATGCTCTGCTATGTTTTCTGGACTCAAGCCTGTCTCAGAGGAAGAAGTGGATTTGGTACCCATTGAATCCAAGCCAGGAGTGAGGAAGAAAGATTCTCCCTCACTGAGTCCTCCGGAGGCATCTTCACCAGGAGGTGTTCCAGGTGATTGTGATTTTGTATCTGATGGAGACAAAAGTAGTTTCTTCTCCTTTGTGGTAGGAATATCTTCAGATTCTTCTCCCTTCCCAGAAGCTGCAGCTCCATCCGATGCTGCACCATATGCCTTAAATTCCACATTATTGGCTGGCCCTTCACCTAGAGATGCTCCAGGTGACTTTGTGACTGGTGAACCATCTTCCCCTACAGCAGAAGAGCTTCCCCATTGTTCCACTTCCCCAGAAACTCCTGGCCCTGCTGCTATTGTGCGAACATCTGAAGATGGCTGAGATCCTAGATAACTTCCCAACCCCAAAGTTTCTGCTCCTTCTTTGGAAAGAGGGGATAGTGGTGATCTTGTGGCTGATACAGCCAAAGATGATTTCTTCCCACTCATATCAGAAACATCTTCTGACTCTTCTCCTGCTTCAGATCCTGCTCTAGCTACATAATCTGGAGGCAACTGAGCTCCTTCACTAGTTGATGCTGATGAACCAGATGTTGATAAACCGTAATTTTTTACCCCATCAGGGGAAGAAGAGCCTGGTTGTGCCTCTGTGGCTGCTGGAGCTAAAGATGCTTCTTTCCCACTCACACTGGATGAGCTGCCTGGTTGTTCTCCCTCCGCACCATCTGGGGATGGTTGAGATCCTCCACTATTTGCTGACCCTGTACCGGCAATTTCCACCCCTTCTTCAGTAGGAGAGATTAAGCGTGATTCTGCATTTAATGGAACCAAAGATGCTCCCTCCCCACTCACACTGGAGGAGCCTTCTGGTATTTTCACTCCATCAGAATCTCCAGGCCCTACTGTTGCACCATTCAGGGATGGTTGAAATCCTTTGCTATCTGGTGACTCTGAGGTGGCAGCCTCCACCCTTTCAGCAGAGAGGAAAGGTCTTCCCTTCCCAAGTCCTCCAGAAACATCTTCATCTCCAGATGTTCCAGGTGATGCTGTGGAGGATAAACCTGTAGGTGTTTCCTTCTCATTTACAGGGGAAGAGCCTTCCCACTGTTCCACCTCATCAAAAGCTCCAAGACCTGCCACTGTGCCAACTTTGGTAGCACCATCTGGGGATGGTTGAGGTCCGGCTGTTGCCTCTGAGATGGAAGTTTCCACTCCTTCAGTGGAAGATGATTTCATTCCACTAATAACAGAAATGTCTTCAGGTTCTTCTCCTACCTCAGAAACTGACTCAGATCCCACGTTCAGCATGTCATCTGGGGACAACTGAGATCCCTCATTTCCTGTCACTGATAAACCATTTGTTTCTACTCCATTAAAGGCTGCTTGTGACACTATGGCTGATGGAGCTATGGATGGCTCCTCCTCCTTCACATTGGAAGAATCTTCTGATTGTTCTGCATCCATAGATGCTGTATCATTTGGAGATAGTTGAGGTTCCTCACCATTTTCCAAGCTTAAGCCAACACTTCCCAGTCTATCAGTGGAGGGCAAGTGAGTTTCTGACTCTGTGGGTGATGGATCCAAATATGCTTCTTTTCCAGCCACACTGGAGGAATCTTCCAGTTCTGGGCTTTCCACCTCAGAAGCTGCAGGTCCTGATTTTCGTGCATCCTCTGTAGATGGTTGGTAGGAATCTGGAGTTTTAGAGGATGTGCTAGGTTGAGTGGATAACTTAGAAACAAGAAAAGAAATTACTTTTTTGCCTAAACCAGAAAGAGAGCCTTCGCCTGAGGCCACATTTGTTTCAGATGTCTCTCCACCCTTTTCAGAAGAAGCTGAAGCAGGCAAGAATTCTTTTCCGGAGGATGTGGTGGTTGCAGATGTCTCTCCTTCCTTCAAAAGGGGCTGACCTGAAACTTCTCCACTAGCCAAGGCTCCTGAGTGTTCCACAGGCAACTGTGTTCCTTCAGGTGATCCAGGTCCTGCATCTGAGATATCAGCTCCAGTCTGGTTCTCACCACTACTTGTCACAGCTCCTTCATCTGTAAGCAGTCCTGAACTGCCTTCTCCACCCCAGGTGCCTCCTGGAACTTCACTCCCTAAAGGAGAAGAACCAAGGTCTCTGAAAAGTGGGCTTGGGGAACCTTCTCCTTCTTCAGCCTCTGAAATGAAAGACCCAGAAGATGTACCATCAAGCAGTGTAGAAGAAGATGGTTTCCCTGATAGTCCTCCAGCTTTTGTTGAGGTCTCACTGTCTGCAGTAAAAGGAGAAGAGTCTCCAGATCCACCATCTGCTAGATCTGCAAAGTCTCCTGGATTAGTTTCCATTTCCTTTTCTGAATCTAGCCTTTGCTCTGAGGGCAGAGTGTTGATTTCATTCAGGTCATTGCTGGTCTCTGAAATAGTTCCCTTATTAACTTCTGACTCTGGAGCAGCTCCTACCAGGTTATCTCCAGAGGGTAGGGCTTCTCCATTGGTTCCAGAAAACGTTGCTCCCTCAATGGCTGATCCAGTATCTGTGGTGAGTGTGACAGAAAATGCTTCCTCTCCATTCATGGCAGCAGCAGAGCCTTCAGGTTCCTCAGACCCTTCGGTGGCTATTGAGTCAGCTTGCCTGTTGCCCTCTGGTTGGGAGGAACCTAGAGAACCAGGTGAACCATTGGATGGGGCTTCTCCTGCATCAGACTCTGAAACCACTGGATTGTCTACAGGTGATGGACTTGAAGATTCTTCATCTTCCAAGAGCTCTGGACCTCCTACAGGCAGCTGTGTTCCATTAGACCCTTCAGTGGCCACAGAGCCTGCTTGCGTATTGCCCTCTGGTTGGGAGGAACCTGGAGACCCAGGTGAACCATTTGATGGGGCCTCTATTGCATCAGATTCTGAAGCCGCCGTATTCTCTGCAGGTGGTGGACTCGAAAATTCTCCATCCTCCAAAAGCTCTGAACCTTCTACGGGCAGCTGGGTTCCAGCTACTGGGGCCAGCTCAGCATCAGATGGTGGGAAATCTGTCCTGCCTTCTCCTTCTCCATTTGCAACACCTGAGTCTGGAACTACCATGCTGCCTTCAGAAAGAGAACTGCCATTTCCAGGTGCTGCACTGAAAGAGTCTCCTCCTCCTTCCCTTTCAGAAGGCAAGCTGCTCTGAGATGGGAGGAAGGTTGTTACTCCAGATGCTCCTTGATCCGTAAGTGCTGTTTCATCATCCAGAGCAGAAGAAGAAGTTACCTCCACATCAGACAAACCTTTGGGTTCCTCTCCTGATGCCTCAGCAGAATTAATTGGTGTTATCTCCGAAGGAGAAGAAATAATTTCATTCTGGGTACCGGTATCACCGAATACAGCAGGTTGCCCATTTTCTGCCAGTTGTGGACTGGCTGTTTCCTCCCCAGGATTCAAGGGAGAGGCTGTTCCACTTTCAAGGTCTGCAGAAACATCTCCCTTCCTTGCCTCTGTTGCTGAAATGTGCCCCTCTGGTGTCTCTGGTGTCTGTCCTTGCTGGGGAGATGCCAGCGTGAAAGGAATTTCATTGCCAGTTCTGGTTCCAGAACCTTCTTCTGCTTCTTCTTTAGTCACAGAAACTGTCTGTATCTCATCATCTTCTGGCAACAGTGAAGAATAACCTGGAGCCATGGAGAGCCCAACTGAAGAAGCTGCTGTTGCATCCAAATCCACTTCCGAAGGTCTTGAAGGAGAGCGACTGGGAGAGACCATGCCAGGTAGAAGGTCTGTTGTACCACCTGCTGGAAAGGAACTAGATACTTCCGCAGCGATGAGATCTCCTAATTCTTCAGGGGTTACATCACCTGAGCCTTCCGGGCCCACCTCTGGGTTTCCCAAGGAAGGAATTATGGTCAGCTCTGCATCACTGTCAGGCACTGGGACTGGCACAGAGCTATCTGAGTCACCCCTTCCTTCTACAATGGCAGGTTCTGCACCCAGGTTGTCCTTGCTACCAGGAGACGGCTGAATGGCAGACTCACTCGACTCTGAGGACCCAGAGGATGTGTCGCTGGATGGCAGCAAAACTGGAGGGCGCAATCTGAATGAGGGTGTTGGTGTTTCTACTGCGGTGTCATCTCCAGAGGCTGGTGGAACTGAATGTTCATCACTGGCAGGTGTTGCTCTTGGTTCTTCCACAGGCAGTTCTTCTGTGTTACTAGAAGGAGTGGGTGGGATGGAAGATGGAGCCACTGCCTTGCTGCTGGCGTCTGGGAAAGGTTGTGATGTTTCCTCTTTTGGTTCTGCGGTGGCATCTGTGATATCTTCCCACGAAGCAAGCGTGGGGTTCAGTTCACTGTCTGCATTTGTTTCTTCAGTGGCTGTGTCCAAAATCTTCTCACTCAAACCGGTGTTATTGGCCTTTTCCCAGGAGGCAGATGCGGGGACAAGTGAAGAATCAGTTACACCAGCGTATGTGTCCGTTAAAAGCTCTGTAGCTTCTGGCCACTCATTCAAAAAAGTGGCAGGTACTTCCGCAGAGCCTAAAACAGATAAAGTGGCTGCTTCCTCTGACACAGCAGGAGCGGTCTGGATTGTCCCCTTTTCTGAAGAAGCGTTGGAAGAATTTCCTTCGGCCAAGCCTTCCTTTTCCACCCCGCGGACCTCTTGAGCTTCCTCCATCTCTTCTCCTGGTGGTGTGATTTCAACTTGGTTGAGGGCCTCGGGGGTATAATCAGCATTGGAGGCCAACACAGAATTCTGTGTTTCTTCCTCTGAAGGACGAGGGAGGTTTGCCTCTCTAACAGTGCTTGGGTTTCCTTCCAGCGTTCCTCCAGCTGCTCCTGGTGGGACGGTGCTTTGAATCATAAATGTCGTCGTTCCCATGGTGGGTTCAAAATAGTCACTGCTGGTCCCCTGTGGGGAGGGGTAGTAGGTGGTCATAAAGTCATCTGCTTCCGTGGGTGGCCACTCGGTGGCAATGGGAATGGCTGCTGCTAGCCCAGGCTCTGCAAGGGAGTGACAAAGTAAGGTTAAGTTTCCACGCTTGCGCCATTTTCAAGGAGAAATCTGTGCAGATGGAGAAGTGGATTGATGTCCACGAAAGTTTGTGCTAAAATACATTAGTTAATCTCAAAGGGTTTACTAGAGTCCTTCATTCCCCCTCTGTACACAAACATACTTTTCCATTTTGCTTATGTGTATCAAAAAAGGGATTGGCTTATCATTTCAGTTTGCTTTTTTTTAATACAGTCAGTGGTTTCATTTGCAGCAAACTGCCAAAGAATACCCAGAGTGTTTTCTGCACTGAACAATTATACCAGTTTGACACCACTTCAGTTGCTGTGGCTCCAGCCTATGGAATCTTGGGAACTGTTGCTAGAGTTCTCTAGAGCAACCCCAGAAACTATAGTGTTAGAGTTGTAGGCAAATAAATCAGTGGACTTCACAAAAACTACAAATCACAGGATTCTATAGTGTGGAATCATGACTGTTAAAGCAGTATCAGAGTTCTATAATTGTGTAATGTGGACATACAGTGAAATATTTTGGTTGGAACTAAGATCAGACCTTGACAGTTTGGTATGGCAAGTTTCACGGACGAACGCTATTGTCCATAATTTGGAAGAGTTACTTTTTGGACTGTAGATCCCAGAAACTCCCAGTCAGCATGGCTACTAATGGGTTCTGGAAGTTGAAGTACAAACAATAACTTTCCCTGAGCTCTGCTACTTGGTGTAGTTTTCTTTGGATTAGAGAAAAATGGAAATGTATGGGGAATTCCCAGTATTACAGGGCTACTGCTCCCATCATACCTCACCACTGGACATGCTGGCCAGAGCGGATGGGAGCTAGGTTTTGACAGCCTCTGGAGGGGCATGCATTCTGAAGCCTTGTATACCTAAATAAAAGTCTATACAGATCCATGAACACCAGGTGTATTAGCTGTGAAACTAAACAGAAGCTTCCAGGTCTACTAAGACTCCTAGATAAATGTGAAAAGGACATAGGAGTCTTAGTAGACCAAACTGAACATGAGCCAACAGTGTGATGTGGCAGCTAAAAAAGCCAATGCAATTCTTGGCAGCATCAATAATAGTATAGATTAAGGGAATTAATAATGCCACTGTATTCTGCATTGGTCAGATCCCACTTGGAATATTGTGTCCAGTTCTGGACACCACAGTTCTGGAATGATATGGACAAACTGGAACATGTCCAGAGGAGGGAGACCAAAATCGCAGAAGGCCTAAAAACCATGCCCTATGAGAAGTGGCGTGGCGATCTGGATACGTTTAGCCTGAAGAAGAGAAGGTAAAGAGGGGGCATGGTAGCCATGTTTAAATGTTTGAAGGAATGTCATGTTGAGAATGGAGCAAGCCTTTCTACTGCTCCAGAGACTAGGACATGGAGCAATGGCTTCAAACTTCAGGAAAAGAGATTCCATCTAAACATTAGAACAAAATTCCTGATACTAAGAGCAGTTCGACAGTGGAATATGCTGACTGGGAATGTGGTGCTATCTGCTTCTTTGGAGGTTTTTAAACAGAGGCTGGATGGCCATTTGTTGGGAATGCTTTGATGGTGTTTTCCTGCATGGCAAGGGGTTGAACTCGATGGCCCTTGTGGTCTCTTCCAGCTCTAGGATTTTAGGTCCAGAGGCAGGCACCTTTGAGCACAGATATTTCACAGATGAAAACTGGGACGTACGCAGCAAAGCTGTATCATTCTGCATCTATAGGGGAATTTATGCATGCATGTGACTTCCTAAGGATTCTGACTGTTGTTGTCATGTGCCTCAAAGTCATTTCCGACTTACACTGACCCTATCACAGAATTTTCTTGGCAATATTTGTTCAGAGGGAGGTTGTCTTTCCCTTTCTCTGAGGCTGAGAGAGTGTGACCAGCCCAAGGCCACCCAGAGGGTTTCCATGGCGGAGCACAGATTTGAACTCTGGTCTCCCGGAGTTCTAGACCAACACTCACACTGCTACACCACTCTGGCTCCCATATTCTTACCAAATTGTGGTATTCTGGCCATAGTGTTAGATTATTAATTTACCAGTTAGAACGACTATAGCTTGCAGAAGCCTTTCTGAACACCGTCAGCAGACTCTGCCAAAATAGAATTGAGAGCAAAAAATGGTCACCCGGCAGCCCACGAGTGAACACCTCCAGCCAAGCCAAGCCGCAGCCAGCAGTTCTGTGCGGTCCCTAGCAATTTGCTTAACATTTAATCAAGGTGTTTCGCAGAGCTTCATGGAAGTCCAAGAATAGAGTTAAATACAGTCATACAGGCTGAGTCTCCCTTATCCAGAAATCTGAAATGCAAAAATCTCCAAAAACTGATTTTTTTTTTTTGCTCCCGGGCACCCACTTCTGCCTTGGAGGTGGCTGCTGCGGGACTCCTGCATGTCTGTCTTTCAGGCCATTTCCGCGCTGGACTGTTATAGCGCTATGATTCCACTTGCAACATCCTATGGAATCCTGGGGTTTGCAGTTTCGGGAGGGGCCAGCCGGCCCCTCCCGAAACTGCAAGCCCCAGGATTCCATAGGATGTTGCAAGTGGAATCACAGCGCTATAACAGTCCAGCGCGGAAATGGCCTCAGATGTGAGGAGTGCTTCTGCCTCAAAAGGTAGAAGTGGGCGGCTGGCGGCAGAAAGAAAGAGAGAGGAAGACTGAGAATTTGAGAGATGAACAAGCAGGAGTCCTGCAGCTTCTGCCCCCAGGGCAGAAGAAGGCAGCTGATGGCAAAAGAGAGAGAGGACTGAGGATCTGTGAAATGGTGGCAGGTGTGTATTTGTGAGCGCTAGGCTTGGATTCCCACCTTGTCACGGATCCTCAGTCTCTCTCCAGCCTCGCATTCCATACACAGCACCAGCAGCGAATGAACGAGACATGGGATACTGCGTTCCAAAGTCCAAAATATAGAACAGCTCTGGTGTCAAGCATTTCAGCAGTACCTCTGACAAAGAAGCTCCAAAGTCTTTTTACCCCTGCCCGGTCCTTGCTTTTCCTCCTTGTCATCTGTCTGACTGGAATTTTTTTTAAGCAACGTCAGCACTGGGAGGATGGTGAAGGAAGGTTCGAGAAACACAGAATTCTAATGCTGGACTGCAGCAGCACGCCTGCAGTAAATTGCAATACAGTTTGAGCTGGGGAAGAATGGGATTCTGCTCTACTCTACCCTCCTGTAGCTGTGTCTGGCTCCCTACAACAGGCAAGGCAAACAGCAGCTGCCTCAAGAACCCCCGAATGAGCGCACGTGAACCGCGAAACAGAGAGGAGAAGGAAAAGTAGGTGCATCTGCCTCTCCAGCGTGTTTTTTAATAAAACATAGATTTGGCCACCAACAGTGGCGTAGGTTGGCACGAGCAGGGGAGGGGCAGGGGAGGGGGACGGCGTGCAGGGTGGTGTGACAGTGCGCAGAGGAGGGGCAACAGCATGTGGGGGAGCAGGCGAGGAGTGGCAGCACCCCCAAAAAAGTGCCGTCCTGGGCGCACCGCCCTCCTTGCCCCTCGTTCTTATGCCACTGACCACCAAAATGGAAATCCTAAGAAAAGTGGAGACTAAAGAAAATCATAGCATGCTAGAGCTGCAAGATACCCCGAGGGCCATCCAGTTCAACCCCATTCTGCCATGCAGGAATACACCATCAAAGCATTTCTGACAGATGGCCGTCCAGCCTCTGTTTTAAAACTTCCAAAGAAGGAGACTCCACCACGCTCCTAGGCAGCAGCAGATTCACCTGTCAAACTGCTCTTAGCATGAGGAAGTTCTTCCAAATGCTTAGGTGAAATCGCTTTTCCTGTAGTTTGCGGCCATTGCTCCATGTCCTAGTCTCTGGAGCAGCAGAAAACAAGCTTGCTCCATCCTCCGTTTGACATACCTTCAAATATTCAAATAAATATTCAAATAATTCAAATATTCAAATATATTCAATTCAAATAATCAATTCAAATTGAATTGAAAAATAAATTGAATTATTTGAATTCAAATATTCAAATAAAACATGGCTATCATGTCACCTCTTAACCTTCTCGTCTCTGAGCTAAACATGCCCAGCTTCCAAAGTATGATACAATGAATCTCAAAGTACATCATACCTGATGCATTTTGGAAAAAGCCTTCCTGTTGTATCTAAAATGTTTTTGTTCACTTCTCCAAGGCTTACCTGTTCTGATTATTTCATTTCACATGTGCATATTGTTACTTTTGAATAAAAATCTGCTGAAACCTTTGAAGTGCTCTTCTTTTGTCTGATGCAGGAAACTATTCTTTCCACTTCTAGTATCAACCATTTCCACACTAGGCTGTGATAGCGCGATGATTCCACTTTCAACCTCCTACGGAATCCTGGGGTTTGCAGTTTTGGGAGGGGCCAACCGGCCCCTCCCAAAACTGCAAACCCCAGGGTTCCATAGGAGGTTGAAAGTGGAATCATCGCGCTATAACAGCCCAGTGCAGAAATGGCCAAAGTTTCTGATAAAGAAGTCATGCCCAGGAACACATCAACTTCATTAATTGTGGTATACTGCACCAGATTTTTGGACATCTGAAAATCCTGATCCAGGTGGGATTCTCTCAGATGCATTCAGTGCTGTTGACAACTCTCATCCCAATGGGATGGTGAATCTTCTCTGGGTTTTAGTTCGAGCTGTAAAGAAGCTACACAAGATGCTGATTGAGGGTGATAAGTTCAGCATCTGTACTAGTTCCTTTAAAGCATGGACTGATGCGTGGAGCAAATTCATTGCTCCACTGATACAGAAGCAACCAGCCAGCCCTGGATCCAGCACGGCCTGATAATTTTTTTTAAAGTAATCCATTCAATATAAATATAAAAGGCCTGGAAACCCTGCCTTGTGAGGAGCAGCTTAGGGAGCTAGAGATGTTTCGCCTGGAGAAGAGGAGGTTAACAGAGAATAGCCGTGTTTAAATATTTGAAGGGATTTAAGCATGATTTAAGCCATGTTTAAATATTTGAAGGGATGTCATACGGAGGATGGCGCAAGTTTGTTTTCTGCTGCTCCAGAGACCAGGAGCAATGGATCCAAACTACAAGAAAAGAGATTCCACTTCCTAATGGTAAGAGCCGTTCGACAGTGGAATACACGGACTCCGGGTTTGATGGAGTCTCTTTCTTTGGAGGTTTTTTTAAAGAGAGGCTGGATGGCCATCTGTCAGGAGTGTTTTGGTTGTGTCTCCCTGTATGGGGGAATGGGGTTGGACGAGATGGCCCTTGGGGTCTCTTCCAACTCTTGGATTCTGTGATCCATCCCTGTTACTCATTGCAGTGTTTGGAAAGAAATCACTCCCATTAACGCATTACAGAGTTAAAAGAGCAACTTTCTGGGTTGCTGACTTTTTTCTTAGGCCATTTCCGCACTAGAGTGTTATAGCGCTATGATTCCACTTGCAACATCCTATGGAATCCTGGGGTTTGCAGTTTCGGGAGGGGCCATCTGGCCCCTCCCGAAACTGCAAACCCCAGGATTCCATAGGATGTTGCAAGTGGAATCATAGCGCTGTAACAGGCTAGTGCAAAAATGGCCTCACTCTTCAAAAAACAATCCTTAGGACTGCAGTGACACAAAACTTTTAATGCTCCCAAAAAGTAACTTTCAAAAGTGACTAAGAAAACATCTCTCAGCATTGCCTCGATAATGCGATTGGCCACCAAAAAAGAACTACTTGTTATGTTAACACTGAAATACCGGACGAAACTCCTGTTAGAGATAACTTGCGTGTGTGCGCATGCATTTGCCTTCAGGTCTCCAGTCATCGTATGGCAACCCTCTGAATTTCACAAGATTTCCTTAGGCAAGGACATTTGAAGGGATGCCATGTCGAGGAGGGAGTGGGCTTGTTCTCTGCTGCTCCAGAGACCAGGACAAGGAGCAACGGATTCAAGTTGCAGGAAAGGAGATTCCACCTGAACCTCAGGAAGAACTTCCTGATGGTCAGAGCTGTCCAGCAATGGAATCTGCTGCCTCCATGGAGTGTGGTGGAGTCTCCTTCTTTGGAGGTTTTTAAGCGGAGGCTGGATGGCCATCCGTTGGGAATGCTTTGATGGGTGTTCCTGCATGGCAGGGGGCTGGACCCGATGGCCCCTGGGGTCTCTTCCAAGTCTATGATTCTATGATTCTATGAATCTTCAGAGGCGGTTTTGCCAGATCCTGCCTCTGAAATAGAGCCTAACTTGTAATTGGTAACTAAATAGCTTGTAACTCATTCCTTCCGAGCTCTTGAGATGCAGCAGGTAGGTTGGCATTCAGATCTCGCTTGCTGCAGAGCCTGCTTCATACCCGCATGTTAAATCTTTGTTTTGGGGAAAAGAAAGGTATGATCCTGCTCTTTCTTCTAACAAACCAGGCTGTACAAAACTCATAATGTAAAGCTGCATTAAATGAGACTAATGCTTAACCAAGGAGGGTAGAAAGGAAGAGGAGGATTAGAAGAGAAGAATCCGTGGCGCATTATTACTGGGGTGTGAATGCCAAAAAGAAAGGGCTCCTCTTTCTGGCCTTGCGTCTTCATCTTGATCTCTTACGCTGGGACAAAGTGTGGCCCCTCAAAGAATGTTTTTGCGGCCCCAGCAGCCTCAAAATCACTAGACCAACCTCTGTCTGTAGGAAGGAATCGCTGCCCCTAGAAGCTTCCAGGTGCAAAACTTACCATTCAAATGGGTAGCAAAGCTCTGAACTGCAATAGGCAGCAAGGCCCTGTGCTGTTTAAAAGAAAAATGTACATTTTCGAGAAGCAGAAATGGACTTCTGGCTGCTTGGGAGAGGGTGCTTTATTTTTGGTCACCCCCGTGGCCCTCAAAGAGTCTCCCAGGGGATAAAACTATTTCCTGGGACTAACACAACTCCCCACTCCATCTTAGAATAACCAAACGTCTTTAGAATAAAAATATAAGCAAAAACGGCAAGGAAACTTACTGCACAGCAGGCAAGCCCAAAGACCTAGGAAGGTCCAAAGCATCTCTTTCTGCGTCCCCATCCACCGGGGAATTTGTTTTCGACGGGAGTGATAAAGTGGGTGGAAGTCCTTTGACGGGGCTTAGTGGACCGTCTCTTACATTTTTTCAGATATTTATAGGCAATGTGGGGAAAGTAAGTGGGTTGTTCGACCTTGACCACTCCCCTTCTCCCCCCGTTTCCTGCAGGAGTTGGATTTCTGGAAGCAACTGAATTTGGTCTGAATCGACTCAACCACCACCCCCTCCGACCTCCTCAGTTCTTGCTAATATGCAACCCATATTAACTGCCAGATTACAGCGTCCACAAACAGACTGCTGGAGCAAACCAGGTACGCCTTGTTAAAAGTGGCCGGAAGAGAAAGAACCTGCCGTGCAAAATTGGAAACCTAGAACACGTCTCTTCTGTACTGCGTCCCCTCCGATAGTTCACAGATGAAAACTGGAGAACATGTGGCCAGGGAACGTCAATGTGCAGTCAAGATGGGGAAAAAAAAGTGAGGAAGAACAGAGAAGCTACAAGAGGCTACCGCAGTTTGCTTTTGCCTGAGCTGACTGAAAAGGACATTCCACCCCCTACTCTCCCCCGTCTGAGTTAACTGAGTGGGGACTGAACTCAGGCCATTTCCACACTACGCTGTTATTGTGCCATTATTCTGCTTCCAACCTCCTATGGAATCCTGGGATTTGCAGTTTAGGGAGGGGACCTTTAGAATTCCCAGCCAGAGAGCTCTTTGGCCTGAGGAAACTGCAAACCCAAGAATTCCACAGGATGCTGGAGGTGGAACAATAGCGCCATAACAGTGTAGTGCGGAAGTGGCCTCAGTCTGCTGCAATTGAACCAAACACAACAAATGGGAAAGTGGGAGGAGGAGGAGGAGAGAGAAACTGGGACATTTTAAAAGCAGCTGGAAAAAGCGGGACGGTAGAAGGTTAACTGGGACTGTGCCTTCCGAACAAGGACAATTAGAGGATATGATAGTGCTCCACCTCCGGGAATGAGGGAGGCCAAGGTCCTTTCCGCACCTTACCTTCTTCCGGCGCTGGGGTGCGGGGATTGCACGAGCAGCCTCCGGCGAGAGGCTCTCACGTCCGGGGTCCTTCGGCTCTGCACGAGCTCCCTGCTCGCGCGAGAGCCCCGCCTCTTCCTTCCGCACCACAGCCTGGGAGTTACCCAGGTTGCGCTGGGGCAGGAAGCGCGACCGGCGCGGCTCCAGAGGCTCCGCACGCCAGGTAAGCGTGCGCGGGGCCTGGGAGCAATACGCGATCGCACGCTATTTTCGGCTTCTAGCCGAAAATGAGAAGGTGCGCGATCGGCGCCTGCCAGGCCCTGGTGCATCGCGCTATTGTGAGTGCGTCGTGCAGATCACTCCTCACAATCGTGTGACATTCTGGGCGCCCTTTCGCATGGAAAATGCCATGCGGAAAGGGCCCCGGACACACACACAGGCAGAGGCACCACCCTATTTAATTTGGGAAGGAACTGTCAAATTCACATGCGGTTTTCAGCTGCTTAGACCCATGAAACAGCTGCTGGACACCTGTTACCAGCATGGATTCCTGAGTAGCTCAAGAGAATTGGGTATGGATCAATGCCTGTCACTGATATAAAATTTACATAACTCCTCTCTGAAAGCATTATACAAAGAGGAAAAAAAAACTAGAATCTAGAAAAGCCATCATTAAGTTCACACAAATATATTGGTGACAGTATTTTTTCAATTATACATTGTCAGGGCCCTTCCACACTACACAGTTATAGCACTATGGTTCCACTTTAGCTGCCATGGGTCCATCCCATAGAACCCTGGGTTTTGTGGTTTGGTTTGGAACTAGAGCTCTCTGGCTGAGAATTCTGTGTACTGCCCCCTAAATACCGGATCCCAGGAATTCAGAGGATGTTACCATGGCAATTGAAGTCGAATCACATCCCTAGAACTGCGTACTATGGAGTTGCTACCAGATGTGTGTTGAATTTCACAAAGTTACCATTCAACGTATGGATTGCATAGCACCATCAACAAGTTAGTTCGCATGTGCAACCTTCTGCAGAATTTCAATCACTCGTTTCAGTCCAGTCATAGCTGTGATCCTAAGTACGTCTTGCTGAGAATACCTCCATTGAACTCAGTGGAGCTTACTTCCGGGTAAAGGTGTCTAGGGACGCTTCCGCACGAGGCTGTTATAGCGCTACGATTCCACTTGCAACATCCTATGGAATCCTGGGGTTTGCAGTTTCGGGAGGGGCCGGCCGGCCCCTCCCGAAACTGCAAACCCCAGGATTCCATAGGATGTTGCAAGTGGAATCGTAGCGCTATAACAGCCTAGTGCGGAAATGGCCTAGGTTTGGACTGTAACTATCTTTCAAGATAAACGTAGGATCAGAAAGTTGAAAGAGACCCTCGAGGGCCATCCAGTCCAACGCCATTCTGCCATGCCGGAATACATAATCAAAGCTCTCCCAACAGCTGGCCCTCGAGCCTCTGTTTACAAACCTCCGAAGAAGAACGCTCCCTTGAGGCAGCAGCTCTGACCATCAGAAGGTTCTTCCTAATGTTTAGATGGAATCTCTTTTCCTGTAACCTGAAGGCACTGCTCCGCGTCCTAATCTCTACTCCAGGGCAGCGTACTCCACTGCCGAACATCCACGAAATTAAGCCACTTACAAACACGCGCAAACAACCATGCACGGAGCCATACTGTGTTCGGTTCTGGGCGCCACAGTTCCAGACCAAGACCTTTGACCAAGAAGTTCAAAGGTCTGGAAGCCAAGCCTTGTGAGGAATGACGTAGGGCACTGGGTATGTTTATCTGGGAGAAGAGAAGACTGAGCGATGATACAATGCAGCGGTCTTTAAATATCTGAAAGGATGTCGTATAGAAGATGGAGCCATCTTGTTTTCTGCTGCTCCACAGACTAGGATATGAACCAATGGATTCAAATCACAAGAAAAGACATTCTGCCTAAATCTCAGGAAGAATTTCTTTATTTTAAGAGCTGTTCAACAGTAGGGATTCTGCAACTGAATGTGGCACCATGCGCGTAGGCGCACGGTGTGGGCACCTGCATGCATGGTGGCACCACAGGGGCAGTTCTGCTCCTGAAACCTTGAGCTGAATACCAAGGCAAAAATGTCTGACTGCTTCCACAGAGGAATCATAGAATCGTAGAGTTGGAAGAGACCCCGGGGGCCACCCAGTCCAACCCCCCTGCTATGCAGGAACACCCATCAGAGCCCTCCCAGCAGATGGCCATCCAGCCTCTGCTTAAAAACCTCCAGAGAAGGAGACTCCAGCACACTCCATGGAGGCAGCATCTTCCACTGCCGGACAGCTCTGACCGTCAAGAAGATCCTCCTGAGGTTCAAGTGGAATCTCCTTTCCTGCAGCTTGAATCCATTGCTCCTTGTCCTGGTCTCTGGAGCGGCAGAAAACAAGCCTGCTCCCCCCCTCAACATGACATCCCTTCAGATATTTAAACATGGCTATCCTGTCCCCTCTTAACCTTCTCTTCTGCAGACTAAACATCCCCGGCTCCCTAAGCCGTTCTTCATAGGGCATGGCTTCCAGACCCTTCACCATTTCGGTCGCCCTCCCCTGGACACATTCCAGCTTTTTAAAAAGAGACTGGACAGCCATCTTTTGGGAGTGCTGTAGTTGTGCATTCCTGCAACATCAGGAGGCTACGAGTCTTGTGTGGAAAGTATTGTGTAATAGTTTGAACATTGGATTACAACTCTGGAGATCGGGCTTCAACTCCCCACTCAGCCACGGAAGCCTACTGGGTCACCTTGAGAGGGTCGCACACTCTCAGCCCCAGAAAACCTTGTGATCTGAGGGTCAGCAGCTGTCGGAAATTACTTCAGGGCGCACAACAGCAAACGGCAGTGATGGCTTGCTTCAGAATTTCTTGACGCCGGTCGAGAAACAGAACATTAGCGAAGGATATTTCGAGAACGTCAAACGGAGCAGAGCCACACAGCTGGAAGCTCGACTGACTGCTACCTATCAGTTACGGACTTCGGGGGGATCATATGGTGTGTACCTTGCGTTATGGGCTGCGATGACATTCTTCTCTTTCTGGTTAACAACCTATGTTTCACAATACGTTACAGCCCATGGGAAAGGGTGCTTTAGAGCCTTTGCCCTAAACTTTACTCCAGAGCTACTGTGTGATCTCGGTCAAGATTTGAAGTGTTTTTTGCCTTCAGGAAGGAGAAGAAACAGGCTTACATGATGAATAAAAGCAAGAAGGAACAGAGCTGGAAAGACTATGGCCATTTCTACCCTACAGTGTTATACTGCTATGGTTCCACTTTCAACATCCTATGGAATCCTGGGGTTTGCAGTTTCGGGAGGGGCCAGCCGGCCCCTCCCGAAACTGCAAACCCCAGGATTCCATAGGATGTTGAAAGTGGAATCATAGCAGTATAACAGTCCAGGGCAGAAATGGCCTATTATTGTGGTAACACAGCAGAGCTGAGAAATCTTATTACTTTGGACTACAGCTCCTAGAAT
This sequence comes from Cyclura pinguis, assembly GCA_030412105.1. Classification (NCBI taxonomy): domain Eukaryota; kingdom Metazoa; phylum Chordata; class Lepidosauria; order Squamata; family Iguanidae; genus Cyclura; species Cyclura pinguis. The sequence goes on from CM059601.1 coordinate 5,122,632, forward strand.
TCCCCAGCCAGCATGGCCAAGAGCATCCCAAACGAGCCAAACCATCCCTTGGCTTCTCCATATTTCTAAGGAGAACCTGCAAAGCAGACAGTAATGCAGCATCCCATGCACATGGCACTGCCCGGAGCAAAACAAGGAGACCCTCAGCATCTTTAGCATGCCTGAAGAGGTAGCAAAATCTCAGCCCTGCCATGAACTCAGTTCCCCACGAGGATGCTCTTGGTCAGTCAGTTCAGTTCAGCGGCCCCATGGAATGGTCCCTTTGCTTGCCTCGAACTCTGCAGACCCAGAGCAAAACCGATCAGTGCTCTCAGCTGCCTAAAGAGTTTCCCGTGGAAACCGTGCGGCCGATCTCAGCTTGTTGTAACTGCTCTAAAACACTGAGGACGAGATGCTTCTTAAAATACTGTACAGCCAAAAGAAAAAGGGTAATTGCACCATCAGTGTTACTGTGACTTTTTTTTTTATTAATGTGTGTTTGTTTCTTTAGAAATTGTACCTTAATTCTTCAGTTAGAAGGGCTCAAAGGGAGCGTTACTTTGGCTGGCATCGGGTATGTACATTGCATTACACATGTGGAGTGTTTTTATTGGACAGTGTGCAATGCAATATCCAGCTGACAGGAACAGCCATGGATGTCTAAATGCACAACCACTGCACCTGCAGATGTGCATTAACGTACACAGGATAATGTGTAAATGTGCAGTTCTTCCTCATTGTTCTTCATACGTTGTGCTACAGTGGTATTCAGTACAGATATACCTCTTTTAATGAAGCCAATGTGTTCCTGAGCATTGCTAACAATATGCCCTTGTGAAATAAAACAGCCAGGTCTGGTAAGCCTTGCATAAGTAAACTAAAACATTTTGAATACCAACTGAAGGCTTCTTCCAAAAAGCTTCTAGGGATGACTTTTTCTTTCTCCAGCCTCCACTTTTCTTATAATTTCCATTTTGGTGTCCAAACTTATAGATCTATGCTTTTTTTAACGTGCTGAGGGAAGATGTAAAGTCGAAGGCTTTCACGGTCGGAATCCATAGGTTGTTGTGGGTTTTCCGGGTGTTGAGGCCGTGTTCTGTTAGTATTTTCTCCTGACGTTTCGCCTGCATCTGTGGCTGGCATCTTCAGGGGATCTGGTGGCATGAAAGTGAGACAGAGTAGATATACTTGTGTAGTCCCCGGGTGGGACGGAGCAATTTGCATGTGTTACAGTTGGCCTGTGTGATGACCTATTGCTAAACGGGATATCCCCAAGGGTTGTGTTGTTAGTCAGGGGATATGCATAACAGTGCGTTAACTACATTAGCAATTAGTAATGCTGAGGAAAGCTGGTGAGTTACCTGGTTTTGTTACAAAATTTCTAATTCATTTGATTTTTATTAGTTCCTCTCATTGATCAGAATGGTTATTTGTGGTTGCTGTACACCTTCAAGCTGGTTCAGATTTCTGGCGACCCTAACATAAAAAACTATCACAGGGGTTTCTTGGCAAGATTTCTTCAGAGGGGGTTTGCCTTTGCCTCCCTCTGAGGCTGAGAGAGTGTGATGTGCCCAAGGTCACCCCCATGGCTGAGTGAGGATTTAAATCCTGGTCTCCATAGTCACAGGCCATTTCCGCACTAGACTGTTAATAGCACTATTACTCCACTTGCAACATCCTATGGAATCCTGGGGTTGCAGTTTCGGGAGGGGCCGGCTGGCCCCTCCCGAAACTGCAACCCCAGGATTCCATGGGATGTTGCAAGTGGAGTAATAGTGCTATAACAGTCTAGTGCGGAAATGGCCAGGGTTCTCATCCCACAACATTGTGTCAGTGTCTAGGTCGAGGGAAATAATAGCACCATGCTATTCTGCTTTGATCATAGCTCACCTGGAATCCTGTGTCCAGTTCTGGGCACCACAATTCAGGAAGACTGCGGACAAGCTAAAACATATCCAGAGAAGCTCAAGGCCCTAGCGACCAACCCAAATAGTCTAGGGCCTGGTAACAAGGAAGCCCTCTGAGGAGCGGCTTAGGGAGCTGGGCATGTTTAGCCTGGACTTGTTCAAATATTTGAAAGGATGTCACAGGGAAGATGGAGCAAGTCTGTTTTCTGTTGCAATCTGATGAAGCTTCTTATTATATGCACTTGCAGTGTTTGCTGTGCGGGTTCTTAATACATTTTCTTGCTCAGTAAACCAAGTTATTATGATATATGTTTGTAGAAGTAGATCCGTAGAGTACATACTGATGGATAACAGTATTTTCAGACAAAGTGCTCTGAAGGTTAAAGTCCCAGGATCTTTTTGTTAGCTTATTTTTCAAGAAAGTGGCTTTCTTTTCTTTTCTTTTGTTTTTTGGATAGGGAAGAGGGGGAAGCTTGTTTTCTTTTGCTGTAGACACTAGAGTCATTTCTGCACTAGCCTGTTATAGCGCGATGATTCCACTTGCAACATCCTATGGAATCCTGGGGTTTGCAGTTTCGGGAGGGGCCGGCCGGCCCCTCCCGAAACTGCAAACCCCAGGATTCCATAGGATGTTGCAAGTGGAATCATCGCGCTATAACAGGCTAGTGCGGAAATGGCCTAGGACACAAGCAATGGCTTCAAACTAAGGGAAAAGAGATCCCACCTAAACATTAGGAACAACTTCTTAATGGTTGGAACAGTTTGTGACGGTGGAATACACTGATGCCTGGGAGCGTGGTGGCATCTCTTTCGTTGGAGGTTTTTAAACCGAGGTTGGATGGCCATCTGTTGGGAATGCTTCGATGGCGCATTCCTGCTTGGCAGAATGAGGTCGGACTGGAATTCCCTTGGGGGGTCTCTTCTAGTACTAGGTTTCTATGTGTCCCGTGTGTTTCCATAATGGATCTAACCAGATGGCCTTTGATCCAGCGGGAGTCTTCCTGTATTCGTCGCTCTGCCTTAAGGAACCCTATAATAAATTTTCAAGAATTCCCAAGTATTTAAAAAAAAAAAAGGTTCAAATTCAATGAGTTTATTGGGCTAGCCTAAACCACTCAGGGCTTTATCACACTCTGGGTTTGTTGCACTGGCTTCGTTCTGTGTTTCGTCGCTCCTTATTATTTAACGTCGTCACTCTCCCGTTGTTCAATTGCATTCCCATAGTTATTGGGTTGTTTCTTTTTATTCACAGGAAATATCCTTTAATGGCTCCAGTAACACTCTATTCCACTATAGCTTATGTGATCATTTCATTCTGCTGCAGTTGAGATATTGTGACAGGTATGTGGAGTCAGTAGGTATTGTTTTCCCATTCCACCATCACCCCCAAGCAGGCTCATTCCACTTCTGGTGTTCAGATAATGAGGACATCTTGGTGCAAGCAAATAATGTTGCTTTTACTCTGTTCCCTGTACCCTTTTTTAAACTTTTGGTATAATTGTGCAGTTGCATGGTGGCAGGACAGGGAAAAAATGCCTCGAGAACAGCAAAATGCTGAAATGGTGACAGAGCAAGAAAACCATGAGCCCAGAAAAATGAAATGCTGAAATACCAGCAGCAAGTCTCGTGGTACACCAAAAATGTGCAATTGTGCTATGTTGGCAAAGAAAGAAAAAGAAAAAATGGAGCGCGTGTGCATGGACATGGGAAGGGAAGCTGGATCCATGGGGCAGTACAGAAGACTGGTTGTGGGAACATGCATCACCAAATCAGCAGTAGAGCATTGTTGCAGGGAGGGTGTGAAAGTGACTGCTTCTGTACCAGTATGTTTCTGTTTCCTCCAACAATGCAGTTGCTGCGAAGCAACAGGTTGGTGTGATAAAGCCCTCAGTTAGCTGTGGCACTCTGGTTTTGGGCTCTCAAGAGGTGAGCCAGTTCAGAGCACACCTTTGCAGCGGGTCAGCTGATATTGCTTGTCAAGAGTCGCCCACTCCAAAAAGAACGTGAAATGTGCATGCCAAGGGAGTCTTGCGCCACGCTTGACGGGCCCCAGAGATATAAACATGCTAATTCCACTGGCGTGGTCACAGCCCATTGACTCTGCTGATGAGGTCACAGACCATGAATCGCCAAAGGGCTCTCTTTTCACCCGGAACCGATGACTTGGGTCTATCTTGCAGCGTGGAAAAAAGGGGAGCATTACGTCGTCAGCCAATCAAAAACCAGTGCCACTGATAACAGGTGACTCAAGACAACTGCCACGGCATCCTCTTGATGTCAGAAGAACCTTGCAAGATTTAGAAAGATGAAAGGAGATAGCATTTTGCTCCCACCCAGAGGTTGAATTCCAGCTTTCATTCTTGCTCAAAGCTCATTAAAGGTTCATTTTACTATGGGAGTGGAATTTTCCGGGATTTTGACTGCATTTCTAGAGGCACAAAATGTTCTGAATGCTGGAAGATAGGAATAAACCATGCGAACAATAATTTCTCTGAACATATACAAAGAGCTTTGCATCCTTTACTGAGTAAATACCAGCATTTCTGACCCATCTGGGATTGCTCAGTGTGCAAACATGTCTGATGTCAGGTCTGGATCATAAGCCCCTCCTCTGCAAATGCCCCTGTTCTTATCTTTTCACCTCGTGCCAAATTTGTTGACATTATAGCTACAAGGTAAGAACCATTTTCTTTTCTGAAGCTATAAATGGCTTTAAAGCAATATCCCAAAATAAATTTTGCAGTCCCCATTAGTTTTAAGTGGCTCTTGTAAATGGTGATAGAATTTGGAATTTAAAAATAGGACCAGGAAAGGATTAACAATTACCCCAACTTTTTTTATTTTTTTGTTATGGATTGTAACAGTACAATAAAAGAAGAAAAGAATAGAGAAAAAGAGTGAACAGAAAAAAGTTGACTTCTCTTCTTCATCATCAGTTATATAAACAACATACTATTCCTACCTCACTCAATGACCTTTAGATCACTTACCGTCTTCCCATAATCAGACTCTACTAATAATTAAAACCCAAAATTAACATTTTCTTTTCTTTTTTTTTTACACAAAAAGTCAATAAGGGGTTCCAATTCTTTAGGAAAATTCCTTAATGACTTTTGTCTGATCAAGCAAGTCAGTATATCAATTTCCTCCAGATCCGTCAATTTCAACAATTACTCTTCCATAGCAGGTAATTCTGAATTCCTCCATACCTGTGAGTCCAACTTTGTTTTTTGGGGAAATACTTGGTATGGATTACACTAAATGTAACACACTCAAGATTCAGCACCACCAGGTTTTCCAGAAGGAACTGCTTTATACCAGGAGTAGGAATGCAACCTGCCAGATTTTGTTGGGCTGCAACTCCCAGCATCCCCCCACCATTAGCTGTGCTGGCTGATGGGAGTTGCAGTTCAACACTACATCTGGAGGGTCACAGATGTAGTGTTGAACTCATTCTCCCTCCTCCTTTATATATATTTCAGGCACCTGAATGTCCTTCTTTGTGGAAAACCATGATCTTCCAAGGGAATTGGCCTTAACTTCTTTCTCTCAGCTCGTCTCTCTGGGCCAACTTGACATCATGGTCATGTCCAAGCCAAACAGCACTTGGGAAGGACTGAGCCCAATTCTGGGTACCACAGTTTTGAAAGGACATCAACAAGCTGGAACGTGTCCAGGGAGGAGGGTGATCAACCATTTCCACACTAGACTGTTATAGTGCTACTGTTCCACTTTCAACATCCTATGGAATCCTGGGGTTTGCAGTTTAGGGAGGGGCCTTTGAGGAGAGGGGGAAGCAGAGGCCTTTGAAGCCCCTCCCTAAACTGCAAACCCCAGGATTCCATAGGATATTGAAAGTGGAACAGTAGCGCTATAACAGTCTAGTGTGGAAATGGCCCAAGAAGGTAAAGGGCTTGGAATAACGGAGGATATTGGGTAAGTTCAGCCCAAAGCACAGACGATAGAGAGGTGAGCTATCTTTAAATCTGAAAGGAAATCAGGTGGCAGATACAGTGCCCTTGTTTTCTGTTGTTTCAGAAGGCACGACTCAAACCAACCAGGTTCAAATAACAGGATATTTTGGTGAAAAAGTTATGAAGAACATCCTGACAACATGAACTCTTTGACAGTTGAGTGGCCTGCCTTTGGAGTAAGGAAGTTCTGAGGGAAGTCTGGAAAGTGAAACAGCTGAATTGGGACACCTTCGGAGATCTCAGCCTTTTAGCAGAGGTATGAACAGAAATAATGGCTTTTTAGTACGCCGTGAATGCTAATACATGTAAGGAGTTTTCAACTAAATGTTAACTTGGTAAATCTGCTTGACAGATTAGGGTTTTCTTGCCAAGATTTGTTCACAGGTGATTTGCCATGGCCTTCCTTTGAGGCTGAGAGAGTGTGACTTGCCCAAAGTCACTCAGTTGGTTTCCATGGCTGAGCGGTGATTTGAGTCTCCCAAAGACCTAGTCCAACACTCAGACCACACTGGCTCAGTCTTTTTGGCAAGATTTTGCGAGAGGAGGTTTGTCAAGGCCCTCCTCTGAGGTTGAGAGAGTGTGACTGTCCAGTGTCGAGCACTGGGTTTCTACATCTGAGCAGGGATTTGAACCCTGGTCTTCCAGCCTCCTGGACCAGAACTCAAACCACTACACCATTCTGACAACCTCCTTTGCTAATGGTTTTTAAAGATAGAATATTTATTTGCAAACCCAGCAGTGAATGTGGGTCTCTGTGTTTAGCTAGAATCAGCACCAAACCACATTTTCTTGGAACTGAAAAGGCCACAGCTTCATTGGCTAAAGCTGAATAGCTTGGCCCTCAGCACGGATCCGGATCCAGATCCAGGGATGGTTGATCCGTCTGCCAGCTGAAGGAGATGCATTCCCCTAGCCTGCCTCCTGGATAGTGCCGGAATGATAGAAGGAGGAATCCTTTCAACTAGAACCTACTGGGTGATTACCTGTTTTGTCACGGGAAAGGAAGGAAAAGATAGGGAAGGTTCTGAAAAGGTGACGTGGAATCAGCAGATGTGATGTTCTTGGCAAGAGTACAGTTTAGTTGATACTTTGGGCATGAATCCATACCAGAACACTGCAGCAGTTTCCAATCACTTATCCATTGTATATAATGAGGAAGCACAGCCAGAAAGCGAAAATACCACAATCAGTAAAGAGAGAACTAAAGTGGTGGCTGTGCAAGAACTTGGACAGAGGGGTGCCTTTTATGATGACAGTCACAACGGATGCAGGCTTCTATGGCTGGAGTGTCGGCTGGCAGGGTTGCATGTACTGCCGCTGGATGGTCAGAGCCTTCGACTTTTGTCAGACGTGATAAGATAGATGCATTTAAGTCGGCACAGGCAGCTTTTGGCACAAACGTGCTGCAGTCAGTCTTGAAGAGTTAGGAACAGTCCTACCCAGGGTGTGGCTTGGGGAAATCCCAATCGTCGTAGATTGCTCCTCCACATGTGTGTGTATGTACATCTATCTGTCTGTCTGTCTGTCTGTCTGTCTGTCTGTCTGTCTGTCTATCTATCTATCTATCTGTATTTCAGGTAGAAGCCACTGCCACCTGTGAGTAAAGCAGAGGCATCAGTCCCCATGATCTGGTTACCTACACCTTGAAGATACCATAAGAGACCCTCCCATAACAGCTATAAAGGTCACGCAGACCCCCTTCTACCGCCAGACTGTGTCTTACTGGCCAGGAGTGGACCTGACTGAAGCCTTCGCTTGCCTCTGAGCCTGTCCCCCCATGCCAGACAAACAGAAGCCCATTCACACCACATAATTATAGCACTACTATTCCACTTTAACTGCCATAGTTCCATCCTATGGAATGCTGGGACTAGTGGTCTGGTAAAGCATTAGAGCTGAATGCCACTCCCTCACCTGCCACTCCCAGGATTCCATAGGACAAAACCATGGTAGTTAAAGTGGAATCATAGTGCCATGGTTCTATAGTGTGAATGGGTCTAGGAAAATTGCATGTGCTTCTGGGAAGGTCCCAGAATCTGAAACATGGTACCCATCCTTGCTCTGCCAGCAGTCACAGTCTGCAAATTGGCACTCCCAATGGATTAGGAAAAGGGCTTGTCAAGTACATTTTAGCTGTGGATTTCTATACAGGCAAAGGTTTGGGCCGTATGAGCCTTGGGAGATTCCGACTCTTCAAAGTTCTGTTTCTATGCCGTTCTTCCAAGGTGACATTTAAACCAAACGGCTGGCATTCTGAAATTTGTTTGGACTGATTTCACCAAGCTGATTGAAGAGTTAATAGGTGACCAGGCTCTTGCATAACCTGGTGCAAGGCGGGGGGTTGGAGGGAGAAAACCAGAGGGTTGCCTTCATGTCTTCCCAGTAGCTTTCCAAATTAATGAACTGGATACCAGCAGAGGAGGTACTGGTAGTGGCGTCACAGAATTAAGCAAAGTCATGCACCATTGAGTTGGACACAGATTGCCTGAGGTGTTACAAAGCCTTTTTAATGCAGGAAGGAAATGCTTTGATGGGACATTCAGTATTCTAGTTTTTTCCACTGAAGTGGCTCTCAGAGGGCCTGTTGCATTCATGGACAGAATTCTTCTTCTTTTTTTAAAAAGTGATTTGGCTTGTTCACTTCTTTGTGCATTGAAGGTTTATACATACTTCTTATGTGGAAACCATAGAAGGCATTTGTTTGCAACATAGGCCATTTTCACACGACACTGTTATAGTGCTATGATTCCTCTTTCAACATCCTATGGAATCCTGGGGTTTGCAGTTTAGAGAGGGGCCGTCCAACCCCTCCCTAAACTGATGTCGAAAGTGGAATCATAGCACTATAACAGTCTAGTGCGGAAATGGCTATAGCAAGTTCCATTTCCTTTTTGGTTGGATTTCCAGCTGCGTTAATTGCTGGAAGTGTGATGAATGAAGAAGCCAGTGTGTACCACCTAATTTTGGGGTGTCAGCCCTAACTGTTGTTGCCCCGTGCTTTCAAGTCATTTCAGACTCATGGTGACCCTAAGATAAACCGTGAGAGGCACCATGATGTAGTGGTTTGAGAATTGGGCTATAACCCTGGAGAGCAAGGTTCGATTCCCCACTCAGCTGTGGAAACCCACTGGATGACTTTGGGTGCATAACACACACTCAGCCCCCAGAAAACCCCATGATACGTTTGCTGTAGGTTGGAAGCAACTTGAAGGCATACAACAACAACAGCAGTGTAAACCTATCATGGGGCTTCCTTGGCCAGATTTCTTCAAAAGAGGTTTGCCATTGCCTTCTTCTGAGGCTGAGAGAGTGTGACTTGCTCAAGGTTGTCACCCCAAAACGGGGGTGCCACAAGGGCCACCCTGTGATGCCAGTGCCTCCTTGCAAAAGTGGGGAATGAATTAGCTCAAAGAGGAGGCTTGCGAGAGGGGGGCAACTTAGTGAGATATTTTCTCCCAGTGTTTACAGGCACATGCAGGAAAAGAACCAGCCAGAGATTCAGAAGTAAGCTAAAAATGTGTTTTTTTATTGAGAGGAATTCACTCATGCGTGCACACAAGATACACACAATCACACATTCACACAAGGGCTAGCTGAAAGAGAAAGGGAGGAAAAATTATAGAGAGGCTGAGGGGTTTGGGGGATTTATAATTACCAGTCCAGAAGAGTAGTGAGGAGCAGAAATGTATTTTGGCTTAGGTAGGACCTAAGGGCAGTCCTCATTCAGGAGCCAGAGGGACAGAGGGACTGCCCTGGGCGTCCTCAAATCAGGAGTATTTGTACCGTGAAAATGGCTTCTGGCTGTGAAGGTTCCACATGCAAGACAAAGGGAACCTGTTGTGGACAATGGGCCTTTCGCCTGTTGATGGGCTTAGTGCTTTGATTGACAAAGACATGGTGGGTGTTGTAATAGCTGTCTATTGTGGGTGCTGTGAGGAAAGAGGAAGGAACCCAGGTGTACAAGGGATGGATATTTGTCCGTCAGTGTCCTGGTGGGCTCCTCACAGTTGTATTCCCTGGAAAATTCCAGCTTCTATTTAAGCCTATTATCCACAGGAATGGTGCGTATTTCCCTGACAAATGTCTCAGGCCTTTTCCGCACTACATTCTTATAGTGCGATGATTCCACTTTCAACATCCTATGGAATCCTGGGGTTTGCAGTTTCGGGAGGGGCCGGCCGGCCCCTCCCGAAACTGCAAACCCCAGGATTCCATAGGATGTTGAAAGTGAAATCATTGTGTTATAAGAATGTAGTGCAGAAAAGGCCTCAGTCTTACCTGGAGGAACTTTCGGGTTGACCTATCCTTCTCACGTTTACAGTCAAATTCTTTCCCTCGCTCGGTTTGACCTCTCCATCACCTCTCAGGCTTGAATTTGATATCAGTGCCAATTACAGTGTATTGCCAATTACATATGATGCCAATTAGGTATGGTGCCCATCCAAACCATAATGATATTGGGGACCCCCAAAGCGGGGCCTTACAAAATCACCCCGTGGGCTTCCATGCCAAGTGGGGATTCAAACCCTGGTATCCCTGAGACCCAGTCCGAAACTCAAACCACTACATCATGCTGGTTCTTAGTTGGGCATGAGAGGTAAATACGAAGCAAAACCCAAATGAGAAATACATAGGTTTAATGTAAAGTAATTTAATTTCTTGAAAAGGTTTAATAAGGTCCTGTTTTAATCAAGTTCAGAATTAAGAACAAAATGTGTTAATATGAATCCTAGAAGGCTAAAGTTTATTTCTCAGTGCTTCATTAGATCATTTCCACACTAGACTGTTATAGAGCTATTATTCCACTTTCAACGTCCTATGGAATCCTGGGGTTTGCAGTTTAGTTATATAACAGCCAAGTGCAGAAACGGCCATTAGATTGCTTGGTCTCCAGTGTCTCTCTTAACATCTTAAACAGGGGTGTCGCTGTGGCATGCCTTCCAACTGCCCCAATTTGGCAGGGTCAGTCCCAGATAATCCTCTGCCATCCCACTTTTTCAGCTGCTTTTAAAATACCCCAGTTTCTCTCTCTTCTTCCTGCTTTCCCCCTTTGGCCTCAGCTTCCTCCAGTTGCTGCAAACTGAGTCCGAAGTACAAAAGTAGTTTATACTCAATTAAATCAATTGGAGGAAGAGAAGAGGAAGGGGAAGAAGCTGCCATTCCCAGTAGACTCAGGCAAAAGCAAACGGCTGCAATACCTCGATTGCCTGTTCTTCCTTATTTATAACGTTTCACAAATGTAAACCAGGACCTGTTTTGTCAAACTACATCAGAGGGTGGTTGAGATGTCAGAACATTCTAAGGGAGGAAGAAGACACTAGCTAGGAGATGCTACGAAAGGTTGCTTCTTGCCTGAGTCTACAAAGAAAGGCAAGATCCTACCCACTCTGAACCAGCACAGTGTGGTGGGTTGTGTGTTGGAGTCAGACCCCAGGAGTCCAGGTGTGTAGGGAGGGCCAGGGGCCAAACCAGACCAGGCCTGCATTTCTTTCTCCCTGACTCCAGTAGCAGCACCCCTTTAATCCTGCCATCGCAACCTGACTCCCCCTCCCCTTATTCAACCCTGCTTTCCCTCTAAAACCACCACCTTAGTGGAAAAAGGGCAAAGCTTATTAATGGTTATTCAAAAAGGATTGATAACCTGTGGTGGCATGTTATCAAGTAAAACTGGAAAAAATACTCTGTTGAGGGAGAAATTATAAAAATAGGATGAAGTCTTTGTTAAAATGACACACAGGGGGAAAGGTATCGGGTTTTTCAATAATATTCAAGCAAATAACAGTTCCCTAAAGATATCTAACTGGTTTCTCCAAATCACCACGGTATTCCAGAACAGAGCTGTCCTACACACAGATGTTTGGCTCCCCTTAGCACAGAGGTGTATTTCCCCACACAGGGTCCCACTTTCTGACCCACTTAGAAGTGGTTTGGTTTCTTCCCTGCCCATACTAGGCCACTGAGAAGACAACCCTCTTTCCAGGCAACCCACCTTTGGACTCTAAGGCTCTGACTTAGAGTTATCTCTAAGAATGCCACTGTAGGAAGCCATAATCCAATTCACTCTGCCCTGTTTATATGCCTTCTGCCGTCTCACCCTCAGCCCCTCCCTCTTACCAGGCTGGGTTTTGCTCAGATCGAGCCAATCTGGTTCTGTGCCCACCTGTCGCTAGGACTGCTCTGCTAGCCACACCCCCAGGCTCCATCACAGCAGGGTTCAAAATTGGGCTTGAAGCCCGGTAGGTGACCTTGGGCAGGTCACATTCTCTCGGTCTTAGATGTAGACAAGGACAAACCTCCTCGGAATAATTCTGGCCAAGAAGGCTTGTTACCCCACTGACATACCCCTTCCCAAGGAGATATAAATTTGATATCAAATATGCCCGTCATGCCAGAGAGGTTGCCCAGGTGGGCACATAGGCAAAGAGGTCGAACGACCGAAAACAGGTTAAGACCAGAAAAATCCCCAGTCACATAACCCAAGGAGACCTCAGGCAATACACATCTACATAGACAAAGGGTCCTCAGCCAAGAATAGCCAACTTGAGTGGATTAGCGTGTTTTCCCCAGGTTGAGCAACTTTGACTCTGCAAAAATCCTATAAGGCGAGGTCCATCTACGTAAACCTATACTGCAACCCTACTTGAAACAATACTGCAACCCACTTGCCATCGTATGGCATTCCTTCCTTTCTTTTGGCCATTGCTCTTCCCAGGAGAGGGCTTGCCCCTGAATTACGTTCTGCCCTATAAGTAGTCCTAGTTTTTGAGGGTCTCTTCAGAGAACTCCCTGCCATGCTAGCAGACCAGCAGTCTGTTAGTTGAATGATCCCCTCAGCCGTTTCTTTGCTGAGCAACATTCACGTCACTTCCTGGACCGAAGACTTCAGGATAGGTGCAGTGTCACCGCCTCTACGTTCCCTTTGCTAGATCCCCTACCCATTTTTCACCTCTTTTCCTTCTCAGTAGTCCTTGTGTGCGTGATTGCTTGAGTGCGTGAGTGCATGGTACTACATTCATTTAATAAAATGCATTTATTTGGTACATTTGTCTGGCTTTTGCTCGGCCTGACCCCGTAAAGTTGGGTAAAAGATCCTGCTGGGTTACCCTGCCCTTTGTTTTGCTATAGCCAGTGCTCCGCTAATTTCCCTAATCTTAGCATTTTTGGAGCAAATCAAGGTGTCCCCCAAGGGACCCCCAGAATTCAGGGTAACAAGCCTGTGATATAGTAGTCATTTTAATTTTCTATTTCTTCATCTTTTTTCATCTATTTGTTTGAAGAAGTAATCTTATTCCTGATAAGGAATAATAAAGAAGGAATATTAAAAAAGAAACCATCTTTTTCCTGATAAGGAATATTGCTGATAAGAAACCATCTTATTCCTGATATTTGTTGGAACAAATGATCATTCCTTGACTCTCCTGGATGAGGAACACCCTGGAGATATCTCTGAGGAAGAGGTCAGTTCCCAAACGTAGGAGGTAGACATCTGGAGGAATGGGACGCGTAGAAGTAGAAGGACCAAGGAGCATTCTGTGAGTTTGGAGCTTCAGAATCAATTCAAAGCTCTCTCTTTTATCAGTGATGACGAGGAACAGGAACAAGAGCAACAGGGGCAATAACAGAGTTCCGTGAGTATGGCTATCCTGAGCGCCAGAGCAGCCTAGCAACAGGTCGCCAGGCAACCAGAATAGCTACTCAGGAGAGAGACCCACGCTACCGGTGTGAGGGAGGGGCTGGAGGCTTGAGAGGAGAATATATAGAAAGGCAAGCACTGAGTGTCATTTTGGAGTCCTTCAGTGAGAAAGAGCTGGAATAAAGTCCCTCAGTCAGCCAGGGAGGTGGTCCGAGTGGAGAGGGTTTAATTCCCAGGGAAAGCCTAGAGGGAGGCAAAAAGAGTAATTAAACTGTTATAGAATCTGGTCAGAAAGGATGAACTAGATTTAGGGGTTGAGCCTTTGGTGAAAGTGTAGCCAAAGGGCTGGTTATGATACCTGTGCTTCTGTGAGGATTTCAAGACAGAAGGAAGCTGTTTAAAAGAACTTTGAAGAACTGTATTAGCTTTGATCTGCATACGAATTCCAATATTTTGTTCTGTATGTTATTTTAATAAAGATTATAGTTTGTTTTTATAAATATCGACTCTACTGAATAGTGGACAGTATTTAAAACGAAACAGAAGACATGCCACCACAAAACTCCAAAGGGGTTCTAAATAACCATTGAAATGTCTCACTCTTTACTCAGAACTTGTGTTTAAAGGGGAAGGCAGAGCTGTATATGAAGTGGCAGAGTAATTTATCAGGTTAGGAAAATGCCATAGCAGTCTGAGAGAAAGAAAAAAGCAGGCCTTGTCACAGCATTGGTCCTCAGAAAACGTGCAGGTGACCTTGGAGGATCCAGCACATGGACTGGCCCTTGCCAGTCTCCAGAGGAGACATGTGGTGGTGGTGGTGATAGGGGACTCCCTGCTCAGGGGTGTGGCAAAGTCTCCTTCCCTGGAGGTTTTTAAAGAGAGGCTAGATGGCCATCAATCAGGAGTGCTTTGATTGTGTATCCCTGCATGGCAAAATGATGTTGGACTGGATGGCCCCTGAGCTCTCTTCCAACTCTATCACTCTATGAAAGTCCATATTGCCAACTGCAAAAAAACTTATTTCCTATTCCCTATTCTATTTTCCTATTGCACAAAATGCGTCCGCTTGCACATTAGAAATAATTCCCGGGTTCCAACCAAAGTCATTGCACACCATTACATCAGAGGTGATGCTCAGCTGACAAAGAATATTATCCTGTCCTCCAGTTGGATTCCTTCTACCATCATTTCGAAGGTTGCGGTTCTTCCAGTGACTTCTCATTCAGCGCTCCTGCTACCTCAGCCGTGTGACCCTGAAGCCAGCATGCGGAAATCTGGTCTGCAAATTTTGTTGAAACTGGAGGAGAGAAAACGTAAAAATCCTAACGGTGAAATGTGAATGCAAAGTACAAATGAGTTTAACAATGTTCGTGCTTTTGTCATATGTATTCTTTTGCTTTGAATGGCTTCAAGTGCACCAATTAAGTAAGACTTAAAAATTAGATTTTTTAAAAGAAAAAGGGAATGGAAAAGACACTAATGACATGTAAACCATTTTTAACCACCATGACTTACCATGTTACCTCATTCCTCTTCTGTTGTTCTCCTGGTGGGACACCATTCGGAAAGCATTTCTTTTACAAAGGAGATCAGTAATGGTTTTCTTTGTGTGTGTAAAAGAAACACTTTTCCAACAGTCTCCCACCAGAAGAACAACAGAAGCGGAACCAGGTAAAGTGATAAATCCCAACCGAAGACACTATTATTCTGCTCTAATTGTGATTTACCTGGTTCTTTTGATAAGCTCTTACATCACAGTATGGTCAGAAGAATGTGGCCAAGCAACAAGCGGCCAAAAACACAATTAATAGGGGAAAATAGAGTGGTACTATCACTTCTCTCAACCTAGACACTATACCTCTGTTGATGCGGTCTAGAATTACATTGGCTTTTTCAGCTGCAGCATCACATCCAAAGGGCCATATATTCCCACCTTGATCTGTAGATGTGGGTGAAACTAGCCTTGTAGGCCAAGAAGATGCCCTAGGGTCGATCTGAAGACGTTCCCCGCTGAAGTATCTCCTTTCTCTAAAGAAGAATTCACCTGAGTGGTGTCTAATTTCAAAGAACTGTTAGCCATGAAGTCTCACCTTTTCCACAATGGCATCTCTGACTGCAGGATCCGTGATGTTCAGGGACGTGGACAGGCTCATGAACAAGATGAAGCTTCCTAGCGACAGAAGGGGAATTGGGGAGGGAAAAAAAAGTCACATGGGTTAATTAATTGCAACATTTTAATCATGTTATATACAGGGACCCTTCTCAGAAAAACTCCCTCTGCCAGCTCCAAGATAAACTTAAAGAATATCTGCATTTTAGGGATGCAGCATCTTCACATTCTTCATCATCACGTTCAAGGAGGAATATGCTTCATAGTATTCTCCCCATTTGGGGAGAAAGCAAAGGTTTCTGCTCAGTTCTCAAGAGCAGAGCAAAGTCTCTCAGGAAATTATTCTACACACGAGATATGTGTGGACTAAGAACAATTTTTTGTTCAGGAAACAAAACACACCAGCTCTGGCACAGAAACCATGTTTTCTGCACAAAAAAGTGGTTTCTCTCAGAAAAAAAAAATGACTTTTGTATGGAATAATTCACTCAAAGACATTAGAAAACATGCAAACTATTTCCCTTGCTACTCTATTCTTTTCACAGGAGTCACGCATCTGGAAATTCATTATTCTGCAGAAAAACAAATCATAAGGAACGTTCTTTCTATCCCGACTACATTTACAAGATGTGCAATAAACAAAAACAGATTCAGAAGTGTTAGTTTTAGAATGTAACTCCCAGAATCCCCCAGGTAACATGGTCGCTGGCCATACTGCATGAAACTGTCTGGGTTTTATAGTCCAATGAATAGATAAATAAATAAATTACAACATTTACAAACTCTGCAGCAGCGGAGTTTTTTTCAGCAGGCCGGTAATGAGTGAGCGAGAGACCTTTCACTTATTTATTAGCTGTTTTTAAAAATCTGTTGTTAGTTTTACAATTTTATATAATTGTTTGCATGTTTTTAATGTTTTTTAAACTTTTGGAAGTTGTCTTGGGTCCCATCTTGGAAGAAAAGGAAGCATGTAAATTGAAATTCAATAAATAAATAAATAATAAGCAAGGTGAGGAGAGGAGGAGATTTTTGGAGCTGTAGTCCAAAAAAAAGGAGCTTTTCCAAGCTCTGAGTGAATGCCGCCCATCATGTGTACAATTGGAAATAGCCACTTCCATGAAAATAATAACACTATTATCAGTATCACTTAGCAACAGTTGGACGACCCTAGTAGTACTAGAACACTAGAACTTTCTAGCAGAGGATTAGAAGTACTTTCAAAAGCTACAAATTCCAGGATTCCAAAGGATGGAGCCATCAAACAACTCGCATCTGTCACCCAATCCATTATGCTACATAACCATAATAAAAAGAAGGAAACCATAATGCAATAGGTGCACCATTAGAGAGATGTCTTGATGCGCCCTTGTCATACGGAGTTTACTTCCAGCCCCTCCTCAAGCCTGACTTCTACCCTTGAAAAGGAGCAGGAAATTCCCCAGCGTTCACTAATTTCGCACGCCGCCACCACCCACTGAATTCTGAATATACTTGCAACCGAACGGGACGGTGGGACCCTGTCCGTGAATTGCCGATCTCTATGCTCAAGGACCTTTCCTTTCCCTCCTCCTTCTGAGTGAGAGAAGTCCTATCTCAGCGTGTGCCGAAGGATGGCGTGGGAATGGAGAGGAAACAGAGGTTTTGCAGAAAAGCATTTATTGTAAGGCTTGCAAGTAAATAAGACGATAATACACACGAGAGGCTCCCCCCTCCCGGGTACACTTAAGTTACAAGTAGTTATAACGACAGATACATTCTTAAGATCAGCCAACCTCCAAAATAATAAAAAGCCCTAATGCGACTGACTACCTTATTCTAGTTGCTCACATTTGGGTTCACAGGCTTAGATGGTCTAGGAGAGGAAGGAGGCCAGGAGGCGAGGTCTAGGGCCAGCAGCCTACTGCTGGCACAGATCCCATCTCCAGGAGGTTCCTTGGTTGTCTCTCCGCCACACGGCCTCTCGAGGATTTTTATCACTTCTCCTTCGAAGCATCTCAAAGCATCTCGAAGATGCTCACCTCTTTCCCCTCGATTGGGCCCTTCTCCCCCCGTGACCTGTGAGGCTGACCCGCAGTAAAAACGTAACCTCATCCCAACACCTCATTAACCGTCGGTTTACCTGAAGAGGGAAGCATCCCCCTTCGGCCAAGTCTAGATAATGGGAAGCCCCATGATCACAGCCCTATCCACATGACATTTTATATTTGAGATGCAACAATTGTACAACTAATTTCTAGAAGCCTCTCTGGTGGTCCTTTCGTGCTACGGTTATGATTCTACTTTAATTGCTATGGCAACATCTTATGGAATCTTGGGATTTGCCATTTAGAGAAAGGTACTCGACAATTCTTGGCCAGAGAGCTCTAATGCCTCAACAGACTACAAATCCCAGGGTTCTAGACAATGTAGCCATGTCAGTTAAAGTGGAATCATAGTGCTTACAATGTGCAAGGACCCTGGGTTAGTCCTTGTACTACATAAAATCATAGAAATGTAGAGTTGGAAAAGACCACAAGGTCCATCAAGTCCAACCCGGTTCTGCCATTCAGGGGCCATTTCCGCACTACACTCTTATAGCGCGATGATTCCACTTTCAACATCCTACGGAATCCTGGGGTTTGCAGTTTAGGGAGGGGCCTTTAGAATTCTCAGCCAGAGAGCTCTTGGGCCTCAGTCAACTGTATCTCTCTCGAATGGGCTGGTTGCTATGGAGACAAGGCCCAGCAGCAAGGAGGAGGGCAGCGTATTCCCTCAGGAACCCAACCTCTCTATGTTAATAACTCTGAATACGGATTGGATTGGGGAATATGGGGAAAAGTTACAGGTACTAGACAAGACAATTTGGGGAATTGGAGCCACAGGATCTCAATTTTTTCTAGCAAGTATTACCCATGAGAAAATAAAATCCCAGGCAATGCTGGGTATATATGCTAGTCCTATATACAGAAGAATTCCAAGCCTGGAGCACAGCTGGGAGCTAAGATTTCAGTGAGACCTCCACCTTCAGCTCTGCAAAAAGGAGCAAAATGAGCTTACCTGGATCATGTGGAGTTGGCAGTTTTCTGCTTGGCAAGGACGTGATGTTGCCTGGTGTCGTTAGGCCGTTTGCTGTTACTGTTTGTCCACCCAGTGTAGTGTTAGCAGATGGCAACACTGAGCTTGTCCTTCCTTCTGTGGTGAGCTCGGTACCAATATCTGTAGCAATACTGGCTTTTGTTGTGGCTTCTACTGACAATGTAGTAGGGAAAAAAACTGTTGAAGTTGTTTCTGATGCAGCTCCAAGGGTGGATGAGGTTTCGCTTGGTGACGTTGTGGATGTTGTGGTCTCCTCCGGCAAGATGGTGGTCTCCGCTGGCGATGTCGTGGGCTCCTCCGTGGATGTCGTGGGCAGTCCCGCAGACGTCGTCAGCACCCCTGTGGACGTTGTGGACACCTCAGGCGATGTCATGGGCATTCCTGTGGACATCGTGGGCATCCCCGTGGACGTCATGGGCTCCACCATGGACGTGATGGGCACCTCCTCCAGCAATGTCGTGGGCTCCTCTGTAGCAGTGCTACCAATTTCAGCTGCAGCTGTGTTTGGAGGGTATGAAAATAGTGGGTCTGGGCTAATTTCACTTGCAGCAGTGCTGAGGGGGGTGGTCATCTCCTGTGGGGTAGAAGACACTTCTTCCAAATAGCTGGTTCTACCAAGGGTGTCTCTGCCTGTAGTAGCTGCCATTTCAGTCAGTGCAATAGTAGGAGGGAGAGCTGTTGAAGTGACTTCAGCAGTGCTGCTGAAGACAGATGATGTTTCACTCACTAAGGCAGTAGGATGGGTTGCTGGAATAGTTCCATCTGTTAATGTGTCAGTGGTAGCTGTTGCTCCAAGCGGTGAAACAGAAGTGAGTGGTGTTGTTCTGCCTGTGAGCAGTTTTTCCTCAGCAGTGCCAAGGGGATTTGTCATATCAGCTGTAACTACAGGTAGTGAGCTGGGGGAAGGCAGGCTCGTCAGTGTGTTCCCTGTCGTTGATGGACCAGTACTGGCTGTCATATTGTCTGTAGTCTCAACTACGGATGGAGAAAGGTGAGCTGTTGAAGTGACTGCAGTAATTTGACTAAAAGTTCCGTGCTTAGTTACAGTTTCACCTGCAGAGGATGGCAAATATCCTGGGTTTGGAGTAACTAATTTTTCTGCAGACGTCATGGTTGATGTGTTCCGTCCATAGGGAGATAGGTGCATTGAAGTTGTGTTTTCAGTGGTAATGCCGGTAGTATTGTTATTTTTTCTTAAAGTTCTGGCAGCCACGTCTGTTGAAATACCGGTTTCAATTATGGCTGAGGAAATTGTTGGAGTTAATTCAGGAAGAGTTGTGCTCTGAGCTGGGGTTTCGCCTGGACGGGAAGACGCAGAGGAGACAACAGGTCAGTGTCCCGTTCTGCAGTATAAAAGATCAAAATTCCCAGGAACTGAATCCAGTCAAGGCAGACAGTTCTAAGCCAGACTGCCCAGATATAAGTGGCATTTTTTGTACTGGGCATGGAAAAATTATTTTCTTGGCCATGCTGGCTGGGGGATTCGGGG
Source organism: Cyclura pinguis (assembly GCA_030412105.1). Classification (NCBI taxonomy): domain Eukaryota; kingdom Metazoa; phylum Chordata; class Lepidosauria; order Squamata; family Iguanidae; genus Cyclura; species Cyclura pinguis. The sequence goes on from CM059601.1 coordinate 5,142,799, forward strand.
AGTTGTAGTCCAAAAAAGTAACATTTCCAAACCCTTCTTTACTGCCACTCCCAAAGGTAACTTGCTCTTACCTGGGGGCTCCCACAGATGTACTCTCTCTCTTTTTCTCATTCCTTTCCTTGAAAACCATCCTTAAAATGCCTTTCCTCTGGGTGGTGGTTGACTTACCATGTTAATTCTCATTCCCAACAATTACCGGACTTTACACACACAGGCAACATCATTTGGGCAAATTCTTCCCTCTTTCTCACCATCTCTCCTGTTTTTGCCATATTTCCTAATCAGATTGGAAGCTACCTGTGGTCAGGGACCTGTCGTTACTGTCTATGGAAATGTCTGAGGAAGCAACGGAGAAAGTGCAAGCTGTGGACACATACAGCGCCCTCTCCCCCCAGGGCTGTTTTATTGCCCCTGTTCCAGAATCCCACAGGGCCAAAAGTATGCATAATTCGTATTGTTTTCTAAAATATAGAGAGTTAGCCCTTCACTTTGCTAGGGTTAGGGGTGCAGAACCCCCACAAAAGTGGAAAAACCACAAATATCAAAATGGTCATTTCCACACTAGAGTGTTATAGCACTATGATTCCACTTTCAACCTCCTATGGAATCCTGGGGTTTGCAGTTTTGGGAGGGGCCGCCCGGCCCCTTCCAAACTGCAAACCCCAGGATTCCATAAGATGTTGAAAGTGGAATCATAGTGCTATAAGAGTGTAGTGCGGAAATGGGAATACAGCATCAAAGCATTCCGTTTGACAGATGGCTCCGAAGGAGGAGACTCCACCACACTCCCAGGGAGCAACAGATTCCTCTGTCGGACCACTCTTACCGTCAGGAAGTTCTTCCTAATGTTTAGATGGAATCTCTTTTCCTGAGGTTTGAAGTCATTGCTCTGCGTCCTAGTCTCTGGAGCAGCAGAAAACAGGCTTGTTCCATCCTCCATATGACATCCCTTCAAATATTGAAACACAGCTACCCTCTCCTCCCTTAACCTTCTCTTCTCCAGGCTAAACATAGCCAGTTCCTCAGCCGCTCCTCACAGGGCTTCATGGTTTCCCGGACTTCTACCATTTTGGTCATTCTCCTTTGGACATGTTGTCCGTACCCTTCCCAAACTGTGGTGCACAGAACTGGACACAGTATTCCAGGTGGGGTCTGACCAAAGCATAATAGACTGGTACTATCATTTCCTTTGACCTAGACGCTATGGGCCTTTCCGCACTACACTGTTAAGGTGCTATTATTCCACTTTCAACCTCCTATGGAATCCTGGGGTTTGCAATTTAGGGAAGGGCCTTTAGAATTCTCGGCTAGAGAGCTCTTGGGCCTCAGGAAACGATAAACCCCCGAATTCCACGGGACATTGAAAGTGGAATTATAGCACCATAACAGTGTAGGGCAGAAAGGCCTTATACTTCTATTGATGCAGCCTAGAATCACATTGGCTTTTTTAGCTGCTGTGTCTTCTACACAACCATTAAAGGTACAGGAGCCTTCCATGGCAACCCTAGTAGAATCATTATAATTTCTGCTACACGGCCAATAGTGAGGAATGCTGGGAGCAGCACTCCCATTATATGTGGAAACCCATATAGTTCTTAGCCCTGTTGTAGTAACATACTGAGGCCTAAAGCCAGCCAGTAGACCCAAACAGGATAGGCCCGTTAAATCAATGGAATGTGTGTAGGTGTTATTTTTCACAATGGTGGACCACTGCCGGGAGTCAGGGGAACGCACCCCTGCCGTTCCCCAACCTTGAAACATTGGAAAAATTGAGAATCTTTTTCTGTGTGAAAAGAGACAGGTCAGACTAATCTCAAGCGCTGTTCGTTTCCAGGTTAAATTAACTTTATGATATACTAGCATACTTACCTGGCATTGCCCGGGATTTTATTTTCCTCTTAAGAACTCACCAAAATTTCTTCTCCAGTACCTGTAACTTTTCCCCGTATTTCCCAATGCAATCTGTATTCGGAGTTATTTACACACGCAGTTTGGGTGCCTGAGGGAATACACTGCCCTCCTCCTTGCTGCTAGGCCTCATCTCCATAGCAACTGGCCTAGTCCAGTACCTGTAATTTATCCCCATATTCCCCAATCCAATCTGTACTCGGAGTGGTTAACATAACAGAAGGTGGTTTCTGAGGAATACGCCGCCCTTGTTCTTACTGCTGGGCCTCGTCTCCATAGCAACCAGCCTGAGGGCCAAGAGCTTTCTGCCTGAGAATTCTAAAGGCTCCGCCCTGAACTGCCAACCTCAGGATTCCATGGCATTTTTACGGCCAGCCAATCGTATGAGGTCTTCTCGCCTCACGCAGTCCATCGTATGAGGTCTTCACCTGCCTGACACGGACAGACGGACAAACTCCCAGACAGACTTTGACTTTTGTACAGTAGATATGGGTTAGGTGTGTTTTGAGCAAAAATGGGAGCTGGAGAGCCCTACGTGCGACTTACAGACCTTACTTTCTCCACATGTGACTCACCATGTTCCGACTGGGCTGTTCAAGAAGGGGCTAGCCATGAGATTGAAGCCTGGCCCTAAGAAAAGCCAAGCTTAGCTGCACCAGGATTGTCGGGATTGCCCTCCATATGAGGGGATTATGGTTTAGTGTGCAGATTGTATTACTGTTAGTGGTTTTCCTAATGGCCCTGTAGTACGGATAGAGCAGGTGTACATTCCTCAGTAGCAGTTCTCAAAACATTCGCTAGCGGAAAAGATAGTCGCTACGGTGACCTGGCGGTCATCCTGACCTGCAGGAGAGAAAATACGCGCTCGCTGATCTCTCGTGTGAAACTGAACCGTTTAACCTTAGAGACTTTGGGAATATTGGCCACTTCCGTCTTTTGACGTTTGTATTCACTGCTCTGCATCTGCTCAATAAATCTGCCGTGTAAGTTTATTGATCACGTGTACGAGTCTGATCCTGACAAGGATGCATCTCATCTAATATACAAAATCAAAGTTTGTCTGCCTGTCTGTGTCGGGCAAAGGCCCCGTACGACTGGCTACCTAAGAAGGTTCTATGGAATCCTGGGGTTTGCAGTTTAGGGAGGGGCCTTTAGAATTCTCAGCCAGAGAGCTCTTGGACCTCAGTCAACTGTATCTCTCTCGAATGGGCTGGTTGCTATGGAGACAAGGCCCAGCAGCAAGGAGGAGGGCAGCGTATTCCCTCAGGAACCCAACCTCTCTATGTTAATAACTCTGAATACGGATTGGATTGGGGAATATGGGGAAAAGTTACAGGTACTAGACAAGACAATTTGGGGAATTAGAGCCACAGGATCTCAATTTTTTCTAGCAAGTATTACCCATGAGAAAATAAAATCCCAGGCAATGCTGGGTATATATGTTAGTCCTATATACAGAAGAATTCCAAGCCTGGAGCACAGCTGGGAGCTAAGATTTCAGAGAGACCTCCACCTTCAGCTCTGCAAAAAGGAGCAAAATGAGCTTACCTGGATCATGTGGAGTTGGCAGTTTGCTGCTTGGCAAGGATGTGATGTTGCCTGGTGTCGTTAGGCCTTTTGCTGTTACTGTTTGTCCACCCAGTGTAGTGTTAGCAGATGGCAACACTGAGCTTGTCCTTCCTTCTGTGGTGAGCTCGGTACCAATATCTGTAGCAGTACTGGCTTTTGTTGTGGCTTCTACTGACAATGTAGTAGGGAAAAAAACTGTTGAAGTTGTTTCTGATGCAGCTCCAAGGGTGGATGAGGTTTCACTTGGTGACGTTGTGGATGTTGTGGTCTCCTCCGGCAAGATGGTGGTCTCCGCTGGCGATGTCGTGGGCTCCTCCGTGGATGTCGTGGGCAGTCCCGCAGACGTCGTCAGCACCCCTGTGGACATTGTGGACACCTCAGGCGATGTCATGGGCATTCCTGTGGACATCGTGGGCATCCCCGTGGACGTCATGGGCTCCACCATGGACGTCATGGGCACCTCCAGTGATGTTATTTGCACCTCCATGGACGTCATGGGCACTTCTGTGGATATTGTCAGCACCCCCATGGACATCATGGTCTCCTCCGACAATGTCTTGGGCTCCGCTGGCAATGTTGTGGGCTCCTCCATGGATGCTGTGAGCACCCCTGTGGACATTGTGGTCTCCTCCGTGGATATCGTTGGCACCCTGGTGGATGTTGTGGGGACCTCTGTGGATGTTGTGGTCTCCTCCATGGATATCGTCGGCACCCCCGTTGACATTGTGGACATACCTATGGACATCCTAGGCACCGCCATGGATGTTCTGGGCACTTCAAGTGATGTCATGGGCTCCGGTGATGTCGTGGGCATCCCCGTGGATGTCATGGGCACCTTCATGGGTGTCATCAGCACCTCTGTGTATGTCGTAGGCTCCTTCAGTGGTGTTGTGGGTTCTACCAGTGATGTCATGGGCTGCTCTGTGGATGCAGTGGGCTCCTCTGTGGATGTCGTGGGCATCCTTGTGGATGCAGTGGGCTCCTCCGTGGATGTCGTGGGCATCCTTGTGGATGTCATCAGCACCTCTGTGGAGGTTGTCGGCTCCTCCGGCGATGTCGTGGTCTCCTCCGTCAATGTTGTGATCTCCTCTGGCAATGTCTTGGGCTCCTCCGGTGATGTCACGGGTTCCTCCGTGGACATTGTGGGCTTCTCCATGGATGTCGTTGGCACCGCTGTGGATGTTGTGGGGACCTCCATGGATGTTGTGGTTCCCTCCGTGGATGTTGTCGGCACACCCATGGACATTGTGGACATCCCTGTGGACACTGTGGGCACCTCCATGGATGTTCTGGGCACCTCCAGTGATGTCATCCGCTCCAGTGATATCACGGGCATCCACGTGGATGTCATGGGCACCTTCGTGGATGTCATTGGCACCTCTGTGGATGTTGTAGACTCCTCTGGCAATGTCGTGGGCTCCTCTGAAAATGTTGTGGGCTCCTCCAGTGATGTTATGGACACCTCCATTGCGGTTGTGGTCTCCTCCAGCAATGTTGTGGTCTCCTCTGTGGATGCAGTGGGCTCCTCCGTGGATGTCATGGGCATCCTCATGGATGTCATCAGCAGCTCTGTGGATCTTGTGGGCTCCTCTGGCAATGTCGTGGGCTCCTCCAGTGATGTTGTGGGCACCTTCATGGCAGTCGTGGGCACTTCTCTGGATGTCACGGGCACCCTCATGAATGTCGTGGGCTCCTCTGTAGCAGTGCTACCAATTTCAGCTGCAGCTGTGTCTGGAGGGTATGAAAATAGTGGGTCTGGGCTAATTTCACTTGCAGCAGTGCTGAGGGGGGTGGTCATCTCCTGTGGGGTAGAAGACACTTCTTCCAAATAGCTGATTCTACCAAGGGTGTCTCTGCCTGTAGTAGCTGCCATTTCAGTCAGTGCAATAGTAGGAGGGAGAGCTGTTGAAGTGACTTCAGCAGCGCTGCTGAAGACAGATGATGTTTCACTCACTAAGGCAGTAGGATGAGTTGCTGGAATAGTTCCATCTGTTAATGTGTCAGTGGTAGCTGTTGCTCCAAGCGGTGAAACAGAAGTGAGTGGTGTTGTTCTGCCTGTGAGCAGTTTTTCCTCAGCAGTGCCAAGGGGATTTGTCATATCAGCTGTAACTACAGGTAGTGAGCTGGGGGAAGGCAGGCTCGTCAGTGTGTTCCCTGTGGTTGATGGGCTAGTACTGGCTATCATATTGTCTGTAGTCTCAACTACGGATGGAGAAAGGTGAGCTGTTGAAGTGACTGCAGTAATTTGACTAAAAGTTCCGTGCTTAGTTACAGTTTCACCTGCAGAGGATGGAAAATATCCTGGGTTTGGAGTAACTAATTTTTCTGCAGACGTCATGGTTGATGTGTTCCGTCCATAGGGAGATAGGTGCATTGAAGTTGTGTTTTCAGTGGTAATGCTGGTAGTATTGTTATTTTTTCTTAAAGTGCTGGCAGCCACGTCTGTTGAAATACCGGTTTCAATTATGGCTGAGGAAATTGTTGGAGTTAATTCAGGAAGAGTTGTGCTCTGAGCTGTGGTTTCGCCTGGACGGGAAGACGCAGAGGAGACAACAGGTCAGTGTCCCGTTCTGCAGTATAAAAGATCAAAATTCCCAGGAACTGAATCCAGTCAAGGCAGACAGTTCTAAGCCAGACTGCCCAGATATAAGTGGCATTTTTTGTACTGGGCATGGAAAAATTATTTTCTTGGCCATGCTGGCTGGAGGATTCGGGGAGTTGTAGTCCAAAAAAGTAACATTTCCAAACCCTTCTTTACTGCCACTCCCAAAGGTAACTTGCTCTTACCTGGGGGCTCCCATAGATGTACTCTCTCTCTTTTTCTCATTCCTTTCCTTGAAAACCATCCTTAAAATGTTTTTCCTCTGGGTGGTGGTTGACTTACCATGTTAATTCTCATTCCCAACAATTACCGGACTTTACACACACAGGCAACATCATTTGGGCAAATTCTTCCCTCTTTCTCACCATCTCTCCTGTTTTTGCCATATTTCCTAATCAGATTGGAAGCTACCTGTGGTCAGGGACCTGTCGTTACTGTCTATGGAAATGTCTGAGGAAGCAACGGAGAAAGTGCAAGCTGTGGACACGTACAGCGCCCTCTCCCCCCAGGGCTGTTTTATTGCCCCTGTTCCGGAATCCCACAGGGCCAAAAGTATGCATAATTCGTATTGTTTTCTAAAATATAGAGAGTTAGCCCTTCACTTTGCTAGGGTTAGGGGTGCAGAACCCCCACAAAAGTGGAAAAACCACAAATATCAAAATGGCCATTTGCACACTAGTGTGGAAATATGTGTCTGTGGGAAGGGGGCCAAAGCATGGTGGTGACAGTGGGCACCCAGGGTCCAGGTCTGGGAAGGAAGAGGGATAAGGGGTGGGTCAGCATGGTGGCCCTATACTTCCTCCCTCTTGCCCATCTCCTTCTCTGTGTCAGGGGGCATCTAGAGAGGGCTGGTGGTTCTGAGAAGGTGGGCTGCAAGCCAACAGCTGGAGAAGGAGGAAGAGGACCAGAGGTCGGTTTTTAAGGGCTGCCTCATCAGAGCTGCTGAGAGAGAAGGTTCCCCTGGAAAAGCAGCGCCTGAGCTGGGAGGGGAGGGGTTGGGGAAACTCGCAAATAATCAAATCAAATAATAATCAAATCAGTGAATGCCAAACCTGCAGAGGTGGAAGGCGGACTATAATTAGAATAGCTTTGAAAGGCTAGAAACATATTAAACAATCAGCAAATTACAAGACACATTGAAAGCGTTAAAATAATTTAGAATGAATTAAAACTATGTGCCACAGGAGGATTTTTGCGAAATCAATTAGGCCCTAGATGCTTTCATAAAGAGCCATATTTTCACCTTTCACAGATGAAAACCAAAATATACACGTGGCCAAGCGGCATCAGGGCATGGTGAAGATGGCAAAAGTTATCAGTGAAGAAGAACACACAGTCTAAGACAGGCAGTTTGCTTTTGCCAAATCCTTCTGGGAAGGACAAGATGTCCCCCCTCCACCTCTTCCATCCCCTTGCTGAGCTAATTGAGTGCAAACTACTTTTGCACTTCGGACTCAGTCTGCAGCAACTGAATTGAGCAGAGGCTGAAGGGAGAAAGTGGAGGGAGGAAAAAGAAACCAGGCATTTTAAAAGCAACTGAAAAAATGGGAAGACAGAGGTTTAATCAGGACTGTCCTTGTGAAATCAGGCGAGTTAATCAGGACTGTCCTTGCGAAATCAGGCACTTTATATATATCTGCAAAAACGTGTTTCTTTTCCTTTGCCTCTCTTATTTGCAGCTTATTGAACATCAGTCATCAGTTTCAAAAGTAATGCAGTATAGGGATAAACCTAAGTACCCTGTAAATTTCAAAGGCAGCAGATTCTGCCCACTTAATGATTTCATTGAGACAGTGCAGTCCAAAACAGTGGAAATCTATCGCTGTCAGATAAGCTTCATCAGCATCCCCAGAGGCAGTGCCAAGAAGGGGAAAACAGCTACTGCACAGCAGCTATGAAAGAGCAAGATAAGATCCTCAAGGGTAAAGATGCAGTATGAAATGCCAAAGTTAGAGTCATCCACACCATTGTGTTTCCAGTTTCTGTGTATGGTTGTGAAGGACAAAAGCTGTATGTTTCTGAAAGGTTAAAGCCCTGAAGGAAGCTGAAAGGCCCAAAGGGTAAAGGTAAAGATAAATAATTGAGTACCAGAGTTACCATCTTCCAGGCCATCATATTTCTGATTTCTATTTATGGATGTGGAAGTTGGGCAGTGAAGAAAGCTGGTAGGAAGAAAATCAGCTCATTTGAAATGTGGCGCTGAAGGATTGCTCTAGGGATACCACGGACTGCCAAAAAGACAAATAAATGGATCCGAGAGCAAACCCAGCCTGAACTGTCTCTTGAAACCAAATGACTAATCTGATGCTATGGTATTTGGATATTTCATGAGAAGGCATAACTCCCTGGAAAAAACAATAATGCTCAGTAAAAGGAAAGACAATAGGAAAAAGGGGAAGAAGAACTCATGACAGGTGGAGTGATTCCATCAAGAAAACCATGGGCCAGAGTTTGCAAGATGTGAGCAGAGCAGTTAATGGCTGGGGTTCTTGGCTGGCTTTTGTTCATGAAGTCTCCATAAGTCAGAGCCAAATTGAACCACAGAATCATAGAATGGTAGAGTTGGAAGAAACCCCGAGGGCCATCCAGTCCAACCCCACACAAGAATATACCATCGAAGCATTCCTGACAGATGGCCATCCAGCCTCTGCTTAAAAACCTCCAAAGAAGGAGACTTCACCACACTCCCAGACACATCCTCTCAGTAATAATGTTACGGTGCTGCTTCGTTGATGCATGTTCCCACAATCAGTCTTCCACACTTCCTCACTGAGCCCATCTTCCTATCCATGTCCACCCTAAGTAGTGCATGCAATTGCACAATTGCACACTTTTGATCCATCCTGCAAAACTAGTTGCCATTTCCCTTGCCGCTGTCATTTTGCTCCACATTTTTTCGTCAACGAAAAGATTTGATCCCATAATGATGGAAATGCTATACAACAACAGGAGAGTCACAACATCATGTGATCCCGAAAGATCAAGCACGGAGTTAAACTAGTACAATCATGCAACAGACCTATCATGGGATAAAGCTCTTAGAAGTGGATTCTGACCACTTCACTTTTTTTCCTGTTTGTTTTTGGCAGTTTGTGTATGGCCCTCAATAACAAAAAAAAAGTGGCCCCTAGACCTGCTGCATTTTCTGAATCCCATTCGGGAACCCGAGTGCCCATCTGCCACCATCTGCCACCCCATAAGCTGCTCTGCATCAATCAGTGTGACTTCATGTTATTCACTTACCACCATAGATCATGGAGTTCTGGAGCCACCAGTATAAAATTGGCACCATTGTCAGATGATTGAGACCCATGTCAGCAAGACTGCTTCTAACTGGCCTTCCAATTTGGAGGTAACCGGAGCTGCTCTGAGTATTGGAAGAATACAGGTGGTGCTACTTGAAATCTTTGCTTTTCACTCAGTTGGTTTCCTGGTTGAACAGAGAGGGTGGAGTACTCAAGGTTCATTCCTCTTTTCATTCCACAGCTTTTGATAATGAATGAAACGCATTGTATTTTTTTCAAAGTATAGCTCAAGTGGAGCTAAATCCAAGTTCAGGCATGCCATGGAAACAACTGTGGAGATTACCTCTTTCAGTCACCAGATCTTAAAAATAGTAGCACCAATAATTAACAACAAGTAATCATGAATAACGATACATATCTAGGTGCCTTTTTCTAAGGAAATGTCAAGGCACCTTATGACAATTAATGAATACAAAAGTTTAAAAAACAGAAATAGAACAGGATTCTAGAACAGGGGGAGAGAAAGCGTAGCCCATGGGTGATATCAGCCCATTTCTTTGACCCCCCAAAGCTCTCAGACATCTCTGAAAAATTATTATTATTTGGTTGAAAAATCACCCATCAGCTGCCCAAAAATTCTGCAAAAATTCTGTTTTGGTTCTAATAAGCCCCTCAAATGTACTTAAACTGCTAAAGATCACCTCAGAACTAGCCAACTCTCTCCTCCACAAGGGCAAACCAGCCATGGAGCCACACTATACAATTATAGCAGTTTGACACCACTTCAAATGCTGTAATTCCATTCCATGGAATTCTGGGGTCATTGTAGTTTGGTAGACTTGGGATTTTTTTTCTGCCAGAGAGCTTGTCTCTGCTCCCCCTGAACTACAGCACCAGGGGAGCTATCTAGCAGGGAATTCTCTTTGCCATTTGTGCTCTCAAGTTGGCTTTAAATTCTAGCAAACCTCTGAAAGACAGATCTCCATGGAATACTCCACTTGGAATACTTTGTCCAGTTTTGGGCACCACAGTTCAAGAAGGATGTTGACAAGCTGGAACATGCCCAGAGGACGGTGACCAACACGGTTAAAGGGCTGGAAACTATGAATCCCTATGATGAGCAGTTTAGGGAGCGGGGTGTGTTTAGCCTGGAAAAGAGAAGGTTAAGAGGGGACATGATAGCCATGTTTAAATATTTGAAAGGATGTCATATTGAAGATGGGGCAAGCTTATCTTCTGCTGGTCCAAACACTCGGATATAAAGCAATGGCGTTAAACTACAGGAAAGGAGATTCCAGCTAAACATTATGAAAAACTTCTTGACGGTTGGAGCAGTTCGAGAGTGGAATACACTGCCTGGGAGGGTGGTAGAACCTCCATCTTTGGAGGTTTTTAAACAAGGGATATATGGGCTATATATGCCATTTGTCGGGAATGCTTTGATGGTGTCTTCCTGCATGGCGGGAGGTGGCCCTTAGGGTCTCTTCCAGCTCTGGATTCTGTGACTCTATGAGCCCCAGCCATGAACAGCCGTACCTGAGTCTTACAGACTCACGGCAACTGTGACTGTGTTTGCCCATCTAAACCTACATCTCCTGTTACCCTGATTTCTGGGGTCCCTTGGGGGACACCTCAGTGTGCTCCACGTGATGGGGAATGGAAACTAGCCAGAGCACAAGCAATAGCCATGGGAGAGGCAGGGCAACCTAGCGGGGTCTTTTTACCCAGTTTTTACGGGGTCAGGCCAAGCCAAAAACCAAACCAAAATGTCCAATAAATGATTTTATTGAATGAAATTCTCACGCAGCAACGCAATCACTCACACACTCACTCAAGACCTATTAAGAAGCAAAAGAGAGGAAATTGGATAGGTGAATTGAAGGGGTGTAGCTGGGGTGATACTGCACCTTTGTCCTGAAGTCCCTGGTCCAGGAAGAACAGTGAAGTGGAGCTCAGCACGGAGAGGGCTGCGGGGATCACTCAACGGACGGAGAAATGGTCTGCTGGGATGACTGGGAGTGATCCAAAGAACCACTCAAAAATAGGGACTATTTGTAGGGGGAAAAGTACCTGGAGGACTAATCCTTTCCCGGGGAGAACAATGGGTGTTGGAGCGATAACGAAGCTCCACCATGGTAATTTCCTTTGCGTGATGAGATTGCAACGTGTTGCCAAAGTCTCAGGATCTTTGGCTGCATTTGGTTGTGGTGTGACTTCATGTAAATGGTCCTCGCCTGATGGAATATTTGCTCAACTTGGGGCAGACACACTAATCCTCTCAAGTCAGTGTCTCAGGGTTGAGGACCCTTTGTTTATTATGGGTTTACACATCTTGAGGTCTCCTGGGGCTACGTGACTGGGGATTTTACTGGCCTGACCTGGTTTTCAGTCTTTTGACCATTGCTGCCTACGTGCCCCTTCAGGGGACCTCTCTGGCACACAGAATCATATTTTAATATTAAAATTGTAGACCCCAGGATAGGGTTTCTCAGTGGAGTAACACTCCCATCAAACCATATAACCCAGAATTCCATTGCATGGGCACCACAGCAGTTAAAATGGTTTCAAAATCATCATCATCATCATCATCAAGTTCCTTTGTGGACAGTCCTTCAGTATCCCCCTCCCCCCTTTTTAATTAGCAGAGTTATTGATTTCCATATGACAAACTACTTTTTGGACAGCACTTCCTGATCCTTTGCTTCTGGCAGTGCTGGGCAAGGAGGACCAGCTGCAACCACCCTGCCCAGCGAGAGGAGGAGGAGGAAGAGCCAGCTGTCAGAAGTTAAATCTACAAAAGTTAATGAAAGTTGACAGCTTACTTTACAGCTCATTTGCCAGGTAGCAGAGACATATCTAGGGTAGGGAAACTGGGGTGCAAGCCCTGGGCACCAATGCAAAAAGAGCGCAAAAAAGCAGAACCTGTCCACCCTCCTGCCCAGGGCTGGCCCGGCACTGCCCCCTCTGGGGTCCCTCCTGGCCCAGTGCGGAAAGGCGGGTGCCGGTGGCAGCAGCAGCCCTTCTGCCCCCCGCCGCTGCCTCCCCGCATCTGCCCGCAGCCCAGTGCCCCCATCCGCTGTGGCCTCACGCCCCACGCCACCCCCGCCCAGAAGGCCTTTGCCTTCCTCTGAGGCTGAGAGTGTGTGACTTGCCCAAAGTCACCCAGTGGGCTTCCATGGTCGAGCAGGAAATCGAACCACGGTCTCCAGAATCCTAGTCCAACACTCAAACCACTACTTCATGCTGTCTCTTAAATACTTCACCTAAGGATTAATTACTGGCAGTAACAGGAACAACAATAGCAAGTCAGTCTGGCATAGTGGGTGAGCATTGGACTGCTATGGCCCTGGAGGCCAGGGTTCAATTTCCCACTCAGCCATGGAAACCCATTGGGTGACCTTGGGCAGGTCACACACTCTCAGCCCCAGCCCAGGTTCATCTTTGGATCGCCATAAGTCAGAAATGACTCGAAGGCACACAACAACAACAGTAGCAGTTTTAAGCTGAAATGGGTTGGTATTCTTTGGACACGCTCTAAACCTTCTGGTCCTAAGCAGTTGCCCCAGGAACATGGCTCTTGAAAACTTATCTGACATTGAAAGGCAACCAGCCATGGTTCTGGATCACAGTCTAAAGCCATTTCCACGCTACACTGTTCTAGTGCTATTATTCCACTTTCAATCTCCTGTGGAATCCTGGGGTTTGCAGTTTAGGGAGGGGCCTTTAGAATTCTCAGCCAGAGAGCTCTTTGGCCTCAGTAAACTACAAATCCCAGAATTCCACAGGATGTTGAAAGTGGAATAATAGCACTAGAACAGTATAGGGCAGAAATGGCCTAAGTAGTGTAACTTTGTGCAAACTTACCTATGGAGCAGAGGAGCTATGGAACTCTCCTAGCATATGGGAAAGATGAGTGCCAGGAGACCAGCAAGAATGTCCCCACGTGCACTGGTTTCTCTACCGAGGCACATCAGCATTCCCCGGGCATTGTCAGAAGCACCCAATGCACCTTTCTCCCAGTGCCCAATGGTCACTTCGTTCTCTCCCCTATGTTATAATGTCACAACAGCCCCTTGCTGAGAACCTGCTCAATTCTACTTCATAGAATCACAGGGCTGGAAGAGACCACATCGGCCACCCAGTCCAATTCCCTGCCATCTCATAGACATAAGTCCATTTAGATATGATGTAAGTCCTACCCCGAATTCCAGCAATCTGCTTGTCATCGTTCATGTATGTAAATAAATAAAGTTTTAATGTGCAGACTGCAGCCCAATGCAGATTCACCATCCCACTGAGATGGAAACCGCCAGCTGCTACTTGAAGTATGATGAAAGAATTTTTAAAAAATTGGCAAACCAGAAAGAAAACCTGTGAATTTTGAGGAGTCTTTTTTTTTATTTGCTTGAATACTTCTCTAATGTCTCTGGAAAATCAGGAAAAACAACAACAACAATTAATCAAAACTGATGTATATCATAGATAGACGAGTGGTTCTCAAGCCTTTGATCCTCCAGATGTTTTGGACTTGAACTCCCAGAGGTCCCAGACGGTCAATGTTAGGGAATTCGGGGAGCTAAAGTCCAAAGCATCTGGAGGACTAAAGGCTGAGTACCACTGTCATAGACTATCGCACCTGAAAGTGACCTTCAGCCTGAACACATATGAAAACTAAGGCCATTTCCGCACAACACTAGTATAGTGCTATTATTCCACTTCCAACCTCCTGTGAAATTCTGGGGTTCGTAGTTTACTGAGGCCCAAGAGCTCTCTGGCTGAGAATTCTAAAGGCCCCTCCCTAAACTGCAAACCCTAGGATTCCATAGGAGGTTGAAAGTGGAATAATAGCACTGTAACAGTGTAGTGTGGCAAGGGCCTCACAGTTTGGGTCAGAAAATAGCTGTTCATCTCTAGGTCCTCTAAAGCAAACAGGAACAGGTGAGTTATTGTGTTGTTGTCGTCGTGTGCCTTCAAGTCATTTCCAACTTATAGTGACCCTACGGTGAAGCTATCATGGGGTTTTCTGGAGCTGTGTCATGCACCCAGGGTCAGCCAGCGGGTTTCCGTGGCCAAGCAGGGAATTCAACTCTGGCCTTTTCCGCACTACACTCTTATAGTGCGATGATTCCACTTTCAACATCCTATGGAATCCTGGGGTTTGCAGTTTCGGGAGGGGCCACCGGCCCCTCCCGAAACTGCAAACCCCAGGATTCCATAGGATGTTGAAAGTGGAATCATCATGCTATAAGAGTGTAGTGTGGAAAAGGCCTCTGTTTTCCAGAATGGTGGTCCAATGCTCAAACCACTACACTGCGCTGTCTCAGAGTGAAAAATGACAGGCTCTCTCCCTCCCAATCTCCCTGTATGTATCCGACTCCCAATTTTAAAACGGCCATCTGGGTTACACTGTGTTCTTAGCATGGCTTCTTAGGCTGTTAAATTAATGATGGAGAGCCATCCTGGGACTTTCCCCCCTGATGCTTGTTTTCAGAAACCTCACTTCCTCCATGCCCCTTTCCTGTTCAGGGACGTTAAGCTCTAATCTCTTTCGGTAAGACACAGTTCTCCTTCCAAGTTCCTCATTCCAAAGCGAACTGACAAATAACCTTCACACTAGACAACCAGTTTTCAATAGCATTTGTCTACAAGTGATGAGTACAATGTTTTTGCAGGTGGGAATCCTGTCGGTGTCACATGCCTACATGCATGCATTCCTTTGTGCACACGTGGTTGGACTTTTTTTGGTCTTTCTGTAACAGATGCACGAATTTCACTGCTGCAGAGGTAGAGTTCCATCAGGTGTAACCTTTTCGCATGCAAAGGCACAGCCACGTTAATCTGGATCGATATGCAAAGGGATCACGTAGTGCCTTTGAGAATAACTGAGAGAAAGAAGTTGGTAGCATAAGCTTTCATAGACTTTAGCCTTAACTCTGCACAAGCTTCCAACTTCTTTGTCTCAGTTAGACTGAAGTCTATGCAATCTTATGCTATCATTTCTTTCTGATCATCTCAGAGATGCTACAAGTTCCTTTTGCATATTTTTCACAGGCTCATTCTTGGACGAGCTATAATTTATTTCATTCATTTCTCCTTACATGGGGAGCAAAGGCAGCCTAACTACTCATCATCAGTGACCATGCAATTCTGTAATTCACAATTGTGGAACAGGCCAAAGAAGAATATAGTCAACCCCGTTCTCTCTCTTCAAAGAAGGCAAGAACGAAGATCCATAAAGCTACAGACCAGTCAGCCTGATCTGAATACTGGAGGAAAAAATAATAGAACGCCTCATACAGGCGTCTTTGATGACATGGATTTGTCAAGAACAAACCCGACCCAACTGATCTTACCCCTTTTTTTAAAAAAAAAAAATCAGGTCACTAATTTATTAAGTGGTGGGAATGTCATGGTTGTCATTTATCTGAAATTCAGGAACGCATTTGATAACGTCCCCCATAATATTTTGAAAAGCAAACTGATTAAATGTGAATAGATGCAAACGCTGTCAGATGGATCCATAATTGATTGGAAAACTGTGCTCAGAGTTGTCACCAACGGTTGCACTCCATAGTGGAAGAAGATATCGAGTGGAGTGTCTCAGAGTTCTGCCCTAGGGCCGTTATTCTTCAACAAGAGTGCATTTGCACAATTAAGGCTTGTGCGCCAGCCGTGCACGTTCCTTGAGACGTGAGACCTGGCCATGGTGACACATGCCTCGGTTACATCCCGGTTGGACTACTGGAACGCGCTCTACGTGGGGCTGCCTTTGAACAGCGCTCGGAAACTTCAGCTGGTCCAGAGAGCTGCAGCCAGGTTGTTAACTGGAGCTGGTCACAAGGAACACCCAACCTCCCTGCCGCAACAGCTCCTGTGGCTGCTAATCTGTTTCCGGACCCAATGCAAAGTGCTGGGGGTGATCTTTAAAGCCCTACAAGGCTCAGGTCCAGGTTATCTAAAGGACTGTACCCTCCCCTACAAACCAGCCTGGGCGTTGAGATCTGCAGGAGAGGCCCTTCTCTTGGTCCCACCACCCTCACAGGTGCACTTGGTGAGAATACAGGAGAGGGCCTTCTCTGTGGCTGCCCCCAGGCTCTGGGACTCCCTGCCCAAAGAGGTTAGGCTGGGACCCTCCCCACCTACCTTCAGGAAACAACTAAAAATATTCTTCTTCCAGCAGACATTTTATATGTGATTTCTATCCCTGCCGGTCATTTTAATTGTTATTTAATTGGATATTTTAATGCTGTTTTTATATGTATCTTAACATGTTTTAATTATTGTTGTAGTTTAATTTTTAACTTTTGTATATGACAGTTTTTAATTATGTTTCTTTTAATGGCTGTAAGCTGCTTTGAGACCCCTCAGGGAGAAAAGCAGGATAAAAATAAAGATAATAATAACAGCAACAACACTTTTTAATCAATGACTTAGATGACTGGTTGGAGGGAATCCTTATTATGTCTGCATAAGATACAAAACTGAGAGGGGTGGCTAACACACTGGAAGACAGAAACGTAATTCAGACAGACCTACATAAACTAGAAAATTTTGGCAGAAATTAACAAAATGAAATTCAAAGGAGACAAACACAAAATTCTACATCTAGACCACACACACACAAAAAAAATAACACACACACAAATGCTAAGGTATAGGATGGGGGATAAATTTGCCAGCAGTAGTGTGTGTGAAAAGGACCTTGGGATTATTTTTGACCATGAGTTGAACATGAGCCAGCCGCGTGATGCTGCAGCAAAGAAGGCAAATGCTATCTTAACTGTTTAAATAGAATCATACTTTCCAAGTTTAAGAAAGTTAATAGTCCCACAATATTCTGTGCTGGTCAGGCCTTCTCTCCAGTGCTGCATTCAGATCCGGGTGCCTCATTTTAAGAACGATATCGACAAGTTACGGCAAGTTCAGAGAAAGGCAACAGGAACGATGAGAAGTACGGAGAACAAAATGTACGAGGAAGAGGTTGAGGAAGCTGGGCACGTTCAGCTTGGTGAAGAGGAGACCGAGGGGTGGCAGGATCGCCCTCTTTAAATACCTCGAGGGCTGCCCCGGAGAGGAGGGGGAAGAGCTGTTCTCTCCTGCCCCAGAGAGCGGGGCCCTATCTAATGGTTTTAAGTTACAGGAAGGTAGACTTCGACTGAACTTCAGAAGGAACTTCTTGACAGTTAAGAGCGGTTCAGCAGTGGGATCCACTGCCTAGAGAGGTGGCTGCGCGTCGTTCTGCGGAGGACCGAAGAGCCGCTTGTTGGGGATGCGTAAGCCGGAGGTCCCGCATTAAGCAGGGCGTCGGACCCGACGGCCCACGAGGCCCCTTCCGATTCTGAAGGCCTTCCGCGCCGCTCTGTTCTAGCGCTATTATTCCACAGAATCCTAGAGCCGGAAGAGACCACAACGGCCATGCTGTCCAACCCCCTGCAGGAACATCCAGAGCGCCCCCGGCAAAGGGCCATCCGGTCTCCCACGGCCAACCTCCTGTGGAATGCTGAGGTTTGTAGTTTCCCGAGGCCCAAGAGCTGAGAATTGTAAAGGTCCCTCCCAGAACTGCAACTCCAGGATTCTACAGGAGGTTGAAAGAGGAATAACGGGACTAGTCCTTCCTCTGCATTTGCAAGGGTTGGGGGCACAGAACCCCCCTGGAAGTGAAAAAAACCCTGAATAACCCTAGGCCCTCCCAAGGCACATTTAACACACAAAAAAGGATGATCACCATATTCCACCCACCGTGGATTCCTTTGGGGCATCAGGGTTCCTTCATGAGGCAGAAGTGGGGGGCTGGGGGGGCTTCCTGCCACCTCCGCTGCTGCCCCACACCACCTTTCACGGGGACTTACAAGCCACGTTCGCAGTTTCTCAGTCTCTCGAGGCTCGGAGTCCCTGTTAAAAATGGCAGAGGGGGGCAGCGCAGGGGACAGCAAATAACCCGTGAATCATCAAATCTGCAAAAGTGAAACCCGCAAATGCGGAGGGCTGACAGAGACCAGGGCAAGGGCCAACGGATCGAAGCTGCAGGAAAGGAGATTCCACCTGAACCTCAGGAAGAACTCCCTGATGGTCAGGGCTGCCCGGCAGCGGAAGATGCTGCTGCCTCCGTGATGGGGGACATGTGGCTGGATAGCAGTACGTGTGAAAGGGATCTAGGAGTCTTAATAGACCACAAGCTGAACATGAGTCAGCAGTGTGATGCGGCAGCCAAGAAAGCGAACGCAATTCTCAGCTGCATCAATAGGAGTCTGGTGTCCAGATCGAGGGAGGTACCGGTGCCACTCTACTCTGCTCTGGTTAGACCTCATCTTGAATCCTGTGTTCAGTTCTGGGCACCCCAATTCAAGAAGGACATGGTCAAGCTGGAGCAGGTCCAGAGGAGGGCGACCAAAATGGTGAGGGGCCTGGAAGCCATGAAGCCCTATGAGGATAGACTTAGAGAGCTGGGTACGTTCAGTCTGCAGAAGAGAAGGTGAAGAGGGGACATGAGAGCCAGGTTTAAATATTTGAAGGGATGCCACGTCGAGGAGGGAGAGGGCTTGTTTTCTGCCGCTCCGGAGACCAGGACAAGGAGCCATGGGTTCAAGCTGCAGGAAAGGAGATTCCACCTGAACCTCAGGAAGAACTTCCTGACCGTCAGGGCTGTCCGGCAGCGGAAGATGCTGCTGCCTGAATGGAGCGCGGTGGACTCTCCTCCTCCTTTGGGGGTTTCTAAGCGGAGGCTGGGGGGCCGTCTGCCCGGAGCGCTTTGAGGGCGTGCCTGCAGGGCGGAAGCGGGCTGGGCTGGTGCCCCCGGGGTCTCCTCCGGCTCTACATTCCTGGGATTCTACGGCCGCGACACAGCGCAGGGCGGAACGGCGCTCCGATTCTGCGCGGACGGCCGGGCTCTCGGAGAGCCTTCCCCGAATCCAGCCGACTGACGCCAGTTAACAAAAAAATCCTTCCCAAACCGGCCGCCCGAACCCTCCCCCCGCCCCCGCCCCGCCCCCTCGCGCGGCGCCCCCCGCCAGCCCTCCGCCCCGACTCCACCGGCGGGCTGGGAGAGGGAGGCGGGGCGAGCCGAGGGGTTCCCGCCACGCGCCCGCGCGGAGCCCGAACGAGTGGCGCCGCGGAGAGCGGGCGGCGGAGGCGGGGCGGCGCTCGCGCCTCGCTCCTCGGCTCCGTCCGCGAAAAGGCGCCGCCGCCGCCCGGCGAGCGCGGGGGGCGGGCAGCTCCGGGGCGGGCAGGCGCGGACCGCGGGGGGGGGCCCGAGAGCCGCCCTTCCTGCGGGGGCGGGAGGAGCTCGTCCGGATCCTCCGGCCCGCCCCTTCCCCCGCCCAGGAGCCGCCCCTCCGTTGTGTAAGCCGGGCCTGATGGGCGAGCGGCCGCGCGGAGAGGCGATCCGGGCCGGTGAGTGTCTCCAGGCGGGAGAGGAACGGGGCGGTTCTGCCGGGGACCCGAGCCCGGGCCGCCCTCAGCCCCCCTCCCCTCGCTGGTGGGTTATAGTCCCGACCTGCCGTGCAGGACCGTTGTGCGAAGGGAGAGGCTCTGAGGCAGGGTGCTGAGGGCCTTCTCTCACGAAGTACCTCTTTTTTACCAGAAATGCGAGGGTCTGTAGGGGAGTATTGGTTTTGTAGGGGCTTAAATATCCTAAAGGCGCCAGATCCCGTCTGATCTCGGAAGCTAAGCAGGATCGGCCCTGGTTAATATTTGAAGGGGACACCGCCAGTGGATGCCAGGCGCTGCAGGCTCTCTTTCAGAGGAAGGAGCTGGCAAAACTACTTCTGAGGATTTTTTGCCTTAAAAAACCCTAAGAAACTCATGGGGTTGCCATGAATCCACGGATTCACCTGAAGGCTCTCACACACGTTGGTTTTGTACAATAAACAATCCCCCCGCCAAATGCACCAGAGTACAAAATAGATAGATAGATAGACAGATAGATAGATAGGGTGTAAAAACCTAATCAACAATACAGTCCTGCCAATTTATGGACAAATTTTATTTTTCCTAAGGTTAAAAAGGAGAAGGGGTAGGAGGGGAGGGAACTTGGAATGGAGGCAAAGAGGAGATGGTGGATGGGGAGGGAGAAATAAGAGCAAAAGAAGGAAAGAGAGGAAAGGCTGATGTGGAACGCGGAGATAGAGGAGCTAAAAGAAAGTTTTAGTGTCTTGTTATACCAATTTAGAGTTTCAAAATACAGTCCCCAGCATGGCCAATGGGGTGTAGCCCAAGAAAGAGCCCTTGGCCATGCAAGCTTGGGCATTCTGGGAGCTGTAGTTCCAAAACAAGTTCCTGCAAAGTTTTTGCCAATTTATACAAAAGGTTTTGAAGATTAAAAAAGAATCCATCGTTTCTTTCTTAGCTCCTTTGTTTTTCCCGCTTCATTTCTTTCCCAGGAAAAAATCACCTTCCTTTGCAAATGCCACCTTCTAGGTTGCATAAGGGATTTTACGTTCCTGTTGCATAACTCCCCTCCACATAAGCCCTGCCATGTTTGAGAACTGATTACTATGAAAGATGATCTTACGAGTTGGAAGAGACCCCAGGGGCCATCCAGTCCAACCCCCTGCCATACGGGAACCCACATCGGAGCACTCCCAACAGATGGCCATCCAGCCTCTGCTTAAAAACCTCCAAAGAAGGAGGAGACTCCACCACACTCCATGGAGGCAGCAGATTCCACTGCCGGACAGCTCTGACCATCAGGAAGTTCTTCCTGAGGTTCAGGTGGAATCTCCTTTCCTGTAGTTTGAATCCATTGCTCCTGGTCCTAGTCTCTGGAGCAGCAGAAAACAAGCCCGCTCCCTCCTCAATATGACATCCCTTCAAATATTTAAACGTGGCTGACATGTCCCCTCTTAATCTTCTCCAGGCTAAACATCCCCAGCTCCCTGAGATGCATTACATCCAGGTGGTTCTGGGGATGTGCCTTGATTCTGAGGAAGGAGTGGGCCGTACGTGGCCCTTGGCCTAATTGCAGAAGCCCTTTGCAAGTGGAGGGTTTCCTGCACAGTACTGTATTTTATGTGCGGTCAGCCCTCCACATTTGCGGGTTTCACTTTTGCAGATTTGATTATTCACGGATTATTTGCTGTCACCTCTGCTGTCTCCCTGTGCCATTGTTAGTAGGGGCTGCAAGCCTTGTGAGACTGAGAAACTGTGAAGGCTTGTAAGTCCCTCTTAAAAGGGTTGTAAGTCCCTCTTTAAAATGGTGTGGGGCAGCAGTGGAGGTGGCCACAAGCCCGATCAGCCCCCTACTTCTGCCTTGTGGAGGAACCCTGGTGCCTCAGAGGAATCCACGGTGGGTTGAGTATAGTGATCTTAGTTCTTTTGTGTGTTAAATATGGTTTGGGAGGGCCTAGAGTTATTCACTGTTTTCCCACTTTCACAGAGATCCTGTGCCCCTAACTCTAGCAAATGTGGCGGGATTACTGTATTTGCAAAAACAGGTATTCCAAAATCTGAAAAAAAATAGGAAACCCTTCTGGTTCCAAGCATTTTAAACAAGTGATACCCAACCTGTTTTTGTAATTTGGGGTTTTGATGGTTTATTTTGTGTAGATTGCAAGCCTTCCTCAGCCCTGTATGATGAAGCATAGGCTATAAGTGGTATTATTATCCCAGTTTCCCAGTCCACCAGGTGTTACTGGCTGGAGTTTAGTCCTTTAGCGATTCAGATTCTGTCCAAGAATCTAAGAATCAGTGAAGTATCGTTGGATAATGGGCCCCATTCCAAGCCGTGTCGCTTTGTGTGATTGTGCCAATTTCATCCAGCTCTTTTGACTGCCCATTTGGGATTGGTCCCAGGACATCTCTCCCTGCTGGAACCACAGCTGTTTTCTTTCTGCAGAGTTGCTGAATCTCAGCTCATAAGTCTTCGTCTTTCATAATCTTTTCCCTGTCTTTGTCTTTGATTTTGCCGTCCTCTGGGATTCTAACATCTTTAATCCAAACTTTTATTTTCTCAGCCACAGTTATGTCTGACGTATTACATTTGAAATAATTTGTCAGTTTGAATCTTAAAAGCCCTATAACATTTTTATGGGTTATACATTTGGCCACTGTGGAGAGATTTGAATCATAGCATAGCATTGGACTGCAACTCCCGTCGGCTGTACCCAGCCCAGTTAATGGAGGGGAATGCTAGGAGCTGCGGTCCAACACTTCTGGAGCCTGCATTCTTACTCCTGGTATAAAGGACTTCCTTCCCCACCTGGAAAACCTGGTGGTGCTGAGTCTTGGGTGTACCAGAGTCATGGAACCACAGAACTGAAAGAAACACCAAGGGTCATCTGCCGCCATTCAGGAAGACACCATCGAAGCACTCCTGATAGACAGATGGCCAACCAGCCTCTCTTTAAAAGCCTCCAGAGAAGTCGACTGTATCACACTCCATTGAGGCAACACCGGATTCCACTGTCAAACTGTCCTTAACTTTAGAAGTTCTTCCTAATATTTAAGTGGAATCTCTTTTCCTTTAGGTTTAAGCCATTGCTCCATGTCCTAGTCTCTGAAGCAACAAAAAACAGGCTTGCTCTATCCTCCATATGACTTCTCTTCAAATATTTAAACATGGCTATCATATCACCTCTTAACCTTCCCTTCTCCAGGCTAAACATACCCAGCTCCCTATCATGGTTTCCAGGCCTTTGACCTTTCTTCAGCCTTTTAAAAAGCTTTTTTCCCCAGGTTTAGAGGCTATAGGGAGCAAGGGGACTCCCAGCATCCCTGTTTTTTTTATCATGGTTTAGGTGACCAATTTCTTCCCAGAAATTTGCTGGGATCAGTAGGGGTGGGGGTTCAGTGGATCTTATGGGCCTTGCGCAGGCCATCCCTCACCTAAGCAGACCTTCTGTGTTTAATTCCAGGCAGTTTCCAATCTGCTTCTAGGAAGATTTGTCAGTGTTTTGTTTTATTTCGGTTCCTTCCGGGGGCCCTGTGGACAGCGGACTCTACTGGGGGTCCCAGGAGCAGCAGCAGCTATGTCTCAGAAGAGGAGGAAACGGAAGCCACCTGGATCAGCAGAATCTGAAAACGAGGTGGGAAAAGATGGAGCCCCATCCAGCGGATCAGAAAGTGGTGGAAAAGGAGCCCAGGCAGTCCCAAATGTTTTGCGTGCAGAGGAGGCAAAGAAGAAGAAGACAGATGTGGATGCTGAAAGCGGAGCTTTGGCAGAAGCGGTGAGAGAAGCCCGCTTCAAAACAGCAACCTCTGTTGCAGAGTTCAAGTATAACAAGAAACGGGTTCGCCTGGTCTCAGAAAATTCCGATCTCAAGGAAGGAGCTCAGGGAATCCTGTACTGGATGTCGCGGGACCAGAGGGTGCAAGGTAAGACCCCGCCCAGAGCCCAGGTTGCCAGCCAGAGACAAGGGACCTTTTTGTTGTCTTTTTTCAATATATATATTTATTTATTAATTTCAGCGCAAAGTAATAAACATGCAAGTTAACATTTTTAACATGAACCAAAATTAAGACAGCACACAAAAACACTAAGCTAGAAACACTAAGCACTGGCTAAATAAACGCCAGCTTACTAAAACACAAACGGGCCAAAGAGGAAAAAAGGAAAAGATAGATTATTCTACTATTAAAGGTCCAACTAAGCAATCCTACTAGAACTGCAGCACTAACTGCCCGTTGCAGAACTGTTGCCTGATGTTTTCCTGTCTGTCTTCCCAGATAACTGGGCCTTTCTGTACGCCCAGCGCCTAGCCTTGAAACAGAAGCTCCGGCTGCACGTCTGCTTCTGCCTGGTGCCCAAATTCCTGGATGCCACCATTCGCCATTTTGGGTTCATGCTTACAGGCCTCAAGGAAGTGGCTGAGGTACTGGTGGGTGTGGGTGGGAGCATGTTTCAGCGGAGGGCAGGAAATGGGGTGTGAATGGTGGGAAGATATTCGTTTACAAACCCCCTTGTAGCTTCAGCTTTGTGAAAATGGGCCCGTAAGGCAACTTGTAGAGTAGTAACTCCTCGGTTGTGTTGTGCCAGTTGCAAATCAGCGATGAGGTCTTCCAGGCTCTTGGCTGGATGCAGCCAATAGGATTCCCCATGTAGTCTGGTAGCTTCTGATCTTATCTCCAATCAGTGATTAGAGATAAGAGCCAAGAGGATATTTAAAGCCCAAGATCCAGTTGGGCTGGGTCTCTGCATCAGGCATGACTGGATCATTCGGTCACAGAGGAGGTTCAACAGACTAACCTGCTACCCGTTACATATCTGATTGAGTCAGTGCTTTGCTTCCCCTTCCAAGCTGGAGGCTTGGGTTCAGAGCAGAAATTTCTACAGAGATATAAAAGAGGCATTGTAGTTTTCATTTAATTCTTATTATTACATGTGCAAAATAAACTTTTTTTCAGGTTAGGA
Source organism: Cyclura pinguis (assembly GCA_030412105.1). Lineage (NCBI taxonomy): Eukaryota > Metazoa > Chordata > Lepidosauria > Squamata > Iguanidae > Cyclura > Cyclura pinguis. The sequence continues at coordinate 5,167,469 of CM059601.1, forward strand.
GTGAAAATTGGAGCAAAAATCTGTTCTTTGGCTGTTGGTTATTTGGGAAACAGTGGGCAGGCATTGAAAAATCAATAGCTAACTAGAAGCGTGCATAGCCAATGTGAACACGTCTCGGGCTGTGTTTTGTATTGAAATCCAAGATGTGTGCCCTGGGAACTGAATCTGATGTTGCCATCTGACTGAATGTCCTGTGTTTCATTTTTTGGCTTTCCAGGAATGCCAGGAGCTCAGCATCCCCTTCCACTTGCTCATCGGATTTGCTAAAGACACGCTGCCTCCCTTTGTGACAAAGCACGACATTGGCGGGGTGGTGACGGACTTCAGCCCCCTCCGCGTTCCTATGCAGTGGGTACAAGATGTTCGGGACAGGCTGCCACCGGATGTGCCCTTTGTCCAGGTGGGGATCCTGCAAGGATGGCTGGTCTGGTCTGGTTGGGTCTGTTACAGGCCAAGAAGCATCAATGCTTATATGAAGTGATTAGTGAAAGGAAGCTCTAGAGCGCATGCCTGCCCTTTTGTTTCAGCTCTGTTTCTTTCTTTGACCTATGTACTCAAGCCTTTTTGCTTCCTGCCTGCCTGCAGGGATTACTTCTTCTTCTTCCAAAAGTTAGTCAGTCCTTTGTCTCCCTTTGTCTGGGAAGGGATCGTACATGAGGTTCCTGCGACAGATGGCTTATGTCCACCCATTAAAGCCAGCTTTTAGGAGCTATTTTACTGAAATTTAGGCACTCTCCTTTTGTCCATCTCCTTTCTTATCTCAAGAAGGATTTCCTGAAACAATAAATGTAACTTTTGCCTTTTTTCACCTTACGAGAGCGTCATGAGTATTTTCTCCTGTTTTCTACCACATGTTCATATTGCACAGGCTACGTTACGCTCTGCTCGATACAGATGCCAAATATTCCTACACGGTCATACAGTGGGGGTGAATTGTTGCTACAGTTGTACGGTTCTTAACATTCTTCTACCTAGTTTCCTGGGTATGTAGTAGGGCCAGCTTCACTGTCCATTTGAGTTTTCAAGAAAAAGGCCATTGACTTGTCGAAAGCTGATGCTGCTATGAGTTATCTGTCTCGTAGGTTGCAATGATGCTCCTGTTTTCATAAACTGCGTCTGCTTCATCAGATGCAGTACAATGGCAAACGTTGCCCTGGTGCTCACAGGGATACACATCTCTGCCATGTCAAACGATGATGACTTGGCATCTCATTTAAAACTCTCACATCACTTAAATAAGAGACTGGTAAAGTTACTTTTTCAGTTAAGACGCCCAGAATCTTCCTGAGTTTAGAAAAGATATTTTTTGAACTGCAACTGCTTTTTTGAGTTGCAGTCTCCAAAAGTAACTTTTCCAAGCTCTCTTTTGAGTTCCGCCTGTTTTAGTAGAGTTCCATTCACATCTTTTTAGTTGAAGGTTGCGCAGTGTCGAGAAGCCAGCCGGGCTAGGAGATTTGGAGAACTGCAGCCCAAAAAAGGTAGTGTTTCCAAGCTATTGTTTCAAATATATGCATGGCGTTGTTCCTTGTGTTTGCACATGTTCACCTGATGGCTGCCAACTGTTGAGAAGCCAGGTGATGTGGCGGCACAAACAAACATGCCCAAACGCAGCTTCTGCCTTTCACGTATCTTGTTTTTCCAAATTTCTGTTCTTCAGGTTGATGCCCACAATATTGTTCCCTGCTGGGTTGCCTCAGACAAGCAGGAATATGGGGCAAGGACGATACGGCGGAAGATTCACGACCGGCTGGCTGAGTTCCTGACCGAATTCCCACCTGTCATCAAGCATCCTCACCCTGCTGTGTCCCAGGCAGAGGTAAGGACTAGTATTTGTTGGTGGTAGATCTTTGGTGTTCAGAAGTCATTGTGGCCTTCTAGATCAGCGGTTCTTAGCCTTGGCTCCGTGGACCCCCAGGGAGCCACGATGTCCTCACAGGAGATCCGTGAAGGCTTGAAGAAATGTTACGAGCTTTTACAGTTAAAACAGAGAGAAAGAAAGGAAGAAAGACACATTTGTAGAATATCATTCCAATAAGAATATTGAAATCGGGAGTGTGTGCATTTAATTATTTCTCCCTTCTCTTTAAATGTGAAAACGCCCGAAAAGCAATTTCAAATAAATATTTGATGCACTTTAGAGTTTTAGATCTTGAGTGAAATCTTGGTAATCTGTGGTAACAAAAAACATTTACAGGGGCTCTGTGGTAAAGACAAGATTAAGAATCAGTGATCTAAATGTTTGGGGATACAGTTCCCATTTTCTTTTACCATTGGCCATGCTGACTGGGTCCTCGGATAACCGAAGTCAAATCATTTGAGAGTCCAAAGGTTCCTCACCTCTGACCCTGACCAGTCATCTCCCACTTGTCACTGTCTGGATATGATAGACTACAGCTCCCATCATCCCCAGCCACATGGGCTGGTTGCGTGGGAAGAATGGAGCGGGCTGTAGTCCAGCCCTTCTGGAGGCAGCTGTGCTGGTGATAGCTGCCCTTGGTAATTCTCTGTATGTGGAGACTGGGGAAGATAATAACATTTATTCCAATCCACCCAATGACTTCGCTAAGGATTAATTGCCTTGTTGGATCAAAGGAAAAAGCCCATCTAGGCCACTTTCCTGTTTCCAGTGGGGGCTGGCCATTCCCTCTGGGCGGCCCATAAGGCAACAGCTATTCTTCTGTTTGCTCCTTCACAGCACCTGATGTTCCACGGTATATATAGCTATTGGGTTTGTCCCCGGGACTCATAGTTGCAGGCATAGTTCTCTTGCCAGTGGTTCCCGAGCTGCAAAGCTACCAGCCTGTTCCCATCTCTCGCTCTGCCTGTTTCCTTCTCTCAGAAAAGAGTGGCATCTGCAGGGACTATTACAGGAACTGGTGGCTTTGCTAGCAACAACAGCCCTCTCCTGTCATTCATTTCTCGTCTGTGCCTTCAGAAGTAGACTGCTTCAGAACCAGAAGGTCCAATTTAGTTATTGTGTCCAGCTCTCTCCTCATCCATGAATTGTTCGAATACCCTTTTAACATGTTGATGCTGCAGATTCTATAGCTGAGATCCTCCATAGTGTAAATCACATGCAGAGTTATGCATTAATTGCCTGAGATGATTGAATCTGCACGCACAATAGTACTGTATGGTCAACTCTGCTTCTGCGACCTTTGACTGAGTGCATTAGACAAAGATGTCCAAGCACTTCTGTGAGGGAACTTGTACCTGCATAAAGATACCAACAGGATTGTGGGCCGTGTAGAACAGAATAGAATTATAGAGTTGGGAGAGACCCCAAGGACCATCCAGTCCAACCTCATTCTGCCATACAGAAAAACACAATCAAAGCACTCCCAACAGATGGCCATCCAGTCTCTGTTTAAAAACCTCCAAAGAAAGAGACTCCACCACAGTCCAAAGCAGCCTATTCCACTGCTGAACTGCTCTTACCATCAGGAAGTTCTTCCTGAGGTTCAGGTGGAATCTCCTTTCCTGCAGCTTGAATCCATTGCTCCTTGTCCTAGTCTCTGGAGCAGCAGAAAACAGGCTTGCTCCCTCCTTGACATGACATCCCTTCAAATATTTAAACATGGCTATCATGTCCCCTCTTAACTTCCTCTTCTCCAGGCTAAAAATACCCAGCTCCCTACGCTGTTCTTCAGAGGCTTGTATGGTTTCCAGGCCTTTTACCATTTTGGTCGCCTCCTCTGGACACATTCCAGCTTATCAGTATCCTTCTTGAATTGATTGTTGTATGATGTTCCTTTGTACAGTTCACAATTAATGTTATGACTTTTCTGCCCCCAAATGTCTCAGTAAGTCATTGACCCTGCTTAGCATCTAATCCAAATTAAATTCAAAATTCACAGCTTTTGTAGGAGTTTTTTTTTTGGAAACATATCCTTTTTTAAAAATGTTTGTAAGCTGCTTTGGATCCTGTATAAGGAGACAGGCAGGATATAAATAAAATAAAATCAGGTCTTTTTAGAGCAGCGAGAATTACAATAAGTTGTTTTTATACTGAGTCTAACCTAGTAGTTGACTGGTGACTTGAGGGTTCACAACATGATGCAGCCTGGGAACAAGAAACAAAATACAATAAACTGGTCAACAGAGCCCTCATGAGGCTGAGGTATTAACTAGTGTTATAACTTTGTCTCTGTTCAGCCCACTGTCAATGGATTGGTGCTGTGGATATATTCCAGTGCTGCTGTTTCTCTTTGCAATCTTCCTTTGTAGTTCTTGTGTTCAAGGACTGCTGTTCTGATATCTGAGACGGAATGTCCAGGAAGATTAAAGCATTCTGCAGCTGGTTTTTATGTATTCCCATTCCTAATGTCTAATTTATATCCATTTATACTCTGGTGAAGAGACTGGTCTGTTTGCCCAATGTAAAGTGCTGACAGAGAATTAAGATACGTCACATTAGAACAAGTTTCTAATATTGTGGGGGATGTAATTAGGTCCTCTGATGACATTTTCTGAGTAGATGTGTATGCAAAGTTGGCATTTGGGTTTGTGGCAAGAGTCTTGTACTTGACTTTGCTTATCTTCTGAAGACAGGTGAGATCTGGTGTGTTCCGAGTGGTGTGGTGGCATCCCAGAATTTGCTTATCCCTGGTTGTTCTGTTGTTCCTTTGGCCGAAACTCTAGCCTATCGACTGGGATGCCTGTTATGCCAGCCTTCAGGTGGACCGTTCAGTGAAGGAGGTGGCTTGGGCAAAGCCAGGCACAGTGGCTGGCCTGAGCGTGCTGGAACAGTTCATCAAGGAGCGGCTGAAGTTCTTTGGTGCAGACAGAAATGACCCCAACCGGCCGGCTCTCAGCAACCTCTCACCCTGGTTCCATTTTGGTAAGTGGAGAGTTCCCTGCAAAAGATTTGTAAAGCCTGAGTTTAACTAGTCTTTAGGGGCAGGGGAGATGGAGTCATGGAAAAGGACGGTCACAGCCTTCGTGGGCCACTGATGAATTCTTTGTTCCCCAGAGCTTCAAAGCTTTATACCTTCTTTGCCTTGATCTTCTCCCAAAAGGAAAACTGCTCGACATGGGGGGAATGGAGCAGATGATACAGTAGAGGAAATGCAGCAGGGTATGGATAAAGAGATAGTACAGGAATATCTGGCTACGCTAAATGAATTCAAGTCTCCAGGGCCAGATGAACTACATCCAAGGGTATTAGAAGAACTGGCAGAAGTAATCTCAGAACCCCTGGCAATAATCTTTGAGTATTCCTGGAGAATGGGAGAAATCCCAGCAGACTGAAGGAAGGCAAATGTTGGCCCCATCTTCAAAAAGGTAAAAAAAAGAAGACCCAAACAATTATTAACCAGTCAGCCTGATATCAGTACTGGGAAAGCAGATCATTAAACAGACAGTCTATAAGCACTAAAAAAAAGAATGCTATGTCCTCTAAAAATCAACTTGGGTTTCTCAAAAGCAAGTCGTGTCAGACTAATCTGATCTCTTTTTTGAGAGTTACAAGCTAGGTAGATGAAGGGAATGCTGCAGATATAGCATATCTTGATTTTGGCCCCAGGGTCCCCCATGATATTCTTGCAAACAAGCTAGTAAAATGTGGGCTAGACAATGCTAGTGTTAGGTAGATTTGTAATCAGTTGACCGTCTGAATCCAAAGAATTCTGACCAATGGCTCATCTTCATCTGGAGAGATGAAGTAACGAGTGGGGTGCCACAGAGTTCTGTCCTGGGCCCAGCGCTATTCAACATCTTTATCAATGATTTGGAGGAGGGAATAGAGGGCATTCTTATCAAATTTGCAGATGATGCCAAATTAGGAGGGGTAGCTAACATCTCAGAGGATGGGATCAGAATCCAAAATGATCTTAACAGTAGGAGATCTGGGCCAAAACTAACAAAATGAATTTCAGTAGGGAGAAATGTAAGGTACTGCATCTGGGCAGAAAAAGTGAAATGCAGAGATATAAGATGGGTAATAGCTGGTTAGACCACAGAACATGTGAAAAGGTTCTAGGGGGTCGTAGTAGATCCCAAGCTGCCCATGAGTCAGCAGTGAGATGCAGCAGCTAATAAAGCCAATGCATTTCTGGGCTGCATCAATAGAAGTGTAGAGTCTAGGTCAAGGGAAGTAATAATACCACTCTATTCTGCTTTGGTCAGACCCCCCTTGGAATACTGTGTCCAGTTCTGGGTGCCACCGTTCAGGAAGGATATTGACAAGCTGGAACGTGTCCAGAGGAAGGTGGTCAAAATGAGGGAAGGCCTGGTAACCATGCCTTATGAGGAGTGACTTAGGGAGCTGGGTATATTTAGCTTGGAGAAGAGAAGGTTAAGAGGTGATATGATAGTTATGTTTAAATATTTGAAGGGATGTCATTTGGAAGATGGGGCTAGCTCGTTTTCTGATGCTCTAGAGACTAGGATACAGAGCAATGGCTTCAAACTTCAGGAAAGGAGATTCCAGCTAAATATTAGGCTTCCATTCAGCACTTGGCTTTACTCCTTCTCTACGCAGTGCATCATTTTGCAGAGTGAATCATCTCTCATCTCTTCCTCAGGGCAGGTTTCTGTCCAGCGTACCATCTTGGAGGTACGCAAACACCGCAGTCGGTACAAGGAATCTGTGGAAGGCTTCATTGAGGAGGCCGTTGTCCGAAGGGAGCTGGCGGATAACTTCTGCTACTACAACCAAAACTATGACAAGGTTGAAGGTAACGGGACTGGTTGGTTTTGCCTTCCTGTATCCCCCATAGTAGCTGTAAGACTGGAAACAGCAGGCAGTCACCCTCACAAAGTGGTAGTTGTGGTGAGAACAAACTGAATAGTCCCTTGGCAAACGAAACAGAAATCTAGCATCCTGTTAATGACTTGTGCTTGTGTAACATCCCCTTGACTGGACATTTTGGCCTGATGGTGGAAGTCCACATTCAGTTGAAGGCTGCAGAAGCAGGGCTGAGCATGCAGTACCACTGCATATGTGATACCACTGTGCATTCCATGTGCAGATGTGCGTGGAGCTTTGCACCGATGCATTTCTTGTTTGCCCATTCATATATGCAATGTTGCAATTCATTTATCATCACAGAGCTCTGTGAATGAAGAGTTATGTTCCATGTCCTTGATGTAGGATCATGGCTGCAGTTACTTTAGTTCATACAGTATTTTTGGTATACATTAGGTGTGTGTACTGGCCACAAGATTTGGTTCAGTCCCTTCTTTGTCAATTTGGAAAATGAACCAATTTGGCTCAGTCTGGTTTGCAGGCTGTTCAGTTTAACTCGGATCTGAATATCTTTCTGTGTCAGGAGGTATTCTGAAAACATTTGCATCAGAGCTGTGCCTGGGAGCCATCTAACAGCTGTTGGGTAAAGAGTCCTGAATACCTCCTTACGCAATGCCAGAAAAAATATATCCACTAGGTGATACCAGATCTGCTAGCATAAAAGTGTCAGAAGAATTCCAACTATGAATTTCTTCATTCTTTTTGAAACTTGAGTCACAGTTCTCTGGTCAAACCGTGTAAAATGGTCTGTTCTTTTCAAAGGGGCTTATGACTGGGCCAAGACCACCTTGAAACTTCATGCCAAAGACAAGAGGCCTCACCTATATACGCTGAAACAGTTGGAGGAAGGGAAGACTCACGACCCACTCTGGAACGCTGCGCAGGTATCCACAATTCCAAAGGCAGGGCATGATCATCATGGGTTTGTTGGGGATTTGTGGCCTGTGCCAGTTCTCTGATTGGAGACATGTATCTCTCTTCAGGCTTCCTGAACATGAAGCCCTCCCAATGTCTTGGACTACAGCTCCCATCACCCCCTACTAACAGGGCTGGTGTAACTGACATGGCAGTCTAATAAATATGGAAGGTCTTTGATTGCCAGCAGAGGAAGTCTGACTGTTATTTATGTATAACTTGAGCCCCTCTTATCCATAAATCTGAAAACCTCCAAAGCTCAAAACTTTTTGCCACCGGCTACCCCTTTCTGCCTTTGAGACAGCAGCTATGGCAGTCTTGTTCATCCGCCTCTCAGATTGCCAGCTCTCTTTTTGCCACCAGGGCAGCAAAAACAGAGACTGAGGATCTGAGAGACAAATGATCGGGAGCATTGCAGCCTCTGCCTTGAAGGCGGAAGTGGACGGCTGGCAGCAAAAAAGAGAGACTGAAGATCTCTGAAATGGTGGGAGGCATAGATTCCCACTGAGCATTATGTTTACATTTTGTCATTTCTCATATCCTCAGTCTCTCTCCAGCCTCACGTATCATACGCAACTCAAGTCGTGAACAAACAAGATGTGAGGCTATTCCAAAAACCTACTGTATTGAAAAAAAAATCCAAAATACAGAAAACTTCTGGTTCCAAGCATTTTAGATAAGGGATACTCAACCTGTGTCTGTCTGTCTGTCTGTCTCCCTTCTTTCTCCCAGCATGGGAACCGAGGTGGCTTAGTAAAGAACCTGATAAAATTAAAACAATTAAACAAGTTATATTAAAATGCCATTAAATTTTTTAAAGCTTAAAATCAGTTAAAAACACAGCATGCACACCTCATAAAGACTTCCTGCAGCCAGTTATTCATTAAATCCCTGTTTGAACAAAAAGTTCCTTGCCTGAGAGCAGAAGGAAAGCAGAGAAGGGGCCATTGTAGCTTCCCTAGAAAGGGAGTTTCACAGCCTAGGAGCAGCTACCAAGAAGGCCCAGGGACAATAACTGTACCTAGTTACTTTTTAAAAGGAGAAGTCTTACCCAGCAGTTGCAGGCCCCCTTGGCTACATGGAACTTCTTCCTTCACAGGCAGCATATCTTGCTGGGGGCATAGGATGAGTTACTTTTATGCTCTGCTTGTGGGCCTTAGGAAAGCAGTTCACTGCTCAGTGGCCAAAAAAAGATGGTGGGTTAGAGACATACCCCCCTCTCCGAGTCAAGAGCCTCCTGTTGTGTCCTTGAATGTTTATCGTAGCACAGAGTGGTCAAAGTTGCTCTCACGTGTCCACACTTTTCTCCAAGAGAATTTCCCATTGATGAAATCGAGTATCCTCCCCCCCCCCCCCGCAACCCTCTTCTCTCAGCTCCAGATGGTTCATGAGGGAAAGATGCACGGCTTTCTGCGGATGTACTGGGCCAAGAAAATCCTGGAGTGGACCAGCTCCCCAGAAGAGGCCTTGAAATTCAGCATCTACCTCAATGACCGTTATGAACTGGATGGCAGGGACCCCAATGGCTATGTGGGTAAGTACTTGGGTGGGGACACAGCAACCAGCATGGTGTAGTGATTGACCAAGACTCAAATCGTTGCCTGGCCATGAAAACCCATTGGATGACCTTGGACAGGTCATGCTTTCTTAGCCTCAGAGGAAGGCAAGGACAAACCGCCTCTGAATAAATATGGCCAAGAAGGCCCCATCTTACAATCACTTTAGGGTTGCCGTAAGCCTTGAGCAGGTCACAATCTCTCAGCCTCAAAGGAAGGCAATGGCAAACTCCCTCTCAACAAATCTAGCCAAGAAGACCAGGTTGCTATAAAAGTCTCTTTCATAGTACAAGGGTATAACATTTAGGGTTGCCATTAAGTCAGAAACAAGTTGAAGGCCTGCAAGAATAAGGCAGTACAGCTCTCTAGCTCTGAGTATCTGGGGAAAGTACAAATCCCAGCGTGCCATAGAATGGAGTCACGGCAGTTAAAAGTGGGATCAAAGTGCTGTAATTGTGTAGCATGAAAGAGACCCCTTTATAATTCTGAACAGGCTACAGCTGACATAAATGCAGGGGAGGAAGGCCCTTGCTGCTGTTAAGAATCTGGTGCCCACTATTCACTTACATTTTCCTATGCACCACCTGTTTCCTTGATTGACTATGTCTTTTGCAGAATACTAATAAGGCAAAAACAGAAGGTAATCCTTCCACATTCTCATTTTGTTTCTTCCAGGGTGCATGTGGTCCATTTGTGGGATCCACGACCAAGGGTGGGCTGAACGGGCCGTGTTTGGCAAGATCCGCTACATGAATTATGCGGGCTGCAAGAGGAAATTCGACATCGGCCAGTTTGAGCGGAAATACAGCCCTCGCAAATTTGCCCAGTAGCGACAAGCCAAAGTCCAAAGCTGGAAACACAGTATTAGCAGGGGGGTATTCCAGCTCCGGCTGGAAGCGAAGACTTGCTCTTCCTCACTTAAAAAGTACGAGCTATCTCTCCACCACTGTTGGAACTCAAGTCGTTCTGCCTTGGTTGGTCAGTCTCTAGACCCATTTGCAGTAGAAAAGAATTCTTTCTCAAGGGAGTGCCTCTGCTTCTCTGAACTGTTAGGAGCTCACTTGTCAGATATGTTATGTAGAGTGGGATTGGAGAATAGCAGGCCTTGGGCCACATCCAGTCTGGGTTTCCCCAGATGGTCTGAGATTGGTTGTTGGCTTCAAGGGATGAAAGCAGAACTTCGGGGGGAAAATGCACTGTAACTTCCAGACCACTAGCATGGCCAGAAGAGTAACTTCTTGGTAGTTTAGGTCTGGAGCAAATTTATTTTGCCTTTCCTCAGCTTCAGTATTTGGGATGATTTAAGAAGCTTTACTCCTAAAGATACCTGGGAAGTAGTTTACATGTTGCAAAAAACAGCTTGCTTTCTTACTGTGTTCAGACTTCTAAAACTCAGGGTTGGTACATTTTTAATGTTCTGGTGTCTGAACCAACACAGAAGGGCTTTTGATTCAGAAGATGGTGGCAGCAGCAACATTTTGGGAATGACTGTTACAGAACTGCAGTGCATGGCATTTTCTATGACTTCATTTGCTTTAGTAAAAAAAAAAGAAAAAGCAGTTGTAAACTCTCGTGTTTTTCAGATGTGATGCCTTAAATAATGGGGGAGTGGGTGGCATTTGTGTAGAATGTAGCCGTCATTTTAAGGGGGGGGGTGAAGGACTGCAATTTATCCAGGGGCCTGAAAGACTGCTAAAAAAAAATCAGATGAAAGTAGAAGTGGCTGGAAATTGTTACGGTTTTTGACAATGGGACCCTGTGACCTATTTTAATGAACAACTGCCTGAGGGCCACAAAAACAGTCCCGTGGGTTGCCCTTTGCCCACTTCTGCTTTAAGGGTAAGAATTTGAAAAATGCTTGGGCTAGAAATACTGGATTTAATGATTGATGTCTTCCTTCCTTCTCACCCACCCCAACTCACTAATATGTACAAGTCTGAGATATTATTTCATTTTTCAGCAAAAAAAGAACAACGTACTTATTAATATAGTTTATTATGGATGGCATTTTCATTGTTACGCTGTGCCCAGCAGACAGGTAACCAGTTTCAACACTGCTTTGCCTCACATACCATTTACAACATTATAGATACCATCATTCTGCAAAACCATAGCAGACTAAAACTGATGACAGCTTCATCAGCTGTGAGTAGAGTTTAGGTTCTCATCTCCTCTGCTGCACATCAAGTCCCGTCTTTGGGGCTTTTTGGCCATTCCAGAAGGAACCCTGAACAAGGTTTAAAAAAACCCACAACTGTTAAACAGAGGCCTTTGCCAGCAAACAAGAAATAGCCCAGAGTGCTGAAAGTGCTCACAAAAACAAATGGGCAGACTCAAGCTTCATGAGAAGTCTGCATCTGAGAAGCTGCACGCTGGAGGGAATTGGTTAAAGAAAGGCTGCTGTGTAGATCTGAGCATATTAAGTCTCAAAAAAAGTGGTGCCAAGGTCCAAAATATGTGTGATGCTAGCCACATCTTTAAATAAACATATTCAACCTCCCCAGAACCCCACACATCCAGAGGGAAGCCAGCTTGGGGTCAGCTGCTTTTATTTTGGAGCAGCAGAAGGCAGCTTCAGGACTCCCCTATCCAGATAACAGTCTGGAATGTGGCCTCAAAGCTGTTTTCGCCTCGTCCAAAATATAAGCAGCCACGTTAACCATATGATCAGCATCATGTATATTTTGAAACAAGTAAGAAATTAATTTCTCAATAATGGAGTGGAGTGGCAAGGAGATACATCAACACAGAATAAAAGCTAGGCCAATACTGGGTTTTTTGGGGGGTTTTTTGTATGGGAGATATGGGAGCTGGTGAAGGAGAATGGCCATCGCCTTTCAAAGTTACCAAATTCCTAGCTCAGTGAGGAAGAGGGGAGGACCTGGGCAACAGGGATGAAACATTCCAGTTGCCACAAACCACTCCCTTTTGTTTTTTAAAATCCAAGATCAGGCAGTGTCTGGAAACCACATTTGCCAGGCTTCCCTTCAGGCAACAACTTTTGTTTCTTCTGTGGAATGGGAAGAGACCTCTAGGAATTGCAAGGATACAGGAAGGGTGGTTTACTAGGTGAAAGCTTCCTTGGTCTTCTCTTTGTGGCATAACAGGCCCTGCATTTGAGTAGATTGAAGTGGACAGACAATCCAGCCGCCAAACAATAGGCATCTCAAGGGAACATCAAAATGTACAAATACGTAAAGCATCCCATCATAAAGGTGTTTACACCACACTTCTGTCCCTCCTGTCTACATCATTTATCTTGCCAAAAGCGTTCACACAATCATCCATGTCCCCAGCTCCTCGCTGGTCCACTGCTTGGTTTTAGGGGCTGCTTTCTCCTTGTTCATGAACAGAGTTAAAACACAAAGCACCAGAAAGTCTGAGAAGCATTTTCCTTCTGCACTTTGGAAGCAGATCCCACATGGCTCCTGCAAAACTCTGAGCATACTATATACAGGTGGACTCAAACACACACTAGATATTTCAGTCCCATTAAAAACAGGAATCCTGGCCAGTGGGTGGTGAAAGAGGTTTTTTTTTTAGAGCGTATGAACTAAACGACATCACCAGCTTCTTCCACTGCCACATTTAAGAAGCAGCAGCTTCCTAGCACTATGCAACCTCGCTGAAAAACCACAGTCGTATGCCTACAAAAAAAAAAGTGGGAAAAGGATCTCTTCAGAATTCTTTTATTAATACAAATCTTCAGAGCCTATCCTTGTTACTTTTGCATATATAAATGCCTGTCAAGGGCATCTCACTTCTAACTGGATTTCAATCCATGGTTTTTCCAATACAATGTTTAAAAAATCGTGCAAAAATCAAAAATAGATCTTACAAGAAATAAGGAGATTTTGCTTAGTACCAGTTGAGCCAACTCAAGTTCCAATTCTTACCCAACTTCAAGTGCCAAAAGTTCCAGTTCTTACTTACATTTTCAGGACACCATGGCATGCAATGCCCCACCTTCAGACAACACGCTGACCCTTACGCACATCCACAAACCCTTTCTTAATGACATACTATAGGATGGTTCAAGGTGCTCTTGAAAGCCTGCCTGTATTGCAAGCGTTACATGTCCAGTTTCCAGACAGCAACGTGAATGAGAACTGGAGGGAGGGGACAATACAAGCTGCACACATTATGCTAAGATGCTGTCAAGTAATGTACATAGGAATGGGAATTTGCTCCATACAACAGTTTGGTCTATTGCTCCAAGAGCCCAAGACTTTATTTTCTCCCCACACTGTAACTAAAGGCACACATCTCAAGGCCTTTGGCAGAAGGGTGTTAGTGCACACCTAGCTGACAAGGACACTGCATGCTTTCCCCAGATGGGAAATACCAACAGCCAGCAGGAGGATGAAATCTGCTAAGATAATTCAGCTCAGAGAACATAGCTCCCACGTATGCCAGGAACATGGGTGGATTAGCAACATCAGATCTCCAGGAGATGAATGGCTGCTCCAAGAATCTTAACAGGATGAGGAGTTACTGCATTCAAGTCCTGAACTGGAAGGAGCTGAATTTTTGCTTCAAGCAGAAATAAGCGATGAAGCTACTACGGCAAAGGCTGGCGGGGGAAGCAGCATAATGAAACTCAAAACTGCAGCAAAGCTGACATGCTGCCAACCTGTCTTCCAAGAGGGCCTTCATTTGTACTGAATCCAAGCTGCATTCAAAACTCACAGTCAACTAAACCCCCTTCCCCCCAGCAGGCAGGACAGCGATCGACACAGACCATTACTTCATTCTTTGACAACCACCAGCATCCTCTCGGCTCTCTTCCTGCCAAGCTCTTGTACAAACGGCAGAATGAACTACAGTTCCTCAGCACCAAGCCCCCTACGGGCTACTAAGAAACTGCCTCTTCCCACAGTTCTGACTTCCCTGGTAAATTCCAAAATGAAACAGAGAGAAATAGGAAATGGCCTTATGCCCTAAAAGTAGAAGCCCACTTATCCATTTCAAACCCCCTCCCATCAATTCTTCTACAGGTACCAGACCCAACTGCAGACAGAGCAGGATGGGAAGCAGATACTTCACTACAGGATCATTAAAAAGCTCATTTCTTCCTGATCTAAGCAAGCACCCAAAGCAGCCTTCCTCAGCATCCTCCTGCTATGCGAAACTACCACTCCCTTCATCCTTGGCCATGCTGGCTAGGGATTATGGAAGCCACAGTGCAACACTTGCAGGGCACCTGACTGGTGGAAGGTGGTTTTAACTACTGCCTAACACATTAGGGCCGTGGCGGACAAACAGGATGCCCAACACCACCATACCAGACAACTCTCACCAAAATCAGCATCTTGGACAGCTACTGTCAGTCTACAAGTTTTCAACCCAGGTTTCATTTGCTAGACAGACACATTTGAGGCAGGTGGAAGAAAACAGATGGAGAAAAGTGGGAAGGAAGAAGAAACTATGATATTCACACACACAACCAGAGGATAGAGACAGGGAGAAGTGAGGAGGGAAAGAGAGATCTGCAGGCGGATCCTTTTGATAAGCTTATCCCTGGCTCAGGTTTCACCTTCCAGCTATCAGCTTATTTCTTCCACCACCTGGTTTTCAGGCAGCTAGGTAGCTCCCAACAGAAGGGCAACCCTTGCAGCCCCGGTTTCCCTGTCACACTGTATGGACTTCACACACAAAATGAGAGCCGGATAAGTGAAGATCAGTAGCAAAGTTATAGGCAGTGGTTTTGGCAAAAGAGAAAGATGAAATAAAAGCGGCCTCTTCTGATACACAGCAGCCAATACAGAGTAAAAGGATTCAAATGGGTTATTTTCCCTTTAGGAGTGTTTTGGTACTTCACCAGAGGCTGAATCACTCAGTCCTTGGCAAACCATCACCAGCTTTTCTTAGATAGAACGTGGCAGGGGTCGGGAAACCTGGGTCTGGGACTCAGACCAAAGCAGCTCCTTTTCTGCCCTTCTTGAAGGAGCTGCTCTCCTTAAAGCAAAGCTTAGCTTTGTAGTGCATCAAAGTCATTGGCAGGAAGAGCAAGAAAATCCTTCTCTCCCTTGTCCTGCGTCTCACATGGGGAGGAAAACTGGATCTTCCCGGCCAAGTGCAAAAAGTCCCTTTGCGATCCCTCCATCGCAACCAGTGTGTTAGCCACGGAAGAGTCCTTCTCGGTTCACCGTCAGTTCAGTTTCCAGAGACGGAGCCTGGGCACCAAACTCCAGTGTCGTCAACTGTCACGTGGCCCCTCCCGCAACATCTTCCTCCTGCTCGTCCTCATAGTCCGAGAGGTCTGCCTCCATGCTCTGCTTTGCCAGCAGCTCTCTGCGCGCTTGCAGCCGCTCACACTTGGGGCAGGAACCTGACCGGAAGCAGGTTTTGTGATAGCAGGCTTTGCATTCTGTAAAGGAGACAGTAAACTGACAGGTAAGAACAGAGGGGCCAAGCTTTGAGGAGACACAAATTTATAACCTGCATCAGGCTCACGGCCCCTCCAAACTCCGCCCATTTTCAGCCCTGGCTCCAGCCGCCACCAAGCTGTAGCCACAGAAGAGACGGACTTTTTCCATGGGTCAACACGGGGACAAAATGGTCACACTCCCACCTCATCCACACTTCAGGGGCACTGAGGAAGCAGCATATGTTTGAAGTATCCCAAGATCTTTTTTTGCAAAAGTTTATACACTCTGAGAGCTATTGTCTCAGCAACTTCTGCAATGCAACAAGATATCCTCTTGGTCCTGGTGCAAGATCCTCCGTTTAGAGTAAGCAAAGTGCTTTGGCAACTGCTATGCAATCCTTAGCAAGGAATGAAGGTCAAGAGCTAGCACATGTCTGCACTAGAATTAAGCTGGTTTTAATAGTTTTTCTATCCCCCAGAGAATGCTACAAACCATAATTCTTTGATGAGAAAGAGAAAGGTTCAGTAATGGAGCACTTAATATTCCCCTGCCACAATTCCTGGGATTTTCTGGAACAAGCCATGACATATATAAAATTGGTTACCTTGTACAGCAGATATGACCCAAATGCAACATAGCCGTTTAAATGAAACCTGTTCCCCTTTCCCAAAGTCCAAAATCTGGACTAGGAATATTATTACTCTCAGATCCCCAAGCATCCATCCACTGGTGAACGTGGCTCCTGTTTGCTTGCCTACCTTCACAAGTCCTGCACTTATTCAGCTCAAAGGGGAAGATGATGTCCTCCTCGTTCTGACAGAACTCACAGATGAAGCCTTTAGCCTGGCACAGCTGGGGGAAAAAAGTGAAATGGAGGAGCGTGAAGATGAAAAGGACAGCAGAAGCTGCAATCCCACCCATATTTCACTTCTGAAGGGTAAGAGATTAAAACCAGGGGATGGCAACCTCTAGCCTCTGGGTCTAACCTGGCCTGTAGAGGTTCTCTGTTTGGCCTGTGATGGCCTTAAGGAAGCTCTTCCCCCTCTGACCTCTCTTCTGGTGCAGGGCTTGGCACTTCAACAGAGAAGGGACTGTGCTGTTACCTCTGTGCAGCAATCGGAGAAAACACCGGGATTCACAGCCTCACTTTGTTCCCCTCCCCACAGTTCTGGTCAAGAAAAACAGGGTAGAAGGCAAAGAGGGAGCAAAGCCAGCTCCCAACCAATCAGTCTAGCTTAAGGGGGTTTCTTGAGTGGGATGGTTCAGTGGTGTTTTGCACGTGCTTTACCTTCATTGACTAGAAAAGGTACCATACAGGCAAAGCCTTCTTCTAACTGAACCTGCTGGGAAGCCATGATGTTAAGTGTCATTTCACACACTATCATCTTCCTACACATTCTATGAAATACGTATATGTGATGGTGGAGATCTTCTGCTTTCCCATTAAGTTAAATCTATGTGAGATAGTAAAGGAAATTATCTATGAAGGGCTTTTACAGAAAATGAGAAAACAAAGAGACTTAACACCAAAAGAAAGGTGTTTAACGGAGGCTTCCAAGTCAAAAACTCAGTGAACTGTCAGCACATAGAGGAAACTACCAGTTCCTGATAAGGTCAGTCGCTTTGTCACTATCACTGCATTTCCCCCCCCATTTACTTATGAAGCACATAAAATTTTAGAAGTCCTGCGCAAAGATTAAAGAAGACACCTCCTAGAAAACGAGTCAAGTTAGGTATCTATTTTTGAGTTCACAGCTAAGCTGTAAATTAAATCTCCCAGCCTGAATCTCATTGGGGAAGCCTTCAACTACAGCCACAAATATTTTTTTTTTACTTATTACAATATTTATATCTTGCCCTATATGTGAATATGTTAGATCTCAAATATGATATATTGGGGGGCAGCCAATATATGGCTTTGCAGTAGTGGAAAACACTTCTGTTCATGCATGGAAAAATCCAAGATTTTTCATCCTACCACCCCATGTAGTGCTCTGTACCAGATCCCCTACTACGCTGGAAAGTTCCTTCAACCCTCAGGAGTACCTTTTTTGGCCAAAGAAGCTTTAGAGGGAAGTGCCCAAAATTAGGTGGTTTGTGCAATTGCCATCCACAAGCATAAAGCCATCCTTTGGCTGTCATTCTCCCTTTCTTTCACCCTATCCATCGAGAATATCTGAGGCAGCTATAATTCATAAGCACAGCATGGGGAGCCAGGATTCATAAGCCTAGCTAGAAGCAGAAGGAAGGAGGGCAGCCTTAAATCATCAGGCAATTTGCTTCAAAATTCAGAGAATATTTTTGTACATCAATGAAGCTGCAGTGCCCAGTTGCAAGTCAAAACTCAAAATGAGAAGCTTCCCAGAAAGCAGAAAAAAAGAGGAAGGGGGCCCTTCTTTCCTGGATCTTGGCAAATAGAGCTATCATTAGTAGCCTTGTTTCATCTGAGTTTCAATCTGCTTTAAGCTTACGGCACAGGTGTGCCTATTATTATTATTGTTGTTGTTACCACCACCACCATCATCATCTTTATCTGTATCCTGCTTTTTTCCTCGGAAGGACTCAAAGCAGGTTGCAGTACAGTGTTTCTTTATACGGAGTCTACTGTGGTTTCTATAACCGAAGTATAAAGCAGCTGTAAAGTTCACCCAGTGTTGTTTCCAAGAGACTTCCAGTCTTATTTGTTTTAAAGCCACTCCACCACCAGGAAAATCCAAGAGCAGGCACCTCAGCACACATACATCCCTTCCCTCCAAATGTATACACCTTACGAGCCCTGGTGGCGCAGTGGTTAAGTGCCAGTACTGCAGCCACAATGTTGTGAGTTCGATCTTGCAGGGCTCCAGGTTGACTCAGCCTTCCATCCTTCTGTAGGTCAGGAAAATGAGTACCCAGCTTGTTGGAAGCAATTAGCTAAATACATTCTAAACCGCTTAGGGAGTGCTTTGCACTGACAAGCGGTATAGAAATGTAACTGCTGTTGCTATGTGTATGTACACACACACCAACTGCTTTCTAGAACTCAGATCTTAACATGCTTAATTTTACATTAAAAATGGAACCAATGGTGAAATACAGGCCAAACGAATGAAGGAAATGAGATTACTCACCATGCATTTCTCAACATGCAGGGTACCTGCCCTGAGGAGCTCTGTCAGGCGGGGAAGGAGCTCCCCTTTCTTTGTGGCATTCAGGTCATTTAAGGAATAGAGGTGAAGATCTTCTGTCAAATGACCTGGCACAGCATCAAAGGCATCCAGAAGCCTGCACAAAATGACCCACACAGACACTCACTCCCATGAAAAAGCAGTTTCCACACTGTGTCAAGCACTGTTTCCTTATCTTCAATAAATATTGCAGTCAGAATAAGCAGTGGAAATGAAGGCTATTTAAGAGAATATTTAGTAATTCATCCCCATTCCCAAACATGATCTCACTGCCCCAACATTTTCTTTTTCTATTAATGGCTAGTTTTCATTTATCTAAGATCTTCTGCCAATTGCCTGAGTTTCGTCCTAACTGACTAGAGTCTCTATTTCCAAATCCTCAGACTTGAAGGGTTCATGTGATTTGCCCAAAGCCAGTCAAAGGCTCTTTCACAAATGGCATTGTTCATATCCTGTTCTGTACCAGCACCAAGGGTGGCAGGTCAACATACTTAAACCTCAGAAACAGCTGGAAGAGGAAGAAAGGTATTAAGATTACCCACAATATACATGAGGAGTGACAGTTTGGGCAAGTGAGCTTGTGTGCTTTCAAGTTACTTCCAACTTATGGCAACCTATGGCAACCCTAACCTGTTTTGGGGTTTTTTTTAAGATTTGTTCAGAGGGGTTTTGCCTCTGCCTTTCTTTGGGGCTCAGAATGTGACCTGCCCAACGTCACCCAGTGGGTTTCCATGGCTGAGCTGGGATTTGGACGCTGGTCTCCAGAGTCATAGTCCAATGCTCAAACCACAACACTACACTTAGTCTCAGGTGAACACTTGCTGGGAATCTGCTGGCAAATGCATGGCAAAATTAGGTCCTCCTCCAATAGTTTTACATCCATATCCACAATTACAGAGGCAACAATAATTCCCACGGCATAATGGATCCAGGGCAGGGGATTTTAACAGCCGTCTAGGATCAAAGTTCAAGAATGGGCCTACAGGCAACTGCTAAAAAGGATGAGAAGAGCATACCTTAATGCCTTATAAGGAAGATGGAAGTATCTCAAAGGCTGAATGTGACATGTAAGAGTCTATACTGTGCTGGGGGGTTAAGGAGGGATGTCACGCTGCAACAGCACGGCCTACATGCTTTGGGATAAGTGCTACAACTTGGGTGAAACGCTCCAGGTAACTCACTGCTGCTTGTATCTACCCAACATGTCCTGTTATGGCTACTTTACCCCCAGTACTAGCCCTCAACCATCTTGCCAGTATTCACACTGTAATTACGTTTTAGCGAGGCGGCATGTCTTGAACATGTTCTTCATGTGGTACAGCTGGATTCGCAACAGCTGGGGAAAAAACCAAGGAAACAAACATTCAGGTTGGAAGGTTTCTTTCCACCAAGTGATCATTTCAGAAGTCAGAAAGTGTGTCCACAAGCCACACACAGGCTTCAAACATTTGCAGTTTGCAAAGCCCCCCAGCAGTCTCCCAAATCCACCCCCTCCTTAGAATCATAGAGTTGGAAGAGACCACAAGGGCCATCCAATTCCACCCCCTGCCATGCAGGAACCCACATCAAAGTACTCCCAACAGATAGCCATCCAGCCAAATTCTTTTAAAAAGATATTCTGGCTAATTTTCCATCCAATGTTCACTGCAAATGCACCAAACCTGTGCACAGATACATTCGTTTTGGCTTTACCTCCACCCCTCTTTTGTTGCTAAAAAACAGTTACAAATGGCAACTAGGAGTCACATAACACCACTTTCAGAGCACTGTGGCACAGTGCATGGGGGCTAAAATTGGCCCATCCACTGTGCAGGCGTCCACCCATTTTAGAAGTATCAAGCATGTGAGTTGCAGCATGCAGCTGAATGTGTGCATGCACAGATAGGGCCCTCCCTAAGTGAATCCCACTATTTCTGACTCAATAGACAGCACAGTTATATACGTCTGGAAAATTCGTACACACGTAGATGCAGTTGTCCCGGCATTTTTGCTTCAGCCTTTTTTCCACCCATTTTTGCCAAATACATTTGATGTACTTTTCTGGTGGTTTGGGTGACTGGGAGGTCTGGAGGGTTTGTGGGAGCACTGGTGGGCCACACTTTCACTGCTGCATATAAAGCAAAGTCCTAGACTTGCACTGGCTTACCCGGACTTGGTTGAGAGGCTTGACCTTGCGGTACAGCCCAGTGTTGATGTCCTGTACATTGAAGAGGGGGTCATTCCAGATTTTGGTTAGCAGGTCTTTGGAGAAATTGCTGATGTAATACTTGCTGAAATCCCACTTACGTAGGATGCGGCTAGGGATGACCATCTGGGCATTCTCATGGCAGCACTGGCAGAAGTATTTGCCAAGGTACTCACAGTAGCGCATGCGCTTGATGTAATCTGAGGGCCCCAATAGGAGAAAGAGAGACAAGAGAACAAGGACAGCATATTTAGCCTTTTGTTGGAGAACCAGGGCTTGACTCGCCCACAGAGCACACCAAGAACAAGAGAGTGATAATGCCAAAGGTAGCCATTTCAGAACCTCAGTTCCATACAGACAGGTGAATAGATATATAAACAAACAGAATGAATATACCATCCTTCCTCGTCCACAAGCTGAATCACATTTAAGTAAGCTGATTAATTTTACTCCACTTCTCTGTTCAAGTGGCTTGCAGTAAGAAAACATGTATGTATGCACATTCACTCATTCACACACACACTCCACAAGCTGCACCCTCCAGATGTGCTGAACTACAGCCTCCATGGACATGCTAGATTGGCAATGGCTGGGACTGTAATCCAACAGATTTGCTGGGATGGGGAAAAGGACGGCTAAGAACAATAACCATTCAAGTCAAAGGCAGAAGTTTCAGGCACAGCTGGCACCTCCAGAACATGCCAAGTCAAGCACTCACCAGGGTCCGTCCTGATGCCGCAACCTGCACAGCGGTAGTTCTGCTTGGCCACCGCCACCTTCCTCCTACACCACAAAATGATGAGACAATAACAAAAGAAAAATGCGTGTCTGTGTCTGTCAGAGTCATAGCACCAACCACAAAGCCCAGACACCCCAAAATTCAGCATGCATGCAAAGAAGTTCCCTATGGGTCTGCTCCCTGGAAAGTTGCTGGGCTTTAAAAAAATGCATTTTAATGTGTCCATCTGTTTGAAGCCTGCACTAGGCAAGCTTAGTCACTACGTAGCTTAGTCACTAGATAGCAGCCTTCTCTAATCAGTGTATTACTTTGAAATTAATATAGTTTGTGGGTGTTGCAGTTTAAGATGACTGGAAGGCCACAGACTGAGAAAAGCTGGTATAAACCATAATCAGCTACCATACTCTTCCATCTAATTCAGCATAAGACATAAACCTCTCATTCTTAAATGCACCTTGTAGGTAGCGTTTAACTCTTTTCCGTAGAGGGGAAAAAAGCAGAAACTGACAGAGGTGCAAGTAAACATCTGCAAGCAGAGGAGAATGAATACTATGAGCTGGAAACACCCTATCCCCTTACGTTGGTGCTGAATGGATATTGAAGATGATCTGTGGCCGTGGTGGTGCCCATTCCAGGTTCCCACGGACCCGGATGCGGAGCTTGTAGATGTCTGCATGTTCCCCGTCATCAGGGGAGATGGGCACAGAATCAGGAATTGGCAACAGCTGTAAGAGAACCATACAAAGTTGGTGCTAAGACATACAAAATGCAAAGGTGCACCATCATATTCTATAGAATTATTTTTTTTCCCATCCCACACCCACAAAAAAGATGCAGAAACTACCAGTGCAATCTCTGCAATCTTTTGGAGCCAGTTTCAACACCCTACCATAGTACATTCTAGCACTAAAATATCACAGTGTGCATGTAGAATACACAGTATCTTCCTAACAGAGGGCCATATTGGAACTTTTGATTGCTGGAAAATAAAACTTCCTTTTTGGATCTACCCACTAAGTTGTAGTAGTTGCAAAGCCAATGCAGCATGCATGAAATTAATTAGCTGCAGGAGGCAGGAGGATGCTGACAGGACTTCTGGACCATGCTGCACAAGCTCAGAACAGTGGCTGTTAGTCTTCTCAGCAGTGCTGAAAAGTGGCAACCCTTCAGCAACACAAAACATCAGTTTTCAGCAGGCATTTAAATCTTGTGCCAGTATACAATCAGGGTGTTCTACTGTCTGTTGCCCCATCCAACTTTTCCTTCATGACTGTTGCCCTACTATGAGGTCTTGTTCTCTGCAAAGTGTCTGAGCTTTCACCCAGCATAGATGATATGTTCTCAAGGGCTGCACACCAACAGTTTTACGGGACTGATTTGTGCATTCAAAAGCACATGTATCAGAGGTGCAGCACTCTAGATCTGCCAAATACATGTTTGCCCGGTGACTTTTCACATATCAATAAGCTATCAAATTTAGTCCATCTCCCTTGAGCATGAAGTGCAGACCAATGCATGCAACCAGAACACAAATGTATCTGCATGGCTCTATAAAATTAACATAATTCACCCCAAGATTGCTTTGTTTTGCAAGTGTTTAAACTTCAGGTGTGAAGAGCTCCATTTACAAATCTGATCTCCCACTGATTTTTGCAACAGGAGATCCAAATCAAGGCCTTTTCCTCAAGGAGTGAACCCATATTCACTCCTGGCATTTCAGCTGGGCATTACATACAAGCCTGTTAGCATACAGGGTAAACACACACAATTTCTGGCACACTCCCCATTCAAGACATACCAGGAGGAGCTTTTTGGAAAGCTGCCTTTTCTTATACCACTTGGGTCGCTTAAAAAGCTTTTTAAGAGACAGCCGTAAGCCCTGAAAACCAACAGCAAATGATCTATCAAAGTGGCTCTCTCGAAGCAGCCTTTCTAAGCTAGCAAGAAAATAATAGAGAAGCCTGACTGTAGCTTAGAATTTCAAGCTGTCCAAAGGCTACTGGCTGAGTTCATTCAGGACCTGTCTGGCCTCTGTGGTTCTCTTTTGCTCCTTATCTTGTATGTGGGAACAGATCAACCTGTTCCAATGCCACTGATGCTACACACAGTCCAGGGTCAACTGCACCCTCACAAAGAGCAGCACAGTAGGATAGAATCATAGATTTAAAAAAGGGGCCCCCAAAAATGCCAAGAATAGGCTAACTGAACAGAGCCAGCTCTACATGACACAAGCTAAGAGCTGGGTAGCTAAGTGGGAGACAGCACTGGGGCATATTTAGCAGAAAGGTCTTGGGCACAAGCGTCGCTGAAGAGGAGGCACAGCAGTGCTCCTTTTGCAGGTCCTGCACACAGCAATGGGTCTCAAACATGAGAACTTCTCCAGTGATTATGCTTCATGTTAATTACTGGAATGAAGGTGGGATGAAGTTGGGATTTTTAGCCTCAGGTACAAAAACAGGCCAATCACATGTCTACAGCACTGGTGACATGCATGATTCCCATTGTCTCATAAAAGACAACAAACAAGGACTCCAAGCTCCCAAGAAGATTGTTCCATTCTGGATTGTTTTGACATTCTTAAAATCATGCAGAATTTGAAGATCAGATATGACTACAGCTTCTAGATCCCTGGATATAGCCCTGGAGCTATTCCTTCTCTCTAGATTTATATACCCATCACACTGCTCTATCACTTAGGTTTCTGAGCCACCCATGCCTTCTGCTCCATCTTAAGTCCTCCAAGATACTCTAGTCTCTTTGTACTATGGAGTAGGTCCCTATCACCTTTTCAGTGGTGCTTTCATTCCCTCCTCCATCAATCCACAAGACAACAGGAGACTGTATCCCCATGTGCACAGCAACGAAATGTCACCTTGCCGTTTCACCGTTTGCAATAAAATCAAGAGAAGGTTAAGAGGGGACATAATAGGCATGTTTAAATATTTGAAGGGACGTCATATGGAGGACAGAACAAGCCTTTTTTCTGCCGCTCTAGAGACTAGGACATGGAGCAATGGCTTCAGACTTCAGGAAAAGAGATTCCATCTAAACATTAGGAAGAACTTCCTGATGGTAAGAGCGGTTTGACAATGAAATACACTGCCTTGGAGTGAGGAGGAGTCTCATTCTTCAGAGGTTTTTAAACAGAGGCTGGATGGGCCACTATCAAGAGTGCTTTTTCCTCCATGGCAAAAAGAGGTTGGACTCGATGGCCCTTAGGGTCTCTTCCAACTCTACAATTCGATGATTCTGAATCACTCTAGGGAGAAGCTACCACAACAAAAGCAGAGAAAGAGAGCAGGTGGTGGGAGCCATTTGCAAGAAGCTTACTTTCTGCGGGGCATCATGCTCTGGCACAAGCCACTCAAGTTCCGAAGCTGCAGGCAGCTGCATCCCTTCAAACTGCTTCAGGAGGCCCATGGCCACAGCCTCTGCAGAGTTCGAGTTGAGGAAGGAGTGGAACCTGCTTCAACAAATTGGTACATATTAGTACTAACACACAGTGGTGGGACCAATTTGCTCTCTCTTTCCTCTCTAAACAGAATGGATGTAATTCTTTACTACATTTCTTCAAAAATTTCAGCAATTTTCTTCCACAGTTTTCAACGATTATTAGCAATTCAGGATTTATTCTGCACAGAAAACAGCTTTATTTGCACAGAAAATAAAATTTCAATGTAGAAATAATAATCCTTGCACAGAAAAAGCTGTTTTCTAAACAAATCAGCCATGAGTCAATTTTACATATAATAAATCTCCAATCATACCATTTTCTGAACAGAAAATAGTATCTTTTGTACAGGAATTAGCATTTTTGCATTGAAATATTGTTTTCCTAACAGAAAATGCTGTTTCCTGCGCAATACAACTGGATGGAAATTTTGCACACAATAAGTCCCGAACTGCAGAGATTCTTGTCAGTCTAGCATTCTTCCTATAAAGGTTTCTCAACATCCAAAAACATGTTTTTTGACTATCTTCCAAATATTTTCAAATATGCTTTCTATCCTGACTATACATCCAGCCTGAAAGCTGACTCTTCTCATGAAACTTTCGGCTGGACCCTCTGGCTTTCATTTCCTATTACAAGGAAGGGAAACCTCTCTTTTCGTGAGGGTTGCATTTCCTCAGGGCAACACGTCGAGGGCTTCATGATGATGGAAAGCAGGATGAAAACACAGGTAGGGCCATTATCACCCACACCACACTCTTACCTTCTTTCTCACTGCCTGGGGGGCCTCAAGGGGAAGGAAAGACTGCTGCTGCCAGGGATCAAAACTGATCTACTGCAGAGGGATTTTGAAATTAGTTTGAGAGAACCAGAGCTCCCTGTGGCTGTAGGTATCTTGTCTTTCTGAGACAAAAAGAAGTCCAAGTATATCAACCTGCATTAATCTACTGACATATTTGCCTCTTCTTTTCTATTCTTTTTTACCCTAAGTTAGACTATAAACTCTTCAGGGCAACAATCTCTTTTTTGCACCTATGTCCCTCTGTGGAAGTGTCATGAGTAAACTGGCATATATAGAACAGGGGAGTGCAAAGTGCATCCTAGGGCTGTTTTTGTGGCCCCCCAGGGTCAATATTTTAAAAAATGCTTTTGCTGCTTCCAAATGCCCACGGGTGCATGTGGTGTTTTCACTGTTTTGGAGAGGGGGGCTGGGCCCTTTCACGGCTAGCTGTGGCCTTTTTTAAAGCAGGAAGTGACTTCTTCTCACTTTCTGCTGTTATAGTATGCCTCTCCAGGGTCTCGAATGGCCCAGGAGGCCTAAAAACATAATGAAAATGACCCCATGCACCCTAGAGGGTATTCGAGAGCACTTGGGGCAATTATTTTGTGGCGGGGGAGACACAGCCCTCCGAGTTCTCCTGTGCGGACTAATGCATCCCCAGCCTCCCACAGTTGCCCAGCACTGACAAAAACAGTAAGTTATTGGTGTCTTCCCTGTTGTCAGAGGTTACAGTTCTTGTGCCTGAGTCTACTGAACCTCATCCCATCCTTAGCTGTAATAATGGTGCCTCTGTTGGTTTCTTTATCACTCTCCATACTCTACTTACTTACATTTTGGCACCGACACCCATAAGATTGCATTGTTGACTGGAAAATCACATTTGGAACCTATCCAAATCAACATGCTTGTTCCCCAACTTTCACTTTCCTCCATGGTTGGGAAGTAGTTACCTTGATTTAGTTAGGATGCAAAAATTGTTCTTCTGTCAGCAACACATCTTATGGATATAGGTGCCAAAACACAGGGAAGCTGGGTCCACAGAGTGATAAAGAAACCACCTGAGGCAGCATTCAATTACTTCTGAGGATGGGATGAGGTTCAGTAGACTGAGGTACATAGTTTCCTCCCTATTCTTATACTGCAGTAGGGATACATACATGGAGCCAGAGGAGTGGAATGACTTCCTGCTGGGAGTTGCATTCCTCTTGATGTCCGCATCTGGGCCACAGCATGGTGAGAACAGGGAGGAGAGAAATTACATTTAGTAATGAGCATATTAGAGAGACACTAACTATTTTAACAAGGGTCTAATCTACAGCAGGGACAGGCAAACAGAGCTGTTTGGCAGAGTGCTCTCTTCTCCACGCAGTGACCCAGCTCAAAGTCTGTGCAAATGTGCGCCCGCTTTCAGTGCCATCCACACTGAATGCCTCACAAACAGGCTTGAGAGTGTGCTTCCAAGATTCTGTGGCTACCATATGTAGCACAAAGAAGGATGCATGGTCCTTGGCCCAGAGATGCATTCTGTCCCACCTCTATTTTATCTGATCCACTCAGTCCCAGTACGTGTAAGGTTGGAAGTATGAAGCACACGGTCTTTCGTGGCCTGCACTCTTGCCATAATGAAGTGAGGAGAAGGTCTTTCTTTGCTCACTTGTTTTGGTCTGGCCAGTGCTGTTTCTCAGGCACTACTGGATAAGAGTTCTTACCATCAGAAAATAACTTATTTCCCAAGAGGAGGGCTACCTGGTAGATCCTCAGGCTGGAGTCTCTCTGCTCAAACTGTTTTGATACCTGTAGCAAAAGTAGCTTGACCAAGCAGAGTCAAACAGTCTTCCCACAACTCCAAAGATGAAGGAGTTTGCTATCACTGTTTTAAGCTATGGCTTCCCTCCCCTAGAAGGATATAAATATCCTGCTTAGACAGAATTCTGTGACAGACGCCAGAAGAAACACCTCA
The DNA here is from genome assembly GCA_030412105.1 of Cyclura pinguis. Lineage (NCBI taxonomy): Eukaryota > Metazoa > Chordata > Lepidosauria > Squamata > Iguanidae > Cyclura > Cyclura pinguis. The sequence continues at coordinate 5,195,342 of CM059601.1, forward strand.
TTATTAAAGAAAAATTTCAGACATTCAATAACTATATGCAAGTTAGGGCAACAGAGACCTATTTGGCTGCAGTCTCAGTTTCAGAGAATAAGAGGTGACTGCTTTTGCATTAGTAATATGGGATGGAGATTACAATAACGCCCTGTCTGTAGGCTTCCACAAGGCACATGGTTGGCCCTGCTGGTAAGTATGCTGAGCTAGAGGGACCACCAATCTGATTTTGCATGTTAAGTCTTCAGATGCCCCAAAGCCTTGCTATCCACAAGTTGCTTGCCCTGACCTTCATCATCTATCAGCAGTGCGCAGCTAAGAGACCTAGAAACACAGTTAACAAGGCTGCAATAAGATTAGGACAGAAAGCTCACAAGCCAAACTGATGAATAGTCACTAATTATTAGTTAACCCCACCAAGCATGCATATGGGAAAAGAAGCCGGTTAGAAGAGGTTAGCAAATAAGGTTAGTCACTCAGCGCATGTGAAAATACTTCAGACAAGGCTAAGTCCTGATTAGCATGTCAACTAAGTGATACAAGGTCAAAGATGCAATACTCTGTTTTTTGTGGCCTTGGGTGGACTAAAAGAGAAAAGACTTATGCATCGGCCACCGGATGGGTCATAAGGTAAATGCCCCAATGGGCCCAAGGGTTGCGGGTCATACATTCCCCCCACTGATGCCTTTTCTGATGCTATGTGAAAGCCTATGCGGTTATTTCATTTATACTATCGCTGTTGTTGATATTGTGGATATTTTACCTTGCTTCTTGGTTTTTAACTTTTGAATGTAATATTTTGTTCTTAATTATTTTAAGTATCTTACTTGCTTCTGTTACTGTTGTTAGGTGCCCAAGGCATGATACACAGAAAGGTGGCATATTAAGTCCTTATACTACACAAGTAAACTTCGCACTGCATGAAGATGCTGTCCAATAGGAGGTGGGCCACAGCACCTTTTCTCTCCCTCACCTGTCTCTGCAAGCTCTCATTAGCTACTTGACAAACTTACTACTATGAAAGGAAAGGAAAGTGGCTGGAAAGAAACAATTAGACTGTGAAGCCATCTGAACCTGGCAGTCTTAGTACCAGTCTCCTCACAGCCACAGTGGGACAAATGTCCACAGACTATACGACACAAACACACTCTCCCTAAAACATTATTTGATTTTGTTTAAAGGAAAATTCCTAATCTAAAGATGAACTCTACCATGAAATATGCAACAGTAACAGGTCCACAGCCTTCCAGTCTCTATCTAGACAGGCAAGTCGTCTCTCTTTCCCGTCTCGCTGTCTTCACTGTAACACATCTATGGCAGCATAAGGAAATGTGGCAGATTGCATGGAACTTTTACTGCTGTGGAAAACCTAAAGCCCACCAGTGAGGTTGTGGCTTTTAATGATATAGATCTCTGAGTAACACAAGTAATCTTGTACTGCTGTTAATAGCTGCAGTCCACAGGATTTATGCCAAATTCTCTCAAATGTGGCCAGCCTGAGCTGCAGCTGTACTGTCTGGATTGCAAGTGGGTGCGGACATAACTAAACGCTCTTCTGCACAACACCTCCCTCCCCTGTTTTCACATAGAAGCCATGATGTTAGGGAGAAGTTTCTATCCATGTTTATTTCATGCTAATTTTATATTTGAAGGAAAATGTGTTTTCTTTTTGGTGTGGAAAAACATTCTGGCACATCAGCTGCCTTCTGTAGGCCAGGCACAGGTTCTCCACACCAAAGAGAATACTTGAGTTTTCTGTTCAGTGATGTAGGACCACTACACAATGGAAAATTCTTGTGCAACAAAATGAACTCTTGCGTTCTGTTCATCTCAGAGAGACAGGTGTGTTGCCCTCTCCATCTCCTGCAAACTGTAGGCTCATGTACCCTCCTCTAAGGAATGTGCCACATGTGATGAGATTTTATCCAGGGACATCTGGGCACCCCTGTTACACCACACCTTGCCTGCATGCTTCCAAAGGCATCTGAGCAGCCACTGCAAAAGGCAGCATTCTGGAGAGCACACATCTTATATCTCAGTCTAATCCAGCAAGTCAAATTCTTATGTTCACATCCACAGTTAGTGAGCCTCCATCTGTGGTGACGGTACACATTAGCCAACCTAAAGCTTGACTCTTTTTCTTTTTTAAAAAATGTCATATCATAAAATGCCATAATATCCACAGAAGATGTACTGTGCACTCTGTGCACTCTAACACTTATGACAAGAATGAAATACACTTGCATACTTGTACTATTATACTTTTTTGGAAGGCTGATCTGATATGTTTCTGGTGACCCACCCTAAAGTCATTTAAGTCCTGGAAGCTCTGTAGGGTTGCCTGCAATTACCACAGCGTAAAGAAGGGAAACCAAGGGGACACTGCAGAGAAGCACTGGAGTAACATGCAGTCTACGCTACAATGATCTAACTAGTTGTGCCCAGACACAAACTAACTGACATGTACACAAAGATGTTTGGGAGAGAGGTTACTACCTGAAAACAAGGAAGCCATTGAGACGGACAGGCCATTCTTGGACAATTGAATGAGGTTAGATCCATCGTTACCATCTGTATGATATGGTGATGACAAAATATTGCATGTCAGCAAAAGGAGGGGAGGACAGGGTCTAAACATAAGACGGAGGATAGGCAAGGACTCCGCCCAGCCTGGCAAGTACACAGGATCCTGCAGATCAGAGCAGTGGCTTTCAAACTTCCTGCCCTGAAGCATCCAAGATGATGATCCTTGGGTGAATACACCAAAGGCACTCACCAGCTCTCACTGTCAAATTTAGAATGCAACCAATACATCCTTTATAGCTGGCAAGGAAAGATAAGTAATGCTGTAGGAACAGATTTTCACTGAAGAAGTCCGGAAACTTCAAAGAAGCCCCAGAATTCCAAACAAAGCATTTTGAAAATTACTATACTGATGGGTTCGGAAGAACTCGTTAACAGTAAGTTCTTGATTCCTTCCTCCCCCCGCCTTCCCAACACACAGTATTCTGATCACAGCCTCACACCTCCACATTCTTCCTTCGAAGTCCCTCTTGCTCCTGTGACATGCAAACATTATGTTTGTTTAAAGTTATATTGAAGGTTCTCAAACTAACCACTGTGATTTGTCTGCACATTAACCACACACATATTCATACCTGTTTTTGTAATCTCTTTAAACATCCGACTAAACACTACGATACATCGAAGAGAGCACAACAGCAAGAGAAGGAGGGAAGAGGCATGAAACATGAAGATCTTGGAGCTTCAGGGAACCTTACCACTTCTTTGTGAGGGATGAAGTTACAACACTTTTGCCCAAAGCCTTCTCAAGTAGTTCTGACACACTTTGGACAATGCCCAGACACACAGATGTACTGATACTATGCTACCTTTTTTTGAGTTCTTGGCAGGTCTTGTCACAAGGTGTGAGAGTGAAAATAAAGTATGAAAAAGGGAGGAGAGAGGTGGTGTCTAGCAACAAGATGGTCCAGATGTTTAACTGGGGAACAAGCTTGGTAAGGACAGTGGATCGCATCCAGCAGTGCACATACTACTGATATTCTACAGATGTGACATAAGAGTTTTAGTCCAAACAATTAAAATTATTCTCAACAATATCACTGCAATTTTTTGGTTATCTTTTCATATTTTGCAGTTACCCTTAGCAGTAAAATGTATAGTTGATACTATTATTCAAAGAAACTGTTTGAACTACTAATGGAATTATTTCTGTGGTATGTGCTTATTCTCACCAGCACTTTTACTATGACTTTTTACTTCCTTAAAATGTACATAACAACAAAATGCCTATTAATACATATACTTCCTTCTGGGGAAAACTGGGTGGTTTGTTTCTCTTAGGGTGGAACCCAGAGACTTCTACAAAATGATTCCTGGGACATCAGATACAAAAGGCTGAGAAGCACTGGTACAGGAAACATTCTTGGGGGTTAGTGAAGATCAAGACAGGCTTAAATGTGCAAGTGTTAAGGTACTTCCTGGTATGATTTTTCTGTGATGTCCATGTTGGGCTCTGGCCCAGCAGTGAAACACACTCTGAATCGCTACTTCTCATCCGTAAGTTCACCAAATACAAGTCTGCTGTGTGCTCCAGCCCCAAGTGATTTCCTGTGTGTGCACCCACATGGCAGCTACTTTCTTTTAAAAAAAAAAAAATTTAAAAATTTTATTCAAAATAGTATAAAAAGAAGAAGAAAAAGAAAAAAAAAATTAACACATTCTTCATAGAACCAAAGAAGTAAATGAAATATATCAGAATAATAACAAGGTTAAATAATAGCTTATCAGTTACATACATACAGTTAACCATATGTGATTTTCTCTTTAAATACTTCTACTCATGTCTCTTCTTACTCCTACATCTTCCATACAAACTTCCTCCCATTCAGGACCAGATTATTTGTAACGCAGACCTTATTGTCTCTGTTTTGTAATAATTAAAGTGCACAGAATCTACATAAGACATATTGGACTCTTGCTTTAGTAAATAAGTTCTGCTTCTGACTTTCCAATAATCAAAAGCCCACTTTTGCCATCTTAATATTACCCCCAAGTGTTCTGCTGCAGATACTTTCAAAGCTGAGAGAAACACCTCCACCTTTCCAGTCTTGAGAGAGAGTCAGTGTGGTGTAGTGGTTTGAACACTAAACTAGGACTCTGGAGACCACTTGCCCATGGAAACCCACTTTGCGACCTTGGGCAAATCACACTCTCTCAGTCCCACAAGAAGGCAAAGCCAAACCGCCTCTCAAAAGATCTTACTGAGACAAGACCATGATAGGTTCCCCTTAGGGTCGACATAAGCTGGAAATGACTTGAAGGCACACAACAACAATCCAGTCCTGAAAGGGATTAAGACAGTGTATTTCATGTCACAATGAACTTGGCATGGGCAAGCCTCTTCTCCCTGTGAGAAACACCTTCAAATTTAACCAGGTTACCATTACTGGAGGGCTCAATCAACAAAAAAGGGTCTTAGGGCCATTAGCTAGAAGGAGGTATTTATGATTACTCACTATTTTTTTTAAAATTCAATCCACCCTGGGCCCATCATCTGTACCTCCCTATTCCCACACAGAGCATGTTGGACTACTATAACGCACTCTGTGTAGGGCTGACTTTGAAAAGTGTTTGGGAACTCCAACCGATGCAAAAAGCCATAGCTAGACTGCTAACTGGGGCTGGCTACATGGAACACAGAACTCCCTTGTTGCAGCAACTCCACTGGTTGAAAGCCCGTTTCCAGGCACGACTTATAAAGGTCAATATGGCTCAGGTCCAGGTTACCTGAAGGACCGTATTTTCCCTTACAAACCATCCTATGCCTTGAGATCTACTGGGACGGCCCGTCTCTCTGTCCCAAAACCACCACGAGTATATCTGGCGGGAACATGGGAGAACGACTTCTCAGTGGCTGCCCCCAGACTCAGGATCTCTCTCCCCAGAGAAGTTAGACTGGCACCCTTCCTATTTTCTTTTTGCACACACAGGCAAAATCTTTTCTTGTTTAGACAGGTGTTTGATGATTGACTATATAAGGCCCATTGCTCCAAATAACATGCTGGATCTTGCTAATTGTGTTGGTGTGTGTTGTGAATTTTAATGATATATGTTTTAATTGTTTATTGTGCAATCTCATTTTAACCTTTGTGCCTCGTGGATTTTAACAATTTTTTTTTAATTTGTTGTAAGCTGCTTTCATAATCAAACTCAGGAAAAGGTGGGATAGAAATAAATATAATGATGATGATGATGATAATGATGATAGTTGTTGTTATTGTTCTTATTCCTGTTTTATTTATCGCTTTGACACAAGAAGAGTAAATGACTGCCATTTTTTAACCTATCCGTTTCCCTTGCATTCTGAGCTGTACACAGTTGTCGAGAGAAGGCCATGGTTCAATGGCAGATCACATGCTTCACCTGCAGAAGGCTGAGTCGCTGGTATCTCAACTTACGAGAATCAGCTAACACCGCTGGAAAATGCTTCTGCCAAAGATGTTAGAGAGCAACTGGCAATCTGAGTGGACAGTACTGGCCTAGACAGAATGCTTGTCTCAGTACACGACAGGTTCGTCAAGCAGGATAAAGAGATGGAAGCACAGCACTCGTTCCTGCAAGCCCATCTTACCTTTAATCTCATATTCATCCACCTCTTCAGCAGATCCTGAGTCAGACAGGCGTGCTGAATCTCGGGAGCTGAAATGGGACCCAATGTCTGTTGCTAGAAGGCCTGGGAGAACGGTGGTAAAAACAACCACAGAAATTGTATGTAAACATAAAAGTTCTCTAATACGAAAGAACAAGAAGTCAGTGCAAGTGGACAACAGAACTGAGTGGAGCTTGCACAGTACCCAGTTCTTGGACCTTCACAGCAGGTTTCAAGCTTTCCAGAAAACATCCACCTGATTCCCTCCTTTTAGAAGACATTTGTAGGCACAGACTTATTTTTTACCATCTATTCCACCTGGCTGCAGCAGGGCAAAAAAGGAGAAAGCAAAGCGCATTTCACCAACTCAACTAAAAGACCAGCTGCTGCCTCTTATTCTAACCTGTTTCCATTCAAGTAGGCTGTTACAAGAACAATTTAACTTGAAGAACTGGTGCCTTCATTTATTTTCTTCTTCATTCCCCCTTTTGCTCCTCCCACCCCACATTTATGCCATATCTAGTATAGCTTAAACCTACATAGAAGGACGATCTGAGTTTTAATTTATGTCGGGTGTCTAACAAATTTCTGAGTGGTTTAGAAATGAACAACAATGAATAGCATCACCTTCTCAAAAGAACCAGTCAACTCACTGCATTCCCAAACATGAACTCAGGGCTGAAACAAGGTAAAAGCAAGAAAGAGAGCCAGTGGGTAATTAGGAGCTCTCAAATCACTCACAGAGTCTCTTCTAACTTTTCTAATCTCATATGGCATTTTCTGGAATGAGTTTAAATCCAGCAGAATGGCAGGTGAACTACCACCTACAGAAGACAATCTCTTAGGCCAATAAGCAGTAACTGCTACATGCAGCTCTTTAAGACCATGAGCCAAACTGGAGTATGTATCTGTTAGAATCTCGTATTAACTCCACATACTGGTTCCACCCTGATTTTGTCATGTCCAATCAGTGACATCATGGGGGAAATTAATTAAGAAGGAAAGGACAGAAGGATGTGGTAGCACCTTTAAGGCTAAACACATAAACATTTGTGGATTCCAATCATCTTCTTTGGATACCACTAAGATATGCAGGCAAGATGCACTGCTAATCCTACAATATATGAAACTGACAAGCGTAAGGGTCTATTTACTCGGCATGCTTTGTCCTCCCTGACCAACTGTCAGAAAAGAGATATTCCAAGAAGACCTTCATGAAAAGAAGGCCACCTCTTCTATCTCTCATCCCTCTTCCTCCCTTTCACCTCACTGATACGCCTCTGCTATCCTTCTGCCTTTCCTCTTTGTTACTGACTTCTAGGGCACTGATGAGGGAAGCAAGAATGCCCTTAGTGTGTGAAAGTAACGAGTGAGGGACAAGAAATACAGCAGAACCTTTGCAACTAACTGATTTATTTTGGCATGAGATTCTGACGATTTCAACCCACTTCTTCAGGAAGAATGAAAGGAAAAAGGAAATCTAGGAAAGTAATCCTCAGAGCAAATCCTTGGCAAATCCAAATATTAGGCATGGTTGTTTCTACATGCATTTTGTCATTCTCTGATTACAAAACAAAACAAACCTCACATTCTCTGACTGTGGAATTTGGTACAGGTCAGAGAACTTCACACCTTGACAATATTACGTCTCTCTTTCTTCTATGTCTTTTTTTTTTAAAGAGCTAGCTTCTACCAATATAAAAGACTAAGAAACACCACGTAAGATTTGCTTGGACAGCAGTACAAGAAATGTTAAGTAGGAGTTCTCATGGCCGAGAAGGACAAGTTCAAGAGTAGCCTTTCCTGTTTGGAAATAACAAGAAGCAGAAGAACATACAAAGTATATCATATACTCAGCCTGTCAAATTACCGTCTCCTGGGCATGAGATTTGAATTTAAGTCCATAAGAGTACATGAAGATCTGACTACGTATTCAGGATAGTTTTCCTAAATCTATAGCCTTGGAAATACAGTCATCCCTCCACATTCGCTAGGGTTAGGGGCACAGGATCCCCACGAAAGTGAAAAAATCGTGAATAACTCTAGGCCCTCCCAAACCATATTTAGCACACAAAAATACGCTATGGATTCATTTGAGGCACCAGGATTCCTTCATAAGGCAGAAGTGGGTGGTTGGTGTGGTTTGCTGCCACCTCCACTGCTGCCCCACACCATTTTTAAAAGGGACTTACAAGCCTCATTCACAGTTTCTCAGTATCAGGAGGCTTGCAGTCCCTATTAAAAATGGCATAGGGAGGCAGCAGAGGTGACAGCAAATAATCTGTGAATAATCAAATCCACAAAATTGAAACCCGCAAATGTGGAGGGCTGACTGTACACCCATGCAGTCCGTGATCCTGTAAACCTGCAATGGCATCTTCCTCTAACTGCCTGACATGCAAGCAGAGGGAAGAGAGAGAAGGAACCACTCACTGTCAGAGCCCGTTTCCTGGTAAGTTGGGTGGAGATGCCTGGTCCTGATCTGCTGCCTCCGGATGCGGATCTTCTGTTTGAGCTCCTGGATCTCCTTGTCGCTGTCCTCCTCCTCCTCTTCCAATTGCCGGTTCATCATGTTGCACTTCATCAGCTCAATGGCAGCAATGAGTGACTCACAGATACTAAAGTGAGCATTTTCCTGTAGCAAAGGAAAGCTGCATTAAGTTTTGTGCAGGACACAGAATGAAAGAGAAGAATTATACATTTTCCAAAGAAACAGCCACGGGACTGAGATTGTGGACAGGCTGACTGGAGTGACTGCTGTTTAGATCTCCACCCTTATTCAATCCTAGCAGAAGGAATCTGAGAGAGCACACCAATCAACATCTTCACAATGCTTCATTCCCCTGGCCCAATCAAAATAATTTTCCTAGCCCTTATCATTCAGAGATAAGTTTTAAAAAATGGACATTTGTCAAGACCAGTCTGTTTCTTTTTAAAGATGTCCCTAGTTTACACACACACAGAGCTTCTCTTCTCTTGATTGCTAGTCAGCTAGTCTCCCTGCTTCTTACCTTTATCCCTTCATCCCACAGCCAGATTAAAAGCAATGTGGGAGATCTATGAGCAGGATCTCCTACAAGGTTTAAAGCAAGGAAGCTGCAGAGGTCCTGATTCAGAACTGGAAAGAGGGGAGTTGATTCGTTGTCTATGACTTAAAATTCCTACTCCCACCAACAACATTCTATCTGAAGAAAGGGCAGTTGGGAGAACGGGATGGATTTTATACCAAAACTGGAGATGAGGGCTTTTTCAACTAATCTTTCAAACAGTTAGACCTTTCCAGCTGTAACTACATGTATACGTGTTCGTGTGCATGTGTGAGAGAGGAAGAGAGTAAGCCCTCTTAAATGACAGAGCATTGCACATCCACATTGCTTTGTATGCTGCTTTTCCATGAGGCATATTGTGTTCAAGATAGATCACAAACACCGTAACAGCAACACTTAACACAAAAAGAATTTTAATAATACTGGCAGCACATTGCAAACAGCCTATTAACATTTGGATACTGTATTCATTAAGCAGTCAGTTTCTGATCACTTAGAAAGCAACGCGGTAATCACGAGAAGTCAACATGGATTTCTCAAAAGTAAGTCATGCCAGACTAATCTTATCTCTTTTTATGATAGAGTTACTAGTTTGATAGATGAAGGGAATGCTGTGGATGTAGCATATCTCGATTTCAGTAAGGCCTTTGACAAAGTTCCCCATGACATTCTTGCAAAGAAGCTAGTAAAATGTGGGCTGGACAGGGCTACTGTCAGGTGGATCTGTAATTGGTTGACTGACCGTTCCCAAAGGGTGCTCACCAATGGCTGCTTTTCATCCCGGAGAGAAGTGACTAGCGGGGTGCCACAGGGTTCTGTCCTGGGCCCAGGGCTGTTCAATATTTTCATCAATGACTTGGATGAAGGAATAGAAGGCATGCTCATCAAATTTGCAGATGACACCAAATTGGGAGGGGTTGCTAATATGCCAGAGGACAGGATCAAAATTCAAAATGACCTGGATAGATTGGAGAGCTGGGCCAAGGCTAACAAAATGAAATTCAGCAGAGAGAAGTGTAAGGTCCTACACTTAGGTAGAAAAAATGGAATACAGAAATATAGGATGGGGGACACGTGGCTGGATAGCAGTACGTGTGAAACGGATCTAGGAGTCTTAATAGACCACAAGCTGAACAGGAGTCAGCAGTGTGATGCGGCAGCCAAGAAAGCCAATGCAATTCTCAGCTGCATCAATAGGAGTATGGTGTCTAGATCGAGGGAGGTACTGGTACCATTCTACTCTGCTTTGGTTAGACCTCATCTTGAATCCTGTGTCCAGTTCTGGGCACCCCAATTCAAGGAGGACATGGTCAAGCTGGAGCAGGTCCAGAGAAGGGCGACCAAAATGGTGAAGAGCCTGGAAGCCATGCCCTATGAGGATCGACTTAGAGAGCTGGGTATGTTCAGTCTGCAGAAGAGAAGGTTAAGAGCGGACATGATAGCCATGTTTAAATCTTTGAAGGGATGCCATGTAGAGGAGGAAGAGGGCTTGTTTTCTGCCGCTCCAGAGACCAGGACAAGGAGCAATGGATTCAAGCTGCAGGAAAGGAGATTCCACCTGAACCTCAGGAAGAACTTCCTGACGGTCAGGGCTGTCCGGCAGTGGAATATGCTGCCTGGGAGTGTGGTGGAGTCTCCTTCTTTGGAGGTTTTTAAGCAGAGGCTGGATGGTCATCTGTCGGGAGTGCTTTGAGGGTGTTCCTGCATGGCAGGGGGTTGGACTGGATGGCCCGTGTGGTCTCTTCCAACTCTACATTTCTATGATTCTATGATTCATGATTCATGAAAGCCAGTAAGGAGTAGTGGTTTGAGTGGTGAACTACAACTCTGAAGACCTGGGTTCAAATCTTCACTCAGGCATGGGTTTTTACTGGGTGATCTTGGGCAAATCACACTCTCTCAGCCTCAGAGGAAGGCAAGAGAAAACCTCCTCTGAACAAATCTTGCTAAGAAAACCACATGATAAGATTCATCTTAAGGTCACCATAAGTCAGAAAGAACTTGAATGCAAACAACAACTAATATTTATTCACAAAACATTTTTTTAACAAACGTAACTATATAGAAAGCACCATCATCAATCACCCCTCTAATGGAACTAGTCAAAAATCAGTCTAGGAAAGTTATCTTAAACACAGGCTACCACCATACACACATCTATCGCTCACAGCTTATGAAACTTGCTGACAGTAAGAGTGGCTCAACAACAGAATATGTTGCCCAGGAGTGTGGTGGAGTCTCCTTCTTTGGAGAGTTTTTTTTTTTATTACGATTTTATTAAAGTTTCAACAAATAAAACAAACAATTATCTCTGCAATGTTTACATGCAATGTTGCTTCTTCTTCCTTTCCTTTCTGGATTACAATTATTAATATTTCCTCTATTTGTTATACCACGTATCGCAATAAAATGTTAGTAGTCAAACTTAATTCGTTAGTTCCTGCTTTATTTCTCTACTTTACTTGTTACATGATATTTCTATGATTATTACCCTGTATAGTAATTGATATCATGAATTATGCATTGCTTTCTGTCTGCACCCAACCCAAATCCGTAACAATCTTCCACTCTTTATTAATGTCTTCGTCTGATTTCCCTTTTAATCTTTGTGTAAGAATGTCTGCATTTCTATTTTCCATAAAAGTTGTCCACCACTGTTCAATAGTAGGTATAGTTTCATTTTTCCAAAGTCGTGCATACTCAATACGGGCCGTCGTCACCATGTATAGTATAATTCTCCAACATTTCTTCACTGACATTCCATCTAATATATGTGTCATATTTAACAAGTAAAGTTCAGGTATCACCCCAAATTGAATCTTCAAAATTGAACATATTTTCTTATGTATTTCTTTCCAGTATTTTTCTGCTTTGGGACATGACCACCACATATGAAATAGTGTACCCAAACTCTCTTGACATTTCCAACATTGCCCTGTACTCGTCTTATAAATTGTCTTTAATGTTTCTGGTGTCATGTACCATCTATGAAACAGTTTATAATAATTTTCTTTTAAATTTTGAGCAGCAGTAAATTTCTGTGTTCGTTGCCAACTCTTTTCCCACCATTCTAACTGTATTGGATGTCTGACATTTTGTGCCCATTGTATCATCGCTGCTTTAACTGTCTCCTCCTCTCATTCTTGATGTAAAATTTCTTGATATAAATGTGCTAATAAGTGTTGTGGATTTTCTCTTAACAATCGCAATAATTGGATTTGCTCCTTTTGTTGTATTCCATAAGTTTGTACGTCCATTTGAAATCTTTCCTTTAGCTGTCTGTAGGGAAACCAGCTTAATTTTATTCCTTCAATTTCCAATTTCTCTCTTCATTTCATCTTCATACCGCAATCTTCTGTCATTTCTAGTAAGTCTTCATATCGTAGCCATTTGTCTGTATCTGTCCATCTTCCAAAAAAGGTTTCTTGCAGAGAGACCAAGTTGGGTAGCTGCCTTATGTTCTTCTTCTTGTATTCGCTCCATATTTTAAGTAACGATTTCCTTACGAAATGATGTGTAAAATCTTTATCTATTACTGCTTTTCCATAGAACATATAGGCGTGCCATCCCATTCTTAAATCAGCTCCCTCTAACGCCAGCATTCTCATATTTTGAAGATTCATCCAATCTTTTATCCAAGTGAATGCCGCTGCCTTGTAATATACCTGTAAGTCCGGCAGGCCTAGACCTCCTCTCACTGTTAGGTCTGTCATAATTCTCCATTTAATTCTTGGTTTCTTGCCTTACCATATAAATTTGGTTATGTCTCTCTTCCATTGAACAAAAGGTTTAATATTTGTAATGATAGGTACGTTTTGAAAAAGATGGTTCATTTTTGGAAGAACATTCATTTTTATCACTGATATTCATCCCAACAGAGATATTTTAAGTTGAGTCCATTTTGCCAAATCTTGAGTTATCTCCTTCCATTTTTTATCATAGTTGTTGTGATACAATTCATTGTTTCTTTTTGTAATCCAAACTCCTAAATATTTGGCTTTCTGTCCTTTATTAAATCCTGTTGTTTGAATTCAGCCTCTTCTTTCTCCCTCATATTTTTTGTTATGTACACTGTTTTTTCCTTATTAATTTTGAAACCAGAGTAATCACCATACTCTTGAATAATTTCCATCAATCTTTGAACACTCTTAAGGGGATCATCAAGAAAAAGTACCAAGTCATCTGCAAAGGTTTTGAGTTTATATTGATATTTCTATATCTAGACTCCTCTTATTGTCGCATCTTCTCTTATATTATCGTTGAGTATTTCTAATGTCATAATGAATAACAGAGGTGATAGGGGACAACCCTGCCTTGTTCCTCTCAGTATTCCAATCCGTTTGGTACGTTCTCCATTTATAATTACTCTCGCCGTTTGTTGAGAATATATTGCTTCAACCATGAAATAAATTTTTCTCCCGCTTGTGCTTGCTTGATAGTCGTCTACAAGAATGACCAATTGACGATATCAAATGCCTTTTCTGCGTCAACAAATACCATGGCTAGTTTTCTTTCATTATGTTTTTCGTAATATTCAATTATATTTAAAACTGTCCTGATATTGTCACACGCCATTCTCTTAGGTAAAAAGCCATTCTGATCTTCATGAATGTGTTCTTGAAGAACTTTTTTAAGTCTCTCTGCCAAAATAGCGGCAAAAATCTTATAGTCCGTGTTTAGTAATGAAATGGGTCTGTAATTCTTAACATCCGTTGCATCTCTTCCTTCTTTTGGAATCAAAACTACATTAGCTTCTTTCCATGTTTCTGGTAATCCATCGTTCTTTATCTCATTTATTGTTGTTTGAAGTGGAATTGAGAGTTCACGTTCCAAAGTTTTGTAGTACTTTACTGTAAAGCCATCAGGTCCTGGAGATTTGTCATTCTTTGTGTTCCTGATAGCTTCTACTATCTCCATCATCGATACTGGTTTGTTTAAAATCTCTCTCTGTTCTTCTGAAAATCTAATTTTATTCTTCCTCTCCAAATATTCTTCCAATTCTCTTTGATTTTTTGTTGAGGAGATATTACTTAATAGCTTTATGTAATATGAGTAAAATACCTGTTTTATCTCCTCTTGCTTTGTTGTCTTTCCCTTCCTCGTTGCAATCTCTATTATTATATTTCTTGATCTTCTTTTTCACAATAAATTAGCCAAAAGTTTAGAAGGTTTGTTAGCCTGTTCAAAAGAAGTGTGTTTTAGTCTGCGCATCTGTTGTTCTATTTGTCCCAAATTTAATTGATTCAATTCTGCTTGACATACCTTAATCTTTTGTCTTATAGTTTTGTCTGTCAGGTTTTTCCTCATCTGTTTCTCCAATTCTTTCATGTTCCCCAAAATCGTTTCTTCATACGCTTCCTCTCCTTATTAATTTCAGCAGACCATCTGATAAAGTTCCCACACATCACAGCTTTACTTGCGTCCCATATTGTCTTCATTGATAATTCAGCTGTCATATTTTCATTGAAATAATTAATTAACTCTGTTGTTGCTTTTTGAATGTACTTTTCCTTGTTAAAAATGTCTTCATTGATCCCCCATGTCCTCTTTCTGATCATGACCTTGAAAATCACTTGTAGCGGGAAATGATCCGAGCACAAATTTGGAGGACTATCTATTTCATGTGTCTTCAAAAGCAGTTCTTTAGATGCCAAAATCATATCAATTCTGGACATAGATTTGTGTCTATCTGAAAAAAATGTATACCCATCTGATTGTCCATTTTTATATCTCCAAACGTCATATAACTCTAAATCATCCATCATCTGGAAAAAACTTTTAGGTAATTTTCCATTATTTCGCGGTATCAATTTCTGCACTGTTCTGTCCACTGTAGGATTCACTACTCCATTAAAATCCCCAAGTACCACCACATTTGAATTGCCTGTGTCTTGTACACATCTTTGTATTTCAGCATTTATTTTAGGAAAAAATTCTCCTTTGGCTCCGTTAGGTGCATATATTCCTACTATTAATATCTTGTCTTGTTCTGTATCAACTTCTACCGCAAGGTAACATCCATTCTTATCTTGAAATTTTATTTGTGCATCATATCTTGAATTCACATATATCAATACACCTCTTTTCTTCTGGTCAGTCGTAGTCGCAAAACAACTGCCTAGTTTGGGATTCCGTACAAATTTCAAATCTTGAGTTCTTATTCGAACTTCTTGTAAACAAATTATGTCCAATTTTTGCTTTTCCAGATGATGCAATATTTGTCTTCTTTTATATTCCGAGTTAAATCCTTTAATGTTCCAAGTATATACTTTAAGCCCCATTTTTGCTATTTTATTTGTTAAATCTGTGCAATCCAATCGTATTGTTACTGTAATAACTCTCTGCAAGCTCTCCTTCCTCTTCAGTTTCTTGTTCTGAATCCAATATTTGTCTTGTTGACCCTTCAGCTTCTTCTCCTTGCCTCTGTATTTCTCTTTCCTCTTTTTCTTCTTCCAAAGTTTGTTGTTCGTTATCTTTATCTGATTCTGGTGTCTTCTGAAAATCCTTCTTCAGTCTTTCCATCATTTCTTTGGCCTTGTAGACCGAGTTAATTCTGTATCGCTGCTGTTTATAATTGAAAGAGATTCCCTCAATCTTCTCCCATCTGTAGTTTATCTTGTATCTCATCAACTAATTGGCCAAAGGTTTGTATTCTTTTCTCTTCTTAAGGATTTGGAATGGTATATCTTTAAAAATGTTTACATCTCTATCTTCAACCTTTAATGTTCCTTCATAGCTACGTTGTAAGATTTTATCTCTAGTAACAGTCCAGTTGAAGGTTATTATTATATCTCTTGGGAGTTTTCTTTCTCTCGCCATTCTAGAGGCAACTCTAAACATTCTGTCAACACACATCTCCATTTTGTCTTCGTCTATGTCTAGAAATTCTGCCAAGGCCGGGATCATTTTTCCATATAAGTCTTCCACATTTGAATCAGGGACCCCTCGAAAGCGAAGGCATCTTTCACGATATCTCAATTCCTGTTGCATTGTTTGAAGTTCTTCTTCTTGTTGTTTCCCCTTAACCTCTGTTATTTCCGTTTGTACTTGTTTAACTTGCTCCTTTATTTCTTTGGTCTCTGTCTTTATCTTTGAGACGTCCTTAGTCAAAGTTGCCAGCTTCTTCCCAAATTTTTCAATCTCATGTTTCATATCTGTTCTCATTTCTTTCCTTGTTTCCTTTAAGTCCTGTCTAATATCTGTCTCTGTCTTTTTAATATCTTCTCTAATGTTCCTTAATTCCTCCATCATCTGTTGCATTATATCTTGGGGTTTCTGGGATGTGTCCACTGATGTTCTCCTTACTGATTGGGTAGTCATAGTTACAGCCGCCGCCGCCGCCGCTGCTGTGGCTTTTCTTGTTCTTTGATCCATTGATCTTTAGCAAGTAGGTTTTCAATTCACTTTGCAAATCCACCCTCCTCTTAACCTGTAACTGCTATTTCAATGAGCTTATTAACCTGGCACCTTCGCTAGAACATACAACTATGAAAACAATGTACTCTAGTTATAAGCAGTCTTAAATCTTGAACTCAACTTGTATAGATAAGTAAAATGAAACAATTAATACAATGAATTATACCTAGAATTATCAAAATCCAGAACGTTCAAGTGTATTCAATTAACATATGTATTGTTTGCAAGATAATAAATTTATATACAATACCAAATAATTAAATCAAATGATCAAATCGTAAAGTAAGCAAGTAGAAATTAGTTTCCCTTTAACAATCCCAAATCCCTCCTCCCAGATGTGTTTTTCTGGCCTTCACAGTCTTCTCTCGTATCACAGCACCCAAAGCCTCAAATGCCAGCTACACATTCAAACCGCTTTCTGCGTAGGAGGGGAGCTTCCAGTTCTCTAGCCTGTCTTCGGAGACAAAACAAGCGAGGAAAGTCGACTTCAGTCTGATTCTGCAGCCAATTGTCCCTGCTGTTGTCTGTTTTCAAACTCGTCAAAGTCCATTAAAATCCATTTAGAAATAGAAGAATCAAGTGGGATAAAAAATCCAATAGTAAAATAACCAGTTCAAAGTTCTATCAGTTCATAAAAAACTCCTTAAAAAACAAATTGTAGTCCAAATTGTAATCCAAAGTCTATATAGGTTCTTCCATCCGTTAAACCATGAAACAGTCAATAATATAATCCAGTAAACAATTGAAGAAACAGAGTCCGATACACAATGGAAAAAAAAAGTCACTCAGTCACTAATAGTCTTGAGTTCATTTCCATTACTGTCAATTTTTAATCAGTTCCTGGTACCAGTTTTAAACAGTCATATCCAGTCACAACTGCAGCAAAAGACTAAGCGTTGATTCCAATCCACTTTAAATCCCCCAAATCAGCCTCAAATATCAATTTAAATATCAATTTTAAAAACACGAAAACACAAAAAGCAATCCTTCAGTCCGAATGAAATATTTAAAAAAAGAGCAGGAATAAAACAGCTGCAATCATTCCATTTTTACGTCTCCATACACAAATTTAAAAGTTTGTCAGCTCCACAAATCGGTCTCTTTATAAAGAAAAAAGGAGAGATACCTTCTTCAACTTCTTGTCTTTAAAAACAAAGTCCTGCCCAGATTCCAATGTCCACAACAAAACCTCAAATTTAATCTGTAATATTATCGTCCAAAGAAAAGGAAATTGAAGCCAGTACACTCACCAACTTGACTGTCTCTCTAAGAAATCCACAATTATTGTCCAGCTTATAGTCCTCGGGGTCTTTTCAAGCTGCTTGCTATCTTTGAAGCAGGTACGTTACTCTTACGATTTTACGTATTTGTAATCCAGATCGGGCTTGTCTTGTTGTCTCTTATTGAGTTCTTAATTTAAAAGTCGACGGCGGCACTTGTGCCGCTATCATGGCGATCCTGGAGGTCCCGTTGTGGTCCTTCGATCCTACACACCCCCACTCTTTCTCCTTTCGAAGAAGGCTCAGTGACAAATTACGGATCCCCTGCAGA
This sequence comes from Cyclura pinguis, assembly GCA_030412105.1. Taxonomy (NCBI): domain Eukaryota; kingdom Metazoa; phylum Chordata; class Lepidosauria; order Squamata; family Iguanidae; genus Cyclura; species Cyclura pinguis. The sequence goes on from CM059601.1 coordinate 5,213,519, forward strand.
CCTCTTCCGCATCCCCCTTACCGAGGGGATAGCTAGCTTGAGTTAGATGGTCTCGATCCAGCTGGGTACCTTCAAGTGGGAGTTCGGAGCTGCGCAGCGCTACTCCGGACACCCTCTCACGCCCACCATGTGGCTGGAAGTCGAGAGTTTTAAACAGAGACTGGGTGGCCATTTGCCGGGAATGCTTTGACTGCGTATTCCTGCATGGCCAGCGATTGGATTTGATGGCCTTTGTGGTGTCTTCCAGGCCCAAGATTCTATGAAACCCTTCTCCTTACACCTAAGGGTATTCCTGAATTACAGTAACTCTCCCTTCAGCTAAATGGGATGACGCCTTCTCTAACCTTTCTTTTCCTCATGCAGATCCCCAGAGAAACAGATTTCTCTTCAAACCTGCTAGAACAGAAGGATGTGACAAAGGAGACGAAATAGCCAGGGTACTGATGTCAGGCAGACTGTCTCCCTTTGGCACAAGAGAGGAGCTTTTCAGTGGTTGCTTCCAGACTCCAGAAGTTCCTATCAAGAGGATACCAGACTGCCTTACTCTATCCTTCCACTCAGTGAAAACATTTTCACTGAGGCAGGTCTGTATGGTGGACTGCTGCTGAAGGGTGTTTCATTACCTGCCTTCTGGCTCTTTTGTTCTTGTGCTTTTGATTGCTTTGCTTGTATGTTGTGTTTTAATCAAGACTCTGCTTTTAATTCTGCACGTTTAATATTGTCAATTGCCTTGCATGATTATTTTTGCAGTAATACAGAATATATCTTTATACACAAGTGAGAATTATTTCAGTACAAAACAGAGACTGGCTTTAAAGTGAATGCACTGTTTTAAAAAATCCTGTGTTAAGTTGTTTATTGCAGAAATCCTAAGGAATCACCAGAAAGAGCAAAATGTTTTATGACTCCTTTTCCATGCTTGCCTATATTGTTCCATATGAGTTGCCCTCACAGGATAACACCCCCATCCCAAGTTCACTCTTTTCAGTGCCCACCTTTTCCAAGTCTGCGCAGCTGCCAAAATCTTGCTCTGACAAATAACTGATGAGGGACTGGCCTTCTGAGGGCCTGCGGAACATCCCTTCACCGGAATGTAGATATTGCCCAGTATCTGGTGGGGGAGAAAAAAGAAAAGAAAAGTGAAAATTGTCCTCCAGATTCTGAAAACTTGATCAAAAGGACTCAGATATATGATGGCAGAAGCCAAGACAGCTGTTGAAAGTCGGGGGTGGGGGTCTAACAAGTGCTGGCTTAGACCTATGCTTCTCTGCCATTCTTCACTCCAGGCTCCAATGGGCTGGGAAAGAGGCCACAGCTCTTAGCAAAGAGCATTTACAGAAAGTCTGTAAAAGCTTATATACCATGTTTAGCGCCAGCTCCAAAGGAAAGCTGGAAAGCAGGTGAAAAGCAGTGTTATCATACTCACCGTATTCCATGTAGACAGAACCAGGAGTGCCCACTTCACCACTCTGCACTGAGCAGGACATGCTGCCTTTGAACCTGGAAATATCTCCATCGGACTCTAGGCATAATAGATGAAAGAAAAAAGCCATCAAGTGCCATGATGGGAACTACTTTTGGGGGAAAACCAAGAGAACTGAGCAACAGGAACAAAATGATGCACTGTGGGGGAAAAATTAAACCAACAACAGGGGAGTGGGAATATTTAGGCCACGGGGAGTCTAGCAGGAACAGTGGCAGAGACAAAAGCCACGGAGCACAGGTCGAGGGAGATGAAAGGAAGTCATGCAGAAACCTCAAAGAAGCGATATACAAACTCACTGGTCTAGATATAGTAGAAGTTGTGCCAACGGATATTACACAGGAGCCTCAGAAAACCAGGTAAACATCTCATTTAAATTCACCAGGCATCCCCAACTGAGCTATTGAGTCCCAGCATCCATTTCTACAAAATGGGATAGCATCATCCTTCCTCACAGTGGAAGGAATATGCATAATTAATTAACAGTCAGTGATTTCTGGCCTGCATGGAAAAAAGCTGAGAGTCAACCCTTCGGCAAGGTCCAGTGCACTGCTGACACCTGCCCTGACCCCTCCATACTGTGAGGCTTCAAGCCACAATTTAAACATTTCTTCTCGCAGCAGGTAGAATTTAAAACCCCCAGAAGACCATTACGTTAGGGACATTATAGGAAGGAAATCAAAATGATGGCTACAAGTTTCTTGTCAGTGATTGAAGCACTGTTGCCACCGCTGCCAGGTAAATTTACTGGAGCTGACCAACTTGTCTACCAGTGATCATTTCTCCTGCCATTGCCACCAACCCTAGAGCCAGCTTTAAATACTGTCTGGAAAATGGCTGTTTCTTTCCCTTAAAGTGGCAGTTAAAAAAAAAACCAGAAGTCCCCAGAGAGTATCAAAAATGCCTAGTAAGATCTCACACACGTGTTGCAGAATCATCTGTCCTTTCTGTTTGGCCTGGCTTTGAAGAGCAATGAATGCAGAAACAGAAATTTTAGCCTTAGTGTAATTGAAGAGTTCCAGGTAACCATAAGCCTTTACAAAGTGGCACCATTATAAATCCAACATATACATATGCCCAGGTATTGACCTCCTGCTGAAGCTCTCTTGTCACATCTTCTTCAAACCTCTGGATTTGATGGATAAGGCCAAGAGTGGTGGTTCTGTGGTCTCCTGTCAGCACAAAAGTTTGCTCTGATCCTACACTCACAAAGTAATGGGAACAAGGCAGCCTCTGAGATACAGTTACTATAGGGAAGGTTCACAGAATTGGACCTTAATGTAAGTTTAACCTTCACCACAGTCAAGCTCCAAGGACCACAGAGATGAAAGTTGACAGCAGTTGGTTTTGTACTTTATCTCATTTATTACTGGTATGAAGAAAAGAGGAGCACATATAAGGAAACGAAGGTTGAGATGGAAGGAAATTGACATATAATATGTGCCTGGAACATGCAATGGCAAAAAAGAGGAGAGAAAGCAAAACAGTAAACACTGGTATCAACTTCAATAGCTTAGAAGCAAAAGCCCAAATCAGGGCTGCCACCTGACACTTTCCAACACAGGAGACACTTCTGTGCAGCACTGATCATTCCAGGTAAGGACAGCCAGCACTCAGTACTTTGCACAAAGGTCTCAATTCACCAGCTAAGAAACTCATAACTTTTGCTCCTCAGTCTAGAAATAGGACTTCCTCTGAGCTTGAGGGAGGAAGCTTGGCTAGAAGCAAAAACTTTTTGAAGTTGATAGCAGAGTCTTAACAAAGGTTTTTAAATCAATGTGAAAGGCAGTGATACTGGGAGGAGGGTGTCAGTGGTTCTCAACATGCTGGCTCCCAAACCTGCTACTGGATCTTCTATTATAATGCTGATGTCTCTGTGCCCTCCTAAGGACATGCAGCAAAGCAGAAAAGAAGGGAATGTCAAGAGAAAGAAAAGAGAGGTGAGTTACTTACCAAGGAGGAATCCTGCTTGTCCTTCTTTGAGGACAGCACCTTTGCTCATCCCTAGAACACCCCCCTGAAAGGCCCAACTGCTGCCCCAACCATGAAATGTTTCCACTGCACTTCAGGATGAAGACTGCCAAACTTTTAGAGCAGTTTGCTTTAAAAGGAGTCTGCAAACCAAATCAGACTTGCTGAGCTCTTCATCCAGATCTCTGCCACCTCCCCAGCCAAACTCCACTGCCTTTTCCTCTGCTGCTTATATTGGCTGCGGATGCTTCCAATTCCACCCGTTTTCTTACAATCCAACAAAAGCTTGCCTGTAGGTTCATGCAGAATTATCATACAGAACCACGGTGACCAGGACATACTATCCTGTAGATAGCATTTGTGTGACACAGGTGACAGCCTCCAAGGCAGCAAGCCTCTCTCCCCTGATACTAACTTCACTAACTATGCTTTAATGTGGGGGTGGGTAATCTCCAGCTCTCAGTGCTGGTTGCTGACCATAATAATAAAAACTGACTGATTGAACTTCCAGACCTTAGTCCAATTCTGAAAGCCTTCTGCAAGGAAACAGTTCAGACCCCTGGTGACAGGTATCTGTCTCTTCTTTAGCTACCCGCAAAGCAGGAAAGAGCAGGGGAGTAAGAAAAGGTGGTGGCAAAAAGAGAAATAAAGCAAGGAAGAAATCTGTCTCTGCTCATTTTTCGACCCTTGCCAATTTTCACCTTGCCCACTGCCAACCTGTGGCTCCTAACAGGGATCCATAGGGACTGCAGTAAAGAGAAGAACGCTTCTACATTCCTCCATTTGAGGTTGTCGATAGTGGTAAAAAGTGAATAGTGCTGAATTAACTCCTGTGAAAACATTTTAATAGAGCAGGACTCAAGAAACTGGACTCTCTGGTGTTGTCTGAACTACTTAAAAGGATCTAAGGGTGAAGTGTGGAGAGATAGCGTTCTGCACACAGAGACAAATCAACAGGTCTGACAGCAAATCAAGACTGAGCTCTCCTTAGGACCAAAACGATTAAACTGAGGCTACCGTACTTTGGACATATCACAAAGCACTGGGGTTTACTGGAAAAGAGGATAATGGTCAGTAAAGTAGAAGGCAGTAAGAAAAGGGGAAGGATCCATTCAACAACAGAAGCTACAACTCCGAAGACTACAATACTGTTACTGGATGGGTTTCCTGGAGGTTTCCCACTCTTAGGGTCACCAGAAGTCTCAGCTGACTTGACAGCAAATAACAGTTTCTGCTGGGAATCTTCACAAAGCTCCTCAGTGTGGCACTCCTTCAATGAGTGCACTTCCAGTCGTGGGTAAATTTAAAACAGTAGGAACTCAGTGAGTGGGGTGAAAACAAACAGAACTATGTTCTAGCTAAGCAGCAGCAGTGATAACAAAGGCTTCACTCACCAATCCTTTTGCCTGTCTTACCGTGTACTTTCCCAGAGGTTACGTTGGTATCAGAGTGGGAGCGCACGTGGCTCCTCCTGAGCGTCCCTTGTGGAGTCAACGTCTGTCCCTCTGAGAAGCTGGACCTGCGCAAGAGGCTGGTCCCTCGGGTGCTGCTGCTGCTGCTGCTCCCACCACTTGCTCCCTGCTCCCTCAAGGAAGAGAATGACTCCCGCTTTTGGGAGCTGCTGGATGAGAACAGATTGGAGCTGCTGCTCCCAGTGCTGTTTGTGGTGGCCGTGTTGGATTCGCTTGGGCTGTCGCAGGACCGACACTGCCGGCCCAGGTTCCCAATGGCCAGGTACTCTGGCCCATCTGTGTCATCCTGGCTGCTTGCCCAGGTGTCATCGCTTGGGTTGGCTGAGGTACTGGCACTCATCTCACCAGTCGGGGAGGAGTCTTTCGGGCAAGAGACAGTGAGCTGCGGAAGAGGGGCAATCAGGCGTTCGGGGGACCTGCCCTCCGGCTGCCAGCGGGACGAGGCACACAGGGCATTTTCCTGAGGCTGGCTGGAGTTACTGCAAACCAAAGTGCTTAATAGTCTCCTGTCTGGAAAGAAGCAGAGGAAAGAAGAAAAGAAAAAACTTAGACTCTTCAGATCCAACGTGATCTATGAGAGCTGAATTCAACTACTGTAAACTCATGAGCAGGCACTCTGAGGAATCAACAGAGTATTACAAACACTGGACTACCACCAGAGCAGAATAGGGGCTATGTTCCCCCAGTTAAAAAGCAGGTTTGCAGTTCAGCAAGCTGTTAGATCCAATTTTGACCTCAGATGCCCACACCGCTCTACCAGACTCCTGTTCTGGCATCTGAGAGAACAAACAACCATACACAGACTCTCAAAGTCTACCTTCACATCGGTAGGGGTAAAATATGTTATTCTATTTAAGAGAGGAACATGGGCATTTCTCATTTCCCGAAATTATTTCCATGTTTACAAAGTGTGACTGTGGAATGTGCACACTTCTGTCAACATCACAATAGCGGAGATTAGATCATCTGAACCCTGATGAAGTGGATCTTCACTCGTCCTGTTCTCTGCTGCCTACAATGAATATGAATGCCCATCGCACAGCCACCACACTCTCTTATAACAGCCACATGCAATATATCAAGTGAGTAGTTATTAGCCTAGACTGCAGTTACCACACCTACAAAAACAGTGGTGGGAAGGAAGGGGGAATAAAGTAGATCACTGGAGAACCTTCTGTCACCAGGAGTCTAAAGATATCAATAATGGCAGTGGCATGAAGAGAACATACAATTCCTAGTGCATGAGCTTACACAAATGCAGGGATGTACACCCTCTTTCTTTCAACGTTGAAAAGCCTAGGAATATGCCATGCAGTTTCAAAGGATCTACAACACATCCCTGAAAAATGTCTATAGGATGAAGTACTGAAGGGTTGTTTTTGCTAAGCGGCTAACATAAAAAGAGTATTCTTGCTGATGCCATCAGAGTATCTGTGAGTTTTCCAATTGCCTGAAGGAGGAGGGAAATCCACAACAGAATGCTGACCAAAAATGAGGAGTGCTACAGATCAGAACAGGAACTGATCTATTCCAGCATCCTGTTTCCAGCAGTGGACAACCAGATGCTCCCCTAAAGTTCAGAAGAAGGACATGAAAGCAACAACAATCTTCCTTTGTCCCCTCCCCCCTACAGCAACTGGTATTCAGGGGAACACTGCCACTGATGGAAGACACACAATGGCTATAACTTGAGACATGGGATCTACAAGTCAGTAACTCAATAGCAGAAGGAAGGTTCTCTTTGGGAAACTTTGCCCTGAACACAGAGGGACGTGCTCTGTCTTCCTTACCTTGGATGCTGGCAGCAGCTGTGTGAACACCTGAGAAGGAGCCAAAATAACGCTGGGCTGTGCATTCAGCAGGAGGGGTACATATGGAACCAGGAAGTGCTGTGAGGCTTTGGCTCTTTGTCACAGGCATGGAAACCTCACTTTTTCTGGCAAACTGAAAGGAAGGAGGAGTTAACGAACCAACAACACAGATGGAAACAGTGTTGCAGAATCAGAGACAGGAAGCACCCAGGAATCTGTCTACATTCAGGGAAGGCTTTGATACTGATTCATTCAAGCAGGAACTCCAGGCTACCCATAGTGTGTCTGCTGTGGAGGATTCTGGTATATGGCTGAGGAGTACTGGCACTACTCCTCGACACAGTTGTCCCACGTGAACTGAACGTACCCGTGAAAGTGCTCAGCGCCCTCCTGCAAATCTGCACCAGAAGAAAAGATGGGGAATGGTTGGGAAGCTATCTTTCAGAATATTCTGTGAGCCACTATTGCTCTTTTATTTACCTTATAACTACTAATGTAAAAACTACTAATTAAATCCAACTGCCACCTCAAGGTTATACATCTAAACCAGCCCAGCGGACAGCTCACTGAATTTCTTTAAAGTATTCTGAAGAAGGAGAAGTCAGGCACCGCTTTCCCAGAAAGGTCCTTTCATTGGTTAAATGCTTCCCCTCTCCCCCAATTTAGCTTAATAACAACCTCTTATCCTATCTACAGCAGATATGGTGAAGAACAGTTCCTCTCTTCTTTCTGAAAATGGAACTGGCAAGCTACTTACCCAGGAAAGATTCTGAAACCGCTTGGGACAACAGATGGAAGTCCCCAGCTTCCTATATACATGAAGGATGCTGCACCTTATCTTCAGCTAGGGCCACTGCTAGCTGAATGATTCCCTCTAGACTGTCATTTTACAGTGCTGTTGCAACTGCATTTGGCATCTAAGCTCCAGGGTCAAGCAGTCAAGGCACCTACTCAAAAAGGGCTCTGTTTCTTCCTAAATGAGGCACTGTGTGAAGGACAATAGCAAAGTAATGGCAAAGGGAAGGAAAGAACATGGGCTAGGAAAAAAAGATACACAATGAGAAGAAAGGAGAAGGTCCCTGCTCACCATGGATGTATCTATTTGAGCTAACAGCCGAGGACTGTTCTGTTCCACAGCCTCCAAGCACTGCAGCATGACTGTGACATGGGCATCACTGAGCAGAAAAGCTGAGTCTGCAAAAGGAAGAGGGAAGAAAATCAGGGAACTGAGATTCATATACGCTACTGCTCTTTAGTTTGTTGGTTTACACCATATATAATGTTTGCATTTCCAATGCCTGTGGGCTTTGTAACAGGGAACTGGGAGTGGATGTGGGTGAGAAGTGGTAATCAAGAGGCTTCCAGACAGAAAATGGGGACTTAAAACAAGTTTGTTTTCTGCCCTTACATGTACACAGAAATGCTAAAAATAAACAGTGGCCAGTAAAAACTAAGAATAAAAAGATGTAAAATTATGAAACATTGACCAAGATTTTTTAAGAAATAAAATAGCTGTAGGCTTTCACTGCTAAGGCCCGTGATTAAAAGCCAAAGCAAACCATCTCACAGAATCATAGAAATGTAGAGTTGGAAGAGACCACACGGGCCATCCAGTCCAACCCCCTGCCATGCAGGAACACCCTCAAAGCACTCCCGACACATGGCCATCCAGCCTCTGCTTAAAAACCTCCAAAGAAGGAGACTCCACCACACTCCCAGGCAGCATATTCCACTGCCGGACAGCCCTGACCGTCAGGAAGTTCTTCCTGAGGTTCAGGTGGAATCTCCTTTCCTGCAGCTTGAATCCATTGCTCCTTGTCCTGGTCTCTGGAGCGGCGGAAAACAAGCCTGTTCCCTCCTCGACATGGCATCCCTTCAAAGATTTAAACATGGTTATCATGTCCCTCCTTAACCTTCTCTTCTGCAGACTAAACATACCCAGCTCTCTGAGTCTATCCTCATAGGGCATGGCTTCCAGGCCTCTCACCATTTTGGTCGCCCTTCTCTGGACTTGCTCCAGCCTGACCATGTCCTCCTTGAATTGGGGTGCCCAGAACTGGACACAGGATTCAAGATGAGGTCTAACCAAAGCAGAGTAGAGTGGTACCAGTACCTCCCTCGATCTAGACACCATACTCCTATTGATGCAACCGAGAATTGCATTGGCTTTCTTGGCTGCCGCATCACACTGCTGACTCATGTTCAGCTTGTGGTCTATTAAAACTCCTAGATCCCTTTCACACGTACTGCTATCCAGCCACGTGTCCCCCATCCTATATTTCTGTATTCCATTTTTTCTACCTAAGTGTAGGACCTTACACTTCTCTCTGTTGAATTTCATTTTGTTAGCCTTCGCCCAGCTCTCCAATCTGTCCAGGTCATTTTGAATTTTGATCCTGTCCTCTGGCGTATTAGCAACCCCTCCCAATTTGGTGTCATCTGCAAATTTGATGAGCATGCCCTCTATTCCTTCATCCAAGTCATTGATGAAAATATTGAACAGCCCTGGGCCCAGGACAGAACCCTGTGGCACCCCGCTAGTCACTTCTCTCCGGGATGAAAAGCAGCCATTGGTGAGCACCCTTTGGGAACGGTCAGTCAACCAATTACAGATCCACCTGACAGTAGCCCTGTCCAGCCCACATTTTACTAGCTTCTTTGCAAGAATGTCATGGGGAACTTTGTCAAAGGCCTTACTGAAATCGAGATATGCTACATCCACAGCATTCCCATCTCAGAAGACAACACTGCAGTTCCAATGAATTTCAAGAGATTTCTGTGCTTGTGAGGCAGCCTCCAAAAGGCCCTCCTTAAGTGTCTCCACATAGACATGACTCACGAACAGTTGAGCAAAGAAGCCATTCTCAGTTAAATGCAACGTGTAAAGGCGGTGGCCATCTTGAAGATATCTGCGTCTAAGCCCTTGCTCTGCTCTGACCTGAGCACCAGTGCCGGCAGCTCTTCCACTGCTTACCTATTTAGCCCTCCTCAGTTTTACGAAGTTGTTTATGTAACCATGAAAGCAAGTCTCTGAATAAGTGTGTCTGTGGCACTTTCAGCTTACACAAGGATTCACAGAGATTTACAGAAATGCAATTTAAAAAAAATGCAAACAGCAAAAATGTTGCACCGACATAGCTGCTTCTGAGGGAAAGGGCTTCTGGAGAATTGAAGGAGAAAGCTTTTAGGGCTGCATCATAAACAGGTACAGCCCTCCTCTTGATAGAATAGTTGCAAAACAACCTCTGCAGCTGGATTACAGTAACAAAAGCCTCTCAGATATCAAACTTCAGGCTACGTCAGTTGGAACAGGGAATCCACCACCCACCCACCGCAGTACAAGCTTTAAACACTTAAGGCTTTGTGCTCTGGGAATCAATAGGCTATGGTCATAAGCATATTGGGGCTGGAATGAAAGAAACCAGCAAGGAGTTAAGGAAGTAGCCCAAAGGAAAGGGACACACCTGGTTACTACCCCTCTGGCTGCCTGACAGATTGTCTTCTACCTTATGGACCCATTAGGTCCTTGAGGTCATCTGGAGAGGCATTCCTGCTGATGACACCTGCTCCTGAGATTCGTTCCACACTTGTCTACAGCAGGGCACTAAATAATGTTTTAACTGCATTAGGTGTTAAATGCTTTCTAACATTTTTGTACCACATATTGCTTTAGCTATTTTGTTTCAACCTATACAGGAAAGCAATCTACATCCCATTTTGAGAGAAAGGCAAGTGAGCATATCCTCTAGGCAAGAGGATATGCTCACCTGTAGGCAAGAAAAAGATTGATCTCCAGGGAATTGCTCCCCCTGCATCAGGGCTTTCCAAATGGTGTGCCGTGAGACATTAGTGTGTCGCCTGAAGTGTGTAGGTGTGTCGCCTACAATCTTGGAAATGGATGTTACTATTTATAAATCATGTATTTTTAAAAATATATGAAAGGTTTTCATGAGATATGTTGTGTCCCCATAGATTTTGTTATTACAATTACAACACAATTATGTATATCTCTTATAAGGGGTTAGTTTAACGTCCTGTTTGCTAGTAAAACTGAATTACTGTGTCACGAAATGATGCATGTCTAAAAAGTGTGTTGCCATCATGAAAAGTCTGGAAAACTCTGCCCTACATGGTAACACAGAAAGTCTTTCCTTGTCCTGCCTACCAGGAGCAGCTGGAGGAGCAAACCCAGTTGTACAGGATGCTTGGCCCTTATATGCTGGGAAATAAACCACTGCACTGTCCTTCTGATATCAGGCATGCATCAGCAGTTCTTACTTTTAGGCATATGTTGATGACTTAATGTATTTTTGCAAACCTTCCCCCTTTAATTTAGATTCATCAGCTATTTTATGGACAATGTAATTACTATACTTTTCTTCTTATACATTGTATGTTTGATTATTCTTGTGCACTGCTTTGAAATATTCAGAAACAATGGTTGAAAAATATTCGTAAGTTAACAATTGATTGTTTGATTGACCGATTGCCAGTCTCAGGTTAAACCTCTGAGTCGTCTCCAGTTCATCTCTGAGTCATGAATCATTTTAATCAGGAGGACAAGACCTGTACCTTACCAGTCAGAGTACACAATTCCAGCCTATGTGGCCTAGTATGAGGCAGCCTTTTTGGTTGTTATCGCTTTGTTCATTCTGCTAATTGCTGCAAAGGCCAGACAGCAAAGGCCTAATTCCTACTGTAGTAATAAACTTCTGTCTTGGCTGCACCACTGTTGACTCACATGATGCAATGATCCACCTTCTTACAAGAAGATGCCCTGTGCAAAGAACACTGCTGTGTCAAGGAGAAAGGTTCTATTCTAGTTTTCTTCCTTGACTTGCTTGTTTTCTATGTGGAAGATTTTAGTTTGAAGTATGTAATGATCCTGCCCCTGCTCCTGAGCGGCAGGGGTACCCTTAAAGATCATCTAGCTGGCCCTACCCACTGATTTAACCTCCCGTGACTCGGAAACTCAGTGGGAAGTTACCGAGGGACTTGATTTGCACTTTCTCCATCTCTGACTCTGCAGAGACTCTCCCTTCCCACTCCCCATGGGAGAGGAGAATCTTATATGCATGCGTGCGTACACAGTGAGCAAAGGCACGTGAAGAGAGTACACAAAAGAGGAGGTCTTTAAAAGGAAAGCTTTTATTCTAAGCAAGCAATCTACATTAGCAGAAGGTTTTGGGGATTTCATTCCATGTATCATTGTGGTGTTCTCTTTTATTGTTTTTGTCGTTGATTGTGTATGTTGATGTGCCACCCCTTGGTGTAAAGGGCGTTATAAGTAAACTGTTGTTGTTGTTTTAAAGGACTTTCCTGCAGGTGTTACTTCTGAGCAGTTGCAAAGTGATAAACACAGCCTAAGTTATATTCAGCCAAGGTTAAAAGAACATAAGCCCTAACACGATTAGCTAAACGTCCCTACTTTACTCACAATACAGATGGAGTCCTGGGTTTTGGATGGTTATGGGAAGCTGGGAGTCTGGACACCTTTGTCCAGCCTGCAACCAAACTCCCTCAAGTGAGGTAGACCGTGCCATTCTTAAGATCTTAGTCTCTTTTTCTCCCTTTGTCTCTCTCCAAGCCTCATGGCACCCCCAAGGTTTTATAACCTCTTACATGGAAGCATCTCAAAGCTTTCATGCTTCTCCCAAACTGGTCTTCCTCACTGGGCAATTGTCTTTCCTGATCTCTGTTGCTCCTTCATGATGCTGACCCCCAATAAATGTAACTTAAACTGAACACATCATTAACCCTATGTTTACTTGGAGGGGAGACCACAATCCTCCGCTATGCCATGTGGATAATGGGAGAGCCCATTATCACAGGGTATAAAAAAGTGTTTATTCATTATTATGTATGCCACCCTGTAGCACAGATCTCTAGGGGGCTTACAAAATAACAGTAACAGCAGCCAAGCAAGCCGCACTGACCATTTGAAGCGCTACAGCTCAGCCACAGGCTTACCACCCCAGCAATCATGAGGCAGGAACGTGTCCGGAGGAGGGCAACCAAAATGGTGGAGGGTCTGGAAGCCATGCCCTACAAGGAGCAGCTTAGGGAGCTGGATATGTTTAGTCTGCAGAAGAGAAGGTTAAGCGGGGACATGATAGCCAGGTTGAAATATCTGAAAGGATGTCATATTGAAGAGGGAACAAGCTTGTTTTCCAGTGCTCCAGAAACTAGGACAAGGAGCAATGGATTCAAACTACAAGAAAAGAGATTCCACCTGAATCTCAGGAAGAACTTCCTGATGATCAGAGCTGTTCAGCAGTGGAATATGCTTCCTCAAAGTGTGATGGAGTCTCCTTCTTTGGAGGTTTTTAAACAGAGGCTGAATGGTCATCTGTTGGGAGGGCTATGTGATACAGGCCAGGAGCAATGGCTGAGCTAACAAAGATTGTTAATACTTCACAGCTCCCACTTTTTGGCTTTTCCCATGGTTTCATTTGAAGCATTCCACTTGCCCTGGACAATATTGGCATGCCCCAAAATGATGACGTGAAGGTTGCTTTCACCTCCCTGCAGCCTAAAGGGTCAGTCCAACTAAATCCCCGAGAAGTGGTCAAGAATAGCAAGAAGTTGTTCTGGCTGTTTGAGAGATTACTACAAGACAGCTGAAACTTGCCACCTAGTGCTAGCATGAGTTATTTTGCAGAACCTAGGCTCCCCTTAAGGCCTTCTCCATGGTAAAGCCAACAACTGTGGGATGCACTTCCCAGAGAAGCTCCCTAGCTTCTCCTTCCAGTTTTAAGCGATGACATTCTACCAGCCAAACCCCTTCTCTGAGTTCCCAGTGAAGCTCTTGCTCATTTTTAATTAGGCCAGTTACTACATTGATATGTTACCAAAATTTATTTCTCCTATTTTTAAAAAAGTTATTACTATAGAAAGATGCTCTAGGCAAAACTAAACAACAGCCAATCAATCAGGCTGGAGAGAGAGGGAAGGGGAAGCAGGGCTGTTTCAATGATTCAGCTCAGTGACCATGAAGAACTGGTGGCTCCTCTTCTTGTTGAACAGCTTCCTTTCCTTCCAACCTCCCTCCTTTTCCCTCTTCTACTCTCTTCTGCTTTTTGTAGTTTCATTAGGCCATAAACCTGAAGACAGAAGCTTAACTTGTAAGTCTGAAGTTAGGCTCCATCTTATTTTTATCCACGACACATAAACTGTTCTGGGAGTCTTTTTAGAAAAGAGTGGGATGAAAATGATCCCACCCCCAAATGCAACTTTTTTAATGGTTCCATTTGTTGCCTGGTACAAATGTCAGCAGACAAGTACACTTCTATAAAAAAAACAGACTTCATATTTAGTGGTGGTTGGTTTATTTCCAAGAACAAGCTGGAACAGATTATAGAAAAGAGCCCTTGTTACCATCCCTGATTTATTCTAACAGTAATTTGGGTGGGATTACTTATTTAGTTTTGCTGCAACTATATGAAAAATGTCAAACTGACATATTGATTAAATATAGTAACAAAACATCTGAATAACAATGAGAGGAACAACAAAGTAAACAGAGAAGAGTAGTAAATACAGATGGAAGAATAAAAAAGCCATAATGGCTGGGACATAAGTTTCAGACAGACTGAGGCATTTTGAGATGTTTCCAGTATTGCAAGACTGATTTGCAGTAAGGGGATGTATCCTTATGAGCCAATAAAATGGTCAGCAGATTGTCTCAAATGTGCCCTTTTCTATGTGTCCTAGGTGCTTTTCTGATTCTGCATGTCAATTTTTCAAAAAGCACCAAGGACCATACTCTAAAAGATTCTGCAAGTTTAAGCTCCTGTGCTGTTTTAAAGCCAGTAATGTTGTCAGATATGTGGTTGACTAGCATTTTGTACAGTGTTGACACTTGACTTCTTGTTCTATCATGGGAAATTACACAAAATGCTTCAAAGATAGTTAGAGACTGTAATGGCTCTTTTTTCCTACAAAGATCATACACAAACACACGAATTTGCAACTTATGGAGCCAGGAAGCTGAAGACCTTGTAAACATTTATCTAGATCAGAGCTTCGCAAACTTTTCACATTGGTGACACACTTTTTCAACATGCATCATTTGGCAACACAGTAATTTGGCTTTACTAGCAAACCGGAGGTACCCAGAGGCGTATCTAGGGTGGGGAAAGACAGCCCCCTCCCACTCGGTCCTTGCCTGCTGCCATCGCTCTTGCCCAGGAAAGCCCCAGCAAGAGCAACGGCAGCGGGCCAGGCTCAGGGGGGCGGTCTTTCTCGAGCGGGAAGTTGGTATGCCAACACACTACAGGCGACACACTAACGAGTCGCAACACACCGTTTGGAAAGCCCTGATCTAGATGTTCAAGTGAAATAGGTTTGCCCTTAGGGAAAAGGCCTCTTATTCTATACAACTCCTTCTCCTTCCAGTTTCTGAATTGTGCTATGCTGTGATCGAATTTGGAAGAAGGATGAAACAAAAATGGACACAGAGGAGAAGTGCTTGGGACAAGCAATTCGCTGCATTTTTCCAAACTGCAAATGTCTCTTCAGCGCATGGGTTCTCAATTTTGACTCGTTGTGAGTTGATAAGACTGGGGAAAGAAAAGCTTATAAATTGAAGATCCTGTCATTTAACTTTCCATTGACCCATGATGTGGCACAGTCTCTTTGAATTAAACATACCATCTGTTTACACTGAAATGCTGTAAAATAACACTGCAGATTAGGGACAGGACAGTCCTCCTTCTGAGGTTTCATTGTATTAGATTGTATGAGGGAATCTGAGGTTTTTATTTCCTGTGATAAAACTCTGCAAATTTTTGTTTGTTTGGTTTTGTTTTGGACATAGTTTCATTATCTGTGTGTCAAGAGATACTGGTGTGTATTGAAAGAAGAATTTTGGCAGGATATGCACTTTTACTATAGATCCTCTACCAAGTATGGGGGGGGGGATTTAGTCTTAGACCAGTTTCTAAGTTTTTTAAGTTAATTCAGTTACATAATGGCTTGTAGTTTCTGTGAATCAACTGAGATATTTCCTTTGTTACCTGAATTCAAAGATATTTGATGCCTGAGAGGTATTTAGAGGCTAGTAACACTTCTCTGGGTCTGATAAAATGACATTAAACCATCTGCAGAAAGATGGTCTTTGTGCTTTATTTTATTAATTTTACCCCTTGCCATATGTGTTTTCACTCTGATGGATTCAGCTACAGGTTCTAAAACTATGTTGAAAATGCTTTAAATAACAAAGTTATAAGTGAGACATCAAAAGAAAAGATTATTAATTTGTTAACAAGAAGATTAATATCTTGGTTCTTCAGTGAAAAAATAGTCAACCCATATATGGATAATATCAAAAACCTGATTGATCACATGACACGTGATCAATAAGAAACTTAACAAAAAGACAGAGAGAAGAAAAGGAAAACTGGAAACTGCTAAATAATAAAAGAAGTAGCTCTAACTGCTGGCATGTGGCAGTATCAGACTGCAGGAAATGGAAGCAAAGGCCATTTGACTTCTCTTCTGCCTGAACGGTTTCCATCTCATTATAAGAAGCACTGTGCAACCTCGGGAACTGGTCCCCAAGCCTGCTTATATTTCTTCTTCACACCTCAACCCCTTTTCCTTGTGTGTTGCATTTTTTAGACTACAAGTCTGCAGGCAGAGCTTGTCTTGTTTTTATTGATCTTGAGCAATCTACAGTCTTTTTGAGCTGAATGATGTAAATGACCTTTAAATAATAATTTGTGATGAAAATAATTTGTGATGAAAACATGTCTCTTGTTCACCATCATGTTTTCATATTAGACACACTACATACCAAGTTTTTCATACTAGGACTATGGCTTAAAACCTGATCCAGATCTTGTCAGCTAATCAGAAAGGGGGTTCCTCACTCACAATTATCCAAATAGAGGCTAAACTCCTATAATTCCTTTGAGTAACTAACAATTTTCTTTTGATTATCTTTTATCAAATATACCATATATACTCAAGTATAAGTTGAGCTCACACGTAAGTTGAAAGCAGGTTTTGAGGACAAAATTATGGATTTTGCAAGGACCTGTGGAGAGCCGAAAGTAAAACTTAGGGTCATGTAACAAGCAAATCTTTTCCTCTCCTTTAAAAAATACATAGAGGAAACATACTTAGGAAGGGTAAAGAGAAGGAAAAGATCTGTTTATTTGAAGGATTACACGGCTGTGTGTGTGTGTGTGTGTGTGTGTGTGTGTGTGAATTGATCTGTGGATAAGTTGAACCCAGGATTTTGGAGTGATTTTTGGTCAAAAAATGTTATACAGGAGTATATATGGTAGGTTAGTGCCATAATATATCCGGGGACCAAAACTAATTCTATTTTTTGATACGAGTGTCAATAAAACATACACCATTGTTTCAATATTTGATATTTCCATTTGTTTAAGCTGTTTTGTATTTTTTGTATTTTTTAAATAAGAAAAGCAGCTTTTCCAACATGTTCAAACAAATGCTTCATCCTGTACTAAATGGTCATCATCTATGTAAATCTCCACCATATTTTTGCCTTATTTATTTTTGTTTTAGAAATTTAGAAATTTGTATCAGTTTTGCCACTCCTACTGCTGCTACATAAAAGTATGAGTCACAATGGCACAACAAGAGATGATGTGAAGCATGATGTGAAAAAAGAAACTGAAGAGCAAGGCCTAGTGGGGCAATTTAAGTGCCCCCATTTTAGCAGTTCTGTGGCCTGCAATTCAAAACAATGCACATTTTCTAAAACTGGTTGTCAGCTAGGTAGCCCAGTAGGCAATGAAGCCAATCCCAGGCTCACGTACCCAGCTTCCAAAGTGCCTCCTCTACTTTGCCTTTCACAGACAAGCGAAGCTGGAAGTCCCAGACCAAGAAGTTCCTTTCTGTTTGAGTGGACTGGCAGAACGAAAGGCAAAACTGAGACTGCCGGAGGCCACCCAACCAGCCAATCCAAAAATGCTTACGGCAGGGGCCTCTTTGCTATCTTCAATAGGAAGTTCAAGAGACGGCCAGGTTATGGTTTTAGTCCCAAGCTGGCTGCAAGCAGGTTAATGAAGCATAACAAGGAGGAAGAAGAAAAAAATGGACAGAAGTCGCATTTTATCTGCAGGCTGCCAGTTGCTAACCACAGGCACACAATTTAAAGCAGTCTTCCCAGCAAGGGAAAAAAATATCACTCATTTTGATCAGGAATGGAGTAAGAAAGCACACGCTGAGTGCCAGTTTCATCTTACCTGCATAGAATTTCCTGATGTACTGCTTGTTCTCAAGCAGAGGCTTCAGCTGAGCTGACAGGCAGTGGAACTGCAGACTGTGTTGGAGCCACAGCTCCGCAATGGCTCCGTCACTAACGCTGTCAGTGTTCCGCTGTCCATTCTCATGCAGATTGATGAACTGGAAAACAGATGGCACTTTCAAGAAAAAGCAGACCAAGGCCAGGAAGTAATGAGACAGCATGTATCAGATCATCATTGATTAAACACCCTTCTCAGTCTCTCTCAGTCTGCAAGGCTCACAGAAAACATTAGCCTAGTGGCTGTTTGAGGCACCACCTGACACATGAGAGGTAGTGTGGTCTAAGCTGTGGGCAAACACAGAAAACAATGGCTTCCCCAGGCTGGACTGAGGAGACCCGTACAGTATTTCTCCAGGGAAGGAGGGAACTCCATTTGCCCTTGCCTGACCACATCTTCTGGACTGTTAAACCTCAAATGGGGATTTCTGCAGCACATTGCCACAGAACATTTTTAGCTGCTTGTCCCCAGGGAAGGATGCATGCTCTCCAACATAAAACCAAATCACTCCCATCTCCCCATGTTGATATTCCTCTCTCCCCTTTGATTTTATTTCAGGAATGCTACAGGTTGTGAGGTACATCAGCTGCATTCTGGTACTGTGCCACAACCTAACCATTACTTTAGGTTGGAAACATAAGACAACTAGCCAGAAAACATCAACAGGTAATACTCCCACTACCATTACCGTCACCACCATCTCCTCCTCCAGCAAAAAGGTTTCCAGATCGTTCACACTTAACCCTTGCTTTCATTTTTGCCTGGCCTGGTAACTCCTCCTAAAATAGCAACAGGAGCTGGACCCAGCATCCAATTAACTACCTTTCTCCCTTAGTATTTTTCAAATGTCCTGATTCCCAAACACTAGGGGAATACCGGTAGCCAGAGCTGGCAACCTAAATTTCCAGTTTCTCCAACTTCCATGTCTGCGGCCACTTGCTTTTTCTGAGGGGCCTGCAACCCCAGCTCCGCCCTCCAACTACCGGTATGAGCTTGCTGTCACTCACATGCTCTTTCAATACCTCTTTTTATCTGAGCTACATACCAGTTTTATTTAGACTCTGCAATGTGCCTTTCAGCCCCTCTGCAAAGGTTAAAACAACAAAGAAGCAAGCAACCTCCACTCACCTTATTGATCATGACGAGCCTTCTCCCTTTGCTGTTTCATAACTCTTCCTTCCCACCATTCACCCACCCCACAAAATTCAAGCTTCTCTCTCCCTCATCCCCACAAATTACCTTACCTTCTCCACATGATGGGCCGTATGCGGGTTCAGCCGTCGGATGTCCTTCACAAACTGCCAATAATCCCGCTGCCGGCAACACACCTACCCACAAAATACACACAGTTAAGATTCTCTTGGCAGCGACATCTCAGCGAGTGCTGAGAGCCCAGACGGAGAGGGCAGGGTAACCTTCTGTGCATTGGGGGGGGGGGGGGAGTACACACAAGCAACGATTAGGAGGCAAGTCTAGAAAAGGGAAGGAAATTAACTCCTAGCTCTGAGCTCCAGACCAAGTCTTATCAGGTGACTCACAGTACTACTTCTGCAATAATCTCTTATATTGAATATGCACCTGGACCAAAAACAAAAAAAAGCCACCCGAGTTGCAGCTTTCCCCTCGCCAGTAGAAAGTCAGACAGAAGCAGAGCCAAGAATTTAGGATATGCCACCACATCTCTCTACCTGGAACACACTGCACTCAAAGTTTGCTAAGAAGATCTTTATGTTTTTTTAAATAATCCTTATTAATTCAATATATACAAAACAAAAAAAGAAAAAAGCAACATCAATAACAACAACAGTAACAGTAACAATAGCATATATCATAATAACATAGAAAGCGATAGAAAATCAAGAGGGATAGAGTAAAAGAAGGAAAAAAAGAAGAGAGAGAAAGAGAAAAAAAGAAAAGAAAACCAAGTTCAGATCTTTATAAATTAACACAAAATGAGCTTATTTTACCATAAGGTTACCCAACCTGCAGAGTTTTTAATAGAATTTGAAATATTATCGAAATGGGAAGATAAGCAAGATAACCAATGGACAGAACAGTAGTATGGATTCAGCTGCAAATATAGAAAACTAAAGCAATGGGAGAGGGGCCTAGTAGCACATTTAAGACCAATTTCTTTTAGCATAAGCTTCTGCTTTTGAAATTCATTGATTTTAACTGGAAAAAAAACCACACTAAAATAAATATATTGGTTACTCTGAAAGAGATAAACTTGGCTATCTCTTTGAAAATTTTGAAGGTGAAGTTATATATTCATCCATTTGACTAGGATTTTTAGCTTCAACTACAAGCATCAATGTATTTTTAAGATTATGATCTGCCCTTTACTTCATGCTTGGAGGGTGAGATATATACCTTTCAAGAATACATAAGCTATCATAAAACAACCAGAAAAGGTCAGTTCACATCAAGTCCAGCTCATTTATTCAGCACACAACTTTGCTACAAGACAGAAACGCGACAATCTCACATACCCATCATGCATTTCCAAATGACTGGCTAGAAGAATTCTTACAAATGCATATAATAAAGGCACCAAATGGAGCTCAGAGGGGAGGGAGTTTTACAACCTAGGGGCCACTAAACAGAAGGCTGTTTTATATATTGCCGCTTCACAAACCTCCAAGAGAGAGAAGATACTGATAACAGGGTCTCCCTTTCTCATCTTAGCAGCCAGGTTGGACTACAGGAAAAGAAATACCTGGGCCAAAAGTCATTTATGGTTCTCTATGTTAAAATCAGCAGCTTTTGCAGAGCTCTGAAACTGGTAGCCAATATATATATTTAAAAATATGAAGTTATCCAGGCTATCTGGCAGATCGTATCTCCTTGTACAAGAGAAAGAGAGAGAGAGATGCCCAGAGAGATGTTCTGCATGCCCAGGTGCTGAGACCATCAGGGGAGGCCCTTCTCTCAGTCCCACCGCCATCAGAAACATAGTTGGTGGAGACACGAGAGAGGGCCTTCTCAGTGGCTGCCCCCACACTCTGGAACTCCCTTCCCAGCAAGGCTAGAATGGCCGCCTCTTTGTTGTCCTTCTGCTGGCAGGTTAAAACCTTTTTATTCTGACAAGTTTTTTAAAACAGAAAGCTTTTAAAGAACAGGCTAGTGGGTGTGTATTGTTTTAAGTAAGCTGTTTTTAATACTTTTTTATTTTGTTTGACGTTTGAATTGCTTTAATACTGTGAATAGTTTAATTCTATTTTAATGTCCTCTTTTTGTATGCTTTTAATTGTACTGTTCTTTCAAACTGTGAGCTACTTTGAGTCCCAATTTTCAGAAAAAGAGCTGGAGGGGGCATGGTTGTCGCTATTTTAAAATGTTTTAACTGGTTTTAAGTTCACTGGTTTTTAACTCATAAATGGTTTAATGGTTTAATATATTTTTACTCTTTCAAAATTACTATTATTAATTATTGTTTTAGATTGATTTTATTGTAAAGCCCTCTTAAGATCTTTGGACAGAAGGTAGGGTGTAAATATTTTAATACAGTCAGCCCTCCACATTCGCTGGTCTCCCTTTTGCAGATTTGATTAATATGTTCTCTCTAGGAAACTCAGTCCTCCAGTGCGATTATATGGTCAGCTTTCCACCAAGTCAGCCACAGAGTTGTGCTGGAAGACCTAGAGATACCTGAAAAGTGTTCTCTCAAGTAAAAACCACCTTGGATCCCATTTGTGAGAAATGCAGGATATAAATCTAAATCTAAATCTAAACAAATAAATATGCTGTTTATTATTTTTATTTATATTCACAGTTCTTCCATTTTTGCAGGGGTCTTCTCCCTTCAACACACATAAAAGCAGAGGGTTGACGGCAAAAAAATAAGTGACAAGCTATACCAAAGCAACATCCCAGCACCTAGGCTGCTGGGTTCTGCATAATTGCGGCTTTAGAATTATCGTCATGGGTTGCTCCATCTACAGCACACTGCAATAGCTTCCAGAGCATGGATCAAAGATCAAACTATGCTTGTTCAGGAAAGACTGCAATTAGCAAACCACACGGAGGTGAAAACAGGTACTCTTACCCACTGAGGATCCCTGTGTCCAACTAATGAACTCACTTCAAGGAGATCCCGTGGTCAGTAATATCAAAAGTCACAGTCAAAAGAGTTGTTCTCTCTCGCCTGATAAAGATCATCAAGGTGCTCAGAGAAGCTTGTCTGAGATTCGTTTTAATTAGGGCAGTGCTACTCAAAGTGCAGTCCATGACGTGAGCTACTGGCTGCTGGTCATAGGGAATTTCCATGAAAGAAAGAAGCACTTGTAGTTAATTGGGACAAACATGGTGCGTCCCTCGGGTGCTGGGGGAAAAAAAACCTGCCAGTCTCCTACATCACATGGCACTGGATTATGGGATGGGCCACTTCTGACCTTTCAACTTCTGTTGGACTCCAACTCCAGCAAGCATGTCCAATGATCTCAGATGATGAGAATCAGAGCTGAGCAACATCTAGATAGCCATAGGTTGCTTGACATTGGTTAACAATTCATTTCCTCCAACCAAGCATGCCTTAAGAACCCAATGTCTTCCTGAGGATTCTCCTGAAAGGGATACTGGTAATGGAGTGTCAGTTGTTTCAGCACCTCCGAGGCAAGGGGCAGGTATCACAGGTGCTTGTGCCATGAAGTAATTACTTGTAAGAAGCACAGGGGCAACAGGACAAAAGTAAACAAGGTCACCACAACTCCTTCTCATGCATTTTACAGGAAAGGGCAAGAAGCAGCTTCCTTGCAAACGCATGACGGGAGATAACATGCACAGGAAAAAAACAGCAACTCAACCATGGACTCTGGTGATCTGTTTGGAAAACATGCAAATCTGACCCTGAGATCTGAGGCTAGCAGGAAACAGAGCATTAAAAAAAAAAAAACCCTCCCACAGTTCAATACCAAAAATATGCATAGTGTTGAGAACATTTCCAGAATTCATGCTTTATTTAGCTGATTCAGGGTTTTTTGTTTGTATTTAATACCTTTCAAAATCACAGCCAAAATTCTCAGGTATCTTAGTTCTACAGTTCAACTAGTCTGGCTGGGAACACTTTAGGTAACTTGATGAATGGTAGTCAACTAGGCCAGAGCTGGGAAGAGCCAAAGGTAGCTTGTATCTCAGAAGAGACAATGGATTAATCTGTTTCTCTACTATCCCTCTGCTTTAGAGCTTAACAGAATGCCTGCTGGCTCGGGAGAATGAAGAAAAAAAAGCTTGTAAATTCAAAATCAATCATAAGCATTTGACTATAATCCTGGAGACCAGGGTTTGATTCCCCGCTCAGTCATGGAAACCTACTGGGTGACCTTGGACAGATCACACACTCTCAGCCCCAGAAGAACCTCTGATAGGGTCACCTTAAGGTTGCCTTAAGTGCCAAGCCTGAAGGCACACAACAACAGCATGCCTTTACACATTACTTAAATTTATAAATAGGCTTTCCACCAGTGAACTGTCTTTCCAACTTTCTCTTCACAACAGCTTTGTGAGCAGATCAGGCTGAAACTAACTGGCCCAAGTCATCTGCTTGAGTTTCATGTCTCAGCGAGGAAAAGGACGTGGACCTCTGAAGTCCGAGTAGAGCACTCTTATTGGAATGAAATGTATCTTTTCTTTGCTTATTTTTAACCTCTTAGGAATTTCTGGTGATAATGAAACAGCTTAGAACGCGAGCCTAATTTCACACAGCTAACAGATTATTACATTATGAAATAAGCTTTTAGACGAAGAAGCATAACCATTCTCTGACATTTGGAAACACCAGCTTCCTTGCCATTAGCAACTCATGTCTGTGTGTCCTGTACCTGCAATATCCTTTTAAAGAACTGCTGTACAAAAACTGAGTGAAGCCTTTATCTGCGAAGATCTTGACATCTTTGGTAAGTAGAAATATTTAAGGAATGTTATTTTAAATTTAATTATAAATTATATATATTAATATATCTTTCTTTTTAATTGGAAGTATATTTCATAATAAAAGTGGGAAATGGATTTAAATACTTTCCCTACTTATTAATTGCTGTTAAGTATAAAGACAGAACAGATCCAACAAAGTCACTTGTGTGCTCTTTTTTGAAGTGCATTTATCAGATATAGATGGTTAACTTATAGCCAAAGGCTTCCTTGAACTATGATTGAGAATATTAACCAAGCAAACACAAGAAACACCTCTGCCTAGAAGCACAGAAAACTGCTACAAGTGAGAATAGAAAATACTGACTTACACAGACTAATGGTCCGGCTTCGTATAAGACAGCTTTCCGCACAAGAGATTTATAGAGCATTGAAATCCCATCTCAAGCACTGAAAGCCCTCTTTTATCACTCTGACATGAAATTTTATCAAAAGGTAACTCACACAGTTTCAAGGTAACGATCACCACCACAAAACTTAAGGGGTGTGGATGCACATGTGTGTCAGAGAGGATCAGAGATGCAGAAACTGATTGACTGATTTGATTCTATGGAGAAAAGTCAAAGCTCACTCCTAACATGGAAAACAGCTTCTCTGCTCTGTGGCTGTGTCTTTGGAGGGGATCTTTGCAGGGGAAAGTCTACAAAAAAGATACTACCGGTTCTTATCTCTAAAGGGCAACATTCCAACCACAAGATGATCAAGACAAGTTAATGATTTCTTCCTGTCGCTACTGCTCTTCCTGTTATTCAAAAAAGCAGCGGCAACAGAACATGGGGTAAAGTTCCACTACTTTAATAAGCACAATGGGTCCATATAAAATCATGAGTAGTGTGCAAGAAAAACATTCTTGGTACAGCAAGGAAAACCTATTGGCAGTAGAAGCAGGACAGGCAGAAAAAGCACTTTCTCATCTTGAAAGCTCAGCTGAAAAATCATCATTAAAGCTGACCCCTGTACACACATATCTTAAAGATGTCAAGTAACATTTGTATTCTCTTTTATTTAGTGTGTTTATATTGTGATGTGCTTTTACCACAGAAGTTGAAGTGGCACACTGCTTAGCTTCAGCAGGATTGCTACACGCTCTCAGACCCTGCCCTTTAGACTGGACACTAGTAAAATCTCCTGGCTAGTGTTCTATGGCTCTGAAACTGGTGATCTAGGAAGGGTCATCGTCTCTGGATATCTCTTGAGGACAAGGTGGCTAGACATCTGACTGAAACTGTTTAGTACGCAGCTCTCTACAACATAGGAATAACAGCTCCATTCTTTCTCTTGAGATCAGTTTCAAACCACAGTATCCAGGAATTTCTACCACTGAAGAGGGGAACAGGGGAGAGCATTCTCCCCAGTCCAGATACCCTACCTGGAGAAAAAGTGTTGTGAAAACAGACAAGAGACCAGTCAGGTAAGCTTGAAAGTAGGAGGGGGAAAGATTAAAGGCAACAAAACCAAGAAAGCAATGGACAAGAAAGACAGAGAGGTGGAAAAGGGAAAAAAAATAGGGACCATTAAAGAAACAAGACAGGAGGCCTGCAAGTTTTTGATAGACAGGAAGGAGCCTAAAGTGGTAAGAGAAAGGTACTTACTTGAGGCCACTAAGTGTCTGAGATATTAAAAAGAAAAAATTCTGAATCATAGCTCAGTGTCTTAGCTTGCACTATACAGCTGCTCTTTTAAAAACAGTAACAGTAGTTGATACGTGACTCATTCTTACCTTATTTATTTCATGTATCTTGTTCAGTGGTCATAACCTGCCCACTAATATTTGTACCTACTTTCTTTCAAGATGTAGCACATTGGGGAGGAGTGGTAAGGACGAGATCAGAAGTAGGCAAAGAGCAGCCCTAGGGGTCACATTGCGTCCCCAGGGCTGTTTTTGTGGCTTTCAACCTCTCATCTAACTCCCCCAAACCATGATTTTTCTAGACAAAAAAAACTGAATTGGAAGCTTACAGGAGTCCTCATTTACCTTCTAAATAAGTCATCTGGCCACCTGCAGTTTTGCATCATTTCAAAACCAGAAGCTGACTTGGGGACTTTCAAATTTTTTTTCCCCCAGCTGGGGAGCATTTCTGGTGGTTTGCACAGCACCTGCCAAGTCCCAAGGACAGAAAATTGGCCTCTGGGGCTAACCAAGTTGCCCATCCCTGGACTAGATCATCTCAAATGTCCTTTTCTCTTAAGTTATTTTGTGAGCATTCCAGGTGAACAGTTAACAAGATACAACTACCTGCTGAGACAAGACCACGGGCATAAATTCCTGACAGCCCCACATGGGGACACGTACCTTGTCTGGGATGAGACCATGATACAGGATGCTATGCATGTCCCTGCAGAGTCGCTCCAAACCGCCATACTTTGACCAGACATTGGGATTATTAATTGACACCAAGCCCTCCACGGTGGTCTTCAGGTTGCCCAGAAGCTTCCAGTGCTCCTTCCTGAAAAGTGCAAACAAACCAGTAGCAAATCATCAGTTCTACAGCGCAGATGAAGTCTGCTCAGTGTTTCTAGGAGCCAGAAGCACCATAACTTCTGCTCCTCTGTTCTTAGGAAGCTGTACCAATATAAGCACAGAGTCAACAACAACTTTCAGCAAAAATCTGAATGCTGTGTAACGTAGCTATTCATACTATGATAGACTATGTTGTAGCTACACTGCTGATGTCTTGCTTTCAGAGTTTCTCCTCTAGACACCGACACACCTCCCCTGCACCCCCTTCTCCCATGGTGGCATTCATTCTCTAAACTAGTAATTATAAGATGAACAAAATACTTAAATAAAAATATTGATGGAACAAGTTACAAAGGTTTAAAAAAAACCTTCATCATAATCTGAAGATAGAAAACACGAGGAAAAAATGGATGGGAAGGCACTGGAAATAAGGCAGATAAAGACAAGATTATCTAAGGGCCTATACTTATAAACAACAATATGAATTTTCAATTGTCTCCACAATGTATAAGTTCATTATCATTCTGACTAAATGAAGGAACTGCATGTTTTCCAACATTTATCAGGAATCTTTGAGTGAGTGTGTCTGTTCACGCTTCCGGGTACCTCCCCTGCCTCTTACACATAAAAATATATGGATCTATGATCACCCAAAGAAATGAACTGTCAGCCAGTTCTTTGTGTGAGAGTGTCTGTTCACACTTCAAATCTCACATCAATTCTTCGTGTGAATGGAATCTTTGTGTGAGTGTGTCTGTCCACACCCCTGCCTCTTCCACATAAAAACATGTGCATCCAAAGAAACGGACAATCAGCCAATTCAAGGGGCTAAAAAGTAAGTTCTTCTTCCCACAACACACTATTAACTTATAAAGAGTTCTTTCATAGGATGAGGCTATGGCCACTAAGGTAAAAAAGGGTGGAGATATATCCATGCAGGTCTCATTAACAGCCATTAGCCATGACAGCCAAAGTGAACCTTCAGGTTGAAAAAGGCTCCTGCTTTGAATACCAGCTGCTTGGAAATAAGCTACAGGAGAGGGATGCTACCTCTAAGACCTGCTCATTTATATAATATACTTCTTAGATGCTTTCCAAGACCACAGCCTTCTCAAAGTTACTTGCAATATATGACATCTTCTTCTATTTGGTCACTGCTTAAATAAACCTAAAAGCACCCGATTCCATCTGATCTTGGAAGTTAAGCAAGGTCAGCCCTGGATAGTACATTGGATGACACCAGCGAACACCAGGTGCTGTAGCCTAGATTTCAGAGAAAGGAACTGGCAAAGCAACTTCTGAGCATATTTTTTGCTTAAGGAAGCCCTATGAAATTCATGAGGTGGCCGTAAGTTGACTTCACACACACAGACACACATTTATTTCAGTAAAACAGATCCAAAAAGTTGACGAACCACAGAAGGGAGAAGCACAGTTAACAAATCTCTACAACTCACAGAAAACAAAGTTTTAAAAACCTCTGAAATATAAATGGCTTTTGTTGTTTATAAAAGCCATTTATATTTCAGCGCTTGCCCCAAAGGGTAGGTAGTGCCACAACTAAGAAGCCTTATTTCTAGTACATTCTAGTGAACTGATGAGTTTGGCTTGCAAAGGTGATCAAAAAATCTCAGCAGAAGAGACTAGATCCTAAACCGAAGAGCAGTCAAAAGAAAAAACTCTGCAGTCCAGATAGTCCTGCATTATCAAAGTAAGACAAGCAAAAGAGTCCCTACTCCAAGGAGCTCACAATTTATATTCTGACAGTATAAGAAACAGAAGGAGGGAGGAAGAGTGGCAGATGTTACAGTGAATGAATCAGTGTTGCTCTGAGTTCAGAATTTTTAAATATACTGTTGTCTGTCTTGCACTGCTCTATTTTTAAGTAGGTTTTCCATGCCTGAGAGTTGCCTTTAACACATGGCCTTCTAAAAGGATAGCACAAAAAAATTCTGAATGAAATAAATACCATTACACATCTTTAGAGTCCATTTCAACTGGGACAAGAAGTTAAAGCAAGGGATTTGTGTGCATGCACCTTCAAGCCACCTGTCGACCTACAGTGACCCCATGAATTTCACAGGGTTTTCTTAGGCAAGGAATCCTCAGAGGTGGTTTTGCCAGTTCCTTCCTCTGAAACATAACCTGCAGCACCTGGTAGTCATTGGTGGTCTCCTATCCAAATACTAATCAGAGCTGACCCTGCTTAGCTTCCAAGATCAGGCAGAACATAGTGCCTTTAGGGTATCTGGGCCTTAAGGCAAGAGATTTAAAGGACAGAAAAGAGCAGTGTCATGTAAAGTGTTTTGAGAGGGAATTCCACACATAAGGAGCAAAAGGAAAGAATGAATTGAATGAATCAAAGACTACGGGTGGGGAACTGGGAGCGCCAGAGCTCATGATCAAGGACTCCATCAGCCAGAAAGAATAGAATTAAGAGCTGGCAAGCTCTAAGTCAGGCCTATATTTAGAAGCCTCCTCCTGTTTTTTAGTGCACTGCAAGAATGTGCTTTGCATCTTAACAACAAAGCTGGACATTCATGAGCCTCAAGAGTCAGGCAGCCACCCTAGGACAGAAGCTGCCTTTGTTCACTGATTTTATAAAAATGCTCAGAACAGTGAAAGTCTGGGTTAAAGACCAGCCACAGGGGAAAATCCCCTGCTCTCCCTGCAGAGCTATTTTTAAAGTGCATTCTGCAAGCCCATCTTGCAGGAAAAGAATGGGTGTGTGCTATCTGAGTGCTTTCTCTATGTCATTCTGGAATGGTGACATTACTTAACAATTAGGTGTCCATGCATATGCATACTCACACACACCCCTCAATGTTTTTAGAGTGCTAAATAATGCCACCATCAGTTGGACAACAAGGAGAAAGCACGCTGGTAATTTGCCAGTTCCAGGAGGGAGTGGAAATTACTTTTGAACATCTTAACTGCAAATGTGGCACTCTAAGGGCTTCCTGAGCAGTGTTTGTTTTTCTTCTGTACTCTCACTCCCAAATGCAGACACATCAAAGAGAGAAGTAGGCATCATGCTAATGTAAGTACTTGTCATGAGGGCAACACTCAGCTGGTCAGGACACCTTTGCTCATTCTTTCATGGCTTTCCCTGGACTTGCAGCTCTATCCACAGATACCTAAATTCTGCCTCTATTACTTCGAATCCTTCCACAAAACACATTTGCAATGTAGCCTTTGGCCAAATCATTTGTGGTACTGAGAAACTGGGCTGTAAGCCATCCTTAGCTCGCCAAGCAGCAGCTGGTGGAAGAGAAGGAGGACCACAGGTAGGTTTTCAAAGGGCCTGATTGGAGCCACCAAGTGGGAAGGTTCGCCTGGAAAAGAAGCATGGGAGCAGGGGAGGTCAGAGGTTGAAAAAACTTGCGAATAATCAAATCTGTGAAAGTCAAATCCATAAATGTAGAAGGCCAATTGGACATTATTTTATACCAAATGCAAACAAGACCTCAGGCTATAAGCTTAGTTCTGTATCCAAACTATCCCCTCAAATCAAGTCACGTTTCTTCTTCCTCCTTCTACCTTCCCACATGCAAGAGATCACTATCTTCCAGCTAGTTGTGGAAACACATAGAAATTAGTGGCACATTTTTGAAAGAGCGGTAAGTGGTTGAGCGAGCAGCATGGCAACGACCAAGGGAAGTAGTGAAGAATAAAAGGCACAGTAGCAAGAGAAAGAAAAGGGCAGTTAATCATCATTTCCTCAGTAAATGGTTGCAAGGCTGGCTTCAAGAAAAGTTAACAGATGCAACCAAGGAACATGCCTACAAATGAGTCACTCTTCTAAGCTGGTATCATCATCATCTCTTCTTGTTGAAGAAGGCACTGATGAGTCAAGAATGTATTTAAAAAATCATTTATATTCCACATCTTATTCCATCTAAATAGTGTGCTCAATAGGTACTAAAGAGTTTTTTTAAAAAGATGGCAACTCAAAAGCAGAGAAACATGTTTAAATAAAAAAGTAGTCACATCCCACCTAAGCCACATTTCTATCAGAAGCCTGACAGCCCTGTTCTGTGCCAACTACTTTTTCTTGACTCTTTAAGGGCATCCCCAAACAAAATGTTACAGTGGTTTAAAATGGAAGCAGCTAAGGTATGCGTGTAACTGTGGTATGATTAGTCCTTCTAGAGAAAATCATAGGGCCACCATTGTGTAGTGATTTGAGTGTTGCATTAAGACCCTGGATGATAAGGGTCTAAATCCCTGCCCGGCCATGGGGAGTCACTGTGTTGACTTTGGGCGATTCTCCTCTGAACAAATCTTGCCAAGAAAACTCCATTATGGGTTCACCTTATATGTGTGTATTTACCTTCAAGTTGCCTGTCGACTTATGGTGACCCCATTAATTTCATTGGGCTTTCTTAGGCAAGGTGGTTTTGCCAGTTTCTTCCTCTGAAATATAGCCCACAGCACATGGAATCTGTTGGTGGTCTCCCATCCAAATACTAACCAGGGCTGACCCTGTTTAGCCTCCAAAATCAGACAAGATCTGGTCTCTTTAGGCCTTCAGGTTATCATAAAGTGGAATGCCCTGAAGGCACTCAACAACAGAGCACAGTTGGCCCTATCAGCAAAGCTGGGCACAGCTGCTGCTTCTTTATCCAGGAGCAAAGCTGGTGTAAGAAACTCCTGAACTCCACGTTCGTGAACTTCAAGGAAGGAGCAGCTCCACCAAGAACAGGCTGAAAAACCCTTCTCAGAATCCCCCTTTCACCTACCATCAGTACATCTGTCTTACAGATTAAGACTATGTTTGCTAAACCACATCCAGTTTTTAAGATTAGGATTGCCACAGCTTCTTTGGAATCAGACAGAAATGAATCTTCTGAGTGTGATCAGCACACTGATGACACTGCACTTAGAGACTCCAAATGACCTCTTCCAGCAGTTCTGAACATCACGAGAGATAAAAGGAACTCTTGGGGCATGACGAAATACCCAGAGGCATAAAGACTAAACATCATTCAATACCACCATCTGAGATCTGCCCTCCAGAATAATCACATTAACCAAAACAGCCCATCTAACCCCCATCCTTTCAAGGAGCTCAGACGAAAGACAGTGTTAATGGTACTAAAGATTCCTTCAAGGTATGCCTAACTGAAACCAGTCTGGCTATCGACTGAATCCCCACCTCTGAATTATGGGAACAACAATGGAGAGAGGGATTAAGAACATAAGGAGAGCCACATGGGATTAGATCAAAGGCCTATATAATCCAGCCCTGTGCACTGCACAAGAGATATTAGCTACATTACAACTAATAACTCTTGGAAATAAAGAAAAAAACTCTGTTTCTTCAATAGCCTGCTTGATCCAGACCAACATATGTGCAATGGCTTCCTCCTCCCTGTATTTGCAGCAACTGCTATACAAAGACATATTGAAATAACGTATAACCATCGTGACAACGGGCACCAATAGGTTTATTAATCTGCTCATTTCCTTTTACAGATACCCTTGCTGGTAGTCATTTCTACTTCTGCTGAACTGAATGCCATAATTTAACTATGCACTATGTAAAGTTCTTCCTTTTCCCTGCCTTGGATCTTCGAAATGTAGCTTCAAGGATCAAAAAGAATTCCTAGTAAACTTACATTATAGACCACTGACGAACAAGATTAACTGAACAATGTGACGCCACAACTATATAAGAAGCTGGATCTGAACGATTGTTGGGTCACCTTGGCCAACACAGTCTACTCTAGCTCTCCAAGGTCTCAGATAGCGGTTCCTCCAAGCTCTGCTAGCTAATACTCGTTCAACTAGAAATACAGGAGACTGACTTTGGGTCCTTCAGCCTGCAAAATGTGACCTACAGCCACTTTCCAGAACGCAGCACAGTGATATAACAAGCTGCAAGGCCCTCTTCTGAACGACCTTATAAAAAAATTCAGCATAATCATACAAGACGTACAGGAGCCTTGTAACTGAATGGTCAGACATCTCTGATCTAAGAAATACAGTTCTTTGAGAAAAACCAACAGTAACACAGAATATAGGTAAAAGACAACACAAGCAATCGGTACCAACCTTATATATTTTGCTACCCAAAGAATTGCATTTCTCAATCATCCAAGCTGTATGTGCCACATTTGTTGTTATGGAGGTTGCAGAATGGTGGCTATATGGAAATGAACATAGTGAAATCCTATGAGTAACTCCTAAGTGAAGGGAGTTGTTATCGCCATTGCTAACCCGAGCTTGGCGGATGTTAAAAGATATCTTTTGAGATCAGTAATTTGGCCTTCTGTCCCTTCCACGTGCTTGCGAGGCCCCTGGACAAGCACGCACACCGGCTCGGCCAATAATCGCCGTAATATTCCAACACAATACAGGTAGGCCAGAAATAGCCGACTCGCAGCTTTAGGAGACCTCAAGGTAAGTACCTCAATTATGCATGCACGCAACTTTCAAAAGATTCTCTGCCCCGCACTGGCAGCTTGATGATCGGACTATACAACGCTCAAGCACTTCGCGTTTGCATACTGGCTATCCTATTGACAATTTGGCTATAACTCAATCATTCAAATTCTGACCTTTTGGAGGCTTTGTCTCCAGCCCCAAATCTATTGTTTTCCCCAAGTCTGACCTAGCCTGCGGTCACAATTCTCCTTATAAAAACTCCTGACTTTGAGTGCTTCCTTGGATCGCTCTTGGCTTCCATCCCGCCTTGCTGTCGCTTTGTCCAGCGAGCCTTCCCCTCAGCTCCATGTGCTGAGATCCACGCTCCCCAGCTTCTCCGCTTCTAACAGGGCTTCGGGACAGGTGAAGTATCACCCAAACCAACAACTCCTCTAAAAATCCCTCTATCCCACTCCAACCTTTATTTCCTTAGTTATCTGTGTGAGTGTGCTGCATACACTGTTTGATTGTGTTTTAATAAAACAACATTTATTATTTCAACTTCTGTGTGCTCCTTGGCTCGGCCTGACCCCGTAAACATAGGGTTCAACATCTCGCTACGTTACCCTGCCTCTCGCATTGCTAGGCTGTGCTCTTGGCTAATTTCCCCAAACTTATATAATTGAGAGCATATTTAGGTGTCCGTCTCAGGACCCCAGAAATCAGGGTAACAGAGTCCATATGACTACACTCTTTCCTTTCAACGCAAATGTATCACAGGCACTGGTGGCATGTGATAGTTTCAAAGCTAGCAGGTAAGCCATGGATTCTCCAAGCTTACTCTTCCCCCAGGCCTCAATATATACTCCTGCATGTAGAGAATGTGTATGCTATATAGCAATATGGTGCTTGCTGACACAGAGCTCCTGGATTGTACCTAACCACTGCACCTGCCTTCCTTTACACCTTTCAGTGATTTTCACACCGTGTACTGAGAAAGATAAGTGAGACATAGGCGAGAACCAGAGTCAATGTGGTTTAACAGTTTTGAAGTGCCAGACTAGGGCAGGTGAAGTGCAATAGGTTTATATCCCTGCTCGGTTCCACAGGTGACCTGAAAGAGGTTGGGAGAATAAAGATGGGGCCAGGGTGAGGGGAACTATGGATGTTGCATCTTGAGCTCCTTGAAAGAAGGACAGGATATAAAGCAGAACAGTGACTGCATGGTGCAATTATATCCAGGCTTACTACAAAAATGATGTTTCGGGCAGCTGTTTCAGTTTCCATTCTGTTTATGCACAAACCTTTCTTTAGGTAGGAACCAAATTCTACCAGCTCCCAAGGAATTAAAGAGGACAGCCAACCAATAGCAAAAAAAACAGAAAGCAAGCAGCAAATCTGTGACTCTGCCCGGAACTGAAGCTAAGACCACACAGTGTAGACCAGGTGACTAAGAATCGCTCCTTGAGCCAGACTGGACAATTGGGATAATGCTGTCCCCCTGAACACTAGCACGGCCACCCACATTTACCTGTGAGTAGAGACACCATGTCATACATTTAACCTAGCCAGAACAGCTTCCTGCCTGCTGTTCCTGAGAGATGCAAGCACCGTGATCAGCACTGTACAAGGAGGATCCTAAGGTTTCTCAGTGGAAGAGAAATTAACAAAAGGTTCCATCACAGCAGGAAGACAGAAAAGTTTCATCGTATTTACTCCCAGGGAAGTGCATTCAGCACTGTAACCTTACTGACAGCAAAGTAATCTCGTCTACCAATCACTACTGTGGAACACATGTCAGGAATTCTGAAAAGGCCATTTCTCTGCTTGTCTCACAACTTGAAAACGTGGACTGACAAGCTGTGACTTTCACACAGCCGGCTTTGGAGACCAGGCTTTGATTTCCTAGACAACCAGCAGCACATTGGTTTATGTCAAACTTGTTTCTCACAAAAAGTTAGCTCTCCTGGGAAAGAAGAACTAAATCTTTGGGGAAACAGTCAACAGCAACAGTGATTGAGTACCGGAGCCAGGAAAAGAAGTGCCTGAGAACTGAAGCGGCTGGCTGACTAGCTGGGAGAAAACAGTTCCTGTGCCAGCTTGCACAATGCCAATGGTCATGCCCACATAAAAGGGCCATCTTGATTCATCTTAATAAAGCCCTCCTGCCACTGACATGCTTTGTTCTCATAAAGACTGAAGCTTAAGCGAGGAGAAAGGAGAGGAGCAAGAAGAAGAACAGAAGAAGCCTCCTGGATTACGCCGGCTCAGCCTCCCATCCCTATTTACACCAATCATGTGTTCTGCCAGGCTGCATCTCAGGCTGCTTCCAGCGCTCCTTCCTTGCCAAACCTGTAGTCCAAACACCTGGTCTACCTCTTCTGCTGCCCTGTAACTCTTTCTCAAAGAGAGCTCAGTTATCAGACCTCAGCCTGTTTCTTGACTACCAACACATGCAAACTCTTGAGCTGACACCTTGCTTGGAACCATCTATTAACTTCTGACCCAAGAAATGTCACAGCTGCACCTGATGCAGAATGACTTGAAAGTAAAACAAAAGCAACCCTCCAGAAGCCTGAAATCTGGGAGCCAGGAGCATACCCCAGACAGAAGAGGTCTGACAGAGTGGACCTTGAGAGCAGCAAGGGTAACGTGTGCAATTCCCAGCAGTCCTTCCCAACAAAGCCAATGTTAAGAGACAATGGTAGTTGAAGTCCAACAACATTTGGAGAGCCAGTGATTGTCCGTCCCACCTTAGAAGGCGGCACCGTGCCAGTCAGCTATTTCTGCTGTTCCTGGTTTGGCAGGTCTTCTCTCAGGAGTTACTTCAGCAGTGGCGGCAGCTGAGAGATGCAGCTCTCCCTGCAACCAGGCAGCATCCACGAAGTTGGAGCACTCTGCACTTCTCTCTTGGGGCCACCTAGTCATTCAAATGACCAGATAAGAAAAGCTGACTGGGGCCACTTTCAGCTACCCCACCAGGAGGACCTTCCGGACTTCTTTTCATCCTCCTGCTTTAATCAACTGTATACTGTAGAAGTGATGTTCATGGTGTCATTGTGTGCATATAATACAGTACTGTACAGGTATTCATACTTATATTAGTGGAAAACAAGTGGACATGTCAACTAATGGGTTCTGGTAATAATTTAAGAGTTGAAAGTGTGGACTGTTGAAAAATCATCAAAAAGCGAGGCATGCCTATATTTGAGAATGGAGTAGCAAGAGTGCTCAACAAACACAGAGGTGGAAGCATATTATGCTGGAAAAGAGAGCCAAGGCCCCTACAGAAGGAAGTCATCTCTCACGCTGAAACCAACTCATGTTATGCTGCACTACTGCCTACACGATGTCCATAGGTGGAATTGTTGCTATCCGGTTTGGCCAGGACCAGGCCTGGCATATTCTCACTTTAAAGGAGCTGTACAGATCAAAAACACATGTCTGGGCTATTCAACAGTTTGGATCACATCTTTCCATGTCATCCCACCCACATTCCGAGATTTCATGGAGAACCCCCTCCCCAAAAACTTGAACAAGACAGCTTGGGATACATAACGGGGCCTATGTGTGACCACACCTGTCATGTAAGTCTCGTCCCTGACAGACTTGCATTAGACCTTCGCTTTGTATGTTCTGATATGCAATTCACTATTTTGTTTAGACACACTTTCCGCTAGCTTCTACAGATTTTCATGGTGACTCTGGTTCTAACTTCTGTTTATGCCTTTTAATTTCATCTTATCTTTTGAGCTGTTTTCAGAACAACTTTTTAAACTGGAACAATGTTACTATCTTTAATAAAGTATTTCAGACAAATATCCTTAATAGGTAAGTTGCATTAAATTGAATTCACAAGCTGGTCAGGAATGGAGTTTTCTTCAGACAGATGCTGCAAGAGTCTCTCAGCTAAGAAAAAATATGCAAAAGTTCACATTTCATGCATGGAGTTGTTTATTCCTGCCTTCAAACACTGTGTCTAAGCCTGATGCCAGTATATCACTGAGGTGGGGCAAAGCATTCAAATTTAGTGATGTAAGTCAAGTACATCTAAAAAGAGAAAATATAAAAAAAACTATATATAAGAGAAGAAATATCAAGAACAACCGTTTTGGCCCATTGGGTTTCCTACTTTGTCCTAGGTATGTGCTACTGCAAACCAAAGTAAGACAGCTGATTAAATTCATTTTTATTGGCAGAATTGTGTGTGTAATTTTTCTGTAGATTTTTTCTCATTTTTTACAAAACAGTTTCTTTTTCATAAAATCTATTAGTAACACTGATTGGATGCCAATACAATAGTAAACAAGTTTGATAGTTTCACCATGGTAATTGGGTTTTTTTCCAGATAATTATTTCTATAAAGTTTGTTAGATTACATACATGTATTACAGATTTTTAAACAGGAAATAAAATAACACCACAAGTAGGTATAACCAAGTCCAAACCAGAATCAAGTCTGTGTTCTGGCTCTGTATGTTAAAACTAAAACTATGATTAATTTTTGTTTCATTTTCCCTTTTTTTCCCCTCGAGTTAGGAAATTTAGTAACATGTTTCTGTAAACACTTGTGGTTACTTTAAAGAAGTCACAATTCCTAATCAGACAAAACACTCTGGTGACATAGCACTGCACTTGATTTTCCCCTATTCAAATATTTCAGTTCAAATACATATGGGCTGTTTAAAAGGCTTTAATGTTTAGCGATTATTAATCAAATAAATATGTTAGACCAGTTTGTTCTCTATTTAGGGCACTCATCATTACCTTTCAATTTTCTCAAGGTGTGTAGTCTAAAAGATCTTTCAATGATTTGTGTAAACTTTGAAACTACTGGAATTTTAGGAAATTTGGGGGTTACTTGGGCTTTCTTGTATTAATTTCATCTGCTGTTCCTTTTATGCTATATTCATTTCACTTAGTTGTCCTTGCATTTGATTTTTTATCTTTTATTGTTAGTTAGCCAGATAAATTATGTTACTGAGTGGGTATGTAAACACTGCAAACTAATACATTCACAATATCTTTCTTTCTTCCTTTCTTTTTTCTTTCCCTTTTCTTTTTCTTTGTTCTTGTTGCTGCTGCTGCTGGCTATAGCATCCAGATCCCCTCTCCTCACGACAAACAAAATGCAGCGACTGAAAGTAAAACACAGCTACTGAAAGCAAAATATTCATGTCCGCACCGACTCTAAGTTTCATGTGATTTCTATATAATAAAAAAAACCTATGTCATTTCTGCATATTTTGTATTCTGCAAAGCACCTGCTATTGCTATGGGCACCCTATAAAACTTAAAGAGTTTTAAACTGGAAAATAGCAAATAAGTAGCCTTTTATACTCTAGACCAGAAACATGAAAAAAAAAGTCAAATGTGAGGTATAACTAAGCCAAAAGGTACAATCCAAGCACATGGCTGCCCACACAGAAGCAAAGGGGTTCGAGTGGTGCCTCCATTACAGAAAGAGAACCCAATGTCTCACAGGAAAGGTCTTTCTTTCTCAATCTTTCTCAAGCCAGATGCTAATAATTAGTCTGTGGGCTGTATTTTTTTATCTGGGGTTTGAAGTTCAGGCATCACAGCGGGAATCTCAACAGCATACCAGCACTACCAGATCACAGCAAAGGCCCATCTAGGCAAACATTGTGTTTACAAGGGGCCTGTTCACACACCACTATTATAGCACTATATTCTACTTTAAATGCCATGGACTCTTAGGGTGTTTGGCTTGGTGACTCACCACAGCTCTTTGGCTGTTGTTGTTGCTGAGTGCCTTCTAGTCGTTTCCAACTTATGGTGACCCTAAGGCAAACCAACCATAGGTTTTTCTGGGGCTGAGTGCACATGATGGCCCGAGGTCATCCAGAGGGTTTCCATGGCTGAGTGAGGAATCGAACTCTGGTCTCCAAAGTCATAGTCCAATGCTCAAATCACTATACCACACTGATCCTTCCCTAAACTACAAATCCCAGGATTCCACACAATAGTGACATGGCAGTTAAAGTAGTATTATAGCACTATAATTGTATAGTGTGAATAATACAGTAATAATTATTTTTGTCACCTGCCTCTTCCCAAGGCTCGAAGCAGGGTACAACATGAATTAAAATAAAACTAAAAATGACTCCACAGTGATCAAAGATGTCCAAGGGAAGCTCATCAACAGACCATGAGATACAGCCTCACCACCACTGATAACCTCATCCTCGATTAATTTGTCCAGTCCTCGTTTAAACCTGCTCACACTGCCAACCATCACCACAACTTGTGGTAGCAAATTCCAAATGTGAATATTTTGGTCCTAATTTGTTGTTATATGCCCTCAAGCCAACTCCAACCTACAGTAATCCTATCGAGTTTTCTTAGGAAGATTTCTTCAAAAGGGATTTGTCATTTCCTTCCTCCATGCCTGAGAGAGTATGATTTGCCCAAGGCCACAAAATGGGTTTCCATAGCTGGGTGGGAATTCAGAGTCCTAGTTTAACACCCAAAATACTATACCATGTTGGGTCACATCTCACTTGGCCATAATGTCAGTCCTCTCTGTCATTTTTTAACAAAGGTTTTCACACCCTGACTGATGAAGAGTTCTGTGTAGCATGGAAGTTTACACAACAGGCGAATCTGAACAAGTGCTACTCAAGTTTGTCTTGCTGAAATACAAGAAGAGCGCAGGGAAATGGAGAGTCGCAGCTTTTGACAAGACCAGTCCTCCCAGCCTGCTCCTCAGCCCTTCTCTTCTCCCAACCGCATACAATATCATCAAATATACAGAGAAACAGTTGACACTCACACACGCCCAACTTACAGATCTTGGTAATTCTATAGGTGTCCCCTTCATCACATTTTCTTTCATTTCTCCACTACCCCTCCATTACCTCCCTCCTCTCATCCAGCTACCATCCCCCCATTAACCCAGCCCAAATTACAACACTGCTGTACTCTTTTCCCCCACTACACAATTTTAGCCCCCCCATTACTTTCCGCAACCCCTCCCCATTATCCCCCTTCCCACACCATTTCGTCAGCCTCTTCTCCCAAGTTACTTCTGCAGCCCCCCCCACCATTACTTCAGCTCCCAAAGTTACTCCTTCCCCTATTCCATTACCTCAACTCCTCCCCCCAGACCATCTCCCCATTAGTTCGGTTCCCATTTAGATAAATATTATACAGTTAATTTCAATTGCAATTTTGTACTTGTAAGTGCAAATGTTTGGATATTTTGTACTTCATTTACAAAGGTCTTTGGAATAAGCAATAAATAATTCATAGAATCATAGAATTGGAAGAGACCCCAAGGGCCATCCAGTCCAAACCCCTTCTGCCGTGCAAGAAGATACCCTCAAAGCACTCCCGACAGATGGCCACCCAGCCTCTGTTGAAAAACCTCCAAAGAAGGAGACTCCACCGCAATCCGAAGCAGCAGCATATTCCGCTGTTGAACTGTTCTGACCATCAGGAAGTTCTTTCTGAAACTTGGGGGGAATCTCCTTTCCTGTCGCTTGAATGCGTTGCTTCTTGTCCTAGTCTCTGGAGCAGTGGAAAACAAGCCTGCTTCCTCTTTGGTACGGCATCCCTTCCAATATTTAAACCTGGCTATCATGTCTCCTCTGAACCTTCTCTTCCGCAGACTAAACATTCTCAGCTCCCTAAGCCGCTCCTCCTAGGGCAAGGCTTCCAGACCCTAATTCCTTTAAAAATAGTTTAGTTCCCCCTTTATCTCAACATCTCCCCAAAGTTACTTCCCCAGCCCACCACACCATTCCCTCAGCCTGAGCCCTCTAAGTTACTCTCTCCCCTCCCTCGCATCTCATATAAACTGTAAGCTGCCTTGAAGTCCCACTTTTGGGAGGAAAGCAGGATCCAAATTTACTAATACATAAAAGTCAAAGTTTGTTTGTCTGTGTCAGGCAAGGACTTCACCTGATCGGCCGCCTAAGAAAATTCTACGGAATCTTGGGGTTTGCAGTCGGGAGGGGCCTCTAGAATTCTCAGCCAGAGAGCTCTTTGGGGGGCCCCCCCACTGGCCGGCTGCTATGGAGACAAGGCCTAGCAGCAAGGAGGAGGGCAGTGTATTGCCTCAGGAACCCAACCTCCCTATGTTAATAACTCTAAATACAGATCGGATTGGGGAATATGGGGAAAAGTTACAAGTACCGGACAAGGCAGTTTGGGGAATTAGAGACACAGGATCTCAAATCTCTCTAGCAAGCGTCGCCAGCAAGAAAATAAAATCCCAGGCAATGCCGGGCATACACACCAGCAAATAATAAAAACAACAGCAGTCGAGCCATTCCCTCAGCCCTTCCCTTCAATTTTCCTCCCCCAGCGCCACCGCCTCAGCCCCCCCTCCCCTCCGTGATCTCAGTCCCCCCCGTTTATCACTCCCTCCACACCGTTACCTCAGCGTTCTCCCCAAAGTTACTTCCTCAGTCCCCCAAGTTAGTGCCTCCCCAACCCCACCGCCCTTCCCCTTCTGCTCCCCCCGCAGTCCCGCCCGCCCCCCCCGTCGCCGCCCCAGCGGCTCCCCCGCATTCCCTCCCTCCCTCCCTCCCTCAGCCGGACCCCCAACGGCCCCTCCCCTCAGCCGCCGCCCCTTCGCCTCACCTGCTGCTTTCTTCGGGCTCGCCGACCTCCATCCCTGGAGGAGGAAGCCGGCGGCAGTCAGAGCCCACGGGCCGCGCTCGCCGCCGGCCGAGCGCCCTCCCCGAAAGCGGCCGCTGCGCCAGCCATCACCGGGCCCAGAGTGTGACCGGGAACTGCCGCCGGCGCCGCCCCCCTGCCCGCCCCCGTTCGGCGCCGGGGAACTACCACTCCCAGCAGGCACTCGCCCGGCCCTTCCCGCCCACGCTGAGACTCCCGCTCCCAGCATGCGCCGCTCCCGCCCCGTCTACGAAAGTACCCCGCTCGTTTTCCTTCAGGAACTTCAACCCCCAGAATGCTCCGCGCCGACGTGGTGTTGTGGGCCCGACCGCATTGTTTTCTTCCTCTTCGGGCTTTCTCTTGTTCTGATGCTCGGAACGGAGGAGTGTCTCGGAATGGACGGAATAAAAAAGTGATTTTTTTTTTAATTTATTGTGTGTTATGTTGTTCAACTTCATAAATAGTTATGTCAATTGTTATGTTATGTGATTATGTTAATATAAAAATATTTGTTAACCTAAAAATCAGCAAGGTTTACTTTATTTCCATCGGAATTATAATACTTGAACTAACTGGACCCAAAATATGGTGGAATACCAAAGTCAGGATCTCCAGAGATATAGACCATGGCCGCACTGGGCTGTGACAGTGCTATTATTCCGCTTTCAACATCCTGTGGAGTTCTGGGATTTGTAGTTTTACTGAGACCAAAGAGCTCTCTGGCTGAGAATTCTCAATGCCCCTCCCTAAACTGCAAACCCCGGGATTCCACAGCATGGTGGCCGTTTCCGCACCATACTGTTATAGCGCTATTATTCCACTTTCAACATCCTATGGAATCGTGGGGTCTGCAGTTTAGGGAGGGCCTGGGAATGGCCACTGATAGTGGAATAATAGCACTATAACAGTGTAGGGCAGAAATGGCCATAGTATTTCCAGTTTAGGGGTGGAAAGTCAGGGCTATTCCAGGCCCTGAGATACCAAACATGGTGGTGTCATTAAAGCATGATACATTAAGCATCAACCACAGTTGAACAGATGTGCTATTAAATTTTTTAAAATCCAAATATAACTAATAAGGAAATATTTATTTATTTATTTAAGTGTTTAATAAACAGAACTTAAAAATCCAAATCAAGAGCAAGACGTTTCAGCTTCTGCCATTTTCCTTTGCTTTTATATATCTTCAGTGATTAATTGCATCCTTCTGAGCTCCAGGACAAACCGGGAGAAGAATCCTGGAGTTTGTAGTTTAGGGAGGGGCCTTTAGAATTCTCAGCCAGAGAGCTCTTTGGCCTCAGTAAACTGCAAACCCCAGAATTCCACAGGATGCTGAAACTAAAATAATAGCACTATAATAGTGTAGTGTGTGTGTGTGAGAGAGAGAGAGATTGAAAGAGAGGAAGGGAGAGA
This sequence comes from Cyclura pinguis, assembly GCA_030412105.1. Taxonomy (NCBI): domain Eukaryota; kingdom Metazoa; phylum Chordata; class Lepidosauria; order Squamata; family Iguanidae; genus Cyclura; species Cyclura pinguis. The sequence continues at coordinate 5,256,352 of CM059601.1, forward strand.
AATTATTAGGATAGATGTGTGGCTGTCCCAGGTCCTATGGGTTGTGCAACAAAAGAAGACTCTAGGAATTTAGCTGAGATATTGCATGGCAGAGTATTACACGCATGGCAATGCTGTACTGAAGGAGGCCACTTTGTCCAAGTCTGATGAGGACCCTGAAAGAAGTCTTGTGTACTAAAAAAGATTGCACATATATAAGCATGTGTACCTGAATTAGTCATAGGTCCTTCTGGCTAGAGTTTAACCCTGATATTGTCTACCCTTGTTGACAGGGGGAAAGTATTTGCATTGCTTTTCATTTTTATGATAAAGTTGAAATGTGCAAACATTCCACCAGGTATTTGTTTAATATGTGCAATTTTGTTGTACTTACACACTGTGCGTGCTTCAAATCTATACGCACAGACCTGCCATGATTTCATGGTCTGCAGTATAACAGATCTCATATCACCATCAATTACTCAATTCCAGCCGTAGTATAAACAGCAGCTTTTCTAGAAGTCCCAATATTAGCACCATGGACTGTTTATTATTACTGCAGTAATATCTATTTTCCTGTTTTTGTATCTGTGGCAGTTTGCTAAAAATCCTCTCTTGATAGTTGCTTTGTTTCATCTCTGACCTTTGAGTGACTTTTGCATTTGGAGCTACTGCAAAGTGGTGCATAAATAGCCCTTTGGATCCTTCTATTTATTCAGGCTTCTTTTGTGGATGTCCAGCTGCAAATAGCTTGATTTCTTGCCCCGGATAACAAAAGCTGAGGCTGAACTCCTCCTCTGATGTCTGTCTGGGTTTGGTTCGACTTGCGCCTGCCATCTGGACACACGGCATCTGCCATCCTTCATTCTGATAAATTTGCTCAAGGATTAAGCAAAGCACTTAAGCTTTTGTGTCGATGGTTGTGTTGCCAGGTTTCCAAAATAGCAATACGGGACAGTCAAAATGTATGACATGCAAGATGGATAATCAGGGAAGTAGCTATTAACAAGTTGGTATTCTGCCTGAGTACCAAATGGAAGTGTTGATTTCAGTTAACTTAGCCATGCATTTCTCTATAAAATTAACATATTACCCATGGTCATAAATTATATGATGTACATATTTCTGTCTTTATGAAGGATTCACACCCCAAATATGGGATTTGGGGTTATATTTTTCAGTCTATATGAAAGGAAAAGCTTTTCAATCCTCAAGTGGGAGAAATTCTTTATAATACGAGACACTTGTTTTGTACCTTCAAGTTGTTTCTGACTTGTGGCAATCCTAAAGTGAACCTATCATGAGGTTTTCTGTGGTGCACCCAAGGTTGCGCAGTGAGTTTCCATGGCTGAGCAGGGCTTGGACCCTGTTCTCCAGGGTTGTAGTCCAATGCTCAAACTACTACCGCCAAGGGACATGCCAGCACCATAATGGACAAGCTTTCCAACCTTCAAACAGGGGACATCTCTTATAATAAGAGATATTGTTACCCTGATTTCTGGGATCCCTTGGGGGTCCCTCAATGTGCTCCATGTGATGGGGAATGGAAACTAGCCAGAGCACGAGCAATAGCAATGCGAGACGCATGGTAACCTAGCGGGGTCTTTCTACCCAGTTTTTACGGTGTCAGGCCGAGCCAAAAACCAACAAAAAATGTCCAGTAAATTATTTTATTGAATGAAAGTCTCACACACCAACACAATCACTCACACACTCACTCAAGACCTATTAAGAAGCAAAAGAGAGGAGACTGGATAGGGGAATATTGAAGGGCTTGTAGCTGGGGTAATACTGCACCTTTTCCTGAAGTCCTTGGTCCAGGAAAAACAGCGGAGAAATGGGGCTCAGCACGCAGAGGGCTAAGGGGATTACTCAACGGACAAAGAAACGGTCTGCTGGGATAACTAGGAGTGATCCAAAGAAACTCTCAAAAACTGGGACTATTTGTAGGGGGAAAAGTACCTGGAGGGCTAATCCTTTCCCAGGGAGAACAATGAGTGTTGCAACGAGAAAGAAGCTCCATAATGGTAACTTCTTTTGTGTGATGAGATTACAAGGTGTTGCCAAAGTCTCAGGATCTTTGGCTGCATTTGGTTGTGGTGTGACTTCATGTAAATGGTCCTCGCCTGATGGGATATTTGCTCAACTTGGGGCAAACATGCTAATCCCCTCAAGTCGGCTTCTCAAGGGCTGAGGACCCTTTGTTTATTGTGGGTTTACACATCTTGAGGTCTCCTGGGGCTACGTGACTGGGGATTTTACTGGGTTGACCTGGTTTTCAATCGTTTGACCGTTGTTGCCTACGTGCCCATTCAGGTGGCCTCTCAGGCACATTGAATCATATTTTAATATCACAATTGTAGACTCCAGGACAGGGTTTTCCAGTGGGGTAACAATATTTTCCAGCCCTATGATGCACAAGCTTTCCAACCATCAAATAAAATATATCGCTCATAACAAGGGACACCTAGCAACCCTAGTCAATATGACACTGGTATAAAATACGGAGTCCTGAGACCAGTAGGTAAACCAGACCCTGCATCACAAAACAGAAGGCACTGGGGTTTTATCTGGGTTCAAATGTGAAATGCTGCTAATCATAATGCTGCAAGATCTGCGATGCATAACTCTGTCTTGAATCCCAGTTTTTGGGAAAAGTCAGAGTTTATAAATAAATATAAATAAATAAATGTCCATACATTTTAACTTTCCATTATATCTACAGATATTACCTGTTATGTAGATATGTAGCCTGTTCCTATCAACTATGCTAAACTGGATGCGGTTTATTACCAAAAAAGCATGCATTGGACTGTGGCCTTATGATCCAATCTGATGTTTCCTTATTCAGATGGAATCCTTATGAATTTGGAGTGGTAAATAAATGAGGCGTAATATTGCATCATCAAGTGAAGAGAGATCACATTGTAATATCAGTATAATGAACTTTGGCCTTAACACCCATTCACTTTTGAAATACATGTCACTGGATTTGCCAGTCTAAATCTGAGCTTATTTTTGATAGAAGCAGATAGCAGGCAAACGTCATAATAACATCAAGGGGAAGGGGAGAAGATAATGAGAAAAATGAGAAAGTCCAAGATTTGCATTTATTTGTTTCTTCCACAAAGTTCATAACAAATTCCAGTGTAGGTGAAGCAAATATAAGAGAGAGCTATGTTGTAGTTTCCAACGTTAAAGTACAATAAATAGATGGATTGCAATAGAAAGCAACATGCCATTATAAATTTGCATAAATCCTCTGACTATTATTAGAATGTTGTACAAAGCTGATGTTTTTTCTTACCTGCTAGAGAGATTTCTCCCTCTCCAAGTGTTCCTGATATATGAGATCCTTGATCTCTTCCTTCATCCATGCCTCTTTTGGCCTTCATTTGTAAGCTGTGTCTTCAAAAGGACAATGATGTTTCTGTAAACTGAAGAGTACCTGGCACATCATGGCTGGGACTAAATAACTGGACAAGTAGATGGGACTGTGGAAGGAAGGAGTGTAGAACCGTCATTCTGTACCTTTACTTTTCCATCTGCAATGACTGTGCAGATGAGAAAGTAACTGCAGTTACTATAAAAACAAAATCTTGAAAATAATTACTTTTTCAAACATAATAACTCTCAGAATTTTCTACTCAGCATAGCCAGTGGATGGAAACACAATTATAAGGAGTATATGGGATCCATGTACATTTTAAGAGACATTCTATGCTCTTTGGAACTATAATTTATGTGGTCAGAGATTATTTTAAAACACAGAAGCTTTGGGGAAATATAACCTATGCACTAAATCTAGGTGAATAAGAGAGTCTATGCTTATAATGAAACAAGTCAGGCCATTTCTGCACTACATTATCATAGTGCTATTATTTCACTTTCAATATCCTGTGGAATTCTGGGGTTTGTAGTTTCCTGAGGCCAAAGACCTCTCTGTCTGAGAAATCTAAAAGCTGCTCCCTAAACTCCAAACTCAGAGTTCCATAGGATGTTGAAAGTGGAATAATAGCACTATGACAGTAGTATGGAAATGGCTTCACTCAACTCTGAGTAAATTACCTAGGCCATCTCCACACTAGCCTGTTATAGTGCTATTATTCCACTTTCAACATCCTATGGAATCCTGGGGTTTGCAGTTTAGGGAGGGGCCTCTCTAAATTCCACAGGATTCCACAGGATGTTGAAAGTGGAATAATAGCACTATAACAGGCTAGTGTGGAAATGGCCCTAGTCACAGTTCTTAAACTTTAGAGCCCTACTTTCCATGCTTTTTAAGTGGGAGTGGGCCAGGGAAGTCCATCTTGGACTGCACCTCCCAACACTCCTCACCATTGTTCATGCTGGCTAGGGTGAAATCTTATAAATTGTTTTTAGACTGGAACTTCTAAAACCACTTAGTCAATATGGTCTCAGCCAGCTCTGCTGGCTGGGGGATTCTGGCAGACAGAGTTAAAAAAAAAAAAATTCAAGATCTATCTAGAGCCAGTGTGATGCAGTGGTTTGTGTTGGACTAGGTCTCTGGGAGATGCGAGTGTGAATCCCACTCAACTATGGAAGCCAACCAGGTGGTCTTCAGCAGGTCTTGGTCTTTCTTGGAGGGGTGAGCTCAGAAAGCAGTGGCGGGGCGGGAGATTATTGTTTGATTCCCTGGCTGTTGGGCTTAGTTTTGTCCCCCATAGTGTTCAATATGTGCATAAAACCACTGGGAAAGGTCATCCAGATGTTTAGAGTCTGTTCTCACCAATATGCTGATGATACCCAACTCTGTTTCTCCTTTCCATCTAATCCAAGGTGTCTGTTTCAGAACTGAACCAGCTGTCTGATGTCAGTAATGCACTTGGTGATGGTAAACAAATTGAAATTGAATCTAAACAAGACAGAAGTGTTCCGGTCAGTCAAAAAGCAAATCTGGCAATAGGAATTCAGCTTCTGTTGGATGGGGTTACATTTCCCCTAAAATCTTTAAGCTTGCATCTTGATGTAACTCGTTGCACCCTACCTGTAGATGGCCAGGTTTCAGTGATATGCCAGAGTACATGGTACAGTTAAGACGTGTCCACCAGCCGCACTAGTCTCCATGGAAGTCAACTGTGGCTAGTGGGAGACATGCTTTAGTTACGTCTCATACAAACTGTTCTAACGCATTGTACATGTGGTGGTCTTTGGAAACTGATTGGTAATTTCAGCAGGTTCAAAATGTTGCAGGTGGAATATTGACCAGGTCCAGTTACAGGAAGTGTATAACTCTCTTATGGAAATATCTTAATTGAGTACCTTCTCATTGTTGGCACAGTTTTAAGGCCATTTCCGCACTACACTCTTATAGCACGATTATTCCACTTTCAACATCCTATGGAATCCTGGAGTCTGCAGTTTAGGGAGGGGCCTTTAGAATTCCCAGCTCTTTGGACTCAGGAAACTGCAAACTCCAGAATTCCACAAGATGTTGAAAGTGGAATAATAGCACTATAACAGTGTAGGGAGGAAATGGCCCATGGCTCCATCTGGAGATGGATCACAAAAAGGTAGCTTTGCTTTGCCCAGTCCCTCAAGTTTTTCATATGCTGCTAACTTCTGAAATCCTGATGCCAAGAGATTTTGACTGCTCCACTGCTGAAAAACTTTCCAACCTACTGGCCTGGTTTCGAGTTGCGTTTATTTGATGAGTTTTGCTGGTCAGGATCGTGCTTCATTGCTAACCATTTCTAGGACGGGAGCCATCTTTGTGTCTTGTCAAAGCAAAAAACAACCAAGTGTCCTGTGACACCCTGAAGTCTAACACAGTTATTAGAGTGAGAGTTTCTGCTGCCTACAACACCCCAAGTCACAGACTCTAAAAGCTGATTTGACCATGATTTGAGGGGCCGTGAGGGCAACCTGGTTTCTTTTACTTAGTTCATTTCACTGGGCTGTTATAGTGCTATTACTCCACTTTCAACATCCTATGGAATCCTGGGGTTTGCAGTTTAGGGAGGGGCATTTAGAATTCTTAACTAAACTACAAACCCCAGAATTCCGTGGGAATTTGAAAGTGGAATAAAACCCATTCACGAGTGGGTGTTAATTTGACAAGAAGAGCAATGAGAGATAGATTGTAGGAAGTTTTATAAAAGTAACTTAGAATGGATATGGGAATTATAGAACTGTATATAGAGAAGAGATGAAAAAGAGTATGAGGTATTATACATGAATTTATATATAGAACTTATATACAGTACTTATATGTACACTGTGATTATCTTTATTTAAGAGAGAGGTGTTGAAAGCAAGTGAAGTTACTACTAACAGATGAAGAAACCTGGAAGCATCTTAGCCACTTTTTCTCTCTTGTTCTTTTTCTGTTCTTTTTCTCTTTTCTTTTCTTTCTTCTTTTTCTCTCTGTGAGTTACCCAAATGTCTTGCTTTGTTTTTTGTTTGTCTCTTTTTTCTTTTTCTTCTTCTCTCTCTTTTTCTCTTTCCTCTCTTTTTCCTGATAATGCTTTTTCTTTCTTAATATTCTTTCTTTGTAAATGTAGTTGTAGTTGTCATTGTTTTGTATGTACAAACTAATAAAGAATATTAAAAAAAAAAAAAGGAAAGTGGAATAATAGGACTGTAATAGCGTAAGGTGGAAAGACCCCAAGCCTTCTAGGCGCTGCTCCCAGACACTGGCATTCCCTTCCATGGGATGCTCCCCTGGTCCCCCCTCTGCTCTCCTTTCACTGACAGGCAAACGCCTCTTTTTTATGATTAATTGGTTGCAGGGAGTCATTTTTAGGAAGGGGGTGCTGCGTTTTAACTTATGTTTTGAAATGATTTTACACCTGCTAAAATAGAAGGGAATGTTAATACCAGAATTTAAAAAAAAAAACACAAGTTAACAGGTTTTCAGCTTCTTCTTGTTTTAGCATTTTTGTAAGCTATCGTGGCTCCAATGCTCGGAAAAAGGCCGGATATTAAATAAATAAATACATAAATAAATACAAACAAAAGATTTATTGAAAAAACTGACAGGCAAGTCTATTACATCCTCTATGTGCACTTATTGCACAACCAGCTGCCAGGAGGGCAACCAAAATGGTGAGGGGCCTGGAAGCCATGCCCTGTGTGGATAGACTTAAGAGAGCTGGGTATGTTTAGTCTGCAGAAGAGAAGGTTAAGAGGGGACATGATAGCCATGTTTAAATATTTGAAGGGATGTCATGTCAAGGAGGGAGCAGGCTTGTTTTCTGCCACTCCAGAGACCAGGACAAGGAGCAATGGATTCAAGCTGCAGGAAAGGAGATTCCAACTTAACCTCAGGAAGAGCTTCCTGACAGTCAGGGCTGTCCGGCAGTGGAATCGGCTGCCTCGGAGTGTGGCGGAGTCTCCTTCCTTGGAGGTTTTTAAGCAGAGGCTGGATGGCCATCTGTCGGGAGTGCTTTGAGGGTGTTCCTGCATGGCAGGGGGTTGGACTGGATGGCCCCTGGGGGTCTCTTCCAACTCTACATTTCTATGATTCTATGATTCTAGGTAACCATCGGATTGAATTCCAGCATGCTCCTCCTCACCAGCAGGGGGCGCCGCTTTCAACGCAACGAACCCGAAAACGAAGTTGCCCTCCGGCGCAGGCGCAATAGCCCTAGCAACAGCCACCTTACTCGCCATTCGTGGACCAACGCACGCGCCGAAGGCGTTGGCTTCCGTCGCCCCGACGCGGGAGAGGACGCATGCGTCGCGAGCCTGCCGGGCAGGCGCAGAAGGAGAAAACACAGAGTCTCACGGTGGGGCTGGTCCTCTTGTGTATTTGTGCGGGGAGGCGGCGAGAGGATTTCGGCGGCCATGAACGGCTTCGGCGCCGGGGCTGCTCCGCTCTGGAACTCCAGCAGCGAAACCTTAGAAAAGATCGACATGTCGTTGGGTGAGGCGGCGAGGGAGAAAACCGCGGGGCCGAGCCGGGGCGGGAGGGGTCCGGAGGCGGCGCGACCTCGAGCGCGGATGCTTGGGCCGAACCATGTGTGTGGGTTCGCGGGGGGGGGAGGCGGAGGTGGACTGACTGGAACTGTGGGAAGCAGCCTGCGGGGGGAGGCGAGTTTCGGAGAAGTCCGCCCGGAGGGAGCGTTGAAAGGGGCGGAGGTGGGGTGTCGAGGCCGCCCCGGGTGGGCCGGGCGAGGTCGAGTGGCGGCGCCCCGGCCCCGCTGCGGGGAAGGGGGCGTGGCTCGGTGGAGCCTCCAGCTGCGGAGGCAGCGCGCTGCTCGGGGAGGCCTCGTCCCTCCGGCGGCGGCGGGGTCTCCGGGCAAAGTGGGGCGTCGCTCCCCCGCCACGTAAAAGTTTTATCCACCCGCTGAAACCCTCCTTCAATTACCCACCTCCCATTTCTGGCGTTGCAAAAAATGAGACGTGGGAAAGGAGTCACATCTTAGGCCATTTCCGCACTAGACTGTTATAGCGCTACGATTCCGGTTTCGACCTCCTATGGAATCCTGGGGTTGGCAGTTTCGGGAGGGGCCGGCCGGCCCCTCCCGAAACTGCCAACCCCAGGATTCCATAGGAGGTCGAAAGCGGAATCGTAGCGCTATAACAGTCTAGTGCGGAAACGGCCTTAGAATCATTGAATCCTAGTGCTGGAAGGGACCCCGGGGGCCATCCAGTCCAACCCCATTGTGCTATGCAAGAATACACCACCAAAGCACTCCACCAGATGGCCATCCAGCCTCGGCTTAAAAACTCCCAAAGAAGTTAATTATCTGTAATATAAAAGTATCTCTATATAGTATCATCGTTAAGACTTAAAAGTTACAAAAGAGGTAATATTAGTAGAGCCCTGATGTATTTAAGAGGAGGAAATAGATCCTTATTTATCTGGTTAATTTAGTATCCTAAGGACAACCTAGTCAGGAAGCCAGGGAGGATGACGAGTGATTGGAACTGAAGTTGGGAAGTATGAACGTGTGTTAGGTATGTCTTAGGTACATATAATTATGTTATATGTCGTGTAATACTACTATACTCCTATGATTATATTGAATCATTCTTAGTCTTCATCTGTAGCGATTTCTCCTATTCTGATATGTATTTTTTGTTTCTTATTTACTTCATTTCATTTTTTTTTCTTCTAAAAAAAATAAAGAAAAACATCTCCAGAGAAGGAGGAGACTCCACCACACTCCATGGAGGCAGCATATTCGGCTGCCAGACAGCTCTGACCATCAGGAAGTTCTTCCTGCGGTTCAGGTGGAATCTCCTTTCCTGCAGCTTGAATCCATTGCTCCTTGTCCTGGTCTCTGGAGCAGCGGAAAACAAGCCCGCTCCCTCCTTGACATGACATCCCTTCAAATATCTAAACATGGCTATCATGCCCCCTCTTAACCTTCTCTTCTGCAGACTAAACATCCCCAGCTCCCTAAGCCGCTCCTCATAGGGCTTCATGGCTTCCAGACCTTTCATCATTTTGGTCGCCCTCCTCTGAACCCGCTGCAGCTTGTCGATATCCTTCTTGAATTGAGGTGCCCAGAACTGGGCACAGTATCCCAGATGAGGTCTGACCAAAGCAGAATAGAGTGGTACCATTACCTCCCTTGATTTAGACCCCATACTCCTCTTGATGCAACCAGAAATCGCCCTGACTTTCTTGGCTGCCGCATCACACTGCTGGCTCGTGTTCAGCTTGTGATCTACCAAGATATTTAGATCCATTTCACACGTACTGTTATCCAGCCATGTGTCCCCCATCCTATGTTTGTGCATTTAATTTTTTCTGTGATATATATATATATATATTTGCAGTGTATATATTTCCTTGATCACTTGGCAAGCTTCTTTTTTATTGAGTAACTTGTATTTCTTAATGCTCAACTAAAGTCTTAAGAGACCTCAGGGCTAGAAATATGGAGATTTAATGAAATCTGGGGGGGGGGGATTCTTTGGAGAGTGCAGTACGTTATTTTGCCCCACCTCTGCATTGCCATTTTGCTGTTCCTCTCAATGAAAATTTACAAGAGGACAGCTTCAGCTCTCCATGGCTTGCAATCTACAGATGAGCAGGAAGGAGGCAGCTAAAAGAAAGAAATAAAGCAAGAAATAGAATGTATACTGCTAGATGCTGTTGATGATGGTGGAACAGACAGAGGCTAAGATTTCCCTGGTACACTTCCTGCAGGCAATTATTTGATTGTTACTGGACGCAGTTTAGCAGGCTGGTATTGGTTTGAGTTATTATTTTGTCCTACTTTTCTCTGTGTGGAAATGGAAAAGGACTGGCAAGATTGAAAATAAGTGTCAAACAGTTCTCATGTTAACTGAGACAGCAGTAGATATAAACCATGCCTGAGAGTTGATGCTTCTGGACTACACAGACCAGTTGTCTCGCTAAATTTTAAGGCAACCCCTTGAAGCTTAAAGTGGGGCATAGTGGATGCTTATTTCCTCTCCTAAGGAAGGATTGAGAGAATGCTGTACAGAACTTGCTCTATAGAACAGCCTTGGCGTCTTTTAAGGTAGGAGGACTGAGACATGATTCTCTGATGTGTGTTAAATCTGAAGGGTTCTCTAATTCAAAAAGGGCACCTATTTACTAATGCATCTATTAGTTAAATTTCTATCCTGTCATTGAGGTCAGGGGTGCTACACATCCGTGTTTCTCTACCAGTGTGGTGACCAGTAACTATTTTGGATCCATTGGCTACAGTAGTTTCTTTTCTCAAAACTTTTTGTGGTCTGGCACCTGATGGTTTGCAGACCAGCACTGGTCCATGGACCACCACTTTGAGTAACAGTGGCATATGTGACTCTTCCCCCTTTCCCTTTTTTTCCACAATAACCTTTTGAAATAGGTTGGGCTGGGAAAGCGTAACTGGCCCAGAGCCACTCGTTTAGTTTCATGGCTCTGTGTGGACTTGAATCTAGTCCAACACTCTGCCACCAGAACATCATATGTATGCCTGTAGAGGTTGGGTGTAAACAGTGTGTTGTGCTACATGTTTTCCTCCAAGAAGCTAAATTTCATCTGGGGCAGGATCTCACCTCCACAGTTCATGTATTAGTTGATCTGGAAGAATACATACATTCTGGCTTTATAGGTGCCATAATAATAAGGAAACAGGAGTGCCCTCTTCATCCATAATGTAGCATCGAAAGGGGGAGAACTCAATTTTGATGATCTCTAAGTGCATGTCTAACAGCTACAATGGCTGAAGTGTGCATTAAAAAAAGGTACTGCCATTAGAGTCTTGAATTAAGTACTCCATGAATCTTACTGTGGGCATTCTCTTAGTGATTTACAGATGTAATTTATGCTACACATGTGGAATGATCTCTTTTTAACAATGTGTAAGAATTGTATCCGGTTCACAAATGCACAAATGCATTGCAATTCGGCAGTGTGTTGTCAACCATGCTCATTGACCGCTGATCCATATACGTTGCACTATATTGAATACTGAATATATGAGTTGCTTAACATGGCTCTGCTGGTGAATATTTACATTATGCTGTAGTGATGTAGGATTTCAGCTACTGAGTGCTGATGATTATGGGTTTTCATTATCAGAGAGACCCATAACTGGTGTTGTTGAGACTTTGGTTCACCTTAGCAGTTTGACAGACTCTTTGTATCTTGCTCTTTCTCAAGTCAGGAAGGATGAAGAAGCATTCAGGCTGGTCATTTTGGCAAGTTACAGTCCTCCCTCCACTTTTGCGAGGGTTTGGGACACAGGAGCCTCTTGAAAGTGGAAAAAATGTGAAATGCGAGAGAACGAGGTGTGGGGGGAAGGCTCACACGAACCTTCCTTTCCCCCTCCAGAGCTCCCCCTCCCATTGCTATGTATTTTGTCTCAGTGCAGAGAACTCACACAAGCCTCCCTGCCATTCCCCTCTGTTTTGCCTCTGCATGAGTTCTCCGTGCAGGAGCAAAATGCATGGGAATGAGAGGAGGAGAATTCGGGGAAGCATGCACACTCATGAATACTCAGATTTGCAAAGGTCAAACCCATGAATGTGGAAGGAGGACTATACTTAGTTTGACAATATGTCCAGAAAGGGAAGTCAAAGTTTTGCAGTCCCTGTATTTGGACTGGAGCAATTTCCCTTTTTTTTTTTTAAATTTCAGTGTACTGTTTCACATCGAAAGCTAGTGATATCTCCTCCTTGCCAAAACTAATTTCTGTTAGACTATTCATACTGTATGCTGTTGTCTGGCGGCCTGTACTACTAACTGTATCCCCACTCCATTTTTAGAGTGTATCTTTATCATTCTTTTTTGCCTGATCTATAACAACTTGGTTTGTAAGTCTATGCAACACATTTTTTATGCTACTGAGCATACCATAGGCGCTAATAAACATTGAGCAGTAGTGAACACTGTTCACAGCATTAGAATTCCTTGATTTATCTGCCAGTAAGCAACTTGAAGGCACGTACACAAGTAGAAGGTAATGCTGGAGCTTCAGGGAAAGGTTGTAGATTGCTGAAGGTCACCCATTGAGTCTGTGCTGACAGATTCTGCCAGGATCTTTGCAGTTGCCATTCTCTCTTCTAGTCTTGGGGAAAACATGATATTTGACTGTCAGGATATAAAACTCACAGACGGTTTTTTTTTATTAATAGTAATACTTGCGTTGAGTCAAAGGTACATTGCCAGTGTGAATGTAAGCCACAGTTACATTCAGAGTTGTAAGTCTGGTTCATTTACAGCTTTTGCTTGCTACTGAGCGCTAATAATGGCAAGATTATGCTTGGCCTTTCTGAAGGCCAGGGTCTAAATAATGCTGGGGGCTTTATGTTTACTGATACACATTCTAAATCAAATGTAGTTTTCAAAGAAGTAGCTGTAATAGTCTCTTGCAGCATAAAAAGAAGGAAGGGAGAGGCAGAAAATAAAACTATCTGTTTTTTATTTTAGCATGCACTTTTGTGGGCATAAACCCACTGCTTCAGTTGTAGTTCAGAGTGATATTAAAACCTCAGATGTAAAGCATATTTATACAGTTCTGGGAGTGGGATATAATGTGTTAGGATCCTGAAATTGCCCTACAATTTCAAAGTGCCAGGTGCCCCTTAAAAACATCCCATACCAGATTAGAGTACAAGCCATCAAGAATAGCATCCCGAATGAAGCTACGGCAGACCTAGCCTCTAAACTCTGCCACTTTGTACTTATTTATAACTACTTCACTTTTGGGAATAATATGTACTCCAAGCCAGTGGCATTGCCATGAGCACCAGCAGAACACCACAGTATGCAAACATCTTCATGGCTGACCTGGAACAGCGCTTCCTCAGCACATGCACCCAAAAACCTCTCCTCTGCTTATGATTTCTTGATTATCTCTTTGAGATTTGGCCACATGGAAAGAAATCTCTTGAGAAGATCCATTAGGATTTCAACAACTTCTGCTCTACCATCAACCTGAGACTGAAATAATCCACACAAAAAATTCATTTCTTGACACCACTGTGGAAACACCCAGTGGACTTCTAAGCAACACTCTCGAAAGCCCACTGACTGCTACATATACTTACATGCCCCCAGTTTCTACCCAGAACACACTACCAAATCTATTGTTTACAGCCAAGCCCTCTGATATGACCGCATTGGCTCAAATCCAAAAGACAGAGACTTATAACTCTTGGATTTATAACAAATATTTTTTAGACTACAAGACCCACCTAAGGAGGTGAAGAAACAAACTGGCATGACAAGATTACTACCCAAGAACCATTTGCTACCAGACAGACCAGAAACATAAAATGACAGAACACTCCTAGCAGTGACCTACAGTTCTCAGCTGAGACTACTCAAACACATCATCAGTAAGCTATAACCAGTTTTGGAGAATAACAGCTCTCTCATAATCTCTGGGTAGCAGGCCTTTATTGGCCCACAGACAGCCTCGAAATCTTAACAGCTATGCATGTACAGCAGGATACATAACATGGATGGTAATACAGGGATAAGACCTTGTTGCAAACCCAGATGCCAACTCTGTTCCCACAACCACTCTGGGAACAGGGGGCAATAAGATCACCTATAACATTTGAAGTGCATTTACTTGCTCTTCTTCCAAGGCAATATATGCTATCCTATGCCAGCAGTGCCCCTCTACACTCTACATTGGACAGACAGGACAGTCTCTGTACAATAAGATGAATGGACAGAAATCTGACATTAGAAATGATGATACCAAAAACCAGTTGCAGAACACTGCAACCTTCCTGGACACACAGGAGGTGGTTTACAGGTTGCAGTCCCTGAAAAAGGAAATTATAAAGGAAGACTAGAAAGAGAAACAGTTGAGCTGAATTATGTTCACAAATCCTAATCTATTAGCAGAAGTGTGAACAAAGACAATGGCTTTGTGACACACTACATATATTAATACAAGATTCCTCACTGCTGCACATATCACAAAAGGAATCTTCCCAGAAAGCATTTTGAACCCAGGGAAACTGGCTTTTGATAACAAGAAGTCCCTGCCTTTCGACGCTCCATCATCTGACCACTCACTCTTTTGACGCTTCCAAATTAAGGACAAGTTCCATTAATTCAGTGGGGGTCTCTGCTGTTTCCATCAGTTCTTCTTGCCTGTGGAGGCTCACCTGGGTCCACTTTCATGCGTGCACTGCGCTGCTTGCAAAACGAGAAGGCGGCGGGAAGGTGCCAAGCCAGCCGAGAGATTTTCTGAGCAGCATGCCCATGGTTGATCATAAGTGAGCCCCGGTAAGACCTCCGTGCTCCCTACAGTATAGTGCACAGGTGTCAAACACAAGGCCCGCGGGCCAAATCTGGCCCACCAGGCCATTTCATGTGGCCCTTCCACCTTCGCTGCAGCAGTGGCACTCCCCCCGCCTGGCGAGCCTGGGGGCAGAAAGAGGCACACTTTGGATATACTGACCAATTCTGTGTTACTTTACAGAGGTACAGGGACCATAAACTATGATGAAATAGTCCCCAAACGTCCAAGACAGATAAAGTTTATGCAGAGGGAAGACAGTTTAAAAACCAGTAATAATCGAATGCAGAGGCAATTATTTAATATGATGAAAGAGTAGTTACATTTATATAGTCTTACAGATACGACTGGCCCTTTGAGGGCAGCCATAATGCTGATGCGGCCCAAGATGAAATTGAGTTTGACATCCCTGGTATAGTGCATGAGTTCTGATTTTCAACCAGTTCTGTTTTCGGATAGTGCTCTGGTCCCTCACCTGTCAGATAGGTGGGGGAAGCCAGCAGATATCTGAGCGACAATGCAGTTCATCATTAAGTGTTTCTGGGATCTGGTGATTTGTAGGTAAGAAAGTATGTACCTTCACTTGCCTGTTGACTTAGAGTGACCCCTTGAATTTCAAGGAGTTTTCTTGGACACAGAATACCCAGAGCTGATTTGCAGTTGTCTTCCTCTGAAATGTAGCCTACAGCACCTAGTGCGGTGGGCCCTCAGTATCTGATAGGGTTTGGTTCTGGGATCTCTCCATGGATACCAGAATCTGTAGATGCTCAAGTCCCATTATACACAATGGTGTAGTGAAGAGGTGTCCCTTATATAAAGGGGTGAACAGCTCAAAGGTTTGCTTTTTGGCTTTTTAAAAAATATTTTTGGGTCATGGATGGTTGAATCCATGGATACAGAATCTGTAAATAAGGAGGGCCATCTGTATTCCAAGGCAATTTGCGTTCCCAGTACTAACCAGTCCTGACCCTGTTTTACTTCTGAGATCAAATAGGAGTGGGTATCTTCAGGGTATTTAGGCAACATCTATTGGGTTATTGTTTTTCGCTCCCATCAGATCAACTTTGACTTATAGCAACCCTGTGAATGGGAGGCCTCTGGGTCTCTGGAAGATCAAAAAGTTCAGTAGCTTGTCTACACTGCTGATTTTATTTTATTTTTATTTTTTTTAAAGGAACAGTGGTTGAGGAAAACAGAACATATCTCATACCAGAGGGGATTTATGTGTAAACTCTACTTCTGGTATTAAAGATCGGTTTCTGATAAGAGTACATGCTCACATGCACCTAGTTCTGCAATTCTTTGTTGATTTTCCTGACTCACAGTTTTGCATCCAGCTCCAGTTGGTAGGCCTTGGGGTTCTAGCAGAATAAAATAACACAAAAATCAAGGTAGATCCCGCCCTCCTGTCCAATGAAAAGACTGTTTTTCAAAGTGGCAGCTAAATCCTTTGTCTGCCTGCAGATTTGTTACTGTGATATTTTGGTGAGTATTCATGACGATAGTCAGAGAAATTTAACAACCTGATACTACATCTCTTTTGTTGACCTACAATTAAAAGCAAATGACCTCTTTAAGATCTAGAATGATTTGAAAGTTTAGGGGGCTTTGTCCCCGGGGGACACTAGTGGGATGAGAGAACTGCTGTTAGTTTCCATGTGGCTTCTTTCCGTCTGCCTTCTCTGAGGGCAGGTAATTCTGCTTTGTTTGTAAACTTTGGGAATGATTAAATGATATGTTTGCTTCTGCTGGGAACAAGTATTAGAATGACTTGGCCGTTAGGGAAGTGTGCTGTTTGTTTGAACGAGTTGTTGTTCTGTAAAGGCTTCCTTCCTACTGTGGAAAGATCACCATGGATTTCTGGCACAGATGTGGCTGTTCCGCTTTTCTGAGGGTTGCTTAGTTTGCCACATCTCAAAATGGACATTGTAAAATATGTGTTTTAACATCAGAATGTTGTAGAACCTTTGGAAAGCAAGCACTCATGTGGCTTCTGTCAAATTCTTGAAGATACTCAAGTCTGTCCTAACATAAACTTTGTAGTTCTCTCTCACCATGGCAGTGAGGTTCACATTTGGAATAAAAATTATGATTTGGGGACTTGCTATCTTTTAGGAAACATATAGATGTTAAATATGAAATAAAATAGGATAATTGATGAAGTTCCCCATTTTAAAGTAATTGGTTTTCCTTTTAAATGTGCAATCCAAATTGCAACTACATGGAAGCAGATCCAATTGAAATCGGTGAGTTTGCTTCTGTGCGAACAGGTTGCACTGCACGTTTTGGGTTTTTCGAATAAACTTCAGATATATCTTTTTTTTCCTATTCATTACAACTAGTACCATCCTTTACCGTTGAAGGAGACCTCTTCGGTGAAATGTGACTTTGTTTTAGTTAAGAAAAATTTTGTACTGCCGGTTTGTGCATACAGAGCAACTCTCCATTGAGTTTTGTCAGCCCTGACCTGGTAGAAAAAAACCATGTAGAAGAATAGAAGGATGCCTCTAAAAAAAGCCTTGCATTCTTTTCCTTAAGGGCTGCTAATAGAAGCTCATGGTGCTAAGAGAGCATAGTTTCCCTGCCTCCACCAGACTCAGCAGCTGCCTCTTATTTGTAGTGGGAATCAGCGGAATTACACATCATGATGAAATTAAAGTTTTCTTTTACTCTTCCTTACAGAGGAGAGAGTGAAGTGGTTGACTTGGGTTCCTGTTCCCTGTCTTATGTTTTCTACCTTCTGTAGTTCCCACAAAACAGAAGTTTGGAAACATTGGCTTTATTTGTTTATTGCATGTTTAGACTGCTTAATAACCAGTTCTTTGGTGGTGTAGAGTACATGAGGAACATAAAATACAATGTTACAGTGAATAAAAATAGCCTTTAATAAGACCAGCAGCAAATAGTAAAAACATCGCAGCCCATAAACCAAAGTAAAACCAGCTGCAAAACGGAAGAGTACTAAGATCAAAAGCGTCCTAATTGCCTCTGTATTGTAGCTAATACGCTTTGCTATGGTCGTCCAAGGATTTTTTTTTATCCTTCTTTTGAACTCTCTTATAGCTACTGTCTGACAAACCTTTGCACAGTGCAATATTCTCTAAGGTAATGGAGCGTTCTGCAAAGAAGTGCTTAGTTCAGTGTGCTAACCTGAAATGTGAGTCACTCCATGTTATTGAGTACCAAGGGAGATAGCAACTGTTTCTGGTTCTCTTTGCCCAGTCCAGTTTAGAGTTGTTGCTTTTTTTTAAGATACAGATTTAATTTCCCTCAACAAGAGACCCAATGTAAGTTAAAAAGTGGCTCACAATGTAAGTTAAAAGAAAACAGTCTCAAAAAGGAGCGGTAGAAACTTTTTTCAAAAAATGAAATAAGCAATCATTTAAAAATATTAATTTAAGATAGTTTTAAAAGAAATATCCATATTAGTTTGTCACAGCACAGAAAGGATAAAAGAGTGGGAAGGAGAATCTAGCAGCACCTGTGAGACTGTTTTATTTTAGATGAGCTTTTGGTGGATATTAATCCATTTTTTTCAGGTGACTGATAGAGTGGCATTAAAGGCACAGGTGTTTTAAGTATAGTTACACAGGTCGATGTGGGATAGTATGTAATGGGTACATAAGAATGCAAATTGTGACCCTGGCCATAAATCTTCAAATCACTGTGTGATCTGGTGCAGGCTTTTCAAATGGCTAGTACTAATATTATAAAGCTCTGTTAGTGGTGACATATGAAAGCAATAAATCTGCTTGCAAACAATAATGATAACAACATAGCACACCTCTATTAAAAAGACTTTCTGCAAAGGACAGTTAACAGTTGGATGTCTGCTTTCCTTCTGCCTGCTTGCTTGGGTCAAGAGAAGCCCTCCCGCAGGGATCTTAAGACTTGGGCAGGCTTGAATTGGGGGTACGGTCTTTCAGATAATCTGGATCCAAGCCTTATAGGGCTTTCTGAATCATAACCAGCTCTTTGAATTGTGTCTGGAAGGGAACTGGTAGCTAGTGAAGCTGTTTCAAAAGGGAAGTTAGATGTTTCTTGTAACTAGCCCCGGCCAGCAGTATGGCTGCAGAATTTTGGAGCTAGATTTAGAAGGCTTTGGTCTCTTCTCCCTCAACTGAGGGCTTGCTGCACAGTGGTTTTGGCAGGTGTCGGTTTAGCAAATAACCTCCATATTTGGCAGGTTTGACCCTGGATCTCCTGTGCTGGAAGTAGGGTGACAAATGATAATCCCCCCATCGGTATTTTAGCATGGTCTTCGAAGAAGACTTCTCTCTAGGCAACCTCCAGGGAGTGAGCCTCTTTAGTAGGTGCTATAAGTAGCTGTATTGCTTCAGTATCTATGATTCCCGATAGACAGAAGCCCTGTGCTTATGACTCTTGTGTTTCTTTGCATAATCAAGAGGCTCCTCTGTTTTTGCAAATGGATGTATGGTTTAAATATCCCAGTCAAAGGTTTCTTCCTGAATTGGGATGAACCTGCAAGGCTCTGTAGATTGTCTTGGGGACTGCAGAACTAGTCTGCCTGACTGTTTCTCTGATGAAGGCTGCTGGTTTTTATTGCTGCTGTACATTGAAAGCAGTGATACGGGTCTTCCAGGAAAAGTAGAATTGGAAATTTTTCCAGAAAATGCCCAATGTTCTAAATAATGTTATATGATTCAGCACATTAGATTACCGTATTTGCTGGTGTGTAAGATGCACCCGTGGATAAGATGCACCCCATTTATATACTGGCAAATGCTATTTGGCAATGTATAAGTCACACCAGCATATAAGATGCAGCCCATTTTCAAACAGTGTTTTTTGGGAAAAAAGTGAGTCTTATACAATAGCAAATACAGTAAATTTTATTTTCAATCACGTTCCGAGCTTTGTATGGAAACTATTTTATTGTAATATTTAAAATCATGTAAAAAGCATAGCATATACTTCCCTTATATTTAACAAAAAATGACTATACCTGAAAGAACACTATCTTTGTAAGGTCACATACCTAAAGAAATCTGTGTTTGTTGTATTTTATTATCAACATTTTAACTTTTGTTTTTTTTTGCTGAGGTATAACTCAGTTTCCTTCAGTTTCAGTACCTTCAGTTTTATCCAGTATGTTTCTGCACTACTTATCAGTTCAACTTCAAGTTAAGAAAACTGATTCAGGAGTCAGGACAATATTTTAACATTTTATTTCACTAAATTCTGATTCTGTTAGAGCAGGCAATTTATTACATTTTGTCTTGATTGCTTGTGCTAATGACTGACTGAGGAACAGGAGGTTTTGTGAGAGGGAAATAAGTTTAGCAGTCCATTCACTCGTTAAATCTGTTTCACTGAACGCTAGAGTTTGTGTCCTTAGAAGAATACCTAGAACTTCATATCCTGTATCTGACATGATTGATTGCAATATAGCAGCCTACACAATTATGGACAAACATAAATTGTGTGGCAAATTTTCCATGGAACCATATAGCACTGGGAAATTTTCCAGACAATTTTCTGTTTTGGAAACTTTTCTATGTCGACGTCTCTGATTGAAAGCAGATATGAGGGAGGGATCACTTCCCATTTTGTTGAGAATTAGTCACTTCCTGAATCAGTGAGCAAATGAAGAACACAATTACACTTTGGTATTCACACTTCCAAGAACATTGTAGTGTCATTTTTTTTCTTTAAAAGAGTGGTGGTGGGAGAAAGATACATTAAGGAAACCTATATAGACACGTCTTATCTCGATTAAACTTAAGTAGGGAAAAAATACAACTCCCAGCTTTTTATCAAGGAAAACAGCTTGTAACATGTATATAGTAGGTAAGATATATGCTGGTGGGGCTCTCCAGGATCTCCAGCATAAGTTATTTTTTCCTCCTCTTACCTGAGATCTTAAAATTTAACTGAAAAAAATAGAACTTCTGCAGGCAACATGGTATGATAATAAGGAGTGTTTATTGAAAAGGTGGGCAACCATTTTACCCCTCAGTGCTCATTTACCGCCTTGCATGGGTGTGGCGGCCGTGGCTGCAGCACCTCTGCTCCTACACCACCCACATCCCTTGCACCACACCCTAGATGGCTCTTTTTTCTCCCTACAGAAACTGAGCTCTTGGAAACCCCACTGGCATGAACCCATGTGGAAGGATGTCTTTTCAGAGTGTAGGTCCATTGAGCTCTTCTCTCTCTGCTCCAGTGGAGAGGGGGCTGCCTCCTCTCGGTCAAAACAGAGAAGCCTTTCAGCACTCTTTCATCGCTTCAGATTTCCCAGCCACTCTAGTTGTCACACTCTGTGGTTCTTCTCTGAAGAGTCTTGTGCTTGAAAGAGAAAGCAGAGAACAAAGAGGCTAGCAAAAGACCCCAGGGACCAATCTCTTGATTGAGCCCAGGAGGAAATGTAAGAAACTGGAGTGCATACACAAGAAAGACACTTACATGATGTGGATTGGCAGCTGTTGGTCTATAGTTTGGACAAGTTCATAGGCAACAAAAAGTAAGAGTTGATGAGATCTGCTTCTCCTTGCAGATTTTGGGAGTTAACTTTAAATAGTCAATATTCGTTTCAGTGCCAGCTAGTAATCATCGGCTGATGGCTTCCAGAAGGGTTGATTGTTTCTGGGAATTTACTGGTGGGAAAGTAGGAGAGGTTTGTTCACAACGTACGAGTAGTAAAATTGTGGTTTCCCATGAGATGCTGAAGCAGTGAACCTGTTTTACAGATGATATAATTAAACTGAATAAGAAAGAAGAGAGGAAGCAATATTCTCCCAGAATGAAGAGGGGAGTGCAAAAGAATGGCACACGACAATTCAGGATGAGGAGAACCAAGTGGGGAATCCAGGAGTACGCAGGTAGGTTGTCTGTTTCACATACAAAATGGTGCAGGGTTATGTGACAAGCTATACAAAGTGCATTTATCCTCCTAAACTGGTAAATTAATTTTAGATCCTGTAGTCAGCTCTCCATATCCGCAGATTGTGTATCCACAGATTCAACCAACCATGGCTTGAAAATATCCCCCTCCCCACCCCCAAAAAATTCTAAAAAGCAAACTTTGATTTTGTCATTTTATATAAGGGACACCATTTTACTACACCATTGTACATAATGGGACTTGAGCATCCACCAGTTTGATATCTTTGGGGGATCCTGGAACCAAACCGTAACGGATACCGAGGGCCCACTGTATTATTTCCATTCCCTCCCTGATTTCATGTGTTTCTATAATAAACTTGACACAGATTCCCTTTTTCCCTTCCAGATTTCTGGTTTCATTGCCCCTCAAGATGAAGGCTTCATTTCAATCTCAACCGTGTCCTTTGCCTTGCTGCCATGTTCTTACTTGTTGTTCTCTATTTCAGGTTTTGGCAAGAACCGTTTAGGGCGCAGAAGGCGGCTGGCGGGAAAGAGGCGCCCTTATGCTGTTAAAACTGGTTTGGCAGCTAGAAAAGCATTAGGAGGCCACAAAGGCACCAGCCCTCTCAACAGATCACCTCTCAGTGAAAAGGTATATATTTTATGGCATGCGTTATCAGGTCCTTTCTGCAGTGAAGGCTGATGGGGGATACGGTGGTCCACCTTTTTGCATGCCTGCATGTGATTTGACAGTTGGTGTGGTGGTTTCAGTGGCAGGCTATGACTGTGGAGACCAGAGTTCAAATCCCCACTCAGGCCTGGAAACCCCTAGCATGACTTTGGGTGAGTACCATTCTCTTGACCTCAAAGGAATGCAGTAACAAACCTCCTCCGAGCACATCTTGCCAAGAAAACCCACTGATGGGTTTGTTTCAGGGCTGCCGTAAGTTAGAAATGACCCGAAGGCAAACAACAACAGAGTCTGATCTGGCATGTTTTGAAAATTGGTGTGATCTTGCCTTGTCTGTTCTGTGGTTCCAAATGGGGGGGATCCAGCATAGTTGCTCCACTGATGGAAGAACCGCTTCTGTAAACACATGGTCTCTTTATTTATTTATTTTGTTCAATTTGTACCCATTTTCTCCCACCAAGGGACCCAAGGCAGCTTAAACAATTTAAAATAGATGTGGCCTAAAGTGTTACATAGAAAAGTTTAAAAAAGCCAAACAACAATACTGTTAAAAGACAATATTTTAAAAGGACTTAAAATACATTTAAAACAAAATTCAAGACATACAGGGTAAAACCACACCACACAACTTTCTGCACTGTTCCAGTATGTGATTATTAAAAAAAAAAAACAATCAAAGGCCTCTCCTTTCATGAGTGGAATTGCTAAAGCTGGACTGAGTGCCAGATCTGCTTACCAGAAGGCTTTCTCATCCATCTGTCTCATTCATCTCCCACAATTCTTAAGTAAAGGATTTCCCCTAGCTATGGTGATGACAAAGCTGGAAATGAGAGTAGCTCTTATATTTCCATTGCAGGAGTCACACGCATTGAGAAGATGCTTTCCTGATTTACTTTTCAGTGCAAATAAGGGTAGACAAGTCTCATATTAACCCAGAGACTTCATTACCATTTCTGATGGAAAAAATAGACTGTTTTCTCTGTTGCTTAATCTTATCCACCCACCCTGCTTCATTTCCTCCTTCCCAAGCCTAGTCCAATCTAATGTAATCTGTTGGATATTTCCCACCTCCTTCTTAGCATTATGCATTTCTATTCAGGAAACAGTTGTAGGGTTGGGCAAATTGCCTGCCATGTGTTCCATGTGGCCCTCAGATCTCTTTTGTAGCCCTCGAAACCCTTTGTCAGTTCTCCAGGGAATCACCTTCAGAGGTCGAAGAATGGAGAAGTCAAGAAGAAAAGGTCTCCACTCCTTTTTCTCAGAAGAAGTGAGAGAGGAGGAGGAAGTAGAGAAAGAGGAGGGTGGCTTTTTATTGCGACTTTTTTCATTTGCTTGTTTTAAGCCATTTATTCCACTCTGAAGGCTCTCTTACAAAGCAATTTATAAACCCAATAAAGAGATGAGAACCAATTAGATTCCTATGAGGCCTTGAGCAAGAGCTTGGGATAGAGACAGAAGGACATCTTGAAGAATCCTCTGATTTTAGTGTGATTTACTGCCATGTAAATGTGCTTAATTTTACACATTATTTTTAATTATTAAGGTATTTATATTGTGTCTTTTGGTCTACAATGAAAGTGTGCCTGTGACTTAGAACTGCTGAATTTTAGACAACATTAAAATAAAAATCAGGCAAAAAGAAACAAACAGAAGAGCAAAAGCAGACTGAAGGCAGAAGCAAAGGGGGAAAAAACTGGGATGGGTACAACCAGAAAGGACCTGACTCTCGTCTTCACAAACTACAACTGTGATAGTCTTATGTTGTGCTAAAGGTGGGAGTGGGATTGTTCCAGTGAATGGATTTGTGAAATCAAGAAGAGCTGTCTGCTGCTGATCAGTCAGGGTGTTTGTCCTTTTTAAAGGTGTAGGCAGCATGATGTGTGTGGAGGCGTGTGTGTGTGTGTGTGTGTGTAAATATGTGTTAGTATCATTGTGGACTTAATTGCAGCGGTGGTTTATGACTTTTAGTTTTAATGCATTCACCAAAGCTGTTGGAAAATCATTCAGTTTTACGTAGCACACAGTATTATTTTTAGGCTTTTAGCGTACCATCTTGTATTATTAGAAAGACGCTTGTGAAATTTACAAACAACAAAAATAATCCAGATGTGCCAAAAAAGCCAAAGTGCACAGCAGCAGATTAACAACAGATGATTAGCAGCTTGAAATGCTAAAGCAGATCTGCTTGTCAAAAGCTGGGTTTTTTAAAAGGCAGGCTAAACAGTTTAATTCCCATACGTCAGGCAGAAGCATGGAAAGGCGAGCATTGTACAGCTAAAGGAGAAGATACCAAGAGGTATGGATAATATTGAAAGCAAAAGAGCCTTTTTGTGAGATCACTATATTTGTCAAGGTAGCCATCTCAAAATAATAAGGGTTCAGTGGTCCAGCCAGGTAGCTTAGATTTATTTAGTATAATGAGAAAAGAGTTTCATTTCCTTCCAACAAATCTCGTAAAATCTATATATACATGTAAAAAGCCACAGAACTCCTTTGGCATGTACTGAGCTGTCTAGTTAGTGAAAAGAGGGTATGTACCAACTCCTGGCAGTCTAATTAGTGAAAATACATTCAGCCACTCTACTCTGAGTGCCTGATGTATGGCAGCTCCCTCTTGCTATTTGATAGTGTGTTGGAGATAGCCACATTCCACAGGGAAAACCAAACTGTTGTTATTACATACCTTCGGGTCAACTTTGACTTATTGCAACCCAAAGGGGGACCCATCATGGGGTTTTCTTGACAAGATCGGTTGAGAGGAGGCTTGCTTTCTTCTTAGATTGAGAGGCCTGGCTTGCCCAAGGTCACCCAGTGTGTTTCTGGGCATGCGTGGGGATTTGAACCCAGTCTCATAGAGTCTTAAGGCCATTTCCACACACCTAAGGCCCCTCCCTAAATTGCAAACCCCAGGATTCCATAGGATGTTGAAAGTGGAATAACAGCACTATAACAGCGTAGTGCAGAAATGGCCTTAGTCCAACACTGAAAGCACTACATCATGCTGGCTTTAGAACCAAGCTACTCTGGGTTTCACAGCTGGGCGTCACCTGTATATTGCTGACCTTGCATTCCAAAGATATTCTTTGTTGCCTTCATCTCGCTGCTAAACAGCATCAGTGGTAAATGCTTGCCTCTGAAGCTCTGAAAAAACAATGACACGTTCCAAGGGCAGTTATGCCAAAGGTCTCTGGTGGACTGAAAGGCAAGCATCCAGGCTTCCAGGATCCACTTTGCCCCTCTCCGTATTGGCCTTCTGCTGTGGGGCTGAAGCTCTGCTGTTTAGAAGGGTCTTTGGATTTTCAAGGCTGAAGTTTTACCAGCTGGTCTGCCTCAGTGTGAGGTTCTGGGATTTTGTGATATTTTAACATGGGATCTGTGATGCTCTGTTCAGTTAATGTGGACATTGTTTTATATTGTTGTGTTTTACTATATTGTACTGTACCTTAAACCTTATAATAGGAGAGGTAAAAATACTTTAAAATAAAAACAGATTCTTATGGCTTCTTAATAGTTAACTGAATTATGATGGCAGATGTTTTCTTGGATGGCACTAAATGAAGTGGTCTGTAGTCCACAAAAGCTTCTGCCATCATAAATCTGTGAGTCTTTAAAGTGCCAGAAGAATTGGGGTGTGTGTGTGTGTGTGTGTGACTTTTTGTTTTGTTTTGTTTTAACAAACTTGACATTGCCTGCTCTCTGAAATTGTATAGGCTAACTTCTAATATAGACATCTTCTCTCTCCTTTTTTTTTTTTAAAGAACATACAGCGAAACTACTCAGTTTTGAAAAGGAAGACGACCATTCAAAGACCATCTGAGCTACAGAGGAAGCAAGGAGCCATTCTCAGGACACCTACCTTGTTAAACAGAAGGTGAAATACATGTGCCATTTGAAAATGTCAGCTCTTTCAAGTGATTTTTGTTCCTCTTACAAATCTGTTTTGACAGCTCTAGGAGAAAGATATGTACATTTTCTAGTCATCTGGAAATAAGTTATTTAGTAAAGATAAAGCAGTCTGTGTACAAGAGCAGATCTCTTTCTCTGGTGTCAAAATGGGTAAATTTGCCCATCTGCATAGTTTCTTTAAACTGTGCTGAACTTCAAACAGGAGAAAGAGAGAATTCCATTTTAAAAGCAGTCATTACATGGCCAGCTGTCACATCAGGTCTCTGATGCAGAAGAAGCTCCGCCTTCCTGGGCTTTTCTATAAGCACAAGGTGTGCAGAATGGATGTCTTTTGTGTATTTATTCATCAGCAGTCCATTTCATCCATGATGGAATAGTTGTTTGCAAAGGAAAAATAACGTGTTAGTGAATCTTTTGGCTCATGGTGTGCACAGGTATTACAGCTGCTGATAGCAAGTCTGTCCAACTCAGTTTGCTTTGCTAAATATACACTCTCTTTGCCATTGCTGTGTTGTGTGGTTTCAACACAGCACAAACAGTTGGTGCTTTCCATGTTAACACGGTGAATCCAATTCTTCAGTATCATCCCACCAGTGCACAGTGCCTTTCTTTGAGATCCTTTTTTTTTTAGTGAGACTCCCCCTCATCTTATTTGATTGGTTGTGATGGCAAATTTGACTCAAAGCTGGATGAAGGGAAACATGTTATCCTTTTTTCTTTTTCTTTTTTTGGTCCTTTTTTCCCCTTGAAAAATAGCATAATGAAGGGGATTTGCTTTCCTGTTATATGGGGACATTTAATGGCAGCCTTCACATGTGGCTATCCCCAGGTCATTTTTAGAACTTGTAAATGTTATTTGTGGCCGTTCTGACTGAGGGATTCTGGGATCTGTAGTCCAACAAAACTACGAGTGTCGCCCGCTTATTCTACAGGTTAGGGACCAGAGCACTGTCAAAAAGCAGAAAATTTTGAGTCTGTTTACAGACTCAACAAAAAGATGGCACTAAATAGATTGAGAGAAAAAGGAAGGTATGGTCACAAATTCTATGTAGGAGACACACTGTACAATTTCTAAGAGATTCATGGTTCATGTTTTAGAAATTGCGTGTGGGTAGTGCATCTCTTGTACACTATCTGTGACCGTGTGCTACTTTTTCTCGCCGTTGACTTGGTGCCATTGTTTTGTTCAGTCTGTGTAAAGATAGAACAAAAAGATGGTGCTGAGTCAGTTGAGAGGAAAAGTGCTTGGTCACTTGTTGATAATTTGCTTGTTCAACCCCTTTCCATTTGTACACATGGTCAAAAGAGCAGCCCGTGTATCGAAGGTATGGGTTCTGCTTGTTACTGAAAATGGTAATGGTATTGTTCACCAGCGTCAAGTGGCCTCTAGCAAGTTGGAACTACAGTGGCCCCTCCACTTTCGCAAGGGTTCAGGGTCCAGAACCCCCCAATTCTCTTGCCTTTTGTTTCAGTGCATGTTCTCCATGCCGGGACTAAATGCATGGGAGTGGGAGTGGGGAGCTTGGGTGGGGGAAGGAAGGTGCACATGTGCCTTCTCTCTCCCCATTCCCGTGCGTTTTGCCTCAATGCATCCCTGCCCCAGAGTGAAATGCATGGGAATCGGAAAGGGGTGCTCCAGAGGGGAGAAGAAAGGCATGTAGGTGCCTTGCCTCCCCACCATTCCTCGGCTGTTTGCCTGGGCCTTGCCTTCCTTATCCATGCCAGGCGAAACAAAAGGGGGTGGAAAGAGGAGAATGAGGTGGAAGGAACATGCACGCTTTGCAAATAACCAGATTCACAAAGGTGAAACTTGCAAATCTGGAGGGAGAAGCGTATAGTGTTTTCTTGGAAAAGTTGTGGCTGAAAGCTTATTGTGGAGAAGGTTCTATACGTGCCGCTACTATGGTAGATGGGCCTACTGCCTGTGTTTGGCAAGAGTTCTGTCCTGCATTGCATCATGTGGGACCCTGGATGGGTTAGTGCTGGGAATGCCATGAGCATTCCCATATACCCCTCAAACTTAAATTACATTCTGGGTCAGGGATGGGCAACTGGCGTGGGTCTAGGAGCAAATTGGCAGCCTCTGGGATCCCCCAGGGGCTTCATGGACTGCAAAAAATGTGTCACAACCAAGAACCTAAAACAATTCCTGTCTGATTTTTAAAAATGGGAATTAAAGGAGGGCCTGCAACCTATTGAAAAGGTGAGTTTTCTCTGTTCAGAACTTTGAAAAAGAATGGAAAGGGGTAATGGATTCGTGAAAAATATAAATGCATGTGATGATTAGGTAAAAATGTACCTGTATAAAAATGGAGAATTTATTATGGAAAAGATAGTAACGACTGAACTGGGGAAGAATAATATAAGGAAGTGGGGGGGGGCATACCCAAATGGCAATGTATGTCTCTTTTTTATGTGTTGTGAAAAATTAATAAAAAATTTTTTAAAAAAAGGTGAATTTTCACTCCCAGAGGCTTCTGGGAGAAGAAATCCATCTCTTTGAGGTGGTCAAAAAAACAACAGTTCTGGGAGTCTCAAGGAGGTGAGGAGCGACAGCAGGAGCCTTTGGGGGCCACATGCAGCCCCAGGGCCACACGTTGCCGTCTCCTGCTCTAGCTGTAAATGTGCGTTTACTCAGCATGCATGCAAGGTGCCTTTAACTCCAGATCGTTGACTTTCTCTTTTACAGTGGTCTGTTCAGGGCTGATCAGTTTGTTTAGTTCCATGTTGTCTTGCATGTTTTTCTACCTGTTTGATAACTGGAAGCACTGAATTTTCTCATATTCAATATTTCTTCTCTGCACCTCTTCCTTGAGCTCCCTCACTGGAAAAACTTCAAATTGTAATCTTCATGAGGCAAGGAACTTGCTTCTTTGGCTATATTTCTCCACAACAGAGTAATTTACTATATTGATGATTATTATGATAATTCTTTGTCACTGTTTACAGAACTAATATACAGTCCCCATCTGCCAGGATTGGAAATAAGTTATACCAACAGAAAGACACACGCCAAGCAACTTTCCTTTTCAGGAGAGGCCTGAAGGTATAGTAGGAGACACAGCAAATGTGCTAAATTTTTATGTTTTTCTAGTGAAAGTGTCTGATAATGCAGATAAAATCTGAAGAAGACATGGCTAAAAGTGATTTTAAAAAAATACCTGAGTTCCACTTCAGATACCATTTTATGAAAGATGTTAAGACTTGGAAGAATTAGGTTCATGTTAGTACGTTGTTGCAAATGAGCCTTCAGAATGTAGTCTGGGGTATGCATTATGCACCTAATATGTAACCCAAGGTCATGAGAAAGTACTGCAAGCTCTCTGGACACAAGGTGATAATGCAAAGATTGCATAGACTAGTTTCATGTTTTGACAAAACTTTGAATCAAAAAGGGCAAATTGGAATGCACATCATTCTACAGAGGAGAAAAGATCTTTTTTTTCCCCCCCTTGGAAAGACAGATAAGTTGGCACAGCCTTGGTTTCATTCCACTGAAGTGAATTTATGTATTGAAGCAGACTGTCTTATAGCAAAGATAGTGCCCATACAGTCCTGGAGGTTGGCAGCAACTGTTTGGATAGCAAAAGCAAAGCTCTTGAATTGGAGTGGCAGGGTGGAGCACTCAAAGGAAAAGTTATGAGAGAGAACATTTTATTCAGTCCATTACCAAGCACCCAGTCTTTGCAGCACTGGGTGGGTCTGTGGACATGAAACAGCGACATTGTAGAATGTGGAAACGTCCCACCTGTCAGATGGTCTTTAGAACTCACTAACCCCTTTACACTGAGAGTCTCTGTGTGCTTGGGTTTTGTCTGACATACTTACATTCTGCTTTAAAATTTATATTTAAAAATCTAACAGTTTGTTCAAGCCTCTCATCATATTATCATGCCAATCCCCTATGTAGAGTTCTATTTGCTATATAGGCATGGACTCTTGTGGAAACTTTGACTGCTGCACTGGTAGGAGGCCCATGTTGGCCAAGTTCCAGCCAAAGTCTACAGTGGTCTTTCGAACATTGATAATGCCTTCCCTCAGTAGCCTTTCCCTGCTCCCAATGTTCTCACTGTTTTTTCCCCCTCGCTGACTTTGACTTGTTTGCTACACCTATATGGCTAAATACATCTTTTTCCCCCTCTCAGGTACAGGCACAAGTACATCCAGAAGATGATATGAACGGCCAGAGCACAAAAAGAACTCGTCCGTAGGTGTTCAAATTTAAATGGCTCAACCAATCACAAAGAGATTATGAGTGCATGTTCAGGCTGGTGCTTTGTTTTACCATTGTCTTTTGCGAGCAGCTTTTAATGCTACCAGCTACTGGATTTTAATGCTACTAAATCTAAATGCTACTAGATTTAATGCTACTAATATGTCTGATTCTGGCAGCTGGAAACATCTGCTGCCTTGCGGGTGGCCTTAGTATTTTGTGAAGCTGGAGGCAGTAAGAGCTGCAGGAGGAAAAAGGGGAGTGGCAGAAGGACTGTGTTCTACTACTAATTTAGGACAGTTTGTTTTGTTTATTTAACATGATTATACCCTTGCCCTGTATTGAAAGATCTCATGCTGGAGTGCAGATAGTAAAGCAACAGTTCAAAACCACATAAAACAGTCTAGGACAATTTGAAACAGTTTAAAGCAGTTTAAAACAATTTAGTTTGTAAATCAAGGAAGCATATGCAATATCTGAACTTTACCTCCTAGTCAGGCCATGATCTTGTGATCACTGAGATAGACACAGTTGGCCAGTCCAGCCACTTCTCCACCTCAAAACCTGCCACATTTCACTCCTTGTTTTTCAGTTCCATTGATGCTAAACAACTTAGTTTCCATCTGCTCCAAAAATCTTTGGCTCTTTTCAATTTTGCCTGCAGAGTGGTTCCTTCTAGCAAAGTCTTTACTGATGCTGATGCAGTGTCAGGGCTTCAGCCCTGCCTTCACTGAATGAGAGCTTCTGCCCGGATGTGAGAGGGGATGTCCACCTTCCAGTCCAGTGATGGGGCTTCTTTGTGGCACTAAATTCTGCTGCCTGGGGCAGAATTGCAAGTTTAGTCAGATGTTGCCATGCTAGTAGACCTCAGAATCTTTTTCTAGCCAGCTGTACTGTGGCCCAACAAGCACAAGGCATATCAGTGTGGTAACCACAAAGTTAAGAAAATTGTTGCTTCCCATGCCTATATTAGTTGTTGCATAATTTTCCAGCCAGCCACCTTCTTTGTCCTGATGGTCTTTGCTATCCAGTTAAAATAGTGGATATGTCAGTGCAGTCAGCTGAAAGCAAGTAGCTAACAAAAACTGAGTTTTACCATTGCACAGCTAATTTTCTGTACTGTTAGTGTATGTGGAGGGTGATTTGAGGCAAACTGCTGTATAACAGTGTCTCCTGGACTGGCCCTTTGGGAGTATTGTTTATCCAGCATGTTGCAGTTTCTTTATTGTGCTATAGTTAAACTATCACCTAGGGAGACATGTGTGCTATATAATGCCAGAGGGTTGATTGTACATTGGTCTGGATAAATAGGTCTTATTTTTCCCAACCAGATGGCGAACGTCCACTACAAACGGAGGAATTTTGACTGTATCTATTGACAATCCTGGGGCAGTTCCGTCTCCAATGTGAGTAAAACCGCTTTACCTTCCCAAAGCCTCCATTGGTGAGGATTGTTGTGGGAACTGAGGAAAAGATACTCCTGGCTGGTGAGGAACTGCTTGTATCATTTGGGTCCAGCAGTAGCATCACAACTGTGCCCTTATGCCTTGAAACTGTCTTCCTTTCTCTTAATTGTTAGGTTAGAAGTTAACCCTTTTTCCTCCCCATTTTAAGTTGTGGTCAAATAAACCATTTCAGTTCAAGCTGTTTAGGGTGCCATTATAGTGTCTTTCTCTACAGTTCTTTGAAGCCAAGGCTAACTGGTACTCCCATACCTCCCTTTCTTATGAAGAGGGAGCAATCAGAGGAGAAGAAGGTTCCTAAAGGAGTCCCGCTACAGTTTGACATCAACAGTGTTGGGAAACAGGTTAGTTATTCCAAGCTACACTCCGTTCAAATACAATGGCTGTGCAATTTTGACACAAATATATGCTGCCCGTTGGGCTGCTTTATTACTTCAAAGCTTATTATGGAACTTTAGATCTTTCTTAAATGGTTCTCAGCTACTTGTACATTCCAGATACAAGCTAGAGGTTTGAGAAGTAACTTCAGACTTTTCTTTCTCTATCTCTTGACTTGCCTCCCCCCTCCAGCACATTTGTTTTTTAAAAAGGAAGTTTTCCTACATCGTTCCCCTTTCTCTCTTTTTTTTCTTCCAACTTCCCTGTTTTTTCCTTTTTATTCTTCCAAAAGAGGAAGTCTTTTCTTAAAGGTATACTCTATTGAAGCCACTCTTCTCAGGATATACCATTTTTCCTGGTCGTGTTGGCTTCCACTATTCCTCATATAGGCTATCCCTCCTTGGACCTTAATAGAATATTCCTCCAATAGTTTGAACCTAGGCCCTCTTTTCTATCCCTCCTAAGCCAGGTTCCAACTATATGTTCAATAGGTGCACTTGTGTGTGTACAGCTGATCAACAAAACTTACTGGGAGGGGTGAAAAGTATCAGATTTGACAAAAGCACATGTCTTTTCCCCCTTTTATCTCATTGCTCCCACTTTAGTCATACTATACGGCTGTTGGGCCATTCAGCAAGTCCAGTGGAGAGAAAGAGATTGATTGAAGCTCATTCTAGGGTCAAGTGTTATTTTATTTATTAAAATATTTATACTCTGTCCTATGTCAAAAGATGTCAGGGTGGCTTACAGGTTTATTTATTTATTGAATATTATTTATGGAATATTACACTATTTATACAAATAGCATTAAAACAAACATTTAAAAAATAGTAAAATAATTTAAACAAGCTAAAAACGTATTAAACAACATGATCAATTAAAAACAGTTTTAAAATACTTAAAAGTTTCTAAAACGATGTATAACAGTATTTGGGTTGAAATAATGAAGTCCAAAGGCAATGATGGACAGGCAAGTTTTAAGTTGGTGCCTAAATGAAGTGAGTGCTGGCGTTAGTCAGGCCTTCAAGGGGCGGGGGCATTCCACAGTTGAGAAGACCCTGTCTCATGTCCAGTGCAGTGTATTGATCTCACTGATCGGACATGGTGGCGCCTCCACCCCCTGGCCGCCACCCCCCTCCCACAGACCTTAATTCATGAGCAAACACATGAGTGTTAGTTTACCACCGTTCACTCACTTAGAGGGCCTGATTAGTGAGCAAGCAAATGAGCCACCCGGTCAAAGCAGCGAAGATGTTCAGGTATCTGAAGAAGAGTTCTGTTCGGTGGCTCTAGAAGGTGGCTCAAGTGGTGGGAACTTTGTGACTCCCTTACCTCCTACTTGCCAAGTTTCTTCATAGGATTTGTTGCCAGAAGTAAGAGACGTGCAGGATCAGTCAACAATTTGATGGGCAGTTTCCAGGAGCTAGGATGCCACATTGTCACTGATGGGCAACTTCCAGGGCGTATGGTGCTGCATTTGGCCTCCAGGATGGCTGCACTCTAATCCATGGCAGCACTGCTGAATTTCAATGGAGTGGTAGCAGAAAAGGCTGTTTTTTGTTTGTTTTTTTTTGCAAATAAACAATATACACATGAACCACGTCCCCTGGTTTTCAAGGGGAGTAACACTCCCCACAGCCATCAGGAAGTGCAGTCTATCTTAAGAACAAGCCGTGTGCCCACCAGATGCCTTGCAGTAAAATGCAGCAATTTTTCCATTACTGCAGCTGCACCACCGAAAAAACAATGGCAGGAGCAACGACATTTGCCTGGGAGAAGGGGTCACATCTTGCCTGGACTAAAGATACCTGAGAAACCAGCATATCCCTTCCCCAAGGGACCATCTCAATTCTGTAAACTGCCCAGTCAGTGCATAGTGGATACATTAATGTTTGAGGGGAAACAACTGTAATGTGCATGAATCTGTTCATACTCTAACATTCCTGGGAGAAAGCTTTCTCTGTTGCACTAGGCTTGTTTGGTGGGAAGAAGGGAGAGGTCCTTGCTGGTGGTTGCTCCTAAACTTTGGAACTCTCCAGAGAGGCTAGATGGTTCCTTCTCTGCTCCTCTGCTGCCAGCAAGTCCCTATTCCTTCAGGCGTTTAGGAACTGACTGTGGTGGGCTTTTAACGATGTGCTGGTTCGTTGAGTTTTTACATTCTGTCTTATAATTAATTTTAAATCATTTTACCTCTAGCTTGTTTACAGTCCTCCCTCCACATTTGCAGGATTGACCTTCCCGAATTGGATTATTTGTGAGCATGCGTGCCTTCCCCCCGATACTCCTCCTCCCATTCCCATGTATTTGCCCTGGTGTGGAAAACTAGTGCCAAGGCAAAACAGAAAGGAATAGGGGTGGGGGAGAGCTCACGTGAGCCTTCCTTTTCCCTTCCAGACCACCCCCTTCCCCTTCCTATGCAAAATGGAAGGGAATGAGGGGTGGGGAAAAGCCTTGCAGATTTCTCCACACAAGGGCAAAATGCATAGGAATGGGAGACAGAGCTCTGGAGGGGGAAAGGAAGGTTCATACAAGGCTTCCCCGTCACTCCTTTCTGTTTTGCATGGGAATAGGAAGGGCGGAGCCCTGAAGGGGAATGGGAGGGGGAGCAGGGGGAATTATTTGCAGTTTTTCTACCCTTTAAGGGTTCTGTGCCCTGAAACCTTTGAAGGTGGAGTGCCACTGTAATTATTTTTAAAGTAACTTTTATATGTATGTATATATTTTCTGTTTGGGAGGAGTTGTGTTTGTATGTATGCATTGGTTGTAATAATTTGTAAGCAGACCTGAGTCCAATTATTAGGAAAAGAGGGGATACAAATGGACAATCATCATGATAACATTAATGATGTTAACCAGATATTGAGTCGTGCTGGAGATCCTGCACTGAGCAGGGGGTTGGGCTCAGTGGCCCAGGAATCCCCTGCCAACTCGATGTTTTCATGATCTTTGTCCTTCTTCAGACTATTTTAATGCACGACTGTCATAGTAACTTACGTCCTTCTTTGTTTACAGACTAGCATGACCCTCAATGAGCGTTTTGGGATCCTGAAGGAGCAAAGGACGGCCATCACTCAGAACAAAGGCAGCCGTTTTGTGACTGTGGGATAGGGGCCATCAGGAAACATCCCATCTTTCTAAGGGACTGAAGTAATAGTGGGCCGAAAAGTATGGGATGTATCGGACTTTGTCTCAAGACACTGATGAAGCTGAACATACTTGGGGTTTCTGTTTTTGTTTTTTTGTTTTTTTGAAGAACTGATTTCACTTCAGATAGTTGGGGTGGGGAAACACAACTCTAAGATGATAGTGGACCATGGAAACAGAAAATGCAGTATGCTTACTAAATAATGTCATGTTACCTGG
Source organism: Cyclura pinguis (assembly GCA_030412105.1). NCBI lineage: Eukaryota > Metazoa > Chordata > Lepidosauria > Squamata > Iguanidae > Cyclura > Cyclura pinguis. Next base: position 5,291,887 of record CM059601.1, read on the forward strand.
ATAGGAAAAATGCCCATATAGGCCCAGAAAGGAGGGGAAAGGCAAATATGGTGACCTTGGTTTGTTAAACAGCCAGTGCATGTTGGGGCTTAATTGGCCTTTGCTCCATCCACAGCTGCAAAGCGGCAACTTGTGTCATTTTTATTGTAGCCTGCTGTCCAAGTTTGAAATATTACTCTGCATCAACCTTCCAGCGAAGAACACTGACCCCTTCCTAGCCACCTTTCTGCTGCTTTATCTCAGAGGATCCTTTAAAGCTCTGCAGTTTGCCTGACACACTGGAAATTCAGTTGTTTGGAAACAGAGGTAGTAAAATAACAATGCAACATTTGGTGGAAGGCAATCACACTTTAAGTGACTAGTGAGGCACCTCTGAGTGTAGCAACGTGAATCTAGTCCATGTGCTTGAGAAGTGAAGACATTGGTCTGTATGGGGTAAAATGTTAAACCAATGTGTGTGGTAGTTTTTTGGGTTTTTTTCCTTTTTACAAAGAAGCTGACTTTGCTTTAGAATTCTTGAGCTGAAACTCTGCTTTGATGATCATTTCGTGTTGCCGGATTAATTATTTCATTTGTTACTTCGTTGTGTTGTAGAAACGTGCACTTTTGTGACTCCTATACTTAGCAGTAGTTTCAACAGGTGAGTGTAAAGGGGATCAAGGAAACTTGCTGTTGTACCGAGGGACTGGAAGTGGTGGAGTCAACATATCAGCAAACACTCAAACCTCCATGTGTGCTGGATTTTTGAACAGAAAAGAACTTGCATTAAAATTTTCAGGATGTATACAAGGCTGGGCATCCCTGAGCTTGGCATTCAGGCTTAACTGAGGTTAGCCATTTGCAGAGGCATGGCATGAGCCGTGGTTGCCTTGACACCATTTGCTTCCTTGACTATGTATGTCCATGGCGGTGCATTGGAGGCGCTTAGACAAAAAGAATCTGCAGGATTTGCCCGGTCTCAGAAACCTGGTGTATGTGACATGATATCTCTTTTTCTCCCTTTTTTTAAAAATCCAAAATAATTAGTTTATCATAAAAGTTCAAGACAAAAACCTCTCTGGCAGTAGTGGGGCCACCTTTAGAGCAGTTTTAAGATAGTCATACACCCGTGACAATTAGTGTTTAAATTCTTCTGTTTTTAATTCTTTGAAATGTCTTCTGTAATTTTGCAATGAAAAGAAAATACATTTGGAATATTAAAGGGTTTTTTACGTTTTGTTAGTAGAAATTCTGTTTAAGAAATCTATTAGAATTGAAGTAGAGAGTATGTTGATGAGCATCCTGTGCTTGGTTTCTATCAGGATGCAATTTAAAACAAATCCTTTTGCATCAACATGGATGCAAAACATTGATGCAATGCATCTCAAGAAAGCTAGTTTGTATTTAAGGAGAATATGCTTTAAGCTGTACCTTTTGGTATTTTTTTTTGAGAAGTTAATACATTTGGATCTATTCTAAAGCTGTTGAACTTTTTAAAAATAAAAATGTTACAAGGCTGTTATTGTGTATGCGTGAAATTTATTTTTGCAACTCCTAGTTACCCACAAGAGACAATTTAGCACTCATTATTATCTCCTACATCTTTGACAAGGTTCTTAATTATTCGCACAGTCCACCAGTTTTAAGAAGGGACACATACGTTGGGGAAGTTACCTTTTGGACCACATGTCTCTGAAAATTATTTTTTGGACTCGGAGCACTGGAAAATTCTATCATCGTCACTGAATTATAGACATTTGAGTCAATAAATAGTTCTCCAGTATGCATATATTCAAGGATGACCAGTTCATACTATGACATTGCCTTCAGTTCTTCCTTTAAAAAATTAAAGCTATCAGATTATTAGTGATTATTGCAATTCTGATGAATTTACTTGAAACCAACATTTTCACGAAGCTTCTTCCTTATCAGACATAAGTGTTGCCTGAGATCCGTTACTTACAATCTGCTTCTCATTTCATGCAGCTCAAAGTCACTAGTGGGAAATCCGGTGTACTTTTTATGACTAAGGGATTTTGAGCCTAGTGCTTCCACTAATAGCTTTGCCTTGGCTAGTTAAGATTAGATAAAGAGCTATTCAAATGTACATTCAGTGCTTCTGTGGCTCTAAAGGATGAGGGTTAGAATATAGTATCCACCAAGTTGGATTAACTGCTACGTGCAATTTAGGGGCCTAATTCCTGTGCCAATCTCCTTACAAATCCTCATATGGTAACTAGTAGGGCCTGCCTCTTCCTCGCAGGGGAAGGGGTATATATTCCCTATCTGAAAATTTTGAAAAGGAGAAAGAACATATTGGCCATGATACTGCGTAAGAAGACTGCGCTCAGGTATGGAGTTGACTAAAACGTGAAAGCTGTGTTCACTCAGATTCCAGCACTGGATAGGAGAGCAAAGACACTTGTTTTAATAATCTGTAAATAGTGGTGGGAAGATGCTTGCTGTGAAAGCCAGGCGATGAAATGGGGCTTCTTAAATGTACATTATTATTTTTTTTATAAGGCATTTTCTTAATCCTCAAAGTGTATTTACATACAGGTACTGAAAAGGGGGCATTGTCAGAATTTGCAGTACTCTATAGCTGGGAAATCAAAACACAGCAAGACGGTATAACGTACTGCAGACTACATACCAGGCAAACAGACTTGAACTCCTGTAGTGGGACTGCTACCCACTAGTGGATTGAAGAAATAAGTAGTGTACCACTCCAGCTGTGCAGGAGTCTCAGGACGACCTCTTCCTAGAACTCCTGTGCAGGGCTGCAACACAATCTTTGCATGTAGGAATGCTCTCTGTGAACCTACTGCACTAAACATCTGAGAAGGAGGTTCTCTGTCACTGCCGCATTTATTATTTATTCATGATGATTTTTGTTTGTCACCTCCCAATCCTCCAGGGCCCCTGAGGTAAAAATAAATACATGTCACTCAAAATAATTGAAAACAAACTAAGACTCTTCTTTCAGAATAGTTCCTAAAACAGGGATGGTCAAAGTCCGGCCCATGGGCCATTTCTGTGGTTTCCAGTGTCCCCTTGGGGGCTATTTTTTCTTTCTTTCTTTTTTGTCCCAAAATGATCTCTAGGGGGCATGGGGGCATTTTCACCAGGTTTTTGGCTTCTGTTTGGGCCATTTTAGGCCCAGGAGAGGCCCTTTAAAAAAATAGGAATTGAAAAGGAAGTGACTTCTATTCTCTTCGTGTTGTTAGAAAAGGCCTCTCATGGGGCTGAAATGAGCCTGACCAAAAGACATGAGAAGCAATATTGCTATGGGTGCAAAGCATCTGCCATGTACTGGCTAGCTTTGAGTTCAGAGGACAGCCTTAGAGGGTTCAAAGCTTTAATCAGAACACTGAAGAACAACATCAGCACACCACAGCAATGGCAAAGACTAAAGAACGATTGGAATTGCAATACTTTATCAGTTGTAACATTTCAAATTAGCACACGCTAGAGTTTTATTTGACAGCTAGTTGAAACAACTCTTTCCCCAGACTCTCCCTCTCCCTCCTGTTTTCTCATTCCTCCTGACAAATGTGTGACCTTGCAGCCACATCTGTTCATCCTTACCAGGGACTGTTAAAATAACGTTCACCCATTTCCAGCACTGTTTCTCACCCATCAACCCCTCAGCATAATAAAGCCCATTTGTTAAACATCAGTGCAAAGGGACTACCTTAAACGTGGCAGGGAGAGCAAAGTTGGCCTGACCACATCCAAATATATTGACTCTAACCATCGCAATCAAAATGGTAGGGAAAAGAACTGCATTTGGTCCTTCTCTATTTTGGAAAGTTTCCTACTGTCCCAGATAGCAGGACCGTACTCGTCCCCTTCAATCTCCTTTTGAATACTAAACGGCACCTCTGTTTTTACAGGCAGCCCACTGAGATTTTGTATCATGCAATAGTACTCTGAGAGCAAGGCCATTTCCACACTAGACTGTTATAGCACTATTAGTCCACTTTCAACATCCTATGGAATCCCGGGTCTTACAGTTTAGCGAGCCCTGTGGAATCCTGGGGCCCCTCCCTAAGCTGCAAGCCCCCGGATTCCGTAGGATGTTGGAAGTGGGGTAATAGCGCTAGAACAGTCTAGTGTGGAAATGGCCCAAGTATGGTGGTTTGTGTGCTGGACTAGGACTCTGGGAAACCAGGGCTTGAATCCCCACACAGGCAAGGAAGTCCACTGGGAGACCCTGGGCAAGTCACTCTTTCTCAGCTTCAGAGGATGGCCAGGCCAAACTTCCTCCGAACAAAGCTTGCCAAGAAAAGGCCAGGATAGGTTTGCCTTAGGGATGCCATGAGTTGAAAACAACTTGAAGGCGCACGACAACAAACAGTATTTAAGGTGCGCCAAGACTCTTTCTTTCTCTGTCAAACAGAGGGGGAAGAGTTTAATCTTTGGGAATTTGGTGGCCAGGAGGCAGTGTAGAGTAGTGGTTGGAGTGCTGAACTAGGATTCTGGGAGATCAGGGTTTGATTCCCTGCTCAGACCAAGAAACTGAATGGGTCGCTTTGGGCAACGGTGGTAACATTCCTCTGAATAAAGCTTGCCGAGAAAAGCTTGGGGAGGATCACAGTTCATACTCGCTGCGTGCCTTCACGTCGTTTCTGACTCATGACAGTCTTAAGGCTAGCAGGTGGCTTTCTTTGACAAATTCCTTCAGAGAGGGTTTGCCGTCGCCTTCCTCTGAGGCTGAGAGAGTGTGACTTAACCAAGGACACTCGGTGGGTTTCCACGGCAGAGCAGGGATTCAAATCTAGTCCAGCCCTCCACCCCTGTTTTAGGTTGGCTCTACCTTCACTTCTCGGTTCCATGTACAGTCAAAATTAAACTCACGTAGATCTGAATGTTTTATTTCATTGCGTCACCAACACGTCCCCAACAAAACAAACGACGCCCACTACAAATAAAGCAACCACACGGTATTCGCCGTTAAACTGGCTAAGCAGCTGCTCCAAAAAATCCCTTTTCCCGGCCTTCCTCTGCTTTTCGCGCCCTAACCCACTCTGCGCAGCCGCCTTCCCTCTCGGAGAGGCCCTCGCGGCGGACTTCCGCCCTTCCCGCCCCGCGCAGGCGCGCTCTCCCCGTCCGCCCCGCTTCCTCCGGCCGGCGGCTCCGGCGGGGCATGCGCAGTGAGGAGGAGCCCCTGAGGGAGGAGAGGGGGGTGGGGAAATGGCGGCCGCGGTGCTGGCGGCGGCCGAGGGCGTCGGCGGGAGCGCCAGCGGCGGCTGCTCGGTCGGGGGCTCCGCGGCGCTCATGTCGGGAGGCGGCGGCGGGAGCGTGGCCGCGGGGGGCTGCCCGGCCGCCGTTGCCGGCGGGAGCGCCGTTGCCGCCGCCGCCGCCGCGGGCCCGTCGTCGTGGACGCGGTCCTTGGAGCGGGCGCTGGAAGAGGCGGCGGCCAGCGGCGCCCTCAGCCTGAGCGGCAGGAAGCTGAGGGACTACCCGCGGGGCAGCGCCGCCAGCCACGACCTCAGCGACACCACCCAGGCCGGTAAGGCGGGGGAGGGAGAGGGGCCCCGTCCCCCCAGATGGGGAGGGGGCCGGGGGAGGGAAGGGCAGAGACCCCCCGCCGCCGCCGCCGCCGCCGCCGCCGGGCCCCGGGGCGCTCTCGGGGGGCTCGGGGAAGGGCGGGCGCGGGGAAGGGGGGCCCTGCCCTCGCCAGCGCACGCCTTCCTTCCTTCCTTCCTTCCTTCCTTCCCTTTCTTTATTTCTTTCTGACACCCCCCCCGTGTGTTTTAAAATTGCCCCCCCGCCCGTGGTAGTTTCCGCACATCCAGTTGTGTTTTGATGTTTACTTTGGTTATAGTGATTTAATTTTTTTTTTAAATCATTCTAATTCTGTGCCGGTTTTGATACGTCAACCTGTTCAAACGTGCTTCCGTGCCAGAACTTAATTTTGTGTGTATGATTTATTTGGATGGAGTAGTTCATTTAAAAGGGGGAAAAAAATCTAATTGTGTGCCGGTTTTGATACATCAACCCGTTCAAACGTGCTTTCGTGCCAGAACTTAATTCTGTGCGTGTGTCCGTGTGTGATTTATGTGTACTTTTTGTTCTCCTCCTCTTGCAGTTTAAGCACACCAATCTATTCGTGTTTTCATTCCAGGACTTAACTATACGTGTTTGTGTGTGTGTAAGAGAGGGATAACGATACTTGCTTTTATTCCAATTCTTTGGTGATGTTAACATACTAGCATGTTCACGTGTGTTTAATCAGCAGAGCTTTACTCTGTATGTGTTGAGGGAGTTTTAGCTGTACCTGTTTTTATTCTAATTTTGTGGTGGCTTTAACACATGGACCTGTTCGCTTGTGTTTTAATGGCAGAATATAACTCTGCATGTGTGATTGTGTGTGTGTGTGTGAGAGAGAGAGAGAGAGAGAGAGAGAGGGAGAGACAATTAATGGTACCTTAAAAAAAAAACTGTTGCTTTTGACACACTAATGTATTCAGTTTTTTTTAGTGCCAGAAGTTAACTGACTTTTGATATGTGATTTATCTGTACTCTTTAAAAAAAGAAGTTATACTGTCAGAGGCATTGCTTCTCAATATTGGGAGAAACATTGGATATAAAAGAAAGAAAAAAAAATGAGTTTGTGTGATGAGCAAAGATGGGTTCATGTGGGATAAGAGATCCGCGTCATAATGCCTGTTGTTAGTAGTTGTGCTTTGCCACCCTGCTCTCCTGTGACAAAGGGTGGGACATATATAAGATAAGTTTTTAAAAAAAAAAAAGTTCATGTGTTCTGGATTAACAGTAGAGTTATAGCAGCCTAATTCTTTTCCAGTGAGAAGTGCATGTGTATTAAATCATTAAAAAAACAAAACAAAGACGCACATGCTTGTTTAAAGGCAAAGCCTGTAGTGGATTTAGAGCAGAGAGGTGGATAGAATTTTCTAGTCCAGAGCTTGCTGGACCATGCCTCCAGGCAACCTTCGCAGTCAGCTGTCCTGGTGGGAAACGAAATCCGACAGCATCTGAAGGACTACACATTGGCCACCCTTGATTTAGTGGGGCTTACTTCTGTAGAAACATACAGATACTTCACTTGGATGGGGGTGCAGAAGAGGGATGGTAACAAGAAATAGTGAAGTTACTTATATTTAAGCTAAATTTCAAATGGCGTAAGGTTGGAATCCTGAAAATGATGAAGACCCCGGTAGACAACAAACCAGATATACATGTTAAGGCGTTGTTTCAGTCACAAGCTGCAAAACATGCAGCCTGTTGGTATACAACATCTATGAATTACAATGTTATAAAGCACTTTTTTAAAAACACAGTGGGTAGATGGACTTGCTTTGCTTGCAAAGTAAGATTCTTCACCATTAGGAAATAGAGATCCCAAGGTTTCAGCAGTAATACTTACTATGGCAAGTGGCCCATTGTGCTCTAACAAGCATGCTGAATGGAAACTTGTTACCTGCTTTGAAACCGCAGAAGTGGAAGGTTCCAAGGACCATTCTGGTAGATTCACACACATTTCTGTTCCCTTCCTAGTGTTGTGGTTGAAAGGAAAGTGTGTGAGAGAGAAAAAGAGTACATAAGATGAGGGTTGTGATTTAGAAGCGTACTCCCTTTCTTTTTCTTAGAAAAAAGAGAATGAAAGGAGGCCTGCCTTCAAAAACTTGTTAGCACAATGAGTACACTTCTGGGAACCCTGAGCTGCAAGGAAGAAGTAGTGTAATAATGTTCCATCAGGATCTCTTTCCCTTAGTTCCGTACTCACACTTCAGGAATTCTGTGAGGCTACATGAACAGGACAGCCAAACTGATAATGGAGGCAATGCTTAAGGGTGGCAGCTGGAGTGGGCACAATTAGATCTAGGGATAAGGTGGGGGATGATTAAATGTAGAGAAAATTTGGCGTTTAGGAGCTAGGTGGGACCGTTTCTATTCTGCAAACAAAAAAACCAACAAAATCTGCTATCATGAGCACATAAGTTACAGCTGTGTGTTGTAGCATTGAATATTCCACTCTAAATATGGCCTTGACTGGACTGGTACCTGCCGGTTTCATAGTATACTTACAAGTAAACAGAACCGGAATGTGGCAGCCAATATTTAAGATGGGTAAAATAATGCAAAGTGGATTAAACATCTAGAGGCCTGTCTAAATGAGAACAAGCTGTCAAACTGGACTGTGTGGGATTAATAGAATGCAGATGGACCCAGATGAATAGACAAATAGCCAAGCAGGAAGAAGTACAGTTCTGTGACTGGAAGTACAGTGTTTACTTCATATGATTTGTCATGTGATTGTGACTGGGAGTGTTCATTACAAATACAAATATTACAATGATTCAACTTTGAAAAACTTCTCAATATTCATTGTCAAATGGATTTAGATGTTACCATCCATGGATGCAAAATGTTGAAACTGATACAACTATTGAAAAACTAGGTATGTTTAAAAAACCTCAGATTTCTACAGGAAAAGGATACAGATGAAAATGTTCCAGATACGAACCTTGGTTCTGATTCACTTTAGTTGTTTCTGGACTTGCTGAGTGACCTTGGGAAGAGCAGCATCAAGTTGGTAAAAAAAAATGAATGAGCGATATGGTTGCTCAGCACGAATGCTGGACCACGTTTCATGTCAGAATGATGTCGGCATTGTGATGACAGTATAATGACTCATAAACTTGTTATGTTATTGTTGTACTTCCGTGGCTTTGCAGAAGATTCCAAAAACGTTAATGATCTTAGTACGTAAGAAACCTGATTTTAAAATATTCAGAACCATCTGCCTTTGGATAATTCTGGCATTATTGTTTTACCCCACTTGAGAGACATTCTGGGTAATCCTGCTACTCCTGTAAGATACTGTGATATATCATTGTTCCCCTATTGCAGGCGGGAGGCCTCTTTTGAAAGCCTAAGGCCAGCTAGTGAGTAAAGCTGCCTGAGCTGAGATTTGTTCTGACAACTTTCTGGTTCATAGCTCGTGTTCTTAATGACCACAGCAGATTGAAAATGTGATGTAGTATATTTCCTGCAACTTATGGTCACTTTCTCGCTTTCCCACCTCCAAAATCAATTCAAATGTGTCTGCCTTTGTAATCTTGAGTGTACCTACATGAAAATAAAATCACTGGATCAATGGTACTTAGAGTTTCAATTAAATGTATTTAGGATAGTGATGGAGATAGTCTGGGGCAGGTTTCAAGTGTGAACACTTGTGGTTGGCTATATTGTATAACGCACTGCGGTTTCAGATCCATTCCTGTCTGCTTTCATCTCTTCAGAATCAATAATTGCTCATGTTTTCTGCTCTACTGTGGTGTTTGGGACAGAATACAGCATGCACACTCACCCTACCTCTTCTCCATTTTTAAAAAGTCAGATTTCATTAGTACCGCACAGTGCAAAGTGTGATTTGAGGAATGGCAACTGCTTTTACTGAACAGGGTTTTTTGTTTGTTTGTTTGTTTTTTGTTTTGTTTTGTTTTTTTGTGGAGGAAAAGTGAGGTTAAGTCTTTCCAACAATTCTGCCCCTTATTCTCTCTTGTCAGCAAGCCGGATCTGTGAAACTTCACACAAATTGATGGCCAGGGTTGCTTTGCTATATGTTTTATCAAAATCAAGCAAGTAGGACTTTGGCATGGAGCTGAAGTGTGAACTGAAATGTTTGTAGGATGGGCCTTGACTGCAAGACCTTGTTTCAGCCCTTCTCTTATTATGCATTTTTTTTTATGTTGGACACTTCAGATAATATGAGTGTTGCAATGGGAAGAGTACTGAGAAACACGTTTTATTGAATCTGTCCTGAGCAGAAATATAAAACATCAACAGATCTTGTAGAAACACTGTGAAATAGAGTGAACAATATTTAGGTATGACCCTATTTCCTCCTAGAAACCTATCTGAATTTAGCGATGAGAGAAGTTCACTTAGGTATGAATAAACAAATGGAAGACAGCAATATCAGGAACACTTGCCTAAAACAACTTAGTGCTTTCTCATGCATAACATGTCAATTAAATATAAACTGACAGGGAATGGAATTAAGCCTCTTACCCGATATTTACTGCTGCCTTACCAAGCTTTGGCCTCAATCTTTATTGGTAGTCTGCCTTTGAAAAAATGTAAGTGGAAACTGCATTGGTTTTGTACAGTGCATCAGCACTGAAATCATGTAAACATGGCAGTAATAGCAATAAAGCTTTCTAGTAACACTTTTTGGTGATTCAAAGTGGTATTGCTCCCAGTGGATAAAGCTATTGTCAGGGCAGTTTACCTTTACTTAAAATATTTGTAACCATTAAAATATTTATAACCATTAGCACAACTCAAGAAAGCAATACTGCATCAGGTTTGCAAATACTCATATGGTCACCTGTGGTAAATAAGGATTGTCTTTGTTGGTAAGTTGGAGTGTTAATAAAATTTGTGTCGTCTTTTCCAGGATAGTAATTCTTGGACCCACTTGCAGGTTTACTGTTAGGTATTCCACAACTCAAGCACGGTAGGGCTATTATGTTTTTAAAAAGGTATTCAGAATCTTTGAGATTTAACAGATGATGAAGAAAGCATTTTGAGTGCAGAGAACTTTCTTAGAAAGCTGTTTTCATGGTAGAGGCATGGTGGGCAAGTTGCTGGATGTAGCTAATGGTAAAGACTGATGGGAATTCCAGTACAACTTTATTTGGAGGGTCACAGTTGCCCACTGTTGTAATAGAGGTTTCATGCAGCCAGTTTGAGTGATGATAAAGCTGATAAATGCACTCAATTACATTTTCCCTTCTTCGTTATTTAAGGCAATGAGCCACTTCTTCATTTTCCCTGACTATAAAAATGGCTGTATGCACTCCTTCATTTTGCACTTCATCAGTAATTATTTTTCCCCCCACTGGTTGCAGTAATTTGGCAGTCTCTGTCTGTTCTGTGTTGATTTCTCATCAGATGGAGTTGTTTTATCTCTTCCTCCACCATCAATTATTACAATTTCCTGTTGGATGAATGGAGGAAAAATGCATTATTGTGAATTTCTGATTCACAAAAAGTATTTACCACATCAGAATAGTAAGTTCAATGTTTTACTTACCCTAGAGGTAAACATAGCCCATATTGAACCATAGCTAAGTTGATTCAAAACAAAGTTTGGGTGCACGAGCATTAAATGCCTTGATCATCCAATATACATGGCAGTTCAGGGACTCTGGACCATTGGTGTATAAAATAAGCTGAGGTTATCTTCCCTTTACTATATGGTTGCCAATAGTAACTGTGTCTGTTTTGGATACGCTAGAGCATTTTTTTTCAGAGCGAAAGTTGGAACACTGCACTATCAGGTGAATGGCTCTGCGGTTAACTTAAGGATTTCCTTTTTTGTCTCAGCTGCTTGGACTGAAACCTGTAGTCTTCTTACCTTTAACATATACAGCAGAAAACATGAAGTTTTAGAGTCTGGACCTTTTTATTGTGGCTTGCTGGTCATGTCTCTATTTTCACACATACCTGGGTTCTCTGTCCAGGTTGTGCCTTATGAAGCCTTGTGTCCCTGTGGGGCATAAATGTCCAAAATCTAAACATTCTTATTTACAGAAATCAGAACTCAGCATTTTGTCTGTGTGTGTAAGATTTTGGTTTCTCCAGTAAAGACTGGAATGTTTAGGTCTATATGTTATATTCAGAGATACTATATTTTACTTAACACATTCATGTTCTACCATTTCTGCAAGGAGTACATTGAGTTATTCATTTTGCTGAAAGAGATTTGTCCAAGGCCACTGAATGAACTTCATAGCTGGGCAAGGAACTGAAGCCAGAGATTGGATCCAGATTTAGACATAGAATATCCCTGTTGGATATAAACTGTTCAAAACTAATTTAAGTACCATTCATTTCAACGGGGCTACTCTGAATATGACTAAGTGGATCCAGCCATAGGTCTTCTGGATCCAGTTTGAACACTACCCATTATATATTATATTGTGCTGAAAAAGGAAAGACTCAAGGCTATAATAACAGGTCTTATTGTCCTGTGATGGAAAGCTTTTATGCGAACAGCAGTTGCACAAAATCATCGTCAGAATGAATGATTACTTAGTTAGAATGATAAACAATACTCCATTTGTTCTCTTTACCATCTGCAATGGTGTCCATTTATTATACGTTTACAGCAATTTGTGGGAAAACTAGTTGTCACTCAGGCTTCCATCTATTGTAACTAATATTTTCATTGTAATTGTTCAAGAATAATTAAGTGCTCATAAGCAGCACTGTTTGTTGTATTACCATAACAATGAAAAAAGAGATAAAGCTACAACTTGGGAGGCATGGAAGGCTTACTTATTTAAAATATTTCTGTTCCACTTTTCTACTGGATAGTAAATCCTCCCCAGTAGTTTACGGTATTTATTTCATTTCATTTATATCCTGCCTTTCTCCCAAGCTGAGGACAAGAGGCAGCTTACATCAGTTTAAAATATCTCATAAAAACACAACAATAAATCACAGATATACAATTACACATTAATTTAAAACATTGACAAAGGATTTTGAAGACCGCCTTAATAAATTCGTAAGTAAAATATTAAAGGTCCAGCATGTCCTTTTAGACCCAGTTAGTTATTCAAGGCCTGCCTGAATAAAAGCTGTTTGCTGGCCAGTGGAAGAGGAACAGGGAGGGAGAGAGCCTGCTCTCCCTGAGAGGGGGCAGTCTGTAAACTTAGGAGTGGCTCTACTAAAAATGCTGTCTCCTTTGCCCCTAGCAGAATTTCCTTTGAAGGTGGTGCGACAGAGAGAGGGGTCTCTTGCAGATCTTAAAATTAGGGTAGGTTCCCATGGGAAGATGTGGTCCTGCAGATGACCTGGGTCCAGGTGACTTGGATGACTTGAAGGCACACCTCCAGAAATGACAATTTGTTCCATCAGTTGTTATTGCAGTACTGCTTAATTCAGTTATGCAAAATGCTTGATGAACCAAATGAAAGTAGATGGGGTACAGTTCTTAATTTACTGCAGAGGTCAACGGAGTCTCTATATGTCAACTCCGTATCATCTCCAAAAGTCCTGTTCAAGCGTACTTCCTATTCCCTTCCTCTCTCCTTGTTCGTTTTGTGCAGCAGGATTAATGAATGCTTCCTGGCTTGATTGAGTCAAACTTTGCTGTTTACTTCGTACCAGCAAGCTACACCAGCTTTCAATTGGCCCTGTAAGCCACAGGTTGATTTCACTTTTGAGGACTTGTTCCAGTCAGTTTGCCAGTTTGGATATTGTAGCAAACTCTGACTTAGTCAGGCATTCCTGATGAGTTGTCCCTGACTGAGCCTAGATTAGAAGTTGGCTGGCATAGTGAGTGGGATTTGAATAGTTTGTACATTAATATTAAGCGAATCAAAATAAACGTATCTAAAAGCAAAGAAGGGGATGCTACAAATATTTGCTTGAATGCTTAGCCTATCTTCCAAATCTTATTTAATCATGTCTGCTTGTAATCTGTGAAAAACCTTTGTGTGGCGTTCTAAAGATTCGCTCATTAAGAATCCCAGTTCATTAATGGGCCAAAATAAACAGTTGAGTTCTGTGATGATAGGAAATCACTTGAAATAGTTGCTTCCTACGATTTTGAGTCATTGAAATGTTAGTAAAACTTTTAAGGGAAGCTAGATGGCTGTTTGACACTGACATGACATACCAATATTCCAAAGGGGAGAAAATTAGTAGGAATTAGAATTGTTGTGTTGCTTCTTTCCTGGTAGATTTTGAGGGTCCCAACTAAAATAGTGAGATGTGGTTCTTTTATTAGCTTATAAAGAGAGGTTTTTATTTGTTTTGATTTGGTTTTTTTGTTTCTTACAGTTATACCTGTTATTTCTAAGAGGGTAGATAGCATTGTCGCTATGGAGAGGTTCTGTTCCGTTTCACATACACAAAAGCCATTACGCTACCAGAAGATGCATTCAGGCTGTGGCCTTACCATGTGCTTTGGCAAGTTTGCATCTTGACTTGGGCAGAATCCTCACAGATGGTTAAAGGGTAAGGAGGAGGAAGGGTACCAGTAGACAACATTGTAATCAATTTAGCGATAGAGATTGGGCAAAGTGGATTTTAAGAAAGAGATTTGTAAATGCAAAGATTTTGACATATGGCAAGCTCCAGTTTAAGCATCGTAATCAGCATTGTTTCATGCCAAAGTAGGGCACTCTGGCTCAGTCGAACTCTTAGTTCTAACTAGAGTAGACTCCTTGAAGAGCTAGGACTTCTGAAGACAACACATACGTACGGCCTGATATTATTTTGTTACTGTTTATGTTAACATATAATTAACTGTGTTATTTTGTTTACAGTTCTGCAAAATAAAAAAAATAAGAAGATGCAGAATAGTGAAGTAGACAAGGATTTTAGCCATTCATTGACAACAGAATAGTATGTCTGGTAATCAAAAATAAAAATATTGCATAATTATGTCTCCCATTAGATTCTTGCTTTCAAGAATATTTAGTGGGAGTGACACAGTGAGCTCATGTGATCTCTGCTGTCTTGTTATCAGGATTGATTTGGCAGCTGTGGGACCGTAACTGTTCCTCTCCTTCCTATGTTGTCATTATCTGTGAGGTGAGGTCACTTGCAGCATTTCAAGCCGGGATGTAGCTCCCCCAGTGATACCAGTGGGAAATTTTCCTCATTGCTGCATTTTTCTGCAGAAATTGTTTCCATTTTAGAAAATTTTGTTTACTAAATTTGATTAGTAACATTAAAGAGGAATAAAGTACAAGTCAGTCTGGGCAACTGAAATTGGTAAGCAAAAACTTCTACAAGTAAACAAGCCATTATCTGAACATCTTAAAATCTCCCTCTCTTTTTGATAGGAATTGAAATGGGTACAGTGCTAGGCAGGTCTGAAATCAGAGCTGAAATTTACTTTTTAAGTGGCTTTCCTTGGAAAGTGTTTATATATACAGGCAAGCTAGAATTTCTGTGTTCACCATTTTCTGCCATAGGTTTTTTGCCTTCGGAATCCAAAAAACCCCCACGATATGTACTGCTGAGTTAAAAGAGCTGTTTACATCAGCAGAAAAGTCCCATGTAAAGTTCTGAGTTTGTTCGAGCATAGCATATAAACCACACTAGCTTTACTTCAGTTTGTCCCAGTATTACAGTTCTGATGTTTTGGGCTGTTGGAAGAAAACTTCTCATTTATTCGTATCCTAACATTCTTTCAATATGGAGTTACGTTTTGCTTTGTTTTATTAAATTAGGTCAGCTTGCTAAATTAGATCCATATTTATTCATGCAGCAGAAAATTTTCTAATCCAAAATGTTCTAGAAAGCTGTTATCTTTCTGACTTTCAGTGTCAGGGGAAAACCAGTGCTGTTACACTCCCTTAGTTGGACAGCTTGTCAGTAAGTGATCTGGAGCACATTCACTCAGTATTTCCAGTCTCTCTTTCTACTGCCTTCTGTTCATTGATGGTTTTGCACCTGCCTTCTGGCCAGTTCCCTTTCGGGAAGGATCCTGAATCTAAGAACAGCAGGTCCAGCTCTAGCTTCCTATATCAGCTGTTTCTGTCTCCTCTGCCTCCGGCCACCTGCAGCCTTGCTAGTTGCTAGGTCCTGACCTTTCCAGCTTGAGAAATGCATTATGATTGGGTTTTTGTTTTTTGAGGATATAAACTCTTCCAGGTACTCTGCCACATGTCAACAGATGACTAGCTGTATAATAAATGAGGGCAGTGTTGCTGCACTGTCATTATCCAGACAAGCTCCACACAGATATTATTTTCTGACACTTTTATTAAACGGTGGAGAATGCAGCTTGCATTCTGCAAATAAAAATACGTTCCTGGTTGCCCTTAGAGGTCTAATGCTCAGTCACTCACTCTGCCTGGTAAAAACCTGAGAGTCCTCTTTCTGGTTATCAGGTGGAAATTGCCAAATGCCTTTCTGCCAATATTTTGCCCTGTATATCTTGGCTTCTCATCTGTAGAATTTTGGCCATATTACAAAGTACATTTGTAACCTAGTTTTCAATCATTAGGTATTATAATAAACTATTTTCAGTGTCCCCTTAGTCCACGTGGGTGTCCAGTTCCCCCCCTCCCTCTTCTAAAATCATTCTTAAATTGTTGATATACCTGTGACCCTGGGAAGCACAAGCGCTGCGATAAGCAGCCACGATTTGGAATGAATGTCAAGGAGAAGAGAAATGAACGCTGCATGTTTGTAACCTTTTTTCCTGATTCACAAAATTGTGCAGCTTTGTGCATTAAGAAAATTATTTTACCACTGTGTTCAAGTTTTTCTGCTGTAGATCATAGGCATTTTAAGTGAGCAAAGAATTTGAAAAAGCTGTGTTTGTCAGAGGTTTTCTGTCTGTTTTAATCAAGAGACAACAATGAATCAACCCAGGTTGAATCTTCTTCTCTCAGAAGTAATTCCTTTTGATTTTTGGTGGTAGTAACTGCCACACAAGTCTCCTTAGGATCGCTGTCATGGTGCTTCTGTTTATACAAATAATATTTAAGTATAGAGACCTCTATGAAATACTAACTGAGCCATAAACTCATTGGATTTATTTTAAGAGTCCATTTCCTAATACGTAAAATTAATAATGATTTCCACACAGGAGGTATGTCAGGATGTAGCAGCTTGCATTGAAATGCTGAACGGTTGAGTGGTAAAGAGAATATCACTGCGTAATTAATCACTCACCTGGAAGTCTCTTCTTTAGTGTACAAAGTTTTTTACATGTTCTAGTCAACACCACACCATACTTTGTTCACAAAATGGAGAAACATTAATCATGCAGGGCCCTGCCTGCAGTCTGGGGTGATAACGTGGTGACTTAGAAATCCTCCTTGCTTTTTAATCAAGGAGAGAATGGATCTTTGGGTGGATCTTTGGAGCATGAGGATGATCGTAGGGACACACGTAGGGTGCAACAGAAACTCGTGACTGAGGACTCTGTGGCCATTTCCACAGTACACTGTTATAGTGCTATCATTCCACTTCCAACATCCTATGGAATCCTGGAGTTTGCAGTTTAGGAAGGGGCATTTAAAATTCTCAGCCAGAGAGCTCTTTGGCCTCAGTAAACTACAAACCCCAGAATTCCAAAGGATGTGGATAGTGGAATAACAGCACTGTAACAGTGTAGGGCAGAAATGGGCTCAGTTTCCTGGTGTTGTTTTGTTATACATACAAGCATGGCTTTGAATGGAAGTGAATGAGACTCTGGCAAACAAAGCAGCTTAGTCGCTTTCGTCAAATGGCCTGGCATTGCGGTCACTGTCCAGTTGAGTCTCTTATCTACTTCCTACCTGGGCAGGGGTATGACACCTGGTGAAGGGTGTGGTGCCTTGGAGCTTTGTGAACTACTTTTCCTTTCAACCCACCACTGACCTTCATCGAATGACTTTAGATTCTAGTATTATGAGAGGCAAAGAGTTAAGCTTTTCTTTGTCCATTTTTCCACACCATGCGTAATTTTATACAATGCTGTCACATCTCCTCTTACCTTATTTTAAAGCAAAACAGCCTTGGATATTTTAACGTTTCATCATGGCCAAGTTGCTCCAGCTTTTTTGAGGTGTAGTGACCATCATTGGCCTTGGAATTTGGCCCTGACATTAAATTAATTTAAAAAGTGCATTTAAAGAGACAGAGAAGTTCATGGGTGTAATTTTCCACAAAATGAATTTTTCTCTCTTAATTTTTTGGACATTTTAGAGGCAGGAAACCCTGCAGGTTTGGAGGATGCCGATGAGTAGTCTGGTTGTCACAAAATGGATTGGGCTCAGTGTCATTTTAATCATCAGTCCATAATAAGGTGTTTATGTAGTATATTTTCCACAGGATACATTTCATTGTAGACCTTTCCAAAGATTTTCTCAATAGTGGTAAAGTTAACATCTGTCTTGCTAGTGTGATTACTATGTGATGATTTGGGGTATACTTATGCAAAAGTTAATTATGTAGCATTGTAGTTGGGCACACCTACCTTGGAGCATACATTAAACTCCTTGTCTACAGACTGAGAAAAGATGGTGTATACGTTTTGATAACCATCTTCAAATACAGATCAGCTGCCTAAACTTACCAGATAAGAAATCTATCACACCTGTCATCTTACGTATTTTACTACATCTTATTTTTCTTCATGTTTATTTTTCTACATTTTGGCAATCAGAAACCAGCTTTCTTACATCTTTGCATCTTCTTTCATCCCCCAACTACTTAGCTGTGTGTGTGTGTTGCTTTTCCTGTTGCTTGATGTCATCTTCCCTTTTGGTGTTGAGAGATACATCCTGCTTCCTCTCTGCTGATGCTGTCACAATTGGTCTATATGTTTAACAGAGAGGAGAGTGCTTTGCTTTCAAAACAGAAACTTCTACCTTCAGGTTTGTCATTTTTCATTTTTACAAGGGAAGGAAGGTAGATGTTACTGACATCTTCATCTGAATAAAGTATCAGATTAGCTTAGTTTGATGCATTATGTAAGTTTTCCTCCTTATATTATAAAATCTCTGGACCTAGAGTGTCTGGTTCTCATACAAACCTCCCTAGTGCCATTTTTTTTTGTCATCTTGGTTTTTTGAGTATATTCCCAGGTGAGAACTTCCTTGTGTCTTTCTTAAATTTAGACATAAGACAGATGGTTATATATTTGGGTGTACTCCTGGATTCAATTTTGAGCCTGTAAGCTCAGATTTCAGCATTGGCCAGAAGTGCCTCTGGATAGTTAAGGCTTGCACACTAGCTGTGCTTGTTTCCAGAGGCGTTGGATCTTGCCACAGTGACATATGCCTTCGTTACATCCCGTTTGGATTACTGCAATATGCTGCGTGTGGAGCTGCCTTTGAATAGTGTTCACAAACTACATTTGGTCCAAAGAACTATAGCCAGATTGTTAACCTGGGCTGGCTGTAGGGAGTACACAATTCCCGTATTACAACAGCTCTACTTGCTGTCAGTATGGTTCCAGATACAATTCAAATTGTTGATTATTGACTGTAAAACCTTTTATGGCATGGGTCTAGGTTATCTTAAGGACAGTATTCTCAAATATGAACCTGCCCATGCTTTGAGATTTTCTGGGTAGATCCTTCTCTTGGTCTTACTACCATCACAGATAAATCTGGTAGGAACACAGGAAAGGGTCTTCTTGGTGGCTGCTCCCAGACTTCGAAACTTCCTTCCTAGTGAGATTAGACTGGCTTCCTCCTTGCTCCTATCTACCTAACCATGGCCATTGCCGCACTAGACTGTTACAGCGCTATTATTCCACTTTCAACATCCTGTGGAATCCTGGCGTTTGCAGTTTAGGGAGGGGATGGCTGGCCTCTCCCTAAATTGCAAACCCCAGGATTCCATAGGATGTTGAAAATGGACTAATAGCGCTATAACAGTCTAGTGCGGAAATGGCCCATGAGCTATCTGTTATAAGCAGGCCTTTGAAGTGCTCAGAGGGAAAGGGCCTTTCAGAAGGTGCTGCATTGTTCATTTGTTGATTTATTTTTAATGGTCAGGCACTGAACTGCTTTTAATTTTGTTGTTAGTTTAAGGATTTTTTTTTTATATATGATGTAAATTTTAAAGGTCTATCGGTTTTAACCTTTGTGAGCTTACTTCAGTTGCAGACTGGAAAAAAGGCAGGATATAATGGTGGCGGTGAGACTAGTGGTAACAACAACAATTTCTTCAGTTATTTCTGCTCTGCTGCTTGTTCCTTATTGTGGTGATCTTAATGATGAATGTGTATGTGTATATTCAAAAACTGTTGTAGCCCACTTTTCAGAAAGCAAGTGGCTGAGTGGCTTACATATAATCTGTGAAAACAAAACAGACGCTTTAGTCTTAGAGTCTGAATTTTGCTAGTTTCATATTGCAGTGTGTGTTGTGATATTCATTAGCAGTTTTAAGCATGATATTTGCCAATATTGATTATAAATAATGTTAGAACCACATCTTGCCTGCTTACTGTGTCTCACAGAATAATAGGTTTTCACTTCATGTACGATGTATCTAGCTCTTCTTCTTAAAAGCTGATTGGCGTTTGAATGGGGGAACACTTGAAGTGCTGAAAGACATAACCCATCTGAAATTAGCTGTTGTATCTCATGCTTCAATACTATTTTATGTCTAAAACTGAAAGAACTCGCAAGTGTATTTGCAGGGTTGTAAAATGGAGATTTGATTGAATTGCTACATGTCATGCAAATTCAGTAGCACCTTTATGAAGAGGATGAATATTTTTCTTGATTTACAGTCCTGTTTTCTGTACCACTGAACCATTTATATTTCTGGTGAAATACATCTAAACATGAGCTATTTTTGCATGTGTGGCCTGTTTGCAAAAGGTTAAGACCAGAAGAGAACCCCAAAAGGAAAGGAAAAAAAGTGCCTGTTTTTTTTGCTTTAGTGAAAAGTGTACTTCTGTACAAGAAGATTTTCTCATTTTCCTTGTGCTCATCTTTGTTGCTGGTATTAATTTAATGAATAAGTTCGTCAGTTGATCTCCTAGAGTGAGCAGGTCTTTCCACTCCTCTCAGACAGTAGAGTCTGGTTTTGAGTAGGTTCCAGCTCACACGGTTGCTTTTGCTCACCATCTTCAAGGTCAGTGGGATTCAGTGTTCCTCACTTCCTGTTCAACAGATGTTACATAATGGTTCTGCGCATTTTTTTAAAAGAAAGAAAAAAGAATAGTTGCTTTCACCCTGCATGTGACTGTGATATAATAAGACCGGAATATGTGCAGTTTTTTTAAAAAAGTCATCTGGCAAAAGGCTACACTTCTGTTTGGTTTATAGTTTGGTAGGATAGTTTTGCCTTGTTACCCAAGCATACTTCCTTTTTACTCAAGCGCATATGTCATGGCAAACTGATTTTCAATTCAGGCTATTGCATACTACATATATGGGAATCTCATTCATTGCAAATTCACAGAGAAAAGAATCCCAGTATGTAGAATTTCAGTATGCTAGGAAACTATTCTGAGATTAGCTTTCTATATGATGTACTAATTTGTAATGTACACATAAATTTTTTGTACTATACAGCACTGCTAACTCTAGCTTTCAGTCTGCCTTGTTTACCTCATCTTGGCTGTTTGTGAGAATGCATTTTTTGTGTTGTACAGAAAATGGAAATGTTAATAGTTGTCTTCAGTTTAGCTTTGTCCTGATAGTAGGACCTGGGAGAGACTCCCTGATGAAGTCTGCAAAGTTTGGGCAGGCTTCTGTGGTGAGAGGCAAGGCCTTCCTTTAGTGTTCAAGGACTTTGTGTCAAAGCACTTCTACCAGCATTTTGAATTGTGTCCAGAAAATAGTTCTTAATTAAAGTGCTTGAGACTGATGTGGGGAAGTTGTAGGCTTCTAGACGTTGGACCACAGTGTAGCTCTAGCCAGCTTAACCAGTGTTGAAGGGAGTGTTTCCTTTCTAGAAGACTACAAACTTTCAAATCCTAAGAACTGATGAGATGCATCATACCCTGGAAGCTCAGATTTGTGCATAGGTCTCTGAATCAGGATGGACCAAACCCGAAGTAGGGGCCAATTGCAGGGACAACATGAGAATTGGTAGTCAGTAGGACTGAAACCCCAGTTCATTGCTTCAGGATTTGAATTCACAGGTTCAGTACAGAGCTTTTGCAAAGCTTACTGCTACAGAAAGAGCTCTGTGAATTAAATTGGCATGCAACCCTCCCCCAACCATGCAGAAATACTTCTCTTTTCATGGCTCTTTCATAATTTTTGTACTGTGTTTGGTTTTAAGAAGCTGCTATATCAGTAACCTTAAACTTAAGCTTCTTTCATGGTACTTCTGTAAAAAAAAAAACAGGCAACGTAAAGACCAAACTTGAGATAAGGAACAAATAATTCATCCCCATCCTCAACAACCTGTGTTTGGTGCCAAGTATTGCTTCCCATCACTGGAATCCAATAGGGCTTTTTTGGCAGGATACATTAAAACAGGGTGGTGTTGGCCACACCTTAAAACTTTTCAACACTAGTGCTCTAAGGAACTATGAACCTATGTTACAGAACCAAAGCTGCCTAGGAGTTGAAATATCTCTTTCACCGTAATCCTGCTGAGATGTATGTCCTAAATAAAAGCACAGTGTGCATGCACAGGTGTGCAAATAACATTCCAGTATCTTAAAAATTGTGTTGCATGGCAGTATTCCAACCAGTTTGATCGAGGTTAACCTTTTTGTAGGATTAAAAGTTGAATACTTTTATAATGTGCCTGTTGTCATTTTTATCCATGCAAAAATTTAATTCTGCTCCACTTACATGTAATCTGATATTTCTTGCCAATAGAAAGGATCCAAGTTGTCGTCTTTGCAAGGGGCATTTGTTTTCTTCTCAAAAATGTTGTTGATTACACCGATTCTTCCCTTTGTATTTATTTTTTATTAGTCCTTTCTGAGTTTTTTATGCAGAGGTTTTTGTTGGCAAAAGCCAAAAAGCTTGGATATCTTTTTTCAGTAATAGAGTGCGAATGATAATTTTTACAGAGAAGTTCAGGAAGTAAATAATTAGTTCAGAGTAAAGGGCAAAAGCAATGGGAGCTATATATCTCAGCTCAAAAGAAATAGCTCTTTGGTAACTGAAAGATACCATTTGGTGGTGCCCATTTATTTATTCCTTTTTGTCTTGTTGGCAATCCAATTGACTGCATTTTAATATTGTGTTTTTCCTTTTACTAGGAACTAAAGAAAACTCAGTAATTTTGACCATGGGTTGTGCTAATAATACTTCTGTGGGTCTAGGAACTGCTTTTTTTGTATGTTTGTTATGTGGAGCTCATGTCATGCAGTGACGCATGTGTGCATACCTCTATGTACCACGTATGTGTATGTACCTTAAAGTTGCCTGTCAACTTATGGCAACCCCATGAATTTCATTTCATAGTGTTTCCTTAGTCAAGAAATACTCAGAGGTGGTTTTGCTAGTTCCTTCCTCTGAAACAGGATGGTAGTCTCCCACCCAAGTATTTATTAAACATTTTTTAAAATTAAAATTTAAACAAAAACACCTATACCATACAAAACAATATATCAAAGAAAAAATAAACACATAACTCTACAATTAGTAAACAGTCAAAACATGGTTAAACAAACAAAACTTAAACTCAGCAAAGAAAGAAAACTGCAATGAATTAAAGATTGGTCCCCACTTAACTTAACTTAAATCATTATATAAGCTTACTATTAACTTTGTTGCTCATTATATTTATACTCATTATATTTCAAAGCCTTTATCCAATACCTGAAATGAAACTATTTTAAATTCTAAATTTCTTAAACTTCTAAGGTTCAGCTTATATATTAATACCATTATTAGTAAATTCAAAGTATTATTCCCATCCAAATATTAACCAGGGTGGACCCTGTTTAGCTTCTAAGATCAGATGGGATCCGGTGCCTTTAGGGTAGCTTGAAACTTGCACACATTACGCAGATGCTTGGCAAGCCAATTTTTGTTATTTACTGTTGTGCAGTGGGAAGCATTAAGTAGAGGGGAAAGATGCTCAGGGTCTCACTTTTGAAGGTGCCCTCAGTCAACTATGGTTGCATAGTTGTACATCTAATTATAAAGATGAAAAAAATATTTTGCATGGGATTTTCTCTTAAATCTGTACTTACCAGATTTGGCCCAGTGAGCGTCTCCAGATTTGTTTGTTCTTTAATCTCTAAGAGCTACTTAACGCATAAATACAGTTGCTTTCATCCTGAGAGTGTGGTACCTTTGTTTTTGTTGTTTTTGTGCCGTGAAATTGTTTCCAACTTACGGTGAACCTATCACAGGGTTTTCTTTTGTTTAGAGGAGAACTTACCTTAGCCTTCCTCTGAGACTGAAACAGTAGGATTTGTCCAAAGTCTCCCACTGGGTTTCTGTGGCTGAGCAAGGATTTGAGCCTTGGTCTCTTGAAGTCCTAGTTCAACACTTAAAGCACTGGCTTTCCACATTGTCTTTCCAACTCTTTAAAAGCTAAGAATTTGCTTATAGCATGACTTTTTGAGAAGTACGGACACCTTATCAGGTGTGTGAAATGTTACCCAGCATAATGTTTGTGTAAACAGTGAGAACAAAAAGGAAATTAAATGCAGAAACCAACGATGCAGGGTTTGAGGGAAAAGTAGAACAGGAAGATTTTCTAATCTTCTGAATAATGTTACCTGATGTTTGATTTAAATGTTTTCTTCAAGCACATTCAAAGCTTCATGTAGAAATGAATTTACTGGAATATTTGTAGTAATGTAAGGAGAACAGCAGAAATAGAGAACAGAAAAAATAATTCAACTTGAAAGAACACTATTTTTAGGACACATAATAAAAAAACGAGCTACACCTGATATGTCTTGTGTAAACAAATTAACTTCCTTTTTGTTGAGGTTTAACTGCTTCAGCTTCACTGATTTGCTCTTTATTCTATGTTACAACTCTGTTTCAAGCTGAGAAAAATCTGATTCAGTACAACTAATTCAACAGCTCTGTTTCACTGAAGGATGGATTACAATAGAACAGGCCACGCAAGTGTAGAAAAAAGATATGATGTGGAGAAATTTTCATAGGAAAAAATACAGCATCAAAAAATTTTCTGTTGTGGAAATTTTTCTGGCTTTACATATCTGATAGAAACTACTGGTGGTGCCAATTACCTAGTTGGCCCTGGTGTGACGTAGAACCATTGCTTCAAATTACACAGATATTTTGATACACTAGATAACAGATCTGGTTGCTTACCTAGTGCCACCATAAAATTTCCTTCTCACCTCGCAGTCTACGGTCCTTCCTCCTTCCCCCTTACTCCTGTGATATGTACTGTATATGAACCTGAACTTCTCAGTAGCTTTCTGTGAAGCGGCCTGTACATTTGTTGGTTTTTAAATTGCTTTTATTTGCCAGCTCCCTTAAGTCTACATCTAAGGTGCGTGGCTCTTGCTGGCAGATTCTACTGAGCCACAGCTGGTGATGGTCCTAAGTCTGTGAAAAGGTAGATCTCTCTCTCTCTCTCTCTCTCTCGCTCTCTCTCTCACGCACACACGCACACGCACAGTTCCACAGGTAGAGTACAGCTGGGCGCGAACATCAACAGCAGCAATGGCTGGGTGGAGGGGTATTTACCTTGGGTTGGCTGTCCCAGGCAGGTGTTTCTGGGGCTTCCTCTGCGGGCAGAAAGCACTGGAATCAGACGGAGGTGGTGATGTATCACCTCCAGTGTCACTGGCACTGTGGACTTTATTTTCAAGAATAAGGTAAAGAAGTCTAAATTGGTTTCTGTTGGCATGCTTGCCTGACACATCTCGATTTACTTTCAGACCTGGTAGCAGAGAATCCTAAGACTCTAGAGACCAGGGTTTGAATTCCTGCTTACCTGGAAAGTCACTGGGTGACCTTGGGCAAGTCACACTCGTTTTGCCTGAGATGAAAGCAAAGGCCAGCCCCCTCTGAGCAAATCTTGCCAGAAACCCCCCCCCCCCGTGATAGGTTCACTTTAGGGTTGCCATAAATCAGAAATGACTTAAAGGCACAGTTGTGCATAGCTGTTTTAATCCACCAGAAATAATTGTTTTCAGTTATAGTATTTTAAAAGCAAATGTAGTTTTGAAATCAGTACCGGATAGTTCTAATTATATAACCGGCCATAGATGTTTAGCTGCTGCTTGAGCATAGTGTGTAATCTTCAGGACTAAGGTGACCTTTTTGACTTAAGTGTTTAAATTTAAACTTGGGTTAGGCATTTGTCTTTTACTTTATTCTTTGAGTTGTCTCTTGCTCAAGATTTTCTGAAAGCTTGTCTTGTTACTTCATGTCTGAATGTTGCTTTATCTTGTACAGTAGCAGTAAGTTGGCGCCATTCCAACTTTTTTCCTGGAAATCTGCAAATTCTCCTATTGATGTGATGTGTGTAAGCGAGAGGTGGTGGGTGGGATAGGGTAGAGCAGAGAAAGGAAGCTATAATGAAGTCTATTTTATGGAGGATGATGTCAGTGACAGGGATGGAGTTCTTAAAAGAACATTTGAGTTTGGTCTCTAGTGTTTCTTTTCAATGGATACTGTTCTCTTGAAGACGTTACGTAGAGTCTGCTGTAGAAGAAGGCAATTTGGTGACCTTGCTGTGTCATCTATTCATCTTATATAGCACTATTGTACAATCTTAGGAGAAAAAAAATCCCTAACTAGTCAGTTCTTATGATACTTTTAACACAAACATGCGTGTAAAGATTGTTGGAGTGCAAAGCAATAGTTCCCTAGAT
This sequence comes from Cyclura pinguis, assembly GCA_030412105.1. Lineage (NCBI taxonomy): Eukaryota > Metazoa > Chordata > Lepidosauria > Squamata > Iguanidae > Cyclura > Cyclura pinguis. The sequence goes on from CM059601.1 coordinate 5,318,102, forward strand.
TTTTGACGCTTGGTCTATACTTTTGTTGGTAGTAGGAAGACAGATGAAAATTGGAAGCATACCTCACTATTATACAAAAAATGGTGGATGTGGTTGCTTTGTTCCATGTGTAAAGTGGTGGACACATCTTTGGTGGCGTCATCTTTCAAAGCACAACTGAACCTTGCAAGAAGCACACTGTTGAATCTGAGTTCTTCAGCGCTCCTTCACACTCCCCTTAGTGCCCATGCAGCTAAAAGTCTGTCAGCTAGACAGAGGACTGGGAAATAAAATGGAAGCTGAGAAGGAGTTTAAACATTATGTAAAAAGGAGCTTCTTTGTCAGAGGCTTTGTTAGCTGAGATATACTTTTGTTCTGCTTGGCTCTAACTAAAATACCCTAAAGACACTGGATCCCATCTGATCTTGGAAGCTAAGCAGGGTCAGCCCTGGTTGGCACTTGAATGGGAGACTGCCAGCAAATACCAGGTGCTGTGGGCTATATTGCAAAGTAAGGAACTGGTAATAGCCACATCTGAGGATTCCTTGCCTAAGAAAATGCTATGAAGTTCATGGGGTTGCCATAAGTTGACAGGACGTGTGTGTGTATGTGTATGTGTGTGCGCGCATGCAGATGCCCACCCACCCAGCCTTGCATTCTCCTATAGAAGCCTGCTTGGGTTTTGAGATCTTCAGGGGAGGCCATTCTTTCTATCCCGTTCCTTCACAGGTATGCCTGGTGGGAACGCAGGAGAAGACCTTCTTAGCAGGTGCACCCAGGGTATGGAATTCTCTTTCTAAAGAGGCTGGATGGCTCATTCGTTGTTGTCTTCCGGTAGCAGGTGTAAGCCTTTTTTGTGTCAACAGGTATTTGTGGGAACCGTCTGTCTGTGGAGAAAAGGCTTTTAATACTGTGCTGTGTTGTCATTGCTGCTTCCTGGATATGTTGTAAATTGCTTTCAATTCTACGGACAGTTTAATTATGTGTTTGTAGTGATGTAAGTTTTTGCCTGTAACTTTTTCATTTTTGTAAACCACCTTGAGTACCATGGTAAGAGGGGATGTGATAGAAGGAATGACCAAGAATTTTTTTTTTTGGGTGACGTCTGAATTGGCTCAGTATGATATAATTAGTGGTGTATGTGCATGTTCGTTTGTCCTTTACAGCAGGGTTGAAGTTGTGTGGCCCTGTGAATGCTATTGAACTGAATTTCCCAGCATACCTCAGCATTGTCTACGCTGACCGATGGTAGCTGCAGTTCTGTTCAGCTGCCCCATAATATACAGGATGGCTGAAAATTATCTGAAAATTATCTTCAGAGTTTCAATTCTGTATATGATTGAAATTGTAAAGATAATTTTTGAACACACTGTATATAGAATTACCAGTGTATGAACAGAACCTCTATCTGTAGATGTTTAACATACTGAGGAACATTTTTGGTTTTAAGTTTCCAAGCTTATTTGGCCTGTTAAAGCTCCAGTAATTCCCCCCTGTTCCTCCTGGTATAGATGATCCATCTGTTTTGTAATGTATTTTCACATTAATGCATGCACATGTAGATATATATGCCATACAGTGCTTTCCAAAGGTACTGCAATGTTGGTTTTATGTGATATGTTTTTGATAATTTGATGTGAATATGCTCATGTAATGCATAGTGATGTTAGCTGAACAGATACTAAGACTAGGAATGGTGTGGTATAATTCAAGAGAGTGGGAGATGTCTTGGTCCACAATGTGATTAAGTTACATTGTCCAAAGTATTTGTGCTGATACCCAAAACTTCTTCTCTAAGAGATGGTGATACATTTGTCTACGTGATATTTGTCTTACTCATTTTTGAATGCAACAATGTGACAGAATTAGAATACAATCTACTTCTAATTTACTTCTGAGTTAATTGGACTCTGACAGGTAATTTTTTACCTATTCACAAGAGTGTCCAGGCCCTTTTCATAGTATGGTAGCTTGAATTAGCTTTCTGTAGAGTGCTTAATAGCAAAGGCTGATTTAAAACCTGTTCACTAAAACCATGATTTCATTTAGTTGTGCCAGGTCTTTTAAGCTGACTGAGACATCCATTTCACTCCACACCAAAACTATCTTGCAGCATTTTTTAATTTAGTTCAACTTATTTTAGCCAGCTTCGCTCAGTGTGTACTCTTTGCCTGAAAAAGAAACTTGCTTAAGCTGTTGGCTGGGAGCCTGAAGTAAGGAAGGGTTGATTGAACTGATGGAAGAGAATCTTACAAGAAGCAGCAGGGACAGTGAACCCTGTAAACTGAGGACGGTGTCCTGAAGCTGATGTTCCATCTGGGTTTCAACTTCAGTTTCCATTGATTGGCCTGTTCCTTTGTAGCCCATCCTTGCTCTCATGCTGAATTAAGGAGTTTGGCACATTATCATCAAGCCAAACAGAGTTAAATGTACCTTAGATTTAGATGTTTGAGGCCCAGCTCTTCACACCATTAGTCACGTAGGTAGATTGTGGTTGCTGCGTGCCTTCTAGTCATTTCTGATGTGTGGTGATGCTAAAATGAACCTTTCATGGGGTTTCTTGGCAAGATTTGTTGGGGGGGGTCTTTGCCTTCCTCTGAGGTGGAGAGAGTGTGACTTGCCAAGCGCCGCCCAGTGGGTTTCTGTGGCCAGGGGGTGGGTGGGGTTCAAACTTCTGTCTCTAGAGTAATAGTCCAACATTCGAACTACTATTCCATGCTGGCTTCCAATGTAGGTAGGTAGGTAGCCACATAGGTATATTTATATAATTTTAGGTGTCTGTGCATATTAATATAATTGGTAAAATAAGTACAAATAAAAGAGCAGATGTCTTTGGAAAGGATTGAATCTTATATTTTTCCCAAATTACTACCATCCCTATGTCACGTTAAAACATGCTTGAATTTGCAAGAGGGAAATAGTTGGATTGAGAGTGTACTGTCAATGAAGGAGTAATTGCCATACTTGAAGAATTTTATGAGTTGAAAGTTGCTATGAAGTAAGTGGAAATCTGACTTGCATTCTACTGGAGCAGAGAAAATTAGAAGCCTATTAAACACAGGCTTTTCCTTATAAGGACCACTGTTCATGCTTGCCTGCCTATGTGACAGCAGTCAGAGCAGCCGTTCAGATTTGTGGAGTCACTCATTTTGCTTACTTTAATAGGCAGGGCCCCAGTTTTGGTTTTTTGCTTTTGTTTTTTTCCGTAAAACGGAATAGTGTTTCCAGGGTTCATTTGAGAAGCTTGGCCATTCTAAACCATGTTGTAGTTTTAAGTGAGTATTTGCTTTAGATTGTTTGCAGTTCTAAAAATACTTAGTTGTGACTTAGCTGCTTAGTCGGGCATTCAGTATAGAGTCTTGAATCAAACATTAGTAAACAAAATGATGAGGCTGCAGAAAATCTGTATCAAGATGAGTAAAACAGAATGTTATGGTGCTATTACCTCTTCTCTGGGATGCCCAGGGACAAATTATTTTACTTGGAATTCTGTTGTGCTCATTGAATTAAAGCGGAAATTTTACATATCCTTTAGTAGGACATATATCCACTGAAATCTGATGTTTTACTTAAGAGTAAAATGTACTGTACAGTTTGCAATTCTTATTGCATACATTATAAGCTGATTGGAGAACCTATTAAATTTTGCTTCTCAGATGATAATTATAATATAGGCATTTGGATGTAAAGAGCTGAATTACATTTACGTAAGGTATCAACAGGAACCTTGTTTTCAAAATCATCAGCTTGCATAGTGCTTTACCTTTTAAAAAGTTTCAGAAGCTTGCTTAACTGTCAATTTTAACTGTGAGAGAGATTATATCCTTCTTAAGGCAAAGAATCTAAGCACTCCTCAGTTCTCACAAGGACGTAGAAGCTGCTGAGCTCTAACCCAGATTATCCTTCTTCTGTGAAGTTTATTTTTAGATTTAACATTCTTATCTATAATGTAGGTGATTTTCCATGGGAGGTTATATTTAATTCTCAGTGCCTTTTAATGTTCAGGATTTTTGTTTATTCTTGCAGCATCTCTGTGCAAAGAGGTCATTTCTTCATTTTATAGATAGAAAACTTAATTGGTAGGTGAGGGTGAAGAAAGAACTTAACAAAACCAGTTAACAAGACTATGGCTTGTTCAGGAAGCCACTGCCTAGAATACATGTGGCTTGGCTAGAGCTGGATTTTTAACTTTCCCATGTAACCTAGGCTACTTAAGAAGTGACCATTTTCTTTAATCTGATAGGCAGTGTGATGCTAGAGGTATATTCTTCTGTGTGGGGGGCTTGAGAATTAATAACAGTGATACCATCTAGCAGGAACAAATCTACGTGATTTCTAGCACATATCCTTTGGCATAACCAGTGCAGTAAGAACACCTTACAAAAGTGTGGAATTTTCTTTCTTCTATAAGTGAATTTGTGGAATAAAACTTTTACTATAATGTAGTTTTTTTAAAAAAATGGAGAATAGCTTATAAGTTTATTTTGTTGGCTGGGTGCACTAATTTGACCATCCTGGGGAAAGGTAGGGTATAAAGCTCTGTGTCGTTCTCATAGCTGGATGGATGCCAGCTAGGGATGAAAAGAGCTGAGAGTTCCTTTTAAAGAAAGATTTGTGGGCAGGAGAAGTGGTATTGTTTCACAGGAGGTGTTAAATCTTGTGGTTTTAAAATAAACCTAGGTCAAAAAAAGATTTCTGCAATGGTCAGCAAGGAGGAAGGCATGAGATCATCCTGCCCTCCTGTTTCAGGAAATCCTCCAAGCATGGAACTAGGCAGTATTTATGACAAGGGACCTTATTTCAGTGCTTACAACACTGAAGAGGAAAACACACAGAGCAAATGTTTCTCTGGTTGACCCGGAGACTTGCGAAGTTCAGAGTGGGAAAACAGACATTTCTTCCTATTTTATTGGGTCACAAAATCATGTTAAAAAGATCAACCAGAGTTTGTTCTTTATATTTACTGTGAGGACAGGATCCCGAGATGAATCATTCTGTAGGTCAGTGCTACTTCCAAGCTGTGGTGCTGGAACTTTGCCAGTCCGCAAGCCCCTGGCTGTGTGTCTACAGCATGTTTTCAGAAAGCCGTGCAAATGAAATAATAATATGTCAGAAATATCAGGGCACATTGGGAAAGAAATATTGGTCTGGCATATCAGGTGGCTTGAGAGGCACAGCTACAGGGTTGTCTGGGGGCTTGTACCAATCAATAGTTTTGCTTTGTTTTATTTTTAATTAGCAGAGACTTGTAACATATCTTAGTTGTCTTTTGCCAGTTCTCTTACTTCTGAATGGGTTTCCTGTACAACAGTAGAGCTAGTGATTCAAGAGAAAGGAGGCAATAGCACTCTTGGGGACATGGAGTTGGTCAACAGATCTGATAAACAGATGCAGGGGAAAAAAGGATGAAGCATTAAAATGTTTACTTTTATAGTACCAGAATTCTTATTTCATCAGTGTGCGTGGTGTTTTACATAGTTTTGTAACCAAAAAATATGTCCCTGTCCACAGAGGACTTACAGTAGCAAATGGATAACATAGAAGTATGCAGAGGATGGACAGAGGTGACAAAGAATTGAAGAGAATCTGAGTGTCCTATATCTAATATATGTACATATGTGTAATATATGTGCTTCATAAATTTGTCCAGAATTTGGTGGATTTCAATTATACTTGGAAAGCTTGATAGATTCCTAGGAAATACGATAAATGATTGAAATACTCTCAGGCTGTATTAACTACGAATAAGGGTTCCATGGCAATCTGGTAATGGTATCGTCGTCTTCTGATAATTCTTATCACCATGATCCCATCGTAAGTAGCAAGGTGGGTAACTACCAGGCAACCAACATTATTTCATGTAGCTCTAAACTTGAATGTATGATTCCTCAATAACAGATATGCCATGTATTTTATGGGGGTGGGGAGGGGGAATTTTCATTCCATCTACCACTCCCCTGCCTGCAGCAGTTACCTGTCTGTTGCTTGATCTCCGTTTTTGGAACTCGCCGTACTTCGTAACACTGAAAGAGTGTAGTTTCATCTCAGTTATATGAACTCTGTTCAACTCAGCCGGATAAAGGCTTTCTTGTGAACCTTGCTGTGTGAGCTCTGCTAGAGCACAAAGTCTAGGCAGAGGCTGCTGTGAAAAGAAAATGAGTCACTGACTTAATTGAAGGTGGACCGAGCAGCTGCTCATTCCATGTAGCTGCTCTCCCAATCTCTACGAACTTGTGAGCAGGAGCTCTCAACGGGGAGAGTAAACAAAGTTCGAGTCGATTATTTGGGTTCTCTGCCACTGCCTATACAGACTAAAGAGTCTTGGATGGTCTGTGCACTGTTTGTTTTCCTTCCGGAAGGCTATTCTTGCAAAAAATATAGGCTGGTTGCTGTGAAAGTCCTCGGTCTGGCTTGGAGGTCTACAGCAGGCCTTCACAGTCACGTCACTGGTGTTGCTCTCTCCTGTGATTTTCACCAAATGCTCTCAACCCATGTTTCAAATCAGGGATTTCCTCACAGGTGTATACCTCTTTTATAAAATGTTACTTGTCCTCCTTTCCTGTTCAGTCTATTGTTTCTGAATAGTTATACACATCAGTTACTATCTTCCAGTTAGTAGCCTCATTTCGCTGAGTTTCAGTAATGCCCATGAAATAATATGTGCCTTCCTGTGTTAAACGTTCCAGTTCATTATTTCCAGTGCTCTGTGCACTAGTGTAGAAACATCTGATTCCCTCCAACTGGTCCCTTATTGTTTTTTCCTACCTGCAAGTTAAATGTCAATCAGCGGCGTGATGAGGTAACGAGAAAAGCTGATGCTGTTCTAGCCTGCATCAACAGAAACACAGTGTTCTGGTCAAGTGAAGTAATTCATTCTCGTCTGCCTTCAAGTCATTTCTGCAGGGTCGTAGCCCATGCTCAAACCACTACACCATGCTAACAAGACCACTGTATTCTGATTTTGAAAGCCAGCATGGTGTGGTGGTTTGAGCATTGGACTGCTATCCTTGAGACCAGGGTTCAGTTCCCCACTAGGCCATGGAAACCCACTGGGTGACCTTTGGCGCATCAGACACACTCAGCTTCAGAAAAACCCCTGATAAGGTCACATTGGGGGTAGATGTAATTTGGAAATGTCTTGAAGGCACACAACCACAGCGTTCTGATTTCAACCAGAGGTTAGGAAGAACCTCCTGATGCTAAGAGCTGTATAACAGTGGAACAGTCTACCTTGGAAGTCTGTGGAATCTCCTTCAGTGGAGCTTTTCAGACAAAATCTGGAGAGCCACCTCACAGTCATGCCTAGTCGTGGATGTGACAAACCTAGGGAGGCATAGCCAGCAGAGCCACCCTAGCAACAGAGAGGATTTAATTTGATTGGTTCTCTGACAATAAAGAACCCAGGTTAGCCAGAGGTTTACAGCAGACTATAGCCAGACTATAGGTGGGCGAGTCAGCAGAACAGAAAAATAATGGGAAAAGGGTCTAGAGAAGGAGTTGCGAGGGAGGGAAGAAAGTTAAAGGCTTGTTGACATAGGAAAGTGTTTGCCTGTGAATGTCTGGACGTCCTCTTCTCTTTGACGTAATGAGTTACCCAATACTTTTCCTTGTTAGTTCTTTTAGTAAAGATTTTATTCTATTTTTTAAGAGCAGCCTCCATACAGTGTTTATTTATTTTGAGCTCAATTACACACACTAGCACAAGTGACACATTCATTTAGGATAAACCTGAAAATCCTTTGCCCTATATCCACAAGGGTTGTGGGCTTAGAGAAGGAGAAGGCTGATTAAGTGTGGAGGAGCCGGGGATGGTAATTATATAAAAGGGTGCTGCTCTTGCAAGGAGGGAGAATAAAGAGCAGCCCTGACTGGCCCAGATCTCCACGTGACAGTGGATTCTTGCACTGGCTGGGCGTTGGACTAAATAGCTATTGGGATCCCTTCTGACTGAAGCTATGATTCAGCACCAGTCATATGATGTGGTTCAGGATATGTGCGGCCAGGCTTACCACTGCAGTAAATAGGTAAAGCTGCATGCCCCCTTTGCATGTGCTTGCAAGACTTTGCTACCAAAAATATATAGTCCAGGTCAGGTCAGTACAAATCAGCCTAATTCCAGTTGTGTCACAAGTACAAAGCAAGCGCTAGAAGTGTGTAACTTAAGCAGGTGAGCCCAGTTGCAGCCTGATTATAAAGTAACCTTATAATATTGTAGTCTGCAGTAGGTCTTAAGAAATTAGGCAGGTAGAAGACATTCTATAAAATGTGATTTAAAAAATCCACCAAGTTTGAGAGTCTTTGGTTAATGGCAGTTAATCTAGGGTACAGAATTTAAAGCTTATGCAGAACACATATCTCCACATTACAAAGCTCACTTGTTTAAAAAAAAAAGTCAGAATTAAGATTAACCACATACTGTAGAATTCAGAAATATGCCAGTAAGGGCTGTGGATTTCTTCTTCATGGCCCTCAGACGTGGTGGATTTGTTGTAGCTGTTCCTGTGATGTTTCAACTTCCTCTTTCCCTTTACATGCACACACCCTTTCTTATAAACACAGGTGTCCGCTTTCTTGGGTGTGTACACCTCCTTACCTGTCCACCTCGTCTCAGGGTTGTGCAGCAGTGGAATATTGTCTGCTGGAGAGAGCCTCAGATGACCTGGCTTAAGACACTACTCTGGATCCAAACTGATCTGGAACTTGTGATTACTTCCACTGCTTTCCCAGAATCACCAAACAGATAAGTTGACTGGGATGTGCTCTTGTCAGGTGACCGCCTCTGCGATTTTAGAAGCAGATCTGTTCATTTTAGGTACATGCAGTTGTTAAGCTCTTATATTTCTACTGTTACCTTTTCTTCCCAAATATATTGGACATTTTGCTCGTGTAGTGTACATACACTTTGGACTGCACAGTGCACACATGTGTGCAGTACATGCATATAAAAGCTAAAAACATAAATAAAGGGGAATCAGAGTTGATGAGGACAAATTTTTGGTTTAAGAAACAATATTACTTCTATTGGAGACTGCCAGTGCTGTATTTCAGAGGAAGCAACTGCCAAAAAACCAGTTCTTGACTATTCCTTGCCTAAGAAAACCTTGTGAAATTCATGGGATCACCATAAGTCAGCAGGTGACTTGAAGGCACATTCATACATACAAATTATCATCTGGTGTTGTCAGAATCAGAGAGCAAGAACTACCAGAGTCCGTTTTTTTAAGATACGACAAAACCTAAACGTGTTTAGAGTTGAAGCAGTTTCTTCCCTGAGGAGTTCTGTTTGTTGCTTGTGGGTAAAAACATTGGCTCTGAATTACTGGTCTTGTGGAATTCATCCAAGGAAAAAATGTGGCCCAGTTGATTTCCCACTGAGAAAGACTTTAGGGTCAAAATATGCTCAGCAAATTGAAATTTTAACATTTAATGTTCGTGTATTAGGTTGTTGTGCCAGTTCCATTATTATTTGTTTGCAAACTATCTCTCTTCTGATAATCAGCATTTTGGTTTTTAAAGTCTTCTTCATTATAATAGGGATATTTCAGTAAAAATGTAAAAGTATAGTATAGTTTTGGGGATGGATTTTTGATGTCGCCGTTGTCAAGACAAACTTTCCTTCTTTTTTTCCTTTACGTAAATGATACTCTTTCGATAGATTTTTTTTTATTATTTTTGCATGTTCCTGTTTCTGCTTCCGTACTGTTTACTGTAGATGGAACCTCCCTCTGCCACCCCCCAGTAAGGCAGGGAGTTCCCATTTCTCTGCTTGGTGTACAGAAGGAGGTGTCTCCTATCTTCCTGATACTTCTACTTTACAGAGAACTGTGTGCTGCTGCTGGTGCATGACGGGTGTACACAGATGTGTATATGAACGCTGTGCATGTATGAGTTGTTACATTCCTTTTTATCATTGTTTTCTACTATTACGGTTCTCTAAAACTCATTTTTTCTGCAATCCTCTCCACAATTCAGAAAACACTTGTAACTATTTTTAGAAACTGACTATGACAGTGAAATGTTGTTGTTGCAAGGAAAGGAGTATGATTTTGGAGGAGTTTGGCAGTTGGTTAGATAATCTGTGTTGAGTCACTTTTATTATCCTCCTTGGCTTCCATTTTACAAAGTACTGATTTCTTTTTTAGCCACATACATCCTGTTTGTATTCCATTGTGTGGTGGATTGTACTCCATTCATCTCACTGCATTCAGTCTCACACTGTGTATTGCTTCTTTTCTTTTTCTTTTTTTTCCAGATTTGTCACGGAACAGACTCTCAGAGCTGCCTGCAGAAGCTTGTCTTTTTGTTTCCCTCGAGAGCCTTAATCTGTACCAGAATTGCATTCGCTATATTCCAGAAGCCATTCTGAATTTGCAGTCATTAACATTTCTGAATATCAGGTAACCAAGACATAATACTGGTTGCATCCTACATTATGCAGTTCTTCACTCATCAGGCCAAAGTGATGCACTGTTAGGGGGAGAGTGTCTGCGGGAAAGGCAAACCATACCTCACATTGCAGGGGCTAAATTCAAATAAAAACGTTGGCTGTGATTCAAGGAGTTGTTTCAGCGTGGCAGGACATTCCAGATTTCCTGTGCTGACAGCGTCTCCTTGTATTGTATTGAAGGGCTGTTTGGTAAGTCCTGACTTTTCAGGTCATTGTTCTTGTTCTTGGAGTGTGATGTATGGGGGGCTGCAGCTGGGTAGATATGGTGGGATGGTGATAAAGTCAGAAAATTGCCCTTTAGGTTCCTTTTCATATTCATTTAAAGTCTTCTTAGCATGTGGTCTGGTAGAACCTTGAATCTCCACTGATTTTATTGTAATGTGCTCTAGCATATTAAATGGTGAGTTCTGTAGTGCTGTGTATTATTTCAAGAAGCGTTTTGTGATGTTTGTGTAGCTAAGATAATGAAAACAATGTAAAAATAGGTCATAGAGTTTGCTTTGGCATTGTAGTTGGGTCAATTCAGTTGTGCCTGGTTTCCTTTGTTTTTTACAATGAGTTTTTAAAAAAAGGGTGTGAGTCAAAGGACAACTTCCTCTTTTTGTGCGTTTCAAAATATTATTATGTGCTGCCATTGACGCTAGGCAACCTAGTGCTTGAAGAGAGGATTTTGTAGTGGGAAGTTCAGATTTCTTTCATTAAAAAGAATAGTTTTTTTTCTCCCTTGATAGTCTTAAAGCCATTCTCCTTCAGTGGAAGGGAGTATCTTGGGGATGGGCTATTCTTCCCCCTTAATCTCAAAGGTAGAACTGTTAAAATCTCTAAACCTCAGTTAGAGCACTACACTCAACTTCCCACTGGTGTCAAAGCATAGAGGCAAATATGACAGTCATCATGACTTTGTCCCGTGGTGTAACATGACACACGACATGGTAGCTGGGCTGGAGGATAGGGTAAATTCTGGACAGAGCTCACCATCAGAAGGGGCAAGATTAAGCTTCTCCACCTACATCATTCATTGCCAGAGTAATCGAGATGATCAGGGAATGCACCCAAGTGATTTGCTGGTGCTTGCAGACTGTAAACGTATGGTTCTCAGACCATACCTGCAATGTCCAGGTGCCCTGGAAAACCTCTGTAGTTCTTACCAGTGCTCCTGAACTTGTTATCCAGCACCCATTCCTGGCTTCACGGTTGTTGAAACAATTCTTTGGTACTGCAGATTTCAATTACTGACAAAATATTTCTGTCTGAAGTAGTTCCTTAAGAGGAGACATTTTTTCTTAGTCTTTCAGTGACTCCAAGGTCCATGGTTTACTGCATAGGAACTGAGCAGTGAACTCTGATCACAAAAGGCCCTGTTATATATTTTTCGTGAATGTTCACAAATTTTAATGACTGTGATTGATCATGAAAAATGCTGAACTTTAACCTTCTCTGTTAAGAAAGTGTTCTGTGTCTTCTACAGTGTGGCATGATTCTGAGCACTAGTTTTCAAAAATTAATTTGCTTTAATACAAGACTCCTACAGCGTTCTGGAGTTGATTTTGTTGTCCTTTTGTCCTGACTTCAAACAAAATAAATGAATAGAATGGCATTACCTGGATGTTTGCAGGTGCCAGATGTGTATAGTTGTTGTTTTTGATATTGTTGTTGTTTTTGATATTGTTCCTGTTGTTGCATGCCTCCAAGTCCTTTCCAATTTATGGTGACCCAAGGGCGAACCTGTCATGGGGTTTTCTGGGGCTGGGAATTTGTGATGTGCCCAAGATTACACAGTGGGTTTCTGTGGCTGAGCAGGGAATCAAGCCCTGGTCTTCAAGGTCATAGCCCGGTGCTCAGACCACTACACCACACTGGCGCCCTACCTGTCCATTATTTGTACCAAAGTCTTCAGGAAATCAAAAGTCCATTTCCTTCACCCTTTGTTTGGAGGAGAGATTTTTTAGACAGAGGAACGGTGCTGCATTTGCCTATGAGAATCAGGTCCTCTGAGAGTTGCTGGTGGCCTGGCAGCAGACTCAACTAGAAACCTTCTTAAAGCAGTGTCTGGGAGGCAAGTGCTGGGGCAGTGGTACAATTCTAGATTCACCTTCAGAAAAGAAAACCCTGCACAGTAGAGAGTGAATGCTCTTCTCAGTAGCTTATTCCATTGCACGAAAAATGGTAGGCATATTTTTTGGAATGGGAAGAGGGCATCGTGGCCGATCCAACTTGTTTCAAAATTTGTGTTCTTCGAAGGATTTGTGTAGAACAGTTTCTGTCTGCCAATTTTTCAAAGTTATAGTTGAAGTTGAGAGGATGGTGTTTTTCCTATAACTGCTTTTCTTGATTCAGTACATTGCCCCCGTTTTTGTGGAACTTTCTACATTCTAGTTTTGTTGACCATTAGCATTAACAGTTCTTGCTGAGGGATTTGAAGTTTTCAGTGTGTCAGATGTCTTTGTGGCAATATATTCTATAACTGTTGAGTTGGATGAGCCCATGCCAAGGTGTTCTCTTTCCATTTGAAAGGAAAAACCTTCAAGGGATGTTCAGTGTTTCTTTCTCTAGCCTTAAGAAAAAAAAGTGCAACCACTATTCTGTCACTTGCACTTGCTTAGTATAAATAGTTGTAAACATAAGCATCAGTTCAGTAATGGCACACCTGAATTTTAACACAGTTTTTTTGGGGGAGGGGGTGCTATTACTTTCCTCTGCTGTGGATTTTATGTTTCTCTTGAGCTGTTAATAGGTTCTGTTTTGGGCTTAACTTTTTTTATATTTACTGGTTGGTTTGTTCTTTTATGTTCTGTTTGGGTGAAGATAACGTTGTATGAAAGCCCAGCTAGACTGTGTTTTCCCCTTTAGATTCTTACTGTCTTCAGTCCTAATGCTACTAGCTTCTAGCTGCATGGTTCCATCCTTCTAGATAGGAGAAACAGGCATACAGAGTGAGATTTTAGATCGGATATGAGCTTAGTGCAACCCATGGGCTGCATGCAGCCTTCAGACCCCACTTCAGTGGCTCCTAAAGTCCTCCATCAGTCCCCCAAAGTCAGCCATCCTATTTTTTAAAAAACAGCACGATTTTCAGGCAGTTTTACCCCAAAGCCACACAAAAAGTGTCCCAAGTTTGTGACAACATACAGAGATATCCCCACCTCACTTTCAGAAGCATCCCAGCATCCCACACTAGTCAGATGATGTTATTTCCTGTTGCCGTTTGAGAGAGATTGCAGAGGAAATTGCGGTGTTTGTGCTTGTTATGGGGCATTATGGGATTGGTATGTATATATTTCACAAAGGTTTCCAAGCTTCCTTTGTTTCCCTTTGTTTCCAAAGGGGAAACAAAGGGCAGCCCTGTCTAGTTCCTCTTCTGAGATCAGATTCTTCTCTTCTCTTCTCACAGATTTATCTTATCTGTGCCTTTGAATGCCAGTATAGTTCTTTAATTAAGTGAATAGTTCTCCCATGTCCATTTTCTGTATGACTTCAGCTAAAAAGACATTCAAGTCTGTCAAATGCTTTGTGGGCATCCAGTGACATAATTGCTAGAGGTTTGTTAGATTGTTTGCAGAAATGTATTGTATGCATCTGTCTGATAAAGTCTGAAATCTGTTTTCTGCGTATAAAACCTGCTTGATCAGCTTTAATCTAGTTAGTTATGAATGTATTAAGTTAAGATTCTGTGATGGAGGTTATTACTTTGACAACTTGGTTTATCAATGATACTGACTTATAAGATTCAAGTTTATGAGGGCTTTTCCATGGTTTTAATATCAATGTTATTTTTTATTTTTTTTAAGAGTATGGACTTTCTCCCTCTGCCAAGATATCATTGAGCAAATCAAGAAGGTTTGATATTAGTAAATCTTTAAATTTTTTGTAAAACTCTCAGTAAAACCATCAATTCCTTTTTTGAAAAGTTCTACAAATTGCATGATTTATTTCTTTAATCTAGATAGGGAGTTTAAAATGTTTTGATGGTTTTCAGAACTCTTAGTATTTTGTAAGCTACAAAAATGTGGATTTTTTGGGTGAGAGGAGAATCACATCTGTATAATTTCTCAAAGTATTTCCTAAAATATGCTCCTATCTTTTTTGTGCCCCAGATTTGATCTCTGTCTTCGATTTTCATCAGAGGTATTGCTGACAGTAGTTTCTTCTATTTTGAAGCATGTGCTAACAATTTAGAATTTTTATTTCCTTTTGTTTTAAGTTTAGTAATGAGGCTGATTTTTTAAATTAATTTCTAAACATTTCAGTTCTGTTCTTTTGCATAAAAGTTGCTTGTAAACTTTGATTTCTCCTTGTCTTTTGTGATGCTTTTCTAATTTTTCAGTTCCCAGTGTTTATATTTTTCTACATTTGTGATTCTTTGATAGTTGAAGTCTCGCTAATGCATATACCTCTGATCACCACTTTGATGGCATCCTAGATATTTGCCTTGGACATTTCTTTAGCTTCACTGAGGTTAAAATATTGAATAATTTCATTTCTTATTTTGTCAACATTAGGGATGTGTATAAGCAAGTGAACTGGTATTCTCCACACTGGAGTATATGGTCTCTCTATTGGTTCTTTGAGTGCTAAGAATATTGGTGAATGATCTGAAATAGTTTGTTGCCCAGTTTCAACTCCTGTTATGTCCAAAGCAAGGGATGCTGATATAAGGAAGCAATCCAGTCTTAATTATGTATGATGTCTTGGAGAATAGTAAATATAATCTTTTTTCACCTGAATTGGTGAATCTCCGTGAGTCCATTTCAGTAAGAGATTCTTGAATGTTCGGATGGAAATATGTTTGCCATGATTTATCCCCCCCCCCATTTCATAATCTGATGCCATATTTAGGTCACATACACACACCCCGGTACAAGTGACCCTTCTCATGTAACCAGTTTGTTAAGTAACTCAGAAATGAGTGTTGCCCACTGTTAAGAGCCAGAAACAGAGGTGAGAGTCTAGATACGGCCTCCTAGGTTTCCTTTGAGAAATATAAAATGCCCATGTTGGTCACTTTTTACCTTCAGGACCAGAAAAGGCCTAGAGGAAGCAAATCATTTTTCTCTATTAAAAAATCAGCAGTGGCAGATGCATGGGAGGGCAAGAAAAACATTCTTATGGGACCCTTGTGCAGCCTGGAGTAAAGATTATGTATTCTTATAATATTGCCTTTCACTCTTTGTTATGGTATAAACAGCTCTGAAAAATGAGCGAATGAAAATACTGCTCTGTACTTCGGCATCTGAAGTTCAGTTGAATCTAGTGAAAATAGGTTGCCCGTGGTTCCCCTTCCCAAGATGCAAGACTGGACACAGCACGTGCAAACAGCGGGTTCCAGTTGCTGAGCTCACGTGCCGAAACTGATGTGGTGTTCTTATGCTTTCACATTATTGTTGTTTGGCTTTCTCATTCTGCACGTGAACTGCTAATGTTTCCTCTCCTGTTCTGACTGTTGTTGTTTTTGTGCCCCCCTATTTGAACAGCCGGAATCAGCTCTCAACACTGCCAGTTCACTTGTGCAGCCTACCCTTGAAAGTTTTGATAGCAAGCAATAATAAACTGGTCTCCCTACCTGAAGAAATCGGACAGCTTAGACACCTGATGGAGCTTGTAAGTGTACTACTAGATTCAATGTTTAATTGCTTAATTCTTTCAGTCTTTATAGATGAAGCATCAGCTTTTTGTCCCATCTGATTAATGCTAAACAGATGTCCTTCATGATTGATGCCATGTAACCAGGGATGGGTGCAAACAACTGCCCATATGTTCAGTAATCAGGATAAGTATTCTACCCCAAATATCTTGATATAGTTGAAGGTTATCTATGCTCTGTGTCCCACAAACCCTGTTTCTAACACAGTTGCAGAGGGGACAGGATGTTATTGATGCATACTGGTTTTAAAGCCCAGTGTACTGCTTTCTTCAGCCTTCCTTGAATTAGTTAGGATGGGTGTCAGATTTTTGCTGTCTTGTCTTAGGATTATGGTCAGTTGGTAAAGCCAGTGCTGGATTTGTTTAAAAACTGAGATGTTAACACACTGAGGAGAGCCAGAACACAATTTTGATTGAGCATAATTCATCCTTTTGGCAGAATCATTGGATTTTGTCCTAAGTGCAGTTTGTAGATGTCATTGTTTTGATACATGAAGGTAGTGACTAAAATTATAGATTGTTTCAAGGTTGGATTCTAGACAGAATGTAAAAGTTGTCCTAGTAACATCTATATATTGCTCCAGATTAGTTTTTAGAGAGTTTTTTATTTTATCTGGCCACTGTTGTAGGACCTTCAGAGATTTAATCCCATATGTCTTTTGAAGAGATGTGGGAAGCTACACCTACTGGGGCTAAGTGAGCCATTGGACTAAGGCAGCAGTAGACTTTTCCCTGTTGAAATGATAGCTCTGCATCTCACTCTTTTGTTTTGGAAGATAAATTGGTAACTGGAAATATGAAAATGTTTTATGTTTTGTCTGTATGCATAGATGGCACAGGAGAAGGAACCACTAAACAACTGTGGATTTATTTTAATTTTCAGAATGCTTCTTCGGTGTTATGTTTTTAGGCACATTTTAAAGATTGTCTTAGATAAACTTTGAGGTTTAATATTACAGAAATATACAACAACATTACAAGATGTATCTATGTAATCTAATATGTGTTTCTATGCTATACAATCTTGCTTCCAAAATGTGTCACTAGTTGGGCGTGGAAGAGTATCATTTTTGGTACCTGTTTTCTTACTGTTTTGGATATGTATGAAAACAGAATTATGCGTCCATTACCCCTCTAGCTCAGTTTCCTTAGGAGAATTAGACAATGTAACTCAGTAGAAAGGCAGGAATTTTTAGTAAGTTTTTGGGATGTGTCTGAGAGCTGTATCAGTTGCCTCTGTACAAATACTTGCATCTTGTCATTTATATCTGTACAAATATATATTTTTGGAGTGAACTAAGTGAATGCTAGATCGGTTAGTCAAATGCTCTGCCAGTCTAAATAGATTGAATGCTGATTCAAGTGACAGTTCCTTCTAGTCCATTGTTGTCTACCCAGACTGGCAGCAGTGGCATCTCAAAATCTCAGACTAAAGTTTCTTTCAGCTCTATTACCTGCATTCCTGTGAACTGAAGACTGAGCTGGAGTGTTATATACTGCTGTCAGCCTTCTCTAAAGCAGGGAGTGAGCCTGCCTCATTACCTCATAGATGAAGACTTTGAGTTGATAAAATGGTGCTTTCATACAAAAGTACGCTACAGTAAACAAAGTGAAATTTATTAAAGCAACTAATCCCTCCTGTTCTCTGTTTCCCAGGATGTGAGTTGTAATGAAATACAGACAATTCCATCACAGATTGGCAGTCTGGAATCTTTGCGGGACTTGAATCTCAGAAGAAATCACTTGGTACATTTACCTGAAGGTAAGAAATGCAGCGGAGAAATGTGCAATTGCTTCTGTTTTCATACCCTTGGTGTTATGTGCAAATACCATGTGTCTTTTACAACTGGGTGACTGACTTCAACATTTTTTTTTACATATGTGTACTGCAGAGCTTGCAGACTTGCCTTTGATTCGCTTGGATTTCTCCTGCAATAAAATCACAACGATCCCAGTTTGTTACAGGAACCTCAGGCACTTACAGACAATCACCCTAGATAATAACCCACTCCAATCACCCCCTGCGCAGGTAACTTATAATTAAATGCTTAAAACATCAAACTTGGCATGAATACAGTTTTGCTTAATGTGTGAAAGTAGTCCAATACAGAAAACATGTATATTTACATTTTAGCTTAATTTCTGCTTTCTAATGTTTGTGATAATCATTTCACAATCATTATGAAATTTATTATTATGAAAATATTATGGAATAAGTAGACCTGCATGTTCTCTTTGAATACAAGTTGCTTCAGAGAATTTTCACTCTGGCAATCCGAAGATCTATAGAAGCTAGTCACACTCATAGTACTTAAGCGTTGTGATGGGGAAGTTTAAAAATTGTGATGTGTTTTTTGTTTTGATTTTGCCATGAGTGATTTGTAAGCCTCTGTGTGCACATGAATAAATGACACAATGAAAACAATGCAATACACTGTTATTACATATAGATAAACTATGTACACATGTACTTTGCACATGCAGTGTGTGAATTGCTGAACAGAACAGCTGTTTCTGCAGTTAATCAAAGTTAGGTAAGGCAAAGCTGTTATGGAGAAGGAGGTGGCCAGATTGAAGAACATGGCAGGAAGCTGGGAATATACTTGCAGACAGTATAGTATGGAATTTGGAGAACCCAGAGGCTATGCATAAGAATTAGCTTCATAGATGGGGGCAAGTTATTTAAAGAATGTCAGGGAGTCTGTGACAAGCTTGGATGCTGCCTGTAGTGTTACTATTGCTAATCAGATAGAAATATAAGACGATGGTGGCAGTATGTTGCTGTTCTACCAGAAGGTTCCTTAAAAGCACTAGGGAGGCCTTCCCCCACACCTCCGAAGTCACAGGCAACCCATCCTTCCTGTACGTGTGGTAGAAGCTTTCATGTAAACTCTACTCTGCATGCCAGGCAGTTGAGTATGAACTGCTTCATGGTACAACAATTAGTGTAGTGGAAATGTTGACATCATCAACATCATCATCATTAAAAGAAAGATAAAATTTGACAAATGTTGCAGAAGCATTTAGTAAAATTTTGAATGCTGTGATGGGGAGAGGAGCAGAGGCACCGGGCTGTAGGCTAGAGAATAGGGACTAGTGCTTTAGTGCTCTTTGTGGGCTTTCTCTCACAAGTTGCTAAAAGACTTTGCCCTTTCCTTCCTCTGAAGTTTGCCTTCCATCTGGTAAAAATTTGAGTACTAGATATATCATCTTCATCAAACAGAAAAAGGAATAGTAAGTTGGCGTCTTGTAGTGCTAAAGGCACCAGCCCACTGCTTGATGAGAATGAGTCACAGAAGGGCTAGTTATGTATTTCATAGAATCATAGAAATGTAGAGTTGGAAGAGACCACACGGGCCATCCAGTCCAACCCCCTACCATGCAGGAATACCCTCAAAGCACTCCAGACAGATGGCCATCCAGCCTCTGCTTAAAAACCTCCAAGGAAGGAGACTCCGCTACACTCCGAGGCAGCAGATTCCACTGCCGGACAGTCCTGACTGTCAGGAAGTTCTTCCTGAGGTTCAGGTGGAATCTCCTCTCCTGCAGCTTGAATCGATTGCTCCTTGTCCTGGTCTCTGGAGCGGCAGAAAACAAGCCCTCTCCCTCCTCTACATGGCATCCCTTCAAAGATTTAAACATGGCTGTCATGTCCCCTCTTAACCTTCTCTTCTGCAGACTAAACATGCCCAGCTCTCTAAGTCTATCCTCATAGGGCTTGGCTTCCAGGCCCTTCACCATTTTGGTCGCCCTCCTCTGGACCTGCTCCAGCTTGACCATGTCCTTCTTGAATTGGGGTGCCCAGAACTGGACACAGGATTCAAGATGAGGTCTAACCAAAGCAGAGTAGAGTGGTACCAGTACCTCCCTCGATCTAGACACCATACTCCTATTGTTGCAACCGAGAATTGCATTGGCTTTCTTGGCTGCTGCATCACACTGCTGACTCATGTTCAGCTTGTGGTCTATTAAGACTCCTAGATCCCTTTCACACGTACTGCCATCCAGCCACGTGTCCCCCATCCTATATTTCTACATTCCATTTTTTCTACCTAAGTGTAGGACCTTAAACTTCTCTCTGTTGAATTTCATTTTGTTAGCCTTGGCCCAGCTCTCCAATCTGTCCAGGTCATTTTGAATTTTGATCCTGTCCTCTGGCGTATTAACAACCCCTCCCAATTTGGTGTCATCTGCAAATTTGATAAGCATGCCCTCTATTCCTTCATCCAAGTCATTGATGAAAATATTGAAGAGCACTGGGCCCAGGACAGAACCCTGTGACACCCCGCTAGTCACTTCTCTCCAGGATGAAAAGCAGCCATTGGTGAGCACCCTTTGGGAACGCTCAATCAACCAGTTACAGATCCACCTGACAGTAGCTCTGTCCAGCCCGCATTTTACTAGCTTCTTTGCAAGAATGTCATGTGGAACTTTGTCAAAGGCCTTACTTAAATCGAGATATGCTACATCCACAGCATTCTCTTCATCTATCAAGCTAGTAACTCTATCATAAAAAGAGATAAGATTAGTCTGGCATGACTTACTTTTGAGAAATCCATGTTGACTTCTTGTGAGTACCGCATTGCTTTCTAAGTGATTAGAAACTGACTGCTTAATGATCTGCTCCAGAATCTTTCCGGGTACTGACATCAGGCTGACTGGGCGATAATTATTTGGGTCCTCTTTTTTTCCCTTCTTGAAGATGGGGACAACATTTGCCCTCTTCCAGTCTGCTGGAACTTCTCCTGTCCTCCAAGATTTCTCAAAGATTATAGCAAGCGGTTCCGAAATGACCTCTGCCAGTTCTTTTAATATCCTAGGATGCAATTCATCTGGCCCTGGAGACTTGAATTCATCCAGTGTGGCCAGGTATTCTTGTACCACCTCTCTACCTATTATGTGCCGCATTTCCCCTGCTTCCTCACCTGCTCCCCAACCGCCAGGTTGAGCGCTTGTATCCTTTTGGGTAAAAACTGAGGCAAAGAAGGTGTTAAGTAGTTCTGCCTTTTCTCTTCCCCCTGTTAGTAATTCACCATCTTCTCTGTGCAGCGACCCTATCGCCTCTTTCTTTTTCCTTTTGCTGCGGACATATTTAAAAAAGCCCTTTTTATTGTTTTTAATGTCTCTGGCCAGCCTAAGTTCGTTCTGTGCTTTAGCCTTTCTGACCTTCTCCCTACATCTCCTGGCTACTTGCTTAAATTTTTCTTTGGTGGTTTCCCCCTTCTTCCATTTCCTGTACACGTTTCTCTTAACGCTTAGCTCAGCTGAGAGTTCTTTAGTCAAGCATTCTGGTTTCTTCAGATGCCTTCCATTTTTCCTCCTTATTGGCACAGTTTTAGACTGTGCCTTCAGTATCTCCCTTTTAAGGAACTCCCATGCCTCCTGAACTCCTTTCTCTTTCACTATTCTTGACCACAGAATTTCAGCCAGCAGCTCGTTAAGTTTACAGAAGTCTGCTTTTTTAAAATCTAAGACGAGTGTCTGGCTACACTTATTTTCTCCTTCCCACTGAATGCCAAATTCCAATAGGGCACGGTCACTCCCCCCTAAAGATCCAACCACTTCTACCTCATTAACAAGGTCATCCCTATTGGTCAGGATCAGATCTAGAATATTTGATCCCCTTGTGGCCTCTTCTACCTTCTGGACCATGAAATTGTCTGCAAGACAAGCAAGAAACTTGCTGGACCTTGCTGTCCTGGCAGAGTTTGACTGCCAACATAGATCCGGGTAATTGAAATCTCCTATTATTACTGTATCTCTCCTTTTTGAATGCGTGGTGATTTGGTTGAGGAAGACGTCATCAAGGTCCTCAGTCTAGGTTGGAGGTCTGTAGTAAACCCCCACCGGAATATCCCTATTGTTTCTCGCTCCCTTAATTCTTACCCTGATGCTCTCGACCTGGCTTTCTGGGTTTAAGTCACAGATCTCTTCACAGGTGAAAACATCCTTAACAAACAAGGCTACTCCTCCTCTTTTCTTGTTTGGTCTATTTCTACAAAATAGGCTATACCCCTCTATTCCTACATTCCAGTCCTGAGACTCATCCCACCAGGTCTCAGTGATGCCTATCAAATTGTATTTATTTTGTTGTACTAGGAGTTCAAGTTCATCTTGCTTGTTTCCCATACTCTGTGTGTTAGTGTAGAGACACTTAAATCCCCGGGCCCTTCCTGCAAGTCCTGTACTATAGTTTCTACTCCTCCCACCATTGGACGCTTGTACTACTTGGTCAACATAATTTGGGCCTTTCCCCCCTGCACTCGCCGAGTCTTTGCCCTGAATAATATTGTCTCCCTCCCTATTTTCCCTATTCCCTATTCCCTGTTTGGAAAACTGAAGTATTGGTTTTGTTAGTGGAGCCATAAATGGCTTGGGGCATTCATTATTTGTTTAGAAGTATTTCCCTTTACGCAAGACACATCACAGTAGAGAAGGTAAAGGATTAAAGGAATGAAGCCCATCAGTCTTAAAGTTAAAGTCCTGAAATAACAAAACAGACTATAAAGAAAAAAATAGTCTGTAATAATGAAGGCTTTGGATCTCAGCAGCAAGGACCCTCCAGCATTATCTCTAGAAGAGGGACAACAGCACCAGAACTCACTTGAGGACATCTCAAGGTAGTTAACACCTTCTGGCAGCTGATGGTTTTAGCTTTTGTTGTGAAGGCAGCTGAATCAGGCACTAGCTTTGTGACTGCAAGCACCATGGGAAGTGCTAGACTGGAAATTTCTTCCCAGTGCTGCAGTCATCTGAAATGGAAACTGAAACCAATTAACTTACTAGGGTTGTGATTTTTACTACAAAAATTTTGTTTCTGTTGTTACAGTAATGTTTAATTGCACTGCCTCTTTGATGTTCTTTGATTTTAAAAAAGTGGGAATACAAATATTAGTCTTCAAAATAAACAGAAAATGTGTTCATTTATAACAGTTCCTTTGAAGAACTCAGCAGCTTAGCTATGGTTTCCCAGAATAACAACAACAACCAAAACCATTCTCCTCCAGTCACTTGATTTATTGAGGGTTTTTGTGTCTGGGTTGCTGGACTGATTAAAGGTGGCCAACTTGATTAAAGTTGTTGTTGTTCTAATCAACAGTGACTTCTAGCAATTTCTTCATGAGGTTTTCAGGGTGAGACAAATTCAGAGGAGGTTTGTCATTGCCTTCCTCTTAGGCTGGAAGTGTGTGATTTGCCCAAAGCCCCCTAGTCAGCTTTTGTAGCTGAGTAGCAATTCAAATCCTGGTCTCTCTGAGTTGTAGTCCATCACTTAACTATACCACACTGGCTCTCATGATTAAAATATGATTATGTAAATCATACTATCATTATGTAATACATAAAGATGACTTGGAGACACAGGTGATAAGACTGTTCCTTTTTGTCTCTTTCAAACATCCTTGATACCTTACCATTTTTTCTTCTAGATATGCATAAAAGGAAAAGTTCACATATTTAAGTATCTGAATATGGAAGCATGCAAGGTGGCCCCAGATCTCCCTGATTATGACAGACGGCCAATTGGCTTTGGCTCTTGGTAAGTGAGCATAGATTTGATATTCACTCTTTTTAAAGGAGTGCTTGTAGAATTTTTACCTTTTGTTTTCTGTCTTAGGACATTAGTGTTTTCGTTATAATATGAAGGAATCACTATTTAATGTTAATCTGTATTTTTAATTTTTTTGTGCAGGATTATATAATGGTTGTGGTCTAACCACAGGTGTAAATGCCTCATTTCCCAACATCAGGCTGTGTTGTTTTTGGCTTGCTCTCCTACTGGCTTAGCCTGGTAACATACATCCCTATGCAGTCGGCTGTATTATAAGTTGCTAAATTAAGTTGATGAGTGCTAGGTGTGCAGCTTGTGTTTCTGTTATGTAGTGCTGAGCGATGCAAAGTCTGAAAAAAGGGGAACTTGCCTGGTAGGTCAAAGAGTTCTTTGTCTAGTCTGGGCCCCACATCAGAGAACGTATTTCAATGTGAAGTCGTCATGGGCATTTTTTAAAACTGTCTTTCCTTTTTTCTCAAGTCTCATTTTTTTTCTGTGTTAAAGCCTGTGTGGTTGGTGGTCTGTGTGTGTGTGTAAGAGAACACAAGCAGTGTTGGGGAAAATGTTTTCTTGTCCATCACTTTTGCCCAATAACTATTCCCAAATGCCCTCCACCTGTTTGATTCTTTTCTCCGCCCCTCCAAAATTATGACATTGTACTTAAGAGGTGGCAGGCACATTAGCACAGAGGGCAATCTCAACAAATCCACGCCTTAAGAAAGAATCTCTGATCTTGGTACATAAGAATGATCAGGGAGGCTGCTTTCACAGTAGTAGCTAAACTGGACTCCTGAAAAAAACGTATTAGATTTTGGGGGAGACAGTCTGTATTGCCTGGTTGTAAATGGAATAAACAAGGATTCCTTGCTTTCTCTTTCCCCTTCTCCTTCCTTTTCTTTCTGTAAATATCAGAGATCTGATTGCTGTGCTCTACAGAGAAGAAGGCAACATTGCCCATACCCTTTTCAGTTTGTCTGTCATATTTATGAGTTTATTTGTGTACACACAGACACACACACTCTTTCTCCCATTGTTCAATGTGCAGTTTTCCTTCTCTTGTGCAGCATCCTCCTGACTTGCAGTTGTTGCCCATCCCTGGCTTAGTATGATATCTTAACCCAGCAAAAGGTAGTGCTTTGATTTGTTAAGACAGGAATAGCCTAGAGTTCCATCTCCAGTTGGGTTCAGACATCCCACCGAACAAACCATACTTGTGGTTTGTTTAGCTGGTCCAGCTTGCAGCAGCAGCACTTAGCTGGCTCATTCACAGCATGGTAGAATTCTTTAGCATTCTGTTTTGTTGTGACATTGATGCTTACCCAGGAAAAGTAAGTCTTAAAGCCAAAAGAAGAGATGAAAAGGCATCCTTTGCCCTCCTCATTTCTTCTAATGTCAATTCCCACTTTTTTATAATTAACTTTCATATCTTGTCCTTATAATAATCTCCACAAGTGATATACATTTAGATAATAAGAAAGGATAAAAGCATAAACACTTACAATATCTAGTAACCATTAAACCAGGAATAGATTTAAAATCATTAAAACACCCCATGTCCTAGTCAGCACATGAAGAGCTATGTCCACCCTGTAATGAAAAGCAATATGTACATAAGTGCATCAAGCAAATTTACTTACATTTGTATAATTCATGCTTTTGACAGTCATGGTAAAAGGTGGTGAATTCTGGAGAAAGCACTACCACATAACTGATAGAGAAATTTTGTTCAGCTGACCTCTCAGACATTGTAAAGATTAGAAATATTTAGCTTCAGAGACCTTATGAGATGTTGCTATCTTGCTGTCAGACCTGCTCTCACAGCTGTCTTACAGTATGAATACACACGCAGACCTGTTTGTTTGGTCACAGAAACGGTCTTTTGGAAATAGTTGCATGTGTTGACTTCTGTTGTCATCAGCCCCACTGCAGAGTAGAATGCCCTAAAGCTGCACACACGTGCAGAGGAGAATTGAGGTGGGTCATGATAAAAATAAATAGAAATGCAATTCATTTCATGTCATCTGTCTTGAAATATACCACGGTATAGCAGTACTGATGTTTGCAGCTCACTCTGTGTAAATAGTCCTTTGTTGAGAGCTGCCTTGTTTAGAGAGCAGTGATCTCATAGCCTCGTGTTGTATGTAAACATGCTACCCTATAAGTAATAACGATAATTGCAGACTCATAAACTATTTCCCAAGGGGGAAGAATTCTCTGATTTTTAAAGCAAGTGACAACTAGCCATGGAATGACCTGCAATTAGCAATGCCTGGGTGGAGCCATCTGTTTGCTATACTTCCGACTTGCCTATTATTGCTGTCTTGCTGCAGATTTCCCTGGGGCTTCAAGGGCCAGTTAGACAGCCAATCCTTTGTTAAATGATCATTTGCAGTGGGTCAGATGAGTCTCTTTTTGTTGTTGTTTCTGTCTGTGGTGGTTTCCAAATACAGTCTGGGATGCCCACAGTATTGAACTGTCTAGTCACTTATTTATATGTAGAGTGGTGGAGAGGCTGCTGTGTACATATGCTCTGCTCTGTATCCTCTCACTCATCCCCTAAGAGCACACATGTAATGTCTGCATCTTGCGATGGCAGTAAAATAGTCAGTTTTAATGGATGAAAGCTAGATTCGGTCTCCTTGGGGGCTGCTTTCAAATATGTCTGAAGCCTTTTTATAGAGTATTAATGCAGAACACTGAAGTGTTGTTTACCATGTGTTTTCCATATTGAATGTCAACATGTTCCAGGTTTTTTTTTTAACAAACCACCTTCAGCATTGGACTTGAAAGGCAGTGTAGAAATTTAACGGAATAAATAATCTGATTACCCTGCAAAGCACTTGATGATTGGTTGTTGCTCTAATGAACTCAATGGGAAACCTGTACCCTAACCGTTTCCAACACAGACATGAGACTGAGTATTATTCTAGCGTGGCTGTAGGCCAGGATGACAAAGAATCTGAAATGCAGAACATTTGCTAGTGTTCTTTCAAAAATATTCCAAGGGCTAGAGTAGCCTTCAAGCCTGAGGGGAGAAAGCATAGAATGAAGTTAACTGAGCAGATGTTCAACTAAAATACAGCACATGCATTTGGAAGAATTTGGGGTCATAAAGCAAACTTGCAGGTTGGAGGTTTTAAAGTCCAACCAAGTTTTAAAGTTCAACGAATCCCATCTCAGGGACCCTTGTGATTTTGCCAGAACAACCCACCGTCTATCCCCACCACCAAATTCAGACAAAACTCTGATTATCTTATTTCAGGTAAAATTAACTTCATGGCATTTTAATACAATTGAATACAAGTGTGAAGGAAAAAATTCAGTGAAGGAGTATGTTGCCTTTAGATAAGGCAGTATGTTGCCAATACATGTAATACCTTGTAGATTCTTCTGGGGGAAAGCTAGGAAGTTGGAAGAGATGCCATTCTTTTTCAGCGGAGCCTTTTAATTCATCTACAGCCCCGTCTTATTTTTCTTCCAGAAAGTCCAAGACAGCTGTATAAAAGCTGCTGTAGTTTTAACATTTTAATCCCAGATTTGTGCAGATCATAGGCATGATAGTAGTCGTATTTTAAAATAGGCGAGAATGAAAGAAAATATGGAGGGCAGCAAAGATACAGCAGTGACTGGGAGATCTTGGTTCACTGAAGAGGTATATTTGCTAAGATGGTTTGCTGTGCTGTTTGGAAGCACTTGAATGTGTCGTGTAAATGAATGCTTTAGAGATCAAGGCAACTGCCTGGAGGAGTACACAGTTGGCTAGCAGAAAGGAACATTTCTTAGCCTGGAAGAGTGCAGCCTCTTTAGCAGGATCTCGTTATACATGGAAAGTGCTCTATGACTAACAGGTTGAATATGTGCCTTGGTGCTGTCTGGTATCTAATCTTTCCCGGAAAAATTCTCAGTTACTTTGGCTGTGGAATAACTTAAAATTTCATGTGCCTGACAGCCATGAGGAACTGTACTCCAGCCGACCATATGGAGCGTTGGATTCTGGCTTCAATAGTGTGGACAGTGGAGACAAACGGTGGTCAGGAAATGAAGTAAGTGTACTTGGTTTGCTTTTGTTTGGAGGTTAATTATATGAAAGGGGAAGAAAACAATACGCAGCAGCAGCAGAAAGCTTGGTTGCTAAAACCCAGAGGAGTGTAATTTTGAAACACTTCTTTTACAGCAGCCTAAGGACAGAGGCCAGGGTGTCTTTTCCACATCTAAGATTGAAAATAAACTGAGGAAATAAGGTTGGGGAGGGACTTGTAAGTAGCGTTGTTTATGCTACTTCTCATTTTACAATGCTAAACTTAAAGGGGGAGAAAAATTTAAAGGAAGTTTCAGAAAAGAAGTGGTAATAATTGTGTTTTGGTAAATTGTTCTGTTGATTTCCTTTCAGTAGATGTGAATTTTTCATATTCTGTGCTTCACAGAATTTTAAGAATGAGCTAAATATCTTGTATATTTTTCTTTTATTTGGAGACTTTAAAAATGACCTAGCCAGTGGTCTTACAGTAGACAGATTCCTAAACCTGTGGCTGCATTCTTGTTCTTCTCCAACATGGATATCCTTTCTTGTGTTAATATAGAGTGCCCTGTTCTATCTGGACTGGGGAACTTTGACATTGTCTGTTAACAAACCAGCATGATAAGTCAGGAATAGTCCTACAGGCTCTGGCTGTACTAGTGCATGTGGAGTACATTATGTGTACCTAATGTACATAATACATCATGTGTAGCACATTAAAGTAGTGCTTGTAAGGAATGTTAAAGCTGCAAGCCAGAAGGATTCTTTTAATCTTTGTCCATTTCTCAAAACATGGTACGTTTGGTTGATGAATTGAAAGAAATAGAATGCATGTGCAAACACAAACATAGTAACCAGTAACTTACGTGTAGTATCATTGTTAATTTCCTTCCAACAGAAACTCTGCAACTCATTTTACCATCTTAAATTGTCCCCAGGTGGTTTTGTGGGAAAACAGATGAGTGGCTTTCAGCAGGGCTTCTTAAAAGTGGTGTAAGCACCCTCCCTGCCCTATTTAGTATGTTTTTAATCCAGTTGCTGTTTTAAAATTATGGTAGGTTTGCTTATGTTTTAAATTTTAAAAAAATTATAATGTTTTTAGCTGTCTGTGCTTCTCAATCACACTGTAAGTCACCTTTAGTCCCAATCCTGAGCAAAAGGTGCAGCAGACATCAAACATATGTAAAATCTGGACTGCAGAGTCTTCCTTGATCAATACCCATTTGTGTCTGGGTATTTTTTAGGGCTTTATTAAGTGTTTCAAAGGTAGCACCAGTGTTTAGTGCTGTAATTATAGAGGCTTAAAAATGAGCAGTTCAGTTGACAGTGCAGAATTGTATTGTCATTTACTGGTGCCACCTGGGAATACTGGATGAAAATCAAGTGCTGTCCCGCTATACAAATACACAGAAAGGGGTAGTGCACTTTATTTACACTAGAGCTTTTCATTCAGATGCATGCAGCCTCCTTCAGAACTATTTAGTGTGTTTGATTTGTGGATCTGTAGTTTACCATAACTTTTAAACATACAATCGGCCCTCCACTTTCATGAAGGCTTCACTTTCATGAATTTGATCATTTGCAATTTTCTCTAACTCCTACCCCCCTCACCTCAGGTGTTTCTTTTCTGGGGGAACCTTCCTCTTGTTGTCTCTGATCAGGCTGTGCAGCCCTTTAAAAACCTGCCTTTGGCCCTCGTCCTCCACTAGTCACTGCCTGGCCAACTAAGGATGGATCGCAGCCCAGTTTCTCAATGAAACAAACCCTCTCCCAGTGCCCCCCACACCCAAGTAAGGAGATGGATGAGAGAAAGGAAGTACTGGGCCACCACGCTGATCCACCCCGCCCCTCTCCTTTTTCTTTTCCGGTTTGAACTCTTGTGTGTGCGTTGTCCCCACCATGCCTCAGCTCCCTTCCCACAGGCACACAGTTTTATATTCCCAGTTTTTCCACTTTTGCAGGGGTCCTGTGTCCTAACCTTAGTGAACATGGAGGGCCAACTGTACTTTTTGTCCCTGAGAGTCAGTAACATACCCAAAGATGCTCAGTCATTCATGCCAAAATATGAAACCCTCACTTGTCTAGAAATGAATATTAGCAGCTGTGGGCAGGGGAGTATAAAAATTCAAGACAAGTCAAATAAATGTTGCTTGAATTCTGGTTTTGGCTACGTACACATTACCGAAGTGAGGAGCTCTTTCTGGGAACTGACTAAGGTCTTGAAGTTCCCAAGCTTGATTAAAAAAAAAAATTAGGGTCAGAGTGTGTTTCTTGATCATCTGTTTTATTTTGAATTAAGCCAACAGATGAGTTTTCAGATCTTCCTTTACGAGTGGCAGAGATCACAAAAGAACAGAGACTGAAAAGAGAAAGTCAGTACCAGGACCACAGAGGGAACACAGTTGTAACTAATGGTGGAGGTAAATGGCACTCATTTTTAATAGCTTCATTCTGTTTACACATTTGCTTGCTCCCTTGATGTGTGACTGTGGAAAGAGTGGTGCACTCTGTGGACTAATCTCTTTGTCAACAAATTCTGTATACATAGAATCAGACCTGTTTCTCAGGCCGTTTCCACACTAGAACATTATAGTGCTATTATTCCGCTTTCAACATTCTATGGAATCCTGGGGCCTCAAGGGCCCCTCCCTAAACTGCAAACCCCAGGATTCCATAGGATGTTGAAAGCGGAATAATAGCACTATAACACTCTAGTGTGGAAATGTGTGGAAACTCTAGTGTGGAAATGGCCTCAGACAACAAACATCTAGATTTTTCTATTAAAGCTACGTAAATTAAACAAATTATTTTTTGTCTGTAATTTTATCTTTTTATCATTTTCTTATGTTGCCTTATGACTTTAAAAGCCGACGAGGCTCATGGTATGGATGATGAGGGACTATATAAAACATGGTGGTGGAATTCAAAGACATAGTTGTGTTAGTCTGGATAAGTATACAAAGGGATATTGTAGCACCTTTGAGATTAACAGAGAGAAGGAAGTTGGTAGCATAACTTTTCATGGACATAAGTCTACTTCATTAGATGCACTTCAGTCTGTGAAAGGTTATGCTACCAGCTTCTTTCTCGCAATTAATGTTAAAGGGCCAATAAGATCCCTTTCTGTATATAATTAGTTGGTGGTTGATTATTTAGAACATTTCAGCAAGTGTATTTGGGGGGGGTTTCTGTGTTCTTTTCCTTCTCAATATGGCTGGAAACCATGATACCTGCAGGTGACCGTTCTTAGAAGGGGGAAGAGCCAGGTAACATTTGATGTAGCTTTGCTGTCTCCTTTCCCTCAGATGCCGCCTGGAAGTATCTAGTAACAGAAACACCATCTCCTCCTTCTGAGTATTGCTTGGTCCTAGCTAGTCTATTGTAGTCAGACTTGGTATTCTCTTCCCTCAGGACACCTTGATATATTTTCAATTTGTTGGATTTGTTTCTTACGTTTCTGCCAAATACAAGACACAATGCAATAGGAAGCTAAGAGAAACTGAATCTATTGGACATCCTGTGTAGCACAACACTTTTTAAAACCTTCTTATGCTCCCCAACTTTGTGTAATATATGCATTTAACTTTTTTAGTTGGTTTCACAGCTACTTTTCAAGGCTTAGTCTCTCCAAGCATTAAAAAAATAAAATACATTAAAATGACATGAAATATATTTTAAAAACCCAGTTTCAGTAAAATATCTTTTCAAAATATTAGTATTGGGTCTAGTTCTGGATGCTGGGTCAAATGCAGTATTTTCACCAGGGTTGTCGTGACACAAAAACAGCAAAACCTTATTAGACTTACAGGAGGAATAATGAATTTAAAATGACCTAACTAACTTAATGAGTAGCAAGATCAATGGGAGTAGACCCTTTTGTGGTTTATTTTCTTGTTCTAGTTTTTATATGCTTCTGAACATGTGTGTGTGTGTGTGTGCGTGCGTGCGCGCCTCAGTTTTCCCCTTTATAATTATACCCCTTGCCTTAGTCTTTTTCTTCCTCTATTTCACATTACTTATTTGCAAGTAGCAAACACAGTAATATTATACAGAAGCCAGCTGCAAGCATTATCTTTGGTATTTGCTAAACTTTTTTTACTAACCAAAGTCCATTCCTTGAAATCATTTTGCAGATCCATGCTGGTTGGTCTGGTATCTCTGTACATGTTAATGTGTACAGCTTAATTACCAATTCATGAAATTGATTCCAAGGTTTCTAACTTTACAAGTAAATTTAGACTCAGACGTCTTTTTGCAGTACACATATAAATGGGTTTTTCAACCTCCTGCTGCAGATTATGTCGCTAGAAATGGTTACCACAGCCTAATATTGTTACTTATAATTCATTGATAATTCAAGGCAGATTTGTTGTAAACTAATCATTTCTGTTTATCTTAATGGGTAATAAAAACTCAGTGGTGATAAGATTTTTCTTTGTCTATAATATATTCAAATATATGAAATGACTCACTGTTTAAGATGTAATAACTGGAATTTCTTTCCAGTCAGCACTGTCTATAAAGAATTCATGTACATTTTGATATCTGGTTCAATAGGCCAATCAGGAGGCAAGAGATTTCATGACCAGATCTAGAATAGGTGTTGTGAAACTTGTTTGGAACCCCTGCAAGCATAACTGAAGTTGCTGAGGCTGTAGCCCCAGTATGACTTCTGTTGTTCTCCCCCCTGCTGCTTATCTAATGATGGTCTTTTTCTCTCTACGTGTCAAGTGGAACATGATCTGGATCAGATCGACTTCATTGACAGCTGTGTCACTGAAGAGGAGGAGGAAGAGGTGAGACAACCGAAGTGCATGGAATCAGACAGCCTCAGCTCACAGTTCATGGCTTACATTGAACAGCGGAGGATATCCCATGAGGTGGTTCTTCCTTTTCAGTTGGTTGTGTGTATGCATGGTGTGAAAGTCCTTTGTGTAAATGTTTCTTTTTCTCTAGTGTTTTTATTAGTTGTCTTTGAACTTTAGTGAGCCGGATAGTTCTCTGAGCATCTCCAGTGCTACATATGGATGAACTTACACAAGACATTCTTTCATGTGGCTGGCCTCCTGTAGTCTTCCACGCAGAATTCATGTTTTGACCACTATAGAGACTGCTGGTTTTGACTGCTATAAGCTTCAAGTGATAATTGGTTCTGAAAGATCACCCTCTCCCATGCTTTCCTGATTGCAGTGTCCAGCTTTCTTTAATCAACAAATAATCTGGGAGCTGAATCAGTAAGTAGCGTCTGTAGGAGCACTTTTGGTGGCTCACCAGGTTTACGATGATGCTTTTCCTTGAAAATTCTCAGAACTCTCCAACTATAGTTTTCTGAGAGTCTCACAAATATCAAATACATATTTTGTTCCTCTTTATGGTTCAACTTTATTGCTGTTTCTTAGTTGGCCTTCAGTATTGCAGTGTTGCTTGGACCACCCAGTATGCCAACCTTAGAGCCACCTTGTGTTTCTTTAAGATACAGATTTCCCAGTCCTTAAACAGTGGTGAAGGGATTGTGTATGCCCACCAGCCTTGCACACAAGGTTCCTTTTCCCCTTCTGTAGCCAGCTTTAACCATCATTATGTCCTCATCTGTGACTTCACCACCATTTACTCTTAATCCCGAGTTTTAGGCCAAAATCTGATTGCTAGTCTCAACTACAAGAGACGCACATAATTGATTGCTGAACTGTAAGTCTGCACTGGTGTGGGTCCCATTGGCTCAGTGAGCTCCGGCACTAATCTGTCAAATCCTGGTTGAGACTAAACTGTGCTCAGTGCTGGCACCTATGCAACCCTTAGGTTTGGTTAAAACCAATTGAAAGGACTGTTGCACTGCCGAGGAAGAGTTGAGGGAAGTAGGGTACTTCATTATGCGTTGCTTCATTATATTTGCACTTCCATGTGAAATGGTTCTTGGTACTTGAAAGTGTATGGATACAGTTGTTTTCATTGAGAGTGAAGTGTGGTTTCTACTTTACAGTAATGCGATATGGGCAGTAATGAGAACTTCTTCTCGGTATCAGATTGATTGCCTTATTAAGGCAACCATGAGTGGAATAAAAACCTTTGAGTTACACAACCCAGAAGATTCAGGTAGCTAACAGGTTTCACACACTTGACACAGAGAAGAAAAAGCAAAGTGTCTTTTTTCAAAGGTGCTAAAATGATGGTCTTAGCTATTATTATTATAATGGGTATCTAATAGCATGGTATTGTATGCAGTTATCACTTTATCATCCTTAAATCCATGTTATTCTGATCTGCTTGTAATGATTGCCCTTTAGTTGTTTCCTTTTTGCATTCTCTGTTTTAGTGTGTTGGACCTCTGTCATTAGCAACTGGACACTCAGTATGAAGCCAAACCCCATCTACTGTGCCTCATAGAGGGAGAGGTTTCTTGGCCCTTTAGCACAAGGCCACCCCACCCAGTGTGCTATCATGACAATTTCTGATGCCCAAGGGAAGGCAAAAGTAAAGGTCAAGCATCCATAAAGTATGGCTTTCTGTCTTTTGAAGAAATAAAGACATTCAGCCAGTTTTGGGGTTTATACTTAGAATATAAGCTGGAACAATGTACTGCTTGTATCTTTAAGAACTGTGCCGTTTTAAGTCTGCCCTGTGGTATTTGAACTGAAAGGTTACAATTTAGATGTCCAAGCTAATTTTGTTGCACTAGCGTTTTCACTTTAGAACTTCCCATTACTTTGTGGGTCAGACTGAATGAAGAGTTCCTTCCCAAGAAAGAGAAGAAAAGGGAGGCTGTGTCTTGATTTCAGATAATTAGATTCATAGCTTCACAGTAGCAAATTAGGTCCAGATAACAGAACCACATTTTCATTCTCCTGCTCTGGTGCTAAAGAATTTCCTGTTATTTAGAGATGAGATTAAGTGTGGAAGACGGGCCCATGTTGCTCCAGATGTTCTTGGACTTCAGACTTCTATCAGTCACAGCCATCATGGCCAGTGGTCAGGGCTGATGAAAACAGAAGTCTTAACAAGGCAAGGGTGGCCAACTGTAGGGGGTTATGAGGCCACATTGCTGCCCTGAGAACCTTAGAGGGCCACCCACTCTGCTGCCCCTGAGGAAAGCTACCCCTAAATGTCCCAGCACCCCCAGTCGTGGTGGTGGCGATATTACTACATTTTTCATAGAATCATAGAAATGTAGAGTTGGAAGAGACCACACAGGCCATCCAGTCCAACCCCCTGCCATGCAGGAATACCCTCAAAGCACTCTCGACAGATGGCCATCCAGCCTCTGCTTAAAAACCTCCAAAGAAGGAGATTCCACCACACTCCGAGGCAGCATATTCCACTGCCGGACAGCCCTGACTGTCAGGAAGTTCTTCCTGAGGTTCAGGTGGAATCTCCTTTCCTGCAGCTTGAATCCATTGCTCCTTGTCCTGGTCTCTGGAGAGGCAGAAAACAAGCCCTCTCCCTCCTCTACATGGCATCCCTTCAAAGATTTAAACATAACTATCACTATTTCTGCACTCTCTAGGCTGTTTCTGGCCCAGGAGAGGCCTTTTTAAAATTTCCTATTGGGAAAAAGTCCTCTCCTGGAGGGCAGCTGGGAGCAACAATAGTCATTTTTTTTTCAAAAAAGGGGAGTCCATGGGGGGCCTGCAGGCCTACCCCTGATTTAAGTCATCTATACCCAACTTTTAGCCAAAGAGGCTTCCAGAGCACCTTCCCAAAATAAGTAGTTCGTGAGTTCTTTACCTCAGGCTTACAATCAGAATTTAAAACATGATACCCAAGGAATAAGGGATGGTGACAGAGAAGTGAAAGAAAGAAGGTCAGGTTGAGAAACATATAATTTTTAGCTGGATAGAAACTGTTCAGCTAGACATTATAACCACAAGCATGCTAGAATGATCGCTGGTAGATGATATTCTCAGGAAAGCCAAAGTTAGGTCAGATTTGTTTTACGGCACTAAATTGGATGATAACAGAGATTTGTGAATGAACCTTACTTTTTGCTACATGTTAGCTTTGGAGTCTTCTTGTGAGAAAGTTGGATGTCAAGAAATAGTGATAATACCAGTAGGTTAGGAACATCAGTACTGCATGGTCCATTCTGAGGCAATCACTTCATAATCCTAAACTGATATCAGCAGGTCTCTGAGTGTGTTTATGCAAGTACTCCTTATGTGCCTCTCAAATAACTGTGGAGTGCCTGCTTCACTTTCTTTTTCCATTTCAAGAGTTGCTAGTTTGACCTAGGCTAGTAGAAACTGTTTACAGGCAGCTAAAGGGTTAGGGTGATTGTCTTATGTTTAAGATGAATTGTGTGCTTCAATATAATTTTGATGACTCAACAAAAATATCCTTTTGACTGTGTCTTGTATGTACCATCTGTAAGACGGGGAGACACATGCAAAAACCTCTTCAGGGGTTGCTCCTTAGTTGGATAAATTCACTGAATCAGACATGTGCTTGTAAGAACTTACATCTGGGCATGCTTATTAATACAGTTGAGCTGATACAGAGGCAGTTGAGGATTTGATGGATTTTGTAAGTGTGAAAGGTCATGCCAGCATGCTTTTTTGGTGTTTGTTTTTAGTCTTGTGCTAATACAGCCTAAAATCTGGGAGCAGTATGTAATAGGAGATAAATACATCTATTGTTGTTTTTGTGTGCCTTCAAGCAACTCTGACTTATGGCAACCCTGCCCTAAGGTTTTCTTGGCAGCACTAGGTAGAGGAAGTTTGCCATTGCCTTCCTCTTAGGCTGAGAGAATTGCCAGATGGGTTTCCTAGCGTCATAGTCAAGCATGCAAACCACTATACAATGCTAGCCCTCAAATACTTATATAAATTTATTAAAGTGCCATCTGACCATTTATAAGGCCCAGTGCTTAAAGATAAGTTGATTGATTTTGAAGGGGTTTTGCAAAATTTGGAAGGGGGCTTAATCACACTGTACAGTTTGATATTGATTCTTCTTTTGTGTGCTTTGTGCATCTCCTTTCAAACTAATTGATATGGCCTGGGAAGGTGGGAGAAACATCACCTAGGTTATGGTCTTTTAACTGTTGTGAGCACAGTGAGGGGACAACTGGCCCCTGCTGTGACCGTCTGTGCTGTAGGACATTGAGGAGCTGTTAATAAGCCTAAATCACATTCAGGAAGCGTTCAAGTAATGTGTTTGCTCCTCTGTGGCCTCCAATCCCAGTTCTTCAATGTAAGTGTAACAGGAGGCTTTGAACAGCAGGTTGCCTCCCATGTGGCCCAGGCAGCCTGCGTGGGATAATCTTCTGCTTTACTTAAGCAATGCACCCTGTGCTTAGATTACAGTCTGTGCCTTCATACGTTGCTTGTCATGTGGAGCTGGACTAAAGCTCATTTTCGTTGGCTTATTGTTGTCTTCTGGTGAGCCTTTCAGGGTCCCAACAATCCCGTCCACATTACATCCCGCGTATGCACTCAGGGCCCAACATAGCCACCATTATTCTCTTAAGGCTCAGCAGCAGTGAGACTTCCTCCTTAATTACCTAGATGATCTTCTGGTTGAGTGCATTAGGGCTTCCCCAGGGGCTGAATGTGCTGCTTTTGTGCATGTGGGATAATATCGCCGTGTCTGTGGGCCAGCTTAATTACTGCGTGTTCAGTGGCTGGCTAAAAAGGTCCTTTATATTTCCCTCAATTTCCATTCTTCAAATTGTGGTGGCTCAGATTTCCTTTGGCCTTATATTAGTTTTGCAAGCCTAGTAATGAATCAGGAGAGTGGCATTGCTGCTGAGGGCGTACTTCAAGGGAAGACCCATGAGCTGTTTAGATAACGTTCCCTTTTAAAAAACAAAGCAGGTTTACTTACCAACGTGAAATCTTATTAAAATCAAATATAGCTATTTATGAAAGTAAACCATTTTAATAAATACCTAAGAACAACTGAATAATTTATTGCAAATAGTCTGCTCAAAAGGTCATAAGAAAGCTTAGCTGAATGGTGGTTTATCTCAGTGATGATGCTGTCTTTGTGAAATCGCTTACCCTTAAGATTCAGTAGAAGCTAACGTGAAACTGTGGTTAGGGATTACTGTGATATGTTGCCTTAACTCTGGTTAAAAGCTTTAACATAGAGTAAAACTATAGTTTGCTTATTGAGCTGAGCTCTGTCCCTGGACAGATTCATCTTACAAGTCAAGAATCAGATACATTTCCCTGGCTGTGGTTCAACCTGCGTGTGAGTAACATTTAGCACACCAGTACTGCAAACTTAATTTGGACGTATCTTAGCTTATGCCCAGTCCTTAACTGGTGTGAAGGCCATGGCTTGTCTGCACAGCAGCTTACTAAACCTGGTAAATACTGGCTGACTGCTGAACTTTTGTTCTCTTTTCTACTGTTTCAGTTAATATAAATGAGCCTTATTATACCACAGGGTGGGAGGGGTTGGCCCCTGGGCCTTGACTACCCCCTGAATTTGTTTAAAGGGCCTCTCAGCTTGTAAAAATTTTTATTTTTTTTAAACACCTCAAAACATCCTGTGGGTGACATGAGGGCAGCCCTTCCATGTTCTCTCCCTGTGGGCTGTTTTAGGCTCAGGAGGGTTTTTTCCCCCTACTTTCTAAACTGGAACAAATCTGTTGTAGCCAAAAGGCAGGAAGGCAGTGGCAAGCGGATACAGGAGGACATTCTGAGTAAGAAAAATAAAATCCATCTCCAAATTGCGTGGGGAGGAATTAGCCCTTTGAGACCTGGTGGGAGCATAGTATGGCCCCATCAGACTTCAAGCATTTCCTTGTGCCTGTTGTGGCAGAAAGTTGGTCAGTACATTTTAAATAATAGTGCATAGCTCATCTTAATCATCTGTGGACTAAACATCTATACAGGTTCTGATAGTTTATAAAACCAGCAGGGATCTCATACTCCGATTTATTCCAAATTTCACTTAGCCCACTTTCCTAAAGTATGGTTTTGCCCTTTCTCTTGTCTGCCTTTCCTTCTTAGCCGTTGCTGAAGAATACCTGTTTTGTCTGAGAGGAACCGTTTTGTCTGAGAGGAGAGACATTGAGGAGTGCCTTCCTCACCATTTCATTTATCCCTCAGCTACCTGCTGGGTAGTCCTTGTACCTGTTGGGATCCTGCCTGCTTTTTTCCTGATCAGCTGGACTGTAGAAACAACAGCACAATTCCTCGGCTTCTAGAATTGTTGTTTTCTAGTGGTAGAAGCATCTCATGCCTCCCAAATATTACCCTAACTCACTTTGGCACTGACTCCATTTATAAAACCCTAATGAGTTACAGTAACTTCTGTAATATGTATTTCATTCACACTTGTTGTTTCACACGTATGCATAGATGTCAGTGAAACTGACCCACACATAAAAACTGGGTGGTTACAAAATGGAGGTAGGAGAGCAGGGAAGGGATGGTAAATGAAAAGCATTTGAAGTGGTCAGGTACAGTGGTTTAACCATCAAACAGTTCTAAAAAGCTGGACTGTAAATTTAGACTTTTTTTACCTGCCTGCCACATGTGGAGTGCTAGTTTCTCTTTGAACAACTTTCAGCAATCTCTGTGGGATGTAGGGCTAGTACAGGGGTTGGGGAGAGTTTTGCGTGGGAAGAGAGACTGTATACCTGCATTTATGTATACACGCACACATTTAGGAAGCATATGTATGTGCATTTACACATGTGTAACCCCTGTTCCCCCTCTTCCAGCTGCCACAAGATGTGACCCTCAGGGCTGAAGAAAAAAAAAAGATTAAAATCCTGCACTGTTTCTTTCAACATCTACTGATGCTCTTTACTTACTTATTTATTTATTTATCTATCAAAATAAATTTTCTTCCTCCCCCTATACCACAAGATTTCAGAGCGACTTACAAGTAAAATCAACAGAAACAGATTAAAACAATTTTTAAAAAATTAAATAAACTAAAATACATTAAATACATTAAGAAGCTGAACTAGGTTTAAAAGTTTAAAAATATTTTAAAACCACATGCAAAAGTATTTTAGAGTGAATCATTTAGGCCACAAAGGTTTTAATAAGCAGCAGCCTCTTCATCTGGCACTTAAATGACGCCATTCTGGCCTCCCAAGCTGATAAGACCCTTTCCCATCACAGCTGTGGTGCAGCCATAGCTTATGTAGCTCTACCTGAGACTGTAGGCAGCACTTCTGTCTTAAGATTTGAAGTGATCTTTTTATTTAACTTATATGTACTGCAGGTTCACTTCATTGTCTGCTTCTTCACAAATGCTTCACATCTGTTATTCTTGGGTACTTTTGTTTTATTGTAAAACAATTTTAAACGTTTTAAAGAGCAATTTAACTAGTTATTGGGAATAGCAAACTTAATTTGGGGAAGAGTAGTAGTGTTGGGAGAGCCAGTGTGATATAGTGGTTGGAGCATTGGACTGAGACACTGGAAGACCAGGGTTTGAATCCCCACTCAGCCATGGAAACCCAGCGGTTAACCTTTGGCAAGTGACACTCCTTTGAACAAATTCTGCCATGAAAATCCTGTGATAAGTTCACCTCAAGGTGTTGTAAGTCAGAAATGATTTGAAGGCACATAGCAACTGGTGTTGGGCCATTCAGAGTACTGAAAATGTTGATTATTTTTGCATCCCATATCTTCTTTCCCTAAGGGCTCACCGGTGAAACTAGTACCTATCCAAGAATGCCATAGGTCAGAAGATGCAAGAAGATACTTGCACCATAACAGGTTAGTAACTTTCATGTGCCCAGAGTTCTAAGAAACTCCAGGATAAATCATACAACAGCATATGGAATACATTTTGTGAGAGATTGGCACTTTTCTGAATTTGTGGTGTTACAGTATTCCAATTTTAGCAGAGAATCTTGTTCATATAATTACTATCATGTTTGGTCTCAGTACATAGTTGATGTTCCAGAACCATGGGGTGTGTATGTAGGGGGGGTGCAATTTACAGACAAGAGAAGAAGAGAAAAGGAACATGACATGAAGACCAGTATGCATGTGCTGGGTTATAATGTGCCACATTTTTAATGTAATGATCTTATTGATACTTTAATGCAATATTACTTAGTCTTATACAGTAAATTATTTGTGTCTCTTGCAAGCTCACCACACATAGCAATATCATTCCTTGTTTTAATAAGTATAAGCAGCATTGCCTTGCAGGTAGAGCTTTAGACCTGGTAACCAACCAATTTTGCTAGAGCAGAAAAAGTGACTTGCTAGATTGTTATTCATCATGGAATGCTATAGAATAACATTCCCTGAAATGCAAGTCTTTTTGAAGAGGGGTTGGGGTTTTTTTTCCAGTTTCATACTTGATCTGTACAGCCCAGGGACTATTAAAGTAAAGTAAATGCACTTCTAAAGAGTTTGAGCACTGGTTGTAGGATTTTAATTACCTAACCAAAAATGGGCATGATGATGCTGATTCTCACCCCAGGATCTGAGAAGCTTAAATTAGAAAAAGGCATTAGAATGGGACACTGTCTAGAATTGGCACACGCTAACAGAATAGTACAGTACAAAAATAGATCAGCTCAAACTCACACCAGTTTGAGAAGCTTTTTCTTAAACGGTGCAATACATGATATAATTCAAACCAGGCTTAAATTTCCCTAGGATTTGCACATGGATACAGTGGGTGAGGGGCAAGTTTCAGCACTCCTGGCAAATCTGATGTTGTATGATGTTTGCTATGTGAGAAGTTTTACAGGTTGTCATTGTCTGTTGGTATGCTTGCTTGCTCTTTCCCCGATGATCAAGTTGTTTCCTTATGAATAAATTTCCAAGATGCAGTCTTTCCAGTACACATTTCTCATGACAGATTTAAACTTGTAGAAGTCTGGCCCTGAAGCTTCTTAGTGTTCAGTGAAGTGGAGAAGACAAGACTATATTAGGGAGCTCCCTGTTAGTGGTAAAGCTTTGATGCATGGACTTCTTCACTTTGCCTTCAGCTGAAGAATTATTATGGAGACCTAGCAGAGGAGTTGATTTTCTTCAAAGAAGCAGGTTTTTTTTTTTAGGGATGGGCCAAACGAATCCTTGGCAAGGATTTGAGGTTCAGGGATCGGAATCTGGGCACCAAAATAGGCAAACCAAATATTTCAAATCCAGCACCCGGGATCAGGCCGGCAGGGACGTGCAGGACCAGTGATCACCGTCTCCCTGCGTCTCCCTGGGCCTCCGCCCTCAGGGGTGCTTCGGAGCAGACCCGCAAGGGCTTGTAGGGCTGGAGATCACCAACTCCCTGCACATCCCGGGGCCTCCACCTGCATGGGCGCATGGGAGGAGGCTCGCAGGGACTTGCAGGGCCAGAGATCGCCATCTCCCTGCATGTCGCGTGGCCTCTGTCGGTGCTCCATAGGAGGCCCGCAGGGACTTGCAGGGCCGGAGATCACCATCTCCCTGCACGTCCTGGGGCCTCCCCCTGTCCGGGCTTGTGGGGCTGGCGAACTCTACAGGAGTTTTCTATGTTTTCCAGAGGTCTGCCACACCTAATATATTATTAAGTAGCATTTACATTGGCAGTGATAAGGTCTTGATTGTTTGGCTTGGCTGTTCGGCTTGGCTGTTCCAGGACTATACATGTGCATGTCTTTTTAAATTCATTGTGCAAGCAGCTATCTAGTACTGCCTTATACAATGCCTTTTCCATGTGTAAGCTTCGTGCAAAAGGCAGGTTCTCACTTAGTACCTGACACTCCCTTTAGTGGCTGGGGGGGCGTCATTTAGTGGCTGGGAGAGGGTGTAAAGTGTCTGGTTATCGTCTGGATGCTTCAGGGTGGGAAACTCAGCTGTAAGCCTTCCAGATCCCCAGTGTACTCTTTGGAGATACAGGATGCAGGAAGGCAAGAACACTTGTTCTTCCCCGGCTGCAGAAGTGAATACTGCCCAGGTGCCTTCCAACCTCCCCAGCAGACACAGGGTCCATGTAGACATAGGATCTCATCCATCAAGTAAAACATTAGCACCCAGCTCAAGGCAACTGTATTTGAAATTTTAGTATTGACATACTTCTCAAGGAATTAGTGTTTCTGATATTGATGTTTTTTGGATGTGGCTGAATCTCAAGCTGTATCAGCCTGATTTGAGGAAGACTTGGGACATGTCCAAACTGAACCGGGACTCTTCTAGGAGATGGAATTTGGCTCAGAACCCTACAGTCGTTGCATCTTTGTTAGTGTTGCAGATTTAGAAGGATGTACAAACCAGGGGCCCATTCATATTACGCAGTTATAATGGCATTATTCTGCTTTAATTGTCACAGCTGCATCCTCTGGAATCAGAGGCGCCAGAGGAGCTCCCTGGATTCTAAAGGCTATAGATGATAGACCCTATACCTCAAATTTCAGGATTCCATGGAGTATTCCGGTGGCAGTTGAACTGGAATTTAGCACTACAGCTGTGTAGTATGAATGGGCCCTAGGCCACAGGGGGGTGCAGGGCCAGCGATCTTTTTTCTTTTTCTTTTTTCTTTTTAAACCTCTTTTAAAAAAAAGATTCAAAAGATTCAAGATTCATGAGATTCATGGATTCCCAGAACCTTCCAGGGATTCAGATCCGGATTCGGATTCGAAAAATTCTGGATTCATTGCATCCCTAGCTTTTGTTTTTGTTTTAAGTACAATTTGGAATTTTAAATGCAAGGTGTTTTTCAGTGCTTTGGACCTTGCATTCCTTGTCCAAGTAGACTGTTAAAACAAGACTTGGCCCTACCATTTGTTTCTTTCATTCCATGACCCTTAGCCGAGTAATTGTTGTTAAGGACCATTAGCTGTTATTTGCTCACTGGGAAGTTCCAGTGTTTGAGGAGGAATCCCATCGTCATCCATCTTTTGAAAATGCCACTGATCATAATAGCTGATGTTGTATTCCAAATTTAGGTGTTGGCTGATCCCCCCAAGCATGAACTTTTTCTGCTGCCTTGGTTTTAATAGTTCAGTAG
Source organism: Cyclura pinguis (assembly GCA_030412105.1). NCBI lineage: Eukaryota > Metazoa > Chordata > Lepidosauria > Squamata > Iguanidae > Cyclura > Cyclura pinguis. The sequence goes on from CM059601.1 coordinate 5,361,641, forward strand.
GGGTTTTTTTTGTCATTATTGTTATGTTTTAAAATAATCTTATGCGATTTTACACTAGTGGTTGTTCTTATTATGTTTTTAAATGATTTTATACAGTTTAGTCAGTGATTCTTTTAAAATCAAAGCTTAGGTAATTGTTTTTTCTTAATTTTTGCATCATCAAGATTTTAGTTGTATTTTGTTTTAACCTTGTAGTAAAGTGATTTAGAACCCGTGTTGGGAGGAATGTGGGGCGTAAATTAAATAAATAAATTGCAACCCAGGATTTGTTTTGTAAAGTAAGAAGCTGTAACATTTCTTTAGCTTTCCTTCATCCCTTTTCTTTGGATCAGTAACACCACCCACTGAAAATGTCCACTTGCAGGGATGCAGATGAATTGAAACGACCCGAAAGTCTGAGCTTGACCCATGACAGAGAGCGGCAGCAATTTTTAAGGAGCTACTTAGAGCGGGCAGAGAGGTAAGGAAGTGGTGGAAGCAACCTTCTCCCTTTTAAAATGAAGTCTGAGTTTCATTGTCTATAATTGAAAGCTAGCTACATCAGTGTACAGGCCTCCCCCACTCATTTGACAGATTGGGGACCGCAGCACAGTGGAAATCGTTAAAAAACAGAACCTGTGTACAGGCTGAACAAATAGATGGCACTAAAGCAATTGAGAAAAAAAGTACCATGTGATCACAAATACTATATAAAAGATGCACCACACACAATTTCTAAGAGGTTCATGGTGCATCTCTTACACAGTGTTTGTGCTGCTTTTTATCTCAGTCAACTCAGTGCAGGTTTTTTCTTTCAGTCTGAGAGGAAAAGCAGTGCAGTCACCTTTCAGTGGTGCACTCTTTTGACCCTTTTCAGTTTTCTCCTTTCAAAGTCAAAGAGCAGACCACACATCAAATATATGGGTTTCAGTTGTAATTGAAAAGAGAGGAAAACGGGGGACACCTGTGACTGCCATGACGTTGGCATATGTCTGGTACATGACGTTCCCTAATGACTGCACAGACAATTTCATATTGTCTGTGGCATAATCATTGTCTGCGTAGTATAAATATATGTCTTTAGTCACATATGAAAGTGTTCATATGTGGAGAAATATCATCTGCTATGTGCATCCATGATCTCAGGCAGAGAGTTACCAAACATCACTGGGAAACGCCCCTTTTGTTATACCAGTGGAAATTAGCAACTGGCTACAGACCAGAGTTTAGATGAAACAAATACTACTTTGTTACCAAATAGAGGAAGACGTGAATAATTATGCCGGATTGGTATACATGGCCATGATAACTGTATAGACATAGATAAGCAGAGCCCAAGAGGTTAAATCTGTAGAATGAGAAGGGCAAGGAGAGAGAGAGCAAGAAGGAAAGTGGTGAGAGTGTTGCTGATGCAAGACAGGGAATGGAGAGGTCCCAGACTTAAGGTGAAATGATACGTGGTTTGGAATTTGAGTTATAATAAGAACAGGAAAACTCGAGAGAGATTTAAATGCTAATACTTTGCTATTCCAAATGAGGTTCTTAATTAGGTTCCATTGGGTGAATTGTATCCTGGGTCACTGGGATTTTATTTAATGAATTATGAAAGAGTACCTCACCCTGCCATTGTGAGAACAATCTGTGGATTGTTTTCAGGCCATACAAGCAAATGTAATGATGTGGAAATAGTGGCAGGTAGACTTTTTTAGGTTTCCTTGAGTCCTGCACAGTGTGGTACTTCAAAGAGCACAAATGAGTTTGTGGTAGCCTTCATGATCAGTAAAATAAAAATGATGGGACTTGAGCTTCCCTGGTCAATTAATGATAAACTCATAGTGAAACCCACTTGCTCTCCAATAGGTAACTCTTTTTAAAAACCCTGCCTTGCTGGGAGGGACATATTCAAAGTAAAAAGGGTGTTGCTGAATTCTTATGTCATAATTACGTTGCGCAAACTTGAACTTGGATTCTAGACTGACCCATTTCCTTTTGGAATACCCTGAGTTCTACATGCAAATGCTGGATGGAGGTTTCTGACCATAATGGCTGTTAATAACCAGGAGGAATCAAGCTTTAAGCATAGCTCTTACCAGGACTCCCATTGTGAAGTCCATAAGGGTGCCTTTGTGATGACTGTGTGCAGAGGAACTGGGCACAGTGAAAGACATTTGTGTATATCCAAATTCTTTCACTGTTTCTGAAACAAAAATAACCCAGAAATAGCAAACATTATAAAACAAAGACATCTGAAGTATACAGCCAAAGGAAAACAAACTATATCGTTTTGTCCTGGCATACTCTAGATTCTGCTTGATAAACTTATTAAGTCAAGTTGTTAGGATTATACTTGAAAGGGCAATGAAGCCTTGTTGCTTGGTTACTATAGCATCCTAAGCAAAAGATATGGAAATCCCATGGCAGTGAATGCATTCATACTTTTGCACATTGTTCCTGGGTTGCCATGGAAGCATGTGTTGGAAATGTTTCCCGTGGCTTTTCTCTTGAAGGCTTTACTGCTGCAGCTGAGTTCAGTGGGTTATTGTGGTGATTGCATGCGTTGGGGAGGGTACAGGAATCAGACTTCCTGAGGTCTTATGGTTTGGAAAGAGAAAAACTAGGCTGCAAAAGGTCTGTTTGCTGGGGATTAGTGATGCAATTTCTCGAGCCTTTTATTACATGAACAACCACTTCTCCTGTTGGGTTTCTCTGTGGAATTAAAAGCTATGGTTGCAGGAGGCCAGTCTTAGCAACAAAGGCTGTGTAGCAAGGGAGACTACCTTATCGTAGGTCACATATATGCATAAGGGTAATTTCAGGGTATCCATTGACTGTGTGCCCTGTTCTTGGTGGGAGGTGGCATTGTGAAACAGGAGAAGTATGAGGGCTTAGTCGGAGTGTATTAGGTTCACTTGGCCAAGAACCCCTGTGAATTCTTCACTGAGATACCATGCCACCCAAAATCTCACACCTCACTACTTGAATAAGTTAAGAAAGTTCTCAGCCTTCCTTCTAGTTGTGTAATATAAGGTGTGGAGATACAGGTGTAGAGCAACTGTAGCATAATTTGTTCTAGATGGGAGATGGCGGAATGCTAGCCCAAGTGCTGAAGCCAAGGAGAACAGTGACTGTGGCTTGTAGGATCTTGGACCAATGCTGAATAATGAATAGCCCATGAGTCCAGAAGACCGGATTGTAACACCTTTGGAACAATTCATCCAATGCTACAGCTTTTTCTCTGGAAATATTTCAGTCTTAAACCTACTTTATTTGATTTATAGGGAGACTGTAGTTAATGGTGCAGCTACACATCTGTAAATAATGGAAGAAAAGTTTTATTCTTCAGTCTGTATTAACTATATTATAGTATTGTATACAGTGAAATCAAAGAGAATGCTATGTTCTGCCTCCTATAAAGTTCTCTTTTCCCCTCAGAGGCTCCAGTGATTCATCTTGCACGTCGTCACTGTCCAACAGTCACAGTCAGGTAATACACATGCATTTGTGTTGCATGTTCAGGAACATTCTGCCTTCTGCTTTGCATGTGGCTGGTTGCTTTGTTTTAAAAAATTCATGCTCTGAAACCATTTCGTTTCAGGTCTCGCAGTCAGATGCAGATCTACACAAAAAGCGTGAGCATTTAGTTGAGCGGACCCGGAGGGAAGCCCAGCTTGCTGCACTACAGTATGAGGAGGAGAAGAAGAGGACGAAACAGATCCAGAGGGAAGCTGTGCTTGACTTTGTCAAAGTAAGGACCTTCTGAAGATAGAGATGATGACATTAGTTCCATATTTGCTCTGTGTACAAAGGCCTTAGTGTATTCCCTCTCTTGTATCTATGTATTTAAAGATACATTTTTACTGAGGAGAGAACAGCAGCATACAGTCTTGCAGTAAAACAAGGTCTCACACACTTAAGAAACCAAAGTGAACACTGTAAAGCAATGCAGATGTTACTACTGAATTGTAGGGTGCAAGCTCTCTCTCTCCCCCTACCCCCAGCTCTATCCCAGAAGGAAGCTGCAGGGCATCCCTGCTCCAGCCCTGTTATACCAGCACATGTGACTGTGTACATCTACACAGAGATTTAGCCTGGTTTGTGACCACAACAAGTCTGAATAGAAGTGAATACTCTGAATAGAAGCAATTTCACTTCCATGCGAAGACCTTTCAGAGTAGCCTTTACCTTTCCTGAGGTAGAGGTTGAAGTTGCAGAAGTGGTCCATGTACCTTGGTAGGGCTTACTGTTGGCACTGTGAGATGCCACACCTCAAATTCATTTTCCCATACATAAGCCACCCCACCAGGGTCTGTGTTAGGCACTGATCCTGTTAAAATCCTATAACTGGCTACTCCACATGCCAGGATACACTTAAGATACAAGCTGCATTTTTCTTGCTTCTGAAACCTGAGGAGTCCTTCCATTTATTCTGTGTCTTGCATTTTCCTGGAAACGAAATTAATTTTAGCTGCTTTCATTATACTTGTTCTTTGGGGTTTTCACCTTGCTGCATGGTGAACTACTCCAGCGGTGGCTTGGGACTGGAGAATAACACAACCACCTCAGCTTATGTCCAGAAGATGGTGGAATTCAATAATAATTTTGAAAATGGGCAGTGTGATATGTTAAGAATTTTGCCAGCTTTCTGCACTGAGAAGCTCTGTAGTGATAACATCATGACACTGAAATAGCATAGGGCAACTATCTTTGTAGTAGATGTGAAAGAACACTGATATGCTTTGTTCCAAAATTGACAGAGCTATCTCAGGTTCATCATACTTTAATGTTAGGGAAAAACAAATCCTGGTTTTGTAAAATATCCTTTAAAACACCGTCAGACCTACAGAAAGGAGCCTCTTACTTAGTTACTTACGTAACATATATGTATCAGCTTCTGCCTTCTCAAAATGAAAGTGAGCTGTATTTAAAGTGGCAATTCAGAACACGTGTGCATGCACACGCGCACGCACACACACACAGTCTCTTACTATGTTTTGTTCCTCGGTGCTTCTTCTGTTTGCACAGAGCAAGCTTTCTTTATATAATGCCAAGTCTAATCTGTTTTTCCTAAGCAGATGAGTTATGTTCACAGGTTACTAAATTCAGTTCAGGAATTGCCTGTATTTATGGAAAAAAAGTTTATCCCTTGCAGTACTTTTCATTCAGAGAAACACATCTCTCCTTTTGACTATAATAACAAAAACTTATCGCTATCGCTTTGGCTTTGGCTCTCCTGCTTGAAATGAGTATTCTCGTATCTCTAAAACCTCTTTTCTTCCTTCTAAAGCAAAAGGCATCCCAGAGTCCCCAGAAGCAAAGCACCTTGGATACTGAGGTAAGAATGGAAAGCAGTAAGCTGCCTTTTGTAATTTTTTAATGATCTTTATGGGAAATAACTTGTCATTCAGGCCTGTGTTTGCTAGTATACTTGCTGGAATGGGAACTCCACTTGGAGCCCATGGAACTAACGTAAAATAAAAATACTGACTACTCTGCTATAACAGAGTTGTCTTTATTTTGTATTTGTCTTGTAAACTTCTTTTTTTTTCTCAACTCACTGTTTTCACTTTCGACTGTAAATTTTTCTCTGTAGTCTGTCTTTTACATGGAGTAAATAAGTATATACCCTATTTGCTGGCGTATAAGGCTCCCTTTTTTCCTGAAAAATACTGTTTGAAAATGGGGTGCGTCCTATACGCCAATGCATCTTATAAGCCAGTAAATAGTATTTTCCAGCATATAAATAGGGCGCACCTTATATGCTGGTACGTCCTATGTGCCAGCAGATACGGTAAATCAATTTAGGTTTTTTTAAACATTATCTTAAAATAGTAATAGTGAGATTAGACCTGATAATTTGCTGGAAGTGCTAAAAAGCACTTGTGATGATGTTGGTGTTTCTTTTTCTTGCTGTTCACCAGTTTCATGATTCAGAAGTAGCTGCATCCCCACCTGAACCTCTAAAGTCACTACTAAAAACTGTTGGGAGTGAACAACAAGTCTGTTTACATTTGTGCTGCTTAATACTATTGAGCAGTCAGTGTCTGCTGTTGTGTAGTTGCAGCTTCATGGCATCACACTTGCTTCAGAGCTGAACAAGTTGGCTTTGCAGCATGTTCTTTTCGTGGAATTCTAGCAGCGATGTTACACTTGCAGCACTGCCAGCTCTTGAGCCTCATATTGATTCCTTAAAGCATAGTTCTGGTTGATTCTCAGCCTCCCCCTCTCCCTCCCTTTGGCATTTGTATTTCCAGATTTTCTTGTTTTATTAATGGAAAATAAATTTTTACTTTGTGATGTGCTAAATCACAAAATGTAATGCAATATAGCAGAAATACATTGAAAGTGCTTTCCAGTAGTCTGTGCTTCCTGACTCTGGACTCGTTTCAAATAGCTCTGTTCTTTTTATTTTATCTTTATTTCAGTTCCTCCCAAGCTGTGTCTGCGTGTGTTCTTTCCTAAGTATTGCCTTGTTCTCCACTGAACAGCTTTGAATACTGAATTGTGCTTGATTTTGGAGACAATAACTGAAAGCAAAATAGCTCCTGAATCAGTTGCAGATGTGTTGAATGCAGAGATTATTAAAAGACTAATGGGATTCTTTCCCACCCACCCCCTATTGTTTCAGTTACAGTTTACTGATTACTGCCATGTGCCTTCTGAGTAAAGAACCTTACCAATTCCAGATGTCTCTGTTTGTCTGCATATTGTGTTGTGGTGTTTTCTGCTTCTGACGTTGCCATATTTCCCACATCCCCAGTGTCCCTTCCCATCCAGAAGGTCTCAGCACACTGATGATAGTGCCTTGCTGGTGGTAAGAATTCTGCGCGCAATGACCTGTTTATGTATCATTCTCCTAGATCATAGTTAGCACGTCCTTTGTGGTTTGCTCAGATTGAGTAGTTCTGCATTGCTCTAAATAGCATAAAACATGGCTCTCTCCCCACTACCGCACGCCTGCCCAGTAGAAGTTGTACTGAAACTTGTTTTTTAGGCCATTTCCGAACTACACTACGCTGTTATAGTGCTGTTATTTTAGTTTCAGCATCCTGTGGAATTCTGGGGTTTGTAGTTTACTGAGGCCAAAGAGCTTTCTGGCTGAGAATTCTAAATGCCCCTCCCTCAAGTGCAAACCCCAGGATTCCATTGGATGTTGAAAGTGGAATAATAGTACTATCACAGTGTAGTGCAGAAATGGACTAAGTCTCTTTTCCTCCTCCTTGCTGTTGGTTTAAAGTAATGTTCATAATGATATTTTTCTGAGCTTCCAGTTTTAACATGCTGCTTGCCGGTCACAGGATCATTGATTGAAATGACATTACAAATGTGTACTCATTAAAATGTAGTTTGTGAACAAGCTGTAGAAGAGATAATCCCAGAAGCAGGATCTTAGGACCTAGTCTGCCCTGTTGTTGGATATGGATAACCTATTACCTTACAGTGCCCAGATGTAACCCCTCTGGTCACCTGTTGAGCATGGTCATATCCTTGATAAAAATGTGATATCAATTTGGAAAGTATGTAATCAGTCATATCATCCAGTCCCTACATCCATGTGCAGGACCCACTTTGCCTAAATCATGTGTGGCAGACATTCATTGAAGACGTCCTGGGAAGTTGTGAGAGGGTTTTCTGTATTTCTGTAGTTATTTTGGAAAGTAGCCATCTGAATGGTACATGGTGATCCACCCTAATATGTGGGTAGTCTCTAACCAAGACTAAACCCTTGTTATTGCCTCACTATTTAAATCCCTATACTTCTCTGCAACGTGAGGCCTTCTTTTTTTTAATATCCATCAACATTCCACATAGCACCATTTCCATGTTTTATGCTATTTCCTTCCACCATTGATATCCTAAAAATAGTTATTGAAATCCACCTTCTTGTCTTTGTTTGTAGAAAACTCTTCTGCTCTGCCTGCTTTCCCTTGCATGACTTGCATGCTTCCAGTGTATTTGTTCATTTATACTCTTTTTTCAGTTATATACTTAAGTTTTCATGTGCAGTGCTGTTTTGCCAGCTCAGGAACAATGAAACTTGAGCTAAATGTGAAATCACCAGAATCACTCACTCGTTGTCTTAGTTAGTATGTGCAATTTCCTGTGGAAGTTCTAAAGAATCTGTAGAAGGAAGAAGCGAGCGAATGGGCTCCTAAGTTTGGGTTACTGAGAATCCTGATTAGTATTGACTCTAGTTGAAGTTGGTGACAATCTAAACCTTAAGATTGGGGCAAATTGTGCCAGAAGGACAGTCGTGCCAACAACCTCGTAGCCTTACAGGCTATGGAACAAGTGTTATATCTGCACTGGCCCTTGGTTGAGACTGTTCTGTGAACAAGTAACATCTCTAAAGATAACATTAGAAACAGAAAAAAACAGGCATTTTATCTTTTCTAACTAGAGAATTTTCTGTCAGTTGAGAATAATTGTTTTTCAGCAATATACAAGCTAGCCAGTTTGTAACAAAAATGTTGTGCAGAATATTGTCATCTGGAGTTGCTGTTTTGTGTTCCTTTCTTCCAGCGTTCTTACAAATGTAAATGTAAGATGCTTCTTTTCACTTTTCCCTGCCTACCTGATATTATAAACCTTGTGAACGTGGGATTTGTATGGGGTGGAGGCTATGATATTTGACTTAATTATTTGGTTCAGATTATCTTCTTGTCCTCTCCTAACAGTTGTGGTTAGATGTCATATATTCTAGTCTCAAGTATGCTTTTGTGTGCTTCCCTGTTTGTCTTTTTTGGGAACAATCCAGCATTTACAAACACTATTGAGATGGGTGGGACTTGGACAACACCAGCCGTTCCTAGCATACGCATCTATTTCGGACTCCTTTGAATTATTATTGCTTTTATATGAGGTAAAGCTTTCACCACATAATAGCTGTGTAGAGCTGTAATTAAGATCTTTTGTTTGACACTTTCCTTATTACATCAGAGTGCCCAGTTAGCCAAGGCAGCTTTTCTCTTACCCTGAATATTCATCTTAACTTCTGTGGAAGGAAACTACACAGAAGTTGATCTCACAAACAGTATGAAACAACCCCTTTGCCCCTTGTATACAGCAGCACAGCACTTTGGCTTGTTTGCATATTTATTTGTTCGTTTGGTGTGCAGACAGAAGAGGATTTGAAACTTTTTCTCCCCCTGCATCTGAGTTTTTTAGTACGCTTGTTGTATGCTTCGTTTGTTTGCTTCTGTGCCTGAATTTTTTGTTTCTGAAGTGTTCGTTGCTTTTGGCTGCTGTGGAGTGCAGTTCATTATCATCAATTCCTGCTCAATGCCATTAGCGCTAACAGTTTCATGTGGCTGAAGGAGGGAGTTTGCGGGGAGATTTGAGAGTGAGACTGCTTTCTGCTCTCCAGCAGTTCCACAGCACAGCCTGTGGAAGGCTGCTTCAAAATATAACCGGGGCTGAAGAGATGTGAAGCTGGCAAGACGCTACCATCTCAGCAGAGGCTAGCAGGGATTAAGAACTTCCTCCGCTCCAAGCAAAAGGGCAGCTCAAGGGCTAGGGATAGTTCACTGTCAGAAAACAAGAAAGGCAGGAGAATATTTGCTCTTCTTGCTGCTGACGACAGCCCATATTAATGAACTCAGCTCTTCAGAATCACCAGAGAACCTTGGAAATAAGCTTAAGCATAATTGAAAGTAAAAGAGATGTAGCATTTGTTTCACCTCAGTTTAGCACTTAAGCTATCAGGATTAAAACTGACTTCAGGTTCTGTCAGCGTATATGGCACTCACTGAAGCAAGATGGAAGGATCTTATTGTCTAAGCTACAACAGTGAGGAGGGAATGAAGAGACGGAAGGACAACAACGGAAATCTTGGCAATAACAAGAGATGAATTTAAGAAGTACAATTACATCTATTTAGGTTTCATTAGAACTATAGATGAGGAAACTGCCTGGTCAGAGTTTTCCCATAAAAAATATGCTTTCTGGGGGCATTTGAAGATGGCTTTCTTAAACCGTTTGTAGGTGTGATGTTTCAAAATCTCATTAGGGATAAAAGAAATCTAGTCAGTGACATTTATTATCAGACCAATTTATGGTATCTCCCTTTGAAACTCACCATGGTAACTAGCCAATAATACATTTTCTTTGACTTGACTGCCTTGTCTGCAGTTACTTTTCTTGTGCCTTGTTTTCTCTGCTCTCCTGTGTATCTCCCCACATCTTCTTTGTTTATTTGACTTCTATCCTGCTTTTCTCCCACAGCTGGGAAGCAAGAAGATTTACAATGTAATTAAAACAGATTCTAATCAAAGTGCAATTAAATTGTATGTGTTGAAATACAAATTAAATTCATTATACTAATTAAGCACCAATTTGAATAATTTGAAAACACCGCACTAATAAAATAAATGAGCAGTAAAATGTTAAAAGTTCTGCCCATCAGTTTTATAACCTTTGGCTGTAACAGGTGTGCAGTTGCTGATGGCTCGCCCAAATAGAAAAGTCTTTGCTTATACTTACTGTGAACATTTTAGCATGACAGAATTAGAGGTGTAAGATTTGTGGAAATTTTGAACTTATGGGAAAAAAGCTCTCTCTCTCTCTCTCTCTCTTTCTCTCTCTCTCTCTCTCTCTCTCTCTCTCTCTTTTTTTGTTTTTTTTTTGGGAGAGGTACATGGAATTGTTTGGAAAAATTGAAGGACTTGTGGAGGCTCACTTGGGAGCAACAGTGTGCACACAGCTTCCTCCCTTCCCTTTCTCCCCATCCCCTTTAGCTCACTTTGCAAACTGTGCACGCATGGAAGTGGTCCCAGGCGAGCCTCCACAGTCAAGAAAAACTGAGGAAAGAGCAGAACTCCCATCAAGTTAATGGAACTTGTCCTTAATTCGGAAGCATCAAAAGAGTGCACTATCAGATAATGGGGTGGCGGCTTCCTGTAATGTGTTAGCTTGCTGCACATATGACAAGCTTCAATTATTCAGGTGAATTTCGGGGAGTATAGTAAATTGAACTTTGAGGATCAAATGCTTCAACAGTCCTCAGAAATGCCTCCTACTATACAGACCTGGTGAGGGTGGGGTTGTTTGTGGTTTGACATTGGTTCTTTATTCTGTTCTACCCAACCATTCCTTCAAGGAGTTCAAGGTCATGCATGGTCATTTTTTCTTAGCTTTTTATCTTCACAACAAGCCCTGTATTACAGGTTAGGCTACCAATTGATAACTAGCCTTAAGTCATCCAAATGGCTTCATGGCCAAGTGGCGAAGTGAATCAGGTTCCTGTCACTGTAACACTGTACCACATTGGCACGAGAGCAGCCTTAGGCGAATGTGATGTAAAGGATAGTTTCAAGAAAGGCAGTCAGTGTTTTCTGTAAGCAACCCTTAGTTCAAGTACTGAAAAGGAACCATAAGTCATTGGTGGAACACATGCTTTTTGCTCATCTTTTATTCTTGGTGTCTCCAGTAAAATGGTGCATTAGAGGGCTTTGAAAAGATCTCATGTCTGAGACTTTAGAGAGCTGCTGTCAGGGTAGTTATTGCTCGGCTTAAAGGGCCCGTGAATGACTCAGTATAAGGCAGCTTCATATCTTTGTGTGCCATACTAAGACTGCTGCCAAGAGTATGTTTCTCTTTCTTTGCACCTTCTGTCTTCTACACATGATTCTCCACCTTACTCCTTCTCTTTCCCCTCTTCTCCCTTCTCTGCCTTCCCTGACAGAATGGCTTTGAGCCTGTCTTAGTGTTTGAGATTGACAATAACACCAACACCATTAAAAGGAGGCCGGGGACACTCAACCAGGTGACAAGCGTGTGGTGTGTGTGACTGTCTTGGCTGGATTTCCCTTGTATATTTTCTGCTTGTCTGATGATGAGGGAATCCCTGTTCTTGGCCTGATTTCCTTCAAAACAGAGACTTTCCATATCCTTTTAAGGCAAGGATGGGGAACCCAGGCTTTGTGGACTTCTGTAGTGAAGACAACTTTCGTTTTTCATACTGAAAATGATTGGGTGTTTCAGTCCTTTTCTGTGGCTTTATAATATTCCATTGGAATAATTTCATTCAAAAATAAATGGTGAACATGCAGTATTGTTGCTTCAAGATGTTGTTGTTGTGTGCCTTCAGGCCAGCTCCAATGGATGGCAGCCTGTCGTGGAGTTTTCTCAGCCAGATTTATTCAGAGATTTGCCATTGCCATCCTCTGAGGCTGACAGACTGTGACTTTCCCAAGGTCAACCAGTTGGTTTCTGTGGCTCAGTAGTGATTTGAACCCCGCCTGCCATGTCTTGGTCCAAAACTCAAACCACTACACCATGCTGAGTCTATAGTACAGCTGCTGTTAGATGTAGCACCTGTAAAGTTGGGTACAAACCAGTGATAATGGTGAAAGGCGGTCTCTTCTCTGATTGCTCAAACAAGGAAGCCTGACCTGGAAACCTTTGGAACGGTTCATAGGCATCTAGGCAATTCTGAGTTGTTGTTTTTGGGACTTCCTTCCAGCAAGTCACCCTGAATTTGCCTTCTTGATGAAAGGAGAAATTGATTCCACAGCTAACACTTCTTAGGTCTTAGAATCAGGATCTTGCCGCCCACCCCAAAATAATCTGGTGGTGGTTTTACAATTTGATTCTCTTTGGTGACTTCTCATTTGTCATTAGAAAGTATCTGTAGATCACTAATATGTGTTTGGATGCAGTTTTTCTAAAACCTGTTCTTAAATTTGGAGCCAGATGTGTCTTCTTCCATTAAATGTATAGCAAGTGGGAAATACAGGGACCTTTGTCAGAGGGTCTAAATGCTTGCAGCTTAATTGATTTACAAAATGAACAGCTGCTATCTTTGTAACTTGAGCAGAAAAGTCCTTCTCGTGTGTATGCTCACCCTGACAAGTTCACTTCCCTTGATCAACATGATTATCTTATATGAACATGACAGAAACCTTGATCAGTAATAAGAAGTCTTTTAAAATGGCAATTAAATTGTGGAACTGGAAAGATCTCTGCAGTTAAGTTTTTGCTTTGTACTTATTTGGCTTTGGTGAAGGTCTTGCCTATATTCAGAAATGCTGCGTCATGTCTTTGCGACATTTAATTTCTTGCTTTTTGATGGCTGGCTTATTGGAATATTTTTCCTTTTGTGGGTGCTGTCTCAGATGCATTTATTTGAGCAAAGAATTAATAGTATATTTTCAGAAGCATTATGACAGGTCTTTTAGAAAGTTTTATGGTATAGTATGTTTTCCCCCCTCTTAAGTATGGGAACAGGGAATATGTGGCCTTCCAGAAGTTATTGGACAGTGGGCCTCATTCACTCTAGCCAACAGAGGCAATGATGAGATATCGCAGGAGTTGCAATCCCAACAATGTCTGGGGGGCCACATATTTTCCATCCTTGTCATAGACAGTCAGCCATCCCCACCCCAATATATTTTTGGCTCTACCTTTCTTCTTCTGAAATAGCATTCTGTATGTGTTTTGTTGTATTTTAGTAAAACATCTGAGTAATATACTGCTGCTGCTGCTCCTCATCTCTCTCTTTTATCCACAGAGTGATGACAGAACTACCATCTCACCAAATTCACCTGCTTCCCAAACAGGTAATTGCGAAGGAAAGGGGAGAAGGGGGAAATCAGGGCCATCACCGAGATTTTGAGAAGGCTGTCACTGAGCAAGCTGAGCAGACTTGGATCTTGGCCAGGTCCTGTGGGCCACTATAAACATCGCAACAGGTGTCATTATGGGCTGCCTAAAGTATTACGCTTGTCTGTCAAGATGAGACAGTGCAGCTGAGTATATAGCAAGCATAGGTCTTTAGATAATACTTAAGCATTTATATAGCACTTCTGAATGTTCAAAGTATTTGCCATACATTATCTTCTGGGAATTTTTCTGATTCTCTGAGTACTGCTACGGCACTGTTACAGTCACACTGTAAATGGAAGAATTATCTCCAAGCGAAATTCATCCTTGTAATCTACTGATGTGGTTTTTAAGTTGTGACTTGCAGCCTTTGCTTCCACTGATAAACCTACCATGTTTGTGTTTAAAGAGACAGTCCTGCAGAAAACCAGAACTTAAGATAAAGACACTATTATGTTACAACTGTGAGAATCATTTGATTAGAACTGAGCTCATTGGTGTGGGTTCAGAAGTTGCAGGACAGTCATAGAGTGAACTTCAGTTTTGGGCTGAGAGCTTAGTCACATGTTTTGTGGGGAAATCAGGCTCTTTTGGTGCTTTCAAGTTGCTGTAGTCAAAGACGTTTGGAGAACACTTGATTAGGGAAGGCTAATTTAGGTTGTGCAGGAGTGCTAAAATAGAGAATAATTCTATACAGAGGGATATAAGGAACATGTATAGTTCCCAGATGTATTGGAAAGAGCTGGTCCTTATCTCACATCTTTAAAATCCTTGACTCTACATTATGTGGTTCTCACAGTGACTATTTTTATTTCTCTAATTTATTATGCTATGCTTGCACCATGTTATAAATAAGATCTTTCCTCTTTCACCTTTGCATGTTGGCATTCAGTTCATCTTTCTGCTCCATATACTGGCCCTCCTCCTCCTGCTGCTGCTACTCCTCCTGCCTACAGAAATCCTCCTCAGCGTCCTGAGAGCTTCCTTTTTCGAAATGCTGCAAGGGATGATACAACCAAAGGTGGGCAGCGCAGCTTTGGATGTACAACAGCATGGCTCGGTAGTCTCAGCATCTGAGTCAACCAGTTGTGTGGCTTTCTCCTAGCTCTTACAAAGAGCAAATGAAAGTGCTCTGCCTGTGTTGGGGCTGCACCGCTTCTGACTGCAGGTGGGAGCCTATATGACCAAATGTTCTTCCGTGTGTTTAAAAAACAAATATCCTTCTGCTTTGGAAGAGAACATATGTGAGAGAAACTAGGCCTGGAATAATTTTCCATCATGTACTTAGTTTTTTCGTACAGAAGAACATTCAGTCGTGTGGATCCCACCTTTAAAATTGTAGTGACCAAGTCTTTTTGTATCTATTGTTTGTAAATGCTAACTGTGTGATTTAAGGATCCACATTTCTCTGGTTGGTTGGGTGACATTGGGTAACATTTCCTGTTTACCCTTCCGAGAGCACTCATAATTCCCAGTTTCGTGGATGGAAGCGTGGGGACTGTTCCATCCTCCAAATGTAATCTCATTATGTGTTACATCATTTATTTTATTTTTATTCTTTATTTGAGATATTTCTGTATCACCTCCTGGCCCACAAGGGCTCCCGAGGCAAAAAAAATAAAATAAAAACAAAACAATACAAAGTTAAAATATTTTTTAAAAAACACACTAAATTGTTCTTTTAAAACTTTAAAAGCAGTTTGAAAACAGTCCTAAGATACAATTTCAAAACAGAGTAATTTCACACATTAAAATCCATGCAAACAGCACTGGTTTGGCTGACCACCGGAAGCTTAAAAGAGATGAGGCCAGCCTAAGTTCCTTGGATAAGGAGCTCCACCATTGGGGTGCTGCTACAGAGAAGGCCCTGTTACGCGTACCGAAGGTATCGGGACAGGCAACAGGGGATCTCAAATTTCAGGCAGGCTCATATGGGAGAATGTAAGAGAGGACTTCTCATCCAAATTCAGGAGCAACCTCCCACTTCTAACTTGCATGATGATGCTCTTTCAGGAAGTGACAGAATGGCTGCTCACCTGCTCGGCCGTTGAGGACCATAGATTAAAGTTGTACCATGCTTGCTTGCTTTGTTCATTTAGAAGCTTATACCCACTGTTCAGTTTAAAGAGTTCTCAGTATAGTTTATAGAGATTCCTTAAAACAATGATGAAAATCCTAAATATAGGTATCCTAAATATAGGCGAACTTGACAGCACAATAAAAGTACAAAACCACAAAATATCTTAAAAACTGAATAAAACCAGTAAATAAAATGAGATGTACCTAAAAAAGTGATAGCAAAGGTGACAGGTGAATGTGTATATAGAGAAAGTTCCATGGTTTGGGTGTTGGCATTAAAAAAAGGCTGGTTCTCCAGTAGTGACATGCATGACCTCAAAAGGTGTACAGAGAGGAGTTAGAAAAAGATTTTGATGTAACAGGCGTTTTCCCAGCTCTGTAGCTCTGCGTGACTCTGAGTAAATCTCTTGAGTTCTGTTCTCACACCAGCCTCATTCAAGAACTAGGGACACTGGTTATTCAAAGTGGTTCGATAGCAAGCTAGGTATGCTACCTGTGCACATAGCCAAGTACTAAGAAGATGAAAGAGTCCAGTAGTACCTTTGAGACTAACTGAAAAAAAGAAATTTCTAGCATAAGCTTTTGTGGACAAATGCAAGTAGTAAAGACAGAGAACAGACCTAGCTGCAGGAATACTGTTTCTAGGTTATTAATAAGGCTTCCTAAACTCCTTCAGGCTACATTCAGTGGAGTTGCATCTTCAATAGGCAGCAAGACTATTGCTGCCAAGGGATTTAAGAACAATGCCGTACCTCCGAAAGAGAATTGGCTATTAAAAGTGAATGAATTAGCAGAAATGAATAAATTGTCTGCTTTGATTAGAGAAAAGTCATTGGCAACTTTCTTGAAAGATTGGGAGCACCAGATAGACTTTTTGAGGAAAAAAAGAAGGTGAAAAAATAACTATCGGTTCTGAATATTAGTTTGAGTGGATTATTAGAAGAGTTGTAATAACCAGTTTATAAGGAGTGAGATGGGACTGTAGAATATATGTGCTTAACCACAGAAAAGATAGTTGGAAGTCAGTTTTAGATAGATTTATAATTTATTTGGTAGTATGTTTGCTTTCTTTCTTGTGTATTTTTTATTGAATGTTTGTGTCAGAATTGTGACTTAGTGTTAGGTCAGTTATTTAGTTATTATATATTGTTTGTAGTTTGCTATTAGTCTGTTTCTGATAGCAGTGTTTGCTGTAACTGTAATATATGTAATCCTTAATAAAAATATTTTTTAAAAAAGAGGCAGTTCTAACTCTCTTGGGTATTTTACCGACCTTTCTATTTTTTCCCATTTCTAGCTATTTCGTCAGCAGCAGCAGCAGCTTCTGCATTGACACCAGCTAACAGCTCTGAAGACCATTGTGAAAACCATAGTTCCAAGTTGCGGGAAGAGGAAGCTGAGCTGATAGAGCAGCTGCGGAAAGTATGTAACAAAGATCTTTCCATTGTGTTAAAGAATATAATCATTACCTGGCTGTATATTCAGCCAGGTTCCTCCACTTGAGTTCTGTTGCCAGCCAGACAAATGCCTCAAAGGAGGACATAAGGTCAGTAGCCATTAATTGTGAACTTATTGGCTGCTCTTGCACTGGAATGTGTATGTGTCATGTCAGTTGCAAATGCACAGACCAGGTGAAACCTGGCAGTTAGAGCACAGCCCAGAAAACCTCTATTTTCAGTGAAGATTCAGGTGGGCAGATTGGCATGTATTGGTGTGTTTTCACTATGTTTTTCCTTGAGGAGAAAAATATGCTTTAGGAAGATCACAAATAGCTCAGGTGCAAAGAGACAGAATTTGATTCGAGGACAGAGGCTCTAATCCTACTGTTTTTAATCATCCCTGAGAACCAGTGGTTTCCATTCATGCAGTTGTCTCCATCATTTGAGTTAAATTTGTTTGCCAGGATCGAAGGTTCACAGCCATCTGTAATAATGCCAGTTTCCAAGTCCAGGAAGGATAGACTAAAATGCAGCTTAGCTAAGCTTTTTGCTTTCCAAAGCTCATGCTGTTCTGAATTACTCCTGAGGAATACTGTAGATGTAATTGCTGTTCTTGATTAAAACATTTGCACACCTTGACTCAAAACATTTTACTGAGTTGAGTCTCAGAATTGTGTAAGTGGGCCGTGTTACAGTTTTGTGCACCCAAGTTTTCTTGCAGAGTGACCCTGTGACCAATAAGTAACATTAGAAGCATTTCTAGACATGCCTACTCACACTGACCTGCTCCTAGTTTCTTGGCATATCTAGATTTTATGCATGGCACCTCATTATGTGCATAAATCTTTTCCACATTAATTATTTTAATCTCAGGGGAAAGGTTTTGTCACACTTGCCAAAATGCAAATGGTAGTGCAGGATGTGGCCTTTAAAAGGCAGCCAAGTCCTCTCCTTTCTGCATTCTTACAGTGTGTATAGAGTGTGCTTTTTTAAAACCTCTTGACTTGTGGGCTTTGCCACAGTTTCCAGTCTCCTTCTTGACAATACACCTTCCGTGGCAACAAAGTCTAAACAACTGTCTCTACTTGCTCTCCTTTTTCAGAACATTGAGTCACGGTTGAAAGTGTCCTTGCCCAGTGATCTTGGAGCAGCGCTGACTGATGGCGTGGTGCTTTGCCATTTAGCTAATCACGTTCGGCCTCGTTCTGTCCCTAGTATTCATGTCCCCTCACCAGCTGTTGTAAGTATTCAGGGGGTAATGTGGCACCTTGATAGAAGTTGCACCTGTTTAGTTTCCATTTCATTGTTTTGTTCTTCCAGTTGAAAGACTTTTTGAGTGGCTTATAAAGCATAATAACACTAAAACTATCACAAGGAGTGCAGAAACGTAAAACGAGTCAAAAAAGTGAGACTGTGAAATAGCAAAAAGTGGGGTACTGTATTTGAAATACTGATGTAAGAAGAGGAATGAGGAGAGAATTGGCTGTACAGATTTCCCAAGGTGCAATATTTTCAAGATAGAAAGAGCCACTACTTAGAATCCTTGCTTCCAGCGGTTGTCAAATGCAATTCTGGTGAAAAAGATGGTTTGAAACAGGTTCTTTTTAGTGCAGTGTGAGGGGACATCCAGGAGTAGGTCAATAGGGTCAGTCCTTCATATCATATTGTCCCTGGTTGCTCATTTTGGAAGTTGTTACTAGCAGGGGGATCAAGAAGTGAATTTGAACAAGAGTGTACATGGAAAAAGCAATACTGGAGACAAGCAGTAATGGAAAGGATTAGTGGGTCACCAGCTGTAAAGAGTTGAGGATTCATGAGATGTGGGAAGGAAATGTGCATCCTTCATCAATTTCTGTCACACCGCTTTTCTTCTAGAAATAGTTGTCTAAAATTTCTCCTGACAAATGTTCAAGAATTCTGCATAAGAAACTGTCAATGAAGAGTTTTGATGTATCTTTTCTCTCTTGCAGCCTAAATTAACAATGGCCAAGTGTAGACGCAATGTGGAAAATTTCCTGGAAGCTTGCCGGAAGATTGGTGTGCCTCAGGTAAGAAAGAAAACCTTCCAGTATTTTTTTTTAATTACGCTGCATGCACCCATCTTGTATGACTGAGATGCTTGCTAACCTCCCAAGAGCCCAACCTTTCATAGCACTGTCTCGAGCGGGTAGTGTCAAAGAATGCTGAGTGCTTATCTGAAGGAACATTTCTATTCAGAAATAGGCAGCTGAGGGAGTCAAGGCAAAGAGAGCATAATAGGAGAAGAAATCATATCCCTGCCTATTACAGCACACTTATGCAACCTGGGGGAAATATCCATTTCTTCCCAAATACCAGGTTGGCAGATAGGTTCAGTCTTCTGTTTGTGAGGGAGGTGCACCCCTGTTTGTAGAATACAGTATGGTATAAAATTGGTGGCAGATAATTGTATCTTTGCAGCATGAATAACCTGATTAATATTTGTATATTCCACCTTATGGTACTTGCTCAAAGAAGACTGATGAAAATTGTAACATAAGTACCTCTTTTCTTTTAGCATCATTCATGATGCTCTTAAATATTCCCAGGCCCTCAGGCATATGAATGTCCGGAGGAGTTATGCCAGAGATCCCATAATATTGTTGCTAGTAATGCTTTTGTTTCTGGAGAGAAACTTGAGGGTCACTAAAAGGAAAAATAAAGTAGGCGCCAATTTGTGTATTTGGCAGTTTAAGAGGAAACGGAAGATGGTCTGCTTATATCTGAGATGACTCTTGCTCAGATTCCAAAGATTTCTCTCTTGTCACTGATCCAAGTTTTTGTTATTCTGAGAATTTGAAGTGAAAATTCTAAACATTTTCTAGTGGTCTCCTACATACTGTGACATTTGATCTGGTCTCTGAGGGTAGGTATTCAAGCATAGGTTCTCACTTTGGCTGTTAACATCCCTTCTAGAATGCTGTGCTAACAGTTTCTGGACTTGACACTTTATCTTTCGAACTGCTGCACACTTGGTGACTTAAAGCAGAAATTCTTCCAAGGCAGCTTTAAGGCAGTTCAGCCTGTCCTGTGGTGGTCGTCAGCTTCTTTTGTTTCTGAATTCTCCTCACTGCCCTTCACGGCAGCCCAGATGATGCCAAAATGTGTCTGAGAGTGTGTGCTACAGTTTCTTAGCCTGAATATTTCCAGTGGTATGGTTTGGTATACTACACGGGGAGCTTTCCTCCTGCTAAGTCATTAGCTAAGCTCTGTTACAAATAACTGCTTTGGCAAGGAATCACTAGGTTGTTACGATTTTTGTGTGCCGAGTTATGAGAAGCACTTTATAGATCAGGGTAGGAATAGTGTGGCCATCTCCATGCTGTTGAGCTCCAACTCTCAACATTTATCAACCTTGGGCCTTTCCAGTTAGTGCTGCTGGAAGTTGCTGTCAGACAGCACCTGAAGAGCTACATGATTCTCACCCATGAATTGGATGGTATATGAGAGTTGTGCACTAAAGATGTGTACCATCATCTTGGATTGGCTGATAGATTTCAGACCTGCTGTAGTAACCTTGCACCAAAGTCCTCCCCTTGACATCCAGCTCCCCTGATTTGTGGTGGTGGGTCACCTTTCCTTTCCTTTCCTGACCTCAAAGAGATATAGATGCAAACCACGACTAGTTATTCTCCAGCTTGGTTTCCCAACATGGTCCCTCACCTTCATAGTTTTCCCCCTCCCGTGCATCTGCCATTTCTTCCTGCCGATAGCAACCATAATCTGAAGCTTCTCTGAAGATCGGAGGAGTGGGCAGGGTTTGGAGGACTGGAAATATTTGAACTAAGCAGAGTGGAAGTGGGGCCCCAAGTGAATTCTAAGTTGTAGTTTGGCAGTTGGAGGTCCCTGGGATTAGAACATGGCTGGAGTAAACAAATTTTTTGCCTCTGTCCTCCAGGCATTTTGCCCATGATGTCTTTTAACAACAAAGTTCCTTATCTTTATCTTACTTCCTTCTTGTCATCCTGACAGCTTGGAGACGGAGACAAAGTACCCCATACCCTTGTTTTTATACATCACCAAACCAAAATTTGCTCCAGTCTTTAACAGCCTCTCCACACTCTGATAGTGTTAAGAAAACTTAAGGAGGAGATAAAACTGACTGGATTAGAATGAGTTTACGCGACTAATTTTACTTGCTTATTCTTTGTATGGTCTTGAGAGAATCCACTTCTCTTAAATTTGGGTGGAGACAGGACAGAAGGAACAGTGAACACAGGCTGGCCTCTGCTAGATAGGTTCCAGCCAAGCATCTAGGGTCAGTGCATAAGATACAAGGGTTGTTGAGTGCCTCTGCTCAAGAAAGTAGAGAAGGTGAACTCTGTGCTTGATAAGCTTAGGGCCACTGAGCGCCAGCGGGGGCAACGATCCGGGGCAGACAGGTTGGGTACATCAGTTCAGAAAGAGCAGACAAAGGAGATGGGCACAGCAAGGTTCCAAGGAGCTTGATACCAGAGAGGTGCTTGTGTTGATCCAGAAATCCACAGGAAGCATTGATCTATCCAGCATTTAATCCAATCAGGGCTAGGAAAGGTTATTCAAGCAGTAGTTCAGCTCTTCTCAAGAACAAAGGTCCCAGCAAGTTTTGAGGGTGCTTGATTTTAAAAATTGTCTTTTGATCAGGAATAGACGTGATCTGTGCAGAGGAAACAAAACCCATATTCCACGTCACAGGGAATATGAGTTCTTCATCTGTTAGATATAAAATTAAGAACTGATGCTCTCTGATTTGGTGCTCACAGGAGCTCTGAAAAATGTGTAGAGCTTGTGTAATCAGGTCATCCCATTCACTGCTGTGATCTGTTGGCTTTGCCAGAAGGCAACGGAATTGCTGCAGGCTGGCCCAAGCCACATAGTTGCTTCCGAGGCCAAATAGAGAGTATGGACATGAGTCTCCTTCTGTTGAATTTATGTGTTAAACAGAGAAGTATCTAAATATGGACCTATGTAGAAATACTTACCTTTGGAGAGGGCAGATTAGATATTTTTAAAAAACTGTTGTTCTCTAAAGGTAGTATCTCGCATAGAACCACACTTCTCCTTCCACTGACCTATCATGAATTTGTTTGGCTTATATGCTTTAATGGGCACAACTTAATGCAGAAGAACTTTTGGGCCTTGCAGCCATCCTTTAGCTTGTCTGGCAGAAAAGTGGAAAGTCCAAAAATTTCGTTTTTTAAAAAGAAGGAGTGGCAAATGGATACCTATGCGGGATGCTACGTTCAGAGACCAGCTTTGCATTACTGAGCAAAAATGAGAAAAGTTCACATGGGTATTTCACTCATGGCACTGGGAGTATTCTAAAAAAAGGGTCCCAGTTGGAATCATAATGTCTTCCTGAAAAATAAGGGCCTGTTGGTAACATTTCATTTTTATAGTTTCTCTTTGTTTCCTTGTTATTGAATAGTCATGCCTAAATAATGGTAGAATAATTGAAAGTTCCTTTGTGGAAAAATGGATGGCATATTGGGCTTTCTTGACTACTTGCAGGATATTTGCATGGCTGTTAAGACTGACGCTAATTTTTTTTCTATCTGTTTTCCCTTCCTGCTCACACTCTGGACAGGACAGTCTCTGTTCCCCTTCTGACATTCTCCAGCTAAACCTCAGCATTAAAAGGACAGTAGAATCTCTTCTTTCTCTGGGGGCAGATTCAGAAGAACCCAATCTTGTCTCCCTTTCCACCCAGCTTTGTGGCTTTGCGGCATTTTACTGTGCTCTGATGCTAATGCTCTGTGTGTTCTATCGCTGGGTCTTTTTCCTCTAACTAAAGCTCAAGGGGTGCCACGGACTTGCTCCAGCTCTGCCAAGCGGTTGGTAACTAGTCTGTGTTTCAGTTGAGAATTTTGTGTGTCTATGTTCTTCCTAATCCACCAGCAACATGCTCTGTTTGATGTGGAAAAGACTCTGTGATCTAGTCAGTCGGAGTTTCCTGTTAGCTAAATAAGCCAAGAATCTAAAAACCTGTATGGTTAAAACACCTCAAGCTCATATTATGCGGTTGATATACTTGCTGAAAACGGAAGGGAAAAGGCCCTGTACACATTTATTTATTCTAACTGCATGGTTGTGGATATTTTTGTGAAACAGGTAGTTCTCTCCTCAGTTTCCGGGGTGCAGGTTAGTGGGCCGTAACAGAAAATTAGTCTTTAGTACTCTTGAGATTGGAGAGAACTAGGGTGCTACCTTGAAGGAAAATCTTCCTCATGATAAGATTTTCAGTTCTGACCTCTTCTAGTTTCTTAAGAATTAAACTACAGAATGCTTTTTGAAGTTTTTGTCTTAAGCAAAGGAATAGCTTAAGCACTGAAGCGCTAGGAATATCTCTGTCTTTTTAAGAGCAAAACATGGAGATTGCTCAGGATTCTTCAAAAGCCGCAGGCCTATGTGTCAGGGGTCTTGCTTTGTGCAGGCTGTGGTATCACCCAAAGACATGCTGATTTTGCAAGATTCCTTTCTGTTTCCAGAGCATCACTATGTTTACAAAGCAGACTGGGTTGCGTAGGAGAAAATAAGGTGGTAGATTGCCTTCAGAGTCAGTGCAGATATTACTCTGATGGTCTTAACTGCACCAATAATTACCCAGATGCGTGGTCTACATTAAAAGAGAGGGACTCATGGAAGTTTATTTCTACCCTTCTTGGGTAAGAAAGGGACCAGCATGAATGTTTTTCTAGCCATTGAGAAGTGAACTTTATGAGTCCCTCTGCCATTTTCTCAGGCAACTAGCTTGAGCAAATACTTGTACCAGTAAGCCAGCCGTGGTTTTGCCTGTACAAGCTCTGATTGTTGCCTTCAGCTACTGGTGACATTAAAGCACTAGGAAAAAAAGTGCTGCCCCCGCCTCACATTTTCTTCACCATCTTTGCACAAAAACAGCAGTGCCACTTGAATATGGTTTATATTTTTCAGCTATTGTGGTTTCTTAGTAGATCTTAACCCAAGAAGAATTTCAGGGAACATTTCTCAAACCAGACCTCAGGGCTCTTCTTGGGTATTTTAGACCTGAAAGGCTTACTTTCTTCTTTTTTTGTTGTGCATTGGCCTCTCCACTTTTGCAAGGATTTGGGGGACAGAACCCTCAGAGAACTTGAAAAACCATGAGTAATTCACCCCATGATCCCCCCATTCCCTTGCCTTTTGCTCACTGGGGCCAAAGGCGAAGGAATGGAGGCGAGTTCCAGAGGAGAGATGGAAGGTGCACGTGTGCCTTTTCTCCCCTCCCATTCCCTTTCTTTTTGAGTCAGCGTGAGTTCTCAGCACCAAGGCCAGAGACAAGAGCATGGGAAGGGGGAGCTCCAGAGGGGAGAAGGAAGATATGCTCGTGCCCCCCGCCCCCACATTTTCCTTGCCTTTTGTCTAGGTGCTTACCTTCCTTTTCCGCCACCAGCAAAACACAAGGGACCTGGAGGAGGAGAATGGGCAGGACACACACGCACCTCGCGAATGATCAGATTTCCCGTGGTCAAACGCACATATGTGGAGGGAGGACTGTATGTCATTCTTTTCACTTCCCAATATATAGTCACTACTGTTTAGGGAGCTGCACCTATTTCACTCTATCTGTAATTTATGTATCTACAAACTATTAGCCACTTCTTTGTTTGATGAAATACTCAAATCTAGCTTACAGACAGCATGGCTTGTAAAGTATGTAGCAAAGTGGACATTTCCTTTATGAACTGTATTACAAGCTGGGGTCCAAGTCATCTACTGGTGCTCAACTTAAAGGGGAGCAGGGGAGAATAAAACGGATGAGGCAGTAAGGAAGCCCACAGAGATCCTGACTACTGGGAATCCTGGTCAATCTTCTCTGGCTTTTAAGGTATCACCTGAAAAGTTCCCACAGGTTTCCAAGCCTTTTTCTTGCTCCCTTTAGAGCTGGGAACTTGATGGTTTTTCTTCAACAGAGAGCAGATCTTCAGATGTAGAAATTCCCCTCATAGCAGACTCTCTGCTTACACAAGCATAGTCACCTGTACAGAATACAAACTCTGCTTGAGTGTTCAGGATGCTTTTATCAGCACCAGTATGAAACCATCTTTGGCCTATTTCTCTTAGGAGGTAGGATCAAGGTCTCCCCCCAAGGTCCTGTTCCAGCCAGCTTCTTGACTCTGCACAGTGTATCTAGCTCAGGTATCATCCAGGCTGAAGTTTTGGCCTTTTTAGCCTTCCATGCAATGAGCTCTTGCCTTTCTCAGGGACACCTTTATTTTTAAGGTGGATCTCAGAGCACAAACATTTTGCCCTCTTGTCTTGGTGGGGAGGTATGGTTGGAAGGGCGGCAACGACAGAATTGTCTTAGCCTAGCAGCCTTCAGTCCGTACAGGCCTTTGTAGTACTTGTCCTTCATGCCCCACTGCACAAGTTGGGTGTGGTGTGGGGCTAACCAACTGACAAAAAACCCAGTTTCCCTGTATTTTATTGTTTTTAAGAATATGTCAGTCTAGGAACTGTTTTAGCCAAATACAAATATGTGCTGGTAGGGCGAGGGGATATCTGCCAAATTGGTTCTGTGTGTAAAAACATGAATATAAACACAGCATGCATGAAGTTTGTCTCAAGGAAGATATAGACATACTTTAACTTCGTTGCATGGATTAATAGTTCCCAGATTAGGTTCACTAGCACCTGGTATGTTTTCTGTCCATTGCTTCCTAAATGGGAAGACTTACAACTAACAAGAAATACCTCATTGTGGCTTCTATAAGATGTGTTAAGGTGTTCACTGGCAGACCTTGCTGCACTTCAGATGGGCAGTTGGCTGCTTTTGGGACTTTTCCCTCCAAATGCCAGGCTTAATTCTTGCAAGGGTATGAGATGAAGCAACCAACATTTGCCTTACACTGAGCTAGGTCTGTTATTCTTCTCTTGTTTCTGACCCACATACCATACAGTCCTACCAGTTCCCAGTGCAGCCTATGATAACACTTTTCTGGATTTATGTAGTGTTTGGGCCAAGTGCCTGTTTTCCCTTTCTCAACCCAGTGTCTACTCTGCAGTTCAGAAATCATGACACTTTCCACTTCTCTCCCATTGTGGAAGACAAAACTAAGCCAGGCAAGAACATTAAAGTGATCACTGAAGATGCCCACTTTAAAGCAGGAATTCTATGCTAAGAATTACAGTTTTCTTTTAAGAAGAACTGAATATTGCAACTTTACATGAATGGTATGGATCTGAACAGCTCTTGCAGGTTTATTCTAGTTTTGCTGTCCTTAGAAAGGCTCAACCGGTTACTAAAGCCTTGCCCACAGAGAATCTTACTTAGCCACACTTCTGATATTTCAGCAGTCTTTCTCACTATACTTCTAAATATATCGTAACAGACATAAGAGCTAGCAATTTGTGTTAAAAAGAAAAAGTCAATTTTCTCAGGAAGTTGAATGATCCGCACAATATCTCATTCTGTGCCTTTTCTTTGCTCCCACAGAGCTGCAGCATATATGTAGCCTTGCTAATCCCTACTAGTCCAATTGGCAGATTGAGGGGAAATGGAGGACCATTGTGAATTTTGCATAGAAGTCAGTTTTGTACAGAGGCACTTTTTGATTTAAGTGTGTGCTGCTTCCTGCACTTGTGAGTCAAGCACTAAAATGCAGGTGGGCAGCTGTGATCTTCTGGATACTTTTGGCTTGCAGCCCCCAACAATCGTAGATGACATTGCCAGATGTGCAAAATTATGCTAGTCATAGTCTAGAAACACCATAGTTGCCTAGCCATGCCCTAAAACAACAGTCCAGCCATATGTGAAGCTCTTATTTGAGCTTGGTTTTTACAGGCCTATACTGAAGAATTTGTTCTGTTCTAGATATGTATTGATCTCCCTTTCTTTCCTTTTTGTCCAGAAATACATGATTCACTTCTGTTCTGGCCAGGGTATAACTGCAGCACTAACATCTTGTGACATGTTTTGTCCTCTCCACTTTCTGTTCATTTCCGGACAATGATTCTGGATAAAACAGAGAGGAGATGACTATTTGTTGAACTCTGTGAGGTTGACATATAGGACAAGGCAAGGATTATTAGAGGTATGTGCATAAAGGAACTCTCTAAATGGCACTCTGTTGTTCTCACAGAATGTGTGCATTGATCGGTTGAGTTCTGGTCAGGGTAGCTGAGCACAGAAGCTGCTGAGGTCTCAATGGCTGGCATTCTCCACCACTCTGTGGTCTGTAGGGAGTCACATGCCAGCTTTCTACTCACTGTAGCATTAGTTCAGGTAGGAAGCGTACCAGCCACTTTTTGCATTGTTTGCTTAAACATGGGTTAAGCGTAACATATGCCCATGGGGCCTCTTAAAACACTGATGCAGGGGTTGTAGCCACCTTGGATCCCATTCCAAGAGAAAGGCAGGGTATAAATTCAATAAATAAATGAATGTACAATAGCACAAGAGTCCCTTTTTGCCCATACTGGAAATCAAGAATTACATTTCTCCTTAATAACAGAACGGCAGCTGCTTGCTTGGAAGAGCTGAGCAGGTTTCAGCTTGCCTGGAAATAATCGGCTGCAAAGGGTTAGCTCTCAGGTTTTTCACACACATTGCCAGGCCCACAGTGTTGTGCGACTGTTCTGTGTTACCTCCCTGTAACTCAGTGGCAGGTTTGGACACAGAGAGAGAAGCCCATGGAGTGTCATCGCAATTAGGTGGCATGTTTTTCAAGAGCTGTTCAGACTGGGCACTTGATTTTCGCAGGACTCTTCATGGTGCAGGGGGGCATACTTATTCTTTTTATGATAACCCCTTGTTGAGGCTTTGTTGTCATGGTTTTCTTGTTGCTTGCCATGAAGCAGGGTTTGACTTAGTGCCAGCCCTGTGCATGAGAAGACCTCCAAGAGTCTCGGTCCTCAGCTGCCTTGCTCAGGTTCTGCAAGACAAGGCATGGCTGCCTTGATCAAACCTATCTACTTGCAATGTGGTCTTCTTCTTTTCCTACCACCTGCGGCTTTTTTTTCCTCAGCATTATCTGCTTTTCCCGTGAGACAACATTGAGGCCTTCCGTCTTCTCAGATTCTGTTTTCCAGATCACCCCTGCCTACTGGCAGTGCAGGAGGGCCACCTGGTGAGTTCCATGCTCATCGTAATTCTTTCTCCCTATCTCACCACCATGACTTAATTAAGACAGGGGCCAACTTTTTTTAGTAGAGGAGAGGTGCATAATGACCTCCCATCTGCCACACAAATGCACATGTGATAGGTAGGACCCTTGCATATGTCTTGCTCCTAAATCTTAGTTTTCTTCTTATACTTAGGTGTTAATTGTTTCTCTTTCTGGAAAAAAATGGATAGTGTTTCCTGCCTTGCTTGGCTGGATAGTGGTCCATTACTGGCATGCTTTCCATTTTCTTGGGGATGGGGAGCATTCTACTGGTGTTTGGTATAAGAACAAAAGAGGAGGAGACCAGAAAGACGCCCAGGTCCAGGGATAAATGAATCGAAATGCTGCTGGGAGTCCTGCAAAGCAGGATTTTCATAGTGGGATTGTCCTTAGCCAGTCCAGAAGGCTGGTGATAGTTGGGCTCATGGCTGCCTGAGTCCTTCGATTCACCCTCATTGTGGCCGTATTCCAAGGGCCCTTTCACAGTCCACAATCTTAGCATTTTGTTTCCACTTCAGCTGCCTTGGCTCCATTCTGTGGAATCCTGGAAGTCCAGTTTAGTGGAGTATTTAATATTCTCTGCCAGTGAGCTCCACTGCCTCCCCAGAGCACATAGCCCAGATTCCGTAGGGTGTTGCCACGACAGTGAAAGTGAAGTCATAGTGCTGCCATGTGACAGGGCCCCAAGTCTCAGCTGGTGTCATCCGTATGATTGTAAAAACTGGGGGGCACCAGGTGGATGAAGGAAGCTGTTTCAGCAAAAAGTCCAGTCTCTAGTCCCAGATAAAGCGGAACTATGGATTCAGTGCAGTTAACATATTAATAGTTAGTGGATCAGCTTTAGCTGACTCTAGCAGTTAGATTTAGGTCTTGGTAGAGAGGCGTGCCCCAGAATCTTCTGCAGCATTGGAGATGGGGCTGAGGTCCAACTCTAAGCTTACGTGCATATGCATCTTTCATTGCTGTGTAAGATGAGAACTGGGCCTGGCGCCTTTTGTAGGGGTCCAGAGGAACGAGCCACAGAAACTTGGCAGTAAAATGGAGGCACCCTTTCACCTGTGAATGGAACTGAACAAACATCTTTACACCACCCAGGTATCTTTCACAGTTCACAATGTTTCACCTCAGTAACTTCTCTCAGGTTTGGCGCAATAAATCAAATTTATTTACTCTTAAGTATTACAGTCTGAGAGTTTTTCCCAAGCTCTTTCTTAAGTATGGCCAGTCCCTTCGGTCTCTTGTGTGGTGCTGAACACCCTGGCTCTGGAATGCTTGGCATCAGGGAAATCCCGGATCCCAAGCATTCAACTTGTCATGCTTAAAGGATTTTTAACAGTTTGCCTCTGACCCTCTTTGGAATCGGTAGCATGTCAGGGCCAGGCAAGAGGTGGGAAGTGGCCAGATCGTATTCATTTTTCACGTATTGATCCTGCTTTGGTTAAGGAGGCGAAGCACCTCAGTTAGGTATATAAAAATGTATTGAAACACTGACTTCATATATTTTTGAAAAGCTGTTTCTAAATGGGAACCTTTTGGAGAATATTTTATAAGCAACAAGAGTGCCTGTGAGAATAATGTGGCTGCTTAATGAAATGTGAATTGCTTAACTGTGTAATGGCTGAAGGGAGGAAAGGATGTTGTGTGTGTTGGAAATAGGAAAAGCAAACTGTACCTTACTCTTTGTTTTCCCTCGCCACAAGTCTTTGTGTATTCACTCAAAGGGAGACGGTACAAACCAGGTCCTGTCTAGCCAGAAGCATTAAACATTTGTTATTAGGTTAGCTGTATCCTCCAGTTGATGGAACCCCTTTTGAAGTATCCACGCCCCCAGTTCATGTGTTATGCTTGTATTCTTTGTAGCAAATTTTTCATATTAAATATAGTTTTAATATTTGGTTTAGGTAAAACTTAAAGAAAACAGTATTCTTCCCTACTCCACCCCCTGTAACAGTTATCTTTTATTTATGTGTGCCTGTGCGTGTGTGGCTTTGTTTTGGGATTTGTTTATTTTTTTTCATGTGTTGATTAAATAAAGTTCCTGTCACAGAGTCTGGCTGGCTTGTTATTGTTCACTGTTTGTCCGCACACACACACACTACTTGGCTGCTCAGGCCGTTTCTGCACTAGACTGTTATAGCGCTTTTGTTCCACTTTCAACATCCTATGGAATCCTGGGGTTTGCAGTTTCGGGAGGGGCGGCCTGGCCCCTCGCAAAACTGCAGACCCCAGGATTCCATAGGATGTTGAAAGTGGAATAATAGCGCTATAACAGTCTAGTGCGGAAATGGCCTCAGTCCAGACCTGAGCGACAAGAACATTTTGTTGGGAATGTGTTCTGAAAAGGAGGGTCTTGGCCGATCTGCATGCAACACACCTCATTTGCATGTCTCTTTCATGAGCATGAAAGACCAGACTACCTGTTGCATTTCTCATGAGAATAAAGGCCAGGGGGTTACCTTCAGCTGTGACGCTTGAGGAACTGGGGTGAGGTTTGTGATACTGATGTAGAAACAATGAATATTGAAAAGTATTTTTATTTTTGATTTGTCCCTGAAAACTTTCTGGCCCCCTGCATTTTCACCTGTCTCTCTGCAACCAGAACACCCCAAAAGTGAAAGGCAGGATTCCCAAGTTGGTATGCAAAGGCATCCACAGTGGGTTGTGATTTCCCTGGAAAGACAGATATCACAAGATCTTTGCTTGAAATGAGTGCTCAAAAGTTTCTCCCTTCCAAATTGTCCTTGCCGTTTGTTATGTACTGGGTAACCCGCACTCCAAAAAACTCCACACTCTGAAGTTAACAGCAGTTTATTTACTGGAGAACACGGGTACCAACAGCACACTCCCATAGAAGTTGCTGAAACTAAATTGTAGGGCCATCATATACCTCTGTAAGCAGTCCAAGCAGTTCTCTTGCACTAAGCGCTTCCCTTGGTTAGTACAGTGTTGCCTGTTTCTCTCAGCCCAGTGCCTTTCCCAGGCTTCCTTGGCCTTGAACAACTGTTGACAGGTTTCTTTTCCCTTTTTCTTACATCAGCACCACTTTGTTCTCATAGTATCCTTCACACTTAATTTCCCACTTAAACTTCCCCCCAGCCTGTTTCCTCTCAGTGGATACATTGTAGCAATGGTTAGCAATTATAGCAATTAAAATGGATACATTGTAGCAGTACTTAACCTATTGGTAGGTACACATACAAGTCAGCCAGCTTAGCGATAGATATATGAATGTATATGTTATATGCGGCCCCTCTTCCCACCTGATGATACCCATGGCGGGGAGCTGGCAACCTGACTCCTGCCTGGGACAGAGTTACCTCTTCTTGGCACTTGCTCTGTCACGTCAGATTTCTCATCTTGGCAGCAAGGCACTCTTTTTACTCTCCTTTGCACCTTCAGGTTTTCTTTTAATTGTTCTCCTTTTTCTCAAGTTACCGTAAGCAATACAGAAATAAGTACATAAATAAATGTGTGTTTGCCCTCTGAATCTCCTCTTCAGTTCCCATCTCCTCCTGGTATTGTCTCATGGCACTGATGGCCGTGGGAAGGAGCCCTCCTTCAAGTGTGTAAAAAAGAAAGCACAGGCAAGCAATCGTGTTAGAGTGACGCCGCCTCCAGATCTTGCGATAGAGCTCCATCCTGAGCTGCACTAGAGATGCCAGTGCAAGAAGGTGACTCAGAAGGAGACCTCCAATGGCTTCTAGTATGTGAGCTCCACCTGCCATAGCAGCTTAGATGTTCCCCATTCTAACATGAGCCAAATCCACCTCAACTCAGTGCAGTCAGGGAATTCTTTAACTTGACCCCAGACTTATTCAGCTGCCAGCAGATAGATTCAGGTGGTTGTGCTCTGTCTTCCTATGCTTCCTTCCAACACTGCTGTGATGACCTACAAACTGCCCAGATTTTTCTGCAGGCTACAGACCCACAGAGCAGAATCCCCAGACCCCCTAATGCCTCATGATGAGAGGAATGGCTTTTATCTTTTCCTGCCCACACCTTTCAGTAGTCAGTGCTTTCAGATTCCAGATGGTTTGAGTGATTCTTTGGTCTTCTATGGGCCATGACACCCATTGTGTGGACTCTAGGAATCCTCCTGGTGGGCTTGCGGATCCCATGGACTCTGGTAGACTTGCCACACATACTTTCTCAAGAACCAGTCACTCACCCAGAGCCAAGCACCCTCCACCTAATCTAGACTTTTTTTCAAAAAGCCATGCAGCTACTTTTAGGGTATCCTGTTATAGTTAACCTTGTTCTCTTTCAAAAAGAGCTCCATCCTGCACACCCGTGAGGCAACCTAGGTTGCATTTACCCACTGGTGCAGACATATTTGCCATGACAATCTTAGAGTTTGCACACAGTACTACTTACAGCCTTAACAGTCCCCATTTTGGGCTGCTCCAGTCATTGGCACCATCCTTGAATGTCCTTTTCATTGTGGCCATCTGAGTAAAGAGGATCTATGCAATCTCAACACTCGTGGTCAGAAGATAATCATCCTTCAGAGGACAGCCTCAAAACTCTTTCCTTCATTCAAAATATAAATTTGCCTTTCCGCAGATTATGGGGACGTATTCTTCATTCTGTTCCAAACTCTCCAGCCCCAGTCAGAGGGCGTCACTCAACCTCGATGTTTGCTGTGGCTTAAATTAAATGCATGGCGGATTTGAACTATCCAGACTCTGTATTCATAGTGAGCACCTTCCAGCTCATATCTTCACCCCTCATGAGACCCAAGATCTCTAACCATTTCTGCACTAGACTGTTATAGTGCTGCTATTCTATTATTCCAGTCAGCCCTTGCCTAAACTGCAAACCCCAGGATTCCATAGGATGTTGAAAGTGGAATAATAGTGCTATAACAGTCTAGTGCAGAAAAAATGGCCTCTGTCACAGCTTGCTCCACAAGGAACCTTTTTTGCCAGTTTCCGAAGACAGAAATCTGAGAACGATCCATGTAATTTAATCCTAACTCACACATTGGCCTTTACAAAATCAACATCTTCATATCTGCAGAGACCTCTCTCATCAAGAGAGAGAGTCAGCAT
Source organism: Cyclura pinguis (assembly GCA_030412105.1). Lineage (NCBI taxonomy): Eukaryota > Metazoa > Chordata > Lepidosauria > Squamata > Iguanidae > Cyclura > Cyclura pinguis. The sequence continues at coordinate 5,394,908 of CM059601.1, forward strand.
TTCAGCTTCCCCAACAAGTGAGCTCTTTAGCTTATGTACAGCCCCCACTGTGGATGCCTCTTTGCATCTGTCTGGGGAAAAACATTGGGTTCTGTAACAGTGAAGGTTCCTTCTGGGTGGTGGTTAGAATCATAGAAATGTAGAGTTGGAAGAGACCCCAGGGGCCACCCAGTCCAACCCCCTGCCATGCAGGAACACCCTCAAAGCACTCCCGACAGATGGCCATCCAGCCTCTGCTTAAAAACCTCCAAAGAAGGAGACTCCACCACACTCCGAGGCAGCAGATTCCACTGCCGGACAGCCCTGACCGTCAGGAAGTTCTTCCTGAGGTTCAGGTGGAATCTCCTTTCCTGCAGCTTGAATCCATTGCTCCTTGTCCTGGTCTCTGGAGCGGCAGAAAACAAGCCCTCTCCCTCCTCTACATGGCATCCCTTCAAATATTTAAACATGGCTATCATGTCCCCTCTTAACCTTCTCTTCTGCAGACTAAACATATCCAGCTCTCTAAGTCTATCCTCATAGAGCATGTCTTCCAGGCCTCTCACCATTTTGGTTGCCCTCCTCTGGACCTGCTCCAGCCTGTCCATGTCCTTCTTGAATTGGGGTGCCCAGAACTGGACACAGGATTCAAGATGAGGTCTAACCAAAGCAGAGTAGAGTGGTACCAGTACCTCCCTCGATCTAGACACCATACGCCTATTGATGCAGCCAAGAATTGCGTTGGCTTTCTTGGCTGCCGCATCACACTGCTGACTCATGTTCAGCTTGTGGTCTATTAAGACTCCTAGATCCCTTTCACATGTACTGCTATCCAGCCACGCGTCCCCCATCCTATATTTCTGCATTCCGTTTTTTCTACCTAAGTGTAGGACCTTACACTTCTCTCTGTTGAATTTCATTTTGTTAGCCTTGGCCCAGCTCTCCACTCTGTCCAGGTCATTTTGAATTTTGATCCTGTCCTGTGGCGTATTAGCAACCCCTCCCAATTTGGTGTCATCTGCAAATTTGATGAGCATGCCCTCTATTCCTTCATCCAAGTCGTTGATGAAGATATTGAACAGCACTGGGCCCAGGACAGAATCCTGTGGCGCCCCGCTAGTCACTTCTCTCCAGGATGAAAAGCAGCCATTTGTGAGCACCCTTTGGGTGGTTGTGCGAGACTTCCTGTTTACACCCTGCTCTGCCATGGTGAACCACAGAGTTCTTCACTGGGACCTAGGCTAACCATATTCTCTGTCAAACACATGCACATTATCTTGGCAAAGGGAACTCGCTGTCTCTTTTGCCTCCTGCCCTATTTTCCTCTGTATTTCTCTTCTATCTTTGGGCTCCTCGGTCTATATTCTGTCTCAAATCTGGCCATGTGTAGAACCTTAAAAGAGAAGCACTGCATCACCTAACACTGCCCCAAGATCTTGTTGTGTGATCCTTGTCTTTCCTAGACAGTGGGGGGACAGGGCTTAACCTTTTGTAGGTACTCCCCATCACATCAACCCAAAAGTAATTTTCAGTGTAAGTGACCTGTGTGCCATTCCAGGTGACATATTTAAGAAATTTTCACCTTTCATTTCAACCAAAAGAGGCCCTAGAGCAGCTTATAAAAAATTAGTATTCAGGCAGTTCCTCGGGGATAAACCCACAGAAACAAGACCCAAAGGCTGGGTTTGTGGGGAGGCCGGGAGCCTGACGTGGTGATTGAATTCAGTTGCCCAGATAAATAATACCATCCCTTTCTGGAATTGATTGGCCTCGGGTTTACCACCGTTTTGTCTCATGGGTTGGCATATTCTTTGCTGACTGGGGCTCCCACAGGCTTCCATGAGCGTGCGGGTTTTTGAAGGTACCTGGGCGCAAGACTGATTTCCTCAAACTGGCAGAAGCTCCCCAAGATCTCAGCCAGAGAAGGGCCTTGCCCCTCACCTCTGCCCAAGTGGGGATCAGGGGTGTCGTGGACTGAACCTCTCACGCGTGCTCCGTGTTGCTCCGCCACTAAGCTTTGGCCCTCTCCCCCTCACAACCTTCCGTTCTCAACATGTGCCGTGTTCATTTAATTTGGGTTTCTTCTTCTTTTTGTTTCTCCTGTTTTTAGTTTTCATCCGTTTTTGTTTTTCTTTATGTCTTCTTTTTTTTATTTCTGTTTTCCCATGTAGGAGCGATTATGTTTGCCTCTGCATATTTTAGAAGAGAGAGGGTTGACACGGGTGGCAGAGACTGTGCAGGCGCTTCTGGAACGGGCCCCTCCTAAGCAGCACCAGCACCACCAACCGCAGCACCAGCACCAGCCGCCGCCGCCGCCTCAGCACTTGGCTGCTGTGTAGAAAGATCCCTGAGACCTTCTTATTTTTTTTCCCCCTTGGCCAAGCCGAAGAACTCCTGGATGTGAGACTGCTGGCCCAAACACGGGCGGCGGTTGCGTTGGAAGAAGGAAATCAGTATCTGGGATTCCTAATGGGAATAATTTTGCTTCGTTTCTCCACTTTTTTTGGAGGCCACAAAAGTTTCCATTGAATTCTTTTTTTTTTTTAAGGAGAAATCCCTGTAAAGTGAGTTTTCCTGGGGCGTGTGAGTATGTGGGAGGGAACTAGGACAGAATTTCATTGACTGTTGGCTTTATTATTATTATTATTATTTTTAACATGACCATGGCAAAATTGGGGTGGTGGGGGATGGAGGAAGGAGAGTGACCCTTTATCCCAGAAACATAAATGCTGGAAAACCAGATCCCTAGGGTGGCTAAAGCAGATGGGAGACCTGTTTTTCTTGCATTTTCCTTTGATTCAACATGGCCTGCTCCTAACTCGCATCTAGCGCAGGGCGGACAAATACACTGGGGTGCTGCGCAACCACTGGACCTCAGAGAGCTGTACTTCCTCCACTGCATCCACCAACCTCCAGATTCTATTTTACTGTAATTTTACTTGGAAATACCCCCACATCCTGTAGAGTGAAGTTTTGCCCTTTTGGGTGAGACAGGCCAGAGAGGTTGTTTTATGTCCAGGAGAGACCTTTTGAAAAACAGTAAGTAAACTGGAAATGATTTCCTGCTTTAAAAAAAGACCTTTCCTGGGCCTATAAACAGCCAGTATGGAAGGGGAATGTAAAATTGCCTTTTTGCAGTTTTGGGAGGCATTTTTGTGTTTAAAAGAAACCTCGCTTAGTCAAAACAAGATTGTGGGAAGCATGCAGCCTACAGGCCAACTTTTTCCCATCCCTCACCTGACAGGTTGGACCTACACAAATTTACCTGCACTCCTCCACCAGTCCTTCCAAAGCCCGCATCTAGTAGATTATCTTGAACTTTATTCCAAACAGATTTTGTACAGGAATCCCCTTCAACTGGGGACTTTTCTCCAGCGCTCTGTGGCAGACCAAGAAATATGACATGGCTGTACAATTTGTCAGGTTCCTAGGGAAACTCCTGCTGTGAATTTGGCTTGCACAGTTGAATCAACCAACAGATAGCACTCTCATTAGAAGTTAACAGAACCCTTGACCTTCATTGTTAACCAGAGAGAGGGAAATAGATCATTGATGCCAACAGGGGTTGCGTGACATTGCAGAAAATAGATATTTTAGAGTTTTGACAGAGTAACATCTAAGGGAATTTTCCATTGCACAGCTTTTCTAGGGCAGCTTTTCCATTTTTGCACTCATCCCTTCCCAGCCCATCTACTCTGGCCCCTGGTGATTGTCTCCCTTGTGTGCTTTTTAAAAAAGGTAACTTTCCAAAATATGCAGATGAGGCTGAAAATGATGTCAGAAATTTCGAAAGAGGGGGTCTACTAACAAGCACTTGAATGAGTTGAAATGGGATCTAATGTTGAATCTGGCCCAGTTCCCTGAGCTTCACTGTTCCAGCTCCTTGTTGCTGTGGCAGATGCAGGTTTGAGCCATTTCTGGAATTTTCCTCCAGGATATTATTGCCCTGGGAGGAAGTCCACGGCACTTGGCAGGTTCAAGAACCATGTCTCGTCTTCCCACTGTGATACACTTCAGATACAGTTCCCACCGACTTCTGATTTCAAACAGGACTTTAGATTGGAGACAATTTCAGAGCACTGGCAGTCATGCATGAAGCCTCTGTTGATTCCTTCACTAAGAAGGATCATGGCCCATTGGGCAGTCAGAATGCTGATTGAACAGATAACCTGTGTAATCGTTTAGGAGAAGCACCATTTTCTAGGTGGCAAGGAAGCAGTGTGCCACCCTTCCACCATTACAGGGGATGCTGGGGCCCACTTGGAGAAGTTGAATCTTCTCCTGGACGTGAAAGTGCTTGAATAAAAGCACTGTTCAAGGTATAGCTTCTTGAGGACTTCAAAATACTTTGCAAAGGGAGGGGAATTGATAGGTTCGGTATGTGTTTATAACCAGCCACAAAATGAGAGAAGGTTTGTGATGAGCTGAAAGGATGAGGAAGTGAGAGAATAGTTTTAACTGAACATTATGGAATCTGGAAAGAGAACCAACAACTTAGCTGTGCCTTTCCCCTCCACACCCATTTCTGTCTTGATACCCTTTCAGGTGAATTGTGTTTTCTTAGGTTCCTGTGTCAGGAGAGACCTCAATCCTGACATGTGTCATACTTTGGACCCTTTGCTGATTTAAAGCGCATGAAGAATTTTTTTTTTAAGCAAAGCAGTAGCGTACGGTTGAAATAACCATTTTCTTTTAGTTGAGCTGCGTGGGGCCCTGAAAGTGTTTAAAAACCACAGGACTGTCTCTCCTGTTGACACGTGGTGTTCAGTGTCTTGTGGGTACCATTTTGCAGAGGAAGTAGTAACAATTGAAGGATGACATCAGATGCGGTAGAAGTACTGAAGACCTTCATCCTGCTCTCTTTGTTGGGTGCGATATAGAGCTTTGCAGCCTCAATTACTTGTAACTAGGACAGTGAAATATGGTTCTTCCATAGGTTGCTGAAGAAGTGTAATGGGGCTCTTCTCATTTCTCTTTCTGTAGTGTATTTATTTCTGAATTTGGAAGGCCTGATTTACACCATGGGTGCACTTCTTTCTGCTTTCCCAATTCTCAGCAATCCATTTAATGCACATATATTCTGGGGTGTGGTTTATACAAGCCAGGTTTTCTCAAAATGGAGGGAAGAAAACTGACTAAGCTTCTCTAAGATGGATATTTCACGAAGGGTTAGTATTTTGTTCGTACACTCCTGCACTTTTTTCTTTATGTAGAACAGTTTTGGAGCTTCAACCTGGTCACCAAAAATGGCACATTAATATACTGTAATACCATTGACCTTTTGGCCTTACGTGGCTTGGCCTGTGTGTTATCTTGGCTTGGGAAAGAATACTCTGTGGCCATTTCTGCACTAGACTGTTACGGAGCTATTATTCCACTTTCACCATCCTATGGAATCCTGGGCCCCTCCCTAAGCTGCAAACCCCAGGATTCCATAGGATGTTGAAAGTGGAATAATAACACCCTAACAGTCTAGCGCGGACATGACCTATGTAGCCTAGATGCATAGGTCAGCTTAGAATCTACATAGCTGGGGGGGGGGGTCCCAGAACACTGTGATGTGTTTAATGCTGCAAAAGTTCAGTCCAGGGCTCGCCAGGTGGGGATGAAAGCACACACCTTAATCCTTACCAGTGTCGCTGGTAGAGGCCCACAACTTCTAAGGATCAGAGGCTCACGGTGTGCTGTGCAAGAGGACCCAGAAGGAATCAGTAACGTACCAAAGACGTCCGGCCCCGTAGGCGGTGCTGCAGTGGCTTTGCAGGCGGGGCTGGGCTGGGGCTTCCCTGCAAGAGGGCCAGTCGTGCCGGTGGACTGGCGTGAGGGCTCTTCCGGCCGGGCACAGAGCAGTGCGGAGGATTCGGCTGCCCTGAAATCAAAAGCACAAACCACTACTCGTGTCTCCTGTGCAAGCGAGCACCAACATGCCGAAACGTGGGACACGTTTTTCTCTACCTTTTTTAGTTGCTAAGTTATGTGTTAGCTGTTTTGATTTGACTTTTCTGTTTTCTGGTTTCATGACGGCAGAAGCTCACCCCTCGGATGGATCTTAAGAGCATGAAAGAAAACATAGATCTTTTAAAAGGTGTATTATACCAAAAACAAAAACAATAAAAAAAACCCACACTCTGAATTTTCCATTGCAAGTTTTACATGGCTTGGGAATTTTTGTGTTTTGTTATATTTATGTGCAATTTTTCCTTGTATTCAGTGAAAATAAGTTTTTAAAGAAACATTTATAAAATTCTATTTTCTGTGTTGAAGCAACAATAGATGATTGTCCTTTTCTTCTGGGCAATGTTCCCATTCTGCACTTAGTGCTTGCAGTTACGTTTGTATCAGCCTTCCTAAACCTGGGTCGCAGTTTGCTTGGGCGTGATGGGAGTTGCAGTCCAACACCTCTGAACAAGATTAGATTGGAGAATGCTGGCTTATTTTTTTTTTAAAAAAAGGTCCTCCTAGTTTGTTACCTGTCTGTCCCCTCCCCCAGGTATCAAGCCAACTGTGAATATTGTAAAAACCAGTGATATTCAGCCAAGTAGTTTTTCATTCCAGAACTTGACACGTGGAGCTCCATATTTTGCAAGAGTACAATTCACCCAACGTTCCAGCAATAATTGAGTCCCTGTTTCTTCCATCAGGGTAACAAATATGTTTGTGACCTTGAGCCCTGCAGTCTCTCCAGGTAAATAAGTAGGGAGTAACGAAAGGGCATTGCATTTCTTTTGGTTGCACGGAGGACCGTTAGCAGGCAAGTTACAGCCGCCCAGTGAGCATTGGTGGAGTCAGGCGCTCGACTTGACCCGAGTGATTCAGGCCATCTTGCACTACTGAATTCCACCACATAATGACAGAGGGGAAAGGGTAGATCCAGTAGCAGCACAGAAGGCAGGCACACATTGCTTCCCCAAAAGGCTCTGAGATTACTGAAGCTCTTGCTGGATCAGATGTTGTAACTTATGCCTGTCCTGAAGATTGTTTGCACATTTGACGGAAGGGGGCCTGCACTGAACGGATGGAGAGTGTAGGGCTCCCTTTTTGTTGCTGCTTAATCTGAGGAGCATCGTCTCGGGCACAGCATCTGTACAGACCTCTTCTGAAGTTTAGTGAATGTGTCTTAGGGCATGCTCTTGCAAAACTGACCTCCCCTTTAAGCGGACTTGTGCAGGAGCTACTCCTGCCAGGCCCGTGCTGCAAAACTTTTAAGGAACCTTGCCACGACTGTTCAGTAATTGACTGGTGCTATTATAAAGGCTTTGTTTTCTTGGTTCATCTGTGTGTGTTTAATTACGTACATCTTGCAGAGATTCTGAAAGCCCACATTCAGCGCACTCCGGTTCACGCACTCATTTCCCCCCTTTGGGCTGGCACTTGGCGGAAATTCCAGAGGATCAAGACTTCACTCTTGTTGTTTCTGCAGACTGTAAACGTGTAATTAGTAGCATAGTTAAAGGATTTTTAAGACGTTCTTTCCTGTATTTGTATGTCTGTAAATACATTCCATAGTTTTCAAAGAGTATTGAGTATAATATCATAATATCATGTACTTCATTTTAAATTGCCTGTATGCTGCCGGTCAATTTCTAGTGCACATGATATTATAAACTCCAAACCTGGGTGATCCGAAATAAAGGCTAAAGCTTTAAAACCTACCTCTGTGAATAGAAGTGTTTGTTCTGTGGCAGATTTGTCCAGTTTCTCAAGTATCCTTGGTCAGCTGCACCCCAGCAGATGCAGGAAGAGGATACCTTGGCTCCGCTCCCTACAAGTCTGATGTCGTATCTGCAGAGCTGTGTGGTTGCTCTCCAGAGCTATGAAGTTACAGTTACGGTCCTATCCTGTGCTTGTCTGCTCAGAGAGTTATCATCTGAATGCACAATGTAGATTTAATCATTTGCTGAGGCCCTTATCACCAGTGGCATTCTTCTGGTTGAGTAGTTAGCCGTTTGTGGAATTCAAAAGTTAAATTTTCAGCAAGTCATTTAACAAGGCACAATCTTTTACTTTATTGCTGTTAATTTATTATACGGGAAAATGGTTTTCACAAGTTCATGCAAATCTACGGAGAGGACCACTGAGACTCAACTATCAGAAATAACACTCTGCTGGCTGCAGCTTCCCTAAACCTTAGCGGGAAAAACATAGTTCATGTTTTTCCCTCATTTTTCTGTTTGTTAAATTATTAAAACATAGTACAAAATTGTGCCGTATTTCATAGTAGCTGATGCAAAATGTCTCTCTGTGTTTGTATCACCCATTCACTTTCACAGGAAGAAGAGCCTGGTTTGTTAAGAGTGAAAAAGACCACCATCTTGTTTAAGATCAGCCCGCTTCAGTATTGTAGAATTAAGTGCTCAGCATTTTATTGCTGATCCCCTTAGTAAGTACATCCAGTTGTCCCCTCGCAAACCACCCTCTCACCAAAAAAGTGTAGCATGAATCTGGTGGTTGCAGGGGGTGTACTTTGCCCCCCTCATTTTTTCTTTTTTGTTCCAGGCTTCCCTTTGCCCTTCTTTCCTTTTTCTTTGGCTGGAGGCTCTTCTTCAAAGATTTTTTTAAGATTCTTATAAGGACCCAGGAATTTACGGACCATCATGCCTCTCCACCAGGCCTGCAGCTGAAAAAAAGGAAGAGGACGGGTGTATGAGAGAGAAGCGCTCGGCGCCTGCTTTCCTTTCCAGCCATTCGGCATGCTTGGCTAATCATGGGTTCCCAGGAAGGACTGCTCTGCAAAAGCTCCAGCATTTGTGGGTTGCCTCAGCCCTCTAATGAAGCAGCCTGGCCCGCATCCCAGCGTTCCATCTGCTGCCTGTCTGTCCTAAGTCAGGCATGGTATCTAATGCCCACAATTGATCTCATTGCTGCCAGCTCAAGCCTCAGAAAGACCTGACTTGGACACGCTCCAAGGAAGCCTTGATGGGGAAACTACGGGCATCTGTTGCAGAAATCCCTGCAATACGGATCAGAAAGATGAACTGTTGCACCCAGGACAGACAGTAAGCATACACGTCCAGGATTAGTCTCTCGGTCTCCACAAACCCCAGCACAGGACTGTTCAGAGAGCTTTTCTCTCCCACTGCAGTTTCTTCCCTCTCTAGTACAGTTGGCACTCCATGTCTGCGGATTCTATCCACAGACTCAACCAATCATGGCTTGAAAATATTCTTTTAAAAAATCCAAAAGGCAAACTTTGATTTTGCCGTTTTATATAAGGGGTGCCATTTTACTACACCATTGTACATAATTGGACTTGAACATCCACAAATTTTGGTACGCACAGAGGGTCCTGGAACCAAACCCTAGCAGATACCGAAGTCCACTGTACAGCAATGTCACTCTGATCAAATACATAGGAGATCTTACCTTCTTTTCTTCTTTCAAAAATGTTTTCTTAATATATATCAGAGGTGGGCAAATGTGGAAGGCTAGGGCCCACATGACCCCCTCCCAGAGACTTTGGAGGGCCACCACACCTCTCCACAGCACCTGCTCTCAAAAAAAAAATTTTTTAAAAAAAAGGTTTGTCCCAAACTCCCTCTTGGTGGTAGGGTACTTTTCTTCCATGTGTTGGGGGCTTCCTATGTTATTTTAGACCCAGGAAAGGCATTTTTTTAATACCAGGAAGTGAGCAAACTCATTTCCTGTTCACTTTTTAAAAAAAGATAGTTGCTGGCCCTAACAGGGCACAAAATGTAGAAATGCGTCCCACACCCCTAGTAAACATTTTGGGGCATTTCAATGCCAAAAAAGAAAAAAAAGCTTCCTTGAAAAATTGTGTAAAAATTGCTTTTTTACCCATTGGGGTGGGCCCAGTGGACCTCCAAAATATGGTGAAATGCTCTTCACACTCCCTGTGGTGCACTTTGGGGCATTCTGGAGTAAAAGCATTTTTTTTTCCATTTTAAAAAAATGGAAAAATTTGCAAAAACATTTTTTGACCGCTGAGGGGCCCTAAGGGCCACACTTTAACCACCTCTGATATATGTGTAATACTCCATTATGTAAATACTCAGAGCACTGAATATATTTCAGAAGGGACTAGGTGACTAGCTGGCGTGGAGATGCGGTAGAGATGGCAATAGTGTCAGTAGAGTTTGAGGCCTTGACTGTGTGGATTCCTTCTTCCGCTCTTCTTTCAGGCCGGTCTTGCAGTCAGTTGGACCAGGAGTCTGCTCTTTAGGACGGTCCTTTGTGACGCTAAGCTGTGGCTGCCTCTTCTGCCACACAAGTTTGGTTTAAGAGTAACCCCACATCTTGTTCAGCAGAAGATACTCGGCTAAGGAGGAGGATTTGTGTGGTGGGTAGTTTTGTACAGAAACCTCAAATGACCCTTACCCAAACTGGTGACTGTCAAAAAATGCATTGGGGGGGCGAGAGAGAAAGGGAAAAGCTGGTGACCCCTCCCACCCTGGCACACATCCCAGAACAGGGGGAAAAAAATTCCCTGCTTTTACTGTAGAATAAAACAAGCAGATACAAGGCCCCGTGTGCGCTCTTGGAGGAGAGACAGAAGACATGAGAGCAGGGAGAGGTTTTGTCCTCTCACCCATCCTCAGGCCAGCAAAGGTCGAGAGCACACATCAGTCCATCTTACCTTCAGGATACTCTTCATCTCCAGAGCATCCCGTTCTATCTTCTTCCGGGCGTTCTCCTTTTCTTTTCGGTCCTCGATGATTGCTTGCTCACATGCCAGGCACTGCAAAATTGCAAAGGTGTATTTGTCTAGAACCTGCTTTGAGGATATCCTCAAACAATGAAGCCAGCGTGTATTTTCTGACACCGCCCTGCTTATAAATGCTCCTTTGAAAACATGTCATTTGATGCCTTTGAAGTCGGAATCAATTAACACAAAGACTTGCATGGTCCTATAAGGCTGATCAATAGGAAATTGCCCTATCTTCAATGTCTAGCTTTTGTGTAGATTTAAAATTACATCTTGGCAAGCAAAAGAATTGATATTTTGGCTTTACTGGACACCACTATGTCTTTTTAGAAAGAAATCCTTTATTTTTTAAAAAATTAAGTTATTGACAATATGACATTGTGTCATAATGTGAATATTTTTTAACAGAACAAGAAACTCACCAGGCATTGCATATTATTTTCCCCAAAAGTAAAAGAGAAATCCGTAAAATCCCATTTGATGTGGGTGTACCCAGTGGTAAATCCTTTCTGGTTGGATGCATGGCAGCATATTAATTTTGTATTAGAAAACTGATCTATGTAGCTGCTTATGTAATCTTAAACTGTATTCCTGTGAATTGGAAGATAACTGGTGGTCAGCTAATCCAATTAATGGTTGGATCCTGCACACCCTTCATCACATGCGTGAAGTCCAGCCTCTGTAGACAGAAAGGAGTGGGGTTCAAATGTAATAGAAATACAAAATATGTTGGCATGCTGATTTAAAGCAAGCCAGTTTCCCATCTTTGTCCCTTTACCCTTTGCCCTTTTGTCCCATCTTTACAGTTACTCTTTACAGTTAAGAGGAGACATGATAGCCATGTTTAAATATTTGAAAGGATGTCATATCGAAGAGGGAATGTGTTTGTTTTCCACTGCTCCAGAAACTAGGACAAGGAGCAGTGGATTCAAACTAGAGGAAAAGAGATTCCATTTGAACTTCAGAAAGAACTTGCTGATGGTCAGAGCTGTCTGACAGCGGAATATGCTCTCGGAGTGTGGTGGAGTCTCCTCCTCCTTTGGAGGTTTTTACACAGCGGCTGGACGGCCATCTCTCGGGAGTGCTTTGATGTGGGTTCCTGCATGGCAGAAGGGGGTTGGACTGGTCGGTCCCTGGGGTCTCTTCCAACTCTATGATTCTGTGATCCTGTGAGTAAGACGTTGTCCTAGACCAGCTACTTAGCAGAGTATGTTAAGCAGCTGATCTAAGCAGCTGTCTTAACGATGTCTGTGAAGAATAGTTAAAACTAAGTAGTGCGACGTACCAATCCGGCCTTACTGGGCATCAGCTGCTGTGAGTGAGGAACTCTGTTTTCCTGTCAATCACAACACAGCAGACTGACATCTCCACCCCCTTCCCTCCAGCAATCTCTGTTGCAAGGAGGAACTGGGACAGGGATCCTGCATCTGATTGTCGCACCGGAGATCCCTGGCAAGAGGTAGATAGAAGTATCACTCTGCTGCATCCCAACTGACAGCAGAACAGATCCTCATCACTCGCAGTGGCTGATGCCCGTTAAGGCAGGATTGGGAGGCTTCAACGAGCCCTCTGTATTCCCCACGCTGCTGCCACGATCATGAACATGTAAGGATCGTGAATACAAATCAGTTATGGATGCATAACGCCAGGTTATATGCATTTGTAACTTTTCTCGTGAATTCAAGTCAGTCATATCAACGTTTTGTGTATGTACAACCATTTGTATATGTATATATATACCTACAGAGGCATCACTCCATCAATCTAATGAAGTGGACTGCAGTCACAAAAGCTCAAAACCACATCTGTTAGTCTCAACGGTGCTGCTAGATCCCTCCCCTCTTCCACCACTTATGCTAAAACAGCCTAACAGGGCAATCTCCTTCAAAACTGGCTTTTTGTAGAGATGGTTTATACTTCTGAGTGGTGCTTGCTTTCCGTCCTACCTGCCGGGCCAGTTCCTGTAGCGCGGCCTGGTCAGCTGCTCTGGAGGACTTCAAGGAGTTAAGCTCTTGCTGCTTCGCTTCCGTTTCCCTCTCATACTTGTCCACCCAGTACTCCAGCTTCTCTTCTATGCTCTGGGGCATTCACAAACACAAAGACTCAGCACCGTGCATTTCCCAGGACATGTCTTTTCCTATAAAACAATGCACTTCCTGCGTGTTGCATTTACAAGTGGAATTGTGTTCCTAGATGGAAGTTGTAAAATGTCAGGAATTAATGCTGTAAATCTCTGGATATGCAGTTGCACGCTGGTTGTGCTGTGCAGTCTTTGGACAAGAGTCATGTGGTGCAAATTAATGCCCAACACAACACACAGCCACGAGTGTGCCCGCAACAGCACAAGGATGTAAAATTCCACTTACTCAGCCTTGAAGTGGATGTGAACTGCTTCTGTAGGGGAACTTAAGGCTTGCACAGGACACCCACAAGATTCCAGCCAAGGTGTGGAGGACGGAGGAAAAGAAAAAAAAGTTTTCCTGCTGTCAGCACTACCATAAGTATGGTGGCCACAGGGAGGAACTGTGCCCTCATGATGTCCAGATGTTGCTCACTTCTGCTGTGGAATGGAGTGTTGAAATAAAATAGCTTTCTATTTTGTATAAGATCTTGTTTTGATTTTTTATATGAGAGAGCATCCTGTTTGTACAAAATTTCCACCATCCTGGCCTACATAGGTGCTATTCAAGCAGACCCAGGTGTGGTCCAGTGTCCGGTTAGTCACCACAGCAAATTCTGAGCCCACCATTTTAGGGCTGATAACTTGATAACCAGTTACAGCCCACCCTATAAAAACTCCACACAAACATAGTTAAGATGTCAATTGCACCACACTTTAAAAATACGGACGGGTTAGTACTAATACCAAGTAGACTGGAAGAGAAAACTAAAGTCCTGAGCTATCTTTGAAAAACAAGGAGGTAGAGCTAGTAACAGAGAGGACACTCATGAGTGTAGTTTCTCTAGTAAAAGGTTAAAGGAGAACCAGGAAATGGGTTACTACTCACCAACTGCTGCTGCTTGAGGAAATTCTCAATGTCCATGTGGACCCTGATCTCTTGGTCTATTTGATTCCTCAGCTTCTGTGAAAGAGAGAGAAGCTTCCCTGAGCTAAATATGCTCCAGGATGGTGCCTCTCTAGACTGAACTAGGAAACCCGTCCATCAAATGCCTCTTGGTGTCAGGCTGAGCACAGTAAATGGTGGGGAGAGAGCGTGGCCTTCTTCCCTCCCTCCAAGGCAATTTGTCCAGCCCTCTGGCCCCTCCAGCAGGCCTGCCCCAATTTGTCACCTATTATTTTTAATTATTTTTACTCAAAACACACTATCTACAGAGAGGGGAGATTTTGTGACAAAAAGAAGCTTAAGAGGAGACACGATAGCCATGTTTAAATATTTGAAGGGATGTCATGTTGAAGATGGGGCAAGCTTGTTTTATGCTGCTCCAGAAACTAGGACACGGAGCAATGGATTAAAACTACAGGAAAAGAGATTTCACCTAAACATCAGGAAGAACTTCCTGACAGTCAGAGCTGTATGTCTGTGGAATAGGCTGCCTCAGAGTGTGGTGGAGCCACCGTCTTTGGAAGTTTTTAAGCAGAGGCTGGATGGCCACCTGCTGGGGGTGATTTGAGTGTTTGTTCCTGCATGGCAGGGGGTTGGACTCAGTGGCCATTGTGGTCTCTTCCAATTCTATGTTTCTATTATTCTAAACCACCTCCCAAGATTGTTTGGCTCAGGAGCGGCCTTTAGCTAACAAGAAATTTCAGATCTATTTCCTTGTTAAATAAAGATCTCTCTGGGGCCTAAGACATCTGGGTGGAGCTGCCCCTAGTATATTTGTACAAGCATCATCTGCAGATAGAATCTCTAAAGTGGGTCCTGAAATTTCCCACCTCTGGCACAGCTTGATTGCACAGCCACCGAGGAACAAAAAGCTTGCAGTGAGCCTGACAAGCAGGAAGTCAGGATGCTGGGCAAAGAAACCAGATATACATGAGCAGTGAGAATGTAGAAGAGCTCTGGGGCAAAAAGAAAGAAGACAACAAGAAGTCTTTCTCTCTTTCTTTCTTTCTTTCTTTCTTTCTTTCTTTCTTTCTTTAAAATGTGTGAGGGACAGCTTTTAAAACATGTTGCCTTGATAGCTACATTAGAATTGAGGGACAGGCCTCTGAGATTTATGAAACGATCAACTGAAATTAAACATGGGTCTACTAAAGGATGCCTGAGAAGTATGGATTCTGCTTGGAGTACAGATCAAAGAAGATAAATGGGACAGAATATGGAGCTCTCTCCCACATCAGTTGCTGTCTGCAACAGTAAAGGAGGTTGCTGTTAAAGCCATGCATCACTGATATTTGGGTCCGTTAACATCACACGGGTAATCAAGGATGATTTGCCAGAGGGATGTAATAATGTTGGCATACTGCAATCCATGTGGCTCTGCTGCCCTAGAATAATTCCATTTTGGCTGGAGGTTCTTGCTTGGGTTAACAATATAAGTAGTCAAAATACATGCTTGCAAAGCTCTCTATTGGTTTTGTAAATTCATGATAAAGCAAATGAAAATGTCCTATGTAAAGATCTTATATCGACCTTGCTGTATGTAGCAAGGATAGAGACAGTGAGGACACCAAAGAAATTACAAGGTTTATCCTTTGTTGCTGGTTAGATAGAATTTGGACTCTCTCGCTGTCAGAGAGACTGACACGCAGGCCATTTCTGCACTATACTGTTATAGTGCTATTCTACTTTCAACATCCTATGGAATCCTGGGGTTTGCAGTTTAGAGAGGGGCTCAAAGGCCCCTCTCTAAACTGCAAACTCCAGGATTCCATAGGATGTTGAAAGTGGAATAATAGCACTATAACTGTCTAGTGTGGAAATGGCCAAAGATCCACTGCCTAATCCCCATAAATTCTGAGAACTCCATACTTCCCCCCAATACCTCCAGTTTCCTTTGCAGTGCTTTCAAAAAGGCAAGAGGAAGTGGTGCACGATCACTTCCTGTCTCCACTTTGAGAGGAACCACTGAAGAAAACAGAGGTATTTGGGCTTGCTGTTGGGGTGCAGCCCACTAGGGAGGCCTAGTGAGGAAAGTGGGCCTTGATTCCCCCCCCCCGTGTAGTTGCCCACATCTGGGGTACACAGACTCCTCACCCCAGATCAAAACTCATGTGCTGCTTTCAGGACCTAGACATAGACTCTGACTCAGACTCAAACAGTACCACCCACCCCAGAAACAAAACGGAGCAGTGCCAACACCAGCAGAGAGTTCTGCCCCTTCTGATACAGAAGATAATTCACCTACACTCACCTTTGCCGAGCATAGACACCAAAAGGAAAGCATATGTAGATCTCAATGAATTTATAGGAAGCAAGGCACCAGCTACACTGACCTGCGGACCTATAAAAGCCCAGCCATTCCCCTCCAGAACTGGTCAGTGATTAACTGACCATTTCTTCTGCTGTGTCTCTGACCTCTGACTTAGGATTGTATTGACTGTGCTTTGATTTATGAATATTTCTGGGACTTGTTGTTATGCTTTGTATTTGTTTCGAGTCTGTTTTCCTACTAGATTAAAATAAGGAATCACATTATGGAACTCTTCCTTGCTGCCAGCCATTATCAGTTGCTCATTGGCTGACTGCCCGGACTGAAGAGTGGACAAAAATGTCCACATTGAAATTTGGGGAGGATGGAACACAGCTCAGTAGCAGAGCCCCTGCTGTGCATGAAGACCAGGGGGTGGCAGCCGCAGAGGGAGCAGAGTCAGGAACCGTTCTTCTGCCCTCAGTGAGGGCCAAGCGGGTCTCCCTCATCATGACCAGAGGTGATGTGAGGTCTCCTGCCTTCAGCCCTGCTTGTGAGCTTCCTAGAAGCACCTGGAAATCAGAGGTTGCTCTCAGCAAGCAAGGCTCCTCGTCTGATCTGTGGTGTTCAGTGCAAAGAGATGCCAATCATGGAAACCCCAGAACAATCTATATCGGCTGGCTGGAGCCTTGAAAAGGCCAGTTCCCTGACCACTTTTGAGATGAATGTGCTGAGAAGACTGACAATTAAAAGAAGGCTGTTGAAGATACAGCCATTAAATCAGGGAGGGCATCTGTGAGAGGTAAGGGGCTGCATTAACCCCCGAAGCGACTTTGGAGGACCACACCTTTTCATTGCACCCCACCACAAAAGCTATTAAAAAACATTTCTAAAATTTCCCCCAAGTGCGCTCTAGGGGATGCTGACGACATTTCTGCCATGTTTTTAGCTCCCCCCACCTCCTGCATTTTGGGCCCAGGAGAAGGCATTTTTCAAAAAGAAGTGTTTGGAAATCACTTCCTGTTTAGTTCCTCTTTTTAAAAAGGCCCCTACTATGTATAAAATGGCCGAGAAAAGCAAAATGTGGCAATAATGCCCATCACAAAATGGAATAAAATTTTTAAAAAACATGTTTTATATACTTCAGGGGACACAAAAACAGCCTTAGGGGTTGCATGAACTCTGTGGGTTGCACTTTGCTGCATTAAGTACATACCTGAGAGCACTGAAAGCTCCCTGTTGCTAACCTGCCTGTGCCACTGGAGTCTTAAAAACGCTTTCCTTCCCCGGAGTGACCTCTTTGGCCATTTCCGCACTAGACTGTTATAGCGCTATGATTCCACTTTCAACATCCTATGGAATCCTGGGGTTTGCGGTTTCGGGAGGGGCCGGAAAATGCAAACCCCGGGATTCCATAGGATGTTGAAAGTGGAATCATAGCGCTATAACAGTCTAGTGCGGAAATGGCTCCAGTTGCAGCCCCTGCTGTACCTGTCTGGGACAGCATGCAAACTTACTTCAATTTCATTCTGCAAATCATTCTCAATCCCAGCACATTTCTTCTGCACTTGAGCCACCTGAAGCCCTCTGTCCTTCTTGACATAGCGATACTCCATCTCTGTTTTAGCTTTCATCTCTTGAAGCTGGTCTTTGAGATATGCCACCATCTCGTTCCGGTTCTGTGAAATAAGAGTGAGGGTTGATGAGAGTGGTACAGAAGTAGCGATGGCAAGAATATTTAAAAATATCCCAAAAAAATGGTTGTAAAACAGGTTTCTTGACTGTTGGAAAACCCAGACAAGGAGAAAAGTAAACAGGTGAGAATCTCTGTGGAAAATGCATGGGTTTTTGCGCAGAAAGTAGTATTTTCTTTGCAGAAAATAACATTTATGAACCGAAAGTGGTATTTTCTGTGCAGAAAATACTATGTCCATGTAGAAAACAAGATTCCTGCACAGAAAATGGTGTTTTCTGAGCAGAATGTATGAGCTACATAATTTGTTTTCTGCACAGAAGTGTTGTCATCTGTGCAGAAAATAGTTTTTCTGGACAGGAAACTTGTCCATATATTTTTCACAGAATATATCCTGATATGCAAATAATGTTTGAAATCTGTACAGTCTTCTCGCTGGACAGAAGAAAAATGGTAGAATTATTTATTTTAAGAGGATGAAATTTATGAAGATTTACATCCCTTAGAAAGCTGATCAGCCTTTAGGTGCATCCTTCCTTCTGCTCTTCTTTTCAGGCATGTTGGGTAGACTTCCCACACAAGATTTGTTAGGCAGTAGTTCTCAACCTTAGGTTTTGGACTTCAGCTTCCAGAATCCCTCATCATTGTCCATATTGGCCAGAGGCTCCTGGGAGCTGAAATACAAAACGGCTGAAGATCAAAGGTTCTAAGGTGTCCAATTTGCTGCCCAGAATAGCGTTTAGTTTTAATCAAGGAGATTTTCCTATGCAGGGACCCTCACCCATCCACCCACCATAGTCCAAACACAGTTTGCTCATCTCAAGGATAACAAGGCCTACAAAGACAGGTTCTACTTCAGCATTTAGGGCCTGACGCATCACTGCTTTAAACAGCATTTAAAAATCCTATTCAGTCATCTTCAGTGTTGGGGAAGAGCTGCCTACTTTTGAAGTCACTGCAGGAGAGCCTCTTGCAGAGGAACCGAATGAGGATTTCTAATGCACGCAAGCCATTGGTGGAGGGTTGGACAAGATGCCCTTGAGGTCCCTTCCAGCTAAGATTCTGCGATTTCACCACCCGAGGTTGAGCTGGACCCCAAGAATGAGGAGACCCTTATGCGCACGTCAGTAGGCCTCTGCACTCTCTGCTGGGCTCTCGAAAGGGCAGCTGCGTCATTTATTTTCAGTTCAGCGCGAAACGAAGGGCCTTAAGGGAAGATCATTGTCTCAGGCTCACCTGCAGCTCATAATCCTTCTCTTTCTTGACGTCACTGAGCTGCTTCTGGAGTTGCTTCACTTTCTTCCTTCCCATCATTTCCCTAGAAGGGAAGGGAAGAGAAAAGGGGAGGAGGACGAGAAAATTCCCACAGTGTCTCGAGCACACAGCGAGGCAGGATGTTGTTGTTGTTGTTGTTGCTTAAGCCTTTGTGAAGAAAGGGAACTCCCTGGCAGGTATCCAGCATGCAAAAGAAAAGAAGGCCTCCGTGCTTCGTTGGCTGGCAGCTCAGGGAAAGGAGCTCTTATGTCCGTGTTTGGAAGGGAAGAAGCCTCTAAGGCATCAGTGGGAGGCCAGGGAGTGCATTACCTCACCAGGAGAGCTTGTGGGAACAGACACCCCACTGTCCCCCCTGCAAAGAAACACAATTTTGCACCTCCCCAAGTGCCGTTCAGGAGCTGTGAGGCCATTTTCATCCTGCTTTTAGGCATCCAGGCCATTTTCGGCCCCGGAAAGGCCTTCTGAGGGGAGCCAAAACATGGTGAAAACGTTGGGACAAAAATATTTTATTTTTTTGATAACAACTGCCCTGGAGGAGGCCACATGGGGCCCACAGATTTCACTTTGTCCCCTCCTGCTCTAACCTTCAGGGCTTGGCTGCCTTTGGGAAAAGAAGACAGAAGAGACCGACAAAGTCTGTAGCATTTCCTATTTGCAAATATACAAATGAGCGTAGGTGAGGTTAAAAGGCACTCCTGCAAATCAAATACCACCCTCTCACCCCTGGAGCAAGTAGGCATTCTAGCTCCCTCCAGCGAGAAATACCCATCTCTCCCCCAACCTCATTTCAAGCTGCCTCTTCTTGCCTCCTTGCTCCCTCCCTGCAGGCAAGAAGGATGCTACTCCTCTTCACGCACTGAATAGTAAGTTGCTCCCGAGTCAGTGATGAATCTCCTCCAGGTACGAGGAAACAATCTTTAATTTTTAGTATCTATTGATGGAACATTGGTTGATCCATTGAAGGAGCAGAGCATCTGTACATCTGGGGCCATTTCTGCACTAGACTGTTACAGTGCTATTACTCCACTTTCAACATCCTGTGGAATTCTGGGGTTTGCAGTTTAGGGAGGGACCTCAAAGGCCTCTGCTTCCCCCTCTCCTCCAAGGCCCCTCCCTAAACTGCAAACCCCAGGATTCCATAGGATGTTGAAAGTGGAATAATAGCACTACAACAATCTAGTGCAGAAATGGCTGTAACAAGACAAAACAAGACATGTGGGTTGTGCCAGCTCTTTGTGTTGTTTTCTCTGACAGACTGTGTCCTAATGAGCTGCTGGGACGGAGGGAATCTCACTTGTCGTGCCCGCCATCAGGAGCACACTGCCAGAGCCCACTTGCTCCAAACTGAAGCCAACGCCAGAACAGCCCCTGCATTGCACTGCAGCTCAAACTTCATTGCAGAGAAACCTTGTTCTCTGGAACATCCTACAGCAGACCCCACAACACTAATATATCATATTTACTTGGCAACCCTATCTATGGAGAAGGGCCTAACTTAACAGGGTAGGTCTGACCCTTGCACAAGACTGGATGGGGCTTGCTCTCCAGACTTCTGGGCAGCTGCAGTTCTTATGATCTCTCACTGTCAGCTACGTTGTCTAAGGACTGCTGGGAGTTGCAGTCCAAGAACACCTAGAGGTCCATATTCATCCAGCCCCAACTTAATGGTCTCAAAACAGGCAAAATCCACCACTTGAGAGCAACAGAATTGCTTTGTGGTTTAACCACCAAGCCCACCTGCCACAGTTATACCCCTTTTCCCAAAACAAAGATATAGATAAAAAATACATCTCCTCTCCAAATCCAGTAGACATCTGATCGTTAGCTCTGATTGGCTGTGGCTCCATTTCATATCTAGGGATGCAGAATCTCTCACAGGTTACCTTTTTACTGATGGCAGCTGTAGTAGAACCAGTGGCAATCCTACGCTTTCCTGCACGGGCAAGGGTTTGGAGTGGACAACTGCTAGCGGTCCTTCCCATGCTACAATTCTGGGATCCTCTAACTGGGGGAGAGGAAAGATTTAGGCCTGTCTTCTCCATTTAAAAAGAGCTACACAGAGAAGAGGCCTAAATAACCTAAAGGCACCAGATCCCGCATGATCTTGGGAGCTAGGCAGGATCAGCCCTGGGATGGGAGAACATCAACAAATACCAGGTGTTGCAGACTCTTATTTCAGAGGAAGGAACTGGCCAAACCACCTCTGAGGATTCCTTTGCTAAGAAAACCCTGTGAAATTCATGGGGTAAGTCGATTGGTGACGTGACATACAGCCCAGATGGGCAAGATCCCTCTGCCAGCGGCTCTAGAGAACTACTCTCTGTCAGAGTCAATGAGACCAGGTTAGAAGGTCTAACCCAACATAAGGCCTCTTTTTCTAGAAGAAACTCTCACCTCAGGACAAGGTCATGGATATTGGCCTTCTTGGCATTTTCTCTCTGCACAGCCAGATGCAGGGTGCGAAAGGTTCCCAGCGTCAATAGTTCATCCGTCACGTCCTCAATGATGTCACTTGCCCATTGCCTGCCAGGGGAGGACAGAAAGGGGTCAGGCCAAGGGAAAAGGAGCAGCTCCCAGTCATTTGCTGCAGGGCCCACAGCTATCCACCTCCTTTACTTCTTGCATCTATCCATGTGCAGAGAGGCAGCTTCCTACACCCAGCCTGCCAGACTGGAGGCGCAGTCTTGGCTTCCTGAGAGAACCACAACCCAGGATGGGAAGCGCAGGCCAGAGTGAAAAAATTCACAGAGATGCCTCAGGTGGGGTTTGGGCATTCTTGGGGTAATGGAAGCTCTCAAGCAGACTGACTGTGGGAGCCATCAGCCCAGAAGTCCCACATCCTCAGCTGTGGAGGGTGGAAAGCTGAAGGGGAGGAGATGAGGCACATTGGCATGCACGCACACGTATCCCTGTGCCTGATGGCTTTTGTGTGGTTGTGCTTTTAAGTGGCAAGATCAGCGGGGGGGCGGGGGATCAGTCATGTAGCATCTGAGAGTTGAGCTTCCCTTTCAGAAATGACCTTCTGGGCAATCCAGGTTTGCCTCTCAACCCTAAGCCACACCACCGCAAGAAAAAGAAAAGGAGTTTGGGCTGCCAGGTTAGAGCCTGTAAGCCCAGAACAACCATAACAATAAAGGGACAATCAATCAATCAGTCAATCAAAATAAAGGGACCAATGGTCACATTGAGGAATAGGGCCAAGAAATGCATGACATGTAGAAGAAACAGAAGTCAAAACACCCATGTTAAAACAGAGACGTGTGCTCGGAGACAGCTCTGTCACAAAGTGATGTAGTCCTCCCGTGAGGTGTATCTGCTGCACCACTGAGGCCAGCAGAGAACAAGATAGGTAGACCTACGGGATGCAAGCCACATTTCCTGAAATATTTCAGGCTTGCTGAAATAAACCATCAGGCTCATGTGTGGCTCCTGTTCGTTCTCGTGGAAGTTGCCTGTGTCTGTACCCTGACTCACTGGGGGGGGGGGGCAGTGCTCTTTGGGTTTTGTTGATCAACCCACAAAATGCTTAACTGGCCTTCCTAGTGGACTGAGAACTTTTTTAAAAAATCTGGGCATGAGAATTCTGTGTCCTCTCACCTCACTTTTTTAAGGCTTGTTAGCTAATTCCATTCCATCCTCTTTATTGCAGAAGAATGAGGGGAACAAGACTTGGCTCTTTGTTGACAAAGAACAGTGTTTTGCAACTGTAAACTATATGCCAAAGAGACAGCACAGTGTAGTGGTTTGACTGCTGGCCTAAACCTCAGTTCGCCTCGTGGATTTGAATCTCAAGGAAAGCCTCTGGGCAGGTGACTGGCACACACGCAGACACACACAGACAAAGACACACATACAGAGCCTAAGAGGAAAGCAGTGGCAAATCTCCTCTGAAGGAATCTTGCCAAGAAACTCTCAGGATTGCCATACGTTGGCTTGAAGGCACACAACATGACAACAGCCTATACCTCTATGCAAATTACCTTTCATCACAATCAGCAGCCCCACACATTAGGCTGAGATTGCTTAAGAGTTCCCATGGGGCTGTAGGATATCGCTCTAGCAAACTATCTTGAGTTTTTGTGGGGCTTCCTGGAAACATTTTCAGGCTTATAGGTCTCACCTATCTGCTTGAACCTTCTTGAGGTTATCTGGTGAGATAGCACTTTGTTTCGTGGCCATGCTGAAAAGATGGTTGGACCTCTTCAGGTCCCTGCTAGTGTCCTCCAGCCGTTGCCCGAGTTCCGTGATCCTGCCCAGCTCAATGGGGACTTTGGCTTGGCTCTGTGCCCTGGCCTCCATAAGGTTCTTGTATTTAGTGCTCAGCTCCTTCTGGTTCTCAAGAATGGCACTTATCTCTTGGCCATCAAGCTGAACAGGAACAAAAACAACAACAACACTTGTGAACCAGGGGAACAAAAACAGAAGAAAAGAGCCCAGTGCAACTATAACAAAGCAGTTGGGAGGCACATATGGGATCACATGCACCTTTTCCTGTTGATACCGGTTGCTGGAGGCAACCACCACTGCAGGGCTGTTGCTTTCAGGCCCTCCTTGAAGACCTTCCAGAAGTATTTGTCTAGACAGCATTGCAAAGCCCCAGAGGAATTCTTGGACTTATCCATCAAAACGGTTGTTGGCCTCCTGGAGCATAATTTCTTCTAGCCCCTCTCCTAATCTCCTCAGCTGCATCTGTTATATCAGTAATTCTCCTAATTTCAATAATCTGTGTAGGAGTTTTATTTAACCAGGCCATATGAAAGTTGCTTATTCCAACCGAAGTTGCTGCTCCATCTAACCTAGCTTTGACTGCAAAGCCCAGGGGCAAGGTCTTTCTCATCACTTGTTACCTGATCCCTTTAAATGGCAACATCAGGGCTTGGGCCTGGAGCTTTTCTGCATGCAACGTATGTGCTGTCCCTAGCTGCCTGCCCCATTTATTGAGAAACTGAATAAAGGTAGCAGGTATGTAGAAGAGATTCCTGAGTGTGATCTGTTGCATTCTGAAATTCTCATCCTCTAATCTGAGGGTAGGGAACCTGCAGCCTTCCAAATGTTGTTGAAACGTCATTCCCATCAGCTTGAGATAAGTCAACCAAGGGTGAGGGACAATACGACTGGCAAATCAAAAACATCTAGAGGGCCACATGCTCCCCACGCCTTCTCTAATCCTTCCTTTCATGCTGGGATCTGATACTTTCTTTGCTGACACCAGAGAATAATCAATAAATTTGTCAGTTCTCCTTCAACCACTGGGCTCTTGCTACTAGTCGGAATTACACTTTGGGCAGAACCGTTCTTTTCCAGATTGTGTGGGAAAGAGCATGAGTACCTTCTTGGTTTCCCTTCAGAAGTGTGTGTGTGTGGTGCTTACATCACTGATGTCTTTCCTGCCCTCATATGAAACTGGCATGATACAGCCAAGGATGGTAAGCTGGTCTGTGCAGTCCTCTAGGGGAGCAGACTGTCGGACAGCATCCAGGGTTGGCAGTTCCGGTGCCTTCATTTTCGAAAAAACCTCCCTAGGCGAAAGGAAAGGCATAGTTCACGTACAAAGCCAACAGAATATTGAAAGTCAGCCACTAACCAAACTAAGTGCTGTGATGGGAGGGGCATTTCAGCAGTTACTACACCCTTCCTTAAGGTGGTGCCTTCTAGATGTTTTGGACTACAACTCCCACCAACTTCAGCCAGTGGTCAGAGATGGTGGGGACTGTAATCCAGAACATTTGGAAAGCACCAGGCTGGGGAAGACTGGGCTAACACATGCTTTGAAGCTGTCATGTCCCAGTCTTAGTTCACACACCTCTCACCAAGACTTTGAAGAGTGAACATTTCAGAGTACAACAATTCTGTATCCCATTTGGTGTAGGACAGTTTCTTCAGAATGAAAAGAGGTGTCCTGTCTGGAAAGCTAGCCGTGGTTCAGTCTAAGTAGCAGCCAGAGACCAAGTTTACAAAAACTTATCGGTCAGCTACCATTTTTGTTTCAGCAGTCCAAGTCAGTAATAAATTCAGAGTGTCAGTTCAAGAGAGTAACCAGCAGCGTAGTCAGCACACAAAGCGAGGGTCAAGGTTTTCCAGGAACATGAGCCAAAAGAAGAATGTGCTGCTTCCAGTTGTCTGCAATGCACTTCTCCCCCGCCTCATCTCTTGTATTTATTAGCCAGCAGCCTACCCCAGCTGTTTGCCTAATTAATATGTCTTCTCTATATAAGTGTTCGGAGCCTTGTGGGATCTCCCTTTCTTGCCTATGCTGGGCTGCAGTAACTGTTGTCCTGTTCACGTCTGTGTGTTGTCGCTGTCGGGGAGGATCCTGACTGTGTTTGCACTTGAGTCCTGGCTCTGGAGCATGACAGTGGGTCCTAGAGAGGAAAACAGGGATCTAGAGAGGAAAACAGGGATCTAGGAGTCTTGATAGATCACAAGCTGAACATCAGTCAGCAGTGTGATGCGGCAGCCAAGAAAGCCAACATGATTCTTGGTTGCATCAATAGGAGTGTGGTGTGTCTAGATCAAGGGAGGTAATGGTACCACTCTATTCTGCTTTGGTTAGACCTCCTTTGGAATACTGTATCTAGTTCTGGGCACCTCAGTTCAAGAAGGATATCAACAAGCTGGAGCATGTCCAGAAGAGGGCGACCAAAATGGTGAAGGGTCTGGAAGCCATGAAGCCCTATGAGGAGCGGCTTAGGGAGCTGGGGATGTTTAGTCTGCAGAAGCGAAGGTTAAGAGGGGACATGATAGCCCTGTTTAAATATTTGAAGGGATGTCCTGTCTGGGAGGGAGCGGGCTTGTTTTCTGCTGCTCCAGAGACTAGGACAAGGAGCAATGGGTTTAAGCTGCAGAAAAGAAGACTCCACCTGAACCTCTGGAAGAACTTCCTGACTGTCAGAGCTATCCGGCAGTGGAATCTGCTGTCTCCATGGAGTGTGGTGGAGTCTCCTTCTTCGGAAGTTTTTAAGCAGAGGCTGGATGGCCATCTGTCAGGAGTGCTTTGATGTGGGTTCCTGCATGGCAGAAGGGGGTTGGACTGGATGGCTCCTGGGGTCTCTTACAACTCTGTGATTCCATGGTTGTATAACAGAGCCCCCATCCTCCGTTCATACTACTGCTATGTGGTTTTCCCTGACAAGGAGCAAGAGGACCACCACCACCACCACCACTAGAATGTTCAGGAATCCTAGAAGTATGGCATACCCAAATGGCTTAATATGAGGTTCAGAAACATGACCTCCCTCCTAAGTAGAACCAGGTGGTGTCATTTTATTGGCCCCTAGCAGCATGTAAAATGTAGTTCTTTGGCTCTTCATGTAAGACTCCAACCCACAACAGGGTTTCTAAGTTGAATTTCACCA
Organism: Cyclura pinguis; assembly: GCA_030412105.1. Taxonomy (NCBI): domain Eukaryota; kingdom Metazoa; phylum Chordata; class Lepidosauria; order Squamata; family Iguanidae; genus Cyclura; species Cyclura pinguis. The sequence goes on from CM059601.1 coordinate 5,421,186, forward strand.
GAAACACAACCATCTTCTGAACAGAAAGAGAGAAGGAACGGAATAGATAAGGAGAGTAAGTAAGACCAAGAGAAAACTACTGAACTTTTTCTGATGTGCAGTTTGTACTGCTTGAAATTTTATCTTACTCCATGTTACCCCCCTTTAAATTAGTCTGGTTTCAAGATCATTGTATTGTTATGTTTTATTGGTTTGGGGTCTTGTACACTGCTTGGCTTGTTACCATTTCATGGCAGCGAAAAGAAATAAATATAATTACAAAAAAGATTATTTAAAATATCTATATGCTATCTTTGGATTTAGAAATTCCAGTATTAGTGCAGAAAAAAAGTCATCCATTAATGTTATTAAATAAAAATGACAAAGCAGCAATCAGCCAGCAGAGCGCCTGTTCTTGGTCTAATCAGGTAAACATCTATGAGATAAAATACAGAATCATAAGGATCCATTAAAGGCCTTGCAGGAAACAGAAAGTCTTAACCTGTCATCTAAAGTTGTGGTTCTCAAACTTTGGTGCTCCAGATTCTTTAGATATCTATTCCCCTAAGTCCAAGCCAGTATGGCCAATGAGCAGGGATTCTGGGAGCTGAAGTCCAAAACATCTAGAAGATCAAAGACTGAGAACCACTGAAGAGAAAACACTGTTTTCTAGTTCTCCCTGGTAAGGTAGAGTATTCCACTAACTAGATGTCATGATGGAAAAGACATTCTTGATCTTGACCGTTAAACAGATGTAGATGAAAATAGCATGTAGAATGATAAATGAAACCTAGACTTTTGGTGCTATGTGGCTGGGTAGATGGTTTTGTAGCACACAGGAAGGCATGGGCCAGCAAACCCACATGGCATTGAGCAACCACCCTCTGCCTTCCTTACAGAGGCTGGAGCCAGCTGGCTCTCATCCCAGTCTGATTAGTTCCTGGTGTGCTTCCATCTGCTTGTCCTCCTTTAAGGCTGCTGTTCACCTGGAGAAGCTGACTCCTGGCCCATGACAGCTTTCCTCTGAAGAACAGGCATTTTCTGGGAAGGAGGGCACCAACCAGTCTTTTCTGGGGCCACTTTCCACATTCATTTCACCTGTTATCTGGAGGAGCTTTGATTTTGATCTGGAAATCTCTCTACTATTAGGAACATATAAAAGCTGTCCTCTGCTGAGTCAGTGATTAGGCAAATATGGTATTTATTTCTATCCTGCCTTTCTCCCAAAATTGGGACTGAAGGCAGCTTACAATTTAAAAATAATACAGCTAAAAACGTACAGAATAGTAAACATTAGAATGGGATTAAATTACTGATAGTATGAAAATGATTTAAAACTACACCTTAAAAAAGATAAAATACCACTAAAAGATAAAAAAAGCTATTAAAACAGTTCAGTCTAAAAACACTGTAAGACCCTTGGCTCTTGCTTTAAAAAAGTTCTGTTTGAAAAGTCTGCCAGAATAAAATATCTTTGCCTGCTGCCTGACAGACAGACAGCAGAGACGGGGCCATTGTGGCCTCCATGGGAAGGGAATTCCAGAGTCTTGGGGCAGCCACCAAGAAGGCCCTCTCTTACATCACTACCAACAGCACTTGCAATAGTTGTGGGACTGAGAGAAGGCCCTCTCCTGAGGATCTCATGGCCCAGGCAGATACACATAGGGAGATATGGTCTGCCTAATAGACTGGACCTGAACTATATAGGGCTTTATATTGCCAACTGTATCAGGCAGCAGTGTCTCTTCATTTCAAGTAACGTATTTTCTGAGACTTTCCTGGAGATCCCTGGTGTATTCTCCGGTAGTCTTCCATCCAAGTGCTAACACAACTGATCTTGCTTAACATCCAAAAGCAGACAAAACAAAATGTTTTAAAGATGGTATGGAGTTTTTTTAGCTGTTCTGCAGTTAGCAGACCTGGGATCCAGGTGTGGATTCACGATGTGTCTGCTCTTCTTTCTCCTGTTCAGCCTTCCAAACGGTGGGACAGGATCATCCCTTTGGGTAGAAGTGGGAACTCAGGCTTGGGAAGGTTGGCTGGGTCAAAGGGTGGCTGCGTGTCCACATTGATCCACTGGCCTGTTTCTTCACATCACCAGGCATGGGCAGTCTTTAATGGCCCTTGACTATTCAAGCAGGAGGACAGCAGAGACTTCACCAGCCGACAGCTGGTTCATGAGGCAGCTTCTGGAAATGGATCAGGCAAAGCCTGTCAACGTGCTTAACAGGGAGCCATCCACCCGGATGGAAATTAAAGAGATTTAGACTCCCAGGCACGTAATTTCCATCACGAAAGACTGGAGCGATTGCCTTCTACATCACCAGGCCCGGGTGGGTGGGTGGGTAGGGGGGAATGGAGCTGCCTAAAGCCCAAAGAAGCAGAAAATTAATCTTGATATATTTGCAGACTTGCCATTAGTAGGCCCACGTGGAGCGAAGATGGGCTAGGCAGCAGGTGTGCAGCTGATCTCCCTTCTTCTCACTTAAAAAACAGGGGGACGGGGTGGCTCTTCCCACTGTTTTTCTTTTGGACAGCATAATTATAGCTCTTTTCCCAAGCCTTATTAGCAATTAAGGCAAGTTGCCGAAAAGTTGAGCTGAGCTTCTTGAATCAGAACACAAACTCCCCAGATCAGACCTGCCAGGTCAAGAAACCGTGTTTCATGCTTGCAAATTAAAATAATTTTACAGTCTTCAGGGACCACTGAAGCAAGGCTGACATTAGTATTTGCCTTGTCAGCCATCTGGCACAGGGTCCACCATTTGGATCTTGTTGTATCATGGTTTTGGATCCCACCATGTTATTTTCCCTTCTGGGTCTCTTCCAGTGTGTGCACAAGTCAGGAATGAGAAGGCTCTAGATACTCCCTTCCTCTCTGCTACAGGTTCTTCTTGCCTCCACTTGGGCCATTTCCGCATGAGACTGTTATAGCGCTATGATTCCACTTTCAACATCCTATGGAATCCTGGGGTTTGCAGTTTCGGGAAGGGCCAGAAACTGCAAACCGCAGGATTCCATAGAATGTTGAAAGTGGAATCATAGTGCTATAATAGTGCCGTGCGGAAAGAGTCTTGGTTTCCACTACTGGCTCCGGTGGTTGAGGCAGTAATGGCGGTCCCCCTCCTGCCTCCCAACCTTTCTGCCTCTATGGTCAGGGATTCAGAAGGGCCTCCTGTAGCAACAGTCATGTTATGCTGGAGAGTTAGACAGGAGGGGAGACAGGGCAGTGATGGTGGAAGGAAACAGTTCTCACTGCTAGAGAGAGAAGTGGAAAACAAGCAGTGAGCAGTTCTGAAGAGAAGTTGCCATGAAGGAGCTCGTGTGAGAAGGGCTCCAATATTCGGGTCCCTCTGGGCAGAGAAAATCCTAGAGCCAGCTCTCAATTTAGCTTGCATGGCTTATCCTTCATACCATGAATGTGTACAGATTGATTACCTCTTATTGAGAAATCCAACAACCTCCAAAACCCAAAACTGTTTTCCACTAGCCATGTACTTCTGCCTTTGAGGCAGCAGCTGCAGCACTCCTGTTCTTTTGTCTCTCAGATCCTCAGTCTCTCTCTCCAGCCTCACGTCTCATATGCAACACAAGTAGCAAACAAATGAGACACAAGGCTGGGGAGAGATGCAGGGATCTGTGAAATGGTGGGAATCCAAGCATCGTGCTTTGCTCAAAGTGGTGGCTGCGGTACCCCTGCTTGTTCATTCTCAGGCTCCCTGGAGATCTCCTGTACAATACTGTATTTTATGTATATGCAAATACAGGTATTCCATAATCCGAAAAAATCAGGGATATGAAACAGTTCTGGTCCTGAGCTGTGAGGAGGGACCATTCTCAGGAGGTCATAGCAACCACCACAGTGGTCAGGAATTAGGAGCATCAGCTATCACTGAGCCATGGCAGAGAGAAAACATTCAGCTAAAGTGAAGAACAGATCAGTGAAGCTCCTGCCCCGCCATGTGAGGACATGGATTGTGTACCACAGCATCAAACCATCCCTTCCCACCCACCGACACACTCATGTGGCACTCTCTGTGTCCCACCACCATAATAGGCTTGCTTGGTGAGGGAGGGAGGGAGGGAGGGAGGGAACTTTCTCAGTGGCTGCTCCCACCCTCTGGAATTCCCTTCCATGGAAGGTTAGGCTGGCCCCCTCCCTGCTCTTCTTTCACCTGCAGGCAAAGCCATTTCCTCACTAGATTGTTATAGTGCTATTATTCCACTTTCAACTTCACATGGAATCCTGGGGATGGAGTTTAGAGGTTTGCCTCAAGGCCCTCCCTAAACCCCAGGATTCCATAGGAAAGTGGAATAACAGCACTATAACAATCTAGTGTGGAAATGGCCAAAGACTACAGTATTTTGTCTAAACAGGCTTCTGTCTAAACATGATAGCCATGTTTAAATATTTGAAGGGATGCCATGTCGAGGAGGGAGTGGGCTTGTTTTCTGCTGCTCCAGAGACCAGGACAAAGAGCAATGGATTCAAACTACAGGAAAGGAGATTCCACTTGAACCCCAGGAAGAACTTCCTGACGGTCAGGGCTGTCCGGCAGTGGAATCTGCTGCCTTGGAGTGTAGTGGAGTCTCCTTCTTTGGAGGTTTTTAAGCAGAGGCTGGATGGCCATCTGTTGGGAGTGCTTTGATGTAGGTTCCTGCATAGCAGCGGGTTGGACTGGATGGCCCGTGTGGTCTCTTCCAACTCTACATTTCTATGATTCTATGGTTCTAATAGGTAATGGCTCACAGGGAGGCTTCTTATTGGTGTGTGTGCTTTTTACAAAAACTTATGTATGCTTTTTAAAATAATTTTATAATGTTTTAATGTAATGATTTAAAATGATTTAAAAATTTTTATTGTTGGATTTTCATTGATTCCTGCCTTGGGCCAAACTCCAGGAGAACAGGCATTAGACAAATGAAATATATATAAATAAATAATAGTGAAAGATGCGCTCTATCCACTTCTTCCTTCCTCATTCACACAACCACTTAAGCTGGGCTTTTCCATTTTCCCTTATTGCTACTATTACAGGATGAACGTTGATTTGGTTTATATTTTGCCCAATTTTAAGCCCCTGAGGCCTGCATGTTATGGAAAGCAGTGTGTTCAGAGCAAAAAGTAGGGTGTTTGTGTGTTAGACGGCATAAGGTTAAGAGTGCAAGCTTCCTGTCTAAGTCAAAACGAAGCATCAAGGAGAAAACAGTCTGATAGGAAAAACATAAACAAGTGGCCAAAGTATAACGAAACCAAAAAAGCATACCACATAGGTACAAAAGAGATGCTCATATATATCTCCACTACACTCCTAAGTCCTGTCCTAACCTTCAGTATAGTGTTGACAGCACACTGGAGCTGCCACGACACCCCTCCTCACGGCACTCCAGAGCAGAATTAGACAACACGGAGTCCCTCAGATGAAGTTGGACCGTAAGTCCCATCAGGCAGTTTAGTAAATGCTGGGAGCTGCAATCCAATGACATCTGTAGAGGTACATATTCCCCATCTTTGCTGTAGAGGGATTACTGGAAAGTTAAGGAACAGAAAGTGAAGCTGATGCTTCTTTCCTCCTTTTTTCTCTAATTTATATCTGCATTTCAGTAGTATACAAAATAGAAAATACAGCAACTGATGTGTTGCCTGAATCCAAAGCCACTGCAAGGCAGGCTGTTGCAAAGAAAATGACTGCAATGCATGGAAAAAAGAAAAGAGTTGCCACTTGAGTGCAACACTGGATGGGTAAGCATTACTGTTTAAAAGTAATTAGTTGCATATATAGATCCTAAGGTCTCTCCTCTATTTCAGAAGCAGCTAAATCCACTTGATAGCCCCAATTAAAACACGCCCTTTCTAAAAACAGTCATTTTGTAGGTTCTGCAATATACCAATTCTAAGAATAAGGAAATAATATCCTCTGTTACTCATTTTGCAACTGAAAAATGGGTTTCCTGACAGTCAGGAAACCCCCTTGGAAGAATAGTAGAGAAATGAGATTTGCGTGCAGTTTTCTCCCAATATTTGAACGTCCCAAGGTGTTCTGGAGGATTTTTCTGCACAGAGAAACATTTGTCTTTCTGGCATTAAAAAAAATCCAACATAGAAAATGGGTTTTCTGTGCAAGAAACAATGTTTTCTGGGTTGGAAATGTGAATTCTGCACAAAACCCCACACTATTTCCTCTGCAACACTTCAGGATGCTGGGGAACAGAGAAAGCGGTGCAGAAATATTTATTTTTCTCCTGCAGTGTGAAGAAAATTACAGTAATTATTCATCCTTGTGTACAAGGACAAAATAATGGTGAATTCACATCCTTAATTAAAAGCACCAACAACTCATCAGATGAGTGTGAGCAAGACTGCAACACCACACAGCAGAGCTGCAAAATCAAGAAGACAAAAATGACAACACAGCAGGAAGCAGAAGGGCCGTTTCCTGTCAACAGATCACAGCTGAGAACAACACATGTGGCTGGTGGACAGTAAATGGTGTTATTACTGTTTACATGTGAAACCGAAGGATATCATGTTACACAAAAGCTATCATTAGGGTTTTAATTATGTCTTAGAGCCAGCACATGCATCATTAACTTCCTGTGAGCACTGAAGTCCACACCCTGCTCTTCCACTTTGACACAATTGCAGCAATTGCAGCCTTCCAGTTAAAGGCGGCTTCCTGGCTGGCCTCAAGGCAAAGGAGGTTGATGGGGTTTTTATGCTGCTGGTAAAGAAATACCCTAAATACCCAAAGGGCACCAGATCCCGCCTACTCATAGATGCTAAGCAAGTTCAGCCCTGGTTAGCACTTGGATGGGAGATGAATACCAAATGTAGGCTACATTTGAGAGGAAGGAACTGGCAAAACCACCTCTGAGTATTCCTTGCCTAGAAAACACTGTTAAATTCATGAGATCACCATAAGTCAGCTGGCAAATTGAAGGTACACACACACAGGAGACACCACATCCCATCTTATTTTGGAAGCTAAGCAGAGTCAGCCCTGGGGTAGTACTTGGATGGGACACCACCAACCAGAGGAAGGAACTGGCAAAACCACCTCTGCGACAACTTTTGCTAGAAGAACTTCAGCCTATTCCCTGCCACGCTTGTCCTTGCCTTTTTGGTTCTTAGCCTCAGGATCAGTTGAATCAGAGAGCTGGAGGAGACCACAAGAGTCATCCAGTCCAGGATGCAGGAAGACACGATCAAAGCGCTTCTGAAAAATGGCCATCCAGCCTCTGTTTAAAAAACACCAAAGCAGGAGACTCTGTCACACCCCAAGGCAGCACATTCCACTGTCAAACACCTCTTACTGTCAGGAATTGCTAGTAGGAGGAAGATATTTTGATCTTCCAGCCTGCAGTGCCCTCTTCTGGGTAGAAGAGAGGTGAGCACAACTGATGGCAGTTGAAAGGAAACAGGCTGTTTGAGTTGCAGCCTAGCAGTTTTATGAATGTTTACTTGGAAGTAAGTGCTAGTTTATTCACAGAACCACAGAACTGTAGACATGTAAAGGAATAGCCAGAGTCATCTCGTGCAACCTCTCAGTCAATAAAGAGAATTCACCTCTGAACCATCCCCTAGAAGACTGGCCTTCCAACTTGTTTAAAAACCTCCACTCAAAGAAAGTTCAGAGGGCTTTCCTCCTTACAAAGTGTGTTTAGGATATCCATCTAAAAGTCATATACAAATATTTAGGAAGTAGAAAAAAAATAAATCTGTATGTTTCAGGAAGGGTCCTTCACATTTAAGCATGTGTGGCAGAAGCACCTCGTGTCTTTCCTGACAATCTGAGGAACGGTGCAGATATCCAGTAGGAAAGTACAGTGGCCCCTCCACTTTTGCAAGGGTTCGGGGCACAGAATTCCCCGTGCTCTTTTGGAGCTCCCCCACATTCCCTTGACTTTTGTGTGCTGGGGCCAATGACAAGGGAATGGGGAGCTCCAGAGGGGAAACAGAAGGCTCTTGTGAGCTTCCCCCACACTCCCTTGCCTTTTGCCTCAGTGCATGTTCTCAGCACCACGGCCAGAGGCCAGGGAATGAGAGGAGGGCTCCAGCGGGGAGAAGGAAAGCTCACGTGAGCACTCCCCCTGCCCATTCCCTTTCCTTTTGTCCAGGCGCTTGCCTTCCTTCTCTGCATCCAGCAAAATACAAGGGAATGGGTGGAGGAGAATTTGCAGGGGGGAGGCACACGCACACCTCATAAATAATCTAAATTCAGGAAAGTCAATCCCATGAATGTGGAGGAAGGATCATAATGTGGTGCCGGAGAAGTTATACCAATATCATGCACTGCTAAAGAGACAGACGAATGGGTCTCAGAGCAAATTGAGACTGAACTCTTCCTAGAAGTAAAGGTGACTAAAAAGGCTTTCATACCATGAACGTCATGAGCAGTCCTGTAGGAATGGGGAGGGGGGCTTCGCCCCGGGCGGCAATGTTTTTGGGGCATCCTGGCTCGTAGCCACGCCCCCACATGCCCTGGCCATGCCCCCACGCACCGCAGCTATGGCCCACGCCCCATGCACTGTGCCCCCCCCACTCCAAGCTCTGCCTCTGGTCATGAGGTGACATGATTCACTAGAAAAGACAATAATACTTGGCAAAGTGGAAGACAGTAGGAAAAGAGGCAGGCAGTGGATCAAGTGAATAAAGGAAGTTTGCAAGACCTGACCAGGGCAGTTGATGAGTGGGCCACTATAAGTCGAAGTGAACTTGACAGCAAATAACGACAGCAAAGTAAACAGAAGTTTGCCTAAATACCCTGAAGGCATCAGGTCCCACCTGCTCTTATAAGTTAACCAGGGTCAGGCCTGGTTAGTATTTGGAAAAGAGACCACCAGAAGATACCAGGTGCTATATTCAGAGGAAAGTAATGGCAAATCACCTCTGAGTATTCCTTGCCTAAGGAAGCCCTATGAACTTCATGGGGTCATCGTAAGCCGAAAGGTGTCCTGAAGACACCTTTCTAGTTTATGTAAACGGATCTGAGTCCAAGACTTTCATATTATCTCTGATCATGCAGCCACTGTCTAACATTTTGTTTAGTTAAGAAATGCAGACAATTTGCTTAACTTAAGCTGGAAGGGCATTCCAGAGAATGGAAACATGTTAGGACATTTCCACTCTGCCTTTTATCCCTCAAGGGGAATTCTTGATTAAAATCAGAAAATACAATAGAGGTGAGATAAAAGCAAAAGATCACCTGAATCAACATCAACCCAAAATGGGCCTAGAAAACTAAGTCTGTTTAAATACAATTGACCAAAGTGGGGAGTTAAAACAGATTCAAGGATAAGTAAAATTTTTTCAAAAGGTATCTGCTGTCCTCTTAAATCTTCAGAGAAGGAAAGCCAACCAAACATTTTCCAGGAGGGAGTTCCACAATCTATGTACCACACACAGCAGGGCTTCAAATACTGTAGCAGTATGAGCAGGTTTGAGCAAAGAGAGGCTGTCCTTCAGATATCCTGGATCAACTTTTCAGAGGTAACAACCAGCATTTTGAATTGTGCCTGGAAATGAATTGGAAGCCAGTACAAAAGAAATCAAGGGACAGCATAATATGTACCAGAAAGCAATCAACAGATGCTACTCCAGATGCTATTCTTTGCAGCACTTAACACTGTCCAAAGTAGAGAACACTGTAGTAGTCCAGTATGAATTTGATCAGCACGTGAAAGACTGTGACTAGATTTGCTTGATCCAGGTCAGGCTGCTGCTGGACAGAAGCTGAGAAAAGGCCCCCGGGCCATAATCATCACCAGGAGCAGAGTCAGGTCCCGGAGCATTCCTAAACTGCAGGAATGATCCTTCAACTCCATCTAGCACAAGTTGTATGTCCAAACCCAGATCTGGTCTTCCATTGACCCAAATCATTTTTGTTTTGAATAAAGCCTCAGCTACCATATTTGAAAAACCACAGAGAGCAATGACCTACGCATGTGCAATAAATTTGATGTGCAAATTTTATTTTGTTTGTTTTAAATTATCTATCAAATTCATTTCCCATTTGGCAGTTGTTACTCTGTGTGGTTATCTGAAGACTGGAAATACATGCATTACATTGCCAAGACATATCAAATCACTGATGCTTTTATTTTCTTACTGTACCTTTTAACATTTGTTTCAATCTATTGTATGTCTCTTCAAAATCTTTGATGTGCAGCATTTTAAAAATTGGTTCTGTCAGTCTATTGAGTGTGCTAAGGAAAAGAGCCAAGATGTTGCCTAAAGCCAAGATGAGTAGATAGCCATATGAATGGTGGAGACAGTTATTGGAATGTAGTGTGATGCTGGCTGGGAACCAGAAAGGTGTGATAAGCTGGCCAAGAGAGCTCTCACGAGGCTGGAAAGTTGACTGGTGTTATGTGTAGTGGGCCAGGAAACCATTCCTCCTGTTTTTGTCTCCCAACAGTCATCAACCATCATTAAAAATGAACTTGTCACCTCATCCCCATACCCACAAGTTTTGCTTTCTATTCACACATACAACTAGCTCATTCTAGCTATAAAGGGTCTGCTCCTAGGAACTTCACTCCATGCATCTGATGGAGTAGACTCAAGTCCATGAATGCTTATGCTACCAACTTCTTTCTCTCAGTAACTCTCAAAGCTACTACAAGATCTGTTGCATACTGGCCAAGACTAACACAGCTATTATCACAAGAGTGACATTTGTTGTTCAGCAGCATGATCCCAAATTAGCAAAACAACATGAGCAAGGAGTTAAGAAAAGGCAAGGTTTATTTCTGCAGCAGAACTAGAACATCAACTTGTAAAGGTCCAAAGAGAGACAAAATATATTTTCCACCACCTGCTTTATATACGTTAAGCAGGTAGGTTTCCTCATGTAAACATTCAGAAAACAATTTAATACTTAGCTCAAAGCACATCTTCTCTGTCTGGCATCTTATCAACATTTCCAAACTGTACCAATTTATCATTTTCTTTTTTTTTTAATTTACTTTTTATTTAAAAAAAATTGCAAATATATTGAATAAAAGTTCACATGGTTAGAAAAACAAAATAACTGAAATAGCGGGGAAAAGAAAAAATGAATAATACAAAAGAAATGAAGAAAAAGAACAAAGAGAACATAGTTATCGACACACATTTTTTCTCAAAACTCCCAATTTATCTTTCGTTAGAATGAAATCAAAAGTTTGAATTCACTGGATTTTTTTCCAGTTTATCCTTACATGACATTTCTACCATAGATATCTATACACATTTTACACTATGTAAGGAAGTAATTGAATAAACGTGGCGCCTATATACATTTCAGTTTCTCCATATGCAGAATATATGATGCACCATTTAGAAATAATAATTATGTAATAGTAATTAGAATATAAATATACCTATATATTTTACATAAAATATTAAGTCTTGACACCCCATCTCTTATTTATGGACATTATTACTGGCTTCCAATCTTCCAGTTTATTAATTTGTTTTCCCGCTATATAATGGGTAAGTAAGTCATAGTCTTCCATTTCTATTATCCTTAATAACCCTTGGTCCATATCTGGAATGTTTTTGGTTTTCTAGATTTTCGCAAAGTTAACTTTTGCTACCGTAATTATATATACAGCAAGATTTGATTTTTTTTTTTAAAGAAAATTCTTGACCCAATTTGTTTATCATTTTCAGATAGCATCTGACATTCAACTAACAGGAACTTAGGTGTTTGCTTACTTCAGAGAGTCTGTTCCCTTAAACAAGGAATGTAATTAACAGGTGCAAATTGAGGAGGAAGCTCTCCTCTCTCACCAAGGTGTTAAAAAAAACAAAAACAGGATGGAGCTGAGGTTCTTAATCTGTTTATCCTCTGCGCCCTCTTGCTTCTAAGGAATGGACATCTCAAGACTTTGGGATTCAAATGGGGGGGGGGGGATTTTTAGCTTTGGGAGTGAGAGTTTCATTATTATTTTTTACATCACATCTATGAATTCTGATTTTTTTAAAAAAAAGTTAGGTTAATACCATTGCCACAGTTTCTAAGAGAATCAGCACCTTACTCCACTTTGGTCAAAAACACGGAGCTTTGTGGCACCTTGAAGACCAATGAACTTTATTTAAGGTAAAGTTTTATGAACTGCAGGCCACTTCATGAAATGCACCAGCCAGCCACATTACATGAAATCTTATGCCAAGTAAAACTTGTTAGCCTTTAAGGGACCATAGACCTCTATATTCCTCTGTATTGCTGCTGTCAGCCTTCATCTCCTGTTTTACTTCTTTGACTTTTTTTTTTGACTGTCACATTTTTTCATGATTATCATGTATTTTTAGTGATGAGAGTTTGTTTTTTTTTAATCAAACTCTCCACAGTAACTGGTCTTCTTCCTTGCACTTTTCCAACCTGGAGAAGAATTCTGTGAGACCTCAAAGTCTGCACATTATTTTTGCAACAGAACGGCAACAAACTCACCGACGATCCTCAGGCCGCAACGCCGGCGTCGCCATGGTTACCACTAACCATCAAGAGAGGCCCTCGGGAAGCCTGTTTCTAGCGGGAGCCTGTTTCTTAAACTTTTTCTTTCGCCATATCAAAAGGAAGAGAAGTTTCCCAGAGATGCGTGGGAACAGAAGAAACGCTTTGTTTAAAAGCAAACGGCCAGATCACGCGAACGCCGGTTAAAAAGACCGTTGGGAGGTTTCAGACAGGCGGATGATGTAGTCACCTCACCGGAGCCGGGACGAGGGGTCCTTGCGCTTTTCTATCCCAGCTTGCAACGGGGCTCCCTTCTCTCTTTCTGGCCGCCATCTTGGGACGGGTCTGCTGAGGTGAGGAGGGGGTTGCGCGTTTCTTGCGGCGCAAACCACGAAAGGTGGGGGCGTAGTGTCCTCAGAGCCGGACGGGCGGGCGAGGCTTTGGCGGGCTAGTGGAAGTCGCCGGGCCTGGGGGCGGGCGGCGGCGGGATGGCTCGGATGCGGGCCGGATGCCGCCAGGCCTCGGATCTGTGCCTTGACCGGCGCCACAGGGGCCCTCGGCTGGGACGCGGCGCGGGGCGTCGCGGTGCTTTGCGCTCCCTGGGAGGAAGGAGGCCTTGTCGTGCGCGCGTGGGAGAGAAATTCCTGGCAGCCCCCGGCCGGCCTTTATGGTTGGTTGGCGATGCTGAGGTTTCCCCGCCTTTAAGGGGAACACGGAAAACCGCGCTGCCGTGTTGGACCGAATATTGTGCCCAGTCCAGCGTGGTGTTCCCCAGCCGAGTGTCCTCACGAAGGCTCCGGGGTAAGTTAGGATGGAAGCGTGCAGAGGCGTGCGTGGTGTGGAGAAAGTCAGGCGAGGGCTTTATTTCATAGTACCAGAACCAGGGCTCACCCACTGGAGCTGAGTGGTAGGAGGTGTGGGGCAGATTTCGAAAAGGAAGGTTTTAACGGCACCGAGCAAACTGGGATTCAGCGCCGCAAGATATACTGATAGACAGGAGGACTGGGCAGGTGCGTGGGGGGTGCCGTCGTCAGAGGCCAACAAGATGGATCTGTGTTTCGTAAGACCAGAGGCGAGGGGCCTGTTTGAATCGCTTGGTGGGGACGAGAAACCGATTCGTTTTACTGCTTTCAGTTCAGGTTCTTGGTTTATATAGGCCCTTAGTTTGATCTAGCGGTGCATGAAATCAATGGAGTCACAAGAGTTGGAAGAAACCACCGGTGCCACCCAGTCCAGCCCCCTTCTGCCATTTAGGAAGACACAGTCAGAGCACTCCCGACAGCCTCTGTTTAAAACCCTTCCAAAGGAGGAGATTCCATCACACTCCCAGGCAGCAGTGTATTCCGGTGTCAAACTGCCTTACAATCAGGATGTTTTTCCAAATGTTTAGATAAAATCTTTTTTCCTGTAGTTTGAAGACATTGCTCCTTGTCCTAGTCTCTCAAGCAGAGGAAGACAAGCTTGCCCCATCTGACAGCCTTTCAGATATTTAAATTTGCCTGTTACGTCACCTCTTAACCTTCTCTTCTCCGGGCTAATCATACTCAGCTCCCAAAGCTGCTCCTCATAATGGGCCATGGTTTCCAGAATCTCATCTTTCCCTCACCCCACTTATCCTTATTTTGTGGTGTTCAAACGTTCCTGATTCTGGACATGAAGATACCGTTCAGTTAGCATAACTAATAACCAAATTCAAACCTTGCTTTTTTAAAAATGCTTTCATTATGCATCCCTATTCTGATCTGTGTTACCTGTTCTGCAAAGTGGACTGTCTTGAGTCTTGCAGTAGGCTGGTTTCTGCCCTTCTGTCTTGATTCATGCAGGTTGTATAAGTACTTAAATAAACTTCCATAAAACAGTGTTTGTTTTGTATGTTAAAGCCCTTTGGATTTTTACTTCCAGTGAAAAGGAGCTTCGATGGACTGGACTAAGGTCATGGAAAGCTGTTTCCCACCAGGCTCTGGCAGTAACACAGTAATACAGAAAGAGAGGCCGTCTGGCCTTCTTGATTTTGTTGGACTACAGCTCCCATATCTTCTAGCATTGGCCACACAGGCTAGTGCTAATAAGAGTTGCAGTTTAACAATGTCTGGAGTGCCACATGTTTCCCACCGTATTTTTTTTAGAACTTGTATGGGAGACCGCTAGGGAATACCAGGTGCTGCAGGTCACATTTCAAAAGATGGAACTGAGAAAACTGAGTTTTCCTTGCCTAAAAAAATTCTGAAATTCATGGGGTTGCCATAAGTCAGCAGTCGACTTGAAGACACACGTGCACATACACAAAATAGTGTAACAGTTAATATTGACAGTAGGGATAGTTTCAGGGTTCTGGGTGATTTGAGTTGTTGTCATCCAAAGAGTGATTTTCCCCAAGCTCTTTTCATACCTTTTGTCTGCAGTAACGGCATAGGACAAAGCCCATTCTGTTCCAGAAAACTATTGTATGGTAAAAAGTTTTCTAGGTGCCATAATACCGTTATGTTTGTGTGCCCTAAAGTCAGTGAAATTGACTGCCACAAGATGGGTCAACAACGGCTATGTTGTATTTTTTTAATGGATTGGATACATTCATGGCAGTAGATCTGCCAGCAGTGTCAATGGCTAGATGGAACTTTCGTGTTGATAGATCACTTACCTGAACACTGCTTGCTGTTGGGCCCCGCTTGCGAGCTTCACAGAGGCATCTCGCTGACCACTGTTGGAATTAATATGCTGGGCTAGTTGTTTCTTTGATCTGATCCAGCAGGGCTTTGTTGTTATCTGCCATCAACTCAGCTTTTTGCTTATGGTGACCCTGTGAATAAGAAAGGTGGGCAGTTACCCTGTCCCAGTCTTGCAAACTAAGAGTCATGCCTTGCTTGCTTGCTTGAATCCTAGTTTAACTTTAATGACCATGCAAGGAAGGAGGAGGAGGACAGGTATGCTGATTTTACATGTTAATGCAATCCTTGCATTCATAATTTCTAGGCGTCTCAGCATTGGGGCATGGAAAACTGCAGAACTTAATCAATGGTATAAGAAAGACAGTGAAAACAATGAAAGAAAGAGGACAGCCGAGCAGGCATGCTTGTCCTGCCTCATCTCCTTCATGTGTTCTCAAGTGCTAAATTGACTCAAATAAAAGTAGAGATGGGGTACAGAAAATGCACGGCTCGGACCCAGCTTTCCCCAACATTTTATTGATCCTATGTAGTGGCTGGCAAGCTTTTTTATCTGTGTAAATGTAAGTTTTTTGATGGCATTATAGTATGTGTGAAGACCCGTGGGTGTAAATTAAATGATGAGTGCAGATGGGGGAAACAGTAAATGGGACATTCAAACCCCAGACAAGAGAATTTGCTAGGTGGAGTCAATTCTGTTATTAATTCTGCAGAAGAAAGATCTTGGATATCTGGCCACCTTCATCTCTGGTAGCTTTCTGTGGTAGCAGGAATTATGCATTCCATGTCAGTTAAGCTGCTTATGGACACTGCGCATGTCAACTTACTGCTCCTTGTGTTTCCTTCTTTCAGGCCTGCTGGGGACAGGACTTCAAGCAATACCATGACTGGCAGGTAGGGGAGTGTATTTTCTGGAAATTTCTGCTGTAGGTTGTATTTCAGAAGGAACTGGCAAAACACCTCTGGGTGTTCCTGAAGAAAACCCTGTGAAGTTCATGGGGTCTCTGTAAGTTGACTGGCCACTTGAAAACACATACTCACAAGATGTCCTTTCAAATGTGTGCATCTCTCACATAGGTGCTTTATTGTTGAGAGTTTCACTGTATCATCTGCGTCAAGTGGTGGCACTGTCTTATAAACTGCAAAAGTATTATCGTACCTTAAAATTTATTAGTGTTATGGAATTTCGCCTCATAATCAGAGCCATATAAGGTGTTCAATCCAAATGGAACTGCAAGTGCTTTGCAGCCTTCTCTTGTGTTGTAATGTGTTGTGCTGACATGGCTGGGATTTAATTCTGTGTGTGCTTTCTTCCCTAGGTTGTGGTCCAAAGCCACTTTTGCTGGCTACAAGCGAGGCCTCCGAAACCAGAGGGAGCACACAGCTCTTCTGAAGATTGAGGGGGTTTATTCCCGCAATGAGACAGAATTCTACTTAGGCAAGAAGTGTGCCTATGTGTACAAAGCAAAAAAGTGAGTGCTTCTGGTCACTGTGGAATAGTACTTTACACCTGAATCTTTCTTGAGTATTCCTTGAATCATATTAGTGTTAGCCTTTTGCTGTGGCTTAGAGGGCATGTTTTACTTGTCTGAAAACGTAAGCACTCAAGTCTAGAACAAAACCCAATCATTACGCACTTGGTTTTTTTTGCATTTAAACACTAATGAATGGGAGAAATGTGTGAAAATAAAAGTTGGGGTTTGTTTTTCTTTGATGCGTCAGATTGCACTGTAGTAGAATGGTACAGTGGGCCCTGCTTAACCGTGATCTCTGCAATTTTAAGTGACCATGACCATGTCACTTCCTATACCTAAAATGGCTGCAAAATGCACTCAGACCCACTGAATCCTCCACATGCACATCTCTGCTGTTATGGGACACAAGCATTCATGGTTTTTCTTTTATATGTGTTCCTGGAACAGAAACCTCACATATACAGAGGGCCCACTGTGTAGGGGTTTGAGTGTTGGACCATGACTCTGAAGAACAGGGTTTGAATCCCCGCTTAGCCACAGAAACTCACTGGGTGACCTTGGGCAAGTCACACTCTCTTAGCCTCAGGGGAAGGCAAATGCAAATGCTCTCTGAACAAATCTTGCCAAGAAAATCCCCAGTAGATTCTCCTCAGGGACAGCGTAAGTTGAGACATCTTCTTTATTTATAAAAAAATTATATGTTTATAATATACAAAAAGAAATAAACATTTTGAAGGCGTACGACAGCAACAGATTGCTCCTTTTTAGAGCAGTGTGGCTTCAGGTTCTGGTCGGTATGGGCCAAGAGAGTCGTAGTGCAACAGAAAGTGAAACATCTGGACCAGGAAGGTTTTTATCTTATTTGCTGCCCAGCCATGGCTCTTACTGGGTGATCCAATGCAGGCCACTCCCATTCCATGTAACATACCTTTTAAAGTTAAGTCTGTACTAGAGCCTATATTTCACGTGTTGAAGTTTTCAGATTCAGTTCCCAGCATCTTCAGGGAGGAAGATTGAGTGGCATGTTTTTGGAGAAATCCTTATATCTGAGGCAGTGGAGGAAAGGCGTCTATCAGATACTGAACTACACAGACAAGTAATCTGACATAAATCCTGTGATGTTGTCATGAGGCTAAAGTGGAGAAAACTCTTCGTATGATGAAATAAAAGTTCTAGGCAACTGGACACTTCCAGTCCTGGTGGTTAAGATATTTGCCTTTGTTTTGTCTACTGCTGTGATTTTATGTTGGCCTCTTTTTAAAAGGCAGTTAATTAATAAGATACCTTTCCAGCTCAGCAGTGATCCCGCTGCGCACACACCTGCTGGCCTCATCAGTGAAGCTAAAAAAAATCTCTTTGTGGTTTTGTTTGGTTTGCTTTTTCAGTCCAGAGTAACTAGACTTGAGTTAAATGTATTGTGTCTGGTTTTCTTCTTGTTCATTGATGCCATTTTTAGCAAATTTTGGTGATGATTTCCTCACTTGAGTGATCTAATTCTATTGGCTATATGGCTAAGTGAGATAATGCTTGTGTTTGCTGAAGCCCCTGCTCTGCAGGCTCCTGACAGAATTACAATACTGTCCCATTTTAGAAAAGCAGGCAAATAAACAACCCTACCTTGAACTCTGATTCTGTAAGACCAGTAAAGACACTGTAGCTTGAGCTCATGTCTGGAGTCATAGCTTCATAAAGAGACCATATGTTATGGAGACATGCATATGTACCTCAACTGTAGAATTTCAGAAGGCAAGAAGAAGTGTTTCTGTATTTGGTCCAGGCATAGAAGGTGATAGAGTTCTAATGGTCTACCTGTTTCTTTTTTCAGCAACACAGTGACTCCGGGTGGCAAACCCAACAGGACCCGAGTAATCTGGGGCAAGGTGACTCGTGCCCATGGAAACAGTGGCATGGTGCGAGCAAAGTTCCGATCCAACCTGCCTGCCAAAGCCATTGGACACAGGATCCGAGTGGTGAGGACTAGAGCCGTGAATATCTTTAGCATGCCTGAATCTCAGAGGGAAGAGAGAGGTGGTCTTTTGAGTGAACAACTGTATGTTTTGTCTTGAGGATTTTTTAAATAAGTGGAAAGACAGAGTGCATTCTTTTTTCAGTAAATGAAAAATGAGTCAGGAGGTTTTGTCAGAAGCTAAGGATCCATGTACTTTATATCTTGCTATTTTCCTATAGTTGCTGTAGGTCTTATAGTTAATGTATTTCACAATGTGGAAAGCTGGAGCTGGCAGCTGCTAGGGCATGCTGGGGCTATATCAGAAATTAAATTCATATGTTGTGGACATGCACAGAATGTTTCAAGAGGCTCTTGGTTCTCCATGGTTTTTAATAAATTGCTTTAAACACTGCTGGACTCTTGTCAAGCACAGCTCCCAATCTAACTTGTTCCCAGTGCTGCTTGTAAAAATAACTGTGAACAAGGAAGAACAGTTGGGCTTTAGCCCAGCACACTTTCCCAGGAATGTCTGAACTGTGGTTCAAGCACTTGCCCCAGCAGTATTGATGATAGTTGTTGGTGTTATGACCTGGCCGGCACATTCTGCTAACTGGGACCATTGTCCCTGTGTTCTGAGGCTGTGTTGCAGAATGAAAGATGCTCTTTTCCTTCTGGCCTCTGGTAGGATGTTTTTGTTGCCTTTTAGGAGTGCCAGTTGAAAATACAGTAGCTCTCTCTGTGCTCCTGAACGAGCAAGGGAGTTAGAACACTTCTGATGTGTACAGGAAGAGTCTGTGTTGAGTTAAACATGTGTCAGTCCATAAGATGATGTAGGTTTAGCAGTTCTGAAGGAGATCTTTTAAAGATAATCTTTTAAATAGTAGGTTTTGTTTGCTATTCATTAGCCTCTTCTCTAGTTGTCCCTTGTGAATCCTAACCTTTCCTTTTTTGTTTTTTTGTTTTCTTTTGTAGATGCTGTACCCATCCAGAGTCTAAATTTGGAGTAAAATAAAAATCAAAATATATTCCACTTTTGTACATTGGTCTTATCTTGCCTTTTGTTATCTATCCCTGTCCTTCAGATGTGAGGCGGTGATTAATTTTCTTAAAAGGCAGTAGAGAATTATTTGTTGTTGCCAAAGGCATTAAAGTGGCAGTTTATTTTTAAAATAAAGATGTAACGCTTATTCATGGGAGTCTCCACTATGAGTGTTCCTCCTAAGGTTATTTGTGAGGAGTTAAGATGCTGAAGATTTCCCATGGTACACCGCTGAAATAAGGTAGCCTCCAGCTACTCTGTGTTGCCAACTGTAATCCCAGTTTAATCAGTTTTCATGTCTCTTGAGGAACATAATGTTAGTTCATTGTAGATTTTAATCTCTCCCATCCTTCAAGGTGGGATCCAGAGTTACTGGATCTGTTTTGTTTTTACTAGAAACCCGATGTACACCAGCCAAAGCCAGATTCAAGGGGTGATTAGACTTAAACAACAGCCTGTCTCAAAACACATTCAAAGCCCAGGGTTTCATGTTCAGCGTCAGTACTAAAATGAGTTCTTGGTCCTTTCACACAAAAGCTCAATTATTTCAGTGGCCTAACATAGGGGGGAGAATTGATTTATTCTGGTAGGTCCAATTGAAGTTCCTGTTGATTTCTCCTCTGCCTTTCTCCACATTGGTGGTGGTTGTTGTGTGGCTTCAAGTCAATTTCAGCTTATGGCAACCACAAAGTGAACCTGTCACAGGGTTTTCTGGGGACTGAGAGTATATGAGGTGCCCAAGGTCAGCCAGTGGGTTTCCATGGCTGAACGGAGAACTGAAACCCGGTCTCCAGGGTTGTAGTCCGGTGCTAAAACCGCTATACTGCACTGGGTCTCCTTTCTCTGCATATTTGAACTAAATATGACTTATAGATCTGAAATATGATGGATGTAAAGCAGATGCTTAAACATGCATAGTTAAAGTATAAAAAAAATCACAGGCTCAAAATCTACGCAGAAAGAAAGTTGAGAACACATAACAAGAAGCACAACTTTTGGATAGTGGTTCTGGACAGAGCAACTGATTGCGTTTCAAGAAGGACCATGCTCTGTTGTATATACAGGTGGAAATGGCTCCGTGTTCTTTCTGCTGGGGGATAGAGCAGGGAAAAGCTAGAACCTTGGTCTGCTGAGAAAGAGGAGTCTTAGGTGGCAGTCTGTCAGTCCACCTCAACTTTTAACTGTTAATGCTGTTCGTAGATGCCATGTGGCCAAAGTCAGATAGAATCACCTACCTAACTAATGGTACAGTTGACGGTCCTTGGGAGCTGGTTTTAAAATCCTATTGGAAAAGGACCAACCATGAGAAATGCACTTGCGTTAAGGCAAATGGTCATAAGTTCAGCCAGTTACAGTGCGTACATTTTGACAGTGTGCTGAATGGAACTTGACTTGCCACACAAACAAATATTGCAGGATTTACCAAACACTCCATTCCAAATCAAAGCAGCAGAGGAGCATCTTTATTTTAGCTCTGTTACCAGGAGGGGGAGTCATTCCACCACCTAAATTACAAACTTTTTGATTTCAATAGTAGTGGTGCTGAATTTCATGGCCAAGAGCCCACCTTCTAACAGTAATCTGTACCATTAGGCCTATTTTCTTTTTTTGTTTTAAGTTATTTTGACCCAATGAATGACCTCTTCTATTGAGAAGCTTAGATAATAGCTGCAGGTCACTACTAATCACAAGACATGTTGGAAAGACTTAAAACACCTGAGAAACACCTACTGGCCTTACCTTGCAGTATGCAGTCCCAGAAGGGGACCGTGTCCAGTATTAGTCACAAAGCTAGTAAGACAGGGGTGGGCAAAGCGTGGTCCATGGGCCACACACAACTGCCAAAGTCTTGTTTTTGCAGACTGAGGCATCCTGTGCTCTCCCATTGTTAAAAGCATTTTTCCCTGCTGGAGGCCAAGAGCAGTAGTTTTCACACAGAGCAGGCCCCAGCCCCCTTTCTGCCCTCTTATTTCCCCCCATAGAAAAAACCTCACCAGGCATTGCTGTTCCCAAACTGTGACTCGTGTTTGTTTCCTGGCTGGTGTGGCCTGCAGTGGTTCCTGGAAATTAAAAGATTTTCGCCGGGGCTGTTCAAAGTTGCTCACCCACCCCTCTGCACAGAGTTACAGAGGCCTACAGGAACTGCATGTGCTCTCCAGTTTGTCAGTGTTACGTGGGAGACGTGGGAGATACGAACTAATGAGCAAAGATACCCCTAAATATAAAATGGTCAGGGGCAAATGTCTTTAGATCCTTCAAGCTAGGACGCGGGAGCTCATGAAAACTTACATTGATGTATATTAGTCTCAGAGGTGCTGCTAGATTCCATTGTCCAAGCCCTCCTCCAACGCATACAGTTCTTTTTTTTTTTTCCTTCTAAGAGAAATCTTAGCAATCTTTAATCTCTTGATTGAAATCACTGAAAAAAATAAGCAAACAAAACAGCTCCTTTGTCATGAGTCTCCCTTAAATTTGTCTGGCTGTGCTTTTACAGCACAGTTGTAATTCTCTTGCCGCCTGTTCTGGTGGTTTGTACAGCAGAGCTGGCACTCTCCCACCGAACCGTGGCCCTTTCCTGATCAGGTGGTCCCGTTATCTCCACGTGGTGGTCTCCGTAAACCTTGGTCCCCAGAGAGAGAGCAGTCTGTGCTTGATTTAGCCTTCTCTGGATATACCACATTCCTTGCTTGATTCATCTTCCAGCCTCATCTTTCTTTTCCTGTTGCTTCCTGAACTTCTTAAGTGGAAGAAGCACATGCACCAGCAGACACATAAGAGAAGCATAACAGCAAATATTAACGGTCGTCTCTGATGGTTGGCGTATCTGAAAAAATGCCTCCGCTCTGCGCTTTGATAATTTGGGTGTCCTTGTATTGAATCCTGTGTAGAAATGGAGTGGCAGTGGCACTGGGAAGATAGTGAAGGAGGACTGGAGAAACAGACTTTTAGAGCTGGGTTGCATCAGTGTATGCAATGCAATAAAGTCCGAACAGGGGAAGAATGGGGTTCTGCTATAGGCAGTCCTACAGTAGCTGTGTGTGCCTGCCTATGACAAGCAAGGTAAACAGCAGCCGTCTTCTTAATCTCTTACTGAGGAAACATAAAAGCAAAATGCAGAAAAAGAGACAGCAGATAAGCCTACTTCAGTAACTCCCCTCCTCATGTTTTAAAAAAAAAAGATCTGCAAGTTTGGCCATCAAAATGGAAATCATAAGAAAAGTGGAAGCTAGTGAAAGAAAACATCTTCACACAATGCATTTTGGAAGAAGCTTTCAAGTGATATCTAAAAGATCCAAAATATGTTATTTACGTAAGGCTTACTTGACTTGGTTGTTTCATTTCACTTGTGCATTATTAGTTCTAAATAAACAAGTTTGCTGAAATACGTAAGTTGAATTGCTCTACTTTTTTGTGCTGTAGGAATTTAACCCTATGCTTTCCACGTTACTTCGGCTTCTGGTACCTTTTTGTTTTGTTTTGTTAAAGAGGAACACATCTGCTTCATTAACTGAGGTTATAGCCGGACAGTGCCTGGCTGTTACTAAGGATTGCATTTTTTTTTCTCTGATGAACAGAACTTGGTAGCATTTTTTAAAAATTTGACCCAGAATTCCAAGGCCAGTTGTGGTCAGCCCAAAAAAGCAACAACTTTCAGTTATTACCCCATATGTGACAATTACTGGTCACTACAGTCCAATGTTGTTTGCAGCAGTTTGCTCCCAGCAAGGAGTGTGTACGTTGCCACTCTTCCATGAAGGTTTCTATGACTAGAAAGCCATTTCTGGAATCAGGAAGTGTTGATTATGTACTTTGAGTGCATGTGCCTGGGTGTATTCAGAATGCTTTCCTTTCAGAGGGGCAAAATTTCTCCTTTTAGTTCCGCTCGGGACTCTGTGTTCACAGAGAAGGTAGACCTTGCCCTGTTGTTCAGGTAAATATTGGCAAGATCAACAAGGCACACATCAAAAGATTGGTTCCTTTAGCAGGTAGTACTGAAATTGATCGATCTGGCTACTCCAGAGACTGAAACAGTGACCATATTTAAAAATGTTCCTCTTCATCCACACACAGCCTGTTTCCTTTGGATTGCTGGCTTTTTGCCGTAATAATAAACTTGTACTTGTTTCCTTTGGAAAAAGACAGTTCATGGGGGCAAATAATTTCCAAATGAGCCTGGGAACAAGAAATTATTCCCCCAGACTTAACCTTCAAGGTGAGGAGACTGTCCGTAGCTTGTCAGATATGTTCGCTGTGGCGGCTGTTCCGCATTCTATCTGCCCTTGGTCTCTATGGTCTGAACAGCACAGATGAGTCCAAGACAGGCTTGGAAAAATTACTTCTTTTGGCCTAAAACTCCTAAAAACCTTCATCTTGCACTGCCAGTAGCCATGATGGGGTGAGAGTTAGGATAGTTCTACTCTAAAGATTTAACATTTCCTAAGCTGTGATCTGGAGTGAGACAGCAGCTACGCCTGGTTGCATCAGAATGCCAGACGACAAGCTGAAGTTTTCACCTGTTCTTTAAACAAGTGAGACTTTTTCAGTCACCAATAATTAAAAGTTGCATTGGGGGCCTTGTTCATTCATCCAGGCTGTGTGGTGGCAGCATAAGCCAAAGTCAAAAAATCTCTCTCTCCCCCCTTGCCAACTGTAGCACTGGCTGATGGTTTCCATGTCCCTAAAGAGTCAGCTCTGGGTTTAAGTATGAACTTTAAAGAACCTATCCAAGTTGGTGGACCTATTTAAAGGGCAGCATTCAGCACCTAGAAAATTCCTTTAAAACTCAGGCTAGACTCTAGACCAGATTGTTGCTGTCGTCAGCCTTCACATCATTTCTGATTTATGGCACCCCTAAGGGCAGTCGTGTAAGGACGTGGGGGCAGGGGGGCAACTTGCCCTGGGCAGCAATATTTTTGGTGCATTATGACCTCTAGCCGTGCCCCTGCGTGCCCTGGCCACGCCCCCTTGCACCACAGCCACGCCCCCCACTCACAGTGGCCACGTCCCCTCGCGCCGTAGCCCTGCCCCCCCGAGCTCCGCCACTGCCTAAGGGGAAGCTATAATGGGGTTTTCTTGGGAAGATTTCATCAGAAAGCGGCCTTCCCCTGAGGCTGAGAGAGTATGACGTGCCCAAGGTCACTCTGTGGGTTTTCGTGGCTGAGTGGGGATTCAAACCCTGGTCTCCAGAGTCATGGTCTTATGCTTGAACCACTATACCATGCTGGCTCTCTCTAGACTGGATCAATTACCTTAGTGATATAGATTATGACTGACTTACACAGCACCATTATTGTACATCGTGTTGTACAAATAAAAAACAGCAAAACAGTTCTGCAGCCAGCTCAGATTCTCAAGCCATGTCTGCCCTAAGCCATTTCCACACGAGACTGTTATAGTGCTGTTATTCCACTTGCAACATCCTACGGAATCCTGGGGTTTGCAGTTTCGGGAGGCGCCCGAAAATGCAAACGCCGGGATTCCATAGGATGTTGAATGTGGCATCATAGCGCTATAACAGCCTCGTGCGGAAATGGCTGTAGTGTTATCAGTAGTAGCAAGCAGCTTCTGTTTCAGGGGTATGGTGAATCCACTCTTGAGTTTTATTCCCAACTGCTAAAAGGAAACACTCAGGGTGCTGACCCTCCTTTGGGGGCTAGAGTTCAGCATGAATGCTGTTTAGTCACAATTTTGCCACTATTGCCACAACTGTAATTCCCTTCCTGACCTTTATTAAGCACCAGCTGCGTGGGGAGACGACCTGCCGTGCTGCCAGGGATTGGAATTGGCATTGAATGAGGTTTCCGTCAGGTTTCGGGGAGAGGTCAAGCCAGGAGAAGTTCCTTAGCTGAGTGCCGAGTTAAGTATAAGCTGGTGCAGGATTCTGGCCTGTGTTTTTTTTTCTTTATGATCCACAAACTCAGTTGCCTTGAATGTGTACGGTGGGCCCTCGGTATGCGCGAGGGTTTGTTTCTAGGACCCACTGCGGATGCCAAAATGTGTGGATGTTCAAGTCCAACTATGTACAGTGGTGTAGTAAAATGGCATCCCTTATATAAAATGGCAAAATTAAAGTTTGTTTTATTGATTTCTTTTTGAGCCTTGAGTGCTTGAATCTGTGGATGCAAGCATCAGTGGATATGGAGGCCTGACTTACTTGTGTTGAGTGCAGAAAATATTTCTAAGCATTTAGTGTTTCATTTCTGAGTTCCTAATAGTGGCAGAGCTTGGAGGGTGGGGGCGAGAGGGGGGGGGGCTACAGCGCAAGGGGTGTGGCCACTGCGTGTGGGGTGTGGCTGTGGCACATGGGGGCGTGGCCAGGGTGCTCAGGGGTGTGGCAACGGGTCAAGATGCCCCTAAAACATTGCTGCCCGGGGCAAACTGCCCTTCCCACCCACCCCCAATCCCTACACGACTAGTTCCTAAGCAATTCCAATGTTACTCCAAGGGAGAAACCCTATCCCAAGGTCTACAATTTTGACATTAAAATATGATTCTGTGTGCCTGAAAGGTCATCCCGATGGGCACGTAGGCAGGCACGGATGAAAGACCGAAAACCAGGTCAGGCCAGTAAAATCCCCCGTCACGTAGCCCCAGGAAACCTCAAGATGAGCAAACCCACAATAACAGAGGGTCCTCAGCCCCGAGACGCCAACTTGAGCGGATTAACGTGTCTGCCCCAGGTTGAGCAAATATTCCATCAGGCCAGGACCGTTTACATGAAGTCACACCACAAACTAACACAGCTGAAGATCCTGAGACTTTGGCAACACCTTGCAATCCCATCACACGAAGGAAATTACCATGGTGGAGCTTCGTTATCGCTCCAACACCCATTGTTCTCCCCGGGAAAGAATTAGTCCTCCAGGTACTTTTTCCCCTACAAATAGTCCCAGTTTTTGAGTGTTTCTTTGGATCGCTCCCAGTCATCCCAGCAGACCGTTTCTCCGTCTGTTGAGTGATCCCCGCAGCCCTCTCCGCGCTGAGCCCCGCTTCTCCGCTGCCTTCTCGGACTCAGGACTTCACGACGAGGTGCAGTATCACCCCAACAACACCCCTTCAGTGCTCCCTCTGTCCAATTTCCTCTCTTAATAGCTCTTGGGTGCGTGTGTGCGTGAGTGTGTTGCTGCGTGAGACTTTCCTTCAATAAAATCATTTATTGGACATTTTTGTTTGGTTTTTGGCTTGGCCTGACCCCGTAAACACTGGGTAAAAAGACCCCGCTAGGTTACTCTACCTCTCGCATTGCTATAGCTCGTGCTCTGGCTAGTTTCCGCTCCCCATCGCATGGAGCACATTGAGGTGTCCCCCAAGGGACCCCAGAAATCAGGGTAACACCGATCTATCCCTACACTTGTGGAAAGCACAGCATTCACATGGGTAATGGCCTCTACGGGCCGTTGCTGCTGGTGAAAGGTTAGGATGGTTGTGTTTCTGTGTTCTGAAATCACTTCTTATTAGTGTTATCATTAATTCTTTGAGTTCTTTTAAAATAAATAAAGGGCTTTCCTTGGCCCCTGTATATGTCCCTCAAGATGTACCAATGTTTTCTAATACTACTCTGTAGTTTTTGAGTGATGCTTTCATAAGTCAGATTGCAGTTTGTTCTGTTGTTAGTTGTTCTTTCCTTATGTTTTAAACAGATCAGTGCATGTTGTCCATGCAGCCTTATTGAGACCATGGCTAGATTTTGGATAGCCTCTGTCTGGCAAGTGAGTCACCTTGATTCATTTTTTTAAAAAATCTTCCTCCCTTGTATAGTTTCTTTTAACCCTTAAGAACTCACTAAATGTTAGATAGTTTCTTAAAGCTTTACAGTATGAACTGCCAGACCTCAGATAAGTATTTCAGTCAGTCAGTAAGTTTTTTTTTAATCGAGAGAAGTGTATAATTTTGTTCCTTCTTTTCTAATAATAACATCCAAAAAATGCATCTCATTAAAGTGATAGTGTCAAATGGAATGTTATTTACAGAGCTGACCTACCTGAAAAAGTCTTTCAGACTCTCCTGATTTCCTGTCCAAATAAGGAACACATCACCTATAAATATGTACCACCTAACTATATCTTTTGAATGAGGATCAACAGAAGAAATAAAATATTTTTCAAAACCTTCCTTGTACAAGTTAACTACTTCTGCTGTCATGGGGCATCCAATTGCCATCTTTTTAATTTTGCAATAAAAGTTATTATTGAATCTAAAGTAGTTTTTACATAAAACCAATTCAACTGGTGTGCTCAAAAATGATGTGGGTGGATGTTGATCAAATTTACAGATGACACCAAATTGGGAGGCACTGCTAATACGCCAGGGGAAAGGATCAGTATTCAAAATAACCTTGACCGATTGGAGAGTTGGGCCGAAGCTAACAAAATGAATTTCTACAGAGAGAAATGTAAGGTCCTACACTTAGGTAGAAAAAATGGAATGCACAAATATAGGATGAGGGATACGTGGCTGGATAACAGTACGTGTGAAAAGGATCTAGGCGCCTTAGCAGATCACAAGCTGAACATCAGTCAGCAGTGTGATGCGGCAGCCAAGAAAGCCAATGCGATTCTCAGTTGCATCAATAGGAGTATGGTGTCTAGATTGAGAGACGTAATGGTACCACTCTATTCTGCTTTGGTTAGACCTCATCTGGAATCCTGTGTCCAGTTCTGGGCACCTCAATTCAAGAAGGATATCGACAAGCTGGAGCATGTCCAGAGGAGGGCAAGCAAAATGGTGAAGGGACTGGAAGCCATGAAGCCCTATGAGGAGCAGCTTAGGGAGCTGGGTAGGTTTAGCCTGGACAAGAGAAGGTTAAGAGGGGACAGGATAGCCATGTTTAAATATTTGAAGGGATGTCATGTTGAGGAGGGAGCAGGTTTGTTTTCTGCTGCTCAAGAGACTAGGACAAGGAGCGATGGATTCAAGCTGCAGGTAAGGAGATTCCACCTGAACCTCTGGAAGAACTTCCTGACGGTCAGGCCTGTCCAGCAGTGGAATCTGCTGCCTCAATGGAGCGTGCTGGAGTCTCCTTCTTTGGAGGTTTTTAAGCAGAGGCTGGATGTCCACCTGTTGGGAATGCTTTGATGTGTGTTCCTGCACGGCAAAGGGTTGGACTGGATGGCCCCGGGGGTCTCTTCCAACTCTATGATTCTATGTCTATCAGTTCTCTTTTCTAATGTTTGTGTTATTATATGTAAAATCTGATCTTGTGGTATATTTGTATATAATGACCTGACATCCATGCTTGCCAGAACGTTCTCTTCTTTTATGTCAAAGGAATCTATTTTTTAAAATGCAATCAGTGGAGTCATGTAGATAAGACAGAATTAGAGGTACAAAGGGTTTTAAAAAATAGTTGGCAAATTTAGAAAGAAGTTCCAACACAGAGTTGCAAGCTGAAACAATCGGGCAGCCACAGGGAAGATCATGCCCTTTGTGGATCTTCTCGTTGTTGTGTGCCTTCAAGTAGTTTCCGTCTAAATGGCAACCCTAAGGCAACCCTATTATGCACCCGAGGTCGCCTAGTGGGGAATCGAACCCTATGTTACTATGGTGGATCAGCCCGAGCCCGGGGTCTACAATTTAATAATAATAAAATTGACTATTAATATATATATATGTGTGTGTGCGTGTGTGTGTGTGTATCCATCCATCCATCCATCCATCCATCCATCCATCCACGTGCTTGCGAGGCCCCCGGATGAGCACGCAAAATGGCATGGCCAAGCGGCCAAACAATGAAAAAACCCTGGTCGGGCCAGTAATTTTCCGTCACATCACCTCAGGAGACCTCCAGGCATGCACAGGTAAAAGCCCCATCTAAGGTACATTAAATACACAAAAGGATCCTCTGCCCTGATACCAGCTTGACGGGATTACAATCTGCCTGTCAAGCGAGGGCAATTTCCATGCGGCCAAAGCTATTGTCCAGCCCCGGCCGAGTCAATCAAAAACCCATCAAGCTGGAGATGTCCGTCGTTAAGAGCTTTGTTTTGCTCCTTTACCTATTGTTTTCCCCGGGAACGGACTGCCCTCCAGGCACATTTCCCCCTATAACCACCCCCTGATTTCAAGCGGTTCCTTGGATCGCTCCCGATTTCTTCCCCGCTTGCTGTCACTGCCTGCCGAGCGTTCCCCTCGGCCTCCGCGCTCTGAGACCCATCTTTGTTCCTCCTGCTGACATCTCGGACGTCGGGACCAGGTGCAGTATCTCCCGCTGAACTCCCCGAAAACTCCCCAATCCATTTTCCTCCCTTTTTATTTCTTTTAGCTCTTGTGTGTGTGAGTGTGGACGTGCGTAAGTGCGCAGTGACTGACTTTTAATAAAAATAAAATAAAAATCATTTCCTAACTAATCCTGCTTGGTTTTTGGTCTGGCCTGACTTGGTATACATCGGGCTCTAAGATCTCGCTAAGTTACCCTGCCTCTCACACTGCTAATGTGTGCTCAGGCTAATTCCCATCGCTCACATTATATGGAGCACGGTGACCGGGACCCCCGGAAATCAGGGTAACACCTAGCCTCAAGGGTGATAGCCCAGTGCTCAAGCCGCTACACGATACTGGCTGTCTCTGGGGATCTTAAATAAAGTGGGGAAAAAATAGGCATTCTAGGATTGGTGTTCAATAGCAAAATATATTCTGAATCCCTGAAGTAGACCAAAACCTATGTGCTCCGTCTATGATAGCTTAAATGGGATTGTTAGAACATGGCATGTATACGAATATATCTGATAATTGGTGCAATACTTCATTTTTATATTCTAGGGCATCTTTTTTTTAAAATAATTTTTATTAAAAGTTTAGTTTCAAAAATAACCCCCACACACACTTCCAGGTTTAAGTCTTCCAGTTGAATTTGCTTATTTCCATTGCATACATACATAATTTCCATTTTGCAGGGAAAAGAGTGATTACATTATTTCTTTCTTTGATTTCTTATACATTTATGTCTTTGCCCAATCCAATACTCCTTTCCATTCTTTTTCAAAGTTCTGGATAGGTTTATTCTTCAAAGGAAATGCTAATTTTTCCTTCTCTGCCATATCCAGAACTTTTAACTTCCACTTTTCTATATCAATATATTTCTTTTCTTTCCAATATTGCACATATGTCAACCTCGCCGCAGTTATTTAACATAACAATGTCTTCTGATAACTTCTTATCTCCCTTTGTTGCCCTAGCATATTTAACAAATAAAACTCTGGTTTCATTTCGAAATTCAGCTTACAAATTCTTTGAATTTCATCATGTACCCCCTTCCAATATTTTTTTGCTGTCTTACATGTCCACCACATATGAAAAAAAGACCCTATCTTTTCATCACATTTCCAACTTTATATTCTAGGGCATCTTAATGACCAAGGCAACTCCTTTATCCAGTTCCTTGGCAATAACAAAGAGATCAGTGGCTAAATTCTTCAGAAGGCTGTGGCAAGCTTCCTCTGAATAAATTTCGCCAGGAAAACTCTACCGGTGAGAAAAGGAAATATGACTTGTCCAGGTAGGGACACCATAAATCAGAGCCAATTCGAAGGCACTAGGAGTTGGTGCGGTGTAGGGGTTTGAGTGTTTGGGAGACCAGAGTTCAAATCCCTGCTCAGCCATGGAAACTCACCGGGTGACCCTGGACGAGTCGTATTCTCCCAGCCACAGAAGAAGGTAATCGCAAGCCACCTCTGAAGAAGTCTTGCCCAGAAAACCCTAGGACACAGTTGTCAAAAATGGGAGTCGAAGACAAAGCCAGGGTGCTGTCATGGTTTGAGTCTTGCCCTGAAACGTGGGGAGACAAAGGTGTTACCCTAAGAGGCGGGGGACATTGGGGTCCTCCTTCAATGCCAGCGTCTCCTTAGAATTTGGGGAAATTATAGCTCAGAGGAGCCCTGAGAGAGGAGGGTAACAGCAGGGTCTTTTCACCTATATATACCAGTACTAACTGTAGAGAGGACTCCTGCTAAAGTTAGCAAAGTATTTTATTTGAATTAACAAGCGCATGAGAAAGCAAACACTCTCAAGAACCATACAAAGTTCAGTGGTGGAGCCTGGAGTGTGGGGAGGGGGCCGGGGCTATGGCGTGAGGGGCAAGGCCGCTGTGCGCGGGGGCAGGGCTGTGGTGCATGGGGCCGTAGCCAGGTCACGTGGGCGCGTGGCCAGGGTGCACGGGGCCGTGGCTGCGAGCTGGGACGCCCCACAGATATTGCCGCCCAGGGCCAATCATCCCCTGCCCCCACATCCCTACGCGACTGATAAGGTTATTGGAAAGCGAAGCAAGAGAGTTTGGATAGACGTTGGGTGGAAAGGGTGATAGTTACCAGTTCTGAGGAAGGAGTCAGCAGGGAGGTTCCGACAGTGTCTGAGGAATGGCAATCTGGGGTACCACATACGACAAACTATGCCCCACGTACTACAAATGGCTGGGGTCAAAGGTAGAGTTTATATACCATATTTCACACCCTGAAGGGGTGCGTTGACAAAGCCATAATGGCTTTCCCACAGGATTGACAAAGGGGTCTGGAATGGGCTGGTTGCTTAACTCCAGAGTGACAAAACATTGATGGGACACGTGACGATCTCTTAACGTTCAGTCAGGTAAGGTGTATAGGGAAGACCTCCATAGGATATGACCGAGGGATGGTCTCTGATTGCTCACTAATCTGAGCAGTTTGTCCTTCATTGTATTTGGAGATGCAAAGAACCCGGAGTGGTAAAAGGATTAGCACAAACCCATCAGCATTGGGTTTTCCTGACTAATCTTATGACCCTGAATATGTCTCAAGTCAACTTGACCGCGAAACACGTTCACCAGTCAGAATGACTTTGACCATATTCTCCATGTCATCAATAAGTCCAATTTATGAAAATCGCATATCTTATAGGAGAGGTGGTAGGACATGGTAACAAGAGTTTGAAACCCCAGTCAGCTGTTAGCAAGTCACACCCTCTCCAGCAAGGCAGGGACAGCCCTCCTCTAAGAAACATGTCCAAAAAAACTTAGGAGAGAGTTGGCGTAACTGGGAGGTACAACAAAATGTATGACTTCAGTATGTGTATACATGGCTCCTCTTGGCAGGTTAAGACACAAAGGCCTGGATCCAGCAAAAGTCAATCTTGACTAAAATCCCACTGGAAACAAAGCAAACAAAAACAGGAAGGCAGAATCAAAGGCCTGCTTGCACTGCAGAGCCAGGCTCTGAATCATAATTGAATTTCCTTGGATTGGGGTCCATCATGCCCTACGTGAGCCAGCAACTTCCACTGAAAAAACAGGTCCATTTGTAAAGCAGGAGCTTGGAAACCTCCTCCGTGACTCCACTATGCAAATGTCCACGTGTAAGGCTTTTATACTACTCTTGCTAACTTTATACCTTTTTGTGCAGGACAGATCATGTCTGTCTGTCAGTGTGCGGGAAAACAAGAAAGCCTTGGAAGCGGTTAATCAATAAAGAAAGATAAATACCATGGTTTGTGTGTACTTTGTGGGTTACGTTCACAGGGGCTTAGGTCACAAGCTGCCAGTAACGGGGAGCCAAGAGGAAGTTAAACATTTGGGAAAAAAAAAATCCTAGTGAGAAACTGGTAATGCAACCTTCCCTTAGAGCAACAGTGGGCAAAGTTCAGCCCTGGGGCCAGATGTGGCCTCCCCAATGACTTTTGTGGCCTTCAACACCTCCAGAATCCCCAGGCTCCAGGTACAACAACTGGCTTTTTAAATAGTTTAACATCAAAAAAGAATACAAATTTTTGAGAACTACAAGTGGGTTTTAGTCACTTTGGTTTTTAATATTTTTTTTTTCCAATATATATGTAGGTCCAGGAGGGTCCCACAATCTACATGTGGCCCCTGGACTTGCCTAGAGCTTTGAAGTAACATATGAGCAATATATTAGCAATATGTTACAGGGAAAACTTCACCAAGAAGGGGCTGATGGGGACTGAACTCTTTGAGGCTTCTACCTCCAACAAAGGTAAAACTCTTTCGTTTGGACTAAAATTAGCAAGTTTTCCCTATAGAGTGACTAGGAGTTTTTCCAGATGTAACAACAGTACAGGGACTTCTTGAGAAAGTCGATGCTTCCTGCCTAAGGCCATTCCGCACTCAGCTGTTATAGTGCTATGATTCCACTTGCAACATCCTATGGAATCCTGGGGTTTGCAGTTTCAGGAGGGGCCGGCTTGGCTTCTAGGGAGAGTTCAGGCTGGATTTGCTCCATTTAATCTGCCTTTTTGGTAGTCCAGGTATCCACACTCTTCTCCAGTGCTATATTTCAAAGGAGTTGATTTTCTTCCTATCAGCCTTCTTCACTGTCCAGCTTTCACAACCATACACAGAAATGGGAAATATCATGGCACGGACAATCCTAACTTTAGCATTCGATGATATATCTTTACATTTCAGGATCTTGCTTAGTTCCTTCACAGCTGCCCTTCCAAGTCCTAGTCTGCTTCTGATTTCTTAGCCGCAGTCTCAATTCTGATAAATGACTGAGCCAAGGTATGGAAAATCCTGAACTTTTCTCCAAGGATCTCAGTGCAACTCGTACAGTTCGTAGAATCACAGGAACTAGATACGTTTAGCTTGGAGAAGAGAAGACTGAGAGCTGATCTGAGAGCCATTTTTCAATATCTGAAGGGATGTCATCTAGAAGATGGAGCAAGCTTGTTTTCTGCTGCTTCAGAAACCAGGAACACAAGCCAAGGGATTCAAATTGCAAGAGAAGAGATTCCAGCTAAACTTTAAGAACCTTCCCCCACACCCCCATTAACTGCTATTTAACAGTGGAATGGACAGCCTTGGAGCACAGTGGATTCCACGATTCTAAAAAAAGTGTGACTGGCTGGAGGTCAGCCAGTGCACTTTGTGGCTGAGTGGGAATCTCGACATGGGTCTCCCTGCTCGAAGGCCACGGCACTGACCGCAGTCATCATGTTGATATCTCGGCGATAGTCCAGTGTGCTGTAGTGGTTTGAGAAGTGGACTCTGATGCTGAAGACCAGGGTTCAAATTCCTGCTCAGCCACAGAAACCTACCAGGTGACCTTGGGCAAGTCATACTCTCTTAGCCGCAGAGGAAGGCAAAGGCAAATCTCCTCTGAACAAATCTTTCCAAGAAAACTTCATGATAAGTTTGTCTTAGGGTCACTGTAAATCAGAAACAATTTGTTTTTGTTTTGTAACAATTTTTATTTAAAGTTTAATCTCAAAAATACCCCCCTGCACTTCCAGGCTTGGGTCTTCCAGTTGAAACTGCTTATTTCCATTGCATACAAACATAATTTCCATTTTACAGAGAAAAGAGCAATTACATTATTTCTTCTTTGATTTGTTATACATTTATATCCTTACCCAATCCAATACTCCTTTCCATTCTTTTTCAAAGTTCTGGATAGATTTGTTCTTCAAAGACAATGCTAATTTTTCCATCTCTATCACATCCAGAACTTTTAACTTCCACTCTTCTATGTCAATATATTTCTTTTCTTTCCAATTTTGCGCATATGTCAACCTTGCCACAGTTATTAAATATAATAATATCTTCTGATGACTTCTTATTTCCCTTTGTTGCCCTGGCATATTTAACAAATAAAGCTCCGGTTTCATTTCAAAGTTCAGCTTACACATTCTTTGAATTTCATCACGTACCCCCTTCCAAAAATGTTTTGCTATCTTACATGTCCACCACATATGAAAAAAAGACCCTGTCTTTTCATCTCGTTTCCAACTTTCATCACATTTCCAACATAAATCAGAAATAATTTGAAGGCACACACCAACATACTCCATGATCTACAACCACATTTGAATGAATAATCCTGTACATAGGGGTTTCCATCCAAGGACCAAGCCAACCTGTTTGACTTCAGCAAGGTTGCATCATGTGCCAGAAGAATATGCCTTCCTGGGGCAGTCCATAAAATGGTTCATATTGACATAGGATGCACACATCCTAAAGAGAAGCCAATAAAAAACCTCCTCCAGAAACCCCTTATACTCTTAATCATAGAATCACAGAGTTTGAAGATGCCCCCAAAGGTCATCCAGTCCAACCTCACTCTGCCATGCAGGAAGACACAGTCAAAGCACTCTCTTTGGCAAATGGCCATCCAGCCTCTGTTCAAAAACCTATATGATACGGCAATTACGGACAAAATGACAACATTAATAAGAGGGAATTTCTTGGGAAGTTTGTTAAAAAATGGGAACCTCTTATACAATTTATTAAAGGCAAATGGGGAGATTTGACGGTGGTGAGCTTTATAGACTAAAGAAAGAGATATGAAGAGTGAGATAAACAAAGAGAAATACTTAGCTTATGTTAATAATCTGTAATACAAATGATATGATTATATAATAAGAGTATTAAATTCAATGTGATATATAGAGGTATTATCAGTAGAAACCTGATGTATTCAAAGAAAGGAAACAGATCCTCAGTTATTCGGCTAATTTGTTATCTTAAGAACAATCTAGTTAGGAAGCCAGAGAGGAAGAAGAATGATTGGAAATGAAGAGAAGAAATTAAAAGGTGTGTAAATACGTACTAAGACTTGGTTAAAACAGGTTAAATATTATATATATTATTAAATCATTAAAAAAACCTTCAAAGAAGGAGACTCTACCACATTCCTAGGCAGCCGATGCCACTGTCACACCGCTCTCATCAGACCCATTTTTACTCAGAAGTAGTCTCAATGGGAATCCCAAGCTGTCCTCTTGTGGAGGGTGGCTTTGACTCCCCACTGACTTCAGGCGCACCTACAAGCTTTGCATTTCTCTATATTAAGCACGGAGTTGTTCAGCAGACCTGGAGGCCAACTGTCCATCCCTGAGACCCTCCAGGGGCCCCAAATCAGGAATCACACAATTGCAGTTGACCAGAAATCAACTACTATTTTAAAGCAAAGTAGTTTAAAAAAAAAGTCTTCCAAATTTGTAGCAAAGTACTGTGAATATTTTTGCCATTTTAAAGCAAGTGTTTATTACTTTAAAGTGGCTGATAGAAAGATAGCAGAAACCATCAGGGTATCAGGTAAGAGTCTTACAACCCTGCCCAGGTTCACTTGGGAGGAGGAGCTGTGGGATGCCTGCAGTTCTCCTGTACTGAAAGTATGCATTAGATTACAATTTGTACAACAGGTGAACAGCAAGAAGGGGTATTTTACTGTATGTGGGGGACAAGTGAAACGGTTAAAAAGTTTTGGGTTCACATACATACTTTGATGCAGGTGATTTTAAAGGTTAACATTCATTTAAAACCAGAGCTTTTTCTTTCGGGACTTAGGGATGAAAAGTTAGAAGAGCCACGGGAAGACTATTTCGACAAGAGTGTTGCACCCACAAAGGCGGAAGAACTCATCATTAGCTACCAGGGAGGAATGGCTGTTGAAACTGAATGACCCGGTAGAAATGGGCAAACAATCTGGTTTGATTAGAGAAAAACCACTGCAGACATTTCTAAAAGACTGGAAACCCCTCACAGACTTGTCATGGAAAAATAAAAAATCATAACATTACAAAACGAAAAAATACTAAATTTGGAAGGAAGTGGATTAAGAATGGGGTGGCACGCGTATGTATGGTATAATAAATACAAAATTGATAAAGAATTTCAGAATCATTATCTAAGGAAGGCTCTTTTGATAAACTGGCAAAAGTTTAAGAAAAAATATTATAGAAAAATACCATTATGGATCTCCCCACACGAGGCTTTTTACAGTAGATGGCGGGAACCACAGGAAAAATTGATAAAATATCAGGATATGATAATTGTGGAAAATCAAGAAACAAGACTAAAAATTAGAGAAGAATTGGAACATGAAGGGTTCAAGTGCTCATGGTTTCTCTACAGACAACTTAAAGAAAGATATAACATGGATAAGAAATTAGAAGGTTTTCAAATAGACAAAAATAATAAACAGTTCGAAGATATATTATTTAAATCACAGAACCAAGTGACTTCTAAATTGTACGAATTCCAAATTGAGAGAGAATTAGAGGTAGAACAAATAAAACCTTCGATGATTCTATGGGCACAGAACATGGGCCATGAGATTCAATTAGAGTACTGGGAGAAGTCGCGGCTAGAAACACAAAAATTTACAGCAGCCCAAAGTTTGAAGGAGAATTATTTAAAGATGCTATATAGATGGCACCTCGATCCAGTGAAAATTAATAAGATATATAAAACAAGGGAGAATAAGTGCTGGAAATGCTGTCGAGAAAATGGGACCTACTATCATGTATGGTGGACCTGCGATAAAGCCAAAATATACTGGAAAAGAATACAAGAAATAATTTCAGACATATTACAGTTTAATATCCCTTTGATACCTGAACTATTTCTATTAAATATGACTGAGAAAATACAAAAAGAGTAGAGGAAGAAATTTTGGAGAATAATTCTCTATATGATTACAGCCACAAGAATAGAATATGCGCGAAAGTGGAAAAATGATCAGGTTCCACAAATAGAAGATTGGAAAATAAAGGTTTTGGAATACAGGGAAATGGATAAATTAACCTGGATGATACAAGGGAAAAATCAAGAACTAAATGATATAGAATGGAGACAAGTAGAGAAGTTTTTCTTCTCAACATAAGAAATACGTAAGAAAACAATGTTTTAAGGTTCAGACATTAAAGGGTAAACATAGATTTGGAATGACAGAATTGTGAGAAGGCACGCAAAGTTGGGATAGGGGTATTGAAAGAGTAACAAATACAGGATTATTAAGAATTAACTCTAGGGAAGTTAGGAAGTGGAATGTAAAGCATACATAATATGAAATAAGGTATGAAAACAGACAGATATGAGTTGATTTTTCTTTAAAAGTACAATGTTTATATAGATATAAATATTAAAAAAAATTGTATATATAAATACTATTATATAGTACTTTGTATCTTATTTGTATAATGTTTATTGTTGTATATATAGAGATATTTCTGTATACTTATGCATCTTTATTATTAATAAAAAAAAATCATCTGGTAACTTTTTGGTGTTGATAGCTATACTACCCTGAACATATCTGATCTCAGAAGCTAAGCAGGGTCAGGCCTCGTTAGCACTTGGATGGGGGACCACCTGGGAATGCCGGGTACAGTTGGATGACAGCCGTTGTGGTGTAGTGGTCTGAGAGCTGGGACTATCAACCAGGATCTGACTCCTCACTCAACTATTGAATCCCATTGGGTGACCTAGGGTGTGTCACATACTCTCAGCCCCAGAAAACCCCATGATAGGTTGCCATAAGTCGGCAACGACTCGAAGGAACATACCACCCAGATAACAATGATTCAGTTATCAGAATTAAGTGATGTAGTTTTAGAGAGAGAGAGGTGACTATAGTATAAGAAAAGTGGAAGACACTTTTTTTTGGTCTGCATTTCTTTCTGTATCTTATTTTTCTCTCTTTTTTTAAATCTTTCTTTAAAATATCTAATTTTTACTGGATTTTGAAAAATTCTTAACAATATCGCGATTAAAAAGCAAAAAGAACTCACACGACTGAGCTCGCTCTCCCTCTCTCCCTCCTCCCTGGTTATAGGGTGCTTTTTCAACGTTAGGTCCCCGCCTCGCCGACACGTAGCGGGTCAGGGAAAGAGAGCAGGCTGCGTTTCTACGCGCGGGGACCTCCTTGGGGCGCAGCCACGGGGCCCGGACCCGCAGCGTGCGGGGGCCAAGCCTGCCGACTGGGGGAGAAGCCCGCGGGCGGAGCGGAGGGGAGGCTCCGGCGGGCCCCCTTCCGCCCGAGGGCGTCCGACGCCGGGCGAGGCCGAAGGTGAGCCGGGCCGGGCGGGGCGGGGCTTCCGCCTCCCCCGCCTAGAAAAGCCGCGCGCCCGGCGGGGCGCCGGCGATGGCGCTGCGGGAGTTCCGGGCGCTGGTGGAGCGGGCCGGCGGGCGGGAGCGGCTGCTGCTGGTGGGCGAGGCGCCGGGGGGCGAG
Organism: Cyclura pinguis; assembly: GCA_030412105.1. Taxonomy (NCBI): domain Eukaryota; kingdom Metazoa; phylum Chordata; class Lepidosauria; order Squamata; family Iguanidae; genus Cyclura; species Cyclura pinguis. The sequence goes on from CM059601.1 coordinate 5,460,664, forward strand.
CGGGCCGCGCCGGGGACGCCCTCGCCGCGGGCCCTGCTGGAGACCTTCGCGCGGGAGCTCTTCGGCGAGGAAGGGCGCGGCGGCGGCGGCGGCGGCGGCGGGGCGGCGGCCAAGCCGGAGGGGCGCCCCCCTTCGCCGCCCCCGCCGCCGCCTCCCGGGGGCCGCCGGGTGCGGGTCTGGGTGGGCGCCCCCTCCCCGGCGGCGCGCCCGGGGCCCCGCGCCTGCCCGCTCCTCTTCGTCCTCTTCCGCGCCGCCTCGCTGCTCCTCCCGCCGCGCCGGGGCCGGGAGCGGCGCCGCTTGCGCGAGATCCTCCGCGACGTGCGCAGCCGGTTCCGCCCCGCCCGCCCCGCCGTGGTCGGCGTGGTCGTGGTCTCGCCGCCGCCGGGCGCCCCTCCGTCCCCCGAGGGACCCCCGCCCCCCGGCGCCTCCGAGCCCGGCGCGGCCGCGGAGGAGGCCGCCCGGGCGCAGCTGGAGGCGCTCCTCCGGCAGGTCTTCCGAGAGCGGCGGCGGCGAGGAGGAGGAGGAGGGCCGCGGGACCCCCAGCGGCCGGGGCTGCGGGACACCCTCCAGGCCGCCACCTACCGCCCCGGCGCCGCCCAGGGAGCCGCCGAGGCCCGCGAGGCCGCCTGCCGGGCGCTGAGAGCCGCCCTGAAGCTCCGGGCAGGTGAGGAGGGGCGGGGGCGTCGCTTTGGGGAAGGGGCCGCCCCCGCTCCCCGACTGCCGCCGCCGCGGGGTGGAAAGCGAAGGCGTTTCTGCACTAGCCCCTGATAGCGCGGTGATTCCGCTTGCGACGTCCCGGGGAATCCTGAGGGTCGCGGTTTCGGGAGGGGCCTTTGGAGGCGCAGATTGCCCAGTTTTGAGGCTGACCGGTAGGGGGAAGAGGAGAGGGCCGGGTGCGCTTGACCCCCCACGTTCACTAGGCTTAGGCTCCACATTCACTAGGCTTGACCCCCCACGTTCACTAGGCTTAGGCTCCACATTCACTAGGCTTAGGGGCACGGGACCCTCGCAGAAGCGGAAAATTCGCAAATGGCAAGATTTGTTGGTCCGTGGGAAGGGGGCTGAGGAGAGTGGGCGTCCGGGGTCTGAACCGGGTCAGGTAAAGGCGATGGTTGGCGCGGTGGCCCTGTGCTTCCTCGCTCTCGCCCACCTCCTTCCTTGGGTACGGGGGGCGGGTGCGGGTGCAAGGTTTGCGGTGCTGAGAATTTGGGCGGCGAGCCAGCCTTAGCGGGCCGGGCGGAGACTGGGGGAGGAGGAGGTCGGTTTTTAAAGGGCTGTGCGGCCTGATTGGAGCCACCGAGAGGGAAGGTTCTGCCCAAAAACGAAGCACCTGAGGTGGGAGGGCAGGGGCTGGAGAAACTCGCCAATAATCAAATCTGTGAATGTCAAACCTGCCAATGTGGAGGACCGATCGTGCCAACTCGCTACGCTTTCCAAGACCTCCTTGATTTCTTTCTGCGACTTGCGAACACTCTCAGGCCGTTTCTGCGCTGGAACTCTCATAGTGCTATTCCCGTTTCAACATCCTGCAGAATCCTGGGGTTTGCAGTTTAGTTTGCAGTTTAAACTGCAAACCCCAGGATTCCGTAGGATGTGGAAAGTGGAATAATACCACTATAACGGTCTAGTGCAGAAATGTCCTGAGACCGTGTACCCTATGTCCAGACAGTCCAGTCTGTAAGCGGAGGCTTGAAAGGAGACGGTGGTTTCTGAGCACACTGCTTCTATTCATGCACCATCCCTCATCCCAGCTGCCAATGTAAGCAAAGAATTCTCTTTAGGAAAGGTTCCCGTTTTGAGGGGACTTTTGGGTAGCGGGAGGTCTTGTTTTCTACGTCTCAAGACCTAACGGGCCAGCCGCTCGACCGACTTCGAGCATTTTGCACAGTCTTTTGAGGCATCACAGCCAGGGTTGCTGTCGCCAGTGGGCGTGCTGTTAGTGACTTGTGCATAGATGAAGTGCATGTGAGTCCTATTTGGGACAGGCCACAGAAGAGGATTATTCTCTTCTCCTTGTGCTCTTTCCAAAAACCTCTCACTGCCTGGCTGCTGTCCTGCCCCTGCTGCAAACTGCAGGGGTGGAATCATAGAATCATAGAGTCATAGAAATGTAGAGTTGGAAGAGACCACACGGGCCATCCAGTCCAACCCCCTGCCATGCAGGAACACCCTCAAAGCACTCCCGACACATGGCCATCCAGCCTCTGCTTAAAAACCTCCAAGGAAGGAGGAGACTCCACCACACTCCGAGGCAGCAGATTCCACTGCCGGACAGCCCTGACTGTCAGGAAGTTCTTATACTGGAAATCAGGGGATGGGAAAAACACAGGCCATGGATACCCCCAGCTGTTTTCACACCCCCAAACACCCCCCATCATAGTCATCCTTTCTTTCATTCAATATCCCACCTTTTACCAGCATGGGACCCAAGGTGGCTCACAATATAAATTAAAACATAGCTAAAAAGAAAAACCAATTATATAAAAAGTTTTTAAAGTAATTAAAGAAACAATCCTATTAAAAAGAGCATTAAGTTGCAACAGCTTAGAAGCATTTCCATCATAAAGGTCCAGCATGCCTACACCCTTCTGTGACAGCCAGTTAATGGCCAAAGAGCCCATCTAGATAAGATCTATGCTTCCCAATAGGAGAAGAGCACAGAGGAGGTCCAACCTAGGCTTCTGCATGAGGGAATTCCACAGCCTGGGGTCAACCACCAAGAATCATAGAATCATAGAAATGTAGAGTTGGAAGAGACCACACGGGCCATCCAGTCCAACCCTCTGCCATGCAGGAATTCCCTCAAAGCACTCCCGACAGATGGCCATCCAGCCTCTGCTTAAAAACCTCCAAGGAAGGAGACTCCACCACACTCCGAGGCAGCAGATTCCAGTGCTGGACAGCCCTGACCGTCAGGAAGTTCTTCCTGAGGTTCAGGTGGAATCTCCTTTCCTGCAGCTTGAATCCATTGCTCCTTGTCCTGGTCTCTGGAGAGGCAGAAAACAAGCCCTCTCCCTCCTCTACGTGGCATCCCTTCAAATATTTAAACATGGCTATCGTGTCCCCTCTTAACCTTCTCTTCTGCAGACTGAACATACCCAGCTCTCTAAGTCTATCCTCATAGGGCTTGGCTTCCAGGCCCTTCACCATTTTGGGAGGGGAAGGGTAATGGGAGGGGGTAACTCAGATCATGGAAGTCTGGCCACTCTGGCCTCCTGAGGGAAGGAAGAGGCGTGTGCATTTGAGAGTGATCCTCATTTCTGTCCCTCTCCCAAACCAAGAGCAGCTGCTTTTCCATGGTCTGAATTGCATCTCTTCTCCTTCTGTTCCCCACCAGGAAGCGACAGCAGCAGGAGCCCTTCTTGGGGCCTGACAGCTGCTGAGGGCTCTGTGCAAGCGAAACAATGTGCAGATGTAAGATTGCAGCCAGTATGTCTTTTCTGTATCCAGTTTCACTCCCATTCTGCAGCTGTGTCATTGTGCTTGAATGCCTATGGCTTCATCAGGGCACCGTAGGAAGCGGGTTGCAGTCCATGAAAGTCTGTGCTCAAAAGTGGCCACTTTTGCAGGTGGCACAAGATGGCACCCTGTTCTCCTCCTTTTAGTTTGTATTGAGAGAGACTAACATCTCTGCATCTCTCATAACTGCCTTTGATGCCCTGGTTACCCAAAAAGAGAACCAGTTATGGCTGATTATGATTGTAAGTCAGAATCATCTGGGCCATAGTATTCCTGATGTCTGTGTATAGTTGTGAAAGTTAGACAGTGAAAAAAGCTGACAGGAAGAAAAACTCCTTTGATATATGGTGCCGGAGGAGAGTTCTGCAGATACTATAGACTGCTTCTGGAAATTTCAACAGAATACAGTAGATCTCCCATGCTCAGCCCTGCAAACCCACCAGATGACCATAGCACACTCTCTCAGTCTCAGAGGGAGGCAATGGCAAATCCCCATGAACAGATCTTTCCAAGAAAACACTATGATGGGTTTGGCTTAGGGCGTCTTCAACATACAGTGACAACAACAACCTGAGAAAACATTATCACACAAAAGTTGGCACGGAGAATTAAGCCTAAAGCTTGCACTCCCAAGGTAGGGACTCTCTGCCCTTAGAGCCTCAGCTAGAACCCTCCCGGTTATTTGTCTGCTGCTGGCAGACAGAAACTTTTATATTCCGATGCCCTTTGGGCAGTTGACCAGCTGCTGCCTTGTTAACACTACTGGGTGCTGCATGTTCATTCCTTATGTGTTTTTAAATTATGTTCTTTGTTGTTTTCAAAAGTGCCTTTAACTTCTCTTTTTAAAGACTTGATCCAAGGGCTTGGAGTCATTACCTTTTTGAATGACAATTACCAGAATTCCCTCATCGGTATGGCCACTGACCATGCTGGTTGGGGGATTTTTGAACTTTAATCTAAAAAAGTAACTTCTCCAAGCTCTGCTGTGGTTTTGATTGCACTTTTTGTTCAGAACTACTGTAAGACATCTTGGGTCCCGGCATTTTTTTTTTTAAAGAAAAGCTGCATATAAATGAAGCAGATCAAAACAAAAATCTTTCATTGGCACAGGGTTGGGTTAGATGACCTTTGGGCTCTCTTCCAAGTCTACTGTTCTATTGTTCTGCAGAACAGCTTTGCAGTTCCTGGCTCAGGCATCAGCTTGGTCAATATGAACCGGTTCTTACTTGGGCCTCTGCTGCCAGCTCCTCTAATCCTCCTGTGTAGAATCTGCTAATCCTCCAGATTTCTAAAGGTGGCCTTTGAGTCATTCGAGGCAGCCCTGGCTATAAAGAAGAAGTAAATCCTGCTCCTCGTGTGGCGGCGTTCAAGAGCTTGATTATGACAATGAAGGAAGCTTCTCCCATGCATGACATTCTCAGCTTCTCTATCATATATACCTTTCTCTGTTCTTTTCCACCCTGAGCTAGGCAGTCCCAAACACGGTAACGTTCTTCTTGATTCAATCCCTTGATCAGTTTGGTTGTCCTTTTCTGCACCTTTGCAAGCTCTGTGCCCCACGGTATGAGTTGCTGGCTGTTTTGTTGTTGTTTTTGTTGTGTGCCTTCAAGTTGTTTCTGATTTAGGTGACCCTATCATGGGGGTGTGATGGACCTTGAGGGAGTAGCTATCTTGGGTATCAGGGAAGCTGCCCAGCAACAGGTTTCCAGGCAACCAGAATGGCCACTCGAGAGAGAAACCCAGCCCCTTCAGAGAAACCCAGCTGGCCCCTCCCTAAACTGGAAACCTCAGCATTCCATAGGATATTGAAAGCGGAATAATAGCGCTATAATAGGCTAGTGCGGAAATGGTCTCAGTCCAGAGTGGGTGGGGGGGTTGAATGAAAGGGGTATATTTTCTTAGAGGAAGCCTAGAGAGAGGGGCAGGAGAGAAATCAACCCATTTTTGAATCTGCTTAGAGCAGCTGGCCTAGATTTGGAAACTGAGCCTTTGGCAAAAAGGTAGCCGGAGGGCTGTGTGTGCAAGAGAGAACTGTGCCTTCGTGCAGAAGTAAAGATGTGAGAAACTGTTTAAGCACATTCTGAAGACCTGTTTGAGCTTAGACATATGTATAAAATCAGTACTTTATTCTGTTTGTTGTTTTAATAAAGATTATAGTATATTCTTATAAATGTTGACTCAGCTGAATAATTTTCAGTGGTTCTAACCAAACAGCCACATGCTACCAGAGATCATTTAAACATTCTAAGTAACAACTGAAAGGCTTTCCTCATTTTACACGAAGGTGGTGTTTTAAAGGGAAAGGCAGGGGTGTATAAGGTGGCAAGGTGCTTTAGCAGACTGGGGGCGGGGGGGCAGCTGCCATACCAGTCTGTGAGGATTGAAAGCAGATCTCGTCACATAAAGTATTTTTTGTTGTTGTGTGCTTTCATAGAATCATAGAATAATAGAGTTGGAAGAGACCCCAGGTCCGTCCAGTCAACCCCCTGCTATGCAGGAACACCCATCAGAGCCCTCCCAACAGATGGCCATCCAGCCTCTGCTTAAAAACCTCCAAAGAAGGAGACTCCACCACACTCCGAGGCAGCAGATTCTACTGCCGGACAGCTCTGACCCTCAGGAAGTTCTTCCTGAGGTTTAGGTGGAATCTCTTTTCCTGCAGCTTGAATCCATTGCTCCTTGTCCTAGTCTCTGGCGCAGCGAAAAACAAGCCTGCTCCCTTCTCAACGTCCCTTCAAATATTTAAGCAAGGCTAACTTAAGCGGCGATGAGAATACAGATAATCTTCAGAAATGGATTCCGGGCAGTAAAGTCCAAGATGGGAGGGGGGAACGGAAGGTTTTTGTTGGGAATGAGTACAAGTAAATACCCTCACTCTTTTGGACAGAGCAGCCCGTAATTTAAGTGACTATGAGAATACAGGAAACTTTCAGAAACAGATTCCGGGCGGCAAAGTCCAAGAAGGGAGGGGGGAATAGGAGGTGGATATAGTCACAGGACTCTGATTTGACAAGGGGGTAATATCTCAGCAATTTTAAATAAGTAAATGTACTAAAATAAATAATGGGATATTGTTTAATGGGGGTGAGCCTGTGGAGGAGATTATTCTGGTAAAATACCCTCACTCTTAGGGACGGAGCAGCTTGGAATATAAGCGACTAAAAGAATACAGAGAATTTTCAAATGAATTTCCAGGCAGCAAAGCCCCAAATGAGAGAGGGAAACGGGATGTGGATGAAAGCACAGGGCTCCGAATTGCATAAATAGATCTTTACCTTGGCATTGTCAATTAAGCTTGCAATTGATGATATATCGATATATTTTAGTAAATATGAACATTGAGATATTGTTGAAGGCATGAAGGGGATTGAATAGGACCTAATTAGAAGGGGGAAACAAGACATTTCAGCATAATAGAATTTAGGGTAAGAAGACGAGGGATCGTTTCAGTAATAATAGCTCAAACTGCCAGATATACAATGACAGATATATTTAAAAACTATAAGATTGTGGGGTATAAGTAATGGAGAGTTAAAAAATAAATGAAGAGATAGCAGAACTTTAAAGTGATAAGAGAAACGAGAATATTTTGGAACAGGACGATTTGAGTAAAGCAGAAGGGAGAGATGAGCTGGGAACTGACTAGCTAGAACGACTATGTTATGATTGTGTAGGAGAGGGAAATGTCTGTTCGAACAGTTGAGAAAATCATTATATTGTGATGCATTAATGTAATAAGTGGAGTAAACTGCAGGAAATGTTGACCAGAACAGTGTGGAAGATCAGAAATAATTCATGTAATAAGTACAAGTTAAAGAATCTTTTTTTATTTGTGAAACTTAATAAAATTATATAAAAAAAAATATTTAAGCAAGGCTATCCTGTCCCCTTAACCTTCTCTTCTGCAGACTAAACATCCCCAGCTCCCTAAGCTGTTCCTCGTAGGGCATGGCCTGCAGACCCCTCACCATTTTGGTCGCCCTCCTCTGGACACTTTCAAGTTGTTTCTGATTTATGGCAACCCTAAAGTGACCCTATCATGGAGGTTTCTGGGACTGAAAGTGTGGAAACCCAGTGGGTTTCCATGGCTGAATGTGGAATTGAACCCTGGTCTCTAGAGTTCAGTGCTCAAAACACTGCACCTTGCTGGCTCTCCACTGTGTGAGCTGGAATGCGAAAATGGATGCCACATGGACAGCCGAATAGCTTGTGCCCAGTACAAACAGGTAACACTTGGTTTGTTTTTTGTGCAGTGGTGGTGCAGTGGTGTGTTAGGTTCTCTGTTTGGATCTCTGTTTTGAATGTTTGTTTTATTAAGGTTTTTCCCACATAGGATAAAAAAACTCAAACAAAACAGCACAGGAAGAAAAGGGAGGAGTGCAGAACTAAAGAGAAAAAAAGAAAAGAAACACACCTACAGAAAAAAAAGTAGGAATAGAAACGAATGATTTCCAACCTTGTTTTCACTGGCTGTATTGCTATATATAAGATAGTCCTGCTCTACTCTCTAAGAACTAACTCATATACCAGTTCTGCTAACTAACTCATATTTCTTCCCCAAACCAACAGTCATCAAATCATTTCCTTTTTCCCTCAAAAATTCTATCAAAGATTTCTAATCTTTTACAAGAGCCTGTGATTCTTTTTCTCAAATTAAATTTGATAATTTATCCATTTCTGCTAACTCGTTCCATTTTAACAACCATTCTTCCACCGCAGGAGTTTCTGAATTCTTCCGTTTTTGAGCGTATAACAGTCTCACTGTTATGATCATATACGGAAGTATTCTTCCGTGGTTCCTTTCCAGTTTTCTGTGCTTATTTAATGAGTATAAAACACTTAAGGCACCCTTTGGTCTCACATTTCTCAGCCCTCTTAGTTTCTGTGGGTCATGGATCTGAGTTGGGTAGTTCATTGCTTCTGAGACAAGCCCAGCCTAATGACTCATCCAGGGATGCACGGGAGACCCTCTCCTGAGAGCTGGACATGTTATGGCCTGTTTGAATTGTATGCTCCAATCCCACTAGCTAGATCAGGGGCATGTTATTGTAGAAAGAGGGCATTTCTTGCCCCCTGCATGGGCTTTTCAGACACTCCTGGAGTGACCAGAGGTGACACAATGTCTCTTCTGCCAATCAGCCGGTTGCTTGACTTTATTTTTAACATTTTTGTGCCATTTTTTTTAGTTAAAAAGGGTCTAGGGGCCACCATGGGTCTCTGGGGGCTGCAAATATGGGGTCCCAGGCACTGCATCTGATGTATGGGCCACACTTCCCCCAGCCCTGAGATAGACAAAATGGATGAACTCTTGCTCAGCTGACTCTTTCAGTCTCCATTGTCTTGCAATATGGGAATAATAACCATCTACTTTTGAGGGTTACTATCAAAGTTAGAGATGTTTTCAGGGTGCTGGTACTGAAGTTTGGCCTTAATGTAGTCCCATAACGTTCCTCCAAGCTGGTCCATTCTAGGTGCTTTGGGATAAAACTCCTGTCATCTCTGATAATCACCCAGGTTTACTTGTATTGATGGGACTTTTGAGTAAATCAAAAGGCGTATTAATTTTTTAATTTTTGTGTCAAACATGCCTCTGTGGCCTATTCTTAGAAACGTGGGATGTAAAAATTGCAAACTAACAGAAGTACCCAGCTGTTTGTAACAGTTGTTAACATTTGTGCCACCTAGTGACTGAGGATGGTATTGAAGGCCACAGGCTAATTTTAATGAAATAATTCTGATGAAGTAAAAGTAATAACAAGAGCCAGCATGGTTTGAGCATTGGACTATGAACCTGGAGACCAGGATTTGCATTCCCACTTGGTCCTGGAAATCTGCTGGGTGACTGTGGGCAAGTCATACTCTCTCAGCCTCAGAGGAAGGCAAGAGAAACTCCTCTGAACAAATCTTGCCAGGAAAATTCTGTGATAGGGTTGCCTAAGATTCAGCATGATTCAGAAATGACTTGAAGGCACACAACAGCAGCAACAGAAGTAGTAAGTGTGGTGTAGTGGTTTGAGTGTTGAACTGGAATTCCAGGAGACCATGGTTTAAATCCCTACCTAGCTATACAAACTCACCCAGTGACCCGTAGACAAATCCCATTCTCTCAACCTTAGAAGAAGACAGCGAGGAACCTAGGATAGGGTTGCCAGAAGTCAAAGTTAACTTGAAGGCACATACCAAAAAGAGCCAGTGTGGCTAAGTGGTGTGAATGCCGAACTGGGAATATGAGAGGCAAGAGTGTGAATCCCCACTCAACCACGGATACCCCCTGAGTGACTGTGGGCAAGTCCCATGCTCTCAGCCTGAGAGAAAGGCAAAAGTCAGTCCCCTCTGGGGAAATCTTACCAAGACAATCCCATGATAAGTTCACTTTAGCGTTGCCATAAGTCAGGAACAACTTGAAGGTACATAACAAAGATAGAGTGTGCCATATCTTTAAAAGACAGATCATCACTCTTGGAACTATTCTCTTTTTTGGATATAGCCACACTGGTGACAATGTCTTTACTGCAAGAGCTTCACTGGTTATCAGTTTGTTTCTGGGTGCAATTCAAAGTCCTAGTTGTGACCCTCAAAACCCTATGAAGCTTGAGGTCCAGGCTGTTTAAAAGACCAGGTGATTCTATATGAGCCTGCCCAAGTTTAAGATCTTCATGGGAAGGTTCTCTCACACCTACCACCGTCACAGGGCACAAGACAGGGCCACAATAAAGCCAGTGCAGTTCTCGGCTGCATCAATAGGAGTATGGTGTCTAGATCGAGGGAGGTACTGGTACCACTCTACTCTGCTTTGGTTAGACCTCATCTTGAATACCGTGTCCAGTTCTGGGCACCCCAATTCAAGAAGGACATGGTCAGGCTGGAGCAGGTCCAGAGGAGGGCGACCAAAATGGTGAAGGGCCTGGAAGCCAAGCCCTACGAGGATAGACTTAGAGAGCTGGGTATGTTCAGTCTGCAGAAGAGAAGGTTAAGAGGGGACATGATAGCCATGTTTAAATATTTGAAGGGATGCCATGTAGAGGAGGGAGAGGGCTTGTTTTCTGCCTCTCCAGAGACCAGGACAAGGAGCAATGGATTCAAGCTGCAGGAAAGGAGAGTCCACCTTAACCTCAGGAAGAACTTCCTGACAGTCAGGGCTGTCCGGCAGTGGAATCTGCTGCCTGGGAGTGTAGTGGAGTCTCCTTCCTTGGAGGTGTTTAAGCAGAGGCTGGATGGCCATCTGTCGGGAGTGCTTTGAGGGAATTCCTGCATGGCAGAGGGTTGGACTGGATGGCCCGTGTGGTCTCTTCCAACTCTACATTTCTATGATTCTATGATTCTTGGTGGTTGACCCCAGGCTGTGGAATTCCCTCATGCAGAAGCCTAGGTTGGACCTCCTCTGTGCTCTTCTCCTATTGGGAAGCATAGATCTTATCTAGATGGGCTCTTTGGCCATTAACTGGCTGTCGCAGAAGGGTGTAGGCATGCTGGACCTTTATGATGGAAATGCTTCTAAGCTGTTGCAACTTAATGCTCTTTTTAATAGGATTGTTTCTTTAATTACTTTAAAAACTTTTTATATAATTGGTTTTTCTTTTTAGCTATGTTTTAATTTATATTGTGAGCCACCTTGGGTCCCATGCTGGTAAAAGGTGGGATATTGAATGAAAGAAAGGATGACTATGATGAGGGGTGTTTGGGGGTGTGAAAACAGCTGGGGGCATCCATGGCCTGTGTTTTTCCCATCCCCTGATTTCCAGTATTGCAAAAAATCATTTCCCTGGTGGAAACCTGTTTGAACGTTCAATTCAGTTTCCAAAGTTGTAGATATGTAAAAGCAATGTTTCTGCTATCTGGTCTGTGTTGAGCTTATCTTTAATTCTTTCTCTTCTTTCTCTCTTTTTCTTCCATTTCAAAGATGGAGGGGAAACCAAGAAGCAGAAACTTCCTATATTCTTGCAGTGTCTTCCGTGGGGCAGAAGGAGACAGCAAAGAAAAGGGCATTTTGATACAGCTGCAAATGAGTTTAATGAAGGTAAGGGCTGTGGGGGGATCTAAATACCCTGAAGGCACCAGCAGGTTGATACCTAGTTAGTACTTGGGTGGGGAACCACCAAGGAGTACCACGTGCCGTGGACTGTATTTCAGAGGAAGGCAATAGCAAACTGAGTATTTCGTGCCTAGAAAAACCCTATGAAATTTGTAGGGTCACCATTGATCAACAGATGGCTTGAAAGTGCACACAGACAGGCTGTAGGAGTAACCTAGGCATGTGTGACAGAGTTCTGGGGCGTGTGGGTTTCTGGAGTGCCATTGTGGCCTAGAAACAGGTTGCCAAGCAACCAGAATAGCTCCTCAAGAGAGAAACTTGGCCCCATAGTTTGTGGGCAGGGCTGCTAGCTGAGAGGAGAAGATATAAAAAGGCAAATACTGATGGTCTTTTGGAGCAGTCCTGCAGTGAGAAATTCTCACCAGAGAAAGCTCTGGAGTAAAGTCCCTGAGCCAGAGAGGGTGAGTGTGTGGGAAGGGTTTAATTCTCACAGAAAGCCTGGAGAGATGCAAAAGAGTAATTAAGCCATTATAGAATCTGATCAGAAAGTGTGACCTAGATTGGTGGTTGAGCCTTTAGTGAAACTGTAGCCAAAGGGCTGGTTATGATACTTCTGCTTATATGAGAGTTTAAAGATATAAGGAAACTGACTAAAAGTACTCTGAAGAACTGTATTAATTTTGGCCTGCATGTGAACTCCAATACTTTGTTCTGTATGTTATCTTAATAAATATTATACTTGATTTTTATAAATAATGACTTGGCTAGGTGGGGTACAGAATTTAAAGACACCCAGAAAACATGCTACCGTAGAATTATAAGTAACCATTGAAAGGCTTCAGCTTTTCACACACAGGTGGTGTTATAATGGGGGAAGGTGGACATGTGTGGAAACAACAGGGTGTCTTTTCAGACTGGGAAGCTGCCATACCATTCTGAGAGAGAGAAGTAAGCCCTGTCTCAGCATGACTTCCTTTTTTCTTTTTTAAAAGTATTTATTTATTTTTATCTAAGTTTTAAGACAAACTAACATGAAGACATAAACATAAAAGCTAAAACTGAAACACAATACTAAGATACTGAACTAAAACAGTAAATGCTAATTAACTAAAACACTAACTTATTGAAATACAAAAGGACTTTGACCCCTCCCAGCCAAACTGTAATCAAAGAGGAAAAAATAATTTATTTGTCTCTGTAATGATAGCATAATATATCTTTTATTATTCTATCTTTACAGAGCCAAATGAATTACCCTGCTAGCATTACCATTAATCTTAGCTACAGACTATTGTATCAGTAGATTTCTTATTGCTCAAAAAATCCACACACAATTTCTAGGCTTTAAAAAAAAATCTTCCGTTAGCTGATCTAGGCACAACTTTCAATATAGCAGATGTGTCAGATCAGGGATACAGGTCTGGCAGGGGGACAAAATGAGGGTGTTGCCCCCTGTAAATAAGAATTCCTTCTCCCTGTGAAATGTTCCTTGTGTCTCCAGATTTCTAGACCTGCAGAAAATGAGACCCAGAAAACCATCCACACACTACACGTCTTCCTTTTGCTGTCCCCCTTTTCACTTGGCCTGCCCCTTTCCTTTGGCTGCCTAAACTGTGTTTCTAAATGCTCCACTGAAATTTTAAGGTGCAAGAAGGCTAGGAATTGGGCTACTGAAGGAAAATTTCATTTGGGGAGGCAGAATTCTTATTTGGGGAGGCAATGCTGCCGTCCCCTGGCCATAGGAACACTTCTGGGTCACATAGTTCATTTGCTGCACTGGAATACTTGAACTTGTTTCGAGCCCATAACGTTTTTAGCCCTGGTGGTGCTCAGAACTGTGAATCCAGTGCTCCCTGCTGCCAGCAAGTTCCACTATTAGGGGGATTCTGGGAACTATAGCCCAGAAAAGGGGCAGTTAAAGTGGAGCGCAGGCAGGGTGTGGGTGGGAGAAGGCTGCATGGGTGCTAATGCCTGTATTTTCCATTTAATATTTTCCAACTGTGGATGACTGAAACCGTGGAAAGCAAGACTGTGAATAAGAGAGGATCCCTACATTTCTAATAGACTCATCCTAAATCAACTTTCTTTTTTTTCTTGTCCTACATAGATGCCCTGCAAGATCTGGAAGAAGGTGTGGCTTTGACTAATATGGCACCCAATGGGAACTGTGAAGAAGCCCGTGGAGGGATGGACACTTAGGAATGTGGTAGAAGCCCTTCCGTTGCTGCTGTGTTGGGAGTGGAGGAACCTCCTTCCTTCTCCTTCTGGAAGTAATAGGATTTAGGGCTCAGAACCTTATGATATGCTTTTGGGAGAGAGAACATTGATGCCCACCTCCAGTTCTTCTGCTTTCCCTTAATTTGATCCTGGCAGCTTTGTTTTTACACAGCAATGATAAAGCAAGGAAAACTGCTGCACCTTCAGAGAGCAAGGCCCTAAAACCAGCTCATCCTGCTTTCATTCAAATAAAGATGGGCGACCTCTTGCTGTCAGGAGTCACACTGGAATACCCTTGAAACCTGGAAGACAGCATGTGAAGTGGCACAGGTGTTTTCACTGGAAGCATATTCTGCAATACACCATTGCTCTTGCCAAATCTGACTTGTCCTTTTTTTATTTTTTCTTATTATTTTTTTTAAAAATTGTGTGTCTTATTCAGGAATCCCTGCCTTCAGATGTGCAGTAAAAATGAGAAATAGCCTAGTCCTGAGTCCCTGTACTTGAGAGAAAAGAAAGGGACATTTTAAAAACTTTCTCTCTATTTTGAACTTTTTTTCACCATTGCAAAGAGATTCCAGCTGGATTTGTGGACAGTTGCCTTGTAGGACCATATGTTACAAGCTGACCATGCGTTGCTCACCTCTTGCGTCTTATGATTCTGCACTTGTAACATAATGTGGCCCTTCTAGTCAATGCCATTAAAACCTAAAGTGTGGTATTTTATGACATCTGTCTGCACATTATGCATGAATCATAGTCCTGTGGAAACTTCCATGAAGTTTTTCTTTAAAGGCGCATTCTTTCAGGATTGGTTTCCATTTTGGTCATTTAAGGTAGAAGTCGGGATGGTGTCAGATATTGTTGGATTGTAGTTTCCAGCTGCACCAACCAGCACAGCCAGTGGTGAAGAATGGTGGGAATTGCATTTAAGCAACATCTGCATAGCTACACAGTTGTCACTCCTAGTGAAAGGCAGTGGCAAACCACTTCTGAGCATTCCTTGCCCAAGAAAACCTATGAAATTCATGGGGTTACCATTAAGTCAAGTCCAGCAAATGGAATATACCCACCCACCCACACAAAAAGGCAAGGAGTAGATGTGAAGGGAAAATTCTGTTAGCACCTTTAAAACTAACTGATTTATTTCAGCAGGAGCCTTTGTTGATATCAGTCTATTTCTTCATACTGGAGATGCATTTGAAAAAGGGGACTGATATTGACAAAATACTCATGCTGAAATAAATTCATCAAGTCTTAAAGGTGCTATTAGGTTCTTTCTCTCACCCCCGCCTTTTTTCGTTTTCTGCTTTTACAGGCTAACAAGGAAATTAATGGATGGACATCCATACTTTACCTGCAGTGTTAGAAAATGGAGTGGCTTAGAGAAATTTTCAGTGTTCATACAAAGTCCAAATTGCTATGGAAAATCTTTTTTCTAATGTTCTGATTTCTTCTTCTGAACAAAATAATTCATCTGAAAACAGACAACTGATTGCACTTCTCAACTGCTTATAACAGTCTTCTCCACACCAGGAACCTCCAGATGTTAAATGTATTCTAAACTCTTCATAACTATCTGCTTTAAATAGTTTTCTTGGCTACTTTTAAAAAAAAACTATAACATTTTCGATAGCCAGCATTATGTAGTGGTTTGAGTGTTGGACTATGACTTTGAAGACCAAGGTCTGAATTGCCACTTGGCCATGGAAAGCCACACTTTCTCAGCCTTGGAGAAAGGCAGTGGCAACCCCCCTCTGAGCAAATCTCGCCAAGAAAACCCTGTGATTAGTTTGACTTAGAGTTGCCACAAGTCAGAAATGGCTTGAAGGCACGAAACAGCAATACAACATCTTAGCTAACTTCTGCTTTAAATAATTGTAAGCTGTCTTGTCCCCTGCTGGGAAAAAGTCAGGGTATAACTTGAATTAATAAATAAGAAATGTTTTCGATAGCAGCTCCCATCCACACTAGCTAACGGGGCCAGTGAGGAAGGATCATGGAAGCTGCAGTCCAGAACACCTACAGGGTGTGGGCTTAGGGAAAGCTGCCTTCAATTAGCAGCACTAACTTTACTTCAGTTGGGCCTTCTTGATGGATGCCTTTGTGTCCCTGATGCCTATTTTGGTACATGGGCTTGGAGCTGAGCCAATGAAAACACAGCAACTAGAGGAAAAAATAATCAGTTTTGCTGAGATCGTAACAGATGTTGTTGGGCTGCATCCATGCTACAAAGAATGCTACAAAGCAGCAAAAATGCTTTGCTGCAGTGGCAAAAAAGTCAGTGGGGTGGCAAGCAGCTGGGGGGTTTCTCACCTCTGCAGACCAGCTGTTTTGGTTTCTCTGAACTCTGGCCTAACCATGCTGAAACGGGGTAGCGTTTACCCACCACACATACCAAGAGTGCTTTTGCACACTTAAAGCTACTGTACGAATGGTACCCGTTCCTGCTTTGGCCACAATGGCAAATGCTTTAGTTACATCCCATTTGGATTGTATTGGGCCCTTGGTATCTTCAGGGGATTGGTTCCCTCACACACGCCCACTGTGGATACCAAAAAATGTGCATGTTGAAGTCAGCCTCATGAATCTGGTAGAGAGACTGTGAACCTAAGTCAAAGCTTATAAGCCTAGACATACAGCAGCAGCAGAGTTATCTGCAAACTTCAGATTTGGGGGAGCACAGAGAATGCAGTGTGCCTAGCAGCCAGGGTTTGCTGCCCTCTCTGCTGCTGCCCTGTGCCATTTTTAATAGGGGATTACTGAATAAACCTAGCCTCATGTTCACTGTCTAAGCCTTGCGAGCTTGAAGCCCCACAAAGCAAAGGTTATAAAGTAACCCCCTATTAAAAATGGCCTCAGCTGCCCGCTTCTGCTTTGCAAAGGATCCCCAACATACTGAAGCCGTAGTGGGTTAAATTCCTGGATCCTGAGCCTGCAGATGTGATGGGCCTGCTGTACCATAATGCAGTTGACATGGAGCTGCCTTTGTAGAATGTCCAGAACATTTGGCTGGTCCAAAGAGCTACAGCCATATTGTTAAACCAGGCTGGCTACAGGGAGCGCACACAACTCCTTTTTTGCAACAGCTCCATTGGCTGTCAGTATATTTCCAGGCACAATTCAAAGTGCTGGTGAGGACCTATAAAGTCCTATATGCCTTAGGTCCAGGCTATCTTACAGACCATATCTCCCCATATGAACCTGCCCTGAGGTCCTTGGGGAGCCTTTTCTTTCAGTCCACTTTCACAGGTACACAGCTGGTGGGGACATGAGAAAGAGCCTTCTCAGTGGCTACCCCTAGTCTCTGAATTCATTTCCCAGGGAGGCTAGAATGGCCCCTCTTTGCCGTCCTTCCATCAGCGGGTGAAGACTTCTCTATTCCAGCACTTTTAGAACTGAAGGTTTTTAAAGAAAGGGCTTTTAAGCTGTATTGTCTTAATTATGCCTTTTTATTTTTTTCCAAGTATGCACTAAAATTGTTAACAGTTTCATTCTGTTTCAGTGTGGATATTTTGTATGTTTTCAACTATATCAGTGGTCCTCTAACCGTGGGGCGGGACCCTGTAAGGGCAAAATAGTTGATAAAGAAGGGGGGGGGCCTCAAGAAAAGTCAACCTGCAAGTACAGCAAATGTGAAAAAAAGGAAGCCTGTGTGTTCGCTGTTGAGGATTGTGTGGTCTCTGCCAAAGAGCAGCACAAAGTGTCTTTCTGGTTATGCCTTCCTCCAACGCCGGGCATAGCGAAAATCAGCTTCCTTTTTTTATTCTTTTCCCGTTCAGCTTCTCTGAATATTCCGTTGCTGGAGTAGCAGGCACAGTGACCATGAGGCAGTTCCTTGGGTGGGGGAAAGGGAAGCGAAGAAAGGAGGCAGAGAGCACGAGAACTCTGTGTTAAGATGGAGATTGCATTCAGCATAGGGGCCTGTGGGAAGGAGAGGGAGAGACAGGCATAGGCTAGGACATGGTTTATGTGTGTAGACACACGCAATGTCTGCATGTATATAAAGGGAGTCACAGGGGTAAAAAGTCTGAGGACCACTGGTGTAGTGGTTTGAGTGTTGGACCAGGGTTCAGTTCTCCACTTGGCCATGGAGACCCACTGGGAGACCTTGGGTGCATCGCACATTCTCAGCCCCAGAAAACCTTGTAATAAGGTCACTTTAGGGTTTCCTTAAGTCAGAAACAATTTGAAGGCACACAACAGGAACCACAGCAGCAAGTTCTTATGGATGAAAGAAGAGAACAACTGACGCTAATGTACAAAATGAAGGATGCCCAAATGCCCAGAGAGATGCCAGTGCCCACTCACCCTGTAGCCATGTCGAAGATGAACACAACAGTAGTTAATGATGGTTAATGATTCTCCCAAGCAATGCTGGGCACTACAGCTAGTTTGTAACCAATGCAAATATTGTGCAATGCCACTAACCTTCCACAGAAAAGTAAACCTAAGATAAAAATGGCACTCCTGGCATGTTGCACTGCTGTTCAGGGCATGGCCCAGGTTCCTATCAGGCTTGTCTGCAGTAGGATTGTTAGGATAGTAATACCCCAGGCTCTGAGATTTCAGGGCCAAAACTAAGAGATGGCCCATAGTGGTACCGTTAAGCATCCTAAAGCATCAACCACAGTTGCTCAGGGCATGTCATTCAAATTAATAAAACACCCAAGTCTAAAATAGGGGGAAAATACATATGTGCACACACACACGCACACATTCTATTTAAGACTTGGGTGATTGTGTGTGTGTATGTGTGTGTGTGTGTGAGAGAGAGAGACAGAGAGAGAGAGAGAGTATTATGGGGAAAAAAGCAACTGAACATCACTGTTTTTCAGGTAGAACCTGAATCTGAGGGGAATACTAGAAAAGTGAAGTAGATTTAATTACATGATTTATGTTTATAAAAACTATCAAGACGTTTCAGCTTCTGTCTTTCTCAGTGGTGTCTGTGAATGGGAGTGATAAAACAGCATCCAGTGGCAGATAACAGGTTTCCCAAGGTCTAAGCTGGAATTTAGAGGCTGATGCTGACGGCAAGGGTGGTCTCATTCTCTAAATTAGCACCAGTGTCAAGGTGTCAGTGTCTGTGTCAGGTCTTTTCTCAAGCCAAGTTGGAATATGAGGTTGCTCTGTTCTAAAGGTCATGTCTTTCAGAATTAAAATGCTCAGCAACAACCTGCTCCAACTTTTTGATGGCAATTGCTGACCTATGTTTCCTGAATCTTGTGTGCAGATCAGTGGCCGTTTTTCCTACCTATTGCATGATGCATGTACAATGAAATTATACACACACACACACACACACGTATGTATGTTTAATTAAAATGCATATATGTATGCACACACTTTTCAAGGCAATGCTTTCACCCTCAAATATCTCTCTTTTCCTGAGGACCAGAGAAAAGTATCCAAAATCCAGGAACTCTAGACTCAGATTGAAAGAGATACTTTTAAGGGTCAGCTGTTCTCACTGGTGCTGCTTCTCTCCCCTTTAAACAACAGCCTAATATGACAGAAATATAGCAGACATAGAAACAAGGGATATATACTTTCCAACTGTCCCAATTTGGCAGGGACAGTAGTTCTCCCACTTTTCCAGCTGCTTTTAAGATATCCCAGCTTTTTTCTCCTCCTCCCACTTTACCTCTGTCCTCAGCTTATTTTAAATGCTGCAAACTGAGTTCAAAGTACAAAAGCACTTTGCATTCAATGAACTCAGCAAGGGAGAAGGTGGCAGAATCTTTCTCTTGCCAGTCGGGTCAGGCAAAAGCAAACTGTTGCAGGCTGTCCTGGCTTGTCTGTTCTTCCTTATTAATAATCTTGACATCTTGACCACGCTGCAATGTTTCTTAGCCCCACTATGTCCAGGGTTTCATTTGTGATTTTTTAAAATTTGCATTATTTTTGTAATAAGATCATTTTAGAAAATATGACAAAGCAACCTTAAAAACGAACAATAAACATTAACAATTTTGGCAGCATTAAGCCGATTTTGTCATTTTCAGGGAGGAAAATAGAGAATCAGCACAGCATATTGGCTTGTATACAGCAAATGTTTGTCAGAGCAGAATGTTTGGAGTGATCAGAAAGATTTCCTGAATTTCAGTAAAGATTATGGAGGGGGGTATAGAGAGCTCCTTTGGTTTGAATAAAGAGTAAACTGGAACCATACTTCTTCAAATGTGCTGTCTCTAGTTGATTTGATGTGTTAACTTTTCCAAACTTTGTCAAGCCAAGATCTACAAGACAAGCCTTTTGCTTTGCAGTCTTCATTTGAAAGGTGGCAAAAGGGATATTAGGTGCCATTTCTTAAGCTTGCATTAGGACTTTGGAAGTTTGAGAGCAGCGGAGATATTTTGTTCAGTCATTGCAGATATAAAAGGTAAAATTCTACCCAAACCTGAAATGCCTTAGGACATAGGCCATTTCTGCACTTGACTGTTATAGTGCTATTATTCCACTTTCAACATGCTATGGAATCCTGGGGTTGACAGTTTAGGGAGGGCTCTTGGGCCTCAGGCCGGTTGCTATGGAGATGAGGTTTACCATCAATAAAGATGCCAGAAAACTTTTGGGAGGCATATGTGAGAAAAAAATTAAAGTGACATACACAACATAGTTACAAGGTCTTCTCGCCTCACACAGTAGATTGTATGGGTTCCATACGTGAGGAATCTTAACGTTGAAATTCAAAACAAAAAATGCTTCCAGAAAAACATAAAGCCATTGCACAAATTCAACAGAAAGCAAAAAAAATCAAAAGTCAGTACATCAATGTTGCCAGAGAACACAGATTGGATTGGGGACTATGGGGAAAACTCACAGGTTGTTGAATAGGCTGGTTGCTATGGAGATGAGGCCTAGCAGAAAGGAGGAGGACAGTGTATTCCCTCAGGAACCCAACTTCTGAATGTTAACAGCTCTGAATAAAGATTGGATTGGGGAATATGGGGAAAACTTACAGGTACAGGAATTGGCCCGTTGCTATGGACATGAGGTCTAGCAGCAAGGAGGAGGACAGTGTAGCCCCTCACAAACCCAAACTATGCGTGTAAATTATTCTGAATACAGATTGCATTGGGAAATATGGAGCAACGTTACACGAAATGAAGACAGTTCGGTGAGTTCTTAAGAGGAAAATAAAGAGGTAAATACGCTAGCAGCACTATAACAGTCTAGTGCAGAAATGGCCATACAGACCACATACGACGTACTGTGAAATGTTAAGAGGAAATGGTGGTAGAGGAAAATAATAATAGCAATAATAAAAATAATGAAGACGGTAACAATAAAAAAAAGGTCTCAGTCAGGAATAAGCCTTAAGAGCTGAGGGAATATCATATACAGCGCCACCACTCCCACCTATTCTAAACAGGCATTTGCAATAGACAGACCCCACCCCTCGGTTGCTAAGGCGGCGGGGCCTAACGTTATGGGCCGTCACCGGCGGGTTCTTAAGGCGTCACTTCCGGGGAAGCTTCAGGTCGCGACGGAAGCGGCGAATGAGCTTGGTCACGAACTGTCCACGGCGAGCGGCTCCTCTGAAGGCTTCCCCTGGATATCCGCCGTTTCTGAGCCTCCGCAGCACCGGGCCGGTGGGCAGACGCGCGACGCCATGATCACCTCAGCCGGTGAGTCCTCTGCGCGGGCGCGCCGCCTTCCCCGCGCGGAAGCGGACCCCGGTGGCTTTCCGCTGAGTCAGGCAGGGCCCCGCCGGCTCCCGGGAGGCGCCCCGGTGGTCCCGGTGGCCCCGGCCCCGCTCCTTCCCGGCTCTCTTGCCCCCTTCTCCCCAGTGAGGCCTTTCCCCGGGTCGTTTATCTGCCTCTGTTTTCTGAGCCCTGGTTGGAAAACGAGCCGGATTGTTTTGCCTTTTGTGCACTGTCTGGGGGCCTCCTTTAGCCAAAGCTGGGGAAGGCGACTTCTTTTGAATACGCGCTCCAGCCCATGTGGAAGCTACTTGGATTACGGCTAGTGTGGAATTTTCTTATTTGGGACTAATGTATCTACCCGGCGTTGCCCGGCATTTTATTTTTTTCTCATAGGTAATAGTTGTTAGAGAGATTTGACATCTTGTGTCTCTAGTTCCCCAAACTGCCTTGTCCAGTACCTGTAACTTTTCCCCATATTCCCCAACCCAATCTGTATTCATAGTTAGTAAGATGCAGAAGTTGGGTTCCTGACACTGCCCTCCTCCTTGCTGCTAGGCCGCATCTCCTTAGCAACTGACACAGTTGAATGAGGCCCCAGAGCTCTGTGGCTGAGAATTTTAAAGCCCCCCTCCCTAAACTGCAAAGCCCAGGATTCCATAGAACCCTCTTAAGCGGCCAATCATATGAAGTCGTTGCGTGACACAAACAAACCTTGACTTTTATATATTAGATTGCAGTTCCTGTAATTCTCCAGCCAGCATGGTAGTTGCGTTCTGCGACTATCTTCGAGAACTCTGGGAGATGTAGTTCGAAACAAGTAAGCTTCCTCAGGCTTGGTTTTTAAGAGACATTTTTGCTAGCTTCCTTTGTCATAGTCTTAAGGTGTTACCTTAGCTAAACAAGGAGGAGAAATTTCACAGCTCTCTAGGTCTAGTTGGACTGCAGTTTTCAAAGGCCTTAGCCAGCATTCGGTTGATGAGGAAGGTTAAGACTTGGAGTCTGACTTAGTTTCCACCCCTGACTTTTTAAGTATCCGTGTACACTGTTGGGGATGAGGGTATTGCAAACGGTGAGGCTGAGTAAGAATGAAATTCAGGGAGCATCTAAATGTAGAGAGCTTACAGTTTTTCCAGGAGATTGCCCACATGTACATCTTTCAAGGGTAAAGTGCTTGATGCCAATATGCATAGTAAGGCTATGATGGGAGCACCTCTGGCACAGAACAGGGTCATGAAGAGGGCAGTATGGTGCTATGGTTAGTGTATCAGTCTAGGTGTTTGGAGATCTGGCTTCAAATTGCCAGACTGACAGGCAGTCGTTGTCCCTGAGCTGTCTGAGGGGAGAAGAATTTGTTTTCTGCTCTTTTCTTGGGTGTGATTTCCATGGCACATATTTCCAGGATGGGTGTCGTTGAGGCCAAGGGAGATGGGAGGCAGGGAGAAGGGAAGAGGGTAGGTGCATAAAGGCGGCCAACAGTTCCCACTTTCCTGTGTGTTTGCCTCTTTCTCCTTCTAGCCTTCTCTACTGGTTTCTACAGGGAATATTTAGAATTCTTAGTGATCAGAACCTGACTCCTATGGTGTCCTGTGCCACACATCATGTGTGCAATATGTAGGTAGGCTGTATGTGGCCGGTTTCATGATCCTGTTTTTGGAATCATCCATTTGAGATGACCAAACACGTGTCTTCACTTTGGTAGCCCAGGCCATTTACCAGCGGCCTGCACACATTGTTGCACAACCCCTGGCTACACGCATTGGTGCTAGGGGCTACTACCAGAAAAAAAAAATAGCCTTACGACTTTCATGAAGTTTCTTCACCTAGTCATCCAGAATCACTTCTTACAGGGAGAATCCATTTACAGCTCTTTAGCAAGAGAGCTGTCTTCAGTCTGGGATTGGTGACCATTCAGCTTTCGCAATACTGCTGAACTGCAGCTCCCAGCATTCTTCACCATTGACTGTGCTGGCTATAGCTGCTGGGAATTGCCATTCAGCAATATCTGGAGGCCTGCACTTCTCTTATACAAATAACAAGATGTGATACTTTGTATGACTGGGTAAAATAGGATGTGAAAAAAAGAGACCTCTGCAGAAATGAGCCTCGTATTTTCAAATATCACACCTAAAGTAATTGGAGAAATTAGAAATCCATTTCTGCAGATGTCGTTATTGTGTTGGAAGAAATGGAAACATACTGTAGCCTTTAACCCTTTCCCCATCAGACCTTTCCTTCTTCAACAGTCTTGGGACTTGGATAACTTTGATTAGTTTAAGGAATGGAGAGACAAAAGATTATATAGTATATGAGATCTTTTCCACAGAGCTAGATCTAAGACTAAAGAGATCTTGATGTCAGATTTGGGCCAATCATCCCCAATTGGTTGCAGCTCATCAGTTGACCTCTATGAGAAGACTGGTGAACTGGGGGAAATTCCACATTCATTGACACTTTTTGAGAATACATATATTAAAGTTGAACAGCTTAACAGGGGATGATCAGCAAAACTTTATAAATGGCTAATACAGCCAGCATGGTATAGTAGTTTGAGCATTGGTCTACGGCCCTGAGACCAGGGTTCAGTTCCCCACTTAGCCATGGAAACCCACTGGGTGGCCTTGGATGCATCACATACTGTCAGTCCCAGAAAACCCTGTAATAGGTTAATCATAGGGTTGCCATAAGTTGGAAACTTGAAGGCACAGAACAACAGCAATAGAGATGCGGGATTCTCATCCTGGCTTTAGCCCTTTGTGCCACTCTGGGGGACAGTCATATGAAAATAGTTGAGTTGAGTTATCCATGAGGCCCTTGCACCCCCGTTGATAAATTATTGCCCCAGAATAAAATACAGATTGCCAGAAGTAAATAATAGGAGTCGAAATATAGTCCTCTTTGATTGTCTGCCAAGGTGGTAGTTGAATTTTCAGTACTTCTGTTCAGTAGGCTTTACTTTCAAGTAAACCTGCTTAAGATTGAAATGTTACTTTGGTGTGGTTTCTGGAAGAGTTCTTGGTTGTGTTGTCTGATAAAACTGATACCTAGTCAAGTTTTAATATCAGATTTTCTTAATTTCATAACCACACTGCCTAATCACAGTTTTTCTTTTTACTGTGACAGTTCTGTATCCAGTCTATTTATTTTAATGCATTAAATTTTTGAGATGGCTAATAAGACATTTATTTTGTAGCTGGAATTATTTCACTTCTGGATGAAGAAGAGCCAGAACTCAAGGTAAGTTTGTAAAATGTTCTTTTGCCATAGGAACAACAGATAAACAAGACTTCTAATTAAGAGTTCATTATTTCTTCATTGTTTTCCAAAAAATAGTAGCACAGCGTTTGTTTGGAATGATTTTCATCCTAGGACAGATAGGGAGAGAATGCAAAAATGATAATTGACATTCAGGTGCTGCAGATCTGGTGATTTTTTTTTTAAAATCTAATGTTAGAAAATAGCTTTGAATACTTCTTTCTGATTCTGTATGGCACCCCTAATTTCAGTCAGATGCACTCACTGGTGTCTTATCAAATACAGTCATCCCTCTGCATTTGCTAGGGTTAGGGACACAGGACCCCTGCGAAAGTGAAAAAATCATGAATAAATCTAGGTCCTCCCAAACCATATTTAACACACAAAAAAATATGATCACCGTATTCAACCCACCATGGATTCTTTTGAGGCATCAGAGTTCCTTCACAAGGCAGATGTGGGTGGCTGGTGAGGCTTCCTGCCACCTCCACTGCTGTCCTACACCATTTTTAATAGGGACTTACAAGCCGCGTTTGCAGTTTCTCAGTCTCATGAGACTTGGAGTCTTTATTAAAAATGGCATAGGGAGGCAGCAAAGGTGACAGCAAATAATCTGTGAATAATCAAATCTGCAAAAGTGAAACCTGCAAATGTGGAGGGCTGACTACTACAAATTCTTAGTTGATAGCCTAGGAATTTCTGCTGCATATAATACACAATCCGATCACACAAAGCATAATGTCAGCCTTAGGAGAGAGTCTGTAACCAAGACCAGAACAGGTACTGGTAGGCTCAGAGAATGGTCATTGGAATGCATTTTTAAATGGTGATGGGAACACTCCATATGTTTTGGACTACAGTTCCAAACAGTCTCTTGTCATTGGTCATGCTGGCTGGGGCTGATGGGAGTTGTAGGCCAATAACAGCTGGAAGACCAAACACTCCGAATTCTACTTTAGTGTAGTAAGTAAAGAAGACAAACATTTGTCCTTGGTGAGCAAGTAGGTCAAAGGAAAAGGAGGAAGGATTCTGGACTCTTTGGCTTTGCATATTCAGCCACACAAAAATTAGTTTTTGGAAGAAGATAAGTGTTGTACCTTCCCTCTAGGTAGGGTAAAGACATGGAAGAACTGCTTCAAAGGAGTCATGGAATACCACTTATATGCCCTTGCAGTGGCTCACTTCTCTGTAGCACAGCTTACCATGTGTTTTTAGTGGTCTGTGCATTCAGATTAGGGGTGAGCAACCTATTGCTTTCCATATGTTACTGGACTGTAATTTCTTTCACTCCTCACAGTTGTCTGTACTGGTTAGGGCTAATGGGAGTTGAAATCCAAGAAAGTTCAGAGGGACATGCACTCCCTATCTTGGACCCAGATGGTTTCTGTCTTTTTTGTGACTTTTTGTTGCTCTAGATGAGGAGTGGGCAACTGTAATGGGGCCTTTTTCCCTCCCTGTGGCAGATTGTATTACTGTAGTTTTTGCAAGAAATGTGACCTGGTAGTTTAGTTTAATTTTGCATTTCTAAAGTTTTAGACGAGTTTCTGACATCTTAAGGAAGTTTTGGACGTCAGTTGAGAGGGTGTGCTAATGCATACACATCACTGGATACTTTTTCATCTGAAAACTCTTTTAAAATGGAGCGCTTTGGAATGGCTCAGATGGAGGCAAGCGTGTAAAAAAATCATATGTGACCTACAGCCCCATCTCTGCTCTAAGCAAACATGGGACAAGATACACTGATTTGAAACTCAAGTTTGAGATGTTTGTTCATTTTTACCATTTGCTGCAGTTCTGTACTCCTGTGATTGGTTCTCATTGCTTTTTCAGGAATTCGCTCTTCACAAACTGAATGCTGTTGTCAATGACTTCTGGGCAGAGATCTCCGAGTCAGTGGACAAAATGTAAGGAATAGTGGGAATACAGTACAGGGGTAAAAATGTAGTGGTACTACGTCTTGGTAAATAGGGAAATGAATGGTGCCATATGTCTGATAATGATTTTATTTTATTGTTGTGGAACTATAAATCCATCGTCAACTACTTACTATTTGGGTTGAAATAAGAAATTTTGTTTGTGTTTGGAGTCAGTAATGAGCTGAGGCTTTCTTCCTTGCTGTTTCTGTAGTGAAATCCTGTATGAAGATGTTGGCTTCCGGAGTCGTGAATTTGCAGCTTTGGTGGCTTCAAAAGTGTTTTATCACCTTGGAGCTTTTGAAGAATCTCTGAACTATGCCCTGGGAGCAGGAAACCTTTTCAACGTCAGCGACAATTCAGAATATGTGGAAACGATCATTGGTAAGGCCTGGCATTGTTCACTGGAGAGCATTCTGTTAGAGTACTCCATTTTAGCAAAGGTCGACAAATGTTCTGTGCGAAACTGCTCACAAAGCATTCAGATTTGGTAGCTGGCCATTTGAGTGTTGGAGAGTTAACGGGATGCCTTGATGCATAATTTTTGGAAATCAGAAAATGTTGTTGTTTTATGTGTAAAGTTGCTCAGGTATTTTTTAAAGCACATTTGCAATTTAAATCCAAGCTTAGTACTTTATTTCTAGCAGTGTTAAGGGCGAGGGCTGATATATTGACAGGAGCAACTTACTTCTGAACAGAAGATGAAAAAAAATATATGGATAGCAGGACATTGCTCTGAAAGATATGAAATGGGTGTGAGTAGCCTTGTTATCAAAAGCAGTGATCTCTCCTCTTTTGCAGACAGATTTTAGCGAATTGGTGTGTTTTAAAATAAAGATGAGATTACTAGAAATTCAACTTTTGTAGCTAGAACCACAGCCATACATAATACTTTGGATATGATGAAAATTAGTTGCCTAACATCCAAGTTTATAATCTTGTAGTCTTTTTTGTAACTTTATTTGGTTCAGGTGTCATTAAACCTTCTACCCATCCTGTAGTATTGCTAAACTAATCACTGTTTTTTGTGATGTAAAATGTTTTGAGACCATAATTTTAGTTGCAGTTGTAACTTGACATGTGTGGCAGTAATTCCACACCAAATGGCCAGGATGACACTTTGGGTTTTAAGTTGCAGAAAGTCAGATGCATGTTTTCTTTCCCCAGCAAAGTGCATTGACCATTATACTAAGCAGTGTGTGGAAAATGCTGAGCTGGCCGAGGGAGCAAAGAAGGCCGTTGATCCACGTCTGGAGGGGATTGTGAACAAGATGTTCCAGCGCTGTTTAGATGATCACAAATACAAACAAGCCATTGGGATTGCCCTGGAGACACGCAGGCTGGATATCTTTGAAAAAACCATTTTGGAATCGGTAGGGGAAGGCACAGAAAGTGATCTTAATGCACACACAGAGCACTTATCAGATCAGAATTGGGAGTTTGTTAGAGAGCAGCAATGTGACAGGAAAATTCTATAATTGTTTTTAGTTTGTATATCTTATCCTAGTTAAATAAGGGGATGGGGAGAGGATGGTGGCACCTTCAACATAGAGGCCAATGTAAAAGAGAAAGCAATTTGTGCTCTCTCATTTCTCTTGATAGAAAGTGATGGAATGGTGAAGGTGGTGAATTATAAGAATCACTGTCCAGATTTCAAAATAGATAAGTGAGGTGAAGTGAAGAAAGTATTATTCTTTACAAACCAGCTAGTGATGGTTTTATTCCACTTTGAGGCAGAAATCTTGAATTGTGGCATTCTTACCTTGTAATTAATACTGGTGGACCCTATGGTACACCTCTTCTTAAAAGGTTACTTGTCTTGCATGTAGAATGATGTGATCATCCAGTCAATTAATTTTGATAATAGTAATATTTCAGAAATCACCTTGGTGAAATTTGCTTTTAATCAGTTTTCTTTGTCTCTAGGAGACAGGAGATTGGTCTTCTTGCAAATAATTGAATATCAGATGAAAATAATCGAAAACTATTTATTTTTGTTTTGTAGAATGATGTTCCTGGAATGCTGGCCTACAGCCTAAAACTCTGCATGTCGTTGATGCAGAATAAGCAATTCCGCAACCAGGTGCTGAGAGTTCTGGTTAAAATCTACATGAACCTAGAAAAACCTGACTTCATCAATGTGTGCCAGGTACCACGGTGGGATTTTTAATAGCATTAATACACCTGTGACTGCATGGCAATCAGACCATGGAACAGTGGGAAGGGGAAGGTGGGCTAAGAGTAGTGTCAACCTGAAGATGACACAACTGATGTCCTGAGCTCCTTAGGTGAGTGAGGTAAAAATGTCGCAAATCAGTAGAGTCCTTCTGGAGGGAAGAAAAATGTAGTTTAAAGAATTATGGTGGCTTCACCTCTGGAAATAACTGGCATACTTCTTAGAAAAGGGATGGCAGTTGTGCAACCTGTGGGTCATACAAGGCCCTCGGGACCCTCACTGGTCCCCTAAAGGCCCTGGTGTCCTGCAGATGTTGTGGGGCAGAAACATTTTCAGTGCAAAAATCCGTTATGGGGCTACTGCTTGCTGTTTCAAGGGCTCCCCACCTCAAACAGCCCTAGAGGGGGACCAGAAGTGTCATATAATCACTTCTGTTTTTGATGGCATGGCTATGGAGCTCCAAAGCAGCTGAAAGTCAGGTGGTGGTGTCCACTGAATTCTAGTTTGTCCACCTCATCCTAGAATTTTGTCAAAATTTCTCTGTGTGTTCCTTGTCTCTGATTGTTTTAAGAGGAACTAGTGTTTACACTGACTTGGCTGGGGTGGAATTCTCACTGTGGCACAGTTATAGGTTTAGGGGGTGGTTACTTTCTCCACTCTTAACTGGTGGGAGCATATGAGGAGCCAAGCCAGTGAGGTACATGAGATGGTGTTGAGACTTGAGTTCAGTTTCCATTCAGACACAAAGCTTCCTTCTGATCTTCTGTAAAAATAAAAAATGGGAGACCCTCCCATATACATAGTTCTGAGCAGCTTTGAGGAAGAATGAAGTTCATGCTAGATCAGTATGGTGTCTTAACACTGATGAGTTCAACACATGGAACTTTTATTTTTAGTGCACATGACTGTCTAGGAACCATTATGCAGAAAAGAGTATGTTGTCCATGTAGTATTAAGTCAGTGTTTTTCAGATTATGTGACGTGGAGGATAGGCAGTTATTTTTTTTTCTATGTGCTAAGGACTGCTGGTCCATTTCCAGGCACAATTCAAAGTGCTCATTATGACTTTTAAAGCCCTACACAGCTCAGGTTCATGTTCTTTGAAGGACTGTACTTTCCCTTGTGAACCAGCCCATCCTTTGAGATAGCAATAGCATGTGTATTTCTATACCATTTATGAGCTAAGTGTTCTCTGAGCGGTTTTACAATGTGTTAGCTAATTGCCCCCAACAAGCTGGGTACTTATTTTACCTATCTGTGGAGCGATGGAAGGCTGAGTCAGCTTGGAGCCCTGCAGGATCGAACTCACAACCTTGTGGCTCGAGTACTGGCATTTAACCATTACGCCACCAGGGCTCCTGGAGATCTGCTGGGGGAGGCCCTTCTCTCTGTCCCACAACCCTCACGGGTAACATCTGGTGGGAACATGGGAGAGGACCCGCTGAGTGGCTGCCCCCAGGCTCTGGAATTCCCTTTCCCTACTTTCTTTTTGCAGAGAAGTGAAGACTTTCTATTCTGACAAGCATTTGATGAGTGACTGTGTAAGGCTTGTCTTACAGAATGCTCTGGATATTGCTAATTGTTGTACTGGCATGTGTGTTCTAATGATGTATGTTTTGAAGTGGTTTTAATTTTTTTGATTAATCTTGTTTTTATTATAATAACATATAATGATGATGATGGTAGTTTCCATTGGGTACAATTCTTTGTTTTTCCTTCCTGGAAATTCCCAGGGACTGGAACCAGTCCTAGGACTCCAACTTTGAGTAGGACTAGTGTAAACCTATTCACACTTAGTTAAGTGGTAGATTTACTAGACTACTCTTTTTCTAAATATCTGTGCAACTGGTTGCAGTTGTGCCTGCTTATTGTCCCCATGTGCAATGAGGGGTGTGCAGTGGCTGTTTCTGCAGTCTTAGTGAATCAGGTGATCTGCTGAAGACACTGATGCAATTAGGCACCATCCAAGAATGCTCTACTACATGTGAAATTGTTCAGTTGTGGTGATGCTATTATACAACTGAATTGAATAAGTGTGTTACACAATGGACAAAAATGTATATTCCCATGAATAAAGGAGCTTAGGTGTGCATAAGGTACCAGAATTCCAGCCACTGTCTATGTCATGGCTTTCTGAAGCTCCTCTTTTCTTTCTGAAATACCACTTGATTTTCATCTCTTTCCGGTAGTGCCTCATCTTCTTGGATGACCCTCAGGCTGTCAGTGACATCTTGGAGAAATTGGTGAAGGAGGACAACCTTCTCATGGCATACCAGATTTGTTTTGACTTGTATGAAAGTGCCAGCCAACAGTTCCTCTCCTCCGTGATTCAGAACCTCCGCACTGTTGGCACCCCTATTGCATCCGTGCCCGGGTCAACCAATACAGGGACCATCCCTGGATCAGAGAAGGAAGGGTAAGGCAACCAGTTTAAGAGATGTCCAGATGAATGACCAATGACTTGAAATGTAAGCATTGTAAAGAGCTGCACTGCAGTCTGATTTGCCTAGCACTGTGCACAATAGTACTGTTGACACCTTGAGTGTATCTGCAAAATTACATTGGTTTAATTATCATGATTCTCCTCTCCCTCCCTTAATGTTCTTGAGACTTTTAGCTTGGTGAAAGAGCTGAGAGTTTTGCTGTTATTATTGGCTACCCCAGTATTTCTTTTAAAGTTCTCCAGGAGTGAAGAAGGATCTTCAACCCATTTTTAAGAATGTGTTTCAGAGCACCCAACAGCAGATTCTGTGCTGGGTTTGTCCTCCTTCATTCCACAGAATAATTAGATACAGGTTCTGTAAGTTGAAGATCCTGTGGGGATATGTGGAGGATGTTATAACCACTGGTTGGCTGACACTTGATTGGTAGAACAGTGGTTTTCAATCACTGTGAGGGACAGGTATTACTGTTGTTTTCTTCATTTATATTTTTTCTTTCTCCCAACACTGGGATTCAGAGTGACTGCAAAACGTTAAAATCAACATACAGCACAGCGAAAAAATGTATTAGATAATTTTTTATCTGACATTTTTGATTAAAAAAAATGTAGCAAGACAACAGATTAAAATCCCTTTGCAGTCAATTCTTGAGAGCCTGTCAGAATGGAAAAATTTTCACTTTGTTTTAGAAAGAGAAGAAGGATGCAACTATCCTGGTCTCTCTAGGGAGGGAGTTCCAAAATCTGGGAGCAGCCCTTGAGAAAGCCTTCTCTCTTGTTCCTGCCAAACGTGCCTGGGAAGATTGTGCAACTCAAAGAAGAGCCTGTCCCAGACATCTTAAGAGCTTGGACAGGCTTATATTAGGGAGATGCAAGCCTTCAGATGACATGTGCCCAAGCTTCATAAACAGTTGCTCTTAAACAAAGATGGATGCACCTGATTTCAGGTCCAAAGCTGGAGGGCAATTTGCCTCACAAAAGTGATTGCCAGAACTGAGCGTAAAGAGCCTTGCCTCGTCAGAATATTGCCAGCTTTGCACTGACTACTATCTAGGGTTAGTTTAGTTTTGTTTAGATGAACTTACATGCAGCCTCCACATGTTCTCTTCTTTACAGTTTGTTGTTATAGTTATCCCTCAGTGACTTTCCTTCCCACCTTCCCCCTGATGAACTGTTTCAGTAGTCCAGGTGGTTCAGTCAGAAAAATCGACTGATTAGATTTTTCCAGGGCTGTATCAAATCCGCAGAAAACTCATAGATAAGGAGGAACAGTTCATCCTTCTAAAGTTGTGTGTCAAGAAGAAGATGCTTTTCCTCCTATGTTGTGGGGGAGATTTTGAATACACAACCCAACAGCTGAAGTGGCACAGTTCAAGCTGAGCTTGAGCAGTTTGGTTCTGTTGATTGCATCTGCTGACTCTAATTATCCAAGTATAGAAAACAAGGGTTACCATTTTGGTTTTAGGCCATGGGATAACTTGTAGGACAGTTAAACATATGAGATAAAAGCTTCATCTGCTGCCTAGATACAGTCCTGTCACAGATGATGATACAAGCTAGAGGTGGTTTGTTTGTTTTTTAGTGAGACTATGGAGACAGAAGAAAAAGCAAGTAGTCCAGTTGCTGTGGCAAAGTCTGCCCAAACTGTAAGTACCATCTCAAAAATCTCCTTGTATGCAGCATTGCCTCTTACCATGGGACTCTTGGAGCACAGTGTTAATTGTCTTCCCAAAGCCAGCCTGATGTCTTCTGAATGTTCTGGACTATAAATCCCATGATGCTCAACTAGAATGACCAGTTGGCCTAAGCTGTAGCCCTAATCAATCTGAATGTACAGCTGTCACAATGTATACAACAAGTCACTCACTCTTGGATGACACCAACTCTTTGTGGCTGGAAGCGTTGGCAGTCCCGTATTTCTCAGAGATAGAATGATTTCCTTAAAATGGCATTTTTTTTTCAAGAAAATACCAGAGCGGGCTTGTAATGCTTGTGTAGAGATTTATTGCTGTTTTACTGTTCAGTGCATTAGTGTGTTTTATAAGGTTTGTGCCTGAAAGGAGAGAAAGCAGGAAACAAAATAATGCCGTATTTGGCCATTGATTGCAGTTGTAAATATTTAAGTGGTACACTTCACAGCTGCTTTTGTTTGGTTTTTAGAAAGTTATTCTTGCACTTGCTCCTAGTCAGCTCAGCCTCACGTGGAACTCCTCAGTGATCTCTCATCCAGGGCGTGATTAAGTCCGGGCTTACATAGTAGCCTCAGTAATACTACGGGACTAATGCTTCTAGCCCATCAACTGGGCTGAGTATACCTCTCAAACAAAAATTATGGAAAGCTTAGGGGGCATTTGCAAGAAAACTAATGATCTTTAGACTTATGCAAGCTAAGTTTCTGGGGTGTGTGTGTGCGTGTGTGTGTGTTTTTAAAGAGAGGATCCAGTAAAGAGAGGGATTCTGCACAGTGCTAGGTGCAGTATTTAAGAACAAAAGTAATGTTAATAATTTCCTTGGTGAAAAATTAACCTTACCATTGCACTACATTACACAGAATGGAAAAGATTTGGAGTCAGTTCCTGCAAGAATACTAAATAAAGCTTTCAAGTGGTTAGAAGTAGCTGGATAACAACAAATAGAGAGGATCTGCCAGCTGCTGTAATCAGTTTTCAAATAAACTCTCTTCGTGTTGCTGTTGTCCTGCCCTGAACTAAAATAATTCAGCAGTTGCCAGACAATAGTGGGCGGACAGTGACTGGGCAAAAGAGTTGATGAGACATTTCTGTGAATTGTACTAACGATCCAAACTGCTGACTGCTACTATCACCCAGATGCACTTTGCCATGCAGAAGCTCTATAAAACTTTTGTGACTACACTTTTTTCGTGTTAATAGTTTCAGTATAACTTGAGTATGTCTACAGTTCTGTTATTATTACACATTAGATCTGTGCATGGTCTTTTGCTCCCCTAAAGGGTTCTTAAGGTGGTTTTCTTTCTTCTGGGCGAGGCGTACCGAGCCATCTTATTTTTCAGAAATGCATGCACTTATGTTCAGTCATTTTACAGTCTTGTTAAGGAGGAATAGATTTGCTGTCTGTGTGATTTGAGAATAGGTAGTTTAATGATTTTGGAAAGAGCCAAATGTGTGTCCATCTTTAACTTACTTGTGTCTGTTGTATTGTTGGCTTGTAAGGTAA
Source organism: Cyclura pinguis (assembly GCA_030412105.1). Lineage (NCBI taxonomy): Eukaryota > Metazoa > Chordata > Lepidosauria > Squamata > Iguanidae > Cyclura > Cyclura pinguis. The sequence goes on from CM059601.1 coordinate 5,495,000, forward strand.
CAAGAGACTCATGACACTTTGTAAGCTATGCTTTCATAAGGAGTTACTAGACAAGGACTAGATGGGTAAGGGAAATGTGAAAAGCTTTATTTCATATTATACAAAGATAGAAAGACTCAGGCACTTCAGATGTTTAGGGAGTTTAAATAACTGGTGATCTGTTAAAAAAAACTACAGAAAGAAAAATGTATTTGATTGTGCGAGAAGCCAGAATAAGTACAGGCATCCACTATTTATGTGACGGGATAGGAGCACTGTTGGAAAGTGAAAATCAGCGAAATGTGGAAGTGAATTGACTCAGCACCAATCTTTTTGTTCAGTCTGTATGTTGAGACAACTGAGAGAAGCAGCAGCACATGGTCACATATGCTGTATAAGAGATGCACTGCATGCAGTATTTAAGAGATTTGTGATGCTGAGGGAGCTGAGTGGATTGTGGGAAAAAGCAGTGTGTGATTACTTGTCAACAGTGCACTCTTTCAGCCCCTTTCAGTTAGAATAGATGGGTTCTAGTTGTAATTGGAAAGGATTGAAACAGTGGATCCTTGAAAAGCAGACTGTTGAAAAGCAGGGGATGCCTGTAGTAGGTGAATTCTCATACCCCAGTTGGTTGGCATTTGAACATTATTAAGATGCACTATTTGCTCTGAGGAACTCAGCTCCCTCCTTCTGTAGGCAGTGGTCTGCCATCATTTTTGTAAAATTCTATTTTTATTGGTTTTATAGGAATACAGTTATAGTACCTATATGAAAAATTTATAACAATGTCATTAGTATTAATGAAAGCAACAGTTCATTGATGGGTAAAGGGTTGTTCTCAGCATTAGAGAGAAATTCATCGCAAGATATCTTTCCATAAGGAGAAATGTGCTTTTGATGCTTGCCTTTATTTTAATAAATGCTGTTACCTTTCTGTTCAAAATGCCTGAGTGATTTATAATGAAAATGTTTTTGAGCTGTAATATCTGCCAGCCATTGCACTATAGATCATCTTGCTTTCCCAAAATATACAATTTTGCAAAAGGCATTTTACTTGTAAAAGACAAGCATTGGTATATGCAGTATGCCTGCCATATACGTATATCAAAAAATGCAACACGTCGCACCCTATTATAGTCAATGGGTGCAATGTGTATACACCCACTGTGTCCACTGAGCTAATGGGACATGATGCTTTGTGCGACTTCGCATTCATTCGTGTGGAGGTCACAGTAAGGGAAAGCCCACTGTAATCTGAAGTTAACAAATGATCAAGACTGATGAGAGACTTGTGAAAGTTTGCTGATCAATTATCTTTTTTGTATTTTTCTCTCTTTGTGTATGTCTGAAGAGCCCTGAGTCGAAAGATCAGATCCCCAAAATGATAAAAATATTAAGTGGTGAAATGGCCATTGAATTACACCTGCAGTTCTTAATACGAAACAACAACACAGACCTCATGATTCTCAAAAACACGAAGGTAAAGCTTTCTAGATCTTCTAGGATTTTGAGGAGATTTTTGTCTTTGTATGTCAAGGCTGAATAACACATCTTGAAATTCTTTGTCAGATTTCAGTGTTTTTGGTGTTTTAATTGAGAGCACTCTTTCTTTCTGGCTTTCTGTTTCTTTCTCCAGTGAAACTATAGATAACAGTAGATTACTTCTAAAGCTGAGAATTCACCACAGCAAAGATGGCAAACTTGTAATGGAAGTTGCAAAGCAGTCTGCCTTGTTTGGCAAATTAAGACAGCCATCAGTAATGAGGCTCATTGGAGGGCAGTTTTGGAAAGAGAATGAGGAGGAGAGAGCCCTGGGTCCCTTCTTTGGCTTTGGAGAGGGCAAACAGTATTTAGCAGCCCAGAGTTGTCCCAGGAGGAGGCCTCAGGATTCTGTGAAGGAGCTAGCAGAGAGCCTGATCTGGTCAAGTTCCTTCATTTCTGAGTGACCAGTGATTCAGTGACCTCCTGAAATGTGCCAGGCCAGTCCACAAGGAAGATATCTCATGGACCTCTTTTACACATGTGTTTGGGTGTAAAATGTCTTTCCTGCAGAAAATTCTGAGATAATGGACTGGAGCTTTTTGGAGAGTTGGCCCCTTCCCTACTTGCTTTGCCTTGCAGATGTTGTAGGACAAATCTCTTTGGAAGGGTGACAGGAGGCTCTGTGTAGCTCAGAGGGAGCAAGGTCAGGAAATCCCCCTCTGAGATTGTTTGTTGCATCTTTAACATCAAATCTTTCCCAAAACACCAGTCTCATCTGATTTTGGGAGCTGGTAGGGTCGGGCCTGGGTAACAGATAGGACATCACCAGGTAATACCAAGGTGTGACATGGCCTGCTTCTTTCTCTGTCAGACTTAATATGGCAGCTCCCCAGTCTGATAAGGTGCCCTGTTACTTCACACACAACTTTGCCTTCCCCCTTATAGCACCACCTCTGGGTAAAGGGTGAGGCCTTTCAGTGGTTGTTTAGAACCCCTTTAAAGTTCTGTGGTAGCGTGTTTTCTGTGAGTCTTTAAACACTCAGGCAAGTGTGTAGTTTTTTAAAAAAACCCTAATATTTATTAAAATAACATACAGAACAAAGTATTGGAGTTCAGATGTAGGTCAAAGCTAATACAGTTCTTCAAAGTACTTTTAGTCAATTTCCTTGTATCTTTAAACTCTCATATAAGCACCAGTATCATAACCAGTCCTTTGGCTACACTCTCACCAAAGGCTCAACCCCAATGCTTTCTGACCAGATTCTATAATCATTTAATTACTCTTCTGCCTCTCTCTAGGCTTCCCCTAAGAATTAAACTCTCACCACTCAGACAACTTCCCTGACTGACTGAGGGGCTTTATTCCAGAGTTCCTTCTCACTGAAGACTGACCCGAATGACAAGCACTGTTTGCCTTTCTGTATCTTTTCCTTTCTGCCACCAGCCCCTCTCTCACACTAATGGGCTGGGTTTCTCTCCTGAGGAGCTATTCTAGTTGCCTGGTAACCTGTTTGTAGGCTGCTCGGGCACTCAGGATAGCCAGTCCCCCCTCCCCCCCGATCTCCAGATAGGGCTCTTTGTTTACATACTTCTTTCTCCCAAGGTGGTAAAACTAAAAACCTGATGATGAAAAAAAGTAGAACACAAATAAGCTATTGCATTAAAGCCATTCATTTTAAAAAGTATAAAATCATTTAAAATATAATGTTAAAGTTAAAAATGTAGCAGTAAAGACGAAAGTACAGCCTCTCCCCATAATAACATTCCTGGGTGAAACCTGAAGGGCTGCAGCTAGACAATACACGGTCAGATGGACCAGTGGTCAGATATGGTGTAAGGCAGTCTCTTATATTCTTGTGTGGCTCATGATTTGAGAGGATACCTTATTTTTACCCTTCAGTCATCTCTCTTATGCAGGTGTGTCACTGGTTATCCCCCTATTTACATTTTACACTTTCCTGAGCTGTATTATCCTATAATCCAGCTTTCTTCAACCTGCTATTTTCTCTGTGTATAGGACTACAGCAGCCATCATCTGTAGCCAGCACAGGCAGCAACTGGGGTGATGGCAAATGTAATCTAACATATCTGGAAGGTAGCAAGTTGGGTGAAGCTGTGTAAGCTATGTCAGTTCTAAATAAAATCAGTTCCATTAGGCTTTCTTCATATGACTTGCTTTCTGTTTTTTTTTAAGTTATGGAAGAATTTCCTCACACTTATGGAAAGCAATCCAATAGCCTATTTTAAGGAATATTGAGAACATGAACTGTATTCCTTTAAAATATGCTATTGGATTGCCAATGTGGAATGCCGACGTGGAGTGCACAGCCGGAGAATAGAAAACACAAAATATGCTGAGGGCATATTTTTGGAAAGTGTTCTACCAATATAAGAGATAAGTCTGTCTCTTGCGTTATTCAGTTACCTTTTATTCGCCTTAAAGAACCATTTTTCAACATGTCAGTATTTGTATAGAATGCTTTTGCATTGCTCCAAATGAATTTCTCCTGCTTGGTTTTGTTCTCTCTTTTTTTTAAAATGATGACTCCTTGCTATTTTACTTCTCTAGGATGCAGTGCGGAATTCCGTCTGTCACACAGCTACTGTTATAGCAAACTCCTTTATGCATTGTGGAACAACCAGTGACCAGTTCCTTAGGTAAAACCATTTGGTTGGGCACCATGTGAACTTTCAGATAGTGGGAATTCATGCTAGGGAGATGTAATCTGAAAGTAGCCTTCAGGTGCCCATTCCTGGAAGTGTATGATATTGGTAGAACGGCTGGAGGAAGACTTCCCTGGAGATGTTCTGCCAGTCAGAGCTAATTGTGCTGGGCTATTGGAATGCTTGTCTCACTGACAAGACTGTTTCCAATGTTGGATCCACAGAGGAGCAAGAATTTTTAAGTATTTTTAACTGTTTGATTTCCTCCTTACTTGATTTCATTCAGGACAGTTTGTTTGCAGTTCAGCGTGTGTAAAAATGTAGTGTCTCATTTGTGAATGTATTAGTATAGAAAATATTTCTGTTCTGATTTACATGTTTGTGGCAATACATTTGACAGTGTTTGTGTCAGATGATCAGAGGATTCAGATACCTTTGTATACAAGAGTTTTAATGTTATGTTTGGTGTACTGCTCATCCCCAAGAGCATGATTCCCCTACAATAGTGTGTTTTGGATTTAACTGTTCAGAAGCTAGAGTTAGATCCCTCTTGACCTGTGTGGCATTTCTAGCCCAGACAAGACCTCCCTTTTAAACTAACTAGCCTCACGTATTTTTTGTAAGGATGTGGTGTAACTCTGAACACTTGGGCCAGGACAATAAAGTAAGTAAATATTTTTGGCTCATGCAAGTCAAGCAGCCTTATCGGAAATAAGCAGCTTGGATAATTTTTGGTAGTTTCCAGTCCAGTGTTTCCTTTATGCTCACTGTGTGAACATCTTGGGCTCAGAATGCAAAAGTTCTTGGCTGCTAGCATTGAATCAATCTCACTCAGAGCTAAAGCAGATATGGCAAAAGAAGTAGGGAAGGGAGTCTTTTTTCCTCATTGGCTATCTGTATCTAGTGTCAAAGGTGTGGCCCTCCATGTTTTGGTAAACTGCGTGCTTCATCATTGGTTCTGGTGAATAAGACTGCTGGGGTTTGCTGTGTAGCAACACTTGAAGGGCCACACAATTCCTGCCATAATCTGCAAACTGTTCTTGTGATACAAAGGTGTGAAAAACTTAAGAGGCTCTGTTCAATTTCCAGTATTTCTTTTTGCAGAGATAATTTGGAGTGGCTTGCCAGGGCTACCAATTGGGCAAAGTTTACTGCTACAGCCAGCCTTGGTGTCATACATAAGGTAATACCAAATTATCGTACCATAGAGTTGATAATACATTGTGTCAGAAATTATCTTCTTAACGCCCTTAGGCTCTACTGTCTGTGCTGCCAGTTCCAGACAAGCTTTAAAGAAGATGCTTTATATGTCTTTAGATTGCTGTTGGATGACAATAGAAAGTTGTATTGGTTACTCTGTTCACATATTAAAAAATAAGCAGGCACAATGTGTTTATGCTGTAGTATGAGAATCAACATGCCTTTGTCATATTAAATGTTGTCATTCATTTCTTTAATAGTGGGGTGGGTAACTTCTTAGTGGATGAGAACCACACTGCCCCAAATGATTATCTTGGAGTTGTGATTTGCTTCTGACCAGCTCCTCCTCAAACTTCCCTGCCTAAAAACGTACAGTTAAAAGTTAAAGAAGCTGAAAATGGAAATAACCTGAACATTGTGCTTTCTCCCATGCTTGTCTGTTCTTTTAAGGAAAGCAAAGCAGACATGGACTACAAGCCCACTGCAGTTGCCCACCTCAGCTATAGATCTATTTACATATGTCATTTTTTGTCTGAATGCCTTTTTTTATTCTTCTGACCCCACTAGAACCCAGATGTGTCAATATCCCTAAAATAATACTGTGTATTTGCTATGTAAGAGAGCTAGTGTGACGTAGTGGTTTGAGCATTGGGCTCTGGAGATCAGGGCGTGAATCCCCACTCTGGCATGGAATTCCAGTGGGTAACCTTGGGCAAGTCACCCTCTCTCAGCCTCAGAGGAAGACAGAGGCACCCCCCCCCCAAACAAATTGTGCCAAGAAAACCTCGTGATAGGATTGCAATAAGCTGGAAACAACTCAAGGGCACACAACAAACTGATTTCCTCTGTATGCATTCAAAAAGGACATATACACCTCATCCACCACAGCATTTATTTAGCATGATACATCTGCCTGCAAATTCTGCTTGGCAAATACAACACTGTGTACTTTCTTCTCCTCTTCTGCAATCCCATTTCATTTCCCTAGGTCTGTTGAGAGTGTCTCCCAAAATCCCAAGAGCAGATTTTCAGACTGTATACACATCTGCAAGAGAAAGAAGCGGCTAGAAGCTGTTCTTTTGGAGAGAGGAATACATTTGATATAACCAATGAGATTGTATCAGTTATCTTAAATTGATGCCCACCAAAATCAATGGGCAGGGGCAAGTCAGTTGTTATTCTCTGGATTCAGTAGGAATTACTTTCTGTCAATCTAGTCTGGATATCTAAATCCAACCCTATAGGTTGTATCAAATTAACCAGGTTTAGTTAATTTGATCTGGATCCAACCCATAATCTTTGAAGTCATAGAATCATAGAAACACAGAGTTGGAAGAGACTACAATGGCCATTAAGTCCAACCCCATTGTGCCATGCAGGAACAAACACTCAGAGCATCCAGCCTCTGCTTTAAAACCTCCAAATGAAGTGACTCTACCACAGTCCCAGGCAGCATATTCCACTGTCAAATGGCTCTGACTGTTAGGAAGTTCTTCCTGATACTAAGATGAAATCTCTTTTCCTGTAGTTTGAATCCATTGCTCTGTGTCCTAGTTTCTAGAGCAGCAGAAAAACTAGCTTGCTCCATCTTCAACACGATGTCTCTTCAAATATTTAAACATGGCTATCGTGTCTCTTCTTAACATTTTTGTCAGGCTAAACATACCTAGCCCCCCAAACCTCTCCTCACAGGGCATGGCTTCCACACCCTTCACCATTTTGGTGGCCCTCCTCTAAACACATTTGAGCTTGTCAATATCCTTCTTGAACTGTGGTGCTCAGAACTGGTCTTTAATAGAATCTTTTCAAAGTGTTTAATTGCATTTTCAATTAAGTGGTTCCTTTTTTATGTGGACTTCTATATAAATAACAGGATATAGACATCAGCTAGGAAACAGCAAAGCTTAAAGAGGTTAAAGACTGCATGCGGTAAGGCGGCATTTCAAGCAGAAGGTTTTTACTAGCTTACTAAAGAGCATTGGATAAGAGAGGAGGCTTGGAGATCTTTATCTGTGTTTTATTTCTTTTTTTTTTCTTAAATTCACAGGGTCACGAGAAGGAAGCTCTTCAGTTAATGGCAACATACCTCCCAAAAGACACATCCCCAGGGTCAGCCTATCAGGAGGGGGGTGGACTGTATGCCCTGGGACTCATCCATGCCAATCATGGAGGTGACATCATAGACTACTTGCTGAACCAGCTGAAGAATGCCAGCAATGATGTATGTACTGTCGAGAGATATAAAATTTCCAGAAATGTTGAGGCTATTGAGGAAAAACAGTTTTGGGGAGAAGAGAAACTGATTTTTTTTAAAAAAAGAAAGGTGAAATTAGCCTTCTTTACAAATTGGAAATCACTTTGTTTCATTAGAAACATAACATGTGTCATGCAGAATTTTGCTTGGCATGAAATTATTATGTTTGGTATGTGAAAAAAGGCAGCCATTGTGGTATACTGGTTTGTGTGTTGTACTACAATTCTGGAGACCAGGGTTCAAATCTGTGTTCCACCATGGAGACTCACTCTGTAACCTGGGCAGATCATACTCTCTCAGCCTCGGAGGAGGTCAAAGGCACATCCCTTCTGAACAAACCTTGCCAAGAAGACCCATGTTAGGTTCCCCATAAGTTGAAAGGTCTTAAAGGCACACAACAACAAGTGAGGAGAACAGTTTATTTGGACAATAATTTCAAATGGAAGTTGCTCTTCAGTTTTTAAAATTTTTTTGTTAAAAATTGAGCTACAAGTTTCTGTACTGTAAGGAACCTGGTTTTACCAGTTTATTAGGGGGATTAAAACTGGCAATGGTAGTAAAACTGAAAATTATTTTATGTCTTCTAGTCCTCCATAATGTTAAACTGACATAAAGAACTAATTCCCACAAAAAGAACTGAGAAAAGAAAGTCAATCCCAGGAGTTGTAGTGATCTGATACTGTACATTGTCTTGCACAGAAGTCTTTGTGTTACATAGTTCTTAGAAATAATTTTGGGGGAGTAAATACATGAATACTTTGTCTTTGAAAAAATTTCATTATTCTAAATGAAAGTATGCCATCACCCATTTTTCTCCTAATTTTTCAGGGGGGAAAAATGGAATGAAACTAGTTTCTTTTTTCTCTGAATTGTTTTTCAGGTCCTCATTTGTCTATCTCATATGTTGCATGGAAGAGGGTGCTTTAGAGTAGGAAGATGCTCTTTTGGTTCTGTTATGTAGCTTTCCTGGATGTTGGGTTGAAGGGAGAGATGTAAATCCCCCAAGCATATACTCCCAAGGCAAAATGAATGTAGCTCCCTGTTTCTCAGGAATGAACACTGAGGGTTTTTTAAAAAATATATTGCTGAGTGTTAGATTTTTCCACCATTATCTCTACACATTATACTTAAAGGTTTTGCTTAAAGATGTCATTTGATACCCTTCTAAAGCTGACCAATCAGGAGGGAACTGTCACTCCTGCCAGTGGAATAGGCACGCTCCTGGAACATATTTCTGCTATTTATCCGCAGTTCCTTTTTGACTAAGGAACCCTTCCACTTCTCTTCAAGGAGAGAACTATTGCTGTGCTTACCATTTTTCATTCCTTTTTTCCCCTCATTACTATTGTCAGTTCTTCATTTTTCTTTTGGTCTTTTTTTCCTTTTTCCTTGGTTTGCAAAAGTGCTCATCGTGGTAGTAAGTTTCCTCCCTTCAGACAGGCATTCCTTTGCTTGTTTTGTTTTTGTGAGAGTCCTGAGGGAAACCTGCTAGCTTTTCTAGGGCATTACCAGCTCGGCTTTGATCCTGTCATGTATAAACACCAGTATATGTAATGAGCTGTGGTGGCGCAGTGGTTGAATGCCAGTACTGTAGCCACAGGGTTGTGAGTTCCATCCTGCTGGGCTCCAGATTGACCCAGCCTTCCATCCTTTTGCAGATTGGTAAAATGAGTAGTCAGCTTGTTGGGAGCAATTAGCTAACACATTGTGAACTGCTTAGGGAGCACTTAGCTGATACGCGGTATAGAAATACACATGCTATTGCTTTTGCTATAACATAGATGATATAGAATCCACAACACAGGGTCCACTAAACGTTAGCATCTATCCATTGGTAATTGCTACCTGCAGCATTGTATCCGATTGTAACATTTAAAGTATCAGTAGGCTTCAAATGGGCAAGTGCTTTGTGTTCAATATCACTTTGCTGCAGGCGTAGGAAATGAGAGATCAAAGCAGGGAGGGAGAACAATGAAGGTGTTATGAGTATGCTTAGATAGGATAGAAACTTGTCCAAGCTCCCATGATGACAAGTATGTAAATAAAGTGAATCTGGGAAATTGACAAAGCTGGGGGAGCGATTTGACATGTAAGCCTTCTGATCAGTTTTTGATAAGCATGCCAAAATTTGTATACGAGGTAGAAAGCTTGTAACAAACTCTGATGCTGTAGTGTCAGCAACATTTTGATAATAAATGCTGGTAGTCCTTCTTTTCTGAAATAAATGCTTCTGCTTTGAAACTCTGAGCAAACTACCCGAATGTGGAAAACTACTGTACTGTTCCAGGTCAGCTAGAAAAATGATTGCATTCTGCAATAAGCAGCTGTGCAAAATACTAGAGCAAAGTGGGATTTTTGGATGGCGCATCTGTCTGACTTCCAGAGTTGATAGTGATTTTTGGAGCAGACCTTGTGAGAAACAAAAGTACAGGCATTTTAAACATAAATTTATTTGTTTTTGGTAGATTGTCAGACATGGAGGTAGCCTGGGACTTGGTTTGGCCGCCATGGGAACTGCACGTCAGGATGTCTACGATCTCCTGAAAACTAACTTGTACCAGGATGATGCAGTGACAGGTAAGCTACCTCTATTTACAGGTAAGCTACATGTATTAGTAATAAGAGTAAGAGCTGGTGTGGTGGTTTGAACATTGGACTATATCCGTGGCGGCCAAGGTTTGATTCCGACTTGGTCATGGAAACCCACTGGATGACTTTGGGTGCATCTCACACACAAACAGCTCCAGAAAACCCCTTGTTAGGTTTGCCTTAGGGTTGCCATAAGTTGGAAATACTTTGAAAGCACACAACAACAGCAATACATCTGTAACAAGTCTGTGCTTGGGATGTACCTCTTAATTCTTCAGTAAGGACTGATATGGTAGAAAATTCCTTCATGGAAAATGATTTCTAGACCTAGGAAGCATGTGAAGTGGAAGGCTGGGCTAGAGACCTTCTCCCTGACTTGCTGGATTTCAACTGTAGGAGGATATTTAAAAGGCACGTTCACCCTGACTTCACTTGATGTACTATCTGAAGTAGCAGGGCCCAAGCAGAAGCGTTTGGCTATTGCGACAAGTGAATTTGAGGCTAAGCTACAACCCCTTTGTTCCATCATCTAGAAGAGATGGGGAAAGAAGAGCACTCCTACACTGCAGTGCAGTTGCTTTCTGCTTTGTTTTGTAATTGTGGTTTCACTTTAGGTGTCCTAATATTTTTAAAGAATGGCGACATCATACAGCAAGTGGTTCTTAGGTGAAGGTTGTGAATAATTTTTCTATTTTGGTTTTTCACATGGGGATTATTTGCCCTATTTTGTTACATGGTAGCTGCATTGTGGGAAATCATTAAAAGCTTATGAAGCAAACTGAGTTTTTTTTTGTTCTTCAGTGCAGCTTTACTGAATATAAATTCAGATCTGCATCACTGGAGTGCAAAATGACTACAATTCTCATAGTTTGCTTTGGAAAGGGTGTTCAGTTTTTGTCACCAGGGGTCCATCTGGAAGTGCAGAGGATCACTGTTTAAGGGATGATACGAGTTGTCACATCACTTTATCATTTTGAAACTTTTTATTATCCTAAGACCTATTTTGAATCTTAGAGATGAATTGAAATGAATTATTTCATTTTACTATGCAACCGTTTGTCCTTATTCTGTATTATATGCTTGAGACGTAGCAAGAGTGTTGAGGTACCCTGTCCTTATTTTTGTTTTTTTTTCCTATTTAAAGGTGAGGCAGCTGGTCTAGCTCTGGGGCTAGTTATGCTAGGATCTAAAAATGCTCAGGCTATTGAGGACATGGTGGGGTACGCTCAAGAAACCCAGCACGAGAAGATCTTGCGAGGCCTTGCTGTTGGCATTGCCTTAGTGATGTATGGGAGAATGGAGGAGGCAGATGCCCTCATAGAGAGTCTCTGCAGAGATAAGGTGAGTGTATCTCTTCCTGCAAAATGGTTTGTGCTGTTTCAGAACCACTCAACTGTTCCCTTCAGAATTTACCAACTCTTAACCTAATGAGGCATCATAGAATCATAGAGCTGGAAGAGACCACAAGGGCCATCAAGTCCAACCCACTGTCATGCAGGAATACATCATCAAACATTTCCAACAGATGGCCATCCAGCCTCTGTTTAAAAACCTCCAAAGAAGAAGACTCCACCACACTCCCAGGCAGCAGCATATACCATTGTCAAACTGCTTTTACAGTCAGGAAGTTCTCCATAATGTTTAGGTGGAATCTCTTTTCCTCAGGTTTGAAACTATGCTCTCTGTCCTAGTCTCTGGAGCAGCAGAAACGAGCCTGCTCCATCTTCCATATGACATCCTTTCTTATATTTAAACATAGCTGTCATGTTGCCTCTCAACCTTTTCTGCAAACTAGCCATACCCAGCTCCCTAAGCTGCTTCTCATAGGGCATGGTTTCCAGGCCTTTTACCATTTTGGTTGTCCTCCTCTGGACACGTTGCAGCCTGTTAATATCCTTGAATTGTAGTGTGCAGAACTGGACACAGTATTCCATCTGGGTTGAACCAAAACAAAATACTGTACTTTTACTTCCCTTGACTTATGCACTATACTCCTATTGATGCAGTGTAGAATTGAGTTGGCTTTTTTAGCTGCTGCATCTCATTGCTGACTCGTGTTCAGTTTGTGATCTAAGCAGCTCTCCAGGGTTCTGGACCAGGATTTTCGCACCCTAAGTGGAAATGCTAGGAATTGAATCTGGGTCTTCTTTGTGCAACTTAGCTCCTCTAACTTCCCTGCTTGAGTAGTAATTGCTCTACCTGTTCCAGGATCCCATCCTCCGTCGTTCAGGGATGTATACAGTTGCAATGGCTTACTGTGGCTCTGGAAACAACAAGGCAATCAGACGCCTGCTGCATGTTGCTGTGAGTACTTATAGTTCTTGAGTAGAAGATAGGATCATTCTGGTTATCATACAGCTCTTTTGTGGGGTGCAAGCTAATTCTGACATTAATGTGAGCCATTAGTTGTGCTATCCTTAGTGTAAGAGCAGAACTGTGAGTTGAGCTTCTGTGTGTACAAGGGGCAAGCCACAGTTTCAAGCAACTTGCTTGTACTTCCTGTTTGTGATTTCACTCCTATTGCCATTGTATATTGATGTCTTTGCAACTGAGGCAGCTGCTTTTAACTGCAGTCAGTTCAGGCATGCTGGCAGCCAATAAGTAGAATAAACCATGTTTTGAAAACTCACTTCAAACCATGATTGCTGATTTGTCGGCTGGTCAGCAACTGTGATTTATTAGACATCAAGACAAATCATAGTTAAGCTTAATGGTGGTTTGGCTTGATGTCTGTACTGAGATTAGATATTGCAGTATCATCCTTACCTATGTAAGGCATGTTTCAGATTAGATATTACAAGTGACACACAAATTGAAAATGAGAGGTATACCCAGGTGAACATGCTACCTATTTGTTCCAAGACTGTATTAGGACTGAATCCAGTCTTGCTCTGTTTGAAAACACCCCACCATCACAGCAATTCACTGTTTAATTTGCAAAAAGAACATGATTAGAAAATCATTGGTGCAGGTTGCTATTTGTTTTCAGCATTTTGATCTTGTTTTAAATGTTTTGTTATTCCTTATTTTCATCCTCCACAAAAACAGTCTTGATAGTATTTGACTGCATAGAAGCCGTGAATAACAGGCAAAATATGCTGGTATAAATACAACAATGCATAAAACTTGGAAAACAACGAATTCTGATTTTTCTTAAATTGGAGTAAGTTAGTTGTTCCTAAGAGTATTTCCTAAAAATAAAGCAGGGCGGGGGTTCGTGATGCATTGGCTGTTGTACTGTGGGCTTCTTAGGCAGTAACAGAGGTAATGGCACCATGTGCAATTAAAGGAGCCCAACTTAACCGAATCCCTTTGCAACCTTCATTTATTCTGTCCTATTAAATATTCTTTCAAAATACATCAAAGTTAAAGCAGTATGTCAGAACCTTTCAGCATAAAGTTAAAAAGTTCATAGTTGGTATAAAAGCAGAAAGTGGAAGAACCTAGTTTTAAAAGAAACTTCTACAAATGCCTGCTCAAAAAGATAAGTCTTAGCACTCACCAAAGCAGGAGCACTGATAGATGAGACCAGGTGGATTTCCTTGGTGCTGTCATATAAAAGGTCTTGTCCTTCTTGCTTTCTTGCCATGTCCCTGATGCACTAGGGACACCACTGGAGAACTGCTGTATAAGACCTGGGTATATTAATATGAATAGAAGCAATTCTTAATTCTCAAACCTCAAGATTTAAAAAAAAACCTTAGAGTTGGGAGGCATTTTTCTTGCCACAGTGAGAATTTCAGTTCCAACCTACACACTGAGCCAATCTACAGACAACTAGGTGTGTCACTCATCTTTCACTATGTCATGGTTAACCAAATAGTGTCATGGGACATTCCTTATTATAATGCTTTATAATGGCCATAAAAAAGTACCTCAGTAGAAAAAGCAGTAGATTTGTTGGAACATTTTTTTAAACCTGGTAATTATCTAAGATTTGGGGAAATTTCTTGGACACTTTTCTGGTGACAGTGCGTACCTAGTTTCGTATGATCTGTGGAACTAAATATTTCAGCTTGATGGTCAAGGGCCAGACTGCTCTATTCACTGGCCATTTCAGACTCTTGAAATTAAAAGAGCACTTCTAACTGAGTCCAGGGATGCATTCATAACCAGTGCGTATGGTAGATGACTTATTTTTTCTGGTTTTCTGACTTCCATTGAAATCCTGGAGGGACTGACGTTTTTGAGTTGTCTTCAAGGAGTGCCCCCCACACAGTGAATTGTACCAGTCTGTCCTGAAAGTGACGTAGTCATGAATGACAGAAACACAGCTATTTTATGAAAGAGGGGCTGCAGATCACTCTCCAGTAGGAGTGTAAAAGGTGCTTCCAACAAGTACCTGTGTCTGGCCATTCAGGAGCCCCTGCAAGATGCAAAACTGCTTTTGAAATGAATGCCTACACGTTCATATATGTGAGAACCCCTTTCCAAAAGAGGCTGAATATGTCCTCTGTGATCAGGAGCGAGAATCATGCACCCTCCAGGTGTTGTGTGACTGCCAGTGCCGTCACCCCTAACCAGCATAATTAGTGATGAGAACAACTGTGAGTTGCAGATCAATATCTAGAGGGCTGTGTGATTCTCACCCTGTCCTGGATTGCAGGAATACCCATTTCATGGTTTCTCTGTCTTGTGTGGATTAAATTTTAATTTGTTCATCCTTGTTCACTTTGAAATGGGTAGTAGGCACTGTTTTAGAACCTTTGCTGCCTTTATGGAAATGAAAAAGGTAAAATACTTGTTGCCCACATCCTGGTGACACCCTAAGCAGTAGATCTGTGTGGGTAGCATGGGAAACAGTATATCATAGAGCTGGAAGGTGCCACAGGGGCTATCTCATCCAATCCCCTGTCGTGCAGGAATCTAGTACTGAAACATCCCTGAGAGTTGACCATCCAACCTCTTGTTTAAAAACCTCTGATGAAGAAAATGGTTCCTTCTGGCACACAGAAGCCACAGAGTAGAGCAGCAGTTCTCCAGTTACACCTCATGGAACTAACCAGTCTGGAAGGACTGATGTCATTAGGCTTTAACTATGTAGTTCAGAAAGATGCTAATGAATAAAAGACATCAAGCACCTACTGATGGATGGCATTCACTGTCCTACATTAAAGCATTATACGTATCTCAGAAATTATGTTGTTTCTGATATTTCCATGCATGTACCTGTTTATGCTGATCATAGCATCTTCTCCTTCTTCTTTAAAAGGTGAGTGATGTCAATGATGATGTGAGGCGAGCAGCTGTTGAATCCCTGGGTTTCATTTTGTTCAGGTACAGTTTCTGTTTCCTTCTGTTCTCCTGTTTCCCAAGAACATTTATCTGCAACCCTGAGGACATGCTGCTTCTGTTGTTTGTTAATGTGGTCTGGAGTATGTTATATCAAGAAGCGTAAGACTGCCGTTCAGGGAGGCAGTTCCCATGCTGCCTTGAGTGTATGAATTGGCCCTCAACTTCAGCTATATTTAGTGAGAGGCTACAAATGGTATAGCCACAATTTATTCCTGTAAATATTGTTCTAGTCTCAGAAGCTGCATATTTGTCCTGAGTCATGTATTTCTGGCTTTCTGGGTAAAGAAACAGATTTTCACCTGGTGACAACTAGGAAGAAGGGCTGTGGTGGTACCAACTCTCTGGAATGCTGCAGTCCTCAAATAAAAAAAGAGTGTGCCTTCTCTCTTGCAGCTTAAGTGCATAATGAAAACTTCAAAACATAGAATTTACTGAGCTACCATACAGTTTAAGTTTGGTTAACTGATGGTAATGTACAGTTGTTTCATTCTAACAAATAGTTGTTTTCTGGCATTTTATTTTGTGTTGTTTGAATATACAGTATGAGACAAGTCATAAATAAGTATTTTAAAATGACTAAAAGGAGCTACTGTTAAAAGCCTCAGATAAAATATCTAATTTAGAATAGTGAGAGGTCTGTTGTTTTCTGTCCTTTCCTTCCAGCTCACTCTGGATTTTTAAAAACCTGATCTCTCTGAACTGCTCAAGCAAACACTTGTGCAGATTCAGTTTTCAATTTATAACATAACAACTCCTGAGATAGCAAGTTGAGTGATTCTTGAAAGCACTTGAAAGTCAGTGAGGTAAAATTTTGGTGAAATGTTCTTCCTCTCTCTCATTCCTGCAACTGTGTTAAACGAGGCATTTCTTTCTAGCAGGGAATTAATTGCCACTCTTCTTCAGTAAGATAAAAACTTCTGTATAATACAAATGCTTGCATCCTGTGAGATTAGTAAAAGGCCTACATTCAAATAAACACCTCTTTCTAACTTTCTGCCTTCTGGAAATCACTTGCACGAGGACTTTAGTCGTATGCTGGAGATACACATCCTGCACACTTGTTATAGGGTATTGTTCAGTGTATGTTCTGATGAAGGGTATTTGTGCGGTTTGCTCCAGTGAGGCGAAGGCTAGATGTGCTCAACCTCGCTGTTACTCTTTGTGGAGTGGAGGGTATATTGTGAAATGCACCCAGTAGTCTCCTTGAAGAAAAAGAATCAGCAATAGATATCTTGAAGAAAAAGAATCAGCAATAGATATCATTCTTTGCGAATGCAGTCTGTCTCTGCTGATCTCCCTTTTGAGAAACTCTGTGGTTTCCTGGACAATGGTTGGAATGGAAACCAGTTGTCTATATCATGCTAATGTGATGAGATGAACAGGGGTGCAAAGAATAGTGGTCTGTACCTCCTAGAACATGTTGAGTGTTGAAGGTATCATTGGCTTTGCTTACTGGATGTGAGGTTTAGCACCCCTGAGACTAAATTAAATGAGGAAAAAGAATTCTCACATAAGCTTTCTTGGACTCTTGGCACACTTTAACAGATGTATGGAGTGAAGCCTCTGTAGGCAGACATATATACCTGTGTGTGTGTGTGTGTGTGTGTGTGTGTGAGAGAGAGAGAGAGAGAGAGAGAGAGAGAGAGAGAGAGAGAGAGAGAGAGAGAGAGAGAGAGAGAGAGAATTGTAAAAGAAGTATGAAACGTGGATACGATGATCATATCTCAGTGATGATCATAAAGAAACGAAAAACAAAGATGGAAGACAGGTTATACGTACAAACCAAGCTGACCAGTTCTGAAGTGGATATGCAGTTGTACACTTTTGTGAAATGTGTACTTTCTGGAGGTTTTGGGAATAATTAACTTCGATACAGAAAGGGAAGCCAGTAGCAAAGTGCAAAGGACTCTGAATAGTCCTTGCTTTGCTAATAAATCTAGTCCTGCCTTCATTTAGGAGAACTCAACAATATTGCATTGAAGTATATTTTTGAGAGGCTCCGGCGTGTGAGACTCATCTATGCAGTTTCAATATAACTCTTATTGGAAGTTTCCACTAAGAGTTGCCAGCAGTGGAATTAAGTTTGTGAACTCTTGTTAAGAGGACATCATTTAAATGAAGTGTCTGGGAAGTATCAGATGAAGGATGGGTAATATTTAAGCAGTGAATGCTAGTAACTTAGGGGAAAAGAATTGCAGTAACTGTTGTGGATGTAGCTTTTTTTAACTCTCCCAGAATGACTCCTTAGTGAAAGTTTTGGGATAGCGGTAAAAATGCCCTCAGACTTACTTGAATTGTGTCTGTGTTGTTTATAATGACTAATATACTTTTTTCCATGAACTCGATTAACACTCTGGGGGGCAAACACTGCTTAGGAAAGTATTAGTACTAGAATTGTAGTGTACCTGCTTTTTTTAATCAATTAAATTTATATTCCACCTTCCCACCAAAAGAGCGCACTAAGTGGCTGACAATAATAAAATACAAATAAAATCTCAAAATGCAAACATATCTATTAAAAACCCAAAACACAGCAGTGAAGAGAAATAAGCAACAGCAAATTGGTTAAAAGAAACGAACAAGAGTGAACCAATTAAAGCTATTGACTTAGTATGTAGAAGGTTCCAATGTCAGACCCTGGTATCTTCAGTTTAAAAAGGATGAGGTAGTAGTAACGGTAATGATATCTACCAGAGTAAACATTACTGAACTTGGTAGACCCATTGTCTAACTTCAGATCAATAGGTCCCTATGCAAAATCTTCTTGTATGTACTGCAAAAGTACATTTTCCTGTTGCCTGGATATAGGGCTGTATTATGGTGACTTCTTACTCGTGTAAAGCTCTTCCCAAGAGGCCTGTGGGAGTCTTGTTCATTCTTCTCTTCAAAGCATTACGAAGACTTCCTCCTGTGTTTATCTGTTGCGCTGATTGCTAGCTGCTTTAGATCTCCTTAGAAAAAAGAAGATGATGCATGCCAGAGTTCCAGTCTAGTTTGAGATCTAGAAGAATTCAGCATCTAATCAGTATTGTGGTTATTTTTTTGTTTTTGAGTATTTGCCAACCAATTACCTATTTGCTGGCGTATAAGACGCACTCCCCCTCCCAAGAAAAACTGTTTGAAAATGGGGTGCGCCTTATACGCCAGTGCATTTTATATGCTGGCAAATAATCTTTGTTGGTGTATAAATAGGGCATGTCTTGTACGCCGGCAGATATGGTAGATTCAGAAATTTCAAAATGATGTACAATAATATACACAGTACCCAAATATACAACACATAAATTTTGTGGTTAATGAAATAAGATGTTACATTAGGGACTGTTTCATGTAGAATTTTTGTATACCTTCAAGTCATTTCTGACTTTCGGCCGCCCTAAAGCGACCCTATCACTGGACTTTCTGGGGCTGAGAGTGTGTAATATTTCCAAGGTCACCCAGTGGGCTTCCGTGGCCAAGCAGGAGAATCAGGCCCTGGTCTCCAGGGTCATAGTGCAGCACTCAGACTGCTACACCTCTCTGGCTGTATAATATGTATAATAGCTATGCATAGATAGGTATGTTCAGCATGTGTCTAAAACTAAAAATGTGTGGGCCATATTGGATTTCTGAGGGGAGCTCTGAGAGACTGGGCCATCTCTTGTAGCTTTTTAGAACTAGAGCCATAAACACATCTTTCTGGCTGCCCCCCAGCATTCTTCTTGCACATTTCCAGAGCATGCCACGTATAATTTGTTTCCCCACTCTTCTTGTTTCTCTGTGATGGCAGCAGGTGTCTCTGCAGAGCTGTTTTGTCAGTGATGTGGCTTAGTGCAGACAGTCCTCAGTGCTAAGCCCAGTGCAGAAGGGCAACTTGTACTGTTTAACTAAATGCAGGATATGTGTGTCGAGAAGGCAAATACCACATGCTCCTTCCACACTTCCAGGGCACTTTTCTTTCAGAGAAGTTCATACGGGACATTTTTGATTTCTGATCTCACTTGTCATTGCAACACTCAGCCAAGTAGGAAAACATAATTGGAAACTCAAGAGTTTTCCTGCCAGAGCTTGCTGCAGTGTGTCTTCTGAGATTAACCATTTGGTTCTGTCTTCTTTGAGAATAATGGACTGATTAGGGTTGTCAGTTTCATCACCTGAGGCATGCTGTGAATCTACCAGTTTTACTTACAGGCTAAGATTTGACTATAGAAAGAAAAGAAAAATAAAATAATAAGCAATATTTGTGGAATACTTCAACTGCTCTAAAAGCTTTACATCCATAACTGAAATATGGGGAAATTTGTCAGTTTCTTTCTGTGTCATTTTTGTATGTAAACAATTCCTAGTTTTTGCTTGTTCAGGAGACCTGCATAGTAGCACTCAGAGATAAGGGAAAACTGCTGCATTGCTCAGTTCTGACTTACACGGTAGCTTGAGAGATGTTGGTCAGATCGTTTTGCATCAAAACATGCATGGATCAACTTTCTCATACTTCCCTTGTTGGAAAATTCCAGCATTCTCTCTCCCCCCATTCTTGGTTTAGGGCAAGCGAGGCTTAAGCATAGAATTTCTGATTCCTTGGCATGCCAAAGTGTTCTGCTAAAGTCTTGCTGTTTACCCTTGTGTCATTTAAATGTGTGGTTATAAATACCTTTTGTGTCCAGGTAACTAGATCATGTGACCCAGAGCAGTTCCTAGGGTCATCTGTCTAACAAAGACCCCACTTCTCAGACCTCTTCTTCTTTTTTATTTTTGCTGCTTCCTTCTTTCTGACCATGTTTCGCATCTCCACTAAATAGATAGTGAGTTAAGAATGAAGCTGCTGTCTTTATCTGTTCATTAGCTAGTTAGGATCCAGGCTGTCCACTGTATGCGTAATTGTAAAATCCATTAATAAAATGTTTTGAAGTTTGTAACCAGAAACTACCTGCTTTTTTTTGCTTTCTAAGTCAGCCTCCTTTCAGGGAAGCGTCACGGAGATTGAGACATGCTTCTTCTGTTCCTTTGCTAAAAGAAGGCTGATTCCTAACAGTTTTAGCTTACAGAGAATTTCCTAAAAAGTGTTAACACCCTGAGAAACTAATTTGCACCATCCCTAACTTCCATCTCAATAATCCTTCAAATAATCTGGTAAACTGAGTTTTTCTTGTTGTGAAATGAGAGACCGAAATAGAATTGTGAGAGAGGAGAGGAGCACGGGGACAGAAGCATCCATGGGTGGTTACTCACTTGCCCTGTTTTGTTCTCCTGTGTATGACTTTTTTGATGGAGCCTCTCTCTTAAGTTAGATAATCATACTTTCACGTGTCCCAAGCACAGCACATATACCATCACATTATAATCCCTTTGACAGTTCTGTAGCCTAACAGAAGTATTGCTATCCAGCTGCCTAGATGGGCCAGTGTATTGAGGCCCAAAGAAACTGATTTCCCTAAGGTGACCTAGTAAGTTCAGGAGAATCCTGTAGCAACTTTGAGATTAACTGAGAAAAAGAAATTTCTACCATAAGCTTTCCTGGACTTGTGGGTTGTTTCTTTTAATATTCATGAGTTTAACAAGATTCAGTTATGAGATTTTGATTTTTAGCACTCAGTGCAATCTTACACATCTCTGTTCAGCAGTAAGCCCTATTGAGATCAGTGAGGCTTAACTCCCAGTAAAATAAACCCTCCGCCCCTTTTCAGATGTGCCTTCTATCTGCAGAGACATTTCTTAGTGGCTTTGCTCTTAGAAGCTCATGGTGTCTCAAGATACTGCTCTGGCAGGTGTTACAGTCATGTCTAGCAGGAAGGTGAGTCCTGCAAGACACAAGAGATCCAAGGTGGTCTAGTGGTTTGAGTGTTGAACTGGAACGCTGAGAGACCAGGGTTCAAATCCCTGCTTGGGATTTACCGGGTAACCTTAGGCAAGTCACACACTTGTGGCCTCAGAGGAAGGCAAAGGAAAACCCTCTCTGAAAAAAAAATCTTCCCAGGATGATCCTATTTTTGTTAAATTTGCCTTAGGATTGCTGTAAGTTAGAAACGACTTGGAGGCACACAACAACAAGAGTCACAAGAAATGGGTTAAATAGAGAGAGTTCAGTTTGGGAAGGGCAGCAGACGCTTGAGAGACTAGAGTTTCTACTGCAGTATTTTAAAAGGGGATTTTTTGTTATTTTTTACCCTTTGCGTCACACTGGTACTCATGGCAGTATTAATGCTAGTCAATAGCAGCTTGCTCAGTTGACCCTGGAGAGTTTAAAAAAAAGGTGTCCAAATGACCAGGCAGGGAAGCTTTCAGAAGTTGTCTGCTACTGAGCAACATGGAGTTTTCAGCTTTTTGGGAAAAGAGGCTTTGGAAAAATCAAGAAAAACAAGAAATTTATCCTCCCCCAACCAAAAAAACCCAAAACCATTTTTTTCCTGGACACAGCTCTCTAAGTAAGTCCTCTTGGTGGATGACTTAAGTTGGATTCTATCCTGGTGTAGACAGTTGAGCTTGATTTCCTAGGAATGGGACTTTTTCCTTCAGTCTTAGGTTCTTCCATTCCCATCCGTAATGGAGATGGTTGCAGGGGAAGAGTGTTTATCTGAAGTATGATGACTTGCGCAAGTTCTGAGAAACTGAAGGAGAGGGAGGGACAGAGAAGAGAAAGGGGAACGCTGTGTGTTGAGAGCATCTGAGTAGCGTGTTTATTTTTCAGCAGCTCTGGCAACACCTTTCCTGATCACAGTCACAGACTGCGGATCTTGTTTGGCTGCTGCTTTTTATGCTGAGCTCATCTAATCATCTGACATGTTTGTAAAATGTTTATCATGGCTGATTTGAATAAAAAAATACAGTTTTAATGACGGTTTCAGAGATTCTGAATTTTAAAAGGTATGTGTCACAGAAGATAGAAGAAATCTTCTGTATACCACATCTTTGACAGCTTTTAAGACAAAAGTCTTTCTTTAAAACCTCCTTTGGTCTATTCACTTCAGGTAGCTCATAGTTTGGCTTTCTAGTGTTTTACAAACATTTCTGTTGGCATTTTTTTAAAAGAATAGTATAGAGGCATTCACATGTGGCCTGTTGCCATAATTGTAATTTCAACTTCCGTGATGCTTTTGTTTTATACAGTAAATGGAGAGCAGAAATGCTTTTGTTTTATACGGTAAATGAAGAGCAGAAATGGTTATTTCCTTTCTCTCCCTCCTTCCTCATCCTTTCATCTATAAAATATTTTGGAATAATGTATGGCAGGGGAATTGCATGGCCTTCCAAACGTTGCTGGACTGCAAAACCCTGCAGACCTAGCCAGCAGGGTTAGTAATGAAGGATTCTGGGATTTGGAAGCCCAACAACATTTGAAGGACCCCATCGTTTTTATCCACAGTGTACCGACCTCTTTGTAGTAACCTAAATCTTGATTTAAACAAATAAGTGGGGTTTTGCAGTTTTGACAACTGCAGACAAAATGGGCATGTAAGACTCAGTTTTTTTCCTGAAAAATACTGTTTGAAAATGGGGTGCTTCTTCCACATCAGTGTATCTTATACACCAGCAAGTAGTATTTGCTGGCATATAAATGGGGTGCGTCTTATATGCTGGTGCGTCTTATAGGCAGGCAGATATGGTAATGTTGATATTGAAATAGCTAAAAATTTCCTATATATTGGCTCGGTCATTAATAAACATGTAGACTGTAGTCAAGAAATCAGAAGATGATTTAAGATGTGGAAGGACAACTGTGAAGGAACTAGATAAGATCTTCACATGAAAACGTATATCATTAAACCAGGGCTTTCCAAATGGTGTGTCGCGACACGTTAGTGTGTCACCTGAAGTGTGTAGGTGTGTCACCTTCCTGAACTGAGAAAGGCCCCCTTCACCCGAGCCATTCATGCTGCCACTGCTCTCGCTGGTGTCTTTTCTTGCCAAGGGCGATGGCAGTCGGCCAGGATTGGGTAGCGGGGCTGCTTTTCTCGCTGCTGCCACCCTCGCCTGTGGGTATTGCAGATGGGTAATCTGCTAGTTTAACCTCCGGTTTACTAGTAAAACTGAATTACTGTGTTGTGAAATGATGCATGTCTAAAAAGTGTGTCACCAACATGAAAAGTTTGGAAAGCTCTGCATTAAATACTAAAGTCAAAATCATCTGTGGTGTAGTATTTCTGATTTCTGTGTATGGCTGTGAAAACTGGACAGTGAAGAAAGCTGACGGGAAGAAAATTATCTCATTTGAAATGGGATGCTGGAAGAGAGTTCTACAGATAGTATGGACTACTAAAAAGACGATGAATGAACCCTACAGCACATCAGGACTGCACTCTCCCTAAAACTCAAGGTGACTAAGCTGAGGTTGTCATACTTTGGACATATTGTGAGATGATGTGACTTGGTAGGAAAAATGATAATTGTCAGGGTCAAGGCGACAGCGAAGCAGACACGGAGGCAGAAGCTGGATTTAACAGCTTTACTAGTAATAACTCAAAGAGGTTACTTCACCAAATGTCAGCGTAAACAAACAGCAAGTCCCCGGAATGGCCAACTCAAAGCAGCTAGATCTGACTGGAACCAAAAGCCCACAATACGGGGCGCGGACTCACGGTTGGTAGACGGTTGTTGCCCCGTGCCCACCCCCCACAGCGTCCGCCTTAAATAATCCGTTGTAGCCCAGCTGAAGCTGATCACCTGTCCGTTGGCCCAGTTCACAGCTGGAGCCCCTCAATCTGTCGGGACCGAGTCATCAATCACTTTTCCCGTAGCTGCTGAGATCTCCAGACCGCCCCGTTCTCCAGTCGCCTCTGGAGGAACGTGGGGGGAGGGTCTGCTGCAAACTCTGGACTGGAGTCAGAAACACCGGCCTCTGCCCCTCTAGCGCAAACATCTGTGGCAGGTGCTGGCCCGGGCTCCGCGCCAGGGACCGCTGTGGAGTTGCTGGCAGACTCCTCCCTAGGCTCTGAAGGAGACCCCCTTTCCGAGGGCCCCTCCAAGGGATCCTCCCCAGGCTCGGAGTCCAAGTCCGAATCAGGAGCAAGATCAGCCTGGCTCATGACAATAATGATAAGTAAACGGAAGGCAGTAGGAAAAGAGAGAGGCTGCATTGCGGGTGGATTGATTCACTCAAGGAAGGCATGGCCCTTACTTAGTAGGACCTGAGCAGGGCAGTAATCAAAGGCCCCTCCCTAAACTGCAAACCCCAGGATTCCATGGGATGTTGAAAGTGGAATAATAGCATTATAACAGTCTAGTGCAGAAATGGCCTAAAACATTGGAACCTAAGTAGCAGTCTATCAATCTTTAGCGTCGTCTGCTCTCAGTGGCAGTCGTTTCCACAGGTCACAGTTGAAATAATAGAGTCAACCCATGCATGTTCTAGGGTCTGAAAAGCTGCTTTAAGCGGGTCCAAATGCTTAAGTGGAAACCCGGTGGAGGTCTTTAGATTTGTTGTCTTTGAAACTCAATTTCAAGAAAGAAATACAAACCCTGAGTCCTTTCAGGCATGTGGGAATGGTTGTGTGGATCTTTCGATCCCAGCCAAGTAGAACAGAGCCTAACAAAATGAGTACAGATGCTGAAGATTGTAATACGCTACTGAGCAATGTCAGGAGTTCCTGAACAGAGTTATGGAAAGCAAGGTGGTTGGTTTTTTACAGGTTATTAAATGAACAAATATTGAAGAACAACAGGGAACCTGGCTTAATTACTAATCTAAAAGAACTGTTCAAAAGGCAGTACGTGATTTATTGGCATAGAAACAAGAAAGAATTAAAAGCTTCTCACCTGGGCCTAACCAAGCAGTAGTATACTTTAATGAAGCTTTTAATCTGCCAGCCTGGTTTACCAGATACAGAATTTTGTTTAGATTTATTTTTTATGAAAAGAGGAAAGCATTGTTAGATTTTTGTACAGTGTGCCTGTTGACAAATGAGACCTTTGCACGTGACAAAAAAAACCCCCTCATGCTCTATTTATTAAAATATTTACATCCTACCCTATATCCAAAAAATTCATTTCATTTACAAGAAAATCAATTTAAAATAATAATAATTTTATAAAGACTAAAAATATATTAATTAGTTTATCAGTTAAAACCCAGACAATTTAAAACTGGTTAAAACAATTTTAAATAATACAGCCATAAGACACATGCAGTCTGGTTAAAATCAGTTAGGCCTGAAGGCTTTAATAAGAGGGTAGGTTTTAATAATGAGAATACTAATAAGAATGTTTGTCACTCAAAAAACAACCACGGATAGTGTTTGGTGGTTAAAATGATAGTTTAGTCCATGTTTTAAAACTTTTGTTGAATATGTTAAAGAATAATGTTAACATGTCAATTGTAACTACTTATTTCTGAGTGCTAGTCTTATGAAGGTGCTTACTCTGGCCCAGCTTAGATGCCAGATGTTGCTTTCAGAACGAGATCGCCTGCCAGTGTCCTGGGCCAGCTGTCAGCTTGCGTCTTCGCCCCGTGGCCCCCACGAACATTAATAATTTTGGACACCCAAGGCTAAAACTGAGAGCCAGCATGGTTTATTGGTTTGAATGTTGGCTGCGACTCTGAAGACCAGGTTCAGATGACCGCTCAGGCATGGAAACCTACTGGGTGATCTTGGGCAAATCACAATCTCTCAGCCTCAGAGGAAGATGGAGGTGTAAACCCCCTCTGAACAACTCTTTATTAGGGTGACTGTAAGTTGAAAATGACTTGAAAGCACACAACATCAAAGGCTAAAACCTAGCACCATTAAAGGGGAGTTGTATGCACAATAACTTGTGGAACATTGAAATAGACATTTCTGACTGCTGCTCCAGTTTTATTTGGGTGGCTCTGAAGAACTGTGGTTAGTTTAATTGTCTTATGCAACTGTTGATGTTGGATCTTGCCTGTAAAAGCACACACTGCAGTACTTTTTAGTTCAGAGCAGAAAACACAACAGAGTTTTATTATATTTCTTACATGCCTCATAAAACCCTCTCTTTAGGCCCTGTGGAATAGCAAAAATCGTGTTAATAAAACGATGGGAATCCCAATAAATCATTGAAATCCAGCACAGCATTAAAGCTCAATAAATACATACCAACACAGCACAAGCAGATACATCAGAAAGGTAAAATCAACCCAGGCACCCTGAGGGACTAAAGCAGTATCTGTAACATATTTAAAATACTTAAAGTGCCTAGGGGATCAAAATGATTGTGGCTTGGTGTGGGGCTATGCAAACCTTATGATGGAATGTTCCAAAGCCGGGGGCCACCACCAAGGAAACTCGAAGACGGTTTGTTCAGAATTTGTGGAAGGAAAGCTCAGGCAGTAGGAAATGGCTGTTTTTCCGCAGATTGCCAAAAGTTTTCTCAGGCAAGTTATGGGTGTGAAGTAGTCACTGAATAGCTCTACTCAAAAACAGTACCTGTTTTTAGGGCAAATGTTCTTTTCAAGATGGATAACAATATCACCAAGGTGGAAGCAGCTTCTTTTGGGCTCTTTCCAGTATTAGTGATTGCTTTTTGCACAGATTAAACACCGATGATCTCCAGGAAAAAAATGCGTGCCCAGGAAAAAAGGGGAAATTGCATTTTAAGAATCTAGCTAACATAGCGTCACCATGATTACTGACCCAGATGTTTTTGATGGGAAAGCGCAGATCAGATTCAAAGGGAAGTTAGAGAAAACAAGAAGTGATTTTCCAAAATCCACAAAACAAAGGACAACAGGTCCAGAAAAGCAGCAGTCTTGGCAAAATATTCTTGTTGTCAGAACGGATATGAAAGTAATCCAGACTGAAGGAAGGGTTATATGGATGCAGCTGGAATACTTGGGCTGGAGCAGCTTTTAGCAAGCAGGACTAAAGCCAGTGGAACATCGTGGTTCAAACTGAGGAATTCTTCTCTGCTGATTTCTAAACGTGCCTCCAAACCTTAGTTTGGGCATTTGGAATTTACTTCTGTACTTTCTGGCTGTTCTGTTACTTTTTTTTAAAGTGCTGTTGATTCTAGTTTTTGTTTTGTTTGGATATTGTAAGCTACGTTTCACATATGCAGCACAATTGGGGTCTGGAACTTTCTAAATAAATAATCATCTGGAAACTGATAAACAATAGCCTCAGGATTTATCAAACTATTCTGCTAAGTAACTGGGAACAGCCCTAATACCTAGCTTGTCCTGTGGGCAGAAAGAAATAGAACTAGTGTTTCCTTTAAAGATCGGGGAATGTGCCATTAGCCAGTTTGTGTTCCTTGCAGGCCATCATTTCATTCTAGTATTGGTGGATGGAACCTGCAGACCACTGCCTAATTTTCTGTGGCCCACAACAGCCCCCCGCCCGTGATCAGGGCATGCCTTCTTTCCCTTTCCCTGAAAATTTGTTCATTTATGATCAGTGGAACTGTGTGCAGGGGATTTTTCATTTGTATGGGGGAATGGCTAAACCTCCCCCTGTGAACAACCCTGATGAAAATTGGCCCAATCGTGCCTATCAACAAACAGCTTCACATTGAACCAAGACAACCGATCAGCAGTGGGGTGAAAGACTCAGCTGAGCAAGTGAACTCTGCAATTCCCATGATGTCTCTGTGTTTCTCTGTTTCTCACTTTGTGCTTGTTTACCCAAATCTGCTAATTGATAAGAGAGCTAACCATCACAGAAAAGGCATCCAAAGCCTTGAGGCCAGGTGTGGGAAACAGGGCACTTTGTACATGTGGATTTTGCTTTCCAGAGGTGTTCTGTTTGTTTGGTATGTGTGAGTGCATGAGTGCAGGTGGATGGAGGAGAGATGAGGAATGTACATGGGCAGATGGATTTGTGGGAAGAGAGACAGAAAATGGCAGTGTGGGGTATTTTCTGAAAGAGAGAAGAGGGACTCTTCCCCCACAGCAACTCAGATGGGTGGTGTCATGCCCCTGCTCCAAGACTCAGACAGGACCCTTCCCAACGGCCACAACACAGAGAGATGAAAGGGACATACAGCAGCCAGCATAGGCGAAAAAGGGCAAGCCCAGGAGGCTCAGAGCATTTATACAGTAAGGACGCATCAATTAGGCAAACAGCTGGGGGAGGCTGTCAGCCCGTGAAAACAGGGAAGGGGATGGGAAGAAGCTGTTGCGGACAGCTGATCTTATCGGTGGAAGCAGCATCTCTCACATATGGAGCCCTTACTTGTGTTCCTGGAAACCTTGACAGTTACTTGTGCATGGACTTCGGTGCTGGATTTTCGCTCTGAAATTTGCTATGGACTTGGACTGCTTAAACAATGACTGGCAACCAACTGACAAACTGTTATAAACTTTGCACATGGCTGCTGACGAAGGACTTTTAATTAGAGAGCTGTAAGCCGTGGCTGGCTTGCTGGCACAGGAAAAGTTACTTCTGAGGGTCTGGGACTATCAACAGTGAAACAGTCCATCACTGTGCATTAACAACGGATGAAGATGGTAGTTGTCTTCATGCTCAGGCATCTTACTTCAGTTGTGCAACTTTGCTGTTCCACACGAGGTTTGTGGCATACAGTCAGTGGAAAACTCCGCATACAGAGATTTACACTATGCTGTCCCTTGGCTGGATATCAGCCTGTCTCTAATAGGAACTTGGTGTAAGTGTTTACAGTCAGCACAACAATCTTTTCCATTTTAAATAAGGCATAGTATGTTTAAACTGATGAAATTTTAAATTTTCAGTGGATTATCACCTTTCTTGTTTCTTCTTTTCTGATTAAAATAAGTAGAAGTTCTTATTAAGACCAAGTTTAGTATCAGCTTAACAGAAATTGTGCAAGCTAAGAGTAAAAACAAAGTCCAGGCAAAATGTTGCATAGCAGAATGTGGCAGTTTGTACAGAGCAAAGGAAACAAACTGAAAATGTCTTGCCTGCCTTGTATAAAGATAAACTAATCTCATCTTAAATCATTCCAGCTTATTTCCCCTTCCCTTTTTGGAGCATTTCAAAATGTATCTGTCAGAAAAAAATGAGACACCTAAGCCATAAAATATAATTGAGTTGGAAGCTAATTAGCATGTTGGATAGAAGTAGAACACTTGGGGCTTTATAGTATTTTGTTCAATGAAAGAGTTATTTGTCATATGTACTTTTAACAACTTTATGCAAATACAGTTGCAATCGTCTGAAATAAATGTTCTGGAAGAATTTATTTAAATGGGTGCTTCTTGAGGAACAAAGTAGATCTTCATTTAAAGGGGTATTTGGAATGTGAAGAATCTTTTATAGCAGGCACGCAATTAGTGTATTGAGAGTTATATGAAAGCTGTTAAATGACAAACTGCATCGCTAGTGGCAGGTACCACGTTCACTTAAGTTATGTGAGAACCTGTGGGCCTGAATCCACTTCCTAGGTCTTAGCCTTGGTTGTGTGAGGTTCCTTGGGGACCACATCTAGTTCTTAGGGGCACCACAGTTTGGTTGATATCTCAGGGTTTTGTACAGGTTTTTTCTTCATTCTTAAAATATTGAAGTACTCCTTCGTTCTTGTTAAAGAAGCTAAGTTAATGCTAACCTTATGAAAGAGAGATCTCTGTGAGACCCAGTCATCTGCTAGGTTTTGCAAATTCAGGGCCAGGGCTTCCTTGAATCAGCGCAGCCTCTTTTTCCCCCCCACTGCCTTCTACTTCACCAAGCACTGTTGTCTTTTCCAATTAGTCATGTTGTCTCTTGATATGTCCAAAGCACAATGGCTTTAGTTAGTCATTTAGATGTTTGTAGAGAGCTCACGCTTGAGCTGCCTCTCCCAAGACTTAATTACAGGTAGCAAGAGCTTTAAGCTAAAATGTGGTCATATTTTTGAACCTACTCCTTTGCTTTTGTTCCCTGACCACCATTGAAATTTTGCACCAGATAACTTCCCTGAAATTGAATTTGGCCTTCAGACTGAAAGAGGCTCTGTACCCAGGAGCAAACTCTTGGTCCAACCCAGAGATCATCTGTTTTGCTCTGTTCCTGATTGGTTTGGGCTGGAGTCCTTTCAAGGTGGGTTTGGGTTTCTGGGGTATTTCAAGGGGACAGTTAACCTTTCTACCTGGCCCAAGGTGAGGAGCCTTTGGTATACTGGAGCCTTTGGTATTCGGTGGTATACTGACATGTAGCAAGCTTGCCCTTGTAGAGGGGTAAAATAACTTTCTTCAAGGCTGTCTGTAATCCACTTTGAAGACTTCAAGTGGGAAAGAAATCTTTGAAATATTTTTTTTTTAAATGAAGGAAGTAGCTTCTTTCTGTTTGGCCAGATTACTTTTGCCGAGGAGTGGGTCATTATTGTCTTTGGGTAGGGCATTTTAATTTCAGCGGTGCATGGTGCTGCCATAAAATGGAGCCAGCTTTTGGATACCTGTTCCTTGCCCCTGCCCCCTTAAGAGCAGTAAGGGACACACCACTTCCTAAGTGGCACGCTTGTGGAGGCTGTCGTTTTATTTATTTATTGAATTTATATCCCATTTTTCTCCCAAATGGGATCTAAGGCAGCTTTGATTTCTGCATGACAATATCGCTGTGTACGTGAGGAGTGGGGGAAGTATAGGCTCCAAACTCCACTTTTGTGGCCCCTGAAGCCTCCCCATGGACCCCCAGAGCTCCCAAACTAATTTTTTAGAAGCACTGTCTTGAGGGCAGTTTTTCGTCCAAAGACTTGCCCAAAGCCCCCAAATGCGGTGTTTTAGATCTCCCGCCTTTCAGGAGTGCCCCCAACTACTGAAAAAAAGGAGAAACTATTCCTCAAGCCAGCTAAAATGGTGGTCATAAATAACATGACTTTCAGTGTATCCAAAAGCAAAAGTGTACAAATAAATAAAATTAAGATAACTGTGTGACTCACAGAAGGGTTATAGGGTGAAAATTGGTGCCCACTCTCCATGCAGTTGCTCACCTTTGGTCTGCACACTGCTTTGGGATCCAGAGATAAATCCAAAAGTTTCATATGAAAGACATGGTTCCTTCTCTTCCACTCTCTGATGTCAAAATGACGTACACAGAACTGATTAAAATATATGCTGCTTGGAGCCTGGGCATATTAGTTTTTTTAGCTACAACTCCCAGAATTCTCCAGCCTGCATAGCCATTGGCCGTGCTAGTAGGGGATTCTGGAGCTTGTAGTCCCAAGCCTCCTAACTTTCCTACCTCTATGCCTTTTAAGCATCCTGCCACCCTGAACACACATGATCTTGTCTGATTTCAGAAGCTAAGCATGTTCAGGACTGTTCTGTACTTGGATGGGAAACCTCCAAGGAATATACCAGGGAACTCCAGGCAGAGCTAGAAAATAATCTTGTTCGAAACCCCTGTGAAGAGCCTTGCTCCTTGTCAGAGTTAACAGTACCAGGCTAGATGGACAAAGGGTGTGACTCTTTGTAAGGCATCTTCTTATGTTTGATTTCAGGTTCTTTCCTAACACTGAATTTAGGTTTTGATGTGTCTTTTAGACCTTAAAGCTGACATTCTAAGTTTTTGCGTTTTATGGTCCTTTTTCGTATTAAACAAAAAGACCAAAAATGGGCTGGTGTTATGTTGATGAATAATTACAATATAAACTCTTGTAAATCCCCTTTTGTTTATGTAGATAACTGTATCAGCTGGAAGATGAGAACAAGAGAACTCTTCTCTTTTGAAAGTGTAGTAAAGAAGGAAATGGGTGATGACAGAAATAGTTTGTATATGTGTATGTATGTATGTTTAATATGTGTGTGTTCTTTTAGGTTGATGATAGTGTCTGGAATCTTTAACTTCACGGGATTTGCTCAGTTACCAGGATGCTGTTGTAGCACATTGATTTCCATCCTGCCATTAATGGCTTGGAGCCAGTAATCATGTTGTGTATAGGAAACTGATTCCAGTTTTTTCTTGGTATTATTCCCAAAATGGAGCTATGTCTGTTCCAGTTTTGAATGCTTGAGTGGGTCATTGGTATCCATCTGTTCCCAAGCCTGATGTTGTCGTATTATACTGAAGGATATTCCAAAGTCAGTTTGTTGTTGTTGTTATGTGCCTTCAGGTTGTTTCCAACTTATTGCAACCCTAAGGTGACCCTGTTATGGGGTTTTCTTGGCAAGATTTGATCAGAGGGGGTTTACCTTTGGCTCCCTCTGAGACTTAGAGAGTGTGACTTACCCAGAGGCATCCAGTAGGCTTCCATGGTTGGGCAGGAGTTTGAACCCGGGTGTCATAGTCCAACACTGGTGTGTTTTCTTTTAGGTTGATGATAGTATCTGAAATCTTTAAGTTTTTAGGACTTCACTCAATTACCAAGTTGCAGCTTTAGCGCATTCTCATCTTGTCAGTAATGGCACAGAGCCATTAGCCATATCATATGTAGGAAACTGACTCCAGTTTTTCTTGCTGTTATTCCCAAATGAAGCTATATCTGTTCCAGTTCTGAATGCTTCAGTGGAACATTGGTATCCATCTGCTCCCAAGCCTGGTGTTGTGATGTTAGGATATTTCAATGTCAGTTGCTTCTTTCAAAATGATTATAACACTAAGCAGTTACCTAGGACAGTGCTGCTTAAAGTGCCAGTCTGAGAGTGATTGGCTGCTGTTCTGTGGAAAGTTTCCAGGAAAGAAAGGTACTGATAAATAAGGTACTGACTCCTGGCTCAGTAAGGGAAAAAAATATACTAAAAGAGTATACTCATTAAGCGTGCCAAAGCTTTCATTTTTTTTCCAGCAAGAAAGGGATTAAAGTCTTTCGATAGACTTTCAAAACACTTTGATTTGTGGGAAACACAAAAATCTGTTCAAAATCTCTAAAAGAAATCATACATGGAACATCAGTGTCTACACATAATCAAGGCTGAGTAACAACTGAATTGATAAAAATATCAAATTTCTGAAAGAGCTGTGTGTAGTACGATATTTTTACTGTGTTTTTTGAATTCAGCACCCAAAAATAGATTTAAAATCATGTACAATATTGAAAAAAAAAGAGTATTTTTCATTGCAAACCTCTGTTACTGGTCCTCCATGTTAGATAGCATGAGAAACTTTAGGGTGGGAGAGAAGAACCTCTGGTTTAGAGAGGAAATCTTGCCCGGGAATCCAGCCTGCGGAAGGTCTAAGGCAGCCTTACCCTGCTGAATAATTTATGTTTTGATTTGCCTTCCTATAATTTATATCCTGCCTTTCTCAAAATGGAACTCAAAGTGACATCCAGTGTAAGTTAAAACATAGCTAAAATGGTAAGTATTTAGTACAAAAGTTAAAGAAAGCACTGAAGATTGTCCCATTCCTTTTGTCTTCATTTCTACTGAGGAAAATATTCCTACCTGAGATTGTGGTGCTATTCCATGTAGCGTCTGTGTTCAGCTGTAAATGGCTTTTCTCAAAATGGCTACAACATCAAACAGTCCTCTTAAGTCCAGGGCTCAGCAAGGGAGTTAAAGTCATTGCTTGTTGTAAATTACCACAGTACAAAGAACCACTCCCTTTTATTAAAACTGGGTCTCTGGAGTGATTCCATGGAAAGTGAAGATAGTGGCTGGAAGAGAAAATTGGCATGCGTGTATGCACGCGCTCATGCTCATCACCCTCTTTGAACCCTGTCTAGTTATTGTAATGGTGGCGTGTAGATATTATTCAACTGTTGAAACTTGTTCTCATATTTTGTTCCCAATAAAAATAGTAGAGATTAAGTTTGTCAGTTTAAAATGGCACTCTTGCCTCTTAGCCCACCTGGCAAGCTCTTTTGTATTTATAGACTCCAAAGGCAGACACATAAAAAATATGTAGATTTGAATTTATGTAGCTTCAGTTTATCACCCTGAATTAAAAAGCTTCAAACTGTGGAATGCTTGTGCCTTTTCCTGGCTCAGCAACTCCTTTATAAAGTCTTAAGTTCTTGCTTTTAATTTTGCTGTTATGCAGAAGCCTGAAATTCTGGTTTTCTCTCTTACAAAAAATGGGCTGCTTAGAAAGACTTTCTTTACTGACACCAGGATGGCTTGCCTGAATTGAAGAGGGTAGAAGGCAGGCTACCTAAGAGTACCAGAAACTGAGGATGTGCGTAGGGTGGCCATTTCTTTCATGCTTGCTTGTAGATTTTCAAAGACATCTGGCTGGCCACTGTTACAGTCAGAAGGCTTAATTTGAAGGACATTGGCGGTTTGGACTGGGGCTTGAAAAAATTACTTTTTTGAACTGCAACTCCTAAAGCTTGGTTAGTAGTCATGTTGGGTAGGAGATTCTGGGGAGTTAAATTTGAGCAAAGGTAACTTTTCTAAGCTCTGATTTGAAGAGGTATTGCCATGATAGATCAGACCAGTGTTGCCATTGTTACTGTTAACTGCCATCAAGCGAACCAACTTATGGCACCCTCTGAAAAAGAGACTCGCAGGTCACCCTGGTATCGACAGCCCTGCTCACACCTTGCACATTCAGGGCTATGGCATCCTTGGTTGAGTCTATCCATCTGTAATGTGATCTTCCTCTTTTCCTACTGTGTTCTACTTTGCCAGGTATCATTGTGTTTGCTAAGGAATCATGTCTTCTCATGATATGTCCAAAGTCCAACAGACACAGGTTAGTCATCCAACCTGAGTGTTCAGGTTTGATTTGCTCCAGTACCTGTGTATTTGGCATAGTATTTGTAGAACTCTTCTACAGCATCAACTTTTGAACGGGTTGACTTTCTTTCTATCAGCTTTCTTCGGCGTCCAGCTTTCACAACGATACATAGAAAATGGAATATGATGGGATGGACAATCCTGACTTTGATGTTCAGTTATATATCTTGGACTAGAAAGTGGAGGGTTCCATTATACCAAAATGAAGTCATTACTGTCGTGTTTTTGCCTTTCTTGATGGATGTGCTAATTCAAGGGCATTGGTCAAAGAGAAACAGCTGGATAATTTTTAGATGAAGTCATGATATCTAACAAGACAAAGCAGAAAAGACGATTAGATTAGAGTCTACTGGTGTGTCTCTGGATGATTTGCAGTAGAAACACAAGAGTTTGAGTCCCAAGTCTCCAACAGTAGCAAGAAATAAAAGGCCACCTCATCCCAAATTTTCATCCCAAGCTGATGTTAATGTACAACATTTTTCTACTGTCCGTTGTTTTGTGCCTCTGTCTGTTTTGTCATTCTTTGAGTACTATTAAAATAATGAAATAGGCCCCACAAGTCTAAAGTCTGTATAGCTTAGCTGTTACCTTGCAATTGCAGAGGTGACTGACGTTTCAGAATTCCATCTGAATGCATTCACATGATGGTTTGAGGATCACTTCAGCTGCTGAGCAAAGAGGTTTCCAGCTAGTAGACAAAAGGGTTTTTTATTCAAAACAAATCCACATGAATAACTTCAGAGGGCGAGCAAGGGAGCTCCTGGTCAGTCCACAGTTTTTAGTCTCCTTCACTTTCAACTCCCTCTGTTCCTTGGATTACTTATTTCATTGTCCAGTAAAAGCCAACTTCTCCTGAGGCGTCCCTGCCACCAAAGAGAGAAAGTTATGGCCAATTTCGGTGGCTCACTGCTTTTCTTTGAGACTTTCACCCTCTCTGCTACCCACCCTTAATATATAGGTGATGTGACCTGCTGTAAAGTTTACCAGCTGTGCATAGAAAGGTAACATGTCAAACTATCACTGTCCTTTTCCATGGATAAATGAAGTCACTTAACAGCTAAGTGTTCTGATGGATATCATGCTAATTTTTCTGAGTTGATGGATCACTTTTTAAATACACTGGGGCCTCCATTATTCTCCCTAATGGGCACTTATGTGGTGCTCTACAGGAAGCAACAACAGAGACAATGACAAGAGAGTCTGCAGTTGGAATTGTATTTACAAGATAGTGCAAATAAAATCACATTCATTTGTTCCAAAGCTTTAATGCCAGCCAACCGAATTAATGATTTTCAATTTAAGGGTGCTTCATTGAGGTTGCAGTAAGAGTTTGTAATTCATCAAGGTCCAAAGTAGTAGAGCCTGTGCTTTGCTGTAGAGGTTCTACATTTAATGCTTGGCATCTTCAGTGAAAAGAATCATATTGAAGCAGTACTGGGAAATGTGATTTCCTGAGACTGTTATGCACTGTATATCAGAGAAGATAATACTGGGGGGAATAGACCAGCAGTCACTTCCAGTGTTATTGTTATCATAGATGTAGTAAAGGCTGAGATATGTCTCGTTCTTGGAAGTGGATCCCCATTCTGAACTAATTCTTCCATTTAGAAGAGCTTCCCCTGCCACATATTTTGGACAGTATCTCCCAGCATACCTTATAATTTGCATACTGGGTAGGGCTGAAGAGACTTCTAGGCCAAACATTTATGTCACATTGGGAAAGGTTGTTCTAGATGCTTCCAGTCCTGCAACAAGCATTTTTTTTGAACTGTGATTGTGGAGGTCTTTCTATGCAGCACTGTGACAGATACAATGCCTGCATATGGGCTTTCTGTGGGTTACAACATTTGGATATGTTAAGTCTTTCTTTAGTATGTACTTCTCCTCCTTTCTCTCAGCACTTATACCTTCCCTTGTTCTGCAACTGGCAAAAGGCCCTCCCTTCAGTAAAAATTGTATGGGGATTTTTCAAGACTTCATCTCTGTTAAAAGTCCTCTGTGATATTGCTCTAAGTAACTGACTGAGGTGTTTCCTATAAAGTCCATCCTCTGTATAGCACAAAAGGCCTTCTTTTAATAAGGAGCAGAAGTAGGAAAGAGGTGAACGATACTTTAACATTTAAAAGCATACAAAAAGAGTTTAAAGTCAGCCGTTCATTTCTCTGTGTGAATGCGGCCCAAATTACTGCCCCGATTATCTTTCTTATGGTCCAGTTTATCCCAGAGACAAGGGGTGGACAACTTCCTTGTGGCTCTCCAGATCTTTCACAGACTACACTGCTTTGCTGCCATTACAGTTGTTGGCACCTTCTGATTTCTTTTGATTTGTGTGTCCCTGGAGTGTACCCACCACACAGTAGGGCCCAGTGGGCTGACAGGGCAAGACTGTCTCCTTCCCATCCAGAGGAGATGCCTGGGAGATTGTTTTCTCCATCAGCACTACCAAATTTCGAGTAGTTCGTCCCCCTGCTGATATAGAAATTTCACAAGATTAGATCGTACTGAAGTGATCAGACTGTGCTTTTTCAAGAACTGCAGAACTTGGTTATATTGCTGCATTGGAGAAAATTATATTGCAGCATTGCAGAAACATCTCAGATGTGCCGAAGGAATTGGAAAGAACAACGCTGCAGTAATAAATTCTCCACAGCATGGCCCTCATCTTAATTCATTAAGGTGAAGTCAGGCATTGTTTTAATAGACTACAGCTGGTTGGCCTTTGGATTGGATTTATGAAAGGAATTTTCTGTAAGGAAGCATTTGAAGACCTGTGGAACATCAGTATGGATACCTTTTTTTGTAGTGGTCTGTTTGTGTGTACAACAAATGCTTACTCAGTTGTAGAACTGTAGAGGACAGAGAGCTGGTTTGCTTATCTGAACTAATACTTGAGTCATTTTCAGTAATGAATGGCTAAGTACCA
The DNA here is from genome assembly GCA_030412105.1 of Cyclura pinguis. Taxonomy (NCBI): domain Eukaryota; kingdom Metazoa; phylum Chordata; class Lepidosauria; order Squamata; family Iguanidae; genus Cyclura; species Cyclura pinguis. The sequence continues at coordinate 5,532,890 of CM059601.1, forward strand.
TGTAGCTCTTTGAGAAGGCGGCAGCAACAGCATGCAAATATCAAATAATAGGCCCCTCCCCACTCGCAAATGCCATGTGCAAAAGCTTTTGAAATTGATGAAGGGTTGAGAAGGTGCTTGTGACATGCTGTGGAACGCTCAGCATGGTATAGTGGTTTGAGCATTGGAGTGTGACCCTGGAGACCCGGATTTCATTCCCCACTGAGTGACGTTGGGCACACCACACAAACTCAGCCCGTGATAAGTTTGCCTTAGAGTTGCCATAAATCAGACATAATTTGAAGGCACGCAACAGCAACAGTGGAAAGCCCAAGAGAAAAAGTGGCATGAGAACCTAAGCACTTTTTTCGAATGTCAGCCCTTAAATTTTTGGGTTGTGTTTCCTTGTTGGGTCACTGTAAACATTTTCATTTTCATTATTATTGTACTCCCCATTGATCTTAGCAACTTTCAGATATATTTCCCATATAGATTTTTTTCTTGCAAAAGTTGCAGTGAATTAAAAAAAATGAAAATAAAAATTCTTTTACCAGTGAAATACACTTCAAACCCTAAAGCTGAAAACAGTACAGTATAATGAAGTACCCTGTGTTGGACCTGTCAAGACTTACAACTCTAGTTATTAGGGGGTTAATTGGTCTATTGGTGTTATAGAGGACCTTCACCTGCTACTGTTATTGGAGGCAGGTGTAAAGGCCCTATAAGAGTAGCATTGTTTTAGTGGACTCTTACTTCCGCTTCCTGATTTGCTGTTGCTGCAGTTTGTATCATATCCTGCTTCATTGTGATAGTATTGTGATTATATTTTGATATATTTTGTATTTTAACTTGCCAAACTGGCTCATGTTCTCTTTTAACCTTTTGTATATTAAGAATCTATATGCTATGCTTAATTTTAACTGGAGTATATAAAAGACTATTTCTCTTTTTTTAATTTGTCTTCTGAATTCCTTTTTTATTTACAACACCCTGCACTTCATCGCTTCCACTTCCTTCATGCAGAGTTTCTTTAAAGCCCACCAGAGTGTCTTATGAGTCACAAAAGTGTGGGAAACTTCTAGCATCAGAGTTCCAAGGGGCCCTGTGGGTCATCAGGTCCAACCCCCTGCTCAGTGAAGGATCTTCGGCTAGAGTGTCTCTGGCAGTTAGAGCATCCCCAGCAGGTACAAATGGTCGAGTACGAGTATAAATTATTTACTTAAATATACTTAAGAATGTCTTCTTTGACTTATCCTGTAAGGTGCATTTCAAGATCTAATGAATTATATTTCCATCTGATTCAAATACAGACCCATTGAGAAACAGAATCATTTGCATCTGCCATCTGACAAGGCAGAAGTTATAAACAGTGAGCATAAGTCCAGAAGAGCACTGTGCAAGGAAAAATGTTAAATCTTTGAGATATGGTTCTTTTTAAGCAGGTAGTACCTTTGAGAAGATGAAATGATTGCAAAAGTCTTACATCCTCTTATAGCTTGGCCTCTGTAGCTTTGTCCCTTGGTTCTCTCTTTTTTTAAATGAGCACTCTGAACACTTTGTGCAAATTACACACTTGTGAGAGTTTGTTAATGTATTGCCTCTTTGATGTTCTATTCTACTTGAAGAAAAATACGCCTCTTCTACGGACTGCTCATCTGGTATTAAGTGCCTAAGTTTATGAAATTTCAGTAGTGACACATCCATCCTTGTTTTAATTGAGGGCCCACCTCTGCTCAAAGGATGGGTGCTGAGGTTCCTGGGCCAGTCCTAATCATCTCTGGAGAAATGTATTCTGTTCAGTGCTCTAATGCATATTTCATTATCACCCCATATCTTCAAACCATATAATATCTGAGAAATCACTTGAGCCTGGACTGTTTTCAAGAGCTAGAATTAGTGTTTCCCTACTGCTTGCATAGAAAAAAATAATCAAAATAACTTCACTTTTCTAGTTGGGTTCTACAGTGTTTCTAGGATAAGTTGACTTCAGAAACAATGCTCAAGTACCTAAAATGAAGTGGGCAGTATGTGTGAGTCCAGAGGTCATTTTGCATTAGTCCTAACCTTGGAAGCCCCAACCTCTGCCTTTTTTGAGCCCCCAAATGGGAAGTCATACCCCAAGAAGCCTGGTGGGGTGTGTGCGTATTGAGGTCATTTCAGAATAATTTCTACCTGGTCGCTTCTGTATTTCTGAAAAGTACTTCTTATGCTAAAAATTGGGAAGAGGGCTCCATAAAAATTGCACTGAACCTCACAAGGTCTTCTGGGGTGTGTGATGTGCAATTTGGGGAGAGGAATGGGGACAGGTACATGACCTCTGCCATGATTCTCTCCTCCCAGCAGCTCTACAGCCCTGTTCCATGTGTGTCTGCCATTTGTATTTAAGTAAATAGCGATGACCTGATATTATTATACATTTACAGTGACTTAGCTTTTCTTCCTAATAGTGTGTGATAAACCTTTTAAGAAGTTTTGTCATTTTGTCAGGTCTACTGCAATCAGAGATTCCAACGCTAAAGCTTAGATCTAACATGACATCAGCACAAACAGAGAACTTTCTTCCCCTCAGTCTTTAAGTACAAAACTGGGCCTAGGTGATTTTCCAGTCATCTGCAGCAGATCATGGAAGGTGCAGTGCAGAAGGGAAATGTCACTGTTTGATTCCACTGCCACAAGTCATTCCATCAATGTAGGTCCCTTATTGCACTTAACCTATGTCATCAACAAATGTTGAGATCCAAACTTTTCCTGCTGTATATTCATCAATGTATTTCAAAGAGTTAATGTTAAAATATTGATAGGTACTGCAGTTTCCCTGAGTGTCTGGGAAATACCTACTCTGTGTGGGGCTGGGGAGGAAGGGGAGATTTTTAAAGACCTCTGGAGTATAGCATTTGAAGGCTTGACTGTTTTGGGGGATAGTAGCCCCCTGCTATCCCATAGCTCTTTTGGTTGCTCTGCATATTTTTAGGTGGGTCAGGGAATTAATTTTACATCCTAGATGGTTTTGTTTTCTGGATTTAAAAGAACAATCTGACAATCTGTGCCTGAAGCTAGGGGTTCCAGAGATACGGACCAGCCCACAAGTTCTGCCTTTGAACTTTCAGGAACATTGGGAGTGATTTGAGACAGTGTAGGACTAAACAGACCTTCTGTGTTAGTTGAGTCAGCAATCCTTGACACTATTTCCTTATGACAGTTGATCTTGGGTGTTAGGAGCAGGCTAAGGCACAATTTCCTGGAGTGGGGACTGGGCATCTGTGGTCAGGGATAAGGAGGCAGAATACGCTGGGCAAACTGAACAACTTTGTGCAGCTTCTTTACATAATGGGAATTACACATTTGAGCTAGGACTTGGCTTTTGAAAGGTAACAGACATGTCTTTGGACAATAACAATAGAAAAGAAAGCTGCAATTGCTTGCAAGTTTTCAACTTGCTCCCTTGTAAAACAGTTGTATGCTCATTTAGGAATATTGTGCTCAAATCCTGAAGGGTCTTAAGATGTACATTTTGTTACAGGCATCTGTCAGTTAGCAAAGTCTCTGACAAAGAAGCTCCTTTCCACAGAATTTTCTTATGACTGCCTAGACTCTCTTTTCCATCTCATTCCCTGTTCAGTTGGAATTTTTTTTGGAAACATCAGCATTGGGAATATAGTGAAGGAGGGCTACAGAAACACAGAATAGTTATGTTGAGTTGCAGTGGTATGTCTGCACTAAATAATGCAGTAAAGCTGGGAAATAATTGGATAGTACTGTGGCTGATCCTTCTGTAGCTGTGTGTGCCTGCCTACATCAGGCAAGGTAAGCAGCAGCTGCATTCAGAATCCTTACAGAAAATGTATGAACAGCAGAAAGGAGATTGCATAAAAAGATCATAAGAAAAGTGGAGGCTGGTGAAAGGAAAAGTCATCCCTGAATATCTTTTGGGAAAAGCAAGTTCATACTATTTTTATTTGCTTAATCTGGCCTTAATCTGTGTATGACTTCACACAAACATTGTTCGTTTTGAATAAAAGGTTTGCTGAAACATGTTGAAATCATCTTGTTTGTGGTGTAGGAACCTGTCCCTATTCCTTCCATGTTATTTCTTCCTAGCCATGTTTAAATATTTGAAGGGATGCCATGTAGAGGAGGGAGAGGGCTTGTTTTCTGCCGCTCCAGAGACCAGGACAAGGAGCAATGGATTCAAGCTGCAGGAAAGGAGATTCCACCTGAACCTCAGGAAGAACTTCCTGACAGTCAGGGCTGTCCGGCAGTGGAATCTGCTGCCTCGGAGTGTGGTGGAGTCTCCTTCTTTGGAGGTTTTTAAGCAGAGGCTGGATGGCCATCTGTCGGGAGTGCTTTGAGGGTATTCCTGCATGGTAAGGGGTTGGACTGGATGGCCCGTGTGGTCTCTTCCAACTCTACATTTCTATGATTCTATGATTCCTCTAATACCAAATCTTCTACTAAAGAATTATGCCCATTTGTTAACTGAAGTATGCCTGTACTAAATTTAAGCATACTTGTATAGAGGTCTTGATAACTGAACAAACTTCTCTGCATGTGCGTTGCAAGCCATGCCCATTTACATAAAATGGGAGCATACAAGATAAGACTTGTCTGCTTTTTATCATAGGAACATAAGAAGTACCATGTCAGATCATACCAAAGGCCTACCTGATCCAGAATTCTGTTTGCACAGGGCCAATCTGTTGCCTGCAGGGAGCCTGCCTTCAAGGCATGGGTGCACCTCCACGCTATCTTGCGCTCCTGAGCAAAAAGGCGTACACAAAGGCATATTGTTTCTGTTACCAGGGGTGACATGTAGGCATCTAGACTAGTCACTATGGATGGCCCAGACCTCTATGGGGTTATCGAGACCCCTTTCAGAACCATCCAATTTGGCAACTGTTGCTATATCTTGTGGCACTAAGTCCCACAGTTTAACTATACATTGTGTGCAGAAGTACTTCAATTGTCCTGAATCCTCCTCCGTTTGCCTTCAGCTGACAACCTGGGGTAGAGATTATCTAACAGAATTGTGCTTTAGAAAGAGAGGGGTAGGGGGAATCTGATATCTGAGACGTGAGAATTGTCATAGCTGGATTTATTTGAACTCCTCCATTTATAAAGTACAGTGCTCAGATACTTGGATTTTTGTTGTTGCTGTAGTAACAGGTTAAATTACTGTTACGCTGGAATACATGGAGGTGGTCCTAGGACAAGAAAAGCCTCCTTTTCTATAGGAAACAAATGGCTGAAATTATAATTAGGATTCTTATAAATAACATGGAAACCACAAACATATACTCGCATTTGTCAGTGGGCTTTGGCTGTGGCTTGTTTTTTTCATCCAGCTATACATAGCTGACTTGTTCTTCTGTTTTATCCACTTCATTCTCTGTAAGTAGCAATGTGTCTAACAGGATGGCTGACGAAGACTGGATTGGTGAGCTACAAAGCTTATGGGTTTGGTACATGACTGGGTTAATCCCATTTCGCATTCCATGGTGCATCATAAAAAGCTTTGAGTTCTCGGCCACAGAGTTTCTGAATGAGAGCCTGCTGGAGCATTTCCGGAGGGGATTTCCGGGAGTTGAGGTCTGGTAATTGCAAGTGATGTACCTGCCGAAAGCTTCTCGAAACGTTTTATTGAAAAGGGTGTAGACCAGTGGATTCACACCTGACGAGACATACCCTATCCAAACAAATATCTCCATGAGGGTTTGAATGAAGTCTTCACTACAGGATTTGCACAGAACAGAAGTGATGTTGGTTATGAAGAATGGACACCACATCAGCAGAAAGAGAAAGAATACAATCCCCAAGACTTTGGAAGCCCGCTGTTCATTGGTGATAGTCTGAACTGACTTCTTCCCAGCAGCGGACATCCTGCGCATTAGCAGTTCTTCATTCCCATTGGACACTGGCTTGTCTTTCTTAGAGACGTCCAACATAGCTACTTTTTCTGGTGATGATCCAGGTGTTATGTCCCGCTGGAATACTGTGGACACAGTGCTCCAGGTCAAACGCTGAGGTGGTTTGTTGATCAAGTAAGCTTTCTTGCGGAGAACTCGGATGGTGAGAAAATAAGTGACTACCATGATAGCCAGAGGGATGAAGAAGGCAGCTACCGAACCATATATGATGAAATCTCCGAAACGATCAGGTTTTAACACACAGGTGAAGTTTGGAAATTTCTCATCACCGTCTCCAATGCCACGGATTGGGATTGGGATAGCAATACCTGGAAAGGAAAGATACATCCAGTAAGCTTGAACCCTTTTCATGAGTGACAGTGGGAACAACTGAGGATTATGGGAAGCTTGTGACCAGAAGAGTTTACTCCCTCTCCATCTCTTGTGTCTTTTGCCTTCTAGTGGTCTAAAAAGGAATAGTGGTAGCACAGTTGAAAAAGCCTGACCCTGTAAAGAGCTAACAGTTGACTGGTGCTTCAGCAGCTGTTTCTGCTGAGGTCTGTATGGGACCAAAAGTTCAGAAATAGCTGCTGAACATCTGAGGTCTGTGAAGAGAATGGACCTGTACTTCCCCTTCCTAAGAACTCTAATGTGTTTTGGTAGATTCTAAATGTATTATAAACTATTTTAAGAACTTTAGTTAGTTGTTAGAGGTAAATATGTGTGTGTGTGTGTTTGTGTGTGTACATACATATATGTATACACGCATGCACGCGCACACATGCACACCCAATAAATAATAGGTTTTAAATCCTCAGAGCATACAGTACTGATGTTGGATTCCAAATACTGGGATAAATCATTAGAATAAAAGAACAGTGGTTTTAGAATCACAGCATTATCTGGAAATCCTCTTGTACTGGAGATTATCCAGAGCATTTACTGGCTGTGAACACTTCTCAGACATTCTGGCTGGGGAGTTCTGGGCCATATAATCAAAAAATTGACTTTTCCAACTTCTGGGTGCATTGGTAGGCCCCCCACTAGGGTCTGGAGGCACTGTCCTCCTGTTAGTTGCCAGAACTTGGTAATCAGAAGCACCTTGTACTGATCTTGGAGGACCCATGGAGGGAGCAAAAGGAGAGGCCTACTGCATCAGAGTAATGTTCTCTTTAATCAACGTGCACAGATTTATCTTCCAGTCGGCTTTAAAACTGCCCTGAACCCTAGGGGAAGTTGCAGTTCAGAGACTGAGTACATTTAATAAGTGATAAGATGAGGAGTGCTTGATTAATGGTACTAAAGAAACCAATTTTCAAAGAGTTCTGCCTCTTACCCATTTCCGTTTTTTTGGCTTCAAAAGTGGCCTATTGTTTCCTCTGATTGCCAGAGGCCCTCATAAATTTACTCATGCAGGAAGTAGACTCTTTATCATGGGCGTAGTCGTTGACCAAAAAGGTTGCATCTTTTTTCACCTCCCCATTGTCTGCAGTGTAACTGATCTGCAAGTCATATTTATTCTTGACATTGTTTCAGACCTATTCTGTGTGGCTTACCATGCAGTTAATCTCTGGCGTTTGCTTCCTAACCATTTCTAGCTAGCAGTTTAGAATCACTGATTCAGTTCCTCCCATTCCCTCATTTGTTCTCGTGTCTGCAGTTTACATTTTGTGCAAAACCCTCTAGACATTAACAACGGGCAGTGTGCCATCTTCAGAGAAGCATAATATAAACCATTCATTTGCACCTCATCTATTATTAGATCTTTTTGCTTTGTGTACTTTTGATAACATGCTCACAGTTTCTCCTCTTCCTTTACGTCTTAACAATAACAATCCCAATTCTCCAAACCTATTCTCCATTGTCCCTTTTTCCTGCTGGGTGTAGCGAGCATTCATCTTCCATAATTCACTCCATTTTTGAGTCGGAAGTGTTAAAGGTAGTGTCTGATTTCTTGACACTAGAAAATAAGACTTACTGAGCCTAGAGCGTCAGCTAACATGGGAAGCCAAAAGTCTATCTTCTTGTGCTTGGGGTTTGTGGATTTTGCTCTGGAAACCTAGCTTTTACAGCTGAAATATATTACATGGATTTCCATGAACTTAGTTAGGTTTTCACGCTTTGATCTGTTTTACCCAACGTGTCAGATATTTCCTTCGCAAACCCCTTGGGCTGAGGCCTAACTTAGCAGCACTGTCCAGGAATGAACGTGCGTGTAATCAGGCACTTTAGCCTTCTTTAGGAAGGGAAAGAAATATAGAACCTGTAACCAAGAAAGGAGCAATGGATTCAAGCTGCAGGAAAGGAGATTCCACCTGAACCTCAGGAAGAACTTCCTGACGGTCAGAGCTGTCCGGCAGTGGAAGATGCTGCTGCCTCCATGGAGTGTGGTGGAGTCTCCTCCTTCTTTGGAGGTTTTTAAGCAGAGGCTGGATGGCCATCTGTCCGGAGCACTTTGAGGGTGTTCCTGCATGGCAGAAGGGGGTTGGGCTGGATGGCCCCTGAGGTCTCTTCCAACTCTACATTTCTGTGATTCTATAACCTCAGCCGTTAAGTTAGGCAGATAGTGTGAAATTTAGATTGGGCAAGAATCTTGTAAATACAGAGAATGTGGCCTTCTGCCTGCTCTCCTTAAGGCTCTGGATCTATTTCAAAGCTCCAGCTTTGGCTTCTGGAATGAAAAACTTGGACGTAATTTGATGAACTGAACGAGGGGCTGGCTCACCCTGATGAAGCTGCTCTCATTTTGTGCAGTAGTGCTTGCTCCCCCAACATTCAACGAAGTTAGCAAGTAAAAAAAATATGCTGCCCCTTTGATGGCTGCCACGTACCTATTGAGATCAGCCACACCACTGTTATTTTGATGACTGTCGTAGCCCGCGAGTTGTACTGACTGGCTTGGATTGGCTTTTTGATGGCGATGTAACGGTCCAGTGAGATGGCACAGAGATGCATGATGGACGCTGTGGAAAAGAGGACGTCGAGAAACAGCCAGACAGGGCACAAGTCCCTTGGAAGAGGCCATGGTGTCTCTAAAAGAGAACAACAGAGGATTAGAATCTTCCCTTGGGGTTTGAGGGCGGGCGGTGCCTCCTGTTCAAAGCCCTTTTCCTAGGCCTGCAGCAGTTTATATATCTATTTAATATAATTTTTTTATTTAACCTTTTTTCCAGCACAGGCCCCAAAGCTACCTACAACAAATTAAAACAAAGTACAGCTAAGAAATTATTAGTTCAGTGAAAAGGAGGAAATAGCCTCCCCATTAATTTGGCAGCAGTTTTTAAAAAGTGATTTTAAATAGAGGTATTTGTAAAAACAGCAGGAGACACGTGCCATTCCTTTTCTGTCCTAATCAGCTCTTTGCCCTGAAATGGGACAGGGTGTTCCAGAACCATCCATTCTGGACTGTTATCTTAGGCTTATCCCCCGACCCCCAATTTTTAAGGAACAAAAACAGTGAGTTGCTTGCATCTGTACATTTTGAGGTGCATTGAGATGGTTCAACTTGGCTATGTTGATGCAGTGTACCAGATGCAGTGGCTGCATTAGGGACTCCTGTACATGTGCTCTGTATGTTTAAAAAAATTGAGCTATAGTCTCTTGCTGTTTCGAGGCTGAACCTGTAGTGCCTGAGCAGGATGAAAAGAATCCCTGTGTGCATGAGAGAGGAGAGTGGGGGGCAGAGGGAAGGGATGGACGGGTAGATGGAAAAATATATATCTAGTGGAGATATGGCATGCATGTGTGTAAGTAAACAGTGTATCTACGTGGAAGAAGGAAGAGAAAAGAGAAAGAAAGTGTGTACTGGAGGGAGATCTTAAAAGAAAGAGGAGGTGGGGCTGAATCTGGCCCCATTCAGTGCTGGCCCTGATCCATCCTACCCTCAAGATGCAGCTGGCAACTAATTCCCTTTGAGGAAACATGCATCTCAGAGGGGACAGACGGTTACTCAGTCGTTCTCCCATGTGTCAGAACAGCATAATGACATTGGGAGACCGATGCTCACCTGGACGTGTAGTATATAGACCTAGTATATATTTGGTTTAGTTAACTGAAAGAAATGTTACATTCCTATCTGTCATTACAGAAAAGCCAACTTCTCAGACATACCAGCTGTACTCAGAATTGAGGAAAACTTCCCAGTTGTGTTAAAGCACTGCCCTGTGCAATCTGCTTCTAATTGCAAAATTCAAACAGAGGTGTAGAATCTGTTCTAAAACATTTATCATACTAGGATTACCTTTATTTTTGAAAGTTTTAAATCAAGAAAATGCAAAAATGCAAAATTTGTTCATTTCTGTGAGTTACCAAGAGTCTTGCATGTTGTCAAATAATTCCCAAGTGGGTTGCATAGCCAACCCCTAGGACAGCTTTCTCCAGCATACCATCTTCTAGATGTGTTGGGCTATATCTCCAGTAGTTTTTGGGTTACTTCCTGTTGTGTAATTCCAACAGGCTTTTAAAATAGAAAGTTTTCGAAGAATGGGCTAAAGGTGTTATATTGTTTTAATCACTTATTTTTAATTGCGTTTTTTAAGAGTAGTTTTAATCATTGTAACAATGTGAATAATTTGATTCCATTTTAATGTTCAATTTATGTATGTCCTTAGCTATATTGTTCGTTTTAAAATTGTAACCCACTGTGAGCCCCAGTTTTGAGAGAAAGGCAGGATGTAAATAAAATATCATCGTTGTTGTCACCATCATCATTATCATCATCATCATCATCTGTCAAGTTCTGGCAGTGTTAATCCAATGCAGTTGTCAGAGGCTTCACTGTGTACATGTATGGGGAGATAGTTGAAATAAACTTTTGAGAGTGTAAATTTGTTTCTGGACTGTACCACTGTAGACTACAAATGGAGGGCTATATGTTTTGACATTCTCATTTTAATGCAAAAATTCTTGTACTAAGAGAACTACTATATTGGGATAATTGTTTTGTTTTCGTTTGAAAACATTCGGCTTTACCAGCAATTTGAAATGGTGCAGCCCTGCTTTTCTCCCACCTGATTTGTGTGGTGCTTGTGTGAGGAGAGTTACCATGAAAAGTACAGAGCGATGCAAGTATGTGTTAGCCTTCTCCACACTGGTTACTGGATTGCTACAGAGAGGGTGGTACAGTGCCTTTGGTGATGTTAGCACCACATTACTGGTTCTACATTTTTTTTTGCAGTTTCTGGCTGGTATTCCATTGCAGCAGTATGCTACCAATTGCACATTTTCCAGAGTGCTGGTAAGGGAAGGCAGACAAAATCTGGAGTGCTGTATTCAGTCCTGGATGCCTCATTTTCAGAAAGATATAGACTAGTTGGAGTGGGTTCAGAGAAGCACAGTAAAGATCGTAGGAGGTATGGAGAACAAAACATACGAGGAAAGGAGCTGGCATATCCAGCCTGGTGAAGAGAAGACTGAGGGATGACATGATTGCCCTCTTTAAATATGTCAGATGCTGTCACAGAGAGGAGAGGGTGGCCCTGGTCTCTGCTGTCCTGGAGGGTAGCACTAGCTCTAGGTCTGAAGTTTCAGGAGTGTAGATTTCTGTTGAACATAAGAAGGAACTTCTTGACAGTAACAGCAGTTCAACAGTGGAAGCAATTGCCCAGAGAGGTGGTTGTGTTGCCTTCTCTGGACATCTACCAGCTGAGCATGCATTAGCTGGAGATTCTGCATTGAGCAGGGGGTTCGACCTGGTGGCCCATGAGGTCCCTTCCGATTCTATGATTCTGTGATGCTGTGATTCTACAGATTTTAAGAAGCCTGTTTCTCCAGTGCCTTCCTTCCTTCCTGGCCATAGCTCCGCATGGCCCATTCCTCCTGTGGCCAATGCCAGAGTAGTTACACCAGTGTGGTGCCCCAACAGTCATTTGTGCCTTTGTTTAGGAATCTGGTGGCATATGAGTCCAACACAGTCCATTGTTCTTTGTGCAGCTGTTGCCTCTCAGCAGTTGTAAAGACAAGAGCTTGTGTTTTTTTTTTCCAGTCAAGTGAGTTCTATGATAGTGAGGTATTAATTTAAAAAAAAAACCTGAAGGTTTTGTTTTGTTTTTTTCTGCAAAGAAGAATTGACAGCATTTGAGATGAAATAGGAAGAGGATGGCGTGTGGAATAGATGGTGAGCTGTCGAACAACCCTTTTAAAAAGTTTTTCTTGAATTTATTAGGTTTTTAAAATCTCTCCTTCCCAGAGTGCAGTCTTGCCAGAAGAAATAAAGGCTTCAAATAACCAATTAAACGGGTATGTTTGAAACGCTGGGATTCTATCAAGCAAGGCCAGCATTTTTCCTGTGCTTTAAAGTAAAAGTTGTTGAAACCAAGTAATGTGTGGCCTTTTTGTGTGCAGGTGTATGCTTTACATGGAAAGAGGAGGATAGCTAATGGTTTGCTGGATTTCCAATGAATGATTCAGTGTTTTCTCCACTTTATACACTGCTCCTTAGATGCTATCTCCCTCAGCTAATCCCTTTGAGGAGGGGGATTCATGCCCTACAGCAAAATAGACCTCCTTATGATCTTGCATTGGTTCCCCCTCCCCCACCTCCATTGCTGAAATTCTGCATTTCTGTATTTTTACGGTGTATTTTACTGTATAACATTAAGACCGCTCACTGAAATGTTAAAGGGTAGAAATATTTCATTGCTTTGTGGCTCACTGAATAAGCTGCTGGATATTATTCACTACAAATCTCGTCTTGGCTGATGAGTTAGTGGCTTTGGCCAGATAGAAACCTCCCCCCCGCCCAATGAAATGGGAATAAAAAGGATCTTCCTACAAAAGATGGAGATGCGGCAGGAAGCAACAGTTCGTGCCACTGAAAGATAGTGTGGAGTAATCCAAGGCTCAGTTACAGATCTTGCGGTCTGCAGAGCAAATCTCTTTTTGGCTGTGTATGCAGGCCACCCTCAGCCCCTTCTTTGGCTTCAGCTAAAGCAGAGCTTTCCAGACTTTTCATGTTGGTGACACACTTTTTAGACATGCATCATTTCACGATACAGCAACTCAGTAAGTAATTCGGTAAGTGGAGGCAGCCCCGCCGCCCGAGCCTGGCCCGCTGCCGCCACTGCCCTCTCCAGGGTATTCTCGGCCTGGGGCAGCGGTGGCAGAAGCAGCCCCTCCGCCTGGACTTGGCGTGCTGCTGCCACCCTCACAGGGTCTTCCTTGGCCTGGGGCGGGGCAGCCCCTTTGCCTGCGCCTGGCCCGCCTCGGCGGCAGGAGAAGCATTCTCTCCACCCGTTAGATTTGCACGACACACCTACGCCCTGCAGGCGACACACTAATGTGTCACGACACACCGTTTTTAAAGCTCTGAATTAGAGGTTAGCAAAGTTACTTTTTTGCATTATAAATCCCCAAATTCTCTAGCTAGCACAGTCCCTGTTGCCTAGAGGGATTTAAGAGTTGTGATCCAAAAAAGTAACATTTCAAGTTCTGGATTAAACATTATGGCAGTAGAAGTGTTGTTGTTGTTACTGTTGTCTGCTTTCAGTTCATTTCTGACTTATGATAACCCTAAAGTGAACCTTACATAGGGTTTTCTTGGCAAGATTTGTTCAAAGGGGTTTTGCCTTTGTGTTCCTCTGGGGTTGAGAGAGTGTGACTTGCCCAAGGTCACCCAGTAGGTTTCCATGGCTGAGCAGGGATTTGCCCCCTGGTCTCCGAAGTTGTAGTTGAGTGTTAATTAGACTTAAACTAGGGTGTCATTAGAATTTTCAAGTGATAAGTAAATTGTGGTTAAAAGAGGGCCTGAGTTAATTTAATCATCCTTGGCAACTTTGGCTTAAGATTGCATGTTAGAAAGGAAGACTATGCACTTCTTCCAGCCATTCACAATGGACTAGATTTTCATGCTGTAGACATTCATATGCATTTATACGTGTGTGGATGCCACATGCAGACAAACTGTTCCTTTGAGGTGTTGATGTCTCCTATACTCACACCATTGCATTTCAGAATGTGAAAAACTCAGCAACAGTTCCTGTGATCGTGTCTTAGCCTGTAACACAATTCCATTAAAGTATTTTAGAGCTGCTGCAGTGAGTTTCTGAAGCTCCATTTGCCAGTGGTCTAAGTACAGTTTCTTAACCTGTGGTCTGTGGACCCACAGGTGGTCCGTGAAGACTTGAAGAAATGTTGTGAGCTTTTACAGTTAAAATAGAAAGAAAGATAATTTTGTATGGAATCATTCCAGTAAAAACTTACAAGTAGGAGTGTGTGCATTTACTTATTTCTCCCTTCTCTCTAGATCTTTATGACCAACTTTAAATAAATATTTGATGCACTTTAGGGTTTTAAATCTTGAGTTAAGTCTTGGTGGTCTGCAGCAACAAAAGATATTTAAAGGGGGTCTATGATAAAGAAAAGGTGAAGGACTGCTGGTTAAAGCAGTGGTTCTTAACCTGGGGTCTGGGGAGCCCTGGAGGCCCACAGAGCCCTCACAGGGGGTCTGCAAAGCCCTGCTGTGGCAGCAACAGGTACTACCACCAGCAGCAACAGGGACGTGGTAGCAGGTGGGTGCAGGTGCTGAAAACACTCCCCATTTGCAAATGAGGGAGCAGTTTTGGCACTTGCACGTGTGCTCCTGCACCTCTGACAAAAGGAACATGGCGGCAGGCATGTGCACGTGCCCAAACTATGACTCTGGAGAGCAAGATTTGAATCCCCCCATTTTATACTAAGCGTATATCTTTCAGATCAGCCTATGGATGGTGACCCTCTAGCTCGTAATGAAATGCAGAGTGGAACCAGAAGTTCATAGTTGGCTAACCCTGGGGTCTTTAACACTGCACAGTTATAACAGTGCGATTCTACTTTAATTGCCGCAACCAGATCCTTTGGAATCCTCAGGTGTATAGTTTTGCAAATAACAGAGCTTACTGGTTGAGAATTCTAAATATCTCTGCCTAAATTGCAAATCCTGGGATTCCGTGACATGGAACCATGACAGTTAAAGTGGAATCATAGTGCTATAAATGTTTAGTGCAAAATGGCCCCTCGCTTAAACGGAAGATCTGGCCTATGGAGTCAGTAAGCTGTCTTTTGAGGAAATGCATTTGTCGTTCACTAATTTTCCCATTAAGAAAATGCTGGAGAATCCTAGAGTCCCTTGAGCTAGTTTTTTTTTTAAGAAAATCACTGTTGGGAGGCATAAAAGAATTTAAAATGGCCTTGTTTCAAACACTCGTATATTTTCTTTCTCAGACCCGCCACATTAATAGCTGTCAGAAATCAAAGAAGATAATATTTGTGTTGCATGTGGAGATTCCGTACAATTCTGGAAACAATTGCGAAGTCTTCAAAGGGCCTAATTGGCTGATTTTGGCACTGATTACACTTTATTTACACAGTAACCTAGCTAATGAATTTTTAAGAGATTACTAGTTCTTTCTTGAGAAAGAACACAACTTTTTGCTCCCAGTGTAAATGCGTTCTCTTCAAGCTGAAGAGGCCAGGAAAAAAATTAAGATTTTTTGCTGCCGAATAGACATTTTATGGAAGTGCATTCAGCTCTTGTGCCAGCTGTGTTTTCAAAGTGTCTGGAAATAACTTCACCACACCTATTTAATTATGATTTCTAACTTTTATCCTCTGTTCAAGATTCATAGTGTGCTTTTCTTTATGGTTTTGCTTAGAGGAACTTTAGCTCAGGATTAATGGGCAAATTATGTAGTAATAATAAAAGAAAATGAGGGACTAGAAAGAGAGAAATGCTGGGAAGGTTACTAAGGCTCAAATTAGAAGATCTACCACTTTTTTGCTGCTATCAGAAACAGTTTTGTATGGTCCTTTCTCCACCTCTTGAACTCTTAGCTTGTGTGTGTAATGCTGCAGTGTTTCCCAAGCTATCAGTTACAAAATTAATCAAAATACTGAAGTCTCTATAGCAAGAGAGATTTCATCAAATGAATCTTGCAAAATAAGAATGTTTTTTAAAAAGTTTATTGTTGCCCAAGGATCACTACTGCAAAACAAAAGGTGTCGATCTTTGTTTTAGAGGAAAACATCCTTTCCGAAGAGGAATGGAAAGATTATGTTCTTCTCTTGTGGCTGATGTTGCAGCTGTAGGTCTAGGTGGCCCATCGCTGGGTTCCAAGATGTTGTTGGATTCCATCTTTGTTCATCCTCAGTCAGCATGGCCCGCATGGGAGACACATCATAGTCCCAACATCGTCTGGGGATGCAAAGCTGGAAACCACTGCCTTAGGGGAGGCCTAAGTGTTGTTTAGGGTGACCATGGAGACAAGATGCTTCATTGCAAGTTCTCCTGTATGGATACCTTGTTTGAGTGAGATACCAGAGTGCAGACATACTAATTGTGCTCCCAGCCAGTGTAATTCAACTGTACTGAGAGCAAAAGAGGGAATGGCAGTAGCCACCCATTTTAGGCAGGATTTATTTGCGTTGCTTCATCATGGTGCTTTAGGACTTACTATCTCAGGTATAAACATGCCTATGCTCATGATCTCTCCCTTAGTTACCACCATAACTTAAAAAAATTCCATTATGGATCAAGAAGATCCCTGGTGTCAGTCTTGCCTCTGTGCTGGCCACCTTCTCTCAGACCCATGACCACTACTTGTAAATCTGTGGCCCACAACACTGGCCTGCTTTATAGGGCTGTTGCTAGAGTAACAAGATAATCTGTTTAAAGTTTTTTTTTTTTACATAGTGTTGTTGTTTTGAATGCCCTTTTCTAACATCCCTGATGTTCTGTTTACACCTGGAAAATTAGTGTATATAGGGTATCATTTAGTTCCTTTCCTTTGAATTATATCTGTCTTCTGTCTATCTTCCTGCTTATTGGCCCAGGGTTTGAGGTCTGCCTGTGTCCCACCAATGGGGCAGGAGGACATGAAGATGGTCATCTTGGCGGTTGCATCTCAACTGTAGAATGTCCTTCCCTTGGAGATCTGATTGGTGCCAATGTTGGTTTCTTTCTAGGGCCAAGTTAAGATTTTTTTTTTTTTAATTAAAGCCTTTTGGGATTTATTTATTTTAAGTATACATTTACATGGTTTTTAAAATGCTCTTTTAACTCGTCATGTTTAAGTTGTTTCATCCTGTTCAAGCTAATTTATTGTTTTAATTTGGAATTGTCTTAAATCATGTATTGTTTTATCTGTATTCCACCTTGAAATCCCCCAAGGAAGGGTAGGATATAAACATATGAACATGTAAGCAAATCAATAAATACATATTTACTTAAAGCATTTATGCCCATTTATAGCCAAAAGTCTCCCACAGCAACATTGTAAGTATCATGATAATCCCAGCCTTCAGTTATGAGTTTTATGAAAGTGAGTTTTATATTTATTCATTGGACTTGACCCGCTTTGCATAATGTGTGGTGAACTTAAATCATTGTTACAGATTTTGTGTTTGGAGGGAAATATGTGAATGACAGGGTACAAGTTTCCCAGAATTTTAACATGAGGGCAGCTACCCCGAGGCAGTACTCCAAGGCCACACGTAGTAACTAAACCTCCAGTACAATTTTTGTTTGCGAGTTGGTGTTAGGTGACACGTGGCTAATACATTTAAGGACTGTTGGATGAGTTTTCCAAATTTTTCAGAACATTCTAAATTGTGTAGCCAGAAGCACAAAATCTCGTGTTGGAATAAATTCTTGTCAATTTGGCCAAGTTTCTTGCAGGAGGCAAACTGTGCTGATGCTTTTTGAAGTTGTGTAGCCATCCTAAAAGTGCAGCAGTAACATCAGTGATAGTGATTGGGTGTGTATGTGTGTATGTATTTTGCTGTTGCACTCAAATGCTAATTCTCTTCCACTAAAGGTTAAACTGCAGCCCCCTCCCATACCTCAAAACACTGTCGGGAGATAACAAGAGTCCTGGTGGGTAGAAAAGCCATTAATAAACTAATAAATACAATGTGCAGTTTCGGCACTCTCCTGTGTCCTGGGAGACCATTCTGACAACTTTTACTGTAACGTTCTTGGTCCCTCCTTCTAGATCCATTGCTTTAGAAGATGCAGATTTTTTTTAACATAGCAAATCAGAGAGAGAAGTGAGGGAGATGCTAGTGAAAATTCTTGATTAAAATGTTAACTAAGCTCCACATTCATAGTGAGAATCATAGCTTTCTTAAAATTAGAGGGTAATTTGACAGATTATTGTTAGAAAACATGTTAAATGGAAAAACTGCATACAGTTGCACTAAAATGAACTTTATTTCCACAAAGTTGGATCATTGAACAGCATCAGTGTCTTACATGCCATGAGCTGCAGAAAACAGGCTTGTAAGGTTGCCCATCATTGACAACCATGGGGAGTTTACATCTGGCTTGTGTATGTTACGAACCCTTTGTCCTGGTTTTATCAGAATTGTGTGTGTTTTCCTTTAAACTCTGAAGCCATCACAGCTGTTTGTAGCAGGAGCAGAGAGCCTCTGCCAAGCGGACAGCTATTTCAGTGTGGTGTTCTGCGGTTCCCTCTCTACATTTTCTGCTTTTGTATTGGTCAGGGAGTGAGGAGTTAGTGGGTGCTTAAGCTTCCATTTTGCAAAGGGAAGGAAAGTGTCAGAAGAACGCTGACCCAAGTCAGTGCATTAAAACACACACGTACACACATTGTTTCTTTAGAAGATGGGAGCCCCAAACTTACCAGACATTATCGTCGAAAGGGCAAGTGGCATCACAAACAATCCAACCAGCAAATCAGCAACTGCCAGAGACATGAGGAAGTAATTGGTGGCGTACTGCAGCTTTTTTTCCAGTGATACAGCCAGTATGACAAGAATATTCCCTCCAATAGTGGGTATGATGACCATCAGGGTAAGCAGAGCTGCCCAACGCAACGTGCCGGAGGCTAGTTGCCCAGATCCATTGTCAGACGTGTTCATTTTGGAATCCAGTAAAATGTGTCCTGAGATTGTGTGTTGGTCAGGGATTTTGCAACGTCTAGGGACTTGGTTTTCCTCTCCCACCTAGTACGATCCTGATGAAAGATCAGCATTGTAAACTGCTCATCTGCTACTGCAGTAGGTTCTGCTCTGAACACACATTTCCACAGTTTTCTGTCCTATTCCTTCGTTGGACACTGACAGGAAGAATTTAAAAATGAGCGTGCTGACTTGGGTGCAACGCTGGTTATAGATCCCTGTGATCAGACTGTTCTTGAAAGAGAAGAATTTAAACACTGAATAGGAGTTGAGTGGGATAGCAGATTAGCTCCTGGGGACTTCACATACTGGTTATCACATTCCAAGAACTTGTGCTGAAAAGATCCCCCTGGATAGCAAAAGGTAAAAATGCCAGTTTTTAAAATTGACATGCAGGAATTGTTATATTGAACATTTACATTGAATGTCTGTATTATCAAAAAGTTTATAAAATACAGTTTGTGAGGTTGCAAAAAGACAAGTGTGAATTCAAGAGAAAGAGGAGAATGAATATTAAAGGTGCCATAAGATCCCCCCTTTCTTTTTATCTGAAGATGCTTTTCTGGTGTACCCTTTCTCACTTTTACCTGAGTAGCTAACCTATGAGAATAATTCACAGTTCTTTTCTGTAGAATTCAATTTTTCAAAGCAATTGCAATTGGCCAATTAATAAAAGATTCCTCTTAATGTATGTCTGTTCATTAGATGGAAAGATACCTAGTATCTAAAGCATACCTTCAGATAATTTTAATAAGGTTAAGCTGCAATCTCTTGCAAATCTGCTCAGAAGAACTCCCCTTGAGTTCAGTCCAGCTTACTCCCATGTAATTGTATCTAGGATGGTAACCTAGAAGTGGGTGGAGGACACTTTAATCAAAGAGGAAAACGTAATAACCTCAAACTAAATTTTAGGTTTGTACATTCTTGAACTATAGACTTCAGCATATATAACACTGAATCTAAAGAGAACTTCTTCTCTCTCATGAACAGATGGATAAAAGTCATTCTTTCAACTTCTGTCTTGGCACTTATTTATCCTGATAGTACTTT
This sequence comes from Cyclura pinguis, assembly GCA_030412105.1. Classification (NCBI taxonomy): domain Eukaryota; kingdom Metazoa; phylum Chordata; class Lepidosauria; order Squamata; family Iguanidae; genus Cyclura; species Cyclura pinguis. Next base: position 5,552,716 of record CM059601.1, read on the forward strand.
TCAGTATGTACAACATGTTACAGTTCTTGTATCTTCAGAACAACGGTTATATTTTTAGTAGTTTTGGAGAGAATAGTATCTTACCTTAACTTTATTTTTGCTCAATTGGGGATTCTCTTCCTACTCGAGCTGGATAGATTTCTCCAAAGAGTGTGTGCTCTTGATTTGTCACATTTTTTAGATGTCTTCCTCTAATTGCATTGCTTTCTTCGAAGACGGCCAGCCGTGCACTTTCACAACTGAATTTTCCAGCGAGTCAGATTCACTTTGAGATGAAGCTCTTGATTTCCTTTCTGTTGTCAAGCAGAAGAGGAAAATGGCTTGAGTCTGACACGTCCTTCCCTCTGTCCTGCTGCTGTTGATTCTTTCAGTAATTCTACATACTTAACAGGTCTCCTGAGTGCTCCCCAGCCCTTCCTCTACATCTCGCCCTCTGTGCAGCCTCCTTGGTGTTCATTCGTTAGCTAAACTTGCAGTCTGCCGGTATCATCTGTTGATTGACTCATTCCAGTGCATCCAGCTGCAGCGCTTAAAAGCGAAGTAACAAATGAACTGAGTTTCTCTCCCCTGCTCCTTTTTGTTTTTTGTGTCTGGAAAAGAGCCACGAAAGGTTGTTTCTCACTTTTTTTTTCCACCCACTGTTCCAAACCTGCAGCACACAGTCTGTGTCCCAAGCTCTAAATGGACTGAACCAGAAGATGACCATCCTTCTTACTGGATCATGTAATAATTCCCTGCTCCTTTTCCAAAGGACAGTTCTATAAATTCAGGCACGAGCTGCTCTTGAGTCGTATCAGAAACATTTAAAGTGTTCCCTAAAGGCTGCCAGTATGTATCTAATCTGTCTGGAGCTTCAAGTGCTCAAGGTGTTGAACGGTCCTTGCTTTGTGAATATTTCCAGCAAGCTCTGTCTGTTTAGCTTCAGTTGTACACGTGGTGAACTGAAGCTGAGTGATGGTAGCGTGTCTCACCATCCTTCTACTTCACCCAGAGCCAGACTTGAGGGTGCTCTCCAGCTCATTTTGGCTGCCGTAAGGGGGACACTTATTCTAATATGTTAGAGATGCTATGCCCACAGAATGCCAATGGGATGTATACAATTGTTGCTGTTGTTTTGGGTAATAAAGTGCAAATCACAGGGAAAGTGAGGTGCTTTTTGCTTATAGCAGTTCCCACATTGTGAATCATAGAAAGTTTGGGTTCTAGTGGCTCTCCTACCATTAACTGATGCTTGAGAGTGCATCACAAGGAAGTGCTAATATAAGATAGCTAATATAGTGATAATTTATGGAATTAAATGTAACAAGAGGTAGTAATTTCACCGTGAACCTTGCTACCTTCAAAGGAGATTAAAGAAAATTGACTTGCAGTCCAGCACAGTTGAAAGGCGCTAGATTGGAGGGAAGCTGCATCAGATCTAGAAGTCAGTTAAATAAACATTCCCTACTGAATGGCAGTGTTTTAAAAATCAGCTGTAAAAACCAGGGAGAAAAAAAATACCCCCTTAAATTCACCTTCATACACCTTTTGGGGGGCAAGGAGAACTTTCATGTTTTCCTTTTCAAATGATCTGAAGTGATGAAAAGATGATTAGTTTGACTGTGTCTACTGTGACAATGAAAAATCCATCTGACAGCACACCAGTGTCTCAAGCAGAAAATACAAATGGTACCCCCCATGGTAGTAAAAATGCAGTGAAATAATTGACAATTTACTACTGTCCTCACAAAACAGCAGGGTGGCTCTGTGTAAGCTGGGAATGTTACCTGTCATTCCAGCCTAATTTCGCCTGCACAGGAACCAGCCGTGTAGTGAGTCACCGGCTAGTCAAAGCATTTAAAATTCATAGAGATCTAGCAAGTGAGTTTGGGGCGAAGGTTTCTCTGGAAGACTGTTTTGACTAACTCCCAGCTAGAGCATATACTTCAGAATCATCTACAATACAGATAGGTTGCTCATGCAGAACTGGAAGCTACCTCACTCCTCATTTGTTTTCATCTAGCCCAGTGTTGTGAGTATTGTGTACTCTTGACTGGCAGTGACTTCCCAGGCTGTCAGACAGAGAAAGGTCTCCATCCCTTGCTGCCTGTTTTTCTTTTTAACTTGGGAATTTTTAGGAATTAAGAATTCTGTTAGCAGACAGAAGCAATATTGAAAGGAGGTGGAAGCTAGAAGTGGCTGGTCTCTTATCCTGAATTTAAAAGGTGTCTTAGAAGCAGATATATAAGTGATAATATCCATGTTTGGGCATTTTCTTGCTTTCTGTGTGTTGGGAAGTAAACCATCTGCAGCAGGAAACTGGGAAACTTCTGTATGCAATTTAGAGCCATGGAAGTCCAAGCTTGTAGGTAACCTGCCAGAGCCTCCAGAGGTAGAAAAGGCTCTGATAGGTTACCTACAAGCTTGGGCCTGTAGGTAACCTGGTAAGATTGGCCACTGGTAAGATTAGCCGTCACAGAATAGGGAGGGCGCCAGCAATGAGCATGATGATGGGAGAGAGGCAAGCAGAGCTAGCACGATTGTCCCCACTTTTCTTCTCACTGCATGATGGACATAATGCCTGACCATGCCATCCATTGAAAGATGCAATACTTTCTTTACAATAGATTTGGAACATTGTGTCCTAAAGTGATCCTTTCTGTTTTTCTTTCTAAACTCTCTGGGTTGTGTCATAGATTAGAGACAACCCCCATGAAATTATCGGGAGATTTACAAAATAGAATGCAGGGATATAGACCTCATTCTGAACATAGGAAATGCAATTTTCTTTCTATGGGTGGTTTTGTATTGTGTGAGTGGCTTTCAAATACATAGATTTGTTTTGAAAATTTTAATTATCAGTCATATGTTTCAGGTGAATAGCTATTTTTGGCATGAGTAGGGGCCTAGGCTTCTGGCTGGAGTGAAAATTAAATATTTGCAACATACTCAAAAGTATGTGGCTGCCTCTTTCATGTTGGGATTGGCTCATATGCATTAGCCCCTGAATGCACACAGATGTGTGGCCTTTGCTCCCTGTTGAAGTGTCGTCTCTTCTACAGCAGAGAAGCATGGTGTCTTTAGATTTTACCTTCTGAAAATATTTAAGAGGATTGTCTCATGATTTCCCTCTTTGTATCTGATGACATGGAATTTAGTCCATGAAAACAGATGATACAATAAAATGATTAACCTTTACAATGTTACAGTCAGTAAGGTAGTTATAGATTTTCTGTAGGTTAGCTCAAAGAAGATTAGGACGTGTGAGGAACTAGATATGGCACTAGATATGATCCCCAGGTGTATAGCCATTTCTTTGAATACCAAAGTCAGGCTGTTCCACGGCATAGTGTATCTGATTTCTGCATATGGTTGTGAAAGCTAGATAGTGAAGAGAAAATTGAGGGGAAGAGAACCAACTCTTTTAAAATGGGATGCTGGAAAAGAGTTCTGTGGACACGATAGACTCCCCCTCCCCAACCCCCCACCCCAAATATATGGGTATCTGCAAATAGCAGAATTCAGGAATATTCGTGTCCTGTTATGTTCGGTGCTGGTGACACGCGCACAGATGCTTCAGCACGTCTGTACATATGCTGCTGCCATATTAGGGACACAATGCTTTGGGTGAGCTGGAAAGTGTGCACACAGAGGTCACGGTGAGGGGGGCCCACTGTACTGAGAATTAGTCAAGGTCAGTGATAAAGATTAATTAGATTCGGGTCAGTTAGCTAGGAGTTTGTTGGTTAGTTAGATAAATGAGTGAGAAGTATAAGCGTCACAGTTGGCAATATGAGTGGGAGAAGCAAGTTAAAGTTAGTTAGGGTCAGTCAGGTTTTAGGTGCGTTAAATAAGTAATCTTTGTGTGAGCGTCTGTTTAATTTGTTTTGTTTTTTTGCGCCTCTGGGAACGCTGCATAAGGATGTTGGGAATGCTTGAATTCAGATACATGGTGTCCGTGGTGGCCGCGGTTGTTCAAGGATGGTGGTATCCAGTGGTGGAAGTTGACAAAGTCTCACATAGGAACCAGGAGGGTATCTAGAAGGTTCCCGCATTTGATGCCGTAGTGATGGTGTTGTGAGAGGAACACTCCTCCTTCAGGACAGGAGGAGGTCGTCACATTTGGGGGCAGTAGAATTAGAATAATCAGAAACCTTCAAAACTGGCTCCTCGTGTTGGGCTCCTTATCGAGATTGGGCCTCCTGCATTTGTTGTGGAGCAGAGCAAAAGTGTGAGAGATACGGCTGTTGTCTTTAAAGTAAGTTCTGCTTTGGCTGTGAAGTATGTTTTCTTTGCATTTGATGAAGTGGACAGTGTCCATGAAAACTAATGCCGTAGTACACTTTCATTAGTCTTTGAGGTTCTTTCAGACTCTGTTGTTTTTGCTGCAGTAGTCTAACAGGGCTACCCCTGTTTAAATGTTTAGTGTACTGAAGACTTATCAAACACTGGGCTGGCTGATGTAGTGGGGATCTGGGTGTGGGGTGCAGCTAGTGTTTTGCTGACCTAGCTTACATAAAATCTTGTATTTTGAGGTCCCTTCGTCACTCAGCTGGCAACAGCCTTCTTTCTCTTTTTATTGGTTTTTCAGATACCAAACTTTGCATTCTGTTTTTCCCTCCTTAAGCAGTTTTACTTTAAGACCACCCATTCATTATTGTAGGATTTGTCGACTGAAATAATTAAGTCAGAAACCTGAAACACACTCACATACACATATACACACCAGTCTACGGTGACCTGCCTGAAGATCTTGCTGACATTAACAGTTTGGGAATAATGCCACCATAGAAAACTCATTTCGAAATATTTCTACTTTTAAGGTAATTAGTTTTAAAGGTTTGCTCAAAAAATGAAAGATTTTGCGGATTTTTGTCCACTCACTTGTTTGATTAATGAAAATAGATGTTGACTCTAATGTATGTTCTGACCCATTCAACACAAAAATTAAAAATAAAAATTCTATTGATCTTTTTAGAATAGCCTCCTTGCTGAATAATTGCTGAAGCAATCAAAATGCAAAGCTGTTGGTGTACCGACCTTAAAATCTCCCCCACTGTGACTATTATTGCTTCATTATTCAACGACTTGTCTCTTCCCATCTCCACAGCAGCTCATTTTTTGCCAACTTTTGAGCTGTTGTTTGAGAACAAGGTGACAAGTAGCTTCATATGAGTCAGTTTATAGTCCTCAAACTGTGATCCAGTTTATAGTCCTCAAACCCAGAACTGGCTTCAGAAAGAGTCCTGGTGCAGCTTGTCTCAACTCTGACCTTCAATTCTCTTTACCTTATTTATGTTCCGAGTCAGATTGCCTTGGGAGGCAGCAGCAAAATTCAGATTCTTTTTAGCCAAAATACCATACTGCTTCCCTTCAGTTTGATTGTATAACTTTGGTAATTTTCAGATCGAAAGGTGTGATGCTCTCTATAGTTCTGTAACACTTAATAGTTCTCTTTCTTCTCCTTTCCAGGACTCCCGAACAATGTCCAAGTGTAGTTTCCTTGTTGTCAGAAAGCTATAACCCCCATGTCCGTTATGGGGCAGCCATGGCTCTGGGCATCTGCTGTGCTGGGACAGGAAACAAGGTAAGGTCAAAACATTATCTGGCTTTTTCCACACCCTCTTCCATTGAGATTCTAAAATGGAAGAACTTAAGGCTGGAAGGAGCTTCAGAAAGACCACCTGTCCAGTAAGTGCATCATATCCAGAGCTATAGTAGGAGTCAAGAAAGTGCAGCCTGTGATCTGTATGTGGTCCTAGATCCCCCAGGGCCTCTAGATCCGCCCAGTTTAAAAATTTTCAGTGCAAAAATCTCCCAAATTCCTCCAAACTCTACCAAGACACCCCCAAATGTGCTGGTTCCACCTTGCTAATACAGTAGGCCCTTTACGGTCGTGGGGGATATGTGCAGAGAACCCTGTGAAATAACTGCGAATAACTCCCCCCCCCCAGCACCCCTCCTTCCCTGCACACATGGCCATGCCAGCCGTCACTGTCAGGGGGAGGAGATGGGAGATGGAGAAAAAATCTTTCCTCCCTGCCCCCCCCCCCCCGCTATTGGAGTGATTGCTCCAAAGCTGTGGGCAGGCAGATGGCAAGCAGGAAGAAAATATCTTTTCCTCCCCGTTTGCCATCTCCCCCCCACAACTGCTGGGGCAGTTGTGCCGGAGCTGCAGGCAGGCAGGCAGGTAGATGGTGAGCCCGATCACACCAGCGGCAGCCAAGGATTTACAGAGAACGGGTGATTGCCCACTCTGCACATCCCTGTAGGCCGCCTCCAAAGTGTCTCCACCGCTGGTGGTGGTGGGCGTGCAGAGAACGGGCGATTGCCCTCTCAGCACGCCCCTACCGGCTACTGCAAGTGAGTGGAGGCCCCGAGACATTCAGGGAATGGGCGGTCGCTGGTCCTGCATGCCTCTGTGGGCCTCCTCCGGAGCAGGGGAGGATTGCACTGGTGGCTGGCTGGAGAAGAGCAGGGAGACCGAGATCGTGCTCCCTCCATGCCCCACCCCCACCCCTGGCAGGATTGTGCCTGCGGCGGGCTGGAGAGGAATGGGAAGAGTGAGATCTCACTCCCTGCATCCTTTTCCCACCCACCCCCAGCAGGGTCACACCTGTGGCGGGCCGGCAAAGACCGAGGAGGTCAAGATCGCCCTCTCCACTTCTTCTGCCACTCGTCTGGTGGGATCCCTCTGGTCATGCAGGGGAGCAGAGGGGGGAGTGCGAGATCGCTCTCCTCACTTCCCTCTACCACCTGCCCCTGGCGCGATGGAGCCCTCAGGTGCCTGAAAGGGGAGCTGGGCAAAGGAGATGCCCCCCCACTTCACTCTCTCACCAACTGCTGGTGGCATAGCTGGCAGGGGAAGGGCAGCGGAGGAGATCTTCTCCCTGCATTGGGGAGTGGGAGGGGGAAATGGGGGAGGCAAGCGACCTGTGAATAATCAAATCCGCAAGTCTCAAACCTGCGAATGTCGAGAGAGAACCGTACACTCTAACCCTTACGTCCCTCTGAAATACTGCCAGACAACAAAAACATGACAAAAATACACCAGAAGTACTGTACATACATCCAGAAGACTGTTTTTCCCTGCTGATTTTCATTTGGAAATGCTGTGTGGCCCACTGTGCTGGCAAAAATTAGCTCCTGCCATCATTGTGTAGCCCTGCGTGACGTATTGAACATTGGTCCTGGGCACTTGCATTCTCATAAGGAAGGATTCTCTCCCAGGAAACATTTTTTTCCAGATGAAAATTAAGACCTGGAAGATAGAAATATGGGGTTATGGTCTCATTTAAATACATTTAGTTTATTAGTACTCTCGCTTTAAAAAAATACATACAGTTAAACATACTTTGAAGAAAAGAGTTAATTTTTGTTTTCGGATTTGTAGGCATATTGACTATTGCGCATGACCTGAGAGGAAGCATTGTGTCCTACATGAGATAAAGTGGGAAAGGCCACTTAAGACTGTGTTTGCATTCTGCAGGTTTTAGAAGTACTTGTTTTGAAAATGCATTTTAAAAAAATGCTGTCCCGTTAATTGGGGATAGTTTTTAGTTGATGAAGATGATCTTTATTAGTTAATCTAACCAATTTTTTGACTTAAACTTTGGGTATGTGGGGAACATCATGTTGCAATCTTGATGAGGTTCATAGTTCACAACCACAAGGCCTCAGGTTTCCCAATCTTATTATACATAAAAAAAAAAAAGACCGTTGTGTGTGATGGGGCTTACTCCCAGGGAAGTATTATAGGGTTGCAGTCACATCTTTCAAACAGACCAGTACTAGAAATGTGAAGTCGTGGGGGAAATCCCCCTCATATTTTTCTTAGATCTTTGCCTCTGTTTTCTTGGCCAGCCTGATATCAAATATGGTTTAACCAAGTTTCATTAATTTATTATTAAACTGTTAGCTGATGTTTGCTTCAAAGAATCTATTCTTAAACTTACTGGGTCTTCTAAGAATTTTTAAAAGCAAAATTGAACAGTTGTTTGCACCTTGGCATAGACCCTAACTTTCAGAACACCCAGAACAATAAACCAATATTTTTAACAAGATTGCGGTTGAGAAACTACTGTTACTGAGGTGAGACTTCCAGTAGGCCAGAACACCTGGTTTATTGCTCTTACATTCAGTTGGGTCTCCAGATTAAAATAAAAGCATGCTGTGAGCCCATGTGGACTTTTCTTTTCTCCCATGTCCTTGAGCAGGATTGAAGGTTATTGTGCAGGCTGTTTAGTTGTACAGAGAGGCTTAAACAGTAGTAGTCTTTGACATGTCAGGGGCATTAATCTCAGGTGGACTCTTTAGACTGGGAGCTTTCATGGGCCACTGCTCCTCAGCGGGAAAGCACAGACCTCCTGCAGAACTTCTCTTTGACTTGTTCCACCTTGCTGCATGATTGATGTCTGCCATGTCCTGCCTCTATATAAACTTCCTCTTCCTCTCACCACACTGTCTGTGCATCAGAGTACCCGCCACATAGAGCTCACAGTCTCTGTCCCACACTGCATCCTTCCTTCTTTATGCTGTTATCCTTGTAATTCCACTGCATTCTGACTCTTTTCTCTCCTTCTCTACCTTTTCCTTCACATATATAAATTACCTCCTGGAACTTATCTCAGCAATGCAGAATTTCATTTCATTTATTTATTTGATTTATGTCCCACTCTTCTCCCAATTATGACGCCAAAACAGCTTTCATTTTACCCCTTGATTCAGTCTCCTTGGTCTATGTGTGCCATAAAACATGTTGAACTCCAGATTCTCCTTCCCTTTGAAAGGGCCCAGCACCTCCACCCCCAAGAGTGATGTGGACTTAAGAACCTGTGATGTAGGATGAGCAGTATGGTGCATTTCATTTCTGTGCTTATTGCCGGCATTTGCCTGCATTGGACAAAAATGGGCAACCTGTTGGTACATACTCTCTGTGTCTGTTTTATTTCTCTGTAATTTGTATGGGCAGGATAATAGAACCTGCCTGGCTGCAGTTCTGTACTTTTATTGTTTATTTCTAAAATAAGGAATCTTGAGCATCTGTTTATATCAGTGTGTCTTGTGGGGCTTGTATCAACATCAACATATTTTAAAGGGTACGTTAATATGTTAGAACTTAGGAGATTGGAAATGAAGTTAAGCTTTTAGTTAGGCCAAAGAGGCAGTTCCATCTTGCATCCTCTATAAATAGCTGTGAGCTAACATAGCATTACAGATTAGGCCTGATCCAATAAATGCACAAGAATACAACTCAGCCTTATAAAAGGCAATTTTACATAATTAGGATGAAAGTTTTGGAAAGCTCGTGCAGTGAAAAAAAAAGAGCATTCAACAAAAGAGTCCAGAGTTGTACTTGGCATCATAGAATCATAGAATCATAGAAATGTAGAGTTGGAAGAGACCACACGGGCCATCCAGTCCAACCCCCTGTCATGCAGGAACACCCTCAAAGCACAGTCAGCCTTTAATTAAAAGTGTGGACTTGGCTTCCTTTGAATGGGTCATCTAGTCTCCTCCTGAAAGCTGTGTTGAATAAGTTTAGGCTGACTTTGTACGTATAGAATCCATATATCTGTCACAGGAAATCCATCAATTGTAATTTAGTTACAAGAGATAGTAATGGCCCCAGAACCCAAAATTCCTTCTTTGCTTGGTCTGTCATAGGATTGGATTGGATTGCTTTGTTATATATGAAATAATCTTTTTTGTCCTGGGCTTTGATGGCTAGAAGTAAACAGGTTGTCTTTTCAGTCCTTCCAGAGTATGTTGAGCTGAGTTTTGTATATACCAAAATATGAGATTTCTGGGTAATTTGCAGATATCTCACCTTTGGGTACACACCTTAAATCTTCCTTCTTAAAGGAGAAAATGTACAAGTAACATATTTTTCTATTTATCAAGGCACCATGATACTTAATTAAAAAAAAGAGTTAGCTTTTGTCATGCGGAAGAGCTCTTGACAATTTTGATACTTCCAGAAAAAAGGAAGTCAACCACACGTTTTGACCTGAGAAGTATTATATAGCCTGGGACTTGCATGCATTTAAGATATTGACTGCATTTTCTGTACACCATCCTAACCTTCCTTGCTAAGACTTTGGAGATATAATTCAGAGTCTTTTCTTACAAGATGATTACGGTGGGGAAAGGTGAAATAGGATTTTCTCAGTAGTTGCCCTGAGACTAGTAGTACTAAACAAAAAGAAAAGCCTAGAATTGATATCATTGAATACATTCTTACTTAATACTTCTCACATGTACATTTCCAAGGAGTTCAGATGCCTTTAAACAAAGTGTTCTGTCTGATTTATTCTTGAATATTTGAGCATAAACTGAGGAAGCGTTTTCCCTGTTATCGAGGTGATGGGCAAAACAGATCAGCAACAATAAGCAAAGCTCCAAGGCAGATAACCTGCTTGAAGAATGGTAATCTAGTAATCCTGCCGAAAGCCTGGCGTTTGAAGGGTAGCAAGGTTAATAATCTGAGTGTTTTCTTTTCTCTCCCCAATAGGAAGCAATTAATTTGCTGGAGCCAATGACAAATGATCCAGTGAACTATGTGCGTCAAGGCGCGCTGATTGCATCTGCCCTTATCATGATCCAGCAGACGGAGATCCTCTGTCCAAAGGTGAGTGATGGATCTTCAGCCAGGGAGGTATGCAGGAGAAAGGGCCTTTGGCTGAAGAAGATAAAGCTTCTGCAGCCCTTTAGCAACAGTTTGGCAGTCAGCTTTCTCTAGAAACACTTGCTGATAGCACTGGAAAAATGGTTTTCAAAGCTATTTGCTCAGTAAATTATACAGAGGTCGTGGGTACATAAGCATCTAGCATCAGTATAGCACATTTGCCCTGAAATCTGAACTCATAAATTACACTTGTCTCACTTTCCTGAAGAGGCAGAGAACATGGTGCTTGTACCCAAATGACAACAGCTTTGCACTCTGTAGGGAGAGGCTGTACAAATGTTGGGGGTTAGTGGGTCATACTGCTCCCTCAGGAGACCTTGGAGGGCTATATTCTTTGTGATTTTTTTTTTAAATTGGTCCATGGGGACCAGAAAAACAGCCCTGAGGGTCTGTATGTGGCCTGCAGGGTTTACTTTGCCCTTCTTGTAGAGTTAAGCAGCTGTAGCAGGAATAACTGTATTGGTTCTGAGGATCACATAATACCAGGGACTGGGCAGGGTTGATTGTACTGTTGTCTCCCTCAGAGATAACCTACCTTACCTGTTGGAAAGGGCACTGACACACGGGCGTGTATCTCTCACTTCAGAAGGTAGGACTTTGGGGAGGGGCATCTGTCAGATCCTCCTTGGGTCAGATTGGAACTGTCCGTGGGCCAGATTTGGCCTGTGGATCAGCGTTTGTGCTGTTCTGCTCTTGCTAGTTTCAGCGTTAGCCGGGATAATCTTTAGATGTAAAAGTCAGTTCCTGTTGAGATACAGCACGGTTCCTTTCTGTTTGTCAGGCATGGTTGTACCACTGTTGGAGAGAGGCTCTTCCAGTTTATAGTATGTACTTTTGTGAACCAATACTTAAATTTATAATCAGGTAGATTTATCAAAAGCTCTTCAGCCCGCTTTAAGATAATATACGTTGAAAAATGAGTTAGAGGCTGCTGAAGACATTACTGAGTAACACTTTGGACTATGTACAGGATTTCTCAATTATTTATTAAATATAAGGTTGTCTAGTTCAAGCCATTGCCTGCATTGCATCATTAATTTTTCTTAGGCGTCAGTAATCTTAAATTTAGTTTCATCTTAGTGTTCTTTTTTCAGTTTAAAACAAGAAGTGTGCTAGTCTTGTTAATGTTGTGTTATTGCTGGTTTGCTGCAGGCCCCAGGATTGCCTGAGTAAGCTTGCATAATTTCATCATTTTTGCCTAACGTAGTCCAGTTTGGATTTTCCAGTTTGATGCTTCAGGATTTTGTAGCACCAGATTTTTAGCCCTGTGGAGGAGGCGGGATGCTCTGAGTGCATATAGGAACGTAATTGCTCTGAGGAGCACACGAGCTGAATTAGGTTCTTGCAAACTCCTGGAATATTGGATTGGATGTACTTGGAGTAGGAAGAGGCTGACTGGTACAGATCTGATAAACCGGAAAGAAAACACAAACAGAGCAAAGCTTTGTATGCAGAAGGCTGCAGATTCAGTTCCTGTCATCTCTAGTTTAAAAGAGTCTCAGAAGATAGGACCTCTGCATGAGAGGAGCTGCAGTGAGTTGGAGTAAACACTATTCAGGGAGAGGTCATAGGTCTGTAATAGAATACCTGCTTTGAATACAGAAAGTGCCAGGTTTGTTCCCAGCCCCTCCAGGTAGATGGAGGCTTTGGCTCTTAAACTCATGTGGTGGGAGAGTCTTTTAAATGGGTTGTGCTGTGCTTTTATTTGTTCTGTTATGATGTTTTAAACTCCTGTTTTACCACCAAATGTGCCTTTGGGAGTGGTAGGAGGGAGAGAGAAGGGCCTTGAAGATCTCAAGACCCAATCAGGCTAACGTGGGAGAGTACAGACTTTCAGATAATCAAGACCTGAACCATACAGGGCTTTGTAAGTGACCAGCCAAAATGCCTGGACAGTCTCTCTCAGCAATTCGTGTCACTGTTAAACAGCAGAAGTGGGAGCAAAATGAGATATCAGAGCACAATTTCCCAAGAAATGAAGTGGTAATTCCCCAGAGTCCAATTTCTGGGGAAGTGTCCCTAGCACCCAACTCAGACAGTCCATCCAGAAAAAATATCACACTCAATAACATTGAAAGTCATTGTCTCAGTGCTGTACTTCACTTGTTTTTCTCTCAACAGAGGTTACCTCATGGGGTGAATTAGGCAGTTTCAGTTCCAAAATCAGGCCAATTTGGAGACCCAATTTGAAATGGCACTATTAGCTTGTTTAGTTAGTCTGTGTGCTTTGTTTTACTGTTTTCTTTCTCAGTTTCTATTGTTTGTCATTACTTCGTTTAGCAGTAATGGGAACATTTGTGTAATGGGGACAAACAGTTTATGCTGAAGGTGCAGGATATCAGCGGTGGAAATAGGAAGCTAATGAGCATTCACATCACAGAGTTATCTGGCGTTGTGACTCAACCTCAAGGCAAGGAAAAGCTGAACAGAGATAGATCAGAGCTCCTTCTGAAAGACCCAAGTTCATGCACACAGCACAGATGGACAATTGGCTGAGTCATTATCTTAATTTACTGGGTGTTGATCCATGCACAATTATGAAAATAGCAGAGCTCCTGGCAAAACAAACAAGGAGGCTTCTGGTTCATAAGTGTTGGCTTGATGAGTCCACTCAGCATGTTAAAGGGATCTTTAAGTTGTTATTTTAAGGCCACTAATGAGAACTGCGCTACAAAATCAGGCTCCCAGTCCCTGGCTAGTTGTGAGTGGTGGAGGCATTCATTTTCTCACTGCTAGTGACACACCATTCATAGCAAGCCTGGATTCTGTGTAAGATGGCTTCTCCATTTGTTCTTGTTCTTATATATGCCTTACAGTTTGTGTTACGTACCTTGTTGTTCCAGCTGACTAGAACTTATGGCAACCCTATTGTAGGCCTTTCTGAGGAAGATTTCTTTAGGGAAGGGTTGCCTTCCTCTTAGGCTGAGTGTGGCTTGGCCAAGGCCACCAGATGGGTTCCTGTGGCTGGGTGGGGATTTGAACTCTGGTCTCCTGGAGGCTTAGTTCAGCACTGAGACTACTACACCCCACTGGCTCCTATTGCCTTCAGGTTGGCTCTAATTTACGGTAACCCTAGCCTAAGCTTTTCCTGGCAAGATTCTTTTGGAGTAGGTTTTGCTATTGTCTGTGTTTTAGGATGAATAAGTGACTCGCACAAGGTCACCCAGTGGTTTTCAGTGGCTGCCAGAGATATGACCCCTGGGCTCTTGAAATCCTTTCCCCAAACGCTACCACTGCGCCACTCTGAATCTCATCTCACATGTGTATCTTTTGTCTAATTAACTTCTAATTCAAGCTTCCAGCTCCAGTTCTCACCTTCTTGTTTAGCATGTGGACTTGGATCTTATTTCTTTCTCAGTCTAGATTTAGGGCTGGCTGATTGGTGGATTCTGGGAGATGTAGTCTTAAAAGTGTAACTTTTCCAGGCTCTAGAAGGGCCACACACTGTCCCATCCTGGCCTAAGTGAAGCATCATTTCATATTCTGCAGCCTAAAATGGACTTTGCCTTTTTGAGAGGCAGCATATGATTGGTGACTCATTTTTCAGTCTGTTCCTTGCACAAACCTTCTCGGAAGTGCTGCTCTTTAGGAGGTTGTCCCACATATTTTGCTTATGTATTTGGCATTTTTCCTTTTGTTTTTTACATTTATATGACAAGACTGGATACCACTGAGAGAGAATGTTGTGTGGGTGCAATGATACTAACTGATTAGCTCATACAAATTAATGGCAGGTATGAACATATATATTCTTGGGTCTGGTATGAAGATTTTGTAATATTTTGTCATTGCAAGAAGTCACGTAGCATTTTCTGGAAAAGACTTATTACCATTTCAGCATCTATAGCACATTACAAAATTTACAAAACTCTTTTTCCCCCTGTTTTTGTTTTTAAAGATATTTTTCCCTTGGCAGCTAAATGTTGTATTTTTCTGGGAAGGATTTCCTGTGTTAAGTTGTTTCAACAATTTAAAAGGTGAAATTCCTTCTCTAAATAGCACATTGCTCCTTGGGTATGTTTTAGTTTAAAATGGTGCACCTGTAGCAGAAGACATCTGAGAACTTCCACATGTGTATGCTTCCCTGTTTATATAAAACCACTAAGCAAGATGGCTGTAGTGAAAGAGCTTGGCATATGTTTTCCAAAGTTGATCCAGCTGTATGGTAAGGACTCAGGTTGATAACTCAGCTATACAGTAACAACCCTTTATTCCTTTGCATACTGCATTTAACTGAGAAGTCAGGAGGCCTCTTCTGCCTTTGAATGCATCTTTCTCAGATCCCCTTTTCTTGTAGCAGTACTACCTTTGATGTCAGCAATGATGTTGTGTGTGCTGTTCCAGACAAGGAACACTCAAGGTCTTACAGGCTCTCGTAGCTAGGCAAGAAATGTAGTTCTGGCAACCATGAAGTCTCCGGTATACTCCACCAGGGGCATAACTTGCATTTATTTGTTTGTTTGTTTGTTTGAAATTTTCCAATACATTTAAAAACTTCAACTAAGATACTATTCATGTACCTCGTCAGCTTAACCAAGGCTATTAATGATCAAAGGCTACAGTTAACGTGTTGCTTTCATCTTTCTGCCAAAAGATAAAGTTTCTCAGTCTTTCAAAAATGATGTCAGTGATTTTTCTCTAATCAATGTTGATAGTTTACCCATTTCAGCTAGGTCAGCCAGGTTCAGAAGCCAGTGCTCATTCACTGGAAATTACAGTGTTTTTTTTTTCCTTTTCTGTGGATACGTTAATCATGTTATGTGTCAAGGGCATAACAGACTTTTGAAGGGCCACCAGCAATAGAGGGAGGAAGAGGGGGCCTCTTTTGAAACATCTGTCTGACTCTTGTGCTGAGGTTTGTCATCAGCAGCAAAGGTTGAAAAGGAATGGAGCTGATCTAAAGACACTCACAAACTGTCTGGGTGAGCAGGTTGATACTGAAGGGACACCGCTTACTCTGTGTAACAAGAAATAAATGTGGGAATCTTTTGTAACTCAACTAGTAGAAACAACAGGTAACTTCTAAGACCAACCAATATTCAGAGATCTCTGTATCTTGCAGAATCAAGCATCTGTTTAAAATCTATATATTTTCCCTTTGCCAACAGGAGAGGTGCCCCTTCCCCTTTTTCTTCTCAGAAAACCCCTGTGGTAAAATGACTTTTCTTGAGAAGCAGTGAGCGACCCAGTAAGTTTTGTGGCTGAATGGAGATTTGAACATGGTTATCTCATCAGGGGAAATCCACCACTCCGACCACTAAGATTAATAATCCTTGAATTGTTTGTAGTGTGTGATTTTTGCAGGCACTTTTTAATAGGCCTAGTTCATGTTTTCTTCGGGCGGCAAATGGTCTTTGTAGCTTATACACTTCATATGAAATGTGACATTTTTACTATAGGCAGAGAAATAAAATTACTTTCAGATTTCATTTGTTGATAAAACCTAACATTCCAGAATAAATGTGGCCAAATTTGAAAGAAAGACCATTTGCTTTCTCTAGATTTTATTTCAAATATGTTTTTACCCCCTTCTTCAAAAGAGAAGCCTTCCAGAGTAAGTGCATGCTTTCAAGCGCAGCACGTTATTTCTAAGTCAGGAATTGAGGCTTGCTGGGAGGGAGGTTGAAACTGAGGACATCTGAGTTGCTGAAACTGTGTTGGGGTCCTCCCCACTGCAGGCATTGTTAAGATAGGCATCTTGCCAGAGGCACGAGCCAAATGGTGAGAGCACAGGGGCTCTTGCCCTTTGGTTCTGAGCATGGGATGCACTGGAGCCCTACCTTGGCTACTGAATCCAGATGGAGTGGACAGCAGAGCAAGACAAGCTATTATGCATTGGAGTTGGGAAGCTTTTGCCAGAACAGAATGTTTGCTCTCTATACAAGAAAATAGATCACCTGCTGAGTAGAATCCCATGAGGCCAGCTTTAGCTAAGTATTGGGAGTTCTTCAAACTAAACTGACTTTTACACTTGTTTGCTCTGTACTTCTGGTCGGTCAGATATATGTTTAGAAAGTACAAGGGGTGCTGCCATTTCAGTCATAGTGGGCAAGAGAAGGTATGGCGGTGGAGGTAGAACAAGCCCATGGAGGAGAAGTGGGGAGAGACCTCTTGTGGTTCACCATCCAACCAACAGCTTCCTGGCTATTCTAATAGAATCTCATCAGACCACAAAGTAAAGCTGCTTAACACCAGTTCAATGGCTGGGAAGAGCTGTGTGATCCAGGACTTGATCCTAGACAAGCAAGCTGACCTTGCAATGTATAACTGAAACAGGATTGACTAAAGAGGGAGGTGTCCACCAGATTTCCAGGTGCAGCAGCAAGCAAGATCTGGTGGGTGGGGAGGAGGCGTTGCAGTGATCTGTTGTAAATCTGTTCCTCTAGAAGTACCCTGTTCAACAATCTTCAAGGTTTGAGTGTACACGCCTGGCAGTTGGGCAGTGAGACAGGATGAGGATCTTGTTAATCTACTGTCCGCCCCACTTCTCAACTGCCTCCCTGCCAGAGCTGCTAGAACGGATCTCAGAAGTGGTGTTGATCTCCCTCAATCTTGTTGTGTTGGGGGGATTTAAAAACCCATGCTGTGGCACCCTCATCAAGGCTAGGTGAGGATTTCATGGCTTCCATGGCAACCATGGGCCTGTCTTAATTAATATTGGGCCCTACACATATAGCTGGCCACATTCGTGATCTAGTTTTTGCTGGTCAGAATAATGGTGATCTGGGAGGTTTGAAAGAACCCTGTTGTCATGGAGAGATCTCTACCTGATAGGGTTTAGATTTCCTGGAACTCCTAGCCTCTGAACCAGTGGCAGAGCTGTTAAAATGGTCCACCTCCAGAGACACATGATTCCAAAAGGATTCTGTGAATGCTTCCAAGTATCTTTTCTTGGGTGCAGAGCATAGTCCTCTTTGTTTTCTGAGGAGCTCAGGATAGTGAAGCACTTGGATAGATGATTAGAGTGATGGTGGGGAAAGGATGAATCGAGCTGAGTGCAGGTTAATGCCCATTTTAGAACTTGCTTTTCAGCAGTGAGGGCAGCAAAGAAATCATTATTACATCAGCTCAGTCTGACGCAGTGCAGCAGTTCTGAGTAGTTAAAGGGCTTTTATCTCCTAGCCCTCAGACTGTTGAGGATGAGCCCTCAGAAAAGAGTCGTGATGAATTTCGTAAATGTTTTGTTGAGAAAATTGCTCAGATTCATTCTGGCTTGGACTCCATATTGAAGGTAGAGTCTGGAGAGGTAACTGAGTCAACTGCTTGTCCAGTTTTGATGGATGAGTTTCAGGCTGTTCAGGATGGTGATGTGGACAAGTTGTTTGGAGAACTGAGGCCAACCACTTGTCTGTTAGACCCATATCTTTCTGGGCTAATTAGAGCTGCCAGAGGAGGACTGGCCAGTTGGGTGGAGGAGGTTGTAAATGTTTCTTTGAAAGAGGGCTATGTTCTTGTGTCTCTAAAAGAAGCAATTGTAAGACCTTTGTTGGAAAAAAACTTCATTCAATCCACCTCCCTAAGTAATTATCAACCTTTTTCTAATCTCTTCTTTCTAAGTAAGGTCCTAGAGTGAGTGGTAGCAACGTAAATCCAGGCTTCAGGCCTGGTTATGGGTCAGAAACAGCCTTGGTCACTGTGATGGATAACCTACTCCATGAGTTGGACAAGGGGAAGGAGGGAGTACCTGTTCTTCCTCCTGGATTTTATAACAGCGTTTGATGCCATTGACCATGGTATCCTTCTGCGTTGTCTGACTGATATGGGACTTGAGGACATTGCTTTGCAGTGGTTCTGGTCTTTCTTGGCTGAATGCTCCCAGAAGGTGATGGTGGGGTACTGTTGTTAAGTCTTTTGGCCAGTAGCCTATGGGGTTCCCCAGGGGCCAATGCTGTCCCCTGTGCTTTTCACCATCAAAATGAAGCCACTGAGAGAGGCCATCCAGAGGTTTAAGGCTGGGTATAATTAGTAAGCTGATGATACCCAGTTCTGTTTCTCCTTTACAACTGGTGCCAAGGAGGCTGAGGTAATACTGAATCATTTTTCTGGACACAGTAAAGGACTGGATGCAGGTGAATAGACTGAAGCTTAATGCAGACAAGACAGAAGTGCTGGTGGTCAGTAAGAAAACCAGCCTGGGACTGGGATCACAGCATGATCTGGATGGGGTTGGTCTCCCCCTGAAAGGTCAGGATCATACCTTGAGGGTGCTCCTGGACCCAGTGCTGCTCCTGGAAAGCCCGGTTGCTGCAGTGTCCAGGAAAATCTTTGCCCAGTTTCAGTTGGTGCACCAGCTGCATCCGTTCTTGAGGAAGGCAGACATGGCCAAGTGGTTCATACTTTAGTTACTTCTCAGTTAGACTGCTGTAATGTGCTTTATACAGGGCTGCCCTTGAAAAGTGTTGGAAAACTGCAGCTAGAGCAAAATGCAGCAGCCAAACTGGCATCAGGTGTGCATTTTGGAGACCAGATAACACCGCTGCTGCAAGAACTACATTCGCTTTCAGTTTGCTTCCAAGCTCAATTCAAGGTGCTGGTGTTGACTACAAAGCACTGAATGGCCTGGGGCCATTTGAGATCTTCAGAGGAAGCCCTGTTGCATGTCCTAGCACCTCATGAAGTCAATCAAACTGGACAGGTACACAAAACAGGGCTTTCTCTGTAGCAGTGCTTTGACTGTGAGACTCCTTGCCAAGGCAGTTAGGCTGGACCCATCTGTTTAAAATTCGGCGGGCAGCCAAAACAGTGCTGTTCCACATGGTATTTGGTATTGGAAATTGCTGTTTTAACTGGTTTTAGCAGTTTTTAAAGGGTATTTTAATGTGTTCTTTAAAATGTTTTTATCTTTGTATTGTTTTACCTGTTTTTTATTTGTTTGTTGCCTTAAGAGCCCTTGTGGGCTGGGAGGCAATACAAAAATAAAATAAAATAATGTGCAGATATTTGCAGTGCTCCTTCCCTAAGTTCTAATGGAGAGATAGACTTTTAAGTCCTTTTACTTGACACAGCATGAGGGCCCATTCCTAGTATTTCTCTGATTTTTATTATCTTTCATTACCATGGAAAGAACCATTCTGTACATGGATGGTGTGTAAATCTTCAATAGATCCTCAACCAATATTATTTGTAGCTGCCTGTTAAAGATTTATACCAGTTTATAGATAAGTACAAAGGATAGCTCCCCAAACGATCCCTCTTAGTACATCATACAGCGGCAGGGCTTGAAACAGTTCCTTATTTGCACGATAGCTCCCAGTACCCCAGTTGTAGACCCTCACAAACAGTTCCAAGGTGTGTAGTGACACCGCAGTGCACATAGCTCACATCTTTCCCTGCAAATTGTAAGGGCCTGTCAAAACAAAAAAGACTTCTTCACCTGCCACCGGAAAGACGCCATGAGGAGACCAACCTAGGCTCTCTGGGAAGAGGGTTCCAGAGTCAGGAGCAGCCATCATGAAGTCTCTTTCCTGTGCTGTTGCCAAATGAGACTGTGACAGAGATGAGAGCAAAAGAAATACCTCTCCTTGGGGACTTAAAACTCAGGTGGGCTCATGTAGTGTATTCTTGTCTCCAAGAAGGTTAAAGAAATCTGTGTTGCTTGTAACTCTTTACTTCCAAATTCTTACTAAGGAGTCCTAAAAAAAAAAAACATAGTTGTCAATTTCTATCTGACTTGAGTATGGAAAAGCTTTGGATTGCATTGTCACAGAAGAAACATAAGATTCTAAACCACAGATATGTGGAATGGGGAGTCATTCTCTTAATGAGAGTTCATACTAAAATTCTGTATCTTGGGCACGGTGAGAAGGCGCCCTTCATGCCAGCGTGGAGTGGTGTGTTTTGAATGGAGCTGCCTTCTGAATTCTCAAGTGGCAGATGACATGTTGGTATGAAACCAGCTCTCACTCCATTGGTTGACCAACATGGCCCAGATCTGCATTACTGGAACTTCCCAGGAGACTTGCAGTGAAGCGTGACTTTTAACCAGGTCTCAAGATTTAAATGTGGGAAAGGGAGGCAGCAGACTTTTTCCCAAGCTTTTCTACCAGTTTTATACTTATCTTTGTGTGTGTGTGTGTGTGTGTGTGTCTGTCTGTCTGTCTGTGATTATTCAGTCTTACTTTAAGGAGATCAGTCTTAAGGATATTCTTTTAATGTAGGTAATTAATATTTCACTGCCACATTTTTATTTTTCTTTGAGACCTTTGTACCTTTATTCTTCCAGTGGCAGGTGGACTCTAGCGGCCATCGGCCACAAGTAGCCTAGCTAAGGTTGAAAGATGATGGGAGTAGTAGTTTATCAGCATTTGAAAGACCACAGGATCCCTAGTCTGCTCGACCCAGTACCTGCTAAACTAGGCAAGGCCTCATGTCTGTCTTTTGCTTACTTACTGTACTTCTGGCTGAATTTCCTTGAATGAAAGAATCCTGCCTTGGGAGCTTAGGTTATACAGTCTAGAATAGTGTTTGTTAAACCATTTTCCAGGGTAGAAGCTTAGCAGTGGTTCCTGATGCATAAGATACGGTGGTGGCTTTAAAAGAGGATTACTGTTATAATTCATTGGGAGAGGAGAGGAGCCGTGGAGTAGTTCCCAGAGGTCAGGATGCGAAGGAGATAGTCAGTGGACAGGAAGACCAAGACAGGCAGAACGACAAGCAAAAAAAGTAGTCTGGACCCAATTCCAAGGCTACAAAAAACGAAGCAGAGTGTCCAAACTGGGTCTGAGCATCTTCTCCACAGAGTGGGAGATAGGCATCGCCTCCAGTGGCTGAAGAGGCTGATTGTTCAATGAGAACAGCAGAGGCGGCAGCGCCTGAGCTGCAAGGGTGCCAAGCCCCTTCTCAGACAGTCTTGTGTTGTCCCAGAGGGAGGTATGATAATCAGATAAGTTACTGGAGGAAGGGAGGGAGGCCTACCAGAAGCTGCTGGTCAGGATGACTAAAATGATCTTTCCCGTTCCTGATAGGGATGGGTGACGATATTCCCATTTCATGAGTATTCATACATAAATCCATTTCATCTCTTTTTGCCATTAAATGTGTGGATTTTTAAAAAAAATTGTCATGAAATCATAAATGTAGCCGGGCCTAAATACCTTAAAGGCACTAGATCCCATCTGTTCTTGGAAGCTAAGCTGGATCGGGCCTGGTTAGTATTTGGATGGGAGTTCACCAAAAAGCCAGGTAGGCTATATTTCAGATGAAGGAACTGGCAAAACCACCCTTGAGTATTCTTTGTCTAAGAAAACCCTATGAAAATCATGAGGTCACCATAAATCCACAGGCAACTTGAAGGCATATACATACACATAATATAACTAAGGCGTGGGGGTCAAGTTATCTCAGGAAAAGTAGTCACTGGGGCACTGAGTGGAATTGTGCAGAAGCACCTTAGAATCATTTGTAATTGTTGCCCTTCTTAACCTCCTGCTCTTTGTGCAGTGGTACCCTTTGTAGTGATTTTTGGAGGGTTAACTTGTGTTCCAGGGGACGGTCTCCGTTCACACAGGACAAAGGTGAATTCCTACAGGTCTGGCTTGTGCAGCCTCAAGCATTTCCTGGAATCTCCTGCAGCATACTGGACTTCCATGCCAGATAAAAAAGCATTCTTGGAGGAAAGGTTACTGCGGACTGTTGTCGTTGGAATGTAGGACATTTGAAAACGCTTGCTCCTGAGCAGCATCTGTGTCCATAAATTTTGTCAGCTGCAAAATAAAATGGCAACAGAGCACATTATTTCCAGGATTGTCCCTGGGCTTATGGTAATGAGCCGTTCTGATAGCTGGAGCTGTGAACTAAAGTTCCAACTGAGCTGCTGCTGCAAGGGTAGAAATTATTTAGCCCTTGTGTGGTATTGGTGTGGTACTGAACTGAAAGTTCTAGAAAAGCTATCTGGCATAGTAAGTGGTGAATAATGCTAGAAGCTGTAGTTCAACAACATCTGGAGGGCCATGATTTGCAAGCCTGTTTTATCAGGGGATGTTTTGTTATTGTCTTTAACCTAGCTGCTGAGATAACCTCTTTGGATTTTAATGGATCCTTTTTGATCCTTTCTTCTATTTCCTTTTGCGTTTTCTCCTAGAAAGCAGCATTGATATTCTGCTTGTGTAGCAATTTATTTGTGTTGGTTCAGCAAGCATTGTGCATCTGAAAGTTGGTGTTGGGCAGATATTGGTTTCAGGAAGTCTTTTTATGGGGCTTGTGTGCTCTATTTTTAACTTTATCATTATGGTTTTTTTAATGATTTTACACCTTTTTAAAAAAGTGTTTTTTTGCTCCTCCCATTGTAGAGAATTGAGTACAACTTTCTGGCAAAAATTGGTCCAGGGAAGCACACTGAAGTTCCCCTAGAGTTTTTTTTTTAACCACCAAGGATCCCACTTGAGTTTTAAAATCCCATTGATTTTTGCAGTTGTGATAGTACTGCTTTGTCTGAGCCAGTGAAATGATACATATTTCAAACAAAAACTGATCAGGGAATCCAGACTTGGCTGCAGTTCTATCCTCCCTTTCCTGGGAGTAAAATCCATTGAAGATATGGGATCTGCTTCTAATTAACTATGAATAGAATTGTGCTTCTCTGTGAGTGTGTTTGGGAACAGTTTGCTATTCTGAGATGCATCATAGAATCATAGAATCATAGAAATGTAGAGTTGGAAGAGACCACACGGGCCATCCAGTCCAACCCCCTGCCATGCAGGAACACTCTCAAAGCACTCCCGACAGATGGCCATCCAGCCTCTGCTTAAAAACCTCCAAAGAAGGAGACTCCACCACACTCCGAGGCAGCATATTCCACTGCCGGACAACCCTGACTGTCAGGAAGTTCTTCCTGAGGTTCAGGTGGAATCTCCTTTCCTGCAGCTTGAATCCATTGCTCCTTGTCCTGGTCTCTGGAGCGGCAGAAAACAAGCCCTCTCCCTCCTCTACATGGCATCCCTTCAAATATTTAAACAGAGCTATCATGTCCCCTCTTAACCTTCTCTTCTGCAGACTAAACATACCCAGCTCTCTAAGTCTATCTTCATAGGGCTTGGCTTCCAGGCCCTTCACCATTTTGGTCGCCCTCCTCTGGACCTGCTCCAGCTTGACCATGTCCTTCTTGAATTGGGGTGCCCAGAACTGGACACAGTATTCAAGATGAGGTCTAACCAAAGCAGAGTAGAGTGGTACCAGTACCTCCCTCGATCTAGACACCATACTCCTATTGATGCAGCCGAGAATTGCATTGGCTTTCTTGGCTGCCGCGTCACATTGCTGACTCATGTTCAGCTTGTGGTCTATTAAGACTCCTAGATCCCTTTCACACGTACTGCCATCCAGCCACGTGTCCCCCATCCTATATTTCTGCATTCCATTTTTTCTACCTAAGTGTAGGACCTTACACTTCTGTCTGTTGAATTTCATTTTGTTAGCCTTGGCCCAGCTCTCCAATCTGTCCAGGTCATTTTGAATTTTGATCCTGTCCTCTGGCGTATTAGCAACCCCTCCCAATTTGGTGTCATCTGCAAATTTGATGAGCATGCCCTCTATTCCTTCATCCAAGTCGTTGATGAAAATATTGAACAGCCCTGGGCCCAGGACAGAACCCTGTGGCACCCCGCTAGTCACTTCTCTCCGGGATGAAAAGCAGCCATTGGTGAGCACCCTTTGGGAACGGTCAGTCAACCAGTTACAGATCCACCTGACAGTAGCTCTGTCCAGCCCACATTTTACTAGCTTCTTTGCAAGAATGTCATGTGGAACTTTGTCAAAGGCCTTACTGAAATCAAGATATGCTACATCCACAGCATTCCCTTCATCTATCAAGCTAGTAACTCTATCATAAAAAGAGATCAGATTAGTCTGGCATGACTTATTTTTGAGAAATCCGTGTTGACTTCTCGTGATTACCGCGTTGCTTTCTAAGTGATTAGAAACTGACTGCTTAATGATCTGCTCCAGGATCTTTCCGGGTACAGACGTCAGGCTGACTGGGCGATAATTATTTGGATCCTCTTTTTTTCCCTTCTTGAAGATGGGGACAACATTTGCCCTCTTCCAGTCTGCTGGAACTTCTCCTGTCCTCCAAGATTTCTCAAAGATTATAGCAAGCGGTTCCGAAATGACCTCTGCCAGTTCTTTTAATATCCTAGGATGCAATTCATCTGGCCCTGGAGACTTGAATTCATCCAGTGTGGCCAGGTATTCTTGTACCACCTCTCTACCTATTATGTGCCGCATTTCCCCTGCTTCCTCATCTGCTCCCCAACCACCAGGTTGAGTGCTTGTATCCTTCTGGGAAAAAACTGAGGCAAAGAAGGTGTTAAGTAGTTCTGCCTTTTCTCTTCCCTCTGTTAGTAATTCGCCATCTTCTCTGCGCAGCGACCCTATCGCCTCTTTCTTTTTCCTTTTGCTGCGGACATATTTAAAAAAGCCCTTTTTATTGTGTTTAATGTCTCTGGCCAGCCTAAGTTCGTTCTGTGCTTTAGCCTTTCTGACCTCCTCCCTACATTTCCTGGCTACTTGCTTAAATTCTTCTTTGGTGGTTTCCCCCCTCTTCCATTTCCTGTACAGGTTTCTCTTAACGCTTAGCTCAGCTGAGAGTTCTTTAGTCAACCATTCTGGTTTCTTCAGATGCCTTCCATTTTTCCTCCTTATTGGCACAGTTTTAGACTGTGCCTTCAGTATCTCCCTTTTAAGGAACTCCCATGCCTCCTGAACTCCTTTCTGTTTCACTATTCCTGACCACGGAATTTCAGCCAGCAGCTCCTTAAGTTTACAGAAGTCCGCTTTTTTAAAATCTAAGATGAGTGTCTGGCTACACGTATCTTCTCCTTCCCACTGAATGCCAAATTCCAATAGGGCATGGTCACTCCCCCCTAAAGATCCAACCACTTCTACCTCATTAACAAGGTCATCCCTATTGGTCAGGATCAGATCTAGAATATTTGATCCCCTTGTGGCCTCTTCCACCTTCTGGACCATGAAATTGTCTGCAAGACAAGCAAGAAACTTGCTGGACCTTGCTGTCTTGGCAGAGTTTGACTGCCAACATACATCCGGGTAATTGAAATCTCCTATTATTACTGTATCTCTCCTTTTTGAATGCGCGGTCATTTGGTTGAGGAAGGCGTCATCAAGGTCCTCAGTCTGGGCTGGAGGTCTGTAGTAAACCCCCACCAGAATATCCCTATTGTTTCTCGCTCCCTTAATTTTTACCCAGATGCTCTCGACCTGGCTTTCTGGGTTCAAGTCATGGATCTCTTCACAGGTGAAAACATCCTTGACATACAAGGCTACTCCTCCTCCTTTCTTGTTTGGTCTATTTTTACAAAATAGGCTATACCCCTCTATTCCTACATTCCAATCATGAGACTCATCCCACCAGGTCTCAGTGATGCCTATCAAATCGTATTTATTTAGTTGTACTAGGAGTTCAAGTTCATCTTGCTTGTTTCCCATACTCTGCGCGTTAGTGTAGAGACACTTAAATCCCCGGGCCCTTCCTGCAAGTCCTGTACTATAGTTTCTACTCCTCCCACCACTGGACGCTTGTACTACTTGGTCAATATAATTTGGGCCTTTCCCCCCTGCACTCGCCGTGTCTTTGCCCTGAATAATATTGTCTCCCTCCCCAGCAGAACTTAGTTTAAAGACCTCTTAATCCTCCGTGCAAGACTGTTTGCAAAAACATTCTTGCCAAGTTTCGTGAGGTGCAGCCCATCCCTTGCCAGAAGCCCACGTTCATGGAAATTCAGGCCGTGTTCCAAAAACCCAAACCGTTGCTGGCGGCACCATGTGCGGAGCCAGTTGTTGACCTCTGCTATTGCCCTTTCCCTTTGTGCACCATATCCTTGAACAGGGAGGAGAGATGAAATGACCACCTGCGCACCAAGGTCCTTAAGCTTTGTCCCCATAAGCTCGTAGTCCTTTGCGATGTGGTAAAAGCTGCGCCTCGCAGTGTCATTGGTTCCGACATGAACCACAATGAGGGGCTTATGGTCAGTGGGCTTGACGAGCCTGGTTAACCTCTCTGTTATGTGGTTGATCTTGGCCCCAGGAAGACAGCAGACTTCTCGATTGAACTTGTCAGGTTTGCAAATTGCCGGTTCAGTTCCTCTGAGCAAGGAGTCCCCAACAACCAGAACTCGCCTCCTCTGAGGCTTGTCCATCAGAATATCATGTGTGGTAATAGTGTTCCAGGAATAAGTGTTTTCCCTGTGTCAGATTTTTTTTTAAAGAAAAGATCTGTTAGCATGAAGGAGATACTAATTGATCTTCAGGAGTGACAGCTAAACAAAAAGGTTCTTTGCAAAAATCAGTTCTGTCCTTTTGACTAAGTAAAGCCCTCATCATCCCACTCTCTATATGAAATTACAAATTAAGGATCTTCTTGAGGAATATCATAATATGTATATGTATATAATTCATGTATTTATATAGTGCCATTGATGTACATGGCGCTTTACAAGTAAAAGAACCAAAAACAGAGGGTCCTGCCAAAGCAATCTAAATATATGTGTATATGTGTTGACGCCAAGCCAAGTGGGACTTGAACCCACAGTCAAAAAGAAATGTTAGGATTTCCAGCGACACAAGTGGGACTTGAACCCACAGTTGACAGTTGCCCAGGTGACGCTGGTGGGACTTTAACCCACAGTAAACGGTCACCCTTGAATCCAAACACCAGGGTGACTCTGATGGGACTTTAACTCGCAGTAAATGGTCGCCCTTGAATAAAAAAAAAAGTTAAAAAAAACACGTGGAGACAAACTCAAAACATTAGGTCTGCATGGACCACCCCGAGTAGTCCCTGCGATTGTGGGTGAACCCTGAGCCAGCCTGGAAAGATTCCCAACTTTGGCCAAAGGGACTTCCCCTCGCCCCTCAGCAAGAACGCAGCCAAAGCTACATCTTACAGGGGCAGGGAAAGAAAAACATTTTATTGAAGAAAGGAGAGTTTTTTGGGGGGAACAATGATCTCATACAGCATATGTGCAAGAATATTAAGAATATTTGCTTTCCAAGGACTAGAATTCTGATACATAGTTGATGATACAATAACTGCTAGTTAACAATGAACAATGAACCCTGTATCACATGTGCATTCGCTCAGCAGTGAGGTATAAGAAATATTGTCAACAGAAGGCATCCTGGGAACTGAAGCTGAGAACCTAGGAATTTGCCAGGTAATGTCAGCATAATTTTAAGTAGGACACGGGGCTAACAACAGGAACAACCCTCAAAGTTGACTAGAATTCAAAACGGAGGACTTTAGTTAAGCAAAGACAAAGAGAGAGTTTCTTTAGCATAGGTATTTAAGCAGGGAGTACCCTCTGTGAATTAAGCTTTCCAGGGTGTTGAATCTCCTAACAGCTCTGCAGAATAAACCAAGGAAAAAGATAGGAAACACTGACCATTTTGTCTGTATTCTTTTACTGCTAACATGCACACACAGAAAGAAGGAAGGAAAAGTAAAACTATATCATATAGACTCATAGGATCATAGAGCTGGCAGAGACCCCAGGGGCCATCCAGTCCAACCCTTTGCCGTGCAGGGACCCACATCAAAGCATTCCCAGCAGATGGCCGTCCAGCCTCTGCTTAAAAACCTCCAAAGGAGGAGACTCCACTGCACTCCGAGGCAGCAGCGTATTCTGCTGCTGGACAGCTCTGACTGTCAGGAAGTTCTTCAGGTGGAATCTCCTTTCCTGCAGCTTGAATCCATCGCTCCTTGTCCTAGTTTCTGGAGCAGCGGAAAACAAGCCCACTCCCTCCTCAACATGACATCCCTTCAGACATTTAAACATGGCTCTCATGTCCTCTCTTAACCTCCTCTTCTGCAGAGGGCTTCATGGCTTCCAGACCCTTCACCATTTTGGTCGCCCTCCTCTGGACACGCTCCAGTTTCTCAGTATCTTTGAACTGAGATGCCCAGAACTGGACACAGTATTCCAAATGAGGCCTAACCAATGCAGAGTAGAGCGGTACCATTACCTCCCTTGATCTAGACACCATACTCCTATTGATGCAAGCAAGAATTGCATTGGCTTTCTTGGCTGCCGCATCACACTGCTCACTCATGTTTGGCTTGTGATCTACCAAGACTCCTAGATCCCTTTCACATGCACTGCTATGCACTTGGCCCTCCACATTTGCATGCTTGACCTTCACGGATTTGATTATTTGCAAGTTTCCTCAACCACTGCCATCCCCCACCTCAGGTGCTTCTTTTTCTGGGGGAACCTTCCCTCTCAATGGCTTTGATCAGGCTGCGCAGCCCTTAAAAATTTACCTTCTCCCCCTCCCCCCCCACTGCCTGGCCACCTGAGGATGGCTTACAGCCCGATTTCTCAACACCGCACAGTCCCTCTGCTTATGCCCCGCACGCACCCGAGGAAGGAGATGAGTGAGACAGAGGACGCGTAGGGCCACCATACTTTATTCGCCCTGCGTATATATCACAGTCCTCCTGATTGCTTGTTTTAACATCATGATTGGTAGTATTTTAACTTCTGTGGAACTCGGGAGCCGCCGGGTAGTTCTGTCAACGGTCGGGATGCTAAACGGCTGTAAACGAGGTGAAGTGAATCACTGCCTGTGTTCCAGCGTTGCCCTGGACCTCACCCAAAGGAATCGAAGCGGGCCCTTTCCAAGACCGTAAAGCTTCAAAGAGCCGTGAAATTCTGTCAAGGGTGGAGGACGCGACGCCCTCAGGTTTCATACCTTGTTCTAAATATAATGCCATGTGGCACATTCTTCCAAGTTCTGGCTGCTGCTCCAGCCTACTTAAAAGAGTTGAGGTTGCGGGACAGTTTCCCACAAAGGAAGGGAGTCTGGAATGGAGCTGGGTGGAAACGGGCAGTCCGAGGAGGCCTTTACCGTAAAGGGAAGCGCCCTCATCCGTCCCTGATCATTTCAGTGAGGGCTGTGGAGAAGTACTGCCCCGTGTTGCCCGTCTTCATGCTGACGGGGGGCGCGGGGCCAGCTGGAAGTTTGTGGGAGAGGTATTCCAAAATATCTGGAACAAGGCTGCTCTTAGGGATTGTGTGTTGCAAGGGTGGGCAGAGTCTGGCCCACAGGGACCATTTTGTGGCCCCTGAACCCACCAATCCTCCCAGATCCCCAAAATGCTAAAAAAAAAAAAGTTTGCTTTTTTGCGAAAACTGGGCAAAAACAGCTCAAAACTGCCAACAAATCCAATTTTGCCTATACAAACCCCAACCCTGCTGTAGTGTTTAAAACTACGTTGGGGTTTTGCTCTCCATCCCACACTTGCTGGGGGTGGGGGTCTCAAGAGCACAGAAAGTCTTTTTGGTCCTTCATAATTAGATGATAATAACAATTCAGGATGTGAGAAATTCAGTTTCTGTGACTTTGAGGAAGAAACAGTTATAGGATTTAAATAGAAACATGAAATTGCCAGCCTTTAGGAAAAAGTTTTTCCCAGGTTTTTTCTATATAGACATCAGGGCATAGCATACAAGTACCACTTAATTTCTTATCAATCATATATTTTTTACTGCTTTAACAGTGCTAAATGCATAGTTTAAAGACAGCATATAAGATTGAGCAGTTTTGGGCAGGTTTGTGAGATTTACAGAGCACTTTTATTCAGTTGTTTTTGTAGACTTCTGTTGAGGATAAAAACTCCCCCCAAAGTGGCTTTCATAAACCAGCTCTGTGTATGTTTTCTCAGAAGTAAGACCTACTCTCTTTAATGATGCTTGCTCTCAGATAAGCGTGCTGAGGTGTTAACTTTGTACAAGTGAAATTGTGGATATATCAAATAACTACAGCAAGGGAGAGGAGCAGATCACTGCAGCCTATGTTATCTAAGCACATCTTATCTTAGTCATTGCCATCTCAAAAGCCAAGAAAGTGAAAATGGAAACAACACATTTGGTCATAGTCAACAGAAAGTTATCGCTTAGACAAACCGTTTCAGCCACAACATAAAAGGCTAATGGCGTATTGGATGTCAGGCGCCACTTAATGAAGCTGTGAAGGTGAAACTGTACAGCTTAAACAAAAAAAAAATCTGTAATGCTATAGACTGTCTTGTTTGAAAGTCTTCATTTTTAGTGAATGAATAAATCCTTGTCTTGAAAAAAGATTTTATTCATTTTAAGTGAAAATCTTCTATGGAAGTTTTTCACAGTTCCCCCAAAATATCTATTATTATTTTCCTATTGGAAAAAAGATGAGAATATAATCAGGTCCCTTCCTCACACACGGAGGAGTTTTAGGTCATTAGATGTAAGCAAGAGAGAATGAGCTTTCTTTGGAACACATGTCCTGAATCATAAGAAGAGGGATTTTTCCTCCCCATTACACCCAACTTCCTATAGTACAGGTTGGGGGGCTTTTAAAAAACTGGCATTGAGCTATAAGCCATCTTATAATCCGTACCATACGGGTTAGTAAACTTTACAATGATTTTTTAAAATTTACCCATTAAATACCAACGAGCCCTTTTTAAAATTCTTAATGTCATTTTGAAAGAGGAGTAAAAACTCTTTTAAGAATTTCTCCACTAGATTTCCCTCCAACTCCATTAGCTTCTAATTTGGAAAAATGTTACTCATCTTCTGTGTGTGTGTGTGTGTGTGTGTGTGAGAGAGAGAGAGAGAGAGAGAGAGAGAGAGAGAGAGAGAGAGATCTAATCTAGCCCTGTTGTTAAAAATGAGCCATGTCTGTAGTTTATTAGAATCATAGACTTGTAGAGTTGGAAGAGACCCCACGGGCCATCCAATCCAGCTCCATTCGGCATTGCAGGAAGACACAAAGCACTCCTGACAGATGGCCATCCAGCCTCTGTTTAAACACCTCCAAAGAAGGAGACTCTACCGCGCTCCCAGGCAGCAGCGTATTCCACTGTCAAACTTCTTTTGCTGCCAGCAAGTTCTTCCTAAAGTTTAGGTGGAATCCCTTGTCCTGTAGTTTGCCGCCATTAGTCTCTAGTGGAAGAAAACAAGCTTGCTCCATCTTCCATATGACATCCTTTAACTCACTCATTTGCAAACAGCGTGCTGTGATGAATCTTCAAGCATACTGTGAGGTAGTGAATAAATAAATACACTGTGGAGCCCAAAGTACCTGCTTGTAGAAAAGGCTGCTTGCTGTGTTTTTGCTTGAATCATCACTGTCCTAACACTCCTGCTCTCCGGCTTGGCCTTCTCTTGGAGGAAAGAGATGGGGCTTTAGAAATCAGGCCCAGCACTGAGACAGCTTCTCTTAATCAGAGCTTGAGGCCCATTACTTTGGGGGCAATTATGGAGGGGAAAAGATTCTTTTAATCAGAGCTAGGGCAAGTTGCTTTTTGAACAAAGATTCCCATGGGCCACTGGATTCTGGGAGTTGGTGTCTGGGACAAAGTTCCTTTTTTGGCTTGGCTCTGAAGAGAATAATTACTTTCTCATCTGTGTCCTAGATGCTGAGCCCTTTTTTTGATCTGTTAGTACATCTTCAGTTTTAATTGAGGTGTAGTGTGTGTTTAAGCTGTTAATATCCATTTTAGTCTTGATTGTGGTCACCTTCTAGTAGGATGCCGTTCAGCAGTCTCTGGTCTCCAGGCTTGTGCATAACCTGTGGTGCGGATGAATCTCTTCCATCCTCAGGCGGGGACCCGGCCAGCAATCTCTGCTCCACTGTACACAGAGGCCTTTTGCTGTCAGACTACAGACGCCAACGTGAACATTAGCAGATCTGTGGAATGTCTCCCAGCTTTGTCCGGGATCTGTTTCTCTGAAGATGTGATTACTGTGTGAAGTTGAGATCATGGGCTGTGTGGGCTAGCAACTTAAAAAAAAAAACTATCAAAGTTTATAGCAGCTGTCAAGGGTGTATAAACAACTTGAACCCACCAATCCTTGGAGCCACAGAAATGATGTGGCAGCACCCCAAGAGAAAAGCAACCTGGTTTTAATCTTTCATCATCTTTGCTGCAGTGCCTTTTACTTTCTTCCTCATTGGAAATGTTCCTTTTTGCTGTGCAAAGTGTTGAAAGATGCTTAACTCGAACACTTCCTGCTTTGTTGTACGGTTTTAAGCCTGTATGTGCTCCTTGTAACAGATTCTTGTACTGAGGGAAGAATTTGGCGCCCTGAGAACCTCCATTCTAGGGAGGAGTTGTAAACTTTTCCTTCTCGGGCTGGCGTACTACTTCTAGGGTTAACTAGATGTGGGACAGCCTTCTCCGACTGAGCCATGGTGCTGTCTGGGGTGAGAGGAGCTATAGCCCAACACATCTGGAAGCCACCGAGATGGACAGAGCTGGCAGGATAAACTTTAACTTAAACTAGCAGCAACATTTTATGTGTGTCCGTACTTTCTTTTTCTGAATTGTTGCTTAACATCATGAGCTCCTGGGGAGTTGAAGAATTGGATGATACAGTATTTATGGCCTTTGTATGAGTGGTGGTGGTGAATCTAGACACAGCTGTATATTTTCCAGCTGTCTCTATTTTCCAGCAGCAGTCCATATTTTCACTTGCCTCTTCCTGGTGAACCCCTCTCCCTGTCCTATGTTGCAAATTCCTTCTTAAAAAATGATGTTAGCATGCATATTAAAATTCTTGCGCCACCAGCCCCTGTCCTCACATCTCTAAAAATGAAACATCTGAGTCCAGAATTACACATTAGACACCAACATATATCATAAGATTTTGTTGGGTAATTAAGGCCAGGGGTGAGGAACTTGAAACCTTCAAAATAGTGTTCCCCAACCTCCACCAGTCCCAGGAAAGATGGTCAGTGGAGTATAGAGGTTGGCTGCTTCCAGGCTCTGGATCTCCCTTCCTATAAACTGGTGACTCCCTGGTATCCTTTCGTAGGCTGCTCTCTTGGCAGGCTTTTGAGGACCGATGGCCCAGCGGGAAGAGGGTCTTTTAGAATGTTTGTCCTGTTTATTTGTTGTTTTCCTTTTTAATGGTCTCCTTTAAACTACTTTTGATCCTGTTGTTTAATTCCATGTTTGATTTTTGCATGACAGGAATCTTAAAGCTCCATCTGTTTTGACCTTCATAAGGCAGCTCAAGTTCTGGACTAGGAAAAATGTGGGAAGTTGATGATGATAATGTTGTTAAGGTTGTACTCCTGTAACATCTAGAGGGCCACGTGTTTCCCCAACCTGGAGCTAGACAAAATTGTTTCAGGAGGAAGTGATTCGCACTGGAGAAGGTGGTCCTGTAGAAGATGCATAGCTTAATCCCTTCCCCAGCACACCACTTTGCTCCTGCAGTTCTCCACCAACACGTGGACACAACATTCAAGAAATACCATAATTTCTGAGACTGGTATATCTTGACTCTTAGTCCAGAAGAGTCAAGTGTAGTAAAATGGTTACTCATTAACATAATATAGATTTCACAACTCTCTGTGTCATATAATTTATTCTGTTTTAATAGAGAGGGGCCGTAGAGCGTGTGTTCTTCTTATAGAAGGTTTCTGTTACATCTCTAGGCAGGGCTGGAAAAGGCCACTCTCAGTCCCTGGGGAAGCACTGCCAGTCTGTGTAGCAGCAGTGAGCTAGATGGATGTGGAGGACAGTGTTGACAAGAAATAAAGCTTCTCCTGTCTGACCTATATAGGAGTGCCAGGTGGGCAGTGCTAGCTGAAGAAATGCATGAAGACCACTTCTTTTCTTACAGAGGGTCATAAGCCACAGCATCTTAATGAACCCATCAGATCTCTCCCAGAAGATAATTATCCTCAAGGATTACAGTGCAAAATTCCAAATATCCCAATCCATTTTTTCTGCAGGAGTGCCTTTTTCTTATCTCCTTGAAAAGTGCAGAAGTAGTAAACCCTCAGTGATTGCACATTGGGAAAGATGGGATAGCTAGGCATCAGAGAATTCAGAGCCCTTCTGACTCCTTCCCACCCCGTGGGTTTTTCTATGAAATTTCAAACCCATCTGGTGAAATAAAGAGTGTGTGCATGTAGATAGCTTCCTTGTTTTCTTTCACCAGCAGCTTTTACGGAAACACTGCTCCATTCATTATGCTAACGCAATTCTAAACATGCAGAGGAATTGGCTTAGGAAGGAATCATATTAGTGGCTTCCATAATTTGGTATGATTTATAGGGAGAATTGAGTAACAGCAGGAATTGCTTCCTGTTGTAGGAACATACTTTCTGTGCTCGTACAGAAATGTTCTGGCTGGGTTTATTGGCTGCACCATGAGCATTTTCCTGGGTATGGAAGGTGGTGGTGCTGCTCATAAACGTGTTGTCCCCTTCTCATCTGATCCACATTATCCACTTGCTCAGGTGGTTATCCAAATTCTTTTGTATTTGGCAAACTAAAGTCCAAAGAGGGTAGCAAGCACAGTGTGTGTTTTCCTTGTGTGTTTGCACGCCCTCTTCTTAGACAGCTATAAACCAGCATGTTTAAAATACTGTAGAAATAAGTGGTTTTTTTAATGTGTTGGATATTTGCGCCTTCTACCTAACTGCACCATAGTGTCTTGGTCTTCTATAAGTTGCTTTGATATTTATGCTTAAACTTGGCATCTCTCTCTCCCTCTCTCTCTCTCTCTCTCTCTCTTTTGCAGGTCAGCCAGTTCAGACAGCTTTACTCCAAAGTCATTAATGATAAACACGATGATGTCATGGCCAAATTTGGAGCAATCCTAGCGCAGGGCATACTGGATGCAGGTAACTTTTGCTGCTGTGGTGAATTGATGGGTTCAGTCGGTCCCCCTAAAACCATCTCATCCATTCACCTAACAGGTTCAACACACTGAACAAATAAATGCACTCAGCTTGCCAGCTTGCACGAGGCCTGAGATATATTTTAGTTGGACATAGCTCTTAAATTCTCACACAGAATCTGTCCTCTGTTGTCAGACTATGTGCACAAAGTGGTTAGACTACTTCTTCTCAACTCCTCCCCTCCTCCTCCTCCTCCTCTTCTTCTTCTTAGTTTAATAAACTAAGTTAATTTGAACTAAGTTAAGTTAAACTAAGTTAAGTTAAACTAAGTTAAGTTAAACTTAGTTTAATAAACTAAAATAATAGTTTAATAAAGGATAGTATAAACTATTTAAACAGCACCCTGTATCACACACATGCTGCCATTTTGGAGTAAATCACTAAGGCCCTGAAGGCTTTAACAAACAGCCAGGTTTTTACTTGGTGTTGAAGTGCTGTTTTGTTTTGATAGCGTGCTTCTGTGTGCATGATGGTTGGGAGCAAACAGGAATAGGTCCCCGCCTGAAGGATATTGCAGTCTAAAATTTGACACAAGAATAGCAGAAGAAGGGGAAAGCATTTTAACTGGTTTTAATCTGTCTTGTTTTAATTAAATGTCTAAATATGTTCTTCACCTTTCAAAATCGCTTTTACTGTTGACGTTGTTTTAAATTAATCATGTTGATTTTATTGGAGATCACCCTTAGATAGAGGGCAGGATTTAAATGTTTAAATAAATAAATAAGCGCTTAGATAAATAAAGTGAAAACAGAGATAAACAGGGGTGTGCTGTGTAATGGTTTTGTTGCACACACTTAGGCTACAAGCCAGCTTTCAGCATCTTTGCCTGCTGCACCCTGGTAAACAAGCATGCCAAAAAGAGTTACTTCAGGCAAGGCAGGACAGATGGGTTTTCAGGCAATTTCGCTTGGTAGCTTTAGCATATGCAAAAGTACAGGCGTGGACTTTTAATCTCTCCTCTGCGTATCGATGCAAGGGTAGGGTGTGCATGTAACTGTAATTGCGTCATGTCTTGTGTGGTTAAAGTAAAGTGTGAAATGGATACGTGCTAATGTATGTGTTATCATCACTTTATCTGCTGCCTGGATGATGTCGTCTGCCACACAGGAAGCATAATGGAAGGGAATTGGCCACTTTGCATTCTTCTTGCATGAAGCATTCTGGGATACGTCGCAAGCAGGCGCCTGTTCAAGAGCGGGGGGTGGAGGAGGAGGCATAGTTGATTAAGTGGACGCGATCACCCTACAGTGCCTGCATGGACTCAGGCGGAAAGTGCTGTGCGCAAAAGAAACCGAAGACCGCACACTTTGGGAGATTTAGGCCATTTCCACACTAGACTGTTATAGTGGTATTATTCCAATTTCAACATCCTATGGAATCCTGGGGTTTGCAGTTTAGGGAGGGGCCTCAAAGGCCTCCTTTGAGGCCCCTCCCTAAACTGCAAACCCCAGGATTCCATAGGATGTTGAAAGTGGAATAATACCGCTATAACCAGCTAGTGCGGTAATGGCATTAGTTACATGTGGAACAGAGTTAGGCAACTTCAAATTGGCGGGGACATTATTCCTGCTCACCCTGAACTATGGGATACCCCCATTCCTACCCCTGCTGGGTTTGCCATTGCACTGCCAAAATATGGTGGTGCTGTAGCAGGATTAAAATGGCTAGTCTTTGCCTTTAAAATGAGCACTGGAAGTGTGTGCCGTGTTTTTGAGCTGAATAGTGCGTCCAGAAGCAGTGTTCTGCTTGAAAATGAGCTGTGCTCTCCCAGTGCACCTGTTTAAAAGTGAAGTGTTACTTTTTTGGTGCTATTGCATTTCTAAATTTTAAGAATGTGGCAAGATCAGCGGTCACTAAAAAAAAAAATCCAAACCTTATGCAACCTTCTGGTTGTGTTTTAACCATTGTGGGGGCTTCCACTTATCCTCACCTCTGCCACCAATCTGGGGACCTTCTCGTATCCCACCGTCTGGCATCAAATGGAGGACCTTCTAGATGCCCTCTTGGTTCCTGAGTGTGACTTTATTCGTTTGATCTACCCACTGGACACCACTGCCCTAGAATAACTACTGCCATCACAGACAACATGTGCCTGAACTCATCTTTCCAATATTCGTTGTGTAATGATCTCAGAGGGTGAAATATATGATACCAAAATGATTATTTATTAAACAGAAATTGAACATAACATCAAAGATTACCTGCTTTATACATTTAAATCCTGACTGACACCAGCTCCCACATCTGTCAGTCTCTCATTCATTTCCTAACTAGTGTTTTTCCTGACTAACTCTCCGGACATCTCTGATTCTTAAATCCAAATGTCATATGCACCAGACTTTTTACAAAATCTCCTCAGACATCCAGCCAATCGTCGGTCACTCCCGGCATTCCATTCTGACACCCCCTCCCAACAGATCCTTACCTTGTAACATATGCTACACATTGCATGGGCAACTACGCTTTCCCTTAACTTCCCTGTATATGCAACAATACTCTCTGCATAAGTCCGGGATATCATATCCATCCCTGATAGAAATCTGCTGTTCAACAGATTTTTTACTTGCACATTCATTGCAGATTGAAAGAAATGGCTGCACTGCTACAGCAAGCTTTGAATTGGTCAGTCCTGAGCCATATCCTCCTTGTTGTTCCCCAAGAGGCTCTTAAGAAGCTGCAGTTAATTCCTGATTTCCATTTACTTCTGGAGCCCAACACAAAATCCTTATTGGAGGCAATGAGCTGTGGAGGCTTGCATTTTCAGCTAGTACCCCTGCAGGGTTCAGGTCAGCCATCTTGTGTGCTGGGGGTGGTGCAGCTAAGTTATTGTGCCCTTTTATTTCCTCTGTCATGGAGCATTTGCAGTTGTCCGTGGAGGTGCATCATTTCCAAGTAACAGAAACTAGCATTTTAAATGAGTTTCTTGGCTCCTTCTATACAGAGGAATGATTCTGCAGTGGAGACTAGACACTGGCAGATTAGTTACTACCTAACATTTAGGCCATTTCCTCTCTACACTGTTATAGTGCTGTTATTCCACTTTCAACCTCCTATGGGAACCTGGGGTTTGCAGTTTAGGGAGGGAAGCTGTAGAATTCTCAGCCAGAGAGCTCTTTGGCCTCAGTAAACTGCAAACCCCAGAATTCCACAGGACGTTGAAAGTGGAATAATAGCAGTATAATAGTGTAGTGCAGAAATGGCCTTAGAATTTACATAGAGAATTTTCTTCCAGATACCAGAGTCACAGTCATCTAGGCCATAGAATTTATGATTTCTGTGTATGGGTATGAAAAGCTGGACAGTGAAGAAAGGTAATTGGAAAAGAATCAGCTCATTTGAAATGTGGTGCTGCAGGAGAGCTCTATGAATACCAAGGACTGCCGAAAAGCCAAATGAGTCCTAGAGCAAATGAGGGCTGAACTGTCTCTAAACACTAAGATGACTGAACTGAGGCTGGCATACTTGGGATGTGTTTGAGAAGGCGCGACCCACTGGAAAAGATGATAGTGCTGGGCAAAGTGGAAAGCAGCAGGAAAAGAGGAAGATGGCGTTATGGGTGGATTGATTCGATCAGGAAAGCCGTGGTCCTGAGTTTGCGAGGCCTGAGCAGAGCAGATGATGACTAGGGCTCTTGGAAGCCTCTTGTTCAGAGGGTCACTTACAACTTGATGGCAAATGACAGCAGCTGTCTCTCCCAACCTGGTCCTAACCTGGCTGGGGATTCTGGGGGTTATAGTCCAACCCGTCTGGAGAACACAGTTTGTAGGGGGTTGACACAAAGTGTTCAGAGGACACTATGTACATTATATCAGTAATCTCTACAACAGCTCTGCAAGGTGGGAAATTATTATTGTCCTCATATTATTGTTCACAACATAGGCTAAGATGTATTGGCTTTCCAAGGGCCACTCTACTAAATTCATGGCAGCATCAGGCATTTAAGCAAACGTCCTCAAGGGACAGCGGGAGTCTTCAGGAAACATCCTTTTTGATGTCACTTTAAGGTCGTATGTTGAACATATCTTCGCTCCCACACCCACATTTGAACGTCTGGTGCTGTTTTGTTAGTAGCGCAGATTGTTAGAAGCTAAAGAGTTGATGGCAGATCAGCATCGTGGAGAGGTGTGTGGCTTTTTCCTTTCAGACTTTATCAGATGTGTGACTCATTAGGCTGAGTGGGGTGTATCTTGGCAACTGCATCTGCCCCAGATAGTGGGCCACCTAAAGTGGGTTAACTTTCCATCTTAAGAGGTGTGATTGTGGTTTGTTCCAATGCTCTTACGAGCAAAACGATTTATAGTTCTCTCGTGATGGCAAGCACGGTTCTCCGAGGGACAGGATGAGAAAGAGCACAGATCGTGGAGACTATTATTCTTAGTTGTCCATAAAGAACTCTTAGACTGCAGTGGTTTCATGCACCTTGGAGACCCAGACCCATCTCAAGAAGTTACAGAAAGAGCAATTAGAAGTCTGAGTGGCTGTAATTGAATGATTGAACCATTATGCATTGAGGTAACGGATGGCTTTCCGCTCACTTCCATTAACAACACAAACTTGGTTAACACTCCCAAGCAGCAAGAGAGCTGCAACAAGAAGCTCAGCAGCATTCCTCCTTTCTGAGTAAATGGCTCCATGGAAACAATGTTACCTCGTGACCTATCGTGGTTCCAGAGGCAGGGATGGGAATCATACTGCCTCGAATAGCAGTAGCACTGCATTTCGCAGCAGCCCTGACCAGCATAAACAACGGTAAAGAATTCTGGAAGTTAAAGTTCAGCGACATCTGGAGGGCCTTACCTTTCCCACCCCTGGCCCAGGGACATGAGTAGGGTGAGGCCGGTGCTGAATGAGCATAGAATCCTAGAGGTGGAAGAGACCCCATCCAGGAAGAATTGGAAGACAATCCATGCAGGAAGGCACTCCCGACAGATGGCCATCTGGCCTCTGTCTAAAAACCTCCAAAAAAGGAGACTCCACCGCACTCTTAGGCAGCAGCATATTCCACTCACAAACTGCTCTTACCATCAAGAAGTTCCTCCTAACATTAAGGTGGAATTTCTTTTCCTGTAGTTTGAATCCATTGCTCCATACCCTAGTCTCTGGAGCAGCAGAAAACAAGCTTTCCCCATCTTCGCTGTGACATCCTTTCAGATATTTAAACTGACTATCAAGTCCCCTATTAAATTCCTCTTCTCCAGGCTAAACATACCCAGCTCCCTATGCTCCTCTTCAGAGGATTGTGTGGGTTCCAGGCCTTTGACCATTTTAGTCACCCTCCTCTGGACATGTCAGTATCCTCCTTGATTGAATGGAAGCAAAGCCAACACGTAGTTTGAATGATGGGTTTTTTGCAAAACTTGGAAGTGTGTCTGTTTTGGACTACAACTCCCAGAAACTCCACAGCCAGTATGTCCCATGGCAATCCTTGGCAAAAGCAAATCTGAGAGGGGAAGGAAGAAGATGACCAGAATGTGGGTCAGAATTGGAGCCAAGAGGGAAGGTAGATTTCTGCAGCTTTGTACAGGGAGAAGCCCCATGATTCAGCAACAGGCTGAATGCAAGGAGCCAAAGAGAAGACACACAAGCTGCTCCTGCTTTTGCTTTTTCTAAAGCTGATTGTCTCTGTGATGCAAGTAATACATCCCCAGCCAATTTACATCGCTGGTGGTTACCAGTGTTCAATAAACACTCACAGTTTGGTTTAAATGTGCCAGAAGAGTCCACCATTGGCAGCTGGGCATAAGCTGATTTTGAGAGATAAGAATCTAGAATCCTGTGATTTTTTTTTTTTTTAAATCATGTTCAAGCCATCTTTAACCCCCCGCCCATCAAGCTTGACCTGAGAAGAGAATTCTTCTGAGATGAGCGGCAATACGCAGTGCAAACGCCCACACCTTTCTGGCTCCCCAGGCAAGCCCAGAGAAGGATACGGGCCAAGAGGAAGAGAGGAGTAATTCTAAGAGAACAAAAACAGTAACAGGGTGAATGCAATACTTCAGAGATGAGATCAGCTGCTCGAGAAAGGCCAGATTTTAGGCAGTCTCCATCCAAAGGGTAAATGTTGAAAAATAAAATTCCAAAGTTTTATAAACCTAAGTCATGATGGGCTTCAACCGTGTGTGCTTGGCATGCAAAAGCAGTCCGAAGGCACTCCTGGCAGGAGCGTGTGCAGACGATGAGAGAGTGTGCACTACACCACTGTGGGTGGCAGACAGCACACGGTCCTCTACAATGCAGATAGAAAATCCTCTTTCCTGAATAGATCTTCCATTGGGGCGGGGGTAGTGTGGCACCCAATAAGCATTTGGCCCCCAAGCACCCTCACTTTTGTTCTGATGCAACCCCACCCACATCCTAGGTGGTGTGCGAGGGCAGTTTTGCAACCTCTTTGTCCCCTTTCCTCTGGCTTTTTTAGGCCTTTCTCTTTCTTTTCCCCCAACAAGAAGTGAGCTGGGACTTCTGGGTCACTTCTACTGAAAAAAGGACTCTCCTGGGCCAGAATGCGGTGAAAGTGGGGTGCTAGGGAACATTTCAGAGTAAAAATATTAAGGGAGGTGAGGCTGAGGTGAAGCCTCAGAGATTGCCTGGGGGCTTGGTGCATCCCCTAATCCCCATCTGTTACTCGTTGTTGCCTTATACATTCAAAGTTTTCCCGCATAATTACTTGTGATATGATCATGAATTTCTTCTGGCCTCATCACATTCTGGTCCACCACCATGGACTGGACCGGACCTCAAAGTCCCTGTTGTTTTTCCAAGGAAATGGCCTAAAGCATGCCTGCAGCTAACAGCTCAGGCACTCCGTCCCCTTTGACAGTACCAGTCAATGATCACCATTCCACTTCAGCCAAATTGGATGGAGAGCAGCAAATCAGATTAACACCCTCTGTGGGCCAAGGCTCTCTCATTTGGCTTTAGCTGGGTGCTTCTGTGTTGCATCAGCCTGACAGCCGTGTCTGATCTCTGCATCCTGAGGATGAAATGGCAGGGTTTGGATATATGGCAGGATTAATTCTTCTGCTGAGATTTATAGCCCATAGGGATATGGAAGCGGATCTTGAAGCTGCTTCTGGGTTGGCAGGGAGACATGGGTGGGTGGAGGCTATGAGCCTTTAAGGGCTTTTTCCTTCTCCTTAGACTCTTAGAGGATTTGTGAAATGGCAGAAGATCTAGGATTTGCAGAGGGGTGAGTGAGGAAAAGTGGGTGCAGAAATAATTTTGCTTCCAACTAGGTGGAACAAGACAGGGGAAAGATAGGATTTCAGGAGCGTACCAGGAATAAAAAAAGTATGAGCATATAGGAAGGGCGTAAATACAGACAACCTTTTTGCTGTGCCATGTATCTGCATAACATCTGAATAGGATCTCTGTGTTCTCAGCTAATGTATCTCAGATTTTGGTCAGGGGAAGGGTGGAAATAGGGCAGGAAGGTCCACGTTCTGCTTGCCTATTCTGTAGCATCTGGCCGACCACAAATGGAAACAGGAGGCTGGATTAAAGAGATACTTGGTCTGATCCGGCATTGCCGCTTTTAGATTCTTGCTGTTTTTTCTTCGAGGCAGCATGCTCACACTGGTAGGTTAGCCATTGATAAATGACCTCTAACATCTTGAGAAAGTTCCTTTTTCCTTTTTTGGACTACAACCGCTACAGCCTTTGGTCTACTGTCACTGACCATGCTGGCAGGGGGATTCTGAGAGGAATAGTTCAAAGCAACTTCTGCAAGCTCTGTTTTCCAGCCACGTTTGTTGAGATAACGGTAAGAGTGAGGAGAATTCTTACCACGGCACGCTTCCTAGCCATCTTGTTCGGAGGCTTGTCCAATGTTTATGAAACCTTGTGTAACCACTGCAGTCCCTTAGAACTCTTGTTGATCAAAAAACCATTGCCCTCTTTTCTTCCTCAGGTGGCCACAACGTTACTATTTCGCTACAGTCAAGGACGGGCCACACGCACATGCCTTCGGTGGTTGGAGTGCTGGTCTTCACCCAGTTCTGGTTCTGGTTTCCTCTCTCACACTTCCTGTCACTGGCTTTCACCCCAACCTGTGTCATCGGCCTTAACAAGGACCTCAAGGTATGTGTCCCGTGGAC
Source organism: Cyclura pinguis (assembly GCA_030412105.1). Lineage (NCBI taxonomy): Eukaryota > Metazoa > Chordata > Lepidosauria > Squamata > Iguanidae > Cyclura > Cyclura pinguis. Next base: position 5,596,171 of record CM059601.1, read on the forward strand.
TGGAGTGATGGTCATGCTCATTGGACATGATGCTCTGCATGTTCAGGAACTGATTCACGACCACCTGCCCAGGGATCTGTTCCTTGTCCACCTTGCGCAGTCTTATATCCACAGAAGATTGCCCTGGCCCTGTACCTGGCATTTCTGCTTTCAGGTGTTGTGCCTTCATTACCAAGTGTAAGGATACTTATGCAGGGCTCATGTACGTTATGTGTAGAAGTCCCAGACTCAACCCCTGGAAACTTCCTCCTCCTGATCTTCTATATCACCCTTTCCAGTTAAATATGTGGAATGTAGTCATACTTTTTTTCCCTTCAGTTTGAACACTGATTGATTCCTGTGGGCATCAGCAGTAAGCACAGCATCACCTTGGTGCTGAGAAAGGTTAATCTTTGAAGCTTCCTGCTCAGAGAGGATGTTGTTCTCCCAGCTATGGAATACGTGATGGGAGACTGCCTCAAGTCTTACAGGTCTTTTTGCAGGGAGGGAGCCATTTCTTGATTATCTAAAGAAAGAGATTGTAATTCAGCAGGCCCAAGTCAGGTAGCTAAAGAGCGTGAGTCGAAGGACGGTTGCAAAGCTCGCCTTTCTCCAGTAAAGCTAGTTGAGAATGCATTCTGAGCTGAGACCGTAATTATCTTCTTTACCACCTTGAGCACTGGAAACATTTTTCCTCAGTGGCAGTTGAGAAATGATGCCATCTTGAGGAGTAGAGAGAGTTTTATTTTGGAGGCATTAGTGGGTAATTTGCATAGCTCACTTAATGTTACCTTCAAAATGCAGCCCTCTTCATTGAACCCTTTAACAGGTAAATCAGGGCTTTAACAGGTAAATCAGGGCTTTCCCTTTACTGGCAGTTTTAATGCCAATTATCTTGAGCAAAATTCTCAAATAGCAAACCTGGCTATAGTGTGCTTTCTGGGAATTCTGTGTCCCCAAACTTCTGCATGGCACTGGGAGACAAGCTTTGCTTTCAGCTCTCATGAAATATGGAGGAGTAAAGTAGTTTGAAAGCCAAACTAGGGCTGGAGAAAAACAGAGTTCTCATAATGTCTGTACTCACTGAAATTCCCAAGATTTTTAAGAGAATTCATTAGTATAGGTGGAGGAAGTGTTTATGCTTTTCACATCTGTTTCCACAGTGCCCAAACTCTTTGTACCTGACAAATAATTGGTATACTTCTCTGAAATATATTAGTTGTTTTATAAAATGCTGCCCCTTTGTGAGTATTTTTCTCTCTTGAGATATCTGACACTTTGGCTTGAATCCTGTTGGTGGCCTGCACCAGAGCAGTGGTTGGTTAAACTGGCACAGAGCACCTTTTTCTAGGATGGCATGGAAGCAACAGGAGCAAGAGAAAGCAGTTTCACTGCCTCCTAGAGAGGAAGCTGAGGGCTTCCAAGCAGCCTATCTCTAAAGTGCCTGGCTTCTGGATGGGTCCTCAAACTAAAGATGATCTTGGAAGGCTGCCCTGGAAGATCTTCTGTCCTGCACAGGCAGTACTCTGAGGCAGCCTTCCCCGACTGTCTTTAGCTTTGAGGACCCATTTGGAACCCTGTACTGCAGGGATAAGCAGCTCCGAACCCTCCAGCTTCCTCTGTGGGTGGAGGTAGCTGTCTCTGCTTTCACAGAGTGCCCACCTACTTTGTTATTCCTTCTTCTGCTGCCATGTCTGCCCCTTAGACTGGCTTAGTCTAGAGTCCATCTGACCCCAGCATCTGGTTCTTACTGGTCAGGCATTTCTCAGGAATCTTCTGAACAGAGGAGGGAGAGAACAAAGGTGCATCTTCCCATGTTCTTTGTCTTCCAGAATCTGGAGTTCAAAAGTGTACTCCTTTCACAGTTGGAGGTTCCACTGAGCTGCTGGTCTAGTACTCTTCCTTAACAAAAAGCCAACTAAGCCATTAGCAATTAATACTTAAAATATTGCTGGTCTGATACTGGCACCCATTTGAGAGAATCAGTGCCACCCCTTCCTTTCCTTGTGGATTTCTGGAATATACTTCCCAGCACATCTCCATCTACTTTGATTCCCCTAAGAACCACTGGATGAGAGAAGATTTACAACACAATTTCAGTCTGAAATTTCTGCATGTGGAGTCCACATGCCTTAGCGTCCAGGCCTCCTCTCTTTGTCCTGGTAATTCTGTAAGACTGTGGCAGGTGGAATGACTGGTGCACGCAGCATTTGATCTTCAGCCTCATTCTCATTGCCAGCAGATGAGCTGATGAGGCTTTTTAAATCTGCCATTTCGTCACCAACCTGAACTGTCCTCACTTATAGGAAGCCAATAGGTGAGGGAGAAGATTTTGTGAACCCTACCTAGTTGTAATGGGCTTTGCCTTCCCATCTGCTCTCTGAGATCACTTCATCCTCAACATCAGCACCAATTTTCTGAAAGTAGTCCTGCTTGTCCTTGGTTAGTTGTTAGAGCAGCTCAGTAGAAGGGAGCTGGGTTGAGAAAGATGGAGCTTGTGGGATTTTGGCAGGCAGTGGAAAAGGGGAGAAAGTTGCAAATGAAATCTGTTGGAAAATCCAGAAGACTGCATGCAGCAATGTGGTTCCTCCTCCTAGAAGCCTATTTTAGTTTTTTCTTTCTTAAAGTGAGCCCTTTAGAAGATGCAATTTCCACTTTTCTAAGCGTTATCTCTGCCAGCCAGTTAATGCTAGGAACTTGGTTTGTGTGGGTCTGTGTTTTTCAAACTTGACATTCTCAAGGCAGTGAATTTAGTGGCCAGTGCCAAATTGATTGCTTTCTGTATGCACTGCCCTGGTTAGACTTGGCTTTTCCAGTTGTAGCTTGAAATATAAAAGCTAGGAGACTAAGCAGAGAATAAACAATACGTTGTACCATGCGGGAACTAGAGAAAGCAAAGATGCTTCACCAGACTAAATTGCCTGCTAATGGAATAATGATGTTCCAGAGGAACACGCACACCCGCTGATGACTTTAAAGCTTCCGGAGAGTGCTAGAGGAAGCATTTATGCCTTACGTGATTTGTGTGCGTCTCTCCATGAGCACACACTGCATGAGGTCTGCCACAAGCCTCTTAACAGCACTCTCTGAACTGTCTTTGTTTTGCAGATGCCAAAAGTGCAGTACAGATCTAACGTCAAGCCCTCTACCTTTGCCTACCCAGCCCCGTTGGAGGTGCCGAAAGAAAAGGAGAAAGAAAAGGTGAGTGTACCATTGTCAAGGTTTGCCTCTGGCATTGGTGAAAACTCTACATCACAGCAAGATGGCCAGGAACCAGCTAGAGATTTGTAGCCAGCCAGAACAAGCCTCCCTGCCCTGAGATGAAAACTCTGACTTCTCTGAGATAAAAACTTCACCTCTCTTCTGGGTTTTCGGCAAGATCCTGTATTGCAGAGCGTAGCGTGAAGTTTCAAGGGGGACCTACCTTACATTTCTTCTCTCAGTTCCCTCCAGGACTCACTGTTGAATTGCTGCAGCCGCCCCCTGCCCCACTAGCCATTTAGTGGCTGGTGGCAAGTGAAGGGGCTCAGAGAAGTATTTGGCTACGTCTGCATAGCCAGGCACAGAGCTATGACATTATCTGCTGTGTTCCATTGGCATCTTCTGAAGGTATCAGCTCATGATGTCATTGGACTGTGTCTTGCTGTGGAAGTATAACCAGACACTTCTGTGATCCCACCCCCACTCTCCACCAGCCACTGAATGGCTATGGAGAGAGGCTGTCACAGTGAAATGGTGAGGCAGAGTGGGGCATTGGTTGTTACAGAGAGAGAGGAGGAGAATATCAGCTTCTGCAGTGGCCAAAACCAGACATATAGAGACATGCAATTGCATTGTGTCACTCAGGGGATATCATGATAGCAAACCCAGGTTTGCAGCAAAAGAGTGTGCCTGATAGGTGGCGGAAGCAGCCAAGCCTGAATCCGATGAGTGGCCCCCACGTTCCACACATCATAGAATCAGAAGAGACTCTAAGGACCATCTAGTCCAACACCATTTGCTTCATTTACCCATTACTTTCGAACTCTGATGATAGCAATACGTACCTCTTTAGAAAAACAAAACAGTAAACTGCAAATTGACCCTGAAAGCAGCTCAAAACCTAGTATGTACACAGCATATGGATAGGTCGGTAGGCTTTCCAAATGGTACTTGAGCTGATGCAGGGGTTTTTTACGGGGGTTTTGCACATATGACACTGAACTGAGCATTTCAGCCTGGTCTGCACCAGCTGCCTCTCAGAAGACCACAGAGGGTATAACTGCATCCCCCATCTAGCATTCTTCAGCAACTGATGGAGAGAGGCCTGTTCCCTCTGCTACCATAGCCATCTTGTCTAATAGCACTGAAGATCCATGCGTCCCCATCCTTCGGTCCCCTTTAAAGCCATCCAAGCTGGGAGCAGTAACATTTCGTGAAAGTGAATGTTCTACTGCATACTGTATGAAGAAGTCCTTCCTTTTGTCTGGCTGAACCTCCCACCACACTTCATTATTCCCTTCATGTAACGTTGGGTAGCTATTATTCTCCCCATATTGCAGATGGGAATGGGGCAAACTGAGGCTGCAGAGGAGTCATTTGCCTAAGACCCACCTGGTGACTTCACAGAGGAGAACTGCCAGGGGCCCAAAGTCTGCCTGGCCCCAGACTTTTCAGCTTTGCATGATTTTAGTGCTCTGGACCTGCTTCCATCCAAGTTGCCCTATTGCTGCCTGAGGAGCCACAGGGTCCTTTGGGTGGCCAAGCATTGTATGTCCTCTGAAGAGGCTGCCTGTTGGGTTTCTGCATGCTCAGTCCTTCCGGTCTGGAACGGGTGCCTGGCTTGCCGTCACCCAGCAAGAGTTTTATGGGTTTTTTTCTCCTGCTTCTGGCTTGTCATATTTTTCCTTTTTTTTTTTCTCTCCCTTTTTTAAAATGCTGTGTTACTTAGCAGTTTTTCTTCAGGACTGTGATGGATTTCCCTTTGGCCAAATTCCAGTTGTTAATCCCAGCTAGAGTAGACCCATTGGACCAATGGGATTTACATAACTGTTGACTTGCCATTCAGCAATGAGATCAGCGAAGGTGTATCTGCATGCGCAGTTATAGCAGTTTCATGCTGCTTTAACAGTCATGGCTGCATCCTGTGTAATCAGTTTGGTGAGGGACACAGCGTGCTGTAGTGGTTTGAGTGTTGGATTATAACCCTGGAGACCAGAATTCTATTCCCAGCTTGTTCACGAATATCCACTGGGTAACCTTAGACATGCCACACACTTTGAGTCCTCCAAAAATAGTCCTTGTGATAGGGTTTTTGGGTCACCATAAGTTGGAAATGGCTTGAAGGCACACGACAACAAGGAGGGGCACAGAATTGTCTGCTGTAGTCCAGAGGAGTGCTCTAGTGCCTTGTATTGGAGACATGTAACTATCTCACCAAACTGCAAATCCCAGGATCCTGTAAAATGGAGCCATGACAGTTGTAGTGCTATGAAGCTGATACAACTCTATAGTGCAGATACACCCTGATGATACTGTAGTTGGAACTAGCTGCTGGATTTAGGCATCCGTTTTAATCTCAGTCTCTTTACTGATGTAGCAGCTATGGTGTGTCCAGTCAGCCATCTCCAAATTGTGGAATGACCGCCAGAAGGGATTTGACAGCTGGATACATTGTCTGCATTTAAAACATCAGTAAAGACCAATCCTTTCCAGCAGGCCTATCCAAACGGTTTTTAAATTATGAATTGTCTGTTATTAGTATGTATGCTTTTTAAAGTGATGTTACACTTTTTAACTGATTATATATTTTTAATTGGTGCTTGCGTTTTAGCTGTGCATTGTGTGTATTTGTTGCTGCATTTTAATTTGTTGTTCCCTACCTCGATCTGTACGAAGGGGTGACTAAGAAATAATAATAAAAACTACTACTACTATCATTTTCATTATCATTATCATTATCATTATTATTATTAAGCACTCAGAAGTACTGTGGTCTGCCCAAAGCAAACCGTTTGGTGAGCAGTGTGAAAGGCACTCCCAAGCCTAGTTTGACAATCCTGCACATTGTACCCCCTGTGCACATCCTCCTGTAGTCGGGCATCTTGTTTGCATGTACCCAGAGGACCCTTATTCGCTTGTTTTTGCTGTGATGCTCAGGTATCTACCGCTGTGCTGTCAATCACTGCAAAAGCTAAGAAGAAGGAGAAAGAAAAGGAAAAAGAGAAGAAGGAAGAGGAGAAAATGGAAGTGGTGAGTCTGTAGTCTCTCAATGTCTCTTCCAGGAATGCTCTAGTGGGATGTTGGAAAAAAGAGGGACCCACGAGGTCATCCCACCCAGCTTTTGGCAGTGAGCAATCTTGCTTCTCTCTTAGTGGCTCTTTAGGTACTTAATAATGGTCTCTGGCTCTGTTCAGTATCCATCAACAGGAGAACACCATCAAATTATCACTATATTAAATCAACACTGTCCTATTACCCAAGAAAGGCATACGGACAACATCTTGGCAAGAGCTTTGAAGGCCTCCCACCAGGGCCGTATTTTCCCCTCTATAAAGCTCCTCCTGGAAGCGGCAGTAGCAGCCAAGGGCATTCTTCTTCCTGCCGACATCAGCCCTTTTGCCAGCTGCTGACTTTTCTAAAAAACAAACAGACCTGACAGCAGTCACTCATTCTCATTATATCAGTTTTGACTGCTGTCAAGTGCTCCACTTAGGGCTGCCTTTCAAGGTGGTCTGGAAATTTGCAGTTGGCCCAGATTGCAGCTGCCAGTTATTTTGCAGAGCCTGTCAGCCTTTGGTCAGTGATACTGGTTTCCAGGTTCAACTCAAAAGCTGCTGTTTGTAAATTTTGAGAAACCCCTGAAAAGCCTATGGCAGAGTGGGGCATCTCTGAGGTCCCGGGGCCTTCTTCACCTTTGCCCTAGACCTTGGCAGTTGTACCTCCTTCCAGTCTCCCTTCAACATGCCTGGAGTGTGGGAGACAAATAGAATCGTAGACTTGGAAGGGACCTGAAGGGCCAACCCTCTGTCATGCAGGAATACAGAACTACGGCACTCCTGAAAATGCCCTTCCAGTCTGTGCCTCAGGGACCTCCAAAGAATCCACCACTACTAGACACAGTCTTGTTCCAGTGTTGAATACCTCTTACAGTAAAAAATGTTCTTCCTTACATTTAGAGAGAATCTTTTTCCTTGTCAGTTTGAATCCTTGTTAATTTGAATCCATTGGTTCATGTTCTAGTCTCTGGAGCAGCGAAAAAAAAAGCTTGCTCCATCTTCTACATGACATCCTTCCAGATATTTAAAGAAAGCTACCTCTCAGTCTTCTCTTCTTCTCCAGGCTAAATATACTCTCCTCATTAATTCATTTCTCATATGGCTTGGTTTCCAGAACTTTTATCATTTTAGTTGTTCATCTCTGGACATGTTTCAGCTTGCCAATATCCTTCTTGAACTGAGGGCCCAGAACTGGACACAGTATTCCAGAAGAAGTCTAACCAGAATAGAGTGGAAATACTACTTTCCTTGATCTGGACACTGTAGTCCTGTTGATGCAGCCCAGAATTGCATTGGCTTTTTTGGCTGCTGCATCACACTGTTGACTCATGTTTAGTTTGTAGTCCACTAAGACTCCTAGATCTTTGTCATATGTACTGCTTTTGAGTCAGGTATAACCCATTCTATGTTTGTGCATTTCATTTTTCCTGCCTAGATGCAGTAGGTTATATTTATCTTCTTGAAATTAATTTTGTTAGGTTTCTCCCAGTTCTCCAATCTGTCAAGGTCATTTTGAATTCTAATCCTGTCCTCCAGGGTATTAGCCACTTTCTCCTAATTTGTTGTCATCTGCAAATTTGATAAGCCTGCCTTCTATTGCATCATCTAAGTCATTTATAAAGATTTTAAACATCACTGGGCCCAGGACAGAATCCTGTGGCAACTTACTTTTCACTTCTCTCCAGGATGAGGAGCAACCATTGCTGAGTACTCTTTTGTTCAGTTTGTCAGCCAGTCACAAATCCACCTAACTGTAACACTGTGTAGCCCACAATTCAGCTGGCCTTAAAAAAACAAAAAGCGAAAAAACAACCATGAGGAACCTTGTTAAAAGTCTTATTGGAATCAAGATGTACTACATCCACCGCATTTTCCTGCTCTCCTAAGTTTGTAACTCTGTCAAAAAAAGAGACGAGATTAGTTTGGCATGACCTGACTTTGAGGAACTCATGCTAGCTTTTAGTAATCACAGCATTCCTTTCGAAGTACACAGAGACTGACTGTTCAATGATCTGTTCCACAGTCTTTCCTGGCTGGGCAGTAATTGTTCAGGTCTTCCCTTTCCCCCCTTTTTGAAGATGGGATCAACATTTGCCCTCCTCCAGTCTGCTGGGAATTCTCATTCTCCAGGAATTCTCAAAGATGATCTACAGTGGCTCCAAGATTACATCTGCAGTTTGCTTTAGTACTCTTGGATGCAGCTTATCTGACTCTGGAGACTTGAATTCATTTAGAATATTCCTTTATACCTGTTTACCTATTCTGGGCTGTAGTTCCCTTACTGCATGGTTTATTCTATTTTCTCCAATTACCACAGTGTTTTCCTATGGGAGAAGACTGAGTGAAAGAAGGTATTAAAACATTCAGCCTTCTCTCTATCCCCTGTTAGCATTCCACCATCTTCTCTACATAGGGATCCTACCGTTTTCTTGTTCTTCCTCTTGCTCTGAACATAATCAAAAAAGACTTTAAAGTTATTTTTAACCTCTCCAGGAAGCCTGAACTCATTATGAGCTTTCACTTGGCCAACCTTCACCCTACAAATATTGGCTATTTGTTCGTAATCCTCTTTGGTGGTTTCCCCTTTCCTCCATTTCTTATACTTGTCTTTTTAAAATCTCAGCTCATCTGAAAGTTTTTTGTATATCCACCCTAGTTTCTTTAGACGCTTCTACTTTTTTTCCTAATTGGAATTGTTTGCAACTGCACCTTCAATATCTCACTTTTAAGAAATTCCCATGCACCATGAGCTCCCTTCCTCTAGAGCATTTCTGACCATGGGATTTCATCCAGTGTTTCCCCAAGGTTACCGAAATTGGGTTTCTTCAAGTCAGAGTGCATGTCTGACATGTACACGTTTGCCAGTTTGGCTTCCTCTTTCCTCTGTATAACAAATCCTAAGAGGACATGGTCACTCCCACCCAAGGATCCCACTGTTTCCACCCTCTTGACCAGTTTGTCTCTGTTGGTTAAGATAACATCCAAAATAGCTGATCCCCTTGTTGATTCCTCCACCTTTTGTACAATGAAATTATCTGCAAGGCTGATGAAGAATTTACTGGACCTTGCGTTCTTGACAGGGCATGACTTGCAACAAATACGAGTGTGGTTGAAGTCTCCTGTTACTATTATATCTCTTCTTTTTAAGTGTTTGGTCATTTGTTGTAGGAAGGCATCATCCAGAGCTTTGGTCTGGCTGGAAGTCCTATAGTAGATGCTCACAGTGAGGTCACTGTTGTATCTTGCCCCTTTAATTTTTGCCCAAAAACTTTCAACCTCTTTCCCATGCTCTTTAGCTCATGGCTCTCTTCACAAGTGCATACATCCTTGCCATAACGGTGCTACTCCCCCTCCTTTCCTGTCTGGTTTATGTAGTTGGAATAGGTTATATCCTTCCATTACTACGTTTCAGTCATGAGACATCCTGCCGGATTTCAGCGATACCTATCGAGTCATATTTGCCTCCCTGCGCTAGAAGAGTACAGGTTCATCTGGTTCATTTCTCGTGCTCTGTGCATTTAGTGTAGAGATGTCTAAGATGGTGAGTCATTCTCCCCCACTGATTCTTTGTTACTTTTTTTCTGTCCACTCTCAGGTTCTTATACGATTGGGCCAATCTCTACTGAATCATTAAGGCCATTTTCACCAATACTTGGTGTTCCCCTGCTCTCTGGAATACTGCCTCCCTCCCTTCTTGGAAGTCTCAGGAAAGGGTTGGAGTTTGCAGCTGAAGTGTTGAGCTAGTGCCTCCTTTTTTTAAAAATAGGCAGTAATTTGATGATTAGTCCAAGGCCTTAGAGCTAGATTAGCTCAAGATCTGTCTGCTCTCACAGGCAGCTTCAGAGACTCAGTAGTCCATCCCATACTCCCAGGGAGCATGACGCTTGAGCAAAAGGGATGGGCCTTCTTTGGGGGAAGGAATTTTGCCAAAACTGTGAAATGATACCTGACAGAATTCTCAGCTTCAGTGTTTTGTTCCTTTTTTCCCATCTGGGTTACTTTCAGTGTTAAGGCTGGCTCTGTTCATGAGTGAATGCTCAGTCTGTTATATTAGAGTTGTCATTTTGTATGCAACCCCTAGTGTCACTTGTTGTAGAGTTACAACTACTACTACTACTACTACTACTTGTCTTAGCATTATTCATTCCAGGGGATTTTGTACATTAAAATCCCAGCTTGTTTTCTGCTTTGCAATGAAAGAGCAGTTCTGCCTTTCCCACAGACTTATGGAATGAGCAGTTCCTTTCATAACTAATAAATCTGCCATCTCCTCCAGTAATTTGTCTCCTACTGTAGTTTGTTATGATATTTAGTCAAAAATCAATAGGTAAGCAAATCTTGTGTTTAACTTTTTTTAAAAAAGAAGATGATCACCCTGCATTCCAAGTCCTTTTGGTATGCAGCACTAAATGGGCGGGGTGTGTGTGTTGCAGTTCTGTCATACAGAGGGGAGCAAAGGATTTTGGAACTATTTATTCTTATTTTCCTTTGTGCTGCAACAAATGAGGAAGACTCTAATTTCACTCCAAATCCAGCTGTCTCAGAATGAATGGTCATTTCAGCTTCTCCACCTCCCAATATCTCAACAGTTATTGCAGCAGTTACATAGTAGGATCTCGGCTGAACAGGTTTATCCCAAAACCCAATCCTGTTTCATCTCACATGCAGGAAGCTATCTTGTACTGTAGAGAACAACCTGGTGTCTGGAATCTGTGATACATGGAGAAGGATTAGAGGATCAACTATGGGCAGGTTAGGAGCTGCTCTCTGTTCCTGGCCCTTATATGTTCCTCCCAGTGTTTGGCCGTTCATTGGGGTCCACAGAAATATCACAGTTCAAGCAAAACACCATATACCTGAGCCATGCTGAAAGGAAGAGCAAGGAAATGAGCATAAACAAACAAGGACAGTTTTTAACAGCAGTTTGGGAGCGGAATTATAGGACTGGGTGAGGAAACTGCCTCTGAAGTGCTGCTTTGAGGAGGATGGAAGCCATAGTTCCATCGTGATCTCGAAGAAGTAGGCAGAAAAGCCAATACGGAAAAGGGATGGCTGCTGTACTGAGTTGCAGGGCACTCCCTGCTCCCCTGTTCTTCTCTGTGGAAGTGGTCTTGGGCACTGTTTTCATCTGGCTTGATTGTCCCATAAAAATAGTCTTCCCCAAGAAGCTGAAGAGTTCTCCAAAATGTCTTCCCTTTCAACTGGCTCCAACATTCAAAAATGACTCCCTGCCCCACCTTCCAGTTAGCCTCTAGGGCCTAGGTGGGCAGCCTTTGGGCTTCAAGGCCCCTTGGATTGCATCTTTCATCATCCCTAGCTAGTATACCCAAGAGTTATGGGTTGATGCAATCCTGAAGCATTTGAAGGGCTGCAAGTTGCCAACACATTTCTTGTAGCAGTGTTGACCTTTTTGTCTACCGTCCGGTTTGGATCACTTGCTAGAGTCATTTGCTTCTGTAGGTTCCAGACAGAAGATGCTTCCACATTTCTCTTGCGCTTTGCTTAGGGACAGTCTGTGTGGCAGATACAACACCGATATCAGGGACCAGTCCCCAAGTCTCTGGCTCCTCCTGCTCTTTCTCTTCCTCCTCTTTGCTGCCAATCCCCATTTACCTGTCCTGGGAAGGGACATAATGAATCTCTCCAGGGACATTGCCGAACTGCAACTCCCAGCAGTCCTCTCTGTTGACTGTGCCAGTGGGGTGTTGCAGTTCAGCAACATGAAGTGCCGCACTGAGCTATACAAAGGCCTGAGCAACAGTAGGAGCAAGGAAAAAGTGCAGCCACATCTCCTCATCTTCTGTGTGACAGAGTACCTCAGTCTCAGAGAAGGAGGGTTTCAAATGGGCAGCAGTGATAACATTGGGGAAAGAATGAGGCACTGAAGATCTCTGGCTGTGGGCCCATCAAGACCTTGGACTGCACAAGATCTAGTTTAAGAGCAGAGAGGTTGGGTTTGTAGCACGTAGGAAGGTTTGAAAGTGCTTTTGTGCCCTCAGTGCTGCTTGGAAAAGTTCCTTTTTGGACTAAAACTACCAGAATCTTGCAGCCAGCATGGCCTTTCATCCAAGCATTTGACTATGCTGGCAGCAAGGTTCTGGCACTTGTAGTCCAAAAAAGAAACTTTTCCAAATTCAGCAAACAGAGGCATTATTGATGCTGGTGCCGTTATCGCTAGAGTGCTGAGGCTAAGGTTATGGCTGCCCTAAGACCTCCAGTGAGTTCATGATGGAGGGAAACTCAAACCTCAGAGCTTCTTTGTCTCACATTTGTCAGCTGTACCATCAGTCTTGATCTTCTTGTGGTTTTGGCTCTGGTTGGGCGGCCGTGATGATCCAGGCTCCACTTCTCCTTCCTAACTATCAGGGAATTTAAAGCCATCCTCCCTTGTTGTCAGAACAAGTTGCATACCTGAGAAGAATAATTAGGGGAGAAAGCATGACACAGGCCTTGAGGTATTTTGACAAGGCTGGCTAAACACAAGAAAGCTTGCATCACAGTCTTGAGTAGCTGAAGTCAGCCCCAAAGGATAATCAGTGTCAGTCTGTTTCTCCCTGCTGCCATCTCTGGGAACAGTTCTAGAGCCCAGAAACTGAATTTGGTCTGGGCCGGTATAAAATTATAACTGGCACCCAGTTGGTGTTTTATGCATGTGTAAGTTTGCTTATGCAAACGGTCCTACTTTTTGGGCTTTGTGTAATGTCCATATTCAGTTCACAGTTGCATAAGCAGAGTTCCACGGGTGTAACTTGCACGTGCAGTTCCGTGTTCTTGGGTGGTACATAGCTACTCCTCAGTGCTTTCAGTGTACTGCTTGGCTCACTGGGATTGTGGAAGCAGTAGTCTTATTTGAACATATGCAACTGGTTGTACAGTGTGGGTATTCAGCAGAAGAGTGGTATAGTGCAGCCACCAAACTGTGTATGTGTAGATTCGTGCTATACAAGCACTATATGGAATCTCAGCTTGTATTGTTTTTCTTTATAGCAATCAATTAGCTTTCCCTTCCTGTTTTTGATTTGTAGAAGCATGGTGCTGTCAAAGAGAGAATACCTGAACAGTACTCTCACATAGAGAGGCAATAGCCCTGTACCTGCATGCTTGTCAGTAGCTGTATAGCTGCTGGTACTGCATTCGTGGCCGCCACATTCTGTCCATCCACCTTGGAAGCAGGCTGGCTGGAGCCAGAGTGCCATACAGTTGTAGGAGATGGGGAAGGGCAGGAAAAGAATTGGTCTGTGGGAAAGGTTCAACCAGATCTGAGGGGTGGTGGTTAGGAATGTCTGTACCCCGTCCTTAGCAGCTGTGGCAAGCAAGGAGCTGGAATGATATGAAATCCTCAGGCATTGGGAAGAGTTTGAAACTAGGGCCGTTTCTGCACGAGACTGTTATAGCGCTATGATTCCACTTTCAACATCCTATCCCTCCCGAAACTGCAAACCCCAGGATTCCATAGGACGTTGAAAGTGGAATCATAGCGCTATAACAGTCTCATGTGGAAATGGTCTACGTCTGAGTGTATTTATGGCAAAATGTTGTCATCTCTGTTACGTTGGATCCCCTCTCATTTCCCTGTGCCTAAATAGGATGAAACTGAGAAGAAGGAAGAGAAGGAGAAGAAGAAAGAGCCAGAGCCCTCCTTCCAGATCCTCGACAATCCAGCCCGGGTGATGCCGGCCCAGCTCAAGGTCCTCACCATGCCGGAGAGCTGCCGATACCAGCCTTTCAAACCTGTAAGTCCAGTTCTCCCCAAGGACCACACCGCAGAGCCACGGTTCACTTTTCATGGTTTGAAACAAATAAATCAAGGGATTCCTTGCTGGAAAGCTGTGAGGCAAATCAGGGAGGCGTAGTGCAGCTAGCACACAAAATGGTGGTGCTTGAGGCAGAAAATCGAAATGGCTGCCCCAGCCCCTCTCCAGGTTCCCACTCTTGGGCAGGGAGCACAGCCCAGCAAGAAGACTGACGCGGCCTTCTTGAAATGGGTGGGAGCTGCCTGAAAGTACCACCTCCAAAAAGCGGCTGGTGTGCTGTTGGTGCAGCACCATCACTGCCAGTGCTGTCTGTAGGCAAGCGGAATTCAAGGGCAGCGAAATGCCAAGTGATGCACGTATGGGCACCAGAAGGTCTGGAACTATCTCTGGAGAATACCCCGGCAGGCTGTCATCCTATTCCTGTTTCCATCCAAGCCAGACTCATCTGCTGGTCCCACTCTGCTGACCGGCTGTGCCCAAAATGTGGCATTTGCGGTAGAGTTCCTATTCGTGAGAGGTGGGTGCGGTTCCTGCCATCCATTTATACTTGGGACGGGCAACTTTTTGGGATACTTCTTTTGCTCCTCTGAGACCCACAGCAGGCTGCCCTTCTCCTCCAATTCAGCAACAAATCATACCACTCAAAAGCCAATTAAAGCAAACGTTTTGCCTTCTTTAAACAGGATTTTCCTAATTTGATGCTGAAATTTTGGAAAAGGACCTCTGTTTGAAGGAAGCAACGTGCTCTCTTTAAATGAAGTTCTCCTGAGCTGTTGCCATGATTTAGTACTATGACTTGCCATAAGATTTCGGTGGCATGGTTTTGGATGTAGGTGGGTGGGATGTCCTACAAAAACAGTCCTGCGCTCGTGGGCCATACGTTTCCCACCCCGGAATTACACCCTTCACATCTCTAAATCTCCTTCTTCTCTCCAGTCCCCCACAGCTGCCTCTCTTCAGGCAGGCAGCATGATAAAGAGGGTGTGTGTGACAGATCCCCTCTCCAGGCTGGCCCCGTGGTTCCAAACCCTTGGATTCCTGTCACTCACCCTGCTCCTTCTCCCCTGAAGATCACTCCTGGGATCAAGTGCTCAGGCCTCAAGGTGGTTCCTCTATGAACTGGTGGATGTGTTGTTAAGCGGGTTCGCTCTGATAAGTGTGGCCAGACTCTCCATCAAAACTTAGCAGGAACAGCCAGACACAGTAGTAGAAAAAGAATAAACAGGTAGACGTTTATTAATACACAGAACAAACATCGACCCCTAAACCATTTAATCGTTCACAGCCCCGCAAAACCCTTTTCTGTTCTTCTCCCTGGCTGACTCTCCTATCTCTGGTACACCTTTCCTCTGTCCCTCTGCCATCCTTTCTGCTGTCTCCCTGCCGTCTCAGCCCTGCCTGCCTTCTCTCAGAGACAAACCTCAGTGCTGAGTCCTTTCTTCCCCACGGGCCCCTCTTCACAGCATTCCCTCAGCCATGATTGGCTGGCTCCAACCGGGCTAGTCCAGCTCTTCCCTTCACAGGGGGGCTTTTCCTTTCAACCAGTCATTAAAAAGGAGAGAGGAGGTGGGTTTCGGGTGTGTGGCTCTGCTTGACAACGCTGTGGTCCTAATCTGGGGTACGGAGGCAGCATTGACCCTGTGCTTCTTTTTCTCCAGCTTTCCATTGGTGGCATCATCATCTTGAGAGACACCAGCGAGGACACAGAAGAGCTAGTGGAGCCCGTGGCGGCTCACGGGCCGAAGATTGAAGAGGAGGAACAAGAACCAGAGCCTCCAGAGGCCTTTGAGTACATTGACGATTAGAACAGAGGGGTAAGTGAGAAAGAGAGGGTTGCTTAGCTGGAGGGCTTGAAGGCCCCCTCTGGCCCGACCCGTTGCCCTACGAGCAGGGCATGAGGGAAGTAGCCCTCTCTCGTTTTGGCCGAGCGTTGGCAGCGGAGGGGCGTCCTGCGTCTGGAGACGGAGGTTCTAACGTGCCTTTGGTGGAAGTCATTGGCAGACTTCTTTCATCTCTGAACTTGCTGCCTTGTCTAGCAGAGGCAAAAGAATAAATATCAAAATAATAATGTCTATTTCAGATTGTTTTAATACCGCTAATAGTTAAATTCTATTTTGTTGTTGACTTCTTGTAAACATTTTAATTTGTGAGTGACTGCCTGGCCCCTTCCTTAAACTGCAAACCCCAAGATTCCATAGGATGTTGATAGAAGAATAATCCCACTATAAGAGTGTGGTGCGGAAATGGCCCTTGAGTCCCCTCTCGGAGGAGGAGGAGGAGATTGATAGAGTCAGTTTAAGATAAGAGACCATTGCATACTTTTGCGGTGGCACCAAGTACTCTCATGCAGAAGTGGGATTTATATGGTTTACAATCCCCATGTGGTCTTCTGTTTTTGCAACCACAAATCCCTGTCCACTTGCACTTTGTTTGTAATGAAAGGAAAACTGCACACAAGAAGCCTCCAGTGGGTTCAGCTCTGCTCCAAAACTTCCCTCCTTCACTACCTTGTTTTAGTGACACATACATAACAGTTTCCAAGAAACTAGAAGTGATCACCAGAAGGGGCTGGTGTGGCCTGCAGTGGGTCTGAAGAGATCATGGGAAATGGTTCCCGGTCCTGCCAGGTTTGCCCACTCTAGTTAGTGGCCTTTGGACAAAAACATGCTTGCTTTTTGTCTGCCTGTGACTCCTTGGCCCAGTAGCTCAGTGTGGCGTGACGTTCAGCTGGCTTTCTAAAAAGGTAGGAGGTTTAGCTTGTGTTTGCACAGGGCAGGAAACAAAATGTCGCAGCAGGGCACTCTTTCAGTGCTGCCTCTGTCTGTGTCCTGGATCCCTTCGCTTCCACAGACATAGTTGTGTTTAGCTGGGGCTGGGTGGATATGCTACGATACCGCAGGAGGTACGGAGAGGATGTGGCAAGGAGGGAAAGAGGGCCCCTCTTACCATCTCTGGCCTGCTCTTGAGGCCGATAGAGTGTGGCCTGCAGTTGAACTTGGAAGAGCTGGAGGCCGAACTTAAAACCTTTTAGAGAGGTTTCCTATAAAGCTTCATGGCTACGCATTTTTAGGCAGTGTGTCATGCTGCATCCCTCACCCAGTTTGAATCACTGCAGCCTTTTGAACCAAAGAGAGAGGAAGCCCTTTAGGGGCCATACCTTAAACGGAGGCTGATCTGTCAGGAATAAGACACCAGTTCATGGCTTCTAAAGGGCCAGTTAAAGGAGTTTTGAACAAATAAAAAATAGGCACATGTTGGTCTGGAGGTGTTTACTCCTTTGACCAACTAGTGAGACTGACTGCCAGCATATTGCAGAAAATCATCTTAGGCAGAAGGGTGGACTGGGTTATGGCCTTTACTTTTGAAAAGTTACTTTTTTGTTCTACAGTTTGTGAAATCCCATCCCAAGCTTGCAATCCAAAGAAGTCATTTCTCCCAGCTTTGCACATGGATCAGTAGATTTCAGTCTTTGGTCCTCTCGGTGTTTGGGAGATGAGCTCCCAGAATCCTTGACCACTGGCCAAACTAACTGAGACTTCTCCAAGTCCAAAATACCTGGAGGATCAGAGTTTTAGAACCACTGCTCTAGGTTTGAGAAGGGAATCATGCGGCTTTCTGGATATGCTGTTGCAACTTCCAGCATTCCTTATCGTGTGTGTGTGTGTGTGTGTTTTTAAGGCTGTGAGGAGTTGCAGTCCCATGATATTGGGGTGGGTGGGGGTGTTGCATGATTCCAACCCTTCTTCTACATTCTGTTGACCTAAAACTCCCTTCAGCCTTAGCCAGCTGCCTAGTCAGTGGTGAGGAATCATGGGAGTTGGAGTCCAGTAATACCCAGAGAGGCACTCATTGCCCACTCCTGCCCTGGGGGATGGCTGTGACCATTCACTCTCTTCCTGAGTACTGTTGCGGCTGGCCAGGAGTCATGCAGGAGGCCTTTCCCCTCAGACACAGCTCCTGAAGGAAAGAAAGCAGCATGCACGCACAGCAGGTTCCTAAGGCTACACCTTTCCCTGTCTCCTCTGCTCTTTCTCTTCCCAGGGATGTGACCCCCAAGGACGTTTGGTGCTGCGTCTGATGTCAGAAACCTGCCAGGAGGGAGTTCCTGCTGCAGCCGGCAGCCCAGTGCATGTCCCGACGCTTTTGTGCTGGCCAACAGCAGGCAGTCTACATTTTATGGCTGACAAAAATGGGAAAAGGAAAATCTATGCTCTCTTTCATGTACTCTTTCACAAAGAAACCTGTTTTCAAAATAAATAAATAAAAAACCTCATGTGGCAATTGCGCTCTTGAGTTACTCATCCCAGCTTATGGAGTGAATTTCCCCTGGTGGCTCTGCTGGCTGAGGGGTCCTGGGAGTTGTAGTCCAAAAAAAGGAACTTTCCCAAGCATTGTTTTCAGAGTAGCACTGGCTTCTTACCTGAAAGCTCCTGAGCAGCTCTAAGCCTTGAAGAAGAGACTTTGTGAGTGTGCCATCATGCAGTTGTATTCAGGCATTACACTCTCTGTCCTCACAAATTTGCGGTTCTGCTTTCTGTCTCCGTGCCTTGGCACAACCAAGAGAGTTTGGCCTCTGCGGTATTCTTGGCTTACAGGCTTCCTCATACCTAACACGCTCTTAATTTGGACTGTTGAAAGCCAGTCCAAGTAGGCCAAAAACGTAGGGCAAATGCCCAGGCTCGTCTGAGTCACTGTGGGCCTCTCGACTCGTGGCCTGCCTCTGGTGCAGCTGTTTACAAGCACAGGCATCCTGCCAGGAAAAGGAAGAAAAAGATGGCAACTTAATGGTGGTATTAATGGCCCTTGATGGTAATTTTAAAACTGAGCCAAACAGGTGGCTGACCCAAATAGCTTCCCACCGAAAATTAGCAGAAAGAAGCGCATGGGGGACTGTCACTTTTAGGATCACCCAGTCTTCTCTGAGAGAGGATTTGTGCCTTAAACAACTGTGCGGCAGGGAGTAACTCACAGCATTGTAGTGGTCTCCATCACTGTTCAGAGATGTTGGGAGAAGCTGAACCGTGAGTTTTTTGCCTGCTATGTAGTTGTTATGGCACAGATCCCCTTTCTAGGTCATGGCGGGTGGGAGATTGCAGCTCTGTGCCAGGATCTTGGATATAACTGGACTGCAATTGTTATATTTGTACAATTGGTTTAATTCAGGGAGGGGAGCCTCTTTCAGCTCAGTTTGGGTTCAGTTTCAGAGGAGTTCTCAGGGGTTACTTCCCAGTGGTGGGCTGAAGCCAAAGGAAGAGGGGAGGGTCCAACATTTTTTTTTTAACCAGCTGCAATATTTGAGGTCTTTTTGCGCTGTGTCTCCCACACACACTATGCTCCCACCTTTCTACCCCTTCTCATCTTCTGGGAGTGTTGAACAGTATTATTGACTTGTGTTCTCTTTTTTATGCACATATGTTTTAACTGTGTAAACCTTTTTGACCCAGCAGCTATTCTCTATTCCTTTTTGCCCTTTCTAAAACCTAACCCACCAGCACCTGTCCAGTTGGGGGGGGGGGTCTCCCACTTCTTACTGATGAGGAGAGAGAAGTAAGTCCAGTGGGGAAGTAAAACGGAGTGCACTCCCTTGGTGAGTACACCTAGTTTCTTTCCCCCTCTGAGCCAAGACCAGCTGCTTTTTCCTTACCTAAATTGCCTCCCTCAACCTCCTCACCCTACCTGTAAGTAGGGACCCCTCCTGAAGTTTGACAGTTGCCAGGGCACAGAGAGGACATGGAATTGCATGATATTACACTCCACTGGCTTGCAGAATCTCAGCTGTTATGGCCAGCATTTGCAAGGAAATTGTTGTATACTTTTTTGAAACCATACCTAAGAATTGTGGGGTTTTTTTCTCACAGGGAGAAAGATAACATAGTGTTGGGGCAGTCAGCCAATGCAGAATTTAGTCTCATAAAATGTGGATCAGGTGGAAGTCTGGATGGCTTGTTTCGAAATTAAATATCTGCAATTCTTTCTTGAAGGACTGCCCTCGCACAGTGCCCTGAGCTGGCATGTTTTCTGACAGCACTTTACACTACATGAGACCCCAGTCATCCAGGACATTCTCAAAGATTATAGCTCTCTCCAAATATTTTATTTTGAGGTGTGTGTGTGAAAAATGCTTAGAAGTGGGCAAAATTACAACCCCCAACACAGCAGTTTTGCTAGCTCCCACTTCCAAACTCCACCGAAATGTCAAAACTGAAACTAGAAGTGACATGGGATCTGATTTTAAAAAAGGGGCAAAATTGGCGTGTAGTACAAATTCAATAAATAAATAAATAACCTACCCCCCCCCCCCACATCATTCCTCCCACTCATCTTTGCTGTCTAAACTCGCTGTGTGGCATAACCTTAACTCTACTTTCTGACTGAACTGGATATTCTAGAAAAGGGTTTTTGCACAAATATATCCTGGAAATCGGGAAGGACAATGCTAGACTATGTGGATAAAGAAGCGTGTGGGTCCCCCTCTGCCATTGCTCCCAGGAATATAAAATGTGGACAAGTGCAGTTTGAATACTAAAGGGACACTTACAGATGTGTGTCTCAGGTTTAGTAGTTGTTTTTTTTTTTAATGGATTAATTTTTTTTTGTTAATTCAAATCTCTGCAGGCTGCAATTGCCATCTATGGTCACTGGATAGCTGGCACCCCTAATCATCAGGGAAGAAGCTCCATTCAGGGCTGCCACAGTCATGTATGCAGACAGGCTGTAGGCAACTCTCAATAATCCAGCAGCATCTACCTCTTTTCTCTGCAGGGTCCCCAGACTCTCGGAAAGAGAAACAGCAAGTAGCTGGGTGGGAGGGGGGAAAAAGACCACAGCTGAGGCGACTGAGGGATTTCTGATGCAGGCAAGCTGGGCACTTATCCTAGCAATGCTAATCGTTATACATAGTCTAATTCCATTTATTGCAGAAAACTGATAAACACTAACGGGCTCTAGCGTAGAAACAACAGCATTCATCGACAAGTTGTTGAAGGAAGAGGCCAGAGGGAGGGATAAACTGATTTCCACTTTCCCTTTGAGTAAGTCTGCTGTTATCTAGATGAGTTAACTATGCATGGTCAAGCTCTTAATAACCTTGCCCTTCAAATGCTATTTAATAAGAGCATTAACCTTTAGGCAGCTGTTGTCTTCTGGAATTTCCTTGGGATTTTGGGACTCATTGTGCTAAAAATGCCTTCAAAATAGAGTCATGGTCTGAGATGACACATCTGAGGTTTTTCTTTGGCATGCTGTTTGAAGAGATCCTAGACAGAGCATTGAGTTTTTCAATGCTTTGTCATATTTCCAGTGAGGAAAGCCAACTGCATAAATCTTTGGGGAGGGAACCTCTTGACATAATGGTTGTCTGTAATGTCACAGAGATAAGAGGTATTGATGAACCTACAATCCTTGCCAGCTTTCACCCTTTCTGCTTGTGGGTGGGATGTCTTTATCGTCAGACACAGGCAAAAATTCAATTTGTGCAGTGTATCCTCTGCATGAAAGTACAATGATGGCGAGCACTTCCCCTGTTGGACTTCTGCCTATTAAAGACACACAGGAGCTTTGTCAAGAAATCAGACAGACGTTAAAAATTAGCAATGTTTATTGTTCCAGTGAGAGCTTTTCCTGAGTTCTCAAAATGCTTGTCTCATAATTCACATCAATTTGGTTGGGTTCATTTCACAACCTAGCACTTGGCGATTGACTGCTGAAGCTGTGTGACTTCCCTACAGCTACCATGAATGGCTTAAGTCTTGAGTCCAATACATCTGGAGTGTGTATATGGTTGGGGAAGGCTGAGATGGTCATGAGAAGCTGACTTCCACTAGCTCCTTCTGCCTAGCACTGTCAACTAACTGGAGATCCCTGGTACTCCCTGATGTTCTCCTTTCCAAAGTACAGTAGTTCGCCCACTCCTCTTGATCTGCAGTTTTGATTTCCAAGATTTGTTGCCCACAATCAACTGTGGTCTGAAAGCATCTTCCTCTCTCCCGCTCTTTGCTCCAATCTGGGCAATAGTACCCATGTGGCCTGCTACCCACACCATGCCTGCCTGC
Organism: Cyclura pinguis; assembly: GCA_030412105.1. Classification (NCBI taxonomy): domain Eukaryota; kingdom Metazoa; phylum Chordata; class Lepidosauria; order Squamata; family Iguanidae; genus Cyclura; species Cyclura pinguis. The sequence continues at coordinate 5,618,212 of CM059601.1, forward strand.
CCACCTCTCCCTCCATGGTTTAAATGTCCGCCTGTCAACACCATGACAGGAAATAGCTTTGGCATCACTGGAAGTAGTCCGCTAGCTCTGCAAAGACCATAGCAAGTAATTTGAGAGCATAATCTGAATTTACTGGTTCTTATTCTAGTTTCTGAAGCAGTAGAGAACAACCTCCCTCCATCTTCTACACGACAACCCTTCAGGCATTTAGATATGGCTAACATACTATCCAGTACTATGGGTTTGGTACTAACCATGGTTTCAGGTATCCATCTCGGAACATACCCCCAGCAAATATGGGGTAGTACTGTACTAACCTTTCTACCAAAATAACAAAAGATCTAGGGTGTTCAGAGAAGATGGGTGGTAATAGGCCCCTGCCTTGTAGGCAGACCCTTGACCCATCCAGCCCAGTATTGTCATCTCAGTTGGCAGCCACGGCTCAGGCAGGATTTTTCCCTAGCCTTAATTTGGCGATCCCTAATATTCACTGGTCTCCCATACTAGTACTAGCGAAGTTGAAGGGGTCAATGTTGATGGGAGTAGCAGTCCAATAACAAACTGGTTGTCATGGTACTGTGGCCAGTGGAACCAAAAGCCACTTGGACAGAGAGGTCCAAGATAATAAATATGGTGCACACACACACCCCTTTCAAGTCCTACGTGTTGGTTATCCACCAAGGTAGCCTCAGCCAATATCCTGTACAGCAACCAGAGTGAAATGGGTCCAGAAAGCACTGGGGATCCCGGATGGACATTAATCACTCTTGGGCATCATCCTCACAAACCTCAGACAAGGAAGTCAGGCTGCACCCCTTTGAGCTGCACGCAGGAGCTCACATGACGGAATACTCTTCCATAACCAAGAGAAACAAAATCCGTGCACCGAGAAAACTGTGTCGGGGGAAAGATAACCTAGTTTCCTCACTGTCACCCTACCCTGCAAGATTTTTTTAAAGAGTAGTTTTATTAACTCATGTGAAACCCCATCTGCAAGCTTGTTGTTGTTGTTGTTGTGTGCCCTCAAGTCCTTTCTGACTTATGACAAACCTAAGGCAAACCTATCGTGGGGTTTGTTGGCAAAATGTGTATGCAGGAGTGCCTTTACCTTCCTCTGAAGCCATGGAAACCAGTCAGGGGGTTTCCATGGCCAAGCAGGGATTCCAACCCTGGTCTGCAGAGCAATAGTTCAGCACTCTTTATCAAGCCAACCAGAAGATGCAAAAAAATTATACTACCTTCTTCATCAGGCAGAGATTGTGGGGAAAAAAATGCAGAAGAAACAAAAGCAATTCTGTTGGGAGTCCTCAAAACTTGCAGGTCTGCATCCTTGATTTTGAGTGTTACAGTGAGAATGTTTTCATGCAAGCAGAAAGCTGAATCCCCACCTCCCCACCAAAAGAGAGATTGAAGAATAACGGGGAGGAAGGCTGTCAAAGGAGACCATAAAATTCCACATCTTCACTGTAGCCATGAAGTCTATTCCCCTGAGATCTTTTCTGACCCTCTCCAGTGAAGCCAAATAGACCCCGTTTTGGTAGAGATCAGTGACCTTCGTAGAAAGCTCCAAAACCAAAGATGCAAAACTGTAGGCTTTGAGGACTCTAACACCACCTTTCTTCTTTTACCTGCATAATTTTTTTTTAAAACCATCTTTCCCTGGTGAAGAAATGAGTTTGCAACGTTAACTTTTGTTTTGTTTTTGTTTGTTTTTTTGCATCTTCTGGTTCATATCATCAGTGGTATCACCATGGAGGATACTGGATTTTGGTTAATGGTCAGCATGACTACTCCTGCAATTTTCGCATCTGAAATCTGAAGCGATCTAGAAACATTTGATCTCTCGTCTGTTTTTTCATAGCCCTGACCACCTTGGCGTTGGTTGATTCCTAACCCCTCCACTTTTTCCTTCAGTAGACAGCTTTTAGCACGGAAAGAGTATGTCTTTCTTTCCATTCCATGCATGGCCCAAACCATCCCTCTGATAGGGGTGAGTTGCTTGCTTTCTTGCTTGGTCCAAACACCTATCATCACTGCTTTGGGGCACTGGAGAATTTTTTTCCCTTTCTTTCTCTGCTTTCCTTTGCTAAATGTTTTTCCAACCCTCTGATTTATTGTCAATGAAACTACATTTTAGGAAAACAAACCTGACGGTTCCTGGGCACTAGACTCTTGGCAAGACACGGTGCCTGTTTGGACGGAGAATTGAATCTTTCAATATAAATACTGGCAGGCAGGCACTCCCTTTCTCTGTAACTCATCGGGGGCTAAGATGGGTGCGAAGAACTCAAAACTCTGATTATATTCTGCTTTCCTGCACCACCCAGTATTCCATGAACTAGTAACTTCTCTCTTAGACTACTATAATGTGGGATACATGGAGCTGCCCTTGATTCACAGAATCCTAGGGCTGCAAGAGATCCAAGAGTTATACGGTCCACCCCCATTCTGCCATACAGGAAGACACAAAGCACTCCCAACAGATGGCCATCCAGCCTCTGTTTAAAAACCTGCATAGAAAGAGATTCCACTACACTCTCAGACAGCAGCAGAATCCACTGTCAAACCGCTGTTACCGCCAGGAAGTTCTTCCTAAAGTTTAGGTGGAATCTTTTTTCCTGTAGTTTGAATACATTGCTCCGTGTTCTAATCTCTGGAGCAGCAGAAAGCAAGCTTGATCCATCTTCCATATGACATCTTTTCAAATATTTAAACATGGCTATCATGTCACCTGTTAACTTTTTATTCTCCATACCCCAGTTCCCTAAGCTGCTCCTCATAGAAGGAGCAGCTGCTCCTCGTAGAAGGAGCCCTTTTGACATTCCAGCTTGTCCCTTTTGACATTCCCTTTTGACATTCCAGCTTGTCAATATACTTCTTGAATTGTGGTGCCCTGAACTGGACACACTGTTGTACCCCAGGTGAGGTCTAACCAAACAGAATAGGGTGGTACTATTACTTCCCTCAATCTAGACACCATACATCTTTTGATGTGGCCTCGAATTGCATTGGCTTTCTAGCTGCTGCATTACACTGTTGAAGGTGATTCAGAAGCTGCAGCTAGTACAAAATGCAGCAGTTAACTGAGTTCCACAGAGATAGCACGTAACACCAGACGTAAAGGTTGCCGGTACAGTTCTGGTCTGAATTTGAGGTGCTGGTGATGACATTCATAGCCCAAAAGGATTTAGGACCTTGGTACTTGAAGGAATGCCTCTCCCTTAGAGGACTTGGGGACAAAGGCATCTTTCCTGTTGTGCCCCATTTGTAGAAAACTCTTCTTGGTGGGCCAGTTGGTGGCCGTATTGGTTTTCTTTCTGATGCCAAGTCTTTGGGACCTTTCACAATCCATTGTGAAAGCTGGACAACAGGGAAAGCTGATAGAACCATCAACTCATTTGAAATATGGTGCTGGAGAAAACCTCTGCAGGTACCATGGACCATCAAAAGGACAAATGAATGAGTCCTGGAAGAATTAACGCTGAATTCTCTCTAGAAACCAAAATAACTAAACTGAGGTTCTTGTTCTTTGGACATATCATGAGACTAGTTAGAAAGGACAATCATTCAGTAAGTAAAAAAGACTGCAGTACACTTGGGCAATGCCAAACAAGGAAGCCATAGCTGCCCTGAGTTTGCAAGACCTTAGCAGGGCTGCTAGTACCAAAGTGTCTTGGAGGCTTTCATTTTTACTGTTGTCATGAACCGAAGCTGATTTGACAGCAATTAAACAACAACAAATCTGGACATAACTGACCTTTTCCAAAATGTGTATGGACATGGTTTTAACTGTTTTAAACTTTCAAGAAGACAAGAAAGGTGAGAAGTCTTGCCCTTCCCAGGAGACTCAGGCAAAACCAAACTGAGGCAGCCTCTCTTAGCTTGTGTGTCCTTCCTCATTATTAACTATTGCCATCTTGACCACACTGTAACGTTGCTTGGCCACAGGTCCCAGTTTTTATCTGTGAAATGTTGGAAGGCGTGTAGCACCCAGAGGGTTGCAGAGTTCCTACTGCTGCCTTGAAGCAAAGCTGGGTGCCTTCCTTGCTGCTGTGTGCACAGCCATGCCATAAAGCCAGCCCAACTCATTAGACCTAATTGTGGAGGAAATGAATCTCCTCTCCTGGGCCTGCTTAAAGGAGAACGTCTCCTTTGGCTTGTGTGCCAGTAGCTAATTACTGCACTTAATGGCTGCCTCCAGGAGGAAGCAAAGGACAGCGTGTCAGACGGGAAAAAGTTTCAATCATTTCCCTCTAATTCTTGGAATCCTGGACGTGGTACCAGGTTTGTTTTTCAAGGGAAAAGACGTCCCCCAAATGAGCTGGAACAATAGCTGTGGGCCATGCAGGCTGAATCCCTCAAAGTTTGTACCCTAGAAACAGCTGCAAACACCAATTTGTCAGTGCCTGTTAGGGAAATGAAAGCAATAAAGGGGTGGGCTAACAACAAACACCCATTTCTTATGAATAATAAAACTAAAGGCAACTTGTTAGCCTATGGCTAGTGGTGTACTGCAGTGGGAGCAGCTGTGCAATTCCATTGTATTAAGGACAATAAAATTATTTCTGGAAGCCCCTAGTATCCTTCATATTCTATAGAATGTTTTTAGAAATTTGACTGGATTATGACCAACCACTTTGGGAATGGAGTTCCCAGATCTCAGGGCCTGGATTCTTTTCTCCAGTCCACAGGCAAAAGGAGGAATCTCCGAGAGCTCTCTTGAAAACTGTTTATCTATGTACTTTTCTCATTTGTTGTACATGCTTTTCTTTATTTGAATGGCAGACCATGAGCAACTGTGGCTGATGCTTCATGTCAAATCCTTAATGATATATTTGATATTTTGATGGTATAATAATTGGAGGGCAACCAAGATGGTAGAAGGCCTGGAAACTATGGCCATTTCCGCACTGGAGTGTTATAGCGCTATGATTCCACTTTCAACCTCCTATGGAATCCTGGGGTTTGCAGTTTCGGGAGGGGCCGCCCGCCCCTCCCTAAACTGCAAACCCCAGGATTCCATAGGATGTTGAAAGTGGAATCATAGTGCTATAACACTCCAGTGCGGAAATGGCCTGTGTCCTATGAAGATGGGCTTAGGGAGCTGGATATGTTTAGCCTGGAGAAGACAAGGTAAAGAGCCAACATGATAGCTATGTTTAAATATTTGAAGGTATGCCAAATGGAGGATGGAGCAAGCCTGTTTTCTGCTGCTCCAGAGACTACACATGGAGCAATGGCTTCAAACTTCAGGAAAAGAGATTCTGTATAAACATTAGGAAGAACCCTGATGGTAAGAGCAATTCAACGGTGGAATTTGCTGCTCCCTGGGAGTGTGGTGAAGTCTCCTTCTCTGGAGGTCTTTAAACAGTGGCTGCCTGTCAAGAGTGCTTTAATGGTATATTCCTTCATGGCAGAATGGGGTTGGACTCAGTGGCCCTTGTGGTCTCTTCCAACTCCACGATTCTTTGATTCTATATCAGCAGTTCCTTGTAACATCACTCTTGTAACATTACCAGGGCCTCCCCTGTGATACCATAAGTCTGTCTCATGTTTAAACCCTGTCTGGCCATTTCCACACTACGCACTAGTGCTATTATTCCACTTTCAACCTCCTGTGGAATTCTGGGGTTTGTAGTTTCCTGAGGCCCAAGAGCTCTCTGGCTGAGAATTCTAAATGCCCCTCCCTAAACTGCAAACCCCAGGATTTCATAGGAGGTTGAAAGTGGAATAACAGCACTATAACAGTGTAGAGAGGAAATGGCCTCTGTCCTTCTGTAAGGTGGCCTTCCTCTTTACCTACTGCCTTCTACCTTACCAGGCATTGTTGTCTTTACCAATGAGTTATGTTACCTCATTAAATTCCAAAGTATGGCAGCCTCAGTCATCAGGAGAATACACAAACTTTTCAAGGCAATGCTCTCACCTTGAGATTCCTCCTCCTTCCCCTGCCAACTGGAGAGCCCTCAGATCCTGGGAATCCTAATAACAAAAGGAGTAAAGACTCAGAAACTTATAGGCTGAGAAGGAAAAGAATGCCCCAAGGGCATCATTAATGGCTTAGAGGAGCATCGGAAATGGGGGCTTTCAAGCACTAGTCCCGCTTCTAGGATAAAGGGAGGAGCCCACAAAAATGAACATGGCTTTGAAACAGTGATGCACATAAGTCTTTTATTCCAAGGCCATTTCCGCATTACACTCTTATAGCGCGATTATTCCACTTTCAACATGCTATGGAATCCTGGGGTTTGCAGTTTAGGGAGGGGCCTTTGAGGCCCCTCCCTAAACTGCAAACCCCAGGATTCCATAGCATGTTGAAAGTGAAATAATCGCGCTATAAGAGTGTAGTGCAGAAATGGCCTTGCAAGTGTCAAGTCAAGTCTCAAGTCCTTGAAGATACTTTCAAGTCAAGTCTCAAGTCTGGGTGCTTTATATCCCAACCTCTATTTCAGAATTTCTGGACAGAGTTGAATAAAGTCAGTTTTAACAATTTAAGCAGAGACGGCCCTCCATGTTTGTGATTTTGCCATATGCAGCTTCATAAGCGGGGAATAGAATCCTTCTTACTCCCCCTTTGCAAATCTGGAGGCTTTTGTGACAACGGGCATGAAAGAATCTGCAGATCCGGAAGTGGGGAATAGGATCCTATCTTGCTCCCCATTACTGAAGCTTCAAAAGCTTTAGAAGAAGGATCCGTCTTCCTCAAGCCCGTTGCCTGACACAAATGCTGCTCCTCTCCGAGAAACGCACCCAGCGCTCCGAGGGCGAGTCTTGTCTTCCGCTCTTAGGAAGAGTTTTAGGGGGCTCCTCCGATATCCAGCGGGACAGGCTGCTGAGCAGACCTCAAGCCCGTTTCCTAACCTGTTTGCTGTTCCCCTCCAAGAAATGCGCCCACACTTTGGGCTTGGGACAGATTGTCCTGTGACCAGCAGGCAAAAAGAGATGGAAGCATTGCTCAAAGTCGTAAGGTTTCAGGGTGAATGCGTTATGTTACTGAACCAAGGGCAGCAAGTCTGTCACTAAAAATATACAAGTCTCGAGTTGAGCTCAGTCAGTGCATCATTTATTGCCGAGTCGAGTCGAGTCACTGAAGCGACTTAAGTCCGACTTGAGTCCGAGTCAGTCGACCCGCGTCTACATCACTGGCTTTGAAATTGATTAAATGGGGAGAGATTCCACAAGGAGACATTAGGAAGCACACCTGATATTCTCTGCGCCAACAACAGGCAAAATAATTGGGGGTTATAATAATACGAAATTACTCCTAAATTAACTACAAACAACTACTACAGGGATTGATTAGTAGTTGACTTCCAGCACGGCTAGAGTTCTCTCCTTACTGTAGAATTTTGTCCCCACCGTCATCTAGTCATTATATACATTTTTAAATATAACACACACACATATTTGCCTCGGGCCATTTCTGCCCTATACTGTTTATAGTGCTATCATTCCACTTTCAAGCTCCTATGGAATCCTGGGGTTTGCAGTTCAGGGAGGGGCCTTTAGAATTCTCAGCCAGGGAGCTCTTGGGCCTCAGGAAACTACAAAGCCCAGAATTCCACAGGATGTTAACAGTGCAGTGTGGAAATAGCTCTAGTTTCTGTTATCGCTTTATGATATCTGTTGGTTATTAATTCAGATCAGCACCTTTACTTATACTCTAGCAGTAATTCCAAGCCAAATACCGGTACATTCTCCCTCCTGCAATTATCTTTCATATATTGTATCATTAAACCCCAATCTTTCTTCCATCTGCCATCTTCAATCAAAACTGTTTCTTTATCTTCATGTTGCATTTTTACTGACAGGGCGGGGGAACGGCACTCGCGTGTGGGGTGGTTTTTACCTCATGAAGTAAAATGACCGGGGGCCTCCATTTCCCGCTTTACCTCAGGCAGCCAAAATGTCTTCCCAGACCAGCCCTGAGGCCCACAGGCAGCTCCGAAACCCTTCTCCTGGCTCCTTCTCTACCGACTTGCAGCAGCTGCCTGGGGTGTGCGTGTGAGCATATGTACACACACACACAACGTTTATGTATTTTTCTCTTTGCCTTGGCACGACTTGCGAGGGCTGTAAATTAAAATGAACAGCCACGGGGTCTATAATGCCACGCTTGGAGGGCAGCGGCCTGGGGGCGAGGGCCCGCAAAGACAACCGGAGCCCAGTGAAGGCCGCGTTTACTTAGGCATGGGCCGAGGTGGATCCCGCTGGGCCGCCGATGAGGCGTGCAGGGAAGAATTTCGTCCTGTTAACATTTCTGTGGCTTTTACCAAGGCAGGTATTTGCATGCTGCTGGGCTGGAGAGAGGCAGATAGAGGGGAGAGCAGCTAACTCGGGCCATTTCCACACTAGCCTGTTAAAGCGCTATTATTCCACGTTCAACATCCTATGGAATCCTGGGGTTTGCAGTTTAGGGAGGGGCCTTTCAGGTCCCTCCCTAAACTGCAAACCCCAGGATTCCATAGGATGTTGAATGTGGAATAATAGCGCTATTAAGAGGCTAGCGCAGAAATGGCCATAGAATTGCACTGTTTTCACAAATCTACTCTAGTTGGAACTAAAGGCCTTTCCGCACTACACTGTTCAATTGATCTTATTCCACTTTCAACCTCCTGTGGAATTCTGGGGTTTGTAGTTTCCTGAGGCCAAGGAGCTCTCTGGACGAGAAGTCTAAATGCCCCTCCCTGAACTGCAAACCCCAGGATTCCATGGCATGTTGAAAGTGGAATAAGTGTGGAAATGCCCATAGAATCCCACTGTTTTCACAAGTCTACTCCAGTTAGAACTAAGGGCCTTCCCACCCTACACTCCTCTAGCACTATTTATTCCACTTTTGGCATCCTGTGGAATTCTGGGGTTTGTAGTTTCCTGAAGCCAAAGAGCTCTCTGGACTAGAAATCTAAATACCCCTCCCTAATCTGCAAACCCCAGGATTCCATGGGATGTTGAAAGTGGAATAATAGCAGTATAACGGACCAAGTGTTCACTTTGTGTTTTGTTTACTGACTTCCTTCTGTCTTCTCAGTTAAGAGACAACTAAAGATATGTAGGTTTATTAGGGAAGGTATTTTAATATATTGAGAAAATTTATTTATCATTATCTGATCATGGTTAGATATGAGTTTTTTCCTTTGAGTTTGACTGAAGAGGGGTTACAAAGGGTTGTTAAAAAGCTGTTACTTCGCCAGAGGAGGAAGTCTGGTTTACTGTGTAAATTGTCAAGATTGTATACATAGTTAATGTTGTATATGTTACTTGTGTTGTTTATTTATGTTAAGGTTGGATTGTTTATTTATGACTTATGTCTCTTAATTTGTTTTCTGTTTTGTATTTTTCTTTGTGTGCAAAACAATAATAAATATATATACATATTAAAAAAAACAGAATTGCAGAGGGGAAAAAAAAGGAAAGTGGAATAATAGCAGTATAACAGTGTGGTGCAGAAATGGCCCCAGAGGCTGAAAGCTGGCCCTGGGACCTGCTGTGGCTTGAGCTCCACTCCTGTGAGGCTTGACAAATCAGGGCGATCCCAGGCTCTGAGATTTCAGCGTCAAAACCTAAGACCAAGTATCAAGGGCAATGAAATAATTTCTTTAAGCTCCTAGTATCCTAAGAAGAACTAGAGCTCTCAGGCTGAGAATTCTAACACAGTTCTTGCTGTGTGTCTTGAAGTCCTTTGGGTCCTAAGTTGACCTGATCACAGGGTTTTCTGTGGCTGAGAGTATGTGACGCGCCCAAGGTCACCCAGTGAGTTTCCATGGCTGATTGGGGAACCCTGATCTCCAGGATCGCAGTCCAGTGCTCAAACCACTACTTCTCCTTAAACTGCTAATTCCAGGATTCCATAGGATGGAACCTTGGTAGTTAGAGTGGAATCATAGTGCTATAACTGTAGAGTGTGGAAGGGTTAAAAGAAGGGGAACACAGAAGGGGATTTTGCCATGTACAGTACTCTTATAGGATATCAGCCCACCATGCCTTTTTCCAAGACACTCTGTTCCATCCTGCTGTCAACAGTCTGCAAGCATTCTGTGACCAAACTATATTTGTTATAATCTACGAGGGCAAAACATAATCATTATGTAGTCTGTTATTTGTATTTTTGTTCATTTCTTAAAACATTTATATCTTGCCTTACATCATAGGATCTCAGGATAAGTTGCAGTAACATCAGTTTAACCAACAGAAAACACTAAGAAATAATTTAAATGGACTAGAAGTGTATTTTAAAAAACTGACAAGACAATAAAAATAAGAGCCTTTCCGCACAACCTAATTATTGCACAATGATTCAACTTTAACTACGGTGGCTGCCTCCTACAGAATCCTGGGGTTTGTAGTCTTGGGAAGTACTGAAGCTCTCTGGCTGAGAATTCTAAATATCCCTTCCTAAACTGCAATTCCCACTCCAACAAATTATAGTCCTTGAGCAGACATAGATAGGGAGATAATTATATTACACTGGGTATGTTAGAGAGAGAGTATGAACTAATAGTTGATTAGCTACTGTTTTAATTACAAAACCCTGTAAAGCCACAGCTCTGAAGAAAACATAAGATATGTACAGAAGCAAGATTGCTGTACATTCCAAGATGGAAGAACTCAACACTACCCACTATGGAAGAATGGTTGCTGGAACTGACAGATCTGGCAGAAACGGACAAATTGACAAGTTTGTTCAGAAAAAGGTCATTAGTGATACTTCTCAGACTGGAAATCCCTTATTGACTTTTTGCAAAAACAAAAGACCTTTTAACTTATTGTTTTATTAGAAAGGCTAAATTATTGAAAGAAGGGAATTTGTTATAATTTTAAAGAGAGAGGTATGAATAAGTAGATGCATATATAAGTGTTGAAGGGAAGATCAGAAGTCACTTTTTTCTCTTTTTTCTTTTATATCTTTTTTCATACTTTTTACTTTATTTTTTTCTGTAATTTTGTAATGTTTTGTAATTCTTAATGCATTATTTAAAAATTCTTCTTCATAAAAGAAAAAAAAGAAAAGAAAAAGCAAGATATAAACAACTGGTTAGGGCAGGTATCCCTCTTGTCTGCCTGTTGGTTCTCAATCTCTCTCTTTCACATACACACTCACACACACGGAATTAATGCAAACTGTTGTTTTTGTTGTATGCTTTTAAGTTTCCTCTTTATGTCAACCTTATCATAGAACTGTTACCCTGTGAACTGGGGGTTCCGGGAGGGACACCAAAATGTGCTCAACTGAAGTTGGGGAAAATTAGCTCAGAGCACTGCTTAGCGTTACGAGAGGCAGGGCAACGTAGCGAGATCTTGAACCCTATGTCTACGGGGTCAGGTCGAGTCAAGGAGCACACAGAAGTTGAAGCAATAAATGATGTTTTATTAAAAACATATGCAAAACAGTGTATGCGACACATTCACACAAGATAAGTAAAGGAAATAAAGGTTGGAGTAGTATAGAGGGATTTTTACAGGAGTTGCTGGTTCGGGTGATACTCCACCTGTCCCGAAGCCCGGAAAAATAGAGAGCGAGGCTGGGGTGCGACGTAGCTCAGCACGTGGAGCGGAGGGGAGGCTCGCCAAGCAAAGTGGCAGCAAGGCGGGAGGAAACTCGGGAGCGCTTCGAGGAAGGTCTCGGAATGAAGGGTTTTTATAAGGAGAATTGTGACCGCAGGCTATGCCGTACTTGGGGAAAACAATAGATTTGGAGTTGGAGACAAAGCCTCCGAAAGGTCAGAATCTGAATGATTGAGTTATTGTAGCGGTTCTCAATAGAGTAGCCAGTATGCGAATGCAGAGTACTTGGGTATTGTATAGGTTACCCATCAAGCTGCCAGCGCGGGGCAGAGGCTCTTTTGTAGGTTGCGTGCGTACCTAATGAGAGTACTTGCCTGGAGGTCTCCTAAAGCAGTGAGTCAGCTATTTCTGGCCTGCCTGTATTGTCCAGGAATATTATGGCAATTAACGGCCGAGCTTGTTTACTTGCTTGTCCGGTGGCCTCGCAAGCACGTGGAAGGGAATAGAGAAGTGAAGCCGAATTATGATATCAAAAGGATATCTTTTAATATCCCCAAAGCTTGGACTAGCCAGGGCAGTAACAGAGCTTCTTGGCAGGCTGAGTGTGTGTGATGCACCAAAGGTTACCATATTGCCTTCTGAGGCCATTTCCACGCTACGCTCTTATAGCACGATTATTCCACTTTCAACATCCTATGGAATCCTGAGGTTTGCAGTTTAGGGAGTGTGTGATCTACCATTGATCTAATTAGATCAGCAGAGACCTCTGAGTCTTCCACTGGGTTAATTGTTGTGTGTGTTCAAGGAGGGTGGAAGACAGATAGGAGAAATTACATACCCTCCAGCTGTCCAGCTTTGGCAGGGACAGTCCTATTTAATCCTTCGTTGTCTCACTTTTTCCAGATCCTTTTAAAATGTCTTGGTTTCTGTTTGTTCCTCCCATTTCCCTCCTTTGTCTTCAATTTACTTCAGTTGCTGCAAACTGAGTTCAAAGTGCTCATGTAGTTTGTACTCAATTATCTCAGTAGAAAAGAGAGAGCAGGAGGAGACAAAATCTTGCCCTTCCCAGTAGGCTCAAGCAAACGCCAGCTGCTGCAGCTTCTCTTAATTTGCGTGTTTTTCTTCATTAGTAACTTTTGCCATCTTGACTATACTCTGGTGTTGCTTGGCCACATGTGTTCCAATTTTCACCTATGAAATGTTAAAGGGAATGAAGTTATGTTCCCCTCTTTCCAGATGGAGTACAGATTGTTCACATCAGCCAGGAACCCTTGCAATGAGGCATCTTGTCTTGCTACATTGAGCTGTCTCTTCTCCCATCCCACCCCTTTGGCCAGACTGAAGACGGGATGAGCAAGATGAGGTGAGCTTAATGGATCCCTGGCATGGAGATGAATGACAGGCTGGCTTAGCAGTTTCAAGTTACAGTAGAATGTTTTTAAAAGGAGCGTGATGGTGCCTTGGAGGACTGGCTCTGAATACTGAAAGCATATGCAGTGTCCTTCTATTGCCCTAATCACAAATGAATATGTGTGTGTGTATGTACACATATGGCCCTACATGGCCTAAAGGCAGCAGATCCTGTCTGATCTTGGAAGCTAAGCAGGGTCAGCCCTTGTTAGTATTTGGATGGGAGACTACCAACAAATACCAGGTACTGTAGGTTCTGTTTCAGAAGAAGAAACTGGCAAAACCTCCACTAAGTATTCCTTGCCTAAGAAAACCCTCTGAAATTCATAGGGTCACCATAAGCTGAAAGACATCATGAAGACACATACAAACAAGTGTATACAAGTAGGAAATAATGCCGTGTGGAAGATGGAGTGATGGAGAAGATGCAGTAGCTATGCCCCTAGCTAAACCTGATCACAAATAGCGTAAACTATTGAGCCTCTCTGGCTTCAGACTAAACCAACCTATTCCTCTCATCCCCCGTCATCTATATCTCACTTCTTGAAACCGCGTCCATTCCCTCTCCTTTTTTGCTTCGTCTAAAGCTAGACATAAATGAAACCTTGCCAAGAGGTGAAATGAGCAGATAGAACCTATGCTGTCTATTGGTAGTTCCTGATCATCCTGAAATTTAAATAAACATTGAGAAGAGAACACACAGAGAAGGTTTTTGGGTATAATTTTTTTTTTTATAAAAGATGCTGGCAGCTGTGGATCATCTTGTTGAAAGCCTTCGAGCTTTCAACTAAAAAGAGGCATTTATTTCAGCAGGAAAAAGGGAAAAAGAAGCTATAATAAATTAGGGAGGGAAATAGAAAACAAATAGAGCACTTGTAGATTTAGGTGTGTGGAGGTGTGTTTTTTTTAAAGTTATATGTCACATGAGGGTCTCAGTTGAGACATCTGGATCATAAATACAGCAGTGATGAAATTTTTATGACACAGCTAGGCCCTAGATGTCGAATGTTTCTTCTCCTACAAGACAGCGGCAGTCTCTGGCTGAATCCACAGAGAGGCATCAAAGTTGTTCTTCTTTGGTTTCACAGGCAGTAAGTTGGTATGGTACCCATCGCAATAGTTTCCATCTTGATCCACTGTATTGCGGATGGCTAAAACCTGATGTTTAGAGGTACTTTGGGGCAGAAGAGTTATGATTTTGACCGAGGCACCTTTTTTCCCCCTCTTTCTGCGTTTGAAGGGGTTGATGATAAAACATGAATGGCAGAGTTTGCAAGCAGCACCATTGCAGGTGGGTGACAACTAACTGGCTGACACATTGGTGAGCAGTGTGCATTGTGTGTGGCTATGCATCACTGTGTATTGAGGCACATCAATGCACAATGCCCATTTAGTGGCACACTGCCTCAGGTTACTAAAGAAGCAGCCTTACATAACTCTGTAAGTGTAAAGTTACAATTGTCTCCTCAATGTAGGATGTCAGCCAGTATCCCCCTTGGCCTCATGTCTTCTGTTAATTTTCTACCTCACATCTTGACAATTTCTTTTATAATGACCTGTGGTTTTCCTGGAATGAGGCCATGGCCTCTGCTGTGAAAGTATCTTACAGTTTATATCAGGGGGAGGTGGAGGGAGGAAGATAAATTCAAGCCTGAATTTATCCCTATTCCCATGTCAGCCCCTTTGGTTAAATTCTGGAAAGCTCTCTGATGGATATATTTATGTGCCACTCTACTTCCAGGATTCAAGGCAGATTGCATTTACCATTTCAAAAGTGGCCAATGATGGGAGCAAGGAATCCCTGAAATTCATTGTTTTTTTCTTTTGTATTCCCTTTTAGGGTTCCCAGTTTTCAAATCAAGCTCTGTACTTCTAATGCCACTTTGCTGGCAAAGATTTGGCAGGTGAAGATGTTTATCTCCAAGCTATTAAAAGTTTCACCAGGTAGTTTTTGAATATTTCTCCAGTCCTAGTCTAACACTTTAACCACTGCACACAAGTCTGTCTCTCGTTTTCCTTGCTCAGGTCAACCTTAGAAGGAGGGAATCATAACATGTTTCCACAGTTGCTGCGCATTAATGCACTGAAGTAGAAAGCTTAGATTTCTGCCTACCACACTACTCTTAAAGAAATAAGGATCTTGCCCCTGCCCCCAAATTGCCACGGTAGCCAAGGAAACCTGTTCAGAAGTAATGTATCTCTGAATGCCAAGTTTAGGAGCACAAACAGTGTACGAGATGGAGAAAATGGAGCATTACTTTACACTCTGTAAGTTAATGGCATACACAAGTGTAAATCCATGGTATGCCTACATATGTCTTTCAGGGGTCATTGTGGAAGTTGCAATTTTCCTCCTTCCTCCAGAATGACTAAAACTTCCCTCATGGCTGTTCATTCGATGGTGGAGGGTGTGGGTGTGAGGAAGAATTATTTGGCCATGTGTTACCCTGATTTCTGGGGGTCCTGGGAGGGACACCTAAATGTGCTCCAACAATGGGGAAGGAATTAGCACAGAGCACAAGTTTGCAATGTGAGAGGCAGGGTAACGTAGCGAGATCTTGAACCCTATGTCTACGGGGTCGGTACGAGTCAATGATAAGGCAGAAGTTGAAAATAATAATTGTTTCATTGATATACAATCAAACACATGTATGCAACACACTCACACAAGAACTATAGAAATAAAAGGGAGGAGCTGGATAGAGGGATTTTGAGAGGAGGTTTGGTATGGGAAATACTATACCTGTCCTGAAGCCTGGTTAAAAGCAAAGAAGCTGGGGAGTGTGGATTCTCAGCACATGGGGCCGAGGGGAAGGCTCGCTGGACAAAGCGACAGCAAGGCGGGATGGAAGCCAAGAGCGATCCGAGGAAGCGCTCAAAGTCAGGGGTTCTTATAGGGAAAATTGTGGCCGCAGGCTAGTCCGTACTTGGGGAAAACAATGAGTTTTCGGGCTGGAGACAAAGCCTCCGAAAGGTCAGTACTTTAGATGATTGAGTTATAGCCAGATTGTCAATAGAGTAGCCAGTATGCAAACGCGGAGTGCTTGAGCCCTGTGTAGTCTGCTCATCAAGCTGCCTGCGCGGGACAGGGGATCTTTTTGTAAGTAGCATGCATACATAATATGGTACTTGCCTTGAGGTCTCCCGAAGCTGCATTCGGCAATGACTGGCCTGCCTAGATTGGGATGTGAATGGTTCAGCTATTGTCGGCCGTGCCTGTGTGTGTGCTTGTCCGGGGGCCTCACAAGCACATGGAGAGGAATGGGTACAGAAGGCCAAATTATTGATATCAAATGATATCTTAACATCCCACAAGCTTGGGCTAGAAACAGCAGTAACACATGTCTCCACAACTAGATTCAAACCAGTGACATCAGATCAATGACTAGATGTCTCCACAACTAGATTCAGACCAATGACATCATGTGCTAAGACCTACATAACAGACTAGTGGTTCTCAGCAGATGATGTCATTGGTCTGTACCTGGCCACATGGACATAGCAGGATAGTTCTCAGATCCCCCCGCCCCTCCACTCTTCACCAGCCACTGAATGTCTGTGGGAGGGGGAATGCAGGAGATAAATGGTGAGTCTGAAGGCAGGGAAAGTTGAAAGAAGAGCCATAGCATAATTCTGCTTGTGGAGCTTTTACACTATGCTCTGCAGCGCAGGAACTCATCTGTCAAACTATGTTGTAGTTGTGGTATTGGATTGTCACATTGTACAACAAAATGTGTGCATGCACATGGATGCACAGTGCATAATCTTGTGCAACAAAATGTGCACCAATATGCAGCGCAAGTGGAAATTGATGTACAATGTGCAACCATGCACAATGGCACCACATGTGTTGGTCTACTCTGTATGTCAAACTGAATATAGCCATTCTGCACCAGACAAAAATATCCAGCCACTTCTGTAGAGAAATGTAGAGATGATGAAACATCAACAGGATTCCAGCCCAAGTCGAAAGTGTTTTTCATTTAATTTCCTGCTTCTTGTGAGCTTCCCAGGGGTATTTGGCTCATCTATCAGCCATCTCTTGCTTAAGGATCCCTCTCTTTTTTGGTCATTTTTCTCTGCTCTCTAGTTTGAGTACACCCTATTGCTGCTATCTAGGTCAGTGGTTTTCTTCCCTGAAAAACAAAGTTATTTTCCCAGAAATCACCACACTTTATCACATGCGTCTATGAGAAACTATTCTAACTATCCATCTTTTTAAAGCCTTGATTCATGTTACATGTATAAAGCAAAATCTTTTGAGTTTGTCAACCTCTAAGAAACTGAGGGGTCAGGCAGATTTCTGTGTTTAGAAGAGAAGCCATCTGTTTCTTGGACCATTTCAGCACTAGACTGTTATAGTGCAATTATTCCACTTTCAACGTCCTATGGAATCCTGGGATTTGCAGTTTAGGGAGGGGCCTCAAAGGCAAATCCCAGGATTCCATAGGATGTTGAAAGTGGAATAATTGCACTATAACAGTCTAGTGCAGAAATGACTTTGAATAAACTGTAAGGGGCAAAGGCTAATGTCCACTTTGAACAGCTACAGAGTGGCAGAGGCCACAAGCCCTGACAGACTATGATATTTTTTGTGCCTGAGCCAAGGGGAAACCATTAAGCTATCAGACTTTCTACATCATTCCAGAAATATTTAAAATATCTTCAGCATATTATGTAGGTTGTGGGTAGTTTCCAAATCCCTCAAATGATGTTGCATGGAAAGAGAAAAAGAGGTAACATTAAATCGTACAGTGCTTCCTCAATCTGGTGCCTTCCAGATTTGTTGGATTATATCTCCCGTCACCCACAGTCAGTGGTCCCATTGACTGGAGATTATGAGATTTGTCAATTTCATCCAACACGTCTGAAGGAAGTCAGTTTCAAGAAGGTTTATCTTCGTAAGAGATGATAAGAAGACAAGAGATGTGTGGCAGCTAACTTTCACTTTAGGATGCAAAATTTTATTGGTTGATAACAATAAAGAGAAGCAATACTGCAGATCTTGGGCTATAGTGCTCATTGTCTGTGATCATTGGTTTGGGGTATATAGGAGCTATAGTCCAAAACAATTGGTGAATATTAAGTAGTGGGCTTCTGGAGCCCTTTCACACTACAGTTATTTATATATCCTTTTTTTTTGTAAATGCCTCCAATGACTGGAGATTTCTGCAAATTATAACTTACCACTGGATTTCTCCAACATTTTCTTCTTTTCTGCTCCGTTGTTTTTGATTCCTCAATTCCTTTCTTTAAAGCTTGCCATTCTACAGTGTATATCTGCAAAACTTTGATTTGGTTTGGGGCCCACGTTCCAGTTTGGAAAGAGTCTTAGGGCTACATTTCAGCAATACAATGTGATGGGACTCCTGCTTTTGATAATTCAATAAAAAAGCATCGAAAGTCCACAGCTCAATGCCAACTGACAGCTTGGGAAGTGTCTGCAAAGCGCACCGTCCAGTTCTACACTATATCATGGAAGGCTATAGTGAAAGCATTCAAGTACTTTTATTTTTGTTTTACTTCAGTTACTGTGACAATTTTGTTAAAGGTTATATTTTAAAAAGCGAGGTCACAAAGAAATGTGATGTTTGAAATGGGCTTAATTAAGGTATTATTTTCCTAATGGACCCATTTGTCTATCTACAATTTTTGTTTGTTATACATAACACGGCATGCCTGGAAAACATGATTTTACCCTTTTTGCCATTTAGTGCCCTATATTATATTACATGTCACATATCACAGGGAACCGTAATAAACACTGAAAAAATGAACAGTCTACTCCAAACAATTTCACAAATCAGAGGATGAGACTGAGAACATTTCTAAAACAACAGAAACTTTAAAAAAATCTTATTTTATAGTGATTTTTACTGGATCGCAGATCTCATCAGCATGTAGCTAATATAGCCAGTGGTATGGAATGATAGGAGATGTAGTAGAGCAGTGCTTTCCAAAGGGTGTGCCGCGACATGTTAGTGTGTCGCCTGAAGTGTGTAGGTGTGTCGCCTACAACCTTGGAAATGTATGTTATTATTTATAAATCATATATATTTAAAAATATATGAAAGGTTTTCATGAGATATGCTGTGTCCCCATACATTTTGTTATTACAATCTATGTATGTGTCTGTATCTCTTATAAGGGGTTAGTTTAACCTCTGGTTTGCCAGTAAAACTGAATTACTGTGTTGCGAAATGATGCACATCTAAAAAGTGTGTCACCGACATGAAAAGTTTGGAAACCTCTGTAGTAGAGAAACTAGGATTTGGGAAAGTTATTTTGGACTGCCACTCCCAGAATCCCCACCCTACATGGAATGGCAGTCCAAAAAGTCAATTTGATAGGCTCTAGGAACAACAAACATCAGCCTAATGTTTTGCAACCCAATCCTGTACTTGTAGGATGGTCAAAAGCAATAGGGGACAAGGCTTCTGGTCTTTAAGTCAGTCAAATTACACCTGCTTAAGAAAGGAGATGAATATATTAAATATATTAGCTTTTGAGAAATTTTACAGAGGTTTATATGGGAAAGGCAAGGAAAAAGTCACAGATATAGTAAAATACCTAGATACACTTCCAATGGATAATTTGTGTATGGAACAGAAACAAAGTTTGAATGGACTTGTGACTACTATGGAGCTTGTTGTGGCAATGAAAACATCTAAAGTGAGAACATCTCCAGGTCCAGATGGACTACCTGCAGCATACTGTGAAAATTTTTTAGATATATTAATGCAACCACTAAAGATGGTGTGTGATAGAGTATTAGGAAGAGGATGGATGCCAGATTCTTGGACTAATGCTTTCAGTGATTCACAAAGAGGATAAGATGAGGATGAGAGATCTACAAAGAACTACAGACCTGTTTCTTTATCATTACAAGATATCTACCACTATTTTGGCAAACAGACAGGAAACAGATCTCTGAGAATATCCATGAGGATCAGAGTGGATTTTTGCCAAAAATACAATTAAGGAGTAACGTAAGAACTGTTCTGAACTTTACTGAATATTTTGAATTCCGCAATGATAAAAAAGCAGCCTGGAATTTTTTAGATGCTGAGAAATCTTTTGATAATATTTCCTGGAATTACTTGTTTCAAGTATTGGAGAGAATAGACTTCCAAGAAAATATCATCTGTGCTATAAAGGCAATATATTCAGTCCAAAAAGTGCAGATTTTAGTAAATGGGAATGTTTCAACATTGATTGGACACAAAAAGGAACCAAACAAGGATGCCAGCTGTCACCTTTGCTTTTCATTTTGGCATTGAAGACTTTATTGAGAGATATTAGACAAGATGACAGAATATGTGGAATGAGAGAAAAAAGAAGACTATAAGCTGAGCGCTTATTCAAATGATCTTGTGATAATGGTACAAAGTCCATTAGATTAAATGAAAGCTCTTTTGGAAAAAGTGAAGGCATTTGTGCTTTGTTCTGGATTCAAAGTTAATAGTGACAAAACAAAACTGCTGATCAAAAATATGACTTTGGAAGAGAACTAATTAACTGCTCTTTCTAATTTCAAAGTAGGAAAAAAGAAGATCAAATATCTGGGAATTACAATTATGAATAATAATAGTGCATTATTTAAAGAAATTTAAAAAAGATTTAGAAAAATGGGGAAAGTTAAATCTATCTTTTATGAGGAGAACTGCAGGAATAAAAGCAAATGTTTTGCCAAAGCTTTCATTTTATTTTAAAACAATCTCCATAATAAGAAATGGAATACCTTTCATTAAATGTTAGAAAGATACTTCTGGATTTGCTTGGCTGGAATAAAACTTAAAACATTGTATGATGCTAAAAAAAGGGTGGTTTTGGATTTCTTAAATTTTAATATGAATCCTGTTGCTTTGTGTGGCTGAAATAACAGATTTTCAAAGAATCATAGAATCATAGAGTTGGAAGAGACCCCAGGGGCCATCCAGTCCAACCCTCTGCCATGTAAGAACACACATCAAAGCACTCCCAGCAGATGGCCATCCAGCCTTTGCTTAAAAATCTCCAAAGAAGGAGACTCCACCACACTCCACTGAGGCAGCAAATTCCACTACCAGACAGCTCTGACCATCAGGAAGTTCTTCCTGAGATTCAGGTGGAATCTCCTTTCCTGCAGCTTGAATCCATTGCTCCTTGTCCTAGTCTCTGGAGTAGTGGAAAACAAGCCTGCTCCCTCCTCGACATGACATCCCTTCAAATATTTAAACATGGCTGTCATGTCCCCTCTTAACTTTCTCTTCTCCAGGCTAAACATCCCCAGCTCCTTAAGCCGTTCCTCATAGGGCATAACTTCCAGACCCTTCAACATTTTAGTCGCCCTCCTCTGAACACATTCCAGCTTGTTGATCTCCTTCTAGAATTGAGATGCCCAGAACTGGACACAGTGTTCCAGGTGAAGTCTAACCAAAGCAGAATAGAATGGTACCATTATTTCCCTCGATCTAGACACCATACCCTTATTGAGGCAACCAAGAATCGCATTGGTTTTCTTGGCTGTTGTATCACCCTGCTGACTCATGTTCAGCTTGTGGTCCATCAGGACTCCTAGATCCTTTTCACACGTACTATTATCCAGCCATTTGTCGTCCATCCTATATTTGTGAATTTCATTTTTTCTGCCTAAGTGCAAGACCTTACATTTCTCTCTGTTGAAATTCATTTTTTTAGGTTTGGCCCAGCTCTCCAATCTGTCAAGGTCATTTTGAAATTTGATCTTGTCCTCTAGTGTATTAGCAACCCCTCCCAATTTGGTGTCATCTGCAAATTTGATCAGCATGCCCTCTACTCCTTCATCCAAATTATTGATGAAGATGTTGAATAGCCCTGGGCCCAGGACTGAGCCCTGTGGCACTCTACTAGTTACTTCTCTCCAGAATGAAAAGCAGCCATTAGTGAGCACCCTTCGGGTTCGGTCGGTCAAACAATTACCAATCCACCTAACAGCATCCCTGTCCACCCCACATTTTACTAGCTTCTTTGCAGGAATGTCATAGGCAACTTTGTCAAATGCCTTACTGAAGTCAAGATACGCTATGTCCACAGCATTCTCTTCATTTATCAAGCTTGTAACTCTGTCGTAAAAAGAGATAAGATTAGTCTAGTATGACTTATTTTTGAGAAATCCATGTTGACTTTTAGTGATTATGGCATTGCTTGCTAAGTAATTACAAACTGACTGTTTAATGATCTGCTCTAGGATCTTTCCTGGTATTGATGTCAGGCTGACTGGGCAATAATTATTTGGATCTCCTTTTTTCCCTTCTTGAAGATGGGGATGACTTTTAGAATCACAGAGTTGGAAGAGACCACAGGGGCCATAGAGTCCAACCCCCTGCCATGCAGGAACACCCATCAAAGCATTCCCAACAGACGGCCACCCAGCCTCTGCTTAAAAACCTCCAAAGAAGGAGACTCCACCACACTCCGAGGCAGCAAATTCCACTGCCAGACAGCTCTGACCATCAGGAAGTTCTTTCTGAGGTTCAGGTAGAATCTCCTTTCCTGTAGCTTGAATCCATTGCTCCTTGCCCTAGTCTCTGGAGCAGCAGAAAACAAGCCTGCAGGGTGCCACAGGGTTCTGTCCTGGGTGCAGTGCTATTTGCCCTCCTCCAGTCTGCTGGGACTTCTCCTGTTCTCCAAGAGTTCTCAGAGATTATTGCAAGTGGTTCTAAAATGACTTCTGCCAGTACTTTTAATATCCTTGGATGTAATTCATCTGGTCCTGGGGACTTGAATTCATCTAGTGTAGCCAGATATTCCTGTACTACTTCTCTACCTATTCTGTGCTGCATTTCCCTCCACTTCCTCATCTGCTCCCCACCCACCAGACTGAGTACTTCTATCTTTTTGGGAGAAAACTGAGGCAAAGAAGGTGTTGAGTAGTTCTGCCTTCTCTCTTTCCTCTGTTAGTAATTGGCTATCTTCCCCACGCAGTGACCCTATCATTTTGTTGTTTTTCCTTTTGCTGTGGACATATCTAAAAAAGCCCTTTTTATTGTTTTTAATGTCTCTGGCAAGCCTGAGTTCATTTAGCTTTTCTGACCTTTTTCCTACATATCCTATTTGCTTGAATTGCTCTTCGTTGATTTCACCATTCTTTCAGTTCCTGTGCATGTTTCTTTTAACACTTAGCTCAGCGGAGAGTTCTTTCGTCAACCATTCTGGTTTCTTTAGACAACTCCCATTTTTCCTTCTTATTGGCACAGTCTTAAATTGTGCTTTCAGTATCTCACTTTTAAGAAATTCCCATCTGTCATGAACTCCTTTCTCTTTCAGTATTTTTGACCATGGAATTTCAACAAGTAACTCACTAAATTTACCAAAATCAGCTTTTTTTAAGTCTAGCATGCATGTCTGGCTACACTTGGCTTCTCCTTCCCACTGAATGACGAATTGCAATCGAGCATGGTCACTTCCCCTCTAAGGGTCCCACCACCTCCACCTCATCAACAAGGTCAACCTTGTTGGTCAGGATCAGATCTAGAATAGTTGATCCCCTTGTCACCTCTTCCGCCTTCTGGACCATGAAATGGTCTGCAAGGCAAGCAAGGAATGTGTTGGACCTTGCAGTCTTGGCAGAGTTTGACTGTCAACATATATCAGGATAGTTGAAGTCTCCCATTACTACTTTATCTCTCCTTTTTGAATGTGTGGTCATCTGCCTCATCCAAGTCCTCAGGCTGGCCCGGAGGCCTGTAGCAAACCCCTACAATCACATCCCTACTGTTTCTCACTCCCATAATTCTTACCCAGATGCTCTTGACCTGGCTTCCTGGATTTAAGTCATGGATCTCTTCACAGGCGAAAACATCCTTGACATATAAGGCTACTCCTCCTCCTTTCTTGTTTGGTCTCTTTCTGCGATTTTGCTTAAAGATGAGAGACTTGGGAACTTGAAGGTCATGATTTAAGATTTGATCAGTATGGTTATTTTTGGTATGATAGGTACGTGCTGGATTAAAAAATCATTTTATCAGAAAAGCTCTTCTGTGTGTTTGGTTTAAGTATACGCAAGGGTTTTACCCCAGGATATCACTAGTTACCTCACTGCAGGAAGGTTTATTCAAGAAAGAGTGGTTGTAACAGTATGTGCTTATGGTTATCAGTAATTCTAGCAAGTGGAATTTAATTAGATCTGTAATGGTAGGATAAGACACCTTCTACTGTTTTTCCTTTTTCATTACAGTTTGTGTGTGGGGGGGTCAGAATTCTTCGGTGTTTTACTTAGTGTGCTTAGGTTGTGTTTGTGATAGTAGATTAGCGATTCAGTAATGTGTTTTAGTACTGCGTCTGAGACCGTTTCCGCACTACACTGTTATAGTGCTATTATTCCAGTGTTCACATCCTATGGAATCCAGAGTTTGCAGTTTAGGGAGGGGCCTTTAGGATTCTCAGCCAGAGAGCTCTTTGCCCTCAGTAAACTACAAACCCCAGAATTCCACAGGAGGTTGAAAATGGAATAATAGCACTATAACAGTGTAGGGTGGAAAGACCCCTAGTTTCAGTTTGGTTTAATTTAGTTCAGCTTTAGTTTCTTTTTCGCTTTCCCTGCCATTGTGAATTAGTTTGTATTATAATTAATACATATGAATTAAAAAAAGAAATACCTGTTTAAATCCCCTCTTCTATGCAACAATTAAAGGTACGGGAGCCCTCTCTGCTTTTCGGTCTGGCAACCCTACATGGTAAATTTCATGGCTGAGGCAGGACCACAAGAGGGTAGGCAAAGAACAGCCACGCGGAAGTTGCTGACTGTCGCAAAGAGTGCCGAGAGAGACTGCGCACCGGGCACCCCCGTCTAGAACCCGGATGTCTCAAGTCCCATCCCAGCACTCTAAACACTACATCCCACGGGCACAGCAGGGTTCCAAACATGGGAAAAATTTTCTTTTGGATGATAACTCCCAGAATCCTCCAATCAGGAACGGATTTCTTAGACTCACAGTCCAAAAGGTAACAACGCTGAACTCAACTCTATGGTTCCCAGAAAAAACAAAAACACATCCCCCCCTCCAATCATCCCGCGTTGCCTGAGATCCATCCTTCCCAGTCCAGCATCTCTCAAGAGGGAATTTCCCAGCATTCCCTTCGCTCTCCTCTCGCCTTCCCTATCGCCTTCTTCCACTTAAGCATCTCCCGTTGCTAGGATACGCGTCTTCCCGTCCCTCCGCTTCTGTTTGGCTGACAGTGCCTCATGACCCAACCACCGCGTCAGCGTCATTGGCTTCCACGAACCACGTGGTGCGCAATCGGCTGGAACGCTGAGGGAGGGGGCGGGGCTTTGAGGATCGATCGTTGCCTGGCGACAGGGGAGCGGACGGGGCCTATGTCAGTCCGAGGCTGAGCGGCGCGGAGGAGGTAGGGTGGCGGGGTCGCTGTCCCGAGTAAGGCCTGGGGAGGGGGGCCCTCGTCCTCAATCCTGGCTGTCTTTCTCCTGCGTCGGGAACTGGAAGCACCGACAAGCGTTATTTGGCCTGCCTCAAACTCGGTCTAATCTGAAATAACGTCTCTGCGAGGTGGGAATTTTTCACTCTGTACATTCTCAGAGGCATTTACCTCTGAAAACTGGATACTCCGGTTTTCAGCTCCAGGGGCTACCAGAATAGCTTGCAGATCAGTCAAAACAAAACCCCAACGGGCCAGCTTTTGTGTTTTGGCTTTTAGGCCTGGCGCTTCTCCCCTCTCCACACTTAACAACATCTCCATGGCAGGCATTTCTATGCCGGGTAAGGGGTTGCCTGCTGAATATCTTCACATCTGTGCTGCAGCTGGGTTGTGGATCCATGCTTTTAAAATGGAAGACCCCCCCCCCCCTTGTCTAGCATTAGGATTGCCAGACTGAAAAGCAGGTAAACTGTAAAATGGCAAAGAAATTTTGGTTAGTAATTTGTAAACAGATGCAGAATATATTAAAGATAAAAATAACATTCAGACCAGCATTATTTTTCTTAAACGTGATAGACAGGTAGGATGTTAAGGAAAAGCAGCGTAGTAATTTAGTAAGATTCATGGTAACAGCAGCTAGAATTATATATGCAAAATATTGGAAAAGTAGTGAATCACCAAAATTGAGCAAATGGTTAAATAAATTAATGGATTTAACAGTATTAGATAAGCTCAAACCCTTGTTGAAGGGAAACTCAATTGAATGTTATTTAAGAACCTGGAGAACCTTTCACAGACCATATAAGGAATAAAAAGGGAGAATTATTGGTTATTGGATTTGACATGTAAGAAGAGGATAGCTGTGTAATATTGGTAATATATGAATTAAAAAGGAGGTTTTAGGAATAAATTTTGCATTTTGAACCAACAGCCAAAGCAAATTGGAAAGTCAAGTGTTAAATGTATGATATTCTTGATATGTATGTTCTTTATGTCAAATTTCTTTTGGTGGGGTTTCTTAATCTTTTCCCTTGCTTATGTATTAATCTGTTCCGTTTCTTGGGTGAATGTCTTCTTTTTTGTCTTTGTTCTTTTTTTCTTTGCTTTTCTTGTTGTAAAGTTGTATAAAATTTTGTAAGTGTTTGTATATTTTAAATTAATAAAGATTTTTTTTAAAGAAAAAGAAAAGTGGATGAAGCTTTTGATGGAATGTGCTGTGCCTGTGTTTTGTTTTAAATTAGGGCTGCCAGAGAAAAAACTAGAGAATGCTCCTATACCTTTAAATGATTGTGAAGAAGAGGGGATTTTAAGCTTGTCACCCAACCAGTTAACAAGCACCATCTGCTGAAATTCTGTCTTCCATACAGCCATTAAAAATACAGGACACTTCTCCAGTTTCTGCACTGAAATCCTATATAGTATTGCACTTCACTAAATGCCATTTCTAGAAAATGAGACCCTCAAAGTAAAAAATGAGTTTTATGATTAGAATTGCTTTTTGTGTAGTTGTAAGAAAGCAGTTCTTGGCTCTTGCAGAATCTTTTAAATGGAGTGTTCTGGATTTTTAACCACCATTACAATGTTTTAACTGCTTCTTAAATTGTTGTAAATTACCATAAGTTTTTAATATAATTCTTTAATTGTTTTTAAACTTTTTTTAAAAGATACCTTGATTTAACTATTTTCTGTTTTAGCTTAGGTTGTGAACTGCCTTGGGTCCCTTATTGAGAAAAACGCATAAAATAAACGCATAAAATAAAATTGTTGATGCCAGAAAGCCCACACAACCTGTGTATGCAGCTTCTGCTTTCCTCTGTTTTTATGCAGAGGGATAACTGTTATTTCCTTGCTGCTGAAACAGTTCTCTTCGATTTCTTTCTTTATGTGCTGGAAGCACTCAGGCTCAATTCAGACAGTTCACCAAAGCGTGAGGCCATTTCCACACTAGACAGTTACGGCACTATTATTCCGCTTTCAACATCCTATGGAATCTTGGGCTTTGCAGTTTAGAGAGGGGCCTCAAAGGCCATCCTCAAAGGCCCCTCCCTAAACTGCAAACCCCAGGATTCCATAGGATATCAGAAGTGGAATAATAGCACTATAACAGTCTAGTGTGGAAATGACCCAAGTTGCAGGATGAAGAACTGCCACAGGATTGTTCATCTGTACAAGATGTATCTTCTAATCAGGGTTTGCTATGTCTCTTAACTGGATAACAGTGATTAATGTGCTGATGATCTACAAACTAATGTTTGCATATGTACCTTGGTTACAGCCTTGTGCACATTTATTTGGAAATAAGTCAAAGAAGCTTGTTATTGTTATTTGTTGTCAGGTAGGTTTCAAATTATGGTGACCCTATGAATGAGATACCTCTACAACTCCTGTGCTTACTTCAGAATAAGTATAGAAATAAATCCAAATGTGCTATAGAACCATTGTTTCAAATAATGACTGAATGGTCTGTGGTACCAAAATTTGTCTGATGTCATGACAAGCAATGGGTGACATCTAATATTAGCGCAGACATGCGTATGTGTATGTGCCTTCCCCGGCAACTTATGACAACCCTATAAATTTCTGAGGGTTTTCTTAGTCAAGGAATCCTCAGAGGTGACTTTACCAGTTCCTTCTTCTGAAATGTAGCCTACAGCACCTGGAATTTGTTGGTGGTCTCCCATCCAAGGACTAACCGGGACTGACTCTGCTTAGCTTCTAAGATCAGATGGTATCTAGTGCCCACACAAGAGCAGACGTAGGTAATGCTTAGCTTACAAGCTATTGTAACCCTTGACCATGCTCCACTGTGCTCAGATTGAACTGTCTTTTTCCCTTCTGTTCTGGTAGATTGAGATGGGAAATGTGCGGTCCTTGTCCCTCAAGACCCAATTTAAAGAAGCCTGAGGGGAAGAAGCCTCAGGGCTACAGTTTTGTCTAGTATATGGTCACATTATATTGCCGTGTCCCAGTTGCAAAGTTATTTTTTTTTCCCAGTTGTAAATTTAATTCTGTAGTATATTTGTTTTATTTGGAAAACAACAAATACTTATTAATATATTTAAAAACTGATTTTAAAAAACCCAATTTTATGTTTTTTCCCCCAGGGTAATGCACAGCCCTTCGTGTTCTAGTCGTATTGCAAGTTATTCTGAAAGTCACTTGACATTTGAGGATGGGAGATATTCTGGCTTATGAAGCAGAACTACTAGGAATGGTGAAGGAGGTGCGTATTTCTTTTCATTTACTGAATTTCTATCCAGTCCCACTGTTGGGCTGCAGTTTGCAATTTGGTTGGTCTGATATGATGCTAAAGAGGTTTTGAAGTTAGGTACATGAGAACAAGCTTTAACAGATGCTTCATCCTTCTCAATCTGCCATTAGGACCACTGCTGGAATGAACTTGATTTAGTGGTAATTGTTATGTACTGTCAAGGTGGCTTCATTTTATAGTGATTCTGTGAACCAAAGACTGTGAACCAAAGAGTCTTGGTCACCAATAGTCTCAGGCTTCTTTTATTGAATCAATCCCCCTAATAATACAGTGGCCATTTCTGCACTAGCCTGTTATAGTGCTATGATTCCACTTTCAACCTCCTATGGAATCCTGGGGTTTGCAGTTTAGGGAGGGGCCTCAAAGGCCCCTCCCTAAACTGCAAACCCCAGGATTCCATAGGAGGTTGAAAGTGGAATCATAGTACTATAACAGGATGGTGCAGAAATGGCCAATATTTCCCTTTTCTTTTTACCTTCACCGTTATCACTTTTTCCAGTGACTCATGTCAGCTCATGAGAGGTCTCAAGTATGACAGCCTCAGTTTAGTAATTTGGTCTTCCAGGGATTGTTCGTTTGCTCTTTTTGACAATCTGTAGAACTCTCCTCTTGCACCACATGCCAAATGAGTTAACCTTTTTTTCCATCAGCTTTCTTCACTGTCCAGCTTTGACAGCTATGCATAGAACTTGTAAATATTATGGCATGGGTGGTTTCAGCTTTGGTATTTAATTAGAAGGAACTTCTTAACAGAGTGGTTCAGCAATGGGACCAATTGCCTAGAGAGGTACTGGGGCCTCCTTCTCTGGATGTCTTCAAAAGGAAGCTACCTCCTAGGGACGCTTTAGCTGGAGAACCAGCACTGAGCAGGCGGTTGGACTTGATGGCCCATAATACTCTAACTCCGTGATTCTCTGGTTCTATGAAATATCATTCGATTTAATTTGGATTTCCTGCATTAACAGAAATTTGAGCATCTGCAATTGTTAACAGTTCCGTCAGAGTTTTCAAAGTGTGTGATTAGTTTTAGGCTTCCTTTAGAGCAGAAGCCTGGGGTCTCCAGATGTTTTGAAGTCCAGTTCCCGCAGTCCCTTACCATTGGCCATGCTGGCTGGGACATCTGAGAATCCAAAACGTCTGGCTGGCCCAAGGTTCTGTACTTTCTCTGCTTCTTTTATCCCTGGGATGGATTGGGATCTCATGACGATATTAAATAGTTACAAGTGCGCTGAAGGACTTGACCTTCTGTTGCTGTACCGCCTCTTACCCATCTACTTGAAAGGAATTTTGCATTCTTTTAGGTGGAAATGTGATCACATTTTAAAGATTTGGGCCTAAAGCCAGTTGCTATTCTGAATAAGAGTGTGTGTGTGTGTGTGTAAATAAAATAGTTTTAATGTGATAATTTTAAATTGTATTTTGATTTTTATTGTTAGATTTTTAGCTGATCTTATGAGCTGTGTTGGGGAAGAGGCAGCATATACATGGAATAAATGAATAAATAAATATAGTCACAGCCAGTGTAGACCAGTAAGTCAGTGAAATTTACACAAATGTTAGCTTACCAAGGTCATGTTGATTCTGCTGTTCCAGCTGGAACTAAAGACTGAGTTTAGCATTGAATTATATTGGTTTCTTTTTATTATAAATCCCTATGGCTAAAAAG
This sequence comes from Cyclura pinguis, assembly GCA_030412105.1. Lineage (NCBI taxonomy): Eukaryota > Metazoa > Chordata > Lepidosauria > Squamata > Iguanidae > Cyclura > Cyclura pinguis. Next base: position 5,648,457 of record CM059601.1, read on the forward strand.
TGATTTATCAATACAGTAAATAAACTGTCCCTCCACCCCGTAGTTGCTGTGTTTTCTGCATCTCAAATTAGATTTCCATTTTGGAAGACTTTAATCATATTATTCTCCTCTTCAGGGCTGTTCAGTTCTGTCATTAGCATGTAATCTGTTACTATAGCAGGTAAATAAACATGATTTAGGCGATGATCATGTGTCGAAGTAACTGAGAGTAAGCCCCACTGAACACAGAGGAGTTACTTTTGAGTAGATATCTATAGGATTGTACCATTAGCACATCAGGAAGAGGCCAGTTGTCACAGAAGAAAAGGACTTTTTGGAACGTTTGCTGTTTTTGCCCCTGAGAGGGGCAGTTGGCTTCCTGTTCTGTTGCACTCGCCTTTTGTAGTCCTTCTTTGCTTGTATCTTTTAATGGAAGTTGTGATTACAGATTCTCTTGCACCCTTCTTGTATTTGCAGTATTTGGACTATGCAGAGTTTGAGGATACTGTGAAAATATTTACAAAGGAATGCAAAATAAAAGGAAAACCATTACCTAAAACAGGAGGTAGTTCTGTGAAGGACTCTAAGACTCTAATAATACAGGTAACATCTCCTCCCTTGTTTTTTGTTAAATTGACATTTTATTTACTGGATAAAATCAGGTACCCTTATCTCTCTGTTCAGCCTCTTCTGTGCCTTTTTAGCCTGTATCTGTGACCTGCAAATGACTGTTATTACATGCAGAAATTCTAAAAGTGTTTGCTTCGGAAGCAAAAACAACGTGTTTGCCATCTAAATAAATACAGTGGCAATAATTCCTGGAAATTTTACCAGTGGGTTTCCAAATACTAGATTTGATTTATTAGATTTATGTCCCATTACATTTCAAAATGCTGTCAGCTCTTTATGTTGGTTGCTGTACAGAATGTGTTGTAAGATTCACTGGATGTTTCTTTCCTCCTACCCATAAGTAGTTCTGTAGTCACATCTGTTCCTTCCTACATTCACTTATTACATTATTCACTGCTTAGGCCTCATAGCTAAACGGAATCCCCTTTGGAGGACTTGCCACTGTGGTCAGTTGTAAGTGACTCAAAGATGAGAGGCGATATCTTGGAGGGGGCTTTGGCTTGAGCTGTGAATTAGCTTTTGTTAAGAGGTAGGGTTACTTAAAAAGCCTTTGTTTACTCTTAATCATTAGGGAGAAGTTTATAAATCTTGGTCCAACTCAGAACGAAGGTATTTCATCTCTAATATGGAGTTGACTGAGTTCTTAAATTTATAGTTACTATCTTGTTTTTCCCTTCTGTTTTGGAAGGACCTGCTAACTTCCTTTACCGATGGAGACCAGGATGTCTTCTTTGAACTGTGGGAAGAACATGTCCCCTCCTCGATCCGAGACAATGAAGCGCTTGCCCAGAAGCTGGAATTCTACCTTCACATCCATTTTGCCATCTTTCTCTTAAAGCACTCAGTGGGAAAGCCTGTATGTTTGTTTGTCTCTAAATTTGGCCTCATAGGCTTTCTGACTGTCTAGTTTTTAATGAGTAGTGGAGGTTGTGGTGTGTTCGACTGTTGATTCCTTGTCTCTGTATACAGTCTGTTCAATTCAGTCCCTTTTCTAGTTAATATTTAATCTAGGTTCGTGGCTTTGGTTTAGTGCTTCCTGAGGAAGGCAGGCTGTGTCATATCATTCACTACTCCTCTATGCAGATTATTTTAAAAAAACAAAAAAGCTTTCCCCTAGGAAGTTAGGTATTTGAGAAAAGTATTGCCTTCTCCCTGACGTGTTAGCTTTCTATGTTCGTGGGTGTTTTCTTTTTCTTTTTTGAAGAAGATTCTTTCATATGAACCCATCCTTGCACCTTTATGTCGTTCAGTCCTGATACGGACTGGAAATGGATGAGCAGAAGTGCACAACAGCCAGCCTTCAGCTTCCACACTACGTGTTGCCCTTTTTATGAATGAGGATGGAAGAGAGTGGAAACTTGTCCTTATGGTTAACTGCAAACCAGAACTCCAGACTCCAGTTAGATTCTTGTATGAAATCCATTATTTGTGAGAAAAGCATGGTTTTAACAAACCCTAATTAGGTGTATTCAGACTCATTTGATAAGCCATGATTTGCTATCAGCCAGGAGAAGAAGCTTCTAGTTTCCCCTGTTCTTATATGAAGGAAGGAAATACATGAGACTCACTGATGCTTGTAGCCTATCCTCCAACCCATGGATTTATGGCATTGGTGTCAAGACCCTGTAATGCAATCCTAATGCATGCTGCTTCTTGTTGTGTGTACCTTTAAGTTGTTTCTAACTTATGATGACCCTAAGATGAACCCATCACAGCATTTTCTTTGCAAGATTTGTTCAGAGGGGCTGAGAGAATGGGTTTCCAGAGTTGAGTAGGGACTTGAATCCGGGTCTCCAAAGCTGTAGTCCTGCACTCAAACTGCTGGCTCTCGTGCCGGCTCTCAGTGCGTGCTTATTATGATAGTAAACCCCACTAAACGCAGTTGGAGGTACTTCAGAAGAAGCACGCATAAGGTTGCAGTGCGTCTTCTGCACATAATACTGTTCTACTCCAAACGCACACTTATTTTGGGTGGGTTGATTCTCCAGAAGAAACAACAAAGGGTCTGGGAACAGCTGCATCTGACAAGAACTTATGCTTAATAAAACTTGCTAGTCTTCGAGGTGCCACAGGACTGCTGCAACAGACTGACGTGGCTCCCCCAGAAATGTTTCCTTCTGTTGCCTCTTCTTGCCTGCTAGAGTAATTTCATCTGTGTGGCAGGTAGTGCATGTAAGAGCCACGGCACGTGTCTCACCAGGGTTGCATTGTGGTATTATGGATTTTTCTAAAATGTTTGAGACTGTATTGGAAAGGAGCAGCATACGCTGTGGTACACAAGCATGGCATTTATGTAACTGAATCAATATCACACCGATACACAAAAGTTAAAGGCAGTCTGTTTTGGTAATAAAGCATTAAAGTAGCCTAGTGTGATTGTGAAGAGTCAGTATAAATGGTGCCATAAGTTCACCTGCAGGCTGCCTGCAGTATTTAATAGGTGAGAATTGATGCCTTCTAAAAATACAACATCCTGCTGTGTGCACTTTGCTTTCTCTTTGAATTGGTCCCTGCTCAATTACAACGGCAGGGCAAGTGTTATGAGTGCTGCTGGCCAGTTACATTTGATGAGAAATGGGCCTTAAAGGGCCTTTTATCAAAGATGTAGAATAATATTTTTTTTTATCTCTGGTACTCCCAGCAGAACTAGTAAAAAAGTGATCTCCAGTGCTGTTGTGCTGCGTGTTTCCAAAACCAGAAAAATGTAACAGAGTAGAAACGTGGTTGTTTTGTCGATCTAAGTGAGATGCAAGAAGCAGAAAGAGACATAATAATTATATGTAAAGTCGAAGGCTTTGATGGCCGGAATCCATAGGTTGTCGTGGGTTTTCGGGGCTTTGAGGCCGTGTTCTATTAGTATTAGATGCCAGCCACAGATGCAGGCAAAACGTCAGGAGAAGATACTAATAGAACACGACCTCAAAGCCCGGAAAACCCACGGCAACATAAGAATAATTACAGTTGCATTTAGTATTGCTTAGTATTTATCTGGGAGTTAGTGTAATGTAGTGGTTTCAGAGGTGAACTAGGACTTTGGAAGACCCAGGTTCAGTTCCTCGCTTTGCCATAGAAACCCCCTGGATGGTCTGTGGCAAGTCACACACACTCAGCCTCACAGGAAGGCAATTGCAAACTCCCTCTGAATTAATCTTGCCAAGGAAGCCCTGTGACTGGTTTGCCTTAGAGTTTCTGCATGGTTGGACTACTTCACATGCATACAATTAGACATATAAATTGTCACACTTAAGCAGCTACTGGTCCTCTTCAACATAAGCTGTAATGCAGCTTTACAAAGAGCTGACTTGTATTTCTTCATTTTTCCAGAACAAAATAGCTTTGGATGAAAGGATTGCATGTTTTAAAACCTATCTGGAGACCAAAGGAGCAGCCCTGAGCCAGACTACAGAATTCCTACCATTCTATGCCTTGCCTTTTGTTCCCAATCCTATGATCCACCCTTCCTTCAAAGAACTTTTCCAGGTATGCACTTCATTTGTTCTTGAGTTATAGCTATTTTTATTATTCTACTTTGTTACTTTACCTATATCCTGCCTATACCTGTTGTATTTGCCATACTTATATCCCATCTGTTCATTGTGACAATCTTTCACTGTCAGGATGGACTGATATAGAATAATATTTAGTCCAATAAATCTTTGCATGTTGTTGTCTTCACCCAAAATTGTGAAAAGTGGACCTTGGTAATATTTTTGATTTTTTTAAAAATCTTTTTTAATTAATAAAAATATGTATTCTGTCTTTCTCTTTTTAGGGGGGAAAGTCTCTAGGGTGACTTAAAAAAATTACGATAGTTTCTAGACATCAAATAAAATCAATGAAGATACAAAAAAATCAGTATTTTAAAGACCTTCTGTCGTATTCTGCATGGAAGAACTAAATATTTTTGCATGCAACAGAAAGCCAACTGATGGGGAACAGTCAGGCCTTTCTAAAAGATGTTTAGCAACCCTAATGCTGTGACTGAACAGACTTTTTCTGTAGAGGAATGAAGAAAAGGTCCTATTATAAAGACCTGAGTGGTTAGCCACATATGAGTGAAAATGATCTGTAAGAGATGCTTCCTTTGTGCTTGAAGAATAATAAGTAACTAGTAAAGAAGGTGTAATACTGGAAGAATATGCATTCTTCCAGCCAAAATCCTGGGAGCTGTATTCTTGACCAGTTGTTATTTTTGAGTACTGCTTGAAGACAGTCTCATCTGCCATACTCCAGCCAAGATATTATTGGAGTCTTAAATGATTATGACGTACTCATCAGGACGTGATCTGCTCACTTTCAGCTATTTTGGAGAACCATAATTTTTTTTTCTGTCTTACTGCCACTATGCTCTTTTAACGTTTTCCATTTCAATCAGGCATGTGCAGGAGAACTTGATGATGAAGTATGCCAGTGAAAGTTGCATTCCTTCAGTTTTGACAACCACTCTATATTTCACAGTACCTTTCTACCGGATTTCCCTGCATAAACTACCCCCAAATCATCTGATGTTCTGTTTATTTTACCAGGGAGCACATTTTAAGTTATAAGTTCTACTGGCTTGCTTGTTGGCTTCTAAAACATTGCAATGCATGGCATGTATTGTGGTGGGAAAATGTCCTGCACATATTTGGAAAATAGTTCTGATCTGTTTGTGCTTCTTTTCTAGGACTCTTGGGAGTCTGATCTAAAAACAAGGTTGGAAGAATTCCTGTCTGCAACTCTAAAATCCAGTAATACTCCAAGGCTTTTGACATTATATGTATCCTTTGCAAAATATTTTAAAAATAGTCATATTGTAGTGAATATGAAGTGACCCTTTCTTGGGTGCTCTTGGAGGAGGGGTTGGTAGGCTTATCAGCTAGTTGAAGATATTGCATAGCTTGGCTCTGTGTGTAGTTTGCTGAAAGTTCTGATTTCAACAGAACAGTCACCTAAGTAAGTTAGTAGGATAAATTTTAACTAATTAATAGGTGAATTAAGTGTTTGAATTACCCACATATTTGTGTCTGAGTAAATAGTTCTGCAGAAAAAAATGTACTGTGCTTTTAGATGATGTTATAAGATGACATTGATCTGCTTGACAGAGTTGGAAAGGTCATCTGTCCAACCTCCTCCAATATAGGAATACATAACTAGAACACTCCTGAAAGATACCCACCCAACCTTCTTTAGCGACCTTCAAAAGAGGCCAGCACTTTTCAAGGCAGTCCACTGCACTGTGACACAGCTCTTACCATCAGGAGGTTCTTCCTAAGGTGTAGGTGGAATCTCTTTTTCTTGTGATTTGAATCGGTTGATTTGTGTTCTGGTTTCTGAAGCAGAAGAAAACAAGCTTACGTCTTTGTCTACATGACATCATTTCAGTATTTAGAGAAGGTTATTATGTCACTTCTCAGTCTTCTCTTCAAGCTAAATATACCCTCAGTCGTCACTCATAAGGCTTGGTTTCCAGACTTTTGATCATCTTGGTCATTCTCTGGAGATGTTCCAGCTTATCCATATCCTCTTTGAAATGTGGTTTGCAGAACAGGTGTAGTCTAACCCAAACAGAATAGAGTGGCACTACTAGTTTGCCCGATCCGGATCCGGATATTGCAGTCTAGAACTGCGTTAGCTCTTCTGGCTGAAGCATCACACTGTTGACTCCTGGTTAGATTGTCTGCTAAGACCCCTAGATCCTTTTCACATGCGCCGTTTTCAACCCCGATGTCACCTATCCTACATTTGGGCACTTCCTTTTTCCTGCCTGGAGGTAATACTTCACTTTTATACCTGGTGAAATTCATTTTGTTAGTTTTGGCCTAGTATCTATTGATACTAGACATAACTTGTATATCAAAAATACAGTCCTCCCTCCACGTTGACAGATTTGACTTCTGTGAATTTGATTATTCACGAGGCAGGTGTATGCCTTCCCCCTTCCATTCCCCTTCTCCCATTCCCTTGCATTTTGCCAGGCACAGAGAAGGAAGGCAAGTGCATCCGGGTGAAAGGCAAGGGGATGGGAGGGAGGCACCTGCGCACCTTCCTTCTCCCCTCTGGAGCTCCCCCCCCATTCCCTTGCCTCTGGCCTTAGCATGGAGAAGAAAGGCTCCCATGCCAGGGCAAAAGGTAAGGGGAATGGAAGGGGGGAGCCCCAGAAGGGAATGGGAGAGAATTGCAGGGGGGAGTTACTTGCTGTTTTCCCCCTGTTTTGAGGGTTCTGTGCCTTGAACCCTCATGAAAGTGGAGGGGCCACTGTATACTGATTCATTAATTTGACTAGTCCTTTCAAAACAATCAGAGAGTTTTATCTGATTAGTTAGCTGGGTGATTAACTAAGCTGGGGTGGGCAAAATGTGGCTGTGGGACCACATGTCACCCCCAAGGCATTTTTTTTCCGTCAGCCTCTCCTGACTGCCCTTTTCCTGACCACATAAAAGAAGGCGAATTATCTCTCCTGAAAGCCTCCAAGAGTGAGAACTCACTGTTTAAATTGATTGCAGGCTCCGTCTCCTCTGTATAACATAAAAAAGCCAGTTTTTTTTTTAAAAAAAACAGTAGTAGATCACTGAGCCCAATTCTGTTTTGGGTTTTTCCCCTCATGCTTTTTCATTTTGGGCAGTCTGTGGCCTCAGGTGGTTTTGAGGGGCAGAAACTGGTTTTCTGTGCTGATCAGAGTTGCACAATCTTAAACTAAACTTTACAGGCTAAAAATTGGGTAAAATTTTAGATGGAACTACACCTTGTGTCTAACACTGTGTCACTGTCATTATCGTTATCAGTATCACTATTGTATTTATAAGGCTGCCTATCTCTCACAACTGGAATTCATGTGCCTAACAAATTTAGAAAAGAACAATACAGCTAAAAGCATAACATAGGGTGAACATTAAAATTGAATTAAACTATTTACAATATTAGGAGTATGGTGTCTAGATCGAGGGAGGTACTGGTACCACTCTACTCTGCTTTGGTTAGATCTCATCTTGAATATTGTGTCCAGTTCTGGCACGCCAATTCAAGAAGAACATGGTCAAGCTGGAGCAGGTCCAGGGGAGGGCGACCAAAATGGTGAAGGGCCTGGAAGCCAAGCCCTATGAGGATAGACTTAGAGAGCTGGGTATGTTCAGTCTGCAGAAGAGAAGGTTAAAAGGGGACATGATAGCCATGTTTAAATATTTGAAGGGATGCCATGTAGAGGAGGGAGCGGGCTTGTTTTCCGCTGCTCCAGAGACCAGGACAAGGAGCAATGGATTCAAGCTGCAGGAAAGGGGATTCGACCTGAACCTCAGGAAGAACTTCCTGACGGTCAGGGCTGTCGGGCAGTGGAATATGCTGCCTCAATGGAGTGTGGTGGAGTCTCCTTCTTTGGAGGTTTTTAAGCAGAGGCTGGATGGCCATCTGTTGGGAATGCTTTGATCTGTGTTCTTGCATGGCAGGGGGTTGGACTGGATAGCCCCGGGGTCTCTTTCAACTCTACATTTCTACGATTCTATGAAAATGAATTAAACTTACACTTGAGAATAAGAAGTGCAATTAAAAAACAAAAAGCAATCAAAAGAGTTCAGTTTAAGCGAGCATAGTACCCTTAGCCTATTCTTTACAAACTTTCTGTTTTAAAAGTCTTGACAATCTGCCTATTTATTCTTGTGTGCCAACTGAGGTTTGGATGACGTGATTTGGAGTAGAGAGTTTTGCAGGGGAAGCCTGCTTCTCCTGCCTCTGCCCAGTCCCCCTGCCTGCTGATTTTCCTCTCGTGCTCCCCACCGGCGTCTACATTTCCCCACCCCAGTTCACAGGCCCAGATCAACCACAGGGGCATTGATGCTTTGCTTGTAAATATTGACCTGAGATCCTGGACTGGCTGGGGAGAAGAGCTGCTGGTGAGGTGTTTCAGGGACAGGAGAGCTCCTCTTCAGAATATCACCCTTGAAGAGGCCTGCTTGATGGGCACAAGGAAGGATTTCTTCTATTATGATCCCAGAATCTGGAAGCCGGTCCCTTCGGACAGGCAGTCCCTTCACGTTTGTACTGGTTTTAGGAAGGATGAGAAGACATTAGTCTTTTAAACTGTTTTGATGTTGTCTTGTTTATTGTGAAAAAAAGCAACTGAAGTTGGAGTTACAATATCAAACTATGTATAAAAATTTTGAAAAACTGTTTAATATATATATGTGTGTGTGTGCGCGCACGCGCATATATATATAGATGTGTGTATGTATGTATATGTATATTTTAGGAAACTTAGTAATGTATGTATGTTCCTAAAATATATGTATATTTTGGGAAACTTAGTACAATAATTAAATCAATGAAACATTACATAAAATATATAATGTAGAAAATACAATAATATAATAAAAAGAACCAAAGTCCTGTGGGGAGATCTCCAGTCCCCTGAAATGTAAAAGCCTTATTGGAGGCAATTGATGGAGATGAATTGACTCTTCAGATGATGTGCTAGTCCTTCCAAAGACAAATGACTGTGGTAATCTACTTGATAGGGAAGAATAAAGTTGACTGATGTCTGTTCAAGTCCACCAAACATTTTATACAGAGTTTGATATTATAACTCCTAGCTTCAGTTGTTTTTTTTCTGTAATTTGTTGGGTTTTAGCTCCCTTCTTTTTCCACCATTTTCTCTGTTTATTGTGATCATTTTAATGATTTAATTGTTTAATCAGTTTATTGCAATGATATTTCCTAGCTTCTTTGAGCACTTTTTTTCATAGAATCATAGAATCATAGAAATGTAGAGTTGGAAGAGACCACACGGGCCATCCAGTCCAACCCCCTGCCATGCAGGAACACCCTCAAAGCACTCCCGACAGATGGCCATCCAGCCTCTGCTTAAAAACCTCCAAGGAAGGAGACTCCACTACACTCCGAGGCAGCATATTCCACTGCCGGACAGCCCTGACCGTCAGGAAGTTCTTCCTGAGGTTCAGGTGGAATCTCCTTTCCTGCAGCTTGAATCCATTGCTCCTTGTCCCGGTCTCTGGAGCGGCAGAAAACAAGCCCTCTCCCTCCTCTACGTGGCATCCCTTTAAATATTTAAACATGGCTATCATGTCCCCTCTTAACCTTCTCTTCTGCAGACTGAACATACCTAGCTCTCTAAGTCTGTCCTCATAGGGCATGTCTTCCAGGCCCCTCACCATTTTGGTCGCCCTCCTCTGGAACTGCTCCAGCTTGACCATGTCCTTCTTGAATTGGCGTGCCCAGAACTGGACACAGGATTCAAGATGAGGTCTAACCAAAGCAGAGTAGAGTGGTACCAGTACCTCCCTTGATCTAGACACCATACTCCTATTGATGCAGCCGAGAATTGCGTTGGCTTTCTTGGCTGCCGCATCACACTGCTGACTCATGTTCAGCTTGTGGTCTATTAGGATTCCTAGATCCCTTTCACACGTACTGCCATCCAGCCACGTGTCCCCCATCCTATATTTCTGCATTCCATTTTTTCTACCTAAGTGTAGGACCTTACACTTCTCTCTGTTGAATTTCATTTTGTTAGCCTTGGCCCAGCTCTCCAATTTGACCAGGTCATTTTGAATTTTGATCCTATCCTCTGGTGTATTAGCAACCCCTCCCAATTTGGTGTCATCTGCAAATTTGATGAGGATGCCCTCTATTCCTTCATCCAAGTCGTTGATGAAAGTATTGAACAGCCCTGGGCCCAGGACAGAACCCTGTGGCACCCCGCTAGTCACTTCTCTCCAGGATGAAAAGCAACCATTGGTGAGCACCCTTTGGGAACGGTCAGTCAACCAGTTACAGATCCACCTGACAGTAGCTCTGTCCAGCCCGCATTGTATTAGCTTCTTTGCAAGAATGTCATGGGGAACTTTATCAAAGGCCTTACTGAAATCGAGATATGCTGCATCCACAGCATTCCCTTCGTCTATCAAGCTAGTAACTCTATCATAGAAAGAGATAAGATTAGTCTGGCATGACTTATCTTTGAGAAATCCATGTTGACTTCTCGTGAGTACCGCATTGCTTTCTAAGTGCTTAGAAACTGACTTCTTAATGATCTGCTCCAGGATCTTTCCGGGTACTGATGTCAGGCTGACTGGGCGATAATTATTTGGGTCCTCTTTTTTTCCCTTCTTGAAGATGGGGACAACATTTGCCCTCTTCCAGTCTGCTGGAACTTCTCCTGTCCTCCAAGATTTCTCAAAGATTATAGCAAGCGGTTCCGAAATGACCTCTGCCAGTTCTTTTACTATCCTGGGATGCAATTCATCTGGCCCTGGAGACTTGAATTCATCCAGTGGCCAGGTATTCTTGTACCACCTCTCTACCTATTATGTGCCGCATTTCCCCTGCTTCCTCCCCTGCTCCCCAACCGCCAGGTTGAGCGCTTGTATCCTTCTGGGAAAAAACTGAGGCAAAGAAGGTGTTAAGTAGTTCTGCCTTTTCTCTTCCCCCTGTTAGTAATTCGCCATCTTCTCTGCGCAGCGACCCTATTGCCTCTTTCTTTTTCCTTTTGCTGCGGACATATTTTAAAAAGCTCTTTTTATTGTTTTTGATGTCTCTGGCCAGCCTAAGTTTGTTCTGTGCTTTAGCCTTTCTCACCTCCTCCCTACATCTCCTGGCTACTTGCTTAAATTCTTCTTTGGTGGTTTCCCCCCTCTTCCATTTCCTGTACACGTTTCTCTTAACGCTTAGCTCAGCTGAGAGTTCTTTAGTCAACCATTCTGGTTTCTTCAGATACCTTCCATTTTTCCTCCTTATTGGCACAGTTTTAGACTGTGCCTTCAGTATCTCCCTTATAAGGAACTCCCATGCCTCCTGAACTCCTTTCTCTTTCACTATTCTTGACCACGGAATTTCAGCCAGCAGCTCCTTAAGTTTACAGTAGTCCGCTTTTTTAAAATCTAAGACGAGTGTCTGGCTACACTTATTTTCTCCTTCCCACTGAATGTCAAATTCCAATAGGGCATGGTCACTCCCCCCTAAAGATCCAACCACTTCTACCTCATTAACAAGGTCATCCCTATTGGTCAGGATCAGATCTAGAAAATTTGATCCGCTTGTCGCCTCTTCCACCTTCTGTACCATGAAATTGTCTGCAAGACAAGCAAGAAACTTGCTGGACCTTGCTGTCTTGGCAGAGTTTGACTGCCAACATATATCTGGGTAATTGAAATCTCCTATTATTACTGTATCTCTCCTTTTTGAATGTGCGGTCATTTGGTTGAGGAAGGCGTCATCAAGGTCCTCAGTCTGGGTTGGAGGTCTGTAGTAAACCCCCACCAGAATATCCCTATTGTTTCTCGCTCCCTTGATTCTCACCCAGATGCTCTCAACCTGGCTTTCTGGGTTTAAGTCACAGATCTCTTCACAGGTGAAAACATCCTTGGCATACAAGGCTGCTACTCCTCCTTTCTTGTTTGGTCTGTTTCTACAAAATAGGCTATACCCCTCTATTCCTACATTCCAATCCTGAGACTCATCCCACCAGGTCTCAGTGATGCCTATCAAATCGTATTTATTTTGTTGTACTAGGAGTTCAAGTTCATCTTGCTTGTTTCCCATACTCCGTGCATTAGTGTAGAGACACTTAAGTCCCCGGGCCCTTCCTGCAAGTCCTGTACTATAGTTTCTACTCCTCCCGCCACTGGCCGCTTGTACTACTTGTCCAATATCATTTGGGCCTTTTCCCCCTGCACTTGCCGAGTCCTGGCCTTGAATAATATTATCTCCCTCCCCAGCGGAACTTAGTTTAAAGACCTCTGAATTGTCCTTGCGAGATTGTTTGCCAAAACATTCCTGCCAAGTTTCGTGAGGTGCAGCCCATCCCTTGCCAGAAGCCCCCGTTCATGGAAATTCAGGCCGTGTTCCAAAAACCCAAACTGTTGCCGGCGGCACCATGTTCGGAGCCAGTTGTTGACCTCTGCTATTACCCTTTCCCTTTGTGCGCCATATCCTTGAACAGGGAGGAGAGATGAAATGACCACCTGCGCACCAAGGTCTTTAAGCTTTGTCCCCATAAGCTCATAGTCCTTTGCGATGTGGCAAAAGCTGCGCCTCACAGTGTCATTGGTTCCGACATGAACCACAATGAGGGGCTTATGGTCGGTGGGCTTTTAACTGAAAAGACAGGATAACAATGTAATAAATGTAAACTTTGGGAAAAGAAAAAAAAACTCCTATCTAAAAGCTCTCTTATATCTTTCTCCCACCTAAAACCTCTGCTGTGCCTGATGTGCACAGGTGTGGGCCGGGGGAGCATGCAGTCTGTACACTGACAGACTGAACTCTGTCTGAAGTGACAGCTGGGCTTTGAAGATGCAGTGTTGAGCTGGATGGTCCAGCCCTCTCTGGTCACTCAAATGGGCATAGGTGAATCTAATGCCCTAAAAACACACTGGTTTCCTCCCTCTCTTTCATCCTCCAGAGGAGAACATGCAATTGAGGTATATCCTTCCAAATGCTTGACACATATTTACATGCTTGTTTATATCAGACTGCCATGGTTTAAGACTACATAGCGTTCTGTTGAGAGAGCTGTCCCTGCGTGAACCTTCTCTTGGCAGCTTTGACCTCAGCCACTGTCTGTTGGAATTTTATGAGTGATTTCCCAGGGCCTTAAGGGTTCTTTACATGCTTAGGAATAACTAAGAATATAATTATACAGGTATACCTCAATTAACAAAGTAGGTGTGTTCCTAGGCATTACAGGCACTCTGTATAATTATATCCTTGGTTATAATGGCTCTGACAACGAATCATAGAGTTGAAAGGGGCCCTATGGGCCATCAGGTCCAATCCCTGCTCAGTGTAGGATCTCCACTTAGAGCACCCGAGCAGGTAGCTGTCCAGCATCTTTTTAAAGATGTCCAGATAAAGAGACGTAATTAGTTCCTTTGTCAAATTACTCTTATGTCAAGAATTTCCTTTTAAAGTTAATTGAAATCTACCCTCTTGTAGCTTAAAACTGTTCGACCTAGGTCTACTTTTTACAAAGTTCTTTTTAACTAAGTCTTGGTACATCCACCCATCTCCCCTTTTCTTTTTGTGTTCTGTGTAGCTTTTTAGCAGCATTGGCACTGGGAGGATGATGGATGAAGGCTGGGGAAACACAGACTGTCAGTGTCAGGTTGGAGCAACCTGTCTGCAGCAAACAATGAAATATAGCTTGAGCTGGGAAAGAATGGGATTTTACTCTTGCCAATCCTACTGCAGCTGTGTGTGCTTCCCTACAATAGTAAAGATGAACAGCAGCTGCCTCCATAATCCCTTACTGAGCATGTTTTAACAGCAATACAGAGAGGAAAGGAGAGAGCATTTGGTGATAGCAATGTTTGTGTTTTCAGTGTGTGCCATGTGAAAAAGTCCTCCTTGTATCTGTCTCAAATTATGTTCTTGTTTGATTTCAGTTCATTGCCTGTATCTTTGCAGGATTGTTTGTCTATCTAAAATACTGTAGGATTTAGTAAATAATAATAAGCTTCAGAAGGATGTTTTTCATTGAAGTTTCAAGCTGTTCTCTTTTTCTGTCACTCTCTTTTTCTCAGCCACTGTTTACTGATTTTTCATTTTCCTTAGCTTTCATTGTCTCACCTGACAGAAGGAGAATGCACAGTGCAGCCAAGGTAAATAATTCTAGTAAATATGAATTAACTAAGTGTTAACAAATTCTGTATATAACATGTGCATTTCTCTTGCAGCATCAGAATATCTATTCCATTTGCTGTAGCCAAAAAAGGAGGAGGAAAATTATTTTTAGCTTCTGCACATTTTTTTTAAAATACGTGACATTTAAATTGGTCACTGAGACTGGTCATGGGTCAGTTCTACTGAACATTTGCCTACATTTTGCTGAATTCAAAGTGCCCTAACAATACTTGGATGTAGCACAAAGACGCATTTAGGAACCAATATGGTGACTGGAGATAGAGAGGGAATTTGCAGAGGAGAATTTTCAGGTGAGAGGTGTGAAGCACTTATGCATGAGCCCTCCTACCGGATTTCCCCATGCAAATGCCCCTGGAATAAAAATCTTGGGCAAATCTTTTGTTCCCAAACTAGGGTGTAGTGAAAATAAAAGGATAAGAATTGCCTTGCCAGTTCAAGGTAAAGGTCCATTTAGTTGGGAAGAACTCTGTCTCCAGGCATAGAGCCGGATGGCCAAATTCTGACTGAAAAATAATACACCAAGAAAAGGTGGTATTCACTAGTTCACATTGTTAAAAAGGATTTAAAAAAAAGATTAGTATATTATAGCTCTTTCAGCAGCCATAAGACATCATAGCTAAAAGAAACTTCCAGGTACAAAGGTAGTAATTCTCAAAGTACTAGATATTAAGGCTGAGTAAGAGAATCAAGTCTTCATCTTCATGCCCTGCTTATGGGCTTTGTAGGGGCATCTAGCAGGTCACTGTTGAGAACAGAATGCTGAACTAGACAATAACGTGGTATAATTCAGAACCCATATTTTTGTATTCTTATGATTATATGAAGTTTTCCATGGCTACACCTTTGCATATGTTTAAGCGTGTTTCTAAACCTTGAGGTATAATCTACTTCAGTGCTTTCCAGGCTGTCTGACTGGGAGGAGCAGCAAGTATTATCTTTTTCCCAGTGTACCAAGGACTGGCACCGTATTTGTGCCTATTGGCTATAACTGCTTGTTTCTTTTCTGGAAATCCTTCAGGGATTGGCAGTCAGTAGACGAGGGGCCACCATTGCCACTTCAAGTAGTGCTGATCTAATGTGCATAATTTATGTATCTTTCCTCTTCTGTTGTCTGTTGTGAATGTGATTCCTTCCATGGAAAAAGTTTGTCACCATCAGATCCGTTATTAAAAGCATGGCTTGGTTATGTCAGTACTTAAAAAAGACAGATCCAAAGAAATCTAGTTTAGAAAGCAGTATGTTTTCCTTATCTTTGCCAGAGTTTGAGAGACCTGAAAGAATTATGTGGCTTAACTGTGTGGGTTAAACTAACATTTGATGGCTGTGGTTAGGGAGTTCATTTTGTTGTCAAGACAAAATCATCACAAAATACTGTTCAGTGAAGGGGAAAATTGACTGAAATGTTCTCTGGAGCCCTTGGGTTTTTTTGTCTACAGAAGTTGATGCCATGAAAACTGCAGAAAGTGTGTTTAAGTTTCCCTGGGAGTTCCTTCAGTAGTTTTGGAGCTTTAGGTTCTTCCACCTGCCTTTAACCTTTGCTGCTGTGGTTCTGCCCTCCTCAACTGCTCCATCTTCCATGCTGACTCTTCCATGTTCAGAGTCTTGCCACTGGTCGCTTACTTACTCTCTCTTTTCCTTCATATTCTTCCATGATAGCCATGGCTTCCACTTGACTTTTGGCTTATACACCAGGCCTTGTGTTCTGTTGTAACCAACGCTCAGTGTGTGTAATTACAGTCTCTCACATCCATCCTGTTAACCACTTCTTCCTTCTCTGTTTTCTTCCCCATTATCTTAAGTTTGACCTTAAGATCCTGGCATGTTTTTCTTATATTAGCCATGCTGAAGTACACAGTGATCCAGCCATCGTGTATGCCCGTGGTTCTATATAAACAATAATTCCCCCTGTTTTACCTTTTTCTCCACCCTTGCTTTGGAGTTGTTTGTCTTGTTTTACTTATTATTGGATCTCTGCTAGCTAGCTACATTTAAAAAGTGAAAAAGAGCTTGGCTTGCAGTTTGGAGACAAAGATGTGTTTTAAATTCTGCGGATTCCAAATTGCACAGAATGAGGGATTTCTTCCAATGAGAAGATTTGACACAGGAGGAGGATACACTGTACAGTATTAAAGGGATTTAATATTAAAGGTATAGCCAGGAAGTTTTGCTTGACCAGCAGGTGATGATGCCAACCATTATGGGTCTCTGCATAATATTGTGTCCATGCTGTCATCCCAGAATATGGTCTGAGGGCAGTTGATGGGGCCACCTTTTGGAAGCTAGGAAGGTCTGGTTCTGGTTCTTCATACTTCCTTTGTTGATCCCCTCAGCTACTTTCTTCCTCTTAATTTTGCATCTGTTGTTGAACTTGCAGCATCTATTGCACACTGCTTCCAAATCTTGGGAGTAGCTTCCCTAGCAGTCTAGCCCTTGCGTCGTTTCCCTCTCTTACCCTTCCTCATGTCCCTCTGCTATCCCTTCTCAGACACATCCGTGGCTGCCATCTTTAAAGCTCTGGGGGCATGTAGTATTCCTAGTGAGGGTGATGCTGGCATGGGAGAGGACTCGTCGGGAGGTAGGGTCCCTCAGGGCATTTTCCTGCAGGCCCACTCAGACCTAACAGCAGTCCTTCATGGATGCCAGTGCACCAGGTCTGTACCCTGCTGGCATCTGTAAAGAGGCTGAACTGCATTTTCCAAAAATCTAACCAGGACAGAGAATTAGTTCATCCATACCAAATACCATGAGTCAGTTTCCATTAATCAAGTTATTTATGTGTTTACATGCCTTAAAGCACACCACAGTGGCCTCACATTGAAAAATTATATCCGTGAATATCTGTAAAGGCATATCAGGACAGGAAAGTCACAGGTCTTCTCAGGGCAGGGATGGAGATTTCTGGAAGTACATAGGGCTTCCAGGGCATGGTTTAAAAATTGTGTCATGTCGTATTGGAGAGTTTTAAAGGTGTCACTCTGTAAAGGGATGCCATCTGGGAAATGCAAACGCTGGTTCTGTTTTAATGTTCTGTGATAAAAGTTGATACCTATGGTTTTTGTTTTGTTTTTGTTAGAAATGTTCTTTGGTAAATACTCAGTTCTGTTTATAAGTGCCATCTTAAGAGTTCTGAGCTTTGCTGGACTTTGAGACAGAATGTTCCAGCAAAGACCATTAAATTGTCAAGTTCTGTTTTAGAAGCAGACATTTTCCGTCCACTCGCCATGTTCTGTTTCAGCCTAAGGAGGGAGATGTAGTCTAGAGGTGACAGAGTACATTTTCTCTCTCCTGGCCTGTGTCTTGTGAGGCTGATAGTATTGCTTGACATCTATATTAGATGCTGCAAAATTGAGTAAATGCTGCTCTTGTGCTTTTTCATCATCGTACTGGATCACCAGCCGAAGAGGAGGTCAATAACGTGACCTGTTCTTAAAAACTCAACAAATTCTACTTTTTCCCTCTATCTTTCATTGCAGAAAGAAACAGGATGATGGTAGCTGGAGTCAAATGGAGAATGCACAGCTGGATCAGTCCTTCATATCCAAGTGGAACTGATAATTTTCCTTTCCTCCCTCCTGCAGAAATACTGCAGCAGCTTCATCAGCAGCTGGTGGAGTCTGAACGCAAAACTATGACTTACCTCAAGCGATTCAACAAAATCCAGGCAGACTATCACAACCTGATTGGGGTCACCGCTGAACTGGTGGATTCCCTTGAGGCTACAGTTAATGGCAAAATGGTAAATAAGTCAGAAGCTGGGAGTGCTGCTGCATGATTTGGCTGTCGTGATATTTTATTTATTTGTTTACTTTTTCCTGACCCAAGGTGGCTTCAACAAGGCTAGAACAAGATAGCTTTAAGAACCTGATTAAAGTTAAGTTGTATAAGTTGACCTCATGTGTAAGTCAAGGCCAGGTTTTGGGGCCAAAATTATAGATTTTGATATGACCCATGATAAGTCGAGGTTAAGACTTCGGGGCTCGGCATGGAACTCCTCAGATCCATTCTTTGGAGAAGTGAAAGTGCCAGGGCCGTGTCTGGGGCCAGCCACCCTTGGCTTTCACCACTGTTGGCATTTTCCTGCCCAGGCATTGCAAAAAGCTGTGGGAAAGAGTAGAGAGAGTTGGTGCTTCTTTTACATTCTCCATGGACAGATAAAGCTCTCAGAGTCAGAGCTTAGTCTGTGCATGGGGAATCTGAAGGAAGCACTGACCCCCCTCTCTTTCCTTGCCCTGGCAGAGGAAGCTCTAAAGACCTACCACCACAGTTGAAAGAGCAGAAGGGATTGGGACTTTTTTTCCAGTTTCTCCTGATCACCTTTACTCTCCTTGCCCTAGCAGGGAAGCGTCAAGAACTGCTGCTGTGCCAGACTGAGCAGAATAGATTGGGGCTTTTTTTCACCTTTTTCTGACCTCCTCCACTCTCCCCACCCAGCAGGGAAGCTCCAAAGAGTCACTGCTGTGGTGCAGAAAATGGAGGGAGTCAGGGCTTCCCGTGGTCAGTGGTTCTTTTGGGCTGTCTCTGGACAGACCAAACGTTTGCCTTAGTCCGTCCTGGGAGAACTTGAAAGAAGGTCGATGTCCTCCATTCTCCCCATTGCAGCAATGGCTCTTTGGAGCTTCTTTGCTGGGGTGGGGAGATCAGAAGGGGTCGGGAAACCCTGAAAGAAGCCCCATCCCTTCCATTCTCCCCACCATGGCAGCAGCTCTAACTGCCAGGTTACTGCATTGACCTGTGTATCAGTTGACCAAGGTTTTCTGGGTCGATTTTTTGGCTTAAATTTTTCAACTGACACACAAGTATATACGGTAAACAAGCTATCATATGAGAACACCATTAATTTTAAAAAGTATAAAATCATTTAAAAACAATAAAGATAGAAATAGAGCACACACTCCAGTTAATCATCGTATGTACATTTAAATAAGGGAGACTTTACCTGCTGGTAGAGGGAGAGCAGGATGGGGCCAAGTGAGCCTCCTGTGGTAGACAAACTGGGAGCAGCCACCAGAAAAGCGATCTTCCCTTTCCCCACCTGTATATATTTGCGCTTTTATGTCATCAGTTTGCATACTTACTTAACTTTTGCCTTTGAAAGTACACAATAAATATTTGAGGTGTAACAAAACTCTTATTTTTAATCTTAATCTACATTTTAAAAACTCAAACACAAATGTTTTTTGTAGCAGCTTTAAAACAAAACATTTTAAAACAAAAATGCAACCATACTTTTTTTTATTATAGGAAAAGTATGAATCTGGGTATTAGTCAAATCCGAAGTGAGGGGAGCTTAAATCCAAGTCAATCTCATTATTGTTCAGTAACTGTTTTAAGTGTATAGGGTTTATTTATTTATTTAGAGTATTTATACGCTACTCTTCAGCTGCAAAGTCTCTCAGAGCAGCTAACCAATTGTTAATTTGACAGTTCACCTTCCTCAGGCTTACGATCTAAATAAGGCACAACACACAAGGAAAAGGGAATGGCAGTGTGGAAGGGGGTCAAGTCCAGCCGATACTGCCTCTTCTTCTCTCCCTCTGAGGCCGGGGCAGTGGCAGTTGGGATGGAGGGAGGGCCTTTCACCTGCCTCTAGGCCCGGGCATAATGGACCTATGCCTCCCTCTTTTTTTCTCCCTCCAAGGCTCGGGCAGTAGCAGCTGAGATGGAGGGTGGATGTTTCAGCTGCTTCTGGGCCTAGGCATGATAGAGCTATTTCTCCCTCTTCTGCTCTCCCTCTGAGGCCAGGGAACTGGCAGTTGGGGTGGAGGACTGTGTTGCATACAGATGACGGATGCCGACTAGACCTGCGCTTCTTCCATAACTTTCGCATATGCTGTAGGGCAGAGTCTGATGTTACAGGTGAAAGGTGGGGTTCTCAGTGTGCTTGTAATGCTGATACGTAGATGGGCAGAGCAGAGGAAAAATACAGAAAGACCCAGTGCTGTTCAGGGATTGGTTCAATCAAGGAAGTCACGGCCCTGAGTTTGCAACTGCTGAGCAGGGCTGTAGATGACGCGAGGTTCTTTGGGGCCTCTTATTTGTGAGGTTGGTGTAAGTCAAAGGCAGCCTGGTGGCACATAACAACAGCAACAAAATACACATGGAAAGTCACTTTGATAAGAGCTGGAAGTGGTTAAACCTTTTTTGTGGCTGTGAGTCTGCTCCTTCAAATCCCACCCCCACCATGATTTCTGATGGTTCTCTGAGGATCTCAAAGTGGAAGTCAGTGCAGCCAGGGAAGGGGATCTTAGAGGAAATTTTGCAGAGAACTGAATGCTGTTGGAATGGTTCTCTCGTTCAACATCCCTCTCCTGGAAATGTCCCTCTGCCCTTCTCCCCTTGTGGTGGTTGTTTCTGATTAATGACCCTAAAGAGACCATATCACGGGTTTTCTCAGCAAGATTTGTACAGAGAAGGTTGGCCATTGCCTTCGTCTGTGGCTCAGAGACTATGACTTGGCCAAGGTTGCCCAGTGGGTTTCCATGGCTGAGATGAGATTTGAACCCTGGTCCCTGAGAATCCTAGTCGAGCATTCAAACCACTGTGCCATGGTGGCTCTCCTCCTCTACACATTTATTGTAGCCCAGTGAACATAGATTTGGGTATGTGCCCTTGCTAATATCCTGCTTAGCTCTACCCTACAGGCCAGATTACACAGGATATAGTATTTTTTCAAATCTAAAGCAGATGTGGCAGAGCTCCCCATTTGATCACACTACTGGCACAGAGGAGATGGCTTTAGGACTGATGCTGCACCAGGTGTTGTGTTCTAATCTAAATTGTCTCAAAGCTCCTGCTTGCCCTGAAGCCAAATAAACAGCCATGCTGTTTTTTTGCTGCATAGGTAATATGGAGGGATCTATACCAGGGGAAAGGGCATAGAAGGAGATGGCTAACTCCACCCTCACAACCCTGTTCTGATCCACATTTTTTGTCTTGTATCGTGTGCTCCAAAATTGCGTGGGCAATTCACTGTTTGTCATAGGCTTTATTTTCCTTGATTCTGCCGGTTGGTGGCACTGTTTAGTTGAATTGGTGGTGATTCTCTCGCTAAATTGATAGGAGCTTGGAAAATGAAACACAGTCATATGAGAGTACCTTTTGTCATCTTGGATTTTATAGAATTTTAGCATCATGGTACTGGAAAGGGTCAGAAAATAGTCTTTCTCGTCTCATGAAAGACACCTCACATGCCAGTTCCCACAGAGGAAACTGCAGAATATTGATCAGATACCGCTGCTAATGGAGAGCTTGAGCTGACAGAAATGCACCACCTCAGAACAGATAGCTCAGGCATGCATAAAAGTCAGTACATGTGATGAGAGAAATTGCCCCCATGCAAATTTCTCCAAAAAGGAAAATATTCTTGTTACTGCCCTGGCTAGTCCGAGCTTTGGGGATATTAAAAGATATCCTCTTGATATCACAGTTCGGCTGCACTTCTCTATTCCTCTACACGTGCTTGCGAGGCCACCGGACAAACATGTAAACAAGCTCGGCCGTTAATAGCCGTAATATTCAAACTACAATACAGGCAGGCCAGAAATAGCTGACTCACTGCTTTAGGAGACCTCCAGGCAAGTACTCTAATTAAGTATGCGCGCAACCAACAAAAGAGCCTCTGCCCCACGCTGGCAGCTTGATGGGTAACCTATGCAATACTCAAGTACTCTGCGTCTGCATACTGGCTACTCTATGGAGAACCGCTACGATAACTCAATCATTCAGATTCTGACCTTTCGGAGGCTTTGTCTCCAACTCCAAATCTATTGTTTTCCCCCAAGTACGGCATAGCCTGCGGTCACAATTCTCCTTATAAAAACCCTGGATTCCGAGACCTTCCTCGGATCGCTCCCGAGTTTCATCCCGCCTTGCTGCCGCTTCGCTTGGCGAGCCTCCCCTCAGCTCCACGTGCTGAGCTACATCGCACCCCAGCCTCGCCCTCTATTTTTCTGAGCTTCAGGACAGGTGAAGTATCACCCAAACCAACAATCCCTCTAAAAATCCCTCTATACCACTCCAACCTTTATTTTCTTTAGTTATCTTGTGTGAGTGTGTCGCATACACTGTTTTGCTTGTGTTTTTAATAAAACATCATTTATTACTTCAACTTCTGTGTGCTCCTTGACTCGACCCGACCCCGTAGACATAGGGTTCAAGATCTCGCTAAGTTAGCCTGCCTCTCGTAACGCTAAGCAGTGCTCTGAGCTAATTTTCCCCACCTTTAGTTGAGCACATTTTGGTGTCCCTCCCGGGACCCCCAGTTCACAGGGTAACATTCTACCTCAGTCCTAAATGTGATCACTTCTTGAATGATTGTATGCAAAACTCATCAGTTGAGTGCCCCTAAACAGAAATATATTGTGTTTCAGAGTGACTGCAGGCTGAGACTCATTGAAATCACTTGGACTTATGTTAACGCACTCATAGCTGATGTTTGTTGTTGTTTTCCATCGAATTGACCTTTAGTGTGGCAGCCCTCTGAATGAGAGACTTCTAAGAGCCACTTAACCACTTCCAGTTCGGTTCTTGTAAACTCTGAGCAACTGTGGCTTCCTCGACTGAGACCATTTCCACACTAGAGTGTTAGAGCGCTATTATTCCACTTGCAACATCCTATGGAATCCTGGGGTTTGCAGTTTCGGGAGGGGCCAGCCGGCCCCTCCCGAAACTGCAAACCCCAGGATTCCATAGGATGTTGCAAGTGGAATAATAGCGCTCTAACACTCTAGTGCAGAAAATGGCCTGAGTCAATCCACCTGTGATGCTGTCTCCCTCTTTCCCTGCTACCTTCCACTTTACCAAACATTATTATATTTTCTAACGAGTCAAGTCGTATATCATGATATCTCTAACGTGTGACAACCTCAGTTAGTCATCTTCGCTTCTAATGAGAGTTTAGGCTTGGATTTGCTCTAAGACCCTTTCATTTGTCCATGGCAGGGCTTTCCAAATGGTGTGTTCCAACACATTAGTGTGTGGCCTGCAGTGTGTAGGTGTGCCACCTCCCTGGGCCAAGAAAGACCCCCCCACCTGAGCCTGGCCGGCCGCCGCCGCCGCCCTTGCCAGGGTCTTTCCTCGCCGAGGGCGATGACAGTGGGCCAGGCTCATGGGGGCCGCTTCTCCAGCCACTGCCCCCCCCCCCGGGGTCTTTGCGTAGTGAGGGCGATGGCAGCAGGCCAGGCTTGAGGAGGGAGGCTGCCTCTCCCACCATTGCCGCCCTCACCGGGGTCTTTTCTCGCTGAGGGCAACAGCGGCGGGCGAGGCTTCGGTGGATGACGGTCTGCCTCTCCCACCGCCGCTGCCCTCGCCAGGCTCTTTCCTGGGTTAAACGTGAATGAAATGGAGAAGAATGGAATCAAGTAGAAAAGTATTTTGTTAACATAAATATAAATACAAAAGCAAAGTAAATTAAGGTTCGCAATTGAAAAGAATAGAACGACTGAAATAAAAAAGAGGACAAGAAAGATGGCCGACAAATAGGGGCATTAAACAAGGGAAGATGGAAAGAAATTATGATGTAAGGTAGAAGGATAGCCCAGATGGGGAGGGTAACGAAAAGAAACTTTGGAAATACAAGAAAAAACTGGTACTAGGTGAAGTTAGGAAGTAGCAAAAAGTACATAATGAGGATTTAAATGGACTGGAAAATAAGATAGAAATAGAAATAAGAAGAGAGAAGAAAAAAGATGGAATTAATTCAGAGAAGGTAATTCATAGATTCATAGAAGGTATGTTAACATAATCTATGGGTTTAAAAGCACAAAATGTAAAAAATGTACATATTGAACCTGTGGTGTAATGAAACAGTACAAATGGAATTTTGTTTGAACAAATTTATTTTATTTATCGTTGCTGAATAAAATTTAAAAACAAAAAAAACAAAAAACACGGAAGCTTAAAAATGCGACGACGAAATACGAGTTCTTCATCTAATATCCCACCAAATATTGAAAAGCTGTGTTCATCTTATGAACCTCATACATCTCATTAGAATGATAAGTAACTATTGGTTTTATTCAGTTTTTAAAATTCTTGCACATATTTACATATTTTTACTCATAAATGACGACAATGTTGGAAATCTATGTTATTATTTATGAATCATATATTTGTAAAAATATATGAAACCTTTTCATGAGATACGTTGTGTCCCCATACATTTTGTTATTACAATTTATGTGTGTGTCCGTATCTCTTACAAGGGGTTAGTTTAACCTCCGGTTTGCTAGTAAAATTGAATTACAGTGTTGCGAAATGATCCATGTCTAAAAAGTGTGTCAAAAGTTTGGAAAGCTCTCGTCCATGTATCCACAGATACCACAGAACCAGCGTGGTGCAGTGGTTTGAGTGTCAGGCTACGCACCTGTTAACCAGGGGTCAGGTCCTCATGTGGCCACAGAAACCCATTGGGTGACCTTGTTTGAAGACCTGTGTGGCGACCCCACTGGGGAACTTTCGACCCCTCCCCTGGGAGAGCGAGGGGTCCCACCCGAGGGTCCCGCCCGGCTCTGCTTCGTGAACTCTGGCTTCGGCACACCAGCCCTGGAGTGTGGGCCTGTAGGGGCTGCAGTGGTGTTGTGGGGCGGCCGTATCACACTCAGCCGTGGAAAATCCTGGGACAGGTTCACTTTAAGGTCACCATAAGTTGGAAACGACTTGAGGGCACACAACAGCAGAAATCCATAGAACTTTTCTCCAGTGCCACCTTTCAAATGAGTTGATTTTTTTCCTGTCAGCTTTCTTCACTATCTAGCTTTCACAACCATACATAGAAATCTGCAATACTGCATCCCATAAATCTAACAAACTGAGGGCACATCCTCACTGATTAAGAAGACTAGAAAGTTCCATTTTGATTTCAGAGATCCATACATTCCCCAAAACTGACTTTTCAATCAGTCTGGATGCAACTGTACAATGTGAAAACCTGTGCATTTAGGCTCTCTATATAAAAGGGTCCAAATATTTGAACATAGCTGGATGCAGTTGTGGCCAGATTGTGTTGTAAGCCACTGTGAACATCTTCAGACAGTTGATAAAAGGGAAAATGCAACCAGTCATCATGAAATAGGCCTAGAGAAGTACCGTATGCTATGAATACAGAGTGGATATTCTTGCATTCTTTTTCTCATGAAAGTTGGGTATTGCTACCCTTGTGGGTTTGTGTTTTTCAGTCCTTTTGGTTTGTTATTCTTTCTACCACCTTGAAAGGTACTATCCATCCAGTTCCTTGGTTAAAGGGAAAAGAAAGAGTTCTTACTTCCAGTTGGTTTGTTGTTTTCTTGACCTAGATTACCCCAGAAGATCTACAGAATGTTTGTGTTCGTTTGTTTAGCAACCAGATGAGACAGAGTGTAGCACACAGCATTGACTTCACCAGGCCCGGAACGGTAAGTATAATCTTACTTATACTTACGTATAAGTGTGTACGTAGAGGTTAAAAGATAATATCGTTATCTTGTTATAGGTTAGGTTGATGTGGGTAGAGATACGACGAACCTTAGCAGCACGGTTCTTCCCAAAGGCATGTGAGTTTGTAATGGTACTGTGATGTGCCAATGGCCTTGAGCCAGATCATTTTTGCTAGTTTTATGTGTAAGATCTCTGTTATGTGTGTGCCACATGTACACATGCACAGCGCTCTAAGCCTTTTTATCTTGTTTAGGCAACATGGGCTAAGACACTGTATATTTCATTTTACGCATAGGAAACTGAGGTTTGCAAGGGAATGACTTAGTCAAGGCCAACTAATGTGAGTTTATGAGGCCCTCAGACTAGGCCATCCAGATCCAGCTCAATCTATCTGGTGGAAACAGACAGGACTGCTTATTTGATTGTTCTAGACAGGTACAGAAAGTCTAAGGATACTCCCCCCCCCTTTTTCCTCTGAACAAGACCATCCTTCCCTAAAACCTTTGTGACAGCAGAGGAGCTGTTCCCTGGTATTAGGCCCTTAGAGGCTTTCTGCACCAACCTCCCTGTCTTTCTCAGCTTCTTCAGATCAGGTACCTTGATCCGAAGGGACCCAACCCTGAACCCAGATCCGTGCTTTCTCTCCACCAGGCAAATAGTTATGGACGTGAGTGAGGTAGGGAGTTGTGGGCATAGGTTAGCTGGATAGGTAGGAATAAGGAGAACCAGTCCCTACTTATACTTCACATAAGAGCCTAGGTAGCCCCCACAACCCTGTTTTTTCTTCCTTGATAGCTATTTTTGTCTATTTATTTGGAAAGCAAAGCTGGATTTTTCAAACCATCCATAGAGGAAAAGGATTGATTACCGGGACATAGAACTGTGTTGCCAAACATTTAAGTGCTTAACTTCCCTATCTGCTTAACTTTTTATTCCCTTGGTACTTTGTCTGCCTCTGGAGATGGGAATGCTTTCTCAGCTGGGGCTTCCCCCTCGTGCTTGTGGACTTGGGCTTCCTCTAAAGCCAGTCTGCTCTTGCGTAGTCCTGTTTGACTTCCCTCTGATTGGGGCTGCAGACAATTAATCTAGAAGGACTTCAGTTGAAAAACAGGGGTGGGGTGGATTACTTTTGCATCAGACTCCACTGACTAAAAATCATCTGAGCCCCTTGGGAATAAGGATGTTTAACAGGGGAGAATATAATGCACAGAATAAGAGGGGAGGATATAGTTCAGGGGTGTCTGTTGCTTTCATGTTAGGGTGTGGTTTTATTTTCCTGACAGGGGTTGGCATCTTGAATAGGGCCTTCAACGTTCAGACTAAAACCCAGGACCATGCTCATGACATGGAAGCCATTGGCTGCCTGGATATAGCAGAGCCTCTTTGGGGAAGAGAGGGTTTGATTCCACATGAATCCACATGAATCACATGATTCCACAAGATCAACAGGCAGTTTTTAGGGCCTACCCTCTGTTTTTAGAACTTAAAGTAAAAACAGAACTCTTAAATGGATCTGAAGTGTCTTCCTAACTTATGAACTATACTTGAAGGCCTGAAAATTGGGCTGATTTTGAGATTGAACTAAAAGGTAAGTCTCATTTTTGTTTGTAGGTAGGCTTTTCTATTATCCAGGTCAGTGATGAGACCATTTTTGATGTAGCCACTCCAGCTTACTGTTCTCTAGGTGTATCAGATTATAACTCCCAACATCCCCAGCCAGTATCACCATGGTAGGGGTGGTCTTCCATTACAGAACAACTTACGTCTTAACAGCAATACAGGAAATCTCTCACCTACCAGTCTCATTACAGTACAAATTAATTAGAAATATTGAGATTAACAGACTCCATGTTCACTCAGTGATTGGACAATAAGAAAAGGGAAATGATTTCAGCCATATCTTGAAAACCTAAAATAAAAGGACCTGTTAAAATTTTCTGGAAAGCGGGGTAGGGGATACCCTTATTTTAATTTTCACAGAGACCTGTTTGTCAGTGTGCTGATGAATAAAGTGGTTGATAATGAATAGGTCTACATTTTACCTTCAAGGGAAACAGCTGTGTAGAGTTTAGTTGTAGAAACATTAATTTAAAAAAAAGTTCAAAGTTCTGAGTGCTTGACCTTTTAGGGAATTCACAGGCTTGAAAACTACCAAATTGAGAAAGTGATCATAACAAGAGCAACTTCTGGTGCGTCTGAAGGAATAGACAAATGTCCAAGTGACAGACGTTCAAGAAGTCCTCATTAGGGAAATGTGCAATAGCCTACTTTGCTCACAGTATAAATTTCATCTCATATTTTCCCTGCCCAGAAATAACACAGCCTAATATAAAACCTGGTTTACATACCCAATAAAGAGTAATGGTAGAATGAGCTGCATGAGTCAAGGCTGTAGGATGGTAAGGTGCCATCTTTTAACTCCTTCTAGATAGACCACTAGATACAGAGAGGAGGGGGCTGCAGGGGCCATCTAGTTCAACTCCCTGTCAGGTAGGAATACACAACTAAAGCACTCCTGAAAGATGTCCATCTGACCTGGGTGTAGGGAAGCTGTCTGACAGAAGAACCCGGTTTTGGGTTTGTGCTACATTAAGCCAGTGTCAGGAGAGGCCATGGCTAAAACCAGGAATTTTCAGGCCATTCTGCCCCGTGTTATGAGCCACTGGGGATTAAAAGGAAGAAAATTCCCTGGACTATGACCATAGAATCATAGAACTGGAAGGGCCATCTAGTCCAACCCCCTCCAGAGGAGGAATAACACAACTAAAGCACTCCTAAAAGAAGCCCATCCAACCTTTGTTTAAAGACCTCCAAAGATGGAGAGTCTCACCTCCCTCTGTGGCAATCTATTCAACTGCTGAACACCTCTTACAGTAAAAAAGTTCTTCCTGATGTTTATGTAGAATGTTCTAAATTATTCCTCACAGGGCTTGGTTTCCTGACCTTAGATCATCTTGGTTGCCCTTCTCTGGACACATTCTAGCTTGTCAATGGCTTCCCTGGATCCAGTCAGGCAGTACCTTCCTTGAAACCTGACTTTAGGTTTTGGAATTTTTCCTACAGACCAACATGACTTGCTTAATTATCTCCCTGATAGTATGGGGTTGTTGCTTTTGGATTTTTGTTTTAACCTGGAGGGAGTGTTTCTCATTGATAGTTGCCTCTGGGTGTAAGCTTAATGTTCCTTACTGGAAAATTAAAGCAAAACATAAAAACTTAGTATATGTTTTGCTTTAACTTTCCAGTGGGGAAGGATTCAAAACTAGCACTCTACAGTGTGGAAATGAACTTTAATATCTTAGGATTCTATTACTTCAGCATACTGCCTGCCTAGATAAGGCTTAAAATTAAAAAAGAGGTAAAGAGAAGAGAAAAGAAAAGGTCATGATGTGGAAAACTGGAAAGAAATAAAAAAAAGAGAGAAAAGAAAAGATTATTGGGGGGAAACTGAAATGACATTTCCATAAGGAAGGGAAGCAGAAAATAATTAAGAAAGTTGTCAGGATTGTTTCTCTGAATGTAGTTTTTTTAAGAGAGTTTCAGTGGTTGGGATGTACCACGTAGCTCCATGGCCATCCCTGCTGTTAGCACAGATGGTATGTGTTGTACAAAAATGGCTGGAAAAAACATATGCAAAAATAAGGGAATTAATTCTCAGTTTGCATAATTTATACTGTTTATAAAGTTCAGTGGTTTTGATTCAGCATTTGCTGGATACAATATGCATATATTTTAGCATAGATTGCATACAGACAGATCTCTTGTACCATCTGTCGAAGCTAAGCAGGTGCAGATTTAGGATGCTGGATGGCCTAGTTGGAAAAAATGGTTGGATACAAGTCTGGTGAAATCCATAGTGATTGTTTACTGCGCTCTTGTAGGTATTATTTTTTGGTTCTGGTTACCTTTTGTTTTCACAACTTAGTGAAGCCACTTGGTATTCTATGGTGTTTTTGCTCTTTGAGCTCTCATTGTGATTTTCCTGATATTTTCAGCTGTCTTTCTCACAGCATTGTTTTTTTTTTTAAAGCAGTTATCAATTTTTGCGTGAAAATAAGCATGCAGCAGGCTCCCAGAGCCTACTCAAAGCGAAATGGTCATTTCTTGATTTCTAGAATACTCTCCTCATCATTTACAAAATATATAATAATAATTCGTTATGATTTTAGTACTAAAATAAACCACTTATCTGTCCTTTTCTGTAAGATAAATAGTCAGAATTTTGATTATCAAGCAGATAAGTCTAAAGCTGTCAGCCTTGGACTTTGAACCTTACTCTGTGGTACTGTTCTCTGCTTTGGAAAGCTGCGTGCCTCATTCCTGGAACCGTGGTTTACGTGATGAAGCGTGGTCCCCGATGCAAAGAAGATCCCCTTTCTGTCCTGTTTGGGATAGGAGTTGTATAGCGATTGCCAGTGCTGAGGGATGGTGCTGAGGCAAATGTCATCAGAGGGCAAGGGCATAGCTGTGGGGGTGGAACAAAAGGAAAATTTCAGTTGGGGGAGCAGAATTTTTATTTGGAGTGGCAGTACCCTCATTTTGTGCCCCTCCCCAGTGGCTGTACCTCTGTCAGTACGGCCTTCCTCCACCGCAGAGACTGGTTCTGCAACTTCCAGTGCAGGGATCTTCCCAAGTACCAGCAGGTCTCTTATTGGTACGAAACCCTTCCCAGGAATAGACCCTTCAGGCCTTCCCCTAAGTGGATTCTCATGTGTGCCGAATGTTGGCAGCACACAGCTTTCGATCGTTTCCTTCCACAGAAGGCCAGTCTCTTTCCACATCTTTCCCACAGTCACTTTCAGTGCTGCAGTATGAAAGTGGAATTAGAGACCAAGAAAGTGTTGGGGTAGATCCACGTGTGGAGCAGGACATTGACAGAGTCCGTCACAGTCAGGATCGTGAGCAGGCGATCAGTGGCGGGGAAGGGATGGAAGTCAGGGGCAGGCAGACAGGCCGACAATTAAGCGTGCCTGAAGCAAGGTTGGGGAGATGCAAGGAGGGTTGTTGTCTGGCTCTTGTCCAGGCGAGGACGCAAGGACTGAATATTTTGTAGTCAAGCCAGGTCAAGGGCACAGATGATGGAGGTGGTGACAGTTGTGGAGCTGTGCTGTGGGACTCCAGGAGCTAGGGCTTTTCAGCACTAGACTGCTATAGTGCTGTTATTCCACTTTCAACATCCTATGGAATCCTGAGGTTTGCAATTGAGGGAAGGACATTTAGAATTCTCAGCCAGAGAGCTCTTTGGCCTCAGTAAAGCCCAGAATTCCACAGGATGTTGAAAGTGGAATAATAGCAGTATAACAGTATAGCATGGAAAGGCCCCATATCTTTCCCCTTGAGCATAGTGGGTACCAGTGTGTATACCTGGTGGGCCTTGGTTTGAATCACAGCTGACCCTGACAGCTAGGCACAGAAAAACGTTTCTGTTGTTTGAGCCTTCAGATAAAACATAAAGGAAACCACTATCCTGGCATTTTGTTTTTAGAAGTCAGGGAAGGAAGACCATATCTAACTCTTCTTGCATGACGAGATGTCTCCTGAATCGGTAAGGATTTCAGTGTGGGAAAATAGGATTCAACATAAGACCCTGTTGATCAATGGTCTCTACTCTGGAGGGATTGGTGGATGATGGGAGCTACGCAAAAACCGTGATAGCACTTCCCTCCTGCACGGAGCTCTGGCAAAACGCTGTACCAGAGTCAAGTGTGTCAAAAACCACCATATAGGAGAGCACTATACACACAGCTTAGAAGCGTGCCCAGCAGAGTATAAACACTAGCAGCATTGCTCTGAAGCCATAAAATACACCCACACAGTATTATCTTCCAACTTGGAGGCTTTTACTCTTCAGTTACGATACATACATATTTACAGTACTCCAGTGGAGTTTCAGCATTCCACAGCAGGCATCCGACATAGCCTCCGGCCGCACCATCAGACAACTGAGCGGACAGTTGGCTAGGACTCAGCCCCTTATATACGTACCTTGGTGATGCAACACTAGCCAACTTTGCATGTTCCCATGTCTGATGCAACCCTCTGCCCCAGTTACATGTTACAATGTCTCAGCAAGATTGACATGGGATCACATCATTCACTGTCATTCCCAGGTGCAAACCTCAATGTGCATCATATGTATTTTATTTGGACTACAGGTCATGTCCAACCTTTCCTCACATCTACTTCTATAGTGAGGCTATGACCCTTTGCACACTTGCTAGGGAGTATTTCTCATTGAGTTTAGTGAGACTTGCCTGTATGCAAACCAGGGGTGAGCAAAATGTGGCCCTTGATTCTGCCACACTTCCCAGATTGCCATTTGGGGGGGGGGGGGATAAAAAATAAACCTCCCAGAAAGGCTGTTGTTTTAAATAATTTGCAGCTCCACCCCCCAACTATGTCTACCCCCAACTTTTAAAACTATAGGTAGATTTCCAGGCAGGGATGCAAATCTTTGATTGTTTCATCCACACATGTGAGGATGAAGAACCACTATAGTTTTCTCCCTGCTGCATGGAAAAAAACCCAAAAAACTTCCCCACAGTATTTTCCCCATATTGGAATATCCCAGTGTTGTGGAAGAATTTCTCTGTGGAGAAATACATGAGGGGTTTTTTTTTGTGTGCAAAAAAGAAAAAAAGGTTTCCTGTGCAGGAACCTGTTTTCTGCTCAGAAAACATGCACAGAAGGATTTTGCACAAAATCTTGTGTATTTCTCCACAGAATAATTCCTCTACTACACTTCAATACCTTCAGATATCAGGAAAAACTGCACAAAAGTCTCACTGTTCTGTTACTCTTCTGACAAGGTGTCCTTTTTCTCTGTCCTGGAAACAAATCATTAGGAATATTATTTCTCTCCCTACGCCTAGTTTTTGTTTTGTGTATTGGTCAGTCAGTGTGGCCCCTAGAATACTTGGGGGCAGAAACCCTGGAGACTGCCACAGTCCACGCCCCCAGTAAATATACAGATAATTATGGTGCACAGACTATTAAAATATGTTCTTTCTCCTTAAGGAAAAATAAAGAGTAACTCATCTGAAAGTAAGAACTTGGTGAACTTTTTCTGTGTCTTTGCACAAGGAGCTGTCTAGTAGCTAGAAGAGTTACCTTTTAATTGTGAGCGTACCAGAGTATGAAATTACCTCACCAGCAAAGATTACATTCTGGTTCAATTATTCGCTCAGTTGGAGGAGGACCAGGCTGAGCACAAAGGGTTACCCTTTTTTTGTTGGAGCCCATCATTTCAAGTCAGGGAGGTAAGGGATATCTCTCCTCCTTCCCATACCAAATGTGGTCTTTGTTTGGTGTCTGGCTGCATTAAATTGTCCGTCATCTGTTCTCTAGAAAACCTATCCTTTTCCAACACTTCAGTAATATTTTGTAGACACAAATGGCGACTTTGGTGCAATTTGTACAGGTACGGGGAGATCAAAGCAGGGGTGCACATCTCTTTCCAAAAATACTTTTTTAAAACTCTTTAATAAAGTTGGATTTGGGGTGGATGTATGTATGTTATGTTTTCTTTATATTGCTGTCCATCTCTGTGTGACTTCTCTTAACTCTTTCCCTCCATCTCTTTTGTTTTAATGTATGCCTGTTTACCCCTAAAGGGATATTGCTGTATGAGCCCATGTGATGATGGATATGTAAGTGCCTGCATCTTCTTTTTTTGTAAAAAAAAAAAAAAAATTCCACCTGCTTCATGCATCCTTTCACATTCTCCTGTCATTTACATTTGCTTGTTAGCTATTGTCCTTGCTGTGCTTTCTGTGCATCAGGCACAATGATTGAATGGCAAAATATATGTAAGTTTGGAATGCTTGCATGGGAAAAGGCGGAACAACTGCCAGCCAGATTAAGCATGCCATCCAACTGAAGAACATTAATTAATTCTGTGATTAATAAATTCTGTGAATTGATCCGATCAAATCAGATGGTGGGACCAAAAGAAAGCTTTCCCCTGTAGATCTTAGAGCATGGACAAGGTCGTGTAAGGAGATATACTGTGCCTGCTGTATATGTGGGGGTTCTGTTCCAGATACCCCAATGTAAAACAAAAAATGCAAAGTGTCGCATCCCATTAAAATCAGTGGATGCAACATCTGCGCATGTGTGGCAGCGTGGCCACACACCCACTGCCTCCATTGTCTATAATGGGACAAAGTACTTCCTGCAAGCTCACATTTTTGCGTATGGAGGTTGTGCAAAAGGAGGACCCACCATATGGCTTTTCAAATAGTCTGGATCCAAGCTGTGTAGGGTTTTAAAGGGCATATCCAGTACTTTGAATTCTGCCTGGAAACAAATCAGCAGCCAATGGAGTTTTTTCACTAAGTGGGTTATATGATCTCTATAACTTGCCCCAGTCAGCAACCTCGCTGCAGCATTTGGGACCTGTTGAAGTTTCTAAACAGTTACCAAAGGCATCACCAATGAGAGAGCATTGCAGTAATCCAGATGGGATATAATCAGGCCATGTGTAATTTCATATAGAAATATGCAAATTGAGACTTCAAAGGGTAGTGTAAGACAATACAAGTCTTTCAGGAGTTGGTCTGTAGTATTAAGCAATAAATCTGGCCACCAAAGACACTTCCTTTGGAAAATACCAAAAAACTCCAGCTCCAAAGCAAGTTTTCGAAGCTTCACTGGCATTTTAATCAAGCAAAGATGTTAAACATCATGTAAGAGAAAAATGGTGATGTTAAAGTCCCCAGGTCTACGTTCTGTCTAAGATGTGGTCAGTTGAGATGGTATTTAAAGGATTTCAGTGCAGACAAAGGCCACTCTTCTTATTGGTGTTGTGAGAACTAGGGACAAAGAGCAATAAAAGAGAGGTAATAATATTTCAACTCCATTAGCGGCAGAAAAGTAACTTCTCCTATGTCCTTTTCCTATGCGGAATCAGAGACTCTTATGAGGAGAATTCTGCTGAATTGCAGTTGTGAGAACTTGTGTATTAACATATGTGGTGTGCCAAGAAACCATTATCTACGTGCATAGCTCTGCTAATGGATTGGAATTAGGAAGCATAACTTTCTGTGCTATCTCTTATAAGCTGCAGTAGATTGGGGGACAGTGATTCCCAACCTGAGGACTTAGAAAAGAGAAAATACAAAATTAAGGAGATTGCATCAGGTATAACAAGGGGAAGAATTCTTATTGCCTAGGTCTTTTGGACCCCTGGGAATGTTGAAGTCTCCAAGAAGGTTTGAGGAGTCCAGACTTGGGAAGGGAAAAATGGTTACTTCTGCTCCTGGAAGGCTCCAGAACTGGGGGCTTGATGCAAATAGCAAAAAATATGCAGCCTAGATAACATGGCTTCAGAGCTGATGCATTTTATTCAATAGAAGTAACCTCTGAGCCTCTTTAGTCCCTTGTGCATTCTGGGTAAACCATGAGAAGCAGATGGTGTCTCATGGGTGGATTTCAGCATGGCAAATGGTACTGATCATAGCTGTGTCACATACTGGAACAAGTACAGGTTGAGCTGTTCTGGAGGAATGTTCCAGAGACTGACTGTGAGGCCTAAAAGGTTAACTTGTAGTGTTTCTACCAAGATAATTACCACATTTGTCATTTCCTCCATGCCCATAGTAGCCCATTTCCTTCCCCATATGTCTTTTTCCCAGAGATTATTAATGACACACAGGGCCTGCCATTAATTGTATTTATTATACTGCCCTTTGTGTTGAAAACACATTAGAAAGAACTATTACTGTTTAAATAATGAATATCAGCCCAAGAGTCTTGTATCATCACCTGAGTCTCTAGCACCACCTCCATAGGGTGAATAAAGGGACATCTTTTTAGAAGATGCATGTAGGCTTAATGCAACAGCAAATGTTATGAAGGACTAGGTTCCGGGCAATATCTCCTGCAGCCCAGATGGCTATTTGCATGCAGACACCATAGCCAAGAGAACTTTGTGATAGTTCCAGATTGCCCACAGCCAGTACATTCTTTGCAAGGGAGAGGATATTGGCTGGCTAAGCTTACGGCATAACCAGAGCCTAGGAACAGGAATAGTCCTGCCTTTTTTTTTTTAAAGTGCAGTTTTGTTTAGAGCTGTCCAAGCCTCTTTCATAAAGCATTCGTAGGGCTGCTTCCAGGGGCCTCCTTCGTGCATTCCTGTCACAAGGTTTTCTTACCCCTTGAGGCCATCTGCTTTCTCTGCAACTGTAGAAAAAACACAGAGGACAAGATCCTCTACTGTGCATGGCACAGTGTAAATCTGTACTCGCCTAATACACAATGGCTGTGTTACACCACTCTTAACTGGCTAAATAATGACATTGTAGATCTGATTGTGTATCTGGCACTGTGTCTGCTTATTGTCCTATTAAGCAATGGTGAAAATGCACAGAGGCTGTTTCTGGAATTCCAGTGAATGCAATGGAATATTGAAGCCACGGACAAATCCAGGAATGTGCAACTGCATGTCTAGAATCCTGTCAGTTAGTCCCAGCTAGAATAGAGACCTGTTTCATCAGTTGTTGAGTGGCGAGTCAGCGAACAAGTAAATCCACTTGATTCAATGGCTGTACTCTGGTCAGGAGTAACGACAGGATTTAGGTCTGTGTGAAATCTTACACTCGAGGAACTCTGCTTACACAACCGCAGATTGAATAAGTTAGTTGCACAAAGCCCAAAAAGTACAACTGCATCTGTGAGGGGACATATTCTTGTTATACTACTGATAGGATTGCAGCCAGTAAAATACCATTTGCAGATTTCAGCTTCTTGGGGATCTCAACTTGCAGTGGTTGATTTTCTCCTTGTAGGAGGTAATAGTTCCCTGTGCATCTCACTGTGGTCCTTTAGCCTTTCTTCATCTTACTCTTGTAGGATTTCCTAGTACAGGTGCCTTGCAGTGTGCACGGGCTTGTATGTGCCTCCTATATGTCCACCAAACAGGAGACTGCCATGGACTGCTGGGTCAGACTCTCCTAGTTCAGTATTCTCTTCTCTGAAGGGCAGTGAATCTCCAGAATGTCAGAGGCAGTCTTTCTCCCCTTTTCCTCTTGAATGGAGATACAAGCGATAGAATCTGGAGCCTTCTGCGTGCAAAACGTGCATTCTGTCTGCTGAACTGTACTCCTTCCACTTCAGCGGGAAAGAAATAGTTGCAGCCAGTGGACACAAATATAGTGTTGGTCCCTGGCACACCCACTGGGGGGAAAAAACTGCTGGTCCCCCATGTAAGACAAGTTAAGAAGCACTGTTTTAGAGCACTGAGAAACAGGAGAAGGATACTGGCATGCTTGGAAAATCTGAGCGTCCGCAGAGAAACAACTTTAAGAAGGCAGTCCACCATGAAAGTGCAAAAACAGATTTACAGTTGAATGTTTAGAAAATAAACAAACAAGCAAACAAAAATGAGCACAGATGATTTACATAAATTTGAAGTAGAAAATGAAGACATTGAAATAGTTCATGATTTTCTGTACCTTGGCTCAGTTGTTAATCAGAATGGAGATAGCAGTCAAGAAATCAGAAGACTAGGATTTGGAAAGGCAGCTATGAATGAGTGAGACAAGATCCTGAAATACAAAGATATATTCTTGAATACCAAAGTCAGGGTTGTTGATGCCATTGTATTTCTGATTTCTGTATACAATTGTGAAAGCTGGACAGTGGAAAAAAAACAGGAAGAAAACAACTCTTTTGAAATGTGGTGCTGAAGAAGAGTTCTATGGATACCTTGGACCACCAAAAAGACAAATGGATGGGTCCTAGAGCAAATCAAGCCTGGACTCTCCCTAGAAGCTATAATAACTAAATGGAGACTGTCATACTTTGGCCATATCATGAGAAGACATGGCTCATTAATTTCCTAGGCAAGCAAAGTCAGAGTTTTACAACAGAGATTTCTAATGTATGTGGAGTGAGAAGTGTCAGATGTCCAAGCTGGGTTCTGGAAGGGAAGAAGCACTAGGGATCACATTGCAAATATACATTAGATAATGAAATGCACCAAAGAACTTTAAAAGAAAATCAGCCTATGCTTTCTAGATGATAACAAAGCCTTCAGTTGTGTAGATCATGAGAAATTATGGATTGCTCTTAAAGAAATGAGTGTGCCATAACATTTGATTGTCTTGATTCGTAAGCTGTATACAAGACAAAGAGGCTACTGTTAGGACAGAATATGGAGAAACAGAATGGTTTCCAATTGGTAAGGGATTAGGCAAGGCTGTTTAACTTGCTTGCTGAACATATCATACGTAAAGCAGGATTAGACCAGAGGAAGGAGACATGAAAATTGAAGGAAGGAGCATCAAGATTGATAAGATATGCAGATGACACCATACTACTAACAGAAGACAGCAAAGAATGATTACTGAAGAAGGTCAAGGAAGAAAGGGCAAAGTCAGGTTTATAGCTGAACATTAGGAAAACAAAAATAATGACCATATATGATTTACACAACCTTAAAATAGATGATGGAGACTTTGACATATTCAAGATTTTCCATACCATAGCTCAGTCATTAGTCAGAATGGAGACTGCCATCAAGAAATCAGAAGACTAGGACCTGGAATAACAGCTATGAAGCAGCTGGACAAGATCCTGAAGTGTAAAGATATATCGTTGAATACTAAAGTTAGAGTTGTCCATGCCATCGTATTTCTAGATTCTATCTATGGTTGTGAAAGCTGGACAGTGAAGAAGGCTGATTGGAGGTAAATCAACTCATTTGAAATGTGATGCTGAAGAAAAGTTCTATGGATACCCAGGACTGCTAAAAAGATGAATGAATGGGTTCTAGAGCAAATCAAGGCTGAATTCTACATGGGTCAGGGCCACATATATTGATTGTCTGTTGGTGGAAAGCAAACTGAGGAAGGAGGAATGAAATAGAATATCCTGGAAGCAGGCAGGTGGGCTGGCTGGTTGGAATGCTGAACAGAAACATTCTGCCTTTAGATGCCATTCTGACTGGTTATGTCTAACCGTGTCTCCCAGCTACTTGTCCAACGTTGTTTTAAAAATTTTTCACTGGGTCAGAATAGTTCTCATCAAATTCTGCAAGTCAACACAATGTGTGTGCTTCTTTCTTTCTTTCCTTCTCCTTCCTCTCCCTCTCCTTCAAAATTTTATTTAGAGTTTTAGAGAGAAACTTTCAGGACAAAGCACTGATAGTACAGATCAGCATGATTTTTATTGTGGGAATGGGACGGCATGGGAAGGGTCTCACCTGAACAAAAGGCCTGGCACGGCCACCGTTAATCAAAGGTATCCAGGAAAATGGATATAAATGAGTGAAAGGCAAAAGGATTTAGACAGAACACAATGCATCTGCAAGGCATCCCTGCCATGAGAGGTAATCTCTGTATTGAGGAGCAACTGTTTACTTTTAAGGCTGTAGAGCTTTTAATTGACTATTATGTATCATCACTCTTTGATTTATGCGTAATATGAAATGACTTCCTATAGAGGTGTATGCACTTTTTTGATTGTGAGAGGCATGCTCCTTGTATTACGCAGGATGGCTTTGCAAAGCCCCAAGTGTTCGGATGGTATGTGGGATGGAGTAATGCAATCTTCCCTTTGACATTTCGTGCCTTTTGTCTTCTAAACCTCCCCAGTACAAATGCTTTAACAATAGGCACTGATTACAGGAGTGCCATGAAAGGACCTGCGTTATGAGAGAAGGCAAGTCAGGAAGGAGCTTACAAAGCAAGGAGACATAATTGTGACAAAAAGATGATGACAATGAATATGCTGGGAATAAATGACTCCCATTGACATCGCTGAGATGGGTGGTGGGAAAATTTGCACAGAATGATTTTTTTCCCCCTTTTTGGGCCCACCTCCAGGTCATTTAGGCCTAGTCCTTCATTGAAAAAGGGACACTAAAAAGGTACTGGGGAGATCAGAGGTTTTGATGACTTAAGTCAGGGTGGATTGCATTCTCTGATCAGTAAAAGGAGCTCTTTTGGGTGGGGGGAAGAATCCCTCCATGCTCTTTGGATTAAAATAAGGAAGACAGAGAATGTGGGGTGGATGTTCTTAACTTTTTCTCACACGTACACAAAGACAAGGTGTATGGAATCCAGGTTTGTCATCCCTTATCATTTTCAGAAACACTTCTAAATGAGGAATTGTAGGAAGCCCTGTGGGGTGCTGTATCAACAGGTCCTCTCAGGTTGTTAATTGGTCAGTTTGGATTTCCTTCTTTGGGAATGCCTCCCTGCCTGAAGAGAAGTCTAAATCTCAGAATCCTGATGTGGTCCTTCTTCCCTTCCCCTGTTTTTTTCTTTACATGTGTAATTGGATTCCTGTGTATCCAGGACTTGAGTGTTATTTGAAATGTTGTTGGCCCATTTCTGAGGAATATAAACAATATTCTATAGCAAACCATTATATCATGCTGGGATCATCGTAGAGGTTGTAATTCTCAACCTCCCTCACACAATAACAAAAACATTCCACAAATGCTGTCTTTTATGTGCTGCACCCCCTTCCACCATTTACTGGCTCGTGGAGAGTGGGTGGGTTGCGGCAGAGGAGCGTCCAGCTGTGCACTTGTAGCTGAAGGCAAAGCAGTGGGACGTCCTCTGGGATCTCCTCCGGATCCTCTGGAAGTCCTGAAGTATTGCAGTGTTATTACGCATCCACCTGCAGGCATGTAGCTGGACACCTTTCTGCTTCTACTCTCTTACTTGCTCTTTATCAACCAGTAAATGGCTGTATTGAAGGGAGTCCAAAATGGAGAAGGTGGGTTTTTGTGGGCTGAGAGAGGAGGGGGCAGAACTTTGCACCCCAACTCCTGATGCAGGACCTTGGCCAAAGTCATCTTCTGCGGAACAGCGTGTTCCACTTTTTTTCGGTATTGCCCCCTGCTGGTAGGCTCCCGGAGTGGTTTAAGTGTACAGTGGATATGGGGTCACAGTCAAAAAGAAGGAGGATGCTAAAAAGAGAAGGTGCTAAAGAGTAAGTGATGGGGCAGGAAAAGAGAGGCAAAGAGAGGAAAAGCAAACTTAGGTATTAGTTCTTAAAGTTAAATGATTCTTGTAATGATGAGCTGGCATGGAAACAGTTTTGGGAGAGGCACTGGCAAAAGGAGCTGGCCTTTCAGCAGAGCTGGTGGAATGGCCCTGCTTTCTTACTCTTTCGGCTGCGCTCTATCATTTCCTAATGTGTCCATTTCCCCAGTATGGTCTTTGTCAGGCCCATGAGTGGATTTCTTCACTTAATGTAAGTAATTGTACAGCACTTTTAATTTTGTGGCTGAAAGAGCATCTAGAACAGACTTCTTCAACCTAGCACCCTCTGGGTGTGTGTTGACTACAGTTCTCGTCATTCCCAGTCCGCACACCGTTATGGGCATACTGCCTGGAAAAGACAGGCTTTATAGTCCAAAGTTGTAGATTGAGGAAGTTTTGTGGGATCCCATATTTTTTTTATTTATTTTATATATATATATATATATATATATATATATATATATATATATAAATAAATAAATAAAATAAAAATATAAATATAAATAAAAATAAAAATAAAATAATTAAATAGTACTACATTTTTTTACAGTACACTTTTTTGGGTGTCTAGATGAGGAGAGCAAGCCATGTTCTTAACAAATGCCTTTGGAACTCCTTTCAGGGATTGTGGGGGGATTATTGATCATCTGACTATCAGAACACTAGATATGGTTGGTTTTGTTAATACACTGTGTGTGCACGCTCTCTTTTCTTTCAACTGCAGGCCTCGACCATGTTAAGAGCATCATTAGCTCCTGTGTAAGTACTGCTTTTTTTAAGTTTAATGTTCCTTGTTTTTTACCTTAAAAAAAGTAGTTGGGTTAGTAGAGAAGTAGCATACTGAAACTGAGAAGCAGTGTGTTTGTTTTAATTTTTGTGGGCTGCCTTGAGTCCTAATACTAGGAAAACCGTGTGGTATAAATGAATAATTAATACTAATAATTATAATAAGGTTGAGTGTCTCTTATCCGAACTGCTTGGGATCAGAAGTGTATCATATTTCAGGCTTTTTTGAATGTTGGAATACCTGTATTTGTGTATACATAAAATACAGTATTGTATGGGAGATCTCCAGGGAGCCCACAAACAGACAAGCGGGAACGCTGCAGCTACTGCTTTGCACTTAGCACTACACTTGGATTCCCACCATTTCACAGACCCTTGTGTCTCTGTTTAGCCTTGCATCTTGTTTGTTTGCTACTTATGTTGTGTATGAGATGCAAGGCTGGAGAGAGACTGAAGATCTGAGGGACGTATGAGCGGGAGCTCTGCAGGCACTGCCTCGAATGCAGATGTGGGTGGGTGGGTGGCAGCAAAAAGTTTTGGGTTTTGGAAGTTTGTGGATTTTGGATTTCTGGAAAAACGATACTCAACATAATGGAGGTACCTTTCCTACAACAGTCGAGACTGACAGTTCTTTCTACTGTAGGAAGGCAGGAAGAGGGATCAGGAGCACTTTCACGTTACTGCTCCCATTCTTGCCAATGGATTGGGGCCAGGTTGTACTCCCCTTTACAATGAAGTTCTTCCTCAGAAGGTGGATATGCAGTCTCTAAGTGTCCCTGGGTCCTCTGGTTGATTACAGAGGCCAGAACATGATTGCTGGCACTTCTGCAGTCCCAGAGTAATGCACATCTACTGTGTGCATTCCTGGATTACATTGGTGGGGAGACATAATAATACTGAGTTGAAGTGTTGCCCTGCCAGCAAAGACAAAATGCTGCTTGGATTCTCTGGCTGTCATGGATTGAGTCACAGGGAGCGGTCAGAGGTCAAGGAGTGGAGCCTGGCAGGTCACGGTGAAGTCCAGCTAGGCAGGTGCATAGAAAGTGAGCACTAATGAGTGTTTTAGGGTTCAAGCTATCTGAAGGCCAGTATCTTCCTATGGGAACCTGCCAAAGCTATTTTGGAGAAGTCCTTTTCTTGGTCCGACCACCTTCACAGGCACTTCTGGTGGGAACACTGGAGAGGGCCTTCTCAGTGACTGTTTGTAGGCTTCGGAACTCCCTCAGTGGGGAGGCTAGGATGACTCCCCCGTTGCTGTCCTTTTCTTGGCAAAGGAAAACCTTTATCTTCAGAATGGAAAAAAAATGGTGTATCTGTTACTGTACTTCTTTGGACAGCCGTCTGTACAGTTGCATAACTCAGATTCATAGTACACTGCAGATGCTGTTGAGTATGTGCCTTTCCACTTAACTTCCCTATCTATAGATGCTGTGTTGGTTGCTCTGAGCAGGAAGGTGGGAGTGAGTTCTCCTTGAAGCACATAGAAGGAGCCAGGCAGGCTCTTAGCAAAACTCTAGGCTAGATGTAGAAGTTCTAGAAGGGTGGTAGTCACAGACGTGTAATACTTGCATATGGCTAGTGAGGTTGCCAATCTGAAAACTGCAATAGTTGCGTAAAAGGGGGAATTTCATCAGATGTAGCTGGCCATGCATCCAGGTGACAGGCAATGCCTGCTCAGATTCCCTCTTCTTCACAGCTGTTAAAGGTACAGGAGCCTTCTCCAGTTTTCTCTGTGGCAGTACATGACCATGTAAAGAGCTGCAGCCACAGGTGGCGATCTGCCTCTACTTGGCATAGGGTTTCTATCACTGAGGGCATTAGAGCCAGTTTCTGTTCTTCCACAAATGTGTCACTGAAGTGGGAACAGGGGAGTTCACTATATTATTCATGAGTGCTTGTTTCTTTATTTGTTAAATAGGAAAATACAAGAAGTGCCACTTTTGCCTTCTTTGGATTATGAGAAGCTAAAGAAAGATCTGGTGGATGGCAGCGACCGTCTGAAAACCTTTCTGCTACAGGCATTGCGCTGGGTAGGTGAGCTGAAGAATGGGTGGGTGAACATGCTTTAAGCAATTAGACATTGGGGCGATGCAAAATGCCAGGTTCCTGAGATGAATTCTGCTCCTTTGCTGATTTTATTTGTATTTTATTTATTAAATTTGTACCTTGCCTTTCTCCTCCAAAATGGGATTCAGGGTGGCCCTTTGCTTGCTTCCAAGCTCAAAATGTTCTGGAGTGTCTGAATTCTGCTTGCTTTGGTCTCATCTTTTTTCTTGACTGTGCACCCATGACCTTTTGACAAGAAGAGGAGACATTCACATGTCATGCAACTGGACATCATTTGTGAAGCTGTAAGGGAGGGCTGCTTAAGATAATAATGCAGAGGCCTTTAATGATCTAGTGCTGCTGATGTTAAGTCTGAGCTGTAGAGCTCGATTGGTACTGCTTCCTAGAGTGTCTGCTTTCCCCAGCAATTGTTTAGTCAGTTTGGAAGGAATAAGAAAAATGGATGACCCTGGGGCTAAGGTGGATTGAAACTGAGTTTCTTTGGCTGCTGAGTTCTGAGTCCAG
Organism: Cyclura pinguis; assembly: GCA_030412105.1. Lineage (NCBI taxonomy): Eukaryota > Metazoa > Chordata > Lepidosauria > Squamata > Iguanidae > Cyclura > Cyclura pinguis. Next base: position 5,692,463 of record CM059601.1, read on the forward strand.
TACCAGTGTCTGCACTGGTATTACCACAGAAGATGGTTTTCTGCGAGAAGGAGATGAGGGCAAAGTATTTCCTTCTCCTTGTGTCTAAACATTTTCTGTAATTGCTACTGATTCACAAATACTGCTTGTGCTTCTTTCACAGCGTTTGACAACCTCCCATCCTGGTGAGCAGAGGGACACAGTCCTGCAGGCTTATATCAACAATGACCTTTTGGATTGCTACAGCAGTGCCCAGGTTAGCAGTGGCAGGTCTTCATTTAATCACTAACAGAATACACAGCTAACATACACGAAGCTTAAAGTTTCATGGAACTGTAGAGTTGGGAGGATCAACTAGTCCAACTGCTGCCAGTACAGGAAGTCCACAGTTAAAGCATCCCTGACCAGATGTCTATCTTGCTTCTGCTTGAAAATTCCAATGAAGGAAAGTCCACCACTTTTCAAGGCATTGTGTCTGTTCCACTGGTGAACAGCTCTTTACTGTCAGGAGGTTCTTCCTAATGTTGAATTAAATCTCCTTTTTTAGAATTTGAATCCATTGGTTCAGATCTTACCCATTATAGCAGCAGAAAATGAGTTTGCCCTATCTTCTGCATGGCAACTTTTTTTAAATACCTGAAGACAGCTGTAATACCACCTCTCAGTCCTTGGCTTTCTTGTTCACTGATCTCTTAGCCCAGAACTAGTAAAAACCTGTGACTTTGAGGTGAGGAGAGTTGGGTTAAAGCCTTGCTGTCGCATTTCAGTCACAGCCAATGTCTTTTGGACAGAAGGTGCCCGTCTGAAATGTTTTGTTTCCACTTCTGTTTGTTGTTCTGTGTGCCATGTGGAATATAGGCTTCATAAAGAACTGTGTGGATGGGTTTGTTTGTGTAACAAATCTTCAGTTCTTTGTATATCTGCAGATTGGGGGTCCAGAAGCTGTTCGGCTTTTGTACTGTCAATTTCCTCCACATCCAAGCATAAATGAGCAATTGAGAACATTCTGTTCTCAATCTCATTGCAGGCAGGCAGGCAGGCAGGCAGGCAGGCAGGCAGGCAGGCAGGCAGGCAGGCAGATTGTTTTCCTCATTTCAGCATTCACCCAGAGAATGGCAGAGTTTTCCATAAAGGGTTCCTTTTCTCTTTCAGAGAAGTGTGCTAATGCTGATACAATCAAAGAGTGAGGTGGTTCGTCAATATACAGCCAGGCTTATTAATGCATTTGCTTCACTGGCTGAAGGTAAGGGATGAACTGCAAAAATTGCTGCTTTTCTGGCACTGTTGGCCTGTGTGTTTATGTCTGAGATGTTCAGAGAAGGATCAGGTGTTTAGATTCCAATGCTGGAAAGTACGTTGGGCAGCCAGCCAGCCAGCCAGCCAGTTTGATGCTGTCATAGAAACAAGTAGAAATTGTTTTTAAGGACAAGCAAGAGGCCAGCTCTTCTCCCCAATTTCATTCTTCTCTCTGCTTCTTCTAGGTCGACTTTACCTTTCCCAGAATCCCCGGTTGCTCCGAATGCTGGAAGAAAGATTGAAAGCTGAAGACAAGTATTCCCTTACCCGAGAGAATGTCCTAGGGGCTTTGCAGAAACTCAGCCTTAGGTGATGAAAGCAGTGGGGCCCTGCTGACAGCAGGAAGGGAGGTGTAGGCTCATTGGGCTGCATTCAGAGTGAAAGAAGAGCACTTGATTTTCATACAGCTCTCATCAAAATCTTCCAGAGCTGATGACTGCTGATAGCCATATCACTTAGAGATGAAGGAGGAGGAGGACAATGACTAAGACTTTGCTGGGCCTGGTTTGCTCAGCTTCCCTCCCCTATCACCTCTTAAACCTTTCCAATTTTTATCATGCCCTGTATCTCATCTTGTGCTTAATAAGTATCTTTAATTGGACATTCTTTTTTCTTAAAGACTCAACTGATACACAAGTTGTATTAGAGACAAGGCAGCGCTATTTTTTTGCAAAATTTAAACAGATTCCTTACGTAGATGTAACATGTTAGTTTTATCAGAGTAGCAATGTCTGAGATGCTAAAACAAACATACACACACACACACACGTGTGTGTGTGTGTGTGTAATGTCAGTGTATTTATTGAAGTGATTAAGAAGCAGAGCTGAAAAATATATATCAAGAGCAAAATGTTTTGGCTTCTGCCTTCCTCAGTGGCCAGAGATGAAACTGAGCTACATACAAGCAGTTTGGAACACGATGTTGTCAACATTCTTAGGGGATGATTGCGTTGTCTTCTTAAGTTGAGCCCCTGTGGTGTTAGAGCGTTTAGTCTATATATCCAAAAATTCTCCTCTTTGTCCAAAATATCTGAAGGAGATGGCACCTCAGTGCCAAACAGGGACAAATCAGAAAGGCTATGATGCTCTGAGTTGAAATGCCTGGCCACTGGTTGCTCTAGCTTCCTGGTTAGGATAGCAGACTTACGGTTTCTGAAGCATGTATTCCGATCTGTGGTTGTTTTGCCCATGACATCCTTTATGCCTGCATTGTCACATAAAAGGTTGCAGGACTGGAAGGTGATGTGTTGTTTAATATAATAGGTCAGCAATCCAGGATCACCCTCTTGTGTGATTCAGAGGGTTGCATCACTTGTAAAAACCTTAAGAAGACGGTTACTTTTAGAAGCACAGTGACTGGCAGGACTTACTATATTGTGCCAGTATATATGAGAGCTAGTGTGGTATAGTCGTTTGAGTGTAGGACTGTGATTCCAGAAGACCAGGGCTCAGATCCCTCAGCCACAGAGACCCACTGGGTGACCTTGGGCAAGTCACGCTCTCTTAGCCTTAGAGGAAAGCAGCAGCAAACCTCCTCTGAAAAAATCTTGCCAGGAAAACTTAGAATAGGGTCACCATAAGTTGGAGTCAGCTTGATGGCACTGGGACCTGGCATGATGTTACTAGTTTGAGTGTTGGACTGGAGCTCTGGGAGACCAGGATTTGGATACTGTTCAGCCATGGAAACCAAGTGGGTGACTTTGAGCAGTTCATACTCAGCCTCAGAGGAAGGCGGTGGGTAACTTCCCTCTTAAGTGCAGGAGCTGTGTTGTTCTTTTGCTGTGGCAGCAGCTTCATAACTGAGGGGGGGGGAACAGGAGCAATGCCCTTTAGGCATGTTCAGCGAAGCAGGGGAAGAGCTCTTCCCACCTGAAATGTCTGCTCTAAAATGTTCCATTGCAGACTCGGTACAGTTGCAGATCTTTATGCAGGAGAGCAAAGATGACTGTGCATACGTCATAAGTAACCATAGAGAAGCAGTGTGCTGTTTTACTTTATAAGACATTAAGTACCTTTGTTGTCATAACTTATAAAAAATGGCCTTCAAATTCGTTGCAGTTAGATTTCTCAGGACGTTTTCTTTCAGCCAGTCTGACTGCTTACTTGTCACATACAGACCTTTTTCCCATTTCTTCTGATACGGCAATGATTCCTAGAACAATTTCAACTCCTGATAGACTGTACATGTTTTACCAGTTCAGCCTTCTGCTACCATACTTCCCCGTTAGATAGTGTTCGGATTGAACCATATCTTCTAGTCAAAATGATTAATTAACATATGTCTAATGTGAAAATATAGGTCTATTTTAGAAGCAGACAAGTTAATTGTATTTATAACTTCTTCAAAAGAGGAAAAGGTTTTGTCCTTGTAAAAGTATCCCGGTATATGCAAACTATTTTTAAGCCAGTTGGAAGCAGAGACCATTGCCAAATCTTATGGCGCGAGATTTTGTAAGTTAATTTGTTTTCTTTTGATTAATTCTTTACATTCTTTTGATTGCCCTGAGCTTGCGACCCATCAGTTCTATTGAGTATGAATATGTTACATGAGAGAGAGAGAAGTAGAGAAGGGCCTTGACAGAGATGATTAAGGGACTTTGATGTCAAATCTAATTGATCCCTTAGCTCCTTGGAAATACAATGCAATTACAATGTAGAAACTGACAACATGTTGTCTTTTAACAGTATGCCAAACTGTTGCCTGAGCTAGGGCACTTCACCCCTCCCTAATGATAGGACTGGCCCTATATTTATATGCCCACAAAGGGTTTGCATTTGTTGCACTGTAGGATCTCTTCACCACTTCCATTCCATCTTTTAGCTTGTCAGGGTCATTGTAGGGGAAAAAGGATGGCTGCCCCATCAAAACATGGAGGCAACCATTTCTTCCTATATAATTATCCAGAAAGGCTAGAATGAGCTACAGCTGCTTTCTGAAGTGTGCTCGAAAGCAAATTGGCATCCAGCACTAAAATCAGAATGCGTTGTTCCAGAGAGTAGTTTGGCTTCTGCGTTTTGCACCAATTGAAGCTTCTGAATGCTTTTGAAATTCAGCCCTATGGAGAGTATGTTGCAGCAATCTAAACTGATTGTAGCCACAGCATATATGATTGTGTTCAGCTTCTGAATGTACATTTGAATGGTTTCCAGCTTCTCCTTCATTTGCAGCAAAGAAGTATGATTGCTTTTGGATTATGGTGAGTGATGGGTCCCTTGTAGCTGGCAAAAAGAAAAGAAAAAGGCGTGCAGCAGTAGCATTTTATCCAAGACAGAGTAAGCTGGGCAACTGAAGAGTTAAATTTAGCCAGGAGCCTGTTTGGTGAAAGGGCCAAATAGATCTAGACAGTATGAACCTAGCCAATAAAAGCCTCTAGAAGCCATAAATGCATCACTTTATTAGCTCTTTTTATGTGCCACGGTTTATTTTAAACATCTGAAGAAAGGGAGTGAAAGGTACATGACATCAAAAGGTGATAAGGTTTTTCAACAAGCCCAGTGAAACATTAACCCTGTTGCTATCACAAGGATTATTTATGGCTTCACAAAATCTTTTTATCAGTTCTTCCTGGCTCTGGTTTCCCTCTTCTTGGCCAGATAATTGACTTTGGGCCATTTCAGAGATCCACGTTGTTCACAATCAACACACCACGTGTTCATTTTTCTGCAGTTAGTGCTTTGAGCAGTCTTGTGGAATGCTTCCATCTGTGGCAGGATGGAAGCATGGCACAAACTAGTTTTTGAACATTTTTCTAGGACATGGGCCTAAACGCAGTCACTTATCCCAAGTAGAGTAGACTCACTCTGACCTATGAAATTTACTTAATGAAATTTACTTCTGCAGTTTGACTTTATCGTTTGCTGTGGCCAATGGGATGTTCATCAAACTGCAGTTCTGATAAAGGCAGCAAATTAGAAAGACCAATCTTATGCTATAGGGCAGTTCTTCTCAAGCTGTTTGATGTGGCAGGCCAACTCTCCATCCCATGTATCATGTTTGTGCCAAGTTTTTGTGGTGTTTTCTTTCTTTTCCAAGACCACCTGCACGGAGAACATGGGCACTGCCGGTAACATGTTAGTTCTGCAGTCTCAGCCCAGCCTTGTCCAAGTAACCAGCAAGCTTCGTGGCTGCGCTGAGGTACCTGCAGAGTTTGGGATTGGTGCCTTAGTTCTCTAATCAATACATTGTCATTCTTCTGTGAGATCATGCTGGCTGGTCATCAGTTGAATGTTTTTGTTACTGTCTTTGAATTGACAGGCGGGCTTTGCAGTCAGCTATGATCAAGGATGGGCTCATACTATGGCTGGTGGAGGCTTTAAAGGATACAGACAGCATGTCAGATTACACCCTGGCCTACTCGGTTGCGTTGCTCATGAACCTTTGCCTTCGCAGTGCAGGTATCTAGCGCGGAGCAGTTTATACAGAAAAACAGCATAAACACAAGTCTTGGGAGGTAGCGTGCTGTATTAGTTTGATGGTTGGACTAGAGCTCTGGGAGATTAGGGTTCAAAACCCTGCTTGGCCATGGGAACACAACTGGGGCAAGTCACACTCTGTCAGCCTCAAAAGAAGGCAGTGACCAAACCTCCTCTGAATAAGCCTTGCCAAGATCCTAGGATAAAATTGACGTAAGTTGGAGTTGACTTGAAGGTATACCACGGCGGCAGCGGCAGCAACATGCAAATCTTGGTGTGGTTTCCAACAAACATCAGTGAGGTTTTCATTGATTTTTCTTCACACACAGGAAAGGGGCAAATCTTATCCTTGTTCCCAGAGTCTAAATTGATCTATTCACACACACTTAATTTTAGCTATAACCTTTTACGTTTGGATGTGACTTTCTTGTAGTTTGCCCTCCCCTGTTTGCTAAGAGTAGGGGCACAGGACCCCTGAAAAATCGCAAATGTCAAAATGTATCTGTCTGTGGGAAGGGGGCTGAGGTGTGAAGGGGAGAGCGGGCACCCAGGGTCCAAACCAGATTATGGAAAGAAGAGGAAAAGGGGGTGGATCAGCATGGTGGCCCTGTATTTTCTCTCTGTCACCCATCTTCTCCCTCCAGTGTGTGTGGGGCATTGGAAGAGGGTCTGTGGTGCTGAGAAATTCAGGCTGTGATCCTTCCTTAGCTGGCCAGGCAGCAGCTGGTGGAGGAGGACCAGAGGCAAGTTTTTAAAGGGCTGAGCAGCCTGATCAGAGCTGCTGAGAGAAAAGGTTCCTCTGGAAAAAAGCACTTGAAATTGGGGTGGGGGTGGGGGGGCAGGAGTTGGGGAAACTCACAGACAAATCTGTGAAAATGAATCCCGCCAACGTGGAAGTCCAACTGTAATTTTCCTCTCCAGATGGTTTTGAGCTTCTCTCTTTGAGGATGAAGTCATGAGTCAGATGCTTCAGATTTGCAGAAGCCTTTTATGCTCGTGACTCATTTTCCAGTTCCTGATGGCTATTTGATTAATAGCTATTAAAGGTTATTTTGAGATAAGACATACCTGTCAGTAACAGGTGGTTGCTTGGAATGCAGAATTTTGACTCACGAGAATCCCATGTTTTATGTCTGACTTTCTGCAGGGAAGAAGAGGTGTGTGAAAATTGCAAATGAGGTACTTAAGGTTCTCTCAGATCTTCTCGGCCATGAGAACCATGAGGTATGTTTATAGATAACTAGGGAATTATTCCACCTTTTTCTTGGTCGATGTTAATGACTTCATTTCTCATTTGAATGAAACATTTGACAAGTAGATACTACAGTCTGTTGATTCTGTTTCATGCCAAGCTCCATGCAGCTTTCTGAAAAAACATGAAGTTTTCTGATCCATCCAAAAGTGGACAGAAATGTTCAGGATGTCAGCCTAAGTCTATGTATAAAGTTAAGTCAAAATCAGTTCATAAATGTGCACTCTAGAACAAATAAATACAGAAATTCAAAGAGTATATTCAAGAAGGATCCAGTGTAATTAACAGATTGGGTCTTAAAATGTACTACAACCTGTACTTTGTTTCGGTCTCACTAGATAACAACCCAGGCTTGGTAACTCTGTTATGAGGTGTCTAGATTTGTACAGCATAACAAAGAAACACAAACACTTTATCTTGTCGTATAGATATTTGCAGGTGTAGGAAAAGGATCAAAGGATGACTCACAGCTTTTAGAAATCAAAACAGAGTACATTTCATATTTGTTGCAAATAAAACCCTGAGCTTTTGGCTGTGTCTGAAAGATACTTGATGGCCAATTTAAGTTCTTCATCTCATAAAATCATCTACAAAGGCTCTCTCCCCCTCCTTCCTCCTCAGAATTCTCCAGTGGTACCTCAGAGAGGAATGTGTGACAGCTGTGTCATTCTAATCAAGCTCTTTTGGATCCCAGACTGCCAGTTCCTGGGATTATGTTAAATCCTTGCAAAGTATTTCTTTGAACCTCAATTGGATCCTGAGACACACAGCTCCTTGTCCTGCAGGCTTTCTCCAGAAAGCCACATGTGGATCTCCTGATTCCAGATTTTCAGCATCTGGAGAAGTCAAAGCATGCAGTCATCCACTTTCCACATGTTCAGAGGGGTCATTTATAAACTGAAGATGCTGTATTAATAACAGTTCTTCAATACCGTAACAGTACATTGCTGGCTGAGCTTTAGTAATGGGCTGGATGAGAATAATAAACTTTGAAATAATGAACAGGTGGCAGCTATTGCCTGGAATGCCTCTGACCAAATTCACTTGGTTTTCCAACTTGACTTACTGGTGAGAGGTGCAGATTTTCATTCATTCATTCATTCATTCATTCATTCATTCATTCATTCATATATAGCTGACTTCTGTGTTGGGTTACTGTAATCTGTCTCACGTGGAGCTGTTTATGATGACTCCAGAAACTCCAACCGATTCAAAATTCCTTTGCTATTCTTGACAACTGTTAAGATGGCACAATCATGTCACATCTTTTGTTATTAGTTTATTAAAACATTTGCATACCACCTAGGTTTTAGTTCCCTGTTTTTGAAGCAAGAGGGGAAAAGAGAACTGGTAGGAAAAATGAAGAAATGCTGATATGTGCTGAGAGGAGGAGGGACTGCTCAGCATCTACTTTGTTTCTGTCTTCTCTCAAGAGGAAAACAGTGGTCAACTTGGTAGAAACAAGGTAAAAGATTTGAGGATTCTGAGACCCAAGATAAGTAAAGAAGAGGTACAGAAACTTTAAATGAATTCAGGTCTTCAGGGCCAATGAGGTGCATCCAAGGACACTAAAGGAACATTGCGGATGTAATCTGACAGCCTCTGTTGATAATCTTTGGATATCCTCAGAGAATTGGCAAGGTCCTTGTAGAGAGGAGGCCAGAGGATGCTTTCCACATCTTCCAAAAGAAAACTGCTGAAACTGTTGACCGATCAGCTTCACATAGTAACAAGAGAGGTTCTAGAACAGGTCCTTAAACGCTGAGACTGTAAACGCTTAGGAAAGAATGCTGTGATTACTAGGAACCAAGACTGAATTTTTCATGGACGATTCTGACCAGGATGATGTTCTCATAGCTTAGAAAATAAAGGGAGTGCTGTGGATGTAGTGTATCTTAATTTCTGTAATGGTAAAATGTGGGTTAGACAATGCTGCTGGTGGTTTTGTAGCTGGTCGTTAGACTAAACCCAAAGAGTCCCTATCAATATAATCATCCCTCCACATTTGCTAGGGTTAGAGGTACAAGACCCCTGTGAAGGTGGAAAAACTGTGAATAACTCTAGGCCCTTCCAAACCACATTTAACACCCCAAAGAAGTATGATCACCATATTCAATCCACCGTGGATTCCTTTGAGGCATCAAGGTTCCTTCCCAAGGCAGAAGTGGGTGGCTGGTGGGGCTTCCTGCCACCTCCACTGCTGCCCCACACCGTTTTAAGAGGGACTTACAAGCCTTGTTCGCAGTTTCACAGTCTCATGAGGCTTGCAGTCCCTATTAAAAATGGCACAGGGAGGCAGCAGAGGGGACAGCAAATAATCCGTGAATAATCAAATCCGCAAAAGTGAAACCCGCAAATGTGGAGGGCTGACTGTATTCACATATTACCCAGGAGATAAGTTGGGTTCTTTGGGATTCTGTCCTGGGCCCAATGTTGTTCAACATCTTTATAAATGACTTGGGTGATAGAACACAAGACATTGTCGTCAAAATTGCAGATAGCATCACAGGGAGGGAGAGTTGATGTCTGAGAACACAGAATTCAAAATGATTTTGTCAGAGAACTGGTCCAAAACATGGATTTTAATAGGAATATAGATAGAGAAGAAAAATCATTTGCACAAATATAGGATGGTTTGTACTAATATAGGATGGGTAACACCTTGCTTGACAGCTATGCACCTAAAAAAAAAATAGGGATCTTAATTAAAACTAAGCTAAAGCCAAACATGAATCAACAGTGTGAGGTGCCAGAAAAAAAAAAGTTGGCGCATTTAGTCTAAATCAACAGAAATGTAGTGTTATGTTCAAAGGAAGTAATAGGACCATTTCATCTGGAATAGTGTGTCCGGTTCTGGGCACCACAGTTTAAGAATGATGGCAAGCTGATGTGTATCAGGAGAAGGATGACTAAGATGGAAAAGAGTCTAGAAGCCAAACCCTATGAGGCGTGACTGAGGGAAAAAAATATATTTAGTCTGGAGAAGACTGAGAGGTGATGTGATGGGAATTTTTAAATATTTGAAGGATTTTCATGTTAGCAATGAAACAAGCTTGTTTTCTGCTGGTCCACAGTGTAGGACCTGGATCATTGGTTTCATATTACAGTAAGTGAAATTCCAACGAAATGTTAGAAAAAACCTCCTGATGGGAAGAGCTGTTCGAGAGTATAATGGACTCCTTTAGAAGATGGTTGACTCTCTTTTGTTGGAGGTCTTAAAGGAAGAGGTTGGATGGCCATTTGTCGTGGATGCTTTAGCTGTGGAATCGACACTTTGAGGTGGTTTCCAATGGCAGTTCTATGATTCTGTGAAAATCAGCTATAATCAATCATTTTTTAAAAAATAGAAACTCAAAACAGTGGTTAAAAAACAAATATACAAACAAACAAGAGATAGCTAACATAGTAAATGCATCTATCAGATTTAAGACTTGCCAGCACAGATGGATCTTTAACTGGTACCAAACTGCCAGCAGGGAAGGCAACTCTCCTCAGGTGGAGAGTTCTATGGTCTGGGTACAGCATTCGCATTAGTTACCCCTCAGGTGATGGCAGAAAGTGCAGGAGGGCTTCCTCAGCTCATCTTGGAAAGGGCCAAGTTGGAGTCCCTTTAAAAATATCTCTCCCTTTAAGGATGCTGACTTTAAGACATTTAGCACTCATGAGATTTGCATTTGAGCCAGGGAAAACATTTGCTGTTATTTCAAGTATGTTGTCAACCTTCATATTTTTAGTTGTTTTTATTTACACGTGGAGTGCTTTGAGGAAATACAAATATTGTGGCTAAAACAAACATTATCTTCAAAGTGTTTCGTATTTTGTGTGTCCTTACTAATCCTCTAACAGGAAAGTTGATCACGCAAGAGGTTGAGGAGAGAAGGTCTCCTAAGACTTAAGTCTTTTCTTGAGACTGCTGCAGAGTGAAGTTTGACATGGAGACTTTCTGACTCGCTTTTAGCCCCTACACTGTGTACTGGGATGGGGAGAAGCAGTGGCACTTCAAGGCTGCGTACAGAAGGCTTTGTGAAGAAATGAATCTTGGGAAGTGACTGGGTAGAAGTGGGAGAGGTTGGGCAGCAGAGAGGCAGGTGTCTCACTGGGTTAAAAATATTCTCTTCCTTTGCAGATCCATCCCTATGTGAATGGGGCACTTTATAGCATCCTTGCTATTCCGTCCATACGAGAGGAAGCTCGAGCAATGGTGAGAGAGCCTGTCCTGCAATTTACTTTGTTAGCATAAAAAAATGAGAGAGCAAGTTAGCCAAAGATGAAAAAAAAAATAAAAAAAAAAAGCACTATGGAAATCCACAATTTAAAACTCACTTTTGAAAATTGTCTTCTCTTCAGTTGGTACACTTAGTTTTTAGGTTTCTTTTTCAGAGCTTGAAAAAGTTGCTTTTTGTATTAGAACTTTCAGAATCTCACAGCCACTGAGGCCAATCAGATTCTGGAATTTGTAGTAAGAACGCTTTCTCTTTTTCAGATTCTTTTTTTTTAAATTAGCAGTGAAGTAAGATTTTTCTTCAAAAGCTCTGATACCTCTTGAGATACTTGGTTTCTGCAGCAGTTTCATCTCACTGTGTCTCCCCCCCACTTCCATAGACATGCTCAGGGAAACACGGCGCTCACACGGCAGTATGGGCACAGCTTCCCTGCAGATGCTATCTCCCGTAACTCCCAGGCATGATGCCACCATGGTCAGAGGTAATAGGAGTTGTAGTCCTGTAATATCTGGATGACCACAGGTTCCACCATTCTTACCATGGTGTCATCTCAGCATGTTTGTGGCACCCATGAAGCAGAGTTCATTCTGCCCCAAAGTATTTTCCTCTTGTGGTGATGGAAATTACTTCCAGTAGTTTCCATACTTCCAATGGTTGTATATTGGTATCAGCTCCTCCATTTCCCATTCCACAACTATTCCTGTGCCAGAGAAATTAACCACTCTGACTAAGCTAGATGCTTTCTACTCAGATCTTTCCATCTGGAAGAGCTGAAGCTCTTCCAAACTTGTTTGTTCCATTCCTTCAAAATTGGTTCCCTGGAATTGCTCAGTACTACTACTATAAATGCCAGTTTTGGGGAGGAGGTGGGAAAGATGATGACGACGACGACGACGACGATGATGATCATGACCATGACCATGACCATGACCATGTTAAATGGAAAAGAATTTGGCAGAGTTAATATTATGCATCTTTTTTGGCGGGATGTTTCTTCCCCCCCCTTATTATTTCTTATTGCAGTGATACTGCTTTTCATAGTGTTAAAGAAAGCAAACTAGGTTTATAAAATATCAAAGCGAGCTAGAAAATTAAGCTGTTTATTCTGTCTGGATGATTTAAAACTATATGGAAGAAACGGAATCAGAAACTGAATTCTTCTTGAATACTCTAAGAATATTTAGACAAGAGATCTCCATATGGTACATTATCAGACAAAGGGAATGAAGTTCTTCTTTGTGGTCTCTGTGCCTCACACATTGGGATCTTCGCGCATGTGCAGTAGTGTTCGGAAAGTTCCAGAGCTAAGCAGCTTGGCGGGAACCCCTCCCCCCTGCCCGTACTGAGCATGCTCAGTCCGCCAAGCTAACGGTTCCTCCTCAGTTTTCTTTTGTCTGCCGGCGTGTTGGCAGCGAACGGAAGGTTCTCCGGCTTAGCAGCTTCTTTGTGGTGTTTTTTCTCTTCGTTTTTCCTCGTTTCTTCTTGGACTTCTTTCGTGAGAATCCCTCCTATCTTCTTATGTCTTCTTTGTTTAAACTTTGCATTTCGTGTTGTTGAAAAGTCACCCTCTCCGACGGGCACTCCGAGTGCCGTTTTTGCCTTGGAGAAGCCCATAACGTACAGACCTGCCCCGTTTGTAAAGAATTCACGGTGCAGACCCTGAGGAATAGGTCGTCTAGGCTGAAGTCCCACTGTTGAGAACAGTCTCTAAAAATTAAAGAACAAGCGGCTGAGAACGCTGCCCTTTTTACTGCCATGGCTTCGTGTCCCTCATCCGCGGTGTGACCATCGACCACACCCTCGTCGGTATCGACGGCTGCGATACCGGCCGTGACGGTACCGGGCTCGGTACCATCCTCCTTGCCTCCGGTCTCTGTCTTGCCGCGTATTCTGAAGCTTTCCAGGACACCAGTTACCTCTGTGTCGTCGGGGAATGCCCCCGCGGGCTCGCAGGCTGCTCCACCCCCCAAGCCTCTCACGGTGGCCCTGCGGAAGCTGCCCTCTTCTTTGGATCCTTCGATGAAGGATAAGAAGAAGAAAAAAAAGAAGAAGCGTAGGTCACCTTCTCCGCGGCCAACCTGTCCGCCGATGCCCCCTCCAACACAACCTGTGATGGATACGGTTGGGGAGGATGGCCCTCCGGATATATCTGCAGAGTGCTACGATGCCCAGCTCCTGGTGGTTCTGTTACCACCGGCCTGGGATGACTCTTCGGCGCCATCTGATCCTCCCGTACTGTCCGCGCCAACCATGCTGCACAGTAACCCTCACCACAGGCTGGACCATCCGGATCCCTCTCTGGAAACTCCACGGGCTTCATCTCGGCACAGGGCATCTTCCCGTGACCGCGCTCGCAATAGCGTAGCGCGCTCTCAGGCCCGTACCGATAGACACCGATCCCCGTGGTGGCAGGAGGCCACCTCCGATCGTGGCAGGTCCAGGACGAGGATCGATTCACTATTCTCGTCGGCATCCTACATTGCATGGTACAGCCATGAACACAGGTGGTGAGAGCAACCGGGATCATATTATTCATATTCTCCGGCCTATAGAGACTGGTATCATGCAGACGTCCGTCACTGGTCCCCATATCGCCGTTGATCCTGATCGCCGTCTGCGGGCTCCCTGTACCGTCTGGCGCCCTGGTACCATCGGTCCCTGTCTCGGTCGAGATCCTGATCCCCCTACTATCGTAGGAGATCTAGAGACCGCTCGCCACACTACTGGCCAGTGTCCCCGCCTCCTCGGGTCACAGCTACTTTTTCGAGGCCAACCACGGAGGCTCCTCCATCACTCCAGCAGTCGACGATGGCGCTGATATGCACTCAGTCGATCCAGCACCTGATCCCTGCTGTTCTGCCGACACCATCCTCCATGGCACCACCTCCAGCTCTCCTACCATCGGTACTGTCTTCCTTACCATCGACGGTGACTGCTCCACCTCCACCGACTGCTGCATTGCCGCCTCAGTTGCCTCCGCCTTTGCACTCTTCGCGGTCCTATGAGTCAGACTCGGACTCTGGTGACTCCACACCTGACTCGCATACGTCTGTGCCACTGGCTTTTGGAGAACCCACACTGGACTTGGCACCCGAGGATGTCAAGCAGTTTTCTGACATCCTCCTCCGCATGGCCAACGCTCTCGGCCTCGATGTCTCTGGACTGGCTCCGACAGTACGGGACCCGGTATTCCATTATGTGGACACGCGCCTACCATCTGCAGCACTGATACCGTTCTTGCCAGTCTTGCAGGAGGTACTGAAACATCCTTGGGCCCAGCCAGCCTCCCGGCAGCCGATACCTCATTGCCTAGAGCACCTGTACAGGACTCAGAAGAAGGATGTCGACTTCTTGTTCAACCACCCAGTGCCCAATTCCATCGTAGTCAAATCCTCCCAAACCAAGGGCGGTAAGAGGGCACACAACACCCCACCCAATCGAGAGGGCCTCAGGTTGGACTCCTTTGGGAGATGTTTTTACTCGGCCTCCTCCCTAATTGCAAGGATCTCCAACACCCAGGTCTGTCTTGCCGCTTACCAACGTAATATTTGGGACAGATTTTACCCTCTGCTGGCCTATCTGCTGGATGATCATCGGACGAGCGCGATCCAGTTTTATAATGAATCAGTCACGCTGTCCAATCAGCAGATTCTGTCCTCCCGGCATGCGGTTGAGGGAGCAGCTTGGTTGATGGTGGGGGCGGTCGAAGATGTGCCCTCCGATGGACAGGGACTATTCCATTCTACAATGGATGACGCGATGAACCACCTTGTGAAGGCACGTCTCACGGCAAAACGGATGGGGATCCACCAAACACCGCAGTCCCATTGCAGTTTCGCTTCCCACTCTTCTTGGCGCAGATCGTCTTACACTTACTAATCTCGTTCACCGCGACAGACATCAACTCGGTCCTTGTTACCGTCTTCTGCCTGCAGACCCCTGCAAAGACACCAACCTTCTTCCAAAAAGTCGTCTGTGACGAAGTCAAGGGTTTGACTTCTACCTCAGGTTGCCACCACATCCACTCTTCCGCCTGCCTGCCAGTTTCATCGAACACCTGGGCCTGGCCCGTCATCTCAACGAATGGCGTCACATCACCACGGACTCTTGGGTTCTCTCCATCGTCCATCTTGGTTACGCCATTGAATTTTGAAGTATACCACCTCAGGGCGTCTACTATTCCACCCTGGCCAACCCAGCTCTGCTAGAGGAGATACAGTCCCTACTGCAGAAAGGAGCCATAGAGCAGGTCCCGCCCTCAGCCAGTACCACCAGCTTTTTCTCCCAGTACTTCACGGTACTGAAATCGGACGGTACCTTGCGATCGATCCTGGACCTCAGGGGGGTGAATTCGTACATTCTCCCCTGGAAATTCAAGATGGTCACTCTATCCTCCATCCTGCCCTTCCTACGATGTTGGGACTGGTTCGCCTCTATCGACCTACGAGATGCCTACTTCCATATCACAGTTTGGCCCCACCACAGGAGGTATCTGCGATTCGCGGTCGACGGCACCTGCTACCACTACAAGGTGCTACTGTTTGACTTGTCCACCACACCCAGAGTCTTCACCAAATGCATGGCCCCGGTGGTATCGTACCTCTGAACGAAGCGTGTTATGGTGTATCCCTACCTCGACGACTGGCTGTTGGTGGCGCCCTGCAACCAGAAGCTATACGGGGACATCCATCTCATGCTGTCTCTTTTGTCCCGCCTTGGCCTCAGGGTGAACCCGAAGAAGTCCTACCTTGAACCAACCTGAGTTTTGGACTTCATCGGAGCCACTCTAGACTGTTTCAGCCAAGGCCTTCCTTCCGTTGAAATGGGCCCACACTCTGCGCCGAGCTGCTACCGCTGTCCTCCACGCCCCTGTAGTCTCGGCGAGGAGGATCCAGCAACTTCTCGGCTACATGGTGACGACGATGTCGGTCACTTACCTCTCCCGCCTTCGCGCCCGTCCAATGCAACACTGGTTCATCAGGGTCTTCGACCCACTACTGGATGACCAGGACCTCCTCTTGCAGATCCCTCGACAGGCACGTCGTTCTCTTCTCTGGTGGCTCTCCCTCCAGCACTTCCTGTCGGGAATGCCATTCGTCGACCCGTGTCCTCAGGTCATGGTGACAACAGACGCCTCCCTCTATGGATGGGGGATGCATTGCGGCGATCTTAGGGTTCAAGGGCACTGGACTGGCCTAGAGACTCACCTGCACATCAATGCCCTGGAACTTCTCGCCATCCTGAAAGCGCTAACGGCTTTCTGCAATCTCATTGTTGGCTGCACAGTGCAAATCCTCTCGGACAACACAACGGCCATGTGGTATGTGAACAGACATGTTGAGGAGGGTGGTACCCGATCCACCACCCTCCTCAACATAGCCCTTCGTCTTTGGGACTGGTGTATACCGCTCCGGATTCACCCCGTTGCTGTCCACTTGGCAGGCCGGGAGAATGTCACGGCAGACACCCTCAGCAGAGACACCTCGTGCGACCAGGAACGGTCCCTCTCCGAGACCGCCTTTTGGGCGATAGTGGCCCAATGGGGCCAGCCATCTGTCGACCTCTTCGCCACCAGTTGGAACAGGAAGTGTCTCCGGTACTGCTTGAGAGCCGGCCTGGGTCGGGGCTCCCTCGGCGATGCTTTTCAGTTCCGATGGGACAAGGAACTTCTGTACGCGTTCCCGCCCTTCCCGCTGCTGGGCAGAGTGATCGCCAAGATCCTCTCCAATCGCACCGATGCCATCCTAGTGTATTGGCCGAGGCAGCACTGGTTCGGCCCCCTCTTCACGGCCGCTCGGGGCCAGGCTCTCAAGCTTCCATCGGTAGCAGACCTCCTCTCCCATTCGGACAGTCTCGTGCTGCATCCAGACCTCCCTCTCCTGTGTCTCCACGCGTGGCGGATAACCCCTTAGATGCTCTGACCGTACGGGACCTCCTCACTGCGGCCAGGAAGGCATCTACGCGTCGATCCTACCGTTACAAGTGGCAGAGGTTTGTGGCCTTCGCTGATGCTCGTCATTAACTTGCATGGCCTGTGGCCCTACCTACCGTACTGCACTTCCTTCTGCACCTTCGGGAACAGGGACTGGCCTTTTCATCTTTGAGGGTCTACCTCGCAACTATTGTTGCCTACCAGCCACGTGGTTCCCCCTCTGCAGCGCTCGTCCGAGATGCTACCCTTAAGCAATTCCTTAAGGGACTGCAGCATCTTTATCCACCGGTAACCCCACCGCTTCTGCCTTGGTCACTGTCCTTGGTGCTTTTGCAGCTGATGTGAATGCCCTTTGAGCCTATGGCCACCTCTGATGACAGGCTCCTGACCATGAAGACGGCCTTCTTCGTCGCTGTCACCTCGGCCAGGCAAGCGAGCGAGCTTACCGCGCTTCGGTCCGATGAGCCGTTCCTTGTCTTTCACCGGGACAAGGTGGTCTTGCGTCCAGACATCTCCTTCCTGCCCAGGGTTGTCTCCGATTTCCATCTCAACCAGGACGTCATCCTCCCTACTTTCTATCTGGATCTGACTATGCCTCTGGAGCGATCTCTCCCCTCGCTCGACACCCGTCGAGCTCTGGCCTTTTACATCCAACGCACTTCGTCCTTTCGCTGGACTCCTCACCTGTTCGTTTGCTATGGTGGTCGTCAAAAGGGCCAGAAGATGTCCACCCAAAGGTTTTCCAAATGGGTGGCCCAGACCATTTTGTTGGCGTATGAACTGGCTAACCAGCCTCCGCCAACTTTGCTCCGTGCCCACTCCACTAGAACCGTGGCCTCTTCAGTAGCTCTCCTTCGAGGGGTGGAGCTGCAGGAGCTGTGCCGTGTGGCTACCTGGTAATGACCTTTGACCTTCGTGCGCCACAACTGATTGGACTGCCGGGCTCGACGAGATGCCCGCTTTGGCCGTGCGGTGTTGTCTTCCGTTCTCTAGGACTGACCTACCGTCCACTGGTAAGCTACAATGTGTGAGGCACAGAGACCGTGAAGAAGAAGAACGGGTTGCTTACCTGTAACTGTGGTTCTTCGAGTGGTCATCTGTGCCCTCACACACACCCGCCCAGCCTTCCCCTCTCCAGGTCCTGCTCCGGCGGACTTCAAACTGAGGAGGGACCGTTAGCTTGGCAGGCTGAGCATGCTCAGTACAGGCGGGGGGAGGGGTTCCCGCCAAGCTGCTTAGCTCTGGAACTTTCCGAACGCTACCGTGCATGCGTGAAGATCCCAGTGTGTGAGGGCACAGATGACCACTTGAAGAACCACAGTTACAGGTAAGCAACCTGTTCTTCTTAGGCAGAAATGCGAGTTAAAGTCTCAGCCGTGATGGAAATTGCAAATATTTGGGAATGTCGTTGGTCCTCCACATTTCTCCTGCAAAAGTGGAAAAATCGCAAATATCAAAATGTGTGTGTGTCTGTGGGAAGGGGCTGAGGCATGGTAAGGAGAGTGGGTAGCCAGGCTGGCCCCTCCCGAAACTGCAAACCCCAGGATTCCATAGGATGTTGAAAGTGGAATAATCGTGCTGTAAGAGTGTAGTGCGGAAATAGCCCTGCTGAGGGTAGGGGGATGGATCAGCCTGGTGGCCCTATATTTCCTCTCTCTCACCCATCTCCTTCCTTGGGTGGGGGAGCATTGGGTGAGGGTTTGTGGTGCTGAGAAATTGGGCTGTCAGCCCTTATTAAATGGTCAGGAAGTGGCTGGTGTAGGAGGACCAGAGGCAAGTTTTTAAAGGGCTGCATGGCCTGATCAGAGCTACTGAGAGAAAAGGTTCCCTTGGGAAAGAAGTGCCTGAGGTGGGAGTGGGAAGGGGTCAGAGAAACAAATAATCAAATCTGTGAAAGTCAAACCCTACTGTATTACGAGTTGAGGATATTTAGCATAAGACAGTGAAAGAGATCACTTGTACTGTCTATATATAAAAAAGTATGTAAATCTTAAAATCTCAACAGTAAAAAATAATTCAGGCTGTAAAATCCTGGGCCATGCTAGTTATTGATGTAACACTGCAACTGTTGATTTGACTCAAGCAGAATTAGATGCACTAAATACAAAAAATTGGAAAATTATGACTGCAAATCATGTTTTACATCCTGAAAGTGACGTCGATTGATTATATCTCTTTCATAATATTGGTGGCTGGGAGTTATAACAGATGAAATAAGCTGTCAAAGAGGAGAAAAGATCCTTGAGTGAATCTATCAAAGAAAAAAATGGTACTAGATGTATGTAAAGAGAATTAATTGAATGTTGAATGTTGAAGAAATTAATGATGTATAGATGTGGTCTGTCATTTTGTGTTTTTGGTCTGTCTTGTAGTAAATGATTCCTGGGTATTAATCTTGCCTTGTCGATTTGTTTCTTCACCTCCTTAGGTGGGTATTGTAGTTTGAGAAATGGCTGTTGTAAATTCAAGAGTTTGGTGTGCTTGGTAGAGTGTGGCACTTGGAAGTCCATTGTGCAATTGCGCACTGGTGTCAAAAAAGTGAATTTGTTGTGAGGATCGTTCCAGGCTCAGGCTGATGGTGGGGTGGAAATTGTTGAAATTCTGGTGGAACTTTGCAAGTGATTGCTTTCCTTGTGTCCAAATTGCAAAGATGTCATCTAGAAATTTGTATAGGTAGTACAGATGAATAGCTGTGTCAGATTAGTTGATGCTGCCAAGCCTCTGGTGTAATTTGGTGCCTTCTTTTTACCAACGGTATTTGGGTTTCTGGGCTATTTCAAGGCTAAACTCTTACATTCTGAAGATTAAAAAGCATCCATGGTTGGTTCATTTCTTCTTGGGTGACAGAAACGGAGTTACAAATTTCCGTTCAAAACTGAGATGCGAAACATAAGGAGCTTTCCAACTCTAGTCAAAAGATGCTGGATTTACTTTAGCCAGCATGTACGCAAGATATGTGTGTGTGTTTTGCTAGATACATTTTCAGTTCTGCCTAGAAACTACAAGCTGTTTTTGGACTGATCAGAAATTGCTTTCTGATTCCTGGGACCAAAAGAAAGAAGGAAAGAAAGAAAGAAGGAAAGAAAGAAGGAAAGAAGGGAAGGAAGGAAGGAAGGAAGGAAGGAAGGAAGGAAGGAAGGAAGGAAGGAAGGAAGGAAGGAGGGGGAAAAAACCCCAAAACCTTACAAGGCTAGAGGTTAAAGTGACCTGGAAGTGACCTGGTGAGACGCAGCGAGCTGCCTTCTTGACACACAGCTGTTTACACCACACTTCAATGTTTGATGTCACCAGTTTGACAGAATGTGGAATGACTTCCAGCGTAAGGCAGCAGGGCTGCAGTGTTCACAAAAGAAAACATTGCCATTATATGCCTTGTGTGGCTCAGGGCTTGAGCACAGGTATCAACATTCTGGGTTGTGGATGTGCATGTGGGCAGTTCCCTGGGATGTGTAGATAAGTGAGTCTTTCTCAACCTTATCCATTAAGTTAAATTTTTAGGGCATGATCACAAGAGAAAACTGAAATTTGGTACACACATTCTCCAAGCCTCTGACAGCCAGGATGTTGGTCATAGGGTTGGTCATAGGGTTGTAAATCCATAGGGTTGGTCATAGGGTTGGGACTTAGAAGACCTAGGCCGTTTCCACCTAGGCCGCTCCCTAAACTGCAAACCCCGGGATTCCATAGGATGTTGAAAGTGGAATAATAGTATTATAACAGCCCTAGGCTCAGGTCTCTGGCTCAGCTGTGAAGATCACTGTAAAACCCTGGACCACTCACTAGCTCCCAGCTCAGCCTACCTCACAGGGTTGTTGTGAGGACTAAAATGGAGACTGTGCCCAAGTTCCTTCGACAATATGGTGGATATAAATGTAACTGATAAATAAACAATCTGAAATGGCACATCTCAACCATTTTTATTGGATGAAAATGATGTCTCCTAACAGCAGGCAACACCTTTTACCTGCGTTTGGATGCCACTGGGCACAAGCTTTATCTCCTAGCTTACCTTGACATCTCTGGTATTACCTAGTTTTCTCCCCTGCAAGTACAAACCAGCTTTGACCCTGCCTAGCCTCCAAAATCAGACAAGCTCAGTGTGTTCAGGGTGGAATTGTGTTATAATGAAGGATTATTTTCTGAATTGTTTCAGTTTCTTCAGGGCAGAATTACTTTCTATATGCTGCTTCACCGGGACAACATGTTAGTTATACTCTATTTAGTATAAGATAAGCAGATGTAAGTAGACACCACCTCTGAAATCAACATTTTGAATGCAATAAACTGAGACATCAAACCAAGATGGTATATAATTTCTGTATTTTCCTTTTTAGTGGCTTTTTACAGAACTTGTGGACCTTTTTTTCTTAAATGTAGTTCAATCTATCCTGTAGAAACTTTTCAAACCACAATAACCTGAGACTGACACATCCCATCAGCTTTGATTACAACAGGATTTCCCTCCAAGTTCAAAAGATTATACCTAAGTGCTTTGTTCAAAAGTTCGGCTGTTCTAAAGCTAATCTTTAGCATGTCAACAGGTGAAATTGGGAAATCCAACTCAACTTTGCATTTCTTTCCAGTGTCCACAAGAATAACAATGGTTGGAGACCAAAGTTGCATTTGCTCAAATGGTGACTTTTTGTTGTTCCTGTGTGCCTTCAAGTCATTTCTGACTTATAATGGCCCTCGGGTGAATCTACCACAGGGTTTTCTGGGGCTGAGAGTGTGTGACACACCCAGTCAACCAGTCGGTTTCCATGGCTGAGCAGGGAATTAAACCCTGATCTCTAGGGGCATAGTCCAGTGCTCAAAGAACTACACTATCTGGGTCTCAAACAGTGACTTGGTGAGTAGTATTTTCTGGCCTTTTAGATAACCAAATAGACTGGGCCGAGTACTACTGCATACCCTCCAGCATTTCACAGATGAAAACTGCAACAGGTAAAGGATATGGCCAGGCAACAAGAAGGCAAAAGTTGTTAGGGAGGAGGCACACACAAAACTATTTTAAGGAGAGAAATCCTGGAATTTATGTGCTGATTTAGGAAGGGCAAGATTCTGCCCCCTCCTTTGTATTTTCTTCTCTGAAATATCTTCTGTTCTGTTAAAAATGCATCGGAGTGCAGGCAGGAGGGGAGCACAGCCTGTTCTAAACATAGCCTCAGGGCTTTGGTGACAGGCTTCTTGCTTGTTTTTAGAGTGACCTTTTATTTTAAAGGGGTTTCAGGCCGTGGTGATGAATGGGTAAATGGACTGGTGAAGAGTTCTGGAAAAATACTTAGGTCTGCCACCTGGGCATGGGCTTCTCCACTAAATTCAAACAAGGAAAGTACTGAAATGTATTGTGCCAATGTTGAAAGAGCTACACTGGCCTCCTTTCCATTTCTGAGCTCACTTCAAGGGTCTGGTTAATGAGACAGGGTAGCCAGGGGTAGCTTGAAGGGCCAGGGTAGCTTGAAGGCAGCCTCTTGCTTGGACCTGCCCAGATATTAATGTTCATGACCCTTTTGCAGATCCCTCTTATTGCCAGAGGTGAGGTAGATGGGGATTCAGACAGGGCCTTTGCTGTCGGCACCCACCCTTGGATGATGACCCCAGAAAGGCTTACCAGTTCCTGAATCGTACTGTCCCACCTCCAGTACATTTCCACCTGTTTTCTTTCTGGCTGAGTTTTGATCATATGATTCTAGCAGCTTACCGTAAAATTGGACACGTTTTCTCTCTGGCTGATTTTTGATCGTATGATCTTGGCAGCTGTTTGAATCTTATCATAAAACTGCTAGAGAGGTTGCTGTATGCTTCCCTCTGCCCGAGTCCATAAATATTTGGAATAAAATAATCACTTCTGTTCTGCCAGTGAAAAAAAGGAAATAGGAAGAAAATAGGAAAAATTGAAGTCTCTTGAAGAGCCACCCAAAGAGAAGCTTGCCTTCTGTGTTTCTGATGATGAACTGGTCTAGCTGGGTTGTCTCCCTCTGAGTCACGCAGGTGAACCGCTCAGTCACTTCTGGTGCAAAGATGCAGCAGGCTTTTGGGCCCTCAGAGCAAACTTGCTTAGAATGGTGACAAAGGCAGATAGTTTTGTGTTTTATACAATCTAAAAGTAAAATGCTTTGGTGATCAGACATTTAGGAAACTTCTTCACCAGTCAATTTATGCAGATATTACTCCCCAGTTTTAGACTCTCTTAAAAGTCTGTTGTCACATTTCTTTTCTTTTTCTTAAGCTCCTAAAAAAAACATGAGATATCCCTTGCTTAATCTGGTCACCCAGAGCACTAAAGTCTGTTTAGATCCTCAGGAATGAAATTGATCAAGTCAAGATGATCAAAGGTCTGGAAACCAACCTCTCTGTAGGGTTAGCTTGAAGTGGTATGACAAACATCTTTAAATATCTGAAAGGATGCCAAGTAGAAGACGGAGTGAGTTTGTTTTCTGCTGCTCTAGAGACTAGAATGCGAACCAATGGTTTCAGTTTACATTAGGAAGAACTTCCTGAGGGTAAGAGCTGTTCAACAGTGAAATAGACTGCTTTGGAGAGTGATTGGATTCTCCTTCTCTGGAGGTTGTTAAACAGAGGTTGGATGGCCATCTCTTAAAAGTGGTTTAGTTGTGTATTCCTCCTTGGCAGGGGGCTGGACTAGAGGACCCTTGCGATCCCTTCCAACTCTATGACTCTATGGCCATTTCCACCCTACACTGTTACGGTGCTATTATTCCCCTTTGAACCTCCTGTGGAATCCTGGGGTTTGCAGTTCAGGGAGGGGCACTGAGAGTTCTCAGCCAGAGAGCTCTTTGGCCTCAATACACTGTGAACCGCAGAATTCCACAGGAAGTTGAAAGTGGAATAATAGCACTATGAGAGTGTAGGGCGGAAATGGCCAATGATGATGAGGGTTTTGGGTGCATGTGCCAAGAAGGCGTGGTCCCAGATCAGCCACGAAGACGTTTGCATACTGTGGTACTGTCCTGTTGCCCATGGTGGTGCCTCTGATTTGGAGGTTCATATTTTTTCCCCAAAGTGAAGTAGTTATGAATAAATACAAAGTGGCCAAATTTGATGGCTGTGTCTCGTGTGGGTGCATTCAGAATAGTATTTTGATGGCTTGTAGCCCATCCTGGTGTGGGATGTTGGTGTATAGGGATTCCTCATCCACAGAGGCTAGGATGATGTTCTTTGGGAGGTTGTGGAGGGACTGTCTTTTCCTCAGGAAATCAGTTGTACCTCTCATGGAACATCAAGGTCCTATGGCCTGAGAACTGAGTCCGTCTATCTGGATATCCCAACAGTCATGCGTCTAATACTTGAGACAGTAGGTCTTCCAGGATTGCCTTGTTGCTGTGTTTGAAGGGACATCATACGGAGGATGGGGCAAGCTTGTTTTCTTCTGCGTTAGAGACTAGGACATGGAGCAATGGCTTCAAACTTCAAGAAAAAAGATTCCACCCAAACATTAGGAAGCACTTCCTGACAGTAAGAGCAGTTTGACAGTGGAATACGCTGCCTCAGAGTGTGGTGGAGTCCCCTTCATTGGAGGCTTTTAAACAGAGGCTGGGTGGCCATCTGTCGGTAATGTTTTGATTGTGTATTCCTGCATTGCAGAGGGTTGGGCTTGATTGCCCTTCTGGTCTCTTCCAGCTGGAAGATTCTATGATTCTGTGATTCTTTGCAAACTTTTGCATAGGATTAAATCATGAACAAGGTATGTTATGTTATGTAAAGATTATATCAATGTTATGTAAATCATGGCTTTTTGTGTTCTTTCCAAGCCAGGATCACAAAGAAGAGTTTGTTCATTGTTTATGAATCTTGGCTTGTTTGAGAACAACAAACCATGATTTCTGGTCTGGACAACACACTATAGTTTTGATTTCTAGTTGGTTTAATCAAGTGGGAGTGAGTGTAGCTCATTCACAACTGTCATTCACACACAGTTGTGTATGAATGTAGTCTGTGTGAGCTTTGCCTTGCAACCTAAATAAGGTTGGGGGTGGAAGAAGTCCTACTTGGATGGGCCTTCACAACTGTTGTGATTCCTTCAGTAAATGTGTGGTAAGATGATAACCCAGACATGCCCTTAATGCGCATTCTGTTTTGCTCTTCCTCTCCCCTGAACGCACTCTTTGGTCACCAGGCTGTTGTTGACCGCATCAGGCCAACAAGTCCTGATGTTCCATGTTTGGAGGTCTGCCTACTTGAAATTTCAGCTGATTCTGCCTCTGTGCAAATAGTCAAAGTTCTGCTGAGGAAAGAAAATGAGGAAAGGCCAGTGAGTGTGAGCCAAAGCTGAGTGTTGCTCCGTGTTTCCAAAGTAACTGTTGCAAGACCATAGAATGATCAGGGCTGAATCTGTGTTATCCCTTGTAGGGAGTTCAGTGTGATAAATTGGTGCCTTAATGGAATTGGAGGGCACTGTCAGAAAGGATGTCAATTGTCCGGTAGCTGCTCACAATGAATGCAAAGAGGTGATGGATGGCTTTCTGCAGAAGTGCTGCTGTCTTTGGAGAGACGATAGCAATGGCTGGCAACTAAACAGCCCAACAAAAGCTGGTATCATTTCTGATTTGAGCCAGCTCTCACTCTCTTTTGCCATTATGCAAAATCTATTTAAGTGTAAAGCTGATGGATGCTAGTGTTCTTCCCTGGGGTTCTTATCTTATCTTACTTTCCCTATTCTGAATGCTATCTCTGAAGACGCAGGGCTTTTAAATTGGTGGCTGGAATGGCTTTGTTTTGAAATGGCTACTCATCGTCAACTCATTCTGTATCACTTGAGGAAAAGCTTGTATTTCTTCTTAAATGAGAAGAATCCTCGGGAAGAGTTTTGATTATCCCATTAAGTGGGATGGGAATCTTATTACCTCTGGGCAGATCTGATAATCAGAAGATACAAACATATGTGTTCATCCTTTAGGGGGAAAAGTCCTATATTAGAATGTGCTAAAATGACAAAGCAGTCGGCTAACTTTTGAGGTTTCCCCCCTCCTTCTCCCCCTTTATTTGTTTAGCAGAGCTCTGTGAAATCTAAATACTGCCTCACTGGTTTTTTTTGTCCTGTTGAAGGGATTCTTCTGCATGCAGGCCCCCTTTCAAAGCAGTGAGCGGTTTCATGGGCTCAGCATTTAAATAGGATTCAGTTTCCTAAGAAGCGGATCACTGGAGACCTAAGGCATTTCTGTATTATAAAGTTTGTTTACAGGTAGAGACAGAAGGACAGACAGACCAGTTGTGTGTAGGCTGAGCGGAAGATGGGTTCACAGCGTTAATATTCAAAACAGGTTTGAACACGCTGTCACGTGTTTCCTAACGGGAGCTGTAGTGTGATAGAAAATCATGCAGAGTGTGAAGTTGACTGTCTCATTTTTGGACTTCGTTCGAGCACAGATTTGGCCAGAAGCTGCAGACCTAGCTTGGTTTTGTGGTTCTTACCCTAGACTCAGTTGGCACATTCTCTTGTGGCTCGGGAAACTGTCTCTGCCTGTTTACCTGTGCTTTCTTAAGCCATCCCTGATCCCCTTGAAACGCATCATCAGATAGTTACTGTCCTCCAGTTGCCAAATGCTGCTAGACTAGAAGCGTGAGTGTTTATGGCGTGTTACAGTCGTGCAGGGCTTTCCAAATGGCGTGCTGTGACACATTAGTGTGTCACCTGAAGTGTGTAGGTGTGTCACCTACAATCTTGGAAATGTATGTTATTATTTATAAATCATATATTTTTAAAAATATATGAAAGGTTTTCATGAGATATCCTGTGTCCCCATACGTTTTGTTATTACAGTTTATATATGTGTTTGGATCTCTTATAAGGGGTTAGTTTAACCTCCAGTTTGCTAGTAAAATTGAGTTACTGTGTTGCGAAATGATGCATGGCTAGAAAATGTGTCACCAACATGAAAAGTTTGGAAAGCTCTGCAGTGGTGGTTTGACTATTGCACTTCAGAAGACTGGATTTGGAATCCCTGATATCCTGTGGAAACCCACTGAGTGATCTTGGGCAAGTCCCACTGTTTCACCCTTAGAAGAAGGCAATGGTAAACCTCCCCTGGATAAATCTTGCCAAGAAAACTATGATAAAGTTACCCTAAATTGACTTGAAGGCACATAACAACAGCATAAAATTCGATCCAATATACATTCTCCCCACCCTCCCCGCAAATGTTAGAGTTGTCCTGGCCTCTCCATAGCTTCATAATTTTGTTTGTATTAAATTATGATTCTGTTCCATAGTATCTAGAAGGATTAGGGGAGGGAAAGTATTCCATTATCAATTCAGTATTAGTCAACAGACTTGATCAAAGCCCATCTATTTCCATTGTACAGATGGACCGTGGAGAAAAGGAATCAGGCTTGGCATACTTGGTGGCCCTGTGCAGTGAATCACAGTGCCTCCCCTGTTCTTTTAGTGCTTCAAGCCAGATTGCGTGTGTGTGTGTGCCTTCAAGCTGCCAGAGCAGCAGCCCTAAATCATTCCCTGTGTGGTTTAGGCAGCCAAAGTATGTCCTCTGTGGATGGTGCAGAAGGCTTCTGTTTTGCTTTTAGCAGGCCAGCGTGCCTGCTGGTGGAGAGAACAGAATGTCTGCCATTGAGTGCAGCTGTTTCGCTGCAGCATTCCTTTCTGCAGGCAGACAAACCGTGTGTGTGCCGCCAGTGAAATGACCCTGTGTTGGGGTCACCCGTGTGAACCGCTGACCACTGATGTGGCTTTGTTTTCCAACCCATCCAGGAAATGGAAGACATTCTGCGTTGCTACATTGAGGAAGGAAACGCTGATATGATCCAGCAGATTGAGTTCATTATCAAGCAACTTAAATCAGGTCAGAGGGACACACAATTTTTATCTGGGCTGCCAGTCTTTAAGATAAAGCAGTTAAGATGCTTGTGCTGGTCTGAAGTAAAGGATGAGAGGGGGAGATTTCAAACATGAGAGTATCCATGTTCCAGGGCCAATTCATGGAGAACTTTTACAATTATATTTTGACCATGTTTGTTTAGAAAGATTTCAGTTCAGTTGCTAGATACAGTAAGTCTGGATAATCTTTTCCCTAACTGTGTTGATTTGGTGATAAACCCCATTGGGTTCAGTGGCACTTACCTTCATAGACAGCAGTTTGGCTGCATAATGCTGTGTTTCGTGGTAAATAAGTACCACTTAATTCAGTTGAATATAGTTCCAGGTAAACACTCCTAGGCTTGTAAACCTAAACTTGTCGATTCCATCTTTCTAGGCTTTCAGCTGCCTTGAGGCAATTGTATAATTATGTGTTGTCACATTGTTAGTTTGCAGTTCTCTTTTTGTTGAGCACATCTCAATAAAAGGTTGCACGAGTGTGCTTGAATACTGCAGCCTGGCTACGAGCAAAATAGCTGCACAGCCACTCTGCTATGGGTCGTCTACCACTGTGACCCAAGTGACCACCCTGTGGCAACTTGCCTTTTGCAGAAGTAATGAAATTCATGAGGCGTCGGCGCTCATGTAGGAAAACATTGCCTCTAGGTTGTGCCCATAGGGAGCACGAATGTCAATAAGGGTTCAACTAGTGTTGGAAATTTTGTTTGAAGGGGGAAAGCAGCTTGGATTAAATGTAATGAACTGGAAGCAAATTGTCATACTTACTTTCCTTGTTCTTATCTTTTTTTTGAATAGATGAACCACTGGATGATAGTGCTGAGTCTGATGATGAGGAGAAGGAAGATAACGACGAAGTGAGTTTTGAAAGCTAGCCACAGGAAAGTCTGGATAGATTGATCATTTTATTAATTTATATCCCACCTTTTTCCCCAATAATGAGACTCAAGGTGATATACAAGTTATTGCAAACTTTACAGATCAAACGGTACAGATTAAAAACATACAAAGTGAAAAGTAGAAATATAAATTTTATTTAAGAAACAGTTAAAACAATCTGCAAAACTGATTAAAATTCATTCAAAGACCATATTAAAAAAAATCAACAAAACAGCACAGCACACCATTAAAAGCCTACCATGGTCAATTTTTAAAGGCCTGGTGGAATGGGAATGTTTTTACTTGCCAGTGGAAGAAGAGCAAGTAGGAAGGTGTCCTAGCCTCCCTAGAGTTCCAAAGTCTGGAAGCACTCTTATTTTTCCTCTTTGTAAGCTTCTCGCCCAAGGAACTTAAAGTGGCATGCATGAGGCTGAATTACTTTGTCCTGAAAGTATCATTCCTAGCTTACCCATGATACATTTTGCCAAAATCCTCTCTTCAGAAAAGTCAGGTTCTGAGCTCTTGTTGAACTTCTGGAACATGCCAGCACTACTTCACACACACTATGCGTGTGCCTTCAAGTCGCCTGTCAATTTATAATGATCCCATGGATTTTAATAGGGTTTTCTTAGGCAAGCAACACTCAGAGGTGGTTTTGCCACTTCCTTCCTCTGAAATATAGCCTACACCACCTGGTATTCATTGGGCAGTTTCCCATTCAAGTACTAACCAAAATTAACCCTGTTTCGCTTCAAAGGTTAGACGAGATCTGGTGCCCTTAGGATATTTAGCATGTACACAACCACAGAGTTAGCGAAATCTCTTGCTTCTCTCTCCAGCTGTAATTTTGGCCCTGAAGAGGGGGAGAGCTCTGAGTAGGAGCCAGAGCAGCCAGAACATGGGAAAAAATGCTTTCAAGTAAGAACCAGACTGATTGGGGAATTCTGGGAGATGTAATCCAAAAAAGAAAAAAATGCAGCCTTTTTTTGTGGCATATGCAGAACTAAAATAAATCTCAGTAAAGACTGGAGAAGGATACAGGATTCATCTCCCTCCTCTGTAGCTTTAAAGTTTGGAGGAGGCCTTGATCTCATTGGCACAGCCAGATGGTCCTGTTCTCATTGTTCTTATTGTTGTTCTATTTATTTATATCTCGCCTTTAACCTGGTCTGGGATGCAAGGCGGGTTACAAAGGTTAAAACAGATAACAGGTTTAAAATAGACATAGTAGAATTAGAAGCAGTTTAAAGGATGAGCATTAAAAGGAAAAGGACGAATAAATAGAATAGCACATTCTCAAAAGGCCTTTCCTCCCAAGCAATCATTCTTCATAGGCCTACTAAACAAAAAAGTTTTCACCCAACTGTTGAAGGACACCGAGGAGAAATAAAATTAAACATGTGTATCAAAGGTACCATTGGGTGACCTTATCATCATCATCAATTTATATAGGGCCATCACTGTACAGGGCACTTTATAAGTAAAAGAACAACAAAACAATTCCCTATCCCGAAGCATACAATCTAATTACAACATTACACAAAAGGAAAAAGGGAAGTTAGTCCGGGAGAGGATTAAGTCCAGCAGATAGATACGGCCTTCTCTTCTCTCCTTCCAGGGCCACAGCAGTGGCAGCTGGGATGGAGTGAGGGCTTTTCATCTGCCTCTGAGTCTAGGCATGAAGGAGCTGTGCCTGCCTCTTCTTCTCTCCTTCCAGGGTCAGGGCAGAGGCAGTTGGGATAGAGCAAGGGCCTTTCATCTGCTTCTGAGCCTAGGCATGATGGAGCTGTGCCTGCCTCTTCTTCTGTGCCTCCAAGGCCAGTGCATCCCCATGTAAAGTATGTTAACAGTAATCCAGGCAGGATGCATCACAGTGCGTTATAGTTAATCCAGGCAGGATGCAACTGAGGCATGTGCCTTTGTGGCTAGGTCTGACATGTCTAGGAACAGACACACCTGACATACAAACTTTAACTGTTCAAAGGCAATCCTGGCCACCGCTGAGTAAAAAGGGTGCCAGTCTGATCTCTGGCAGCACACCTACGCTGCGGACCTGTGTCTTCAGAGGGAATGTAATCTCATCCAGCAGAGGCTGAATCTCTATGCCCTGATCATTTAGAACATTTCTACCCCACCTGTCCATCTAGCAATTCTCAAGGGGTCTTACAGCAGGCAGTAACAGTGTAACTTGCCCCCCCTGCAAATTCACACATTCACACACAAACAACCCTGCAGCCCCTGGTCCCCTGGGTGATGGATTGGAGGTGGAAGGAAAATGTGCTCCCCTTGAAATCTCCACTTCCAGGCCAGTTCTCGTTTGGAGCTGAGCGCTCCTTCTGGTAGGGAAAGAGGAAACAGCCTCTCTGCAGCACTTCTGACTGATAGATGGGGGCAGGTTGGTCTTTCACCACTCCTCTTTCTGTGCCATTCTTCTTGAGAGGCAGGGTGGGAGTGGGAAATGCTGTCTCTTTGTGGTCCTGGTTCCTTTTCCCAGGGACAGAAGTCAGGATGTGCTTCACTTCCTGTCTGTGCTTTACCAGGTTGACTGGCACTTCTACAGCAATCACTGGTGTGCCTGACTCAGCACAACAGTAGTGATGGGAAATTCTGGGAAATCTGCCAGGATAAAAAGGATGCCAAAGAGCTGTGGCCTTGAAAGGGTGGTTTGTGAAAGATGGGCCTCCTGCTCAGTTAAAAAGGGGACCTCTGTGGTCATTCCCTCAAAGCTTCCCTTTAAAGGAATGCTAGGAGTAATCCTGGCTGTAGTTATAGAGTTTGGGTGGCATCCAGCGAGAAGGTCCCCCTTGTGCAGATCTCTCTGTGCAGTCCACAGGAGATGTGTAAGAGCCTTCGCATATGTCACTTTCCAAGTCATAGAGGACCTTTCATCCACCAGGACAGAAAAGAAGCAAATTACCACCTTATCAGCTTAAGATCCTGCTGCCAGTTGAGAGTCAGAAGACTTCTAGCACATCAGCTTTATACAAACCAATTCTTCTTCATGGTCGCTGTGCCTCACACAAAATTGCTTTCATGCCTGGACAAGAGACCACAGCCAGAAAGTCCTGGAGTTGAGTAGCTTGGTGGGAACCCCTCCATGCAACTTTTGCACAGGAGGAAGCCCTGAAGTAAACAAAGAAGAGAGTTTTTTTTTTAAACAAACATGATCAAAAAAGAAAGTTGAAACAGAATACAATAGAATTAGGATCAAAATTAGAAGAAAAGAGAAAAAAAGGAAAAAGCTAAAAATAGGAGGAGACTCCTTGGGACTGAGGACAAGGAGTTGATGGTACTGTCATAGTGGATGGAGAGAAACTGAGGGGAGAGTAGCTTTGGCAGGTTAGTGCACGCATGGTTGCGGGACGGTAGGTTGGGTTGGGATTCCCACCAAACTAATCAGCTCTAGAACTTTTCAGTTGTGATTTCTGTGCAGGTGCAAAACCCATTTGTATGAGGGCACAGAATCACAGTCACAGGTAAGTAACCTGTTCTTCCCATGGTTCTGTCTCTTTGTTGGCATACAGGTGATAGATCTTCAGATATATGAAGGTCACTGACTCTGATGTATTTGTGTGTGTGTGTGTGCGTTTGTAATCTCTAGGCAAAGGGATTTGGTCGGCTTTTGGGCTACTATGAAACTGCAGATTCTTTTGGACCAGAATCTGTGGTGGGATAGAGAAACAAAAAAATTAGACATACTTACCAAAAGTGCCACTGGTTTACCTTAGGCAAGTCGCATTCTCTTTCAGCCTCAGAGGAAGGCAGTGGCAAGCCTCTTTGAATGAACCTTTCCAAGAAAGACTAGGATAGGGTCACTGAAAGTCAGAGTTGGCTTAGGCACATAACAGCAAACTGGAGGTTAAAGGCAGTTGTAGTAATCTAACATCCTAGTTTGGTCTCTTCTGCACTAGATAAGGCTGTGAATTTCATTTCCCAGGTACATCTTTTAACGCCGCACAACACGTTTCCTTCCTTTTTGGAAAAAGACTGAGAGCAATTTCCTGTGGGTGGGAAAATGTTTATCTACAAAATTGATGATTCACAGTTGTAACACTCCTGCATTCATTGCATTTCATTCAAGTTTTGAAGGGCTGTTAACTTTCATAGATGTTTACCACCAGGAAACACCTGATGGCAGGTTGCTGGCTCTTGTTCAACAACTTGCACTCTTAAGTTCTTCCTTTACATTTTGTCCTCAGACTTTGTCCTTGTATTAGCTGCTCTGTAATCCCCTCTGTAATCCTGGATGCTGAGTGGGAGTGACTCCCCTTTCTCAGGGCCAGGCTTCCTAGGTAAGAAGGATTTGAAACCAAATACTCTCTGAATCCCCATATTGGCTGTTCTGAGTTGGTTTGTCACCAAGTGTAGGATCTTCTGATCTTTATCCTGTCAGGACTCTGCCTTTGCTTTTCTCAGTGAGCAACGCTGGAGTAAGATAGGATGGATCTCATGGGATCTTGGGATATATGTCTGTGTTTTCTCTTCTTCTATGTTTTCTTGCTTCTACCCAGTCATGCCACAGGGTTCTGTCCTGGGCCCAGTGCTATTGAACATCTTCATCAATGACTTGGATGAAGGAATAGAGGACATGCTGATCAAACTTGCAGATAACACCAAATTGGGATGGGTTACTAATACACCAGAGTATAGGATCAACATTCAAAATTACCTTGACAGACTGGAGAGCTGGACCAAAGCTTAACAAAATGAATTTCAATAGAGAGAAATATAAGATCCTACACTTAGGCAGAAAAAATGGAATGTAGAAATATAGGATGGGGAACACATGGCTGGATAATAGTACATGTGAAAGGGATCTAGGAATCTTGGTAGATCACAACCTGAACATGAGTTAGCATGTGATCCAGCAATCAAGAAAGCCAATGCGATTCTTGGTTGCATCAACAAAGTATGGTGCCTAGATTGAGGGAGGTAATAGTACCACTGTATTCTGCATTGTGTAGGCCTCATTTGGAATACTGTGTCCAGTTCTGGGCACCTCAATTCAGGAAGGATATTGACAAGCTGGAGCGTGTTCAGAGGAGGGCAATCAGAATGGTGAAGGGTCTGGAAGCCATGAGGAGTGGCTTTGGGAGCTGGGGATGTTTAGCCTGGAGAAGGGAAGGTTAATAGGGGACATGATAGCCATGTTTAAATATTTGGAGGGATGTCATGTCAAGGAGGGATCAGGCTTGTTTTCCACTGCTGCAGAGACTAGGACAAGGAGCAATGGATTCAAGCTGCAGGAAAGGAGATTCCACCTGAACCTCAGGAAGAACTTCCTGATGGTCAGAGCTGTCCGGCAGTGGAATAGGCTGCCTCAGTGAAGTGTGGTGGAGTCTCCTCCTTCTTTGGAGGTTTTTAAGCAGAGGCTGAATGGCCACCTGTTGGGAGTGCTTTGATGTGTGTTCCTGCATAGCAGGGGGTTGGGCTGGATGGCCCCTCGGGTCTCTTCCAACTCTATGATTCTATGATTCTATGCTAAAAAAGCGACATTATTTTAAAGATTAAGTAGTATTTCTTTCGCCTGAGTCCATCACAGGCAGAGCATTGAAAAGTCACCTTTTTTTTGGACTACAACTCTTACAGTCTCTCAGCTGGAATGTCTATTGGCCATGAAATAAAATGTGTTATACAAGGTAGAGAATGACGTATTAGAGAGTCCCAGTATTGCAGAAAAGATATAAAGTGACTGGCTGATTAATTGATTGATTGAGAACCTTGGGTAGGTTGGCAGGAAATTCAAAGTGAGCCTTTATGCAAAAGTACTGTTTTTAAAACATTTGGTTAATCCCTGTTCAGTTTATTTTTTGTTCGGATAGAAATAACCGTGAGATCCTGGGAAGGGGACCATTAAGCAGACTCCCCTCTTTTTGTTTATCTGTATATTTAGAATATTTATTTGGTTGATTGTAGGGGAAATTCACAAGGCAATTCATTCATTTAAATAGTTCTACCCCAACGTATATAATACATATTTTTATAAAATGTTATAGTGATAATTTTCAAAATTACAAATCACGATTGTGATAAGGTTTAGCATTTTATATTGCAGTTATGAATGTGTAACCTAAGAGTTACACATCTGTAACCGTTCCGTATTCGCTATTCCTGCAAAGTCACAATTAATGGCTCTATTGCCATGACTGTAAATGCTCTTGCAGACCTGCTTTACCAGCTGCATTGGGTGAAGCAGGTCTGTCCTCCTGGTGATCAGGGCACAGATTGTTGATGTTTCTACCCCTCTTAGAATTATAGAATCGTGGAAGAGACCCCAGGGGCCATCCAGTCCAACCCCCTGCTATGCAGGAATACCCAGCAAAGCACTCCCAACAGATGGCCATCCAGCCTCTGCTTAAAAACCTCCAAAGAAGGAGACTCCAGCACACTCCATGGAGGCAGCAGCATATTCCACTGTCAGACAGCTCTGACCATCAGGAAGTTCTTCCTGAGATTCAGGTGGAATCTCCTTTCCTGCAACTTGAATCCATTGCTCCTTGTCCTAGTCTCTAGAGTGGCAGAGAACAAGCCCGCTCCCTCCTCAACATGACATCCCTTCAGATATTTAAACATGGCTATCACGTCCTCTCTTAACCTTCTCTTCTGCGGACTAAACATACCCAGCTCCCTAAGCTGTTCCTCATAGGACGGGGCTTCCAGACCTTTCACCCTTTTGGTTGCCCTCCTCTGGACATGTTCCCGCTTGTCGATATCCTTCTTGAACTGAGGTGCCCAGAACTGGACACAATATTCCAAATGAGGCCTAACCAATGCAGAATAGAGTGGTACCATTACCTCCCTCGATCTAGACACCATACTCCTATTGATGCAACCAATAATCGCATTGGCTTTCTTGGCTGCTGCATCACACTGCTGACTCATGTTCAGGTTGTGATCTACCAAGACTCCTAGATCCCTTTCACACATACTGCTATCCACCATCCAGCAAGGATGCAACAATCAACATCAGGACTCCTTGTTGCAGTTCATCATCACAATCTGTGGAGTAGAAACATCATCTACCTGTACTGTAACCATCGGCAGAACTGACCTCCTTCACCTGATGTGACTGATGAGTAGATTTGTGGGGGTCGGGCCAGGGGACAGTACTTAATTGCACATGCGTAATTAAGTAGACAATATAGCATATGGACCAAGATTAATAATTTGTGTTATGTTGTTTCTAACCCGCCTTTCTCCCAAAATAAGAACTCAAGGCAGCTTGCAGATTAAAAAACAACATGGCTAAAAACATACACAAAAGTCAACATTGAGATGGGATTAAAATGTATTTTGATCCCCAGGCCTGGTGAGAGGAGGGAGGCAGTTCCACCACCTACCTCCACCTTCCTTCCTGCCTTCCTCCCCAGTGGGGCTTGGCGAGCAGCACCCTCCCTGGCAGCCAAATCCAGTGGGGCCTGGCTGTTTGGAGCCGTGTGCCTCTTTAGAACTGAGGAACCATAGAATAATAGAGTTGGAAGAGACCACGGGGCCGTCCAGTCCAACCCCCTGCAGTGCAGGAGCACACATCCATCCGTTTCCTTCCTTGGCCAAGGGAGGTGCTTGTTTCATGAAGCCAGCCTTCCTGTGCCTCTCTTGGCTGAGGAAGGAGTGTTCATTTCCTTCCTCAACCAAGAGGTGCATGGTTTCATGTAGCCAGGCTTCCCGTGCCTCTCTTGGCCGAGGAAGGAAACGCCTCCTTCCTTGGCTGAGAGAGAAACAGGAAGCCCGGCTGTGCCTCTCCGTGCATCTCTCTCAGCGGGGGATGGACGGAGACTCCTTCGTCAGCTGAGAAAGGCACGGGACGCCCAGCGGTGCCTCACCGTACACCTTTCCCCACCTGGCTGTGCACGGCAGTGACCTCAGCCGGCAGTGGCACTCGTGGCCCTGGAGCGGATCTCAGCTAAGTGAAACTGTGGGTACTAGTCTGTTGGATACCAGAGTCCTACTGTATAATATATACAGCAGTCTGAGGAAATATTTGTTCCAGAGAAGGCAAAGCAGCTGAAAAAGTCTCTAAGGGTCACTGAAAGGTGTGCGGTGATGGAGCTGGCATTCTTCAGTTGGAACCGTTCCTGGTTTGCTGTGGGAACTGACAGGGAAGTGCAGTGGAAAAAAGAGGAGCGGGCAGATAGCAAGGGCAGTCACAGAGAAGAAGAGGCAGGCCTGTTCTCTGCTGCCTCAGAGGATAGGTCTAGGTCTAATGGTTTGAAGTTACAGGAGGGTAGATTTTGATTGAACTTTAGAGGAAACTGCTTGATGGTGAGAGTGGTTCAGCAATGGAACCAGCTGCCTACAGAGGTGGTGGGGTCT
Organism: Cyclura pinguis; assembly: GCA_030412105.1. NCBI lineage: Eukaryota > Metazoa > Chordata > Lepidosauria > Squamata > Iguanidae > Cyclura > Cyclura pinguis. Next base: position 5,729,599 of record CM059601.1, read on the forward strand.
CTTTCTCTGGACATCTTCAAAAAGAGGCTGGGCGGCCACCTGCCTGGGATGCTTTACTTAGAGATCCTGCATTGAGCAGGGGGTTGGCCTCCATGTCCCACAAGGCCCCTTCCAGCTCTGTGATTCTGTGGGCAGAATTTGACTGGGAGTGTTAATGGTTGGTTAATAAGCTAGTAGCCAGAATAGCTAAATGAGCCTCCCTCTTCTGAGGCAGTTTATTTCTCAGTAGCAGGCATACGAGAGCAAGAACAGGGGTTGGCTGTCACTGGCATGCCCTACTTGTATGTGTTTTAGAGGGGCCCTCGCAGTTCAGGCCAAAGTGAAAGGCGTTTCCGAGTGAGGACTTTGCCGGTATTTTAGGTGTAACATTTCCTCTAGAAATACTATTCTTCCGACTGTGCAGATTTAATCCTTAAATTTCAGAATTGGTCTGCTGGGCATATACTTCTAAATGGCACCAGATCTACTTGGCAGGTTTTTGCAGGCTGTTGTTTTTTCTTTGTCTTTTTTAAACAAATAATAATCTCTTGACGCACCTGAAAGGTTGGGAACATTGCTCCTTTGGAATGCAGGAAGAAATTGCTTAGCATTTTGTGATCTGGGGTTGTGCAACAAAATGACATGTATACGGCAGAGTTTTAACCTGCTAGAGAAAGTCTCAGGGATTTGGAAGCATCCTGAAGCCGTATGCCTTCACTACTACTCTGTGATAGTGGCTCTCAGAACTGGCATATCAGGCAGAGAAGGTGTGAGCTTCTGCTTTTTGACTTTTAGGACAAGCTTTAAGGTATTTTTAAAGTAATAGCTATGTGTCCAAATTGGCACCTAGTCCTGGCTTTGGGACATTTAATGAAACAGATGGGTGCATAGAGTTTAAGCTGTGAACCACATGATTCCCAGCCTTGTTTCAATGCCTTCTGCAAGCTATCTTCAAATCAAAAATAAAAGTAATCTCTGAACATATATCTTTCTTCTTCAAGGTTTCTGTCACTCACATTGTGCCTGCACAGTGCTTTGTTCAGAACCTTCTAGAGCTAGTGGAGCAGTGGTTAGATGCCAGTATTGCAGCAGGTACTGCAGCCACAACATTGTGAGTTCGATCCTGCAGGACTTCAGGTTGACTCAGCCTTCGATCCTTTTGTAGGTTGGTAAAATGAGTACCCGGCTTGATGGAGGCAATTAGCTAACACATTGTAAACTGCTTACGGAGTGCTTAGCACTGATAAGCAGTCTAGACATGTAACTGCTAGAAGTGTTTGGGTGGTAGCCCATCTTCCACCGATATATATGACCAGCCATGTTCCTGTTCAAACCCTCCGTTTCTTTTTGTCTGCCTCAACAACAGCATTGAAAAGAACAGTTAGTGAGTGTTTTGGCTTTGATCATTGGGTTTTTGACTTGGATTGCTTCCTCTTTTCTAGGCTTTCTTCTGTGATTTGGCTTGGTAACTTCATTCCCTTGGTTTGCCTTGGACAGGTTTATAGCTTCCTCTCAAGTTATCCTCTTGTGACTACTCTGTCTACCAATTCTCTGCTAACCATACCATCAGGATCTTTTAAGAAATGTTCCACTTGTAGAGCAAAGATCCTGAATACTGATGGCCACCCCTGTTGTGCCTAAAGGCCCTCCTGTACAGGCAGGCCTTGACTTGTCCAGATGCTCCTTAAACGTCCAGTCGATCTTTGGTACCACGCGCTTCTTCAGTACCAACTCATCCTTCATCTGCCTAATGAGTTGCATCTAAACAACCTTCTACCAAATCTCCTGACGCTGAAGGTACCAAGCATCCCACATCTAATCCTGCTGTTGGTACTGACTAGATGAAAGGTGAAGCGTCCCATACCAGGGTTCCTTCAACGCTGGGACATTCTCACAATCTTGAGTCTTCAGAAGGTGATGGGACTCTCTGTCTTTGGAGGTCTTCAAACATAGTTCGAACAGGGATCTTTCAGTGTGCTTTAGTTGTGTTATTCCTACACTGGAGGGGGTTGGAGTAGATGACCCTTCCAATTCTGTGATTCTATGATCATAGTCCAGGGAATTTTCTTCCTTTTAATCCCCAATGGCTCATAACATGAGGCAGAATGGACTGAAAATTCCTGGTTTTAGCCATGGCCTCTCCTGACACTGGCTTAATGTGGCACAAACCCAAAACTGGTGAACAGACTGGGCTCCAGTACTTCCTCTGTCAGACAGCTTCCCTTTCAGCTTCATTTGTTAAAAGTATTTTTATTAGAAAGACATTTAAGTAATATAAAACAACATACAAGGAAACCAGATGACCGAAACAAAGATATATCTGTTAGCTTAGCTACTAAGTAACTAACTAAACCAATGCCCCAAATACGACTATTACAAAAACTCAAAAGAGAATAAAAGAATCACATACTTGACTTCCAACTCTCTAGAAAATGGAGATTAATAAAAAGTTATCCTTCCTCTAAGGTCTGTCAGTGTAGATACCTAAATGAACATCTTAACTTTAATATTATGATTATGTGAAAACTAAACTATAATTTTACTTTTAAAATTTTTACTCTACTACTTGTTTTAAATGTAGAATATTCTTGTAAATTCAGTATAATGTTTTACAATAACAGTTCCAGTCTTATTATGCAAAACCGAATGTTGCGTGTCTCCCTCCATTTTCTCTTTAAAAATTCATAACCCCCAGTCGATTCTTAAATGCCTTCAAAGAGTCTTCTCTGATTAGAGTTGTCAGTTTGTCCATCTGAGCCATGTCCAGCAATCTTATCATCTAGTCATCTTCAGATGATATCATGGGATCTTTCCACTTTTGCACCTAACAATATCATTGCCACCATTATCAGATATTGTATAACTTTTTCAAAGTTTTTATTTATCTGATCGTCCATCAATCACAATAAGGCCAGTTCTGGTTTTAGCTGAATTTTAAGATTAAGAATGTTCGCTGTCAAACAGTGTATCACCACCCAGAGTTTCTTTGCTTTACCACAAGTCCACTACATATGAAAAAAGGACCCATCTGACTAACTGTGTTTCCAACATTTAAATGAAGAACCTTTATTCATTTTTAGACAATTTCTCTGGAATCAAATATCACTTGTACATCATCTTATAATTTTTTTTTAAATCATCACTTAGAGTAAGTTTCAGATCTTGTCCACATCCTTTCCCATTGTTCCATCTGAATCGAGTGACTCGTGTTTTGAGCCCATTTAACCACACATTATTTTACTTGTTCTTCCTCCAGCTCAAATTTCAGCTTCATTTTGAGCACTAACCTCTGTCATTTAAATCTGCAAATTTTGGTTCCTGTTTGACTGCCAAAGAAGCCAGTGTGTGCAGTAGGATTTAAAGCCGGAATTATGCTATGTTTTCTAATTCAGGTTTAGACGAAGCAGTAGCCCAGTGTGTACCAACAAGGTAGTCTTATCTGTAGCCTAAATCCAATGTTAGCTGGGACGTGTTACACTAGTGTATCAGGATTTTCTATCCTCAAAGCCTTCTCTGGCAATCAGAACATGATCTCGGAAGTTTCCCAGCCCCCAGGAGTAGGGAAATGCAAGAGAGAAGGAGAATTGTACTCCATCTGCTCTCTTTTGTAGAAGTTACTTGTGTACATATGACATCATTGGATACCGGCCCATCATTAGCTCTAAGCAAGGAGACTGAAAGAGAACCCAAGTGAGGAAAGAGAGTGAAAAAGAAGTTTGTGTGTTGCTTCTGAATTTCCAAACCAGAGTTTTGAAAGTAGTCTCATATGGGTAAATCTTTTCCTTCTCTTTACATTTCATTTAAAGGATGTTCAGTGCTTCGATAGTTTGGTTGCATTTTGATAATAATTTTCATATCTTTTTACATTGTATTACAATTTACATTGGCCCCTGGGGTCTCTTCCGACTCTGCGATTCTATGATTCTATTTTTTTTTTATTCTTTGTCTTTTCAATTGTATTTGTTTGAATTTTTGTAAGCCACCTTGCGTCCCAGTTTTGTGAAAGAGGCAGGACATAAATGAATAAATAAATAACTAATATATAACAACTTTGCTCTTGTTGAACTTTTCCTTTCCTTCCTTCCTTTCTCTTCTTTTTTGCTTTCTAACACTTTTGCTTTAGACTGTAAGCTCCTGGAGACAGGGGACTGGTGTTTTTCCATACCTTGCTCTCTGAAGTGCCAGGTATCTATTGTGCCATCTCCATGGAGGTATCTGTCTGTCTTGTCTGTCTGTCTCTCTGTCTGTCTAGTATGAGTTTACAGTAGGACCCCTGTATCCGCTGATTCAGTTATCCACAGATTCAGTTATCCATGGTTGGCTCCCTGCAGCGGCGGCAGGCAGGAGAGAAGCCATGAGCACAGGATCGCGCTCACTGCTGCCTCCTGCCCCTCACCCTGGGCCTGATCGTGGGTGGCGGCTGGTGAGAAAACAGCGGGGATTGCGGGATCGTGCTCCTTGCTGCTTTCCCACCTCCTGCCTCTGGCCCTGGGCTGATCGCGCTGAGGAAAGTGGGAGGGCAAAGGGGGGAGAGCGATCTCGCGCTCCCCACTTTGTTCCCCACCACTGCCAGCCGAATTGCCCTGTGCAAAGTGGGAGAGCAAAGTGGGGAGAGCGTTTGCTACTATCCGTGGATTTCAGTATTTGCAGGGAGGGGGCAGAACCAATCCCCCACAGATACAGGGGTCCCACTGTACTTCTTTGCCCTGCTCTCCGCCAAAGAGGGAGGCTTATAAGGACCTAGCGTAATCTTTGATGTCAAGGAGCAACTGTAGTATGTGGAACGTGTTTGCTCAGTGCTTAAAGTATATAAATAACTTACAAACTCTGATGACAGTTATTTGGGCTAATACCACTTAACTGTTTTGAAAGAACATTTTGTCAGAGCGGCAACGGACCTGAGTTGGAGTCCATGAGAGTTTGTTTGGCTGCCTTCCCTTGTCTGTGTCTGCTTTTCCTGTTCTCACAGTGTTCACCTTTGCAGACAGTCTCTTTGAAAGCTGAGGTGGAGTTTTGCCCTTACGCTTTGAAGGACAGATTTAAGTGTTCCTTTGTACAAGAGATTAAACCTGATTTACAGTGATGCTGATGTTCAGAGTAGATCTTTTCTGGCCCTGGGCATTCTGGAAATGTTGTTAAAATATTTACCATTAGGAATTGCCTCTTTCCTTTCATCTCTTCATCTTAATTGGAGTTGGGCAGTTTGTGTCGATGCCGTCATTGCTGCTTTCACTGAGTCCACTGAGTTCTGTTGAGTGTTCACTGGAGGCTATCCATGCCAGCCAGCCTATTTTGAGTTGGCTCAGCCCCTCCCGAGCATGTTATTCAAGCAGCATAATGGTCTTGGTTTCCATCCCGCTTCTGGGAATATTGGAGAACCAGTATCTTAAATCAAACTGTTAGGCCAGGTTCAGGGAATTATGGATTAAAGTTGGGATAGTGGGGAGATGTTTGGAACCATTAAAACCAGGTGGGGAGGAGATAGGAGAGACCAGTTCCAGGTAGTACAAGCCATTGAACAGTGTCCTGGTGTACACACCATTGAAGAGCAAGACCGTTCCAGAAGGATCACATCTCATCTCGGTTAATTATTGATAGGACAGGATGCCACTTGGGAAATACCACCTCAGATCATGAGTGAGCTTTACGTCTGTACATCTGTCTTCAGTGTGCTTTTGCTCGCTTTATTGAAGAGAGCATGGCACAGGGAAGTGTAGTCAATAAAACAAAATTGCTTAGATAATATCCACATGTTAAAGCTCCAGAACTGGGAAGGTTAGGGTCAGGGGTGGAATATTTATTTGGCTAATCAGAGTAATAGAATAAAAAGCAGCAGTTGAACAAGAAAAGCGTTATATGTCCCATCCCTGGGAGAAAGGTAGAATTCATTTATTTAGCAAGCTTGTATGTATGTTTGCATACATGTAGACCAGCTTACTCTTTGGGTCTTGCGTTGAAGCTTCTCCCGTAGTATCCTCCTTGATGAAAGTATGCTATGTAACAACAAAGGAAGGGGCTTTTGGGGTGGTGGCACCCACTTAAGAAATATTTTCTCTCTCTGCCTATGCAAGGGCTTATTAAAATGCCACATGACACAGGCCATCATAGAAGAAAGTGCATTTTCCCTTCTCTTTGCTCACGCACAGGAGAAATGCCTCCTTAGACAGTACTCATTATGGCTTATTGAATTAAGCAAATTGAACTGGTTGTTCACATGAGATTTTAGTCAACTAATAGGTTTTTCAAAATGGATTGCAACCCTAGTTAAAAGCGGTCATTGGCATTTTGCAAGAGACAGCAAATTACAATAAGAAAATGCAGATCTTATCTGAAATGAGATCAGAACTGGACCCATGGTGTGAAGTGTTCCTTGACCAGAATTCCAGTCCTATGTGTGGGTGTCTGATTAATGTTTTTCCTCTTGAGAAGGCTTTTTGGATGGCTACATGCTTCTGAGATTACATTTAAAGGAATTCAGGTGGCTCCAGAGTGACGTCTTCGGTGCTGGGCTGCTGCCAGATTCTTCCAAGTGGATGTGGAGGGTGATTTCAAGCAGCAAAGTGGCACAGGACAGCAGCCCCGAACTCTTCCTCTGCCCATAGTTCCCCCTTCGTACACCCTCCCCACAGGCTCCATTTTATGATCAGTAGATATGATGCAAACCAGTGGGGGTGATTTTTTGAGCCTAACCTATAGAAAAGGCATTTAGTATTTTGCCCCAGTAATAAGAATTGTTCGTTGCTTAAAATTAAACATCATACCAAGCAGAGCAGAAATAGGAATCATTCCTTTATGAAAGGAAAAAAAAATACAACATGCAGACTCAATGAAGTGCGGCTTAAATTTAATAAGATCTTCCAACACATTTTTTCATCATTGGAAAGGAAATAGTTCAGATGTCAGATCTACTAGTGAGATCTAATTTGGTACTGGTATTTAGATCTATTAACAGTTGAGTGTTAAATATCCTCAATCAAAGAATGCCGGAAAGAGATGAAATTTTGTGTTTTGAATAGTTAAATGGTCTTCCCAGGTGAAGGTATTAAAAGGAACAGGGAATTATTAGTTATTTTTCAGTTGCCTCCCATTGTCTTGGCCTGCTTACCAGTCCCATGGCCACATACCTGATCGAGCTTGGGGATGCTGACTTTTTTCTCTGTTTTCTCATGACAGGAGGACCATAATAGCATGGAAGCCGATCTGGATAAAGATGAAGTATTGCAACCTCAGCCAGGGGAGCTGTCGGGTGAGAAACTCTTGACCACAGAATACTTGGGGGTAAGTAGCAGCTCTCTGAAAGATGGTTTCAGTTTCATTGACACCTGGAGCACAGCCCAGTGCAAATCATCAGCCTGGGCTGGTATTCTTCAACAAAGCCAACTGTCTTTACAGAACTGTCTCCTGGAATTTCATATGATTACACTGAGCTCTTTAAGGAGAACAAAGAGTGAGGAAAATGGGATCAGGGCGTAAATATGAAAAAGTCGGTATGGAAAAAGCAAAATTGGCATAAAATTTAGAGAGTTGCCTAATACCTAATTGGCTCTAGCTATGAAGACTGTAGTTGAAATTGGTGGCAGTGGCACATTAATTAGTGGTGGTGGTGGCAGTGGCAACATGAAGAAAACATTCTCAGTCTTTCTTCGTGTAGCGTGAAGAGGTAGTGAAGGCCTGAGGTGACCTTATAGCGAGTGCAAACCTCAGGCTCTAGTACAAAGAAAGAGAAGAAGGAGAAATGGAGAGGATACCTTTGAACAAGTTAGAAAATCACTGCGGAACGCTAATGCTAAGGAACTGAACCCTTGGTCATTTGCTTAGCCTGTGTTTTCCACCATGCCAGCATTTCCCTGAATGCATACCATGCCCTTCTGCAATAACTTGTTTGTTTTTCACATATTTTATCGTACCCCGATTGCTGTGGACCTGGGTGTTCATACTTCTTCTTCGTGGTCTTTGTGCCTCACACATTTAGGTTTTGTGTCTGCCCAGAGACTCGTCTCAGAAAGTTCTAGAGCTGAGCAGCTTGGCGGTGGCTCTGTCCCTCTTGCGTATTGTCTTGAATCATTCTGCTGAGTACCTCTCACCCGTGTAAATTTCCTCCCCATTGACTTGTATTTTGTCCAGGTGTGCTGTCTTCCAGGTGCTTGGGCGATGGGCAAGTGAATGGGAGGGGACAGTGACACCACCAGAGAAGGTGTGCTTGTGGGGCTGCCCCCTGCCATTCGCTTGCCTCTTACCCAGGTAAAAGGAATGGAAGATATGCATGCCCAAGCGAAAGGCAGGGGAATGGGAGGGGGAGAATGTGGGAAGACAAGTGGGCAACTCACGAATAATCAAGTTCGCAAAGGTTGAGCCTGCGAAAGTGCGGGAGGACTGTATTTGCTGGGGCTTTGCCCTGCAGACCCTTAAAAACCAGACTAGCTGCCTGAAGAGTTACTGCTGGGAGCAGTCCCTCCAAGTGGTGACCGAAGCAGCTTCCAGCATTCCTCTGCGCTACGTGTCTCTTTCTGTCGCCAAGACAACAAAGCGTCTGAAGACTTTTCCAAGGTGGTCCTGCGACTGGGAGGACGATGTCCTGGTTGAGGCAAAATTGAGACGCCACCTGTGGCAGGAAGGTAATGTCCAGTCGCAAGACCACCTTGTCTCTGTGAAAGACTAGGCATGGGGAGTCAAAGCGCAGGGCTGTGAGTTCGCTTGCTCTTCTGGCAGGGGTGATGGCAATGTCTTCCAGGAGGCGAGGCGGTCATCCCATATTTAGTGTTAGCGTATAGTATAAATAAATATGGTCAGCCCCATTTTCAAGCCATCCAGACTAAATAACAGTCACCACATCACGTAGAAACAAAATTCAAGGCAGTTGCAAGCAGATGCAGTAGAGAACCAGCCAGCCCGAGTCACTTAGAGACGTAAGCCGGTGAATCCACTCTCAGAGACACTTATACGTGATCATTTTTTTTTTGCCACTTTCAGCTTCATTAGAGGGAGAAAAAGCAAGATAGTGAGAAACGATTGCTGCTTATTATTTCTGTATAACTGTTTGCTTTCAAGTATGGCACCTACGTTGACCTTACTAGGACTATTTTTCCCTTGGTCTTAACTTTAACTATGGTTACTTCATTATTTTTTAAAGCAAAGCACAAGCTCTACTCTGAGTTACCACCCCTTCTTCCAGCACTTTTGTTTCCGTTCCTGCTAAAGCATCACATATGTGCATACATGCTGCTAGATCGTTTCAGAGGAAGGAGATCTTCCTCTTCTTCCTCTCTGTTTCATCTGGTCTTTGAGAAACTACTCCAATAGGTGGAGAGTATTTCCCCGTCTCTCCTTAAATTCGTGTTTCTCCCCGATCTCTCCAAACTGCTGGTTTCCCCTTCTTATCTCAGATAATGACCAATACACCCAAAGCAAAGAAGAAGCCAGTTCCCAGCCTTCAGCAGAGTGTGGATGAGCCTTTCCAAAGACCCATGACACCCGGCTGTCACAGAGGAGCTACCCTACCAACGTAAGTCTGGGCAACCAAAGCGAAAGCTGAGGAATCTGTTTCTTTTAATCACAAAGTTCTTTCTGAGTCATGTAACTCAGGTTCATGAAAAGATACTGATGCAATAAAATAATCCAAATTAGACAGGAGATTGCCCTTGCTTTATTTTTCTATCAAAAAAGAGTTCTGATTTGCAATGATGGGCACCTGGAAGATTAAACAGAAAGTGAACTAGAGGTCAGAGAGCCAGTGTGGTGCAGTTGTTTGAATTTTGGACTACTTATCTGAGGACCAGGGTTTGAATCCCTGTTCAGCCATGGAAACTGGCTGGATGGCCTTGGCAAGTCACATTCTCAGCCACAGAAGAAGGCAAAGGCAAACCCCCTTTGAATAAATCTTCCCGAGAAAACCCCATGATAGGTTCATCTTAGGGTCAACATAAATCCAAAACAGTTTGAAGGTGCACAATAACAAAAGCTGGAAGTCAGTGTTCAGGTCTGTCTATCTGATGTGGGAGACCAGTAGGTTTTTTTCCCCCAGTGTGTTAGAGACCAGCACTGTATTTGTGCCCATTCACTCCAGTTTTTGCTTTGCTTCTTAATAATCCCTAGAGACTCTTCACTGACTGGCAACTCATAGATGGGCAATAGTGCACAGACATCACTTTAATTAGCACTAGATGAGGATTTGTTTTAATAACGGGTATATTCATATTTAGAATATTTTCGGTTGGCAAAGGAAACAAAAAATGACAGCTGAAATGGGTGATTTTTAAATTAGGAGAAAAGACAACTAATAGGAAGGCATTATAGAAGTAGGTGAAGTCTTAAGTCACATGAAAAGGCAGCCAACCAAGGTCTTTGTCACACTACACTGTTATTAATCTATATTCTACTTTAACTGCAGTGGAAACATTTTGTGGAACTCTGGGGTTTGTAATTTAGTGAGGCCCAAGAGCTCCTTGGCTGAGAATTGTATATGCCCTTCCCCACACTGCAAATCCAAGGATTGAATAGAGTGTCACCAACAGCAGTTAAAGTGGAATAATAGCTGTATAACAATGTAGTGTGGTAAGCTGGCAAGCGTCAATACAGAGTAAAAAGGTTCAGATTCAAAGTTCAGAAACTCTTGGATCATCCATTGACGATGAAAAGCGGATATTTCAGGACCATCAGTGGGGATCTTTATCTGATTGATAAAAGGTTAAGGCATCTACTCCCTTCTCCATTACGTTCTGCTCAGAAAGCACAATTTTGCAAGTCTGCTTTTGGATTTTCTTTCTTTTTTTTTAAAGGGAAGGCAGTTCACTTGCATGTAATTCCTGGCTTGTCAGTGTCACAGTGAGTCAGTGGCAGATGTGATGTTTGGATCCAGATTTCCTGTATCCAGGTTTCACACATGTGGTGATTTTTTGAGAAGGGAATCTTGTGTGAAAGAGAGAGACAGGCGGCACCACAAAGTTTTTCTGGAAGGGAGTTCTAGACATCAACAGCAGCAGATGCCGAGAGATCGGTGGCTCAGGGTGATAGAGGAGAGAAAATTCTGGAACGCATCCTGCCTGTTTGAGCAAAGACTGTAAACATTGCAGCTGATTTGCCTGTACTCCTTCGTATGCATGCGTGTTAGCCCTTTTTGCTGTGAAGGCCAGTGTCAATTTTGTACTGCACCAAATTCACACTGAGTGTGTAGCCATTTTCTCCCAAGGAACAAAACTTGCCCCAGCCGCATGTTGACCTTTTTTTATTTGAGAATTTCAAAATGCCTAGTTTAATAAGAAGAACATGGAACTTTGCATGCTAGATGACAAGCAGACTTGCTGTATATTTTGGTAGTGGGAGGAAATAACTTATCCATAATGGTTAGCCATCACAGCTTTTAAAAGTGGATAGATCCAGCATGGTGTAGTAATTTGAGTGTTGTGCTTTGGGAGACCAGGGTTCAAACCTCCACTTAGCCATGGAAACCCATTGGGTGCCCTTGGGCAAGTCACATTCTCTCAGCCTCAGGGCATGGCAAATTGCTATGCAGCCCATGGCAAATGGCCTCTTCTGAACAAATCTTGCCACAAAAACCCTGTGATAGGGTCACCATCAAATAGGAAATGACAAGATGCGCATAGCTCCAGGAATGGGGAAGTTGGCTGCATCGCCTCGGTAGAATACAAATAAAATTAAGGTTAAAGCTAAAGATACTTGAAATGAGAGTGCAGTGGGGGAAGAAGAAAAGGCTTGCTGCTTTCTGCCTCTTTTGGAGGAGAAAACAGGGTGAGGGAGGCTCACTGCCCCTGCCCTTCTCTTTTGTAATAATAAAGAAAAAGTTCACAGAATGGCATGGGCATTGCTGGTGATATGGTGTGTGAGTTGCATGGCTAGTGGCATCGCAGGCAGTATCTAGCCACTCTTGCACAGCAACCCCTTACATAGCAATTGCAGTAGCAGTGGATGTACTATCTGGGAAGAATTGAGAGTTGCATTTTCCTAGGAACAAAAAAATGTGATTTAGAATACGGTGATAATGCCATCCAGCTTTGCAGCCTCACAGGCAATTGTGTGGATGCTGGGAGAAACAATTGAAAACCTCCCCACTTTTAACTAGATTTACGTTCTGAATCAGCCTGTCCCAATCTGCTGCCCTCCAGATGTTTTTGTGCAGAACTGCCTTCAGGCCCAGCCAGCACTGCCAGTGGTCAGGAGAGATGATGTCTAGTTTGCAACATCTTGTGGGCTCCAGGTTGGAGAAGGGTTCCCTGAGGTATCTTGAGATATCTTGGCCAATGTATGCGTGTAGGGACACACAGTCATAAAGAACTCATTTTTAACAAAAGGAAATAGTAGGAGACAATCTAAAGGTCAGGAGAAAGCAGGAACAATTTAAAGGTCAGGAGGACAGGCAGTTTTATGAAAGCTCCTGTCCTCATGAGGCTGCTGTGGAGTTTACAGCAAGATAATGCCTATATACTGTAGAAATCTGATTTCAACATTCTGGAGCATGATATAAATGTTGCTTTTGTTCTAAAAGCCAGTTGATTTCTAATGTTCCACAGCGCCTTGCGTTCTTGTTGAAACGTTGTCAAAATAGCCGGTACAGGTTTAGGGAAGAATCAGCCTTGATCTAGCTAGCTTTAAAGGTGTCCGTGTGCTGGTTTTCTTGTGACATTTCTGGTACAGTTTGTATTTCATTGCAGCGGGCATGTCAGGCAGTGAGCAAGTCTTAAACCTGCAGAACCTAAACAAAGAGACATTTGCAAAACAGGAGTTGTTGATTGCTATTCCTGGCAGGTAGGTCTTTCCCCATTTTTCTAGATGTTCTGAAGCCGTGAAAGTTGAATCATCCTTCATATTGAAATATGGAAAATGCTTAGAAAAATATTGTAATATCTAAATACCCCTCTCACTGCTTTAGTGGTGGAGGCTGAGACCATCTATGCCACTGGTGTGGTGAATCTGCTTTGGGTTTTAGTATGAACTTTAAAGGAGCTATCCAAGGTTCTGAACCTACCTGGAGGCTGTCTGTGGGATTAAAGTTTGGCCTAATTTCTGAATTAGATTCATTGCCCCACCAACATGAGAACACGCACTCCCTTCTATTTTTATAGTAGTACACACACACTATGGGTAGGTTTGGTTTCAGAAGTTTCTTTTTGTCTCCTTTCTCTCTTCTAGCTGTTTTTATCTTGCTGCCCCATTTGCAAAATCTAGTAGTACCTAGTGAAAGGAACAGCACGTGGAACAATGGAGAAAGCTAGATTAAACCATGCATTAGAAGATTTTCAGTAAACGGCCATGCTTTGAAGTTCCCTTCTTTTCTCCTCTCTTATTCTCCCAATTTGCACTTGGAAGATTTTGCAATCCATAGAAAAGAGGAGATCAAAGTGTTCTTAGACACAGGTTGTGAAGAAACAAAATTGACATGAAAAATATTTCCTCCAATACTTCTGTGCCTGAGGCAGACTCCCTTGGAGCTCAGCATTTCACATGCAAATGGGAAGAGTCTTGGAAATTATATGTCATAGTTGAGGGAGCTGGACTTAGCTTGTGTACGTCTTTATATATTTGCTTGATTTCTTTTGTTTATATCACACCTTTCTCTCAAAATGGGGAGTCAAGGAGATGTGCAAAAAGATTTTAAAAACAGATAAAAACACAAAGGTTATCATATTAAAACACAATTGAGCAAATTATCACATTAAAACACAATTGAATTAAAAGGAATTTAATTTAGAGAAAATACGTCATTTGTTTCCTGTTGAAAACCCCTTTTTTAAGAGCCATTCAGTTGCTGAAACCCACGTCATTTTTTAAAAAACATTGTTTGCTTGTTGGCAGAAGGACACAAAGGAGGAAACAAGCCTTGAGCTCCTTTAGAAGGATATTCCATAGCCTGGGAGTAGCCACCACTAAGAGTGAGACCCCTCAACAGCATGAGATGGGGCTTCCTAGAAGTATCTGGTGGCCTGCCGTGAGAAACAGAATGCTGGACAATTGAGATCTTCAAGGCTTCTTTTTTGCAGAAGTTAAATCAACCAGTGCTGGCCATTGTAGCAGAGCAGAACTTTTCTTCCTAGCTAAGCAGAACTTGTTTACCATGCCTCCTGAAGAAGCAAGAGCCAGCCCTGCCATTTGGTAAAAGGAGGCCACAAAAGAGCATGGCTGCCCTGGCCCCATGTCCATTTCTTCTCTCTATCACTTTTCTCATCTCCTTTAAGCAGTGCACAGTGAGTGGTGCATATTCTGGGGGACTGGCAAGCTTGACTCACCTGATAGCCAGCCTCTAGCTTGCTTTTTCACCTTTTCCCCACAATGCCTTGTTTGTGTCCTCGCAAAACTGGTGTAGAGGGATAGCCAGCTTGCTTGCCTGTCAGCTAGCTTCTCGAGAAATGGGTCCATCACCACAGACCCATCTGGCAGGCGTCAGGTTGCCTCCCTCTTGAACTGAATTCTGTGAAGAAGAGGGAAACCATGCAGATGATCCTGGCACCAGGTTATAATGCAAAATTGCTCCCTTCTCAATTACAGGAAATTACAGGGAGATAATAATTCAGATGCAGTAATAGTTTTTGACTGCAGGTATTCATCACTCTTCGATCTCGTTTTTCTTCACTAGGTCAGAAAACGATGCCATATCTTCCTGTAGCGGGGATAGCTGTTTCCACCATAGGAAGAACTCCAGGCCTGCAACACGCAGTGGGAAGAGACCCAGCCTGTCAGAGCTTTCTTCCTCTTTAGCTTGTAAGAATTTGATGGACGTCTGCTCACGGATTTGTGTTGCAGCCAGCCATTCGGAGAGGAATCATGATTTAGCTTGCTCTGTCCTAGATATTACTGCTGCCACTGCTTCCAGAGGATTGAAAGATATATGGGCCAGCAGGAGGGATGGGACATAGGAAGGAGATCCAAACACTTGGCCAGAGAATGAGGAGTTGGGTAGCTGGGGACCCTGTTTGTGTCTGAATATTTCTAATTTCTGTGTTAACGATTGTGGCAGCTTGACAGTGAAGAAAGCTGACAGGAAGAAAATCAACTAATTTAAAATGTGGTGCTGGAGGAGGGCTCTAGGGATGCTGTGAACTGCCAAAAAGACCAATAAATGGATCTGAGAACAAGTAAAGCTTGAACTTTCACTAGAAGCCAAAGTCAGGCTATCTTACTTTGGACATGTCATGAGAAAACATGACTCATTGGAAAAGAAGATAATAAAGTGGAGGGCAGAAGGAAAAGAGAGAGATCACATTACAAATGGATTGATTCAACCAAGGAAACCATGGCCCTGAGTTTATTAGACTTTAGCAGGGCTCTTGGATGTCTCTCATTTATAAGGTCACTGTAAGTCAAAGCTGAGTTGACAGTATATAATAACAAGCTTGGATTTTCAGCCAAGATTTGCTCCCAAAGTAGCTGACAAAATCCATATTGAGATTTTCATAGCTCAGTGACAGACCACATGGTTTGCATGTAGAAGATCTCTGGTTTAATTGATGACATTTCTAGGTAGGATTGGGAACTGTATAGTCTGTCTGAAATCCCTAGAGAGCTGTTGCCAAACAGAATCAATAGTACCAAGGTAGACAGGCTCATATTTCAACTCAGTACAATGCAGTTTCTTATCTTCCTGTGAGGTACAGTGCAATGAGGGGTATACCATTGGTAATGGGGTGGGTGAGGCAGTCCCTTTTCTCCCCACACCAGCTGGTGATCAAATGCCAGCCTGTGTTTTACAGAGCAGAAGGATGTAGTGGGCATCTGGTGCTAAAGATGCCATGGCACTTTAAAAAGTTTTACCTCTAACCACTTTAAAAGGTGGGTGCCTGTAGCTTTCAGCCATGTAATTATGGAGGCAGATGCAGGTCACTCTGTGCACACAGTGGCCATTTCTGAGCTACTGAAGAACCGTGAGGTTTTTGCTTTTAAAAAGAGTAGCATTGAGTAGAAGTGGGCGTGGTTAGGGTTGCTGTAGCATTGGCAGCAGTGACAACATGAAAAAGAAAGGAGTTACTTCTGAGTAGCGTAGAAGTAGCAACACCACCAGCATGAAGCATACCAGAGTTGAGGGCTTACCATGGTGAGGCCCTTGTGATCCCACCATAGGGGTTTCTTCAAATATGTAGCCTTTTCATTTGTTGGTCTCATTCATTCCACTTTTGTGCCACAAAAGGAGTCTAGTGAGTCATTTAGGCCTCACCATGAGGCTTTCTCCCCATCCTCCTCTCCTCCTTGGCCTGTTTGATGAGGACATGGGGAAGAGTCTTCTCAGTGGCCGCTTCTAGCCTATGGAACTCCCTCCCAAGGGAAGCCCAGTTTGCACTCTCTTTGCTGTCTTTTTACCTTCCTGTTTAAAGGAGCCTCCAGCCTTAACTGACCAGGGTATAGAAATATGTAACAGGTGGTCTGTTCTCAATCTGTATGCTTCATGTCTTTTTAACTGTTACTGTCTTAAAAGTTGGGTTTTAATTCACTTGATGATTTAATGCTTTTAAAACTTTTGTACTGTGTATTGTTTTAGCTATTCTGCTTTAAACTGACATTGTAAGCTACTTTGAGTCTCATTTGGGAAAAAGCTGGAATATAAATCAAATACTTAAATAAAATGAGGTAGTGCAGGGGAGCCTCCTGAAACAGCAGATTTTGGGTTCCCTTATGGGAGATAGCCATACTGGACTCCTGAGGACAGGGTCAGTGAGAACATTTTTGTTACCTCAGCTAACTCCACTAAAATGACCAGGGGCTGAGATATCCCAACTCCCAATTATTATTATTTCAGTTGGACTGATGGAAGAGAATGTTCTTCTCCATTTTATCCTTTATCATGACTAGATATGACATTTGGATTTTCTACTGCAAATGTGAAAATGTCTCAGACCATCCATTGGCCAAGCTAGAACCAGTGTCTTAACTGCAACAAGAATATCTCAAGAAATATATGAACCAGGAACTGTGTGTTAATCCTTGGATGCTGAGTCTGCTTTAGAAGAACAAGTGGATGGGTAGAGGACTGAACGATTGCTGCAAGCAAGATACAAAATGTCACCTATCAAAGTACTGAAATATTTCTTTTTTCCAAACAGCGGTCGAAACAGAAATGTTTGAGGGGTCCTCAGCACATTCCGGAACAGGTGATTGCATCCCTCCAGCTGCTGATGTCCTATCTCTCCAGTCCCCAAATTGTTCCCAGGACAGTGTAAACGGACTGTCCAACAGGTATGTGAGTAAGTGCTAACCCACTAGATGGGGCTTGTAAAGAGGTAAATGCCATCATTCAGAAAGGAAATGAACATGAAACTGTCAATATCATAAAGCCTTTATATATCTTGGGTGTGACTACTTTTTAATCTGTATCATTCTGGTCACTGCACCTAGAAGAGGGACATAAAGGGGAAATCTAAACAATCAAGTAACTGAAGGAGCTCCTCTAAAGAAAAATTATGACATTCAAGGCCATTTAGGTCAGCAAAAAAGCAGATAAGGGGAAGATATGAGAGAAACGTATACAGTTACAAGTGATTCAGAGGAAACAGATAAGGAGAAACTTTACTCTGTTATAGAATCTGACATCACCTAATTAATTTGGATTGTGGGAGATTCATGACAGATCAAATTAAGTTCTTCTCTACACGGTGTGCAGTTAAACTGTATAATTTGCTACCATGAGATACAGCATGATTCTATGACATGAATTTGGATGGCTTTTAAAGGGGATTAGATAAATTCATGGATGTTAAGGCAATCAGTGCCTTCTGTCAGGCACATACAGTGCATATCACCTCTGATACTGAAGGCAATATGCTTCTGTTTTAATCAGTTGCTGAGGTGTGCAAGATGGAAGCTGCAGTTATACTCTTCTTCTTCTACCGGGCTTGGTCAGCTTTCTGGATAGTGTGTGAGGTAACTAGATAGGCCTTGGTTCTGATTTGGCATAACGATCATGTGCTTATAGTCACTGTTTTAAAAGAGATGCCGCCTATCTACTGATACCATTTGGTCCCTAGGTGGATTTTTTGGATCGGCAGGCTTCACTACTAATCTCTATATCTTGTGTGAAGTAGTGAGGGAAGGACTAAAGTGTATTCAGGCAGCATTTTCAGACTGGGACTTTGCCAGTTTCTGAAAGCACCAAGTGAAACTGAGAAAAATAGTCCCTGTTAACTCTGATCAGTGACCACAGGTGGTGGGAAGTCTGTTTTCTCTCCTTTAGCTGACAGAAAAGGGGGTTTGGAAGGAAGAGGGGAGGAACCAGGACTTTAAAGGTAAGCATTGTCTCCAGTTACTGAAAAAAAGAGTTATTTAAACAATCATAGAATCATTATTTGAACAACCATAGAATCATAGAGTTGGAAAGGACCACAGGGGCCGTTGAGTCCAACCCCCTTCTGCCATGCAGGAATACACCATCAAAGCATTCCCTTTGACAGATGGCCGTCCAGCCTCTGTTTAAACACTTCCAAAGAAGGTGACTCCACCACACTCCCAGGTAGCGTATTCCGTTGTCAAACAGCTCTGACCGTCAGGAAGTTCTTCCTGAGGTTTAAGTGAATCTCTTTTCCTGCAGTTTGAATACATTGCTCCTTGTCCTAGTCTCTGGAGCAGCGGAAAACAAGCCCACTTCCTCTTCAACATGACATCCCTTCAAATATTTAAACATGGCTACCATTAATCTTTTTTTTTTTTTTTAAATAAGTATGGGAAACCTATTTGGTACAAATAGCAGAGGAAGTAATAAAATTGTTCCTGGACTTTATATCAGTTCAGTCTTTAGATGGGTTACTAAATGGTTGGATGCTTTCTCACCTTCCTCCCCCACCCTAAAATTGCAAAATGCCTAGCAAGTAGTTTATGTGATAACTCTTCTTTCAGACCATTAAGTTTTCTCTGCGTAGGGGGAAGCATTCAGTCCTGTATGACTCCTTTTTCACTTTGACATGGTATAGAACAGGAGCAGATTTATTATCTAACCTGTTCATCCTTTCTCATATTTATACCTGCAGGGAACACAGGATGGCACATGTAATTCTTCCTTCTTCCTCATTTAATCTTACATAAACCTAGGAGGAAATTCAGGCTAAAAGAATTGTCACTAGGCTTATGGCCATCCAAGAAGCCTCATGACCTTATAACCACCT
The DNA here is from genome assembly GCA_030412105.1 of Cyclura pinguis. NCBI lineage: Eukaryota > Metazoa > Chordata > Lepidosauria > Squamata > Iguanidae > Cyclura > Cyclura pinguis. The sequence continues at coordinate 5,748,672 of CM059601.1, forward strand.
CCTATCTTCATTGCATGTATGATACCAAACTCATCTTATAGATCAAATCAGTGAGTGTCTTTTCATGAAGTACGGATGCAGGATATGAACAACTTAGTTCTGTTCCAGAGGAACTTCAAAATCAAGTATCCTGGAGCTGAAACGCTTGGATTTGATTTCTTTCTGGTTCCTTTCAGCTCCTGCAGGTCCCCCCCCCCCTTGCATTGCTGGAATTTGGAACTTTGGAACCAGTACAAGAGCTGCTCTCCACCGGGGCCTTGTCATCTCTTATGGTGTGGCATTTTTGTTTGCTTGTCTTTCTGGCTGACGGAGAAGTTCCTTGTTGAACAAAGTCTTAATCTGTTTTCTGAGCCCCACCCCTCTCTCTTTCTTTTGTTTGTGTGTTTAACTAATTTTCAGCTTCAAAATGTGCTTTCAGGTGGCAAGAGCTGGAATATAACATATGCCAAAGGGAAGCTTGATTGTTCTGCATGAAGTACAAATGTTTTGCTAACACGTGAATCTCTTGCCAAAGTCAAGCCAATCTTTGTCTTCCTGTGTTTTCTTACTGGTCTTGTGGAAAATCTTTGTTTATTCTGGTTGCAGAGGGAGGCATCAGCAGCTCCATTGGGATGCTTGGAATACGGTGATCCAGCCCCTACCTCACCAAAAGCACATTGCATGGTCTAATGTGCATTTCCTGCCTGTGCATTTTAAAATGGTACAGTCCTACAAGAGCACTAGCATCTGCTTTTCTTCTGATTGACTGGGTCACCTTCTAAGACTTGGGGCAGAAAGTCCAGTTGAGTTTGGCAGTGGAACCAGTGGCCTAGTGGGATCTCCTTCTCTGGACCTCTTCAAAAAGGGGTTGGATAACTACCTGTTAGGGATGCTCTTGCCAGAGATCCTGCACTGAGCAGGGAATTGAACTTGATGGCTTATGAGGCTCCTTCCAACTCTATGATTGTGTAATTCAGTCAGGACTATCCCAGGCCCTGAGTTTTCAGTATCCAAGCTTAAAATGTTGGGATGACCCCTTGTGATGTCATGGGGGCTGCCCTGGGGATGTTACGAAGCCAGATATCTTAAGCATCAACCACAGTTTCACAGTGGTTGCCATTCGGAGAGAAACTCAGAGATCTTAACTATTTAAAAAAATATATACATACAAATTGTCCAAGGCAGTGCTTTCACTCTGAGAACCAGGAGCCCTAGCAAAAACGTTAGCCCAGTTGAAGACCTGAATCTTCCACCTGGATCTTCTGCAGCGTTGAGTGGCTCCAGGACTGATTGTTATGAGAAAGATGTAACAATGTTTGTGTTGCTTTGGTATGTTTTTGGGTGGTGGCTTGTTCTATCTCAATGACTTGGTTCAAATTGCCCGGCTGTCTAAACATTCCTGAGGATATTGAGCAGGGAGGGAGTTGAACCTGGTGGCCCATGAGGCACCTTCCAGCTCTGTGATGCTGTGAGTACTTAGACTGACGGAAGAAGGAAGGCTCGTCAGAAAATTGAGGAAGAGGTGTTTTACGTTTGGATACCTTTGTATGCAGTGTCTGCAGTGAGATGTTCTCCTTTCCTCTCCCATTCCCATCTCTCTGCACTAAATGAGGCTCTGGTCCCTTTCATACCACACAATACTATCTCTTTGGTATAATTTAATTGCGAGGCTTCTATCCTATGGAATTCTGGGATTTATAGTTTTGTGAGATGTTTGCAATTCTGTCTCAGAGAGCTGTAGTGCCTCACTAAACTCCAAGACTGCCGGATGCAGCCGTGGCAACTAAGAGGTATCAAAGAGACCTTTGCTCTGAATGGTGTCCCAGTCCTCTGATGCAGATGTTGAAGATGGATGGTAGACTGCATATGTACGTGGGAATTCTAGGATCCGCTTTCTTTCCATGTAAACATCCAGTGGAATTCTGGTCTCAGTGATCGTTAGAAGGTGAAGCAACTTCACTTGAAAGCAAAAAATAGCAGGTGGTATGGAAGACTTAGCTTGGAGAAGAGAAGGTTAAGAGGTGATGTGATAGCCTTGTCTAAATATTTGAAAGGGTGTCTTATGGAAGATGGGGCAAGCTTGTTTTCTACTGCCCCAGAGACTAGGACATGGAGCAGTAGCTTCAAACTACAGGAGAAGAGATTCCCCCTAAATATTAAGAAGCATTTCCTGACAGTAAGAGCAGTTTGATGGTGGAATGCACTGCCTGGGACTGTGGTGGAGTCTCTTCCTTTGGAGGTTTTTAAAGGTTTTTGAAGAGAGGCTGGATGGTTCTCTGTCAGAAGTGCATTGACTGTACTGTGTATTCCTGCATGGCAGAATGGGGTTGGACTGGAGGGCCCTTGGGGTGTCTTCCAGCTCTAGGATTCTATGATTCTCTTTTACACTGTGAAGAGCTGCCAGTTGGAAGAGACGTTTCTCCTCTGAGAGGAAGCCCTGTTTGCCAACTATCCCAGCCAACTTCACTGCATCCCTGTCAGCATGCGCTATATACTCATGGCAGTTGGTGGTGGTGCTCCTGCAGAGGAACATCTGTGGATCTGCGGTGAAGATCCAACGCCCACCTACTGTGTAGAGTCCCTGAAACACCATCATCACTGCACTTTAGATTTTATGACTTTAAAATGTCATTTGTATTGCATCACCTGTGTCTTGACTGCTTAGGAGGCAGAACTACTTGTATTTAGGAGAAAAATCTGCTGTGAGCGTCTCTCAGGTTGTGACAGAGACTCAGCTTGGAATTAAAAGTTTTAAAAATAAGATGCAGGCGTGGGCTGGGATCCTTTCAGAGTCTTGCATGTCTAAGTTGCCATATGGAAGCAGGTGGACATTTTTGTCCAATGCCCAATTAACTCAGCGTAAGTTTACATTCTGTCTCCTTCACATAAGATCTTGGCCATAACATGCATCCAAACAAGTAGATTGGTCACATGACTCAGAGTAAGGTAGCCATTGTAGCTTCGTGAGTTTCCAGAGAATGCCCACTTGTAGGTAAACAATGGCAAATCCCATCCTGACTTGAGTTATCCTGCTAGCAGCATTTGGCTTTGTGGTATCATCTCTTCCTAGATTAATTTGTTTAATTTAACAAAAAAAAGTCTGAAGGACCAAGTGCCAAAAGGTTTTAGAGATAGTGATACCCAAGCAGTTTCCAAGGTCCTTCTCATTCAATGATTCTTTTCTGGAAGTGGCAGTTATTTTACCTAAATTCTGTTCTTCATGTTTGGACATTTTGAGCAGATCCTATAAGAGCTTCCACAATTTTTCTGTCCTGTTACTGTTCAGTCTGCATTTGTTTAGCTTCCACAACTGTGCAGAATGTCTCGAGTTCCTTGTGGTGCTGATCATTAGTAGCCTTGCCATGCGGGCAACCCCGGGCCATGGAAAAAAACACTCCTAGGGCAGCGCATTCAAATATTGAGAGAATGTGGTAACTAACAACTGTGGCACTCCCTTGCACAAACAGATCAAGATCTTGTGTAGCAGGGAAGCAGCAACTGCACATTGCTTGTACAAGGGGAAAAATATAAGAATGTGTGAACTTGTGGCAGGATCCTATGTTCCTCACTGGGAGCAAGAAGAAAAGACAGGAGTGTTCTTGAAAGAGGAAGGTCTTCAGAAAAGACTTTTGTTCCCCCAACCCTCGTTCTGCAGCGAGAAGCCACCACTCTGGTTTCCACTAATGCTACACTCTCCCTTGCTGTATGCTTAGGGTGAAGTGCAAATCCATGCAGAAAGTCACGATATCTACAGACTGCTAGCTTTGATTCCACTTTATGAAAAAAAAATTACTGTGGAAGATATTCTTTAGGTTTATAGTAGAAAACGGGAACACATTTTCAGATTTTTTGCTCATGTCAGGAGGTCTCAGTGATTGGTCTTTCTTAGAAAAGGAATTGGAAATTCTTGGGGCTCTTTAACATGCTCTGTGGTTTGCTGGTATGCTGCACAGTGTGATCCCAGCTTAGTAGGTTCTTCCAGGTATGTGCCATGCCTGCATGCTTCCCTGGTGTAAATTTACAGAGATATCGATCATGATGAAATGTTTCCTGACGTGGGTGGTAAGGTGAGAGTGTATTGTTCTTTTGCAGCTCTCGCAGCTTTTAGTAGCCTATGAGTCACAGACCATTTAATGCAGTCTTACCTCTCTGGTTGCTTGCCAGCTTTCGAGCTGGTTTTCACTGAGAAAGCAAACAGTAGAATTAGGGAGGGAGAGTCTTTGTCCTAGCAGAGAAAGAACTGTGTCTTGGTGGCAAGATCAGAGCAAGGGGAGCGGGCTTCTCATGTGCTGCTTATGAATGCTTGTTGCTTGCTAGGGTAGCACTTGTAGCACCGTCCAGGAGTGATCTAACCAGAGCTTGTTAAATATTTTCCCAGGTCTGCTTTGCCCTCTGGTGACTTTGTGGTTAGTTAATCTTGTTTCCCTTCACAAAGGACAAGGGGCCTGTTCTAACAGCCTGCAGGTCAGAATATGATGTGAGGTAGGGCCATCTTGAAGGGATGAGTTGGACTTCTTCTGCCAGGCAGATGGATTTTGGAGTCTTTGTTAGCATCATGGTGAAATGTTAACAGCTGTCCAGTGGTATAGAAGGCGTCCATTTGTGTTACTGACTTTGTTTGATGCTTTCTTATATTAGCTTGGCAGTTTGAGGCTAGGAAAAGATAGGAAAGCTAAGAACAGACTGGGGGAGTGAATTTTCCTCTGTTACCAACCTGATTGCACAGTTCTCAAAGCTAACGGAGGGAAGATAGGTGATGCTTGAACACTTTGATTTGTTTTGTTCTCTTCTGTGCTGTACAACCCTCAGGAGTTATGTAGACTCACCTTGAGGTGGGGTTGCACCCTAGCCCACAAGTCCCATAGCCAGCCATGGGGAACTGGACTGCTGGAAAGGAATAGTCTGAGTAGAATTATTTGTTAGGGCTTGAGTGCTACCCCTGGCTGTGAGAGGATGCTGAACCCCACCAGCAAAAGGGTTGGAATGCTTCTCTGCTGCATACCATCAACTGCATCATTTACCACTAATAAAGCATATCTAATTGCAAGAACATGTGTAAGCATTTGGCACTAAACTAAGTATAAGGGAGGCCTGGAACTGCACCAGTTCCAGAAAAGAATGCATTTATAGGACTAACACATCTACTCCTAGGTCTGTTTTCCTTGGACATGAAGTCCCATTAGGCACAGATCAAATGAGAACAGTCCATTGCTATACTGAAGCCCATGCTTGGCATATATAAGGTCCTTCATTCAGTACCAAGCAGCATTTCCAGTTAAGGGTTTCAGGCAGGAGACTGAAAACCCCCCCGCTGCGTTGGAATCCTTGGAGAGTCAGTGTTTAAGTAGAATAAGAAGCATAATTTAGTGACTGTGGAGCCCTGGACTTGGATGGACAGTTCCCTTCTCAGCCATGATACTCCTTGGGTGATGGTTGCCATTCCTCAGCCTTAACCTACTTCACAGAATTGTTGTGTGTGTCTTGAGGGGAGGAAGAGGTGAACCATGTATGCTGCTTTGGTTTGTTTTGAGGAAAGCTAGGATATGAATGTTATTAATAGATGACTGAATAAACAAGTAAATAATAAACAAAGCAAACCAATTGCTCAGTTATGTACATGGTGGCTTCCTTTATCTCCTGTAAAGGGGAAGGCTTAGCTAACAGATGGGGCCGAAGGACCAAACTAGACATGAGGCCCTTTCATACTTCACAGTTTTAGCACTATGTTCCCATTTAAATTGCCTTTATTCAATCCCATAGAACCCGGGGATTTGTAGTTTGGTGAGGCCCTAGAGTTCAGTGGCTGAGAATTCTAAATACTCTTCCCTAAGCTCCAAATCCCAGGATTCCATAGGATGTTGCTGGGCAATTAAAGTGGAATCACAATACTATGTGCTACAGCGGTGTAGTATGGAAGGGCCTATAGTGTAGGGCCTATCTCAGCAGACCTTCTGACCTCTTTCTCAAAGCTTAAGAGCGTCTTCAGAAGACCCTGAGTGGCTTGAAGGACATGTGCCACTTCTACAGTCAGTGCATACACACACATACAAAACCCACACTCTGCTGTTATTACTAGAGGATGAAAAGCAGGTACATCTATTGTCAAAAATTTTCAAAAGAGAAGAGTGCAAGGGTTTGTTTTTTCATTTTAAAGAAAGCTCCCAATGGCAGTGTTGCTGTCTGTCTGCCTCTCAGGTTTTTTATTCCTGTTGTTCCACTGAGAAAGAGCACTCAAGGCAGCTAACAAACATTATTTAAAAATTAGTTTTAAATGAATTGAAAACATACATCCTTTACAATGGTCACAGTAGTAAGCACTTTGGCCAGATTGAGGAGAATGTGTCTTTTCCTAATACATTCCTCCCTCATCCTCTGATGGTGGCATTTAAGGGTTGGAGAAAGAGGCCCAGATACTGTCCCCCAGTCAATCTGGCCAAATGTGGGGGCCAGGCACACCAGGGACCCTGACTGTATGCACAGCCTCTCCAGTTAAAAAGATCTTGGTCTGAGTGCATCAAAGAAGCACAGGTTGATTGTCTGAAGGGCCACCCCTGAGAGACTGGGCTGAAAGAGAGACTCCTCATGTCAGCGTTGAACTCCCTGTCTGTGCCTTTCTACCAGAAAGGTAAGGAAGCCCAAGAGGAGGAGGCAGGGGTGTCCAGTGCAAACAATCAGGGAGAAACGCTGAGCCAAGCCGACGTCAAGATCAGATCCAAAAGGTCCAGAATACCTAAGGTCAGTCCAAAAGGGTCAAGAAAGCCAGAACAAAAGGGTTGTGGGAGCTTGTGGTGATTTGCTACAAGCAAACAGCAAGCCACGCTGACAGACTTATATGCTAATGAAAACTGGTGTTACTCATCATTGTTCTGTTTATTCAACCTTGCCCATATGGCTTCCCTCTGAGTTGCTTGCTTCTGTCCCCTCTGTGATTGGAGGCTGGGGGGGCAAAGGTGGATCTAATTCCTCTAAATCAATGCTGGTCCCCTTTCCCACTGGCAGTGGTTGCAGCAATTCAGTCTCAGCTTGTCTTTCAGCTGATGGAGGTGTTTCCAAGATAGTTTGGTCTATCACTGGCTCTGTTTCTGGCACAATCAATTGCTCATTGACCTCAGAGCCGTCATCTATTACACCTTAAGAGAAAGGGAAATTGTGGAGGGCAGTCTCCAGAGGTAGAGAGCTCAACACTCCAGATGTATTAAGCAGCCTCAGTTGCTGGATCATGATTCTTCTGTATCCTAAATTCTGAAGGTGCATCAAGAGAACGAGGTAGGCTTTGGGCTTCTCCAACTAAAATGTAAAATCCTTTGGTGGGCATCACTCGATTGCCCCTGTGGTGTCTTCCAGCTCTATGATTCTATGTACATGCTGTTGACAGCCAGTGTAGTGTAGTCGTTTGAGCGTTGGACCAGGGCCTCTGGAAAGCCAGGTCCCTGTTCAGTCATGGAAATCCACTGGATGACCTGACCTTGAGTAAGTCACACTTTCTCAGCCTCAGAAGTTGGCAGTGGCAAACTGAATAAGTCCTGCCAAGAAAATCTTGTGATAGATTTGCCTTGGTGTTGCCATAAGTCAGAAACAACTCGAAGGCACACAATGACAGCAGTTAACAGCACTGATAGGCTATATTTCAGAGAACGGAACTGCTCACTCTGCCTCTGGGCATTTCTTGGGTAGGAAAACGCTATGAAATTAATGGGGTCACTGTAAACGGACAAGTGACTTTGAAGGCTTATACACTCAGTAATTCATACTCAGTAAAAATTTATTGATTAGTCAATTGAGCATATCAAAAGGTATAACATAAAATACAGTAAGATGAGATAACTAAAATCTGGAGTAAAATAAAATAAGCTAAAATAAGGTAAAATATGATAAGAAAATACCAAAACTTGTAATAATAGGTTATCATCTTGTGATAAGATGAAAATGGTAAAATACAGAGACAGTACATATTTAGATTCATTCATCACCCTTGCATGCAACCCCAATATGTTCTATAAATTGTTTTCTAATTTGGACAGCCCTGTCTATTAACTTAGCAGTTCTGAGGACTACATATGTGTTAGTGCCCTGAAGGAAATAAGATAATTGTTTGATAGGGTCCCAGTATTTTGTTCTGTCAAGTAACGTCTGTAGATACTGGGCCCTTACTGGGGCGCATATACATGTGCACAGGATAATAATTTTTTCTGCAATGGGTCAGGCAGTGAGGTATGATGGAGGGTGAATTCCCACATATTTCAAAGGACCCATAAGTCCTCAGAGTCAAAGCATTTTGCCGAGAGAATTGTTTGAACTCCCGTCTGTGAGCCCTGGACCTGTGTCCATTTCTGAGGGTGGCAATTGAGATTCCACTGCCGGATGCAATCATTTTTGGGGCATGAGACCTTGCCACCGGCTTGGAAACGGTCGGCAAGATCTTCTGAAAAGATGCGAGCGGGCCAGCAACAAGGAGAAAGGCTGTTCAAACAAGCTTTGGACTGCCTGATTGGCACTCCCTGGGCTATCAATAGCAACTGTTTGCCAAAGCCAAACCTCAAACAGTGGGAGCAATTTAAGGAAATTGAGAAGTGTTAAATTCACATGGCAGTGCAGGTGACCAGAGAGCTCCGGAATTGCCTCTGACTCCCTCCACATTCCTTTCAGGAGGGAAGATTCCCCATTAAGCCTCTTACCTCCTGCCCGTCACAATGGCTCCCTTTGATGGAAGTATGGGGGGGGGCAGGGGAGACCCTTTGAGGTTTTAATTACTCAGCTGCAAATGGGACCTTTCAGGACGCTGTCCGTTTTAGACCCTTCTGAGAGGCAGGTGGTTGCTTCCTTGCCCGTCAAGAGGCATCACAGGCCTTTTCACACAGGTAGGGTTGCCAGAACGAAAACTGGAAAGGACTCCTGTACCTTTAATGGTTGTGTGGTGTTGCTTGTCACACACGAGGTAGTAAGCATAGCCTGCTTAGATGTCTTCTTTTTCACTACCACCAAAGGTATAGGTTTTCATCTGGCAACCACACACAACACAGATTCAGCATGAGTGGGGTATGCTAGAGAACAGGTATCAAATCCCCACTCCACCATGGAAGCCCACCTTGGGCAAGCTGCACTCTCTCAACCTCAGGAAGGCAATGGCAGACCTGCTCGGACCCCACGATAGGGCTGCCTTAGCATTGCCATGAGTTAGGGAATGACGTCAAGGCATGCAGCACCACCACTTTTAACTACTGTGGCTGTCTCCTGTGGAATCCTGGGATATGCAGTTTGGTGAGGCTCTAGAGCTCTCTGGCTAAGAATCCTGAGCACTCCTTTTGGAACTACAAACCCCGAAATTCCATAGGATGTTGCCGTGGCAATTAAAGCGGAAGCAAGGGCCCCACGACTGGCAGAGTATCCGCTTCTGTGCAGCATTCTGTTGCTGCATGATATGGTGGTGGTGGAGGCACTGGTGCCTTCAGTGTTAATTTTTTATTTAGAAGCAGGGTTCAAGCAATCTTTTCTTTTTCAGACTCAGAAACCATTTCCTAATCCCATCATATGTGAAGGCATGTGGGGGCCAGGCAGCATTAAAGGAACTGTGCTCATGCACAATTATATATTTCTTTGTTAATACTACACGATTCAAGACAAATTCACCCCATCCCGCGAATATAGGCACCTCCTGCTTATCTGACAGGTTATTAGCAATGTAAAATTTCTGGAAATTTTGAAGCCACGGGAAAAAAAAACCAGTTTTTTTCTGTTTTTTTTTTCCCAGAAAAAAATGGAAATTTTTGGAAAAATTGAAAAAGTGCAGCATTACCACTTTTTACAGATTGAAAGTCGCTCTGTTATTTTAAGAACATAAAATATGATTATGTACAATTTGATTTGGCATAAAATTATCACAGTTGGTGTATTAAAAATACAGTGTATTCAAACAATTATTACAAAGGGAATTTACTTTAAAAAAAGATTTGTAACAAATGGAGCAACAATCTCCTAAACTGTATGGAACCTCTTTGGTTTTGCTAGTTTATGTGGAGCAGGCCAAAAAACCAAAACAAACAACAAACCCCCAAACAAACCAGAAGAAACCACTAACATTAGTAACAAAGAAAATTATTTATATTTCTGCTCCACAATGTCAAATAGGCATGAAGCATCCATTCCCTTAAAAAGAACTGAGAAGGAAAAAGTGTATGGAAGGGAGGAGGGAGGGACTAAGTGCCCCCTAAAGGAAGAAATGCCTCTTGCGCTTGCGTTGGAGAGTTCGGTTTGTAACCTGGGACTTGCTTGTTCTCAGTGAACAGAAATTAGAATAATCTGATACTGTACATAGTTTTTAGAAATGATTTGGAGAATACATGAACACCTTGTCTTAAGGATTTTATTCATCATGCTAAAGAGATTCTATAATCGATTTTCTTCCTTTTTTCAATTTTTCCAAATTTTTGGAAAAAAATAAAAACATCTTCATTAAAAAAACAACAACAGAAAAAAGGGTTTTTTTCCTGAATTTTTCTGTTTTTTTTCCCAGGCCTTCACGTCTCTGTTAGGGACCAGAGCAGTGTCAGAAAGTGGGATTGGTTGAACAGCAGAATCCAGTTTTCTTCCTGTAGGGAACATGAGGGAATGATGGAGGCTCGCTATTAACTGACTGTGTGCACGCCGCTTGCAAAGTTTCTCCGTTGGCTTTTGCCTCCTCCTGGCTTGCTTTGCAATCAGTGTGCATGCATGTATGTGAGTAGTCCCATGTAAGCCTCTGAAGGCAAGAAGAACTGATGAACTGATGACCTGTCAATACAACGGAGCATGTCTGTAATTTATAACCCTCAAAAGAGTACAACGTCAAAAAATGAGTCGATGAAAAGCAGAGGATGCCTTAGAAGTTCTGCCATTTGGTCTGAGACAAACATACCATATGGTTATTTTTTTTCTTTTCCTTTAACTGCCTCATATGCTGTCCCACAGCATTCACCCTTTGCTTTCAGAATAAAGATGCACTTACAATTCAGCTGCACTTGTAGAGTTTTCCACAGTACCAAACAAACCTTGAGGTTTGCAAGCATCTCACATGGTAAAATATGTCACAGGAAAACAACTGAGGTAAAGAAGAAGAAGATTGTAGGCAGGGATGAACAGAAGAGGAATGCGCATTTCTTTCATTATTTCAGTTGTATTTAGGGCATTTGCGGGAGATACACGCAGAGGCTGGACTCTGGAGGGATTTTGTTAAAGGCTTCATTAATGAGGAGAGGTGATTTATGTGGGAAGTATGTTTGAATTAATGGCTTGAATATAGTGATATATGTATTTAAATATTTTGTGGTTATGCTAATGTCAACCGAAATGAAGTCCAACAGCATCAGTTGGTGCTTATTTGGTTATTTTGCAAATGATTGCGCTTGGAAATCATTCCTGTCTCCTTACTCAATAGCATCAGTTTCTGACTGCATTGTCTTACTGTGGAACAAGTGTGGTTCGCCCACCACTGTCTTTTTATTTAGGGACTGGAAATTCAGCCCATGTCAGATAACTGGTATCTATCTGGAGTTTTTTCTAGCTCAGCACCTTGGTCCTCTGAGCATCCCAAAGTTGTGAATGAAGGTACGTCTAGTAGACAAGTTAATGTCAAAGATTTCTTAAGGACTGGAATTTATAACTCCTAATACTATGTACTACAAGGACCATGTTCCTTGCAAGTTTGAAAGATTTTCTTATAATAGACGTACTTTGTCTTGTTGTTGTTGCTGTGTGGCTGCAAGTTGTTTCTAGCTTATGGTAACCCTACCCTAAGTGAACCTACCATGGAGTTTTTTTGTATCATTTGTTCATAGGGGGGTTGCCTTTACTTTCCTCTGAGGCTGAGAGAATGTAACCTTCCCAAGGTCACCCAATGGGTTTCCATGACTGATTAGAACCCTGGTCTATGGAGCAACCACTACACTACACGAGGTCTCATCCTCTGTCTAAGACCATATAATATCTATAAAGACAAGATGATTGACTGTGTAAACTTTGTTTGATGTTTGAATAAATAGTTTGGGCTTTACGTTGACTGTAAAGTCTATGATGAAAGATGTAAGCCTAGTCTCCCAGAGGTCAATAAACAAGAATATACCTACGCAGAGAGATCCTCACAAGATGAATGTATAAATAGATATCTTACTTTATCTTAATATATGGCATTGAAGATATGAGGCACCTGCTTATTCTCCAGCTATACATTCCTGAAATTCTAATACATAAGAGGTCCTTATATGCAGTGTTGATATTAACTTGTCTACTGGAAATACTGTTGATCATGTGTTCGAATTCAGGAAATCAGAAGATGAACTCCAAATAGCTACAGGTTAACTGACATCAGGAAAGAGCTGTCAGTCTTTGAATAAAGAGACAGAAGTGGGGGAACCATGCCTTTTCCAGCTGGGCTTAGTTGACTCATAAAGCCAGGTGTTGATTCTTCCATCTTTTTACAGGTCAAAAGCCTAATTTATTCCCGATTTCATTTGGATTTTCTCTCTTGCAGTGACTTCCTTTCTGGCTTTGCCAGCAAGCCGAAGTTCCCCTGCTGTCCAGACTCCCAGAATGTCAAACTTGGAAGGGGAAAGATCCCAAACATCGCACCACAGTTTTCCCAGTCTGGGCCTCAGCAAACCAGTCGCCCTGGCTCTTCCGGATCATCTACGAGAAGCAGACAGAGTAAGATCCTGAACTCTGGGTGGGTTCAAATAAGGCAGTCAGAATTTGGAAACAAGACTTTTTTGCCCACTCACCATACTTGCTGGAAGATGGTGGGAGTTGTAGTGCCCCCCCCAAGTATTTTCAAATTCTTCGTTTTCTTAATATTTCATTGCTTGAGGATTATGGGTGCATAGAATCTGTTAGAAAAGAATTGTGTTTGACGTGATTCTGGGTGATATTGCCATCAGTTTTATTAGTTGACTGTTACAGTCTTTATAGCCTTAGGCTTACAGTTTAAATAGACATAGCTCCTTAATATGCTACAGACACATGATGCACCAGACATTGTTTCAAGGTGGATTTGATTTTTCTTCTGTACATTAATTCACAGTCTCAACTTCTGAAAAATATCTCTAAGACGCAGATATACGAAGAAGGCTTAAGATGTCGTCTTTCACACTAGTTAAGAATCATTTGAGAGCCAGTGTGATGTTGTGGTTTAACCATTAGACTATGACCCTGGAGATTGGGGTTCGATTCCCCACTCTACCATGGAAATCTGCTGGGTGTATCACACTCTCTCAGCCCCCAGAAAACCCTGTGATAGGTTTGTCTTAGGTTGCCATAAGTTGGGAACAACTTGAAGGCACTCAGCAACAACAATCAGAAAAATTTAGAATCCTGTGTCTGAAAAAATTATGAACCAATAGTTACAGACTGATTAACAAAAAATTTTAAGTATGTTATTGACCTTGAGTGATGGAATTGAATGCAACATTCCTTCTTGAGATATCATTGAGTTAACTTTGACTGTTAGTTTTCATGTGAGTCACCCAGAATTCATTGTGTTTCCCTGTATCTTCTCTTACATTATCTTTTTTAAAAATTTATTTACATATCTGATGAAGTCCTATATCTCTAAGTATTTCCAGATGCTCTTCTTTTGACATGCTATAAAAAGAGATCCTTTAATGTTTTGAAGAAGATGAGCTAGGCGTTTTTTAGTAGCTGTTCCACCAGTTTGGGTGAAGCTCTTCTTTCAAATCTACTTCAGTATGAATGTTCATATCTCTGATGCTTGATTGTGGACCCCTCGTTCCAATACACACTCCCCTTACGATACGACTTATCCCTTTCCTCTTTGTTTGTGGAAGAGAGCGGGGGATAAATGATTGGTGTAATGATTGAGTACCCTTTTAAATCATCCATTAACCCCACTTCTTTGGGCAGAGTACAGTTTGTTAAAAAAAATATAGAACATGACAATAATCCAATAAAGCTATGATTGAAGAAGCAGAGTATAAAACCAAGGTCAAGCCTGTGGCAGCGAATAAAGCATTTCAGCATGTAAAACCAAATTAAAACCAGCAGTAGATTAAGACCAGAAAGTGTAAGAAGCCCGGAAACACAGTTAATCTCCCTGGGAGAATAAACACCTCTTTACCTGATGCTGAAAAGACACAAAGGTCTTTTTATACTGAAAAGGGATTGAAGGGGTTGCTGTGGGAGAGAAAAGGAGCCAGACACAGCTCCATGGTACCTGGGCCCCTGTGGCTGGTGAGAGCCCCTCCCTCTATTCCAACTGCCATTACAGGCATTCCCCACTTTTCATCAACATGTTTTGTGATGTTCTGTTTTGACACTTGCAAATTATAAAGCTCCATTAATTTGATGAGGGGTCTTTTGTCGGTTCTTCCTGCCTGGGGAGGCTCACTTGCGACCATTTGCATGTATGCCCATTTCCAAGTCTTGCCGACAGGAAGAGTGGACCCCTTGTCAAATTAATGGAACTTCTCTGTAATTTGCAAGTGTCAAAACATCAGACTTTCATCAGTTCTTCTTGCCCATAGAGGTTTGCTTGGAACCACTTGCACATGTGTGCTCCTTGCAGAGAAGGAAAAAAGGAGCCAAGCTGACTGAGAGACTTTGCAAGCAGCACGCGTGCGTTGTCAGTCCCAAATGAGCCTCCGTAATTCCTTCATGTGCCCTACGTGAGTTCTGTTTTTTGACCAGTTCCACTCTGCTTTGGTCCCTTGGCTGTCAGATATGTGAGTGAAGCCTGTACTGTGATTTTTGAGGAGAAGAAGTACAGTCAGGTGCAATTCCATTGTGCCTGATAGCCGGTTGCAGGTGAGAACCCCTCTAACCATTCCAAGTAACTGCAGTGGTCTGAGGAGAGGAGAGGAGAGGAGAGGAGAGGAGAGGAGAGGAGAGGAGAGGAGAGGAGAGGAGAGGAGAGGAGAGGAGGCAGGAAGTAATGAATTCAATTCCTACCCTACCATCCCCTTTTTCTCATGTGGTGTGTCTTATTTCAGTTGTAATCCTGAGGGCAAGGAATGGTCTGATTGTGAGCCATTCTAGGAACCTTTGTGGTTGAAGGGCAGGATATAAATACTCTAAATAAATGAAATAAATGTAGGCATCTGGTGAACGTGGTTGGACAGGGCATTCCACAGATAGGATGCCATCTGTGAAAAGGCCCGGTATCTTGTAGCCACCTATCTCACTTCATTTGGAAAGGGTATGTGAAGAAGGGCCTCGGGCGATGATTTTAGGGACTAGAA
Source organism: Cyclura pinguis (assembly GCA_030412105.1). NCBI lineage: Eukaryota > Metazoa > Chordata > Lepidosauria > Squamata > Iguanidae > Cyclura > Cyclura pinguis. The sequence continues at coordinate 5,763,872 of CM059601.1, forward strand.
GGGTGAATATGGAACGAGATGCTCCTTCAGTTAACTTGGTCTCAAGTAGTTTAAAGTTCTTCCTCGTGGCCTAAGCTCCTCACATAAATGGGTTTTCGCACCTAAGGAATGATGCCAGTCAGATCACAATTAGGGTCCCTGTGCAGGTGCGAAAACCCATTTGTGTGAGAACGCAGATGGCTGCTCAAAGAGCACAGTTACAGGTAAGCAGTCTGTCTTTGCCTGCGCAGTGAAGAGGGTGGCACTGTTGGGAAAAGAACGGAGTTGATGTCCAGACAGTTGGATGTTTTGTTTTGGCATCAAGCAGCAGACTCTGTGGAGCATTCTGACCATGCAGCTCGTATCCTTTGTTTATTCCTGATAGCTCTGCTTTCTGTTTCCTGCGATATGAGCTCTATCCAGTTTGGATCAAGCAGGCTGTTGACAAACCCGATCCCTTCCATGCTTCCTGCTTCACTCCTGTGACTGTGACATGTCACATTGAAAAGGAAGCATGGTTGAAAAGTGTAAAATGCACACACACCAGGAAGATTGCCCCTGAAACCCACATCCTTTCAGCTTTCCAGGGAAATTCTGGGAGCATGAATGGAATTGGAAATAAATTTGCCCTACACTGTCAGCTTGAGGATTTGTGAATCTCCACATGTCAATCCTAATTGTTGTGCTTTATTAGTATTATTTTTTAAAACTCTTAGTCCTCCCCATTTAGATTTTGGAGAACTTAGTCCCATCTTGGCAAACCTTCTGTGTCTCCTGTGTTCTTTGTCCTTTGTTGCTTGTTAACACAGGAGAGGATTATTAATTCATAAATCAACGAGAGTGCCTTCAGTGTGCATGGCACTTCGCAGAGTGTAGGAAAAACAGCCCTTGCCCTGAGCATCTTAAAACCTAAAATTCAACACAGCAACAAGAGGAAGGAGAAAGATCTAGAGGCAGTTACCAAAAGGGAAGGAACATACTATTGTATCAAGCGACCTTTATAGGGCACAAATGAGTCAGAGGGTTTGTCCATCCAGCTTGGTATTGTATACTTTGTGTAGCAATGCTTTTTCAAGGACTTGTGCAGAGAAAAGTCTTTTGCATCACACACCAGCTCACCTGTTGTTGTTGTTTTTTTTTTAAATGGAGAGGCTAGAAAAGGAACCTTGCTGTTTTCTGCTGGCAGTGTGGGTCCTCTACCACTTTGGGTCAGTGTCCTGAAAGACATAGTTTAAAACTTTTGCAGATGCCGGGTGGGGTTCTCAACGTGAACTTTCTTGTGTTGTGAATCCCAGGAAACAAAATAGAAGTTAAGCAAGGCTTCTACTTGTTCAGGGCTGGGCGGATTTGGTAGGTTCAGGAGCCAATTTTCTCTTGGGGGACCCTCCAGATTGCCCCAAATGCAAAAACTGTGGAAACCAAACCAAATGTTTTTTTGATGGTTAGAGGTTTAGTGGTTGAGGGAATTTTTGGTGGCGGTCGCTGGGCTTTGGAATACTTTTGCTAGGGAGGCTGGAATGCCTCATTTATTTCCTTCTGTCAGTAGGCAAAGACTTTGTATTCCTGCATGTATTTGAGAGTTGAAGGTTTCTAAAGAAAAGACGTCTAAAAGGGCATTATACTCTTTAATTGTATTTTTTTCAAACTGCCCTTTATTATTTTTGATTTTATGTTTTACGTGGTTTTTAAATGTTGTTGGTAGTTTAATTTCATTTTAAGGCGGATCTGTATGTTTTTAATAAATAACGTCAACAACAAATCCAGAAATGGCCAGGAATCTTCTCCTAGTGTAGCAAAAACAGAGCAGGTCAGGGTTAAGTACAGGGATGCCCAGGGATGCCCTGCAGCCCCTTTAAACCTTGCTCTGGAAGGCTTTCAGGTGGGGCAGTTCACCCTTTTTTGCCCCAAAAAAGGACAATCCAGAAGGGGCAGGGAGGTCAGGGATAATAAAAAGAGCCTTGCAGGGCACGTTGGTTCCAGGATGCACATGACTCCCACCCTGCCAGAGATGTGGGGCTAGAGTGCCCTGTGTGGCTTTGTGTTCTTTCTGCACCCGTGCCTCCCACCTCTTCCAAATTGCTTCCCTCTGCAGGGATGCAGCCACACAGGGGAGGATGAGCTTTACCCCTCCAAATGAGATTTTCCTTCAGTTCCAAAAGTTCTAGTATTGCAGAGAGTGAGACACTTAACATTGTATCCCCTAGAATTCTTCTGTTTGCTGTGTTTCCATGCCCTTGGTGTCACTTTGCCTCCTTGCTTTTTTAGGAAGTGTAAGCGCCATGTCTAAATTCTCCATCGAAGTTTTAAGTAACGATAGTGCTAGAACTTTGGGGACTGAAGGAAGATTCTGTGGGGGCAGAGTTATTATTTGGAGGACAATGCCCCCATGTTGCCCCTTCTTGGTAGCTGCATCCCTCTCCTTGCAGATCATGGTTTCTCAACCAGCATTCCCTGGAATCCTAGGGTTCTGAAGAGGTCTCTAGGGATTCTGCCAGAGATTGTGACTGGAAAAGCAAGTGAACATTTTTTGAGCTCTATAGTTGGCCCTCTACACTCATGGATTGGTTATATGTAAATTTTTCCAACCCCTGCCTCTCTACCTCAAGAGCTTCTTTTCGGGGGGGGGGGGCGAACCTTCCTTCTCAGTGGCTCCAATCAGGCTGCTCAGTCCTTTAAAAACTGTGACTTTCCTTCTCGTCCCCCAGCCACTGCCTGGCCAGCTGAGGACAACTTGCACGCCAGTTACTCAGCACCGCAAACCCTCTGCTGATGACCCTTCACGCCCAAGGAAGGAGATGGGTGATAAGAGAGGAAGCACAGGCCACCATGCCAACCCACTCCCTTCCCCACTCCTTTCCCAGACTTGGTTTGGACCAGTGCCTCTACCCTTTTCCCACAGACACACACACAGTTGCAACTTTTCCACTTTTGCAGAGGTCCTGAGCTCCCAATCCTAGCAAATGTGGAAGGGCCAACTGTAAATATAATAATTTCTATGCAGAGGTTCCGTGAGACCTGAACATTATTTGAAAGGTTGCTCTAGATTTTGTCTAGTTTGGATCTTAGTGGGGTGTTAACAAATATGATCCATGTAGATGGAATTTGTGAGAAGACATGTTAGGATCTTCCTTTAAGAAACAAAGATACCATTAGTGTTACGAAGCGGGAAAGACTGAGCCACAAAACGGAAAACCTCTAGTTCACATCTTGCTTCTTCTAGTCAGGTGTTCTGGGTTTGTTTTATAGCAACTCTTGCTCATCCTGTGACGTTCAGCATTAATGTAAATCCACTTGGGTTCATCCTTCTGGTCATTTTGGGCACAGCCACTCAACCTTCCCACACTGAGACTCAAGTGCTCAGTCATGGCGAAGCAAACTGAAATTCAGTGATGTAGACTCAAGTCAATTGACTTGGGCTCAAGTCAGACTTAAGTCACTTCAGCGACTTGACTTGGACTTGACTTGGTAAAAATTACAAACTGACTCAACTCGACTTGAGACTTGCATATTTTTAGTGACTTGCTGCCCTTGGTTCCGTAACATAACACATTTCTCCAGAAATCTTATAACTTACTGGCACATGACAATCTGTCTCAAGCCCAAAATGTGGACATATATCTCAGAGGGAACAGCAAATGGGCTTGAGGATGAGCTTTCTAAAGCTTTTCCTAAGAGCAGAAGGCAAGCTTTGCAAATGGGAGGCAAGAAGGATCCTATTCCCCGCTTCTGAACCTGCAGATGGCAAAATCACAAAAGTGGAGAGCTGACTCTACTTAAATTGTTAAAACTGACTTTGTGACTCTGTCCAGAAATTCTGGAATACAGCTTGGGTATAAAGTTGGCTCCCAAACTTGAGACTTGACTTGAAAGTGTCTTGCAAGCACTTGAGACTCGACTTGAGACTTGACGGTAGAGGCTTGAGACTTGACTTGAGACTTGGAGTACAAGACTTAAATACATCACAGCTGAAATTACAATAGAATTCAAAGACACGGCCATGTTAGTCTGGGTCTATGTGGGATCTTGTAGCAGCTTCGAAACAAAGTGGAAGGAGGAAGTTGGTAGCATAAGCTTTCTAAGTCTACTTCATCATATGCAATTACAATAGGGTTTTGTTTTGTTTTTTTAAGTGTTTGGCATCAGTCCGTGCCTGCTTGGAACGTGCAACTGCTGTGTGGTTCAGAAGAGATTCTTTTATGTCACTGTTTCAACACATTGTTTGAACAAGTGTCACCCTGAAGACAGAAACTGCCTGGTCTCTAGCTGATGGCCTCCTCCTCTCTCTCTTCTTTCTCTCCCGCAGGCAGCCAGTCTTTCAGGAAGTGAGGATGGATCCTTTCCTCAGGAATCACCTGTGCGAGCGCTGAAGGAGAGACCAGCCAAGTTCCTGTAACAGGAATCCTCGCCATCTCTGGCAGCTTGCAGGGCCAAATGGGGAGGTTGTTATCAGCGCTGGAGCAGGGACACCTTATACACCACTGTCTATCTGATGGGATGAACCTTTTCTTGGGCACTTAAGCCAAATGAAAGAATCCTGTCTGGAGCACACTGTAGCTCCGGAAGACTACTCCCGGTAGTGTCCAGATGCACAGTTGAGGATCCTTTCATTTTCTTCTCCAAAAACCACAAACTAAAGACACTCCCTGTTAGTGTGGATGGCCTGGGAGGCTACAGTTACGGCAGATTAGCTGGCTGGTTACTGTTAGTCTCTTTGATAGATAGCCCACAGTTGTTTCTATCAGCTACACTTACGCACCTTGGTATACTGCCTGTTCCCTTTGCCTTCCCCTTTCATCCCTGTTATTTTCTTTGCTTCACTCAGCAGGTGCTGGTCTCCGGTATCTAGCTTCAGATCTGTAGGTTGGCAGCTTCCACAGGTTACCTGGGCCAGGTGAGGGGCCAGCAGTTGGACTAAGCTGCTGCACTGTCAGTTTATCATATCCCTGCTCACAACCCCTTTTCAGACACCTGTGTTGTTTTTTTTAAAGCTAAATGTCAGTTGATACATTTGGGGGCATCTTGTCCAGGGATGCTAAAGGACCCCTTTCTATGCTGATGTGGGTTGGGCGTGGAGATACTGGGTGGGACAGGGCTGGTATGTCCATGCAAAAAATTGGGTTCCTATCGAGAACCCACATGCTCCAGTGTGTGTTTGTGTGTGTAATTTTTTTCTTAAAGGGGAAGCAAATCCCAGCTAAGCCCTAGGCTGAGGGCCAAGCTAGATAGGATGGAGATGGAAGTTTGCCAAATGGAACCGTGAACATCAGTGACTCACTGTGGGAAAAAAAAGTTTGCGGTCTCTTTGGGAGACCTTCCTCTCCTCCACAATCATAAAAGCCTTCCTTTTTCTGTTGGAAATAAACTCTTTGGAGCCTTTACCTTTCTGGTCAGTAGAAAGATGGGTGCCCCTTAATATCTATTTAGCTGAAAGAGTGCCGTGTAATCATTGGTAAGGAATGGCAGGAGCTGAAGCCCAGGAATGTCTGGAGGCCTCATTTTTCCCAACCACAGTTAGGATGGAACTGTAGCGGGCAATTTCTCAGAGCCTGACTGCCTGCAAAGACACAGTGGGATGGACCCCACCTGACCCTGTCTTTTGGGTGAAGGAGTTTCAAGAGCAGGAGTGGGCAACTGTGTGGGTGCCCAGGGCCAGTTGCCCCACCGGACCGCCACGGACTCCCCCTCCCCCACAGCAAGCCCAAATGCCTCTTGTTTTCCGCTGCAGCCCCTCTCGGAGTAGTTTCAGGCAGCGGCCTCATTGCAATGGGCTGCAGGGGAAATCAGGCACTGGGTGGCAATACAGGGCTTGGAGGTGCTTGTGAGGGTTGGGTGGGGTATTTTCATGTACCTTTTACACATGGGGGGCTTTCTGTGTGCTTTAGGGCAAAAATCACAAAATCATACCCAGCCTTCTTTTAAGTGGTGGGTTGGGGTGGGCTGTGGAGGACTGATGAGGGGCTTAAGGGGCCCACAGACCACACAACGCCCGTCCTCATGCTAGAGGGGGAAAAGAGTGGTTGGGGCACTTGGAAGATCCATGTCCCCAAAATCAAAATCATATACGTTCATCCCTCCACATTCACCAGGGTTAGGGGCACAGGCCCCTGTGAAAGTGGGAAAACTGTGAATAACTCTAGGTCATCCCAAACCATATTTCACACACAAAAGAACTATGATCACCATATTCAACCCACTGTGGATTCCTTTGGGGCACCAGGGTTCCCTCACAAGGCAGAAGTGGGGGGCTGGGGGGGCTTCCTGCCACCCCCACTGCTGCCCCACACCATTTTTAAGAGGGACTTACAAGCCCCGTTTGCAGTTTCTCAGTCTTATGGGGCTTGCAGTCCCTATTAAAAATGACATAGGGTGGCAGCAGAGCTGACAGCAAATAATTAGTAAATAATCAAATCTGCGAAAGTGAAAACCGGAAATGTGGACGGCTGACTGTATTTCTTCAGGATTCACTTCAGATACACCGATCAAGGATGGCTGCCCTGAAGACTATCAATAGGCTATCGGTATCTCTGTATATAGAGCTGGGAGTTGTACAGCTTCCCAGATCTAACTGGATTGCAACTCTCAGCAGCCCCAGTCATGAGGAATGCTGGGAGCTGCAGTCCAACAACATCTGAAAGGCCACGTGATTCCCACCCCATCCTCAAAGGGTCAAGAGGCTCAGACTTTGATATGTGAAGAGTAGGCAAGACCCAATCTACAATTCCGGCGAACCTCCTTGCCACGTTCTGCCAAATCAGAACTGTGGTTACAGAGGCTGGTGAATCAATGAAGCATTTGTTGACTGGTTAGTATTACACAGCAAGACAGCCATTATGTTGTGTGCAGTACGTCACTAGTTGTGTGTCTTAATAAAGCTTTGAAACATTCTGCCTATGTGAGATCTAGCATGCATTACTCTCCAGACTTACGCAAAGGTCTGTTAGGTTTCTGAACAGGGAGAGAAGTCCCTATAGTAGATGAGCTGGTTCCCTGGGGAGAAAACTCTGTGTCTGTGTGGCTGGTGAAGGTACTGGTGGTGTCTTAGAGGGGAGAGGCACGCAGGTGGCTCGGGAACGGCTCTGCTGTTGCTCTAGTTTGGCTTTAACTGTTTCTGTGGGGTGATGAAGTGGGAGAGAGATAAGAATTAAGGTGCATGAAGAAGGGCAAGTACTTATATATGGAAATATTTGAATATTTGGATGTGTTGGAATATTTGAATATTTGAAAATATTTTAAAAAAGTGGTTGAAAAACATGTCTCTTGAGTGTCAGGAAAGGCTGATGAGGAAAATTCTGGACTCGTAGGAATTTTTTCAGTTCAGGACTTACTTTGTGCAAAATTTGCACTTTTTTGTGCAGAATATGCCATATTCTGTGAAGAAAATGCAGTTTTCTGCACCAGAAGAAGAGTGATTTTTTTTTAAACAGGATAAATCTCAAAATGCACAGTTTTTCAAAGACATTCTCACTGTGGGGAAAATACATTCAAATTGCTTGTTGCCTTCTTCAGGAATGAAATTAGAAGAGAATTACTTTACATTGCTGACGTGGAGCAAAAAATAAAAGATGAGACGGAAAAGAAGAGGATTTTTAAAATGTAAAATCTAGATAAACTTTCCCCAGTCAGTGCCATTTAGCTGTGATGGACTATGTCCCCCATCACACCCTGGTCAGTGTGACTGGAGGTAATACATGAGGCCCATCCCTAAACTGCAAGCCCCAGGATTCCATAGGATGCTAAAAGTGGAATAATAGCACTGTATGGTGTGGAAATGGCCCTAGTCGTCTCTGACTTATGATAGCCCTCTTCTAGGGTTTTCTGGGCTAGGTTTCTTCACAAAGAGGTTTTGCGATGGCCTTCCTGGAGGCTGAGAACATGTAACCTGCCAAATGTCACCCACTGGGCTTCCATGGCTGGGTGAGGATTTGAACCCTGGTCTCTCAGAATCATAGTCCAACACTGCAAGCATTAACATCACATTGACTCTCTTTGGAAACACAGGTTGAGTATCCCTTATCCAAAATGCTTGGGACCGAAAGCGTTTTGGTTTTGGTGGATTTTTCTGGATTTTGGAATGCCGGTATTTGAATCCATGTACTTAATGAGATACCTGGGAGATGAGACCCGAGTCTAAACACACAATTGATCTATGTTTCATACACACTTTATACAGATAGCCTGAAGGTAATTTTATACAATACTAGCATATATACCCAGCATTGCCCGGGATTTTATTTTCTCATAGGTAATACTTGTTAGAAAGATTTGAGATCCTGTGTCTCTAATTCCCCACACTGTCTTATCCAGTTCCTGTAACTCTTCCCCGTATTCTCTAACCCAATCTGTATTCAGAGTTATTAACGTAGGTTGGATTCCTGAGGGAATATGCTGTCCTCCTCCTTGCTGCTGGGCCTTGTCTCCATAACAGCTGGCCAGGCTCAAAAGCTCTCTGGCTGAGAATTCTAAAGGCCCCTCCCTAAACTGCAAACCCCAAGATTCCATAGGCAGCCAATTATACAAAGTTTTTGCGTCATACAGCCAATCGTATGAGGTCTTTGCCTGACACAGACAGACAAACTTTGGCTTTTATATATTAGATTTTTAATAACCTTGTGCATGAAACAACGTTTGTGTACATTGAACCATCAGAAAGCAAAGGTGTGACTGTCCCAGCCACTGTTCTGGACAGTTTTGGATTTTGGAGTATTTTCGGGTTTCCAGGTAAGGGAAATCAACCTGTGATTTATTCGGAGAGAGTTTGCCATTGCTTTCCTCTGAGGCTGAGAGAATGTGACCTGCCCAGGTTCACTGGATGGGTTCCTATAGCTCAGCACGGGATTCAAACCCTGGTCCCACAGAGTTGTAGTCTGATGCTCAAGCCAACCTGCCCTGCCGGCTCTTAGCAAGGAAGAGCGCCGTTTCAGGTGGTCCCCAGCACTCAGGGTGGCTCACAGGCCATCCCAGCCGTAAGAGAAGATTGCAGTCAGCCTTCGATCTTTATGTGGATTCAACTCACTGTGGGTGGGGAGGGATGCCTATAACATTCTGCTCAAAGAGGAGTCCTGCCAGATTCTGGGGCCAAATTAGAGAACCAGGGACCAAAGAGAGAGAGTAGCTTTAGACTCTCAGAACTACCAAATGGTTGTGCAATGCTTACAGAACAAAAGTGTAATAAAGAGAACAGTCTACATACTAAAAAATCATCATCACAACAATATAGATTATGCCATATATCCTGTGCAAAAGAGAGAAGAGAAGAATAAAAAATAATTCAAAAAAATAAGAAAGAATGAAAGTGACTTCCAATCCTTTTCTACACCTGCTATACCCAAATCCTAATTCAGCCTCCACTGTCTTTTTTTTTAAAAGTACACTTCTTGCTACAAATTTATTAGTTTTGTTAATGCACCTGCTAAAGGGAAAGCGTCAACTCTCCATCTTCTCCAGAAGTGTTCCCACATCAACCTCTTCATGTGCAGTGCACACGCGTGAGGAAGACAGTGCTTGACCTGGGAAAAGTGGAGCAGATGATGCAGTGGGCGAAATGCAGCACAGAACGGGCAAAGAGATAGTACGGGAGTACCTGGCTAATCTAAATGAATACAAGTCTCCAGGGCCAGATCTCTGTCTCTCACTGTGTCTCTCTCTGTGTCTCTCTCTGTGTCTCTTTCTCTGTCTGTCTGTCTCTCTCTGTCTCTCTCTCTCTCTTTTGGTTGTGTATTCCTGTGTGGCAGAGGATTGAACTGGATCGCCCTTGTGGTCTCTTCCAGCTCTACGATTCTATGAGCATGAGCCAGCAGGGTGCTACAGCAAAGAAAAATACTATGTTAGCCTGCTTTAGTAGAACCATAGTTTCCACATCAAGGGAAGTTGATAGTCCCGCTATATTATTTGCTGGCCATACCTCTTCTGGAGCCTGATGTTCAGATCGGAGCACCTCATTCTAAGAAGGATATAGACAAGTGGGAGCAAGCTCAGAGAAGGGCAACGGGGATGATAAGAGCCATGGAGAACCAAACGTATGAGGAGAGGTTGAGGGAGCTGGGCGTGCTCAGCTGGACGAAGAGGAGACCGAGGGGGGACCGAGCGTACTCTTTAAATACTTCAAAGGCTTTGAATGCAGAGAGGAGGGGGCAGGCCTGTTCTCTGTTGTCTCAGATGGTAAAATTCAATCTTCTGGTTTTAATTTACAGAAGGGTAGATTTTGATTGAACATTAGAAGGAAATTCTTGACAGCGGGTGCAGTTCAGCAATGGAACCAATTGCTAGAGAAGCGGTTGTGTCTCCTTCTCTGGACATCTTCAAAAAGAGGCTGGACAGCTGCCTCCTGGAGATCCGTAGCTGGAGATCTGGCATGGAACAGGGGGTTGGATCTGAGAGCCCAAGAGGCCCCCTCCAACTCTATGATTCTTTGATTCTTACTCTGAGGTGGTGTCAAAGGTACCAGAGGCTTCCTTTATTTCTTTTTGTGACAAAATTGAAGGACTAAATTATATGCTCTGATAAATATGATTTTTTTAAGAAGCCCTTAATCTATCCATTTTCGTTTGAAAGAAAAACCGGTAGTGGAGGCCGCCTCCTCAGGGGCAAGTAGAAATAGAGGAACAGGGAGACCCTCCAAAGGTCTCCCTAGGACCAGGAGTCAGTGATGGATCAGGGCGCCACGCATGAGAAGTGATGCAAGGCCGTTCTTCGCAGGCTTTCTGTTCTTTGGAATATGAACCGAGAGGAACAGCTCGCAACTAAGATAGCCACAGGCATCAGAAGAGGCTGTGGGGTTGTGGACTGTGCTGAAAAACCTGACGCAACATAATAATGGCAAAACCCCCAAAACAGCGACCTTTTCAACAGGAAGACTGACCTTGGCAGAATCCAGGTCCTTCTGGGGGAACAAACTTCTGTGTTGTGAACCTGCGCTGGTGAGTTTTGCTGCCTTTCAGCACTGGTGTTCTCAATCGCAGGAAACGGCACACTTTGCTGGTGTTGAAAGGAGTCTCTGCTCTCTGCCAAGTTATCTTATCTGATGCCTCCTCCCAACTCCCTCCCTCCCAGCAAACTTTTCTCCTACCCAAGCTCATATTTTCCAGAATGTTAATGAGGAATGCATTGATTTAGTCCCAAAATAATCCTTTGCCTTCATTCTTGGAGAATTTGCTGAGCTTAGAAAGCAGATAGGACACATGTGGGCTTTTAGTGGTCCCTTGTAAAATGAAAAGATCAAAGAAAGGGTTTGGGGAAACAGTTGGCAATGCAGATTTGATACCCCTGTGTCCCTTCCCACTCCCCTGAGTGCTGGAAAGTTCCATGGGCAGCAAGACCTAGGGCTGGCTTCCTTTGGATGAGAGAGTGTTGGAGACATCAGTTGGGAGACCAGGATTCAGTTCCCTGTTCGGCCGTGGAAACTCGCGGGGTGATCTTGGGCAAGTCACACACTCTCAATCCCCAGAAAACCCTGTATTAGGTTTGCTTTAGGGTTGCCGTAAATCAGAAACAACTTGAAGGCACACAGTAACAACAAGGAAGCCGGTATGGTGTATTGCTTTGAGTGTTGGACTACGATTCCGGAGAGCAGGGTCGGAATTGCCACTGAGCGACCTTGGGCAAGTCACACTCTCTCAGCTGAAGAGGGAGGCAAAGGCAAACCTTCACTGAACAAATCTTGCTAAGGAAGCCCTGTGATAGCTCCCCCTTAGGATTGCTGTAACTTGGAAATGACTTGAGGGCACGCAGCAGCGAGAAGCCTTGAGCCACCACGGGTCCCATAAACAAGGATCTCTCCCTGACAAAGGATGCGTAGTCCAGGAACTGCATATGAATAGATAAGCTGAAATCCCCTGGAAAGTCTACAGAAAGGAAGGACACAAGATGCAGTCTATTATCCCTTTGCTCCTGGAAGGGGTGAGAAGAAAGGAGGAGACTCATACACTTTGGAATACCATTTTGCTTAAGTTGTATGTTTTTTAACATACGACTGGGGGCGTATTTTGGATATTTGGAATATGAGGATTCAGATTCCAAATGTGGCCACTGGGGAGCAGGACAGGTAGATTTTCACATCCCTAGGAAAGAGTTCAGTGCTATGATGATGCTGTCAGCAGGGAATTCATTCCAAGCATTCTTCCATGAAAAATAGTTTATACCATGTATAGTCTCCTCTTTTCTTATTGCTTTCTTACTGCATTATCGCATTTTCCAACAAGTTGTGTCATCTCGTCATACAGCCAAAGTACAATAGTCTCAATTTAGTCATCTTGGCTTCTAGGGAAAGTTTGGGCCTGATTTGCTCTGTGACCCACTCATTTCTCTTTTTTATCAGTCCATGGCATCTGCAGAACTCTTCTCCAGCACCACATTTCAAAAGAGTTTGTTTTCGTCCTATGAGCTTTCTTCACTGGCCAGCTTTCACAACCATACATAGAAATTGGGAATACAATGGCATGGACAATCCTGATATTAGTATTCGATGATATGTCTTGACATTCGACGATCTTGTCTGGTTCCTTCATAGCTGCCTAGTCTTCTGATTTCTTGACTATTTTCTCCATTTTGATTAATGACTGAGCCAAGGGATGGAAAATCTTGAACTCTTCCAATGTCTTCATTGTCAAAACCAACTCACTGAAAATGTAATGCTGGAGAAGAGCTCTATGAATACCCTGGACTACTAAAAAGACAAATGAATGGGCCATAGAGCAAATCAAGTCCGACCTCTCCCTGGAAGCCAAGTTGACTAAACTGAGGCTGTTGTACTTTGGACATATTATGAGAAGCCATGACTCACTAGAAAAGCTAAGAATGCTTAGTACGATGGAAAGCAGTAAGAAAGGAGGAAGATAATGTTATGGATGGATAGATTCATAGAATCATAGAATCATAGAAATGTAGAGTTGGAAGAGACCACACGGGCCATCCGGTCCAACCCCCTGCCATGCAGGAACACCCTCAAAGCACTCCTGACAGATGGCCATCCAGCCTCTGCTTAAAAACCTCCAAAGAAGGTTCAATCAAAGAAGACATGGCCCTAAACCTGCAAGACCTGAGCAGGGTATCTGAGGACAGGGTGACTTGTAGGTCTGTCATCCATAGGGTTGCCGTAAGTCAAAGTTGTTTCAACAGCAGTTCACCACCACCATATGAAGAGCAGAAATATGCAGCTCCCTCCAGGAGCAACCAAAGGGATCATAACTGATTTGATGAGCCATCCGCAATTTCACTGTGACACCCATGTGTACTTAGACATGCGTGGCTTCATCTTTAAGACAAGGAAATAGTTACCCTTTTATCCTCACTCTCCCCCGCCACGTTCACCTTTTATCTACCTGGTAGAGAGTGAGAAAGAGTAGAGAAATGTTCATGCATGTGTCTATAGCTGGATGCACAGTGACGAGGGGCTCTCCACAATCTCCCAGGGCTCCTGTGGAGGTCCTGGGAGAGAATGTTGGTCTATCTATAGGAACATAGACAGGTGTTTCTCTGGCACCCCCACTTTGCAAATGGCCATGGTGAGAGGCTGCAGCAGCTAAAAAGGTGGGTTTAGGAGTTGAGTTTGACCATCCCTCAAAGTCAGTGGAGCATGACCAAAGCAATATATGATTTAACACAAATATACGTTGAACTTTTAAGGGGATCGCTCTCACTGGGAACCAAGATGACTAAATTGGGGCTGTCAGACTTTGGACATACCACATTCTTTCCAACATTTCACAACTCAAAACTGAGAGACATGCGGCCAAGCAACATCTGTGTGGCCAAGTTGGCCAAAGTTATTCAGGAGGAAGGACACACAGCTTAGGTGAAACAGCAGTTTTTGCTCCTTTCCTCTCCGTCTGCTGAGTGCAAACCCCTTTTCCACTCTGAACTCATTTTGCAGCAAATGACATAATCTGAAGACAAAGGGGGGAAATGGGAAGAGGAGAGAGAAACTGGGACATTTTAAAAGCTGCTGGAAAAAGTGGGATGGCAGAAGATGAACCAGCACTGTTCCTGCTAAATAGGGACACTAAACATGAGGAAGAACTTTCTGATGGTAAGAGCAGTTTGACAGTGGAATACCCTGCTACCTGGGGATGTGTTGAAGCCTCGTTCTTTGGAGGTTTTTAAGCAGAGGCTGGATGGCCATCTGTTGGGAGTGCTTGATTGCACATTCCTGCATGGCAGAGAATGGGTTGGACTAGATGGCTCTTGGGGGTCTCTTCCAACTCTGTGATTCTATAATTTATGTTGCACAACCCTGACGTACTGTATGATGACAGCAGTTCCTCCAATTAGTCTTTCAGTTTCTTGACTTTGTAAAGAGCATTCTCTTTTTTGCAGTCAGGCGAAGCACTGATTAATTCTTCACATCTGAACTCTGCTTGTAGCAACTTCCTGACGATAAGAGAAGTTCGACAGTGGAATCCACTGCTGCCTCAATAGAGTGTGGTGGAGTCTCCTCCTCTGGAGGTGTTTTTGAACAGAGGCTGGATGGCCGTCTGTCAGAGGGAATGTTTGGATAGTGTCTTCCTGCATGGCAGAATGGGGATGGATTCGATGGCCTTGGGATCTCCTCCAACTCTACAATTTCATGATTCTGTAATAATAAATGGGATTATAACAATATACAGAACACAGAATAACCAAAGGCAATTAAATGTAGCTGATAACCAGTCAATGCTTTGAGGATGTCTTCCTGCATGGCAGGGGATTGGACTCAAAAGCCCTTGGAGTCTCTTCTAGCGCTATGATTCTATGAACTGAAGTCAGCTGAAGACAAAAGGGGAAAATGGGAAGAGGAGAATGGGCCGTTTTAAACACAGCCAAAAAACTGGTGTGACAGAAGGTAGATTGGTACTGTCCCAGCCTAACTGGGACAGTTGGAGGAGGCATGATATTATGAGATGAGGGGACTCACTCGAAAAGCTGATTAATGTTTGGGAACGTGGAAGGCAGGAAGGAACGAGGAAGGCTGCACTACAGGTGAGTTGCTTCCATCAGGGAAGCCACAGTTGGCCAGAGCTTGCAAGACCTGAGCAGGACAGTTGATGACCAGGGCCCAGGGAAATCTCTCATTCCTAAGGTCACCTTCATTCCACAGCCATTTCTGCACTAGACTGTCATTTACCTAGATATTTTCTGCCAGTTCCTGGTACGATCAGAGAATTTTGATACCAGCTTCCCAGATCAGTTTATTTTAACACAGTATAAACTCATAAAGAACAGGGGGAAAAAACCCTGGGACTTTTCAACTGGTCTGGACACAGCCAGTTGTCAAGCTATGATTATCCCTTTACACATGAAGAAATAAGAACTAGAGAATATGGAACAAAGTCTATTTTAGTATAAAAGGGAAACAGGGCAGAAAAGGAGCCTTGTGGCACCTTTAAGACCACACCAGTTTATTTTAGCAGGGCTTTTCCTGGATTATGCACCTCTTTCCCAGATGCATTGACTGTTAATTGATTCCTTATCTCATATGGGGAGAAAAATGGGTGGCTGGAAAGGGAGGTAACAGCCCAGCTATTATAGACAAACCTTTGGTAAATATACCCCATATCTCCCCAAAGGCTTAACGCGTGTCTGCCCCCTGTGCCCTGCGTCCATTACAGTCTTTCTGATGCTAATCGGGTTGGCTCCCCTGTACGTTTTCTCCCTCCAGGCATCCTAAGAACTGGGCTTTAGAGCCTGTGCCTCTTGCATCCGAACCTGCTGCAGGTTGCGATTTTCATACCCTGAAAGATTTCATTCTCATTCATTCATGCTTCTGATTTTAAGTTCTGGTTCTTTTAGTCATTCCTTTCTTGCATCATTGTTAGATATTTAATTTTTTAAAAAACAGATGGTATGCTGTCCTGGGAAGAAGGTGGTTTAAAAGTGCAGTTAATCAACCAGTCAAACAATAGAAGTGCTTTAAAGAGAGATAACTATCCACCATCGGGAGGAGGAAGGTAAGACCTGTCATTTGCTGGGAAGCTAAACGAGGTGATGAACAGAAATCCAGTGTGCATGCTTTCTTCATGAAGGGGGTGAACATATATCTGAACTGTGAACTGGACTACGTAATCACACTGGTTTAATACCACCTTAACTGGAGTGGCACCACCTTATAGATTTCTGGGATTTGTAGTTTGGTGAGATGCATAGATGTCCATGCTAGAGAGCATTAACTCACTCCCCTGTGTTGTGTCCCAGGCAGACCAGGCAACCAATTAGCAAACCAGCAGAGCAGAGCCTACTCACAGAGGTGAGCGCAGAAGTAGGCCAAACAAGGTTCAGGCCAAGAATGCAAGTTCCAGGGCAAACAAATCCACAAAAGCAAATCCAAATCGGCATCAAACAAGCAGAGGTACAAGAGAGTCAGGATTCAGGAAAACACAGACAGGGCTTCAACCAGCAAGAAGATCAGTTGTCAACCCTAGGGGGAGATAAGCCAACTGTTTGCCTTTTATGGGCTAATGATGTTGCCACAGGTGTTCCCTCATTAAGGCCCGTTTGTTACTTAAATGAGCTGAACGCCTGAGAGCTTCTTTCTGGCGTCATCCCTCACACAAGGTAGGAGTCTCTGCTATTTTGTCTTCTGATGTTTGTTTCCCTTGCTCAGACCCCTGCTGTAGGTTGTTATTTTGCACTGAGCAAACTTCTGGGGAAACTTCTGCCTCAGATTCAAAAGCCTCCTCCTTACTGTCAGGGTTTCTAAGGCAGGGCATGACACCCTGAATTTAGAGCATTAGAGCTCTCTGGATGAGAAGTCCCGCCCCAGGATTCTAGAGAATGGAGCTACGGTGGGTAAAATGGTATCAAAATGCTACAGTAATGTCCTCTGTATACACTACAGTGGCCCTTCCACTTTTGCAAGGGTTCGGGTCCCAGCACCCTTGCAAAAGTGAAAAAAATAATGAATTCACTCCTCCCCCTGCCCCATGATCTCTCTCCCATTCCCTTCTGGGGGTCCCCCCATTCCCAACCCTTTTGCCTTGGCATGAGATCCAAGTGCTGGGCAAAAGGGAAGGGAATGAGGGGGCACGGCAGGGGGGACGGAAGGTACATGTGTGCCTTCCCCCCTACCCCATTCCCTTGCCTTTTGCCTGGGCATGCGTGCCTTCCTTCTCTGCACTGGGCAAAAGGCAAGGGAATGGGAGGAGGAAAATGGAGGGGGGACACGTATGCCTCACAAATAATCAAATTTGTGGAGGTCAAACTCATAAATATGGAGGGAAGACTCTAGTTGTCTTTCCACAGCAACACATGAAGTACTGAGTGAGTATGTGGGCCTGATCCACTGCTACTGATGGCCCCCTGCACGGCTTCTTTTAAACAGATGAAATTCATTCAGGCAGGGAAGGCTATGGGTCTGATTTCTTGCAGAGAAAACTACCCAGAGGTCCTCAGAGATAAGGCATGTGGCAGCTGAGGACGGGGCCTTTTTTGTGGTGGTGTCCAGGGTTTGGAATCTTCTCTCTAGGAAAGTTTAGCTTCTTTGCCTTTAAAGCAGTGATGAGAAGTGATTAGAAGATTTGTCCTTTCCCTTAGACCAGGGATGGGGGGAACATATAGCTGTGGCTGGACCGTGGCCGTTTCCACACTAGACTGCTATAGTGCTATTATTTCACTGTCATCATCCTATGGAATCCTGGGGTTTGCAGTTTAGGGAGGGACCTCAAAGGCCTACACTGCAAACCCCAGGATTCCATAGGATGTTGAAAGTTGAATAATAGCACTATAACAGTCCAGTGTGGAAATGGACTGTGACTCTCTTACCACTCGCTAAACTGTCTGGCTTCCTGGGAGTTGTAGTCCAACAGCATCTGGAGAACCAGGTGATTGCCACACCTGTCCTAGTGCTTTCTTGAGTTTTTTACCGCTGCACTTTCGGATTGCTGTTTTACTGCTTGCTCTTTGTTTCTTTGGCATGATGTGTTTTCACAATGTTCTTTATGAGGGATTAGTCTATGCTTCCTGAAAGAGTGACTCAGAAGCAGTAAAATTCTCTTGCCCATCCCCTGTCTACAGGTGGAGAGGGAGGCCTGTGGGCTGTTGCAAGAACAGGGCTACTTGAATACTTTAGCTGACCTTCTGTGCTGGAGTTGTGTAGCCCAGATCTCTGTGCGGAGAGGTCAGATCCTCAGACATTTCACAGATGAAAACCAGGACACATGTGGCTAGACACCATCAGAGTGTGGTCAGGATGGTCCAAGTTATCAATGAGGAAGAACGCACAAACTAAGCAGTTTGCTTTTGCCCGAGCCTACTGGGAAGGGCAAAATTCTGCCATTTCTTCTCCTCTCACCCTGGCTGAACTTCGCACTATGCACTTTGAACTCAGTTTGCAGCAGCAGAAGTAAGCTGAGGACAAAGAGGGAAAGATGGAAGAGGAGAGTAAAACTGGGACATTTTAAAAGCAGCTGATAAAAGTTGGATAATGGAGGATTAATCGGCACTGTCCCTGACAGATCCAGACAGTTGGAGAGCCTGGGAATTATGCATAGGTTGTGCTATGCAACTCACTCTTTGGCCGTTTCCACACAAGACTGTTACAGCGTTATTATTCCACCTTCAACATCCTATGGAATCCCGGGGTTTGCAGTTTAGGGAGGGGCCTTTAAACTGCAAACCCCGGGATTCCACAGGATGTTGAAAGTGGAATAATAGCGCTATAACAGTCTTGTGCGGAAATGGCCGGTCGATCTGTCCAGCTGTCTTCCTTTCTTTCCTGTCCCACCTTTCTCCCAGTACAGGACCCAATTCCTATCCAATTCTTAAACATACTGCTAACATTCCTTCTTTTCCCCCCTTCTCCCTTCCTGAAGAACCAGTGTTATGTAGTGGTTTGGAGGCTGGATTATGATTCTGGAGGCCAGGGTTTGATTCCCTGCTTGGCCATGGGAACTCACTGGGCGACCTCCCAGACCCAGAAAACCTGTGGTTTGTAGTTTTGCCTTAAGGTTGCCATAAATCAAGAATGATTTGAAAGTACAACAGTGGAATTTTGAGCAATGTATGGAACCTGAAAAATGCATTATGATGGCGATTTCCGCACTAGTCTGTTATAGCGCTATGATTCCACTTGCAACATCCTATGGAATCCTGGGGTTTGCAGTTTCGGGAGGGGCCAGGCGGCCCCTCCCGAAACTGCAAACCCCAGGATTCCATAGGATGTTGCAAGTGGAATCATAGCGCTATAACAGACTAGTGTGGAAATGGCTGACGTCTTGCATGGATATTATCACAATTATATGTTGTCCTTTTGATTTTTGTCATTTGTATGAATATTTGTTATTCTATAGCCCCTGGAAAAGGCCAGCGAAAGAATTACATAGGCCGAAACACAGTGGGCGTGTTGGAAAGGAGAAATAAACACCTTCTACAGAGCACTTGGAGGTTTGCCTCTTTTTCAGTTCTGGAAGCCGAAAGTGCTGGAGACGATCGTGCAAATGGGCAGCCCGAGTCAAGGCTTTGCTTCGTCCTCCCAGTCCAGAATTTGGTGGGGAGGGGAGAGAGCTTGGGAACGTAAAAGGCAGCTGTTCGAGGGAGGGTTTGCCCTCTCCCCCTGGGCAGGAGCCTGGCCTCCAGGGGCAGGGGTGGGGGAGACTGTGGAAGGGAGCCCCTGAACCACCCTCCAAACCCACCCCTTCCTTCTTGAGACGGGGAAGGACGGAGTAAAAAGGAACCCAGTGTTAGACGTCTGCGAGAAATCCCGACGGCATCGTAGCTGGAAAGAGTGGAGCAGTGTTTGTTCCTGAAAGGAAGCAGTGTGTGAGGAGGTATTGGAGGGTGTCTGCCGTCTGCCTCCGCCTGATGGGAAGGTACGGCCAAGGTGAGACGGGTGTGTGTTCGTAGCTGTGTGGGTCACACCAGAGCCAAAGGGAGCGGGATCTCTTTTCTTCTAGGGAAGGCGAAAAAGAAGCAACGGTTCTTTTCTTTCTTTCTTTTTTTAGGCGGCGATGGGGAAACGGCAACACTTTTGGCAGCCAAAACAAAGCATCTTCTTGTGGCACCTGGAAGACTCACGAGTTTTATTTGGCATCAGCCAAATGCGTGGGATCCCAGCCCTTCTTTGGTAGTCTCAACAGACAATTCTAAGTCAGGCAGAAGGCAGTTAGGAAAAGCTGCGCTACGGCCGAATCGGTTCAATCAACGTACCCTCCGACGTGGCAAAGAGGAAAGCTGCAACATCAGAGTGGGCTCGAGATGGCAAATGTGATCGGTGAGGAAGAGCACACGAGCTAGGAGAGAGTGTGGCAGTTTGCTTTTGCCTGAGCTGACTGGGAAGTGCAGGTCCTGCCCTTTCATCTCCTTTTTTCCCTGCTAAGTTAGTGGAGTGCAAATTTCTTTTGCACTTTGCATTCAGTTTGCAGCACAAGATGTAAGCTGAGGACAAAGGGGGAAAGTGGAAAGAGGACAGAGAAACTGGGACATTTTAAAAGCAGCTGAAAAAGTGGGATGACAGGAGATTAATCAGGACTGTCCCTGCCAGGTCAGGACAGTTGCAGGGTATAGAATGCAGTTTGATTAATGACTTCAAAAAATAACAAGGACTGGTAACACCCAATAGAAGGGATATAGAGAAGAGACAAAGTCTCAGGGTGTGGAAAAGGATGATTTGATTCTTCCAATGAGCCCAATGTGTTTCAGTCTAGAAATACTTACTGGCCTTCTTCAGGGGAATCCAACAACAGGGATTCCAAAAAGAGTGTTTTTCAAGATTATGCTCAGAATCTTCCCTAGGTCTCAGGATTTGGCCCTGAAATGTCAGGGCCTTGGATATTCCTGACTTAGCAGCCCCCTTTTTGCTGTATCAGAATAACCCTACTTAATATAATTCTTGTGTGACCTTGAAGAAGTCTTCCGTCAAAAGCATCCAACTATTTTATTAAAGTGCCCTCATTTTTCGGTGCTATTTGGATCTTGCCCCCTTCCCTTGATCTGTGTGCTCTGTTCTAGAAACACCACCTCAAGACGTGATGAAGTAGAGTCTGTCCATGGCAGCTGATGCCAAAAATGTCTTCTTCCCACTGTTACCCCCAAAAGGTGGGTGACTCAGGGCTCTACTCACAATGCCAGTGCCTCTTGAATTACAGCTCAAAAAGGGAGGCCTGCGAGGAGGGGGTAACTTCCAGGATCTTTCAATCTGGGTATACCGATACTAATGCAGGGACACTAGTTGGGGCTCAGAAGAATGTTTTATTGGGGGGAAAAAAATCACAAACACATGCAAGATTCAAGTAGTCTCATAATCATACAAGGCTAACTGAAAGAAAGGAGGAAAAACCGGATAGTGAGGATGAAGTGGGTGGTATTTACCAGTCTTGAAGAGAAGAAAGTCACGTTGAAATGGCTCAAACGTGAGAGTTGTAGGGTAGCCCAGACCATGAGAATTGGTGAGCAAACAGATGGAGTGGCACGCCTACACGAGTCCAAGGTGCTACGAATCATTCGGCTTGGAGCCCGGGTTTAAATACCCTCTTTCTGCCCTGTAAGGGAAGGTGTCAATGACTCTCCGGCAGAGCAAACAAAGGGGTCTGGGGCTGGCTAATGGGCTTAGCATTAGGTGACAAAGCACTGACGGGAATTGTGATAGCTTCTTAATGTCTGGGCAGGTGAGGGAACAAAAGGGAGAAGTTCAGCAGGAAGGAGGTTACAGGGTCATTTTCATTTTGTCTGGGAGTTTTAGTGACTATTGTTTTCTAGATCTGGGCCATTGAGAAGATCATCTTAAGCCTATTTAGTTGAGTTCTCCAACTAATCCTCAGTGAACTTATGACCTGGCCATGCCTTAAGGTCCCTTCTGACCTACTTTTGCATGTGTACAGCCGGTCCTCTTTGGCAGCATGGCTTTTCAGCCATGAATGTATGATTTATACTTAGTGACGATTACATAATGTTCATTGCCAATCATATAATGGAGTGGAAGTGTACAGCATGGTAACACCACTTAGTCCCAAAGATGCTACTACTGGATTTCTTCATGTCTTTTTTAAGGTCTGGAAGTCATCCTCCACACCGGTGGAGTGGTGAAGCCATTCCAGGTTTAACCTAAACTTTTAACAGAACTATCCAAGGTGTTTCACTTATTTTAGGGACAGATAGCATCTATAAAGTTCAGACTAAATCCCAGAGCAGATTCACTGACTCACTAGCATGAGCCATCACCACTCCTTTCTCTCATGCTCTGTATTGTCTGGTTCTTTTTCTGGGCAGAAGAACATCCAGCAGTTGTGCCAGAGGGCTTTCATCTCTTCTTACTCCATATGTTCCAGGAGCCAGGGCTCAGCCCTGCTGAATTCTGGCAGAAAAAAAAATTATGATTAAAAGAAAAGAGGTGTTACACACCAGTCCTTGAGGACACGCTTGCTTTCAGCAGCAAAATATGGAAAACATAGGTGGAGACCTGCTAGACTGGATGAACAGTCCATTTTGTTGAGCATCTGCATTCCAAATTTATTACCTCTTGGAAGCAAGACAGGGGCCCAAAAGCCTTGCCCAATGACTATTATTCGCAGCATACTAACCACTATACAATCACGGCCAACAACTGTTCTTATACTGCTTCTGGGCATGGTGGTGGAATATGATGGCCTGGGGTAGAAAAAAGTGCATCTTCCAAATTGTGTATGGGGCCTGTGAACTCTAGGTTTTGAAGCTCCCACCTCCCCCAAGAGTCTCCAAAAGTACACTCCCACCTAGGGCTGCCAGATCTCTCTTTTCGTGGGTCATCTCCAGCAGGAGATGAGGGTGCAAACCGCCCAGTTTTGGTGGGCTCAGCTCCAGGCAACAGGAATGGACTGCGTTCAAATTTCCACATCAGCTAGGAGAGCAATATGTAAGGCTTCATTGATTTATTGCTATGAATTACTTAGAATCATAGAAACATGGAATTGTAGGGTAGGAAGAGACCATAAGGGCCATCCAGGCCGACCCCAATCTGCCATGCAGGAATACACCATCAAAGTGCGCCTGGTAGACGACCATCCAGCTTCTGTTTAAAAACTCCAAAGAAGGAGACTCCACCACACTCCATTAAGGCAGCAGCATATTCCACTGTCAAACTGCTCTTACTGCCAGGAAGTTCTTCCTAATATTTAGGTAGAATCTCTTTTCCTGAAGTTTGAAGCTCCATGTCCTAGTCTCTGGAGTGGCAGAAAACAGACTTGCTTCATCCTTCATATGGCATCCCACTTAATTAGCTTCCTTCTTTCCCAGTTGCTACGGTTCTAATGCTCGCTCTCTCCTCTGCTTCGTACCCATCTTATGGCTAAAAGTAATTAAGGTAGATTAAACGTTCCTTATCAAGTCTCCCTTAATAAGTGAGAAGGAATTACTCTCTGCGCTTCACCTTGATTTGGGAACAGCCCTTTAGCTCAGATTTCTGTCTTAATTTCCAAAAGGAAAATATGTTCTCTGTATTTGTGGGTGAATGTTTGGATGACAAGCTCTGAGCAACTGTGGCTATGCTCAGCGCCTAACACTTAATGACATCACCGAGGGGCATCCGCTTTGGTCGGACCCCAGTCAGAGTATTACAGTATGTCCAGTTCTGGGCACCGCAATTCAAGAAGGGTGTTGACTAACTGGAATGTGTCCAGAGGAGGGTGGACCAAAACGTCGGAAGGCCTGGAAGCCTATAAGTCTCCTTTTCTGGAGGTTTGTAAACAGAGTCTGCGTGGCCATCTATCGGGAGTGCTTTGATTGTATCTTCCTGCATGGCAGAAGTAGGCTGGAACGGATGGCGTTTGGGGTTTCTTCTGTGCTTCATCTCTTCTCACTATTAACGCCGCCCCATTTCTTCTTAGATTTTCATTTCCTGAGTCAAACAATTGTCTGACTCAAAATGTCCCGTTCCTGCCCACTTTGGCTCACTTACCCCAAGTGTTGCAATGTTTGTATTTTCCATTTCTTGATTTGCTATGTCTACCTTCCCCCGATTCGTGCTTCTCACATTCCACGTTGCTATAATATGTGTTGCACAGCTTCGGACTTTTCCTTTCCCCTCTGAGCACATCAACAGCTGAACATCCTTTCAGCTTGAGTCTCGTTGCCTCATTAGCCGCGGCGCAACCCACGGTTGTCCTCTGCCGTACCCCCGTAGCTCATTGAATGCCTTCTAACCAGGGAGTCTTATCTTCTGGCTCTATCTCTTATTTCATTTTGGATTGTCTCATCATCGGGTTCTCGCAGTAAAAGGCATTCAAAAGAGGTTTATTGTGCCTCCTTCTGCCGCAGTGCAATGAGCAGAAGCAAGAACTCCTACAGGGTCCTGTCACAACTCCTTGTCACACCATGGCTTGCGTATAGGAGGGGAATGGATGCATCATCCTCAGAGGCGGATCTAGGGTGGGGCAACTGGGGCTTGTGCCCCGGGCACCAAAGTCAGGGGGTGCAAAAAAGCAATGCCAGACTAATCTTATCTCTTTATATGATAGGGTTACAAGCTTGATAGATGAAGGGAATGCTGTAGATGTAGCATATCTTGCTTTCAGTAAGGCCTTTGACAAAGTTCCCCACGACATTCTTGCAAAGAAGCTGGTAAAATGTGGGTGGATTGGTAATTGGTTGACCAACCGAACCCAGCTCATCAATGGCTGCTCTTCATCCTGGGGAGAAGGGACTAGCGAGGTGCCACAGGGTTCTGTCCTGGGCCCAGGGCTATTCTACATCTTCATCAGTGACTTGGATGAAGGAGTGGAGGGCATGCTGATCAAATTTGCAGATGATACCAAATTGGGAGGGGTTACTAATACACCAGAGGACAGGATCAGAATTCAAAATGACCTTGACAGATTGGAGTGCTGGGCCGAAGCTAACAAAATGAATTTCAACAGAGAGAAATGTAAGGTCCTACATCTAGGCAGAAAAAATGAAATGTACAAATATAGGATGGGGAACGTATGGCTGGATAGCAATACATGTGAAAGGGATCTAGGAGTCGTGGTAGATCACAAGCTGAACATGAGTCAGCAGTGTGACGCGGCAGCCAAGAAACCCAACATGATTCTTGTTTGCATCAATAGGAGCATGGTGCTTAGATCGAGGGAGGTAATAGTACCACTCTATTCTGCATTGGTTGGGCCTCATTTGGAATACTGTGTCCAGTTCTGGGCACCTCAGTTCAAGAAGGATATTGACCAGCTGGAGCGTATCCAGAGGAGGGCGGCCAAAATGGTGAAGGGTCTGGAAGCCATGAGGCCCTATGAGGAGTGGCTTAGGGTACTGGGTATGTTTTGTCTGCAGAAGAGAAGGCTAACAGGGGACATGATAGCCATGTTTAAATATTGGAAGGGATGTCATGTCAAGGAGGGAGAGGGCTTGTTTTCCGTTGCTTCAGAGACTCGGACAAGGGGCAATGGATTCAAACTACAGGAAAGGAGATTCCACCTGAACCTCAGGAAGAACTTCCTGATGGTCAGAGCTGTCCGGCAGTGGAATCTGCTGCCTCCGTGGAGTGTGGTGGAATCTCCTCCTCCTTTGGAGGTTTTTAAGCAGAGGCTGGATGGTCATCTGTTGGGAGTGCTTTGATGGGTGTTCCTGCATAGCAAGGGGTTGGACTCGATGGCCCCTGTGGTCTCTTTCAACTCTATGATTCTGTGATAAGTCTAGCTTACAACCTCATAGGTGCCTTACAGGATTCCAGTCTTGGCAAACTGCAATGCTTGATTTCAATCAATTGAACTTTGCAAATTATAGCAACCCGCACAGCCAGCTAGAAGACTGTCTGCTTGACCAGAGGTTTGCATCCAACCTTGTCTCTCATACTTGGAGCTGGCCCCATGAAAACTGGTGAATTTGAACCCCTACCTGTCACTCAGAGGTGACTCACTGTTACCATACCCTACCACCCTTCCTATGAGATATGTGATATTCATAAATTGGACTTATTAATGACTGAAGAATACGATTGGGGTCATGCTGACTGAAGAACATGTTCTGGAGTTACACTTGTCAGAGATATGTTCGGGGTCATGAAAGGTCAGATAGGATTGTATGAAAACCCCAACGCTGATAGGTTTGTGCTAATCGCTTCACCTCTTCAGGCTCTTGGCATTTTCGATTACAATAAAAGATGAACTGCCCAGATTGGTGAGCAATCAGAGACCACCCTTTGATCTTACCCTATGGAGAACTTCCCTATACGCCCTACCTGACTGACCATTAAGAGATCATCATGAATCCCATCAATGTTTTGTCACTCCAGAGTTAAAGCAATCGGGCCATTCTGGACCGCTTTGTCAGTCCGGTGGGAAAGCCATTAAGGCTTTGTCAACGCGTCCCTTCAGACTATGAAATAGGGTATACAAACCCGAGCTTCAACCCCAGCCATTTGTAGCAAGCACTACGTAGTGCCCCAGACTTCCATTTCTCCTTGCTACCCTCAGATGAGGTCTGAGCCACTCCACTTCGACCTTCTGCTTCAGGACTGGTAACTATCACCCTTTCCACCCAATCTCTCTCTATCCAACCTTTCTCACCTCACTTTCTGATAGCATTGTATGCTTCTCAAGAGTGTCTGATTTCTTGTGTGTTTGTCAATTCAAATACAAAACTTTGTTAATTTTCACTGGAGTACTCTCCGCAGTTAGTAGCGGCATACACAGATGAAAAGATCCTGCTGTTCCTCTCCTCTTGCAAGCGTCCTTTGAGCTATAATTCCCCCAAATTCTGCGGAGATGTTGGCATTGCGGGTATACCCCAACATCCCCTACCTCTTAGGGTAAAACCACCCAAACAGGGGACTCCAGGCAGTACCCTGAGGTCCGGCAGCTCTAAGTGAGATTTTATTCTCAAGCCCTTCCTGCGTACTTTGGGAATAAATTTCTAGACTTCAGTGTTGAGGTATCCCTCTGACTCTCATTATGTGCTCACTCTGCCCGGCATAAGAGACAGAAGCAGAGGGGCTGATGGGAAATTCCACAGGATTCCTTTCCAGATGCAAAACCTTGCCGCTGGTATCCAGGCCCCAAGAAATGCATCTGCCAGAGAGGACATGCATACAGATGAGACTCGGAACTGGGACATCTGCAACCAGAGCCCTTCGCTTTGGCCCGGGGGTGTGAAAATGGAGACGGTCATCCGCTCAAGTCAGCTTTTAAAAGACATCTTTTGGCACTGGTAATGCTTTGCAGGCTGGCCGTGTTAAGATCGAGGTTGCAAGGTGTCTGCAGATCCTGTCCAGGGGGATGCTTGTTTTATTCCTGAGTGTCTCTCTTGGGCCATTTCCGCACTAGTCTGTTATAGTGCTGCTATTCAACTTCCAACATCCTATGGAATCCTGGGGTTTGCAGTTTAGGGAGGGGCTGGCTGGCCGGCCGGCCAGCCAGCCCCTCCCTAAACTGCAAACCCCAGGATTCCATAGGATGTTGGAAGTTGAATAATAGCACTATAACAGACTAGTGTGGAAATGGACTCAGTCATCCAGCATCTGTTTTTTTTCCCTTCCTTCAAAACCAACAGCGGCAACAGCTTTTTTTGATAAAAATTTTTATTGAACAAAGACAAAAAAACCCCCAAACCCACTCCATAACAATACATAAAACTAAAAATACATAACAATGCAATACAAATGAAAAACAAACAGCATCTAACAGAACTACAACTAACAAAAAGGACTACAGATAACTAAAAACTGGTTCCCACCCTGGTTGCAGACAGCACATGTCGATCAAGGATTTACACCTAACTATTAATCCTTAAATTTAAACTAGAAATTAATACTTGCTGCTTATCATCCCGAATATGTGCCTACAAAGTTACAGACATCACTGAATTATTCTATATTCTATATTAGTTCAAAGTAATTATCAACTGCCAAATATTAATAATAATAACTAAAAAAGTTACTAAGCCGCATAAAGGCAGATTTGGAGAGACAAAGTTTTCATGGAGTTGCGACCTGCTGCATCAGAATCACCAAGTGTTATCTTCAGGTTATATTCTTTGTTATGATCTGGCAATTGAGGAGCGAGTGTGGGTAAATTAAGCAAGACAAATATGTATATAAATAATAGAGCAAAAAGTCCATACAAAACAAGGGTTGCCGTCAGAGACAATTTCATGGGAAATTCTAGCTGTTTGAACTTTTGTGAGACTGCTCAAGTCCAAGACTGGGAAAAAGATGGGATGTAAAAAATCAAGATAAAAAGAGAAAGAGGAGGACGGTTGTGCAAAAGTCCACAGAATTGGCATGTTGTTGCTATTCCCTGTCAAGTTGACTTTGACTTATGGTGATGCTATGAATTAGAGACCTGGAATAACAGAATCATAGGCCATTTCCACACAAGTCTGTTATAGCGCGATGATTCCACTTTCAACCTCCTATGGAACCCTGGGGTTTGCAGTTTCGGGAGGGGCCAGTCGGCCCCTCCCGAAACTGCAAACCCCAGGGTTCCATAGGAGGTTGAAAGTGGAATAATCGCGCTATAACAGACCTGTGCGGAAATAGCCATAGAGTTGGAAAGGGCCCTTTTGGTAATCACATCCAACCCTCCTAAAGAATCCCCGGCTGCCCAGCATCTTTTTAAGGATGTCACATGTTTGCCCCCCTCCCAAAAAACAATCCTTTCAGGCCCAGAAGAATCCTTTTTCTAAAACTGGAAGTGATTTCTGGTCAATTCCTGTTATCAGAAAAGGCCTTCCAGTCTAGTTTCCAACTTATGGCAACCCTATCATGGGGTTTTCTTAGCAAGATTTCTTCAGAAGGGGATGTGTCTTTGTCTGAGGCCGAGAGTGTGTGACTTGCGCAAGGTCACCCCAAGGGTTTTTGGGGCTGAGCAGAGAGTTGAACCCCGGTCTCCAAAGTTATAGTGCAACACTCACACAACTAGACCATGCTGGCTCTCGATTATAGCACTATATCTTTTAAAAAATTAAAAAGAATGGAGAAGAAAATTTGCCCTTCAAACCATAAGCTCACCTCAACAAACCACACCTCAGTTTAAAAACAAACAAACAAACAAAAAATCAATGTAAAAATCCCAAAAGATGGAACCTCTGTTCCACCAAAAGATGGAACAGCGGTGACAACAACCATCAACAGCCAGTTTGAAAAACCCTTCTTTTATATATTTAAGTATATGTTATGTATTTAAACATTTTTATCTCTCTTTTTTTGTATGACTAACATAGGGGATGAACTACAAATATGTACAAATATTTGCACGCACACACACATACAAATATGTGTGTGTGTGTGTGTGTGTATATGTATGCATGATTAACTTAGAGAGAAAAAAAATCTGAAAGTGGTGATGTATATTATGCATATTACAGAGGAAATGTCTGACACTTTTAATAAACCCCTTCTTCAGCCATTTTATCAAGTCTATTGCAGTTTTATAGAATCCCTCTGGGATCCAGGTTTTACTTGAAAAGGGTGCTCCTCAGCTGCTTTTTCTAGCACTCTCTGTCACACATGCACACACATGTGCACACATGCTTTTCTTCTCTACCTGCTCCAATTGATTCGATCTCATTTACTGCCATGCGCACTATCTAGAATCTGGATATTTGTCTAGAATCTGTCATGTTGAGGAGGGAGCAGGCTTGTTCTCTACCGCTCCAGAGACCAGGACAAGGAGCAATGGATTCAAGCTGCAGGAAAGGAGATTCCACCTGAACCTCAGGAAGAACTTCCAGATGGTCAGGGCTGTCCGGCAGTGGAATCTGCTGCCTCCATGGAGTGTGGTGGAGTCTCCTTCTTGGGAGGTTTTTAAGCAGAGGCTGGGTGGCTGTCTGTTGGGAATGCTTGGATGGGTGTTCCTGCATAGCAAGGGGTTGGACTAGATGGCCCCTGGGGTCTCTTCCAACTCTATGATTCTATTTCCCCCCTTTAATCTCTGCTCAGGATCAGGCAATTCAGTGTACTTTTCTTTGTGTGCAGATATCCAGCGTTTCAGTTGCCCTGATGCTTGGGATGGTTCTGACCGTCTACACAAGAGGGGCAGGGTGGGGAAGGAAATTCACACAGCACGCCGAGGCTGTTTGAAGGTACGTGATGCAGAGACTCAGACTGGCTTAACAAACATCCAGCAGTGATGGATGGATGACACCTTGTCCTTCTAGAAGAAGCCACAATGCCCGTTTGCACGTGGCGAGAAGCCCGCTCTGTTCGCTTGTGCACCGTTTTGAATACTCCTCCCTCCCGCTGGGAAAGGTCAGGCATGGTTAGTCCTGGGGGTGAGAGGGCTGTCAGGAAACACGGGACGCTGTAGGTCAGTGCCGCTCAAAGCGGTGGTCCCTCGACCAGTGAGAGGCCCTAAGCCACGGGCTGGTGGTCCCTTGTGGGTTTTTAGGAAGCAATTGTAGCCAGTGGGCACAAGTATGGTGCCTGTCCTTGGGACACTGGAAAAAATAAATAATAGCCAGTCCCCCACATCAGAGAGCCTGAGAAGCACTGGTGTCAGCTAAATTTCAGAGGAAGGCAATATCACACTGTTGTTGCTGTTGTTGTGTGCCTTCAAGTTGTTTTTGAGTATGGTGACCTTAAGATGAACCTGAGTTCCGGCGTGGTGATTTGAGCATCGGACCAGGGTTCGATTCCCCACTCGGCCATGGAAGCCCACTGAGTCACGCACTCTCAGCCTCAGAAACCTCCACGATAGGTTCGCCTATTGCCATAAATCGGAAGGACACACTCTCAGCCTCAGAAACCTCCACGATCGGTTCACTTATCGCCATAAGTCGGAAGAATGGCGTAAGCCGTAAGGCTCGCCATAAGTTGGAAATGACTTGAAGACACGTAACAACAAAAACGAAGTACTTCCAGTCTGTACTTTGCTGTTGAAAACTTGCAGCATCTGCAAACATCCTAGTGATAAAAAACTTCTAAATAAACACAGCATCTTTCCTTTGAGGGCAGAAGGAGGGGATCATAATTCTTTTATTGCTGGAGTACCATACTCCAAAAGCTTGACAAACAGTGTGAATTGCGGGTGTCGCCATGGAAAACCATCGCCCTGCAATATCTGCTTAATAAACGACATCAGCTAACGGGGCAGGATGAATCCCCCCCCTGTGTTTGTAGACTGGCTGCATCTTTTCAAACCTCACCTGTCGCACAATCTTCAGGCTCTGCAAGGTGGTTTAACATCCATAAACAAAGCAATGGCCTTTTAATTATATGCTGACTTGTTGATTTTTATTTTCTGTCTTTTAATGATTTTTTGAAAATGGCTTTGATTCTACAAATCATTTAACTATATTTTAAGTTAACATGTAGAGACAGGAGTGTGATGATGACCATGTTTTTGCTTGTATTTTACTCTGCATTGTTTTTATTATTCGATTGGCGGTGCAGAATTTGAATCCCCACTTGGTGGCCTTGGGCAAGTCACACTTTCTCAGCCTCACAGGAAGGCAAAATCAAATCCCCTCTGAACAAATCTTGCCAGGAAAACCCTGTGACAGGTTCATCTTAGGGTCACAAGAAGTTGGAAATGACCTGAAGGCACACGGCAACCAACAACAAAGTTGCCTTGGGTCCCAGTATTGGGAAAAAGGTGGGACATATGTAAATACAATACCAATAATACTAATGCTAACAATGATGACGATGATGATGATGCAATCTTGAAACAGCACTTTCATAAAGCAAGTAACAGCCAAAGCAAGCAGTGTTACCTGGAAACCCAGGAACTAAGGTTAATAAAGAACTGAGACAAGGGAATGAAGACCAGGAATTGTAAAGGTCTGGGAATGTGCACAATATTACATAAAAATCTTCCTGTTACATCGCTTTTATTTTATTTTTATTTTTTTATAATCATTTTATTGAAATTCAGATATAAAACAAACAATTATAACTGTCAACTTATTTGAAATATTTCTGATCTTCCACACTGATCTAGATTTCATTATCAATATTTCTTAACGCGCTTAAAATATTGTACTACATTTTAGTGCTATTATTACTTGTTGATTCTTGCATTTCCATCTCCATATTCCCGCTTCATGATATATATCCTGTAGCCCCCTCATAATTTATCTTAAATCATGAATGACAGATTTCCATCTGATGGTACCCAGCAATTACCCGTTACAATTTGCCATTCTTCTTGTATCTCTTCGTCTGATTTCCCTTTTAATCTCTGAGAGACCATATCAGCATTTTTGTTTTCAATCAGTGTTCCCCACCATTGTTCTAATGTGGGTATTTGCTGAATTTTCCACATCTTTGCGTATTCAATACGAGCTGTTGTTATCATGTACAGTAATATTCTCCAGTACTTCTTTATACCAGTACCTTCTAATACATCAGACATATTTAACAAATACAATTCTGGTAACTTAGCAAACTGTACTTTCGTTAATGCACATATTTTGTTATGTATTTCAGTCCAATATTTCTTAGCTTTAGGACGTGTCCGCCACATATGATATATCGTACCGGCCTCATTCTGACATTTCCAACATTGTCCGGTACCTGTATTATAAATCTTTTTTAATTTATCTGGTGTCATGTACCATCTATGAAATAGCTTGTAATAGTTCTCTTTCAAATTCTGTGCTACTGTAAATTTCTGTGTTTTTTCCCCAGCTCTGCTCCCAAGACTCTAATTGCATTGAATGTCCGATATTTTGTGCCCGTGAAATCATTGTTGCCTTTACTGTTTCTTCTTGCCTCTCCCGATGTAGTATTTCTTGATATATTTGGGCAAGTAAATGAGGCGGATTTTCGAATAGCCATTTGATTACTCCAGTTTTCTCTTTAAGTTCAATTCCATATGTTTTTATATCCATCTGAAACCTTTCTGCTAACTGTCTGTAAGGGAACCAACTTAATGTTATTCCCTCTTGTTCTAGTTTTTCTCTTGTTTTAATCTTAAAGTTGTTGGACGTTGATCTCTCAATTATATCGTCATATCGCAACCATTTATCTGTGTCCGTCCATCTGCCCAAAAAAGCCTCTTGCGGTGAGACCCAGGTGGGGAGCTGCGGTATGTTTTTAGTTTTATAATCCTCCCAAATTTTCAGAAGCGATTTTCTGATAAAGTGATGTGTGAAGTCTTTATCTATTTTTGCTTTATCATAAAACATGTAGGCATGCCACCCCATCCTCAGGTCTGCTCCCTCCAGTGCCAACGTTCTCGTGTCTTGTAGGTCTACCCAGTCTTTTATCCACGTAAAAGCCGCGGCCTTATAGTGTATTTGAAAGTCTGGTAGTCCCATTCCTCCTCTACTTTTTAAGTCTGTCATAGTATTCCATTTTATCCTAGTTTTTTCCCCTTGCCATATAAACTTAGTTAGTTCTCTCTTCCACTGTATGAAAGGTTTCATGTTCGTTATTATACGAAGATTTTGGAACAAAAAGTTCATTTTTGGCAAAACATTCAGCTTTATTGCAGCTATCCTCCCCATCATTGACAAATGCATGGAGGTCCAACTTTCCAAGTCTTTTGTTATTTCTTTCCACTTTTTTTCATAATTATTTTGAAATAACTCATTGTTTCTTTTGGCTATCCAAATACCTAGATATTTTACCTTTTGTCCTCTATTGAATCCTGTTTTTTGTACTAATTCCATCTCTTCTCTTTCAGTCATATTTTTGGTTGAGAAGACTGTTTTTTCCTTATTAACTTTAAAACCAGAGAATTCTCCATATTCTTGAACTGTAGTAATCAATTTTTCAATACATTTCCCTGGGTCATCCAGTAAGAAGACCAGATCGTCAGCGAAAGCTTTTAACTTGTAATGATATTTCTTAATTTGGACTCTTATTTCTTTACCTTCTCTTACAGCATTGTTAAGTATTTCCATTGTCATGATAAACAGCAGAGGAGACAGGGGACACCCTTGTCTCGTACCTCTGTGCAGTTCTATCCTTTGTGTTCTTTCACCGTTTATGACCAGTCGAGCTTGTTGTTGGCTGTAAAAATTGCTTCAATCCATGCAACAAATTTTTCTCCTGCCTGCATCTGTTTAACCGCCGTCTTCATGAATGGCCAGCTGATCATGTCAAAAGCTTTCTCCGCATCTACAAATATCATGGCCATTTTCTGTTCATTATGCTTTTCATAGTATTCGATTACATTTAAGACCGTTCTAATGTTATTTCTCAAAGATCTTTTTGGTAGAAAGCCATTCTGGTCCTCATCAATTACCTCTAACAACACCTTTTTGAGTCTCGCTGCTAGAATTGAAGCAAAGATCTTGTAGTCTGTATTCAAAAGTGATATTGGTCTATAGTTCTTTACATCGCTCAAATCTCTTCCTTCTTTCGGGATCAGCAAAACGTTAGCTTCTTTCCAAGTATCTGGTATTCCTTCCTTCATTATTTCATTTATAGTGCTTTGCAAAGGTATTGAAATCTCATGTTCCGTAATTTTATAATATCTTGCAGTGAAGCCGTCAGGTCCTGGCGCTTTATCGTTCTTCAAATTCCTAATAGCCTCAACTACTTCCATCATAGTAATAGATTTGTTCAAGACTGATCTTTGGTCTTCATTAAATCTCATTTTATTCATTTTCTCCAGATATTCTTCCACTTCTTGTATTATTTTCCCTTTTGAGATCTTACTCATCAGCTTCACGTAGTAATTATAAAAAGCTTGTTTTATTCCCTCTTGTTTTGTAATTCTTTCTTCTTCTGTTCTAATCTCAATTATGATATTTCTGGACCTTCTTTTACGCAGCAAACCTGCCAAAAGTTTTGAAGCTTGTTCCAAGAAATTATATTTCGTTCTCTTTATCTGTTGCTCTATTTCTTCCAAATTAAGTTGATTTAATTCAGCTTGCTTCATCTGTAATCTAATCTGTTTATCTGACAGATTTTGTCTCATCTGCTGTTCAATTTCTTTCATCTTTTCCAAAATTCGCTGCTCAACGTTTCTCTTTTCTTTTTTAATCTCTGCAGTCCATCTGATAAAGTTACCACGCATCACTGCTTTACTTGCGTCCCAAATGGTTTTCATCAACAGCTTCGATGTCCAGTTCTCATTAAAATAGTTCATTATCTCTGTTTTTGCTTTCGCTATGTACTTCTCCTTATTCCAGATCTCATCATTCAGTCTCCATGTTCTTTCTCTGTCTTTAATCCTTATCTTTAATTGTAACGGATTATGATCAGAGTATAAATTGGGAAGAATGTCCATATCTGTAGTTTTCATCAAAAGTTGTTTGGATACTAACATCATATCTATTCTTGACATTGACCTATGTCTATCCGAATAATATGTATGTCCATCCAGTTGCCCGTTCTTGCATCTCCAAGTGTCATATAAGTTTAAATTGTCCATCATATTAAAGAAGCTCTTAGGAAGTTTGCCGTTGTTTCGGGGAGTTAACTTTTGCATTGTCCTGTCAACTTGGGGACTGATTACTCCATTAAAATCCCCCAAAACAATAATGTTAGAATTTCCTGTTTCATTAAGATATCTCAATGCCTCTTCCTGTATTGTAGGGAAGAATTCATCTTTAGCTCTGTTTGGTGCATTTATTCCAACTATTAATATTTTATCCTGTTTCAAAGTAACTTCAACTCCTATATAACGACCATTGCTATCCTGAAAGATTTGCTTTGCACCAAATTTTGAGTTTACATATATCAAAACTCCCCTTTTCTTTTTATCAATCATAGCTGCGAAACAGCTACCTAGTTTCAAATTCCTGACATATCTCAAATCTTGAGTTCTAATTCGAGCTTCTTGCAGACATATTATATCTATATTCTGTTTCTCTAGATGGTGAAAAATTTGTCTTCTTTTGTATTCAGAGTTAAACCCCTTAATGTTCCAAGAACAAATCTTCAAATCCATTTTGTAGGTTATATTAATATTTTATTACTGAAGTTTATCTTATTCCTTCAGTATGTCTCCGTCTACCTCCCCTTCTTGTTCCACAGTTCCTTGCACGACTTCTATTACTTCCTCTTGCTCTCCGTCTTCTTCTTCTTCTTGTAGTTGTTCTCTTTCCTCCTCTGGAGGTAGCTGTTCATGATCTTTCTCTCCTTCAGAGGTGTCCTTTTGTAAGTCTTTCTTCAATGTATCCATCATTTCTTTTGCTTTGTGTACCCAGTTAATCCTATATCTCTGCTGTTTATAAGTAAAGGACAAGCCTTCAACCTTTTCCCATCGATAATTAATCTGACGCTTTTGCAGAAGGTTGGCCAACGGTTTATATTCTTGTCTGTTCTTTAGGATTTGATAAGGTATATCTTTGAAAATTCCGACCTCTTTATCTTCAATCTTCAGTAGTCCATCGTAGCTTCGCTGTAATATTTTGTCTCTAACCATAGTCCTCGTGAACGTTATAATAATGTCTCTTGGTAATTTCCTCTCTCTTGCTACTCTGGAGGAACTCTGAACATTCTGTCAATATATGTCTCCATCTTTTCTTCTTCAATGTCAATGAATTCTGCCAAAGCCGGTACAATTTTTTCGTACAGATTCTCTGCTGAAGCCTCTGGAACACCTCTGAATCAAAGACATCTTTCCTGATGTCGTAACTCCTGCTGAGTAATTTGAAATTCATCTTCTTGTTGCTTCCCCTTCATCTCAGCCATTTCCTTTTCGACTTGTTTAACTTGTTTTATCTCCTTTGTTTCTGTCTTTAGCTTTGTCACATCCTTTGTTATATTTTCCGATTTCTTCCCCAGTTTGTCTATTTCTTGTTTCATGTCAGCTCTCATCTCTTTCCTTCTTTCTTTTATATCACTTCTTATATCATCTTTCATGCTTTTAAACTCTTCCATCATCTGTAACATGAAAGCTTGAGGTTTCTGGGGTATATCCACTGATGTCCGTCTGGTTGCCTGGGAAGTTGTTGTTGTTGTTGCAGCTGCCGCCGCTCCTCTTCTTGTCCTTTGGTCCGTTTTTGATTTTTTTTTCTTTTTTAGTACCTAATGCAAATTGCTTTTTTACTTTTTGTTACCTTAATCAATATTCAATATAAAAATCAATTCCTTATACCTATATTTTTTACAGTTAGCACACAAAAAGCTTGCTATTTATAACCTTGTAGTTTTCAAATTCTAATAAAATTCAAATTGTTATATCTATAATTCCTTCACATTAGATCCAATTCATTGCATGTATAAGTCAATCACATCAATCACATATATCCTTAGCTTGAATTAATTACTTTAAATTGAAATTAACACTGCTACCCAGTCACTATATCAATGAAATGGAAATAAAAATAGCTGTATATATGTAGATTATGCAAGTATCTTATGTATCAATTTATATATGTAGAATTTGTGTGTATAGATAGATAGATAGATAGATAGATATAGATATATAGATTTATTCTATAGGATTATATATAGCTAAATAGAAAAGACCACTTATTTTAAAATCTAGTACATTGTATTCAATTCATTGATCAAATACATTCAATAAAATCATACGGTGAGTTCATCCAATATAATCATTGGGCTGTGCCTAGGCCTAATTCTTTCACTTCCCCCTCCCAGTGGGTGCTGAGTCTCCTGTCTCTTCTAGAACTGTTCCCAGACCTTGACTGTGAGAACTTCTCCTCCTTCTCCTCCAATGTTGATAACGGGAATCTGAGCTGCTCCGCTGCGTGGGGGCAAAAGTCTCTCTGTCTTTCCTGTCCTTCCAGCACAGCCTCAAAACACACTCCCTTATGAATATTTTTAAATCCTCGAATTGTTCTCCAAAGCCAAACGGACAAAAAATAAAGGAAACTACGCAGTTGCAAAGCAACGTCCCCGGTTACATCGCTTTTAGAACTGCTTGTAAGGCAGTAGATAAAAAAAATAAATTAAAAACTTGTCAGAAACATTTTACTTATCATTCTAAAATAAGATATCCCGTAACCCGTTTCCCCTTTTTTTCTGGAGAAAAAGGGCTTTGAAGCAAAACGGAACAAACTTTTGTTTTTTTTTCCAAATTTTGCTCGGTCTTCCACATTTCTAGGTGTGCCAAGAAAGCTGCCCAGCTGGACACTCTCACCCACCTGGTCCTGCTTGAGACCTCCATGTGTAAGTACAGAGGCCAAATATCCCCCTGAACCAGCTTCAAATAGGTCCCTGGAGAGAGGCAGCTGGTGCTTCTGTGGCCATTTCTACACTAGACTGTTATAGCACTATTATTCCACTTGCAACGTCCTATGGAATCTTGGGGTTTGCAGTTTCGGGAGGGGCCGGCCAGCCCCTCCCGAAACTGCAAACCCCAAGATTCCATAGGATGTTGAAAGTGGAATAATAGCGCTATAACAGTCTAGTGCAGGAATGGCCTGTGTCAAAGGTGCAGAGATTCCACTCTGGGTTTTATTCCAGCCTTCAACTGAGCTCTTCAAGGTACTGAACCCTGCTGTTGTAATTCACTGGGGGAGGAGAGAGGCTGCAGGGGTAAGTAGCAGTCCAGGGGCCAAGATGCGGAGGAACCAGTCAGTAACCAGGAAAACCAAGATAGGCGGAGGGATGCATAAAAGCGTAGTACAGGTCTTGTTCCAAGGGTCCAGAAAGCAGGGCAGAGTCTCCAAGCTGGCTTGGGTGTCTTTTCTACGGAGCAGGAGACAGATGTTGCTTCCAGCAGCTCATGGGTATTTTGCTGCCTTGCTCATCCAAGCAGGCTGATTGTTCAATGAGAACAGCCAGGGCAGCCCCACCTGCACTGCCGGGGCTCCAAGCCCTTCCCCAAACACTCTTGTTCTGCCGCTACCCCAGAAGAAGGCACAACACCCCTTGCCTCAGCACCTGAGAGAGAGCCTTTCAAATCTGGAATGTAAAGCTCAGAGTGGATTCACCACACCTGTGAGCTGGAAGCTGCTCACCATATC
This sequence comes from Cyclura pinguis, assembly GCA_030412105.1. Lineage (NCBI taxonomy): Eukaryota > Metazoa > Chordata > Lepidosauria > Squamata > Iguanidae > Cyclura > Cyclura pinguis. The sequence continues at coordinate 5,802,554 of CM059601.1, forward strand.
TCAGCCACACACATTTAAAGGGGAATCGGCACCATTTTGTCACAAGAAAAGATACTGGCTGAGATCCTGAAAGTCAGGAGATGGAACATAACTTTGCATTTATGGACCTAATCCTATCATTAGTCCTGACCAGAGTAGATCCACAGGATCAGTATGGTTTACCTACTTGTTGACTTACTGCTCAACAATTGATTGAACAGGTCTATTCTAGTTCAGGATAACTAACGGGATGCCAGTTACATGGCAGTTGCAGAAAGCTACCTCATTTGTGAACCACAACACTGTGCAAGGAAATGCACAATGATACATCTGTGTGATGTATCTGTGTGCAATGTACATGGTGCAAAGAAGGACAACCATGCTCAATGTGCATTGTGCATCTATTCCTAATGCATATCCATGTGCATGCAGAACTCCACTTCCGCAACTTTGAACAAAATAAATGAATAAATAAATTTTCTTCCTCCTCCTCCTCACTGGTTTGATTAACGCACTAGACTGTTACAGTGCTATGATTCCACTTTTAACATCCTATGGAATCCTGGGGTTTGCAGTTTCGGGAGGGGCCGGATGGTTTTATATATATATTTATAGTGTTACATTTTATTGTCTTTGATTATATATGTTTGATGTTCCACCCTTTCAATGAAATAAGTAATAGACGTCATTATTATTATTATAACTTAATACAGCCATTATGTACTGTACAAAAATGTCCAGCTGCTGCCATAGGGAATCTTACAAATGCATAAGACACCAAGAAGATCCTGGCCAGCATACATTTAAACTCCAAAATAATGAAAAGTGTGTATCTGCAACTATATACATCTGGGCCTTGATCCACTACGGCTGCAAAATGTTTCTAAAAAGTAAGAAGGAACATGGGCCACGGTACTATATCATGGTGTATGTTGGGTAACTTTATGCATACTCACCAACATAGCAGTGGCACTAAGAACCTTGTGAGTGAACTGGGGAAATGTATATCATGTCACCAGCAAGAATGTCCCCATGTGCATTGGCACTCCCTAGCTAGTGCCCCAAGAGACATCAGGAGTGTCTGATATGCACTGGCATCCATTGCACATTGGTGCCTGTTGTGCATTGGAACCAAAGAGCAACGGTGTCAGAGCTCAACTCCCTGCCCGTGCCTTTCTGCCAGCAAGGGAAGGAAGGCAATAGTACTTGCCCAAGAGGAGGCGGCAGTCGGGGAGTGTCCAATGCAAACCATCAAGGAGAAATGCCGAGCTGAGCCGAAGTCAAGGTCAAATCCAAAGGGTACAGAATGCCGAAGGTCAGTCCAAAAGGGTCGAGAAAGCCGGAACGTGGGAGCTTGAATAGTGATTTGCTACAAGCAAACGGCAAGCCACGCCGACAGACTTATATAGCCAACAGAAATAGATGTTACTCATCATTGTTCTGTTTATTCAATCTTGCTCGAACGGCTTCCCTCTGAAATGGTCGTTTCTGTCTCCTACGTGATTGGGTGCTGGGGGGCAAAGGTGGAACTAATTCCTCTAAATCACTGCTGGCCCCTTCTCCCTCTGGCCCTGGCTGCAGCAACTCAGTCTCAGCTTGTCTTTCAGCTGATGAGGGTGTTTCCAAGACAGTTTGGTCTGTCCCTGGTTCTGTTTCTGGCACAATCAATTGCTCATCCACCTCAAAGCCGTCACCTATCACAAATGGTCACTTTACTGGCTGCCCTACCTGGTAACATCACAGCAGCCCCTGGCTGGATATGGACATTGCAAAACTGCTCAGTTCTATGTCCTGAAGATGTTAAGTCCACTTATGGGGCTCGGGCGTGCTCACACCGGCCACTGTATTGATGCTGGGCCTGTGTGCTCCTGTCCTCTCTTAACCTAATGCTCACTCAATAATAATTTGGGGTTTCTCAGCTCCAGGGCCCCAGACCTGAGCCCCGGAGTCCAGCAGCTTAAGCCAACAACTCACCCAGTTCCCACTTCACCTGGTTGGATAATCTGATGCCCACAAAGGTATGCACGCTATTAAAACAATAATCTAGGATAAGCTCTCTTCAAAGAAGGAGAAAGAAAGAGCTGGGGGGTGGAGCGGTGAAAGAGAATCTGATTTGGATGAAGTAACAACCAGCTCCTCACATTCCTTCGGGAATTAAGCCTTAAGCAAATGGGATTACCCATTTGATAACCATCATTTCATTTCATACAGTCCAAATCTAAGCACATCTACACTGGTTTATGTACGAATCCATTAATTGCATTTCTAGGCTGCGTTAAGAGAACTATGGCATGCTGGATGTTATTCTCATGTGTAGCTGGACTCATTTAGTGCAAGAGGAAGATGAAAAATAGACTAAGAAATAGATTTTTGTGCAGTTGACAATATGAACGTTAATCAGGAATGAGGTGATCTCTTAAAATAAATAGGGTGGGGAACAGATATAGAAGTAGAGAATTAAAAAGTGGCTAGTATTACCTTTCTGTCTTCATACTCTGACGTTAATAGTATATTAATAGGACCAACTACTCCATCTGTTAGCGAGGTGTGTCCATGCATGACAATGTGTTTAGTTGCTTTAGATGCAAACGTTTTCACATGGCAGACATGGTCAATTGCAATCAGAGCTTCTTTTGCACGGAAGCTGGCAGGGTTCCCTGGCATCTAGAAAGCTCTGCTTTTCATCACCAGATTTTGTAATGACTTTCACCATGATATACAATCTGTTTATTTTGGCTTGGTCCACAGTGACATCACACCTCCATGTCTCTGTGAAGCCGTCTGGGCCTTTTCACACTGCACAGTTATAGCACTATAATTCCACTTTAACTGCCGTGGGTCCATCCTACAGAATCCTGGGATTTGCAGTTTAGGGAAAGGCATTTGGAATTGTCAGCCAGAAAGCCTTAGTGCCTTCTTAAACTGCAAACCTCAACATTCCATGGGATATAGTCACGGCAATTAAAGTGGAATTTTTGTCGTTGCATGCCTTCAGGTCCTTACTGATTTATGGAGACCTTAAGGTGAACCTTTCACGGGATTTTCTGGGACTGACAGTGTGTGATGTGTCCAAGGTCACCCAGAGGCTTTCCATGGCTGAGCAGGAGACTGAATGTTGGTCTCCAGGGTTGTATTTCAGTGCTCAAACCACTACACCACAGTGGCTCTGGAATACAGCTCTGTAACGGCATAGCATGAAAGGGCCCTGTTTCATTTTCTATGGCGCATGGCACGGTCACGCAAGATGACACTTGGTGACGGGCAGACTGTGGACAACATCTCCTTGGTGACCACTTAGCCCCCAGTAGAGGGGATGATTGGACAGTGGTCCATGACAGCAAGTGCAGAACTGCTTGCTTCCAGGTTTAGGCTACTTCCAACCAACCTGTGTGTGTCTGTGCCTTCAAGTTGCTTGTTGACTTATGGGGACCCCATGAATTTCATAGGGTTCTTGAAGCAAGGAATACTTGGAGGTGGTTTTGCCAGTTTGCCTCTGAAATTTAGCCTACAGCCCCTGCTATTCCTTGGGGGTCTCTCATCCAAGTACTAACCAGGGCTGACTGTGATTAGCTTCTGGGATCAGACATCGTCTCTTGCCTTTAGAGGATTTAGGTCCTCTAACCAGCCTACTAGTGGTGCAGCTGATCTTCTTTCGGTATACCTCAAGCATATTTAATGGATCAAGTGCCTTCTAGTTTCCAAACAGAGGTGCGGATTCAAATCCTTGCACTGGCACCATGACACATCTTACCCAAGAATCATAGAGTTGGAAGTGACCACAGGAGCCATCGAGTCCAACCCCAATCTGCTATGCAGGAACCCACATCAAAGCACTCCCGACAGATAGCCATCCAGCCTCTGCTTAAAAACCTCCAAAGAAATAGGAGACTCCACCACACTCCATTAAGGCAGCATATCTCACTGCCAGACAGCTCTGACCATCAGGAGGTTCTTCCTGAGGAATCTCCTTTCCCGAAGTTTGAATCCATTGCTCCTTGTCCAAGTCTCTGGAGCAGCAGAAAACAAGCTTGCTCCATCTTCCATATGGCATCCCTTCAAACATTTAAACATGGCTATCATGTCCCCTCTTAATCTTCCCTTCTGCTTACTAAACATACCCAGCTCCCTCAGCCGCTCCTCGTAGGGCATAGCTTCCAGACCCTTCACCATTTTGATCGCCCTCTTCTGGACACACTCCATTTCGTCGATATCCTTCTTGAAATGAGGTGCCCCAAACTGGAAACAGTATTCCAGATGAGGTCTAACCAAAGCAGAATAGAGTGGTACCATCACCTCTCTCGATCTGGACACCATACTCCTATTGATGCAACCAAGAATTGCGTTGGCTTTCTTGGCTGCTGCATCACACTGCTGGCTCATGTTCAGCTTGTGGTGCCATCACCTCCCTCGATCTGGACACCATACTCCTATTGACGCAACAAAGAATCACGTTGGCTTTCTTGGCTGCTGCATCACACTGCATTCAGGATCTACACCACAGTCCACCAGGACTCCTAGATCCCTTTCACACGAACTGCTATCCAGCCACACGTCCCCATCCTATATTTGTGCATTCCATTCTCTGCGTAAGTGTAGGACTTTACATTTCTCTCTGCTGAAATTCACTTTCATCCATTCATTCATCCTGCAGCGTTGTTCTACAGAGCAAACTCACAGGCTGCGAAAGGGTTCCAGTACAGCGGAGACCAGGTTTATAACTGACATACGCAACAGCATTGTGGACAAAGCCAAGCCAACCCAAAGCACGTGACCTATTAAATGCTCTCCAGTCATATTAAAAGGATATCAGCCTTAAAGAGATATTACAGCACACTAACTTTGCCTGCCTCCATACATTTATCACCAAGGTGGGATTAAAGTGGTTGGGGCTCACCGGGAGGAATTCTAGAAAATCAGGGACCCCTTTACGTACATGTATGACCTGCCCTGTTGGGCAACTAGTTTTGCACTAGTGAGTCAAGCCAGGCCAAGAGGAATTCTACCTGGCTTTATCTTCCAGCGGCCACCCTGCCCTACCAGTCCTATTGGGCGCAAGGTAGCGCTGGGTTCTCTGGTAAACGTCCCTGGTGAGATGTCGGAACCCACTGGGCTGCGCTCTCCGGTATCTTGCGTGGCCCTGGTCATCTCACACGACGACCAGGGCAGTGTCGGTTTTGTAACAGAAACCAGAATGAAACCTGAAACCTTATTGGAGCAGATCAAGAAAGTCAGGTTCAGCCAAAAGTTGGCGTATTCTGCAGAGTTTTCTGCAGAGCACTGTTGGGGAGGTGATTTTATTAAAATGGGAAGGGGTTTCAGGGACCTGTCCCTTTAGGGAGGCAGGGGTCACACCCCTCAATATGTCAGATGGCATACTGGAAATATTAAGAGCCCTGCTAGATCAGATGAACGATCCACCCACGGGGCCACCTGACACACGTCTGTGGTTGCTGAGTGCCTTCGAGTTGTTTCGAACTTACGACAACCCTAAGCAAATTTATTAGAGGGTTTTCAGGGAGCTGAGAGTGTGTGATGCACCCAAGGTCTTCCAGTGGGTTTCCACGGTGGGGAATCGAGCCCTGGGCCATTTCCGCACTAGCCTGTCATAGCGCGATGATCCCGCTTGCAACATCCTATGGAATCCTGGGGTTTGCAGTTTCGGGAGGGGCCGGCCGGCCCCTCCCGAAACTGCAAACCCCAGGATTCCATAGGATGTTGAAAGTGGGATCATCGCGCTATGACAGGTTCGTGCGGAAATGGCCCTGGTTTCCAGGGTCACAGTCCAATGCTGAGACCACTACATCACTCCGGCTCTCTACATGTGTGTACTCCGATGTAAATTCCACTGCTTTGAAGGGGACCTACTCCTAAGATAGTGGAATTGCAGACATTAGCTGAGATTCTACGTGAAGCAGTTCCATGTCTTCCCGCCCTGGCAGTTTTCTGGATCCTATTGTGTTCTGTCTCAGTCCCACAGCCGCATAAATATGCTTTATACCTGAGGCCTTAATACCACTCTGCACTGCATCTGAAGAAGGGGGTCTGTCCCCATGAAAGCTCATGCTGAAATCAAAACCATTTAGTCTTAAAGGTTCCTCTTTCCCCTCCCCTTCCCTTGCTTTTTAACAACGCAGAATATGGGCCAGCATGATGATGAAAATGGTGATGATGATTAGGTTCTAAATGAGACCAACATCATAAACCAGGGCAGGCAAAGTCCAGCTATCGGGACATGTCCAGCACCCCAAAAACCTGTTTTTGTCACCTTTGACCTGACCAGACAGCCTGGACCCCGCTTTCTCTGGACAAAAAAATGAGACAGTACGAATTGCCTCTCTTGGAAATGTTCGGAAGCAACAATTTGCCTTTTAAATTGCTTGCAGGGATCACCTGTACTGTTAAAATTTTTAAAAAATCCCTGTTGTTCAATAGAAGAAGAGAACGTCCGGCTTGAAATCCGTGCTTTTAAAAGCATCCTGTTAAAAATCTACAGGAATTGCTGTGGAGGAATTTCTCATTGGCGTGATCTATTTCCTGGTCTGAGTGATAAAAGTATTCCTAGAGCATGATAAGACTTATTGATTTTCAACACACCGAAACTTTGTAGGAGACACCTTTTGGTATGCAATTTTTTATTTAAAAAAAAAAAAAGATCCCACTGAAACTTTTATACAGGAATAGCATACACTCCAATTGTCCCAGTTTGTCAGGGACAGTCCCAATTAATTTGTGTTGTCCCTTTTTTTCAGCTGCTTTAAAAATGTCCCAGTTTCTCTCTGCTCCTCCTCCCGCTTTCCCCCTTGGTCATCAACTTAAGGCCATTTCCGCACTAGACTGTTATAGGGTTATGATTCCACTTTCAACATCTTATGGAGTCCTGGGGTCTGCAGTTTCGTGAGGGGCCAGTCGACCCCTCCCGAAACTGCAGACCCCAGGATTCCATAGGATGTTGAAAGTGGAATCATAGCGCTATAACAGGCTAGTGCGGAAATGACCTACATCATTTGCTGCAAGGACGGGAGGCAATCTTGCTTGCCCCAGTAGCCGGCTCAGCGAAAGCAAACTGCTCAGCCTCTCCTAGCCTAGGTGTTCTTCCTCATTAATAAATTTTGCCATCTTGACCGCGCTCTGATGCTTGGCCACGCACGTTCCAGTTTTTATCTGTGAAATATTGGAGAGTGGACAGCTAGCATCGGGAGAGCTAGCACGATGTAGCAGTTTGAGTGATTCTGGAGACAAGGATTCAATTCCTCACTCTCCATGGAAACCCACCGGGTGACCTGGGGTGCATCACACACTCTCAGCCTCAGAGGGAGACAAATGACAGCCCCTCTCACACAGCCAGAAAAAACCGTGATAAGTTCACCTTAGAGTTGTCAAAAGTCAGAAACAGTTTGAATGCACACAACAAAACAACAAAGTAGTGGTTTGAGTGCTGGACTATGATCCTGAAGACCGGGCTTTGAATCTCAGCCTAGCAATGGAAATCCATTTGGTGGCCTTGGGTAAGTCACACACTCTCAGCCTCAGAGGTAGGCAAATGGCAACCCACCCTCCGAAAAAAATCTTGCCAAGAAAGCCCTGCGATACGTTCGCCGAAGGGTCACCATAGGTCAGAACCCATGGAGAGGCACACAGCAGCGGCAACAAGGAAGTTTGAAAAATAATCTTTCTTTTCCTTTTTTGCTTTTGAGTCGTAGCGCGATCGTGCAAAAGTGGCATTTCACTGATTCCCCGATGCACTACAACTCCAAGAAGCTAAAAAGAGAGGAAGAGAAGAAATCGAGATTTGTTTTCGTTCCAATATGTCTCAGAATGAAAAAGAAATTTTTGGGATAAGAATAAAATATCGTAGCTCTTGCGGGGAATTGCTAGAAAATAGTCTGAGACAACAGAAACATGGATATTTAAAAAAACAAAAACAAAAAAACCCCCAAGAATTACAGCAAGAAATACCAGAATTCTCCAATGCCCCAGTATCTCACCACATTGCCTCCCGCCTCCAGAAAACAGTAGAATCTTAACTCTAGAGTTCATCCCTGCAGATTTCTCCCCTAGTTCCTCTGGCTCCGGTTTGGGAATGTGACTTCATTCCTCAGCTCTGTACTTAGATCCATTGGCCATTTCCGCACTAGCCTATTATAGCGCTACGATTCCACTTCCAACATCCTATGGAATCCTGGGGTTTGCAGTTTCGGCCCCTCCCGAAACTGCAAACCCCAGGATTCCATAGGATGTTGGAAGTGGAATCGTAGCGCTATAACAGGCTAGTGTGGAACTGGCTCTGGTCTCTGGAGCAGCAGAAAACAAGCTTGCCCTATCTTCCGTATCTTCCGTATGGCATCTTTTTTAATATTTAAACATGGCTATCATGTCCCCTCTTAACCTTTTCTTCTCCAGGTTAAGCATATAACTATAACAGGCTAGTGCGGAAATGGCCATTATCTGCACTGTGGGTGGGAAGACGACATTTCAGATGCTAATGATTCCAATGACCGTTTACAGTTCTGACAATACACGGTGATTTGACAGCCTGCCAATCATCTCAAAGGCAAAAGTCTGTTTCAGATGCAGGGGGCAGGTAGTTGTTCTTTTACAAACCATCCTGATTTTTAGAACTTGGAAATGTTTTGGCGTATTATCCTCCAGCTAAGTTCATCCCCTAATAATGAATTCTGCATTTTTACAGGGCCTCTTTCTTGCCCGTGTTTATATGGAGCGGCAGCGAACGGGAAGCCCAAAATAAAATGTATGGCAGGATTCATTTAAAACCAGATGGTTAGGTCTACGAATCATCTTAAAAATTTATTTAGTTATTTTAAAATGATTTAAAAATGTATTTTTGAATGATTTTCTCTTCTTTTGAAAAATAGACTTGACATTTGTATTTCCTAAAAAAAAAAAAGGAAGGGATGAAGCATCAGGGCGGGTCTTCAAAGAGAGATTGAAGAAGTTACTTTTTTTGGAATGCATCTCCTCGGCTCTCCAGTGGCTGTGCTGCACGGCGTTTTCTGAGAGGTAGAGTCCAAAAAGATTTTCCCCCCCCCGGCTCTGTGTTCCACATCGAGGAATATCAAGAAAACTGAAAGAAGAGAGTGAGCAAGCACAAAGCTTGGAAAAAGTTGCTTTTCGGATTGCATCTCCCAGAATCTCACCAGCAGCATGACCAATGACTAGGACTTGTAGTCCCAAAAAATAATGCCTCTGAATGTTTGTCTGTCGTTTGTCTCTTTGGCCGTTTCCGCACTAGAGTGTTATCGCGCTATGATTCCACTTGCAACATCCTATGGAATCCTGGGGTTTGCAGTTTCGGGAGGGGCCGGGCGGCCCCTCCCGAAACTGCAAACCCCAGGATTCCAGAGGACGTTGCAAGTGGAATCATAGCGCGATAACACTCTAGTGCGGAAATGGCCCATGAGACTAAACACAGGGGAGGAGGGTTGGGAGAACAGCTCTCCTTTTCTTAAACAAGGCCAATGGAAGAAGACTCAACTTTTTAGCAGGACTTTCTTGGAGGACTACGCTTCCCTTTTGCCTGGGAAGAGACTGCAGCAATTGCAAGAATCAGAGAATCATACAGCTGGACGAGACCCCAAGGGCCATCGCGTCCAGCCCCCTTCGGCCACGCAGGGACACACACCCTCAAAGCACCCCCGGCAAATGGCCACCCAGCCTCTGCTTAAAAACCTCCAAAAAAGGAGACTCCACCACGCTCCCAGGCAGTATATTCCATCAGCCGGCCCCTCCCTAAACTGCAAACCCGTAGGAGGTTGAAAGTGGAATGATAGCGCTCTAACAGTCTAGTGCGGAAATGGCCTCAGTGTTGTCACTAACCACTTATCCTCTTTCTTTCTTTTTTTGTTGTTGTTGTAGTAATTTTTATTAAAAGTTTAATCTCGAAAATAACGCCCCCACACACTTCCATGCTTAAATCTTCCAGCTGAAATTGCTTATTTCCATTGCACACAAACATAATTTCCAGCTTCCAGAGAGAACAATGATGTTTTTTCTTCTTTGATTTCTCATACATTTATATCCTTACCCAATCCGATACTCCTTTCCATTCTTTCTCAAAGTTCTGGATAGAGTTATTCTTCAAAGAAAAGGCTAATTTTTCCATCTCTATCATATCCAGAACTTTTAACTTCCATTCTTCTATACCAATATATTTCTTTTCTTTCCAGTGTTGCGCATACGTCAACCTTTCCAGTGTTACGCGTACGTCAACTGCGGTTATTAAATATAATAATACCTTCTGATGACTTCTCATTTCCCTTTGTTGCCCTGGCACATTTGACAGATAAAGGAGTCTTAATAGACCACAAGCTGAACATGAGTCAGCAATGTGATGCAGCAGCCAAGAAAGCCAATGCAATTCTTGGCTGCATCAATAGGAGTATGGTGTCTAGATCGAGGGAAGTACTGGTACCACTCTACTCTGCTTTGGTTAGACCTCATCTTCAATACTGTGTCCAGTTCTGGGCACCCCAATTCAAGAAGGACATGGTCAAGCTGGAGCAGGTCCAGAGGAGGGCGACCAAAATGGTGAAGGGCCTGGAAGCCAAGCCCTATGAGGATAGACTTAGAGAGCTGGGTATGTTCAGTCTGCAGAAGAGAAGGTTAAGAGGGGACATGATAGCTCTGTTTAAATATTTGAAGGGATGCCATGTAGAGGAGGGAGAGGGCTTGTTTTCTGCCGCTCCAGAGACCAGGACAAGGAGCAATGGATTCAAGCTGGAGGAAAGGAGATTCCACCTGAACCTCAGGAAGAACTTCCTGACAGTCAGGACTGTCCGGCAGTGGAATATGCTGCCTCGGAGTGTGGTGGAGTCTCCTTCTTTGGAGGTTTTTAAGCAGAGGCTGGATGGCCATCTGTCGGGAGTGCTTTGAGAGTGTTCCTGCATGGCAGGGGGTTGGACTGGATGGCCCATGTGGTCTCTTCCAACTCTACATTTCTATGATTCTATGATTCTATGAAAGCTCCGGTTCCATTTCAAAATTCAGCTTACAAATTCTTCGAATTTCATCATGTACCCCTTTCCAATTTTTTTTTTTTTTTTGCTATCTTACATGTCCTTTTGCTTACATGTCCACCACCTATGAAAAAAAGACCCCGTCTTTTCATCACAATTCCAACAATCCGAATTCCCGTTGTTTGTTCTTTTTTGCAATCTTTCTGGGGTCATGTACCATCTGTAAAACATTTTATAAAAGTTTTCTCTTAGGTTTAGGGCTCATCCTCTTTTCTAACGCACTAACGCTATCGAATTAATTCCGAGACCTTGGAAAACTCAGCAAATACCCACCATAGAACAATGGTGGGCTACATTTATTGAAAATAAAAATGCGGACATGGTCTCCCAGAGATTAAAGGGGAAATCAGACGATGAGATACAGAAAGAATGGCAAATTGTAACGGGTAATTGCTGGGTTTTAACAGCTGGAAATACGTAATTCATGATTAAAGTTATATTACGAGTGGGCGACAGGATATATATCATGAAGCGGACATATGAAGAACGAAAAGTAAGAACTATCAGATAAACTAACAGTACAATGTTGTACAGTACCTAAAGCTTGTAGAAATCTGGAAAATGAAATCTAGATCAATGTGGAAGATCAGATATATTTCAAATGAAGCTGACAATTGAATATGCATGTTTTATAATGAGAATTTTGAATAAAATGATTTAAAAAAAAAATTAATTCCGAGACCTATGGGAACCAGCTATGAATAATAATAATAATGATGATGATGATGATAATGACAATGATGATGATGATGATGATGATGATAAGAATGATGATGATGATGATGGTAATAATAGGTCTTTCGTGTCCAACCTCGCCCTCCCCAAGGCTGGAGGTGGGGTGCACATAAATTAAAATACGCCTACAGACCCCGCGTAGACGAGCCCGCCCGCTAAGGAAACGCCCGCGGCGGGGAAGGCTGCCCGCCCGCGGGCCCGGGGCGAGGGGCGGGCGGGCGGCGGGCGGCGGGCGGGGCGAGGGGCGGCGCCCCCGGGACCCGCCTCGGAGCCGCGGCCGCCGCCTCAAAGCCGCCCGGGTGCGCCGCGAGGGAGGACCCGGCGCGTGTCTTCCGCGGGCAGCGGAGGGCGAAGAGGCGCCCGGCGAAGGTGGCCCCGCTTTGCCGGGAAGGATCCAACATGTTCCAGTGGTGAGTTCTTTTTTTCTCTCTCTCTCCCCCCCCGTTTCTTTTTCGGGAGGTCTCAGCCCCGAGGAGGTAGCGCTCATTTGCGCGTGCCGGTTCTGTGCGGAATTTGGGGGGGAAAAAAAATCTGGGTCCCGACTGCTGTCGTTGAGCCCTGCCTCGAGTAAACCCACTGAATCTGTGGGATGTACCTCGCGGTCGGCTCGCAAAGGAGTCAGTCAGGCGGCTTTATTTGCGAGTCACCCAAATGGTCAGGCTTTAGCCGGCAGCCGGTGGCCACGCTGTGAGTGTGTGTGTTGCGGGTGGGGGGAAGAGCGCGTAGGAGTTACAGCCCCCCCCCCGAGTAACTTTTCCAAGTCTGCCTTGAACACAAGTTCGAGGCGTCAGCTTAACAAAGCGCGAGGATCCCGTCTCCGAGTCCCGGGATTCGTTTCCTAAAGCTAGCATCGCGCACACGGACGAAGAGCGGACAGGCATGGCTCGGGTCTTCCGCCAGACCTTGGAAAAGTTACTTTTAGAAACCCATTTTTCCTGCCCCCCCCCCCCCCCCCGCTGCCGGACGTGCTTTGTCCCAGGCGTGCGTTCTCTGCTCTGCCCCGCTCCCACCGGGTTTAGTTCGACTTTGAGAATAAAATTCTTTGGCCAGGCTGACTGTGGTTGCTGGGAACTGTAGTCTAACGTAGCTGGGGAGTACCGGGTTAGAGAAGGCTTTGTTCCTGCAACCACAGATTGGAGGGGGCGAAGTTACTTTTTAGGATGACGAATCCCAGAGTCTCCCAGCTACTGGGGTTTGTGGTCCAAAATTTGAAAAATTCTGGGGGTCAAGAGTACCAAGAAAAGAAAGAAAAAAAAAAGAAAGAAAGAGGGGGGACCTTTTCCAAAGTCTGCTTACAGGGATTCTAAAATCAAACTCAAAATTCACCATTTATCGAAGATTTTCTTCTCTTCCCCCTCCAGGGATCTGGAGGATACACAAGCAACATTTTCTTTCTGGAGTTTTCTTTCTGGGGTGGGGTCAGAGAAGATATGATAGCCTAATGTAAAAATAATGGTGTTAATTTTTTTAAAAAAATGATTTTTCTTTTAAAGTTTGTTAGTACGCTCGTAGCTGGCTAGTAGGGCAGTTGCGTGTTTAGCTTTTTTAAAGCAAATGTTTCCCACGGTTATAGAGAGGCAGCAAGATGGAGAACCTGCACAGACAACCGTCACCATTGAGAATTCCTGTAATTTTAAAGATGATTTTCAGTTTAAGCTGTCTTCCAGCTGCCACCCTGCGTTGGCTTGCAGGGTCATTTTATTCTGAAATAAAAAAGACTGTGAGCCACTGTGATGTTGTGGAGAAAGAGAGGCTTGCAGTGGGTTTATGCAGAAGTAAAACCTATTGTGGTGAATGGGACTTACTCCCGAGTAAGAGGACACAAGAGCACAGCCTTGGATCCAGGGAAACACAGGCCAGACTGTTGATCCGCTGTAATGCTCAATTTATCCCTGAGGCCAGTCTCAATATCTTGCTATAGACCAGCTGTCAGTTAACGGCTTAGGCCGGTTGCAATACCTTGGCCTTCCCTGCCTCGCAGGGTTGATGTGTGGATAATGGGGGACCCTTTGGCTTGAGCAGCTTGGAAGGTGGGGTGCAAACGTAGTGCCGGTGGAGTTGCTTAAAACTGGGGGAGGGGATTCAATTTGTGTAGGCCTACTCAAAACCAGTACCTTGCTCAAATCTCTAGAATTTACTTTGTGTTCTGGTTGCGCAATTAAAGTGTGAATGTTCATAAGGGAGAATGAAGAATGCAAGAGGAGACCTGTCAGATGAGGTCAAAGACCCTCTAGTCCTGTCTTCTCTCCCCATGGTAGCCAACTAGTTGCCTATTGGAAGTCCACCGGCAGGACATAAGCTCGACTGCACTCAGAACATGTTGGCCTAAGTTGTATTTTAGTCTCAACTAGAGTAGAACCATTAGTCTCGACTAGAGTAGAACCAACGGATCAATCAGATTTACCTATGTGTTGATTCACTATTCAACAATGGGTTCAGTCTAGTTGGGACTAACTCACAGATTTCCAGCCTTTATACCAATTCAGGATTAAATGATTTCTGAGCCTAGAACTCAAGTTTAAAAATAGATTGCACTTTGTTCTACTAAATTAAGCTTGACCTAGTCCAGCATCATTTCTGGTAATATCAACACCCAGTAGATGCTAGAGTATGGACGTGACTCAAGTTCGTGGCCCTCCTGGGGAATGTTGGACTACAACTCCCAGCTAGTATAGCCAGTGGGAAAGCATGCTGGGAGCTGCAGTCCAACAACGTCTAGAAGGCTGGACTTTATCCGTCCCTGCTGTGATCTTCCCTGTCTTGGCTTAAACAAGTCTTTGCCAACCTGGCACCCTCCCAATATGTTGGATGGCAGCTCCCGTCATAAGACTTCTTTTCTCCACGGGTCTCTCTTTGAAAATAGTAGTGAGTCAAGTGAAAACCCCGTGCTAAACTGAAAGACAGAGAAATTTATGAGAGTGTGAGCTTTCAGAGGCTGTGACTTGAGCCATTTCCGCACTAGACTGTTATAGCGCTATGATTCCACTGTCAACATCCTATGGAATCCTGGGGTTTGCAGTTTCTGGCCCCTCCCGAAACTACAAACACCAGGATTCCATAGGATGTTGAAGGTGGAATCATAGCGCTATAACAGTCTAGTGCGGGAATGACCTTGGATTGCTGTAGGCTGCAGAAACTCACACGCTCATAAATGTGTTAGACTTCAGGGTGTCACAGGACACTTGGTTGTTTTTTGCTTTGAAAAAAAACACAAAGATGGTCCCGTCCTGGAAACGGTTAGCAATGAAGCAGGATCCTGACCAGCGAAACGCGTCAAATGAATGCAACTCAAAATCAGGCCAGTTTTTCAGCAGTGGACCAGTCAAAATCCCTTGGCATCAGGATTCCAGAAGTTAACCACAGGTGAAAAACTTGCGGGATTTGGCAAAGCAAAGCTGCCTTTTTGTGATCCATCTCCGGATGGAGCCATGAGCCATTTCCACACTATACCATTATAGTGGTATTATTCCACTTTCAACCTCCTGTGGAATTCTGGGGCTTGTAGTTTCCTGAGGCCAAAGAGCCCTCTGGCTGGGAATTCTAAAGGCCCCTCCCTCAACTGGAAGCCTTCCGCAGGAGGCTGAAAGGGGAATAATAGCACTATAACAGTGTAGTGAGGAAATGGCCCTGGAAACAGCAGGCAAAATAGAGCTTGGGAGGCCATAGCTTTTTTAAAATTCATTTTATTTGAATTACACCCTGAATACAGCAGCCTACAACACTATGGCTAAGAAACAATGTAATAAAGAAGTTTTTGTTTAAAAAAAGAGGTAAATAAGCTGTCCTATTAAAAGGGCACTTATTTAAAATGTTTTAAAAGTATATGAAACATAATGACGAGAATGAAAGTATAGCACTTTCCTTTAAAAGGAAATAAAGAAATAAAAAGGACTTTTGCCTTTTTGGGGAAAGGAAAGCAGGGAGGGGGGTCGGCCTAGACTCCTGTGGCAGGGAGTTCCGCAGCCCAGGAACAGCCACCAAAAAGGCCATCTCCTGTGTTCCCACCAAATGTACATTTGATGGTGGAAGGACTGAGAGAAAGTGTTTCCCGGAGGCTCTTAAAATGCAGCGAGCTCCCAGAATCTCATAACCAGCATAGTTTGTGGCCTTTCTGCACTATGCTGCTATAGTGCTATTATTCCACTTTCAATATGCTGTGGAATTCTGGGGTTTGTAGTTTACTGAGTTTACTGAGAATTCTAAATGCCCCTCCCTAAATTGCAAACCCCAGGATTCCAGAGGATGTTGAAAGTGGAATAATAGCACTATAATTAGGGATGGGACGAATCTAGAATTTTCCAGATCCGAATCCCTGGAAGGTTCTGAGAATCCACGAATCTCGAATTTTTCGAATCCTTTTTGAAAAACGAGTTTAAAAAGCAAGGGAAAGAAAGATAATCTTGGGCAAGACACTCTCTCAGCCTTAGCAAAAGCCTAGGCAAAGGCAAACCTCCCTCTGAAGAAATCTGGCCAAGACAATTGTCCTAGTTTTGCCTCAGGATCTCCCCAGGCTGAAAATGTCACGAAGGCCCTTTGTACACAGGCAGGAAAATGTGGATTAATCCCACATTTTCCTGCCTGTGTAAACAGGGCCACCAACTGCAATACAGAGATAATCCGGGTCAAAACTGGCTTTTCTTGCATAGCTCCTTCTGGCATCCTGGGGTTTGTAGTTTGATGATGCACCAGCACACTTTGGCAGAGAAGGCTGTGACCCCTTGTAAAACTAGAAACCCCAGAATTGTGTCTGAAAGAGCTTTGCAAGGGAGCTCTGCAAAGGAATGTTTCAGCTGTCCTTGAAATCTCAAGAACACTGTACCTTCCAGTCCAGTGCTGAACTTAACTATTAAATGTTCAATTTAAGTATCTTAGAATACAACCCCATATGTAATTTCTGAAATTGTTAGCAAAGGCCCTTATTACTCCAAGGGAAAACCTCACCTACTTACTATCTTCCCTTGTGTGTCTGGTCTCCCAGGTTTTCAGACGTCCCGGTCTCCAACAATCTATTCAGTTGGCGGATTCAAAAGATTCGGGTTGCCTATTTTGGCACCGGGATTTGGATTTGGGAATCTTGAATCCTTACCCGGGATTCGGTTGGCCCATCCCTAACTATAATAGTATAGTGTGGAAAGGTCCTTAGTTTTTAAAAAAGAGTAGCTGCTGCCATTCGCCAGCTCTGTTCCTTCGTCGTTGCTCCTTTGGAATACCTTGGAGGAAAGATCAAGCGAGCAATTGTATGCTTTTTTATGTGAAAGCTTCTGACCTGGCGTCTTTCGGTGTCTTTATAAACTCACCAGGAAATTACAAATCTGCCACAGGGGACATTTTTGTAGGATGTGAGGCACGACTGAGCTGTGCAACATCTGTGTTACAAAGCCCATGTTTCAACTCCTTCTTTCCATGAGGCAGAAGTTTTAAGTTTTGTTTCACAGTTCAGCTTCTTATCTCCTTGATATAGCAGTTTAAGTTTCATTTCATAGTACCGTCTGAGGTTTTCTTTCCTTCCTCCTTACTGGGGCCTTTTTAGATGAAAAGAATGTGTGTTTTAGTGACGTTTTTCTCATCCATTATTTGTCTAAACTTGGACTATGTAACCGCTGGTTTTAACTCTTATGCTCTCCAATACCAATGGGATTATCAAGTATTTCGGCATCTTTTATTCGTCTGGCAACGTGCTTTCCTGGACGAGGAAATAATTTCGTGTTTGCGTACTCGCTAGAAATCTATGTTTGGAATACTTCCTTTTTTTTTTTCTTTCAGTAGTTCATCGGTGGTGAAAAAACTCCAGAAACATCTATTAATTGAATTATGAAACAATTGCTTTAACAAATAGTCTGCAAACATGCTTTTTTAAGGAATTAAAACTGGTCTACTAATGTTTTGATAAAAAACAAATTTAATTTTTTAATATATATATATATATTATATATATATATATATATTCATAATTTAAAAATTTAAAGTTATATATATATATATATATATATATATATATATATATATATATATAAATAAAAACTTTAAATTTTTAAATTATGAATAATTTGGGGTCTGTTTCTCTGTGTGTGTGTGTGTATAAATAAAATTTGGTAAGAAATAGCCGTTATGGAGAGTTAGCACTAAAAGGAAAGCAGAATTCAGTAGATTCTTATTGGAAGGGAAAGTTCATGGTAAGGTTGTATAAAGGTCAGTTACTGTGGTAGCCCTTTCCGGAGGTTGGGAAATTGAAAATAAGGCAGAAGTCTTTCCCAGAATTTTTTTCCAAATCCCACCATCCACCCTGGATGGTGCAGTTCAGCAAATGCCTCTGATCATGTGCAAAGTGGATATTCCTCACGGCCTTCCACACATCCAGGGTGGGCTTCAGGGTCAGAGAATACACCTCTTCTGCACATGCTTGAGTGTAGGCATTTGTCCCCAGTGTTAGAAGCAAATTGGGACGGGCTTCCAATCCTACATAACATGAGCTGTTGCAGCAGATTCCACTGCGACACCAAAGCCATTTCCGCACTAGACTGTTATAGTGCTGTTATTCCACTTTCAACATCCTATGGAATCCTGAGGTTTGCAGTTTAGGGAGGGGCCTCAAAGGCCCCTCCCTAAACTGCAAACCTCAGGATTCCATAGGATGTTGAAAGTGGAATAACAGCACTATAACAGTCTAGTGCGGAAGTGGCCCAAGTCAAGAGCTCAGGTTCACATCTCAGGTACAAATTAAGGCTGTGGAACTCTGTTATTACCCACATTACAGAAGAGAGGCTGTAGTAGAGAAAATAGCATGGGCCCACCTTACAAGGATGTTGTAAAGATTCTTGAGATAATACTATGAGAAGACATTGACTCCTGAAATGAACTACGCAGGATGACTTGACTCCTTGAACCTCAAGAGAGATTTTCATTCTGACTTCTTGCTACCTTGTTAGGCTGTCTGGACAGGATCCTGCTCAAGGAGGTGTGGGAAGCCGCTGATGTCGAAATGTTCCGGTTCAGTCAGCTCCTGCCAGCATGGCCAACGGTCAGGGACGGAGGGATATGTTGGGACCGGAGATATATTGGGTATGCTCGTGTACCTTCAAGTTGTTTCTGACTTATAGCGAGCCTTAAGGTGGCCCTATCACGGGGTTTAGTGGGGCTGAGAGAGTGTGACACACCCAAGGTCACCCAGAGAGCTTCTGTGGCTGAGGAGGAAATGGAACCCTGTCTCCGGAGTTGTAGTCCAAGGCTCGGGTCGCTGGCGCTCGCTGGCTGTGCACGGCTCGGTTAAAACAAAATGCAAGATTTCGTTGGGACTGACGGCGTTTAACTTGGGCTTCGTCCTACTCCAGGCCGCTGCTGGCGTGCGCGTTTTGTTTCTTGTGGATGAAGCATGAATTTCCTTTTTCTTTTTAAGACAATATTTGAAACGTTGGCATGGACTCTGCCAGCTTTAAAACCCAGCCTTTTATATGTACTTGGAGCACTGCAGCTATATACAAGAGGCTCTCTGTCTTAATCTTCCTCTTATGCAACGGTTACAGGCTTCTCCCTGTAGGCCAGGGGTGGGCAACGTGAACCACATCCAGATTTTTGCATACTCCAACACCCAGAATTCCTAGCTTTGCAGGCTGAGGATGATGGGAACTGTGGTCAAGCGACACCTGGATGGGCCATTCTTTCCCCATGCCTGCTTTAGACAGTGATCCACTCATGAGAAAAGGACAGAACCTAGAAATGTTCTCCCCCCCCTTTTTTTTGGGTTCTGAATCCCAGAATTCCCATTTTCCATGCTGGCTGGGGGATTCTGGGAGTTGCAGTCCATAAGAGGAACGTTTCTAGGCACGGGGAGGAAGGCGCTGGTCATAAGAATAGTGTTTCTGGATCAGACCAAAGGTCCATCAAGCCTGACATTCTGCTTGCCACGGTGGGCAAATAGAAGCCCACGGATAAGGTTTGAAAGCTGTAGCCTCGCTGGCTGCAACCCTCCGGGAACTAACATTTTGGTGCCTACTGCCGCTGAACCTGTAGGCCTGAATTGTTGCAACTAGAGTAGTGCCATTGGATCAGTGGGATTTCCCTGTGTGTTGTCTCACTGTTCGACAATTGATAGAATGGGTCTACTCTAGACAGGAGTAACCAACAGGATTGCAACCACAGCCGGCAGATTTTTGTCTGAATTTCAAAATGTTGAACCTATTTTGAGGAAAGGTGTTCAACACCTTAACTCCTCTAGTGTTCAGACCAAAACCTGGAATGGATTGACCTCTCCTCCCCAGACACGACAGGGAAGACACCAGTTGCCACTGTAATTCATCCAGTTTAGCCCTTTCGCTTAGGGAGGCGTCAAGAAAAACATGCAAAGCCGGTGTACAGCTATTCTTCTTTTTCACTGTATGGCTTTGGCTGGTGTACCGTTTGTGACATGCACAGGTGTAAGTCACACTATGCATGCAGGCGAATCATTTGCCATGCCACAAGAGATGCATTCTGCTGATAGTGGAGGAAGCAGAATTACGCTTACAGCAACATCCTGTGTGCATAACTCTGGCATTGGGCATTGCACGGTGTCACCCCGTCGTTGACCTTTGTTGTGCAATGTTGCTATTCTGGATGGAGGTTGCATAAGGCATAGGGTGTAGAATACCTCTGCCTGTGGCTATTTGTGCTACGGGGATGTTGGATTGCAGTCTTTGAGTCCACCACCTTCTGAGGTAACCCATAACCTGGTAGCAAGAGCTGTTTGACCATGAATTGACCCCCTTGAAAGGTGGTGGAGCCCGTCCCCGGGCAGCTGGAGGGTCACCTACCTGGAATGCTTTAGCTGTGTATTCCTACACTGGCAGCAGGTTGGTTTAGATTACCCTTTGGGTTCCCTTCCAACTCTGAGCCTGATGGAAGGGGAAGAGGGAACCTCTAAGATCCCTGTCATCAATGGCCCTGCTCAGGTCTTGCAAACTCAGGACTGTGGCTTCCTTGATTGAAATAATCCACCAATGGTGAGCTCTTTCTCTATTCCTGCTGCCTCCCACTTTACCAAGCATCGTCACCAGGCATGAAGGGATCTAGGAGTCTTGGTGGACTGCAAGCTGAACATGAGTCAGCAGTGTGATGCGGCAGCCGAGAAGGCCAACACGATTCTTGGTTGCATCAATAGGAGTATGGTGTCTAGATCAAGGGAGGTGATGGTACCACTGTATTCTGCTTTGGTTAGACCTCATGTGGAATACTGTGTCCAGTTTTGGGCACCTCATTTCAAGAAGGATATTGACAAGCTGGAGCGTGTCCAGAGGAGGGCGACCAAAATGGTGGAGGGTCTGGAAGCCATGAGGCCCTATGAGGAGCGTCTTAGGGAGCTGGGGATGTTTAGCCTGGAGAAGAGAAGATTAAGAGGGGACATGACAGCCATGTTTAAATATTTGAAGGGATGCCGTGTAGAGGAGGGAGTGGGCTTGTTTTCCGCTGCTCCAGAGACCAGGACAAGGAGCAATGGATTCAAGCTGCAGGAAAGGAGATTCCAGCTGAACCTCAGAAAGAACTTCCTGACGGTCAGGGCTGTCCGGCAGTGGAATATGCTGCCTCCATGGAGTGTAGTGGAGTCTCCTTCTTTGGAGGTTTATAAGCAGAGGCTGGATGGCCGTCTGTTGAGGGTACTTTGATGGTGTGCTCCTGCATGGCAGAAGGAGGTTGGACTGGATGGCCCCTGGGATATCTTCCAACTCTTAAGATCATCTTTCACAGTGCATCATGCCATCTTGTGATATGTCCAAAGTTCGACAGTCTCCGTTCAACCATCTTCACTTTCAGTGAGTGTTCAGACTTGATTGGTTAAAGACCTGTTAATTTTTTAAATTAATTATTTTTTTAAGCAACCCATAGAATCTGCAGAACACTTTTGTGGGATCACATTTCAAATGAGTTGGTTTTCTTTACTGTCTGTCTTTGACAACCATACCTAGAAACTGGAAATACTGTGGCATAGACCAGTGCTTCCTAACCTGGGATCTGTGGACTCCTGGGGGGCTGCGAAAGTTTGAAGAAATATTACGAGCTTTTACAGTTAAAAAACAAAGGAGAAAAGACAGATAGACAAACAGGCAGAGAGTCGTACAACGGTCTCGAAGAACAGGAGCCTTTGGCCAGTGACAGACGTCATTTGTACAAAGTTTCATTACAATATCTCAAACCGGTCAAAAGTTATGAAACCGGTAGCTAGCAAAAAATGTACTCAGCATTTGCTACTTCTGCACGCGGTAGGAATGTGGAAGTGAAGGACGCTGGGTGGCTGAGAGAAAGCACATAAGATTTTTTGCTTCCAACCATACAGCCGGAAGCCACCTTGAGCTAAGTGTTGGTGGTCCGCAGCAACAAAAATATTTAAAGGGAGCCCATGGTAAAGAAAAGGTTAAGAACTGCTGGCATAGATGATTCTCACTTTGGTATTTAATGAGACGCACTGGAGAATCTTAGTTAGTTTCTTCCTAGTTGTTCTTACATTAGGGCCCCCACAACAGTTTCGGAACTGTGGCCCAAAATTTTGTGACGCGTCCTGGGCTCATTGAAAAGTTGGACACTAAAGGGTTGACCTCCCTGAAAAGAGATCTTGTCCTACTAGTGCTGATGTTTCCCTTGCAATGCAAAAAAGCTAGGGAATGTGGGATATGCCTTAGGATATGCTCTCCTTTCATGCAGGGTGGTAAAGTGACCTAGCCAGCTTTACCAGCCCTGTATGTCAACTGTATACTCCACTTTGTCCCAGAATCCTTTGCACTGGGATTTCCTGACAAGTCAGGCGGATATATTTTCCTGACAATAGAAAGTCTGAAAACCACTTACACGTGCTTTACATACCCTCCAACTGTCCTGATTTGGCAGGGACAGTCACGATTATTCCTCTGTCATCCCACTTTTTCAGATGTTTTAAAATGTCCCGGATTCTCTCTCCTCCTCCCACTTTCTGCTTTTATCCTCACTTTCCTTCAGTTGTTGCAAACTTGCGTTCACAGTGCAAAAGGAGTTTGCGGGTGTCCTAGTAAAAGTGGCTCCCTTGACTGAACCAACCCACCTGTTACGTGGTCTCCTTCTTTTCCTGCTGCCGTCTGCTTGACCAAGCCGTCAGCAGCCCGGCTCAGATCGTGCAAACTCTGAGCAACCATGGCTTCCTTGGTTGGATCAGTCTCCCTGCAGGTCAGTTCCCCCCGCCCTCCATTGCCTTCGCTTTGCCCGTGCATGCATGCGTTCCCATATCAAAGAAGTTGGGGCCTCTTTGTTCTGATGTGGAGTGTCCATAAGCAGTTCCAGAAGCAGAGTTGGGTGCCATTTTGCATGTCACTTGATGTGCAGATGTGGTTGAACATTTGATGTGCAGATGTGCTGTGCAATTTAGAATGCATATCTATTCCATGAGCATTTGATTATGCTAGGGCTGCGTAACTGCACAGGTGGTAGATCTCTCTTCCATCCATGCTCCTCCGATGGGCTACATGGTCATGTTTTGGTGTACCATAGTGTCACTTTTGGCCACCATTTTGGATGAATTTTGGTCTCCTCTTCCTCCTTTTGCAGGGAGTTGAGGCACTCTGGTGGAGGGAAACCACCACCTTTGTGGCTGGCTTGGAGTGTTTTTGGTCATTTTGGGAGTCAGAAATTGGCTAAGAATATGCACGAAATTGCATATTGCAGTTTGGGGTCCCAAGGGCCGTAAGTGGCCCATGGGCTGGACTTTTCCCACCCCTGGGTACACATTTGGTGAGGTCTTGTACTTCAGCACAGCACAGTCAATGGGCAGCTCTGCGTGCAGAGATTTCTGGTTTGTAACCCTAATCTCAGCATGTGTGTCTATCACAGTGGCTCCCCCCTTTTTTTGTGGTTGTTTCCGTTTTCCTCCTTTCCTCTGGCCGCATTCTTCCCTTCCACTGCGTGTGGTGTGTCTGTTACCTGTGGTAAGGTGTTCTCCCTCATAGGTTCAGAACAGACTAAAAGAAACTATTCTGTGTCCATGTGGGAACTAATGCACAGACTTCAGTGCCAGATAGAGATATCAGTCTTCACTGCGTTTCCACCCTTATTGCAAACAGCTCCTACTAAAATGAATCGGCTTTTAAACTCAATAACTAACGTCTAAATTATCATCTATTTTTAATCATTTGTGCGTTAGTTTAGTAGCAATTTAATTGTAGGATGTCCTATTGTATTTATATTGTGGGGTTTTTTTTGTTATTGTTATTGTATGGCATTGTTATTTGTTTTCTTTTATGTTTCTGTTTTAATGTGTAAAGAAAAAAGAAAAAAAAGAAACTTTCACTAAGCTTCTTCTCAAAGGAAACAACAAGTAATTTTAGCAGTTTTCTTCCTGTTGTGAGAAAGTCTTCGAAAACTTCGGCATTTAATTCTGTGCAAAATTCACATGTGGTCGTTTTGCACAGGTAGCAACATTTTTTCTGTGCAGAAAATAGTATTTCTGTGCAGAAAGCATGTTTTCTGTGCAGAAAATGTTGATTTCTGTGCAAATCATCCATATGTGAATTTTGCACAGAATTACTCCCCACTTAAGCTTTTTCTCCAATATTTCTGCACAGGAAGATCATTTCCTGCACAGAAAATGCTCTTTGCTGAGCCAAAAATGCTGTTTTCTGTGCAAAACAATCATGTGCAAATTTTGTGCAGAATTATTCTGGAACTGCAAAGATTAGTCCAGGAGTCTTCTAGTCAGAGTTTCTCAACACCTGAAAAGCATGTTTTTTAACACTTGCATTAACATTTTTTAATATTCCTTCCAATTCTACTGCCACAGTGCAAGCTTGGGAAAGTTGTTCTTTTTATTATTGGGCCACAATTCCCACAATGGGGGGTTTCAGAAAAAGCGACTTACCTAAGCTCGGAGGCCCAAGCGACCATCGTGAACACTGACTTCTCTTTTCCTATGGCTCCTTGGAAATGTTTGGGTGAGTATGTGAACAGGTGTAGACCCATAACAGCTGAATGGAACCTCCATGTTCAGAAGCAGTTTATCTCTAAATACCAGAAGATGTGAGGCCAATAATGAAGAGGGGAGGGGGTTTCCGTTCATATCCTGATTGCATGCTTTTTTGGAAACGCATGGCTGGGGGCTTTGGAAACAGGAAGCTGGGTTTTCATGGACCTTTGGTCTGTCCCAGAAAGTAATCATCTCCCATTTTCCATTAGTAATTTTGTTCATGGTGTGTGATTTAAGCCCCATGATAAGGCCAGGTCTGTGCTGATTCGGGGATTCTGGTTGTTATCGTCTTTACAAACACTGCTCCCTCTCTAAGAGTGTGTTTGTGTGTGCGTGTGCACATGTAGTGTCCAAAAAGTAGTTTGGGGGGAAAAAACTTGTGTAAACTGGAGAGGAAGCCTTATGCCAAATCATACAACAGATGCAAGGACTCTTTTGGCTCACACCTTCGACACTCAATCATTGCTGTTTCAAGTGATGCTGTGCATGCTGTATCACCTCTCCTTGAATGGGATGCTTTCATAGAATCATAGAAATGTAGAGTTGGAAGAGACCCCAGGGACCATCCAGTCTGACCCCCTGCAAAGCAGGAGCACCCTCAAAGCACTCTTAACAAATGATCATCCAGCCTCTGCTTAAAAACCTCCAAAGAAGGAGACTCCACCACACTCCAAGGCAGCCTATTCCACTGCCGGACAGCCCTGACCGTCAGGAAGTTCTTCCTGAGGTTCAGGTGGAATCTCCTTTCCTGCAGCTTGAATCCATTGCTCCTTGTCCTGGTCTCTGGAGCAGCAGAAGACAAGCCCACTCTCTCCTCTACATGGCATCCCTTCAAATATTTAAACATAGCTATCATGTCCCCTCTTAACCTTTCTATGGAGTCTGGTTACACACTGGGTTGGAATTTTAGTGGGTGAATCTGTAAGACAGCATGGACAACCCTATGGCCTCTAGAATATTTTTTACAACCTTTAACTCTCAGCTCCAGGTCAATTCCCTCTGAGAAATGTGATTCTAGTCTGCATCAATAGGAGCATAATGTCTAGGTTAAGGGGAGTGATGGTACCCCTCTATTCTGTTTGGTCAGACCCCACTTGGAATCCTGTGTCCAGGTCTGGGCACCTCAATTCAAGAAGGATATTCACAAGTTGGATCTTGTTCAGAGGAGAGCGACCAAAATGGTAAAAGGCTTGGAAACCATGAAGCCCTGTGAGGAGCAGTTGGGGATGTTTAGCCTGAAGAAGAGAAGGGTGAAAGGCAACATGATGGCTTTGTTTGAGGGGATGTCACATGGTGGACGGAACAAGCTTGTTTTCTGCTGCTCCAGAGATTAGGACATGGAACAGCGGTATCAAACTACAGGAAAAGAGATTCCACCTAAACATTAGGAGGAAACTTCCTGATGGTAAGAGCAGTTTGACAGTGGAATGCACTGGCTGGGAGTGTGGTGGAGTCTCCTTCTTTGGAGGTTTTAAAAGAGAGGCTGGATGGTCATCTGTCAGGAATGCTTTGATAATGCATTTCTGCATGCCAAAATAGGGTTGGACTGGATAGCCCTTGTGGTCTCTTCATATTTTATGATTCTGTGGAACCCCCACATAATCGTTTGAAGCAGATTGCATCCTCTTCTTCTGTAGTATTTAATATCAGAAATAGTGCCCCGCCCCAGACGTAGACATTTGACCACTTTTGTGTTTTCTGTTTTTGCTTTTGCTTCTTGTTGGGGGGGCATCGGGGGGGCATGAGGGGCAGTCCCCCCCCCCCCGGACTTGTTTAGTTGGTTATCTCTGCTGTAGTGCTGGAAGCAAATTCCATCTTGGAAGCGGATGGGATTTGCTGACTTATTTTGTTTAAATGGAACATGTTTTTCTCAGATTTAGGGGTCTTTTTGCCCTGATGTTTTGGGTTAAAATCCTCTGAAAATCATGCCAACTTTTTTTTAAACGTCGGAGCTTTGATTACTGCAAAAGTGGGATCCACATCCCCTTACTGCTGCTTTGATGTTGCACTACAACTCCCAGAATCCCTCATCACCGGCCAGGCTCAGCTGGGGCATCTTGAAGTTAAGGTCCAACAGCATCTTGGAACTAAAGTTGGAAAGCGTTGCTTTTGATACGCATGCAACCAACTGCAAACAGTTGTCATTGCCAACCAGTGAAGGGGGTCTTGGTTGCCATATTGCAGATCCTTGTACGTACATGTTCACTTGGTTATTCCAGTTTCTGCTTCTCCTCTGTGCTCATCAGGTTCTAAATGTGTAGATCCCCCTTCGAGTATTGGATCGGATAAATCCCTCCGCCACCTAATCCACCGTCTCCCTTCTGCAATGGCTTATCCGACACCAGATCCTGAATGGAAGGCCCACAGGTTTGCTCTCAATTAACTCACCGAAGAGGGAAGAGGAGGGAGCTGAATCTTGCCCTTCCCAGTAGGCTCAGGCAAAAGCAAACTTCTGCAGCCTCCTGTAGCTCGTGTGTGTTCTTGCTTCTTAAAAACTTTTGCCGTCTTGACCATGCTCTGATGTTGCTTGGCTGCGTGTGTCCCCGTTTTCGTCTGTGACACGTTGGAAGGTTCAGCATTCCTAATTTGATAGGAATTTGACAGAGGAGACCCAAGGCCAGTGGCACACTCTAAGGGGCTGTCCAATGTGCTGAATCTGTTTGCGGGGTAGGCTTTGGCGGTTCGGACACCCCCGGAGTGGATTGAACGCCTCATTGACGCGAAGGCCATTTCCGCACTAGAGCGGAGGAGTGTTTCACCGCATGTCACGAGCAGTGTTTTTTGCTCCGACTTACCTCGATTCCTATCTGCACACCCTCCAGTTTCTATGGAAGTAAAGCAGAGAAAATCGTTTGCAGCTTCCGCATCGTCAGTTCTCGTGGAACTCCTGTTCCCCTCCCTTGCTCCACCCTGCCGCCACTGCTTGGTCAATTAAAAAAAAAAAGGTTGTAGAAACTATTGCTGCATTTTAGCACACGTGATATGAATTGATGCAACGCTTCTGCGCGTAGTGAAAAACGCAGCGGAAATGGTTTGGGTGGCTTACATCGGAGTTTTTCTGTTTTTACAATACATCGGTTTAACATAGATGTTAACCACGCTAAGACCTCCACTCGTGCGGAACCGCAGAGGACAGAACGAGGTCAAATTGGTTTAATGTGCAGATGTAAAAATGACAGTGCGACACTACTGCAACGTATCGGCCTTGTGCAGAAAGAGCCCGAGCTCCACTAGTTAATGTGCCGTTTTTGTGGTTTCTGTGTTGGATTGAGGGCTGAAATCCCCACTCAGCAAGCAGACATACCGGGTGAGCGTGGCCCCGTCGTTTCCTCTCAGCCTGAGCTACCTCATAGGGTTGTTGTAAAGGCAAAGCAGGGAGGAGAAGGAGATGAATGTAACAAATAATCAGTGGAAAGATTTCCTTGCAGTGACGATGAGAAACATGGAAAAAGTGACCTTAAAATGCATGCCTGATTTTTCAGTCAGTTGCAGACAGGGGGAGAGAACACAGCAGAGTGCTGATTTGTTTGTTTTCTAAGTCAGCCTTTCACCTATTGACATTTCACACTTCAGAAAAAAAAATTAATTTTTGTTTATATTGAGAAGTATTTGTATATCCTTAGCATCCCTTGGTAACCATTGCAAAAGTTTTAAGGGTTTTCGTTGTCCTTTCTTATTGCTACAGTTCTCACACTTACGGTTTTTTAAGAGGATCGTATTATATAAAATTGTCCATGGTTCTTCTTTGTCATTCTTTTGAAGGGAAAGAAATGTTCCAATAAAATCTTCTTTCCATCCTTGACATTTTTGTACATCCCTCCCTCCGGCCCCCCATTGCTGCCTTTCTGTCTATAGGTCGCTTTGTAGATTTTACAAAGGCCAAGGTAGTACGCTAATGCCTTTTTTCCCATGGCTCTTGGAGTTTGTTTTATGGATATGACGTCTTCTGTAACCTGCGGCCCCGTCGCCCTTATCTAAATCTCTCTAACAAACCAGTCAGTCATTCTGGCTTTACAACCTTGGAGAAAACTCATAATGGACAGAGATTTTCCTGCATCCTTTCTCTGGAAAGTGTGCAGCAGAGGTTAGAGTTCAAAATGGGAAGTTACTTTTTTAAAATGGAAATACTGAACCTGTCCCCCATGGACCGCTCCTGCTTGAATGTACCCATTGTGTCTCTCTCTTCCCAGCCAATATTCCACCATGGCATCAACTTACATTTCCTCTCAAATGTTCAGCATTCAGGGTGGGCAAATTCCATACCCTGCACCTTATTTGTCCATTGCTGTCCCATTTTCCCATCTGCTTTTTAAAGTGTCCCAATTTCTCTTTCCTCCTCCCACTTTCTCCCATTCGCCCTCAGCTTTCTTCAGTTGCTGCAAACGAAGTTCAAAATGCAAAATGGTTTGCTGTCAGTGGAGTGGGGACGGAGGGAGCAGAATCTTACCCTTTCCAGTAGGCTCAGGCAAAAGCAAACTGCCACGGCCTCCTGTAGCTTGTGGTGTTCTTTCTCATTAATACCTTCTGCCATCTTGACCACACTCTTGATCTTGCTTGGCCCACGTGTGTCCCAGTTTTCTTCTGTGACATGTCGGAAGGTGTGCAAGTCCTAATCTAATGGAACAGGAATACATGAGTGCTATTTTACTAGGCAAATTGGCAAGGACTACAGTGAGGAGGAGAACAGGGGAGAATAAAAGAATGAAAATAAAAATAAATGGACAGAACCTGTCCTGCAATTGTGGGACCTTTTCAGTCACTTGCTGCAAAGAATTTAATATCCTACCTGCAGTGCAATGCAGTGCAGTGCTAGAGCTTGCAGGTTGCAAAGAAACTATTTATTTATTTGATCAGTGGCCTGCCTGTGGCATACCCACCGACTGTCCCAATTTCACAGGGACAGTCCTGTCCCACTTTTTCATTCACTTTTAAAGTGTCCCTGTTTCTTTCTCTTCCTCCCCTATTCCCTCTTTGTCCTTAGCTTGTGCTCTCAGTTGAATCAGCATCTTCCCTTGAAGGTGTCAAGGCTCAGGTGGGCTCCTGGAGGAGATATGGTCTTTCAGACATTCTGGACCCAAACTGTAGTTAGCTCCTTTCCTCAATAACAGAAGTATAAATACCTTGCATTCCAGTTGTGGCTTAACTGAGAGAATTTCTTTCCTCTTGCAGTGGAGCTATAACTAATAATTGTCTTCATACTTTCAGGGCTCATTAAATAGTGGAGGAGGAATATCGCATGGTTCCAGTGCTGGCTTGTGGTCTGCTGTGGGTGATGAAGTGGCCCAGAAGGAAGTGCATTTTGTCCCATAGGCCAGCAGCTTATAGAAAGTAACTATGTTAGGTTCCCTCAAGAAATGGCAAAGTAAGGGATTACTTCTTTAAAAACTCAAAACTGTAACAGCACCTAACTGCTCCTGGGACGTCCTTAAAACTAGAATTGTAACTCATTGCTTCTAAAAAGTCATTTCTCAGGCTCTGTGGCAGTGGTTTGATGTCGTTTCCTTCCACATTTTGGGATGTACCTGTTCAGGACTGAGAAACAATATAGCAATGCTACAGTCCTAAGCATACCTACCTGCAAGTAAGCCACATTTCCTTGACTTATAAACATCTGACTAAATCAGTTTAACGTCTTTTAGCAGGCAGCTGCTGGAAACATGTAAATCTTCCTCTAATATCAATGCCTCGTTTAGTTCCCAGGTTAAATTAGTGGCAGACTTCAAAGGCATGAATTGCATCTTCCCACACCACTATTACACCAGGGTGGATTCAGTTCTTGATAAGACCAACCAACTAACTTTGTGGCATCCACATTCCTGTTTACAAAGATGCACCTTTTTACAGAAGAAAGACTCCAGGCCCACTTTAGCAGGGAATTTGAAACAAGCTGGACAACTCTTCAGCGTTGCTTCCAGGGTCTGCTAGGTAGATAATGTGATAAATCGCCTTAGCTGAACTTCAGATATGTATCTGTTTTGTACTGCAGTGCTTTAACTGTCAATGAGTTCCTTGTAGAACAGGGATAAGAACATTTTTTTGGCCTAGGGGTGGGTTCCGTTCCAATTTGGGGAGGGTCTCTTGTGTTGTATTCTTGCAGTGATGAGGGCCGAGAGCACAGGGTGGGACCAGGTAAAAATCTTAATAGTAGGCTTCGGTGTAGGGCTTAAATACCCTGAAGACACCAGATCCCGTCTGATCTTGGAAACCAGAATCATAAAATCCTAGAATTGGAAGAGACCCTAGGGCCATCCAGTCCAATCCCATTCTGCCATGCAGGAAGACACCATCAAAGCATTCCACGTGAAAGTTGGCCGTTCAGCCTCTCTTTAAAAACCTCCAAAGAAGGAGGCTCCACTCCGCTCCACTGTCGAATTGCTCTTCCCCTGTCGAATTGCTCTTACTATCAGGAAGTTGTTTCTAGTGTTTAGGTGGAACTCTTTTCCTGAAATTTGAGGCCGTTGCTCCATGTCCTAGTCTCCGTAGCAGCAGAAAACAACCTCCTCCGTATGATATCCCTTCACATATTTGAACATGGCTATCACGTCACCTCTTAACCTTCCCTTCTCCAGGCCAGATAGACCCAGCTCCCTAAGCTGCTCTTCATAGGGCTTTTTGGTTTCCGGGCCTTCTACCGTTCTGGTTGCCCTCCTCTGGACCCGTTCCAGCTTGTCAGTCTCCTTCCTGAACTGTGGCGGCCAGAACTGGAGACCGTATTCCAGGCAGGGTCAGACCTAAGTAGAATAGAGTGGTAATTAAGCAGGGTCAACTCTAGTTAATGCATGGATGGGAGACCGTCAATGAATGCCGGCTGCTGTAGGCCCTATTTCGGAGGAAGGAATTGCCAAAACCACTTCTGAGAATTCCTTGTCTAAGAAAACCCTGGGAAATACATGGGATTGCCGTAAGTCGGGAGGTGACTTGAAGGGACGTACACACACACGCATTTTAGCATGAGGGTTTTTGGGCACGCAAAACCATGCCAGCCTGCAAAGCAAAGTTCTGTGACAATGCTTTGTTGCTGGTGTGTGCCTTCAGATCATTTCTGACTTACCATCACTCTGAGTTAAAACTATCACAAGGTTTTCTCAGCCAGATTTGTTTTTTTTGGGGGGGGGGTTGCCTTTGCCTTCCTTGGAGGCTGAGAGAGTGTGACTTGCCCAAGGTCACCTAGTGGGTTTCCATGGCTGAGCAGGGATTTGAATCCTGGTTTCCCAGAGTTCTAGTTCAACACTTAAGCCACTATGCCACTCTAAGTGCCACAGCTCCATGCTGTGGAATCATGGGATTTATAGTTTGGTGGGGTACTTAGAATTCTCTGCTAGGGATCTCTAGGTGACTTTACCTTTAAAAGCCATGTCTTGTGGTCACAGTTGGCACTCCTAGATTAGATGGATCAAGGGTCTGACTCAGTGTAAGGCACACCTTAAATACCCCATACCGGGGCCATTTCTGCACTAGATTGTTATAGCGCAATTATTCCACTTTCAACATCCTGTGGAATCCTGGGGTTTGCTGGCTGGCCCCTCCGAAAACTGAAAACCCCAGAATTCCATAGGATGTTGAAAGTGGAATAATAGCACTAGAACAGTCTAGTGCGGAATGGCCTGGGTCTGGTATTAGCCAAAGGCTTCCGTGTTAGGGGGTGGTGAATCTCCCCATGTTTTATTCTGAATTTGAAAGGAGCTTTTCAATATGCTCAACATGTTGGGGGGGGAGATAGCGCTCAGCACCTTGGGAAACCCCTTTAAGTTTTGGGCTAAAACCTGAAGAATATCCACCACCCTACTGAGATGGAGCCTACTGTCCACCATGCCTGCCAAGGCTGCAAACCAGAGTTCCTGTTCTATGCAACACTGTCCTGTTTGCAAACCGTAGAATCATAGAATCAAAGAGTTGGAAGAGCCCAGAGGGGCCATCCAGTCCAACCCCCTGCCATACAGGAACCCACATCAAAGCACTCCTTTTTGGGAGGTGGCGATCCATCCTCTGCTTAAAAACCTCCAGAGAAGGAGACTCCACCACGCTCCATTGAGGCAGCAGCATATTCCACCACCAGACAGCTCTAACCATTAGGAAGTTCTTCCTGAGGTTCAGGTGGAATCTCTTTTCCTGCAGCTTGAATCCATTGCTCCTTGTCCTAGTCTCTGGAGCGGTAGAGAACAAGCTTGCTCCCTCCTCAACATGGTATCCCTTCAAATATTTAAACATGGCTATCATGTCCCCTCTTAATCTTCTCTTCTGCAGACTAAACATCCCCACCTCCCTAAGCCACTCCTCAAGGGCATGGCCTCCAGACCATTCACCATTTTGGTTGCCCTCTTCTGGACACCTTCTAGCTTGTCCATATCCTTCTTGAAATGAGGTGCCCCAAACTGGACACATTCCATTCCAGATAAGGTCTAACCAAAGCAAAATCGAGTGGTACTGTTAGCTCCCTTGATCTAGACATCATACTCGTATTGATGCAACCAAGAATCGCATTGGCTTTCTTGTCTGCTGCATCACACTGCTGACTCATGTTCAGCTTGTGGTCCACCAAGACTCCTAGATCCCTTTCACACATGCTCCTCCTCTATGCAGAATCTCCCCAAGTTGCAAACCGGAGCTCATTTCAGTGCAAAAGTTCCTGGGCTTCAACTAAGGGTTAGAGATAAGGGCAAGAAAAAGCTGTGTGGAACCTCCATGGGTTGAATTAGGTCTGTGAGCTGAAATTTCCCTCCCTGGCTGTGGAATCCTGGGAAATGCTTTGTCCTCTCCTGGTTTGTGTGTTCTTCTCCATTAATAACTTCTGCCATCTTGGCTGTACTTTGATGTTGCTTGGACATGTGTATCCTGGTTTTCATCAAGGTAATGTTGGAGGGTATTGCCCAGTTTCCTGGGATTAATTTTTTTTCTCTTTCGGGTATAAAGGTCTCAGATCTTCTTCCAACTGTAAACTTTGGTTTTTGACTCATCAGCCTTGTTCCTTTCATGATTAGTCATGCAGTCATGCTTACATTATGTCATTGTTTCCTTATCTTCCCTCTGGGTTGGAGATCATGTTTTTAAAGCATGATTTGTTTGATAAAATCATGATTAGGTTGCCGTGTGTCTACATGTGTGGACATATGCTCCACGTTGCTGTTAACACTTTTGCTATTTCCACTCATCATAGAATCACAGAATCGTAGAACCCTAGTGCTAGAAGAGACTCCAAAGGCCATCAAGTCAGACTCTCTTCTGCCACGCAGGAAGACGCCACCAAAGCCTTCCCAACAGACGGCCTTCCAGCCTCTGTTTAAACACCTCCAAAGAAGAAGGCTCCATCCCACTCCCAGGCACGGTGTATTCCACTGTCAAAGTGCTCTTACCATCAAGAAGTTCTTCCTAATGTTTAGGTGGAATCTCTTTTCCTGAAGTCATTGCTGCATGCCCTAGTCTCTGGTAGATCTGCAGTGTAATCTTACCTATGACCGCTTACTGTTGACTTCAGTGAACTTCCAAAGTATATGAGGATATTGCAGCTTTAAAGCAACCTGCTTTTGGGAACAGGCGAGTTCTACAGGGATAAGAGCACTGCAGTGATAGTTTAAATCAAAAATGAAATGGTAATTTGTATGCCTCCTAATCAGGTTTTTCTCTGAGTGCAGCACCTAGCCTAGAGGAGGGCTTGGAAGTGATATTCCTGAAATGATAGATAACCCGGTTAGCAGAGAAGTGGCTTTTCCTGAGTCGTTCTGTCTTAAGACTGGGACAACTCAGAGATGGGAATCACACTTTCCTCCAGATGTTATTGGGTAGCTGCTTCTTGCCGTTGGCTGTGCTGCCCAGGGCTGCTGGGATTTGCAGTTCCACAATGTCTGGAGGGTTGCATGATTCCCACCCCTGTGTAACTGAGGGCCCCTTCACACAACACAGTTATAGTGCTATAATTCCACTTTAACTGCATGCCTTCTCAACTTTTGGCAGATGAGAACTGGATTGCATCCAAGCAACTTCAGAGTGTGGTCGGGATGTCGAAAGTTTGTAATGACGAAGCACACAGGGAGCACACAAGTCTTTGGTTACAGCAGCTTCACCAGCTGCTGGTTGGTTTCCAGGCATGATTCAAAGTGTTGGTGATGACTTATAAAGACTTATTCATCTCCGATCCAGTTTGTGCAAAGGACCATATTCTCTTGTATGGACCAGACTCAGGTTTTGAGATCCTCGGGAGAGGCCTGATTGTATAAGACCCATCCTACCTAAATCAGTGCACTGAATGGTTTTTTTTTGTGTGTGTTTTTAAATGGTTTATATTTTTAATGGTTCTAATTTTTTGTCATTTAATCACTTTTTAACTTTTGCATTCTGTGACTTTTTAACTTTGTGTTTTTTTCAAGTTATTCCGAGCTGCCTTGAGTCCCAAACTGGAAAAAAAAATAGGGCAGGATATAAAAATAATAACAACGAGCTAGGAAAGCTGCAGCAGTTTGCTTTGGAAAAAGTGAAAAAAATGCAATATTAACCCTCCATTACAAATTAAAAGCTGTTTTGTTACTTTAAGAACATAAAATCTATTACATACAGCTTTGTTTGGCATGAAATTATCCTGCTTGATCTGTTGAGAATATAATTTATTCAGAATACCATTACAAATGGAACTTGCTCTTTTAAAGTTTCAGTTTTTGGTACAAAAGGAACTGCGAGGTCCTAAACAGTTAAGGGGCTTCTTTGGTTTTACCAGTTTGAGGAGCATACAGTAAAACCCAATAAAAACAAAAGAAAACATGAAAATCAGTGAAAAGAGAAATTTTTATTGTCCTCACTAGTTCTCCATAGTGCCAAACAGCTATAACATGCCCATTTCCATAAAAAAAGAACTGAGAAAAGGAGTCCAAGGCCAGGAATTCTTACAATCTTATCGTATACGTGGTGTTATGTAGAAGTTTTCATCTTACCTAGTTTTTAGAAATGATTTGAGGGAAGTAAATATGTGAGTGAGAGCCAGCAGTGGTTTGACTATGACCCTGGAGACCAGAATTCGATTCGCTGCTTAGCCATGAAAACCTACTGGGTGGCTGTGGAGGTGTCACACACTCTCAGCCCTAGAAAACCCCGTGATAGATTCATCTTAGGCTCACCATAAGTCAGGAACAATATGAAGACACACGACATCGAAGTATGCGAACACCTTTTAAACTTTTTTATTCGTCCTTCTAAAAGAGAATATGCCACAATCCATCATTTTCAATTTCCTGAGGGGAAAAGGCTTTGGGGGAAAAATAGAGAAAATCTCATTTGCCCCCAATTTTTTCCCGTGGTTTGGTGCTTCCCCGTCTCTCCCCTCCCAAAAGGCACTTCTAATCCGGACTCCACACTGTGCCCTTGTTTGATGTGAGGAGAGCATCAAAGAGTCTCCGATGCCTTACACCCCCTTATTTCTGCTTTTTGGGAGAAGGGGGCAAAGCGTCTTGGAGATCACAAAGCGGGATGTTTGGCTAGCAAACAGACCACCTTCTATTTAGAGAAGGCCCCACTCGACAAACAGAAAACCGACTGCTGTCTGTCTCTCTTTTTTACTTTTATTTTTGTCGGTTGCAAAGGATGGAGCCAGCCCAGGTGACTGGAATGCAAGGGATTTGGAAACGGGATGGGGTGGGGAGCAGCTAGCGGAAATTAGACACTGCCTGGGTATGACTTTCTGCTTTACAAATGGAATAAATTTCAGCAGCTCATGCCGCAGAGGGCCATTGCACAAGGGGTGAGAAGGAGAGAAAATTTGTAATGTCTCATCGCAGCAGCTTAGGACTCGAGATTCTGTGGCTTTCCTAGTGAACATCTCTCCTCTCTGTGCTTCATTTCCAAATTTAAAATCTCTCTCTGCCTGCCTGGAAAGGGCAGCCCAACATTGGTTGTGGGTTCTGCCTCCATAAGCTTAGTGCTTTTAGGTTCCAGATGTGGGAAAAGTGCTTACTTGCACCCTCTTCTTTATTACAACTTTGTGGAGTTATGTAGGAGGGCTAAGACTAGGGCCAATGAGACTGCAATTCCCAGCAGCCCTAGCCAGCACAACTAATGAAGAGGAAAGCTGGGAGTTCCTGGCCAACCACATCTGGACGGCCTGATGTTTTTTGCCCCAGGCTGAGCTGTGGTTAGCTGGGGCCCGCTCTGCTCCCTGCCAGGTATGTAGTTTTCAGCTCATGGGTCTGGTTTTTTGGTGGGTGGGAATGCATTTTTGCTTGCCTCCCCACTCCCAGAGCCTTGGCAAGTTACCTTTATTGGACTATAACTGGCAAAATCCCCTAGCTAGCATGGCTAACACCGTGGGGATTTGGGCAGGTATTATCCAGAAAAGTAACTTTTCCAAGCTCTCTGCACGCAACACCACATCCTTCTCTCTGTTGCTGCTTTGTCAAGGCTTGAGTCTGCTTAGAATATGCTTAACTCAGAAAAAAATCTCAATAAAGAACCCACTGTTTTGTAAATTTAAGATTTTAGCTCCAAAGGTATTGAAACTTGCTGGAGTGAGTCTCCACATGGTCTGCTCAGAAAACCTTGCACATTTGTAGGAACATAAATCTACACCGATTCGAAAGGGGGGCAGAATTCTTTACCAGTTATGAAGTTATGTTGTGTGTCTCAGACCAATCCCTGCTTACCAGGCAGCAGTAGCTGTGAGCAACAGGGGCCTGTTCTCTTGACTGTGGCTATTTCCATGCTAGACTGTCATAGTGCTATTATTCCACTTTCAACATCCTATGGAATCCTGGGGTTTGCAGTTTAGGGAGGGGCCAGCCGGCCCCTCCCTAAACTGCAAACCCCAGGATTCCATAGGATGTTGAAAGTGGAATAATAGCACTATGACAGTTTGGTGCAGAAATGGCCTATGACACAGCTGGTTGATAGTCCCATCCTCTCCCATAAGCCAAGTCCCTTGTGTCGGGGAGAAGCAGGGGCCCTGTTGCAATTCACCTTCACACCAGAGATTGCTTTTATGAGTGAGTGACTGGGAAAGTCGGCTGCTTTCCAGTCAACAGAGGAATAGATCCCCGTCGTTCACAATGGCTGCTGACCTGTAAATGGGGACTGCAGGACTTTCATTGCCCCTACGTAACTCCAGACAAGTGAATACGTGGAGATCGTGACTATGAACCAGTCCCAAGTCTGTAACTCTAAGTTACGCATTCATAACTGCCTTAATGAATTCTGGCTGTGGATAATACTGAAGTACACTGACATGGTGTAATTGATTGCTGTTTTGTTGAATGTCAGACGGCTAGACTGGAATCCTGCTGGTGTTTTGCACACATGCAAATTCCCTGTGGATGGATTGATTGATTGATTGATTGATCGATTGATTGCTGCTGTGTGTTGTTTGTTGCACATGCAGTTGTGTGGTTCAGGCTGGGCTGTAATTATTTGTCAGTGCCTTCAATCAGAGATGCTGAAACTATTTTTGATGCCAGGGTATTCAACATTGGCAGGCAGGTTGTTATTAATCTTGCTTCCATGCAGGTCGTTGCAGAGGGTAGGCGAACTGATCTTCTTTTCCATTAGCACTGAAGCGTCCTTAAAAGATGAAGACGCTTGCAAGCACAATGGGAACTCTGAAGAGTCCTCCCTCGGTTCAATGTCGCTTACTCCCAAGTGTATAGGAGTGCACAGAATAGGTTGCAAGCAGTCTGTGTAATTCCTGGGAAAACCATAGAATTGGAAGGAATCACAATGGCCATCTCGTCCAACTCCCTGACACGCAGGAAGACACAAATAGAACACTCCTGAAAGATGTCCCTCCAACTGCTGTTTAAGGACCTCCAGCAACAATCTGTGTCTTAATATTCTTAGTACTTGATTGTTTAGCGTGATTCTGAATTTGGCTACGTAGAATTCTTGGTGGGTCAGTTTTGCCACATCGTTTATTGGGGGGTACGGCGTTCAAGCCTCCCCATCTCCCAAGAGCCAATCCCTCCCAAAAATCCTATGGGCCGCTCTTCCACAACAAGCCCAAATACCTCCATTTTCCTCCGCAGGCCCTCTCTAAATAGAAACAGGAAGTGAAGGTGCCTCTCTTCCAGTCGCCGTTTTGAGATTGACTGCGGAAGGAATCTGGAGGTATTTGGCAGTAGGACAGGGTTCTGGTGTGCTTGTGAGGGTGGTATGGGGATATTTTTGAATGATTTTATTTATTTGGTGAGGCCTTCTTAGCAATTTTAGGGCAAAATTTGCCCAAAAATTATGCCAAATTTTTAAAAGATTTTTTCTGCATGGTTGAGGGGCTTTGGGGACTGGTGAGGGTTCTTCAGAGGACACAAAGGTGAGGGGCCACACACAGCCTGGAGACCCATATTTTGTCCACCCCATGTTATATGTTTCTTTTCCTTTTTCTAGGAAGAAAACGGTCTACAAAAGCGTCCTCCTCTCGTTTGCGCTGGTGGTTGCAGTGACCGTGTTGCAGCGAGGCATGACTCCCACTCAAC
This sequence comes from Cyclura pinguis, assembly GCA_030412105.1. Lineage (NCBI taxonomy): Eukaryota > Metazoa > Chordata > Lepidosauria > Squamata > Iguanidae > Cyclura > Cyclura pinguis. Next base: position 5,841,691 of record CM059601.1, read on the forward strand.
TCTTTCAAGGCCAGCCGCCAAAAGAACTTATTTCCCAGGAGCCTGTAAAAGCCCAGAAGAGAGACGGGGTCATCTCTGTTGCCAACAATTTCTGGAAGAAGGCGAATCCTGTGACGAAGGTTGAGGAAGTGACAGAGAAGCAGGTGACCTCGTGGGACATCACCACCACCAACTGCACAGCCAACCTCAACTTCACCAAGGATGACTGGTTCAGAGGCCTGGAACCCAACTTCCAGCAGTTCCTCCTCTACCGTCACTGCCGGTATTTCCCCATGCTCATCAACCATCCAGAGAAATGCAGCGATGATGTCTACCTCCTAATAGTGGTGAAGTCCATCATCACTCAGCACGACCGTCGGGAGGCCATCCGCAAGACATGGGGTCAAGAGAAAGAGGTAGATGGCAAGAAGATTCGGACTGTCTTCCTTCTGGGCATCGCTTCCAAGGAAGAGGAGAGGGCCAATTATCAAAAGTTGCTGGAATATGAGAACTACATCTACAGAGACATTTTGCAGTGGGACTTTCTGGACAGCTTCTTCAACCTCACCCTCAAAGAAGTCCACTTCCTCAAGTGGTTCAACATCTACTGTAACAACGTCCAGTACATCTTCAAGGGGGACGACGATGTCTTTGTGAGCCCGGACAACATCATGGAGTATTTGCAGGATCAGAAGAAGGATGACCTCTTTGTGGGTGATGTCCTCCTCAAAGCCCGGCCGATCCGCAAGAAGGAGAACAAGTACTACATTCCCAATGCCTTGTACAACAAGAGCCACTACCCGCCCTATGCTGGCGGTGGTGGCTTTGTGATGGACGGTCCACTGGCCAAGAAGCTTCACAAAGTCTCCGAGACCCTGGAGCTGTATCCCATTGATGACGTGTTCCTGGGCATGTGTTTAGAGGTCCTCAAGGTGACGCCTGTGGCACACGCCGGCTTCAAGACGTTTGGCATTGTGAAAAACAAGAACAGCAAGTTGAACAAGGAGCCTTGTTTTTACCAAAACATGATGGTGGTTCATAAACTCCTCCCAGCAGAGCTGCTGGCCATGTGGGATTTGGTCCATAGTAACTTAACTTGCTCCAGAAAACTCCAAATTCTTTAGCTCCCCCTCTGTTGATCCCAGGAGAAAACTCAAGAGAAAAAAGTCGGGATATTAAAACTCCCAGAATCCTCTTTTCCGCCAGTGTTGATGGAAGGGAAGAGGAAACTGTGTGGGGTGGAGTCATCCGTTGAAGGAGAAGAGGCTCTGAAAGCTGTCTCTGTATTTTATTTGTTCCTGTTTGGGTGGGGGTTTTGGAGGGAGAGACAAAGATGGACAGAAATCTCCAAGGGGAGAGTGTGGTGACTGCAGGAACTGGACGCTCTCGGGGACCAGCCGGGAAGATTTGGCCTCCCACTTTCTTTCCGTGAAGGAACGGTCACTACAGCGAGCTAAAAGAAGCTGGGCAAATCTGCCCACTTGTCGCTCTTCTGTGGTGTATTTTTCAGATGAGGGCTGGCCCCAAAGCTTGGATACTTCGTGTGTACCTTAATTTCATCATGAGTGTGTATGTGTATGCGCATAAGAAAGATGTGCAAAAAAAAAAAAAAAGAGCATATTTTGAATGAACACTCAGAGGCTGAGATCTTGGCCTCCATTGTGCGGAATAACACTCCTGTCAGTGTGTTTATGCAAAAGACGTGGAACAAGGGAGGCTGTGGCAATTGTTGTTCCACGTTGTAGGGTGGTGGTCTTTAAGCTGGCTTGTTGCATTGTGGGATGAAGGAATGCTTGCATAAGGAGATGCTGGATACCTCCTTACGCCAGTATGTAAAAGGTACCACTGCCAGCATAATCCGGCCAAAGACTTTATCATCATTTTTCTCCCCCTTCTCCATTTTTGTTTCTGCTGGCTGGATGTGTGTGTGTGCGCGTGAATGTGATTGTGTGGGTTGGTAGTTCTCACCCCTTGGTTCTCCATTTCTTTTGGACATCAGCTTAAAGAAGCCTCAGCCAGCAAAGCCAGTAGTGAAGGATTCTGGGAAATGAAGTCCAAAACATCTGGAGGACCAAAGGCTGAGAACCACTGCTGTGTAGCAGGCTGTATAGGACAGATCCCTTTTCTCTATCCCTCGCTTAGCTGAGCCACACTTGTGATTTTACTTGTCCCATCTGCGGACCAAAAACAAATCTATTTTTTAAAAAATGGACAATGTATGTAGCAATGCAGGAAGAGATTCTGCTAAGTTTTTCTGTAGCAACGTAAGTTTTGCTCCTTTGGGTGAAAGGGAGGATGGGACTGAGCCACAAAAATGTCAGACTTCCTCCAGCTGGGTTCCATTCTAGGTGTCTTGGACAATGGCTTGCATTATCCCTAGCCAGTGTGGCCCTTGAAGTGATGGGAGTTGTAGTACAACACAACTAGAGGGTGTTGAATTGGGGGAATGGCTGTTTTCACCCATGAAATGGCTGTCTTGTTTGATTTTTGCTGAATTTTGCCAAAGAAATTGCAATTTGACAGGTGGGCGGGGAGAGAATGATTTTGTGTAGAGGCTGTTGCATCTGGGTCCAACATGCGGTCTCTTCTCATTTTGCCTTTGTTCCAAGGGTAGATAAATGGCTTCTCCATTAGACTGTAAGGGTAGATTTACTGGTGTACTTCAGTTAACCAAGTGAATGTGTCTTTGGGAAATACTACTTTAACAGAAAATTTGGTTCCAGAGGCAGAAGTAATGTGGAAAGAACAGGGCTAAAGTCCTACAGCACAAAAAAGTCAAGGTCAGCATTTTTGAGCAGTCTTTTTATTCAAAACTAACAATATGCAGAAGTGAAATGAAAGAACCTGGTCACATAAGGCTTGCATAAGTCAACAGAAATGTGTTGAACCTTTTAGAGGTTACTTGAAGGTACCTTCCAAAATGCATCCATGGATATGACTTTTTCTTTCAGCCGTCTTTATCTTATCATTTCCATTTTCTTGGCCAGACTTAATACATTTATGCTTTTTTTTAAAATACATTATGGGTAGCTGGTGAGGCAGGCTGACTTGCTCTCTCCTTTTCTCTCCGTTTCGCTCTTCACCCATGCTTTGTAAGGGAGACAAACCCACATCCTGCTACAGTAGGCTCGACTGCAGTAGAATCCCACTTTTTTCCAGCTGAAGCATTCTTTCCCATATGGTTTACTGCACTGCGCTGCAACTGAAACACTGTGTTACTCCAGCCCTCCACTTTTCTGGGGGTTAGGGGTGCAAGACCCCACGAAAGTGGGAAAAAAACAAAAATAAAATAAAAATCCCAAATTTTTCTTATCTCAGAACACTTCTCTAGGAATCTCTAGGTCATCCAGCATGATTCTATGGTCAGCTGCCTTCAAAAGTGGGCCATAGAGTCATGCTGGATGACCTACCAATGCCTAGAGAAGTGTTCTCGCTAGGAATCTCTAGGCCCTCCACGGGAAGGGGACCATGCAATCGTGCTGGAGGACCTAGAGATTCCTAGAGGGAACGTTTTTTTTTCCCGTGGCAGGGTCAAAAAGGGTAAGAATATTTTAAATAAATAAATAACCCACAAATAATCAAACCCAGAAGCGCCTGAACTCATGAATGTGGAGGGCCAACTGTACTGTTTTTAAAACCTTCTAGATAGACAGTGGATGAGGCGGAAAGGCAGGGAGCAGGGGAGAGTTATCTGGTTAACTGAGCTATGCTTGGGTAGAACAAGCCTGTGGCCAAGGTCTTGTGTACCCGTGCAACTGTACCCATGCAAGTGTAAATGGAGTGTAAGTGTAAACAGTGCAAGCGTAAAAGTGTACCCCTGCAAGTGTAAATGCAATGGCAGTGTGGTGGAAGCAGTGATAGGCACCGTACCTCAAACTAAAGGATGGTGCAGATTCTTCAACGTTGCCACCTGGCCGCAAAGGCTGTAGGCTCCAGGACCCTTTAGTGCCAGCCCGTTGGGAGGTACCTGGCGCTAAAAGCATTCTGGGGAGGCTAGCTGGCAAAATTTGCCTGCCCTGTGGCACAGGGAGTTTTGCAAGCCATCCTTATCCAGGATGCTTTTAGCTCCATGGGCCCCCTGGAAGGCCTGGACTGGAGAATTACTCTGCTTGGGGTTGTGAGACTCTCTTCCCCCCACCCTGTGATAACTGTGGAGAATCTGCCTTCCTCACAGTACTATCCGGCCCAGGCAAAAGCGTGCTATGGTACAAAAATGGACAGTCATGCCATGACAGAGCACCAGTAAGATTCCAGCCCAGTGGGCAAGGTGTGCAGCTTTCCCTGAGACTTTGAGCAAGTTTATCAAATAAGGAAGATTCTTCTTCCAAAGTGGAGCCACATGGTTATTTAGGACTGGCAAGTCAGACCTACCCTTGACTCTCAGATTTCAGGCAAGAACTTGAAATGGAGGGATGATCCCTTGTGATGCCACAGAGTACAGACCCTGGTGATAACCTTAAGCATGATGCATTAAGCATCACCTACAGTGGGACAGAGTATGCCGTTCCAATAGGAAAAAAAATCAAGTCTAATAAACAAAAGATAATATAAATGCTAAATTTTCAAGACAGCTTGCTTGCCCTGAGATTCCTCCCTCTTGCCCTGAGATACTGGGAACCCTATAGTTATCTGATGGAGATGAGGGAGAATGGGCAATCCCTTCTTTCCTCCATGATCGGGAGTGGGAATTATGGAGCTTCCTTGACCTTATCGGGCTGTAATCCCTAGCGTTCTTCATCACTGGCTCAACTGCCTAAGGCTTCTGGGGCTTGCAGTCTAACAACATCCGCATGTATTCTCTCGTGTATGCGTGTGCACCTCCCATACATATACATCCCAGCAGATGCTGCTCCCAAGCTGCTTGGAATAGCAACGGCTAAATTCACAGTGGCCGCCTTTGCAACTCTGTGGTACCAAATTCAGGAGACTTCTCTTGCTAGGGAGAAGACCTCAGATTGGATGGACAGCTTTCTGGAGTGCTTTAGCTGTTATCTCTGGATGGACAGGGGTTGGACTAACTGGTCCTTGTGTGTCCTTCTGGTTCTGTGATTCAGACGAGGCCGTGCTCTACATACAGCAGAAAGAGCTGTTGTGTCAGTAGAATGGTTGGGAGCCCTTTCAGCCTGAACGTCTGTGCAACAGCTTTTTTTAAAAAAATCCACTGTACCTCTACAAAGCTCTGAAAGTCTCCTTTTCTCTTGCGTTATATTGAGTGGGGATTATGGGAGTTGTAGTCCAAAAAAAAAGGGTCTGCTGTATTGAAAGGAAACAGGACACACAACTTTCTTTCTAGGTATAAAAGTCAACAGAGCCGAGAGGAGGGACTGGTGAAAGCCCAGGAATGCTTCCTTGCTGAATTCTTTCAGTGTGAGCGTGCTTCCTGAGTGAAACCCATCAGCACAAGAAGAGCGTTATTAGCAGAGTTACAAAGCTGTTTTTTCATAGAGGACGAGGTTCTCAAACCCTCTGGCAGATGCCCTGTGCTGCACAAGCCACTAGTAAAATGCAGATCTCCTATAACTGTGCTGCAATCTCCATTTTTTGCCCACCAAATGAAGGGCTCTGTTTTACCCTTCGGAACGCTGCGTGTCACAATTTGAAACAGGGGCTGAGATTTCTCTATGATTTCTTCTGGCCCCCCTGCGACTATAGCTCCTGGCTCCTTGTCGTTATTCTTGTAACAGTGGCCCTACCGATGTGTTCTTCTTGATATAATCCCTGGGCCAAAACCCTTTTGTTGTTGTGTGCCTTCAACTCATTTCTGACTTATGGCAACCCTAAGGCAAAGCTATCGTGGAGTTATCTTGGCAAGAGTTGTTCAGAGCGAGGTTGCCTTCACCGTCCTCCAAGGCTGAGAGAGTATGACTTGCCCAAGCTGAACCGGTGGATTTCCATGGCCGAGCAGGGATTCAAACTCCAGAGTCACAATCCAATGCTCAAACTACGACATTATGCTGGCTCCTGGATCCCTTTTTTTTTTTAGCCCCAAATAAAGCAGAACCGTTGAGTTAGTGGGTTTACTCATAGTAAACCCACTAACTTCTTATAATTAATTCAACAGGCTAATTTTAGATGGGAATAGGCTACGGAATTCAAGGGCTTCAATTCAACATCTCAGTGTAGGGTAAATATCGGCATCCCCCTGAAAAGCCATGACCTTCCTTATAGGGGTATTCCGTGCTTGAGGGTGAGCAGGCATGGTTGGAGAAAGTCTGGCTACCCCAATAGCCAGAAGCAAAATGATATCACCTAGAATCATAGAGTTGGAAGATCCCCCAAGGACCATCCAGTCCAACCCCATTTTGCCATGCAGGAATACACCATCAAAGCACTCCTGATAGATGGCCATCCAGCCTCTCTTTAAAAATCTCCAAACAAGGAGACTCCATCACATCCCAAGGAGGTAGCACGTTCTACTGTCAAACCACTCTTACTCTCAGGAAGTTCTCCCTAGCGTTTAGGCGGAATCACTTTTTCTGTAGTTTGAAGCCGTTGCCCCATGTCCTAGTCTCTGGAACGGCAGGAAACAAGCTTGCCCCATCTTTCGTATGACATCCCTTCAAACACTTCTGTGATCTGCAGTAGTCCTTGAGGGGTGGGGAGGGTGTCCTAGTACATAGCCAACTATTCTGCATCTAGCTTGTGGAGGGAAGAAGTTTCCAGACATTTCTCTGATCCTACCTGCTCACCTTGAAGCACAGACTGCTCAATGAGGCAGCTTTTGGGCTTTGCCTTAAGTTGAGAGAGGGGCTTTGCAGAGAGGAAGGGAGTCCCGTAAGGGATGCTTACATGAGCAGATGTCCTTACCTGAATTCTCACCAGGGTTTTATTTTCTGTCTGGCAAGGAAGCTAATTGTAGCTGCTTGCTAAAAAGCAAACAGATTTCCTGCGTGGTGCCCGGGTGCAGGTTTATTTGGACGAAAGTCTGATGCGTGTCCAGTGGAGACTCACTCCTGTAAAGCCCGTGAAGAGATGCGTGGGTTGCTTTTGGAAGACCAAAAACCACATTGGAAAGCAGTTGGCCTTTAGTCCACCTCTCGCATAATGGTAGGGAAATCTGGAAAAAAAATTGACCAAGGAAAAGACCTTCAGGCTTTGCATGAACTAATTAGTACACAGGTTTCCCCTTCTGCCATCATGCTACCCATGTGTGCTTACACTGTGTTGTTATTTTCCATCATGTTGGTTTCAACATACAGCAACCCTCTGGCTGAGAAAACTCCATGATCCCTTGTCATCAATGGCCCTGCTCAGATCTTTCCCATTCTGGAATGTGGTTTCCTTGATTCAATTACTGCACTCATAATGGCCTCTCCCTTTTTTTTTATTGCTGCCTTTATTGCTGCCTTCCACTTTACCAAGTGTTATCATTTTTTTTCCGATGCATCATCATTTTTTTCTCAATGCCTCATGGGGTCTCGTGATATATCTTCACTTTCAGGGAGAGTTCAGACACAGTGTGCTAAGACCTATTCATTTTTTAAATTAATTATTTTTTTTAAGCAATCCAGGGTGTCTGCAGAACACTTCTCCAAGATCTCATTTCAAATGAGTTGAGTTTCTTCACTGTCTGGCTTTCACAACACATCTAGAAGTTGGAAATACTAATAGCATAGATGAGTTGAGTATTTAATGATATAAACGTGAGAGAAATCTTAGCAAGTTTCTTTCTAGCAATGTATATTCACTGTTTCCCATCGATGTGCCATGATTTTGTTTTCCACATTTGTTGGCAGATACTTCTGAAGAATTTGGATGGACTGGTGGCATAGATTGGTATGCCGTCTACTCATGGTTATTTATTACTTCCAAGTATTTTGAGAGCAGCTACCAGTTCACTTTCTAACACTCTTGGTCCATTGTCAGAAGGTTTTCCCACGAAGGAATCAGTCATCCTTTCATTTCTTTTACATAGCTCCCCGCTGCATTGCTCCCGTTGTTTTTCTTATTGTGTTCTGATCTTATAATAGGTTACCCTGTTGGGTCATCTGGCATCTCTACTTTTGGTTTAAATGTCCTTCTGATTTCTCAGATCTTGTGGAAGAGGACTGTGAAAGTAGACCCACTGAATGAATTGCAGTTAGGTAAATTGTACTGGTTAAACGAGTCTACTCTAGAGGAGCTAATAAGAGTCAGGCCTATGTCTACAGAAGTTTGACTTTTATTTACTGTGAACTTTTTATTATTTATGAAGGGTAGTTTTTTTTCCAGAAGAGGAGGAAAGGAACAGCAACCTCCTTTTCCAAGAAGTTACTTCTCTTTCCCATTTCTGCATAGTTTCCCTTCTCACTAGAATGGCAGGCACAGTATCGCAACAAGGGCAGAGCCCGACGACCATCGCATGCGATGGAATCTGTCAACAATCTATTTATATGAAGATATATTCTGTTCCTTTTAATTTATACATACCTGCAGTATATCTGAATGTCTATTTATAGTAGATGCTGTTGAGCATGCGATGTGTGAGAGTGGAGATCTGTGTTGCTTTGTCGTAATGGAGCTGTATATATCAATACCTTAGAAATTTTGACTGTTTGGGTTTCTAAATAAAGTTTTGTGTAAAAAAAAAATGAAAACGCTTATGCTTCAGTCACTGGTTATACTTGGTTTTGGTTATTTTATTTGCATTTGTGGGTTAAACATGAGTCAGCACTGTCATGCAACAGCAAACAAGGCCAATGCAGTTCTAGCCCCAGTAACCGAACTATAGTGTCCAGACTAAGGCAAATAATAGTGCCACTTTATTCTGTTTTGGACAGAGCGGACTACTGTGTCCGACTCTGGCCACCACAGTTTACGAAGCACGTTGGCAAACTGGAATGTGTCCTGAGGAAGGCAACCAAGATGGTAAACAGCTCTGAAAACCAAGTAATGGATGAGGGAGCCAGGGAAGGAATCTCGGGGTGGGAGAGTGGTCTTTGAAAAATGTGTGTATTATGTTTTCCCTCGTTTCTTTGAGTTGGTGTTAGGATTCCATAGGATGTTGCAAGTGGAATGATAGCGCTATAACAGTCTAGTGTGGAAATGGCCTGCATTTCCCTAGACAAACCTTCCAGAGCCCCAAGATTCACAGGGGAAGGTTTTCTCTCAGTTCTGCTGCCGTCCCACGCTCGCTTGGTGAGGATACGGGAGAGAACCTTCTCAGTGGCTGCTCTCACCCTCTGGAACTCCCCTCCTCAGGAAGCTAGGCTGGCCCCCTCCTTGCTCGCCTTTCACTGGCAGGCAAAAGCACTCTTATTTAAGCAAAGTTTTAATATGCAAGCAAGTGGGCTTTTAATCAGTCAGGATGTTTTTTTAAAATTTTCGTAGGTTCGTATAATTTTGTATGTTTTTAAAATGTTTATAATTGTTTAGGATGTTTTATTAGTGTTCTGAATTTTTTTTGGAAGCCGCCTTGGGTCCCACTCTGAGATAACAGCAAAATGTCCCGAATGAATGAAGGAAAATGTCATCTTAAGGGTCTCAGTTTTGGGGACTGGAATCTCGCAGCCTAGAGTAGTCCTGAACTGGCAATCTGACTTGAGGGTCCCGTTGAATCACGATCAGTTCTACCCAGGGCCTCAAATCGGCAGTTCTTAACTTTTTCTTTACCACAGACGCCCTTTAAATGTCTTCTGTTCCCACCCATGGCATCAAGACTTAACTGAGGATTTAAAACCCTAAAGTGCGTCAAATGTTTGTTAAACTTGGACATAAGGAAGACAAAAGTAAAGGCATACACTCCAGTTACAGTATTTGCAACTAAGAAGGTGGCTTTTGGCTGTATGTGTTGGTTGCTTTCTCTCTGCCGCTCAGCATCATTCACTGAGCATGTTCTCACCGTGTGCAGAAGTAGCAAGTGCTGAGTACATTTTTTGCTGTCAAACAGTTTTCCTAACTTTCGAACCACTTGAGATATTGTAATGAAACTTGCACAAATGATGTTTGTCACTGGCAAAGGGCTCCTGCTCTTTGATATTAACATATGACCGTCTTTCTCAACTGTAAAAGCTTGCAACGTTTCTTCAAGACTTTGCAGACCCGTGTAAGGACATTGTGGCCCCCAGGGGTCCATGGACCACAGGTTTAGAACCGCTGGCCTAGAATTAAATTTCCCCCTCTGAAGTGGAATCTCGGAGAGATTTACTTGTTCTTGGATAGATCGACTTCTGCCTTAGACTAAAGGACCATCCCTCCTGAGCCCTCCCTTAAAACAAAAAACTTCTAAAAAATCTAGCAGGATGTAGGGAACCTGTATGTTCTCCTGATGTTTTCAACTACGTAAAGAGACAGGAAGGATCTCTGGGTTGACCCCTGGCAACCTGACACATGGCAGATTCTTTTGTATGAACGTAGTCTAGATGAACAAGGAAACACATCTAATCTGAAAAGAGAGTAAACACTGTATAGCATTTGCAGACGAAACTGATAAAATAGAAAGAACCACAGAAAGGCAAATCAAATTGGAGGAAAGAAAAAGAAAGGCGGGACAGGAATGTAACCACACTTGTTCTGCGTAGTTTGGTGTCCCCTCGGCTGAACCCGTTGGCGACTCTGGTTGCAGGAAGTGACGCCAAAGTGAAGAGTATATTCATTTTGAGCTTGGCAACTTGTGGGGAGCACTGTTAACCAGGGGTGTAACTACACTGGGGTGGAGGAATGAAGGCTTTGCCATCCTAGAACCATAGAATCCTAGACTTGGAAGAGACCACAAGGACCATCCAGTCCGACCCCATTCTGTCATGCAGGAACACACCATCAAAAGCATTCATGACAGCTTTCCAGCCTCCGTTTAAAAACTTCCAAAGAAGAAGACTCCACCACACTCCATTAAGGCGGAGTATTCCACTGTCAAACTGCTCTTATCTCCAGGAAGGTCTTCCTAATGTTCAGGTAGAATCTCTCTTTCTGTGCTCCATGTCCTCATCTCTGGAGTATCAAGAAAACAAGCTTGCTCCATCCTCCATATGACATTCCTTCAAATACTTAAACATGGCTATCATATCATTTCTGGACCACCTCTTCTTAACTTTCTCCAGGCTTAACAAACCCAGGTCACTCCCAACTTTAGTTACAGTCCTAACTAAAGAGGTTTGGATGGCTATTCTTTACGGTGGGCAGCTGGATTTTCTCACCCCAAAATACTGAGCTGGCGATGAACCCATTTCTTCTGAACTAATGTAGCTGTGTCATAGAATCATAAAGTGGGAAGAAACTCCACGGGCCATCCCGTCCTACACCCTGCTATGCATAATCAAAGGATTCCTGACAGATGGCCATCTAGCCCATGTTTAAAAACCTCCAAAGAAGGAGACTCCTCCGTCACAGCTAAAACATTGCTATCAGGCAGTTGTCCAACTCCAACAAAAGAGACTCCAACACTTTCTGAGAAAATGCATTCCGCTGTCAAACAGCTCTCACCTTCAGGAAAGTTTAGACAGCCGGGTAATTTGAATCCAATCATTAAGCTAGAAAAGCCACCACTCATAAGCATACCAAAGCGACACGAATATTTTTGCAACAAAGCAACATCAGCATTCTCACAATAATCAGGCCTGGAGCCACCTCACACAGCAGAAGATTCAGGTGGAAGATTCAGATCCTCATGGCTTTAGCACACCTGCTGCTATTGTTCCTGATTCTCGGAACGAAACCACTGCCGTGAACAGTTTGTGTGCACATATTTTCTTCAATGGTTGAGACTTCTGAGTTTTTCTTTGAATGGTAGCCACTGTGCAGCTGTGTGGTTGATGCTATAGGTATCTGGCTTCATAACATCCCCAGGGGCTGCCCCCATGGCATCACAAAGGGCCATCCCTACGTTTTAATTTCGTTGTGTCTCAGACGGGCCAGGCCTCAATTAGCAGACTGGAGCAGGGGGTTGTTACTCATGGCAAGAGAGAAAAGAAGAGAGAGAGAAAGAATAGCTGGATGGCAGTACGTGTGAAAGGGATCTAGGAGTCTTAATAGACCACAAGCTGAACATGAGTCGGCAGTGTGATGCGGCAGCCAAGAAAGCCAATGCAATTCTCGGCTGCATCAATAGGAGTATGGTGTCTAGATCGAGGGAGGTACTGGTACCACTCTACTCTGCTTTGGTTAGACCTCATCTTGAATACTGTGTCCAGTTCTGGGCACCCCAATTCAAGAAGGACATGGTCAGGCTGGAGCAGGTCCAGAGGAGGGCGACCAAAATGGTGAAGGGCCTGGAAGCCAAGCCCTATGAGGATAGACTTAGAGAGCTGGGTATGTTCAGTCTGCAGAAGAGAAGGTTAAGAGGGGACATGATAGCTATGTTTAAATATTTGAAGGGATGCCATGTAGAGGAAGGAGAGGGCTTGTTTTCTGCCGCTCCAGAGACCAGGACAAGGAGCAATGGATTCAAGCTGCAGGAAAGGAGATTCCACCTGAACCTCAGGAAGAACTTCCTGACAGTCAGGGCTGTTCAGCAGTGGATTCTGCTGCCTCGGAGTGTAGTGGAGTCTCCTTCTTTGGAGATTTTTAAGCAGAGGCTGGATGGTCATCTGTCGGGAGTGCTTTGAGGGTATTCCTGCATGGCAGGGGGTTGGACTGGATGGCCCGTGTGGTCTCTTCCAACTCTACATTTCTATGATTTCTATGATTTTATAGTCAAAAGCAAATCCAAATCAAGCCAAAAGTCCAGAGTTCCAAAATATCCAAGTTGCAGGGGCAAACCAGAAGTGTAGTCAGGGCAGGCAGAGGTCCAAGGAGAGTCAGAGTTCAGGAAGCAAGATGCCAGTGCAGGGTTTCAACCACCAGGAAGATCAGTTGTTGACCCTAGAGAGATAGGCTGGCTGTTTGCCTTTTATAGGCTAATGATGTTGACGCATGTGCTCCCTCATTAGGGCTCGTTTGTTATATAAACGAGCTGAATGGCTGAGACCTTCCTTTTCTTGCCATTGCTCTGCCAAGGTAGGTGCCTGTGTTGCTTCTTCCTCTGACTCTTGTTGCTGCTGGCCCTCCTGTTCCCCTTGCTCTGGCTTCGGCTGCTGGCTGTTGTCTCCCTCTGGGCTCTCTTCTGCCTCTGACTCAAAACTCTCCTCCTCACTGTCAGGGTCTCCAAGGCAGGACATGACAAAGTTTGGGGACTGAATACTCAGGACCCGGGATAGTCCTGGCTGAATTATAGAACTGTAGAGTTGGAAGGAGCCTCTTGGGCCAACCCCACTGCTCAATCCAGGATCTCCCTCTAGAGCATCTCTAGCAGGTAGCCATCCAGCCTCTTCTTCAAGACATCGAGTGAAGGAGACTCTATCTCCTCTCTAGACAATTGGTTCCATTGCTGTACCACTCTTACCATCAAGAAGTTCTTTCTGATGGTCAATTGAAACCTATTCTCCTGTTGCCACACCCTGCCTTGGAGATCCTGGCAGTGAAGAGGAGGATTCTGAATCTGAGGTGGAAGTTTCCCCAGAGGCAGGAGTTTCCCCAGAAGCTTGCTCAGGAGAAGATAACAAGCAGCAGCAGGGGCCTGAGCAGGGGCAACAAATATCAGAGGATGAGACAACAGAGATGCTTACTGTGCAAGAGAGGTGATGTCAGAGAGAGGGGCTGTGCCGTTCAGTGCATTTAAGTAACAATGAGCCCTAATGAAGGAACACCTGCAGCGACAGCATCAGTAGATAAAAGACTTTCAGCTGGCCCTTTCCTTTCAGGGTCGGCAACTGATCTTTACAGTTGTGGAAGCCCTGTGCTGTGTTCTCTTGTATCTGGACTACCTTGAACCTGTGCCTGTTTGACTACGACCTGGATTTGCCCTTTGGATGTGTTTGCTTCAGAACCTAAACTCTGTTTGGACATTTTCCCCACTCTTGCCTTTTGAGTAAAGCCTGCTCTGCCGTTTGGTGATTAATTGTCTGCTCTGCCCAGGGAGTGACACCTGTAACCTAAAAGCTTAGTCCTGGTCCCACCCTCCAGCTCAGCAGAGGACAAATCTCTGAATAAATCTCACCAAGAAAACCTGCAGAAGAGGACCCCCACTAGTCAGAGTTGATTTGAAGGCTGAGCCAAGGAGATGTAGTGGTTTCAGTGTTTGACCAGGACTCTGGGAGAGCAGGGTTTGGAGCCTCTCTCAGCCACGTGGCAAGGCATGTGTTTTGGATATCAAGCACGTCAGGTTTCATCCTTGACCTGTGATGGTAGGGCTCTAAGGAGTGACGGCCAGTTGATGCTGAGCAGGCTGGAGAACCCTGGCCTTCCAGGTATTGGCAGCTGTCATCATCCTACAGACCTCAGAGCCAGCAGAAAAGAAATTCTATATTCTCTGCCTAAGAAAGGGACAGTTAGCTTCACACCAGACAGGGAAAACTGGATCTCAAGGGAAATTTTCTGTTGTTGGAGTTGGAATTTTATTACCTTTATGACCTTTGTCCCCCATCCCCACATGACTAAAAATGCGCATGTGTGCGTGCGCGTGTGTGTATGTGTGTGGCATCTTCCTGCATTGATATACCTCAACACCATCTTAACTGACAACAGAGTCACATTGGAGACAAAATGCAGGCCCGTGACTCTAATATCGTCACCTTTCTTCTCCTGAATGATTTTAAACATCTTTGCCTGATGAAGCAGCCAGTGAAGCTTTGAAACCTTGCATGATGTATTTTATGTTTTTTGGAGTTGGCCCAATAAAGGTATTGCCGCTGTGTAGATTTTGGATTTTGTTGTATTTTTTTGCTGCATGACCAGCTTGGCTACCCCTCAGTGTGTTTCCAGGAAGGAAGATGGGAACAGCAGCCCAGCAAGCTCTGGAAGGCACCGTCATCCTCCATCCCTAGTAGAGAATACTGAGCCAAATGGGGCAGAGATCTGATGCACTCTAAAGCAGCGGTTCTTAATCTTTTCTTTACCACGGATCTCATTTAAAGATCTCTTGTTGCTGCGGACCACCAAGACTTAAGAGTTAAAAACCTAAAGTGTATCAAATATTTTTTTAAAAAAACTTTGAAACTTTTGAGATATTGCAATGAAACTTTGTACAAATGATGTCTATCGCCAGCAAAAGACTCCTGCCCTTTGAGACCAATGTATGATGCCTGTCTGTCTGTGTGTGTCTCTGTCTGTCTTCCTCCCTCCCTCGTTTCCTTCCTTCTTGTTTTAATGGTAAAAGCTCATAACATTTCTTCAGGCTTTCACTTGAAGACCCCAGGGGTCTGTGGACAATAGCTTAAGAACCACTACTCTATGGGATTTTGCTACGTCTCTAGCAAGAGGAGAGGAGTTCTTAACTGGAGCTTGGAAAAGGCTGCCGCCACCACCATCATCATCAGTGGACAACAACAGATTAACATATAACAGTTAAAAACAGATTATCCATTAAAACAGTACAGTCAGCTCTCCACATTTGCTAGAGTTGGAGAGCAGGACCCCTGCAAAAGCAGAAAAACCACAAATATCAAAGTGTGTGTGTGTGTGTGTGTCTGTGGAAAGGGGGCTGAGGCTTGGTAGAGAGAGACACCCAGCATCCAAACCAGTTCAGGGAACGGAGAGGGAAGGGGGCAGTGGGTTGGCACGGTGGCCCTATGCTCCCTCTCTCTCGCCCATCTCCTTCCTTGGGTTGGGAGGCATCAGGAAAGGATTTGTGGTGCTGAGAAATCAGGCAACAAGCTGTCCTTAGCTGGCCAGACAGTGGTTGCTGGAGGAGGAGCAGAGGAAGGCTTTTAAAGAGCTGCCTGGCCTGATTGGAGCTATTGGGAAGGAAGATTCCCCTGGAAAAAAAGTGCCTGAGATAGCAGGGCAGGGATTGAAGAAACTCACAAAGAATCCAATCCATGAAAGTCAAACCCACAGAGATGGAAGGCTGACTGTAGTTAAAATGCATATTATCTTGCGTTACCCTGATTTCTGGGGTCCCTTAGGGGACACCTCAAAGTGCTCCTATTAATGGGGAATGAAAACTAGCCAGAGCGCAAGCAATAGCAACTCGAGAGGCAGGGCAACCTAACAAGGTCTTTTAACCCAATTTTTACGGGGTCAAGCCAGCCAAAAACCAAGCAGAATGGTCTAATAAAATGATTTTATTAAAAATAAAGACTTGCGCACGTTCGCACTCACGCACTCGCTCACACAGGACCTAGCGAGAAATAAAAGAGAGGAAATTGGATAGGGGTGTTTTGAGGATTATATCAGGGGAATACTGCACCTGGTCTTGAAGTCCGGATAGCAGAGACAGCAGCGGAGAAGTGGGACTCAGCACGGAGGGAGCTGAGGGGATAGCTGGACGGAGTGACGGCAAGCCGAGAGCGATCTGGAGCGATCCGAAGAAACATTAAAAAACCGGGTCTGTTTATGGGGCAAAAGGTACCTGGAGGGCTAATCCTATCCCGGAGAGAACAATTGGTGGAGGAGCTAGAACAAAGCTCCAACCTGTCCACGTCCTTTGCACGATTGGAAGAACAAAGCTCCAAAATGTCAAAGTTCCTTGCATGCCTAGGTTGGCCGGGGTTGTCAAAAGCCACAGCGGTATGCAAATCGTCCTCGCTTGACGGGCTGTTTGTTAGAAGCGCTAATCCCTTCAAGCAGGCTCTTCGGGGCTGGGGACTCTTTTCGTATTTTAAGTTTTTACCTGGCCGGAGGTCTCCTGGGGCGACGTGACTCAGAGTTTACTGGCCTGACTGGGTTTTTCCTGCTTTCGGCCATTCGACCGTGCCTGCCTACGTGCTCGTTCGGGGGACCTCTCAAGCACGTGGAGATATTTTTGATATTAAATTGTAGAGCCCGGGATAGGGTTATCTACTGCAGTAACACTCGAAAGGAAAAGAAAAAAACAGAGTAACAACAACAACAACAAAAATACAGGGTTACAACTCTCAGAATCCCTCAAAGCTCTAGCAAGTGTCCCACAATAAGCAAATCAGGAAGGCTGTGCTGGCTTTTAGCAACTGTAGCAGGGTGTATTCTTTTGCCTATACAGTTGTTTCTCCACATTCACTCATTCAAATTTCATAGGTTTGATTGATCAATGATTTTTTTGCTGTCACCTCTGTTGCTGTCCCATGCCATTTGTGATAGGGACTTATCAGTCTTGCCTCGCGTTCACAGTCTCTCTGCAGGCTTAGCGAGACTGAGACAGACAGGGAGAGACTGCAAAGGTGAGGCAAGGTGAAACTTGAAAGTCCCTATTAATAATGGTATAAGGCTGCAGTGGATGTGGCGGCTAGCTCTGCCAGCTGCCCGTTTCTGCCTTGCAAAGGAACCCTGATGCCCCAAAGGCAGAAGCAATCAGCTGGCGTCCTCCTCATTGCAGATTCAAATGTATTGTGTACTGTACCTTTGAATCCACAGTGGGTTGAACCCACAAATCACACTTTTTGTGTGTGTGTGTGTGTGTGTGTGTGTGTCAAATACGGTTTGTGGGACCCAGAGGTATTTTCAGTTTTTCCAATTTCGTGGGGATTCTGAACCCCTAACACCCACAAATTACACCATTTTCAGCAGGCTGTTGCAACTGAATATTATTTCACATTGAAATCTCAGTGTTTTCTGATGGGAAAGGGGTAGAGAGGTGTTTCCATCAGACCTGACCCTTGGAAGCCTCCAGTTTTATCCTTCGTGGCCTGAGTGTCTATTTTCCGGTTTCTTTTGGGACGCAGTGGCAGTCACGTAGGGACGGGGTGGTGGTGATGATGGAGGCAGTTTGCCCCGGGCGGCAATGTTTTTGGGATGTCCAGGCTGCAGCCACATCCCCGCACCATAGCCCCCCCTCCATGCACTCCAAGCTCCGCCGTTGTCGGGTGGCAAAGACTTTGGGAGAAATCAGGGCCATGCATTGCTCTTGCTTTCTTCTCTCCTTGGTTATAATTTATGACCCCCCTTTCAAAGGACATAAAAACTAGGAAGCAACTGATGTATCAGCAGGAAAACAGAATATGTGTCTCAAGGCGCTTGACAGATGAATGATTCGTGAATAAAAAGCCCAGTGTGTTTCCATCCTGCACATGCTCTCTGGACCTTCTGCAGGGGATATATAACTTCAGGGGCTATGCAGGGTGAGTATCTCTTATCTAGAAATCTGAAATCCAAAAATGCCCCCAAACTGAAACTATTTGCCAGCTTCCACCTTCCAGTTAGTGGCGATATCACTCCCGCTTGTTCATCTCTCAGATCCCCAGTCTCTGTCCAGCCTCAGCAGAAGCAGGGAACCGACCAGACACGAGGCTGGAGAGAGACACGAGGATCTGTGAAATGGCAGGAATCGGCGCGGAAAATAACTGGTTTGGAGTTAAGCAAACGAGATAGTTAGGTGTAAGTATAATGGCCAATATAAAAAATATCATTCAAGGAAATTATAATCAATTATGGAAGAAATATAAATAAATAAGTGCACAAAAAATATATGAATATATTAACCAGGATTGGAGCATTTAAGGTGATGCTTCTCCCTAAAATTTTATATCTGTTTCAAACAGTCCCTGAAGTAATTCCAATAAAAATAATAAGGAAATTGGATAGGAAAATTAAGAATTAAAGAAAATTAAGGAGTGGATTTCAGAAAATTAAAAAAAAAATCTAGAATTTCAAAGACATTACTTTATACATATCACGAAAATGGCATTTGGGGGCTTCTTTATCTGGAAACATATGATGATGCCTTCCAAATGGATTATGAAATCTGGAATATGATGAAGAAAAATGATGGGTTAGGATAGAAAAGCAGTTAAGTAATACCAAATACAGATCATTGTTGGGTAATAAGTAAAAAAAAAAGGGAAAAATACATTAACAGCCCATTGTGGTTGACGTGGTTTACATAGGAAAAGTGGGGGGGAAAAAATTAAGGGTGGGAAATTATAATTGGTATCCAATAGAATATTTAAATAAAGAAGAAGAAGATGGAAATGGGAAAGTATTAAAGAAAACAAAAGAGAAAGGTTATAAAACAATAGGTGACATTTGACAGTTCAGGAAATCAGATAGAGATGTCCAAGTTGACATCATCCAAGTTGATAGAGCAATACTGGCTTCAATTATGTGAAACGAATAAAAGTTTACAGAGCATTACAGTTAAAAGAGGAAGCCAAACCCAATAGAGGAAATATTTAAGCTAAGCTAAGAAGGAAATAAAGGGATAGGTGGTAAAATTTATAGACTGCTATTGAATAATCAGTTTAACTTGCTAGAAAGTATATTAGGGTTATTGGAAAAGGATATAAAAGTAAATAAAAAAGAAATGCAACGAAGGATATAAGAGATAAAATAAGGATTATAATGTAAGAGAACAGTAGTTAAAGATAATAGGAAGGTGATATGGAAAACTCACTTCAAGTACCATAAATAAAAATTTATCCCCAAATCTTGGCATGGCTGTGGGGGAAAGGAACTCATACGCATATGTGGTGGGACTGTGGTAAAGTACAAAGATTTTGGAAGAAAATAAATCAAGAATAGAATTTGGGGGGGGGGGATTTAGAACTGAATAAGGAAGTACGCTTAATCTTAAATGTTAAAAACTTAGTATTAAATGAGGATGAGGAATATTTAATAAAACAACTATTAAAAGTATTAAATGAGGATGAGGAATATTTAATAAAACAACTATTAAAAGGGACTCAAGCTATCATTGCATATGGGTGGAAGAAACAAGAAATATGGGACCTTAGTAAATGGAAATATTACATATCAGAATTTAAAAAAGAGGGACTTGTATGGAGAATTGAAAGAGGAGTTTCAGTTTAGAAAATGGAGAATATTGACTGAGAATGTAAAAGAGAGAGGGGTACGAGGGTGTAAATAAGACAATTAAGGCAATATTCCACATAAAAGGTAAAAGAGAATTACAATAAATAATTAGAACAATTCCCTGAGGGAAGGAGGAATATGAAAAAATATAAAGGTAACAGTTGTGGATTTACAGCTAAGTTAAATAACTGATTAGACTATAGAACATATTAAATATATTAAGGGAATATGTTAGCATTGTTGTAATACTATGATAAAAGTTGTAATAGATGTTAATAGATGAACATTTAAAAAAAACTTAGAAAATTGTGCTCTGTTTTATCATGTATTTCTTTTTATGATTTTAGGTAGCCCTGGAGAAGGCCTTTGGAAGCGTATCTAGGCTCAAGCTTCTTGAGGTTTTTATTAAATACTCATCCATTGGTCTTTTGTGGATTTTGGATTTCACAGTATTTTAGCTTTATGGCCAATATGGCCAATATGGCTACTGCTGGAATATGGTTCCTGGATTTGAAGATACCCACTTTTGCTGCCAAAGGGGAAACTTTAACAAGAGGGAGCGGCCAACTGGGACTTAATTCTTTGAGGCTTTTACCTCCAACAAAGAACCATTTCACTGGATTACGATTTGGCAAGTTTTACCTATGCAACACCTAATTTTTTTTCCAGATTTAACAGTACAAAGACTCCTTGAGAAATCTAGTGTTCTCTTCCTAAGTAGTTAGCTTCACACAGATCAGGGAGAGCTGGATCTCAAGCGAAGTTCCTTTTCTGTTGCTAACGGAATTGAAATTTTATCACCTGTCTTTTACCTCTGTTCCTGGTTCTCACATGGTCAAGAAGTAGGGTGGCCTCTCCTGCGTTGAAATCTCTCAGTACCATGTTAACTGACAACAGAGTAAATTGGAGACAGAATTGTAGGTCTGTGACTCATAACAACTGTTGCCTTTTTCTTCTGTATGATTTTTAATACCTTTGCCTGACGAAGAAGCCGGTGAAGCTTCGAAAGCTTGCCTGATGCACTTTTTGCATTTCGGTTGGCCAGGAAAGACACTGCTATTTTGTGGATCTTGGATTTTGTTGTCAACAGCTGAATCTATTCATCCGATGAGCACCTGGAGATGTGACGCCTCTTTTCTGTTATTGCCAGCATGGGTAGTATTAAGATTACTGTGTGATGTCCTCAGTTTGGAAAGTGGACCAGACCTGAGTGGATTGCCATAAAAGAAGAACGCCTTGCAATAACAACCCAGGGGAGATGTCACCTTGTCTAACTGTTGTGTCTTGCTGCCACCTGGTGTTTGGTGCTGACATCGGAGTCTTCTTTACCATTTATTGGCTCACGGGGCTTTAAGTGACATCTCCCCAAATGGCTGAACACCACTGCTGGGCTTTCCACGCACTGGCCAGAAAAAGAGCTGGCCAGGCTCTGCTGCCGGACTCAGCAGGTTTGGCCCATCTCACGTCCTTGTCTGGTGATTCTTCGAAGGATGTGCAGAATTTTTCGCACCATCCAGGGCTGCCGTTAATCCCAGTAGCTTGTGGCCCAACCTGCAAGCCCTCCTATCAGGGTGGTTGCACTAGATGACCCCTTGGGTCCCTTCCAACGCTGAAAGTACAAAAAAATTCCCCACTCCCATGGAATCCCCACTTCCCCATGGAAACTCACTGGGCGGCTTTCAGCACATCACACGCTCTCAGCCTCAGAAAACCCCATGATAAAGTCGCTTTAAGGTGGAAAGGACCTGAAGGCACATCGTAACAATGGACATCTCTCCCTGCAGAGCTGTGCTGTTAACTTTGTGCACCTGAACAAAAACACCCAATGTGCAACCCAGTGTACAACATGTTTCTGCAACCTGTGTGGATGCTCCTGCTTGGACAAGAAGGCCCAACTAAAGCGATTTCCGCACGAGACTGTTATAGCGCTGTTATTCCACTTGCGACATCCTATGGAATCCTGGGGTTTGCAGTTTCGGGAGGGGCCGGCCGGCCCCTCCCGAAACTGCAAACCCCAGGATTCCATAGGATGTCGCAAGTGGAATAACAGCGCTATAACAGTCTCGTGTGGAAATGGCCTAAGACACCAAGAGGATTCAGGCCTCTGTCTGTCCACATAGTATTTTGAGGCAGAAATTTGGGTAGCCATAAGCAGCACAGGCAACGATTATTGTTGTTGTTGTTTTATATAGCACCAGCCATGTACCTGTCACTTTAAAACAGCCCAAAACAGTGAGTCCTGCCTGAGACGTTCAATCAGAAATGCAGGCACCTACACACGCACAAACGCAAAGGAAAGCAAGGCGTAAAGAAAACTATGACCACGCAATTGTAAAACAAATTACCCAAATAAAATACAAAAAGTCACTACATAAAGTAAACGGATGAGCCCGTGTAATCAAACTATACCAAATTGTAAAACATTAAACTAGAACTCCAAAAGTTTTTAAAACATTTTTTTTTTGGAGATTTTAAAATAACAAGGGAACCGTCCCACACATGTTCGGAGCGGCAATTCTAAGAGTATGGAGCTGTAAGTGAGAAAGGGTGAAGCCGAGCGTAGTCAACCCCAAAATATCTGGAGGGCAACCATCATCATACAAGCACACGACGACCATCTTTTGTACCCTTATCTCCGCTCCGATCAGGCCACCCTCTGTTTCTTCCGAACAGTTTTTTAGGGCTTGATAGGGAAAGATTTCCACTGTTCTCCAAGGGAATGATTCCATACCCAGTGATTGCCAATAGGAGCATCATTGAGACTTCACATCTCACTGGTCTAAAAAGGAGCAGCACTGGCTGCTACGTTGATTTTGGTCTGAGTGCAAGATGCTCGTGATAACATTTAAAACCCTGAACAGCCTGGGACTTCAATACCGAAGGGGCCCCTCCTTCCCTACATATATCTGCCCAAGAACTGAGACCCCCTGTGGGGTCTTCCTACTTGTGGAAGCATTTTGTCACCCTGAGACATGGGAGAGGGCTTTCTCTGATGTGGTACCCCATTTATGGGATGCCCTCCTCTTCGGAGACTCTGCTAGAGTTACTACTAGTAATGTTCCTACTTTTTAAGTGGACTTGGTACATGACTTGAACTGTTTTATAGCCTTTTCTGCTGTTTCAATGTGCTTTTTACCCTTTTTTGAAAAAACAAAAATACATTAAATGTTACAAAGAGTTACAAAGAAATAGAAAAGGGGGAAAAAAAGAGAAAAAAAATCTTCTGTGGTTATATACACAATTATGCATACTTTCCCCCCCAAAATTACATGTTTCCTCCTTTCAATAGCCTAGTCTTTCTAATCACCAGAACCAAGTTGCCAGGTTATTTTCTTTTTCTCACAAATAGTCTTCACATGGTTTCCAGTCTTTAAGAAATGTCACTAATGATCTCTCTTTAATCAAACCTGACAATTTGTCCTTTTTTGCTAAATCTGTCAGCTTCAGCAATCATTCCTCCATAGTGGGTAGTGCTGAATTCTTCCATTTTTGTGTGCACAACAATCTGCTGCGTTCATGCTATGAAACAGTCTTCCATAGCTCTTTCCCAACTGTACACCCATCAATCCAACATGTCATTTTCTGTTTAAATGTTCTGCTTTCACCTGCTTTAAATTGTTTATATGGTATGCTACCTTGGTATCTCATAAGAGGGCAGAATAAAAATATTATTACAACAGGTAAAATTCCACCACAAAGCCCGTAAGTGAGACATCAAGGCTACAGCATCTTACCTGTTTGATTTCCCAGGAATGCCACTTTGTTCTTTTCCAGATGGCAGACCTGGAACTGCAATACTGATTTCAGCACTAGCACAGTGCAACCAGAGCACTGCTGTTTGTCCAAATGTGAACGTGGTTTGGTTTGTAAACCTTTTTTGAGCTGAAAAAGATTCTAAGCAGCTTTGTTACATCTTTATCCTGCCTTTTCTATCACCTTCTCAAAGCGCTGAAGACAGTTTCCTCATCCACTTTTGTTTTCAGAACAAACTTGAAAGGCAGGCCAGGCTGAAAGTGTGTGACTGCCTCAAAGCTCACTGAATTTCATGGCTGAAGTGGAAACTTGAACCTGGATTCCCAAGGGCTGCACACACTGTAGGAAGGCCAACAATCCCAGTACTGTTTTTCAGTATTTGCCAAATGTGTTTTTAGACAATTATTTCTAGTACAGCCAGGACAACATCTAGCTCAGTTGGTCTCAGGAGATTCACCATGGCCCAGCTTAGCTGCACAAATTCCCTGAGTACAGAACTGCTCTGTTTTTAGGCATTGTTAGCTATGAGTGTATTCTCTTACCTTAAAGGTACCACCTCTTATTCCAGTTGTTAATTTAGCATTTACTTTTCCCACTTCTAACTATAAAGCATGCCATCTATTTTCTCTCTTAACAAAACCACAAACGAAACACTTGACCCTCAACCTGGCAATGCTGTAAGAAGGATGTTACTTGATTGGCATGTTACTCTCTGCTGAAAGCTGACTGCAGGAAAAGCACTTCAGCAAAACTAAAAGCTCCACAGGAAACTTCTCAACACAGATGGTTTGGATTTTTGGCAAAACAAATCGGGGAGCAACCATAACAGGGGAGACAGCTTGACAGCCCGTTATCAAGAAATAGTAAGTCTTAAAAGGACTATATTCCACAGCTAATGGGATGGAGCCATACCTTTGAAAAAGGCATAAGCAGATGGCCAAATGTGATCAACATCCTCAGATCTTGTAGAAGGACCTAACAGCGTCAGTATCCTTTTCTGTTGATCTCTGTTGCGTCCAGTGATTTTTGCCTTGTTTGGAAATGACCTACATCTAAGGTCCCAACAAACTATTCAAGATGATGAATTTTTCCAAACTCAGTGAATAGGCATTAGAAATGATAATCCTAACTCAATCAATGGATATTGAGGGGCGGGATTTAACTTTATCTCGCTTTCTTAAGATCTTGGGACCATACGGTTACATCAAAAGCTTCACCACGTTTGGCAGCTGTGGAAGATTCAAGCTCTGTATTAGTGATCACCAAGAATCAAAACAAGACTACTAAAGTGATCCCTCAACTCACTTTCAGAAAGATGTAGAAGGCCTGGGGCAACCCTATGTGGAAATGCTGCAATGTCATGTGCTTCTCAGTTTGGAAAAAGGGCAAATGAGAGGACACACACTGTAGAATATAAATGTTTGCATGGTGCAGGTTCTCCCCCTGTCTTAAGAGTACCAGAAGTGGGAATCATCTGAATAGTTCAGAGATTTAGGATAGATAAACCTCTTCACACATGGCATAATTTCAATAAGTAATACCACAAAATGTGGCAACGATCACCACTGAGCTAGATTTTTGGAAGAGGCTAAAGGAGGGCTTTCCAAACAGTGTGTCATGACATGTTAGTGTGTAGATGTGTCACCTACAATCTTGGAAATGTATGTTATTATTTATAAATCATATATTTTTAAAAAATTTTTTTAAAAAAATATATTTTAAAGAATACATGAAAGATTTTCACAAGATATGTTGTGTCCCCATACATTTTGTTATTGCAATTTATGTATGTGTTTGTATCTTTTGTAAGGGGTTAGTTTAACCTCCGGTTTGCTAGTAAAACTGAATTACGGTGTCGCAAAATGACGCATGTCTAAAAAATGATGCATGTCTAATGATGCATTAGACATGTCAAAATGATGCATGTCTAAAAAAGTGTGCCACCAACATGAAAAGTTTGGAAAGCTCTGGGCTAGAGAAAATGGATAGGAATACTTAATGGCTACAACTGACTTCCTTCATGTCGTTTTACTAAAATGTCATATATTTCTGGAAGTTATGACCAAATCCTTGGTTGCTCATGAAGCACCTGGAGAGAAAGACAAGAATCCGTTTAGGCCCTTTAATCTGTCTGAGACAGTACGTTGAGACACAAACGATAAAACATTTTGCATTTTTACAGCAAGAAAAAAAAAAAGAAAACCTACAGAAATGTGTAAGGAAGTTATTTTTTTTACATGGGGTAAAACATTATAAATTCAGGACAAAGCACTGACACAGACAGGTCAATCTCCACATTTGTTGCTTTTTTAAAAAAAGTTCTTATGCATGGCCAGGTGACTGGCTGTTTCTTTAGCCAAAGGGATTTTTCCAAGTACCGCCTGGCAAACTGCAACACATCTTGGAATGTCCTCAAAAGGCTCTGTCATTTTGCGGTGATAGAATTTAAAAAAACGCCAGAGTCCTTTCAGATACGAGCAAAACAAGCCGCTCAGTCATCAAATTTTATCTTCTTTCCTTGTGGTTTGTGGTCACCACCACCACCTCCTCCTCTGCCTCCCCGGAAGCCGCCTCCTCTGCCTAAAATAAGGAAAATGGATTTGGGAAATATTTAAATGCCAGCTCAACACTCAAAGGGCTTTTAGCATGTTATCTGAACATGAACAGCTAGCAGGTATCATACAGCTCTAGCCACAGCCTGCCAGTATATTTACCTCCAAATCCTCGGCCGCCTCCCCGGCCAAATCCTCCTCTGCCACCTCGGCCGCCTCTGCCTCCGCGACCAAAGCCGCCACTGCCACGCGAACCATCGCCCTTCGGCTTGGCGAAGTCCAGTGTCACCTTGTTTCCATCAATCTCACCATCTTCCATGGCTTCTTTTGCCGCTTTGGCATCTTCTGCAGAACTGAAGTCCACAAAGCCAAACCTGGAAGAGGACAGACCTCAGTTTCGACACATGATCCATATGCTTGTGTTCAACATACACACAGCTTTCAGCACATCTACTTGCAGACTTCACTACATGCCAGGGAATCTGCAGGCAAGAAATGCACCAAGTTGTCCCACAGCAATGACCAATGCTCATCTGAAGGAGGCAGAAGCATCAAGGTCAGAACTGCAGCTTTTACTCTTCTTCTCGTGCGAATCCGCAGCCTGCCACTGGATTTACAGCAGGAAGGAGCTCATTGAGAAGGGGTGAGGTTATCACTGTAGGTTACCAGAATAGTTTACTACGTACCCTTTGGATGAGCCAGTGTCTCTGTCAGTGACTATTCTAGCACCAATGGAGCCTTCAAATGACTCTCTCAACGTCTCTTCTGTGGTTTCCTCAGACAGGCCTTTGACAAACAGTGTTTTGCTTTGTTCTAGGGGGAAGAAAGACACTTCAGCACTGTAAGTGATGCCTCACCTCTTTCCCTCCTGCCCCCAAATTTTAGTTAGAAGACCAAAGGCTACATACGGCCAAATCCTCCTCTGGCGTTTGAGCTTCTGTTCTGCCCGCCTGGTGTACTGAATTCTAGTCTGATTGTCCGGCCCTCTATCTCTGTGTTGTTGCATGAATTCAGTGCTTCTTTTGCATCCTCTGCTGTAGCAAAATCTACAAATGCAAACCTATGTAAAGAGAAGCTGGAGTTAAGTTGTGAATACCTAAGCATCCAATAAAGAATTGTGCCACTGTTAACCGACAGCTAGTCATGGCAGAAAGTCCACCATCTTTTGCTGCTTCATCCCTACCCCTCGCTTTCCCATCATGCTGCTCTAAGTTTGTCACTGCTCACCCTTTAGACCTTCCCTGGTTGTTCTGTGGAATCCTGATTGCTGAAGCCTTTTCAAAGACTTCCTGAAGAGATTCCTCTGTTGCATCATATGAGAGGTTGTTAACAATAAGAGTCTTTGATTCTCCACCTGCACAAGAGAAAGGTTTTAAGATGTCAAATTCAGAACTCAAGTCTGTCCTTCAGTGAATTTTCTGGGTTTTTTTTTTCAAAGAAATTCTTTTCACACATCAGTTTTTGCAGTGCAAATCCTTAATTCCTATCCAAAGTAAAGGAAGGAAAGGACAGGTGGACAAAGCTCTGTCTGTCCTGTGGGTTTCTGGAAAACAATACAGTGATGAGAATTTCCTCACAATTTTTGTTTAATTTACATCCCCCCTCCCAATTTCTCCTAATATGGGACGCGAAGCAGCTTATGATGAATGTAGGTTACAGCAAAAACAATATGTAGTGTACAAATTTTAAAAAGCATTGAACAATTAATCCAATTAAACATGGATTGAAAAATACACTGAAATCATTCATCTTTACCAACCCCATTCCAGGGGAAAGGCAGGATATAAACAAAATAAATAAATAAATATCCCAAGACCAGCTCCCACATGAGCTCATAGTTGCTCTTTACCTGACTGTCCTCCTTTACTGCCTTTTCTGCTGTCCTGCTGGCTCTTCTCGCCTGTGTAGTCAATCACAATGGCACGGCCACCAATCTCCATTCCCTGCTTTTCCTCTAATGCTTTCTCTGCTTCGGCTTCAGTTTTAAACTCAATGTAGGCAATCCTGGCCCGGAAAGAATGCTTTATTAAAGGTTTTCTTCAAAATGCTTAGAAATAAAAAGGTTCCCCCCCCTCCTTAAGACATTTGTATTAAATACCCTCTTTACCAGTACAATTGAGACCAGCAGTGTGGAAAAAGTCCAGAGGCCACTTGTGCTATTTTCTACCCTCTTATTATCACACTCCACGCCCTCATCTATAGTGATTCTACCTTAAACCCAAGCATTCTTCCCAAGGCTATGGCCCTCCCAGTGTTAAACGTTCTCTAGGGGACCTGAGGAAGTTTTGCTATGTTTTTAGTATAGTCTGTTTTTTTTTTAAAGAACAAGTGACCCAGACTTCCAATTCACTTCCTGGTAGGAAAATAGCCTCCCACAGACCTAAAATAGCCCGAGGGGACTCAAAAGCACAGCCAATCGCTTCCAAGGCCTCTAGAGAGCATCTGAGCCAGAAATACTTTTCAAAAGTTTTTCTGAGGCAGCCCTTAGCAGCAGGAAGCTGAGAGACTGCAAGTAGTTCATGGGCCACACTTTCCCCAGCCTTGCTTCAGAGTCTGAATAAAACATTTCTTTCATTTAGTAAAGATAAACAAATTAATCTTAAGGAAGCTGGTACCTGCAGTAAGTAAAAGTTCCTTTTCTGCAGCAGAGGATACCCTCTGCTAGCATAACGTCCTCTGATTCAAGGAAAAGATGATCCATGCTCACAGTGTCAGTCCTCTGCACTCAAACTGGTTCTACCTCTGATTTTATCCACACCACAGTCTCATCTGACTTTGTGATTCTTAGCACCAACACCTTGATCCCTGTTCTGCCCCCTTCCCCCCACCACTGCAACACTACATTTATTTTACTCTTGGCCCCATGCCTGAATATCTCAGGCCTAAGGGTCAGAACTTCTAAATTCCTCCAGAAATAGCAATTATGCAAATGCCAGCTTTCTGGAAAAAAAAAAAGAATTGTTCTGATGACACTGCTGAACGTAGGCAAATTCAGCAAGGCCAACACATTTGATTAAACTACTTACCCTTTACTATTTCCATCCTTGGACACCAGCCTGATGTCCAAGGCATTCTCAAATTCTTCTTTCAGATCTTCCTGGGTTACACTGTAAGCAAGATTCTTCACAAAAATGGTTCTTGCATCTCTTTCTAGAAAGGAAAAAGCACACAAGGGGAACAGAGTCAAACCAAGTTCTTTGAACATTCAGGGCTTTTAAATTCAACAACTGCAAGTTCCTGTAAAGCCCAAATACTGACTTTTATCAAATATTTTGATATATAATGTTTTCACATCCTCCCCCTTTAGAAAATGAACAGAGGTTCTAAAAACACTTGTCCTGTACTAGATGACAAACTCTCTTGAGCCCTTCCTAGCACAGTCACTGGTGAGAAATGCTGGGAGTCACAGCCCAACAATATCTGGAGAGCTGCACTGTCCCCACCACGGCAATACATACTGTATCTGCTTTGACAAAACTGTACCCAATGGGACTTCGACTGTACTGTTAACTCACCTTTCTTATTCTCTTGAATGCTTTCTTTACTTTTTGCCTTTTCCAGTTTCATCTCCAAGCCCATCAACTTCTTTCCATTGAACTTCAGTGCTTTATCCAGTTCAGCTTCTGTGGAGAAATCTGCATAGCCAAACTTCCTGAAATGCAAAGAGAGAACTGCTTGGAAGTTCAACCCTCATCTTGAAATGAACATACTGCAAAGGTTAATCAAGAGGAAAATACCTACAATTCCCTTAAGGGAGCAGCTCAAAATGGATAAATCTATTGGACTAAAGTGCTAGCCCACACAAGCGCACTTTTTCTTTAGAAAATGAAGGAAGTCAAAGTATCTTTGATATGACTTTTTCAAAAACTACATGGTCTATGACAGATTTAGGCAGAAACTTGTGACCCACATTTATTTTGCAAACAATCACTTTCTCTGCAAAAATTGCTGTAACGAGTAACAGTCTTTACCTTTGAAAAATATTCTATTTTTTGAATAGGTAATATATCACATCAGGGCATAACAATTAGATCTGATGTTGCACCTTACTTGTTCAGTAATAGTTATGCTTATAATCCAAACCCTCTTGCACATTGGTCTCCACGTGTCAATAAATAACATAAACGACTGGATTCCTCTTCAGTATGTTTCCCTCTGAAGCCAAGTTACACAACCTACTCTTCAAAACAGCCTGGGTCTCCCAGTACCACAAGGCCACAGTTGCAACCAGTA
This sequence comes from Cyclura pinguis, assembly GCA_030412105.1. Lineage (NCBI taxonomy): Eukaryota > Metazoa > Chordata > Lepidosauria > Squamata > Iguanidae > Cyclura > Cyclura pinguis. The sequence continues at coordinate 5,871,885 of CM059601.1, forward strand.
AGAATTTGTCTCTTAGAGCCAAGAGAAGCATATTTCAAAAAGCTTCACACTCAACCAAATAAGGATGGTTCTTACTTTGAGCTGCCAATTCTGACATCTTGGACTTGAAGGTCCTTTTTGGCAAAGAAATCCCTGATCGCAGACTTCAGTTCTTCAAAATCCTTGTTTGAGTTCAGATTGCCCATGAAGAGGGAGAAGGCAGCTTCTAGAAAATTATTAGAAGATTCAAATTATTCCAACAAACCTATAACAATGACTGAAGGAAGGTCTTAAAAAAGCCTCCAGCATGGCTTTCAGTCAACAGTGTCCTAACCTGCCCGTTTATGTATGTCACACTTCCTGTATGAAAGAAATCCTGGTAACAGTGCACCTCTTTCAGCTTAATCATGTGAACAAAACCTGCTTTAACCTTCTCCTGCTTACCTTTCTACAATCACTGATTTGTCCTACAATCACTCATTTGTATTTCAGAGGAAGGAACTGGTAAAACCACCTTGCCTCAGAAAACCCTATGAAAAATTCATGGGGTTGCCATAAGTTGACAGGTGACTTGAAGACACATATGCACACAACACCTTCTCTGAGGGCTGGCAAAATACCCTTCATAAAATAGGTAGAGTGGGAGCATATTTAGCAAGGATCACTAGGGAGGACTGACCCTGGTGAATTCCCAACATTGATCCCAGTACAAAAGATGGGGATGTGAAAACTTCTGCTTATCCCACCACTACAGCACCAAACAGGAGGATTTCTACTTGTCCCATTGCCACCAATATCATTTGTGGAAACCACCTAGATGCCCTTGTGGACATCTGTGTTTCCACTGTGTGCCGCGTTCTTCCTATAATCCCCCAGCTAGACACCACTGTCCTTCAACCATCTCTGCTACGACGGACAGCATGTGTCTGAACTCATCTTACAGCAGTAGTGCAGCATTCCCAGAGACACAAATGTATTTTACAGAAATAACCTACTAAAACAAAGGGTGAGCGTACAGTCAAAGATCAACTACATGGTCAAATCCTGACTCTTCTAACTCATTTCCTATCTCCTCATAATCCTAGCCGAAGCCAGCTGTCCCGACTAATCCTTCTTTCTTCCCTAATTCTTATCCAATTCCATGCTCATAGGTCTCTCTATCCTATACGCTGACCTTTTTAACATCTTACCTGAACCTGCCATGCTCTAACCCTCCCCAACAGATCAAGTACATTAATACATTTAACTATACATTGTATATTGTAACCATATACTTTCATTTATCTAACAAATACACTTTTTAAATCAAATATCCATAAAATATCAGAAGGGCAGAACATTATTACTGTCTACAAGATGAACAGCCACTATTAACATGCATCAGAAAGATTCCTGGCTGGAGTGGGAACTAGATTTGTACTCCTGTCCCTGAGAATTGGTCTCCTCTTATCTGCAGAGTCGCATCCTAAGACCTGACTCCTAGCTACGTTAAGAACTTTGTGCAATGTTGTAAGCTAAATTATTTCTACAGACATTTTCAGGCTGATCTGAATTCAATTCTGGGGCAGAGAAGATGGGAAAACTTTGGGCAACTGCTAGATTGACAAGGTAGTTATCCTGTTTCAATCTGGATTTAAAAAAAATTAAAAGGAGAATTCGTGGCCTTCTCTATTCACCTTCTGTTTTCTTTTTCTTGGCATCTGGAGCGCCTTTTTGCTTTGCCATTTCTTTTTTTCGTTTTCCAGGTGCTTCTTGCACAGTTTCTGTGTAGAAAAGAAAGGAATAAACAAGGTCAGAAAGATGCCACATGAGGCAGATAGAGAGAACGCCAGGAGTGGACAGCTGGATCAGGACTTGACTATCTTTGGAAGTGTTCACCTGTGATTTGTATCACATCAGTTCAGCGAGAAATCATCATTTCCAGCTTTAGGACCAAGGATGAGGACTAAGTTTTTACTGTTTGAGAGCTTGGAAGACTGGCCTCAATGTTTCAATCTAGAAAGAGATAGGAAGGGGCAGCCATGTCCAACTCACCTTCCTCCTCCTCCTCCTCATCTTCATCATCCTCATCTTCGTCATCATCTTCCTCATCCTCAGACTCTTCCTTGGCAACCTTTGCTGGTGTGGCTTTTTTGGGTGTAGGTTTGGTAATTACAGCTTTCTTTCCTTTTGCTGGTGTGGTATCCATGGGTTCATCTTCTGAGTCTGGAACAACAATAAGACCATGATTTGACATACTGTCCACAACCCACAGCCTCAGGAGTGACATTAATTGACCAGTGGTCACATTAATTGGCCACCAGGCCCAACACATCAGCTCGCACTAGAGACATCACAAAATCAGTATTAAGTCCCAATAATCATCATTTGTGCTGGTATCTAGACGTAAGCAAGTCAGCAACTCCTCCCTGTGTATCTCCTTCTCACAGCAGCTCTTAATTCTTAATAGGATTTGGCCATCCTTTGGGTCAAAGCACACTATAAGCTCATGAGTTCCGTATGTTCAGCCCTACACCAGCAAAGACTGCCAACTAAACCATCCCACTTTTGAAGTACAGCCCTTACTTTTCCAATCGTTTTATTTTTTGCAACTTTTAAGAACTCAGGCTTCTCTCAGAAAGAAGCTGACTTACCATCTTCCTCATCGTCATCCTCTTCCTCATCGTCTTCCTCTTCATCTTCAGACTCCTGCTTGGCTGCTTTAGCAACCACAGCAGCCACGGGTTTTTTTGCGGGTTTTTTTACTGGTACAGCAGGTTCCTCGTCAGACTCATCTGTAGCAAATAAGCAATGTACCAGTTTATGAGCAGCTCAGTCTTGGAGCAGCTACATCTAAAATACCCACTGTACCCCTTCTTGTATAGCAAGGAGCTGAAAAGCACTGTTACTGATTGGGCAACTTTGACAGTCATGTGGTTTTAAATAGAGCAGCCCTTTTTCAGAATTTCCATAGCCAATTAAATAGAGAGACCTCACACACACCCTTAGCCACATGAGGAATCTCAAGACACTTATGCAAAGTTTCTCTGGAGAAGAGTTCAGAGACAAAGACCCCTCCCACCCAACACTGAGCCACTTACATTAATGTCAAACATTATCAAACATTCTAGCTGCCAAGTTATCTGTTTTCTACCGCAAAAGCCAGGAATGTTTCAAATTTAGTGAGCACTATTTTGGGAGCATATAACTGTACTGGCTATCCCATCCAATTCACCTTCCTCCTCCTCACTGTCTTCCTCCTCCTCCTCCTCGTCGTCCTCCTCCTCCTCATCTTCACTCTCCTCTTTCTTGGCATTCTTTCCATTTTTTGCTCCTTTGGCAGGGACTGGAGTCTTCTTTGCTGGAGTAACAGCTGCTTTCTTTGCTGGAGTAACAGCTGCCTTCTTGGCTGGGGCAGGTGTTGCTTTCTTGCCAGGAGTTACTGCCTTTTTGTTGGGCATAACTACTGCTGCTTTTGCTGGGGTGATTACTTTCTTCTGAGGAACCATCTGCAGGGAAGACAATTTATCCACAGGACTGATCAAAAAGAAGATGGAGAATACAGATGCAACTCATGCCCCTTTACCTGAGCCAGCACAGAGGAATGTCCTTCTGAGCAAAAACACATATGGTTGCATGATGAGAGAACCCCTACATACTCAGAATTTGCTGCACAGCACAAATACTAAACCTTGCTACAGAGATTCATTAGATGAAAGGACCACCAAGGAATGAGGATGGTGCTTAGTAGGACAATCTTACTGGAAATATTTACCATTGCTCATAGTGTGTCTCGTTTCTCCTGGGATCTTTCCTTTTTCTGTCTTTCCAAACATGATTTTCACCCAACGAGCGATTCTACTCCATGCTTCATACATGTGACCCATCTCCCAGCCCAATAAGTATGACAGCTGTAAAGCCTCTTTTTAAGGATCAAAGTAGTGAAAGTCAACTTGACTTCTTTTTCTTGACTAGTGATGGAAACGTGTGGTCCTGCAGATATTGCTGGAATGTAATAACCATCATCCCTCATCATTAGCTGTGCTGCCTAGAGCTGATGGAAGCTATACTCCAGCAACATCTAGAAGGTCACACATACCCTGCTGTGTTATATGATAAATCTCCAACTCTATGAAACAAAACTTATTTCTACTAATTTTCCACCAGTCTACTCATTGTTCACATCTAAAGATTGGGACAGCCAAAATGGCTTTAGGCAGTCACCTTTATTAGTGACCATTAGAAAGCAAAGCTTATTATACAGACAAGACTGGGGTTTGATGAATTCAACTGCTAGCCTGCATTATCCCTGGTGTGTTCGAGATAATCTATGAAATCTGAGCTGGTGGTCCACATTTGAGGCCAATATAAAATTCACTTCAGTCAACATCAGAGTTAATTTAATACTTTCAGTACTTAACCCCAACCACACGCCATTTGCCAACAGCAAGACTAATGCATCAAACAGAAGGGAGAGGGCTGCTATTCTGTATGGGAAATTGTAAGCATAAATTAGCTTTACATATGATTCAGACTTTTAAAGTTATGCCTCCCTGTTTTCGGGGTGATTGAGGTGGGGTCCTTGGCAAGAACGGTTAGAAGCATCCAGGCCACATGTGTGGATATTTTACACAAATCACTTTTCAAAACAATGCACCTAACACACTGTTCCCTATTATTTCTGTTGTGTGCCTTCAAGAAAACTTACTGCAACCCTACCATAGGGTTTTCTTGACAAGATTTATTCAGAGGAGCTTTGCAGTTGTCTTCTTCTTAGGCTGAGAGCAGGATTTGTCTAAGGGCACCCAGAGCATTTCCACACCTCAGCAAGGAAATGAACCCTGGTCTCCTGAAGTCCAAGTCTGACATTCAAGCCATAATACGCTGGCCCTCATTAGCAAGCCATCTTTAGAGGAAGGCTCCCCACTGCCTTCAGCTTACCTTGGGAGTGTGCAGTTTGCCCAAAGTTACCCAGTGGGTTTCCATGGCTAAGCAGGGCTTCCAGTCCTGGTCTCCCACAGTCTTAGTCCAAAATTCAAGCAATTACACCACACTGGCTCTCACTGTTCCTATGCACACAGCAATTATGCTGTTAAATTAATATAAAATAGACTTAAAATAACTAACTCTTCCAACTAAGGTACAAGGGGCTTCGTAACCAGTTCTCACCTCTTCCTCACTGCTGTCATCTTCTTCAGAAGAGTCGTCTTCTTCTTCGCTGTCATCAACTTCCTTTGCAGGCGGGGCAGCCATTTTTTTCTGTTTCGGCAGAGTTTTAACATTCTAGGAGATAAAAGCCACAAGTTAGTTATCTGCTTTTGGTAGCTCTTATTATACTATGATTAACAAGGAATCATAACATCAGGGAATGTGGTTGCTGGTCACGGACACTATTTCTAACTCTCCAATATGACAATGAAACAAGTCTATGTATGAACACATACACATGCTTCAGTTTGCAACTTTCAAACGCTCTTAGAGACAGAGGCCATTTCTGCACTATTCTTATAGCACTATTATTCCACTCAACATCCTTTGGAATGGGGTTTGCAGTTTAGGGAGGGGCCTTTGAGGCCAGGATTCCAAAGGATATTGAAACTGGAATAATGGCACTGGAGTAACAGTCTAGTGTGGAAATGGCCAGAGCTGTGCTAAATTAAATACAGAAGCGGCCATGAACTTTTCTAGGATCTAAGGGCAAAGGAGAAATAATTTGTGTTATCTTTTTCTAGATTTCATCCTAGAAGCCCAAGCCATGCATGGAACAACTGAAGTTCCTTGTCAATTTCAAGCACACTGTGAAGTGTCAACAAAACAAATGACAACCATTTTCCACTGATGCCAGTTAGCAATAAAGTTTCTGTCTTTAGGGCTAGAAAGCCCACCTCAATTTGCAGAATTTTCAACTGGTTAACACCAACGAAAGAATATTGCCTCGGGCTCCTGGTGGATCCAGAGACAATAAAGGCTTCAAATAATAAAATTACCTTGTCCATCTTTTGGGGAAAAAGCAGCATATTGTCAAAATTTTGAAACAGGAGAACAAGGAGACGGTTTCTCTACCCCTAGCCACTGAACAGAAAAAACACTTGCACTGTTCATTTTAACCAGCCATGCCGAAAAGCATGCGTGTGCGCACCGCCCACATCACGTCTACCTGATATCAGTTTCAACTAAGATTTCACCCCTACAAAGTGCCACCACGTGGGCATCTATCTGCTCAACACGAGACCTTCCAGCACTGCTGCCATTCCCTGATGATCACGATTCAGCTGAAGGGGGGCAGTGTGAAGGAAGGGAGGAAGTTGAAGCACGTGTTGCATTTCTGACTGGGCTGTGCTCTATTATGGACACACACAAGCGCAGATGGCGGTAACAGACATTTAATAATAACGTGAACACCAGAGGGTTTGAGACTCCTCTTAAGCCAAAGTCTGCCTAGGAAGCAGATTAACAGTTCAAGAGGTAGAAAGAGTGTATGACTCACATATGATTGGGATATGGTGGGAATTGCAACTCCACACACTTGAGAAGCAACCACCAGACAAAGGTGTTTAGACACCCTCTTTTTATGTTTAAACACGACCGTGGCCATTTCTGCCCTACACTGTTATAATAGTATTATTTCACTTTCAGCCTCCTGTGGGTTTGTGCTTTCCTGAGGCCAAAGAACTGCCGCCTGGGAATTCTAAAGGCCCCTCCTGCAAACCCCAGGATTCCATAGCACGCTGAAAGTGGAATAGTAGCAGGACAACAGTGTAGGGCGGAAATGGCCCACGTTAGGTCACGGGACAGAGTGTGTTTTCACGTGGAGGAAATCCCAAATCCAATCTGCCGCAGAAGCGGGTTAAAGAGCTTTCCCTCGCCCGGATATGCCCCCCTTTTAAATCATCAGGGAGGGCTCGACGGCTCAGCTTAGCGCTGCCCCAGGCCGCGGACACCCTTCTCCCGCGGGAGAGCAGCCGCCTCAGGAACTCACACACTGCTCTGACCCAAGACGTGAACAAATCCCGGGAAAAATTTAGGGTCCCTCCGGGGAAGCGCTGCACGGGGACAAGTTACCGACGCGCTTACGTCGGACTACTAGCAACGCGCCGACCAAATCTCTGCGGGGCCAGCGCGCAGGGCAGGCTCCGTGCGCACGCCTCGAGGGGCAGGAGCGCAGCCGGCTCCTTCCCTCCACATCCGCTCAGTCCGCCGCCGCGGACGGGACAGAGCCCACGGGAGGGCCAAAGAGCCAAGCGGCCCTCGGCCTCCCCTCCCTCTGCCCGCCCGCCCGCCGGGGCAGAAAAGGGGCTGCCCGCACCACGTGGCGGAAGCAGCCTCGGGAGCGAGGCCTCCGCGGATCGCCTCTCCCCCTCCACGTGGGCCCGCCGCTCCACGCGGCCGGGATCACGTGGCCCGGGGGAGCGCGCGCGCGCGCCGCCGACAACCAACGGACCGATCCGCCTGCCCGCCCCCCCCGCCCGCCGCGTCCTTTTCATTCGCGCGCGCGACGTCAAACACGTTCAGAATGGGGGGGGGGCGAGAGAGAGAGAGAAATCCAACCGGGCGCCTAGAAACGCCCCACGTGAGGCCGGACGGAGGGGCGCACGCGCGCGCTCTCTCTCCCTCTCTCCCCGACGTCTTTTTTTTTTTTTTAAAGGGGAGAAGGGGAGCCTAGAAACCTCCGATCGCTCTCTCGCGATCCGCGCCTGCGCTACAGGCACCCTCTTCAACAAGCCAGTAATAAAAGATCGGATAAAAGAAGGGGTGGGGAGGACTTGAAACTGCAGCCCCGTCCCTTCCCCTCGCACCCGCGCGGGCGGCCTAGAAACCGCCGAGCGCGCGCGCGCAGGGCCTTCTCCCTCCCTTTCTCTCAGTGGGGAAGGGCGGGGGAGACGCTTTTTTAATCGCCGCGGGGCAAATTCCGCGATATCCGCCCCCCCTCGACTAGGCCTCGGGTCTCACCTTGGCGAACTTCACCATGATGGCGGCGGCGGAGTTGTCCGGATGCGGAGCGCCTTCGAAAAAGAACCACCTCACGCTCCCAGCGCCTCGCTCGTGTCTTCGCCTGAACCGAAAAGAGCGAAGTCGACGGCTCGCTTAACTCTACCTCCCGCCCCACGCTGCAGCGCCAGCCAATGGGAGCTCGCGTGACTCTCCGCCCCGCCCACTCGCCAAAGACGGACGGGGGCTCTTCGGGTTTTCCCGAAGTCCACGGGCCGAACCGACGGCGGCTGGCCCCGCCCCGCCCAATGAGAAACCCCTCCTGAGTCGGAGGCGGGCCGAGGGGAGACGAACCAATAGAGAGGCAAAGGTGGGAACTCCGCGCGCCCTGATAGGTCCGTTCTGACGGACGGAAGCGGCTGGAGGAAGGAAGGAGAGCACGTGGCGGTGCCCCGGGCCTCCGACCGCGTGGGTTTGCCCATTTTGTGCTTCTGCGAGGGGTCGCCGTCGCTCGCAGGGAGAGAAGGCGTAGCCGCGTCCGCCTGTACCCGGGAGCAGGTGATCCTGGGAGGTTTACTTTGGAGCAAGAAGGCCCCGCCAGAAACCACAAGAGAAGCCTGGTCGTGGCTTTAATGGCGAGAGAGGACTCGAGTAACGGGGTCCGGGTCCATCGGGGGCCTGACTCCTCAAGCAGCGGGCGTAGAGGCGCAGCGTTCCTTTAAAGCAGATTTGGCTGACAGAACCCTATGGAGGGGGGCGGGAAGGGACCGGGGCGCCTCTGGCTGGGGGGCTCTGTGTCTGTGAGCGCCTCAGGTTGTGAATCCTCTCCTTGGTTTTAAAATAGAGGAAGGAGACCGGGTCCGGGGGGGGGATGTTAGGCCCTAGGAGCGCATGTGGCTTTCTTGGGGGGCCCAGCTGGCCATGCCTCCGAGGGGCCATTGGTTGGGGCTTCCCTGACTATTATATAGCCGCCCGCCGGGACCCCCCCCGGTCTACAAGGTTGTAATGGCTCTCCTTAAGATTTAGTTAACAGCAGGAAAAATTTTAAGCCCAAATATGCTGGTATTTTTGGCCCTGCTTAACCACATGTGCCTTCCTGGGCCTTCACGAAAGTACGTTTGGGGACAGAAGGGGCCCCCCTGAATGTTTTATTTTTTGTTTATTTATTTATAGCAGTTAAGTTTGTCTGGTAGGAGTACTGAAGTGGGAATCCCTGTTGAATGGTGCTACCTTCTGAATCCCTTCTGGGAGGTCAAAGGTGAGAGGCAGAGAATGAGACACAGGCAGTAAATAGAACTTGCAAAGTAAGCGGCGGCAAAGCCAGGCAGGTACTGGATCATCCATACATGCACACGGTCTAACTTTCCAGTAACTTGAAGCTTTCCGGCTACTTGAATTCTTAGAACACATTGGTTACATCAAATCGGTTTAGGCTTGTATTTTTGCCCACCACTTTCTAGTTTGCAGCTAAAGCTCAGGAATGCAGTCACGCACACTCTGAAAGTACTGAATTGGTTAACCGTCTGAAGCTAGTTCAGGTTGTTTCTCTTTCAGTCTGTGAGTGCAGCTCAGTTAACAAAGCCTCTGAGGACAAAGCTCTCTTTTTACAGTCTTTTTATGCCTGACCACTCCCTTTTCCCTCATTCTCTGTCTAGGTGGAAGGTTTTGTTAGTGGCATCAGCATCGGGAGGATGGTGAAGGAGGGCAGGAGAAACTTCTTCCGTGAGAGGTTGCAGCAGCATATCTGCAGTAAGCAGTGCGATATATCTTAAGGTGGGAAGAAGCAGAATTTGTCAATCCTACTGTAGGTGTGTGTGTCTGCCTACAATAGGCAAGGTACGCAGCAGCTCCCTCCAGAATCCCTTACTGAGGATACAGAAGAGGGAGGACATTTGAGCCTGCCTTATCACCTCCCCAAGTATGTTTTTTTTAAAAAAGATAAGTTTCACCACTAAAATGGAAGTCATTATAAAGGTAGAGGATGGGGAAAAAAAACATTGTCCTTGGATTTATTTTGGAAGAAGTCTTCAGGTGATCTTTAGAAGACTGAAAATGTTTTCACTGACTTACGCAAGGTTACTTGACCTGGTTGTTGCATTTCTCATGTGCATATTGTTAGCTTTGGGAAAAAAAATAAAGCTTACCGAACTGCTTTCTGTTTTTTTGTGGTGAAGGGACCTATGTCTATTCTTCCCGTGTTATTTCTGCCTTTGGTACCAAAATTTTGTATTAAGTAATGCCCAGGAATACATCTGGTTCAATAACAGAAATATACTTGTGCATTGGTATGGATGGTATGAGAGTGTGGCCGTACATTTGCTGGGCTGCCTCTTCTGTCAACACTTGTGAGCACTTACAATGGTTAGGGCTGGTATTTTCATTCCCACCCGCCCCCCAGGGCAGGGTGGATTATGGTATGGCAAAGCAGCACACCCAGTCTGTGATTGTCTTCTGAAGTACAAGAGAAAGTGGTAAAGTTCACCACTTGGGACTGTTTCCGTTGTTCTCTTTGCTAGAGGGAGAGCTGTAGCTCAGTCATAGAGCACATGCTTTGCATATAAAAGGGCTCAGGTTTAATTCCTGGGGCATCACTGACAGTTTCTGAGCTAGATGGACCAATGGTTTGATGCAGTGTAAACCAGCTTCCAACACACTCTGATGTGTAGAGGAAAACATTTGAGAACCAGCGCTTGGAAAAATTGCTTTTGTGGGGCTACAACAACTAGAGTCTCCAAGCTAGCATAGCTAGTGCAGGATTCTTGCTGATGCTGCCCGTGAAAGCAACTTTTTGAGTCAATCCAGTGCCTAAAATACTTGTGAGGAAATTGGACAGGCTTTCTTAAGAGGAAAGAGCTGGCTCTGAGCCACGTGTTTTGTTTGCTAATGTTATTTTAAGAAATGCTAGACAGGAACAAAAAAGAAATTCACAATATGATGGTATAGCTGACAGCAGTGTATGCCTGGAGTGGACAGCCTTTGACCCTCATATTGTTGGATAGCAACATCCATGAACTCTCACCATTCACTATGCTGGCTAGGACTGTTGGGAATTACAGCCCAGCATTTGGAGGACTAAATTTTGTTCATCTTGCGTGAAGTCTAACATTTCTACATTGCTAACAGAGAAAATAATCAGTTTTTGTCTCCTCTGTTACTGTTATGTGCTTTCAGGTCAACTCAGACATATGGCAACCGTATCTTAGGATTTTCTTGGCAAGATTTTTTAAGGGAAGGTTTGCCATTATTCTCTGAGGCTGAGAAAGTGTGACTTTCCCCATGGTCAGTTTTTGTGGCTGAATGGGGATTTGAGTCTTGGTCTCCAGAGTCCTGGTCCGACACTCAGACCGCTACACCATGCCGGCTCTTTTCCCCCCTCTATATTCTCTAGCAAATAAAATGGTGCTAGTTGTGTCTTCTTCAGAATGTTCTAGCTAATGCCATTTTCACATTTCTTTTTCTTTTTTTGAAAGGTGGATTCTCTGGTGTTTCCAAAGTATGACTCTGTGAGTTAGCTGTCTGCTGCTTTTCAGAGATGAATCTGTGGATTTCCCCCACCCACCCACAACATGTGGCAAAGGTAGTAGATAAAACTGTGAAGGGGGAATATGTAGCTCTTCCAGTATTGTTGGACAGAAACTTGCATTGCCCCTCAGTGTTGGGAACTGGGGCTAGGGCTGTTGAAAGTGGAAGTCCAAGCTGTGTCTAGAGAACACATATCCACTCCTTCCCCTTTTGTACCTCAGCTTGCTCTGCAGATATTTGTGCTTGAAGCTTCACCATGGAACAGAGCAGGTGTCATCCAAGGAGCCTTTCACACTGCATAGTTATAGCGTTTTGATTCCACTTTAATTGGTGTGGTTGCATTTAATGGAATCCTGGAGTATGACAGTTTGGGGAAACACTGGCTCTCTGCCTGAGAATTTAAATATCCATTCCTAAACTATGAACCCCAGGATTCCATGGGATGCAGCCAGGACAGTTAAATTGGAATCATAGTGCTATATTTGCCTAGTATCAAAGGGCCACTGCTGTTTGGACAGACCTCCCTCTGCTTAAGCAGGGTGGTTATTAGGATTGGACAATTGTGGCAGTTTGGGGGCAACTTTTCATGGAACCAAAATGATGGAGGTGTCCCCCTGTAAGCTATTTATAGGTTTATACAGTACTGGACCCCCTTGGACGCTTCCATGAGTTGCTTTGGGCAGAAAAATGGTAGTAAACTGTATCTGCTGGTCCTTTTCAGTGTTCCTTCAATATTTCATAGATGAAAACTGGGACATGTGAGTCCAAGCAACATCAAGAGTGTGGTCAAGATGGCAAAAATTAATAAGGCGGAAGAACACACAAACTAGGACAAGCTGCAGTAGTTTGCTTCTCCCTGAACCTACTGGGAAGGGCAAGATTCCACTCCCTGTTCTTGCCCCATGTGTTTTGAGTGCAAATTACTTTTGTGCTTTGAACTCAGATTGTATTAATTGAAGTCAGCTGAAGACAAAGGAGGAGCAGAGAGAAACAGACATTTTTTAAAGCAGGTGTAAAGGTAGGATAGTTTAATTGGGACTGTTTCTGCCAATTCTGGACAGTTGCAGTGTATGTGTTCCATTTTTGCCACCCTCTCTACCACTTTTAGCAGTCTCTGAGGCCCCCAGAGGCAGAAGACATTTCCCTGGATCGTCCTCAGTTGTCCGCTCCTGGTTTAGACTCTAGTAACTCTGCCCCACCAGCACATGGAGGCATCAGCTGGCACAACAAATAACCGTGATTTGAAGACTGCAGTTGTAGAGGGCCGATTTTAAAAGCTGCTAACAGAGCTCAGGTGAAGCTGCAGACTGCTAATGTGGGCTGACAAAGCCTCGAGGCCCGCGAATAGTCCAGAAAAAAGGACCTCAGCTGATATATTCTAGACCAGTGGGTCTTAACCTTTTCTTTGTTGGGGACCCCCAGTGAATACAGTGTGTTGCCAGGGACCCCCAAGACTTAACTCAATATTTAAATATTTAACTTTTGATTTAACTATTCAAATACTTACTTACTAAAGGCTTCTGGCAACTAGGGCCATTTCTGCCCTAGATTGTGATAGTGCTATTATTCCACTTTTTTTTTTAAATTTATTGAAATGCATAAAAGAACACAGTGAGTGGAGAGATTACAACAATAAAATTGTACTTCTACAATTTTTACAAGTATTCTTATCGTATTTACTTATATATTCCAATAACATTTAGCATTTCCCTCCTTCCTCGCTCCCCCCTTCCTCCCACCCCCTTCCCGCCCCCTCCTCAAGAAGTTGGAGATTAGGTATCTGTTCCTTACCCTCTAAAATTCTCTATATCTAATAAATCTGAATGTCCCGAATTTCCCCTATCTTCTTTTATTTTCTGTACAAGTCTATTATATCTTAACAATTACTTATTAATTGCTGAGAATAAAAATATTAACAGAGAGCTTAGTTATAAAGCATAAAACTTGAAATTGTCGATTTCTAATACCTATCCACGCTTATTTTCATAGCCATATCTGTCGTATTCTGATAATTAGCAAAGGACTAGTAACTGATTTGATTATTTCCTGTATTTTCCTATAGTGGGAACATAAATTTTCATCTCTTTTTAAGATCCTTTAATCTCAGAGGCCCCTCCCTAAACTGCAAACCCCAGGATTTTATAGGATGTTGAAAGTGGAATAATAGCACTATAATGGTCTAGTGCGGAAATGGTCTTGGATTTAAATCCCCACTCAGTCACTGGGTATCCTTGGGCAAGTCACATTCTCTCAGCCGCAGAGGAAGGAAAGGAAAAAAAAACCTGTGATAGCTTCACCTTTGGGTTGTCATAAGTCGGAAGTGACACACAGAAACAGGAAGGCACACAGAAACAAAGTTCCCTTGACAGGGGAGGTTTTTTCCTAGTCATCATGTCTCTTCCCTTTGAAAACTGACTTATGGTGACGCTAAGGCTGCTTTATCATAGTGGTTTTCTTGGCAAGATTTGTTGCCTTTGCCTTTCTCTGAGGCTGAGAAAGTGTGATTTGCCTAAGAAAACCCAGGAAGGTTCCTTGGTTGAGTGGGGATTCAAGCCCTGGTCCCCAGATTCGCAGTTTGAGGTGTGCGTAGCTGCCTGCTGCTGCGTCCCTTGGCGTCTGCACCCTCTGTTGCTGCATCCCTGACAGAAGGGACATGGAGGCAGATATACCTGTGCACCCAAACTGTTCCTTGTTGGCAAATGAGGGAGCAGTTTTGGCATCTGCACCTCCCCCCGCAGGTCTTCATGGACCCCTTGTGAGGGCTCTGTGGACCCCCATGTAGGAACCACTGTTCTGGACTCTTCTAGGGTCTACAACAAAACAACTCTGGAATTTAATTTTCCAGTGTTGGCTAGCACAGCCTTAGAACATCTTTCAGTTAAAGTGCCCGAGGCAAAAGACAAGATGTAGCCCTTCCACTCCATGGAGAGATGCCCAGGGGGTTGGCAGTTAGAGCTTTCTGTAACAGCGAGGAAGGATCCTTCGCTATGTGTTCTTTATTTTTGTGCAGTTAGTACAACGTGCAGTTATGGAAAAATGGTACAGTTTGAAAAGTGATAATGTATAGTTGGAAAGATGGGATGGAAACCAGGGATATTAAGCATATAAATGACGGTGTTCATTGGGCAATCTTACTAATGACAAGAGAAACTTGGTTTTGGAGAGATCAGTTTTGGCAATACAGATTTGATGGGTGAGCAGAAATGGCTCTTGCCCTGGTGTAGGTAGCATCAAGGTGGAACTTATCCTGGTGCATGAGTCATTAGAATCTTCTGTTAGTTCATGAACTAAGATGAGGAGAGGCTGGATGGCCTTCTCTTGGGAGTGCTTTGATAGCATATTCTTGCCTGGCAGAAAGTGGTTGGATTGGATGGCCCTTGGGGTCTCTTCCAACTCTAGGATTCTGTGATCATGTTCGCAGGGCATTCCAGTATCAAATAGATTTTACATACATGGTCTAACCAAAGTGGAAGATCTGGGCCACTGCTTACTGGAATTTGGGTTGTATTGTAGTCCAGGAGAACACTATCTCCTTTTTAGAAGGAATATGAAGAATTGGGGGTGGGTGGGTTTGAAGATGCACTGAATTTTCTTCTGCATGTTTCTAACCAGCTGGTGACATAGAAAGCTTTTTGCTATCTGCCTAGTTTAGGAGGTGGGGAGGAAAAAGCGTCTTATGAAATAATTAATTTAATGAGTTCTATCTTTTCACCTCTCCTTCAAAATAGTGTATAGTTTGTATATGCAAAGTAAATTTTACATAGTTTGTTTATATTTGATATGGTCTGACTTATTCAATAAATTTTACTTGGTACAAAAAATACTGTGTTTTTCAGTGCATTTTCTTTTTTACTTTCTGCAAGGCTATTGATCAGGCCTGTTGAAATCAAAGAGAAGAATAGATGCCCAGGAGAAGCTCGTGGCTAGCACCTTCAGTGGAGGAGGAGACAGCAAATCCTTACTTGGCGCCTGTTGGCCAACAAATAACAATAGTGCAGGCAGCGGTTGAGAGAAGATGCACACGTCCTTGAGGTTCACAGGTGCGGTTAGGGTGGGAGTATCAATAGGAGATATGTAGATGGAGAAGTTTCAAGGGGTCCCAGGAAAGATCATCTCAGCAGATGTCATCAAGCACAAGAAGTTAAAATATGATTTTTGAAAATATTTCTGGATGTGTACATTAGCATACATGTATTAGCCAGACTTTTGTCTTTTCTGACACTATATAAGTGACTACCCTAGAATGGATTCCTTTTATACACACCTGAGAAAGTTTTGCCATAATGGTAAGCCATTTTTTTAAAGTTATGTAAGAATAAGATTTAGGTCGTTTCCGCACTATACTGTTATAGTGCTCTTATTCCGCTTTCAACACCCCTCCTGAAACGGCAAACCCCAGGATTCCATAGGATGTTGAAAGTGGAATAATAGTGCTATAACAGTTTAGTGTGGAAATGGTCTTTAACACTGTCATATAAAACTTTGAGGTCTCTGTAGTCTGGAAGTTAGATAAGAACATTGCTGTCTCTCTTAATCAGGAACAAAACAGCAGCAGATGTCAGATACAGCTAAGTCTAGTGCCACCTAGTGACTAAAGTACATGATGGCACTATCCACATACCCATCTTTAGAGGATCTGGCTCCACTGTGTTTCTGTGGGTGGTGATGTCCAGAGAGACATCATATAGCAATGCAATATTCAGCAGGAAATTTTGAATCTCTGTATCAGGAGCCACAGAATACTCCAGTCATACCCATTGCAGAGTGGGACCCCAGTGAGCTGCTCACAACAGAGGCTGATTAGAAAGAGGCAAGATCACAGTAAGGAACCACAGGGATGTACTGTGAAACCTGCTTTGGGTTTACTAATCCATTTCTGGTCCCAGCTAGAAGAGACGCACTGAATTTAGTATAGGTTGAGTATCCCTTAGCTGAAATGCTTGAGACCCAAAGCATTTTGGAATATCTGTATCTATATATACATAAATTACAATACTGTTCGAGATTTCCAGGGAGTCCACAAAGGAACAAGTGGGAGCGTTGCAGCTGCTGTTTTGCATCAAGCACTATGCTTGGATTCTCACTATTTCACAGGTCTTCGCATCTCTCTCGAGCCTCATGTCTTGTTTGTTCATTACTTGTGTTGTGTATGAGATGTGACGCAGGAAAAACACTGAGGATATGGAAACCGAATGAGCAGGAGTGCCACAGCTGCTGCCTCAAAGGCGGAAGCAGGTGGCAGCTGACAAAAGTTTTGGTTTTTGGAGGATTTTGGAATTCTGGATAAGGGATACTCAGCCTGTAATGGTGTGTCAACACTAAGAAAATCTCATTGATTCAAGGGTATTCTCTAGTTGGATTTAGGTTGCAATTTCCATGGTACAAAAGTATGGCTTCATAAACTCTTGGAAAATGTCTCAAGTAATAATCCAAGAACATCCTAGCCATGGTTTTGGGGCTTTCCAGGCTCTTCATAGGAGCTGGTGAGGATCAGGAGGAGCAGATGTACCCATCACCAGTGGGGGCTGGTAATCTCTGTTCATTGGTTGGTGAATCCAGGCTGGGTTTTAAACTTTATATGAAGTCCCGAAAGTGGCAACCTCTATCCCCAAAATAGGTTCTGTGCTGGAACTCCTCTAAAGGTCAGACTAAAACCCAGAACAGACTCACTGCCCAGCTGCTCTGGAAATCCCCCCAAGAACTACTTTTGATCACCAAAGTGTTGGGAGAGGGAATCTCTACCAGGAATGCTCCCCACAAACATCTTCATTCAACATCTTTTCTCAATGATTTAGATGAGGGAATAGCAGGCATTCTTATCAAATCTGCAGATGACACCAAATTAAGAGGGATAGCTAATACCCCAGGGGACAGGATCAGAATTCAGAATGACCTTCACAGATTAGAGGGCTGGGCCAAAACTAACAAGAATTTCAACAGGGAGAAGCGTAAGGCACTACTCTTGGGCAGAAAGAATGGAATGCACAGATGTGAGATGGGTGACATCTGGCTTGACCATAGATATGAAAGAAATCTAGAAGAGTTAGTAGACTACAAGCTGAATATGAGTCAGCAGTGTGATGGGGCAGTTTAAAAAGCCACCTCTGGGCTGCTTCAATAGGAATATAGTGTCTAAGTTAAGGGAAGTGATAGGACAACTCTTATTCTGCTTTGGTCAGATCCCACCTGGAATGCTGTGTCCAGTTCTGGCACAGTTCAGGGAGGATATTGACAAGCTGGACCATGTCCAGAGGAGGGTGGTCAAAATGATAGAAGGCCTGGAAACCAAGCCCTATGATGAGCTGCCCCTCCTAATTTGGTGTCATCTGCAAATTGGATGGGCATGCCCACTATTCCATCATCCAAATCATTGATAAAGATGTTGAATAGTACGAGGCCCAGGACAGAACCCTGTGGCACCCCACTAGTTACTTCTCTCCAGGATGAAGACGAGTCAATTGTTTAGGGGGTTGCATTTCCCTTCCTTTGGGGCTGAGAGAGTATGACTTGTCCAAGATCACCCAGTGGGATTCCATGCCAGAGTAGGGATAGGAACTCTGGTCAGCAGAGTCATACTCCGACACTCAAACCACTGCCCTACACTGGTGTTACAGTGCATTACATTAACTGAAATGGGATGTAATAAAGGGACGTGTCATCATAGCTACATCTGACATCTACAGGAATGGGCAAACATAGTGCTTGAGTTTAGCTGTGCAAATGTACTTCCCGGACAGCTGCAGAAACCTGCTTTTAATATCCTGCCTTTAAGAGTTTTCCAGACGAAAACCATCTTTCCTTGGAGTATTTCCACTAGATGGCAATGGAGAATTACTTTTATTTTTTGTCAGCCTGGAGCCTTAATTGGAAGGGATGATGCAAATTGTACTGTCAAACCAGAGCCTTTTTAAAATTATTTCTATGGCAGCGTTGTTTTAAATAAGGCAGCAAAAATATGATTGCAAAACAATCTTAAATCCTTTTGAAAACAAAGCTAAATGATGGGCTGACTGGAGCGTGTCGGAAAGTGCAAGCCAGGAAGATGGCTGTACCTTCGCTTTGGTTTTGGTTACAGACTTGGCTACTCTTTTTCTTTTTTTAATTCAAATTACTAATGAGTATGTCTGTCCAATGTATTTGAGTCTTTTTGGATTAACAGAGATATTTTAGACCAGTAACTTTTTGCCTTCTTACGAGCCCACCCATATATGAAAAAAGGACCCTTCCTTATCTGGACATCCCCAGCACTGGGGCCATTCTGGGCCGTACCTGAGGGCTTGTACAAGTTTTCTTTTAAATTACTGCCCAATGTACAATTTATATCTTTGGCCCACATTTTTTTCCATCCACCCATGTGAACATTATGCCCAAAATTTTGGACCCACCTTATCCTGTACTCTTTTATTAAGTTCATCCTCAGACTCTAATTTCAAAAGTGATTTATACACTTTTTAAATTATATGGTCATTGTCTGTACAGAACTCTAAGTAAAACTCGTTTTCTACAACCTCTGTGGCTGCATTTCTTTTACCTTGATTAACTCTGCCCTTAAGTTGCATATCAGCAAACCAGTTAATATCTTTGCCTTCCTTAAAGAGCATCTCTCTTGATTCAAAACTCCAGTTGTCTCGTTCAAAGTACAAAAGATCATCTACACCAGCAAGCGAGGCTGTCACAATTAGAAGCAGAGCCTCTGTCATAAATCCTTGCCACAGCCTTGTTTCACTGGTGAAAGAGGGCTGGAAACCTCCTCCTCCTTCTGCCCCAACAGACCTCCTTCATCCAATGTGGCCCCTGGCTTTTAAGGGGGACTTGAGGGACATTTCTGACTTATGGCGACTCTAAGGCATACCTATCATGAAGGTTTCTTGGCAAGATTTGTTCAGAGGTTTGGCACCATTGCCTTCCTCTGAGGCTGAGAGAGTGTGACCAGCCTAGGGTCACCAAGAGTGTTTCTGTGGATGAGTGGGGATTTGAACCCTGGTTTCCCAGAGTCCTAGTGCGACACTCGAAACACTACACCACACTAACTGCCATGGCTCCGTCCTATGGAATCATGGGATTTGTAGTGTGGTGGTGTACTTAGAATCCTTTGCTAGGGATCTCGAGATGACTTTACCCTGAAAAACCATGTCTTCCAGTCAGAGTTGGCACTCCTACATTAGATGGACCAAGGATCTGACTCAATGTGAGGTGGCACCTTAAAAACAAAATTTTTGAGAACTTTGAATAAACAGCAAACGTATTTCAAAATATCCAGTCCTTTATCATTCATTATATTGCACATTCTGCCAAGCAACTCAGTAGGACTTCCTCTCAATCCAATTGCATATTTTGCAGGAGTGAAGGAATTTATAATCTAAATTGCCCAGATCTTTTATCATGCCTTCCCTCTGTCAAATTATATATGTCAATTTAGGAAGATTTTATATATTAAACCTGACTTTTCTGAAAAAGATTCCATATGACTTATAACAAATTAGGCCAATAATTCAAATAAAGGATTTTTTTTTATAAAAAATTGGAGATTGGTATTTTGATACTCTCCATATTCCACTGGTACACCACATATTCCCTCTGCAGCTAATGAGACTCATTTGCTTTCATCCAAGAGCCTCCCAGAAATACAGGGAGCCATTTTATACAGAGCTTCAAAATTATGGATTATACTCCCCAGCCAATATTTGTCCTGGTTTGGAGAATTTGGAGAATAGTTTGGAAACTTCAGCAGGTCCAAAATGCGGCAGCCGGGTGTTGACCAGGGCAGGTTACAGGGCTCGTATAACTCGCCTCTTGAAACAGCTTCACTTGCTACTTGTCCATTTCCAGACAGAATTAAAAATGCTGATTATGAATCAGACTATTTGAGATCCCCTTGGTGCTTGGAGGCAGTGGAACTCCCCTCCGCAAGAGGTCCAGTTAACCCCCTCTCAGCTCATTTTCCATTGGCACGCTAAGACTATAACCGTTTCCGCACTAGCCTGTTACAGTGCTATTATTCTGCTTTCAACATCCTATGGAATCCTGGGGTTTGCAGTTTAAGGAGGGACCTTTGAAAGTGGAATAATAGCACTACATAGCCTAGTGTGGAAATGGCCGTATTTATTCAGCCAGGCCCTTGATTGACTTTGAATCATATAGCAGAACAGTGTTGAAAGCAACCGTGTATTGTGTTATGTTGTGTCTTCTTAATTAAGTTTTATATGCATTTTAAACTTATCTGGTTTCAGCAGTATTGTTGTTTAATTGCTTTTTGAACTTCTGTAATACATCATTTTAGCTAGTCTTGGTTTTAAGTTCTTGTCAAATGTCTTGTAGTAAATAAATATATTAAAAATAAATAGTCCAAAAAGTAACTTTCTGAAGCTATATATTAATGTTGGGTGAGGAGTCATCAGTGGAACTTTTCTATAATTTGCCTTCTGTCATGGCTGGATGGGTTCCACTTGAAAGTTCCCCTCACTCCAGCTACCGGCAGCCTCAGTGCAGCCTATAGCAGGAAAGGGAAAATCTTCCATTGTGCTTAAACCAAGCTCCATGACCTGCTGAGCATGCTATTGAATGCCATAATAAAATATCAAGTGCCGGGGTCTGTTTTTTTCCTCTTCCCTCCCAGTCCCTTTTCTTTTCGTGCCATGTCTTTCAGGTTGTAAACTTCCAGGCAGAAGTTTAATTTCATATCGCATTTCTGATATTCAGACACTATTTTTGGTGAGGAGTGTGGCTGAAAATGAAAATCATCTGGATAACTACACTATGTATATATGGTGTACTTGCACCCTCTTATGAGCAGTGATGTATTTAAGTCTTTTACTCCAGGTCGCAAGTCAAGTCTCAAGTCTCTACCTTCAAGTCTCAAGTCCTTAAAAGATACTTTCAAGTCAAGTCTCAAGTTCAGGAGCCAACTTTATACCCCAACCTATATTCCAGAATTTCTGGACAGAGTCAAATAAAGTCAGTTTCAGTAAGTTAAGCAGAATTAGCCCTCCACATTTGCAGTTTTGCCGTCCGCAGCTTCGGAAGTGGGGAATAGGATCTTTATTACTCCTCCTTCCCAAAGCTGGAGGCTTTTGTGCAAATGGGCATAAAAGAGTCTGCAGCTTTGGCAGTGGGGAATAGGATCCTCCTTACTTCCCATTTCTGAAGCTGGAGGCTTTTTCAGAAGTGGGGAATAGGATCCTTCTTACTCCCCAGTAATAAAGCTTCAAAAGCTTTAGAAAGAAGGATCCTTCCTCCTCAAGCTTGCTGCCTAACACATTTGCTGTTCCCCTCTGAGAAATGCACCCTGCACTCTGAGGGCGAGTCTTCTCTTCTGCTCTTAGGAAAAGTTTTAGGGGGCTCCTCTGATATGCAGGGGGGACAGGTTGCTGAGAAGACCTCAAGTCCACCTCAAGCGTATTGCTTAATGCATTTGCTGTTCCCCTCCAAGAAATGTGCCCACACTTTGGGCTTGAGACAGGTTGTCCTGTGACCAGCAAGCAAAAAGAGATAGAAGCATTGCTCAAAGTTGTACGGTTTCTGCATGAACTTGTTACGTTACTGAACCAAGGGCAGCAAGTCAGTCGCTAAAAATATACAAGAATTGGGTTGAGTCAGTGCATCCTTTGTTGCTGAGTCGAGTCCAAGTCGAGTCACTGAAGCGACTTAAGTCCGACTTAAGTCCAAGTCAGTCAACCTGAGTCTACATTACTGCTTATGAATATAGGATGCTCACCCCAGTTTCAGAGCTTGGGAACTATAGTCCTCCAAAGACTAACGCCAAAATAAATAAAATAAAATAATAAATAAATATGGTCAGGAAGAGCAAGGACTTTGACTTCTCCAACCACCAATATAGAAAGGGACGGAACCAAACTTTTAAAGAATGCATTTATTTTCAGCAGTGGCCAGAAGAGTGTGTGTGCGCAGCTAAAACTTGCGTACCAGCTACACTTGTCCCGTGAGATGTCAGATCTGGCTACGTGCCTTGATTACATCTCGACTGGACTACTGTAATGCAGTCTACGTTGGGCTGTCTTTGGAAACTGTTTGGAAACTTCGGGAGGTTCAACACGCAGCAGCCAGAATGCTGAGTGGGGCGACTTATAGGGAGCATATAACTCCCTTGTTAAAACAGCTTCACTGGCTGCCTGTTTGTTTGGAGGCACAATTCAAAGTAGCAGTTATGATGTTTAAAGTCCTATATGATTTAGCTCCAGACTATATGAAAGACCATGGCCATTTTTGCACTAGACTGTTATAGCGCTGTGGTTCCACTTTCAACATCCTATGGAATCCTGGGGTTTGCAGTTTCGGGAGGGGCCGGCCGGCCCCTCCCGAAACTGCAAACCCCAGGATTCCATAGGATGTTGAAAGTGGAACCATAGTGCTGTAACGGTCTCGTGCGGAAATGGCCATGGTCTCCCCGTACAATCCTGCTGGAGTTTTAAAGTCTGGGGGGGAAGGCTTTCTCTTGGTCTCGCCACTATCCCACGGTTGCTTAGTGAGGACACAGGGGAGGGCCTTCTCAGTGGCTGCTCCCACCCTGTGGAAATCCCTTCTATGGGAGGCCAGCCTGGCTCGCTCCCTGTTTACCTCTTGCCGGCAGGCAAAAAACATTCCTATTTGAGCAAGCTTTAAATGTGTGAGCAGACGAACTTTTATTTTACTGGGATGCTTTATTTTTTAAAAAAACTTTTGCATGTTTTTGCAATGATTTTACACTGTTTTTATACGGCTATTTTAGTTGTCTTACATTGTATTGTAAAAGTTTTTTTTCTGGAAGGCCCGTTGGGTCACACTCTGGGAGAAAGGCAGATTAGAATTATAGCCGGCTCTCCACATTTGTGGGTTTGACTTTCATGGATCTGACTGTTTGTGAGTTCGCCTCCCACCTCCGGCACTTCTTTTCCAGAGGAACTGTTACCCTGCTTGCTGGGGGTCCCTTAGAGGGATTCCCAACGCCTGTAAAAATTGTCACTTGCGGGGGAAATTAGCTTTGAGCACTGCTTTAGCAATGCAAAGAGGGCAGGGTAATTAAGGATCTTTAACCCAATGTTTACGGGGTCAGGCTCAGTCAGAAATCACACAAAAAGGTCCAATGAATGAATTTATTGAGTAGTAATAGTTCACACTCACGCACACACGCACACACACATCCAAGGGCTAATAGAAATAAAGAATGGAAATAAAATAGAGAGATTGTTGAGGGATTCGCAGTTCGGGAAATACTGCACCTCCTCCTGAAGTCCTTTGGTCCAGGAAGTAATGATAGAACAGCAATTTAGCGAAGAGACGCTAGGGAGATGTGTAGCTGTTGGGAGGGGGGACTGGTCAGTTGGTATGACCGGGAGGCATCATAGTCATTGCATCGCCTTCCTCTCCTTGCCTCGATCTCTCCTGCCTAACTAGCCCAAAAACAGGGACGATTTGTAAGAAAAATTTACTTTGAAGGCAAATCCTTTCCTGGGGAAAACAAACAGGGACACAATAAGAAAAACACCTCCACACCTGGCATTTCTCGGAAGATAACAAAGTGTCATCTAAACAACAGGATCTTCCTCCACTTTGAGGCTGTGGTGTGGGCTTCTGGAGATGGATGTTATAAGGTTTTATTGCTTCCAGTGCCCAATTTTCCGGGAACACTTTTACTCCCTTCAAGCGGACCCCTTAAAGGTTAAAGGCCTTTTGTCCACCATGGGTTATCACAACATGAGGTCTCCTGTTGCTACATGACTGGGGATTTTACTGGCCTAATCTGGTTCTTTCGATCGTACAATCGTTATTGCCTATGTGCACATTCGGGTGACCTCTCTGGTGGGTTAGATTAATTTAATATCAAAGTTGTAGACCCCAGGACTGGGTTTACCAAGGAGACAACAGAACCTTCCCTCTTGGTGGCCCCAATCAGGCCGAACAGCCCTTTAAAAACCTGCCTCTGATCCTCCTCCTCTTCCACCAAACATGGCTGGCCAGCTAAGGATAGCTCGCACCCCGAATTCTCAGCAACACAACCCCTCTCCCGATGCCCCCCGGCATTCATGCAAGGAGATGGGCAGGAGAGAGGAAATATAGGGCCACCCTGCCAACGCATCCCCTTTGCCTCTTCTTTCCTTGAGACGGGTTGGACTCTGGGTGTCCGCTGGCCCTCTTCCCACAGATGCACACACACATTTTGATATTTATGATTTTCCCACTTTTATGGGAGTCCTGTGCCCCAACCCTTGTTAATGTGGAGGGCTGACTGTACAATAAAGAAACAAAGAAATAAAACCTTGTAGGACTTGCTAAGGAGATGACCCTATGGCCACAATACCAAATGCATGTTGATGGAATAAAGGGTTTTTATAACGGTAGAATGCTTTTTTTTTTTAAAGGCCACTTTGCTTTAATTTATAGGTTCATAGCAATGACCCTGTAATAAGAAAGATGCCCACTACTTCTTTGAAGACCTATTCATCATGCTTTGTTATTAAAAATAAAATAAAAGGCACAATAGGGCAGAAGATTGATTGCTTTTATAACATTTAAACAGAAATTTATTTTCCTTAAAAATGGAACAGTGGGCAAAATCTTTTTTTGCTTTGCCACGATTAACCCTGCTGAGCACCCGGTGGAATTTGTTTGCAGTCTAGAGTCAGCCTCTAGCCAACAGGACAAAATTGTATTGCTTGACTCTGTGATGTCAGTGGATAAAGCTGTTTGTTGTTGAAAAGGTTTGACAGCATAATGATGAAGATGACGATGATGATAAAAAAGACATTCTCCATGATATTCTTGCAAAAAAGCTAGTAAAATGCAGGTTGGGCAGGGCTACTGTTAGATGGATTTGTGATTGGTTGACTGACCAAACCCAAAGGGTGCCCAACAATGGCTGCTTTTCATCCTGGAGAGAAGTGACTAGCGGGGTGCCTCAGGGTTCTGTCCTGGGCCCAGGGCTGTTCAATATCTTCATCAATGACTTGGATGAAGGAATAGAGGGCATGCTCATCAAATTTGCAGATGACACCAAATTGGGAGGGGTTGCTAATACGCCAGAGGACAGGATCAAAATTCAAAATGACCTGGACAGATTGGAGAGCTGGGCCAAGGCTAACAAAATGAAATTCAACAGAGAGAAGTGTAAGGTCCTACACTTAGGTATTAAAAACGGAATACAGAAATATAGGATGGGGGACACGTGGCTGGATGGCAGTACGTGTGAAAGGGATCTAGGAGTTTTAATAGACCACAAGCTGAACATGAGTCAGCAGTGTGATGCGGCAGCCAAGAAAGCCAATGCGATTCTTGGTTGCATCAATAGAAGTATTGTTGGGTAGCCCTCCATATTTTAGTTATGGGATATGTAGTAGGAGTTAAGTAGCAGCTTGCTTGTAACAAGGTATGAGAACCAGAGACCATTAGGTAAACAAAGCTAGGAATGTAGTGATAAGTGCAGCCAGGCTACACCAGACACTTCAAGGTCTCTTGTGGGCAGGATGATGTATTCTTTGCCTTTTATGTTTTGAATTTTGCTAATTGCCTCCAGTTTACTCACTGAAGTCCTGTACGATGTATCACATTCCTAATAAATAGTGTTTATGCACTGTTATATTTGTGTGTGTGAATTCAGTTCCTGACAAGTATGGTGTCTAGATCGAGGAGGTAATGGTACCATTCTATTCTGCATTGGTTAGGCCTCATTTGGAATATTGCGTCCAGTTCTCGGCACCTCAATTCAAGAAGGATGTTGACCCGCTGGAATGTGTCCAGAGGAGGGCGACCAAAATGGTGAAGGGTCTGGAAGCCATGAAGCCCTAAGAGGAGTGGCTTAGGCAGCCAGGTATGTTTAGTCTGCAGAAGAGAAGGTTAAGAGGGGACATGATAGCCATGTTTAAATATTTGAAGGGATGTCATAGAATCATAGAATCGTAGAAATGTAGAGTTGGAAGAGACCCCCGGGGCCATCCAGTCCAACCCCCTGCCATGCAGGAACACCCTCAAAGCACTCCCGACAGATGGCCACCCAGCCTCTGCTTAAAAACCTCCAAGGAAGGAGACTCCACCACACTCCGAGGCAGCATATTCCACTGCCGGACAGCCCTGACCGTCAGGAAGTTCTTCCTGAGGTTCAGGTGGAATCTCCTTTCCTGCAGCTTGAATCCATTGCTCCTTGTCCTGGTCTCTGGAGCAGCAGAAAACAAGCCGTCTCCTTCCTCTGCATGGCATCCTTTCAAAGATTTAAACATGGCTATCATGTCCCCTCTTAACCTTCTCTTCTGCAGACTAAACATACCCAGCTCTCTAAGTCTGTCCTCATAGGGCTTGGCTTCCAGGCCTCTCACCATTTTGGTTGCCCTCCTCTGG
This sequence comes from Cyclura pinguis, assembly GCA_030412105.1. Classification (NCBI taxonomy): domain Eukaryota; kingdom Metazoa; phylum Chordata; class Lepidosauria; order Squamata; family Iguanidae; genus Cyclura; species Cyclura pinguis. Next base: position 5,898,618 of record CM059601.1, read on the forward strand.
ACCTGCTCCAGCCTGACCATGTCCTTCTTGAAATGGGGTGCCCAGAACTGGACACAGTATTCAAGATGAGGTCTAACCAAAGCAGAGTAGAGTGGTACCAGTACCTCCCTCGATCTAGACACCATACTCCTATTGATGCAGCTGAGAATTGCGTTGGCTTTCTTGGCTGCCGCATCACACTGCTGACTCATGTTCAGCTTGTGATCTATCAAGACTCCTAGATCCCTTTCACACGTACTGCTATCCAGCCACATGTCCCCCATCCTATATTTCTGTATTCCATTTTTTCTACCTAAGTGTAGGACCTTACACTTCTCTCTGTTGAATTTCATTTTGTTAGCCTTGGCCCAGCTCTCCAATCTGTCCAGGTCATTTTGAATTTTGATCCTGTCCTCTGGCGTATTAGCAACCCCTCCCAATTTGGTGTCGTCTGCAAATTTGATCAGCATGCCCTCCACTCCTTCATCCAAGTCGTTGATGAAGATATTGAAGAGCACTGGGCCCAGGAGAGAACCCTGTGGCACCCTGCTAGTCACTGCTCTCCGGGATGAAAAGCAGCCATCGGTGAGCACCCTTTGGGAACGGTCAGTCAACCAGTTACAGATCCACCTGACAGTAGCCCTGTCCAGCCCACATTTTACTAGCTTCTTTGCAAGAATGTCATGGGGAACTTTGTCAAAGGCCTTACTGAAATCGAGAAATGCTACATCCACAGCATTCCCTTCATCTATCAAGCTAGTAACTCTATCATAAAAAGAGATAAGATTAGTCTGGCATGACTTATTTTTGAGAAATCCATGTTGACTTCTCGTGAGTACCGCGTTGCTTTCTAAGTGATTAGAAACTGACTGCTTAATGATCTGCTCCAGGATCTTTCCCGGTACTGACGTCAGGCTGACTGGGCGATAATTATTTGGCTCCTCTTTTTTTCCCTTCTTGAAGATGGGGACAACATTTGCCCTCTTCCAGTCTGCTGGAACTTCTCTTGTCCTCCAAGATTTCTCAAAGATTATAGCAAGCGGTTCCGAAATGACCTCTGCCAGTTCTTTTACTATCCTAGGATGCAATTCATCTGGCCCTGGAGACTTGAATTCATCCAGTGTGGCCAGGTATTCCTGTACCACCTCTCTACCTATTTTGTGCCGCATTTCCCCTGCTTCCTCCCCTGCTCCCCAACCGCCAGGCTGAGCGCTTGTATCCTTCTGGGAAAAAACTGAGGTAAAGAAGATGTTAAGTAGTTCTGCCTTTTCTCTTCTCCCTGTTAGTAATTCGCCATCTTCTCTGCGCAGCGACCCTATCGTCTCCTTCTTTTTCCTTTTGCTACGGACATATTTAAAAAAGCCCTTTTTATTGTTTTTGATGTCTCTGGCCAGCCTAAGTTTGTTCTGTGCTTTAGCCTTTCTGACCTCCTCCCTACATCTCCTGGCTACTTGCTTAAATTCTTCTTTGGTGGTTTCCCCCCTCTTCCATTTCCTGTACACGTTTCTCTTAACGCTTAGCTCAGCTGAGAGTTCTTTACTCAACCATTCTGGTTTCTTCAGGTGCCTTCCGTTTTTCCTCCTTATTGGCACAGTTTTAGACTGTGCCTTCAGTATCTCCCTTTTAAGGAACTCCCATGCCTCCTGAACTCCTTTCCCTTTCACTATTCTTGACCACGGAATTCCAGCCAGCAGCTCCCTAAGTTTACAGAAGTCCGCTTTTTTAAAATCTAAGACGAGTGTCTGGCTACACTTATCTTCTCCTTCCCACTGAATGCCAAATTCCAACAGGGCATGGTCACTCCCCCCTAAAGATCCAACCAGTTCTACCTCATTAACAAGGTCATCCCTGTTGGTCAGGATCAGATCTAGAATATTTGATCCCCTTGTGGCCTCTTCCACCTTCTGGACCATGAAATTGTCTGCAAGACAAGCAAGAAACTTGCTGGACTTTGCTGTCTTGGCAGAGTTTGACTGCCGACATAGATCCGGGTAATTGAAATCTCCTATTATTACTGTATCTCTCCTTTTTGAATGCGCGGTCATTTGGTTGAGGAAGGCGTCATCAAGGTCCTCAGTCTGGGCTGGAGGTCTGTAGTAAACCCCCACCAGAATATCCCTATTGTTTCTCGCTCCCTTAATTCTTACCCAGATGCTCTCGGCCTGACTTTCTGGGATTAAGTCACGGATCTCTTCACAGGTGAAAACATCCTTGACAAACAAGGCTACTCGTCCTCCTTTCTTGTTTGGTCTATTTTTACAAAATAGGCTATACCCCTCTATTCCTACATTCCAGTCATGAGACTCATCCTACCAGGTCTCAGTGATGGCTATCAAATCGTATTTATTTTGTTGTACTAGGAGTTCAAGTTCATCTTGCTTGTTTCCCATACTCCGTGCATTAGTGTAGAGACACTTAAGTCCCCGGGCCCTTCCTGCAAGTCCTGTACTATAGTTTCTACTCCTCCTGCCACTGGCCGCTTGTACTACTTGTCCAATATCATTTGGGCCTTTTCCCCCTGAGCTCGCCGAGTCCTGGCCTTGAATAATATCGTCTCCCTCCCCAGTGGAACTTAGTTTAAAGACCTCTGAATCCTCCTTGCGAGATTGTTTGCAAAAACATTCCTGCCAAGTTTTGTGAGGTGCAGCCCATCCCTTGCCAGAAGCCCACGTTCATGGAAATTCAGGCCGTGTTCCAAAAACCCAAACCGTTGCCGGCGGCACCACGTGCGGAGCCAGTTGTTGACCTCTGCTATTGCCCTTTCCCTACATGCACCATATCCTTGAACAGGGAGGAGAGACAAAATGACCACCTGCGCACCAAGGTCCTTAAGCTTTGTCCCCATAAGCTCGTAGTCCTTTGCAATGTGGTAAAAGCTGCTCCTCGCAGTGTCATTGGTTCCGACATGAACCACAATGAGGGGCTTATGGTCAGTGGGCTTGACCAGCCTGGTTAGCCTCTCCGTTATGTGGTTGATCTTGGCCCCAGGAAGACAGCAGACCTCTCGACTGAGCTTGTCCGCTTTGCAAATTGCCGGTTCGGTTCCTCTGAGCAAGGAGTCACCAACAACCAGAACTCGCCTCCTCTGAGGCTTCTCCAGGGTTCCTCGACGAGCAGGTTCTTCTAGGACTGCCTGGGCATTCTGTTGAGACTGGGAGCGTTGATCTAGTTCCCGTTGCCGAAGGTGGATTCCTTCTCGTGGACATTCTGTTCCCTCCTCCTGGTGCTCCTCATCGTTCGTAAGGCCAAGAACGTTGAAGCGACTGTGTAGGTTGAGAGTCTCTGTTACCTTCCTGGACCTTCTGCTCCTACGTGTGACATTCCTCCAAGCCTCCGTTTCCTGGCACAGTGTGTTGACTTCCTGATCTGGCAGCTCCTCCGCGCATTCGGTCTTCTGGTACGTCTTCTCTGCCCTATCCAAAAACTCCTCCCCTTCCCTAATAAGATGAAGATTAGAAACTCGTGCCTCCAGCTGGCAAACCTTCTCCTCCAAGAAAGTCACCAGCTTGCACTTGGCGCAGGTGTACCCGACAACATCTTGTGGCAAGAAAAGGAACATCCCACAAGTGCTACAGGTGACCATGGCAGCTCCCTCACCTTCCATCCTTGATACTACAGAGAGTAGTACAGGAAGGAGTTCTAGAAAGAATAACTGGGCTTTCTTTCTGAAATTCAGCTGTATAAGCTACGTCTACTCTACTGATTGTGAAGGGTTAAACTTGGAGGATTGAAGTAGAGGACTTCAACAGTGCGCGCCTTTGGTGCGCGCCGTTGGGAACTCCTAATAAGACTCCTCCCCCCTAGATGGCTCCTCCCCCTCGTCAGTCAGACCATGTGCTCAGGGAGAGCACACGGTCGGCACAAGGAGACCTAACAAAACCAAGCAAACAAACAGACAAACAAGCACTGCCCCACAAGCCTGTAAACACACCTGGTCTAGGATGTCTTCACAGACCCAGCTCCCCCTCTGCTCTCTGCTCTGGGGAATGTGCTGTCATGTCATCCCTTAACTTTCTTTTCGTCAGGCCAAACCTACCCAGCTCCCTAAACCGCTTCTCACAGGGCACGGCTTCCAGACCCTTCACCATTTTGATTGCCCTCCTCTGGACACGCTCCAGCTGGTCAATACCTTTCTTGCATTGTGGTGCCCAGAACTGGACACAGGATTCCAGGTGAGATCTCACCAAAGCAGAATAGAGGGCTGTTATTACTTCCCTTGATCTCGATGCTACACCCCTATTGATGCAGCCTAGAATTGCATTGGCTTTTCTTTCCAGATAGGCTTCAGGTGTCATCCGATTGGGATAAAATCGGCTAACATTGTGATCCTGAAGCCAATGTATCGTACAAGTGACTTCCAAGACCAGAGCTGAGATTAAACATGGAGCTGCTATTGTCCTTTACTGTCAAGTTGACTTTGACTTTGGGCGACCCTGTGAATGAGAGATGTCTACAGAGATCATCAGCTGCTCCACTCAGGTCTTGCAGATCCAGGGCTGTGGCTTCCTTTACTGGATCAATCCGCTTGCAACGCGGTCTTCCTCTTTAGTTGCTGCCTTCCACTTTACCAAGCATTATAATCTTTTCCAGTGACTCATGTCACCCCATGATATGTCCAAAGTACAGCAACCTCAGTTTGGTCAACTTGGGTTCAAGGGAGAGTCCTGGCTTGTTTTGCTCTAGGACCCATTCATTTGTCTTTTTAGTAGTCCAGCCATTTCCGCACGAGGCTGTTATAGCGCTCTGATTCCACTTTCAACATCCTATGGAATCCTGGGGTTTGCAGTTTAGGGAGAGGCCTCAATGCCCTTCTAAAAGTGCAAATTAATTTGTGGGAGAAGAGCTTTCTTTGTAGACTTTGTATCACAATTAAGGAAGCCACACTTTCAAAATGAAATCTCTCTGAATTACTCCTCCAGTTTGCTGGGGTAGCGTTAATTTTTCGTCCAGGCCTATGTGTCACCCATCTTTCCGAAACAAAACAAAACAACCACGGGCAATCTCCATTCTCATGGTGGCCAAAAGTAATGGAAAAAGGAAAAAAAAAATCAATTTACTTGTTTTTAGATTTAATTTGGTTTTATACGTGGAAGTGTTTTATTCACTGGTCTTGGTTTTATCTTGATTTCTGCACTACACTGTTATACTGCTATCATTCCACTTTCAACCTCCTATGGAATCCTGGGACTTGCAGTTTAGGGAGGGGCATTGAGACTTCTCAGCCAGAGAGCCCTTTGGCCTCAGTAAACTACAAACCCCGGAATTCCACAGGATGTTGAAAGTGGAATAATAGCACTATAACGGTGTCGTGCGGAAATCGACTTAATACAGTGGACCGTCAGTAGCCGCTGGTGTTTGGTTTCCAGGATGCCCTGTGGATACCGAAACCTGTAGATGCTCAAGTCCCATTATGTAGGATGGCATAGTAAAATGGCCTCCATTTCATAAAATGGCAAACAATTCAAACATGTTCTGGAGAGAGCCTGAGGATCTGTGAAATGGCAGGAGGCTACATCAGAATTATGCCTACACGTCAATGTAGAGCTTGGCATGTGGCAAAATCAAGGTTTACCTTTTGGAATGCTTTTTTTCCTGAATATTTTCAAAATTTTCCTTGGCTGGTTGAATCTGTGGATGCAGAACGCATGGATACAGAAGACTGTTTGCATTCTATTTCTTTAGTTGTTGTTAATACCGTATTTGCCGGCATATGAGACGCACCCCATTTATACATCAGCAAATACTATTTGCCGTATTTGCTGGCGTATAAGACTCACCCCATTTTCAAACAGTATTTTGGGGGGAAAATGTGAGTCTTATACGCCAGCAAATAGGGTATTTATTTGTATCGTGCCATGAACGTACATGGAACTTTACAGAATAAGATAATAGAAGAGACAGACAGCCCTGCCAAAGACGTACATTTCAATTTTTTTTTTTTAATATGAAAGAAAGAAAAGAGGGGAAAGTGGATTGTATTCTCCTTCTGTTTTATATATTTTTAACAGATTGTACTTTGTTAAGTGGGTGGTTTAAACATACAAGGAATAAGCAAATGGAGTTAAGATTTGCTACTTTCTGTCATCATCAGTAGGCTGAAACGTCGGGAAATGGCAAAGATAATTAAATTGTTGAGTGTGCTCTGACATCCAGCCGAACACAAGGACCCACCATTTCGGATTGGTGTTATGTGCCTTCACATCAACTCCTACTTACGGAGACCCTCTGTCAGTATTTTTTTCCATGGGTCTGCCCTAGCTGGGGCTAAAAAACAATAGGAGAGGCTTAGGGAACTAGGTATGTTTAACCGGACAAAAAAGAAAGTTAAGAGGAGACATGATAGCCATGTTTAAATATATTTTTTATAATACTTTTTATTAAACACTATATGTATGTATGTATATGTATGTATGTATGTATGTGTGTGTGTGTGTGTATATATATATATATATATTAATAAAAAGTATTATAAAAAATATTTAAACATGGCTATCATGTCTCCTCTTAACTTTCTTTTTATATCTATATCTATCTATATCTATATCTATATCTATATCTATATCTATATCTATATCTATCTATCTATCTATCTATCTATCTATCATATGTAGGCATAATTCTGATGTAGCCTTATATATATAAAATACATTCAATAAAACATTTATATCTCATCAAAATATCCAATGATTCTTCTTCCAGTCCATACTAGAACCAAATATTCTTGACATTGTAATTGTACTACACACATACATTCATCCATTTAATTGTTTGTTTCTGAAAATTCTAGTCTATCTATTGTTTTAGTTTTAATCTTTTCAGCCTTCTTTACATTCTTTGTTAAAACAGAATACACTTTTTCAATTTCTACTAAGTCAAATAAATAATTTTCCCTCCTTCGTTGGAGTGTGAACTTCATAAGTTTGTTACCCCAATAGCCGTGTTTAAATATTTAAAGGGATGTCATGTTGAAGATGGGGCAAGCTTGTTTTCTGCTGCTCCAGAGACTAGGGCACGGAGCAACGGAATCAAGCTTCAGGAAGAGAGATTCCAGATAAATGTCAGGAAGAACTTTCTGACGATCAGAGCTGTTCAACAGTGGAATACGCTGCCTCGGAGTGTGGTGGAGTCTCCTTCTTTGGAGGTTTTTAAGCAGAGGTTGGATGGCCATTTGCTGGGGTGCTTTGAGTGTGTGTTCCTGCATGGCAGCAGATGGCCATTGTGGTCTCTTCCATGTTTCTATGATTCTAGGATTACTATGCAATCCTTTCTATGCTTTTACTCCCAGGCAAACTGAGTCGAGTAGGCTTATTTCCAGAGCTGAGTGTACGGCAGCCTTCCCCAAGATGGCGCCTTCCAGCTGCTGTGGAACTACAGCTCCCATCATCCACAGAGGACCACCTGCTGACTGAGGATGAGGGGAGCTACCGTGCAACACCACTCTGGAGAGTGGACCGATTGGGGATGCAGTCTTAGAATACCGAATCTAACTCAGGGATAGGTAATTTCCCAGGGGTTAGGGGGTCGCATTGCCTCCTAGGAGATCTTGGAGGGCTGCACCACTGTTGCAGTCTCTAGGGAAAAAAAAATTTTTTTTGGTCTCCATATGCTTGAGGTCCATGAGGAGTTTTTTTTTTTTTACAACTGGAATGATTCAGAAGTCTCTTCTAGGAAAAAAGAAAAGAAAAGACCTTTCCTGGGTCTAAATGGCATGGGGGAGAGACAAAAAAAAAACCTATCAAAAATTTCCCCACAATCCCCTAAGGGGCATTTTTGATAGGTTTTTTTTGTCCCCCCCCCCATGCCATTTAGACCCAGGAAAGGTCTTTTCTTCCCCCCCCCCAATTTCTGCACGAGGCTGTTATAGCGCTATGATTCCACTTTCGACATCCTATGGAATCCTGGGGTTTGCAGTTCGGGAGGGGCCTGCCGGCCCCTCCCGAAACTGCAAACCCCAGGATTCCATAGGATGTTGAAAGTGGAATCATAGTGCTATAACAGCCTTGTGCAGAAACAGCCCTAGAAGTGACTTCTGATTCATTCCAGTCTGAATCAGTGACTCCTGAATCATTCCAGTTGTAAAAAAAAAAGGCTCCTCATGGACTTCAAGCAGCCCTGGAGGGGGCAAAAAAATGGCAAAGTTGCCCCCACACTATCTAGAAGGCAATTGGGGATAGTTTTTTTTAAAAAAATTGACCCTTGGGGGCTCACAAGCCACATTTTGTCCACTAAGAGTAGGCACAGCGCAGTCCTTGGTGCCACAAACAGGCTCCAAGGCTGTTTTTTGCAGGAACTCCTGCCCTGTTAACCTTTTTAATATTTTTAAATAAAAAACATCTACCCATTTTTCAAGACCAGTGTTTAACTTTCAACTTACAGATTTAGCAGAGATGGACAAACTGTCTGGTTTGATTGGGGAAAGATCATTAGTGACGTTTCTTAAATACCGGAAACCCCTTACAGACTTTTTGTGAAAAAAAGAAAATGATTTGGTAACTTTTGGTTTTGGGGGTTAGAAAGAGTAGGCTATCAAAAGAAGGCAACATGCTGAAATTCTGGATAAAGAGGTATGAATAACTGTACATATATATAACTGTTGAAAGGAAGATTGGAAGTAAACTTTTCTCTTCTTTCTTTCTCTTTTTCTCTTTTGATTTTTCTTCTGCATTTATTAATTTTTATTATATTGTGTTTCAGTTCTCTGTCTTCCTTCCCCCCCAATCTTTTCAATTCTTATTTTTTTTAAATTTTTTAAATCTTTTTAATGAAAATTGTTTTTTTTTTAAAAAATAGCAGTGAACTTTTGGCCATGTCTGGATTTTTTTTTCCTTCATCTTTTTGTCAGCCATTGCATGCCCCAGAGGGCATTCTGGCACAGTTGTCCATCCCTAATCTAAACATTTGCTTACACCACATAGGAAGGGGAGAAAAAAAAGCATGCAAAAGAGCTTCAGACTTGCTGAATGTGTTAAGCATGTATTTCATGCGCTGGGCAAAGCATAATTGATGTAAATCTTCCCTCCCATACAAAATACGACTTATTTATGAGACAGCAAACAAACATTGGTGCTACCAACAAATATTAAGGTCTGTCTTCTAGCAGCCAAGGCATACCGTCGGAGTAAATTCTCTGCTTTATTAATACCATAGATCACTTTCAAAATCATTTTCTCTCTCCCTAATTGGCCCTCGCTCGTTAGCCTAGCAAAATGACAGTGCCTGGAAGCCAAGGGGAGTGGCGGTGAACTTGCCTCTCCGTTTCTGAAGCCATGACCTCATCCAGACTAACAGTAATAAATGGCTTTTCATTAAGGCAGCTACTGATCACACTAGCCAGACACGGGGCTGATTCAGATACGGGACCCAGGCCAGTCTGGTCGATAACTTCCACCACAGGCACTTTTTCTGAAAGTACCTGCTCCCTGCAGTGGTGTCCTCAAGGTAGGGCTTTCGACAAAGATGCCCACAGACCCGCTATGGGGTATGTGGCCCCTGCTGCTAGGCAGATGGGTTCTAGAATCCTTATCCCCGCTGTCAGGCGTGAAATTTGGTGCTCTGTAATTTGCTATAGAATGTCAAGGTCAGAGACCCGGGTGGCGAGCCAGCCCAGAGAAGGGAGTGTGAGAGCCAGCAAAGTCCAGCCAGGAGGAGACGAGCAAGCACTTTACACAAGGGAGTTCATTTACCAGAACGTCGAGCAAAAGCCATAGTCAGAGTTCCAAAAGCCAAGGGTCAAGAGTCCAGAGATCAATTCAAAGTAGCGGGTGCCGGGAGCAAGGAACAGGCAAGAGGAGGGCTTGAAAGAAGTTTGCCACAAGCAAAGGAAAGCTTCCAGGCGGGCAGTTATATAGCCCAAGGCACAGGTGTGGCTAGTCACCGCTTTTTGAACTTCATCAAGGAAGCCTCCCTTTGCTCAGCTCTCTTGAGTCTCCACCTTGTTTGTGGGCTGATTGGCACAGGCTCCAAAGCATCTTCAGAATCGGATCCTGGTTGCCCTAAAGGAGCAGGCAGAAGGACGTCCACACCTGCTGGGTCCATGGCAGCAGGGGAGCTCTTGAGCTGCAGGACTCTCTCCAGCCAGAGCCACAGGGACCGACAGCTGCTGCTCATCCTCAACAGCTCTGACCGGGGCTTCAGTTATCACATAGAATTGATGTGTATTAGCAATTAACTGTGATATTAACTGGCATTTTAGACACTTGTAGCTCATCGATCAACCTTGCTTTAGAATTGTTTAGTGCACGTCAGCGATCAGCATGTACGAGCGTAGGGCATTGCTGTCGTAAAAGATGTCTTTGGGAATGACCCAGGAAGTTGTCTGGAACACACAGACTTAAGAATGTTAAGAGTCAGAGAGAATGTAACACGTGTACAAGCTGTGACTCTGCTAATACTGATGCATGAATCTTTTCTTTTCTGTAAGCATTCTTTAATATAAACATAAAAATGGTATAAGAAGGGAAGCCTGAAAGAATAAATTATCCTTCCTATCTTTCTTGGATGGATCCTTTGGCCAAAGTTGTGTGTGTGTGTGTGTGTGTGTGTGTGTCTTTCTTTCCTTCTCTTTTCTACCTTCCTACCTTGTGTTTGAGGGTTCAAGTCAGCTCTGTGTCCACCTGGGGATACAGTGAGGTGTGGCTTGTTTATCCACCGCAACACCACCATGGCTAAGCATTAACAGGTGTCTAGAGGGGTAAAAAGTGTTTTGTGCAATAGGTTCGGCAAGATAGTTTTGCATTTGGCTGGTAGTTCAAGGACAGAACTGACAACGGCAGAGACAGTCCGAATCAATCCTTTGTTGTCCTGCTTTTTCAGCTGCTTTTAAAATGTCCCAGTTTCTCTTTTCTTCTCCCACTTTTACTTCTGCTTATTTCAGCTGCTGCAAACTGCATTAAAATGCAGAAGTGGTTTGTGCTAACTTGGTGAGAGGAGAAAAGAAGGTAGAATTTTGCCCTTTCCTGTAGGCTCAGGCAAAAGTAAACTTCTGCCACCTCTCATAGGTGGTAATAATTTCTGCCATCCATAGGCTGGGATTGCATAAGTGTCCTGGCCGTGCGTGTCCTGTTTTTCACCTGTGAAATGTTGGAGGGTATCCAAGGATAAAGAGGTGGCTGGGAATAGCCCAAGAGAGTAAACTTTACTATTAGGAGCTTGCTTGTCTGCATAATTGCTGGGATGGGCGATGGATCACGCTTCCTCAGGTCAGTTTCCTTTGTTTGGTTCTGCCCTGTGTAACTCCACGGATCCATCTTCTATTGGTTTTGGATGAGGAGAAGTGAACCTCAGCCCAGGCGTCCCATTATCCAGCTACAGAATTCTGAAGTGATGGTCTTGGGATGGTCTGGATAGGATTTGTTGTTTAGGGTGCTGATCGTCCTGTTTGTTGGGAGAGGAAACTACAGGCCATCAATTTAAGGACTGTAATGTGTCCTCTTCTGCAGACTACCTGCTGCATCGATTTACTACTGATCAAGAACTGTGTTCAGTTCTGGGCATCACAGTTCAAAAAGGATAAGGACAAGCTGGAATGTGTCCAGAGGCGGGTGACTGAAACGATAAGAGGCCTGGAAACCATGAAACCCTGTAAGGAGTGGCTTAGAGATCTTGGTATGTTTAGCCTGGAGAAAAGAAGGTTAAGAGGGGGCATGATAGCCTTGCTTAAATATTTGTAGGCATGTCATGTTGAAGATGGAGCAAGCTTGCTTTCTGCTGCTTCAGAGACTAGGACATGGAGCAATGGCTTCACATTACAAGAAAAGAGATTCCATCCAAACGTTAGGAAGAATTTTCTGATGGTAAGAGCAGTTTGACAGTGGAATATGCTGCTGCCTCAGTAGAGTGTGGTGGAGTCTCCTTCTTTGGAGGTTTTTCAGCAGAGGCTGGATGGCCGTCTGTCGAGAGTGCTTTGACCGTGACTTCCTGCGTGGCAGGATGGGGTTAGACTGGCTGGCTCTTGGGGTCTCTTCCATCTCCATGATTCAGTGAAGCTGACCTTATAGCCGTGATGCAGGTCAGTTTCTGGAAAAACAAGGAGATGGTAGGGCCGCGTTCAAAACGGTTTCTTTTCTCTTTACAACAGCAGAAAACCACAAGTCTCCCTCTCACACGCAGAGCCCTCTGGCTTCTCTCTTTGCCGAAGTCTATGTTCCCAAATCCAGGCCACTCTCTCTGACCAGCTGTAACAGTGGGTAGATTTCTCTTCTGCCCTCCTCTAGGCTTTCGCTGAGGAAACACCCCTCTCGCTCAGCTCCCTTTGACCGAATGAGAACTGGCTGAAGGATTCACCCTTAGCCCTTGAAACTCTGACTCTTCTGGAAATCTCTCTCAACCAAACCAATGTGCCTGCTATAAGTATAGTTTCACTCAGCTTCAACCCCTCTTCCCCACTAAGGGGGCTGGGTTTCCCTCTGGAGCCGCCATTCTGGTCGCCCGGCAACCTGTTGCTGGGCTGCTTTTCTACCACTCAGGAGATCACTCCCTCTCTACTCCGTCACAAGTACTGTGTAGATATATTATTATAACACCGTACCCTTTGACAGTCCTGATCTGGCAGGGACAGTTTCAACATTAGCATAGCCAGTGGTGCAGAATGATGGGATCTACAATCCAAGGACGTCTGGCAAAGGCCATATGATCTCTGTTCTAGTGAATTGCTCTGCCTCAGTCAGTGTTTCTCCTGTCATCCCGAACAACTTTCAAAATCTGTTATCTGGAGCAGTGGCTGGATGGAAAGTTTTGCCATGGTGTTGATGCACCATAGGGGGAAGAATCATAGAGTTGGAAGAGACCCCAGGGGCCATCCAGGCCAACCCCCTGCAAAGCAGGAACACCCCTCAAAGCATTCCCAATGGATGGCCATCCAGCCTCTGCTTAAAAACCTCCAAAGAAGGAGACTCCACCACACTCCCAGGCAGCAGATTCCACTGCCGGACAGCCCTGACCGTCAGGAAGTTCTTCCTGAGGTTCAGGTGGAATCTCCTTTCCTGCAGCTTGAATCCATTGCTCCTTCTCCTAGTCTCTGGAGCAGCGGAAAACAAGCCCTCTCCCTCCTCTACATGCCATCCCTTCAAATATTTAAACATGGCTATCCTGTCCCCTCTTAACCTTCTCTTCTGCAGACTAAACATACCCAGCTCCCTGAGCTGCTCCTCGTAGGGAATGGCTTCTAGACCCTCCACCATTTTGATCACCCTCCTCTGGACACACTCCAGCTTGTCGATATCCTTCTTGAATTGAGATGCTCAGAACTGGACACAGTAGTCAAGATGAGGCCCAACCAATGCAGAATAGAGTGGTACCATCACCTCCCTCAATCTAAACACCATACTCCTATTGAAGCAACTAAAAACCGTGTTGGCTTTCTTGGCTGCTGCATCACACTGCTGACTCATGTTCAGCTTGTGATCTACTAAGACTCCTAGATCCCACGTACTGCTATCCAGCCACGCGCCCCCCATCCTATATTTGTGCATTCCATTTTTTCTGCTTAAGTGTAGGACCTTGCATTTCTCTCTGTTGAAATTCATTTTGTTAGCTTTGGCCCAGCTCTCCAATCTGTCCAGGTCATTTTGAAATTTGATCCTGTCCTCTGGCGTATTAGCAACCCCTCCCAATTTGGTCTGATCTGCAAATTTGATCAGCATGCCCTCCACTCCTTCATCCAAGTCATTGATGAAGGTGTTGCATGGCTCTGGGCCCAGGACAGAACCCTGTGGCACCCCGCTAGTCACTAGAGGTTTAAAGAAAGGGGGCTACTGCGGGAGGATGTGGTTTCCTGTACCCTCTGTCCCCAATTTTTCATTCTCCAGTTGGTGCATTTCACTCTCCCCGCTAGTCAATTTCACAGCCCAGTTCTTCCGCCAAGAGTCCAACACCATCTTGAAATACCTGATGGAGGAGGGAGCAATGGGGGCGATGGAGAGAACTCGCTGGGCTGTGAGCAGAAACAGGCTTATCATAATTGAAAGCTGACAAACAGACCAAGAAAACATTGTACCCCCACCACCGCTTCGGCCTTTAATATCAATCCTGACTTCCTCCTCCTTTTTAAAATAAATCCTGGCTGTATCAAAGCAGAACGCGGTTGTCCCCGAAACCATTCGGCTCGTGCTTCACTGGTTAGAAGGCGATGAGGAGTTCATCTTAATTCCTGCAGAAAGAGACAGACTGGGGGGACTGGGAACTAATTCCACAGATAAGTTGCAAAGGGACTGCATAACCGCTTGGGAAGGCGATCCTGAGGACACAGCAGAAAGCCAGAAACACGGGAGTCTTGCATCAGTGAAAAAGGAATGTGCAGCAGTATCTGATGGCTTCAACATGAGGGTGTAGCTACGGGGGAGAATGAGGGCAATGCTCTCCTCACATAAGAATTCAGCCCCTCCAAATGACATTTTTCTTCCTTTCCCAAATTTGTAGCATTGCAGTAACTTCAAATTTCAGTGGAGAATTGAGATACACAGTCAGCCCTCCACATTTGCAGGTTTCACTTTTGTGGATTTGATTATTCACGGATTATTTGCTGTCACCTCTGCTGCCTCCCTATGCCATTTTTTAATAGGGACTGTAAGCCTTGTGAGACTGAGAAACTGCGAACGAGGCTTGTAAGTCCCTCTTAAAAATGGTGTGGGGCAGCAGTGGAGGTGGCAGGAAGCCCCACCAGCCCCCGACTTCTGCCTTGGGAAGGAACCCAGAGGCCTCAGAGGAATCCATGGTGGGTTGAATATGAGGATCATACTTTTTTGTGTGTTAAATATGGCTTGGGAGAGCCTAGAGTTTTTCACTTTCATGGGGGTCCTGTGCCTCTAACCCTAGTGAATGTGGAGGGATACCGTATAGTTTAGACCAGTGGTTCTTAACCTGTGGTCTGTGGACCCCTGGGGAGGGCATGATGTCCTCACAGGAAGTCCACAAAGGCTTGAAGAAATGTTATGAGCTTTTACTGTTAGAAAGAAAGAAAGAAAGAAAGAAAGAAAGAAAGAAGGAAAGAAAAGTGGTCATACACCGATCCCAAACAGCAGGACTCTTTTGCCAATGATAGAAAACATTTGTATGAAGTTTCATCACAATATCTCAAACTATTCAAAAGTTATGAAAATAACTAGCATATATACCCGGCATTGCCCAGGATTTTATTTTCTCATAGGTGGTACTTGTTAGAAGCATTTGAGATCCTGTGTCTCTAATTTCCCAAACTGTCTTGTCCAGTACCTGTAACTTTTCCCCATATTCCCCAATCCAATCTGTATTCAGTTATTAACATACAGAGGTTGGGTTCCTGAGGGAATACACTGCCCTCCTCCTTGCAGCTAGGCCTCATCTCCATAGCAACCAGCCTATTTAAGACAGGCCCAAGAGCTTTCTGGCCGAGAATTCTAGAGGCCCCTCCCTAAACTGCAAACCCCAGGATTCCATAGAACAGGAGGGTCAAACTCAATTTCATCTTGGGCCACATCAGCATTATGGTTGCCCTCAAAGGGCTGGTTGTATCTGTAAGACCATATAAATTTATCTACTCATTTATCATATTACATAATGATATTTCTGCCCCCCAGGCCCTCTCTGTGCCTCTTTCTGCCCCCCAGACCTTCTCTGTGCCTCTTTCTGCTCCCACCTCCCCATGGCTCTTTCTGCCCCTCTGCCCCTATTTGTTCTTAGTGAGCCTGATCCCTATGTTGTGGGCCCCCGGCTACTGGTATTCTAAAGAGGGGCCCAGCAACCAGCGCTCCCCATCTACTTCTACTTCTGACTGCTCCTTTGTCCAATTGTCGTAAGCCATGCAGGGCGTTGCCATGGTAACCCACAGCTCTGACGACAAGAATTGGACAGAGGAGCAGTCAGAAGTAGAAGTAGATCGGGAGTGCTCGTTGCTGGGCCCCGCTTTAGAATACCAGTAGCTGGGGGACCCGCAAAGTGGGGATTTGTCTTGCCAGGCGGAGGGAGTGCTGCAGCTGCAGGAGAGGTGCGAGGGCCACGTGAAGTGGCCTGGAGGACAGGATTCGGCCCGCAGGCCTTGTGTTTGACACATGTGCCATAGAATCTTCTCAGGCAGCCAATCATATGAGGTCTTCACTTCACACAGGCAAAGATACAAATTTTGACTTTTATATAGTAGATTGTTTGACAGAACAAAAATGTACTTGGCACTTTCACCTTCTCCATGTGGTGAGAACATGCAAGAGAATGGTGCTGAGTGTCTGAGAGAATATGACATTTCTTGCTACCATGTATGTAGCCAGTGGCTGTCTTAGTAGCTGCACCAGACTCTACTGTGTGCCTTTACCTATTTCTGCCTTCCTTTCAAATCTGAAGAGCCTTGATGATCAACTTCAAGTAAATATGTGATGCACTTCAGGGTTTTAAATCTTGAGTTAAGTCTTGGTGGCCCACAGCATCCCTGTGTAGAAGGTTCCAGGTTGAATCTCCCCCATTTCCTGGTAGGTCCAGGGAAGAGGCCTGCTTGGAACCCTGGGAAGTTGCTGCTGCCCATCAGAGTGGACAATACTGGGATAGATGAACCAAGGTACTGACTCCTTCTTTGTGCAGAAGATCGCAGGTCCAATGCCTGCAATGTTCAAGTTATACAGTCCACCCTCCACATTTGCGGGTTTCACTCTTGAGGACTTGATTATTCACGGATAATTTGCTGTCACCTCTGCTGCCTGCTTAGGCCATTTTTAATAGGGACTGCAAGCCATGTGAGACTGTAGCCATTTCCACACGGGGTATTTGAAACGGTGCAGTCCGTCCTCCAGGGAGGACGTCTGCACCTGGGAGCGGACTGGGTCTGGACCACTTAATGTAGATCCGCACCTCAGCCCGCTCCAGAACGACCCCAAGTGGTCGTCCAGTGTGCTTTTGAAAGACCGGAAAAATCGGGTCTTTCAAAAGCACGGAGCACGGAGTGCGCCACTGCGAGCCTGCTCCCTTGTGCAGATTCGCAGGCGTGCACCAATGTGAGCCTGTGCTCTGCCGGGGGCGGGCTTTAGGCTGCAGACCCTCGACCAACTGGAAGCCGCCATTTTCGACGCTGGAGCAGTGCGGAGCGATGAGCACGCACTGCTCCGGAGCAGCCTGTACCGGACCGGGGAGCCAGAAGATCCGGTAAGTAGGGGCGCGGGGCGATTCCCTCGCCCCATGCGGAAATGGCCTGTGAATGAGGCTTGTAAGTCCCTATTAAAAATGGTGTGAGGCGGCAGTGGAGGTGGCCATAAGCCCCACCAGTCACCCTCTTCTGCCTTGTGAAGGAACTCTGGTGCCTCAGAGGAGTCCACGATGGGTTGAATACGGTGATCATACTCTTTTGTGTGTTAAATGTGGTTGGGAGGGCCTAGAGTTATTCACGGTTTTTCCACTTCCATGGGGGTCCTGTGCACCCTAGCAAATGTGGAGGGATAGCTGTACTAGGAAAAATTCTGTTCCGAACTCCCCAGAGCTGCTGCTGTCAGTCAGAGTTGGTAATAATAGTCTAGATGGTCCAAGGTCTGATTCAGTATAAGGCAACTTCTTATGTGTCTATGTTCCTTTTAAGTCACTGGAACCATCCAGGAGACTCTCTGTCCAAGAAATTCCTAAGAAGAAAAGTTAGGTCAGGCTCATAAGAAAAAATCCATAAAAAACACCCCACCAAAGTACCAAAGTGAAACCATTCTCCTGCACTTTCTGAGGCAATGAAGGATTCCACATTACACATTACCCAAGTTTCTGGAAGACAGGAACAGAATTCAAAGGGACCTTGGTAGAGTAGAAAATTAGGCTGAAACTAGTACAATGCAATTCAATAGAAACAAAGGCAAAATTCTACATTTAGGCCACAAAACCCAAATGCACACTTAAAGGATGAGCGATATACAGCTCAGTAGTACTACCAGTGAAAAGGACCTTGGGATTACTGTTGATCATAAGCTGAAAATGAGCCAGCAGTGTGACGCTGCAGCAAAGAAAGCATATTTTAGCCTGCATTAGCAGAAGCAAAGTTTCCAAGATATGGAAAGCGGCGGTCCCACTATATTCTGCACTGGTCAGCATCATCTGGAGTAGTGTGTTCAGTTCTGGGCACCTCATTTTAGGAAGAATATATACAAGCTGGTGTGGGTTCAGAGAAGGGCAACAAGGATGATAAGAGGTGTGAAGGACAAAACCTTTGAGGAAAAGTTGAGGAAATTGGTCCTGTTCAGCCTGGTGAAGAGAAGATGGAGCGGGGACATGACTGGATTCTTTAAGCATCTCAAGGGTTGCCACCGAGAGGGGGCGGCAGGTTTGTTCTCTGCTGCCCCAGAGTGTGGGACGCTACAGGATGTTAGATTTTGACTGAACATTAGAACGACCTTCTTGACAATAAGAGTGACAAAGGAAACACTTAGCTGGCTAGGTGGTGGGGTCTCTTTGTCCGGAGGTCTTCAAAAAGAGGCTGGAAAGCTGCCTGCTGGAGATGCTCTAACTGGATTTGCTGCACTGAATGGGGAGTGAGACCCCTTCCAGCTCTACGATTGTGTGATTCTTTGGTGCCTCCCCCGCCTAATTACGGAGGCATCTGTCAGTCCTAACAAAGTCATTAAGAGCAGTCACAAAAGTGCCATTGAGCAACAAGGGAAGAAAAGCAGCCGGAATGAGTTTTGTCAGGGATTCAATAAAGATAATGAAAGGTTATTAACACAGCCAGTCTCTGCCTCTGTAGAGCTACCTGGGGAGGCCCTGTTAATATCAACACAGGCTCGGGGAATCGCAAGTGGGTGTGTGGGTGTATCCTGATAGCTGAGATTTCAGTGGAGGCCGGTGGCTGCCATGTCATCGGGCACCGTAAGTGCGCCCCAGGTTTTAGGCTGAACTGTAACGGAGCTACCTGAGGTGCTGAACCAAAATAGGTTCGACCGCTTGGATAGCTCATTCAGAATTCAGATGAAAACTTGGAGTGGATTCACTCCCCCACTGACGTGGAATTTGCCACTGTGGGATTGAAGGCCAGCCCTAACGTTAGGCAGAGGGCGGTGATCACCTCCACAACTTGGAGATGGTGGCGCTTTCTGGTGGTTCCTCATGAATCCTCCAGCTACTCACTTCTGTTGGAAAGCCATGCTCACCTGGATGACCCTGGTGTCTCAGACATAGTCAGTTCAACTTCTGCATGCCAATTGGAGAGGGTGGAAGCGCCATCTTGTGCTGTTCCTCAGGCCACAGAATGTCTTGGGGCATCCTTGCTGGATCTTTTCTGCTGGTGGTGCAACTGAAGTGGAGCCCTGGAGTGTTATCTGCATTACACAATAACAGCAGTTTGATAGTATGGAATGGATAGTATGGAATCTTGGGATTTGTAGTTCCATGCCTTAGAATTGTCTGCTGGACAGTTCCTGTGCCATTGTTCAGAGGAGAACAATAGAGCCTTTTGGCAGAGAATTCTAAGTGTCTTAGCTCGTGAGAAACCCCAGGATTCTGTAGCAGAAAACCATGAAAGTGGCATCAAACTGCTATTAACAGAACAGAGTAGATCTATTCTTCCTTTCTGTGAAAAGCATGCGCCTCACCCTTTTCTTTTCCCTCCAGCTGTCAGGGATGTTGATGTAACTTTGCTGAGATAAGATAGGACTAATATTGCTAGGTTTTCAAAAGAGCAATCAGGGACAGTCCAAATTCATGACATACATGACATAGGCCATTTCCGCACGACACTGTGATAGCGCTATTATTCCACTTTCAACCTCCTGTGGAATTCTGGGGTTTGTAGTTCACTGAGGCCAAAGAGCTCTCTGACTGAGAAGTCTTAAGGCCCCTCCTTGAACTGCAAACCCCAGGATTCCATAGGAGGTTGAAAGCGGAATAATAACGCTATGATAGTGTAGTGTAGAAATGACCATAGAATCATAGAGCTAGATGAGATGTCAAGGACCATCTAGCCCAACTCCATTCCGCTGTGCTGGAAAACACAATCAACAGATGGCCATTTGGACAATCAGAAAGTCGCTATTCATAAGCTTGTGTTCTACCTAAATGTCAAATAAAAATATTGCTTTCAGCTGTCACTTCTCTGTGAACTTAACATATTGTCTTCATTCATAAATTACCTGATGGACACATTTTGGTCTTTACAAAGGGCCCAAATATACAGCATTTTTTGGCACCTTGTTCAGTTAAAGAACACTGCCAATGCTATAAGAGACAAGGTTTCTGCTGCTCAAAGAATGAACTTCCCTCATAATAAGGGACACCTTGCAACCCTAGATAGGACGCAAGTACCGCAATCTCGTCTCTTCCAAAAGTCCCCATCGTCTAGACCAAATCTAACTTTTGCTTTAAGGCTGTTGGATTAAATCCAAATAATTTTTTAATCTGTCAGAAAGAGCCACTGATTTTTTTTTTTAAATAAAAATGTCACCCCCATCTCAAAAAAAAGTCCAATGTGCTCCTCGAAATGCGTGTGGCGCATGAAATCTTGCAGGGGTGTTGGCTTGAGGTGCAAGATGCCACGGCCAGTCCCCAGAAGAGACTCACTCATAAGCGATTTCCGTACGAGACTGTTATAGCGCTATTATTTCACTTTTGACATCCTATGGAATCCTGGGGTTTACAGTTTCGGGAGGGGCCGCATGGATTCCATGCGGTGTCCATGCGACGTCCCAGGATTCTATAGGATGTCAAAAGTGAAATAACAGCGCTATAACAGTCTCGTGCGGAAATGGCCATAGTTTCAAAAGTGGGCGATGATGCTAATTATCAGGTTTGTTTTTGTTGTCGTGTGCCTTCAAGTTGTTCCTGATTTCTGGCAACCTAAAGGGAACCCACTGCGGGGTTTTCTTGGCAAGATTTGTGCAGAGGGGTTTTTGGCTTCGTCTATGAGGCTGAGAGAGTATGACTTCACCAAGGTCACCCAGTGGGTTTCCATGGCTGAGCAGGAATTCAAATCCTGCTCTTCAGAGTCCTAACTCAGTGTTCAAACTACTACACCACACTGGCTCTCAGTTATCAGACAGAGAGGGAAATACTCTGCCCAGAATCCTGTTAGGGCCAGTGGTGTGTTATAGCCTGGATTTTAAAAGAATTGTCCAAGGTGCTGAACCTATTTGGGGGCTAGGGCTCAGGACCTTAGATAGATCCTTTAAAGTTCACACTAAAACCCAGAGCAGATTCACTCTTCCACTGATTCTCATCCTGATCTCTTGGCCCTCACATGCCTTAGGGCCCTTTCACACTGTATCATTCCAGCACAATGATTCCACTTTAACTGCCATGGCGACATCCTATGGAATCCTGGGATTTATAGTTTGGTGAGATGCCAGAATTTTCCAGCCGAGAAATCTAAAGGCCCCTTCCTAAACTGCAAATCTCAGGATTGAGTAGGATGGAATCAGAGCGGTTAAAGCGGAATCACACTGCTAAAATTGTACAGTGTGAATGTGTCCTTAGTGCTGAATTCCAAAACCTAAAATTGTGCTCTTGTTTATCCCTGAACTCCTCACAATGAGGCTGGACTTCTTCTTTTATTTGAAACAGCCAACCCCGGCCTCCATCTTTCTAGCTGCCAATAGCTCAAATGCAATTAAAAGCCAATAATTCCTACGCAAATAAAGCCAACTTGGAAAGGGGAAATGAAAAAACCCAAGTAATCCCCCAGCCTAGGAAATAAGCGAGAGGAACTGAGCAGCGGAGGAACACTGAGGACCTAATTAAATCCATTAAGCTCAAGGTTGTTGCTCCCACTTTGCCGCTGAAGATGCCATTCGAAAACAGTTTTCCAAAACCTCGGCAATTTCTCCTCCAATCCCGTGCTTGCCCGAGCTGAGAGAAATGCATCAGCCGGCAATCACACGCAACAAAGCTCCTCTCCCGTTACCACTTTGTAATCGTTGTGCCGGCATTTGAAGTTCACCTCTGGGACTCCGAGGCTCATTCCAATTTCAAACGAAGGCAGAAAACGAGAGGGACAATTCTGGCTTCTGGTCCAGGTAGACAAGGAGAGAGGCCACCGTGACTGAGAGAAATTCTAGAGTCTAGAGGAAGGTTGACCAAGATGGAATAGGGTTGCCAGGTGGGACGTCTTTTGTTTGAGGGCCCCGCTGGCAGGTGTCCCTTATTATTAGAGATGGCCCCTCTTTGAGGGTTGGAAAGCCTTTTCTTTTATGCAGATTGAACAAGATGCCAAAGAAAGCTTGTATTTTGGGGTGTGGGCCCTTCACAAAGGCAGAAACATAAGCACTGTGTAATTTAGGAATGTGGACGATAGGTTTGTTTTACAGAGAAACACAAAGCTAAGTTAACTGAAACCAATACATCAATTTAGTATTTCAGGAGGTATGATGTACGGGATAGCTCTGAGTCCAAAGAATTAGGCTTAAAGATTTCAAAAGCTTTATTCAGGAACATCAAAGAAACGGCAGCACACCTTGGCGTTGCCAAGACTAAAGATCTGGCTCTGCATTTGTGGAGCGGTCTTCCTTTGGCATCAGGAAAGTGTTTGTGATGCCAGGCAGTGGCTGGTAGAGGAGGAGGAGGAGGATCAGAAGTGGGTTTTTAAAGCACTGCATGGTCTGATCAGAGCCGCTGAGAGGCAAGGTGCCCCCAGGAAACAAACGCTTGTAGGGTGTGTGTGGGGGCTGAACCTACACTTGTGAGTGACCTGGGCCATTTCCACACTAGACTGTTATAGCGCTATGATTCCACTTTCAACATCCTATGGAATCCTGGGGTTTGCAGGCCGGCCTCTCCTGAAACTGCAAACCCCAGGATTCCATAGGATGTTGAAAGTGGAATTATAGTGCTGTAACAGTCTAGTGCGGAAATGGCTCTGTTTTCTGCTGGCAAGAGTCCACTGGGACATTATCAGTTCCTATCCGGTTGTTACCTGCTTCTTCCTCAATTTCTGGCTGCTCTGCTGGGCAAATTTGGTTTTGCACACTTGCCCACTTTTTTGTGTATGCAGTATAATCACATCTGCAAATAATCAAATCCATGGAAGTTAAACTTACGAAAGTGGCGGGAGGACTGCATTTCAGGGGAAAGCAACAGATGACCACTTCGTTTACAACCTCTTTCAGACTATGGTGGTCGAGAGGGGGAAGAATGTGTTTTTGCAGCCCCCGACTCCCTTTCCCGACAAAATGAACACGGTGAATGGCCTCTTCTGGAACCTTCCAGGAAGGAAGGCTGATTTTTTTAAACAGGATGCAACAGCCCCTGAACATCCTACCTGCCTTCTTTTTTTCCACATCAGGAGGCCTTTCATGCTATGCAATTCTGGCACTTGGATTCCACCTTAACTGCCATGCCTATGTCCTATGGAATCCTGAGGTCTGTAGTCCGGGGAAGCACTAGAACTCTCTAGTGGAGAATTCTAAAAGTCTGCCTCTAAACTACAAATCCCATCATTCCATAGGATGGAACGACAGCAGTTAAAGTGAAATCTTAGTGCCATAAACATATGAAAGGACCTCAGGACCTCCAGTTTTGCTTTCTTGTTTGGCTTTCTCTGTGTGTCTCTTAGAGACTCTCAGGAGCAGAAAATATACACCTGGACTCACCTGTGTGATCCAAGCCAGGTTATGGTGTGGCTCCTAAGATTCTCCGGTTGTTGTTTTTGTAACTGTTGTGTGTCCTCAAGTCATTTCCCACTTACGGTGACCCTAAGGCAAACCTAACACGGTGTTTTCTTGTCAAGATTTGTTCAGAGGAGGTTTGCTATTGCCTTCCTCTGTGGCCAAGAGAGTGTGACTTGCCCAAGGTCGCCCATTGGGTTTCCAGGGTTGAGCTGGGATCCAAACCCTGATCTCCGAAGTCCGATATTCAAACCACTATACCAAGCCAACTGCCCTGGATTCCTAGTTGGTGGCCTCCAGTTTCCCTCTGCAGAAGTTAACTCTGCTATGGCTCAGTTCAGAACTCAATAGGTGTCCATGTGAGGAGGCGGGGTTATGCAAATGAGATGGAGAACCAGCCAGGAGAGCAACCATGGGAGGCAGATGAGGGTACTATAGTTTCTAAGTTGAAGTAATTATCTTTTCTGCCAGTAGGTGGCAGTAGAGCATAAGAAGAACCTTGACCGCTCAAACCAAAAGTACTACATAGTCCAGCATTCTGTTTCCACCACAGTGGCCAAGCAACTGCCACTGGCACTTGCCTGCTGATGTTCTCCAGGAACTGGTACTCAAAGGTGAAAGTGGAGTTCTGGGTCTGGTTTTGCACTGGCGCTAATTTTGTTTGCATTTAGTGATGAGAGGAAACGTAATAGCCATTAAATTGCAAAAGTGCTTTCCCCAAAAGGTGCAAATTTCACTCCACGCTATTCCTTCTCGCACCTTTTGGTAAATTGCTTCTTGAATCTGAGAGTCAAATGGGCTGGTAATTATTGCACATGCCTGGAGGAAACCTTGCAGAATAACAAATAAGATCTTAAAGAGAATTGAGGCAATCGAATAGATTTTGATAAACGTGTCCTTAAATGACCACGGTGGGGATTTATCTCCTTCTCTGGTTCCCTCCTCAGTCTTTGGGCTGCTGAGAAAATATTATTCTCATGGTCCTGCTGTTCTTTACCTTCCCCAGTGGAACTCAAGGTGCTGTTTTAAACAATAAAAGTTGACATTCATTGATAGTTCAGATCAGTCCACAGAAATTACAGGCACAGAAAAATTAGTTTCACCAGCTATCTGGTCTATAAATTTACCTTTAAGGGATTTATTTATTTTTCTTCAAAACAAAATATACACTTAACCACATTTGGGGTTGTGTACTTCTAAGTCAATTCCAATTTGCGGCAAACCTATCGTGGGATTTTCTTGGCAAGATTTGTTCAGAGAGGGGTTGCCCTTGCCTTCTTCTGAGGCTGAGAGAATGTGACTTGTCCAGGGTCACTCAGTGGTTTCCATGGTATGTAGGGATTTGAACTTTGGTCTCCCAGAGTCCTAGGACCTTTCCACACTAGGCTGTTATAGCGCTATGACTCCACTTTCAACATCCTATGGAATCCTGGGGTTTGCAGTTTCGGGAGGGGCCCACTGGCCCCTCCCGAAACTGCAAACCCCAGGATTCCATAGGATGTTGAAAGTGGAGTCATAGCGCTATAACAGCCTAGTGCGGAAAGGGCCCTAGTCTAACACTCAAACCACTATGCAGTATTCCTTGTTTAAAAGCAGAGGCTCAGGGGACACAGACCCTGTTCTGAAGAGAAATGTCTGCCTCGAGGTGAAACAAAGCTAGCTGCAGCATTTTTGATGGTTGCGGTGGAAGGCAGGGGACCCTTGGAACACAAATATCTCAGGCGGGGGTTTCTGCTCCTTATGTTTGATGGGGCATCCAGGACCATAAAGTTTCTCTTCATCACATTATAGTGGAGTCATAGACCTGGAAGAGACCCCAAGGGCCATCCAGTCCAACCCCCTTCTGCCATGCAGGAACACCCTCAAAGCATTCCCGACAGATGGCCATCCAGCCTCTGCTTAAAAACTTCCAAAGAAGGAGACTCCACCACAATCCACTGAGGCAGAATATTCCACTGCCGGACACCTCTGACCATCAGGAAGTTCTTCCTCAGGTTCAGGTGGAATCTCTTTTCCTGTAGTTTGAATCCATTGCTCCATGTCCTAGTCTCTGGAACAGCAGAAAAAACAAGCCCACTCCCTCTTTAATATGACATCCTTTCAAATATTTAAACACGGCTATCCTGTCCCCTTTTAACCTTCTCTTCTGCAGACTAAACCTACCCAGCTCCCTAAGCTGTTCCTCATAGGGCTTCATGGCTTCCAGACCCTTCACCTTTTTGGTCGCCCTCCTCTGGACACGTTCCAGCTTGTCGATATCCTTCTGGAATTGAGGTGCCCAGAACTGGACACGGCATTATTCTGGATGAGATCTGCTGCTCCAGAGACTAGGCCGTTTCTGCACTAGAGCGGAGGAGCATTTCACTGCATGTCACAAGTGGTGTTTTTCACTCCGACTTACCCCAATTCCTATCTGCACACCCTCCGGTTTCTATCGAAGCAAAGCAGAGAAAATCGTTTGTAGCTTCCTCATCGTCAATTCTCGTGGAACTCCTATTCCCCGCCCCTGTTCCGCTCTGCTGCCACTGATTGGTCAATTAAAAAAAAAAAAGTTGTAGGAACTATTGCTATGTTTTAGTGCAAGCGTGTGAATTGATGTAACGCTTCCGTATGTAGGGAAAAACGCAGCAGAAACGGTTTGGGCTTTTTACATCGGCGTTTTTCTGTTTTTACAACACATCGGTTTAATGTCGATGTTAACCGCGCTAAGACCTCAACTTGTGCAGAATCAGGACAACGTCAAACCAGTTTAACGTGCAGATGTAAAAGCAACAATACAACGCTACTGCGATGTATCAGCTTTGTGTGCAAAGGGCCTGGGTCTCTTCTAACTCTATGATTCTATGATTCTAAGAAATCTTTAAGCCTATTGCGCCCTGCCTTAGACTTTCTTGGAATGTGCTTACTAAGACCATTTCTGCACTAGACTGTTATAGCGCTATTATTCCACTTGCAACATCCTATGGAATCCTGGGGTTTGCAGTTTCGGGAGGGGCTGGCCGGCCCCTCCCGAAACTGCAAACCCCAGGATTCCATAGGATGTTGCAAGTGGAATAATAGTGCTATAACAGTCTAGTGCAGAAATGGCCTAAGACTAATACTGATAAACAGTCACATATTGATCAAATGCCTTGCACTTAGTGAGCAAAACAACAGCAAAGCAGGATGGGATAGTAAGGCAGTTGTTTCCTTGCCTTATACTCCACTTATGTGGCATTTTTAAGCCAATCACCCATAGAAAAGATAAGGTTCCTAACTGCATAAAAGCTTTGCTGGCTTGCTACCCAGGGCCCACCATCCTTTTGTCTTCGTTGTACTCAACAGCACTGTTGCTTTAAATAAACTTCCTTTCTCTGAAAGTTTGTTGTCTATCACTCTTCTCACAGCAGGAGAAAAAAAAAATCCCATAACAATGGAAGGTCCTCTGAAGGCCACCTAGACCCTCTCCCTGCCATGTAGGAATGTGCAACTGAAACATTTTTGAGGGATGAGCACTGAGCCTCTCTTTGAAGACTTCCAATGAAGGGACAGCTACCATCTTCCAAAGCAGCCCATTCCACTGTCAAACAACAATCCCTCTCACAAAGTTTAGCTATAATCTCTTTTCTTGGATCCTTCTGGAGCGACAGAACACAAGCTCACCCACTCGTCTATATGAGCTCATTTGAGATATTTAATGACAGGGATTGTATCATCTCACAGTCTTCTCTTCTCCAGGCTAAACATACCCAACTCCTTTAACTGTTCCACACAGGACTCGATTTCCAGACCTCTTTATTACCTTTGCAGCCTTTCTCTGGAAACTTAAGCCTGTCAGTATCCTTTTTGAACAATGACACCCAGTACTCCGGGTGAGGTCTGACCAAAGAAGAGTAAAGTCTTATTATTCCTTCCCTTGGTATTGATGGTGCAGTTCTGGTGATGCAGCCCAGAGCTGCACTGGCTTGTGTCTGAGCTAGCCGTGTCGTTTTGCAGTTTAACTTCTGCATTAAATTCCAGCGCAAGATGAGTTAGGTAGGATGCTGGATTTTCGGTTGCTTCTTGCTCTCTGCTTTTTCCGTCCGTGGTTTGCAATGAACTTTAAAGGCTGTGAGGCAGGCTCTGAGTCATCCCGTGCCCATAGTGCTATTGGAAGGCTAGAAACAATGACCCGTTCCTACTTTTGTCCTGTTGGCCGCAAGACAGCAGTGCTGTACTCTTCTTAAGATATAATGCCATGAAGAATGTTCCCTTTCTCTCCTATCTGTTGAATAATATACTCTATCCCTTGCTTTAATCCTCTTATCTTAAATATATTTCTAGCCCACAATGAAAAATTTAATTAATCAGAGCATTTTCTTGTGGAATCCTAAAGCCATGCATAACTGAGCAAGGCTTTGTCCTTTTAATATCCTTTATTGTATCTGCAAATCATGCAATGGGTAATGAGGTTCTTGGCCACATTCTGATTTGGAGATGGCTCTTGGACTCATTTTATTTTTAAAGAAATATTTAAGAACACATAAGAAGAGCTCTCCTGGACCAGCCAAAAGGACAGTCAGTATTCTTTGCATACAGTGGCTAGCCAGTCACTTATGGGCAACCTGCCTGCAGGACATAAGGACAAATGTATTGTTTATTTATTTATTATATTTGTATGCCGCCTTTCTCCCCGAGTGGGACCCAAGTTGGCTTCCAAAAAAAGTTAAAAACATTAATAGAACATTTAAAACAAGTAAAAACATTAAAAAACATAAAATTACAAAAACCTACAAAAATGTTAAAAACATCTTGATAAATAAAAAGCTCCCCTGCTCACACATTAAAAGCCTGCTTGAAAAGAAATGTTTTTGCTGGTGAAAGGAAAGCAGGGAGGGAACCAGCCTGACCTCCTATGGAAGGAAATTCCAGAGGGTGGGAGCATCGATGGAGAAGGCCCTTTACCATGTCCTCACCAGGCAAGCCTTGGATGGTAGCGGGACTGAGCGAAAGCCTTCTTCCATGGATTTTAGGGCTCTGACAGGTTCATTGTTATAATTATTTTATTCATTTATATCAAAGCTTTCATTTATATTATATTCATTTATATCATCCCTTTCTTCTGATAATGGAAGTCAAAGAGGCTAACAACTTAAAAACAATACAAAACATTCATAAAAGTATAAATTAAGATTTAAAAAAAACAATTAAATAAGCTATGGAGTTAAAGCATTACGTGTTAAAAAAGATCCAAATATATTTAAAGACTATACAAACATCTAAAAAGAACCGCACAACCTTAAAAGCCCCCAAACTAGTCAATTTGCAAAATCCTGATGGCACAAAAGTGTTTTGATTTGTTGACGGAAAGAGAGCAAGGATGGAGTCGTCCTGGCCTCTTTAGGGAGGGAGTTCCGATGTCTGGGGGGGTCTTTCCGCACTACACTGTTACAGTGCTATTATTCCACTTTCAACATCCTGTGGAATTCTGGGGTTCATAGTTTCTTGAAGCCAAAGAGCTCTCTGGCTGAGAAGTCTAAATGCCTCTCCCTAAAGTACAAGTCCCAGGATTCCTTTGGGTGTTGAAAGTGGAATAATAGCACTATAACAGTACAGGGCGGAAGGCCCCTGGGTGTTGTCCCCCAGCAGACCCTTCTTCTTCCTTGTTCCTACCAAATGAGCCTGAGAGGATGGTGGAACAGAGAGAATAAGAACAACAACAACAACAACAACAACAACAACAACAACAACAACAACAACATTTATTTCTATCCCACCTCTCCAGATGGATCGAGGCGGCGAACAACAATAATGCATTAATTACATTAAAAACATTAAAAAACATACCCAATCCTCCCCGCCCACCAACCCAGCTAAAACCAACCCCCAAAACCCACAACAATTAACAATTAATTAACTATAGGAAGAACAGCAAGACAGTTGGTGGGAGGCGGTGGAAGTACTAGTCTTGGAAGGTCTGTCGGAAGAGATCAGTCTTGACCGCTTTTTCAAAGCAGTCCAGACTGGTAACATGCCCGGTCTCCTCCGGCGGGCCCTTCCGTAACTGGGGAGCGATAGAAGAGAAGGTCCTCTGGGTAACTGCAGCCAACCTGGTTCTGACCGGCTGCAGTAAATTCCTCCCAGAGGACCTTGGTGTGCGGGGCGGATTGTATGGGAGAAGGCGATCCCGCAGGTAGGCTGGCCCCAAGCCGTGAAGGGCTTTAAAGGTAATAACCAACACCTTGTACTGTGCCCGGAAACTAATGGGCAGCCAACGTAAAGACTTCAGAATTGGTGTTATGTGGTCAGTTTTAGGTCTACCGGTGACCAACCCGACTGCCATATTCTGAACTAATTGAAGTTTCCGGATTAAGCACATGGGTAGCCCTGTGTAGAGCGCATTGCAGAAGTCGAGCCGCGAAGTTACCAGTGCGTGCACCGCTGTTTTTAGGTGTTCCGGCTCCAGAAAGGGGCGCGGCCGGCGTATCGGCCGAAGCTGATAACAGGCGCTCCTGGCCGCCGCATCTATTTGAGCTGTCACCTGAAGCGGCGAGTCCAGGAGCACCCCCAAGCTGCGGACACAGTCTTTCAGGGGAAGTGCGACCCCGTCTAGAACGGGTCGACAAACCTCCGTACCTGGGCTAGGGCCCTTAACAGCGAGTACCTCCGTCTTATCTAGATTCAGCTTCAGTCTGTTTTTCCTCATCCAGTCCGTTACTGCTTCAAGACATTCGTTCAGAGGCGAGATGCCACCCTTGGTTGACGCTATTGTCCGAGGCATGGAGAGATGTATCTGGGTGTCATCAGCCGACTGATAGCGCCTTGCTCCGTGCCTCCTGATGATCTCTCCCAGCGGTTTCATGTAGATGTTAAATAGCACTGGGGACAGGACCGAGCCCTGAGGGACGCCAGATTTAAGCTCCTTTTTCGAGGAGCAGCTGTCCCCAAGCATCACCATCTGGCATCTACCTGAGAGATAGGACCGGAACCGCTTAAGTGCAGTACCCCCGATCCCCAGCCCCCTCAGGCGTTCCAGAAGGATACCACGGTCTATGGTATCGAAAGCCGCTGAGAGGTCCAAGAGTACCAGCAGGGTCACGCTTCCCCTGTCGATACCTAGGCGAAGATCATCCACTAAGGCGACCGTGGCGCTCTCGACTCCATCTCCTGCCCTGAAGCCAGTTTGAAATGGGTCTGGATAATCTGTTTCATCCAAGACAGCTTGGAGCTGAAGACCGACAGCCCTCTCGATCCCCTTGCTTAAAAATGGGAGATGGGAGACTGGTCTGTAATTATTCATATCCAGGGGGTCTAGGGAGGGCTTTTTTAGAAGCGGCCGTATAATCGCTTCTTTTAAACAAGCTGGAAAATTGCCCTCCCTGAGGGATGCATTAATAATGTATCTTAAATGGGTCTTAATTGCAACTCCTCCCTGGACGAGAAGGTCCTCTGCAGATAGTCTTAAGAGCTCTACTAACCACCATCTCATGCTCCCCAGAAATTGATATACACAGTGGCATTGTGCATATGTAGGCTGGAGCATGGCTGGAATTGTAAACCCCCCAAAATAACTTTTGCAAGCTCTATGCAGCTTCACTTTTTAATCTGGGAGAAATTCTCATCCTGTCTCCAAAACAGCTTTTTTCTTTTCCTTTACTTCCAGAAGAAACTTTTCCTCCCAAGTGCCTCAGTTTCAGGTGCTTGATAAATAATGGATCCATTCATTGGAACAAGAGGCCATAAGTCACAAATGACTTGAGGGCACACAACACACAATGTATTTATAACTCACCTTTTATTTCAGCATTTCAGGGTGGCATACAGATAAAGCAACAACTTTAAACAATTCCAGATTAAAACAATAACATAACATTCTGAGGGCTGTGCTGTGAACATGGAACTTTTCTCATTTCTCCTTATGCCCATGTGCATATCTGCTGATGCCAGGCCAGCCACATTGGTACCAACTCAATGTGCGGAAAAACATAACACCACATGACCGTACTCAGGTGTTACACCCCACACCTTGATATGGTTTAATTGGTGAGATATGATTTAATTGGCAAAATATATTTATTGACATTGATATAAAATGTGCCCAGCTATGGCTGTTTGGTTGAGCTGGACACAAGGGAAAGCCTGGCCAGACATGTGTGCTGCAAATTAGGTCAGAAAATCCCTCTAGGCATAGCCAGATCACAATCAGGAAACTCCAGAGATAATAGGCCTGCAGCTAGCCTTAATGACTCTGCCTTTGGACAATAGTGACTGGGAGATTCCCACCAAATAGCTAATTGTCTTAACTCCTCTTTCTCTAATCATGCAAACCTCTCCTTTGTTTGAAAACCTGTCTAACAAGCACCAAGCTATCAGGGCGAGCATTAGCCTTTTGTCACCTAACACAAAGGCCCTTTCCGCACCTTACCTTTTTCTGGCGCTGGGGTGCGGGGATCGCGCGAGCAGCCTCCAGCGAGAGGCTCTTGTGTCCGGGGTCCTTCGGCTCCACACAAGCTGCCTGCTCACGTGAGAGCCCCACCTCTGCCTTCTGCAGCGCAACCTGGGAGTTTCCGAGGCTGCACTGGGGCAGGAAGCGCAACCGGTGTGGCTCCGGAGGCTCTACACGCCAGGCGCACGGGGCCCGGGAGCAATGCGCACCATTTTCAGCTTCTAGCTGAAAATGAAAAGGTGCGCGATGGGCGCCTGCCGGCCCCTGGAGCATCGCGTGATTGTGAATGCATCGTGCAGATCGCTCCTCACAATCGCACAACGCTCCAGGTCCTCTTTCTCATGGAAAATGCCATGCGAATAGGGCCAAAGACTATTAGCGCATTCTGGACCTCGCTATTCACTCTGCAAACTCCACTGTTTACTCGGTCAGAGAGTCAGTCACACCCCTTGCCCTCCAGGCAGAAATCAGGTATATAAACCCCTAGTTTTGGCCAGTCCACTCGCAGTACTGGTTGCTGGTTGCCACTCTGCCACTCCAATTCCCAATTGTATACTGTCTTAGATGCAAATCTAAGCCACATTGCTGGTTCTTCACTGTTCTTCTAGATTGGTAAATATCACCCACTACACCCTGAAATCTTGCTGTCTAAAATTTTCCTTTTTTCCTTTAGTTAGCCCTGTGTGATTATGCAGTGGCAGAGCTTGGAGCATGTGGAGGGGGAGCAGGAGGAGGGCATGGCTACGGTGTGAGGGGGGATGGCCACTGTATGTGGAGGCATGGCTTCCGTGTGTGGGGGTGTGGCCAGGGGGCGGGGGTGTGGCCAGGGCATGGGGGGGGCATGGCTAGGCTCTGGGATGCCCCAAAAACATTGCCACCGGGGGTGAACCACCTCCCGACTCCCTGTTCCTACCTGACTGTGATTACATGACTGCTTGGATTTTGTGTATATGATTAATTCCCCCAATAAAACACAACCAATTTTACTTTTGGATCTCTGGCTGGTTCTTCCCTGCACTAGTAGTGGTAAACATGGGTGTAAAAGATCTCATAAGGTTACCCTCCTCTCACAGGCCTCCTCTTTGAGCTAATAATTACCCACCTTTTCACAGTGGTACTGGCATCACAGGTGGACCCCCGAGTCACCCACATTTTGGGGTAATGCAGGAATGACTGGGATTAGAATCATATCTGTCTGTCTGCCTCCAGATATGTATTCTTTAGCCCCTGTGGCCTTCCATGCAAGGCTGCAGACCAATAGCCTGTGACAGTTGCTTACCTTCCAACTGTTCCAATTTGTCACGGACAGTCCCAGTTAATCCTCTGCCATCCCACTTTTTCAGCTGCTTTTAAAATGTTTTATCCACACACAAGTTCCCTTCTACATGTGCTTGCACTTGCATATGCGCTTGTGCAATGTCCGTATTCACTTCACAGTCGTGTGAACAGAGTTTTTGCAAGTGTAAACCCTTGCACTAGCAGAATTCCACAAGGGCAATCATTTCACATGGGCCTAAAATCCGATTGTTAGTCTTGACTAGAGGAGAGCCATTGAATCAGTTGGGTTTATCTGTATGCTGACTCACCATTTAACAATTGATCAATCAGGTCTACTCTGGTTAGGACTAACCAAGAAATATTTCTGCCATGTAGTTGGGCATTCTAGGATGGTGCATAATCATTCATCAATGTACCATTATTAGGTGGACCATGGGAATTGCAGAAACAATGCCTTTCCCATTCCATTATGGGATCATTGGCAAGCTGGGAGATACACAGTCAGTCCCACAACAACAGATCTCAGAGCAGAAGAGTTGTACAAGGCAAGCATCATGTAACTTCGTGAGTGCTAACAAGTCCAATACAAGCTCTCAGTCAGCTTTCTTCTCCATCCTGGTTCTTTCTCCCAGGCAGCCTGGGATAACTGGCCATTATTAATGATCCTTATTTGTTCTTTGTCTTCATAGAACATATTTCACTTGTAATAGCTCCCAAGGTATTTTCTCCTATGAGTTTTGTGGTCCTTTACTCCACTATTTTATAGATGTAGTTGTACTTGGATGTTCTTGCTTTTTCACTTTTTTTAAAATGATGCTTGTAATGCTGTTATTTGGCAGCTATCTAGAACATCTGAGAAAAAGAAGGTTAGAAAACATCTAAAATAAATATATGTATGTGTGTGTGTGTGCAGATGTACATTAGGAACACCTTCCAGGTGTTATAAGCTGTTGGATAGTTGAATGTACCATCTCTGAAGATGATGACTGTCTTTCTTTTCAATTTTTTCTAAGCCAATGCTGGATGGCCATCTGTCTGGTGTGGTTTAGCTGTGGACACCTGTGCTAACAGATGATATTGTTACCAGGCAGTACACCCCCACTCCTTGATATGGTTTAATTGGTATAAAATATAAAGTACATACTCCTGTGGCTGAATGACCACGCTGCTAAAAGAAGACTGTTTGAATATGTGTTGAACTAGATCAGATAGGACCTCAGGGCATGGCCAAGTCATAGTCAAGAAACCAGCAGGGAGGCTCCAGTGGTAATGAGCTTCCCAACGCCTCCTCGATGACTCACCTTCAAAGACAAATAGTTCCCGAAAGTGTCCTCACAGAGCCACTGATGTCACCAACCCATTCCTTCTTCCTGATGTATTTTCTCTAATATTCTTTACCTGCCCAGTGATTAAGGAGCTATCACAATTCCCATCAGCCCTTTGTTACTTAATGATACAACCATTAGTCTGTCCTGGGCTCCATTGCCTGTGCTGTCAGAAAGTCAATAACACCTTCGCCTTCACGGCAGAAAAAGTGTATTTAAACTCTGGTTCTGAGCCAAACAACTTGTAGTACACTGGTCGTAGGTCATCTTCTGCCACTCTGATGCCCGTTTGTACTACCCTTGGACTCTTAGGCTAAGCCACATGACTTTGTCTCTGTTCTCTGGATAGGTAAATATCACCCGCTTTACCCTAAACTCTCACTATCTAACTTTTCCTCCCTTTTCCTTCAGTTAGCCTTGTGTGATTGCAGGACTATTTGGATCTTGTGTGTGTCTGATTGTTAATTCTCCCAATAAAACAAATATTCTTTGAATTTCTGACTGGTGATTCAAGGCTGGCCTGAATCTTGCCCTTCCCAGTAGGCTCAGGCAAAAGTGAACTGCTGCAGCCTCTCACAGCTTTTGTGTGTTCTTCCTCATTAACTAGGTGCCATCTTGACCACACTCTGATGTTACTTGGCCAGATGTGTCCGTCTTCATGTGTGAAATACTGGGGGAGGGAGAGGTCTATTCAACTAGATGTCTCCTGTGATCCCTTCCAGCTATATGAGTCAATGATTCCCTCTGTGTGAGTATACATCTTTCTTCTAGTTCCAGAAATGGGAATCTTTTTTCTTAAGTTCTCTTCCAAATTTCTTCTGGGAGCTGCACGCCTGTGGTGTGTGTAGAGAAGTCAGAAGATCTCCTTTCCCCTCCATTCATCACTCTTATTGTTCTGGTTTTGGAGAATGTCTAAGAAGCAGTCAGTCAGTTCCTCAGGCATTCATTCATCATAGTCCACACAGGGCCATGCCTTGCCTTGGTGAGGTAGTGAGTTGGATTCAGGGAGGTAAGGCATGGTAGATACAGCAAGGACTTGTCTGGCAATGCCAGACAATGGTCGGAGCAGAGGAGAGGAGAATCACAGAATTTCAGAGCTGGGAGGCTTAGTAAGGTTCATTGGGTCCAACCCCCCTCAATGTACGAAATGAAATTCAGAGCTAAACCACCCCTAACAGTTGGATATCTAATCTCTGTTTAAAGGCTCTCAAATGAAGGACTAAAGTTGATGGATAGCCATCCAATCTCTGTTTAACCACCTCAAACGAAGGACAGACTTAAATGGGTAGTGTGCAGCTAAGTCTTACATTACCTTTTTTTTTTTTTACAGTGCATTAAGCACACAGGAGCCTGCTACGACCTGGGCTTTTACATTTCTTCTGCAGTAAAAAGGAAAAGAAAGGAAAAGAAGAAATCAGAGTTTAGCTGCATGCCACACATTCAAAGTCGCACCTACTCTTTAAGTTTCTTAAGTTTCTCTCTGCTTCTGTTTTCCATCTGGCAAAGAACTTTTGTGTTTCAGCTAAGAGTGGAGACAGTTCTAAGTTGGATTCTATATTTTCCAAAGAACAGTGATCAGCCACTTCATCCTAGTATCTTTCTTCATCCCAGTATCAGCCTGAAGTCATCATAATACTTGATAGAGTCTAATTTTTGAACGCCTCCGATCTTCTTCCAGTTTCCATTTTCAGACTATAACCAGGCATAGGCTGCATAATGGTTCATATACAGCAGTGATTCTTAACCTTTTCTTTGCCAGGGACCCCCTGTAAATGTAATTTATTGCCAGGGACCCCCAAGACTTAACCCAAGTTTTAAATATTTAAATTTAGGTTTAAATATTCAAATTTTTATTTAAATATTCAAATATATGCTTAAAGTTGCTCATCAGTCACTCACCCTTATCCTTTATTCTTCCAGTAGACAACGCAAAAGAAAAGAGGCTTGTTAATAGTTTGTGGAGTAGCATGCTGAGATCCTTCAAATTCCAGGAGAGTAAAATAAACTGGAATTGCCCAAAAGAAGGTTATGAATCATAGAATCATAGAGTTGGAAGAGACCCCAAGAGCTATCGAGTCCAACCCCCTTCTGCCAGGCAGGAATACATCATCAAAGCATTCCCTTTGACAGACAGCCATCCATGCTCTGTTGAAAAACCTCCAAAGGAGGAGACTCTACTGTTGGACTGCTCTTGCCATCAGGAAGGTCTTCCTAATGTTTATATGGAATCACTTTTCCTGAAGTTTGAATGGGGGGCAGGCCTAATGAATAATTGCTTTTGCCCTTTTCCCTAAAGCAGTGCTTGGAAAGTAAGGGTCTTGGTGCAGCTTTAGGGGAAAGTGCAAAAGAAATGTTGTTTGCCTCCAAAGGAGCACCAAGAGAGTAGAGAGTGTAGGTGCTCCTTTGGCCCCTCTTGTTGGAAAAAGATTGCTGTGACCTCTATTCCAATTAAAAATACTATGATGTGCCTGTGGGAAAGCACCTGGGAATGACTGTGCAAGTATGAGGTAATTCCCATGTGACAATAAGGCTGAGCCATAGTCATATGAAACCTGGGCGAGGGGTTTCATCAGCCATGGTGACATGTAATCCAGGCTGGGGTTACATCAGCTAGTCCCTGTGTATATAAAGAGGTAGGCTCTGCTAAGCCTCTCTCTCGGTCTCCCTGATTCTAGCCAGAGGCTTTGCCGGAGCATATCTCTACCTGATATGATGATGTGATGCTGAATCTTTGTTGGAGGATCTCCAAACCTGTACAGATGTATATATTGGAAGTGAAGAATAAAAAGCCTCCAGGTATATTTTTGGATGACAACACTGTGTGCTAGTGTTCTCAGTGGGCAGTTTTTGGGGTCAGAGCAGTGCTGCATGATATACTCTGCTGCACACGCTTCTTGTTGCTGTGTTTTTCAACTCTGCTGTATGTTTGTTTTGCTTGCCTCTGAGCCACGTTGGTCAGAGCGCAGCAGTATGAGGGAGGATTTAGTGCAGTCTGCCTAAGTCCCATCATCCACCTTCCCTCCACATCTCTCTGCTCTCTCAGTGCCCTTTTGCTGAAATGGCATTTCTTTTGCCCTTTCCTTCCCCCAAAGCAACACCTGGAAAGTAAGGGTCTTGGTGCTGCTTTGGGGGAAAGAGTAATAGAATCATAGAGTTGAAAGAGACCCCAGGGGCTACCCAGTCCAACCCCCTGCTATGCGGGAACAGACATCAAAGCATTCCCGCCACCCAGCCTCTGCTTAAAAACCTCCAAAGAAGGAGATTCCATCACACTCTGATGCAGCATATTCTACTGCTGGACAGCTCTGATTGTCAGGAAGTTCTTCCTGAGGTTCAGGTGGAATCTCATTTCCTGCAGCTCGAATCCATTGCTCCTTGTGCTAGTCTCTGGAGCAGCAGAAAACAAGCCCGCTCCCTCCTCGACATGACATCCCTTCAAATATTTACACATGGCTATCATGTCCCCTCTTAACCTTCTCTTCTCCAGGCTAAACATCCCCAGCTCCCTAAGCCGCTCCTCATAGGGCTTCATGGCTTCCAGACCCTTCACCATTTTGGTCGCCCTCCTCTGGACATGCTCCAGCTTGACAATATCCTTCTTGAATTGAGGTTCCCAAAACTGGGCACAGTATTCCAAATGAGGTCTGACCAATGCAGAATAGAGTGGTACCATCACCTCCCTCGATCTAGACACCATACTCCTATTGAAGCAACCAAGAATCGCGTTGGCTTTCTTGGCTGCTGCATCACACTGCTGACTCATGTTCAGCTTGTGGTCCATCAAGACTCCTAGACCCCTTTCACACGTACTATTATCCAATCACATGTCCCACATCCTATATTTGTGCATTCCATTTTCTCTGCCTAAGTGCAGGACCTTACATGTCTCGCTGTTGAAATTCATTGGCCCACCTCCCCAATCTGTCAAGGTAACTCTGTCCTAAAAAGAGATAAGGTTAGTCTGGCATGACTTATTTCTGTGCGTGAAGGAAAGTGCGGAGGAAATGTTTCCCTACTTCTTTTGAAAGCACCAACCCTCTCTACTCTGTTGATGCTCCCTCAGAAGGAAATGCCCTTTCCTTCAATGCTTTCCCCCAAAGGAGCACTGAGACCCCACCCCCGTTTTGCTTCCAAGCAGCCACAAGAGTATGGCACTGAGCCTCAGTGCCTCTCCTTGCGCCTTTGCAAATTTGATTATTTGCGAGGCCCTCATGTACCTTCCCTGCATGCTCTTCCTCCCCTTCCTTTCACTTTTGCCCGCACATGTGTGCCTTCTTTCCCTGCACCAGGCAGAAGGCAAGGGAGGCAGGAGCAACACTGGGGAGAAAAAAGCACACACAAGTGGCTTCCCTCCTTTCCTTTGCCTTTTGCCTGAGTCTGGAGAAGGAAGGCATGTGCGCCGGGCCAAAAGACAAGGGAATGAGATGAGGGAGACCTGGGTGGCAAGGGGAGGGGGAGCACAGGGGGAAATTATTTTGTGATGGTTCTGCACCCTGAACCCTCACAAAATTGGAGGGGCCACTGTACTTTTTAATGTTAAGCCATGCAAGAAGCCCCTGCAACCTATTTAAAAAGTGAATTGCAATTCATTCCTATTTTTCTGCTAAGAAAAGGGCAGTCCAAGGAGTCTGGAGAGGCCGAAGGCTGCAGGAACAGCCCTGGAAGGCCACATGGAGCAGATGTGTTGCCCACCCCAATCTGCATGTTTTTGCGCTTCAGGGCCGAGACTTACCCTCCAACATTTCACAGATGGGACACACGTGGCCAAGCACCATCAGAGTGTGGTCAAGACGGCAAAAGAATGTACAAAGTAGGAGAAGCTGCAGCAGTTTCCTTTTGCATGAGCCTACTGGGAAAAACAAGGTTCTGCCTTTCCTCCCCGCAGCTGGGTTAATGGCGTGCAAAGTACCCTTGGCACTTTGCTGAAGTAAGCTGAGAACA
This sequence comes from Cyclura pinguis, assembly GCA_030412105.1. Lineage (NCBI taxonomy): Eukaryota > Metazoa > Chordata > Lepidosauria > Squamata > Iguanidae > Cyclura > Cyclura pinguis. The sequence continues at coordinate 5,938,064 of CM059601.1, forward strand.
AAGAGGAGAAAGTGGGAAGTGGAGGGAGAAACTGGGACATTTTAAAGGCAGCTGAAAATGTGAGTGCACAAAGATTAATTGGGGCTGTCTCTGGCAACCTGGGAAAGTTGAAGAGTATGCCAAGATCCTGTATGCCACAGTGCGTTGTAGCTGTCCTGCAGGCAGACCTATACTACCTTTCTCATCTCAGACGCCCTCCAGATTCACCAGTCAGCCACTGCAGCCTTCTCTCTTGACATTCTGTGGCGACTGGTGCATGGGGTACAGACTGGAGAATCATGTGGCTATGTCCTCATAGTCAGGCACAGACCAATGACATCATCTGCAGAGATTTGCTGGGGTCCTCTAGATGCCCCAGCAGCTGATGTCATCCGTCTCCATCTGGCTATGGGGACATCACCAGGTGCTTCTTCAATCCCTCCTGCTCTCCACCAGCCGCCGAACGTCTTTGGGGAGGTACTACCCACAGTACCTCTTTGGGGAGGTACTGTGGGTAGATGATGTGTTGAGTAGGGACTTTGGTCATTGCAATGGAGTAGGGACTTAGGTCATTGCAGTGGAGGGTGGGGAAGAGAATACTAACTTTTGCCATAAAGAAAAAAGATGTAAAGTGGACTTACACCAGTGCATGAGAATGCCAGTCCAAGAGGGACCTGATACTTCTAGCATGGACCTCTTACTTCTGACTGTCTCTTTGAAAGGAAAGGATAGCCCTGAAGCTCCTGGCAGCTTCTTACCTTACTTCAGAAAGCTTCCTGCTCTCTCAACAAATGGAGCTTATCCAAGCTGTCTTGTCTCTTTTTGCAGCCTCCACAGCATAAAACCTTTTGAAACGCTCTAGGCTCTTCAGCTGACTGATAACCAAGGAAAAGCAAATCATCCATAAGCAAAGGCAGGGATTTGGGTTTCAGGGACCAATGGACCTGTCAGGGGGAGGAGTCACTGCTGTGAAGAAATAGCAATTATAGGATCACGACATCATGACTCCACCATACTCCAAGGCAGCATATTCCACTGTTGAACATCTCTTACTGTCAGGTGGTTCTTCCTAATGTTTAAGTAGAATCTCTTTTCTTGTAGTTTGAATCCATTACTCCATGTCCTAGGCCATGTCCACACTAGACTGTTATAGCGCTATGATTCCACTTTCAACATTCTGTGGAATCCTGAGGTTTGCAGTTTCGGGAGGGGCCAGGTGGCCTTGCCTTTTGCCCAGGTCCATGGAGGAAGACATGTTGGATAAAAAATGCAATGTCATTTGCTCCGTTGGAAAATACCTTTGATGACCATGTGACACACCTGGGGAATGACTAAGCAAGTAGAGTCGAAGGCTTTCACGGCCAGAATCCATTGGTTCTTGTGGGTTTTTCGGGCTTTGAGACCATGTTCTGGTTGTATTTTCTCCTGACGTTTCGCCTGCATCTGTGGCTGGCATCTTCAGAGGAATCCTGATTCCTCTGAAGATGCCAGCCACTGGTGCAGGCGAAACGTCAGGAGAAAATACAACCAGAAAACGGTCCCAAAGCCCAAAAAACCCACAAGAACCGACTAAGCAAGTGATGACAAATTTCCTATGGGACATGCAGTAAAGGCTGAGTCACGATACCGCAAACATGGCAAGGTGTTGCATCATGCTAATGGTCCAGACTGATGACCTGTAAACAGGAGTGCATAAAAGAGAAGCGTGGAAGCTTGCTCTCTCTCTCTCTTTGCTTGAATCTATGTCTGCCAGTATCTCTGCATATATCTCTGCCTGTGTATCTGCTATTGATCTGCGTATCCTGTATATAGTTGTAGGTATTGCAACTGAGAAGATTAAAGCCTCCAGGTATTTTGGATGACACACTCTGTGTCTGTGAGTAACTAACCTGCGGGTAGAGTGGTCAGAGCAATAACGTATCTTTTGTTGTAGTTATACTCTGCTGCACACGCTTTTGCTGTTTTTTGAAACTCAGCTATATAAGATTGCCTCTGAGGCAATGTGTCCAGAGAGCATCAGCTTTGGAGATAATTTTGTCTTGGTGCTTTAAATCATCTCCCGACAAGACACACATGCCCGGGCAACAGACGGGGGAACGGGAGGAGGAGAACGGTGGAGGGGAGGCAAGCAGGCAACTCACTAATAATCAAGTTCGCGAAGGTCAAACCTGCAAATGTGGAGGGAGGACTGTAACTGTGTAGTGGGAAAGAGCCCTGCATTTGGATTTATCTCCCTGTACTAGCTGGGGCATGTCCAGAGAAGGGTGACCAAGACGGCTGAAGATCTGGAACCTAAGCCTTTTGATGAACGACTGAGGGAGCTGGCTAAGTTTAGCCTGAAAAAGAGAAGACTAAGAGGTGACACGAGCGCCATCTTTAAATACCCGAAGGGATGTCATGTAGAAGTTTGAAACAAACTCATTTTCTGCTGCTCCAAAGACTAGAACAGGAACCAAAAGATTTAAATTGCAAGAAATGAAATTCCACCTAAAAGTTAAGAAGATTTTTTTTTAAAAAAAAAAAACTCGTAAGAACTGCTTGACAGTGAAATAAGTTGCCTCGGAGGATGGTAGAGGCTCCATGTCTGGACGTCTGTAAGCAGAGTTTGGATGGACGTCTTTTAGGAGTGCTGTAAATGTGGACAAGAAGCCTCCACCTTATGATGCCCTGTTATCTGACAACTCGCTGTTTTGATGCTTCCAAGTTAAGGACAGGTTCCAGCAATTTGATGGGGGTTCTGCTCTTTCATTAATTCTTCTTGCCTACAGAGGCTTGCTTGGGACCACTTGCATGCATGTGCTACTTGCAAAGTGAGCTGAGAGGGAGAAGAAAAGTGCTAAGCCGGCTGATAGACTTTGCAAGCGGTACACAGGCAGTTGGTCCCAAGTGAGCCTTTGTAAGTCCTTCACGCTTCCTACAGTGCAGATTAACGGATTGTGCTTTTCAACCAATTCCATTTTCTGACAGCGCTCCAGTCCCTAACCTGTCAGATATGTGGGAGAAGCCACATGGCAGAGTGGAGTTGCACTAGACGGCCCTTGTGGTCCCTCCCAACTCTATTGAAGCAGCGACCAGAGATAAGACCCTTTCGGTTAGGAAAAAAAGATTTTATTTTGCCAGCAAGCCTCGGTTGGGATATCTCCCAAAAGAAACCGAGCCCCTCCTCTTCATATTCACAGCAATTTATACATTCTCCAGTACAGTCATCACATGTTCAAGAAAGGAAACAGATACATACAAAGGTTCCTACCGGCACAATAGACCATTCTCTAATGTTGCAATTCTTAATGTATCAAGGTCTAGCAGAAACGAGCTTGCCAATCAGAGGCGAGCTGCCAACATTTCAAGCTCTCAAGGTTCCATTGCATTCCCACAGTTCTTTACAAACTCAGAAAGAAATAACTGTTTTTCCCATACCTAGAGGTCATCTAGACTGACCCCACCACATTTCCCCCCTTTTATGCTGAATTCTTTTGCAATTCAAGCATAATTATTCAGTATGTGCCATCAGAGCATATACAGCAGTCTTTATCATCCATTATTTCATTCATTACAGGTTGAAAATACTTTAACAAGCAGCATACTAACAGGCAGATTTAAGAAGGCCATTATTTATGCACAAAACCATTCCACAAGCAGTGCCTGTACCCATGCTTAATTAGGGAGCCAGATAATCATGTTCACGTGTTTGCAGACTACAAGAATGACTTTCTAATATTGAATACTTCAGAATGCATTTTTTCTTTTTCTTTTTTTTTTTTTTCACATCCAGATTCTTTTACATAATAGCCATACACCCAAACCTTCCTCATGTCACGGCTGAGGAGATAGTCTAAAGCTATTTCATGCTGGGCTGACAGCCTACACGCATCTGCCTTACATTAAAAACAACTCCCACCATGGGGAACATGATGACTCCCAACCTCTCAGATTCGTGTTGTCAGGATCATACCCATAGCTTTCATCATAACCTTTTTCATTCTTGTCCAGCCAAACTACCTATCCCATGCCTGCATTGGTTGGTGCACTGGGTGAAAGGTGATACCCACAGTGGCCAAACTCTCAAAGGCACAGGTGCTGTTTCACACCTAGGGAAATACTTTCCCTCCCCAGTTTCCACACAACCAACTCATCCCTGGAGGTAGACCATATATCCATTTACCATTATGAAATCTGGTTTCTTCCTGGAACTTATTTAAGGAGGACCAGCCCCCCTTTACTAGCTAATAGGTGATCCAAGGCCATCAGATGTTGTAACAATAACTGATTGAGCTCTTCAATTTCTTGCTGAAGGGCCCGTATCAACTCTTGCAAACATATTGGGATTTCCCTTTAATGTTGACTGCAGGGCTCCTACAACCACTCCCGGTTCATTAATGAGGGAGGGCATAAAACCAAATTCTGCCACAGTCTGCGGATGTTCATAAATCAGAGTGACATTGGGTCCACGTTGTTGAAACATATGTGCGGCGTGTTGCTTAAACCAGTTGGCCTCAATCATTCCACACATCATGCCCCACACTCCTATCACCATTATCCACTTCATCCTCGGAGCCAAACAGAGGTCCAAACCTACTTATTCCACACCAGTACCTTCTATACATGTACAGAAAATACACCAGAGCTAAAATTCCAAAGAGTATACACACTACTATTGTTACTATTTCACTAACACTCATTGCTCACCATCATCCTCCATAGGGGATCTGGCCGTGCGTAGAATAGTCAGCCTCCGGAGTGACTATGACAGGGCCCAGTCCCAATCTTCTTCCTCTGCAGTTGCTAGGTCTGACCGTACGTAGAGCTACCAGCTTCCAGACGTGTGATAGCAGTAGGGGCTAGCCTAGATTTTTCATTCACCTGTTGCAGATCTGACTGTGCGTAGAGTGGTCAATTCCCTGATATGACCACAGCAGAGTCTAGTCTGAATCTTCTCTCCCCCCTTTTCGTCTGGACAATTTCTGTTGCAGAAGGTTTTCTTGTGATGAGATTACAGTCCAATCAGTAAATGCCCTTTTTACCCTAGTGTAATGTATCCAAGGTTTCAGTCCTGCTACCTTGACTACAGTGCGAGTTGTCACTACTACCTGATAGGGTCTCCTCCACCCATGACCAAGTGGCCCCCAATCCTTCAACCATATCTCCTGGTTGGAAGGGGTGTGCCTGTGTCTGTAGAAAGGGGAGTCACTATTCTAACATATACTTCCTTATTTTACTCATAACTTTTCCTAATGCACTAACCTCCTCCTGTAGAGTTTTATTTCCCAATTCCTTTCTGTCTCTCCTTAATCCTCCCAAAATGGCTTCATACTTTGGCTAAAAAGGGGACAACCTTATGGTTCTGTGAGGTGTGCACCTTATCCTATGCCTTATCATAATGGGGCTATGGGAAGAACAAAAACACTCCTGGTTTCTCTGTTGTGGGCTGCACGTGGAATAAGAGTGAGAAGTCTCTGTAAAAAAGGGCTAGGAAGGTGGTATCGTGCCACTTGCCCTGTGTTGGCATCCAGTCCAAAGACATAGCCAGGGCTGTTGTCTGGGCCATACACATTGAACTACTGTGTCTTCAGGATTTTGTTTCATCCTTTCCACGATTCCTAGAGCAGTGGTTCAATCTTTGATGATCTTGTGGACAAATGCAGGTCTGTTGTTTGAGCCTATATGGTGTGGGCTTTTGGGGCTGGCGTTGGTCTCCTGGCTGTCCCACAGCCTTCAGCTCAGCCACTCCTTTTTCCTCACCTTCTCAGTCAGAGGGTCCTTCAGCCGCAGTTCCACTTCAACCTGGAGAGGCGCTCTATCGCCTCTCAGAGGTGCTCTATCACCTCTTCCTCCCAGCTCAGAGGTGCTCTATCACCTCCTTAGCCTGCTGGGGCTGGGTCAGAGAGCCTTACCAATTGCCGTTCTATCGGGAACTGGTGGGGGGGCCCTTTGCAATTTGGACTGCTTTGCATCTAGGACTCTGCCTTTCCCTTTGTTCTCCATGCTCTTGCTGCCAACTTCTCCTTCCAGGATGTCACAGCTCCAAGCCCTTGCCCTTCTCTATCTGTGGGATAAGGGACAAAACCTTTTCCTCAGTCTTCACTTGACAGCTGGCCACAGACACCTTGGTTTGCAAAGCCAATACAGTCAGATTCCGCTGAACCTATCCTCTCAGCTCTGCTTCTCTCTCCTTCAGTGCCTTCACAGAAGCCAGCTCCCCTTTCAGCTTGCTGACAGTCTGTCTTTGCAGGTCTCTCAGCTCTTCGCTGCTAGAGTCATTCTTCAAGCGCAATTCCTCCGGCTCCCTCTTTCCCCTACCAGCTCCTGGACTCTGGCTGCCTCTTCTTGGAGACCAGAGACCTCCACACGGAGCTCATTGGTGGGGTCTTTGCAGCTGGATCTCCAGCGCTGCCTTGCCAGCCTTTCCTGTGGCTAGTCGCCCTGGCTCGCTTCTCCTTTCCTCCCAGCCGCTTTGCTTTCGCCTCCTTCTTCATACTCTTGCTTGGAAATCCACATCTGCTGGAAGGTACCCAGAGAAGCCAAAATGGAACCTCCAATCCAGGAACTAAACCTTCGCTCCACTGTTGTGTTGTTTGCTATCAGCTTCAGTCGCATGTTTGGAGGGGTTTTCTGGGAGAGTTCTCTATTCAGCCTGTCCGTGAAGCTCTGCAGTAGCGTATTGCCTCCTGCTACAATCACACTACCATAGATACCTGGCCTGATGTCTATATCACACATTCCAACACTCGTTGTGACCACGTGGCTCACACCAAGCATTGTGTTGCCAGATAAACCCTTTACATTGGAAGGGTCAAACAAGCCTTCAGGAATTTTTTTTTTTTAGCCGCTCAGCACCAAAGTCACAGTTGTAACCACTGGGGAATTCATAATGTACAGTTGGCATCTGTGCAGCCACCTGTTCGTCATATGCTGAATCAGATACTTGCAGGACAGAAGCTTGAAAATCTTGAATCACACACTGTTACTATTTTCAGGAAAAGTAGTTTCGTTCTCATTCCAATTGTTAATGACTGTTCTCTCTCACAGGCTCTGATTGGAAAAACACGATTTATGGGCATTTCCTTTCCACACATTGCTTTCTTCCTTCTTGCTTCTTCTCTGCCACACTTGTCTCTGCCGTCTTGGTTAGCAGCTCCCTCATGCTGGGGCCCGTGGCTTTGCGGGGTTTGGAGCAGCTTGCTGTCATCAAAAGGGGGGAACCGTGCTGCCTGTCCCCCCTTTGCCTCACCCATCTATAGCCCCATCTCGTCTGCTGCTCCTACCGCTGTCTCTGGTAGTCTCCGCTGCTCCTGCTGCTGGTTGCTTCTCAGAATGGGGTATCTCTGATTCACCCTTTTCCCAGATGTTGCACAATATACACATAAGGGGGTGGCAGAGGCACCTTCTCTTCTCTACTCAGTATGAACTGACCAGAATCCTTTAAGGGCTGTTTCTTCGGGTTATCCATGTTCTTCTTATAAAATGCACCCTCCCAAGCAGAGAAATGGGTGGAGGCAGGCAGAACAGGGAGGCAGGAGAGGGCTGCCAGAAGCCATGATCCCCTTTACTCTTAGGGGCAGCAGGACAGCCAAGGAAGGCTGAAATGAGTTGCTCCCTCTATACTAAAATGAATTTTTCAGGTTTTACTTGATTTCCCCCCCCCCCATTTCTCCCTCCAGCAGGGAGGGGTTTACTTGGAGGCACATGTGCCAAGTAAATCAAACTTGCTTTCGAGGAGACATGCGTGTGTCCAGGTTGGAAGATCCTAATCTTGCATTTTCTGCTCTTTAATAATTTAATGCTTCCTCTGATGTGCCTTTTCAATGCCTTTGAAGGGCTCTTTGAAGGGCTGCTTCTTGCACCATCCAGACGTCCATTATAACTTTTCCAGTTCCTTAGGCATGTCTCCCTTATTCAAGATCAAGCCTCCTTTTTTTTTTTTCCTGGTCAAAAGGTTTGTTTTCTCATTAACATACTGACTTAATTCCTGTTATAGCCAAGCCTCGTGGCTTAAATGGGCTTGCTAGTCCATTGAAAACAGCAATTTTCATCTTTACTTTTTTTTTTCTGGGTAGAACTGTCTCCAGTTTTTCTCCAACATCAGCCCCTATTGAATATTGAACTGAATGCTAGGGAGTTGGTCCTTCAAGGGTTAAATCTGAATCTTAGAGCCTGAGGAGGAGGAGGGGCTGCAAGGGGGGGGATAAGGCGGCTCTGAGCACAGGAGAGGAACAGAAAAAAAGAAAGAAACCAGAAACTAGGTGAAATGCCACTTTGCTTACACACAAACCTTGGAATTTTTTTTTGTTCCTACATACATTGAAGCATTAAAGCAGTGTTTGTCTGTTACCTCAAACCAGGCGAGAAACTGCTGAAAAGTGTGTCTCTAGTTAACCCTTTCTTGGGGTTTTTCCTACATACATCGAAGCAGAGTCTGATTGAAGCAGTGTCTGTTGGCTGCTGCTCCCTCCCATTTCCTCCCCAAGTGGACAAACACACAGAAGGAAAAGGGGAGTTGACCCGTGGGTAAGGGGTCCCACGGATCGACACAAAGGGGGAGAGACTACACTCAATCACGCCGACCCAAGCATCCAGAAACTCAACGGTATGACTTGGAAACTGCGGCGTCACACGACCGTCCTTGCACGCATTCACACCAACACACAACCTCCCACCTCCAATACCACGACTAAAATTAACCAAAAGCTCCCACTTCCAATACCACAACCAAAATTAACCAAAAGCTCTGCGGCTTCACCCACAACAGCAGTGGGGTACTAGGGCAAAGCTGAAAGGGGTTGATCAGGCCCCTCTTCTCCCCAGTGTCCCACACTTTAGGGGGAGGCACTAACACACTTACCTATGGCCGTGTCTGTATCAATTTTCCAAACCGTTCCTGGGTTCCTGGCTGGCAAAACCGTTCCCCTGGTTCAACACCCCCACGAGGAGGACCGTCCGATTAAACATCGGGGGCGCCCAAGGTCCCCAATCGGTGGGGCAAAGAGACCCGGGGGCGGTGGCCGCTCAAGAGGGCAAAAGGCCCCATATCCCGGACGAGCCCCCAAATGAAGCAGCGACCAGAGATAAGACCCTTTCGGTTAGGAAAAAAAGATTTTATTTTGCCAGCAAGCCTCGGTTGGGATATCTCCCAAAAGAAACCGAGCCCCTCCTCTTCATATTCACAGCAATTTATACATTCTCCAGTACAGTCATCACATGTTCAAGAAAGGAAACAGATACATACAAAGGTTCCTACCGGCACAATAGACCATTCTCTAATGTTGCAATTCTTAATGTATCAAGGTCTAGCAGAAACGAGCTTGCCAATCAGAGGCGAGCTGCCAACATTTCAAGCTCTCAAGGTTCCATTGCATTCCCCCAGTTCTTTACAAACTCAGAAAGAAATAACTGTTTTTCCCATACCTAGAGGTCATCTAGACTGACCCCACCACACTATGATTCTGTATGAGGCAGTCCAAGTCCTGAGATCTTCAGGAGAGACTCTTCTCTCAGTCCAACCACTTTCAAAAGCACATCTGGTGGGGATATCAGACGGGGCCTTTTTAGTGGCTGCCCCTCAGCCATTGGTGAGCAGAGTGTCACACCCAACAGGGGCATACAAGTGGCCTGAGAAACATTTTTGCGACCACAGGGTAAAAAAAAAAAGTCTCCAAATGCCCTCTAGAGGCATGGGGGCATTTTATCACATCCCCCCCCCACACTCTTCTTAGGCCCAGGAGAGACCTTTTCAAAAACACGAAGTGAACAGAAAGTGACTTCCAGAGGAGCTGAAAATTGGGTGGTGTAATCTTCCAGGCTGCAGAATGCGCTTATCTCTGTCATAAAGGAACAGACACAGAGGCCATTTCTGCACTAGACTGTTATAGTGCTATTATTCCCCTTTCAATATCCTGTGGAATCCTGGGGTTTGCAATTTAGGGAGGCTCCCTCCCTAATGTCTAAGGCCCCTCCCTAAACTGCAAACCCCAGGATTCCATAGGATGTTGAAAGGGGAATAATAACACTATAACAGGCTAGTGCAGAAATGGCCTTAGTCCTAACTACAGCTGTTGTTCCCGCTGCTGATTTTGTTGACTCTTGAAAGCAACTCTTTCCTGTTTTTTCTTAGCAGTACTGACTTACAGGAGGTTTGCCATTGCCTTCCTCTGAAGCTGTGAGAGTGTGACCAACTCAATACCATCCAGTGTTGCTATTACACCTATCTATATCACTAACAGAACCAGTGTGGTGTAGTGGTTTGAATGTTGAACCACAACCCTGGAGAGCAGGGTTCGATTCCCTACTCAGCCATAGAAACCCATTGGGTGACCTTGGGCAAGTCACACTCTCTCAGCCCCAGAAAACCCTGTGATAGGTTCACCTTAGGGTTGCCATAAGTTGAAAATGATTTGAAGGCACACAACAACAAAATCACTAACAGGATGCCAGTCTCACAGTCCCCCAAAAGTAACTTTTACAGGCTCTAGCCTAGCTGAGACAAAGGGTCCAATCCATTTCCTGCCATGCTGGTTGGAACATTGTGGGAACTGTAGTTCCCCAAAATAACATTTGCAAGCTCTGCAGCTTCACTTTCTAATCTGGGAAAAATTCTCATCCTGTCTCCAAGAGATGTTTTTCTTTTTTTCTTTACTTCCAGAAGAAACTTTTCTTCCAAAGTGTCTCAGTTTCAGGTGCTTGATAAATAATGGATCCATTCATTAGAGCGAGAGGGTCGAGATAACAAGGAACAGTGCTTGGGTCTGGGACATTTTCCCCTGCCAGGAAATAGCAGGTCTGAATTTATTCTTCTGAGGGAAGAGCGGTGGGCCGTGAGCCCGCTATTCCCTGCCCTATGCCAGCGGCAATTATCCATGAATCATATTAATGTCCCTTTTTTATTGGATGTGAGCCACATTATTGACTGAACCACGGGACACCAAGAGCTGTAATGAAGGCAAATGGAGCATGGGGGTATAGGGACCTAAATCAAAGCGAGATTAAACGGCAGGAGAGCTCTGCTTACTTTGTTTAAGACCGGGCAAGAAATGGCTTGTCATCTTGTTCCTCGGGGCCAGCCTTGCTACTTCGAGACTCACGTAGAACATCTTCTCTCTGCACCATTTGAGCATTGCAAGCAGCTGTGGAAACTCTGGCCATTTCTACACTAGGCTGTCGTAGTGTTATTATTCCCCTTTCAACATCCTATGGAATCCTGGGGTTTGCAGTTTAGGGAGGGGCTTTAGAATTTAGGGAAGGGGCCTCCCTAAGCTGGTCTCCACCCTGTTCACCACTGGGGTCTTTCCTTGCCCTGTGTGGAGGCGGCACCGGAGCAGCACCTGGGGGTGCAATTTCTGTGCTTGCTCTAGGCACTGCTGGGGCTAGGTACGCCACTGGTTGGACTAGCTGGCCCTTGTGCTTCCTTCTAACTCTAAGATTCTGGGATTCTAGGGGAGCAGAACAGGAGCTGCCTGCTGCTTTGGCTGACCCAGTCTGAGTTACTCTCAGTTCAGGAATCTACTTTAAAAGGGAGAAGGAGTGTGAAAGCTGCCATCTCCCTAGAAATGCTGTGGTGAGGAAACAGAGCAGAGACATTTTACGCAGGTTCCCCAGAAAGCCTCCCAGCTTCTTGGAAGTTTCACGTTCCAGATCTGGAAACGCGACTGTGCAGGTGCGGGCTAACACCTGCTCCCATTATTCTGAAGCAGAACTAAACACAGAAGCAACAATCTGGCGTAGCTGGAAGCATTTGTGAGGAATGAGATGAATTTCTCAGGCTACGGGGCGAGGAAGGAAAAGCTCAGCTGGGGTTTAAGGAGGTCCTGTCGAGATCTGTGAAGCTAAAGGCGACTGAAAGACCCAAGGAGGCCTGAGATAACATAATCAAATAAACAACAACTCTTGCCTTGTTCGAAGAGAGGGCTATCTCCATGTGGTTCTTGCTCTTCCTTTTTGCAGGAAGGGAACAGAGATGTAAGTCCTTGACTATTTCATTGCACATGCAAGGATGAATAATTACCGTTGTTTTCTCCCCACTGTGGATTATACAAATATTTCTTTGTATCGTTCTCTCTATGCTGGAATGTATTAAAGTGTTCTGAGGGAATTATTCTGTGGAGAAATACACAACTATTCTTTTTTGCTAATAAACCACAGCAACAATCAAACATCCCCTTAGTGTACTGTAAATCCCTCATGCGGACATACACCACAGCAGTATTACGCAACCCCGATGCAGAATAGCAACATTCCACAATGCATGTCAATGACTGGGTGCCACTCGGCAATACGCAATACACAACTGCAGTGCAAAGTGTAGGATGCACAACCACAGTTCACAAGGTGTTACCAGGCCGTACACCTCCATACTTTGATATGGTCTAATTGGCAAAATATATTAATTGGCAGATGTGTTGGCATAAAATATAAATTACAACCCTTATGGTTGGAAAGGCCATGTGGAAAGAAACACTGGCTGGGAATAAGTCAGAGGTGACCTTAACATGACCAGACCATAAGAATTAGCCAAGCAAGCCTGACTTAATAGCTCTGAGCTAATCCTATCAACTGCCAGCCTCAGAAAACAATAAGGTGCCCAGGTGCAGAGGCAAGGACCCCTGCTGTGTGCATAGCCTACTGAAGCCTGGCCCAGAAACCCTCACTCAACAAAGACATTGAAACAATCAGTCCATTGTCTATGTTGCGACTCCCATTGTCCACCAGGCTGGGAGAGCAATTAATTTATACCCCTTCAGGGAGTGAAATAGAGTATATAAACCCTTGTTTTTGAGAAGCCAGTTGCAGTCAGATAAAATGCTGGATCCCACTATGTTGCCCTGAATCCTGATCTGGTCTGCCCTTAGACACAAGTCTAAGGCCCTTTCCACATGTGGGGGGGGAAATGGTGTAGAGCGACCTCTCAAGGAGGTCGTCTACACCGTAGAGTGGACTGGCGTGGACTACTTTTAGTAGTTTCACACCAGAATCCACTCAGGAGCGGCCGGAACTAGCCGGGCTGCGTGTTTTTTAAAAACCTCTTTTTCGAGGTTTTTAAAAAGCACAGAGCGCGCAGCCCCGCGCCGCTCCGTCGCCCGGTTCTAAAGTGGATCTGCAGGCGCGCGCAAGTGCGTGCCTGCAGATCTGCCGGGGGCGGGCTTCCGGCCGGCGAGCTTCTCCGGTTGGTGGAGAGCCTCCACCAACCAGAAGCTGCCATCTGCGATGCCGGAGGAGTGTGGAGCAGCGAGCTCACACTGCTCCACGCGGCGACGGACTTACCCGGCTGGAGGTAAGCTCCGTTTTTGGGCGTTTTCGCCCGTTTCCCCCCTGACATGTGAAAAGGGCCTAAGTCACATTTCAACTTCTTCACTACTCTTCTGGAATGGTAATTAAAACTTCCCCTCAAAAAATCCTCAGCCTCTCTATCCATAATTTTTCCTTCCTTTATCTTTCAGTTAGCTCTTGCGCGAATGCTTGAGTGTCTGTATTTTGTGTGCATGCATGAGTGAATTCCCCCCCAGTAAAAACACATTTTTAGCTTTCTTTTGAATCTCTGGCTGGTTCTTTTCCTGTGAGAGCCCACAAATATTGGTAGGAAAGATCTCGTTAAGTTACCCTCACAAGCCTCTTCTTTGAGCTAATTCATTCCTCACTTTTGCAAGGAACTATTTGGTATCGCGGGTTGGCCCTTATGGCACCTACATTTTGGGGTAACAAAGGCACAAAGAGACAAGGTGGAGATGAATATGTTGTCTGCACAACTCCACTTCCTTTGCTATCACCAGAATATGCCCATTGCTCCATGGTGACTTTTTGATAGGGATGGGATGAATCCAGAATTTTCCGAATCTGAATCCGGATCTGAACCCCTGGAAGGTTCTGGGAATCCATGAATCTTGAATCTTTCAAATCCTTTTTTAAAAAAGGGTTTAAAAAGCAAAGGAAAGAAGGGTAATCTTGGGCAATACACACTCTCTCAGCCTCAGCAAAAGCCTAGGCAAAGGCAAACCTCCCTCTGAAGAAATCTGGCCAAGACAATTATCATAATTTTGCCTCAGGATCTCCCCAGATTGAAAATGACATGAAAGCCCTTTGTACACAGGCTGGAAAATGTGGATTAATCCCACATTTTCCTGCCTGTGTAAACAGGGCCACCTATTGCAATACAGAGATAATCTGAGTCAAAACTGGATTTTCTTTGCATAGCTCCTTCTGGCATCCTGGGGTTTGTAGTTTGATGATGCCCAAGCACACTTTGGCAGAGAAGGCTGTGACCCCTGGTAAAACTCCAAACCCCAGAATTGTGTCTGAAAGAGCTTTGCAAGGAGCTCTGCAAAGGAATGTTTCAGCTGTCCTTGAAATCTCAAGAACACTGTACCTTCCAGTCAAGTGCTGAACTTAACTATTAAATGTTCAATTTAAGTATCTTAGAATACAACCCCATATGTAATTTCTGAAATTGTTAGCAAAGGCCATTATTACACCAAGGGGAAAATTCACCTACTTGCCATCTCCCCTTGTGTGTCTGGTCTCCCAGGTTTTAAGGCCTCCCGGTCTCCAACAAACTGTTTGGTTGGTGGATTCAAAAGATTTGGTTTGCCTATTTTGGCACAGGGATTCGGATTTGCAGATCTCAAATCCTTGCCCAGGATTTGAGGATTCGGTTGGCTGATCCCTACTTTTTGACACTGCACAGTATGTAGGAAAGAGATTTAGGGGTCTCAGTAGACCCCAAGCTGAACATGAGTCAACAGCGTGGTGTAGCAGCTAAAAAAGCGAATGCAACTCCAAACTGCATCGATAGGAGTATAGCGTCTAGGTAAATGAAAGTAACATTACCCCTCTATTCTGCTTTGGTCAGAGCTCAGCTGGAATCCTGTGTCCATTTCTGGGCACTGCAATTTAGGAAGGATGTTGACAAGCTGGAACGTGTCCAGAGGAGAGCAACCAAAATTATACAAGGCCTGGAAACCATGTCCTTTGAGGAGCAGCTTAGGGAGTTGAATGTGTTTAACCTAGAGAAGATTAAGATGTGAAATGATAGCCATATTTAAATATTTGAACGGATGTCATATGGAGGATGGAGCAAGCTTGTTTTCTGCTGCTCCAGAGAATGGGCCTTGGAGCAATGGCTTCAGACTTCAGGAAAAGAGATTCCACCTAAACTGTAGGAAGAACTTCCTGATGGTAAGATTTGTTCAGCAATAGGAATGTGGTGCCTGGGAGTGTGGTGGAGTCTCCTTCTTTGAAAGTTTTTAAACAGAGGCTGAATGACCATCTTTCAGGAGTGCTTTAATGGTGTCTTCCTGCATGGCATAAGGAGTTGAACTAGATGGCCCTTGGGATCTCTTTCAGCTCTATGATTCTGTGTGTAGTGTGACTTACATGTGTGTATGTCCCTAAACGAATGCCAGCATTTTTTCTAGACAAGAAAGGCCAGCCTTAACTTTTTCTCCACCTTTGCTGGCTGTCCTTTGAAAGCAGACGAACAAAGACATATTTTGGGGGCATTTACACAAACTGCTGGGTAAGTGAGGCATTTTCCTTTTTACAGTCAGCAAGGACCCAGGCAAGTGTACCTACAGTCCACAAGAACTGGTAGAGGAAAGCCAGGCCAGTTCCAAGGCTTACACAAGGTTACAGAAAGAAGCCTGATTCAGGCAGCCCAAGGTTGAAAGGCAGAAAGCAGTCCTAAGCAGAGACCAAAGCCAAGAGGGGAATTGCCATACTTCTGGCAATGTACATACTAAAGATCAGAGAGCCAGAGAGCCAGAGAGATTTCAGACAGGGTTGCATGGAGGTTCAGAAGCTGTTGTTCTGTAGCAGCAGAATGATCTGGGCTGAGCTAATTTATATCCAGGAATTGATCAACTTAGTTGGTGTTGTTAGGTCAGTGTCCTATATTTAAAGTGGAGCAGGGCTTTTCCTGACCTTTTGCTCTCTGTGCTTTAATTAACATTGCTCCAAATGGAGGAGTGACTCTGCCACCTCCTCCTCCTGAATGGCAGCTGCTGTCCAGGATGGACTGGACACTACCCCTATCTGGCCATGGTGGGACATCCAACCTCCTCTGGCTCCAACTAGGGTCCATCATCCTGTCTCTTCTTTTCTTCTTCTTCCTCTGAGGAGGTAGGATAGGACAGGAGTTAAGGAAATATTTGCAAATACTTGATTATTTCATCCTGACATGCAAAGGTAAATCATTGCTGTAGTATTTTACTTCCTGCAAAAGAAAAGGAATATTTCTACACAGTATTCTCCTTGTATTCAAATATCCCAAAGCATTGCAGGGGAATAATTCTGAGGATTTCCCACCCAGAAAATGGTCTTTTCTGCACAGGAAGCCTGTTTTCTGCAAATGATTTGCTGTTCTATTATTCTTCTTGATGGAATTTTCTGACTGTTGGGAAACCCATTTGCAACTAGAAATGAATAATTGCAAATATTTTTTCCACCCCTGTGTAATTTTTAGATTTGTAGTTTACCGAGGCCAAAGAGCTCTCTGGCTGAGAAATCTAAATGCCCCTCCCTAAACTGCAAACCCCAGAAATCCACAGAACACTGAAAATGGAATGATAGCACTATAACAGTCTAGTGCAGAAATGGCCTCAGACTCCATCTCCCAAGTTGCAATTGCTTGTGAACATTAATTTATTATGATGTGACAGTAAATTTTTTTTTTAGCATTGAAGGTGCCACAGGATTCTGTGCTGTTTTGGCTACAACTGATTAATCTGGCTGCCCTCCTGGAACTTCAGGTTCATGTTCTCTTTATTTGATTCCCCTCCTTCCAGCATTCCTAAATAATGATGCTTGAATCAGGGTGGGAGGAAAGCTACAAAAGTACAGTAATGGAAACCTTAGTTTGGGCTGAAAACTCATAAAGATTAATGCGGTTTATTTCTGTTTTGGCCCACATCCTGCCCCAGAGGGTGGAAATTTACTGTGTAAGGGAATTGTTATCCTTATTTGTTCCTCAATTTGTCCCTTCTTATTTTTAATGAAATTTCCCTGTTACGTGTTTCATAGCTTTCATTTTGATACTTCTGCACTATTGAGTCCAGTGGTATAGCTACGGAGGGAGCAAAATGAGAGCATTGGCACCTGCAATGAATTCTGCACATCCTCCATGAAATTTTCTTTCAGTCTCCAAATTGTTAGGATGGCAGTAACTCAAAACTTCAATTGAGCCTTTAGAAATACAGTTTGCACATTCAGAGAAAAGAGGCAGGCAGAGTGACCAAGGGAATGCGAGCCCAGGAAATGTTCTAGGTGTGGATGATTTTCAAGATCTCACTTTCTACAGTGCTGGAAATTTGAGGGCTGAAGAAAAATGACCTGGGGGGTGGTGGAATTCTTAATAATAATAATAATAATAATAATAATAATTTTTATCCCGCCTCTCCACCTGGATCAAGGCGGCAAACAACATTAAATACATTAATACATTAAAAACATTAAAAAACATACCCAATCCTCCCCACCCACCAATCTACCTAAGACCAACGCCCTAAAACACACTACAATCAATCAACTATTAAAAGAACAGCAAGACAATTGATGGGAGGCGATGGAAATGCTAGTCTTGGAAGGCCTGTCGGAAGAGATCAGTCTTTTTTTTTTCCCTAACTAATTTTATTAAAGTTCCAACATATAAAACAAACAATTATCATTGTATTCTTAATTGTCGTCTTACAACTGTCTTCCTTCCTCTCTGGATTACAATCTTTATCATTCCATTGAACTGTTATCAATGCATCACAATAAACTCTTAGTATTATCTACTTAATTCATTAGTTCCTGTTTTTCTACTCAACTTTACTTGTTCCATGATATTTCTCTGAATTTTGGAAGAGATCAGTCTTAAGGGGGGGGGTCAAAGCCCTCATTTTGCCCCTCTTGTAGCTACACCCTTGAAGAGTCATCGCTTTTCTGCTTTTAGCCGTAACAGAGATCAAAACAGTGACCCCACAGACTTTGGACTTAAATTAGGTAGAGGTGTCCCCTGCTCATTTGACAGGTAAAGAACCAGAGTACCGTCGAAAAGTGGAAATTGTTGAAATGCAGAAGCAAATCAACTCTGCACCAAGTCGACCGAGAGAACAAGCAGAGCGTGGTCACTTTTTCTCAATCCACTCTTTTGACCCTTTTCAGTTGCAACCAGAACCTCACGGTCAAAAGACTGGACCATACGTTAAATATATGGGTTCTAGGCCATTTCGGCACGGGGTGAGGAAATCGCCCCGTGACGCTACTTACCGGACTTTAAGGCTCCCCGGTCCGGTCCACGCCGCTCCGGAGCAGTGCGTGCTCGTCGCTCCGCACTGCTCTGGCGTCGAAAACGGCGGCTTCCGGAGACCCTCAACCAACCACTGAAGCTCGCCAGCCTAAATCTCACCCCCGGCAGATCACAGGCTCGCGCCAATGTGAGCCTGCGAATCTGCAAAAGGGAGCAAGCTCGCAGTGGCGCGCTCCGTGCTTTTGAAAGACCTGTTTTTAGCGGTCTTTCAAAAGCACGCTGGATGACCGCTTGGGGTCGTTCCGGAGCGGGCTGGGGTGCGGATCTACGTTAAGTAGGTCCGACCCAGTCCGCTCCCAGGTGCAGACGTCCTCCCTGGAGGACGCTCTGCTCCGTTTTAAAAACCCCGGGTGGAAATGGCCCTAGTTGTAATGAAAAGGCTTGAAAGAGTGGATTATTGAAAAGTGGCTGCCTGTGGCTATATATTATCTGGCCAAGCCTGTTCTCATGCCCAGATCCTTCTACAGTATTTACTCACAATTAAATCTTACTGATTAAGCAAACATAACCCATGTTGCCTGGTGGGTTCTGGGAGCTGTAGTCCAAGAAAGTAACTTTTTCCAGCCCTGTGTTGGACTATGAGCTATTCACTTCCCCATTGTATTCTGTTTGTTTAAAAATGATCATACATAGCTTGTGAGGCAGGGAGAAATTCAACAGGTGCAGCTTTCTCTGACATGGAGATATAGTGGTAGGCAAAGCTTTCTGTACTTATCTTAACAGCTGATAAATGCTCAGGAGTCTACCCAGAATTAAAGATGGCAACTTGGCCAGAACTGCAAGATGAACTAATTCTGGAAGGTGAAGCCTCGCTTGAGGTACGAGAGTTTAATTTTTGTGTAAGTACAGGTATTCACACAGGGGTATGGCTGGCGGCCTCAGAGCAAGCAAAAAAATCTGAGATCCTCTGACTTTTTTTTTTTTTTTTTGGTGCAATTTGTCAAATGCAGAGATTCTAGCGAGGACTAAAGATGCTGACAGAGGAGAATTTGCTTGTAAATTCTTGACTTCATTACTATCAGCAAGGAGTCCAAGAGCATTCTGTGGCAGATTAGCTGAGTTCCTTGAGCTTGTAATTCACTAAAATAATTGTATCTTGTGTTGCTTCCTGGAGGAACTGAAAAAGACGAACAGCTTACGGGGGGGCAAGTAATGAAGGCAGTGAAACAATACGATCCAAACACTGACGTGATAGAATTGGCAAACAGATGGATTATTTGTTCATCACCCAGACAAAGGCTCTGGATGGAGCAATCCCATCCATGATTAGGCAGCCAAGAGCCCTGCTGTATCCGCTGGTGCTTACCCAAGCATGTTGCAGGACTATGGCTATAAGGAGCCGGGATTTTCACAGTTCTCTCAGAGAAGGCTTTTCTTTTTGCAATCGCTCTACCGTGTTCATAGAATTTTGTGGTGTGGTGGTATCTATAAGACGTCATCTCTATGGCAACTCCAGCGGCAGCGGAGCAAGGGATCTGTTCTGGTTTTTAGTGCAAACTTTAGAGGGGCTATCCAGGGACTGCGCTCCATCCCCCAAACAGGATTGATCCTGTCAATGGCTCCCAAAAAAGTCGGAGTCACTCCTCTAAAACTCAGCAGGTAGAGTTATAGATGGCCAACCCACTTTGATATTTCTGGGCAATGGCAGCCAAGGGATTCCATGTCAGGTAAGGGCTTCCAGGTCAAGAGGTACTTGAATCATAGACTCATAGGGTTGGAAGAGACCCCAAGGGCCATCAAGTCCAACTCCATTCTGCTGTGCGTGAGGACACAATCAAAACACTCCTGACATAGGCCATCCAGCCTCTGTTTAAAAAGTTCCAAAGAAGGAAACTCCACCACATTCCCAGTCAGCATATTCCACTGTAGAACTGCTCTTACAGACAGGAGGTTCTTCCTAATGTTCAGGTGGCATCTCTGGTCCTGTAGTTTGAATCTGTTGCTCCATGTCCTAGTCTCTGGAGCAGCAGAAAACAAGCTTGCTCCATCTTCAAGATGACATCTCTTCAAATATTTAAACATGGCTATCATGTCTCCTCTTAGCCTTCTTTTCATCAGGCTAAACATACCTAGCTCCCTAAGCTGTTCCTCCTAGGGCATGGTTTCCAGACCCGTCACCATTTTGGTCGCCCTCCTCTGGGCACCTTCCAGCTTGTCAATATCCTTCTTGAATTGTGGTGCCCATAACTGGACACGCATTTCCAGGTGAGGTCTGACCAACGCAGAATAGAGTGGTACTATCACTACTTTTGACCCAGATACTAGACTCCTATTGATTATTTCTCTGCGGAATGCCAGTTAATCTCCTAGTCAATCCTTGCTTTTAACAAATGATATGCAACCTATTTGACAACAATGGACCTATCTTGTCGGTGTCTTTAAGTGCCCCTACAGAAGCAGTTGGACATTTTTTGTCTAATGCACAATGTCAAATAAAGTTCATGGAAGCAGAGTTGTGTATGAGGTGCTAATGCACATGTGGATAGATGTGCATCCTTGGTGAACACTATAGCCATCTTCCCCTGAAACAGTTGGCAGCACAGTCGTACAAGGTCTCTGACAAAGAAGCTCCTTTTTACAAAGTCTTTTTACACTCACACCCCATGTCTTCTATCTAGAAGCATAATTTTTAGCAGCATTGGTCCTGGGAGCTTGGTGAAGGAGGGCTGAAGAAACAGGCTTTCAGTGTCAGTTTACAGCAGTGTTTCTGCAGTAAATCATGCAATAAAGCTTGAGCTGGGAAAAAAATGGGATACTACTGGAGCCAGTCCTACCGTATTTGGGTGTGCCTGCCTGCAATAGCATAGCATAGCAATAGCATGTGTATTTCTATGCCGCTTATCAGCTAAGCACTCTCTAAGCGGTTTACAATGTGTTAGCTAATTGCCCCCAACAAGCTGGGTACTCATTTTACTGACTTATGGCAGGATGGAAGGCTGAGTCAACTTGGAGCCCGGCAGGATCGAACTCACAACCTTGTGGCTGCAGTACCGACATTTAACCATTGCACCACCAGGGCTCCTTGCCTGCAACAGGGAAGGTATAGAGCAGCGGTCTCCAGAATCCTTTACTGAGGAAGCGTGAACAGCAAAACAGAGAAAAGGAGAGAGAGCCCATAAGCCTGCTTCACCAGTTCCCCCCAGCATGTTTTTTTTTTAAATAAAAAATAGATCTTTAAGTTTGGCCACCAAAATGGATATCATAAGTGAAAGCTAGTGAAAGACAAAGTCATCCTTGGATTTATTTTGGAAAAAGCCTTCAAGCAGGCAATTCAAGACATTCTGAAATCCTTTTCCTTTGCAAGGCTTACCCGACCTAGCTGTTTCACTTCACCTGCGCATATTGTTAATTTTGGAATATTTTCTTTAAAAAACACTTTTCTAAAACATATTGTAGTGGTCTTCTTTTTTGTGGCGTACCACCTATCCCTATTTTTCCATGTTATTCCTGCCCCAAGTCTGCTGAACATGAGTCAGCAGTGTGATGTGGCAGCTAAGAAAGCCAATGTGATTCTAGGCTGCATCAGTAGGAGAAGAATCTGAACTTTAGGAAGAATTTTCTGACAGCAAGAGCAGTTTTACAGTGGAATGCACTGTCTGGGAGTGTAGTAGAGTCTCCTTTGGAGATTTTTAAACAGAGGTTGGATGGCCATCTGTCAGGAACACTTTAATTATGTCTTCCTATATGGCAGAATGGAATTGGACTGGATGACCCTTGGGGTCTTTTCCAGCTCTGTGATTCTATGGTACCAAATTTTCTACTGAAGAAGTAATGCCCAGTTACATCTACATCATAAGCAGAGGTATACCTGTTGTACTACTTCAGTTGCAAACTTGGTTGCACATTCAGTTCAACATTCGACTGCACATTTTGGGCAATGTTGCCACGGGCCATGTAGCACTGTCAACTAAGAACACCTCATGGGTACATTTACCCTGTGCAAGCTAAGTGTAGGATCTCAGCCAGGGTCTTAGCTGAATTTCTCCGATTGCCCCACATGCATCCTTTTTGGAACTATGCCTCCAAACTGACCAGAGTAGAAAAAAACCTAACACGATATTGCTCTAATAGCAAGTTGAATTTCAGAAATATTTAAAAAAAAAATCCAGAAGTTCTATCATGCCTAACCACAGAAACAGAGGAAAGGCCCTCTCTCCATCTCAGCTGCCACCGCCGTGGCCTTAGAGGGAGAGAAGAAGAGGTAGACACAGCTCCGTCATGAATAGGGCCAGAAGCAGATGGGGGCCCTCTTTCCACCCCCACTGCCACTGCCCTGCCCACGGAAGGAGAGAAGAGAAGGACTTAACCTCTTCCCACACTGCCATCCCTTTCCCTTTTGCGGCACGTCTTAGGCCATTTCCGCACTAGACTGTTATAGCGCTATGATTCCACTTTCAACATCCTATGGAATCCTGGGGTTTGCAGTTTCGGGAGGGGCCGGCTGGCCCCTCCCGAAACTGCAAACCCCAGGATTCCATAGGATGTTGAAAGTGGAATCATAGCGCTATAACAGCCTAGTGCGGAAATGGCCTTAGTTAGACTGTAAGCTGAGGGCAGGGAACTGTTTCATTGTTCTTGTAAAGCATCGTGCAGAGTAACGGCGCTATATAAATAAATTATAATAATAGTAATAAATAATCAGGTAAAGTTTTCCAGGGCAGAAAGGTAAGTGTTATCGTCTGCTCATACCTGGTCCAGTGGCTTGAAAAGGCATAGGGGCAGAGATCAATAATATGTTTGGGAACCCTGGCCAGAATTGTGAAATACAAAGCCTCTCCTGGATCCTTGTTCCAACAAGAAATCTCATTACCGGAACAGCTGAACGAACAGCACTTCCTGGGCTGAATCCAAATCTCTACTGAGCGCATTGACTCTGATACGACTTTTCCTCTGGGCTGCTGCTGGTGCACTGGACGAAACTGGACAGAGGAAAGCAATTGTTTAATTACTGGGAGGAATATTGTTGAGGGAGCTATTTCCTGGAGGCCTTCCCTTTAAAAAAAAAAAATTCACACACACTCGCATACACATAAACAAAAGTAAAATGAATCACAAGATGCATGAGATCAACATAGCAAGAAATGCATAGGGCACACCACTCTCCGGTATCCAGAATAAATACCATATTTAACACTTTTAAAGTAAATTTTTCCATAAATTACTGTGCGAAGCAGGTGGACAATACTGTATGCTGTTATAGTCAGAATAATTGATAAAGGGGGCCCGTATTACCTAGAATAAATTATGATGGTTGATCTTCTTTGTTTTTTAAATACACGTACCTGGTCAGGTTTTCCAGAGACGGGTATCTCTTTTCATCTCTAGAAAGGTATACTTTCATTGCATTTTTCCAGCAGCATGTTTATTTCTAATCTTTCCTTTAGGCAGAAAAACCCAACTACCTCTTTATGTAGGATAGATTCATTGCATCCCAAAAATTACACTAAGAGACCTGTTGCTGGATCAGCATCCATCAGCATCCACAGGTTGAGCCTCATTTATCCAGACGTCCAAAACTCACCTGTGACGGCCCTTAGTGCTCCAGGACTGGTGTGGCCGTTCCCAATCTGATAAGGTGCTGTGCCTCCCCCCACTTATAACACAGCTCTGCCTACCTCTCTTATAACAGCACCTTTGTGTAAAAGGGCGAGGGCATTCAATATTTATTTAGAATCACTTAATAATTTTATGGCTGTGTTTTCACTGTAGGCTACTCAAGCCAAATCAGTATTCAAGGGCGGTCAAGGGAAGTAATGGTACCACTCTATTCTGCTTTGGTTAGACCTCATCTGGAATCCTGTGTCCAGTTCTGGGCACCTCATTTCAAGAAGGATATTGACAAGCTGGAGCATGTCGAGAGGAGGGCGACCAAAATGGTGAAGGGACTGGAAGCCATGAAGCCCTATGAGGAGCAGCTTTGGGAGCTGGGTAGGTTTAGCCTGGACAAGAGAAGGTTAAGAGGGGACAGGATAGCCATGTTTAAGTATTTGAAGGGATGTCATGTCGAGGAGGGAGCGGGCTTGTTTTCCGTTGCTCCAGAGACCAGGACAAGGAGCAATGGATTCAAGCTGCAGGAAAGGAGATTCCACCTGAACCCCAGGAAGAACTTCCTGACGGTCAGAGCTGTCTGGCAGTGGAATCTGCTGTCTCCATGGAGTGTGGTGGAGTCTCCTCCTTCTCTGGAGGTTTTTAAGCAGAGGCTGGATGGCCATCTGTCCGGAGGGCCTGGATCTGGGTTCCTGCACGGCAGGAGGTTGGGCTGGATGGTCCCTGGCATCTCTTCCAACTCTATGATCCTATGGTTCTATGGTTCCGTGATTCTATTTCTAAAGATAAACTGTAACATTTATTAAGATAACAATAAGAATAAAGTAGAGTGTTAGACTTCAAATGCTGGTCGAGGCAGATAGAGTTCCTCAACGCACTTTTTAGACAATATAAGAGGTAACTCCTTGCTCAGAAACAGTTCAATTATCGCTTTAGACTTTAAGATAAACCATAAGTGTCATATAACAGCCCTTTGGTTAAACTCCCGCCAAAGACTTAATCCGCAGTATAGGTCACACTCTCTGACCAGATCCTACTAGGGCTTAGTTACTCATCTGTCTCTCATTAGGCCTCCTCTGAGAACGAAACCTCCCAAAACAGCCACTCTCTCTGGTTGACTGGGGGACTCTGCTCCCTAGCTCTTTGCTAGGCTCTCACTAAAGGAATCAAAGACACCCCAGGTCCTTGACTTTACGTATTTTTTCCTCTCAGCCATAAGCTCCCCTCACGCACTAGCGGGCTGGGTTTCTCTCTTGAGGAGCTATTCTGGTTACCTAGCAACCTGCTTCCAGGGGACATTGGCACTTCAGACACACACACACACACCCAGAACGTTGTCACACCTCTAAAACGCAAAACTTTTGCAAAGTGCAACCGAGTCTTCTTGCTGTAGGGAGCATGAGGGAATTATGGAGGCTTGCTTGGGACCTTGTGTGCATGCGCTTACACAGTCCCAAGCAAGCTGAGCGGGGCGAAAAAGGCACCAAGGCAACTGAGAGACTTTGCAAGCGGCATGTGTGCAGTCCCAAGCGAGCCTCTGTAATTCTCTCATGTTCCTCGCAGGCAGAAGGCAAGAGGAGAACTGACAAAAGGGCAGGCCCTGCATAGAAAGAACAGTATACAAGTTACAACAATTTAAATCTACAATTCATAATGAAACATAAATTAATTTGGTTTTTAAACTTGGGTTCCATCTCTGAGCTATTTCATTACAATATACTGATATTCCAAAGTCCAAATAAAATAAAATAAAAATAATATAAACATTTTAAAAAATGAGAATTTTAAAAATCAGAAATGTGGAAGACTTCTTTTCTCAAGCATTTTGGCTAAGAGAGGCTGAACGTGTGACAAGCATTTCTTTGAATACCGCTTGCCAAAATTGCTGAATGTACTGGACTGGGATTGGATCAGACAATAGGTCTGGGAGAAAGGAAAACATCTCCCTCTGTTTGAGGTGATTCTCCCTCTGTGTGTGTTTTTGTTGTGCTTTTGTTGCATTTAATGGCTCCTGTCGGTGTCACCGAGCCAAGATCAGCAAGAGCGTGCAGAAGCTGTTCTGCCTTGTGAGCCATTACAGTAAAAGCGGCTGGTTAGGGTCACTTCCCGGACGGGAGTCTTTGCGGCCGACTGGAATAAGTGGTCTTTTGTTCTGCTTCTGAAAGAAGCTGCCATCAGCGGAACAACAAAATAGTAGCAAGAACAGAGGAGCCTGATTTTCTAGACATTCGGGGAGGGTGGGTAAACTTCTGTTAGTCTGTTGCAGCAGCAACAAAAACCATTTCCGCACTAGGCTTTTATAGTGCTATGATTCCACTCGAAACATCCTATGGAATCCTGGGGTTTGCAGTTTCGGGAGGGGCCGGCCGGCCCCTCCCGAAACTGCAAACCCCAGGATTCCATAGGATGTTGCAAGTGGAATCATAGCGCTATAAAAGTCTAGTGCGGACATGGCCAAAGACGAGTTTTGTGACAACTTAAGGACACTACACATTTCGTTTGACTTTTGCGGATGTTAGCTCACTTCATCGGATGCATGAGAATCTTGTGGCCCAGGGTGTAGTGAGACGATTTTCACGGTGGAGCGGGAGATAAAAATTGAGGGCAGAAAGGTTTGGTCATCCGCCATTACAAAAGGTGTTTCTATGGGAAAAGGTTTTAAACATTCGTTGTTGTTGTGTGCCTTCAAATGTCAGGACGTGTTGTTCCTGTCATATGTAGCACCAATATATGTCATGGTATGGCTGTAGTAGACTCAATAAGACAGGGTTTGCTGGTGCTAATATATAACCATTTCTAATTGCTCCCTGCAATGATGTATCCGGTTGTAACATTTGAAGTATCACTAGGCTCCGAATGGGCAATTGTGGCATTTTCAATGTCACCTTGCAGCAGGCGTTAGGAAGGGAAGAGCAAAGGAGACGAAACAACAGAATAACAAGGAGGCGTTACGAGAATGCGTAAGATATAGAGAGAACTTAGCCTAGCTTCCATGATGAATGATCTATAAATAATAACTGTACTCCTGGGAAAGTGCCTGCGCTGGTGGGGTGACTTGACATGCAAGACTTTAACCGGTCCTTGATAGGCATGCCAACATTTGTATGGAAAGGTATAAAACTTGAAACCAACTCTGACGCTGTGGTCTCAGCAACATTTTGGTAATGTTGCTGTGTTGCTTGCTTTGCTGATATAAATGCATCTGGTTCTTGTGGGTTTTTCGGGCTTTGAGGCTGTGTTCTGGTGACTTCTGGTGACCAGAACACGGTCTCAAAGCCCGAAAAACCCACAAGAACCAATGGATTCTGGCCATGAAAGCCTTCGACTTTACATAAATGCATCTGTTTGAAACTCTGAGCGAAGTTCTTGAGAGCAAGTTGGCAAGGATGTGACATCAAGTTGTTTGCAACTTCAATCCCATGTTGAGGAAAGCTTGCATGTGTCATTCATATATTATTCAAAAACAATAATACAGCTGTGCTCAGAACTCTGAGAAAGAAGAGGGGATTTTTTTGCCAGCTTCCACATTTTTCTGCCCTTCGTAGCTGTGATTTATCTTGGTTTCCCTCCCACTTAATCACAACGTTATCAGCCTTCCAAGGACAACAGTCTTTTCCCAGCCTAGCAGCTTCACAGAAGGAGACAGAGAGAGATAGAAAAAATAAGAGTATGAGAGGCAGCATAAAAATTGCATCAGCAAATGAAGAAAAGGCGAGAAGTTAGGGAATTCACTTTCCTATATGGTCCCCTTGTCCAGGATTCCATAGGATGTTGAAGTGGAATAATAGCACTATAACAGGCTAGTGCAGAAATGGTGCGTGTGTGTGTGTGTGTCTGAGAGAAAAAGAGAGAGAGGGAGAAGAGGTATCTTTCGTGGTGCACAGTTATAGTGCTATGATTTCGCACATCCTATTGAATCATGGGAGTTTGTAATTTGGTGAGATCCTAGAACTCTCTGGCAAAGAATCCTAAATACCCATCCTTAAACTTCAAACCCCAGGATTCCACAGATGGAACCAGGGGCCCTTTCATACTATACAATCATAGAACTCTGATTCAACTTGAACTGCCATGGCCTATAGAGTATTTAAAATTAAATTAAAAATATTATACGTTTTTAAAAATCGACAAAACAGCAAAGCCCAACCCAGTCAATTCCTAAAACCTTAATTGAACAGGAAAAGTTTCAAAAATCTGGGGCAGCCACTGAGAAGGCCCTGTCTCATTTGTTCCTACCAAACATGCCCAAGGAGGTAGAGGGACAGAAAGAAAGGTCTATCCTGAAGATCTTAGAACTCAAATAGGCTCATACCGAGATTATTGTTGTTATTGTGCGCCTTCAAGTTACTTCTTTCTTACAGTGGGGTTTCATGGAAAGGTTTTCCTGGGATTTTCTTGGAAAGATTCATTCAGAGGAGGTGTCCCGTTACCTTTACCTTCCTCTGAGAGAGGGTGATTCACCCAAGGTCACCTGCTGGGTTTCCATGGCCAAGCAGGGATTTGAACTCTGGTCTTCAGTGTCCTCATCCAACACTATCACCTCTAAAACACGTGTGCTTATTTATATAGGGAAATACAGCCCTTCAAGTAGTCTGGAGCTGAACCTTAGGAGAAACTTCCTGCTGCTAAGAGCTGTTCCGCAGTAGAATAAACTGCCCTGGAAGCTGGCAAATTCTTGTTCGCTGGCGGTTTAAAACAGAGGTGAGAAGGTCTCCTCTCAGGAGTGCTTTTGCTGTGGATTTCTGCAGTAGTAGAGAGCTGGACTTAAATAGCTCAGATCCTACGTTGTGCTTGCTTAATGCATTTCTACCAGAATTTCCGCACTAGACAGTTATAGCGCTATGATTCCACTTTCAACATCCTATGGAATCCTGGGGTTTGCAGTTTCGGGAGGGGCTGAATGATTCAACACTGAATGATTCATATTTTGCAACTGACTGTATATCTGCCAGTGAGCCTGCATGTTGTCCACTTATGTATTAGGGAAGACACAGTGGTTGCTTCTGCAACCCTGGTGAACCAGATGGGTCACTGAAGACACATAGTTGTCCCTCATCCAAGCATGTGCAACTGCATGGCTGGAACCTGCTTGTTAATCCAGAACAGCATAATAGAAAGACAAATCTTTCATAGAATCACAGAATCATAGACTTGGAAGAGACCGCAGGGGCTGTCCAGTTCGACCTTCCGCCATGCAAGAATACACCATCAAAGCATTCCCAATAGATGGCTATCCAGCTTCTGTTTAAAAACCTCCAAAGAAGGAGACTCCATCACACTCCATTGAGGCAGTGCATTCGGCTGTCAAACTGCTCTTACCACCAGGAAGTACATTGTAATGTTTAGGTGGAATCTCTTTTCTTGAAGTTTGAAGCCATTGCTCTCTGGGCTTGCTCCGTCATCCATATGATATCCTTTCAAATATTTAAAGATAGCTATCATGTCACCTCTTAACCTTCTCTTCTCCAGGCTTCAATTACAGTACAGCTGGCCCTCCAAATCCATAGGTTTAACATTTGTAGATATGATTATTCATAGAATCCTAGAGTTGGAAGAGACCCCTGGGAACATCCAGTCCAATCCCCTGCTATGCAGGAACACCCATCAAAGCATTCCCAACAGACGGCCATCCAGCCTCTGCTTAAAAACCTCCAAAGAAGGAGACTCCACCACACTCCGAGGCAGCATAATCCACTGCCAGACAGCTCTGACCATCAGGAAGTTCTTCCTGAGGTTCAAGTGGAATCTCCTTTCCTGCAGCTTGAATCCATTGCTCCTGGTCCTAGTCTCTGGAGCAGTAGAGAACAAGCCCGCTCCCTCTTCGACATGACATCCCTTCAACTATTTAAATATGGCTATCATGTCCCCTCTTAACCTTCTCTTCTCCAGGCTAAACATACCCAGCTCCCTCAGCCGCTCCTCTTAGGGCTTCATGGCTTCCAGACCCTTCACCATTTTGGTTGCCCTCCTCTGGACACGTTCCAGCTTGTCGACATCCTTCTTGAATTGAGGTGCCCAGAACTGGACACAGGATTCCAGATGAGGCCTAACCAATGCGGAATAGAGTAGTACCATTACCTCCCTCGATCTAGACACCATACTTCTATTGATGCAACCAAGAATCGCGTTGGCCTTCTTGGCTGCCGTGTCACACTGCTGTCTCATGTTCAGCTTGTGATCTACCAAGACTCCTAGATCCCTTTCACACGGACTGCTATCCAGCCACACGTCCCCCATCCTATACTTGTGACTTGCATTTTGTCTGCCCAAGTGTAGGACCCTGCATTTCTCTCTGTTGAAATTCATTTTGTTAGCTCTGGCCCAGCTCTCCAATCTGTCAAGGTCGTATTGAAATTTGATCCTATCCTCTGGTGTGTCAGCAACCCCTCCCAGTTTGGTATCATCTGCATTCACAGATTATTTGCTGTCATCTCCGCTGCTGGCCTGTGCCGTTTTTTAACAGGGACTTGTACATCTCGCCTTGTATTCACAGTCTCTCTGCAAGCCTCACGAGACTGAGAGAGACTGTGAGCATGGGCAGAGGCTTGTAAGTCTCTATTAAAAATGGCGTGGTACAACTGTGGAGGCAGCAGCAAGCTCCACCAGCCACCTGCTTCTGCCTTGTGGAGGAAACCCACTGCCTCAAAGACAGAACTGGGTGGCTGGCCTGCTCCCCACCGTGGATTCAGATATGCTGTGCACCGTACCTTTGAATTCATGGTGTGTTAAATATGGCTGATGGGGGGCTGTAGATATTCATGGTTTTTCATTTTCACAGGGGTCCTACACCTCTAACCTCTGTGAAGATAGAGGGACAATTGTATAGTAAATACCCTAAAGGCACTAGCTCCTGTCTGAACTTGGAAGCTAAGCAGGGTCAGCCCTAGTTAATAATTGGATGGGAGACTGCCAAAAAATACCAGATGGTGTAGGCTACATTTAGGAGGAAGGGGCTGGCAAAATACTCACTTCTGAGTATTTCTTGCCTAAGGAAACCCTGTGAAAAATTCATGGGGTTGCCATAAGTTGACAGGTAGTTGCAGAAGACAGATGTTGAAGAAGACAGAATTTCCACAAGTGCTGCTGTTTTCCCTCTCGTGTGAAGTAGCTTTCCTACCAAATGTCCCCCTGCTGCACATTGATTTGCTGAGTGTTCTTCACTGCCGCAAGTTAATCAAGCACATATTAACCAGCTCTGACCCCTGAAAAAATCCAGTTTCTACACAATTCTAAGGGATCAAGTCACTTGTTTTATATACAGCTCACGCTATTAAACCAACACCTACATGTGCTAATTGTAGCATCAATGTTGTCTTGGAAACTTGGCCGAACTGGGCTTGCCAAACACAAGGGGTGAAAGACATTGGCTGAGATCCTACCTCTTGCTTACGTTACATAAATTCTGCTGAAAACCAACACTGTGCAAGGGAAGCTGTCTCTGCCCGCGTGCCTGCTTCTTGTACCCTTGTGCGATGAAGAATAATGTGCAATGGCTGGTTCTGCCATCCCAATGAATCAAGTGGTACAAAGAAGCCACTGATGGAAAGTAATGCGCCAACCAAGAATGCACAGCTGCGTGGCCAAAATTCTTTAGGTTGGTCCCAAATTGTTAAATGCAAGTCAACACACAGGTAAATCTAATTTATTTAATGAGTTTCCTGTAATCAGGACTAACAATGGAATTTAGGCCCATGTGAAACGGTTACAGCTGTAGAACTCTACTTAATAGATTTGCAAGGTGACATAAGGGACAGGGCTCCTATAACCTTAATAGTTGTGTAGAAGATGGAGTGGAAACCCGATGAGTGACCCTGGGCAAGTCTCACTCTCTCAGCCTCAGGGGAGGGCAAAGAGAACGCCCTACTGAACAAGTCTTGCCAAGAAAATACATCATAGGTTCACCTTAGGGTCGCCATAAGTCAGACATAACTTGAAGGCACACAATAACAAGAAGATGGAATGCCATGAAAGCAACACCAGCTGAAATTTCCACTTCTACACAACCATTAGGAAGCCAGCATGGTGTTGTGACTGGACTGTTGGACTTGGAGTCAAGGAGACCCAGGTTCAAATCCCTGCGTGTCCCTGGAAACCCACTAGGTGGCCTTGGGCAAGTCACACTTTCTCAGCCTCAGAGGAAGACAAAAATGGCAAACCCTCTTTGAGCAACAGCAAACATAACTATTAAAGATATTTGTCTGGTTGTTAAGTGCTGCACGTCAGACTTTGGCCATTTCCAACCTACACTGTTATAGTGCTACTAGTGTATTTATCCAGCGTTGCCCGGGATTTTATTTTCTCATAAGTAACACTTGTTAGAAATACCTTAAGAATTACCTTTCCTTACCTTAGGAAGGCTGCAGTTGAAATACACAGATTTCAGATCCTGTGTCTGTAATTCCCCAAACTGTCGTGTCCAGTATCTGTAACTTTTCCCCATATTCCCCAATCCAATCTGTATTCAGAGTTGTTAACATACAGAGATTGCGTTTCTGAAGGAGTACACTGGCCTTCTCCTGGTTGCTAGGCCTCGTCTCCATAGCAACTGGCCTATTCAGAGCGCTCTGGCTGAGAATTCTAAAGGCCCCTCCCTAAACTGTCAACCCCAGAATTCCATAGAATCTTCACAGTGAATCATATGAGGTCTGCACCTGCCCGACACAGACAAACAGACAAACTCACTCACAAACTTTGGCTTTTATATAGTAGATTATTCCACTTTCAACATCCTACGGAATCCGGGGGCAGGAGGTGTTGCAGTTTAGGGAGGGGCCTTTAGAATTCTCAGCCAGAAAGCTCTTTGGCCTCAGGAAACTACAAACCCCAGGATTCCACAGAATGTTGAAAGTGGAATAATAGCACTATAACAGTGTAGTGTGGAAATGACCTTTGACTTACGGCATCCTTACGGATGAATCATAGAATCATAGAATCATAGAAATGTAGAGCTGGAAGAGACCCCAGGGGCCATCCAGTCCAACCCCATTCTGCCATGCAGGAACACCCTCAAAGCACTCCCGACAGATGGCCATCCAGCCTCTGCTTAAAAACTTCCAGAGAAGGAGACTCCACTACACTCCGAGGCAGCAGATTCCACTGCCGGACAGCCCTGACTGTCAGGAAGTTCTTCCTGAGGTTCAGGTGGAATCTCCTTTCCTGCAGCTTGAATCCATTGCTCCGTGTCCTGGTCTCTGGAGAGGCAGAAAACAAGCCCTCTCCCTCCTCTACTTGGCATCCCTTCAAATATTTAAACATAGCTATCATGTCCCCTCTTAACCTTCTCTTCTGCAGACTGAACATACCCAGCTCTCTAAGTCTATCCTCATAGGACACGGCTTCCAGGCCTCTCACCATTTTGGTTGCCCTCCTCTGGACCTGCTCCAGCCTGACCATGTCCTTCTTGAATTGGGGTGCCCAGAACTGGACACAGTATTCAAGATGAGGTCTAACCAAAGCAGAGTAGAGTGGTACCAGTACCTCCCTCGATCTAGACACCATACTCCTATTGATGGAGCCGAGAATTGCATTGGCTTTCTTGGCTGCCGCATCACACTGCTGACTCATGTTCAGCTTGTGGTCTATTAAAACTCCTAGATCCCTTTCACACGTACTGCTATCCTATACTGATGGGAGACTTCCAAGTCATCTTGTCCTCAGCCACCCTGCTCAGGTCTTGCAGATTCAGGGATGTGTCTTCCTTGGCTGAGTCCATCCATATCTGTAATGCAGTCTTCCTCTTTTCCTACTGCCTTCTACCTTACCAAGCATCATTGTCTTTCCTAGTGAGTCATGTCTTCTCATGATATGGCCAGAATACAACAGCCTCAGTTTAGTCATCTTGGCTTCTAGGGAGAATTCAGGCATGCTCTGATTCTTACTTCACTGGCAACTGTATTGCTTATACAACTATGAACTCACTATGTCCATTTCACAATTTCCAAAAAGTACAACCGCATGTGTAAGAAAACTTGCTTAGGTATATGACACCAGTGGGATTTTGTCCTCTGCTTCTATGGCCCTTTTTGCATGGTATTTGCCATGCGAAGGGGCCTCCGGAGCGTTGCACGATTGTGAGGAGCGTTTCAGATGACGTCCTCACAATTGCACAACGCTACTGGGGCCAGCAGGCGCTGATTGTGCACTATTTCATTTTCGGCTTGTAGCTGAAAATGGTACGCGATCACGCATTGCTCCGGGGCCCCGCACACACTTACCTTTTGTGTGGAGCTCCAGAGCCGCAGCCCTCGTTCTTCTTCCCTCAGCGCAGCCTGGGAAAATACCCGGCTGCGCTGCGGAAGGAAGAGGCGGAGACCTCATGCTGCCCGCTGGCTGGCCGGCAGCTCCTGCGGAGCCGAAGCAACAGGGATGCGAGAGCCTCTCACAAGAGACTGCTTGCGTGATCCCCGCGCCGGAAAGAGGTAAGGTGCAGAAAGGGCCAATGACTGCTATGCAACGAATCCCAGGAGATGCTGACCTGATTGATACTTTGCTTTAAGGCTGAGAATTGTTGCACTTGCCCTGTTGGACTGGCTGACACCACCTGGCCACATGAACGAAAACAGTGGCTCCACTGGTTGCATGTGTGTGCATGCATGTTAATGTGTAGTTAGGCCTCACAAGGGAGCATCTTTCCTCCTTCAGGTGAGTTTGCTGGACAGGGAGCAGCAGCTCCTGTCTTGAATTCAGCAATCCAGGGATCTTGCAGGAGAGCAAGCAGAATATAAGAAATCTCATTAATACGAGTCTTGCTGAGAAGGGAGCAGGTGGAAGACAGAGTGTGATCAGATCGATATATACAAAGGGAGCAGATATTCACCTCCTGCTGGTTTTGCTTCAAGCTTGTTCCTATCTGGTTGTATCTGGTAATACCAGCCTTGTGCCTCTTCCAGTTCAAATTCTTTGACATGAATGTTGCTTGTTATACCTGAAGCTGTATTTGATTTTGTAAAGTTAGAAGAAGCAATTTGCTGTTGGAATCTGAAAATGCGCTTTGATTGAACAAGCTTTACTAGAATCTTTTCACTCCTACTATGTGTAGCATTGTATAGAAATAGTTCATAATAGTTCATAATTCTACTATGCATGTTTAGAGATTGTTCCGTATTTGTGATTTAATATATACTCAATACCAATCTTGTTACCCCAAAATATGGGTGGCTCAGGGGTCCGCTCATGATGCCAGTACCTCCAAGAAATGGGGAGGAATTATTATTTCAAAAAGGAGGCCTCCAAAGTGAGTTAACCTAACAAGATTTTTTACATCAATGTTTACCAGTACTTCTGCGAGGAAGAACTACCCAGAAATCCAAAAGTAAGCTTATTGTGTTTTATTAGGGGAATTGCAATCACATACACAAGATTCAAATAGTCACGCAGTCACACAAAGCTAACTGAAGGAAAAGGGAGGAAAGTTTTGGATAGTGAGATTTCAGGATGAAGTGGGTAATATTTACCGATCCAGAAGAGCAGCAAAGCAGCAGTGATATGGCTCAGATGCAATTCTAAGGAAGGTACACAAACAGGAATCAGAGTCGCAGAGTGGCAACCAGCAATCCGTGTATTGCCATCATACCACCCCTCAGCCTTCTCTTCAGCAAGGTGAGCAACTACTTCACCCTCTCCTCACATGTTTTGTTCTCCATACCTCTTATCATCCTTGTTGCCCTTCTCTGAATCTGCTCCATCTTGTCTTTATCCTTAAAATGAGGTGCCTAGAACTGAATGCCCAGTTCTCCAGATAAGGCCTGACTGGTGCAGAATATAGTGGGACTATTACTCCTCTCATCTGCTTGGCTCCTGCACATTTCTTAGTGGATGAAACAACAGTGCCGTGTCATTGATGTGCAACACTGGAACCTATACAATTCTTGTACAGTGTAAATCCATACTCATGTTAAGTGGTGACTGTCCCATGCCATCCTTCTGCTGAATTCCAACACCGTGCAACTGACTGTGTATCTACCAGTGTGTCTGTTGATTGCCACTTGGAGCAGTGGTGAATGCGCCATGGCTGCTTCCACAATGAAATAAGTGGCACACTGAAGGCACTGATGAATAATTATGCACCAACAAAGAATGTATAACTGCATGCGCAAATGTTACAGTTGTGGCACTCTGCTTGCACAGCTGTGAACTGAACAGAAGCATTCAACGATAGCCAAGACAGTGTAAGTGCATATGTAAGGGAACTGATGTGTGCCTAAAATAGCCAAGGGTATTCCAGTCCCTGGTTAACACTTGCTTGAGATTTGCAACCAGAAGTTCAAATCAGTCTATGAAATTCTATTTCTGCAGCATTCCTTTGGAGTTGACTCCAAAATGGTTCCCATACTAGTAGGGCAAGGCATCTTCCCTGGGACTTCATCCAAATTTTAAAGTGCTATCTAAAGTGGTGAGGCCATTTGGGGTGATAAGGTTCAGCTCCTCTGATAGCCACCGTGACAGAGTTCTGGGCGGTGTGGCTATCCTGAATGCCAGACCAGCCTAGCAACAGGTTGCCAGGCAACCGGAATAGCTCGTCAGGAGAGAAACTCAGCCCCCTAGTGTGAGGGAGGGGCTGGTCGGTGAGAAGAAAAGATATATAAAGGCAAGTGCTGATTGTCGTTGGACAGCCTTCGGTGAGAAAGAGCTCTAAAGCCAGTCCTTCAGCCAGAGAGAGCTCTGGAATAAAGTCTCT
This sequence comes from Cyclura pinguis, assembly GCA_030412105.1. NCBI lineage: Eukaryota > Metazoa > Chordata > Lepidosauria > Squamata > Iguanidae > Cyclura > Cyclura pinguis. The sequence continues at coordinate 5,974,537 of CM059601.1, forward strand.
CCATTAGCCAGGGAGGTCATCTGTTGCAGTAAAGGACTTAATTCTCAGGAAAACCTAGAAAGAGGTGAAAGAGTAATTAAACCATTATAGAAACTGATCACAAAATGTCACCTAGATTGGGGATTGAGTCGTTGGTGAGAGTGTAGCTAAAGGGCTGTTTATGTTACTTGTGTTTATACGAGAGCTTAAAGACATAAGGAAACTGACTAAAAGTACTCCGAAGAACTGTATTAGCTTTGACCTGCATCTGAACTCCAATACTTTGTTCTGTATGTTATTTTAATAAATAGTACAGTATATAAATATGGACTTGGCTGAGTGGTATACAGTATTCAAAGACACACATGCTGTTACTGCCATGGCTAGCCTGAGCTTGTGGGATATAAAGATATCTCTTGATATCAGTAATTTGGCTTTCTGTCCCCTCCACGTGCTTGCGAGGCCCCCGGACAAGCACGCATACAGGCTCGGCCGATAATCGCCGTAATATTCCAACACAATACAGGCAGGCCAGAAATAGCCGACCCGCAGCTTTAGGAGACCTCAAGGCAAGTACCTCCATTAGGTACGCACGCAACTCTCAAAAGATCCTCTGCCCCCGCTGGCAGCTTGACGATCAAGCTACACAACGCCCAAGCACTCTGCGTTTGCATACTGGCTACTCTATTGACAATTTGGCTATAACTCAATCATTCAAATTCTGACCTTTTGGAGGCTTTGTCTCCAGCCCCAAATCCATTGTTTTCCCCAAGTCCGACCTAGCCCGCGGTCACAATTCTCCTTATAAAAACCTCCGACTTTGAGCGCTTCCTCGGATCGCTCTTGGCTTCCATCCCGCCTTGCTGTCGCTTCGTCCGGCGAGCCTTCCCCTCGGCTCCACGGGCTGAGATCCACGCTCCCCGGCTTCTCCGCTTCTGACCGGGCTTCAGGACAGGTGGAGTATCACCCAAACCAGCAACTCCTCTAAAAATCCCTCTATCCCACTCCAACCTTTATTTCTTTAGTTATCTGTGTGAGTGTGCTGCATACACTGTTTGATTGTGTTTTAATAAAACAACATTTATTATTTCAACTTCTGTGTGCTCCTTGGCTCGGCCTGACCCCGTAAACATAGGGTTCAAGATCTCGCTACGTTACCCTGCCTCTCGTATTGCTAGCCTGTGCTCTTGGCTAATTTCCCCAACTTATATAATTGAGAGCGCATTTAGGTGTCCCGCTCGAGACCCCCAGAAATCAGGGTAACACATGCTACCATAGAAGTAATAAGGGTTCTGAATGACCATTGAAAGGCCTCACCCTTTATATACGAGAGGTGGTGCTACAAGAGGGAAGGCAGGGCTGCATGCAGAAGTGAGAGGGCACCTGATCAGATTGGGGAGCTGCCATACCGGTCTGAGAGAGAAAGAAGTACAAAATTTGGACTAAAACACAGAACAGGGGCAGTACCACACCAACTTGGAATACATCAGCCATTGCTGCCACAGACACAATCCATGGGTTGCAGAAGCAGCCAGTTGGTTTATAAGATGCCCTTCTTCAGATTGTGGTGACCAATCTGTGTTGCATTTTTGGTGTTCCATCACATAAAAAGCATCCAGCGTGCTAGTATGCAAGACTCCTATAGAATCATAGAATCATAGAAATGTAGAGTTGGAAGAGACCACACGGGCCATCCAGTCCAACCCCCTGCCATGCAGGAACACCCTCAAAGCACTCCCAACAGATGGCCATCCAGCCTCTGCTTAAAAACCTCCAAAGAAGGAGACTCCACTACACTCCGAGGCAGCAGATTCCACTGCCGGACAGCCCTGACCGTCAGGAAGTTCTTCCTGAGGTTCAGGTGGAATCTCCTTTCCTGCAGCTTGAATCCATTGCTCCTTGTCCTGGTCTCTGGAGAGGCAGAAAACAAGCCCTCTCCCTCCTCTACATGGCATCTCTTCAAATATTTAAACATAGCTATCATGTCCCCTCTTAACCTTCTCTTCTGCAGACTGAACATACCCAGCTCTCTAAGTCTATCCTCATAGGGCTTCCTGGCTTCCAGGCCCTTCACCATTTTGGTCGCCCTCCTCTGCACCTGCTCCGGCCTGACCATGTCCTTCTTGAATTGGGGTGCCCAGAACTGGACACAGTATTGAAGATGAGGTCTAACCAAAGCAGAGTAGAGTGGTACCAGTACCTCCCTCGATCTAGACACCATGCTCCTATTGATGCAGCCGAGAATTGCGTTGGCTTTCTTGGCTGCCGCATCACACTGCTGACTCATGTTCAGCTTGTGGTCTATTAGGACTCCTAGATCCCTTTCACACGTACTGCCATCCAGCCACGCGTCCCCCATCCTATATTTCTGCATTCCGTTTTTTCTACATAAGTGTAGGACCTTACACTTCTCTCTGTTGAATTTCATTTTGTTAGCCTTGGCCCAGCTCTCCAATCTATCCAGGTCATTTTGAATTTTGATCCTGTCCTCTGGCGTATTAGCAACCCCTCCCAATTTGGTGTCATCTGCAAATTTGATGAGCATGCCCTCTATTCCTTCACCCAAGTCATTGATGAAAATATTGAACAGCCCTGGGCCCAGGACAGAACCCTGTGGCACCCCGCTAGTCACTTCTCTCCAGGATGAAATATAATGTGAGGCAGCATAATTTGTGCTTCATGCATGCTGGTATTTCAACCCTTTCATTACGGACCACATTTCCTTGTCCTTAAAAATCCCCCGGGTCCCAGAGCTCCATCACATCACACTGCTCAGTTGCAGATGGCTTCAGCACGCCATTTTGGTCATTCTTCTAGAACTATCACTATCGGTATCAATATGCTATCACTATGTATGTGGCTGTCTTGTGCTTCAGATCAATTCTGATTTATGGGGACCCCATTCTAAGGTTTTCTTGGCAAGATTTGTTCAGAAGAGGTTTGTTCCTCTTACCTTCTTCCTAGGGTGAGAAGAGTGAGACTTGCCCAAGGTCACCTAGTGCATTTCCATGTTTCAGTTCCTGGTGTCCTGGAGTCCTCAGGCCTTTCCATTCTACACTGTTACAGGGCTATTATTCCACTTCAACATCCCATGGAATCCGGGGGTTTTGCAGTTTAGGGAGGAGTGTTTAGAATTCTCAGCCAGAGAGCTCTTTGGCCTTGGTAAACTAGAAATCCCAAAATTCCACAGGATGTTGAAAGTGGAATAATAGCACTATAACAGTCTAGTGTGGAAAGGGCCCAAGTCTAAATGCTGGTATTAGAAAAGGTTTCTCTCAGGCTTAAAACAGCCCCCAAACCTGCCAATTTTTCCCCCATTTCTGAGATGGGGGGGCATTTTTAGTTCTCCCAAGAATGAGACTGAAAGGCTTTGTTACTGCCCTGGCTAGTCCGAGCTTTGGGGATATTAAGGACATCCTCTTGATATCACAATTCGGCTTCACTTCTCTATTCCCCTCCATGTGCTTGCGAGGCCACCGGACAAGCACGTAAACAAGCTCGGCCGTTAAGTGCTGCAATATTCCTGGACAATACAGGCAGGCCAGAAATAGCTGACACGCTGCTTTAGGAGACCTCCAGGCAAGTACTCTAATTAGGTACGCACGCAACCTACAAAAGAGCCTCTGCCCCGCGATGGCAGCTTGATGGGTAAACTATGCAATACCCAAGTACTCTGCGTCTGCATACTGGCTACTCTATGGAGAACCGCTACGATATCATTCAGATTCTGACCTTTCAAAGGCTTTGTCTCCAACTCCAAATCTATTGTTTTCCCCCAAGTACGGCATAGCCTGAGGTCACAATTCTCCTTATAAAAACCCTGGATTCCGAGACCTTCCTCGGATCGCTCCCGAGTTTCATCCCGCCTTGCCGCCGCTTTGCTTGGCGAGCCTCCCCTCAGCTCCACGTGCTGAGCTCCGTCGCACCCCAGCCTCGCTCTCTATCTTTCCGGGCTTCAGGACAGGTGAAGTATCACCCAAACCAGCAACTCCTCTAAAAATCCCTCTATACCACTCCAACCTTTATTTCTTTAGTTATCTTGTGTGAGTGTGTCCCATACACTGTTTTGCTTGTGTTTTTAATAAAACATCATTTATTGCTTCAACTTCTGTGTGCTCCTTGACTCGACCCGACCCGACCCCGTAGACATAGGGTTCAAGATCTCGCTACGTTACCCTGCCTCTCGTAACGCTAAGCAGTGCTCTGAACTAATTTTCCCCACCTTTAGTTGAGCACGTTTTGGTGTCCGTCCTGGGACCCCCAGTACACAGGGTAACAGCTTGCAGAATAAAAAAAATACAATTAAAACCAGATACAGATAAAAACATGCAAAACATGTGATTGAAATAATTTCAACCAGTATATAGAGTTAAAGCCATATAAAACACTAATTGAAAAGCATAGGCCATTTCCGCATGGGGCGAGGGAATCGCCCCGTGCTGGCACTTACCGGACTTCTTGGCTCCCTGGTCCGGTCCGCGGTGCTCTGGAGCAGTGCGTGCTCGTCGCTCTGCGCTGCTCTGGGGACGAAAATGGCGGCTTCCGGTTGGTCGAGGGTCTCGACCAACCGCTGAAGCTCGCCAGCCTAAAGCCCGCCCCCGGCAGATTGCAGGCTCGCACTGGTGCAAGCCTGCAAATCTGCACCGGAGCATGGGAACAGAGTGGCGCGCTCCGTGCTTTTGAAAGACCCGTTCTAAGTGGTTTTTCAAAAGCACGCTGGACGACCACTTTGGGTCATTTGGGAGCGGGCTGAGGTGCGGAACTACAGTAAGTAGGTCCGACCCAGTCCGCTCCCAGGTGCAGACGTCCTCCCTGGAGGACGCTCTGCACCTTTTCTTTAAGCCCTTGTGGAAATGGCCATAGAGTAAAAATAGCACAGCCCCAAAATGGAAATGCATATAAAATGATCACAGTTGCCAAACACCCACTGGAAAAATCCACCACAAGCCTCACAAGTGTTGTAGATTTCTTCAACGAGACATATTCATTCCTGCTGGCAGTCTCTGGAGGTGTGAAATGTATATTCTGAATGCATATTCCAAGAAAAAAGACAGGATGTAGGCTCATTCTGGTCTCATAGCAGGGGCTCCGAAACTCCCACTGACCACATAAACTGGGGATGATGGCAGTCATAGTCCAATACATCTGGAAGAAACCAAGTTGAGAAAGATGAATCTAGATTAGATCTTATTTGTTTTTTTAAAAAAATGTATTTATTTAAACATTTCCATCCTGCCACATATCTTAGGATCTCAAGGTGGTGTACAAATAAAACCACTTAAACAATTTAAAACCATTTGGAATTTAAAACAATAAAAATATTCAAACAGACTAAAATGTCGTTAAACAATTTAACAGGTTAAAGCAGATTTAAACTTTAAAATAGATTAAAATCATGTGCATCTGCATTTTAGAATAAAACAATGAGGCCTCAGACCATGACCATAGTTTTACTAGGCAAAAGAATGAAGTTGGGATGAATTTGCTTCCTATACTTGGATTCCTTGACATTTTTGGACTTAAAGTCCCCAAAGTCCCTGCCAGTGTGGCCAGTGGAGAGGAAATTGGGGGGTTATAGGAACTCATCCCACAAGGCAGGTAAATCTCACTTACGGCAGGATAATAGCATCTTGGGCTGGGACTTAGCATAGAATAATATGTCAATATCCTTCCTGAACTGGGTGCCCAGAATTGGACACAGTGCTCCAAGTGTTGTTTGCCCAAAGCAGAATAGAGCAGTACCATCACTTCCCTTGACCTAGGCACTTCGATGCAGCCCAGGATTGCATTTGCTTTTTTAGCTGCAGCATCACACTGCTGACTCATGTTCAGCTTGTGGTCGACTAAATCTCCTATATCCTTTTCACATGTACTATGGTCAAGCCAGGTGTCACACATCCTGTATCTGTGCATTCCATTTTTTTTATGCCTAACCTTATACTTTTCCTTGTTGAAATTCATTTGGTTAGTTTTGGTCCAGCTCTCTAATCTGTTAAGATCATTTTGAATTCTCAACGCGTCCTCTGGGGTCTTAGCTACCTCTCCTAATATGGTGTCATCTGCAAATTTGATTAAAATGTCCTGTGTTCCCACATCCAAGTCATTGATGAAGATGTTGAATAGCCCTGGGCCCGGGACAGAACCCTGTGGCACCCCACTAGTCACATCTCTCCAGGATGAAAAGCAGCCATTGGTGAGGAGCACCCTTTGGGTTCGGTCAGTCAAGCAATTCCAAATCCACCAAACAGTAGCATTGTCTAGCCCACATTTTACTAGCTTTTTTTGCAAGAATAGCATGGGGGACCTCACCAACGGACTTACCGAAGTCAAGATAGGCTACGTCCACAGCATTCCCTTCATCTACCAAGGTGGTAACTCTCTAAATAAAAAAGATAAGATTAGTTTGGCATGACTTGTTTTTGAGAAACCCATGTCGACTTTCAGTGATTATGGTATTCCTATTATCCGGCAGACACCGCGAGTTACTTTTGTTATGTGGTAAGTTCCACGGTCCTACTGTATCAAGTCTGGGAAGCAAAGAAGAACCTCTTCGACCTCATAATGGACAGACAGAGGAAATTTGTGGGGCAGGAATGGGATTTAGGTTTCCTGGGCGTAAAACGAATGCATGCATTTCAAAAGACAATCGCTTCCTTCTACCATGACTGTTGGGGCTTCGCTTTCCTGGTTGACAACGCCGGCCATTTCCGCACGAGACTGTTATAGCGCTTTGATTCCACTTTCAACATCCTCTGGAATCCTGGGGTTTGCAGTTTCGGGAGGGGCCGCGGCCCCTCCCGAAACTGCAAACCCCAGGATTCCAGAGGATGTTGAAAGTGGAATCAAAGCGCTATAACAGTCTCGTGCGGAAATGGCCACCGTGTGTTACACTTCACCTAACCGAATCTTGTCCCACAGAAAGGAAAAAAGAAAGAAAACTTCAGGAATGTCCTGGAAACAGTAGATACCTGGATCTGTTTTGCGGCACATTCATCTTTGGGCCCAAAGACATGAGATAATGCAGCTGTGTTTCTTTTGTTCCGCCAAAAGAAAATGAACTGTCACTTTCGCAGACAACAGCTCAGAAGAGAACCTTACAAGGCTGGTGAAGCGTCTCTTGGATGGATGATTTTTTAATCCCTCGGACAAGGTGATCAATCCTCCCTCTGGAAGGACCGTATACACAGCGCGAAAGCTGAGGCATCCAGATGTTTGGATGTCACCGTGACTCGGCAGCCATTTTTGGAAAGACAAGGGCAGAGACCTTGAGGGGCTTACGGATGTTCCCCGCACCCCAAGTAGGATGAGCTTGCCTTGGGATGATCTATTATCCCCCCAACACACACACACACCGATACACAACCGGGTGAAAAAACACCATCAATTCTGGTGTTTCTTTTAGCACAAACTGTTTGTGCCTATATTTTTTTTCCACATTGCCAAAACTCAGCCAAGCCTCTGTCACTGATGGGAAGTTATTATTTATTATCATTTTCCTGAAAGGAATCGGTTGTGTTTCTATTTCTTCGTCTCCTGGTCTCTTTCACACTACACAGCTATGGCATTTTGAGACCCGTCTAACTGTCGTAGTTGCATCCCATGGAATCCTGGGATCTGTCCTCTCGTGAGGTTTGCAGACTTTTCTGCCGATCGATATATATATATCACAATTATAGCGCTATGATTCCATTTCCACTGCTGGGGCTTCGTCCCCTAGAATCCTGGGATCGATAGTGTGGTGATGCACTAGAACTCTCGGGCAGAGAAGTCTGAATACTCGCTAATTCCAGGATACCATAAGATGGAACCATGGCGATTAAAGTTGTGTGCTATAATTGTGTAGCATGAAATAGACCTAAGAGTGCAGCCTGCCAACATCTCACTGAGCAAGCCTATGTGTATGTTCACTCAGAAGTAACTTGCACTAACTGGAATCCACTAGTGCACTAACTTGCACTAAGTGGAATCCATGCTGGAGGTTGTGTTTTTGCAGTATTGCGCAGTGGTGGTGTGGGGAGGCAAGAGGAATCTGCTGAATCTGAGCGGCCGAATTCTCCAGTGCCTGATCCCTTCATGACCGCGGTGGCTACAGCCGTTCGGTTTCTGCTGCGGCCACCTATACGGGTGTGGGGAAAAGCCTTGGTTTTACGTTTTCAGCTATAACAGAGCCACGTTCCCACTCGTTCTCTCTGCTTTGGCTGCTTTGGCTTAGCTACAGCAAAGTGATAACACATGAGAAAGAAAAATGAGAAGTCAAGGTTGTCGAGGACCTCATGCCTTTGTACTTTCGCTGATAAGATTCTCTGGGAATGTTTCTCTGGGAAACTTTCTTCACCAAGGCCATTTCCGCGCTAGCCTGTTATAGCGCGACGATTCCACTTCCAACATCCTCTGGAATCCTGGGGTTTGCGGTTTCGGGAGGGGCCGGCCGGCCCCTCCCGAAACCGCAAACCCCAGGATTCCAGAGGATGTTGGAAGTGGAATCGTCGCGCTATAACAGGCTAGCGCGGAAATGGCCCAAGAAATGATTGTTTAGATTTAGTGCATCCGTGTTTAAAGAATGCCTGCTTGGCTTTTTTGGACCTATTGCAAGCAGCCAATAAATTTGTTCATCTTCCCTTCTTGCTGTTCAAGCAGCTGGTAAGAGGTGAGGGTGACGCCTTTGATCAAAGTTCACGTATGTTTGCGTGATGGATTCTTTTCCGACCGATTTGGGACTTGTCTGCAGCTCCATACCTCAGAGCTGACATTTTAGTTTCTGCACAACACTGGCATAGCTACACTGGCGCAGGGCACCAACAGGACTCCAGCCACCATGTCCCACCAAGGTCTATGTCCTGGTAAGACTGCCTAGTATATTTTTTTAAAATTTATTTTTTATTCAAGTTCATAAAACCAGAGACGAAAAAGGAAAGTCACAGCAATCATATATATGTATGTGTATATATATATATATATATATATATATATATATATATGTACACACACAAACAAACAGTCTATCAAACCTCTATCAATCGTCCAATTTCCCATTCTTCACCTTCTTCACATGACTTCCCCACTGGTTGCCCTTACATAAATATACTTTTTATACAAATGAGCATCTATTTTCCCAAACATTTTTTTTTTACTTTATTTGTATTAAAATCATTCAATATTTTCAGGTACATCATCTAAAAAAGTCATATTTGATTTTCAGTTGCATAAAATGCAACTCACTCTTTGAATTACTTTTTTCATCGCTAGTATAATGAGGATCTTCTATTTTTCTTTCCAAAAAACGATTAAACTTTACACCAAATTCTATTTTCTTTAGTCAATCCTTAATTACATTTCAAGACACATATTTTCCACTTCCCACCTTCTCTTGTCTGGATGATCTACTTTATTTCCAAAAGTTTCCTCTGTAACTGTCCTATTCCTGATGACTTGCCTGCATCCTATGAAATATTCTGAGTTCAACATTTTTTCACGCCTTTTGCTTAAATATTTTCCCAAACATTTAAACATCAACAGGGCTCTACTAATAAAGACAAAAATAGAATCCTACTTAAATTTCCATCTAACAATTTTCAATATACCTTAGGCAAGATAAAAAAAAAGGAAAACTCTTGCATTTAGTATATTTAAGATAGGTTTTTTTTATAATTATCTTAATCCTTAATCCACAAAACTGGCTATTGTCAAGTCCACCCATTTGCTTCTAAAATAAGAGAGAACTGGGTCCCATTTTTAAAACAAAATTATCAAGAGGGATCCCTCTTAATAATGGTAAGACTGTCTAGTATTGTAGCCTTTGCTATTGGCTGGAGTCCTGTCTGTTTTTTCCCACACAGGAACATTTCCTTATGCCTTTTTTTTTGGGGGGGGGGGGGAACATGGCATAATATTTATTTTCCGCTCGCAGTTGTGCAAGCAGAGGTCCTCGTGTGAAACTGTTTCACATGGAGTTGTGCGTTCTTGGATGGTGCATATCTATTCATTAGTGCTTTCCAGATACGGCTTGGTCACTGCGATTGCAGAAACGGCACACAAAGCTGGCTGCAAATCTCAAGTGTTCAGTAGAAGGATGAGGGAGTGCAACCACCACCTAACTACATGCTCCGTGGCCATTTCTCTGGAGCAGCAGAAAACAGACTTGCTCCATCTTCCATGTGACCTTCCTTCAAATATTTAAACATAGCTATCGTGTTCCCTCCTCACCTTCTCTTCTCCAGGCTAAACATACCCAACTGCCCAACCCAAGCCATTTCCGCACTGGACTTTTATAGCGCGATGATTCCACTTGAAACATCCTATGGAATCCTGGGGTTTGCAGTTTCGGGAGGGGCCGGCCGGCCCCTCCCGAAACTGCAAACCCCAGGATTCCATAGGATGTTTCAAGTGGAATCATCGCGCTATAAAAGTCCAGTGCGGAAATGGCCCCAGGTTCATCAATGTCTCCCCGAGACTGGATACAAAATTTTGCTCCTTTCACATCCCAGGAAATGCCCCTCCTTCCACCTCTCCATTCCAGGATTAAACCTACAAAGCGTATACGTATAAATGCCTTGGCGTCATCACAACAGCTGCAAAAGCAATAACCATCCCTTGGCAAGCCTTATTAGACTCCCGTTCCTTATCGATTGTATACGCTCCTTGGTTGTTCACTCCCTTCCTGTCCCTAAACATTAAGAACGCCGCGACATGTTGCATTCCGTTGGTGAGTTTCCCGAAGCGATGCTATCATCCATTAAATTGTAATGATTAACAAAAAAAAAAAGGCAACATAAGCTTTGGAACAGATAAACTGCGGGAGATCGAGCCAAATTTCCTCTGACGTGCTCCTCTGCAAGTCAGTGAAGATAAGTGAGAGGGGTTTTGTTTTTTTTAAAGAAGTCAGTCAGAAGTAGATTTAGGAACACAGAAACAAAAAAGCCACCTTCTATGGAGTTAAGCCATTGGTGTTCATCTCAGCTCAGCATAGTTCACTCTGATCAGCACCAGTGGTTCTCCCATATTCCAAGCAGGATTTCCATCCCCCTCCACCTCCACTTTTCCCTGGTATGTTCCCTGGCTGTCTCCAACCCAAATACAAATCAAGCCCAACCCTACAAGGATACTGAAAAGCTGGAATGTGTCCAGAGGCGGGTGACTAAATGGTCAAAGGCCTGGAAACCACGAAACTCTATGAGGAGGGGCTTAGGGAGCTGGGTACATTTAGCCTGGAGAAGAGAAGGTTAAGAGGGAACATGATAGCTATGCTTAAATATTTTAAGGGATGGAGGATGGAACAAGCCTTTTTTCTGCTGCTCCAGAGATTAGGACATGGAGCAATGGCTTCAAACTTCAGGAAAAGAGATCCCTTCTAAACATTAGGAAGACCTTCCTGATGGTAAGAGCAGTTCGACAGTGGAATACACTGCCTGGAAGTGTGATGGAGTCTCCCTCTTTGGTGGGTTTTAAACAGAGGTTGGATGGCCACCTGTCGGGAATGCTTTGATGGTATATTCATGGAGGAATGGGGTTGGACTTGTGGTTTCTTCCAGATCTTTGAGTCTATGATTCCTATAATTCCATTAATTAATTAATTCCCTGACTTCTTCCCAGGCTAGGATCCAAGGCAGCTTAGAGAAAGAAGGCTTCATGCTCAGGGTACCTTAGTATTGCCGCGGTCACTGCTGTTCTGCAAGGCTGGATTGTTGGTGTTTAATCAGGACCCAGGAGCGAGCAACTGTGGTCTTCTAGATACTTTTGGATTGCAGTTGCCACAGTCCTTCACCATTAGCTGTGCTCTCTAGGGCTGTATGCAGTTATAGCCTATCAATCGGTGGGATAGCACAGATGCCAACCCTTCTTGTAAATCATACCTGTGCTTTCTCTGTGGGCTTTTCAGTACGAGATGGCAGCCAACATTTTTACATGGTATGTTTATTAGTTACATACCACGCAGCTGCTTTGGAAATGATATACCCCTTTTAATTTGCATAATTCCGTATCAGAATAGGGTTAAGACTGAAATAATTTTTTCTACTTGGAGTAACTGAGAGCTCTGGGTAACTGATCTGATGAAGCATCGTGAGCCACGCAATGTCTGGAGGAGATAAAGAGGAAATTGGGTAACACGTTGAAGAATTACAAGCCAGACAAAATGGTACATTGAAACAGGGGATTATGAAATGTGCTGCAATAACTGACTTGGGTTCAAATGTATTAGCCTAACCAGTTTTTTTTTTTTTTTTAGAGTCCATTGACTTAAAAAAAGTTAAAAAAAAAGTCAGTGACTTGACTTCACTCACTTATGTAATGTATAAAGTAAGTGTCTCTGTGTTTCTGAGATCACATGAAATCCTCTTTTTTAGGATAGTATGATGGACATCAGAGCCAGCACTTAGACTTATGGACAGGAATAGAGTTTGGAGAACACCCATTCATTCACTTTTTTATTTCAAAGTTAAATAGTGGTAAAGATTTCATGTTCTCCAGATGTTTGCATCAGGATGTGCGGTAGATGGAGCCAGTATGGTTAAGTGGTCTGGATATTCTGGGAAACCAAGGCCATTTCCACACTAGACTCAAAAGCCCCTCCCTAAACTGCAAACCCCAGGATTCCATAGGATGTTGAAAGTGGAGTAATAGCACTATGACGGTCTGTGTGGAAATGGCCCAAGTCCCCACTCAGCCGTAGAAACCCACTGGGTAACCTTGGGCAAGTCACACTCTCTCAGCCTTAGGGGAAGGCAATGGCAGCCGGCCCCTCCCAAAACTGCAAACCCCAGGATTCCATAGGATGTTGCAAGTGGAATAATAGCGCTATAACAGTCTAGTGCGGAAATGGCCTTGGTGTTTTGTTTTTTTTTAAACCTCACTGGCAGACTCTGACCATCTGTGTTTGATTTCTAATGAGATCACTAGGGCCTGCCCCCATGACTTGCCTTGGCACCGCTGCCCTCCAGTGAGGACGGCTGCAATTCCCAGCAGTCCTCACACGGGCCAGGCTGGCTAAGGCTGCTGGGATTTGCAGTCCCACGATTCCTACCACTGTTTTGCATGCCTGATGGAACATGAGTAACAGGAAGTTAAGGCTGCCTTCCTCGCACTGATGTCTCTTGTAAATCTTGGCCATACTGTACTGCAAACATTTCGGCTCTGTGTTTCAGCACCAAGAAATTTTGAAATTCGCTTGCAGTTTTCTGCATGAAGGATTGTAAATATGGAGAATATCAGTAAAACATCCCCTTTGGGTACACCTGTCCCCTTTCTCCTCCCAGATCGCAGGACTGTTGCACTATCATTAATCCTAGTTTTAGCATGCTGGGATGTCAGGCGTCAGGTTTCCCATTCAGAGGCAGAACTGGGTTACTGGCATTCTCCCCACTGCTGATTCGAATGTATTGTCTACTGTAAACTTGAATCCACAGTGAATTGAATCTGTGGATCGTACTTTTTTGTGTTCAATACGATTTTGGAAGGGGCATAGATATTTGCAGCCTTTCCACTTTCTTGGGGGTCCTGTGCTCCTAATCCTTGCAAATGTGGAGGCACAAGTGTACCTGGTGTTGACACTTTTAGCCTTCTAAAGCTCTTTCGTCATGTCTGAATTGTTGGATATGTTTCTCTTTTGTTTAAATTATTGATTGAGTTTAATTTGGAATGGTTTAAATATCATTTCATTTATCTGAGATCTGCCATGGTAACAAGGCAGGATAGAAATACATGTGTTAATAAATAAATCAAATAAATCATGCTGGCACAACATCTTGTATCCTGGGATACAGCATAGCTTGTCTGGCCCGGTGTCAGCTGAGCTGGTCTTTGGCTTTTAGACTAGTTAGATACGCATCCAAAGGCACAGAGGGAGGACTGGCAGGTTTTTTCCTCTCTACGATCAATTTACAACACTATTATTTAGCAGTCCGGATGCTTAGACAGGCAGTGACTTTTCTCTGAGGCTGGTCAAATTTCTCCAGGCTGAGTCATTATCAAATTTGAACTCAGGTCTCCTGCAGCTATGCAGCTTTGTTTTTGCTAAACTAACAGTCTTCAGGTTTTGGCTTGACAGATGACTTGGATTTCATTTCCCAGAAGTTTCACCCGCCTTAGCCAATGGTTCTGGGAACGGGAGGGATTAAAGGTCAAGAATCACTTCTGTTTGGGCTGCAACAGACTAACAGAGCCCCCCTCCAAATATATACAGTAGTCCCTGCCGTTATCTGTAGGAGATACCTTCTAAGACCTCTTGTGCAAGCATGAAACCCAGGATAGCACCAAATCCTATAGTACCAGATGGTATTGTATCTGTACCTAAATACCTGAAGGGATGTCATGTAGAAGATGGAGGGAGCTTGTTATCTACTTCTCAGGAATTTAGGAGAACTATTGGGCACTGTTGGAAAATTTCCAGCATTCTCTCTCCCCTGCTCCTCATTTTAGGGCAAGTGGGGGCTTAGATAGCATAGGATTTCTTTTCCTTCGCATGCCAAAGCAATCTCTCTTCTCATCTAAAGCCTCACCATTTGCCCTTATGCCATTTAAATGCATGATCATAAATACTTTTGGTGTTCAGATGATCCGATCATGTGATCCAAGATAGTTCCTAGGATCATCGATCTCATAAAAGATCCCCCCTTGCTCTTCTTCTCCATTTTTGCTTCTTCTTCCTTCTCTCCTACAATGCTTTGCATCCCCTTCAAGAAGACGGTGAGTTAAGAATGAAGCTACTACCCTACCTGATCTATTCATCAGCGAGTTAGGATCTAGGTTCCCCAAAGCATATGTAAATGTAAAAGCTCGTAGTGAACTTTTCCAAATTTGTAACCTGAAACTGCCTGCCTTGTTTTGTTTTCTTAGTCAGTTTCAATTCAGGGAAGCCACACAGCAGCTTTTTCTGCTACTCTGCTAAAAGAAAATGGATTCCTGACAGTTTTAGTTTTAGAATTTCCGAAAAAGGGCTACCACCTTGGGAAACTCTAACCCCCAAGAGACTCAAATTACTCTCTCAGATTATTGTCTATGGTCCCTGTGAAGCTAAAGGGTGACTCCTAGTGATGGCAGAGCTGTTTCCTGTGGTAGTGTTGGTGGAAGGGCAGTTAAAGTAGGGGGCAGGCAGGGAGACAGGCAAAGCAAGGTCAAGATGGCAGGACCTGGAGCAGGCTGGGCGGGTTCCGTCACCTGGATGCTGGGGGAACGTTTGGGGCAAAGGGTGCCGGGGGGGGGGAGGAGGTATTTTTGAACCACAATTAACTGTGGGTGACTGGAACCATGGAAAGTGAAACCGCAGATAAGGGGAACTTCTGCATCAGCTGGAATTCTGTTGAACATTTTTGTCCAATGCAGAATGTCAGCAATCCAGTTCCAGGCAGCTGAAGCAGTGTGCCTTTATGAAGGGAAGCGGATGTGCATTGTACAAAGATGCATGTTATACCCCAGTGCACTATGGTTGGCATCTTGTTAGTGAGCTACTCATGTGTAAGTGCAGCTTACATACATGTAAATCCTGTTTTGGACAGGACACAGGCGACTATTCTCTAGACCTCGCACTCCATCCAAAACCTCCCACCACGCAGTAGCCATCGAGCCTATTGCTGACATACAGCTTGAAGGTGCACGCGCGCGCGCGCACGCACACACACACACACACACACATCTTCAAAAAAAAAATTCCATATCCAGTCTCTTTCCAAAGTCAAAATCAGGGTCAGAGGTATTCAGAACAGGGACTCATCTTGGTAAAATTAGGAGAGCTGTATTGCCTATGTTATTCTCTCTACATTTTTGTTTGCCTGTTAAGAAACCAGTTATCCCGAATGCCCAAACTACCTCTTAATAGAAGATACCACATAAGAGTAAACACATTATGTACCATACAAAAGCTGAGCACACGTGCCCATCACATTAGAGCTAATGATGCCATTTCTTGGATTGCGCCTTGTGCACAAACCGATTTACAAAAGAATATTTATCATAGCAACCTGGCAGAAGGTCTCCTGCTGAGAGGGAGATGGCTTATATTGGTTCTACTGCAATCTGTTTATGAAAGTACATTAACATGGCGATACGTTCGGTCACAGTGAATGAATTGTGCATTTTCCCCTTAAGTACAACCCTGCCAGCCTTCAGGGTTCTCATCCCACTCTTGCCCCAGGTTAGGAGAAACCTTGCTGCAGACCTCTGCTCAGAACCCTGCCAGGAATCTGTGTGCTAGCCCTGTTGGATAAGCCTGCTTAATTACCAACACCTGCACGGAACCAGAAACCGCAGTTTAAGATCAGCAGCCGAAATACACAAGAGATTCCTTAAGTTTTCAGAATGTATTGCTCATTTTCTCCTATTTGTCCCTCCTCGGGCTGAAGAGGTTCTAACTATCGTGCATAACTCATGGCTTAGAACCAAGCTGGATGGCTGGCGAAAGGTGCAGCCATACTTCTCATTTGATGTTGTCTTTCTTAAATACAGGGGAAAGTTATTCTTTTTGGACTACGCAGATCAAGATCCCCCCATCAAACGGAGCTGGGGATTCTGGAAGATGTGTCAGAAAGGTAACTTTTCCAAGCCGCAGTCCAGAGTTAGGAACCAAATGGCTCTGGAAAGCCCCTAGACAAACCGAAGCACAGCAATAACAATAGCATGTGTATTTCTATACCGCTTATCAGCTAAGTGCTTCCTAAGCGGTTTACAATGTGGTAGCTAATTCCCCCAACAAGCTGGCCACTCATTTTACCCACCTGCGGAAGGATGGAAGGCTGAGCCAACCTGGAGCCCGGCAGGATGGAACTCGCAACCTTGTGGCCGCAGTACCGGCATCTAACCGCTGTGCCACTAGGGCTCTTCCTTGTGGGTTCCCAAAAGTTACTATTCTGGGGCATACTGTTTCGGGTGCTGAAAGAAATTACACACACAGACACAGGCCATTCCCGCACTAGACTGTTATAGCGCTTTTATTCCACTTTCAAGATCTAATGGAATCCTGGGGCTTGCAGTTTAGGGAGGGGCCGGTCGAAATGCACACAAAATACACACAATCACATATTCACATAAAAACTAACTGAAAGATAAAAGGGATGAAAAATTATAGAGAGGCTGAGGGTTTTTTGGGTTTATAATTACTAGTCCAGAAGAGCAGTGACGAGCTTGAAATGTGACTTAAACTTGCGTCTAAGGACAGACAGATCAGGATTCAGAGCAACATAGTGGAGTCCAGCATTTCGTGTGACTGCATCTGACTTCTCAAAACCAAGGGCTTATATACTCTGTTTCCCTCCCTGAAGGGGTGTGAGTTAATTGCCCTTCCTGTCTAGTGGACAATGGGAGTTGCAACCAAACAATGGGGTCTGGAATGGACTGATTGGTTTCAATGTCTTGGTCGAGGAGGGGTTTCTGGGTAGCTGTAGTAGGATATGCACACAGTAGGGGTCCTGGGCGCCTTATCGTTTTCTGATGTTGGCAGTTGATAGGATTAGCTCAGAGCCATTAAGTTAGGCTTTCTTGGCTAATTTCGGCAAACTTTTGACCTGGCCACGCTGAGGTAATCTCTGATCTGCTCCCAGTCAGTGTCTCTTTCCACATGGCCTTGCCAGCCGTAAGCATAATTTATATTTTATGCCAACACATCTGCCAGTTAATATATTTTGCCAGTTAGACCGTATCAAAATGTGGGGCTGTGTGGCCTGGTAACAGGAGGTTCAGCCCACTCAATAGCTCCTTTAAAGTTCACCCAAAAAGTCAGAACAGATTCACCGGCCCATTGATATAGAATTAATCAGCCAGCGCTGCTTATAAAAAATTAATCCTCTTTCACACTTTTTTTTTTAAAAAAATCAAACACTAATTATCGTACTGCTTGGCCCAGCTAATCAGTCTCCCCAGGATGGCAACCACCTTCTCTCAAACAAACTCTGCCAAATCTGCTTTTGCGGAACAAACCTCGTACGCCAGGTCTGATCAATCAGTTTTGATTAACGAGGTGGAGGCAACCTAGAACCCTAATCTAACGACCGTCCAGTATGGCTTCATTTGCTAGCTTATCTGCACTTACCAGCAATTGCCCCGGCTTTAAGCAAAAGTAATAATTCATGGGTAAAGGAGATATTCAGCCTGTTTCTGCCAAAGCAGAAGGCAGTAAATAATGACAACTGACTGTTATGAACTGAAATAAACTCTTGAGCAGCCTGACGAAGGCAGGTGGTAGGTGTTCGGAAGAGCAGTGCAGAAGGACTTTGCTAGATACAGACCCTGGACAGGAGGAACCCAGACTGCGCTTTCGTAAACTGCACTCCTAATCACTTCCTGGGGAGCACATCCCACGAAAGCAAGCGCAGATATCCTGCCGCCTTCCAGAAGTTGTTAGACTGCAACTCCCCTCATCCTTCACTATGGGCTTTGCTGGCTTGGCCTGTTGTGAGTTGCAGTCCAACAATATCTGCATGGTTCCTCCGTGATTTTAGTCTACAGGTTTCTTTCTGTGAAATCATGCTCAGGATTATTCTGTCCAAGCACAAAATTAATCTATTAATACATAAAAGTCAAAGTTTGTTTGTTTGTCTGTGTCAGGCAAGAAGACCTCATATGATTGTCTGTGTCAGGCGAAGACCTCATACGATTGGCTGCCTAAGAAGATTTTATGGAATCCTGGGGTTTGCAGTTTAGGGAGGGACCTTTAGAATTCTCAGCCAGAGAGCTCTTGGGCATGTCTTGAATAGGCTGGTTGCTATGGAGAGGAGGCCTAGCAGCAAGGATGAGGGCAGTGTATTCCCTCAGGAACCCAACCTCTCTATGTTAATAACTCTGAATACATATTGGATTGGGGAACGTGGGGAAAACTTACAGGTACTGGACAAGACATTATGGGGAATTAGAGACACAGGATCTCTAATCTTTATAACAAATATTATCTATGAGACAAAAAAAATCCTGGACAATGCTGGGTATATATGCTAGTTGCTAACTAATTGACTACTCTGAGACAGTGACAGAAAGTTCATTTTCTACACCTGATTTGCAAATACAGGGGTGAGGGGAAAACATCCAGGTTGAGATCTTGCATAGAACAGATATAGCAGAACTTTACAGTTGCAGAGTTCTGCCTCAGTGCAATACCCCATCTCATTCCAGAATTGCAACACTGCACAGACACTGATCATGTGTGGAGGTGCAATGTGCAACTAACCACAACCATGCACAGCCATACAATCACTGTTCAATGATGTGCAACGCATAGCATGCAGTATACAATGTTGTGCAGTGGTACCACATCTGTAACGCCACTGTTGTAACCTTCAAGTGAATACAGACATTGTGTGTTGGCCAAAGGAGGACAACCTCACCTGCAAGAGAACCTACGCGTGCATTAAGATGAGAAGAATACCACTCCCTGTAAGGCCATTTCCCCATACACTGTTATAGCGCTATTGTTCCACTTTCAACATCCTATGGAATCCTGGGGTTTGCAGTTTAGGGAGGGGCCGGCTGGCAAATACAAATACTTAAACATAGCTATCATGTTGCCTCTTAACCTCCTCTTCTGCAGACTAAACATCCCCAGCTCCCTAAGCTTCTCCTCATAGGGCTTCTTGGTTTCCAGGCCTTCTACCATTTTGGTCGTCCTCCTCTAGACAGCTTGTCAATATCCTTCCTGAGCTGTGGTGCCCAGAACTGGACACAGTATTCCAAGTGGGCTCTGACAAAATCAGAACAGAGTGGTACTATCATTTCCCTTGACCTAGACACTCTACTCCTATTGATGCAGCTCAGAATTGCATTGGCTTTTTTAGCTGCACCACACTGCTGACTCATGTTCAGCTTATAACCTGCTAAGAGTCCTAAATCCTTTTCACATGTGCTGTGGTAAGCCAGGTGTCACAGATACTATATCTGTGCATTTCATTATTTCTGCCCAGGTCAAAGAACTTTTCCGCACGACACTCTTATAGTGCGATGATTCCACTTTCAACCTCCTATGGAATCCTGGGGTTTGCAGTTTCGGGAGGCGCTGGGTGGCCCCTCCCGAAACTGCAAACCCCAGGATTCCATAGGAGGTTGAAAGTGGAATCATCGCACTATAAGAGTGTCGTGCGGAAATGGCCAAAGTCCAATGCTCAAACCATGCTGGCTCTTGTGTTTATTGTATATTTATCTTATTTATATATATTTACTTTATATTCAGCTGCAAAGAACAAATTTATTTGCCATCAAGTTGGCTTCAACTTGTGGTGAGTCTTTGCTTGAGAGAGCTCCAAGGCACCCTGTTAATAATAATAGAACCGCTCAGGTCTTGCAAACTCAGGGCATTGTGACTTCCTGGATTGAGTCTATAATGCCATCTTCCTCCTTTCCTTCTGCCTCCCATTTTACTGTACGTTATTGTACTTTCTAATGAGTCATGCCATCTCATCATGTTTCCAAATTACAACAGTCTCAGTTTAGTCATTTTGACTTCTAGAGAAAGTTCAGGCTTGATTTGTTCTTGGACCAATTTATTTGTCTTTTTGGCAGCCCGTGGGTGTTCACAGAACTCTCCTGCAGCACCACATTTCAAACAAGTTGTTTCTTTTCCTGTCAGCTTCCTTCATTGTCCGGCTTTCACATCCATAAATAGAAATCAGAAATACAATGGCATGGGTGACCCTGACTTTGGAATGAATGCCGTGGCTTGAATTTGGCTTCAAACTTGCCGGCAGATCAAGGCTTGAGTTCAGAAAGCAACATACGCATGTGGAGCATTTCACATCTGGTGTGACAAACTTGCCGTTGAGCAATGGATGGATTCAGCAGGCCATGGCAGAAGCGAAGGACTCCAGAGCACGACACTGTGCAAGAGGCTTGTCCTGGATAACTTGCACTTCACAAATGTCACTCAGATTTAAAACAGAAGTGTTTATTTGTAGTAAGGCAAGTAACACAGCAACTTTCCTGATGGCTACAGATTTTACACCTAGTCGTATAAATTTAGGTTCACATAGCAGTGAATGGCGTAAGTCATAAACCTCATATCATCACACCAGTTAGGCGTTTTCCCAGACTCTCTGTTGTTTACATACCTTTTATCCTTGAAGCAGAAACAAGTTCCTATCTTCTTATCTTGAGCAATGTGCCAGTTCCCATAAGACCTTTCTGATACTTTCAAATTCCCCCTCTGATCTTCTCCCCTTGCCTAGATACATTGTAGCAATGAACAATAAAGCAATTAATCATTTGGTGCTCTGGAATATTATGGTGAGTTTCAAACAGATACATGGTTGCAATCGACAATTAGTAACTGATACTTTGTAGCACTTTAGCAGGCTATAGCAATATCTAAGGCCATTTCCGCACAACGGGGCTGTCCCATTATGGGGACAGGAGGGCAGCGGTTGGCTGGTTGTGATTGCACACAACATTATCACTGGCCTGCTGCCATCCCATCCCTACGAGTCACACTCACGGGGTATTTGGTAAATGGATAAAATCCGTTTAGTGCCTTTGATTGCATGATGCTCCCATACCTACCTGTCCTGTAGAAGGGCAGGAAGCACAGCCTGGGAAATGCCCGTCTGCTCTGCAGAAGGAAGAGGCAGGCCCATCATGCTCCCTTCTGCAGGCAACCAGTCCTGTGTGGAGGGGAACGTTCCTGTCACTGTCCCTTCCCTGCTGGGACTGCAATGGGACGACCTGCAAGAGCCCCCATTGTGCAGAAATGGCTTAAGTTAGCAGATCTATTCTACTACATATGCTAATATATATCCAGCAAACACATATAGTAGGAACCACGAATCCTGACAGCAACAGGCATGTCCAAGAGGTCGCGGCAGAAGTGCTGTTGTGCACCCAGTGACATTGCACAATCAGGGCGCAACGGCAAAAGTATCATTGTGCAATCCACAACATTGTGAAATGACCATTGCTGGCCCAATATGCCTTGCATAGACAGGTGCACACAGCGCAACTGTCATGCCCCTTCCTTGTGAATTTGCCTTCCTCAGAAAATGAAGCAGGTCTCTTTTGGAGGGAGTGCAGCGGATACCAGATAGCCAACCAAGTCCTTCTTCAGTTCAGCAGGCCAGGTCAGGTTCAGGGCAGGAAGAGGAGATCGAGGAAGAGTCCTGAGAAAAGCGGAGGCTCGGGTGTCTGGCTCAGACGATCCCCAGCAGATGGAACAAAAGGCTGCCCTCAAAGGGTTGGGAGGAGCGCAGATGTAGAACGCTCTCCCTGGGATAAGGGCATTGGCTGAACAGGCTGCCCATATTGGAAGGTTTCTTTTCCTCTGTCAAGTTGCTGAATATAAATTCAGTTCTCCTCTTCATCGCTCAGCTCTTGCAAGTGTGGATTTATGACCCTTGGATTGTTTACAGACCTAGCTGCCGTCACTCCCTATTGCTCTGATTTACAGCTTTCTCGACCCTGGACTATTTTGACACTGGATACCACCAGTTTCTATGGCTTCTGACTTTGACACCTGGAATTCTTGTTCGAGGTTGAGAGCAGGAAAGCAACACTTTGTTTTTTGGCCATTGTGCAACTCAAACATAAATCCACAAGTGTCACCCTGTATTCCTATTCTGCGTGGGGGCTGGATAGTGTGGTGACAGAATAGCTCTGCATATGGTTATTTGCATTAGGCTAAGCGGTTATTGAATTGAGGTCCAAGTGTGTTTATCATTGTCCTAGCAGAACATGCAAAGTTAGAACAAGCCACCCAGTCCTGCAGCAAGTAGTTTTTCAAATGAGATCCTTTGGGCTGGCTTTCCACCTCACAACCAATGCTGATGCATTCAGTAGCTTCTCCAGCATTTTAAAACACTCAAAAAGCATCACTTCACTGGCTAAATTTCCATCCAATCCCACCCCTTCCCCTTTTTTTCTGGATGAGACATTTCATTCCATTTTCCCACACGGGCATTTAACATACCTAACCCTTGGTGGCAGAGAAAGCCAAGCAAACCGTGCTTAAAGAGCAGAAACTAATAAGAGAGAGCCCTTAATGAACAGTTTTACTCATGTGGCAAAAACAGAACAAGTTAGAAGAGTCAAAGGCAGGGAACATAAAGAGAATGCAGGGAACTGAGGCACTCAGGCTGAAAAAAGTAATCTGAGCTGGATGTGAATATTTTGTAGCTAGATCAGTGGTCTGAGGGGACATTAGGCAGGGATGCTGCGAAAGTATTATTAAAGCTAAGCATCAGGGCCTCCATGAAAATTGCCCTGAGGTTCAGATGGCAAGTGATGCTCTCTTGTTTATATTTTCTTCCAAGTTTTCTCAATTGAGTTTGGCCTGAAGGGTTAGCAAGTTTGGCTCTTTCCACTGAGGCCCTTTCCGCATGAGGCCAGTGAGTCGCTCCGTGCCGTTACTCACTGCTTCTCCTTGGCTCGAAGCAACGCGGACTCTCCCTTAAGCCCTTCCGCAGGGCTCCTCTGTTTGTTCCAGGGCGATGCGGAGCGGTGCGAGGTCGTCAGCTCCGCGCTGGCGAGGCTTACAAAATGGCGGCTTCCGGTTGTTTGCGTGTCCAGACCGACCGCTGAAGCTGGCCACGCCCACAGCCCGCCCTCCGCTGATCGCAGGCTCGCATCGGTGTGAATCTGCGCATCTGCACAACTGAGCAGGAACGCAACGGTGTGCTCTGAAAAATTGAAAGACCGATTTTTTCCGGTCTTCACATAGCGTGCTGGAGGACCACTTGGGGGTGTTTTGGATCGGACTTAGGTGCGGAACTAAGGTAAATAGTCCGATCCCAGGTGCGGACGACCTCCGCGACAGGACGCCTTGGCCCGTCTTAACTTCCCCGTGCAGAAAGCCTTTGGGTCTTCCCCATACAGGGGAAGGCTCAGCAAAGGGCTCTTTAGCCCATTCTCTCCATGGCAAACTGTTGGGAGTTAGAGTTTCCTAGGGTGTTAGCCCTTTGGGGGAAATCCTATGAAAGCTAAAACCGTTAGGAATCAGCTGTGATAACTGAAGCCCTGGTCAGAGCTGCTGAGGACGAGCAGCAGCTGTTGGTCCCTGTGGCTCTGGCCGGAGATGAGTCCTGCAGCTCAGGAGCTGCCCTGCTGCCACGGACCAAGCAGGCTCGGACGTTCCTCTGCCCGCTCCTTTAGGGCAACCGGGATCCGATTCTGAAGATGCTTTGGAGCCTGTGCCAATCAGCCCACAAACAAGGCGGAGACTCAAGAGGCTTCCTTGGCTAAGTTTAAGAAGTAGTGACTGGACGCACCTGTGCCTGCTTGAAAGCTTCCCTTTGCTTGTGGCAAACTTGTTACAAGCTCTCCCCTTGCCTGTTCCTTGCTTCCAGCACCTGGCTCCTGATCCCTTGGACTGATCTCTTGGCTCCTGATCCCTGGCTTTTGGAACTCTGACTATGGTTTTCGCTTGTTGCTCTGGCTTAGGTAAATGGACTTCCTTTGAGTAAGTGCTTGCTTGCTTGACTCCTCCCGGCAGGACTCTGCTAGCTCTCCCACTCCCTTCTCCGGGCTGGCTTGCCACCCGGGTCTCTGACCTTGACTTCAGCCTTCTTTTAGCAGGAAAAGGATGTCCCAATCTCTGTGTGGCTTCCTTTATGAACCCAGTAGAGCCTAAAAATTGTCTGGAGAGCCCCTTCTCTCTACCTCACCACCTTCCTGTTTGGCGGGAACAAGGACGAGGGCCCTCCTGGTGGCTGCTCCCGGACTCTGGAACTTGAATGGCCTTGAATGGCCAGCACGGCTCCCTTTCCACCAGCAGGTCAAAACATTTTTGTGCCCTCAGGCTTTTACGAACTAACTAGGATTGGGCTTTTAATGCTGTGCGGTTCTGTTTCAAAGGTTTGTATACAGTCTTTTAATGCATTTTAATATTTGCAGTGTTTAATGTTTTAACTTGATAAATTGTATTTTAAATTTTATATTTATATTACTTTGGATGTTTTGTATTGTTTTCAGTTTGTATGGTTTTAAATATGTAGTTAGCCACCTTGAGTCCTATTGTCGGGAGAAAGGCAGGATATAAATGAAAATAATAATGGTAACAGTCGTGTAGGCATGGGGAGGGGTGATGGAGGTGGATCGCCCTGGGCGACAATGTTTTTGGGGCGTCCTGGCC
This sequence comes from Cyclura pinguis, assembly GCA_030412105.1. Classification (NCBI taxonomy): domain Eukaryota; kingdom Metazoa; phylum Chordata; class Lepidosauria; order Squamata; family Iguanidae; genus Cyclura; species Cyclura pinguis. Next base: position 5,999,537 of record CM059601.1, read on the forward strand.
CGTAGTCGTGCCCCCGTGACCCCCGACCACGCCTCTGTGAGCCCCAGCCCTGCCCCCGCACACCCTGGCCACCCCCCCGTGCACCGCAGCCGTGCCCCCACGTGTGGTGGCCACGCCCCCTGTGCCGTGGCCCCACCCACTCCCTCCCTCCCTCCACACACTTCAAGCTCCGCCACTGAATGATAATGAAAATGTAATTAATAATAATAGTAATAATAATGATAATACCAACAACTGGTGTAGTTTATTTAAGGCTGAGAGCATTTCTGGTGTTTTTGTTCTCAGTGTTCCAGCTGCCAACACATGACAGGGTGGAGAGCCTCCGTCTCTTCCTCCACGTCTGCAGGTGCTGCCTGGGATGCACCAAGCTCTGGCCATTTCCACACTAGCCTGTTATAGCGCGATGATTCCACTTTCAACAAAGTGCAGAAAAGGCCTCTGTTTTGTGCACAATAGGGCTGCTAGTCTCCTCTGGTGCAGGCTGCAGCTTATCCTCCTTCTGGCATTCTTCTGCTGCTTCATCCAAGAAGGCCTCCTCCAGGTAATGCATCACATGGGCCTAATTTGAAGATCCTATACTTCGGAGACCTCATTTAAAGTCTGGAAAGTCAAAAGTCAAGCAGGAATACGTCTGGAGGAGGGTGACCAATATGGTCAAAGGCCTGGAAACCATGAAACTCTGTGAGGAGGGGCTTAGGGAGCTGGAGATGTTTGGTGTGGAGAAAAGAAGGTTAAGAGGCAACATGATGGCTATATTTAAATATTTGAAGGGATGTCATATGAAAGACGGAGCAAGCCTGTTTTCTGCTGCTCCCAAGACTGGGATATGGAGCAATGGCTTCAAACTTCGGGAAAAAAGATTCTTTCTAAGCATTAAGAAGAACTTCCTGAAGGTAAGAGCAGTTTGATAGTGGAATATGCTGCTCCCTGGGAGTGTGCTGGAGTGTCTTTCTTTCTTAAACGGAAGTTGGATGGCCATCTGCTGGGAATGCCTTGATGGCGTATTCCTGCATGGCAGAATGGGGTTAGACTGGATGGTCCTCGTGGTATCTTACGATTCTGGGATACTATGATTCTATGAAAGCCCTGTGCTAAAACCAAGGATGGACTCCCTGCCCTGCTGACATCAGAACCATGAGCCCCTACAGATTAGAGCTTTGCAAAGCTACTTTTGGGGACTACAGCTCCAACCATGCTGGTTGGACTGCACTAAGAGCTGAGGTCCAAAAGGAAAAAAAAAAGTTTCAAAGCTCTGAATGTGATCAATCATTCATTTCCCACCCACCCCTCCCAAGATGTTTTTCTCAGCATGAGTTGTTCCTCTTGAAGCTGTTAGGATCTCCTTGCTAACAGGTCCTTGCAGTGACAGTCAGCCATTGGCAGCACTTGGGTCTCTGTCTTCACACACCATTTTCCATGCCCCTTTGCCTATGTAAAGCGGCATTCTGGGGGTGGGGGTGCAGGTGTTAGCTACTGGCACTTACTTGTGTGCTGGCAAACTTGGGAGTCATGGTCCCGGTTTTGCTTTGGCACCGGCATGATTTCCATTTAGTCAAAAGAGAAATTGTAATAACTGCAACAAGAAAACAAAAACAACCCTTTTCTCCTGTGGCTGCCAATATCTCAGTGTGCTTTCTCACTCCTGTTTGCAAATTGCTTCTCAAATCTGAGAGTCAAATGGACTGGTAATTATTATACAGTACGTGCCTAGAGGGAACCTTGCAGAATAGTAAATAAGATCCTTAAAAGAAGCAATAGATTTTGATAAATGTTTCCTTAAAATGTCAGGGGAGGGATTTCTCCATTCATCTCTCTCATTCTCTCTCTCTCAATTCCTCCACATTCTGAAATGCTGAGAAAATATTGTACTACTGCTTCTGCCAAATTTCATTTTGTCTTCCCAGGTGGAATTCAAGGTACAGATGGCCCTCCATGTTTGTGGGTTTGACGTTCATGGATCTGATGCTTTGCCAGTTTCTTCAACCCCTGACACTCCCCCAGTCTTCTTTTCCTGGGAAAACTTACCTCTTGGTGGGTCTGATCAGACCACGAAGACCTTTAAAAACCCACCTTTGGTTAGAATCATAGAATCATAGAAATGTAGAGTTGGAAGAGACCCCAGGGGCCATCCAGTCCAACCCCCTGCCATGCAGGAACACCCTCAAAGCACTCCCGACAGATGGCCATCCAGCCTCTGCTTAAAAACCTCCAAAGAAAGAGACTCCATCACACTCCCAGATAGCATATTCCACTGCCGGACAGCCCTGACCGTCAGGAAGTTCCTCCTGAGGTTCAGCTGGAATCTCCTTTCCTGCAGCTTGAACCCATTGCTCCTTGTCCTGGTCTCTGGAGCAGCAGAAAACAAGCCCACTCCCTCCTCTACATGGCATCCCTTCAAAAGGAGGAGGTTGTCCTCCTCCACCAACCACTGTCTGGCCAACTAAGGAAGGCATGCATTCCAGTTTCTCAGCACCACAAACCCTCTCCCAGTGCCCACCCCACACCCAAGGAAGGACATGAGTGAGAGAGGAAATATGAGGCCATCATGCTGACTGATCCCCGTTTCTTCTACTTTCCCTGGTCTGGTTTGGATCTTGTGTTCCCATTCTCCCCATCGTGCCTTGGCCCCTTTCCCACAGACGCACACACACATTTTGATACTTGCAGTTTTCCCACTTTTGCAGTGGTCCTGTGCCCCTAACCCTAGTGAATGTGGAGGGCTAACTGTACTGATTTTAAAGAATATTAAACAATTTGCAATGCCATGAAGCAAAGATGGCTCAGCTGAGGCTGTCATCCTTGGGACCTATCATGAAACAACGTGACTCGGGCCATTTTCGTACTGGACAGTTGTAGCGCTATTATTCCGCTTTCAACATCCTCTGGAATCCTGGGGCTTGCAGTTTTGGGAGGGGCCCTGCCGGGCCCCTCCCAAAACTGCAAGCCCCAGGATTCCAGAGGATGTTGAAAGCAGAATAATAGCGCTACAACAGTCCAGTGTGAAAATGGCCTTAGTGGAAAAAGTGATAACGCTTGGCAAAGGGGAAGGCAGTAGGAAAAGAGGGAGACTCCACTAGAGGTGGCTGGATTCCATCAAGGAAACTATGGCTGCCATGAGTTTGCAAGACCGCTGCAAGTTCTTATAGGCTTTTCATTCACAGGGTCTCCATATGTCAAAGTCAACTTGATGGCACACATCAACGACATGTGCATTGGTCAGGTGCCCTCATGGTGTGATTTCCTTTGAGGGCAACCACTATTCCGTCACGCCGGCACAGCACTTGCTGCACTGCCCAATTTAGCCTGTGCTCTGAATAGTCTTAGTGCTAACTGGTCACCACGACAGTCCAACGTCTCACTGTTTTTCTCCCAGGGATCTCTCCTGGAGAATTACTAAATGCTGCTGTTGGTGGGTGGTACTCTTTTTTTGTGGGGGCTGTCTGTGGTGCTTAGACGTTGGTTGCCATGCTTTTGATTTTGTATTTCTGTACATACCCAGAGGAGGGTGTCCAAAACGGCCACAGGCCTGGAAACTGTGAAGCCCGATGAGGAACATTTAGGGAGTTGAGTGTGTCTAGCCTGGAGAAGAGAAGGTTAAGAAGTGACATGGTAGCCATGTTTAAATATTTGAAGGGATGTCATATGGGAGACGGGGCGAGCTTGTTTTGTGCTGCGGAGACTTGGACACAGAGCAATGGTTTCAAACTTGAGGAAAAGAAACATGATAGCCATGTTTAAATGGACATGATAGCCATGTTTAAATATTTGAAGGGATGCCATGTAGAGAAAGGAGAGGGCTTGTTTTGTGCCGCTCCAGAGACCAGGACAAGGAGCAATGGATTCAAGCTGCAGGAAAGGAGATTCCACCTGAACCTCAGGAAGAACTTCCTGACAGTCAGGGCTGTCTGGCAGTGGAATCTGCTGCCTCGGAGTGTGGTGGAGTCTCCTTCTTTGGAGGTTTTTAAGCAGAGGCTGGATGGCCATCTGTCAGGAGTGCTTTGAGGGTGTTCCTGCATGGCAGAATGGGGTTGGACTGAATGGCCTGTATGATCTCTTCCAACTCTAGGATTCTATGATTCTAAATATTGAACACTGTGTCTAGTTCTGGGCATGTCAGTTCACGAAGGATAAGCTGGAATGTGTCTAGGGGAAGGTGTCCAAAATGGTAAAATGCCTGGAAAGCCCTATGAGGAATGGCTTAGGGAGCTGGGTATTTTTGGCCTGGAGAAGAGAAGGTTAACAGGGGATGTGATAGCCATGTTTAAATATTTGAAGGGACTTCATTTGGAACATGGAGCAAGCTTGCTTCCTTTTCTTCCAGAGACTAGGACACAGAACAATGACTTCAAACTTCAAGAGAAGATATTCCACCAAAACATTAGGAAGAACTTCGTAATAGTAAGGGCTTATCAACAGTGGGATATGCTGCCTGAGGGCATGGTGGAGTCTCCTTCTTTGGAGATTTTTAAAGAGAAGCTGGATGGCCGTCTGTTGGGAGTGCTTGGATTTTGTCTTCCTGCATGGCAGAAGGGGATTGGACTGGATGGCCCTTGGGATCTCTTCCAGCTCTACGACTCTGTGAAATAGGCCATTTCCGCACTAGGTTGTTATAGCACTATGAGGCCGGCCCCTCCCGAAACTGCAAACCCCAGGATTCCGTAGGATGTTGAAAGTGGAATCATAGTGCTATAACAGCCTAGTGTGGAAATGGCCACAGAGTTTAGGCATCCAAAGAAAAGGGGTGGCAAAGTGACCAAGGGAATGCAAACACAGCAAACAGAAGATTCCTAAGTATCACAATTTTTGGTGTCTTACTCTCTGCAGTGATAGAAATCTGGGCACTTGAATCTAAACTTCATTGAGGGGCAGAATTCTTTTTGGGGGGAGCAGTGTCCTGTCCCCCATAGCTACACCTCTGGCTGTCCACCTGGCTCTGCCTGCGGTTAAGGATTCTGCCGCATATTTGGATTGCACAAGGATTTCATAGTACAATCCATGCACGTGGATACTTAGCCGACTCAATCTTGATGTGGGACCATTGGCCAAACGTTCTTCTATTTGGCTGCCACAAGCAACTTGAAGCATCATGGGCTTTGATAAAGAAATGCGGCACTTCATATATGAGCCAAAGAGCAAGAAACGCAATTGTTGCCTGGAAATCGCCTACAGCATTTGAGTTGTCAACATTGCATTTTAATGTTTCTCTTTTTAAAAAAAGCAAATCTGCATTTAACTTTGAAATGTTTCCTTCAAAAATCCTAAGTAGTGAGTCTGGAAAATAGGATGTATTTTCCAGTTCACTGCGTTTTCCTCCTCCATCTCTGAGACTTGTAGCAGAGAGGTGTAGCTTGGACTTGTTTGGTTTGTCTTATGAGCTCTGAGATTATATTTGTGCAAACCATTTCTTTCGGTATTCGTCATGTTTTCCTTCCTGTTTAATTGGAGTTTTAATGGAATATTTTACATTTGGTTTGGTTTCCCCCCACCCCCTCAATTATATCTCTAGGGTATGTTGGGCTGCTGTCAAGGCAAAAGCTGTGGGAAATGAAAATTAAAAGAGGACAGAATGAGAGAAAGTTTAAGGCATATTGGGCTAAGCTATGAGACTGAGCAGAAAACTAAGACCATTTCTGCACTGGACTGTTATAGTGCTATTATTCCACTTTCAACCTCCTATGGAATCCTGGGGTTTGCAGTTTAGGGAGGGGATGGCTGGCCCCTCCCGAAACTGCAAACCCCAGGATTTCATAGGAGGTTGAAAGTGGAATAATAGCACTATAACAGGCCAGTGTGGAACGGGTCTAAGCACAGTTCGAAAGAATCATAGGATCTTAAGAGTTGGGAAGGCACTGTAAGGCCATCTAGTCCAACCCCATGCAAAATTCCGTAACTAAAGCACTCTCAAGAGATGGTCATCCGAGAAAGAAAGTCCATTACCCTTTTGATGCACTCATTTTGGTTGTTGTTGTTCTGTGCTTTCAAGTCATTTCCAACTTACAGGAAACAATAATAATGTTCACAGATGATTTACATAACTTTGAAGCAGATGGTGAAGACATTGAAATAATTCAAGATTTTCCATACCTTGGCTCAGTCGTTATACTAGCAAATAATATACTTTTATTTTATTTATTTATTTATTATATTTGTATGCCGCCTTTCTCCTGGCATAGGACTCAAGGCGGCTTCCATCAACAGAGGAAGCTTCCATCAACAGATGGAATAACCAAATAGCTGATAGAGGATTCTTCTTCTGTGCCTTCAAGTTGTTTCCAACTTACAGCAACCCTAAAGGGTCTTGTTACTGCCCTGGCTAGTCCGAGCTTTGGGGATATTAAAAGATATCCCTTGATATCACAATTCGGCTGCACTTCTCTATTCCTCTACACGTGCTTGCGAGGTCACTGGACAAGCATGTAAACAAGCTCAGCCGTTAATAGCTGTAATATTCAAACTACAATACAGGCAGGCCAGAAATAGCTGACTCACTGCTTTAGGAGACCTCCAGGCAAGTACTCTAACTAGGTATGCACGCCACTTACAAAAGAGCCTCTGCCCCGTGATGGCAGCTTGATGGGTAAACTATGCAATACCCAAGTACTCTGCGTTTGCATACTGGCTACTCTACTGAGAACCGCTACGATAACTCAATCATTCAGATTCTGACCTTTCGGAGGCTTTGTCTCCAACTCCAAACCTATTGTTTTCCCCCAAGTACGGCATAGCCTGTGGTCACAATTCTCCTTATAAAAACCCTGGAAGCCGAGACCTTCCTCGGATCGCTCCTGAGTTTCATCCTGCCTTGCTGCCGCTTTGCTTGGCAAGCCTGCCGTCAGCTCCACATGCTGAGCTACGTCGCACCCCAGCCTCGCTCTCTATTTTTCCAGGCTTCGGGACAGGTGAAGTATCACCCAAACCAGCAATTCCTCTAAAAATCCCTCTATACCACTCCAACCTTTATTTTCTTTATTTATCTTGTATGAGTGTGTCGCATACACTGTTTTGCTTGTATTTAATAAACATCATTTATTATTTCAACTTTGCTGTTCTCCCTGACGCGCCCCGACCCGACCCCGTAGACATAGGGTTCAAGATCTCGCTAAGTTACCCTGCCTCTCGTAACGCTAAGCAGTGCTCTGAGCTAATTTTCCCCAACTTTAGTTAAGCACATTTTGGTGTCCCTCCCGGGACCCCCAGTTCACAGGGTAACAGTCTTCTGGGGCTGAGAGAGTGTGATGCACCCAAGGTCGCCCAGTGGGTTTCCACGGCCAAGCAGGGAATTGATTCCTGGTCTCCAGGTGGTAGCCCAATACTCAAACAACTACATCGCACTAGCTCTCTGCAGTCTATTCCACTGTCAAACAATTCTTACAGTAAAAATGATGGTTAGAATCTTCTATCACAGTCCACATGGCATAACTTTACATATCCATAGCTATCTAGAAGAAGCACTTAGGCCATTTCTGCACTAGACTGTTATACTGCTATTATTCCACTGTCAACATCCTATGGAATCCTGGGGTTTTCAGTTTAGGGAGGGGCCTTTGAGGCCCCTCCCTAAACTGCAAATCCCAGGATTCCATAGGATGTTGAAAGTGGAATAATAGCACTATAACAGTCTAGTGCAGAAATGGCCTTAGTGAACTGCAAAGATGCATAATGAGACACCAGGAAGATTTTCCTGATGCCCATCAGCACTCCCTTGTCTGTGTCCCATTATGTACTGACCCTATTGGGTAGGATTCCTACCCCGGATCCTCTTGCCAAGCTGGCCCCACAGTTCCTATCCTGGGTTCCTGTCACTCACCTTGCCCTTTCCCCCCTCTTAATCCTTTCCTGGATTGGGTACTTGCGTCCCAAGGTGACCCCCTTATTGTGGACCAGTGGCTTTGCTGTTTTCTGGTAAGCATGACCTCACTCTTTTCCAGGCTTGACAGAGATATTTTAAACAAAGAATAGCAAGTGGAAGTTTATTAAGGCACAGAAAACAACCCATTAACCCTTGAACTTCTTATCAATCATAGTTCCCCAAAGTCAGAGTCAGTTTTTGCCTCTGTCTGGCCCTCCTGGCTTTACTTCATCTGTTCCTCTGTCTGAAATCTATTCCCTGTATCTAGGCCAGCTTTTCCCTATTTGCCTTCTAACAGAAACAAGCCACAGTTCTGGTAACATTTCCTCCCTGCAGCCCACCTTCCCAGCATTCCCTCAGCTGTGATTGGCAGCCTTTGACCAGGTTTGCCAGGCTCTTCCCTTCACAGGTCCCTATACACATCAATCACTTTGCCATCTCCCCTAGGTACGAATGTTAGAGCAGCCCCTTTACTGGATATGGATGTTAGGGAACTGCCTGATTTTGACTCCCACAGACATAAGTCCACTTATGAAGACATAAATCCCCGACAGAATTCCAGTTGTTCTTCCTAATGTTTAGGTGGAGTCTCTTTTCTTGTCATTGAAATACATTGGTTCGTGTTCTAGTCTCTGGAGCAGCAGAAAACAAGCTCACTCCATCTTCTACATGACGTCCTTTCAGGTGTTTAAAGATAACTCTGATATCACTGTCACCCCACTGGCATACCCTATCTCGGGGACTATAAATTTAATATCAAATACCGACCGGCCCCTCCCTAAACTGCAAACCCCAGGATTCCATAGGATGTTGAAAGTGGAATAATAGTGCTATAACAGTCTGATGTGGAAAAGGCCTAAGAAGGGAACAGCTTTTAATCACGTGCTGTGCTACTTTTATTTCTTGGAATTCGAAGTGACATGTTTTTAAATGGTTTATATTCTATTTAATCTTTGTAACAGAAACTGTTTGAATATTTTACCCTGTGGGGGGGTTTAGTCATATGCTTTCTTTCTCATTTCTGCCTTGAATCCCAACCTACCTTTCACCAGGTTTGGTGAAAAGGCTGGATATCAAATCTACAGCATCAGTGGCACCAGCGACACCTTTGTGTTTTACTAGAACCTCAAAATCCACCAGCTGGAGGCTGTTGCAAAAGATAGACCTTGAGAATTAGAGTCCTGAGCTCAGTCATTCTGTTTGGAGTACTACAGTGAAGGACAGCTCCTGGTCTTCCCATGCAAAAATCTGCTCTGGGTTACCCTAAGCTTTCCTAATTACCATATATTTCTGTCACTAAGGTAGGAAGCCATTTTCTTGCTGCTACTGTTAAATAACTAGAAGTCAGAAATCCTTTCCCATTTTCTCCCAGAGACCTGCAGTCCAAGGAAAAGATTTCGAATACTGCTTCCACCCGTCCTTGCCCTTTCGATTTCTGTTTTGGTGGTCAATACAGGCAACAAGCTCAGAAAGATTTCTCCCTTTCTGCTGTCGTTTTGTGCCCGGTTTCTTGCAGAAAAAGGTGCCAAATACTTTTCTTCCGCAATCTCTGAAAAACTACACACATAAGCATAATTTCCAATTCCAATGGCTATGAAAGACGAATGTTAACAGCAACAACAACAAGGTAGAGGGCACTAGAAAAAGAGGAATACAGCATTACAGGTAGATTCATTCAATGAAGGAAGCTTTGGCTGCCCTGAGCATGGAAGACCCAAGTAGGGCTACCAATGACCAGGGCTCTTGGAGTCTTTCATTCAGAAGGCTACCAGTAGTCAAAGCCAACCTGAGAGCAAATAACAGCAGCCTCCAGTTGCACCTGCCTGTGTCACCAACAGGATTCTGGTTTCACTGTCTCCACTCCATCTACTTCTCCTCCCACCTGTCTCTCACTGCAAACTTGCTGCTTCTCTGCAACAGCATTCTGCATGTGCTAATTTGTCTACAAACTCCCGTGTGCCCCCAAAGCAGGTGGAAAAGCCATAAACTACCGTCCCCAGTCGATTTCCCATCTATTGCAAAGTAAGTCCACTGAAAGGCCCATAAATAATTTTGGTTCTCTGGCAGGATGCCTGGAAGATGTTTTGCTATCAGCAGTGGAGTTATTTTTCCAGTGCTGGTGTTTTATCATCTTTTCTACAGCAATCTGCTAGGCCTTCTCTCACTTCATTCCTGACTGTGAGGCACTGGGCAGAGTTGCTCCTTTTGAGCTTCAATGTTTCTTCTGCATTGCTAGCTTGATTGTCCCACGGCCAAGAAGGAAAAGAAGACAGGTGTGCTTCTTTGTTTGATGGGGGAAAAGAGACCTCAGAATGAAGGGTGGGTGTAGCTATGGTGGACAGATCAAAATAAGAATCTGCTCCCATAACGAAATCTCTCAGTCTCCAAATTCAAGGCTTTGCAGAGAGCAAGACACTGAAAATCTTTCATACCTAGAACTCTTTTATCTGCATTGCCTCAGTCATGTTCTCTGCCCGTTTTCTTTGGACACCTGAACTGTGGCTAGCATTAGAATCGTAGAGTTGGAAGACACCACAGGGGCTATCCAGTCCAACTCTTTGCCATACAGGAACATATGTCAAAGCACTCCCAACAGATGGACATCCAGCCTCTGCTTAAAAACCTCCAAAGAAGGAGACTCCACCACACTCCATTGAGGCAGCAAATTCCACTGCCGGACAGCTCTGATCATCAGGAAGTTCTTCCTGAGGTTCAGGCGGAATCTCCTTTCCTGCAGCTTGAATCCATTGCTCCTCGTCCTAGTCTCTGGAGCAGTGGAAAACAAGCCTGCTCCCTCCTTGACATGACATCCCTTCAAATATTTAAACATGGCAATCGTGACTCCTCTTGACCTTCTCTTTCATTAAGGCAGTTACGAATGTGTAACCTAGAGCTGTTGTTGAGATGAGCCTTCAAGTCATATCTGACTTATAGCGGTCCGACTACAGAGTTTTCTTGGCGAGAGTTGTTCAGAGGGGGCTCTTGCTCTGAGGCTGAGAGAGTGTGACTTGTCCAAGGTCACCCAGTGGCTTTCAGTGCCTGAGCAGGGATTTGAATTTTGGTCTCTGGAGTCACAGTCCAGCACTCAAATCACTATACCCCACTGGTTGCCTGAGCTAGAGTTACTTGTTCATAGCTAATTCATGTTCGTGATTGGAATGTATTCCCTAGTTTAGGCAATACATAAGGGCTGTGAAAAGTCCCCCAATTCCCAGTTACTAGGTGGCAGCAGCCACTGCGATCGACAGGGGTCTGTGTTGTGGCCAAGAGAATGGCTGCAGCTACGTTTGCCACCTGAAAGCTCCTGCACTTCTGACATTCCAACCACACAGTGGGTAAGTAATGAGGACGGCACTTATTTTCTCAGCACCAGTTTCTATTTGGCTGTGCGTCCTTCTGCAGGAGTCCTGAGGGACCATTCATTCCTCTTATCTTTAATCGCCTGGCAAAGCTACTCAGAAGAGCTGAACCTCCTCTTATCAAGTGACTTTTTGAGATAACAAATCAATAAATCCACCTCTGGGGGAAAAAAATGAATACTGTTCAATAGGAGGGTTTCCAGATGCTCCTCATGGGATTTTTTTTCTAGCATAAAGAAGACCCATGGCTTTGTCCTGCCAGTGGCTGCTGGAGGTCTTCCATGTCAGTGGGGTGGGGAATCAGCTCTGAATTTTTGCCTCAACTTTAAGGGAGGCTAAACACTTCCCCCCCCCAACTGGTTCACAAACTGGGTAGAATCACAGAATCATAGGCCATTTCCGCACTAGATTGTTATTGTGGTATTATTCCACTTTCAACTTTCTATGGAATCCTGGGGTCTGCAGTTTAGGGAGGGGCCTTTAGAATTCTCAGCCAGAGAGCTCTTGGGACTCAGTCAATTGTGTCTGTCTTGAATGGGACGGTTGCTATGGAGATGAGGCCTAGCAGCAAGGAGGAGGGCAGTGTATTCCCTCAGGAACCCAACCTCTTTATGTTAATAACTCTGAATACGTATTGGATTGGGGAATATGGGGAAAAATTACAGGTACTGAACAAGACGTTTTGGGGAATTAGAGACACAGGATCTCAAATCTTTCTAACAAGTATTACCTATGAGAAAATACAATCTCAGGCAACGCCAGGTATATACGCTAGTATATATGTATATAAACACAGAGACCTCAAACAACACTTCTGTTGTCCTGGACTGTTTTCTGGTGATTCTCTGCACCTGCTGAAACATTTTATTTCCACCTTTAAGTTGGCTTCTTTTTAAATCCAAGGCACATTGGAATAATATATTCTCTTCACTTCTCTTTTACTTTTTTTCAAAAGGGTTAATTTCTCAACTTGGAGGTAGCTTGTTACCACACTATACACCCTCACTCTGAGGGATGTGCTATTTTCATAATTGGACATATTTATGGCTGGAACACACGTTTGGAAGTGCACTTCTGTATGTCAGATCATGATGACCTCAGACATGACCAGGACATAAGTTCAGAGGGGATTAGGCAGGAAAGCCTGATGGGATGATCCTTTCAAAAACTGCAAGTTGCGAGCACCTCCAAAAACAATAGAAGGCAAAACTGCCCAGGTGAAGCAGTTGTGAGCATATCCTATGGAGACCTTCCCCATTCATACTACCTGACCAAAATATTAAGAGATTGTCAGGACTCCTATCAGTGTTTTGTCACCTAGAGTTAAAACAATCAGCCCATTCTGGACTTCTTTGTCAGCCCCGTGAGAAAACCGTTACCACTTTGTCTACACATCTTCCTTCATGGCAGGAAGTAGGGTATAAAAATCCCAGGTCCAGCCCCAGTAAATTGTAGTCCTTGGATGTAATATGTGGTGGCCAGACCTCTGTTCATTCTTGCTACCCTCAGAAGTACCATCTGAGCCACTCCACTTTGACCTTCTGCTTCAGGACTGGTAACTATTACCCTTTCCACCCAACTTCTTTCTCTCCAACCTTTCTCAACTCACTTTCCAATAGCCTTGTATGATTCTTAAGAGTGTCTGATTTCTTGTGTGTTAATTCCAAATAAAATACTTTGTTTAACCCTTAACTGGAGTCATCTCTGCAGTTAGTACTGCTATACATAGGTGAAAAGATCCTGCCATTACCCTCTTCTTGCAGGCCTACTTTGAGCTATAATTCCCCAAATTCTAAGGAGACACTGGCATTGTGGATGGACTTCAAAGTATCTCCACCTTTTAGGGTAACAGTATGTCACAGATGATGAAGAAGCAGCAGCAACTGGCAAAATGCAAGGAACTATATCACAAGGACTCGTGCTTCTTTAGACCAGTCTGGTAGGGCTCCAGTGGACACTTTCCCCCCCCGCTGTGTCTTTTCCCTTACACCCAGGCATCAAGGAATGCCACTGCTCTCCAACTCTTTTAGCCATTTGATTTTTCCTCTGTTTAATTCACAGCTGAAGGTTGTCGCTGTTTTTCCCCATCAAAACTTTGTTTTGAAGGAAGATACAAAGAGACTGGTGGAGCCTATCTTTCTCTGTTTGCTTGGCAATTCTACGCTTGGGCTCTCCTAGTCTTCGGAAAGGAGAAATAATACCAAACTTAAGTCTGTAGCACAACTGCTGTTCAGATAAGAGAACCAATTTCCTCCTCCTCTCTTTCCCACTGCCTAAGGGCGTGTTTTTTGACAATCCTCATTTTTGTTCACTCTGGTCCATCTCTGATTCTTGCCGCTCTGCAGATAAGCAAAGCCCAGCACCATTGGTTCAGGGAGCAATTTCTTATCATTTGAGTGTGTCTTGTGTTTTTCCATCATCTTCTTTGGCATTCAGTCTTTTAGAGAGATACTATTTTTGGTTACTTATGAGTCTGCCTAGACCCTGAGATCCACAGGAGAGGCCTTTCTCTCGGGCCCGCTGCCTTCTCAAGCAGGGCTGGTGCAGATGAAAATAGGGCCTTCTCAGTGGCTGCTCCAAGGCCCTGGAGCTCCTTCCACCTCACCACTTGGGTGGCTAAAAGGGTATTCTCTGTTAGAAGTGCAACAACGCTCAGCACTGGAGAACTCAGAATACCTCGCAGTGGGACAACAGTGATAGAGTTAATTAGTTGGTTAGGTGACCTGAAGTGTCCTCTTTCTTGAAGTCTACCTATCCTGACCCCCTGTGATGTAAACTGATATTCTTAGGGTTTTCTCTGCCTCTTTTTTTTTACCCCTGCCTTCTTCTTCCCAGAAGTCCTTCCTGAGAATGCAGACTAGATAGCCCCCAGTAACTTTCCTATCCTAGTGTGGAGTTCCTTCAGTAAAGCTTTAGTTTCTTTTTTCTTTTAAGCCATGGTGTCTTGCTCTTTAATCAGCTCCACTGCTCTGCTGCAAATAGGCACTCGCTAACAGGTTATGGGCCCAGATTGGAGCGTTAAAAGGTTAAGTCAGATCAAAGACCCTGGCCACGTGAGGGAACCAAGGAAACAACAGGGAGCAGGGCGACCTCCAAGATGGACAAGGCGACAATTCCCAAACTTACAAGAAGTAACTACTCTCACTGGATTTGTCGCATAGAGCTTACATTAGCAGAAGAGAATCTTTCGGAAATCTGCAAGGAAGAAAAAACGGATGATGAGGAAAGTCTCCCGGCTTGGAAAAAGAAAGACTGGAAGGCACGCTGCCTTATTATGACCTCCCTAATGGAAGAACCCTTCAGGTATGTGAGACAAAAGTAAACTGCTAAGGAAATGTTAGATTGTTTGGAGCAAATGTATAAGAAAAGAGGGGCAAACAGGCGCCTTGCATTGCTAGAGAAGCTAATTCGCATAAAGCTGCAGCCTGGTGAGAAAGCTGAGAAATATTGACTTGTGTTCAGTTGCTCTCTGAAGAGTTAAGGGCTGCAAACTAAAATGGTATTCTCCCTGCTTTCCTTCAGTTGGCAGCCAAAGACCTTTTTTTAAATTAATCAGACAGGCTTTTAGAACTGAAGATTTTTAAGGAGGGGCTTGTAAGAGGTTGCTATATTGTTTAAAACTGTACTGTTTCAACAGTTTCTTATCCTTTTCAAGTGTATGTTTTAAATAGTTTTAATACTATTAATGGTTTAAATCAGTTTTGACTTTTGTTGATTTTGACTACAGTGAGCTTTCTGCTTTCATGGAGTTTAGGGGTGCAAGATCCCTGCTAAAGTGGAAAAAAACACACATAAAAATAAATGCTATTATTTTTACCTGAGAACACTTCTCTAGGAATTGCTAGGTCCTCCAGTGCTATTGTAAGGTCAACATCTAGGAGAAGTGAGCCACAGAATCACTCTGTAGGACCTAAAGATTTCTAGAGAGAAGCATAGAGAGTTAAATGTTGCTATGCAACCCTTTTGGTGAATAACAGTGTTGTACAACCAAACATACAACCAGATGCATCACAAGGAAATACTATCACCAACAGTTGTGTAGGGACAAGGGGGCGATGGAGGCGGTTTGTCCTGGGCAGCAATTTTTGGGGGGCACGTCCCAGCTTGTAGCCCCGCCCCCTCGTACCGTAGCCCCGCCCCCCACACTGTGGCCCCATCCCACACACCATGGCCACGCCACCACATTCGAAGCAGCAAATTAGTTTGGTGAGGGGCAGGGTAAGTTGTGTGCCATACTCAGTTCTGTCCATGGGATGCTGTCTGGGGCAGGCGGCTCACCCTGCCAAATGCTAGGACCAGCCATGAATGCAAGCTTTCTGGATATACCAGCTTTCTACTCATTCATGATCCTTTCTCCACCACTGCCTGTGTAATTTTAAATCAGTATTTTGGGAGAAGTCTTAAGAGCTAGAAACTTGGGGTGTCTTTAGTCAATAAAGCAATAGTCCTCTCAAAATGTAGAATTCTAGCACTTGTGTCTTTCTTGAACCTCTTGTTGTGTTTCCCTCGGTTCCCACTGACAGGTTGATCCCAGCCCTGATGAAAAAGAGGATTTCTGTTTGTTCTTAACACCTGTTGTGGCTTAGTCAGGGGATATTGGCTTCATCTAAGGGCTCTAATACTGAGATGCTCTACAAATAAGAAATGCATGGTGATATTGATTGCTAAAACATACAACCACTGTGGAGAGCCCTAGCAGATGGGCAGGCAGGAAAGAAGATGAGAACCACCAACATTTGGTTATTTGTGTGAAGACTGATCGAATTGAGCAAGCCAGTTAACACCTCGCTGAAGGGCAGCTAGTGACTTCCATGATGGCAGCAGTGAATCTGCTTCAGGTGTTCACATGGATGTTTAAGGAGCTACCTGAGGTTCTGAACCTATTTGTGGAGACAGCTGGTGTTGTAAGCACTGGCTGTCCATTGTCAGGCAACCGAGTGCCAAGATATTCAGCAGGCAGATGGATACAGCTTAGCAGTCCAATAAAGCTTGCCTGGTAAGGGTGAAGCAGAAGTGAAGTCCAGTGTCGGTCCAAAGGTCAGGAATGTAGCAGACAGCAAGGTCAGACAGTCCAAAGAGCAGGGAATCTGTAGCACACATGAAGGCAAGGGCAGACAAACATGTGAGTGAAGCCACTGTCCTCTGCCTTCCTTACAAAGGCTGGAGCCAGCTGGCTCTTATCCCAGCCTGATTAGCTCCTGGTGTGCTTGCATCTGCTCGTCCTCCTTTGAGCCTGCTGTTCACCTGGAGAAGCTGACTCCTGGCCCATGACATAGAAGCCAAGTGTCACTAGTGGATAGAAGAAGGTGCTGAATTCTATCTCTAATCATAGAATTGTAGGGTTGGAAGAGATGAACCAAGGGATTCAAATTACAAGAAAAGAGATTCTACATAAACATCAGGAACAACTTTTTTACTGTAAGAGCTGTTCAGCAGTTAAATAGATTGCCACAGAGGGAGATGAGCCTCTCCATCTTTGGAGGTCTTTAAACAGAGGTTGGATCAGTCGTGTAGGGACCGGGGGGCAAAGGGGGTGGCTTGCCCTGGGCGGCGATGCTTTTGGGGCATCCCAGCCTGTAGCCACACCCCTGTGCCCTGGCCACGCACACACACACAGTGGCCATGCCCCTCGTGCTGTAGCCCTGCCCCCCTCCTGCCCCCTCCACACACTCCAAGCTCCACCACTGGGTTGGATGGGCATCTTTTAGGTGTGCCGTACCAGTGTATTCCTGCATGACAGAGGGTTGGACTAGATGACCCTTGGGGGTCCCTTCCAACTCTGAAATAATAACAACAATGTTTATAAGGATGGAACATCAGCATATACAATCAGGGACAAAACAATGAAACAGAACACGGCAACAACACACGGAATTAAATCCCCGACACTCCACCAGTCGCTACCCATCTCAGCACCTTAAGCACAACTCAGTGGCTTAAGATCGTGAATCAAAGAGGAAGATCTTCAACCCTTTATGAAAATGGGTGAGATCTTCCTCCAGCCGGAGGTCCAAAGGAAGACTGTTCCACAAATGCAGAGCCTTCTCTGTGGCTGCCCCCACACTCTGGAAGCCCCTCCCTCAGGAGGCTAGGCTGGCTCCCTCCTTACTACGTTTTCACCATCAAATGAAGACTTTTCTATTTCAGCAGGAGTCTATGTACTATTTGATTTATTTAACGGGTTTTCTATTTTACTGCTGTACCGGTTTTAATTTATGCTTTTAAATTAATGTTTTATATGGTTTATCTATATATACATTTTAAACTTGGGGCCTTTATTATTGCTATTATCTCCCTTTCAGCGTCCTGTGGAATTCTGGGGTTTGTAGTTCCCTGAGGCCAAAGAGCTCTCTGGCTGAGAAGTCTAAATGCCAATACAGGCATGCCTTAGCTAACAAAGGCCATTTCTGCACTAACCTGTTCTAGTGCTATTATTCCACTTTCGACATCCTATGGAATCCTGAGGTTTGCAGTTTAGGGAGAGGCCTCAGGCAACTGCAAACCCCAGGATGCCATAGGATGCTGAAAGTGGAATAATAGCACTGGAACAGTGTTGTGTGGAAAAGCCCTTAGCTTTTTGTAATTTTTTAAAAGTTATATGTGGTTTTATTTTGGAAGCCACCCTAGGTCTCAAGATTGCTTGATTGATTTAGAATATTTATACCTTGTCTTTCAGCCAGAGGCTTTCAGAGAGGCCTACAAATCGTAAATTTGACAATTCCCTGTCTTCGGGTTTACAATCTATGTAGAACAGGACACACGGGGCTCACACGCAATGGGGCTGTGCCTTCTGGTCTTCTTTCCCTCAGAAGCCGAGGCAGCGGCAGCTGGAATCTATCTAGCTGTTGGATAGAAGGCATGACATAAAGTGATTGGCTGAATTGTTTTAAATATAATATTGTGGTTTTATGGGGCTTTGGGAATCTCCAGACAGGCTTTGGGGGTCACAAAAAGAGGCCCCACGGGGCCTTGCATAACCTGTGGATTCAGCTTCCCCATCCCTGTTTTAAGCGAATGAGTTTGCTCTCTGCTTCCACTCTCACTCACATTTTCTACTTTGATTCCACTCTGATGTTAAGGTAGGGATGGAAAGCTTATTAGAAAACAGCTGAAAGAAGTGTTGAAAACCAAGTTTTTCAAGTGCTGAGAAACCCTGACAGGAAGGAGGCTGGACCGATGAGAATCTTTAATTGTGCACAAAATTTCCATTGGGCATAAAACTTCTACCCTCCTGGAAGCTGGGGAAAAGTGATTTCCAGCACTGAGTGCTGTTCCCTGTGTTGAACAACCATGTGCAAATTTTGCACTGAATTAGTTCTAAATTGTGAATAGACTTTGAAAACTGTGTGGTTTTCAGAGGCTTTCTTCAGCAAAAGAAAATTGCTGAAATTACCGGTTGCTTCCTTCAAGAAAAAACTCGGTGCAAAATTATATCCCTATGTTAGTGGACCAGTGAATCTGTTCTGGGTTTTAGTCTGAATGTTAAAGGAGTTGCCTGTGTTGATTATTCTTGTCCATGAAATAGGTTTAAGCATCTTACATAGTTTCTTTAAAGTTTTTGTGGTGGTGGTGGTAGAACCGTACAGCTAATTCATTGCCCCATTTACCAGTTCATTCGCCTTCTTCACTTGGGGTATGTTTTGGGATTCAGTTAGAAGGGAAATTCTCATAAATCTCAACTCTGCCCTCTACAGTTCTGCAAAGCTTGTAACAAGTTATTTTAGGGGGCTTAAATCCAGTTGATACTCCCAGCTAGTCCATTGGATCAACAACTAAAAGATAAGTCAAAATTTATACAAATCCTATTGATTCAATGGGTCTGTTCTAGTTGGGATCAATAATAGTGTTCAGGCCTTGGACTACAACACCCAGATTCCCCCCAGCCAGCATGTCCATGCTGTTGGGGGATTCTGGGAGTTGTAGTCCATGAAGGGAACTTTCCCGAGCACTGCTATTCTCTATGGAAGAAACAAGGGAGGCAGGACAGAGTCCAGCCACTGTCTTGGCTGCCCTCAGGACTTAACCCTGCTCCCATCACACCATAAGGAGACACCAGCTGCAACTCCTGTCAGAATGTTTAGACCCAAAGGGGTGAATTATAGCTACCACTCGCACGCTCCAAGCTCAGACTTGGGCCAAAGGGTGAGTCACTCATGTAGCAATAGTCAGTCTTTTGCAGCCAAGGAAGGGATGACTTCGTAACATGATTCTTTGAAATGACGGGGAGAGGCCAGGATCAGGTTGATGTGGGCGTCCCACTGGAACAGAATATGTTCCAAACAAAAGGGAGGAGGGAATCAGGCAGCCATGGCTCCCTCAATCCCACCCCAACCGTTCCACTCAGCCTCCCAGTGCTTTCAGTTCCAACTTATTGTGGAATATTTGGTATCTGTATCAAGCAGAGTGCAGCATAGCCAGCGCAATATGAACATGGGGTAGGAAACAGAAGAAGAAGGAAAAAAAAATACTCAGGATGCTTTTGTAAGGTTAAAATAAAAAAAAGATAAAGGAAAATTTTACATTTGTTGTTTCAGGAAATCCATTTTGGGATAGGAAAGGAGATGGACAAAAGGAGATTGCCTAAATTTCGGTAGAAGACCCCTAAAAGCTGGCTCTTATGTGTATCCACATAAGATATCCACATAATCCGTGTATCCACATATTCCGTATTTCATCTGGAGGTAGGACCCTCATGGATGCTCCCTTCCCAGCCAAAGGGAGACAAAAGGGCTAACTTTTGGAAGAAGAGGGAAAGGATCTCCGCAGGCAGGCAGGAAACAAAAAGGCTCAAGCACACAGATCAAAGAAAGAAACAGAGAGGCGAAACACAAGAGCAGACATGTTCTCTAGACTTCCCTCTCACTAATCACTTTATACAAGCATTGATGCCAACACTCATCTGAGGTTTTCCTAGCAAAATTCCTTCAGAGGCGGTCTGCCATTGCCTTCCTCTGAGGCCGAGAGAGTGTGACTTGCCCAAAGCCACCAAGTGGGTTTTCAGGGCTATTCAGGGATTTGAACCCTGGTCTCTCAAGCGTCCTGATGAAACACTCAAAGCACTCCACTCCACTGGCTCCCACATGAAAAGGATGTTTTTGTGCATTTTCAAGCCACTCTTAGCTTATGGCAACCCTCAGTTAAACCTATCAGAGGACATTCTTGGTGAGATTCGTTCCGAAGAGATTTGCCTTTGCTCTCCATACTAGACTGTTATAGTGCTATTATTCCACTTTCAACATCCTATGGAACTCTGGGGTTTGCAGTTTAGGGAGGGGCAGTTTAGGGAGGATTCCATAGGATGTCGAAAGTGGAATAATAGCGCTATAACAGTTTAGTGCAGAAATGGCCTGAGAGAGTGCCACTTGCCCAAGTTCAGACCAGTAGAATTCCATGGCTGAAGCAGAATTTGAACCCTGGTCTCTTACCTGTTTTCCACACTAGACTGTTATAGCGCTCTGATTCCACTTTCAACATCCTATGGAATCCTGGAGTTTGCAGTTTCGGGAGGGGCCAGGTGGCCCCTCCCGAAACTGCAAACTCCAGGATTCCATAGGATGTTGAAAGTGGAATCAGAGCGCTACAACAGTCTAGTGCGGAAATGGCCATCGAGTCCTAGTCCAACACTCCCACCACAATGCTATGAAGCACCAGATTGTGTCTGATCTTGAATGCTAAGCAGAGCCAGTCCTGATTAGTAACTGCATGGTGGCCCACCAAGAAATATCAGGTGCTGTGGGCTACCCTCAGAGGAAGGCAAGGGCAAACCACCTTTGAGTATTCCTTGCCTTAAAAACCTCTGTGAAATTCATGGAGTCGCCATAAATTGACAAGCACATAACACGTTCAGTCAGAGAATCATAAAATGGGAGACTCCTCGAGGGCCATCCAGTCCAACCCCCTGCCATACAGGAATAATGGGACAGACAACCCCACAAATGAAGTTGGTGCTAATCCTGTATAGTCAAATTAGACTCAAATTTCCACCAGTTTCTTCAGTTTCAGAAACTAGGGGTGAAATGAAGAACAGACAGAAGGTTAAAGAAGAAGAAGCACAGAAAAAAAAAGTTTTCTTGGATATTGCAAAGAGTTACAGTCTGTGTGTTTTAAACAAATTGCCCTTATCAGTTCTTTCCTTAAGGGGAAAAAAATCTGAACTGCTGAGGGCACTTTGTCTTGTAAAAATGCAAATTGCAGCCTCATTAGATTTCCCCTTTTACACTATGCACGGTACTCCAATATTTTCCCTTTCTAAGTCCTGAAATTCCTGCAAAGGAGAAAGGTGACCATTTAGTGATCTGTTTCAATTGCTGTTCTTTCAATGGCTTTGCGACTAGAGGATGGCAGCCAAGATGGGTTGGTGATATTTCCATACAATATGTGAATGTCATCTTTTCTCATTTCTAGCATCACCTTCCTTTTTGTGCCGTCCCTGCTTCCCCTAGCCCTTTTGCTTGGCCGGTTTTACTTCTCCCCTCTGGACATAAAGAGGCGATAAAGAGGCAGCAATGCTGATTTATTCTTCAAAGGTTTACTGCCACTCATTTGTATGTATCCACGGCATATATTTACATATCCTCCAACTGTCCTGATTTGGAAGGCATTGTCCCAGTTAATTGGAAAGAAAGAATGAATAAATCAATCAAACCAATTCTGATGTTTTGCTTATTTGTTGGAATTTTTGGCATTCCCTGTGGCCCCAGAGGTTGCCAGGGCAGAACGTCGGCCCTAAGCAAGCCACAGTTGACCATTGTTGCCTTATAACAACCCTGTAAGTTTGGTTGAGTATTATTCTCCATATTGCACACAGACAGGTTGAAACTGAGTATATGTGTCTTAAGCCATTTCCGCAATAGACTGTTATAGCACTATTATTCCAGTTTCAACATCCTATGGAATCCTGGGGTTTGCAGTTTCAGGAGGGGAAACTGCAAACCCCAGGATTCCATAGGATGTTGAAACTGGAATAATAGTGCTATAACAGTCTATTGCGGAAATGGCTTTAGTGAAAGCAACCTAGAGACTCCTGGGCGGAGGGAAGATTTGAACCAGGGACCTTGCAATTTACAGCTCTGTCTTTTTAGCTAGCATGCCACTCTGCATGCTGCAAGTTTTGTGAAACTTTGGGTGAGACCCGGCAGGCCTAGATGTGGGGCATGCTACCTACCGTCTCACTCTAATTTGTATCACGCTTCTTTTTTTCCCCATATATTTTTATCACACTTCTTAGCAATGTCCTGGGCGGCCGCTGGTTGCCTTCATGGTCCGGGAAGGAAGTTTTTCCTCATGTTATTGTAGCATGGGTTTTTCACCTTCCCTGGGGTTTCCTCCCCTTGACTGTCCTCAGCTTTCTTTGACTGTGGATGCATTTGCTTTTCTCTATGATTGTCTTTACCTTTGTAGACTGAGGCCATTTCCGCACGAGACTGTTATAGCGCTTTGATTCCACTTTCAACATCCTGTGGAATCCTGGGGTTTGCAGTTTCGGGAGGGGCCCTGCGGCCCCTCCCGAAACTGCAAACCCCAGGATTCCACAGGATGTTGAAAGTGGAATCAAAGTGCTATAACAGTCTCGTGCGGAAACGGCCTGAGTTACGTTTCTCTTAAGGAATTTGTCACAACTGGCAGATACAGAAGTGAATGGGGGCTGTCGGGGAAGAGTTATATTGCGGGGAGAGAACCTCGGCGGTGATCTCGGGGGTCTGGCCACAGTCGGGGCAGAGGCAGGCGATCCCCCTCTCCAGCGGGACCAAACAGCCATGATCCACTGGTAGAATGATACAGCAAGCTCTGCCAGATGTTTAGCTCACATTAGGGCATTAGGCCAATTTGGGAACTATTTGGGCCTGGTGTCCCCTCAACCTTACCTTACCTGCACAGATACTCAGGGATGAATATACACCTGAATGTCGCTGTAGCTAACCGCAGACGGTTATACGTTGTGTTAAAGTTGTGGCCGATCGTTTTAACCCAGCCGCTCTGTCTTGTTGCAACTAACCATCCCCGGCTCTCCTTTCTGCTGGCCACCTTCCCTCTTGAATCCCTTGTTCTTCCTTCTCCCTCACCGTGTCCGTTCCTTCCTTATTGGCTCTTTCACCTCCCTTCCAGCTCACCTTCTCCTTTTCCTCGCTCCGTCTTCCCTTCTTCTTGTTCCTCTTCCCGGCCTCCTCTACATTCCATCCCACAGGGCCTTATTAAAGTTTTTTTTGTAGGCCCTAGGCATTCTCGTATTTACTACACACCTTGCCTGGACGTACCTGTAAGGATGTTTTCGTAGACCCTAAAATCCTGTTTTTGTAGGACCCAAAATTTGTGTAGGCCCTGGTAGCTGTGCCTAAAGGTCCTAATGGAGAAGGCAGCCCTGCCACCCCAAGCCCTTTCTTCCACACTTCTTCCTCCTCTTCCATCCCTTGGTGCCCACTTTTTGGATTGCCCACCACTCTCCTTGGCTCTGCCCTCCCATTCATGTATCCGTACGTTCTTCCTCCCAGTTCGCCCCCCATCCAGCTGTGCAGATGAGACCTCTTGTGACATAGCCATCTTTCTGAGCAGGGCAAGCCAGGGAACGCAGGGACACCGGTGGCAGGAACCCTGACAACACGTGTGCCTCACTACGGTGTCATCCCACTCATTCTGCTGCTTTCTGCTTTTGTCCTCAGGTTGCTTCAGTTGCTACAAACTGAGTTCAAAGCGCAAAAGTAGTTTGCACTCCATTAACTCAGCGGCGGGGGAAGGAGAAGAGGAGATGGCAGAATCTTGTCCTTCCCAACAAGCTCAGGCAAAAACAAACTGTTGCAACCCCTCCCAGATTGTCTCTTCTTCCTCACTAACAGCTTTTGCCATTTTAGCCATCCTCTGATGTAGCTTGGCCACAGGTGTCCAGGTCTCCTTTGTGACAACTTTTTGGGGGGTATGACACTGGCTTTCACACGAGCATATGCCCAGTGCCTCAGTTGCTGCAGGTGTATTGGCCTCTCAGCTCAGCTTGGATGCTGGAAGTGAGCCAGACTGGGGAGAGAAATGCAGGGAGCATTCCAGCTGGAGTGACTTGCAACGTTCAATTCCGATGTCAAATTATTCAGGCACCGCAACCATCTGCTGACTCTGTCCTCGGCATTTGTGGCAGCACTCTTCAAGAGCAGGGTAAAACTGAGGTAGGCTGGAATCTTTTTGGCTAGTAGTTACCTGCAACAGGTTTCCATTTTTTAAAACAAGGGAGCAATGAAATGATATTTCAAAAAGCAAAGGCCACGGTTCTGCATCATGCTTGCATGAAATAAATGTAAACCCACATAGTTATAGTTCGCCTATTCTGCTTTGGTCAGACCTCACCTGGCATGTTGTGACCAGTTCTGAGCACCACAATTCAAGAAGGATATTGCATAACTGGAACACTTCCAGAGGAGGGCAACCAACATGATAAAAGGCCTGGAAACCTTACCCTAGGAGGAGCGGCTCAGGGAGCTAGGCATATTTAGCCTGGAGAAGAGAAAGCGAAGAGCTATGATAGTTATGTTTAAATATTTGAAGGGATGTTATATAGAGAATGGAGCAAGTTTGTCTTCTGCTACTTCAGAGACTAGGGCCATTTCCACACTTCACTGTTATAGTGCTATGATTCCACTTTCAACATCCCGTGGAATTCTGGGGTTTGTAGTTTACTGAGGCCAAAGAGCTCTCTGGCTGAGAAGTCTAAAGGCCCTGAGAATTCCTCTCTAAACTACAAACCCCAGAATTCCATGGGATGTTGAAAGTGGAATCATAGCACTATAACAGTGTAGGGTGGAAATGGCCTAGGAAATGGAGCAGTGGCTTAAAACATCGGGAAAAGAGATTCCACCAATAGGAGTCATACCTCTACCATTTCATGTGCATACCTCGGACAACCTCAGTAGTATACTTGGATCCAATGGGCTGCTTAAAAGACAAATGATCAGATCTTCAAGCAAATGAAGCTTGAACTCTCCCTAAAAGCCAAAATGACTAAATTGAGGCTGTCATTCTTGGGACACGTCATGAGACGAAGTGACTCAATGGAAAAGATGATAATGCTTGGGCCATTTCTGCACGAGGCTGTTATAGCGCTATGATTCCACTTTCAACATCGTATGGAATCCTGGGGTTTGCAGTTTCGGGAGGGGCCGACTGGCCCCTCCCGAAACTGCAAACCCCAGGATTCCATACGATGTTGAAAGTGGAATCATAGCGCTATAACAGCCTCGTGCGGAAATGGCTTTGGTAAAGTGGAAGGCAGCAGGAATAGAAGGAGACCACGTTAAGGTTGAATGATTCTTTCAAGCAAGCCATGGTTGTTTTTCGTTTGCAAGACCTGAGCAGGGCAGCTGGGGACTGGGGATCTTGGATTCATTTCCTTCATAGGATTGCTATTTGTGGAGGTCAACGTGACGGCAAGTAGCAATAGCAACAAGTATATAGAAGTTTGAGCATTGGACTAGGGCCATTTCTACCCTACACTGTTATAGTGTTATTATTCCACTTTAAACCTCCTGTGGAATTCTGGGGTTTGTAGTTTCCTGAGACCAAAGAGCCCTCTGGCTGAGAATTCTAAAGGCCCCTCCCTAAACTACAAGTCCCAGGATTCCACAGGATGCTGAAGGTGGAATAATAGCACTATAAAAGTGTCATGTGGAAATGGCCTAGGACTCCAGGAGACCAGAGTTTGAATTCCTGCTTGGCCATGGAAACCCACCAGGTGACCTCCCTGGGCCGCCTTAGGCGTTCACACACTCTCAGCTTCAGAGGAAGGCAACAGCAACTCCCACTCTGAACAAATCTTGTCCCTGAAAGTCATGATGGGTTCCCCTTAGGGTCACCATAAGTCTTGAAGCCACCCAACAGTTACGAGAACAAATATCTGGCTGAGCTGAGTGGTTCCCCTCCCCTATTCTAAACTATCATCGTAATCACACATGCTTTTTGGTTTAGGATTTTTAAGAAGAAAAGAAGTTATTAATGTATGCTCTCTGAGGTAATAACGACCCAGGAATAAAATATATCCCAGGAGAAGTATTTCACTTAGATCTTGAAGAGTGGGCCGAGCGGCTGGTGTATTTAAAATACGTATTTAGATAGAGCTGGAAAATTCCCTCTTGGTAGGATAATAAGTATTGCAGCAAATCCATTTTTTTAAAAAAGAGGAAAGCTAGAAGGAAGAGCCTGAAGCACACAGAGCTGCCTGTCTTCTCAATTTAGTTTCAAAAGATGAACAACAACTTAATTTTTTTAGGAATAGAAATTACTTTGGATGGAGAGGAGAAAAATGATTGCTCTGGATGGCCAAGTTGTCCTGGGAGAAAGTTCTTTAATTTGATGGAGCTAGTTAACCCTCAAATCAGTTTGAACGCAATTAGATCCACCCCACTCTCTTGTCAAGTAAAATAATTGCTAATAAGTCTTACCCCTTGGAAATTAAATCAGATTCACATGGGAGAGATAACGTTTTGTCTAAAGCTCAGAGTGGAAGCAAGAAGTTACAAGCGACACAGGCCACTTCCTCAGTAGCCTCAAAGGCCCCTCCCTAAACTGCAAAGCCCAGGATTCTATAGGATGCTGGAAGTGGAATAATAGCACTAAAACAGGCTAGTGCGGAACTGGCCACAGTTACATGCAACAAGTTACTTTTAATGGTTACAAGGACATACCCTCTAAGTGTCCCAATTGTGGCAGGTATAGTCCTGATTACTCCTCTGTCATCCCACTTTTTGTGCTGCTTCAGAGATGTCCCAGTTTCTCTTTCCTCCCCCCATTTTCCCCCTTCATTCTTAGCTTGCTTCAATTGCTGCAAATTGAGGCCTTTTCCACACCACACTGGGATCCCACATCGTTCCATCAGAATCCTGGCAGTGTCATTGCTGGGATGGGAGCAGGATTGGAATTCTCTCCTCCGCCCCCCACCAGCCGCTGGTGGATGGGTAGCGATCAAGACACGCTGCTTCCTTCCACAGTGCAGGCAGCCTCCTCCTGTGCTGCATTGAGGAAGGAAGCGCTTGATAGCACTTCTGCCCTTCCTGCATGGCCACCAGCAACACAATCATTGCACAAAGGGAGGCCATTACTGGCATTTTTCCTATAATGTTATATCGTGCAATCACAATGGCTGGGGACATGACAGGCAGTGATGTAGACTCAAGTCGATAGATTCAGACTCAAGCTGGACTTAAGTCGCTTCAGGGACTCGACTTGGACTCAACCTGGCAATAAATGATGCACTGACTTGACTTGAGACTTGCATTTTTTTAATGACTGACTTGCTGCCCTTGGTTCAGTAACAGCACAGCCATGGAGAAACCGCGTGACTTCGAACAACATCTCTGTCTCTTTTTGCCTACTGGTCGCATGGCAATCTGTCTCAAGCCCAAAGTGTGGGCCCATTTCTCAGAAGGGAACAGCAAATGAGTTAGGCAATGGCTTGAGGTGGGCTTGAGGTCTGCTCAGCAGCCTGTCTCTGCTGCATATTGGTGGAGCCTTCTAAAACTTTACCTGAGAGCAGAAGACAAGACTCCCCCCTGGAGTGCAGGGTGCATTTCTCAGAAGGGAACGGCAAATGTGTTAGGCAATGGACTTGAGGAGGAAGGATCCTTCCCTCTAAAGCTTTTGAAGCTTCAGTAATGGGGAGTGAGAAGGATCCTATTCCCCACTTTCAAAGCTGCAGATGGCAAAATCGCAAATGTGGAGGCCCGATTCTATTTAAATCGTTAAAACTGACTTTATTTGGCTCTGTCCAATAAGTCTGGAATTTTGGTTGGGGTATAAAGTTGGCTCCCAGACTTAAGACTCAACTTGAACGTATCTTCAAGGATTTGAGACTTGACTTGAGACTTGAAGGTAGAGACTTGAGACTTGACTTGAGACTTGGAGTAAAAGACTTAAATACATCACTGGCGACAGGAGTGGGACCGCGTGCACGTCATGCAATGGCATGCAGCGTGGACCAGCAGCAGCACGTCCACATGCCGAGATGGCACTGTTGTGCGGAAATGGCCTTAGTCCAAACTGCAAAAGTTGTTTCGTTCAACTCGGCAAGGGGAGGAGGGAAAGAATCTTGCCTTTCCCAGTAGCCTCTGGCAAAAGCAAACGGCTGCAGCCTCTCCTAGCTCTTATGTCCTTCCTCATTAATCATTTCTGCCATCTTGCCCACACTCTGATGTTGTTTCTGCAGACGTGTTCCAAACGTTCATCTGTGAAATGTTGGAGGGTACACAATAATGCAATGATGTATGATTGAAGGAATAATGTGACAAGTTGGACTACTACTGCAGTCGTGTCAAGGGTAATGTTTTCCAAGTTGTTTTAAAATTTACTTTCAAAAAGGCGTTTTTACACATTTGGACAACAATTTCCCAAGTCTTCACATCAACACTTTTTACAAAAGATTATTTTAAGTACTACAGAGTTACAAAGAAAGAAAAAAGAGTAGCAAAACATCGTTGCAATGAGTTATTTTGTACATATTGCAATGAATAATAACAAAAATTATCTTTACACCCTGTTAAGAAATAAACGGGGTAAATTACCTTGAAAAGATAATTTTACAAACTGTAATCTAAAGTGGAGTTTTTGTCACGCTGGATCCAACTCACAAGCAAAATCCAATCCACCAGCAATGGGAGCTGCTGGCTTCCATGTCAGTGGGGTGCTGAATCCATTCCAAGTTTTAGCCTGAATTATAAAGTAGGGCCCTTTCTGTACCTTACCGTCTCCCGGCGCTAGGGTGCGGGGATCGCGCAAGCAGCCTCTGGCGAGAGGCTCTCGCGTCCAGGGTCCTTCGGCTCCGCATGAGCTGCCTGCTCGCGCCAGAGCCCTGCCTCTTCCTTCTGTAGAAACTCCCAGGCTGCGCTGGGGCAGGAAGCGTGACCGGTGCGGCTCCGGAGGCTCTGCATGCCAGGTAAGTGCTCACAGGACCCAGGAGCAATGTGTGATCGCGCACCATTTTTGGCTTCTAGCTGAAAATGAAAAGGTGCACGATCAGCGCCTGCCGGCCCCTGGAGCATCGTGCGATTGTGAGTGCGTTGTGTGGATCGCTTCTCAAAATCACGCAACGCTCCAGGCCCTCTTTCGCATGGAAAATGCTCTGCGAAAAGGGCCTAAGACTGGTGGAGATGGAATTGAGTAAGGCATTTGACAATTGAGAATACTGTACCTATTGAACAGCATCAGTACAAGCACTCCTCTGTTTACAAAGCCTCTGACAAAGAAGCTCCTTTTTACAAAGTCCTTTTATGCCCACCCAGCCTGCCTTCCTCCTTCTCTTCTGTCCAGCTGGAAGTTGTTTTTAGCAGCATTGGCATCGGGAGCATGTAAAGAAGAGCCAAAGAAGCAGACTTTTAGTGGTAAATTGCAGGAGCAGGTCTGTAGTACACAAAGCAATAAAGCTTGAACTAGGGAAGAACATCCTACTACTTGAACTCACTGTTTCCCAGGCTATATGATATGGTGTACTGGCAATTAAGTTTTTCAATGTGCCATGGACCAGCATTGCATTTGTGTCCAGTTGTTTCTTTTTTGTCCTGGAAACTTGCCAGGGACAGGCAGCCCAACAGATCAGGAACTGAGACCAGTCCACGGTCCATCACTTTGGGTAGTACTGATGCTACTGTAGCTGTGTGTGCCTGCTTGCAACAGGCAAGGTAAAAAGCAGCTGCCTCTAGAATTCCTTACTGAAGGCTTTATCACACCAGCCTGTTATCATAGACTCATAGAGTTGGAAGAGACCCCAGGGGCCATCCAGTCCAACCCGCTGTCATGCAGGAATACACATCAAAGCATTCCCAACAGATGGCCATCCAACCTCTGCTTAAAAACTTCCGAAGAAGGAGACTCCATTACATTCTGAGGCAGCAGCATATGCCATCACTGGGCAGCTTTGACCATCAGGAAGTTCTTCCTGAGGTTCAGGTGGAATCTCCTTTCCTGCAGCGGATCCATTTGAATCCATTGCTCTTTGTCCTAGTCTCTGGAGTGGTAGAGAACAAGCCTGCTCCCTCCTCAACATGACATCCCTTCAAATATTTAAGCATGGCTATCATGTCCCCTCTTAACCTTCTCTTCTGCAGATTAAACATCCCCAGCTCCCTAAGCCGCTCCTCATGGGCATGGCCTCCAGACCCTTCACCATTTTGGTCGCCCTCCTCTGGACATGTTCCAGCTTGTCAATATCCTTCTTGAATTGAGGTGCCCAGAACAGGACACAGTATTCTGAACGAGGTCTAACCAATGCAGAATAGAGTGGTACCATTACCTCCCTTGATCTAGACACCATACTCTTATTGATGCAACCAAGAATCATATTGGCTTTCTTGGCTGCTGCATCACACTGTTGACTCATGTTCAGCTTGTGGTCCACCAAGACTCCTAGATCCTTTTCACACATGCTGTTATCCGGCCATATGTCCCCCATCCTATATTTGAGCATTCCATTTTTTCTGCCTAAGCGTAGGACCTTGTCTCAGAGCAACTGCATTCTTTAAGGAAAGGAATGCCTCAGAGTGTGGTGGAGTCTCCTTCTTTGGAGGTTTCTAAGCAGAGGTTGGATGGCCATCTGTTGGGAATGCTTTGATATGTGTTCCTGCATTGCAGGGGGTTGGACTGGATGGCCCTTGTGGTCTCTTCCAGCTCTATGATTTTATGAAAATATATCATTATAGAAAGAATCACTGTCACACCATCTCTGCAATAATGCTATGCTGCCAGTTTGGTGGTGCACATTCCTGCAGTCTTCTGTACCACCCCACTGACCTCGCCTCTCTTCTCCTATCTCATCTGCACTGCCTAGCTCATGCATTATATAACTGCGGTAGGCTGGTGACCACCAAGGCAGCACAAGTGTGTAATTGCACCAAAAGGAAAAAAAAATGTACTGGGGAATGGAGGAAAAGCAACATTGTTCAGCTGCACCATGACATCCTCTTTGCCCGAACACCAGAAGTGTGATGAGCTCACCCTGTTTGGGGATAAGGTGGGGAAAGGAGAGAACACACCTACTGACACCACGTGACTGCTACAATATCAGAACTGCAGTGGAATGACACCATCACACCAATACACTAGACATTTCTGCACTAGACGGTTATAGCGCTATGATTCCACTTTCAACATCCTATGGAATCCTGGGGTTTGCAGTTTCGGGAGGGGCCAGGCGGCCCCTCCTGAAACTGCAAATCCCAGGATTTCATAGGATGTTGAAAGTGGAATCATAGCGCTATAACCGTCCAGTGTGGAAATGGCCACAGTAGTGGAAATGCACCATTAGTGGAACCATTCACAGGTATTTCCTGTGAATGAATGGAGGCAACCCAAAAATAATGTGAATGCAATTTAACAATGGGAGGGTGCCTATGTCACATGATAAGGAGAGGTCAAAAACAGAACCAAAGCAGTGCAATCGTGCAACAAACCTGCGTGTAACAAAATATGCACAGCAAAACAGAGAGAAAAGAGGAAGACAAATAAACCTGCCTCACCAGCTCCCTCCAGAATGTTTTAAAAACATACTGTAGATCTATTAGTTTGGCTGCTAAAATGGAAATCAAAAGAAAACCGGAGGCTAGTGACTGGAAAAGAAAACACAAACACGCACACACACACACACATCTCTCCCTGGATGTATTTTGGAAGAAGCTTTCAGGTGGTCTCTGAAAGGTTCAGTGTGTTTTCATTTGCTTACCTGATCTGGTTGTTTCACTTTGTATGCATGCATTACTAGTTTTAAACAAAACGTTTGCTGAAACATGTTGCATTTATTTTATTTTTTTTTGCTGGAGTGTAGGAGGCTCTCTCTGTTCTTTCCACGTTATCTTTGCCTCTGAGACCAAACTTTCTGTTAAAGAAGCCATGCTCAGTAAGAACTATTTTGTTAAATGAGCAATGCTTGCATTCCAAAAGGATGCTATGATATTGACTGTTTCACTTTTTGATCTCTTTCATAATTATACCTCTGATTGAATTTCCTTATTTAAAACACAGCTCTGCCTTGAATGAAAAGGTGAATTAAAAATTGGGAAAATTCCTCATTCTGCGCTGGAGAATATTCACGGAAGCTGCCCTCCTTCTCAGAAGCATCCTATCAACTGTCACCCTTGGAAGCAGAGGGAGAATGGGTGCCTTTTGCAAGCAGACCGAAGCAAATTGTACTTCCAACCCATCTGCCCAAATAGGGAAGAACTGCAAAATGTCTTCTTGATTATTTATTTGACTGCAGACGGTCTCATTGTGTTATACATAAAGAATTGTTTCAACTAGTTTGTTGGAAAGACTCCCAAATCTTCTATTATTGCAAAATGACCTACACAACCACTAAAATAAAAAGAGTGCAGCTTTTCCTGGATTGCAGCATTTCAGAATGAGGGTACCAGGATTGCATGTTCAAATACTCTTTTTTGAAGAAAAAAAATACCATTAATCCATCAGTCCTTGTATGCAGAAAACTAGTTTTCGGTAAGAAAAAAGGTTACATATGCGGGGAGCATTTTCTTTTACATGGAGTAGCATCCGAATAACTCCTAAGTTCCAGTCAGTAGTGATACAGCTGAGGAAAGACTCTCAGAGCCCTGCTCCAGCTACACCATGCTGGCTCTTGTTTTCTTGGCTGGATTTCTTCAGAGGAGGTTGGCCATGCTTCTTCTCTGAGGCGGAGAGAGCATGACTTGCCCAAGGTCCCCAGTGGGTTTCCATGCCTGAAGGATTCAGACTCTGGCTTCCCAATCTCGCCGGGCCCAGCTTGCTTTCTGCTGCTCCAGAGACTAGCACATGGAGCAATGGCTTCAAACTAGAGGAAAGGTGATTCCACCTAAACATCAGGAAGAATTTCCTGGTGGTAAGAGCAGTTCGACAGTGGAATATGCTGCTGCCTGGGAGTGTGGTGGAGTCTCCTCCTTTGGAGGTCTTTACAGAGAGGCTGGATGGCCATCTATCTGGAGCGCTTTGACTGCGTCATCCTGCATGGCAGAATGGGATTGAACTGGAGAGCCCTTGGGGTCTCTTCCAACTCTAGGATCCTATGATTCTAAATACAAGGAGTTAGTTTCACAAGGATACATTGGTCTCATGATAAATCTGATCTCTAGTGGGAGGCGACGCTTGAGAGAGAAGGCTCCAGTGGTGCTCACGCCCTCTGACATCTCAAAACTTTCCGGAAACTCCAGCTTATGGATGTAAGTTGTCCCTTGTTCTTGCACGCAAAAATGAAAAACTTTAGTTTTGTCCCTAAGAAGGGGAATTATGAATATTTTTGTGTGTTGATTTGAGGGGGGGGGGGCATCTTGGGACTTTTTTCTCCAATGTAATAGTTTGGGCAAGAAAAGAATCATGCAAAAAAAGGAGGTTTTTGCACAGGAAACATTAGCTGAGAATTTACATTAGGGCTGTATCACTTGAAGGCACACAACAATGACAAGTGCAAAAGTCCGGGTGCAGAGTTACACATTAATTGTGCTATGCAGTCTTTGTATTGAATAGCAATGTTGCCAAATTACAGCAAGATGCCAGATGTGCAGCCAATGCACAACCAATTGCACATGGGCATCCATCTGTGCACAGATCCATAATGGCACCATACGCACAGCTCTGTTTCTGTCATCTTGAACGAATGTAGGCATTTTACATCAGACAAAAAAGTCCACCCACTTCTGGGATGCAGCTTGTGCGGGGTGGGGGTGGGGGTCTGAGGAGAAAATTGACCCCTGGACACCATGCAGTTGCCCATGCTGAGTTGGGGAGTTCAAGAATGAGGCTCTCCTTTGTTTCCACCTACCCTTATTTTTACAATGATGGGTGGTGAGAGCTGCTTGTTTGTACCACTCACAAAATGTAAGGCCATGAGGACTCTTTTGAGTTCCTGAGAATAACAACTACTTGAGATATTGAAAGCAATTAGGAGTGAACACAATTTACAATTTATTATTTTTTTTTTAAATATACAGTGACATCCACATTATGGCACTTTTGCAGCATCCGCAGAAACGCTGGGTCTCTGACCCAAGACACTTACACTCCCAGGGGAGTCTGACCAGCCAGGCGTGGCTCTCAGAGGAATTGCTCTTCACGCTCCTCAGCGTTCTCCCCCTCAAGGTCCATCTCGTATTCCTCCATGTCAGAAAGCGGGTGTCCGTTGCCCCCAGTGATGTGCTCAGAGACTGTGCTGCGCATGGTGGCACGGGTGCTGCTGGGCGAGCGCTTGCGGGATCCCTTCGTCTTGGAGCGCCCGTGGCACATCACCTCTTTGAACATCTCCCGGAAGCGTGTGGACATCAGATTGTAGAGGATGGGGTTAGCCGCCGAGCTCAGGTAGAAGAAGACCCCCGAGATGATGTGGACGTACTGGAACATGTGCAGCATCGCATCGGTCCAGTGCGTGATGAAGCTCCAGACCAGCCTGTCAGTGTGGAAGGGTGCCCAACAGATGCCAAACACGACCACCAGCACAACTGGGAAGCAGAATGGGAAAGAACACCGTGGTTAAAAAGCTGTGACTGTTTAGCCTTCCACACTAGAGAGTTATGGTGCTATTATTCCGCTTTCAATATCTTATGGAATCCTGGGGTTTGTAGTTTAGGGAGGGGCCCCAAAGGCTTTTGAGGCCCTTCCCTAAACTGCAAACCCCAGGATTCCATAGGATGTTGAAAGTGGAATAATAGCACTATAACTCTCTAGTGCGGAAATGGTCTCCGTATCGTCCAATCTGCCTGCTCAGCATCTCACTGAGCAAACAAGCGTAACCCTTGTGAAACGTTGGTTTGGCCCCAGTGAGTGGGAACACCCCGAGGAAGGGGCTGCATTTGCTGGTTGAATTCAGAAGGAGAGGAAGAGAGCTGGAGGCGGAGAGGAGCTGTAGTTCCCAGGGCTAAGGACCAGCCCCTGTCCCCCTTGAATAAGATGGTGGGACTTTCAGTTTTTAGGAGGGAACAAAAGGAAGTGCAATTTCTATATTGCACCTGCTTCTATTTTGTGTCATTTATTTAAGGCTTTAGGATTTGCATTCAACTGTTCTAATGCAACCGAATAGCACAGGCAGAAGAGTCCTGCAGTTAGGTCTTCAACCAGCACCTTTTTTTGGATGCAGGGAACTTCTGGGATACCACATAGAAGTCAAATCTACTATATAAAAGTCGAAGTTTGTCTGTGAGTTTGTCTGTTTGTCTGCATCAGGCAGGCAAAGACCTCACACGATTGGCTGTGTGAGGTGAGAAGACCTCATAGGATTGGTTGGCTCTGAAGATTCTATGGAATCCTGGGGTTGGCAGTTCGGGGAGGGGCCTTTAGAATTTTCAGGCAGAGAGCTCTTGGGCCTCAGGCCGGTTGCTATGGAGACGAGGCCTACCATCAATAAGGATGCCAGAAAACTTCTGGGAGGCATATGTGAGAAAAATTAAAGTGACATACACAACACGGGTCTTTTCTGCACCTTACCTTTTTTCGGCGCTGGGGTGCGAGGATCGCGTGAGCAGCCTCCAGCGAGAGGCTCTCGCGTCCCCGCTGCTTCAGCTCCGCACGAGCCGCCTGCTCCCGAGCAGGCAGCGCGAGAGCCCCGCCTCTTCCTTCCGCAGCGCAGCCTGGGAATTTCCCAGGCTGCGCTGGGGCAGGAAGCGCGACCGCCGTGGCTCCGGAGGCTCTGCACGCACGGCAAGTGTGCGCGGAGCCTTGGCGCAATGTGCGATTACGCACCATTTTCGGCTGAAAGCCAAAAATGGAAAAGTGCGCGAGCGGCGCCTGCCAGACCCTGGAGCGTCGCACGATTGTGAGTGTGTCGTGCAGATCGCTCCTCACAATCGCGCGCTGCTCCAGGCGCCCTTTCACATGGCAAATGCCGTGTGAAAAGTGCCATAGTTACAAGGTCTTTTCGCCTCACACAGTAGATTGTATGGGTTCCATATGTGAGGAATCTTAAAGTTGAAATTCAAAACAAAAAATGCTTCCAGAAAAACGTAAAGCCCTTGCACAAATTCAACAGAAAGCAAAAAAAATCCAAAGCCAGTACATCAATGTCACCAGAGAACATAGATTGGATTGGGGACTATGGGGAAAAGTTACAGGCACTGGAATAGGCCGGTTGCTATGGAGACGATGCCTAGCAGCAAGGAGGAGGACAGCGTACTGCATCAGGAACCCAAATTGTGTGTGTAAATAACTCTGAATAAAGATTGGATTGGGGAATATGGGGAAAAGTTATAGGTACTGGAATAGGCCTGTTGCTATGGACATGAGGCCTAGCAGCAAGGAGGAGGACAGTGCATTCCCTAACCCAATCTCTATATGTTAACAACTTGAATACAGATTGGATTGGGGAATATGGGGATAAGTTACAGGTACTGGAATAGGTCTGTTGCTGTGGACATGAGGCCTAGCAGCAAGGAGGAGGACAATGTGCTCCGCCAGGAACCCAAACTGTGTATGTAAATAACTCTGGCCCTTTTCGCATGGCATTTACCATGAGAAAGGGCCCCTTGAGCGTCGTGCAATTGTGAGGAGCAATCTGCATGACGCACTCACAATCACGCGATGCTCCAGGGTAGGGCAGGCGCCACTTGAGCACTTTTTCATTTTCAGCTTTTAGCCGAAAATGGTGCACGATTGTGCATTGCTCCAGGGCCCCGCGTGCACATGTGTGCGGAGCCTCCGGAGCCGCGGTGGTTGCGCTTTCTGCCCCAGCGCAGCCTGGGAAAGTCCCAGGCTGCGCTGCGGAATAAAGAGGCGGGGCTCTCGTGCTACCTGCTCTCTTGTGGAGCTGAAGCAGCAGGGATGCGAGAGCCTCTCACTGGGGGCTGCTCACACGATCCCCGCACCCCAGCGCGAAAAAAAGGTAAGGTGCGGAAAGGGCTTCTGAATACAGATTGCATTGGGAAATATGGAGCAAAGTTACAGGAAATGGAGAAAACAGTTTGGTGAGTTCTTAAGAGGAAAATAAAACCCCCAGGCAATGCTGGATAAATATGCTAGTTTAACACACCACTTATTGCATTGTTAAATACAGTTATCCCCCCTTATCCATGAGTAACACATTCCAAGACCCCCTGTGGATGCCTGAAACTGCACAGCCCTATACTTTCACTGGAAGTAGCCCTCTAGTTTTATGGGGACCACAGAGAGGCTTCGTACTACCAGATAGCATGACACCTCTCTTTGTCCCTGCAAAGCTATAGAGCTACTTCTGGTGCTCCCAGAACTGTTTTCCTGTGGTGTTGGTGGAGGAGCAATTAAAATGGGAGGCAGGCAGGCAGGCAGGCAGGCAAGGTACAGGTGGCAGGACCTGGAGCGGGCTGTGTGGGTGCCATTGCCCAGATGCTGGGGACGGGTCCAGGCAAAAGCTGGAAGAGAGGAAGGTGAACCTGTGAGGTAAGAGGTTGACCACAGGTAACTGAAATCTCAGAAAATGAAACCACAAATAAGGAAGGGGGGGGCGGAATACTATATATACACATTTATGGGGACTTAAAATTTGATTGTGGCCCCATAGAACCCAGAAAGAGGTACATGCGCATTGTGCATCCATGTGCAGTGCACTACATCCACAACTCAACTTCTGCAACCTTAAGTTGAATAAGGTCATTCTACTTCAGAAACAAACAAACAAACAAAAAGTCCAAATGCTTCCATAGGCATATTTACACAGGTATAAGGTATGAACAAGATTCCAGCTCACATGAGTGACGTACCACCCTTTGGCTAACTTTGAAAATGTGCCACTACTGGTGCAAGGACAATGGAATTACATAACCAGATACAAAGCATGGTAATTAACAGCTGTGGTCCCTCTCTGGAGCCTCATTTATCTAGATGGTTCTCTTGCCATCATGTTCCCCCTTGTTAAAAATAAAATTGCAAGCCTACATAAAATTCAAATACCATGTCATGGGGGAACGCACAAGAAAGGAATGAAAGTATGCAGAGAAGGAAAGATTGGGAGTTTGGGAGAAGTTTCTGATGCATACAAACAATAGCTGAGGGAAGGAACACTACAGCAGTCTTGGCCTTGCAAACATAAAAAAAAACCATAGGGCAAGATCCTACATGGGGACTACACAGTTTAAATTAGCATTGCCCAAACTGTGGTCTTCCTGGTGTTTTGGATTTCGGCTTCCAGATACACTGATAATTGGCCAAGGCTGCTGGGATTTCTGGGAGGTGAAGTCCAAAACACCTAGTGTTTGGGAAGTGACAGTTTAAATCTAAGGGCTTTTCGCGTGGCATTTTGCAAACGAAAGGGTCTCCTGAGCGTCATGTAAATCTGAGGAGTGGTCTGCATGACACACTCACGTTTATGCAACGCTCAAGAGCCGGACGCGCAGCGCATACACAGTTTTTTATTTTCGGCTTTTAGCTGAAAATGGTGCGCACTCGCGCACTGGTCAGGGGCCCGGGGCGTACTCACCTGCCGTGCGAAGCCTCCTGTGCCGCGCCGGTTGCGCTTCCTGCCCCAGCGCAGCCTACAACTCCCAGGCTGCACCGCGGAAGGAGGGGGCGGGGCGCGGGCGGGAAGGCGCTGCGGAGCTGAAGCAGGAGGCTTGCGAGAGCGTTCCCGCCAAGGCTTCTTACGCGAAAACCCCAACCCAGCAGCGTGAAAAGGTAAGGTGTGGAAAAGCAGTAAAGCTACAAGGGGGAAATTAGAGAGAGCTTCTGTACACGGTGGTGTAGAAGAGGGAGTTTCCTCAGAAGTTGCTTGTCGTGCAACCGGGGAACCAAGTGACGCTGTTGAAATCCCAGCCCAACCATTAAAGGGATAGAGTGTCATGCCCCTGTACCAGGACCCAGGCCCTTTCCGCATGCCATTTCCCACGCAAAATGGCCACGGGAGCACCGTGGGATCACAAGGATGGTTCCGCATGACGTTTTCGCAATCGTGCGCGTTCCCGTAGTGATCCCGCGGCAATCACGGATTGTATCGTTTTTGGCTCTTTGCCGAAAATGACCTGTGATTGCGCATGCCTCCTGCATCCCTCCCGCACTTACCTGGCGTGCGGAACCTCAGGAAGCGCGATGGCCGCGCTTCCTCCCCCAGTGCAGCCAGGGAAACTACCCAGCTGCGCTGTGCAAGGAAGGGGCGGAGCTATTGCACTTTCTTCTATCCAGCACGCAGCTGGTGCAGAGGGAAGCACAGGGGACGCGATTCCCTCCCGCAAGAGGCTTTTCACGTGATGGCAGCGAGAAATGGTAAGGTGCGAAAAGGGCCCCAGACAGCACCCTTCCCAACAGCCACACCCTAGAGACATGAAAGGAACGGTACTTACGACAGCCAGGGCAGGTGGAAAAGGGAGAGCCCATTTATATAATGAGGACTTGTTAATTAGGCCACAGCCAGGTAGGAGTCTGAGACTATATAACAAGAGGGCAGAATGGAAGGAGACGATGGATAATATCCTGTCGGGGACATGCATATGTGTAAGTGTGAGTTGTGGACACATATGTCTCCTTTCAGACAGAGTACAGGAGACTATTCCTTGTCCTTGTTATCTGTCCAAAAATCTCCACCAGGCATCTGTAACATCTGAGAGGGGCTGCTACTGCTACTGCTTCCTATTGGTTGGAAGGGAAGGGGAAGGAGGCAATTCAGACCACGAAGATGTGGCTGCTCTGGGCTCAGAGGGGAAGGAAAAAGGCGGGTGCACTCCATTCATGAATGTGTCGTCGTTTCTCCTCCCCCAACCTGAGTCCATGTGCCATTTCATTGTCTGAATCACCTCTCCCTCTCTTCCCTCCCCTCTAGTAAATAGCAGCTGCCCCTCTTCAGCCTGACAGCTGCTGGGGAGAGGGGAAGGATGTGGAACCATGTACGCAGAGCTATGCTCCCGTATAGGATTTAGGCCAATGTTCTGCTAATTGCAATCAGAACAAGAGGCTGACAGATGAATGCTTAATTGAGTTATAGGTATCCATTCTCAAAGTAAGAGGAAAGCAGGCAAGATTGAGAACTGAATGAGTTTCGGAACTGATGCATTGATCATGCACAGTGAACGTCACTACCCACGTTTACTCCCTGAGAGAGAAAAAAAGCATCTGCTGTTTTAATATTATGTTTGTATAGAGTCCAAGTTCTCAAAGGGAATTTTACTCTGATTGCAGCTTGGGTTTTACTTGCCTTCCTTTTAACTGAATTGCAGAAGTCGCTTTTCAGCAACTGCCTTGAAAGAAATGGCAGAAATCTGAGATTGGTAAAGAATCTTATGGTTTATGCATGTTTATTGAGAAGTGACTCCTGCTCTCTTTTGTACAATTTATACCCCGTGTCCTATCTCAGTCGGAGCGGCTCAGCTGATAACTCAAACAAAACAAACTGGATAGCTCCTGGCTCCTTACTTGCTTTTAGGCAGTAAGCACAAGGTCATAAATCAAGTCCAACAGAATTCTAAGGCAAGCAAGTTCAAAGTCAGTCAGGGTAATCCAGAGTCACGTATGGAGTTCGGCAAGATTTCTGACAGGGCAGAAGGTCAGATAAGGTCTGACAACTCCTGGAGGGGAAAGGCAGCAGCTATATAGGTCAGCAGCCTAACACAGCTGTTGCCTGAGTAATTGTTGCCAGTTATAAATTCTCTGGGATCAAGATAGATTTTCTCTTTGTTGTCTGTGCTTGGCAAAGGTGGGTACTGGTAAGTTATCTTCTGTGTCTGAAGGGGTAGGACTCTGCTGTTTTCCTCCTGTTCTTTTTGTGACACTGTAGCCTCTTCATATGCAACAGGTGCTGGCATGCCCCCTGTTTCAACCTCTGGCATGTCCCCCGCTTCAGACTCTGAGTCAGAGTGTTCTAGAAGCAGGGCATGACACCCCAGCACACATATATATACCAGTTTGCAGCCTTAGGGTCCAATTAGACAATATGTTTAGCCTGTATTTAGAAGCACTGCTCTCATAAAGTGGTCAAAGACATCTGTTTGTCATAGTACATCCTTTATTTCTGCTCTGTATCTTGCTGACACAGGTGTTTTGTTTTGTGATTGGTCATTGGAAGGTAAACACAGACTTAATTTGCATGTCTGATGCAAGGCATGCAGCTGCAAGGAAAGCCCATTGTTGGGCTTTATTGTAATATTGTAATATTGGCAATATCAGGGAATATGCACTTCCCTTAATATTTAGTTTGATCCTGAGTTCACCAAGGTTCTACAGATGCTTTGATTGAGATTTAACAACTCAGATCTTGTAAAGTGGTTTACGATTTCAAAAGCTGACATTCTAGCCTCACTGTCTACAAACTCACTTTCAACCATGAGTACTTGTCTCATGAAATGATTCCGAAATTCTTTTGTCCACCTTTGCCTTCTCTTACCACACATAAGCATGCCAGCCAAGTCTGAGCTCAGGACCTTCATGATTTAGCATTCTTGCATTTTGTAATGTTATCCAGCCTGAAATCCAGGTCAATCCACTAGCATAATAACAATCAGGTAGACCACAGCCGCCTCTATTTTTTTTTATCAGTTACATTTTTCCATTGGATCCTAGGTTTCTTTCCTTCCCGGATGAATTTTGTCAGTTCGCTCTGCCATTACTCAAAGCGTTTATTGCTCATTATAATTTTGAAATACAAAGTTCATTTTACTGTCACGATTTTGCCCAACAGGGATAAATGAAGTTTTGACCATCTTTCAAAGTCTTTTTTTATATTTATTGTCAAAAACTTCTGTGTTATGTTTTGTGAGCCATATTCCCAAGTATGTAATTTTATTTTCCAATTTAAATCCTGATTTCTTTATTAACTTTTTGTCTTGATTTCTCACATTCTTATTGAGAATTACTCATTTCTCCCTATTTATTCTGAATCCTGGAACACTGCCAAATTCTTTTGATTTTTTTTCATTAATTTTTCAATACACTGCACAGGATCTTGTATTCGAAAGTCTGAATAGAACTCCATGCATCTGATCTAACAGGCTGTAAGCCACATAAAAATTAAGATATAATAAACTTGCCTGCCTATCCATAAATTTTATATATTAGTTTTAACACAAAAATTTTATATATCAGTTTTAACACAACATTTTTAACATAGGCATAAACTGAAATTAAAACACAATTCTAAAATAGTAAACTAAAAAACACTAAACCGTAACTTTCTAAGACCCTAAGGGCATTTCTGCACTATACTGTTATAATGCTATTATTCCACCTTCAATGGAATTCTGGGATTTGTAGTTTACTGAGGCCAAAGAGCACTCTGGCTGAGAATTCTAAAAGCCTCTCCCTAAACTGCAAACCCCAGGATTCCACAGGAGGTTGAAAGTGGAATAATAGCACTAGAACAGTGTAGTGCAGAAATGGCCTTACTAAAACTCAAAAGGGCTCTGAGTCGACTCCCAAAACACCCAAACTGTAACAAGAGAGAGAAAATAAGAAAAGACAGAAAAATATTATTCTATCATTGCAGAGCCACCTAAGCAAACTACTAGCAGCTGTATGTACAGATGATTGCATCCTCAGATTTCTTATTGCTCAAAAAAATCCATAAACAGTTTCCACTCTTCCAAAATTTCTTCCAAACCCACATTAGCATGGCCATTTGGGATATTCAGCAACCTTAACAATCCAATCTGCTGCTGCTGGTACTTCAGTCCATTTCCAGGTTTGAGCAAACAATATTATTGCAGTTATAATATAATACGGAAGGAGTCCATATTTAGTATCTAAATCCCTATCGATAAACTTGCTAACCTTTCAGGGGCCACAGGACTCGATCGATGTCTTTGCTTCAGCAGGCTAACCCAGCTAATTGTATTGCAATGAACATACAATGGCCGTGATTTTGTTAGTGACATATTTTGCACAACTCAGAGGGCCTTTCTGCACTATGCCGTTATAGCGCTATGATTCCACTTTCAACCTCCTGTGGAATCCTGGGGTTTGCAGTTTAGGGAGGGGCATCTAGACTTCTCAGCCAGAGAGCTCTTGGGCCTCAGCCCTCTTCTGGGCCTAAATTGGCCTAGGGCCCCTGCCCAAAATATGGTTGAAATGCCTCCACACCTCTAGAGGCAATGGCGTAGAGATGGGGGGGGGGCAAGGAGGACGATGCATCCCAGGTGGTACTTTTTTAGGGGCGCTGCTGTTCCTCGCCTGCCTCCCCTGTGCGCCGTCACCCAGCCCCGTGCATCATTCCCCTGCGCTTGCGCGCCAATGGTCCGCCCCCACACCCCGCCCTCGCGTGCTGTTGCCCCCCCTGTGCATCGTTGCCCTGTCCCGCCCCCTCACCCCCCCCGCCCCTACCCTAAGCTATGCCACTGTCTAGAGGGCATTTTGGGACAAAAATTTGGGGGGAAAAATGCATTTTTAACCTTGGGGAGGCAGGGTGCTTGTGAACACGATTCCTTCCATGCTCTCCAGAGGCATTTGGAGCTAATACATTTTTTAATGGATTTTTTTTAACGCCCAAGAGGTCTGGCAGGGCGCATAAAATGGCCCTGGGAAGACCGTGTGCAGCCTAAGAACTAGATTTTGTGCACACAGGATCTAGAACCTCACCTGGCGTTTTTTTCCATGGCCACAGAGGAGAGAGAGCCGGCTGAGCAACAGGGACTGACTCCCATCTCTGCTGCATTTCTCTAAAGAGAGGGAATAGGAATAGTCACACAGTATGTGGCACAATTAATATGTAACACGTAGGGATTTCATAGACTGATAGAGCTGGAAGAGATTTCAAGGGCCATCCGGTCCAGCCCCTTTCTGCCATGCAGGAATGGACAATCAAAGTACTCCCAACAGACGGCCATCCAATCTCTGCTTAAAAACCTCCAAAGAAGGAGACTCCACTGTACTCCCAGGCAGCGTATTCCACGATCAAACTACTTTTACCCCTCAGGAAGTTCCTTCTAATGTTTAGATGAAATCTCTTTTCTTGAAGTTTGAAACCGTTGCTGTGTGTCCTAGACTGAAGCCATTTCCGCACAAGGCTGTTATAGCGCTATGATTCCGCTTTCAACATCCTCTGGAATCCTGGGGTTTGCAGTTTCGGGAGGGGCCATTCGGCCCCTCCCGAAACTGCAAACCCCAGGATTCCAGAGGATGTTGAAAGCGGAATCATAGCGCCATAACAGCCTCGTGCAGAAACAGCCTGAGAGGTTTACACCGTGCAATCCTAATGTGGTATCTCAGATGCCATCACAACCAACGCGATGACAATGATGATGATGAGACCCCAAGGGCTATCCAGTCCA
The DNA here is from genome assembly GCA_030412105.1 of Cyclura pinguis. Classification (NCBI taxonomy): domain Eukaryota; kingdom Metazoa; phylum Chordata; class Lepidosauria; order Squamata; family Iguanidae; genus Cyclura; species Cyclura pinguis. The sequence goes on from CM059601.1 coordinate 6,043,891, forward strand.
GCCCCATTCTGCCATGCAGGAAGACACAATCAAAGCATTCCAGATAGATGGCCACCCAGCCCCTGTTTAAAAACCTCTAAAAAGGAGACTCCACCACACTCCCAGGCAGCAGCATATTCCACTACCGAACAGCTCTGTCAGGGAATCCTTCCTAATGTTTAGGTGGAATCTCTTTTCCTGGAATTTGTCATCGCTCTCTCTCCTAGTCTCTGGAGCAGCAGAAAATAGGCTTGCAGGCAGTGCATTCCACTGTTGAACTGCTCTTACTGTTCTTAATGTTTACACAGAAAGTTTTTTCTTGAAGCTTGAAGCCATTGCTCCGCGTCCTAGTTTCTGGAGCAGCAAAAAATACGTTTGCTTCCTCCTCCATATGACATCCCTGCAAATATTTAAACGTGGCTATCATGTCTCCTCTTAACCTTCTCTTCTCCAGGCTAAACACACCCAGCTTTGTAAGCCTCTCCTCACAGGGTTTCATGGTTTCCAGGCCTTCGACCATTCTGGTTGCCCTCCTCTGGACACATTTCAGCTCGTCAGTATCCTTCCTGAAGCGCGGTGCCAAGAACTGGACACTTAGGCCCTTTCCACACCTTACCTTCTTCCGGCGCTGGGGTGCGGGGATTGTGCGAGCAGCCTCCAGCGAGAGGCTCTCGCATCCGGGGTCCTTCGGCTCCGCACGAGCTGCCTGCTCATGCAAGAGCCCCACCTCTTCCTTCCGCAGTGCAGCCTGGGACCTTCCCAGGCTGCGCTGGGGCAGGAAGCGCGACCAGCGCGGCCCTGGAGGCTCCGCACGCCAGGTAAGTGGGCACGGGGCCTGGGAGCAATGCGTGATCGTGCACCATTTTCAGCTTCCGGCCGAAAATGAAAAGGTGTGCGATCGGTGCCTGCCGGCCCCTGGAGCATCGCACAATTGTGAGTGCATTGTGCAGATCGCTCCCTTTTGCATGGAAAATACCATGAGATAAGGGCCAGTATTCCAAGTGGGGTCTGATCAAAGCAGAAAGGAGTGATACTATTACTTCCCTCCATCTAGACACAATACTCTTATTGATGCAGCCTAGAATCACATTGGCTCTTTTAGCTGCCTCATCACACTGTTGATTCACGTTCAGCTTGTGGTCATCACCACCACCATTTCTCTTCCTGTTTTCAACGTGGGAGTCCCTGAAGACAGCAGAATCAAAGATAAAGAGATGGAAAAGATTATGAAATCTAATCTTTGAGACATGGAAACCGAGATTCAGCAACTCCAGCGAAAGAAAAATGAGTTGTGGTTCCACTAATGATGAGTGCTTTGGAAGCAATTCCATATAAAACATCTCAACAAAATTGCTACAGAGAGGATCACAGGAGCACAGTTACAAAAACCGACGCTGCTTGGAAAATGGCATGTCCTCTGACAGTACCCTAGTGATTCTTAGATTTTTCGATAGAAACTGCATCACTGATGGCCAAAAACCTGGTTAACAACATCTGGGAGACAGTGAAACTGACAATAATATTTAGATGCTGAGCCACTGGGAGCCTTTAAACATATATTGCACGTAGCAACTACAGTTTAGCAAGTCCTGCTCTTGCAAAACTTTAAGGCAATTTTAGAAATGTCAATGAAAACATTGAAACCAGATAGAAAGAAAGTGGATGTGGAGGGTTGTTTTTTTTTTAAATCAAAAGGAGGCCTGGAACCTTGCTGGGTGTCATGCACCTTTGTAAATCTCCATACACATGTGGTTGTACTTTTTTTGCTTGTACTTTTTTCGGTTGTTGTGCAATAGATGTGTTCAATTCATGGTTGTGTAAGCAGAGTTCCAGAAGTGTAACCATTTCACAAGGGTCTAAACCCTAACATCAGTCCTAAATGAGAGCCATTGAATTTATTCCTCTTATATCTCTGCCAGACACCACCTTCCTATATTAATTGCTGCCCCCCTTCCCAGGCGCTGGGTGTTTGAGCTTTCCAGTATCCCTGATTTTCAAAGGCACAAATTGTATAATATAAAAAAAATAAACAGAAATTGAAACTTAACCTCAAAGATTACTCATTTCATACACCTAAATCACATCTCTCTCTCTCTCTCTTTGTCTCACTCATATCTTGACTAACCCTGACCCTGACTGTAACTAATATTTATCTCTGACCCAAACAAAAAAGATTCTTATCACACTACCGTGTTATAGTGCTCCATTCCTCTTTAACTGCCATGGTAACATCCTATGGAATCCTGGGATTTGTAATTTAGGGAGGAGCATTTAGAATTCTCAGCCTGAGAGTTCTTGGGTCTCACTAAACTCCAAATCCCAAAATTCCACACGATGTTACCACAGCAGTTAAAGTGGAATAATAGCACCATAGCAGGGTGTGATAAGGCTATAACTCTCCTAACCTCTCAGACCCCTAAACCCACCTAACTCCTAATCTTGGCAGTCCCCGCTCTCATCCTCTGACCAACTCTCATACTTCAGCCTTTTCAAAATCTCCTCCTCAGTGCCTCCAAGTCGCATCCCAGTGAGACGGCCCAGAAGAATACCATGGTCAATGGTATTGAGAGCCACTGAGAGATCCAGCAGAACCAACAGGGACACATTTCCCCCGTTCAGTTCCACATGGAGGTTATCTATCAAGGCAACCAAAGCTATCTTGGTCCCACAGCCAGCCATGAAACCAGATTGAAATGGATCTAGATAATCCATTTCATCCAGAAATCCCACAGTTGGGAGGCCAGCACACACTCTAATCTCTTGCCCAAAAATGGTTGGTTGGCTACTGGTCGATAATTATCCATTATACAGGGATTCAGGGATAGCTTTTTCAACAGTGGCCTCACCGCTTCTTCCTTTAGGCAAGTTGCAATGCTGCCTTGATGTAAGGAGGCACCGATTGCCCCCTTCATCCACCCAGACAATCCCCCTCTGGTCTGTTTGATAAGTCAGGAAGGGCAAGGGTCTAGCACACGTGTGGTGGTGCTCAGCTCTCCCCATCCCCGGGCTGCACAAATTGAAAAGTATCCAGTAACACTCAACAAGCAAGAGCCAAGTTCACCGCCACTGGAACATATCAGAGAGGATCTGGTCAACTTTATCTGCAAAAATGCCATGCAAATTCTTCACAGCGACCTGTTGAGTGATCTGCATTTCTTGCTTGAGGAGCAGGGTGTCATAGACCTCTCACCACCCCAAACAGCTCTGCTGGACATCTGCCTGCACTGTCACTGAGTCGGCCTTCAAATGGTCTCTAGCCTGTGCTCAGTCAGTCTCGCTTTGAGTCTTCTGCCAAAGTTGCTCAAATATCCATCTTATTTGCTTCATCACTACCAACTCCTTGGAAAATCAAGGGGGTGGTTTGGTTCTACTTTGTGGGGGGGAGGGCTCAGGAATGGCCATTTCTGCACCACAGTTATCGTGCTATTATTCCCCTTTCAACCTCCTGTGGAATCCTGGGGTTTGCAGTTTAGGGAGGGGCCTTTAAAATTCTCAGCCAGAGAGCTCTTCAGCCTGAGGAAACTACAAACCCCAGAATTCCAGAGGACGTTAAAAGGGGAATAATAGCACTATAACAGCCTAGTGTGGACATCGCCAAAGACTGTGTCCACTGCCCTGGTTATTTTCTTATGCTAGAGGTCAGTCAGGGCTTCAACAGAATCACCTGAAAATCCTCAAGAGCCACGATGAGTCTCTCCAGCTTCATCGGCCTCCTGGAGCCGGCCATCCTAAGTGGTCCCCCACACTTACAGAGGTTCCAAGTCCCAGTGGGTCTAAACCTGGCCAGGAAACAATCTGTCCATGACAACGGAGCTGCAGAGAGTTCCTCCACACCAAAATTACCACCACCCCATCCAGCACTGGAAACAAGGTCCAGAGTGTGCCCAGCAGCGTGAGTAGGGCCAGATATCCCTTGAGAAAGACCCATGGAGGCCATGAGGTCCTGAGCCACTCCCAACAGGGCAGTCTCAGCATGGATGTGAAGCCCCTCAACACTACTAGCTGCAGAGACTCCAACACGAACTCCAAGACCACCTTGGCCAGCGCAGGTAGGCAGGCTGCTGAGCAGCAGGGTAGGCAGTAAACTAACTGAATTATTTTGAATTATTCCCCGATGAAGGGGTTAAATTGTAGAAACTGCTTGCTTGAGTAGAAAAATAGAGAAAAATAAGTCAGGCAGATGCGTCTCTTATCTTGTCAAGAGCTTAGGTATGCGGCTTGGCAATGCATGGGATATAGGGAGTTTGGGAGTCGATGCGACCAAGAGAGAATACTCCCTGCTACAGAGATACTTCATTTTTGAAACTGTAATACATCATTTCGAAACTTAAACTTTTGTAACCTGTACTCTTTTCATATATGGTCATCATTTCCTGTACTTGTTTTTTAGAAGGTATAAATGCGTGCTGAAACCTAAAACGGGGCTCTCAGTCTTTTGGAAATTGATTCCACTGAGATCCCGCTGGTGCGCAGTATAATAAACTCTTGTTTTCTGATCTGCTGGTCTCAATTCACTGGCTCACCACAACACCCTACTCTGGCCACTTCTGCACTAGGCTGTTATAGCGCTATGATTCCACTTGCAACATCCTATGGAATCCTGGGGTTTGCAGTTTCGGGAGGGGCCAGCCGGCCCCTCCCGAAACTGCAAACCCCAGGATTCCATAGGATGTTGCAAGTGGAATCATAGCGCTATAACAGCCTAGTGCAGAAGTGGCCTCTGTCTTACCTACCCATCTTTAGGTATACACACTCAAAACACACAAAACCCATCTTTAGGTATACACACTCAAAACTCAGGTGGGATAGCGCCCCTAGTCAGGGGGACAGTTCCACCTCCCCGTCCCTAAGGTTTTGCCTGCTGTTGCACATAAAAACCTCGTGGGCAGAGCTGAAAGAGATTGCAACCTCCTCCTCCAGTCTTATCCAGCCAGGTCTCTGTAACACAAGCCAGGTCGGCGTGCTCATCCTGAACAGCACTCGTTTTTCCATTCACTGACCTGGCATTCAACAGCAGCATTTTCAACCCGGGCGGAGGGGCGGGAGCGTCTCCAAGGCTAACCAGGCTATTTGACCTGGAAGACAGTTTGAGGGCAATGAGTACTCCTCTTCCACAGTATTGTAACGGTCCCCTCCCTCTGTATTTCCCTCTGCCCTGTAAGACTCCCTAAATCTGCGCACCCCCCTCCCTCCATTGGAAGACACATCCCTCCTGCGTTGGGCAGACAAGGCAGTAGTTATTACAAACAACCGATACAATAGTCAGACAGGCAAAGGGTAAAAGCAGATAACAAACCCTTGTCTCTGTTCGGCAGAAGGACAGGCTCAGACCTTCTTGTACCCTCAAAGGGGAAACCCTTCCTTTGGTGTCATCCCCTTTGCTGGCGACCCTCTCAGAAGTGGACCTGCCCCCAAAAAGAGTCCTGGAGGGTGAGCAGTACCTGCTGAGTCAGAGGCCATTTCCGCACTAGACTGTTATAATACTATTATTCCACTTTCAACCTCCGGTGGAATTCTGGGGTTTGTAGTTGACTGAGGCCAAAGAGCTCTCTGGCTGAGAATTCTAAAGGCCCCTCCCTAAACTGCAAGTCCCAAGATTACATAGGATGTTGAAAATGGAATAATAGCACTATAACATTGTAGTGCGGAAGGGCCATGGGCTCAGATCTGCAAAGAGGAGAGTCCCACAGAAGCAGCAGAGGTCCAAGGCGGCAGCAAAAGACAGCAACCTCTTCCACCCTACAGTCTCCAGATGGTCTCTGTGGTCCTTTCTTGGTCTCTCTCTGCTCAGGTGCTGTATACGTGTGTGTGTGTGTGTGTGTGCGTGTGTGTGTGTAACATTTATAACAGGGTTCCATAGGATGTTGAAAGTGGAATAATAGCACTATAACAGGTTAGTGCAAAAATGGCCCTAGGACGAGGGAAGTGATAATACCCCTCTATTCCATTTTGGTCAGACCCCCACCTGGAATAATACTGAGTCCAGCTCTGGGCACCCCAGTACAAGAAGGACATTGACAAGCTGGAAGGCGTCCAGAGCAATTGAGATGATCAAAGATGTGGAAATCAAGCCTTATGAGGAATGACTGAGGGAGCTGGGGATGTTTAGCTTTGAGAAAAGAAGACTGAAGCCATTTCCGCACTAGGCTGTTATAGCGTTATGATTCCACTTTCAACATCCTATGGAATCCTGGAGTTTGCAGTTTCGGGAGGGGCCATCCGGCCCCTCCCGAAACTGCAAACTCCAGGATTCCATAGGATGTTGAAAGTGAAATCATAGCACTATAACAGCCTAGTGTGGAAATGGCCTGAGAGGTGATGTGAACACCTGAAGGGATGCCATGTAGAAGATGGGGTGTGCTTTATTTCTGCTGCTCCAGAGACTGAAACATGAACCAATAGATTCAACTACAAGAAAAGAGATTCTACCTGAGTATTGGGAAGACCTCCTTTACTGTATGAACTATTGAACAGTGGAATAGGCTGTCTCAGAGGATGTGGTGAATTCTCCTTCTTTGGAAGTTTTTAATCAGAGGCTGGACGGGCACCCTTCAGGAGTGCCGTAGTTGTGTCTACCTGCATGGCAGAATAGGGTTGGACTAGAAGGTGGCCATTTCCAACTCTATGATAATTGCCAGCATCCATGTTTTCCAAATTCAGATCCCTGGTATGCATATTAGCCCAGGCTCCTGCTGGATCTTTTTCCTATGAATGTTCCCTGCAATGGATTATGTCTGTCTGATAATACAGCTGCACCTGGTCTCTTTGGCTTCTGGCCATTTTTTATTATTAATAAAATTAAACACTCTTCCATTAGTGGAAGTAATCAGACCTGTGGCCCTTGGCACCTATGGGAGATTAGCAAGCTTCTGCCTGCTTTTCGTTTAGCTGGCGGGGGGGGGGGGGTTAACCCTTTTTTAACCATTCTTGTTCACCCTTGCCATCTCCTTGGATCAATTAATGATGTCGAAGGCTTGTCAGCTTGCTTCTCCAGGCATAAATATTGACAGCTGAAACCAATCTGCCTTGTTTATCTATTTGCATTTTTAATCCACCTAATTCTGAAAGGGCAGAATGGGTAATAAGTACCAATACACAGTTATTTTTTTTTTTAAAAAAAGCCTCTTACATATGGATGCCTCAGTCTGACTATGGAGCTCCGGCAACTGAAGCAGACTTCCACGTGTGTATACGCACATAGCTGTCAGGAACCTCAGGTGCAAATATGACGCACATCCAAAACCACACCAAAGGGCCGATGACGTCCATACAAATGTTGCTTTCGGTGGGATATGCACTTGAATACCTCTCTGCCCATTTTCTAGAGCACATGGCCCTGCATACATATTTTCTAAAAAAGCATGACTGTACTTCCAGGACAAACAGCACTATAAAAACAAGATAAAACCAGCAGTAGTGGATAAAAGCAACGCACTATAGGGTACTAAAATAAAACCAGAAGCAAGCTAGACACTCAAAAAAGGTTCATCAGATGCTTAGGAGAAGAAAAACATCTCCAGCTGCAAAGACCATAAGATAGGACCAGGCAAGCCTTTCTGGAGAAGGCTCTCTACAGAAGGCTGCTATCAGTTAAAGGACCCTCCTTCAGACAGCCTGTTTCAGTGGATTTGGAGGCGCATGTGGAAGGGGTTCTGTGATGATAACCTGGTGGCCAGGTAGGTAAATATGGAAGAAGGCACTCCTTTGGTATCGCTAGAGCTGCCATATAGGATGCCTTCCCTTTCCAGATACATCTGCCTCATACCCTCCAACATTTCACAGATTAAAAATGGGACATATGTGGCCAGGCAACATCAGAGTGTGGTCAAGCCGGCAAAAGTTATTAACGAGGAAGAAGACAAAAGCTAAGGGATGCTGCAGCAGCTTGCTTTTGCCTGAGCCTACTGGGAAGGGCCAGATTCTGCCCCCTTCCTCTCTCCCTCCTGCTGTGAGTTAACCGGTGCAAATTATTTGGTACTTTGAACTCAAGTTTGAAGCAACGAAGGTAAGCTGAGGACAAAGAGGAGAAGTGGGAGGGTGAAAGAGAAACTGGGACCTTTTAAAAGCAGTTGAAAAGGTGGGATGACAAGAGGACTAAGAGGATCCCTGCCGCCCTCTTTCTTGGGGACTGGAATGTATGTTGAGCATTTCCAATTTGTCGGCTGTTGCTTTGTTTTCCATATTGGTTGACAGATTTTAGTTAGAATGGCTCACTAGAAAAGACAATAATGCTTGGTAAGATAGAAGGTAGCAGGAAAAGAGAAAGACCACATCACAGATGGATGCACTCAATCAAGACCCTAAATACGCAAGACCTGAGCAAGGCTGTTGATAACAGGGTGAAATGAAAGTCTCTCATTTATACAGTCTCTGTAAGATGGAGTTGACTTTATTGACTTGACGGCAGTTAACAACCACCACCACCAAGTTGTAACCCCGCTAGCAGACCCCATCCCGGGGAGTATAATTTTAATATTAAAATGTATCTAAGACAGAGGTGACTGGGCTGGTGCATAGACAGTCAGGCTAGCGATCGGACAAAAGATCAAAGACATGAAATTTCCCCTGTCACGTCTGCACGGGAAACGTTGGAAAGGCACGTAGGCACAGATAATGGGCCATCAGCTCAACAATACTTCGGGGAGGTTGTCTGATTTCCCCCAGAATGCTTGGAACAAAGCAAGGCATATCAAAGCAAGGTCCAGTTACCCGGTGCGACCATCATGCAGCCATCAGGCAGCTATCAGACTCCCATCAGCCTTCAATTTTGGCCATTATCCTTTCTGGGAAGAGAGTCTGCCTCCAGGGCACGTTTTGCCCTATAACTAGACCCCCTTTTTGAGACTCCATTCTGGAGCTCTCCCAGGCTTGGCTGGCAGGCGGTCATTCTGTTGGTCGAGACTCCCCTCGGCCCCTTCCCTACACTGAGTTTTTCTCCCGTTTGTCTTTTTCCCCAGCCGAAGACTTCTGGACAGGTACAGCATTTACCCCTCTTCACATTCTCTCCGCTTTCCCCCTATTAATTTTCACCTCTTTCCATTTCAATAGTCCTTGTGCGCTTGCTTGAGCATTTGATTCTGAGTGAGTGTGCTTGAACATATTTTCTAATAAAATACCTTGAGTGAACGCTTCGTCTGGTTCTTTCGTGATCTGACTCCGTAGACACTGGGATAAAAGATCTTGCAAGTCGCCCTGCCCTTCGCTGTGCTAAAAGCCAGTGCTCTGCTCATTTTCTAACATTTTATAAAATGTAGGTGTCCCCTCAGGGACCCCCAGAAGTCAGGGTGACAAAGTTCTCTTATGTGTGCTGTTGTATTTTGGGGCCATTATGTAAGACCAGTATTGAAATGACATTTTAAGTGACTTCCACAAGTTAAGTGTTACACATGCTGCTGTTCATTCTTGCTCCATTTCCGCACCAGACTGTTATAGTGCTATGATTCCACTTTCAACATCCTATGGAATCCTGGGGTTTGCAGTTTCGGGAGGGGCCGGCCGGCCCCTCCCGAAACTGCAAACCCCAGGATTCCATAGGATGTTGAAAGTGGAATCATAGCGCTGTAACTGTCTTGTGCGGAAATGAGGTTGGATGCTGTGTATCTACTCATCAGTGTCTTCAGTGTCCTGTTTGGTTCACCCAAATTGCAGAAACAGTCCCTGTGGAACCTCCCCTGGAGCACAGTGGGAGAATCAGCTGGCACACGGGCAGATACACACACACACACACAGAGCAAGGCGGTGTAGTGCAATTGTCACTTAGCTACGTGAGTTTAGATTTATGCTACATAAGCATGACGAAGGCTCTCAACTAAAACTGAGGCTGTGTGATGTAATTCTCCACATCTGGAATTATACACCGAGGGTGCTACACAACCCTTGTGTCGAAAGGCAACGTTCGACAACTGAACATACAGCCCATGCCATCACAAGGCTGTTGATTACAGGACGCCTAGAGTGCCTCTGTTAAAGCAGCTTTGAATTCTGGCTCCAAGCAGAATTCAAAGCACTGGTTATGACAAGATCTACTCTAGTTCTAACTAAAATCTGTCGACAAATATGGAAAAGAAAACCACGGCCCCTAGACTGGAGACATTCCACACATATTTAAAGCCCGAGATGACTCGAGTCCAGACTATCAAAAAATAGTTTCACCCTATACGAGCCAGCCTGAGCTCTAAGATCTTTGGGCAAGGGCTTTCTTTCGGTCCTACCAGCTTCACAGGTACAATTGGTGAGGACACGAGAAAGGGCCTTCCCAGTGGCTGTGCCCAGGCTGTGGAACTCCCTTCCACAGGAGATCTGCTTGGCCCCCTCTCTGCTCTCTTTCCGCAGGCAGGCTAAGACTTTTCTATGTGGGCAGGCCGTTCAGTTTCAATCATGTAGCAGTAAGGCATTCAAAAGTGGTATGCTGTGTTTCTATCCTGTACTTTTTCAGTTATTTTTTTAAATGCATTTTTACACTGTTTTTAACTGTGTGCCTTTTTACAGAAATGTTGTTTGCTTAACTTTTTTTTAATTTTGGCAAAATTCATTTTTAGCTAAACCTTTGTTCTAAATTATTGCATGCCTCTTTGGTTCCCATGCCGTGAGAAAGGTGGGGTATAAATTGAACAGATAGGTAGATAGACAGACAGACAAATACAGGGATAGCTATAAACCCAATGGCACCACATACTCAACTCCAACCTTGAGCTAAATTCAGATGTTCTTTATTGGACAAAGCTGTCCAACCTCTCCCACGGGGGAAGTTATATCAGACACCAGTAGGATTCTGGTCTCCAATCCTATTCTCTGGAACAGTGCTTCTCAACCTTTGGTCTTCTGCATATCTTGGACATCAGACACCCTAGTCAGCATGGCCAATGGATTCTTGAGCTGAAGTCTAAAACATCTGGAGGATCCAAGGATGAGAACTACAGTTCTAGAACATGGATGGGGCATGCACAGCTCTCCAGATGGGGTTAGATTGAACCTCCTCATGGCCGCATAATGATGGGAATTGGGGTGATCTGTGGTTCCTATATCAGGGTCTTGTGAATGAATCCACACTAGATTTTATTCCAGACTGTCAAGGAGCCATCCAAGGTGCTGAACGTAGTTCGGTGATAAGGTTTAACATTTTGAAGTGCTCCTTTAAAGTGCAGAATAAGACCCAGAGTGTAAAGTCAACACACTCGTGACATGGGAATCACTGGTTATCCCTGTTGACAGTAGCAATCCCCTTTGGAACACTAAAATCTCAACATTTTAGCACTCTAATAATACCATAGATGCCATGGTTCCATTCAATGGAAACCTGGGATTTGCACTTTAGTGAGGCACTAGAGCTCTCTGGCAGAGTGTTCTACATAACCTACAACACTAGAAATCTGTAAACCAGGAAGGTAACTGTAAGCCAAGGAGAGGCAAAGTCTGTCCTTTGTGGTTTCTAAGGCAAGAGGCATTTCTATTTTGTGCGAGTCCATTCTATGGAAGCTGGGGATATGTGGTTCGGGAAGGTACTTTTAGTGCTCTCCCCTGAATGACAGCATTAGAGCTCTCTAGCAGAGAAGTCTATTTCTCTTACCAAACTCTGGATCCTAGGATTCTGCAGGATGGTGCCATGGCAGTTAAAGTGGTATTGAAGTGCTATAACTGTATAGTGTGGAAGAGACTCTGGAAGACCACACATTCCCTACCTCCTGTTCTAGAAGGGCCCTGAATGCATGCCTCCATGACTTCCCACTTCCTAAGGCCCTTGTTTTCAACTTACACAGCATATTAGTCACCTGCCTCCTCCTGGCCTTCTTCTGCTGGAGGCGGACATTGTGGTAGTCACAGTTGCCTCCTGACTTGGCTTCAAGAGCTTCCAGCATCTTCTCTTTCCTCAGCTGTAGACCAATGAGGAGGTACAAGATGCTGATGACACCCATGGGCAGGAAGAAGAAAACGATGGTCGTGACCTGGATGATGAGGTTGTACATCAGGCGGGACTTCACCAGAGTGCAGGTGGCCGAGTCGGGGACCACCCCCCAGCACGGGACATAGAGGGTTTGGATCCCATGCAGGCTGGTGTTTGGGATGGAACAGATCACAGACAGCACCCAGACAGTGATGATGACCCTCTTGGCGTGATTCTTGGTCACCACGTACTTTGCCTTCAGTGGGTGGACCACGGCAATGTAGCGTTCAACACTGAGGGCGGTGACGTTGAGGATGGATGCAAAGCAGACAGCTTCAAAGAGCAGGGTCTTAAAGCAGCAGCCACTTGACCCCAAGAGGAAAGGGTAGTTGCTCCACATCTCATAAATCTCCAAGGGCATCCCCAAGAGGAGCACTAGGAGGTCAGAGACAGCCAAGCTGAACAGGTAGTAGTTGGTAGGTGTTCTCATGAAACGGTGCTGGATGATGACCAGGCAAGTCAAAGCATTGCCCATGGCGCCAACCACAAAAATCAAGAGGTATGTCGTGCAGATGGGGACAAAGAAACCCGACTGACGGGGTCCCAAGTACTTAATCCGGAGCTGCTCTGCAGTCATATTCAAGACTTCAGGGTCACAGTAACTCTGGTTGCCCTCCAGGTTGCTACCATTGCAGAGGTTCCCATAGGCTGACTTCAGGGGCACCTCAAGGCTGGAGAACATCAGTTCCCAGTTGGAACAGTTGGCAAAGGAATACATGGCCCCGGGCTGGAACAAGAGAAGCATCGTTAGAAAGGTGGGGGAGCCAAAGAATGGGCCAGGCAGGTTTTGGGAGGAGTGGTACTCCCTGCTGTCATGGGCATCTTCACATGTCTTACAGGATGCATGCCAAATTAGGATTGCTGTAGTACTTATTTATTTGTAAGGATATAATTCTTTACTAAGTTTTCCTCAAAGGAACCAAAGAGTAATATTAACAATTTTCTTCCCACTTCTGGAAGTCTTCAAAAACCACACCGTTTTTGAAGCCTAGTTGTAATTTGATACTTATTCTGCACATAATTCACGCATCATTGATTTGGACAGAAAACAGGATTTTCTGCGCAAAGAAAAGCATTTTCTGTATAAAAATTTTCGTCTGCGTAGAAAATGCTATTTCCTGTGCAGAAAAGGTACCTCTCCATGCTAATCAACCTGCAGAAAAGATCAACCATGTGCAAATTTTGTGCAGAAAAAAAATAACCAACTATAGCATTTTCTGTGCAGAAAATAATAGTTAATTGGTGACTGCCAATGAATACCAGGTGCTGTAGGCGATATTTCAGAGGAAGGAACTGGCAAAACCACCTCTGAGGATTCCTTGCCTAAGAAAACCCAATGAAATTCATGTGGTCACTGTAAGTCGACAGGCGACTTGACAAGGAGACACACAGTTAGATATCAGTTATTACTAAACTAACTAATCCGTCCTTGCCATCACAATGCCTTTGACAGAATGGCAAATTCAACACTTATTTTTGCCCCTCTCCCTTCCTATGCTGCCTTTAAAGAAGTTATAATGTTAAAAGAACATTTTCTGAATTTAACTTACATTTTTCCTCTCTTTCTTCTTTTAAAAAACAGAATGAAATCTATTTTTAAATTTTTGGCACCATTAAAAATCCTGATAAATTCATCAATAAAATGAGGACATCAATTCCACTAGCTTTTTCCTATTATAGATGCAAAAGGCATCAAGCTCACTGGAAAAGGGGCATCCCTTTGTCCCCTAAAACAAGCTAGGCCATTTTCGCACTAGCCGGTTATAGCGCTATTATTCCACTTTCAACATCCTATGGAATCCTGGGATTTGCAGTTTAGGGAGGGGCCTGGAATAATAGCACTATAACTGGCTAGTGCAGAAATGGCCCTAGTCAAATAAACTGGAAGTTGCTGTTGTGTCCCTTCAAGTTATTTTCAACTAATGGTACCCTAAAGTGAACCTAGCATGAGTTTTTCTTGACAAGATTTGTGCGGACGGTTTGCCCTTGCCTTCCTCTGAGGTTGAGACAGTGAGACTTGCCCAAGGTTACTTGGCAATTTTTATAGCTGAGCATCTACTTGAACCCTGGTCTCTCAGAGTCCTTGTCCAATAAACAAACCATCACACTAGCTCTCTTTAGATTTTAAGCCATTTTTGAAAATTATCAACTATAGTCATAGGGTCTGCAGATAGGCAAGAGAATGGACAAAACTGTTAGCTGGATAACACAAGGCAAGCTTGTTTTCTGCTGCTCCAGAGACTAGGGAACAAAGCCATGGGTTCAAACTATAGGAAAAGAGATTCCACATAAACTTGAGGAAGAACTTTCTGATGGCAAGAACTGTTTGGCAGAGGAATAGGTGACCCTGAACTGTGGTGGAGTCTCCTTCTTTGTAGGACGTTAAAGAGAGGCTGGACGGCCACCTGTCCGGAGTGCTTTAATTGGCTCTTCCTATATGGCAGATGAGGGTTGGACTGGATGGCCCTGGGGATGGTCTCTTCCAACTCTATGAGTCTATGATTCTATAGGTCTATGACCAAATGACAACTTTAATATTTAAGAGAGCCAGTGTTGGTGTAATGATTTGAGCATTGGACCTTGGAGACCAGGGTTTGATGCCCCACTCAGCCATGGAAAGCCGCCGGATGACCTTGAGTGCATCACACACGCTAAGCCCCCAGAAAACCCTGTGATAGGTTTGCCTTCGGGCCATCATGAGTAGGAAACAACTTCAAAGCACACAACAAGCAACAACAGAAAACGTCTGTCCGGAACGCTACCTGGATCAGCTGTGGTGGTCCACTTTATAGTCTGTTTATATATTGCATAAAGGGCAACCACGTGTTCTGAAATCCATTGCTTTTCTCCATGTTTCATTGCTCTAGTCATACATAGTTAACTTTTCCATCCATAAAGTAAAATCAGATCTTGAATGAATGAGAAATCTCATTGATTTCCATTGCAACAGAACCAAGCCCAGCAGACTCATGCTGCAAATGTAGAGGCCGAGATTCCATTTGATGCTGGTGGAGCACAACGTTCTCACGAAGGGAACTTAGAAAGGAGGTCCAGGAAAGTTATGCCTGTGAATTGAATTTTCTTTTAATGTTTCTGTAGTATTGAAAAGACCTTGGACAAAAAAAAAAAAGGAATCCTGGACAAGACTCTTCACCGTTTGGGACTTAGGGCCTTTTGGCCCTACACTGTGGCCACTTCCATACCACACTGTTATAGCGCTATTATTCCACCTTCAACCTCCTGTGGTATCCTGGGGTTTGGAGTTTAGGGAGGTGCTTTTAGAATTCTCAGCCAGAGCTCTTTGGCCTCAGTAAACTGCAAACCCCAGAATTCCACAGAATGTTGAAAGTAAAATAGTAGCACTGTAACAGTGTATTGCAGAAATGGCCTGTTATAGCGCTATTATTCCACTTTCAAGATCCTGTGGAATTCTGGGGTTTGTAGTTCCCTAAGGCCAAAGAGTTCTCTGGCTGGGAATTCTAAATGCCCCTCCCTAAACTAGATTCCATAGAATGTTGGAAGTGGAATAATAGCACTACAACAGTGTAGGGCAGAAATGCAAAATCTGTGCAGTTATTTTCTGCTGTTGTTCTATTCTGTTGTTAGGGGATTCTGGAAACTAGTCCAAAATGAGTTTGAACTGTAGCTCAAAACAAATAATTTTCCTAACCACTGGGAAGCCTTAACCCAATTTTGCTAAGCTGAATTTTGCAAAGCCATCTTGACAAACAGAACTCAAGTTATCACACAAAGCCAACATTGCCTTCAACGGGGAAAACCTATGGAATCATAGAGCTGGAGGAGACCACAGGGGCCATCAAGTCCAATCCCCTGCCATACAGGAATACATCACCAAAGCACTCCTGACAGACGGCCATCCGACCTCTGTTTAAAGTCTTCCAAACAAGAAGACTTCATCACACTCTGAGGCAGCGTATTCCTCTTTTGGACTGCTCTCACTGTCAGGAAGTTCTTCCTAATGTTTATATGGAATCTCTTTTCCTGAAGTTTGAAGCCATTGCTCCATGTCCCAGTCTTTGGGGCAGCATAAAACAGGCTTGGTCCATCTCCCGTATGACATCCCTTCAAATATTTAAGCATAGCTATCCCGTCACCTCTTAACCTTCTCTTCTTCAGGCTAAACATACCCAGTTTCCCAAGCTGCTCCTCTTAGGGCTTCACGGGTTCCAGGCCTTCTACTGTTTTGGTTGTCCTCCTCTAGACACATTCCAGCTTGTCAATATCCTTCCTGAACTGTGGTGCCCAGAACTGGACACGTATTCCAGGTGAGGTCTGACCCAAGCAGAATTGAGTGGTACTATTACTTCTCTCAATCTAGACTCTATAGTCCTATTGATACAGCCCAAATCGCATTGCCTTTCTTAGCTGCTCCGTCATACTGCTGACACGTGTTCAGCTTGTGGTCTACTAAGACTCCTAGATCCCTTTCACATGCATGTGCTCTTTTCCTTTTTTCAGTCAATTTGGTGGAGGTCTGCTGTCTAATGGGATTAACACAGCAGAAACCTCAAATCAGATGCAGCAAAGTAGCTGTAGTTGTGCTTCCTTTTCTTCATATCTTAGTGAAACAAAAACAAAATTAAATAAAATAAGATTTTTTTTGGAAAACTGGCCCATCAAGTCTCCTTTGGAGAGGATACATCTCTGTCTCTGCTCAACAAAAGTACTACCTAATCAGAGGTAACCTTTATTGAGGGCTCAGGTATCCTAAAGGCACCAGATCCTATCTGATCTTGGAAACTAAGCAGGGTCAGCCCTGGTTAGTGCTTGGACTGGAGACCAACAATGCTGTAGACCATATTTCAGAGGAAGGAACTGGCAAAACCATCTCTGAGGATTCCTTGCCTAAGAAAACCCTATGAAATTCATGAGGTGGCCTTAAGTTGACAGGAGATTTGGAGGCACACACAACTTTCACTGAGTTGAAGGAGACTTATTCAAAAGCTTAAGTGACTCTTTAACCTGAGAGTGCATCTAGGCGTAAGCACCACTAAATACAAGAGGACCTAAGGTCTGAGTGTTTGCTGGTTCAGAAATCAGGATGGTGGTAAATCTGCTCTGGGTTTTAGTCTGAACTTTGAAGGAGCACCTCACATGCTGAATCTTATCCTCAAAACAGGTTCAGCACCTTGGATAGCTTCTTTTAACTTTAGACTAAAACCTGTAGCTGTCTCACAACTTCACTGACACTGAAACTGGTAGGCACAGAATGCCTTCTCTTTTGGTTAACTGGGTTGCAGATGTATGACATTCCCCCACTCACCAGAAAGAGCTTGCCATCTTGCACACATTTGCGGCCATACTTTTCAAAGAAA
Source organism: Cyclura pinguis (assembly GCA_030412105.1). NCBI lineage: Eukaryota > Metazoa > Chordata > Lepidosauria > Squamata > Iguanidae > Cyclura > Cyclura pinguis. Next base: position 6,061,147 of record CM059601.1, read on the forward strand.
GTAAAGACAAGTAGAGATTTGCTGGCTATGGCATCATGGGAACTGCCACAGAAATTGGAGATCTGGAAAGATACAGCAGGGCATTGCATCCGAACGCTTGTCTATCCTCGCAGAGAATGATGGCCAAGATTGTACACCATGGTCTATGTTTTATAACTTTATAAATCCATAGCTATGTTGCAGATATGCAATCGAACCCTCTTAGGGAACTGTAAAGATGCCCATCTGGGCATTGGCAAGAGCGTTCTGATGCACAGTGATGTTTCTGATGTGTTCTGAGTGCTTCCAATGTGCATTGTGCCCTCTTGGTAGCATTTGGCACCTCTGGTGTGCATTGGACACTTTTCATGTTCACTAGGCCCTTGAGACATGCACTGGGCACTTCTAATCCACACTGTTGTGTTCCGGCACTTCCCAGCTGGCGTTCAGATGCACAGAGGGACTGTCCCAATGTGCACTGGTATGCATTGCTCATTGGGAGCCTGGCACATCAATCCTTCCACTGGGTCCCATTGCACAATGGACTCTTGTGCCCTGCAATGTCTTGGCAGCCCCAAGGTGAATGCAGACATTGCATTTAACTCAATTCTATTTTCTGCTCGTGTAAGCCCACTTACAAAGATGTACGTTCCATGCTGAAATCCATCTGCTAATATTATATCCTCTGCTAAAGCATCAAATTCTCTCTTGAGTGGATATTTTATTTCTAGTGATAAAAACTTTCCAGATATTTGAGGGCTGTATAGATAAAAGAGGCCCCTTTGCCAGGTTTTTTTTTTTTTTTTTTGCTGGAGAGAAAAAAAGAGACCTTTCGGGAAAATGGAAAAATCTATGCACTGCGTTCTTTCTGATCCAGCTTTAATACTTCTAAAAACAAGAAATGTGTTCTGTTTGATAGGCTTCTTAGCAACAAAAATGGACTGTTTGCTATCTTTATGAAACTAGGAAGTGTAAACAGCTTTGTTTTATTTGAGCTATAATTACAAAATGTACCTCTTCACGGGGACGGAGCTGTGAATAGCTACATTTTAAGGCACACAGTACATAGCTTCCTCTTTGGCCAGTTAGGAAATTGGTTGTGGGGAATAAAAGTTGAATATAGAAACTATTAAGGTTTTACTAAAGGCAGGTTTTCTAGTGGCCCCTTGGTATACAGTAGGGTTTGTTCTATGACCCCCCCATGGATACCAAAATTTCTAGATGCTCAAGTCCCATTATGTACAAGGGTGTAGTAAAATAGGGTCTCTTATATAGAATGCAAAATCAAAGTTTATTTTTTGGATTTTTTTCATACACATTTTCAAGCCACTGTTGGTTGAATCTGTGCATACAGAATCCACAGATATGGAGAGCCAGCTGTATTATCTTGACCTGGCAACTGAACATTATTGTTTAGCCACATAAGAAATCATGAAATAGTTGAAGAAATCCACATTTTTATTATTTTTTAAAGAAGAAAATCCCAGAAAATAAATGTCTGTAATGCAACTGAGGTTCACGTTAGAGGTATTTACTGGAGGCTTTAAAACAGAGTTCTGAACTTTGGTTTTTAAACGTGGGAGACTTTTGAACAGAGGCTGAATGGCCACCTCTCAGGAAAACTTTAGCTTTGGATTCCTGCTCTGGCAGGGGTCTGTGAGAGATCCCCTTGCCAGGCTGGGCCCACAGTTCCAACTCTGGGTCCCTGACGCTCATCTTGCCCCTTTCCCCCTCCTACTCCCTTCCTGGATTGGGTCCTTGGGCCTCAAGGCCATCCCCTACTGAGGACCAGTAGCTGTGGCCATTTCCGCACTAGGCTGTAATGGCGCTATGATTCCACTTTCAACCTCCTATGGAATCCTGGGGTTTGCAGTTTCGGGAGGGGCCGGCCGGCCCCTCCCGAAACTGCAAACCCCAGGATTCCATAGGAGGTTGAAAGTGGAATCATAGCGCCATAACAGCCTAGTGCCGAAATCGCTTGTGTTGCTTTGGTGGGTTCACTGTGGTAAGCGTGTCCAGGGCCTCCGCAAAACTCAGTATGAACAGACAGAAACAGTGTTAAAACAAACAAATGGACATTTATATTACGATGCAAGAAAATAACACGTTAAACCTTGAACTCCTTGCTCATTTACAGCTTCCCGAAACCACAGTCAACCCTTTCCCCTGACTCTCCTGTCTCTATTCCGTCTCTTCCAATCTCTCTCTCTGAAACCTGTTCCTCGCCTCTGTGCCAGCTTTTCCCCATCTGCCTTCTGACAGAGGGCCTTTCTGCACTGCACTATTATAATGCTATTATTCCACTTTCAACCTCCTGTGGCATTCTGGGGTTTGTAGTTTACTGAGGCCCAAGAGCTCTCTAGCTGAGAATTCTAAATGCCCCTTCCTCAACTGCAAACCCCGGGATTCCATAGGATGTTGAAAGTGGAATGATAGCACAGTGTAGTGTGGAAAGGCCCAGAGACAAGCCTCAGTTTTGTAACATCTCCTTCTTGCAGCCCCGTGCCTTCACAGCATTCCCTGAGCTGTGAGCTCCAGCCTTCACAGGATTGGACTAGATAATCCTTGGGTCCCCCTTTCCTTTCTTTCTGGGGCTGTTGGAGCAGCAAGACAGTCAATTGCACTAAGAAGGTTGGAACTGTGGTTAAATGTGGTGCCTGAGATGGAACGTGTCTGAAGAAGATGGGGAAATTAGCCTGTGCCCTTGCTCCTTCTGCAGCAAAACCAAGGTGAAGAAGAAAGAAGGGCCTATTTGGCATTATGAAAACAGTGGCTGGACATACAATACCAGTACCATGGGGCAAGCTCCTTTTCTGCTGCTCCAGAGACTAGGGCACAGAGCAATGGATTCAAATAACAAGAAAAGAGATGTCACCCAAACATTAGGAGGAACTTCCTGACAGTAAGAGCAGTTCCACAGTAAAATCCACTGCTGCCAGGCAGTGTGGTGGAGTCTCCTTTTTTGGAAGTTTTTAAAGAGAGGCTGGATGGCCGTTTGTCGGGAATGCTTTGATGGTGTCCTCCTGCACGGCAAAAGGGGGTTGGACTGGATGGCCCTTGTGATCTCTTCCAGCTCTATAAGTCTGTGATTCTATGGCCATTTCCGCTCTACACTATTACAGTGCTACTATTTCAGTTTCAACCTCCTGTGGAATTCTGGGGTTTGTAGTTTACTGAGGTCCAAGAACTCTTTGGCTGAGAATTCTCAATGCCCTTCCCTAAACTGCAAACTCCAGGATTCCATAGGATGTTGAAAGTGGAATAACAGCACTATAACAGTGTAGTGAAGAAATGGCCTGTGACTTCAGCAGTGACAGTGAAATCAGCTATTAAAAGACTGATGGAGTTAAATGACCAGTGCAAATCTACTTTTATTCAAGTGCTGTTGTCTTTTTCCATTCTATGAACTCTAGGATTCTATAACCTGGACTCCAACAAGACAAAAAAATGGATCCAACAGCAAATAAAGTTTTGCCAAAATGACTAAACTGAGACAATTCGACTTTGGACATATCACGAGATGGCATGACTCACTGGGAAAGATGATAATGCTCTGTAAAATGTGAAGGCAGTAGGGAAAGAGAAAAACCGCAATATAGGTGGATTGATTCAATAAGGAATCAATAAAGCCACCATTCTGAGTGTGGGAGACCTGACCAGAGCTGTTGAAAGTCATGTTGGATCTCATTCATTGGTCACAGTAACTCAAAACTGACTTGACTGCATGAATCTCATTTCCGCACTAGACTGTTATAGCGCTCTTATTCCGCTTTCAACATCCTATGGAATCCTGGGGTTTGCAGTTTCGGGAGGGGTCGGCCGGCCCCTCCCGAAACTACAAACCCCAGGATTCCATAGGATGTTGAAAGTGGAATAAGAGCGCTATAACAGTCTAGTACGGAAATGGCCATAATAATAAGATACGAATTACTTAGATGTAAATAAGAATGACTTGTTAAGCTTTATGACTGTGTGAAAACTCAGTAATAAATCACAGCCGTTCATATATATGTTTGAATATTTGAAGGGATTGCATATGGAGGACGGAGCAGGTCTGTTTTCTGTTGCTCCGGAGACTAGGACACTGAGCAATGGCTTCGAACTTCAGGAGAAGAGATTCTACCTAAACGTTAGGATGAAATTCCTGGTGGTGAGAGCAGTTCAGGAGCGGAATACACTGCTGGCTGGGAGTGTGAGAGTCTCCTCCTTTGGAGGTTTGTAAACAGAGGCTGGATGGCCATCTGCCCAAGGGAGGGCTTCCGTTATGTATTCCTGCATGGCAGAAGAGGGTTGGACCGGATGGCCCTTGGGGTCTCTTCCAGCTCTATGATTCTATGGTTCCATAGTCTATCCGTGTATCTATCTGTCTGTCTATATATCATGTCATCACAACCGGAGACTACATTTGGGCTCTGAAACTGATTTTATTTATGATCTCAAACACCTTGCCATGAGTCTAACGTCTTTCAGGGCAGGCATCCTCTGCTTTTCGACAACTCCTTTTTCAACGTTCGACTCCTTTCACCATTGTAAATTATAGGCATTGTACCGTTCTTTCGGCGTGGGTTCCGCTGTTTTGTCAGTTCTCCTCCTCTTGCCTTCTCCCTGTAGGGATCATGGGGGAATCACGGAGGCTCACCAATCTTCCTGAAAGAACAAAAAGGCCTTCAACTGCCTACGAAGGGATAGCAGGGAGTACACCACGTTAATATCCCTAGGAAGGGAGTTTCTAGAGCCTGAGAGCAGCCTCTCCTTTGTTCACTAAGGAAAAAAAAATGCATTAATGAAAACAGCATGAAGGCAAAATATTAAACACTTCACTAGTGTTTAAATTCACTGACCCCCTAAACTGGGAATACAGTTACTGTAGAATACGGAGTCTCAGGCCATTTCTGCACTACACTGCCTATTTCCGCACTACACTCTTATAGCACGATTATTCCACTTTCAACATCCTATGGAATCCTGGGGTTTCCAGTTTCGGGAGGGGCCAGCTGGAAACCCCAGGATTCCATAGGATGTCGAAAGTGGAATAATCGCGCTATAAGAATGTAGTGCAGAAATGGCCACTCTTATAGTGCTATTATTCCACTTTCAACCCCCTATGGAATTCTGAGGTTTGTAGTTTACTGAGGAGGCCAAAGAGCTCTCTGGCTGATAATTCTTAAGGCCCCTCCCTAAACTGGAAACCCCAGGATTCCATAGGATATTGAAGGTGGAATAATAGTACTGTAACAGGATAGTGCGGAAAGGGCCTCAGTTATCAAGGCTATGCAACAATGCAAATATCTGAGTACTGTACAAAGCATACTAGCATGAAAGAATCTTGGATCTGAATTGACTCTTGGCTGCCATAATACTGTTTTGAAACACAGCTTTTCGCAGTATGTCATTGGTCATAACAGAAAGAAAGAAGGAGAAATAATGTATAACAGAAAATGTTTTTCCTTCCATTGCCTACACTGTACTACATATTTCCAATCCCAGCCTTGGAAAAATGCCTCCGGCACCTACCATTGTTCAAGATTTTCCCATTTTTGCAACCATACTGATTTCTGTGTGCTACGAAAAGATATTTAGGGAGCTGATGGTCTGACAAACAAATGGGCCAGAACCATCCCCAGAACTAGGAAAGTTATTTGGTAAAAGTATTTATGGTGATGGTGCCAAGGTGTCTACATCAGGGGGTTGGACTGGATGGCCCCTGTGGTCTCTTCCAACTCTTATTATTCTATGATTATGGGGCTGTTTCCGCACAAGGCTGTTATAGCGCTATGATTCCACTTTCAACATCCTATGGAATCCTGGGGTTTGCAGTTTCGGGAGAGGCAAAACTGCAAACCCCAGGATTCCATAGGATGTTGAAAGTGGAATCATAGCGCTATAACAGCCTCGTGCGGAAATGCCTATTAAAAATAGCTTTTTAACTTAACTTTCTTGTGACTAAATAGTTAACCTCTGTTACTTTTTTAGAAAACATATACATTTGAATGCCACAAGCACAAGTTTATGGCACAAAGCACTTCTCTCTTGTTCACCGTTCTCCTTTGATATCCATAGAGGAAGAAGTTCTCAGAGGTGGCAACTTTAGCAGGCCTGATCCAGTAGTTCCTAATCTGCCTGAAGGGGTTTAAAATTTGGCTCAGGCAAGGTGGGAGAACAAAACAAATTCATGCTCTGCGAATAATCGGATCTGCAAACCTGCAAGTTTCGGGGAGGCCCGTAATCACAACTGAGTCCCATAAACTTGAAAAGACAGCAAAGGGCATGAGCTTTTGGCAGCAAACTAGACTGGATTGAGGCCACGGGATGAGTGGACCATTACATTTATCAAGAACGTACTGGAGACACAGGCTGTGTTTATTAATCAATTAATGAGTGTGTGATTAGCCATTTTTGGGTTTAAAGGAAAATTGGAAAGCGAGTTATAATTAATTGAAAGTAGCTGATTGTAATCTCTCCCTGCACTAATCCCAAAGCCTGGTGGACTGTCATTTATTTTGCATTATCTAGTCCCAAAGCCTACATCACACACACATCCTCCTTCACAGTTGCTCTCAGGCCCTTTCTGCAGAACGCGGGTGTCCCGGTATGGGGACGCGAGAGGAGCAGGATCACGACAACGCTTCCGCACGACGTCATCGTCGTCCCGGCCTTCTTGCACTGCCAGGTAGAGCGATTGTGGGCTATATAACTGATGGAGAAACTCTATCCATGACCCCCAACCGTGTGAGCCTTCCATCAAAGTTGATCATGCAGAAGGGCCGGGAGCGTGATCTATGCACTTCCTCCCCACCGCAGCGAGGGACGAAGGCTGGCTGCAGTCTGGAAGGACAGAGTGAGTCTCTCACGCTCCCTTCCACAGGCAGCCGGTCGCACGCAGGGAGGAGCGCTGGGGACACACTCGCATCCCAGCAGAGGCGCTGCCAGGATTGCCATGGGATGACGCGCAAAAGCGTCATCCTGCAGAAAGGCCCTGAGTCATAGAAGTGCACAGTGATCTTGTAGCACCTTTGAGACTGACAGAAAGAAGTTGGCAGCATAAGCTTTCACAAATTGAGTCTGCATCATCAGATGCCTCAAGTGAAGTGTTCAGGAGCAGACTTTTGTGGCTATGAATGAACAGGTGTTATGTGCGAATAGCAACAGAAACGCAAAACCTATGGGCGTGGCGATGAGAAGACAGGTTCTGCTTTAATCGCCGGAGACAAGTGCAAGAGGAAGGATGTTGCCTGAAGCCAAGGGGAGAAGATTACCATATGAATGATGGAGGGAGTTCTTGGAATGTAGTATGCTGCTTAGCTAGGAACTAGAAAGGAGATGTGATAAAATAGATTCATAGAGTCACAGAATCACAGAAGTGGAAGGGGCCTCGTGGGCCATCTAATTCAATCCCCCAGCTGGAATGTTATAATATGTGTCTCGGCTGTTTTGATCCAGTGACAGCTGGCAGAAGAGGTGGCACTGTGGACCAAATTTGGAAGGTAAAGATGCCACCCAGGTGACCTCACATTCCCACTGGGATTGTCCCCTGGGATATGTGGGGATGCTGTTGGTCCATGGGAGGGGGCATCTGTTACTGTTCTGGGGTGGCACCTCTGGAAACAGACCAACGGTTCTCTCTCCCCAAGGAGGGTTGGACTAAAAAATACGGCTGCTTCCATGTTGGCTGCACTGACTAATCGGAGGGAGAGATGCTCTTTTCAATCCTTGGTGTCACTGGCTGGATTAAATGACACTGTGACATGGTGGAATGGACGGTAGCGTTTCACACTACGTGTGGTGGGAGCACTTTTGTTAAAAAAACAAAAGAAAGCTTGGAAGCATGGCTTTTATGGACAAAACTTCCAGAAGCCACAAGCCAGCAAAGCCAGAGGTCAAAAAGTAACTTTCCTGAGCTCCTAGGACTGGTGATACAAGCAAAAGGAGCGGGCGAGGCTGCAGGACTAGTGCCAGAAGGTGGCAAACTCCAGCGTTTGCCATGGTCCTGTGTCTGGAAAGTGAGCCAACTTTACACACACAGCTAATGACAGGGGTGAAGAAATCTGTCAGTTTCACTTTCTCAAATATTTGGAATTTCAAATTCTTTCTATCCCAAGTATGGGGAAAAAATGGGAATTTTGTAAGTTCTCTTCTGAACACTAAGGCCATTTCTGCACTACACTTTTATAGCGTGATTATTCCACTTTTAGCATCCTACGGAATCCTGGGGTTTGCAGTTTAGGGAGGGGCCTTTAACTGCAAACCCCAAGATTCCACAGGATGTTGAAAGTGGAATAATTGTGCTATAAAAGTGTAGTGCGGAAATGGCCTAAGTGAAATAAAATCCTTTCCATCTGCAGTTGGTAAAATTCAACAGGCATAGTTATTCTCCTCATGGAGACAAACATATAGTATGAACCATATAATGGAATTATTAAAGATGAAGGGCCTCTCAGAATCAAGAGACAGGAGCCTGAATTTAGTATAAACAGACCTGAATACACAGGGATTCAAGGCTGGATGTTGTAGGGTTAAGCCACCAAAGCTCAGGACCTGGATGGATAAAATTATCATGCATATTGCATGCCCTCAGGTCATTTCTGACTTACGGCAACCTTAAGGTGAACCTGAAAGCCAGTGTGGTGTAAGTGGTCTGAGCATTGCATTATGACCTTGGGGACCAGAGTTCAACTGTCCGCTCGGCCATGGACACCCACTGGGTGACCTTGGGTGAGTCACACATTCTCAGTCTCCAGAAAACTGGAGAAAACTGATAGGATCATTTTAGGGTTGCCATAAGTTGAATATGACTCAAAGGCACGTAGCAACGAGGTGAACCTATCATGAGGGGTTTTTTTTGGCAAGATTTGCTTCAAGAGGGTTGCCTTTCTCTGAGGGTGAGAGAATGTGACTTGCCCAAAGTCACCTGGTGGGTTTCTGTGGCCAACCAGGGATTCAAACTCTGGGCTTCAACTCTGAAGTCCAACGTTCAAATCACTACACCAGGCTAGTATGTGTCAAATTAAGCTTTATTTCATCTCCAATTCTTTCTGATCTCAATATGAAGACATTTGTAGATCTGGGTAATTTTTTTTAAAGTCAAAAACCAACTGAAATGAGATGAAAGAAGACGATTCATCCATGTTATGAAAGCAACTGAAAATGTCTTGCTCCAAAGTTAGATTTTTGGACAACAGCTCCCAGAACCAGTGGCAACTGGTGGCCTTCATGCCAAGGGAGCGGTAAATCCATTCTGGGGCCATTTCCGCACTAGACCTTTATAGTGCTATTATTCCACTTTCAACATCCTATGGATGGCTCCTCCCTAAACTGCAAACCCCGGGATTCCATAGGATGTTGAAAGTGGAATCATAGCACTATAAAGGTCTAGCGCGGAAACGGCCTAGGTTTTAATCTGAACTTTAAATAAACTGCTCAGGGGGTTTAAACTATTATGGGGATAGGATTCGGCACCTTTTATGGTTTCTTTAAAGTTCCTACTAGAACCCAGAATAAACGCACTGCCCAACTGACATGGAAACCATGAGCCAGCACTGTTTAAAATCCCTGGTCATCATGGTGGACTCTGAGTGTTGTAGTCTTAAAAAATTACCTTTCTAAGCTCTGTTCTAGTTCCCTCCCCGTCCAAACTTCTGGAGTCAACACTGACAGCTGTTCAGGCTGCGTACAGACTCTCCCATGCTGCGGATTTTTACTTTTTCTTTGAACATCCTTGTTTAAAACACCCAATTTAAGTGGACTGACAGCTTCATCCATCAAAGCCCAGCGAATATGTACCTGTTTCTCATCAGGTTTCTCCACAGACTGGCTTCCTATTGACAATTTAGTATGAAAATAAATTGGGAATAGAACATTTCCAACACATAAAATGATTTATATCTTTTCATCCACTGATAAAAATAACCCTTTCCCCATCTCTCCATCTCTCTGGCTGACGGGTTGTCTTTTTGGGAGAACATGGCTTTGATCTGTCTGTCTGCAATCCCTGCATGGTAACAGCTATTTTGAGGGGAGCGGGGTCTCTCTCATGACATTCTCTCTATATCCACCACCACTACCTTCTCCTCCTCCTCCTCTCCACGCTTGACTTGAGATTCAAGGTACCTTACCAAAACATCTACAGCTTAAAAACTCACATCGCTAAAACTGTACAAAAGCTTAAATATAATTAAACTATGCCTATAATTAAAAGCAATTTAAACCATATCCATTTTTTAAAAAAGCAATGAACACAAAGAATATGTCACATTATTAAAAGCTCTTTCCCCATTAATAGTCAGTTCCCAAAGTTCTGTTGAAACGAATCTTCACCTGCCGCCAGAAGGTTACCATCAAGTAGATCAGTCTAGCCTCTGTAGGAAGAGAGGTCCAAAGGCCCAGAACATCCACTAAGAAGATCCTTGATCCTATGTTCCCACCAGATATTTGGAATGCTGTGTCCCGTTCTGGGCACCTAAATTCAAGAAGGATATCGACAAGCTGGAGCGTGTCCAGAGGAGGGCAAGCAACATGGTGAAGAGTCTGGAAGCCATGAAGCCCTATGAGGAGCGGCTTAGGGAGCTGGGGATGTTTAGTCCGCAGAAGAGAAGGTTAAGAGGGGACACGATAGCCAGGTTTAAATATTTGAAGGGATGTCATGTCGAGGAGGGAGCAGGCTTGTTTTCCACTGCTCCACAGACTAGGACAAGGAGCAATGGATTCAAGCTGCAGGAAAGGAGATTCCACCCGAACCTCAGGAAGAACCTGCAGAATAGAGTGGTACCATTACCTCCCTTGATCTAGACATCATACTCTTATTGATGCAACCAAGAATCATATTGGCTTTCTTGGCTGCTGCATCACACTGTTGACTCATGTTCAGCTTGTGGTCCACCAAGACTCCTAGATCCTTTTCATACATACTGTTATCCAGCCATATGTCCCCCATCCTATATTTGAGCATTCAATTTTTTCTGCCTAAGCGTAGGACCTTGTCTCAGAGCAACTGCATTCTTTAAGGAAAGGAATGCCTCAGAGTGTGGTGGAGTCTCCTTCTTTGGAGGTTTCTAAGCAGAGGCTGGATGGCCATCTGTCGGGAATGCTTTGATGTTATACTCCTGGAGGTTAGAATGGGGTTGGACTCCATGGCCCTGTGATTCTATGGTTGTATGTGCGGGGATTTGTTCCAAGACTCCAGCAGATGTCTGAAATCACGGATTGTACTGAACCCTATATACACTCTTTGTTTCAAGAAGGATGTCGACAAGCTGGAACGTGTCCAGAGGAGGGCAACCAAAATGGTGAAGGGTCTGGAAGCCATGCCCTATGAAGAACGCCTTAGGGAGCTGGGTATGTTTAGCCTGGAGAAGAGAAGGTTAAGAGGGGACATGATAGCCATGTTTAAATATATGAAGGGATGCCATGTAGAGGAGGGAGAGGGCTTGTTCTCTGCCGCTCCAGAGACCAGGACAAGGAGCAATGGATTCAAGCTTCAGGAAAGGAGATTCCACTTGAACCTCAGGAAGAACTTCCTGACGGTCAGGGCTGTCCGGCAGTGGAAGATGCTGCCTCCAGGGAGTGTGGTTGAATCTCCTTCTTTGGAGGTTTTTAAGCAGAGGCTGGATGGCCACCTGTTGGGAGTGCTTTGATGTGTGTTCCTGCATAGCAGGGGGTTGGACTTGATGGCCCGGAGGTCTCTTCCAACTCTATGATTCTATGATTCTATGTTTCCTATACGTATATACCTATGATTAAGTTTAATTTGCAAATTAGGCAAAGTAAGAGATTAGCAATAATAAGTATTGGAATAGTAAAACTGAACAATTATAACTGTACGCTGTAGTAAAAGTTAGTATCCAAGACAGCTACTAAGTGACTAATGGGTGGGTAGCATACTTAGCACAAATATGCTGGACGAAGGGATGATTCACATCCTGGGCAGAAAAGAGCAAGACGCGCGAGATTTCATCATGCTATTCAGAATGGCGTACAGATTAAAACTTATGAATTGTTTATTTCAGGAATTTTCCATTTAATATTTTGGATCATGAAACCAAGGCCATTTCCGCACTGGCCTGTTACAGTGCTATTATTCCACTTTCAATATCCTATGGAATCCTGGGGTTTGCAGTTTAGGGAGGGGCCTCAAAGGAAATCCTTCATTATAAGGCAGCATATACATACTGCGATCAATCAAAGAGGCAAAATGGATTTTGCCCTCCAGTCCTGCTCCTGGCTCACTGCTCGGCAGCTAGGCTTTCCAGACCCTTTGGGGTTGTCTTGGCCAGAAGTGGCTAAATACCCATTTCATAGGCACCAGGAAAAAATGAGCGCAAATGGAGAGCAATCATTTCCAATTGCTCTCGTTTGCTCCTGCAATCCATCTCTTTCCGTTACTGGCAAGCACTTTTGAAGAGAGCGTTTTGATGAAATCACTCTAAGCCCCACCGGTTATGCCAGAGTACAAATACACTAGAAATAAATCACAGGTTTTTTTTTAAATGCCAGGATGTGGGGTGCTGAAAGGGGACGGAATAGATTTATTATTTTTAAAAAAACAAATTTAGAAATAGAAGATTTTTTTTTTCTTGGAGGGAACGGCACAGGGAGAGAGATATAGCTGTATAAATCCTTTTAGGGCTTTTGCAAATTTAAGGGTTACGTGAGCATTCCCAAGCCAGGCAAGCTCTCGGCTGCTAAAGCAGAAAAATGAAGATGCTGTCTTGCAAACATTTTGTATAGCCCAAAGGCCACCACAGTGCAAAATAACTACATCCACCTTATAAAAGCAAATAAGAAATATTTGCATCTGAGCATCAAAAGGCTGGAGAAAATCAAAGGGGACCGGAGAAAGAGAATCTCTAGATTTTATAAAATATTGTTGCAAAGAGAAATGGAACCAGAGATCGTTAAAGATAATATGGTCAGATGGGCTCAAAATATTGGACACCCAATTGAGCTGGATACATGGGTGAGGGCATGGAAAACAGATGTAAAATTTACACCAAGTTTAAATCTAAGGGAAATTTTTTATAAAATGTTACATAGATGGTACATGACACCTGAAAGGTTGAAAAAAAAATAACAAAAAATGGGAATGGAAAATGTTGAAATGTGATGGAAAGGAGGGGTCCTTTTTTCATATGTGGTGGACCTGTAAGGTAGCAAAAAAGTTTTGGCAAGAAATACACGATGAAATTCAAAGAATGTATGGTTTAAATTTTGAAATGAAGCCAGAATTTTATTTGTTAAATATGTTAGGGCGACAGAGAGAAATAAGATCCCATCAGAAGACATTGTTATATGTAATAACTGCTGCAAGATTGACATATGCTCAATATTGGAAAGAAAGAAACTATATTGATATAAAAGAATGGAAATTAAAAGTCCTGGATATGGTAGAGATAGAAAACTTAACTTTTTCACTTAAAAATAAGCCAGTCCAGAACTTTAAAAGAGAATGGCAAGAAGTTTTGAACTGGATAAAAGAATAAGAGAAGGAAGGAAAAAAGAAAGATTGTTGAAAATGTGGATAATGTAAAATAATGATGTTATAGATAAAGCATAAGTGGTAATGTAACAATGTTAAAAGTAATACTGTAAGATTATTGTTAAACAGAAACAATGTGAATGTAAACACAGACTCAACTGGAAAAAAGATGCTTGGAAGCGGGGAGGGGGTTTTTTGTATTGTTTATTCAAAATTTTAATATATAAATAAAATAAATAAATAAAGGCTGGAGAGAAATAGTGGAAGGCATTGGGTCGGTTGCAGTCACGCACGGCTTACAAGCCACAGGAAGGCACCCGGCCGGCCACTGTCAGAAACCGGAGGCTAGGTAGGGCTTGAGAAAATTCCTTTTTTTTTTTACTATAGTTCCCAGAATCCCCTATCCTTCATGACTACTGTAGTTAAAAAACATCTAGAGACCCACACTTTGAAAATAAAAAAAGGAAAATATAGGAGCTGTTTCCTAAAACTGATAAGAAACAAACTAACAACATCAGGAAACAAATAAGTAGAATTGCACGCATATATTATAAATGAGAGCCAGCGTGGTGCAGTAGTTTGCAATTTGGACTACTAGGGTTCAATACCTGCTTGGCCATGCAAATCCACTCGGTGACCTTGGGCACATCACACACTCTCAGCCCAAGAAAACCCCATGCTAAGGTTGCCTTAGGGTTGCCATAAGTCAGAGAACGACTTGAAGGCACACAACAGCAACCACAATTTATAAATAAATATGAAAGGCTTAGTTTCCAAGAAAACCACACAAAGAGTCAGGGATCCATATTAAACATATACTCCAGACACTTTTGTAGCACTAAAGGAACAACAGACGTGATGGTCCAATGGGCACGAATCTTTTCATTGCTAAAAGAGAAATGACCCCTGACACAAGTCAACACCGAAACAAAGCCCAGATACATTTTGATATATCTTCATCACGTACTCTCCAACTGTCCTGATTTCGCAGAGACAAAGTCCAGATTAATTCCCTCTCATCCCACTTTTTCAGCTGCTTCTAAAATGTCCCAGTTCATTAAGACCTTTTGCTATCTTCACCGCACTCTGTTGTTGCTCGGTCACACACGTCCCAGTTTTCATCTGTGAAATGCTGGCAGGTAATGGCAGCCGCCGCCGATACTGAATCCTTCCTATCTCCTAATTCTTCCCCATCAGTCAGAGCCAAACACATGGGTGTAGAGTTCCTCCCATAATAAGAACAGAAGTGTCTCTTGGGCCACTTCCGCACTACACTCTTATAGCGCGATTATTCCACTTGCAACATCCTATGGAATCCTGGGGTTTGCAGTTTTGGGAGGGGCCGCCTGGCCCCTCCCGAAACTGCAAACCCCAGGATTCCATAGGATGTTGAAAGTGGAATAATCGCACTATAAGAGTGTAGTCAGCAACCATAGCTGACAAAGGACAATTCTTCACCCATATCTAGTTTACAGAGACTTCAGGTGGTTTCCAGAGGTTTTTTTCTTTTTATTCTTTTTTTATTGTGAAAAAGAAAAAGAAAAAGAAAAAAAAATAACATAACGTATCAAACATAAAAGTGAAGGTACAGGAGAAAAATGCTTACATTTCTATTTCTCTCCAAATTTCTTATACATAGCATTACTTATACAATGCATTAGAAATCATACGGATTATATATTTTTAATTGTATATATCTAAATCTCATTCTCATTATAACAGTTGTTATTAATTATACCCATAATTAACATTTTCCAAATATACTATTAATAACTTCATTTTTATTTCTATCCTTTTGAAAATATAATATTCATAATTTCATTCTTATTTCTATCCTAAACCATAACTATGATTACCTAATTACTCTTATTACCCTATATACCAATAAACTATTTTTTTTGCCTATTCAACCCTAAATTATACCTATCATTATAACTAAGTGCACCCGATCCCCAGAGCCTCATATTAATACACCTTCCAGAATTGTAACTCTTCTTGTGGAGGTGTAACACCTTCCTCTTTTGCTGACACCTTTTCCACAAATATCTTCCATACTGCCTCAAAATCACTCCCTTTCGTTATTCCTTTTTTAACCTTAATTCCACATGGTTTCCAGAGTCTGGACTCACAACTTTTTGCCTACAATTTCCAGAACCCTCTATGTTTAAAGACACCAAAGGCTTGGGCATGTACTGCTTTTGGACAGTGTTACCTAGAATCCCCTTGCTGATAATGAACTTAGGCCATTTCTGCACCACACCTCTTATAGCGTGATGATTCCACTTTCAACATCCTATGGAATCCTGGGGTTTGCAGTTTCGGGAGGGGCCAATTGGCCCCTCCCGAAACTGCAAACCCCAGAATTCCATAGGGTGTTGAAAGTGGAATCATCACGCTATAAAAGCTTGGTGCAGAAATGGCCTTAGTGTGGACACCCAATTGGTATAGCCCACTGGAGCCCAGAACTCCTGCGTTCAAGTGATCCACTCGTCTCAGCCTCCTGAGTAGCTATCACAGCGAGCGTGGCCATCAGTTATGCGGTCTGGCGTTTTTCTTGTTACTATCGTCTCAAAAAGGAACTTTGCCAGCTCTGCTCATTTGGTGGTGGTGATGGTTGTATTGATAAATGCTGCCAAGTTGGCTTCAATTGATGGTGACCTCCAAGTCACCCTAGCATCAACTCCCCTGCTCAGGTCTTGCAGACTCTGGGCTGTGGCTTCGTTGATTCAGCCTATCCATATCTGTAAGGCGGTCTTATAGAATCATAGAGGTGGAAGAGACCCCAGGGGCCATCGAGTCCAACCCCCTGCTATGCAGGAACCCACATCAAAGCACTACCAACAGATGGCCATCCAGCCTCTGCTTAAAAACCTCCAAAGAAGGAGACTCAACCACACTCCGAGGCAGCATATTCCACTGCAAGACAGCTCTGACCATCAGGAAGTTCTTCCTGAGGTTCAGGTGGGATCTCCTTTGCTGCAACTTGAATCCATTGCTCCTTGTCCCAGTCTCTGGAGCAGCGAAAAACAAGCCTGCTCCCTCCTCAACATGACATCCTTTCAAATATTTAAACATGACTATCATGTCCCCTCTCAACCTTCTCTTCTGCAGACTAAACATTCCTAGCTCCCTAAGCTTTCCTCATAGGGCTTGGTTTCCAGACCCTTCATTTTGGTTGCCTTCCTCTGGACACGTTCCAGCTTGTCGATATCCTTCTTGAACTGAGGTGCCCAGAAGTTGATACAGTATTCCAAATGAGGTCTAACCAAAGCAGAATAGAGTGGTACTCTTATCTCCTTTGATCTAGACACCATATTCCTATTGATGCAACCAAGAATCATATTGGCTTTCTTGGCTGCCACATCACACTGCTGACTCACATTCAGCTTGTGGTCCACTAAGACTCCTAGATCCCTTTCACATGTACTGTTATCCAGCCATGTGTCCCCCATCCTATTTTGGATCTTCCTCTTTTCCTGCTGCCTTCTACCTTACCAAGCATTACTGTCTTTTCTAGCGAGTAAGGTCTTCTCCTGATATGGCCAAAGTACAACAGTCCCCGTTTAGTCATCTTGGCTTCTGGGGAGAGTTCAGGCTTGGTTTGCTCTGGGACCCATTCATTTGTCTTTTTATCAGTCTGCTGTATCCACAGAACTCTCCTCCAGCATCACATTTCAAATCAGCTGATTTTCTTCCTATCAGCATTCCTTACCCTCCAGCTTTCACAACCATGCACAGAAATTGGGAATATGATAGCATGGACAATCCATTCAACCCCTGCTTCATTTCGGTGCACTTGCCAATAATAAATACTTCTTTAAGGTGTGACTAGAATTAGACGGGGTACACATTTAAACACACTCCTTTTGCCACTTGATCAACAAGCATCAGGACTTCCAACTAAATGTTGCTGCTTTGAGAACTCTTAATTCACTGTTCTTTGTCAGAATACTTCATTCAACTTTCACATTGCCTGTACTTGCTGCTGCTGTTGGGATGTGTTCTCAATAGCCATTTCACACTACACAACTATAGCACTACGATTTCACTTTAACTATTATGGTTCCATCCTATGGGATCCAGGACTTTGCAGTTGAGGGAAAGGTATGGAAGCCAGCATGGCATAGAAGTGTGAGTCTTGGACTATGATTCTGGTCACCACAGTTCGAATCCCCGCTCAGCTATGGAAAAGCACTAGATGACTTTGGGCAAGTCACTGTCTCAGCCTCAGAGGAAGGCAAAGGAACCCCCCCAATAAATCATGCCCAGAAATCCCTGCAATACGTTTGCCTTAGGTTCTCCAAAAGGTAGAAACACCTTGAAAGCCTGCAACAACAACTCACTGGGAAACTATAGGGATGTGTGTGTTTGTAGATACAACTGATATATCCTTACAAGGATTCTGAGGGTTGTGATTAAAAAGTAGCTTTTTAAAGTTCTGGAGCTCTGAGCCAATCACTAGGTGATATGATAGCCACCGGAAGGGCTGTCAGATGGAAGATGGAGCAAGGTCATTTTTTTCCCCAGAGGGTAGAAACTAAATCGATGGATTCAAATCACACGAAACAAGGCTCTGATTAAAGATTAGGAAGAAATTCCTAAAGACAGGAGCTGGTTGACAGTGGGACAGACTCTCAGGAGTTTTTAAAACAGAGGCTGGATGGTCGCCTCTCAGGAGGGTTCAGTAGTGAAGTCCTGCACTAACAAGGGCTGGATTAGGCGGCTGTTGCAGGTTCCCTTCTAACTCTCTGCATAAACAGACCTGAAAGCCAACAGATACATTCTCTCTGAGCTCTTCCTCTTACCATGCCCCAGCTGCCAACTTCTGTTTTTCTGTGACCCTCACCCATTTTCTCAATACAGGTTGAGCCTCATCCAAAATGCTTGGCACCAGAAGCATTTCGTATATTTTTCAGAATTTGAAAAACCTGTAGTTGCATATACGCAAAAGTATATCAATACAGGAGATCTCGTGGAGGAGCCTGAGCATTGAATGCCACATTTGCTGCTTTGCGCTAAACGCTATGATTGGATTCCCACCATTTCACAGATCTTCATGTCTCTCTCCAGACGCGTATCTCATTTGTTGGCTATTTGCGATAGGTGTATGAGATGCGTAATTGCAGAGACGCAAGGATCTGAGAGAAGAACGAGCAGGAGCACTCCAACCACTACTTCAAATGCAAAAGCAGGTGGCTGGCAGAAAAAAGCCTTGTTTTTTGGAAGTTTTCAGATTTTGGATTGCCAGGTAAGGCATGCTCAACCTGTGTCTTTTATCTGCCTGGTTCACCATCTTCATCTGGCATGGATTTGTCCCTTTTGGCCATTTATCTTTCTTGCAACAGTTGATCTGCTTGGCTATTTAATACTCATTGTCTCTCTCCCTTCCTCCCCAACCCTGTTTATCAGGCTGCAGTATTTCCCATCATCCACACAAGCTCAGCTGGCTATTTCATTTTTTCTACCGTTGTGCTCTGGAAATCTGTTTTTCAACAAAGACAACCAGGACAGCAGAATGCTGTCAGAACTCAAAAGCAAATAGTTTCAAGCAACAGTTACCTGTAAGTAGTTACTTTTCAGGAGGACTATGAAGCTGAAATGAAGCTAGTTTCAAAAGTAATATAACAAAAAAAGAAAGAGGACACTTTAGGGGTGAAAAGTGTTTCTAGGTTTCTATTTACTTTTGAAAGTCACTTTTTAAAACAGTTGTGGCTGGTGTCCCTGATGCCAGTTGGGGTGGGTGGGTGAATCCACTTTGGGGTTTAGTCTGAACTTTAAAGGAGGCGTCAAATCCTATTCCAAAACAGGCGCTGCCCCTTCCGTGGCTCCTTTAAAGTTCAGACTGAAGAACCAGAGTGGCACTGACACTGGGGGCTCCAGCCACTACTCTTCTTATGGGCAGCTGTAGCAGCATTTTGACTCAACTTGTTTCCCTATCTTCTGCCATTCTGTCACCAGTCTTGAGATTTTTTCCCCCCACCTCTCTTAAAAAAAATTGTAATAGAAAACTCAGAAGGAACGAGGGAGTTAGTGGCTCTGCGACATTGCAACGAAATGACAGCCTTCTTCCAAGCAAAGCGAGAATGAAGGGAAACGACTCGCTTTGAAAAAAGTAACTTCCCCAACTCTGAGCGCCGGAATGTGGGGGGGGAGGGGAGGCGAGCACCCCAAAGTATACTAAGCTGCATTACTACCTTGCACCAAAAAGCACCCGAAGTTCTACGAGATCTTAAAGACTCACCAATGGAGCGTCTTTCGCGCGTCACAAAACGCTTCGCCGTCTCCTCTCCAGCGAAAGCTGCCTCTTTCCCCCCACGAAACCCCCGCACCCCTCGCAGCTCCCAGTCAATGGAGGTTGCAAGAGCGGGGCTTTGGAGGCGAGGGAAGGCAGAGGCGGCAGGACTCCAGAGCACCCCTCTTTTTGGGGAGGAAAAAGAACCAAAACCGTCAGCCAGCTCACCTCTCGCTGTTTCCACCCTGTCCGCCGTCCGTCCCGTCCATGCAAGCAGACGCCGCGCGCCCTCGGCCCCGATCCCCGGTCCCTGCGCCTCTTCTCCTCGCGAGTCGAGTCCCACGCCTTCCGGAGGAGGAGGACTGGCCGCGCGCAAAGAAGAGGAAGCGCGCAGTAGCAACACCCGTCCGAACGCGCAGAGAGAGTCAGGCAGTTGCGGATCGCGCTCGGTTTGCGCGCCGCCCGCCTCTCGGGTCGGCTCAACGTCCCACCGCCGCGATGCCAGGAGGAACTGGCCGGGAGGAGGAGAAGAAGAGGCGGCGGCGGCGCTTTAAACCCTCCGGCGCTTCGCCTCCCGGCGCCCGACCTCCGGCCACCCGTCCAAAGCGCGCCCGGGCGCCGCCGCAGAGAGTCTGCGGCTTGCAGCACTTTTAAAGCACCACAAGAGGGCGTGTCCGCACTACGAGACCTCCCCCTCCTCCGGTCTCCGCGCGGCGGGGTGGCGTGGGCGAGACGAGGCAGGCGGCCGGCGAGCGAGCCGCCTTCGCCGGCCAAAATTAAACCGCCACTCCCGCAAGGAACGAGGGGTCCGCAGGTGGTTGCGTTCTTAATTGCTACCCGGAAATTCCACCCCCTGGATGGGAGTGCTAGCGCTAGATCTTCGGTGGAAGGGAGGCAAGCGCTCTGTACATGCTCAGGGACACTGACCTCTTGGGTCGCAACTCCGTGCACTAGAATAAGAGGGCAGAGGCCGAAGAGACTGCACCGCTTCAGAAGGCGGAGGGGGAAACCATGTTTGTGTTTTTTCAGATTATTATTTAGAAAAAAAAAACAGGAGGAAACAAGGAGCAAGTCCATTTCCGCACTAGACTGTTATAGCGCTATTGTTCCACTTTCAACATCCTATGGAAGCCTGGGGTTTTCAGGGCCTTTCCACACTACACTGTTATAGTGCTATGATTCCACTTTCAACATCCTGTGGAATTCTGGGCTAAAGGCGCCTCCCTAAACTGCAAACCCCAGGATTCCATAGGATGTTGAAAGTGGAATCATAGCGCTATAACAGTGTAGTGCAGAAATGGTCTCAGTTTCACCTCCATAGGATTCCATAGGATGTTGAAAGTTGAATCATAGCGCTATAACAGTGTAGTGCAGAAATGGTCTCAGTTTCGTCTCCATAGGATTCCATAGGATGTTGAAAGTGGAATCATAGCGCTATAATAGTCTAGTGCGGAAATGGCTCAAGTCATGCAAACACCCGGATCTATCGCCACATCGTCTGATTTTGAAAGCTAAGCAGGATCGGGCTTGATTAGTACTGGATAAGAGGCTGTCCAGAATCTTCAGGAAGAGCTAGGAAAAAATTCTGCCTCCACCTCCTTTCTTTCCGCACCACACTGCTATTGTTCCACTTTCAGTATCCTGTGGAATTCTGGGGTTTGTAATTTACTGAGGCCAAAGGGCTCTCTGAGTGAGAATTCTAAAAGCTCTTCCCTAAAATCCCTGAATCCCAGGATGCCATAGGATGTCGAAAGTGGAATAACAGCACTATAACAGTCCAGTGCGGAAATGGCCAAATAAGGGAGATCCCTTATGGTAGAGGACACCTGGCAACCCAACCACCTGTCTCAGTTCCAAGCAGGCGGCAGATAAAAGGATCGGAGTGGAGTGTTATATCCTGATGGGTTTCCATACCTGATTGGAAATGTGACCTGGTTTTTCTTTAAGGAGTTGCTAGGACCTCAGCAGCGGGGAGGTGTGGGGGGGATCATTTCAGACCTCGCTTTCTCCACGAATAATTTCCAGCCCACCTGGGATTCTTTGGCGGCTGCACAGGTAGGCAGAAGCAAATTGCAGCAAAGGAAGAAAAGAAAGGAAACTGGTCCCCTTCTGCAGAAGAATTCAATATTTGCTTTGCCACCTGGAGCAGGATGTGATTAAAGAGCTCAGCCAGCGCCAGTCTCCTTTGGCCTCTGCGGCTGGCAGCTATTTCATAAGTGAATAGTTCTAAGAAGTGAGATAAAGAAACTCGTACCTTAGGCCATTTCCACACTACATTCTTATAGAGCGATGAGTCCACTTTCAACCTCCTATGGAATCCCGGGGTTTGCAGTTTCGGGAGGGGCCAAGCGGCCCCTCCCGAAACTGCAAACCCCGGGATTCCATAGGAGGTTGAAAGTGGAATCATCGTGCTATAACAGTCTAGTGCAGAAATGGGCTTAGAAATGTTGCACGAGAGATGTAGCTATGATGACATAGCTACAGTCCATCTCCTCATCTGACCCTCTAAAACCCATCTTAAAATCCAGGCAAGCATACCAAGAGAAAGAGTTTGGAGGCACTGGCAAACTGGGTGCTGAAGGATGAGGAGGGCAGCTGTATCACAGAACTCCTTCTCCTTCATATGGCTGCCTGTCTCTTAAGGTGAGTTTTAGGGGACATTTGTAGACGTGGCAAAAGTGCCACGATTGCAAAGGTAAATATGAAAAAGTGAGGAGGTCATAAGGCTAGTTTAGGACATTGTAACTTCCTAGCAGCAGGCCAGTCATTACTTTTTGAACACTACATCTCCCAGAGCCCCTTAGCCAACATGGCTGTGCCAGCTGGGGGATTCTTGGGGTTGTAGTCAAAGAGCGGCTTTCTCAAGTTCCAGAGAAAAATCAAAAGTCAAATCTTTCATTTCCAAAAAAAATAAATTCAAAGAGGTGGTATTTTGTACGTAAGACCTTTAGGAAAGGAGAGGAAAGACTCTTTCAAGCAGGACTGTGGTTTGGGGATGGCAGAGGATAGCTTTCTTTTTACATTTTAAATTTGGGTTTATTTATTTTTATACCTTCTCTTCATCTAAGCCAGGGTGGAATCATCTGACTTTCTTAAATGTCATTGGATTACAGTTCCCATCCTCTTAGTCAGCATAAGTAATGATGAAGATTGCTGGAAGTGGTAATCTGACATTACCTGGAGGGCTGACTGATTCCTGCCCCTAGTTTAAGCAATTAATTTGGTGTAATTTACAATAAACTTTTAACACAGAGACACACACAGTAGCACAGTGTTAACAGTATTTTAAAAACGGATAATTTGCAGTGGAGTAAAAAAAAAGTTCCTGTGAACAAGCTATGCCTTTTTTAAAAAGTACTTAAGAGACTTGAAGTCCACATCTCTTCCTATGTATAACTTCAGAATTTAATCTGAACCTTGCTGGATCAAACCAAAAGTCTACCTAGAATGTATCTACATTGCACCATTAATAGCAGTTTGAGCCTACTTTAACTGCTGTGGAATCCTGGGACTTGTGCTTTGAAGAGCTGCTTTGAATTCTCGAATTTCCTCTCTGGAATGACTGCATTGAAACTCTCTGGCAGAGAATTCTGACTGTGCCACTAAATACCATTTCCGCACTACACTGTTACAGTGCTATTATTTCACTTTCAACATCCTATGGAATCCTGGGTTTTGCAGTTTGGGGGGAAGGATTTGGTATTCTCAGCCAGAGGGCTCTTTGGCCTCAGGAAACTACAAACCCCAGAATTCCACAGGAGCTTGAAAGAGGAATAATAGCATTAGAACAGTGTAAGGCAGAAATGGTTCAAGTCTCAGGATGCTATAAGATGGAGCTATGGCCATTAAAGGTAGAATCCAACTGCTATAGATAGTGCAGCATGGCTAAACCCCTAGTCCAGTCTCCTGCTGTCCGCAATGGCCAACCAGACCCCTTTGGGAAGCCTTCAAACACAAACTCTCCAACTGCCCCAATTTGGCAGGGACAATCCTGATTAGTCCTCTGCCATCCCATATACATGCCTAAAAGTAAATTCAGCACCAAATGTTTTGAGAAAAAGTATTGCCCTAAGAGAGGGTCTCCTTAGAAAGAGTGTCTCCTTAGAATTTGGGGAAATTATAGGAGGCCTATGAGAAGAGAGTAATGGCAGGATCTTTTGACCTATGTATACCAGTCCTAATTGCAGAGAGGCTCTAGTTAACAATAAAAAAAGTATTTTATTTGAATTGACAAACATATGAGAAATCAGACACTCTTAAGAACCACACATATGTGTATGTGTATTGCTAAACATATCCTGTGTCAAATTTATTATGTAAAAAAAATAAGAACACAAGGCTATCAGAAAGTGAGGCGAGAAGGGTTGGATAGAGAGAGATTGGGGTGGAAAGGTTGATAGTTACCAGTCCTGAAGAGAAGGGTTCACAGCAGAGTGGTTCAGACAGCATCTGAGGGTGGCCAGAAGGAGTGGCAGTCTGGGGCACCACATACTACAATTGGCTGGGGTTAAAGGTAGGGTTTTTATACCCCGTTTCACATCCTGAAGGGGCGCGTTGACAAAGCCATAATGGCTTTCCCACCGGATTGACAAAGGGGTCTGGAATGGGCTGATTGCTTCCGGAGTGACAAAACATGGATGGGACTCATGACGGTCTCTTCATCTTCGGTCAGATAGGGTGTATAGGAAAGATCTCCATAGGGTAAGATTAAGGGATTGTCTCTGATTGCTCACCAATCTGGGCAGTTTGTCTTCCATTGTATTCAAAGATGTCAAGAGACTAAAGCAGTGAAGGGATTATCACAAACCCATCAGTGTCAGGTTTTCCACATAATGCTATGTGAACTTTCATGACTCCAAACACATCTCTGGCCAGTGTAACTCTGAACACGCTCTCCGGTCAACATGACCTCAGTTGTGTTCTCCAGTCATTAATAAGTCCAATTTATGAAAATCACGTATCTCATAGGAGGGGTGGTAGGGTACAATAACAATAACGATGCTTTGATCAGACACTGAAAAGAAACCAATATTGATGCTAACAAAGTCTGCAAGGGAAGAGCATTCCAGAAGTGCAAATCCAACAGCTGTCCTGATTTTTTGGCAGGAAGAGTCCTGATGAACCCTCTGTCATCCCACTTTTTCAGTAGGTTTAAGAATGTCCCAGTTCCTGTTGTTGCAGACTGAATACAAAGTGCAAAAGTACCCAGTTTGCGGTCAATAAATGCAGCAGGGGATTGAGGAGAGAGAATCTCATCATTCCCAGTCTGCTGAGGCCAAAGCAAACTGCTTCAGCCTCTCCTACTTTGTGTGTCCTTCCTTATTAATAATTTTGCCATCAAGACCACACTCTGGTGGTACTTGGCCACATGTGTCCCTATTTTCATCTGGAGCAATGTTGGAACGTATTGAAACAAGACAAGAAAGCCTGGGTATAACTGTGAAACATAACTAGGGCTTCGGGTAGGCAACTGCACAAAGTTTGAGGGTCACATAATTTCCCCTTAGCAATAGCAGTTACATTTCTATACCCCTTATCAGGGCAAAGCACTCCCTAAGTGGTTTATAATGTATTTTAGCTAATTGCCCCGAACAAGCTGGGTACTCATTTTGCCGATCTACAGAAGAATGGAAGGCTCAGTCAACCTGGAGCCCTGCAGGATCGAACTCACAATGTTGTGGCTGCAGTACCGGCATTTAACCACTGGGCCAGCCAGACTCTTCTGCACTAGACTCAGCTGCCACTATCTCTTTCCAGGAAGTCTACAGGGCTCCAAAGCCTTCAGAGAAGATGTTGGATTCCTCCTCCAGCCCCATCTTTGTTGCTCCAATGAAGATCATAGCCAGACTTCTGTAAGGAGGATGGAGGAAAAAACCCTGCATCTATGTTTACTCAACAGTACAGTCCTCCCTCCACATTTGCAAGTTTGACCTTCACGAATTTGATTATTTGCAAGGCAGGTGCTTGCCTCCCTACTTCTCCTCATCCCATTCCCTTGCATTCCTCACCCCAGGCTTGCCAGACTTGTGTTTAAAATACCTCCACTGGAAGCATGTTCTCACTCTCACCTGGCTACACGTTCTGCTGTGTAACGGCAGCTGATTGGTCAGATACTCTCTTTGCTCCTACCCCTTGCCTGTTGGAGAAATCTCCATTCTCAAGTTGGCAACTGGAAATAGATAGAACATCAAAAATGATTCTGTCCAGAAATTGTTCTGATAATGTTTAATTACATCATACCCACAATCAGTTTGGCTGTTTGAGTGACAAGTTAGGCTCTGCAGCCACTTTGCTATGGGCACTCCTCACGCCAGGGCAACTCAACCTTCTTTTTAAATCAATGTCAGCTGTTGGTCCTGAGCTGTAAATGACTCATCTCCTGAACTGGACCGATAAGGGCCTCCTGGTGGTATGGATCCCGCTGGGTTTACTTGTGCTGAAGCCAATGGAAGAAGGGAGTTGTGACTCAGAATCACAGCTTGGGAAAAACAGTTTAATTTTTGAACTACAAATCCCAGAACTACTGAGCAAAGATCGCTACTGTAGCCCTCAAAGCCAACTTTCTGAAGTTCTGCGAAGGATGCAGTCCAACACTCACTTACTTGATAGTAAGCCCCATTGAACTCAGATTGCTGGCACTGATGGTTGACTCTCAAGTTCTTGCTATTGCGTACCCTCCAACATTTTGCAAATGAAGACCAGGACTTGTGTGGCCAAGCAACATCAGAGCATGGTCAAACTGGCGAAAGTTCTTAATGGTGAAGAACACACAAGTTAGGAGGGGCTGCAGATGTTTGCTTTTGCCTGAGCCTACTGGGAAGGGGAAGGTTCTGCTCCCGCCTCTCTCTCCTCTTCCCTCTGCTGAGTTAATGGAGTGCAAACTGCTATTGCATCCTGACCTCAATTCACAGCATTTGAAGTAGGCTGAGGACAAAGGGGAAGCACAGGAGGGGGGGAGAGAAAGTGGGTGCGGAGGGGGGTAGACCTGCTTATTCCTTTTCCCAGACTGGAGATGGCAGCTCCCTTCCCAACTTGCTTTAGCACTCTCTCCCCCCACCCCGGCTCTTATAAGCCATTTCCGCACTACGCTCTTATAGTGCGATTAATCCACTTTCAACATCTTACGGAATCCTGGGGTTTGCAGTTTAGGGAGGGGCCAGCCGAAGAACTACAGGGGGCCCTCTGTATCTGTGCAGGTTCAATTCCAGATCTCCCTGTGAATTGCAAAAATACGAATGCTCGTGTCCCACGTCATTAAATGGCAGTGACATGTGCACAGATGCTTCAGCGCAGCCATGCTCATGTCACCCCCATTTTAGGTAGAGGACACCAGTGATGTAGGCTCGAGTCGATAGACTCGGACTCGACTCAGCCATAAACGATACACTGAGTTGACTCGAGACTTGTATATTTTTAATGACTGACTTGCTGCCCTTGGTTCAGTAACATAATGCATTCACCCAGAAACCCTGTGACTTTGAACAACGCTTCCATCTCTTTTTGCCTGCTAGTCACATGGCAATCTCTCTCAAGCCCAAAGGGTGGGTGCATTTCTAAGGGTTAGGCAGTGGGCCTGAGCAGGTTTGAGGTCTGCTCAGCAGCCTGTCCCTGCTGCATATCAGAGGAGCCTTCTAAAATGTTTCTTAAGAGCAAAAGACAAGATTCGTCTCCAGAGTGCAGGGTGCATTTCTCAGAGGGGAACAGCAAATGTGTAAGACAACGGGCTTGAGGAGGAAAGATCCTTCCTTCTAAAGCTTTTGAATCTTCAGTAATGAGAAGTAAGATAGGATTCTATTCCCTGCTTCCAAAGCTGCAGATGGCAAAATTGCAAATGTGGAGAGCCGACTCTGCTTAAATTGTTAAAAACTGAATTTATTTCACTCTATCCATTAATTCTGAAATTTTGGTTGGGGTAAAAAGTTGGCTTTAAAGTATAGTATCTTCTATTTTTTTGTAGTTGCATCAATAGGAGTATAGTGTTTAGGTCAAGGTGAGTGATAGTACCCCTCTATTCTGCTTTGGTCAAATCCTACCTGGAATATTGTGTCCAGTTCTGGGCACCACAGTTCAGGAAGGATATTCACAAGCTGGAACACGTCTAGAGGATGGAGATCAAAATGGTAAAAGTCCTGGAAACCATGAAGCCCTGTGAGGGGTGGCTTAGGAAGTGGGGTATATTTAGCCTGGAGAAGAGAAGGTTAAGAGGCGATATAACAGCTATGTTCATATATTTGAAGGGATGTCACATGGAGGATGGAGCAAGTCTGTTCTGTGCTGCTCCAGAGACTAAGACATGGAGCAAATTCCTTTACTTTAGCAGGTCTTCTCTAGTGAGGAGTTGCAATTGGATTTAGGGCTTAGTGAGCAGTCATGATACGGAGGAAATTATATCACTGTCAGTAGATCTTAGGAATTATTCATGAAAACTAAATGTATTATCTCCCCAACTTGTTCAGATCTTCAACGTGTTTAAAAATTCATTACTTTAAGTGTTAATTGCTGCTGCTGATGCTTTTGTCTATTGATTGATCATTCTCATAAATTGATCCTGACCGCTTCTGTCATTTGAAATCTTTTTTAAAATTAACAACTAAATAAATTAATTAAGAAGCTAAGTAAATAATTGAATTTTCTAAAAAACTTCCTGAACTCCCTTAACTCTGAAATGTGTCCAGAGGAGGCCGACCAAAATGGTAGAAAGCCTGGAAAGCATGAAGCTCTATGAGGAATGGCCGAGAGAGCTGGGTATGTTTAGCCAGAGGACAGACGGTTAAGAGGGGGCATGATAGCTATATTTAAATATTTGGAGGGAAATTTTATGGAGGATGGGGGCAAGCTTGTTTTCTGCTGCCCGAGAGTCTAGGGCCCTTTCTGCACCTTACCTTTTTTTGGCGCTGGGGTGCGGGGATCGTGAGAGCAGCCTTCAGCAAGAGGCTCTCGCATCCCCCTTGCTTCAGCTCTGCGCGAGCTGCCTGCTCCCAAGCAGGCAGCATGAGAGCCCTGCCTCTTCCTTCCACAGTGCAGCCTGGGACCTTCCCAGGCTGAGCTGGGGCAGGAAGCGCGACCGCCGTGGCTCCGGAGGCTCTACAAGCACAGCAAGTGCGCGCAGGGCCCTGGAGCAATGCCCGGTTGTGCACCATTTTCAGCTAAAAGCCGAAAATGAAAAAGTACGCGAGCGGTGCCTGCCCTATCCTGGAGCGTCGCGCAATTGTGAGTGTGTCATGCAGATCGCTCCTCACAATCGTGCAATGCTCCAGGGGCCCTTTCGCATGGCAAATACCATGCGAAAAGGGCCTAGGACATGGAACAGTGGATTCAAACTACAGGAAAAAAGATTCCACCTAAACATTAGGAAGAACTTTATAAGTTAACATTCCAAAATAAGGTGGGCAAAGAAGTGACTGGTGAGGGCCATAAATCCATGTATAACACCACCTCCCTAATAGTTCCCAGGACTACACACTTTCCTCCATCCTTGACTGGTTTGACCCGATCACATATTTCTTGCCCTTGATCTGATAGATACCAGGTTCTCAAAACAATGGGTTCATTTCATTTTTGCCCTTATCTGTTCTTTCCACCTTACCAGATACATTGTTGCAAAGAGCAATTAGCAATAGACACTTTGCAACAACCCTAGCAAATCCTAGCATCGATACATTGTTGCAAGGATCACTTAGCAATAGATACTTTGTAACAATTAGAACAAAGCCTAGAAGTGATATAATAGTATCTCCTTATGCAATGATTGAAAAACATTTGTCCCTATACAATAGATAATTGCCAATAATCAATAATATTTATTACTAAAAGAGAAAGTCAAGAAGTTGAGAAAAGGACTATGGAATATTAAAGGATGAACTATCTTTTAATATTCCTTGTAATTCTCTATCTATTTCAGTAATCTGTTTTGGAGAGGGAAGAAAACTTAAATTGTATAAAAGTAAAAGGCAGATAATTAACGTAGTTAAGAAATAATGATAATAATAAAAATTATAAGTGAGAAAATAGAGGAATCACTCATTTGCAGATACAAACCTAGCAAAGGGAAGTAGGAAGTGGATTCGTATATTAGATTATTATAAACCTGTTTAAGTGTTAAATCAAATATAAAGGATAATAAAAATGGTAAGATTGTAAAGAAATCAGTACAAGTCTATTTATATTAAATTAGTAGAAGTTTTATCTAAAGAGATTATGATGTAGACTCCATTTATAATGTACAGATTATTGAAAAATAATCTTTATATTTACATTATTGTATATTCATATTTTATATTTATATTATATTTGTATATATTTGTAATTGGTCATGTAAAGTAGTCAGATGGTCTATGGCTATCTTTATTTGTCATTGTTTTCACTATATTCTTTCTTTTTTCTAAGAAAAAAATCATTTAAAAAAACATTTGCCCAAATACATATCCAGCAGACCATAATAATTTCTGATGGCAGGAGCTTCACAACCTGACAATGACCAAGGATCTTGGAGTTTCTCATTCATGTGTGTGTGTAGCATGTTGTGTGCAACATCACCATAAGCCAAAGTTAACGTGACAGCAAACAACAAATTAAACAGCATCCAGAGTTGTTCCCAACTGGTCATTCAAATACATACTGAGACAGAACATATTTCCCTAGTTGGAAATTAAGTGTATTTGTGAATTGCAACACTTGACTTTATTAACCTTTGCAAAATGTAGTACACTGCACAACCAGCTAAAGGGCTCTCTGCCTGACTGGAGTTTTGCAGGTAGCCATCTCTCTTGCCTGGAGCTGATGTCATTGAAGCTGGAAAATCTGAATGCCTGCTTGTTGTCTAGAAGTGACCCACCAAAACTGGGGACTTTGGGCAGTGCCCTGAGAGCTGGCAACCCGGGGTAACATTGCTACTTCCATGCACCAACTGCCAGTCAAAGAGGCTATAACGTACAAGGTAGATTCATCAGCACTCAGCATTCTCATTATTAGTCACTTTCCGCACCTCACTTTCTTCCGGCGTTGGGGTGCAGGGATCGCGTGAGCAGCCTCCGGTGAGAGGCTCTCGCGTCTGGGGTCCTTCAGCTCCATACGAGCTGCCTGTTCGCACGAGAGCCCTGCCTCTTGCTTCCGCAGCGCAGCCTGGGAATTTCCCAGGCTGCGCTGGGGCAGGAAGCGCGGCCGGTGCGGCTCTGGAAGCTCCACACGCCAGGTAAGTGCGCGCAGGGCCCGGGAGCAATGTGCAATCACACGCCATTTTCAGCTTCCGGCCCCTGAAGCATCATGCGATTGTGAGTGCATCGTGCAGATCGCTCCTCACAATCGTGCAACACTCCAGGCGCCCTTTCACATGGCAAATGCCATGCAAAAAGGGCCTTAGTCCTTGGAACTGTGTGTTATTGGTCGAAGGTGCCCTCAGAACTTGTATCAATTTATGTCATACTAAAGTGCCTTTTTCCTGTGACTGTGGGGCAGTTTTATGTGGTCGGTCTAGGATTAAACGATTACTAAAATATCAAATCCACCCTTGAATAATGCACAGCTGAGAGAATATTCTGAAGATTCGATCTGTGGAGATGTCTTGTGCCAGAGCAAATTAAGGAACTGTCAAAAGCTATTAGCCATGGTTTCATTCTCCTCACAGTGAAATGTGGCTTTTATTAACTTAACCATCTGACTGAGAATTACAAAAGGTCAGCCCTGCCGCACCTGTTTAATGCAGCAATAAGGCATTTAATTGAAGGGGGAAAGTGGGTTAATTTTAAAGGAATTGATAGTGAAAACCACAATGAGAGACAGTTCTGGAGACCAAAAGAGACACGATGCCAGAAATACGTGACTGCATCTGATGAAGGCTCCAAATTTAATTTAACTAGTAAACTCCCTTCTACTCAAGATCACCATTTCACCCCAAAGTTACTGTTAATTCCAGTAGGAAAAAAATAGTAGAGGTACAGTACTTTGTACATAGTATACATTTACCGTACTAGTAAATACGGAAGCGTTAGACCCTCAGTGGGGTGACACTTTTTATAACAGCGCCTACAAAGACGCCGAAATGCAGGCAGTCATGTTGATCTACAACAATTTCTACTGGTTTTTATCATTACCAGGAGTAGGCCTTTTGTCAACCTAATGGCTCTTGTCAACTCAAAACCAAGCTGCTCCAAAACACATTGCATTTCAACAGGGATAGCACAAAACAGGACATTGCTGTTGGGAAAATAATTTTATTTTACTGTATTTTATTTTATTTTTAGATTTTTTTCCAAAGAAGATTAAGACTACTTTATTTCTCTGATACGTCCTGTATTTGGGGGTGGGATGAACTGGTTGTTGCTCACCTTCTGCTTACAAATAGCAATTACTCTGCTGGTGAGATACATTACTATCTCTCACATTCCTCAATAGTTAGTTTTCTAAATTGGATGTTTGCAGGTGGAGCAACAAGTTATTTCTACCTACAGATTGTAATTCATCAGTCAGCAAAACAGTAGGTGGCTTTCTAGTTCCTTCCAGCTGATAGAGGCCAGAATCCTTTTGGTGTGTTATAAATGCATACCTTCTCCTACAGAAGCTGTTGGACATACTAATGATGCACAACATCTGTATTCAGTTCAAAGTTATGGAAGTGGAGTTGCACATATGCAATGTGCAATGCACATTATGCATGGATCTATGTTGGGAGTTAGGGTTTCCCAGTGTGTTAGCCCTTTGGGGAAATTCTATGAAAGGCTAAAGCTGTTAGGAATTAGCCTTCTTTTAGCAGAGTTGCAGAAAAAGCATGTCCCAATCTCTGTGTGGCTTCCTGAACTGAGACTGACTTAGAAAGCAAAACAAGGCAGGCAGTTTCAGGTTCCAAACTTAAAAGATTTACTAATAAACTTTACAATTACATATGCATTGAGAAACTACATCCTAACTAACTAACAAAAGGATTAGAGAAGATAATAGCTTCATTCTTAATTCACCAAGTTCTTGATGGAGAGGCTAGCATAGCAGCGAGAAGATGCTAGAAGCAAGATTGCAAGGTGGGAAAAAAAGAGCGAAAGGTGTGGTCTTTTGTGTAAGGCCAATGACAGACTCCAGGGTGTATCCTCGGTCATATGGTCCAGATACCATAGTCAATCATTTTAAATAACATAGTGCAACAGTTGAGAGGAGACTTTAGGTCAGAGGCCAGAGGGCTTTTACATGCAAAGGAAAATTAATCCTATGCTAGCTAAGCCCAATTTGTCCTAGGACGAGGGGAGAGGGGAGACAATGCTAGAATTTCCCAACAATCCACCTTGCACATTTGGGCGTGCATGTTGCACATTGGCTGTCATGGTTCAGTTCCACAACACTGCCATTCAACACCAAATCTGCTTGGCACAATTCCTGCTTAGTACTGCCTGTGCAGATGTGGTGATTTATGCACAGCTGACATAACCCTGACTCAGGATCTCAGCCAGAAGAAATACATTCAGCTATGACCCAACTGTGACAAGTTTTCCCCAGACACCACTGCCTTGTCACCACAAAGTGTCTCTTAAGATGCATAGCCAGAGTGCAGCTGGGTTCATGAATTTGAAAGAAAGAACAATGTAGAGTTGCCAGACCATAATTGCTCCAGGCTTTGAAGTTTCTGGCTCAAAACCTGAGACGTTGCGATGGCCTCTGGTGATGGTATTCATTAAGGTCCTTCTCACACCGTGCTGTTATACCAAGTTATACCATTTGAAAACTGCTTCAGCTATAGGTTCTTGTGGGTTTTCTGAGTTTTGAGGCCATGTTCTATTAGTATTTTCTCCTGACGTTTCGCCCTCATCTGTGGCTGGCATCTTCGGAGGATCTGGTGGCATGGAAGTGAAACAGAGTATATATACTTGTACAGTCCCTTGGGTGGGAGGGAGCAATTTGCATGTGTTACAGTTGGCCTGTTGTTAAATGGGACGTCCCCCAGGGTTGTATTGTTAATCAGGGGATATTCATAACAGTGCAAAAATCAGCAGTAGCAGAACATGTTATAAACCAGCCTGGACACAGATGCTTTTTAATCAAAAAAGATCATACAGGAAAACCAAATTTAAAAACTAGAGAAGAGCTCAAAAAGGAAGGAATCGAATTGAACCGGTTCTCCTATTGACAATTACACGAGAGATTCCAGATAGACTTGAAATTACAAGGATTCGAAATAGAAAAAGAAACAAACCCAATAATTAAACTTCTGTTGGAAGATCCACCACACTTAATGGCAAAATTGTACAAGAATTTATTACTTTACGACAAAGAAGAAGAAACAGTTAAAGAGCGAATGATAAAGTGGGCACAGAACACTGGACACACAATACAGTCGAACCAATGGGAAACAAGTTGGAGAAGAACCATGAAATTTACGACAGCACAAAACTTAAAAGAAAACTATTTTAAAATCTTTCACAGGTGGTACATGACTCCTGAAAAAATACAATGAATATATAAACATGGAACAGGAAGGTGTTGGAAATGTGGCACGCAGAGCGGTACAATATACCATATGTGGTGGACCTGTTCAAAGACAAGAAAATACTGGAAAGAAATACATCAAAAGATAGAAAAAAATCTCCATACTCAATTTACCATGTCTCCAGAAATTTACTTATTAAATATATTAGAGGGAATAGATAACCAAATTAACAAGAAACACTGGAGAATTATATTATATATGGTGAGAGCAGCAAGAATAGAATATGCAAAACTCTGGAAAAAGGAAGATGTTCCCCAAATTGAACAACGGTTACAAAGTATACAGGACATGAAAATAGCAGATGTTCTATCACAGAAATTAAAAAACCAAATAGAAGAAGATATAAAAGATGAGTGGGCTCCAATAGAAAATTACCTCCAACAAATAGTTTGGGGAAAAAAATGCTAATTACAGCAAACAAATAAAAATTATTCAAGAAAAGAATGACAGGGGGAAATACAATAGCATATTCTAAAGGGTTGTGAGAAAATAAATATTAAAG
Source organism: Cyclura pinguis (assembly GCA_030412105.1). Lineage (NCBI taxonomy): Eukaryota > Metazoa > Chordata > Lepidosauria > Squamata > Iguanidae > Cyclura > Cyclura pinguis. The sequence continues at coordinate 6,095,798 of CM059601.1, forward strand.
AAATAACGTTAATGTATGAATGTATTAATGTTACTGGGTAGAATATCTCAAAATATAAGGATCTGGAACAAATGATGGTAAAGGACAGCTATAGAAGTACATAAATAAGTGGTAACATTTATGATAATACTAAGATTTTCAGTGGAAATTTAGGAAGAAAGGAAAATACAGTAATCGCTCATATAAATGTATAAATCTGTGATAGAGAAATTGTTTTAAACTTATGTTTTGTATAATAATAATAATAATAATAATAATAATAATAATAATAAGGAAAGCACAGAAATTCTGGATCGTTCTGACAACTACTGTGTCAGACTGCACAGAGAGGCCACTGAAATCCATAAACACACGGACAAGTTCAACAGGGAAGAAGAAACTCGGAAAGTAAACAAGATTTGGCTACCAGTGCTGAAGAACACTAAAATCAAGACTCAAAAATATGCCAACGAACACCCCCCAGACTCTGGGGGTCCCTCTACAAGAAACAATTCAATGGATGGCTAGTGTAAGTAATGCACTGTTATGCATATCCCCTGACTACCAATAAAACCCTGGGGGAGAACCCATTTAACTACAGGCCATCACACAGGCCGACAGTAACACATGCAGATTGCTCTTTCCCACCTGGGGACCACACAAGTATATATACTCTGTCTCACTTCCATGCCACCAAATCCTCTGAAAATGCCAGCCAGAGATGCAGGCGAAATGTCAGGAGAAAATACTAATAGAACACGGCCTCAAAGCCCGGAAAACCCACAACAACCTATGGATTCCGGCCGTGAAAGCCTTCGACTTTACATGCTTCAGCTATACTCGCAATGACAGCCGATTGCTGATGCTGTGGATCACACCCTTGCAACATTTGTGTTGTAACAGTGTGATTTACCAGATTTTTTCCCCCCCACCAGCACTAACCCTGTTATCACGACTCCATTTGCCCCACCTCGTATTTTGCGATTGGTTTGCCTGTTGGGATAAACTGGGGGACAGTTTGCCATGCTTTCCCAGGATAGCACAGAGCTGGGACAAATCCTGCCGTGCTGCCAGGCAGAGAGAAATAAACAAACTTTGATAAAAGGGAACGCCTCCCCAGAGGGCAGACAGGCTCCCTTTATTGTTAGCATGTAGGTTTTACAGGTACCAAAGATGCCCAGTAATCTCAGTAACACAATACTCAGTAAGCTTTCCAGCACAGTTTGGCTTACTTCTTCTTTTTCTTTGCCTTTGACTTCCCCAGGCCACAAAACAAAGCAAATGCAACTTCAAGAGGTCCTTGGTCCTCACAGACATCTGGCTGCAACTGATTAGGAACATTTATCTAACGGAGAACAATGGCAACAGTTAACACAACCCCACGTGGTGGGAATTACAGGCAGGGGCCATTTCCACACATTTCTGCACTAGACATGGGCCATTTCCGCAAGGGCCCCTCCCTAAACTGCAAATCCCAGGATTCCCTAGGATGTTGAAAGTGGAATAATAGCACTATAGCAGCCTAGCGCGGAAATGGCCAAACAAAATCATGGCTTACAAGTGACCTCCAAAATAGCTTTAGAAACCATGGTTTAATTACCATAGTGTAGGCAAATGCTGCCTTGCTGTTACATCTGAATTAGCAAACCTTGATTAGGGACATTGATTTGTCTCCACAATCTGGTCTCTCAGACAACATTTGGGGATTCTCAGGGAGGGCAGGGTAACAGGGAATGAGCACAACCTAGTTTGCCTGCATGTGTGGAATATCAATCATGGTTTGGAGTATAACCCTTTTTCTTTTTCTGCAACCCACAGTTTGGTGCAGATGAAATGTTACTTTTTTGGGCTTTACTGCCCATGGTGGGTGGAGGATTCTGGGAGGTGTGCTAAAAAAAGAAAAAGAAACATTCTAAAGCTCTAGGTTGAAATTACATCTGAATCATCCTTTAAAATTCCCAATTTAAAAAATAATAATCTTTTAAAGCTGGGTTTATTGCCTGCTTCAAGGATCCTGATCAGAAAGCTCTGATTAAAAAGCTCCTTTATTCATAATCTGGTTCTCCAAAGGTGATCTTTACTTTGCTTCAGAGACTGAGGTCTGGTTAATATGTCATTTTATCATCCACTATTGACTTGAAACTGCCTTTGATCCAAGCGCTTAGCCAATTCTTTGACACTCACAAGAGTCTGTTTCTGGATGGAGAAGAAAGGTCAGGAGCTTTTCTTGGGGGAAAAAGACTTGTTTTATTATGTGATAAAATCAGCACAGCAGGTTAGCCGTAGTTAAAAGTTTGGGGCATTCTTTATTCCTGTGAAGTAAGAAAAGTGGTTTATGTATCTTGGGAGTCATAGAAGCAGGGGGTGAGGGGACGACTCAATTTAGCCCAAACTGGTAACATAGCCAAGATCACACATACAAACAAGCTGATCTCTATATTGGAGGAAGCTATAATGAACTGTGTCATAGGCTATTTCTGCACTAGATTGTTATAGTGCTATTATTCCGCTTTCAACGTCCTATGGAATTCTGGGCTTTGAAGTTTAGGGAGGGGCATTTAGAATTCTCAACCAGAATTTCACCCACGACCGAGTGGGGATTTCAACCCTGGTCTCTGGGGTCCCTTTGAGTCCCCTTCCTAAACTGCAAACCTCAAGAGTCCATAGGATGTTGAAAGCGGAACAATAGCACTTTAACAGTCTAGTGCAGAAATGGCCTCAGAATCGGAGAGTTGAAAGGAACCACAAGGGCCATCTAGTCCAACCCTTCCAGGGCTGTATCCCTGAAGGAGCTCCAAAAAAGGTTCCCCACTGTGCACAAATTTGAGCTATTCTAGGAATGGTGTTATAGAAACTGAATGAATAAATATTAAATGGTCACAGATTTTGTATCCAGGGATTCAATCAACCACGGCTTGAAATATTAAAAAAAAAAATAATCCAAAAGGCAAATTTAGATTTTGCCATTTTATATAAGGGAGGCTATTTTATTACACCATTGCACATAATGCGACTTGATCATCCGTGAATGTTGCTATCTGTGGAGGCTCTTGGAACCAAATCTTAGTGGACACTGAGGGCCCACCATACAGAGTTCAACAGACTCTGGCACAAAGATGTTCATGTATGAACCTATTTTAGAGACTAGCAGCTTGATCCTGTGCATACATACCTTCCAACCAGAGGCATATCTAGGGTGGGACAGGTAAGGTACATGCCCTGGGCACCAGTGGCAGGAGGGGTGCAAAAAAACCATACCAGAAGATTTAGCAGTGGAGAAGGAGAAGAAGAAAGTGGCCACAGAGGTAGGAGCACAACTTTCACACTTGCCCAAGGCGCTGTTTATGCTAGATACTGTTACTCTGATTTCTGGGGTCCCTTGGGGGACACCTCACTGTGCTCCATGTGGTGGGGAATGGAAACTAGTCAGAGCACAAGCAATAGCAATGCAAGAGGCAGGGTAACTTAGCGGGGTCTTTTTACCCAGTTTTTATGGGGTCAGCCCAAGCCAAAAACCAAACGAAGATGTCCAATAAATGATTTTATTGAATGAAAGTCTCACGTGCCAACGCAATCACTCACACACTCACTCAAGTCCTATTAAGAAGCAAAAGAGAGGAAACTGGATAAGGGAGAATTGAAGGGGTTGTAGCTGGGGTAATACTGCACCTTTTCCTGAAGTCCTTGGTCTGGGAAAAACAGAGCAGAGAAGTGGGGCTCAGCACGGAACGGGCTGAGGGGATTACTCAACGGATGGAGAAACGGTCTGCTGTTCTCAAAACTCTCAAAAACTGGGACTATTTGTATGGGAAAAAGTACCTGGAGAGCTAATCCTTTCCTGGGGAGAACAATGAGTGTTGCAACAAGAGAGAAACTCCACTATGGTAACTTCCTTTGCATGATGAGATTACAAGGTGTTGCCAAAGTCTCAGGATCTTAAATGGTCCTTTCCTGATAGGATTTTGCTCAACTTGGGGCAAACACACTAATCCCCTCAAGTCGGCTTCTCAGGGGCTGAGGACCCTTTGTCTACTGTGGGCTTGCACAGCTTGAGGTCTCCTGGGGCTATGTGACGGGGGATTGTACTGGCCTGACCTGGTTTTCGATCATTCGATCGTTGCTGCCCGCATGCCCACCTCTCAGGCACATGGAATCACACTTTAATATCAAAATTGTAGACCCCGGGACAGGGTTTTCCAGTGGGGTAACAATACACCTCTGCTTCCAACTGGCCTGATTTGGCAAAAATAGTTCCAATTACTTATCTGCCATCCCATTTTTTCAGTTGCTTTTAAAATGTCCCAGTGTCTTTCTCCTCGTCCTACTTTCCCTTTTGTCCTCAGCTTACTTCAAAGGCTACCAACTGAGTTCAAAGAGCAAAAAGAATTTGCACTTAATTTAATCAACAGCATGGGAGAGGAGAGGAGAGGAGAGGACGGGGCAGAGTCTTGCTCTTTCCAACAGACTCAGACAAAAGCAGGCTGCAGCATCTCCTAAACGGTCTTTCCTTCTTCCTTAATAATTTGAAAGAAGAAGAAGGAAGCTATACCTTTCTTTCTTCAGCCCTGGGTGCCAAGTCAGAGAGAGGCCTGGAGCAATCGAACCATGTGAACCACTGATAATCTGCCCTTGCCACAGCTAAAGTACTCCTGACAAATGGCTATCCAAGTTGTTTAAAGACCTCTGAAGCAGAGTCCACTGGAGCGAACTGCCTTTTTATTTGGGGAAGTACCACAGCAGTCATAAGGTCTGATGTTCAATCCCAGACATCTCAAAACTCAGGTAAATGGGTTAGGAAGTTGGTGCTCTCCTGGGCCAGAATTTGGAAATTTTCAACTCTAAGATCCTACCCTGGACAGTAGCTTCACCTGTGCAGTTCCATGTCTTTTCTTCTTCCCCAGAGGGGCTACTGCTGCTTCTTTGCAGTAGGGAGAGGAGAGAGGGGAGGGGCAACTGAGTTGATGAAAACGTGGCTGGTCTTGGTTCCGAGGGGAAGGAATAGGAGGGCGCACTCCATCTGTGAGCACACTCTCATTTCTATCCTCTCTGAGCCAGGATCAGTTCCTTCTTCTTTGTCTCCATTGCCTCCTCCCAACCTCCCCTGCCTATCAGAAAGAAGTAACCCTACTCAGGGCTTGACACATGCCTGAGCGGGAGACATTTTGTGATGGATCACAAGGACAAGAAAAGAGCCTCATGTGCCACATCCAAAAAGGACACAGAATCATAGAGCTGGAAGAGACCACAAAGATCATTCACATTCTGCCATGCAGGAGTACACAAGGAATATGCACTCTCAGTAGATGGCTATTCAGCCTCTGTTGAAAAGCTTTCAAAGAAAGAGATTCCACCAGGCTCTGAGGCAGCATATTCCACCATGAAACTGATTTTACCATCAGGAAGTTCCTCCTAATGTTTAAGTGCAATCTCTTTTCCAGTTGTTGGAAGCCCCTGCTCCATGTCCTGGTCTCTGGAGCACAGAAAGCAAACTTGCTCCATCTTCCATATGACATCCCTTCAAATATTTAAACATGGCTTTCATGTCACCTCTTAACCATCTCTCCTCCAGGCTAAACCTATCCAGCTCCCTAAGCCACTCCTCAGACGGCATAGTTTCCAGACCTCTTACCATTTTGGTTGTTCTCCTCTGGGCACGTTCCAGCACGTCAATATCCTTCTTGAACCACAACGCCCAGAACTGGACACGATATTCCAGGTGGGGTCTGTAATAATGGGCTCTTCCCATCATCTAGGCAACAGAGCTGAAGGGGGATAGGTCTCTCTCTCTCTCCAGGTAAACAAGGGGTTCATGAGGTGTTGGGTTAAGTTACATTTATCGGGGGTCAGCATCACGGAAAGACCTCAGAGTTCACAAGAGGCAATTGCCCGCTCAGCAAGAGCAGATGGAGGAAAAGGTGGGAAGCTCTTGAGATGCTTCAGTCAAGAAGTTTTAAAAAGGTCTGAGAGACCACGAGGCAGAGAGAGAGAAAGGAACATCAACCACAGACAGAAGGGTGGTTGCAGGTTGGGCCAAATGGGTCAGAACTCCTGGCTTCCTCCCTCGACACCATCCCAGCATCTGCGTAACAATGTGAGTAGATTAGGAATGTTGTTAGCTAGTTGTGTTGAGGTTTTTTGTTCTTTTAAATCTCTGGCTGAAACCACTGAGGCTTCTCTGTAACGTTGCAACTGCTAAGTAACGCCTGAAGGAAGGCGCCTTCGTGTATAAGATACCTTTTGTCATTTTATTGCCTGTTTAGAATGAAACTCTTTCCAACAAATAGACTGAAAAACGCTAATTACGCTAAACATATAAAAATTATTCCAGAAAAGAGTGATAGGGGAAATACATTAGTATATCTTAGCGGGTTCTGAGAAAATATATATTAAAAATAACATTAACGTATGAATGCATTAACATTAATGTATGAATGTATGAATGTTATTTAGTAGAATATCTAAAATATAACGATCTGGAACAAATGTTAGTAAAGGATGATTACAGAAGTACGTAAATGATTGGTAACATTTATGATAATACTAAGATTTTAGGTAGAAGTATAGGAAGAAAAGAACATACAGTAATCTTTCATGTAAATATATAAATCTGTGATGGAGAAATTGTTTTAAATATATGCTTTGTGTAATAATAATAATAATAATAATAATAATAATAATAATAATAATAATAATAGGAGTATGGTGTCTAGATCGAGGGAGTTACTGGTACCACTCTACTCTGCTTTGGTTAGACCTCATTTTGAATACTGTGTCCAGTTCTGGGCACCCCAATTCAAGAAGGACGTGGTCAAGCTGGAGCAGGTCCAGAGGAGGGCGACCAAAATGGTGAGGGGCCTGGAAGCCAAGCCCTATGAGGATAGACTTAGAGAGCTGGGTATGTTCAGTCTGCAGAAGAGAAGGTTAAGAGGGGACATGATAGCCATGTTTAAATATTTGAAGGGATGCCATGTAGAGGAGGGAGAGGGCTTGTTTTCTGCCGCTCCAGAGACCAGGTCAAGGAGCAATGGATTCAAGCTGCAGGAAAGGAGATTCCACCTGAACCTCAGGAAGAACTTCCTGACGGTCAGTGCTGTCCGGCAGTGGATTCTGGTGCCTCGGAGTGTGGTGGAGTCTCCTTCTTTGGAGGTTTTTAAGCAGAGGCTGGATGGCCATCTGTCGGGAGTGCTTTGAGGGTGTTCCTGCATGGCAGGGGGTTGGACTGGGTGGCCCGTGTGGTCTCTTCCAACTCTACATTTCTATGATTCTATGATTTAATAATAATAATAATAGTAGTAGAGAACTTCTTTGTCCACACTGTCCCTCCCACAGGCCTGTTGGTTGTGCTTGCAGACTGAATTTGGCCTTTGAATTCAGAGAGTATTTCCCGAGTGGCTTCCTACTGAGTCACTACAGAAAGGGGAGTTAAAAATCAGTAGATCGGGGCAGCTAGATTTCCAAGGGCAAGGGGGAGTTCCCATCTCCTACGTGGGGGCCGGAGTCAGCATTGAGTGGGAGACTAAGTAGGCATTGAGTGGGAGAAGCACGTCTAGGGCAGGGTTATGTGCCTTGGGTGCCAGTAGAGAAACAAATAAGCTGTGCTGAAAGATTTAGTGGAGGAGTAGGAAGAGAAAGGAGCCCCAGAATTGGTCGCGCAACTTCCACGCTTGCCCTAGGCACTGTTTACCCCAGGTACGCCTCTGCTAGAATGGCATCGGCTTTTTCATTGCACATTCAGTTGTGCGTTCTCGGATGGATCTTAACCACTCATCAGAGCTTTTAGTGTCGCTTGTTTCATTGTGAAGACGTCCATGCTCCATCCCCATTGCACAAAGTCATAATAATCAGCCTCATGCGGAGATAGGCAGTTGTGTGCATGTTGTGGGTATTCCACAGAAGGTTGCGATGGTGCAAACACCACTTAACTATAATTCACACTAGGCAAGCATGTGGTAGGATCCCAAGCCTTCTGTATTAAAGTGGAATTGAGATTGCATCACAGTTTCTGTTAAAATGTCACTTTCTTCTCACTGGACATAAATCCTTCTCTCCCTGCATTCAACAACTCTCATTCTGTCGCCACCAATTTTGGTCATTCATACATAGTGTTCCTTCAATAGGCAAGTGAGATTTTTGTTTCTAGACTTGGGGGAAGGACTTAGGAATGTCATAACCTCCAAAGGACCAGCAAAAAACATATTTTTCACACAACTGAAAAGACACTACACTACAGTACATAATTGAAAATGGAGGTATACAGAAAACAACAGCACACCAGGGCAAACAAGGCACTTGACACTCCTCACAGCTAATACAATAAACTGTTCCCTGAAAAACATTCTATGAATGGAGAACTTGGTCCATAAAAAAACCCCTCCTCTGTTAAATTCCTAAAGGTCAGCCGTCAATTTTTAAACAACTATAGAAAGCCATTTCTGGCCCTTTCTATTTCAAAATCAGCACACACGCACCCAAAAAAGCAACCTAATATCCCTGATACTGGTAGTTTTCAGATCAATTTGTAGAAGTGTTTTCTGAGTACAGGTTAAGCATCCCTTATGCAAACATCAGAAATGCTCCAAGCTCTGAAACTTTTTGGAAACCAGAACCCATTCTTCCTGTATGGAAATTGAGGGAATTGCAGAGATACATAGTCTCAAGGAAACCTCCATAATTCCTGCATGTTCCCTGCAGGAAGAAGGCCAAGAGGAGGAAAACTGAAGAAAGAGTGGTCCCCGTTTTGAAAGTACATTGTATAGTCTCATTGCTGTTGTTGTCGTCCTGTGCCTTCAAGTTATTTCCAGCTTATGGTGACTCTATGGTGAACCTTGTCAAAACGTGGAGATCTGGGTCAAGCCAGGGCTATGACAAATCAGGTCTGCTTTGAATTCTCCCTTCCCAGAGAAGCAGCACCCTTCTATATTTTTGTTCCCCTCTGGCTCCCTCTCCACATTTATATCTCTCTACTGCTTTCTCTAAATCCACACCCTTGCAGATATAGGGCACAGTGTGTCTTAGTTAATCCCAATGAACGTGTCACTGGTGGTAGCATGTGTGATTGATCCAGATTCAAAAGACACTCTATTGAGATTGCTCTTTCCGAAAATACAACAGAATCTTTATTGAACAAACTGTCAAGAGAAAAGGTGGTTGCTAAATTTAAGGTTACCAAACATCAACACCCTTTAGCTCTAAATCCAGCATATATTCTCCAACTTTTTACTCTCTTTCACTCTTCCCTTCCTCTCTCTTCACAACTCAGATGAACCTCAAGAAGAACTTCCTGACGGTCAGGGCTGTCCGGCAGTGGAATATGCTGCCTCGGAGTGTGGTAGAGTCTCCTTCTTTGGAGGTTTTTAAGCAAAGGCTGGATGGCCATCTGTCGGGAATGCTTTGATGTGTGTTCCTGCATGGCAGGGGGTTGGACTGGATGGCCCCGGGGTCTCTTCCAACTCTATGATTCTATGGATCTCTCTACTACTCTCTCTTCAAAGCCCTCGTTCAGTTAAATTACTGTTAGGCTTATTCCTCCCACCTAGCCCCTCCTCCTGGCTAGCCTGGGTTCCATATTCAACAACCAATCAATTTAAATTCTCTTGGTTGCTAGGGCAGGTCTGTTGCTATGCCCCCTTGGGTTCGTCACAAACCCATCATGTGGCTTTCTGGGGCTGCAATTGTGTGACATGCCCTAGGTAACCCAGTAGGTTTCCATGGCCAAGCAGAAAATTGAAGCCTGGTCTCTAGGGTTGTAGTCCAAAGCTCAAACCATTACAATGCACTGGCTCTTATATAATCTCCTTATATTCCAAAATCCCCCCAAAATAAGAAAAAAATTAAAAATTCAGAATTCCAAAAAATCCAAAATCTAAAACACCTCTGGTCCCAAGCATTTCAGAGAAGGGATACTCAACCTGTGTAGGGACTCCTCCAAATGGGACAGGTGTGACAGAAAGTTATGGTATTTCTTGCTGTAGTTCTTGGGAGAGCGTTAGAATCTCCAAACTGTGCTTCTGTTGCTTCAGTCTATTTTCTGTTAATTCCCAGCATGAGCTGCAACATTTTATTCTCATCCTCAGCTGGCTTTATTTTTCTAATTCTCAGACATACAAGAACAATATGTTCCCTTTGGTTCTCCTCCCTTTTTAACATTTTTTAAAAAATTTATAGTACTATAGTACATAAATGAAATGACACTTTTGCACTATAACTCTGTAACTCTTTTTAAAAAAATGCCAGAGTGGAGACAATTTGGCCTTCGGGTTGATAGAGCATAGCATTTCTTGCCTTGATTTATATTAAGGGCTTCTCAGAGGTCATTCAAGTACCAGCAGAGCCACTGATGATCCACACATCAAAAAGCAATCTCCGTAATGCTTTGTCCCAGAAAGGTGCCAAGGTCACGCCCGTAATTCATATCAGAGTAAGATTAGACAAGTTTGTGATGTATATTTCAGCAGAGGCTGTACTCCAAGGCAATGCAGGACTCAGATCTACTTTTCCATTGCATTTACAAACCTTCGGCCTCCAAAAGCAAGGCCTGGAGACCATGAAGCCCCATGAGGAGTGGCTTAGGGAGCTGGGTATATTTAGCCTGCAGAAGAAAGGGTTAAGAAGTGACATGATAGTCCTGTTGAAATCTTTGAAAAGATGTCATACAGAAGATAGAATTGTACACTTGGTGTGAGTGAGGGAAGGGCGACCTCCATTATAAGTGTTACTCCACTGGAAAAATCCTATCCTGGGGTCTACAATTTTGATATTAAAATATGATTCGATGTGCCTGAGAGGTCACCCGGATGGGCAAGTAGACAGCAATGGTCAAAGGATCGAAAAACCAGATTAGACCAGTAAAATCCCCAGTCACATAGCCCCAGGAGACCTCAAGATGTATAAATAAACAAAGGGTCCTCAGCCCCGAGAAACCGACTTGAGGGGATTAGCATGTGTGCCTCAAGTTGAGCAAATATTCCATCAGGCGAGGACCATTTACATGAAGTCACACCACAACCAAATGGAGCCGAAGATCCTGAGACTTTGGCAGCACCTTGCAATCCCATCACACAAAGGAAATTACCATGGTGGAGCTTCGTTGTTGCTCCAACACTCATTGTTCTCCCTGGGAAAGGATTAGTCCTCCAGGTACCTTTTCCCCTACAAATAGTCCCAGTTTTTGAGTGGTTCTTTGGATCACTCCCAGTCATCCCTGCTGACCGTTTCTCTGTCTGTTGAGTGATCCCCTCCGCCCTCTCCGTGCTGAGCCCCATTTCTCTGCCACCTTCCTGGACCAAGGACTTCAGGAACAGGTGCAGTATTACCCCAGCTGTACCCCTTCAATACCCGCTATCCAATTTCCTCTGTTTTGTTTCTTAATAGCTCTTGGGTGCGTGAGTGCGTTGGTGCGTGAGACTTTTATTCAATAAAATCATTTACTGGACATTTTTGTTTGCTTTTTGGCTTGGCCTGACCCCGTAAAAACTGGGTAAAAGACCCTGCTAGGTTACCCTGCCTCTCACATGGCTATTGCTTGTGCTCTGGCTATTTTCCATTCCCCATCATGTGCAGCACATTGAGGTGTCCCCCAAGGGACCCCAGATATCAGGGTAACATAAGCTAGTAAAGTAGTCACATACACAGGAGTCCTAACCCCTCCCGTTTGCTGACTCATGGCACTACCTCACCTGAAGTGCCTCTCTGGACATTGCCTTATATGGAAGGTAGTTTGTAATTGGGAGAAACCTCATATTACCTGCCCCTCTGGACATTACCTTATATGGATGGAAGTTTCTGGACATTACCTAATATGGGGCGGGTAGTCTGTGATTGGTAGAAAAATGCCACAGTGGGATTGTATGCTGTTGACCTGGATAAAAAAGCCTTGCCAAGCCCCTGGCCTTTGTTCCGAACCTCCTGGTACCCTGCTGCAACAGACTTTTTATATTTTTATACTTTTGTACTTAATAAATCTGGCCTTCAGCCTTTGAACCAAGAAACGTCTGGTCATTTGCCTGTTTCTCAGAAAAAGCTGTCCTTCTTAAGGGCGTAGAAGGTGACATTGGAAGAGAGCCCAAGGGACATCAAGTCCAGGCCCATTCTGCCATGTAGGAAGACATCATGAATGCACTCCTGTTCACAGATGGCCAAATATTTTGCTTAAATATTTAAAGGGATATCATATCAAGAAGGGAGCGGGCTTGTCTTCCACTGCTCCACAGACTAGGACAAGGAGCAATGGATTCAAGCTGCAGGAAAGGAGATTCCACCTAAATCTCAGGAAGAACTTCCTGATGGTCAGAGCTGTCTGGCAGTGGAATAGGCTGCCTCAGTGGAGTGTGGTGGAGTCTCCTTCTTTGGAGGTTTTTAAGCATAGGCTGTCTGTTGGGAGTGCTTTGATGTGTGTTCCTGCATGGCAGGGGGTTGGATGGCCCCTGGGGTCTCTTCCAACTCTATGATTCTATGATTCTTCCTAAGGTTCATGTTACTGCCCTGGCTAGTCTGAGCTTTGGGGATATTAAAGATATCCTCTTGATATCATAATTTGGCTTCACTTCTCTATTCCTTTCCACGTGTTTGCGAGGCCACCGGACAAGCACGTAAACAAGCTCGGCCGTTAATAGCCGCAATATTCAATCTACAATACAGGCAGGCCAGAAATAGCCGACTCACTGCTTTAAGAGACCTCCAGGCAAGTACTCTAATTAAGTATGCACCCCACTTACAAAAGAGCCTCTGCCCCGCACTGGCAGCTTGATGGGTTAACTAGACAATACCCAAGTACTCTGCATCTGCATACTGGCTACTCTATTGAGAACCGCTACGCTAACTCAATCATTCAGATTCTGACCTTTCGGAGGGTTTGTCTCCAACTCCAACTCCATTGTTTTCCCCCAAGTACGGTATAGCCTGCAGTCACAATTCTCTTATAAAAACCCTTGATTTCGAGACCTTCCTCGGATCGCTGCCGAGTTTCATCCCACCTTGCTGCCGCTTTGCTTGGGGAGCCTCCCCTCAGCTCCACGTGCTGAGCTACATCGCACCCCAGCCTTGCTCTCTATTTTTCCAGGCTTCAGGACAGGTGAAGTATCACCCAAACCAGCAATCCCTCTACAAATCCCTCTATACCACTCCAACCTTTATTTTCTTTAGTTATCTTGTATGAGTGTGCCGCATACACTGTTTTGCTTGTATTTAATAAACATCATTTATTATTTCAATTTCGGTGTTCTCCTTGACTCGACCCGACCCTGTAGACATAGAGCTCAAGATCTCACTATGTTACCCTGCCTCTTGTAACGTTAAGCAGTGCCCTGAGCTAATTTTCCCCAACTTTAGTTGAGCACATTTTGGTATCCCTCCCGGGACCCCCAGTTCACAGGGTAACACTCAGGTGGAATCTCTTTGGCCATTTCCACACTACAGTCTTATAGTGCGATGATTCCACTTTCAACCTCCTATGGAATCCTGGGGTTTGCAGTTTCGGGAGGGGCCAGCTAGCCCCTCCCGAAACTGCAAACCCCAGGATTCCATAGGAGGTTGAAAGTGGAATCATTGCGCTATAAGACTGTAGTGCATTGTCCCATGTCTAGTTAAAATGGGGGCAGTCTTGTTTTCTGCTGCTCCAGAGATTAGGACACCGAGCAATGACCGGACAGATAGCTCCTTTAATGATTATATTAAAACCTGGAACAGATTAATCACTCCAGGGGTGTGGAAAACTTCAGCTGTCCCTGCTGAGTCTTCACATTCCAAGGGTTTCTCATACTTCCTTTAATTTCCAGCATAATAATGTTTGCAATAAAACAAGCTGAAATAAACTGGCACACAGGCTCACCTGTCATAATTTTGTACTTACAGAACTCCCTGCCACAAGATGTGGTAAAAACTATGAGTTTAAGAGGCTTCGGTGGAGGGGAGTTTGAGCTCATTCATAGGGGCAGGGAGGGATCAGGGGCTATTAGTCGTGATAACTGCAGCCACAGACTGCCTCAGGTGTTTCGAAGAACCACAGCTGAGGAAGAACAGTGGGAGATACCCTACTAATGCCCTGGTTTTGGAAAGCAAAACATGTCTGATACCCTCCCATTCTCCAACTCCAAGAACAGCTGACAGATCAACAGGAAAAACAAGACAGTCTCTACCCCCTCTGGTTTCTGATAAAAAAAAATGACTTGATATAAAAGGAAAAGGAGAGGAGGAAGGAAGATGAAAGTAAGCAAGTTGCAATAACACCTTCACTGCAGTCTCTCTCTCTGTGTCAGAGTCTTTGTGGAAAATTAAAATAACAATGGTGCAGAATAACCTACATCATAAAAATAAAGTTTAAAACTGTGGGAAGTAAAGTATTTTGGGTGAGTGTGCTAGAGAGCTGGTAGTGATATTTTTCCATTGATGCGAGCTATGCTTGCCAGCTGTGGTTTTTGTAATGTACAGACAATCTCCCTGCATATAATCGGGAGCATTTTGATAATGAGGAGCATTTTTGCTCTGATGTTATTAAATTGTGTCGTTTAAGCAGTGGCAAAACGAGACATTCTACCCAGACCAACACATATTCATTAACTCTGCATTGGTGAACCTCCTCTTTGCATTCTCTTGTTTCTTTGTTTTCATTTTGTTGATGTGCATCTCAGCACAGTGATCGGTTCCTGAAAGAATTGTACCAAATGCAGAAATTGGGCCACGTGTCTCTGACATTCCCCTGCTCTGCCTCCCAAACACTCTGCTCTCTTGACTGCATTTTATTTCCACTTTTCCAAAGGCCAAGTTTCAAAAATTGCATGCGGGATAACATCTGATACTGCAGCTTTTTTACTGCCTCTCAAGCCAGAACTCTGCACAACTAAGGCATTCAAGAGTTATGGCCTTAGCACCTGACAGCTCCTTTAAGATGCTTAACGCTTTCCAATTGGGGTGGGTCAGAGAGGCTGATAGTGTGGCTGTTGATCCTATCAACCAGCCTTCACCAATCTAGGCCATTTCCGCACTAGCCTGTTATAGTGCTATTATTCCACTTTCAACATCCTATGGAATCCTGGGGTTTGCAGTTGAGGGAAGAGCTCAGGCAAACCTCTAAACTGCAAACCCCAGGATTCCATAGGACGTTGAAAGTGGAACAATAGCACTATAACAGTCTAGTGTGGAAATGGCCCTCGTGTCCTCCAGCGGTGTAGCACAACAACTCATTCTGCGGGTTGTAGTTCACTATATCTGAAGGACACTGTCTGAGGACATGATTTCCACCAACCTGAGCACAGGAAAGTTGTTTTCTTGGACTAAAGTTCCCATCATCTCCTAAGAGTAAATATGGTTTGCTCTTTCGTTATATGATAACAGCTGCAAGAACATTCTTTGCTCTAACCTGGAAATAAACTGAATCACTGACAACAGAAGACTGGATTATTAAGATTGCTGAATATTCCAAAAGGCCAAAGTAACGTGGGTTTTAAAGGATAAGCCAAATGAAGATGTCTTGAAGACTGGAAACCCTTTATGGACTTTTTGAGCAATAAAAAAAATTGAAAAATGCAATAATCTGTAGCAATGGTTATTAGTAACCCTAGTAAATTTGCTTAGGTGGATCCCTAATGGTAGAATAGGCAATTTTCGTCTTTTCTTATTTTCCCTTTCTCATTACAAAAGGGTTGAGAGCCCTTTTGTGTATTAGCAAGTTAATGTTTAGTTAGTAATTTAGTGTTTTAGCAAGTTAGTGTTTAGTGTTTTAGTTTACTGTTTTAGTGTTGTTTTAGTTTTAGTTCATATTTATGTTAAAATTGTCAGTTGGTGTTTATGTTATTTGGGTGAAAACTGATAAATAAATATATATTTTTAAAAAAACTCCCATCGTCTCCCAGTTTGGTTGGGGGATGCTGGGAGTTTTTGTCCATCCAATTGTCCTTTTTGAGCTCTGCTACCAACCATGAGCAAATCAAGCAGTGGAGGATTTGCAGTTCTCTGAGAAATAAAAACAAAGGCTGGAGATAACTTTATACAGGTACACAGGAAGGCTTTCTTATACCAGGTCAGAGCTCAGAATCCTCTTGGTGACACATGCTAGCAAAAATAGGGTTTATCGTAGTGAAAGTATTTTTTTAGTCATTGCATAAGGATGTCTCCAGTACCTCCTTGTGTGACTGGGTTCCCCCAGCTGCAACCGCTGGACAACACCCCATGTTTGCCCTTGACCCAAACAATCAGGGATCACAGCAGAGCATCGAGATGGCCTTCAGCACAAAGTAAGTACCCCCACGGGTTTGAATACCGAGGCTGTTGCTGAAAATTAAACTCAGCGCAAGAAACTCGTCGGACTGAACTTGGCAGGCCCACAAGCAGACAAATGGCCTGAAGGACAAGTGGCTGCACAATTCCAGATCAGCGTTGGGGAGAACAGGCACAGAGATCTGAAAGACCTGTGGTGCTAATAGGCAAATGATCTACAGAGGACAGAAAGGACACTACGGCAGCGGCGGCTGGTAGCTTCCATGTTAGTGGGGCAATAAATCTATTCTGGCCCCATTGACAATTGTAGATACTTTTCATTCTTCTTGGAATCAGATGATAAACAAAAAACTACTGCTATGTGGTTTTTCCCGGAATGCTTTATTACAAATGGGATACACAAGGGCCAAATCAGCTTTGAGGGACTGTATCTGGGATACTGAATTGCAAAAACACCAGAGTTTAACTAGAAGTATCCCGATTCTGGGTAGTCTGGAAGTATTATTTGATTGCCTCGATTATCTCACTAATTTAACTAATCCCAAATTTAGAGCTGCTTTTACTGCGGTACATTTTAACGTGCTTCCAACCGCCGTTTTGGAAGGCAAGTACAAAAAGATTCCTTATGAGAAACGTACTTGGCCATCCTCAATTGAATCAATAGAATCTCTTAACCATGTTTTACTGTATTGTCCATTTTACCAAGGTGCTCATTCTATTTTAATAGCTCCAATTTAACAAAAATTCCCAGGGAGATCAGAAAGATTTCATTTATCTCTCCTGCTTGCAGATTTAGATTCACAAATCACAGAGAAGGTGGCTAGATTTTGTGCCTCTGCCATTACGACCCATAGACAAATAATGCAGGGGCGTATCGCATTTAGTTACTATTTGATTTACCTAATTTATAAATTTTTGTGTATCTTAAATTTTATCTTTGGACTTTCTTTATAAATGTAATGTAATCCAATTAATACACCTGTATCCAATGTAACTACATACGATGCGAATTTTAGCAGTGTAAATGTCTGTTAGTATTTTTTATTATTTTGCAGTAACTTCTATGTACTTTTATTTGGTCAATGACAGTAAATAAAGGAATATTCCATATATTCATAAATGAATATTCTATTCCAAGTTTTAACCAACTTCAATGGGCTATCCAAGGTGCTGGATGTCTTTCACCACCATGGATAGCTCCAGAGTGGCTTCACTGGCTGACTGACCTGGTGACAGGCTCCGCTTTGGGGGTCCCTGATATCGGGATGGTTTGGATGGGCACCATATCTAATTGGCATCATATTTAATTGGCAACACACTTTAATTGGCACTAATATCAAATTCAAACCGGAGAGGTGACTGAGAGGTCAAACTGAGTGAGGGAAGAAATCTGACTGTAAACGTGAGAAAGAGAGGCTAGTCAACCTAAACACCCTCTAGGTGAGATGAGGTCATTTGCCAGGCAGGAGCTGTTTGTTCACGTGGATGATGGGCTTAAGTAGAAGCCAAATGTCTTTCCAGGGAATGCCATTGGGAAAAGCCCACCAGGACACTGATTGACAGATAGCGATCCCCCGTGCACCTGGACTCCTTCCTCTTGCCTCGTAGCACCCCCAGTACAGAGCTATTACAACATCCATCATGTCTTGGTCATCCAAACACTGCAAACACTAGTGGGTGGATAGTCCATTGTCTGTGCTGCAACTCCCATTGTTCCACACTTGGAACTGCACATACCTTCCACTGCCACAGAATATTTTTTGGGTACAAATAGCCCTGATTTCAGGATGCCCAGTGCAATCTCTCAAAGGTCTACCCGTCACTCTATCCGTCTGGGTCCTGAATGAGAACTGCCCTTAGGTCCTACCTAAGCCAAAACACACTTCTGCTCTTCACTGCTCTTCTGGATTGGTAATTATAAACTCCCCCCAAACCTCTTAGCTTCTCTATACATAATTTTTCTTTCCCCCCTTTCTCCTTCAGTTAGCTCTTCCGTGAATGTTTGACTGTATTTTGTGCGCATGCATGAGTGAATTCCCTCCAATAAAAACATATTTTTAGCTTACTTTTGAATCTTTGGTTGGTTCTTTTCCTGCGTGAACCTGTAAACATTGGCAGAAAGGTGTTGTTAAGTTACTCTTCCCCCTCTCAAGTCTCCTCTTTGAGCTAATTCATTCCCCACTTTTGCAAGAGGTATCTGGCATTGCGGAGTGGCCCTCGTGGCACCCATGTTTTGGGGTAACACTGGAAACCATAACCCACCACTGATAACTCTTCGTATTACAAAGGGGCTTAGACCAAACTTGGAGCTATCCAAAGCAGGTTGAGACATTAGATAGTTCCTTTAAAGTTCAGACTAAAACCTGGAGTATATTCAGCACCCCATCGACATGAGAGCCACCAGCTGCTGCTAAACGGCAATACTGTTTGCAGGGTTTGAAGCATCCTCTGCCCGAAGTGAACACACACACACACACACACACACACACACACACAATCTGCATTCCCAGAAACTGATTTATGATAAGTAATAAAGGGAAACAGAAGCAGTTCATCAGCTGGGGCGCACAATTACACATAATAGCTAGTGATCCTGCTTTCCATGACAGCGATGAAATTAAGGGCAGCATATTAATCATATCTTATTCAAAAAAAGATCCAAGAGAAATTGCTGCAGGAGCAATACTTGACCCTAGAAAAGTCACGAAAAATAAAAAGAACATACAAGAGGTCCTGAGTGCAAATGGAAGTATTGCAGGTGCTGAAAAAGACCCCAAGAAGTCCATGAGCTTAACAGATAATCTTCTCATAGTATATTTTACTATACTTTAATTCTATAATAACTGCTTAATAGGTTCTGATCAGATGTTCTACTTGTATTTCTTTTTTCTTGTGGGCCACCTTGAGTCCTAGCTTTGTGCAAAAGGCAGGATTTTATTTTTTAAAAGGAAGTCTCATAATCTTTATCTACATTTAGATTAGGTATGGAATAGTTAAATTTGGAGAGTAAATGTAGTTTTAAATTTTCTTTTTTAGTAAAATAAGGTATATATTTAAATAGCAAGTAGAAGAAATATAATATCCCTTGATATAAATCCATTATCTGAGAAGTTGGAAGTCGTTTATGTGAATCCTTTATTTCCCTGTTTGAGTTTTGTGTCTGTCTGTAGGTTAGGTTAGCTAGTTAGTAGGTGTTTATTTAGTCTAGTAAGCATAGTGTTAATAGTATGTATTTTCTATTTTATTCTTCCATGTCTGTTGTTTTACATACTCTAAAAGTATATTTGAATAAAATTATTTAAAAACAAGGAAACAAGAGGTAAAAAAGCCAACTAGCTAGGTCTCCCCAGGAAACACTTCTGGCAGAGAAAGAAAAATGATTAAATGTAGAGAAAGGAAAATAGCAGACGGGAGAAGATATGCCAAAGTGGCAAAGCCATTTTGGAGAACTATGAACTGCAGAAGTCTGAAAACCACGAATGAAATATTGGAAAGAGATACATCTTCAGAACAGAATTTGGAAAACCTGTGTTAGTGAGGGGGATTCTGAGAGTTATAGTCCAAACTTTGTTGCAGACTCTGCTTCAGAATCAAGAAGCAACACAAACTCGCAGTAAATAACAAGCTCATTAATAAGGGCAAACAAAGAACAAAAAGAGGCCAACCCGGATATGAAAGCAAGCAGAGATAAGAAAATAATTCATTTCAGATTTGACACAGGATTCTACGTGGCATAGAATACTGGTATTTTGAGAATTATCGATCTATGAACCTGGAGAGTGTGGAAGACATTTATTAGATGCAGCCACCATTTTGCAAGCCCTGCTTCAGAAGCAAGAAGCAATGCAAGCCCACTGTTTGTGGCATCAACAGGTAAGCAAGGAAGAAAGAGAAGCCAATACAGATGTACAAACAGGCAATGATAAGAAAATGATTCATTCTGAATTAGACGCAATATGTCTAGACAAAGCATCTGCAGATAACTGCATGCCAAGGCAGTAAAAATTGGTCGTCAGATGTTGACAGAGAATTTACTGATGTGCAAACCTGAACAGATCATGAAGGATATTCATTAGATGTGGCCAGCAGGTGTACTCAGAAGGGTACAGAAAACAAGGCATTCTCAAGGAAAATTGCCCCTTTTAATGGCAGAAATTGAGCCAGGCAATGACGAGAATTAAGAGGTATGGAGAACAAAACATACAAGGAGAGCTTGAAGGATTTGGGCACGTCCAGCCTGCTGAAGAGAGGACGGAGGGGTGGCACGGCCGCACTCTTTAAGTATTTAAAGAGTTGTCACAGCAAGGAAGCTGCAAGTTTGTTCTTTGCTCTGGAGGGGAGGGCTAAGTCTGGTGGTTTTGAGTTACAAGAGGGGAGATTTCAATACAACGTTAGAAGAGATTCTAATGTTGTATCAAAATACAACGTGAGATAGATATAGCTAATTTTGTCAGCAATTTTTTCAGATACGGTAAAAACTACAAATACAGAGAAGAAAATCAAAAAGGAGAAAAGAAAGATAGGAAGAGGAGAACAAAATACAAAGAAATGCAGAAAAATATATAGAAAGGGAAGGGGAAAAATTAAAGATGACTTCCAACTTTCTTCTTGGCGGTTATACTCCATCCCAACATAATCGAACCTCTTTCATTATAGTTACATATTATGCTTCTTCTGCATATCAAATCCTTAACAATTGTCAAAACCCACAGTTACCAAAATACATTATTTTTGCAAAAAGACCATAAAGAGTTTCTGATCTTTTAAATATGTCCATAATGATTTTTCTTTGATCAGATAAGTTGATTTATCCATTTCTGCCAAGTCTATCAGTTTCAACAACCATTCCTCCCTGGAAGTTAATGAGTGATTTTTATATATTTTTTATAGTCTTTATAAGATATATACACTTATATTTGTCAGAACCTATAAGACATGTATTTCCCAGCACACAGCAACAGCATATATCAAATGAAAGGTAAGCAAGATTACATAAGTAAGCAAGATTACAAAAAGAGATATCATGATATTGAAATCTAATTGAAACCAGATACGTCCATGATTCCCAGCTCCACTGTTGTATGTTGACAATTTAAACAATGTAATGTTAGAACATATTATACAATACCGTATTATGTTGTTAAGCTGTAAATTTTTGACTATCGTAAAATAAAAAGCTAAACTAAAAATAGATATCAATTTTCTAGGTCTGTTTTGTGAAAATTCTGTTAACAGCTAACCGAAAGAAAAACCAAAGAATAAACAGTATCTTATCAATCTTCCGCATCACCTTATATGGGTCAACTGATCTGTCATACTGTCCGTATTTATATTAAGAAGCTTCTATACCAACTCTGTAGCTCTAATCCTAGTAACTCCAGAGTCTTTTAACTGAACTATAGTTAGATTAACATTTGGCTGTGAGTGTGTAAGCCCATCCCAAAAAAATCAGAATTCTGTCAACTACTAGAACATGATATCAAACTTAATTTCTTAATTTCCTAGTTTCATAAATCATCTACTGAAGGGAGCAATATGAAATGATGTCCATTTATTGCTAACAGCCCTGTGACTCTATAAACGCTATAAACAGAAAAGGTCTATATGAAACATTAATATGGTATTATAGAGCATTAATAAAGTATCATAATAGTCAAGGTTAGTCAAAAGTTAGTTGTCACCGTGATCAAGTATAGATAAGTTTTGGGTTACCAGTGTCCATTCACTTTCAATTTTTTCTTCATCTCTTTCCTTAATTATATGTGAAAAAATATCCATTGTTTTCATTTCACGAACCTCGTAGGACCATTCCTCAAGTGTGGGGGTATTACATTTTTTCCATTTTCTTACAAGGATAATCCTGGCTGCTGTAGTCAGATATAACAAAATCCTCCAGAATTTAGAAAGATTTGGGGGCAGATCTTAAGTCATGTTCAGCAAATAAAATTTGGGAGACATAGGGAATTTGTACTTGAAGATATCTGAAATCTTGTTATGTATAGTGATCCAGAACTTTTTTGTTTTCTTGCATGTCCACCATACATGATAAAAAGTGCCCAACTCATTCTTACATTTCCAACACTTTCCAGAGGTGGATTTGTATATCTCATTTAGTTTCACCGGTGTCAGGTACTATCTGTGTTAGCATTTTCATGTAGTTTTCTCTCAAGTTTTGGGCGGTGATGAATTTATATGTCTGTTTCCAGCTCTGCTCCCAGTACTGTAATTGGATTGGTTCCCCTATGTTCCTTGCCCATTTAAGCATGGAGTCTTTTATCGTTTCGTCTTCTTAGTCCCACAAGAGTAAAATTTTATATAACTTAGACATAAGCTTAGTCTTATTGTTGAAAATTATTTTTTTCAAACTCGTTCTTGTCATCTTCTTTTGCAAAGATTTCTAATTTAGCATCCATTTTGAAATGTTCCAGTAATGGTCGATAAGGGAACCAATTACACATTATGTTTTCTTTTGCCAATTCTTCTCGGGTTTTTAGTCTGACGGGGCTCTGGGTGGCAAAGTGAATTATATCTTTATATCCGAGCCAGCTATCTGAAGGAGTTTTCCAACGCCCAAAGAAAGCTTCCTGGGGTGAGATCCAAAGCGGCAATTTGGTATGGTAAGATTTCTTAAATTTAGTCCAAACATTTAGTGATGCCTTTTGAAGAAAACGGTTAGAGAATTCCTTATCAATTGCGGCTTTGCCGTACCAGAGGTAGGCATGCCACCCCATTCTCATGTTGGCATCTTCCAAGACAAGTATTCTTTCATTTTGCAAAGTTATCCACTCAGTCACCCAGGTTAGAGCACTTGCATAATAATATGTTTTTAAATCAGGTATTCCACATCCTCCTCTTATTTTAAGGTCAGTTAGTATGCTCCATTTTATTCTTGGCTTATGACCAGCCCAAATGAACTTGGTCAGATCTTTTTTCCATATAGCTATTGGCTTATCATTAGTAATTATAGGAATGTTTTGGAAAAGAAAATTCATCCACAGTAATACATTCACTTGGATGGTCACGCACACACTCTCCCAAGAGCTAATAGGAAGCAAAAGAGAGGAAATTGGATAGAGGGAGTATTGAAGGGGTGTAGTTAGGGTAATACTGCACCTTGTCCTGAAGTCCTGGGTCCGAGAAGGCAGCAGAGAAGTGGGGCTCAGCACGGAGAGGGCGGAGGGGATTGCTCGACAAATGGAGCAACGGTCTGCTGGGATGACCAGGAGCGATCCAAAGAACCACTCAAAAACTAGGACTATTTGTAGGGGAAAAAGTACCTGGAGGACTAATCCTTTTCTGGGAAGAACAATGGGTGTTGGAGTGATAACGAAGCTCCACCATGGTAATTTCCTTTGTGTGATGGGATTGCAAGGTGTTGCCAAAGTCTCAGGATCTTCAGCTGTGTTAGTTTGTGGTGTGACTTCATGTAAATGGTTCTCGCCTGAATATTTGCTCAACTTGGGGCAGACACGCTAATCCCCTCAAGTCGGCATCTTGGGGCTGAGGACCCTTTGTTTATCGTGGGTCTACACATCTTGAGGTCTCCTGGGGCCACGTGACTGGAGATTTGACTGGGCTGACCTGGTTTTTGATCGTTCGACCATTGCTGCCTACGTGCCCATCCAGGTGACCTCTCAGGCACATTGAATCATATTTTAATATCAAAATTGCAGACCCCGGGCTAGGGTTTTTCCAGTGGAATAACATAGGAACAGACCTTGAACGAGCAGGTGGTGTGTGTGTGAACAGCAATAAAAATGCAAAACTTGTGGATATGGGGATGAAGTGATAAGTGCCGTTTTACTAATGGGGGACAAAAGCAGGAGGAGAGATGTGAGCAGGTAACACTGCATGGTGGAGGGAGTTATTGGAATGTAGTGTGAGCTGGCTCGGAACCAGAAAGAAGATATGGTAAACTTGCCAAGTGAGCCCTCATGAGGCTGACGCGTTAACTAGTGTTAAAATATGTGTCGTGTGCCAGGGGCGTGCCACAACATCTCTTTCCATGCGGATCCATAACATGGCTATGTCTTTGAATTGAGAATAGAAGCTGTATTCATGCCAGAAGGAAAACCTGTTGCACACACATTGTGCCTACTGACTCCGACTCAATGTAATTAGGTGTGAAATGGATGGGGGTGCATGTTTGCAATCAGTCCTGGATGTGAGAAATTCCATCAGTGCATCTCTGGCAGATCAGTGGAAGCAGCTTACAAACCACTTGAACACATAATGAAGACGTCTCTCGCTGAGGCATCAGCCAGATTGCACAGAATGGTTTTGCATTTACAGAAACAGGACCTAAGGAACACTTAACAAACCTGGAAAGGAAAAACAGAGGCAGACACATTATTTGGAATAAATTGTGGGAAAGAATGCCAATGAGAAGGAAAATCTGGAAGAATGAGTACTTATGGGCCACGATGCTATAAGAGGAGTGTATAGCATAGATCTCCAGTTCTACAATTATGGATCAGCTGTGCTCTGCAGATCTTGCGTTGAATGGCAACATTGCACAACCACACACACAACCAATCATGCACCTGAATCCATAATCAAAGAAACAAATACCAATTTCAGCAGGGTAAAACAAAAATCCATTTCTGGGGATGCAACATCATCAGAGGTACAGCTCTGTTTATGAAGCCTTGTAGGATCATAGAATCCTAGAACTGGAAGGATTACAAAGGCCATCCAGTCCAACATCATTCTGCCATGCAGGAAGACACAGTCAAAAAATTCCCAAGAGATGACCATCCAGCTTCTGTTTAAAAACCTCCAGAGAAGTAGACTCCACCACACTCCATTGAGGAATCAGCATATTCCACTGTCAAACTGCTTTTACCATCCAGGAATTCTTCCCAATATTTAAGTGGGATCTCTTTTCTTGTAATTTGAAGCCATTGCTCCGTGTCCTAATCTCTGGAGCAGCAGAAGACAAGCTTGCCCCATCCTCTATATGATATTGTTACCCTGATTTCTGGGGGTCCTGGGAGGGACACCTAAATGTGCTCTAACAATGGGGAGGGAATTAGCACAGAGCTCAAGTTGGCAATGCGAGAGGCAGGGTAACGTAGTGAGATCTTGAACCCTATGTGTACGGGGTCAGGCCGAGTCAAGGATGAGGCAGATGTTGAAATTAATACTTGTTTTATTTAAGCACAATCAAACAAATGTATGCAACACACTCACGCAAGAAACTATAGAAATAAAGGTAGGAGCGGATAGAGGGATTTTTGAGGAGTTTTGGTATGGGAAATACTATATCTGTCCTGAAACCCGGTTAGAAGCGGAGAAGCTGGGGAGCGTGGATCTCAGCACGTGGGGCCGGGGGGAAGGCTCGCTGGACAAAGCGACAGCAAGGCGGGATGGAAGCCAAGAGCGATCCCACGACGCGCTCAAAGTCAGGGGTTCTTATAGGGAAAATTGTGGCCGCAGGCTAGTCCGTACTTGGGGAAAACAATGGGTTTGGGGCTGGAGACAAAGCCTCCAAAAGGTCAGTACTTTAGATGATTGAGTTATAGCCAGATTGTCAATAGAGTAGCCAGTATGCAAACGCGGAGCGCTTGAGCGTTGTATAGTCCGCTCATCAAGCTGCCTGCGCGGGGCAGGGGATCTTTTGTAAGTTGCGTGCATACGTAATGTGGTACTTGCCTGGAGGTCTCCCGAAGCTGCATTCGGCCACGGCTGGCCTGCCTGGATTGGGATTTGAATGGTTCGGCTATTTTCGGCCGTGCCTGTGTGCGTGCTTGTCTGGGGGCCTCGCAAGCATATGGAGAGGAATGGGTACGGAAGGCCGAATTATTGGTATCGAAAGATATCTTAATATCCCACAAACTCGGGCTAGCAATGGCGGTAACAATATCCCTTTAAATATTTAAACATGGCTATTCTGTCACCTCTTAATCTTTTCTTCTCTAAGCTAAACATATCCCTACTTACTCAAACTGGTCCTTTATGGTTTCCAGGCCTTCTACCATTTTGCTCTCCCTCTTCCGGACACGTTCTAGCTTCTCAATATCATGCTTGAATTGTGGTGCCCAAAACTGGCCATAGTATTTCAGGTGAGGTCTGACCAGGTAGTGGTAAATCAAAGCAGAATAGAGTTTGGTGAGGTGAACAAATGTCAAGCTGCTTTAATAAAGGAATTTATACATACTTAAAACAATTGTATTCTTGGCATAATAATCAGGTATTTTTTACCAATAGAAAAGAGAGAAAATAAGACACAAGATACACTGAACAATGAAACTATGCAAATCTACTTTGCATAGAGACCAGGGCTTTAATCCCTGCTCAGCCGTGGACACACACAGGCTGACCTTGGGCAAATCACACTCTCTCAGTCTCAGAGGAAGGCAAGGGCAGCCCCTGACAACTTCTGCCAAGAAAACCTCACAAACCAACCGCACCCAAAGGGTGCTCACCAATGGCTGCTTTTCATCCTGGAGAGAAGTGACTAGCGGGGTGCCACAGGGTTCTGTCCTGGGCCCAGGGCTGTTCAATATCCTCATCAACGACTTGGATGAAGGAATAGAGGGCGTGCTGATCAAATTTGCAGATGACACCAAATTGGGAGGGGTTGCTAATACGCCGGAGGACAGGATCAAATTTCAATACGACCTTGACACATTGGAGAGCTGGGCCAAAACTAACAAAATGAATTTCAACAGAGAGAAATGTAGGGTCCTGCACTTGGGCAGAAAAAATGAAAGTCGCAAGTATAGGATGGGGGACGTGTGGCTGGATAGCAGTACGTGTGAAAAGGATCTAGGAGTCTTGGTAGATCACAAGCTGAACATGAGTCAGCGGTGTGACGCGGCAGCCAAGAAAGCCAACGTGATTCTTGCCTGCATCAATAGGAGTACAGTGTCTAGATCGCGGGAGGTGATGGTACCACTCTATTCTGCATTGGTCAGGCCTCATCTGGAATCCTGTGTCCAGTTCTGGGCACCTCAATTCAAAAAGGATGTCGACAAGCTGGAACGTGTCCAGGGGAGGGCGACCAAAATGGTGAAGGGCCTGGAAGCCATGCCCTATGAAGAACCGATTAGGGAGCTGGGTATGTTTAGTCTGCAGAAGAGAAGGTTAAGAGGGGACATGATAGCCATGTTTAAATATTTGAAGGGATGTCATGTTGAGGAGGGAGCAGGCTTGTTCTCTGTCACTCCAGAGACCAGGACAAGGAGCAATGCACTCAAGCTGCAGGCAAGAAGATTCCACTTGAACCTCAGGAAGAACTTCCTGATGGTCAGAGCTGTCCGGCAGTGGAATAGGCTGCCTCCATGGAGTGTGGTGGAGTCTCCTTCTCTGGAGGCTTTTAGGCAGAGGCTGGATGGCCATCTGTTGGAAATGCTTTGAGGGGTGTTCCTGCATAGCAGGGAGTTGGACTGTATGGCCCCTGGGGTCTCTTCCAACTCTAGGATTCTATATGGCAATCCTAAAGTCAGAAATGACTTGAAAGAACACAACAAGTACAAGAATGGTTAGAAAAACTGACGGAATTGGCAAAACAGACAAATTATCATGTCGGTTGAAAGGAAACTCCATGCAAACATATGTAAAAAATTGGAGTCTGCATATACTAAGAAGGATAGATTTAGTGAAAAGATTCAATTAGGTTTCGCCATTTAGTGGATAATTAACTCTAACTTTCACAGTAATAAGAAGAAATCAAGGAAATTCCTTTTTTTTAAAGTGAGGGGGTTTAGTTTATCACGTTAAACAACCACCGCCCGTAAGTACGGGAAGTCAAGGGGAGGGAACTGTGGGGTTAAGCAGCTAATCTTTCTATTTCCCCTCCTCTCTTACCTATAATTAGTAATTTCCAATTTTTTAACTATTTGTTCCTGTTTCCTCTTACCCAGGAGATTCTGTATTCATTGTTCTTTTCGGGGGTTCTTCTTTTTTCTCTTTTCCTTTCTTTTCTTTTTTCTTCTTCTTTTTTTCTTCTTTCTCCTTTTTCTTACCTTTCTCTTCTTTTCTTTCTTTCTTCTCTTTTTTTTCTTTTCTTTCTTTTCTTTCCAAGGATATCTTTTTTTCTTTTTTGGTATCTCTTATCTATTTGTTCTTTTCTGTATGTGAAATTGAACGATGATTTCTATACAATATTTTGAAATTGTTGTGCACCTTTATGTTGAAATTGTATAAAGATACTTAACAACATCAACGAACACCACAACAAAAGGAACTGGGGTAAATGAAGGTTTTGGAAATGTTAAAGAAGAATTGGGACTAAAAGGCAGACTTTTACTTTGGGGAGTGCAAACTGCCATTGCAAAATCATTAAACGTGTTTGGGAGGATCACATAAGATAACAAGACACTAAGACACTTATAACAGACCATGGTCAGAACCCTGCGGGTGTCCTACTCATGTGTAAGTTCTGGTATAGAAGTGGCTGGACTTTTTTTGCCCAATGCAAAATGTACAGTTTGTGTTCAAGGCTGTGGAAAGGCACATGTAGTGCAGTTGCACGCATAAATGTACATACTGGTGTGCATTCAATTGCATAATTTTGGTTTGTATAGCAGAAGCAGTGTGTAATTTTGCATGCGGAGATTTATGGTACACACCTCCAGTGAAGGATCTCTGCCCATGGTAAACTCTGCCCATGGTAAACTGTAAACCTCAGAATTCCATAGGATGTTGAAAATGGAATAACAGCACTATAACAGCCTAGTGCAGAAATGACCTGGAACTGATTTATTCACATGACAACCAGAAAACTATCTGCTCAGCTATGATTATTTGAGGCAATATCTAGAGAGGGTAGAATGACCAGGCAGCAGGTCAAGGCAGTAGTCATTTCAACCAAATCAGCTCTACAAAAACATGGAAGATGTGATGAAATTGTACCTGTCAATGGCCCTTTTCGCATGGCATTTCCCATTTGCCATGCGAAAGGGCCCCCGAAGCGTCGCGTGACTGCGAGGAGCGGTCCACACGATGCACTCGCAATCGCGCAATGCTCCAGGGCCTGACAGGCGCCGATTGCGCGCTATTTCATTTCTGGCTGCGAGCCGAAAATGGTACGCAATCGCGCATCGCTCCGGGGGCCCGCGCACACTTGCCATGCATGCAGAGCTCCAGAGCCACGGCGCTCACGCTTCCTGCCCCAGCGCAACCTGGGAAACTCCCAGGCTGCACTGCGGAAGGAAGAGGTGGGGCTCTCGCGCGAGCAGGCAGCAGCTGCGGAGCTGAAGGAAGCGGGACGCGAGAGCCTTTCGCTAGAGGCCGCCCGCACAATCCCCGCACCCCAGCGCCGCAAAAAGGAGAGTTGCGGAAAGGGCCAGTGGGCTAAAGTCTGCGATATTCATCAAAGAGGGGGATTTTAAATGTATACTGAAAAGCAAATGCCAGTCAAATGAGCTATCAATGATGTATGCACAATTTAAGAAAAGCATGATGCAAAAAGCTCCACAACTTTTATATCACCTTTTGTTGGGCAACAGAAAGTAATAAGCAAATCACTGAAAATGTAGCCCCGAGGAGATAACTGTCAGCAAGCCTTTGAAAAGGAACTGAGATTAGAGGAGAGGGAACTCTGCTCAGTGCTTTGGCAGAAAAGGTGCCATGACTGAGATTAAAATCTACTGAAGCCACTGAAGAACGGAAATTCTATTATGTCTTCAAGAACAAAATGGACGTTAGCCATCCGTAATTGTAACGAGCGTCACAAGAATAACACATTCTTATGTACTGAGGACACAGATAGGAAAGGACTGGCAGCAGAGCAGAAAAGAAATGATGGGGGGGCAGATACTATGTGAAGAGACACCGACGAAGAGGAAAACAGAAGCATATTTCAGAGAGAGAAATGCAAGGGAAGGATTCAAGGAAAGTTCCAACAATGACTGACTACAACGTAGAAAGAATCTGATCTGGTAACTCAGGGCTTTCCAAATGGCGTGCCGTGACATGTTAGTATGTTGCCTCAAGTGTGTAGGTGCGTCGCCTACAATCTTGGAAATGTACGCTATTATTTATAAATCATATGTTTTTAAAAATATATGAAAGGTTTTCATGAGATATGTTGTATCCTCATACATTTTGTTATTACTATTTATGCATGTGTCTGTATCTCTCATAAGGGGTTAGTTTAACCTCCAGTTTGCTAGCAACACTGAATTACTGTATCGCGAAATGATGCACATCTAAATGGTGCATCACCAGCATGAAAAGTCTGGAAAGTTCTGTGATAACCTGTAACAAACAAATCAGAATGCAGAGGGGAACACAGAGCAAAGGGCAGACAAACAATGGATGAGAAAGATGTTCAAGGATGAGAAATAGAATCTATCACAAATTGTCACAAATAGATCAAAAGCGGCATTCTTGATGGGGCAACAAATAAAACAGAGATTTAATTGAAAGGCTTATGAACCAAGTATGACTCAATCGCTTCATGCCAAGATGTTGTCAAAGGTGTAGGAATAGGACAAGTAAACAGCTAGCACCCATAAGTAACCAGTTAGTGGTAGTGGTGGTGGTGGTGGTGGTGGTGGTGATGATGATGTTTATTTACAATGCCTTTTTCACCGAAGGGTGGAGCATCAACCCAATCAATCAAGGCAAAGGGCCTTTCCGCACCAGACTGTTATAGTGCTATTATTCCACTTTCGACATCCTGTGGAATTCCGGGTAGTTTACTGAGGCCCCAGGGCTCTCTGGCTGAGAATTCTAAAGGTCCCCTCCCTAAACTGCAACCCCCAGGATTTCATAGGAAGTTGAAAGGGGAATAATGGCACTATAACATGTGTAGTGCAGAAAGGTCCAAAGACATAAAATATCACACTATAGATTTACAATACAACGAAATCACCAACATCCCACCGGTCACTACCCACCTCAGCAGCTCAATCTGGCAAAATCAAAGAGGAAGGTCTTCAACCCCTTATGCAAATGGATGAGACCCTCCTCGAGCCGAGGGTCCAAAGGAAGACCATTCCACGGATGCAGAGCCAGATCTTGACAAGCTAGCAGCTTTGACAGGCCTGTGTGCATCGGTGGAACAGACAATGATCCTTTTCTTGCAAATCTGAGATTTCTAGGTGGTACATCTCATGCTAGCTGAGCTGGCAGGTACCAGGGGAGATTCGACTGCAGAGCCTTAAAACTTTTTAATATAGAGAAGGCAGGAGAGAGACAAAGAGTGAAAGAGAAAAGGCACCAATGACACAAAAAAGGAGATGGGAGATTAAAGCTCAAGATAGTACAGGTATACCTGAATTAATGAAATAGGTGTGTTCCCGGGTATGACTTCTTTAACAGAAATTTTTGAGAAAAAACCATCATACCTGTACAACGTTAGGCTTAGCTTTCAGCATGTGTACTGGTGTTTTTGTTGTGTGCCTTCAAGTTGCTTCTGACTCACGGTGACCCTAAGGTAAGCCTATCACGGGGTGTTCTGGGGCTGAGAGTGTGTGACATGCCCAAGATCATCCAGTGGGTTTCCAAGCAGTGACCAAGCAGGGAATTGAACCCTAGTGTCGAGGGTTGTAGTCTAACCCTCCAACCCTAACCCACTACCCCACACTGGCTCTTAATTCTACTGATACCAAGTTCTTTTTCTTTCTTTCTTTTTTAATGTTCCTACTTGCACTGTGTTTTACAGCACCTATAAAACTGATTTTGAAAGTTTCCCCTTTTCTATGCAGCAATATTTTGAAGACCGCTTTGCCTTGGCGATATTGCAGAATTGTTCAAACAGTATTGCATTATGTAAAATATCCATTCATCTTGTTAGCCGCACTCTTACATTTGAAATGTGTTGGATTGATGAAACTTCTTTTTTCCCTCCACCTCTTGAGATTTCATTACCCCGCCTAGGCCACTTCTGCACATTGCTGCACATCAAAGTATTTTGCTTATCAAATTTGCTTCCAAACGAGAAAAAGGGGGAAAGAAGATTTAAACCTTTGACTTAGTTACTTCCCAAACTAGCACAGCCTTCCCTCTGCCACATCTGCTATTCGAAATCATTAGAACGTGTAGATAATGGCAAACACAACATTTGGAAGCTGACAGCCTCAAGGAATGTCACGTAGAATTCTAGAAGCAGCCCGCGACAACAATGTCATGTCTCTGGAATAGAAATATTGAGAGTTACTTGCCGCATTGGAATCCCATACCTTCCAACTGTCCAAACTGGCAGGAAGAATCCCAGTTAATCCTCTTGTCATCCAAAGTTTCCAGCTGCTTTTAAAATGTCCTAGTTTCATCTCCCCACTTTCTCCTTTTGCCTTTAGTTTGTCCTCAGTTTGCTTCAATTGCTGCAACTTGAGCTCAAAGTGCAAAAATAGATTGCACTCAATAACTCAGCTGGGCAGGGAGAGGTGAGGAAGGCCATTTCCGCATTAGACTGTTATAGCGCTATTATTCCACTTTCAACATCCTATGGAATCCTGGGGTTTCCTGCTCTTCTCAATAGGCTGAGACAAAAGCCAACTGCTGCTTGTCCGTTCTTCCTCATGAATAACCTCCACCATCTTAACTGCATTCTGAGGTTGGTCAGCCATACAAGTTCCTGATTTTCATCTATGAAATGTTGGAAGCGGTAGAATCTTGGGATTTATAGTTTGTTGAAGAACTGAGAATTCTCTAGTCTACTTCCCTGAAAGACAGCACTAAAGAACCCCTCCAGGAGAGACATCTAATTACCTCCTGAAACTTCAAATCCCAGGATTCCACGGTTGTCCAAGTGGTACCAAACTGTTACAGTTGTGGTGTGTGGATACACTTTGAGTATCTATTGTCACATAGGCCTGCTCAAAAAGTGCCTATTTGATTTTAATACGCTGTGCTTCTGTGTTTGTACAAAACAGAAATATTACAAGAACACTATTGCCAGTGCTCTCTAATTCAAAGAAAATTAAATTTTCCAGCACTATCCCCAAACTTTTGCACATCACAGAGATGTGAGGAAGAGTGCATAATAATACATTTCCTCACAGTTGCCATCACAGAACCAAAGACATTCCTATACTTTGTTTTCGAGCAATTATATTTTATTGCATTCATTTTGCAGCAATCTTCTGACTTCCAGATTGGTGTACATTTCATTCCAGCACAATGACACTTGTGTGTCCTCAGCACTCTGTTAGTAGATTGCATTTGCATTACTCTACTCCTTCCTGTTCTCTGTCACTTATCAATTCTCGTCCAATCTAACTCACAAGCTTTCTTTGACTGCTGTGGTCTACAAATTGCTATATCAATAATATGAATTTAAGGAAGCCATTGTGTCTATTCCGTTGAGAGCAATTGCTCTGTTTATTCTAATAATGACAGAAGAAAGGGAGCAGATTTTATGGAACACTGGTTTGGGGGAAATTAACTGTTTATGGTGGAGAAGCAAGTAGCAGATTTCTTACAAGCAGTCTTGGACAACTGGCCAAATTCTCCAGTGGGAGTAAGCCATTTCTGCACTAGACTGTTCTAGTGCTATTATTCCACTTTCAACATCCTATGGAATCCTTGGGTTTGCAGTTTAGGGAGGAGCCTGGCCAGGTGTTTCACACACGTGGAAGCATGGAAACCCACTGGGTGACCTGGAGCAAGTCACAATCTCTCAGCCTCAAAGGAAGGCAAAGGTACCCCCCTGAATAAATATTGCCAAGAAAACACCATGATAGGGTCCCCTTGGGGGTTGCCTTAAGTCAGAAATGACTTGAAGGCACACAACAACAACAAGAAGCAAGGATAGGCCTTACAATTCGTGGAAAGAGGACTACCAAGGACTACAAGGTACTTCAGGCTACGTTTCAGAGGAAGGCAATGGCCAACAACCTCTGAGTATTCCTTGCTTAAGAAAACCCTATGAGATTCATGGGGTCACCATAAGTTGACAGGCGACTAGAAGGTGTGTGCACATACAAGTTCTCCTGCAGAAGTGCTTGCTTCAGCAGCACATATACTAAAATTGGAACAAGTTCTCCTGCAGATGTGATGACGCCTCTATGGAATGTCCATCTTCAGTTCAAGGCCACAAAAACACAGTTGTGCATGCAGAGGCCCCACTGTGCACGCAGCGGCACATGTGACGGACATGTGCATGAGGCGTGCCTTCGGTTATGCACCGAGTTGCACATCTGAGTGTGCATCTGGATCTGCAAAGCTGCCATTCAGCACGAAGGCTCCATAGCACAGTCCGTATGTACTCCGTTTGCAGAGATGTATGCCCCATGGCCCTGATATGGAATCTCTGCTGCAGTTCCCATAGTTAGGCATTTCACAAGCCAGAGGAGACTTAGAATCAGAGACTCATAGAATCACAGAGCTGGAAGGAATCGTAAGGCCATCTAGCCCAACCCCCTGCCATGCAAGAATTCATAGCCACAGCACTCCTCAACAATGGTCATTGAATCTCTGCTTAGAGATCTCCGAGGGAAGAGATTTCACTCCCTGCTCCAAGGCTGTCCATTCCGCAGCTGGCAGGGTCTCTTGTATCAGACACGCTTTTGCTGGGGAACCAGACTAAATGGCCAAACAGCTACTGGGCAGCAGTTGTTGGAGTGTGTGTGTGTGTGTGTGAGAGAGAGACACTGGTGGATGATCTCTCAGAGATAAAGGCAGTGGCACCATTGCTAACGCTTGTTAGTGCTCTGCTCTACGGCCATTTCCACCATCGAGTTGTAGTTTGGTAAGGAAATAAAGCTCTGTGGCAGAGAATTCTCGTTGCTCCGCCTTAAATCTTTATTTGAGCATTTAGAAATATAGGCCATTTCTGCACTACACTATTTATAGTGCTATTGTTCCATGTTCAGCCTCCTGTGGAATCCTGGGGTTTGCAGTTTAGTGAGGGGACCTTTAGAATTCTCAGCCAGAGAGCTCTTTGGCCTCAGGAAACTACAAACACCAGAATTCCGCAGGATGTTGAAAGTGGTATAGCAGTGCTATAAACAGTGTAGCGCGGAAATGGCCTATATTTCTAAATGTTCAAATAAAGTTTTAAGGTGAAGCATTCAGAATTCTCTGCCAGAGAACAATATTTCCTTACCAAACTACAAATCCCAGGTTTCCACAGAAGCAACAATAGCAGTTAAAAGTGTACCGAAGTGCTACAATTGTGTAGTGTGAAAGATACCCTAGGTAGAGCATTTTGAATCCTCTATCAGAGAGCTCTACTTCCTCACTAAACTACAGATCCCAGGATTCCACAGAAGCAACCACAGCATTTAAAGGGGTATCAAAGTGCTACAGTTGCGTAATGTGAAAAATACCCAAGGTGGAATATTTGGAATCTTCCGGCAGAGAGCTCCAGTTCATCATCAAACTACAAATCCCAGGATTCTGTAGAAACAGGCACAGCAGTTAAAGTCATAGTAGTATAAAAGAGTTATAGTTGTACAGCTTGAGAGACCTCAGTAAACTTGATCATTAGTCATACCAGCTGGTGGATTCTGGGAGTCTGCAGTACCAAAAAGTAACTTTTCGCAAGCTGTAGGTGCAAAGTTGCCCACCCTGCAATAAATCATAAAAGGTGGATGGGGAAGGAGCTTTTCGCTTCCCAGTAGGTATATTTCAAACATTAGAATGAAAACAACAACACTTCTCCCCATCCCACCCTCGGTTTGCTTTCTTCTATTTAAGAGCTAAACAACTGGGTTCACTTTCATTTGTTCTAGCCACAGGCCATAACAATACAGCTTCAGAATAAAAGAGATTAAAATGCAGGTGAAGCAATGGAGTCAGGATAAAACAAATGCGAGATGCCGATAAGTGAATTTACAGGCTCATGCACTGTCATTGGGGCGGGATGTCAACAGCGCTTTGCAGTTGTAGAAGCAAAAGGGATACTTTCAGGCCGTTTCCACACCACACACTTATAGTGCTATTATTCCACTTTCAACATCCTATGGAATCCTGGGGTTTGCAGTTTAGGAAGGGGCGATGTTGAAAGTGGAATAATAGCACTATGAGAGTGTGGTGTGGAAACGGCCCCTGACTGTCTCCAGTCCAGTGCCACACACATAAGTTGGACTACAGCACCCATTATCCCAGACACTGTGCCCATTGGCCCTGCAGCAAAGAAAGGTAGGGGTTGCCGTCCAACACATCTACATGAAGCCAGGGCCATTTCCTCACTAGACTGTTATAGCGCTATTATTCCACTTTCAACATCCTATGGAATCCTGGGGTTTGCAGTTTCGGGAGGGGCCGCCTGGCCCCTCCCGAAACTGCAAACCCCAGGATTCCATAGGGTGTTGAAAGTGGAATAATAGCGCTACAACAGTCTAGTGCGGAAATGGCAGGTAGGACTGACCTAGACAGCTCAATTTATGTGAGTAAACCAGCTAAATGTCTCTATCTTCCTCTGTCTGAGAACGAAACTTCTAACTGGGATTTTCCAAAAGAGAGAACTGCAGTGAAACAAGAAATATACGATGTCTTTAACTGCATAGGCCTAGTGAGGGATTGCAAACAATGTGTTAATATTAATTATTTTAATTATAGCAGGGACGTAAAACAGAATGTGAAATTGTCCTATTTTACCTTTCCCTCCCCTCTTTACTGCCTCCCCTGCCGTCTCTACCCAGTTTCAGTCCATAACAGGCAGTGTGACGCATGACGGGCAGCAAAGAAATGGAAGAGCAGGAAGAGCAGTGCGCGTGTGCAAGACGGAAGAGAGAAAGAGAGGGAGAGGATGGAGAGACTGATAAGAGAGAGAGATCAGAGATTGAAACGGAAGTGGGGATCAGGCATGAGAGAGAGAGACGTGGGAGGAGAGGAGGAAGAGAAAGAGAGACACTGTCACTTCCTGGATAACTTGCTCTCGAAAGACTTCACTCAGAGGCTATTCTGCCCTAGACTGTTATAGTGCTATTATTCCACTTTCAACATCCTATGGAATCCTGGGATTTGCAGTTTAGGGAGGGGCCTTTGCCAACCCCGGGATTCCATAGGATGGTGGAAGTGGAATAATAGCACTATAACAGTGTGATGAGGAAATGGCCAGAGTTTCAAACAGAAGCATTTATTTTAAGAAAAGCAAGCGACTAAGACTAAGCATCTAAGATAGATACAAGTTTTATATCTGTCATACAAATTTTGGCATGCATATCTATGATTGTTTAAAGTCATAAATACCAAGCCATCCTACCAGCACAGGCATTTTTCCAAGCTTGCAGTTATTTCCACACCTTTCATCCTGGGAGCTAGCAGAAGTCATGGTATCCTTCTCTATCCATAGCCGATTCCCATAACACCTTCCTGCTACTCTGCTATTCTGCCCTTTCGATATTTTTCCTTCTTGCCCGATACAAAGTGACATTGAATATTATAGCAATTAACCATATGTTTTATATTTTTCATTATATTTTGGTCAGAAATAGAGAACAGGATCTGAAAATGTTTTTGCAGTTGCAGATAGGTATATCCAAGTTTGACAACCGAAAAAGAAATGTATTCTCCCCCAAATAAGAACTAAGTTGTTTCGATATACCTCACAGTTCTCATCCCTCAATGACCATATCACTTTCTGAAGGCTAGCACTACATTAACTTTTAATTTGTTTACTAAACGAAATAGTGGGTAAATCTGTTTATTAGTATACTTAAAATGGGAAAAGTCGAGGAGGAAAACACTGTGTGCCTTTTGTTTTACTGAACATGTTAGCTTCATGCCGAATTTGTCGTTTAATATTATTTATTTATTGAATTTATGCCCCATCCTTCTCTTGAGGTGGAGTCCCAGAGGTCTTAAAGTAATTTAAAACAAGAGTAAGTTAATATTTTATTTTACAATAATAATAATAAAAAGAAATAACAGTATGAGTGAAAAAAAAATGGTTAAAAACAGTTAAAAACACATTTAAAACATAATTACTAATAAAAGATAAGAAATACAGCTTACTGCTTTACACAAACTGTTGTTGTTGTGTGCCTTTAAGTCATTTCTGATTTATCACAGGGTTTTCTGGGGCTGAGAGTGTGTGACATGCATATGATCACCCATGACCAAGTGGGGATTTGAACTCTGGTCTCTGGGGCCGTAGTTCAGCACTCAAACCACTACGCCACAAGCCTGCCTGAAGAAAACAGTGACAGTCTTCACCTATTGGTGAAAGCAGGGAGGGAGCCAACTAGGGCCATTTCCGCACTAGACCGTTATAGTGCTATTATTCCACTTTCAACGTCCTATGGAATCCTGGGGTTTGCAGTTTAGGGAGGGGCCTTTGAGGCCCCTCCCTAAACTGCAAACCCCAGGATTCCATAGGACGTTGAAAGTGGAATAATAGCACTATAATGATCTAGTGCGGAAATTGACTAGGTCTCCCATGGAAGGGAATCAAAAGATGAGGACAAGGAAGATAGATTACCCCTGGCGTAGTCACTCTGGAAGAGGTTATATGAACTATACAGAGCTCTTTCATTCCACTTTAACTGTGCTGACTCCACCCTATGGAATCCCGGGATATCTTATCTGGTGAAGGATTTGGAATTCTCTGCCAGAGAGTTCCAGCACCTATCTACAGAAGATTCTAAGTGCCTTCTCAAACTACAGATCCCAGGTTTCCAAAGGACAGAACCTTTATCGTTTAGGAGGTAATAAACTTCTGTACCTGCATGGTACAGATGCATCCTCTCTTCATAGTTATCATGGCCAGCACCTACCAAGAGACAGGGCCTTCCCACCCTACACTGTTACAGTGCTGTTGTCCCACTTTCAACATCCTGTGGAATCCTGGGATTTGTAGTTTCCCGAGGCCAAAGAGCTCTCTGGCTGAGGATTCTAAAGGGCCCTCCCTAAACTGCAAATCCCAGGGTTCCACAGCAGAAGACTAGCACTTTAACAGTGTCGTACAGAAATGGTCATAGCCTTCCGTACGTCACAAAATCTGTTCACAGTACTTGGGTGGATAGCAATATAACCCTACGGCAAACAGATGTTTCCACCACCTGTGAAAACAATCTTTCTGTGCGTGGCCTCTGAGCACAAAAGTTTTAAAAATAATAACTCCATCGCCTACCTCTTATTGGGGTGTGCTTCGTCAATACAAACGTGTTACAGTACATCTGTCAGCAATATTCTCTTATTGCACAAGCATGGTGGATATTCTCTTCCTCTTTCCACCCAGTAATTGGGATCATTTTTTGTGCTTTGATGTTAGTTACCTATCTGTCTGCAAAGACCACTCCTGTCACTCCTTTCTCATCAGCTGAAATCTCCCCCACTGATGTGGATTGCAACCCTGTGTTGTTCTCTATACCAACGCGTTCTCTATTTCCACAACTTTTTGGAAATACAAAATTGCAAACTTTACCCCTTCCTTTCTGCAAGAGGCAGGTTGTGTTTATGGGTTGATGTTGCTGCATCTATGGCCATTTCCGCACGAGACTGTTATAGCGCTTTGATTCCACTTTCAACATCCTATGGAATCCCTGGGTTTGCAGTTTCGATAGGGGCCTGGTGGCTTCAGGATACAGACCTTTGAGGCCCCTCCCTAAACTGCAAACCCCAGGATTCCATAGGATGTTGAAAGTGGAATAAAAGCACTATAACAGGCTAGTGCGGAAATGGCCTGGGACTCTTGGAATTCTCTCATTCACAGGCTCGCCGTAAGCTGAAGTTGATTTGTTGGCAAGTGAAAAAGCAACAAAGGCATGGGGGGGATATGATATAGCCATCTTTAAATCTCTAAAGGGCTGTTGTGTAGAAGGCAAAGAAAAAACTGTGGGTCTCTTTTGCGTTTCTGCATTTAGAGGCTGGGGTACATTCGAATCAATTGGGAGGTCCCACCCCAAAATATATTTTGCGCAATGGTCCACAAGAAACTGTGGTGTCAGCTGCTGCAGGGTGAAAAATAGAGACATGTTTATAGCCTCTTGCTGTGGCCGTTTGCTACAGCTGCAGAGACCTGAGCTGTGCAACCCCTCCCAATGTCATAGCTCATAGCTGAAGGGACATCTCTGCTTGCTGAGCAGACTATCATTTATTCGGCAATCATCTGCCCTCCGCTGATTGGTAAGCCAACACGGGGAATGCTAGAAAAACATGAAAATGTGATAGATAATAATTATTTCTCTTTTTTTAAAAAATCATCCTACTGTGCATTATCCGCATCTCAAAATAGACTCAACAGCAAATAGCCCAGATCCTGCCTTAGGCTTATCTAACATATAAAAGTCGAAGTGTGTGTTACGGCCGTTGCTAGCCCGAGCTTGTGGGATATTAAGAGATCATTTGATATCAGTAATTTGGCCTTCTGTCCCCTCCACATGCTTGCGAGGCCCCCGGAGAAGCACGCACACAGGCTCGGCCGATTATCGCTGTAATATTCCAACACAATACAGGCAGGCCAGAAATAGCCGTCCCGCCGCTTTAGGAGACCTCAAGGCAAGTACTCTTATTATGTGTGCACGCTACTTACAAAGAACTCCCTGCCCCGAGCAGGCAGCTTGATGAGAAGAATCCTCATCTGTCAAGCACTCCACGTTTCCATACTGGCTACTCTATTGACAATTTGGCTATAATTCAATCGTTCAAATGCGGACCTTTCGGAGGCTTTGTCTCCAGCCCCAAATCCATTGTTTTCCCCAAGTCCGACCTAGCCTGCGGTCACAATTCTCCTTATAAAAACCCCTGACTTTGAGCGCTTCCTCGGATCGCTCTCGGCTTCCATCCCGCCTTGCTGTCGCTTCGTCCGGCGAGCCTTCCCCTCGGCCCCACGTGCTGAGATCCACGCTCCCCGGCTTCTCCGCTTCCGACCGGGCTTCAGGACAGGTGGAGTATCACCCAAACCAACAACTCCGCTAAAAATCTCTCTATCCCACTCCAACCTTTATTTCTTATCTGAGTGAGTGTGCCGCACACACTGTTTGATTGTATTTTAATAAAACAACATTTATTATTTCAACTTCTGTGTGCTCCTTGGCTCGGCCTGACCCCGTAGACATTGGGTACAAGATCTCGCTACGTTACCCTGCCTCTCGCATTGCCAGCCTGGGCTCTTGGCTAATTTCCCCAACTTACATAA
Source organism: Cyclura pinguis (assembly GCA_030412105.1). NCBI lineage: Eukaryota > Metazoa > Chordata > Lepidosauria > Squamata > Iguanidae > Cyclura > Cyclura pinguis. The sequence goes on from CM059601.1 coordinate 6,136,965, forward strand.
TTGAGAGCGCATTTAGGTGTCCCTCTCGGGACCCCCAGAAATCAGGGTAACGTGTGTGTGTTTGTCTGTGTCAGGCGAAGACTTTGTATGATTGGCCGTGTCGGGCAAAGACCTCGTATGATTGGCTGCCTGTGAAGATTCTATAGAATCCTGGGGTTGGCAGTTCAGGGAGGGGCCTTTAGAATTCCCAGCCAGAGAATAGTCCAGTTGCTATGGAGACGAGGTCTAGCAGCCAGGAGGAGGACAGTGTATTCTCTCAGGAACCCAACCTCTATATGTTGGAAACTCTGACTACAGATTGGATTGAGGAATACGGGGAAAAGTTACAGGTACTGGACAAGGCCGTTTGGGGAATTAGAGACACAGGATCTCAAATCTTTCTAAGTATTACCTGTGAGAAAATACAATCCCGGGCAACGCTGGGTATATGCACTAGTACGTATATATAAAAACACAGACACACAAACAACATGTCTGTTGTCCTGGGCTGTTTTCTGGCAATTCTCTGCACCTGCTGAAACATTTTATTTCCACTTTTAAGTTGGCTGCTTTTTAAATCCAAGGCCCACTGGAACAATATATTCTCTTCACTTCTCTTGTATTAATTATTTTTAAAAAAGAGTTAATCTCTCAACTCCAACCACACCATATACCCCCACTCTGAGGGATGTACCATTTTCATAATTGGACATATTTATGGCTGGAACGCATGTTTGGTGTGTGGTGACTCCAGCCTATGGGGAGTGGTCTCTCCACTGAATATGGTGGGCTCCCAGTATTGAATATTTCTGCCATCAGCTGAAGGCCTATGTGTTTATCAGGGATAGAAAAAAAAATGAAAATAATTTATAATTGCTTGAGGGTTGGGAAACCCCAGCCAGGAAAACTCCTCCATGTTGAGAATCTTTGCACTTTGGGAAATTCCATCTAGATTTTTTTTGTTGCATAGAAAACCACAGCTGTGGTTTTAAATCATCAACCTAACTGTAATGATGGCACTCCATTATTATAGTTATGTTGATGACGCTAATAGCCCCTTAACCTACCTTCCTAGTCTGGCAGCACCCTGAATTAAACCTTTCTGAGGTGCTGGCAGTCAGGATACTTGCAAAGGATGGCCAAAATTCAGTGTTCTGAATTCACAGTTACGGCACCAAATTCCAATTTAACTGCCACGGCCACATCCTGCCGAATTCTGGGGTTTGTAGTTTAGTGAGGGACAAGGGTTATCTGCCTGAGAATTCTAAATAACCTTCCCTAAACTGCAAGTACCAGATTCCATAGGATGTTGCCAGAGCAGTTAAAGTGAAATAACAGTGCTATACCAGCCATTTCTGCACTAGACTGTTCTAGTGCTACTATTCCACTTTCAACATCCCATGGAATCCGGGGGTTTGCAGTTTAGGGAGGGGCCTAAACCTAGTTAAGTATATACTTAGTTATACTTAAGTAACTTTCTAACCCTATCCAGCTCACAAACCCGAGGGAAATAATACTCTCCTGTGTTCCAGTCAGTGGAGGAATAGACCTCGTTCTCCCTATGCAGTTAATGCCCAGTAAAGTAGGTTGGAGGGGGAGTTACAGTCATTGCAGCAGTGTCAAAGTCATTACTAAGGCCATTTCCACACTAGAGTGTTATAGCGCTATGATTCCACTTTCAACATCCTATGGAATCCTGGGGTCTGCAGTTTCGGGAGGGGCCTTTGAGGGAGGGAAAAGCCCCTTCCTAAACTGCAAATCCCAGGATTCCATAGGACGTTGAAAGTGGAATAATAGCACTGTTAACAGTCTAGTATAGAAATGGCCAGTGTCTGCAGTGCTCTCCCAGTCAAGGCCTGCATCTCAAGCAGGCAGCTGGAGAGACCCCTCAAGGGCCTTCCACCACTGCTTGGCCCAGCAACAAGGAGATGTCTGCAGATCTCACTTGTGAGTGCAGCACCGCAGAAATGCTTCAGTTGAGACACTGCAAGTGTGTGGAAAGGTAGAGTTTGGGCGTCATAAATGTGCATCCTCAGTGATTATGAAATTGGAATCCCACCTTGATAGTGACAGTGGGCAGGTTTTCCTTGGAGCTAAGAAGCTGCACACCGGCAGAGATTCAAAAAAGTGAATTAATATTTTATTCAGCCTGGGCCAGAGATAGACATCCAGGGAAGAATTCCACAGATCAGGCATGCCAGAACAAAGAAAAGCATACACATTTATACTTTTCCATAAGAAAATGAATTAGCATACTAAGTTACATCACTTCTATGTAAAATCTGGTGGGCTTCATGTATCAGGGCATGTGCCTTCGGCCTGTCACTTAGTACCCCCCCCATACTTCAGTCACTTAGCACCTATCTGTTATTTAGCCAAGTGGACCCTGCTTACATCCCATACTCTGGGAACCTGGCACTGCTGTCTCCTTCGTTATCACCAATATACATTCCATCCTCCATGCCTATACGTCTCCCAGGTCACACTATTACTTCTAAGGGCTGGTATCCTAATTTCCAGGTGCCAGCCATCCCTGCTCAAAGCTGGTAACTCAAAGGGCATTCGGGGAAAACTCTGCAGAGGCCAAGTCAATTAATTCCCTTACACTATTCTATGTCACTCTAAGTCCCATCATTCTCAGGCTTCCAGGCTTTTATGTAACTCCATCGCTCTGATGGTTTTATTGGCAAGATATATTAATTGGCAGATATGTTTAATTGGCACAAAATAGAAATCATATAAATGTAAGGTCATGTGGAAGAAGAAGTCTGATTGGAAAAACAGGTCAGAGATGATCTCCAAGCATGGCTGAATCTGACAGTGGCTCTTTCAGGGAGAACAAAAGGCATCTCCAAGAAGAGCAAGTCATCCTCTGTGGTTTGCATATCCCACGGAAGGCCAACTTAATTTGACACCCATTTGCTGGCAAATTCCAACAAAGAGCTTTTGCTTGTTTGATAGTACTGGTTCAGGAAAACAGGAAGATTTCAAACAAATCCAAAAGTGCACCATCCTCGCACCCATGATCCTTCTCCTGATCTCTGATCACACTGCCATCAAAATCTTTTGCCATCCACATGTTAAAAATCATCAACGATTTCCTTCAGACATCAGCAACCATTAATCCATCCTCTCACCTTTGTCCACCCTGGAAATCTTTGCTGTCCAACCAGAAAGTCACACCTCCAGGGCACATTTTGGAGTATAAAGGGATCCTGATTTCAGGTCCTTGACACAGCACTTCAGTTCGAGGGGTCCTTCTTGTCACTCTGCCTTTTGGACTCTGGACATCAGTCCAAGTCACATCACCACTCTCTGCTTCTCCCTGGATGGTAAATATCTCCCCCAAACCCCTTTCCTATTCCCTCTATCAATTTCCTTCCCTTCCTTTTCAGTTAGCCTTGAGTGATTGCTTGTATGTGACTATTTGAGTGCGCGTATGTATAATTTCCCCCAATAAAACACATTTAAATTGTACTATAAGTTTTCTGACTGGTGTCTTTAGCAGTTCCTTGTAAACATAGGCGGAGAGATCCTAAAGTTACCCCCCACGTGTAAAGCTCTTAATTTGAGTTAATTAATTCCCCATTTTTACATTTTAATTGCGGGTTCTGATATAGGACCTCATGAAGTCCCATGGTTTGGGGGTAACATTTCTATCAACCGTACAATTGCTTAACTGCTGAACGAGATGTCAGACTGTGTTTTCTGCACAGAACTTTTGTTCTCTGGACAGAAAATGCTGTTTTCTGCATGCATGCATGCACACACACACACACACACATCGGGAAAGTTCTCAACATTTTTGAGGTCTTTCTCACAGTGGGAGGAAAATTACATGTTGCTTCCTTCGAAAATAAAATTAGCAAAGATCTACATCCATACCAGACTGTTTACCTGGGTGTTTTCCTAATTGCTGTCCCTATCAGTTACCCTGGTTTTAATTAACGGTTTTATCGAGTTTCCTATTTTATTGCAATCTTTTATATTATCCCCTTTTACTGTGAACTCTTTCGGGAACCAGAGAAAAAAAGCAATTCACCTTTTAATTGTATCTTATGGGGGCTGTTAATAACAAGATCTCTAGGAAGTATTTAATTCATAGGTTTGCCATTAATAGAAGTCAACTTGATGACACATAACAACAGCTTCAGTAGGCGGGTGGAGGAGCTTTTCTGCTTAACATTTTTAAAAGCTTCTTTGTCCAAACCAGAAGGGGACTTCCAGCCCCTTCTGTTTCATTCGTGAGTAAATTTTTGGCCAAAAAAATGGGCCCCGTTCCCCCATATAATCACCAGGAACAGATAACATGCCAATAGAGCTGTTTCAAGCCCCAGAGACAGAATCCACTCAAATTCTAACTAAAATCTGACAATAAATGGAAAGAAAAACAATGGCCCACAGATTGGAAAGGCTCCATATACGTGCCAGTTCCCAAGAAAGAGGATACCAGGGATTGCAGAAACTGTTGCTTTAATGTCTCACGCATGCAAAGTGATTCTCAACATTTTACAGTAAAGTCTGATATCCTATTTTATGCTTGTATGCTGAATGCATCATATGCAGAGCTGGATTAGACTCTGAGGAAGGAGGGGTGAAAACAGGAGAAAGGAACACCAACAATTAAAGATATGCAAATGACACCAGAAAATAGCAAAGACTTGAGATAGTTATTAAAGAAGACCAAGGAAGGAAGTGTAGAAAAACTTCAACAACAACAAGAACATTTATTTGTAATGCCCTTTTCACCAAAGGGCTGAACACCAATATGTACAGTCAGGGACAAAGACAATAAACATAACGCTACAGCAATACGTGGAATGAAATCCCCCAAACCCCACCGGTCGCCGCCCATCTCAGCACCTTAAACACATCCCAGTGACTTCAGACAATGAATCAAAAAGGAAGGTCTTCATCCCTTTACAAAATATGGAGAAATCCTTTTCCAGCCAGAGGTCCAAAGGAAGACCGTTCCACAAATGCGGAGCCAGATCCTGAAAGGTTTGCAGCCATGACAGAGCGGTGCGTGTTGGTGAAACAGACAGTAATCCTTTGCTGTCTGTTCCACCAAAACAAAAACCAAAATAATGACCAAAGATGATTCTGAAAGGTTCGTAGCTGTCACATTGCTGTGTGTGTTGGTGGAACAGACTGTAGTCCTTTGCTGCCTGTTCCACCAAAAAAACCAAAATAATGACCAAAGATGATTTATGCAACTTTAAAGTAGACAATATCAGATAAAGCTGCAATCTGGGCGAATATGCATATTGTTGTTGTTAAGTGCCATCACACTGACTTCAACTTGCGGTGACTCCACAGCCGAGAGATGTCCAAGTCATCCTGTCCTCAGTTGCTCTACTCAGGTCTTGCAGGCTCAGGGATGTGTCCTCCTTGATTGAGTCTCTCCATCTGTGATGTGGTCTTCCTCTTCTCCTACTGCCTTCTACCTTATTAAGCATTATTGTCTATTCTAGCGACTCGTGTCTTCTCAGTCCAAAGTAGGACAGTCTCAGTTTAGCCATCTTGGCTTTGAGGGAGAGTTCAGGCTTGACTTGCTCTAGGATCCATTCATTTGCCTTTAAATCAGTCTACGGTATCTGTAGAACTCTTCTCCAGCACAACATTTCAGATGAGTTGATTTTCGGCTTTCTTCGCTCTCGAGCTTTCACAACCGTACGTACATAGATATTGGAAATACAATGGCATGGACAATCCTAGCTTTAGTATTCAACGATATATCTTTGCACTTCAGGATCTTGTCTGGTTCCTTCACCGCTGTCTTTCCGAGTCATAGCCTTCTGATTTCTTGACTGCAGTCTCCATTCTAATTAATGACTGAGCCAAAGTATGGAAAATCTTGAACTATCTCAAGGTCTTCATCATTTACTTTAAGGTTATGTAAATCATCTGTGGTCATTATTTTTGTTCTCTTAGGCCATTTCCGCACGAGCCTGTTGTAGCACGATGATTCCACTTTCAACCTCCTATGGAATCCTGGGGTTTGCAGTTTCGGGAGGGGCCGACTGGCCCCTCCCGAAACTGCAAACCCCAGGATTCCATAGGAGGTTGAAAGTGGAATCATCGCGCTATAACAGGCTCGTGTGGAAATGGCCTTAATGTTCAGCTGTAAACCTGCCTTTGTGCTTTCTGCCTTGACTTTTCCTTCCTTCCTTCCTTCCTTCCTTCCTTCCTTCCTTCCTTCCTTCCTTCCTTCCTTCCTTCCTTCCTCTTCTTCTTCTTCTTCTTCTTATATCCTGTCTTTCCCCCAACAGTGGGATTCAAGGCAGTTGACAACACTAAAACAGAACAAATTAAAACATCCATGAAAGTATAAGTATAAAATTCAAAAGACAATTAAACCATTTATAAAATTAAAATATAATACAAAAAAATATAAAATACATTAACAAAAGTATGCCAGTCTTAAAACAGAACTGCACAATATCAAGAGCCCAAATGCAGTCAATTCAGTTCATAAAAGCCTGATGGCACATAAAGGCTGGACCTTCCATCAGAAGAAGGGCAAGGTGAGCCTTTCTGGCCTCTCTAAGGATGGATTTCTAAATTCTGGGAGCAGCCACTGAGAAGGCCCTGTCCCTCATTCCCCACCAAATGCACCTGAGAGGATGGTGGGACAGAGAGATGGGTCTCTCCAGATGATCTTAAGAGTTATAGAATCATAGAATCATAGAATCATAGAATCATAGAAATGTAGAGTTGGAAGAGACCACACGGGCCATCCAGTCCAACCCCCTGCCATGCAGGAACACCCTCAAAGCACTCCCGACAGATGGCCATCCATCCTCTGCTTAAAAACCTCCAAGGAAGGAGACTCCACCACACTCCGAGGCAGCAGAATCCACTGCTGAACAGCCCTGACTGTCAGGAAGTTCTTCCTGAGGTTCAGGTGGAATCTCCTTTCCTGCAGCTTGAATCCATTGCTCCTTGTCCTGGTCTCTGAAGCGGTAGAAAACAAGCCCTCTCCCTCCTCTACATGGCATCCCTTCAAATATTTAAACATGGCTATCGTGTCCCCTCTTAACCTTCTCTTCTGCAGACTGAACATACCCAGCTCTCTAAGTCTGTCCTTGTAGGGCTTCATGGCTTCCAGGTCTCTCACCATTTTGGTCGCCCTCCTCTGGACCTGCTCCAGCTTGACCATGTCCTTCTTGAATTGGGGTGCCCAGAACTGGACACAGGATTCAAGATGAGGTCTAACCAAAGCAGAGTAGAGCGGTACCAGTACCTCCCTCGATCTAGACACCATACTCCTATTGATGCAGCCGAGAATTGCATTGGCTTTCTTGGCTGCCACATCACATTGCTGACTCATGTTCAGCTTGTGGTCTATTAAGACTCCTAGATCCCTTTCACACGTACTGCCATCCAGTTCTGCTAGTTTCATAAAGCAAGTTTCATAAAGTAAGACACACACCATTTCTGCACTAGACTGTTCTAGTGCTATTGTTCCACTTTCAACAGCCTGAGAGGCCTCTCCCGAAACTGCAAACCCCAGGATTCCATAGGATGTTGAAAGTGGGATAATAGCACTAGAACTGTCTAGTGCAGAAGTGGCCACAGTCCTTCAAATAACCGGGGCCCAAGCCATATATGGTAGTGCCTCAGCTGTGTTTGAAAGATCACTTGCTACAATTTTTGTGTAATTAAAGGCCCTTGTGTAATTAAATGATTTGTTAATCACTAAGGAGACCAGACAGCTGCAACCAGTTGCTCCGCGGAAAGTGTATCGAGCACACTCACCGCCTCCAATGACGGCAGTTTCTGCCACGGGTGCTGCAATAGTACAAACGAGAACGGCACTTTACCTGTAATGAGGCCATTACCTATGTCGATGTTATTGGTACTCTGGAGGCGCTGGGCCCACTGTGATTGGCTGATGGGTCTAAGGAGGCGGGCTCCTGGAGAGACCAGATAAGAACACAGTGTTCATTAATACTATGTAATGAGCAGTTGATTATTCAGAAAGTAGCCCGGGGATATGCTAATATTTCTGCCCATGTGGATGAGAACCAGAGCAAAAACAATAAAAATCCCAGCAACTCAGTAAGGCTAGGAATTATGAGCTTTGTTTGCAACAAAATATTGTAGTGCATTCTCCTAGCCTTTCAGCTGGCAAAGTTTAAGCAGGGCATTTCTTCCAACCGATATTAAATATTTGAAGGGATGTCGCACGGAGGATGGAGCAAGCCTGGTTTTGTGTTTAGATATTTGAAGAGATGTCATATGGAGGATGAAGCAAGCCTATTTTCTGTGGCTCCAGAGACTAGGACGCTGAGAAATGGATTCAAGCTTCAGAGCCGTTTGCACACTAGACTGTTACAGCGCTATGATTCCACTTGCAACATCCTATGGAATCCTGGGGTTTGCAGTTTCGGGAGGGGCTGGCCGGCCCCTCCCGAAACTGCAAACCCCAGGATTCCATAGGATGTTGCAAGTGGAATCATAGCGCTATAAAAGTCTAGTGCGCAAATGGCCCAGGAAAAGAGATTCCACCTAAACATGAGTACGAACTTCCCGACAGTAAGAGCAGTTCACAGTGGCATACATTGCCTTGGAGTGTAATGGACTCTCCTTCTTTGGAGGTTTTTAAACAGAGGTTGGATGGCCATCTGTTGGGAGTGTTTTAATGGTGTATTTCTGCATGGTAGAATGGGGTTGGACCGGATGTCCCTTGGAGTCTCTTCCAGCTCTCTGGTTCTATCATTCCACTTAGCTAAATAGCCTCTCCTGCCCCCTCCACTCCAAACTTAATGGAAACGTCATTCACGCAGTCCCCGATTATTGGCAGAATAAATTTCCTTCTCCTCAGGTAGCTGACGCCAGGTAAAAGAGACTGGGTTGAGGAGGTATCATCATGGCAATAGTGTCACAATCATGAAGTATTGATTGTGAATACAGAACAGTTATGGATGAGTAAAAATCTAGATAACTGTTTTGTCTTAATGATCGCTACTGTGCTGGTGATTGGAGCACGGATGAATGAAGGTTTGGGGTGGGGAGGGCCAGGCCAAGTTACGTTGCTATGTATAACTCTTTCATATACAGTTGCGCATGCTTGGATGCAATGCTCAGTGTCACGCCCAAAATATAGCAGGGATTGCTCTTACAGCTTTGGAAGCGTGCCCAGCAGCAGAGAATACCTTAGCAGCGATGCACTGTAGCCAGTAAAAACTCACCCACGCCATTTGTTCGCTTCCATCAAGGAGGCAATTTATTCTTGAGTTACAATGTGTACATATTTACAAGAATCTCCAGAAGGTATTCCAGCATCCCTCTGCTAAAAACTCACCTTAACCATTTGTTCTCTTCCATCAAGGAGGCCATTTATTCTTGAGTTACAATGTGTACGTATTTACAAGAATCTCCAGAAGGCATTCCAGCATCCCTCTGCTTGCTCTTTCTGACAGGGCCTCCGGCAGACACATCAGGCACCATGTACAACTTGTTGGCTAGCTCTCAGCTACATTTATACTCACACTAGCTGATGCAATCCTGCCAGCCCTTGCATTCTCCCCACACCTGATGCAACCTTCTCCCCTGGTTGCTCATCAGCATGACTCAGCTAAAGTCACATGGCTTTTCGCAGGCGCACTTAACAACCCACATCGCAAAGTATTTTCTACAGGTTTGGTCCAACCTTTTCTGACACTCAGTGCTTCCACGGTACCAGTCGATTTCCTGGGATTGCAGAAAGGGTTACTGTGCATCCCACATTGTACAACAGGGAAGCATATTCACAGTTGTTTGCTCTTTTTACAACATAACCAGAGCAACAGCGTCTCCTCCAGCTGTCCTCATTTGGAAGGAACAGTCTTGATTAATCCTCTGTTGTCTCACTTTTCCTTTGGCTTTTAAAATTTCCCAGGTTCTCGTCCTCTCACTTTCCCCCTTTGCCCTCAGCTTGCTTCAACTGCTGTAAACTGATTTCAATTAACTCATCAGAGGAGAGAGGAGAGGCGGGGTGGAATCTTACCCTTTCCTGTAGACTCAGCCAAAAGCCACCTGCTCCAGGCTCTCCTTAGGTTGTCTGTTCTTCCTCATCAATAACCACGATCTGATGTGGCCTGGCCACACATGTTCCAGTTTCTACAGTGACTTTTGCAAGGATTTGGGGTGCAGAAACTTCATGAAAGTAAAAAAACAACAACTGCAAATAACTCCTCTCCACCCAAGTGACCACTCCGCTTCCCATTATCCCCTCCTTCCCTTGCCTTTTGCCTAGGCGCATGTGCCTTCTTTCTGGGAACCCGGGCAAAAGGCCAAAAGGCAAGCAAATGGGAGGGGGCAGCTTCACACACAGAGAAGGTACACTCATTCTCTCCCCCCCCCATACTCCCACTCCCATTCCCTTGCCTTTGTAGGGCACACTGCCTTCCTTCTCTGTGCCAGTCAAAAGGCAAGCAAATGGGAGGGGGCAGCCCCAAGCACTTTTCCCTGGGCATACAGACCTTCCTTCCATGTGCTTGGCTGCGCGTGCCTTCCTTCCACTTCCATTTCAGTGGGGCAGCGAATCTGTTCCGGATTTTAGGCCAGACTTTAAGGGAGCTATCCCAACGTGCCAAGCCTCACTTCCTCCCTGAAAGGTTTGGCAACTTGGCTGACCCCTTTAAAGTTGAGACTAAAACTGGGAGCAGATCTACCATCTCATTGCCACCAGTCCTATTGGCACTCCACATCTGAGTTCACTATTCGGGGGAGCGAGTTCAACTTCCATTTCATTCTGCAGAGGAATATAATTGAGGAGGATTCAAGGAATGGCAAGGTCATATTAAGGATGCAAACTTTACTGGAAAATACTTTGAGAGAAAATATTGACTAGATTTGGGGAGAAAAATGCACCCCCGTGGTTGCACAGACACAAATCTATGCCCCAGAGCTAGCCTGGAAGCAGGTATAATTGTCTTTTTAACTGCGCTTAATTGTGCAAATAACAGCATTTATCGTTAAGGAGAGTGAAGCAGTGAAAGGTGTCAAGCTGCACCTGCAGGAACCTGGATTTCACAGAGGATGCCACTCACTGCTGCTGTTCCTTCTTTGCATGTGAAAAGAGTGGAAGGAAATGGGGATAATTTTGTTCCCTCTCTGGTTTCCAAGAAGGAGAAATGCATTTATTGTTATCCAGTGTTTTTCAGAACCAAAAGCTCCTTCAGCAGGAGAGAAAATTTCCTTCTGATTTTGGGTATGCCGAGTCCTTCAGCCTTCTAGGCAAAAGCAGTTCCTCCTCTACCCCACTGGTTTTTCAAGGAGCCTTTCTTTTTTGCTCCTTTATTTTTGGAGGGTTCCTCTTCTGTCTGACCCTCGCTGTTTCAGGCAGCTGCAGCTAGATGCCCTCCGACTGTCCCAAATTAGCAGGGCCCCTCCCGAAACGGCAAACCCCAGGATTCCATAGGAGGTTGAAAGTGGAATCATAGCGCTATAACAGGCTAGTGTGGAAATGGCCTCTGTCTTCCTGCGTGGCAGAATGGGGTTGGACTGGGGGCTTTTCCGCACTACACTGTTGTAGTGCTATTATTCCACTTTCAACATCCTGTGGAATCCTGAGGTTTGCAGTTTACTGAGGCCAAAGAACTCTCTCGCTGAGAATGCTAAAGGCCCCTCCCTAAAGTGCAAACCCCAGGATTCGATAGGAGGTTGAAAGTGGAATAATAGCACTATAACAGTCTAGTGTGGAACAGCCTATATGCAATCACTAAAGACTGTCCCTAAGTCTCAGGTTTTAGGTCAAAAACTTCAAGGCCTGGAACAATCCTAATTGGGATCCATTGGGACTGAGTTGCGTTCAGCTCCACATCCTTTCGTACTTCTGAAGGTTTCACCCAGAACTCTGAAAACCTCCTCTCTCTCTCTCTCTCTCTCTCTTTTTTTTTTAGTACTTTCCTCCCCAGCTCCTGAAGGTTTTGCCCAGAGTTTGGAAAAGTTATGTTTTGGTACACCCCTTGTCTGAAGGTTTCAAACAGAGCTTGAAAAGTAGGGATGGGCCAACTGAATCCTTGAATCCTGGGTAAGGATTCGAGATTCCCGAATCCGAATCCCTGTGCCAAAATAGGCAAACCGAATCTTTCGAATCTGCTAGCTAAATACATTGTTGGAGGTCGGGACTCCTGAACTTCTGGGAGACTGGGACTCCTGAAAACCTGGGAGACCATACATGGAAGGGAAGATAGTAAGTAGGTGAGGTTTTCCCTTGGAGTAATAATGGCCTTTGCTAACAATTTCAGAAATTGCGGCTGGGCTTGTATTCTAAGAGATTTAAATTGAACATTTCATGTTTAAGTTCAGTACTTGACTGGAAGCTACAGGCTTGAGATTTCAAGGAGAGCTGAAACATTCCTTCGCAGAGCTCACTTGCAAAGCTCTTTCAGACACAATTCTGGTGTGTGGAGTTTTACAAGAGGTCACAGCCTTCTCTGACAAAGTGTGCTGGTGCATCATCAAACTACAAACCCCAGCATGCCAGAAGGAGCTATGCAAGAAAAGCCAGTTTTGACCTGGATTATCTCTCTGCTGTATTTTGTGGCCCTGTTTACACAGGCAGGAAAATGTGGGATTAATCCACATTTTCCTGCCTGTGTAGAAAGGGCCTTCATGTCATTTTCAATCCGGGGAGATCCTGAGGCAAAACTATGATAATTGTCCTGGCCAGATTTCTTCAGAGGGAAGTTTGCCTTTGCCTAGACTTTTGCTAAGGCTGAGAGAGTGTGTCTTGCCCAAGATTATCCTTCTTTCCCTTGCTTTTTAAACCCTTTTTTAAAAAAGGATTCGAAAGAGTCGAGATTCGTGAGATTCGTGGATTCCCAGAACCTTCCAGGGATTCGGATCCGGAAAATTCTGGATTCGTCCCATCCCTATTGAAAAGGTTACTTTTTCAGACAACAACTCAGTCAGCATTGTAGGAGTAACATTTCCAAGTTCCAGCCAGGACATCTCTTTGCACAGAGCAACATAGAAATTGCCAGATGTGAAAATTACCATCTTCCCATTGCATACAATAGCAGCCATTAGCTGGAATTGTTTTGTTTCTTTCTGTGCTAACAGTGGACATGGAAATCCTGTTTCCTGATATTGCTCCAGAAACAATCCGCTCAGAAAATTAGCTGTGAAGGGGAAGGGTGTGTGTGAAAAGAAATAAGGGGTATCTGCACACAGTCCATGCACCCAAAGAAATGGGCAGGAGTCCATGAATTCTTGTGCCAGCTAAAGGCTGCAATCCAACATGGATATAAGCTAGACGGGCAGTATATAACCCCCATGTAGGATAGAAACATTGTAAAACCACTCTATTCTGTTTTGGTCAGATCTCACCTGGAATACTGCGTCCAGTTCTGGGAATCACATTCTAGAAGGATATTTAGAAGTTGGAACGTGTCCACAAGAGGGCAACCAAAATGGTCAAAGGGCTGGGAACCATGAAGTTCTGTGAAGAGCAGCGTAAGGAACCTGGTATTTTAAGCCTGGAGAAAGGAAGGTTAAGAGATGATATGATTGCTTTAATATTTGAAGAGATGTCATATTGAGAATGGAGCAAGCTCATTTTCTGCTGCTCCAGAGGCAAAGACACAGGGCAATGGGTTCAAAGTACCGGAAAAGAGATTCCACCCAAACGTAGGGAAGAATTTCCTGACAGCAAGAGCAGTTTGACAGTGGAATACTCTGCTCCCTGGAAGTGTGGTGGAGTCTCCTTCCTTGGAGGTTTTTAAACAGAGGTCATTTCTGCACTAGCCTGTTACAGCGCTATGATTCCACTTCCAACCTCTTATGGAATCCTGGGGTTTGCAGTTTAGGGAGGGGCCAGCCGGAGGTTGAAAGCGGAATCATAGCGCTGTAACAGGTTGGTGCGGAAGCGGGCGGAGGCTGGGTGGCCATCTGTCGAAGAGAAGGCTTTCATTGGGTCTTCCTACATGGCAGAAGGGGGTCGGACCAGAGGGCCCTTGTGGTTTCTTCCAGCTCTTGTGACTCCATGATTCTACACATTGTTTTAACTGTAGGGCAGTTTATGTTATGAGCTGCCTTGAGTCCCGTACTGGGAGAAAGGTGGGATGTAAATTAAATAAACGAATAAGTTTTAATAATGATTTTTTAATGTTATGGGCAGCATGTGATTTTAGCTCTTGCTGTTTTAAAGCTGTAACCTTCCTTGAATGCCAGTTTTTTGGGGAAAGTGGGATATAAATAAAGTGATTTCTATAGGTCATTGTGGGTTTTCTGGGCTTCGAGGCCGTGTTCTATTAGTATTTTCTCCTAACGTTTCGCCTGTATCTGCGGCTGGAACCTTCAGAGGATGATGATTTCTGATCTCTGTATGTGAGTATGAAATCTGGGCAGTGAAGAAAGCTGATAGGGAGGGAGAATCAGATATCATGAACTACTAAAATGATAAATGAGTGGTTCTGAGAACCAGTATGGTGTAGTGTTGAAGTATGACTCCGGAGACCAGGGTTTCAATCCCTGCTCAGCCGTGGAAGCCCAGCAAGTTACCTTGGGCAAGTCACACTCTCTCAGCCTCCGAGGGAAGCAAAGGCAAACCCCTCTCTGAACACATCTGGCCAAGAAAACCCTGTGATAGGTTTGCTTCCATAAGGTTGGAAATGACTTGAAGGCACATGACAACAGGAGCAACAGCAACTGAGACCAAATCAAGCCTGAACTCTCCCCAGAAGCCAAAAGGACCAGACTGAGGCTGTTGTACTTTGGATATGTCATGAGAGGACCTGACTCATCAGCAAAGACAAGGATACTCAGGTAAATGGAAGGCAGCAGGGAAAGAGGAAGACTTTATGTCACCAGCCTGCTTCTTTTCCTCCAAGACTGGCATGGCCACTTCCTAGGCCGTTTCCGCACTCGACCGTTATAGCGCGATGATTCCACTTTCAACATCCTATGGAATCCTGAGGTTTGCGGTTTTGGGAGGGGCTGGCCGGCCCTTCCCAAAAGTGCAAACCCCAGGATTCCATAGGATGTTGAAAGTGGAATCATCGCGCTATAACAGTCGAGTGCGGAAATGGCTCTAGTCTGATAAAGCCCCCTGTCACTTCACACAACTCTGCCTTCCCCTTTAAAACACCATCTTTGTGTAAAAAGGGGGAAGCCTTTCAATGTTTTTTTAAGAATCCTTTTCTAATTCTATGGTAGCATGTTTACTTTTTGGGGTTTAAATACTATACATTACTCAGCTGAGTCAAAATGTATGAAAATATGTTGCAATCTTTATTAAAATAGCAGAACAAAGAATGGGATTTCATAGGTAGGTCAAAGCCCAAACAGTTCTTTTAGAATTTGTTTAGACAGTTTCTTTATATATTTGCACCAGCATATGAGCACAGCTATCACTAATAGCCCTTTCACCCAGAGATCCCAAAGCTAGGTCACATATTCTGACCAGATTCTATAATGGCTTGATATCTCTTCTGCCTCTCTCTAGGCTTTCTCTAAGAAATAAAAACCCCTCCGCCCAGTAAACCCGCACGGTTGACTGAGGGACTCTGGCCGTTTCCACACTGGACTGTTATAGCGCTATTGTTCCATTTGCAACACCCTATGGAATCCTGGGGTTCCCTCCCGAAACTGGAAACCCCAGGATTCCATAGGATGTTTCAAGTGGAATCATTCCAGTGCGGAAACCGTTTCAGAGCTCTCTCTCCCTAAAGGACTGCCAAAAAGTAAGAGAGAGACCACACCACAAGTGGATTGATTCACTCAAGTAAACCACGGCTGCCCTGAGTTGATGACTGGGGGCTCTTGAAAGTCTCTCTCATTGACAGGATCGTCAAAGTTGACTTGATGAGTAAGAGTAAGGACAAATTAATAAAGTGATTGACTGGCATTTGGTGCTCTGTTTGGCAGCAAAACCTCTTGCAATGTCCCTTGAGGGAGAAGAGGGTGGGAGCAGACAGCTCCAGGGATCAGCACTCACCTCCCATCCCACTCCCACCCCTGTAAGTACCCACCACTTGTCTTTTTGTCTGTCAAATGGTGAAGGGTCTGGAAGCCATGAAGCCCTAGGAGGAGCGGCTTAGAAAGCTGGGGATGTTTAGCCTGTAGAAGAGAAGGTTACGAGGGGACAGGATAGCCACGTTTAAATTTTTGAAGGGATGTCATGTCGAGGAGGGAGCGGGCTTGTTTTCCGCTGCTCCAGAGACTAGGACAAGGAGCAATGGATTCAAACTTCAGGAAAAGAGATTCCACTTCAACCTCAGGAAGAACTTCCTGACGGTCAGAGCTGTCTGGCAGTGGAATCTGCTGCCTCAGAGTGTGGTGGAGTCTCCTTCTTTGGAGGTTTTTAAGCAGAGGCTGGATGGCCATCTGTCGGGAAGGCTTTGATGGGTGTTCCTGCATAGCAGGGGGTTGGACTGGATGGCCCCTGGGGTCTCTTCCAACTCTATGATTCTCTCCATCTGTTTTCATTAAAGGACCCCAAACTCAGTTTCCAACACTGATGAAGTTTAGTTTGGGGGGGGGGGTCCTGCCAGGAAAAGTAAATCTTGCTTCTTTGCTCTTCTCCAGCTCTGCAACCTGGCCTCCCCCTTGAGCTCCTCAGGATATTAATATCTCTTTTGCATTTTTCATTTTTATTAACCAATTCACCACCACCACCACCTTCCACTCCGCTCCGTGACAGGCAAGTGAAATGAAAACAAAATAATTCCCAGCACAGAACAATAAAGGAGGCGCTCAAGTTCCAGATTGCAGTTCCATTGTAGGAGGGACACATTGAAAGGAATACAAAGGCAAAAGGGGTTGTTTGCAGAAAGCCGAGAAGCAATTAGTCAAACCTTATGGAAATGGAGTATGACAAAGATTTATTCTTTCAGTTTCTTCTATGTGGGTGAGAAGACAGATTGTGTAGTGTCATCTGTTCTCCAAGTCTGCAAGTCCTTCCTGGGAGGTCTGTACTAGCGATGGGCAAACTATGGCTACCCTAATCAGACCTGGGAAGGAATATGTTACAAACAATGGCTGGCATTCTGTATTGCAGTTACAGATTCTGCAACAGCGGCCTCTGCAGCATTCTCCCAGTTATGGGGTGCATTGAGACAAGCAGTTGAGGCAGGGCCCCGTGGGGTCTCTTCAGCTGCTGGTTCTTAATGTGTCCTTGTGTCGGAGTCTGGGGTTGTAGCTGTTCTGAGTATCAGCACAGCCCCAGTAACGGCTTGCCAGGCAACCCAAATAGCTCTGCAGGAGAGAAACCTAGCCCATCAGTGAGAGGGAGGGCCTGGTGGCTTGAGAGGAGAATATATATATATATATATATATATATATATATATATATGGATGGGGCACACTTATGGGCTCTGGCAGTCTATCAGTGAGAGAGAACTCTGTCAGCAGGAGGAGGGGGGAGAGGGGATGACTGAAGCCATTTCTGCACTACACTATTACAGTGCTATTATTCCACTTTCAACCTTCTGTGGAATTCTGGGATTTGTAGTTTGCTGAGGCCCAAGAGCTCTCTGGCTGAGAATTCCAAAGGCCCCTCCCTGAACTGCAAACCCCAGGATTCCATAGGACGTTGAAAGTGGAATGATAGCGCTATAGCAGTCTAGTGCGGAAATGGCCGTTACCGTGAGAGAGAAGCCCTATCCCGGGGTCTACAATTTTTAATATTAAAATACAGCTCTCTAGGCCAGAGAGGTTCCCCGAAAGGGCACGTAGGCAGGCAAGGCCGAAAGACCGACAACAGGCTCAGACCAGTAAAATTCCCGTCCCGTAGCCCCAGGAAAACCTTGAGAAAAAACAAACCCACAATGAACGCAAGCTCCTCAGCCCCGAGACGCTGTCTTGAGAGGAGTAACATGGGTGCCTCGAGCTAAGCGAATATCCCATCAGGCGGGGACCGGAATTCACACCACAGCACCCAATAATTCCATCATGCAAAGGAAATTTAGTTTTGTGCTCACTGCAACTCCCAGTGTTCTCCCTGGGAAAGGATTAGCCCTCCAGGTACTTTTTCCCCTCTATAAAAAGTCCCGGCTTTTGAGTGTTTCTTTGGATCGCTCCCGGTCACCCCAGCCGACCGTCACTTCTTGGCTGCTTTGTCGGATCCAGGCTTCAGGACAAGGTGCAGTATTACCCCAACAACACCCCTTCAATACTCCTTCTGTCCAATTTCCTCTCTTTTTCTTCTTAATAGCTCTTGGGTGCGTGCGTGCGTGCGAGAGTGCGTCGGTGAGTGAGACTCACATTTAATAAAATCATTTGTCGGACAATTCGTTTGGTGTTTGGCGTGGCCTGACCCCGTAAACACTGGGTAAAAAGACCCCGCTAGGTTACCCTGCCTCTCGCAGTGCTATTGTTGGTGCTCTGCCTAGTTTCCATTCCCCGTCACGTGGAGCACATTGAGGTGTCCCCCAAGGGACCCCAGAAATCAGGGTAACATGGCCCCGGTCATAGTCCTGTCACTGGAAGGGTGTTCTAGGTGTCATTTCCGAGTGCCTCTATTTGCCACGCCCCAAAATCCCTTTGGTTCAGGTGCTGCCAGGCGGGAAAGGTGGGGTTTTTTTGAGGGGGGGTATCCTTGTTGGGCATAACTTCAGCGATGGAGCGCCACCATTGTGCTTGTACGTGACTGTAAAATCTCAGCCCGCATTTTGCTTTAGATTACAGACCACAGGCTCCTCCAGAAGAGCCAACCGTTCCACTAAATGTTAGGCTAGTCTGTTTCTCAATTTCGTATCTTGTAACCCTGAGTTCCCCCCACTCCAGTCATGCCCTAGACATACCAAGGATACATCCACCCTTTCCTTCTTGAATGTGGTTATCTGTGAGGTATGTAGGTTCCCTTTCCCATCATCCCCTCTATGGACCCAACATTTACTCCCCCCCCCAGCTTCTTCCCCACGTATCCATGTTTCTTCTCTTGGCCATTTAATTTTTTTGAAAATATTACAAAATTAAAAGTGTGGTGGAAGGAAATGAGACAATAGATGTTCTCGTGTGCCTTCAAGACATTCCCAACTTATGGCAATCCTAAGGCCAACCTATCACAGGGCTTTCATGGTGAGATTTATTCAGGGAGGGGTGTTGCCTTTTTCTCCCCCTGAGGCTGAGAGAGTGACTTGCCCAAAGTCACCCAGTAGGCTCCCATGGCCAAGTGAGGATTTGAACCTTGGCCATTTCCTCACTACGCTCTTGTAGCACGATTATTCCACTTTCAACATCCTACGGAATCCTGGGGTTTGCAGGCGGCCTCTCCCTAAACTGCAAACCCCAGGATTCCATAGGATGTTGAAAGTGGAATAATCGTGCTATAAGAATGTAGTGTGGAAATGGCACTTGTTCTCCAGAGTTGTAGTCCAGCTCTCAAACCACTACATTACATTGGCTCTCTGAGACAATGGAAACAGATCTTGGGGGAATTTACCCTTTCCTGTATCAGAAATTCTCAGGACCGAAAAACAAAACGCACACTCTGCCTTGGGTTTGGAAAGTTCCGGCTAGCCTGAGAACTTCATGAGAAACGGATTGAAATAGGAGGTACATTGCATGGATATTTTTTAAAAAAATCCCAGTAAGCGCAGGTGCGGTCGGCCCTCCACGTTTGCAGGCCTGACCTGCACGGATCTGATTATTTGCAAGTTTCTCCAACTCCTGCCCCCCAACCTCAAGAGCTTCTTTTCCAAAGGAACCTTCCCGCTCAGCGGCTCCAATCAGGCCATACATGTCAGGAATCGAATTCACACACACAAATGTAACAGTGCTAATACACTATTTATTAGGAGTGTGATGCGTTGTACAGGACTTCAGTGAGCGAACCGGAAGCAATTAGCAAAATCCCAACGTTAGAAGCAAATAGTTTCCCTTTCCGCCCGCGAGAGACCTTGAAGCGTCGGCTTCGGCTGGCAGTGCTTATCAGTGCCGCATTCCTAGCTTTGTTTACCTAGCGGTCTCTGGTTCCCATACCTTGTTACAAGCAAGCAGTTAATTAACTCCTACTACGTGTCCCATAACTGAAATATGGAGGGCTACCCGACATCACGGCCTTTTAAAACTCTGCCCTCTGGTCCTCCTCCTCCTCCACCAGCTGCTGGCTGGCCAGATAAGGATGCCTCGCAGCCTGATTTCTCAGCACCACGAGCCCTCTCCCAACGTACGCCTGAGGAAGGGGACGTGTGAGAGAGAAGTACAGGGCCACCATGCCGGCTCACCCCCTTTCCTTCTCCTTTTCCCGACCTGCTTTGGCCCTCGGGTGCCCACTCTCTTGCCTCCTTCCCACAAACACAAACACGCGCTTTGATATTTGTGGTTTTCCAACTTTTGTGGAAGTCCCGTGCCCCCTAACCGTAGCGGACACAGAGGGCCAACTGTATAACACCTGCCAAACCCTGGGGCTTTGGGCCGGTCTGGATGAGCCCTTTGTGCCTCTACGATCAAGGAAATGGATTTGTGTAGGATAACAGCTAAATGTTTTCAGTTATAATACAGATCAGCAAAGCCGGAGATGCATTTGGTGCAGTGGTGTTGCTGAAGGGAGAATTTCAAGAAATTCTGCACTTTTCCCATTAACGTGAAGAGTCTCTCCTAGCACGTGTCCCTCTCCTACACTTCTGTTTGCTGGGTGTCCTTCTGCGTAGCTGGTTACTCAAGCCCATGGAAACCTGTTAAATGCCTTTTTCGACATATTTTTAAAGGAAACACTCACTTGTTCCACATCCAATTCACTCTGTCAAGCCAACACCTACATGTGTTGGTTGCACGAACAATGTCGTCTTGGAAACCGAGGCTAATTGGGTTAAAGACGTTGGCTGAGGTCTTGCATAGTGTAAATCCACACTCTTATAGCAATGTGGTAGTTCTGCTATACCATCCTTCTGGCTAGCAGATTTGGCCGTGCTGACGTATCCCTTAGGCCATTTCCGCACTGCACACTTATAGCGCAATTATTCCATTTTCAACATCGTATGGAATCCTGGGGTTTGCAGTTTAGGGAGGGACCTCAAAGACCTGTCCCTAAACTGTAAACCCCAGGATTCCATAGGATATTGAAAGTGGAATAATAGCACTTTAACAGTCTAGTGTGGAAATAGCCTTAGTTACATCTTGGTTGGATTACTGGAATGTGCCCTATGCAGGGCTGCATAGAGGATTACAGTAATCCAACCAAGATGTAACTAAGAGATATGTCATGATGGCCAAATGGACCCTCTTAAGTTAAATATTTTATAATACAAGTCCTCGCCCCTTTCCGCACTAGAGTGTTACAGCGCTATGATTCCACTTTCAACATCCTATGGAATCCTGGGGTTTGCAGTTTCGGGAGGGGCCAGGCGGCCCCTCCCGAAACTGCAAACCCCAGGATTCCATAGGATGTTGAAAGTGGAATCATAGCGCTGTAACACTCTAGTGCGGAAAGGGCTCCGGTCTTCTCCAATACTTTGCCACTTTTTGGGATGAAGGGTCTCATGAACAATATAATTCATAGTACTTTGGCTCCCTCTAGTGTGAATATGCCAAACTACACCAATTTCCCTGGAACAGAAATTAATCTGATCTTGCCTGTCTCCTTCCTTGGATGCGGGGGTCACTGGAGAGGGTTTCTGTCCTGCCCTTGGCCTCCCTCCAGGGCTCTGGGGCAGAAGATTCAGTCTTAGGAGCCTGTTACATATTTTTCTTAGCTGGGTACCAATTTCTCATTTGAGTTCCCTAAGAATTCTCACATCCATGTCACTGCTGGGCTGTGACTTCTGAGTCGGGGAGATGGTGAATCCATTCCACGATTTAGTCCAAACTGTGGAGAAACTATCTAAGGTGCCAAAGCTATTTGGGATGTCAGATTCAGCATCTTACATAGCAACTTTAAAAGTCTGAAATCAGACCTGGAATGGACTCACCTCCCCACTGTCT
Organism: Cyclura pinguis; assembly: GCA_030412105.1. NCBI lineage: Eukaryota > Metazoa > Chordata > Lepidosauria > Squamata > Iguanidae > Cyclura > Cyclura pinguis. The sequence goes on from CM059601.1 coordinate 6,158,802, forward strand.
TGGAAGCCATTGAGCAATGCTGGGTCCAGGGGATCTGTTGCTTTTTAAGTTGTCAACAGAGCCTAATATTTCATCTGTTTCCCTCAATTCTTCACATTCTATTTTCTGAAAATATTGATGCAGAGACAGGTGTTCGCAAAAGCAATGGGGAAATTTTGCTTTTCTAGACTACAGCTCCCCGAATTGAGAAGGTAGAGTATGTCCTGAGAAGGGCGACCAAGATGATCAAAGTTCTGGAAACCAAGCCTTACCGGGAATGAGCAAAGGAGACTTAGAGGTAAGAAGACACACATTTCTAAATATCTGAAGGGATGTTGTGTAGAAGATGGAGCACAATTGTTTTCTGCTGTTCCAGAGACTAGAACATGGGTTCAAACTATAGGAAAAGAAATTCCACCTAAACGTTAGGAAGAACTTATTTACCATAAGAATTGTTTGCCAGTGGAACATACAGCCTCAGAAGGCGGTGGACTCCCCATCTTAGAAGAATAAAATCCTAGAGTTGGAAGAGACCTCAAGGGCCATCCAGTCCAACCCCCTTCTGCCATGCAGGAAGACAGCCTCAAAGCATTCCTAACAGATGGCCATCCAGCCTCTGCTTAAACACCTCTAAAGAAAGAGACTCCACCAGACTCCCAGACAGCATATTCCACTGTTAAAGTTCTCTTATCATCAGCAAGGTCTTCCTAATGTTTTGGAATCTCTTTTCCTGAAGTTTGAATCCGTTGCTCCATGTTCTGGACTCTGGCCCAGCAGAAAGTGGGCTCGCTCCATCTTCCATATGACATCCCTTCAAACAAACAGGAAGGAAAAAAAAAACTAGCCTCCCAACTTTTGGAAGACTTCTGCTTCCTGAAACATCACTTCTGCTTCCTGGAATTTCAGCGACAGGTTCTGAGAAATGACAATTTGACTAGTTGTCTATCCCATTACTTGTGTCCTTTCTATTTCAACCACTGGGCACCCAGTTATCTTAGAATCATAGAATCATAGAGTTGGAAGAGACCCCCGGGGCCATCCAGTCCAACCCCCTGCCATGCAGGAATACCCTCAAAGCACTCCCGACAGATGGCCATCCAACCTCTGCTTAAAAACCTCCAAAGAAGGAGACTCCACCACACTCCAAGGCAGCAGATTCCACTGCCGGACAGCCCTGACCGTCAGGAAGTTCTTCCTGAGGTTCAGGTGGAATCTCCTTTCCCGCAGCTTGAATCCATTGCTCCTTGTCCTGGTCTCTGGAGTGGCACAAAACAAGCCCTCTCCCTCCTCTACATGGCATCCCTTCAAATATTTAAACATAGCTATCATGTCCCCTCTTAACCTTCTCTTCTGCAGACTGAACATACCCAGCTCTCTAAGTCTATCCTCATAGGGCTTGGCTTCCAGGCCCTTCACCATTTTGGTCGCCCTTCTCTGGACCTGCTCCAGTTTGACCATGTCCTTCTTGAATTGGGGTGCCCAGAACTGGACACAGTATTCAAGATGAGGTCTAACCAAAGCAGAGTAGAGTGGTACCAGTACCTCCCTCGATCTAGACACCATACTCCTATTGATGTAGCCGAGAATTGCATTGGCTTTCTTGGCTGCCGCATCACACTGCTGACTCATGTTCAGCTTGTGGTCTATTAAGACTCCTAGATCCCTTTCACACGCACTGCCATCCAGCCACGTGTCCCCCATCCTATATTTCTGTATTCCATTTTTTCTACCTAAGTGTAGGACCTTACACTTCTCTCTGTTGAATTTCATTTTGTTAGCCTTGGCCCAGCTCTCCAATCTGTCCAGGTCATTTTGAATTTTGATCCTGTCCTCTGGCGTATTAGCAACCCCTCCCAATTTGGTGTCGTCGGCAAATTTGATGAGCATGCCCTCTTCTCTTCTTGGAAAGCTTCTGTTTTTCTGAGAGTTTACTCTACTGTATTATGCTGTGAAAACAATTTTTTAAAAGTTATGCAATGAAAATCAAGAGACTGGGCGTACAGTCGGCCCTCCACACTTGCTGGGGTTAGGGGCACAGGACCCCCCCATACACAAAAGTGGAAAAACCGCAAATAGCAATGTGTGTGTGTGTGTGTGTGTGTGTGTGTGGAAAGGGGGCCAAGGCGTGGTGCGGAGAACAGACACCCAAGGTCCAAACCAGGTCAGGGAAAGGAGAGGGAAAAGGGTGGCCCCATACTTCCTCTCTCTTACCTGTCTCCTTCCTTGGATGCGGGGGGCACTGGAGAGGGTTTCTGATTCTAAGAAATTGGGCTGTGAGCCATCCTTAGCTGGTCAGGCAGTGGTTAATGGAGGAGGATGAGAGATGGGTTTTCAAAGGCTGTTTGGCCTGACCGAGGCCATTTCCGCACGAGTCTGTTATAGCGCGATGATTCCGCTTTCAACCTCCTATGGAATCCTGGGGTTTGCAGTTCCGGGAGGGGCCGGCCGGCCCCTCCCGAAACTGCAAACCCCAGGATTCCATAGGAGGTTGAAAGCGGAATCATCGCGCTATAACAGACTCGTGCGGAAATGGCCTCAGTCATTGAGGGAAGCTTTCCATGGAAAAGAAGTGCTTAAGGTGCGGGTGGCAGGGGTTGGAGAAACCCACAAATAATCAGATCCGGGAGAGTTAAACCTGCAAATGTGGAGGGGCAACTGCAATTCCTTCTTTCGGTGTGATAAAAAGTGAGGTTGCCACCCTGTTACTATTGTACCCAGTCACAAGCAACACTACTGGCCGCAGCTGGACATTTTCGTTTGATGCACAGCATCCTCGTTCAGTCCCAGGCTGCAGAAGCAGAGTTGCCCTCGTGGTGCCATTGCGCATGCTTGCGCCTAGCATGTGAATATGAACACCCTTTGTGTGCCGTTGTGCGCAGGCGAACGTCACATCGGGCGTGCCGTGCTTTACGCATTGTCCGCGCGGATGTTTATGAACATTTGGATCTGCATTTGGTGGCACGATGTCACAGTTCCTTAATTTGCCAGCATGGCACAACTTCCAAGTAATCCTGTGAGTGGCAAGTTATGCTTTGCCTCCTCAATATAGGGTCTCAGCCTGTGATTGGCATCCTGTTGGTGTCACGCCCCAGTCCCAAGGCTCAGGGGTAAACTATGAAGGGTCCTAACCTGGACTAGGAAGTGTGCCAACCAGTTCTGGACGAGATCGCACTCCCCCTGAAAGACTGCGTTCGCAACTTGAGAGTGCTCCTGGATCCATCCCTCCAAACGTCCTCTCAGATAGATGCAACAGTCAGGTGTGCTTACTACCAGCTTCGGCTGATAGGCCAGCTGCACCTCCACCTAGAATTAGATGACTTAAATATGGTAGCGCAGGCGCTGGGAACCTCAAGGCTGGACTTCTGCAACGCACTGTACATTGGGCTACCTTTGTACCAAGTTCAGAAATTCCAACTGGTCCAAAATACGGCAGCCAGACCGACGACGGGTACAGCTAGGAGTGGACATATTATACCAATATTAAAATCACTCCACTGGCTGCCGATTAGTTTCTGGTCAAAGTACAAAGTGCAGGTTATTACCTTTAAAGCCCTACATGGTTTGGGTCCAAGTTATCTACAGGATCGCCTCCTCCCATACAATCCACCCCGTACACTCAGGTCCTCTGGGGGCCGTTTCCTTAAACCGGCCGGGACCGGACTGGCAACGGTCACCCAGAGCACCTTTTCATTGGCCACCTATGGATTGTGGAATGACCTGCCGGAAGAGATCCAACAGCAGTATATGCTGTCCGAATTTTAAAAACTGCTAAAGACTTATCTCTTCCTGCAGGCCTACCCAGTCTATTTTTAATTGTATTTTTAATTGTTTTTAATTGTATTTTTAGTTGCATTTTTAACTGTCACTGTGCTTTTAATCATGATATATTGTAATCATAGTGTGTTTGTATTAATCATTCTATGTTTTAGTGTATTTTAATTATGGTTCTTTAGTTCTATATTCTGTACCCTGCCTCAAGCCTTGGAGAGAGGCAGGTAACCAATAAAATTGTTATTGTTATTGTTATTAAATACAGACAGGACAATACTTACTGCAGCCAGCATAGAGGAAAAAGGGAGAGTCAATGAGACTTAGAGGGTTTATATAGAGAAGATGCATTAATTAAGCAAACAGCTGGGAGAGGCTTTTAGTTCATAAATACAGGAGAAGTGGTGGAGAGAAAACTGTTGCAGACAACTGGTGTTATCGGTGGAAGCAACACGTCCCCCATTTGGATCCCTGACTTGTGTTCCTGGAAACCTTGACGTTTGCTTCACGTGCTGATCACACTGCTGGATGCGCCTTTCTACTGATACTTGGAATTTATTACAGACTTGGACTGCCGAAAGAACGCGTGATAACCGGCTGCCAAATTGTGATAAAAAGAGTCTGCTGGAGAGCTGCGAACCTTGGCTGGCTGCTGGCAGACGACAGTGCGATACACAAATATCATTTAGACTGTACATGAGGATTGATGCGGGCCGGGACAATGCAGAATGACCATATCCAGCAGACGGTGACGCGAGTGATAGCACACTAATGTACACAGAAGAGCATGTGAATTCACATTGACATCTGATCCACGTGTGTTAGAAGCATAAAGTGGGAAGGGACTCCAAGGGCCATCTAGTCCCACCCCATCGGCCATGCGGGAAGATATAATCAAAGCATTCCTGACAGAGGGCCGTCCAGCCTCTGTTTGAAAACTTCCAGAGAAGGAGACTCCACCTCGCTCCAAGGCAGCAGCATATTCCGCTGTTGAATAGCTCTTGCAATCAGGAAGTTCTTCCTAATGTTTAGGTGGGATCTTTTTTCCTGCACAATGCTCCCTGTCCTAGTCTCTGGAGCAGCAGAAAACAAGCTTGCTTCTTGTGCAACTTTTTTATTTGACACAGGGGCTGTGCAGCCAGCAGATATTTATGCTGTGCTCTAGGATTTCAGCCATAGCATGAATGTGTTTAAGGCTGGACATCTGAAGCCATTTCTGCACTAGACTGTTATAGCGCGATGATTCCACTTTCAACGTCCTATGGAATCCTGGGGTTTGCAGTTTCGGGAGGGGCCGGCCGGCCCCTCCCGAAACTGCAAACCCCAGGATTCCATAGGACGTTGAAAGTGGAATCATCGCGCTATAACAGTCTAGTGCGGAAATGGCCTGAGTTTTACCCTAATCTGAAGTAGTAAATCTCTGAAAAATATAATAAACTAATCTACTGACTCACCACTAGATGGCAGCAGCTGTGTTGTATTTGAAGATAAGCCTCTACTATGGGTTGGATGTTCCCATCACAGGAAGTGATCCCAGAGTCGGGGACAAAGCGGGGGAACCAGTGGTTCTTCAAACGTGGCAGGGTAGGGATGATAAACACCTGACCGGCTTCATCAGTGGTTCTCAGCCTTCGGCTATCCAGGTGTTTTACAGACCACCTCCCAGAACGGCTGACCCTTGGCCGTGCTGGCTGGAACTCCTCAAGGTTAAAGTTCAAAAAGCCTGAAGGGGGGAAGGTGGAGAACTACTGATCTAGATTGTTCATCTAATTGCATATAGGTGGCCTTTCGGTGCCCCAGCGTGGAATGGACTGCAACGTGTTCAAATTATTGTTCACTATGCAGCATCCCTTGCCATATCATATAGGTTATATTGCATTGCCTATAGGCTTTAGTTAGTCTGTGTTCTTTTGGTGAGGTTGTTCTGGGCATTTGGAGTGTTACAGTGTTTGGCATTATTCTGTTCCGTATTTGTATGACTCCGTATTGTATCACACAGTTGTCGCTGTTGTAGCTCCAAATCATTTCCAACCTATGGAGACTCTAAGGTGAGCCCATCACAGGGTTTTCTGGGGCTGAGAGTGTGTGAGGTGCTCACAGTCACCCGGCGGGTGGTCCAATGCTCAAACCACTGACCCATGCTGGCTCTAGCATCCCCTGATTAGAATTATAGAATCACAGCGCTGAAAGAAACCGCAAGGGCCATCTAGTCGAACCCCATTCTGCCACACAGGAAGACACCATCAAAACACTGATTGATTATTCTGGGTTCTGTATATTTTTCATAATATTGTAGACTTGGAAGAGATCACAAGGGCCACTGAATCCAGCTACCTGCCATGCAGTAATACATCATCAGAACATTCCTGACAAATGGCCATCCAATCTCTGTTTAAAAGCCTCCGAAGAAGAAGACTCCATCCTACTCCAAGGCAGCAGTGTATTCCACTGTCAAACTGCTCGTACTATCAGGAAGTTTTTCTTAATGTTTAGATGGCATCTCTTTTCCTGTAGTTTAAAGTCATTGCTCTGTGTCCTAGTCTCTGGAGCAGCAGAAAACAGGCTTGCTCCATCCTCCGTATGACATCTCTTCAAATATTTAAATATGGCTATCGTGTCACCTCTTAACCTTCTCTTCTCAAGGTAAACATACCCAGCTCCCTAAGCTGCTACTCATAGGGCTTCATGGTTTCTAGGTCTTCTACCATTTTGGTCGCCCTCCTCTGGACACAATCCAGCTTGTCAATATCCTTCCTGAACTGTGGTGCTCAGAACTGGATACGGGCAAGGTGGCCCAAGGCAAAAGAGGAGTCCTTCGTTGGCAGGGAATTGGACTAGATGGACCTTGGTGACCCTTCCGAGTCTGTGGGAAGAATCCTGTGGGTGTCTTCTGCATGCGTAAATACCCCTATGGAAACAAATGGGTAGATATTGGTTTGATAACAGTAAATGTGGCTGGGATCTAAGGGTCTTCGTAGACCCCAAGTTAAACATGAATCAACAATGTGACACAGCAGCCAAAAAAAACCCCAGTGCAAATCTGAGCTGCACCAAGAAGAGCATAGTGTCCAGCTGGAGGGAAGTAGCGTTGCCAATCGATTCACCTGAAATACTGGGTCCACCTCCACAGTTCAAGAAGGATATCAACAAGTTGGAATGTGTCCAGAGGTGGGCAACCAAGACGATCAAAGATCTCGAAACCAAGCCCTGGGAGGAACAGGTTAGGAATTTGGGGCTGTTTAGCTTGCAAACAAGAAGACTGAGAGGTGAAGAGATACCACATTGAAAACGGAACAGACCTCTTTTCTGCTGCTCCAGAGACTAGGGCCATTTCTGCACTAGACTGTTATAGTGTTATTATTCCACTTTCAGCATCCTATGGAATCCTGGGGTTTGCAGTTTAGGGAGGAGTCTAGTGCGGAAATGGCCTAGAACACAAACCAGGGGATTCAATTTACAAGAAAACAGGTTCCACTTAAATATTAGGAGGAAATTCTAGGTGGTAAGAGCGGTTCGACAGTAGAAAACACTGCTTTGGGGTATGGTAGACTCTCTTTCTATCGAGGTCTTTGAAGAGATGTTGGGTGGCCATCTTTTGGGAGTGCTTTAGTTGTGGAAGTCTAAGCCCTTACTCCTGCATGATATTGGGTTAGACTAGGTGGTCATTGGGGTCCCTCATGGTCCCTAGTGGCACTAGGATGCTATGATTTTTGTCCATCGTGGAACATCTGTACGCAGTTCAAGATTGTGTAAGCAGAGCTGCATATGTGGTGCAGTAGTGCACTCCAAAATCAGCCCCTTATTTCGAAAAATTCTAGAATTTTGAAGGCTTCGTGGGTCTCCAAGATCTTCAGCTTCCCCACCCTTGCTCTCAAACCTGCTCAGCGTATTTTTGCACATGTCTGCAAATGCTGCTGCTGTGCTGCACACCCTCCCTGCTAGGTAGGTGTGGACCCCCTTTGCCTTCTGCCTGCCTTTGACCCCCTTTGGCCTCTCTATTTAAAACCCGCAACACCCGCTTAGCTGGCTAAGTAGCTTTGGAGGAAGAGGCTGGTGCCACAAGACGCTAATCCACCGATCTCAGCATGATGGGTTGGGGGCAGGGTTGCAGGTCACCGAAGGGCAGTAGAATTCCTGCCTGCGAGAATCATTTCTTTTGGAAACAGCTCCACTCTCTCTGCCTTGTCCTTCAGTGGTTGCTGTTGCTGCTGTTGGTCTTGTTGTTGTCACATCTTGTTTCCAGTTGGGGACACCAAGTGGCTTTGTTGTTATTGTTGTTAAGTGGACCCGGATTTATGGCAACCCTATCACAGGGTTTTTGCCATAAATTGTGCCATAAAACTTTTGCCATCTTTTCCTGGCAAGATTTATTATTCAGAGGGGTTTTTGCTATTGCCTTCCTCTGAGGCTAGGAGTGTGGGACTTACCTAAGGTCACCCACTAGATCTCCATGGCTTAATGGGGAATCAAACCTTGATCTCCCGGACTCCTAGTCCAGCATTCAAACCACTGCACAGCTCTGTTTCCCAGTGTCTTCAAGTCAACTTGGACTTCACAGAATCATAGAATCTTAGAGCTGGAAGAGGTGTTACTGCGGTAGATAACCCTATCCCGGGGTCTGCAATTTAATATTAAAAATATCTCCAATGCTTGAGAGGTCCCCCGAATGAGCACATAGGCAGGCACGGTCGAACGGCCAAAAACGGGAAAAACCCGGTCAGGCCAGTAAATCCATAGTCACGTAGCCCCAGGAGACCTCCAGACATGTAAAACATAAAATACACAAAAGGTCCTCAGCCCCGAGGAGCCAGCTTGAAGAGATTAACGCATCTGACAAACAGCCCATCAAGTGAGGACGATTTGCATACAGCCTAGGCTCTGACAACCCTGGCAAATTCAATCATGCAAAGGACGTTGACGTTTTGGAGCTTTGTTCTAGCTCCTCCACCTATTGTTCTCCCCGGGAAAGGATTAGCCCTCCAGGTACCTTTTCCCCCATAAATAGATCCAGTTTTTGAGCGGCTTTTTGGACCGCTCTCGGATCGCTCCCGACCGTCGCTCCGGCCGTTGAGCTACCCCCTCAGCCACCCACGTGCTGAGTCTCATCTCGCTCTCCGCCGCTGTCTCGGACCTCCGGACTTCAGGACCGGGTGCAATATTCCCCAGCTGTAACTCTCCAAAGCCCCCTATCCAATTTCCTCTCTTTTTATTCTGGCTAGGTCTTGAGTGAGTGAGTGCATAAGTGTGTGCATGCACAAGTCTTTATTTTTAATACAATCATTTATTAGACAATTTTGCTTGGTTTTTGGCTTGGCCCGACCCTGTAAAAATTGGGTTAAAAGATCTCGCTAGGTTGCCCTGCCTCTCGCATTGCAATTGCTTGTGCTCTGGCTAGTTTCCATTCCCCATTGTGTAGAGCACATTGAGGTGTCCCCCAAGGGACCCCAGAAATCAGGTAACAGAGGCCCCAAGGGCCATCCAGTCCAACCCCATTCTGCCTTGCAGGAAGAAGCAATCAAAGCATTCCCGACAGACGGCCATCCAGCCTTTGTCTAAAAATCTCCAAAGAACGAGACTCAACCAACTTCCAGGTAGCATATTCCATTGTCAAACAGCTCTTACCATCAGGAAGTTCTTCCTCATGTTTAGACGGAATCTCTCTTCCTGTAATTTGAAGCCTTTGCTCTGTGACCTAGTCTCTGCGGCAGCAGAAAACAAGATTGTCCCATCTACTATATGACATCCCTTCAAATATTTAAATATAGCTATCTTGGACCATTTCTGCACTACACTGTTATAGTGCTATTATTCCATTGTCAACATCCTGTAGAATTCTGGGGTCTGCAGTTTCCTGAGGCCAAAGAGCTTTCTGGCTGGAAACTCTAAAGGCCACTCCCTAAACTGCAAATCCCGGAATCCCACAGGATGTCGCAAGTGGAATAATAGCATTATAACAGTGTAGTGTGGAAACGGCCTTGGTTTTTCCTTGGCAAGATTTTTTCAGAGGGGAGTTTGTCATTGCCATCCTTTTAGGATAAGAAAATATGATTTGCCCGGGTCGCCCAGTGAGTTTCCATGGCTGAGCAGAGATTCGAAACCTGATCTCATAGATTCCTAGTCCGACACTCAAACATCCTCACCCCAGGGGAATCTTTTCCCTCCACTGTCCCAATTTGGCAGGGACGGTCCCGATTAACCCTCTGTTGTCCCACTTTTTCAGTTGCTTTTAAAATGTCCCGGTGTTTCTCTCCTTTTCTCACATTCCCCTTTAATCCTCAGCTTACTTCCGTTGCTGCCAACTGAGTTCAAAGTGTTATTCTGTATTCAATTAACTCAGCAAGGAGAGGGGAAAGGAGGAGCAGAATCTTGCCCTGCCCTGTAAACTCGGGCCAAAGGAAACTGCTGTAGCCTCTCTGAGCTTGCATATTCTTTCCCATTAATAACTTTTGCTGTCATGACAACTCTGGTCTTGTTTGGCCACAGACATCCCAGTTTTTATATATGGAATGATGGGAAGTATGTGGGACTAAATGTGGCTTACAAAGATAAAGTAAGTGAAGTCAGTAGGAGAGGGAGTTACAGTTTGATAACAGTCATAGACTCATAGAGTTGGAAGAGACCCCAGAGGCCATCTAGTCCAACCCCCTGCTATGCAGGAACACCCATCAAAGCAGTCCCAACAGACGGCCATCCAGCCTCTGCTTAAAAACCTCCAAAGAAGGAGACTCCACCACACTCCATGGAGGCAGCAGATTCCACTGCTGGACAGCTCTGATGGCCAGGAAGTTCTTCCTGAGGTTCAAGTGGAATCTCCTTTCCTGCAGCTTGAATCCATTGCTCCTTGTCCTAGTCCCTGGAGTAGCAAAAACTAGTGTCACACTTATGACCAACTAGGAATCATGAATACGAAACAGTTATAGCTTGGTAGCTGTTTTGTAGTCGTGAGCCCTTCTTAAGCCATTTCCTCCCTACACTGTGATAGTGCTATTATTCCACTTTCGACATCCTGTGGAATTCTGGGGTTTGGAGTTTCCTGAGGCCAAGGAGCTCTCTGGCTGAGAATTAAACTACAAACCCCAGAATTCCATAGGATGTTGAAAGTGGAATAATAGCACTAGGACAGTGTAGTGCAGAAATGGCCATCATTTGGGCATCTAAAGGCCCCTCCCCAAACTGCAAATCCCAGGATTCTACAGGATGTTGAAAGTGGAATAATATACTATATAAAAGCCAAAGTTTGTCTGTCTGTGAGTTTGCCCATGTGTCTGTGTCAGGCAGGCAGAGACCTTGTATGATTGTGTGAGGCGAGAAGATCTCATGCAATTGGCTAGCTGTGAAGATTCTGTGGAATCCTGGGGTTGGCGGTTCAGGGAGGAGCCTTTAGAATTCCCAGCCAGAGAGCCCTGAATGGGCCGGTTGCTCTGGAGACGAGGCCTAGCAGCAAGTCCCCTCTGTATGTTAATAACTCTGAACACAGACTGGATTGTGGAATATGGGGAAACGTTGCAGGTACTGAACAACACAGTTTGGGGAATTAGAGACGCACGATCTCAGATCTGTGTATTTCAACTGCATCTAAGTCCTAAGGTAAGGCAAGGTAATTCCTAAGGTATTTCTAACAAGCATCACCTATGAGAAAATAAAATCCCGGGCAACGCCAGGTATATACGCTAGTAACACTATAACAGTGTAGGGCAGAGAGGCCTTAGCGGTTGAACAAAGGTCGTTCACTTTCTCCTTAGATTTACCTCGCAGGGTTATGTGAGGAAAAATATTATGGGGAAGCTGTAAATGCCACAGACCTAAGCTTCCTGTGTGCGAATGCAATGCTTAGAATGCATCTGAGCTCATTCTCTCCCTCCCTCATTCAACCTCCCTCTTTTTCCTTCTGCCTCACGTATGGGATTCCTAAGTGCATTTAGCTATTTCATACCAGAGAAGCTTAAAGCTTTGCCAGAGTAATTGCGGCAGAGTTCCAGGAGGGAGGGACACAGGAAGGAGGGACTATGGAGACCCTGAATGGATGGGAGGGTGGGTGGATGGATGAGGGATGTCTAGGAAAGAGGGATGTGGGAGGCTGTGAACAGGGAAGACCCAGGAGGGTAGGATCGGTGACAGGTTTTGGATGGATGGGTCTGGTATTCCTGAGCGGGAGAAAGGCAGAAGGTTCGGGAGAGCAGGAGGTGGAATTTCCGTGGCGTGAGAAGCCAAAGAAGGAGGGAATATGGGAGCTGCAGCAACAGGAGGCCCGGAAGGGAGGGATGCAGAAGTTGTGGGAGAAAGAGAGAAAGAGAGAGACACGGAGTTCCGGGGGGGAGACAGCATTGCAAATTAGAGTTTCCCAGGGTGTTAGCCCTTTCAGCAGAGTTGCAGAAAAAGCATGTCCCAATCTCTGTGTGGCTTCCCTGAACTGAGACTGACTTAGAAAGCAAAATAAAGCGGGTAGTTTCAGGTTACAAACTTATGAAAAGAGTACTAATGAATTTTACAATTAGATATGCCTTAGAGAGCCGAGATCCTAACTAGCTACCAAAAACATTAGGTATGATAGCAGCTTCATTCTTAATTCACCATCTTCTTGGTGAAGTGGTGAAGCATGCTCAGAGGGAAAGAAGAAGAAGAGAAAATGGCAAAGAGAGAGGTCTGAGAAGTGGGGTCTTTTCTGTAAGGCCAGTGATACCATACGACATCCTTTCAAATATGTAACTATGACTACCTTGTAATTTCTTAACCTTGTCTTTTCCAAGCTAAACATACCTGCTCCCTAAGCTGCTCCTCATAGGGCATGGTTTCTGGGCCTGTTACCATTTCGGTCACCCTCCAGCTTGTCAATATCCTTCCCGAACTCTGGTGCCCGGAACTGGTCCAGTAATCCAGGCGAGGGCTGGCCAAAGCAGAATAGAATGGGACTATAACGTCCCTCGACCTAGGGAATGATCAAGCACTAAGAAATATCACGGCAGAAATTGTCACTGGGTCCTCCCAGAAATAATAAAGGCTGCCTGCAATCTATCCCAGACACGCTTACTTGGGTGTAAGTGACGTTGCACAAATGGAGGGCACTTCTACATACACATTGTGCTTGTAAGAGTCTTCAAATTTAAGGATTTTTGTATAGCAACAGACAGGGAAGTTAATTTGCACTCCCTCTGCAAGGACTTGGAAGCAGGCAAGATTAATAACACCCTGCCTGCCAATACTGAGCCCCGTCCCACTGAAAAACATGTTGGGTTCTCCCTGGCTTTTAGATGTCCAGAAGCAGGGCATTCCCACAGTGTAGCTACCCAAGGAGAGCGATATGGGAGTGTTCCCCTCCAGCAAGATTTCTTCTCTTGCCATGAAATTTTCCTTCAGTTGTCAAATGTGTGGCATCGCAGTAACTTAAAACTTCATTTGAGCATTTAGAAAAAGACGCCGTTTCTGCACTACACTGCTCTAGTGCCATTATTCCACTTTCAACCTCCTGTGGAATTCTGGAGTTTGTAGTTTTCTGAGGCCGAAGAGCTCTCTGGCTGAGAATTAAACTGCAAACCCCAGAATTCCATAGGATGTTGAAAGTGGAATAATGGCACTAGGACAGCGTAGTGCGGAAGTGGCCATCATTTGGGCATCTAAAGAAAAGGTAAAGAAGGGCATGTGAACACAACAAACGGAGGAGTTTGAGCAATGAGTGGTTTTTTTGATTTCTCACTCTCTGCAATGCTAGACATTTTGGGAGTAAAAGACCATTTCATTTCGGGGAGGACAAAATTCTCATCAGAGGGGCAACGCCCTCATTTTGCTTCTCCTGTAGCGACACAGCTGAAGTTGCCGGATGCCTTGCAAGCCACGCACAGCTCCTGTGCTCTGCGCCATTCTTGCCACATTAAAAAAGAAAGAAAGAAAGAAAGAAAGAAAGAAAGAAAGAAAGAAAGAAAGAAAGAAAGAAAGAAAGAAAAGAAGGGAATTAGGCCAAGCTTCTGTGCTTATATAGTGTTTTATTCCTCTTGCTTTGCCTCGAGCATGCACACAGTTGTTGTTTTTGAAAGACTCTGAAGGGCAAGGCGCCCTGTTATCGTGTGCAAAATGGTTTTGCGAGGGGGAAGTCTCCCTTTCTCGGCCAGAAATTGGGGTGTCTGCTTTGAAATTTGGCATCTCCGGCATCCCCCGCAATCTGTCCGCGGCTCAGGAGAGCCTTTGGCGGAAGCAACAGCTGTCTTCTTCTGCTTCCAACAGGCCCAAAGGGTAAAATTCTGGCCTGCCGTCCTCCAGCTCGCTTGAACGTGACAATACGAGAGAAGGGAAGGAGGGGAATGAATGCCACAGCATCTTATTTGTATTTAATGAGAGTGCTTGTATATTTTTAATGCGGCTCTTTCCTGGGGCTTTGGTGTGGGAAGGCCCAGGGGGACCTCTGGCATCCCCAGAATTGTGGATGGTGGAGAGCGGGTGGGCCGATCGGTTCCTCCATCTTAAGTCCCAGCTCCGTCGCTCGGGCCAGTCGGTCACCATGGCAATGGTGACCTCATGGAGGGACAGGCAATCCAGGGCAGTCACCGGGGCAACCGATCTGACGACATCAAAAACCAAGCTGCCATTCCCAAGGAAACCTGCTGGGGTTGCCCCCCCCCCTTTTCCAGCCTCCCCCCCCATGTTATTTTTAGTCTTTGGTCTCTTTTCTTGCAAAGCGCAAAAGAGGGGCAGGTGCTAGAGCCTTGCCGGGAAAGGCAGGCGTCGTGCCGGAGTCTTCTTCTTCAGTTTTATAGGATTATGCTTTGCCTGCAAAGTCCCCCTCTGGCTCCCTAAGCCTGGGGAAGTTACCTTGGGGGATTACAACGCCCAGACCTCCCCAAGCAGCATATCCAGATGTGTCAGACTTTAACTCTTATGATCCCCCCAGCATGGTCTGGAAGCCATGCCCTACAAGGATCAGCCTAGGGAGCTGGGTATGTTTAGTCTGCAGAAGAGAAGATTTAGAAGAAACACGTTAGCCGTGTTTAAATATCCAAAAGGATGTCATATTGACGAGGGAACGGGCTTGTTTTCCACTGCTCTAGAGACTAGGACAAGGAGCAATAGATTCAAACTATAGGGGGATCTTCCTGACGGTCAGGGCTGTCCGGCAATGGAATCTGCTGCCTCGGAGTGCGGTGGAGTCTCCTTCTTTGGAGGTTATTAAGCAGAGGCTGGATGGCCGTCTGTCGGGAAGGCTTTGATTGTATGTACCTGCATGGCAGAATGGGGTTGGACTGGATGGCCCTTGAGGTCTCTTCCAACTCTAGGATTCTATGAATAATAATAGCTCTGCTGTTTGAAGATGATGGGAACTGGAATGACTATACATTGTAGTCAAGGAGGGGCATGTACATCCCATGGGCCCCATGATCCCCCCACACACACTCTGAGGCAGCATATTCCACTGCTGAACTGCTTTCATGTCAGGAAGTTTTTTCCTAACTTTTAAGGAATATCTCTTAAAGTTTGAAGCTATTGCTCCACGTCCTAGTCCCTGGAGCAGTTGAAAACAGGCTAGCTCCATCCTCCATAGGATATCCCTTCAAATATTTAAACATAGCTATCATGTTGCATCTTAACTTTCTCTTCTCCAGAATGTAAACAAAATAACATGAATAGGAAAGGATTGGCATAAATTGAAGACACCTTGAAGGCACATGACTACAATGATTTTTAATATCAGCCAGAGAGGAAAGCAATACAAACCTCCTCCGACTAAGGCCATTTCCGCCCTAGACTGTTATAGTGCTATTATTCTACTTTTGACATCCTGTGGAATTCTGGGCTTTGTAGCTTAGTGAAGCCAAAGAGCTCTCTGGCTGAGAATTCTAAAGGTCCCTCCCTTGATTTCAGTAAGGCCTTTGATAAAGTTCCCCAGACATTCTTGCAAAGAAAGTAGTAAAATGCAGGCTGAGCAGGGCTACTGTTAGGGTGATTTGTAATTTGTTGATGAACCGAATCCAACGGGTGCTCCTCACCAATGGCTCCTCTTCATCCTGGAGAGAAGTGACTAGCGGGGTGCCACAGAGTTCTGTCCCGGGCCCAGGGCTATTCAACATCTTCATCAATGACTTGGTTGAAAGAGTGGAGGGCATGCTGATCAAATCTGCAGATGACACCAAATTGGGAGGGGATGCTAATACACTGGAGGGCAGGATCAAGATTCAAAATGACCTGGACAGATTGGGGACCTGGGCCAAAGCTAACAAAATGAATTTCAATAGAGAGAAATGTAAAGTCCTACACTTAGGCAGAAAAAAAGGAATGCACAAGTACAGGATGGGGGGAACACGTGGCTGAATAACAGTACCTGTGAAAGAGACCTAGGAGTCTTGGTGGACCACAAGCTGAATGTGAGCCAGCAGTGTGATGCAGCGGCCAAGAAAGCCAATGCGATTCTTGGTTGCATCAATAGGAGTATGATGTCTAGATCAAGGGAGGTACTGGTACCACTCTATTCTGCTTTGGTTAGACCTATGATTCTAAACTGCAAACCTCAGAATTCCACAGGATGTTGAAAGGGGAATGGTAGCATTATAATAGTGCAGTGTGGAAATAGCCTAAATTTTGTAAAGAAATTTGGCTTCTGCAGGGTAGCCGAAAGTTCGGGGTTGACTTGAAGGGCAGAACAAGCACCGCCCGAGGCTGGCGGCGGTGCCGCAGATCGCTCGGCGAAACCGTCCCGCCAAAGCTGCCCGCCCCGGTGGCAGAGGACGGCGCCACCGCCCGAGGGCCAGGCTGATGCCGGTGCAACCGTGGCCTTGCTTTTCATTTTCATGTACGGCTGCACGTTTGGCCCAGTGCCGGCCCAACAGCTTGCGCCGAGGCCTGCCTGCCAGCTGCAGGCCTTCCCTTTGCCAGCCCGTGCCGTGACGACAGCCTCCCCGGCTTTGTTCGCACAACAATGGTGCCATCTGTGCACAAAGGGAGGGGAGCAGGCCACGTTTGTGACGTGCAGAGCCTTTGCACGAGGGTGATCGAGGGCAGGGCGACGGAGGGGGGCCGGCAGCCGACGCCTCTCCTTTGCCCCCAGCTCCGTCCTTTGTGAAGAGAGGGCGATTCCCCCTCCGTCACGGCACGCTTTGCCCTCCCACGAAAGAGCCGAACCGTTTTGCAAAGGGAAAGAGGCTCCTTGCGGTTCGGCCCTGGGCTGCAAAGGGTTAAGGAGGCGGGACAAGCCGGCCCTGTGCGGCTGTTGCTAGGGGAAGAATCTGGAACTTGCCCAATGAGAGCCCGCCTTGGTGACATAATGGTTGCACAGCTGGACTTGGGTGGTTGGGCCAGCTGTCATTCTGGAAGCTCCTCTGCAAAGTTCCAAGCGGGAGGAGGGAAGAAGGCCTGGAGGATTTGGAAAGGCTCCCTTATAAGCCTCTTTCTTGCAGATCCGCAAGGGAGGCCGTGCTGGGTTTCTCCGCCTGGGAGCCCATGGCCCTTTCTGCCCTGCAGTTAGCAAACAAAGCCAACCCAGGCCATTTCCGCACTACAGTGTTAGAGCATGATCATTCCGCTTTCAACACCCTATGGAATCCTGGGGTTTGCAGTTTAGGCAAGGGCTAACCTGGAAATGCCTTCAAGTCCCCCGCTGACCGCATGAAGGTTGTTCTCAGGCAAGGCGTACTCTGAGATGGTTTTGCCAGTTCGTTCCTCTGCAATACAGCCTACAGCAGTTGGTATTCATTGGCGGTCTCCCACCCAAGTACTGACCACAGCTGACCCTGCTTAGCTTCCGGGATCAGACAGAAGGATATCAATCGAATTCTTGTCCTCAAAGTCAAGAATTTCCTGAACCACCATTCTAGGCATTTGCTATAACAATTAAAGCAGGTTGCTGCTTCTGTAACCCTTTTTTTTTTTTTACAGCTTGGGGCATGATCCAGGCAACCCGTGTCCTGTTTGCATTTCCTCAGATGCTTCTTTCTGGCCATACACTCGGGGAGAAGTATTAAGCAGAGTTTGCTCTAGTATACCTCCCAGCTGTCCCAGTTTGGCCGGGACAATCGCCGTTAACCCTCTATCATCCCACTTTTTCGGATGCTTTTAAAATGTCCTAGTTTTTTTTCCGCCCACATTCCTCCCTTGTCTTCAGTTTACTTCCATCTCCGCAAACTGAGTTCAAAGAGCAAAAGTAGTTGCCACTCCGTTAATTCAGCAGAGGGAGAAAAGAGGAGGGCTCAGAGGCATTCTCTTCCCCGCCTCTCCTAGCTTGTCTGTTCTTCTTCATTAATGACGTTTGCCATCTGGACCACAATCTGGCCATTTCCACACTAGCCTGTCATAGCGCGATGATCCCACTTGCAACATCCTATGGAATCCTGGGGTTTGCAGTTCTTCTTTTTGTCAGGCTAAACATATCCAGCTCCCTAAGCCTCTCCTCACAGGGCACAGAATCATAGAGTTGGAAGAGACCCCCGGGGCCATCGAGTCCAACCCCCTGCTATGCAGGAACACCCATCAAAGCATTCCCAACAGGTGGCCATCCAGCCTCTGCTTAAAAACCTCCAGAGAAGGAGGAGACTCCACCAGACTCCCAGGCAGCAGATTCCACTGCTGGACAGCTCTGATGGTCAGGAAGCTCTTCCTGAGGTTCAAGTGGAATCTCCTTTCCTGCAGCTTGAATCCATTGCTCCTTGTCCTGGTCTCTGGAGCGGCAGAGAACAAGCCTGCTCCCTCCTCAACATGACATCCCTTCAAATATTTAAACATGGCTATCATGTCCCCTCTTAACCTTCTCTTCTGCAGATTAAACATACCCAGTTCCCTAAGGCGTTCTTCATAGGGCACGGCTTCCAGACCCTTCACCATTTTGGTCGCCTTCCTCTGGACACGTTGCAGCTTGTCGACATCCTTCTTGAATCGAGGTGCCCATCTGTTGGGCGTGCTTTGATTGTACCTTCCTGCACGGCAGAAGAGAATTGGACTGGATGGCCCTGGGGGTCTTTTCCAACGCTAGGATGTTATGATTCTATGCCCCCTCTCCAGACAAGGCCAATAGCTGCTCTACCCAGATTCAACCCCCTGGCCGGTTATATATCCTCCAACATTTCATGGTTGAAAACTGGGCCATGTATGGCCAAGCAACATCAAAGTGTGGTCCAAATGATAAAAGTTGTTCGTGAGGAAGAACACACAAAACCTGACGGAAATTGGTTTTGCGTCAGCTGGTGGAGAAGGGCGAGATTCTGCCTGTCCTCTCTCCCCACTGAATTGCGTGCGTAGAGTTGCAGAATCGTAGAGTTGGCAGGGGTCTTGTGGGGCAGCAAGTCCAATCCCCTGCTCAGTGCAGCATCTCCAACTAAAGCGTGCCCAGCAGGTAGCTCTCCAG
This sequence comes from Cyclura pinguis, assembly GCA_030412105.1. Lineage (NCBI taxonomy): Eukaryota > Metazoa > Chordata > Lepidosauria > Squamata > Iguanidae > Cyclura > Cyclura pinguis. The sequence goes on from CM059601.1 coordinate 6,177,865, forward strand.
CCTCTTTCTGAAGACATCCGGAGAAAGAGACACAACAACAATTGTTTCCCTTGCCTAACTACTCTTCTTGTCAAGAAACAAACTACTTGTGCATTTTGAACTCAGTTTCCAGCAACTAAAGGAAGTGGAAGACAAAGGGAGAAAGTCGGTGGGGAGGAGGCTGGGACTAGGACATTTTAAAAGCCGTTGAAAAAGTGGGACAACGTAGGATTAATTGTGACTGTGCCAAACTGAGAGAGCTGAAGGATATGCAAGCAGGATTAAGGACCTGCACCCAGAAATTATCCAGCCATTGTTGTACATCTGGGGCAAAAGTGTTGCACAAGGAGGCATTGGATACCTCCTTATATAATACCCAGAAAAGTACTTCTGCTGGTGTAACTGAGAGCTACATCAGAATAAATCATGCCAAAAGGATTCTGGTCAAGAAGCTTCTCAGGAAGATATTTATAGGTTTACAGGCATTCAGCTATTATATTTATACTTCACTGTAAATTTTAAAGGTATTTGTAAAATTGCAGTCACATTGCTGGAAACAGTTGCATGCTAACAAAAACAGTCATTCCATTATCAGTAGAATGATGCTTTTGAGCATACATTTCACTGTTATGGGAACTGTAACAAAGCGAAGACCGTAAATTTTTTAAATTGTGGTAGAATTTTTTGCTGATATGACTAAAATATGTAGATTAATCTAATGGGGACTACATCTGTGTCCTGCTGTCAGTGTCTGAGAACCGCTGTTCTAGAGCAGGGGTGTCAAACTCAATTTCATCTCGGGCCGTGTCAGCATTGTGGTTGGCCTCAAAGGATCGGTTGTATCTGTAAGACTATATAAATGTATCTACCCTTTTATCATATTAAATAATTCCCTTTGCATTTGCTTGTAACTGGTTTTAGTCATAACTAGCTCTGAAACTAGAAATCTAGGAAGATAATGGCGAGAAGCTATTCAAGTGTGCAGCTGTTGTACAATTTAGGTAAAAATGAGTTTTGAAAACAGAAAGTTTTTTTTTTAATCATCAGACAAATATTACCAATCATTGTTTATTACAAATATTACCAATCATTGTTTATTATTACATTGTTTATTATTACATTAGCTTTGTTTAACTTTTTGGTTCCAGTTGAGACTCTCTCTGTGCCTCTTTCAGGTCCCCCAAGCCCCCTCTGTGCCTCTTTCTGCTCCCCCCTTCCCTGTGGCTCTTTTTGCCCTCCTTCCCCTCTCTCTACCCGGCAAGCCCGATCCCCACATTGCGGGCCCCCAACTGCCGGTATTCTGAAGAGGGCCCCAGCAGCCAACACTCGCAATCTACTTCTACTTCTGACTGCTCCTCTGTCCGACTCTCGTGAACTGCCCGGAGCGCTGCCCCGTTAATGCACGGCCACACTCCGAGGGCAAGACTTGGACAGAGGAGCAGTCAGAAGTAGAAGTAGATTGTGAGCGCTGGCTGCTGGGCTTCTCTTCAGAATACTAGCGGCCGGGGTCCTGCAATGTGGGGATTGGGCTCACCAGACGGGGGAAGTGCCACAGCTGCAGAAGAGGTGCGAGAGCCCCATGAAATGGCCTGGTGAGCTGGATTCAGCCAGCGGGCCTTGTGTTCGACACACGTGTTCTAGAACGTCGTGAGAACAGTTTAGAGAGCAAACTCCTCCTCGGAACAGCCACTGTTGCCACAGAAGCCTGTGGCGAGAGGAACTGTCGGGTTGCACTGCGTCCCTGCCATGTTTTATGAGTGAAAAGGAGCAGTGAGAACAACTTGAGGGAATGGGTATTGGAATGGGTATGCTTTGCAAGCAGCTTGGAATGTATGTAATCGTTGCTGAAGGGCATGCTTTGCAAGCAGCTTGGAATGTATGTAATCGTTGCTGAAGGGCATGCTTTGCAAGCAGCTTGGAATGTATGTAATCGTTGCAGAAGGCTGTTATGTATTCCGTATGTCAACCAGTGCTAGCTGCTGCTACAATGTATTTTATACATTATTTGCCCTTACTTGGTAATGGATGGATGGGGGCCAGCAGGGAAGAGTGAAAGTGAGCACTGCCTGGTGCTGGGTTGTTATGAGAATGAGATGGCGTTAAGATAACTGGGGAAGGCACATAGGCTAGTCCTCAGCGTTCAAAGGCAAGGCAGCTAGAGACAAGCACGGGTCTGGAAAAGTGTTTAGGGGGCCTCGGTCGTACGGTATCACCATTTAACGCTTTGCGTGCTTAAACTTGCATGAATAACTTATAAAAGAGGAATGTTGCTTACGTTAATCGGTTTTGGCAACTTCAGTGGAGCTTCTGTCGCTCACGTTGACCCCTTGAATGAAACTTACTGGAACCTTCAGGGTGTGTCCGTAGAGTGTGGGTCGTCCAGCACACGACAGGGGCAAAGCAAAGGCCGTTGTGGTGGAAGGTCGTCCTGGTGGAAGGGGGCTCAGGCTCCAGCGGCAAGCGGAGAAGTCCAAAGCCAAACATCGCCCCCAGGAAGGGTAGAAAGCAGATTTGCTCCTCTTTTCTTGTAAAGAATAGGCCCACCTTTCCCAACCCTGACCCTGCTTCCTTTGGTTGAGAAATCATTTTTTATATATACGTAACATTTCTTTATTATAGATTATAAGGTATTCCCTCAGAAACCAAACCTTCTGTACATTAACAACTCTGAATACAGATTGGATTGGGGAATACGGGGATAAGTTACAGGTACTGGAATAGGCTGGTGGCTATGTAGGGAAGGCCTAGCAGCAAGGAGGAGGACCGCGTATTCCTTCAGGAACCCGAACTGCGTATGTAAATAACTCTGAATACAGATTGCATTGGGAAATATGGGGGAAAGTCACAGGTACTGCTGAAGACAATTTGGTGAGGCTGTTGTGGGTTTTCTGTGTTTTGAGGCTGTGTTCTATTAGTATTTTCTCCTGACGTTTCACCTGCATCTGTGGCTGGCATCTTCAGAGGATCCGAATCCTCTGAAGATGCCAGCCACAGATGCAGGCGAAACGTCAGGAGAAAATACTAATAGAACACAGCCTCAAAACCCAGAAAACCCACAACAGCCTATGGATTCCGGCCGTCAAAGCCTTCGACTTTACAACAATTTGGTGAGTTCTCAAGAGGAAAATAAAATCCCAGGCAACGCCGGGTAAAAATATATGAAGTAATGAAAGAAGAGAAAGAATAAAGAAAAAGCGAACGGAGAACAGTTGGCTTCCAATCTTCTTCTCAGCATGTTATTCATACCTCACTCGCTGACATTTAAAGCTGTTCCCTTCTGCCCTTATTCAGACCTTGTTGTTCTTGTTGTGAGCCTTCAATTTGTTTCCAACTTACGGCAACCCTAAGGTGAACCTATCGTGGGGCTTTTTGGAGCTGAGAGTGTGTGATCGGCCCAGTGGGTTTCCCTGGCCAAGCGGGGAACCAAACCCTGGTCTCCAGGATCGTAATCCAAAGCACAAACCACTGTTGGCTCCCATCCTAATCATCAGAACCCCAAATTAACTTTTCATTTTCTTTTTTTCACAAACAATAAGAGAAGCCCATTCTTTAAGAAAAGCCACTAATTGCCTTTCCCTGATCAGATAAGTCAATTAATCCTTTTGTATCTGTATCCATCCAGGGACAAGGATCTTTTTTTGTTTTTGTAAAAAGCTGCAGACTTTCCTCTTTTTTTCACCATCTTAAGCCACTGTGTTGTATTTAAGGTGCTGAGATGGGCGGCGACTGCGGGGTGTTGAGGATTTTGTTCCATGTGTTGCTAGAATGTTATCTGTATTGTCTTTGCCCTGACTGTATATATTGATCTTCCATCCTTTGCCAAAAAAGAAGATAGATAGATAGATAGATAGATAGATAGATAGATAGATAGATGATAGATAGATAGATAGATAGATAGATAGATAGATAGATAGATAGATAGTGAATAATATACATATGCTAGAATATTTACCGGCGTTGCCCAGGATTTTATTTTCTCATAGGTAACACTTCTTTGAAATACCTTAGGAATTACCTTGTCTTACCTTAGGAATTAGATGCGGTTGCAATACACAGATTTGATATCCTGTGTCTCTAATTCCCCCTCTTGTCCAGTACGTGTAACTTTTCCCCATATTCCCCAATCCAATCTGTATGCAGAGTTATTAACATACACAGTCCTTGAGGGCATACGCTGGCCTCCTTCTTGCTGCTCAGCCTCATCTCCATAGTAACTGGTCTGAGCTTTCTCCTAGGTAATACTTGTTAGAAATACCTTAGGAATTACCTTACCTTACTTTAGGAATTGTTGAAATACACAGGTTTCAGATCCCGTGAACCCAGTACATGCAAGTTTTGCCCATATCCCCCAATCCAATCTGTATTCAGAGATGCTAGACCTCATGCCCAGGATTTTATTTTCCTCTTAAGAACTCACTAAACTGGTTGAATTTGTGCAATGGCTTTATGTTTTTCTGGAAGCAGTTTTTGTTTTGAATTTCAACTGGAACCCATAACATTTAATATCATAACTCTGTAAACGATGTCGCGTAGGTCACTTTAATTTATCTCGCGTGTGCCTCCGAAAAGTTTTCCGGCATCCTTATTGCTGGTAGGCCTCGTCGCCATAGCAACCTGCCTGAGGTGCAAGGGCTCTCGGCTGAGAATTCTAAAGGCCCCTCCCCGAACTACCAACCCCAGGATTCCATAGTATCTTCACAGCCAGCCAATCACATGAGGTCTTCTCGCCTCGCACAGCCAATCGTATGAGGTCTGCGCCTGCCAGACGCAGACAAACCGACCAAATCACTCACAAAGTTTGACTTTTATATGGTAGATATATATTTCCCAACAGATCTATCAAATTTCAACAACCCCTCTTCCATAGTCAGTAATTCTGGATTCTTCCATTGCTGCCCTATAACAGTCTCACTGCTGCAGCCATATATTGAAATAATCTCCTGTGAGTCTTCCTCAGTTGTACATCCAACGGCCCCAAAAGACATATTTCCAATTTAGGTTGAATCTTAATCTTTAAAATCTTCTTCATCAATATATGGATTTGAATCCAATTTTTTAAAACACTTTTTCACAGGTCCACCACGTACGATATGATTCGTATTGCTTACACTTCCAACATAAAGTAGAAACACCTTTGGTTGAGAAATCCTACTAGATTTTGGCAGAGCGAAATGTTCCACCGGTGACTTTAGACAGGATCACCTGGCATGCAACAACTCCTGAGAGAGGCTGGTTCCATCAGGAGCTGCCCCAGGTTCTTTAATGCCTGGCTCTGGCTGATCTTCAAAACCAAAGCCCTGCGGGAGAGATGGCTTGAGGAATCTCCTGTGCCTTTTCAACCTATGATTTCCCAGGCCAGTCTTCACATAGTGCCTTGGCTCCAAGGACTCCTAAGACCTGGGCATCAAAGAACCAGTTGACCTGGCCTCTTCCAGAAGGCACATGCCGGGTGGCCGTCTCCTCCACTGGTGGTGGTGTGTAGATGCTGTGGGTGGGCAGGGTGTCATGCCCTGCTTTCAAGGCTAGACCTAGGCTATGACTCAGACTGAAACAGTAGAACCTGCTGAACAGGGGGAGACAGTACCACCTGCCCCAGAGACAGAACAGGGGACAGTGCCAGCTCTAGCAGGGAGCCCTACTGTTACTCTGTTTGCTGGGGGTCCCGGGAGGGACACCAAAATGTGCTCAGCCATAGGTGGGGAAAATTAGCTCTGAGCACTGCTTTAGCGTTATGAGAGGCAGGGTAACTTAGCAGGATCTTGAGCCCTATGTCTACGGGGTCAGGCCAAGTCAAGGAGCACACAGAAGTTGAAATAATAAACGTGGTTTTATTAAAAACACAATCAAAACAGTGCGTGCGGCACACTCACACAAGATAACTAAAGAAATAAAGGTTGGAGTGGGATAGAGGGGTTTTTAGAGGAGTTGTTGGTTTGGGTGATACTTCACCTGTCCTGAAGCCCGGTTGGAAGCGGAGAAGATGGGGAGCGTGGATCTCAGCACGTGGGGCCGACGGGAAGGCTCGCTGGACAAAGCGACAGCAAGGCAGGATGGAAGGCAAGGGCGATCCGAGGAAGCGCTCAAAGTCAGGGGTTTTTATAAGGAGAATTGTGACCGCAGGCTAGGTCGGACTTGGGGAAAACAATAGATTTGGGGCTGGAGACAAAGCCTCCGAAAGGTCAGAATTTGAATGATTGAGTTACAGCCAAATTGTCAATAGGATAGCCAGTATGCAAATGCTGAGTACTTGAGCGTTGTATAGTCCGATCATCAAGCTACCAGCGCGGAGCAGAGGATCTTTTGAAAGCTGTGTGCATACCTAATTGAGGTACTTGCCTTGAGGTCTCCTAAAGCGGTGAGTCGGCTATTTCCGGCCTGCCTATATTGTTTCGGAATATTACGGCGATTATCGGCCGAGCCTGTATGCGTGCTTGTCCGGGGGCCTCGCAAGCACGTGGAAGGGAATGGGTGTGTGAGGCCGAATTAGTGATATCAATAGATGTCTTTTTATATCCCCCAAAGCTCGGGCTAGCCAGGGCAGTAACACTACTCCTTCTGACACAGAAGACAACTCTCCTATACCCACCTTTCCCAAGCGTAGACATCGAAAGGAAAGTGTACGCAAATCTCAATGAATTTATAAGAAACAACAGTTAAGTAGGCAACAGCTGGGTTAAATCCCAGCTGTTCCCCTCCAGAACTTGTCAGTGATTAACTGACTGTTTCTCCTGCTGTGTCTCTGAACTCTGACTTAGAATTGTATTGACTGTGCTTTGATCTATGGATGTTGCTGGGAATGTAAAGTCGAAGGCTTTCATGGCCGGAATCCATAGGTTGTTGTGGGTTTTCCGGGCTTTGAGGCCGTGTTCTATTAGTATTTTCTCCTGACATTTCATCTGCATCTGTGGCTGGCATCTTCAGAGGATCTGTGGCTGGCATCTTTAGAGGATCCGTTGAAGATGCCAGCCACAGATGCAGGGGAAACATCAGGAGAAAATACTAATAGAATATGGCCTCAAAGCCCAGAAAACCCACAGCAACCTATTTTGCTGAGAATGTTGCTACGCTTCGTATTCGTTTCGAGTCTGTTTTCTTACTAGATTAAAATAAGGAAACACATTTTGGAACTGTTGCTTGCTGCCGGCCCTTATCAGCTGCCCATTGGCTGACTGCTTGGACTGAGAGTGGACACAGGGCCACTCACCTGCTACTGGTGGTCACTACCTAAGCCACCAACATTATCAGTTACCAGGGCAGTCTTAGATACCTCTCTGGAGGAGTGGCAAGAATGCCAAACTACTGGCAGAAAGAACTGAATAGTGAAAAGTTGGACCCTACGGGTTACTGGCTTATGTGAATCAAGCAGACCCATGGATTGCCCTGAATGGAAGATCATTTCTGCTGTTAAGCTGTCTTTGCCCACTGTACCTGGGCTGCCTCCAAAAAGTCTGGCCTGATTCCTTCATTTTAAATGAAAGTTTGTGTGGATACGCAGTAGAGAAAAGCAGAGCAGTGGACAGCTAACCATACCTAAAGCATGATTGTTGGTTATTGTCATATCAGGATGCATGGCACATGTATGTGTCAATATATGCATTAGATTAGCAGTATTACATCAAATACAGCATTGCTGGCTGAAACATAAATATGTTTCCATTATAAAAGCTACCTGCAATTATGTATCTGGTTAGGATCCTAGGGCTCCAAATGGTTAATTGTTGTATTGTTCAATGTCACCTTGTATCTGGCTCAAGAGAAGAAGATGGGGGGGGGCGAGGGGATACAAAATAGCAGGAAGGTGTTATGAGAACAGACCATTCCAAGATAAGGGGATGGAAACCTGTGCTAGCTCCCAGGATGAAAGATATGTAAATAATGGAAGACATGGGGAAATGCCTATGTTGGTAGGGTGACTTTATATAGAATCATAAAATCACAGAGTTGGAAGAGACCACAAGGCCATCCTGTCCAACCCCCTGCTTTGCAGGAACTCACATCAAAGCACTCCCAAAGACGGCCATCCAGTATCTGCTTAAAAACCTCCAGAGGAGGAGGCTCCATGACACTCCACTGAGGCAGCAGATTCCACTGCCGAAAAGCTGTGACCATCAGGAAGTTCATTGTGAGGTTTAAGTGGAATTTCTTTCTCTGCATATTTATATATTCATATTTATGATTTTTAACCAATCCTTTATGTGTGCGCCTAAATTTGTATGGCAATGTATAAAACCTGTAACCATCTTAGATGCTTTAGTCTCAGCAACTTTTGGAGAATGGAAAATATGCTAGCTTTTCATAAAAATAAATGCTTCTGTTTGAAAACTCTGAGTGAAGTTTTTGAGAACAAGTTATCCAGGACATGACTGCTATGTGCTTTCAGGTAGTTTTCAACTTATGGTGACCGCAAGGCCAATCACAGTTGGTGCCCCTGATGCAAATGAAAGGTTAAACAGTTCTATATGCCCAGTAGTTTAATGATAAATATTGAAGAGCTGGTATTAATTCTGACAGTCTCCACAGCCGTGACCTCAAAGAAAGTCCAAGCAATACTGGCCACTGCATTGCTCCCTACGAAAAGACAGTTTTCTGAGTTTTCATTCTCACTAGGAGGACGTCCTTGGTAAGAACTGGAAGAGAATATGAAGACCACTCTTTCTAACCTCCTGCCATGCAAAAGACCACAATTAAAGCACTCCCAAAAGATGCCAATCTATCCTTTGCTTAATGATCTCTGAAGAAGGAAACATTAACACCCTCCAAGATGGTCTTTTCCATTCTCAAGCAGCTCTTCCTAATGTTTAGGCAGAATCTCTTTCCTTGCAACCTGAATCCACTGGTTCATGTTCTAGGCCCTTTTTGCACGGCATTTGCTATGTCAAAGGGCGCCTGGCGTGTCGCGTAATTGTGAGGAGCGATCTGCACGACACACTCACAATCGCGCGACACTCCAGGGTAGGACGGGCGCCGCTCGCGCGCTTTTTCATTTTCAGCTTTCAGCCGAAAATGGTGCGTGATCGCGCATTGCTCCAGGGCCCTGCGTGCACTTGCCGTGCGTGCAGAGCCTCCGGAGCCGCGGCGGCCGCGCTTCCTGCCCCAGCGGAAACTCCCAGGCTGTGCTGCAGAAGGAAGCTTGGGAGCAGGCGGCTCGTGCGGAGCTGAAGCAGCGGGGATACGAGAGCCTCTTGCTGGGGGCTGCTCGCGCGATCCCCGCACCCCAGCGCCGAAAAACGGTAAGCTGCGGAAAGGGCCCTAGACTCCGGAGCCACAGAAAACAAGCCCGTTCCCTCTTCTACATGAAAGGCTTTTGACAATATGAAAAAGGCTCTGAGGTTGGTGCCAGATTTAGGTTATCCAACTTGTCCAAACCCTTTCAGCTATATGTGCAGGAGAGAAAAGGGATGGCAACAAGAGTGTCAGTGCAGATGTTGGGAGTCTGGAAGAGGCCAGTAGCCAACTTTTCGAGCCAAATGGATGCAGTTGCCTTGGGATGGCCAAGCGGTCTGGGAGCAGTGGAAGCCTCTGCCCTAGTGGTCAAGGGGGCCAAGAAGTTGACTCTGGGACAACCATTATCTGTGCATGCGCCCACGCAGTTCTTACCCTCCTGGAAACAAAAGGAAAGCTCCGGCTCACTATAGATAGACTTGCACAATATCGAGCATCGCTGTTGGCTGAGGGAATCTTAAATCCAGCCTCTTTAATGCCAGGGGAGGAAGACACAGAACTTGTTCATGACCGTATAGTGATTTTGGAGGCTGAATATTCCAGTCATCCTGATTAAAAAGAGGAACCTCCTGGAAATTATAGACATAGAATTCTTTATAGAGATGACAGCTCTTCAAATATTTAAAAATGGCTATCAAATCACCTCTCAGTCTTCTCTTCTTCAAGATAAACATACCCAGCTCCTTAAATTGTTCCTCATAAGGCATCATTTCCAGAATATTTATTATCTTGTTCACCCTTCTGTGAACATGTTCCAGCTTGTCAGTATCATTCTTGAACTGTGATGCCCAGGACTGGGCACAATATTCCAGGAGAGGCCTAACCAAAGCAGAATAGAGCGGGACTACTATTTCCCTCAGTCTAGACACAAAACTCCTATCGATGCTGTCTAGAATTGTGTTGGTTTTTTCGGCCACCACTTCACATTGTTAATTTGTACTCAGCCTGTGGCCTACTAAGATGATCCTTGGATCCTTTTCGCATGGACTGCTTCCAAACCAGGTGTCACCCATCCTATCTTTGTGCATTTCCATTTCCCAGCTTGCATCTAGTATCTTTCATTTGTTGTTGTTGTGTACTTTCATAGAATCATAATCATAGAATCATAGAGCTGGAAGAGACCACGAGGGCTATACTGTTCAACCCCCTTCTGCCATGCAGGAAAACACAGGGCCTTTCTGCACTCCACTGTTATAATGCTATTATTCCACTTTCAACATCCTCTGGAATTCTGGGGTTTGTAAGTTTACTGAGGCCCGAGAGCTCTCTGGTTGAGAATTCTAAATGCCTCTCCCTAAACGGCAAACTCCAGGATTCCATAGGATGTTGAAAGTGGAATAATAGCACTATAACAGTGGAGTGCAGAAATGACCACAGTCAAAGCATTCCTGACAGATGGCCATCCAGACTCTATGTAGAAGCCTCCAAAGAAGGAGACTCCACCACACTTCCAGGCAGCAGCGGATTCCACTGCTGAACTGCTCTTACTGTCAGGAATGTCTTCCTAATGTTTAGCTGTGATGTATTTTAAGTCTTTTACTCCAAGTCTCAAGTCAAGTCTCAAGTCTCTGTCTTCAAGTCTGAAGTCAAGTCTCAAGTCCTTCCAGATACTTTCAAGTCAAGTCTTGAGTCAAGTCTCAAGACCGGGAGCCAACTTTGTACCCTAAGCTATATTCCAGAATTTCTGGACCATGTCAAATAAACTCAGGTTTAACAATTTAAAGCAAAGTCAGCCCTTCACATTTACAATTTTGCTATCTTCAGCTTTGGGGAATAGGATCCTTCTTACTCCCCTTTCCCGAAGCTAGAGGCTTTTGTGCCAATGAGCTTCGAAGAATCTGCAGCTTCAGAAGTGGAGAAGAGAATCCTGCTTACTTCCTACTTTCAAAGCTGGAGGATTTTTCAGAAGTAGGGAATAGGATCCTTCTTACTGCCCATTACCGAAGCTTCAAAAACTTCGGAAGGAAGGATCCTTCCTCCTCAAGCTTGTTGCCGAACACATTTGCTGTTCCCTTCTGAGAAATGGGCCCACACTTTGGGCTTGAGACAGATTGTCACATGACCAGTAGGCAAAAAGAGATGGAAGCATTGTTCAAAGTTGGAAGGTTTCCGGGTGAACGTGTTGTGTTACTGAACCAAGGGCAGCAGGTTGGTCACTAAAAATAAACAAGTCTTGAGTCAAGTCGAGTCAGTGCGGCATTTATTGCCAAGTTGAGTCCAAGTCAAGTCACTGAAGTGAAGTCCAACTTGAGTCCAAGTCAGTCAACTTGGGTTTACATCGCTGATGTTTAGGTGGGATCTCTTCAAGTTGTTTTTGACTTACGGTGACGATAAGGTGAACCTATCATGGAATTTTCTTGGCAAAATTTGTTCAGAGACGGTTTGACTTTGTTGTCGTCTGAGGCTGAGAGAGTGTGATTGCCCAAGGTGGGATTCCATGGTTGAACAGGGATTCAAGCCCTGGTCTCCAGAGTTGTAATCCAGTGGTCAAGCCACCACACCATGCCGGCTCAACCTTGCATTTATCCCTTTTGAAATTAATTTTGTTAGTTTTGGCCCAGCTCTCGAATTGTTCAGACTGTTTGGAATCCTGACCAGCCTGGGCTCTGGGATGTTGGGTACACTTCCTAAATAGGTGTCATCTGCAAATTTCATCAGCATACTCCCTGTTTCATTATCTGATTCATCTACACAGAAGATAAGTTGCATTAGCCTTTTTGCTGCTGTTTGAATTTACTACGTGGGTTAGCCACTGTTTGTTTTCTCTTTTTATGACTGGGTTTCTGTGTCTGTAGTTTTTAAATGATTTCGATGACTGGCTTTCAGAAGACCATAGAATGGTAGAGAAAGGGACGCCAAAGGTCATTTAATCCAACCCACAGCCAGTGTAGGAATCCGCAGCTAAAACATCCTTGTCGGATGGCTATCCAGTCTCTGTTTAAAAACTTCTGGTGAAGGAGAACCCACAACAGTCTGAGGCCATTTCCACACTACACTGTTATAGTGCTGTTACCCTGTTTTCTGGGCATCCCGGGAGGGACACCAAATTGCTATAAGTTGGGGAAACTAGTTCAGAGCACAAGTTGGCAAAACGAGAGGCGGGGTAACCCAGCAGGATCTTGCAACCCAGTGTCTACGGGGTCAGGCCGAGTCAAGAAGCACACCGGTTGGAAAATAGTGAATAGTCTTTATTAAATACAGGCACACAATGTATGCGGCACAAACACACAGATAACTAAGGAAAATAAAGGTGTGAGTAAGATAGCGGGATTTTTAGAGGGATAGTTGGCTCGGGCGATACGAAACCTGTCCTGAAGTCCGGAGGAAAATGGAGAGCAAAGCTGGGGTTCGATGTATCTCAGCACGCGGAGCCGAGGGGAAGCTCGCCAAGCGAAGCGGCAGCAAGGCGGGGATGGAACTCGGGAGCTATCCAAAGAAGCGCTCAAAGCCAGGGGTTTTTATAAGGAGAATTGTGACCGCAGGCTAGGTCGGACTTCGGGAAAACAATAGATTTGGAGTTGGAGACAAAGCCTCCGAAAGGTCAGAATTTGAATGATTGAATTAGAGCTGAATTTATCGATAGAGTAGCCGGTATGCAAACGCGGAATACTTGAGCATTGTATAGCGCGATCATCAAGCTCCCAGGGCGGGGCAGAGCATCCTTTGGAGGTTGCGTGCATACCGAATGGAGTACTTGCCTGGAGGTCTCCTAAAGCGGCGAGTCGGCTGTTTTCTGGCCTGCCTGCATTGTCTAGGAATATTCCAGCGATTATCGGCCGAGCCTGTATGCGTGCTTGTCCGGGGGCCTCGCAAGCACGTGGAAGGGATATGTGAAGCCGAATTAGTGATATCCAAAGATAACTTTTTATATCCCCAAAGCTCAGGCTAGCCAGGGCAGTAACAGTGCTATTATTCCACTTTCAACATTCTGTGGAATCCTGGGGTTTGTCGTTTCCTGAGGCCCAAGAGCTCTCTGGCTGAGAATTCTAAATGCAACCCCCTAAACTGCAAACCCCAAGATACCATAGGAGGTTGAAAGTGGAATAATAGCACCATAACAGCATAGTGTGGAAATGGCCTTAGGGTTTTCACACAGCTCTCATGATTCTTCCTTAATGTCTACTTGAGTCTCCTTGCTTGTAAGGTGAATTCATTAGCTCACTTCTTGTCCCACCGAACAGCAGAAAACAAGCTTCCATGCCTTTTGCCCAACAGCCCTCCAAAAAGTTGGAGATACCTTTCATACCACCTCTCAGTCATCCCTTCTCCAGCCTGAACAAACTGATTTCCCTTAGCCTTTCCTCCCAGGGCTTGGTTTCCAAACACTTCACCAACTTGGTCGCCTCTCTTTGGACATCGTCCATTTTGTCAATGCCCTCCTTGACGCGGAGAGCCCTGCGCTCTTCAAGTTGCTTCCCCGAACAGTTGCAGACTGCTCACTCCCTTGTTATTTTTAAATCTCATTTTAAAACCTTCTTGTTTTCAAAAGGTTTTGGAGTTTAGTTTAATGTTGTCTTACAAGTTTGTACAGTTTGATCGTATGTACTTCTTAGTCTGCTTTATATTATATTGGGTTTTTGGTATTTTACTCAGATAATTTGTTTTATAATTGAATGATATATTTTTATTATTTCTTTCTCCCCTATGTGTTTCTCTCTCTCTCTCTCTCTCTCTCTCTCTCTCTCTGTATCTGCTTGGTTTACTTGTAAAGCTTCCTATGTGTTAGAAAGACAATGCCACTTGTATGCATTTTCAGGAGAGAAATGGCCCGTTAAAAAAGTGGTGTCCTTTAAAATGCAAACATTGATGCATTTTAAATTGTTGTTCCCCTTTATCTGTTAAATACGCTAGGGCAACAAAGGGAAGTAAGAAGTCATCAGAAGGTATTATTATATTTAATAACTGCAGCACTGGAAAGAAAAGAAATGTATTGACATAGAAGAGTGGAAGTTAAAAGTTCTGGATATGATAGAGATGGAAAAATTAGCATTTTCTTTGAAGAACAAATCTATCCAGAACTTTGAAAAAGAATGGCAAGGAGTATTGGATTGGGTAAAGATATAAATGTATGAGAAATTGAAGAAGAAATAATGTAATTGTTCTTTTCTCTGTAAAATGGAAATTATGTTTGTATGCAATGGAAATAAACAGTCTCAACTGGAAATTTCAAGCCTGGAAGCGGGGTGTGTGTGTTATTTTCGAGATTAAACTTTTAATAAAAATTATTTAATTATTTAATAAAAATTATGAGCCTGCATAATTTCCTGGTGCTCCCTGCAGGAGAAGGCAAGAGGTGAGAAACTGGTAAAAGAGAAGGTAAGAGGAGAAGAACTGCACTACCTGTCTATAGTTTAGAATAGTTGAAAGAGCAGAACCTCAAAAAACAAGTCATCAAAAAGTGGGGAACACCTGTATGGTTTTCATGCAGGTTACCATTGGCAAGTTCTACCTGTTACGACACCTAAATTCATCTCCGGATGTGGGAATGCAAAGGACGACTTGAGAGGCTGCCTGAATTCTGCCTACAAAACAAGCTTGGAGTTTCACACAGCCCGGATCGATCCTACACAAAGCGCTAGTCCGTGGACCAGAGCCATTCTCTGATCCATCTGCTGCCGCTCCACGTATTGCTACCGGGAAATAAGGTACATGTTGTAGCCATTCGGCACAAACATGGCCCATGGCGTACCCACCGGTTTTCCCAATTTGACTAGAACAGTCTCAACTAATCCTCTGTCTTCCCACTTTTGCAACTGCTTTTAAAATGTCCTAGTTTCTCTCTCCTCCTCCCACATTCCTCCTTTGTCCTCAGCTTACTTCCGCTCCTGCAAACTGAGTTCAAAGTGCAAAAGGAGTTTGGATTCAATTAATTCAGCAGGGAGGAGAGGAGGAGAGCAGAATCTTGCCTTTCCCAGTAGGCTCGGGCACAAGCACACTGCTGCAGCCTCTCCTAGCTTGTGTGATTGTTTTTATCAATTGCCATCTTGATCACACTCTGATGTTGCTTGGCCACATGTGCCCCGGTTTTCTTCTGTGAAACGCTGGCGAGTATGACATATGGGGGAAATTGTTGGTCCCCACATTAGACAGCCCGAGAAGCACTGCCGTGAATTTTTAAGGAAGTTATTTTGTTGCGCCTCATGGAGATGGGAATTGTAGTACGGTTGGCCTTGGACAATCGTTAGGTTCAGAGGCTCGGGACCCCCACAAAAGCGGAAAAACCACAAATGTCAAAATGTGTTTGTGCGCCTGTGGGAAGAGAGCTGAGGCACGACGGGGACAACAGACATCCAGGGTCCCAACCAGGTCAGGGAAAGGAGAGGGAAAGGGGCAATGGGCCGGTGTGGCGGCCCTATACCTCCTCTCTCTTGCCCTTCTCCTTCCGTGGGTGGGCGTAGGGCATTGGCAGAGGGTTTGTGGTGCTGAGAAATCAGGCCGGTTAGCCGGCCAGGCAGAAGCTGATGGAGGAGGAGGACCAGGGGTAGGTTTTTGAAAAGCTTCATGGCCTGGGAAAAGTGTTGCCTGAAGGTGGAAGGGCGCAGGGGTTGGAGAAATTTGCAAATAAACCCGTGAGAGTCAAATCCACAAATGTGGAGGGCGGCCTGTACTCGTCTTCCACCGCCTTTGTCCTCCGTCCCCACATGCCCAAGGAGGCAGTCGGGCTTCTACCTGCCTTGGCCCTGCTTTTTTAGGATGACTTCTTCAGCAAACATCTCAAGAAAGACACAGGCTTGTGACTCTCGTCCTTCTCCTGTATGATTTTTAGCAGCTCTGCCTGACGAAGTTTGTGAGTTTCAAAAGTTTGTACCACGTATTTTGTGTCTTTTGTTTGGCCTAATAAAAATACCACTGCAACGTGTATTTTTGGTTTTGTTCTCTTTTGACTCACAAGATGGTCATTCTTCCAAGCTGTACCTGAACATGCCAAGACACGAAATGGAGGCCTGCAGCATGCTACATATGCGCTGTTCCGGTAGGCCACAGTTCTTAGATTCCCACAGTGCACATTTGCTGCAGGTGTTTCCTGAAGAAAACTGTCATTCAAATATGCTAGTGTTTTTCTCTCTCCCGCTCTCTCACACATGCATAGCACAAATGAGGAACTCCCACAACACAGCAAGAAATGAACTTCATTAATTTTAAGTTCCACTTGGAGACATGGTTGCCAAGTGTTCAGAGCAACACGGGACAAAATTTGTGACACCCAGGATTGACAGTCCAAAAGTAGCTATTAGCAAGGTCATATTGTACCCAAGTACTGAATAAAAGCATTGATTTTGGCTAACCTAGCTGTGCATTTCTCAGTAAAACTGGCATATTGCCCACATTCTCCAAACTTAAGGTACTTTAGGATGCAGTTTAATGGAAATCTCTCTTTGGTTTCTCCTTTTTTGGGGCATACATCAGCAATCCTGAATCCATTTTAATCACATGATTAAAATTCAAAGTAATTTAAATCTCTAATTGGGTTGAATTTACAGCACATCTGTTTCTTCTATTACTCCATACCCCAAAATATGGTATTTTAAGCGTCTTGTTCAGTATAGATAAGGGACAAGCTTTCCAGCTCTCATATAAGGGGCATCCCTTATGATAAGGGACATCTAGCAACCCTGCTTAGAGATAACAAGACGATGGGACGCATGAAGCCTGTGTGTCCTTGCTTTCAAGTTGACTCTTGAATTATGGTGACCCCCTGAATTTCATAGGGTGTTCTTCATCAAGGAATACTCAGTGGGTAGTTTTGCTCATTTCTTCCCTGAAATATAGCCTACAGCACCTGGCATTTCTTCGGCAACCTCTCGTCCAAGTACCAAACAGAACTGGTCCTATTTAGCTTCCAAGATCAGATGAGACTGGGTGCCTTTTGTTGCTGGGTGCCTTCAAGTTGTTTTTGACTTAACGGCAACCCTAAGGCGAGTCTAAGGCCACTTCCGGACGACAGCGTTACAGTGCTATTATTCCACTTTCGACATCCTATGGAATCCTGGGGCTTGCCGTTTAGGGAGGGGCCTTTAGAATTCTCAGCCAGAGAGCTCTTGGGCCTCAGGAAACTACAAGCCCCAGAATTCCAGAGGATGTTGAAAGCGGAATCACAGCGCTATAACAGTCTAGTGCGGAAATGGCGAAGTTTCATCTTCCCACGTGGTCTATCAGAGAGTGGGCTGAAACAAGTGGTCATTTCCAAAGGAACCGCCAGATGGCACTCTTGATCCACAGATAGCAAGGCCACAGCGCACGTACTTAGCCAAAGGCGCATTGCTGCTGGCATCTAAAAAGCACCCTGCCCTCAGCCTGCCCTGCGCTGGCTGATGCCCACCAGACGGCATGCAGCACGAAAAAGCATCCTGATTCCCGAGACACTGTGTTTTTCATACGATCCTGGGCACCTACCACGTCTGGGGCGGAACATGGCGACGAAAGAAAAGAACATAAGCCCAGATGACTAGTGGAATATTGACAGGGGCAGGAAAAAAAAAACAGCATGACATAAGACCAGCTCAACCCTTTCAGTGAAAAGCTGGTTTCAATTATTAACTTTTCTTAACTTTATTTATACTCCTCCGTTTCCCTCCCCCCCAGAACTAGGACTTGAGACAGCTTACCCGTTAAAAAAGACCACAGTTAAAAGCAGGCAAAAAATCAACATAAAAAGCAAACTAAACTATTCATCATATTTCTTTTTAAAAAAACATACACGCTAAAAAGATTTTTAGAGTTACAGAGTACAATGCAAAACAATATAGCATTTCCAGCCCTTTGTTAAAAGCCTTGAATTCTAAAAACTTACATATATACTTGACCTCGGCCATTTCTGCACTAGCCTGTTATAGCGGTATGATTCCGCTTTCAACATCCTCTGGAATCCTGGGGTTTGCAGTTTCGGGAGGGGCCACCTGGCCCCTCCCGAAACTGCAAACCCCAGGATTCCAGAGGATGTTGAAAGCGGAATCATACCGCTATAACAGGCTAGTGCGGAAATGGCCCGAGAGACGTGCCTCTCCTGAGGATCTCAGGGCCCAGGCTGGCTCACACAGGGAGATACAGGGCTTTTCCACGGGCTGGTTATGGGCCTTCAACTCATTTCCAATTTACAGTGACCTTTGCGCAAGATCTCGTCGGGAGGGGGTCGTCATTGCCTTCTTCTAAGGCTGAGAGAGCGTGACTTGTCCAAGGTCACCCAGGTCGAGGAGAAGAAAGAGAAAGGAGGCGTGTCGGCATGGTGGCCCTGTACTTCTCTCTCACGCATCCCCTTCCTTGGGCGTGTGTGGGGAGAGGGCTGGTGGTGCTGAGAAATCAGGTTGGGAGCCATGCTTAGCTGGCCAGGGAGAGGCTGGTGGAAGAGGAGGAGGAGGAGGAAGAGGACCAGAGGTGAGCTTTTAAAGGGTCTGCGGCTGGATCAGAGACGTTGAGAGGGAGAAGAAGCATCTGAGGTGGGAGGGGCTTGGGTTGGAGAAACTCACAAACAAGCAAATCTGCGAACTTGAAACCAGAAAATCCTGGGCTGCAGGATGAAGACGGGGCAAGCTTGTTTTCTGCTGCTCCAGAAACTAGGACACGGAGCAATGGGTTCAAAGTACAGGAAAAGAGAGTCTACTTAAACTTCAGGAAGAACTTTCCTGAGGGTCGGAGCTGTTCGGCAGGGGAATATACTGCTGCCTGGGAGCGTGCCGGAGTCTCCTTCTTTGGAGGTTTTTCAGCAGAGGCCGGATGGCCATTCGCTGGGGGTGCTTTGAGCGTTTGTTCCTGCACGGCCGAAGGGGGTTGGGCTCAATGGCCGTTGCGGTCTCTTCCAACTCTATCGATTCTATGAAATGCCGAGGGCTGACTGTGCTTCTGACAGAACCAAAAGGTCCTTCTTTTCTGAAGACAATTGCTTCTGAATGCTTTTCTTAGGCCCTTTCCGCACCTTCCCTTCTGGCGCTGGGGCGCGGGGATCGCGCGAGCGGCCTCCGGCGAGAGGCTCTCGCGTCCGGGGTCCTTCGGCTCCGCACGAGCTGCCTGCTCGCGCAAGAGCCCCGCCTCTTCCTTCCGCAGCGCAGCCTGGGAGCTTCCCAGGCTGCACTGGGGCGGGTAGCGTGACCGACGCAGCTCCGGAGGCTCCACGTGCCAGGGAAGTGTGCGCGGGGCCCGCGAGCAGTGCACAATCGCGCACTATTTTCGGCTTCTAGCCAAAAATGAAAAGGCGCGCAATTGGCGCCTGCCGGCCCCTGGAGCGTCACACGATTGTGAGTCCGTCGTGCAGATCGACGCTACGGGCCCTCTTTCTCATGGAAAATGCCGTGCGAAAAGGGCAATAATATCCGGTAAGGTACGAGGCTGTAAGAAAGAGGAAGACCTCACTAGAGACGGATAGACTCAGCCAAGGAAGCCGCAGCCGCCCTGAGTTTGCGAGACGTGAATGTTGGCGACAGAGTGACTTGGAGGCCTCCGGTTCGGAAGGTCGCTGTGCGTCAAAGTTGACTTGACCACAGTCGACAACGACAGCAATGCTTTCCTTAATGTACAGGTAACGTGAGCGTGTCTTATATCCCATGAAAGCTCACGTAAAAATAAAAATCAGTTAGTCTTAAAGGTGATGCCGCATTTCTTTCTCCCCTCCCTGCACTTCCTTCCCGCAAGAGACTAATCGGGCTTCTACCTCTTGGAAAATTATCCCCTCCAAAAGAATGTAGTTTTTCTTTCAAGAGGATGTGTAAACTGATTTTCTTGGGGCCTTTCGCACTACAATGTTATAGTGCTATTACTCGGCTTTCAACCTCCTACGGGATCCTGGGGTTTGCAGTTTAGGGAGGGGCCTTTAGACTTCTCAGCCAGAGGGCTCTTTGGCCTCAGGAAACTACAAACCCCAGAATTCCACAGGAGGTCGAAAGCGGAATAATAGCACTGTAATAGTGTAGTGCCGAAAGGCCCTTGGAATATGTCACAATGGTGCTGCTGTCTTAAACAGGGGCCCCTGAAATTGTTTTTAACATGGAAGAAGGCTCAACATCGGCAGGCAAGTTGTTATAATTTTGCCTCATAGGTCCTTGCAGCGGGGAAGGCAAATTCCCTTTCCCACCCATTCGCTCTTAAACCTTCTTAAGTATGAAGACTCTTACAAGCACGATGTAGCAGTGGCCTCCCCGTGCTGTTAGACCAAGACAAAAGGCGAAAAATGTTGTGTTTTGGAAAGCTCGTAGCCTCCAGCATTTCACGGATGAAAACTCAGATATGCGTGACCGCATAAAACTCGAGCGCAGCCAAGATGGCAGAACCTACCGATAATGAAGAACAGATAAGCTCGGAGAGGCCAGAACAGTTCCCTGAGCCTGCTGGGAGGGACATGATCCTGCCCCCTCCTCTCTTCTACCTCTTGTTGAGTGAATTGAATGCAAACTCCTTTTGCACTCTGAACACAGTTGGCAGCAATTGAAGGAAGCCGAGGACAAAGGGGGAAAGATGGAGGAGGAGGAGGGAGAATCCGGGACATTGTGAAAGCAGCAGAGAAAGTGGGATGACAGAGGACTAATGAGGTCTTTTCCGGCCAGATTGGGACGGTTGCCATAGGAAGTTAAAAGTGGAACATTAGTAGTATAACAGTCTAGTGCAGAAATGGCCTTGGTTTCCTTCTGTCGTCCCTCCTGGTCTAGCGTCTGGGCAGGAGGGCGAGCATTCTGCTCAGTTGGCAGTCACGCAAAAATACAAGAAAAAAAAACCCACCCTCTCCATCAGATATGGAGGAGGTGGGCCGGGTAAGGGAACAGAGACTCCCCAGAGGTGTGAAAGGAAGGGAGCAGTTTGGGGAGGGTCTCGATTTATGGGGGAAGGAAGGTAGGGGAAGCGGGGGGCGGGCGGGCAAGCGTCCAACAAAGACTGCCGGACCCTGGCGAACGGCTTTACGGCGCATCTGTGTCCTTTGAGTCGTCTGCGGAGGCAGAGGTGGTAAAATGTCACCAGCTGGGCCGTTAAAAGGCAGGGCACAAAACAGCTTTTGTTTGGGGCCGGGGTTTCTCCGGGGAAGGCATAAAGGAGGCCCTCTGGGAGGGGGCCGCAGCATCCAGACGATTCTGCAGGCTTTGTTCCCCTCGGCCTCCCCCGGCCCCCCTTCCTGTCTCCTCACCAGCCGCTGAAGTGGCCCCAGGCCTCAGCCGCACGGGAAGGGGCTTGTTTACCACGAAGAGAGCTAGAGGGAGGCACGGCAGAGGACGAAAGCCCAAATTTTGCACCACCAAGGAGGGAAAGCTCTTCTAGGGGAGCTCCAGATTCTGTCCAGCATCTCTGAGCACGGGCAGAGCGCTTCTTCCCTTCACCACTGGGCGTCCACAGCTTGCTCCCACATGGGCTTAGGGATCAAGAGGAGAAGAGGTTAAGGGTTAACATGATGGTCATGTTTAAATATTCGAAAGCTGGCAAAATGCGGGCTGGACAGTGCTACTGTTAGGTGGATTTGTAATGGGTTGACCGACCGAACCCAAAGGGTGCCCACCAATGGCTGCTCTTCATCCTGGAGAGAGGTGACTAGTGGGGTACCACAGGGTTCTGTCCTGGGCCCAGGGCTATCCAACATCTTCATCAATGACTTGGATGAAGGAGCGGAGGGCATGCTGATCAAATTTGCAGATGAAACCAGATTGGGATGGATTGCTAATACGCCAGGAGACAGGGTCAAAATTCAAAATGACCTGGACAGATTGGAGAGCTGGGCCAAAACTTACAAAATGAATTTCAACAGAGAGAAATGTAAGGTCCTGCAATTAGGCAGAAAAAATGAAATGCACAAATATAGGATGGGGGACGTGTGGCTGGACAACAGTACGTGTGAAAGGGATCTAGGAGTCTTCGTAGATCACAAGCTGAACATGAGTCAGCAGTGTGATGCAGCAGCCACGAAAGCCAACGCGATTCTTGGTTGCCTCAGTAGAAGTGTGGTGTCTAGATCAAGGGAGGTAGTGGTACCACTCTATTCTGCTTTGCTTAGACCTCATCTGGAATACTGTGTCCAGTTCTGGGCACCTCATTTCAAGAAGGATATCGGCAAGCTGGAGCGTGTCCAGAGGAAGGCAACCCAAATGGTAGAAGGTCATGCCCTATGAGGAGCGGCTCATGGGCTGGGTATGTTTAATCTGCAGAAGAGAAGGTTAAGAGGGGACATGAAAGCCATTTTTAAATATTTGAAGGGATGTCATGTCGAGGAGGGAGCGGGCTTGTTTTCTGCTGGTCTAGAGACTAGGACAAGGAACAATGGTTTCAAACTGCAGGAAAAGAATTTCCACTTAAACCTCGGGAAGAACTTCCTGACAGTCAGAGCTGTCCGGAAGTGGAATAGGCTGCCTCAGTGGAGTGTGGTGGAGTCTCCTTCTTTGGAGGTTTTTAAGCAGAGGCTGGACGGCCTTCTGTTGGGAGGGCTTCGATGTGTGTTCCTGCACGGCAAAGGGTTGGACTGGATGGCCCCCGGGGTCTCTTCCAACTCTATGATTCTATGATTCTATGAAAGGATGTCACATGGAAGGCGGGGCAAGCTTGTTTTCTGCTACTCCAGAAACTAGGACCTAGAGCAATGGAGTCAAATTGCAGGAAAGCGATTCTATCTAAACATTAGGAAGAAGTGATGGTGAGAGCAGTTTGACAAAGAATGTCCTGCCTCATAGTGTGGTGGAGTCTCTTTCTTCGGAAGTTTTTAAACAGAGGCTGGATGACCATTTGTTGGGAGTGCTTTGATTGTGTCTTCCGACACGGCAGGGTGGAGTTGGACTAAATGGCCCTTGTAATCTCTTCCAACTCTGTGATTCTGAGTCTATGGCCATTTCCACACTAGAGTGTTATAGCGCTATCATTCCACTTTCAACATCCTATGGAATCCTGGGGTTTGCAGTTCAGGGAGGGGCCGGCCGGCCCCTCCCTGGACTGCAAACCCCAGGATTCCATAGGATGTTGAAAGTGGAATGATAGCGCTATAACACTCTAGTGTGGAAATGGCCAATGATTCCACAGCCCTACTAGCAAACGCTAACCAAGAGGGTCACGCTGTACCCAGGGGAGTTCTGTCAGGAATGATCTCTGTTTCAACCTCTTTCCATAACCAGATCTACCTGCCCATTGGTATCACACCTTTGGCCGCGTGGCACGGCAGCTGTTTTAATACCTTGGCCGGTCTCAGAAAAGTGAATGTTTTCTTTCTTGCTTGATCACATCACCATCTGCCGAGGGACCGGGTGGGCACCGAGCGGGATCGGTGAAGAACTAAAATCCTTCCAAGGAGAAGGGAAAATTCAGAAAGTGCACGGGGAGGAAGGGGTAGGAAACCCTGGTTGGGGAATGGTACAGATGTTTTCCTCATGGGATGGCGCTGAGATGATTATAGCGACCGTGTGACACCGCCTGGTATGTCAAGTAGGCCACAGAATGAAAAAGCCTGTGCGGAATAAAATGTGATCCTCTTTACGAGGCCACGAGACTCTTCATCGTTTTTTTGCCTGACGCAGAAAAGTGCATAATTATATCCCAGGAAGACAATTACCCCGAGACTTGTGGGGGTGGCTTTTTGGTGTCATCACATGCAGGGTGTGTGTGTACATGTGCATGCTAATCCATATTGTGCGTTGTGGAATTATGCATCCAACTTTCAGCGGGCATTTCCCCCCATACACCCACTTCTAAAAATAAGGAGCATTTTTGGAATGCATGCAGCATGGGCATATTTAAGTTAACAAATCTTCCGACAAAGAAGCTCCTTTTCACAAAGCATTTTTTAACGCTCCCTCTTCCTCCTTGCCCTCCATTTAGCTGGAAGATTTTTAGTAGCAGAGGCACTGATAGAATGGCGAAGAAGGGCTGGAAAAACCCCAACTTTGGATGTCGGGTCTCAGCGGCATATCTGCAGTAGGCAATGCAATAAACATAGCCTGGGCTGGGAAACAGCAGGATTCTCCTCTGTTGTTGTTGCGTGCTTTCAAGTTGTTTCCAACTTACAGCAGCCCTAAGGCAACCCTATCATGGAGTTTTCTGGGGCTGAGAGTATGTGATGTTCCCAAGTTCACTCACTAGGTTTCCATGGTTGAGCAGAAAATCCAACCATGGTTGAGCGGAAAATCCAACCATGGTCTCTAGGGTCATAGTCAAACCACTATATCATGCTGGGTCTCAATTCTCCATCATCCAAGCCTATTTGTAGCTGCGTATGCCCATCTACACCAGGCAAGGGAAACGGTAGTTGCTCCCCAGCATCCTCGCATGTGGGCACAGCAAGCCTGCGAGAAAAGGGGAGATCAGATAAGCCTGCTCCACCAGATCCCCCACCATGTTTTTAAAAGATCTGTAAGTCTGGGCACCAAATTGAAAATCTTAAGAAAAGTGGCGGCTATTGAGAGAAAAAGAAAAACGTCCTCGGAAGAAGCCCTCCAGTGATTTCTAGAAAGTTCAAAATGTTTTTGTCAACCTCTGCCAGGCTTACCAGACCTGGCTGTTTCACTTCACCTGGACGCGAAGTTTGCTGAAACATGTTTCAGCATGTTTTTTGTGGTGCGACAACCTACTCCTTTGCTTTCTGCGTTATTTCTGCCTCTGGCACCTCACATTTACTGTTTCCAGGTTGGTTTCATAGCCTTCACAGTGTTACACCAGAGGCAGCCAGTGACTTCCTTGTGAGTTGTGGGGTGAACCCACTCCGGGTTTTAGTCTAAATTTCAGAGGTACTGTTCAAAATTCTATCCCCAAAATAGATCATATTCCCAGAACCACAGCTCTAAAGCAGGGAGTTCCTGCCCGTTCCCCAATAAATCCCATGATTTTGTAAGAAGGAACCATGACAGTTAAAGTGATATTAAACTGACATAACTTCAAAGTGCAGATGCACACCTTGCTGGGCTTTGGTGCTGTGGGAGCTCTCCGGAGTGCTTTCTTCAGGGCTGATAAGAGATGGTGGGAGCTGGTACAAATTATTGGAGCCTATTAATCCGGAAGAGGACTATTGCATTGCAGTGGAATGCCTGGGAGTGTGGTGGAGTCTTCTTTGGAGGTTTTTAAGCAGATAATTCTGTTACTAATATGTTTGGCCATGTGAGTTTTTAATTATGTATTTTAACTTTGTCTTAATTCTTTTTTAACAATTTAATATTTCTAGTCTGTATTTTTAACTGTGTCTTTTTAATTGTTATAAGATCCCTTGAGTCACAACCTTGGGAAAAAGAGGGATATAAAATAATAATAATAATAAAAATAAAAATAACCACAACAACCCACTGGGTGACCTTGGGTATATCACACACTCTCAACCCCAGAAAACCCTGTGATAGGATCGCCTTAGAGTCTCCATAAGTCGGAAACAACTTGAAGGCACACAACAACAAAAAGGTTCTTAAAGTATAAAAGCTTTGTTTGTTACTCCGGATTCACCATTTTTAAAAAAATCTTTGGCAAACCCAGCTGCGCAGGTGTTGTTTTCTTTTTGAAAATAAACTTCCTTGCTCTCAGTTTTGCTGTCCGTCGTTTTCTTCTCATACCAGGAGAGAATTTCTCACGACGGTTTTCAACCACCTTGCCGTGGCACATTTGTCTGCTGCAAGAGGTCCACCAGCGTACCGCATCAGCGATCCAGGCAGAATACGGGAAGTGCCGTGCATCTTGAAAACCACGGCTGTATGTACTCAACTACTATGAAGTAATAATAAATCTCGTCACAATAATCCATACAAAAAATAAACCACACCAAATTGGTAGGTATAGGTGGGAAGAGCCATTGGGCGTGAATCTGTTGCTGGAATAAAACTGATGATCTTGCCGAGTCTTTAATAGAACAAGGGCAATTCAACCCTACGCTCTTCTTCAGTGGCCAGTGTGTTAGAGTTCTTGTAATATGCCATTCCTTCCTCCGAGGCTGAGAGACTGTGACTTGCCCAAGGTCACCCAGCGGGTTTAAATGGTCAAGTGGGGATTCAAACCTTAGCCTTTAGTGTTCTAGTCCAACACTCAAATCGCTACACCACTTTGGGTCTCTTGTGAGGAGATTTATGCCACGGTTTACTCTGGGGCCATTTCCGCACTAGACTGTTACAGTGTTATTATTCCACTTTCAACATCCTATGGAATCCTGGGGTTTGCAGTTTAGGGAGGGGCCTTTCAGGCCCCTCCCTAAACTGCAAATCCCAGGATTCCATAGGATGTTGGAAATGGAATAATAGCACTATAACAGTCTAGTGCGGAAATGGCCTGGGGCCAAGCTCCTATATCAGAACTGCACGGAAAGGTTTACGCCAGAGCTTTCCAAACTTTTCATGTTGGTGACGCACTTTTTTAGACACACATCATTTCATGACACAGAAATTCAGTTTTACCAGCAAACTGGAGGGTAAACGAATCCCTTATAAGAGATACAGACACACACACAAATTGTAATAGCAAAATGTACGGGGACGCACTCTATCTCATGAAAATCTTTCATGTATTTTTAAAAATATATGACACATAAATAACAACATCCATTTCCAAGATTGTAGGTGACACACCCACACACTTCAGGTGACACACTAATGTGTCCTGGCGTACCATCTGGGAAGCCCTGGTTTACGCTGTGCAGTTCTGATAACACCGTCTTGGCCGCAGAGTTAAAACGACGAGTGAGCTTCAAGCACTAAATTGAAACCTGCCATCTGCCGTCGTGCGCTGCAGAAGAGGGAACGTCGTTTTAGGAGCTCCATCTCCTGGTTGGAAGCCTCCTGCATCTGCCTTTGGCCACCAGGGAAGCAACTGAGGTCAATGTAATATTAGAAGGGTCAACTGGGAATGCACGGAGATGGCTTCCCTCATTAGCAGAGGTGACCTTGCTCCCCGTAGATTTCCAACGGCAGCATCTCGCTCGATCTGTACAGCCTCGCCAGGCCGTCCGTAGGACATCCCTAAAGCCAGTGTACAGGGAAGGATACATTTATTAGTCTAACCCCAAAAGGATAAGTAAACAGGACAATCCTGGCAGTCTGTTGGTGGGGAGGAAGGGAATCTGACAAAGGGGTCATCCGCCGCAGCACATGTGTGACCGAGCGTGACCAAGAGGAAGGGATGTGATGGGAACCACGTAGCAGCCCGCCCAGGGAAAGAATCAGTTGCACTGCAGTGGCGGGGGGTGGGGTGGGGGGTGGAGATTAAAGATTGGAAAGCCCCAGCAATTACTTTGCAGCCTATAAATAGATGATCCCTTGGCTTGATCGCCTCGCCTGGCCTCTGCTGCTCCTGCAGCGCCCTCCCTGCTTATGTCCTCTTGAGTCCAGATGCAACCTGCCCGGAGCATTCCGTTGGAGGCAGGAAATGTCTGTCCGCAGCTGATGTCGGAGCAGCCCTTTCCTCGAGGGAAAAGGCCTGGGTGGAGGCAGAGCTTGTCCATCGTATGAGTGTGGCAACATGCTTTCTGGCAGGGAGGTCAGTGGAGCGGTGAACCCACTTTGAGTTTTTAATCCCCAGACTTCAAGGGAACTCTCCATGGTGCTGAACCTAGTTTGAGCCAGGGTTCAGCACCTTGGATAGTTCCTGTAAACCCTGGGGATAAACCTGAGCGTAGGTTCACCACACCCCTGGCGTGGGTGCCACTAAAACCAGGGATGGGGCCCTTCATGCCCCACCCCACATGACAATTCAGTGGAGAGTATTTCAGAGCAGCAAACAAGGCCAGCAACTGCTTTGGGGTCAGCAGAGGCATCAAGGCCTACTGGGTCAGACAATGGATGCCACAGCATCTTTTCACCTGAAATTTTTGCAGGGGCAAGTAATGGAGAGCATCAAACAGAATTCAAGGGAAAATGGGAGAGACATCTACAGGTACTCAGTAGAGGTTATTTAAGGTATTTCATTTATTTATTTTTAGAACAACCCCAACCTGTTTCAGCTTATGCATATATTCCAACAGAGGTGTATCTGGTGTAAACAGTGTCTAGGGCAAGTGTGGAAGTTGCAACCCTACTTCCAGTTCCTCCACCACTGTCGCTGCTATATCTTCCTTTTTTTGCACCACCACACCAGCTTTGGCACCCAGGGCACATATCCTACCTGCCCCACCTTACACACGCCTCTGTATTCCAATGGCCTTCTTCAAGGGCAATATGCTGTCTAGCAGAAGACATGTCCAGAGCTGAAAATCTCATTTGTTTATTGTCAGCCCAGCAAATGGAATGAGATTTTTAGTTCCAGAAATTTCTGCTGCTAAGTAGCACGTTACCCTTGAAGAAGGCCATTGAAATATGCGCACAGACTGAAACATGTCCGGCTTGTTCCTAATTTTTCAAAGCATGTTGCATCCTTCCTTGCATCTTGACCTTTTTTAAAAAAACATTTTATATGCAAGAGAATGTCCAGACAGGCAATTAACGTCGCAACAGACAGAGCCTGGA
This sequence comes from Cyclura pinguis, assembly GCA_030412105.1. Classification (NCBI taxonomy): domain Eukaryota; kingdom Metazoa; phylum Chordata; class Lepidosauria; order Squamata; family Iguanidae; genus Cyclura; species Cyclura pinguis. The sequence continues at coordinate 6,206,421 of CM059601.1, forward strand.
AAGCAAGTCTTTAAAAAAAACCCTATTTATTGTATTTATTTACTTATTAAAATATTTACCATATATCCCCCCATCTATCAAAAGATCCCAGAGCAATATACAATAAAATCAACCTCATTAAAACATGTAAAAATAAAATGATTTCTTTTCCAGAGCTAAAAATATATCAAACACTTTTGTAAGTTTTTTTTTAAAAAAAGGCAGGCTAAACCAGTTACAATAGTCTGATACAATTTAAAACCTTTTATATACGAGGATTTGTGTAAAAATCAGTTAGCCCCCTAAGGCTTTAGCAAACAGCTTTCTTTTCACTGTTGCTAATTGGATCTCCAAGGAGAGGGTATTCCATTTCTGGGGTGCCACAGCAAAGAAGGCACTGTCTGCAGCAGATGAGGCTTGGTGTTGTGGGGATTCTGGGATCGGTAGTCCAAAATAGGCCCTTTCCGGAGCTCTGGTTACAGATGGTCATTATTACTTTTAACCTTAAAAATACATGGCTTGGCTACCGCTCCACGGTGCTCATCCCCAGCCTTAGGGCAGAGGATGCAAGCTGTATTTTATTGCAGTAGGTGGCACTGTGAGCTCAGTAAGTTGAAAATGCAAAACTGCACATGCTCAGAGTACCTCACAGTTTCGGTCTGGGTTGACAAACAGCCATCCCTTTGTTCTTCTTTGATGTACCTGAAACGGAGGAGTCATAAAGCATGAAAGGGCAATGTGAGGTGGAGGAGCTGGATGAGAGAAACATCAGTGGTGAATTTCACAACTGAACCAATTCACCTGGCCATTTAAAGTTGCAGCCATAAGACCATTACGAGGAGAAACCTGAAAAGTCACATACTGCCAGTAATGGATGCCACCTTCTATTGAATCAGATGGTCAGCTTGGTTTTACATTGCTTGCTTTAGTCACTCTCAGTTCCGCAGGTGTTTTAGCCTTGAACTCTCAGAGTCGCTGACTCTGGTTGGGGCTTCTGGGAGCAGAAGTCCAAAGCAGCTTGGATCCTTTCACACCACACAGTTATAACACTAGGATTCTACTTTAACTGCCCTGGCTGCATCCTTTGGAATGCTGGGGCTTGTGGTCCTGCGAGGTCATTGGAGTCTCTGACTGAAAACTCTAAATGCCCCACCCTAAACTACCAGCCCCCGAGTTCCATAGGATGGAGACGTTACAGTCAAAGTGGAATCGTAGTGCTACCACTGTGCAGTGTGAAAGGTCCCCTAGAAGGTCAAAGAGACAGAACGCACTTGCCTGTATTAACTGGGAGCTCTGCCCCAGGGTTTTCTGAGCCTTGCAGAGAAATACTGGAAATTGAGACCTGCTTCATGTCAAACTGGTGTTTTGCCACTGAGTAGCATCACTTTTCTACCACTTTCCTTATCGATTTGCTCAAGAAATGTGACAATACTGTGACAATGAGGCAATCCACCTTGGACTGGCATACCATTGCCAGTTATCTGTTTACTAGTCTCTTTTCTCCTGACCTGGACAGTTATTCCCCTACAATAAAGAGGCTACTTAGAGGTAGACTGCCTCCGATCCTGGAAGTTTTGTGAGCTGCCATAGGTACCAAACAGAACAAGACTTCTCCTCTTCCCCTCCAAGGATTTCTCTCTCTCCCCTTCAAAGCCAGCACCACCTTTGACGTCAGCCAACTTGTAGAATAGGGGTGAGATAACTTTCTGGACTAAAGCTCCCAGAATCCACATTGTCTGGAGAAGTCTGGGAGCTATAATCCAAGAAATGTAACTCTCCCCCAGCTCTGCAAACTCCGTAAATCAATGCATGTGTTGTGTAAAGAGGTACTTTGTTCAATGCATCTTGAATCTACACTCCAGCAATCTTGGATTCTCGTCCCATGGGAAGAAAGCTGTCTATTTGCTTCTCTTTCACCGTCCAGGATTTTACCAGTCACCAAAGCTATACCTCTGATCTGCCTGATTTCCCTGGGGACTCTGAATCCAGGAGGCTTTGCCTTGCTTCCATCTTGCCTGCCTCCGCACAGGAGAGCCCCGTTTTTGAGATCATGGTGGAGGTAGCATCATGCCGGCATTTGCGCGACACGCAACAGAAACTCACCTTGGCTCAGTCATGAATGAAAATGGAGGCTGTAGTCAAGAAATCAGAAGACCAAAACTTCAAAGGGCACCCATGAAGGAACTAGAAAAAATCCACAAGTGTAAAAATCGATCGTGAAAGACCCAAGTCAGGATTCTCCATTCCATTGTGGTTGTCGTTGTTAATTGTCAGCAATTGCAGTTGGATTTGTGGTGACCCTGTAAAGGAAAGACTTCCAGCCCACCTTGTTATCATCAGTCCTGTTCAGCTCTTGCAAATTCAGGACAGCCACGACTTCCTCAATTGAATCTAGGGCCATTTCTGCACTAGACTGTTATAGCGCTATTATTCCACTTGCAACATCCTATGGAATCCTGGGGTTTGCAGTTTCGGGAGGGGCCGGCCGGCCCCTCCCGAAACTGCAAACCCCAGGATTCCATAGGATGTTGCAAGTGGAATAATAGCGCTATAACAGTCTAGCGCGGAAATGGCCACGGTCATGTAGTTGTTGTGTGCCTTTGAGTTATTTCTGATCTACGGTGACCCTAAGGTGAACCGATCACGGGGTTTTCTGGGGATAAGAGTGTGTGATACACCCAAGGTCGCCCAGTGGATTTCCATGGCCAAGTGGGGAATGGAACACTGGTCTGGAGGGTCATAGTCCATATGTCATATTGGCTCTGGCACCACGTGGTTAGAATCACAGAACTGGAAGAAGCCACAAGGGCTTTCTGAGAGTTTGGCCCTTTCTGCACTAGACTGTTACCGTGCTATTATTCCACTTTCAACATCCTATGGAATCCTGGGGTTGGAATAATAGCACTGTTAACCGTCTAGTGTGGAGAGGGCCTTTGACCTGTTTAACTCTCTCCAGGGTCATAACCACTGCACCACACCGGCTCTCTAATCTAGGCCATAGCATTTCTGATTCCTATTTATAAGTCGTGAAAACTGGACAATGAAGAAGGCTGGCAGGAAGAAAACCAACTCATTTGAAATGTGGTGCTGGGGAAGAGTTCTGTGGAGTTCGTGGAGGGCTGAAAAGACAAAGGAATCAGTCCTAGGACAGATCAAGCAAGAACTCTCACTGGAAGATGACTAAGCTGAGGCTGTCAAACTCCGGCCATATCATGAAACGATGTGATCCATTAGGGGAAAAAAACCCTGTAATGCTCAGTACGGTGAAAGGCAGTTGGAAAAGAAGGAGACTGCACTACAGGGAAATTGATTGAATCAAGGAAGCCTCAGCCCTGAGTTTACAGGACATAAAGGGGTAACCAGGGCTTTTAGAAGTCTCTTGTTCACTTTTAGTTGACTTAATGACAAATAACAAGAAGCAGCAGAGAAAAATCCAGGGTCAAAGGTAATAGTGCAACCAAACAGTGCAACCCTGCATGGTTTACTCTCAAGTTAGCAATCCAACAAAAGAATGGAACAACAGAACAATGTGGTGAAGTTCCCCTCTCTTGATGTTTTTAAAGAGAGGCTAGATGGTCATCTGTTGGGAGGGCTTTGATGGTATGTCCCCGCATGGCAGAATGGGGTTGGACTGGATGGCCCTTGGGGTCTCTTCCAACTCTTGGATTCTAGGCTCCAGCAAGTTCAACCATACCTGCTCCCAGGGCCGTACATGACTGGAGACACGTACAAGGCTGCCCTGGAGATAAACTCAGAGCACGTCAACGCTGAGGTCGCTGGTGACCATCTGCCCCAAAGTTAGAGGCCAAATTTTCCGGCAGCACAAGAGCATCCCTTAAGTGGGTCACTCCCTCTGCCTCATTTGCACTCTCATGGCCGCGCCAATGAGAAATCATTTAGAAGGGGGAGAGTGAAATTAGGTCAAACAGCTTTGTTTATTGGACCGCTGCGGGTTGACGTATGCAGTTTATAGTAGGGACAAAGCGTTCTGTGAAAGTCAAGGTTGTGTATTTAGGCCCAGCAAGAGGGGAAGCATGTCCAACCCCCTTGTAGAGACAAGTCGGTCGAGCCTCTGTCCTGCCACGCCCTGAACATTCTTAAAATGAAAAATGGTTGCTATCTGAAAATAATTGAAATGCGGAACATGTGCCAAGGGAGAGCAGCAGGGATAGGTCTGGAATCCCATGCTGCATGCAGCACACTCTGTGACCAAAGGATTTGCAACCACAGCAAGTTCATATCAGCTGTCAAACCGCCTAGTAAAGACAAGACATTTCTGTTCCAACATCAGCTTGGAAATGAATGCGGCAGGTTGGAAGACGACTTGAACTCGACCATGCAAATAAAGGATGTCAGGTATCAGATGCCAGCAGCAGCACAGCCTACTTGGTTTCCGCCTCCTGGCACAAGCGGGATCTGCATTTCCCAGCCTATCCAACACACACACACACACACACACACACACACACACACACACCAGCCTTTGCCAATCAGAACACATGAAATGGAGAAACACGAATTGTGCATTCCCAAGCAGCCCTAAGACAGCACATCTCGCATGGATGCCCAGCCTGTTAGGGTTGTTGTGGCCCCAAAGAAAGGTCAAAGCACTGAACTGAGCAGGCAGCATCACCATGCTGTGCCCAACTCCCTCAATGGCACACCAATCGCTACTGAAAGGGGCCCAGGTTAGAAAGCTTTCATTAGCTGGGAAAGGTGCCAACACTGATTTGGCAGGAGAACTCTTTGAATAACTAGCAGTATGGAAGTTTAGGGGGGAAAAATACCCACCCACCCTCATTTCTTTGTTTATGAGTATATTTAATTTATATTCTCCCTTTCTCCTGACATGCAACCCAAAGCAGCTTACAACAAACTAATCATAGAAATAGGTTATGCAATCTTGGCTTTCCCTGAATGCTTTGCCCTTGCTATCAATCACATGTTCTGGATTCCACAGGTCATGATGATATCCCTTGCAAGGTACAAGAAAATTGGTTCAGGGACTTGGAGGTGATGCCAACTGGTCTTTTGCTATAGAAAAACTTTTGGTCATCTTTGTATTCTAAACCTTGGCATCTCAGCAGCATTAGTGCATGCTTGTGCAATAAACACCCAGTGCTGCCTTGCTAAGCTGCGCCATCCATTTTAGCTTAAAATGGAGCTCCTGCTGCAATCATCTTGCACGATCCCCGCATGGCATCATCACTCCTCAGTGCCTTGCTACTGGGATTAGGGTAAGAGATGTCATCATGTGCATCACACAGGCCTGTATGGAGAACTCCCTTTAAAATATAAATAAATAAAAACAAACCTCCTGGATGCACAATGAAACCTTCCAAGAACAGAAGAGGACAAAAGGAGGCCCCTGCCCCTGAGAGCTTACAATCTAAATATTGTGGAAAGACAGAGAGGAGGAGGAGGAAAGAGAAAGCAGGAGGGAGAAAAGAGTTATGTGACAATGAAAGGCTCGTAACATTTCAATGGGACGGGAGATATGCTTAAGAGATTTGCCCCAGTTCTTCACCTTCTTTCCTCCTCATAGCCCCTTGATTCTCCCTCCCTATCACAGAAACGTAGCTCTTTTCATTCACCCACCACCCATCCCAGGTGAGTTTATCCTTCTACTCTCCCTGAATTTCTGTGGCTTCCTGCCTGCCCATTCTCTGCTTTGTTCCCTCTAGAAACTTGGTATCATTCTGCTTTCCCCTTCCTTGCTTCTAAACCATTTCTCCAGACAGTTGGTAACCTACATTTTGACAGAAGGATCAGAGGATGACAAAGGAAGAGAATGGATGACGAAAACGCTAGGTTTCATGGCTCCATAATCACAATATATTCTGGGGCTCCTTACCACTACACACTACACTACGGCCCTACTTTAACCACCAGAGTTTCATTGCATGCAATTGCACTGGGTATTTTGTGCCTTCAAGTTGGCTTTAAGATTTTCTTGGCAATAGTCACGGGAGGTGTTCCTGGGTGTTCCTGCATGGCAGGGGGTTGGACTGGATGGCCCCTGGGGTCTCTTCCAACTCTATGATTCTATGATTCTATGATGTTTTGCCATTGTGTCTTTCTAAGGCTGAGAGAGTGAGACTTGCCCAAGGTTACCCAGTGGATTTCCATGACTGAGCAGGGACTCAGAGAATGGTCTCCCAGAGTCCTAATTCAGGGCCCAAACCATTATGCCACACTGTCTGTCTCTCTCATCGGCAGTTTAGGGAAGAGTATTTAGTGCTCTCCGCCAGAGTTCTAGTGTCTCGTGAAACTAAAAACCCCAGCATTCCACAGAATGCAGCCCCGGCAGTTTAAAGTGGAATCACAGCACTATCATTGTGTAGTTAAACAGGGACCCTGGACCCCACCCTTGAAGGACATCTTGTCTTTCAGTAAATCCTGCCATAACGAACTGGCCTCACTATGGCATTTTGTGGGCTTGGTGTTATTTTTAAACTTTATTTTCACATGGCAAATATTAATCCCTGGCACTCTCTCCCTCCCTTCCTCTCCCTCTCTCTCTCTCTCTCACACACACAGAGGGAAATCTTAGGCAAATGTGATGAGATTTTTCCCTTCCTGACACTTATTTTCCAGGTTGGGTAGGTGAGTCACTGGCGACTGTTTTCTGTACTGCTTGCAGACTCCACGGATCTGTCACACGCCCACTCTGCCCTGCCTGTCCGCTCTCACAACTTCCACCCTCTTCCACTCCACTTCCAACCGTCTCCACAAACCCAGCACCTTTCCTACTGATGTACTGGACTACAAGCCCCCTCATCCTTGGGCAGCACTACACTGGGCACTGTACTCCAAAACATCTGGAGGACAGAAGGTTGGGAAAGGCTGATGGATTAACAACGACCGTGCATGCAACATCATGGCTTCGTGTGTGCTTTTTAGGAAGCCATCCACATCTCAGAAGCTCCCAAGTTCCCATTAACCGAGCCAGAGGGCCACAAGCAAGGCATGAATGCAACGGCCCTGCTGCCCCATTGCAGGTCCCTCAGCAAATGGTCTTGTGAGATAAACTGCTTCTTCTCACAGAGGTTCCATTTAGCAACCATGTATTGGACCAGCACGAGAAAGGTATTTCTTTGGACTATAACTCCCAGAAGCCATGATAACCAGGGAATTCTTTTCCTAATTCTAAATGTTGGATTGAGACTCTGAACCGCATGTTCAGGGATCTGCGACTTAATTCTTCACAGCCTCGCTTCTCCTTTTTGTAACTGGAGGTAGGAAGGAGGTGAGGCGCACTTAAAGCTCTCTTGAGTACTGCCCATTAAAAGCGGTTGCTATGCCAGAAAACACAATAACCTCCATGACTTGCACCAGAAATATGTTCTGCTAAACAAAAAACGGTATAAAAGAACCCTGTAGCATATTTTGAGACTTAACGGAAAAGGCTACATTTCTTGCAAACTTTCCTAGGTTCCAGCCATCTCCTCTAAACACATTTGGGGTGGTGGCATGGGGAAAACCCTACCAGGACATGGGCCAGAGTCCATGAACACTTATACTAGAAATGTCTTTTTTGCAGTTATTCTCAAAGATGCCACAGGACATCCGTATCCCCTTTTATGCTGAAACACCCTAACACAGTTATGTTTTCAAAGTGGTACTCAACAGCACTTTTATACCTTTTCACGTTGCCTATGCTTGCCACTCAGAAGAAAAGCAACATGTTTCTTGTTTGCAGTGCCCACCTCTGTGCCCTGACATCTGTGAACCGGATTACCCACGGTCCCATTTCACAGACAGGAAAACTGAGGTTGAGAGACCATAACCAGTCAGGGGACAGCAAAACCCTTTGAGAATCCAGACTCGGAGCAGCGTCTCCACCTTTAAAAAAGCAACCAGGTTCTGGCTTTCAAAATATGTTGTGTGGTTGGAACCTGTCAGGGGGTCTTCTGGGCCTGAGAGTGTGTGACCTGCCCAAGGTCACCCCAGTGAGTTTCCACAGCGGAGTGGGAATTGAATCCTGATCTCCAGGGTTACAACCCAATGCTCAAACCACTATGCTACACTGGCTCTTCCAAACAGGTACAGGGGCTGATTTAATTAATTCCTCCTTCTTGGCACCGCTTCTGCTGATGCCAAGCCCCTCAAATGCATCCAAAAAGGGCCTCCTCCCCTTTCCAGCTGTCCTAACCGCTCTGCTTCTGAGCTCCTGGCTGAGCTTCACCCGCCCCTCTGGGCACCTGAGAACCATTTCCTCTCCAACCGACATTTTGCCGTGCGCAAAAGAAAGAAACCCATTTTAATTTTTTTGTTTAAGGGGACGATTTCCCTTCCCCTTGGGGCCCCCCCTCCAACCCCCCCCCCGCTTGGGAGCCCTGCACCAGGTCAGACCACCTCCTTCCTCCAGGGCTGCACCCCCTAACCCAGCTGAGCCGGCACCCTTCGTGCAGCTCAGCCACAAACAATGCTGGGAGGAAAGAAATCAGCATGTCTCATGCCTGCTCTCCTCCCTTTCCCCCACGCTTTGCAGTGGTACAGCCCTTCTCCTGGGAGGCCTGGCTGTATTTTTCCATGACATCTTCCTCCTCGCCTCCTTTGTTTCCCAGCAGTGGAGTCTGAGCGCCATGTGCTCGCTTCCAACGCTCCCTTCTTTCTCTCCCCGCCACACCCCTTCCCCAAAGGTTCCAGATGTGCAATCCAAGCCCCCTCCCATGCTCCCGAGGGGGGGGGACGGGCGAGACCGGGGAGGACTAGAGAAAAGGCAGAGTTGGCTCCCACCTTTCTGCTGGGGTCCCGCCACCCACTCCTGCATTCTTTGCTCCCCACTGCCCAACCCGTATCTTCGAGGCCATTTCCGCACGGCACTCTTATAGCGCGATGATTCCACTTTCAACCTCCAGTGGAATCCTGGGGTTTGCAGCTCCGTGGGGCAAAGGCAAGACAAAATCACCCACCCTAGCAATTTCTAATCCAGCCAACGTCGCTCCGAGCACTGGACTACGATTCTGGAGGCCAGGGTTCGAATCTCTGCTCAGCCATGGAAACCCACCGGGTGGCTTTGGGGCAAGTCACACTCTCTCAGCCTCAGAAGAAGGCAAGGGCAACCCTCCTCGGAATCAGCGGGGGCTAGAATACCCCACGTTAGGGTCACCATCAGTGGAAAGTGGTTGGAAGAGCAGACAGCAATATCAACATTTTGATTTCTGCTTCTACGGGGGGAAGCTGCAAGCACCCCCCTGACCCTGAAAAACAAAACTGCAATCGATACTGGGCTGCTGCTTTAAAAAAAGCCTGACATCTTTCAACTACATTCACAAGCAAAATAAGGTTTTTTTTCCCTCTCATATGTGGGCTTGCATATATGGGTGCTATTTAAAAACACTGCCGCTTCTGGCAGGTTTTTCTGGATTCCAGAAGGATGCTGTTAATCACTAAATAAATACCTGTGTGTGTGCGTGTTATTAACAAACATAACTTTTTTAAAACATGTAAAATGTTTTCAGCACCGGAAGAGGTCAGAAGCTGAAAGATTTCTCTAATCTGTGTTTATTAATCTTTCCCTCTCTAACCCCCTCTCCCTGATACATACATAAAAAAAGTGTCACTGCAGTATGAGTGGTTCCAGGCTCTGGGAGACCAGGGTTCGAATCCCTGCTTGGGCTTAGAAACCCACTGGGTGACCCTGGGCATGTCGCACTCTCACAGCCTTAGAAGACGGCTATGGCAAAGCTCCTCTGGAGTTATCTCACCAAGAAAATCCTGGAATCAACTAGGAGGAACCCACCTACACAATATACTTGTTAATGATGCCCATATGTTTGTGTCAGAAGCGGAGGCACTATCTTTTTCCAAGTCCTTTGCTGTAGGGGCAAATTTCTAGATCACAGACTGAAGAGCCAAATGCTATGGGGTCTTAACATAACACATAACACTGTCATTCGCTTAAGGATGTTGACAATAGCAACTGTAGAAGGCAGGAGCGGAACCATTTTGCCAATTCATTTGTTAAACTCCTGCTTGTTAATCACACTAATAAACTTACTTTTATTATTATTATTATTATTATTATTTTGGATCTAAATCATACTTTTGAGAATTACTGTTTTGTTTTCAAACCACCTATACAGTCTTCCCAGATACATTTTAACCTGTCAATCCCCTTTTAACTTCTCGAACAGCTTAAGACGCAGTTAGTGGGTCTGCTCCGTTTCTTGCTATCCATATTTTAAAGGGGTTAAATTGGTTTTTATTGCTAGGCTGGGAGAGCCATGCCTGAATAAAGAAATCAGTCTAAAAGATACAATGGCTTGAATTGTATTTACTTCCTCACAGCGTAGACCCACTGAATCAATGGGATTTACCTAGATGTTGACCCACCATCCAATAACCGATCGAAGGGGGGTCTAATTTGGAGGGACCAGGTCGCTGCCTATTTCGTGGTGAAGGAAAAGCAAAGCAAGGAGGGGAGAGGCAACAAGCAGCTTCCATTTCAAAATGGCCACCCCATCCTGTAATCCCCAAATGGCATGTTTTCAAAAGCAGAGCATCTTCCTTTGTGGGCTTACACCCCAGTAAAGCTCATTCCTTTCTATGGGGTAAAGCAATCCAGTAGCACCCTGGAGACCAACTGGCATTTCTAGCAAAGTTTTTGCATCCGCCAAAGCTTTCGCTAGACATTTCTTCCCAGTCTCCGAAACACAGCCTCCCTCTCTGAATCCTTATTTCAACGGGGCGTCCTCCCAGTTAAACTGGCCAGCCTAATGGAATAGAATAACCACAGCTTTCTTCATGTCTACCCAACTGAGCTCTCCAGATTACAGAGGCATATTTATCCTTTATAAAAAGTCCATCTCCCCTTTTTCTTCTTTTCAAAGAAGAAAAAGGATAGACACTGGCTTTGAAATAAAGACCTTCCCCCTGCTATTTCCTAACTATGTTGCTAAGGGATCCATTCCAGGCATTTTAAAAAAGAGATTCTTAATCTCATTTACAGGGACAAATACAGCGGCTGTAAAAATCTGGTTCCCAAACCTCACCCACCGCACCAACATTCAGCCAAAGCTCTGTTTCTACCGGAGGTTGTTTTTCACCCCCTTAAGGATTTCCCCCACCCTTCTTTTTAACCTCACTCCAAAAATGTGAAACCACAAACTCCCTGGGAAATGTGACTGAGGGGACAAAAACTTCTTTCCCTCCCTTGGTTTCAAAGGTGCTGCAAGACCCCTTTGTGCAGAAAATGGTGGGTTTTGCATGTACCACCCACCAACCCCTGGGAATAGGAAAACTAGATTCCTCATATCCCCAACGACATTGTTCCACCCTAGACAGCAAATTGCTACTGCAAGCAATCTTATAATGCTACACACACACACCCCGAAAATAAACAATAGGAGGAGATCTGAAAGGGCAAGCTATCTTTGTATTCCTTCTCCCCACACTCAGCACCCACCCTTGTTATTCCAGGATGAATTGTAACCTGCAAGCGCCTTGGGGCAGGGACCTGGAGGATTTGTTTCTCTATAAAGCTCCACAGTGAAATAATAACAGCAGTAGTAAGGGCTGGGGTAGTTTACAGAACACACTTTTTATTCATCTAATCACTTAGAAAAATGACAGGAAGGCTTAGAGGACAGATGAAGGGAAAGGATGGCTGGACAACAGGTTAAAGCAGAAATGGGATGCCGAGTTACTGGTGTTAGAAACGTCCTGATAATCAGAGAGAGACAAAACTCGAGCCCTCCAAACTACCTGGACCGCCCTTCTCCTGCTCTCCCCGTTCCCTTCCCTGGAAGCTCCGAAGAGAAACAATGCACCTTTTAAACAGGTTGCAAGATCCCTCCAACACTGTTTAATATTTAAAAAATGTTTTTCCCCCGCCCAACAAAAAGTGGCCTAGAATTTTTTTCCCAACATTTCTGGCTCCCCAGAAAACGGGCTCCCAAATTCTGCCGGAGCTGCCCACCCCTGGTGGTATAAAGTCCTCTGTCTGTCCTCAGTTGTCCATCTGTATAATGGAACTAATTGTTCAGACAGGAGGAAAGGAGCCAGACAGAAAGCCGGTGGTTTGCTGGCCAAACTGGTCCTGAAACGATTGTTTGCTAAATAACAGGGGCGTTGGAGGGCAGGCAAGGGGGTAAAGCAGAGTATGAGAAAGAAGAGGGAAATAGGTTTACAGATTAAGTAACGGAGAAAGAGAAAGCGACTTGACAAAAAGGTAGGCAGAAATACTCACCTGGGAAAACCGGCAACCAACAATAGCCCTCGAATCCGTCGTGGCTTTATTTATATGAATATCTAGATACGTTTTCCCCGACGGCCAAAATAAAAGTTTCCCGGGGTGGTGGTGGGGAATCACATTATTTTTTGCCTTGATTTTTTTTTTCTTCATCCATTTCGGGTCCAATGCCCCCTCCCTTTCGAGGCCATCACTGCGACCCCCTACTCCCCCCTTAGGAAACGCGGCACACGCGCCCCCTCCCCAAAATCCAGCGGCCCCCCATCGCCCCACGAGAGGCCCCCCCAGCCCAAAGCAGCAGCAGCAGCAGCAGCAGCAGGACCCGTGGCCGGAGCAAAATGGCTCCCTCTGCCTCTCCGGCCATTCATCCACCCAGCCAGCCCCCCCAAGCCAAAACCAGGAGCCCGGCTGGCTGCAGGGGTGGCCACCGGGCTCCTCGCGAGGAGGGATCGGGGCGCGCTGCGGCCAGGGGAGCTGGAAGCCGCCCTAGTCCGTCCTCTCTTGTCCAGATTTTTTTTGGGGGGGGGCTGCTCAGTGCGCCCGATCCAGCCCCCCCCCCTCCACCAGCTCCTCTCCTGGCCTCTACGGCGCGGCTGCAGAAGCGGATGCTTGGATTCTCTTGCTCCGGTCCCCCCCCCCGGCTTGGATCTCTTCTTCCAACCCGCCCACCCCAGTTCCTCGGCGGCTCCGCGCCCGGCCTCTCCCGCTGCCTCGGCTTCATTTCCAGCCCCCGGCGCCGCGGATTTTAAACCCGACGTCCCCCTTTCTCTCTCCCCCCCCCCGTCTGTCCGCCTCTTTCCACCCCAGCGCTGCCTGGATGCAGTGGATCGCGGGGAGAAGGGGGAGAGCCGAGGCGGAATGGGGTGCACGGGGGCGCGGAGGCGGCGCGCGCACACACGCGCAGTCCCAGACACGTGTTGGCGCCGAGAAGGGCCTGGATGCGCGAAGCCTAGCGCCATTTCCGCACTAGCCTGTTATAGCGCTATGATTCCGCTTTCAACCTCCTATGGAATCCTGGGGTTTGCAGTTTAGGGAGGGGCCGGCCGGCCCCTCCCTAAACTGCAAACCCCAGGATTCCATAGGAGGTTGAAAGCGGAATCATAGCGCTATAACAGGCTAGTGCAGAAATTCAGGCTTGTAGGGGGCCGCCGGGAGCCTCCACGTCCCGGCGCAGTCTTCCTGCCGGCCCAATCCTATGGGATGGAGCACCGGGGAGAGCTGCCTTTCGTGGCCGCCCTTCCGGGCTTTCCCGGATCGATGTGGTTATGACGGCAGGGCAGTAGACTCTGGGCACCTTCTGGATGCGACCCTGGACGGCCCTCCCGGGCTTCTAATTTCCCCCTTTCCACCCTTTTTCCTGCTTTTCAGCCGGGTCAGAGAAAGAGAGGCTTGGCAGTCCGGAGCAAAGAACCGGACCGCGCTGCCCCTGCGCATGTACAAAGCGCAGAGGTCACCGCCGCCTGCAACCTTTCGGCCTGCTTTTCCGAGCCAGCTCGGAGGGATTTTACTTTTTTTCTAATTCACTTCCTAAGAGCAATGAGCCTTAGACGACGTTTCCTCTGGGCATGTGCAAAGGGCAAGCCTGCGTGGCCCAGCGCCTCGCCCGAGCCGTTGAGAACGGGGAGCCTTATGTTGCAGCCTGACACACAAAGACACCCCCAGCCCTCTACAAAGGGGACGCTTTCCTTCCCCTTACGCCCACCCCCAGTTTAAAAAGTGCGACAGCAGCTAGTCAGGCAGAAAGACGCGTCTTGGAAAAGAGGAAGAAAAGGGGGGGGTGAGATGGAAGGAGAGAGGAGGGGGAGGAGCAGGGGAGGGACAGGAGAAGGGAGGAGGGGGCTCCTCACTCCCCCCCCCCATTGCCAGCTGCTCCTTTCCCTTGGCAACCAACAAGACCTCCCTCTCCTTCGAGCCCCTCCCTCCGCTCAAGCATGCATAAGCAATTAATCCGGAGCACGTTTCGGACGTGCACAAAAGGGCTCCGGCTTGATCCTTTTGCAAGGCGGGCGGGGCAGGGATGGGGAGGGAGAGCGTGGAGGCGGAGGAGAGGGAGGGGCGGTTTCAGTTCTGCCTGCAGAGGCACGTTTTGGCCACTAGATGCCGCCGCTGCGCACTGAAGACCCGGGAAGCCCGGCCGCGCCGGTCCTACCCTTTGGCAAAGAGAGAAGCCGTCGCGCGAAGCAGCTTACTCCCGTAGAGACCATTTCCACCCTGCACTGGCCTCTCCCTAAACTGCAAAACCCCAGGATTCCATAGGATGTTGAAAGTGGAATAACAGCACTAGAACAATCCAGTGCAGAAATGGCCAGAGTGGCAAAGATCGGGAAGAAAACTGGAAAATTTGGATTTTTCCCAAAGTCTCCCCTCCTCCCCCAGAAAAACAAGTGGACAAAATGGGAAGAACGTTTTCTTTCAGAATGAGGAATAAAATGTGGAAGACAAGATCTTCGCATATCTAACCCCCGCTCCCCAGGGGCGTATCTAGGGTGGGGCAAGTAGGGTAGGTGCCCCAGGGGGCAACACCAGGGAGCTGCAAAAAAGCCATGCATGTAGGGCTGGGAGTAGGGATAAGAAGGTAGAGGCACAACTTCCATACTTGCCCTAGGTGCTGTTTACCCTAGATATGCCACTGCCCTTCCCCAAAATCATTTTTGAAGAGGGAGAGAGCTAGGGATGGTTCCTGAGGATCTCCTTAAGGGTTGGTTATGCATTAAGTCCCAAGAACAGTTGCTGATAGCTTGATTTTGGCTACCTAGGAAAGGGACTTTAAAATCTGAAAGAAGAAGGTGGGGAGGCTGAGGCCATTTCCGCACTAGACCTTTATAGTGCTATGATTCCACTTTCAACATCCTATGGAATCCTGGGGTTTGTGGTTTAGGGAGGGGCCTTGAAAGCGGAATCATAGCACTAGAACAGTCTCGTGCAGAAATGGCCTGAGAGAGAGACTAAGAACTGACATCCATCCTGCTTGCTAGCAGAAGTCCCGCCAGCCACCCAGATGACTAACTCTTTACTCATCATTCTGGATGGTGGGAATTTCCCAGCAGCCCAAAGAGAATACTCCTCTTCCCCAACCGCTGGCAAAACACGTTTCCTTTGCAAATACTTTTCCGTAGTAGTTTCCAAAGAAGCAGACTTGTTTTCTTGGAGTATAAAAAGACAGAAGGGGAGGGAGATCCCACACCCACAACTGTGTAAATGTGCTTTATACCTGAAGATTTATTAGCCCTCTGTACTACCTCTCAAGAAGAGGGTTTATATCTGTGAAAGCTTGTGCAAAAATAAAAACCAACTAGTCTTAAAAGGCTCTGCTTCATCCCCCCCTCCTTTTTATTTCCCTAAACTGCAAACCCCAGGATTCCAGAGGAGGTTGGAGTATTAGCACGATGACAGAATTTCTGGATCCACAGAGTTCAGCCTGTGGATCCAGAAATTCTCCATTCTGGTCAGAGGCCATTTCCACACTATATCGTTCCAGTGCTGCTATTCCACTTTCGTCGTCCTATGGAACCTTGGAGTTTGCAGTTTAGGGAGGGGCATTTAGACTTTTCAGCCAGAGGGCTCTTTGGCCTCAGTCAACAACAACCCCAGAATTCCACAGGATGTTGAAAGTGGAATAATAGCACTAGAACAGTGTAGGGGGGAAATGGCCAGAGTGCTTAGAAGTGATGGCCAGTGATGTATTTAAGTCTTTCACTCTAAGTCTCAAGTCAAGTTTCAAGTCTCTACCTTCAAGTCTCAAGTCAAATCTCAAGTCCTTGAAGATACTTTCAAGTCAAGTGTGAAGTCAAGTCTCAAGTCTGGAAGTCAACTTTATAGCCCAACCAAAATTCCAGAATTATTGGACCGCGCCAAATAACGTCAGTTTTAACAATTTAAGCAGAGTTGGGCCTCCACATTTGTGATTTTGTCATCTGCAGCTTCAAAAGTGGGGAATAGGATCCTTCTTACTCTCCATTACTGAAGCTTCAAAAGCTTTAGAAGGAAGGATCCTTCTTCCTCAAGCCCATTGCCTAAAACATTTGCTGTTCCCCTCTGAGAAATGCACCCTGCACTCTGGGGGTGAATTTTGTCTTCCGCTCTTAGGAAATGTTTTAGAAAGCTCCTCCGATATGCTGCAGGGACAGGCTACTGAGCAGACCCCAAGCCTGTATCGAGACCATTGCCTAACCTGTTCGCTGTTCCCCTCTGAGAAATGTGCCCACCCTTTCGATTTGAGACAGATTGTCCTGTGACCAGCAGGCAAAAAGAGATGGAGGCGTTGTTCAAAGTCGTAAGGTTTCTGGATGAGTGCGTTATATTACTGAACCAAGGCCAGCAAGTCAGTCATTAAAAATATACAAGTCTCAAGTCAGGTCAAGTTAGTGCATCATTCATTGCTGAGTTGAGTCCCAGTTGAGTCACCGAAGCGACTTAAGTCCGACTTGAGTCCAAGTCTATCGACTCGAGTCTACATCACTGGAGATGGCTTCCGAACACCACATTAATTTGAACACACATCAGTGAAGATTTATTAAGGGGGAAGTCTGGCATCCTTTGGCTTTCCTGTTTCTTTGAGGCATTAGCTATGACCAGAGGTTGCTTTGGGGTACCTTCAAGTCCCCACCGATTGATGGCAAACCTCTCCCTGGGGTTTCTTGCAGTCACAGTGGATCTGGGAGTCATGTGCACACTGGTGACACCTATGAGCCAACATGGTGTAGTAGTTTGAGCACTGAACTACAATTTTGGAGACCAGAGTTTGATTCCCCATGGAAACCCACTGGGTGACCTTGGGCAAGTCACTCTCCCTCAGCCTCAGAGAAAAGCAAAGCCAACCCACCTCTGAACAAATCCTGCCAAGAAAACCCTACAAGAGGTTTACTTTAGGGTTGCCATAAGTCAGAAATGACTTGAAGGCATACAGCAGCAGAAGCAACAATTGCCAGAGGGAAAACTGGAGAGGGTTTCTGTTTCTTTAAGGGTTGTGTAAAGGAGGAATTTCAGCAGATGTTGCTTGATATGCAACCAGGTAGCAAGCAAGACTTTCTGAAATTTCTTCTGCATTAAAGGGACAGGAGGCCTCTCCCGTTTTCCTTCTGGCGAGCCCAGCAAAGCTCCCAGCAGCTTCACTTGGCAGCTTCAGAGAGCTACTGAATATGTTACTTAGTACATTAATGGTGCCAAACAAATAAATAAAGCAATAACAGAATGGGAGACGAAAAAGAAATCTGTGAAGCGCCAGAAGGGCAATTTCATCTCATTTCTTTCCATTTTCAGTGACCCAGAAGTGATGTCACTCACTTCCTGTTTTGTTTTTTAGACTTAAAAGAACTATGTTGATCAGCATGGTTCCAGCGTGGTGTAGTGGCTGGACTAGGAGTTTGAGAAACCACAGTTAAAATCTGTGTTCAGCTGTAGAAATCCCTTGGGTGACCTTAGGAGGTCACACTCTCTCAGCCTAAGAAGAAGAAACCAAAAAGCAAATCTTCTGTGAATAAGCTTTCCCAAGAAAACTCCAGGACAGGGTCAGCATGGCAGAGCTGACTTGAAGGCAAATAACACCTAGACTCATAGAATCACAGAGTTGGAAGAGACCACAAAGGCCATCGAATCCAACTCCCTACCATGTAGGAACAAACACTCAAAGCACCCCCAGCAAATGGCCATCCAGACTCTGCTTAAAAACCTCCAAAGAAGGAGACTCCACCACTCTCTGGGGCAACATATTCCATTGTCAAGTGGCTCTGACTGTCAGGAAGTTCTTCCTGATGTTTAGGTGGAATCTCTTTTCCTGTAGTTTGAATCTATTGCTCCATGTCCTAGTTCCTGGAACAGCAGAGAACAAGCTTGCTCCATCTTCAACATGACTCCCTTCAAATATTTAAACATGGCTATCATGTCTCCTCTTAACCTTCTTTTTGTCAGGCTAAACATATCTAGCTCCCTAAGCCTCTCCTCATAGGGATCCTCAGATCCTTTACCATTTTGGTTGCCCTCCTCTGGACATGTTCTAGCTTGTCAATATCCTTCTTGAACTGTGGTGCCCAGAACTGGACACAGGATTCCAAGTGAGGTCTACCCAAAGCAGAATAAAGTGCTATTATTGCTTCCCTTGATCTCGACACTATACTCTTATTGATGCAACCTAGAATCACATTGGCTTTTTTAGCTGCCATATCACACTGTTGACTCATGTTCAGCTTGTGGTCCGCTAAGACTCCTAGATCCCTTTCACATGTGCTATTTTCAAGCCAAGTATCACCCATCCTATATCTGTGCATTTCATTCTTTCTTCCTAAATGTAGTACCCTATATTTTTCCCTGTTATAATTCATCTATTAAAATTCATCTGTTCCCTGCATTCACTTATATAACATCATACACACAGACAGACACACACAGAGAGGTTTAGATAGATGATTTTAAAACAATCAGTATTTCTGACAAGTTTGTTCCGGATCCCAGAAGTCTTCAATCCTGACCAGCAAGTTGGAGCAACCAGACATTTTCACTCAGAACACCACCGACTCTTCGCTGCTTGTTGAGTGCCATCTCTTTCAAGCACTTTGAATAGAATGGAGAATTTTTGGATCCACAGACTGAAGACTTTGGTACTGCACGGTCTCAGCCTAGGGGACAACACCATCATCCACTGGAGAAAACCAACAATAGACTATTCTAAATGGCCACCTTGGATGATGCTCACTTTTATTTTGAATAACTGAAGAAGACAGAAGCCAAAACATTTTGAGGATTCAGTTACTAAGTTCTGTTTGTTAAAAATTCTCACATAGATCCCCTTTCCCAACCTTTAGCAATCCTGTTTCCAAGACCCCTTTAAGATGAAGTGGAGAAACAGCAGTCTCTGGTATTTACTGTGAGTTTGGATAGGATTCCATTTCCCAAAGCCACTCTCCACCCCGTATAATCTGTAGATCTCAATAGACACAGAGGTTTCAATTTCCTAATTCTTGTGTTTTGAGATATTAGGAGGGAGTGTGTCTGTGTGAACAAGTGTGTGCAGTCCACATCCTCCTCAACAACTCCAACTGTGGCCTGTAAAGCAGGGCTCTCGGCTTCCATCTAAGTAGGGGGTGGTGAATCTTCTCCCAATTTTAGTCTGAATTTTCAGAGAGCTATCCAAAGTAATGACCTTTATTCCCCCTAAAATAGGTTCAGTACCTTGGATCGCTTCTCTATAGTTCAGACTCAAAGCCAGAGTGGATTCTCTTGCCTTGCTGACATGGGCTGCTACAAAACCAAAAAGATTTGTGCTTTCATGTTTTCAGGAAGGCGCAGTGACTTCACAAGACCAAACGCAGCTTTTGTTGTTCTTGTGTGCCTTCAAGGGTGGGTTCCAACTTACGGTGACCTCAAGGGGTTTTCTTGGCATGATTTGTTCAGAAAGGGTTTGCCTTTGCCTTCCTCTGAGGCTGAGAGAGCATGACTTGCCCAAGGTCATTCAGTCCGTTTTCACGGTTGAACGGGGATTCGAACCCTGGTTACTGGAATCCTTGCTCAAGCCACGACACCAAGCTGGCTCTCAGCCTAGTCCTGTCGAAGAAAGAAAACAGGGCTTCGCCCTCAAGGAGCTTACAGTATTTATTTTGAAAGTGTGGAAGAAAACCTGAGGAGGGAGAATGGAGGATAGGGAGAAAGGCAAGGGAAAAGATTGAGGATCTGTGCTCAGATGTTATGTCTCACTGAGCTTAATCTTTGTTTGCAGTCGCCTTTGGAAGGATTTCCCCCTCTTATTGCCTCTCCTTTTTTTTTCAGTATTGCTTTGGAGTTGCTGACCATCGCATTCCGGAGACGCACTGCGCTGCCTTCTCGCCAGGCACAGAAACATCTTGCCTTAGTTTGTTCTGTCCTTGTAATGTGCAGTCAGGAATGCTGCCGGACTTCCTGCGAAAGGCACAAGTCTGGCTTGGAAGAACAAGAACTGTGTTTACTTGGAGTACTGTAATATAGAGGCTAAGCCCAGAGGGCCGTCTTGCGCTCACACAGAAGAATCCCAGCAACTTGTGCTTTGCAGATTTCAGGCGGGATCCTCCTACTGGCAGTTTTTGCATATCCTTTTTCATCCTTTCTTCCATCCTACCTTTTCCTCTCCCCGCCCCCTGTCTCTCTCCCGCTCTTCCTTCACATGCTTTGAAATTCAAAGCCCTGTTTCCTCTGCGTTGTGTGCTTTTTTTAGAAAACCAACACACGCAAAGATTAGTATTTGATCTCCCTTTCCTCTTCTGGACAGCTTGGAAAGCCTTGGCTCCAAACCTTGGGAAAGTTATCCCTGCTCTCTCTTTCTAAAGACAACCCCCAGCATCCCTCACCCACAATGGCCAGTTCCGGGATTCTGGGAGCTGTAGTCCCGTCCCCGTCCCCCCAAAAGAGGTTAGGTTTCTGTGGTGCTCCCAGCCTGCAGCTTCTAATTTAGGGATCACCGCTTCTGGGTTTTTTTAGACATGTTCCCCCTTGATGCCTTCCCTTCCGCACAAGTGCAAATTATCTCCCCCTCCTTGCATGATAAAAGCTTTGCCTTTTGGTTCTTTGTGTAAGGTTTCAATTGATATTTTCCCTTCCTGCCCCCCAGCCGGCCAAAAGGCTTCTGAAGTGGGCGAGGAAAGCTCCAAAGAGCAACGGAGCCCTTGTCCTGTCCCCCGCTTTCCAAAAAGTTATCTCCAGCACCAGTGGTTCTTAACCTTTTCTTTATGGGGACCCCCTGTGAATATAATTTGTTGCTGGGTCCCCAAGACTTAGTTCAAGATTTAAATATTTAGACTTAGATTTAAATAGTCTAATATTTATTTATATATTCAAGCATCTGTCTGTCTGTCTGTCTGTCTGTCTGTCTGTCTATCATCTATTTATCTATCTAAATAAAGTTTCTGTAAATTAGGATTCAAATCCCTGCTCAGACACTGGGTGGCCTTGGACAAGTCACATTCTCTCAGCCTCAGAGGAAGAAAAACCCCTTCGGAACAAATCTTGACAAAAAAACCCTCTATGATAGATTCACCTTAGGGTTGCCATAACTCATTATTCGAAGGCAAACAACCGCAAGGTGCTGCTGACGTGGGGAGGTTGTCTCTACTCTGCCTGAGTGGGGTAGGGTGGAGTCTTCTTTGGAGGTTTTTGAACAGATGCTGGATGGCCATCTGCTGGGAATGGGTGACCCTTGGGGTCTCTTCCAGCAATATGATTCTCCGATTCTATGGTCTGCTCCAGCATGGCTGCTCTTATGTTCTCATGCCAGTATGTTCAATAATGTTCTGCAGGATCCCAGGTGCATCTCTTCCATACCATGTGGGTTTGCCATAAAAGGATTTGCCACCCAAAGCTGCAGCATCACTCACAGATGTGAAGTTAAGTGTGGTTCTGGCAAACGCCCAGGGATTGCCTTTCCCACCAGGAGACTTGTTTATGGGACCAGAGAGGTTACAATTCCATAGTTGCACATTCCATCTGGACATCTGCTTTACCTGATTATCTCCTGGATTAGGGATCATCTAGGGATTTGGCAGAGCAGGAGGGAGGAAGAAGTTGTACAATCCCTGGAGGGACGCAGAAAGCATGCAATTTTGCTGCTAGCTGTATAATCTTTGAGGGACTGTATTTTCTGATGCTATGGGCTTACAGGCCAAAAGAGTAAATCCAAAAATCAAGAAAGGCTCATCTACCATGGGAAGAAAGATTATAGCAAGGTGGATGGGGCCCTGGAAAAGCTTCAAAGTCAGGGGTGTGAGTTCCTCTGTCAGGCACAAGGGAGTTGGTGGCCCTGGAGATCACCCACCTTTTCACTCACTCTGCAGCTGGTAAATGGGGCCTGAGTTTAGTAACAAATGCTTTTCAACCTGGGGAAAAACACACCTTCTGACATTTAGCAGATGAAAACCAGGATGTGTGTGGCCACGTAACATCAGAGTCTATTCTGAAGACAGCAAAAGTTAGTAATGAGGAAGAACAGACAAGCCAGGAGAGACTGCAGCCATTTGCTTTTGCCTGCGCCTACAGGGAAGGGCAAGATTCCATCCCCTCCTCTCCCTCCTGCTGAGTTACCTGAGAACAAACTAATTTTCAGTTGTGAACTCTGTTGCAAGTAAAGCAAGCTGAGGACAAAGGGAGAAGGGGGAGGAGGAGAGACAAACTGGGACATTTTGGTTTTGTAACTGGTCGACTGACCAAACCCAAAGGATGTTGACCAATGGCTCCTCTTCATCCTGGAGAGAAGTGACCAGTGGGGTGCCACAGGGTTCTGTCCTGGGCCCAGGGCTATTCAACATCTTTATCAGTGATTTGGATGAGGGAATAGTGGGCATTCTTATCAAATTTGCAGATGACATCAAATTAGGAGGGGTAACTAACACCCCAGAGGACAACATCAGAGTTCAAAATGATCTTAACGGATTAGAGAGCTGGGCCCAAACTAACAAAATGAATTTCAACAGGGAGAAAGAAGAAAGAAGTGATGCCAGGCATACATCTGCTTCATTAACTGAGATTATAGAATCACAGAGTTGGAAGAGACCACTAGGGCCATCCAATCCATTCCCATTCTACCATGCAGGAAGACACAATCAAAGCATTTCTGAGAGATGGCCATCCAGCCTCTGTTTAAAAACCTCCAAAGAAGGAGACTCCACCACATTCCACCGAGGCAACTTATTCTACAGTCAAACAGCTCTTGCCATCAAGTAGTTCTTCCTAATGTTTAGGTGGAGTTTCTTTTCCTGTCGTTTGAAGCCATTGCTCCATGTCCTACTCTCTGGAGCAGCAGAAAATATGCTTGTTCCATCCTCCATATGGCATCCCTTCAAATATTTAAACATAGCTATCATGTCACCTCTCCACATTCTTTTCCTCAGGGTACATATATCCAAGTCCCTAAGCTGCTCTTCATAGGACAATTTGTATTCAGCAGAATACAGTATAGTACTACCACTGTGCAACCGCAGAAGTGCAGATTTACACCATGTAAAATCTCAGAGTTTGTTGTGCATGTGTGTGGCGCATCAGCAGCATAGGACCCTTTGCCACCAAAAGTCCTCCTGGATCATTCCCTCTAACTTCACTATTGATAATCCAGCTTTGCTGACCGGAAGTCACACTCCCACCAATACTGCATTGCTCCCATCATCTTGGTTCACCAGCAGTCTCTAGTCACTGGAATTTTCCAATTGCATCTTTTCTGCTGAGCTGCCCCACCAAATGTCTCGCCCACACAGCCATATGGTGAGTTTGACATGTTGCATCTGTCAGGTTAGAAACCGCCTGCAGTCTCAAAGCAGTGCACAATGTATGGAATTAACCTTGAAATCTGTGGCCATCTGTGGTCTGGGCAGGGGGAGGCGCATGCCGTCACCAGCACACAAGCAGGGGCCACAGACCACTGGCACTTGCAGTGAATGAAAGAGAGCCCTTTCTTTCCAGTTTTGAAACAGAAATGTAGACCATTTCCACACTACAGTCTAATAGAGTGATTATTCCACTTTCAACATCCTATGGAATCCTGGGGTTTGCAGTTTAGGGAGGGGCCAGATGACATCCGAAGGGTGTTGAAAGTGGAATAATAGTGCTATAACAGTCTAGTGCAGAAATGGCCGTAGCCACAGAGAGTTGCTAATCTAACCAAGAAAAGTGAAGGCTTCACCCTTTGCCTCTGGGTGTTTGGCCAAAGTTTCCTCTCCTCAGCAATTTTCTTCCTTTTTAGGAGAAGAGAGATGAGGACAACATTTATTTTGTCTGGGAGTAGGAAAGCACTTGGGTAGATTTGAGGGTGGGGACATTGTGATTCTTAAAAATGGCCCTTGGGAAGAGGATTAAACCTCTAAGTTTTCTATTTTGAGAGGAAAGGCAAGTTATGGAAGAAATAAATAAAGCAGTTTCCAAAGAGATAGCTCTGTTAATCTGTCGTGGCATAAAAAGGAAAATGGGGTCATGGAAAGAAGGAATCTAATAAAATTCAGGGTCATAATTTTTATCTTTCTGAATCCTAATGCATTCTGATTGCATTCCCACAACTATGTAACTGTCTTTAAATACCTGGGTTGTAATATTGCTCTCCGTCAGTGCATCTGAAGAAATGGACTGATATCAACGAAAGCTCATGATAATATAAAGGAGTTAGCTTCAAACATGCTAAGATTCTTTCTTCTTATCAGTCCTGTTTTCATTTACATTAATAAAGAGTACTCCCTATGCTGAATCAAGGGAAAAAACAACAAATTAGACACCTAACACCAGTTAAAAGAGCGTGGAATATCAATACATGAGAGACAGCGTGGTGTAGTGGTCTGAGCATTGGAGTGTTAGGTCCCTCCCGAAACTGCAAACCTCAGGATTCCATAGGATGTTGCAAGTGGAATCATAGCGCTATAACAGGCTAGTGCGGAAATGGCCATAGACTTGGAGACCAGAATTTGATCCTCTGCTCAGCCATGGAAACCCACAGCACACACGCTCAGCCCCAGAAAACCCTGTGAAAGGTCCACCTTAGGGTCACCGTAAGTTGGAAAGGACTTTAAGGCACACAACAACCACACACCCTAATATGTATTAAAAACAATCAATGCATACTTTAAAATTCATAATTTCAAAATCATCTGGCTGGGCCTACTGGAAGAGATTGGTGTGGCTTGACTTGCCAGAGATCTGTTATTGCAAGGTTCAATGGATTTGTTGATGAGTACTTTTAAGATCACAGGAGAGCCAGCGAAGTGTAGTGTTCTGCGTGTCGGACCAGCACTCTGGAAGGCCAAGGTCTGAATCTCAGCTCAGCCACGGAAACTCACTTGACCTTGGTAAAGTCCCTGGCCATTTCCGCACTAGCCTGTTCTAGTGCTATTATTCCACTTTCAACATCCTATGGAATCCTGGGGTTTGCAGGGGCCTTTGTGGATGTTGAAAGTGGAATAATAGCACCAGAACAGGCTAGTATGGAAATGGCCCCTTTGTTGGATAGAAATGCTGTGACATTTGCCCTGGGTAAAAATACATTTGATGAGCATGTGGGATACACCTGGGGAATGACTTGGCTAGTCATGATGTAATCCCTAGGGGACAGTAAGGCTGAATCACGGTAATGTGAAATCATGGCAAGGGGTTACATCAGCCATTGTCCCTAGCTGATGATCTATCAGCAGGTGTGTATAAAAGAGGGGAGCTCAGACTGGTTCTTTCTCTGACTATTCTCTGACACCATGACACCGAACCTCTGCCCGAGCAAACCTCTGCCTGACGTGTGTGTGATGCTGAACCTATGACTGAGGATCTGCATATCCTGATTGTACAGATGTGTACAGATTAAAAGCCTCCAGGTATTTTTGGATGACAACTCTGTGTGTTAGAGTTCCTAACCAGTGGGTAGAGTGGGGTCAGAGCTGATGCTGTAAGTCACACTCTGCTGCTGCTCACGGTTGTTGCTGTTTTGAAACTCTGCTGTATGTTTAATGCTTGCCTCTGGGACACGTTTTGTTCAGAGCGCAGCGGTTCCAGGGAGGATTTTGTGCTAGGTGCTGTAAATCGACCTCCTGACACCCTCTTTCTCAGCCTCAAAGGAAGACAGTGGCAAACCTCCTCAGAAAAATTTGTTACTCAGAAAAGCCTTGGAAAGGCCACCAGAAGTTGGAGTGGACTGGAAGGCACAAAGCAACAGCACTTAAGACTGCTGTCAGGATGAGTGGCTTCTGTCATATGTTTGCATGAATATATGTAATAGTCTGGCTGCATTAGATTAAAAGAGAGCATTGCTTGCAAGTGCTACTATGCATCCGCGGCTAATTACTACCTTCAACTATGTATCCAGTAGAAACCTTTAAAGTATCTCATGGCTCCAAACAGTTCAATGTCACTTTGCATTGGGAAGAGGGAAAGAGATCAAAGGGGAAAAAACTACAAAATAGCAAGGAAGTGTTAGGAGAATCAGCTATGCATGAGATAAGAATACAGAAGATTTATCTCACTCCCATGGTGAAAGATATGTAAATAATCGTAAGGCCATTTCCGCACTACACTGTTACAGTGCTATTATTCCACTTTCAACATCCTATGGAATCCTGGGATTTGCAGTTTAGGGAGGGGCATTTAGAATTCTCAGCCAGAGAGCTCTTGGCCTCAATAAATAACAAAACACAGAATTCTACAGGAGACTGAAAGTGGAATAATAGCATTATAACAGTGTAGTGTGGAAATGGCCTAAGTCTGAGAAAGCATTTATGCCGGTGGGGTGATTTGACGTGTACCACATTAACCAAGTCTTGATGCCAAAATTTGTACAACAGGGTATAAAACCTGTAACCAGCCTAGGTGTGTTAGTCTCTTCAGTGCTTGATTTTCTTAATAAACACTTCTGTTTCAAACTCTGAGCGAAGTTGTTGAGAACAAGTTATCCAGGACATGAAACCACCGGTAAGAATGTTAAGGCCATAGCCACGAGTGGCCCAAATGTGCATTGGAGCTACACAGAACAAGCAGCGGGGCTGTAGGCCAAGGTCCATCTTCGGAAAGGGGAGATATAAAACTCCCGGTTACTAAATGGCCCACTTGTTCTGCATGCCGCTGTGAAATAAGTGACCAATTTTCCTCTCCCTGGTTTTCTGTTCCTTTTTTCTCAGCCGAGGAAATTTAAGCAGTTAGTCAGTTAGCAGTGCTGGCCTGGCCATTTCCGCACTAGCCTGTTATAGCGCGATGATTCCACTTTCAACATCCTCTGGAATCCTGGGGTTCGCAGTTTCGGGAGGGGCCAGCCGGCCCCTCCCGAAACTGCGAACCCCAGGATTCCAGAGGATGTTGAAAGTGGAATCATCGCGCTATAACAGGCTAGTGCGGAAATGGCCAGTGGGGGAGAAACGCTTCAGATGGTTTGGACTACAATGTCCATCATCCCACAGCCAGGATTGCGGGGAGGCTGCAGTTGGCAACACAATGGGAAGAGTCACACAACAACAACAACGACAACACGGTAGTCAGGTTGCCCCCTCACTTCTAAGCTTCCAGCACAGAGCCAAAACAGCACATTCAACGTTTGAAACTGCTATTTTAAAGGTTCCAAAACTGGATTCTAGGATTATTTTTCGACTGCTTTTAGAAATTCTTAAGAGAGTATTTTAATGCATTTTTTAAAATGTTTTTTTTAAAATCTTTGTATTGTCTTGATTGGTTTTTATTTGTTCATTGCCTCAGGAGCCCTTGTGGGCTGGCAATGCTATAAATAAACCAACACACAAAATAAAACAATGTCACACAACAGCTGCAATACACAATCTGCCAAACACAACAACACTGTTGCCTTCCAGGTGGGTTGGACCACAGTCGGCTGTGGGATTTTGGGACCCCATCCAAATGCCGCTGGGTTGGGGTGAGGCTGCAGTTGGCAACACAATGGGGAGAGCTATTATCTGTCACCTGCAACAACAGCCTGTTGTGTAGCTAGAGTTAGATTGGTTGGGACTACAGCTTCCTGTGGGATTATGGGAGTTGTGGTCCACTCCATGCAAAGGCTACTGGGTTGAGACGAGGCTGTACTTGGCAAGACAATAGCGAAGAGAGCTATAACTCACATCATGTTACAATGACCCATATGCCAGGTTGCCCCCTGAGGCCAGAGCTTTATCCTGCCTCCTGGCTCTGAACAGAAGCATTCCCAGAAAAATAAGAGACATCCAAGCTCTCCTTTACGCAGAAGGGCAAAGATTAAATGCGATACCCAGAGGCAGGGTGAACCAGTTTAAAATCAGCCTCCCAGTAAGCCCTGAATGGATGGTAATTTTTGCCAGAGCCTCAAGGTGGGGGAAGAATGTTCTGAGGTTGCATCTGGCAGGATAAAAATGAGAACGGAAACACTGCCAAGTGCCCAACCTTGACTTCCACGGTGTCTCCCCATTCTACAGCCCCAGTGGCACGCATCTTTATTTTGCTATTACAATGGCAGGGGGATATTTTTAACTTTGCATTGTTTGGCAAAGGGCACGATCATCTGACAAGGAGAAGGCGGAAGGGGGCATCAGGAATCTCTAGTGGGAAAACCGGTAACGTTGGAGACGGCAAACAAACAGTTCCCTTGACAGGGTGCTGCCTCGCTGACTCACCCCACATCTCCTCCTTTCTGGCTTCATTCCCGTTCTTCCCCCCACGCTGTGACTCTCCCACTTCATTTTCTAGGATTCAAATTTCCAACCTGGAATTTCCAACCCTTCCGTGCTCACCTGTGCCTGATGTGAGAGCAGTACAGGTGTGAAATGGAAGCCTGGCTTTGCTGAGAGGAGGTCAGCGGCCAAAGAAGGCAAGGCGACGGGCGGAAGGAAGGAAGATGCTCACCAGGAACTATTCCCAAGACATTTTGCTGCCCAGGGAAAAGAACAAGATGGTGCCACTGACACCAGCACAGTTCTGCACGCAGAAGCTGACCAGCAAAGCCGGGGAATTTCAGCTCTGCACCGATGTCTGAACAGTACTCTCTACTATCCATTTCTTTAACTTTATTTATTGATTTTAAATTCAGCCATACAACATATAAATAACACATTACACATTATAGTTTTTTTTCTGTAATTGTAACAGTTCCCCCTCCCTCAATCCCCAGTGATGTATTTAAAAGATATTTTAGTAACCATTACCCAAAATGTGGAATATTTTATCAATAGTTTCCATCACTTCTTTGTACCCCTTTTCACCTTTGACCTTTTCAATCCAGAGGCCCCAATTATCTCACCAAGTTCTTTCATTTATTTGCCCATTATATTTCTCTTTACTTTCCCTTAAAAAAATCGAATAGGAGAGATTCGGCTACACAATGCGTCCAATTTTTTTATCCCAACCGTGTTTATTTTTCCATCCCAGTACTGTTACGACATGTACTGCTCCTAAAAAAAATTATTACATAGTCTTCTGATTTACTCAATCCCAATTTTCTTAGGCCATTTCTGCACTACACTGTGTTACTGCCCTGGCTAGTCCGAGCTTTGGGGATATTAAAAGGTATCCTTTTGATATCACAATTCGGCTTCACTTCTCTATTCCCCTCCACGTGCTTGTGAGGCCACCGGACAAGCACGCATACGAGCTCGGCCGCTAATCGCCGTAATATTCCTGGACAATACAGGCAGGCCAGAAAATAGCTGACTCGCTGCTTTAGGAGACCTCCAGGCAAGTACTCTCATTAGATATGCACGCAACCTACAAAAGAGCCTCTGCCCCGCGATGGCAGCTTGATGGGTAACCTGTACAATACCCAAGTACTCTGCGTTTGTATACTGGCTACTCTATTGAGAACCTCTGTGATAACTCAATCATTCAGATTCTGACCTTTCAGAGGCTTTGTCTCCAACTCCAAATCTATTGTTTCCCCCAAGTACGGCATAGCCTGCAGTCACAATTCTCCTTATAAAAACCCTTGATTCCGAGACCTTCCTCGGATCGCTCCCGAGTTTCATCCCACCTTGCTGCCGCTTTGCTTGGCGAGCCCCCCCTCAGCTCCACGTGCTGAGCTACGTCGCACCCCAGCCTCGCTTTCTATCTTTCCGGGCTTCAGGACAGGTGAAGTATCACCCGAACCAGCAACTCCTCTAAAAATCCCTCTATACCACTCCAACCGTTATCTTCTTTAGTTATCTTGTGTGAGTGTGTCGCATACACTGTTTTGCTTGTGTTTGTTTAATAAAACATCATTTATTGTTTCAACTTTTGTGCTCTCCTTGACTCGACCAGACCCCGTAGACATAGGGTTCAAGATCTCGCTACGCTACCCTGCCTCTCGTAACGCTAAGCAGTGCTCTCAGCTAATTTTCCCCACCTTTAGTTGAGCACATTTTGGTGTCCTTCCCAGGACCCCCAGTACACAGGATAACAACTGTTATAGTGCTCTTATCCCACTATGAACATCCTGTGGAATTCTGGGGTTTGCGGTTTACTGAGGCCAAACAGGTCCCTCCCTAAACTGCAAACCCCAGGATTCCATAGGAGGTTGAAAATGTAATAATAGCACTATAACAGTGTAGTGTGGAAATGGCCTTAGATCCAAAGTTAAACAGATCTCTTTATTAAATTGGAGGTTTCTCTCCATTGTTTTATTTATGCCTTGGATAATTTCTAACCAAAAATATTGTGACATTCCCACCATATATGTCCTTTTGGCCCACATCCATGCCTGCAATTGGATGAAAGGTTCTTATTTATCATTGAGATCTGATGCGGGTTTTTTATACCACTTACTAATTAATTTTATCTGCTATATCCAAATAAGAGTAAACAAGCAGGCCGAGAGAGATATATGGGTTTGACTTGCAGTCTTTCGGTGCTGCTCCTGCCTCCAGCAGCCCAGAGAGGCAGCTGCTTTACTCTGCCAAATGGTAGAGATGGCTCTGATTTTCACTGACTGGTTTCCGGAACACACGGCCTAAATATCCTAAAGTCACCAGATCCCATCTGATCCTGGAAACTAAGCAGGTTCAACCTTGCTTAGTATTTTTATGGGAGACCACCAACAAATATCAAGTGCTATAGACTAGATTTCGGAGGAGAGAACTGGCAAAACCACCCCTGAGCATTCCTTGCCTAAGAAAACCATAAGAACTTCACGGGGTTGCCATAAGTCAACAAGCAACCTGAAGGCACACAAACACAATTTCTAGAATCCTGTCCGGTGTTGAGATTCTTGCAGAGCCTTGAAACGTTACTTTCTTGGACCCCAGTTCCCAGACTCCCCTAGCGAGCATCTGAGGAAAAGGGAGCCTCCTTGGCCCTCCCAAAGTCCAAGTGGGCTTCTTCCATGGCTACGCCTGGATAAACACCCAGCACTAGGATTCAGCCGTGCCCCCGGCTTCTCTTTGGCTGTCGGCATGTGTCTAGGCACTGTGCAGCTATGCATGCAGTTGGGGAAGAAAGAACAGCCTTCATTCTCTGATCCTCCAGCATTTTTATTGTCAGAAGTTAATGCTCTGCCACTGTTGAGTCAGATAGCAATCCCATTTGGACACAGCAAACCTTGGAGTCTCCATAAGCCTTCTGAGGCCTCTCTCTTACCTGGGGGCGATGTCATTCAGCTACATACGAAGATCCACGGCGTTTGCCTGGGGCTTTCCAGTTGTGTTGGACAGCACACTATACCCTCCCCAGTCAACCTGCCTGTGCTGTCTGGGGGCTATGGAAGTTTTATTCCAAAACACTATGAGCCCTTTCCCACTATGATTCCACTCTGCCATGGTTCCATCCTATGGAATCCTGGGAGGTGCAGCTTGTGCAGGGGTACTGGGTGACCGTGGGCAAGTCACACTCTCTCAGCCTCAGAGGAAGAAAAAGACAACCCCCACTTCTGAGGAAATCTTGCCAAGAAAGCCCCATGATAGGGTCCCTTTATGGTCCCCATAAATCACAAATTACTTAAAGGCATGCAACAACAAATTATGAATCCTCAACCATAGACTTCCAGTGGTTTCATGAATTACAACTCCTCCCTGGGGAGGGAGCAAAAATTTGGCAAAACTGTCCCATGACCCCCCCAGAGAGTATTTGGGGGCAAAAATATTTTTGATTTTTTTCCTCTTGGGGTGGGACAGCAGTGGCTATGGCCTTCCAAGTTCTCTAACCCCCAACAGTTGCCACCTTTATTAAGAGAGGGAAGATTCTAGCTAAGGTTATAAAATTCCCACATGGGAGAAAGTGAAATTCCTCCCTGATTTTGAAGACATCCTCCTCTGCCACACACACAATTTCTCCCTAAAGCTGACTCGTGACATACACAAGGACTAACTAGACTTTTAATATTTGCATGGATCCAGGAGTTGTTTTACTGAACGCCAGCCACAAGCCTAAGCATGCCTCTTGCTATTCCTGGAAGCCGTTCCCAGCCGGTTCAGCTTGTCATGTAAATCTTGATCTTGGCACCTCTTCTGTCTAGCTCAGAGCTCTGAGATCTCAGGAAGGCCCAGCTCTCAGGATCTATAACAGCTCCAGCTTTGCAACACTGGTCTCAATTTCTTTGCAAAGGACCTGTGATCATCTCTGCTTCAGTGGAGCTGCCCTGGTTTTGCATACCTTTGAACTGTCCCAATTTGGCAAAGAGTCACCTCAGTTTTTCAGCTGCTTTTGAAATGTCCCAGCTTCAATCTCTGCCTCCTGCTTCCCCCTTTGTCCTCTGCTTACTTCAGTTGTTGCAAATTAAGTTCAAAGTGAAAAATTAATTAGAGTTAAGAGTCATAGAATCATAGAGTTGGAAGAGACCACAATGGCCATTGAGTCCAACCCCCTTCTGCCATGCAGGAACACACACTCCAAGCACTCCTAGCAAATGGCCATCCAGCCTCTGCTTAAAAACCTCCAAAGAAGGAGACTCCACCACACTCCCAGGCAGCACATTCCACTATTGAACTGCTCTTACCATTAGGAAGTTCTTCCTAATGTTTAGGTGGAATCTCCTTTTCTGTAGTTTGAATCTATTGCTCCCTGTCCTAGTGTCCGGAGCAGCAGAAAACAAACTTGCTCCATCTTCAACATGACATCCCTTCAAATATTTAAACATGGCTATCATGTTACCTCTTAACCTTCTTTTTATCAGGCTAAACATACCTAGCTCCCTAAGGCACTCCTCATAGGGTTTCATGGTTTCCAGACTCTTTACCTTCCTCTGCACATGTTCCAGCTTGTCAACTCAATTAACACAGCAGAGGGGAGAGAAGCAGAATCTTGCCCTTCCCTGTAGACTCTGGCAAAAGCAAAATACTCCATCTTTTCCTAACTTGTGTCTCCTGCCTCACTAACACCCTTTGCCACCTTGTCCACATGTTGAGGGTTGGCCTATGACTCTGGAGACCAGGGTCTGGTTCCCTACTCTGTCATGGAAACTCACTGGATGTCCTTGGACCTATCACACTGTCTCAGCCGCAGAAAATCCTGTGATAGGATTGCCTTGTTATTGTTGTGTGGCTTCAAGTCATTTCCAAATTAGGGCGACCCTAAGGTGAACCTATCATAGGGTTTTCTGCGGCTGAGAGTGTGTGATGCACCCAGGATCACCCAGTGGGTTTTCACAGCCAAGCAGAGAATTGAACTCTGGTCTCCAGGGTTGTAATCTGGCCCTCGAACCACTACATCACACTGGGGCCATCTCCACACTAGCCTGTTATAGTGCTATTATTCAGCTTCCAACGTCCTACGGAATCCTGGGGTTTGCAGAGACTTTGAGGCCCCTCCCTAAACTGCAAACCCCGGGATTCCATAGGATGTTGAGAGTGGAATAATAGCGCTATAACAGTCTAGTGTGGAAATGGCCTTACTCTCCTTACGGTCACCATAAGTCAGAAATGACTTGCTCAGAACAATAACAAACAACAACACAGTCTGAGGTTTCCTGGGCAACACACGTCCCTGTTTTCTTTTGTGAAATGTTGGAGGGTATGGTTCTGCCATGCTTCTCCTGAGCCTTGTACAGATTCATTTATTCATGCAACAATATTTCGCTTGGATCCAGATTCAAGCTCAAGTCTCCCGGAGAGCTAACATCCACTGCCAACAAGCCGGTAGGAACCCGCCGAGAAGCCTGGAACCAAAAGAAAAAGCAGGAGAGAGAAGCTCGTATTTCAAAGTGTTACCCTGTGTACTGGGGGTCCCGGGAGGGACACCAAAATGTGCTCAACTAAAGGTGGGGAAAATTAGCTCAGAGCACTGCTTAGCGTTACGAGAGGCAGGGTAACGTAGCGAGATCTTGAACCCTATGTCTACGGGGTCGGGTCGAGTCAAGGAGAACACAGAAGTTGAAGCAATAAACGATGTTTTATTAAACAAAAGCAAAACAGTGTATGCGACACATTCGCACAAGATAACTAAAGAAAATAAAGGTTGGAGTGGTAGGGAGGGATTTTTAGAGGGATTGCTGGTTTGGGTGATACTTCACCTGTCCTGAAGCCCGGAAAAACAGAGAGCGAGGCTGGGGTGCGATGTAGCTCAGCACATGGAGCTGAGGGGAGGCTCGCCAAGCAAAGCGGCGGCAAGGCGGGATGAAACTCGGGAGCGATCCGAGGAAGGTCTCGGAATCCAGGGTTTTTATAAGGAGAATTGTGACCGCAGGCTATGCCGTACTTGGGGGAAAACAATAGATTTGGAGTGGGAGACAAAGCCTCCGAAAGGTCAGAATCTGAACGAATGAGTTATCGTAGAGGTTCTCAATAGAGTAGCCAGTATGCAAACGCAGAGTACTTGGGTATTGCATAGGTTACCCATCCAGCTGCCATCGCGGGGCAGAGGCCCTTTTGTAAGTTGCGTGCATACCTAATGAGAGTACTTGCCTGGAGGTCTCCTAAAGCAGCGAGTCAGCTATTCTCTGGCCTGCCTGTATTGTTGTTTGAATATTACGGCAATTAACGGCCAAGCTTGTTTGCTTGCTTGTCCGGTGGCCTCACAAGCACGTGGAGGGGAATAGAGAAGTGCAGCCGAATTGTGATATCAAAAGGATATCTTTTAATATCCCCAAAGCTCGGACTAGCCAGGGCAGTAACAAAGGCGTTCAAACTGGGCGTCTCCAGCTGTGCTGATGAGTCAAGCTTTCCATCCATCTCCTTCCGCCCAACCCAGCTTAGAGTTCGAGACATCCGTCTGCCTTTGCTGGGTCTCAGGTTGGTTGTCAGCACCTGCAGCTGCCAAAGTTATTCTTTTAAGCCTCCTCCTGACATTCTGCCTTTCACCTGCCTCCTTCCCTCTTTACTTGCCTTGGCCCATTTCCGCACTAGACTGTTATAGCGCTTTCATTCCACTTTCAACATCCTATGGAATCCTGGGGTTTGCAGTTCAGGGAGGGGCCGGCCGGAGTGTTGTGCGGAAATGGCCTTTGTTGTGCACTTTCAAGCCACTTCTGACTTACGGCAACACTAAGGTAAACCTGTCACAGGGTTTTCAACCTTCATCTCCAGAAGCCTTTAATAAATACATAAATATTTGAAAATTTAAACAAATATTTGAATATTTAAATCTAAATTTAAATGTTTAAATCTCGAGTTAAGGCTTTGGAGGTCCCCGGCAAAAAAAAAAAATTATTTGCATGGAGTCCCTGATAAAAAAAAAGTTAAAATCACTGCCATAGAATGAAGAACCTTGGTGGTTAAAGTGGAAAAACAGGGCTAGAACTGTGTGACATGAAAAGCCTCCTCAGGGGTTACCAGCTGGAGTTTTGGACAATTTGGATTCTATTCAAGAATTTAGGAATTAGTGAGGTGTCAAGAGATAATGTGGCTCATTCTAAGCTGCTTCACTTTTTGTAACCGGGCTATTCTGATCTTATCTATGGCAATTGCATTCAGATGTTTTGCCAGTTCATTTGGATTCACTCC
This sequence comes from Cyclura pinguis, assembly GCA_030412105.1. Lineage (NCBI taxonomy): Eukaryota > Metazoa > Chordata > Lepidosauria > Squamata > Iguanidae > Cyclura > Cyclura pinguis. Next base: position 6,241,890 of record CM059601.1, read on the forward strand.
CATGGCACCTCTCTCCACTGCAAACACTGTTGTTTCCTTTTCCCAGAAGTGCTGAATCCTCATGAGTTCATCATCTTTCCTCCCTCTTTGTCTTTATTTTTGCTGTCCTTACAATACAAAATCCCTGTTGCTTCTGCTGCAATTGTTCTTATTAATTAAAAAAAATAATCATAAAATCGTAGAATCATACAGCTGGAAGAGACCACAAGGGCCACCGAGTTCAACCCCATTCTGCCATGCAGGAATACACCATCAAAGCACTCCCAACAGACGGCCATCCAGCCTCTGTTTAAAAATCTCCAAAGACAGAGACTCCACTATACTCTGAAGCCACTGTTGAGCTGCTCGTACTGTCAGGAAGTTGTTCCTAAAGTTTAGATGGAAACGCTTTTCCTGAAGTCTGAAGCCATTGTTCCCTGTCCTACTCTCTGGTGCAGCAGAAAACAGGCTTGCTCCATCCTCCATATGACATCCCTTCAAATATTTAAACATCATGTCTCCTCTTAACCTTCTCTTCTCCAGGCTTAACATACCCCGTTCCCTAAGCCACTCCTCACAGGGCTTCGTGGTTTCCAGGCCTTCTACCATTTTCATTGCCCTCCTCTGGATGTGTTCCAACTTGTCAATATCCTTCCTGAACTGTGGTTCTCAGAACTGGACACAGTATTTCAGGTGGGGTCTGACCAAAGCAGAATAGATTGGTACTATCACTTTCCTTGATCTAGACACTATACCCCTAGCTCAGAATCACATTGGCTTTTTTAGCTGCCACATCACAAGACTGACTCATGTTCAGCTTGCGATCTACTAAGACTCCTAGATCTTTTTCACATGTACTGTTGTCAAAGCCAGGTGTCACCCATCTGATATCTGTGCACTTATATCCCACATTTAATGTAAAAAATTTTCTATTCTCTTATTTATTCTGAAAGATGCCTGTGCAGTGCTTCAGGTTCAATGTGATTTTACAAAGGAAGGAAGGAAGGAAGGAATTGTTAAGAGGAGGGGGAGGAAGACAGAGAAGATAAAATGTAATAAAATATCAGCCAAAGCAGCAGGAGGCCATTTCCACAATAGACTGTTACAGCGCTATGATTCCACTTGCAACCTCCTATGGGATCCTGGGGTTTGCAGTTCAGGGAGGGACCGGCCGGTGGCACAAGAAAGCACTGTGAGACATCTGCACCCAAGCTGGTTATTGAATTGTTGCAAGAAATGGGGTCATTAACAGATTATTTCATCTGTGAAAAAATAAGAACCTTTTCAGTGGCACTGCAACGCAATAGGGCCTGGGGAGCAGCAACATCGTGTGATAAGGGTGAGGCAAAAGCAGGACTAATGCATCACTACGACGGTGTAACACCATGGCGCAATAAGGCTCTGAGAGTGTGTGACTTGCTCAAGGTCACCCAAAACGGTAAAAGTCCTGGAAAAATTTTTTCTAAAAAGAAATATTGGCTGATGATCTGTAATTTATGGCATCTTCTTGGGTTAACTTGCTAGGATGTAACAACAAATAAGAACTTAACATCCCAACCAATTCCTGTGCAGTCGCCAGCAAGAACTAGAATTCCCCAGAAAATGCTTACAGGGATAGAAATTCCAATACTGAAATGTACAATGATTTCAGTGCATAAAGAATGATACATTAAAGATATGAACACAAGACAACCAAACATGCTTCAGTAGCCTTTATCAGTGGCACAGCATGGAACATAACTCCCTTTAAAAAAATTATAATAATAATAGAACTACATACTTTCCAATATTTCACAGATGTAAAGGACACCTGTGGTCCAGAAACATCGCAGAGTGCTCAAGATGGTAAAAGTGATTAATGAGGAAAAACACACAGGCTAGGAGAGGCTGCAGGAGTTTGCTTTTCCCTGAGCCTAGTGGGAAAGGCAAAACTCCAGCCTCTTCTCTCCTCTCCCCTCCCTCCTGTTGAGTTCATTGAGCACAAACTCCCTTTGTATTTTGAACTCAGGCCCTTTCTGCACTACACTGTTCTAGTGCTATTATTCTGCTTTCAACCTCCTGTGGGATTCTGGGATTTGTAGTTTCCTGGAGCCAAAGAGCTCTTTGGCTGAGAATTCTGAATGCCCTTCCCTCAGCTGCAAACCCCAGGATTCCACAGGATGTTGAAAGTGGAATAATAGCACTAGAACAGTGTAGGGTGGAAATGGCCTCAGTTTGTAGCAACCGAAGTACGCTGAGAACAAAGAGGAAAAGGAGGAGGAGGAGAGAGAGGGAAACTGCAATATTTTAAAAGCAGCTGCAAATGTGGGATGACAGATTAATTGGGACTGTCCCAGCTAAACCAAGACAGTTGGAGGGCATGAAACTATGATTAAGGAAAAGCAAAAAGGGAGAGAGAGGAGGAGTCTAGCAGGGCCTTTAAGACTGACTTATTTTCCCAGGAGCTTTCATGGAATTCAGTTCAATTCTTTAGAAATGCTGATGAATGAAGAATAAACCTTCCCTTTGGTTTCTATATTTTAGATACTAGAAAATTTCCACTTAAACTACCCTTGTCAAACCATGGGTGGATACAGCTTTGCCCAGAAGCTGAAGAGCTCCCATTTATTGAGGCTGGAGAAAGCTAAAACTGGCACACAACCTTCTTGACTTTAATAGCCTAAAATGTCTCCAGGGAGGAAAGGCAGCCAGGGGTGTGTGTGGTGCAGCCAGCCTGACTGACTATGCTGAAATGTTCCCTGTCTGAGTGCGGATTACGTGGAGTTATCAACTAATTAGTCCTAGACTTTGGACTTATTCCCAGCCATCGGCTGGCACGTCTGAGAGACCTTTCAGAGTAGGTTCATCTGGCCCCGGTGATCCACGTACTCAAGAATGTCAAACGCTAAACAGACCCAGCTTATGCTAGGATATGGTTAAAAGTTCCTACTCCTGTTCAAACTCAGAGAGAAAATTTGCAGAATTTCCCCTCCAAATGGAGGCGAAGAATGTTGGAGAGACCAACACTGTGCGTATGTATGCTGGAGGGATTTGCGGATTGGCAGGCTGAGAAATAAATGCAGTGCTTTCCAACACCACTGCAGGACTAACCGGTGCAAGAAAGCAGCACAGCCTTGGAAGGAACCCAGAAAGGATTATCTAGTCTATTCACCTGCTCTGCCAGAGTTTTTCTTTCAAATCCAGAAAAACAAATAAAAGAGTCCTCCACCCTCCCAGCTCAGGATATCACCTTGGTAAGGTAGTATTGTTCACAAGAGCTCTGTGCGGTTTCCACTCTTCCTGATAATTTAGACTAGTGGTTCTTAATCTTTTCTTAACCAGGGGGCCCCTGTAACTAGTCATCCCTCCACGTTTACTAGGACTAGGGGCACAGGACCCCCGTGAAAGTGAAAAAAAAAACATGAATAACTCTAAGCTCTCCCAAACCATGTTTAACACACAAAAAAGTATGATCACCCTATTCAACCCACCATGGATTCCTCTGAGGCATCAGGATTCCTTTCCAAGGCAGAAGTGGGTGGCTGGTGGGGCTTCCTGCCACCTCCACTGCTGCCCTGCACCATGTTTAATAGACACTAAACAAGCCTCATTCTCAGTTTCTCAGTCTCATAAAGGCTTGCAGTCCCTATTAAAAATGGCAAGGGCAGGCAGTAGAGCTGACAGCAAATAATCTGTGAATAATCAAATACGCAAAAGTGAAACCTGCAAATGTGGAAGGCTGATCGTATAATTTGTAGCTGGGGACCCCAAGACTTAATTCAAGATTTAAATATTCAAATATTTATTTATTTATTTATTTATAAATACTAATCCCCACTCAGACACTGGATAACCCTGGGCAAGTCACATTCTGGCAGCCTCAGAGAAAGGCAAAAGCAAATCCCCTCTTAATAAAAAAATCCTGTGATAAGTTCACCTTAGAGTTGCCATAACTGGAGCCATTTCCACACTAGCCTGTTATAGCGCTATTACTCCACTTGCAACATCCTACGGAATCCTGGGGTTTGCAGTTTCGGGAGGGGCCAGCAAACCCCAGGATTCCATAGGATGTTGCAAGTGGAATAATAGCGCTATAACAGGCTAGTGCGGAAACAGCCTGGGAAGTGACTTGGAGGCTCTTGCCAGGGGAGGTGGGTAGCTATAATCTGCAGCAAGTGCAATTTGATGGTCCTCTTGGCAGAGAAGTTCTAGCAACTTGAAGCCCGTGTATCTACTCTTCAATATATTAGGGAGCACAAGGTTGGATAGAACAGAGCTGATTGTCCTGAAAGAGAAACATACAGGTGATGTCTTTGAGCACAAGGTCAGTTCCCAAACACAGGAGACTGACACTTGGAGGAATGTAACACATAGAAGTAAAAAGACCAGGGATCATTCAGTGAGTCTGGAGCGACGGGATCAATTCGATGCTCTCTCTCTTATCAGAGATAATGGGGAACAGCAACACGAGCAGCAGCATCAGTCCTCAGAGAACTGCAGGTGTCCTTGGAAAATTCAGCACATGGAATGGCGGTAGGAGACTCCCTGTGAAGAGAGTCAGGGTTTCTACTGCAGACAGATTGCTGCCATTTGCCGGCTGCTTTCTATTCTCTGCCATTAATTCTCCACCAGTTAATTCCCCAGGCATTCTTGGGCAAGTCAGGACCTAGTCCAGATTACAAGCTTATTCAGGATCCATGTCCAGAGTGGAGTCTTATTTAAGCATCTGAGCCTGAGAGTTACACAGGGTGTTCCATGTGGTTCAGACTGAGCTGTTCCAAAAGTGAGGATGCAAAAGACACTTACAAATTTTCTAGTAAGAAGGGAAAATTGAGACTCCTGATTGCTGAAGTGGTTGTCTGCTCTCGGACTTTTCAGCAAAAATATGCGCTTCCCAAAAAATTGGGTTTTGCACCAAACCCATCATTTTTATTATGCTGTTCTCTGGAAAAAGAAAAGCTGGCTTGAAGGAAAAGCAAGTTTTCTGCACAAAATTGAAATGTTTTGTACATGCTTTTTTTTTTTTGCAAGAAGGTCTTAAAGTGTGAAAAAAAATCACCAAAAATGTGCGAAACCTTCTGCTTGGTAGGGAAAAAACTGTTAAAATTACTGGGAAAAATGAAATAAGCTACCTATTTCCTTAATAAATGATATCCCCTTTAAACCTCAGTGCTTAAGGGCTGTGAATTGAGGATGGGATATTATTATTATTATTATTATTATTATTATTATTATTATTAGCAAGAACAATAAAAACAACGAGGAAATAACAAGAACAATAATTTGTATTCCTTTCCCCTTCTGAAAACAAGACTCTGTGGCTTAGAAATTAGAAATACTATGTAGCTAAAAACATCCAAAAAGTTACCATGAAAATGTAATTAAACAATCAATAGAATCATAGAATTATAGGGCTGGAAGAGAACCCAGGGGCCATCCAGTTCAGCCCCCTGCTATGCAGGAACCCACATCAAAGCCCTCTGGACAGATGGCCATCCAGCCTCTGCTTAAAAACCTCCAAGGAAGGAGGAGACTCCACCACACTCCATGGAGGCAGCAGATTCCACTGCTGGGCAGCCCTGACTGTCAGGAAGTTCTTCCTGAGGTTCAGGTGGAATCTCCTTTGCTGCAGCTTGAATCCATTGCTCCTCGTCCTAATCTCTGGAGCAGCTGAAAACAAGCCCTCTCCCTCCTCGACATGACATCCCTTCAAATATTTAAACATGGCTATCATGTCCCCCTTTAACCTTCTCTTCTGCAGACTAAACATACCCAGCTCTCTAAGCCATTCCTCATAGGGCTTCATGGCTTCCAGACCCTTCACCATTTTGGTCGCCCTCTTCTGGACACGCTCCAGCTTGTCGATATCCTTCTTGAATTGAGGTGCCCAGAACTGGACACAGGATTCCAAATGAGGCCTACCCAATGCAGAATAGAGTGGTACCGTTACCTCGCTGGATCTAGACGCCATGCTCCTATTGATGCAACCAAGAATCATGTTGGCTTTCTTGGCTGCCGCATCACACTGCTGACTCATGTTCAGCTTGTGGTCCACCAAGACTCCTGGATCTCTTTCACATGTACTGTTATCCGGCCACGTGCCCCCATCCTATATTTGTGCATTAAGACAATTGAAAACATTAAAATAATTTTAAAAAGAAGATGAAAGAACTACATTTAAAAGGAACACAGCACCCAGTTAAAAGTCCTCGCTTTAAAAAATTCATTTCTCAAAATGGAAAAAGGCTTTGCCTGCCACTGAAGTACCAGAAGAGGCCCATTCTCACTTCCCTAGGAAGAGTTCCAGAGCCTAGGAGCACATACCAAGAAGACCGTGGCTTACATCCCTGCCAGATCTGTCTGTGAGAGATGTGTAGTTGCTAGCTATAACAGTTCTATGCAAACTCTAGGATCAGGGAGCCGGCATTGTGTAGTGGTCTGAATGTTGGCTCAGAGCTCCAGAAGACTGGTATTTGAATCCTCACTCAACCATGGTAGCCTACTGTGTAACCCTGGGCAAGTCACACTCTCTCAGCCTTAGAGGAGAGCAACAGCACACCTATTCAGAATATAGTTTGAGCCAGTGTGGTGGAATGGTTTAAATGCTGACTTGGACTCAAGCAGACCAGGGTTTCAATCCCTGCTGGGCCCCAGAAAGTCACTGGGTGACTCCTAATGAAGTCAACTCTCACCTTCAGGCGAAGGTAATGGGAAACCGAATACCTGTTCACAGCCTTTATAGATCTCAGTGTGGCATTCGACTCCATAAATAGAGACATCTTATGAAAGAAGTTGGCCAAGTTAAACATGGAACCTAGACTTGTATACCTGGTAAAGGCCCTCTATGCAAATACATACCTGAAAGTCCGGACTGGAGTCAATGGCTCTCTCGCACAGAGCATACCCACATATAAAGGTGTTAGACAAGGAGGCATCTTGGCCCCAATGTTATTTAATCTTTATGTTAAGGACATCCCAGGATTCTGCCGGTCTACAGATGTTCGTGTGCCAAAGATCCTTAACAGACATACCAGCATCCTTTGATATGCAGATGATATGGTTCTAATGGCACATTCCCAAGTAGGCCTGAGAAGACTGATGGGGAAATTTGGTGCCCGTTGTACCACCAACTTATTGAATATCAATAAGTCCAAATCCAAAGTGGTGGTTTTTGGAAAAAGATGGGTTAAACACAATTGTCACTTGGGGCCTTTTCGCACCTTACCTTTTTGTGCTGCTGGGCTGGGCTCAGAAGGAACGCTGTCGCATCCCTCCTGCTTCGGCTCCGCAGCTCCTTCCTGGTCGCACGAACGCCCCTTCCTTCCTTCCGCAGTGCAGCCTGGGATTTAGAGGCTGCGCTGGGGCAGGAAGCATGACTGGCATGGCTCAGGAGGCTTTGCATGGCAGGTGAGTGCGCGTGAAGCCCCAGAGCAATGCGTGAGCACGCAGCATTTTCAGCTTAGATCCAAAAATGAAAAGATGCGTGCGAGTTCCGCGTCAGGCCCTTGAGCGTCACGTAAATGTGAGTGTGTCATGCAGGCCTCTCCTCACATTTACGCGATGCTCAAGGGGCCCTTTCGCTTCAAAAACGCAGTGCGAAAAGGGCCTTGGATGGGGAGCCCATAGAACAAATAATTTCTTTTTCATATTTAGGGGTGGTTTTTATGGACACAGGGCCTTGGGTCAATCACTTCAAGCAGAGTTCTATAAAGGCCACAATAAACTCTAAAAGGTTAACTAAATTAGTTATAACCACCCAAGCTCTCTGCTTTCCGTTTTAAAGGTCCACAAGGCAAAAATTGCACCAGTGCTAACCTATGGTGCTGAACGGTGGGGGCTGTCGAGGGCCCCTTACTTGAACAAAACCAAGTATACTTCTTAAGAGCAATCCTGGGACAATCCTCAAAGGCTCCTCCCTAAACTGCAAACCCCAGGATTCCATCGGATGTTGAAAGTGGAATAATAGCTCTATAAGAGTCTAGTGTGGAAATGGCCTAACACTAGGCTCCACAGGTATCAGGTCATACCCTGAATGGCCCTTGGGTTTTCCTCAGAACAGGAAGAGCAACAAAAGGCAATAAATGTCAACTGAATAAACTAGAGCAAAGATGTGGTGGGGTATGGTTTGGGAGAAATTCCGGCAGTCCAGAGTGAGAGACCCGGAGGTCAGCATTTCACCCATGGGTGGACATTTCCTCGCCTAGAATCAGTGATGAAGACTTGAGTCAGTTGCCTCGGACTCAAGTCGGGCTCAGGTGACTTCAGGGACTCAGCTTGGACCCGACTCAGCAATAAATGACACGCTGCGTCAAATTGTGACTTGTATATTTTTAGTGACTGACTTGCTGTCCTTGGTTCAGTAACACAACACATTCATCTGGAAACCTTAGAGCTTTGAACAATGCTTCCGTGTCTTTTTTGCCTACTCGTCACAAGACAATATGTCGCAAGTCTAAAGCTTGGACCATTTCTCGGAGGGAAACAGCAAACAGCAAGCTAGCGTAAGGCCCCACTTTGAGGGTCCCCAATATCAGTATGGTTTGGAGGGGCACCATACCTAATTGGCACCATATTGGATTGGCAACTGTATTAATTGGCCTTGATATCAAAATCAAGCCTGAGAAGTGACCAAGAGGTCAAGCCGAGTGAGGGAAGAAACCTGACTGTAAACAAGAGAGGCAGGTCAACCTAAACACCCTCCAGGTAAGACTAAGTCATTTGTCAGGCAAATAAATGCCGTCCCTGTGGATAATAGGCTTAAGCAGAAGCTGGAGTTTTCCCAGGGAATGCCATTGTGAGAAGCCCACCAGGACACTGATTGACAGATCGCTGTCCGTTGTGCACCTGGACTCCTTCCTCTTGCCTCGTAGCACCCACAATACACAGCTATTACAACACACATCATGTCTTTGTCATCCAAACACTGCGAACATTAGTGGGTTGATAGCCCACTGTTTGTGCTGCAACTCCCATTGTCCACTAGGCTGGGAGAGCAATCAACTCACACCCCTCCAGGGAGAGAAGCAGAGTATATAAACCCTCGGTTTTGAGAAGTCAAATGCAGTCAGATGACATGCTGGACCCCACTATGTCTCCCTCAATCCTGATCCGTTCTGCCCTTAGACACCAGTCTAAGTCACATTTCAGCTTCTTCGTACTCTTCTGGACTGGTAATTATAAACCACCCCGAAAACCCCTCAGTCTCTCTATACATAATTTTCCCTCCCTTTATCCTTCAGTCAGCTCTTGCGTGAATGTGTGACTGTATGTATCTTGTGTGCATGCATGAGTGAATTCCCCCCAATAAAAACATAGCCGGCCCCTCCCCAAAGTGCAAACCCCAGGATTGCATAGGATGTTGAAAGTGGAATAATTGTGCTATAAAGAGCTTAGTGCGGAAATGGCCTATGTATCACACAGTCACTGTCCATGGTGCTTATCAGAAGACAGATCCCAGTCAACAAGCCACTTAATGGTTGCCCCTAAGTTCTGGAACACCCTTCCTAGGGAGGCTAGAATGGCCGTCTTTTTGCTATCCTTCCATCAGCAGGCAAAGATTTCTTATTCCATCAGGCATTTGAGAACTCAATGATTTTTAAAAAAATAAAATTAAAAGAGGTTTTAATAGGATGCTGTGCTGTTTTTAACTGTACCGTTTTTAAAACTGCCTTTTTTATTTTTATTTCTATGCTTTATACTGTCTTCAATATTGTGGATCATTTAATTTCATTTTCATGTTGACCTTTTGTACATTTTAACTGTGGAGTGTTTGTGTAAGTTTGTAAGCGATCAATAAAGATGATAATAGCAAGAAGAAGAAAGAAGAAGAGGAGTGGCAGTGGCATGTGCAGCACATTTGTATAAATACAGCATTGTGCTTTAACCACAGGTCTGTTCACACTGCATAATTATAGTGCTATGATTCCACTTTAACTGCTATGGTTCCATCCTACAGAATGCTGAGATTTGCTATTTGCAACCGGTAGGGAGAGTCTCAGTTAATCTTCTGTCATTCCACTTTTATAGCTGCTTATAAATGTCCCAGTTTCCTCTTTCCACCTCTCACTTTCTCCTTTTGCCCTCAGCTTTTTTCAGTTGCTACAAACTGAGTTCAACATGCAAAACTAGTTTGAACTCAGGTCATTTCCGCACTAGCCAGTTATAGGGCTATGATTCCACTTTCAACATCCTATGGAATCCTGGGCTTTGCAATTTAGGGAGGGGCCTAAAAAGACCCCTGCCTAAACTGCAAACCCCAGGATTCTATAGGATGTTGGAAGTGTAAGAATAGCACTATAACTAGCTAGTGCGGAAATGGCTCCGGTTAAATCAGGAAGGGGAGAGAAGAGGAGGGGATAGAATCTTGTCCTTCCCTGTAGACTCAGGCAAAAGCCAACTGCTACTGCCTCTCCTAGCTTATGTGTTCTTCCTTTTGCCATTTTGACCACACTCTGATGTTGCTTGGCCACATACGTCCCAGGTTTCATCTGTCAGATGTTGGAGGATATTGCTTATTTTTTGGACTGAGTTCCCCACTCAGCCATGAAAATCCACTAGGTGACCTTGGGTGCTTCACATACTCTCAGCCCCACAAGAGCCATGATAGACTCACCTTAGGGTTACCATAGGTCAGAAACAACTTGAAGGCACTCCACCACCATTATTACCATCACCACCACCACCACCACAGCAACATATCTTGGGAGGGATATTTAAAATTCTCATCCGGAGAGCTCGACTGCCCTGCCAGACTGCATAGCCTGGGATTCCCAGGAGGCAGTCAAAACCATTAAAGTGGAATCGTAGTGCTACTATTTTGTAATGTGAACGGGCTCCAGCTGTATCTGTTTCCTTCCTTCAGATGTAGGTGCCTCAGCTCAGCTAAGGGCTGTGTGACTCAGTGGGTGTGTGGGAGGACTTGCCAGCTTGTTAAAATAATTCCGCTTCTACAAGACCGACAGCAAAGACAGAGGGAGTGTGTTTCCCTCTGTGGGGCATTACTGTGCACAGGTCTGTTTGCTTGGGAGGGTAGGTCTTACCCTATGAGTCAGCCTTGAGTGAGTGTCAAGCACTTAGATGCCAGCTCTCCTAGGACAAGGAGCCACTGTTATTAACTCCAGATCATTTTCCCACTCTTCTGATGGAACTGCACTTTAGCAGTCAGAGAACAGTAAAAGTTTTGAGCTGGTGGACCACAAGCTGAACGTGAGTCAGCAGTGTGATGCGGCAGCCAAGAAAGCCAACATGATTCTTGGTTGCATGAGGAATATGGTGTCTAAATCAAGGAAGGTAATGGTACCACTCTATTCTGCATTGGTTAGACCTCATTTGGAATCCTGTGTCCAGTTCTGGGCACCTCAGTTCAAGAAGGATATCGATCAGCTGGGGCGTGTCCAGAGCAGCGTGACCAAAACGGTGAAGGGTCTGGAAGCCATGCCCTACGAGGAGCAGCTTAGGGAGCTGGGGATGTTTAATCTGCAGAAGAGAAGGTTAAGAGGAGACATGATAGCTATGTTTAAATATTGGAAGGGATGTCATGTCGAGGAGGGAGCGGGCTTGTTTTCCTCTGCTCCAGAGACTAAGGCCCTTTCCGCACCATGCAATTAGAACGGGGCAGTGCATCCTCTCATGGAGGTCATCTGCACCTTGGAGCGGACTAGGAGCAGACTACTTACCGGAAATCCGCATCTCAATCCGCTCCAAAACAACCCCAAGCGGTCCTCCAGCGTATTTTTGAAAGACTGGAAAAAACAGGTCTTTATTTTCCTGGAACGCGCCATTGCATTCCTGCTCCTTTGTGCAGATTCGCAGGCTTGCACCAATGTGAGCCTGCGATCAAGCTTTAGGCGTGGCGAGCTTCAGCGGTTGGTCGGGACCCACAACCAACCGGAAGCCGCCATTTTGGAAGCTGGAAGCTGCCATTTTTGCAGCCAGAAGCCGCCGTTTTGGAAGCCGGAGCAGTGTGGATCTAAGGACCTCGCACTGCTCCGATTCGCCCTGGACCAAGGAGGAGGCCTGCGGAAGGGCTTCAGGGACAGTCCGCGTTGCTTCGGACCCCAGAAGAAGCGGTAGGTAACGGCACGGAGCGATTCCCTCGCCTCGTGCGGAAAGGGCCCAAGGCAAGGAGCAATGGATTCAAGCTGCAGGAAAGGAGATTCCACCTGAACCTCAGGAGGAACTTCCTGATGGTCAGAGCTGTCCGGCAGTGGAATCTGCTGCCTCAATGGAGTGTGGTGGAGTCTCCTTCTTTGAAGGTTTTTAAGCAGAGGCTGGATGGCCATCTGTTGGGAATGCTTCGATGTGTGTTCCTGCATAGCAGGAGGTTGGACTGGATGGCCCCTAGGATCTCTTCCAACTAAGATTCCATGATTCTATGTTACCCTGATTTCTGGGGGTCCCGTGAGGGACACCTAAGTGCGCTCTCAATTATGCAAGTTGGGGAAATTAGCAAAGAGCACAAGCTAGCAATACGAGAGGCGGGGCAACGGAGCGAGATCTTTTACCCAACGTCTGTGGGGTCAGGCTGAGTCAAGGAGCAAACAGACGTGAAATAATAATTGTTTATTAAAATACAATCAAACAAGTGTATGCAACACACTCACGCAGATAACTAGAGAAATAAAGGTTGGAGTGGGATAGAGGGATTTTTAGAGGAGATTGTTGGTTTGGGTAATACTACACCTGTCCTGGAGCCCGGGTAGTCTGAAGATGGAGTTCGTGGATATGGAGGTTCTCAGAACGTGGGTCTGAGGGGAAGGCTCACCAAGCAAAGCGGCAGCAAGGCGGGATGGAAGTCGGGAGCGATCCAAAGAAGCTCTCAAAGTCAGGGGTTCTTATAGGGGAAAATGTGGCCACAGGTGAGTCCGTACTTGGGGAAAACAATGAATTTCAGGCTGGAGGCAAAGCCTCCGAAAGGTCAAAATTTAGCATGATTAAGTCCGAATTGTCAATAGAGTAGCCAGTATGCAAACGCAGAGTGCTTGACTGATGAGTATTTGGCTCGTCAAGCTGCCTGCTTGGGGCAGGGAGTCCTTTGTAAATAGCGTGCATACATAATAGAGTACTTGCCGTTGAGGTCTCCTGAAGCGGCGGGACGGCTATTTCTGGCCTGCCTGTATTTGAGTGGAATATTACGGCGATTAGCGGCCATGCCTGTCTGCGAGCTTGTCCAGGGGCCTCGCAGCACATGGAGAGGAATGGGTAAAGAAGGCCAAATTATTGATATCAAAGTGATATCTAATATCCCCCAAGTCCAGCTAGAAACTGCGGTAACATCTATGCAAGGGTATGGCCAGCCCCAAATGGTTTTGTAGTGGCAGAGTGGTGGTCCTCGTTCCCTCTTGCTCACTTGGCAGAGCAAAGATAGTTGCCAAGGAAAGAGATAAGCTGTTCCTAAACAAAATCTCCTAGATTCAAATACAGAATTCTGTTTTTTCCTCCCTCTGTTTTTTGTTGTTTTGTTAACTGTTGTCAAGTAGATTTCAGCTTATGGTGACCCAATGGATGGGAGTCCTCCAGGTCACCCTATCCTCAACCGCCCTGCTCAGGTCTTGCAGATTCAGGGACGTGTCTTCCTAGATTGAGTCCATCCATCTGTAATGCCGTCTTCCTCTTTTTTCCTTCTGCCTTCCACCTGCCCAAGCATTATTGTCTTTTCTAGTAAGTCAGGTCTTCTCATGATATGTCCAAAATACGACAGCCCCAGTCTAGTCATCCTGGCTTCTAGGGAGAGTTCAGGCTTGATTTGCTCTAGGAATCATTGATCTCTCTCTGTGTGTGGTTTGGTTTGGTTTTGCTTTGCTTTTTTTGGCCCAGTTGCATCATTAGCACTACATGTACTTGTCCTCTGCTGTTCCTCAGGAGTTCCTTAAGTGCCTTCTGACAGTCACGTAGGAACGTGGGGGCAGGGGCGTGATTCATCCCAGGGCGGCAACGTTTCCGGGGTGTCTCCGCCTGTAGACACACCCCCGTGTGCCCTGGCCACACCCCTGTGCAATGCAGCCACGCCCCCACAGTGGCCACGCCCCTCACGCCATAGCCCCGCCCCCTCCTGCCCCCCTCCCCACACTCCAAGCTCCGCCACTGCCTTCTGACCTGGGAGTCTCCTCTTCCGGCACTATCTCTTGTTTCATTTTGGATTGTCTCATCATAGGGGGTTCATGGGGGCAAAAAAGCCTTCTTCTTCGCAGTACTAACAAGCATTAGCTATGGTGCTAAGAGATCTTCCACCAATGTCTCCCCCTACTACTGCTGCTGCCGCCCAGTAGCTGTTTCACACACTTAGGCCATTTCTCCCCTACACCGTTATAGTGCTACTATTCCACCTTCCACATCCTATGGAATCCTGGGGTTTGTAGTTTAGGGAGGGGCCTTTAGAATTCCCAGCCAGAGAGCTCTTTGGCCTCAGGAAACTACAAACCCCAGAATTCCACAGGATGCTGAAAATGGAATAATAGCACTATAATAGCATACTGCAGAAAGGGCCTAAGTCTGGTTCCTCAGCAAAAGCCTGTCTGACTGGGAAACCCTACCAGCAGCAGTGCCACCATCCTCTTGCTTCACTGGAGGATGCAATCTCATCATTCATGGAAAGGTAATGCCATAGATGGGCCTTCTGTTTTTACCAGCCTACATACCTCTGCTCTGTAGGGGAAACAGGTCTCCCTCCCTAGCCATTTCCCCACTAGGCTGTTATAACACTATGATTCCACTTTCAACGTCCTATGGAATCCAGGGGTTTGCAGTTTCGGGAGGGGCCAGGCGGCCCCTCCCGAAACTGCAAACCCCAGGATTCCATAGGACGTTGAAAGTGGAATCATAGTGTTATAACAGCCTAGTGCAGAAATGGCCCCTGTTTGGGTTCAAGAGTGGACTCATTAGTGAACTGAAGAAAGCAGATTATTTAACAACGTGGTGGTCCAGACATTTCAGCATTCACACCAAGCAATCCAGCACCAAAGCAAATATACACCTAACCATTGATAGCCACTTCAGAAAATCTACCCAGCAATAGGTTACAACAACCTGTAGCAAATCTCAGAAGGTTATTGCAGAGACATTAGCCAATCTTGTTATTAGTGGAAAGTACTTAATTCGTTGAGGTTAGGGTCAAAATGTTCTATAACTTGCTTGATTGGTTTTCCTTTGAAATGTTGCCTGGAAACAAGCCCTTTGGCCCAATTCCGCTGTTCATTCCAATTAAAACAGAGGCATTGGATCAATGGGCATGGCTAAGTCAACACTTGGGGTGCTTCCACAAGCTCTAGCGTTCCTTCCAATTCACCTCTATCCTCCTTCTTTTAAATTGTTAATTGCCTTTGATCGTATTATGTAGATGCCTAGAGTATAAGTCTACAATGTTTTATTTCTTTCAGTGTACTGAGTGATAATTGATGGGCTCCCTGTAGAAAAGCTAACGGTTTCTTCTCGATCGTTGCAGTCTGCATATTAGAATACCTTACTTCCGCTGAGGGCCTGTTATTGGCATAGATGAAGGCATTTGGGAGATCAAAAGCTATTAGTCACAATCACTATGTACAATCACAAGGCTGGTGATGGGAGACGCTGTGCTTGGAAGGAATCGCTCAGAATCCCTTCCACCATCCTCCTCTGCTCAAGAGCTGTCTGTCCGGCCAACACACAAGACTGGGATGAGCAGCTGTGCAGAGGCTGGCGTTCATTTTTCATCCCTGCATTCCCCCACCAGGAGCTCCTTTTTGCAGCAATTTTAAGGCATGGGGGGCTAGGTAAAAAAATAATCTGATTTTTTTTTTTAATGGCAGGCCCAGGGACTTTGGAGGGCTTTAGGGGACACAGATTGGGGCCTTACAGGCTACACACAGCCCATGAGCCAGACTTTCCCCACCCCTGGGAGAAACATTTAGTGGAGACTGTGGCCATTTCCGCACTAGCCTGTTATAGTGCTATGATTCCACTTGCAACATCCTCTGGAATCCTGGGGTTTACAGTTTCTGGAGGGGCCAGCCGGCCCCTCTTGAAACTGCAAACCCCAGGATTCCATAGGATGTTGCAAGTGGAATCATAGCGCTATAACAGGCTAGTGTGGAAATGGGCTGAATCTGAGATCCTATATTGCAATGCTACTCAAAGCAGTGCTCCCTTGAGGGGTGTCAGTGCCCGAGCTACTAGGCTGGCAAGTTTTCTGCAAAGAATGAAAGCATTGCCACCAATGGGCACAAATATGCTGCTCATCCCTGGCACATTAGTGAAAAAATATTGGTGGTCTCCCATGTCAGATAGCCCAAGTAGCACTGCTGTATGGCCTGGTGCAGCATATTAGTTCCATATGCTGAATTATGCTACATTTCATAGAACTGAAGAATCATGGGATCACAGGCCAGAGAAAAATGGAAATGGCCACAGAATCATAGAGCTGGAAGAGACTGCAAGGGCTATCCAGTCCATACTGGAAGACACAATCAAAGAACTCCCAAAGTATAGTCATCTAGCCTCTACTTAAAAATCACCAAAGTCTACAAAAAAATCACCACTCTGTCACACTCTGAGGCATATTCTACTGAGGAACTGCTGTTACCATCAAGAAGTTCTTCCTAAAGTTTAGATGGAATCTCTCTTCCTGTAACTTGAAGCCATTGCTCCATGTCCTGGTTTCTGGACCAGCAGAAAACAAGCTTGCCCCATCTTCCATAGGACATCCCTTCAAATATTTAAACACGGTTATCATGTCCCCTGAGATTCATTGCCCAGCAGAGGGTCCAGACTAGCAAAGCAACGTGAGCAAGAAATTAAGGAAAGGCAAGGTTTATTTCTGCAGCAGAAATACACACTTCGTGGAGGTCCAAAGAGAGACAAAATATATATTCCAGTGCCTCCTTTATATACACTACACAGGTAGGTTTCCTTATGGAAACATTCAGAAAAGAATTAACACTTAGTTCAAAGGACATCCTCTCTGTCTGGCATCTGTCAACATTTCCAAAATGTACCACTCTGTTTATCATTTTTGGAAAGCATGTGAAATTCAACTAGCAGGAAGTTAGCTATTTGCTTACTTCAAAGAATCAGTTACCTTAAACAAGGAATGTAATTAACAGCTGCAAATCAAGGAGGAATTCTCCCCTTAGGTTGTTGTGTGTTTTCCGGGCTTTGAGGCTGTGTTCTATTAGTATTTTCTCCTGCTCAGGGGTCGCATAACTCCCCTTCTTACCTAGGTGTTAACAAGCACAGGATGGAGCCAAGGCTCTTAATCTGTTTAGCCTACATGTCCATTCCCTAGAAGTGAGAGGACATCTCAAGCCTTTTGAGTTCAGACTGGGAAAAGGGAATTTCTAGCTTTGAGAGTAAGAGTTTCATCATTGTCATCATCATTGTCATCATCATTATCATTATCATTATCATTATCTCTTAACCTTCTGTCCTCCAGGCTAAACAGACCCAGCTCCCTAAGCTGCTCCTCATAAAGCATGGTTTCCAGGCCTTTTACTATTTTGGTTGCCCTCTTCTGGACCCTTTCCAGCTTGTCTAAATCTCTGTTCTGGTTAGGAGTACAAACCCAGTTCAGGCCATAGATCCCCCTCTGGTTGCGCTGGCTGGAGGAATCTGGAAGATGTTGTTCAGAAAAAGCCATTTTTTCCAAGCCCTGTTTTGAGGAGGAGATGTAATATTCCATTGCCTCCAGCTGTCTCAGTTTGGTAGAGATAGTCCCAATTAATCCTCCTCATCCACTTTTTCAGGAGCTTTTCAGCTGTCCCAGTTTCTCTCTCCTCCCACTTTCCCTCTTGTCCTCAGCTTACTTCAATTGTTCCACACTGACATCAAAGCACAAAAGGAGTTTGCACTCAGTTAACTAGCAGGAGGAAGAAGAGAGGAGGGGGTAGACTCTTGCCCTTCCCGGGAGACTCAGGGAAAAGCAAACTGCTGCAACCTTTCTTAGCTTACATGTTTTTCCTCATTAATAACTTTGCTGTCCTGACCACATTCTGATGCTGCTTGGCCACACAGGTCCTGGCTTTCTGTGCAATGTCGGAGGGTATGACGTTCATATTCCATTTGGAGCCTGCCTTCTTGCTGGTATGGTGTCTTAATGCATTCTTCCAAACCACAGTTTGAGGAGCCCTGTTGTTATGGCTCAGCATCCAGCTGTTGCTGCTTCACAAATGGCGCAGGATGGCATTCCATCAGGCGTCTCTCAGATGGGGCTGGGCATGTGTTCGGCTGCCAGCCCACATCATCCATCCTTCCTGTAACGGATAACTAATACCTATGCTGCGGCCTGACTTGTCTTGCCTAAACCAAGTGGTGCATTGCAGTTTCCCCTTGCTGACAGAGAGCAACGTACTGGTGCTGACTCCAAGTGGACCAGAAAAAAACCTATGGAAATCCTAAGGGAAAGGAGAATGTACAATTTTGGTGGCTCTGTAGCAGTTACAGAGGGCAAAAGAGAGCACAGCTGGTGATCTGTGAGGTCACAAGATTTCACCTTCTTGGGATGCATCACGAATCTCCAAGTTATTATCTTAGTTATTTGGACTCATCTCCTTTTGAGGAATTGTATTGACATTAACACCAGGTTACCTCAAGATCTGTTCTATTAAGACACTTGCATAAGGAGGTATCTAATCAGAGGCATATCTAGGGTGGGGCAACTAGGACACTTGCCCTGGGCACCATTGCCAGTAGGATGCAAAAAGGCCAGAACTCCCCACCCTCCTGGCCACGCCTTGCCCATCACTTCCCATTCCCCACACCGACCAGGGGTCCTGTTACCCTGATTTCTGGGGTCCCTTGGAGGACACCTCAATGTGCTCCATGTGATGGGGAATGGAAACTGGCCAGAGCACAAGCAATAGCAATGCGAGAGGCAGGGTAACCTAGCAAGGTCTTTCTACCCAGTTTTTACGGGGTCAGGCCAAGCCAAAAACCAAACGAAGATGTCCAATAAAATGATTTTATTGAATGAAAGTCTCACGCACCAACGCAATCACTCACACACTCACTGAAGACCTATTAAGAAGCAAAAGAGAGGAAACTGGATAGGGGGAATATTGAAGGGATTGTAGCTGGGGTAATACTGCACCTTTTCCTGAAGTCCTTGGTTCGGGAAAAACAGCAGAGAAATGGAGCCCAGCACGGAGATGGACGGAGAAACAGTCTGCTGGGATGACTGGGAATGATCCAAAGAAACTCTCAAAAACTGGGACTATTTGTAGGGGGAAAAGTACCTGTAGGGCTAATCCTTTCCCGGGGAGAACAATGGGTATTGCAACGGAAAAGAAGCTCCATGATGGCAACTCCCTTTGCATGATGAGATTACAAGGTGCTGCCAAAGTCTCAGGATCTTTGGTTGCGTTGGGTTGTGGTGTGACTTTATGTAAATGGTCCTTGCTTGATAGGATTTTATTGCTGTCGGTGCTCAACCTGGGAAAAAGATGCTAATCCCCTCAAGTTGGCTCCTCAGTGGCTGTTTACTGTGGGTTTGCACAGCTTGAGGCCTCCTGGGGCTACGTGACGGGGGATTGTACTGGCCTGACCTGGTTTTCGATCGTTCGAGTGTTGCTGCCCACGTGCCCGTCCGGGTGACCTCTCAGGCACATTGAATCATATTTTAATATCAAAATTGTAGACCCCAGGACAGGGTTTACCAGTGAGGTAACACCTTTCTGGCCTGGTGTGGGAGGGGCAGCAGCAGCATTTCTCTCACCCACCGCCACCACCCCACCACCACCCACCGCTGCCTGCCGCCACCCCCTGATCTCGCCCACTGCTGCCCCCACCCCCTGCTTCTGCCAGGCTCCTTCCTGGCCCAGTGTGGGGGCAGCAGTGGCACACCTGGAGGTGCAACTTCCACACTTGCTCTAGGCACTGCTGAGCCTAGACATGCCACTGTGTCTAATACCTGCTTATACAAGCCACTTCCCCAGTTGCCTCCAATGCATCCACACACGAGCAAAACTCTGCCTCAAACCTCCTGACTGGTGTTATGTTATACCCCACCAGTTTAAACATTATCTCAACCTGCCATTTATTTTATTTGCACTATGTGTTAATCACTTCTCTGTACACCAGGGCCCCCAAAGTGATGTACAACAACACTGGGTATATTTAGCTTGGATAAGAGAAGACTGAGAGGTGACATGATAGCTATCTTCCAATATCCAAAAAAATATCATGTAGAAGATGGAGCGAGCTTGTTTTCTGCTGCTCCGGAGACTAGGGCATGGACCAACTAAACAAATGACTAGAAAAGAGATTCCACCTAAACATTGGGAAAAACCTTTTTACTGTAAAAGCTGTTTGCTCTGAAGAATGATTGACTCCTCATCTTTGGAGGTCTTTAAACGGAAGGTGGATGGCCAAGGGTGGTCAGTTGTGTGTTCCTGGACGACAGGGGGTTGGAGTAGATGGCCCTTGCACTCCCTTCCAACTCCAAGATTCTATGATTGCATGGAGAGATGTAAAAACTTTATTTTAAAAGAGATTAAACACATTATAATTACACATAATTGTAATTTGGTGCTAGATACATAATATTATGTATCAAACACCATCAAGATAAATAACATCTTAGCGAGTAACATTAGTCTTTGCCCTCCAGGAACATAACAGTCTTAAAATATGATTTATTTGTACTAGGCTAGGTCTAGCAGCCAGGCTTAATTTGGACCCAGGCTAACTTGAGCTCAGGTCAAGGACTGTCTGGAGGTGTCAGGTGGCACTGGGCCGCCCCTCCCGAAACTGCAAACCCCAGGATTCCATAGGATGTTGAAAGTGGAATCATAGCGCTATAACAGCCTAGTGCGGAAATGGCTCTGGTTTGGACCCTGGATGTTCACTTTCCTCATCATGCCTTGGCCCCCTTCCCACAGACACACACACAGACACACAGACATTTTGATATTTGTGGTTTTTCCACTTTTGCAGGGGTCCTGTGCCCCTAGCCCTAGAGAATGTAGAGGGCCAACTGTATGCATTTATGTATATGTGTGTATGCATATAATCTTCTCTTGTGCAATTTTTAACACCTTTGCCTGATGAAGAAGCCAGGGGAGCTTCAAACACTTGTGTGATATATTTTGTGCATTTTTGTTTGGTCCAATAAAGGAATCACTGTTTCATGGATTTTGGATGTTCTTGCAATATATTTCTTCCTCCGAGAGCAGTCTAGCTGAGCTCAGTGGAAGCTGTTTCCTTACATTTTAGAATTCCATCCTTAATTGCTCCTTGAACAACCCTTCTTAATTTCTGTTTGGGTGGTGGCGGTGGTGGCTACGGGGCATTAATTACTGGGTTGGCTAAATGATTGGTTCTTGACATTTCAACAATGAGTGCTATTTCAGTCCACAACAATGAAAATAAAATAATCACCACAATTTGGTAATTTAACTCCTCTTGCTAAAAAAAAAAGCAGGGGTGTGGAATCACGCAGCCATCCACAGGCCATTGGACTGCAAATCCCATCAGTCCTAATGAACATAGCCCACAGCATGGGTTGCTGGGAGTTGTAGTCCAACAATATCTGAAGGCTCTTACAAAATTCCCAACCCAGGAACAGAGGCTGATGCAGTCGCATAGGGGCAGGGGGGCAGACAAGGCGGTTTGCCCTGGGCGGCAATATTTTGGGGGCATCCTGGACTGTAGCCACACCCCTGCACGCCCTGGCCACACCCCCACGCGCACTGCAGCCGTGTCCCACACACAGTGGCCACGCCCCTCCCGCTGTAGCCCTGCCCCCCTCCCCCCCTCCAAGCTCCACCATTGGGCTGATGCTGGGGCAATAGGACAGGCTATAGAGGCACCCACCGAACTGGAGACAGCAGTTGATGCTGCTTCCATGTCAGAGGTATGATGTATCTGCTTTGGGTTTAAGCCTGAACTTTGAAGGAGCTATCCAAAGAGCTGAACCCTACCCTCAAAATACTTTCAGCAGCCTGGGATCCTCCTAAAACCTGGCATGGATTCCCCATCCCACTAACAGGGAAGCCACTAGCCACTTCTGGCTGAAGATAGACTGCTAACTTACTGGTAGAATGATTGTTTTATTCAGTTCATGCTTAGTGTAAGCCAGGAAGGAAAAACAGTGGGCCGGACATTCAGAAATGCCTCAAAATTGTCAACCATTGCGTTGCCCAACTTTGTGGCATGACAGGGACTGGCCTCCTGGAGTTCTTTCACACTGCACAGTTATGGCAGTATAATTCCAGATCAACTGCCATGGTTCCATCCTTTGGAACACTGGGATTTGGAGTTTGGCGCGAGGTGCTTCGAATTCTCAGCCCAAATATCTGGTCTGTAAACCCTAGGATTCCATATGATGCAGCCATGGCACGTAATATGAAATCCTATACTATGATTGCATAGTGCGAAAGGATCCAGGTTTCAGATTTTGGACATGAAATTTCATGGACTGGCATGCTGATGACCCTTTCCACCAGCTTCTGCACACCAAGAAAGGCCTTTCCTCACCTAGCCAGAGGAAGCAGGAAGGGGTGAGGCCAGAGAGTATCAAGCCCTTGCACTTGCCCCAAGGGTTCCATTTTGGGGGCAGCTGCAACTCCTTTCCACTGCGGGTGGACAGCCTTATTCACCAGCCCCAAGTTCAACACAGAAGTGACCCATGTGGAATTCGGATAGTCTTTCCACCAGAGATGGAATGCATCCTGCCACAATAAAGGTCTATGTACAGGACAGCCAACCAGTTACTCCAGCCAGGTGCCCTCTTGTGCTGATTGGCCATTCTACAAAGAAGCAATTGGGAAGCTTCTGATTCTGGCTTATGTGCAGAGGGTGGTGTGCTGTGACTGGGAGCTGAGTTACGCCGTATTCTGCATTCCATTATGGCTATGTGGGCAGAATGAGTGTCAATGCAGAAGCAACCCCCTACTTTTTCCAGGGTTGCCAAATTGCTCCCATAGCCTCTAAAATTTCACTGATGAAGACCAGGACATGTATGGCTAAGGAACCCCAGAGTCTGGTTAAGATGAGGCTCAGAGCTCTTACATAAGGATGTCTCATTAATCGAGCAAACAGCTGGGGGAGGCTGCTGGCCGATAAATACCAGAGGCAGGGCAGTGAGAAGTCTGT
Organism: Cyclura pinguis; assembly: GCA_030412105.1. NCBI lineage: Eukaryota > Metazoa > Chordata > Lepidosauria > Squamata > Iguanidae > Cyclura > Cyclura pinguis. The sequence continues at coordinate 6,264,909 of CM059601.1, forward strand.
TGCAGACAGCTGCCAATTCTGGTGGAAGCAACATGTACTTCTTTTGATCCTTTGCTTGTGTTCATGAAAAACCTTGACACTTGCTTTGTATGCTGACTACAGTGCTGGGCACTCTCTTGAACTAACACACTGAATTCATTGCTGACCTGGACTGTTGAATCAAGAATGGTAATTGATGGACAAGTTTCTGGAAACCTTGACTGTGGCTGCTACTATAGACTCTGTTTAAGGACTGGCAACTGTGGCTGGCTTTCTAAACAGGAGAGTAGGAAAGGCTGCAGCAGTTTACATTTCCCTGAACTGCCTGGGAAGTGCAAATTATTCTTGCACTTAGAACTTGAGTTTGCAGCCATTAAAATGAGTTGAGGAGGACAAAGAGGTAGAAAGTGGGAGGAGGAGAGAGAAAACAGCTGCTGAAAAAGTGGGATGACAGAGAATCAGGACAACACCTGTAAAATCAGGACAGTTGTATGAGCTCCCTCTCCCTGCACGGTTGTGTAAAAGAAGGAATTTCATCAGGTGTTGCTTCTCATACAATGAAGTAACAAGCAATACCCAGCAAAACTCTCCCTTCCACATAACCGTTAATGGTATAGGAACCCTCTCCAGTTTTCATTCTTGTAACCCTAACTGTTCCCACTGATGTCGGATAGAGGAAATAATCTTCCACCAGTCGCTGGTATAAAGTTTATTGATTTGTATCTTGCCCTATATTTAATGATCTCAGGGCAAAGCAGAGACAATTTTTAAAAACATGAACAATTACAGATCAGGGTTGCCAGGGTGAAAACTGGAAACTGCTCTTGTAATTTTAATGGCTGTGTAAAAGAGGGAAGTTCAGCAGGTGTTGCTTGTTACTTGGTTGTGCGACACGCAACAAAACATCTGCTGAAATTCCCTGGCAATTACTCAACAAGTTTAGAGACTATGCTGGGGGTTTTGTGTTAAATAGTGTATGGGGGGTGCCACAACCTATTTGCAAACTTCTTGCTCTCAGAGGCTCCCAAAAGAGGCAAATTAACCTTTGAGGGGACAGAAAAAGGAGGCTGGAGGGGCTAAAGTCCAAAAGGGTGGAAAAAAAGCTTTAGGGCCAGCTGTGGCCCCAAGTTTTTCTGTTCTTGCAATAAAACAATGTGAAACAATTCAACAGGATAAAAGAAGAGGTGAAATCTTCAGGCCCCCTAAAGTGATGATTACTGGATCATAAATGATGGATTGAAGCTCCAAGTTTTAACAGATGACATTGCATGACAAGCTAAATCCACCTCACATAGCAATTTAAATGTAAAGAAGCCCCTGCCCTCTTTCATGTGGACACTCCTTTTTCCTCTCAGCCATGATCAACAGGACTCAGTAAAACAGGCAGGACTGTTGAAAAGGAAGCTCTTAATTAACACTGTAAAGGACCTTTATTGAAGGAATGGCATTTTCAGGGCACAGCAAAATTCCCTTTTTGGACTACAACTCCCAGAATTGTCCAATGTTGTCTTTAAAAGGCCTGCATTTTTAAACTTTTGTAGATTCAAAGGAATATTTCTTCTCACTGGCTTTGTGTGAATCACATTATACATCAGCTTTTGTTGGATGTGGGTTTGATGATAATAAGTTAGCCATGTGAAAAGCGAAGAAAAAATAGCCAAAAAAATTTGAGGCTATTGAACGTTTAATTACTGTTTGTAAGGAGGGATTTATATGCAAGCTACACCTGCTGTAATGTCCTTTTCTACATGATAATTAATGTCTTCTTACTCATCTAGCCTCTCTAGATGCTATATGTGCCAAAGAGATGTACATGTTTGTCATGAATGGTGGTATACACACACAGGCCAATTTCCCACACAGAATCAGTAGTTCTGTAGGTGACACCAAGAACTAGCATCATGCCTGTGTAGGGTAAATCTACATTCATGTGTTCGTGCTACTCCACGCTTCTGCTGAATACCAGCATTGTGCAACCAATTGTATATCTATTGGCCGGCGTGTCTGCAAATGGCCCCTTGTGCAAGAGGGATTGCACAGTGGCTGTCACCACCATCCCAGTCAATCAAGTGGTACACCAAAGGCATACCTATCCACCATCCAAAAATACATGGTTGCTTGTGCGGTGATTACGCTCATGCAGGTCTAGTTCCACAACTTTGAACTGCTTACAGACATTAGAAAATGGCCAGAAAAGTACAACCACAAATGGAACAATCTATTGTTCCATATCCTAGTTTGCTGCTGCTCCAGAGACTAGGTCACAGAGCAATGGCTTCAAATTTCAGGAAAAGGGATTCCACCTAAACATTAGGAAGAACTTCCTGACAGTAAGAGCAGCTTCACAGCTGCTGCCTGGAAGTGCAATGGAATCTCCTTCTTTGGAATTTTATAAAGAGAGGCTGGATGGCCATCTGTCAGGACTGCACGGATTGTGTCTTCTTGCATAGCAGAAGGGGGTTGGACTGGATGGCCCTCGGGCTCTCTTCCAACTCTAGGATTCTATGGCATTTCTGCACTAGACTGTTATAGCGCTATTATTCCACTTGCAACATCCTATGGAATTCTGAGGTTTGCAGTTTTGGGAGGGGCCAGCTCCCAAGTGGAATAATAGCGCTATAACAGTCTAGTGCAGAAATGGCCTATGATTCTACATAAGGGAAAGTGTGTGAGACAGAAACACCAACAAGATGCCAGCTGTTGTGCAGGTTGACAGGTAGAAACACAGTACATGTTGTTGCTGCTATGAATAATGTGTATCTCACCTTTTTACAGAGGCATTCATATACATATTTGCTGATGCAGTGTAAGAAATGCAAACTTGCAATGAGTCTGCACATCACAAGATGGCAGCATTCTGCCATAATTCACAATTTCAGCTAAAATCTCACTCATGTCATGTACATATACATAAGTGGAACATGATATTAGAGTAACTTGGCCCATTAGCGCACTAGACTGTTAATGTGCTATTATTCCACTTTCAACATCCTATAGAATCCTGGGGTTTGCAGTTTAGGGAGGGGCCTTTGAGGCCCCTCCCTAAACTGCATACCCCAGGATTCCACAGGATATTGAGAGTGGAATAATAGCATTTTAACAGTCTAGTGTGGAAACGGCCATAGTTCCACAAGTGGTTGTGTTTTGTCAGAAGAGGCATAACTAACTGTCAGAAATGTACCTAAGGTGGGGCAAGTAGGATACATGCCCTGGGCACCAATGCCCCAGGGCCATGGAAAAGCTGTGCCAGACAATTTAGCAGCAGAGGAGGAGTGCAACTTCCACGCTTGCCCTAAGCACTGTTTATACTAGATGCACCTCTGATAACTGTGGCTCTTGTTGTGTGCCTTCAAGTCATTTATGACTTATGGCAATGCTTAGCTTAACCTATCATGGGATTTTCTTAGCAAGATTTGTTCAGAGGGGGTTGCCATTGCCTTCCTCTGAGGCTGAGAGAATGTGACTTGCCCAAAGTAACCCAGTGGGTTTCCATGGCCAAGCAGGGATTTGAACCCTAGTGTCTAGTTGTAGTCCAACTACTACGCCACACTGGCTCTTTAACTGTGGCTCTTTACACAGCCAGTTGTTCCACATGCGCACACACAACCCTGTCCTCACACTTTTGACTTGTTGAATGGGGAGTTCATCTACTGATGTGCAACAGGTGACCTCAAAGCTGTAGCATCCATTATCCGATCAGTTGTATAACTGTGGGATCCTTTGTGACTATTCTGATGAAAATTTATGCTAGGCTAACATGCACAGGACTCTGTGGCATAGCTAGAGGGACTGGCATTGCCCCCAAATAAGAATTCGGTCCCCTCGCCCCGTGAAATTTTTCATCAGTCTCCAAATTTCTAGCGTTGCTCAGAGTGAGGCAGTGAAAATCATTCACACCTAGAACTCTTACACTGTCTGTGTTTTTCTTCCCTTGGTATATGTGCCGGCCCCCTTTCTTTGGATGCCCAACTGTATTTCTAAAGGTTCAACTGAAGTTTTAAGTTATTGCAATGCTAGAAATGTGAAGACTGAAGGAAAATTTCATTGTGGAGGGGCAATTTTACTGGGATCTTGTTGAAATCTTATTGGGAGCCATATCCTCGTTTCGGCCCTTCATCTGTACATCTTGGCCATAGAAGACATTGTTGGTTTGCTGGTTTCCATCTGGATGCTCCTTTTGGAGTAGGAGTGGGAATCTTGGGGTCCTCCAGATGCTGTTGAACTACAACTCCCATCATTCCTCACTTTTGGCCATGCTTGCTGCTAAGATATGCAGTCTACCTGGGTGCTGCATGATTGCCATCCAAGCTTCAGAGGCTGTTAAGCAGAAAATCCTGAGAGAGAAAGTTCTACAGAAGGAGAAGCTGAAGCTTCCTAACTAACCTGACTTGGCATAATTAAGGAAAGTGTAAAGAAATTAGATCAGGAGAAGCAGGTGACCTCCAATGGTGGAGAATCATAGCACTGAAAGAGACCACAAGGACCATCAAGTCCAACCATGTTCTGCCATGCAGGAAGACACAGTCAAAGCATACCTGACAGATCCAGTCTCCCTTTAAAAACCACTGAACAAGGAGACTCCACCACACTCCAAGGCAGCAGCAGATTCCACTGCTGAGCTGCTCTTACCCTCAGGAAGTTCTTCCCAAGGTTTAGATGGAATCTCTTTTGCTGTGGTTTGAAGCCATTGCTCCATTGTGTCCTAATCTCTGGAGCAGCAAAAAACAAGCTTGCCTCCTCTTCCGTATGACATGGCTTTCACGTCGCCTCTTAACCTCTTCTTTTCCAGGCAAAACATATCCAGCTCCCTAAACTGCTCTTCATAGGGCTTCATGGTTTCCCGGCCTTCTCTTAGCCTGGACTCTGCATTAAAAGTAAAGGTGCCCTAGAGAGAACAGGACGATGTGCTGGATTCTGCCACCCACTGGTTTTCTAGGCAGATGTGCAGCTACAGCAAATGGAAGGCACTGACCAAATTAGAATTCTTCCATCCTAGGAACCAACAGTTTTCAATGTCTCACTCTCTACAATGTTAGAAATTTGGGGACTGGAGGGAAATTTCATTTGGCAATGCCATCATTTTGCCCCACCGCTACACTCTGGTCTATGCCTGCTCTTCCTCCTCAGACCCAGATGCCATCTGGATATAGTTCAGCTCACAATTTGATTGTTGCTTAATCTGAACATCCCACTTCCTGAATCAATTTGTGTTCCAGAAGGGAGTCATCCTTTGGTCTTTGCGTTTCTTAGAATTCTGAAAGGCACTTCTCCCAACAAAAACAGTTATAAAAGGTCTGTTGCACAAGAGGGGAACATGAGAAAATGTACCCCCAGATATTATAGATAAGGGGAAACTCCATGCAAGGAAGTATATCAGGAAAAATTGCATATATAGGGGGAGATGTGTACGCTTTGAAAACTCATGTGGAAATGGGATTTAATGAACTGAGGACTGGAGGGGAAGTAAAGATCAGAACAGTCACAGGGCTCATTTAGATCACATAGGCCATTTCTGCACTATACTGTTATAATGCTGTTATTTGACTTTCAACCTCCTATGGAATCCTGGGGTTTGCAGTTTAGGGAGAGGCATTTAGAATTCTAGGCCAAAGAGCTCTTTGGCCTCAGTAAACTACAAACCTCAGGATTCCACAGGATGTTGAAAGTGGAATAATAGCACTATAAGAGTGTAGGGCGGAAATGACTATAATTATAGCACTATTGTTCCACTTCAGCTGCCATGGTTTTGTCCTGTGGAATCCTTGGATCTGCAGCATGGCTAAGGGCATTTGCAATTCTCTGCCAGAAAGCTCCGGTCCCTCACCAGTCTACAACCCTTGGGATTTCATGGGATGGAGCCTGGATACTTAAGGTGGTATGGAACTAATATAACAATGCAATATAGACATATCCCTTGTTCCCATCAAAGTAGCCCATTACGGGCAGTGCCATTACTTGTCATATGTTATTTCTAAGCTCTGAGCATGGATTTTCCACAGGATGTGTCCCAAGGTGGAGAACTGGTTTCTTCTCAGTTTAAGCCCCTTCTTAAATCTGAAGCTAGGATGCAAGTGAAGGAGAAACTGTGGGAAATATCTTGACAACATTTCATTTTTTACTTCCCTCCAGATCTGACAGGGAGATAAAAAATAGGAACATGTAGGTTGGGAGAGCAGTCTTGTGGTCCCAGCTACACCGGGGCCCACTTGCACTGGTGAGACTTTAGAGAGCATTGGTCTATATGGCCCTCTCTCAGGGGTGCTTTAGTTGTGTATTTCTTCATGGCAGGGAATTGGACTAGATGGCCCTTGCAGCTGCCTCCAGCTCTATGATTTTGAGAGTCCGTGGAGACAACAGGAAAGAGCACTGATCAGTCTGCCAACATAGTCTGTGAGGAGGAATGCTGGGCCTACGATGCTCACCTAAGGTTGCCAGATATGCCTTATTATAAGAGATGTCCCTTATTTGAGAAGCAGCACGCTTGTGCCTTATAGGGCTGGCAGGTGTCCCTTATTATAAGACAATGTCCCCTGTTCAAGGCTGGAAAGTTTTCCCCTGTATATAAATTGAAGAATATGGGGGAAATCCTGTATTTTGGTGTGTAGGCCCTTTGTATCCACCTAAATACCTTAAAAGCACCAGCTCTCCTATCTCAGTCGCAGCGCCACAGCTGATAACTCAAATAAACAAACTGAATAGCTCTCAACTTGTTGCTTACTTTTATTCAGTAAGCACAAAGTTGAAAATAAAGTCCAACAGAATTCAAAGGCAAGCAAGTCCAAAGTCAGTCAGGCTGATCCAGAGTTGGGCACAGAGCTCATGCAAAGCAAACAGAGAGGTCAGATGAGCTTTGACCACTCCTGAGGGGACAAGTGGCAGCTATATAGGTCAGCAGCCTAACACAGCTGTTGCCTGAGTAATTGTTGCCAGTCAGTCTTGGTTAGTACTTGGATGGGAGACCACCAACAAATACCAGGTGCTGTAGGCTATATTTCAGAGGAAGTAACTGGCAAAAACACTTCTGAGGATTCTTTGCCTAAGAAAACCCTATGAAATTCATGGAGTCACTCTAGTCAAAAATTAGTGGAGTACTGCACAAAATAATTTTTGCCCTTTGGATTCAGTTTGCAGCAACAGAAGCAAGCTGAGGACAAAGGGGGAAAGTGGACGGAGGAGAGAGAGAAACTGGGATGTTTTAAAAGCAGCTGAAAAAAAATGGGTTGACAGAAGATTAATCAGGACTGTCCTTGTCAGCCTGGGACAACCGGAAAGAAACGTGCGGGGAGAAAAGATTCTGCACCTATTACAGAGGACACTTTGAAGGCTAGAAATTCAAGTATTGCAGCAAGGCCTGTAATACAACATACCCTTGGCTTACTGTGGACCCGCCTTACTGTTTGCTCCATTTTAACCAGACAAAAACCTAGCACCACCAGAAACCCAGGAAAACAAACCACATTTTATCAGCACTTGGAAAAATGCCTTGTTTAAAAAAAATTCAACATCCTAGCTGGGGGATTCTGGGATATACAGTCCAAAGCAAGCAACTTTTCCAGACTCTGCATTTAAGAAGGATGAATTGTTCTGCTTTTTGCAGAATCATAAAGTTGGGAAGAATTCCAAAGGCCATCTAGTTCAACCCCTTGCCAAAACAGGAACTAGTCTGATATTTTGTTCCAGGCTGAGTGCTAATTTGATGTTAGGTTCTTAAAATTTAAGCCTCTGGAGCCTGAATAGCACTTTATAGAGTATAAAGGTAGCAAAGTGTAAAGCAGGCATAGGCACTGAATGATTCCAGATAGGAAGCCAACCTAACTATATACAGAGCTTGAGAGAAAGTGTAAGCAAACAACTAGTTCATAACAAACCTGAACGTGAAAGGTTACTCATATCAGATGGCTGATACAATCTGAAGGAAGCAGCCAAGAGCCACCAGTCTCAAAGTGTTACATCACAGAGTACAAACCAACAAGATCTATAACCTGATTAGCTGGAAGAATGTCGTTTATATTAGTGGAGGCTCTTAAAGATCTCTGATCTGTTCGGACGGACAGAGGCTGGAGATATTATAAACCCAGCTCTGCAGAGATAGAAGCCATGCAGAGTGTGAGTCAGTCACCTACATGGATATGGCTGTTTTCTAACAGCTTTGATGCTGAAAAATCTGTACGTACCTGGTAAGACCCAGACCAAATGCTGGTAAGAGAAACAGCTGCTCCCAAATAGGTTAGATATAATTCTTATCTTAGTAGATAAACACCTATTATGAACGTAATGGATGCCAGTCATGTGTGTGTGTGATGGATGCTGCAATAATCAGATTGCAATGACCTAGGAAGATGATTATCTTCCTTGGATGTTTGTCTGTTTCCTCCATAGATGGTATATAAGTTTCCTAATATTGCACAAGATGTATGATGACTCATCTGCTGTGTAATGTAATAACTGTAATGCACCTAGAAACTGAAACATCTATGGCCCTTTTCGCACTAGACACTTATTGTGCTATTATACCACTTTCATTATCCTGTGGCATTTTGGGGTTTGTAGTTTACTGAGGCCAAAGAGTTCTCTGGCTGAGAATGCTAAATGCCCTTCGCTAAACTGCAAGCCCCAGGATTCCATAGGATGTTGAAAGTGGAATAATAGTACTATAACAGCATAGTGCAGAAATGGCTTATGTTTCTTCTTGAGTGATGTTTTTATGTTTATATCCATTTCCGCACTAGACGGTTACAGTGCTCTTGTTCCACTTTCAACATCCTATGGAATCCCGGCGTTTGCAGTTTAGGGAGGGGGTCAGGCGAACTTCTAAACTGCAAACCCCAGGATTCCATAGGATGTTGAAAGTGGAATAATGGCACTGTAACAGTCTAGTGTGGAAATGGCCTATAATTCTATAGAACAGAATCGTCTAAAAGGCTAATACATTTTCCTATGCTACATATATATTTTGAGATTCCATGACTAAGAGCGCTTAAGTAGAGTGTCTGCCTGTTTTGTTCAGAGGTTGGGAGCCCAGGCAGCCAGAAGGTGAGGACAGGAGCCTCCGAACAGATACAGATTTCGCTGGCAGATGGCAAAAAACAAACACCAATCGCTCAGTCTAAAGAGACAGGAGTGGGGAACCACGTCTGTTTTACAACGGCTTCTTCCTTCCGCTCATTCATTCCATGCTAAGCAAGAGCTTAAGACAGACATCCTTCAGAAGACCAGAGCAACATTTTGACTGCCTTAAGCCCCAACGAAATCACTGAAAGAGAGAAAGCGAAAGAAAATTGAACCCCATATTTCAGAATAGTGGAGGAGGAAGGCAGAGGATTTCAACAGGGAGTAAATATAATATTCTGCCTTTATGCAGGGAGAATCAGAGATGCAAGTACAAGATAGGTGAAACATGGCTTGTAAAAGAGGAGCTGAATCCAGGGGCTGAAGTAGACTGCAAGGCAAATTTAAGGCATGAATGTGATGTGGTGGCTAGTAAGGCAAATGCAACTTTAGACTGCATCAACAGACATACGGTCTTCAGAACAGTCGTGTAAGAAGTCATGTTACTACTTTATTCTGTGTTTGTGAGACATCACCTGGACTCCTGTGTCCAGTTCTGGGCACTGTGGTTTAAGAAGGATATTCATTAGCCGTTTGCAACATATCCAGGGGAGGGAAACAAAAATGGAGTCTGATGAGGCTTTTATGGTGCAGTTAACCCGACTGACCCATCCTGGAAAAGCAACTGGGAGTTGTGGTCCTCCCAAAAATATCATTTTGAAGTCCTGTCGCTTACAACACTTCACAGGGGTTTCCAAATGATGTGGGCTGGAATCCAGTTGGTGTAACTTCTGCTATGGAAGCAGCTGGACATTTTTGTCCAGTGTAGAACCACCATACTCTGTTCCTATTCAATCTACCAATCTCTCAGGTGGTATCCGAACTACACAGATGTGGTGCTTTCAAACTACTTTTTCAGCAATGGTTCCATCCTATGGAAACCGGGGACTTGTAGTTTGGTGAGGGACTTAGAATCCTTTGCCAAACGGTGCAGCCCAGGGGAGTGAACTCAAGAATATTCATCAAACTACCAATCCCAGAATTCCATAGGAAGGAGCCATCACAGTTGAAGTGGGTCGAAACTTCTAACACTGTGCAATGTGGATACATCCTTCCTTCTCTTCCATTGAGAATGAGGGAGCTAAAAGATCAAGGTCTCCGTGGGTTGTTCGGAAGGATTCTTCCCCTACAAGGGACCAACATAACTTTGCTCCCCTCCATGCAGAAAAATATGATCTCAGTTGGCGAGAAAAGCCAACTCTGCCATCCTGCAAGTATCCAGAAGCCATATTCATAATTTTTCCACATACAAAACTCCCTGTCAGTTCCAGTTAAATTTAGCAACAACCCCACCAATTCCACTGCCATGAACATTATTTTTAATAATTGATATCACTCTGCTGACCTATTTTCCCTCCATGCACAGCTCATTTAGAGGGAACGAAAAGGCCAAAGGCTATAAAGACTCCAAGCTGTACGGGAGGATTTCACTTTTTTCTCTCCTATGAACAATAAGACTTTCATAGGAGGATTTTACATGATCACTGCAACCTCAGGTACTATTTTGGAAATACACTGTAGGAGAGGAATGGACAAGACGTTATTCTCTCATCTGAGCCTGCTCAGGCTTTGAGATCTTCCAGGGAGGCCTTTCTCTTGCTTCTACCACACCCAGGCCATTTCTACACTAGAGTGTTATAGTGCTATTATTCCACTTTCAACATCCTATGGAATCCTGGGGTTTGCAGTTTAGGGAGGGGCCTCAAAGGAGGCCTTTGAGGCCCCACCCTAAACTGCAAAGCCCAGGATTCCATAGGATGTTGAAAGTGGAATAATAGCACTATAGTGCAGAAATGGCCCCAGAGGAACATCCGGTAAGTATACAAGGCCTTCTTGGTGGCTGCTGTGAGGCTACCAAACTCTCTTCCAAGAATAGCTTAACCCGCTCTTTGATGTCCTTCCACCAACCAGCAAGGAGCTGTCAATCTTCATGGGCTTTGGTAAGCTGCTAGTTCTTGAGGAAGGGGCTGATGTTTCATATCGACACACTGCTTTTGTTATTGGTCTACTTTTTAAAATCAATCTGTTTTTAACCAGTCTATGATACCCTAAAGGCACCAGATCCCGTCAAATCTTAGAGGCTATGCAGGGTCAGCCTTGGTTAGTACTTGAGTGGGAGACCATCAACAAATACCAGGTGCTGTATGCCCATGGTGCTTAACCTTTCTTCTCCATAGACCCCCTTTAGATATCTTCTGTTGCCATGGACCGCTAAGACATAATTCAAGGTGGCTTCTGGCCATGCACGTGGCATGTGCAGGAAATGGCTTTACATGCTTTCTCTCAGTCACTCAGGCCATTTCTGCACTAGCCTGTTAAAGCGCTATTATTCTACGTTCAATATCCTATGGAATCCTGGGGTTTGCAGTTTAGGGAGGGGCCTCAAAGGCCCCTCCCTAAACTGCAAGCTTCAGGATTCCATAGGATGTTGAAAGTGGAATAATAGCACTATAACAGCCTCGTGTGGAAATGACCTCAGTGTCATTCACTTGCATGTTCTCACCACGTGTAGAAGTAGCAAGTGCTGAGTGCATTTTTGCTCTCAGTCAGTTTCACAACTGTTGAACAGTTTGAGATATTGTAATGCAATTTTATACAAATGATGTCTTGTCACCAGCAAAAGACTCCTGCTCTTTGAGATCAAGGTATGACTGTCCATCTATCTGTCTATCTGTCTTTTTCTCCCTTCCTTTCACTCACTCACTCACTCGGTTAGCCCGTATTTTGACTGTTAAAGCTCATGACATTTCTTCAAGCTTTTGCAGACCCCCTGTGAAGAAATCACAGCCCTCCAGGGGTCCATGGAGCCCAGGTTAAAAATTATAATTTGCGATGTATGAGTGATATTTGTACCATAGGGAGTTGCATCTAATTGGCATACAATGCATGGTAACCCTTGGCAGAAACAGTTTGCTTAGGCAGGAAAAGAAAAATTAAATGCAATCGGTTAGACCTGCAGCAAAATGTTGCACCTCTGGACAAGAGCATATCTATTCTGTTTTTCAGATGGACATTCCTTCCAGCCAGAGCCTTCCATCCCTATTTCTCCAGTCCCATTTTCCATTTTATGATTGACTCCCAGAATTTCAACATTACTGAGCATTCTCCTCAGGAGTCTGTTGTGGGAGTGAATCTTTCTTTCCTGCCATATGTATGTGTGCGTGTGTAATTATTGAGAGCCAACATGGTGTAGTGGTCTTAATATTAGAACAAGACTCCAGAAAATCAAGAGTTCAAATTCCCATTCAGTCGTGGAAACCCTCTGGGTGACCTTGGCCAAGCCACACTCTCTCAGCCTCAGAGGAGGGCAATGGCAAACCTTCTGAACAAATTTTGCCAAGAAAACTTTGTGATAGGTTCATGTTAGAGTTGCTATAAGTTGGGAATGACTTGAAAGCACGTACCACCACAACAAAGGGTTCTTCTCAGCATCAAATTCAGGCTTTCACAGAACTTGCTAATACCTCCCCCTTGTTTTCTGGTGGTTCCACTTTGGCTCCTTTTTGATTAGCACTTGTCATAGAGTCATAGAATCCTAAAATTGGAAGAGACCACAAGGGCCATCCAGTCCAACCTCATTCTGCCATGCAAGAAGACACAATCAAAGTATTCTGGACAGATAGCCATCCAGCCTCTGTTTAAAAATCTCCAAAGAAGGAGACACAATCCACGAGGCAGCAACATATTCCACTGTTAAACTGCTCTTACCATCAGGAAGTTCTTCCCAAAGTTTAGGTGGAATCTCTTTTCCTGTTGTTTGAAGCCGTTGCTCCATGTCCTAGTCTCTGGAACAGCAGAAAACAAGCTTGTCCCATCTTCCATATAACATCTGTTCAAATATTTCTCATCTGAGAGCTCTTCTGACAAAAAGCCTTGGGATTGGTGGGAACTGTACTTATACATTTCAATTTTTTTTTTTTTGGAAAGATCCATATGGTGTAACTCCTGCCTCAGTTTATTTCTTGTGAATTTCCAGGACTACCCACAACTTTCTAAACCCAAGACAGGGAGCGGTTTCTTTCTTTAGCAGGAATTTCTGATATAGCCAAGGGTAAATTCCCACATCTGTCTCCATCATCTCAGTTCCTTCTGCACTGCTGGGTGGCCCCACATATGATGTGTTGAACGGAGGCAGGGATATTTCCCTCTTTCTTTTACAACTATAGTTCTAAAGTGGTTTAGCACTTTAGCAATCTGACTATAACAAAAATGTTTTAAAAATTAAATGTGCTAGACAAGAGAGGAACACGGAGAGAGGCATGGAGTTGATGGACAGAGTGACTGGAAGGGGAGGAAACCCTACACTTAACCATACCACAAGCAGGAAAACTAAGACAGGCAAAACCTTGGTCTATTTAGGGCATCTCTGGATGTGGGAGAAGAAACAACCACTATAAGGCATGAAATCCAGAAGCAGAATAGTCCAACTTTTATATGAATGGTTAGCCCGTATGGAGAAACTCTGAGATTGAGAAGTTGTACAAAGTCAGACAGAGCAGATGGTACGCTTTTAGGGACTTGTTACATACAGCTCTTCCTGCTTTCTTATGTTTAGCTCACACGATGCACACCATCATCCAAATAAGCCAACAGCCATTCCTGGCATCACCAGTTACTTTTCCCTTTTTGCAATGCAGCCAATAATTTTAATTGTCTCAACTGCAATCCCTTTTAGGTTTCCATATGTTTCACAGTACCAGGAACAGGGCCACAAATTCCCAGAAAAAAAGGACATTCCTCTTTGAAATGGAGATAAAGCTTTGGCCAGTTGCTATAGGAATGGAGATTACAGAAATGGAGTAATTGTGGAAATGAAGATAAATCAGTGGCCAGTTGCCGTTAGGACAGGCACAAAGTGCCTCACAACTTACTATTAGAGTGTGGTAGATTGACAAGATTTTCTTTCTCCAAATTGTTCGACAATAGCAGCAACAAAATGAAATCCACTATATACCATACTGCTGAAACCAGCAAGGTCTGAATAATCAGGAGTGGATATTTTGTGTGTGTGTGGATGGACTGTAAACTTTATTTAGTTCCTGAACTCAGAATCTTTTGTAGGAGGCATTGATTAGGAGCTCTCTAGGTTCCAGTGAAAAACAAAGTAGATCCCCCAAGCCTGCCCATGACTGATTTACTGGACTGACAAAAAGAGTCTGGGAAAGTTATTTCTTTCTGAATTGCAACCCCTGGAGGATTCTGGGAGTTGTAGTCCAGCAAAGGCAACATCTCCAAGGTCTGTTCCATAAATAGCAACTTCCCTGGCGCTACTGTGCGGAGAAGAAAGATGTCATCGTCTGCATATTGATTATTCTTTAGAAGAAAGCTCTGCTCGACTTCTTAGTGGTTTCATGTAGTTTTTAAAGAGGGACAAGATAGAGACTTAACATACACAGCAACAACCGTGAGGCTGACCAGATCTCATAGTCCAAAAAAGTAATGTTTCCAAGACTTGCTTTGGAAATACAGATGGTGCATGGGAGCATCTTTTATTTGCTTAGACTAACCCATCAGCTGTGCTTGAGAAAGTAGACCTTGCCTTAGTTGCGCATCTTCTGGGTAGCATCTAGCTTAGACTACGGCAACATAGCGGGGCTGCCTATAAAGATGGTTTGAACATATCTATTAGTAGATAATGTCCTTGTTGCAATGGTTCAACTGGCTGCTGGTCTCTTTCCAGGCTCAATTTAAAATGCTGATTATGACCTATAAAGCCCTATATGGCTCAGGTCCAAGTTATCTGAAGGATCTTCTCTCCCTTTATGAGCCAGCCATGTTTAGAGGTCTTCTCAGGAGACTCTTGACTCTGTCCTACCACCTTCAAAAGAACATCTGCTGGGAATCACCCGGGAGGGCCTTCTTGGTGGTTGTTCCCACTCTCTGGAACTTCCTTCTTGGTACACTCCCTGCTCTCCTCTCATAGACAGGTGAGGACCTTTTCTTTTTTGGGAAGCCACTGATAGCTGTAGGGAATCAAACCGTGGTCTCCAGGGTTGTGGTTGAACACTCAAACTGCTATGTCAAATTGCCAAATTGGGACAGTTGGAGAATATGTTGGAATCAAGAAAATTCTGATGGTGGCTCCGCATCTTTCGAACTCTTTGGAACACTTTCCCATCATGGTGGTTCAGTCCATGGACCCCTAGGGGTTCCACAAATGGATTTCAAGAGATCTTACAACCATGTACCAAAAAAAAAAAAAAAATCCTCTTTTTGCCTTCCATTTCCCCCCGTACTTAAAATTGTGTTTAAATACATTTTCTTTTGTAGAAGATCTGTTGGTTCCATCAGATTCTCAAAGGGGTCTGTATTCTGATGATAAATTTGTCACCTTTTTTTGCTGATACATTTCCCCCAAATAGTGAGAAATGTCTGTTTGCCATGGCACATGATTTTCCTCACCTACATATCTTGCATTTAGGAGTCTTTGTTCTGGGAAATAAACATGGGCTTAATCTCCACATCTCTTTGCTGAAGCATGTATTTCTGAGGAACCTCTTTTGTGGAAAGGGAGAACAGATTATTTGTAGGAAGTATCTTTTAACAACAACATTTAATTTGCCCTATATTATCTAACTTTTAAACAGATCTTTAAAATTCATTTGTTTCACCCATTTTTCTACTATATATTTTTTAGTTTACAAAATGGATTTGGTCCAGGGATTTTAGATAATTATTTTATATTGTTCTAACTACACTTCTACATACGTCTATACATTTCAATTATGTATGTATCCTTAAACAGTTTTGTCCTGAAGTATAATATACACGTTTCCCAAGCAGATCTGAGTAAATACATATAAGTCTTTCAACAGATTAACTTTATTTCAAATGAATCAATGGAACTGTCGTGATTTGCAAGCAGAGCATGAAAAGGGACAGAAGGAATGGTTAAGTGTTCCCAGCGGTTCAGAACCTTACTGCAAAAACTAATATGCTTATATTTCTTTTATAAAAAGTAATCAATTGCTTGTTACTCATAGAAACATAGAGTCGTAGGCCCTTTCCACACTACGCTGTTATAGTGCTTTCATTCCACTTTCAACATCCTGTGGAATTCTGGAGTTTGTAGTTTACTGAGTCCCAAGAGCTCTCTGGCTGAGAATTCTAAATGCCCCTCCCTAAACTGCAAACCCCAGGATTTCATAGAATGTTGAAAGTGGGATAATAGCACTATAACAGTGTAGTGCGGAAAGGCCCATAGAGTTGGTAGGGCCCCCCACGAGCCACTGAATCCAACTCCCTGGAAGTCCTAGATAAAAGCATGGATCCACAGAAGCTGAATTTTAAACAAGTCCTCTATGGAAAGACTACAGAAAAGTTTCCTTGCATCTATGGTATGGACATTAAGGCAAGCACCTGAGAAACACTGCTTGTTGCATGAGGGAATTTGTGCTGTCTTCACTTTTGCACTGAAGGTTGTTTTTTTTATTATTATTATTATTCATTTTACAATATATAGAAGGGGTGCATACTTCAGCAGCGGAATATGCTGCCTCGGAGTATGGTGCTGGATGGCCATTTGTTGGGAGAGCTTTGATGGTGTGTTCCTGCACGGCAGGGGATTGGACTGTCTCACCCTGTTATTTCTGGTACAAAATTTTAGGTTAAAAAAGCAATGCTCAGGAAACCTACCTGCCTCATTAACTGTAGACCTGCATTAAGAACTGCTGTCCTCCATGGCAGTCTGTATATAGTTCGGATCCAGTCTGGACCCTGAGTGGGTCTTTCAGAAATCCTTCAAAGGCATACCTGTCTCCCAACCCATCCTTCCCATGCTTTTCCCTCTCATTGCCGTTTGTAGAGGATGAGAAAATTATTTTTGGACAACAACTCCCAGAATCCCCTAGGGAGCCTAAGAGCTTTGGCAGTTGTCCGACAAGGTCGGTTGTCCAACTCCAGCATGCAAGCACAGAGCCCTGTTTCATCCTCGCTTTGCCGGCTGGGCTCTCCCTCCGGAAGTGCTTCTCGTGCAAGCTTCAGAGAGCAACCCCAAGGTGACTGGCTTGGAAGACGGACAAGCTGGAATCGATCAGCCAGACGGCATCCGCGGGAGCATGCCTCGTGTGCGTATGCCAAGCCGGATGCCTGCCCGGCCCCATGGCCTCCCCAATGGCAGGCAACGTGAGGCCTCCGTACACCTGCCTGCAGCAGGCAGAGAGCAGAAAGGACGGCTGCAAAAGACTACAGCCAGTGGGCTGCCAGATGCTGTGTCGCTATTTAAGCGTTTAAGGCCATTTCTGCACTAGTCCGTTATAGCGCTATGAGTCCACTTTCAACATCCTATGGAATCCTGGGGTTTGCAGTTTCGGGAGGGGCCAGCCAGCCCCTCCCGAAACTGCAAACCCCAGGATTCCATAGGATGTTGAAAGTGGACTCATAGCGCTATAACAGGCTAGTGCGGAAATGGCCTAAGTGTGGAGAAACCACTGGGAGCTGCTGTAGCAGTCCACCACAGGTGAAAAGGGGAGGAGAGGAAAGAGAAGCAGGAACATTTTAAAAGCAGCCAAAAAGGTGAGACGATAGAGGATTAATCAGGACAGTTCTTGCCAAATCGGACTATTGTCCTCCCTCCACATTCGCGGGTTTGACCTTCGTGAATTTGCTTATTCGTGAGGTGTGCATGTGCCTCACCCCCCCCCCAATTCTCCTCCTCCTATTCCCTTACATTTTGCCGGGCATGGAGAGGGAAAGCAAGTGCCGGGCAAGGAACTTGGGGGGAAGGCACCTTTTCCCCTCTGGAGCTTCCCCCTCCCATTCCCTTGCCTCTGGTCCCAGCGCACAAAATGCAAGGGAATGGGAAGGGGATCTTAGTTATTCACGGTTTTCCCACTTTGGCAAGGGTTCTGCACCGCAAACCCTCATGGAAACGGAGAAGCCACCGTAGCAGTGATGTATTCAAGTCTCTTACTCAAGTCAGGTCTCAAGTCTCTATCTTCAAGTCTCAAGTCCTTTCAAAATGCTTACAAGTCAAGTCTCAAGTCTGGGAGCCAACTTTATACCCCAACCTATATTCCAGAATTTCTGGACAAGAGTCAAATAAAGTCAGTTTTAACAATTTAAGCAGAGTTGGCCCTCCACGTTTGCGATTTTGCCACCTACAGCTTCAGAGGTAAGGAATAAGATCCTTCTCACTCCCCCTTCCTGAAGCTGGAAGCGTTTGTGCCAGTGGGCATAAAAGAGTCTGCAGCTTCAGAAGTGGAGAAAGGCTCCTTCTTACTTCTCATGTCCAAAGCTGGAGAATTTTTCAGAAGTAGGGAATAGGATCTTTCTTACTCCTCATTTCTGAAGCGTCAAAACCTTTAGAAGGAAGGGTCCTTCCTCCTCAAGCCCACTGCCTAACACACTTGCTGTTCTCTGAGAAACATGTCCTATGCTTTGGGGACAAGTCTTGTCTTCCACTCTTAGGAAAAGTTTTAGGGGGCTCCTCTGATATGCAGCGGGGACAGGCTGCTGAGTAGACCTCAAGCCCACCTCAAGCCATTGCCTAACCTGTCTGCTGTTCTCCTCTGAGAAATGCACCCACACTTTGGGCTTGAGAGAGACTGTCCTGTGACCAGTAGGCAAAAAAGAGATGGAGGCGTTGTTCAAAGTCGTAAGGTTTCTGGATGAAACCTTAACCAAGGGCAGCAAGTCAGTCACGAAAAAGTTTACAAGTCTCGAGTCAAATTGAGTCAGTGCATCTTTGTTGCCAAACCAAGTCTGAGTCGTGTCACCGAGTTGACTTAAGTCCGACTTGAGTCCGAGTCAGTCGACTCAAGTCTACATCACTGCACCGAGACTATTTCCACACTAGCCTGTTATAGCGCTATGATTCCACTTGCAACACCCTATGGAATCCTGGGGTTTGCCCCTCCCATCCGTCCGGCCCCTCCCAAAACTGCAAACCCCAGGATTCTATAGGATGTTGCAAGTGGAATCATAGAGCTATAACAGACTGGCGCGGAAATGGTCTTAGTTGTAGGGCACGTGGCCAGTGTGGTGTGAGACTCAGCATGACGTAGTGGTTTGAGCATTGGACTACAATCTTGTAGACGAGGGTTTGATTCCTTACTTGGCCATGGAAACCTACTGGGTGACCTTGGGTGCATCACACTCTCTCAGCCCCAGAAAACCCCATGATAGGGCCACCATTAAGTTGGAAACAGGTTGAAGTTGCACACAACAACAACAAAAACGCTTTTAATGCCAGGGCTCCCTGGAAAATGGAAAGAGGGCCTGCCCACAGCTAACGCCTGCAGCTGACCCTATGAAGCTACCTTAGCACAGTGTTAGATCATTGGTCCTTACAGCCTATTATCAGATGGGCAGCACCTTTCGTGTTCTCCCAAGCAGAGGTCTTTCCCATCACTTGAGATGCCTTTAATAGGAGATAGCAGCGATCAGATCTCAGATCTTCTACATCTGCTCAGGTGTGGCTGGTGCCCAGGGCTGCGACTGTGGCTTAAGATTTGGGAGGTGGCCGGGAGAAGACTGCCAGTTCCGCTGTGGTGCGTGAGTCATGGAATACTGGAAGCTGCCAAGGCAGTGGGTTGCTGGGAAGTCTTAGAGATGGGGGAAAAAAATCCACTGTGCGGGAGATCTGTTTTCCATTTGTAAGCTGAGACAGTGGCTGCATTCAGGCTACAAAGGGTGGCTTCTTGCTACAGCTTGAAAAAGTAACCCTTTAGACTATGGCCATTTCTGCACTACTCTGTTATAGCACTATTATTCTACTTTCAACATCCTATGGACCCTGGGGATTGTAGTTTAGGGAGGGACATTAACAACTCTCAGCCAGTGAGCCACAAACCCCAGAATTCCACAGGATGTTGCAAGTGGTATAATAGCACTGTAACAGTGTAGGGCAGAAATGGCCTACAATTTACAGAATCTCCGAAACACCATGGCTGATCACCATGTTATTTGGGGATTCTGGGAGTTGTAATCCAAAAAACTAATTCCTCCAGGGAAGATGGCGGCGGCACAATCAGACATGTTTTACTTCACTCCCACCTTTTAGCTTTTATTTTCATTTTATCTTAGTTTATTGTACTTGCTTTCCCTCCCCTTCTTTTCTTCTTTTCTGTGCGTCATTTAAGGAACCCACAGTCTACAATTACAAGCGGAAGCTGTGAATGCTGTGGATGTAGCATATCTCGGTTTCAGTAAGGCCTTTGACAAAGTTCCCCATGACGTTCTTGCAAAGAAGCTAGTAAAATGTGGGCTGGACAGGGCTACTGTCAGGTGGATCTGTAACTGGTTGACTGACCGTTCCCAAAGGGTGCTCACCAATGGTTGCTTTTCATCCCAGAGAGAAGTGACTAGCGGGGTGCCACAGGGTTCTGTCCTGGGCCCAGGGCTGTTCAATATTTTCATCAATGACTTGGATGAAGGAATAGAGGGCATGCTCATCAAATCTGCAGATGACACCAAATTGGGAGGGGTTGCTAATACCAGAGGACAGAGGACAGAGGACAGAGGACAGAGGAATGTTGCCAGAGGACAGGATCAAAATTCAAAATGACCTGGTCAAATTGGAGAGCTGGGCCAAGGCTAACAAAATGAAATTCAACAGAGAGAAGTGTAAGGTCCTACACTTAGGTAGAAAAAATGGAATGCTGAAATATAGGATGGGGGACACGTGGCTGGATGGCAGTACGTGTGAAAGGGATCTAGGAGTCCTAATAGACCACAAGCTGAACATGAGTCAGCAGTGTGATGCGGCAGCCAAGAAAGCCAATGCAATTCTCGGATGCATCAATAGGAGTCTGGTGTCCAGATCGAGGGAGGTACTGGTACCACTCTACTCTGCTTTGGTTAGACCTCATCTTGAATCCTGTGTCCAGTTCTGGGCACCCCAATTCAAGAAGGACATGGTCAGGCTGGAGCAGGTCCAGAGGAGGGCGACCAAAATGGTGAAGGGCCTGGAAGCCATGCCCTATGAGGATAGACTTAGAGAGCTGGGTATGTTCAGTCTGCAGAAGAGAAGGTTAAGAGGGGACACGATAGCCATGTTTAAATATTTGAAGGGATACCATGTAGAGGAGGGAGAGGGCTTGTTTTCTGCCGCTCCAGAGACCAGGACAAGGAGCAATGGATTCAAGCTGCAGGAAAGGAGATTCCACCTGAACCTCAGGAAGAACTTCCTGACGGTCAGGGCTGTCCGGCAGTGGAATCTGCTGCCTCGGAGTGTGGTGGAGTCTCCTTCTTTGGAGGTTTTTAAGCAGAGGCTGGATGGCCATCTGTCAGGAGTGCTTTGAGGGTGTTCCTGCATGGCAGGGGGTTGGACTGGATGGCCCGTGTGGTCTCTTCCAACTCTACATTTCTATGATTCTATGATTCTATGAAGCGAAACAAAACAAAGGATTAAGTAAGTAAGAAAACTTAAGGAGAAACAAGAGTATGGTGATGACCGGGAGTTGCTATAAAACTTATGGCCTTACCCCGTCTGTTACAAATCCTCCCTTGAAGAAAGCGAAGGCTCAGACAAAAATAACTCAGTTTTATATGGACAAAAAATATGAGGAGGCAGCTGAGGAACAGCAGTTCCCAGATACTAATATCAGTTTTGATAAGCCTAATTGCGATAAAAATGGAGGTCACAGGAAAGATGCTAGCTCAGTCCAGCTCGACCCAGCTGCAGAATTGTCTACTGTGAAGAGCCCAGCAGCTCACAAATTAACCCTTGTGGAAGACTTAATGTTAAAGCAAATTTCAGAGTTTTCTTCAAAAAATGCTAATGCAACCACAAATGATTCTTTCTGCGTGCCCTCCGAGGAAAATGAGGAGAGCATATTAGCTGCAAAATGGCTTATATTGTTAACTGAGGATATTGGAAATATAAAAACTTTTTTAGCTGACTGTAATAAAATTATAATCATTTTGGCAGAAATTTGCAAAACCGCTATGATAAAATTAAATAAAGAAGCCATAAGAACAGAAAAGAACAGTAGCAGGAAGAGCAGATCTACTAAACAGACTCATAAAGCTTGTAAGATAAATCAATGCAGAAGGAGGATGATATCTACAAAGAAAAGTAAAAATTTTAAAAATCCTAGGACAATGCAATATAAAAAAATGAATTTCAGAAAGCTCTTCAATTTACTCAACAAAAACTCAGTTGTAGAGCCCAGGCAGAACTCTGT
Organism: Cyclura pinguis; assembly: GCA_030412105.1. NCBI lineage: Eukaryota > Metazoa > Chordata > Lepidosauria > Squamata > Iguanidae > Cyclura > Cyclura pinguis. Next base: position 6,287,123 of record CM059601.1, read on the forward strand.
AAAGTCAACACCCAAGAAGAAAATAGAGCGTGAGTCCTCTAAACCCTGCCTTGCCACTCAGCTGGAGTTTTTAAATCAGACTTCCACATTAGATTCGCAAATTCAGGATCCTTGGTCTCATGTTCTGTTAGGAGCCAACACTAGACCAACCAAAGAGACAATGTCCTCTGATGGGACTTGGAATTTGGTCCTGATCCGAAATAAGTTGGTTTTGTCAAACTACCCCAAGCCACGGGGAATTTTGACACAAAAGGAGCGTAAAGCCCACCTCTGGATTATTTTAAGGGCATCTATTCCTGGTGTCTTGAACATCTCAGACTTAGAGCACGTGGAGTACTTATATTTTGATGGCTCACGTGCCAGGGCAGTAGTTATATTCCGAGAATGGAGTCTTGCTAAGATGGTGTTTGAACATAGAGAAGACTTGAAGAAGGGCGGCCTATTAGTCTCAAGATTTTTTGAAAACACGGCACCACCAGCTTCATTAATTCCATACGTAGTAGCACCCTCTAAAAGCCCTGAAGGTGACGTAGCACACCGGGATTTATTCTGCATTGATAACCAAGTGAGAAATTTGCATAATCTAGAGCCTAAGGAACATGCTAGCTGTGAGGATCACATACCTTCATCTTTAATAAATTTGGAGAATGGTCCTTTTGATAACACCGAAAAGGGCTTACTGCAAACGTTTTATGTTCTACCGTACGAGGCCCAGATGGAAATAGTGTCCCGTCTTGATCTTTTACGTTCTCACTTGTTAGGTATGATGAAGAGGCAGGAGGATCTTCGTGAGCAATGTGTAGCATGCCAGGCTTCAAATGAAGCTCATCAGACTAACCATCATGAGTTACATTCATGGGACAAGAAGCCAACCGCACGGTGTCATCAGGTTACTGCACAAATGAATCCTTTATTCCACAAGCACAAAACGAAAAGCATTTTTGAGGATCATACCTCCAAATTACCCTCTGTAGAGGCAAATATGGCCACAACGGCTGCGTGGCTTAAATTGAGAGAACTCAAAGAATGGGAACAAGGTTCCCCCCAAAAAACAGCCATCATGGGACCTTCTTTATGTAACATCACTAAGCCATTAGTCTCCAATGTGAGTAGATTAAATACTTCTTTGGATGCCATTGTTTTGGCTGCAGAAGAGGATGAGACTACAGAACGGCTCAAGCAAAATGACCACGCTCAAAGAAAGCCTAGTGCTTCCTCAAAAAACACAGTAGACAATCAAGGTGCAAATGCCCCAAATCATACTGACAGCAAATCGAATTTGTATTCTATGGGGCAAGTAGACGGCCTTGTTAGGCAGGAAAGCTCTCTAAAACTTTATATTTCCGATTGACTTAAATCATCATGTCAGATCTGCCAGGCTGGTCAGCTGTCACTCCTGTCCTGGAATATTGCAGGCTGGCGTAGCAAAATTGCAGACCATTCCTTCTGCTATTTTCTTGGAAGCTATGATATTCTTTTTTTCCAAGAGACATGGGAATGTGATAGTTTAGATTTAAATGGTTATGCAACATACCTCCTGAAAGCAGATCCTAGTGTTAGAGGAGGCCGCTCTAAGGGCGGCCTTGGTATATTAATCTCCACTAAGCTTCATGTTAAAATCTATGGCATTGATCACCTAACCAATATTGCTCTTGCTCTGGTCATCAAACAGCATTCACTCCTGTTGCTGTTAATAAATGTTTATTTTCCCCCATTATCGTAAAGACATCAAATTAAGGATAGGTGGATAAAGTTACAAGAATTTATTAACAAAATGACTGCTATGTACCCAGAAGCACTTGTGATCTTGGCAGGTGATTTTAATGCCAGATCGGGCCTAAATAATGAAACAATTTATAACCATTATGGTGAGTACCCCCCTGAAGCAGAAGCAGGTCCTTTGATACCTGTCAGGCAATTCAAAGACAAGGTATGTAACTTTTCTGGTTTGTGTCTTCTACAAATGTTGAACAACTTAGACTTAGTAATGTTGAACGGTGGGGCGGATGGAGATAAACCTGGTAAATTCACATTTATGTCTGGCACTGGGGCTTCAACGATTGACTATATAATGGTTTCTTATAGTTTGTTAAATCTGGTCTCAAGTTTTAGGGTGGAGGTACATACTGAAAGTGACCATCTCCCTTTAATTGCTGTACTAAATCTTGAGATACAAGACCTTCACGCTGAGTTCGAACCCGGGTTAAGTCTGGAGGGTGATTTAAGATTTTCCCATGTCCGATGGAGTGTAAAGTTAGAGGAAGCATCAACTAAACTCCTTCGCTCAGAAAGTTGTCTTAGATTAAGAGACTCTATTTTATCTGTAAGAACACCAGAAGAGGCCTTATGTCTGTACCAGAATCCAATTGTACACCTACAGAATTGTTTGCTATGCAATAATCCCCCCAGAAAACATTTTCGCTCCCTTAAATCCAAACCTTGGTTTGACCAGGAATGCCTGGAGATGAAGCAAATTTTACTCAGAAAATATAAAGAATATAGGGAGTGGGACATGGCATCATTACCTGTGGAATGGCTGTGGTTAAAGAAAAAATATAAAAACCTAATTAAGGAAAAAAAGAGACAGGCACAGAGATTGAACTGGCAGAAGCTAATCACTGCATCACAGATGCATGATTCAGCTGCTTTCTGGAGAATAGTGTCTAGGGGCTGGCAAAGCAACGTACATTGACTAGATTTTCATATCCCTGTGAAAACCTGGATATCATACTTTAGTGCCATGTATGCTGGCAGGCAAGCTGGAGACTTACAATCTCTACAAGACCTCAGGGGGCTCCCTGATTGGCCCCCCGTCACTTCATCTGAAATTGGTAGTCTCATTTCTAGACTAAAATTGGGCAAAGCCCGAGGCAGTGATTATATACCTTCTGAATTGCTTGAGTCAAACTCGGAGTGGTGGGCACCGGTGTTAGCCATTCTCTTTACCTGCATTGACCGGACTGCTTGCATTCCATCTGACTGGGGACTTGCAATAATTATCCCCATCTATAAGAAAGGTAAAAGATCAGATCCTGCCAATTATAGACCAATTAGCCTGCTAAGTATTATTAGCAAGTTGTATGCCAGTCACCTTCTAGAGAAATTACAAAGTTGGATGGAAGAAGAAAATCTCCTGGAGGCAGAACAAGCAGGCTTCAGGTCTGGGTATTCCTCTGCTGACCAGGGGTTAGTATTACAGCATTTATTGGAAAAGTATTCCTTCTCGAGTGGGGGGGCCACTTTATTCAGCCTTTATAGACTTTAAGTCTGCTTTTGATATGATTTCAAGAGACAGACTATGGCGCAAGCTCGAGGCTACCAATGTGGATAGGCGTTTACTGATTCTTATTCGCAGTCTTTACGATAAAACATACCTGCGAGTAAGATGTAACCAGGAAGGACATTTGTCCAGTTTAATACCAACATACATTGGAGTAAAACAAGGCTGCATCCTTGCCCCCACCTTATTTAATGTTTATATTAATTCCCTGGTCAAAACACTATCTGAAACAAATTCTCATCCACCTAAATTGGCAGGGAGACCTGTGAGCGTCTTATTGTATGCAGATGATGCCGTACTTCTGTCACTGTCATGTGTAGGTTTGCGACGGCTCCTAAGAGCGTGAGATGCCTATTGTAGCACCGAAGAGTTGGAAATCAATTATGATAAAACCAAAGTTTTAGTTTTCACTCGGAAACGGTGTGAACACCGTTGGCAACTAAATGGCCATTCAATTGAACAGGTTAATTCTTATAAGTATTTGGGAGTAATTTTCCAGTCTGCTGGTTCTTGGAAAGCTCAGGTGTCTTATGCCATTGCAAATGTACAACGGAGTTATAATTCATTGATTTCATTTTTCTTCACCAAGGGAGGCCAGTTTGTACCGGCAGCAATACAGGTGTTCAACAATAAGATCTTACCACAAATGCTTTACGGAGCACAATTGTGCACGTTCAGCAATTTTGTGGCTTTAGAATCTGTTCAGACAAAATTCTTGAGAACTATTCTGGGTCTTCCTAGCTGTGTGCCAAACGTACTCACACGGCTAGAGACGGGTCAACTCACTATTACATCCCAGATATGGATCTATAAGTTAAATTACTGGTTAAAATTGTTATTTATGCCCAAAGGTCTGGCTCCTCTGACACTAACAGACTCTTTCCACTCAAGGTGGAAAAAAACAATTGGAGAGAAAGTGTTAAGGTTAGGATTTTCACAAGGTGCTATTCTTGCCATGGGTTATGCGAAAGCAAAAGAAACTATGTGCCAGCGTACTCGGGATATTGAGTTGCAAGATTACGTAAGCACAGCTTCCATCTACCCAGTTTTTAAAAATAGAGGGCAGGCCCTCCATCCTGCTGCTTATTTGAAAAATTTAATTATCCCTAAATATAGGAGAGCTTTTTCCCAGGCTAAGTTTAATGTGCTTCCATCTGCATTATTGAAGGGTAGATATAACAATGTACCATACTGTAATCGTTTCTGCCCTTGCGAGGAGGAGAAGATAGAAACGGTGGGACATGTTTTACTATATTGTTCTTTTTACCGAGATCTTCCATGCCGCTTTATTACTCCAATTTTACAAGGTATACCAGGGAGATCAGACGCATTTCATATCGATTACCTTTTGGCGGACCAGTCTCCTGAAATTACAGCTAAGGTAGCGACCTTTTGTTCGGCAGCTATTACCTGTCGATGTAGGATGTTACCTCAGCACAAATGAGATCAAGAAATTATGTTCTGTTTTTATCATACCAACTTAATTCATATATTTCATATTTATATTCAAAATGTAAAATATTTTATATTCATTTTTTAAAATTTCTACCTTGTAATTCAGTATTTTCTAAAATTGTGTCTTCCAGGGCTTTTATTATTGTATTCGTATCTTATTATTGTATTTCGTTCTTTAGATTAATTATTTGTTATGTTGGACTAAAAATAAATGTACACATGCATACACACACACACACACACACACACATGCACATATAACATTTCAAATTTTATAAATTTAGAAATTATAAATTTAGAAATTATGTTTTTTTAATGTAATTTTTTAAAATCTCCATTCTAAGTTCAAATGTTGAGGTTATCTTGTTATATTTTATGTCTGATGTCTGTAGAAAAATTCTAACGTAATCAATTATTGTTCCAATTGTATTGTTTTAATTCTGTTTTAATTTGCTGGCTGCTTGCTGTAACAAATAAATTAAATAAATAAATAAATAAATAATTCCTCCAGGGTCTGCTTCTAGCCAGATAGTTAAAGAAATTTATAGAATCACAGAGTCTTAGAGCTAGTTAAAGAAGTTCATAGAATCACAGAATCCTAGAGCTAGAAGAGACCCCAAGGGCCATCCAATCCAATCCCTTTTAGCTACTAGCTAAAACTTTCCTATTCTAATCATATTATTATCCAGATACTGGAATGGTGTGGAGTGGAGAGGAAACCGGAAATCTAGACCAGCTCGCCCAGCCCATTATCACAGGATGCCGTATTGAAAATGGAGCAAGCTTGTTTTCTGCTGCTCCAGAGAGCCGGACACGGAGCAATGGCTTCAAACTTCAGGGAACGAGATTCCACCTAAACATTAGGAAGAACTTCCTGATGGTAAAAGCAGTTCAACAGCAGAATACGCAACCTGGGAGTGTGGTAGAGTCTCCTTCTTTGAAAGGTTGTAAACAAATGGCCGTCTGTCAGGAATACTTTGCTGATGTCTTCCTGCATGGCAGAATGGGGTTGGACTGGATGGCCCTTGAGGTCTCTCCCAGCTCTATGATTCTAAGTGGTGATGTGGGAACGCGGTTGTTCTAACTCAGCGGTCCTTATACGCATCCCAAGTTCTGACAGGCACTATCAAAGAAGTTTGCAACAACAGAGAAGCTGCTGTCGCCGAAGCTCGTAATCTCGTGGAGTCTCGGGGAGGGAGTGCGGGGAGGTAGGGGAAAAGTGACCGACACCTTTGCTCCAGGAGTTCCAGTTTAGCACAGAGGCTCCAGCTGGGATGAGGCGGCAGGAGGGGGAGGCTGCCTTGCATGAGAAGGCGGGAACAGGGAGCTCATTACTTTTGCTCGGCTACACGTGCTCGCACGCACACAACTGGTCCCGACTGAGGGCCCCTGTGGTGGATTCACAAGGCCTCACACTGGCTCAGCTAGCTGAGCGGGATGAGCGGCTGGCTTTTAAAACATTAGGCCGGGCCAGCTGAGAGGCGTGCCGAATGAGCCGCCCTAAAATGGAGGAAGCTCATGGCATTTGTCTCGTGCGTGCTGCTAGGCCGAGACTCTCTGGCCATTTCTGCACTAGCCTGTTGTAGCGCTATTATTCCACTTTCAACAGCCTATGGAATCCTCGGGTTTGCAGTTTCGGGAGGGGCCTTTGAGGGAAGGGCTGTATGAAAATCTCCAGGTCACCTAGAAGAACAGCATCTTGCTACAGTTTGCAAAGCTTGGTTGTTTGTTGCTGAAATTTGCAAAGGCTTGGGGAGGGAGGTTCTATGTGTTGACTTAGGCCCTTTCCACATGTGTGGGTGTGGGGGAAACGGGCGAAAACGCCCAAAAACGGAGCTTACCGGCAGCCGGGTAAGTCCGTCGCGACGCGGAGCAGCGCGAGCTCGCCGCTCCGCAGTCCTCCGGCGTCCCAAACGGCGGCTTCCGGTTGGTGGAGGCTCTCCGTCAACCGGAGAAGCTCGCCGGCTGGAAGCCCGCCCCCCGCAGATCTGCAAGCACGTACTTGCGCGCGCCTGCAAATCCACGTTGGAGCTGGGCGACGGAGCGGCGCGGGGCTGCGCGCCCCGTGCTTTTTAAAAACCTCGAAAAAGAGGTTTTTAAAAAACACGCGGCGCGGCTAGTTCCGGCCGCTCCTGAGTGGATTCTGGTGTGGAACTACAAAAAGTAGTGCACGCCAGTCCACTCTACGGCGTAGAAGACCTCCGTGAGAGGTCGCTCTGCACCGTTACAGAAGCCCCGTGTGGAAATGGCCTTAGTTAACGTCTTCATTTGCTCCCTGTCTTTGTGGCACCAGGGCTCACCTTCCACTCTGCTCTGCATCAACTTTCTGGTAGAAGTAAACAGACTAGATTCAGTGTTCCTTATTTTCCTAATTCCCTGCTAATCCCCTCCTTTCCCCTTGATGTGGCAACCGTCCTTTGAGCTAAGAGTTCTGTCTTAATTTCCCTACAGGAAAATATGAGCCACTGTGGCTGGTACTTAATGCATAAGGCTTAATGACATCACCAGGAGCCATCCCTGTGTCTCAGGTTTGGGTCCAGAAACCACGGGGCCTGGAATAATCCTGAACTGGAAACCGTAGCCAATGAAGAGGAGAGCAGAGGCCACGTGAAGCCAATGTATGCTGAAAGCCCCAAAGCTTAGTTCCAGATAGGACTTCCCAGGCCACACACCAGAGCTCAGTTCCACAGGCTTTAAAGAAACAGGCTCTCATTTCTTACTTGTTGTCAGTGACCAGCAGGAGCGGTGGAAGAAATTTCTAGGCTGATGGAAATGCATTCCACTCTTGCGGGCCACAGAGTTTCCCTATACTCCCTTTTAAGTTGCCGCCCCTAAGCATAAAAATGAAAAAAAGACAGGGGAGAAAAGGATTTGGCAAAACCTTCAAGACAAACTGATTTATTTCAGCATCAGCTTCCATCAATTTCAGTCAGCTTCTTCAGATGCATTCTATCATTTACGGTGTATCAGAGGAACACGGCTATTTTGTTGAAAAATCCATGAAGAATGCGGCTCATGCAAAGGGAGGGCTCGGTGTGACGCCAGCAGGCAGCTGGCATGTCAATGGGAGTGGTGGATCTGCTCTGGATTTAAGTCCAGTTTTTAAAGGCACTGTCCAAGGTGCTGAACCCTCAGATAGCTCCTTTTGAGTTTGGATGGAAAACGTGGAGTGGGCTCATCATCCCACTGACATGGGAGCTACTGGTCAACACTGGTTGAGTGATGGCTTCTGCTTTTCAAGGACCCCCCTCCAGCGCACCCACGCCTTCCCCTGAGCCAATGAGGAGGGCAAGCGTATGAGTTGTGTGAAGGTGTAACTCCTCTTCTGACACCTCCCAAGCTAATGAACACACCCTGTTCTCTACGTCATTGCTCATAAAGCTTGGTGGCTTCTAGATCTCCGATCAACTTGGATACTCTTCTCTGCACACACTGCAGCTTGTCAATATCCTTCTTGAGAACTATGCTGCCCAGAAGTGGCCTCTCACTGAAGGATTTCAACCAAGACAGCTGAGAGGAGGCTGGTATTTGCAGTCCAAAAAAGGACCATTTCCCCAAATTCTTCCTCTAATGCCAGGCAGACAGAGATAACAATGTTATGACCAAGGAGGATTGTAGGCAACCGGTCAAAATGAGAGCGAGTGTGACAAATGGTGAGGCAGGGTTGAAAAGGCATTGAGGAATGTGGCATGCTTTATGGACACTTCTCCTTACACACAAATCTGTTTTCTACTACAGACTTAAACTAGTTGAATAGCCATTGCCGCTCCTGAAAGAACAGCAGTTTCAAGAGATTCTTCTGGGATTCTCTGTTGCAGGGGTGGGAATCAGTTATTCAACTGCAACTCCCACAAGCCCCAGCCAGCACAGTCAATGGTAAGGCATGCTGGGAGTTGCAGTCCAACAACAGCCCTCCATGAAACAACAATTCCCAGGATGCAGGAACTGTGATAGCTGAGAAATTGTGCTCCTTGCCAGTTTTACCCCAGGTCCTCAATAACACACTTGTTACATGAAACCTGAGATCTGGGGTTTGGAAATGAGGTGAACCTTCAAGATGTTGCACTTTACACTTACATCAAGGAAGAAAATAGCAATTAAATATACACCAAGGTTTAAATCGAGAGATAAAGAGTGGTGTAGTGCTTTGAACATTGGACTATGGCCTGGAGACCAGGGTTTGAATGCCCACTCCGCCATGGAAACCCATTGGGTGACCTTCAGCAAGTCACACTCTCTCAGCCTTGGAGAACGGCAAAGGTCACTCCCCCTGAGAAAAATATTGCCAAGAAAACCCTGTGATAGCTTCACCGTAGGGTCACCATCAGCGAGAAATGACTTGAAAGCACATAACAACAAGAGCAAAGCTTAAATCAAGAGCCGCTGTATGTAGTAGTTTGAGTGTTGGATCAGGACTCCGAGGGACCCAGGTTGCAATCTCTGCTCCGCCATGGAAACCTACCAGGTGACCTTGGACAAGTCATGCTCTCTCAGCCTCAGAGTAAGGTAGTGGTGGCAAATCTCTCTTGCATAAATCATTATGATGAGTTGCCCTAAGTCAGAGTGAACTTGAAGGCACATAACAACGATAACATTGTTATACGATTGCCAGCTATCAGACTCACAGGGACCCAGAGTGACTTGGAGGTTTGAGTGTTGGACAAGGATTCTGGGGGACCTGACTTGGCCATGGTAACCCACTGGATGACCTGGGGCAAGTCACACTCTCTTAGCCTCAGAGGAAGGTCACAGCAACCCCCCTCTAAACAAAACATGCCGAGACAACTCGGTGACAGGTTGCCTGAGGGTTACCGTGAGTCGGAAACAACTTGAAGACACACAACAGCGAAGGCTTAAATCAAAAGGCTTTGCTTAAGATCTAATGTCAACCGAGCTCTGCTTATTCTTCTTCACCTCCCATGTAACATCTGCCTCTTTGCTGCCTGAGTGCCCCACTGCTCAGTGGTTAATGGAGGGTGGAGCCACCAAGCAGCATCCAGCTGCATTTCTGCATGAAAATGGCAGCATCCTCTCTCACATGCAATGACAACAGAAAGAAGACATCAGCAATTTCCGCACGAGACTGTTTTAGCGCTATTAATTCACTTTCGACATCCTATGGAATCCTGGGGTTTGCAGTTTCGGGAGGGGCCGGCCGGCCCCTCCCGAAACTGCAAACCCCAGGATTCCATAGGATGTCGAAAGTGAAATAATAGCGCTATAACAGTCTCGTGTGGAAATGGCCATCATCTTCCAGATAGGAAGAAGATTCCTGCTTCTTTGTGCATCTGTATAAAAAGGCAAGAGACAGATGAGATCTGACCTTAACAGATTAGAGAGCTGGGCTAAAACTAGAAAAATGAATTTCAACAGAGAGAAAGGTACTAAATTTGGGCAGAAAATAATGAAATGCACAGATATAGCATGGGTCACACCTGGCTTGATCACAGTACATGTGAAGGGGATCTAGGAGTCTTAGTAGAGCACAAGCTGAACATGAGTCAATAGTGTGATGCAGCAGCTAAGAAAGCCAATCTGATTCTAGTCTGCATCAATAGGAGTATAGTGTCTAGGTCACAGGAAGGAATGGTAGCACTCTATTCTGCTTTGGTCAGACCCAGCCTGGAATAGTGTGGAAAAGAGTTGAAGGCACGCGAGAAAAACAACAAGAAAAAAGACATCCAAGGAGGTCAAGGGCAATAAAAACAGCCTGGGTGGATGATGACCCATTGCCCACCCCTTCTTTAAGACACGAGCGGGCAACTGTGGCTCTTTGGGTGCTTTGGGCTTACAATTTGCATCAGCAATAGCCACCACAGCCAGTGATGGGGAATGATGGGAAATGCAACCCCTAAATATCCAGACCTTCACACATAGCTCACCCATAAATGTGATGGATGTGTCAGCCAAGAAAGCCAACGCGATTCTTGGTTGCATCAATAGGAGTATGGTATCTAGATCAAGGGAGGTAATGGTACCACTCTATTCTGCTTTGGCTAGACCTCACCTGGAATACCGTGTCCGGTTCTGGGCACCACAGTTCAGGAAGGATATGGACCAGCTGGAATGTTCCAGAGGAGGGTGACCAAAATGGTAAGGGGTCTGGAAACCATGCCTGCTGGGGAGCGGCTTAGTGAGCTGAGTATGTTTAGCTTGGAGAAGAGAAGATTGATTAAAAGGCAATGGCTATGTTGAAATATTTGAAAGGATGCCGTATGGAAGATGGAGCAAGCTTGTTTTCTGCTGCTCCAGAGACTAGGAATGCAATGGCTTCAAACTTCAGGAAAAGAGATTCCATCTAAACGTCGGGAAGAACTTCCGGATGGTAAGAGCAGTTCAACAGTGAAATACGCTGCTATGAGTGTGGTGGCAGCTCCTTCTTTGGAGGTTTGCAAACAGAGGCTGAACGGCCATCTCGTCAGGAGAGCTTTGACGGTGTTTTCCAGCATGGCAGAATGAGGTTGGACTGTATAGCCCTCGTGGTCTCTCCCAGCTCTATGATTCTATGACCTGTCATAAAGCAATTCTGCTACAAATCAGGAAACCTCTAATTTCAGTCTCTTCCCTGCTGTGAATTGACCGGTTGGCTTTAGAGAAGCTGTTCTCTCCCAGCTTCTGTTTTTCTGGCTGAACGCGGGGGATCGGCTACCGGTACATTTTTGTGCCACCTTAAAAGACTGACAAGTTTTCTTTCCCATAAGCTGCCGCCTATTCTGTGAGATCCATGAAGTGTTTGTTGACAGACATTTATATTCACGTGCGGAGCGGGGAGATGGATGTGAGGGAACTGAAATGCAAAAGGAACAAACATTGATCCTTATCTGGCAAACGCTATTGAGAGGTATGCTGGGATGACCCCGTCACTGCTAACAAACAGTAGTTTGGTGGTGACCCAGGGTCATCCCAGGACGCTCCCAACGGCATTTGGAGGCCAAGTGAAACACCATGTTGTTCTGGCAAGTCTCCTTGAAGGATATTTACATTTTGTCATTTACTGGAGTCCTGTCTATTCTTTCTCTCAACAAGGGTGCATTTTATATTTTTACACCAGATTTTTAAGAACTGGATTTCATTTTTTTTTTTTTAAAAAAGAAGGTCCTGCTTTAATTATGTTCATTGGCAACCTCAGGTGATTAGACAAAGGCCAAATACCCTGTAGGCATCAGATCCCATCTGTTCTTGGAAAGCTAAGCAGGGTCAGGCCTGGTTAGTAATCAGATGGGAACTGCCCAGGAATACCGGATAGTGTAGGCCAGAGCTTTCCAAGGTTTTCACGTCGGTGACACACTTTTTAGACATGCACCATTTCACGACACAGTAATTCAGTTTTACTAGCAAACCGGAGGTTAAACTAATAAGAGATACAGACACATGTGGTAACAACAAAATGTAGGGGGATGCAACGTATCTTATGAAAACCTTTCATATATTTTTAAAAATATACGATTTATAAATAATAACATACATTTCCAAGATTGTAGGTGACACGCCTGCACACTTCTGGCGACGCACTAATGTGTCACGGCACCCCATCTGGAAAGCCCTGCTGTGGGCTATATTCAGAGGAAGGAACTGGCAAAACCACCCCTCGAGTATTCCCTGCTGAAGGATGCCCTCTGAAGATCACGGGGCCCCCATAAGTTTACAGGCAACTTGAAGGCACACAGACACACAGAAGGCTACTGGGAAGTAGTGGTCCGAAAACTAAAACGGGCTTCTGGGACGGCAGGGTTCAAATCGCCATTCTACTCAAGAAACCCACAGGGTGACATGGGACCAGTCACACTTTCTCAGCCTCCAATAAAGACCAAGGCAAGCCTCCGAAAAACGATCTTGCCAAGAAAATCCTGTTATAGGGTCACCGCAAGTGCGAGCTCACTTGAAGACGTACGGACAACGCAGAAATGAGGTCTCTTTGTCATGATGGCCACGGGCTCCCTCGCCCCCTATGCCAGGCACAATACAAAGTACTAGGGATTATGAAAGGGAAAGGGGCTGTTGCCCCACGGCCGGCTTGTGCGCTTCTCCTGGACGTGTGGCTGGCTCTTGTGGCAACCAAACGCTGAGCTAGGCCATTTCCATACTACACTCTTATAACACGATTATTCCACTTTCAACATCCTATGGAATCCTGGGGTTTGCAGTTTTGGGAGGGGCCGGCCGGCCCCTCCCAAAACTGCAAACCCCAGGATTCCATAGGATGTTGAAAGTGGAATAACTGCGCTATAGGAGTGCAGTGCGGAAATGGCCCTAGAGAGGCTCTGGATCCAAGTCGGCCATTCTATTTTGATGTCCTGCCGATGGAACAGAAGGTCAAGGTAATCATTATTGTTAAAGAAAAGAGAAAAAAAAGGACCAGCAAGAAGTTGTTTGTTTTGTAGACACCAGGGAACAAAGGTTTTCTGGTGGCACACCAGATGACTGTAGGAGTTTGTTGCAATAAAAACAACATTCCTGTGGCGTCTTACAGACCAACACTTTTTTTGGAGCACAAGCTTTCATGGGCTTTAGTCTCCTTCCTCACATGCAACTGACGAGCTTTTGAGGGAGCTTACACCCAACACCATTTGCTCGTCTTTAAGGTGCAGCAGGACTTCTTTGTTTTCGTACGGGAACTGTCTCTCTAAAATTATTTCCCACATTGTCTGATCAGTCCACACGTCGCAGATATCCAGGGATCGACTTCAACCCGGCGATGTGCAAGCTGAAGCAGAGGAGGAAACTGCTGCCAAGTTTAAAGATTCAAAGCTATGCCAGGATAGTCGCGGGTCTCATTTAGTATACCGCCAAATCCTTTTAACTTCCTTTGTAAAAATGCATTTTCTTTTCCAGACATCAGAGCATACAAAGACACCTCTTCCAGGTTTGCGTTTTTTCCCGCCCCTTTAACCAAAGAGGTCTGATTGCTGTTTAAATAGCCTTCACCGCAAGGCTGGACCCAGGTCAGACTTGTGGAGGGGAACTACCATTTCTACAGTCCTGAGACTCGTTGAGCATTGTTGGAACACGATGGCCGTTTTCACACTAGACTGCGACAGCGCTATTTTTCCACTTTTGACATCCTATGGAATCCTGGGGTTTGCTGTTTAGAGAGGGGCCTTTAGAATTCTCAGCCGGAGAGCTCTGAATAGGCCGGCTGCTATGGGGATGAGGCCTAGCAGCAAGGAGGAGGGCACCATATTCCCTCAGGAACCCAACCTCTGTATGTTAATAACTCTGGATACAGATTGGATTGGGGTATATGGGGAACAGTTACACGTTCCGGACAAGACACTGTGGGGAATTAGCACCACAGGATCTCAAATCTTTCTAACGAGTATTACCTGCGAGAAAATAAAATCCCGGGAGACGCCAGATGTATAACCTAGTCTCTTATAAGCGGTTGCTTTAACCTCCCCTCTCCTAGTAAAACTGCATTACTGTGTTGTGAAACGATGCATGTCTAAGAAGCGCGTCACCCACATGAAAAGTTTAGAAAGCCCTGCACTTAGGGGCTTACCCTCCCCTTCAACGCTCCCTTGCACTCCTTTCCCAAATATATTTCTACATTTTAGTCCAGGAATTGCCAACATCTGTGGGAGTGGAACGGGGTCTGCGCCCCTCTCCTCCGCGACCCACCCGCCCCAACCCCCGCAGCTGCGTCCTCTGCAAACCAGCAGCTCCGCTCCGCCCCTTTGTTCCAACACGGCGGAATCCGGGTTTTCCTTCCAGCCCTTTCTCCGGGCGATGACGCGAGCTCCCGCCTCGCTTGGCCCCGCCCCTCGCCCGGTTCCCGCCCTTTCCCCCTCCCTCCTCCCCCCGCCTCTCTCGCGAGCGCCCTCCCCGCGGCCGCCATTTCGCGGCTCTCGGCAGGCGCTTCCCGCCAAAAGCTCCACATCATGGACGCCCCGACGTCAGCGTGGTCGGAAACAAAGAGGGCGGATGGAGCCGCCGCCGCCGCTCGCGTGCCGCGCCGAAGGCATCCTCGGGCCGCTGGGAGACGGCGCTCGTGGTTTTTTTTTTAAATTTCATGATTCATATATTGATTTATTTATTGGGCACTCGCGTTTCTGGAAGGCGCGCAGCTGGCAAGGAGGAAAAGGGAAGGCAGATAAACTGGAGCACCGTCACGTGTATATTTAAAGCCCGCCTCAGTCGGTGGCTGCGTTTACTCTGAAGTAAAAAATAATTTTTTTTTTTCAAAAAATGTAGGAGCTGCAAGTTTGTGGAATTGCAGCCTTTGGGGCGCAACTCTGGCTTTTGTCCTTCACTGTTTGAAGCGCCTTTGTTTTTGGCTTCTTGTGCAAAAATCTCTTCAGCGCAGCCAGAAACTTAGGGTTAATCCTGGCCATTCAGGCCCTTGGCAAGAAGAGGAGTTAGGTAGGCCTAGTTTTATGCCCACCAATCGTTTAAGAGGATTTTTTTTCCCCTCCAGCATGAGGACATTTCTTAAACATGTGCAGAGTGCCTTCCCTTTGTGTGAAGGAAGCAAGATAATAAGAGATGCCGTACAGACTTGCACCTGGAAGCTGTCTGTGCAAATGTTAGTTTGCATTTGAAGCGCCCTAGTCTAACCTATACAAGTCAAAGTTTGTCTGTTTCTCTGTGTCTGGCAAAGACGTCATATGATTGGCTGCCTGAGAAGAACCTATGGAATCCTGGGATTTGCAGTTTAGGGAGGGGCCTTTAAAATTCTCACCCAGAGAGCTTTTGGGCTTCAGTCGACTGAGTCTACCTTGAATAGGCTGGTTGCTATGCAGATGAGGCCCAGCAGCAAGGAGGAGGGCAATACATTCCCTCAGGAACCCAACTTTATGTTAATAACTCTGAATATAGATTGGATTGGGGAGTATGGGGAAAAGTTAGAGGTACTGGACAAGACAGTTTGGGCAATTAGAGACACGGGGTCTCAAATCTTTATAACAAGTATTACCTATGAGAAAATAAAATCACGGGGAATGCTGGGCTTATATGCTAGTGTTTTATGTAAGAGAGGACGCTCAGCCAGGTTCAGGAGGGCCTGTTTAATCAAGTTATTATCGTCTTGCCTTTTCAACCAAAATGTGACTCAAGGCAGATTACAGCACAAGAACAATTAACATTTTTGTAATATGGAATGAAGATCCCATGTGCCTCAGAAGGTTCCATGTAACTCTTACAACAACCCTGGAAGGTAGACCTGTAGTATGCTCAGATACCGTTCCCTTGTATTTGCATTATGGGTGCTGAGGCTAAGTGATCTGTGATCAGTTGGGTTCAGAGACAGGAGTCTAGCCAGAGACTATGGTCCTTATGTGCACTTGTTAAGAAGCAAGCCCCATTAAACTTTATGGGACTTCTGAGTAAACCATTTTAGAATTCTACATGCTGGAATGCAGACAGGTTCCAAGTACTTAAGAAATGTTTGCGTGTGTCCATGTACCTTCAAATCACCTCGACTTACGGCAACCCCATGAGTTTCATATGACTTTCTTAACCAAAGAATGTTCAGGAGTAGTTTTGCATTTTATTTATTTATTGCATTTGTATAGCGCCTTTATCCCGGCATGGGATCCAACACAGCTTCTGGAGCAGTCAATTTAAAATATTTACAATAAAATTTAACAACAGTTGAAATCAACCATGTGGAAACAGTATAAAATCTTTTTAAGAAATACAAAGGTTAAAAAAAAGATATCCGGGTACATATAAAAAACTTTCCTGCTCACACTGGCAAAACAGGTCTTGCCAGTTCCCCTGAATACAGCCGACAGCACCCGATACTTGTTGGCGGTCTCTTGTCCAAGTACTAACCCTCCTTAGCTTCCAAGATAGAGGAGTTCTGGTACCTCTGGGTATTTAGGCTCTTATATGATGATTGCTGTAGGGTGAATCTAAGTTTCCCAGGGGTATATATTCTGTAAGTGAATTTAGAAATGCTCTCTGTGTTTTTGTTCCACCACACGAGAATAAGGAATTCTAGAAATTTGCAGGGTTCTGCACAGATAATATTAGAGAGAGACTACAGGACTTTGGGACTTTTCCTTCTGGAGCTTAATGTCCAACATAAAAGTTCTGCACCTTGAACCTGATCAGCATTTGCTCAGTTTAGAATATTAATTCCGCTTATTCAAAAAGATGTGTGCGTCTGCCTGTGTAAGAATGCAGAGCCTGCCATTTTTAATGATCCTGTGGAAGTGACTCAACAGCGATGTGGCAAAGGCATTCTGTGCATGCTCAGAGCAGCTCTTTCTCTGTGACTTTAGTTCACATTATGTTCCATAAACTATAGCACAATTGGTAGGATGGCACTTGCATGTTAATAAGGGGGTCAGGATGGGGAATTAAGTTCCCTTTATTTGCTGGGGGTGGACTTGAAGCACTTTCCTTGCCCCTCTCCCTTTTAGTCCAGACAGTGTACAGCTGCCTGCAGAATCCAATATGGGCTTTAAGGGAAGGAAGTGTTCCTTCTTTTCTGGCTGGGGCACTGGATGCCGAGGAATTAGAGGTATCCTAAGAGGTGCTGGGATTTGAAGCCTTGTAGTCCTCTGTCTGGATTCAGTGGAAGGAAACTCCACTCATGCTCAGGAACACCTTTTTTTCCTTTTCAAATAAAAAATTCCATTGATGTGTGGGAAAGGGGGAGTTTGCACGAAGGGAAGGAAAAGGAAAGGGATGATTGTTGAACCCATGACATCACTAACACCACACTCTAGGCCAGGAATACTCCAGTTTTTTCCCTGCCCAGTCCATTGAGAGGGCTGAAAGAAGATGTCCACTTATCACAACAGAGCATGTGAACAACTAAGTTGAAAAATGGAGACAGAGTTCGACACTATCAATTGCTGAAATAAATGTTAGACTGCTATCTAATCCCTCTTTGGAAACGGCGTAATTCTTTGGCACAAGTGATTTCCTTGTTGCAGGGAGTTTCACAACGCAACATTCCTAAAGTACTTACTTCTATAAGTGTTTTGGCAATATTTGGAATGGAGAGCGTTCAAGCTATAGAAAGGTGCATTTTGTCTAGAAAATAGTGCATATCTTTTTATCTTTGTAACTGAGATTTCCTACCTCCAACGAACACAAAATGCTTTCATTGGGCTACAATCAGCAAGCTTTACCTGTATAGCACCTTGAAGTTTTTCCAGATGTAACAGTACAGAGACTCCTTGAGAAATTCAGTGTTCTCTGCCTAAGAAAGGAGTAGCTAGCTTCACACAGGACAGAGAGAGCTGGATCTCAAAGGAAGTTGCTAATGGAGCTGAAATTTTATTACTTGTCTTTTATTGCCCTTTGTCCCTGGTTCTCACATGGTCAAGAAGTAGGGTGCCTCTGCCTGCGCTGAAATCTCTCAATAACATGTTAACTGACAACAGTTAACATCTGAGACAGAATGACGATAACAACGTTGTCTTTTGCTTCTGTATGATTTTTAACATCTTCTAACACTGGCTGATGAAAAAGCCAGTGAAGCTTCAAAAAGCTTGCATAAGATATTCTGTATTTTTGAGTTGGGTAAATAAACGTATTGCTGGATTTTGTTGTATTTAACAGAGTTTATGTTACTGATAACTGAATCAAAATATTTAGCAGGAACAACAAAATATATAAACCAACTGGTTTAACAACAAAAGCACAGATGAGCATTCAGAACTAATATTTGCCCCCCTTTTTTTTTTCAAAATATTGCTCCCTTTCTGGGATTTCTTCTGAAATCTTCTGTCTCTGAGTAATCTGGACCTCTCTACTGCTGTATTTTCTCCAATCTCTGACAGCCATAATAATTCCCATTTGAATGCCAGTCCATCCTGGCCTCTCCCATGTAAGGGTCACTAAATAGCAAAACGAAGTGAGAATCAGTGAATCAGGGCTTATGAAGCTGTTTGGATAAAATGGGCCACCACCATTGTCCACCCCCATTTTAATAAAAAATCAAGCACTTCCTGCTATTCTCAGAGCACAGTATATAGGGACCTTGGGTAGGTCACAACTATTACAGCCTCAGAGAAAAACAAAGGCAAATCCCTTCCTGAACAAATCTTGCCAAGAAAAAATAGGGTCACCATAAGTTGGAAATGACTTGAAGGCACAGAACAACCAGCATATAGTAGACCTTCCAGACCTAACATGCCAGAGACTTTCCCAAAAGATGACAGACACCTAAAAGATAAGAAATGGGCCAGGAAAGCTAATCTAGGCTGAGTTCCAAGGTACATAGGGTGGGCCTTTGCCTATATTGGCCAGAATCCTGCTGGTGACAAACGCCGGTGTAACCAGATACAACAGCATGTGCATCTTTTTTGACATTCAGTGTTCCTCTATCTCAGGATTACCCCAGGGTTAGATTTTTCTTCAGGGGGAGAGTGGGGATTCCCAATGGAAGAACACCATTTTAAAAATTGTGTGTGCAGTATATATTTTCCTCATTATTTAGACATGGTGTTTAATTGTGGTGGATGCTCGATTTATCAAGCTTAATGACATCACTGGGACTGCCCCTTGTAACATCATCCTTGTAACATCGCCAGGGCCCACCTCTTGTGACATCACGAGAAGTTAGCCTTAGGTCTCAGTTTTGGCCCTGAAATCTCAGGGGCTGCAATACTCTTGATCTCTTGCAAGATGTGCCTGCCGTCTTCTTGTGCAGTGCCTCTCCACCACACACACACATATAGGGCAGCTTCAGAGCATGGACATGTATACTGACATCCATCCTGTGCCTCAAGGACAGTGGGCAGAAACAGCCACAGCAGAGGCATATCTAGGGTGGGGTAAGTGGGAGGCGTGCCCTGGGCGCCAACGCCAGGGGGTGCAAAAAAGCTGAAACCCCTTCCACCTGGACCTGGCCCCCCGCTGCCCCCACCACCCTCGCCAGAGTCTTCCTCAGCCCCAGGGCAGCAGCGGTGGGAGAAGCAGCACCATGCATGCCCTTGGCACTGTTGAATCTAGATATGCCACAGCCCTCTCAGATCTCCGGTGCGCACTGGAGATCCGGGAAAGGACATGTTCTCTCTTCTCCAGGATGTACAAGTGCATCCGGGGAGTTTCTGGAAAAGCGCTTCCCACCATTAAATGGCTGTGGGAGCTATTCTCTGACACACAGAAACTGCCTTGTGCCGGATGGGGCAGAAGAAAGACCCTGTGACAGCATGCTTACATGTACAGCGTTGTACTGAATGAGCGTGAGGTAACATTGCAACTGTTTATTACTATGATTGTTATTTTTCCGTTCCGCCGTTTCAGCATTGCCAAATTACCGGAGCATGGAAGCTCACAGCTTGACCCTGGGCAAATCATGCTCTGCTGGCCTCAAAGGAAGGCAACGGCAAACACCCCTGAACAAATTTTGCCTAGAAAAATCTCATGATAGGTTTCCCTTAGGATTGTCATAAATCAGAAACTACTTGAAGTCACACAAGAACAACAAGTGGAGAGTGACCCCATGAATCCAGTCATCCACCTCAGGTGTGTTAAAACACCCAGCTTTTATCTGAGCAGAGAGGAAGGTTTTGCCTGCCTTCAGGTCTTGATCGCTGGACCCCTTACCCTGACAAGAACCTCACATGCAAAGTTTTGTTCTGCCCCAGAACAATCTGTAAGTAGAAAACTATTTACACATTGTTAGCATCTTTGTGTAGAGATCTCCCACAAATAATATAATGGAAAGGAGAATTTCTGCTAGTACAATTTCTCCAGTTACCCCCTTCACTTTCAGTCTCTTATGGATGTGCACACACACAAACACAGAGGCTGAGCAAGCAGCACCCACTAAGCTTACCCCTTTGATGAAAAGGCATGCATGAACACTGAGAGCATAAAACAACAGTATTCACACTTTTTTCCTGCTCACACTGTTTTTATAGCCTATTCTGGCTGTTCGCCAGGAGGAATAACATTCTGGCAGGGCCTATAAAATTCCGGCTGCTTGGCAACCCTACCACCTACTGGTTGCTAATGTTATTAATACTAACTGTTCCCCATAGAAGTAGAACGAATGCATTTTGTGTTGCATTGTTGTTTGTTGTCACCACAGGACAGAGCATCACGCTACTTCTAGGCTGCAGTTGCTCAAGAGTAGCGTTTTGAGAGGTGCGCATGATGTATGGTGTGATTAAAGAGGTGTGTATCTCAGTAGCTCTCACGGTGTTGCAAAGGATGCTATGGAGTTGGGACTGATGTAAAATCTTAGCATATGACATGTGATCCAAAGATGTGCCACAGCATCCTCTACATGCAAACAGACTTGTGCAGATGACAAAAATATGTGTTCAATATTGAGAATATCTAGATAAATGTGGTACGGGAGATTTACTTGATAATAAGATCTGGGATGTTAAATCATGCTCTGTTTATTGATTATGACAGAGGAAAAAAAAGAGGGAAAGAAAAGAAACCCTGAATTAAAATATATTTCGGCTAATACTGGGTTAATTTGGTGTTAAGGATCTGGAATAAAACTCACAGCGATGTTTGTAGAAGTATAGTTATAAACGGGAACAAATGAATATACTATATTTTGGTTGGAAATGATGGAAGATCAAGAAAATGCAATGAACTTTTACTTATAAACACAGATGAATGGTTGTCTCTTTTTTTGCTTGTTTTTTATTTTGAATGTGTGTGTGTGTGTGTGTGTGTGTGTGTATAAATAAATAAAAATAATAAAAAAAATATTGAGAATATCTATTCAGCACATGAGTGGGAATGAGTCATGCTTATTTAGAGCCTACCTCCAAACTTCTCAAGTCAGTCCTCAACAGAGGCCCTGCAGCATGATCCCACCACCTCGAGGGGCTGTTGTGGCCGCGTGCCTTCAAGTCACTTCCAACATATGGAGACCCTGAGGCAAACCTATCACAGGGTTTTCTTGGAAAGATTTCTTCAGAGAGGATTTGACTTTGCCTTCCTCTGAGTCTGAAAGAGTGTGACTTGCCCATGGTCACTCAGTGAATTTCCATGGCTGACTGAGGATTCGAACCCAGATCTCCATAGTCCAGTGCACAAACCGCTCTCCCTGAAAAGCCAGGTTAGCTAAATTACATGAGAATTGGACTTCAGTAGATTCCTGCACTCGTAATGGGTTGTACTAGATGAGTCTTATGGGTCCCTTCCATCTCCATAGAGTCTACTCTCAGAAACAATTAGCATTGAATTCACTCCATTTGGATTCTCCCTATTATGATTCTTTGTAGCATCATTATGGGCCTTTCCGCACTACAGTGTTGTAGTGCTATTATTCCACTTTCAACATCCTACAGAATCCTGGGGTTTGCAGCTTAGGGAGGGGCCTTTAGAATTCTCAGCCAGGGAGTTCTTTGGCCTGAGGAAACTACAAGCCCCAGAGTTCCACAGGAGGTTGAAAGTGCAATAATAGCACTATAACAGTGTCAGGCGGAAGGCCCCTTGACTGTGGGACTTCCTGCCTCAGAAATCAGATTGTCTCCATTTCTGTTGAGCTTTCAGCAGGGGACCAGGACTGTATTGTTTCCTATGCCTTTCATTCCTTAAAACCAGTTCTTATACCTCTTTTTATAAAATTTGTTCTTAGAGACTATTGGCTTTGGCTTTTTAAAAAATGGAATCTCTTTCCAAAGAGTGTTTTATTGTGCAAAGCCTTAGGAACACTGGTAGGCTGAGTAGCAAGAAGAAAATATTTAAATATACAAAGAAATGGCTGTATTCATCTGTGATGAGAACTATGTGCCCATACAGATGTTGTTGAGAACCAGCGTGATGTGGGCCATTTCCACACAAGACTGTTATAGCGCTATGATTCCACTTCCAACATCCTATGGAATCCTGGGGTTTGCAGTTTCGGGAGGGGCTGGGTGGCCCCTGTGAAACTGCAAACCCCAGGATTCCATTGGATGTTGAAAGTGGAATCATAGCGCTATAACAGTCTAGTGCGGAAATGGTTGTAGTGTTGGATTATGACCCCGGAGATCAGGGTTCAGTTCCCCACTCAGCCATGGAAACCCACTGAGCACATCACACACTCTCAGCCCCAGAAAACCCTGTGATGGGTTTACCTTAGGGTCTCCATAAGCTGGAAACAACTTGAAGGCACACAACAACAGCAGTAATAGATGTTATTGGACTGCATCTTCCAGCATTCCTTACTTTCTATAGAAGTTGTTGCTGTTCCAGGTGAAACTATTAATGTGATGTTGAAAATGCTAAAATAGTCGTAGAATACAGTGAAATAGATAATTACACGTGAACAAAGAAAAGGGCTGCTTATGAATGTCAGAAGAGAGTTCAGGGCACAATGTTAGTTAACAACCTGAAACGCAGATTACATGTGTATTGAAAACTGATCTACCCTCCTCTAGCTCTACTTGGTTATTGCCTTGCCCTTTGTTTTTAAGTTATTATTATAGTGGCCTTTCTTCAGGACTTTTTGAGAGAAAATGCTGTTCTTTTTGTCTGTGTTGCAAAATGTGCTCTCTGTATACCTGCAGCTCCATTCCCCGGAGCTCAGGGAACAGGTATTTGGCCAACCGGCAGAGCCAAAGGGCATTTTGCATGGGTGTGGTGGAAGAGGGAGCATAAAGAGAACTTGTGTCTGTTGGGTGAAACCTCTCCAGCCTCAGGGGAGTCTTTTGGAAGAGTTTGTTAGGTTAAGACTGTTGGGTCTGTTGGGGCCAGGCTCTTTGTTTGTGTGAGCTGGTAGGAGGCTTGCTTGTGTGTTTGTTAGTGTGTTACCCTGATTTCTGGGGTCCCTTGGAGGACACCTCACTGGGCTCCACATGATGGACAGTGGAAACTAGCCAGAGCAATAGCAATGCGAGAGGCAGGGTAACCTAGCGGGGTCTTTTCTACCCAGTTTTTATGGGGTCAAGCCAAGCCAAAAACCAAACAAAAATGTCCAGTAAATGATTTTATTGAAAGAAAGTCTCACGCACCAACGCAATCACTCACACACTCACTCAAGACCTATTAAGAAGGAAAAGAGAGGAAACTGGATAGGGGAATATTGAAGGGGTTGTAGCTGGGGTAATACTGCATCTTTTCCTGAAGTCCTTGGTCCGGGAAAAACAGTGGAGAAGTGGGGCTCAGCACAGAGAGGGCTGAGAGGATTGCTCAACGGACAGAGAAACGGTCAGCTGGGATGACCGGGAGTGATCCAAAGAACCATTCAAAAACTGGGACTGTTTGTAGGGGGAAAAGTACCTGGGGGACTAATCCTTTCCCGGGGAGAACAATGGGTGTTCCAATGAGAAAGAAGCTCCACAGTGGTAATTTCCTTTGCATGATGAGATTACGAGGTGTTGCCAAAGTCTCAGGATCTTTGGCTGCATTTGGTTGTGGGGTGACCATGTAAATGGTCCTCGCCTGATAGGATATTTGTTCAACTTGGGGCAAACACGCTAATCCCCTCAAGTCGGCTTCTCGGGGTTGAGGACCCTTTGTTTATTGTGGGTTTACACATCTTGAGGTCTCCTGGGGCTACGTGACTGGGGATTTGACTGGCCTGACCTGGTTTTTGATCTTTGACCATTGCTGCCTACGTGCCCATCTGGGTGACCTCTCAGGCACATTGAATCATATTTTAATATCAAAATTGTAGACCCCGGGCTAGGGTTTTTCCACTGGAGTAACAAGTGTTTTGTATATAGGGCCAGGTCCTCAGCCTGAGCACATGGTCTCAGAGGGCCAGGGCATCTGCTGAGAGGAAATGAGTTAGAGACTTGATTGGAGGAAAAGCTAGAAGCCACTAGTCCTCTATATAATTGCAGCCCCAGTCTCTGGAACTTGGCTAACCGGCAAGGCCAGCAGGTGCTTTGCATGGGCATTGAGCAGGGGAGGTTTTTTTTGGGAGGGGGGGGCTGGACTACTGTTTCTGTGTCTACTTAAGAATACTGAATCTGGATAGTGAGGGAGCTGCTGTGGTATGTTTGTCTTTTTGCCAGAGGATGTGGGCAGCTACATCTGCAGCAAGTGCAAGTTGGCTGCCCTGTTGGAAGAGACGGTCCAGCAACTTGAGATCCGTATATCTACTCTTCAACATTTTAGGGGGCAGGAGGTTTTCTTAGACAGAGCAGAGCAGACTGTCCTGGATGAGGAATACATGGGATGTCTCTGAGGAGGAGGTCAGTTCCCAAACACAGGAGGTAGACATTTGGAGGAATGTGACACATAGAAGTAGAAGGACCAGGGAGCATTCTGTGAGTCTGGAGCTACAGAATTGATTCGAAACTCTCTCCTTTAGCAACGATAATGAGAACAGGAAGAAGAGCAACAGTGTCAATCCTCGGGGAATGTGCAGGTGACCTTGGAAGATTCAGCACATGGATTGGCCCCTGCCAATCCCCAGAGGAGATATGTGTTGGTTAGGAGAACAGAAGTTGTGGTCTGTGAGCCTGACAGGATGTCTCAAGAGATGGGCTGTCTCCCTGGGACAAAACCCTTGATGTAGCAGATAAACTGACAAGATTCATTAGGCCCACTGATTGTTACCCCTTCCTTTTGGTCCACCTGGGAACCAATGACACTGCAAGGCATAGCTTTCAGAATATTACAGGGGTCTCTGGGTAGGAAGATGAAGGACCTTGATGCACAGCCTGTCATCCCATCTCTCTTGCCAGTTGAAGGACACGGCTCAGCAAAGGAAAGAAGAATAGTGGAGGTGAACAACTGGCTCCACAGATGGTACCACCAGAAACAATTTGGCTTCTTGGACCATAGTCTGCAGTTTCATGAAGATGGACCTCTGACAAGTGATGGGTTGCACCTCACAGCAGTTGTCAGGAACATTTTTCCTAAGATTCTCAAAATCTGATCAGGACGGCTTTAAACCGAGTTATGAGGTGGAGGGAGACAGCATTCTTGAGAGTAGGAATTCCTCAAGTGCTGGAGATAATAGCCCAAATGTTATGAAGAGAACTAGGCAAATTGTATAAGAACCCAAGAATGGGAGGAAAGAAAATTAAATAAGAAACTAGGAGAAATGACCCAAGGTCTTAAATGTCTCCGTACTAATGCACAGAGCATGGGAAAGAAACAAGATGAACTTGAACTCTTAACACAGCTAAGCAAATATAATAGGCATCACTGAAAGTTAGTAGGATGAATCTCATGACTGGAATGTAGTAACACAGGCATATAAGTAGAGAAATAGACCAAACAGGAAAGGAGGAAGTGTAGCATTATATGTCAAAGATGTTTACACCTGTGAAGAGATCCATTACTTAAATCCTGGAAGCCAGATTGAGAGCATCTGGGGCCATTTCCACATTACACTCTTATAGCGCAATTATTCCACTTTCAACATTCTATGGAATCCTGGAGTTTGCAGTTTAGGTAGGGGCCTGTCAGCCCCTCCCTAAACTGCAAACCCCAGGATTTCATAGGATGTTGAAAGTGGAATAATCACACTATAAGAGTTTAGTGCGGAAATGGCCTGGGTAAAAAGGGGGAGAGAACAGCAATGTCATTGTGGGTGTCTGCTATAGATACCCAAGCCAAATGAGGACTTGAATGATGCCTTCCTGGCACAGATGACCCAACATTCAGAAAGGAGAGATTTAGTAGTAATAGGAGATTTTAACTATCCTGATATTTGTTGGACATCAAAGTCTGCAAAGAATATAAGGTCCTCACTTGCCCTGAAGATAATTTCATTGTCCAGCAAGTAGAAGAGGCAACAAGGAGATCAGCTATTTTAGATCTGAACCTAACCAACAATGAGGACCTGGTTAATGGGGTGGAAGTGGTGGAAGCCTTAGGTGGGATTGATCATCTTCTACTGGAGTTTATTATAAAGCAGAAAAGAGAAGCCAAGCATAGTCAGACAAATATTCTAAGAAAGTTGATTTCAGTAGACTTAGGTAAATACTGGATGTGATCCCATGGCCAGGAATACTAAAAAAAAGAAGGGAGTTCATGGTGGATGGGAGTTCTTTAAAGGTGAGATACTGAAAGCACAATTTCAAACAGTTTCAATGATTTCAGTAAGGCCTTTGACAAAGTCCCCCATGATATTCTTGCAAACAAGCTTGTAACATGTGGGCTAGAAAATGATACTGTTAGGTGGATATGTAATTGGTTGAGTGACCAAACCCAAAGGGTGCTCACTGCTCACCAATGGCTCCTCTTCACCCTGGAGAGAAGTGACTAGTGGAATGCTGGGTATGTATAGCTTGGAGAAGAGAAGGTTAAGAAGTGACATGACAGCCATGTTTACGTATTTGAAAGGATGCCATATGAAAGATGGGGCAACCTTGTTTTCTGCTGCTCTGGAAAGTAGGACATGGAGCAATGGATTCAAACTACAGGAATAGAGGTTCTACCTAAACATTATGAAGAACTTCCTGGTGGTAAAAGCAGTTTAGCAGTGGAATCCACAGCTGCCTGAGAGTGAGACAGAGTCCCCTTCTTTGGAAGTTTTTCAACAGAGACTGGATGGCCATCTGTCAAGGGTACTTTGATTCTGACTGTTTCTGCACTAGACTGTTATAGCGCTATTATTGCACTTGCATCATCCTATGGAATCCTGGGGTTTGCAGTTTTGGGAGGGGCCAGGTCCCGAAACTGCAAACCCCAGGATTCCATAGGATGTTGCAAGTGGAACAATAGCGCTATAACAGTCTAGTGGGAAATGGGCTCTGCACTCCATTCAGTTCCCTCCTTATTTCCCTCTAACCATACATAGTCAGGCTACATATATGTATACATATACATACTCAGTGGGCATGCATGTTTAGTCTTTGTTAGGCTGTTTTTTGATGTTCTCTATCCAAATTAATTATGCTGTCCATTGTAGGTTTTGCCATGCACAGGGAGTAAATGGACAGCCAACCTGGTGCTAGATTGACATCTTCCATTTCTGTTTTTATTTCTCTTGGTGGCTCTAACTTCTATCAAGATCTTGGACATTTTTTTTGATGACAATTCCAAGAATCTCTGCTGTAGTCCAAAAATGTAAGTTTTCCAAGTTCAGCCCATCCTTGGGGACATTTAAAAATAGCTTCTCAGTGTGAAGCAGAAGATGATCCATCACACCGTGGTTCTTTATGCCTTTTATACTGATCTATACATCTCTGTCTTCCTTTTTCCAGCTTCTGCATTCTGTTCCTGCCCTCCACCCAGTTTTCAGTCCTCCACCACCACTCATTACGGGATCATTTCCCCTCCCACTATCCCTTTTATGTTGCAATCTTCTATCCGCTTATGTGGGACTAGTCACTGTTGAACTGTTCTAAGTAGACATGTTTGGATTGTTGGTAACATATTTTTCCTGAAAATTTTTATTATCTAGCAACTTCAGGGTTTCACACCTATTAATCTCTCTCTTGTACAGTGTTTGGCTGTATAAGGATGAGCACAGGAAGATCTGAATTAGTTTTAGTATGTTAGAGGAGAAATACTTATTTTTTTAATGCCTTAGAAGCCACTTGATTCACCTTAGCCCAGTGGTCTTTCTTTGCCACTTGCATGGTGTTCCTCGGCTCTTCTCAGCCATTCATCCTCTCTCCTCATCCACATGCGCCTACCCAGTGCTCTTTCTTACCCACCCAGAAAGCATCAGCCCTACCTGGTGTGTTTTCTCTATCGTGTCTCTGGACCACATGGAACTTCTGATGGGAGATGATTTACAGCACCAGCACAAAATTATCCCCGGAACCGCTGCCTCTGGACACAGTGTCTCAGAGACAAGCATAAACATAGCAGAGCTTCAAACAGCAAAAAGCGTGTGCAGCAGAGTACAACTACAGCATCAGTTCTGACCCCTCTACCCACTGGTTAGTAAACTCATGGACACAGAGTTTGTCATCCAAAAATACCTGGAGGCCTTAATACTCACAGTTGCAGTATATACATCTATACACAGGATACGCAGATCCACAGGCAGAGATTCAGCGCCAGAGTTTCAGGATCAGAGATTCAGAGTCAGAGAGATAGAGGGTCAGAGAGCGAGCAAGCATTCCCGCTCCTCTTTTATACACACCTGTTTCCATGTCATCCCTCAGGGCCATTGGCATGGTGCAACCCCTTGCCATGATTTCACTATCATGACTCACCCCTTTACTCCATGTCCCCTAGGGAATGTGTCATGACTTGCTAAGTCATTCCTCAGGTGTTCCACATGCTCATCAAATGTATTTTCACTGGGGCAAATGTCACTGCATTTTTTATCCGACAACTTCTTCAAGTTCCTCTGGAGAAATGAATATGCTAGATTTGAGAGCAGCTTCCTTATAACTGGTTGGTAAGTCTGTCACCTATTGATTCAAGATGCTAGCACAGAGTGTAGACAGATTGAAATTAAACTTTTTTGATTATTTAAGAAACCAAATAATTCCAAAATGAATACCCCTTCAGGTCCCCATAATACTCAAACAAAATTTCAGGTGCCATGTATTTCATGGACTTGGAATTATGACAGAGACAGACACCGAATTCCTTAGGGGTGGGAATTGTTCAACCCTCTGATATTGGACTCTTGCTCCCAGCAGCCATAGCCAGCATAGTCAATGTTGAGTGATGCTGGGAGCTGCAGCCCATTGACATCTGGAGAGTCACACAATAGCCCCCTTAGTATAGGTAGAAGATTTATAGACGATTAGCTGTGTCAGTGTATTGCAGTAAAACCAACACAGAGGCCATTTCCACACTAGCCTGTTATAGTGCGATGATTCCACTTTCAACATCCTCTGGAATCCTGGGATTTGCAGTTTTGGGAGGGGCCGGCTTAATTTTAAGATACAGCCCAAAGCTGAATTCACTGTTGTGAGCTGAAGAATCCTCAACCATCAGTCAAAGAGATTGGTCTATGAAGAGTGGCTTCCTCAAGAGAAACAAGAAATCATCTGCATTTTCTAAATCAAGCAGCCAAGGAACAGAATTACTGAAGTCACCATTCATTAACATCCTGGAAATTCCCAGAGGTTTCAGCATTGCGGAGAGCAATGCTGGTTACTTAGGAAAATGTGCATGTTTCATAGTGATTAATTCACCAGATTCCATGTGTCGTCAGAGACGCCCACTTTTCATAAGGGAAGGAGTAAGATAGGAGACCGCAGAAACAATACTCTGTTGTTTTAGCAGAAATGTGACTTTTTCTGTAGTGAACATTGAACTACATAAACAAAGATGTCATTACAGTTAGAAAAACACTCACTTTCAGTAAAAGTTACTCTGCTTGCTCCATGGTTTTAAACTGTATAGCAAGAGTGAAAAATGAAGAGGAAAGAGGTGGCTTTCTATTTTTAAATCATAATATCGCTTCTCGGCCTTTTGGCTAAGATCAAGTATAAATCATAATTTCATATGATATTTTAAATCATAATATGCTGACATTTCTCCTCTTCATCATCAAAGCTAGTCAGATCCGCCTTCTGGAATATATAAAACTACCACCAAAAGATTGCCCTCTGGACCATGGCCATTTCCGCACTAGACTGTTACAGCGCTATGATTCCACTTTCAAGATCCTATGGAATCCTGGGGCCAGCCCCTCCCGAAACTGCAAACCCCAGGATTCCATAGGATGTTGAAAGTGGAATCATAGCGCTATAACAGTCTAGTGCGGAAATGGTCCATGACTTCCTTGGTTGAGTCTATCCACCTGTCATGCAGTCTTCCTCTTTTCCTACTGCCTTCCACATTACAAAGCATTATTATCTTTGCTAGTGAGCCATGTCTTCTCATGATAAGTACAAAGTACAATGGTCTTAGGCCATTTCCACCCTACACCGTTATAGTGCTACTATTCTACTTTCAACATCCTGTGGAATTCTGGGATTTGTAGTTTACTGGAGCCAAAGAGCTCTCTGGCTGAGAATTCTAAAGGCACCTCCCTAAACTGCAAACCTCAGGACCCATTCATTAGTCTTTTTTAGCAATCCAGGGTATCCATAGAATTCTTTCTCAGCACTGCATTTCAAATGAGTTCTCTTCCTTTCAGCTTTCTTCACTTCCCAGCTTTCACAACCTTACGTAGAATCCAGAAATATTATGCTTGTTCCTGATAGTCACGCCGGCAGAGAAAATCCTCAAATGCAGGAGGCTATACGGATCCCTATCACTAAATCAATCCCACCTGGTTCCACATTTACTGGGAGCCATAACTGTCATAATTGCCCATTGAAGACCAAACCGTCCAAGAAGACTTTGCATTTGCATAGAAATAGCTCACAACCATTTATTTCACCCATCTGGTAATTGTGAAAGTCACAACTAAGCTTAGAGGGAACAAGGAAGTCAGAGGGGGTTGGCAGATGATGCCACCATCCCAACTAATCAAAAAGTCCAGGCTCTGTGACCCTACGAGCCCTGGTTCCGCTACACTCATGACTCTGACCATTTTTAACACTCGCATGAAATGCGTTCCTCCCTGTACCTTTCTCACGTCACAAGTCACCACCTGTGACTTGTTCTGTGCTGCTGACTCCATACAGTATCCAACAGATTCTTAAAGTCATCATGTGGACTGTAATAGCAAGCACAGCAACTGGGTTCCAGAAGGGAAGTTGATTTCTCCATTTAACTGGGAAGTTTTCCCTAGATTTTGTTTGGTCTTGGGTTTTTCTTAAACTTTTGGTCATCCCATGTGTCCCACATACAGCCAAGGAGAACATCATTGCAATATATATTGTACTTTATAGGAAGACTGATTATGTCTCAGCATTGTTTTGTCTGAAATAAATGGACTTCCCAAGATGTGATAATGTTGACGTCTCTAAGTAATGCCATCAGTATACATAAGAGTGGCAAACATGTGTCTGCCCAGACCTGTTGCATTGCAATTTCGAGCCAGCATTGGTAGTGATAACAGATCCTGGTGGTTAAAATCCAACAACATTTGGGCGGACACAAATTCTCCATGCCATATACGTGGCCTCAAAGGCCCCTCCCTGAACTGCAAACCCCAGGATTCCATAGGATGTTGAAAGTGGAGTAATAGCACTATAACAGTCTAGTGTGGAAATGGCCTAACTTTTTCATCCCCTACCCTCCAACTGTCCTGATTTGGCTGGCAAGGACAATCCTGATTAAACCTCTGTCATTCCAATTTTTCAGCTGCTTTTAAAATATCCCGGTTTCTCTCTCCTCCCCCCACTTTCCCCTTTTTTCCTCAGCTTCCTTCAATTGCTCTAAACTGAGTTCAGATTGCAAGAGCAGTGTGGACTCATGTAACTCTGAGAACCAAGAGGAGAGGAAGGGGGCAGAATCTTGCCTTCCCCAACAGGCTTGGACAAAAGCAGCCTCTCCTAGTTCATGTGTTCTCAGTAACTTTAGCCAGTTTGTCCGCATTCTGATGTTGCTTGGCTGTATGCGTCCCGGTTTTCACCCATGAGATGTTGGAAGGTGTGCCAAGTGCTGCAGTTGTGCTCAAGATCTCTCTAGCCCAAAATTTGAAAAACAGGAAGTTTGATTCTCTTGTCTAGTTTGACTTACAGACTTTGGCCTGCACTAGACATGGTGGTGGAGAAGCATGTGTATGAACTGAATCAAGTCTGCTGCTGAGTCCTATAAACGGCAAGTGTGGGGATGGGTTTGTACATGCCATGGCCACAAATTTACCTGGACGCACCGAAGCTGTCAAAGCTGCTAAGAAGGGTATGCTCACTGGATAAAGATGGGGCCTGAAATCCAATTGCTAGTTCCAACTAAAGCAACCCTCTTAATAGAAGGAGATGTTTAGTTATCACTTGACGATTGATTTATTGGACACACTCCAGCTGGGACTAGCACTTGGATCATACCTGCCTCATGTGCTGATTCCAGAATTATCATTACAGGGAATCTTTTTGTTCTTGACTGTGGCACATAGCTGATGTTTCAAGGATGCATATCTAGGTTATTGTTCTTGTAGAAAGCCAGCATGGTGTAGTAGTCTGAGGCCATTTCCGCACAAGACTGTTATAGCGCTATGATTCCACTTTCAACATCCTATGGAATCCTGGGGTTTGCAGTTCCAGGAGGGGCCCTGAAACTGCAAACCCCAGGATTCCATAGGATGTTGAAAGTAGAATCATAGCGCTATAACAGCCTCGTGCAGAAATGGCCTAAGCATTGGACTACCACGCTGGAGACTAGGGTTCATATCCCCACTCAGCCAGAGAAATCCACTAGGTGACCTTGGGTGAATCACACTCTCTCGGCCTCAGAGGGAGGCAAAGGCAACCCCCTCTGAACAAATCTTGCCAAGAAAACCTTGTGATTGGGTTGACTTAGGGTCGCCATAAGTTGGAAATGACCTGAACAACAATACCTGGGATGGGGATTATGAAGCTCTCCAGATATTGTTGGTTTTTCCATGTGGTTAAGTATCAGTCTCTGTATCTTCTGGCTCTTTACTGCCAAGAGTTAAAAAAAAACTCTGTTTGGTTTCTAGTTCCTCTTTCCTCGGAGCTTCCGCTTTTCTTTTCAGCCGCAACTTTTTTTTCACTCTTGGTCTCTTTCACGCTATACAACCAGAGCTCTGATTCCACTTTGAACATCATGGCCCCTCCCGAAGCTGCAAACCCCAGGATTCCCTAGGAGGTTGAAAGTGGACTAATCGCGCTGTAAGAGTGTCATGCGGAAAGGGACCATGTCTGAGCAGGGAATCAAACCCTGGTCTTGGGGTCGTAGTTCCATGTTCAAACCACTATACCACACTGGCTCTTAGAATTCTAAATATCTTCCCTTAAGTGGAAAATCCCAAGATTCTATAAGATTCAGACATGGCAGTTAAAGAGGAATCATAGCACTGTAATTGTGTAGTGTGTTGCTGGGACATGTTGCTGTCACAACAGGAGATAGTCTATGCTGCTAGCTCATCTTCCTTTGGTTCTTCAGGTGCCCTGCTTCTACTTTAACTGCCATGGTTGCATCCTATGGAATCCCAGGATTTGCAGTTTGCGTGTGTTTTCAAGTTGCCCGTCAACTTACGGTAACCACATGAATTTCATGAGGTTTCCTTAGGCAGGAGTATTGAGAGGCGGTTTTCCCAGTTTCTTCCTCTGAAATATAGCTTACTGCACCTGGTCTTTGTTGTTGGTCTCCCATCCAAGTAACCAGCTCAACCTGCTTAGCTTCCAAGATCAGAGGGGATCTGGTGGCTTTAGGGTATTTAGGCATTCTTTGCAGTTCAGGGAGGGCATTCAGAGTTCTCAGCCAGAGAGCTGTAGTGCCTCACCAAACTCCATATACTAGGATTGTGTGGGCTGTAGCTGTGGCAGTTCATTTGGAATCATGGTGCCATAATTGTGTAGTATGAAAGAGCCCTAGGGAAGAAATCAAGGGGGCAGTAGCCCCTACCATCTGTTTTTGGGAAGAGAAAGGGAAACATTTGGGGGCTGATCTAGCCTTTGTGTAGAAAACAAGGAGGGACTGGCAAACAAACAGCTACCATGCAGCTGAACTGGCCGTGATAGGGCAGCTGTTTGCTTTTCGTGTTTTTAGATTTGCAGAGTTGCACTTTTGACTTTTCTGAGCTGCCAAGGAATTTTTGGACATGAAGGCACTACAACAAAATCAAACAAAGTATGCAGGGGAGGGGAGCTGAACTCCCCACCCAATTTCCCTGCCCCACACTAGGATGACTGCATATCCTGTTTTACAGAGGACAGTCTCTTATTTGAGGAAGGAGGAGAGCGTTTCTAGAAGACAGTCCTTGATGTCCTTTCTTTGAAGTTCAGCCTCGTCTGTGTTCAATTTAAGTAAAATAATAATAATAATAATGAGATGGAGAAGAGGTTCAAATTCTCGTTCCTCCAGTATTTTTTTTAATTAAGATTTTTCCTACATATAATAAAAAAAATTAAAACACCACAGAAAGAAAAAGCAAACTAAAAAGAAAAGGAAAAGGAAACCTACATACAAACGAAAGTATATAAATGACTTCCAAACTTGTTTTCAGCGGCTCTCAATATGCATTGAGTGATCCATGGACAGAATTCTCCTTCCGCAGTCAACATCTGGACAGCAGATAGGAGTTAGCAGGCACACAGGTTATCTGGCCACCGTGTCCCCACTTTGGAAATGTCCACCTCCTTTGTCTCCTCACAATCCGCTGGGTCTTTCGCCATCTAAACCAGGACAGACGGACATGGTCAGCTCTCCAACAGTAACAAGAAGAGTCTTGTGGCACTCTAGAGGCTATCAAGTTTTATTTGGCATCAGATTTTGTGGACTGAAGATGGGGACAGTACTAAAGAGACCCTGTTTCTTGCTGCAGAGGACATTTACTTCCATAGAGATGCAGCCCAGGGCAGAATATCTGAAGGGGAACTCAGCAGGTTCAGAAAAGGAGAGGCACGGTTTGTGATATACCAGCAGGGAACCGGCATATTCCTGAGCATATGCAGAGTTTTCTAACTTTGTTAAAGAGCCCCAAAGGGGTATGATATTTAATCATGGCTGAACACCAGCAACACTCTCTCCCCCTCTTTTAACAAATTAAATACTAGCTGCCAAGTCTGAAAATCAGAAGGCGTCATTGTCATAAATCCACAAAAATTTGTTCAGAAGTGCCCATATGGAAATTGGCCCTTGCAAAACATGTTGGAACATACACCTAGACAATGTTTAAATATACTTACGGTGTAATTGAACTTTTGAAGCTATTTTTGGTTCTAGGAAACATTCATAGTTCCAAAACGACGTCTGGAAAGGGGCTGGGAAACCAAGTCCTGTGAGGATTGGCTTAGGGAACTGGGAGATGTTTAGCCTGAAGAGGAGAAAACTGAGAGGTGATACGATAGCCATTTTTCAGTATTTGAAGGGATGCCACGTTGAAGATGGACCAACATAAACCAAGGGATTCAAATTGCAGAAAAGGAGATGCTGCCTTGCTGTTGTGTGCCTTCAAGTTGTTTCTGACTTAGGGTGACCTAGGGCAACCCTATCATGGACTTTCCTTGGAAAGATTTGTTCAACACAACAACGTCTGGACAACCTCACAGTTCCTACTGTGAGACCAGGTTCAGAAAAAGGCAACGGGATTATAAGAACTATAGAGGGGGGAAAACATGAGAGGTTGAAGGAGCTGGGTGTGTTCAGTCTGGCAAAGAGAAGATTGAAAGATGACATGATCGCACTCTTTAAATATCTCAAGGGCTGCTCCAGAGAGGAGGGAGAAGGTTTCTTCTCTACTGGCCCAGAGGGTAGGACCAGGTTTAAAGGTTTGAAGTTACAGAAGGGTAGATTTTGGTTGAGCATTAGAAGGAGCTTCTTAATCATAAGAGCAGTTCAAGAATAGAACCAATTGCCTAGGGAGGTGGTGGGATCTCCTTTTCTGGACATCTTCCCAATGAGGTTGGACAGATACGTGGTGACAATGCTGTAGCTGGATTTCCTGCACTCACTCGATGTGTTTCAATAGATAAGCCAACATCCAAGCAGATTCTCTTTCTGGGGGAAGAGTCAAATGATTCAGAATGCCAAAGGGTGTTTTTTTAAAAAATAGAAAGTGATAACTGATACAGGTCATGGAAGGCATACTTATTCAGAACAAGCAAAATCGCATCCATTTTATTGAGTTGCACAGCAGCTTGTTTGCATTGCGTTGTATAAGTTTTGCTTTTGCTTTGACATATTCCAGACAGGTTAGCCGTATTAGGGTGGAGCAGCAACATTTTTAAAAAGGCAATTGTTAGTTTCCCCCTTTTAGTTTTAGTTTTACAGATATCAGTCACCCCTAAACTTCTTCCTGTGCAGACAAAAGAAAACTCTGCACGAGGAACCCACACCCCATCCCTCTTCTGACTGAACTTTAACCACTAGTCTTCACTTCTGTTTGAGAGTGGTAAACAGGACCCTGGAGTCCCACTGGCTTCCCCGCTCCCTTCCTCCTGAAGCAGAAGTCTGCTGGGATGGAAGGTTATAATTACACGCCACTGTTCTGCCATTAAAGCTGCCGGCCCCTTCCGGCTATACATCAAAGCGCTAATAATAACAATTCTTCTGAGCCAGGCAGGGGAGTCAGTATCTGGTGTTTTTTAATAGCAAGGCAAGCCCTGTTTGTTATGGCTGCAGAACAGGGAGAGTGTTTGGGGCTGGGCCAGACCCCAGTCTGCAGACAGCAGGCACACAAAAACTGCAGACACACGACAGCACCACACATTTGGGGCACACGAAGGTGGATCCGGATTGGCTTTCCCCCATGATCTAGAGGGCATGAACACATCCAAAACAGCCTTCCTGAATCTGACACCTCTCCCCAGCAATATTGGGCCACAACTCCCATAATCTCCAGGCAGCATGCTACAAGACCTGTGGTGATGGGAGTTGTGGGCCATTTCCGCACTACACTCTTATAGCGCGATTATTCCACTTTCAACATCCTATGGAATCCTGGGGTTTGCAGTTTCGGGTGGGGCCGGGCGGTTTGCGGAAACTGGAAACCCCAGGATTCCAGAGGATGTTGCAAGTGGAATCACAGCGCTATAACAGTCTAGTGTGGAAATGGCTGTGGTCTTCTCCTGGAGTGCCAGCTTGGAAGTATAAAAGATGTGAGATGGAAGTGGGGGAGAAATCGTTCATCCTTGCATTTTAATAGCAGTAACCAGTGAGCTGCATGTGTGCTGTGAATATCACAATGCAATATGGGTTCTTTTTCCCTCCTTCCTGCCCTCCTACCTTTAAAGATATAAGTGATATGCTGATGTCTGAATATCAAATTGAGAACTATAATACTCGTGTGGTCCAAAGTTACACTATGATATTTCTGTGCTCCAGGGTTGTAATAATCTTTGTTACGTCTTCAGAATCTGAATGACTGAGTTATCGTAGCAGTTCTCAATAGGGTAGCCAGTATGCAAACGCAGAGTACTTGGGTATTGTATAGTTTACCCATCAAGCTGCCAGCGCGGGGCAGAGGCTCTTTTGTAAGTGGTGTGCGTACCTAGTTAGAGTACTTGCCTGGAGGTCTCCTCAAGCAGTGAGTCAGCTATTTCTGGCCTGCCTGTATTGTTCAGGAATATTACGGCAATTAACGGCCGAGCTCGTATGCATGCTTGTCCGGTGGCCTCGCAAGCACGTGGAGAGAAATAGAGAAGTGAAGCCAAATTATGATATCAAGAGGTTATCTTTAATATCCCCAAAGCTCGGACTAGGCAGGGCGGTAACAATCCCCCCCCGAAAATGGGTGATGTTGGGGACAATATCGGACATTTTCCAATTAAAAAGCAAAAATCAATTTAGAGCCAAATAGGGGCTTGCAGGTTGGTAGCCGTATCACTCCTCAGGAAAGGGAATTCTGGGAAGAGCAAAGGATTACTATCTTATAAAGACATTCCTAACTAAAACCTAAACCTAAACACACACACACCAATGTCAATATCGTAATAATAAACAATTACACAATAAACAATGTCCAATGTCCCATCAATAGGGAATCGTCGAAGAATGAGCAAATGGCAGTAAAATAGGAAATGAAGCAATCAATGAAATACAGTAAGTCCAATGCATGGGTCTGGCAATGAAGGCAATCCAATGAGTCAACAGTTCAAGGTGGAATAGTCCGGGAGAGGTGAGGTGCAAGCAAAAAGTCTTGGCACCCCCCCTTGCAACAGGAAAAGTCTTTTAGCTGGAGCGGGAGAGCAAAGCATAAGTCCATCCAGGCAACGGAGCAGGAACAACAACAAAATGTCCAAGTCGGTGCACCTTAGCTTGCTGCAAGTTCAGGAGCAAAGAGTCTTTGCAGAATTTGGAGCCTGGAATAGTCCATAGGTTTCCTCGGGTCAGCAAACGGTAGCAGAAATGGCAAAAATTCATCATGGCACGCGGAAGGCTGCGTGGTCACCTTCCCTCACAGTCACGGGTGTCGTCGAAGCACCAGGAATCTCCAAGTATCGGCCATCAGATGGAGCGGCAACTTTCTTCGTCACCCCCCTCCCCACGGTACTTGGGGGCGATGTTACGACCTCGGGATCTTCCCAGTCTTCTGGATTAATTGACCTATTAGAGTTTTAACAGAAGAACTGACATGATTATTATCCAATGTATACCATTAATGCAAATGACCGGCTCAAAGCCTACTGGGAATGAGATCTATTGGAAAATGGAACTGCTGGGGGCAACTGGTGGACACAGGAGGGGACAAGATCCTAAAGCCATACCAGGAGAGGCGATGTTAAGGCCACTGCAGATCATGGTCACCCTAGGCTGGTGACACGTCTGCCAGAGCTTGGGGAGTCGAATTCCTAACTGTAGTTCACTCTGAGTAAGACCAGGCCTGCAAAGTTCAGGGGTCAGATAGACCAACCTGAGGCCGAGTTGGCAAATTTTGCTCCATCCAGTATTTCACTGGATGAGCAGTGGGCTGCATGCACCTGCATAAGTTGCAGGGGTACACTCTGCAATGGCCACGGTACACACATGCTCAGACTGAACCAGGTTAGGTTCTCACCCCCCCCTTTTTCTTTCTTTTTTCTTTGCTCTGCTTGGCGGCAGGGCCCCAACACTGGTGAAAAAGATAGAATAAACCAAATCAGAGACAAACGAGTGTACGCTTGCTCATTGCCAGAGCGGACGCTGACTACCTCAGTGATTTGTCCGGCTGGATGGACACACGTAAGCAAATGTCCTACTAACATATGCAAATTAGACACAATGCACCGGGGCCAGGCGTCAGGCCAATTGTGTGGGTCTCCGGCCCTTATGGGACATCGGCGAGTGGTCCTAAATTGGTGAAATCAAAATTGCATGAAGCAGCAAGCAAAATATCGGTGCCAATTGTTCTCACCCTAACAATCCACGCACACGAAAGAAGTGGGGAGGAGGCCCTCGATGTGATGAGGGGCATGCTTGGCCGTAGACCGGGAGCCCAGAGTCAGACCTGGTTCTCCTGAGAGGGTGGTGAGGCCCCCTTTGTCTCACCTTAATCCCACCAGAATGCCATTGCACAAGGCAATCCCTCCGAGTGAGAGAATGCCGGCGTTCGGAGTGAGAGACGGTCGGTACTCTGGTCCGACTTATTTCCCTTCCTCAGAGTATCAGGGCTGACT
The DNA here is from genome assembly GCA_030412105.1 of Cyclura pinguis. Classification (NCBI taxonomy): domain Eukaryota; kingdom Metazoa; phylum Chordata; class Lepidosauria; order Squamata; family Iguanidae; genus Cyclura; species Cyclura pinguis. The sequence continues at coordinate 6,326,759 of CM059601.1, forward strand.
CTGTAGGCCTGATCTACCTCAGAGGATAAGAGGATCTTGGGACAGCCATCCCAAGAATCCGTTTCCTCCAAAAACAAAAACCCTTCTCCCTTAAAGAGGTTAAAGGATAGATTCAAACACACTATACCAACTATATTCTACAACAAACAACTATTTACAAACGGGGGAACCTTTTCCCTTAATAGAAACGGACTGCTTGTAACATGAAGATCTGTTTCTTTATCCAAAATACCAAACCAACAAGGCTGACTACCAAAATGATCTGAAACACCACTAAGATGCTCAAAGGGTGGAGAGCGAAATGTGCTATAGCCTGGCCCGTGGAGGACCAACTAAAGACATCCCACCAGGATCATGTAGCATCGGATTTCAATTCCTCAGAAGTGCTTACTATTATTTGGGCAGAATGATTAACAGTCAAGGCAATCTGATGGAGGGAGTGCAATACCTCCTTTACTCGTTGAGACAAACTGGTGAGATTCCTGAACCATAAAGATGCGGGGATCTCGTCTTCAAGGTGGAATCCAACTAACTTGGATTCGGTGGGTGCATAGGCACTTTCAAACACATAATCTCGTATCAAACACATAATCCCGCTGGAGATAGAAGTTCTGGCCAAAACAGTCTTGGACCATCTGCGAACAAAAACAGGAGTTCCCAGCGGTGCGGTTTACTCTTACAGTCACACCACTAGGCAGTACTATCAAACTGGTACAAGGCGTCCTCAGACAGAAGCACTCACGGTTAATCTGGGCCATGACTGTGGTATTTACAGGTACTACCAAATATTCGGAGGCATCGCTGAGGCTGAGACCATTAAGGTCGTGGAAACACTGAATCCAATGGCAGTTGAATAGGCAGCCAGCTAAATCAAAGGAGTGTGTACCGTTTGACCAATGGTACATCCATGGGGGCAGCAAAGTAGCATTGGCGGCTATGGGGGGAGTCCTAAATGGGATACTGGATGTAGAATTACCGGATCCAGAATCCGTTCATGGGCAACATCCACCGTGAGAGTTAGGCTCTTCCACGTGGCATGCCGTATTTGCGCCAAAGCGGCAGGATGTTCCAGTGATTCTGGGTATCGCTCTTGGAGTAGGCTCAGGATCTCAGGGTGCATTAACCCCATGAGGCTGGCCTGGATCACCTGAGCGGCAAAGGTGATCACGGTGCTTTGCAGTTGTGTGCACTGTATCGCTATTGACAAATTATGGGTCATGATCTGTAGAACACGGCCAAGGTCGGATATTATGTCTCGCTGGACACCAACCCACTGTGGGAGCAATTGACTAATTAGATCTACTCCTCTCGCTACGTTGGTTAGGCCAGCAGCGGAGGATATTCCAATGTCTCTAGTTTTGTTGCCAATTAAGCCTAATTTGTTTGCCAGGACCTCGTTGTCTATAGCGTTGATGAACGCGCCGCCAGTTCCAATTCCGCCTAAAGCGATTCCTAAGACACTTCACTTCGGGCGAATGCGTGGGTGGGAGAAAGACAGCCATCACTTCTCCCAGTGTTCCCACTGTGTCCATGCAAGTTTTAGGTACGGTTGGCAGGTTGGAATTACTCTAGAGATGTTGACAACTGTAAAATTTAATATCATTTTAGTTACTATGGGTTGGACATTCGAGTAAGTGACCATTTCTATGTCTTTGCGAATTACGGAACTACCCACATACATAACCGGGTGACGTTCAGGAGGAGGAGTGGTGTGGCTATTGGAATCGGGGCGCCACATCTTCCCGCAGGAGAACTTACAAACTGTCGGGGTGAGGGTGACGTTCTGACAATGAAACATGTAGGTTTTCCATACCCATGTAGGGCGGCAGTCGTCAAAAGTGAAGCTGAGCACTAGTAGGGCTGCATAGTGGTGGTCGCCCCGGACTATTCTGGCGGTCATGGGAGCGGCTGCTGTGGCCGTGCTGGGTTGAGTTTAACCTCTTTGCCGGCAACAGCCATCCTTAACTCTGCACTCAGTCTGTTCCTCGAGTGTATGTGGAAATTCGTGGACAATTCAAAGGGGTACCTTTTCTTGAACCAGGGGAGTAGCTGTGTCTCCGTCAACAAGGCTTCTACTTCTGGATAGGGGCTCCAGTAACACACTGCCTGTACATTGAACTGCCAATCTGTATAAACTTGGATGGATTTGGGCGAGGTTCCAAGGGCGTATCTACTCACGCAAAACAAAACTGCCGTCCTCACGAACGATCCCATTCCGTCTCCCTGTAGGGAACACAGAGATGGGGGCTCCGTTATTACAACAGAAGGGGTCTATTTACAAGGGAAGGGGGAAAGAGAGGGGAGCTGGAGCAACCACCTCTTCATGGGGGTTGCCATCCCATGAAGGGAAGCAAAGCTCATCCGCCATGCTGTCGTGCTAACAAAAGGGCGTCCCCATCTGGGGGTTTCCCTTCCCAATCCTTCTCTTGGGTCTCCGGAACTACCGGCAAGAGTGGCAACGCCTGTTCCTGGTTTGGGACCCATACTCTTAATTCGGTATGGAGGCTGGTCTTGGACCCACGTGCCTCCGGGGAACCTTTCTCATTAGTAACTGCGATGGAGCCATAGCTAACCATGGCCCCTTTAACAATTACCAGAGTCACAATGAAAATGGTGCCATGGCCCTTGAGGACAAGGCGGCACCAGAGCGTCTGCATGGAGGGTGAGGCGTTAGCCAAATTCACCTCCGGGTAGGAACATATATGTCTCTCATTTGTTACGGGGATAGGGGCAGGAGCTTCAATGGCGGCACAGCGGTGCACAGCCGAAATCTCTACTGGTCCCTGATCTAGCTGCCATAGAAACCCGTTTGCGTAATCAACCATGAGCCTGTTTCCCCGGAGAAGACCGATGCCCAAAAGGCCGTTGTCTTCTCCCCGGTTCTCGCATGCCCACAACCGAAAACGAAACGTCTCTGTAGACATTGGGATACCTGTCCATGCCCTAGCTTGGTGACCCCCCACCGCCATATCCAGAAAGCTGGACATGCTCGGACGTGGGTTCACCGTACCTCACAAGTTTGGGGTGCAGCACGTTTACTACCGCACCAGAGTCCACAAGAAGGATGGCAGGAGTCTTATCCCTCTCGGTCCCTATGCCTGCCTTCACCCAGAACCTTCCCCACCTGTCTGGCTTCAACCTAGCCACAACGTTGCGGGGAAGCTTCCTGGACCGAGGGCACCCCTATGCTTGCAGATCCAGGTTAGGGTAGTATCCAGCCGGAGGTGGGCCGTCGGTCACGGCCTGGACCGGCTGTTTACTTCCTGCCTGAAGCTGCTTGTCTAGAGCTTCCAAAAGCTCCGATGTTGGCTGCTTGTCGAACTGGCTCATGTCCAGCCCGAACCTTCTGAGCATGCCCCAGACCCTTACTCTATCCAAGGAGTACGTCTGGGCCGTGGGATTGTATCCACCAGACATCTCCCGAGGAGAGCCCGAGTCAGAAAGCTGTTTGGGGGCAGTGGGCTACTGTGAAGGATTTCCTGCCTTGCCGGGCTGGCTGCGGAAATCTCTTCCCTGCCACTGCCTATTGTCCTGTCTGGAAGCTGGGCGCAGATTCCAGTTCCCCTTGGGAACCGAATTTGGCGCAGTTTTCCGGTGTTGGGAATGGGGCCCATAATTCGAGTACGTGACCTCGGATATGGGTTCCCAATTCCCGGGTTCCTTCCTGTGTGTCTTAGTGGGAGGTCTTAGGGATCCTGCCTCGCGCAGCAGGTCGGAGACCCGTCGGAGGTTGTTCCTGAACTCTTCCCAGTGGGTGGTGGCTGGATCCACCAAACCTAAAGCCATCTTGGTCTCGTGATTAAGACCTCCGTACAAGAGCGTCTTAAATTCGAGGCCGTTAAAGTCATATCCACGGGGTGTCAAGGGGACCTTCTCGGCCAGAATGGTGAGGAGCTGCTTCCGTGCCACGTAAGCCTCAGGGTTCTCACGAGGACCCTGTTGCTCCATGACACAGAGCACACCTGCACTCTGTCCGGGCCACAAAATCCTTACTACCTCTCTCATCCAGTCGTGGGCCTCGAGCCTAACCAGACCTCGAGCCGCCACGGCTGACTCAAGAGTAGGGAGCTCGGAAGGGGAAATGCAAAGCCGGGCCAGTTGGGTCAGGTCCTGACCGTTGGCTGTCGGGTGAGAGTGAATCACCGCGTTTAGCCACGTGATGCCGGTGGACCGATTTAAAGGACCCAATTGGTCTGCAATAGCTTTGGCCTCAGTAGCACGCCAGGGGACCCTAGTCCCGGTGACCTGCGTCTCCTGCGTCTCTTGCCTGTCAGAACTGCCTTCTCCGAGGGGGGTAGTCTGTCTGGTCATGGACCATGTCTCTACTGGATGGACTGGGACCTTAGGGTCACTCCAGTCTGGATTGTGGGGAACGGTTGCCTGAGCATCCTCGGGCAGTGCCTCCTCAGAAAAGTCCTCTGCAAACGTTGGGAGCAGCTCCCGGCACACAGCCGAAATTAAGGCTTTGTGTGTTTGGAGCTGGCTCTCCAGCGCAGCAATCTGTTTCTGGCAAGCTACATGGCTAACAGCCTCCTGCTGTTCCCTCACTTGCCCCACCATGAACTTGGCCGCAGACCGGGCATGATCCAGCTCAGCCTCTAAGGTGTGGGCTTTCTCCTCCCAAGTTTGTGCCACTACCTGAATGTTGTTAAGCTTCTGTGCGGACGCCTGCGCTACGGACGCAAAAGTTACTTTGTTCACATGCAGCGTCTCGACCTCGGCCTGAAGCCAGGCATTCTCTCTTTCTACACTCGCTAACTTCTCTCTGGTCTTGACCAGGGCACTACTAGCATCTCTGGCTGTAAGCCAAAGTCCCCAAGTGGCCAAAGTGTCCTTAGACGGCCCGAATGGGTTCTTTGATTTCCGTGCCAGGGCATACGCTTCCTGGAGTGAGGTAAAGGGATCGGCCGTTCGGAAGATGGTGTCCTTCCAGGGGCATTTCCCCTTACTCAACACCCCCCTCTCTAGTTTACCTCTGACCTCTTCCTCCAACCTGAGGTCCTTGATGGTGACCTTACTATTCTCTGCCATTTTCTGCACAAACCACAACTTCCTCTAACACAACCTACAAGCTACAAACTACAAACGGGACCAGGAGCTGGAGGGACAGGAAGGATCACCTAGACCCCTGGGGGACTGAAGGGAAACGAACTCTGCGGAACTTCTCTAGGAAAGAGGGATGGGAACCTATCTCCAGCCTGCCCAAACAAAATCACTTTGGTACTCCCAAGCCCGGTTTTCCACCTCGACAGCACTGGGAACCAAAGGATGAGGAAACGGTTCAGGGACAGGGAGGTCACCTAGACCCAGGGAACCCTCAGGAGTACTCCGCCTGCCTGAAGGGGGGGGAACGAACACTGAGGAACTTACTATGCTGCCTGGCCAAGCAGCGGGGGAAAAGGGGAAGGAACCAAAACCGAACCGTCCCTAACTGGTTTTGTGGGTGAGGGGTACCTTCCTCTACCACGGGCAAAACCTCTAAACCCTAGGCTAGGTCAGGACTCACCACCCGCACCTAGTCGGCTAGCCACTCGGGACGCACCCGAAATTACACGGCGGGATGCACCCGCGCTTTTCACAACTACTAGCGGGACGCACCCGCACTCTAACTCCTAACAAGGACGGGACGCACCGGTATACAACTCTAAGGGGGGAATTTCTTCCCAGGTGCTATTTTGCCTTTGCACTGTGGTGTTGGATGAGTGTAGACTGTTCCTACCGTGCTAACACTCTAACACTTCGGATCCCGGCCCACGATAGACCCAGGGATGTGATTCGCAGGACAGCTTGTGCACACCCCTTGCTATCGGACAATGGTTCACTGCCTAGTGCTAGTGACCACGCCGGGGCGGCTGACATACACAAACCAAGCAAGAAAGGGGGACAGATTTCCACCCAGATAGAATAGCTCTAGAGCTCAAACGCACAGACTCCACACACACGTGTTCCTGCCTGACTGCACTCTAATGACTTGACCGACCGTCACCTAAGTCAGTACCAGCCTGATTTGAGGAGGTTCGTGACTCCTCAAATTAGGGGTACTGGGATTGCCTGCGTTACTCCACCACTCTGTTACCCTGTGTACTGGGGGTCCTGGGAGGGGCACCAAAACGTGCTTAACTAAAGGTGGGGAAAATTAGCTCAGAGCACTGCTTAGCGTTACGAGAGGCAGGGTAACGTAGCGAGATCTTGAACCCTATGTCTACGGGGTTGGGTCGAGTCAAGGAGCACACAGAAGTTGAAACAATAAATGATGTTTATTAAACACAAGCAAAACAGTGTATGTGACACACTCATACAAGATAACTAAAGAAGATAAAAGTTGGAGCGGTATAGAGGGATTTTTAGAGGGTTTGCCGGTTTGGGTGATACTTCACCTGTCCTGAAACCCGGACAGATAGAGAGCGAGGCTGGGGTGCGATGTAGCTCAGCATGTGGAGTGGAGGGGAGGCTCGCCAAGCAAAGCGGCAGCCAGGCGGGATGAAACTCGGGAGCGATCCGAGGAAGGTCTCGGAATCAAGGGTTGTTATAAGGAGAATTGTGACCGCAGGCTATGCCGTACTTGGGGAAAACAATAGATTTGGAGTTGGAGACAAAGCCTCCGAAAGGTCAGAATCTGAATGATTGAGTTATCGTAGCGATTCTCAATAGAGTAGCCAGTATGCAAACGCAGAGTACTTGGGTATTGCATAGGTTACGCATCCAGCTGCCGTCGTGGGGCAGAGGCTCTTTTGTGAGTGGCGTGCATACCTAGTTAGAGTACTTGCCTGGAGGTCTCCTCAAGCAGTGAGTCAGCTATTTCTGGCCTGCCTGTATTGCAGTTTGAATATTACGGCAATTAACGGCCAAGCTCGTATGCATGCTTGTCCGGTGGCCTCGCAAGCACATGGAGAGAAATAGAGAAGTGAAGCCAAATTATGATATCAAGAGGATATCTTTAATATCCCCAAAGCTCGGACTAGCCAGGGCAGTAGCAGTCTCCCATCCAAGTAGAAACCAGGGCTGACACTGTCTAGCTTCCAAGATCAGATGGGATCAGATCAGATCAGATCCGATGGGGTTTTCTGGGGGCTGAGAGTGTGTGATGTGCCCATGGTCTGGGTGAGGGGCACCTACCTCTACGTCGGGCAAAACCTCTAAACCTTAGGCTAGGTCGGGACTCACCACCCGCACCTAGTCGGCTAGCCACTCGGGATTGGGCATCCATGGCTGAGGAAGGAATTAAACCCTGGCTTCCAGGGTTGTAGTCCAATGCTCAAAGGACTACATCATGCTGGCTCTCAAAATATTTATATCCCATCCTATATCTGAGGATCTCAGGTCAACGTACTCATAAAAATAAATTTTAAACAATTTATTAAAAAATTAAATTTAAACAATGAGGCACGATTCGTACAATCTAGAAACATATTTAACAATTAAAGTTTCAATTTAGCCATTAAGTAAGATTAAAACAGTTTAAAATCTGCATCCGTTTGGGCAAAACTGTTAAGACCCCCACAAAGGCTTCTCTAAAACAGAATGAACTGATCGGATAGGCAGCAGTACAACTGTAGGTGCGTGGAGTGGGGTGAGTTCTTCCCCTGGGTGAAAACCTCCTTGCGGACAGGAAAAGGCTCGAGCACAGTGCAGAGAGGCGTTTACTGTCGTGCAAGCTTTCTCCTCAGAAGGGTTTCCTCTGCATTTAAATATGGATCTTCTCCCCTCCTGTCTCTGGAGTGGAGCTGTCGACAGCTTCAGGAGTTTCGTACTTCATGCGTTCACAGCAGGCCTGAGATGAGCATGTACCATTTGCAAATTCACTTCTCTCCGTCTTCTCTTCACCTGAGGAGAAACATCCAAGAGAGACAGGCAGGTACGGGGCTTGCAGGGATGTACCCCGGCAGCCCTGCTTCTCTTAAATTAGCCATGGGGCCAAAACTCCAGACTCATGCATGGTCAAAGAAATGTGTGAGGGGCCCCTCTGGGCTAGCCTTGCCCCTTCAGCTATTATCTTCTTACGGGTGAAGGAGCTCCTTCCCGAATGTGACAGGGAAATCTGATTGAAACAGGATCCCGCTCCATCACTACACACACAGGCTGGCGTCCTATTGGTGTTTTACACACCTAGAAGTTGCCTTACACCCCTCGTAAACGTGAGAATGGTCACATTTGGGGGCATTGTCATCGTAGTTGCGTAAGCAGCTTCCCACAAGTGTAACTGCTACATATGTGGTTGTGCATTTTGCATGGTGTTTATAACTGCTTGTCGGAGCCTTCGGTGTACCGCTTGATTCAGTGGGATTATGGAAACTAAGGCCATTTCCGCACTACACTGTTACAGTGCTGTTGTTCCACTTTCACCATCCTATGAGAATCCTGGGATTTACAATATAGGGAGGGGCATTTAGAATTCTCAGCCAGAGAGCTCTTGGGCCTTAGTAAACGATAAACCCCAGAGTTCCACGGGATATTGAAAGTGGAATAATAGCACTATAACAGGCTAGTGTGGAAATGGCCTAAATCTGAGTCCAACCCTCTGTATACAAAGTCTTTTTGCACACTGGCTGAACATGGGGCAGGGGAGGGGCTGGCCACTGACCAGCAGCAACGAGTTCTTCCCATGTCAGTGGGATGCAGAATCCACTCCTAGTTTTTGCCCAAACTCTTTCCGGAACAGAGTTCAAAATCCGTTTTGAGCAAGTCAATCCAGAGAAGATAGAGGTGCTCCTGGTCAAAGACAAATCTGGGAATAAGGATTCAGGCTGTGTTAGATGGGCTTACATTTCCTTTGAAAACACAGGTTCACCGATTGGGGTACTCCTGGTTTCAGCCCTGAGCCGAAAGCCTAGGTTTCAGTGATGACCAGGAGCACATTTTCACATTTAAAGCTAATGTGCCAACTGCACCTGTTCCTGGAGAAATCAGATCTGGCCCGGGTAACACATGCCTTGGTTACATCATGTTTGGATTACTGTAATGCACTCTGCATGGGGCTGCCTTTGAAGACTGCTCAGAAACATCAATTGATCCAAAGAGCTGCAGCCGGATTTTTAACTGGGGGGTGGCTATAGGAAGCACACGACTCTCTTGTTGTAGCAGCTCTACTGGCTGTCTTTCTCCTTCCAGACACAATTCAGTGTTGGTAATGACGTGTAAAGTCTTATACCGCTTGGGTCCAGGCTATTGGAAGGACCATATCTCGCCTTACAAGGCCATTAGCTCTCTCAGCTTGGAGAGGCCCTTCTCTCTGGCCATTTCTGCACTAGCTTGTTATAGTGCTATTATTCCACTTTCAACATCCTATGGAAACCTGGGGTTTGCAGGTTAGGGAGGGGCCTCAAAGTGCAAACTGCAACCCCAGGATTCCATAGGCTGTTGAAAGTGGAATAATAGCACTATAACAAGCTAGTGCGGAAAGGGCCTCTGTCCCACCACCTTCTAAGGCTTGTTTGGTGGAGAGGGCCTTCTCGGTGGCTGTTCTCAGGCCATTTCCATACTACACTCTTATAGCGCGATTATTCCACTTTCAACATCCTATGGAATCCTGGGGTTTGCAGTTTCTGGAGGGGCCGCCCGGCCCCTCCCGAAACTGCAAACCCCAGGATTCCATAGGATGTTGAAAGTGGAATAATCGCGCTGTAAGAATGTAGTGTGGAAATGGCCCCAGTCTTTGGAATTCCTTCTCTAGGCAGATGGGGCGGGGGAGCTCCCTTTTTGCTCTCTTTGCATCAGCAACTGAAGACATTCTTGTGCCACAAGGATTTTAGAAATTAAATGGGGTGGGCTTTTCGTGCTGTACAGCTTTATGCTTTGTATAATCTTCTAATGAAGTGCAATGTTTTTAATGTCTAATATTTTAACTCCATCAATTGAAGGGGGTTCAGTTTAGGGGTTTGGACTCAATGGCCCTTGTGGTCTCTTCCAACTGTATGATTGTTTGATTTCTTTTTCATTAACTTTTAGGTTTGCACTTTTCTCAAATTTTTTGTACAGCTTTTTAATCTTTAAAAATGTTCTTAGCTGCCTTGAGTCCCATTATTGGGAGAAAGGCAGGATAGAAGTGAATAAAAATCATCATCATCTTCTTCCTCCTCCTCCTCCTCTTGCATAGCTCCCTTCAGTTGGGGTTAAAATCCAGGATGGCATTGCTGCCTCCACCTGCAATGCGGCTCTCTCTATCAATTTGTAAGAAACGTTCATATGAGCACAGAAGTAGTGTTTGGGTTGTCAGCATTTTCAGGACAGCGACTTTGAGCTGTACAAAGTTACAGTCAAAGCAAGAATCAGCAGGTGATTTGTTTTTTTCTGCGATAGAACTTTAGTGGCTGGGACATAGAATCGTAGAGTTGGAAGAGACCCCAGGGGCCATCCAGTCCAACCCCCTGCTATGCAGGAACACCCATCAAAGCATTCCCAACGGATGGCCATCCGGCCTCGACTTAAAAACCTCCAAAGAAGGAGACTCCTCCACACTCCCAGGCAGCATATTCCACTGCCGGACAGCCATGACCGTCAGGAAGTTCTTCCTGAGGTTCAGGTGGAATCTCCTTTCCTGAAGCTTGAATCCATTGCTCCTTGTCCTGGTCTCTGGCGCAGCAGAAAACAAGCCCTCTCCCTCCTCTACATGGCATCCCTTCAAATATTTAAACATGGCTATCATGTCCCCTTTTAATCTTCTCTTCTGCAGACTAAACATCCCCAGCTCCCTAAGATGCTCCTCATAGGACTTCATGGCTTCCAGACCCTTCACCATTTTGGTCGCCCTCCTCTGGACATGTTCCAGCTGGTCAATATCCTTCGTGAATTGAGGTGCCCAGAACTGGACACAGTACTCCAAATGAGGCCCAATCAGTGCAGAATAGAGTGGTATCTTCTGGTTTCTGCTTATCCCACTGTTACATTGAAAAAAAGTGGGGAAATTTGCTGAGAGGGCACAGTGTGTACCCAAAAGAAGCTATGGAAACGTCCTATTCCTCCTTGTCTAGTACCCAACAGTCAACAGACCAGGGCAAAATGAAGAAGAAATTTCAAGAGTCTGGCTTAATCTCGTGCCTTAAAAACCTGTTTGAGCTACAGAAATCAGCAGGTGGCATATTTTATAACAGAGAGATAAGCTGGTAAACATTATCATCACCTGCTAATCTCCTTTTGTCAAGCTGCTGATTAAAAAAAAAAAAAAAGAGCAGCAGAAGCCAAATGAATGCGAACCGAACAAGCTGACACTGCTCAGCACTGGCTTTGCTGCAGGGAGGATTTTGGGATCTGGGGTCCAAAAACGTCGTTTTTCTACATGAACTGCCATGCCAGGCTTTGGACTTCAGATACTTGAGTTTAAAAGCCCGTGGCTGCGGTTTCCAGCTGCCCCCCTTCCCCACCCAGCAGGGTTCCTCTGCCTTTAACTGCTGTGGGGCAGAAAGAAATCAGACAGCCAAGTCAGGTTTCTTCATGTATTCCTTTCCCTCCTTCAAAGTGGGTGAGCAACAGATGAAAATGTAAAAACGTTCTGTAACAGTCATTACAGAACTGTACAAACAGCCCAAATTAGCAAATTTACAGAATAAGACGTTTCAACAATTGGCGCGATGATTCTCAGTTCGGAACAATTTGTTACGTGAGACTAAGCAACTGTAATGACAGCATCAAACAGCAGTTTACAATCCATTTATTAAAAGCAAAAAAAGCTAGCAGATAAGTGAAAACAGAACCCTCTGTAGAAAAACAAACCAACCAGTAAGGTAAAATGTCAGAATAACAAATATAGAATCATAGAGTTGGAAGAGAACTTGAAGGGCCGTCCAGTCGAACTCCATTCTGCTATACAGGAAGACACCGGCTATATCCGCACTACATTCTTATAGCGTGATTATTCCACTTTCAACATCCTGTGGAATCCTGGGGTTTGTAGTTTAGGGAGGGGCCGGCTGGATTCCATAGGATGTTGAAAATGGAATAATCATGCTACAAGAGTATAGTGCGGAAATGGCCACAATCAAAGCACTCCTGACAGACGACCATCTAACCTTGGCTTGAAAACCTCCAAAGAAGGAAACTCCACTATATTCAGAGGCAGTGCATTCCACTGTCGAACTGCTCTTACCATCAGGAAGTTCTTCCTAATGTTTAGGTGGAGTTTCTTTTCCTGTAGTTTGAAGCCATTGCTTTGTGTCCTAGTCTCTGGAGCAGCAGAAAGCAAGCTTGCTCCGTCTTCCGTATGACATCCTTTCAAATATTTACACATGGCTGTCATGTCCCCTCTTTAACCGTCTCTTCTCCAGGCTAAACATACCCAGGTCCCTAAGACTGTCCTCACACAGGGCTTCATGTTTTCCAGGCCTTTTATGATTTTGGTCGGCCTCCTCTGGATATTTTCCTGCTCGTCCAAATCCTTTTCGGATCGTGGTGCCCAGAACTGGACACGGGAGTCCAAGTGAAGGCGGACGGAGGTGAAGTATCTTCCCCAGCCAGCCTAGATATTGTAATCGAACGCGTCTGGAAGATACATTTGGGAAAGGCTTTTCATACCCCTGAGCAGAACCAAAGATTCTCGGGAATCATTAATCCAACCTGCGACTGATGCAGGAAATCTACAGGTGAAAAACGCCTGGAAGATTACCACCTGGCCTTTGCTTAAAAACTTCTGTTAAAGGAGATTCCACCACCTTCTGAAGGAATCTTTGTTGCTCTCAGAAAGTTCTTCCTAATTTAGTCCAAATCTACTTTCTAGTAATTTGAATCCTTTGCTTTGGGTCCTGCCTCCCGGAGCAGCGGAATGGACGCTTGGTTCATCTTCCTTCAGAATGATATCTGAAGATATCTGGGTATATCACCTGCCAGTCCTCGCTCCTCCGGGCTGAGCAAGCTCAGTTCCCTTGTCTTTTCCGACTCCCGGGCCCTTCGCCATCGTTGTTTCTCTCTAGACCCATTCCAGCTTGGCAATCTCTCTTCTAAAAGTATGCCGCCCGGAATTGGACACAGTACTCCTTTGTCTTAAAATTATTTGTCTGAAGACGTGCCCACCGGCTGATTTCTGCCAACTGGATTAGTGTTAAAGGCAGAAGAGTAGGCTACGGCACATATTTTCTTCGTGGTTGCATAGCAACTTGCTTGGATATCATTGCCAGGAGAAACCACCTGTTGAATTTTGGCCTGTCACTCCATTGAGAAAAGGAGATGAAACCTCCCTTCTTCTCCAAGTAGGGATCGTTCTGGGAAAACCAGAGTGCACTTCCTTCCTGAATCCAGCAACTCAAAAATCCTTGTAATTCAATTTCTCTGAGTAACTCCCATGTATCTTCCCCTTCCTTCCTTCCGTCCGTCCTTCCTTCCTATGGTGTTGAGAAATGCTTCCTGTGAGGGAATTTGTGCACATGTTTCCATATTAAAATAGCATACACATTTTTGTAGGAATATTCTACATTACTTAAAGTCAGTCTATGGGCCTTTCCACCCTCCACCGTTCTAGTGCTATTATTCCACTTTCAACATCTTGTGGAATGTTGGAGTTTATAGTTTCCTGCGGCCAAAGAGCTCTTAGGCTGAGAATTCTAAGGGCCCTAAACTGCAGACTCCAGGATTCCACAGGAGGTTAAAACTGGAATAATAGCACTATAACAGTGTAGTGCAGAAAGGCCCTATGCCCATTTTCCAGTTGTGCACATTTCAGCTGTTCATAGTTCGAAAACACGTACTTTTTGCTCTGTGTCTCCAAAACATCTCTTTGTATCTCCTTTGAGGCCCCTCCCGAAACTGCAAATCCCAGGATTCCATAGGGTGTTGCAAGTGGAGTAATAGCGCTGTAACAATCTACTGCGGAAATGGCCTAGGAAAACAAGATGACCACATTAATGACCGTGCATTTTCAAGTCGCCTGTTGACTTATGGTGACGCCATGAATTACATCGGGTTTCTCAGGCAAGGGGCACTCGGGGTGGTTTTGCCCGTCCCTTCCTCGGAAATATAGCCTATGCCACCTGGGATTCATTGGTAGTCTCCATCAAAGTACTAACCAGGGCTGACCCCGGTTAGCTTTCAAGATCAGACAGGATCTGGTATCTTTAGGGTATTTCAGCAAGGCTTCTCTGCTAGGATTGCCATACATTTCAGCAAGTAACAACAAAAGCACTTCCTGGAATGTCCTATTCTGCACAAGTCTTAAAGGTACATGAGACCTCTCATTGAACCCTGTGGGACTTATTCTCATCAGATAGGCATAGGATCGAACTATTACTGTGGGATACATTTCCCCAATCTAGAATCAACACTGACATATTTATTGCCAGAATTATAGATTTGAATTTGAGGGAATCTCACAGTCACCACTAGGGGGCAGGCTTCGACCACAAGTGCTTTCCCATTCAGCCCATTAATAACAGGAAAGGTGAAGGACCTGAAGAAAAGCATCTTGAAACTGCAGCAATTAAATTTCATTTATTGTGAACTAGACCCGCGAGCAAGGATGCTATCAGGCAGAAGAAATGAACACAAGCGAAGAAATCAGTTAAATTAAAAGAAAAGAAATTGAAAATTGGGGTGATGTTGCAGAGTTATAGTTGCTGTTTTGAATGAGGGATTGAACTAAGCCTTAAGCAAAATAAGAGAGCAAACTTTTCCTGCCTCTGTGCCTTTAAGATCAGCCTGGAACTGCCTGTCACAATGTAATATAGAAAGGTAGCAGTTCTTCCTAGTAACTTTACCTCCATGCCAGGAAAGGGGAAGAGTGCACAAACTTTTTATTTTATTTTTTATTTTTAAATAATTTTTATTAAAATTTTAAATGAAAAACAATTAAAAAAAAAACACCACCCCGCTTCCAGACATCCATTTTCCCAGTTGAATCTGAGTTTAACATTCCATTCCGTATAAACTTTCCATTCCGTACATTATCTCTATTTTACAACAATCGTAAACTATTACTTTTGGCTTATATTTAACTATTTACATTTTATCTTTTACCACCTCATGTTGTCTTCCACCTTTCTCACAGCCTTTCTTTCTTTTCCCCTATTTCATCCTTTTATCCAGTTCAATACCTCTCGCTATGCTCTTTCAAAGCCCTGGATTGGCTTCTTTTTACAAACTTTTTTTTTAATCCACCAAGGGGACTATCCTTCCATGGTTGTGAGGCAAGAGCCTCACAGAAAATCAGCCAGTGCTTTGTAGATTATAGCAAAGTCTTCAACTGTGTAGAGCACGAGAAACTATGGATTGCTCTTACAGAAACAGGTGTGCTGCAACATTTGATCGTCCTCATGCGTAACCTGAACTCAGGACAGGAGGCTACTGTTAGGACAGAAAACAGAGAAGCGGAATAGTTTCCAGCTGGCAGGGTGGCCAGACAAGGTTGCATTTTTTCACCCTGTCTGTTTAACTTGTCCACTGAACATATCCTACATAAAGGCAGGATTACAATTGGGCAAAGGAGGGGTGAAAATTGGAGGAAGGAGCACCAGCTATTTAAGATATGCAGATGTCACCATACTGCCAGCAGAAAATAGCAAAGACTTAGAACGATTACTGAAGAATTAATTACTCAAGGCAGATTTACAGCTGAACATTAAGAAAACAAAAGTAGTGTCCACAGATGATTTACATAACTTCAAAGCAGACAATGGAGACATTGAGACAGTTCAAGATTTTCCATCTCTTGGCTCAGTCATTTAATCGGAATGGCGACTGCAGTCAAGTAATCAGAAGGCTAGGACTTGGAAGAGCAGCTAAGAAGCAACTAGACAAGATCCCGAAGATTAAAGAGATGTAATTGAATCCTAAAGTTATGATTGTCCATGCGATTGTCCATATTTCCAATTTCTCTGTAGGGTTGTGAAAGCTCAACAGTGAAGAAAGCGAAGTGGAAGAAAATAAACTCATTCGAAATGTTGTGCTGGAGAAGAATTCTATGGATACCGTAGACTGATAAAAAGACAAACGAATGGGTTCTACAGCAAGTCAAGCATAACTCTCCCCTAGAAGCCAAGATGACTAAACTGAGGCTGTTGTATTCTGGCCATATCATGAGAAGACACGACTCACTAGGAAAGACAATGATGCTTGGTAAGGTAGAAGGCAGTAGGAAAAGAGGAAGACCGCATTACAGATATGGATGGACTCAGCCAAGGAAGACACAGCTGCCCTGAGTTTGCAAGACCTGAGCAGGGCGGTTCAGGATGGGGAGACTTGGAGCTCTCTCATCCATAAGGTTGCCCTAAGTCGAAGTTGACTTGACAGCAGTTTAAAATGAGTACATGTGAATAGCATTTCCACCCAGCCAGCCATCATTATATTCGACTTTTCTCCCAGACTGGGACACAAGGTGACTTGCAAAGAGACAGAACACCAGAGGCATATCTAGTGTGGGTAAGTAGGGTACGTGCCCTGGGTGCCAGTCCTGGGGGGAGTGCAGAAAAGCAGTGCTGGAAACAGCAGAGGAGGAGGCGGAGAGCAGCGCTGGAGGTAGGGCAGCAAATTCTACACTTGCCCTAGGTGCCGTTTATGCTAGTTACGCCAGTGCAGAACACAATAAAATACAGTACAGGCTCATTCAGTAGGTTAGGGGCTGGAGCACTGTCAGAAAGCAGAAATTGCCAAAACGCAGAATTCAGTCGTTTTATAGCTTGCAAATGCATTTTGGCCACCGAAAAAATGTAAATAACACACCATGACCTGCAAATGCATGAGAAAGCTAAATAACACACTACAGTGTGTGTATGTGTACACACACGCATACACAAACACACACATATATACATACACACAGACACAGAGACAAAAATACAGTAAAATGAACAAAAGTGTATCTTGAAATACGCAAAGAACTGTATGGTAAAATGAAGAAAAGTGGGCAATGAATGTATATTTGAGTGATGGTGCCTTTTTGAAGAAAGTCGGAAGGAGATAGCCAAGCCTCATCATCAGAAGCTTCAAACAACCTCATTCTCTTTGCAGAAGGGGACTTTGATGGAGATCTTAGAGGGGGTGATTTTGCTATTGATGTCGATGGCTTTGAATCTGAACTGTGCACAATTTCCAAGAGATGCACCATGAGTCGACTTGATGCCATCTTTTTGTTCGTCTGTGTACAGACAGAACAAAAAGGCGGTGCCAAGTAGACGGAGAGAAAAAGGGGTGTGTGGTCGCTTTTTAATGATCCGTACTTTTGACTTTTTTCAGTTACAACCAGAACCCATCTATTCAACACATGGTTGAAGGACCACACAGCTAACATATGGCTTCTGGGTGTAATTGAAAAGAGTTGAAAGAGCCAACCATCAAAAAGCAAGGGGACACCTGTATAATTAAAAACATAGAATCATAGAATCCTAGAGTTGGAAGAGACCCCAAGGGCCATCTAGTCCAACCCCTTCTGCCATGCAGGAAGACACCATCAAAGCATTCCTGACAGATGGCCATCCAGTCTCTGTTTAAATACCTCCAAAGAAGGAGACTCCACCACAGTCCCAGGTAACATATTCCACTGTCAAATTGTTCTTACTGTCAGGAAGTTCTTCCTAATGTTTACATGGAATCTCTTTTCCTGATGTTTGAGGTCATTGCTCCATGTCTTCATAGAATCATAGAAATGTAGAGTTGGAAGAGACCCCAGGGGCCATCCAGTCCAACCCCATTCTGCCATGCAGGAACACCCTCAAAGCACTCCCGACAGATGGCCATCCAGCCTCTGCTTAAAAACCTCCAAGGAAGGAGACTCCACCACTCTCCGAGGCAGCCGATTCCACTGCCGGACAGCCCTGACCGTCAGGAAGTTCTTCCTGAGGTTCAGGTGGAATCTCCTTTCCTGCAGCTTGAATCCATTGCTCCTTGTCCTGGTCTCTGGAGCGGCAGAAAACAAGCCCTCTCCCTCCTCTACATGGCATCCCTTCAAATATTTAAATATAGCTATCATGTCCCCTCTTAACCTTCTCTTTTGCGGACTGAACATACCCAGCTCTCTAAGTCTATCCTTATAGGGCTTGGCTTCCAGGCCCCTCACCATTTTGGTCGCCCTCCTCTGGACTTGCTCCAGCTTGACCATGTCCTTCTTGAATTGGGGTGCCCAGAACTGGACACAGTATTCAAGATGAGGTCTAACCAAAGCAGAGTAGAGTGGTACCAGTACCTCTCTCGATCTAGACACCATACTCCTATTGATGCAGCCGAGAATTGCATTGGCTTTCTTGGCTGCCGCATCACACTGCCGACTCATGTTCAGCTTGTGGTCTATTAAGACTCCTAGATCCCTTTCACACGTACTGCCATCGAGCCACGTGTCCCCCGTCCTATATTTCTGCATTCCATTTTTTCTACCTAAGTGTAGGACCTTACACTTCTCTCTGTTAAATTTCATTTTGTTAGCCTTGGCCCAGCTCTCCAACATAACAGAAGCGATGAAGAAGCGATAGTCAAGTTTGTGTGCTTAAGGCTTCAGCAGGGTGTGGGAGGAGGGGAAGAACTAGGACCTCTTAAACGTGCCTGAAAAGCTGAATAACTGAAAATTAACCAGGACTGTCCCTAGCTAATCAGAAGAGAATATGCTCCCTTTGCGCACCCCATCTTTAATGGGTGTGTTGTATGGCCACCTTGTTAGGGCCAGCCCTAGATTTAGGTGGTACTCACCGAGCTGTAATGACTGGCCACAGCTCTGGGTGGAAGTTGCACCCTGTGACAAGCCTGGGTTTATTGTTGTTTAACGTGTGAAATGGGTGCTGAAGTTGCTGGCAAAGAAGAGAATTCTTCCTTCCCAAGCCTGGCTGTAGGACCAGGTGATTCCATCTGCTGCCACTAGGGGGCGTCTGTGGACTAAGCACAGCTGCCAGCTGGGATGCCAAATACAGATGTGGCGGCTGAGAGGCAGAAGTCAACGCTTGTGCCAATTTGTTGATCATTCCAGAGATGGGCACATTTGCGCTGGAGTCAGGCTGGCCACATCTCTTGTGGGACCCCCCACCGCTGTCTGAACCTGTCCGACACGGCCTGTGTGAACAGCCCCCAGCCGCTTCCTCCGGGCAGAAAGTTATCAAGCAGGTGGTTCCTCTGCAATGTATTTCAGGCACTGCCGGAAGCTCTCCGTTTCCTGGATCCCTGCCAGGGTGGTTTTTGGCTGCCTCAGTGCAGAAGTCTCCGACGAGGCACTGGCCGGGAATACTTGTGGGGAGGTGGCTTTGGAAAACGTTTCTCCTCTGGGAGCTCTCCTTCATAGTATTGATCAGTTTTAAGAAGCGTGTAGACAAGTTGGAGAGATCCAGCCTGGATCGGTGGTCTGAGTATTAGACAAAGGCCTTGGAGACCAGAACCATTTCCACACTACACTCTTATAGCGCGATTATTCCACTTTCAACATCCTATGGAATCCTGGGGTTTGCAGTTTAGGGAGGGGCCGGCCGGCCCCTCCCTAAACTGCAAACCCCAGGATTCCATAGGATGTTGAAAGTGGAATAATCGCGCTATAAGAGCGTAGTGTGGAAATGGCCCAGGGCTCAGTTCTTTGCTTGGCCATGGAAACCCACTGGGTGACTTTGGGCATATCACACACTTTCAGCCCCAGAAAAGCCCATGATAAGTTTGCCTTTGGGTAGACATAAGCTGGAAACAACTTGAGGGCACACGACAACAACAGACAAGCTGGAGTGAATTCAGAGAAGGGCAACAAGGATGGTCAGAGGTACGGAGAACAAAACGTAGGAGAGATTGAAGGAGCTGGGCTTGTTCAGCTTGGTGAAGAGAAGACTCAGGGGTGGCATGATGGGACTCTTTAAATACCTCAAGGGCTGCCCCAGAGAGGAGGGGACAAGCATGGGTAGGGCCAGGTGCAATGGTTTTAAGTTACAGGAGGGCAGATTTCCATTGAAAATTGAAAGGAGCTTGAACAGTGAGAGCAGTTTGGCAATGGAACCAATTGTAACTGGGCCATGTGGATACCCCTAGAGACCTTCGTGCAGGTTTTGAAAAAAGCAGGTTACTGGGAGTGAAAGGATAAGGCAGACTTCCAGGCCAGAACTGCAAAAAAAATATATATACTTTTTTGCATATCCTCCCAACAGAGTCCTATCTAGTATAAATAGCATGTAGGGCAAGCGTGAAAGTTGCACTTCCTGCCTCTGAAGCCACTTCTTCCTCTTCTGCCACTGCTTTTTTGCACCCCTGGCATTGGTGCGCAGGGCGCACGCCCTCCTTGCCCCACCCGAGAGATGCCTCTGCCTCCCAACTGTCCCAGTTTGGCAGGAACAGTCCCGATTAATCTTCCGCCTCCTCACTTTTTCAGTTGCTTTTAAATGTCCCAGTTTCTCTCCTCGCACTTTCTCCCTTTGGTTCACAGTGTACTTCAGTTGCTGCAAACTGAATACCAGATGCAAAAGTAGTTGAATGCATTCTAAAGTCTTTTGAGTTCAGAGCTTGGGAAACATTACTTTTTTGGGTTACAGTTCCTAAAATTGGCCCCCAGCCAACATGTATGTGTTTCTCTCTCTCTCTCTCTTTCTCTGTAAAATCTCACCTCTATCTCCCTCCCTTTTTTGCCAGCAACATTGGGAAGGCTCTACAATTTCCACCCCTGCCAGCTGCGAGTGGTTCCCATTGAGCCCAGTAGGACTTCTGAAGAGATATGCATGGGTTGTTATGGCGCGGTACAGCAATATAACAGACAGCTTTTTACATAGTCCTTTTTTTTTTTTTGGAGATGGGCAGGAGGTGGGATGTAATTCTGGGGGAGGGATGTGGGCAATGCCCTCAATATCTAGCTTTTCAGCAACTCCAAACTTCAGTTGAGCCTTTGGAAATACAGCCGAGCCATCCAAAGAAAGGTTGGCGGAGATACCAAGGGAATAAAAACACAGCCAATATAAGAGTGCTAGGTGTGAACAGTTTCCAGTATCTCACTCTCTGCAATGCCAGAAAGTTGGAGACTGAAGGAAAATGTCATTGGGGGCAGAATGCTTATACGAGGAAGCACTGCTTCATTCCCCCCCCCCCCAAAGCTACACCCCTGGGGATCAGGCACCATATGAAGAAGTAGGGGAGTAGGAAAAACAATGCATCAGTCCCAATGGTTGCAGGACTTTAAACAGAAAAAGTCCAAGGCATACACTTATTTAACCTGATAGCTTTAATCAGCTTTAAAGAGATCTTAAATGTACCGAGGGCTTGCCAGTCATTTGAATCTCCTTGGATTCATCGACTAGAACACGGAGCAGGTTCAATTTCTTGTCAATGAAGTTGCAGACCACTGCCTATATGTTTTCCTTCCTCTCTGCAGACAAAAGACTTTAGTTTCTTTTAGGAAAGATCAGACAAGCTGCTGTTGTTAACTGCCATCAAGTTGACTTTAACCTATGGCGACGCTATGGATGAGGGACCCCGAAATCACCCTGTCCTCAGCTATCCAGCTCAGGTCTTGCAAATTCAGGGATGTGTCTTCCTTGATTGAGTCTATCCATCTGTAATGCCATCTCCCATCCATCTTTTCCTACTCCCTCCTACCTTTCCAAGCATTATTGTCTTTTCTAGTGAATCAGGTCTTCTCATGATATGGCCAAAGTACGACAACCTCAGCTTAATCATCTTGGCTGCTAGGGAGAGTTCAGGCTTCATTTGCTCTAGGACCCATTCATTTGTCTTTTTAGCAGCCCAGGATATCCATAAAACTCTTCTTCGGCGCCTCATTTCATACGAGCTGATTTGCTTCCTATCAGCTTTCTTCACTGTCCACCTTTCACAACCATACAGAGAAACTGGAAATGCAATGGCATGCTGAAATCCTTTCTACAGAACTACAGAAGGTGCAGAAGCCTTGTCTTCATTTGGTCACCTTACTACGAGTGAAAACTGAAAATTGCAGGGAAGGGAGTTGAAATGTCTCTGTTGGCCCCATTGTTTGGGGGTTGCCACATTTTTTATCAGCCTCTGCTCCTGTGCCTTTAACAGAAGTGTGGTTTGCACAGCCATTTCAAAAAGCTTCACCTGTTGATTTCTGAAGACCAAGCTATCCTATGGGCCCATTCATGCGACAGAATTATAGCGCCTTGAAGCCATGGCAGAAAGTCAGACTGGCTTTTCATGGCTAGTTGGCAACCTCACTCTGGCCAAGACTTCATGAGCTTGGCAGGCATCTGCTGAGACTTTCTTTGAGGCAGAGCACAGCATCTCCTGGGGCAGCAGTTTGCCCGAGATGAGAGTTCTTGGGGGTGAGTCTATCATTTCAAAATAAATCTGATAAGCAGCATATACAAGGTAGCAGCACAAGGATCTATTTTCCTTGCTTCCTTTTCTCCCCATTTTCCTCCCCTTCTTTCCTGCCAGAAGGACTTTTGAAATAAAGACTCCAGGAGGGAGAAAACTACAGACAAGGTGCCTTTGAAACTGGCTGGCTTTCAAGGGGTGTGGGCCTGCGCAGAGCTGTATGCATTAAAATATACCTATAAATGGAGGCAGCCTGCTCAGGCCCGGCTCCAACATCCGGCCTGTTGACAGAAATCAACACCATCCCTCCCAGGCCTGGGGAGCCTTTGGTGTCTGTACGGCTGCCTGCCACCCCATTTGCAGCCCAAATCCAATTTGGTGATTATCCTTAATTTAGATCCCAGGCCAGCAGCTGCGTGGCCAGAGTCCAACACCCTCTGGGTCCTTTCAGAAATGCCGGATGTGGAGCACGTATGCAGCAGCAGGAAATGGAGGCAATAAGAACAAAATTAACAATGGTGGCTGGTGGGTTCCATATTAGTGGAATAGTGGATCCACTCCAGGTTTTAGACTGAATTTTCCAAGATGAGGAACTCAATCCCACAAATAGATTGGGGACTGGAAGGAGTGGGTAAATACTTATGGGCAGAGGTGTTCCACCAGTTTGGAGGAAGAAATAGCTAATGATTGCTGGTGGCCCCGTGTCAGTGGGGCAATAAGTCTAATCCAGGTTTTGCACTTTCAAGGATCTATCCAAGGTGCTGAAGCTATCGTGGGGGACAGAGATCAGGACCTTGGGAAGCAGCTTCAAAAGTCAGGCTAAAATCCAAGGAAAATCCAGCTGGCACCACTCCATTTGCATTTCTAGCAGGCAACTAAGACATAGAATCATAGAATCATAGAAATGTAGAGTTGGAAGAGACCACACGGGCCATCCAGTCCAACCCCCTGCCATGCAGGAACACCCTCAAAGCACTCCCGACAGATGGCCATCCAGCCTCTGCTTAAAAACCTCCAAAGAAGGAGACTCCACCACACTCCGAGGCAGCATATTCCACTGCTGGACAGCCCTGACTGTCTGGAAGTTCTTCCTGAGGTTCAGGTGGAATCTCCTTTCCTGCAGCTTGAATCCATTGCTCCTTGTCCTGGTCTCTGGAGCAGCAGAAAACAAGCCCTTTCCCTCCTCTACATGGCATCCCTTCAAATATTTAAACATAGCTATCATGTCCCCTCTTAACCTTCTCTTCTGCAGACTGAACATACCCAGCTCTCTAAGTCTATCCTCATAGGGCTTCATGGCTTCCAGGCCCTTCACCATTTTGGTCGCCCTCCTCTGGACCTGCTCCAGCTTGACCATGTCCTTCTTGAATTGGGGTGCCCAGAACTGGACACAGTATTCAAGATGAGGTCTAACCAAAGCAGAGTAGAGTGGTACCAGTGCCTCCCTCGATCTAGACACCATACTCCTATTGATGCAGCCGAGAATTGCGTTGGCTTTCTTGGCTGCCGCATCACATTGCTGACTCATGTTCAGCTTGTGGTCTATTAAGACTCCTAGATCCCTTTCACAAGTACTGCCATCCAGCCACGTGTCCCCCATCCTATATTTCTGCATTCCATTTTTTCTACCTACGTGTAGGACCTTACACTTCCCTCTGTTGAATTTCATTTTGTTAGCCTTGGCCCAGCTCTCCAATCTGTCCAGGTCATTTTGAATTTTGATCCTGTCCTCTGGCGTATTAGCAACCCCTCCCAATTTGGTGTCATCTGCAAATTTGATCAGCATGCCCTCTATTCCTTCATCCAAGTCGTTGATGAAAATATTGAACAGCACTGGGCCCAGGACAGAACCCTGTGGCACCCCGCTAGTCACTTCTCTCCGGGATGAAAAGCAGCCATCAGTGAGCACCCTTTGGGAACGGTCAGTCAACCAGTTACAGATCCACATGACAGTAGCCCTGTCCAGCCCACATTTTACTAGCTTCTTTGCAAGAATGTCATGGGGAACTTTGTCAAAGGCCTTACTGAAATCGAGATATGCTACATCCACAGCATTCCCTTCATCTATCAAGCTAGTAACTCTATCATAAAAAGAAATAAGATTAGTCTGGCATGACCTATTTTTGAGAAATCCATGTTGACTTGTCGTGATTACCGCGTTGCTTTCTAAGTGATTAGAAACTGACTGCTTAATGATCTGCTCCAGGATCTTTCCGGGTACAGACGTCAGGCTGACTGGGCGATAATTATTTGGATCCTCTTTTTTTCCCTTCTTGAAGATGGGGACAACATTTGCCTTCTTCCAGTCTGCTGGAACTTCTCCTGTCCTCCAAGATTTCTCAAAGATTATAGCAAGCGGTTCCGAAATGACCTCTGCCAGTTCTTTTAATATCCTAGGATGCAATTCATCTGGCCCTGGAGACTTGAATTCATCCAGTGTGGCCAGGTATTCTTGTACCACCTCTCTACCTATTATGTGCCGCATTTCCCCTGCTTCCTCCCCTGCTCCCCAACCACCAGGTTGAGTGCTTGTATCCTTCTGGGAAAAAACCGAGGCAAAGAAGGTGTCAAGTAGTTCTAACTTTTCTCTTCCCCCTGTTAGTAATTCGCCATCTTCTCTGCGCAGCGACCCTATCGCCTCCTTCTTTTTCCTTTTGCTGCGGACATATTTAAAAAAACCCTTTTTATTGTGTTTAATGTCTCTGGCCAGCCTAAGTTCGTTCTGTGCTTTAGCCTTTCTGACCTTCTCCCTACATCTCCTGGCTACTTGCTTAAATTCTTCTTTGGTGGTTTCCCCCCTCTTCCATTTCCTGTACATGTTTCTCTTAACGCTTAGCTCAGCTGAGAGTTCTTTACTCAACCATTCTGGTTTCTTCAGATGCCTTCCATTTTTCCTCCTTATTGGCACAGTTTTAGACTGTGCCTTCAGTATCTCCCTTTTAAGGAACTCCCATGCCTCCTGAACTCCTTTCCCTTTCACTATTCCTGACCACGGAATTCCAGCCAGCAGCTCCCTAAGTTTACAGAAGTCCGCTTTTTTAAAATCTAAGACGAGTGTCTGGCTACACTTATCTTCTCCTTCCCACTGAATGCCAAATCCCAATAGGGCATGGTCACTCCCCCCTAAAGATCCAACCACTTCTACCTCATTAACAAGGTCATCCCTATTGGTCAGGATCAGATCTAGAATATTTGATCCCCTTGTGGCCTCTTCCACCTTCTGGACCATGAAATTGTCTGCAAGACAAGCAAGAAACTTGCTGGACCTTGCTGTCTTGGCAGAGTTTGACTGCCAACATATATCCAGGTAATTGAAATCTTCTATTATTACTGTATCTCTCCTTTTTGAATGCGTGGTCATTTGGTTGAGGAAGGCGTCATCAAGGTCCTCAGTCTGGGCTGGAGGTCTGTAGTAAACCCCCACCAGAATATCCCTATTGTTTCTCGCTCCCTTAATTCTTACCCAGATGCTCTCAACCTGGCTTTCTGGGTTTAAGTCAGGGATCTCTTCACAGGTGAAAACATCCTTGACATACAAGGCTGCTACTCCTCCTCCTTTCTTGTTTGGTCTATTTCTACAAAATAGGCTATACCCCTCTATTCCTACATTCCAATCCTGAGACTCATCCCACCAGGTCTCAGTGATGCCTATCAAATCGTATTTATTTTGTTGTACTAGGAGTTCAAGTTCATCTTGCTTGTTTCCCATACTCTGCGCATTAGTGTAGAGACACTTAAGTCCCTGGGCCCTTCCTGCAAGTCCTGTACTATAGTTTCTACTCCTCCCACCATTGGACGCTTGTACTACTTGGTCAATATAATTTGGGCCTTTCGCCCCTGCACTCGCCATGTCTTTGCCCTGAATAATATTGTCTCCCTCCTCAGCAGAACTTAGTTTAAAGACCTCTTAATCCTCCATGCAAGACTGTTTGCAAAAACATTCTTGCCAAGTTTCGTGAGGTGCAGCCCATCCCTTGCCAGAAGCCCACGTTCATGGAAATTCAGGCCATGTTCCAAAAACCCAAACCGTTGCCGGCGGCACCATGTGCGGAGCCAGTTGTTGACCTCTGCTATTGCCCTTTCCCTTCGTGCACCATATCCTTGAACAGGGAGGAGAGATGAAATGACCACCTGCGCACCAAGGTCCTTAAGCTTTGTCCCCATAAGCTCGTAGTCCTTTGCGATGTGGTAAAAGCTGCGCCTCGCAGTGTCATTGGTTCCGACATGAACCACAATGAGGGGCTTATGGTCAGTGGGCTTGACCAGCCTGGTTAGCCTCTCCGTTATGTGGTTGATCTTGGCCCCAGGAAGACAGCAGACTTCTCGATTGAACTTGTCGGGTTTGCAAATTGCCGGTTCAGTTCCTCTGAGCAAGGAGTCCCCAACAACCAGAACTCGCCTCCTTTGAGGCTTCTCCAGGCTCCTCGACGAGCATGTTCTTCTAGGACTACCTGGACACTCTGTTGAGGCTGGGAGTGTTGATCTAGTAGTGTTGATCTAGACAGTAGTGTTTTGTATGACTGCCTGTCTTTATAATTGAAGCTGTGGAGCTGGAGTTGTAGACTTGGAGTCAGGAGCAATTTGGGGTGGAGCCAGGGTCAAAGTGGGAAGAAATGTACCAACTTCATGTACCCCAAATGTACCCCAACTTCAAAATGAAGCTTAGATTATTAAAAGCCGAGTGTCATGTATTTATTTTCATAGCAATCTGGGAAAGTTCTCATTCAGAAATTTTAATCAAATATATTTTATCTTAATATCACAAGCTAAAATATATTTTATCCTAGTATCTTAATTGTTACATAAATGTGTGTTTAGTATGGAGAAGAGAAGGTTAAGAGTTGACATGATTGCCATGTCTAAATATTTGAAGGGATGTCATATAGAGGATGGAACAAGCTTGTTTTCTGCTGCTCCAGAGGCTCGGACACGAAGCAGTGGCTTCAAACTGCAGGAAAAGAGATTCCACTTGAACCTCAGGAAGAACTTCCTGACGGTCAGGGCTGCCCGGCAGTGGAATAGGCTGCCTCCGTGGAGTGTGGTGGAGCCTCCTTCTTTGGAGGTTTTTAAGCAGAGTTTGGATGGTCATCTGTTGGGAATGCTTTGATTCTGTCTTCCTGCATGGCAGAATGGGGTTGGACTAGATGGCCCTTGGGGTCTCTTCCAGCTCTATGATTTATGATTCTGTTATCTTCTATCAGTCTAAGTAGCCTGATGATGCAGTTGGTGGTGATGAAACGCCTTGCAGTACCATTTTGCAACAATACATTTGTTATAACTCATTAATATACAGTCAGCCCTCCACATTTGCCAGTTTGACTTATTCACAAGTTTCTTCAACCCCCCACCGCATGTCCTTTTCTTCTGGGGGAACCTCCCGCCTCGGTGGCTCCAATCAGCCAAAACAGCCCTTTAAAAAACAGCCTCTAATTCTCCTCCTCCATCAGCCATTGCCTGGCCAGCCACGGGCAGATCCCGGCCCAGTTTCTCAGTACCACCAGCCCTCTCCTGATGCCGACCCCCCACCCGAGGAAGGAGACGAGTGAGAAAGGAATTCTTGGGCTCCCATCCTGACTCACCCTCTTTCCGTCTCCTTTTGCCGACCTAGGCCATTTCCGCACTAGCCTGTAATGGCACGATGATTCCACTTTCAACGTCCCCTGGAACTCCCATCTCCAGAATTGTAGTCCAGTGCTCAAACCAGTACCCAACACTGGGGCGGTGATTCCATTTTCAACATCCTCTGGAATCCTGGGGTTTGCAGCCCCTCCCACAACGGCAAACCCCGGGATTCCAGAGGATGTTGAAAGTGGAATCATCGTGCTATAACAGGCTAGTGCGGAAATGGCCCTAGTTCGGACCTTGTGTGCCTATTGCCCCCCCCGTGCCTCCGCCCTCTTCTCACGGACACACACACACACACATTCTGATATTTGCAGTTTCTCCACTTTTGCAAGGGCCCTGTGCGTCTAACCCTAGCGAATGTGGAGGGCTGACTGCACATTTATATGAATATACATTTGCCGTTTATGAAGGTGTCAGAGTTGGACAGCAGAAAAATAAAGGAACTGGAGCTGGAGCTGGAGTCAAAGATTTGGCATACTGACTCCACAGTCCAATTCATGATTGCCCTGGCTATTTTAACTTTTGAGTTTTAAATTCCTTTTGATTAGTGTTTCTTGGTTGTTCTGTTTTGCATTCATGTACTTAGTATCTTAATTGCGTTTTATCCATTGTACAATACCTCAGGAGCCTGGGTAGGCTGAGAGCCAATACAAAAATGGTTCAAATCAATAAGTTGTTCCTTCAAAAGTCAGGTAACAAACTGGAACAAAGTTCTCCAGAATATTGACATGGAAGCCCCACCTCCATGACAACACTTGCCCACAGGCAGACCCCACAATGGGAGGGCAAGGGCTAGAGTTTATGGAAAGAGGTTGGGAGCAAAAAAAAAAAAAAGAAGATGAATAATCTTGACACAATTGACTAGGTAGCTAATTACTGACATCTTCAATTGCCAGACCTGGATAGTGAGCTGGGCCTCCAACCCTGGTGCCCTAGATATGTCCAACAATGGGAAGCTTATACTTCTCCAAGCTCTGGCAAGAACCTACCAGGACCAGGCTTCTCCAACTTAACACTTTCCAAATGAGTTGCTCATAGAATCATAGAGCTGGAAGAGACCCCAGGGACCATCCAGTCCAACCCCCTGCTAGGCAGGAACACACGTCAAAGCACCAACACCAGATGGCCATCCAGCCTCTGCTTAAAAACCTCCAAAGAAATGGAAGACTCCACCACACTCCCTGGAGGCAGCACATTCCACTGCCGGACAGCTCTGACCATCAGGAAGTTCTTCCTGAGGTTCAGGTGGAATCTCCTTTCCTGCAGCTTGAATCCATTGCTCCTTGTCCTGGTCTCTGGAGCAGCAGAAAACAAGCCCACCCCCTCCTCAAAGTGACAACCCTTCGAATATTTAAACATGGCTATCATGTCCTCTCTTAACCTTCTCTTCTCCAAACTAAACATCCCCAGCTCCCTAAGCCACTCCTCAGAGGGTTTTATGGCTTCCAGACCCTCCACCATTTTGGTCGCCCTCCTCTGGACACGCTCCAGCTGTCGATATCCTTCTTGAAATGAGGTGCCTAGAATTGGACACAGGATTCCAGATGAGGTCTGACCAAAGCAGAAGAGTGGCACCATACTCCTATTGATGCAACCAAGAATCGCGTTGGCTTTCTTGGCTGCCGCATCCCACTGCTGACTCATGTTCAGCTTGTGATCTACCAAGACTCCTAGATCTCTTTCACACCTACTGTCGTCCAGCTACTGCTCCTATCAGTCCAGACAGGGAACGGCCTCAGAGGGAGAGAAGAGGCAGGCACAGCTCCATCATGCCTGGGCCCAGAGGCTGGCCTCTGCCCTGGCCTCAAAAGGAAAGAAGAAGAGGCTGTATCTGCTGGACTTAACCCTCTTCCGCACTGCCTTCCTCTTTGCCTTTTGTGTCATGTCTTAATTAGATTGTAAGCCGGAGGGCGGCGAACTCTTTCGTTGTTGCCTGCCGTGGAATAAGTTTGAGTAGAATCCGTGTTGGGGCCCAGTCCTGTTGTTGGGATGCTGGGTCCCGTCAGCAACGGGGCTGGAACGCTTCTCTGCTGTACCCCGTCTGCTGCATCGTTCTGCAACCAAGAAAGCCTATGCTTTAGCTACTGCTAAAGCATAGGCTTTCTTGGTTGCAGAACGATGCAGCAGACGGGGTACAGCAGAGGAGCGTTCCAGCCCTGTTGGTGTTCAGCACTGAAAGGACAGTGGGAGAGGGCTGGCACTCCATCCAGTCCTGGACCAAAACAGCCAGCTCTAGGCCTGGATGGTTTATCGGACATCCAGGAGCACCCAACCTGTAGGCCATCCTCCTCCAACCATAGGCTCTCCTGAAGAGTCAGCTGTGGACAATGGGAATTTTTTTAAAGAAGATCATTTTTATGAAGAAAGCTTTTGTAATTTTTTGGAACACATTAAAAGTTACAAAGAGTTGCAGAATTACCGAGAAACAGAAAAGACAGAAGGGGGGGGAAGGAAGGAAAAAAGAAAAGAAGAAAGAAAATAGACTTCTGATCTTCCTTTCGGTGGTTATATATGCATTTAGTTGTTCCTACCTCTCTCCCCAAAGTTATAGCATATTCCCTTCTTTCCACAGCCTACTCTTTCTAATCATCAAAACCAAAAGTTAACCAGATAATTTTTTTTTGCAAGAAATCTAGCAGAGGTTTCAAGTCTTTAAGAAATGTCACTAGACCTCTCTCTAGTCACTAGAGGTCACTAGACCTCTCCCTAATCCCACCTCAGGAGAAAGGCAGCCTACAAATATAATTAATAAATAATAAATAAATAGTCAAATCGGACAATTTCTCCATTTCAAGGATGATGAGGATTGTAGTGCAACGTCTCTGGAGGACACTAACTTAGAGGAATAGGCTAGAAGGTGTTCTGCTCAGCAGCTATATAACTGAAGGGGAGGGAGTCACTATCAGAAAGACCACTTATCTCAATCATTTGCAGGGTCTAATTGTACAAAAATACAAAAAGAAAAAGGAATAAAGAAAAGGCAATGTTTGGTACAAACCTTTGGAGAAGAGAGCAGGTAGAAGGAAAAGGGCTGTGGCCCCTCTCTGCTGTGGCTTGTAGCTTCTTTGTCAGGGAGGCAGTGAATCCACCGAAGGCTTTGAGCCCAACTTATGTGCTGTCCAAGGTGCTGAATACTCCCCAGAAACCTCCTTTAAAGTTCAAATTAAAACCCAGAATGGGATCGCCGCTCCACTGACACAAAAGCAGGGGTGAAGCTGAAAGGGAATGAAGATATCCCACCACCAAATACAAATTCTGCCTCCCAACTTAAAATGTTTTTTTTTTGTCTCCAAATTTCTAGCATTGCAGAGTGAGACAACGAAAATGGTTCACACCTAGAAAATGCTTATATCTGACATGTCCACATTCCCTAGGTCAATTTGCCTGCCTCTTTGTTTTGAATGCCTCAGCTGTATTTCGAAAGGCTCAGTTGAAGTGCTATTTTACTGTGATCCTTGAAGTTTGAGCATTGAAGGAACATTTCTCATTTCCCCAGTAGCTGCATTCCTGCATGAAAACCACCAGCCGCTCCTGGTTGTTCCATCATTCAACCTGACGCAACCCCTCCTCCCCTAACCGTGCACCCCATCCTGTCTTCGTGTGCTCTTCCACGGAAGCCCTTCTTCAGGCAGCCCAGAACCCTGAAGCCAGGAGACTGGTGACAAAAGAGGGAGCTTTATTTTTGCTGTTGGGCCGTCCCCTTTGGAAAATGCTACCTAAAGAATCATAGAATCATAGAGTTGGAAGAGACCCCCGGGGCCATCCAGTCCAACCCCCTCTAGGCAGGAACACCCATCAAAGCACTCCGGACAGAAGGCCATCCAGCCTCTGCTTAAAAACCTCCAAAGAAGAAGACTCCACCACGCTCCATGGAGGCAGCATATTCCACTGCCGGACGGCTCTGACCCTCAGGAAGTTCTTCCTGAGGTTCAAGTGGAATCTCCTTTCCTGCAGTTTGAATCCATTGCTCCTTGTCCTAGTCGCTAGAGTGGTAGAGAACAAGCCTGCTCCCTCCTCAACATGACATCCCTTCAAATATTTAAGCATGGCTATCATGTCCCCTCTCAACCTTCTCTTCTGCAGACTAAACATACCCAGCTTCCTAAGGCGTTCTTCATAGGGCATGGCTTCCAGACCCTTCACCATTTTGGTCGCCCTCCTCTGGACACGTTCCAGCTTGTCGACATCCTTCTTGAATTGAAGTGCCCAGAACTGGACACAGAATTCCAAATGAGGCCTAACCAATGCAGAATAGAGTGGTACCATTACCTCCCTCAATCTAGACACCGTACTCCCATTGATGCAACCAAGAATCGCGTTGGCTTTCTTGGCTGCCACGTCACACTGCTGACTCATGTTCAGCTTGTGATCTACCAAGACTCTTAGGTCCTTTTCACATGTACTGCTATCCAGCCACATGTCCCCCATCCTATACTTGTGACTTTCATTTTTTCTGTCCAAGTGCAGGACCCTACATTTCTCTCTGTTGAAATTCATTTTGTTAGCTTTGGCCAACAAGCGATGGTCTTGCTCACCCTCCATAACTGTCCAGCCACAAGCTATGACTTTTCTGTTCTCCCTGGCATTTTAAATATTTGGGATTTTATTTTTAAAGTATTTATCCATTTTAATATGTTTGGTCATTTAAGATCTTTTTTTTTTTTTTTGGTCTTTCCTTGGAACACTGTTTAACACTGATGAGAGTTAAGAGCATTTGCAATCTGTACTTATTACACTGTGCTGGTATAAATATTGGTGGGGAGAGGAATTACTGTGAGAGTCAGCATTGGGGTAGTGGTTTGAGTGGTGGAATATGATCCTGGAGGCAAGGGCCATTTCCACACTAGCCTGTTGTAGTGCTATTATTCCACTTTCAACACCCTATGGAATGCTGGGGTTTGCAGTTTAGAGAGGGGCCTCAAACCCCAGAATTCCATAGGATGTTGAAAGTGGAATAATAGCACTATAACAGTCTAGTGCAGAAATGGCCTTAGTTGCGGTGGCTACATTTTGTATGGTTCAGCTTTTGGTTTGAGGCATTGTTTTTAGGGCAGGTGGATTTTTCAAAACGCTCCTCCAAGGCATCAGCGTGTGCCCTCGTCTGCACCAAAGTCCAGCTGAAGCCGGAGATGCTTCCTCCTAAATGGATGTGTACAGGATTGTGATGTTAATCTGTAATTTGTTCTTGTGGCTGTTATCATTAGTTCGTATCCAGACATGATCTTTTGCCCTGCTGGGCATCCTAATCTCTGGAGCAGCAGAAGGCCCACCTTCCGTATGACATCCTTTCAAATATTTAAATATATACCCAGAGGAGCTTGTTGTAGAGCAGATGTGGGAGGTGTGTGCCATCTCAGATGTTGTTGGAGTATAACGCCCTGCATTCCTCAACAATCTTGGTGATTCTAGCTAGGCCTGCTGTGAGTTCCAGTTTAAGAACATTTGGAAGGCCGTTTGATTCCCATAGCCTCCAACATTTCACAGATAAAAACTGGGACGCATGTGGCCAAACAACGTTGAAGTGTGGCCACAATGGCAAGTGTTTTTGATCAAGAAGACGACACACGCTAGAAGGGCTACGGCAGTTTGTTTTTGCCTGACCAACAGGGAAGGGCAAGATTCTGGCCCCCATTCCCTCTCCCCGCTGCTGAGTTAATTGAATGCAAACTACTTTTGCACTTTGAAATCAGTTTGCAGTAACTGAAGTAAAAGGAGGACAAAGGGGGAAAGCGGGACAAGGAGAGAGAAACTGGGATGTTTTAAAAGCCACTGGAAAAGTGGGATGACTGAGAATTAACGAGGATTGTTCCCGCCAAACTGGGACAATTGGAGGGTGTGGATGCCCAACCTTGCCATAAATGAAGTGATACCACTAAAAAACCTTTGCACAGAGAAGGTCCCAGATTTAGTCCATGACATCCTTGGCAGGACCACAGTTTGGAAACAGAGAAAAAGGTCCCCTGAGAAGATCTCGAAACATGGCCAGGTTCATAACAGTCCTTCGAATAACCTGGACCCGAGCTGCATAATGCCTTATAGGTCATCATGAACACTTTGAATTGTGTCTGAAAAGGGATGGGTGGCCAGTGGAACCGTTGCAGCAGGAAAACTCTACGGTCCCTGTAGGCAACCCCTGTTAACCACCGGTCAAAACGCAATGGGGTCAGCCAGGTTAGTCTCTCTAAAATTTGCAGGGGATTCATGCGTCACCCTTCGGGGGCCGCTGCTCATTGTATTTGGATTTTCTTCATCCGTCCTCCGGTAGTTTGTTCAATTTCTATTAAACTTTCCCTAGAATAGCTCACACATTTTGTAAAAACTGCTTTTTTTGAGCCCCGGCCACCTTAATCCAGCCTTGGCAGAAGTACCGAACCAGGCTGTGGGGCATTCCTCCGCCAGGTCACCCTTCCCTGCTGAGGCCCACGAGCTCAAGATGGTGCTCGCCCTTTACTAGCCCTCGCCTGGATCAGCCACCGAGCAGAGCTCGGGCCGTCTGCCGCGTGTCGGCAGAAACGGCAGGGCCGTCTTGTCGCCCCTTTCCCCCCCGCTCCTTCCGCCCCCTTTCCTGGCTTCTCCCCAGCTTGAACAGACTCGAAACGTCTGTCTCTTGCTATCTGAGACAGGGAAAGCCAAATCTTATCTAGCTTTCTAGCAAGAAAGAATCCACACCTAAATAATAAAAAAAAGAATTCAAAGGTTGCTGCAGAAAGATGCGTTCTGGTGGTGGGCAGCGCCTATGCCCTCGGCATTTCAAAACTGCGTCTGTGTGTGTGTTCGATATTATGAGCTCACTGTCAGCACTTTCAGGGATTCTATTTACTGCCGTTAAAAAAAAAACAAGAAAGAAACAGAAAGCAAGGTTCTAGTCCTTGTGGTTTCAGAGCTTTCGTTTCGAAAGATTTCTTGTTCCACTCACAAAATTACGGAGTTGGCTCGCGGGCCACCTATTCCAAGCCCCGTCCGTGCAGTGCAGGACCTCCAGCTGGAGCATCCCAAGGCAGGGAGCTGTCCAGACTCTCTCCTCTTTTATGTATATATTTCTTAGTAAAGTCACAAAGATAAAACATTATATAATTTTTACATAAACATAAGTATACTTCCACCATTTCTATACATTATATACTTAAATAACATACATCCTACCTTTTACATTTATACATTTTTATACATTCTTATACATACCAATGGGAGAGAAAAATCAAAATAATAAATAAGAACATTAATACAATCTCAATACCTACCTACCAACCTTCCCTTATCACTTCTACATAAATCGTGGGCGATTATACTTTACCTTTAAGCGACCAACAATTCATTGTGCTCCATACTCTAACCATCATACCACTACCTCTTTCCAATATTTCTTAATTCTTACTATAATGTTTACTCCTCCAAGTTTTTTTTTAACCACACATCATCATCATCATCATCATCATCATCATCATCATCATCATTATTTACTCCAAATTATCTAATTCATTTACTGTTGTTTTCCCCATTGGGCTTCCCAAAGGGGTTTAACTAAATTCCATTCTTCGGTAATCTGTTTTCTTGGTCTATCAGTCAAAATTGATGTTAATTCATCCATTTCCCAAAGTTCATACAATTTCCATAACCAATCGTCCAGATCAGGGACTTCTTTTGATTTCCATTGTTGTGCAAATATTAATCTCGCCGCTGTTACCATATATATTATCATTTTTCTCAATGAATTCTTTTTAAAATACTTAGTATCTAACATATTTAATAAACATATTTCCGGACTCGTAGGGAAATTAATTTGAAATGCATTAACAATACATTCATGAATACCTTTCCAATATTTCTTTGCTTTAGCGCAAGACCACCATATATGGTAAAATGTCCTTCTCTCCGTGCATTTCCAGCACGTGTTTTTCATATTTTTACTTATTTTGGCAATTTGTACTGGTGTGTAGTACCATTGAAAATATACCTTATAGTAATTTTCTTTTAAATTGGTACTTATACAATATTTTTTCACATCTTTCCAAGAATTCTCCCAACTCTGCAGTGGAATTACATGTCCCAAATTTTGCGCCCACCTTATCATATTGTCCTTAACCGTCTCTTTTTCCATACATAAATTTAATAAGATTTTGTATATTTTGCCTATCAAATGGTCTGTTTCTGGTTTTAGCAATTTATCGAACTCCTTCTCCCTTATTTCAATTCCTTGCATCTTCATATCCATCTTAAACCTTTCTTCTAGTTGCCTTTGCAGTAACCAGTGTGAAATAATACCACCTTTAACCATATCCTCCTTACTTTTCCAACTTATGTTTTCACCTTGAACTTTTGTTAAATCTTTATATGTTAACCATTTATTTAATTGGGGTTTCTCTCTTCTATAAAACGCTTCATGCGCTGACACCCATTGTGGTATTTTTGCATATAATTTATTTCTATGTTGTAACCATACTTTTAACAAAGGTTTTCTTATAAAAGGGTTATTAAATTCCTTGTTTACCTTTACCTTATCATGCCACATATAGGCGTGCCAGCCAAAAAAGAGATCTGCCCCCTCTACCTTTAATAGTCTCGCATTCTCTAACTTAATCCAATCCGTAATCCAGCAAAGGCAACTAGCATGAAAATATAATTTTAAATC
This sequence comes from Cyclura pinguis, assembly GCA_030412105.1. Classification (NCBI taxonomy): domain Eukaryota; kingdom Metazoa; phylum Chordata; class Lepidosauria; order Squamata; family Iguanidae; genus Cyclura; species Cyclura pinguis. Next base: position 6,363,162 of record CM059601.1, read on the forward strand.
AGGTAATCCTAATCCACCTCTTTCTTGTGTATCTTTTAATACAGTCCATTTTATCCTTGGTTTCTTTCCGTTCCACATAAATTTTGATAATTCCTTCTTCCACTGCTTAAAAGGTACATCGTTTAAGATAGTCGGGAGGTTTTGAAACAAAAATATCATTTTTGGTAAGATGTTCATTTTGATCGTTGCGATCCTTCCCGTCAATGATAAATCGAGTTTTGACCGTCTTCTCAGATCTTCTTTTATTTCTCCCCAGACTTTCTTATAGTTGTTATCAAATAAATCCGTATTGCTATTAGTAATATTGATTCCTAAATACCTCACTTTTTTTGATACTTTAAAATGGGACAATTGTTCAATTTCCTCCTCTTCTTTTTTTTAAATATTCTTTATTAACATCATTGTTTTATCCATATTAACCTTGAATCCTGCTACTTTTCCAAAATCTTGAAAAATCCCAATTAATCTTAATATACTTTTAACTGGATCATCTAACATAATTACAAGGTCATCTGCGAAGGCCCTAAATTTATATGTTTGATTTCCAATTTTGACCCCTCTTATTTCTATATCTTGTCTTGTCTTACAATTTAATATTTCTAACACCGTTACAAAAATTAGGGGTGACAGGGAACAACCTTGTCTTGTTCCCTTCTTGATGTCAAATTTTTCTGTTTTATCTCCATTAATTACAATACTCCCTGTTTGATTATTATATATCGTTTTTATCCAATCAATAAATCTTTCCCCCATATTTATCTTTTTCAATACCTCTATTATACATTTCCATTTTACCTTGTCATATGCTTTTTCAGCATCTACAAAAATCAGTCCCATTTTTCTCTCATTATGTTTTTGATAATACTCAATTATATCCAATATCACTCTTACATTATCTTTTATTGATCTTCCCGGCAAAAAACCATTTTGATCCTCATGTATCCAATTCTTTAAAATTTTCTTCAGTCTTTCTGCCAGAATAGATGTAAATATCTTATAATCAGTATTCAATAGGGATATTGGCCTATAATTCTTTACTTCCAACTGATCTTTGCCCTCTTTAGGTATTAAAGTAATTGTCTCTCTCCCCCCATGAATCCGGTCTATCCATCATTTCCGATTCATTAAACAACTTTTGAATGGGGTCAATTAATTGATCTTGAAATACTTTATAATACCTTGCTGTGAATCCATCCGGTCCCGGCGCTTTTCCAATTTTTAATTTTTGAATTGCCGTTCTAATTTCAACTTTTGTGATGGGTTTATTTAACTCTATTCTTTGCTCTTCCTGAATTTGCTCTACTTTAATTTCGTCTAGATATTTCTTTACTTGCTGTACATATTCTTCCGTATCTTTTGGGTCCTCAAATAATTCCTTATAATAGTCGTGAAATATAGACTTAATTTTTCTTTGTTGTCTGTATATCTTATCCCCTGTTTTGATTTCTGTAATTAATCTTTTTTCTTTTTCTTTTTTCAGTCTATATGCTAACCACTTCCCCACCTTATTAGCGTGCTCAAAAAATCTCTGGCGTGTGTATTTTATTTTCGTCTCTATCTCCAGTCTGTCTTCCATGGACATTTGTTTCTCAAGAATTTCAATCTCTCTCAATAACTTTGAATTTCTTGGGTCTTTCTTTAATTCTTCCTCTTTCTCCTTAAGTTCTACCACAATATTTTGATATTTCTGTTTCTTTAATTTTTTCTTATAGGCTTCCTCTTGTAAAAATAGGCCTCGTATCACTGCCTTTCCTGCGTCCTATACTATCTCATTTGATGTTCCTTTTTCTGAATTTTCTTTTAAAAAAAAAGTTTATTTCCTGCTTTATCTTTTCTATTACTTTTTCATCTCTTAACAGTCCATCTTTCACAATCCATCTATATTCACCCTTTCGTTCTTGTATTGTCATTGTGATGGGACAATGATCTGCTAAAGACCTTGGTAGAATCTCCATTTTCTTGACTTTTTTACATAAAGTTTTAGATACTAAAAACATATCAATCCCTGACCAGGTCTTGTGTACTTCCGAGACGTACGTATACTCTTTCGCATCTCCATATAAATGTCGCCATACATCATTTACTGAAACTAAATCCATAAATTCATCGAATGTCTTTGGTAATTCTTTCTCGTTGAAGACATCCAGAGAAGGAAACACAACCGTCTCTCTAGGCAGCTGGTTCCATTGCTGAGCTGCCCTCGCGGTCAGGAAGTCCTTCTAATGTTCAGTCAAAATCTACCCACCCATAATGTAAAACCATTGGACCTTGTCCTATCCTCTGAGTCAGGCCTGCTCCCTCCTCTCTGTGACAACCCGGTCTTCTCTTCACCAAGCTGCACATCCCCAACTCCTTCAACCTTTCTCCATAAGTTCTGTTCTCCATACCGCTTATCATCCTTTTTTGCCCTTCTCTGAACTTGCTCCAACTTGTCCATATCCTTCTTAAAATGAGGTGCCAGAACTGAACAGAGTACTCCAGATGAGGTCTGACCAGCACAGAATACAGTGAGACTATGATTTCCCTCAGCTTGGAAACTATGCTTCTAACAATGCAGGCAAAAATAGCATTCGCCTTATTTGCTGCATCATCACAGGGCTGGCTGATGTCCAGCTTATGATCGACAATAATCCCAAGGTCCTTTTCATATTTAGTACTGCTGAGCCACTCTTAATATTTAAACTTCTTGTTTGTCCCTGATTATAAGAACTGATCAAAGGAAGGTCTGTTTGGGGGCATTTCTGCCCTACCCTGTTGTAGCGCTATTATTCCACTTTCAACATCCTGTGGAATTCTGGAGTTTGTAGTTTCCTGAGGCCCAAGAGCTCTCTGGCTGAGAATTCTGATGGCCTCTCCCTAAACTGCAAACCCTAGGATTCCATAGGATGTTGCAAGTGGAATCATAGCGCTATAGCAGGCTAGTGCGGAAATGGCCCTGGTCTCCAGAAACGTAGTCCGAAGCTCAGACCACTGCACCACACTGGCTGTCATGACACTACAAGACATGCTGCCAAACATATCTTTGAATTCTTGAGATTTTCTTCCCTGTTTTTTTTTTTTTTGGTGCAGGAGAAAGGTGGACTCAAACTGAAACTGCAGTCCAAAAGTCAAGGGAGGCTTTTCTGAGGAAATCTCCTGCCCTTTGTTTTAGTTTTTCAAAAACAACAAAAGGTGAAGTTCATCCTAGACCCAACCAGAGCTTGGAAAAGTTTTTTTTTTCCTTGCACTATAATTTCATTTGCTTTTTTTAAAAAAATGACAACTAATATATTTATATGCCACCCTATACCGTAACAGGTTTACAAGTTAAAACGATAAAACCTTGAAAACAGATTAAGCAGTGGAGCCATTTAAAAACTGGAGCATTTAAAAGTTTAAACCCATTGGAAACCAGGCTGGCTTGGGGAGAAGGGCCAAAAAGGGGTAACTTCTCAAGCTGGGACCCCAAGGCTACCGGTGCTGCAACTCAGCGCTCCTTTGCCAGTCTGTGCTTGCCCTGGGTTGCACACGTCCCCTCTCCGTTCCAGACCCTCCCAGGCATTTTCCCTCTTCTGGGGGTGTTACCCTGATTTCTGGGGTCCCTCAGGGGATGCCTCAATGTGCTCCACGTGATGGGGAATGGAAACTAGCCAGAGCACAAGCAATAGCCATGCGAGAGGCAGGGCAACCTAGCGGGGTCTTTTTACCCAGTGTTTACGGGGTCAGGCCAAGCCAAAAACCAAACCAAAATGTCCAATAAATGATTTTATTGAAGGAAAGTCTCATGCAGCAATGCAATCACTCACACACTCACTCAAGACCTAAAAGAGAGGAAACTGGATAGGGGAATATTGAAGGGGTGTAGCCGGGGTGATACTGCACCTTTGTCCTGAAGTCCTGGGTCCGGGAAAAACGGCGGAGAAGTGGGGCTCAGCGCGGAGAGGGCTGAGGGGACCACTCGACGGATGGAGAAACGGTCTGCTGGGATGACCGGGGGTGATCCAAAGAACTGCCCAATAACTGGAACTATTTGTAGGGGAAAAGGTACCTGGAGGGCTAATCCTTTCCCAGGGAGAACAATGGGTGTTGCAATGGGCACGAAGCTCCACACTGGTAATTTCCTTTGTGTGATGGGATTGCAAGGTGTTGCCAAAGTCTCAGGATCTTCGACTGTGTTAGTTTGTGGTGTGACTTCGTGTAAATGGTCCTCGCCTGATGGAATATTTGCTCAACTTGGGGCAGACACGCTAATCAAGTCGGTATCTCGGGGCTGAGGACCCTTTGTTTATTGTGGGTTTACACATCTTGAGGTCTCCTGGGTCTACGTGACGGGAGATTTGACTGGCCTGACCTGGTTTTCGATCTTTGACCATTGCTGCCTACGTGCCCATCTGAGTGACCTCTCAGGCACATTGAATCATATTTAATATCAAAATTGTAGACCCCGGGACAGGGTTTGCCAGTGAGATAACAGGGGCTTTGCTGTCTGGACATGGGGGAGCTGCCCAGGGGCTCGGTTTCCTTGAAAACCCCATCCAGGGCAGTTTCCCCAGCAGAAAGCACACTGAAGCAAGAGCTGGTGGCGGCGCGGGGTGGCGGGGGGGGCAGAATCATATGACACGTGTCAGGCAAGGCCACCGACAATGGGAGCCTTTGTTGTGCCAACTGAGACAGGCACAGCACTCCGAAGCCACGCTTTTGCAGTGACAAGATGCTCTCTGTGCTTTGGCAGGAAGGTGGCACCCGGGGAAGTCATGTGAGGGTGTCCCAGAAAAATCTCCCCTGCAACCACTTTGCCAACCAGCAAGGCGCTCCTTCCTCCGGGGCAGAAACAGCACTGCAAAAAGAAGAAGAAGAACGGACGGTCTTTCGCCCTTGCGGTAGGAAAGGTGTCCGTTCAGGGCAGAAGATACAATGAACTTCTCCAGATGGCTGCTGTTTTTGCATTCATTCCAAAACAAACTGAGAGAAGTAGGACTTTGGAGCAGAGAACCGTCTTTATAACAAGGACTGAATTGCCTTGGAATAAAAGGTGACGGTAGAGAAAGCGGAACCTCGTGGCAGCTCTAAGATTAGCCAAATGATTTTAGACACAAGCTTGCCTCAGTTATGGCCCACTTCCTCAGATGCAATGATAAGAGGATAATATTCAGGCCTCAGGTATATACGTGTGGTTGGGGGTTGAGATCGGAGTGAAATGAGATAGAGAAAATAATTATTAGAGACTTTCAAAGGTCTGGTTAAGCTAATACACAGGTTTACAAGGCTAGTAATTTATACCCTTTCACACTTCATATATGAAAACTTGGATGCATGTGGTCGATCAAACCCAGAGGGTAGTCAAGATGGCAAAGGTTATTAAGGAAGAAAGCACACACAAGCTACAGGAAGCTGCAGCAGTTTGCTTTCTCCTGAGCCTGCTGGGAAGGGCGAGATTCCACCCACTCCTCTCCCCCTTGCTGAGATAATTGAATTCAAGTTTGCACTAAGGCCATTTCGACACTACGCTCTTATAGCATGATTATTCCACTTTCGACATCCTATGGAATCCTGGGGTTTGCAGTTTAGGGAGGGGCCGGCCGGCCCCTCCCTAAACTGCAAACCCCAGGATTCCATAGGATGTTGAAAGCAGAATCATAGCGCTATAACAGGCTAGTGCGGAAATGGCCGTTTCCAACAAGGGGAGGAAGCTGAGGACAAAGGGAAAATGGGAAGAGGAGCAAGAAACTGGCACATTTTAAAAGCAGCTGAAAAGGGGGGATGACCGGATTAATCAGGACTGTCCCTGCCAAATCGGGATGGCTGGATGATATATTAATTGTATTTGTGATGTTAAAGCAACACAGACTGTTTTCAGGGCAACAGTCATGTTGAAGACAGAGGCCATGTCCACCCTACGCTGTTATAGTGCTATTATTCCACTTTCAACATCCTGTGGAACTCTAGGGTTTGTAGTTTGCTGAGGCCAAAGAGGTCTCTGGCTGAGAATTCTAAATGCCCTCCTTAAACTGCAGACCCCAGGATTCCGCAGGATGTTGAACGTGTAGGGCGGAAATGGCCTCTATATCCAGGAACAAAATGTGGGACTTTTCAATCTGTCTGGAAGTGCCCTAAAAAGACTGGAAAGTCCCAGATTTTGTTCCTGTTCCTGATTTTATTTTGGAGATCTGTGCACATTTTCTTCACCAGAGAATATTTTCTGTCAGCTGCCATTGCAGTCAGAGACTTTTTGTTATACCAGCTCCCCAGGTCAGTTCGTTTTGACCCCGTATAAACTCAGAAAGAACAGGAACAAAATTTGGACTTTCCAATCACTCTGGATCCACCATTCCATGTCTCTGAATGCCACCGGCATTTTCTCGTCATCCTTGTTTTGTACTGGCTTGTGAGACTTTGCATGTTGTTTTACATGGAAATTCATGTGTGTTTCACTATGAACGTTTTGAAATACATCCACTTTTCCATGAATTTTACATAATGTATGCATTTCCCCCTATTGATTAAATTGTGTTTGTGTACAATTTCCAAAGCATCTTTCATGTTGTATGCATTTATTTGTGTACAATTCTAAAGGGAGAAAGAGGGGGAAAAAGCAGGAGGCGTGAAATTTGCCACTTGACTTTCTTCCTATTGATGGAAAGCCAAAAGTTACAGTCTTGTGTGTGCTTCAGCTGGTAATCTTGCAGACCACAAACAGGATAAAAGTGTTTAAGAAAGTGATCGCTACAAACTTCTGTTCTGTTTGTGCACAGATTGCTTTTCTGGAAGGGGTGGCTTTTCTGTTCTGGCTCCATATTTGTGAAATTCTCTGCCATAGGCCAGTTGCTATATGGTCTTCCTAAGGGCATAACCCCCCACTGTCTGAGTTTAGCATTGGCAGTCCCAGGTCAATCCTTTATCATCCCACCATTTCATCTGCTTTTAAAATGTCCAGGGTTCTCTCTCCTTCTCTGACTATTCCCCTTCATAGAATCATAGAAACCTAGAGCTGGAAGAGACCACAAAGTCCATTGAGTCCAACATCCTGCCTGGCAGGAATATACCACCAAAACATTCCTGACAGATGGCCATCCACCCTCTGTTTAAAAAACTCCTAAGAAGGAGACTCCACTAAACTTCCAGGCAGCAGTGTTTTCCACTGTTGAACTGCTGTTACACTCAGGAAGTTCTTCCTAATGTTTAGATGGAATCTCTTTTCCTGAAGTTTGAAGACATTGCAACGTGTCCTAGTCTCTGGAGCAGCAGAAAACAGGCTTGTTCCATCCTCCATATGACATCCCCTTAAATATCCCCTTAAATATTTAAACATGGCTATCATGTTGCCTCTTAACCTTCTCTTTTCCAGGCTAAACATACCCAGCTCCCTAAGCCACTCCTCATAGGGCTTCATGGTTTCCAGGCCTTCTACCATTTGATCATCCTCCTCTGGACATGTTCCACCGTGTCAATATCCTTCCCGAACTGGGGTAGAACAACTATTTGATAGGACGATAAAGAGTAATAATATTTGGAATACATGTATGTCATTATAATATTTTGTAATATAACTGTGAATTTTTGAATTTTTTCTTTGTAATCCCCCCCCTTTTTTTTGGAAATTGATGACGAATGATGAATTATTATGTAATGTTCTTTCATCCAGTAAATATTTTTAATAAAAATAATAATTTAAAAAATCCTTCCTGAACTGTGGTGCTCAGAACTGGACATAGTATTCCAGGTAGGGTCTAACTAAGGCAGAATAGAGTTGTACTCTCACATCCCTTGACCTAGACACTGTACTCCTATTGATGCAGCCCAGAATTGCATTGGCTGTTTAAGCTGCTGCATCACATTGCTTACTCAATCTGCTTCCATTCCTGAAAATTGCAAAAGGAGTTTGCCTCTCAGGTAACTCAGCAGGGGAGAGAGGAGAGGAGTGGGACAGAATCTTGCCCTTCCTAGGAGACTTGGGCAAAAGAAAACTCCTGTAGCCTCTCGTAGTTAGCCTGTTCTTCCTCACTAAGAACTGTTGCCATCTTGGCCATGCTCTGATGTTGTGTGGCCCCACACGTCCCAGTCTTCATCTGTGAAATGATGGAGGATATGTAAGGACCCTACCTCCCAGCCTGGATGAGGCTTAGCCATTTAGGGTAAGGGGTTGTAGGAGGGAGTGCTGTGGATTGCATCAAAGCCTCCCAGGCTTTACATGGAACACGTGGCTCCTTCGGTTCTCCCAGACTTTCGCACTTCATAGACGTTTCTAAACTGCCTCCTGAATGTCCCCAGCTCAAGTGGGGATGCAGGGAGGGAGCTCCAATAAGACATCTGTCCCTTTTGGCAACTGAGGGCGTGAAGGAGATCCATATCACCCAAGAGGGGTGGATTCTGGCTGCACTGGCGCCAGTGTCCAGAACCGTCTGCTGAATTGTCTAGGCGGAGAGAGTGAGAACGTACAGTAACACGACCCATGAGGTGCAGCTTTTAGTTTTCCTTGTGAGGCCAATGTGCAAAATCCAGACAAGACGGCAGTGACAGATGGCACAACTGCAGTTGCCTGCAAACCATTTTCTGCTCCGCTCACCCCCCTTCTCTCGTAATTACATTAATAATCCCCCCCCTCATTTTCTCAAAAATTGGTTAGTTGTGTTTCTGAAGGCACAGTTTAGAAGGGGTATTTTGCTAAGGGCAAGGTGTCCTTTTAGGATGGAGAGCAAAAACCACACCTGTGGGAAAGGTTTAGGGCCTTATTGCTAACTTGTGCAGAAAGGGATACACGGCAAGGATACAGGAAAAAGCACATTCTCCATCTCTAATCAGCTGCTCAGCATCCCGGTAGAGCAGCGAAGAGATCCCCCCACTGGCTCACAAGTACACAGCACCAAGCCTGTGCGAAGGCTCTCCAAGCGTACCCAGGGAGTCTTATTTGTACTTACAAAGCTCCCTGGTCTATGTGTCTCCTGCATCTGTGTGTCTTATGACAAACTATCCATCACACTGGTTTTGGCAGGTCCTGTCCCCAACTCTCATAAGCTGCCCTCAGACATCTCCCCAGGAGCAAATGTTTATACCAAGTGAAGCCTGAAAAGACAAGGATTCCTCCTTAATTTCTCAGGCTTGCAAGTCCTGGGAACCAACAGTGCTTGCCCAATGTGTGTGAAGTTTAGCTCTGTAGATTCTCGGGCGTAGGTAGAGATGAAGCACACCACCTAACTCCTTGTTACTGGAATCTTCTGGTTGCTTTTCCATGTATGTGCCTTCAAGTCTCCTGTGAACTTCTGGTGACCCTATGAATTTCTAAGGTTTTCATATGGGAAGAATACTCAGAAGTGGTTTTGTTTGTTCCATCCAAAATATACCCTACAGCACCTGGGATTCTTTGGTGGTCTCCCATCCAAGTACTAACCAGAGCTGACCCTCCTTAGCTTCCAAGATCAGACAGGATCCAGTGTCTTTAGGGTCTTTGGCCTTTTGTTATTGCTATTGTTGTTGTGTGCCTTCACGCCATTGTTGACTGGTCGCAACCCTAGGGCAAAGCTATCAAGGGGTTTTCTGGGAGCTGAGAGTATGGGACTTGCCCAAGATCACCCAGTGGGTTTCCATGGCCAAGGAGAGAATCAAAGCATGGTCTCCAAGGTCTAGTGCAACACTGAAACCACTCACCACTTCCTCTCACTTAGGCCCTTGCACCTAAGTAAATGACCTCAGGAATAATAAAAATAATACCCTCACCCTCCCCAGCAGCTTTATCTCCAGCTTTAAATTGTAAATAAAGAAATGACGGCAACAGATCTTTAACATACCTTTTATTTGGACTTTTTAAATTATATCACCTGTTATAATACATTCAAAGTGGCTTACAATATGAAAACGCAGCAAGAGCTGAATGACATGTTCTGAATAACTTACTGTCTCGTTCTTAATGCCGTCATCAGTCCCTGCTCCCTTGTCGCAGGTTTAGGATATGAAAGGAGACCGTTTCTCCTCTTACAAGCCTGCCAGAGTCTTCAGATCTGCAGGGCAAGGCTTTCTCTCTGTCCCAAAACCATCACAGGCTGTTTTTATGTGGTTGATTTTAATTGCTTTTAAAATTTTTACTCTTAAGGATCCTCTTTGGTAGCTGCCTTGGGTCTCACTTAGAGAGAAAGGTGGCGTACTAATGGAGTGAAATGCCCCTGATCTAGATGAGAGACCCTTGCCCATTTTCCCTGCTCATTTCCTCGGAGCAGAGATAACATGTAAAGTCCTTCACCGATAACTGAGAGATGCAAAGCTGCCCTCCTTGTGAGATGTTCCACATGTTCCCACATGGAATCAGCCATCAGCAAATCCCAGAGGCAATGTGGGTCTTGGCCAGAGAGAAAAAACACACCCCTCCTGGCTGTTTTCCAGAGGGTAAAGATTGCTCTTCCTGCTGGTTCAGCCATTATTATTGGGGTCAGCAGGGGTGAGCAGAAGGAAGGGGAGAGCCATAGGGGAAGAAGAGCACAAGGAAAAAGGACTCGGCACCACAAGGACTGGCAGAAAAAGAGGGAGCTAATTACATAAAACCGGAGACCCTCTTGGAATCATAGAATCATAGAGTTGGAAGAGACCCCAGGGGCCATTGAGTCCAACCCCCTGCTATGCAGGAACCCACATCAAAGCACTCCCAACAGTTGGCTGTCCAGCCTCTGCTTAAAAACCTCCAAAGAAGAAGATTCCACCACACTCCATTGAGGCAGCATATTCCACTGCCGGACAGCTCTGACCATCAGGAAGTTCTTCCTGAGGTTCAGGTGGAATCTCCTTTCCTGCAGCTTGAATTCATTGCTCCTTGTCCTAGTCTCTGGAGCAGTGGAAAACAAGCCTGCTCCCTCCTCAACATGACACCCCTTCAAATATTTAAACATTACTATCATGTCCCCTCTTAACCTTCTCTTTTCCAGGCTAAACATCCCCAGCTCCCTCAGCTGCTCCTCATAGGGCTTCATGGCTTCCAGACCCTTCACCATTTTGGTGGCCTTCCTCTGGACATGCTCCAGCTTGTCGATATCCTTCTTGAAATGAGGTGCCCAGAACTGGACACAGTATTCCAAATGAGGTCTAACCAATGGAGGCTTTTGCAAGTTGCAACAACCAGTTCATAAGCCTTGCAAAACTGTAGCAAGGCTAGCTGTGCTGGAGATTTGCATCCAGCCTCTTCCCAGAGATGAACCCATCAAAACCAGGGAATTTGTACCCTTGTCTGTCACTTGAGGATGACCTATGAAAACTGGAGATGCAAGGCCAGGCTCTGGCGTGGACCTACTCTTTGGCCTGACGCAGCGGTTATCCAGCTAGCGGCATGTACTTGGAAACCAGTGGGATTAGCTGGGAGCACTGGCAGTGTGATGGGAGTTGCAGTCCAAACCTTGTGGAGGGCACCAGGACTGGGGAGGTTGAGCCTGATGAGGCCATTTCCGCGCTAGACTGTTATAGTGCTATTATTCCACTTTCAACATCCTATGGAATCGTGGGATTTGCAGTTTAGGGAGGGGCCTCACATCCCAAGCAAACTCCACAACAGATCAAGCAAATTCATAGACAGTGGAGATCTTTCAATGACCCTGAGCCAAGACAGCTATGTAGAACCTCCAGGAATAGAGGCAGTGTATCCCAGAATATGAAGTGGTGGGAACCATATCTGTCTGTCTGTCTGTCTGTCTGTCTATCTGTCATCTGTCTGTCTGTCTGTCTATCTATCTATCTACCTATCTACCTATCTACCTATCTATCTATCTATCTATCTATCTATCTATCTATCTATCTATCTCCAAGAGAGGATTGTTGCTTTTGTAACTCTCCTCGCCTCCTCCTTGGGAGTCTCCCAGCAGAAATGGCTAGTCGAAACCGGATGCTGAAGCAAAAGGGCTTTGGACCTAATCTTGTGGAGCGTTTTTGTAATGGAAAAGTACATACCCAGCACAAGGCTGCACAAAATACAGAGGAACATGCGAAGGAATAGGCACACCCACGCCGAAAGAGTGAAGTGAATAAGGTCCTTTTCATACATGAGGCTTATAAGCCTCTATCCTGCTAATTTATGTGAATATTTGATTGTTCTGACTGCGGAATAAAGAGCACAAAAGCAGCATTCATGGAGCAAATTATATCCTTGGCCAATGAGAGTTACATTTACACATTACAAACTGATACACAGCATGATTCTTTGCATGCCTACTCAAAAATAAGAGCCAATGACTTTGGCTATTTCCGCACTACACCGTTATAGCACTATTATTCCACTTTCAACATCCTATGGAATCCTGGGGTTTGCAGTTACCTGAAACCCCAGGATTCCATAGGATGTTGAAAGTGGAATAATAGCACTGTAACAGTGTAGTGCAGAAAGGTCCTTTGGTGGGGCTTACTCCCAGGTAAGTGCGTATGGGATTGCAGTCTTCATTTACCAAAAACTTCTCTTGTCAGAACAGACAGATGTGTGCACATGTGGGCAAAGAATTAGACTTGCACTAAATGTTTGGATCCGGGAGGATCAGACAGGTGAAATTTATGAGAAAAACTAGAAAGGAATAATTGCTCTTTTCCCACCCCACGTCCTGGTAGTCAGGAATAGCTTGTTTCTGAGCACAACCTTTGCGTTCAGCTGTCATGTGTAGAAGACCCTGAGAACCATTTGTGCTCAAGGTCCTCGTAACATGTGGCAAGGGGTTCTGGAGCCTAATTTTACGGTGTGAACAATTAAATGTCTCTCTTCGTCTTGGCTTTTGTTTGCCTGACTATTTCACTGAACTGAAGTGGGTGTTTGTTTGCTTGCTGCACATTTCAGCATGTGTTGTACATTCAGCTAACCATGGACATTTATTCTTTCCAATATAGATGTCTTAATAAAAGTCGGTTCCCAGTGCGGCCCTGTTGATGGTTGTTGTCATCTTCGATCTGAGCTAAGGAAATTCTCTAGGGGCAATAATCTGATCTGATTCGCTCTTTTTCCTGTACTTTTCATCTCTGCTGTTTACTTTTCGGAGGAGGGAGTCACATGATATGTCAAATGTGACCCAGCATGCAGATGTATGCTCTGATTTTTTAATCTCTTTTCTGCTTATTTCTGCCATGTATGCATGCCTCATAATGCCTGGATGGCATGACAATTCATAATGCATTCAAGCCTGTTTTCTGCTGCTCCAGAGACTAGGACATGGAGCAATGGCTTCAAACTTCAGGAAAAGAGATTTCATCTATACATAGGAAGAACTTCCTGATGGTAAGAGCAGCTCAACAGTGGATTATGCCGCTGCCTGGGAGTGTGGTGGAGTCTCCTTCTTCGGAAGTTTTTAAGCAGAAGCTGGATGGCCGTCCATTGGGAGTGCGTTGATTGTGTATTCCTGGATGTCAGAATGGGGTTGGATTGGACGACTCTTGGGGTCTCTTTCAACATTAGGATTCTACAGCCATTTCCATACTACACAGTTATAGTGCTGTTATTCCACTTTCAACATCCCATGGAATTCTGGAGTTTGTAGTTTACTAAGGCCCAAGAACTCCCTGGCTGAGAATTCTAAATGCCCCTCCCTAAACTGCAAACTCCAGGATTCCATAGGACATTGAAAATGGGATAATAGCACTATAACTATGTAGTACGGAATTGGCCTCAGAAGCTATAGGCCTTTCCGCTCTATCCTGTTACAGTGCTATTATTCTACTTTCAACATCCTATGGAATCCTGGGATTTGTAGTTTAGGGAGGGGCATTTAGCATTGTCAGCCAGAGAGCTCTTTGGCCTTGGTAAACTACAAACCCCAGAGTTCAACAGGATGTTGAAAGTGGAATAATAGCACTATAACAATGTAGTGCAGAAAGACCCTATGTGTCGACATCTCCATATGCACATACTTTGTGGAAAATGGAGGTGCTGACATGTACAGCTTCACTTGTCCAAAGATTTGAGCACTGGTACCAGCCACGTGCCTATGAGCATGTCACTAGTGTGAACCCATGGAGCTCATGCAATGCGCTGTGCTTCAGACAAAAGATGCCCGCCGACACAGAAAGTTCACACACTTGCAGCACTGCTCTTGGGGGAAGCATCGCCAGGTTTTTAAAACAGCGGTTCAGGGACCGTTGACATTCACGACGTGCAGGATTTACAATTACAAAGCCGCTGTTAACCAGTCTAGGATTGACCTAAACACCAAACGAAAGTATCGATTTCAATTCATCTAGCCACATAACTTCTCTGTAAAATGAATATATGGTCCACATTCATAAATGACGACATGCCTATGTTTCTGTCTTTGTGAAGGTCCCAAACCCCAAAGCATTTTCTGGCATCTTGCTCAGTCTATATAGAGGCATCCCTTGCTTATGCCAAGGGTTAGGGACCAGGGCGCTGTCAGAAAGCAGCATTGGCCGAAATGTGGGACCCAGTCTTTCGCCAGTTCTTGGCTTGGTGAGCCTCCGTAATCCCCCCATGTTCCCCTACAGGACGAAGGCAAGAGGAGAAGAACTGATAAAACAGCAGACTTTGCATTGAAAGAAGAGTACATATCTACAATTTACAACGGCTGAAAGAGCAAAATCATCCAAAGTGGGGTACCCCTGGAATAAAAGGAAACCTTTCCAATTCTCTAGTAGCAGCCATCCTTAATGATAAGGGACACTTGCCAGTCCTGTAAGGAACAAGTTTTCTCTGCCCTGAAGAAAGGAATATCCCTTATAATAAGGGACACCTGGGTAACCTACTCAGGAGGAAATACTCACTGTGCATTCTGCATAGAGGCTGAAAACCTATGAAACGTGTGAAGACAGAACCTGGGAGAAAAGTAGTGAAAAGGGAACATGCACACAGCATGATTGTGCGCTGCTATTCTCCACGAACCAGACCATCCTAATTACCACCCACCCACCCCCAAAAAATAAGTGCAGATCAAATACAGGGTGGTCCCTGTGCTCGCTGAGGTCCTCCTACGTACCGAGAGAATCAGGCGTTAACCTGCAGGCCGTCAAAACAGAGCCCCAAATGCAAACTCGAAGGAAAGAGCTGCTGGAGATGCACAAAGGCAGTTAATACTGCAGCTGCCCATTATGCACGCATACACTCATGCGCCAGTGTGCGTGTGGGGGCCTGGCAGGAAAGGTCGTTCTCGCTTGGCAACCGCAAATCTCCTGTGGAAAATGCAAGCTTATAAGCACTGCCCAGCCTCCCACCCGCTTTGGCGTTTCTTTTACAGAGAGGGATGCAAAAACTCCCCCATTGGTGAGACCGGTTTCAGTCTCCGCCCCACCAGGCCCTCTGCAGCAAAGATGGGGGTGGGAGGGTGCGGGGGAGAAGGGAAGGGAAGGGATTACCATCTCCCAGGCAACCAGCAGAGGGTGCCTTTGGACTGGATAATCCCACTGCAGGTAGCTGGTTGCTGCCAAGCATCCTTGGCTGTTTCCGCACTAGACTGTTATAGCGCTATTATTCCACTTTCAACATCCTGTGGAACCCTGGGGTTTGCAGTTTCGGGAGGGGCCCGTGGGCCCCTCCCGAAACTGCAAACCCCAGGGTTCCACAGGATGTTGAAAGTGGAATAATAGCGCTATAACAGTCTAGCGCGGAAATGGCTCTTGCCTGTTTCAACACACATGGAGAAAGAAATTGTCACTGATTCGAAAACTGCAGGCCTTCAGAGTGGAGCAAGAAAAAGCGCCTGGGTGGGGATTATGGGAGCTGTAGTCCCAAACGACTGCCAGGTGCTGCCTTGGGAAAGGCGACCCAGGCAGTGGCTGATCCAAGTGCAACAGAGTCTTCCTGGGGCAAAAGATCAGCACAAAACAAAGTGGGTGAAGGGTCCAGGGGATTCCTCTGGTCCATCACAGTTCTCCTCCCAGAAAATATGAGAAATGATTCATCGAATGATAAGAGTTGGGAGATACCCCAAGGGCCATGCAGTCTAACCCCCTTCTGCCAGGCAGGAAGCCTCTGTTTAAAAGCCTCTAAAGAAGGAGACTCCACCACAGTCCAAGGTAGACTATTCCCTTGTCTTACCATAAATTATTCCTAATGTTTAGGTGGAATCTCTTTTCCTGTAGCTTGAAGCCATTGCTCCATGTCCTAGATGCTGGGGCAGCAGAAAACAAGCTTACTCCATCCTCTATATGACAATTCTTTTAAATATTTAAACATGGCTATCATGTCATCTCTTCTTCAACTTCTCTTTTCCAAGTGGAAGAGAGAGAGAGGGGTCATGGAGTAGGAAGGGAGGAAATATCGGCCTCCATAATGATGAAGACATACATAAGTGCAAGGTGGACTTATGCCTGAATATGCCGCTAAAGGGGTGCCAGCCAGTCTCTGTTTCTGTCACCCCCACTGTACACAAGCACAGAAAAAATGTAAGCACTAGTGTAACGTGTTACCCCACTAGCATACTCCTTCCTGGGAAAATATAAAATTAATATCAAATATGCCCACCATGCCAGAGAGGTTGCCTGGATGGGCATGTAGGCAAAGAGGTTGAACGGCCGAAACTAGGTCAGACCAGGAAAATCCCCAGTCATGTAGTCCAAGGAGACCTCAGGCTATACACATCCACATAAACAAAGGGTCCTCAGCCAAGAATAGCCAACTTGAGGGGATTAGCATGTTTTCCCCAGGTTGAGCAACTTTGACTTTGGAAAATCCTACAAGGCAAGGTCCATCTGCATAAACCAATCATGCAAACTACCAAGTTGCCATTGTCTGGCATTCCTTCCTTTGTTGTGGCTATTGTTCTTCCGGGGAGAGGGCCTGCCCTCGAGGTACATTCCACCCTATAAGTAGTCCTAGTTTTTGAGGGTCTCTTCAGAGAACTCCCCTCCACACTAGCAGACTGGCACTCTGTTAGTTGAGTGATCCCCTCAGCCGTCTCTTTGCTGAGCTCCATTCTTCTCGCTGCTTCTCAGACCGAAGACTTCAGGATAGGTGCAGTATCACCATCTCTACATTCCCTTTACTATATCCTCTATCCATTTCTCACCTCTTTTCCTTCTCAATAGGCCTTGTGTGTGCGAGTGAGTGAATGCATCAGTGCGTGAGAATATATTCATTTAATAAAATTAATTTATTGGTACATTTGTCTGGTTTTTGCTTGGCCTGACCCCGTAAACGTTGGGTAAAAAATCCTGCTGAGTTGCCCTGCCCTTCGTTTTGCTATTGCCAGTGCTCCGCTAATTTCCTCAATCTTAGCATTTTTTGAGCGAATCAAGGTGTCCCCCAAGGGACCCCCCAGAAGTCAGGGTAACAAACGCACCAGGAGGCATCTAGCCACAGAATCACCAAAGTGTAGGGAGCTTTTTGCCTTTGTTGTGTGCCTTCAAGTCACTTCCAGCTTAATGGCAATCCTAAAGTGAACTTATCACAGGATTTTCTTGGCAAGATCTGTCGGCCTTCCAGTGAGGTTGAGAGAGTGTGACTTACCCAAGATCTCAGCCGGTTTCCATAGCTGAGCAGGGATTCAAGCCTTGGTCTCCAAAGCTGTAGTCCAATGCTCAAACTGAGACACCATGACAGCAACAAAGAAGAAAATAAGTCCCTGCTTGTGAGGCGCTTACAATTTAAAATGCAACACAAGAAAAGAAAGACGGAGATGAAAATGGGAAGGGAATAGGCGGCGTATGCATGCAATACAGTTAAGGTATGTGTATCACAATTCTGTAGGACAGGATGATGAGAAGATGAGAAATTATACCCTTCCTAGGTAATTGTTGAGCACAGACGGGAGGATGGCTGGAAAAGGCCCAATTATTTATGTCTGGCTGGTGTCTGGAACGCACGTGCGGCTTATCTGAGTAGCCAAGATTTGCTTTTGCATACAATCAGCAGTTCATGTATATATTGGGTCATCTTTGCCAGTAGAAAAAGTTATGCCACTTGCCTTCCGTTGCTGCTTGTGTGCTACAGAACAACAGCCGGTGAGTTCCATGCAAATGAGGCAGCAAGTCTGTACTGGGTCTTAGCCCGAACTCTAAAGGAACTGTGCGAGATGCTGGACATCTTTAGATATCCTTTAAAGTCTGAGCTAAAGCCCAGAGTGGATTTCCAGTTCCTCTTCAACATAGAATCACAGAATTGGAAGAGACTTGAAGGGCCATCCAGTCCAGCCCCATTCTGCCAGGCAGGAAGACAGGAGTCATTTCCGCACTAGACTGTTATAGCACTATGATTCCACTTGCAATATCCTATGGGATCCTGGGGTTTGCAGTTTCCGGAGGGGCCAGCCGGCCCCTCCCGAAACTGCAAACCCCAGGATCCCATAGGACGTTGCAAGTGGAATCATAGCACTATAACAGTCTAGTGTGGAAATGGCCACCATCAAAGCACTCCTGAAAGATGGCCACCCAGCCTCTGTTTTAAAACCTCCAAAGAAGGAGACTTCACCACACTCCAGTAAGGCAATGTATTCCACTGATGAACTGTGCTCTTATCATCAGGAAGTTCCTCTTAATATTTAGGTAGAATCGCTTTTCCTGTAGTGTGGAGCCATTGCTCCATGTCCTAGTCTCTGGAGCAGCAGAAAACAAGCTTGCCCCACCTTCCATATGACATCCATTCAAATATTTAAACAAGGCTGCCATGCTGCCTCTTAACTTTCTCTTCTCCAGGCTAAACATAGCCTAAACAAGAAAGCCATTAGAGGTGACCAAGAAAACGTGTTCCTCTTATGACTGTGTATTTGCATCCAGGGTGTTTTCTAACTTTGCTAGTCCTCTAGAAAGCTGAGGAAGTTACTTTTAAAAAAAAGTAATTAGTCACAGCTATAATCCCAAAGCCCCTGAAATGGTTAATTACTATTTGGTTGCATTTTTGAGAGCAGTTCTTTTGGCCTTCCTGGTATGCAACTCATACATATGCTTCTAGTTTATTACTTTACCGTTTAAAAATCTGAAAGGTGCAAGCCTCTGTCCTGGATACAAATCACCCTCTTCTGGTGTCCACTTTGCAACTGCTTCGATACCTACAACAAAACAGGAAGTGGTAGTGTCACAATAGGCAGAACCAGCACTTGAACCATGTGATATTCCTCCTCCCCCATAACTGTAGATGTCAAGCAAAAAAAATTGAGTTCAAAACAAGTGACATTATCCCTCATTGCATTATAAATAGGAAATAATGTAGTTACACCTTGGTGACTAGAAAAATGTATTAATTTCAAATCACTAGCTATTCTCCAAGAGCCAGCATGGTATGGTGGTTTCGGTGTTGGATGAGGACTCCAGAGAGCAGAGTTCAAATCTCCACTCAGCCATGGAAATCCACCGGGTGACCTTGGGCAAGTCACACTTTCTCAGCCGCAGAGGAAGGCAGAGACAAACCTCCTCTAAACAAATTTTGTCTTGGGGCATCCTACGTCAGAAATAACTTGATGGCACACCATCACCACCACAGCAAAGATGTTGAATAGCTCCTTTTAAGTTCAGAGTAAAACCCAAAGTCAATTCACCGCCCCAACTGATGCAGAGCCAACCAGCTGCTACTGCTGGGAGCTGTAATCCAAAAACTAAACAGCAAATTTCCCAAACTCTGCCCCCCTCACCACCCAAAAGAAACTCCCTTCCCAGAAAGAAAGAACAGAAAAGTCTCCAAATATGTTCCTGTTCTTTCCAATTTTATATCGTATGTATATTAGTTCATCAGGTGTCAGACTGACTGAGCTCTCCTTGTCATGTTTTTAGGTAGCTAGCTTTGTTTTAGGGCTTGCGGATTTGGAGATGTCACAAAAAAGTTTGGCACTGTCCCATAACAAAAACCAATTTGGAGAGAAATAGGTCAAGGGAAGTGATAGTATACTTCTATTCTGCTTTGGTCAGGCCATACCTAGAAACACTGTGTCCATTTCTGGGTGCAGCCTGACCAAAGCAGAATAGAAGGATTTTTTTTTTGCTTCTATTTTTTTAATTAAGTAAATTAAGTAAAAGTAAAAAAAAAAAACCAACACAAATCAAACATTCAGAACAACAAAACAACAACAGAAAATGCATCCATACAAACATCACAAACATCAACAGACATCCTAAGGAAGGATATTGACAAGCTGGAACGTGTCCAGAGGAGGACTAAAATGGTAGAAGGCCAGTGGAAACCATGAAGTTTTAGCCTGGAGAAGAGAAGGATATGAGGTGACATGATTGCTGTGTTTCACTATTTGAAGGGATGTATATGGAGGATGGAGCAAGCCTACTTTCTGCTGCTCCAGAGACTAAGACATGGAGCAATGCCTTCAAGCTTCAGGAAAAGAGACTCCATCTAAATAATAGGAAGAACTTCCTGACAGTAAGAGCAGATCAACTGTGGAATACGCTGCTGCCTGGGTGTGGTGGAGTCTTCTTCTTCGGAGGTTTTTAAACAAAGTGTGGACGGCCATCTGTCGGGAATGCTTTGATGGTGTCTTCCTACCTGGCAGAAAGGGGTTGGACTGGATGGCCCTTGTGGTCTGTTCCAACTCTATGATTCTACAGAGACCTTTCTTAATCTGCAGACTACTCTAAAAATGATGTAAGGAGGTCAACCAGGGCAAACTATATTAGGCAAAACAGTACTGTGTTTGGTTTCCATATTCCTTTTACTACTTGTACCATTTTTATTGCAAGCGTAGTTATTGCAAGAGTGGAACGCTTCCTTGCACTAATCTTTCCCTTTCTTCTGGTCTTTTGGAACAAATGTTTCTTCCCGGGAATATCTCTTTTCATTTTTTTTTAAGTTTAAATTTAAAAGCAACCTCCTTTTAAATCAAAAGAAGAGGTTCTGGAAACGCTGAACGCTGCAGAATCAGCCACCTGCGCTTACAGAATGAGCTTGCACGAGGCCTTTGTGTGCCCAAATCCTTCTCTAGGGCTCTTGTTTGGAACGAGAACCTATTCCAACATCTCAGCGGCGCGCTGGTTATAATCCCAGGTGAGCACCCATCATCCACCATCCTGCCAGCTTTCATGGGCGAGTTCCATGTTCTTTTTGTTGCTTGTGCGACAGCCCGAATTGGCAGAGCGTGCGCCACTCTTGCTAGTGTGCAACCATACAGCACCTTCTCCCGGGCTTTCTTCCTGCTCCAATTAATTGGGTGCCAAGGGATGGTGACGATAACAAGGCAATTAGGTGAGCTGAGCAAACGATTTGGTTTCGTGTCTGCTGCGATCTCTTTTCAGAGCACAAGAAGGTCTTGTTTCTCTTGAAGAGGAGGAGACAAGGATTGAGAGGAAGACAGAAAAAGGATTTTAAAAGAAAGGAAAAAAGAAGGAAAGAGAGAGAGAGAGAGAGAGAAAAACCTATGGACATTTCTGCACTAGCCTGTTATAGCGCTATGATTCCGCTTTCAACATCCTATGGAATCCTGGGGTTTGCAGTTTAGGGAGGGGCCGGACGGCCCCTCCCTAAACTGCAAACCCCAGGATTCCATAGGATGTTGAAAGTGGAATCATAGCGCTATAACAGGCTAGTGTGGAAATGGCCTATGACAGGATGAAAATGGACCAGGACGGCTTTCCATGATTGCTCACAGGAGTGCTTTTTCTAACATGAAGATAAAGGCATCAAATGAAAGATTTGACCTTCCAGATTTGTGTATGTCAGACTAAGGATACAAGGAGAAGGCACATTACAAAGGTAACAATTTACACAGAGAGGATATAGTTTAAGCTACCTGTCCCTTCATTTTTCCGACATTGACCATTGCACGATAGCGTCTAGTGGGGGTGAGTTCCATGGGTTAATAAAGTTCCAAACTAGACAAGGCACTGAATGTGTCTTTCCATAAACTTTAATGAACAGCAGCTGCCAAGAAAGGAGATGACAATTCTAGGGAGACAAATAAGGAGAGTTTAACCCTTCTGTCTCCTAAATACGGTCTCGATGGAGGGAAGAGTATAGCATTTTGGATAGCTCCTTTCAAAGTTAAGACTAAATCTCAAAGCAGGTTCAGCACTCCACTGATATGGAAAGCACCAGGAGGTGCTGATGGGAAGCGTAACTCCTCTTTAACCGTTTTTACTAATTGGTCTCATGGGGAAAGATAAGATACTTCCTTCTCAAAAGAAAAAAAAACTTATAATTTTATGTTTCCCCTCCCCAAAGTTGCTCTCATGACATTTTTAAAGTCCTCTAGTCTTGTTCTTGGAGCAAAGCCAACCAATCAGGTTGAACATGACGACTTCACAATGGTACATAGCCAATCATGCTGGATATGTGACGGCCACGAGAGGGAATGAAGCCAACAGAGAGCGAGGGGGAGACTGTATTGCCCTCACTCCAAAGGGTCAAACACTTTTGCACTGTTTTGATGCTAACCCTGAAAAGTCACTGAAGCAGCATTTATGTGTGTGTGTGTGTGTGTTTGTGTGCTCGCGCATGCTTTTCGTCACTGCCAAACGTGGTTAAGAAGGCCCCATTCCCTCTTCCAGGCCTAAATACCCAAAAGGCACGAGATCCCATCTGATCTTGGGTGCTAAGCAGGGTCAGACTTGGTTAGTATTTGGATGGGAGACCGCCAACAAATACCTGGTCCTGTAGGCTATATTTCAGAGGCAGGAACTGGCAAAACTACCTAAGAAAACCATATGAAATTCATGGGGTCACAATAACTTGACAAGCAACTTGAAGACACACAGACACAGGTGTGTTCCCTGGTGCATCTCAGCCCTACTACCAGTGATCTTGTCTCCAGCCATAATCCTGTTCCCGTGAATTTTTTTTCCCCAGAAACACCCTATTATTAGTGAGCTATTAACACACACACTGCCCCAAGACTGTCAGTAGCCAGAATTTTCAGGTGGGCCCCAGGGACTCAGCACCCTGAAAGAGAGACAACCTCTGAAGTTTACTCCCCATCCCAAACATCATGCCCAGCAGCTGGCTGGGTCTAGCCTGCATTTAAAATCCCTACAAGGCCTCTGACGTGGCACTATTCCAACAGACTGTGGGGCTTTGTTGCCCAATGCTCCTTGCATACCTCCCAGCATTTCACAAAAGAAAAGTGTGACATGTGTAGCCAACCAATATTGGAGTATGCTCAAGTGGCAAAAATTATTAATGAGGAAGAACACAAAAGAGGCTGCAGTGGATTGCTTTTGCCTGAGCCGACTGGGAAGGACAAGATTCCACCCCCTTTTTTCCTCCTCTCTCCCCTTGCACTGAGTTAACTGAGTGCAAAGTACTTTTGCAGACTGAACTTGGTTTGCAATAATTGAAGTAAGCTGGAACTAAGGGGGAAGTGGACGAAAAAGAGAGGAACTTGGGCATTTTCAAAGCAGCTGAATAAACAGGATGATAGAGGGTTAATAGCAACTGTTCCTGCCAAATCAGGACAGACATGTATGTGTACTCGGAACACTGCTACCATGGAGGATGTGGCCTGCCAACAGGTACTGTATCTGGAGCCTGGAAAATTTACTCTTCTGAAATAAACTTCCAGGGACTTTGCCTGGACAGCACAACCAGTGGTTGTGTTGCCTGGGGGATCTGGACAGCTATGATCCAAAAAAGTAGAATTATAGAATCATAGAGTTGGAAGAGACCCACGGGGCCATCGAGTCCAACCCCCTGTTTTTACAGGAACACCCATCAAAGCATTCCCAACAGATGGCCATCCAGTCTCTGCTTGAAAACGTCCAAAGAAAGAGACTCCACCACACTACAAGGCAGCATATTCCACTGCCGGACAGCCCTGACCATCAGGAAGTTCTTCCCGAGGTTTACGTGGAATCTCCTTTTCTTGTAGTTTTAATCCAATTCTCCTTGTCCTAGTCTCTGGAGCACCAGAAAATAAGCCTGCTCCCTCCTCGACATGACATGCCTTCAAATATTTAAACATGGCTATCATGTCCCCTCTCAACCTCCTCTTCTGCAGACTAAACCTACCCAGCTCCCTAAGCTGCTCCTCTTAGGGCTTCATGGCTTCCAGAACCTTCGCCATTTTGGTTGCCCTCCTCTGGACACACTTCGGCTTGTTGATATCCTTCTTGAACTGAGGTGCCCAGAACTGGACAAAATATTCCAAATGAGGTCTAACCAAAGCAGAACAGAGTGCTAACATTACCTCCCTTGACCTAGACACCATGCTCCTATTGATGCAACAAAGAAAGACGTTGGCTTTCTTGGCTGCTGCATCACACTGCTGACCTATGTTCAGCCTGTGATCTACCAAAACTCCTAGATCCCTTTCACATGTACTGTTATCCAGCCAAGTGTCCCCCATCCTATATTTGTGCGTTCCATTTTTTCTGCCTAAGTGCAGGACCTTACACTTCTCATTGTTGAAATTCATTTTGTTAGCTTTGGCCCAGCTCTCCAATCTGTCCAAGTCATTTTGAAATTTGATCCTGTCCTCTGGTGTATCAGCAACCCCGCCCAATTTGGTGTCATCTGCAAATTTGATCAGCATGCCCTCCACTCCTTCATCCAAGTCACTGATGAAGATGTTGAATAGCCCTGGGCCCAGAACAGAACCCTGTGGCACCCCACTAGTCCCTTCTCTCCAGGATGAAAAGCAGCCATTGGTGGGCACCCTTTGAGTTCAGTTGGTCAACCAATTACAAATCCACCTAACAGTAGCACTGTCCAGCCCCCATTTTACTAGCTTCCAGCCCGCATTTTACTAGCTTAAAGTAACTTTTCCAAACTTGGGTCTTGCCCATACAGCCTCTCAGGTCCAGACATGGATGTGCTTTCCACCACACTCCCCATTCCTGGGGCCATATCCCAGTTTTCTCTGGAATAATGTGGATGAACCATTTCTTACTCTTGTGCCTGCCCACTGTAACTTCATCTGTTACCCAAATCCCAGGCCCTTGAGGGAAGTTGTGTCTTTTTGAACTGGCAGCGCCAGTCATTCTGCAAAACCCACCCTGCCACCCTTTTTCACATCCATCTCACACAGCACACAAAAAAGACTTCCTTTTGATCCTGCACATCAAAGACAAACAACTTTCCTTCCCCCCTTGTTTTTCCTGTGAGCAACGGCTCAGGAAGTATCAGGTCGAAAATAGTCAGGCTGTGCAGTGGTGGAGATCCAGAGGAAGCCTGTGGTTAGAGGAAGGAGGGATGTCTATCAGCCTGCAGTTTTGAGGAACAGACAAGCCCCAGGAAGGGGTTAAAGGCTCTGGTGTTTTCTAGCCAGCTGTGCCCTTCTTGGACTTTAAAAGGAGGAAGAAAAGATGTTCACACCAACAGGAAAAACTCCTCTCTATTGGCACCTCTTTGTCAAGGCCAAAGTAAGACAGGCAAGATAGCCTCTGGTCACATGCAGAGTGCCTTGGCCTCTGACATACCACACACCTGGCATTAAGGGTCAAAGCTTTCAGGTTAGCAGGAATGGTTCACAGTTCTAATATATTATGCCTTCGTGCTTCCTTGGTTGCATTTTTGAGCATGCTCAGATAGAACTCTCCAACCCATCTTTGTAAACCACAAAGCTCCATGGCTCTGGAGCTCCACGGCTCTGAAAATGTGAAACAAGGGGAAAGAAACACCAATTGCTAAAAATGGAAGGAAGAGGGGAAACAGAACAGGTTTCATCCTGCTCTTAGAAAACATCCTTCAAGCCACAAAGAAACATGTGGCATGTTATGGATCTGGCCAAGAGCCTTTCCATTCTGGCATCTGATTTCTGACTGGAAACAACTAGCTGTCCCTTCCCTCCAACAGAGCAGTGGGGTCTCCTTCTTTGGAGTTTTTAAAACAGAGGCTGGATGGCTCCCTGTCAGGAGTGCACGAAAGAGTGGGGTTAGACTGGATGACCCTTGGGGTCTCTTCCAACTTAGGATTCTACAATTATGCGAGATGCAGTACCGGTCTCTGCTACATTGGGGGAAAAAATCCCATATGGCCCCCAAATCAGATGGCTTACACAAAGCAGTGGTGTAGGGGGGAAGCAGTGGTATAGCAACAGTGTAGGGCAACCACCATTTAACTATGCGAGTATCATGCTATGCAAACACAATATAGGATCTTGGGTCCTGTTTAAAAGAGCGCTCTGTGGAGGGATACCTAATCATGTGTTAAGCCACTGTTATTGCGTGCCCTGTCAGAAGTGGGTTACTCCCTCACTTTGGACTGCAGGTGGCCCCTTCTGCAGGATGCAGGACAAACCCTGACTTTCATGCCTAGAAGTGCAGAAAGCTTCCTCAGTGGCTAACGTGATGAAATGAGTGCAGTGCTAATGGATTCTAATGCACTTTGCTTCCAGGCTCTTTCTCTTAAGTGTACTCTGAACCCTGCTCAGGGAATTGGCACAGAACCGGCGTGCCATTTCGGCACTACTCGGGGCATTCTCTTCTACTGTGATTTATTTGACAGGCCGCAACACACGGAGCAAAGTACCTGAAATGCTGCCAGCCCAGGGGACATACGGTTTGGAAGGCAGGAAACTGCAGACTGAGCAGCAGCTGTGCTCCAACGCTGTCACAGCTCCCAGGATCTCCAAACCATACTGGCCACTGGCTATGCTATCTGAAGAATTCTGGGCATTCTAGCCCCCACAAAAAAACTTCCCAAGCTTTTTCTGAGGCTGGAATCCTGTTGCTGTCTTACATTTACATTGGATCCCCATGAAAGTAGTTGGACATTTTTTGCCCCCAGTGTGCAACAAATGCATCTCTGCATGGTCATTGAAACAGAACTGTGCCATTCTGCTTGGAGATGCTCATTCCTGGACTAGGACCATTTCCGCACTAGACTGTTATAGCGCCATGATTCCACTTGCAACCTCCTATGGGATCCCGGGGTTTGCAGTTCAGGGAGGGGCCAGCCGGCCCCTCCCTGAACTGCAAACCCCGGGATCCCATAGGAGGTTGCAAGTGGAATCATAGCGTTATAACAGTCTAGTGTGGAAATGGCCCAAGTGCATCCACCTGTCCCTGTTGAAATTGTATAAATCAGACAAAGAGATACAAAGAGAATGGCAAATTGTAATGGGTAATTGCTGGATACCATCAGATGGAAATCTGTGATTCATGATTTAAGATAAATTATGAGGGGGCTACAGGATATGTATCATGAAGCGGTAATATGGAGATGGAAATGCAAGAATCAACAAGTAATAATAACACTAAAATGTAGTACAATATTTTAAGCACGTTAAGAAATATTGATAATGAAATCTAGATCAGTGTGGAAGATCAGAAATATTCCAAATAAGTTGACAGTTATAATTGTTTGTTGTATATCTGAATTTGAATAAAATGATTAAAAAAAGAAAGAAATTGGTGGTCACATGCCTTGGGCTGTGCATTCCGCTCTGCATCTGGTTGTACATTTGATTGCTTGACACTAACATTCAGTGCAAGGATTGCACATCACAATCAGTGAGTGACTCCACAGTCCCGATACAGGATTCATGCAACCTTTATTGGGTTGCTTCCTAACCCCAGTGTAGGAACTCAGGGTTAATATTTCTTCTTGCTGTTGTAATGCGCCTTCAAGTTGACTCTGCCATTGCCTTCCTCTTAAGCTGAAAAAGTGTGACCTGTCCAAGATCACCTCATGGGATTTCATGACTCTCAGAGTCCTAGCCCAGCACTCAAACCACTATATCCTGCTGGCTCTCATTGTGTCATGCCCTGGATAACTTACAGTCCACAAATGCCTCTCTGAGATAGATAGTAGTGTTTATTTGAAGCAAAGCAAGCAATACAGCAGATTTCTTCTGAAATTGCTGAGACTAGAGCATGCATGGAGTTCATAGGATTTATACCTTCACACACAAATCTGTGACTGGCGAGAGTCATAAATTTAACATCATCCCACACCCTTAGACATTTCCCAGACTCACAGCTGTTGACCCATCTTTCATCCTTTGAGGCTGGAAAATGTTTCCTGCCCGTTATCTCTGGACACATCAAGTTCTCACAACACCTTTTGATGCTTCCATTTTCCTTCTTGCTCTGATCTTCTTCCCCTCCACTGGATACTCTGCAGCAATGAGCAATAAAGCAATTAGCCATTTGATTCTTTGGTGCCTCCCATGGAATAATTTCTTTTAAAAGTATATAAAAAGTGGCTTCTGACTGTGCTTCCTGGAAGAACGGTAGTGAGCTCTGTTTTCAGTAGATATTCCGAAGCCAATGTTCAGAGGTCTCTTAATATGAGATCGAATTTTTACCCTAACTCAGGTCTCCTAGGTTGCTTTTAAACCCATGCGTTGCAGAAAATTCCAAATTCATTAGAACCGAAAACCTTGTAATTGTTACGAGTCTTCAGAAACAAGGCAGACCACATGCTTAATTTTTGCTCGGTTTATTCAGATTTATTCAGAAGCTCGCCTTGCCATGGTGCACACTTGTGACAAAATCCATCTACATTCACTGTTGGATATAACCATGACCTTTTTTTTTTTTTTTAATTACAATTCACACATTTTATCTACATATTCACTCTTGACATATTCCATTTTTTTTTGACTGTTTAAAAAGAAAAAAAAAGTCTTCTATTTCATTATCGCTATCTTCACAAATATCTTAAAAAACTAACCATATTTCGACGCTTAAGTTATACAGTCTTTCAGGATATAACCATGACCTTTAAAGGCATAAATGAATAAGACCTCAGTCATATAAGGAAATGGGTGGAGACCTCTTACGATAAATAGAATGCGCTGTATTTACTAGTCTGACTGCAGGGAGGACAGGGTTCACCTTGAACTGAGAACTAAGATTAGTCCAGGAACGTTTGAAGTAAAAAACAATTTCATTTCCTTCACCAGTGCGGAATGTGTCCAGGAGCAAAGCCAACCATAGTCAGTTCCACCACTACTCCATTTCTTTTCTTGCTCTTCTTCTCTCTACGTTCGATTTGGTCACTTTTCAGTTTTCTAGGGCCATTTCCACACGAGACTGTTACAGCGTTATTATTCCACTTTCGACATCCTATGGAATCCTGGGGTTTGCAGTTTAGGGAGGGGCCGGCCGGCCCCTCCCTAAACTGCAAACCCCAGGATTCCATAGGATGTTGAAAGTGGAATAATACCACTATCACCACCTACCTAGTGTGGAAATGGCCTAAGACTGGGAGACAGGCCCTGTCTGGGGGTTGCTAGGCAACGACCACCACCTCCACTTCCTGGTTCCGCTTTGGGAATTGCATAGCAACTGCTGCATGCTGTCCTCAACGGCCTATTTATATACACCTTCCTCTTAAAGAGACGCCCCAGTCAGTATGGGACTGATAGCTCGCACGGAGGGGCTCTGTACACTCAGGATGTGGTGAAGCTGTGATAGTACTGGCGGACAGAGACTTGGGAGATCCGGGTTCGAGTCCTCCCTCAGCCACGAAACGAACTGGGTGACCTTGGGCCAGCGACCCTCTCTCGGCCTGGCCTCGAAAGGATTGCCAGACTGAAAACGGGAGAGGGCTCCTGTTGCGATATGAACAAGCTTCCAACGCTGTGATTCTTCCAACTCTATTATTCTCAGGGCCTTTCCACACTATACTGTTCTAGTGCTGTTATGCCACTTTCGGCATCCTGCGGAATTCTGGGGTTCGTTGTTGACTGAGGCCAAAGAGCCTTCTGGCTGCAAATTCCCAAGGCTCCTCCCTAAAATATAAATCACAGGATTCCATAGGATGCTGAAAGTGGAATAATAGTGCCGTGCAGAAATGGCATAGGTGTAACCATTTTATGTAGGCCTCAGTCCTGCTGTTCATCCCAACTCCAACAGAGCCATTGAACTGGAATTGGCATTGTATTGACTCACCATTCAATAGTTGATTGAATAGGCCTACTCTAGTTAGGATTAACCAGCGGGATTGCAGAAAAAGCCACTGTGTGTTCCCCATTGCACAAGGCGCCCACCAGCAGTAGGGGTGGCCTTTCCTGTCCAAGCCAAAAACACCAGGGCCATTTCCACACTAGACTGTTATAGCGCTATGATTCCACTTGCAACGTCCTATGGAATCCTGGAGTTTGCAGTTTGGGGAGGGGTCAGCCGGCCCCTCCCGAAACTGCAAACCCCAGGATTCCATAGGATGCTGAAAGTGGAATCATAGCGCTAGAACAGTCTAGTGCGGAAATGGCCCAGGTCTAACCAATGAGGAAGACACAGTCAGCCCTCCACATTTGCGGGTTTCATTTTGCGCGGATTTGATTATTCACATGTCAGGCTGGAAATCTAATGCTTGGAAATTTACTGGAGAATTCATAATTGTCAGTCATTTAATGTAATGTTGATTGGTGGTCCAGACAATTGTAGCTCATCAAACAACCTTGCCTTAGAATTGTTTCTTCTGTTCTGCTTCTGTTTACAATCAGTATTTACAAGTGAAGGACTCTTGAGAATGACTTAGGATGTAAAGGGGTCATGTAGACCCAGGAACGTAAGGATCAGATAGAATGTAACACGTGTACAAGCTGTGACTCTGCTAAATGCTGATGCATGAATCTTTTCTTTTCTGTAAGCATTATTTAACATAAACATAAAAATGGCATAAGAAGAGAAGCCTGAAAGAATAAATCGTCCTACCTGGGATCCTTTGGCCAAAGGTGTGTGTGTGTGTGTGTGTTTGCATGTCTTTCTTTCTCTTTTCTACCTTCCTACCTTGCGTTTGGGGGTCCATATCAGCTCCATGTCCCTCTTGGGTACAGTAAGGTGTGATCTGTTATATACCCGCATAATGGATTATTTGCTGTCAGCTCTGCTGCCTCCCTATGCCATTTTTAATAGAGACTGCAAGCCTTGTGAGGCTGAGGAACTGTGAAGGAGGCTTGTAAGTCCCTTTTAAAAATTGTGTGGGGCAGCAGTGGAGGTGGCCGTAAGCCCCATCAGCCCCCCACTTCTGCCTTGGGAAGGAACCCTGATGCCTCAAAGGAATCCATGGTGGCTTGAATATGGTGATCATACTTTTTTGTGTGTTAAATACGGTTTGGGAGGGCCTAGAGTCATTCATGTTTTTTTCCACTTTCACAGGGGTCCTGTGCCCCTAACCCTAGCAAATGGGGAGGGATGGCTGTATATCAATACACATTTTGCAGGGCAGCACTCACCCTGAGATTCCTTCCCCTCCAGCTCTAACAAATGGGGAAAATAGATCAATGCACATTTTGCAGGGTAGCACTCTCACCCTGAGATTCCTCCCTCCTTCCTGAGAAGCGGGCAAGAGGGGCCTGGCCCTGAGATCTGGGAACTCTAATCAGTGGGCACATTGGCAAATACACATTTTGGTTGCACGGTGTCAGTCTTCAGCAGAAAAGTGGTGTGGTAACCACTGTGTAACTATGTGAATATAGGTTGACACTGTGCCAACATGATGTAGGATCTAAGTCTCTATTTAAATCAATGCATGTATGGTATATGAGGCTGCTATACACTGACTCTGTGACCATAAGTCCTTCTTATCGGGTACTGTATGTCCCCCATATCTGTGTGACCCGTATAGGCAATTTCACACTGAAACGCAGCCCAAAAATATCCAGCTGAGCCGTGGACCACCCCACCAGCAAGTTGATGCAGATGTTGGTATAACAGCGGCTGGTGCTGGCCTGGGTTGTCCACATCCCCCAGCCAGGCTTTGGGTAAAGAAGGTAGGCCTTGATGCCTCACTGCCTCTCCAGCGCCACCACCTTGGCCCTGTAGATGCCAGCTTGGCTACCTACTTGGCATACTTGGCAAAGAGTCTGTAGAAGCCTTTACCCCAGAAGGTCTTGGCCAGCCACTCCACTTCCTTGCCCATTGTCTTCGGCTTCTCCAGGCTCGAGCAGCCGGCTGTCACGGCTACTTGCCGAGGCAGCTCCACAGAAGCCAACAGTCGGCACACTTGCCCAGCCAGAGGAAGAAAGCAAAGAGTTTGCCGGGGAGATGGGGGCAAGCAAAACAAAGGCATTTGCTGTTATCTGTGTTTTCTGTTATCCATGGTAAGTCCAGGAACATATTCCCCATGTATATGGGGGACATACTGTACTGTCTGCTTTGACTGGTAGCAAAGCCGATCGATTCGCCTCAAGAAGAGGTAATTCCCGTCATTTGCCAATGTGCTATTTGGAGATATCAGGGACTGAATGAACACTAGTTGCTCTGTATATAACTATATGCACTGCCACTGAGGCCCTTTCCGCAATACACCGTTATAATGATATTATTCAACTTTCAACCTATGGAACCCTGGGGTTTGCTGTTTAAGGAGGAGCATTTGGAATTCTCAGCCAGAGAGCTCGTTGGCCTCAGGAAACTACAAACCCCAGAATTCCACAGGATGTTGGAAGTGGAATAATAGCACTATCACAGTGTAGTGCAGAAATGGCCTAACTTTATTTTGGCATGAATTTTCATGGATGTAAGCCCCCTTCTTCAGATGCACTGTCTAGTGGTATTAACAGCTCAGGCATAAAGCATATTTACAGTCAGCCTTCCTCCACACGAGCAGGTTTGACTTTCACAGATTTGATTATTTGCAAGTTCCCTTCAACCTTTGGCCCCCTACGTCAGGCACTTCGTTTCTGAGGAAACCTTCTTTCTTGGCGGCCCTGATCAGGCTTTGTAGCCTTATAAAACCTGCCTCTGGTCATCCTCCTTCTGAACCAGCCACTATTGGCCAGCTAAGGACAGCTCACAGCCTGATTTCTCACCTCCGCAAACACTCTCCTGAAGCCCCT
The DNA here is from genome assembly GCA_030412105.1 of Cyclura pinguis. Classification (NCBI taxonomy): domain Eukaryota; kingdom Metazoa; phylum Chordata; class Lepidosauria; order Squamata; family Iguanidae; genus Cyclura; species Cyclura pinguis. Next base: position 6,395,693 of record CM059601.1, read on the forward strand.
CCACACCGCTAGGGAAGGAGATGGGCGAGAGAGAGGAAGTATAGGGCCACCATGCGACCCATCGAATTTCCCTCTCCCTTTCCTGACCTGCGCCATTTCCGCACTAGCCTGTTATAGCGCTATGATTCCACTTTCAACATCCTATGGAGTCCTGGGGTTTGCAGTTTTGGGAGGGGCCAGCTGGCCCCTCCCGAAACTGCAAACCCCAGGATTCCATAGGATGTTGAAAGTGGAATTGTTACTGCCCTGGCTAGTCCGAGCTTTGGGGATATTAAAAGATATCCCTTGATATCACAATTCGGCCGCACTTCTCTATTCCCCTCCACGTGCTTAAGAGGCCGCCGGAAAAGCACGCAAACAAGCTCGGCCGTTAATTGCCATAATATTCAAACTGCAATACAGGCAGGCCAGAAATAGCTGACTCACTGCTTGAGGAGACCTCCAGGCAAGTACTCTAAGTAGGTATGCACCCCACTTACAAAAGAGCCTCTGCCCCGCGATGGCAGCTTGATGGGTAAACTATGCGATACCCAAGTACTCTGCGTCTGCTACTCTAGGCTACTCTACTGAGAACCGCTACGATAACTCAATCATTCAGCTTCTGACCTTTCGGAGGCTTTGTCTCCAACTCCAAACCTATTGTTTTCCCACAAGTACGGCATAGCCTGCAGTCACCATTCTCCTTATAAAAACCCTGGATTCCGAGACCTTCCTGGGATCGCTCCCGAGTTTCATCCCGCCTTGCTGCCGCTTTGCTTGGCGAGCCTCCCCTCAGCTCCACGTGCTGAGCTACATCGCACCCCAGCCTCTCTCTCTATTTTTCCGGGCTTCGGGACAGGTGAAGTGTCACCCGAACCAGCAACTCCTCTAAAAATCCCTCTATACCACTACAACCTTTATTTCCTTTCGTTATCTTGTGTGAATGTGTCGCATACACTGTTTGCCTGTATTTAATAAAATATCATTTATTGCTTCAACTTCTGTGTGCTCCTTGACTCAGCCTGACCCTGCAGACATAGGGTCCAAGATCTCGCTACGTTGCCCTGCCTCTCGTAACGCTAAGCAGTGCTCTGAGCTGATTTTCCCCACCTTTAGTTGAGCACATTTTGGTGTCCCTCCCGGGACCCCCAGTACACAGGGTAACAGAATCATAGCGCTATAACAGGCTAGTGTGGAAATGGCCCTGGTTTGGACCCTGAGTGCCCGCTGCCCCACCGTGCCTTGGCCCCTTTTCCCACAGACATGCACACACACATTTTGATATTTGCCATTTTTCCACTTTTGCGAGGGTCCTGGGCTCCGAACCCTATCAAATGTGGACGGGCAACTGTATACAGTTGTGTGAGCTGGATGGAATGTAATACGATGCAGAAAGAGGCAAATCATGTCCCTCATCCTAAATTTTTTAAGGGCTGCATAAAGTCACGCGGGTCTTTCCGATCTTTACAGTGGTCAGTTAGAGCGGATGTGTGAAAGCTATAAGTCTGCTTACCAAAAAGTCAGTTTGCCTGGGTTTAAAAGTCTCTCTGAGAGAATTCCTTTGGTGATACCGTGCAGTAGGGAGGACTCTTGTAATAATATATGTGGTGTTCCATGAAACCATTGTCTTTCTTTATATCGCTGCTAATGGATGGGAATTTGTGAGTATAATTCAATTCAGCTGTTTCTCTTTCCAGTCCTCCTTTGTAATCCATTCTCTTGGGGGGATTTCCTTGTCCATGTATGTATGAACAAACACAATGGCTGTGTGAGCAGATCTGAGTCCTGGGTTTCTTTTTGTTTGTTTGTTTGTTTGTTTGTTTGGTAATGTGCTTTCTCTTTGAGGGGGTAATGTATCAATAGCCACCCCAACTATCTTTCATCCTAACCCACAATGAACTGGGTTAGGGAACAAAGGCTGGCATGTGGTTCGTGACATACACAGTCATAAGTTGTGTAAAGAATGCAGAGTGCTTTTAATAGTGTGCAACAGCCTGATTCAGCTGTCAGGGAAGAAAGCAGAGGTCTGATTGCAGAACGCCTATCAGTGTGCCTCCGGTGCTGTGTACACCTTCGGCAACAGGCCACTGCTAGGACTGTTGTCCTGGGCCCAGGGCTGTTCAACATCTTTATCAATGTCTTCGATAATGGAATAGAGGGCATGCTCATCAAATTTGCAGATGACACCAAATTAGGAGGGATAGCTGATACCCCAGAGGGCAAGATCAGAATTCAAAATGACCTTGACAGATTAGAGAACTAGGCTAATAAAGCTAACAAAATGAATTTTAACATGGAGCAATGTAGGCCACTACACTTAGGGAGAAAGAATGAAATGCACAGATATAGGACGGGTGATACCTTGCTTGAAAACAGCACGTGTGAAAGGGACCTAGGAGTCTTAGTCAACCACAAGCTGAACATGAGTCGGCAGTGTGATACAGCACCTAAAGGAGCCAATGTGATTCTGAGCTGCATAAATAGGAGTATAGTGTCAAAATCAGGGGAGGTAATAAGACCACTCTATTCTGCTTTGGTTAGACCTCACCTGGGATACTGTGTCCAGTTCTGGACACCACAATTCAAGAAGGATTTTGACAAGCTGGGATGTATGCTGAGGAGAGCAACCAAAATGGTGAAGGGTCTGGAAACCATGGAGGCTTATGAGGAGCGCCTTAGGGAGCTGGGTATGTTTAGTCTGCAGAAGAGAAGGCAAAGAGGGGACATGATAAACATGTTTAAATATTTGAAGGGATGTCATGTTGAAGATGGGGCAAGCCTGTTTTCTGCTACTCCAGAGACTAGGACAGGGAGCAATAGATTCAAACTACAGGAAAAGAGATTTCACTTAAACTTTGGGAAGAACTTCCTGATGGTAAAAGCCATTCAACAGTGGAATATGCTGACTTAGAGTGTGATGGAGTCTCTTTCTTTGGAGGGTTTTTAAGCAGAGGCTAGATGGGCATCTGTCAGGAGTGCTCTGATGTGTGTTCGTGCATGGCAGAAGGCGGTTGGACTGGATGGCCCTTGAGGTCTCTTCCAACCCTATGATTCTACAATTCTAGGTCCCCGATCACCTCAGTCTCTCAGATCCTCAGTCTCTTTCCAGCCTTGTGTCTTATATGCAACACAAGTAGCAGATGAATAAGATGGCAGGCTAGAGAGAGATATAAAGTTCTGTGAAATGGAGGCATGGATTTGCACTGAGCATTTTGCCTGGATTCCCACCGTTTCACACAGCCTTGCATCTCTGTCTCTCCAGCCTTGTGTCTCATTCGTTTGTTACCTGTGTTGTGTATGAAACACGAGGCTCAACAGAGACTGAGGATCTGAGAGACAAACGAGTGGGAATACTCCAACCACAACTGCTGCCTTGAAGACTGAAGCAGGCAGCTGGAGGTAAAAATTTTTAATTTCTGCAGGTTTTCTGGTTAGGGATGTTCACCCAGCCGGCCCCTCCCAAAACTGCAAACCCCAGGATTCCATAGAAAGTTGAAAGTGGAATCATAGCGCTATCGCAGGCTAGTGCGGACATGGCTTCAGTCCAGGAGGAAGCCACAGCCCTGAGTCTGCAAGACCTGAGCCAGACAGGGGATGCCCAGGACTCTCAGAGGTCTTCCTTCACAGGGTCACCCTGGATTGACTTGATGCCAAATAACAACCTTCCCCGCTGAGGCTTTCCATCCTGATCTAGAGAAACAGAAGCATGTTCCCTTAAAAATACTTTTTTTCTGTTGCAAGCTCATTACTCATATCTCTATTGTGCGTGCGTGTGTGGTCCACCCCCACGGTCCACCCCCTCTTTTCCCGTTCAAGTACATTAGCTGCTATGGAAACGATGATGTCATCCACATGGGTGGAGCTCAGCAGCCTCTGCAGAGGCTGTGTCTGTGAGACCTCACACACGGATCCGTGATTTCCCTTGCGGGTCCGTCCCTAGCAGTTCGGCCAGGCTGTGCTGCCCCAGGAGCATCCAATGGGATCCCGCATCATTCGGCACTGTCTCTCCAACAAGATGCAAACAAAAGAAGTCCTCTGGGGCGGCTGAACATCTGGAGTGAGTGCGGATGTTGCAGGAGAGGGATCTTGCAACTCAGCGCAAGCCGGAGAATAGAGAGACCTCTTTCTGTTGCAAAAGCAGTCCCCTGTGTGGTATATCTGACCTGCTTCGTTCGTCTCTTTTTTATGTCAGTCTATAAAAAGGGCTGAGGATTCGTCAATCCCTGACAGCTGTTGATCTAGCGGGGAGTTTTCTAAGATCTTCAGAGGGAAGAGAAGGCCACACAGAAAGCTGCTGTGGAGCTGGAAGTCCTCAGTGGTTGAAAAGCCCCAAACCGGATGCCGCACGCCTACCTATTCGTATGCCTATCGTAAAATTGCAAAAGCGAAATTACACACACACGAGCACACACATACACACACTGAGGTTGCAGCTGAAGTGGGCAACTACAGCATGTCCGAAGGACAGATTTTTGCACGGAGACCGTCCAGGAACTTCACGCACTGTCAAAACTTCCCCCAAAAGCAGAAGCAGCTCAAGCCAATGATTTGGCTATGGGGGGAGTGAGAGAGAACTGGCTCCTAAAATAGGAATTCTACCAGTCCAATTAAATTTTCCTTCACTTTCTAAATTTCTAGCATTGCAGTGACTTTAGAGCATCAGTGCAGCATTTAGAAATACAGTTTAGACCCTCAAAGAAAAGGGGCAGGAAAAATGACCAAGGCAATCGGAACACAGCAAATGGAAGAGCTCTAGGGGAGTTTTCAGTGTCTCGCTCTTTGCATGCACTCTTTGAAAATTTCATGGGGGCAGAATTCTTATTTGGATCAGAAATGCCTTCATGCCTTACCTCCCCCCACTACCTAAGAGACAGAGTCTACTTCTAGTTTATTTTTAAAATGATAAACACTGCATGGGAGCCCACAGCCTATTGAAAAGGCAAATTCTTGCTGCTGGAGACTTATTTTTGGATAGCGTACCCTGCAACTATCCCAGTTTGGCCAACAATTCCGATTAAACTTCCATCGTCCCACTTTTCCAGCGGCTTTTAAAATTTCCCCGTTTCTCGTTCGTCCTCCCACTTCCCCTCTTTGACCTCAGCTTACAATTCCTGCAAAATGAGGTCAGAGTACAAAAGGAATTTTTTCTCAGTTAACTCAGCAGAATGAGAGGAGAAGAGAAAGAGCAATCTTGCTCTTTCCTGTAAATTCAGGCAAAAACAAACTGCTGCAGCTTCTCCAAGCTTGTTCTTCCCCTTTGGTAACTTTTGCCATCCTAACCACACTTGCTGGTTGCTTGGCCACGTGCCCTGGTTTTCATCTGTGAAACGCTGAAAGGTATGTGCTAATAAAAAATTGGGTCTAGGGAGTCTGGATCAGTCATAGAGTCATAACATCGTAGAATCGTAGCATTGGAAGAGACCCCAAGGGCCATCCAGTCCAACCCCATTCTGCCATGCAGGAACACACCACCAAAGCATTCCTGACAGATGGCCTTCCATCCTCTCTTTAAAACCTTCAAAGGAGGAGACTCCACCACACTCCCAGGCAATGTATTCCACGCTCAAACTGCTCTTACCGTCAGGAAGTTCTTCCTCATTTTCAGGTGAAATCTCTTTTTCTGAAGTTTAAAGCCATTGTATTCCTAGTCTCTGGAACAGCAGAAAACTGGCTTGCTCCATTCTTGATATGACATCCCTTTAAATATTTTAAATAGAGGTATCATGTCACCTCTCAACCTTTCCTTCTCCAGGGTAAACATACCCAGCTCCCTAAGGCGTTCCTCATAGGACCTGGTTTCCAGGCCTTCTACTATTCCGGTCCCCCTCCTCTGGACACATTCCAGCTTGTCAATATCCGTCCTGAACCACGGTGCCCCGAACTGAACACAATATTCCAGGTGGGGTCTGACCAGAGCAGGAATACTTATGGCCATTTCCACACTAGTCTGTTATAGCGCGATGATTCCACTTTCAACATCCTCTGGAATCCTGGGGTTTGCAGTTTCGGGAGGGGCCCATGGGCCCCTCCCGAAACTGCAAACCCCAGGATTCCAGAGGATGTTGAAAGTGGAATCATCGCGCTATAACAGGCTAGTGCGGAAATAGCCCCTGTCCAGTATTTCAGTCACAGTTTGCATAACAATCTTGGGGGGCACATGTGGTGTTAAGACTGCTACCCCAGGAGTTCAGTTACTACTGGTCTCATTTGCTTTCTTGGTTTCTTGCACGAGGTTGCTGCATTTTCAGGGCTGGCTGGTTGTTTTCCTGCTGCGATTGCAACAGCAAGAAAGAAACCTCCGACTCAGCACTATCTCACATAATAACGAGATTTCCAGGTTAACGCTCTGTGATGTATGTTTTGTTGTTGTTGTAGTGAGGCTTTTCAAAGAACAGTCATTTACCACTACGGTAGCTTCAGCAGTAATGTGCACATGATCTCACTGAGGTAGTAAGCTATGGCCTTCTGTTTCCTATGAGCCCTGATACACGGGGGCTGCTATTAAATCTTTAAGGAAAAGCGCTATAACAGTACAGTGCAGAAAGGCTCGTGGCCAGGTTAGTCAAGATCAGTAAGCAAAAGGATCTTCTAGCGCCTATGAGACTAACTGAGGGAAAGAAGTTTGTAGCATAAGGTTTTGTAGAATGAGTCAATTTCATCAGGTGCACAACAGGAAATGCCGTGATTCAGTAAAGCCTAAATACATGAAATATCAAAGTCATAGAATCATAGAACAGTAAAGTGGGAAGAGACCCCAGGGGCCATCCAGTCCAACCCCCTGCTATGCAGAAACACCCATCAAAGCAATCCCGACAGATGGCCATCCAGCCTCTCTTTTAAAAGCTTCCAAAGAAGGAGACTCTCCCACGCTCCCAGGCAGCATATTCCACTGTCGAACTGCTCTTACCATCAGGAAGTTCTTCCAAATGTTAAGATGGAACCTTTTTTCCTGAAGTTTGAAGCAACTGTGTTCCTAGTTTCCGGAGCAGCAGAAATCAAGTTTGCTCCATCCTCCATATGACATCCCTTCAAATATTTAAACATGGCTATCATGTTGTCAGTTCACCTTCTGTTCTCCAGGCTAAACATACCCAGGTCCCTCAGCTGCTTCTCATAGGGTTTCATGGTTTCCAGGCCTTCTACCATCTTGGTCTCTCTCTTCTGGATGTTTTCTAGTTTGTCAATCTCCTTCCTGAATGGGGGTGCCCAGAACTGGACACAGGATTCCAAGTGGGTTCTGACCAAAGCAGAACAGAGTGGTGCTATCACTTTCCTTGATTTAGGCCCTTTTCGCACGCTGTTTCTAAAGCGAAAGGGCCCCTGGAGCATCGCGTTAATGGGAGGAGCGGTCCGTACGACGCACTCCCATTTATGCGACGCTCAAGAGCCGGACGCAGAGCTGACACGCACCTTTTTCTTTTCGGCTCTAAGCCGAAAATGGTGCGCAGTCGCGCAATGCTCCCCGGACCCGCGCGCACTTACCTGCTGTGCGGTGCGTCGGGAGCCGGGCCGGTCGCGCTTCCTGCCTCAGTGCTAGCCTGCAATTCCCAGGTTGCGCTCAGGTAGGAAGGGGCAGGGCGTTCGCGCGGCGCTCGCGCGACCAGCAAGCCAGCTGCGGTAAGGAAGGAGAAGCGAAGTAAGCACCTCGCGCAAGAGGCTGCTCAAGCAAGCGCCGCCCCCCACCTCCGCGAACAGGTAAGGTGCGGAAAGGATGTTAGATACCACACTCCTGTTGATGCAGCCCAGAATCACATTGGCTTTTTTAGCTGCCACATCACACAGCTGACTTACGTTCAGCTTGTGGTCTACATAGGCCATTTCCACATCATATTGTTATAGTACTATTATTCCACTTTCAACACCCTACGGAATCCTGGGGTTTGCAGTTTAGGGAGGGGTATTTAGAATTCTCAGCCAGAGAGTTCTTTGGCCTCGGTAAACTACAAATCCCAGAATTCTACAGGATGTTGAAAATGGAATAATAGCACTATAACAGTGTGGTGCAGAAATGGCCTAAGACTTCTAGGTCCTTTTCCCATGTGCTCAGAATTAACAAACTGGCTCCTATATTCACAACTTTATTTATATTCCATCTTCCCTCCAAAACTGGGACTCAAAGCAGCTATCCGCAAAGCTATGGTTGTAAATTTGTTGATGTAACTTCTAGCTTGTCCCTGACTAAAGGAGTAAAACATCCTTTCTCATGTAGCAGTTTTCAAAAGAGTAGTCCTATTAGTCTCTTCCAACATAAATAATAATAATCCTTGTTGGCTCTGTAAGATTATTAGGGCCATTTCCTCACTAGACTGTTATAGTGCTATTATTCCCCTTTCAACCTCCTGTGGAATTCTGGGATTTGTAGATTCCTGAGGCCCAAGAGCTCTCTAAAGGCCCCTCCCTCAGCTGCAAACCCCCGGATTCCATAGGATGTTGAAAGTGGGATCATAGCACTATACCAGTCCAGGGCGGAAATAGCCCATGTTTATTTTAGTAGGAGTTTTTGTGGATTATAGTTCACTTCCTCCAAAGCATGGAGCAATGTTCAGGCTTCAGGTTTATATGCACATTGCACACTGTAAGTGGTGGAGTTAGAATGAAATTAGATGCAGAAATGGTGATTGTTTTATTAACACCAGCCACCATAAACAGGCAGTATAAACATCCTTCTTGGACAGAAGAGTAAGCAGCCGCACATGATAAGCATCTGGTTATCCAATACAAGTCTGTCCGTCAGTTTATTATTTCTAAAATAGGGAAATCATGATAAGGTTTCAGCTACAAGTCACTCCATCTGATTCAGTTTCAGAAACCGAGTCAGGACGGCTCAGTCCTTCAGTAGGAGACGGGGCCAGGAAAGAATCCTGCCTGAAATGCCGCAGAGCTCTTGCTGCCAGTCGGAGCAGGCAAAACCGGGCGAGATGGCCCAGGGATCCAACTTTGGATAAGACAGCTTTCTGTATTTTGTTCTGTTCTGCTCAAGTCAGAATTCATCTCTCAAAGGTGCCTTTTGTCAACATCGACCTGAATCTCACTGTGAGTCCCAACTATATGCCCACTAAAATCACCAGGATTTACCTATGTGTTCACTGGCCTTTCAATAATTGATTCAGTAGGTTTGCTTTGGTTGGGGAGAATTAATAGCATTTGCCCCTTTATAACAATTGACTGTACTCAAAACTACTGAGATAGGGGAGTAGGGATGCAACTTCTAAATAGGACTTAGGACCTTTTACAGTGTTTAATTAAAAAAAAAAACTTAATTTTTTCCAAACCACATGTGGACTCGTTTGTTTGTGTGTTGAGGACAGAAAACAGTTTCTACCTGTACCTACCACCTTAGAGAGCTGGGTATGTTTAGTCTGCAGAAGAGAAGGTTAAGAGGGGACATGATAGCCATGTTTAAATATTTGAAGGGATGCCATGTATAGGAGGGAGCGGGCTTGTTCTCCGCTGCTCCAGAGACCAGGACAAGGAGCAATGGATTCAAGCTGCAGGAAAGGAGATTCCACCTGACCCTCAGGAAGAACTTCCTGACGGTCAGGGCTGTCCGGCAGTGGAATGTGCTGCCTCCGTGGAGTGTGGTGGAGTCTCCTTCTTTGGAGGCTTTTAAGCAGAGGCTGGATGGCCACTTGTTGGGAATGCTTTGGTGGGTGTTCCTGCCTGACAGGGGGTTGGACTCGATGGCCCCTGGGGTCTCTTCCAACTCTATGATTCTATGGCCCTTTTCGCACGCTGTTTCTAAAGCGAAAGGGCCCCTTGAGCGTAGCGTTAATGGGAAGAGCGGTCCGTACGACGCGCTCCCATTTACGCGACGCTCAAGAGCCCGACGCAGAGCTGACACGCACCTTTTTCTTTTCGGCTCTAAGCCGAAAATGGTGCGCCGTCACGCGATGCTCCCGGGGCCCGCGTGCACTTACCTGCTGTGCGGACCGGTCGCGCTTCCTGCCTCAGCGCTAGCCTGCAATTCCCAGGTTGCGCTGCGGTAAGAAGGGGCGGGGCGTTCTCGTGGCGCTCACGCGACCGGCAAGCCAGCTGCGGTAAGGAAGGAGAAGCGAAGTGAGCGCCTCGCGCAAGAGGCTGCTCGCGCAAGCGCCACCCCTCACCTCCGCGAACAGGTAAGGTGCGGAAAGGGCCTATGATTCTACCTAAACATTAAGAAGAACTTCCTGACAGTAAGAGCGGTTTAATGGTGGAAGGTGCTGCCTGGGAGTACAGAAGGGTTTCCTTCTTTGTAGGTTTTTAAATAGAGGCTGGATGGCCATCTGTTGGGATTCTTTGATGGTTTATTCTGCATGGCAGAACAGGGTTGGACTGGATGGCCCTTGTGATCTCTTCCACCTCTACAGTTCTATGATGATAGTTCTTATGGCACCCAGATGTTCCCGGAGGTAGAAAAACTGGGTCCTGGACCCACAGAGAGATGCTGTGGTATAGTGGTCTGAGCACTGGACTGGAGACTAGAGTTCAAATTCCTGCTTAGCCACAGAAACCTCCTGGGTGACCTTGGGCAGGTCACATTCTCTCAGCCTCAGAGGAAGCAAAAAACAAACTTCTTGGAATAAGTTTTTGCCAAGAAACCCCAGTGATAGGTTTGCCTTAGGGTCGCCATAAGTTGGAAATGACTTGAAGACACACAACAGCAACAACCCATAGAGTTGATCACACCTATAGGAGGGCATCTAGGGTGCTAGAATTGCTAGAATGAAAACTGGAGGGCGTTCCTGTCCCTTTAAGGATTGTGCAGAAGAGGGAATTTCAGCTGGTGCTGCTGGTCATGCAACCAGATAACAAGCAAGGGCTTCTGAAATTCCCTCTTGTTGCCATGGTGTACCTTTGAGTCATTTCCAACTTATGGTGACCCTGAAGTGAACCTATCATGGGGTTTTTTGTTGGCAAGATTTATTCAGAGAGGGTTTGTATTTGTTTCCCTCTGAGGCTGAGACAGTGTGAGTTGCCCAAGGTCACTCAGTGGTTTCCACAGCTGAATGGGGATTTGAACTCCCATCTCCAGAACTGTAGTCCAGTGTTCAAACCAGTACCCAACACCGGCCGGCCCCTCCCGAAACTGCAAACTCCAGGATTCCATAGGATGTTGAAAGTGGAATCATAGCGCTATAACACTCTAGTGCGGAAATGGCCTGGCTCTCACTCTCTCACACACAACCATTAAAGCAGCAGGTGTCCTCTCCACTTTTCACTCCGGCAATCCTGTGGAGGGGTCTTCAATTTAAATCTTAGTTTTCAAGATTTAGTGGACTGAAGCCTTAGTCCTTTTCAAGTGAGTGTGTGAGTTGAACAATAGTTATGAAAAAGAAGGATTCTTTGGACAATGCTTTCAGAGAGCACCGGAGGGCCTATTCTTGGCAAAGACCTCCTGCCCTGTGTGAGAGGGAGAATCATGGAAGCATAGAGTTCGCCATGCAGGAAGACACAAACAAGGCACTCCCAACTGACGGCCATCCAGTCTCCCTTTAAAAACATCCAAAAGAGACTCCATCACACTCTCAGGCAGCATATTCCACTGTCAGACTGCTCTTACCCTCAAGTTCTTCTTAATGTTTAGGTAGAATCTCATTTCCTGTAGCTTGAAGCCATTGCTCCATGTCCTAGTCTCTGGAGCAGCAGCAAACAAGCTTGCTCCATCTCCATCTGACATCCCTTCAAATATTTAAACATGGCTGACATGTCACCTCCAGACTAAACATACCCAGCTCCCTCAGCCACTTCTCATAGGGCATGAAGATGGAACAAGCTTGTTTTCTGCTGTTTCAGAGACTAGGACATAGAGCAATGGCTTCAAACTGGCTTCAGAAATGGCTTCAGTTTGACTGCTGCCTGGGAGTGGGGTGGAGTCTCCTTCTTTGGAGGTTTTTAAACAGAGGCTGCATGGCTGTCTGCTGGGTGTAGTTTTGCATGGCAATTTGCCTGACAAATTGGGGTTGGACTGCATGGCCTCTTCTAACTGTATGGTTCTATGATTCTATGATTCTATATTTAATACAGTCCTATGATTCTATTATATTTTTAAAAATTTCTAATTGATTGCAAAGCACCTCACTCAGTAGTGTGGAAGATGATATAAGCAGCAAATTAGAGGTAAAATGAAATTTGAATTGCTGCCCACAGTCACAAAAATATCACTAGGAGGAGGCAGAAGGGCTGTGCGGGGTTTGAAATAATTGGAGAGTTTTTAGAAGCATCGAAGTACACAATTACAGAATGCCTTTCGACCCGGAGCTGGTGTGACCATTTTATCTTCTTCAGTTCCATTGTTAACGGATGCCTTCACTAATGTTATTGATGATGCTGGTGACTCCACTCTGGGTTTCGGTCTGGACTTTAAAGGAGCTATCCAAGATACCTCAGCCTGTCTGGGGGATAGGTTTCAGCACCTTAGACAGCTTGCTTAAAATTCATCCTCAGGGATGGAAGGCAGACCCCATTCCTTGTCAGGAAGCCCCCTCTTCGCCGTGGATGGTCAGAATGAAATGCTCCCAGCGCCTCGTCCGAGGATGACTAAGGCACCAACTGGGATCAACTGGAGGTACAACAGAAGTGCAGCTTGGATCTTTGTAAGGATCTAGGTTGGGGTGGGTAACTGCAGATGGACCAGGCCCTCATTTCCCCCTACCAATCCTTCTTGTGGGCCATACCTCCCAACGGTGATCACGAGTACCTCTGTCAGAGTCCTTCCCAAAATGGTGGCCAGAAGCCATTTTGAGAAGGTCTCAGATGAAAATAGAGGTATTTGGGGCACAGAGGGGCATTCTGTGTGCAGCGGGGTGTTTTAGTATGTTCGAACGACTGTCCATGCAGTGTGGGGGTGAAAAACATCAAAAACTAGAACCTTTTAAAAAAAAAAGTTAGGGGACTGGTGGGGGCTTTAAATGCAACAAAAGTGGGGTCCAGGGGATACATGCAGCCCCTGGACTGCCCTTTGCCACTCCTGATGTAGATGGTCCCTATCAGGGGCTGTGTACCAGTGATGTATTTAAGTCTTTTACTCCACGTCTCAAGTCAAGGGTCAAGTCTTTACCTCCAAGTCCCAAGTCCTTGAAGATACTTTCAAGTCAAGTTTCAAGTTTGGGAGCCAATTTTATACCCCACCCTATATTCCAGAATTTCTGGATAGAGTCAAATAAAGTCAGTTGTAACAGAGTCGGCCCTCCACATTTGCAACTTTGCCGTACGCAGCTTCGGAAGTGGGAGATAGGACCCTTCTTACGCCCCCTTCCCGAAGCTGAAGGCTTTTGTGCCAATGGGCACAAAAGAGTCTGCAACTTCAGAAGCGGGGAATAGAATCCTTCTCACTCCCCATTACCAAAGCTTCAAAAGTTCTAAGGAAGGATTGCACAAGGTAGAGCCTTCCTTTCCCCCTTGCTTTTCTCTCTGCGTCCCTCTCCTTCTCTTCCACATCTTCCCACCCTGCAGGCTCTCTGGGGAAAGAAGGATCGCTCCTGCCGTAGGTCTAATCTGACAGTGCTTCTCGAGCCAGGCCACGGACTGTAGGTTGGCCACCGCTATTTTATTGCCTCCAGGAGCAATGGAATTTGTAGCTACAGCAATTAAAAATTATGGCTACTGTAGTCTTGGCTAACAGAGACAGACTGGGGAAAGGGAATTCCAACCACCTGGAAGAGTGGAGAAGAAGTGGAGGTCAAAGTGTTCATTCTAGGTTCATTGTTATTGTGTGCCTTCCAGTCATTTCCAACTTACGGCGTCCCCAAGGTGAACACACCACAGCTTTTTTAAAATGTCGTTGTTTTCGGCCATTTCTGCACTAGACTGTTATAGTGCTATTATTCCACTTTCAACATCCTTTGAGGCCCCTCCCTCAACTGCAAACCCCAGGATTCCACAGGATGTTGAAAGTGGAATAATAGCACCATAACAGTCTAGTGCGGAAATGACCTTTGTTTTTGCAAGGATTGTTCAGCGGGAGGTTTGCCCTCCTTCTGAGACTGAGAGATTGTGGCTTGTCCAGTGTCACTTAGTGGGTTTCCTCGGCTGAGCAGGGATTCGAACCCTAGTCTCTAGAGTTGTAATCGACTGCATAGTCCAGTATACCACATTGGGTCTACTCATTCTAGGCACACATTTCAAATTTACTTCTCTCAGTATGGATCCGGATGGGGCCAACAATGGCACCATCCGCATGCAAGAGAAAGGTATTGGTAAACTTGGGGTAATGTTCAAGGTCTGCAGAACATGAAAAGAGCCAGTGTGATATAGTGACTACAGGGCTGAACAGAGATTTGGGAGATACACGTTTAGGTCCCTATTGAGCCATGAAAATCTCGGGCCACTTCTGCACTAGGCTGTTATAGCGCTATGATTCCACTTTCAACCTCCTATGGAATCCTGGGGTTTGCAGTTTTGGGAGGAGCCAGCTGGCCCCTCCCAAAACTGCAAACCCCAGGATTCCATAGGAGGTTGAAAGTGGAATCGTAGCGCTATAACAGCCTAGTGCGGAAGTGGCCACTGCCTGGTATTCTGTTAGTAGCCTTGTTGTGTGCCTTCAAGTTCTTTCTGACTTACGAAGACTCTAAGGAGTTTCTTGGCAAGATTTGTTCAGAAGGTTTGTCACAGCCTTCCCATTAGGCTGAGAGAATGTGACTTGCCCTGGGTCCCCCAGGGGTTTCACTGTCTGAGTGAGGGTTTGAACCCTGGTCTTCTGGAGTCCTAGCCCAACGTTCAAACAACCACACTACACTGGCTTCCAGTACAATTGGCCCTCCACATCCAAGGATTCTGTATCCACAGATTCAACCAACCACAGCTTGAAAATATTAGGAAAAAAAACTCAAAAGCAAACTTTGATTTTGCCACTTTATATAAGAGGCCTTATTTAACTACACCATTGTACTTAATGAGACTTGAGCATCCACAAATGTTGCCATCCATGGGGAGTCCTGGAACCACATCCAGGCGGATACTAAGGGCCCACCATACTGTCAAGTGAGCTCCAAACAATGGCACCCTAGATAAATTCAGAGCAGGTTTGCCTTTGCCTTCCTCTGAGGCTGAGGGAGTGTGCCTTGCCCCGTGGGACTCCATAGGATCATACAATCATAGAATCATAGAGTTGGAAGAGACCTCCAGGGCCATCGAGTCCAACCCCCTGCTAGGCAGGAACACCCATTAAAGCATTCCCAACAGACGGCCATCCAGCCTCTGCTTAAAAACCTCCAGAGAAGGAGACTCTACCACGCTCCGAGGCAGCATATTCCACTGCCGGACAGCTCTGACCATCAGGAAGTTCTTCCTGAGGTTCAAGTGGAATCTTCTTTCCTGCAGTTTGAATCCATTGCTGCTTGTCCTAGTCTCTGGAGTGGTAGAGAACAAGCCTGCTCCCTCCTCAGCATGACATCCCTTCAGAAATTTAAACATGGCTATCATGTCCCCTCTTAACCTTCTCTTCTGCGGATTAAACATACCCAGTTCCCTAAGGCGTTCTTCGTAGGGCATGGCTTCCAAAACCTTCACCATTTTGGTCGCCCTTCTCTGGACATGTTCCAGCTTGTCGACATCCTTCTTGAATTGAGGTGCCCAGAATTGGACACAGGATTCCAAATAAGGCCTAACCAATGCAGAATAGAATGGTACCATTACCTCCCTCGATCTAGACACCATACTCCTATTGATGCAACCAAGAATCGCGTTGGCTTTCTTGGCTGCCGCATCACACTGCTGACTCATGTTCAGCATGTGATCTACCAAGACTCCTAGATCCTTTTCACACGTACTGCTATCCAGCCACACGTCCCCCATCCTATACTTGTGACTTTCATTTTTTCTGCCCAAGTGCAGGACCCTACATTCCGCTCTGTTGAAATTCATTTTGTCAGCTTTGGCCCAGCTCTCCAATCTGTCAAGGTTGTATGGAAATTTGATCCTGTCCTCTGGCGTATTAGCAACTCCTCCCAGTTTGGTATCATCTGTAAATCTGATCAGCATGCCCTCCACTCCCTCATCCAAGTCATTGATGAAGATGTTGAACAGCATTGGGCCCAGGACAGAACCCTGTGGCACCCCGCTAGTCACCTCTCTCCGTGGCTGAGAAAGGATTCAAACCCTGGTCTCCTAGGGTCCAAAACTCACACCGCTACACCAGGCTGGATCTAGCCTAAGTATCGTGCATGGCAAGGGGTTGGACTGGATGGCCCTTGTGGTCTCTTCCAAATCTATGATTCTATGATCTCTATTTTTGGTCATTGCACGGATTAGCATTCCTTCCCTCCACTGCAAACAAAGCACCCGCTCCAAAAAGCTACCATATTGCTGCTGAAGTGGAAGAGTCTCCTTCTTTGGAGATTTTTAAGCAGAGGCTGGATGGCCGTCTGTTGGGAATGCTTTGACGGGCGTTCCTGCATAGCAGGGGGTTGGACTGGATGGCCCCTGGGGTCGATTCTATGATTCTAAGCCTGCACCCTGAGCATCAGTGTCTGGTGGAGATCAGGGGCCTACAGGCTGTGTCCCTGTAGCCAGACATGAAATTATTACATCAGCCACTGAGACTTCCGGAGGCCTCCCATGGACCTCAGTGGATGATGTAATCATTTCACGCCAGGCTACAGGGACGTAGTCGGACAGTTCTGTTATTTCCCCCTCCCGACTCTCCTTCAGGCTTCAGTGGCTATAAGGTAGGTCCAAGGCCAGGGCTAAAAACGGCAAAGCATAATGTTGCGAGGCACGCAAGACTGCAGCCACTGAATATCAGAATGACTTAGTTTGTCTCTGTATGAGTTTAGGCACAACTGGTGTTTCTGTCATTTCCTGTTTGTTGGTTGGTTTTAACCATACACGCTCTCTTCTACCATCCATTAGTCTGCAGTTAATCTGAGTTTGTTTGTCCTCCATTTTATAGTTGGCAGTTCTCTCTTCCTCCTCCATGTTTGAAGAGGACATGTTACACAGCCTCTCACTGTGAGATTTTATGAAACCTTTGCTATTTTTAAATAAATGTACTTTGTATATTTTTACCAAAGAAGATTAAGCCCGCTTTATTTCTCTGGTAGAACTTGTTGAGGTAATACTACCGGACTGGTTGTTACTCACCTTCTGCTTGCAAATACTTATTGCTCTGCTTAAGAGATACACTACTGCCTCTTACATTCCTGCAACACTTAATGACCCCAGCCAGACACACACTCTCTCAGCCAATCCTACTCCACAGTGTTGTTGTGAGGATAAAAAGGAACAGGAAGAGAGCCACATACAGTGTCCTGTGCTCACTGGATGAAATGTATAATATAAATTTGAAATAATAAATAAATAGACAATGGCAAAAAAAACAACAACCAGGTAGTGAGCACTGATCGTGCTCCTTTGTCTGACTGTTGGAAGTGGATGGAGGAAGTGGACAACTTGGGGAGTGAAATGAGAATATTGAAAAAGGGCAGAGTGGGCTGGCAGGCTAGGACCCTTAACGGGGTTACTCTGCGCTGCAGCATTTGGTGGTAGTTCCCACTCATCTTTATTAAATGGCAGGTAGCAGCTACCCTACCTATATACAGAAGCATAGCTATTTCTGCACTAGACTGTGATAGCGCTATGATTCCACTTTCAACATTCTATGGAATCCTGGGGTTTGCAGTTCCGGGAGGGGCCAGACTGCAAACTCCAGGATTCCATAGGATGTTGAAAGTGGAATCATAGCACTATAACAGTCTAGTGTGGAAATGGCCCTGGTCTTCTCACTTGTTCCTCACTGCTTATCTGCCCCACCAAAACCGGTGGCCTTCAGCAGTTGCTGCTCAGCTAGCTCTTTTAACTCAGGGAGGGGAATTATGTGCCTCCTCAGAGTCTGTTGGACTGAAACTCCCAGCAGCCCAGCCATCACGGCCAGTGGTGAAAAATGTTGAGGTCCAACAACATCTGGACGATTAACCAATGGATTGCTTACAACAGCCTTAGGCAGTGCATCAGCACCACCTGGTGGCTGTAAGAACACATGACAGGAACATATGTTGGAATCTGAGCCAGATTAAAGCCATTTCCGCACTAGACTGTTACAGTGCTGTTATTCCACTTTCAACATCCTATGGAATCCTGGGATTTGCAGTTTAGAGAGGAGCCTGCCTAGTGCCCTAAGACACGTGGAGGCTGTAAGCCAGGAATCAGGTGGCTACTCTCCAGGTGGTGCACAACTATAGCTCCCAACATTCCTCACTATTAGCTATGCTGTCTTGGGCTGTTGGGAATGCCAGTCCAATGACAACTAGAAAGCTGTGCGATTCCTACCAGCATTGCCTAAATTGTATCAAGTTTCATGCCTCCACCCGCATTGGCGCTGGCCATATTGGTTGTGGGATTCTGGGAGCTGTAGTCCAAGTAGCTGCCCTATAGCATCCTCCCCTCATTAATATGATTCCCAAGATTCAGGTGTCTAGTTTTCAAAGCCTAGGGGCCAAAGCGTTGGACTACTACTCTGGAGACTGAGGTTCTAATTCCTGCTCAGCCCTGGAAACCCCTGAGTGACCTTGGGCAAGTCACACTCTCTCAGCCTCAGAGGAAAGCAACGTCAAATCTCTTCGGAACAAATCTTGCCAAGAAAACCCCAGAATAGGGTCGCATTAGGGCTGTCATAAGTCGGAAACAACTTGAAGGCACACAACAACAGCGAAGGCAAAACCATTAGAAGTGAAATGAAAGATAGGAATTCTAGTGTAATCCACTACATCGAGAGCCAGTTTGGATGTAGTGGTTTGAGTGTTGGACCGTGACTCTGGAGAACAGGTTTTGAATCCTTGTTCAGCCCTCAAAACCCACTGGGTGACGTTGAGCAAGTCACACTCTCTCAGCGGTGGCAAACCCTCTGAACAAATCTTGCCAAGAAAACCACATAATAGGTTCACCTAAGGGTTGCCAGAAGTTGGAAATGACTTGAAGTCACACAACAAAAACAAGAAACCAATCTTAACAGTCATTGGTTCCTCCAAAAAATCCTGGGAAGTTTAGTTTACTGGAGAACACAAAACATTGTTATTGTTGTTGACTATGTTTGTTTATTTATTTATATAGCACCGTCATTGTACATGACACTTTACAAGTAAAACAACCAAAAACAGTGGATCCTGCCAAAGGTTTACAATCTGAAATATATGTTCACACACACACATACAGAGAGAAGAAAGGAGTCATAAACTAAAAAACTATACAAAACAATTGTAAAACAAATTATCCAGATAAAATACAAAAAAAAAAATACAATACAAAGCAAACTGACAAACACATATGATTAAAATATGCAAGATTATAAAATAATGTTGACCTAAAATTCCAAACACTTTGGAAAAGTTTTAAATTGAGATTTTAAAGTACCAAGGGAAGGAGCAGTCTGCAAATGTTCGGGAAGAAATTCCAAGAGTGTGGAGCAGTGAGTGAGAACGGACAAAGCCGAGCGAAGGAAGAGGAAACCTTTGGTTGGGTGAGAACCCAAGAGTTCCTTGAACACAGATCTCAAGCAGGCTGGTCAAAAAAAATAAGGGCTGAAATATATGGGGGAGCTAAATGGTGTAGGGTAGTGGTTCTTAACATTTTCTTTACCAGGGACCCGCTATGAATATAATTTCTTGCCAGGGACCCCCAAGTCTTAATTCAAGACATAAATATTGAAATATTTGTTTAGTCAAACATTGATTGATTGATTGATTGATTGATTGATTGATTGATTGAAGGCTTCTGGAGCCTAGGATTCCCTCTCAGACACTGATTGATCTTGGGCAAGTCACATTATCTCAGCCTCAGAGGAAGGCAAAGGCAACCCTCGCTGAACAAATCTTGCAAATCTTGCCCCCCCCTCCAAAAAAACCCTCTGTGATAGGTTCACCTTAGGGCTGCTAGTTCATTACAGCATGGCATCACACTGGTTCTCATAGGATTAGTAGGAGTTCCTTATTTTAAGGGATTTCTGCTATTTGAGGGTAAGAAAAGTCTTTTCCTGTTGCATAAATTCAACAAGATGCCAAAACCCAGTATTTTGCACTGGGAATGGTTCATAAAGACAGAAATATGTGCAGCATGTAATTTATGATTGTCGACAAAATGTTAGAATAAAGCTGAAAAAGAGCATTGAACCCACTATCATGCCAAAATACAATCCAAATAACATCCCTGTAGAATTTAAAGATAATATTAAAAATAAATATGAACTATTAAGCCTAATAGACTTGGAGCCAAAAGAACCCTGGACTGAAGCCAGGGACATTGTCAAGGAGGGACATAAAAAGACACTATCTACAGCCAAAAAGAAGAAGAAGCCACAATGGACGACAGATGAAACTCTTCAAGCCATTAAGGACAGATGAGAAGCAAAAGTAAAAAGTGACAAAAACAGGGTCGGAGAACTGAATGCAACTGTTCAGGGACAGGAAGACATATGATAATAATCCATGCAGAGAAACTGAGGATGACCAAAAAGGAAAAAAAAGAACAAGAGACCTCTTCCACAAGATCCAAGAAATTAAAGGGAAATTTAAATCAAGAGTGGGAATGCTCTATGACTAGCAGAGGAACACATTACATGAGTAGGTAGAAATAAAAAGATGTTGGAAACAATACATGGAAGATGAAAAGAGGACAGATTCGTTCAAGGAAGAAACATTTGAAGATTAATCTACAATTTTAGAAAGTGAAGCAGAAGCTACACTCAGATCACTTGGGAGTAATAAATCACCCAGAACAGATGGCATACCAGTAGAGCTGCTTCAAGCTACAGAGACCAAATCCATTCTATTTCTAATTAAAATCTGTCAACAAATATGGAAAAGAAAACAATGGCACGCAAAGTGAAATGTTCAATATGCATTCCAGTTCCCAAGAAAGGGGACACCACAGATTGCAGTAACTACAGGATCGTCGCATTAATCCCATGCAAACAAATTGATGCTCAAAATTCTACAACAAAATTCTACAAGACTTTTACCATACATAAAGCAAAAAATGCCAGATGTCCAGGCTGAGTTCAGGAAAGGAAGAGGCACTAAGGATCATATTGCAAACATACATTGGATAATGGAGCCCACCCAAAAATTTCTAAAGAAAATCAGCCTGCACTGTGTAGATTATAGCAAAGCTTTTGATTTGGTAGATCATGGAAAATCTATGGATCACTTTTAAAGAAATGGGTGTGCCACGACATTTGATTGTCCTGATGAATTACCTGTATTCAGGAGTACAGGCTAGGACAGAATATGGAGAAATGAAATGGATTACAATTAGCAATGGGGATGAGCAAGGCCGCATTTTATCACCCTATCCATTTAACTTGTATGCTGAACATATCGTGAGTAAAGCAGGATTAGACTCAGAGGAAAGAGGTTTGAAAACTGGAAGAACGAACATCAAGAATTAAAGGTATACTGCTAGCAGAAAAGAGCAAAGACTTGGAACTATTAAGGAAGAAAGTCAAGGAAGGAAGTACAAAGGCAGGTTGATGGTTGAACATTAAGAAAACAAAAATAGTGACCACAGATGATTGATATAACCTTAAAGCAGACAATGAAGACATTGAAATAGTTCAAGATTTTTCCATACCTTGGCTCAGTCGTTAATCAGAATGGAGACTGCAGTCAAGAAATCAAAAGAAGGCTAGGACTTGAAGGGCAGCTATGAAGGAATTAGGCAAGATCCTCAAATGTAAAGATATATCACTGAACAGTAAAGTTAGGATCGACCATGCTATTGTATTTCCAACTTCTATGGCCATTTCCCCACTAGACTGTTCCTGGATTCTTTGTGACTGATGTATCATCCACATTAACACAGGCCATTTCCGCACTACACTCTTATAGTGCGATTATTCCATTTTCAACGAGGGGACAGCCAGCCCCTCCCTAAACTGCAAACCACAGGATTCCATAGGATGTTAAAAGTGGAATAATTGCGCTATAGGAGTGTGGTACTGAAATGGGCACAGTCATAACAGTCTGGTGCCGCTTGGTTGTCGTGGGTCCATCCTATGAAATCCCGGAATGTGCAGTTTGGCGAGGTATTTAGAATTTGTTCCCAGAGGTCTTTATTGTTGTAGCTGTTGTAGTTCAGGGGAATAGAGCAGAACTTTCTAGCAGAAAGTTCTAAATACTTCACCAAAATACACATCTCAGTACAGTTGTTCAGTTGGTCCTTTGCATTCACAGTTTAACATTCTCGGATCCAATTATTTATTGATTATTTGCCACCCTCTCCACTGTTCATAGAATTATGGAATCCTAGCTTTGGAAGAGACTGCAAGGGCCATCCAGTCCAATCTCTTTCTGCCATGCAGGGAGACACCATCAAAGCATTTCTGACAGGTAGCTATCCAGCCTCTGTTTAAAAACCTCCAAAGAAGGAGACTCTACCATGCTCCCAAGCAGCTGCATATTCCACTGTTCCTATTGTCGGGAAGTCCTTCCTAATGTTTAGATGGAATCTTTTCCCCTGGAGGTTGAAGCCATTGCTCTGTGTCCTAGTCTCTGGAGCAGCAGAAAACAGGCTTGCTCCATCCTACACATGAACTCTTTGCAAATATTTAAACATGGCTATCATTTTCCCTCTTAACCTTCTCTTCCCCAGGCTAAGCATACCCAGCTCCCTAATCCTCTCCTCCTGTGGCATGGTTTCCAGGCTTTTTACCATTTTGGTCACACTCCTCCGGACACTTTACAGCTTGTCCATATCTTTCTTGAATTGTGGGACCCAGAACTGGACACAGTATTCCAGGTGGGATCGGACCAAAGCAGAATAGAGTGTTACCATCACTTTCCTTGGCCTAGACACTACACTCCTACTGATGCAGCCCAGAATTACAGTGGCTTTTTAAACTGTCACTGCTGTTGCCCTACGCCAATTTTGATAGGGATTTATAAGTCTCACTTCACATTTGCAGTCTCTTTGCAAGCTTTGTGAGACTAAAAGGCTACAATCATGAGCCAAGGTTTGTAAGTCCCTATTAAAAATGGCATAGGGAGTGGCAAGGTGGCAGCAAGCCCCGCCAGTCGCCGAATTCTGCCTTGTGAACTACTGTTACCCCAAAATGTAGGTGCCACAAAGGCAACCCTGTGATCCCAAATACCTCCTTGCAAAAGCCGGGAATGAATTAGCTCCAAGAGGAGGCTTGCACGAGGAGGGTAATTTAACGAGAACTTTTCTACCAATGTTTACAGGCTCACGCAGGAAAAGGACCAGCCAGAGATTCAAAAGTAAGCTAAAAATGTGTTCTTATTGGGGGGAATTCACTCATGCATGCGCACAAGATACAAACAGTCAAATGTTCACACAAGAGCTATCCAAAAGGAAGGGAGGAAAGTTGGGATAGAGACTGCAAGGGTTGCAGGTAGTATTTACCAGATCCTGGAGAGAAGTGGAGAGATGTAGTGGTGTGGCTTAGACTGGTGTCTAAGGGCAGACCAGATCAGGATTCAGGGTGACATAGTGGGGTCCAGCATTTCATCCGACTGCATTTGACTTCTCAGAACCGAGGGTTTATATATTCTGTTTGCCTCCCTGAAGGGCTGTGAGTTGATTGCTGTCCCAGCCTAGTGGACAATGGGAGTTGCAGAACAGACTATAGACTATCAACTCACTGATGTTCGCAGTGTTTGGATGACAAAGACATGATGTGTGTTGCAATAGCTGTGTATTGTGGGTGCTACGAGGCAAGAGGAAGGAGTCCAGGTGCACAGCGATCTGTCAATCAGTGTCCTGGTGGGCTTCTTACAATGGCATTCCCTGGGAAAACTCCAGCTTCTGCTTGAGCCTATTATCCACAGGAACAGCATTTATTTGCCTGACAAATGACTTAGTCTTACCTGGAGGGTGTTTAGGTTGACCTGCCTCTCTTGTTTACAGTCAGGTTTCTTCCCTCGCTCGGTTTGACCTCTCGGGCTTGATTCTGATATCAGAGCCAATTAATACAGTTGCCAATCCAATATGGTGCCAATTAGGTACGGTGCCCATCCAAACCACACTGATATCAGGGACCCTCAAAGTGGGGCCTTACGCTACCCCTGCTGCCTTGCAGGCAGAACTGGCTGGCTGAAGTGATCTCCACTGTGAATTCAAATGGATCGTGTACCGTACATTTGAATCTGCAGTGGGCTGAATCCACGGATCATACTTTTATGTATGTGTTAAACATGGTCTGGAGGCCTATAGATATTCGTGGTTTTTCCACTTTTGTAGAGGTTTTGCACCTCTAAACCCTGCAAATGTCGAGGGACAAGTATATTCTAAAGTAAAAAGCCATGCCAGTTAAAAGCACTGTCAAACTGCGGCAAGGGTATACTGTGAATACCGTTCGTTCTTTGAAGCCAAGACTGAACTGTGAATGAAATCTGAAGGGGAACACCAAGCCAGAGGAGGTGGGATGCCAGCTGCCTCCTGCAATTGCCCACCTCCTCGACAACACACTGCCAGACCTGTTGCTCACGCTGGTGCTGAAGCCAAATTCCCTTTTGACACAGGCTTGACTTTTACGGATTATTCTGCAATGATTTGTGATCACGGTTCCCTTCCCCTCGGCTTGCAGCTCCACATCCGACTACTCTACGCTAGTTTTTCATTCCCCTGTCTTCTCTTTAAAAAAAATGTAGTGGATTTTGACTGGTGGGGAGCCGTTGTTTTGCTTTGGGGCTTTCCCTCCCCCGATACACCCACAATTGCACAAGCCCCATGCTCTCCCAGCTGTTCCGTCCTTTTCCGGGGAAATCTTACACCTCATTCAAGATGTACAGTTCGATGCAAGATCATTCTTGCCTGCTCGGTGCTGCCTGCACTCCCAGCCCCATCAATTGATGCCTGCAGTGAAAACTGGTTTCCTTTCCCCCTGCCTCCACCCTAAGGCCTGCAGTTGCATGTGGAGATGAAGGGACTTCTTTCCCCACTTGCGGCTGAATTCCTCTTCCTCCCCCTGGCAGGTGAACAGAATCCACTTTCCCCCTTTATCCTCAGCTTACTTCAGTTGCTGCAAACCGAGTTCAGAGTGCAAAGCAGTCTGTACTCCCTTACCTCTGCAGTGGAAGGTAGGGGAGAAGAGGAAAGGGCAGGATCTTGCCCTTCCCAGTCAGCTCGGGCAAAAGCAAAGTGCTGCAACACCTCACTACGACTACTAGGTAACCCTCCTCCTCTTCCTCTCTCTTCTTCTTTTACATCCTGCCTTTCTCCAAAAATGGGGCTCGGCAGCAACGACATAGTTAAAACAGTACAAATTAAAAGCAATACAAAACATTCACAGAAGTATAAATATCGGATTTTTAAAACAAACAATTTATGACATTAAAAACGTTACACATTTTTTTCAAAAATGTCCGTAAAACAGTGCCAGGATCCCTGACCAATTCCCTGTGCAAATGAACGCCCCCCTCTCCACCTGCCACACGAAAGATACTACCAAGGACTTTGGAATTTGTTTCTTGTGTCAACAGGCGGTGCGCTCGCATTTGTAAGCCTTGCTAATGCTTGGCCCATGAGGGATGGATGCATCATCAACCCCTCAGCTTTTCAAATTATTTACCTCCCACTGAACCTGTTGAAACAAATCAGAGATGGAAAACAGATAAAGGATCAATATCCCTTCTCCAAATATGCATTAAAAGGAGTGATGAATGCAGCCTGGGACAAATAGATGTTTTATTCCTAAACCGTTGTAAAACCACCGAGGTGTTGCCCAGAGAACAGCATATAACCATGTACCCTCCAAATGTCCAAATTTGGCAGGTCGGTCCTGATTAATCCTCTGCCATCCCACCTTTTTTAGCAGCTTTTAAAACATCCCGTGTCTCTCTCCTCCTCCTCCCACTTCCCATCTTTGTCCTCAGCTTATTTCACTAGCTGCAAACTATGTTCAAAGGACAAAAGGAGTTTCCACTCAACTCAGCAAGGAGGAGAAGAGTGGTAGAGGCATAACCTTGCCCTTCCCACAAGGCTCAGGCAAAAGCAAACTTCTGTAGCCTCTCCTACTTTATGTATTCTTCCTCATTACAGCAATAACTTCTGCCACAATAATCACAATTGGACACGGCTTGGCCACACGTGTCTGAAGCTATTTCCACGCCGGACTGTTACAGTGCGATTATTCCACTTTCAACATCCTATGGAATCCTGGAGTTGGCAGGTTAGGGAGGGGCCCTTGAGGATTCCGTAGGGTGTCGAAAGTGGAATGATAGCACTGTAACAGTCTAGTGCGGAAATGGCCTGAATTTTGGTCTGTGAAATGTTGGGTATGTAACAATATGGAAAGACGGCCTGGTGTATTGAGCGTGGGACTACGACTCTGGAGACCGGAGTTCAGTTCCCCACTCAGCCGTGGAAACCCACGGGCTGACCTTGGGTGCATCGCACACTCTCAGCCACCAAAAAACCCTGTGAGAGTGCCACCTGAGGGTCACCAGACTCGGGCCATTTCCGCACTAGCCTGTTATAGTGCTCTCATTCCGCTTTCAACCTCCTATGGAATCCTGGGGTTTGCAGTTTAGGGAGGGGCCGGCCGGCCCCTCCCTAAACTGCAAACCCCAGGATTCCATAGGAGGTTGAAAGCGGAATGAGAGCGCTATAACAGGCTAGTGCGGAAATGCCCTTGAAAGCACACAACAAAAGCAGTGTAACAATACAAATAACATACACTTTTTCCCTGGCTTTGTATTTCACCGCGTCAGAAGGCACTGCCATCTCTTCCCTGCCTAGCTTAGCCTGGCTGTAACCATTTTGCTGTACTTCCTTCACCCCTGCGTTTCCTTCAATGGTTGGGAGGAGGCGTTGGCCAAAGTATGGGAACAAAAGTCGTTCAAGGGACTAGTTCGCGCTAGAGGGAAAGAGCTGGGAGGGAGCAAGGGGTCCAAAAAAGTCCAAAAAAGTCCAAAAAAAGCGAAACTGTCTGTTCGCCTTCAGTTCTGGCGCAGATGTTGTCTGCGTTCTGAACTTTAATCTTTAACAAATGCTTTCTGGACATATCAATGAAATCTACTCATCGACTAAGGTGAAGACGAGACTTTACACACTGACATCAACGCGCCTTGTTAATTCACTCCTTCATGCCTCCTCTGCGTCAGATTGCAATTTAGAAGCTCCTTGGGGCGGAGACCTGTCTCTTTGTGTTCGTTATCACCGCCACTGTTACGTTTTTGCAACCTTGATCGTGCTGCATAAAACCACCATTATTAGATGAAGCAACAGCACAGTATGCGTCATTTCAGGATGCAATAAACCCCAAGGACAGTCCCCAGCCCGCAAGCCGCTTACAAACATGGGAAGAGAGCAATGTGGCGAGAGGAGGGAAAACCAGAGAAAAGAAGGAACCGCAAAGAGAAGGAAAAACAGCAAGGAGGACAACACAGAAGATGCCTTGTAGTGACTCAGAAAAGAGCACCCAACGCAATGCAGGGGGAAAAAGGGGAGGTATAGCTCCAAGCGCTCAGTGGATCTTTTTTAAAAAATTATTTTAGAAGAAGCTCAACGCATGTCGGCCTATGTATATCTTTCCATGGCCATCTTCAGGGGCAATATGCTATCTAGGAGCAGAAATTTCTGAGGCTGAAAATCTATTGTCAGTCCAACAAATGGAATGACGTTTTCTGCTCCAGAAATTTCTGCTGCCGGATAGAAATAATAAATGCCGTCCACTGTGCACTTGGAAAGGTCTCTCCCTTTTCCCCCCATCTAACTCAGTATGGTGGACCTTTACTGGCAGCCTTAACTCTCTAAGATTTTAGGTATTCTTTCCTAGTCCTACCAAGAGATACTGCAGATGGAATCAGGGTCTTCTGCAAGGGAGATGCCTTGGTTTAAGGCACATCCTTGGTCCATCTTAATTAATATTGTCAGCTCTGGTTGTCAGCCGCTCTCCAAGGTTTCCGGTAGAATTGTCTCCTACCCTGCCCGGAGAGGCCAAACATTGCCTGATGATTTTTGAAAGAGATGTAAGAGTCTTACTAGACCATAAAGTGAACACGAGTCAACAGTTTGATGTGGCAACCAGAAAAGCCAACGAGATTCTAGGCTGCATCAATAGAAGCATAATGTGTAGGTCAAAGGAAGTAACAGTACTACTCTACTCTACTTTGGTCAGGCCTCACCTGGAATACTGTGTCCAGTTCTGGACTCTGCAGTTCAGGAAAGATTTTGATAGGCTGGAACATGTTTAGAGGAAAATGAAGTCAAAATGAAACCATGAAGCCCTATGAAGAGTGGCTTAGGGAGCTGGATATGTTTAGCCTGAAGAAGAGAAGGTTAAGAGGCAACGTGATTGCTATGTTTAAATATTTGAAGGGCTATCATATGGAGGATGGAGCAAGTCTGTTTTCTGCTCCTCCAGAGACTAGGACGTGGAGCAATGGCTTCAAACTATAGGAAAAGAGAATCCACCTAAACATGAGGAAGAACTTCTGGACAAGAGCAACTCAACAGCAGAACACGCTGCCTCAGGGTGTGGTGGAGTCTCCTTCTTTGGAAGGTTTTAAAGAAGGGCTGGATGGCTGTCTGTTGGGAATGCTTTGATGGTATATTCCTGCACGGCAGAGGGCTGGACTGGATGGCCCTTGTGATCTCTTCTAGTCCTCTTCATAGCCCTAGTCTATGGTTCTATTCTTTCCCATCCAATGGTTAACCAGGCTTGACCCTGCTTAGCTTCCAAAATCAGATCGGCTTGATGTGTCCAGGGCGGTATGGTAAAAGTCAGCCGGCCAGCTCAAAGCAAGCGTGTTCTTGGACTGAGTTCTGTCTCTTGGCCACACGTCCGGTGAATAACTTTGGCAGATCAAGAGCTTCAAAACAGTCTTTGAATAAGAATGTAGTTCGTTTGCTTTACACAGAGAGAAATAAAGCTGGCCTTTTCCCTTACTCTCCTTCACTGAGAAGCAGTGTGCGATGTAGTGCTTTCATATCATCTAGAGAGATACAGGTTCAAGCCATATGGCGGCTTCTCCAGAGAATAGTCCTCTCTCAGAAAGCCGGCAGGGCACAGTCCTCTTTTCCCACTCTGAAGGACTGTCCAGTCCACGTCTGATATAAATAGGAAGAACCGTAAAAAAAAAAAAAATAGACCAGGGACCTTGAAGTTACATTTATGCAATTAATAGTACCTGGAGCCCTTTCACATCACACAGTTACAGCTCTATGATTTCACTTTATTATTTTTTTTCATGCAACATTTTGTTGTAAAAATAATTTAGATTAACTTTACAGCTGACCTTTACAAAGTGGAAAACAAGTACAGAAATCTGGGCTTCAAAGTGGCATACTTCTGAATGTTAAGAGTTGCCATATAGATTTCCAAGTCTACTTTCAGATTTAATAACTGGTACAGTCACACAAGCTATTTACTCAGCCAACATCTCTATGACTTCACTTTAAAGGCCATGGGCTGCATCCTATGGAACCCCAGGCTATGTAGTTTGGGGAGGTACTAGACCTCTCTATCTGAGAATTTGAAATACCCGGTGACAGACCCTTTTTCTCCCTCAGATTGGTATGGCAGTTCCAGTCCTATAAGGCACCCTGTCAATACCACTTTGCCCTGAAGCCATCCTTTTATCACAACCTTTGCGTAACAGGGCTAGAGTTTTAATTGTTCCTCAGAACCAAACTGTTTATTTAAGGTAGCATGTTCTTTTTATTACAGTAACTTTAGATAACTCAGGCCAAGTCAGTAGTTATAAAACAAACTGTAACATTTCTTAGAGGCCATTTCCACACTAGACTGTCATAGTACTATGATTCCACTTTCAACATCCGATGGAATCCTGGGCTTTGCAGTTTAGGGAGGGGCCTTTGAGGCCCCTCCCTAAACTGCAAAGCCCAGGATTCCTTCGGATGTTGAAAGTGGAATCATAGCACTATGACAGTTTAGTGTGGAAATGTCCAGAATAACAGTGGAAATGAAGTATCTTGTTAGAGTTCAGTTATAGTACAATGTTAATACATTAACATTTTAAACTTCTGACAGATTTTGGATAATCAATTCCTGCTTCCAACACCAATTCTCAGTGTCTTTTGCTCATTTGTTTTATCACGCCCACGCCACCCTCCCTCTGTCTAGTTCTCACTGAAGGCTCAAAACCCACAGAAACATTTCCTCATATAGAATTCATCTCATCCCTAAGCCCTTCCCACATACACCACTGTGCTGGGTTTCATTCTTGAGGTGCTATTCCCGTTGCCTAGCAACCAGCCATCAAGTTGCACTGCGATTCCAAATAGCTAAACCCCCCTCTCAAACAATTTCTTCATTCCTCCCAACTGGAGATTTTTGGATTCCATAGGATATTGTCATGAGGGAATAACATTGCTACACGGTCAGCCCTCCGCACTTGCAGGTTTCACTTTTGCGGATTTGATTATTCAACGGATTATTTGCCGTCATCTGTGCTGCCTCCCTATGCCATTTTTAATAGGGGCGGCAAGCCTCGTGAGACTGAGAAACTGCGAAGGAGGCTTGTAAGTCCCTCTTAAAAATGGTGTGGGGCGGCAGTGGAGGCGGCAGGAAGCCCCACCAGCGCCCCACTTCTGCCTTGGGGAGGAACCCTGGGGCCTCAAAGGAATCCACAGTGGGTTGAAAATGCTGATCATACTCTTTTTGGGGTGTTAAATATGGTTTGGGAGGGTCTCGAGTTATTCACAGTTTTTTCACTTTCACAAAGGTCCCTGTGTCCCTAACCCTAGTCAATGTGGAGGGATGACTGCAATTATATAGCGTGAAAGGGCCCTCGAACAGCTCACTAGCACGCGTACCGACCACCTCTTTTAATCTTCCACACATGCTACTAGAATTCTGTTTGGATTTTGGAAAGTCCCTGGTACAGATCAACTAGTGTGTGCACTTTTATGCAAACCGGTGGCCCCCACTTTCAGTCACTGTTTGGTGACATTTAAGCAGCCGTCCTATTCAGATCCTTAGCAGGAAAGCACACTGTGTGCTCTAGGGCTTAGTTATAGTGTCTCAGTGTGTCCCACCTCACAGGGTTGTTGTAATGACATAAGAATGGAAAGAACTCATGCTTATTACCTTTTCAGAGAAAGGTTGGAATTGAAAGACGTCAGAAGTTAGGGATGGAAATTCTCAACAATTTCATGGTCACAAGTGAGGATTAATAATTACACTAGTTTTTTGCCTGGCTGCAGGGAAAAAATGAAAATTTCTCAATGTGTTCAAAAGTCCTGAAGAAGAATTATTCTGAGAAGAAAAATGTGGGAGGGGTGTATGTGCAGAAAACAGGTTTCCTGTAGAGAAAACTAAAGGGAAAATTCATTTTCTGTGCAGAAAACTGTTTTTACCCCAAACCCCCATATAGTTTTCTCTGCAGAATATTTAAGCCGCAACACTTTGGACAATCGAATATCAGGAGAAAATTGTGGAATATTCTCACTGGTCTATCATTCTTCCTGGTTTTTAATCTGGCAACGAATAATTACATATATTCTTTCCATCTCTGTAACGGACAACTAGATTGACAGGGAATTAGTGGGACTTTAAATTCACACGGAAATCTTTGTTAGCGAGAAAGGGAAAACCTAGAGATTTTGTGTGATGTAGAATACAGAAGATTGCAGCCTGTAGTACACCTGCCTTTTTTGCCTGGCTCTGCTCAGTACACAGAAATTAGAGGTTGGAGGAAAAAATGTGAACCTGTTTAACGTCTTTGTGCCAGGCTGCTGTTAAGAGCACAAGAGATTGGGCTATCGTTGCCAGGTTTTCAAAACACCAGTAAGGGACAGTTGAAAATTCATAACATGCAGCGTTGACAGTTGTTGTTGTTGGGTGCTTTCAAGTTGCTTCTGGTTTATGCCAACCCCAAGGCTTATCATGGGGTTTTCCGCGGCTGAGAGTGTGTGACGTGCCCAAGGTCACACAGTGGGTTTCCACGGCTGAGCAGGGAATCAAACCTTGGTTTCAGGATCCTAGTCCAGTGCTCGAATGACTACACCACGCTGGTTCTAAGGAGCTGTTGAAATTTTTTCCGCCTAAATACCAAATGAAAATATTTCTTTCAGTTCACTTAGCCATGTGTTTCTCAGTAAAATTAACATACTGTCCACAATGATAAATTACCTGATGCATACATTTCTGTCTGTATGGGTGGGCCTCACATCCCGATTTTTTTTTTATATATATCCTGTTTGGTCTATATAAAAGGGAAAGCTTTCCAATTTTCAGACGAGGACAGCTCTTGTAATAAGAGACACCAAGCTCAGACAGTAATAAAGACAGCAAACCCCATTTCGTGCATTAGAGCCTTGTAGTCAAAAAAGAAGTAAATAAAAAAAAAATAAAACCAGATTAGTTTTTGTCACCCTTTTGACTAGGGCAAGACAGGGCATGTGGATTTGAGTCACGCAGACATGCTGGGGCAGGTTTCGGAGGCCCAGTGGGGAAATGGCAGGGCGTGCCACGATTTTATGCAACGCATTCCGCAACCTTTTCAGCATCCCCCTGTAATTATGGGAAGCCCTTGTCAAGTTTAGGGAGATCTTTGATTCTTGGGGAGAAACAAGGAGAGAGGAGAAACTTTCTCTTGGTGGGAGAGGTATCCCCTTCTCCCGACGAAAACGTTTCAGGATGAGAAAATTATTCCTGTGTGTTTGTTAGAGAGACGCAGAGAGGTGCCATCAGATCACGCTCACCTTGAGGGCCTCGGGCTCCCTAAAGGGATATCAAGGCGCGAATATTCATTAAAAATAATTGAATGTTAGGGAATGTCTTCCAAGCAGGCAGCCTGTCTCACCTGGGTGAGGGGAAAGGAGGAGAATAAAGGGTTTAAAAGCAGCATAGACTATAGGAGGTGGCAGAGAGACCCGGACACTGAAACCGCCCCGGTTTACTAAGGACAACTTAGTAAACTTGAACTTGAAAAAGCTGTCTTTTGGGACTAGAAATCCTAGAATCCCCCAGATATCGTCATCATCACCACCAACGCCATCATCATGTACTTATTTATAGAGCACCTTCACTGTACATGGTACTTTACACGTGAAAGAACAACAAAAGAGCTCCCTGCCCTCAGGCTTGCAATCTAATCAAGACATGACACAAAAGGGAAAGAGGGTGGCAATGTGGGAGAGGGTTCAGTCCAGCAAACACTCCCTCTTCTTCTCTCCCTCCGAGGCCAGGGCAGTAGCAGTTGGGATGCAAGGGGGCCTTTCCTCTGCTTCAGGCACGGCGGAGTTGTGTCGGCCTCGTCTCTTCTCCCTCTGAGGCCAGGGCAGCAACATTTGGGATGGAGGGTGGCGTTACCCTGATTTCCAGGGTCCCTTGGGGGACCCCTCAATGTGCTCCAAATAATGGGGAGTGGGAATTAGCCTAAGCACAAGCTGTAGCACTACAAGAGGCAGGGTAACCTAGCGAGATCTTTAAACCCAATTTTTACGGGGTCAGGCCAAGCCAAAAACCGAGCAAAATTGTCTAATCAAATTATTTTATTGAGAGGAATTCACTCATGCATGCATACAAGATACACACAGTCACACATCCACACAAGAGCTAGCTGAAAGAGAAAGGGAGGAAAAATTATAGAGAGGCTGAGGGATTTGGAGGGGTTTATAATTACCAGTCCAGAAGAGTAGTGAAGAGCAGAAATGTGTTTTGGCTTAGGTAGGACCTAAGGACAGTTCTCATTCAGGAGCCAGACGGACAGAGTGACCGGTAGACCTTGGAGAGACTGCCCTGGGCATCCTGAAATCAGGGGTATTTGTACCCTGAAAATGGCTTGTGGCTGTGAAGGTTCCAGGCGCAAGACAAAGGGGACCTGTTGTGGACAATGGGTCTTTTGCCTGCTGATGGGCTTAGTGCTTTGAAGGACAAAGACATGATGGATGTTGTAATAGCTGTCTGTTGTGGGTGCTGTGAGGACAGAGGAAAGGATCCAGGTGTACAAGGGATGGATATCTGTCAATCAGGGTCCTGGTGGGCTCCTCACAGTTGGATTCCTTGGAAAAGTCCAGCTTCTATTTAAGCCCATTACCCACAGGAGTGGTGTGTATTCGGCTGACAAATGACTCAGTCTTACCTGGAGGAATTTTCAGAGTTGACCCATGCTTCTCACATTTACAGTCAAATTCTTTCCCTCGCTCCGTTTGACCTCTCTGTCACCTTTCAGGCTTGAATTTGATATCAGAGTCAATAAAATGTGTTGCCAATTACGTATGATGCCAATTAGGTATGGTGCCCATCCAAACCATACTGATATTGGGGACCCCCAAAGCGGGGCCTTGCAGTGGGGGCCCTTTCACTGGCCTCTGGGGCTGGACAGGACAGAGCTGTGCCTGCCTCTTCTTCTCTCAGTTGGGATGGAGGGAGAGCTTTTCCTTTGCTTCTGGACCTAGGCACGATGGAGCTCCGTCTGTCTCTTCTTCTCTCCCTCCAGGGCCAGGGCAGGGGCAGTTGGGATGGAGGGGTCTTTTTTTCCATCAGCTTATGGGCCTGCACATGATGGAGCCGGGCCTGCTTCTTCCTCTGAGGCCAAGGCAGTGGAAGCTGAGATGGAAAGAGGACCCTCATCTGCTTCTTGGCCCAGGTATCGTGGAGCCGTGCCTGTCTCTTCTTCTCTTCCCCTAAGGCCAGGGCAGTAGCAGTTGGGATGGACGGAGGGCCTTTCCTCTGCTTCTGGGCCCAGGAATGATGGAGCTGTGCTTGCTTCTCTTTGGACATTTCCGCACTAGACAGTTATAGAGCTATCGTTCCACTTTCAACATCCTATGGAATCCTGGGGTTTGCAGTTTTGGGAGGGGCCAGGCGGCCCCTCCCAAAACTGCAAACCCCAGGATTCCGTAGGATGTTGAAAGTGGAACGATAGCGCTATAACAGTCTAGTGCGGAAATAGCTTTCTTCTTCTCTCTCTCTCAGAGGACAGGGCAGTGGCAGTTGGGGTGGAGGGAGGGCCTTTCTGGGAGATGTCCATAAAAGGAACTTCCTTAAGCTCCGGCACAGTCTTTTCCCCCTCCGTTCCTGCAACAGCACTGCATCTACAGCGGGCCCTTGGTATCTGCTACAGTTTGGTTCCAGGGCGCCTCCTGCCCTGGATACCAAAATTTGTGGATGTTCAAGTCCCATTGTGTCCCGTGATGTAGTAAAGTGGTGTCCCTTTATATAAAATGGCAAAATCAAAATGTTTGTTTTTTTGGATTATTTTTATTTTTATTGTGGGGGGAATGTTTTCAAGCCATGGCTGGTTGAATTTATGGATGCAGAATCCACCAATATGGAGGGAAAACTGTCTTCTTGTCTTTCAGAGACAGA
Source organism: Cyclura pinguis (assembly GCA_030412105.1). Taxonomy (NCBI): domain Eukaryota; kingdom Metazoa; phylum Chordata; class Lepidosauria; order Squamata; family Iguanidae; genus Cyclura; species Cyclura pinguis. The sequence continues at coordinate 6,430,878 of CM059601.1, forward strand.
ATCCTAGAGTTGGAAGGGTCCCCAGGGGCCATCCAGTCCAACCCCATTCTGCCATGCAGGAATACACAACCAAAGTGCTCCTGGCAGATGGCCTTCCAGCATCTGTTTAAAAACCTCCAAAGAACGGGACTCCACCACTCTTCCTCGTAGCAACATAGTCCCCTGTTGAACTGCTCTTACTGTCAGAAAGGTCTTCTTAAAGTTTAGGTGGAATCTCTTTTTCTGTAATTAGAACCTATTACTCCATGTCTCCGTAGCACCAGCAAAAAAAAATAAAAAATGCTTGCCCATCTTCCATGTGACATCCCTTCATATATTTAAACATAGCTATCATGTCACCTCTTCACTTTCTCTTCTCGAGACTAAACACCTAGCTCTCTAAGACGGCTTGTTAAAATGGTTAGCATGAACTCATGTTTAATTAGCTGAAATATGGTTAAACCAGCCAAAAGGCTACTGTCAAGTTAAGTTTAGACCAGTGTGTCTCCGATGCTTGGGACAAGTAATTTTTTTTCCTTTATGTGTCAGGGAGCAGTACCATATTGGTGCTCATGGGCTACCATTATTTCTTTCCAGGAAACTTTCCACAGATCCACAGCTGAAAGACCATGAACTGGCACCGTTTCGGGGATCACGATTTGAGTAGCACTGGTTTAAACCAACAAAGGCCATTACATTGTCATAGTGCTATTATTCCATTTTCAACATTCAGTGGAATTCTGGGGCTTGTAGTTCACTGAGGCCAAAGAGCTCTTTGGCTGAGAAATCTCAATGCCCTTCCCTCCGCTGGAAACCCCAGGACTCCATAGGATGCTGAAAGTGGAATAATAGCACTATAACACTGTAGTGCAGAAATGGCTGAAGTCACAAATGATGCTGTAAAGACTGCTAGCTAGAGTTGAGTCATTGGCCATTTCCACACTAGACTGTTATAGTGCTGTTATTCCACTTTGAACATCCTACAGAATCCTGGCGTTTGCAGTTTTGGGAGGGGCCTCCCAAAACTGCAAACCCTAGGCTTCCATAGGATGTTGCAAGTGGAATAACAGCGCTATAACAGTCTAGTGCGGAAATGGCCACTGTTCTATGACAGCTGCGATTCTTTGGAGCTCCTCTCTCTTACCAAGGAAGTAAAACCTTTCCAGGTGTGGATTACATAACAGACTCATAAACTCTTGGGCATTTCCGCCCTACACTGTTATAGTGTATTATTCCACTTGCATCATCCTATGGAAGATGTTGCTTGGCCACACTTATCCTGGTTCTCATCTGTGAAATGTTGGAGGGTGTACGGTCTTTTGCTGAAAATAACAAGGGCTGAAACCTTATGTATCGTGTTGTTTCTCCAGGGTCACAGAGGGTCTTTTTCCTGCAAGCCTCACATGGGGAGACTGAACCAAGGATTTTCTATGTGCAAAACGTGTACAGTTGGCTTACATATGACAGGATGAATGTATCCTGACAGCTGCCATGTGTCCCCCCAAAAATGGAAAATGGACAGTTCAGGAAGTCATATTGGATGTGCCTCAAAGCACTGACTTCAGTGGAAAGCCCATGTGGTTTTGTCTTCCCTGTGAAACAGCATGGAAGAATTAAGAGGGGTTTGCTTCCTCAATGAACATGCTATTGTCTCTGCAGTAGATAACAGTGTTTTTTGTTGTTATTATTGTGTACCTTCAAGTATTTTCCAACTTCTGGTGACCCTAGGTGAACCTGTCATGAGGTTTCTTGGCAAGATTTATTCCCAGTGATGTTTACCTTTGCCGTTCTCTGAAGCTGGGAGTGTGTGACTTGTCCAAAATCATCCAGTGGATTTCCACGCTTGAGTGGAGGTTCGACCCCTGGTCTCACAGAATCCTACGCCATTTCCGCACGAGACTGTTATAGTGCTATGATTCCACTTTCAACATCCTATGGAATCCTGGGGTTTGCAGTTTCGGGAGGGGCCGACTGGCCCCTCCCGAAACTGCAAACCCCAGGATTCCATAGGATGTTGAAAGTGGAATCATAGCACTATAACAGTCTCGTGCGGAAATGGCTTTAGAGCTGGAGGAGACCACAAGGGCCATCGAGTCCAACCCCCTTCTGCCATGCAGGAATACACAATTGAAGCAGTCCCAACATCTAGCCTCTATTTAAAAATCTTCAAAGAAGGAGACTTCACCACACTCTAAGGCAATATATTCTACTGTCGAACTGCTCTTACCATCAGGAAGTTCTTCCTAATGTTTAGGTGGAATCTCTTTTCCTGCAGTTTGAAGCCATTGCTCTGTGTCCTAGTCTCTGGAGCAACGGAAAACAAGCTTGTTCCGTCTTCAGTATGACATCCTTTCAGAGTCCAGTGCTCAAACCACTACAGCACGCCGGCTGTGTACAGTGTTCCTACAGTGAGGCAAGTGAAGTTTCTGTCTCATGGAATAGATTCCAAATGACATTAATGGGAGGCCTGAATAACTTCTAGGGGAGTAAATGTCTTGGAACGCATCTGTACTAGACACATATATGAGTTTGATGCCACTTTAACTGTCTATGGAATCCTGGGATTTGTAGTTTGGAAAGGATCTTTGCATTTCTGCCAGACAGCCATAGTCCAATCCCCTACCTGAACTACAGTTTTCAAAATACTCTGATTTAGTTCTCATTCCCTTTTCTGAGAGTTCTTTGACAACTGTAGTTCAGCAACGGGACTACAGTACTTTAGCCCTAAATGCCAAGTGCATCCACATGCTACAGGTCCCAGGTTTCCATAGAACAGAACTGTGAGCATCAAAATGATATTGGATTGCTTTGAGTGCATTCATAGGGCACATACAAAGTGTGGCCCCCAAAACTGGTTTTGTGGCTCTCAAACCCCCTCCCCAAATTTCCTGATATGCTCTTTTTCTAGCCAAAACAAAACAAACAAAACAAAGACAAAAAAAAGAGGTGAATTGTCTCTCTTGGATGCTTTCAGGAGCAGCAGTTCATCCTGGATGATTTAACCCTAAAAATGATATCCCTTTTTGAGAACCAGATATGGACTGTTGCCCCCTCCAACACCTGGAGGTTTAGGCATTTTTGGCAGACTGTGAGGCTCCAGAGGGACGCCGGAGGCCAGAGAATTAGCCCCAAGACTTGCCACAGTTGTCCACCTTGCTCCAGGTGCTAATGTACTGTAATCTATACAGATTCCAGGCAGGACCTACAACAAAATGTTGCAGCATAAAATGCTCACATTCGAGGATCCACCCAACATTTCTCTCAGGAGGTTTCACCTGGAACAGCCTCCTGCAGCTAGCTGTTGCAGACTCTGCATTTGCAAACAGCCATGTTACTCGTCAGGGTCCTTTCTGTCTATACCATTATAGCACTAAGATTCCACTTTAACTGCCATGGCAACATCCTGTGGAATGCTGGGATGTGTAGGTTGAGAAAGGGTTATTTAGAATTTCCAGCCAGACAGTTGTTGTGCAATGGACATGCCCTATTAAACTGAATTAGCCGTGGAGCTGTGTGGCTCTCAAGTGTTGGGATTCAAATAGGTTAACTCAAACGCATGTGCCCCAGGAGTACCAGAACCAATTCAAAAATAAACTGTGATAGTCCTTGGAAAGCTGCCAGGGTCAAATGAGCCCCAGGGAATAAAAATATTTAAATAGTTGCCAAACTAAGGACAACCTGGTTTAGAGTCACTTCCAAACTGGATTAACTACACTACACTGGATTAGGTAGGCCAACAATATAACTCTGGGCTTGGAAAAGTTACACCCCCTCCCTTTTTTTTTAATTACAACTCATCAAATCCTGCATACTGGGTAAGGTATTCTGGGAACTGTAGTTTCTAAGCCATTACCTGACTCAGGAAAAGGTAGCTAGTGATGCTAATTGAGAAAACTGCATATGCTGATTTCTTGAACTTCACATTTTTGTTAAAGGGTTATTTACTCCCCATAACTACAGTTATTTACTTATTTCAGTCCTAGCATTCCATAGGATGAAGCTGTGGAGTTCAAGTGATATCACAGTGCTGTCGTTGTGCAATGCGGATACACCAAAAGACAAAGGAATAGGCCAGGACAGTTCTGTTTTTCTCCTGGCAAAATCCTGCTTGTGTCATTGCCATTTTTTTTTCCCCCCTGGCATGGCTCCTGTGATTTTAATAGTGGCATGCCTGGCAGAAATCTAGTGAGTGAGGCTTTCCACATAATTACATGTGCTTGCCAGGGGGAAAAAAAATACACCTTCTAAATTTTTGGCTTCCTTTACAGGAGCTCTGCCAGAATTAAAAAGCTGGTCACCCCACATTGGGAAAAGGAAACAGACTATCTATGTCTGAATAGTCATCCATAAAAAGAAATCCTTATTCTTCTTGTTCCTTCTCCACTTTGAACAGTACAGGACTCCTTTTTGAAAAAATTAAGACTTCAGATATGGTTCTTAGGAAAACTAAAGCTTTTTGTTTTCCCAAGTACCATTATCGGAAACCTTAATTTTTTTTAAAAAAGGAGAGTCAGTCCTTCATCTACCATAAAGATGGGGAATCCCCAGCCCTAAAGACGCTTGGGGGCATCATCTCCCATCATCCTTAGCCAGCAGAGCTGGTGATAAGGGATAATAGGGGCACCAGCATCTCTAGGAGACACAAGGCCAAGTTCAGAGGAGGGAACCGCGCAGGCCTCAGTATCTTGAAGGCACCGGTTCCTGACTAATGTTGGGAGCTAAGCAGGATCAGCCCTGGTTAGTGCTTGGATGGGGGGCCACCAACGGATACCAGGTGCTATAGGCTAAATTTCAGAGGAAGGAACCGGCAAAACCACCACTGAGTATTCCTTGCCTTAAGAAACTCTATGAAATTCAAAAGTCAACAGGCGACTTGAAGACACATAGAGGGGGCAGAGCAATTAGAGAAAGCAGAAGACCTCTCTGGGCATGTGTGACTCATTCCAGAAGACATAGCATAGCAACTGAAGGCATAAATTCAAGATGCAACAGAGGGCCGCACAAAAAACTTCATGTGTCATTTTAAGCTTGCTATTCCAGGAAGACTAACAGTATGATCCCATACATTTTAATTTGGAGATCTTGCAGCTAGGATATGTCATACCCCCCCCATGCCCCAATTTGGTGAGGACAGTCCTGATTAATCCTCAATTGTCCCACTTATTCAGCTGCTTTTTAAATGTCACAGTTTCTCTCTCCTCCTCCCACCTACCCCTTTGTCCTCAGCTTATCCCATTGCTGCAAGCCAAGTTCAAAGTAATAGGCCATTTCTGCAGTACATTGTTATAGCGCTATTATTCCACTTTCGCGATCCTGTGAAATTCTGGGGTTTGTAGTTTCCTGAGCCCTTTTCTTGAGGCCAAAGCACTCTCTAGCTGAAAGTTCTAAATGCCCCCCTCTAAATTACAAACCCCAGGATTTCATAGGATGGTGAAAGTGGAATAGCAGCACTATAAGAGTGCAATGCAGAAATGGCCTTAGTTTGCACTCCATTAACTCAGCAGGGGGACAGGAGAGGAGGGGGCAGAGTCTTGCCCTTCCAAGTAGGCTCAAGGAAAAGCAACAGCGGCAGTCTCTCGTGCCTTGTTTGTTCTTCCTTATTAATAAATTCTGCTTTCTTAACCACACTCTGGTGTTGCTTTGGCCGCACTTATTCTGGTTCTCATCTGTGAAATGTTGGAGGGTAAGTCTTTTGCTGAAAATAACAAAGGATGAAATCTTACGTTGTGTTGTTTCTCCAGGGCCACAGAGAAGGTTTTTTCCTGCAAGGCTCACGCGAGGAGACTGAACCAAGGATCTTCTGCATGCAAAACGTGTACAGTTGGCCTCCCACATCCTCTAGGGTTAGGGGCACAGGACCTCACAAAAGTGGAAAAATCATGAATATCAAAACGCGTGTGTCTGTGGGAAGGGGACTGAGGCATGAAGGCATGAACAGGCACTCAGGGTCCAAACCAGATCTGTTACCTCCAAACACAGGTGCCACAAGGGCCACCCTGCAATGCCAAATACCTCCTTGCAAAAGTGGGGAATGAATTAGCTCAAAGAGGAGGCTTGCGAGAGGGGGCAACTTAGCGAGATCTTTTCTACCAGTGTTTGCCGGCACATGCAGGAAAAGAACCAGCCAGAGATTCAGAAGTAAGCTAAAAATGTGTTTTATTGAGGGGCATTCACTCATGCATGCACACAAGATACACACAATCACGCATTCACACAAGAGCTAGCTGAAAGAGAAAGGGTAGAAAAATCATAGAGAGGCTAAGGGGTTTGGGGGATTTATAATTACCAGTCCAGACGAGTAGTGAAGAGCAGAAATGTGTTTTGGCTTAGGTAGGACCTAAGGACAGTCCTCGTTCAGGAACCAGACGGACAGAGTGACGGGTAGACCTTGGAGAGACTGCCCTGGACATCCTGAAATCAGGGGTATTTGTACCCTGAAAATGGCTTGTGGCTGTGAAGGTTCCAGACGCAAGACAAAGGGGACCTGTTGTGGACAATGGGTCTTTTGCCTGCTGATGGGCTTAGTGCTTTGAAGGACAAAGACATGATGGATGTTGTAATAGCTGTCTATTGTGGGTGCTGTGAGGACAGAGGAAGGAATCCAGGTGTACAAGGGATGGATATCTGTCAATCAGGGTCCTGGTGGGCCCCTCACAGAAAATTCCAGCTTCTATTTAAGGCTATTATCCACAGGAATGGTGTGTATTTGCCTGACAAATGACTCAGTCTTACCTGGAGGAACTTTCGAGTTGACCCGTCCTTCTCACGTTTACAGTCAAATCCTTTCCCTCGCTCGGTTTGACCTCTCCATCACCTCTCAGGCTTGAATTTGATATCAGAGCCAATAAAATGTGTTGCCAATTATATATGATGCCAATTCGGCATGGTGCCCATCCAAACCATACTAATATCGGGGACCCCCAAAGCGGGGCCTTACAGGTCAGAGAAAGGAGAGGGAAAGGGAGTGGGTCGGCATGGCATCCCTATACTTCCCTTCTCTTGCCCATCTCCTTCCTTAGGTGTGCGTGGGCCATCGGGAGAGGGTTCATGGTGCTGAGAAATTGGGATGTGAGCCATCCTTAGCTGGCCAAGCAGTGGCTGGTGGAGGACGAGGAGGAAGATCAGAGTCCAGTTTTTAAAGGGCTGCATGGCCTGATTGGAGCCACCAAAAGAGAAGGTTTCCCCAGAAAAGAAGAGCTTGAAATGTGGGGGCAGGGGTTGCAGAAACTCTCAAATAATCAGCTCGGTGAAAGTCAAACCCACGGATGGAGAGGGCTGACTGTACTCTCACCACAGTGCGTGCCTGGAAGAGTAATGTTTCTGGATGTTACTTCCCTGAAATACCCAGCCGAAGCAGCCACTTGACATGCTGGCTGGGGAAATTCTGGGAGCCGTTTTCCAAAAAATAACTTTCCCAAGGTCTGGCATAACCATCAAACTGAAATGCCTGCTTATAGCAGCATGGTTGAAGACTCAGCCTTATTTTGCAACCTTTTGTTTTGTTTTTTAAACTGGTCCATTTCCTCTAGATTTAACAGAAACCCAACACAGGTGACCATTTCCACACTAGCTAGTTATAGCGCGATGATTCCACTTTCAACACCCTCTGGAATCCTGGGGTTTGCAGTTTCGGGAGGGGCCGGCCGGCCCCTCCCGAAACTGCAAACCCCAGGATTCCAGAGGGTGTTGAAAGTGGAATCATCGCGCTATAACAGGCTAGTGCGGAAATGGCCACAGAAATTGATCATATGAAACATGTCTGCTGTACAAGACCAAGATGTTTGGGATGTTTAACATCAGGAAAAAGAAGATAAGGGGAGGACAAGGGAGGCATCACAGAGGTTTATTATAGCTTTTCCTCCCTCTCGTAATATGAGGGAGCTCAGGACTGTTCAGTTACATCGATTGGCAGCAGATTCAGGACAGATGTGGAGCAGGGGAGTAAAAGTGCTGTACCTCTTTGTTTGAGGCAGAATTGACTTATGGATTTCTCTCTTAGATTGTTTCAGCAAGGACTCATAGAGGAGGACAGGCCAGTCACAGTATAAGAGGACCATATGGAACAGCAAAGATACTGGAGAAGCTCGTTTGGGAATTGTTGCCTTCTACGTATTTCCAACTTATGGTGACCCTGAGACAAACCTATCTTGGCGTTTTCAAAGGCCCTTCCCTAAACTGCAAACCCCAGGATTCCATAGGATGTTGAAAGCGGAATAATCGCATTATAACAGTCTAGTGTGGAAATGGCCTGGGACTGAGCATGTGTGATGTGCCCAGGGTCATACAATGGGTTTCTATGGCCGAGCAGGGAACCGAACTCTGATCTCCAGGATCATAATCCAATGTTCAAATCACTACACCATGCTGACTCTTCAGTTTGGGACTACAGTTTCCAAAATCCCCCAGTGTCCCATTGGGTGGGAGATTCTGGGCCTTGGTGTCCAAAATAAACATTTCCAAATTCTGGAACAATGGAAGCATACCAGTGAATATCAGTTATGCGGAGGAGATAATAATAGCCATTCCCTTCCCACTTATGGGCTTCCTAGAGGCATCTGGCGGACCATGGGATAGACCATTCTTTTGACCAGTGATGTATTTAAGTATTTTACTCCAAGTCTCAAGTCAAGTCTCAAGTCTCTACCTTCAAGCCTCAAGTCAAGTCTCAAGTCCTTGCAAGATACTTTCAAGTCAAGTCTCAAGTCAAGTCTCAAGTCTAGAAGCCAGTTTTATACCCCTGCCTGTATTCCAGAATGTCTGAACAGAGTCAAATAAAGTCAGTATTAACAATTAAGTAGAGCCAGCCCTCTACTTCTGTGATTTTGCCATCTGCAGCTTTGGAAGTGGGGAACAGATTTTTCTTACTTCCCATTTGCAAGGCTGGAGGCTTTTTCAAAAGTGGGGAATAGGGTCCTCCTTATTCCCCATTACTGAAGCTTCACGAGCTTTAGAAGGAAGGATCCTTCCTCTTCAAGACCGCTGCCTAACACATTTTCTGTCCCCCTTTGAGATATGCACCCTGCACTCCCGGCATGAATCTTGCCTTCTTGTTACTGCCCTGGCTAGTCTGAGCTTTGGGGATATTAAAAGATATCCTTTTGATATCGTAATTTGGCTTCACTTCTCTATTCCCCTCCACGTGCTTGCGAGGCCACCGGACAAGCACGTAAACAAGCTCGGCCGTTAATTGCCATAATATTCCTAAGACAATACAGGCAGGCCAGAAATAGCCGACTCACTGCTTGAGGAGACCTCCAGGCAAGTACTCTCATTAGGTACGCACGCAACCTACAAAAGAGCCTCTGCCCCGCGATGGCAGCTTGATGGGTAACCTGTACAATACCCAAGTACTCTGCGTTTGCATACTGGCTACTCTATTGAGAACCACTACGATAACTCAATCATTCAGATTCTGACCTTTCGGAGGCTTTGTCTCCAACTCCAAATCTATTGTTTTCCCCAAGTACGGCATAGCCTGCAGTCACGATTCTCCTTATAAAAACCCTTGATTCCGAGACCTTCCTCGGATCGCTCCCGAGTTCCATCCCGCCTTGCTGCCGCTTTGCTTGGCGAGCCTCCCCTCGGCTCCACGTGCTGGGCTACGTCGCACCCCAGCCTCACTCTCTATTTTTCCGGACTTCAGGGCAGGTGAAGTATCACCCGAACCAGCAATCCCTCTACAAATCCCTCTATACCGCTCCAACCTTTATTTCCTTTAGTTATCTTGCATGAGTGTGTCGCATACACTGTTTTGCTTGTATTTAATAAACATCATTTATTATTTCAACTTTTGTGTGCTCCCTGACTTGGCCCGACCCCGTAGACATAGGGTTCAAGATCTCGCTACGTTGCCCTGCCTCTCGTAACGCTAAGCAGTGCCCTGAGCTAATTTTCCCCACCTTTAGTTGAGCACATTTTGGTGTCCCTCCCGGGACCCCCAGTTCACAGGGTAACATTCTGCTCTTAGGAAAGGTTTTAGAAAGCTCCTCCTATATGTAGTGGGGACAGGCTGCTGAGCAGACCTCAACGGCACCTCAGGCCCATTGCCTAACCCATTTGCTGTTCCCTCTGAGAAATGTGTCCACGCTTTGGGCTTGAGACAGATTGTCATGTGACCAGTAAGGTGTAAGGTTTCTGGATGAATGTATTATGTTACTGAACCGAGGGCAGCAAGTCAATCACTAAAATTATGCGAGTCTCAAGTCGAGTCAGGACAGGGTGTAATTTTTGCCAAGTCCGAGTCAAGTCATTGAAGTGACTTAAGTCTGACTTGAGTCCAAGTCTAGCGACTCGAGTCTACATCACTGCTTTTGACCCATCTGGGCCTTATCTTACGCTTTCCTCCTTTATTGCTGTGCTGGGAAGTTTCTGCATATCCATATGTTGTTGAATACACAAGAGCACAGCCAGGGGGTGGAAAGAAGGGAAGGTAGCAACCATCCTCCATCTCAGCTGCTACTCCAGTTCTGCAAGTTTTGGGAGCAACTGGCATTTGGGAACCGCAGTCCCACAGTGATTTCAGGGTTTTTGGCAAAGAGGAAGAAAGGCATGTGCATCTGTACTGCTTCGGGGAAATGGCAGCGTTCTGGCTACTCCGCTCCTGACGTAACTCCTAATTTTAATTCCCACAAGCTGGATTTATTGAAGCATCGCCATGACTCACAAGGGTTGCTTTGGAAGTCTGAACAGTGCCAGCCAGCACAAAAGGCGGTTAGCAGCAGGAACAGCAGCCAGGGCAAAGAGCTAAGAGTCTTGCATTCTCTTCCCCTTCGGTGGGGTTTGTAGTTATACGCCCGATTGCTCTCTGTCGGTCTGGTTATACCTTTGGTCCTGGATAAAAACGGACTTGGAACTAGTGGCCTGGTGGAATTAAGGATTCAGTGTCTACCATGGAACAAAAGCACAAAATGGGTAAGGTGAACTTTAAAAGAAAATGGACCGTGTCCTGCTATTGTTAAGTGTAGGAAATCTTTTGGACAACACAAGGTTGTTTCACACATGCTGATGCCTATGCAATTCCGCGTTGTAGAGAGTGTTCGCTGTGAGCTGTCTACCCTTGGGCTTAAAAAAAGTCCCTGGTGGAGGCGATTACTTATCCATGGACTTCTAGCATTTTGAAGCCAAGAGACCGCGAATATTTTATATAGTCCCGTAAAAGAGCATGGACCATAATTCAGCAATGGAGTACAGTCTTTGCATACAGTCAGCCCTCCACATTTGCAGGTTTCACTTTTACGGACTTGATTATTCAGGGATTATTTGCTGTCAACTCTGCTGCTGCTCTATACCATTTTTAATAGGGACTGCAAGCCTCATGAGACTAAGAAACTGCAAATGAGGCTTGTAAGTCCCTATTAAAAATGGTGTGGGGCAGCAGTGGAGGTGGCCATAAGCCCCATCAGCCCCCTACTTCTGCCTTGTGGAGGAATCCCGGTGCCTCAAGGGAATCCACGGTGGGTTGAAAATGCTGATCATACTTTTTTTGTGTTAAATATGGTTTGGGAGGGCCTGGAGTTATTCACAGTTTTTTCACTTTCTTAGGGGTCCTGTGCCCCTAACCCTAGCAAATGTGGAGGGATGACTGTATAAGGTCCCATGTTTGGTGTCTGGCATCTCCCATTTAAAAAAATTAAGTAACAGGGGAGTGAGCGGGGAGGAAATTCTTTCTTTGCAAGAGACCCTGGATAGCCACTGCCAGTCAAAGTAGCCAGCACTGGGTCAGATGGCACATATTTGGATTCAGGAGAAGGCAGTTTCCAGCCTTCCAAAGAGAGCTGCAGTAAACTGATTTTGGGGGACTACAGCTCCCAGAATGTCCCAGCCAGCATGTCCACTGCTGGTGGCAGCATGCTAGAAGATGCATAGCCTCCCATTTAAGATTAAGATTGACTGTATTTGCCTGCATATGAGATGCATCCCATTTATGCAATGGCAAAGACTATTTGTAGGCGTATAAAACACACCAGCATGTAAGACGCACATGATTTTCAAACAGCATTTTTTGAGGAAAAAAAGTGAGTCTTATACGCCAGCAAATAGAGTATTTTTCTGCCATCCCACTTTTCCAGTTGCCTTTTTTTAATTAAAAACATTTTTTATTAAAGAGGAGAGAAAAGGAACAAATAGAAAAACTACATAACAACACTTAAAACTACAAATGCATAATAATAATAATAATAATGATGATGATGATGATGATGATGATAATGATACAAATAAAAAAGCAACAAATATCTAACAAAATTGCAAGTATCTAACAAAACTAAAATAAACAAAAGAGACTACAAATAACTAAAAATATGTTCCTGCCTTTGTTGCATACAGTTCTTTGTAAATACTTATACTTAACTATTAGATCATTACTGAAAATCTAAATTAACTTTGTTGCTAATAATCTTTGTAATCTTATCCCTATTCTCTGAAGATAAATTTACCTAGTTAATAAAAAGTTAATAAAAAATACTAATAATCAATCATATACAATTACTACCATAATCCTATTATTTTGAATTAAATTGATTATAGACATTGGTATCATACCTTTATAACCTAAAAATTAAGATCATCATGTTTCCACCAAAAAATACCAATGGGGAACAATAATAAGTGGAGTAATGGTTAAATCCTATAAATCATTGATAAATCTTAAACATTATTATTAAAACCTATATGTTATAAATATTAAAATCTAAAATAGCAACAAACTAGAATCATCATCATCTGTTTTCATATAACATTTCTCATGTAGTAGTAAAGGAAAGAGTCAGGCCATTTCCGCACTAGCCTGTTATAGCGCGATGATTCCACTTTCAACATCCTCTGGAATCCTGGGGTTTGCAGTTTCGGGAGGGGCCAATTGGCCCCTCCCGAAACTGCAAACCCCAGGATTCCATAGGGTGTTGAAAGTGGAATCATCACGCTATAACAGGCTAGTGCGGAAATGACCTTAGAGTTTAAAAATACATGCAAGTTCAAAACCTATTGTCGTCAATTCACCCTGATTTTCCTTTAAAAAAATCAATCAGGCATTTCCATTCGGAAGAAAATTTGTCTCTTCTTCGGCCCTTCAGCCTGTATGTAAGATTGTCCATTTCAGCTACTCTCATCAAACTATCAAACTATTCTTCCATTGATGGGATTTCCATTTTTTCCCTAATACTTTGCGTATACTAATCTCACTTTTAAAATGTCTCGGTTTCTTTCTTCTCCTCCCACTTTCCCCCTCTATCATGAGCTTACTTCCATAGCTGCAAATTGAGGGCATTTCCACACGACACTGTTATAGTGCTATTATTCCACTTTCAACCTCCGGTGGAATTCTGCGATTTGTAGTTTCCTGAGGCCCAAGAGCAATCTGGCTGAGAATTCTAAAGGCCCCTCCCTAAACTGCAAACCCCAGGATTCCAGAGGATGCTGAAAGGGGAGTAATAGCACTATAAACAGTGTTGTGCAGACATGCCCTGAGTTCCCAAGTGCAAAAGTATTTTGCGCTCTATTAATTCAGCAGGTTAGAGGAGAGAGCAGAATCCTGTGCTTCCCAGTAGGCTCAGGCAAAAGCAAACAGTTCTTTGTCTTTTTCCTCCTCTTTGGTAACTTTTGCCGTTTTCATCATACTCTGATGGTGCTTGGCCCTGTGTTTTTAGTTTTCATCTGTGAAATGTCGTGGGGAAAGGAGATCTGGTCCAAAAAAAAAGTAGCCTCTCCCTGGGTCTAGTGAACTGGAACTTAAGAATCTGTACCTTTTCCAGCCTTGGGCTTAGGGTTCCCGAAAACCAGGAGACACAAAAGGCCGACGGAATAAATACCTGATGGTCACTGTTTGCATATCCTGCCTCTCCCTTCTATTAAAGCCTAGCACGCCGACTGGGCACGGTCCGCCTCCCTTGTGATTGGCGTGTTGGCAGCTCCTGGAGCAACCATCCGCTTTGGGTAGAAATTCCTGACAGCCCTGGCCTGCCTCTCCCACCTGTAACACAAACAGACTCCTTCGCAGGGCTGTGCAGGAAGTGGAGAGCTCTCTAGGCACAGACTCGTGTAATACAGAAAATGTGCACTCACGGCAGGTTTGCGTCTGAAGCGCTTGCTTTGCATCTGAAACGGCAGGCACGCATACCAGTGAAGCACATGCCGGCTCAGCCATCTTTGAACCTTGACCCTTTTCTTTTCTTCTTTTTCTGTCTACCTTTAAAAATAAAAGCCTTTTCGTCAACCGTTATACCGTACTCTTTTCCTTCCAACCGGCGTCTTATTAATTAGGTAAATCTTGATTGCCAGTATGGTTATGAAAGCTCTCAAGAGCCAGCCTACCAAGGAAATCAAACTGGAGAGAATGTTGTACTGGGCCATTGTCCTCACTCGCTGTTTCTTGTTATGTGCCTTCAAGTCATGGCTGAACTGTTGTGACCTTATCAACAATTTTTCTCGGAAAGGCTTATTTCTAGTAAGTTTACCATTGCCTTCCTTTAGGGCTGAGAGCGTGTGACTTGCCAAAGGCCACCCCCAGTGGGATTCCACGGCTGAGGAGGGATTCCAGTCCTGTGGTCTCCAAAGACCCAACACTCAAGCCACAAGGTCATGCGGGCTCTCCTTAACTGCTTTTCCTTCAACAAGCCTATTTCCTGGATTTCCGCACTAGACTGTTATAGCGCGATGATTCCACTTTCAACATCCTATGGAATCCTGGGGTTTGCAGTTTAGGGAGGGGCCGGCTGGTGAAAGTGGAATAATCGCTCTATAACAGTCTAGCGCGGAAATGGCCTTAGGAGAAGAACGCCTTTTCGTTTTCAGCTGGCGTCGATGAGAGAACCAGCCTAGGTCCAAAGAAATCCGGTTTCAAGCCACTTGGTTAAATCAAGTAGCATCTTAGGCATATTCTCTGACATTTCACAGATGAAAACCAGGATATGTGTGGCTGAGCAGTCTTAAACTGTGGTCCAGAGCGCAAAGCTCATTGATGAGGATGAACTCACAAGGTAGGACAAGCAGCAGAAATTTGGGAGGGACAAAATTCTGGCCCCTCTTTTCCTCCTCGCCCCCCACCATTAATTGAATGCAACTTCTTTTACCCTCTGAGTTCAGTTTGCAACAACGGAAGTAAGCTGAGGACAAGGGGAGAGAGAAACCGAGACGTTTTAAATGCAGCCGAAGATATGAGACCACAAAGGATTAACTGGGACAGTCCCTAGCAAATCAGGACAGTTGGAGGATATGGTGTAATGGGAGACACTTTTGCAAGCAGAGAGCTTTCTCACAGCCCGCTCTGCACAGTGGCAACAAACCTAGCTGATCATAACAATTTTGGAGTAAACAGGGGACCCCATCATTTGGAAGGCTATTTCCGCACCACACTCTTATAGCGCAATGATTCCACTTTCAACCTCCTATGGAATCCTGGGGTTTGCAGTTCCGGGAGGGGCCGGCGGGCCCCTCCCGGAACTGCAAACCCCAGGATTCCATAGGAGGTTGAAAGTGGCATCGTCACGCTATAAGAGTGTCGTGCGGAAATGTTCAAAGTCAGTCTGGGCTCAACTTCTTTGGTTGCAGAAAACAGAGATCGAGACCCACGGAGTGGAAATTCGAAGTTTATTCAGCCGGCTGGGTCTCGGTGGAATCGCTTCCAAAGACCGAGAACCCTGCCCCCATAAATTCTCAACAATTTATACATTCTTTGGTGCAGCGTTATCATGTACGTTTATAGCACCAGATGCGTTGTATAAATCTAATTGGATACTCTACAACAGACAATAGACCATTCTGTGACTGCACATTCTTGATGTTGCAAGTAGAAATTCTACATTATTTTGTTTCTTTTCCACATTCTTCCGCACTCTGTGCTGCTAACAAAACCAGAGACTTTATTTCGGCTTTGCTAACCTGCTAACCTGGCACCCTCCAGGTGTTTGGGATTGCAACTCCCATATGGAATATGATTATAGGAGGTGTGACCCAACACCTTTGGAAAGCATGAGCGTGGAGAAAGCTGTCTTGGACCATTCTCCTTCCATTATGAAACCAGACAACCTCGTACATATCCTTTGCACACTCTTTCTCTGCATACAATGCATGTATTGCTGCTACTGTTGTTATCACTAACCTATTTATTTATATGTTATGTTTTTCCAACTCTGGGACTCAAGGTGGCTTACAAAAAACTGAAATAGATAGAAATAAAAATTATACCATTAAACACATTAAAATTTAAAATATCATTAAACTTCGAGTAGAATTAAAAGCATTTTTTAAAAAATATATTCAGAATTAACTCTCTGTGCGAATGCGTGCCTGCATGAGCGCATGGAGTGTGCACAGTTGCAAATATTTACAAAATAGGTTTCCATATACTCAAGGGTGTTTTTAATTCATCGGGAAGAAAGACGCTTTCCTTCCAACTGTCTAGATTTTGCAGGGACACTCCTGATTATTCCTTTGCCGTCTCACTTTTTCAGCTGCTTTCAAAATGTCTCGGTTTCCCTCTCCTCCTCCAACTTTCCCCCTTTGTACTCAGCCTGCCTCAACTGCTACAAACTGAGTTGGAAGTGCGAAAATAGTATGCACTCAATGAGGGCAGGAGGGAAAAGTCTGAACCTTGCCCTTCCAAAGAGACTGAGGCAAAAGCAATCTACTGCCGTCTCTCCTTGCTTCTGTATTCTTCCCGATAAATACCTTTTGGCACCTTGACTTGCTTGGCTTCATGTCCCCCAACATTTCTTCTGTGAACTGTTGGAGAGTAAGAACACATTTGCCCCTTCCCTGCTTCCTTAAAACTGCATGAAATACATTTCAAACTTCCCTTTAATAAAAGAGGCAGAGACCAAGGTTCCTTCCACATGGGAGGCTGGAGGAAGACGGCCTGGCCTCTGACAGCATGCATGCTCTCATATTAAACAGAAGATGGCCCACTAAAACAGTTCACAAACCTTATTCTTGGAAGGAATGTGAACTACAAGCTCCAAAGCCCTGCGATATATCCTCCCAGATTTGAAGCCAATGATCTGCATAAACACTGTGCCACAGAGCCTGGATTGTGTGTTGTCCCCTGCAGATGTACGCTTAACAGGTCCGGCTGGGGTCCCCACGCCGCATTACAAAGAAGCAAAGTCTTTTGTTTGAAAAATTCCATCTGATGTTTTCCCCTCCCTGGTACAGGTATACCTCGGATGATAGAGTCGATGCGATCCTGGACATTGCAACACAAAATTTAATATCAGAGGCAGAAATAGCCAGGAAAGAACAAGAATGGTTTCCAACATCACACAAACAAAACATAGTTCAACATGTTTCAACAATTTTTTTTGAAATTCAGAACTAGCAGTATGCACATGGAAACATGAAACAGCCACGACAGGTAAGCCTTGAAGAAGCAAACAAAAATGTTAAACCTTCTAGAGACCGCTTGAATGCTTCTTCCAAAATGCATTTACACGTTTTTTTCTTTCACCAGCCTCTACTTTCCTTATGATTTCCATTTTGGCAACCAAAATTAACTATGCTTTTTTAAAAATGCTGGGGGGAGCTGCTGAAGCTTTGATTGTGGGTCTTGGGATCTTGTTGGACTGCATTCCCCATCCTCCTTTATTATCTGCTCTGCTGGCCAGTGGGGGCCCTGCAGTCCGACAACATCTGGAGGGGTTTACTTGGGTGCACCACAGAGAGAACCTGGCACCTTCTGTACACAAGGCATAGCTCTCTCTTTCTATGGTCCCCTTCATCAGGGTGTGCCCCTCTCTTTCCCCAAAACTGAATCCAGCTGTCCTACACAAGCAAAAACCATCCACTGCAATGCCAAATGTACTTCCAGTTGACCTGGTCCAGGTGTGAATAAGACCAAGGGGAACTCTTGTTGTTATTCACACATAGAGCAAGGCAACTGGAAGTATGTCTAGCCATTTCACTGCTAGGCCAACAAATCCTGGCAAGTTTGCAGTGGATATGGTGAGAAAAATCACAGAATCATAAAGCTCGAAGAGGTTATAAGGAAGATCCAGTCCAACCGATTCTGCCATGCAGGAATACACCATCAAAGCACTCCCAACAGACGGCCATGCAGCCTCTGTTTAAAAACCTCCAAAGAAGAAGACTCTACTACACTCCCAGGCAGCAGCCTATTCCACTGTTGAACTGGTCTTACTATCCGGAAGTTCCTCCTAATTAGATAGAATCTCTTTTCCTGCAGTTTGAAGCCATCGCTCCGTGTCCTAGGCTCTGGAGCAGCAGAAAACAAGCTTGCCCCATCTTCCATATGACATCCTTTCGAACATTTAAACATAGCTATCATGTCACCTCTTCACCTTTTCTTCTCCAGGCTAAACGTACCCAGGTCCCTAACCTGCTCCTCATAGAGCTTCATGGTTTCTAGGCCTTCTACCATTTTGGTCCCTCTGCTCTGGATGTGTTCCAGCTGGTCAGTGTCTTTCCTGAACTGTGGTGCCCAGAATTGAACACAGCATTCCAGATGAGTTCTGATGAAAGCAGAATAGAGTAGTACTATTACTTCCCTTGACCTACACACTATACTCCTGTTGATGCAGCCCAGAATCGCATTGGCTTTTTTAGCTGCTGCATCACACTGTTGACTCATGTTCAGCTTGTGGTCTATTGAGACTCCTAGATCCCTCTCCTATGTACTGTTGTTACCTTGTCTTCTGGGGGGTCCCCGGAGGACACCTTAAGTTGCTCCAAAATACAAAGGTTGGGGAAATTAGCGGAGTACTGGCTATTACAAAACGAAGGGCAGGGTAATCCAGCAGGATCTTTTACCCAACTTTTACAGGGTCAGGCCAAGCAAAAATCAGACAAATGTACCAATAAATGAATTTTATTAAATGAATATAGTATCACGCACCAAAGCACTCGCCCCCTCACACACACAAGGCCTATTGAGAAGGAAAAGAGGTGAAAAATGGATAGGGGATATAGCAAAGGGCATGTAGAGGCGGTAATACTGCACCTATCCTGAAGTCTTCAGTCCAGGAAGTGGCAAGAAGAACGGAGCTCAGCGAAGAGATGGCTGAGGGGATCATTCAACTGACAAAGTGCCGGTCTGCTAGTGTGGCAAGGAGTTCTCCAAAGAGACCCTCAAAAACTAGGACTACTTATAGGGCAGAACGTACCTCGAGGGCAGGTACTCTCCCGGGAACAACAATGGCTGGTCGTTTGCATGATTGGTTTATGCTGGGTTGCAGTTGCACAGGGTTGCAAGGGTAGGTTTACGTAGATGGACCTCTCCTTGTAGGATTTTCCAGAGTCAAAGTTGCTCGACTTGGGGAAAACACACTAATCCCCTCAAGTTGGCTACTTGTTACCCTGATTTCTGGGGGTCCCGGGAGGGACACCTAAATGTGCTCAAACAATGGGGAGGGAATTAGCACAGAGCACAAGTTTGCAATGAGAGAGGCAGGGTAACGTAGCGAGATCTTGAACCCTATGTCTACGGGGTCGGGCCGAGTCAATGGTAAGGCAGAAGTTGAAATAATAATTGTGGTTTTACTGAAATACAATCAAACAAGTATATGCAACACACTCACACCAGGAACTATAGAAATAAAGGTAGGAGCGGATAGCGGGATTTTGGAGAGGAGGTTTGGTATGCGAAATACTATACCTGTCCTGAAGCCCAGAAAAAGCAAAGAAGCTGGGGAGTGTGGATTCTCAGCACGTGGGGCCGGGGGGAAGGCTCGCTGGACAAAGCGACAGCAAGGCGGGATGGAAGCCAAGAGCGATCCCAGGAAGCGCTCAAAGTCAGGGGTTCTTATAGGGAAAATTGTGGCCGCAGGCTAGTCCGTACTTGGGCAAAACAATGAGTTTTGAGCTGGAGACAAAGCCTCCGAATGGTCAGTGCTTTGCATGATTGAGTTATAGCCAAATTGTCAATAGAGTAGCCAGTATGCAAACACAGAGTGCTTGAGAGTTGTATAGTCTGCTCATCAAGCTGCCTGCGTGGCGTAGGGGATCTTTTTGTAAGTAGCGTGCATACATAATGTGATCTTAAAATGTACTTGCCTTGAGGTCTCCTGAAGCGGCGGGTCGGCTATTTCTGGCCTCCCTGTATTTGTTTGGAATATTACAGCCATTATCGGCCGTGCCTGTATGCGAGCTTGTCCGGGACCCTAGCAAGCACATGGAGAGGAATGGATATAGAAGGCCAAATTATTGATATCAAAATGATATCTTAATATCCCACAAGCTCGGGGTAGGAACAGCGGTAACAATCCCCCCCCTGAAAATCGGCAATGTTGGAGACAATATTGATCATTTTCCAATTAAAAATCAAAAATAATTTTAGAGCCAAATAGGGGTCTACAGGTTCAAAGGTAGTATTTCTCCATAGGGAAAGGGAATTTTCGGGAAACACAGAGGATTTCTATCTTATAAAAACATTCCTAACTAAACCCAAACACATTCACACAAATGCATAGCGATAATAGCAACAATAAATTGTCCTGTCAATTGGGAAACGGCAATAAACGAACAGTTGAGGCAAATGGCAAAGTGCAAAATAGTTGAGTCTTTGAAGCAAAGCGTGCCTTCCAATTAAGCACTGCAAGTCTTGAGCAAGGAGAAAGTGGTAGCTGTTACAATGTATCCAATTTTGCAAAACTAGCTAACAATCACGAGCTGACTATTAGCTGCTTGCATCTTGCAGATCTTGGAGAAAGGAATAGTCCATGAAGAGCTTCTTTGGTGATCAGGATAGCTAAAGTCTTTCAAAATGGGTTTTTAAGTCCAAAGTCCTTTGTCTCTGTCGGGAATTGTCTGGGTCACCCCCCCCCCCATGGTCCCACAGCTGCTGCAGAGGGCTAGGGCATCTCCTTGGACCGACTCCCGATTGGAGCTGCGATTTTCTTCTTCACCCCCCCCCCAATACCCGGGGGAGATGGTCAGGTCTGGGGGGTCTTCCCGGCTCTCCGGAGCTGTCGACCTATAGCTGTTTCGGCAACAGAACTGACAACAAGGTTATCCAATACATAGATAAAACGCAAATTACTGGCTCAGCGCCTGATGGGAATTCAAGTGGAAACAATTTTTGCTCGCTGTGAGCTGAAAGCGTATGTGGGAGCGAGGATTTAAATAGCTCCCGAGTATAAAGCTGTATTGGCCGTAGGAAGGCTGAGAAGGGAGCGAAGCTGTGGATTCAGAACCCGCATCAATCGGCCGGCCCCGAGGCAAGGTCTAACATCCCAGCACCATGAAAGGAACTTGGGTTATGAAGTTCCCACTTGCACACTGGTCCTGAGGCTGGGTTAGCCAAAGTCATCCCGGAATGAGACTGGATTCAGATATCCAAAGCCATTCCAGAACAAGATTGGATTCCAGTTAGCAGACAAACAGCCAAAGTCATCCTATACAGGATGAGATCTCACTTGGCAGTTCGCCGAGGTCCTCCCATCACTCAAGCCTAGAACCGGACTCCAAACCTGATGATGTATCCCGAGGGCTTCGGGGTCTGCAGGTACGGTGCTGGTAGTTAGATGTAGGTTCTGAGTACACAACTTCCCTACCTCAAGAAAGCTGAATTCCGAGGCAGGCCTGAGAGACGGTCGCCTTCGGATAGGCTTTTGAAACCAAATGGAACATTCTATTCAGAACAATTCACCATAACAATAAACTATTTACAAACTACAAGCCTCGGAGCTCTCAATAAAACCGGCCAGCTTGAAGCTGAAAAATATGTTTCTTGACCCACAGTGCGAGGCCAATTAAGCATAAGGCGAGTATGACCTGAAAGACTACTAGTATAACTAGAGGGTACAAAGTGAAGTGGGCGATCGCTTGCCCCGTGGCCGACCAACTGAAGGTGTCCCACCATGACTGTTGTGAGGTTGACTCTAAATCTTCGAAGGACTCAACAATTACTTTGGCGAAGTGATTAACTGTCAATGCAATCTGATGGAGGGAGTGCAATACCTCCTGTATTCTATTGGTTAGGCGGATGAGATTCCGTAGCCATGTAGACACGGGAATCTCATCCTTGATGTGGAATCCGACTAGTTCGGACTCCGTGGCCACGTTTCCATTCTCTAAGATATAATCTTTTATCTCCCGCCTGAGATAGAAGTTGTTTCCAAAACAATCCTGTACGTGCCGCGAGCAAAAGCACGGGTTGCCAGCGGTGTGGTCGATGCTTACTGTCACACCACTAGGCAATACTGTCACATTTGAACATGGGGTTCTTAAACAAAAGCACTCCTTATCAAGCTGTGCCATGACTGTATAGTTTACCGGTATTACCACATATTCAGAAACATTGCTATGACCAAAACTATCAATATTGTGAAAACATTGTACCCAATGGTGGTGAAATAAACAACCTGATAAATCAAATGATTGCTTACCGTTGGACCAATGGTACATTTGTCGGGGAAGCAAGGTGGCATTAGTGGCTATTAAGGGTAGTCCTAGATGGGATAATGAATGTAAAATTACAGGGTCCAGAATCCTTTCGTGTACGACTTCCACCTTGAGAGTTAGGCTTTCCTAAGTGGCATGCCGTATCTGCGCCAAAGCGGCGGGGTGATCTAGGGACTCTGGGTATCGCTCTCTTAGCAGGCTCAGGATCTCCGGGTGTATTAATCCCATGAGGCTGGCCTGAATCACCTGAGCAGCAAAGGTGATTATGTTGCTTTGCAGTTGTGTGCACTGAATAGCAACTGACATCTTGTGTGTCGTGGTTTTTAAGACACGACCGAGGTCAGACACTATCTCTCTCTCTCTGCACCAACCCATTGCAGTAACAATTGACTGATCGAATCCATTCCTAGCGCCAGGTTAGTTAGACCAGCGGCGGCGGACACACCAATTTCCTTTGTCTTAGAGCCACTCATGCCTAATTTGTTTGCCAATATCTCATTGTCCACTGCGTTAAGTATTGCGCTGCCAGTTCCTATTCCTCCTAAGACGGTCCCTAGGACGCTTCGCTTAAGGCGAGTGTGTGGGTGGGAAAACGAAAGCCGCCACTTTTCCCAGTGCTCCCACTGTGTCCATGCTAATTTTAGATAAGGCTGGCAAGCAGGAATGACCTTCGAAATATTAACTACTGTGAAGTTTAAAACCATGGTGGTGACGATGGGTTGGGAGTTCGAGTACGCTACTACCTCTATATCCTTATGTATTACAGTGCTCCCGACGTACATGGCAGGGGAACTAGTGGAA
The DNA here is from genome assembly GCA_030412105.1 of Cyclura pinguis. Lineage (NCBI taxonomy): Eukaryota > Metazoa > Chordata > Lepidosauria > Squamata > Iguanidae > Cyclura > Cyclura pinguis. Next base: position 6,454,005 of record CM059601.1, read on the forward strand.
GGAGGAGTATAAGCAGGGGAATCTGGGCACCACATTTTGCCACATGAGAATTTGCAACCTGTCGGGGTACTGGTGAGGTTACGGCACGTGAATAGAAAGGTTTTCCACTCCCATGCCGGGTAACAATTATCATAGGTGAACCTAATCACAAGCAGGGAGGCATTGCGGTGCCGGCTCTGGACCATTTTGATGGTCAACGGAGATGGGGCAATGGCCATTTCGGTGTAGACCTTAGCTTCTCTACCAGCCACAGACATGTGTAGCTCTGAGCTAAGCCTCCCTCTGGGGCGTACCTGTATCTCTGAAAATAATTCAAACGGATACCTCTTCTGAAACCAAAGTAGCAGCTGCGAATTTCGTAGCAGGGCTTCTGCCTCCTGGTAAGGATTCCAATGGCAGATCGCCTACACGTTGAATTGCCAATTGGTGGTGAATTGGGTTTGTATTCGGGAGAGGCTCCAAGGACACATTTAAATAACGAAAACAGTACCGCAATCCACGTGAACGGTCCCATTCCGTCTCCCTGTAGGGAACACAGATACGGGAGTCCGTCACTACTATAACTATTTACAAGAGCTATTTACAGAAACAGGAAAGCCAGAGCGGGCGCCACTCCTCTCTGTCCCATTCAGACAATGTTCATTTACCCATTGTCAAAGGCCTCGTAGATTGAGACAAACGTCTCGGACAAGTTAACGGCTGGCACTTCCTTGCAATTTACGGAAGTTTGGCAAATTACTGGACTCACATTGGACTTTGGGGCGCCTGTATCTTCTGGCTCGGGAATTACCACTGAGGTGGGATCAACAGGTTGACCATTCCATTCTTTGAGCTGGGAGACATGGAAGAATTTAAGCCAGTCTCCCTTCTTCCTAGGTATGGGGACCTGGTAGACCGCGGACTTTTCTCTTGGTATCATTGTGACCGAGGCAAAGCCATGGACTACCTTGGCCCCTCTCAAGATCACCAGAGTAAAAGGATATTGGGTGCCACTGAATGTGAATGTAAGCTGGCACCAGTATAGTTCTGTGGAGGGGAAGGCAGTAGCCCCGTCTACCTCCATGTGGTATTTGGGACTCACAGTCATCGAAATCTCCCCTGATGGAATGCAGTCAAAGGGAGTGTGTAGTGTCAATACAGGGTGTGCCAGTGTGAGTGCCTTTACTAAACTGTGCTCTGGTTGGACAGGAGCATTTTCCTGCTTGAATCCCCGGTCCCACAGGAAATTCTCTTGAAAGAGGGCATGGAGAGGGATGACTCTCTCTGCCAAGGTTTCAAGAAAATTTCAGGGGAAACTACAAGTCTCTAACAGGGGACTCAGAGATTGAACAATGGCAAGTTCTGGAAGCTTGGGGCTGGCTTCCCCTGGCTGTGTGCTCTCCTCTTCCTGGCTCTCACACGGGCTGGCAATATCACGTGCCTGGTCAAATTTGGTGGGGGCTTCTTCCTGACCCTTATCCTGGTGCGATCCTTCTCGGTGCTCTGAAAGCACCACTGTCTCAGATGTGGCTGGATTCGCACTCGGGGCTATGTCAGGAGGAGGGGCAATCTGCCTGGTTTTGGTACGCACTGAGCACTTGTGTCCTCCGAATGACTTAGATTGGGCTCCCCCCGCCCGCCGTACCCAGTCAACCGGATAGTGTCTGGGGTGGGTTCACCCTGTCTTATCAGGTTAGGGCACAGTACTTTTAGCGCTGCGCCGGAGTCTGCAGGAGGGGTGGCAGGGGTCTTTTCCCTATCGGTCCTGATGCCTGCCTTCACCCTAGATCTACCCCATTTGTCGGGCTTCAGTCGAGCCACAACCCTTTGGGGGAGGTCCCGGGACCGAGGGCACCCCTATCCTGACAGCTCTAAGTTGGGGTAGTATCCAGCCGGAGGGGGACCGTTGGTCACTGCATTCACTGGCTGGCTACTTCCCAGTGGTAAATGCCTGTCTAGGGCATCAAGGAGCTCGATCGTGGGTCTCCCATCGAACTGGTTCATATCCAGTCCGAACTTTCTAAGCATGCCCCAGATCTTTACTCTGTCCAAAGAGTAAGTCTGGGCTGCTGGGTTGTAACCACCGGACGTCTCCCTAGGGGCACCAGGGTCCGGGGTCCGCTTTGGGGCTGCGGGCGGCTGAGCGGAGTTCCCTGTCCTGTTGGGTTTGCTGCGGGAATCCCTAGCCTGCCATTGCCTGTTGTCCTGTCTGGGAGGAGGGCACAAGTTCCAATTCCCCTTCGGGACGGAATTCAGAGCCGTCTTCCTGTGCTGGGAATGGGGTCCATAATTGGAGTATGTGACCTCCTGTATGGGCTCCCAATTCCCTGCGTCACATCTATGAGGTTTGGGAGGGGGCTTCAGAGAACCAGCCTCGCGAAGCAGGTCAGCAGGTTGTTTCCAAATTCCTCCCATCCAGTTGTAGCGGGGTCCACCAGTCCCAGGGCCGTTTTGGGTTCATGGTTAAGACCTCCGTAAAGGAGAGTCTTAAACTCTACCTGGTTGAAATTATACCCTCCTGGGGCCAGGGGGACCTTATCAGCTAAAATGGCCAGAAGCTGCTTCCACGCCACATAAGCTTCAGGGTTCTCTCCGGGGCCCTGTTGCTCCATGAGGTACAGAATGATAGCGCTCTGCCCAGGCCACAAAATCCTTATTATCTCCCTCATCCACTCGTGGGCCTTGAGTCTCACCAAGCCTCGAGCCGCCACAGCAGACTCCAATGTGGGGAGCTCGGACGGGGACGTGCACAGCCTTGCGAGCTGGGTCAAATCCTGGCCATTGGCTGTGGGGTGGGAATGGATCACGGCATTAAGCCACACGATCCCTGTGGACTTATTCAGAGGACCAAGCTGGTCCGCGATGGCTTTGGCTTCGGTGGCTCTCCAGGGGACCCGGGTCTCTATTTCTTGGGTCTCCCGCACCTCTGCCCTATCTATACCTCCTTCTCCTGAAGGGGCAATTCTCTTTGTCATTGAATGTGTCTCAATGGGCTGGACTGGGACCCCGTGGTCGCTCCAGTCCAGGTTGTGGGGAAGAGTGGCCAGAACATCGTCTGGCAGTGGCTCTTCATGGGAGAACGATGAGAGCAGTTCAGGGCAGACTGCAGAGATCAATGCCCTTCGGGTGTTAAGCTGGCTCTCCAATGCCTCAATCCGTCTCTGGCAGGCCGGATGACTAACAGCCTCTTGCTGTTCCTTGACCTGCCCTACCATGAACTTGGCTGCAGACTGGGCGTGAGCTAGCTCAGCTTCTAGAGCACGAGCTCTCTCCTCCCAAGTCTGGGCCTGCAGAGCGGCAGCACTCAACTTCTGCGCGGTTGTCTGCGCGACAGACGCAAATGTTACTTTGTTCGCGCGCAGAGCCTCCATCTCGGCATGAAGCCGGGCATTCTCTTTCTCGGACTCACTAAGCTTATCTCTGGTCTCTACCAGGGTCCTTGAGGCATCTCTGGCCATCTGCCAAAGTCCCCACGCAGCCAAAGCATCCTTTGATGGCCCGAATGGGTTCCTTGACTGGTGCGCCTGAGCATATGCCTCCCTTAACGTGGCAAAGGGATCTGCCGTCTGGAAGCTTGTCTCCTTCGAGGGGCATTTCCCCTTGCTCGGCACCCAATTCTCCAACTTTCCTCTGACCTCCCTCTCGAGCATGAGGTCTTTCACTGCTACCTTGCTACTCTCAGCCATTCTACACTAACACACAAGGGACCAGGATCTGGAAGGACGGGTAGGATCACCGAGACCCCTGGGGGATTTTAGGGAAATGAACTCTGTGGAACTTAGCGAGGGAAGAGGTTTGGGAACCTAACTCCAGCCTGCCCAGAATAAGCTGCTTTTGTCCGACTAAGCCCGGCCTTCCACCTAGACAGCTTAGGGACAAAAGGACGAGGAAACGGTTCAGCGACGGGGAGAGTCACCTAGACTCCAGGGAAACCTTCACGACTACTCTGCCTGCCAATGAAGGGGGGGAATGAACCCAGTGGAACTTACAGTGCCGCCTGGCCAAGCAGCGGGGAGAAAGGGGCGAGGAACCAAAACTGAACCGTCCCTAACATTTTTTGGGGGGTGAGGGGGCCCTTCCTCCACCTCGGGCAAAACCTTCAGAAACCCTATTCTAGGTCGGGATTCACCACCCGCACCTACTATGCTAGCAGTCGGGATGCACCCGAATTTTAAACAGCTGGGATGCACCCACGCTTTCTAACCTACAAACGGGACACACCCTCATTTTAACCTAAGGACGGGACGCACCCGTGTGCTACCCTGGGGTGGGGATTTCTTCCCTAAGGGCTTTTGCCTTGCCTTAAGTGTTGCGTGCGTGTGGACTGTTCCTAGCACCCTAGCGCTTCGGATCCCAGCCCGCGATAGACCCCAAGTTAGGGATGTGATTCCCAGGACAGCTTGTACACACCCCTTGCTATCGGTCTTGATTCACTGCCCGAGAACTAGTGACCAAGCCGGGGTGGCTGACACACACAAGCCAAGCAAGAAAGGGGGACAGATTTCCAGCCCACATAGAGTAGCTCCTGGAGCTCAAGCACACAGATTTCACGCACACGTGTTCCTATCACCTTAAGACGACTACGGCCGTTGCCTAAGTCTGTACCAGCCTGACTTGAGTAGGTTCGCGACTCCCACTCAAATTAGGGGTCCAGGGGTTGCCTGCATTACTCCACCAGTCTGTTACCCTGATTTCTGGGGGTCCCGGGAGGGGACACCTAAATGTGCTCAAACAATGGGGAGGGAATTAGCACAGAGCACAAGTTTGCAATGAGAGAGGCAGGGTAACATAGCGAGATCTTGAACCCTATGTCTACGGGGTCGGGCCGAGTCAATGATAAGGCAGAAGTTGAAATAATAATTGTGGTTTTATTGAAATACAATCAAACAAGTGTATGCAACCACACTCACACCAGGAACTATAGAAATAAAGGTAGGAACGGATAGCGGGATTTTGGAGAGGAGCTTTGGTATGGGAAATACTATACCTGTCCTGAAGCCCGGTTAAAAGCAAAGAAGCTGGGGAGCGTGGATTCTCAGCACGTGGGGCTGAGGGGAAGGCTCGCTGGACAAAGCGACAGCAAGGCGGGATGGAAGCCAAGAGCAATCCCAGGAAGCGCTCAAAGTCAGGGGTTCCTATAGGGAAAATTGTGGCCGCAGGCTAGTCCGTACTTGGGGAAAACAATGAGTTTTGGCCTGGAGACAAAGCCTCCGAAAGGTCAATGCTTTGCATGATTGAGTTATAGCCAAATTGTCAATAGAGTAGCCAGTATGCAAACACAGAGTGCTTGAGAGTTGTATAGTCCGCTCATCAAGCTGCCTGCGCGGGGCAGGGGATCTTTTTGTAAGTAGCGTGCATACATAACGTGATCTTAAAATGTACTTGCCTTGAGGTCTCCTGAAGCGGCGGGTCGGCTATTTCTGGCCTCCCTGTATTTGTTTGGAATATTACAGCGATTATCAGCCATGCCTGAATGCGAGCTTGTCCGGGGGCCTCGCAAGCACGTGGAGAAATGGATACAGAAGGCCAAGTTATTGATATCAAAATGATATCTTAATATCCCACAAGCTCGGGCTAGAAACAGCGGTAACATACTCTTGGCTGAGGACCCTTTGTTTATGGGTATGTGTATAGCCTGAGGTCTCCTAGGGCTACGTGACTGGGAATTTTTCTGGTCTTAACCTGTTTTCGGTTGTTCGACCTCTTTGCCTACGTGCCCATCTGGGCAATCTCTCTGGCATGGTGGGCATATGTGATATCAAATTTATAGTCCTTGGGATAGGGTACACCAGTGGGGTAACACTGTGGTCAACCCAAGTGCCACCCATCCTATATCTGTGCATTTCTTTTCTTTTCTTTTCCTGCCTAAGACCATTTCCGCACTAGATTGTTATAGCGCTATTATTGCACTTGCAACATCCTGTGGAATCCTGGGGTTTGCAGCTGGCCCCTCCCGAAACTGCAAACCCCAGGATTCCATAGGATGTTGAAAGTGGAATAATAGCGCTATAACAGTCTAGTGCGGAAATGGCCTAAGTGTAGTACCTTACATTCCTCCCTGTTGCAATTCATTTTGTTGGTTTTGGTCCAGCTCTCTGATCTGTTAAGGTCATTTTGAATTCTGATCTCTTGTGCACAAACTGAGCACTCACCGGTTGACCCATTGCTAATCATCACAGTTTTAACATAAGGTAGCTCAGACTTTGAGAAAAATATTTCAAACTACAATCTCCAGTGTTCTCCATTGACCAGGCTGGCTGGGGAAGCTGGCATTATTTTTGACCCTGTGCCTACAATAGCAGCCTGGTAATCTGAAAAGTAATACATTAAACTTTCCCACTGGCCTGATTTCCCATATCCTCCAAAATTTCACAGATGAAAACCATGACATCTGTGGCCAAGGAACATCAGAGTGCGATCGACATGGCAAAAGTTATTAATGAGAAAACACAGACAAGCTAGAAAATGCTGCAGCAGCTTGCTTTTGCCTGAGCCAACTGGGAAGGGCAAGATTCTGCCCCTTTCTCACATCTCCCTCCTGCTGAATTAATGGAGTGCAACTTTGAATTCAGTCTGCAGCAACATAAATAAGGTGAGGGCAACAGGGAAAGTGGGAAGAAGAGATTGAAACTGGAACCCTTTAAAAATGTGATACCAGGGGATTAATTGGGACCATCCTTACACAATTGGGACGGTTGAGGAGTGCGATTTCCATGACTGGAAAAACTTCATCTGTTACTTGTCCCTGTGTCTGGCTGCTGTTACAGGTATGCAGCCAAAAGAAGGAAGGAAACAAAAATAAAACCCTGCCCAGCCCCTTATTAGCAGAGCACATAGAACATGCAACAAGTGACAAAATTAATTCACAGTAAATTAATTATGTAGCCTTATGTTTAAAATGCTGGAAGGAAGCTTTTGGGTTACACAGAGATGTTCATCAACAGAGATATTCAGGAAAACTAGGGGAAAGCATACCAGAGGAGTTTTAAGTCTTCATTCTGTTACCCTGTATTCTGGGGGTCCCGGGAGGGACACCTAAATGACCTTTCTATTACACAAATTGGGGAAATTAGTCGAGAGCACTAGTTGGCAAAACAAGAGGCAGGGTAACGCAGCAGAATCTTGTAACCCAGTGTTTGCGGGCTCAGGCCAAGTCAAGAAGCAGACCGGTTTGAAAATAATGAATGCAAAGAAGCTAGTAAAATGCGGGCTGGACAGGGCTACTGTTAGTTGGATTTGTAATTGGTTGACCAACCGAACCCAAAGGGTGATCACGAATGGCTGCTTTTCATCCTGGAGAGAAGTGACTAGTGGGGTGCCACAGGGTTCTGTCCTGGGCCCAGGGCTGTTCAATATCTTCATCAACGACTTGGATGGAGGAATAGAGGGCATGCTGATCAAATTTGCAGATGACACCAAATTGGGAGGGGTTGCTAATACGCCAGAGGACAGGATCAAAATTCAAAATGACCTGGACAGATTGGAGAGCTGGGCCAAGGCTAACAAAATGAAATTCAACAGAGAGAAGTGTAAGGTCCTACACTTAGGTAGAAAAAATGGAATACAGAAATATAGGATGGGGGACACGTGGCTGGATGGCAGTGCGTGTGAAAGGGATCTAGGAGTCCTAATAGACCACAAGCTGAACATGAGTCAGCAGTGTGATGCGGCAGCCAAGAAAGCCAATGCAATTCTCGGCTGCATCAATAGGAGTATGGTGTCTAGATCGAGGGAGGTACTGGTACCACTCTACTCTGCTTTGGTTAGACCTCATCTTGAATACTGTGTCCAGTTCTGGGCACCCCAATTCAAGAAGGACATGGTCAGGCTGGAGCAGGTCCAGAGGAGGGCGACCAAAATGGTGAGGGGCCTGGAAGCCATGAAGCCCTATGAGGATAGACTTAGAGAGCTGGATATGTTTAGTCTGCAAAAGAAAAGGTTAAGAGAGGACATGATAGCCATGTTTAAATATTTGAAGGGATGCCATGTAGGGGAAGGAGAGGGCTTGTTTTCTGCTGGTCCAGAGACCGGGACAATGAGCAATGGATCCAAGCTGCAGGAAAGGAGATTCCACCTGAACCTCAGGAAGAACTTCCTGACGGTCAGGGCTGTCCGGCAGTGGAATCTGCTGCTTCGGAGTGTGGTGGAGTCTCCTTCTTTGGAGGTTTTTAAGCAGAGGCTGGATGGCCATCTGTCGGGAGTGCTTTGAGGGTGTTCCTGCATGGCAGGGGGTTGGACTGGATGGCCCCTGGGGTCTCTTCGAACTCTACATTTCTATGATTTGTATGATTCTAATGATCTTTATTAAAGACAGGCACACAATGTAAGCAACACACGCACACAGATAACTAAGGAAAATAAAGGTGTGAGTAAGATAGCGGGATTTTCAGAGCGATAGTTGATTCGGGTGATACAAAACCTGTTCCTGAAGTCCCGAAGAAAACGGAGAGCGAAGCTGGGGTTCGATGTATCTCAGCACGTGGAGCTGAGGGGAAGCTTGCCAAGCGATGCGGCAGCAAGGCGGTCTGGAACTCGGGAGTGATTCGAGGAAGCGCTCAAAATCAGGGGTTTTTATAAGGAGAACTGTGACCGCAGGCTAGGTCGGACTTTGGGAAAACAATAGATTTGGAGCTGGAGACAAAGCCTCCGAAAGGTCAGAATTTGAATGATTGAGTTACAGCCAAAGTGTCAGTAGGACAGCCGGTATGCAAACGCGGAGTACTTGAGCGTTGTATAGTTCAATCATCAAGCTGCCAGCGGGGGCAGAGGATCTTTTGAAAGTTGCTTGCATACCTAATGGAGGTACTTGCCTTGAGGTCTCCTAAAGTGGTGTGTCGGCTGTTTCTGGCCTGCCTGTATTGTTTTGGAATATTACGGCGATTATTGGCCGAGCCTGTATGCGTGCTTGTCCGGGGGCCTCGCAAGCACGTGGAAGGGATATGTGAAGCCGAATTATTGATATCAAAAGATATCTTTTTATATCCCCCAAAGCTTGGGCTAGCCAGGGCAGTAACAATTCATTTTTGCTGGATGTTTCATCAGTGATTCATACCTGCGTGGTCAAAATGGAGAAAGGGATGTTACTGCCCTGGCTAGTCCGAGCTTTGGGGATATTAAAAGATATCCTTTTGATATCACAATTCGGCCGCACTTCTCTATTCCTTTCCACGTGCTTGCGAGGCCACCGGACAAGCACGTAAACAAGCTCGGCCGTTAATAGCCGTAATATTCAAACTACAATACAGGCAGGTCAGAAATAGCCGACTGACTGCTTTAGGAGACCTCCAGGCAAGTACTCTAATTAGGTACGCACGCCACTTACAAAAGGGCCTCTGCCCCGCGATGGCAGCTGGATGGGTAACCTGTACAATACCCAAGTACTCTGCGTCTGCATACTGGCTACTCTATTGAGAACCGCTACGATAACTCAATCATTCAGATTCTGACCTTTCGGAGGCTTTGTCTCCAACTCCAAATCTATTGTTTTCCCCAAGTACGGCATAACCCGCGGTCACAATTCTCCTTATAAAAACCCTGGATTCTGAGACCTTCCTCGGATCGCTCCCGAGTTTCATCCCGCCTTGCTGCCGCTTTGCTTGGCGAGCCTCCCCTCAGCTCCACATGCTGAGCTATGTCGCACCCCAGCCTCGCTCTCTATTTTTCCGGGCTTCGGGACAGGTGAAGTATCACCCAAACCAGCAACTCCTCTAAAAATCCCTCTATACCACTCCAACCTTTATTTTCTTTAGTTATCTTGTATGAGTGTGTCGCATACACTGTTTTGCTTGCATTTAATAAACATCATTTATTATTTGAACTTCTGTGTTCTCCTTGATTCGACCCGACCCCGTAGACATAGGGTTCAAGATCTCGCTACGTTACCCTGCCTCTCGTAACGCTAAGCAGTGCTCTGAGCTAATTTTCCCCACCTTTAGTTGAGCACATTTTGGTGTCCCTCCCGGGACCCCCAGTACACAGGGTAACAGGGATCTGCTTGTAACTGATGCTTGAACATATGACAGAAGAGGACAGGATTCCTGCACCTTTAATAATTGTACAGGAGAAACTGTTATGGCAGGTGGTTCTGAACTGTTTGGAAGGACTATATCATCCCATATGAGTCTGCCAAGGATTTGAGATGGGAGTGGTCTTCTCTCGGACCCCCTGTTCTCCAAGATGCACCAGTGGTAATGAGAAAAAGGTGTCTTCTTAGTGGCAGTTTCAAAGCTGCGGACAGCTCCCCCTCCCAAGACAAATTAGTCTGAACTTTTGGTATTATTATTCCAACAGGCTTCTGACTAATGATTGGCTGGTAAGAAAAGGGACTTGAAGAGCTAGGGATTGTACTTTAAAAAAAAATAATAATGTGCTTTTAAACTTCTTTCCATTCCACTGTGTTTTAATATTGCAATTTGTTTATGTTTTAACACCTTAATTTTTTATATTTATTTATATCTGTTTCTAATCCTGCTGCATGCTGCCTTGAGAAGCCACTGTGGTGTAGTGGTCTGAATGTTGGACAAGGACTATGGAGACCAAGCTTCAAATCTCTGCTCAGCCACGGAAACTCACTGGGTGATCATGGGCAAATCACACACTCTCAGCCTCCAAGAAAAGCAGTGGCACAGTTCCTTTGAATAAGGTTTGAGCCCACATGGTGTAGTTTGAATGTTGGACTAAGACTCCAGGAGACCAGAGTTCAAATCTCTGCTCTGCCAGGGAAATCCACTGGGTGACCTTGAAGAATTTGCATTCTTCGAGCCTCACAGAAAGGCAATGCCAAACTTCCCCTGAAGAAATCTTACCAAGAAAACCCTAGGATAGGGTTGCCATAAGTCGGAGTTCACTTGAAGGCACACAACAACAATGAGAAGGAGTAGGTTAAGAGGCAACATGATAGCTAGGTTTAAATATTTGAAGGGATGTCATATGAGGATGGAGCAAGCCTATTTTCTCCTGCTCCAGAGACTAGGACACGGAGCAATGACTTCAAACTTCAGGAAAAGAGATTCCACCTAAACTTTAGGAAGAAATTCCTGGTGGTTTGAGCTGTTCAACAGTGGGGTCTGCTGCTGCCTTGGAGTGTAGTGGAGTCTCCTTCTTAGGAGGTTTTTAAACAGAGGCTGGATGGCCATCTATTGGGAATATTTTGATTGTGTCTTCCTGCGTGGCAGGGGGGTTGGCTTCTTTGGCCCTTGTAGTCTTTTCTAGTTCTATGATTTTATGATTCTGTGAAAAGCTGCCTTGAGCCTCAGTTTTGAGAGAGAGATTTAAGATAACTTATAAAATGCTTGTGACCAAGGCTGGATTAAGGTGGTTGGAGTCCTGGAGCAGTTCCATAATAGGATCCTCTTTGTGCCCAAGTCTGAGCTATTCTTGGAATGTTGTACAAATTAAATGAATGAATTCAAAACAAAATACAGTGGGCTCACTGTATCTGCAACCTTCATGTCTGCGATCTCCAGCAACTGTGGGATATCGCATCTGATACAGAAAACGGCAGTAACGTGAATGCAGACATGGCGAACCATCCATGTGCATGTCGCTGCCGCTTAATACTGTGGGACACAGTCATTCACATTTATTGCCATTTGTGGCGGATGCTGAACCCAAACCCCTGAAGCTACAGAGGGTTGAATGCATTGAATACAACAGACCATGGCACAATAATGTTAATGTGTGTGGACCATTTTGGAGATTGAACAGCCCAATCCCATGTATTTTTATTCAGTTACTCACAGAATAGTCAAAATATTCATGTAAACAAAAAATACAGTGGCCCCTCGACTTTTGTGAGGGTTTTAGGCACAGAACCCTTGCCAAAGTTTTTTTTTAAAAAAAGGTTGAGTAACTAACTCCCCGCCCTGCCCGAGTGAGCACTCCCCCTCCAACTTCCGTGCAGGGCTCCCCTCCACAATTTGCTTGCATTTTGCACAGGTGCGCTGCCTTCCTTCCAGGTGCCCAGGCAATAGACAAAAGAATGGGAAGGGGCAGCCACACACCCAGAGAAGGTGCATGTGTGCATCTCCCCCCGCCATTCACTTGTGTTTTGCCAGGGCGCCCTGCCTTCCAGGTGCCCGGGCAATAGGAAGATGAACGGGAGATGGCAGCTGCACACCCAGAGAAGGTGTGTCCATGCCCCTGTCCCCCACTCACTTGCGTTTTGCCTGGGCGCACTGCCTTCCAGGCACCCGGACGATAGGCAAGCAAATAGGAGGGGGCAGTTGTTACTGCAGTAGATAACCCTATCCCGGGGTCTACAATTTAATATCAAAAATATCTCCACGTGCTTGAGAGGTCCCCTGAACGAGCACGTAGGCAGGCACAGTCGAACGGCCGAAAACAGGAAAAACCCGGTCATATATTCTGTATATTCTGAGTCACGTAGCCCCAGGAGACCTCCAGCCAGGTAAAATATAAAATATACAAAGGGTCCTCAGCCCCGAGGAACCGGCTTCAAGGGATTAACGCATCTGACAAACAGCCCGTCAAGCGAGGATGATTTGCATACAGCCGAGGCTTTGACAGCCCCGGCAAAATCCAATCATGCAAAACGTTGATCTTTTGGGAGCTTTGTTCTAGCTCCTCCGCCTACTGTTCTCCCCGGGAAGGATTAGCCCTCCAGGTACCTTTCACCCCATAAATAGACCCAGTTTTTGAGTGGCTCTTGGGATTGCTCCGGATCGCTCTCGGCTTGCCGTCACTCTGTCCAGCTATCCCCTCAGCTCTCCACGTGCTGAGTCTCTTCTCTCTCTCCGCCGCTGTCTCGGACCTCCGGACTTCAGGACCAGGTGCGGTATTCCCCAGCTGTAACCCTCTAAAAGTCCCCTATCGAATTTCCTCTCTTTTATTTCTAAATAGGTCTTGTGTGAGTGAGTGCATAAGTGCGAACGTGCGCAAGTCTTTATTTTTAATAAAATCAATTTATTAGACATTTTTGCTTGGTTTCTGGCTCGGCCTGACCCCGTAAAAATTGGGTTAGAAGATCTCACTAGGTTACCCTGCCTCTCGCATTGCTATAGCTGGTGCTCTGGCTAGTCTCCATTCCCCATTGCGTGGAGCACATTGAGGTGTCCCCCGAGGGACCCCAGAAATCAGGGTAACACAGTGACATGACCGGAGAAGGCACACATGTGGGGCTGCCCCCTGCCATTCGCTTGCCTTTAGCCCAGATCCGTGGGAGGAAGACAGGCACACCTGGTCAAAAGGCAGGAGAATGGGAGGGGGAGAATGGGGAGTGAGGCGAGCGGACACCTAGAGTCATAGAATAGAGTCATAGAATCATAGACCCCAGGGGCCATCCGGCCGAACCCCCTGCCATGCAGGAACACCCACCAAAGCGCTCCCAACAGATAGCCCTCCAACCTCTGCTTTAAAACCTCCAAAGAAGGAAACTCCACCACACTCCAAGGCAGCGTATTCCACTGCCAGACAACTCTGATTATCAGGAAGTTCTTCCTGAGGTTTAAGCGGAATCTCCTTTCCCGCAACCTGAAACCGTCGCTCCTTGTCCCAATCTCTGGAGCAGCAGAAATCAAGCCCGCTCCCTCCGCGACATGTCATCCCTTCAAATATTTAAACATGGTGATCATGTCCCCTCTTAACCTTCTCTTCTGCAGACTAAACATCCCCTGCTCCCTAAGCCATTCCTCATAGGACGTGGCCTCCAGACCCCTCACCATTTTGGTTGCCCTCCGCTGGACACGCTCCTTTGACTAAAAAAGTTGAAGGGCCGGAAACCACACAGTCCTCTGAAGAGCAGCATAGGGAGTTGGGTACATTTAGCCTGGAGAAGAGGAAGTTAAGAGGGGACATTACTTTCATGTTTAATATTTGAAAGGATGTCATAGGGAGAATGGGGAAAGTTTCTTTTCTGCCGTTCACGAACAATCAAGTTTGTGAAGGTCAAATCCACGAATGGGGAGGGAGGACTGTATTGGGAGATTCAGGATGTGACTGCAGAAGAAGCAACCAGTTAAGCCTTCTTCCTTCAGAACTGTGCCCCTCATCTGAGGCCATTTCTGCACGAGTCTGTTATAGTGCGATGATTCCACTTTCAACCTCCTCTGGAATCCTGGGGTTTGCAGTTTCGGGAGGGGCCTGCTGGCCCCTCCCGAAACTGCAAACCCCAGGATTCCAGAGGAGGTTGAAAGTGGAATCATCGCGCTATAACGGACTCGTGCGGAAATGGCCTAAGAGACCCCTGGAGCAATTGCAGCAACTGAGCTGCCCTGTTTATGACTTCTTCACTGTTTGGACCTCAGGGAAGAACCACTTACTCCCTAGGTGAAGTGGACTTTCCAGCCTACTGCTAGCTTCCTAATGTTAATGCAGAGCCGCAGGACAGGATCGGCGAGCAGGGCTGAGGACCAGAGGTGGGTTTTTAAAGGGCTGCATGGCCTGATCAGAGCCACCGAGAGGAAAAGAAGCACTGGGGGAGGCACTGGGAGAGGCACAAAGCTCACCAATAATCGAATCCACGAAAGTAAACCTGCAAATGTGGAGGAGTGGCTGCACAACTCTGGAGACCATGGAAACCCACTGGATGACCTTGGGCAAAGCACACTATCTCAGCCTCAGAGGAAGGTAAAGGCAGAACCCTTCTGAACAAATGTTGCCAAGAAAACTCAGTGATAGGGTCACCATAACTCCGAAACAACTTGAAGGCAGACAGCAACAAATAATAGAGGATCAGCCAATGATGTTTTGTTCTTTTCAGTAATCCTTGAGAGAATGCCAAATAAAAATTGGAAACCGTCTCAATACCTGGCAGAGCCTAATTTGGATGCCTGCGGCCTCCTCCCATTTTCCATTTTAAAAGAGCTGCTGAGTCCGTGGCTTAAACATGAGCCTCTCCTACCCTCACTTCCTCTGTTTGCCATCCCATTTGAGGAAGGGTTCTGGAGAACTCAGAAGCTTGCACGGTGTGTTGTGACATCTGAGTTGACCGAAGAAAACTCTTGACTCAATATGAATTTTAAAGGACATAAAAATATATGAAGAATGCATGATAAAGGTTAGAAGATCCAAGTCCCCGAGAAGAGAGCCTCAGGGCAGCTCAATTAGGTACAAATGGTCGGTAAGCCATGGGAATTAGATTGTTGTTATGTGCCTTCAAGTTGTTTCAGTTTATAGTGACCCTAAGGGGAACCTGTTGCAAGGTTTTCTGAGGCTCAGAGTGTGCGACATGCCCAAGATAACCCAGTGGGTTTCCATGGCCAAGTCAGGAACCAAACTTTGGTCTCCAGGATTGTAGTCTAACATTCAAATCACTACACCACACTGGGGCCATTTCCACACTAGACTGTTACAGCGCTATCATTGCACTTTCAACATCCTATGGAATCCTGGGGTTTGCAATTCAGGGAGGGGCCAGCTGGCCCCTCCCTGAACTGCAAACCCCAGGATTCCATAGGATGTTGAAAGTGCAATGATAGCGCTATAACAGTCTAGTGCGGAATTGGCTTGGTTCTCTTGGGAATTAGATACTGATTACATACAGCCCAGCAATGTACATATGGAATCAGAAAACAGGTAGCTCATGCAGTCAGCCCTCCACATTTGTGGGTTTCACTTTTGCAAATTTGATTATTCAAGGATTATTTGCTGTCACCTCCACTGCCTCCCTATGCCATTTTTAATAGGGGCGGCAAGCCTTGTGAGACTGAGAAACTGCAAACAAGGCTTGTAAGTCCCTCTTAAAAATCAAGTGGGGCAGCAGTGGAGGCGGCAGGAAGCCCCACCAGACACCCACTTCTGCCTTGGGAAGGAACCCTGACGCCTCAAAGGAATCCATGGTGGTTGAATAGGGTGATCATATTTTTTATGTGCGTTAACCCTAGTGCCCTTAACCCTAGCGAATGTGAAGGGATGACTGTACGTATATAACATGCCCTCCAATGCTTCACAGATGAAAACTGGGACATCTGGCCAAACAACGTCAGACTGTGGTTCAGATGACAAAAATTATTAATGAGGAAGAACAGACCAACTAGGAGGGGCTGCAACAGTTTGCTTTTGCCTGAACCTGCTGAGAAAGGTGAGATTCTGCCCCTTTCTCTCCACTCCTCTCCTACCTGCTAGGTTAACTGAGTATAAACCACTTTTGTCCTTTGAAATCAGTTTGCAGCATTGGAAGTAAGCTGAGGACAAAAGGGAAAGTGGGAAGAGGAGAGAGAAACTGGGCCATCCTAAAAGCAGCTGGAAAAGTAGAATGAAAGAAGATTAACCAGGACTGTTCCTGCCATATTGGGCCATTTTGAGGGTATAATTGTTGAAAAAAGCAACTGAACTGCTGTGTTTTCAGGTAGAGTTTTCCTCATACAAGATTGAGAATCTGAAAATCTTCAGTCACCACCTGTTGCAGAACATTTTAATTCTGAATAATACAGCCTTTCCGACAATGGCTGTTATTTCCAACAGAGCAACCTCAGGATTCAATCAGGCTTGGGAAAAGAGAAAACTTCTGGATCTGCAGAGTTGACCCCGTGATGCCATTTAGCCTCAGTTTAGAGGACAAGACCATTCTTGCCTTCGGCATCAGCCTCCGAATTCCACGTTCAGGCCCTGAGAATTCTGTATCTGCCTCTGGATGCTGTGTACGATTCCCATTCCAAGAGAAATCACTGAGAAAGCTCACATGACTGGTGCTCTTCATAAACACCCTCTTTTTCAGTCATTTTATTATGGCTGTCCATGAACTTTAAAGGTACGGCTGGGCAGTAAAGATGCTCCTTAAAGTTTGAGAATGAAAGTAGTGTGATTCAGAACGGACAAACCCAAGGGCTTTTCCACATTATACCGTTGTAGTGCTATTATTCCCCTTTCAACATCCTGTGGAATCCTGGGGTTGTGATTTGAGCAGGGTTCAATTCCCTGCTTGGCCATGGAGACCTACTGGATGACCTTGGCCATGTCACACGCTCTCAGCCCCGGAAAAGCCCATGATAGGTCCACCTTAGGGTTGCCATAAGTTGGAAGCTAATTGAAGGCGTATAGCAACAATCAGGGTGGGCAACTAACTAGCTAACATGGGTTAGGCCATGCCCTTCGGGTACGGCTTATGGAGCTGGATGCATTTAATCTGCAGAAGAGAAGGTTAAGAGGGGATATGACGGCCGCGTTTAAATATTTGAAGGGATGTCATGTCGAGGAGGGAGCGGGCTTGTTTTCCGCTGCTCCAGAGACTAGGACAAGGGGCAATGGATTCAAGCTGCAGGAAAGGACATTCCACCTGAACCTCAGGAAGAACTTCCTGACGGTCAGAGCTGTCCGGCAGCGGAATCTGCTGCCTCGGAGTGTGGTGGAGTCTCCTTCTTTGGAGGTTTTTAAACAGAAGTTGGATGATCATCTGCCAGGAGTGTTTTGATGGTGTCTTCCTGCATGGCAGAATGGGGTTAGACTGGAGGGCCCTTGGGGTCTCTTCCAGCTCTATGATTCTATGATTCTATGATTCTATGATTCTAACTATTGGGGTTATGGGGCCACACTGTCCCCCTGAGAGACCTTTGAGGGCAGCACCTATCCACTCAACCAAAATCGATTCTTTGGCCCCAAATCTGCTGTAGAGGAGACAGAGGCGATTTCACCATGTTCCGCACCCCTGCGAGCCATTTTAGGCTGAGGACAGGCCTTTTTTAAAACAGGAAGTGAAACAGAAGTCAGTATATGGTGTACTTTCTGTTAGGTAAAAAAGGCCTCTTCTGGGCCTAAAACACCCTTGGGCGAAAACGGCAAAATGTTCTCCGTGTGTCATAGAGG
The DNA here is from genome assembly GCA_030412105.1 of Cyclura pinguis. Taxonomy (NCBI): domain Eukaryota; kingdom Metazoa; phylum Chordata; class Lepidosauria; order Squamata; family Iguanidae; genus Cyclura; species Cyclura pinguis. Next base: position 6,471,744 of record CM059601.1, read on the forward strand.
TCTTTGTGGGCAGACAATTTTTCCCCAAAAAGTTGGACTGTGGGAGCCCTATTGTGCCCTCCAACATTTCACAAGTGAAAACCAGGGCCGTTTCTGCACTACACCGTTACGGTGCTATTATTCCACCTTCAACATCCTATGGAATCCTGGGGTTTGCAGTTTAGGGAGGGGCATTTGGAGGGCCTGAGTCAACTGCAAACCCCAGAATTCCACAGGATGTTGAAAGTAGAATAATAGCACTATAACAGTGTAGTGCGGAAATGGCCTGGGACGTATTTGGCTGAGCAACATCAGGACATGGTTAAGATAGCAAAAGGAACAGCAGACAAACTAGGAGAACCTGCAGCAGTTTGCCTTTGCCTGAGCCTGCTGGGAAGGACAAGATTCTGCCTCATCTTCTTGTCTCCTCTTCCGCACTGGACTGTTATAGCACTTTGACTCCACATTCAACATCCTATGGAATCCTGGGGCTTGCAGTTCCGGGAGGGGCCGGCCGGCCCCTCCCGGAACTGCAAGCTCCAGGATTCCATAGGATGTTGAATGTGGAATCAAAGTGCTATAACAGTCCAGTGCGGAAATGGCCTCTGCTGAGTGAATGGAGCGTAAACCACTTTTGCACTGTGAACTCAGCTCATTTCCACACTAGCCTGTTATAGTGCTATTATTCCACTTTCAACGTCCGATGGAATCCTGCGGTTTGCAGTTTAGATGAGAGATGACCAAAGAATATACCAGGGGCCCCCAGGTAATAAGTATGATTGCCAGAGCGAAAGCTGGAGAGAGCTCCTGTACCTTTGATGATTGCATAGAGGAAGGAAGTTCAGCAAGCGATGCTTGTTACCTGGTTGCATGACAAGCAACTCCTGAAATTCCTTCTTCTGCACAACTGTTAAAAGCACATGAGCCCTCTTCAGTTTCAAGGCTGGCAACCCCGAGAGCCACTGCTGCCAATACGAAACTCCAGGAAACACAGCAACCAGACTTCGGTATAAAACAGTTTACCATGTTCCCGTCAGATGCCTAAAATTAAACCTGGCACCTTCTTCATGCACAACAGGGGTGGGAATCAGATGCCCTCCAGCTGTTGGCTATTCTAGCCAGGACTGCTGGGACTTGTAGTCACATATCTGTGTCCCACTTCCAGCTCTGATACCCGCTCTAAAAACACAGCTCCTGTCTTTTTAACAGCTGTATAACGGGCAAACATTCAACAGGTGCCCCGTTGGTACAGAGACAGGGTTAATTTCTGTTGAATATGTGTCTATGACCATTTCCACACCACACTGTTATAGTGCTATTATTCCACTTTTAACATCCTATCGAATCCTGGGATTTGCAGTTTAGGGAGGGGCATTTAGAATTCTCAGCCAGAGAGCTTGTTGGCCTCTGTAAACTACAAATCCCAGAATTTCACAAGATGTTGAAAGTGGAATAATAGCACTATAACAGTGCCGTGTGGAAATGGCCTATGAGTTACCTGTTAAAGCCACAGAACTCTTTCCAGAGAACTCTTTCCCAGAGCAGAACATATCTTTGATATTCTCTCTCTCACCTTTAAACCACCCATGGAGAGACCATCCTTTTTCTACAGGGCCTTTGTGGTAATATCATAACCTGCATATCCCAGCTTAGGTCATTTCCGCACTAGCCTGTTATAGTGCTATTATTCCACTTTTAACATCCTATGGAATCCTGGGGTTTGCAGTGTAGGTTTGCAAACCCCAGGATCCCATAAGAGTTGAAAGTGGAATAATAGCACTATACAGACTGGTATGGAAATGGCCTTATACAAATCTACCTCACAGATTTGTTGTGTGGATGAAGTGGGAAAGAGGAACGTTATGAGTTTATTGCCTTTTGCCTTTATATCCTGCCTTTTCTCTGAAGAAACAAATCTGCATTTGCTCACGTCTGTCCCTTGCTGGTCCCCACCCTCTGTTGAATCTGTCAATATCAAAAGGGTAAATTGTAAGCTCCTCAGGGCAGAGCCTGTCTTTTCCCGCTTTATGCTGCTGAAGGGTACCATCTCTCTCTCTCTCTCTCTCTCTAAATTAAATCCTTCCTGGGGGAGGGAAAAAAGCCCTTCCCCTGGGCTTATTATGATAAGTCAAGAAAGAAAAACATGTTCTCATTTCCGTTTCTCCGCATCAGCACAGAAATAACCCTGTCGTTTCAAAGGGTTTGACTGATGGCAGACCCGGAGCAATTGCTTACACCGTTTTTTTAAAAATTCCTCCTTCTGGAAGATATCTGCTGGGACCTGCAGTCCAGCACGCGGACGGTATTTCTCCTCGAGTGTCTTCTCCTGGCCAATTTTTTTCTCCTCATAGGAAGAAAGCAAGGAAAGAGACCGGCGCGCTGGGCCACAGACGTCAACCTACAACAAGCCGCCGTGGCCAGAGTCCCACCCATGCAGCGGCGGCATGGGTGGGACTCTGGCCACGGCGGCTTGTTGGAGGTTGACGTCTGTGGCCCAGCCCGCCTGTTTCCCTTGTTTTCCCTGAGCCACGGCTTTGCCGCTCTCCACAGACTTGTGGCCGCAGGAAAAATATCGACGAGGCCTCTGGCAGGAATTTGCAAGGGAGATAAAATAAAAAGGTAGACTGGGCGGAATTAGCAACAGGAGGCCGGCCGAGGTGGACGGCGGAGGAAGTCACGCTCCTTTTGGCTCGCAATTACTCTAGCCAAATTTAGCCGAGGGAGGCGGTCAACGATCACTTTCTCGTCGGGGAGCTCCAGGCCACGCACCTCCAGTCTTGTGCTGTTTTGCCTTGCACAAAACACAAAATCACACAGGCACCGTTCCTCCGCGTGCCACACGAGGGGCGGGGTGCCGGCAAAAGAGAGCAACTGCCTTTTACAGGCAATAGTTTCGATCTGTTGCGCTTCCTCTTCGGAAAGCCACGGGGCATAAAAAGTGTCCAGCCCTCTCGGCAGACGCGTTCACGCTTCTCTTTCTCTCTCACACTCACAAGCAAACATGGACTGTACCGAGAGGTACCTTGCTGGCTCCTGCATTTAAGGCCAGAGGTTGCCAACCTCTCGTAATCTGACCTCAAATATTTCCCATGAGTCGGTGGCCAAACTGAAGTCCAGTTCACAAAACCTGGGGGGCGAGGGGGGGGAGAGAGCTAAAATGAGGCAATTCGCTGTCTTTACCAAACCCCAGAGCATGGGTGGACTTTTCAGAGCTATTTTACTATGTGAATAATGGGGGTGGAGGTGGGGAATCCCCTCGTGAGCGCTTCCCAAAGATAGAGTTTGAAGAGCGGGGCAAAAGAGCACACATCCCTTTTTAGAAACAGGCAGTTACCAAAGCCTCTGACTAAGCAGTTCCTCTTTACAAAGTCTTTTTATGGCTGCCCAGCCCCAACTTCTTCCTCTTCCTCCTCTACCGTCTAGCTGTACTTTTTTTAGCAGCATCTGCATTGGGAGGATGGTGAAGCGGGGTGGGAGAGATACAGACATACAGTCTTGGGTCACAGCAAACAAAGCAATGAAGGCCGAGCTGGGAAAAGGTGGGATTCTGTTCTAATTAATTCAACTTGGAGTCATATGTTCATGTCTACTATGGGCAAAGTAAACAGCATCTGCCTTCAGAATTACTTACTGTGCATGTATGAATAGCAAAACAGAAAGCAAAAGGGAGAGTGGAACAACCTGCTTCACCAGCTACCCCCAGCATGATAAAGAGCCATAGATCTATAAGTGTGTGTATGTGTGTGCATGTGCACACATCATCAGGTCACCTGTCAACTTATGGCAATGTCATTAATTTCTTAGTCAATGAATACTCAGAGGTGGTTCAGCCAGTTGCTCCTCTGAAATACAGAAACTATGAAGCCCTATGAGAAGTGGCGTAAAGAGCTGGGTAGCCTGGAGGAGAGAAGGTTAGGAGGTGACATGATAGCTATGTTTAAATATTTGAAGGGATGTCATAAGGAGGATGGAACAAGCTTGTTTTCTGCTGCTCCAGAGAATAGGACATGGTGCAATGTCTTCAAACTTCAGGAAAAGATATTCCATCTAAACATTAGGGAGAACTTCCTGAGGTTAAGAGCAGTTTGACATGAATTACGCTGCCTGGGAGTGTAGTGGAGTCTCCTTTGGAGGTTTCAAACAGAGGCTGGATGGCTTTCTGTTGCTGTATTCCTGCATGGCAGGATGGGATAGGACTCAATGGCCCTTGTGGACTCTTCCAACTCTACAATTCTATGATTCTATGAAATATAACCTACAGCACCTGGTACTCATTGGTGGTCTGCCATCCAAGTACTAAGCAGGGCTGAACCTGCTTAGCTTCCAAAATCAGATAGGATCTGGTGCCTTTAGGTTGCTGTTAAGTGCTGTCAAGTTGACTTTGACTTAAGGCAACCCTATAGATGAGAGACTTCTAAGTCACCCTAGCCTAAACCGCCCTGCTCAGACCTTGCAGCAACCTGCAATATGCCCATAGATCAGGGATGGGAATGATGCTGTTCCCTCAGACATTTTTGGACTGATTCCCCCATCAACCCTCACCATTGGCTATGCTGGCTGGGAGTGCCTGGGACTCACAGTCTGGAGAGCTGCATAATTTTCACCCCAATCTTGCAAAGGGCCTTTCCACACTACAATGTTATAGTGCTATTATTCCACTTTCAACCTCCTATGGAATCCTGCGGTTTGTTGGGCCTCGGTAAACTACAAATTCCAAAATTCCACAGGATGTTGAAAGTGGCATATAGCACTATAACAATGTAGGGTGGAAATGGCCTGAATTGGGTCTACTCATCACCCTAGCTTAGAGTAGGCTCTGCACAGGGGTCAGGACAAGTTCCACCCACCTCTTCAGACCCTGCGACAGGTTGAACTCCTCCAGAAAATCAAAATACTCCCACTTTGTTTCAGTCTCCCGCTCAAAACGGCAGCTGAAAGTGATATTGCTCCCTTCCTGTCACCATTTTGGGAGGGACTCCAAAGGCAAGCAAGCAAGTGTATGATGCAGCATCCAAAATAGCCAATGCAGTTCCAGGCAACATCAAAAGTAGCTTAATGTCCAGATCAAGGGAAGTAGTAGTGTCACTCTATTCTGCTTTGTGGAATAGCATGTCCAGTTCTGGACACCACGATTCAAGAAGGATATTGACACGCTGGAATGAGTCCAGAGGAGGACAATCAAGATTGTCAAAGGTCTGGAACCTCTGCCCTGTGCTGAATGGCTTAGGGAGCTGGACACGTTTAGCTCGGAGAAGACTTGAGAAGTGATATGGAAGCTGTATTTAAATATGTGAATGGATGTCATGCAAAACAGTGGTTTTCAAATGTTGGGCCTTCAAGAGTTATGGACTTCACCTCTAAGAAGTCCCAGCCAGCTTAGCCAATGGTCAAAGACCCACGGAAAGGATGGCCCCCACATAGGGAGGGACAACAATTGAAAACTACTGATGTAGCTTGTTTTCTGCTGCTCCAGAGACTAGAATACAAGCCCGCAGAGTCCCATTATGAGAAAAGAGTTCCACCTAAATATTAGGAAGAATTGCTTGGCTGCGAGAGCTGCTTGGCTGTGGAATAAAGGTGGGAAGTGGTGGTTCTCTCCTTTCGAGGTCTTCGAACAGAGGCTGGATGGGCCTCTTTTCAGGAGGGGTGTAATTGTGCATGTCCGCATCGAAGAATGGGGTTGGATTGGATGATTCTTGCTCCAAGTCCAGGTTTCTTTGCTTGGACTTGCTCCAAGTCCAGGTTACTCCAAGTCCAGGTTTCTTTGAATCTACAAAAAACAAAAACAAGGTATTTGAAGGTGCGGATGTTTCTGCACACTTGGGGAGGACTTTTTGTATTGTTTCCATGTTTAAAAATGCCAGAAAATCATGCTGGATTTAAAAAAAAAACCTGATAGGGGGATTTGGGAACCGATAAGGGGCTCAGGGGCCACCAAAGCGAGGCCAGGGGCCACATGTGATCTGCAGCCTTCACTTTCTTCACCCGTGCCCTACATAAACTGTGATTGCATCCCAAAATTATCCCAACGCTCCATTCGCTCTTCAAGACAACCCCCAGAGGCAAGCCATCTTTGCAAAGGACCCAGAGATCCCGAGGTGCAAATGTTTCATCCCAAGGTTGGTGGAACAACTAAAACAGAAGCCATTTCCACACTACACTCTGATAGGGCGATTATTCCACTTTCAACATCCTATGGAATCCTGGGGTTTGCAGTTTCGGGAGGGGCCACATGGCCCCTCCCGAAACTGCAAACCCCAGGATTCCATAGGATGTTGAAAGTGGAATAATCACCCTATCAGAGCGTAGCGTGGAAATGGTCAGAGACTGCCAATATACATTTATAATTACAAATACTTTTATTTGTCAGTGCCTTTAAGGGAGCAGATATCTTCGATCACCAAAAAAAAATTAAAAGCCTGAAGAGATTTATGTTCTATTGCAAAAGCGTCTGTTACTCAAACAGAACTTTAAGCCTTATCACGCTACTTTATACTGTTATAGCACTATTATTTTGCTTTAACTGCCATCACAACATTCTGTGGAATTTGAGGGTTTGTGGTTTACTGAGTCCCAAGAGCTGCCTAGCTGGGAATTCTCAATGCCCCTCCCTAAACTGCAAATCCCAAGATTCCATAGGATTGCTGGCATATCAGTTAAAGTAGAATAATAGTGCTATAACAGTATAGCGTGATAAGGCAATTTGTGGATTTCCCCCTGAACGTTGGGGTGCGTATTAGAACGAGGTATGTATACATTGCAGGAATGCTTGCATTTTTTAAGAAAGGGAACATCCAGAAGTTCTCCCAAGGTAGTTTAAAAAGCCCCTCCGTACAACCCTGAAGCATCTTTACGTTCCCACCGTGAAGCTGAGTGAAAGAAAGCGGGCTCGCTCCATTCTTGCAAATGTGTTTAATAAAAGTGGATTCTTCCCACTTGGGCCATTTCCGCACTGGACCATTCCAGTGCTATTAGTCCACTTTCAAACTGCAAACCCCGGGATTCCATAGGATGTTGAAAGTGGAATAATAGCACTGTAACAGTCTAGTGCAGAAATGGCCTTGGTCTCACAAACGATAATACGGCTGGCTCAACAGTATTCTCATCATTTGTGAGACCGAGGCCATTTCTGCAATAGACTGTTACAGTGCTATTATTCCACTTTCACTTGTGGATCCAGAAGAAAAAGTTTAAAAAATGTGCTGTGACACTTCAGAAGCATGCGGGCACAGGGAGTGAATTCCCTAATGCTTTTATGTGAACGAAAGGGGTGGTTAAGAATTAACCTGCATCTAGAAAGGAAGCTTTTCTGCCATCCACTACAGAAAATCAAGCGAGAAAGCACCAAGCGCTCTGCACCTTGCTCTGTGACCCGTTGCAGGTGAGCACTTGATTGTTAGGTTTTTCTCTTGGGAAAGTTTGCACCTCATTACCTTCTGGTATGAGATGAACTCTGTTTTAGGGTGATCAGACACAAACCTCCTATGCATCTTATTTGCCCGGGAGTGGGAATCTGAGCACTGAGCCAGGGTAGTGTAGTGGTTCGATTAGGTCCCTGAGAGACCAGGGTTCAAATCCTCACTCAGGCCATTTCTGCACTAGACTGTTATAGCGCTCTGATTCCACTTTCAACATCCTATGGAATCCTGGAGTTTGCAGTTTCGGGAGGGGCCAGCCGGCCCCTCCCGAAACTGCAAACTCCAGGATTCCATAGGATGTTGAAAGTGGAATCAGAGCGCTATAACAGTCTAGTGCGGAAAACAGGTCAGTCTTGGAAACCCTCTGGATGATCTTCAGCCAATCACACTCTCTCGGTCATTGAGGAAGGCAATGGCAAACCTCATCTGAATAAATCTTGCCACGAAACCTCTAGGAGAGAGTTGCCGTGAGTCCACTGGAGGACGGGCCCTCCCCAAACTGCAAACCCCAGGATTCCGTAGGATGTTGCAAGTAGAATAATAGCGCTATAACCGTCTAGTGCAGAAATGGCCACGTTAACAGCAACAAGAGCATGCACTCTTTGCCAGTATAAGAAGGTGGTTGTTGTGGGTTACCGTAATTGCCAGCGTTCAAGATGCAGCCGTGTATAAGATGCACCCCATTGATACACTGGCAAATACTATTTCCTGGCGTATAAGACGCATTGGTGTATAAGACGCACCCCATTTTCAAACAGTATGTTTTGGGGGAAAAGGTGAATCTTATCCACCAGCAAATACAGTATGTACCTTCAAGTCATTTCTGACTTTTGACAACCCTAAAGTGACCCTATCACAGGGTTTTCTGGGGTTGAGTGTGAGATGCCCAAGGTCACCCAGCGGGCTTTAATGCCTGAGTGGGAAGTCAAACTCTGGTCTCCAGGGTTTTAGTCCAATGCTCAAACCAATACAACACGGTGGCCCTCTACACTTACTAAAATTCCTTCTTCTGCATGATAGAAGAATACATCCCCCTTTGCGTCAACCGCAACTTCTCAAAGGCCGGAATCTCATTGGTGTCCCATGCAGGCATTAAATTGCGCTTTGCTTGTAGAGTGGGATGCCGAGGACAAAGCACAACAGCTGGATGCAGCTGATGTAACGGAAGCGGCCTCTGAATATGGAATCACTGAGCATCCAGCAGTGCTTTAATGTTCAGAGAACAGGGCGCACACGTGTATTGCGTACGACTCGCGATGACACTACACGCACTGGCCTGCAGTGTGCATTTGTTGCACTGTGTTGCTATCCGATATAGGGAAAGAAGAATGCTAACTCCACCCGCGGATATTTACGCTACACCGGCGTGATGTTGACTCTCGACCGACATCCCTTTTTCCTGCCGTTGCTTTGCTGTGTGCCTTCAAGCCCATTTCCACACTGGCCTGTTATAGTGCTATTATTCCACTTTCAATGTGCTAAGGAGTCCTGGGGTTTGCAGTTTACTCCATAGGACATTGAAAGTGGAATAATAGTATTACAACAGGCTAGTGCGGAAATGGCCCAAGTCATGTCTGACTTTTTCTTGGCAGAATTTGTTCAGGGCGTTTGCCCTTGCCTCCCTCTGAGGCTGAGAAAGTGTGACTTGCCCAAGGTCATGGCAGAGTGGGGATCTGAACCCTGCTCTCCCAGTGTCCTAGTCCAACCACTATACCATGCTGGCTTTGCCCCTGCTTTACTCTTTCGTATCCAAAATACTTTCACTTTTCCTTTTTTTCAATTTACAATTTACCTTATCCACTTGTCTTTTCATTTCCAGTGGAAACCGGATTAGTCTATTTCATGATCCCTAAGACTGGCTATTTTTATAACCCAATCTAATCTTATTGTCCTTTTCCATTCAGCACACTGCATCCATTTATTGGACCACTGTAAAATAACCAACTTTTCAACCAGCGTTTAACAGCTACTCGATCTGCATTTCACAGCCACTTGATCTACAGGAATTAGTCGGCAAAGCTTTTCACAGCCTGGAAATAAGCACGATCACCTGCTAACGGCTGCCAATCAAACCGCCATTAACTGCACAGCTATATAGATCACTTGAAAAGTTGGCAACACTACATATATACAATTGTGAAAACACAGTTAGGTACTCCTTCATTAAGCACGGCAGTTCTTGGAGAAGGAAGCATCTTATTTCTGGAAATGCTAGAACGTTGATATTTTCACTATACCAGGGAAATAAAAAAAGGCACAATTGAGAAGAGCGTAGCTTAAAAGGAGCACGGTTTAGGACTGGAGAGCTACATGCAGATAATTTTTGTTTATTTGTTGAGTTAATGTCTGCTTTCAAGGGATTGCAAGGAGACTCATGGGATCCTCTTTCCTGTGCTCATCCTCTCAACAACCCTGCAAGGTAGGTCAGGCTGAGTGTGGCCGGCCTTAGGTGGCCCAGAGGGCATCTCAGTCAAGTGGAGATTTGGATCCACATGTCCTCAGTCCAGTACAACATTGGCCATTTCCGTACTGGACTGTTATACTGCTACGATTCCACTTTCAACCTCCTATGGAATCCTGGAGTTTGCAGTTTAGGGAGGGGCATCAAAGGCCTCAAACCCCAGGATTCCATAGGAGGTTGACAGTGGAATCATAGCGCTATAACAGCCTAGTGCGGAAATGGCCTCTCTTGTCCCATGTAGATTGAATTTGAGAAGTTTAAAGCAGCTATTTGAAAGAGGCTGGCACAAATACGCACGCTCGTATATGCAGGTGTGCTCATCCAGGAACCATGATAGACCGATGTGCCCTATCAAGTATAGGGGGATGTATCACAGAAAGACGGAGAGGGCCTTCTTGGTGACTGATCCCAGGGTCTGGAAGTCCCTCCCTGGAGAAGTTGTCTTTGCTTCCTTCTCTCAGCAACGGAACACCTTCCAGTTCTAGCAGCCGTTCAGGAACTGACTTTCAAGGACTTTTACTAGATTTCCATTTCCGTTTGTTTGTTTTTTTTAAATCTTACCTGGATTTGTTTTAAAAGCATTGTAATTCTATTGTTTAATGGCATTCTAACAATTGTTCAAAACACGTTTGCATTTATGCCCTTGGTGTGTTCCTTTATCTTCCCTTGTTTTAATTTCTATCTGCTGCCTTGAGTCCCAAATTTGGGGAAAAGATGGGATGCACCTGATTTAAAAAGAAGAAATAAAGACTAACTGGTGTCTGAGTAGATTCATCATCCTCAGTGGTTTTGTGCAGGAATTTTAGACACTTTTAAAAATATTTGTACTCGTCTAGTTAATGTTTTCAGTGTTTTTACTTCCCCTGGTGAACTGAGAGGTGATACACAAATGCCTTAAATAAATGCATTTTAAAAAATAAACGCTCAGGACCCCAAAATATCTCCACCTACAGAAGAGGTAAGGTTTCAGGGTGTGGGAAAACCTTCTGTGGATTGGAAACAACTGCTGGTAACTTAAGGCTCGCTGTAGTCTTATTTCAGACTTAGACCATTTCCGCACTGGACTGGTATAGCGCTATGATTCCACTTGCAACCTCCTATGGCATCCTGGGGCTTGCAGTCCAGGGAGGGGCCGGCCGGCCCCTCCCTGAACTGCAAGCCCCAGGATGCCATAGGAGGTTGCAAGTGGAATCATAGCGCTATAACAGTACAGTGCGGAAATGGCGCAAGAAAGCAAGTATTCCTACTCTATGCTCAGAACAGTTATTTCCTTTTTCTTGATGCCGCTGCCACGTTCCAAGCAACCTTGTGGATTTTCAGAGGGACTGAAAAGGACTCGGAAGAGATCATTTTAGGGGGGAAAACTGACTCTCCCAAGACCGTTCCCTGAATCCATAGCTGCGCAGAATTTGAACCCCGGTCCGGCTCTACAACGCAAACCCCAAATCCCTTTAAGACGATTTTCCGAACACCGGAACTAAAGCCTTGTTTCATGGGCTCGTCATCAACAATGCCTTGTATCATGGGCTCAGGAACATAATAAATTAAAATAACATTCAAGTCTCAGAACAATATGGACTTTTGAATAAGTTGGTAGAGATATTTGTCATGTACGCATGAAGTCTGGTTTTATTATATTGCAGACATGTTACATGGCATGTTTAAAACTGCAGCTGTTTTTAAAGAAAAAGACCAAGATTTTTTAAAAAACAAACCATTATAAGCAAGATCTTTAAAACAGACGGGGGGAGGGTGGAGGAGTCCATGCCCAGTTCTGGATCGATGTAAATCCTTCCTTTCCCCAGTAAAGTTCCACTTTTAAAATCAAAGCGCAAGGGGAAAAAGTCCCCAAACTTTCTACTTTTCCATTGCAAACAACCGGACAGCTAATGCAGCCGCAGCAAACTTTCCTTTTCTCTCCGTCCTCCTTCCTTTCTTTTTTTTTGCAAACGAGGCGCCCAGATATCCACTCCGTTCCACTGACCCAGGAGAATCCCGGCGTCCCGGTTTTCCTAAGCACCTTAATCGCAACTGGCACGAGCCTCGCCCAATGAAACACCGCAAAGCGTCAACCTTGCGTTCGCTCGGCAACCCCGGCCAATGATCGTCGTCGGAGCGCAACGTCCCGCCTTCCGTGGAAAATATCGGCACCTGTCCGGCGGCCATCTTGAGTGTGGCACAAAAGCGTGTCGGCCTGGAGGCGCCTTCTTCTCGCTTCCTGGGGTGTCACTCCGTATTCCAGACGCGCAGGAGGGTATCTCGGGGCACGGAGGGATCGGCTGGGGCGAATTTGGCCGGTTAGCGGCTGTGGGTGCTTGGTGAAACCGAGTGGTATTCCGACCAAGAGCTCCCAGCGCCATCTTAAGTGTGGCAAGTCCGCCTTGCCTTCCATGCCCGGTCGCCTCCATTGGGTATTTTCAGCCCGGACTGGCAAACGCAATTTTTTTTTTTTTTGGCCCTTATGCATCCCTCTGGCCTGGGATGGAGGCTCAAAACTTCCCCCCTCCTGACTTATGCAAACTTTTGCTAATTTTGCAAACACCAACAAAAGCACACGGGGGTTCATTTAGCTGAAATAACATTTTAATTCTACTTAACATTTTTCAGGGGAAAGGATGTTGGGGGAAAAAAAAGATTTTCCTTCCCGAAATTGCAAGGTTTTCATCCTCTCTTTGGAAAGGACGTGCCTCCTTTCTTGCAAATCCCATTGCAAGGGATGGCGGGGGAGAAGTCTGCAACATTTGCAAAAGTTTAAGTGGCAAAATCGAGTCTCAATTTAGCTTTTATTTAAAAAAAAATGGTTTGGAGGTCGAAGGGAGGCGGAGCAGATTTTGCGAGTGCTTCTACCGGAATACGAGGTCTGTCGGGCGCGGAGGGTGGCTTTGCTTTCTGATCTGGACTAACAGCAAAAAGAAGGGGGGGGGGAACTTTGCTCGAATTTCCCGGTCTCCTCCCGCCCAAAATCCAGAAGATCCGAAACTTTCTCCCCCTCTTTTTTTTTTTTTTAAAGTGAAGTTTTGCGTTCCCGCGACCTGATTCGCTTGGAAGCGGCTGTTTCAAAAAGGCGGCGAGAACCCTCCCCGCCGTTGGACTCAGAGCGAGGCGGCGGGGTCTTGGGGTGGCGGGGGGGGGTGGATCGCACCCGGGCCCGCCGGCTTCCCCAGCGCGCCCCCTGCCCGCCGTTCCCCGGACGCACAAAAGGGGGCATTCCCACGTGCCAGCGGCGCCCCCGCTGGAAAGCACGCGAGGGGGCGGCGACGGGGGCGAACGGGCGCTCTCAAGACGCGATCCTGCGGGCCCGCGCACCGGGCGCCCGCCCCGCCGGGAGGGCTTTCCCCGCGCCCCGGCCGCCGCAGCAGCAGACGCGCGTGTGCCGGTGGCCTGTACGGAAAGACCCCCCCCCCCCGCTTTCGGGGCTGCTTTCCTCCCGCGCCCGCGCTGCCTCCCCTGCAAGGCCAGCCTGCCAAAAAGTCCCGCCGCTCCCGAGCGCGACGCGCCCAAGCGGAGCGACTCCGGAGGCAGGGCGGGAACGCCTCCCGCTCAGCGGGGCTGAAAACGGTTTCAAAGCAGCTCGGCCACTTAGACGTCGTCGCGGACGGGGCGGAAAGGAAAAAAGAAGCAGCGAGTGGGGGGGGGCGCACACAGCAAGCGCAGGGCTCGCCGCCTCTTCCCCGCCTTCCCCCCCGGCCCCCGGTCCCCGCCTCCCGGGCTGCCTCTCGACAATCCCCCCCAACGCCACCGCCACCCCAGTTTCTGGCGCATGCGCCTTTGCCCCACGCAGCCCCCTCCCCGCGCGCCCCAACTGGAAGCAGAAGGAGGCGGCTCCCGTGGGTGTTCCTGCCCCCTTTTTGCAACGCGGGCTTCGCGGCGCCCCTCCCTCTCCGCGCCTGTGCGTGTGTGTGTGTGTGTGTGTGTGCGTCTGTTCTGCAAAAAGCCTCCTGCCTCCCCCCCCCCCCCTCCTTAGGCTCGGCTGAGGCCAGGCCTAAACTCATCGCAGCGGTGACCGCGCGGGCAGCGGCGCGCGCGCCCGAAGCCCACCCTTTGCTACCGCTTTAAGCAGCCTTGCCCATTGTTTGCGCCGCGGCCAATCCCCGCGCCCGCCTTCCCCCGGGCCGCCCAATCCGAGCCGCGCAGGGGAGTGAGCGCGCCGCCCACTAATCTATATTAAAGGTAGTGGCGCCGCGTGAGCTTCCCACTGGCTCCGTCCAAAGCCATCTTTGCATTGTTCCGACCTTTCGCTTCTGTCCTTTTTTTTTTTTTGTATTTAACTCCAGAGGACGAGGATCGAACTCCGGCTCCCGGGAGGCTTTTTTGCATTATTATTATTACTGTTGTTACTACTACTATTATTGTTATTATTTTCCTCCCCTCTTTTCGGCGCGCACGTCGTTCTTCCGCTCTCTCTCCCTCCTCGGCCGCCCGCCTTTGGACCTGTACGACGTTCCTAGAGGTGGTTTTGTCTTTTGGGTAGGGGGAGTTTATTTTTCTATTCCTAGGCCTGTTTTATAGGTGTATATATTTATACGTGTACTCCGTCTCCTCCGCGCACACGCAAACTCCAGCCATGTCAGACACAGCCGTGGACACCAGCTCCGAGATCTCCACCAAGGTAAGGCGCTCGATTTTCCCGCTGCCTCCCCGTCCCCGTCCCCTCCCGCGAGGCCAGCCGGTCCCCCTCTCCCCCTCCCCGAAGCCCCGTCTTCTCTCCGGCTCCCCCGGCCGCGCTCGCTCGGCTTCCCTCGCCCGCCTTTGTTCGCAGCCGCGCTCCGCGGGAGAGGCGGCCGGCTCTTCGGAACGAGCTCGCCAGAAAGGAGGCTTCGGATGCCGCCTCCTTTCGGTGCCCGGGCCCCGAGGGGGCGGCCGGGTGGTGCGTGTGGGGGACCGGGACCTTTCCTCCCCTCCGGGGGTTTTTGCGCCCCCTTTTTGACGTGGAAGGGGCTCCCTCCCGGCCGCCGCCGCCGCCGCTGCTTTCCGGGGCCGCTGCGCCTGCCGCCGCCTGGCACCCCCGGGCGGTTGCGCGGAGCTCCCATTCAAAGCGCGTTTCGCGGGGTTTGACAGACGCATAAAACTTCAGAGCAATCCTTGCCGCGCGCGCGCGCGTGTGGGTGTTTTTGCAAGTGCGGGGAAAAAGGGAAGGAGGGAGCAGGAAGAGATTGGGGGGGGATAAAACGCAGCCTGGCGGAAAAGGACCCGCCGCGCCAGACGGTTGTAAGAGAATTACGAGCTTCGGGGTTTTGTTTTTTTTGCTTTTCCTTCTCCCTTTTCCGGACTGAATTTCCACCTGAAACCGAAACGGCGCGCCGCCGCCGCCGCTTCTCCTTCGCCTTTTTAGCCCCTCCGCCGGGTTTCTCTTCCCTCCTTTGTGGTGCCTTCCGACGCACTTTCGATGGAAGTTGAGAGAGTGTGTGTGTGTGTGTGTGTGTCTCTCTGCGCGCGCGCCCATCCGCGCGCCCGCTCCTCCTTTTCCCCGGGAGCGCCCCCCCCCCCGATCTCGGCTTTAATTTGGTTTTGCTAATTGCACGGAAATAACTTTACGACCCCCGGTGGCTTGTGATACAAAAAAAAAAAAGCCACAAAAGAAATCGGAAGCGGCTTTATTTGGGATGGGAGGGGGGTGGGGAGAGGAAGGGGAATTGTTGCGAAGGGAGCGGGGAAGCGCGGGGGGAACTTTCCTACTTTGATGGGAAACGATCGCAGCCCCGGGCCAAATGTTTTGCGGCCATCCGGCGCGGGAAGGCGGGGGGGGGTCTTTGTTTTAACCAGGCGGCGGAGCGGAGCGCGTCGCGCCGGCGGGGGCCCCTTTCGCGTGGCGTCTCAGCCCCCCCCGCCCATCCGGGTTGCCCCCCTTCTGTATTTTTTACCTTTTTCCTTCTTCCTTGGGTTCGGGGACAGTTCGCGGAAGGAGGGATCCTTCCCGCCCCGCCGAAAAGAAGAGTCGTTTCTTTCCGACAAGGGCTTCGGATCCGGATCCAGAGATCCAGGATTTTTCTCTAAAGATTCTGGAAGCCGGCGACCGCGCTCTCGCACCCCCGCCGCCTCCGAGAGGAAACTTGGGGGAGTCGCTTTCCCCCTCGTGGGGCGCGGAGGAGGGAGAGCGAGGCCGCCCGGGGCTTGGCGGCGGAACCCACGCGCCCGAGTGGGAGGATGGGCGGGGAGGAGTGGGAACCGGCGCGGGGCGGGGAGGGCGGGGGTGTTTTCCTCGCCCCCGCCGTCCCCTTGGAAGCAAGCGAGGACGGACGGCGCAGGTTCTTTCCCTCTGCTCTCCGGCCCCCTCCCCACCGTGGTCCGGATTCGCCCCGACGGCCGCGGGCGACAGTGTGACAGGAGCGCCGGATGTGCTGCGCCCAGGCACCAGCGCCGCCGCCGCCGCCCCCCGGCCGAGGCGAAGACCAGGGTCGGCGGGGGAGGAGGCATTGTTTGTGTCCCCCTCCCCGGTTCGGGCATTTCCTCCTCCTCCTCCTCCACGATTGCGGAGGCGCAGACGAGGGCCGTCCCCCGTGTGCCCGGACTAATCCTCACCGCCCGGTCGCAGCCTCGGGGAGCGGAGGGAGGGCGCTTGGCGGCGCCGCCGCGCGACCTCTCCTTTTCCCGAGCGGCCGCTTCCTGGGCGGCGGGGCGGCTCGGAAGGGGGGACGCGAGCGCCGTGCGGCTCGGCTCGGGCCGAGAAGGGCGCCCCCTCCCCGGCCTCCGGCGGCCGGCCCCGGGGCGCTTCCTGCGCGGCCGCCCGCCCGCCCGCCGGCCGCCTCTCTCTCCTCGCCGCTTTTACTCCCGCGCCGTCCGGGCGCCCCGGTCTTAATTTCTCCGGAGGACCTCGCGTTCGTAACCCGACGATCCTCGCGGACTCCTGTCTCGGGGAAATCCGCCACCCGCATGCCCTGGAAATGGTTTTCCCCGCCGCCCGTAATTCGGATTAAAGACTTGGGTGCCGTATGGCGGTATCGAGAGTGCGGCGGCTTCAGTGCTTCCCTTCTCGGGGGAGGAAGAGCGGCGGCGGCGGCGGCGGCGGCGGCTGTGCGCGTGAAGCCCGCCCGCACCCCCGGACCCCGGTTTTCTCCCCCGCGGAGGGGGCAGGGTCGCAACCCGTGGGGGGCCAGAGGAGGCGGGGATTGGGAGCGGTTGCACCCCCGGGGGAGAGGACGCAGCGCCTCTTCGAGGCTCCCCCCAGTGTGAAAGCCTCGAGACCACCCCCGTCTCTTCGGGGGCTTGCTTCCTACCTATGGGAGCCCGGCTTTGTGAATGTGACCTTTTTTGAACTCGAGATCCCGACGGTGGTGGGGGGGGGGGGACGTTGCAGACGCCCACTTTATTTCCAGGGCTGGAGCTGTTTGCTCTCCTTTCTCTGCGGCACCAGGGCATTCAAATGCCCGAGGGTAGAATGCTATCCGGATTTATTTCCCAGGCGGGCGGTGGCTTCTCCTCTCCAGCGCCCCCCAGGCTGTCTGCGGCCGCAGTAAACAGCCAGCCAGCCAGCCGGAGCGCCCCACCACGTGCCGCGCCTCTGTTCTCGCTTTCTCTCCAGCCCGCGCGGGGCCTCTTGGGAATCGTAGTCCGCTCTCGGCTCGCGCCCTTTCCTTTACTCCTCCCTAGAGCGGGATCTTTGCGGCCGTTCCGCCCGGGCGGGAGAGAAGTAAACTGCGCTTCCCGGCATGTCGCGGGAGTTCGGTGGCTGCCGGCCAATAGGAGTGGCGCTCGCTGTGGCGCGCAGGTTTAAAATGGCTCGGAGCGCATGGCAGCGTCGCCGGCAAGGGCTGGTCAGCTCAGGCGCCCCCTGCAGGTGGGAGGGTTTTTTTTTTTAAAAAAAACACAGGCTTAATTAAAAAGGAGGCTTCAAGCGCAGTTGCCTGGATAATTAGAGGTTTCTCTGTAGATGTAGTTGGTAGCATGTGTTTGTTTCTGCACTTGGAAAGCCTTGCAATTTAAGATGTACATATTTTCCATTAATGTAATTGGTGCTGGGTTAGCCTTGGCACCGGGCTGAAAAATGTGGAATACTTAGCTTAGCCCATTTGGCTTTATTGTAGGCCGTTTTATTGCCCACATGGCGTTCTTGTAGGCTTCTTTTGCTTACATTTCCTTTGCAAAGTGCCTTGTGTGTTGATGTTGCTGTATATTGCTATTAATAAAATATGTGTTGCTTAAGAGAATCTACAGATTTTTTTTTCGTTGATGGTGCTGCATGTTACACTAAGTGGTCTTGTAGTGTGTCTCACAGCATTGTTTTTTTCCCCCCTAAAAATTCAAAATGGGTCTTAACGCTTACCGTAACATAGTTCTGTTGAATCTTCAAGTATCCAGACTCCCTGATCAAACTGCCGAAAGTTTAAGCGTGGAGTTAAAACTTGGTATTGTTTTGATCTGGAGCCTGTGATAGAGGGATAGGTTCTCTGGAGAAATGGAAAAATCTAATGCTTGTGGCCGTTGCTCTGTACAGACTGGCCTTGTCTGATAATTCAGTTGACCTGAAATGCTCTAAGCCCTTAGAGCAAGGTATCTGAGTTGACGAAATTAAATTCTTCATTGCTGAAAAGGCTCTAGCTAGCTTCTTGTTCTTTGGCCAGTTCGGAGTTGATTTTTAGGAGCACCGTCTTGGAATTGCGCCTTAACACTCACTTACCCTAATACGTGTGAAAGACAGAATTGCCTCACAAAGTCACTCAAGTTGCAATGGTGTCACAATGCTGCTAGCTTTGGTGAAAAGACAGCAAATCAGATTTTTTTTTAAAACAACCCATAGACTCGCTTGATTCCCTGCTCCATAGCTTTCAGCAACAGGTGCACTTGCAATAGTTCTGGAGAGAGAGAGACACTTAGGAGAAGAAATCTGGCTGTTCTGTGAGCGATGGAGTCAGAGTTCGTTAATCCGTTCCTGATTTACCCAGAAGCCTCTGCTCTCTTGAGAGGCTTAAGCAATCCACCCTTGCGTTGGACTTGCAATACCGGAGGGAATAATCTGGAGTTTAGTCTAATCCAAATAAGAGAGAGAGAGCGTGTGTGAGAGAGGGAGCATTGTTGAGTGTGGTGCATTTCTTATGTATGGAGGAGCTGCACGCCCAGGGGTGCCTTTTTTTTTTTAAATGGCCAAGCTTTATGGAAAAGGGAGGTGAAGGATATAGTGACTGGAAAGGGCAGAGCCGTAAGGATGGCAGCCTGGCGTCGCCCCCAGACGAGAAGGCAGCGCTGCCAAGATACTCTGAGACACACTAGCCTTTTAACGGGCCTGCCTCTCAGCTTGTCACTGTGCCAGGGTGTGAAGAGTCCTCCCTTTCAGGTGAGGGAGTGGGGAAGTTCCTGGCAGGCCTAGGAAAGGTAACCCGTTTGGACCACAGCTGCCAGAATACTGCATGGGTGGAGAGTGTTGCTCTTTTTTGTTTGGGCCTCTTAGCAGACTGGCAGCTGTTTCTTTTGCACTCAAAGCATTTCCACACTAGCCTGTTATAGCGCGATGATTGCACTTTCAACATCCTCTGGAATCCTGGGGTTTGCAGTTTCCGGAGGGGCCGGGTGGCCCCTCCGGAAACTGCAAACCCCAGGATTCCAGAGGATGTTGAAAATGCAATCATCGTGCTATAACAGGCTAGTGCGGAAGTCGTTTTACCCTCAAAGAGCAGTTAAACAGCATTGGAGCGAACGACTGCTCTCCTTGAAGAAAGAACCGCCAAACATTTTGTGCTGCTTGTAGTGTTAGCTTGATTTCTTTTTTTTAAAAGTGAGTGGAATAGTGGTTTGAGCATTGAACTACGACCCTGGAGACCAGGGTTTGATTCTCTCCCCAGCCATGGAAAGCCACTGGGTGACCTTGGGTGTTTCACACACTCTCAGCCCCAGAAAACACCGCAATAGGTTCACCTTGAGGTCACCATAAGTCAGGAATGAAGGCACACAATAGCAACTAAACCAGGGCCTCTAATTGACCTTTTGTTGGGGAAGGAAGGACTCCAAAATGGGTAAGGGAGACAGATCTACTGTGTCTTGAATACACTGCCTAATCTAATAAATTTCGGAGCTGTGGAGGAAGCTTGACCTGCAGAGGGGAACCTTGTGGGGAGCCAGCTTTTCCATCGGAGAATTGGGAGGTTTTAAAGCATGCTTGTCAAACATCAGATGTTCTGAGCCAGAGCCTGATTTTGCGGGTTGGGGGAGAGCGAAGACATAGCTTGCTTTTTAACTAGTCAGGCTTTCAGCATTCAAGCTGTTCCAGACGTGGGTGGGTGGGAAAAACTGAACTCAATTCCCAACCTTTGCCGAACTGCTGTTGCTGCGATGTTCTTGTTGGTGTTTTTATCTTCCAACTTTCCTTGGTGGCTGGGAGGGTGGGGTGAGGAGTAAAGGAAGATTCCAGTTTCCCAAGAAGAACACTGGATGCTCTTGGAGGCTGAGATGTTCCAGTGAGTCACTGGTTTATTTCTGTCCCTTTTAAGGACTTGAAAGAGAAGAAGGAAGTTGTGGAAGAGACAGAAAATGGCAGGGATGCACCAGCCAACGGCAATGCTGTAAGTACCTCTGTCAGGGTCAGCAGGTGAACTGGGGGGGGGGGTCTTTCCGTTGCCACCTTCCCCAACCTGGCATCCTCTGGTCGCTGGGACTGCTGTTCCCACCATGCCCAGCCAGCAATGAGGGTTGCAGTCTAGGCTTGGTGCATGCCAGTTACCCTCCCACTGAACTTCAGCCTTCCCAATGCCTCTGCCTTGTGTTTTTTGGCAAGTAATGTCCAAATTCTCCTCCTGAAACCAAAGTTTAAAATCATATTGGTAGGAAGGTGAATGAGAACCTAGTGGAAGGGAAGAGGGAGTTGAAGGGTTTTATTGAGAGAACACGGGAGTGTGCTGGAAACACTGAACAGCCAAACACGACTGACCGGAATGCTTGGCATGCCAGCAGAGTTGAAAACAAAAGAGCAGCAACAGGAGTAAACCAGAGGCAGAAGAAGGCTGTTTACCGGAATTGGGGTCTTCAGTGATTACTGCTGGCTCTTAGTCTGTACTTTCCTGCCCCCCCCCCCCATGATACAGATGCAACCCCCTACCTTTGCAACAACCCTGTTTTGGTTGCCCTGGCTGTTTGTCCTATTGAATTTCTAGGAATTTGATAAGTGGTTATGTATTTATTGATAACGTCAGTTTCACTCAACCTGTTCTGGTTGGGACTGATGGCCTTTTTGATATCAAATAACCTGCAACGCAAATGGAAAAGTTAGCTATTTCTTCAGAGTTTTTAAAAAATGCCTAGATCAGGATTTTTTTTTCTTGTCCTAGAGTTTTCTAGTTGGTATCATTCCAGGTGTGGTGGATTTGGAAAGTGGGAGTTCTAAAAAAGTAACCTTTTTAAACTGCCTACAACTACAGAATCCCTAGGATGTGAATGTTTGTGGGAGCCAGCTTGTCGTTCCCTTTTAAGTAAACAACATTGTGTGTTTGTGTGTGTTGGAATGGGTAGTAATGTGCTTAAAAATACAGGGATTGCGCCCTCTAGTTTCCCTGTAAGGCTAAGTCTCAGCTGGTCTTGGGAGCGCATTTTTAAGTGTGTCTTGTTTTTGCCAAGGAGAACGAGGAAAACGGGGAGCAGGAAGCAGACAACGAGGTAGATGAAGAAGAAGAAGAAGTCGGTGATGATGAGGAGGATGAGGAAGAAGGTGACGGTAATTTTCCTTTTTTATTATTATTATTATTATTTATATGTGCCCACACCACTGCCCTCTTGTTCTTTGCTGTGTAGGGAAAAGACCCCCAGATCTCCTTGTGACTTTGCAGAGGGCGCTGGCTCCCCCTAGTGGCCGTGAATGACTCATGCACCGTGAAGCAAGAGTTTGTTGCCTTTTCAGCTGGTTTCCCCTTGAGCGTGTTGTGTTAGTGGCACCGCTCTTTTATGTATGAAAAAGGGTAAAAGGGTTCAGTTGTTGCTCCTGGCCCCCCCCCCCCTTTGGGCAAACCGTGGTACCAAACCCTGAGGCTAAGCTAAAATGATCTGGTTTGCAAAGCTAGTTTTCATTTGCCCGGTAGGCAAGACAGCATTGGGAAACGGCTCGAGCAGGCATTATTTTGTTCTCAGCTGGTGTCTTAGCTGTTGTGGCTCGAGCACGCGTTGTTTTCTTCTCAGCTGGTGTCTTAGCTGTTGCCACTACCACCTTGTGAGGTGTAGATGGGGCTGAAACTTAGTAACCGCGCTAAGTTTATACAGCTAAAAGTTTTAGGGCTGGGAGTGGACATTTCTTGATTACTGCCAGTACTTTTACATTTACTGCAGGTGCCCAGATATTTTTCTCTTCTGGTGCTGAGGAGTGAGGGATAACTTCTTAAACCTTCTACTTGCTTTCCCATTGGGTTTAATTGTGAAGGAGGCTCTTTTATGTTGCATTGTAGGTGAACCCTGGTATATTTCCCGTGTGACAGTTTAAAACCATTTAATTCCTTAACTGTTCCCACTAGCTACTGGCAAAATGCTTCCTCTCATTCTGATGACCAAGCTGAAAAGGTTGAAAGGAAGATGATACTTTCAGGTTCCTGTAAACTGATGTGACTTCTCCCAAAGCTCTGAATTAGGACCTTGATTCAAGATGTCCTCTAATGCTAGGGTCAAAACCTGCAAAATAACTTCTGGGCAGGGAAATAAGTGCAAATTTTTATGCTAGCTTTTTCCCCCACTGTGTTGTTTTTTGTCATGCATGTATGTGATGCTGGTGGTAAGTTTGGCATGAAACCTTCTGGTGCTGTGAACTTGCATTTTTGAACACCTGTGGAGCCCATGTGGCTCATTTACTTCTGCCTCTTCCACTTAAAGCTGTCCTTGGCCAGCCTTCATCATAAACAAGGAGAAGCAGGCAAGATTGACAGCCGTTTTTCTTCCTGATACGCCAATCTCTTGTCAATGGCATCTCCAGAGAGCTCTCTGGTGGCATTGACCTGTTGAATCCCTTCCAAAGTGCAGAAAAAGAATGCAGTGTGCATGGTTTAATATCAGAAAAGGAGCAAACCTTTTTAGGGAGATAACTTGCTTGTGATTACAAAACAGCTCGCGGTAACCAGAGAGCTTCCTATGGCATTCAGGCAGTTTTGCATAATCGGGCTTTTTTGGCTGGGTGGGGAGCGTTGCTGGGATACCGTGGCAATGGGAGGGAGTAGGGAGGCAAGCATGGGAACCATGGCGATAAGGAGCAACATCATCACGGTAGGATGTGGCAGGAACATTCTGCGATGCCAGTGGGGAAAGCTGTTCGGAAAGGAAGAGAAGAGATGGTGGCACTTGTCCTTGGCAGCTTAGGGGTTTAGGAGATCTTCTGTTCCTTTCCACACCTCACAATAAACGTCCATCATTGCAAGGAAAATCGTACATGTGCATATCTGGTACAGTTTCTCAGATATTCCCTTCCTCTTCCTGAATGAGTCTTTTATCTCAGTCGTTCTTTAGCAGCATGCATCTGGAGAGCGTTTTCTTTTCCTTCCTTGCTTGGAGATATGAGTAGGCGCTGTTTAACCCATGGAAATCTGGGAGCCCCAGAGGCTGGCCTCTGCCGGTCTTGCCTCAGCTTTTGTTTTCTCCTCCCTGCACTTAAAAAGTGGTGTGCAAGATAAACCAGAAGAGCAGTGTGCAAGCCACCTGCCAGAGCTAATCCTGCTCGAGCCAGTCCGCATCCCTTGAGGGGGAGGTGGAAGGGTGGTTTTTTTAATGTTCAGGTGACCCTAATCTTCCCACTGTGCCTCCCTACTTGTGGCTCACTGTGACAGTTTAAGCCAGATTACCGACCTAAACGTGGAGGGTTCAAATGGCCCCGGCTACTTATCCCATAGAGCTTAGGTGGCATCACACACACACACACACATAGCATTGCTGTTGCTTTTAAAGGACTTTGTGAGTCTCTCCCTCTGATTTGGCTCAGGTGTGTCCCCCAGTCCACTGGACTCTGACACCCCCTTGTCTGGGTCAAGTATATGCTTCATCCTGTCATTCTCTCACTCGGCGTTGAAGGATGCGGTCCGTTGGCAGAGCCTGTGCTCCTGCTGCAAGATAATTACAAAATGTCCTCAGAATTAATGAATTCTGGCTCTCATACCTCATTAAAGAGGGGCTCATAATGGAGGAGGGATGCAGAAGTAATCTGAGCGGTGCTGGTTCGCTAACACACACGAGGCCTTTCTCCAGTCCTTGTGTGTGTGGTGAATTTTGACCTCGCAAAAGGTGCTTATCCCAGCAACCCCCACGCTCTCCAGTCTTTTCCAGCCGCTAATTGTTTGTAGAGTCTCTGTGTCTTTAGTTAGAGGCGGTCACATGTAGTTTTTATTTAAAATTGTGGCATTGATTTATATCAGTGTAGTTCTTGGGATACGTCAGAGGGAACAGGCTTTAGCACAAGTAGAATGGCCTCCTTTCCCCACTGTGCATTTCTTAACAGGGATTTTTGATGGGATCTATACAGGAGGTTCTAGGAAATGCCATCCAAAAATGTTTGGATGTAGAGAACTCCTAACGCTGTAGCCAGTGTTACAGCAAAGCTGTATTAACATCCTTCTGCATCCACTTTGGAGGTGCGTTGACTTTTCTCTGGAAGAAAAGAAAAAAAAACCTAGAAGCAAGATGGAAACATAAATCAGATTTTCTGCAGAGAACACCTGCTACCCAATTCCATAATCAAGTTTTGTGGGAGGCAGCAGGGAACGTTACCAAAAAAAAAGCTGCTGACCTTCCATGCTCTGGAAATCTTGGTGTATTTTCCGGGGTTGCTTTGCCCCGAATGTACCCGCTTCAGCCATGGGAGACGGCTCGCATTCTCACGTCCGTCTTTTAGGGTTCCCGCAGAGACCTCTGGCCAACCGCTGTGGGGGGGAAAGGATATTGAACTCGAGGGGCCTTTAATCTGTCTGGGCTCGTGTTATGTTCTGGTGTAACGGGATTTTTGCACTCTTCTTGTCCGGCGCTTGTGTAGCCTTTCCCTCTCTCCTCAAGCGTCCCTTTTGTTCTCTCTCTTTTTGGTGCAGGCGAGGAAGAAGATGGGGACGAGGATGAGGAAGTGGAGGGCCCCACAGGCAAACGGGCAGCCGAGGACGACGAGGTGAGTGACGCGCCAGGGCCGAGGCTGGGGAGGAAGCGGTGGGCGTCAGGCTCACCAAAGCTTCTTTCTGCTGTGCCGCCCCCACCCCGGTGTGGGTTCTTTTAGGTCGGGTGCGGTCTTCAGGATATGATATGACCCCGTTCAACCTAAGAAAATACAGATTTTCCTCTTCTACAGATCCACTTTGTGGGGGGGGGGGAGGCCTTTCCTGGATCCCCACTTTCCTCAGCAAACGTGGGAAATTTCTCTTTTGGGAAGCGTGGCTCCCCTGGCGGCCCAGTTTGGCTCTCTGGTCACCGGCTTGTCCGTCCCCTGCTCTGGGTGCCCTTCCAGGCTACGCGGTGACGGTGCTGCGATTCCCCTTTAGCTGCGAGGGTGGCGTCCTGGGGCATCCTGGGGTTTGTAGTTTCACGAGGCGCTAGGGCACCGTGGCTGAGAATTCTAAAAAAGCCCTCCCCAAACTACCCATCCCAGGGTTCCGTAGGGCGCAGGTGCAGCAGTCACAGGGGAATCGTCGCTCTGTAAACGTGTGGTGTGGAAAGACCCTGGTTTCTTCTTCCACTCCGCCAAATGTTTTGGGGTTACAGTTCTCCCAGTACCGGCAGCAGGGGGGGGGGACCTCCCATGGCAAGAGTTTTTGTTGTTGAAGGACAATTTAGAGCATTTTCCCCCTCAAGAGATGCATTTGGCTGAACTCTTAGGGTGACTGTGAGGTGGTTGTTTTTTGTTAGGCTACTTGCCAATTTTCACCTCAAAACAAATTTTTAATAAAGCTTTCAATAAAGAAAAAGCTTCTAATAATGCTTGGATATATCTATATCTATATTTACATCTATCTGTATCTATATCTATGTCTATATCTGTATCTATATCTATCTATATCTATATATCTATATATATATCTATATCTAATCTATATATCTATATATCTATCTATATATATGTAAGATCTATATCTATCTATCTATCTATATATATGTATATCTATATCTATATATAAAGATCTATATCTATTTATCTATCTATATATCTATATATAGGTATATCTATATCTATATATAAAGATCTATATCTATCTATCTATCTATATATCTATCTATATATGTGTATATCTATATATAAAGATCTATATCTATATGTTTATCTATATATCTATCTATATATGTGTATATCTATATCTATATATAAAGATCTATATCTATCTATCTATCCATCCATCCATCCATCCATCCATCCAAGCATTATTAAAAGCTTTTTCTTTATTGAAAGCTGTATTAAAAATTTGTCACAGTCCAATATATCAGACCAATATATGTATGTATGCATGTATGTATGTATGTATATTGGACTGATATACTGCACTGTGACTCCTGGAATCCCCTGGCTAGCATAGAGGATTCTGGGAGTTGTAGTCTAATCCCACGCTCTTGTTTAAAACTGCTTCCTAGAATCAGAGAATCTTCAAAGTATTTTCCAGAAACGAACTGCGTAGGGTCCTGACTGCAGGCAGCGGTCTTCATGTAACGTCTGACAGCTGCCAACACTTTTCCTCGGGCCGCTCCGGGGAGAAAAGTTCGAGCAGGCGGAGGGAGGAGGATGCGGAAACAGACAGAAAACAAGGGGAGAGTTGAGAGCCGTTGGCTTTTCAGAGTAGGGTTTTCCTCAGAGACACCTTTTTCTGTGGCGTGAACTCTTACCCACCACAAATGCGAAAAACTGTATTTATTTCCTTGTTTTTTTGTTTTGTTTTGTTTTGTTTTTGCAGGATGACGACGTCGATCCTAAGAAGCAGAAAACCGACGAAGACGATTAGGGAGCAGAGTGATTTAAAAACACACACACGATTTTTTTTAACTTTAAAAAAAAAAAAAAGGAAAACAAATTTTTAAAAAAAAAGGCCAGCGTGAGCTACTTCACCTTTGAAACTTCCTGTTGCAAAACACGTTTCCCCTTGACCCCCTTCTTGCTGTGGTCACTTGTCACCGAGTAGAGCAGGAAAAAAACCCTGTAAAAGCCAGTGTGCTGCTGCCGTTTCTCCAACTCCGAATGAAATTTTGAAAAAGGAAGAAAACGTTTCCTCCGCCGCCTCCTCCTCCGCCCGTTGCCACCTCAGGGCCGGGAGGCAAAGATGGCGCGGCGCCCACCCTCCCCCCTCCCCCCCCACACTGAAAGCTTCAAGGCCCAGCTTGCTTTCTTAAAAGTAACTTTAAAGGAGAATTTGTTTGTATTTTTTATTTACATTTTATATTTTTGTACATATTGGGACGAGGTCAGCCATTTTTAACGCGATCTCCGATTGACCAAAAGGGGGCGGGGCTTTGAAGTGCAGGTTTTTTTCTCCTCTGTTCCTAAAAAAAAGCAATTTTTTTTTTCTTGACTTTACTTGTGGTGTGACCATGTCCAAAACCATTATCTCAAATGAGAAGTAAAAAAAAAAAAAAGAACCTTGTAAAAAAAAAAAAATCAAAAATGCAAAAAAAGTCCAATCTTTATTCTGAGCATTCCAGTAACTCTTTTTTGTGTATGTACTTTAGCTGTACCATAAGTAGTGGGTTTGTATGAGATGGCAAGGCCAAAGATAAAAGGGTTTTTCTTTTTTTTTTCCTTTTTTTTCTTTTTTTTTTTTCTTTTTGTCTATGAAGTTGCTGTTAATTTTTTTTTTTTTGGCCTGTTTGATGTATGTGTGAAAACAATGTTGTCCAACAATAAACCGGAATTTTATTTTGCTGAGTTGTTCTAACGAAGCTGGTTGCACAACTGTTGTGTAGTTCTTTTCCCGCTCCCCTCTTTTTATTTCTTGTCCTCTTTTATCTTTTTGTGCCTAGGGTGCAATTTTTCTGTACAGAAGTGAGCGTTGCTCTGACAGTGGGCTGCGTTCGCCCCTTCAGGAAGCCTTGGAGGGTTCCTTCTTCACACTGGAAAAAAATAGAATTATTTTGCTTTCTCTCTCTCTCTCTCTTTCTATATATATATAGATGTGTGTGTGTGTGTGTACACACACACACACACACACACCCCTATGTGGGCTTAGGAAACCATCTTGGGGCTAGGAGTGACCCAGAAATCAACTTCCAGGCTATTTCATGGCTGGAAAAAAAAGGATTCTCTTCTCAGCCTGAAATAGCCATGGGAAAGCAAGACAAGGCAAAATTGTTCCCTTACCTTTTTAGGGGGCTGTATTTGGGAGTCAGACTTTGGCACAAACTGGCTTCCGTGTGAAAAAGCTGGAGGTGAACTTGGGATAAAGAGCATGTTAGGAGTTGCTAGTAGAATACCGGGAAATGGCCAGAGCTCCACGAAGGAACGGAGGGGTCACATTCTGGTTTTGCTTTTAAGTAGCGAAGGCTTTATATCGGCTTGGCTTCCTTGCGTGGGTAGCCCTGAGCTTAAAAAGTCCAAGGTCTGCAACGGTAGGGCTAGTGTACCACCAGGACACAGCAAAATCTCATTGCATTTCAGAAAAGGATCAAAGTTGGGCCTTATTGCTTTATATTGATGTCCACTGGATAGTAACAAAGCTTTCTGGGTAGAGATAAGTGGCCACAGGGTCTGACTTGGTTTAAGGCAAGGCTCTTATATGGGTTTAAAATTGGGTGTCTGTGTGTGTGTGTTGATTTGAAGCCGGCAAGATACCAGCTCAGTCTTAGTTGCAATGAGCTGAAAGATAAACGGGTGTCTTCCAAAAATGCCAGGTTTTAGCAGTCTTGCTGACAGTTGATGCTCTGGTTTGCAAAGGGGGACTGAGGCTGCTTTTCTTGAGGGTGTGGGATCCCCCACTACTTGAAAAGACTGTCTTAAGGTAACAGCCATTAATCGTAGTTGGTGAGCAACTCACATTCAGGTTTCGTGCACCCTGATGTGCAAACACTTGGAAGGTGTGGATGAGTTTATGCGATATAATCCCCCAGCTACGCCCCCCAATACTGCCACATAAGCGTGGTTTCTATCAACTGAAAGCTTGTGGAAGCAGCATGAGTTAATTCTGCACGTGCTAACGAGGAGGAAAGAGTTACCAGAAATCATCATGTCCTTTGCAGCATCCGCAGACTTGTTCAGAAGAAAAGTCTCACTACAACCAAAAAGGAATGAAAGACTTGCAAGGGAACAAGACAGACATTGCAAGGGGAGTATAATAGATAATTCACTCTCTCTGGTTGCATAAAGGTGGACTACCTTGCAAGGAACTTTCAGTAGCCTGTTGGAAGCTTGGCAGAGAATGGCTGGAGAACCATTTCTAACCTGGGGAGAGGGTTGATCCAACTTACTTCTATACCTGGTGCAGATGTGAGTGGGCCTTTTCCGGCTTTGCTTGCCTGGCCTGGCCTTAAAAATGGCCTTAAAAACATCTTGCCTATGGATTTTTAATGGCTAGTGCTGTTAGGCTATGGTTTACAAGACAATGCTTCAGTGAACACCTGCACAGCTAGACAGAGCAGCTCTGCTACATCTCAGTGGAAGTGCCACCCAGGGGAATTGGTCTTGCTGGAAGAAAGGTGGGCTGGCAAGTATGGAGGCTGGCGGTTATAGTTACTTCACTGATTATCTGTTAAAGTAGGACTCAAGGCAGCTTATGGGGAAAAAAGCCGCTGCAGTCAGTTCCTAATCACCTGCCAAGGGAAGCATAGCTGGGAGAGATCCATCTTAGCGTCCCTAGGAAGTGTTTTGCAGAGGCTTGGGGCAGCCATCAAAAGGGTCCTCCCTCACGTCCTTGCCAGGTGTACCTGTGAAATGGACTCAGAAAAGCGCTGGTGGTGCCCGAGCTTAATAGCTCAGCCAAGGTTGTGTTCACATGGAAACTGTAAGAGGTGTCACCTGATAACATTTGTTGCAAGAGCCTAAATAAAGGTGCCGGCTCCTGTCTGAACTTGGAAGGTAAGTGGGGTTGGAACTGGTTAGTACTTAGCTGGGAGACTGCCCAGCAATGCCAGTTGCTGTAAACTGTATTTCAGAAGAAGGAATGGGCAAAACTAACTTTTGAGTATTCCTTTCCTAAGAAAACCCTGTGAAATTCATCAAGTTGCTATTAAGTCAACAGGCCACTTGAAAGTGCATACACAGGACAGGGAATCTGTCCGATCTGAGCAGTGGAGGGTACTCCCGGTTGTCCTTGGTCTGGTGGGAGTGGGAATCCTAGAACGCAGAGCCATGTTTCCCCATCCTTACCTAAAAGTGTGAAAAGCCAGTGATAGTCCAGTTTTTAAACTTGGCTGAGAAGCAAGCAGGTCAGCCAGTAGAAGTCTTGTGAGTTCGTAGGCATTTGCCTAAAAGCTGACTAAAAACAGTTTACATTTGAATGCTGTTGATACGTTCGTATGTTGATATGAAAAAAATACAAGCTTACAGGGCAGTCTCCTGTATGGCAAAATGTGGGAGACAAGCAGAGAAATTTTCCTCAATTTGCGTAGTGGAGAGGTAAACAGTATCTCTGGAAGACAAGGATTCAAATTCCGAGGAAACTCATTGGGTGACCTTGGGCGAGTCACACTCAGCTTCAGAAGGCAGCAACGGCAAAACCCTCTGAGAACTTTTGAGAAGAAAACCGCATGATAGTTTCTCTTTAGGATCACCGTAAACCAGAAACAACAATGATGACAGCAACTTCTAAGTCCCCCAAAATGGGGGGGAGGGGGGGCTTGCAGTTTGGCAGATCAGCCAGGAAAGCATCCTGGTTTAGCCTCCTGGACATTGGTCAAAAAAACACTGGAGCACTCCTGGGCTGTAACTTGCCAGTTTTGGGATTACAATTGGCTATTAAAGTGGATTGTGGGGCAATTCTTATCAACGGAGGGGTGTGTGGATGCCCTCAGTGAGTGGGTCTTGGCTAGCAGGAATTAACAGCCAGGTTGCCAGTGCCAGTAGCCCCTGGGTCATCTCCGAGTGGGTACCGAATGGTCCCAGTCTTTGGTACAAAAACGGGAGCAGCCTGGTGCTGGAGGAAGCCTTTCGAGGAATCCGGCAGCAGAGACTTCGGGGAGAATTTCCTCTCTGTGTGCACTGACCTTTCGGCAGCCTTGCTGGCTGCTGTCATTTCATGCATCTTTCATGTGCGAGGCCGGGTTACTGGGGCAGCAGGGAGCATGTGCGCAGGAAAGGCAGCTTCCTGTGAAAGCATTCTTTTTTTTCTAGGGTAGGAGTCTCGAGAATGGCTCTTTTCAGGCCTCAGCAAATGAAATGACTACCCACGGGACTCTTGCTCTACCTGGGCCAGTAGGGTCTGGGTCGGCTGCAGGCACGTTTTCAAAAGATCAACTTTGGACAGGCTGTGCTGGCCGTGATGTTCTGGCACATCCTCATCCAAAAAAGGATAATATATCCCAGACTTGGCTGGAGGCTGTAATCTGATAAAGTGGGGGTTCCCCACCACCGCCGCTTCCTCAGCCCAATTGAAGGCGGCAAAAGATTCCTGCTATTCTGGCTGTGGGATTCTGGGAGTTTCAGTCTTAAAAAAAGCATAGAACCCTGGAGTTGGGAGAGACCTTAGGGGCCATCTAGTCCAACCCCATTCTGCCGTGCAGCAAGACACAATGGAAGCACTCCCTTTGACAGATGGCCTTCCAAGCCTCTGTTTAAAAACCTCCAGAGAAGGAGACCACCACGCTCCCAGGCAGCAGCGTATTCCACTATTGAACAGCTCTCACAATCAGGAGGTTCTTCCTGATGTTTAGGCGGAAAGTCTTTTCCTGTACTTTGAAACTATTGCTCCTTGTCCTAGTCTACAGAACAGCAGAAAACAAGCTTGCCCCATCTTTCATATGATGGCCATGTTTCAATACTTGAAAGGATATCACGTTACCTCTTAGTCTTATCTTCTCCAGGCTAAACATGTCCAGCTTTCTAAGCCGCTCCACATAGGGCAGGGTTTCCACTTTGTTTGCCTTCCTCTGGACAGGTTCCAGCTTGGACATGCTTTCCAAGATCCTCACAACAGGGCTGAGGGGTGCCAGGGCTTGGTAGGGGGGAGTAGGTTTTCTGCTGGGATGTGACCAACAACGACAGACACTTCCCAGCAAGAGACCTACTCCTTCCCCTCAACTCTCTGAAGGTAGGGTTGTTACTTACTATTTGAGTTACATCACCATTATTGGTTTCACAGTCTACCAGTTGTCATTGGGTAAAGTTCTGGACATCAATGATTCAGTTTCTCCTCAAGAATCTATGAACCAGTGATGTGTCATTGGATAATGTGGCACGTTCAGGATTTATTTTTTTTTAAAGCTTGGGGTATAGCTGTGGCAATCTTGGGGGATGACAGAATGAAGTACAAAAAGATGATGATGATGATGATGATGATGATGATGATGATGATGATGCTTGCATCATCATATTTGAAGGGATGTCATGTTGGAACAAGCTTGTTTTCTGCTGCTCCAGAGACTAGGACACGGAGTAATGGATTCGAACTACAGGAGAAGAGATTTCACCTAACATCAGGAAGAACTTCCTCATGGTCAGAGCCATTCGAGAGTGGAATCTGCTGCCTCAGAGTGTGGTGGAGTCTCCTTCTTTGAAGGTTTTTAAACAGAGGCTGGATGGCCATTTGCTGGGGGTGGTTTGTATGTTCCTGCATGGCAGGGGGTTGGACCTGATGGCCATTGTGATCATTGTGTGAGCTTCACCCCTGAAAAAAAAAAAAAGACTGGAAAATTATTGGCACCCATTATTGATCAGAGATGATCTGGGGCAATGTTACAAACTCAATGATGAATTTATTTTACTCAGGGGTAATTTGGATAAGAAATTAATTGGCAGGCTTTGCCTTCTTTGAAATTCAAATAAATCCCAGTGATTATCTTGGTATTTGCTTATATGCATATAAATTAGCACATGCAGATTTGTGCGCTAGAGAGCTAAGGCCCCACATCTTTTAAGTAAAACACCTCTGGGAACGCAGTCCTGCCCTCAAGATTCCACCTCTCCCTCATATAAAATAATTACCAAGCAAAGTTTCCTGGAGAGCCAGCATGTAATGGTTTAAGCATTAGACTACGACCCTGGAGTCCAGGATTCAATTCCCTGCTTGGCCATGGATAGTACATGGATGGGAGACCACCAACAAACACCAGGTGCTGTAGGCGATATTTCAGAGGAAAGAACTGGCCAAACCACCTCTGAGTATTCCTTGCCTAAGAAAACCCT
Source organism: Cyclura pinguis (assembly GCA_030412105.1). NCBI lineage: Eukaryota > Metazoa > Chordata > Lepidosauria > Squamata > Iguanidae > Cyclura > Cyclura pinguis. Next base: position 6,504,778 of record CM059601.1, read on the forward strand.
ATGAAATTCATGAGGCCACCCTAAGTCAACAGGTGACTTGAAAGCATGTACACACACACACCCCCTTCTGGCTACCAGTGCCAGACATTTTGATGTGATGGATTTAGTTGCAACAATAGCAACAGAAGACATGTCCTTTCTATTGTTTAAGGGCTGAAAAGGACTTCGCTTCCTTTATTTCTTGGGTTCTCCCCTGACTGCCAATCCACCCGACACAGCCTCCTGTTGAGTCAGGCACCTGTATTTAATGCATTCCTGAGAAGTGGGCATCCAACGTCCTCTTAAAAACTTCCAGTGATAGAGAGTTCATCACCCTGCCAGGTCATCTGCTCCATACCAAACAACTTTTACCCTCAGAAGGTTCCTGCTAACGTTTTGTCAGAATCTCTGTTCTTGTAATTTGAAACTATCTACTAATGCATGTCCTAGCTCTACTGCAGCAGAAAACAAGTTTGCTCCTTCTGTCAGAAGACAGCCCTTGAGATATTTGAACATGGCTGTTATTTCACTTCTCTCTTTGACTGACTAAACATGTATAGTTCCCTCAAAGCTTCCTCATAGAGTTTGACTCTTTTACCTTTTTGCCAATGTCCTTCTTAAATATCCCAGGTGAGCAGGATAAAATGGTACTATGGCATTTCCTTTTTACTGGACAATGTACTGCTCTTGATGCAGTCTAAAATGGTATTGACTTTTTTTTTTTGCCACAGCATCACACTGTGGACTCACGTTAACCTGGTGGGACAGGCAAGTGTGAATCTTTAGCCATGTCCCTGCTATCTAAGTTGGCTGGAATGCCTTTCTGAAAGATGGTTTTGGCAGCTGCTATAACAAGATTTGGCATTAGATTCCTAATCAAAACATGGAGACTCCTAATCTATACATGAAGGCTAGGTCTTGGATTGGTTTATCAAATCCCAGGTTCTCTTGAGATATTCAGTAAATGTTAATCCTTTGAAGACGCTTCTCCAAGACAGTTTTGTTTGGGAAATTTCTTTTTGGGGGACTGCAGTGTCCCAAACTCCCCCAGCAGTGAGCTTCTGGAAGTTATAATACACAACAGTAACTTTCCCCCAAGTTCTGCTTCAGGGCACCAAAGCAGACTTTTCAGAACTTCAGGTTCCAAACCCTCCGGAATGCCACAAGGCCGAGCAAAGAGGCCACGTATCTCCTTTGGTGATTTGCCTCTGAAAATTATGAAATGTGAATCTCTCCCTGGGAGATGGGAGAGGCAAGAGAAAAGAGTGACTGGATTCTGCCTTTGCAAAGTACTCATCTTGCTGTGTGTCTAACCTTAAGCAAAGCCTGTGCTAATTTCCCACCACCGAGCCCTGCTCCCCTCGAGGGGGTTTGGTGGCTAAGAATAGGAGCAGCCTCTGGTACCTGCAGAGGCCAGCCGGATGAATGCAACGCCTTTCCCAGCCCCTGTGACCTACATCCATTTAGTGACCGCCTCCTTACCCTACAACTTCAGCATCCTGTCAAGAGGAGCATGGATCCAATGAGATCATGGCCCCGGGGCCTCCTTTGAGGGCCGACGGAGGCCTTGCCTCTGGAAGGCGTACAGAGAGCCCCCTTACCATAGCTTGCCCAAACCCAGCCAGCACCCATTACTCTCTACAGCAGGTCTAGGCTCTAGAGGAAGGGCTGGAGGCCAGTGTCTATTCTGCCCCCAGGACCTCGTACCTTCCAACTGTTTATAGACAAAAATTGGGACCCGTGAGCCAAGCAACACCAGAGTGTGGTCAGGATGGCAAAAGTTATTAACGGCATCTGGGGTTTGCAGTTTAGGGAGGGGCCTTTAGAATTCTCAGCCAGAGAACTCTTTGGCCTCAGGAAACTACAAATCCCAGAATTCCACAGGATGTGGAAAGTGGAATAATAGCACTAGAACCGTATAGTGTGGAAATTGCCTGAGTGCAAACTACTCTTACCCTTTGAACTCGGTTGAGGACAAAGGGGAAAAGTGGGAGAAGGAGAGGGAATTGGGGAGATTTTAAAAGGAGCCGAAAAAGTAGGGGCAACAGAGGACTAATCCAGACTTTCTCTGCCAAATTGGAACGTATGGAGTCATCAGGTCATACAGTTGGAGATGATCCCAGGAGTTATCTGGTCCAGTGCTGACTCAAGCCAGTGGTCCGTGGACCAGTGCTGGTCTGTGAGATGTCGGCTGTCGGTTTGTGGTGAGTGTGCGGTAAAGAAAGAAACAGTTGTAGTCTGTTGTGAAACAGTGCAAAAACTTGGGGCTGCTTCCTGTCACCTTTGGGGGAGGGAACCTTGCTGCTCTCCCATTTCACACTGTTTGCAGGTTGTCAGGTGAAATACAAGGCAGGCCACCTGGAAATTTAATACAGAGGGGTAACTGTATAGAGGCCAGGGGCCAATGTCTCCTCTCCCCAAGTCCCCCACAGGCCACATCTCCCTAAAGCAAGCCCAAATACCTCAATTTTCCTCTGCAACCCCTCTCAAGATGGCAGCAGGGATTCCTGTCACTCAACTTAAGAGAGAATCGTTAAATCGGGATTAGTTCCCACAAGAGGATATCTCTTACTCTCCCAATCTGGCAGGGACAGCCCTGTTTAATCCTCCACCTTTCCACTCTTCCAACTGCTTTTAAAATGTCCCAGGTTCTCTGTCCTCCTCTTACTTTCCCCCTTTGTCTCAGACCATTTCCGCACTAGATTGTTATAGCGCTATTGTTCCACTTTCAACATCCGATGGAATCCTGGGGTTTGCAGTTTAGGGAGGGGCCGACTGGCCCCTCCCTAAACTGCAAACCCCAGGATTCCATCGGATGTTGAAAGTGGAACAATATATAACAGTCTGGTGCAGAAATGACCCCCAGTTTACTTCAATTACTCCAAACTGAGTTTGAAGTGCAAAAATAATTTGTGCTCACTGAACTTGGAGGAGGGAGTGGAATCTTACCCTGCCCAGGAGGCTCAGGCAAAAGCAAAGCGCTGCCGTGTCTTCTAGCTGCTCTACTCTTCCCCATTAATAACTTTTGCCATCTTGACCACACTGTGACATTGCATGGCCACGTGCGTTGGTGAAATATTGGAGGGTACGCACAAGTCGACAGTCTACCTCTGGGACCCTGTCCTCCATTCTCTTTGGAAACCAGCTCTAAATCTCCTTCCTTCTTCTCTGAGTACATTCAAACTGCGTTCCTTCCAGCCCTTACCGCAAGCAAGGTATATATCTAATAGCTACTAGCCACCAGCAGTCAAAAGTCATCACTGCTCATTTAAGCAAGCACATCCGGGTTTAGCAGCGTCCATTAGAGCAACATCTTCTGCTATTAGCTATTTAAAAGCTTTTTACTGTCCTCGGTTTGCATGGCCACAACATTTGTAATAAGCGGAATTGCTTCAGAGTTCTGCCCAGAACCATGCCAGCAATATTCCATTCTGCAGTGGCTGCGAGTGCTGGAGACTTTGGTTATAAGCCGGAAAACATTTTTCACAGAGCTCTTGAATGCTTGTTCCATGTTTCATACCACAGGCCAGACTTATGTCTGGTATTAAGTACAAGCAAATCTAGCTCTGTTTGGCCTTCCTCAGAAGAGCTCAATTCATCAGTACTCAAAGGGGATGATTTACATGCCTATTGCAGATCTTTTGCTTTTGCTGTGTTTTGGAAAAAGAGCCCTGCAGTGTTGTCTCGTGTTATTAGACCCCTTTGCAGAGCGGAGTTTGGGGCCGATGTTACCTCACTGGTAAACCCTGTCCCGGGGTCTACAATTTTGATGTTAAAATATGATTCAATGTGCCTGAGAGGTCACCCGGATGGGCACGTAGGCAGTAACGGTTGAACGATCGAAAACCAGGTCAGGCCAGTACAATCCCCTGTCATGTAGCCCCAGGAGACCTCAAGCGGTGCAAACGCACAGTAAACAAAGGGTCCTCAGCCACTGAGGAGCCAGCTTGAGGGGATTAGCATCTTTTCCCCAAGTTGAGCACCGATAGTAATAAAATCCTATCAGGCAAGGACCATCTACATAAATTCACACCACAACCCAATGCAACTGAAGATCCTGAAACTTTGGCAACACCTTATGATCTCATCATGCAAACAGAGTTGCCATCGTGGAGCTTCTTTTTCGTTACAACACCCATTGTTCTCCTTGGGAAAGGATTAGCCCTCCAGGTACCTTTTCCCCTACAAATAGTCCCAGTTTTTGAGAGTTTCTTTGGATCATTCCCAGTCATCCCAGCAGACCGTTTCTCTATCCATTGAGTAATCCCCTCAGCCCTCTCTGTGCTGAGCTATACTTCTTTGCTGTCTTTCCCGGACCAAGGACTTCAGAAAAAGGTGCAGTATTACCCCAGCTACAATCCCTTCAATATTCCCCTATCCAGTTTCCTCTCTTTTCCTTCTTAATAGGTCTTGAGTGAGTGTGTGAGTGATTGTGTTGGTGCGTGAGACTTTCCTTCAATAAAATCGTTTATTGGACATCTTCGTTTGGTTTTTGGCTCGGCCTATCCCCGTAAAAACTGGGTAAAAAGACCCCGCTAGGTTACCCTGCCTCTCGCATTGCTATTGCTCATGCTCTGGCTAGTTTCCATTCCCCATCACGTGGAGCACATTGAGGCATCCCCCAAGGGACCCCAGAAATCAGGGTAACACCAAAGCTGAAAGACTACAACAACCCTCAAATCCATTGCTTCCATCCCCACTTTTGTAGGCTGGCCTGGGAGTGTACACATATAATTCAATTGACAAACTTGATGTGTTCCTGGGCATTACTTCTCAAAAGAAAATTGGTAGCAGGTTCCAGGAAAAAAGAACAAAGAGGAGAAGTTCAACATGTTTTACTCAAAACTAAAAATATGCACACATGACAATATGCATGTATGCAGATATGAAGTGAAACAACCAGGTCAATTATGCCTTGCATAAGTAAACAAAAATATTTGGAAACTTCTAGCAACCACCCAAAGACTTCTTCCAAAAAAACAACCAAGGATAAACTTTTATTTCATCAACTTTCACTTTTCTTATGAGTTCCATTTTGGTAGCCAAAACCCATAGATCTATGCTATTTTAACACAAGGGGAGAAGTTAGTGAAGAAGGCTGATCTCCTTTCTTCTTTTCTACGCGCTGTTCACACAAGAGATTCTGGATGCAACTGCTCTTTTCTTTGCCTGCTTTAGGCAGGCACACAGGGCTACAGGCAAGGTAAAGAGCAGTTGCATCCAGCTAGAGTCGAATCCTGCTGTTTCACACCTCCGGCTTTGTTTATTGCATCATTTACTGCAGGCACAGTGCTGAAACTTTCCACTATGTGTCTTCAACCCTTCTTCAGCATCCTCCCAATGGTGATGCTGCTAAAAAGCTTTCAGCTATGCAGAGGAAGAGGAGGAAAAAGGATGGGCTGGATGGTCACAAAAAGCCTTTTAAAAAAAGAACTTCACTGTCAGAGGGTTTATTGACTGAGCTATGTCTCTGGTTTATAAAAACTCTGTAGTGTAGGTAATTGCTATACCAGCCTACCACAAGTAGATTAGTAACTTACAGTAGCTGTGGAATGTCCTACATTGTCAGTCTTGCAGGTTAGAGACAGCACTAAGACTAGTTTTGATTCCCATCCAAAAATTGCCCATTTGTACGAAGCTGCAAGAAAGCTCAACCTACTGCTGGATTAAGAATCATGTAGCTGTCCAGATGTTGCTGAATTGTAACTCTCAACATTCCTTATCATAGGCCATGTTGGTTAGGGCTGATGGGATCTGCAGTTGAACCTGGAAGAGTGCCTGACGCCCATCTTGGTCTTCTTCTTTGTTCTCATAGACTTCCACCTGGATTAAATCAAGCAGGAACCATTGGCTTGCCTTCTGTCTGGTTGTGCTTTAAATGTTCCAAAACCAGCTAGACGTTAGAACTCTGAAGCTCTCCTTCGTTGGAGGACAGCTGCTGAGATCTACAAGACAGCATGCCCAATGCTCATGCTGGCTCAGGGATTCTGGGAGTAGTAATGAAAAAAAAAGACTTTCCCAAGTTCCAGTGGTAATCTGTAAATAGCCAAACCAGCCTCATTCACAGACAAGATGGAAATAACAGTAAGGTTTGCAGAAGTACCTGCTGACTGCCCCGTCAAAAAAAAATATCCAATGGAGAAGAGTCTGAAATAGCTTAACGGGGACTCAGCATGCTCAGTGTCCATAGAATGCCAGCTATGTGTTGGAGGGAGAGCAAAGAAAGACCGTTTGAAGGGCGGGGTATAACAAGAATGGAGCATCTTGGAAAAAGGTGTAGCTGGCTGGTGACAACCTGAACATCACCTTGGCAACATCACCCACAAGTTTTGTATTTTTGTTCACAAACACATCTGCTTACTCATAGGTATGAATATCTGTCCATAGGTACTCCATTCCATGCATCTGATGAAGTAAACTGAGAGCCTTTCCGCACTACCCTGTTATAGCGCTATTATTCCACTTTCAACATCCTATGGAATCCTGGGGTTTGCCGTTTAGGGAGGGGCCTCAGCCCCAGGCCCCTCCCTAAACGGCAAACCCCAGGATTCCATAGGATGTTGAAAGTGGAATAATAGCACTGTAACACTCTAGTGTGGAAATGGCCCAAGTCTTTTTCAGCTTAAGAAAACTCTTAGGTGACTCTATCATGGGGATTTCTTGCCAACATTTGTTCACAGTAGGTTTGCCTCTGTCTCCCTCTGAGACCGAGAGAGTGTAACTTGCCTAAGGTAACCCAGTGGGTTCCCATGGCTGAGGGGGGATTTGAACCCTGGTCTTGGGAGTCACAGTACAATGCTCAGACCATTACAGCATGTTAGCTCTACAGCTGTTGGGTATTGGAGTATTTCCACTCCAAAAATAGCTCACACACACACAAACATACACACACAGAGGGGACCCAAGTGCCCAAAATAGGATCTCATTTGTGCACATGTGGACATGAGCTATTTTTGGAGCAGAAAAACTACAATAGGCAATAACTCAAAGATCTTCCTCTGTGAACCCATTTTTAGCCAAGCAACTTCAATTAACAACCGGATTTAATACAATTACTAAAGTAACACAAAAAACATGGATGGTAAGGAAAATGGGGAGACTCAGTAAGTGACCAGAGAAGAAGAGGATGCAAGGGACACTTTTCCCCTTCAAGGTTGACCCTGGGACCCCAGCCAGCAAGGATCCTGGAGCAATGGCACCAGTAGATTATCCAGCTCTGGTGACAAGAATCTCTGTGGACAACTGTGTCTCCCCTCTCCCTCTTGTATCTTTCAGTCTGTGTCTGTAACCAGGAGAAGGCTGAAAAGATGCACTCAGGGGCTCAGTGGACCATTGCAGTCAGGTATCATTCCCTGCTTCCAGAACATGGATTCTGACTCAGAGTCTGAAACAGGGGACAGACCAGTACCTGCTGTACAGGAGGAGGTTACAGTACCACAAACAGAACAGGGGGCAGTGCCAGCTTCAGCAGAGAGTTCTGCCCTTTCAGAAGATAACTTACCTGTACCCACCTTTGCTGAGCGCAGACAGCAAAGAGAGAACCTGTGCCAATCTCTGAGGATGTATAGCTGACAGCAATTACTTAGGCAGCAGCTGCATTAAGCTGCTGACCTATGTAAGAGCTGCCTTTCCCCTCCAGGAATTGTCAGAGCTTATCTGACCTTCCTGACTGCTGGATGTATTGATGAACTCTGTGCCTGACTTTGAGTTACACTGGCTGACTTTGGACTCACTTGCCTTGGAATTCTGTTGAACTCTATTTATGATCTTGTGCTTACTGAATAAAAGTAAGTAACAACCTGTGAGCTTTTCAGTTTGTTTATCTGTGCTGCCCTGAGATAGGACAGCAAGGAAGACTAGTGACTAGCTTGGAGAAGAGACGGCTAAGAGCATGATAGCTATCTTTAAATATTTGAAGGGATGTCAGATGGAAGATGGAACAAACTTGTTTTCTGCTGCTCCAGAGACTAGGACATGCAGCAATGGATTCAAACTACAGGAAAAGAGATTCCACTTAAACATGAGTAAAAACTTCCTGATGGTAAGAGCAGTCTGACGGTGGAATATGCTGCCTCAAAGTGTGGTGGAAGGTTTTTAAGGTTTTTAAACAAAGGCCAGATAGCCTCTGTCATGAGTGCTTTGATTGTGTATTCCTGCATGGCAGAAAGGCGATTGGACTCGTTGGCCCTTGTGGTCTCTTCCAACTTTACGTTCTATTACTCCATGGCCATTTCCGCACTACACTGTTATAGTGCTAATATTCCACTTTCAACATCCTGTGGAATTCTGGGGTTTGTAGTTTACTGAGGCCAAAGAGCTCTCTGGCTGAGCATTCTAAATGCCCCTCCGTAAACCGCAAACCCCAGGATTCCACAGGAGGTTGAAAGTGGAGTAATAGCCCAATAACAGTGTAGTGCAGAAATGGCCTATGACTTCTATGTCATCGGAACAGTGAATCCATTCTGAGTTTAGTCTGACCTTGAGCAGAGATTTTGAAGGTGTTTCATCCTATCCTCAAAAGACATTCAACAACTTGAAGACCTCCCTCAAAGTTTGGACTAAAACCAGAGTAGGTTAATTCCCTCACTGATGTGGAAGCCACTAGAAGCTATTGCATACCTAATTTGGCAGGGACGCTACCGACTGATTTTCTGTCATTCTGTTTTTGCAACTGCTTTTAAATGATCCTGTTTCTCCCTCCTCTCCCCACTTTCCCATCTTCTTCTCACCTTATTTCAAAAATTGCTGCAAATCGAGTTCAAAGTGCAAGAAGTGGTTTGCACTCAATTAACTCAGCAGGGAGAAGAGGAGTGAAGGAAGCAGAGTCCTGCCCTTCCCACTAGACACAGGCAAAAGCAAACTGCTTCACCTCCTCCTAGCTTGGGTGTTCTTCATTAAAAGCTTTTGCCGTACCCTGAGGTTGCTTGGCCACATGTGTCTCGGTTTTCTTCTGTGAAACGTTGGAGAGTATGCATCGGGTGAGTGATAAGCAGAATGGATTCTCCCAGGAACAACTTAAATGATTGTGAGCTATCCCTGTTGTACTGAAAAATATTTGCACCTGGCCTGAATTGAATGAGTTGTTAAGACCCATTAGCTTTACAAAAGATTCGCCTCTGGTCAGGATGACAGCCGCTAAAGCTGGTTTGCTGATATTAATCCATGCAGAAGCTGGCATTGTTGTACTCTGGTGTGGGTATGGACCATCACAATGAGCACCCATGTGTTAACATTTGCTACTAGGCCACAGACCCTTACTACCTGCCATGCTCTGCTAAACCATTTTGGAAGCCAGAGAATGTGACAGACAGGAAGGAAACACAGAGTCTGGCTTGACTAGATCTTTGTAACTGGGACACATCTCCAGCTGGGACCTGCTAGATGAATGTAGGGCAGTTACAAGCAGGGCAGGGCAGCTGAAGGAATTCCTTTGGACTGCAAAGCAAATGAGCTGTAGTTTCCAAGACAAGAGAAGCAAAAGGGATCTATGACGTGACCTGTCACAGCTGTGTCTGACCATTTCTGCACTACACTGTTATAGTGCTGTTATTCCACTTTCAACCTCTTATGGAATCCTGGAGTTTGTAGTTTAGGGAGGGGCATTTAGAATTCTCAGCCAGAGAGCTCTTTGCCCTCAGGAAACTAGAAATCCCAGAATTCCACAGGATGTTGAAAGCAGAATAATAGCACTATAACAGTGTAGTGCGGAAATGGCCTTAGTCTCTGGAGCATCAGAAAACGGGCTTGTTCCCTCTTCGATATGACATCCTTTCAAATATTTAAACAAGGCTATCATGTCCCCTCTTAACCTTCTCTTCTGCAGACTAAACATCTCCAGCTCCCTAAGCTGCTCCTCACAGTGCATGGTTTCCAAGTCTTTTTACCATTTTGGTCACCCTCCTCTGGACATGTTCCAGCTTGTCAATATCCTTCTTGAAATGAGGTGCCCAGAAGTAGAGACAGTATTACATCTGGGGTCTGACCAAAGCAGAATAGAAATAAATGCAGGGTTGGGCAATAGGAAAGGATAACATTAGGGTTTTAACTGACAAAACATAACGCTCATTTTGTAACAGACTACAGATTTTAAAGTCACTTATAGGTCAGGATTCAGCTGTGGGCATAAACCAATGGACCTTAGTTATACTAAGATATTTACCCATTCCCTCCAACAGTTCCAGTGTGGCAGGGGCAGTCCTGATTAATCCTCGGCCACCCCACTTTTTCTGCTGCTTTTAAAATGTCCTGCTCACTTTCCTGCATTGTCCTCAGCCTGCTTCAATGGCTGCAAACTGGGTTCAAAGTATTCCGGATGAGGTCTGACCAAAGCAGAATAGAATGGTACTATTACTTTCCTTGATCTGGACACCATACTCCTATTGATGCAACCAAGAATCGCGTTGGCTTTCTTGGCTGCCACATCACAGTGCTGACTCATGTTCAGCTTGTGGTCTACTAAGACTCCTAGATCCCTTTCACATGTACGTATTGTGTTTCCTTTAAGTGAGAAACTAAAAGTTATTGACTTAATAAGGAAAAAACAAAAACAAATCATGCACTGAGGTTGGTGAGATAATATGGTAAAAATGAATCTTCCATCCATGAAATTCTGAAGAAAGAAAAAGAAATGCAGGCTAGCTTTGCTGCTTTACCTCAACCTGCAAAAATTACCTCCATAGTGCATGATAGCTCCTTAATTAAAATAGAGAAGGCATTAAATTTGTGGCTGGAAGACATGAACAGAAGATGAATCCCCATCAGCATCAATGTCTTGTGCCACAAAGCACTGAGGCTATACAACGATATCAGCAGGGCACCTCCCCAAATGAGAGCCACTAAGCCTTTTACTGCAAGAAAGGGATGGTTGCCCAGATTTAGGAACAGGACTGGACCTAAAAGCATAAAAGTGAGCGCTGAGGTCACCTCTGTCAATGAAGCAGCTGGTGCGACATTTCCACAGCAGTTTAAGAGGCTGGTTGAGGAGAAAGGCTGTCGTTCAATTGCAATGAAACTGGGTTCTTCTAGGGGAAAAGTGCCCACTAGAACCTACATTCATAAAACAGCAAGGGCAGCTCAAGGGCATAAAGCATGGAAGGAGAGAGTAACTCTGGTTGTATGTGGCAACTCTGCAGGGCATATGACAAACCCAGGTGTACAAAGCCACGAATCCATAGTGCTCTTAAAAACAGAAACAAACTTTATCTGCTCATGTTTTGGCAGCACAATAAGAAAGTGTGGGTGACTGCTACCTTGTTTACAGAATGGTTTCACCAATGCTTCATCCCAGAAGTTAAAAAATATTTGCAGCAGGGAGAGCTGGGATTTAAAGTCCTGCTAATAGTAGACAACGCACTTGGCCATCCTGAATCTGTTTGCTATGGAAATGCAGATGTCAATGTAGTCTTCTTACTCCCAATACAGCTTCATTGATTCAGCCCCTCTACAGGCATCATTCATTTTATCAATCCCACACACACCTACCTGATATTTGACTGCAATTCCATCAGCTGTTGAGGCAGACCCTGACGCAGACATAATGCTGTGCCGGAAGTCCTTCACTATTGCTGATGCCACAATCTTCATTGAAGCTTCAAAGGATGAATTAAACCCTGAAACTGTAAATGCCTGCTGGAAAAACTTGTGGAGTGAGGATGTGGGTGATTGTCAGGCCATCCTAGGGATCGATGGAGAAGTTAGGAAAATGATCCATGCAGCAAAGTTGACCTGCTGGACAAGGAACTGGAGAACTTATCGATGGACGTGAAGAAATGTTATCCAATGAGGAGCTGGAGGAGCTTGTTAAAAAGTCTCTGGTGGTGGTGGTGGTGGTGGTGGAGGAGGAGGAGGAGGAGAAAGATGACGATGATTCTGACGTTTGTAGTTTACTGAGTCTAAAGAGCTATCTGGTTGGGAATTCTAAATGCCCCTCTCTAAACTGCAAACGCCAGGAATCCGTAGGATGTTGAAAGTGGAATAGTAGCACTATAACAGTGTAGGGTGGAAATGGCCGAAGAAGAAGGAGGAACAGTCACATGAACCTTAGAGAAATTTGTCAAAATGTTTCAAATTATGCAGACGGTAAAGGTAAAATTATGGAATACAATCTTGGATGAAATACAGCATTGACGTTGTCCATATGATCACTGAAGGATTACAATCTCTGCAGCAACACTTTGGTGAGCTGAAAAGAGACAACTTCCTCTTACAATGTTCTTCCAGTAGGTTCAAGCAAAACCACCCTCAGAGGATCACCAACCATCATCTCAGCCTGAGATTGAGATCCAACCATCGACATCCTCCTGGTGCTATAATCCAGGATCACTTCCTGATGATCTCCCTTCTGATGGTGGCTCGTCTTCTGAAGTATCATTAGAAGGTCAATACTAGCCTAACACTGTGGCATTGAGATGCTACCATTAAGCTGCTATTGACCTTCTCCGTACAAAAATATTTTGGTTTTGGACCACACATGGTTGTTCATTTTTATGTTTTTCACAGTTGCTTTGGCTTGCAAGCAATGGCTACAAAGCCTTCCTTCGCTTGGTTGCAAAAGTTTTGTCAAGTTCTGTCAAGTTTCAGAGCCTCTTCTCTTACCCTGATGGTTGTAGGCAGGCACACAAAGCTAGAACAGAATTAGTCAGATTAGAATCCTGATATTTGCTGAAGCTTTATTGTCTTGTTTACTGTTGCTGCAACCCAACACCAAAATCTGTGGTTCTCTAGCCTTCCTTCACTGTCCCCCTATTGCTGGTGTTGCTAAAGAACTTCCATCTAGACAGAAGATGAGAAAAGGAGGTTGGGGGCTTTAAAAGTCTTTTTATTAAACAGAGCTTTGTTACCCTGTTTACTGGGGGTCCTGGGAGGGACACCAAAATGTGCTCGACTAAAGGTGGGGAAAATTAGCTCAGAGCACTGCTTAGCGTTACGAGAGGCAGGGCAACGTAGCGAGATCTTGGACCCTATGTCTACAGGGTCAGGCTGAGTCAAGGAGCACACAGAAGTTGAAACAATAAATGATATTTTATTAAATACAGGCAAACAGTGCATGCGACACATTCACACAAGATAACGAAAGGAAATAAAGGTTGTAGTGGTATAGAGGGATTTTTAAAGGAGTTGCTGGTTCGGGTGATACTTCACCTGTCCCGAAGCCCGGAAAAATAGAGAGCGAGGCTGGGGTGTGACGTAGCTCAGCACGTGGAGCTGAGGGGAGGCTCGCCAAGCAAAGCGGCGGCAAGGCGGGAGGAAACTCGGGAGCGATCCCAGGAAGGTCTCGGAATCCAGGGTTTTTATAAGGAGAATTGTGACTGCAGGCTATGCCGTACTTGGGGGAAAATGATAGATTTGGAGTTGGAGACAAAGCCTCCGAAAGGTCAGAATCTGAATGATTGAGTTATTGCAGAGGTTCTCAGTAGAGTAGCCAGTATGCAAACGCAGAGTACTTGGTTACCCATCAAGCTGCCAGCGCGGGGCAGAGGCTCTTTTGTAGGTTGCGTGCATACCTAATTAGAGTACTTGCCTGGAGGTCTCCTAAAGCAGCGAGTCAGCTACTTCTGGCCTGCCTATATTGTCCAGGAATATTACGGCGATTAACGGCCGAGCTTATATGTGTGCTTGTCCGGGGGCCTCGCAAGCACATGAAATGGAATAGATAAGTGAAGCCGAATTTGTGATATCAAAAGGATATCTTTTAATATCCCTGAAGCTCGGACTAGCCAGGGCAGTAACAGCTTCACTCCCAGGACTTTGTTAACTGAGGCCATTTCCACACTAGACTGTTATAGTGATATTATTCCACTTTCAACATCCTATGGAATTCCAAATCCTCAAAGGCCCCTCCCTAAACTGCAAACCCCAGGATTCCATAGGATGTTGAACGTGGAACAATACCACTATAACAGTCTAGTGTGGAAATGGCTTGAGATATACCTCTAGTTTTGGCAGGGTAGTGAATTAATTTTGCAGTTCCTAAGATTTCATTTATTGAATTAATTTTCGTACACCTAATGTTTCAAGCTCTTTGGCAACTGTGGCTTTCCCTGCTTCTTCCTGACCCAGTTCAGCCCCCCCATTTTCCCAACCACTGAGGAAAAAGAAAAAGACTAAGGAATGAGCATGGAAGAGAAGCCATGCCTGCAGCTCATTGGTAGAGCAGGTGCTTCAGATGCAGAAAATCAGAGGTTCAGTTCTTGCCATATTCCCGCTGAACCACTCAGGGAAGTGATAATAAATTTTGGAGATCACTGCCAGTCAGAACAGACAATTCTGCCTATGCAGATGGGCATCTCACCAGGTTCTAGAGCAGTGGTAGGAATCGTACAGCATAGCCAAAGGTGATGAATGTTGTAAGGCTACATGATTCCCACCCTTTTTCTATGCTCTGATAGGAACACAATGGTTATGGGCATGTCATACTGGCTGCCACAGCTGCTTCTAGGCTTTGGATGAGCAAATCTGTCCCTTTTGGCTTTTAGCAGGATTGCGCTTTGAGTTTTGCAGATGTTGAAAAATTCTGGTCAAAAACACACCTGGAAACAAATTTCTCCCCCATGCCCAATCTAGAGTGAAAACATTGGACTGCACCTCCTAGTGTGAACAGAAAGAAAGGCATGAGCTGTAGCGTTTTTATGGAAGCGTGGCACAAAACTGTAGCATAGTGGTTCTTAACCTTTTCTTTACTCAAGATCCCCTGTAAATATAATTTGTTGCTGGAGACCCCCAAGACATAACCAAACATTAAAATATTTTAAAAAGTTAAATATTTGACTGTTTCTTTATTTATTAAAGGCTTCTGGAGACTAGGATTCAAATCTTCACTTAGACACTGGGTGACTTTGGGCAAGTCACATTCTCTCAGCCTCAGAAGAAGGTAAAGACAACCCTCCTGAACAAATCTTGCCAACTCCCAACCTCACCCCATGATAGGTTCACCTTTGGGTTGCCATAACTTAGGCCATTTCCGCACGAGACTGTTATAGCACTACGATTCCACTTTCAACATCCTATGGAATCCTGGGGTTTGCAGTTTCGGGAGGGGCCCCAACCCCCTTTTTATTGTTTTTAACCTCTCTAGCAAGCCTGAACTTGTTCTATTCTTTAGTTTTTCTGAATTTCTCCCTACTCATGCTGGCTATTTGTTTGAAATCCTTTTTGGTGATTCCCCCTTTTTAATTTCTTGTACATGTCCCTTTTAAATCTTAATTCAGTTGAAAGTTCTTCAACCATCCATCCCAGTTTCTTCAGACACCGCTCATTTTCCCTCCTCCTCGGAACTTTTTGAAATTGTACCTTCAACATCTCATTTTTAAGAAACTCCCATCCATCACGAACTCCTTCGTCTTTTAATGTTCCTGACCATGAGTTCACACCCAGTTTTACACTAAGCTTACTGAAATCAGCTTTCTTTAAGTCTAGACTGTGTGTCCGGCTACACTTGGCTTCCCCTTGCCATGGAAATGATAAATTTCAATAAACCACGGTTACTCCTACCTAAGGATCCCCTCACTTCCACCACACTAACCAGGTTCTCATTGGTGGTTAGGTTCAGATCTAAAATAGTTTATCCCTTTGTTGCCTCTTCCATCTTCTGGACGGTGAAATTGCCTGCAAGGAAAGGGAGGGATTTGTTGGACCTTACCTGGTTTGCAGGGTTTGGCTTCCAACAAATATCAGGATAGTTTAAATCTCCCAATCCTACTAAATTTTTCCTTTCTGAATGTTTGATCATCTGTTCCAGGTAGGCATCATGCAAGTCCTTGGTCTGGTTTTGAGGGGAGGGTCTGTAGTAGACCCTTGCAATGACATCTCTGTTTTTTCTCTCCCCCGTAATTTTTACCCAGATGCTCTCAACCTGGCTTCCAGGATTTAAGTCATGGGTCTCTTCACAGTTTCAAGCATCCTTGACACATGGCCATTTCCGCACAAGGCTGTTATAGCGCAATGATTCCACTTTCAACATCCTCTGGAATCCCGGGGTTTGCAGTTTCAGGAGGGGCCGGCCGGCCCCTCCCGAAACTGCAAACCCCGGGATTCCAGAGCATGTTGAAAGTGGAATCATCGCGCTATAACAGCCTTGTGCGGAAATGGCCACGGAGTGCTATTTCTCCCCCTTTCCTGTTTGGTCTATTTCTCCGAAAGAGGTTCTACCCCTCCATTGCTGCATTCCAATCATGATACTCATCCCACCCGGTTTCAGCGATGCCTATTATATATTTGCCTTGCTGTGCTAAAAGGTTCCGGAGTTCGTGGGAAAAGACATTCAGAAGGTGTTTACCGTGCCTCCTTCTGTGCAGCGCTGCCAATTGTTAGCTATGGCGCCACTGCCTTTATCTCTGAGAGATCCTCTGCCGGTGTTACCTCCCATTACTGCTGCCGTTGCCCAGTTGCTGTTCGGCTCGTCACCAAAAAGCCTGTCTGACGCGGGAGACCTCACCAGCAGCGCTGCTGCCGTCGGCATAGCCCCTTGTCTCCCAGGGACATGCAATCCCACCACTGCAGAGAGGTAGTGCCATGGAGGGATCATACTTTCCAACGGTGCCAATTTGGCCGGAACAGTCCAGATTAATCCTTTGTCTTCCCACTTTTTTCAGCTGCCTTTAAAATGTCCCAGCTTCTCTCTCCTCCTTCTCCCGCGTTCCCCCTTGGTCATCAGCTTACACCATTTGCTGCAAATGGAGGTGCAAGTGCAAAAGGGGTTTGCACTTAGTTACTGAACCACGGGGGAAAAGAGAAGAGGGGGGAAAATCTTGCCCTCCCCAGGAGGTTCAGGCAAAAGCGGCCTCTCCTCCCTTGTGTGTTTTTCCTAATTAATATAAAGGTTGGCCATCTTGTCCACACTCTGATGCTGCTGAGCCGCACTTGTCCCGGTTCTCATCTGTGAAATATTCAACTGGAGGAGAACTATTGAATCAATTGGGTTTACCTACATGTTGATTCATTGTTTGATAATTGACTTAATAGCCCTTCCTTCATCGGTCTAACCAACAGCATTCTTGCTATTTTGTGTTTCTCTGCCATTCGCACGACAAGACTTTTCCTCTTCCGTACAGTGACAATATGGTGGCAAAGCAAAGAAGACCAGTATCTACATTGTACAGTACTATCAGCCTGAAACCATTTTAACTGTCATGACTCCACGCTGCGGTATCCTGGAATTCATAGTTTAGTGGGGTGCTTAGAATTTTTTTGCTGTTGTTGCCTGTTTGTTGCCTGTTGCCATGTTGTTTGCACGTTGCCTGTTTGCAGAGAGTTCCAACTCCCTCGCCAAACTAGAAATCCCAAGCTTTCTTAGGACTGAGCTGTGGCAGTTGGGAATGTTATGAAACTAACATATCAGTGTAGCGGTGGTGCGCTGTGAGACTGAACATTAGATTGTGAGGCCGGGGTTTGAATGCCTGCTTGGCTGCTAGGTGACCTTGGCAAGTCCCACTCTCTCAGCCTCAGAGGAGGGCAAGGGCAAAATCCCTCTGGATAAACGTTTAGAGTCCGTGTGGTTTGAGCGTAGGCTGAGACGCCAGGAGACAAAGGTTTGACTCCCCATTCAGTCGTGGGAACCCTCTGGGAGATCTTGGGCAAGTCACACTCTCTCAGCTTCAGAAAAAGGTCATGTCAAAGCCTCCTTTGAAAAATATGGCCTTAGAGGGTGCCATAAGTAAAAAAATGACTTGAAGGAACACAACAACAAACAAACAGTTCTATCAAAAAGCACAACATTAAAACATATTTAAAACATAATATAGAAGATAATAGCAAAGCACACTCCCAAGGCTTGCCTGTACAAAAAGGTCTTTGCCTGCGGAGCTGAAAGAGGACAGCTGAATGGAATTGCCTGTAACCCACTACCCTTTTGTAACAAGGATGTGCAAAAGATGCATTTCGAAAGTAGTGTGACAAATGGAGGCAAAGTTAGTAAGGAGTCATGTTTTCTCGTCAATTCTAAAACTTACTTTTAAAGGGCATTTGTGGGCATCGACAAAGGCACTTAAAAAAATAACTCAGGTTTTATCCCGTTCTATTTTCAGTCCTAAAGTTGTTGTTTTTTTCAGGCTAGAAGAACTGATTTATAACAAGTTGTCTTTCAACAAGTAACTCGACAAATGTCTCTTTGTCAGCCCTCTTCCCCGGTAAACAGTAAGAGGAATGAATCGCTGGCCCAAAAATGTAACAGTAATGGGACGAATTACTTCTTCAGCCTTGTAACGAAGAATAGGGGCATAATTACTTTTCCAACATTGGAGCAAGTACCTGGAACACGTTACTTTTTTTTTTAACTTATGGCTAGAATTCATTACTGGCTGGTTTAAAGTTTTAAAAAGGATATGATAAGAGGGTGCTACAACAGTGAAATAAACTCTTTAATTCCTCTGAAACTGACCTTTAATTTGAACTTCAGAAAACAGAAAAATCTGACACCAACAGAGTTCCCATTTGTTGTGCTATTTTCGAGATGACTCAGTTGCATCCAGATTACCCCAAAGTATTAACTCTTTCAGGTAGGTGAGTTCTTTTTGACATTGGCCATTTCCGCACTATACTCTTATAGTGCGATTATTCCACTTTCAACATCCTATGGAAGCCTGGAGTTTGCAGTTTCGGGAGGGGCTGGCCAGCCCCTCCCGAAACTGCAAACTCCAGGCTTCCATAGGATGTTGAAAGTGGAATAATCGCACTATAAGAGTGTAGTGCGGAAATGGCCGTTATTTCCAACATCTGCTGTGTTAGAAATACTCTTAACCTGGAGAGGAGTGGTTCTGTAGATCAAATCAGCCTTATCTCCTAAATTACAGTTCAAGGATGACAAAGGGAGATTTCTGGGTGTTGAAGGTAGGATAGAAGGCAAAATTCTTTTGATAATTGGCGTCTACGCAGCATGTAATGAAAACAAAAACTTTTACCAAGACCTAAAAAGATTTATGGAGTGCAATCCATACGAAGATGTATGTATTATGGGTGATTTTAACGCTGTCAGTGATCCCAAGATGCACAGGAGTGTTTCGACTTCACCAAAAATAAAAAAAGCAAAAGGGAAACTACCGTCAGATTTTTTTTCCAAATTGTGGAAGAGTTTCAACGGAGTGATGTGTGAAGGTTCGAACATCCCCTTGGAAAGGACTTCACTTTCTACTCAAATTGCCATCAGACATGGTCAAGAATTGATCATATTTGGATTTCCCAAAACTGGCAAAGTAATATTCACAAAGCAGAAATTCTGACTAAAGTCTTCAGTGATCATAATCCAGTTACTTCGGTATTCAGGGGGCAAAACAAAAGCAGAAGATGGAAACTGAATGAGGCTCTCCTTCTTAAGGAAGAGATTATAACATCAAGTAAAATAGAATTAGAGGAATTTTTCAAGGTTAATGTGAACAATGAGGTGAATATTCCAACAGTCTGGGGTACGGCAAAAGTGGTGATTTGAGGGTCCTTCGTTAAAAAAACAAAATAGAATGTAAAAAGAGACAAAAGAAGAATAGTGAGGAGACAATGAATACAATTAAGGATTTAGAAAAATGACTGAAAAAGAACCCCCATGATAAAGAGGTGAATTCCAACTTCAGAATCATGCAAAAACAACTTTCAATGCTCACAATGGAAGAAATAGAAAAAAAGATCCACTTTGCTAAACAAATTTTTTTTGAGCATGCTAACAAACCTGAACGCTGGCTAGCGTACAAGATACGAAAAGAGAAAAAGAAACGTTTTATTCCAGAAATTAAAGAAGGAGATTGTGGTATCACAGACTCTAAAGAAATAAGGAAGATACTTGGTAATTATTTCAAAAATTTATATCAAGCTAACTGGTCCAGCAAGTCGGAAGAGGTGGATGATTTTCTTTGTTCACAATGCCTTCCAGAAATCTCCCAAGACCATCAGGAAGTGCTAAGCAAACCTGTTACTGTCAATGAGAATAAACAGAGCTAAAGCTAAAAAGGGCCCAGGGCCGGATGGACTAACTGCAAGCTTTTATAAGCATTTCAAGGAGCAACTTCTAAAGCCCATGCAGATGATGATGAACTCTGTAACTGATTCAAGCACAATCCTGAACAGCTGGACAGAGGCTAACATAACAAAAAATGTCCCTGCTCATCTAATATGCAAAGATTTCCAACCTATATCTCTCTTAAACATGGACTATAAGATCTTCACCTCAATTCTAGCCAACCAGCTGAAGAAGATTCTTCCAGATTATGTACGCAAAGATCAGAGTGGATTTATCCCAGGTAGACAGATGAGATCTAATATAAGGACTGTGCTCAACATATTAGAATGTTATGAGCTGCATATTGGGGGGAAAAAGGCACTTTTATTTTTCTTGACGCAGAAAAGGCCTTCGATAATGTTAATTGACCCTTTCATATTAAAGTTATAGAAAATATGAAAATGGGGGGGATCTTTGTAAACTGGATAAAAGCAACTTGTAGTGAACAAAAGGGGTGAATAATGATCAATTGTGATAACTGAAGCCCCGGTCAGAGCTGCTGAGGACGAGCAGCAGCTGCTGGTCCCTGTGGCTCTGGCTGGAGGTGAGTCCTGCAGCTCAAGAGCTCCCCCTGCTGCCGTGGACCAAGCAGGCTCGGATGTCCCTCTGCCTGCTCCTTTAGGGCAACAGGGATCCAATTCTGAAGATGGTTTGGAGCCTGCGTCAATCAGCCCACAAACAAGGCGGAGACTCGAGAGAACTGAGCAAAGGGAGGCTTCCTTGATTAAATTCAAGCAGCGGTGACTGGACACACCTGTGCCTCAGCTATACAACTGCCTGCCTGGAAGCTTTCCTTTGCTTGTGGCAAACTTTCTACAAGCCCTCTCCTTGCCTGTTCCTTGCTTCCAGCAGCCAGCTCCTGATACCTTGGATTGATCTCTTGGCTCCTGACCCCTGGATTTTGGACTCTGACTGCGGCTTTTGCTTGTTGTTCTGGCTTAGGTAAATGGACTGCCTATGAGTAATTGCTTGCTTTGACTCCTCCTGGTGGGACTCTGCTATCTCTTCCTCTCCCTTCTCCGGGCTGGCTCGCTGCCCGGGTCTCTGACCTTGACATCAATAGTGATTCATCGGAGAACATTTAAAATTTCGAAGGGAACCTGGCAAGGATGTCCGTTATCACCATTATTTTTTATCTTGAGTTTGGAAGTCTTGCTCAGGCAGATAAGGAACGAAGAACTAATAAAAGGAGTGAAGCTCAGCCGAGATGAACTCAAATATAAGGATTTTGCAGATGATCTGGTGTTATTTTTGGAAGATCTGGTATCACAGATTACCAAAGTTAATGAATTATTAAACAAATTAGGGCAATTAGCGGGTTTCAAAATAAATAAATCCAAAACTAAGATTCTCTCGACGAATTTGAGTCTTTCAGAAAAAGAGCAAATTGAAAAGAAGACGGGTATGCAATGTGTACAGAAAGTAAAATATTTAGGAATTGAGTTGTCCAACAATAACAATAAATTTTTAAAGAATAATTATCAAAAAAGTTGGAGGTTGATACAGAAGAAACTTGACCTGTGGAAATCATTAGATCTATCCTTACTGGGAAGAATTTCAGCTATCAAAATGACGATTTTACCAAAAATTTTATTTCTGTTCCAAATGATCTCAATTACAATTTCCAGAAGTTGGTTGCATCAGTGCAAAAAAGATCTTTCCAAATTTATTTGGAAGGGGAAGAAACCCAGAATGAAATTCAAGTTGCTGACAGACACAAGGCAATGAGGAGGCTTTGCAGCACCGAATCTAAACCTGTATTATGATGCAACTTGTCTCTCATGGATGAAACCGTGGATTTTGCTGGATGATAGGAAGCTTCTGATGCTGGAAGGACATGATCTCCATTTTGGTTGGCACACATACTTATGATATGGTAAGTCAAAAGTTCAGAAGTCCTTCAAAAATAATGTTATTCGTAGAGCTGTCATCGCTGTTTGGAAAAGATACAAATCTCTGCTTTGCCCAAAACTATCATCATGGGTATCACCCGCAGAAACGCTTCTATCTCCGGACTCAGAAGATATGACAACTGGACTACCTACAAGGAATTGTAAAAGCAAAATGGAGATTCTATTTTGCTGAAAGAACAACAGCAGTTGGCAGAAGAAGGTTCCCCAATCCAGTGGTTTCCATATCTGTAAATAAAGGAGAGTTTTAAAAAAAGATCTCCAAACTGGAGGGGTCGAATTGAGGCCTACTGGATTGGAAATCTGTATGTTAAAAGGAGAAAAACACTTACTTTCCAGATTGTATAAAATATTACTAACTTTTAATTTAGAGGATGAGACTATAAAAGAATGTATGATAAAATGGGCAAGAGACTTAGGTTGTAGTATCTTGCTGGAAGAATGGGAAGCAATCTGGAAAGATGATACGACAAACTCTAGATCTTATGCACTGCAAGAAAACACGCTAAAGATGGTGCACAGGTGGTACCTGGCGCCAACCAGACTTGCAAAGATGAACAAGCAGATGAAAAATCACTGTTGGAAATGTGTGAACCAAGTTGGCACTTTTTTCCACATGTGGTGGGGGTGTGACAGAGCTAAGAAATTCTGGTTTGTCATCCATTCTAACATGCACAAGGTTTTAAAACGGAAGATTGATTCGATACCAGAATTCTTTCTAGTGGGCATATGGAGAGCCGAACCAAGGTTAGACTTCCATATTAGAAGATCAGTGTGGCACCTTATTGTAGCAGCCAGAATAATTTTTCCTAGGAGCTGG
Source organism: Cyclura pinguis (assembly GCA_030412105.1). Lineage (NCBI taxonomy): Eukaryota > Metazoa > Chordata > Lepidosauria > Squamata > Iguanidae > Cyclura > Cyclura pinguis. Next base: position 6,527,465 of record CM059601.1, read on the forward strand.
AAAATGACTTCCATTCCCACAACCGAAGAGTGGTTCAAAAAGGTCGTGGAGATTGCAGAGCTGGGTAAGATGACCTACAGATTAGGAAATATGTCAGACAGCACATTTTACAAGGCATGGGAGCCACTAACAACATTTCTACAACGTAAAAAGATTCCAGTATCTGCTTTTCATTGCTGATGTATAACCCAAATTAGTTATTTATACAGAATTTTAACCTAAATGCAATTCTCTAATCGGTGTACAAGGCTTAATAGATTTTTCTTTTGCTGGATTAGATTAGAGTATTATTACTATCAGTTATTTATTGTATCTATACTCCCTGATTGCTAAGGCAGCGGAGGATAAAGTAGCAGAAGTCGCTTGTTGCCTTCCTTTTTCTTGGAAGGTTGAGGGAAGTATACACAATACGGTTACCATTTGACTCCATAGGAAAAAGATGACGAGCTACTAATGGTAACAGCTTCATAACTAACTAGCTATATGTTAATAGAAGGTATTGATTGATTATGATCCTCTGAGGTTGCTTATGGTCTTCTGAGGTTATTTAACTGCGGCTAAGTCATATTTGCCCTTCTCTTAGGATGGAAAGGTTACCCTTCTGAAATTTTACTCAGGTAGTTACTGCATTCCAGGTGGAAGTTTCTAGGTTTTTGTAATTATTGCTGTCTAACTGTTTTTGTGGTGGTGGTGGTTTTTCCCCTACCTACCTTTCCTGTTCCCCCTTCTTCTTATATTGTTGTAAGTTATGTGTTATAAGTTTTGTTTTAGTGTCCTATGTTGAATTTGCATATATGTTTTTGCTAATAAAAATATAATAATAATAGTAGTAGTAGTAGTAGTAGTAGTAATTAATAATAATAATAATAATAATAATAATAATAATAATAATAATAATAATTCTCCTCTTAACCCCGCGGACATGTCTGAAGTGAATGGAACAGAAAGGGGTTAAGCCGCCTGCTACATTTGTGAGCCGAGGGCGACCTCTGGTGGCTGAAAGGAGAACTGTTTTAGGACATTCTATTATTGAATTATTGGCACTCTCGTGTTGGAAGGTGCCTCCTTGCTCGTTGCTGCCTCCGGGCTTAACACCTTTCAGCTCGCTCATCAAGAGCACCCAGAACATCCCAGATTCAGTCTGAAGCATCCTTGGTTGCAGAATTTCATTAGTGCTGGAAATGTCTGCCTGGCGAAACGGGTGCTGCGGGTCAGAGTTGGAAAGCCTGGGCTAGATAGCTGGATTGCCCTGTCTTGTAGGCTGCAGGTTATTAGGGTACGGCCTGTTATTTTCAATTTCTGGAGAATTTTGGAGCCAGAGAAGCGGGTAAGAAAAGGATAACAGTGAAGGATGAACTGGGTTAGTCTGTGGCATAGCAAATTTATTGCAACTAGTGCATTTATTGCAACATGTGCTTTTGTGGGACCCTTGCCTGCTTCTCCAGATGCATGGACTGCTATCCAGAATTATCCTTAGGTGTGACGATTCATTACTGAGTGCCATAGTCGGGATCATCCATGCCAAAGTATTTCTTGTTTTTATGTATGGGTGTGAAAGCTGGACAATGAAAAAAGTAGGAAGAGACTCAATTCATTTGAAATTGGTGCTGGAAGAGACTCCTGTGAGTACCAGAGGCTGTCAAAAAGATAAATTAATTAGTTTGAAAGCAATTCAAGGCTGAACTCTCACTCAAAGCCATGATGACTAAATTAAGGCTGTTGTATTTTGGGCACAACATAAAACACTTTGGTCAGCCATCACCTGGAGTACTGGGTCCAGTCTGGGGCACCGGAATTCAAGAAGGATATTGACAAGCTGGAACATGCCCAGAGGAGGGCGGCCAAAATGGTCAAAGGCCTGGATACCTCATGCCCTATGAGGAGTGGCTTAGAGAGCTGGGTATGTTTAGTCTGGAGCAGAGAAGATTAAGAGGAGACATGATAGCCATGTTTAAATATTTGAAGGAGGATGGAGCAAGCCTGTTTTCTGCTGCTCCAGAGACTAGGACAAGGAGCAATAGCTCCAAACTGTAGGAAAATAGATTCCATCTAAACATTAGGAAGAACTTCCTGATGGTAAGAGTGGTTCAGCAGTGGAATACACTGCTGCCCCGGAGTGTAGTGGATTCTCCATTTTTGGAGGTTTTTTAAACAGTAGTTGGATGGCCATGAATTGGGAGTGCTTGGATTGTTTATTCAAGCACGGCAGAATTGGGTTGGACTAGATGACCTTTGGGACCTCTTCCAGCTCTATGATTCTGTGGTTCATCAAAAAAGATAGTAATGCTTGGTGAGGTGGAAGGCAGTAGGAAAAGAAGGAGACGACATTACAAATGGATTGATCCAACCAAACAAGCCACAGTTGCCCTAAGTTTGCAAGACCTGAGCAGGGCTGTTGATGACCACCAGGGCTCTTGGACATCTCTCTCATTCCCAGGCTCATCACAAACAAAAGCTGACTTGGTGGCATGACACAATGACACAATATTAACGATACAGGACAGATGGTTGAGAGTGGGATTGTAGACGGTGAGGGAAATTAAATGCAGAATGTCATGAGGTACAGGACCTTCTGCAGGACAATATTCTTGCTTCCCAATGAAAGGGAAAAGCCTCTCTTCCAGGTGTTCTGTGGGTCAGATCTGGGTTGTCCATAGGCCAGATTAAGCCAAGGTGCCAGGGATTCTCCCCCCGCCCTACCCCGGACTAGTAAATAGTGGGTAAGTTGTGGATATAATTTATCTTCGGCTCTGAAAGACTAAGGATGCCACAAGGCTGTCATTTTTGTGATTATGGATCTCCTTGGAAGGAGGAACAAAAATTTGGGCTCCCTGGAAACTTATCTCCAGGCTACATCATAAACAAGAACAGAAGGGACAGGAAGGAGTATAATGTTTCTGGACAAGCTGAGCAGCTGACATCTGCAGTTTATTAGACGTCTAAAATGGATCTGCAGGAAGCATTTTGCAGACCTAATTGCATCTGGTTAGGTTGTGTCTGGTGCAAAAATGTCTCAGGTTTCATCGAGGAATTCTGGGACAAAGAAGCAAGTCAAACTCTCTCTTTGAAAATATAAACAGCAACAAGTATTTGGATTTGCCTGGGGTTTCTTTTAATTTTTTCATTTCTATCCCATCTTTCTTCCCAGTCTGGGAGTCAAAGTGGCTTGTTGTTGTCAAGTCGACTTCAACTCCTGGCGACCCTACAGATGAGAGATCTCCAAGCCACCCCGCTCAGGTCTTGCAGATTCAGGGATGCGTCTTGCTGGATTGAGTCTCTCCATCTGTAATGCAGTCTTCCTCTTTTCCTACTGCCCTCTGCCTTTCCAAGCACTGTTTTCTTTTCTAGGGAGTCAAGTCTTCTCATGATATGGCCAAAGAATGACAGCCTCAGATCGCAACAAGTTAAAAACACATTGTTAAAAATTCACAAGACACAAAAGTTAAAACAAAATTAAACAATCAAAAAAAGAAAACCAAATTAAAACATGTGTATCATTGGATTCAGCAGCACAACAGTTAGCAGGATCCATCGCGTTGCTAATAGATGAGATGGGCCTTATATAGTCACTCATCAAATGCCGATCTCAGTAGCAAAGTCTTTACTTCTCTGCAGAAAGAAAGTAAGGAGCGTGCCAACCCAACTTCTCCGGGAAGCGAGTTCCAGAGACACTGAGAACCCCCTCTCCCGCGCTCCCACCAGATGTACCTGTGGGGATTCTTCTGCTCAATCTGCTCCACCTCACGTGTTATTCTGCGTGCGGCACATTGTAGAAAGTGATGGAGGATGTATCCATATTGCACAATAATAGCAGTCTGATACCACTTTAATTTTCACAACCTATGAAATGCTAACATTTGTACTTTGGCAAGAGGCTATATCTCTGCCGCCTTGCGTTTCCAGGACAGGAACACTGTATGGTAATATGGCATAACTATGTTAATGGTCCCCATGACATGGGGGGGGGGGGTGGAGTCCCAGTTTACCATGTCGGATAGTGCTATGATTATATACTGGGCATAAACCCAGGGACACGAAGACATGGCACTACACTGAGGCAGAAGAAGTGAAATGTATAGATATAGGATGGGTGACAGCTGGCTTGACCACAGTACATACAAAAGGGATCTAGGAATCTCAATAGACCACAAACTGAATGTAAGCCAACAGTGTGATGCAGCAGCTAAAAAAGCCAAAGTGATTCTAGGCTGCATCAATAGGAACGTAGTATCTAGGTCAAGGGAAGTGACAGTACCACTCTATTCTGCTTTGGTCAGACCCCACCTGGAATATTGCACCCAATTCTGGGCATCACAAATCAAGAAGGATGCACTGACAAGCTGGAGTGTGCGCAGAGGAGGGTGACCAAAATGGTAGAAGGCCTGGAAACCATGAAGCCCTGTAAGGAGCAGCTTAGGGAGTTGGGTATTTTTCACATGGGGAAGAGAAACTTAACAGATGACATGATAGCTATGTTTAAATATTTGAAGGAATGTCATGTCGAGGAGGGAGCAGGCTTGTTTTCTGCTGCTCCAGAGACTAGGAAAAGGAGCAATGGATTCAAGCTGCAGGAAAGGAGATCCCAGCTGAACCTCAGGAAGAACTTCCTGATGGTCAGAGTTGTCTGGCAGAATATGCTGCTGCCTCCATGGAGTGAGGTGGAGTCTCCTCCTTCTTTGGAGGTTTTTAAGCAGAGGCTGGAGGGCCGTCCGTTGGGAATGCTTTGATGGGTGTTCCTGCATGGTAGGGGGTTGGACTGGATGGCCCCTGGGGTCTCTTCCAACTCTAGGATTCTATGATAGCTACGTTTGAATATTTGAAGGGATGTCATATGGAGGACAGAGTAAGTTTGTTTTCTGCTGCTCCACATAGAACATAGACATAGAACAATGGCATCAAACTACAGGAAAAGAGATTCCACCTAAACAGTAGGAAGAACTTTCTGACGACAAAAGCAGCTTGACAGCGGGATACACTGCTGCCTGGGAGTGTGGTGGAGTCTCTTTCTTTGGAGATTTTTAAACAGAGGCTGGACGGCCATCTGTCAAAAGGAGTGCTTTGACGGTGCCTTCCTGCATGCCAGAATGGGGTTGGACTGGATGGCCCTTGGGGGTCTCCTCCAACTCTAGGACTCTTTGATTCTACCCAGGGACAGCATACACTGGCACGGTCATCGAGCTATGATTCCACTATGGACTGAACCTTAACTGAAAAAGTTATGTCATAGGGAACTCTGCTGATGAAAAGCCAGTATTTTCCATGTGCCGGCGACCACTGCCAGACACGGTGCAAAGGAGGGCAAGATGCAGCTGACAAATCTTACAGCAACACAGGGGTTTTCCAGAAGGAGAAAACGCGTTTGGATTTTGCTGTAGTTTTCACGTTTCTTTAAAATATCCAAATGACGTCTCTGTTTCCCCAGAAAATTTACTGGCAGTTCCCAGCATCAGGTGCAACATTTTCATTCCCACTTTTGAGTGGGTTTCTTTTTAATTCTGAGACAGAATGCAGTCCATTTCCCCTTTTTCCTTTCTTTTCTCAATGTCTTTTAAACTTTTTTTTTTTGAGGTATTATAGAAATGGTGGTTCTACCCTATAACTCTACAATTTTTCAAAACAATTAAAAATCAAGGAGGAAAAAATTTCCCCTTCAAACCATAAGGACCACCTCAACCAAACATATCGTGGTTTAAAAAAACAAAATATTTGGAAGAGGTCTGGGGCAGATGCAAGAAATAACTGCAAAGGGCTCTCGGAAAAGAATAGCATGTGAAGACACAAGTGGTCGCAACCACCAAAAAACAGGGATCTACGTCAATTTAAATTGATACAAGAGAACATTCCATTGGGAAGAACTTCCTGTCGGTAAGAGCAGTTCGACAGTGGGATATGTTGCTGCCTGGGAGTCGGATGGGGTCTTATTTTTGGAGATTTTTAAACAAAAGTTGTGTTGGGAGTGCTTGGATTGTGTGTTCCTGCATGGCAGAATGGGGTTGGACTCAATGACCTTTGTGGTCTCTTCCAGCTCTATGGCCATTTCCACACTAGACTTTTATAGCGCTATGATTCCGCTTGAAACGTCCTATGGAATCCTGGGGTTTGCAGTTTCGGGAGGGGCCGGCCGGCCCCTCCCGAAACTGCAAACCCCAGGATTCCATAGGACGTTTCAAGTGAAATCATAGCGCTATAAAAGTCTAGTGCGGAAATGGCTCAAGATTCTTTGGAAAGGAACACTAGTTCCCTTTCAGTTTAGTATTTCTTTTATCTTTTTCTCAGCTACTGGCTTTAAGAACCATAGAAACATGGAAGAGATCACAATGGCCATCAAGTCCGAGCCCCTGCCATGCAGGAACAAACGCCCAAAGCACCTTCTGCAAATGGCCATCCAGCCTCTGCTTAAAAACCTCCAAAGAAGGAGACTCCACCACACTACCAGGCAGCAGCATATTCCGCTGCCGAACAGCTCTCACCATCAGGAAGTGTTTCCTAATGTTTAAGTCAAATCTCTTTTCCTGCAGTTTGAATCCATTGCTCCAAGTCCTAGGTTCTGGAGCGGCAGAAAACAAGCTTGCTCCGTCTTCAACATGACATCTCTTCAAATATTTAAGCGTAGCTAGCATGTCTCCTCTTAAACTTTCTTTTTGTCAGGCTGAAGACACCTAGTTTCCTAAGCCACACCTCATAGGGCTTCATGGTTTCCAGGTCCTTCACCATTCTGATCGCCCTCCTCTGGACACGTTCCAGCTTATCAATATCCTTCTGGAATTGGGGTGCCCAGAACTGGACACAGTATCCCAGGTGAGGTCTAACCAAAGCAGAATAAAGTGGTATTATTACTTCCCTCGATCTCAACTTCCCTATTGATGCAGCCCAGAATTGCATTGGCTTTTTTAGCTGCCGCATCACACTGTTGACTCATGTTCAGCTTGTGGTCCACTAAGACGCCTAGATCCCTTTCACATGTACTATTCTGAAGCCAGGTATCACACACCCTATATCTGTGCATTCCGTTCTTTCTTCCTAAGTGTACCCTACATTTTTCCCTGTTAAAATTCATTTTGTTTGTTTAGCGCAGTTCTCCAATCTGTCAAGGTCGTATTTAATTCTTATCCTGTCCTCTGGAGTATGAGCTATGCCTCCCAAATCGGTGTCATCTGCAAATTTGATAAGAATGCCCTCTATTCCCTCATCCAAGTCGACAAAGATGCTGAATAACACTGGGTCCAGGACAGAACCCTGTGGCACCCCATGAGTCACTTCTTTCCAGGAGGAAGAGGAAAAAGACATCGCCTTATCCCTAGTTTAACCCCACACTGCCAGTGGCACAAAAAAGACTATTTCCTGCTCCACATTTTATTTCCTACTGCAGCAAACATCCCTATCTACGTGTTAAGACAATGATTGGATCTGCCTTTAGCACTGGGTGTGTGTGTTGGGGGGATATATGAACCTTCAGGCATTGCTGGACTACAATATCAGCCCCAGAACCGTAACCGTGGCAAAGGCCCCTCCCTCAACTGCAAACCCCAGGAGTCCATAGGATGTTGAAAGTGGAATCATAGCGCTTTAACAGACTAGTGCGGTGAGTCTGTATGACTCTGGAGAGCAGGGTTCGAATCCTCACTCAGCTGTGAAAATCCACTGGGTGGCCTAGGACAAGTCACATTCTTTTGGCCTCGGGGGAAGGCAATGGCAAATCTGTTCTGAATAAATCTGGCCAACAAAGCCCCCCCAGGAGAGGGTCCCCATAAGCTGGAGTTGATTTGAAAGCAGAGCCAGTTAGGCATAGTGGTTTGAAATGTTTGACTAGGGCTCTAGGAGAGAAAGGTTCGAATCTCTGCTCAGCCATGGAAACCCCCTGGGTAGGTCACACCCTCTCAGAGGAAGGCAAAGGCAAATAATCCCTGAACAAATCTTGCCAAGAAAACGCTGTGATGGCTTTGCCATAGGGTTGCCATAAGTCAGAAATGACTTGAAAGCACACGACAACAGCGGCAGCAGCAACAAGAACAGCTGTTGCACTGTAATCTCCTTGGGGCACAGACCTGTTTTTTCCCTATTTTGAAAAAAACTCTGAAGGAGCAGTAAGACTGATGGGGATACAACAGCAGTCCCTACCTGAGCCAATCTGGAAATGGGTTTATAGGTCAGAACTCTGCTGGTGTGTCCTGCAGGCAGTTGGACATTTTTGTCCAGGGAGGAATGTCCGCATCCAGGTTGCGGAAGCAAAGTTGCGCACATGGTGCCATTGTTCAAGGATGCATACAGAAGCACACTGAGTGTGGGTGCACATGGTGCATTGTACATTGGTTGTACACGTAGTTACAGATCTGACGTCTTGGTTCAGTGGCACGAGGTGGCCATTCAACACAACTGTTGCATGACTCTTCCTGGGGACATTTATGCTACGCAGTCATTATGTGGGATCTCAGCCACCGATGGCACACTGGTTAGGGCACCAAGTACAGGAGAAAAACTGGATATTGCTACGTTTTGGAGCCTGTACTTATAGATCCTAAATACTCCAAAGACACCGGATCTCCTCTGATCTTGGAGGCTAAGCAGGGTCAGCTGTGGTTAGTACTTAGATGAGAGACTGCCAATGAATACCAGGTGGGTTAGATCTTGGAGGAAAGAACTAGCAAAACCACCTTTTGAGTATTCCTTGCCTAAGAAAACTCTATGAAATTCGTGGGGCTGCCATAAACGGACAGGCAACTCGAACGCACATGACACGCATGCGCCTCTGGCAACCATTGCCAGATATTTCGACATGCTGGATTTAGTGGCAACAACAGGAGCAGAAGATGTGTCCTTCCTGTTGGACCACTTCCCATTGTTAATAGCTGAAAAGAGCCATTTCTGCACTAGACTTTTATAGTGCTATTATTCCACTTGAAACATCCTATGGAATCCTGGGGTTTGCAGTTTCGGGAGGGGCCAGCCGGCCCCTCCCGAAACTGCAAACCCCAGGATTCCATAGGATGTTTCAAGTGGAATAATAGCACTATAAAAGTCTAGTGCAGAAATGGCCAGGGACTCATCTTTCTGCCGCTTGGATGCTGGCGGGGATGGAAGAACTGTTGTGTTGTGGGAACCTCTAGTGGCCACAAATGATATCGGCTGAGAGAGCATGCCACTGATGTGCAAAAACAGGAGCTGTGGCGAGAGGGACTGGCCAGAGATCTGATGGTACATTACCCTGGAGGCAGCAGTGCGGGAGGCAGAAAAAAATCTGCTGGCTCCAAGCAGCCTCTTTCTCTCCGTGCTGGACTTCTTCCTGCCACCACTTTCTGCACTGAGCTGGGCCTTTGCTACCTGCCAGATGCACCTTCTGGAGTCCTTATTAGCATCACGGCCAAAAGTTAATAGCCCCTCAGTGGCGTGAAAGTGTCCGTTTGCCTCAGTGGCCTTGTTGGATCATTTTGAATTTGCTTTGCAGTTTGTGTAATGTTTGCTGTTGCAATTCATATAGGACAGGCTGACAAGCTGCCTCCAGTTCTGGGCGCCACAGTTCAGGAAGGATATTGACAACCCGGAATGTGTCCAGAGGAGGGCGACCAAAATGGTAAAAGACCTGGAAACCTTGAAACCCTAGGAGGAGTGGCTTGGGGAGCTGACTGTGTTTAGCCTGGAGAAGAGAAGGTTAAGAGGTGACATGTTTAAACTAGGTTTAAATATTTGAGGGAATATCGTGGGGGGCACGGAGCCAGCCTGTTTTCTGCTGCTCCAGAGACTAGGACGAGGAGCAATAGCGTCAAACATCAGGACAAAAGAGTCCACCTAAACATTAGGAAGGACTTCCTGGTGGTAAGAGCAGCTCAGCAGTGGAATGCACTGCTGCCTGGGACCATGGTGGAGTCTCCTTCTTTGGAGGTGTTTTAAACAGAGTTTGGATGATCATCTGTCAGGAATGCTTTGATTGTGTCGTCCTGCTGGCATGGGGCTGGACTTCGACGGCACAGGGTTATGGTTTGTTTGTTTATACTGGCATGATTGTACATACAAAGTTCAACGAAGGAGAATTTTCACTATCTGCATATTTTTCTGGTTGTTGTTATAGTTCTTTTCATTTATTACCGAAAATAATTTTGTTATAGAAAGGAGGGGGGAATGTTAAAAAATGATCCATACAGAGTGTCAAATATACTAGGCATGCCTCTGTTCTGAGAAGAGTTTTTCAGGCCTGACCTGTTCCTTTAGGAGTATAAAGTATTTTATGTATAACTTGGTTTGGAATAAAATTATCATGTTTGAAATTGAAAATTACACTTCGTTTAGAATATAATCGCAGATTGAACATTTTCCCCCAAAGCTGTTATTTGTAGTTTTGCAAAGTAAGATGTAAGGTCTGGAACTGTAAAAAAAAATGCCTGAACTATAAGGAACTCCTTTGGTTTTGACTGTTTTGAGTAGCAAGCAAAAAGAAACTGCAGTGAAAACAGAAGAAACCATCAAGATTAGTAAAACAGAGAAAATTATCTTATCTCCATTACCTCTCTGTAGTGTCATCACACTCATTTCTATAAAAAGAACTGAGAAAAGGAAACAAAGATCTGATAAGGTCTTACATAAAAGTTTGCCTCTCACATAGTTATCAGAAATGATTTTGCAATGGCAAATATGTGAATATCCTGACCATTTCCGCACAAGACTGTAATAGTGCTATTGTTCCACTTTCAACATCCTATGGAATCCTGGGGTTTGCAGTTTAGGGAGGGGCCTCAAAACATTCCATAGGATGTTGAAAGTGGAACAATAGCACTATTACAGTCTTGTGCGGAAATGGCCTTTGTCTTAAACATTTTATTCATCATTCTAAAAGAAAACGCTCCATAATCCATTTTTTCCCAGTTTTTCCAGAAAAAAGATTTCTAAAAGAAATGGTGTATGTGCGTCTTACTATACCCTGCACCCCCCCACCTGTAAGATGGCAAGATTGACAGGGAATATCCTTTTTTATATAAATCAAGCATATTTATGACTGAAAAACACGTTGGAAAGGGCACTGGCTGCAAGCATGCGCTAGTTCAGGATGCTATCAGGCATGGGCAGGTCAAAAGTTGAAGAGCATTAGATGGAAAGCCCCGTGCTGACAGGCTTGAGATAATCTTCTCAGCATCCGGACCTCTGAATACAATAGAAGACGAAACTGCCCAAGTGAAGCAGTCAGACCAACATCCCGTGACCCTGACCCCTGGAAACTTCCCTTTTGTCCTCTTACATTAAGAGATGGTGGGCATTTCCACACTACACTGCTATACTGCTATTATTCCACTTTCAACTTCCTGTAGAATTCTGGGGCTTGTAGTTTACTGCGGCCAAATTGCTCTCCGGCTGAGAATTCTAAACACCCCTCCCTAAACTGCAAACCCCAGGATTCCCGCAGGAGGTTGAAAGTGGAATAATAGCACAATAATAGTGTAGTGCAGAAATGGTCTATTATGACTCCCACCAATGCTTTCCCACCCAAAGTTAAGGCCATTAGCCCATTCCAGACTCCTTTGCGCACCCTGCAGAAAGGCAATTACCACTGTGTTTACTCACACCCCTTCAGGGCAGGTATATAAGCCCTGGCTCCGATTCCGGCAACTTTTGGCACTTTGGATGCGCATTGGTGTGTCACGCTGCACATGGGCCCCTAAATTTCTGTTCTTTGAGCTACTGTCAGACCGCTTTCTAAGCTACTCTGTTATGTGACCTTCTTCTTCAGGACCGGTAAATATCACCCTCTTTGCTTAAAATCTCTCTCTAGCCAACATTTTTTGCCTCATTTCTCCTTAGTCTTGTATCTTTCACGAGACTGATCTCTTGGGTGTGTCTGTTACTTTCCAATAAAAACACTCCGTTTAAACCTTTAACTGGAGTCCTCTCTATGGTTAGTACCGGTATACGCAAGCGAAAAGATTCTGCTGTCGCCCCCTCTTCCATGGCCTCCTTTGAGCTATAATTTCCCCAAATTCCAAGGAGATGCTAGCATTGCCGATGGACCCCAAAGCCCCTCACTTTTTGGGGTAACAGGAGACTTTCCTCCCAAGTTCCTCCCTTTTCTGGGCCTCCACATCTTGGGAAACGGTCTATGCAACTGAATATCCCAAGTACCAGTCCAGCATTCTCTAACCACTACATCGCACTGTCTTCTCGGTGAAGTGCACAGCTTGAGTCGAACTGGATTGTGGATTGGAAAGTCCCAACCAGTGAGCCGGTCCCACCTCCTTGCCTCCAGAAGAAGCTTACCTTTCGGATAAGATGAAAAGTGTGTCCTGGAAGTGGATGCTCAATTCGGGTAGAGTCCTCTGAAAGCGGCTGGTTGAAGGTAGAGATTGGGGTGGATGAACAGAGTTACCTGTTGCAGATTGTGACAAAGAACTGCAGAGGGGACCCGAGTCCCTTTTCTTACATGCCCACCCCCTCGGGTTGCCGTCCTCCCAGACTGGCTGGCTTTTGCCTAGATTTTAGGTGTGTCATCTAATGCCCGTTTGGACCATCAGCTTTCATTGTTCTTTAAAATGTGAGTCTCTATCCCATTTTGGTGCAAAGTGTGGAAGCCCTCTTTTGTGAGATGGTTCTGTGAGAAATAAGTCCACCCCGGTTTTCCAGGCCCTGTGGGAAGAGAGAATGGAGAGTGTGGGAAGCCAGGGAAAGCACTGTGAGGGTACAAAAAGAGACGAGGGATGGCATAAGAGGGAAGAGAGGAGAATTAGTGCATAAGAAGCCAGGGAGAGAGGCAGTGGAATGAACACTGAATCAAGAAAATGCATAAACTTTTCTTAAACTTAGAGATGGAACAAGAAGTGGACCAATGGGATAAAATGTGGTCAGAAGGGTTAAAATTGATATCATGTTATGATCTTAAAGACACATTTTTATAGAGTGATGTACAGATGGTCCTTGATGCCAGAAAAATTGGCCAAGATTTACAACGGTGCTTCAAATAAATGCTGGCCATGTGAACAACATGTGGGAATTTTTTACCATATGTGGTGGACATATGATAAAGTGAAGAAGTTCTGGAACCAAGTCCATCTAATAGTGGAGAAGATTTTAAAATTAGACTTTCGGAAGGAATCAGAACTCTATTTGCTAGGACTGATGGACGCTTCATCGGACAAGAAATTTGGTAGAATTCTTTGATATATGACGGTGGTGGCCAGAATAATCTACGTGCAGATAGATTATTGCGCATAGCAGCAATGAGATTCCAACAATGGAAGCCTGGTTGTTTAAGCTGATGGACAGATATATTAACAATTTTGTCGAGAGAAAAAACACTTGTGACATTTGTTGAGAACTGGGACCTGTTAATATATTTTTCAAAAGACAAAAGGAAAAACCTATCAACTATTGGTTTCGAATATTAACATGTCATAAAGCTAGCTTTTGAGGTGATCTTTAAAGGATATTTTGACTAGTAGAAGGTGATTTAATATCATGACATATAGTCTACCAAACAGGGAGCAGGAAGACAGTTTTAGAATCATAGAGTCATAGAGTTGGAAGAGACCCCAGGGGCCATCCAGTCCAACCCCCTGCTATGCAGGAACACCCAGCAAAGCACTCCGAACAGATGGCCGTCCAGCCTCTGCTTAAAAACCTCCAAAGAAGGAGACTCCTCCATGGAGGCAGCAGCAGATTCCACTGCCAGACAGCCCTGACCGTCAGGAAGTTCTTCCTGAGGTTCAAATGGAATCTCCTTTCCTGCAGCTTGGATCGATTGTTCCTTGTCCTAGTCTCTGGAGCAGTAGAGAACAAGCCTGCTCCCTCCTCAGTGTGGTATCCCTTCAAATATTTAAACATGGCTATCATGTCCCCTCTTAACCTTCTCTTCTGCAGACTCAACATCCCCAGCTCCCTAAGGTGTTCTTCATAGGGCTTCATGGCTTCCAGACCCTTCGCCATTTTGGTTGCCCTCCTCTGGACGCGTTCCAGCTTGTCGACATCCTTCTTGAATTGAGGTGCCCAGAACTGGACACAGGATTCCAAATGAGGCCTAACCAATGCAGAACAGAATGGTACCGTTACCTCCCTTGATCTAGATACCATACTCCTATTGATGCAAACAAGAATCGTGTTGGCTTTCTTGGCTGCCGCGTCACACTGCTGACTCATGTTCAGCTTGTGATCTACCAAGACTCCTAGATCCTTTTCACACATACTGCTATCCAGCCACACATCCCCCATCCTATACTTGTGACTTTCATTTTTTCTGCCGGAGTGCAGGACCCTACATTAGAGAGAGTGTATTTGTTTTGTCTGTCTTGTGTGTTATGATTTGTTCATTTTTGTTCATATTTGTTCTTTTGTTGTTGTTATGGGGTGGTAGTTGGGTATGGGTGGTTGTGTGGATAAGCAGTGTTGGGATGGATAGTATTAAGTTATGTAGTGTTATTAAAAAATAAATAGCAAGTAGGAAGGAATAGAGGGTTACGGAGGAGAATGGCCAGATGTAAGGGAGATATGATGTACAGGATAGCTCCGAGTTCAAGGGATTCAGCTTAGAGGTTTCGAAAGCTTTATTCAGGAACATCAAAGAAACAACAGCACACCTCGGCACTGCTAAGGCTAAAGAAACATTGGATTTGCAGTATGTTATGAACTGTAACATTTCAAATTAGTGTGCATTCACATTCCTGCATGGCAGGGAGTTGGACTCGATGGCCTTTGTGGTCTGTTCCAACTCTATGAGTCTATGGTCCCATTTGATGGCTGCTCGTAATGATTCTTTTCCCAGGCTGTTCTCTTCTCCTACCATTTTCTCATTCAGCTTGCCAGCAGTTCAACCTTGCAACCGAGTTTTTCCACCTGCATCTGTGCTCTTTTTACAGTTCATTACAATAACATCCACGTGTTCCCAGCACACCATTCACCAGCTGATCCCATCATCCCCTCATAGCACAGTCAAGCCTGCAAAGCATCAGAACAAAGCAGTTACCTAAAAACATGGCAGGGAGAGCAAAGCCAACCCGACAGAAAAGGTCTGTAAGGCAGGTTTGCTGAAAGGCAGCGGTAGCCTAATGACACGTGGTAAATTTCATGATCAAGCAGAGGTTTGAACTAAGAACCTTTCCACGCTAGCCTGTTGTAGTGCTATTATTCCACTTTCAGCCTCCTGTGGAATCCTGGGGTTTGCAGTTTAGGGCGGGGCCTTTAGAATCCTCAGCCTCTTTGGCCTCAGGAAACTACAAACACCAGGATTCCACAGGAGGTTGAAAGTGGAATAATAGCATTATAGCAGTGTGGTGCGGAAATGACCTCAGTTTCATTAGTGTTTCTTTTCTTTTCTTTTCCCCTAATTCTGCAGTGGCTTTTTGTTTTAAGGATTTAAGAATTCATCTGCCTCTATACTACAAGCATAGTGGTACTCCACTGGAGAAACCCTATCCCAAGGTCTACAATTTTGATATTAATACATGATTTAATGTGCCTGAGAGGTCACCAGATGGCCACGTAGGCAGCAATGGTCAAAGATCAAAAACCAGCTCAGGCCAGTAAAATCCCGTCACGTAGCCCCAGGAGACTTCAAGCTGTGTAAACTCCCAGTAAACAAAGGGTCCTCAGCCCCAAGAAGCTGACTTGAGGGGATCAGCATGTTTGCCCCAAGTTGAGCAAATATTCCATCAGGCGAGGACCATTTACGTGAAGTCACACCACAAACAAACACAGCCAAAGATCCTGAGACTTTGGCAACACCTTGCAATCCCTTCACGCAAAGGAAATTACCATGGTGGAGCTTCGTTATCGCTCCAACACCCATTGTTCTCCCTGGGAAAGGATTAGTCCTCCAGGTACTTTTTCCCCTACAAATAGTCCCAGTTTTTGAGCGGTTCTTTGGATCGCTCCCGGTCATCCCAGCAGACCGTTTCTCCGTCCATTGAGTGATCCCCTCAGCCCTCTCCGTGCTGAGCTCTCCTTCTTTGCTGCCTTCTCGGACCCAGGACTTCAGGACAAGGTGCAGTATTACCCCAACAACACCCCTTCAATACTCCCTCTGTCCAATTTCCTCTCTTTTGCTTCTCAATAGCTCTTGGGTGCGTGTGTGCGTGAGTGCATTGGTGTGTGAGACTTGCATTCAATAAAATCATTTAGTGGACATTTTGGTTTGGTTTTTGGCTTGGCCTGACCCCGTAAACACTGGATAAAAAGACCCTGCTAGGTTATCCTGCCTCTCGCATGGCTATTGCTCGTGCTTTGGCTAGTTTCCATTCCCCATCACGTGGAGCACACTGAGGTATCCCCCAAGGGACCCCAGAAATCAGGGTAACAGTAGGTAGTTCATGATCTTGGGTGATGGAAACTATTTGTTTGTACATTTGTAAAGCAAGATAGATAGGTAGATAGATAGAGATAGACAGAGATAGAGATAGAGATAGAGATAGATTTATATAGATATAAATAATAAATTTATAAATATATATAAATATAAAATCTATATTTTGTGGTAAAAAAGTTTGTAAGAATTTCTTTTAAAACTGTCTCAAAGCAGTCACAGCTTAAAGGGCCCTTTCCCTTTATAAGTAAAGCAAGGGAGTAAATGGGTCCAGTGTCTTGTACATACGTACACTGAGCACAGAACAGGTGACTTAGCAGGTGAATACCAGACACTGTGGGCTATATTGCAGAGGAAGGAACTGGCAAAACCATCTCAGGGCAAACTAACGCCCTTTCTGCACTAGGCTGTTATAGTGCTATTATTCCACTTTCAACATCCCATGGAATCCTGGGGTTTGCAGTTTAGGGAGGGGCATTTAGAATTCACAGCCAGAGAGCTCTTTGGCCTCAGTAAACTACAAACCCCAGAACTCCACAGATTGTTGAATGTGGAATGATAGCACTATAACGGTGTAGTGCGGAAATGGCCTCTGTGTGCTCCACCCGGCCCTCTGAATCGGGCTGGCTGGCGTCTGTGTGGGTGCAACCAGCCCTTTTCTTTTCTTTCCGTTTCTTTCTGGGCTTCCCAAGGGTGGAGGCCTGGCAGCAGCTGCCTCTCTGTGCCAGCGGTTTGCAGTGTGCCGAGCGGCAACAGTTGCTGCCCGAGCAGCGGATGTAACGCGCCCGTGGGCAGTGTCAGTGCCTTTTGTTTAGTGTGGATCTTGCTGATGTGGATCATTACCTTCATTAGGAGGCACAATTTAGCAGCCTTGAGACTGATCAGATAGGACAGGCCTGGGCTGGGGAAGGTGCCAACCAGCCGGCTGGCAGATACGCAGAGCTTTGGCCTTTGGCATAGTTTCTGTGGGCATCGACACACCTCAGTGGAATGCGCCTGCTGCCGCCAGGTGTCCAAGGCAGCAACGTGTGATAACAATGGGCGGAAGGGACAGAATTTGGCAAAACAGCGCTTGGGAAAGTAACTTATTTGACCACAACCCTGAACCTCGCCCCCCCGCCAGCAAAGCCGATGGGATTTTGAGAATCCCGGTCCAAAAAAAGTAACATTCCCAAGCTCTCAGGTGACCATGGCCCCGAGGGAAGCAAAGCAGAAACCTTCGAAATATCCCAGTGGCACAGCCTGGAGTGCCTGGAGGGGGGGCAGGAGAGGGCGGGGCTAGGGTGCAAAGGGCGGGGCCACCGTGCATGGGGGCGTGGCTGCAGTGCATGGGGCGTGGCTACGGGGCAGCACGCCCCCCCAAACGTTGCCGCCCAGGGCGAATCGCCTCCCCGCCCCTACACGACCGAAATAACCCATTGCTCGTGACTACGGCGGCACGATTTTCACAGGTGCAAAGACGGAAGGCTTGAACGTTACCGACAATGGAGGACCAGCTATTAAAATTGAGTGACTTAGCACAAACTGATAAATTATCTGCTTTTATTAGAGAACCATCATTAGCAGCTTTGTTAAAGGACTGGGGACCAACAATGGACTTTTTGCAAACAAGGAAAACAAAGGATAGTGAGGTGATAACACCAGGTTTGGAGAATTCGTAGGACTGGTTTGTTAAAAGAAGTGCAACAATAAAAGCGGGAGGCAAGATTACGATACTTATGCTTATAACTACCGAGAAGTAGGAAGTCACTTCTTAACTTTCATATATTTTTCTTACATATTTCATCTCTTTTATCTATTTTCTTTCTTTTCCTTACTGTATTTTTTCTTTTATAGTTACACTTTTAATGTATGTAGAAAATTGCTTAATAAAAATAATTTTTTTAAAAAAGTTAATTGATTGCTTGTCTCTCCTGTTTTCTTGTACAACGCTCTCACTGACATTTACAGTCAGGACTGGCCCCACCTTGAGGGCAATTACCTTAGGCCAGGGGTGTCGAATTCAATTTCATCTTGGGCCGCGTCGGTATTATGGCTGCCCTCAAAGGGCTGGTTGTATCTGTAGGACTATATAAATATGTCTACTCTTTTATCATATTAAACAATTCCCTCTGCATGCGATTATTACTGGTTTTTAAATTGCCTTTCCTCCGCATCAACTTTTCTTTTCTTAGACATTTTGGGGCTATTTGGTCATAGTTTATGGTCCCTATACCACTTAATTGGTCAGTATATCTCAACTGTGTCATTTTCTGGCCCCCAGACCCTCTCTGTGCCTCTTTCTGCTCCCCACCTCCTCTAGGGCTTTTTCTGCTTCCCTGCCCCTCTCTGTACCTGGTAAGCCTGATCCCCACATTGCGGTCCCCCAGCTGTCAGTATTCTGAAGAGGGGCCCAGCAGCCAGCCCTTGCAATCTACTTCTACTTCTGACTGCTCCTCTGTCCAATTCTCACAACCTGTGCAGAGCATTGCCATGGTAACCTGTGGCAACGCTCTAACAGCAAGACTTGGACAGAGGAGCAGTCAGAAGTAGAAGTAGATTGCAAGGGCTGGCTGCTGGGCCCCTCTTCAGAATACCAGCAGCCCGAGGCCTGCAATCTGGAGATCGGGCTTGCCAGGCAGGGGGAGTGCCACAGCTGCAAGAGAGGTGCAAGGGCCACATGAAATGGCCTGGAGGGTAGGATTTGGCCTGCGGGCCTTGTGTTTAATACACATGCCTTAGGCAGAGGTGGATGCCTGGCTGTTCCCCCAGCTACTCCAGACTTCTCTTGGGCCTCTTAACCTAGTTTAAATCCTCCCCTCTTCTGCAGGATCCTCTCCCACTGCCAACAAAGCTTACCCTACCACAAGGCCGATTGAAGAGACTGCCTCAGGAGGCAGATTTTGGATGATAGGGTAGATTTGGCTGGAGTCCTGTTAGGGACATATACGTGTTTAAATCATGTAACAGATGCAGGGCCAAAACGTCACTCTTGGACAACAGACACAAGCTGAGTTGCCCAGACAACATGCGCCCCTTGGTTGCGCGTTATGTATTGTGGTTATGCATCCGATACTTTGCATTGCAGTTGAGCAACCTATACGTTGCATAATGATTGCGCGTAGCAGTCATGCGTCCTATACTTTCCATTGTGAATGTGCAACCTGTAGTTGCACTGTGGTTATGCGTCCTATCCTTTGCATTGTGGTTGTGCATGCCATACTTTGCACTGTGACTGTGCAATGGTACCTAGTTGTCCACATGTGTTGCACAATGTTACCCTTCTGTATGGAGATTGCAAGTGCTTGTGTAGCATATCTCCGCATGTGGGCATTTACGGGGGTAATGTTGGATTCTTGCCCACGTGCTACATCTTTGCTATTCAGGGCCAGAATTCTCTTGGTGTCTTATTCACATGCATGTTCCCTGGCAGAAACAGTTAGATGTTTTTGTCCGCTTTCAGTTTGAGGTTGCAGAAATGCAGGTGAGCATGCGGTGCCAGCGCACATTCAGATGTGCATTCAGATGTGCACATGGGGATATGCTTAGACTCATAGAATCTCAAAGTTGGAAGAGATTGCAAGGGCCATCAAGTCCAACCCATTCTGCCCTGCGGGAAGACACGATCAAAACACCCCCAACAGATGGCCATTCAGCCTCTATTTAAAAGCCTCCAAAGAAGGAGACTCCACCACACTCTCAAGCCATTTCCGCACTAGACGTTTATAGCTCTATGATTCCACTTTCAACATCCTCTGGAATTCTGGGGTTTGCAGTTTCGGGAGGGGCCGGGTGTCCCCTCCCAAAACTGCAAACTCCAGGAATCCATAGGATATTGAAAGTGGAATAATAGTGCTATAAATGTCTAGTGCAGAAATGGCCTCAGGCAGGACCGTATTCCACTGTCAAGCTGTTCTTACGGCCAGGAAGTTCTTTCTGATGTGTAGGTGAAATCTCTTTTCCTGTACTTTAAATCCATTGCTCCATGTCCTAGTCTCTGTAGTAGCAGAAAACAAACTTTCTTCATATTCCGTCTGACATCCCTTCAAATATTTAAACATGGCCATCATGTCACCTCTTAACCTTTTCTTCTCCAGGCTAAATACACCCAGCTCTCTAAGACACTCTTCATAGGGCTTCATGGTTTCCGGACCGTTTACCATTTTGGTCGCCCTCCTCTGGACATGGTCCAGCTTGTCAATATCTTTCTTGAATTGTGGTGTCCAGAAATGGACACAGTATTCCAGGTGAGGTCTGACCAAAGCAGAATAGGGTGGTACTCTTACTTCAAGTCTTCAAGAGGGATCTTAACTTGGCAAGAATTTTTAAACCAATTTTTAATTGCCAAGATTAAAATTAGTTACCACTGCCTGAGAGGTGTGTGTGTCTCCAGTTGCCCGTCCACTTACGGCGATCCCATGAATTTCATAGGGTTTCGTTGGCCATTTCCGCACTAGACTGTTACAGCGCTATCATTCCACTTGCAACATCCTATGGAATCCTGGGGTTTGCAGATATCGAAAGTGGAATAATAGCGCTGTAATACTTTCGTGCGGAAATGGCCTTAATTTGCTATTGTGTTGCGATCTCGAGAGACAGTTGAAGAGGCAAAGTAACCTCAAAGGGTTTGCCAAGCAAGCAAGAGTCCTTAGAAGTATAACCGCTCCTCTACCCGAATGGAGTTGGGCAGGCAGAATTTAATGAGCTGACTCCCTTGGCACCTGGATGCAAGAGAAACACAGCAAATCCAGCAGCCCTGGAGCCCCATCCTACAACAGGTGAGATGGGGTGGGGATCTCGTAGCCTTCCAAGGTTGCTGGACTGCAGTTCCCGTCATCTTCAGCACTGGCCACACAGCAGTGGCAATGCAGCAAGATTTTGGGCAAAGTGAAAATTGGGCAGCCCCCAGGTGGTGTTGAACTGCAAATCCCAGCATTCCTCACCTTTGTCTCTGCTAGATAGGACCGCTGGGCTTTTCAGTACAACTACACTTGGGCTGCTGAGCCGTTCCTATCCCTTATCTAAAAGGCCATATGTTCCCCACCTGTGTCCCAACTCATGTGAAAACTTAATAGAATTGGACCTCGCCTTGTTTGGGGTGGGAAGCTGGTCGAGTGAGGGGAGAGCCCTCAATAGAGCTGTTTTTAAAAAGTGACAGTTTAAGGCTGCAATCCCATTCTCATCTTCAGAGTAGACATGGATAAAATTTTTGAAGAGATGGCTACTCTCCAACAGTTCACAGAAAGAAACATGCGTGGCCAAGTAATATCAGAGTGTGGTCAAGATGGCAAAAGTTTTAAATACGGGAGAACACACAAACCAGGAGAGACTGTAGCCGTTTCCTTTTGTCTCAGCCTATTGGGAAGGGTGAGAGAGGGCCTTTTTGGTGGTTGCCCCTAGACTGTGGAACTCCCTTCCCAAGGAGGCTGTAACGCCCCCTCTCCTTTGTTGGGAGTGGCAACCTTTGCATGCTTTATTAACTGGCTAGTTAGTTTGCATGTTCATTGCAGGCACAGAAGTGACTGCCTAGAGTAAACATCATGTTGTTTGGTCAACACCCACTTCCCCTTGCATGTTGTCTTCCTCTTCTCTTTTTTTGTTCTTCGGTTTTCCTGCAAGCATGTGGTCTCCAATCCTCTGGCAAGCATGCTTTCCTGTAAGCATGCGCGTTCTTACTTTCTACTTACCTTTCTTCAAGAATTGAACCTGTGTAGACTGTGCACAAGATTTTGTGAGTAAACTTTTCATATTTTTAACCAAACTGTTTGTGTTTATTTTGAGCTAGATTAAGTGTGTCTGGGGTGGAGATGATGAAGTGTGACTGGTAATTTGTTCAGTGTCTGCCTGTGTATTACAAAATACTCTGCTGATTGGGAGACTTATTACTAAAAATCTCTCAATTCCTCAACATTTTTCAGCTAACATTGGCAAGTAAAACTCTTTTTCTTCCAACATGCTTTTAAAACAGAATTTTTTAAACAATGAATTGGGTGTGCTGTATTGTTTTCAATTGAACAGTTTTTAATAGATTTTTTTCCCTTTTTAAATTGCATTTATTCTTTTAATTGGAGGTTTGAATTGTTTTAATACTATGAATAGTTTAATTCTATTTTAATGTTCTCTTTTAAACAATCATATTGTTCTTTTAAACTCTAAGCCTGAGTCCCAATTTTGCGAGAAAAAGAAGGATACAAATACATATAACACAAAGAGCAAGAATCTGCCCCTCCTCTCCTCTCCCCCTTGCTAAGTTAATTAATTACAAATTCTTTTTGCACTTTGCACTCAGTTTGGAGCAATTGAAGTAAGCACGCTGAGGCCAACAGATGGTGAATGTTTAAGCATGCACAATCCAACTGTATTGGGCATCACATTTTCAGCAACTCTAACAGAATCTGGAAGTAGGAGGCAAGGGGAAAAGCAAGAACTTTGCAAAAGCACAGCAGTGCAATTCTATTTCCTGAAGGAATGGCATACTTTCTACTTGTTGGAGGCAGCTAGCATCCATTCCATGTCTGAGTGTCAGGATGCATGGCTCCTGTCATAAAGCATCTGCTGGATGTATATTAGATCGAGTAGCTAACTCAGGAATCACTAGAGCTGGCTAGAGCGCTAGAAGGTATATCAAATGCCAGCTGTTGATTGCAACCATATATCTTTTTGAAAATTCCTTGTGTATTCCAGTGCATCGAATGATTACTTGCTCTCTTGCCCATTGCCAGTGATGTAGACTCAAGTTGATTGACTTGGACTCAAATCAGACTTAAGTCACTTCAATGACCCAACTTGGACTCAAGAATAAATGCCGTCCTGACTCGACTCAACTCATGACTTGTATATTTTTAGTGACAGGCTTGCTGCCCTTGGTTCAGTAATATAACGCATTCATCCCAAAACCTTACAACTTTGAGCAATGCTTCCATCTCTTTTTGCCTACTGGTCAGAGGACAATCTGTCTCAAGCCCAAAGTGTGGGTGCATTTCTTGGAGGGGAACAGCAAACAGGTTAGGCAATGGTCTTGAGGCGGGCTTGAGGTCTGCCCAGCATCCTGTCCTGATGGATATTGGAGGAGCCCCCTAAAACTTTTCCTAAGAGCAGAAGACAAGACTCGCCCCCAGAGTGCAGGGTGCATTTCTCAGAGGGGAGCAGCAAATGTGTCAGGCAATGGGCTTGAGGAGGAAAGATCCTTCCTGCTAAAGCTTTTGGAGCTTCATTAGTAGGGAGTAACGAAAATCCTACTCCCCACTTCCAAAGCTGCAGATGGCAAAATTGCAAATGTAGAGGGCCAATTCTACTTAAATTGTTAAAACTGACTTTATTTGACTCTGTCCAGAAATTCTGGAATATAGGTTGGGGTATAAAGTTGGCTCCCAGACTTGAGACTTGACTTGACTTATCTTGGAAGGACTTGTGATTTGACTTGAATCTTGAAGGCAGAAACTTGAGACTTGACTTGAGACTTGGACTAAGAGACCAATTGGCCCCTCCCAAAACTGCAAGCCTCAGGATTCCATAGGATGTTGCAAGTGGAATAATAGTGCTATAACAGTCTAGTGTGGAAATGGCCTCAGTTATCTTACTGTGATTTCAACACCGCATGGTTCTGTGTAAAGTCATAATTCCTTGTGCAGATATACGTTAGGATGAACCATATATTACCCCCTCTAAAAAGAGACGACCTATCCCACACAGTCCTTCCTTGCTTCATGGGAAGCAGGCAGGATTAGAGAAGCGGCCGGCTGTGTTCCTGTAGCCAGACACAAAATTATTACATCAGCTCTGAGATCCACTGGGATCCTTTGGAAGTCTGATCACTACCATAATCACCTTGTGTCTCACTACGGGGATATCCTTTTAACACTTTTCGTATTCTGCCTGCTTCCCAGGAAGCATGGAATTTTTGGGTGGGGAGGGGTTCAGAGGCTGAACAATAAGTTTGGGTGGGGCTTTGGGTGCTGTGGAAAAAGGCAGGGCACACCAGCCTCTGCACTCTCCCCCAAAGGTCATCTGCAGGCATGCGGGAAACCTACAGATGCATGTGCTATGAACAGGATGATGGCTTTCATCAGCCCGTTGGATCCGGTTCTGTACCTCTGACCATGGCCCACCAAAAACTGCCAGAAAACGCAGAAAGAGGGCACAGTAGAGACAACTGTTGGATTTGTTTGTATCCCAAGCCCACATCCCAAAGAACCATTATTTCTGTCTCCCACCTAGCGAGCCAGACCCACAATGCACTCCTCCCGCCTTCTTCCCTTGGGGGGGGAACACCATGGCAACCAAATGCAAAGAATGGCACCCTCAAAGGATGCAAGTCCCCCAGAGAGGCAGTTTCTATAGGAACCAAGAGAGCAGAGTTGCTCAGCCACCTATAGAAAGCGCTGGTGGAGGCCTACGTCCTGCATCGTGTGACACTGCAGGGTAATCAGAATTTAGAGTGCTTTACATAAAATGCCCCCTCCTAGCCTTGCACGATGCTTTGTGGAATATGAGAAGAGCTAAAGGCAGGGGCGGGAGAGAGAGTTGATTTTATGGGACTACAGGAAAGTAGATCTCAAAATATTAGTATCATAGGGTTGGAAAGTACCCCAAAGGCCATCTAGTCCCACCCTGACAGGCAGGAATCCACAACCAAAGCACTCTGGAGAAACCTCCAACCTATCTTTGAAGACCTCCAGCTTCCAGCATGCTCTGATGCAGTCTGCTCCATTGCCGAACAGTCTTACTGTCAAGATGTTCAAGGTGGAACCTTTTTTCTTGTAATACGAATCCAGATCTTTCAAAGTGCAGCTCTGTCACCATCATACCTGGTACATATTTGTGTGTGTGCTTTTTGTGCGTATTGAGAAGCTTATGGTGCCAATGGAGTGGGAGGAACGATCCCCAGGTGCCCTTACGTATTTCATCATCTGACACATAGCTTTTGGGGGGCACAGGGAGAGTGCCTAGCCGTGTTTTGCTACTCCTCTCTGTCCCAGTCATTGCCTGGTTCCCTATTATTTTTTACTTACTACAGCCAGCCCTTCACAGTTGCAGATTCGGCTTGCAAGTTTCTTCAACCCCTGCACCCCCTGCCACATTTCAGGCACTTCTTATTCAGGGGAACCTTCCCTCTTAGCAGCTCTGATGAGGCCACAGGGCCCTGTAAAACCCTGCCTCCGGTCCTCCTCCTCATCCAGTGGCCACTGCTTGGCCAGCTAAGGACAGCTCGTTGCCTCATTTCTCAGCAACACAAACCCTCTCCTGATGCCACCCCACACCCAAGGAAGGAGATGGGTAAGAGAGAGGAAGTCTAAGGCCATCGTGCCAACCCAACCCCCTTCCCCTCTTCTTTCCCCCACCGTTTTTCAACCCTGGGTGCCCATTCCCTGCTCCCATGCCTCAGCCCCCTTCCCCCAGACACACGCACACTTTGGTATTTGAGATTTTTCCACTTTTGCAAGGATCCTGCATCCCTAACCCTAGAGAAAGTGGAAGGCCAACTATACGTACCTGCAGGATCGCCTCCTCCCATACAATCTGCCCGTGCACTCAGCTCCTCTGGGGGTCATTTACTTAAACCAGCAAAGATAGATTGGCAACCCAATCTCCTAGAGGACTTTCTCGTCAGCTGCCCCTCGACTGTGGAATGACCTGCTGGAAGAGACTTGACAGCAAAATATGCTGTCCAAATCTTAAAAAGTGCTAAAGATCTACCCAGTCTATTGCTAGTTGTACTTCTGATTGTATTTTTAATTGTATTTTTAATTATGATACATTTTAATTATGATATATTTGTATTTTAAATGGTTTTGTGTTTCTAGTGTATTTCAGGCTTAATTTGTTTTTAATTGTATCTATGTCATACCCTGCCTCAAGCCTTGGGGAGAGGGGGGTAATAAATAAAAAATTATTATTACTTCCCTGTTACTGTTTGTTAACTGATACATTGTCAGCAGTGCTGATTTTAGACAAAATCTGTTTGAAAAAATAATGTGCCACTGGCAGAACAACTAGTGCAGGAATGAGCATAGTGCAGATCTCCAGATGTGGCAGGCGGGGGAGAGCATCTGGCTTTCCAGATGTGTTGGCCTTGAATGTCCATCCATCCCACTGCGCATGGCCAATGGACAGAGATTAATACAGCTGTAATCCAAAATATCTCATGGATCAGTTGTTCCCCACCCCTGCTGGACCATTTGCTATTATACTGAGACTTCTCTGCACAACCACATCTGTGGGAGCGAAGCACAGGGACCGTGTCCACGCTTTGCCATCCGTGCTGGGCGAAATTCACGCTAGCCAATCCTGCTAGCAGCAGGAATCCTTCCTAAGCATCTATGCCAGAGAAACGACCTGTGATAGACTCCCTCCCCATCAATGCTGTCAGCACAGAGCTGGAACCAACCAGCAGACAAGAGAGCAACCGATCGTCCAAGTACAAAATGTGGCAAGTGGGGTTGGCTGGAACTCCTAGAGAGGAACAGTGGGTTTGGCTGGGACATGTAACAGAGAGCCACCCCAACTCGGCTCTCCCATCCTGCGGGTTACAGCATCCCTCTCCATCTGCAGTTTCAATTATCCATGGCCTGAAAAGACTACTGTACACAACAAGCTAGTGGGGGGGAGAGAGCACAGTCACACAATTTTTATTACACTATATTGCTATAATTGTTCTATTTAATTATTAGTTATTGTTGTTAATCTTTTACTGTGTCTAATTTATAAATTAAACTTTATCGTAGGTATGTACGGGACATCCACTGTATACGGGGGGATTCCATTCCAGGAATCTCTGTGTAAAACAAAAAAATGTGAGCGTTGCCTCCCTCTGTCGTCAACAGGTGCAACGTGGGCATGCCTGACGCAGCACAGGCACAAGCGTGTCACATCCGTTGACTTTAATAGGATGTGACGCTTTGCGTGACCTCATGTTCTCGCAGAGGATACACTGTATGCACAGGGAAAAAAAAGAGTACATATAGGGTTTGGTATTATCTGCAGTTTCTCACATGCACTGTGGGTCTTGGAACATATTCACTGCAGATGGGGGGGGTCTACTGTAGATCCAAACAAAAGCCTGGACACTGAGGGGGTGCGGAGAGGCAGTGATATGGGTTTTCTGGGCAAAGTAGAACTGGACAAATTTCCAGCACTCTAAATAACGTTACCTGATTTAGTACATTTGTTTTAAATGCTGTATTCAGACACATTTAGTACATCTGGTTTAAATGCTATATTCAAAGCTTTATGTGGAAATTATTTTGTTGCAATCTTTGCAATAATGTACAGCCAGTGCAGTGTAGTGGCTCGAACGTTGGACTAGGTCTCTGGAAGATCAGGGTTCAAACCTCTGCTTGCCCTGTAATCCCACTGGGAGACCATGGGCAAGTCACACTCTCTCAGCCTGAGAGGAAGGCAATGCGAACCCTTCTCTGAATAAATCTTGCCGAGAAAACCCTGTGGAAAGGGTTGCTATGAGTCATGAGTGGAAGGCACATACATAACAACTTGTAATAATGTGAAGAGAACAGCATATACTTCCCTTATACTTAACAAAAAAAATTAACTACATCAGAAAGAACACTTTAAGCTTTTTAGGACACAGAGCAAAAGATAGCGGCACCTGAGGTATATCAACAGTTCAACTTCCTTTTGCTGAGGCACAGCCATAGGACCTGCAGCGGCATTCACACTCTCCGCACTACATATCGGGCCTATTTCAAGGTGAATAAAAATCCAGCTCAGTACAACTAGTCGAATGCTCTGGGTCACTAAAAAAATTGTTGTGACTCCTTAAGAGACTAACTTAGAGGAACTCATATCCTATATTCAGTGTATCTAACATGAACGACTGCAGTACAACAGCCCACAGAACAATGGATAAGCATGTATGTACATATGTGTGAAAATTTCCACAAAAGAATTGGAAGGTCTTCTACTTTGGAAATTTTCTGCAGAAGGTTTTTCACCTGGCAGGGGGGTGGGGAGAGATGTGCCTTTGCACTGCACTGTGCACTGAAAGGGTAATTTTCTTGAAGTCCGGAGTTTTAGGAAACCACCTGCTTGTACCTCCTGCTTCATGGAATCAAAGAATCCAGCCAAGCTTTCATCTGACCTATTTTTAAAAGTTGCTGGTACTGGAGATGCTCCAGATCCTGGATGACCACAACCACTCTTGTTATATCTGAGGGGACTTTACTGTCTCCTCGTTCATACCGGCTGCTCTCGCAGGACAGAATCAGCCCAGAGTGCTTTCAAACAAGAGAACAATTCACAGAACATAAAGATTTCACTTGGGCCTTGAATGGTAGGAATGTCTGCTTTTTTAATTCAGAAATTTATTTTAATTACATTATGTAATAATATCACAGTCTATTTTACAAGTTTAGGGAGCAAAGGGTATGAGGGATGACATCTGAACCTGTTATGTATATAATTAAAGAAAAACAAAAACAGGGAGATAAGCAAGAGAGTTAACTTAGAAACAAATAATGATGAACTAAGGTGAGATATACCACCCGCCAAGAATGGGGTACTAAAGGATAAAGACGTACAAAGCGTTTTGTTTTTCCTTAAAAAAAACCACACAGCTAAACATAATTTACAAATCTTGATCCTTCAAGCCCATTTGCTGGCCCTGTCAGGGTCTCTAGCAGAGTCCTCATCCCTCCCCCCCCCACCCCCAGACTTGAGGGGATGGTGACACATCTTGTGGCTCAACCTCGCTCAGCCAGGATGGAGAGAGACAGAGCGGATGGGCAAAGTTCACAACTTGCATTGAGCTGTCACCGCCTAAAGGAAGAGAGAGAAGGTCTTCCACTTGACACGGTTTGGGTGGGATGGGGATTCGGCACCAGGAACCGGGTGTGTGTAGGGGGGGAACTAAGCCAGGCCCAAGCCCCGCCCTGGCCTTCTCTCAAACGTAGAACAATCTTACTCTGGAAGTGCTTACAAGGAGGTCGTCGTCGTAAAATTTGGTTTCTATGATGACGTTCCCGCTGCAGAAGGAGGAGGAAAAGAACAAAGGAAGTTCAGGCAAAGATAAATGAGAACTGGGAGGATGGCTGGTCGGGGGTGTCACTTCTGCTGGTGGACACATGGCCAAACACCCCGTCAAGACCACAACTAGCTGAGGGCCTCTCAGAAAGAGTGGAAGCAGGTGGCTCCCATGTCAGGTGGTCACTGAATGCGCTCCAAGCTTTAATCTGATCTGTATGGGAGTGATCCAACCTGTTTGGGGGGATGGGTTTTAGCACATCGAAGAACTCCTTTAAAATTCAGACTAAAGCCTAAAGCGGGGGCACTGCACCACTGTTATGAGAGCACCAGCCAATGGGAGTATGTTGGATAGTCACTCATCATCATCACCATCTAATCTGCCTTTCCCCCAAGACTGGGACTTAGAAATGTTTTTAAATTTACAATGTAGTTAAAATATACAAAAACTCAACATTAAAACAGAATTAAAGTATTAGCAATATTAAAACAATGTAAAATATACCATTAACAAAGATAAAAGGAGTTAAAAGGTACAATTTAAAACCACACAGCACCCTCTTACAAGCCCTTTCCTTCAAAGCCTTCAGTTTTAAATGTCTGTATGGAGAAAAAAAATTCGCCTGTTGACAGAAGGACAGCGAGGAGGGGGTTGTTCTAGCCCTACTAGGGAAAGAGTCCCACAGCCTCAGGACAGCCACTGAGGTCTTCTCTTGTGTTCCCATGAACAGTACCTGTGAAGGGGTTGGAACTGGAAGAAGAGCTTCTTGTGTGGATCTCAGGATCTGGGCAGGCTCATACAGGGAGATATTTTGCTCAAAGGACCTTTTCCCAAAGTTGGTGGGGCCCCTCCACAGCACGATCACAACCAGAAAGAATAAATGCATCACTGAGTTCATTCTGAAATACAGCTGATGGCACTGAGCACAAAACTGAAGCCCTTATGACTGGATTCAGCACCTCAGTGTTCTCTGGGCATCCTTGAGAGTGGGGGTCTTGTAAAGTGTCTGCAGGAGGAAACTGCCCCTGTTTCTGCTTTAGGGTTCATCAAGCTCTTCCCTTTCTTGGGATGACGCACTGCCAGACTCTTTCACAGGGCTATGATAAGGACCCCTGAGCTAAGGGGCATGGTGTACTTTCAACATTATTTCAGCGCTATGTGTTACTTTTAAGGTAATGAGTTTCTAGTCCTCCTGGCTAAATAATGAAATGCTCAGAGAGCAAAGCCAGACAAACTTTCGGCCACTGCATGGCAAAGAGACTTGAGAAACAGCAAGATTTCCAACAGGCAGATAGGGGTCCCTTAATGGCCTGCAAAGCTGCAGCCCCCTCTCTTATGATTAGCAGAATTGTGACAAACTAGCAGAGACATGCAGATTATATAACTGACTCAGGGCACACAACTCATCCTTTCGATCCCCTGAACCAGAGAACAGGCACTGCTTTGAAGCTGACAGCATCTGAAGTGGAGCCCCTACTCCATCCCACCCAGTCCTTTCCATCCTCTGCCACATTCCAGGTAGCTCTGACTGAGGTCTATGCTCCCCAAGGATTCGCACACAGCAACTCACGTGAGAACATTCGCAGGCATCATCTGTGACTCAGGAGCAGCCTCTATCAAGGACTGCCAAGTATTTGTGGAGTTAGGAATCACAAAGCCAAACTCAAAGAACCATTCTGCAAAAAGAGGAAAGAGAATGTAAGGTATTACACTGAGGTTGCTGAAAAAAGTAGTTTTGCTGATTGTCATCTGACCCAAGAACTGTGAATACAGAGTGGGTTAGAAATAAATTATAAAATGAAAAACACCCCAGTCCTCACTTGCTCTGTGAACACCCATGGAAACAATGGCCAGCAAATAGTTGTCTGTACTGATGACTTGTATCATTAATTCCAGACTGTGTGCTAAGCAGTTCCCCTGGCCCATGACAACAGAGAAGCCTCCCAAGTTCTCACAAAGGCTTTTAAGTACCTTGGGCCTTCAGTATCCACGAGGGGTTGATCCTGGGGCCATTTCCACACTACACTGTTACAGTGCTATTATTCCACTTTCAACATCCTATGGAATCCTGGAGTTTGCAGTTTAGGGAGGGACATCTTTGGCCTCAGTAAACTACAAACCCCAGAATTCCACAGGATGTTGAAAGTGGAATAACAACACTATAACTGTGTAGTGCAGAAATGGCCAGGGACACCTCAGAGATACCAAAAATTGCGCATACTCAAGTCAGTCTCACGAGAGAGACTACAAACCCAGGGCAAGGTTCATAAGCCCATATTAAAAATGGCATAGGACAGCAGCGGAGGTGAAGGCAAGCCCCAGATGTCAGGTGCGTCATATTCCGAGAGGTTGCAAAGCCTCACAAGGCTTGCAGAGAGACTGAGAAGCCTCACGAGGCGAGGTTTATACAGTTAATCCCTGCTAAAAATGGCACCAGCTGCCCGCTTCTGCTTTGTGAAGGAACCCAACCACCTCAAAGGCAGAAGTGGGTGGCTAGTACGCTCACCACAGCTGATTCAAATGTACGGTATTGGGTACATCTGAATTCATGGCGGGTTAAATTTAGCAAGCTTGCAGATACGGTGGGTCCGCTGTAATAGTTCTGCTTCAATATTTCTAAGTCGGTATTAACTCTATTTTGGCCCTGGCAGCCAAAGGAGATTTTGCTAATCAATAAAGACCTGATGGGTGTCCTCGTACCTCTTCTCAGAATGTTTTGCCTATTCTAATCAACTTTCAGCCTCACAAGGAGGCACTGGTGAGCAGTTCTATCACCACAGAACAACTGGTGGAGGAGGTGAGATCTCCCATCTCACAAACAATGATCACAATTTAGGCAAGGGAAGGTAGAATCCCTTGCATGGGGGAAATTAAAAAAGCTATGGGAGGCTATGGGTCCCGCTGAATGGCAACACCATTCCGAACGACAGAGGTTGTATTCAGCACCGGTGTCCATCAGAGGCCAAGGATGAAACCTGGGACAATCTGCTTACAAAACAGGGGTGCAGTTCTTCTGGTCCTTCAACTAGGCAGGCACTGCCATAGGTCTCCAGGCAATGGGAGCTTCCTACCTTTGTTTGTCTCACCCCCAGTCTCTGCTCCGACAGACAAAATGGTGGCCGTGGCCATGCATGGAAAGATGGGCCATTTGCACATCTTGTTCCTGGGCTCCCTGGTACTAAACTTAGCCCCAGTGCAAGACACGTAGTCTACAACTGGCCACGCTGGATGAGGTCGATGGGTCATTAATTCAATTCATCTGGC
This sequence comes from Cyclura pinguis, assembly GCA_030412105.1. Classification (NCBI taxonomy): domain Eukaryota; kingdom Metazoa; phylum Chordata; class Lepidosauria; order Squamata; family Iguanidae; genus Cyclura; species Cyclura pinguis. The sequence continues at coordinate 6,559,954 of CM059601.1, forward strand.
GAGGAGAAGGTTGGAAGAGGCTGAAGTACAGAAAGACAGACAGGTACTTTGTCCTGCTAAGCTGCACCCAGAACACTTTGATCTATTACACAGAACCGTGTGATCCATCCTCTCACTCTCTCCCACCCTCCACCTGCCCACATAACTGTACCTTCTAGACACTGTCCTTTGAAATACACTTTCTGTTCCAGACGGAATTTCTCCATCTGCTCTGTCGATGAAAAGTTTAGCTCCCGAGATACAGCCTTGCATTTCAAAATTTTCTTCGGGACACGAGCTAGCAGAGAGGGGGGAAAATTAGATCATTATTTCAAGTGACAAAACAAACCCTGCTGTTGTCCAAAACACTGAGGCTCAAGCATAGGCAAAAACAGAAATGGGTGCCAGATTTCTGCCCAAGCAAGTCTGGACTGGACACTCCTCTGCTCTCTCAGGGCAGGTAAGAAATTCTTCTTTGTTTAGTAGGGGACAAAGCATTTGTCACCTCAAAGGAAAACAGCTCTGGATCTGATGTGTCCCAAATACCTTAACATATGCCAGTGGGGCCTGTGGGCCAGTAAACAATGTGTGCCTTTGGAGGATTTCCACTTTGGGCCTTATCCTATAACAGGGCTAGGCAATCTTCCAACATGGGCCCTCCCTTACTGGGCTCTGCCATCTCACTGGGGGCCACCACAAAGATTGCAACTGAAACTTGGCAACAGGTACTGTAGTTTTCTATGGTGCAGGAGGGTGTCAGGATGTCTCTCTGCATCACAGAGTCCTACAAACAGGCTCTGGAAGGAAAAGATGACAAGAGATTTTTCACTAAGCTCCTGGATTTTGGTACTGTGCTTGCAATTGGTGGCTGCAGCTGGAGCTTGAGGCCTATATGTTGTCCACCCATGATTTGTCCCATGGAGCCTGCAAATGCAAAAACTGGGACAGACCCTCACAGAAGCTGCCTAGTGGATAAAGCCGCTGTTTTCCAAGTGTGTTCAGAGCTATTTGGGGAATGCATCACGAGGCTCCTGAACAAGGAGAACAGTAATGGTGGGAGAGGTTTCCCTGAACAGCACTGACATGACAGGGTAGTACTGGTGCACATGTACTTAACTGACCAGTATGTTCTGAAAAGGGAGGGTAGATGGGAGTTTGGGATCTAATGCTGGCTTGCTGGTTGGACTGCAATAAATACCCAAGGACAACAATAAAAAGTTCTATACACTTCTAAACTAGATTACTACTTTCTGAACTAGGTTAGTCCTGAAAGCCTGGAGGCTGCTCACACCTTTTCCTCAAGCGCACCTTCATTCATGTGGAATAGCAGCAAGGCCTAGAGACCCTTTTACGCAACATGGTTATAGCACTAGGATTCCACTTCTGCTAGGATTCCAGTGCTAGAATGGAACTGCCATGGTTCCATCCTACAGAATCTTATGATCAGAAGTTTAGGCAAGGGAAGGTAGAATTCTCTGCCAGAGACCTCTCATGCCTCACCAAACTACAATCCAATGCTGCCATGTCAGGTAGAGTGGAATCATGCTGCTTTATTTGTGTGATATGAAAGGGCCCTTGGTCTGTTCTATGTATAAACTGTGTGCATCCTGGCACCTTCCTAGTCCTTTGCAATCCTCATGGCAAGACACACTGATGGGAAGAGGGCTCCCTGCGGGGAGAAGATAGAAAAACCACAAAACTCTGAAAACTTACTCTTTTGGACTACAACGTTCAAAATCCCTCAGCCAGAATGGGTGTTGCCATCTAGGGAATTGTACTTCTCCCAAAGGTCCCCCCCCCCCGAGCTCTGGGAATCCCATTCTAAGGATCACTTCGACTTCTCCTTTATTAAACGCATTTCCAAGTACAAAACAGCCTGAAGAACCCAAGGCTCAACATCTGCACATTTGGGAACTCCAGCCAATCAAACCTTTCCCGACTGTGCAGATGTGGAAAAGAGAGGCACCTTGTGGTCATAAATGTAGAGCCACTTCCTACAATAAAATGTGCATGTCAGCTGCTGAACAGACAAACAGGCAAGTGCCATGTTAGCTCAAGCCCTGCAAATCAGGGCACAAAATCACTCGTGGAAAGTGCCCAACTGCTAGTCCCAACTAGAGCAAACTCACAGAGTAACACTTACACAAATCCCATTGATTCAGTGTATCTACTCAAGTCAGGACCAGCAATTTGGATTTAGGCAAAAGTGTTCAAGCGTCATGGTCCAGAATAGACTAAGTTGGAGCCAATCAGATCCACATTATATTAACTCAAGGGCAGTATGTGTGCTTTTTAATGATGGGACACCAGTGGGCCTTTTATCAGTTAGGACCCTCACAACAGAAAAACATGGACTGAATTATTGTCATTACTGAAGCTGCTCCACAGGGTTTAATGACGTTTTTAACTTTTTAGCCAAAGCATAATTCGTAAGATACCCAAGCCCATGCACGTTATTAAGCAGGTTATCATAGTGATTTTCCGCAAAAAAGCACTGTATATATATATCCATATCTAAAAAATATAAAAGACTAAGGGATCGGGAAAGCTAAAGTGGATTGTGCAGGGGTAAAAGCCAGCTTAATGGCTTGTCAGAGCATTGCCTCCATCTGGCTGCATATTTCCAAACATACTCTCAAATATTCTTAGGATGGCTAAAAGGCCACTGCATGCTGCATAAAAAGAAGGGAGGACAAAGGCACTGGACAATAGACAGGAGGAGTCCAATTGTAAGCTACCTACAGTCTTGGAGCACGGATATCTTTTTTTATAAAAACGAGTTGGGAGTCCTCATAGTCTGCCAACATATGTTGGGTTTAAAAGGCAAGATTGCATACTACAAATCAGAGCTTGGAAAGGTTTTGGATTTCAGGCATCTTAATTAACTAAGCCTCTGAGAAGCTCCTTCTTACACCATCCAATACACCCCCCTTCTCCTTGTCCTCTGCCTAGCTGGCAGGTTTTTTAGCAGCTGTGGCACGGGGAGGATGGTGAAGGAGGGTTAGACACAGATTTTCAGTGCTGGTCTACAGCAGCATGTCCATATTAAACAGGCGCTGGGACAAAATGGGAGTCTAACTTATCCCACTGTGGCCATGTGTGCCTGATTGCAACAGTTAAAGTAAACAGCAGCTGCCTCCAGAAACCCTTACTGAATGTGCACAGACAAGCAAAAGAGAGAAAAGAGCAAAGCCGATAAGCCTGCCTCACCAGCTACCCACTCTGAATGCTAAAAAAGCAGATTTGATCCCCAAAATGGAAATCGTAAGGAAAGTGGAGGCTAGTGAAAGAGACAAGAAAGGTCATTACTGGATGCATTTTAGTAGATGCTTTTAAGTGGTCTCTAGAATGTCCAAAATGTCTTTTTACCCCCTACCTATGCAAAGTTTACCTGAGCTGGCTGTTTCATTTGCATCATGTTTGGTTTTGAAAAAAAGGTTTGTTGGACATGTTGAACTGCTCTTCTTTTTTTGTGGTATACGAACCTCTCTCTATTTTTTCCCATGTTATTTGTACCTCTGGTACAAACTTTTCTGTTACAGAAGTAATGCCCAGGTGCACATCTGCTTTGTTAAATGGTCTGTACCTGTACAGCTCCCAGACAATGAAGGTCACTGAATGCTGTGGGACCCATCACAGTTTCTCTTAGTCTGACCTACCTTGCTGCAAAGGTCACACGATAACACCTAACACCGCCGTTATTTCCTTGGTAAGAGGGCGGAATACAAAAGCAATGCTTCCTTTGTTTAGGACTAGAGCTAGAATGGTTGCTAGTGGAAAATACCTCACATCTGGGGCCTTTAGAAGTTAAAACGAGCAAAGAATTTTGTTTAACAAACGAGGGCCATATTTGGCTGATTATAAAAGCCCTGGCTGCTAATTAAGAAGCGTGCACCACCTGCCTTTTAAACCATCTATTAATCAAACAGTTAAATGGAAACAAAAGAGATGTATTGACTAAACTTCAGTACCAATTAAGACAGGAAAGAACTAGGAGACAATCTATAGTTTAGGCAACAAAAGCTACTCTTCATCGTTACAAGGCCACAATGCATTTTTTTCCACTTCCTCCATTGGCTACTGACAGGGACGGCAGGCGGGAGGCTGCACTGGTCCTCCACGAGACCTTGGAAAGCCAGCCCTCTTCACGCCTCTCAACATTTTCATTTTTATTTTGCTAAAAACGCTCAGATCACACCCCTGGAGGAGTGAGGAGAGCAGTTTTACCTCCCTTTTGCCACCACTAGGCCATTTTAGGTTCTGAGAATCTGTTTTCCAACCAGGAATTAAACTCGGAGACAAATTCTGTGTACTTCCTGGTTAGAAAAATCCCCTCATGCGGGACAAAATGTGGTGAAACTGACCCCCTCTTGTTCCCATCGGGGGCTTGGGGAGACATTTTTGTGCAAAAATAAAAGTAAAATAAAAATAATTAGTTCCAAAAAACGGGGGAGGGGGGATCCTGAGGGACCCACCCAGGCTAAGAAGGAAGGACAGAAGCAGATGCAATAGCCCCAGCTCCTTAACCTCTGCAGCAAACCCCATCACTCTTTGCTCTCGCCACCATTCTTAATTGCTGCTGCTGCTGCTGCTGCTGCTGCTGCTATTATTATTTTATCCATTTATATTCTGCCTTTTTCCCAATAATAGGAATCAAGGTGGCAGACAACATTGAAACAATACAAAGCATGCATAAAAGTATAAATATAAGATTTAAAAAACAATTAAACAATTCATGAGGTTAAAACATTACAATTTAAAAATATTAATAGAGTATAAGCCTATACAAGCCTTAGAAAAAGAACCACGTATCAAGAAAAGCCCAAACCTAGTCAATTTGCAAAAGTCTGCCAACTCAAAAATGTTCTGACCTGCTGATGGAAGGAGAGCAAGGACAGGGCCGTTGTGGCCCCTCCAGGGAGGGAGTTCCAAAGTCTGGGAGCAGCCACCGAGCAGCCCTCCTCCCTTATTCCCACCTGATGTACCCGAGAGGGTCGTAGGACAGAGAGAAGGTCCTCTGTGCACGGTCTGAGAGCCCTACCGGTACCAGTTCCTAGCTTACTGCAGGAAAATTGCCAGACCTGCACATTAAAGAGCTTGAGACACACTGTTTTTTTCTTTTCACATTAACTGCTGCACCCAAGAGGGTAATGTTGCCGCTTGTGGATGAAGGGCAGCAATGGAGCCTCCCGAGCCACCAAAGGTTGACCAGAGCCCACCCACTGGCACAACATCCCTAGCCACTCCTCCAACCTATGGGGACTACAGGACTAAAAAGGCTGCCCACCCAAGCTGTTAGGCATGTGCCTTGTAAGGTGGTAGTAAGATCCAACTGCGTGCAGTTTACACAGGAACAAATCTTACTTTTCCCAGTCACATGCAAGCCTTCTCAGGCAGGACAGATACAGCTTGTGAATCAGGCACACGGACCCATTTCATTTTGTTTGTGTTTTTATGGGGCCAGGCAACACATTGGGGATCACATTCTCCTGGCCTTGGCAGCCACATACCAGGAGTAGCCAAGTCTCAACTGAAAGGTACGGAGGGACACCCCTTTCCCCTTCTCTTCATTCACCTATTGTACAATCATCTTCTTCCATTAATTCAATCACACCTTCCTCTTGTTCTCTCTCTCCCACCTATACACAAACACGCTGCCTCATTCATCATCTCAAGGAGACAAAACATAACTGATTTTCAATTTGCTGGGGCCATTTATGCTGACAGAATATTTCACCTCACTGTCTTCTCTTCTTTTTGCTGATTACTATTTAACTATGTTTGAATTCAAAGACACAGCCAGGTTAGTCTGGATCAGTATGCAAAGGGATCTTGTAGCACCTTTGAGACGAAGAGAAAGAAGCTGGTAGCATAAGTCTACTTCATTAGATGTACTGTTGTGAATTCATTATTTTAACACATTCTTCACCACCAGACCATTCTGAACACACTCAGCCTTGCTTGATTTCAGAGGCTGAGCATGGAGAGTGTCTGGATGGGAGACAACCAGAAATCTCTAGGCAAGCCTCAGAAAGAATCCAGTTCTTTTTCCAGGATCCAGGAAAGCCACTGCTGCCAGTCAGAGTGGACAATGCCACGTGGCTCCATCAGCCAAAGCCCCTTCTCTGACTTACGTCAATCGGTTTACCCACAAATGCATTGTACTAGACCCTTTTTATTCTTTTTTTTTTAGTTTCACTTGATATATGTGCAGTGCCATTACTTGCTTGTATTCTGTTTAAAAGTCATTTTTTTTAAACAAATGTTGCAGTTCAAAAATAATTGACAATACCAGGCTGGAGAAGCCAGCTTCCTATGTTCCTATGTGCATCATCCTAAGAAACGCAAATTTCAAGTGTGTTTCATGCATTTATTGGAGAAATACAGAAAGCCTGAGCGTAAGTACTGCGTTTCCTCACACCCATTCCTTATTTATATCCATCTCTCCTTCTCCTTCCTCCTCCACTGTCAAACTTCAGATGGCAAGCTCCTTCAGCTTTGACTTTTGTTGTTGTTAATGCTCACATTACTTTTATGAAGCTTGCGCCTACAGATAGTGCTGTATGAACCGGAACAAGAACAGAAGCAGCTCTGAATTGGGTCAGTATTTCTAAACCCTGCCCCTGCCTCCAATGGCTGGGATTCCAGCCACACAGCAAAGCCCAACAGTACCTTCATGTTCAACTCCAGGGACGGAGAGGTCTTCTGTTCCTTGCCAGAGAATTTTTCCCGTTTCAGCATCCCGGAGATTCATCCAATTTCTGTTCATGAAGCAATTAAGGAAAAAGGCAAAAACAAAAAGAACCCCATTTCTAAACTCAACCCTGCATACCCAAGTTTGAGAACTCAAGGCCTCTTGCCACACCAAGAAGCATACCCCATCAGACTGAGGCCGGCATTCTGTTAGGGACATGTACACACATTAAATTTCTCTCATGTATACACAGGCCCTTTGCAGGCGCTGCAAAACCCCCACCACTTACTGAAAGGCTCCTGAAGCTGCCTCAGTTTGTGGCAAGCATGCAAGATCACAGAATCATCTGGCTTTCTCTCCATAGCCAGACATGAAGCGATGACATCAGCACTGAGATCCACCAGAGTACTTTTGGGTCAGAGCCCTGCTATTAGCATTTCATGGCTGGCTATGGGATTGTAGCAGGCTACATCTCTGACCCTGTTATATCCCCATGACGCAGCAAATGGTCCTGTTGGTGGGGGGAAGCTTCAGAGGATTTTTAATAAGCTGGGGGGAGGATATATGGATCAGCCTAGCAAAGTTCAGGATATGTATATTTACACCATGATGAGAGCATGCTGGATGGAGGCCAGAAAGTGCACAACTGTATCTAGGACTCATGCTGAATGAATGCAGACTGAAGCACTTGTCACATAAGTTTAGTACTATTTGCCTGGCACTGACAACCCACAGAGGGGTCTCACTCTTCACAGGTGGCCATTCACACTACACAAATGTAGCACTATGAATCCGTCTTAAATGCCATGCCTGCATCTTAAGGAATCCTGATGCTTGCAGTTTGATGGGGCACTAGAGCTTTCTGGCTGAGAATTCTAAATATTCTTCCCTAAACTGCCAATCCCAGGATTACAGAAGGAAAAATGACACTTAAAGTGGAATCATAGCGCTATAGCTTTATAGTGTGAAAAGGCCCCTTTTTCTTGAGCCTCTTTTAACTGAAGATGCCAGGTTGAAACCTGGGCTCTTTCGCATGCAGAGTATGTGTTTTACCACCAGGTGAGGATCTTCCCTCTATGATCTTGGCTGCTTCTGAATTTTGGAGAACATTCAATTTGTTCTTTTCTTCTAATTTAGAACCCACCTTTCTCCCAACATGGGACCCAAACAGCTCATAACACAGATCAAAGCAAAATACAGCTAAAACCCATCACAGTTTTTTTTAAAAGCCATGTTAAAAGAAATTAAATAAAGAATCCTATTAAAATAGCACAAATGTAAAACAATTTAAATGCTTGACTGGCCAGCAATCCTTCTATCCCTTCAATACGTAAGCAGTTACGGTGTCTTTTTTGGAAGAGGAAAACAAAGTGCAGTTACATGAACCAACCTCATACCAAGACAGTGGATTACTCCAACCAGTCCAATAGGAAAAATTCCAGGACATTTCACTCACAGATAGGCTATGTATATGTAGTACCCAAGTAATGGAAGACCTGGTACATTATCTACTCAAGTGGCATTTATATTCAAACGGTAGGAATATAGGATTTGAGCTGGGCCCCTTTCTGACTTGCATGAGAAACTGGTCTGTGACAAAGACACTCACTTTCTTTTTGAGCGGGTCTAATCATGTGTCCCAGAAGGTTGCCTTATTTGCATCCAAGGCTGCCAAATTAAGGAAAAAAGAGGTGGAAAGAGAGAAAAGTGTTTAGTTTTCTAGACGGCTTATTTTTATTTTGGCTCAATGTAACCTTAATATAAATTTGACTTGGCAACGTTTTTATTGTAACAGTGTTGGAATATTCACAATTGTTTTATCATGTGTAGTTGTTTGAAATGGTCAGCAGACTAATGCAATAAACTGATACATCTATCTATCTGACTAGCCCAAAATGACTCAACCAAGGGCTTGGAAAAGTTGGGTTTTTTTATTACAATTCCCAGAATCCCCCAGATTGCACTGAAGAATTGTGGAGCTACCACTAAATAAGAAGTTTTTCCAGGCTCTGAATGAGCTTCAACTAGGGCCATCTCCCTTTCTCCTCCCAAATTCTTTCAGCTGGAGTCATCAGGAAGAAAATCTAGGTTCTTTTTCAGGCAAAACATGTTTTCTCCATTGAACTGTATAACTTCCCAGTTCCTTCTCCCAAAAGTTCAGTGGGAAAAAAATGGACAGAGAAAGCACAAGAGTTCAGCAAAGAGCATCTGCATCACCGAGCTGGTTGCAAATGAGTTTTCTTTCTTTGACAGGAGAAACTTCTCCCACACACCTTGGGAAAAAATATACAGTCATCCCTCCACATCTGCTAGGGTTAGGGGCACAGGACCCCCACAAAAATGGAAAAACCATAAATAACTGTAGGCCCTCCCAAACCATATTTAACACACAAAAAGTATGATCAGCATATTCAACCACTGTGGATTCCTTTGAGGCATCAGGGTTCCTTCCTTCCCAAGGCAGATGTGGGTGGCTGGTGCAGCTTCCTGCCACCTCCGCTGCTGCCCCACACCGTTTTTAATAGGGACTTACAAGCCTCGTTCACAGTTTCTCAGTCTCAGGAGGCTTGGAGTCCCTATTAAAAATGGCATAGGGAGGCAGCAGAGGTGACAGCAAATAGTCTGTGAATATTCAAATCCGCAAAAGTGAAACTCGCAAATGTGAAGGGCTGACTGTGCAGGATTTGAAAAAAGAATGAGGAAAGTGCAAAGTGTGTGCATACAACTGTCTGTCTGCAACCACCTGGAAAAGGAAGACGAAATCTTGGAGTGACAGAGTGAGCAGCTGTTCCCTAGAATATCCAGTTAGCAGCTTAGCTAACTGGGAAGAAGGTCGGCTACTAGAGCACGTTATCTCATGCAAAAATTAGACATCCTGAATGAGATCCGCATGCGCAGTTATCTCCTAATGTGTTTAATTGGTTTAGCGATTCTTCTATCTGAGGAGGAGAAAGACTGCAGTTAAAAATAGAAAGAATCTTATCTGTAGAAGCGCAGCAGAGAGCCTCAGGCAGAATCCAGAGGACGTGAAGGATCATGAAGTCAAAGAGGCCACCTTAAGATGGCCTGAACACCAGTCCTCTGTTGGGAGGAGGTCTTGTCAGAGGAGCTTCGATGAGGGGGACATGAATCACATCAGAGTGGAAAAGAGACACACAACTAAGAAAAGCTTCCCGGTATCCATCAAATGTCAATTTACCACCAGTTGCTCAAATGCCAACAGGTGGAACAGCAAGGAGCGCTAACAAGTCAGCAACAGCTTTACTGAAGGCATCTGACATCTCACGTGTTTTAAAATGAGTTTCACAACACACAGGCACATACCTCTTCTTAAACATTTAGAAGAAGGGTGAGAAACTGCACAGGGGAAGAGGGGGGCATTTTTCCATTCTGGCCTGCCTGTTGGCCCACACTGGTGCATTTTGGCTTCCCCACAGTGATGCAATGTCACTTCTGGCCACCATTTTGACTGATTTTTTTTTTCAGATTTATTTTGAATTGGGGGGAAGTTTGGGAGGCTTTGGAGGGTTGGGGAAGCAAACTGATATGATCTGGGCATATGTTGGGTGGTTTGGGGACAAAAATCTCCTAATGATCAGTTCAGTTTAAAAAAAAAATCTCAGTGTTTGGGAGTCTTCAGAAGCCACACTTGGGGGTCCTAAGAGTCACATGCATTTCCCACTTCTGATTTAGAAAGTTATCCTGCTCCTTGATCTCAACCGTTCACAAGCTGCCTGACAGCAAGTAGGATCATCAGTACAAAACAGAAAAATTTAAGCAACAAATAAGCAGCTTGGTCACTTCTGTGATAACTCCACGGCATGGAATATTTGTGGCCATGGACCACTTGAGTGAGAAAGTATACGGAGTGGCAGAGATGAAAAGGGCAGACAGAACTTCACATTGAATCCTGTGGTGGAAGAAAGGTGAGCTATAAAACAAACAAACAAACAAACAAACAAACAAATAAATAAAATTCACACTGTCCGGATAGGCCATCTCCACATTGAAAAACTCCTGTAAGATGTTGCCTGGAACAGAAGTGGGAGGTCCCCATAGACATCAAGAGAGAAAGCCAAGACTTCACCATGGCTGAAAATGGCACAACCGAAACAGGGCTGGAATTTCAACAGTCATCACACTTGTGTGTGTAAGGCTACATCACAAATTACAAACTGCCCCTAGTTCCAAATTCCGGGACTCCAAGTTCTATGCTACTTGAATAAATTACACACGTTGAAAATACGTGTGCTTAGTTTAGTCTTTTTCATTTTTATTCTGAGTAATTTACTGCAATTTCACTAAAGTGAGCAACCAGGAGCTTAGAGTATACCAAAAAAAACCCAAAACAAAACAAAACAAAAAACCCTGCATTCTTTTTCCCCAGGTTTCCTTAAGTAGAAAGTCACATTATACACCACTCTGCAATTCTTCCCTTGTGTTTTAAAGCCTAAAGCAGCCTGGATAGATTGTGTTCAAGCAGATCAGCAGCAAATGGGAAGTCTGCTTAACCCACTGTGGGAATTATATAGAGTGGCAGATGTTGCTGTATAGTAATTCCTAGCATTTCTGACTGGTGAATATGGTGGCTGGGGATGCTAGGAACTGCAGTCTAACAACTACTAGAAGGCCTTCACAATTCTTATTCCTGGCTTAATCCTTTCTCACCGTGAAATCACCTTTCCCCAAGCTGTTGTTCAAGTTAAGAAAATCAAGAGGCGGGCAACTCAACATCTCCAGTTGAACAAGAACCAAACAGGCTATGGAAAGTGATTCTAAACTCTGCCAGGGGTGGGGGAGAGGGGAAAGAATTGAACAGTCTCTTCCTCACTTGCCCTTCTGGCATTTGGAATGAGCAAAGACTGTACCGGGTATTACAAAATCCAAAGGAAGAGACCATAATATGAACCCAAGTTTTCAGCAAGTTGTTGAGCAGTTTAGCAAAATAATCCTATATATGTCTATTTAGGGTAGGACCCACTGACTTCAGTAGGAGGTACTACAGCACGTGTCAAATACAAGGCCTGCAGGCTGAATCCAACCCACTAGGCCATTTCATGTGGCCCTCACATCTCTCCCGCAGCTGTGGCACTCCCCCCACTTGGTAAGCCCAATCCCCACGTTGTGGGCCCCCAGCTGCCAGTATTCTGAAGAGGGGTCCAGCAGATAGCACTCGTGATCTACTTCTACTTCTGACTGCTCCTCTGTGCAAGTCTTGCTGTCAGAGTGTTGCCGTGGGTTACCACGGCAATGCTCTGCATGGCTCTCAAGAGTTGGCCAGAGGAACAGTCAGAAGTAGAAGAAGATCGTGAGTGCTGGCTGCTGGGCCCTTCTTCACAATACCTGTAGCCAGAGGCCCGCAATGTGAGGATCACGCTCACCAGGTACAAAGAAGGGCGGGGGGGGGGGCAGAAAGAGCCACATGGGAGAGGTAAGCAGAAAGAGGCACAGAGAGGTCTGGGGAGCAGAAAGTAGCACACTTTGGATATACTGACCAATTCTATGTCACTTTACAGAAGTATAGGAACCATAAACTACGATCAAATGGCCCCAAAATGTCCAAGAAAAGATAATTGATGCAGAGGGAAAGGAATTTAAAAACCACTAATAACTGAATGCAGAGGCAATTATTTAATATGATAAAAGAGTAGATACATTTATATAGTCTTACAGATACAACCGGCCCTTTGAGGGCAACCATAATACTGATGTGGCCCAAGACGAAACTGAGTTTGACACCCTTGTACTACAGCAAAGAATTGCCATCTAAATTTTCTCTCTTCACCGTCTGTAACGACCAGAACATATCTAAACAAAAAGAGAGGGCTGAGATTGGCTGAGAGCTGGAATTTGCAGGCTTGCTATAGTTATTCCTCTCACTCTTGAAGGCTCAGTTTTTGTGACTGAGATTATTTCTCGAGCACTTCTGAATCAGGGTTGAACCAGCTGGGGCATAGTCATTTGAAGATGGTACCAAGGCATTAGGTATTGACTCATACTGGCTATTGAAACACTTGGGTCATTTCTGCACGAGTCTGTTATAGCGCGATGATTCCACTTTCAACCTCCTATGGAATCCTGGGGTTTGCAGTTTCGGGGGGGCCGGCCAGGCCCTCCCGAAACTGCAAACGCCAGGATTCCATAGGAGGTTGAAAGTGGAATCATTGTGCTATAACAGACTTGTGCGGAAATGGCCTTGGAAATGAAAAGAGGCACCTTGAGTGTTCCTGGGAGATTTATAAACTGAAAACAAAGAAATCACTTTTGTAGGGCAGCAGAAATTATTCAGCAGAAATACAGGTTCTTTCAGATCAGGAGATTCAGACAAGTAGCATAAGTACACTGAGTCTTAGCAGTGAAAAGCCCCTACAGATATGAGAGACATCCACTACACACTTGCTCTGTGCAACAGAGGAAGATACCATAAATGAGACAAATCTCTCTCCAGCAGTCAACACATCACTTGACAAAGGCCTCAGATGACCAGTTCAAAAGGGCATTGAAGAAGAACATGCCAAAGGACAAACTAAAAAAGAAAAGCTTTTTAAAAAGATGAAGTGGAATAAATGCTCTCAGAGAAGTTTCAGACAGATCAATGGTTCTTAACTTGGGATCTGAAGACCCCTGGGGGTCCACAGACACCTTGCAGTGGGTCCGTTGAGCCCTGCTGCTGGATACCAGCAACAGGGACGTGGCAGTGGGGCTACGTGGGTGCCAAAACTGCTCTCTTGTTTGCAAACAAGGGACCAGTTTGGGTGTGTACACATACCTGCGGCTGTGTCCCACAGCACCTACATTCCCTGCTGTTGCATTTCAGATGAAAGGGAGGCAGCAGCAGGCATGCGCATGTGCCCAAACTATGACTCTGGAGACCAGGGTTTGAATCTCCACTCAGACCTGGAAACCCACTGGGTGACATTTTCTCAGCCTCAGAGAAAGGCAAAGGCCACAAATCTTACCAAAAAACCCCCTAGGTTCCCCATAGGATCACCATAAGTCCGTTTTCACGGGGGAAAGGCATGATGGCTAGAAAGAATCTCCCCCTGTCAGTGGCACATTAGTGCTGTGCACCTTCAAAGTCATTTCTGACTTATGGCCACCCTAAGGTGAACCTATCACATTTTTTTTTTAAAGATTTGTTCAGAGCGATTTTGTCTTTGCCTTCCTCTGAGGCTGAGAGAATGTCACTTGCCCAAGGTCACTGAGCGTCTAAGCAGGGATTTGAATCCTAGCTTCAAGAAGCTTTTAACAATATTTAAATCTAAACTTAAATATTTAAATGTGGAGTTAAATCTTGTGAGTCCCTGACAACAAATTATACTTACTGGTGAAGAAAAGGTTAGGAGCCACTGAGGTAGATGAAACAGATCTGAGGGAGAAGGCAGGAAGAGGAAGAGTTCCCAACAGAGGGATAGCTCTGGAATTTTGTGCCAACATCCATCCAATGTGCGTGATGCACAGAAACCACAGTGAAGAACCACTTCCATCCAGAGCTGCACCTCCGGGGTATTCAAGATCAATGAGAGCTACTGTGGAATAGCAGTTGAAGAGATGTGAGAGGTCCAGGTTCAAATCCCTACTTGAGCCATTATACTTATTGGGTGACCTTTGGCCAATCACTCTCTAGCTCTGACCTACCTCGCAGGGTTGATGTGAGGATAAAGCAAGGAAGAGAGGCATGACAAGAGGCCCAAAGTTTACTGGACAAAAAGTAGGATGCAACTGTAATAAATTAATGAAAGTAAATTGTGGACATCTGTGAAGGAAACCATTAAAATTGAGATTACATGCAGCAGGCAGAAATCAGCAGCTTATTTGTTCCAACTAGTAAGCTCTCAAATTTAAGCTTTTCAGAAAGCTCAGAGTGGAGGACTGAATGGAGGAGAAAGGGAAGCAACAAAGATGTTTCTGGTCCATAATCATCTGTACCAAATTCAGACCCTTATGAAAGCACTCAAGCATTCAATTGCAAGAAGAGAGTGAGCTGCAGAGCAAAAAGAAACGCTGCTGGATTCCAGGGGGGAATCCAAATGTGTTTAGTGTGATTTCATTGCTCATTTTCTTCCCTTTCCCAGTCAAAGACAAAATGAAGGGGACAACCAAGACCGCCGCTCCCATGATAATGCCATCAAGGTACTTGATCCTGAGACTTATACCCACCATCTGCTTGACAGAAAGACTTCCAAAGCTTCCAAACCCACAAAAAAATACACATTGGGCAGACAAATAGAGCAGACTGTTCAGGTAGCACAAGACATCAACCTCCTATGTGGAAAAGTGGGAGCCCCCCAAAGGGGCCACCAGCCGCTTCCATCAAATTAATTTGTTGTTGCGCGTCTTCAAGTTGACGGTAACCCTCTCCGAGTTTTCTCGGACAGATTGATTCAGAGGTTTGTCACTGACTTCTTCTTAGGCAGAGAGTACGACTGGCCCAAGGTGACCCAGGAGGGTTCCACGGCTCACTGACGATTTGAACCCTGGTCTCTGGGAGTCTAAGCACAACGCTCAAACTCAATACAATGCTGGCCCCTTCTGCCAACTTCGCTGGGGCCCATTTAAAAGAACGGTATCGTGTCACTTGCCAGACTTATCTGAAAAAGTATATGGTGGGGGGAAAGATGCAAGCCCACCACGGCTACTGGCACTGATGCCCTTGGCTACCTACCTTGAGCCGGCATGGTCTTTTAGTCTGAGCACTGGACAATGACTCTGGAAACCAGGGTTTGATTCCCCACTCAGCCATGGAAACCCATTGAGTGACTCTGGGCAAGTCATACTCTCTCAGCCTCAGAGGGAGAAAAGGGCAAAGCCACTCTGAACAAATCTTGCCAAGAAATCCCTATGCTGTTGTTGTGTGCCATTAAGGGGTTTCTGCCTTATAGTAATCCTAAGATGAAATTATCACAGGGTTTTCTGTGGCTGAGAGTACGGTCATTTCCACACTAGACTGTTATAGCACTATGATTCCACTTTCAACATCCTATGGAATCCTGGGGTTCGCCATTTTGGGGAGGGGACAGAAACTGCAAACCCCAGGATTCCATAGGACGTTGAAAGTGGAATCGTAACGCTATAACAGTCTTGTGCAGAAATGGTCTATGTCATGCACCCAAGGTCAGCCTGTGAGTTTCCACGGCTGAACAGAGAATTAAACTCTGGTCTCCATGGTCTGTAGTCCAAAGCTCAAACCACTACACCACATTGGCTCTCAAACCCCACAATAGGTCATCATAAGTCAGAAATGACTTGAAGGCACATGGCAATATTACAAGCCTTCCCTTTTTCATCCCACTGACTCAGACAACAGACTCTGAATCAAACAACACATTTAAGTCAACCAACTGTTTCAAGAACTTTTTGACTCATCACTTGGTCCTTCTTAACCAACTGGCTTTGTATTTCTCGCCAATGCCTCCTCATGTGCACCTCCTCCACATAACTCAAGGTGGCAGGTGTAGGCATGCCTTGCCTCTTTTTTGTGATGTGGAAGTCTCAGGGTGTTGAAAAAAAGAAAGATTTTATTTCTGAAAATAGCTCAATGTCTTTTGGCCTGGAAATATTTTTATAGCCGTTCCTCAGGGGAACATACAACTTTACAATCAACCTGCAGCGAAACTAGAAAGACTGTCTCCAAAGCTTATGCCTGGCAACTGAGAGTGAATTAACCCAAAGACATCCAGACCAACCACCATTCATATCTATTAGGCTTGATCCACATAAACAGTTCCACCAGTTACCACAGCTTTAACACAACTACTCAGTAAAGCATGAGAACTTGCAGTTTAACAGTGCTCATGGAGAGAAGAAAAGCTAATTTTTCCCATGTTTTCTTTCACCTTCTCTTTCACTGAAACATCACAAGGGGTAAAATCTAAACTGTTTCTAAGGTCACAACGAAGAGTCTTGTGGCACCTTAAAGACTGACAAGTTTTATCTGGCATGCCATGCTGCAAATGGGCTGCAGTTAATGCCAAATAAAGCATGTTAGTCTTTGAGGTGCCATAAGTTTTCACTGCAAAGGATTACCAACCTCAAAAATCTAGGTTGATGTAAGCCCAGGAATTCACCACTCAGTCAACACACATGCTTTGTACAAGTGACTCTCAGGAAGAATTCGAAAAAGTTATTTTTGGGCTACAACTTCCATGGTGACTGGAAGATTATAGAAAGTGGAATCTAAAGAGTAACTTTTCCAAGCTCTGATTTCAGGCCATAGCAAATGGCTTTCAAAAGTAATTTCCAATGTGGTATGGGAGTGGTTGTTCATTTCTGAAAGAGAAAAGTCTACAGTGCCCATATGTTCACAACAATGATTTTTCAAATAGTTCTCCACACCCTGACCATGGTCAACAAATATGCCCACAAAACTATGGCAAACAGAAGCACTGATTTGCCAGCTAATTCCTTGACTGGGCACTGTAAGTGAACAGGAATTAATTTTTACACACCCCAGGCGACAGCAAGGAAAATATAACATTTCACACAGATGCAGAAAAATAAAATTCATCGTTGTAAGAGCCCAGAAGATTGGATGCTTGAGCATTTTGCGGCCTTAGACATTAGACATATGATGAATATGACATAAGAAAACCTTCCCAATCCTTAGATCTTCAGTTTCAACACTGCCAGCAACAGATTTTGAAATGCAGGCTCCGAGCACTGAGCAACACATTCCAATTCCTTGGTGCCAGTGTCCCATTTCTAGGAGTCTGGCCATCAGCCTTGGCTGATCAACACCAAAAAGTCATTATTTTCCAAGATTTTTCCTTAATTAAACAATTTCCTTCATCATCCATCCATTCATCCACCACATCTGTACATTACCTACCCTCACCTCTATTCCCCTTGTTAAGCTGCAATAATAGCAAAAGAAGTCAGGTCTTCTCCTGGCTGTTTTGAATTTCTCAGCATTTCCTCTCTACAGTGCCAGAGGGTTTTTCCAAGCCTGTGTCCAACCCATTTCAGAAGTTCAACATTCCTGGCATCAAAGCACCAAATTAGAAAGTCTGGCAGGGTTAGGAAACCCAAAGTGTTTCACTGGATAGCCAGCTGTGCAGCCAAGAACAGCAGCTTAAGAATGCTGCAGTGATCCTAGCTGGCTCTCGCCTGCCACTCTCTGCCAGGTGAATACAAAGGGTACAGTTAGACCAGGAACACGTCTCCTTAACAGCATTTGGTTGGTAACAAGAGGTCTGGTGCTCTTCCCAGCAACTGCTTACCTGGATGAGAGACCAGAAAAAAGGAGGCACTTTATTCCACTGAGGCTATTAGAAAGAGACATGCTGTCTGTGGCAGTGACATGTTTCTGTGCATATTGTGCAATGTTGCCAGAGCAGAAGATGTGGTACTGAGTCTGTAGAAGAAAGGAATATGCATACCAGAATGGCAAATTTTCAGCAAAAGAGACCCTATCTAGCACGGCTGGCTGGGGGGGTTGTCGTCCAAAACGATAAGTTTCCCATGCTCTGCCTTGAGCATGGGTAGGCCTAGGAATGGAAAGGTCTGGAATGAAAAACTCAGACAGAAAACTTTCCCCCTGTTTTATTTTCTAAGTCCTTCCATCACCACCTGAAAAAATAGGGAGAAAAAAAGATTATGGAATATTTTCTTTCAGAACAATGAAGAAAATACACAACATAAGGTGTTGAGGTATGTAGTGTCCCCAAATCATTTTTACAAACTATGCAAGAGGACGATTTTTATGTATGACTAAGCACAGTATCAGACCATTATCATTCCTGTCTGGGTCTCTTTTTATCAGTCCTACTCATCAGGTCAATGCAGCATGGACTTTTGCCAAACTGACCACTTCACAGAAAGCAGGGCACTGCAGTGAAGCTGGTTCCATCCAGCACCAAGGGCCTCACACATACAGGGCAGGCATGCTCAGCTCCAGCTGGGATAGTAGGAACAAAATCCCAGAGAAACATTAACTCCAGAGGACAAAACCTTTCCTGTCTCTTGCAATTTGAAATTTTTTCCTATGAAATGAAATTGTGGTATGTCCTTAACCATTACTTGAGGTGGGGAGGAGACTGGATAGAGTCTCCCACACTGCTCGCTGGCTTTCTCTTGCCTAGAAGATTCCAAACTATTCCAAAAGGGTAACTCAATTAGGTTCTTGGCCATTCCTGCTGCAACAGAATTGGGGCAGTTAGAAGATTAACGGAATTATTGTGTAAGTATCTTTTTCTGGACTGGGAACCATTTTGCCAACTGCATGTTGTATGATGTTCAGTTGGTACACACTCTTTCACACTCACAAACTTGTGGGAAAGAGAAAAAAATGAGCTAAGAGGACATGTAATGTGAACAGTAGCAATAGGGTTGCAGAGCTCAAATTATATGAGATAAGAACAGAGTGACTCCTTCATAATGTCAGTAATTTATGATAATACTAGCTTTCTAGTTGCACTGTGCTGATGATTATCAGCCAACTCAATTGATTCAGTTTAGGTTTTGTCAGACTGGGGGCTTCTTTTCAACCTAGAAGCATAACATTATCAAAATGTAATTAGAAAGACGGTATTATCTTTGGGTGCTGCCTTTGAACAGGTCACTGTGCTGAAACTGTGCTACTTCTTACATTTCTTGAAAATGCCACAAAAGGGACTCAAGTTCTCCACCTGCCTTCAGTGCCTCTGTGTCATCTATTCGACCTGCCAACCAAGAACACTTCCCACATCTGATGAAGCAGACTCACATCCACCGTAATGAATACCATGATAAATCTGCATCTGAGGTGCCACAATTCTCCCCACTCTTTTATGAACATGGAAGGTAGTAGGAAGTTCCTCCAAAGAGGCAATGACTCCCAATCTGTAATGAGAGACCCACCTGCATTTTCAGGGTGAGTGGTATTAAAAAAAAAGGGGGAAACTTTTATGAGCTCTGGCTCAGGGCTCCCTTAGACTGTGTCATACGTTAGCTCCAGGCACATAAAAGCAGTCAGCCCTGTGCCACAACAAAGTCCAAGTGTCCGTCTCCCAAAGCAAGCAAAACCTCCCTCTTTCCTCTTCTGCCAGTCACAAGGCACACAGCCACAATGTTCTCTCTGCAGCCCAATAACGGCTCTTCGTTTGGAAGGCTGTGCCTGAGCACCAAAGCAAGCTGATCACCACCTCTGGAGCACACTTGGTGCACCTGGGGACACAAAGGAAGGCAGCAAGCCAGTCTCACCGGGGAGTGCTGCTTGTGTCACTTAACACTGCTGCCATGGCAATAGGTACCAAAGGAAGAGCAGAGGAGCTGCCTGGTTTAAAAAAATGAAAATAATCTGGGTAAACACGGGCCACAGAGCCGCATCACCAGGTAGAGACAACTCTTCTTTTATCGAACCAAGTGCTGAAGTAAGCAGCTTAAAACAGGCAGTGAAGTCCCGACATCTGGAATTGCTTTTCTCCCTGTGTATGCCAGGACAGTCTACTGGGAGGGCGCCAAAGGAACCAAGATGCTGCTGTGGCAGGGATGCTAATTAGCCCACAAGGAATTTGCAACCAGAACAGAATCTGGACCGTTGCAATGGGAGACTGCACTTCCTTCCCCCACCTCTGCCTTTGTCAGTCTGTCTTCCCCAAGCTCCCAGAGAGCAGGTCAAGTTAGACACTTTGGTTTGCTAATCCAGTGAATTAAACAAGACAGTTCCAGGAGGCTAAGCCTCAGAGATATTTAACATGCACCTTCAATCAGTTCCCCATACAACCTTGGATTCCAAGGAAGCACAGAGAATGCAGATGGGTCTTTCATTACAGATTTAATCCTGTCGAAATTTCACAGCGGATTCATACTGAACTGCAGCATCTAATGAGCAAAATAAAAATTCAGATCAGCTAGCAGACCGACCAAAACGAGCACTCCATGGAAACCTGGGCCAACAAAAGAACCAGCTTCTATTTGCTGACAAAGCATCGAGGCAGGACAGGCTGCCTCACTCAGCATTAGTGCTGGATATTCCCTAGGTAGAATGAACCTCAATGCAGACAGTATGGCAGGATTGCACAGGCTTTGTGCTTAGGCGAAAAAAAATAATTCCACAGGAAAGTAACCTACATTCTTCAGCCTCCTTTCTTTTACTGAAACCTGCACAGATCTATTTAATTTGCACAATTGTTTCTTGTTGAGCCCACTATATGGGGAGAGAGGCACAGAATTATACTGAGTCTCATCTACTGGTCACTAAAAACTGTACCCCAATCTTCCACAACTGGGGTGCCCATCAAATGTACAGGATGACATGAATTACACCCGCTTAGGGAAGGCTGCTTTGACATCCACACAGCTTGAGGTACTTTGCTTCTCAAGTAAGCTACCAACAAAGGGCAAGTCCAAATGGTGGCATCCCAGTGGAGAGATGCCACCCTTTAGCCAGCTTCATCTGTATTTAGTGGTTTGGACAACTCTCAAAGTAAAGCAGAAACAGAGTTTAAGATGCCGACAGTTAAGGGATGGCACAGAGTGACCAAGAAGAGGCAAATTACCTCCAAAAGAATGCAGATACACAAGCTAACCCACACAGGGATTGAAGAGCCCCACATTTGGACCATTCAGGTCAGGGGTGCTGAAGTAGGACGCCTCTCTTTCATATTAAGAGTTCTTTGTTATGTGTCATTAGCCACACCAAAAGTTCCTCTTCAGTTCTTTGTCCAGGCAAAGTTCCGGCACTGATGTGATTTCTGCCCCCAAACGGTACTATAACTACCTTCCACACCACTTTAACTTGCTGCTGGCACATTGGGGAGGCACTCTCTTTCTGTCTGAAATCTCAATGACTTTAATCAGTCATCAATAAGCAAGCCACAACATTCTTTTTCTATTAGTTTTTAGAATTTCTAACTGCAACTTGTTGTGGGTTGAAATGCCAACCACAACAGTCTGAGGTGGACATGTCCTGCTGAATCCAAGACAGAACAGACTTCAGACTGAAATCATGGGGAGGAAGAGAAAGATCCCAGTGAGGTTTAACCTACTTGCTTGAACCTACAGGCAGTCACCCCCAAAAAGTGCTACTTACAGAAGAAGCTGTTCATTCTTATGCTTGCCTGCTCCCTCCCAATATATGATATGCAAACTAATTGCAAAGCAGGCAGAAAAGGAAAGGCAGGGAAATTTGAGTTCCACAGGAGGAAGGAAGGATGCAGTGGTAAAGGGTCACCTGTAACCCATCCAAGACAGCTGTACCTGCCTGTTCTGGTAGAATTTGGCTCACTTAGGCAAGCTGCTTTGTTAGGGAAAGTGCAGCTCAGAGAGACTCAGGAGAGTGTTTCAACAATGCAGCACTGCAGGGACTTTCCAAGCTGTCTCTCCAGCCTTTAGAGCGACAGGGACAAGAAGCTGCAAAACATGTCTACAGTTGAAAGGTGGCAGACAAAAGAAAGAGACCAGGTACAGAAAAATTGGAAAGAAGATGCTAAGGGCAGAGACCAGCCCAAGAATCCTAAACAAACCAGATGCTTCCTTTTTCTTCACCATTCGTTTGTAGGATGACTATCCTACAACTTAACATTTCAGAACAGATGGCAAAGGTTTTATCTCTGTTCTGCTATCAGCTTGGATGTGGTTCCCATTACGTAGACAGCCTTAATTAAGCTCATGCAGCTTCTACAATGTTCAAGAGGAAGAAGGTGTCTGCCAGGTGTCAAAGCAGTCATCCATTCATAAGCACGAAGGCGGGCTTATCTTGTCTTTAAGCTAATGAAACATACAGACATTTAGCATTTGCAACGTTAATACTGCCAGCGGAAGTACTTGTCTGCAGGGTCAACGAAGACATCAACAGTGAACCTGCTCATAAACACTGTCATACCAGCTCATGTCAGCTGATACTGACGCCACGCCAACCCTGACGGTTCGCATTTTCCTGAACAGCCTGGGGTTCGGTATGACATACAAGAGCCAGCATGGTGTAGTGGTTTGAGTGGTGAACTACAACTCTGGAGACCAGGGGTTGAACCCTCACTCGCCATGGAAATCCATTGGGTGACTTCAGGCAAGTCACAATCTCTCAGCCTCTTACAGAGGCAGAGGTAACCCCCAAACAAATCTTGCCAACAAAACCCAGTGATAGCCAGAAACAACCTGAAGGCACACAACAACAAACTAGAGAAAGGGTTGCAAGAACTCCAGCATACAGAGCCTGCCTAACCCAACCCCTGCTGTTAGTGCAGCCCTCTGGGAAAAAAAAAAGGAATTAGAACAGCCTTCCACAGTCCTGATATGTTGGTCTACAACCTCCATCATGCTTAGCCAGCACTGCCTGGTGATAGTGAGAATTGCATTCCAACATATCTGGATAGTGCCAGGTTAGGGAAGGATGAGCTTAAGAAGAAGCAACTAAGCCTCCAGCAGGATCTCAGTAGTTTGCTTCATCACTTAATTACGCAGAGGTATAGAGGCGAGGCTTGCCGTCTGTGGAAGAGAGAGCCACATGCTGAAACGTAGGGCTATGTGTTACCTTTACTTGCTCACCCTCCAGTGTGATAAAGATGTCATCCTGTCAGCAATACCTCTCCACACGCTACATTGGACAAAACAGGACAGCCTATATGCAAGAGGATGAATGGATACAAAATTCCAGTGATGTATTTAAGTCTCGTACTCCAAGTCCCAAGTCAAGTCTCAAGTCTCAAGTTGAGTCTCAAATCTGGAAGTCAACTTTATACCCAACCTGCATTTCAGACTTTCGAGACAGAGTCAAATAGAGTCAGTTTTAACAATTTTAAGTAGACTTGACCCTCCATTTTTGTGATTTTGCCATCTGCAGCTTCAGAAGTGGGGAATAGGATCCTTCTTACTTCCAATTTGCAAAGTAAGAAGTTGGGAATAGGATCCCTCTTATTTCCCTTTACTGAAGCTTCAAGAGCTTTAGAAGGAAGGATCCTTCTTCCTCAAGCCCATTGCCTAACACGTTTTCTGTTCCCCTCTGAGAAATGTACCCTGCACTCTGTGGGTAAGTCTTGTCTCCTGCTCTGAAGAAAAATTTCAGAAGGCTCCTCCAATACGCAGCAGGGTCAGGCTGCTGAGTAGACCTCAAGCCCGCCTGAGGCCCGTTGCCTAACCCGTTTGCTGTTCCCTCTAAGAAATGGTCCACACTTGAGAGGGATCGTCATGCGACCAGTAAGTTGTAAGGTTTCTAGATGAATGTGTTATGTTACCAAACCAATGCCAGCAAGTCAGTCACTAAAAATAACCAAGAGTCGAGTCGAGTCAGTGTGTAATTTTTGCCAAGTCAAGTCTAAGTTGAGTCACTGAAGTGACTTAAGTCTGACTTGAGTCCAAGTCAATTGACTCAAGTCTACATCACCGCAAATTTCACATTAGAAATGGCAACACCCAAAAAAGAGCATTTGCAGGGCATTTTAGCCTTCCTAGTCACATAATACGGGATGTACAAGTGGCAGTTCTCAAACAGACTAGGTCAAGAAACAACTGAATTGGGATACGAGTACAGATAATGGGTTCATGGCACACAACATATATTAATACACAAGTCATCACAACTGTACATATAACAAAAAGACCTGTGGATAAGTTAAGGGTAAAACTTAGGGATATGTAACAAAGGATGTAAAGAACAGTGCAAAGAAAATGGCAACTATTTTAACAGAGTCAATAATTCTGCTCCCTGGAAGTAGAGGATCACAAAGCACTGTCCAAAAAGAGACTTGTGCACATGGAAGCAGAGTTATTGGTTTCTATGTACACAAACAAACAGGGCACAGAGGGCTATTATGTTTCCTCTATGCTCTATTGAAAAGCTTCCTGCACACAACAGCCTCGGGCTTTGCAGGGAGGGGGGTGGCAGCAGCGGTGAAACAGGTCACGAGGCAAGCATTCTTCATGACTGTCTACTTCCAAGGAGCACACGAGCCACCCGCTTCACAAGGCCTAAGAATGTATGCCTGGCTTGATGGCCTGCTCCCTCAACCTTTCCCAGTGCAATTGGTCTGGATGGTTTTTTAGGGATCTCTGGGGAGCCCATGCTGCTGGGGGTTGTTGAGGGAGCAGATGACCAAAAAAACCACCCACTGAACTCTTCCCAGCATGAGCTGCACAGAAGTGGGCTTTAGGGCCCTTTCAGTGGCCTTGGCTTCCTCTTTCCTTCTCCCCTGAGCTGGGTGAACTGGCCTCAGCTCCTATGGAAGCAGCACTGACCTGTGCCTAGGTTGCCTCATGTTTTCAAGGTTAATTTTTGACTAAAATTTCTCAACTTACAGTTGAGTAGGTGTTGTAGGTGTTGAACTGTAGGTGTTGAAACATGCATCAGTATATGATGTAGTGACCAAAAGCTAATGCAATTTCTAGGCTAGGTTAACAAATGTATAATATCTTGATCAAGGAAAATAACAGCACCATTCTCCTTTGGTCAGATCTCACCTGGAATACCGTGCCCAGTTCTGGGCTCCACGGTTTGAGAAAGACAGTGATAAGCTGGAATTGTGTGGAAGAGGATAACCAAAATGGTGGATAGTATTTAAACCAAGTTCTATAAAGAATTGTTAAGGGAGCTGAGTATGTTTACCATGGAGAGGAGAAGAGGCAATACGACAGTCATCTTCAAATATTTGAAGGGCTGTCTTAATGATGACTTTCTGCTCCAGAAAGTAGGACCCCAACCCACTGATTAAATTCACAAGAAAGGAGATTCCAACTAAACCTTAGGAAGAATTTACTTGTTTTACAGTGAAGTAGTTTATCTCAGAAGATTGACTACCCTTTGTTGGAGGCTTTTAAACTGAGGCTGGGTGGCCATCAAAGAAGATTTTTGCATGAATTCCTAAATGGACAGAGGACTAGATGACCCTGGGGTTCCTTCCAACTCCATAATTCCACGATTCATCATTCCATGAGAACCCAAGGAAGTCTAATTTTAATCAGTATTCTAGATTGCCCTCAGAGTCTTTCATGATCTTTTCTCCTCAAAAAGGAGGGTAGCAAGCATATATAGTTTGAAGAGTGCTTCAGAGCACCATAAGCATGAGCCAAGCCAATACTTATCTCCATAAGCTACAGATGCCACAAGCCATTTCAAATGTTAGCATGTGTGCATCTTTCTCTCCACTCTAAGTCCACCACAGCACTGACCTGTGGCTTAGGAGCAACAGAGTGGCTCGGCCAAAACACATTGTTTAGGAAAGGATCTGTTCTAAGGTGGGACACTTGTGTTTTGCTCTATACAAAGAAGCTAACGCCAGCACTTCAAAGACTGGTGCTCATGCCTCAGTATTGCACATAAGCACATCTGCTAGCACAGCACATGGAGTTGTTTCCCAGCAATGCCAGCACTGCATACCACCATTTCCATTGCCCAAGACCATGGGGATGCAGGAAGGGATGGGAGGCTCTGATACAACAGAAAGAGAAAAGAACAGAGCAAATACAAAGATCTTTGGATCGCTGGGAACCCAATAGCTCCAGATAACAGGCATGCACGGGCCAAAACAGCAGCCTGCCAGGAGTGAGGGAGGAATCAGCTGGGGACTTTTATGCGCATAGAAATATGCAGCACGGGCTGTATGCAGAAACTGATACCACTTTAATATCTCTCTCCAGCTGCCAGAATATCAAGCTCAAAGCCTGCTGTCCTAAACCACGAATCATTTTTCAAGGCCACGTTTAGCTCCACTGGAGTGCCTCCCATGCATGGCTGTATATCTCCTTTTCCACAGAGCAATTCAAGTGAGCAACTGTGTCTGTGTTTGCCCTTGGGGGGAAGAGGAACAGGCAGAATCTGCTTAATCCAGTTTTTGCTAATATTTTGGGAAACGGCATTATCTGCTTTATTTACCAAGTCTGTGCTCATAGCAATCATCAGAAGCATTTCTGCTGGGCACTTTAGTGGACTACTTATGTCAGATTAACAGCTCAGCTTTCTGGTGAGCTGCTCTTTAGCATGGACTTGCCTCAATTTCAACTATAGTTGGATCCTCCCCTTTTCAAAGAAAAAACAAATAATACGTTCTTTTAAAAGGCAAAGCCCTGCACAGATTCACAAGCCGCCCCCGCCCCCGCCCCCTCCCTCTCCCCTCCCCCGTTGCTGTATAAGTCTCGTTTTTTTCAACTACTTCGAACAGGAGAAGTTTCTGATGCCATGTTTCTGGCTCTTCTACTTAAGGTACCCTCAGTTTTAAAAATCTCTTCCCAAATGACCCTGGAGGCAGGAGTTTTTCAACAGTATTGCAACAAGTATATAGTCACAGTGCTACCCTATTCACATCTTACTCAAAAAGTCAACTCCTGCCAAACTCATTGGGACTTCTTTACAAATAAGTGACTACAGGTCTTCAGCCTTGGTCTACCTTTTTAACTCTATTTTAGCTCAGTAATATGAGTGCATATTTAGTTCAATATATAGTTGCACAAAATGAAAGAGAGAATCAGACTCTCCTGTAGGGGATGTCATATAGAAGATGGAGCAAACTTGTTTTCTGCTGCTCCAGAGACCAGGACACAGAGCAGTGGTTTCAAACATCAGGAAAAGACTCCACTTAAACATTAGGAGAAACTTCCTTATGGTTAAGAGCAGTTCAACAGTAGAATATGCTGCTTTGGAGTGTGGTGGAATCACATTCCACCACACTTTCTTTAGAGGTTTTTAAACAGAGGCTGGAGGGCCTTCTGTCAGGAATGCTTTGTGTCTTCCTGCATAGCAGGGGGTTGGACTGGATGGCCCTTCTGCTCTCTTTCAGCAGTATGATTTTCTGATCCTAGATACACCTGTCCAAAACTTTGGGTACAAGGTCACAAAGAGCCACAGCAGGCAGCCCTGAACTTCCACATATGTTTTACAACTGTAGTAAACACTGCCAATTCCTGAAAAACTTTGCATGTGAAAAATAAAGACATTCATTAATAAATATTTACAGACTGTTACATGCATTCATGCACGTTCACTAGTGCACATTTACTTGGAAGAGAAATACATCTCGATCTGGGGGGCTACCAAGGCATTCAGTGTGATCTGGCCTAGTCCAGTGGTTAGAGGCCAAAACTAGGCATGATCCAAACTTGGGACTGTGTCAGCTACCAAGTGTCTAAGGGAAGGGGGGCAGAGGAAGATTTATTTATCTACTTACTTTAAATGCATTAATGAAGTATTTTGAAGCTACTGTGTATCCAAGCATTCCTTGTGCAAGTCAGGAGCTAAGCACATGGTTACACACAAAGCTAAACACATGCCTAAGTGGTCAGTGCCTGAAGCTGTTGGCTGAGAAATACATTTTCAGGAGTCTATTCAACTGTCAGCCTTATTTAACATCAAGAACTGACACAGCTTATGGCTATTTTGAAAATAACACAGGATTTCCGTTCAGAACAAAATAAATTCAGGAGTGTGCTTCTCTTAACTGCCTATAGGTAGGTTCTCAGCATCTTACAAAACATCTCCAAAACAACCTGTCACAGGATAGCACCTCCATTATGTAAACTGCTATGCTGAGATGCAAAATTCACTCAGATTTTAAAGGGAAGAACAGTAAGCAGCAAACAGTACATCTGATGATGAAGCGGGACAAGATTCTTACTGCTCAGCAGGAAAAGAGGAATAATCAAGTCCATCCTAGGGCAATGTGCTCACCTACAAGGGCCTGCAAAAAGTGTTCTGCACCTTGTAAATTACACATGTCAATGCATTACTTTATGGGGATAGCAAAGGTTTCGTGGAAGTAACCCCTCAACATGTTTCCTATTATTTGTACAAACAAGATGACAATGAAGAATGAGCTGACTGCACACAAAGCTCCAGCTGAGCAGCTGCAAGCTCACAACCTGGCCCAGCTACATGTATACCATATAAACACCTGCAGGTTTCATTTTAAGAAAAGCACACATCGCTATTTGCATTTATGATCAGAATCTGTTCCTACTAAAACATGGCTGTTTATATGGGCTTGAAAAGCTAACTGGTAGCACCCTGCAGTTTCCAGTTGGCCATCACAAGCAGGGCGTAGCTCTCAGCAAGCACAGTCTGTGCAGTGCACACCAATGCAGGTTCCTACCAAATCATAAATGTGGTAGCAGGCAAATCTGAATGGTTTTTCCATGGACTGGAAATCATCAAAGCAGCTACGCAGGGGACCTTCAGGATACAGGGTAGCAGCATTCTACCAAGGAGCCCCCAGTCTTCTTGATCCTTTAGATCAAGCCACAAACACAGCTAAAAAGGAAAGAAAATCCCCAGCGGCAGATATTTAAACTACAGCAACTGGAACAAACTATTCAGGCCCAAGGCTGCTTCCCAAAAGCACACTCCCCATTACTCAGTTATAGGAAGGAAGCCCCAGCTCAGATAAATGAGTGAGAGAGTGGGTTCTCTCAGCTATGACTATATCCTTCCAGGCTGAAAAGAAAATATCATATCACGAGCAACACAGACGGCAGAAACAATCCAGAGAAAAATTAGAGAACTGTTTTGAACATCCCCTATTTCATCTACACAGACACAATTAGACCCCTGCTCAAGCTGCAGAGCCGAGAGTGAGTACAGGAATGTATTTTCTTTGTATCCTGTGCACCAATTAGTTACTTCTTTCATTTATGGCCTGCCTTTCTCCCAGCATGCAAGGATTCATTCCTAGAACCTGTCTACTTTTAAAAAGGCAGAGAAGGAAGAACAGAATGCCCTCTCCCCTGAGCCTAATCTATTCTTTCTAGAGTACCTTGAATTAAAACTAACACCAGTTAAATTCTAAAGAAAGATGCCAAGGGTTAGCCGTGTTTAGAACTTTCACCCTGTAATCTGAAAGCACTCATGTCTGAAGCATGACACATGGTTACTCAATGGAACCCTCCTCAAACTCTTTGTATAGTTTCACATCTCCCAGCAAATGAGATCTGGCACTGAAAGAAATGGGGGGAATTGCAAAAAGATTTTTAAAACAAGAAGGGTGGAGGGAGATTTAGAAATCCCAACAAACAGCCCTGAGCTCAACAGGGCCAGTCTTGGGCAACCAGCCACTGAATGATTTGCAAGTCTGAATTATTATTACCTTGGTATCCAATTAAATTTCCACAGTAGTTTCACCAGGTTTTTCAGCAATCTCCCCTTCTAGGCGCCAATTAGGTCTAGACTTGGTTAGCTTAATCGGTGCTACAGGATCAGACAGGCCAAACTGCAACTTTCAGGCTCAAAAAGAATAAAGCCATACAATGCAGCCTTCAAGAAGAAAGATGACAAGTCCTACAAAACATCTTTCTAGTTGGAAAGCAGCTACCATTGTGACTGGTCAGGACAAAACTTTTGGGGAAAGAGCAACGTGAAAAAGAAAGCCACTAAAGAATGAAGCAAACAGCACCCAAGACTGCATACTGAACTATTCTGTTTGCTTCCATGCTCTTCAGCTGAGGGATAACTTCTTAAGGTGTGGGGATGGGAAATGTACGGCCTTCTGGATACTGCTGGACTCGATTTCCCTTGACTTCCCATCACTGCTTAAGTAAGCTAACGGCAGAGGAGAACTTCAGAAGGAGAGACGAGGCCAACTTCACCTGGAGTGTAAACACACAGATTACATCTTCGGATAATAAAACACATGTTCCAGACATGAAATCCATCAAGGCAATGCATCTAATTTCCTATCCAACCCTTGGGAAGAGGGGAGGCTGTGTGTACAACAGAGTTGTTGATCCTCTCAGCACAATTCCAACAATACTTTTATAGCTCCAGTCAGCAAGACACTTTGCTGGAGGAGAGAATAAAATGCTCCCTCGAGGATATTTCTTCTACTTGATAATAATTATCATAACCTGAATGCAGAATCAATTGCTCTAGCATCTAGACGCTTAGGCACTTAACACGCACTACAGTAAACAGGGAATGCAAAACTGGCTCTTAATACACCTTGCGTATGAGGGAGGGACAGACAAACAGAAATCACAGAAGCAACAAGATCAGAGAAAGGCTTAATCACTTAAGGCCGAAATGCTATATCAACTTAACTGTGAGAAAACCCCACTAAATTAAATGGGGCTTATTTCCGAGTAAACACGTTTAGGACTGCATGTAAGTATTATTCTTCCCATTCTAGGCTGCCCTGTCTGTTTGGCTTTGAGTCTTAAGAGAGATGTGAATAAAGCAAACTGAGGGAAGGGAGGAAGGGCAAAAAAGAAGAGGTTGGTATGGCATGAATGGCTCTAGCTCCTCTTCCAAATGTTCTGTACTCTCACAGCAAACAGGCCAGAATGTTGGCAACACAGCCAGAGCTCCAAACACACAGCTGTCTCTTGACTTCAGACTCTGAATCTCTCATCAAGAAGAGCTTAGCTGACGGTTCCTTAAAAGCCACATGGTCTCAGGAACTTCTGCAAGAATGACATCAATCCTTGCCCAAGAGAGATCTCAAAACTCTGCCTCAACAGCAGAGTCACAGAGGAGGAATCACATCACCAAGTTTCAGCATTTATAAGGCACTGACTTCAGTGATTCTCACTTAGGCAGATCTGAGCGCCTTCTCCCAGTGCCCCATTATAGAAAGTTTCTCTCCATCTTCTTATGGATAATGCACACCTAGCTGGAAGGCTGCCCCAAATGCTATCTTCAAAGCTTCACCAAGCAAATTCTTGCCTACATAGTTACTTCAGTTTATTTTGGCCACTGAGCCAGTGTGGTGTACTAGTCTGAGCGCAGGACTAAGGACTCCAGGATTTTGAATTCCCACTCAGCCACGGAAGCCCACTAGGTAATTTGGACAGGTCACACTCTCTCAACTTAAGAGGAAGACAAAGGTAAACCCACTTTAAACAAGTCTTGCCAAGAAAACCCAACAGGTTCACCTCAGGGTCCCAGTGTAAGTCGCACATAACATGAGGGCACACAAC
The DNA here is from genome assembly GCA_030412105.1 of Cyclura pinguis. Lineage (NCBI taxonomy): Eukaryota > Metazoa > Chordata > Lepidosauria > Squamata > Iguanidae > Cyclura > Cyclura pinguis. Next base: position 6,591,437 of record CM059601.1, read on the forward strand.
ACACACATCTTGGCCACTAGCCCCTGATCTCTAGGCTGTAATCTCCTTTATGGCAAAAGCTGGCTGGGAACCACCTGGTGTTCTGCAAGTGCTATCATAAAACAATTGCTATCGTACACAATCTGTAAAAGTACTGCAACATTTCAGAATGAAACCAGGAGCTTCCGCTAGTGGCTGTACTTTTTTCTTTAAAAATTAGTTTCTAATCCCCATGACTGAGGAGGAAAACCATTTTTGCTAAAGACTGAGGACTGTCTTGCAGAAATATCCTAAGGAGTTATTAAGCAATAAAATTTTTCTAATCCATCTGTGCACACTTAACACATTTTAAAAAAAATACAATGGCATGATGATCTTCTCTAAAGCTCTTCTGCTTGGTCATCTGGAAACAATCCTACCTTGCCAGAGATGAGAAGTGAGTAGCTATTTAGAAACCTGTATGCTGTCATGTATGCAGCCAAAGTTCTTTCGTTTTGCATTTAGAAAAAAAAATCAACAGCCACATACACTTCAAAGAGCTACTGTTCACTTACTTTCCATAACATAAAAATACTAAGAGTCCAGTTGGGAATGCAACTGGGCATGAATGATCCCTTCCAGCTGAGGTCTTCATCTAGCCACTGTGCCACTCCCTACAGACACTGACTTCTGCACTAACAGAAATATTCCACTGTTCCAGTCATCCTTTCTCCACTCCTGAATACCAAACAAAAACACCCTACTATGAACACAGCTGGGCATGAGAAGAAGATGCAAAAGGCATACAGATTAAGTCAACTATGGCAGCTTGTTCCAAGAGTTCTCAAAGTGAGCCACTGGAGGCTATGCCTTAGGAAGGAAGATTACATTTGAACTTTCCTCCAGTTTAATGAGATCTTTTGGGCTCACTTGGCATGTAGACAATACTCCTAAGGCTGCCCTCACATGCAATGTTACACTGAAAAGGAAACCAGAGAGGCATCATGTCTGGTTCTGTCATTCCTGGTAAAAAAAAACACTGTTCCTATTTGCAATGGAAGTACTAATCCCCAGAGATGCTCTTTTCTCCCAGTTATAGGCACTCATATTCTACTGCAGTAGTGGGCAAAGAGTAGCCACGAGACCACATTACAAGGAGACTCCCCTTTTTCTGGCAAAAAAAAAAAAAAAGGTGAACTGTCTTTTCTGGAAGCCTGTGGGAATAATTCACTTTTTAAATAGCTTCCCAGGGAGGGCTGCACTGTTAACATTAAAACAAACAAACAAATCTGCCATTCAAAACAAGAAGTGCATTTCTGGGCATCTAGTTTTGCAAGGTGTGTGTGTGACATTTTCGGCAGTCCATGCAGCCCAGAGGGGCCTAGGGTAGAAAACTGGCCCCAGGACTTGCTGCAGGGCCCTACTCCTGCTCTAATACGTGGTACTTCCATGGGCTGAGCTTTCTATGTCTATTTTATTTGGTGACACATACACACGCCCATATACACTCAGTGGAGGAGAAAGTGCAGCCTCTGGAGGGGCCCGGGATACAGCAACTGCTACTACCCAGTGATTTCTCCACATGCTGACTCAGTTTCGGCAAGTTTAATGGGGTTTATTTCAACATAGATATGCCTAGAATTGCAGCCAAACACCAGTACTAACCCACCATTGCCTCTCAGGTAAGGAAGGTGGCCTTCCTGCCCCATTTAGACTGGTTATTAACCTTTCCTGCCCGCACCCCAGTGACTTGCAGCTTGGCCTGCTTCCTTCAGTGCCCTCAAGCTCCTGCCCTGCAGGCCTTCACTGCAATGCACCCACTGCTCCTGCTCTTGGCACACTCCGGTGTGGATTATATGGGCTAATCCCGTTGTCTCACAGCATAAGGCTCCCAGCTGTAGAATCCTCCTGCAAGCTTGGCCAGGACGGGGGAGCTGGGAGAAGACCTGGAACTGAGATTCTGGTTCTTCCCTTATCTGCACTTTGAACCAGTTTTTCTTCTACCAGAGCCTAGTGAGCCCAAAACTGAGGCCATAGCTACAAAGTGACACAGTTCCTGTGCTAACAGCAAAGGCCATTTCCACATGAGACTGTTACAGTGCTATTATTCCACTTTCAACATCCTGTGGAATCCTGGGGTTTGCAGTTTAGGGGGGGCCTGTTGAAAGTGGAATAATAGCACTGTAACAGTCTCTTGTGGAAATGGCCAAAGTTGCTTTCTTCCCATCAGACCAAATCTGAGCATCACTGGCTGCAAAAAAACAAACAAACATTTTAAGTCTCCTCCCTAGCTCTGGCCACAATAAGTTTAGTGACCAGAAGAATCAAGGCACACCACAGACACGAGACCTCTGAATCTCTCCCCTGCCATTCCCTTCTCGCCTGGACCACAGACAACTATTTGCCTTGTTCCACCTTCCGTGTGTGCGTGCATGTGCGTATATGCCTTCAAGTCTTGAGGCCACCCACGAATTTCATATACAGTTCGCTAATTTACAATGAAATGTCCTATGTTCTTCCACGAAAATCTACTCCAATCCCTGAGGAAGGTACCCTATTTATCCCAATACTGCAGGTATTTCAAGTGCAGTTGGTATTTCAAATGCTACATTTTAAAAAAATCTTTTTCATTATTTTATTAATCTCACTATCTAGTTACTAATCTCACAATATAATGGCAAGCTACATCCTCCCTCCTCGAATATCACTGCTCGCACAAGACACAAGGTGTGTGGCCTCACACACTCATGTAACATTGCGATTAAACCACCTTATGGGGTTATTGGGGGCTTCCAGAAAACATGTGAATCAGATGCAAAGCAGCAATGTCACAGGTTAGGAAACATCACGTATCGCCTCCCGTCCCCTTTTCCCCCCAGATTAAGAATACCGTAATTAGCTGATCACCTTCGTCAGACGGGGGCTGGCATCTTTTCCTTCCCCCCACTATTACCGTATTTCCTCCACTGAAGCTCCCTCTCCACGGGCATCACCGTATTTCCTCCTGACCGCCGCACCGTCTCCCCGTTACCGTATTTCCCCTTCCCTCCCTCCCTCCGTCGCGCGCCGCCGGGCAGGCCGGATACAGCTTGAATCCCCTCAGGATCTCCTTGGCCCGCTCCTCCTCCTGGCCCGACATGGTCCCGCCGCGCGCAGTCTGGGCTCGGCGCCCCCCGGCCCGGGCTGAGTTCGCGGGCCTGGGCGGGGCGGCGGACAGCGGAGGCGAGAGAGCGCCGGCTCCGACGCCGCTACGCCCGCCACTGCCCTGCTCAACCAACCACCCGGGGAGTTCCCGGCTGGCCCTCCCGGTCCAGCCAATCGGCGCCCGCCACTCCCACGGTCGCGCGCCTGATGGGCAGCGCCGGCGTCCAATCGGAGGGCGAATTGGACGAAGGCGGCGGCGACGACCAGCTGGTCGCTAAGGAAGGGACGCCCCCCCCTCCCAGCAACCTCAAGACGGGTGTCGCCGCAGGACAATCTTCACCGAAAGGAGAATTCGAATGGAGAGCCTCACTGGCTTTGGCCGGGTAACGGCAGTGGTTAAGGCTACGAAGCTCCTGCGGTGAAGAGCGCCCCCTGGAGACCAGAAGGGGGAGGCAGAGGCAGATGCTCCCGCTTTAACAAGCACGGATACAAGCGGACGGAAATGGACACGCGTCTCCTACATTCAGACGTTACAGGGAAAGTTTCCCAATTAGATGGGAGGGCGTATGGGGTTTTGTGGGCTTGTCAGAGGTTGCAGAATCAGCCTGGATCGCAAAGCCCTGGATAGCAGAGTGTGTTTTTTATTCTCCCAGGTTTTTGGTGTTTCAGCTTTTAAAATGTTTGTTGCTTTTACATCTTTGTGCTCCTTCTTGGCGTGACCCTGAGTTTGCCAGTGTTCATATATATTTTTTTTATTAATATTTCTGTGTCAAAAGCCCCTCCCTAAACTGCAAACCCCAGGATTCCATAGGAGGTTGCAAGTGGAATAATAGCACTATAACAGTCTAGTGCGGAAATGGCCTTTGTTCTGTTTTGAATGTATTTACCCAAAATTGTAACTGCTACACTTTGATTCTAGATTTTCCTCACAATTCATTACAAATTCATTACAGATGACCCGTATTAAATTGAACAATGCACGCACTGAAAAAGTTGGTATTTCAAATGCTATATTTAAATTTGTTTTCATTATTTTATTAATCTCACTATATAGTTACTAATCTCACAATATAATCACAAACTACTTCCTCCCTCCTTGAATGTCATTGCTCACACAAAACACAAGGCATATGGCCTCACACACTTGTGTAATATTTTGATTAAATCACCTTATGGGGTAATTGTGGGCTTCCATATAAGGGTTGTGAAACAGATACAAAGCAGCTGGTAACACTTAACTTGGGATGGACTGGAGTAGATCATTATCTACTGATAAATCTTTGGCTGGTTGGGAGTGCATGGTGGGTTCCCCCCCCTAACTTAGAATGGTTTATCATTAAATACCAAAGTCAAAATTATCCCTGCCATAATATTTTCAATTTCTATGTAGACTAGTGAAAGCTGGATAGTGAAGAAAGCTGGTGGGAAGAGAATCAACTAATCTGAAATGTGGTGTTGAAGGAGAGTTCTGTGGATACCCTGGATTGCTAAAAAGACAAATGAATGGTCCTACAGCCAGTCAGGCCTGAAGTCCCCCTAGGAGCCAAGATGACAAAACTGAGGTTGTCATAATTTGGACCCACCATGAGATGACGTGAGTTATTGGAACGTATGCTTGATAAAATAGAAAAAGAGGGGGACCAGACTATTGGTGGATCCCTCAATTGAGGAAGCTGTGGCCCTGTCCGCAACAGAACAGTTGATGACTGGGGGCTCTCAGTCGGCTCTCATTCATAAGGTCACCTTAAGTCGAAGCTGACTTGACAACAAATAACAGCAACAGACAAGCAAGCAATTGTTTAAAACAACAGCAACAACAAAATGTTGGTTTTCCACATGAATTCAGTTCACATCTTTCTAGGCTCGCAATGTGCTCCGAGGAACCATGCTGTGTAATTCTATGACAGGTCTAGTTTAAAAAAGAAGAGACATAAATCCAATAACCTTGAAGGCTGGCCGCTCATGATGTGAGCAATAGCAGGCTTGCTATTCAGAACAGAATGGCTACAAAGATGGATTCGATAAAAACTAAAGAAACAGGTCAGGAAGTTTGGCAATTTGGGAAAAGTTTGTCAGTCTGCATTCTAGCATTGGACAAGGCTAGCAGCATTGAAGTCAGTAGCAGTGGGTGGCTTCCAGGTCAATAGGGTGGTAAATCTGCTTCGAGTTTTAATTTGAACTCTAAAGCAGTTCTCCAGGGTACTGAACCTATGTTGCTTATGGCTTGGATACCTCTTTTAAAGTTTGGAATAAAACTTGGAACATCCCACTGACATTGAAGCCATCCCTGACTAAGGTAGGGTCGGATATAATTATTACCAGTTTGAACATTTCCCTACCAAGTGTAGCTTAACTCTGTGCATGGTTATTCAGGGTGAATTCCAGGGCAAAGAGATTTCAGGTGCGCAAAGCACAACCCAACTCTTTGTATCCTTTCTCAGGATAAGCCTCGGCCAAGAGCTACCTGTGTTGCAAAACACAGCTCAGTTTTGTGCAGTAGCTTCTCAGGCTGCAGAATGTATCTCAGTTCCATGCAAGAGCTCCCTGGACTGCAAAGCACAGCTCAGCTGCCTGAGCTTTAAATGGCTTTCTATGATTACAGATGAAGCTCCCTCTGTTATTATCCGACCACAGATAATAACAGATCAGCTGGATGAGAAAGCCTCTGGGTTCACATATCTTTGCCAGATGTGATAACTATGGGTTGAGATTTTTTGAAAGATTGACAACAGCCTTGGTGAATCCACCGTCTTAAACTTCAGGTGCAAAAATGGTTAAGGAGACCACATGCACCTCATGGGAGTGGTCTTGTGGATGGGAGACCACCAAGTCACCCTGTCCTCAACTGCCCTGCTCAGCTCTTGCAGATTCAGGGATGTGATTTCCTTGACTGAGTCTATCCATCAGTCGTGCAGTCTTCCTCTTTTCATACTGCCTTCTACCTTACCACCCATTATTGTCTTTTCTGGTAAGTCAGGTCTTCTCTTTTTATAGCCGAAGTACAACAGCCAAAGTTTAGCTTAGCTTCTAGGGAGAGTTCAGACTTGATTTGCTCTAAGACACATTCATTTGTGAATGTTGCGCAGCCCTGTTTTATGTAGATTTGGGTTTACATATGTGTAAAAAAATTCTTTTATTATGTTGTATAGTTGCTTCTGGATATTCCTCAGTGGGATTTGAGGACAGAGGCCTGTAAAATGTGGTGCTGGAAAGCAGTTGGTGTAACTTTCCACATTTCATAGATGAAAACCAGGATGTATGAGGCCAAGTGACTTCAGAGTGTGATCAAAGTGGCAAAAGTTCTTAAGGAAAAAGAACACACAAGCTAGGAGAGGTGGCAGCTGTTTGCTTTTGCCTGAGCCATGGGAAGTGCAGTGTTCTTTACTCTCTGCTCTTCTTCCCCCCTGCTAAGTCAATTGAGCACAAACTACTTTTGCATTTTGAACTCAGTTTGCAGCAGTTGAATTAAGAGAAAAGTGGGGAGAGGAGAGAGAAATTGGATTCTTCTAAAAGCTGGTCAAAAAGTGGGACAACAGAGGATTAACTGGGACTGTCCCTGCCAAATTGGGACAACTGTGGGGGACGGGGAGATGAGCTGCTCAGCCTCCAGTACAAACTCCCCGTGTGCACAAAAACAAATGATCAGACAGAATTTAAATGGAATGACACTGAAATTTGGGCTACTTAGTATTCAGGGTTTTATTTCTCATCTAGGGAACAGATCTGACCTCCTAGTGTTTTTTTGTGTATTCACCTCATTAACAGGCCTCTAGCAGCAGGTAGCCTTCAGGAGCTCAGGGGAGCTGTCACAAAGCAGATATGTTTTGAATTTAATCTCTGAAAGACTGATAATTGGTTGCCATGTGTTCCTGACACCAGCGCTTGAGAAGCACTCATCTTTTATTGAGCAAGATGTACCTGACCTGGTTACCTGAGAAGTCCTAAATCCCATGGAGTTTTTATTGACAGCCTAGGATGGATTAAGGCAATTGGGATCCTTGGGATAGTCCCCAAGCTGGGGGTTCCTTTGTATACATACTTGTTATTAGCATAAAGTGAATGAATGCAGCATTTTTATGCAGTAGGAAAATCTTCATGTACGAACCTATTTTCAGGCCTACAATCTCAATTAGACTAACAAGTTGATACAATGCAGTTTTGCTCATTTATTAAAGTAACACAAACATGATGCTAGTAGAAGAGTTGAGATTTTCAGAAAATGACAGGGAAAGGAAAGAAAGCAAACCACCTTTTTCTTACAGTACTGAATGTCTAACTAGGAAGGGGTGTGAAGCTATTGTATCGACTATGGGTCTGTTGATAATTGGAAGAGATCCTGATCTGTGAAATTGAAGATACCTGTAAAGCAACATAATATCCCAGTAGACTAAAAAGAAAGTGGCAAAATACTGGTTATATATCTCATTTAACAAAGAAGTTGTGTTCCTGGACATTATATCTTGAACAGAAAATTTGATGCCAAAGGCAGAATAGCATGAAAAGAATAGGGATAGGTTTCTACTCTACAAAACAAAAAAAAAAGAAAGAAAGAAGGAAAAGAAAAAAGCAGTTTCCAGCAAACAATAGAAAAATTTTCAGCATGCTTTGACATGAAAATTAAGAATATGCACATATGAAATGAAATGACTAGGTCAGGTAACTCTTTTGTAAGTGACCAAAAAAAAAAAAAAAAAAAAAAATTGAGCCTTCTAAAGACCATTTGAAGTCTTCCTCCAAAATGCATTTTGGGAAAATTAATTTTTTTTCTTTCACCAATTTTCATTTTGGTGGCCAAGTGTATAGACCTATGGTTTGTTTGTTTGTTTGTTTTAACATTCTTGTGGGGAGCTGGTAAAGCAGCCTTATCTGCTCTTCCCCTCCTGTTTTGCTGCTCACACATCCTCAGCAAGTGATTCTGGAGGCAGCTACTGTTTATTTTGCCTATTGTACACAGGCACGCCAATGATGGTAGACTTGTCTAGAGTAGAATCCCACTCTGTCCCAGTTCAAGTTTCCTTGTGTTACCCTGAAATTTTGGGGGTCCCCAAGGGACGCCTTGATGTGCTCCAAGTGATGGGAAGGTAAACTCAACAGAGCACAAGCAATTGCCTCTCGGCAAGGTAACCCAGCAAGATCTTTTACTTAATTTTTACGGGGTCAGGCCAAGCCAAAAACCACACAAAAAGATCCAATAAATGACTTTATTGAATGTAACTATCACGCATCAATGCATACACTCACACACGCATTCAAGCCCTATAGAAAGGCAAAGAGTGGAAATTAGATAAGGGGATTATTAGAGGATTTGTAGTTTGGGTGATACTGCACCTTTTCCTGAAGTCCTTGGTCCGAGAAAGCAGCGAAAGAAGTAAAACTCAGAGGAAGGATGCTGAGGCGATTATTCAGCTGCCGGGGAGGGAAAAACGGTCTGTTGGTATGACCGGGAGTTATCCAAAGAACCAGTCAAAAACGGGGACTATTTGTAGGGAAAATGTACCTTGAGGGCAAATCGTCTCCCGGGGAGAACAAAGAGAATGGCCACGGAAAAACAATACCACACCGGCACCTTCTTTGATATTAGAAGATAACAAGGTGTTACCAAAGTTTCAGGATCTTCCGCCACTTTGGGTTGCAGTGTGAGTTTATGTAGATGGTCCTTGCGTGATAAGATTTTATTGCTACCAGTGCCCAACTTGTGGGAAAGCACCTTAATACCTTCAGGTTGGCTCCTCAGAGGCCGAGGACCTTTTGTCCACTGTGGGTTGGCACAGCTTGAGGTCTCCTGTGGCTACGTGATGGGGGAGTTTACTGGCCTGACCTGGTTTTCCGATTGTACGACCGTTGCTGCCTACGTGCTCATCCGGGTGACCCCTCTGGCGTGTTAGATTATATTTTATATCAAAGTTGTAGACCCCAGGACAGGGTTTACCAATGGGGCAACACTTGCATTGTTTACTATGGACATGCAGCTGTAACCTGACACTGAAGTTTTTGTGCTTCTCCAGCACTCCTACACCACCAACCCCTTATGCTGATGGAGTTTTTTTTTTAAAAAAAAAAACCTTTCCAGGACAACAGAGGACAAAAAAGGAATGAGGGAATTGGCAGAAACAGATGTTTTTTCCAATGGAGCTTCTTTGTCGGAGGCTTTGTTAATGGAGGCGTGACTGTATAAGCGATGGAGTCCTCTCCACAGACAGATCTTTTATATGGACTGTTGCATTTAAACTTATTCCTGGTGAGCACTGAGGTAGCCAGGTAGGCTGCACAGTGGTGGAGAAATCTTACATTCACATGTACACTGATGGCATAACTGACCAACAAAGAGATCTTGGGATTCTGCTTGACAAGTTAAACGAAAATATTGATTCAACGTGTGATACTATGACAATGCTGAACTCTGTGCCAAGGATTAACATGAACCTTCAGACTGCTACAGGCCTTTCCATTACCAATCTCAGGGTTTGATCTTTGAATAGAAAGAGTTAACAACCAGGTAACACCAGGAGAACTGGTTCTGTATATCTGGAAAAGGGATACTGTTGGTCTTGTAAGTGTAGGACTGGTTTCTCTAAGAACAATCGGATCCTTTGGTGTATGGTTAGACAGCTCCTAAATCCCTCAGAATGCAGGACTTGAGCTCATCTTCCTATTTTCCTAAATAGGCTGCAAGCACATTTAATAGCTCGAAAGTTGTCTCCCACTGACTTCTATGCATCCTCTTTCCAGCTAATGTAATGGCATTAGACGGCTTCAGTACATTGTAGTAGTTAGCCCACTGAACTCAGTTTACCGTATTCAAGGGCCATTTCCGCACTAGACTGTTATAGTGGTATCATTCCACTTTCAACATCCTATGGAATCCTGGGGTTTGCAGTTTAGGGAGGGGCCTCAAAGGGGAGGGCCTCCCTAAACTGCAAACCCCAGTATTCCATAGGATGTTGAAAGTGGATGAATAGCACTATAACAATCTAGTGTGGAAATGGCTGAAGACTAAGCGCCTTTCCGCACTACGCTGTTACAGTGCTATTATTCCACTTTCAACATCCTGTGGAATCCTGGGGTTGGCAGTTTAGGGAGGGGCACTTAGAATTCTCAGCCAGAGAGCTCTTAGGCCTCAGGAAACTACCAACCCTAGAATTCTATAGCATGTCGAAAGTGGAGTAATAGCAGTATAACTGTAGTGCAGAAAGGCCCTCGTTTCTGAGTTGGATCTACGCCGTGTTAAGATGCTTGCTTTCATTCTGCTTTTGGTTTATTTAGGTTGTGTTATTTTATGCACAGTTTGTTCTGTATATATAACGCCTGCGTTGTGCTTCAAACCACTTCCAAAATTAAAATGAAGAACTGCTATATAAAACTCCTGGAACAAACATCTGTGTTCCTTTCAGCGGTTGCAAAGAGACATGAGACTCAATGTGGGATAAAGGGCAGCTATATACATAAACATATTTTTCAAAAATACTTTAAATGCTCCCATTCTCCTTGTGAGAAGGAGAAGCCCTTTTTCTTTCCTTTTTTTTTTTTTTTGGTGATCGCACGGGTCATGAGAGTAGAGTTTTGAAAAGCTGCTTTTCTTGCATAGGGGAGGACTACAACTCCCCGGTCCTGGCGGGGGGATTCTGGGCATTGCCGTCTCGAAAAGGCAGCTCTTCCAAATTCCGTCCGGCCCCATCATCCAGGAGGCGGAGGAAAGTTCCGGCGGAACGCTCGCGCCCGGGAAGCAGTTTCCGGCCGGAACCGACCCGGCGGACGCGCGCGACGCTTCTGCCGGCGTCGCTGCCGCCGCCGCCGCCGCCGCCGGAGCCCCGCTGTCATGGCGGCCTGAGGTGCGGCGCGGGCGGAGGAAGCAGCGAGCCCGGCCACTGTCAGGTAAGCGCTGGCTGCGGCCCTGCGGAGCTGAGCGGGCGGGCCTGCGCCCGGGGCGGAGAAAGCCCTCTCGCCGGCGGTTGGGCGGGCGGCGAGGCATCGAGGAAGGGGCTCCTTTCCCCGCTACGGAGAGGAAGGTCTCCTCCCCTCTCAGCCCAACGGCAGGGTCGCCCCCGTTGAATAGTCCCCTTCTTTTTCCTCCCCTCCGTAAAAAATAAAATATCGAGGCGCCTGATTCCATTACGCGCCTGGGAAATCGTGTATTTCGCTGCGCGTGGGGCTCCCCCAAAGGTTCCCCCCCCCATATCTGAGCACGTGCTCCTTTGGAAGAGCCCTTTGGAAGGGGCGCGTCGGGTACTCAGGCGCCCTCGGCCTGTCCGTGAGATCCCCTTAGGGTTCCTTCAGATTTGCGTTTCCTCTGCCTAATCTCGCCTTGGAGAGAAACCGCTGGATTGCGAGGCCATATCCGCGCGAGACCGTTCTAGTGCTGTTATTCCGCTTTCAACCTCCTGTGGAATCCTGGGGCTTGCGGGTTGGGGACGGGCCTTTAGAATCCTCAGCCAGAGAGCTCCGGGGCCTCAGGAAACTACCGACCCCAGAATTCCACAAGATGCTGAAAGTGGAATGAGAGCGCTATAACAGTGTAGGGCGGAAATGGCCGTAGGCGTGGTTGGCTTCTGAATTGCATTTTCTGAGATTGACTTCCCAGCGTAGTGTTAGAACAGCACCCTCAGGCACTTACTTCCAAGTGAACCTAGAGAGGACTGCACACTAACTGTAGGAACAAAAGGGAAGGTTTCCAACTACAGTGCAGTCATCCTTCCACATTCGCTAGGCCTGGGGGCACAGAACCCCCGTGAAAGTGGAAAAAATGTGAATAACTCTAGGCCCTCTCAAACCGTATTTAACACACAGAGAAAGTATGATCAACTTATTCAACCCACCACGGATTCCCTTGAGGCATCGGAGTTCCTTCCCAAGGCAGAGGTGGGTGGCTAGCGGGGCTTGCTGCCCACCTCCACTGCTGCCCCACATCATTTTTAATAGGGACTTACAAGGCTTGTTTGCAGTTTCTCAGTCTCACAAGGCTTACAGTCCCTGTTAAAAATGGCATAGGGAGGCAGCAGAGGTGACAGCAAATCAAATCAAATCTGCAAACGTGAAACCCACAAATGTGGAGGGCTGATTGTATGTTTATTAATATGCCTAAAATGTCACAAACACGGCAAGCTTGCAGATTCTCCAGAATCCTTCATCCAAAGATGGACCGAGCGTGTTTTCTGCTGCTCCAGAGACCAGAACACAAACCAATGGAATCAAATGTCAAGTAAATAGATTACCCCTTAACATCTTGACAGTAAGAGGTGTTCCATAGAGGAACAGACTGCCTTGCAGGGTGGTGGACTCTCTTTTGGTGGTCTTTAAAAAGAGGTTGGATAACCATCTTTTCAGGAATGCTTAGCTGTGTATTCCTGAATGGCACAGGGTTGGACTAGATGGTCTTGCTGGTCCTTTCCAGCTCTGTGATTCAGATTGCATGATACAGAATTTAAGGGATGAGGGTGTGTGTAAAGAGGGAGAGAATGGAAAAGCAGAGGGAGAGAAAGGGAATGAATTGTTGAGTTGCTTAAAATTTCTTCTGTTGTAATACATTACAAATATATACTAGTGGTTGTTATTTGGTATTGCAACAAGATCACTCAGAGCAGCTTAAAATTCAGGCTTCTCTTCTGATTTTGCGGGGCATATGATATGATATGATAGCCATATGATTCCATATGATATGGAAAGAGGTACTTTGTAAAGTATCCTTGGCCCAAGCTGTTACAAGCTTTAGAAGTATTCATCAGCATGTTAAATGGTGCTTGGAAGCTTATTGGTAATCAACAAACCTGACATTGGAACATAATTCTTTTGGCACCAGCATCCTTACAGTTGTGTTCTGGGCCAACACATGCTGTTGACGACTCGTTGAAAGTAGTTCCATGTGGAATGTGTTATACTTACCTAACCTGGGTGTAACCAAGGTATCTGTTACCATAGCCAGGTCTGATTTCTTTAGGAACAGCATAGCTGATGCATCAGCCTCCCCTGGCAAAAGACACTCCTGGCCACAGTTAGTACTTCACCATCCTGGTCTCCAGCCAAGTCCAACAGTAATCCCAGCTTGCAAACCTAATTTTTCAGAGGGATTACTTTCCTGTCCAAAAGAGATTGGATCCCTGTTCTAGAGTCTGTGCCTCACTGCTGACATGGAGGACCTCTGTCTTGTTTGAATTAAGCCTCAGTGTGTTAGTCCTCATTCAGTGCCAACATAGTTCTCATTATCCACACTAAGCCATTTCACTCCTTTTACTCATGACTTAGAGACTGTGGCCCTTTTCACACTACACTGTCATAGTGCTATTATTCCACTTTCAACATCCTGTGGAATTCAGGGGGTTGTAGTTTACTGAGACCCAAGAGTTCTCTGGCTGAGAATTGTAAAGGCCCCTCCTTAAACTGCAACCATAGGAGGTTGAAAGTAGAGCAGTAGCACTGTAACAGTGTAGTGTGGAAATGGCCTGTGTCTCCTTTTTCTTCCTGTAAATGAACTTTTCAGATATTCAAAAATTTACTGAAAGAAGTGATTTGTAGGTACAAATCTTTTCCAGATTTTGGGGGGAAAGAAGCCCCCCCAAAGGATGTTTACATTAGGAAGTCCAGAAAATGCCTTGGAAGATCTTCAAAAATTCATCTCAGTTCTTTAAAAATATTTTTGAGGTGCTCTTTGTTAGTAAGAAATTTTGCAGTCCTCTTTACGTGGCTGGTTTCTTGGGCACAAATGCTTAGCATTTGGTGCCTAATAATTTCCTCCTAAATAAACCAGGCTGTTCTCAACTGAGATTTTGCTGGGAAAGCGTTATTGCCCAGTCCTCTGAGGCACTCCCCCCCTCAAATATATAAGACTGCAATGTTTATGGCTGAAATGATTATCCACAACTAGGCCAACACTAAATACAACTAAGTATTCTAATTGCCAGAGCTGGCTGATTGTTGTCTCCGTGACTGCTTGGGAGGCATGTATGTTAAACTCTATATGAATATAATTTTGTTTTTTCGAGAGGCATGCTTACTTACGGCTCCCCAGATTTGGGAGCTGCACTTTCGGCAGCTATTTCCCAAAGATGCAGCTTATATCTTGCCAGAATAATGTGAGCTGTAACCTTGAATAAGCCATGTTCTTTGGCTTCTTCAACAGGTATGCACTGAGATAATGTTTAACACTGAGAACATGTGGTTTTGTGTAAACCGGCTTCTCATTTCTCTTGGACTCATTATTCTAAACAAGAAACAAAACTGAGACCCTAATGTTTGCCTTGCCTGCTATGCTTCTATGTGGCTTGTGAACAGTGTGTTGCATAGCAGTTATACACTCTTTCTCTTTAATAGGTTAACGGAACTAGAATGGCCGGGGAACAGAAACCGTCCTGTAATCTCCTTGAGCAGTTTATTTTATTAGCCAAAGGCACCACTGGGTCAGCTCTAACTACTCTGATCAACCAAGTACTGGAGGCTCCCGGGGTTTATGTCTTTGGAGAGTTACTCGAATTAACAAACGTACAAGAGGTGAGTGTGGTGGATTGTCCCTGTTGTTCTGTCTCTAGCCCTTTTCTTTGGCCAGGGTTCCTGTGGATGTAGTGGATTCTGCTCTTCTGGAAAGAATCAAGGATCTTGAATTTTGTGTTACTCAGAGAAGAGGTCTCTCACAGCCTTTGTGCTGGTGCTAAGAAGGCTGTGACGCAGCTGGCTATGAAAGGGACAAAGCAAAGTGTACAGTGACAGATGTGAAAAACCTGGAGAAGAGATAATTAAAAGCTCATATGGTAGCCATCTACAAATACTTAAAAGGGCTGTCACACAAATCGGTGGAAATCAAAGTGGTGGTCCTTGGACTGGTGCCAGTCTGTGAGCCATCAGATGCTGGCCTGATGGTAGAAAGTTTCCAGGAAGGGGGAAAAATGGTTGTAACCAGTGGGTACAAATAGGGTACCAGTCACTGATACATCAAGAAAGAAAAGGGAGTCCCCTGCATTGCATAATTTGGGAGACACTGGAAAATGGAACAGATGTGTTTCTGGTTCCTCTTGTGGGTTGGACCAGAAAGCACCAGAAGGTAGATTGTGGCTAACCATATGGAAGGATTTCTTGACAGTGCCAAGCTGGGTGATGGTGGAATAGGCTGCATTGGTAGGTGGTCAGTTCTCCTTCACTAGAGGTTTTTTAAGCAGAGCCTGGATGCATTGTAGTAGTGAGTACATTGGCAGGGGGTTTCACTAGATGATGTTAGAGGTTTCTTCCATTTCCATGGTTCTGTAATTAAACATATAATCTGTAATTAAACATATAACCTGCAGTTATGGAACAGTCCTGTTGTGTGGAATATGATAACTTCCAAAGAGCCCTGTTGGATCAAATTGAAGGTTCATCTAGTCCAGTGCTGTGTTGACACAGTGCCCAACAGCTGTCTTAGGAAGCCCACAACAGGACATAAGTGTAACTCTCTTCCATTCATGTTCCTTAGCAACTAGTATAGGAGGTTGTTTCCAGTAATGGCCAGCATAATTGGTAGCTATAAATTGCTTTATCCTCCATGAAGCTGTGTAATGTACTTGTATAGCCAGCCAAGTTGGTGATCATCACACCAATGTCCTGTGGACACAAATTCTGTACTTTAACTATGTGCTGGGTGAAGAAATACTTCCTTGTCTTGAATTTCACACCGTCCTGTTTTGTTGGATGGGCCTGAGTGCTAGTATCAGAAGGGAGGCAGGGGGGAAAAGTCAGTTAGTCAGTTTTTATGGAATTCTGTCATGTCTCCCTTCCTAAAATTTCTGTAAGCACAAGACTCCTGGAGTTGTCACCTTTTGACAGAGGGGAGTTTGTTGCAGCTCCTCCATCCTTTTTCTGGCTCAGTGGTATCCTTTCTGAAGTGCATTAACCAGAAATTTGCCCAATATTCCTTCTGTGCTGCGCTAGTGTCAGAAAACCTGATGATGGCTCCTCAGAATTTGAAGTATATTTCTGTCTTTGTCTGCTTTAGTACAGAAAGTGGTAGTATATGGACCAGTGCCAGTCCAAGAGATAGCAACTGCTGGTCTGCAGCAAGTTTCCAGGAAAGAAACAAACAGTTGGAGTCAATAGAAGCATATAAATACAGTGCTGGTTCCTGACGCTTTTGGAGAGAAACCTTGCAAGTCCCCCATATCACATGCTTTGGAAGCAGTGTTCTAATATAAGGATTAAGTGCAGTAGCAGCCGTTTCTTTGGCAAAGTGTGCCATAAGCCAGTTTTGTGGTATGTTACTGTTCTAGTGCACAATAAGGCAGAAGTTCAGTGCCAATAGGCAAAAATATAAGCAGATTCCATACCCTAATAGCCTGGTCCTTCTGCCAGCAGTGCTGTAAATTCTTACTGCTTGTGTTTCTAATGGCATATTTGCCATAGATCTCTAGCCTATTGTGAGTTGTACACTAACATTGTACTGCAAGACATAAAGCTTCCTGAATTGACGTTTAGAGGTAACCACAATGATTATTATAATTTCTGATTCTGGAAGGTGCTTCAAGTCATGACCCAGCTCATTAGTTTATCTGGAAGAGGGAAAGTTCTGCCAAGTCTAATTCTTTGCCCTGACACTATGTTTAAACTCCAGCTTTCCTAGGGCAGATTAACTCTCTTTAGTCTTAATCCATCTATTTCTACTTCTATGCTGCACTGATGTCCTTCTGCCAGCAGTTTTTCCTTTCCTCTCTGGGAAACAAGGTGGATGCAGCAAGCAAACAAGGTGAGCACGTGGTCCTAGCCAGGCCACAGATGCTCAGGTAACAAATGTCCCTCTGGAGCAAATCCCAGTGGCAGTGGTTTCAGAACTTTCCTGCAATGTATATTGCTCGGGAGGATTGGTTGCTGACAGGTGCAGGTGCTGTCAAGATTTTCCAGATATAAACAGTTCTCCTACCCCTACAGTTATATACATGCAATTGGTCCCTATGCAGAATCTTCCCTCTGACAGTATATGAGGAAAACAGCCCCGTGATATTATGTCTGAATTCGGTTGAGATAATTGCCTTGTTATGTTCGTTGAAATTGGGTGGAGAAAATTGGAATCAATTGAGAGGTTGTTGTTGTTATTGCTGCTTTGGTTGTGTGCCTTCGAGTCTCTTTCTGACCTATGGCAACCCTAAGGTGGTCCTATCATGGTTTTTTCCCTGGGGCTGAGAATGTGTGATGCATTCAAGGTCCCCCGAATGGGTTTCCATGGCTAAGCAGGGAATCAGACCCTGGTCTCCAGGGTCTTAGTCCAGTGCTCAAACCAGTGTACCACATTTGCTTTCAGTGTATGCCTCTGCTCATTCTCTAGAGATCCATGGGAAAATTGTGTGACATTCCTCCTTCCCCCTGCTGTTTTAGGACCAGGCGAACTCTTTGTTTAACCAGGAAGCAAATTGGAAGTCACCAGTCCAGGAGGAGAGGGTAGAGTGTGGCAAAACCTGGCAAAATTCTCCACACGACACACTGCCTCAGATGTGTGGGGCAAGTTTAAAAATTCTGAGCAGAGGGTGGAGTTGGAAAAAGTATGTAGTTCCCTCATCCAAGTGGAGATACCTAGATATCTGAAATGAAGCAAGGTTGCTGACTGCATAACTTTTGGGGAGATTGAACCTGAAATTTGTGGCTTTCTTCCAAAAGTTGCCTTGCTAACCTGCTAAGTCAGGGGATACCACAAGTTCTTAAAATAGAGTTGAACCTCTCTGAGGATTGTGGAGTTTTCAGAGGAAACTCTGTTTCCAAGGTGTATGTGGCCTGAACTACTTGAAAGAGCATCAGTTTCCCACCTTCTAGGTAAGAGATTACATGAACTTGAGAGGCTGGGCTAATATAAGGCATGAGAGACAGAGAAGTAAGTCTCAGATCTGCCATGAACTCCTTGAATGGCTTTAGGCAAGTCACACTCTGTCTGTCTCAATCCATCCATGTACAGAAGGATTCCTTAATACTGACTTAAGTTACAAGGCTGTATGACTTGCAGCTAGATCAGAATATCTTAATTAAGGTGTCCTTCAGCTGTTCAGCAACTTGTCTACAAGTTCCTTCTTTTCTGGCCTTGGCCATACAGGTTAGGGATGATGGGATGTGTTGTCCAGAACATGAGGAGGGTACCAGGTTGGGGAATGCTGGACTACGAAATGTAGGTCTGATGTTTCAACAGCTGATGTTTCCCAAGCTAGTCATTACCAGTTGTTGGATTACAGCTCCCATTATTCTTGAGCACTGACCACCTTGGATGGGACTGGTGGGATTTGTAGTCCAAAACACCTGAAGGACACCAGCTTGGGGAAGGCTGGATTAGGTTCAGCGCTGCTGCATTAAGTTGGAGTATAGTTATCCCATCTTGTAGACACATGGATTCCAGCCTGCAAAGCAGGCACAGTCCATATGCCAGAAGGATATGCAAAATACAAAGCAAGGTGCACACTGCTTTTCTGTCTTTAAGGTGTACGTTGAACCTGGAATGCAGGAAGCTCTGGCAGTAAGACAGTTGTCCTTGTGGAAGCTCCAGCACTGTCTCTTTGACTTTAGCAAGCTTGTAATTGATTTAATGAGCCCTGTAGTAGTCTTAACACAATTAGCTGTGGATCAATAGCACTCTGATGGGTCTCTTCCTTTCTCTTACTTTGACTGCAGCTTGCTGACGGACCTAATGCTGCTTATTTTCAGCTGCTGAATCTTTTTGCCTACGGAACGTACCCGGATTATGTTGGTAAGAAGTCACTGGAATTCTGGGCAACAGGTTTAATCTGGGTGAGGGTGGGGGAAACATTATTGTCTCTAAATGTGTCCCTTGCCAATTTCTTCTTGCCCAAAGTACTCAGTTCTTAGAAGATCACAAGGTTAGTTTCTGCAAGTAGACTTCTCTTCCTTTTGGGTGAGGCTCATCTTTAAAACAAGAGAGAGCTCAGCAAGACTGATCCCCAGGGAATGCTTGCTTGATTTCTGTCCCTTTGATTCACTCTTGAAGGATTCCCAATGAGACTTACCTAAAATAGCATAATAAAACCACAATGGAATGGCTTCTAACCACACCAGCAAATAAATTGATGTGATCATCCCTGTGGTCCAAGAAGGCCACTTTTCTTCATATATATGCTGCTGTTCCCATTGTCTTCCTCCAGTCCCACTTCTTTCACTGACTGTTGGCGGTCAGCTTATCACCTGTCGGTCTGGTTGTTCTGTACTCCCACCCTATAGGACTGCAGGTGTCTCCCAAAGGGCAAAGGAGGAGAAACCAGGTATAAGAGCTACAGCTGGATGTTCAGTTACTCTTGCAGTTCCTTTCACTCTCTCATTCTGTTGCTTTATGTCTCACTTTTCTTTCCGATGTGTTTGCTTGCCTGCCTGCTTTCTTCTCTTCTCTCTGTGCTCCTTCTTGAAGCGTCCTGAAGAGCTAGCTTTTGTGAAAACACTCCAGTGAAATTAGTTACACACTCAACAGAAATTTCAAGCAGTTTGTCCCATCTCTGAGCAACACCCTTCAGAATAGCCTTTAGCTTCAAAATGTTTTGAAGTTAGAACATTTTTATATTGCAAGTGGTGGACATAATATGTGATCCTTAACATGAGGAAGGAACCATTGAGAGAAAGGAAATGAAAACAGTTCACAGATTGTGAAGGGTATCACTTCTAAATCCATGAGTTCTGGGTCTTTGGGGGTTTTCTAGCATGTGATATTTCTTTTTTAAAAAATATTTTTATTAAGCAATTTTCTAAATGCACTAAAAAGTATAACTATAAAAGAAAAAGCATGTATAGTTAAAAAAAAGAAATTAGATAAAAGAGAAGAAATAGAAATACAGTCCTCCCTCCACATTTGCTAGGTTTAGGGGCACAGGACCCCCGTGAAAGTGAAAAAAAGTGAATAACTCTAGCCCTTCCCAAACCATATTTAACAGAAAAAAAAGTATGATCACCATATTCAACCCACCATGGATTCCTTTGAGACATCAGGGTTCCTTCACAAGGCAGAAGTGTGGGGCTGGTGGGGCTTCCTGCCACCTCCACTGCTGCCCTACACCATTTTTTAAGAGGGACTTAACAAGCCTCATTCACAGTTTCTCAGTCTCATGAGGCTTGCAGTCCCCATTAAAAAATGGCATAGGGAGGCAGCAGAGGTGACAGCAAATAATCCGTGAATAATCAAATCCGCAAAAGTGAAATCCGCAAATGTGGCAGACTGACTGTATGTGCAAATAGAAAAATGACCTCCAACAATTTTTTTGACGGTTATAAGCATAAGTATTGTAATCTTATGTCCTGATTTAGACATTACTTACACGCTTCTAATAAATCAGTCCTAATAATTCCCAAAATCTAAGGTTATCATGTTGTTGTTGTTATGCAAAAAGTCAGTCAGGGGTTCCCATTCTTTTAAAAAATTGTGAATAATTTTTCTCTAATCAGAGCAGATAATTTATTCATTTCTGCTAAGTCATTCCGTTTTAAAGCCAGTCTTCCATTGCTGGTAATGTTGAAGCCTTCCATCTTTGTGCATACAACTCCTCTGTTGCTACAGTCATATTGTAGTGGTCTTCCATATTTACCTTCCAGTTCTTCCTCCACAAGTCCCAAAAGAAAGAGTTCTGATTTTAATTGAGTAATTAGCACATGGGCTTTCAAACTGCATCAGTATACTTTCTTTAGGTATGTAAACCCAGTGTTGTACTGCTCAGTGTTCCATATCCCCGTTAAAGAAATCTGAAGAGGAATTGAAAGATTCTGGAAATAAAGCCATACTTTGAGTAGGTTTTCACCTTCTTGCAGCATTAAAGAGAGTTCAGATCTCATCATTCCATCCTACTGGTTGGATTATAAATATATATAGGCAGACAAATTACAATTTATGTCCTTTTCTTTAGAACTGGGCATTCTGCTAGTAGTTCTAGCCTTTTCCTTTTGCAAATGCCTACAGGAAAATGGAAGACCTCTTTTATTTGACGGAAGATGCAGGTTATACATGTATGAAACCAACTAATAATATCAAACAGATAACGTTGGGCAATTCAGTTTGAGACTGTTGTTTGAAAGTATTGTTTAATTCACTCTTTTGGACAGCAAACAAGAATAATCTGCCAGAATTAACGGGGGCCCAAAAGAACAAGCTGAAGCACTTAACTATTGTCAGCTTAGCTTCCAGAATGAAGGTAAAGTATTAATACATCTTAAGATACATACATACATACATAAATACATACATAAATAAATATCAGCAGTTTTTGTAAAGAGACTCCCAGCCTGTGTGCATATGTGAACATGGGAGAATTTATGCTGCTGTTTCCTGTCACTTTGGAGAGCCGGAGGTTGTAGAAGAGACTTCTAGGGCATCAGTGCTGGTGCTTTTGGGCAATTTTTTTTAATGATGAAGTAGATAGACAAAATGTTTGGTGATTTGGAACTTGTGTGCCTCAATACCTTTCTGGATCAGGGCTGTTTGTTCCCTGGCACATCTTCAAAAATGTAACTCCCTCCTTCGGCCATGGACTGTGTGAGAGCAAGCTCTGCAGAATGGGACCACCTGAACCATTAGGTTGTTCCAAATGAAGCAAGAACTAAAGTGCTCTTTAGTAGATAATTCATCACTGCTTTTAACTGTAGCCTCACATTGGATGCAGTTGAGCAAATAATAACTTTGCGCCCTTCAGGTGTTTCAAAGATTCTTGCGCAGCATTTTGCTTCCAGGTGGTGCTGCGAGCAGCAAGGAGGGGTGCATCCTAGATCACACTCCCCAGTACCACAGTGTATCATGTGCCTTAACAGTGCTTGCTGTATTCCTATGTAGCTAACACCTGCTGTGTGTTTTGATTCTTTCTTTCAAATCTTTAGGACAGGGATGAGCAAACTCACCCTCCAGATCTTGTTGAACCACAGCTTACTCTATTCCTCACCATTGGCTTCATAGCTAAGACTTCTGGATGCTGAGGTCCACCAGTATCTGGAGAGATGTACTTTATCCCACTGTGCTTTGGGTGCTCTTCTCAAATGTCTTCTGTCTTTGGGGGACCCACACTATATTCCAGTGTTCTGGGTTCGGGTAGCAGCTGGATAATGGTGCATCTGCGTGTTGGGGCTGATTTAAAGCTTTTGTTAAAATGTTTAACGTGAGTGCTGTTGCCTTCCACTCATCCTTGTGCTGCCCAGTCTTTCTGCTTTATCTGAAGGAGCTCTTTGCTTCATTTGCTGCATGCTCATTTCTCCTTGAATTAATTAATTCATTCATTGGATTTATGTCTGGCTTTTCTCCAAAAATGGAACCCAGAGCAGCATACAATATAAGTTAAACCAATATAGGGTGCAGAAGTTTACAAAGCATTAAACCATCTTTGCACTTAAAAAACATTCTTCTGAGCAGTGGTTCTTAGCCTTTTCTTTACCAGGGACCCCCTTTAAATATCTTTTGTTGCCATAGACATCAAGACTTGATTTAAAACTCTGAAGTGCATTGAATACTTATTTATAAAAGTTATTCATCAAGGGTTTTCAGATTTGCAGATAAGGGAGAAATAAATGAATGTATATACTCCTATTACATTATTTTTATTGGAATGATTCCATACAAAATATTTTTGTTGCTGTTATTATTAATAATATTATTAATATTTATATATTAATTTATTAATTTAATTAATAATTACTAATTTAATTTATTAATGTAATTAATAATAATAATACCTGAACACCAAACCATGGCCTTATGTTACTTGTTAATTTTAATGAGGAAGCTGGTGATGCATTTCACTTACAAGCCTCATTATATCAGGCTTGTTTGAACCGTAAAAGCTCATAGCATTTCTTCAAGCCTTCACAGACCCCTTGTGTGGACATTGCAGCCTCCTGGGGGCCTGTAGACCACAGGTTTATGTATTTATTTATTGAATTTCTGTGCTGCCTTTTCTCCCAAGATGGGACCCAAGGCAGCTTCCAAAAAGTTGAAAAACTTTAAAAGCATAAAACAAAACATTAAAAGACGTAGAAAATTTTAAAATTAAAAAAAAAACCACTAATAAATAATTTAAAGGTCTCCAGTTCACCCATTAAATGCCTGCTTAAAAATAAATGTCTTTGCCTGCTTACGAAAGGAAAACAGTAAAGAACTGCTATTCTAAACCTTCAGTTAAAAAAAACCACACAAAGGATATATTACCTATTAAGATACCCAGCACACTCACGGCACATCCTTCTCCCCTAACCAGTTCAAGGCTGAGGGCCTGTTTAAGAAGGTCTTCCCCTGCCAACCAGAAGAGAGCGGAGAGGAACCAACTGAGTCTTCCTCAGGAGGGAGTTCCATAGTCTAGGCGCAGCCACCAAGGAGGGTCTCTCCTGTGTCCTCACTAGGTGAGCCTGAGAGGGTGGTAAGATGGAGAGATGGCCCTCCCTTGAAGATTATAAGGCTTGGGCAGGTTTAGAAGGGGAGCGAACAGGCTTTCATAAAGCAAGAAGCCCTGTGGTCACGACCATTCGTTTGGCGCCATTCCCAGCATTTTTAAATCTGAACACACCCATTCTGCAGAAAACAACGTTTGTAAATGCTAGAAATGCTGAATTGCCCTGTGGGAAGCTAAGGTTTCGCTGGTCCCTATTAGAAATGAAAACTTCCACACATCCCCTAAACAGCAAACTACGTGCATTGCTGCATCCTTTAGTAAAAGGAACTTTGTGTCAAGGGCAAGCACATCAAAGTGACAGTTTCTCCCCTGGCTTCCCCACTCCAGTGCATTCCTTACTCAGTGTTATTGAAAGACCTGGACATGCGGAACCTGCGGGAGTTGGAAGATCTGATCATTGAGGCTGTTTACACTGACATCATCCAAGGGAAGCTGGATCAGCGGAACCAGATGCTGGAAGTGGATTTCTGCATCGGCCGTGACATCCAGAGGAAGGACATCAGCAACATTGTGAAAACACTGCATGAATGGTAAGCTGCCACCCTGGCCGCCCTGCCTCTCAATTTCAAGATTCCCCCACTCCCTAGTTCGTCCACAACTGCTGTTTCCTCAGCTCTTGCCATGTCTCTGACACTGACTGGACAAGTGTTTTGTTTACAGGTGTGATGGGTGTGAAACAGTTCTGTTAGGAATTGAACAGCAGGTGCTGAGAGCTAACCAATACAAAGAAAACCACAACCGAACACAGCAGCAGGTAGAGACAGAGGTAAGTATCCTGGCAGCCCTGATTTTTTTTCCCCACGCCTGAGACCCTCCCTTGTCCACTTAACTCAGATCCCCTAAATCTTGTCTTGTGGCTCTGAAAAGCTTGCAGAGGGGTTCTTACTTGGGCTGTCAAAGAACAGATATCAAAACTTGATCCTGAAATGGTAAAATGTTTCTTGGGAGCACGCCTATTGGTCTCCTGGCCTCTAGAGGGCAGCAAGAGTATAAAGTTTTAACACTGATTGACCAAATTTATAGTTAAATCCACAGAAGCTAGTATGACTATAGAATAATCTTCATTCCTCTTAATTTATTCCTCTCATACTTTTAACATAGTATCTTCTCTCTACCTCTGGTTTGGTATTTCTTATGATTTCCCCTGCTTATTTAGGGACTGACAGCACTTTATATGTGAATATATGCAAGCAAAATGTATGATTATTATATGATTATCTTCTTTCCCTACTATCATTTTGTGAGGGGGAAGTTTGGAGCAGGGAGTGACAGGTGGGAAATAATTTTGTCTTCCTCTCTGTGCTGTATAACCTTCCTCTCCTGTATTGGCTTTCCATGGAAAATCATTCTTAAGTGGGTTTGATTGCATGGTATTTGCAAGTAATGTGTAACCCGTTGCACATATTACATATTACAAAAATAGCATATCTGTTGCAAATTCTTCTACCCCACCCAGTTAAAGGCTGAGCGCCTGTTTGCATAGAACGGCCTTCGCCTCATGGCAAAAGCTGAGCAGAGAGGGAGCTAACTGAACTTCTTTTGGGAGAGAGTTCCATAGTCTAGGAGTAGCTACCAAGAAGCCTCCCATGTTCCCACCAGATTTTCCCATGAGGTTGGTAGAGAGAAAGCCCTCGCCTGAAGTCAATAAAACTTGAGCAGGCTGATATGGGGACATGCAAACTTTCATATAGTCTTGGCCTAAGCCATGCAGGGCTTTATAGATCATAACCAGGACTTTGAATTGTGCGAGCAGACTGGTTGCTTGTAAATGTTGCCATGAGGGTGGAGGTTGCTCTCTAACCAGCCGCTAGCCCACATAGTCACTAGCCATGTTGCTTGGGGGAGGATTCTGGAAATTGTAGTTACTTTAAAAAGAGAAACTGTGGCCTGCCTGAGAAGGAAAGAGGGGAATTTGTGCTGGAGCTCTGATACTGGCAGCCTTGATTGCCTGTTGTTTGATCCCGGGCTTGGGGAGGGGGTCTTGCCTCCTTTTTTTTAAAGAAATTTCCCAAATAGCCTAAAAATTATTCCAAAGAAAGAACTGATAGAATCACAGAATCATAGAGTTGGAAGAGACCAACCCCCTGCTATGCAGGAACACCCATCAAAGCACTCCCAACAGATGGCCATCCAGCCTCTGCTTAAAAACCTCCAAAGAAGGAGACTCCACCACACTCCGAGGCAGCATATTCCACTATCGGGCAGCTCTCACCATCTGGAAGTTCTTCCTGAGGTTCAGGTGGAACCTCCTTTCCTGCAGTTTGAATCCATTGCTCCTTGTCCTAGTCTCTGGAGTGGTAGGGAACAAGCCCGCTCCCTCCTCGACATGACATCCCTTCACGTGTTTAAACATGGCGATCATGTCCCTGCCTAACCTTCTCTTCTAATAGAGTAAGAAAAGGGGAAAGAGGGGGGACAAAGAGAAATGGAAAAATTACTTGAAATATAGAAAAGAATACATGAAAATAGAAATATGACTTCTGACTTTCTTGATGGCTATAAGTGTGTGTATTATAATCTTATGTCCCCGACAATAGAAGACCAGTTGTTAAAATTGCATGATCTAACAGAAATGGATAAATTCTCTGCTCTGAGTAGAGAAAAATCATTTAGAGACCTGTTTAAAGGATTGGAAACCACTGATTGACTGTTCCCCCCACCGCCCCAAAAAGGGAGATGACATGGTAACACTGGATTTTGGGAATTAGTTGGGTTGTCGTATCAGAAGAGGTATAAGGGGTCTTGCCTCATTCTCATGAAGCAGCAGCCTCCTGTCTACACTCGCTCACCGCCCTCCTTTGCCGCATGCAGGTCACCAACATCAAGAAGACCCTCAAGGCCACGGCCTCCTCCTCGGCTCAAGAGATGGAGCAGCAGCTGGCCGAGCGGGAGTGCCCCCCACACGCAGAGCAAAGGCAGCCCACCAAGAAGATGTCCAAGGTGAAAGGGCTGGTCTCCAGTCGCCACTAGCGCCCAGGGCAGCAGGAGGAGGTTACGTGGGACCCCCCGCCTGAGTGACTCTGGGAGGAGCCATCATGCCCCCCCCACCCTGGTGCCTCCTCTCAACAGCTTTTGGGTCAGTCGGGGGTCTTCAGGCCAGAAGCCCTCGAGCCCAGTCGGACCCAGGCTTCAACCAGCAAGGGACGCTGCCACAACCTCCTTGACACTCTTGAGCATCAGAGCTTTTCACAAGGCACTTGATGGCAGAGTTTATTCCCAGTTTTTTTTTTTTTTAACCAGGGGGGTCGGTGGGCCAGAGGACTGAAATAAGGCACAACTTCCGTGAGGTTCTTATGGTAGACTGTGGCCATCTTGCAAGCCAGCGGCCACACTCACGTTTGACCATTTGCCTCGGCAGCATAGATCCCAGGGGGAAGATCCGGCTTCAAGCTGGAAGAGTTGGAGGGAGGGAGATGAGAATCTCTTACGTGGACCTCCCCGCCTGTCAGACTCAGCCACGTACCAAAGGGAATGCAATGCTCCTGGCCCAGGCACTGCCTTTTGTTGCTGCCTTCTCTCTTTCCCTGTTCCGTCAACATTTCCCTTAGGCTGCAACTGTCTACCTCACGCTGGGAGGGCCGGGGCTGGGCTGTGTTTACTCGCCATTTCCTTTGCTGACCTTCTCAAGCCCAGTCGTCCAGTGCTGCTTGTGTCTTAACAGCTATGAAGCAGAGGAGGTTAGCGGGGAGGGTGGGGGCACTGCTGGCACGAGGGGGGGCACAGCTGCTATTCCAGTCTCCTCCTGCTTCATCCCTCCCCCCCAGCTGTTATGACAAGGGGACAGGGTGGCTGACCTTGTATGTTCTCCATGTGTTCTGAGGTAATAGTTTCTCCCCCTCCTGCACCCTTTGAAGTGTCGCAGGCTTAAAGTCTCCCTGAAAATGAGTTTGGTGCAGAGGGTTCCTCCCTTTGGCCTTGCTGGCCTGGAGCCCTCTTGACCCAGAGCAAGAGAAGCGTCCTGTTGGGGCTTCTACCGTAAGGCTTTCAAAACTTGAACACTTTTTTCATTTGTATTTGACTCCCTTTGTTTTTGTACACTTGTTGTTGGAAGCTTTAGTGTTTCAGCCTTTCTTTTTTTAAGTTGCTGTTTGTCACAGGCTAATTGAAGATGAATTAATCACAAAGATTGTTTTCTTTTCTATTAAAAAATAAATTCACACAGTGGGCTGGAGAGGCAATGTTTTCATTTGAATGTACATTAGAATTAACTTGATTGCATGCAGCAGTGTTTGGGGGATGAAATTCTCGGGCAAGGTCATAAAATCATAGAATCATAGAGTTGGAAGAGACCACAGGGGCCATCCAGGTAATTATGTTATATGAGTTTGTAACATTGCCCCAGATCATCTCTGATCGATAATGGGTGCCAATTAATTTTCCAGTCATTTTGGGGGGGGTGGCAGAAGCTCACACGATGACCACAATGGCCATTGAGCCCAACCCCCTGCCATGCAGGAACACACATCAAAGCAATCCCAACAGATGGCCATCCAGCCTCTTTAAAAACCTCCAGAGAAGGAGATTCTCCTCCCATACTGGAATGTCCCATTGGTCTGCACATCAGGAATCAACTTTCATTTCCCCAACAACTAAAAGTTTTGGCTGTTAGGGAGGATTAGCAGTAAGTGCTGGCTGTTTTCATCCTCTGCCCAGACATGCCAGGATAAGGAAACAGAAGTAAATTGTCTACTTTCTCTACTTCTGGAAGTGCTTTCTATCAGATAAATGGAAAAGGGGAAGAGAAGGAAATGGTTAATGGTTAAGCACTGCTTTCCTCTATTTCTTCCTTAGACAGCTATAGAAGATGATTAATTATATGAGCAGCATGACTATAATTTGTGTGTGTGAGAAAGAGAGAATCAACTTTGGTAACAAGGAATGCTGCAAGCTACAACAATCAGTCTCTAGCCTGTTGATGATTTTTGCTTTCATAAGTTGCGATGATGGGCAGTTAATACATTGGAGTTCTTTGACCAGCCAGATTCTGATGCCCTGCTTCCTACCTTCAGAGGCTTCCCCAGGCAATTTTAAATGTCTATTTATCATCATGAGGACTAGAAACTGGTTTGTTTGAAAGCAGTCTGAATTCACATGATGTGGAAAGTGCTGCCAGATTTTGAGCTTGTGTGGTGGAGGTCAGATAATGGCACCAGAAAAATTGCAGCACTGTAGCTGTCGCGTTTTTAAGGCCAAACCACAAAGGATCCTGAACTGAACTGGTAATAGAAACAGGCTTTTCAAGTCATTTTAATCTCATTTTCTCTCTCAGTCTCTAGTGACTGCCTCAGCTCTGAGATCTGTTCTCTCTAGACAAGGGATACAAGAAACTGATCTTGCAAGAAAATCAGTACAACTGATTCTACATAAAACCGTTTCAGGAGTGACAGCCACATTTCTAAACACTTCCGACAGATAATAAAAAATCCTTTGGACAGAAAGCTAGTATTTCAGAGGAAGGAAACTGGGCTGAAAATCTTTTCCCGGCTATCTAGTCCTGGGAGTTTTACTGGGGAAAACACTGGCTCATGGAATTGCCTAGTGGTATTCTGAAGTCAAACACTCCATGGATGATGCCTACGATAGAATCATAGAGCTGGAAGAGACCACAAGGGCCACGCAGTTTAACCCCCTACCATACAAGAATACACCATTAAAACACTCCCATGAGACAGCCATCCAGCCTCTGTTTAAAATGCTCCAAAGAAGGAGACTCCACTACATTCCCAGGCAGCATTCTTTGTAATGTGTAGATGGAATCTCTTTTCCGGTAGCTTGAAGCCATTGCTCCATGTCTTAGTCTCTGGAGCAGCAGAAAACGAGATTGTCCCATTCTTCATGTGACATCTGTTCAAAGATTTAAACATGGCTATTTTGTCCCCTCTTAACCTTCGCCGGGCTAAACATCCCCAGTTCCCTGAGACACTTTTCATAGATGTGGTTTCCAGACCTTTTTTCATTTTGGTTGCTCTCCTCTGGATGTGGTCCAGCTTGTTAATCTCCTCCTTGAACTGTGGTACCCAGAACTGGGCACAGTATTCCAAATGGTGTCTGACCAAAGCAGAACAGAGTGGAACTATCACTTCCCTTGACCTAGACGCTATACTCCTATTGATGCAGCCTAGAATCGCATTGGCTTTTTTAATTGCCTCTAAAATTACTCTTTTGCTTCTTGCATAGGGCTGGGGTCTGTCTGAAATGCCCCCGACTTCCTGGTGGGCATGAGCCACGGCCTTGCTGTTTTGGGCAGACATACCCATGTGACAAGATGGCACTCTTACAAAAATCTAACCCTGAAGAAGACTGGTTACGGTAGCAACAGTGTATGTTGTAAGACAGTGAGATGAAAAGTGGGGAGAACATAGCTTATACAGAAGGTCCCGGGTTTGATCTCTGGTACTTCCAGCAGAAGCTCATCCCATCCTATAACAAGGCTGCTACAGACCCTTGCCCAAGAGCTATCACCAGCCAGAACGGGCAGTGCCAGGTGCCACAGAGTTGCCCAGCACAAGGCAAGAGAAACGGGGAGAAGACGACATGTCAGGATGAATCTGAGCAAATTTGTCAGCATTCATTCTAACACCAGTGCATGCTTCCTTGTGTAACTGAAGCCAAAACTACACCTGCTGTGTGAGATAGAGGTATGTGTAGTATTGGGAGTCACTTGGAGATCTGTGGGAGTATCAGCACACACACACCCATACACACGTATGTGCGCAACAAATTAACAAATAGAGTAGCTGGACAAGAGCGAGAAAGGGACCCACAGAGATTTGGAAAGTGGTACCCGGAACCATCTTTGTCAGGTAATTTTCTGGTTCGTGGGGAGCAGCCATTTTAAAATGTTGCCAAGTGAAAGAAGTGAGTAGTGACCATAGATGTCAGTGTTGGAAGCCAGTGTTTGAATTCAGATGGTGGTGCTGAGGAAGGGTTTGCCCACCCTGTTACCCAAGACAAACTTCAGAATGGAAAGCAAAAAGAGAAACGTGACTGGATGAAACCCTGAATGGAAGCAGCTCATGCTGCACCACTTGGTCGCAGGGTCCTACTTTGTATCCATTCATCTGCAGTGGGTGAGAACTCTGTGCCTTTCCTGACATTTCTGCGCGGCAGTGCCCAGCGTTCCTCACAATTGGTTGTCCGGAAGTAGCAGTCCACCCTTGATCTGCAAAGTTAAACAGGAGGGAGAAGGTCAGTGCTTGTCGGCAAATCTGCATCAAGTTCCCAAAAGCAAACAGCACACAATCTCTTCCTTTTCCTTTGGCAACTGGCAAGCTGTAAAAACTCAGGATTTTTTCTCTTTTCCCTGGTTATGCCAAGCTGCCAGACTGTGCCCAGCATCCTGTCGGTGAATTCCACCTCGTGCCTACCTCTCTCTCTCTTATTTTTTTTATTGTGGTGGTGGTGGTATTCCTTTTCTCACTCCACAATGGCCGAAGTCCCCACTGCCACACTGACCATATTGCTGCAATAGCTGCTCTCAGTGGCTGTTCCGTTGCTGGTGGAGAGCTAGGAGAAAGTAGAGGGATCAGAGAGGTACCTGGCTACGTTCCCATAGCCAGGTGTGGACTGATGGCATCGTCTGCTGGGCCCTCCAGAGGCCCCTGGTGGATCTTAGCAGAAGCTATCCTTGCTCTGTGCCTGACTATGTTCGCATAGCCAGCTACTTTTCTGATCCTCTCTGCTCTCCACCAGCCATGAACTGGTGGCAGCGGAGTGGGGGAGCTGTGGGGAGTTCTGGGGAATAGCGAAAGGGGAGCCATATTGGAGTTCCACGTTGCACCATGTGTGGCCATGTAAGATTTCAGCCTGTTTCTGTCACAGGTAATAACATGAGACAGAAAACCACTATAGTCAGCCCTCAACAATTGTGGGTTTCACTTTCACAGATTTGACTATTTGAGAGTTTCTTCAGCCCGTTCCCTCACTCCTCAGGCACTTTGTTTTTGGAGAAACTTCCCTTGTCGGCAGCTCTGATCAGGCCACGCAACTCTTTAGAAACCCACCTCTGGTCCTCTTTCCCCCTCCACCAGTAACTGTCTGGCCAGCTAAAGGCGGCTTTTAGTCCGATTTCTCAGCACCGCAAACCATCTCCAAATGCCTCCCACACACCCAGAGAAGCTGATAGGTGGGAGAGGCGGTACAGGGCTACTTGCTGACCTCCCTTCCACTTCTTTCTCCTTTCCCTGATCTGGTTTGGATGCTGGGTGCCCATTTTCCCCACCGTGCCTCAGCCCCCTTCCCACAGACTTACACACACATTTTGGTATTTGCAATTTTTTTCACATTTGTGAGGGTCCTACATTCCTAACCCTAGCGAATGTGGAGGGCCAGCTGTACTAACAACCTTGGCCTGCCGGTGGATACGGTCTACATCCTTAGCTGGATGGATAACTGCACTAATTAAACAAGTACCAACGAACGTCAAGTTTCCTTTGACGGGGTATAGGGGGAGCTCAACAGAATAATCCAACCCATTTCTTGAAGTGTGCCTTTCATTCCTTGGGTAGCAAACTTGGGGGTGGCCCCACAGAGTGTAATGATTGAGGATGCACCAATTTCTGCTACTCTCTTTTCAGGAAACCTTACCGTCTGTTGCTAGCACTGTGATGCAACATGATTCCCGTGCATTGTGGAGCAGTTGAGCAAACTGCTAGCTGAATGTTCAGGAGGGCAGGAGAAGAAAGGGACCAGCAGCATTTTTCTGTGATGCAAAAAGACACTTGCAAATAATTGCCCTTGCATTTCATTCTGGAGTCCCCCAAACTGCCAAGACAAGAGAGCCATGTGACAACTGCACCGGACAAAGTATTGGCAACGATTTTCAGTAATTCTGCATGGTGAGGGCAGGTGGGACACAGACCCTTCCATACAGCCTTAGCTGCTCATGGGTTGAATGATACAGATAAGATTACAATGAAATTGAAACTACCTGGTTCCTCTCCCCCATTTTTACTAAATGACAAAATTAAAATTGCAGTTGGAAAGAACCACAAGGACCATCCCTCTGCCATGGAAGAATGCATAATTGCTCCTGAAAGGAGTTTTTAAAGTTTTCTGCAAATGGTGGTTGTTTGTTGCCTGCTTTCACCAAGTTGTAGGACATTGGAGACACAATTAGATCAGTTTCCCTCAGCGGAGCGCTGAGACTTCTTACAGTAGGTTTTAATTTTATAATAACTGTTTAACCAGCAGACAGAGGGTAACCAAGCACACCCTTCAAAACACCACATCAATCCACCCAAAGTAGCCACATGGTTCAAAGTTCTCCAAAGCTGCTTCTTAACAACCAGCCAACACCATATGATACAATTTCTTTCTGCCTGTTTTAAGAAAGATGCTCTCTCTATGTCTGGTCTGGACAGACAGTTGCTTTGGAGACTGACCGGTGTAGCGGCCACAATGCTATACAATGGCCAAACAACTCTACTGCAGGGGCACAAATAAGTGAGAGCCACCCGTGGCCCTTGGGATGCTGTTTTATGGCCCTTGAAATTTCTATCCCCCAGTTTTGTTTTGTTTTTAAATTGTGAACTATTTGTCACCCATAAATGCATACTTTCCAACTGTTGTGATTTGTAAGGGAGAGGCCCAATTAATCTTACGCTGTCCCACTCTTCAACTGCTTTTAAAATGTCCCATTTTCTCTTTCCTCTTTCACTTTCCCCTCTTCTTCCTCAGTTTACTTCAGTTGCTGCAAACTGAGTTCAAAGCACAGTAGTCATTTGCATTCAACTCATTGGGGTCAGAGGAGTGGAAAGGAGAGGAAGGGGCAGAATTTTGTCCTCTGTAAGCTCAGGCAAAAGCAACTGCTGTTGCCTCTCCTACCTTGTCTGTTCTTCCTTGTTAATAACGTTTGCCATCTTGAGCACACACTGATGTTGTGTCATAGAATCTGGAGTTGGAAGAGACCACAGGGGCCATCCAGTCCAACCCATTCCGCCATGGAGGAAGACACCGCCAAAGCATTCCCGACAGATGGCCATCCAGCCTCTGTCTAAAAACCTCCAAAGAAGGAAACTCTGCCACACTCCAAGGCAGCTATTCCACTGTCAAACTGCTCTCGTCAAGAAATCTTTTGCTGTCGTTCAAAGCCATTGCTCCACGTCCTAGTCTCTGGAGGAGCAGAAAACAAGCTTGCCCCATCCTCCATACGACATCCTTGGCCACATGGGTCCTGCTTTTCATCTGTGAAATGTTGGAGGGTATGTAAATAGCCACAAACCACTCAATTGCCCCCACCCAACACACACACCTGGAAAAAGAACAGTCAAAAATGAAACCAGAAGTGATGTCATGTTGCTTCTGGTCGTGTCAGGGGCGCAGGAGTGGCCCAAGAGGGAACACAGGGGAAACGGCCTCTGCCTCCTTTGCAGCTGTCCATCCTTGCTTTAGCGCTAGATGATCAAGGTTTTACTCCCCACCAAGTCATGAAACTGACTGGGATGTCTCGGCCAACCAGCCTCAGCCTTATCTTTTGTTTGTTGTGAGGATAAGAGTCTCCTATAGATAGGCTCACTGTTGATGGAGGAAAAAAGGGACAGAATGAAACTAATCCAGTGTGTGGTCAGACCTGAGCTAGAATGCTGTGTCCAGTTCTGGGCCTCACAATTCAAGAAGGATATCGACAAGCTGGAACACGTCCGGAGCAAGTTGACCAGAACTAGATGCAATACTCCCCACAGTGCAAACCTAGACAGTTGTTCATCCGTGCACCTGACCGCAGAGTGCTGATAACGCAACCTTTCACCAGTAGAAGGTGCAAACGTACCAGCCTCTTTGCGTTCTTTCTGAGAGAAGATGCTGTAGTTCCAAAACACTTATGCACATCATGTCGCCCCATTGTAGACAACAGGGGAGGAGCACTACTTTTGCAGCCCTAGTCTCAGTCCCCTGAAAAACGTGGTTGGCTGTTGGATGTACCGCTGGCAACACTGAGTGCCTCTCCATGGCCCGATCTGGCCTTCCCAAGGTAGAGGAGGTCCCACTGTGCCTTCAGCTGTCCCGTAAGGCTAATTCAATTGGCATGTTGTTACTGAGACGTGTGTCTGTATGTCACAATTGGAATATGTGTCCCTGTTGAACCTTCGCCTGTCAAATACCAGTTAAAGCAGGAATGGGGAACATGGGGCTCTCTGGCTGTTGCTGGTCTGTGTTATGAGAGCTGACATTGCCCACTGATGTCTGGAGGATCACATCACGTGTTTTCATGCTTGCTTTAAAGAAACAGTAACCCCACACTACCCATTCCTTAGGGTTCTCACATCGCAGGGCCTGGACCCGCTTCTCCAGTCCGCAGGGGACGGGGAGGAATCCCAGGGTAAGAGCACTGCCTTGAAAAATTTGCATAGATGAATTTTATTCATCTATTGACTAGGTGGTTTTGTTATTTAAATGAACTGTCGATGGCCATTTCTGCACTAGACTGTCATCAAAGGCCCCTCCCTAAACTGCAAACCCCAGGATTCCATAGGATATTGAAAGTGGAATAATAGTCTAGTGCAGAAATGGCCATTGGCACGTAATGTATCTTGCTTAATGACTTCATCAGGGCCTTCCTCTTGTAACATTATCCCTCTAACATCCCCAGGGCACCATCTTCTTTGCCATCGCAAGAGATCACCCGTGGTCTGTGGGCCTGGGATAATCTGACCTGACAATCTTGTCCTGCATTATCTTGACGTCTTTGTATCTTTGCCAAGAGAAGCCAGGCGTCGTTTCGATCCACGCAAGGGAAACCATCCATGTGACAGAGTTCTGGGGGCATCTGTGACAGGTCAGCCCACACAGAGGAGAAAGCGGCCATGTCAGAAAGAACGGTGGAGGAAGATGGGGAGTCTTGAACCTGCCGAAGTTGCATCCACGTGCTGTTAATTGGACTTCTCCTGTCATTTGCTGCACGTCCTCACGGTTGGTGTGCGCTAATTGGCGGGAGATGTTGTGATCCAGTTGCATTAAGAGGCCACCCACCCTCTGGTCCTCCAGTTCCCTTTCCCGGTTCACCGTACAACCAGTTTGCTGAGGAAGGGTTGGAGAAGAAGGCCTCTCATCACCTCCCCAAGCTCCCTTCTCCTTCGCTCTGCCCCCATTGCCAGCCCGCAGGATTTGGGGGCTTTTTTTTAGCATGCAGTTGGGATACAAATTGTGCAACTGGAAAAAAATGTGCACACTTTGAACACTGACAATGTGCAGTTGAGAAAATGGGAGAGGAACCAGACGCATGGCATATTAATTAAGCAAGAATGGTAAGGTCCCGCTTTGGGGGTCCCCAATATCAGTACGGTTTGGATGGGCACCATACCTAATTGGCATCATATGTAATCGGCAACACACTTTAATTGGTCAAATTCAAGCCTGAGAGATGATGGAGAGGTCAAACTGAGTGAGGGAAAGAATTTGATTGTAAATGTGAGAAGGATAGGTCAACTCAAAACTTCCTACAGGTAGGACTGAGCCATTTATCAGGCAAATACACACCATTCCTGAGGATAATAGGTCCAAACAGAAGCTGGAATTTTCCAGGGAATCCAACTGTGAGGAGCCCGCCAGGACACCGACTGACAAATATCCATCCCTTGTACACCTGGGTTCCTTCCTCTTTCCTCACAGCACCCGCAATAGACAGCTATTACAACATCCATCATGTCTTTGTCCATCAAAGCACTAAGCCCATCGACAGGTGAAAGACCCATTGTCCACAACAGGTCCCCTTTGTCTTGCGTCTGGAAACTTCACGGCCACGGGCTATTTTCAGGATACAAATACCTCTGATTTCAGGATGCCCAGGGCAGTCTCTCAAAAGCCTAACCATCACTCTGTCCGTCTGGCTCCCGAATGAGAACTGTCCTTAGGTCACCCCTAAGCCAAAATACATTCCTGCTCTTCACGACTTTTCTGGACTGGTAATTGTAAATCCCCCAAGCCCCTCAGCTTCTCTATACTTTTTCCTCCCTTTCTCTTTCAGTTAGCTCTTGTGTGAATGTGTGATTGTGTGTATCTTGTGTGCATGCGTGAGTGAATTCCCCTCAATAAAACACATTTTTAGCTTACTTTTCATCTTTGGCTGGTTCTTTTCCCGCGTGAGCCCGTAAACGCTGGTAGGGAAGATCTCGCTAAGTTGCCCCCCTCTCGCAAGCCTCCTCTTTGAGCTAATTCATTCCCCACCATTGCAAGGAGGCACTGGCGTCACGGGGCGGCCCTGGTGGCACCTATGCTTTGGGGTAACAAGAATCATTGGATGGCTCCCCTTGGCCTGAGCCAGTCTGTGGTTGTCGCTGCGTTCCTTCAAGTCACTTCTGACTAATGGCAACCCTGATGCGAAGCTATCACAGAGCTTTCTTGACAAGATTCGTACAGCAAGGATTTGCTTCTGCATTCCTCTGAGTCTGAGAGAGTGTGACTTGCCAAGGTCACCCACTGGATTTCCATAGCTGAGCCAAGATTCGAACTCTGGTTTCCAGACTGGTGGTCCAACGTTCAAACCACTACACCACACTGGGTCTCCAATTTGTATTTGTCAATACACAAAGGTGTAATTGAGATGTGTATGTGCAAAATGAGGGCATTGAAAAGCCCCGAAATAACAATTCTGCCTCCCCACAAAATTTTCCTTCAGTCCCCAAATGCCTAGCGCTGAAGTAAAGTAAAACTCCATCTGAGCCTTTAGAAATACAGTATTTGCCAGTGTATAAGACTCGCTTTTTTCCCTGAAAAATACTGTTTGAAAATGGGGCGCGTCTTATACGGTGGTGCGTCTTATACACCAGCAAATACGGTACTGCTTAGGCATCCAAAGAAGAGGGGCAGGCAAAGTGACCAAGGGGATACCGACATAGCAAATGGAAGAGTTCTAGCGGTGGATGATTTTCAGAGTCTCGCTCTCTGCTAACGCTAGAAATTTGGAGACCGAAAGAAAATTTTATTTGTGGGAGTGGAATTCTTACGGGGGTAGATGCCGCCCTATTTCCCCTCGTTGCCACATGCGGAATGGTTCGTGCACTTGTGTGTCACTGAGGCCATTTCCGCACTAGCGTGTTACAGTGGTACTATTCCGCTTTCAACATCCTATGGAATCCTGGGGTTTGCGGTTGAGGGAGGGGCCTTGAAGGCCCCTCCCTCAACCGCAAACCCCAGGATTCCATAGGATGTTGAAAGCGGAATAATACCACTGTAACACGCTAGTGCGGAAATGGCCTGAGTTGGGGTTCACATCATACAGGAACCTGTTAGTTAATGGACTTGTTAGTTTAAAAACCCGAGGCCCATTCATAGATGAACCATTGCTGCGTTATAAATAAATTGCTCAGACGGGGCAAACGCATCAGGAAGTGGCAGCATTTGTCGTTGAGTTTTTGTTTTTAATATCCAAGGTTTTTTTTAAATATCCCAGTTGGAACGTGTCCAGAGGAGGGCGACCAAAATGGTAGAAGGCCTGGAAGCCACGTCATACGAGGAGCAGTTTAGGGAGCTGGAAGCCGTGTTCCCCGATATATCTAACAATGCTTAGAAAATGTTGAAAACAAAACGATGTCTAGGTTTGAGAGAATTCCTCCAGTAAAAGAAAGACATGTTACAATTTGCACATGGAATTGCGGTTTTCTTTTTCTTATTATTATTAATTTTTTTTTTTTTTTGGTTTGTTTTTCTTCCAAC
Organism: Cyclura pinguis; assembly: GCA_030412105.1. NCBI lineage: Eukaryota > Metazoa > Chordata > Lepidosauria > Squamata > Iguanidae > Cyclura > Cyclura pinguis. The sequence continues at coordinate 6,629,536 of CM059601.1, forward strand.
ATTTTTCCAACTATTGAGGATGGGGAAAAAAAAAAAAAGAAAGTTACAATGCTAGACTCCTTTTCATTTAGTTACATAAATAAAAATTTTTATAAATATCTCTTTATAAACAATATATAAATAGCTTTACAACATAAATACATTTATGCGTGACGACGTTACGCTAACAACAGCTGGCTTCCTCAGTCTCTAGGCATGGGATCGCCCCTTGTCGTGGGGGAAGATGCGGGAGGAGCAGTTGGGTGTGTTGGTGTGTTGGTGTGTGTGAGTGAGAACGTGTGTGGATGTGTGTGCATATGTGTGTGTTTATATATACATATATGTAGTTGTGTAAATATATATATGTTATGTATACATTGGGTATGATAGGGACAGCATTCAAATCTCACAAAGAAAAAAAACAAAACCAACCCAACCCAGTCTCATCTCCGCCCACCCTGAAATTTACTGGTTCGGCTGTAGGTCCTTGTACCAACACGAGAAGCCCAGCCAGGTTGTACGTGGCGGTCCATCGAGAGAGCGACCGTCTTGGGATGTCCAGAAATGTCCGCGGGATGGGGAGGTGGGATGCGGGAGAACTGTCGGTTCAAAGACCTGAAAAAGAGGAGAAGAAAGACGTTTGGTCGAGTTCTCATACGGGAAGATAGGTAAGCTCACGCCAGCTCATTCTTTATGTAGTGGCGACAACAACAAAGCAACGGAGCCCTGGGCAGGTCTTGCAAATTCAGGCAGCCATGGTTTCCTTGACTGAATAAAGCCACCTTCTTCTACTGCTGCCTTCTGCTTTAGTCAGCATTACTGCCTTTTTTCAACGAGCCACAACATCTCATGAGACGTCCAAAGCACGACAGTTTCAGCTGCATCATTTTGGCTTCTGGAGAGAGTTCAGGCCTGATAGGACCCATTTATTTGTCTTTTTAGTGGTCCACGGTCTCAGTTGAACTCTCCTTCAGCACCACATTTGAAATGGGTTGATTTTCTTCCTCGCAGCATTCTGGCTTTCAGTAAAGGCCAAACTTTCATTTAGCCATTCAATTTTACAGAGGCATTACCTTCTATTTTGCAGAGTTTAGCCCGTCTACTGTGCCATTATCATCTATCAGACTCGATGACAACAGCTAGCATCCTGTTGGTGACTTATGTTGGCCTCTCTCCCAGTTATGCCAGTGTAAGTACTTTGTTGGGTGTTGCGTAAGGAGGTATCCACTACCTCCTGGAGCAATGCCTCTACCCAGACACACAAGGGCAGCTGGGCAGCTCCTAGGAACAGCTCCAGCTCCCTGACCACTGGCTAGTGTACTGGTGCACCTGGGCCCGGAAGGACGCAGTTGTCTTCATTGCAGCTACTTCATCAGCAGAGATTTATGCTCAATAGGATCCAAGCCCTGTCGAGGGATCCTGTCCCTATCAAGGGAGTGGTGAACAAATTGCTATAAATCCAACAGTCACGGTGGCTGGAATCCTGTGATATATAAATGTTCGGCATGTGCAACTACACTATATTTCCTTTCTCCCCCCACTCAAGCTTTTAGCTGCAGGTGCCCCCTTTCCATGGTTTAGTGATATGGAGAGCAAGAGGCATTGGAGGGACGACTGAGGAGGTCCCTGTGGCCAGGAGCAGAGCAGTCCTATCATCCGCCAGAAGCCCAAAGGTTTCACCAGGTGAAGTTACTCTTCTGCCTCTGGCCATAGGAGACATTGCTAGATGCCTCTCTAATGCTTTCTGATGTCCATGGGTCACAAAATGGCCACAGGTTGGGAACTGAAGCAGCCAAAAAAGCTGGATGGGATGGATCATGGTCACTGTGGGTTCTGTAGAGATTTTCAACTTATGCACCAACTACAAAAGCAATTTGGATTTAACAATGCTGTTGGATGCCAGCCACTGTTTCAAACTTGATTCAGAGATTGGGAAAACTCATATTGGGGGGGAGGGGGATGACAATTTCCAGAACCCCCAGGGAGCATGGCACCCATTTCAAAAATAGGTGGGTGGGAGACGGTAGCAAGCCCCTGGCCAATCTGACAGGCAGAATTCTGCTTGGCACAGGCCTAGAAGCGAGTGTTCGGGGAGCGCCTCGACCGTGTGAACCAACCCACTGTGAGCCATTCGTAGTGTACCGTGGGGGGTCTGTACAATACACAGTACAGTAGTTAAATTATAGATTTAAATTGGCTTTAACATTTCCTCTCCTGCAGCAACCACAGAAATATAGTGCAGAAACAACAGCTAGGAGATTGCTAGAGAGACTTCACAGTACTTTGTTCATTAACTGAATCATGTTGGAGCAGTTTGATACTACTTTAACTGCTATGGCTCCATTCTATTGAATCCTGGGATTTGCAGTTTGGGGAGGGATTTACAATTCTTTGCCAGAGAGAGCTCTAGGGCCTCACCAAACTACATATCCCAGGATTTGACAGAATGCAGCCATGGCAGATAAAGAGGAATCAGCGCCATGTGCAGTGGGAAAGAGAACCCAGTACACCCGGGGGGTTAGCACTTTTTGCTTGGGAAATCTAGGGCTGCAGTCCAGGGAAGTGAACTAGAGGTCCTTAAGCAGTGAATTCTAGTCACCCCCCACAAACTACAAATCCCAAGGTCCTACTGGATAGAGTCTTGGTAATTAAAAGTGGTGAGAGCCACCAGGGTGTGCTGGTTTGTGGTTTGGGCCGCCACTCTGGAACCTAGGGTTTGGATCTCCGCTCGGCTGTGGAAACCTACTGGGTGACCTCAGGTAAGTTACACTCTCTCACCTTCAGAGAAGACAAAGACAAACCCCTCTGAACCAATGTTGCCAAAAAAGCCTCGTGACAGGTTGGCTTGAAAGTCGCCATAAGTCAGAAATGATGTGAAGGCACATAAAGAGAAGCTAAAGAGGTATCAAACTGTAGGGACTCTGTAATCGTGAGAGCTGCTTGACAATGGAATAGGCTGACTCACAGCTGTGGGGTTCTCCTTTGCTAGAGATATTAAGGTGAAGCCGGACAGCCAACTGCCCAAAGGCTTCCACACAGATCCTGCAATGGAGGAAGGGGTTGGACTGGATGACCTTCACAGAAACCATGCAACCGTGCTTCTTTGCCGCGAAAGGCAGATCCGGCTTCTCAGTTTCCCACGGATATTACGGACCTCGTAAGTGGCTTAGCCGCAGGGCGTGGGGTTTATTAAGGAGGAAATATAATTGATTCCCAGCATTTTAATGATGACAGGGCCGCTGCAGTTTGGACTAGCCCCACTTTTGTTTATTCATTCGTTTGTTGATTTGTTTGTTTATCGAATTTATATCCTGGCTTTCTCCTGAGATGGGATTCAAGGAAGGCTTACAGCAATTTAAAACAAGATTCAGCTAAAATTGTCTTTTACAGAAGTTTTTTTAAAAACTGATTTTAAAAAAATTGCAAAATGGTACAATCTTCCATTGTTGGCTGGAGGATTCTGGGAGCCATAGCCCTAAAAAGTAACATTTCTAGACTCTGGAAAATACATACATCTTCAGGCAGGAAATAGATTGTTCTTCTCGTGTGCCTTCAAGTAGTTTCCAATGTAGGGTGACCCTACGGTCTCCCTATCACAGGGTTTTCTGGGGTGGAGAGTGTGTGACGGGCTCAAGGGCACCCAGTGGGTTTCCATGACCGAGTGGGGAATTGAACACCGACCTCCACGGTCACAGTCCAGTGCTCAAGCCACCATGCCACGCTGGCCCTCAGTAAATAGTTACCATACACACAAAGTCAGTTCTAGTTGCGGTGGCCACAGTGGTGGAGTTTGGAGTGTGTGTGTGTGTGGGGGGCTACAGCACGGGAGGCATGGCCGCGGTGCGTGTGGGTGTGGCCGTGGTGCGCGAGGGTGTGGCCAGGGCATGCAGGGGCGTGGCTATGGGTTCAGCCACCCCAAAAACATTGCCGTCCAGGGCGAAATCACCTGCGTCGCCCCCCTCCCCATCCCTACGTGACTGGGTGCCCGTCCGGAAGGGTGAGCGGGAAATAAGCACCTAGAAAAGTCACTTTTTGGGGGGATAGCAACTTGCAGAATCTCCCAGCCAGAGCGCGGGCTAATTCTGAGTGTTGTCCTCCAAAAAGTAACTTTACCAAGCTCTGGAAAAGGGCCATTGATTTTCCAAACTCTGGAAAATCACAAGGGTCAATGCATTTCTCCTCGTTGTATGAAGAAAAGGAATTGCTCCTCTTTGTTAGCTCTCCATCTGCACCCTTCTAATGCAATTGGAGTCTGGAGGGTTTTCTCAGTTTCCTAGTCACTCGGCTACTAGAGTCTGGGAATGCAACAGTGTGAGAATGGGGGGGACCCTGGGGGGCAGCTGAGAGAGGAGTGCCGGAGAAAGCTGTACCTCTTTGAAAGAATCAGCTCTGTTCGCTGCCAGTGCTCAACAAGACAGAGACAGAGTTTGACCCTTTTTGGCCCCCTCTCCAGGGCTAAAGGGGGGGCATGTGAATAGTCGAATAGTTGAATAGTTTTTTACCAGTTGAAAAATGTTTTTCTCAAGTGTCAGGAAACGTGGACGAAATGAATCAGAACTGACAAAAATCTTTGCAATCTAGGAGTTATTTTGCACAAAATTTACACTTTTTTTTTTGCATGGAAAACATCAAAACCATTAATACTTCTGTGCAGAAAAACCTGTGGGTTTTTTTTCACACCAAACCAACTGGCTTGTGAATTTTGTGCAAAATTAACTCCTGAACTGCAAACAATCTTTGAAAACTGCAGAGTGGAAAGAAAACTGCTAAAATTTCCAGTTGTTTCCTGCAATAATGAAATTATCAATGACTTATATCCCTATTGCACCAACACCTCACCAGGAGTTAGGTGGGATGCTGCCATGTCCTTCCTATGAAAGCAGTGGAATTCTCCCAAGGCAGTTTGAACCCAAGGTCTCCAGGCATTGTTTGACTACAACTCTCATAATCCCTGGCTATTCCCTCCTGGGATCAGAGATTGTAGGAACTGTCAGCCAAGAACATCAGGGACTCAAAGTTGGCAACCATCCTCCTGAGGGACATCCAGACCATATCTGGGGGATGGTTATTTTTTGGACTACAGCTCCCATCCCATCACTATCAGCCCCCCAAAACAGTAATGGGTGGTTGATCCCACTGCGGGAGGAAAGCCTGCTCCAGGATACAGTCCAAACTTTAAAAGAGGTCTCCAAGATGCCAAGCCTATCTGTGCAACTGGAATTCAGAACTTTGGATAGTTCCGTCCAAGTTTAGACTAGAACTCATGGAAGCTGGCAGCCACACCACTGTGGACTTCTGGTCTGAATACTGGGATCCCAAGTAGGTGAATTGAATACGTTAATTTACTAGTCAAAACCACTCTTTTAAATGGCAAAACCCTCCCCAGGCACAGATATATAAAGCAGTTCCTCCCACTCTTCCACTCCCTGAGAACTCCCTGCCTCCAGTGAGCTGAGACACTGGTTTGGCAAACCAAAGGCAGATGTTGCCCACCTCCCCAAATCAAAGACATTCATTTGCCTCCTAAGAGCAAATGGCAGCTTATACGAAGGAATCGCTCACTGGAATGGTAATCGTAGAATCACAGAGCTGGAAGAGACCACAGAGGCCATCCCATCCAACTCCCTGCCATGAAGGAATACACAATCAAAGCACTCCCGATGGATGGCCATCCAGCCTCTGTTCGAAAACCTCCAAAGAAGGAGGCTCCACCATGCTCCCAGGGAGCAAGATCTATCAAACAGCTCTTACTGTCAGGAAATTCTTCCGAATGTTTAGGTGGAATCCCTTTTCCTGTGGTTTGAAGCCACTGCTCCATGCCCTAATCTTTGGAGCAGCAGAAAACAAATTTGCTCCATCTCAACCTGTTCTCGGCTGCTACGGGACCTGAGCTTGCACAACCTCTCAACCAGATCAAGGGACTCTTCTGCACCTCCATCTTAACTAGAATTACTAGACTTCCTGTGCACTTTGCTTGTAAACTGCATGTTTACCCGAAGTATCCGCCCTCACTGTGGAAAGCCATCCTGGTCCTAACTGGCCTCACGTGGACAAACTGGAGACCATCCTGGGCCTTTGGTCTTCCGAGGCTTCTTGGGTGCACTGTAGCCATAGCTCCCCATAATTCCAAGCACGCCACCTCCCAGCACATGGCTGGCCACATGCAGATGCCCCACTAGACACAAACTTCTGCCTCTGGTGTGCTGTCCTCACCATTGCTGTTGTCAGTGTAGGCATGAGCCCTTCCAAGCTGTTGGGGACAGGCCCTTAGACCCCCTGCTCCAAAGGGGACAGGGGTCTGCCAGCTGTGGAGTTCTGCATGTGCCTTTGAACACCCAGAAACACTCATGTCTGGTTAACACACTTCAAGTCAGAGAGGTGCCATGACTGCCATTTTTAAATATATGAAGGAATATCATACAGAACATGGAGTAAGCCTATTTTCTGCTGCTCCAGAAACTAGGACATGGAGCAGCAGCTTCAAATAACAAGAAAAGAGATTCCAACCAGACATTAGGAAGAACTTTCTGATGAGAAGAGCTGTTCAACAGTGGTGAAAGCCACCTCAGAAGGTGGTAGACTCCTCCTTTGGAGATCTTTAAACAGAGGTTGGATGGGCATCCCTTGAGAGTACACTATTCCTGTATGAAAAGAGGTCAGACTAGATGACCCTTGTGGTTCTTTCTGACTTCTAAGATCCTATGATTATAAGCAACCTCTTCATGTTAGCTTAAGGGGGCCGTCAGCATTTAGTTCCTGTGCATGAGGGGTGGTATTTGGGAATCACAAAGGGTTACCACTACTTTGAGCAAGGGAAAAAATGAGAAGAAAAAATTAAGAAGAAAATGATGAAAACCATAGATTTTCAACCCATGATGCACACGTCTGAGAAAACCATGGTTTTCACAATTTGATAGATTAATAATAATAATAATAATAAAATTTATTTCTATCCCGCCTCTCCAGATGGATCGAGGCGGCGAACAACAATAATGCATTAATTACATTAAAAACATTAAAAAACATACCCAATCCTCCCCGCCCACCAACCCAGCTAAAGCCAACCCCCTAAAACCCACAACAATTAACGATTAATTAACTATAGAAAGAACAGCAAGACAATTGGTGGGAGGCGGTGGAAGTACTAGTCTTGGAAGGCCTGTCGGAAGAGATCAGTCTTGACCGCTTTTTCAAAGCAGTCCAGACCGGTAACGAGCCGGGTCTCCTCCGGCGGGCCCTTCCGTAACTGGGGAGCGATAGAAGAGAAGGTCCTCTGGGTAACCGCAGCCAACCTGGTTCTCACCGGCTGCAGTAAATTCCTCCCAGAGGACCTTGGTGTGCGGGGCGGATTGTATGGGAGAAGGCGATCCCGCAGGTAGGCTGGCCCCAAGCCGTGAAGGGCTTTAAAGGTAATAACCGACACCTTGTACTGTGCCCGGAAACTAATGGGCAGCCAACGTAAAGACTTCAGAATTGGTGTTATGTGGTCAGTTTTAGGTCTACCGGTGACCAACCCGGCTGCCATATTCTGAACTAATTGAAGTTTCCGGACTAAGCACATGGGTAGCCCTATGTAGAGCGCGTTGCAGAAGTCGAGCCGTGAAGTTACCAGTGCGTGCACCGCTGTTTTTAGGTGTTCCGGCTCCAGAAAGGGGCGCGGCCGGCGTATCGGCCGAAGCTGGTAACAGGCGCTCCTGGCCGCCGCATCTATTTGAGCTGTCACCTGAAGCGGCGAGTCCAGGAGCACCCCCAAGCTGCGGACACAGTCTTTCAGGGGAAGTGCGACCCCGTCTAGAACTGGTTGACAAACCTTCGTACCTGGGCTAGGGCCCTTAACAGCGAGTACCTCCGTCTTATCTGGATTCAGCTTCAGTCTGTTTTTCCTCATCCAGTCCGTTACTGCTTCAAGACATTCGTTCAGAGGCGAGATGCCACCCTTGGTTGATGCTATTGTCCGAGGCATGGAGAGATATATCTGGGTGTCATCAGCAGACTGATAGCGCCTTGCTCCATGCCTCCTGATGATCTCTCCCAGCGGTTTCATGTAGATGTTAAATAGCATTGGGGACAGGACCGCGCCCTGAGGGACGCCAGATTTAAGCTCCTTTTTCGAAGAGCAGCTGTCCCCAAGCATCACCATCTGGCATCTACCTGAGAGATAGGACCGGAACCGCTTAAGTGCAGTACCCCCGATCCCCAGCCCCCTCAGGCGTTCCAGAAGGATACCACGGTCTATGGTATCGAAAGCCGCTGAGAGGTCCAAGAGTACCAGCAGGGTCACGCTTCCCCTGTCGATACCTAGGCGAAGATCATCCACTAAGGCGACCGTGGCAGCAGGACTCCATCTCCTGCCCTGAAGCCAGTTTGAAATGGGTCTAGGTAATCTGTTTCATCCAAGACAGCTTGGAGCTGAAGACCGACAGCCCTCTCGATCCCCTTGCTTAAAAATGGGAGATGGGAGACTGGTCTGTAATTATTCATATCCAGCGGGTCTAGGGAGGGCTTTTTTAGAAGCGGCCGTATAATCGCTTCTTTTAAATAAGCTGGAAAATTGCCCTCCCTGAGGGATGCATTAATAATGTATCTTAAATGGGTCTTAATTGAAACTCCTCCCTGGACGACCAGCCACGAAGGGCAGGGATCAAGAGGGCAAGTCGTCTTTCTTATATTTCCAAGGAGCTTGTCTACGTCCTCGGTACTCACTGACTGAAACTGATCCAGTATAATCCTATTCACGGAGTCGCTGGACACTCCATTTGTAACCTCTGCCGTAACACCGGCATCCAAGTCGGCTCTTATCTGAGAGATTTTATCTGCGAAATGATTATTCAAAGCATCACAGCAAGCTACACTAGGTTCTAACAGCGAGTTCAGGGGAGTGGGTATCTGAGTCAGATCCCTTACCACCCTGAACAGCTCTGCTGGATGAGAAGTCGCAGACGCAATACGTGCAGAGAGGAAAGACTTCTTTGCTGCATCTATTGCCACTCCATAGGAATGACGGAATTCTCTATAGCGTGTCCTGTCAGATAAGAGTCCAGATTTCCGCCAGTTGCGCTCTAGTCGTTGTCCGACCTGCTTCATATTCCTGAGTTCTACTGGATACCAAGAATTACCATTTGAAGCAGGCCGGAAAGGATGCTTGGGAGCAATCGTGTCGATAGCCCTAGTAAGATCACAATTCCAGGTACTAACTAGGGCTTCAACAGGATCACTGGCGATACCAGCCACAAGATCCTCGAGGGCCTTCTGGAATCCAATAGGTTCCATTAACCTCCGAGGGCGGACCATTCTAATAGGTCCACCACCCCTGCAGGGGTGGATAGCAGCCACAAGTCTAACCCTGACCGGGAAATGATCCGTCCATGACAATGTGGTAGCATTTATTATCTCCACCCACGGCTATGCCTGTTCCGTACTGAAGACCGCATCGAGGGTGCTGCAAGATTAGCTAAATGAGTAAATGAATTCAGTGTTTGGAAAACAGTGGCACCCTGTAAGCATTATTACCAAACTAAGTGCTAATTCATTTACTTCTGAGGAAAATACTCTTCACCGATTTTTCATTGCATGAAATCAGTGCCTTGGTGAGAACTTAAAAAGTACTTATAAAATTATTTCAATATTGGTTTAATCCCCTCCATCTTTAGAGAGCTTTGGAAACTGTATATTCCTTATGACTCAGCTAGAACCTTGTCTTGTTCGAGTGCAGCATTTAACATTTATTTTTAATGGGGCAGAGGGGGAAATACGTTTACATAAAAAAAGTTTTCCTGCCAACTCATAGTTTTAATTTCAACTTTTTAACATGATACGATTTTTAATGTGTTTTTAGAATGTTTAACTTTTTTCTAGATGATGTCACTGTAAGCTGCCCACAGATTTTGCAAAATGGGTGCAGACAGAAGTATAGTAAATCAAATAATAAGCACCAGAATTCTAGACTGGCTACTTAGTTATGCCTGAGTAACTAGGGAACATCTCCTGGCCCAACCTACCCAACCCACCTTATGAGCCAGCTGCCACACTGCGTGCAGGACGAGGTCCATTCAGCTTCCAACTGGTGCGCAGGGCAGAAAAGATGGAAATGTCATCTTCATAGCGCTTTAGTTAGAAGCTGTCCAGCAGCTGGCTCTTAAGGTGGGCTCAGGTGGCATTTACATAAGTTTTCACTGAAATTACGCAGTCTTACAGTTAGAGACCAGTTACAGATCTCTAACTCTAGCTTGTGAATCCATAATTGCAACACTGACTACCGGCTGATCATCACCGTCATGAAAAAGAAACTGGATCTTATCTATCAATAATAACACACACGGCCCAACCTTTTGGAGTCAGATTGTTAGAAACCTACAATGTTGACTAAGATTATTTCTAGTGCCTCCTTCAGGTGGAAATAAGTGTGAGTCAAATCTTGGAGTCATTTTTGGGAAATTGTCCTGCCCCATACCTGTGGGTTAGGCATCGTTTCTCGCCCCATTTCCTCACCCTTTGTGCCACCTTCCCCCACTGCCACACACATGTTCTGGTCCACAAGCAACCTATTGGTCTGAACAGATTTCTGGCCACCTGATATAGGATGCTGGACATTGTGTGATCACATTCAGCACCGTGGAAAGTTCCTTTAAAGTTCAGGCTAACACCCAGAGTGGCTGAACTGCCCCACTGACATTGCAGCTGTAGCTGCCACTCTTCTAAGGTGCCTTTTGCCACCTCACTAGTTTACCCCTCTCAGCAAACCATAATAAATTGGGTATTGTGCCAGATCACTGCACTTCAGTGTGTTATAGATACACAGACAGATGCAGATCAGTGGAACAGAACTCCACAAAATATTTTTTGCCTCTCCGTGCCAGCAAGACTATGGGGACCGTCATGTGGAGAATCACTTCAGAGTTTCCTACTACTGTAGCAATGATTGCAGCACCAGTGTTGACCAGAACGATGGGGGTTGTATTCAAATCTGGGTGGTCCTATCGTTGGGCAGATGGGGCACTACTACGCACCTAATTTGCAGCACCAGCAGGTGGAGCCAAAGGGTGGGATCCTTTCAGCGATCTACACTCATCTAAGTGTGGCTTATGTGTGTGTGTCTCTCTTTTTGGAGGGCCCAGGAAGGTCTCGCGTCTGCTCACTTGTTGCGGGGGGGGGGAGAAGCGAGTCAGACAATGAAGACGGGGGTGGTCTGGGCTCTACTTCGCCACCTGAAGGATTCTAGTATTTTTGATATGCCACCTGTGGATTTGGGGAGTCATAGTTTCCTTTCTGGGAACTTTGCCCCCTGGAGGATTCTGGTATTTTGGGTGTGCTACCTATAGATCCTGGGAGTTGTAGTTTCCTTTCTGGGAACTTTGCCCCCGGAGGATTCTGGTATTTTGGGTGTGCTACCTATAGATCCTGGGAGTTGTAGTTTCCTTTCTGGGAACTTTGCCCCCTGGAGGATTCTGGTATTTGGGGTGTGCTAGCTGTACATTCTGAGAGATGTAGTTTCCTTTCTTTGCCACCCGGAAGGTTCTGGACTTTTTCTTTTTTAGTGTGGGGATGCTGGGAGTTGTAGTTCGCGCGAGAGAGGGGAAAAGGGAACTTTCCCAAACTCTGCGGGCCCCTCCTCCCCCCCGCTCCGCCGCGCCCCGACCACTCACCGCCGCCAGGTGTCGCCCTCCGGCCGCCTCGGCCGCCCTCGCCGGCTCAGCACCCGAGGCCGCTCATGGAGCCGATGCGGTCGAGCTTGAGGCCGAAGCAGCCCTTGGCCAGGCCCTTCTTGTTGGGGCCCTTCGAGCGCCGCGAGCCCCCGCCGCCGCCGCCGCCTCCGCCTCCTCCGCCTCCGCCGCCGTGGTGCTCCGGGTGGGTCATCCGCCCCCAGGACCCCCGCGACTGCTTGGTCTCGGTGCGCAGGTCCCGCATCAGCCGCGACGAGGACGACGCAGCGCCCTTGCCCTTCGGCGCCGGCTGCGCGGAGGACGCGCCGCCCGCCTTCGAGCCTCCGCGCCCGCCGCCGCCGCCGCCTCCCGCCGCCGCCGCGGGCCCCGACGACGCCTCCAGCAGCTCGGCCAGGTCGCGCCCCAGCGCCGCCGCCGCCGTCGCCGCCCGGCCGGAGGGGCTCTGGGGAGGGGAGCAGAGGGAAAGCCGGGGTGAGGCGCGCGGAAGGGAGCGGGCGGGCCCCGTGGGACTCGAACCCCCGGCATCCCCTTCCCAGGGCGGGGAAAAGTTCCTCGTTTTGGACCGCAGCTCCCAGAATCCCCCTCCCCAGCGGAGCTGGGGAGGGGGATTCTGGGAGCTGCGGTCCAAAAATGAGGAACTTTTCCCCGCCCTGGGAAAGGAGCATCGATTGGAAGGGACGCCGGAGGGCGCAGACTGGAGGGGCGGGGCGGGGCGGAACCCTATTTTGGACGACAACTCCCATCATCCCCTCCTCGGTAAAAGAGCATCGATTGGAAGGGATGCTGGAGGGGAGGGGAGGGGAGGAACTCTCTTTTGGACGACAGCGCCCATCATCCCCTCCTCAGTAAAGGAGCACCGATGGGAAGGGACGCCGAAGGGCGGAGGTTGGAGGGGGGGGGAGGAAACCTCTGTCGGACGACAACGCCCGTCATCGTCCCCTCCTCGGTCGAGGAGCATCGATGGGAAGGGACGCCGAAAGGCGGAGACTGGAGGTGGAGGGGATAGGAAACCTTTCTGGACGGCAACTCCCGCCATCCCCTCCTCAGGGGACTCTAGGAGTTAAAGTCCGGAAAAAAGGGACTTTTCCAAAAGGGACATTAAAAAGCAACAGCAACAGGAGAGCGGGAGCGGGGAAAGGAAGCTTTTTGGATTGCAACTCCCAGCAGCTCTCTTTCGTCAGCCAATGGGGGCTTCTGGATGTTGCAGTCCAAAAAAGAGCTCCGCGCCCCACCCCCGACAGAAAAACCCTCCTGTTTCCTGCCGTCGTTTTCGGAGTGTGTGTGTGTGTGTGTGTTGGAGATCCAGCGGGGCCAAGGGAGAGGAGGGCCCGAGTAAAGGCGAGGACGGGTGTGGGAAAGGGGCGCGCCCTTCACCCCCGAAGCCCCCCTGCTCTGGGGTCCCCTCAGCCTCGGCGCCCGCACTCACCGCGAGGAACCCGCCTCCCCCTCCCAGAACGTGCCGATCGGGGTGAGAAAGGAGGAGCGTGGGAGCCGGAGGGATTTCCACGCGTTCCGAGGGCTGTTCCGAGAGGAGCTTCGGCGGGCAGCCCGAGAAACGCGTGGGAGTCGTTTCCCACTCCCACCCCCCACTGGGGCTCGGCCCCTGGGCGACTGGACTGAAAGCAGGGGGAGAGGAACGAAACTGCCCCCGCCCCTCCGAGCAGTGGGGGTCTCCCCGCAACCGGCCAGGGTCGGCGGAGTCGCGTCGAAGACTCTCCCCCGACTCCCGGGTTGCCAGAGGAGGCCGTGGGCCCGGGGAAGGAAACCGTCTCGCCTGCACCCCCCTGTCTGCCTCCCTTCCGAGCGCCCCCTCTGCTATCACCTCCCTTACAAAGAGCAGCCCCTCCCTCACGCCCACGGGCGCCCCCGGACATCCCTCTTTCTGGCCGCCCTTCTCTGCGGGACCTCCATCCCTCCAGCGCCCAGGGACCGGGGACTCCCTCCCTCCGGGCTCCGGCCCTCTCCCTCCCCCCTCGCCGCCGGGCCGCCCGCCTTTCCACGCAGGCACGCGCGCACGTGTGAAGCGGGCGCCCCCCGCGCGCCCTCGGAGCGCCCGCGCCCGGCCCTCTCAGCACCACCGGCGGATGGAAAGCAGCCGGCGGCCGCGGGCAGCCTCGTCCTCTCCCCGGCCCGGAGGACGGCCTCGCCTTCGCGGGCAGGAGGAGGAGAAGCGGCAGCGGCAGCGGCAGCGGCTCCCGAAGCCGGCGGCCGCCCCGTCTGGGACGGAGCCGGAGGGGCCGCGGCATTTCGGGGTCCTTTCCGAAGGCAGAGCGGGCAGGGCGGAAGCAAACCGGCCCGCCAACCTCGCCTTCCCACGCTCGTTTCACCCGGGTTGGAGCGCCCAGCGTCACCATTAACCCGGGAGAAGGCAAGGGCGACGGTCCGTTCGGGAAGCCGTCCCATCTAGGGTCCAAAGAGGGGCCTTTAATCCGGGTTAAACTCCGCCAGTCCCGCAACCTCCCTGCGCGCTGCTCCCGCCTCTACCCCCTCTTCGCGCCCCGGTCCCGTCCCAGCTTCCAGGCCCGCTTTGCCCGCCCCTCCTCTCGTCCCCCTCCCGCTTTTGGGGCGCCTCTCACCGCCCATCCGCCTTCCCCGACGGGGGCAGGTTGCTCTCCGCAGCCCGGCCGAGACCCCCGGGCTCTCCTTACCTTCTGCGGGGTGGGCGGCGCGGCAGCCGGCCTCCCCTCCATGCCGAGGGCGAGCAAGGCGAAGAAGAGTCCGCAAGCCACGACGGGCGAGAGGTACATCCTGAAGCGGGGAGGCGAACGGGGCAGGGACAGACTGGTGGGAAAGGGAGAAGCCCGCCAGGCAGGGGGACGACGCGCGGAGCGGGCAGAAGGGAGCCCCTCGACGGCCCCTGGAGGACCGAGGCGGCGGCCCGGGACCGGGAGGAACCGACCGGCTGACGGGCGCTGCGCTCCTGTGATGCCGCGCAGCGTCGACGGGAGAGCCGCGGCCGCAGTCAGGTCCCCGCGCCCTTTCGCCTCCTCCGACAACCAGCGCGGCTTCTCAGCGCCGGCTCCGCCGTCGGCTTTTTATAACCAACCTGCTGGGTGGTGATGTCATCCTCGCCCTCCCCACTCGCGGGCGGGGTGGGGTGGGGTGGAGTGGGGGGGCAGAGAGGGGGGAGGAAGGAGAGGAGGAGCGATCCGGCCGCGCCGCCACGGACTTTGCGCTCCGACGGGGAGCCCGGAGACTGGCGGAGGCGGAAAGGCGGCGCGCCGTTTTGTTGTTTTTTTTAGTCCGCCGGTGCCCGCTGGACGGGGGCTTTTGGGGAAGGGATGCGAGGGGTGCGCGGCGGGGCTTGGTAGGAAAAAAAGGGACGGTCGTGGGACCGAGCGGCTTAGACGGCCAGCCGCCTCTCGATTCGCCCTGATCGCCCGGTGCTGGACACGCGTGTCCCAGGATGATGTGTGGCGCCCTTGGGTGTTGTTATAGCCAAAACTTGTCGGGGATTGTTAAAGCTCAAACTCTTTTCGTGGAAGGTAGGGAAGCGAAATGGTTCGGGGACAGACGCGGGTCCGTGGGCGCGCACACGGACCCGCGTCTGTCCCCGAACCATTTCGCTTCCCTACCTTCCACGAAAAGAGTTTGGGCTTTCCCAGGTGCGCGGCCCAGGAGGCTGGGAAAACTCGCCCACCCGTTCCCAAACTTCTCCTCACGCGCTTCTCCCACTTCTCGCCCTTTCCTCGCGTGGGTCTCATCCAAGCGGCTCGCTCCCGTGTTCTCCAAGCGAGAGCACCGCTTTCTGGAAGCGATCCACTCCTCTCGCCCTTTGGCTTCTAAAAACATCCACCCATGACCAACAGACCAGAGAAGGGGCCAAACTGCGAGTCTTTTCTTACCCCCATCCGCTATAATTCACAGTTTTTGAAGCACTCTGAATCGGGGAGGATAGATTCCCTAGAATTTCTGGAAGATTTTGAGTCAAGATTTAGAGAGACCGAGTTAGAAGGGGTCCCCATAGCCACCCGGTGCAGCCCTTGCCACGCAGGAACCCACTGCAAAAGCATCCCCGACAGGTAACTACCCAGCTTCTGCCCAAAAAACTTGCAATGAGGTGGCCCCCTTTCACCCTGAAACAGGGTCAAGAAGTTTACACGGGTCTGTAGCTACAGGTTAGGATTAGGCATTGTTCCCACAACTAAGAATTCTGACCCCAGTGAAACCGTTCTGCAGTCCCCAAATCATTTAGAGAGGGAGACCCCGACAGCGGGTCACACCTGGAACCCCTCTATTCGCTGTGTCCGCATCCCCCTGTGAGCACTTCGCTTGCCCTTTTCTTTAGACGCTTGAACTGTATTTCTCGAGGCGCAACCGCCTTTTCTCAGTTGCTGCAAGGCTAACGGAAGGAATTTTTCCTTGTTCTTGTTGTATGCCCACCAGTCCTTTCCCACCGATGGCGACCCTAAGGGTTTTCTTGGCAAGATTTGTTCAGAGGGGGTTTGCCTTTGCCTTCCTCTGAGGCTGAGAGAATGCGACTTGCCCAGGTCACCCCCTGGTTTTCTTGGTGGAGCGGGGCTTAGCGCCTTTGTTTCCAGCGCTCAAACCACTTCCACCACCCTGGCTTTCGTTATAGGTCTTGCTCCTGTGCGCCTTCCAGTAGTTCCTGACTTAAGGCGACCCTAAGGCGACCCTATCACGGGGTTTTCTGGGGGCTGAGAGTGTGTGAGCGCCCAAGGTCACCCAGTGGGTTTCCATGGCCGAGGGGAGACATAGGCCAGCGCTCACACCACTGCGCCAGGTCGGCTCCCAGCTCACATTTGATAGCTTTTGCGATGGGCAGTCCCGCTGATTGGCTGTTACTGGGCTTAAGGGAAGAATGGACCGTCTCAGCCAGGCTACCGCAGCTACCATTGTTGTTTCTGTCTGCCTTCAGGTCTTTCCGGACTGATGTCGACCTATCACAGGGTCTTTTTGGCAAGATTTGTTCAGGGGCGGTTTGCCTAGGTCTTCCTCTGAGGCTGAGAGAGTGTGACTTGCCCAAGATTCTCCCAGTGGATTTCCATGGCTAAGCGGAGATTGACACCCTGGTCTCCAGAATCCTAGTCCGAGGCTCAAACCGCCACGCTTAATTCTTATTTGGGGATGCAATGCCCTCCTTTGGCCTCTCCCCGCTCCGTCGCTACACCCCCCATTTACGCCTCCGCTCAGTCCAAGGACGGCGCTTGGGCGTGTCCCGTTCAGGCGTTCTCGGCGCTGCCCGGGAGCTTCTGGAAGGATGGGGCCCCCTCTTGCGCTCCGGCGCTGAGGACCCCGTCCCTCCTGCCGCCTCCCCCAGAAGGCCGACGGGGCGAACGCGCCGAGCCCCAGCAGCCCCGCGCTCTCAGAAGGGCGTCGCCGAAGCAACTCTGGACCCACGAAACGGGTCCAGTTTATCCCGGGGGGGGGGGGAACAGTGCAGCCTTGGCCATCCGAGGAGGAATCGGAGCTCTCCTTCCTCGTCCCCGGTTCTTTGCGCATCAAATAAAGAAAGAAATATGTTTTAAAAAATCTCGGTCCCTAAATCTTACAAGAGTCCCTGCCTCCGCGTCCCTCTTTAAAGGAAGAAGCCGGATTTTTTTTCTCTACGTGGCCGGGAGATCGCCCTCTCCTAGAGAAACCTCCCCGGAATGTCTCCGGGTTTTGCGCGGGGCGCCATAGCGCGCGTTGGGAGAAGGAGCGCGGGACCCACCGAGCGCCGCGTTCGCTCCAGCTCGGAAGGCGAGGGAGACGCGGAGCAGCCAGCCCCGGCCCCCGATGTGATTTCGGGGACCCGCCGCACCCGCGGACGCGTCTCGGGGCTCGCTGAGTGAAGGCTGCTGACGCACTGGCTGCATGCGCGTGTGTGTGTCTGGTGTGGCATGTAGGAGCATCTTCCTTCTCCACCTGTGTTCCCTGGATCTTCGTGGTGAGGTGCCCAAATGCCATTTTCTTCCTCTAAAAGAAACGCCCCGAATCTTCCTTTCAGTTGGAAGGAAGAAGGAGGATTAAAGGCTCTCCCCTCTGGTTTCTCCTGCTCCGGTGTCTATTAGCAGCCAAAGAATCATTATTATTAGTAACAACAACAACATCTATATAGCATCATGGCTGAACAAGGTGCTTGAGAAGTAAAATAAAAATAAAAAACCTGTTGTTTATTTATACAGCTTAATTGCGCTTTAGGAGGAAAACAACGGAAAAACAGTGAGTCCTGCCAAAGTCCTAAAACCTAAAATATAGGTATACCTACACAAGCACAAAAGCAAGGAAGGACTAACAGCACTGTATTATATAATTATAAATTCAATTATCCAGATAATTTTTTTTAAAAAAGAAAAAGCAGTACAGTCAGCCCTCCGCATTTGCAGGTTGGACATGCAAGGATTTGATTATTTGAGAGTTTCTCCAACGCCTCCTCCCCACCTCAGGTGCTTCCTTTTTGGGGGAAGCTTCCCTCTTGGTGACTCCAATCAGGCTGTGAAGTTCTTTAAAAACCTGCCTCCAGTCCTCCTCCTCCACCAGCCACTGCCTGGCCAGCCAAGGACAGCTCAAAGCCTGATTTCTCAGTACCGGGAGCCCTCTCCCAAAGCCCTCCATACACCCAAGGAAGGAGGTGGGCAAGAGAGAGGAAGTACGGGACCAGCGTGCCAGCCACCTCCTTTCCCCGACCTGGTTTAGACCCTGGGTGCCCACTCTCCCCGCCTGTGCCTCAGCCCCCTTCCCACAGACACATACATGTTGATGTTTGCAAATTTTTCACTTTTGCAAGGGTCCTGTGCCCCTAACCCTAGTGAACGGCCAACTGTATATAAAGAACAAGAAAACGGTTCCTTGCTCTCAGGCTTAGAATCTAGGCGGTTGTATTTTCAGCCCCTTTTAGTGCAGAGTTCCCACTTGTTTGTATTTGTATCCTGCCCTCCTCCCAAAATTGGGATTCAAGGCAGCTTACAATTAAAAAAAAAAAATTCAGTTGGCCCTCCACATTCTCTGAAGTTAGAGGTGCAGGGCCCTAAGCAAAAGTAGAAAAACTGTAAATATCAAAATACATGTGTGTGGGGAGGGGGGGAGGGGGCCAAGGCATGGTGTGGAGAGTGGAAACCAGAGTTTCAAACCAGGCCAGGGAAAGGTGAAGGAAGTGGGGCAGTCAGCAGGGTAGCCCTATACTTCCTCTCTCTCTCAGTCTCTCTCCCCCCCTCCCTCCCTCCCTCCTCCATCTCCTTTCTTGGGTGTAAGGGGCATCTGGAAAGGGTTTGTGGAGCTCCAAAATCAGGCTGCTGTCTGTTCATCCTTAGCTGCTTAGACAGTGGCTGGTGGAGGAAGAGAAGAGGAGGGGAAGGAACAGAGGCAGGTTTCTAAAGAGCTGCACGGCTTGATCAGAGCCATTGAGAGGGAAGGTTCCCCCAGAAAAGAATCATAGAAACATACGAGTGCCTGAGGTGTGTGTGTGGGGGAGTTACAGGGGTTGAAGGAACTTGCAGATAGTCAAATCTGTGGAGGTCAAACCTGTGGAGGGTGGACTGTACACCTAAAAGCAAGCAAAAGATGAGCATTAAAATGAACTATTCATTCTCTATCTGTCTATGAATATCAGAAAAGCCAGGCTGGATCAGACCAATAGAGGAAGACAAGCTCTAAGATAAGCCCTAAACTGCAAAACCCAGGACTCCATAGGATGCTGACAGTGGAATAATAGCGCTATAATAGGGTAGTGTGGAAATGGCCTCTGATTGGCAACAGCAGCTGACAAGGGGTTTCGGCTGGATTCTTTCCTAGTCCTGCTTGGAGATATATCCCTGGCATTCCCATCCATGTGCTCACCAGGCCTGATCCTGCACTGCACCCCCAGTCAGGTGAGAGTGGGTGTGCTCATAGTGGTGTGGTGGCACGGCCAAAAGCTTCCTTGGTTGACCATTCTGTTCATGTAGCTAGATGCCTCTAGGAAGCCCAGTAGCGGGACATGAGTGCATTGGCATCCTGTTTCTGACTCCTCGGCCATGGATATGCAGAGGCAACCTGCTTCTGTACAGAGGATTTTGTGCCTTTGGAGTTGGCCTAAGACAGGTTTCTTGCTGTGTGCCTTCATGTAATTTCTGACGTATGGTGACAGGGACAAGGAAGCCTGTGAAGGAAGGCCTGCGGAGAAGAAATGTTACAAAAACTGAGGCTTGTCTCTGTCAGAAGGCAGATAGGGAAAAAGATGGCCTAGAGAGAGGGGACAGATGCAATAGAGAGAGGAGAGTCAGGCAGACAGGAGAACTGCCTCTGGTTTTGGGGAGCTGTGAATGATTGAGAAGTTCAAGGGTTCATGTGTTACCTTCTGTGTCTTAATAAACCTCTCCTCGCTGTTCTCTGTTTAAACTGTCTCTGACTGTCTCTAACAGGTCATGCTTACTACAACGAGCCCACAAAACAACACAGCTGCCGGTCCACAATAGGGTGTCACTTTGATGCTACTCCAGGAAGAGATTAAGAGGGGAAATGGGCAAGGTGAGTGACAGGAACCCAGGGCTGGAACTGCGGGGCCAGCCTAGCAAGGGGATCCATCACACACCCCAAATCCTGGAGATTTTCTCATCAGTTCCACAGAGTGCCATGAGGTAGGTATTGGCATTGACTCCTTTTTTTTTTTTTACACAGTAATGTGAACCAGCCATCCTCACACACAAATCGTGATAAAACACCAAAAGTGCAATGCACAGCTACAGACTAGAGAAAAGGGCAGCAGAGCTAGGCTGTGGCTATGCTGGCTGGGGGAATTCTGGGAGCCGTGGTCCCCAAAATCACTTTCCCAGATTCTGTCATATGTACAGGAGCATAGGAAAATGCCTTCTCTTGAGCCTGAGATCCAGTGTTGTGCCTGTGCTGTATCAAATTATGTTTATATAGTTACAAAGTGAGTGCCCAACACCAGCCTTCCGCTGATGCCAACTCTGTGAAACTGATGGTGAATCTGTAGATACGCTTGCTGCTTGTTCTCTGCAGCAGTGCAGAATGTACAGTGGCTGCCTCAGCAATCCCCGGTGGAGTAAAGTGGTACCTGGAGGAATGAACTGAGGAATATCTTGATAAAGTCCACCTGCTTGCATATCAAAAGCCTGCTTAAATAATGATGTTTTTGCCCACGGACACATCATCCAAGGATGTGTGACTGCAGGGTTGGGATCTTGTATCTCCTTATATAAATTTGCCAGAGCCTTAAGATCTGCAGGGGAAGGCTTTCTCTCAGTCCCGTTACCGTTCCAGGCTCACTTGGTGAGGACACGGGACAGAGCCTTCTCGGTGGCTACTACCACCCTCAGGAACCCCCTTCCTCGGGACGCTAAGCTGGCCCCCTCCTTGCTCTCCTTTCGCCAGTGGGCAAAAACATCATTATTTAAGCAGGCTTTTAATATGTAGGCAGGTGGACTTTGAATTTATCAAGATATTTTTTAAATTTTTGTACGTTTTAATTTTATATGTTTTTCTTATGTTTTTAATTGTTTTAATCATTTTATTAACGTTTTTAACTTTTTGGGAAGCCACCTTGGGTCCCACTCTGGGAGACAGGTGGCATATAAATATAGTAACTAGCTAATTTGTTGGTAAGTCTTCCTTCAGAATAGGCCCGATTAATCAATTATTGAACGGTAAATCAGCACATAGGTAATTGCATTTGGTTCAATGGCTCTACTCAACTTGGGATTTACAATAGGATTGAGACCCACGTAAAAGAGTTATACTTGGAGCGGTCTGTTTATGCAACCATGCACTGAATGTGTCCAGTGCACAATGTAAGTACAGTTGACCCTCTACATTTGCTAGGGTTAGGGGCACAGGACCCTCGGATATGTGGAAAAATCGCAAATATCAAAATGTACGTGTGTGTCTGTGGGAAGGGGGCCAAGGCATGCGGGGGGAGTGGGCACCTAGGGTCCTAACCAGGTCAGGGAAAGGAGAGGGGAAAGGGGTGGGTCAGTATGGTGGCCCTATGCGTCCTCTCTCACACCCATCTCCTTCCTTGGGTGTGTGCGGGGGGCACCTGCAAAGGGTTCATGGTGCTGAGAAATAGGGCGGCAATCTGTCCTTGGCTGGGCAGGCAGTGGATAGAGGAGGATGAGGAGGACTGGAGGTGGGTTTTTAAAGGTTGCATGGCCTGACTGGAGCCACTGAGAGGGAAGGTTCCCCTAGAAAAGACGTACCTGAGGTGGGGAGGCACAGGTTGCACAGAATTGCAAATAATCCTGTGAATGCCAAACCTGCAAATGTGGAGGGCCAGTTGTACAACCACATGGATAAGCGCACTTATGCAGGGATGTGACTCTGAGAGGATTCCAGCTCATAGCTCTCTCGGGGGCCACACCTGTTCGGGCTGTCGATGGCTCCCCCAGGTATCCTGCGCAGATCTTTCTTAGCTTTGCTGTCTCTCTGATCCCTCCTTCTTGGAGATGCCCAGGATTTAAAACTTGTAGCCTAAAAAGCAAAATCATAGAAAATCAAATCCTAGGACTTGTAGTTTGGGGAAAAATACTTTTCTAAGCTGTTTAAATTATTTTTCCTCCCAAGCAAGATCAGTTGTAATGTGCGGTGTATAACCTCAGCGCGCTGCGTTGTATGTGCAGCTCTACTTCTGCTTTCAGCAGAATATGTCAGTTGCACTGTGGTGAATAATTTGTCCCATGTGCATTAATGTGCCTTATGCATGCATTTGTCTCTAAAAGAATGCCAGTCCTTATTCCTCTATGTTGAGTGCTGCTGCTTAGGTAGACATAACGGCACCGTTTGTGCACAAGAGGGAGGTATAGCAACAGGCCTGGGAGATTCCAAGGTTTGCAGGACTGCACAAATGTTAAGAATAAACTCTAACAGGGAAGGAATCCATGAGAAACTTTGCAGACCACAGAATTCAATAAAGCATATTCTCCCAGGTAAAATATTTAGGGGTATAGCAGTCTAGAGTTTGCAGCTATTGTGGAGAAAATCTTTTCCATGCAGGAGTTGCGAAATTTTAAATCTTGGATATTTCCAGTTGGTAGGGATTGGAAATGTAGTAGATTTGAGAAAGGCTGAAAAATACCTGTTCAGCCATGGACTAGATAGTCTGACGTAAAGGTGGACTTGCCTTCATTGGAGGTTTTTAAGAGGTTTCATGGCTGCCTTTCAGGAATCCTTTAGCCGCGATTTCCTGGGCTGGCAGGGGTTGGACTAAATGACTTTTAGTGTACCATCCCAACCTAGGATGCTATAAGTGACACTTCCCCACTACAGCTCCTTGAAGCTGCAGTGTGGACAATGAAATGAGTTTGTTTTAGAATGTTTTTATTAACATTTTTTCATTGCATTAAAACTGCAGAAATTAGGGAAAGCAAGAAAACAGAAGCAAGAAAAAGACAGAAAGAAAGAGAGAAAGAAAAAGCAACTTCCAATCTTCCGTTCAACAGTTATATGTATATATTAATTTTCCATTCCTCTCTTTCTAACAAACAACCAATGTCCTTCTTTCAATAGCTAACCTTTTTTAAGAATCAAAATGCCATGTTACCTAGGCATTCCCTTTTTTGGTCGATAAGGGTACAGTCTTTAGTATAGATTGCTAAAAGTCTCCAGTTAAGACAATCATATTTTCTATTTCTAGTAAAATTATCAACTTCATTCCCTCTTCCACACGCAAAGTTTGTTTTAGAATTTGCAGCGGATGTTTAAAAAAAACAACCTGGTGTTCTACACTAAACAAAAACTGTGTTAGAGCAGAGACCATTTTATGTGCCGCTACTTTGGGGGGGACACTGTGAAATTCTATGTGCTATGTATGTGTGGCAGTGATTCCCCATTGTGCTTGCACAGTGTAAATCTACAGCATGCTGGTTGCAGTATACCACCCTTTTGCTGAACACCAGCATGGCGTAACCAATTATGTATCTGCCAGAGTGCCTGCTTCTTGTCTATTGTGCAATGGTGGGTGCACAGTAGCTGTATTTGCAATCCCAGGGAATCAAGTGCGACATACAATGCACTCGAAAATAGTTATGCCTCCTCCAAGAATGTGCAGCTGCATCTGCAACTGTTAGTGATTTTATCTATTATTTAAAGTGTTTCTACACCACCTCCCAGCCCATTAGGGCTCCCAAGGCAACACGCAACAGCTGAAAACATGTAAAACAATACAGAGATCAGAACTTTGAAAATAAATTACAATATTCTTTAAGAACTTTTTTTAAAAAACGGCTTTAAAATAGTCTTTAAATTTTTTTTAAAACAGACAATTAAATCATTTGCATTTGTGAAATTCCACTTACACAGCAGTGAACTGTGTGCAGAATCATGGAATGATAAGAGTTGGAAGGGACCACAAGGGCCATCCAGGCCAAACCCCTGCCAAGTAGGAATATACAACTAAAACACTTTGGAAAGATGTCCATCCAGCCTCTGTTTGACAACCTCCAAAGAAAGAGAGGCTTCCAGGGCAGCCCATTCCACTGTTGAGCAGCTTTTACAGTCAAGAAGTTCTTCCTTTATACTTTGGTGGAATCTCTTTTCTTCTAGTTTGAATGAACCGGTTCATGGTCTAGACCCGTTCCGCACTGGACTGCTATAGCACTATTATTCCACTTGCAACATCCTATGGAATCCTGGGGTTTGCAGTTTCGGGAGGGGCCGAACAAGTTCACTCCATCTTCTACATGACGTTCCTTCAGATATTTAAAGACGGCTCTCATGTTCGCTAAACATACCCAAATCCTTAAATACAACAACATCCAAAATGCACGATAGTGATACCTTTGTTGAGCAAACCAAAAATGCACAAAATATATCATGCAAGCTTTCAAAGCTTCACTGGTTTCTTCATCAGGCAAAGGTGTTAACAATCATACAGGAGAAGAAAAAAATGACAATGTTAAAGTCACAGGCCTAGAATCATGTCAAGGAGGGAGCGGGTTTGTTTTCTGCTGCTCCAGAAACTAGGACAAGGAGCAATGGATCCAAGCTGCAGGAAAGGAGATTCCACCTGAACCTCAGGAAGAAGTTCCTGATAGTCAGAGCTGTCCAGCAGTGGAATCCGCTGCCTCCATGGAGTCTCCTTCTTTTTAAGCAGAGGCTGGATGGCCACCTGTTGGGAGTGCTTTGCTGGGTGTTCCTGCATAGCAGGGGGTTGGACTGGATGGCCCCTGGGGTCTCTTCCAACTCTATGATTCTATGAATCATAAAATCATAAAGTTGGAAGAGATCACAAGGGCCATCGAGTCCAACCCGCTCCCATACAGGAATACGTTTTGTGTACATTTTCTCAGGATTTTTGCCTACATTTGGTCAAGATTTTTTTTGTGGCTGCTGGATCAAGTAAAATGGTTTCTGGAGGGACATTAGTGCAGGCAGAAGTCAATCTCCTCTTTGACCATGTGGCCTGATGAAGAAGGCAGTGGAGCTTTGAAAGCTTGCATGATATATTTTGTGCATTTCTGGTTGCCCAAAGAAGATATTGCTGCTTTGTGGATTTTGGATGTTGTTGTATTTTGCTTTATGGCCAAACAGGTACCCTAGATAGCTCCTTAAGTTGTTCCTCGTAAGACATTATGCAATGGCCAAGAAAGTGCAACCGCATGTGTAAGGAAACTTGATTGTGTGTAAAACCTCAAAAAGATTTCAGCATCTCTCCTCCCTACCTTCTTCTTCTCTCTTTCTCTCTCTGCATGTGTGTGTGTGTATACACACTGGTGTTCCATTTTCACTGCATTGAAACCTTGGATTTAACCACTCATTTCCTGGGATTTAACCACTCACTGGTTTGGAGTCTTGAGACTCTCTGCGTACCAGAGAGTCCACCAGCTTGACAGGAGGAGCCCCTCTTGTCAGGCATGACGCTTCGGGGTTCGCGATCTAGCAAGCCAAGTGAGTCTCTGTAATTCCCTCATGTTCCCTATAGGAAGAAAGTGAGAGGAGGAGTACTGATGAAAGAGTGGACACTGCATCAAAAGAGGGGTACTTGTCTGTAATTTAAGAAAGAGCAGAACGCCAAAAAAGGAGTCATCACAAAGCGGGGGACACCTGTATTCTGGACACAAGCTGTGGGCTGCCCTACTGAAGTCCACAGTGTGCCTCAGAGGGATAGCCCCATTGTTGACTGTTGCAGCAGAGCAACTACAACCAAAAAAGGTGAAGCAATATGGTGAACATGATACGTAGGTAATGTGATATGAATACTATCTGAAGGACAGCGTATTCCTATAGGAGCCTGCCTGGGCTCTACGATCTTCAGAGATGGGCTTTCTCTTGGTCTCACCATCTTCCCAGGTTTGTTTGGTGGTAATATGGGGGAAGGACTTCTCGGGGCTGCTCACAGACTTTGGAACTGCCTCCTCCCTGGGGAGACTAAGATTACTCACTCCTTGTGGTCCTTCTGCCAGTAATTGAAAACTTTTCTCTTCCAACACACTTTAGAAGTCAACTGCTATGGCTTTTCATGGTGTGTGGTTTTATTGGTTTTTGTCTTTTGCTTTTTAATGGATTTGTTTTAACAGGTGTTGCTTCTATCAGTAGGTTAATTGCATTGCTAGTGCTACTTCAGGTGGATTTGTAATTGGCTGATGGACTGAACCCAAAGGGTGCTCCTCACCAATGGCTTGTCTTCATCCCGGAGAGAGGTGACTAGTGGGGTGCCACAGGGTTCTGTCCTGGGCCCAGGGCTATTCAACATCTTCAGCAATGACTTGGATGAAGGAATAGAGGGCATGCTGATCAAATTTGCAGATGACACCAAATTAGGAGGGGTTGCTAATACCCCAGAGGACAGGATCAAAATTCAAAATGACCTTGACAGATTGGAGAGCTGTGCAAAAGCTAACAAAATGAAATTCAACAGAGAGAAATGTAAGGTCCTGCACTTAGGCAGAAAAAATGGAATGCACAAATACAAGATGGAGGACACATGGCTGGATAACAGTACGTGTGAAAGGGATCTAGGAGTCTTGGTGGACCACAAGCTGAACATGAGTCAGCAGTGTGATGCGGCAAGCAAGAAAGCCAATGCGATTCTTGGTTGCATCAATAGGAGTATGGTGTCTAGATCGAGGGAGGTGATGGTACCTCTCTATTTTGCTTTGGTTAGACCTCATTTGGAATACTGTATCCAGTTCTGAGCACCTCAATTCAAAAAGAAGATCGACAAGCTGGAGCGTGTCCAGAGGAGGACGACCAAAATGGCGAAGGGTCTGGAAGCCATGAAGCCCTATGAGGAGCAGCTGAGGGAGCTGGGTGTGTTTAGTCTGGAGAAGAGAAGGTTAAGAGGGGACATGATAGCCACGTTTAAATATTTGAAGGGATGTCCTGTCGAGGAGGGAGCGGGCTTGTTTTCTGGTGCTCCAGAGACCAGGAGAAGGAGCAATGGATTCAAACTACAGGAAAAGAGATTTCACCTGAACCTCAGGAAGAACTTCCTGATGGTCAGGGCTGTCCGGCAGTAGAATAGGCTGCCTCAGTGGAGTGTGGTGGAGTCTCCTTCTTTGGAGGTTTTTAAGCAGAGGCTGGATGGCCATCTGTCAGGAGTGCTTTGATGGTCTCTTCCTCCATGGCAGAATGGGGCTGGACTGGATGGCCCCTGGGGTCTCTTCTAACTTTATGATTCTATGATTTTAATAATCACTTTTGGCATATTTTCATTCATGATTTTGTAAATGCTTTAACTGTAACTGTTTTAATTTTCACAAGCCATCTTGACTCCCAATATTGGGGGGACAGGGGGATATGAATTGTTGTTGTTATTTATAGTATTTCAAATCCAAAGTCTGATGAACAACTTCTTGTGTATCCAAGCTCAAAAAAATTCATCTAAAATAATTAAAGATCTTAAACAAAAGTATAAGAATATATTCCACATATATAAACTATATTTAAAATGTTAATTGCATATTTTACATGATGGATAAAAGCCAGCATGGTGTAATGTTTTGAGCATTAGATTGCAATCCGGGAGACCAGGGTTTGATTCTCAGCTCAGCCATGGATGCCCACTGGGTGACCTTGGGCATGTCACATACTCTCAGCCCCAAAAACCCCATGATTGGTTCACCTTACAGTTGCTGTAAGTTGAAAACAACTTGAAGGCACACAACAAGAACATATGATTTTTAAAAAATATATCTTATTCATTATTTTGCATTATATGAATACATATGTATTACATTTAATATATATATTCAGCATATGTGAAACTTTTATGTAGTTTTATATATATGTGAAATACAAAATAAGAAATGTCTCAATATGTAATGCCAGTTACAGCTAGTGGCTTCCATATTAGTAGAACGGTGAATCCACTGCAGTCTGAACTTTAAGTGAACTATCCAAGGTGCTGAGCTTTACATCCAGAACAGGTTCAGTACCTTGTTGTTGTTGTGTGCCTTCAAGCCTTTCCTTTCCTGGTGTTTTCTTGGCAAGATTTGTTCAGAGAGGTTTGCTTTTGCCTTCCTCTGAGGCTGAGAGAGTGTAACTTGGCCGATGTCACCCGGGGTTTCCATGGATGAGTGGGAATTTGAACCCTGCTCTCCAGCATCATTATCTGACATTGAAATCACTGCATTGTGCTGGTTCTCTCAGCAGCTTGAATAGCTCTTTTAAAGGTTTTTTTTTTGACTAAAATCTGTAGAGCATTCTAGAGCAAAAATTACAGAAATCCACCATGTTCACAAAGTCCCCAAAGCAGTTCCATATCTTATTATAGCTTTCATTTTGATCTCACTAGAGAAAACACCATTTGGTGACTTTGTGATCAAGCCTGTGGATCCGTACGGTATCATGGGCAGAGGGACAGGCAAGCAAGCTCTTCGAACCGTAGCATAGATGAAAAAACAGAAAGCAGGCAAAGATAAGGGCTGAGATTCTACATCAACTAGTTAGGTAACTAAGGCCATTTCCGCACTAGCCCGTTACAGTGCTATTATTCCACTTTCAACATCCTGTGGAATCCTGGGGTTTGCAGTTTAGGGAGGGGCCTTTCTGCAAACCCC
Source organism: Cyclura pinguis (assembly GCA_030412105.1). Lineage (NCBI taxonomy): Eukaryota > Metazoa > Chordata > Lepidosauria > Squamata > Iguanidae > Cyclura > Cyclura pinguis. The sequence continues at coordinate 6,658,112 of CM059601.1, forward strand.
AGGATTCCACAGGAAGTTGAAAGTGAAATAATAGCACCGTAACAGGCTAGTGTGGAAATGCCCCCAGTTTCTCTCCTGGCCCAACCCTCTGCCCCCGCAGACCTATCTTTAACAGCCAGCAATGGCACCAAGTGGCAGAGGTCTATTCTGCTGATGATCACGGTGCAGCACAATGATTTTTCCAGTCCCTTCCCACCAGCAATCTGCGGTGAAACAAGAAGTTGGCAGAGGGGTCCTGCTTCTGGTTATCACAGCCTTGCTCTCTGGTGGGAGGGGGCTGGGAACATCCTCCTCTCATGCCCTGTTTAGCAGCAAGAGCAGACCTCCATTGCTGGATGTGGCTGCTGGCTTGTTAAGGTAGCTTTTGGGGGGGCATTTACGATTGTGCCACTAGCGGCCCCATTGTCAATACACAGTATTTGGGAATACAGAGCAATTACGGATCTGTAACTCTGGGTTACAGAACTGTAAACGCAATATGGGATGTCAGCCTACATTTCTTTAAAAAAAAAAATTAAGAAAATCACAACCGAGAATACAAAAAAACCTTTCACGTATATCCAATAAATTACACCATCAGGCATGTTTTGTAACTATTTGGAGCTCATTTGTAGATTCTGGTAAACTGAATAGCTCATTAACCTTTCAGGCATATTGAAACACCCAAACGAGCCAACAGACAGCTCTTAAAATCAGAACGACTCCACTTGGTTTTTTTAAATAGCTGTTTTACAGATTCTGACTGCGACTCGGGCAGACGTATTAAGTCACCCAGATGACCTGTGTTCCCTCTTCCCCAGTGGACGTGTGTGTGGAGTAGGATGATTTCTTGGTGGGTGAATATGAGTTTGAAACTTTATGTCATCCTCCATCAACCTTCTGGTTGTGTTTGGCTGCAACAAGCGTAGCATGAGGGAAGAGAGTGGAATGGCAATTGTTGTATGACGCTTGGGTTGGGAATCATACAGTCTGTGGGCTGCTTGTGCTACACAGCCACTTTTGCAGAGTCCGAACTCTCCTGAACCCCTCCCCGATACATGCACCCATCGTGTATGTATGTGTGTGCATGTATGATGTGTTTTGCAAAAATCAGAGGCCATTTCTGCGCTATACTGTTATAGTGCTATTACTCTACTTTCAACATCCTAAGGAATCCTGGGGCTTGCAGTTGAGGGAGGGGCCTTTAGAATTCTCAGCCAGAGAGCCCTTTGGCCTCAGAAAACTACAAACCCCAGAATTCCATGGGGTGTTGAAAGTGGAATAATGGCACTATAACGGTGTAGTACGGAAATGGGCTATGTTGTAATACTCCTGGAGGAGGGCTTCCTCTATGTTTTGCTAATAACTAAGGGACAATAGGAACTCTGAGGTTGCAAAAAGGACGTTATGGACCACGTGATCCCACGTGTACTACAGGGGTCCTGGTCTATAGGTGTCCCCTAAATGGATCCACAATGTCTTAAAGCTCTCTGAGTAACAGGTACCTTATGTTCTCTATGGTATGTTCTCTATGAGACTTCAGCTGGAATGCTGTGTCCAGTTCTGGGCATCACCATTCATGAAAGACATTGACAAGCTGGAAAGTGTCCAGAGGAGGGCAAGATCCGGAAACCATGAAGCCCTATGAGGAGAGATTTAGAGAGCTGGGTGTGTTTAGCCTGGAGAAGAGAAGGTTAAGAGGTGACATGATAACCATGTTTAAATATTTGAATGGCTATATGGAGAATGGAGCAAGCTTGTCTTCTGCTGCTCCAGAAACTAGGACACAGAGCAATGGCTTCAAATTTCAGAGAAAAAGATCCCACCTAAACATTATGAATATAGCAATAGCAATAGCAGTTACATTTCTATACCGCTTATCAGTGCAAAACACTTCCTAAGTGGTTTACAACGCTTTTCTTAGCTAATTGCCCCCAACAAGCTGGGTACTCATTTTACTGACTACGGAAGGATGGAAGGCTGAGTCGACCCGGAGCCCTGCGGGATTGAACCCCCAACGTTGTGGCTGCAGTACTGGCTTTTAACTACTGTACCACCAGGGCCCTTCCTGATGGTAAGAACAGTTCAACAGTGGAACACGCTGCCTTAGAGTGTGGTGGAGTCTCCTTCTTTGGGAGTTTTTAAACAGAGGCTGGACGGACATCTGTTGAGAGTGCTTTGATTGTGTAACCCTTCACGGGATTGGGCTGGATGACCCTTGTAGTCCCTTCCGTCTCTATGATTCTATGACTGCTTGGCTGACCTTAACAATGAGTGGGGCTTTTCCTGTGGTAGCCCCTCTTTTTTCAGAACATCCCAACTAAAGTTTGTGTAGGCAGAGGCTTTCTTGTGCGGCAGGATTTCAAGGAAACATAAGATTTTCCCTGCCATTGGGTTAAACCCCTGATGTTCTGGTTCTTTTGTTCAATCTGTTTTGATCACTTCCTCACTCTTCTCCTTTCATCAGTTGGTTTTAAGTTGTATTTTTCAGACTTTCTCTAGAGAGGGAAAGCCATGTTAGTCTGTCGCAGCAAGAGCAGCAAAGAGACTGTGGGTCACCTGCTCGTATGATTTGCATAAGACCTTTTTTAAAAAAATTATTATTCTGAATTGTTACTGCAAATCTCAATACCCAGAAAGATTCTAGAGCAGGTCATTAAACAGTCAGTTTGTAATTACTTAGAAAGCAATGCCATGATCACTAAAAGTCAACATGGGTTTCTGAAAAACAAGTCATGCCAGACAAATCTTCTCTCTTTTTATGATAGAGTTACAAGCTTGATAGATTAAGGGAATGCTGTGGATGTAGCATGTCTTGATTTCAGTAAGGCCTTTGGCAAAGTTCCCCATGATATTCTTGCGGAGAAGCTGGTAAAATGTGGGCTGGACAGGGCTACTGTTAGGTGAATTGGCAATTGGTTGACCGACTGAACCCAAAGGGTACTCACCAGTGGCTGCTTTTCATCCTGGTTAGAGGTGACTAGCGGGGTGCCACAGGGTTCTGTCCTGGGCCCAGGGCTATTCAACATCTTCATCAATGACTCGGATGAAGGTGTGGAGGACATGCTGATCAAATTTGCAGATGACGCCAAATTGGGAGGGGTTGCTAATAGGATCAAATTTCAAAATGATCTTGACAGATTGGAGAGCTGGGCCGAAGCTAACAAAGTGAATTTCAACAGAGAGAAATGTAAGGTCCTGCACTCAGATAGAAAAAATGGAATGCATAAATATAGGATGGGGGACACGTGGCTGGATAACAGTACATGTGAAAGTGATCTAGGAGACTTGGTGGACCACAAGCTGAACATGAGTCAGCAGTGTGATGTGGCAGCCAAGAAAGCCAATGCGATTCTTGGTTGCATCAATAGGAGTATGGTGTTTAGATCGAGGGAGGTAATGGTACCACTCTATTCTGCTTTGGTTAGACCTCACCTGGAATCCCGTGTCCAGTTCTGGGCACCTCATTTCAAGAAGGATATTGACAAGCTGGAGCGTATGCAGAGGAGGATGGCCAAAATGGTGAAGGGTCTGGAAGCAAAGCCCTATGAGAAGCAACTTAGGGAGCTGAGTATATTCAGTCTGTAGAAGAGAAAGTTAAGAGGGGACATGATAGCCATGTTTAAACCTTTGAAGGGATGTCATGTCAAGGAGGGATTGAGCTTGTTTTCTGCTGGGACTAGGACAAGGAGCAATGGATTCAAACTACAGAAAAAGAGATTCCACTTAAACGTCAGGAAGAACTTCCTGATGGTCAGGGCTGTTTAGCAGTGGAATATGCTACCTCGGAGAGTGGTGAACTCTCCTTCTTTGGAGGTTTTTAAGCAGAGGCTGGCTGGCCATCTGTCAGGAGTGCTTTGATGTGGGTTCCTGCATGATAGTGGGTGGGACTGGATGGCTCCTGTGGTCTCTTCCAACTCTATGATTCTGTAATTCTATGAAACTGCTATAGCGGAAAGAAGGCAGTTTGTAAACATACAGTAGGAACAAGGACCTGTTTCCGAGAACTTTTGTTCTCCTGAAACGTCCTTCCTTTATCTATACCAGCATCCTCGATTGCTTGGGTGCACCTGGTCAGCCCTCTCCTGGTCTAGCTGACTCTGGCTAGGGACAGAAGTTGAAGGGGTGTGTGTTGGACCACAACTTCCAGAATCTGGGAGGGAGGCGATTCTGGGAGCTGTAGCCCCCCCCCAAGGAACATTTCAAGCTGCTGGCTAGGGGCTCTTAGAAATTCCCCTGAGGTTGATGGGAAGGTGCAGGAACCGAGACTGAAGGAGATTTATGAGCTCCAGATGTTGCCTGCAGCAGTCGCTGTACAAATTTTCCTGCAGATAAGAGAGGGGCCTGGGGTGTGTGAGAGGTCTTTAGACGTGCCTGGGAAAAGGACCAGCCCAGCTTCCTATTCTCGGAGGGAGCCGCGCGCTTGGGGTGGGGTGGCCAGAGAGGGGGCTCCGCCCGCCTCACTGGCAGCCCAAGCCTTGGGACGTGCTGCGTGCCACAGACCTCGGGGCCTTTGTGCAACCAGACAGGACAACAATGGGAGGGAGTCCTGCGAGCAAAGGAAAAGAAGGGGACATGCGTTTCTGAGAAAAGCGTGCGCATGAACTGATACCAGTTCGCTGAACAGTCTCGTCTGTCGGAAAGCACAGTCTGTGCCTGGAAGGTGGGTCAGTCTGGGAACCGGGAGATGGAGGTGAGAATGATCTACCTCACGTAGGACAGTGTGCTGACCAGAGGAATTTGCATTGCTGCTTCCATGGACATATGCTCATACTTGAAATGTGCATCCAAGCACCTGCACTAGGATGCTCAGGCTGTTGTTGTTTCCCTGATACTCTGCAGGAGACCGCTGAGTGTTAAGCAGCGGTGGAGGTTGGTGGCTCCCATCTCAATGGGTGGGGAAATTTGTGTCCCTTCAACTAATTTCCCACTTATGGTGACCTTAAGGCAAACCTGTCATGGGGTTTTCTGGGGCTGAGAGGGTGTGATTCACCCAAGGTCACCCAGTGGGGTTTCCATGGCTGAGCAGGGAATCAAATGCTGGTCTCCAGGGTCATAATCCAATGCTCAAACCAATATACTGCTGGCTCTGGGGAGGAAGCTATCCTGTGTTTTAATCTGAACTTTAAAAACCCTGTCCAAGGTGCTGAACTTCTTTGGGATTCCGCACCTTGGAAGGCCCCTTAATAATCAGATTAAAACCTGAAGTGGATTTGCTGCCTCACGGACAAGCTACCAGCTCCCAATGGAAAGTGGTATGGTTCCACAACAAAATATTGCATGCACTAGGGATAAGGTCTGCACACCTGTGCTAGGGTTTTTGAGCATTACACTTTCACACTGCACAGTTATAGCACTTTGATGCCTCTTTAACTGCCATGGCTGCATCCAACAGAATCCTAGGATCTGTAGTTTGGTTAGATACCTCTGGTTGTTGTTGTTGTTTTTGTGTGCCTTCAAATTGTTTTCTGGCTTGTGGCGACCCTAAGAAGAACCTATCGGGGAGGGGGCGGTTTCTTGGAAAGATTTGATTTGATTTGCCTTTGCTTTCCTCCAAGTGTGACTTGCCAAAGGTCAACCAGTTGGTTTTCATGGCTGAACGGGGATTCGAACCCTGGTCTCCAGAGCTATAGCCCAGCACTCAAACTGCTCCACCGTGCTAGTCCTAGCATTATAGGTGGATGGAATCAGTCAAGAAAGATACAGCCTTGAGTCCAAAATTCTAACCACTTCATCACGGAGAAGTCTAAATACCTCACATAACTGCTGGTCCTGGGATTCCATGGGATGGTGCAATGGCAATTAAAGAGGTATCAAAGTGATTTAACCATGAAGAGTGGAAGAGGTGCTTGACTACAACCTCTGCGGGGATGGGAAAGCGGAGTTAGGAGCCTCCATAAACTGTGGTGTTCAAGGAACTGCATTCAACGGTAAGCGTGTCCCTGACAGGTGTGTTTGAGATGGCAGCCACCGGCCAATGCTGGACGGGGAGAGAGATCGTTGTGGTCCGACTGGTGCTTGGAAAGCTGCTTTCTGAAGCACAGAACTTCCCAGACAGTAAGGCTACTGGCGATGGCACCTGTGCAGTTTATTGATGTAAGAATTATTTGAAATATTGATACCCCACCCTCTATCTAAAGATATCAGGGTGGCATACAATTAAGCAACACAATCAGTTTAAAACAATGTGAACACCAAAAATGATTTTAGAAGGCCAAAAACATCTCAGACAAGTTAACAAGACTTTTTTTTTTTAAAAAAATGGCAGACTAAAATGCTCCAAACCAATTTAAAACCAGACACATGCGTGGATCTTTTAGGCACCCAAGGCTTTTGTATATTCAGGAAACCATAGACTACAGGTACAGTTCTGGAAGCTCCAGTCCCAAGTGTGACTTGGAGTCCAAAACACTGAAGAAAGCACTCATAGGCCATTTCCACAGTAGACTGTTATAGTGCTATTATTCCGCTTTCAACATCCTATGGAATCCTGGGGTTTGCAGTTTTGGAGGGGCCTCAAAGGCCCCCCCAAAACTGCAAACCCCAGGATTCCATAGGATGTTCAAAGTGGAATAATAGCACTATAACAGTCTAGTGCAGAAACGGCAATAGAATCGTAGAGCTGGAAGTGATTCCAAAGGCCATCTAGTCCAACCCCCTGCCAGTGTAGGAAATTCACATGAGCACCCCTAACAGGTGGCTATCCAGCCTCTGCTCCAACATTCCAGAGTTGTTCCCCCTCCAAAGCCAAAGCATGTTTGGTCTTGCCTCATAACCAGAATGGCAACTGCCTGGGTGTCCTAAATGTGCTGGGCCAGGCAAAGAAAAGACAGTCCAAGAAATTATTCATCACTAGAAGCCACCCAACCACAGTAGCCCCATCTGCCTTGCAGATGATGTCATTTCAGAGAAATCTAAGCCACTCCATGTCTGCCCATGCCAGGGGTAATACCACTGAACACCAGGGCCGTGCAGGTCCTATTGCTTGGCCAAAAAAGGAAGGACTCTGAGCACAGCCAAGAAGAACACATTTTGCACTCAGAGTGACTGCTGGGGCTGCCTGGTAGTCCTGGCTGAACCTGGAGTCCTTTTGTTTTAGATTTTCAGAAGCTTTGTACTAGCTCACTTCCCAAAGAAGATAGTTTCAAGTAATGATATAAAGGACAGAGATCTGAAGTGAGGGTTCAGGTGCTGGAGAACTCACTGTGTTTATAGGGGATTATGGTGGTAGTGCTACTGGCTGGGGTGGAATCCAGGCTTCTGTGTGCTGCCCTCTTGCTCTCCAACAGAACAGCAGGAGTGGTTCCATGAACACCCAGCCAGCAAACATATGTGAGACAGCCCAGTCCAGCTGTGCACGTACATACGTGGCTTCTGTATCTTAATACTGCATGCCAATCGCTTTAGCTTATGCAAGGAGGGGAGGAGAAGAGACCCTCGGCAAGCAGAATGGCACATCTGCACAAAAGAAAATACAATCAGACTTCTGATGCAAAGCAGGGACTTCTGTGCTCTTATGACTGCAAAGATGATCCCTTGCTGCAGGGTCCTCTTCTTCTAGCCTGAGCTATGGGCATCTCTGAGGAAGAAATTCCAGATGACAGGGACCTGCTTTTCTCACAACCAAGCTTTCTCACCCTGGACCCTGTCATTGGCAGAGCTAGGGCTCCACAGCTGCACAGCAATGATGCAACTCACAGCGTGTGTCCCCAGCTGTTGTGCTTGCCAAGCAAAATCCCTTTGCCTTTCAGGCCTCTGAGGACTGGTATGCAAGTCCTGGTAGGTGCCCAGCTGTGCCAACCCTTGGTGTCAGTGCTAGAAACCTTCTTGTCTGACCCCTTTTGCAAAGAAACCCCCCAGGGCTAAATGATCTGGGTGGATGAATGATGGTTGTCTTCAGACAGGATTTTGATCAAATTGTTGACCACCTTGGTTGTGTAGTTTTTAACAACAACAACAATAACAACAACAACAATAATAATAATTTCTCACCAATGTCTCCTTAAGGATCAAGGTGGGGAACAGCAACAAATTAGGCACATAATGTATTGGTATTCGTACAAAACCAATACATATTAAAAACAGTCAATACATAACTTTAAAATTCCTAATTTGGCAATCATTTGGATAGATGTTCTCATTGAAAATTATTTTCTTTTATTACTGTTTTTTCCATTTAGTATAACAGGAAGGGAATTTGTAAGTCTTGGCAGGGCTTATCAGCTGTCTCCAAATGGTTCAGTGGATAAATATCAGTAAATCAAATATTTCCAACTTTAGGATGTAACATCATCTTTTATTTCTGGCAGCTGATGGCTTTTATATCATGGGGTGAGGGTGTCAATTCACTCTGTTTTTTGGTCTCAACTTTAAAGGAACCTGTCCAAAGTGTTGAATCCTACTCCATATCATCCATCCATCCATCTGTCTGTCTGCTTAGAATATTTATACCCTGCTATTCAACCACAAAGGTTCTCAGAGTGGCTTACAAATTACTAATTTGATAGTTCTCTGCCCTCAAGCTTGCAGCCTAAATAGGACTCAATACACAAGGGCCATTTCCACACTAGACTATAATAGCGCTATTATTATACTTTCAACATCCTATAGAATCCTCGGGTTTGTAGTTTAGGGAGGGGCCTTTGAGGCCCATCTCTAAACTGAAAACCCCAGGATTCCATAGGATGTTGAAAGTGGAATAATAGCATTATAACAGTCTAGTGCAGAAATGGCCAAGGAAAGGGGAATGACAATTGAGGAGGAGATTAAATCTAGCAGATGCTTTAGCATTTCTGACGTCCTCCTACTAGTATTGCCTATTTGTTTATACTCTTTGGTGATTCCTCCCTTCTTTTTTTACATATCTCTTTTAAATGTTACCTTACTTGACAGTTCTTTATATGTCCACCCTTGTCTTTAGACATCTTTTTAAAGATACTTTATTGTCCTGCTCCGTAAAAATCAAACTCCTGTATTTAAATATTAAGATCTTCCCTGTTGTTATTCTGGAAAATCTGGACTAGTATACCGCAAAACCAAACAGCTCTGGTCTGTAAGAAGAACAGTACTTCATGACTATTCCATCTGGTTTCTGCTCTTCCTGAATAGTGAGAAAGTCCACCCAGTTAACCATAGACATTAAAGGCACTGAACACACAGTACACAATACAACAATTACAGTAACACAACCCAGATTGCTCTGGATTGTGTTACTATAATTGTTGTATTGTGTACTCAGTGCCTTTAAAGTCTACGGTTAACTGTGTAGTATAGTTGTTAACAACAGAGTAAATTCATTTCTATAGTGTTAATATTGGTACTTTATATACATTAATACACAGGCTTGCCTTGTTTTGGCAGAATCTGAGGCCATAACAAACTGGTTAGTGTTGAGATTGCTGCAATACTTTGTACCTATGCATGTGGGTCATCTCCTGGCTCATGACATGCAAGAGGCCATTATTGCTAATGTTTTGAATGTTGTACTATCATTTCCCAGCTAGTATTCTGCAGCCAACTTCAGTTGTTAGGTCTCAGAGAAAGATAAAGTTGGATGGGACTGCCAGGGCCATCTCGTCCAACCCTCTATCATGCAAGAACACAATTAAAAGACTTCCAAGAGATGGCCATCCAATCACTGCCCCTTTCCGCACTAGAGTGTTACAGCACTATGATTCCACTTTCAACATCCTATGGAATCCTGGGGTTTGCAGTTTCGGGAGGGGCCAGCCGGCCCCTCCCGAAACTGCAAACCCCAGGATTCCATAGGATGTTGAAAGTGGAATCATAGCTCTGTAACACTCTAGTGTGGAAAGGGCTTTTGTTTAAAGACTTTCACAGAAAGAAAGTCCATCACCCTCTGAATCCGTCTGTTCTTGTGTTGAACAGCTCTTACAGTTAAGAAGTTCTTGCTAATGTTTAGATGCAATCTCTTTTCTTATAATCTGAATGTATTGGTTTGTGTCCTAGTTTCTGGAGCAGCAGAAAATAAGCTTGCAACACCTTCTACATATGTGTGTATGTGCTTTTAAGTTGCCTGTTGACATATGACAACCTCACTAATTTCTTTGGGTTTTCTTAGGCAAGGAATACCTAGTGGTGGTTTTGCCAGTTCCTTCCCCTGAAATATAGCCTAGAGTATCTGGCACTCATTGACAGTCTCCCACTCAAGTACTAACTAGGGTTGACCCTGCTTAGTTTTCCGGATCAGACAGTATCCAGTGTCTTTAGTGTGTTAAGTCCCTCATTCTTCTACATGATATCTTTTCAGATATTAGGTTTCACGGGTTAATGCAAAAATATGCAGCAGATTCCACAAGTGCATGTTTGCCATCCTGGTATGTGTGTATGTGCCTTTAAGTCACCTGTTGATTTACAGCGACTCCACGCATTTAATAGGATTTGCTTAGGCAAGGAATACTCAGATGTGGTTTTGCTAGTTCCTTTCTCTCACAATAGAGCCTGCAGCACTTGGTATTCATTGACGGTCTCCCATCCAAGACCTTGCAAGTAACATATTGCCCTGGGGTCTGCTTGGAAAGGAGTCGCTGTGGTGTAGTGGTCAGAGCATTGGAACAGGATTCTGGAATACTATAGCTTGAATCGCTGCCCAGCCATGGAAACCCACTGGGGGGGGCCTTGGGTAAGGCACACTCTCTCAGCCTGAGAAGAAGGCCGTGGCAACCCTCCTCTGAACACATCTTGTTGAGCAAACCCAGTGATAAATATGCCTTAGGGTTGCTGTAATTCAGAAATGATTTGGAGGCACGCGACAATAACTGCGCAGAGAGAAAATGCTACCAGGTCACCTTGGGGCTGTGATACTTCAGTTGTTCACTTTCTCCAGTGGGTAAGCAGCCTGACAGAGCTGAAGACAAAATGTACAAGGGCAACTCCAGAAGTTGCCATCAGTTCTGCCTATTTTAGTAGCACGCACCAAACAGTTTGCAAAGATGCAGGTGGTTCACAACGCTCAACGCGAATGAGGCTGGGCGTGTGCTGCCTGATGTGGATCTTGTTGAAACTGGTGGAAATAACTATTTGAGCTTCCAGTAGGCCTAATGTCGGTTTGCAAGATCGCAAATGCCTACCTAAAATATTCCTGAGAGATACTCCCACTTCCTGCTGGCAAGTACTTATTGCGCTTTGCATTGCTGATTTACTACAAGGAGCCAAGTGGGTTAAGTGTGGCTGCAAAAATAAAATAACATAAATTTAAATGTAAAAAAATGAAAAAAAAAAAAAGGCAAAGCAAAAAACTGTTCCCCAGCTCTGTTGCCAAGCAAATCTGCCTGATTTTTGGCTTGGTTTGGCTGACTTTCTGTCGGTTTTAGCGACTGAAAGAGATACGGTGGAGGAATTTTTCCTCGTTCTTTGATATTCCTTTGATGGAGTGGACTTTCCTTCACTAAAAGTTTGAAAACGTGATTGACAAGAACTTATTATAGCACAGACGCCCTCAGCGGAGGGGGGACGCTGCATCTTTGGAGGTCTTCAGACAGAGGACGGATGGGCATCTGTGGTAGGCCTGGGAAGCAGGCTGACCTTAGCAACAGATCGCTAGGGGACCCAGAGGGTAAGGGAGGAGCCGAGCTTTCTGGGAAGGAGCTCTATATAAGGGCAAGACCTGCATTTTTGAGATTCAGATTCCTTCTGGGAGAGCGAGGGGTTCGGTGAATGAGAATTTGTTTTCCTTAGAGGCCTAGTGAGAGGGAGAGGAAAGACCAAATTATTCCCGAGTGGGTTAGAAAGTGAAACCCCAATTTAAGGGTTAGGACTTTGAGCCAGGGAAGCCAGAGGTCTGCGTGGGTTTGAAAACCTTATACCTAAATACTGAGTTGAGCTGAGAAGTTTGGTTAGACATTTTGGAAATTCTAGTTTGCCCGTATATACTTATAAACCCCAATACCTTTTCCCTGCTTGTTATGTTGATGAAGATAGCATTCTATGTCTATAATTTCTGACTCAACTGAGTACTTTTCTTCATTTATAAGGGTATAAATATACACTACCAAAGATATTCAAATCCTATTGAGTAATACCAGAAGGGCTTTATTCCTTTTCTGCTTGGGTAGTGGATTTAGGGAGGAAAGCAGGACTGAATAAGAATGGCAGAGGGTGGCAAGGTGATACTAGAGTGAGTGGGAAGGCAGCTACCACTCCCAGGCCATTTCCGTATTGCACTCTTATAGCGCAATTATTCCACTTTCAACATCCTATGGAATTCTGGGGTTTGTAGTTCAGGGAGAGGTTTTTAAGGAGGTTTTTAAGCAGGGGCCGGATGGCCATCTGTCGGGAGTGCTTTGAGGGTGTTCCTGCATGGTAGGAGGTTGGACCGGATGGCCCGTGTGGTCTCTTCCAACTCTACATTTCTGTGATTCTATGATTCTATAAGAGGAATTTAGAATTCTCAGCCAGAGAGCTCTCTGGCCTCAGTAAACTACAAACCCCAGAATTCCACAGGAGGTTGAAAGTGGAATAATAGCACTATAACAGCCTAGTGCGGAAATGGCATGTAAAGAGAAAAGCAGGCCTGGCCTCACCCCTCCTTCCTCCACAGCATCTTTCTGGAGCGCTGTAGTTGCGTATTCCTGATCATGTATTTCCCTTCTAGCTCTAAGATTCTATGGTTCTACAAGAGGAATCAAATCAGATCTTAGCCCTATTTCCTTCATTTTCTTTCCCCCGTGGCCAACAGGTTGCCACCTTGACCTCACTCTGATGTTGCTCAGTCACACGTCCCTAACACAGCTATCTTCTTGAAACGTATGAGGTATGCCATCGCAGTGAATTTTCTGTGTTGTCAAAGGCTTGGGAGAGAGCCAGCGTGATGTAGTCGTTTGAGCCTATGACCCTCGAGATCAGGGTTCAATTTTCCACTTGGCCATAGAAACCCACTGGATGACCTTGGGCACAGCACAATCTCTCACCACCAGCAAACTCTGTGATAGGTTCTCCTTAGGGTTGCCATAGGTCGGAAATGACTCGAAGGCATAAGATACCAACAACAAAGGCTTGGGCTAGATTACTTTTGGAACTCCTTCCAGCTGTCTGAGTCTTTGACAACAAGGTTCACATACTTGAAGGGGCAAGACTGAGCCAGTGCGCGCTTTAAAAATGTTACAACTGGAAAATCCTAGACTCTCAGCTGGAATCCTGAACCCTTTGAGAAATGGATGCTTGAACTGTCCCTGCAAAGATTGAGGGGGCGGACTGCCATCTCTGTAGCATCTCTGTGAAGTCGCCTACCAAATCGAGTCACCCACAGTCATTTTTACACTAGTTGTTTTGTCCATATATATACTTTTGTTAACTATTTGTGGCCAAGAAGGAAATAAAACGAGGGAGGGGAGAATTAGTAAGTTTCCTGTACCTGCTTGCCTGGAGACAATGATTGCTATCAACTGCAGATACATTGGATATGAGAAGCAGTACATTTTTTTTAGCTTCCAGGATTCTACTGTGCTGTTCAATGTGGGATGGATTTTGTTTGTAAGTTGCTTTTCTAAAATTAAAAAGAAAAGGCTGAAAAACCTGGAACATATTAACCAGTACAGGCATACCTTAGTTAACCAATCACCTCCTTTCTACAAACTCTTTTTATCCCCACCCAGCCCCATCTTTCTTCCTGTCTAGCTGTAAGGCTTTTAGCAGCATTGGCATTGGGACAATGGGGAAGGAAGGCTGGAGAAACATAGCCCTGCAGTGCCAGGTTGCAGCAGCCTTTCTGCAGTAGACAAGACAAAAAAAGCCTGAGTTGGGAGCAAATGAGGTTCTACTCCAGGCAATCCTGCTGTGGGCACGTGTCTAGCAAAGTAAGCTGCATCTACCTCCACAATCCCTCAGTGAGCATACAGGAGCAGGAACGGAGAAAAAAGAGAAAACCAGATAACGAGCCTTCTTCACAAGCTAACTCCAACAAATTAAAAAGCATAGATGTCTACTCTTGGCCACCAAAATGTAAATAATAACAAAAGCGGTGGCTGGTGAAAGAAGCTGTCATCCCTGGATGGATGGCCATCCCGTCGGTTTCCATAGCTGAGTGGGGATTTGAACCTTGGTTTCCAGAGTTATAGTCCAGTGCTCGAACTGCTACACCCTGCTGCCTCTAGTAGGTGGATAGACGCAAGGAGGATACAGCCTTGAGTGTGCGAGGCCTGAGTTAAGACCTGGAGGTCTCTCACCCAAAGGGTTGCCGTAAGTCAGAGTTGACCTGACAGCAATTAACAACAACAAGAACTTCTCTCACCCCCCGCCACATCCTTACACAAGGTGGTAAGCTACGGTGGAGTTGTACTCCAAAACATCAGGGGTTCCCCACAGCTTCTTCAGCCAACAGGTGGGATTCTTCCCCCTCAGCTTTGCAATCCCAGGACAAGAGCCAACCAGAATGCTCTTTTCCAAATTCTAACGACTCTGGCTTGGGGAGGACTGGCACCAGGTTTTATCCCCCCACCACTTGCTGTCATGATGATGCTGTTCCTTAGAGTGTGCGTGAGCCTCTTGGTGGCACAATGAATTAATGTGGCATTACTTTTGCTCCCAATTAAACTGGGGTAGCCAGGTGGGTGGAGTGAGCTCCCATTCTAGTGTGCTGTTCTTCTGTACCTTCAAGTCATTTCTGATTCATAATATCCCTAAGATGGCCCTATCACAGGGTTTTCTTGGCAAGATTTGTTCAGAGGGCATTTGCTTTTGCCTCCCCCTGAAGCTGAGAGAGTGTGACTTACCCAAGATTACCCAGTGGGTTAGCATAGCCGAGCAGGGATTTGGACCCTGGTCTCCACAATCATAATTCAATGCTCAAACTACCACACCATGGTGGATCTTGCAATCTAAGGCCGCCAGGGTGAAAACTAGAGCGGGCTCCTCTACCTTTAACCGTAGTGAAGGAGAAGGAATTTCAACAGGCATTGCTTGTCATGCGACCAGGTAAGAGCCGGCACCTGCAGAAATGCCCTCTCCTACACCACCATGAAAGGGACAGGCACCCTCTCCAGTTTTCACTGTGGCAACTCTGGCCATTTCCGCCCTACACTGTTATAGTGCTATTATCCCACTTTCAGCACCCTGTGAAGTTCTGGGGTTTGTAATTTATTGAGGCCAAAGAGCTCTCTGCCTGAGAATTCTAAAGGCCCCTCCTTAAACCCCAGGACTCCATGGGATGTGGAAAGGGAAATAACACCACTAGAACCGTGCGGTGCCGAAATAGCCTCCGTCTTACTGTCTTCCATTGGGAAGCCAGGAACCAGGGCGAGGCTTCGCGCTCCGCCGTCTTTTGACCCCTGCCGCGGCCCGTAGAACTCCCTCCCTGACCCGGAAGGAGAGGAAGGCAGGAAGTGGGGACTTCTGAGAAGCCGCTGTTGATGCGAGTGAGGAGCTCAGGTGAGTCGCTGGAGACGCTTCCCCCTCCGAGGTGCCTGGGATGGCGAGCGGGGTCGTGGGTAGGCGAGTTGCTTTCATCGGGAGCCCGGCAGCGGGGCGTCCCTGGAGCCAGGGAGGGGTAGCGCGAGGCACCGGGCGGAAGCGCCCGGTGCCTCGGGCTACCCCTCCCTGGCTCCAGGGACGCCCCGCTGCCGGGCTCCCGAGAGGGGGACCCGCCTGGGGCATTTCCTCGCCTCCTACCCCAACCCCGACTTCCACACCAAGAAGCAACCAGATTTGCTATAATTTCCTGGTCCCTCTTCATTTAAGGGGAAATACACTCAGCCCTCCACATTTGCGGGTTTCCCTTTTGCGGATCTGATTACTCACGGACTCTTTGCTGTCACCTCTGCTGCCTCCCTCTGCCTTTTTTTTTAATAGGGACTGCAAGCCTCGTGAGGCTGAGAAACTGCAAACGGGGCTTGTAAGTCCCCCCTAAAAATGGTGTGAGGCAGCAGTGGAGGTGGCAGGAAGCCCCCCCAGCCCCCCACTTCCGCCTTGTGAGAGAACCCTGGTGCCTCAGAGGAATCCATGGTGGGTTGAATAGGGTGATTATGCTTTTTTTTTTTCCTTCCGTGTTAAATATAGTTAGGGAGAGGCTAGAGTTATTCACGATTTTCTCACTTTCACGGGGGTCCTGTGCCCCTAACCCTAGCGGATGTGGAGGGATGACTGTAATACCAACTGCTGCAGACGATATTTCAGAGGAAGGAACAGGTACAAACCTTTTCTGAGTGTTCTTTGTCTAAGAAAATAGCAATGGCATATATATTTGTATACCGCGTATCAGCTAAGTGCTCTCGAAGCCGTTAACAATGCGTTAGCTAATTGCCCCCAAGAAGCTGGGTACTCATTTTACCGACCTGCAGAAGGATGGAAGGCTGGAGCCTGGCGGGATCGAACTCACAATCTTGTAGCTGAAGTACCAGCATTTAGCCACTGTGCTGTTTGAGGTTCGTGGGCTTGTGCCAGCAATGGGAGGGAAACATCCCTAAAAGGCTAAATTTAAACAGTCCAGCAGAGAGAGAAAAATATTGTCTAGTGCTTTAAAAGGTGGAGCACGTGGGGTGGTTGGATAGCTTGGCAGGGACTGATCCTGGTGGCCCTTCAGTAAATTAGGGTGCTCCACTCCCCACTGCTTTTGCTGAGGTGCTTACAAGGTGCTTGGATGAACCTTTATGCACATGTACAGTAATTTGAGTACGCACAGTCCTCCCACCACTCTTTCTCCACACCCAGTAACTAATAGTGTAGCTAAATAATTTTGCTTTATAGTAGTTATTTTACAAGAAGTATAGTTATCTGGAAATTCAGACCTGTATACTATTGGTAGCCCAAACTAAGGTGAGTCCATTGAAACAATTGGGTTATTGTATTTATTGATAAATGAGATGTATGTAAATACTGAATTACAATTCAACAATTGATTCAGTGTGCTTGCTTTAGTTGAGACTATTGACAGAATTCAGGACTAAATATTCTGTTAAGTGTTTATTAAAGGGGAACTATTAGGTCAATTCCAGGACTTTGTCCTGCTTTTGAGAATGCTAGTGCAGGTTACATAACTGCAAGGTGCAAAAATGAATTGTTTGCAGTATATGATTATACAGTAGGGATGGGCAAAAACTGGTAGTGGAGCACATGTTTTACCCACAGGAAATCCCAGGTTAAGTCACTGGCATCTGAAATTGTCTATGTGTGTATGAGCCTTCAATCACGTATGTACTTTTGGTAACCCCATAAATTCCTGAAGGTTTTCTTAGGCAAGGAATGCGCAGAGGTGGTTTTGTCAGTTACTTCCTCTGCAATATAGCCTACAGTACCTGGAATTTATTGGCTGACCCTGCTTAGTTTCCAAGATCAGTCAGGATCTGATGCCTTTTTAGCATATTTAGGCCCTAGCAGGGCTGGAAAAGTTCCCACCTGAGAACTTGGAGAGCTGCTACTGGTAAGTGGGAACAGTACTTGGCTTGATGGAACAAGGCTGTGGTATGAGTTATGAGTGTGTGTATGGTGCATTAGGACAGGGATTTTGAAGTGAAAATGATGGCAAGGGAAATAAATAAGAGTGCTCTTAATTTCCTACATTTCTTTCATGCCTAAAGGTTTTGGTGTCTCATACTGTTGTGTTATAAACAGTTTAAAGCAAACAGTTGTATAGAACATGGGTGGAATTGATGGTAACTTCTTCAGTGATTTGCTCCAGAGCAGCCACTCTAACATGCTGAATCTTTGCCTTCTCCTCCTTCCTTGGGTATGCTTGCATGTAATTTCTTGTGGGTTCTTACTGCCTAGTTCTGGCTGCTAGGTTTCCAGCAAGATGTAGCTCTGTCCTACTACTGGATTAACAGTGCTTTACTGTACCTTAATGTCAACTTATATCTGTGTGAAATAATAGTGTATTCTTTTCTTTGTATGTGTATTTTTGTCTTCTGTTCCCCTCTTTTCCTTTCTTTAACTGTCCTTTGTTGAATGATAAATTTTAAGTTCTTTTGTAGCAGTGATGCGTCTTACTGTACTTCTTTATGGAGCAGACAGTAAAGTTTCCAACTGGATAGTGGGGCTTGGTAAGGTTGGCTTTGTTTTTCATTTCGTGCCTTCTGTCACTTATGTCGTTCATTGCAAGGGTATTCAGTGGGTTGATGGGAGCTATGGGGGGGGAGGTAAGACATACCTTGCAGATATTTTTTCATTTCCACATTGTCCTTAGTGTGCTTACTGATTGGAACAAATGAGTCAAAAGATGTGTACTAGTCAGCCTCCTCTAGTCAAGGTATGTTGTATGCTTCTTTGTTAATTTATAGATGATTGGGATGTTCCCAGAGAAGTGAAAATGTCAGAACTGCCATTGGAGATCAGACGAAAATTTCCATCTGGTCTAGTGTTTGTTTTCAGTAGATGTCAGCTAGATACTAATAGAGAAGCAGATTAGGGAGGTGTAGGTTTGTTTGCCTGTGGCACCTGGAATTTTAAGATGAGCTGCTTTTGTGCACAGAGGTTCAATTTTTAGTGAGTGATGAAGCTCACTGAGTTTAAAAAAAACATTTTGTGGAGATATCTTGCAACTTCTAGTCAAAAGTCTGTTGTAGTGGCTTTCTGTGTTTGGAAGAATTTTAACACTCACATACCTCAATCAGGGGTTTTTACCTCACCCATTTTCTCAGTCACCAGGGACTGCCACAATATGAAGCATGATGTTGGGTGGAGTGGCACTACTTTGTTGTTGCTGTTTGCTTTCAAGTCATTTCCTACCACTGCATAAATATTCTTTTTGACAATACTTAATTGTCTTGGGTGTGACAATGAGCCAGAGGTATTTTTCCTTTGCTTTTATATGGAGACACTTTGAGGACTATTTCTGGAGTTGCAAAGACTCCCCCCCACTTGTCAAATAGGAGTGGGAAGATGCGAATCTCCAGATGTTTTTTGACCTACAAGTCCCAGAAGCCATAGCTAGCATAGCCAATACTGAGGCATTATGTGACTTGTATTACATTTGCTGGCATGCCAGTAGTTATGTTCGGCTTGGGAGGGCCTGAGGTATGTTGGGCAGGGTAACATTTGATCCCATTTGCTTATATGATCACTTACCGGGATTGGGATTCCCACCCACGTCTTGCTATATGCAAATACATGATTGGTCATTGGGTGGCTTTAGATGTGCCAGGCGTTGGCAAGCACCTGCCCTGTAATCTGTTTTGAAGTCTTTCTGCATTCCACAGATTGCAAAAACAAGTTGGACAATGGATCTCCATAGTGGGACTAGCCCCAATCTTAAAATCCGAAGGGCTACATGAGTAAGGAGCTGCACTGTCATCCACCTTACATTCCTGTGGCTTGTTGTTCAAAATTCCTTTCACCTCTAATTTGCCTGTCAGTGCTGGGCTGAGGGTGAAAAGAATGTTTGGACCTCCTATGTGAGGCCTGTCTCTTCTAATCCATGTGCCTCTCTTCGGGTTAAAAGCGGGACCTCCTTGAGTTCATATGCAGTGTAACAGTGGCAGCCACATTTCTTTAATAAGATTTTGTGCACTTTAATAATCATTTATACACACACACAGGATGTTTCCCCACAGCTAGTAGCAGCTGTGGTGATTATTTGAAGGCTAAGTTCATGCATTTATATTGAAGAATAACTGCTATAATAATGATTTAATCAGAGTTACAAATTCTATGTGAGGTGTTCAAATTGTCATCCCTTGTAGCAATGCGCTCTTTGCATTGGCTAAGCACAGAGTTGCAAGCCTTACTAAAGTTTCTCTTACAATACTGCAACACTTCTCAACTGTTGGAATGTTTAATACTGTTAAGGGTATGCACATTTTTTGAAAAAAAAATGCAAAAAAAGCCGAACAAACAATTATCCAGCGTTGTACGCTGTTAAGCGTATACAGTCAGCCATCCACATTTGCTAGAATTGGGGGTGCAGGACCCTTGCAAAAGTGCAAAAATCACAAGTATCAAAGTGTGTGTGTGTCCGTGTCCATGGGAAGGGGGCCAAGGCATGGTGAGGGGGAATGGGCATCCGGGGTTGAAAACAGGTCAGGAAAAGGAGAGGGAAAGGGGGGTGGGTCTGTATGGTGGCCCTATACTTCCTCTCTCTCGCCCATCTCTTTCCTTAGGGGTGTGTGTGGGGGGGGCACAGGAAGAAGGGAGAAGGTTTTCGGTGCTGAGAAATTGGGTTGTGATCTGTTCTTAGCTGGCCAGGCAGCAGTTGCTGGAGAAGAGAACCAGAGGTGGATTTTTAAAGGACCGCATGACTTGATTGGAGCTGTTTAGAGGGAAGATTCCCCTGGAAAAAAGTGCCTGAGGTGGGGGCGGGGAGGAGCTGGAGAAACTTACAAAATAATCAAACCCATGAAAATTAAATGTAGATGTAGAGGACTATCATGTGTAATATATATTGTTATTTTGTGCTTTCAAGTCAACTCTTAACTTCTTGTGACCACAGAGTTTTCTTGGTGAAATTTCTTTAGAGGATGATTATCATTGCCTTCCTCTGAGGATGAGAGAGTGTGACTTGACCAAAGTAAACCAGTGTGTTTCCAAGGCTGAGCAGAATTTGAACCCTGGTCTCTCATAGTCCAGCACTCAAACCACTACACTGGCTGTCGTACAATATATATCATGTGTAATATAGTACCCCTGATTAGTGCAGACATCTTATTAAAGGAATGTCACTGCCCTTGATTTTAAAATTGAAATCTTGTAATCCTTGCCTGCCGCTTTTGCTTCCCTTTCTCCCCTTATGTCTACACTGGATAGTAACATCCTTGGGGCAGGGAACTGTCTTCTGCCAAGTGCCATGTACAGTAATCATGTGGCTATATGACTGAATGATCACAGTGGTCCTTTATAGCAAACTGAGGAGCTATGCTTTCCTACTTTTGAGGGAATCTCCACCCTTCCTGTTAAAATCCTTGTAAATTATTCAGGGGAAAATAACTTAGTTATTTTTGGAGAGCCTGAGGGTGGACATGGTCAGGTTTTTGTTCAATGGTGGCTGCTTTAGTTTGGCTGCCTTTACTTAGGAGGAGAGTGAGCTGAAATGATTTGTGAAGGGCTGGGAGAAGAATATTGAGCCCAAATACCTCTCTCTCTGTCCTTCTCTGGAAAGTATCCAGTGCGTACTTCTCGGGTCATAAACTGGCCACTCTTGGATTACTCCTGCTCCCTTTAACATTGTGTGTCTTCTGATGTAATAAAACTACAGAACAAACTAAAGAACTACCAACACCAACAATCTCTTCCCTGTTTTTAAAAAAAATGAAAAGGAAGGCATGTAGCTCTGTGGGAGAAAGCCTGCCCAGCCATTCTGAGTTCAATCCCAGCATTTTAGTTAAGTATTATGTGCTTGAGATCCTGTGTGTACATCAGCCAAGATGCTTCATAGACATTCCCTGTAGCGGTGGTTAGACTGTTGGCCTGGGATTTGGGAGATCCGTGTTTAAATTCCCACACAGCTCAGAGGGTGGACCAGTCAGTCTTTCTCTCTCAGTCTGAACAACTGCACAAGCTTGTTGTGATGATGGGTGCAGGGGAGAAAGCCATGCATCTCATCTTGAGCTCATTAGAGAATAGGCAGGATAGAAAAGTAAATGATACCTATGTGCAAATAATTACAGAGAGGCATGGAACATTAACCACAAGCATAGCTGTTGTGTAGGAAATGCTTGGCTATAGAGAGTGTACAGAGTTTCTGGACAGGAGGTGTGATACACTCAAGGGATGCTAGAGGGATGAGGGAGCAGAGGATTGTCACCTGGATTTTTTTGCAGAGAACAGAACACAAGGCACTCAGGCAGATCATGTGTTCCCCGAACACAAGACAACCCACATCTCATATTGTCTTCAAAGGTTACATGGTCCTCCTTGGGGAGAAGATAACTCCGTACGTATAGGAGGCTATGTCATGAATACATTATTATGCCAGCATTCAAGCCCTGCACATGTGCATATAGGTGGACCCAAATTATAATACCAGATCCCCCCTTGGGGGTGTGAAAGATAATATTACAATGAAAGTTTAATAAAACTGTAGGTAACTGTAGTTCAGCTCTTGTGGTTGCTCCCCCTCCCATTTGTCCAGTCTGGGCTGCTCCAGACAGGGCGGACCACAAAGCTAACCACACTCAGCACCTACTTGTACCTGCTTCCCCATTTCTGCAAATTGGGAAATTGCTTTTCCATTGAACTAGCTTTCTGTTATTCCCAAGTTCTGCTTCTTTGCAAGCTTAGCTTGGTTTTTACCTTTTTCAAGCCTTGCCCTGTTGTTCATTTTATTAAAGCTCTTGGCCAGTTTCTGGACTTTGGGGTCTCTCAGGATGAAGAAGGGTGGAGGAAGGGCCCCATACAGGACCTAGAAATAGAGGTAGAGAAGTGAAGAGGAAGGACAGACTTAGGCAGTCAGATACTTGAGGAACTAGCCTCTTAATTCTTGCTCAGCCTTTTTGCCTGTATTAACTCACATTGTTCTGTTGCATCACTGTTTTGTTTGGAGAACATAAAATTGCTCTTCTGAATCCACATACACCTTACCTTTGCCCTCCTTTGATGACAGGTGATATTGGAACATGGAACCCCAAGGGGGTCCCCGAGGCACTTCTGTCCACATTTCCAAAGATGGCCCAAGCAAACCCTCAGTCCCTCAGAAAAATGCCTACGCCCGGCTCGTGCAGAAGCACCATAGCGGACGGTTCCGTTCCTACTTGAACCACATTGCTCAGAAGCTGCAACTAGAAGAAGGCACCCTAAATGACTCAGGGTCGGATGTTGAGCCATCCGTGAAAAGAGGCCTAATGAGAGAGGCTCTGCTGAAAAATGGGGTGAAGGCACCAGGCGGTTCGCCGGTCAGAATGATGCAGCCGGGCCAGCTGGAGGTGGGAAGGTCTGAGCGACTGAGTGGTGGTCGAGAGGAAGGTTTTGCCAGAAAGCAGCCCCGCCGTCAGAGAGATCCCAGTGCTGGCAAGGGAGGCAGTGGTGAGGATGTGGTGGTGGAAGAAGAGTATCCCATGTCTCCTAATCGCCATGGAGATTCAGCTGCCACCTTCAGAGCCAGGCTGGTTCAGGGCAGCCAAGGGATGTTGACCAGAACCGTTGTCTTTCAGCAAAGAACCTCCAGTTCTGGAGAACGGGACCGAGAAGAACTGTGGTGGAGCAAAGGTGGTGGCAGCAACTCTTCAGCCATCTTGGACAGAGCAGAAGGCTGCGCGTCTGGTGGACAGTTTGGCATGGATTTACCCACAACAAACACCAGGAAGGCTGGTGTCTTGTTGCCCAGCCAAACTCATGGTGAGAGCTGAGTGTCTTTGATATGATTGCGGTGGTTTATGGGAGTAGCCGAATATGATTTATGAATACCTTGGGTGGAATTATAATAAAATGAGTACAGCATTATTGATGGTTGTTCAGGAACTGGAGTTGTTTGCTTATCTAATACGAATAATGCCACTGCTACTGATGATACGAATAACTGACAGTTGAAGACTTGCTGCTGGTTTGAAAAGGAGATGAATTTGGTCCTAGGTCAAGAGGAATATGTTTCTAATATTTAAAAAAAGCTATTTCCCCAACTTGGTGCTTTCCAGATATGTTGGACTATATCTCCGATAATACCACAGCCAGCTATGTTTCTGTGAAACTACAGGAGTTGTAATGCACAATATCAAAAGTTAGTGACTTGTAGTATCTTTGCTTAGAAACTGTTCTTTGAGCCAAATCCTTAGGTGACCGCAATTTCTTATTTATTTATATTCATTATTTATTTATTTACATTTGAAGTTCATTATTTATTGAATTCAGTTAGCTGACCAATAGATTTATATCCTACCTTTCTCCAATATGGCACCCAAGCCAACTATTTCCACAGCCCTGACATTTTTTTTTTGCCTTTGTTTCTGATCTGCAGTGCTAGGCTTCCCCATCGGCAAGATCCCCATAGAGAACTTAACTCATCCATTATTGCAAGTCATGAGATCACTTCTTTTAAAACAAAGGCACACCCTGGTCTTACCTGGTCTGCTCAGAGCAAAGTGGGTGATTTGGCCCAGAAGGTGCTGTTTCTCTGGGGAAACATGAAGCGATGATGTAGAAGGAATGCTATTTGTTGCTGGCTATCTAATCTTGCTGTTGCATCCTTCTGTGCGACCTGAGATTGTTGATGTTTTTAAGCCATTCTAAGCCCTGTTTTCTAAGTCCTGGTGCAACTGCAGCATTTTTCAATGTAGTATAGCATTTATGAGACTGAGCCAAATCAGGAATTCTCAGTTTGAATCTTCCCTGTGCTTGTAAACTCATTAGGTAGCCTCAGACAAGACACACACTCTCAGTCTTGCCATCCACAAAATGAAAATAGTATTTATAGCAAGGGAAACCAAGCTTCACATTGATAACATCTGCTTTATTTTTATGCTAAAGTCAACAGGTGGTGGATTAGAGACGTAAAGTTTCTTAAAATTTTGTGACTGTGGTAACTTTTTTTTTTGTGGCGAGGAAGAGGGGAGGTAGACATTTTCAGAAATATTGAAAAAATGCTTTAAGTGCCTTTTACAGCTTGAAAGTCACTTTGTTATTTTAGGGACATAATATAAATTATGTCTTAATTTGGTGTGGCCAAAAGTTAGAGTGTTTGGAATATTAAAAATACAGTTTATTTAGACAATAGTTTATAAATGGAATTTACTTTTTAAACTTTCTAATTTTTTGTTACAAATGGGACTACAAAGTGCTGAACTGTAAAGAACACCTGAGCTCTTTGGCTTTGTTCATTTATGAGGAGCTGGGGGAAAAATGTGAAAAGAAAGAAATAATCAGCGTTAGCAAAACAAAGAAAGAAAATTTTTTCTTTTCCAGTCCTCTAAAGTGTCAAGTAAACATAAAATGCTCCTTTCCATTAAAAAAAAAAATGAGCAAAGAAAAGCAAGACCGGGAATTCAGTGATCTGATCCTGTACATAATAGTATCTAAAAATCCTCCTGTTACACTGCATTTAGGAGTAATTTTGAGGGAGAAAATATATATACATCTGACATAATACATTCTATTTATAATTCTAAAAGAAAACATTCCAGAATGCATTTTTACTCAGTTTTTTTCTGGAAAAAATAAGCACAAGATTTTCCTGAAGCCTTTGGAAAAAAAATCCAGGAAAAACTCTTCCCCCTTTCCCCAAATTTCCATTTTTTTCCCTTTCACATCTTTGTGTTGGGTAGAAATGTTAGCTTGGAGTTGTATGCAGAATACTGGTTCAAGAGACTGAGCCCATTATTGTTTTCTGCACTGAATAAGATACACATTGGCAGTACCTTTTTATGCAGCTGCAGATCGGAGTTAGTTTGGATAAGCACTTATATTTACCAGTCCAGTTTGGACCTTGTGAAAAACAACCAAATTAATACTTATATTTTACAGGTGAGTTGCACTGAAACCAGGAGGTGAATGGGTGATACAAAGCCTGCTGTGACGGTTTTTTTTTTAATGCAGTTTGATTAATTCTTGTTAAAATGCTTTGGAAATTGGTGACCCTTGCTGTTCTCCTGAAAAGCAACCAGAAACAGCTCTCAGAACTACTTTTTCCTTCATCTGTGTTCATAATGTTTATAGCAGGATGATACATATATAATTTGCTCTTATCAGTCCAGTGTGTTATAGAGATGCAAAGTATTCTTGATCTTCGTTAGGTCTTTGCATTTTTTCGTTGAGTCCTGGGATTGTGGGGTCTGGGGTGTGTGTGTGTTTTTGTGTGTGCACACTGATGATAGAAGAATTTGAGGAAAGCCTTCCTTCCAGCAAGAGTTCTGAGACTGAAAATTGGAGAGGACTCCTATACCTTCAGTGGTTATGTAGAAGAGAAAATTTCAGCAGGTGTTGCTTGCCATGCAACCCTGTAATAAGCCACACCTGCTTATTTTCCCCTCTTTTACCCAACCATTAAAGGTACAGGAGCCCTGTATAAAGTTTCCACTCTGGCAACCTTACTTCTGAAACTTTATTGGGTGAAAATAGGGAGGTTCCTCACCTCTGGTTTCTAACCATTAGGCATCATTACCTCTCTTGCCCACCACCCTTTGCTGTTGTCTTGGATAACCTTTTTGAACATCATCATCCAGAATTCAGCCGGCTGTGTCTGAGGGCTCCATTTTGCCTGCTATATTGATATGTTCCTAAATTGCCACATGTCCTGCATTGGCTTCTGGTGTGGGCAAGTTGGTAAATTGACAGTAACACTGTTCCTTTTGTTTATTTTAAATTAACTTTCAAGTTGTATGGCCAGCTTTTTACCCCTTGAGGGATTTCGTGTTTTATGAAAGGCACCTGGGAAGGTTTAATGAGCTCTCATAAAAAGGGTCTGATTGTCCTTATTAGAGAGGAACTCTCATTCATTCAGCAAGAATTATTTACCTGGAACTGGAATTGTGTGCAAGGGCATGAGAGAGGAGGTTATGGGTACTCCATTGCAAGTCTGTGCAGGTTAGCAGTGTTCTGTAAGCGCAAGGCAGCATCCCAAAATGGAGGTGGAAAATGAGCAGGGAAGGGAGAACAGTCTGGTACATAGCAGTAGCAGATGTGGGTGAAAACCTCCCTCAGGAATAGATCCAGTGGGCTGGCAGTGACTCCGTAGCAGCCTCAGGTGGTGGTTTTGCTTGATCCTTGTTGAGTTTCAGTTTCACAGGTGCATCTTGGCTAGGTGGGGTACTTTGTTTGCTCCTCCCTGGGGCATGTTGACATGTGGATCATACACATCAATGTGGTGTGGGGTGGAATAGCAGATCATAGGGCACTCAGGTTCTTCTTTTCAAGTTAGAGCAGTTTGGAACAGATGGGTTTTTCCTGCTGTGAAGTGGTAAGAAGAACCCCAAATCAGTCCAAAGGCATTTGGTGGATGCCATTTAGAATCCTCTTACCAATTCTCAGAATAAAGAAAATCGGTTCAAATGGTCCAACCTGGAAGATTCTTTTGGTTTTATTTTCAACTTCTTCGAGGCTGGTTTTCAGAGGGTCCTGCTAGGGGGTGCAAGGGTAAAAATTGGCTTCCCTTGCTCATCCCTGCGTTAGGCAGACTGAAGTGGTTGTCTCAGGCAGCAGATAATGGGCTGTGGCAACAAAGTGTTGGAGGAGAGAACTTTCCATGTTATAGGGAAGTATTCTGTCCATTTAACTACCTGATGTAGCTTTTGGGAAGTTCTGGGCATTTAGCCTTCTAGAAAGTGGTCTTGCTTAATATTCTTGTGTGTATTTGGGGACAGCCAAGCAACAGTCTGTTTTACCTCTAAGCAGATGTAGTTCTGCAGTGCAGAAGGTCATATTTGCTTGACCAGATGTTTTGGATTTTATGCTCCCTGTCAGTATAAAGCTGTGATTTAAAGGCAAACAGATATGTTTCAGTAGACATAGCAAGCAATTAGAATGCATCCTTCTTCACCAAATCTATGAAGTAAAATGTCTTAAATAGTGATTAAATTCACCTTCTTTTATTGATGATAATAAATTAGTGATCTAGATTGTTGTGAGATTTTAAGGAATCCACTCTTGTAAATAGATTGTTTGTGTATTTGTTTAATATTAAAATACAATAAATTCAAGTAAATACATCATAGATTACGTAAAGAACTACGTTACATTAATTAATAATTACATTTGTTACTTAATTTACTAATTGAAAAACTTCAGTATGTTTTGAAATAATATTTACAAAACATACAACAAATATTTTATATGCAGCAAATGTTCAGTGTGATCCTTGAGCTTTGGTGTGTTCGCAACACATCGTTTAGAGTGGGACTCCCTACCATTCACCAAAAATAACAAACTGAGGGAATGGGGCTTTTCTTGAGGTTTGATAATGAAGCAAACCTGGTCTGCCATTCACCATAACATTCAATCTTGTCTTGTACTGTTGATGTGCATACCTTTTCCTGTCACTATTCATTTTTTTTGCATACCTCTAAATGTCCTGGTTCTTACCCCTGGGATGCACATAATTCCCTGGGTTGGGAATTAGTGTACTAGAGTAACATGCTGCAGTCTCTGGTGGCTCTGCATTGCATTCAGTCAGGACAGGTGAAAGGACTTCTGCTTGTGGTCAGTGGGACAAAAATTTACAAACCATTAAATGCAATTTGGTCTTGCAAAATAGCACTCCTCTGATCTTAGGACTGAGTCATGTGTCCTTTTGTACAGAATCTGCCTTTAGCGTAGACGCTGGGCCAGCAAATCTCACGCACTTGGGCTAATAAATGTTTGTAAGTGCTTGACTTGAGGATTGTGCAAAATGCGTTAAGTGGATTAGTTTTATTGAACGTGTACTGTATAATTTATGACTTGTGGCAGTTTTTAAAGCAGTATTTTGGCCTGAGGGAGATAAAAAAACATTTTATGTGGTGTTTGCACCAGTCTTTTTTGACGACTCTATTTGTCTTGATTCTCAGACAATAGGAAGAAATTGAGGAAAAGCAGCTAATCCTAATTCTGCTGTGTTTCTCTTAGAAGAGTCCTTTGGGACTGATAACACCTTGCTATAGGCTGAGGTGGGCAAAGTCTGAGAGATATTTTGTGGTCCTAAAAGCCCCCCCAGGCTAGGAACAAAATGTGCTCAGATGCCTTGTAGGACATGTGGGGGCATAAGCGTCATACTTTTGATCTCCTTTGTTCATTTAAGTCCAGGAGAAACCTTTTTAAAAAAAATATCAGGAAGAGCAGGTTATTTGAAGAACCACATTTTTCCTTAGAGATCAGCCTATGCTTTGAGATCTGCTGGGGAGGTCCTTCTCTCTGTCCCATTCTCCTTATAGGTACATCTGGTGGCGACACAGAAGAGGGCCTTCCTAGAGGTTGCTCTCAGGCTCAGGAGCTCCCTTCCCAGAGAAATTAGACTGGCATCCTCCTTACTTTCTTTTCCTAGGGACTTTTCTGTTGAGACAGGCATTTGATTGACGATATAAGGCCCGTCCCCACCAAAATAATGTGCTGGAACTTGCTAATTGTTGTGCTGGGTGTGTGTGTGTGTATCTTAATGATATATGTTTTAATCTGGTTTTACTTTTTTGATTAAGTTTTTCGTCTTGTGGATATTTAACATTTAACTATTTTAACTTTTTTCATCTTTTGGATATTTAACTGTGTGTTTTTCAATTTGCTGTAAGCTGCTATGAGTCCTGAATTGGGAAAAAAGGCAGGACAGAAATAAATATAGAGGAGATGATGATAATGATTAACAATAATAATAGGAAGTGACTTCTGCTTACTTCCTGTTGTTAAAAGTAGACTCTCCTGAGCTTAAGATGGTCCAGGATATCCTAGAAATTGATGGACTTGCCCAATCCATTAGTGGGCGTTTGGAGGCAAAACGTTATATTTATATTTTTCTTTTTTTATCACCAAGGGGACTAATGCAGCCTTCCACAGTTGGCTGCCCTTGCTATAGACTCTGTTGTAGAATCGTAGAATCATGGTGATGGAAGAGACCCCAAGGGCCATCCAATCCAACCCCATTCTGCCATGTAGGAATATACCATCAAAGCATTCCCAACAGATGGCCATTCAGCCTCTCTTTAAAAACTTCCAAAGAAGGAGACTCCACCACACTCCGAGACAGCAGTGTGTTCCACTGTTGATCTGCTCTTACTGTCAGGAAGTTCTTCCTAATGTTTAGATGGATTCTCTTTTCTTGAAGTTTGAAGCCATTGCTCCATGTCCTAATCTCTGGAGCAGCAGAAAACAGGTTTGCTCCATCCCCCATATGGCACCCCTTCAAATATTTAAACATAGCTCTTATAGCTCTTGCAAAGTCTCTATCTCTCGATGGGCGTCTTGTTGAGCTGTAGCAACCCAGTTGTGGTTGCCATGTGCCCATGTGGGAGTATTTGTGAGTCCATGTGTGTGGTATCAGAAGGAAGCATGATTTCTGGGACACCAGCAGCCCCCAGCAGAGAAGTTGGTGTGCAAGACCTGTATCCAGTTGCCAGTCTGGATTATAGTAGACCCAGTAAAGTGACAGTAGATGTGCTGTATGGGCCTGGGAACCCTTTTCCTGTTTGCTAATTGGCCGAGGGCTGCATACCAGGATGGGGTATGGCAAAGGCTTGGAAGCCCTGCACTATGAGAAATGGCTTAGGGAGCTGGCTGTGTTCATCCTGGAGAAACGAAGGTTAAGAGGTGACATGATGGCCATGAATGCAGTTGCTTGTGCCGTTCTAGATGTTCTAGGACCCTAAAGGGTAAGTGGTGAGGGCCCATAAGAAACTGAGATCTGTCTAGTACTGTTAAGAGCACAAATACTTGAACAAAGCAATGCACATAAATCAGTACACCTGCACACTTGTTCAAGGAGATATGTACCAATATAGAGGATTCTGGGAATATTAGTCTGAAAAAGGTAGTTTTCCAAACTCTGAATGGAAGCCAGACACATGAGACTTCTGCAGTCTAGCCCAGTTCTGGAAGCTTCCAGTTCGTGCAAAGCTAGAGTGCCAGTTGGTGTGGAAATCTTTAAAAGCCCAACCAAATATCTTTTATCTTGAAGTTCAGTTTATATGGCAGATGACGTTAATCTTAGTAATGGGATATGGAAGAGAAGGGAAGCTGGATTTATTATGCGGCATTGTCTGGGAGAATGGAGAGCCTCCCACGTCCTGTGCTTTCAAAATGTCTGCAATTTGCTCTCCTGACTACTTGAACCTTGTGCAATTCAGTGTAATGTTTTTGGCTTGCACTGAGAACACAGAAGAGGTACAGTATCTCTTGTTGGGAGATCAGATCCTGTTCTTGTACAGACTACCAGTTTTTATATTTCTCCAGTCCAAAGACCGATGGAAGCAACTGGAGCCCTGTAAAATTTGGGATGGGGCGGAGAGTGGAGAAATTCCAATTTTCATGAGGCAACTCTGAGGCAAATAGAGTTGGGCTAGTTGTCTTATTTGTACGTTATTTTGGCTATAGAACGTTGTTTTCCTTTGTCATTTAAATTGTTTCTGTAATGCTTTCCAAAACACTACGTTTGTAAGGAAAGAGAAAGCAGCTTGCTCAAGCCTGCAGCGGACTCTGTAACTGAGCAAGGGCTGAATCTTCAGACTTGATGCACTGTTTGACGTTCACTGATTATGTGCAAACTGCTCGTCATTTTAATGAGTGGTGTGTGAGCATGTAATTTCTATTATTCCAGAGATCTTGTTCTTCTCTCTCACATGGTATGTGGAATCATGTGCTCTCTCTTAAATTGATGTGTCTGTCTGCAGAGCATACTCTCTTAAGCCCCCACCTGCAATCTGGAAGCTCCATTCTGAGCTATGTTGCCTTAGTGAGGACTTATCGCACCAAAGTGCAGATTAAAGTACACTGACATCTTTGTCATGTCAGCTATTTCTTGCTTTTTCTTTCCCTTGAGATCTTTTAAAAGATGCCTCTAAGCTCTTCCCCGTTTTGCTTTCTATTTTCTCCAAAGAAAGCAAAGAAAAATTTTGAACTGTGTTTTTCTTTTTCTTTTCTCGGTTCTCTTGTTTCTTTTGCTGGTGTCCATTATGAGGCATCTCTGAAGCTTTTTATAGTACTGTGAGCCTTCCCTTGGCTGAAGAGGAAGAAGGGGAAATTTTAGATGGTGTCCCAGGGCAAGGGGAGGGGATTGGAGAACATGCATCCACTAGAAGGAGAGGTCCATTTGGAAAAGCAGAGAGAACCTGGTGCTGGTGGAGGGCTGCGAGCAGCGCAAGGAGGTTGCCCGGGGGTCACAAGCAGGGTGGAGCAGGTTCATGGAGTCCTGAGAAACCATTGGTGTGCCGCAGCCCCTCCTGACAATGCAGATGTTGCCATTGCGCTCAGCTGGAGTGCGGGAACTGTTTTGATAAACTTTCAGCCGCCTGCTACTAAAAAAGGGTTTCGTGGCCAAGCCTCAGCAGAGCTGCCAGAGTGGAGTATCTTTGGGCTTCGCATCACGCTCTTACGCTTGGCTAGTTTTGAGTTCTGCCCAAAGGTCTTTTTGCATTACCTCAAGCGGTCAAGGTGTACTTCTAAAGTGTAAGGGTTGCTTGCAGCCCCCGAGCATGGCTGTGTACAGGAACATTTTTTTTTAAAAAAAGTCATGGGCAGTGGGACATTATTTTAATTCACTATCCTATTACTACTTTTTAATGTCTCTTGGGCCTAGGTGAGACAGAACAGTTTATGCCTCTTAGAAAGAAGTATTTGCTGTTTTTCTTCTGAAAGGAGGCCAACTTACGCCCAATTAATTGTGACACCCTTTTGATTTGTTAAGAATTTGGAAATCAATTTAATTTAAAGGATTAAAGGTTAGGGCTCTTGTTGCTTCTTTTACATTGCACTTGTAACATGCTTTGCAGGACAAAATATATTAAAGGCTAGAACCCAGCCCTATGAATAGGTCACTGAGGTTTTCTCCTCAAGATAGGGAGTTGAAGCTGAGAGCAGTACTATTGAAAACATTCCTCAAGTGATGGTTCCATGGGTAGCTTTGTACCTGTAATATGTATTGCTTGATCCTGGAAACTGCTTTTGATACCATGTGAGATTGAAGAATATGAATGTTTTGTCTCTGACATTAAATGTGCCATAAATCACTCGTACAGACACATGCACACTCACACATTCATATATACTCATCCTCAAATACTCATATACGTTCATACACATTGATAGGCATGTTATACGTATGAGCCGTCTCTTCTTTCTTCAAGTGGTGAACAAGGCATGCATGAGCCATCTCTGCAGGGTGATAATTTGAGAATGCAAAGAAGTGCTGGTAGTTCTAGAAAGCATTAACTGAAACCAAACACTCCTTCTCTCTTTTTTTAAAGTAGCTGTTTGATGTTTTGTTACTAATCTCATATGAAATGTATACAGAATGCAGTAACTGGGAGACTGTGTGAGATACTAGGCTGCACACTTCTCATAGAATCAAGGAATTTGTAGAGTTGGAAGAGACCACAAGGACTGTCAAGTCCAACCCTCTGCCATGCTGTCGATCTGCTCTTACTGTCAGGAAGTTCTTCCTAATGTTTAGATGGAAGCTTTTTTCTTAAAGTTTGAAGCCACTGCTCCATAGTGTCCTAGTCTCTCGAGCAGCAGCAGAAAACAGGTTTGCTCCATCCTCCATATAACAGCCCTTCAAATTTTTAAACACAGTTGTCATGTTGCCCCTTAACCTTCTCTTCTTCAGGCTAAACATACCCAGCTCCCTAAGCTGCTTCTCATAGGGTATGGTTTCCAGGCCTTCTACCGTTGTAGTTGCCCTCCTTTGGACATATTCCAGCTTGTTAATATATTTCCTGAATTGTGGTGTCCAGAACTGGACACAGTATTTCAGGGGGGGACTGACCAAAGCAGAATAGAGTGGTACTTTCACTTCTTTTGACCTAGACGCTATACTCTATTGTTGCAGCCCAGAATTGCATTGGCTTTTTTAGCTACTGCATCACACCGCTGACTCATGTTCAGCTTGTGGTGTACTAAGACTGCTAGATCTTTTTCCCCACGGGTGTTAAAGCCAAATTGTGTTGGTTGGCTATCAGTGACCGAGCTGAGGTTTTCATGTTGACCTGTAAGGCCTTGAACAACTTGGGACTGCCTTCACCAGTATCTGATGACCTGCAGACCATCTCCTGGCTGCAGTTTGGAAGTGAGTCTTCTCTGTAGTGGTTTCTCTCTTCAGGGAATGCCCCTCCTCTTGATGTCTGGGAGGTACCAACTGTGGTGGGCCAACCATGTTATGTTTTATGTGCCTTTTCTGATGTTTAGTGATGCATTTTGTTGCTGAGTTTTTAAATTGTTAGTCTTCTGGATTGCTGAGTTTTAAGGGTTTTAAAAGACTACTGAAGAGAATTTGAATATAATACTGTAATATTTTGTGTCTTGATATGTTTTTTAGTTTTGTACTTTGTACTCTAAATGGCTTTGAAATATTTTTGGAGAATGCTGAGCCATCTGATACTGATTAAAGAACCAAGACCACATTCTTAGGTGTTTGTTTTTTTCAGCAGTACTTTTTACAGTGCTGCTGCTTTGTACATACATGCTTGTCACTTGATGCTGTGACATCCAGTGATGAATTGCCTGTTCAAATTTATTATTACTAAGATATTTATATCCTGCCCTATAACTGGGGATCTCAGGGTGATGCACAATAAAATCAGTTTGGAAGAGTTTAAAAGAATAATTTCACTCAGTAGCTTGCAGCTCAGCTAGTATGGTACGTTCAGTCTAGGAATTTAAAAACTATGGGCAAAGGATTACTGTCTGTTCACCAATATACACAGCTCTGTCAAGACTGTGAGCCTCTCAAGATCTGGCTCCACATTTGTGGAACAGTCTTCCTTTGGACCTCTGGCTAGAGGAGGACCATTTAACATTTAAAATGGAACGACTAAAAACCAGTTAAAACAATTTAGAATAATATAAACCGTAACAAAATTTGCAAATGGGATAAAATCAGTTGACCCTCAAAGGTTTTAATAAAACTTTCGGACACAGTACTGGTGCAAGTTGGGTCTGTAAAGCCGTCCTATTCCCTAACTGGGATGCCCCAGCAGAGAAGATCATCGCCCATGGCCTCCCATAGCATAGTACCTCCACTGATGGGACACGGAAGAGGGCTGTCAGAGCCTCTATCGATACCGTCAGTGTCACCGCTTGTGATAATTCACTTCTGATTATCTAAGCTGCTGCCCCATTAGGTGAACACATAGCTTAAATGGTTGCTGTCACCTCTTGTTACCACAATCACCTAAGTGTGTCTTTTGGGGTGGGTTCCTTTCCAAACTCCCCACTAGTCACCACAAAGAGCAACCATCCTTGTACAGCCCTTGTCACTATAGACATCCCTGTGCCTGTTCTTAGTAACGGCTTATTTTCAGCGTAGTGACCCCCAAAAAGCACAAGTATGCGTGTATAAACAGAATAAGTTTACAGAAGAAGATGAACTGTTCACAATTACTTCTTCAAATGCATGAGGTTACTGTACAGTGTTTTAGGTTAGTTGCTGCAGTTATTTATATACTTATTCTGCACTGACTCCCACTCCCTGCTCTAATCTGACCTCTGAGTGTATCAACTGACCTGCTTCCTCCAATTCTTCTCTCTCACACTCATATAACTGAGTTAGTTCTGACTAAACCTGACTTTTTTGACTGCTGCCCCTACCTGACTCTACCTGACCCTGACTAATTCAATCTTATTTTCGAAAGCACATTCAAACTCCCAGCCTGTGACAAGTCACCTCTAACATTCCAAGCTTTCACCTCGGTCAGCGCCTTAGTATCTTCGATATACATAACCGTATCTGACAATGATTACCTTACTTTTGCTAATATAAAGCCAACAACATTTGTGCAAGTTCCAAACATCACAAGGGCCCCCCTAGCGGACCTCACTTCATAGGCAAGAGTTGAGAGAGAGAGAGGGAGAGGTACTCCTTCAGGTATTGAGGTCCCAATCCATTTAGGGCTTTCAGTGTTATCATCAGCATTTTGAAATGAACCATCACAGATGATGCACAATAGAAGCAACTTCTAAGGCACTTCTTCTGCTTTAGTTCTACTGAACTTCTTGACTGTGTCATTTCAGACACTTGTCTGTCTTTAGTGAATGTGCAGGTCTGAACCAGGTCTAAATGCTGTTACAGTGCAGCTTCAGGTGAACATAGAAAGGCCCTGTTGGAACAGATCAGGGGTCTGCCTAGACTAGATTTTTGTTTCCAGTGTGCTTTTGGGAAGCTCCTCCTTTTGCTGCGTGCATCCAGCCGTGGATTTTCAGAGGTAAACTTGGGCGCTTTGTGTAGCCATTTTGACTAGTCGCCTTTGAGGGGGCCGTCTTCCTCCATGAATTTGCCTGCTTCCGATCCCAGGATTTAAAACCATGTCAGCTGGTTTCATCGGTGTATCAGTTGGAATGGAGACGAGTGCACTGTGAACACTGCACCTGCGTCTCTGAGCGCGATTGGCTCTGTCTGGGTGACCTTTGTCCTCAGCTCTCACCAGTGCTTCCTGTCAAAACAGGACAACTAACAGCTGCCTTCTGTTTTCTTGCAAAAACTGCATTTGTCAGTGTTTTGACTGTTTTTTTTTCCTTAAAAAAACCGAGGACATTTGATCTCTCTAATTATTTTGAGAAAAGAGTAACTTTTGGTCTGCCCGGAACCTTGTGTACACTCAAAGTGATTTGTATTTGAGATCACGTTGCCTCTGTTTGCTGGTTTGTACAGCTTGCCTCCCAGCTTTCATGATACCACCCACCATTACAAAAGTAGTAATTTAGAATTGCTTGAGATTTGGAATTTATACCTGTGATATCGTGGAGCTTTGGTGGGGACGGAAATGCGGTTGTGTTTACTAATAAAATTAAGGTATTGTTATGCAGAGAGCACCATGGAGACCAGGTTTTGATTCCTCGCTCAGCTGTGGAAATCCACTGGGTCACCTTCGGCATGTCACGCATACTCAGCCCCAGAAAACCTTGTGATAAGTTTCCTTTAAGATTGCCATAACTTGGAAATGACTCGAAGGCTCACGACAACCAGTGGTTATGTAGCTAACATACAGCATATCGTAGAATCATAGAGTTGGAAGGGCCGTGCAGTCCAACTCCTTGCTTTGCAGGAACCTACAATCAAAACCCTCCCAACAGATGGCCACCCAGCCTCTGTTTAAAAACCTCCAAAGAAGGAGACTCTACCACATTCCCTAGCAGTGTCGGGAAGCTTGTACCATCAGGAAGTTATTTCTAATGTTTAGGAGGACTCTCCTACAGTTTGAATCCAATCCACTGCCCTGTTCTCTGGAGGAACAGAAAACAAACTGTAATAACTTGTGTGATCTCTTGGGAGGGAGGGAGAGCATGAAATGTAGAGGTAACTGGCTGAGTGTTCAGGATGTTAGAAAGACTAGGTGGCTGTCAGAAAGAGAGAAATAAAAATCTGTCAAAGTTAGGAATATAAGCGAGAGATGTGGGTTAGACTTAGTTAGATAGGATCGGTCAGAACTCAGTTGTGTTAAATAAGTAATGTTTAGCTGTATGTTGAACTTCTGTTCACTAAATTCTTGTATTACGCATTTATGCCTCTGAGAATGCCACAACACTGTTATTGATGAAGATGAGTTAAGACACATGGTGTCTTTGGTAGCAGCAGTGTTTCAAGGGTAGTGATGTCCAGTGGTGGACATTATGCCACCCAGGAACCACGAGGGCCTCTCGAAGGTCTCACCTTTTGGTGTTCCTGCGTAACAGAAGGTTGGACTGGATGGCCGCTGTGGTCTCTTCCAGCTCTAAGATTCTATGATTCTGTGCCATGGCGGTGGGGTAGGTGGTGGTCCTCTCACTGGTTGGCAGTGATGGGATGATGGAGAACCCTTACAGCACCATTTTTATATGTAATTCTTTAATACATTTGAAGCAGTTGGCAGAGCCAGTGTTTACAAACTATGCAGCATACCTTGCCTATTTCATATTTCGTGCTGGGGGATAGAGTATGGAAAAGTCTTTTTTTTTTTGGGGGGTTGGAACTCCTAGAATCCATCAGCCTGCTGGCTAGGGGAATCTGAGATTTATTATTCTGTCACCCTTCCCCCTGCAAAGAAGTCTGTTATCAAGTTCTGGTTCAAAGATATGAAACTGTCTTAGGCAAAATCATCAGAAGAAAGTGGAGATATATCTTGAGATGCTGAAAAGATGTCTATTTTCTTAGCCAGAAAAAAAAAAGGCTGATTATTTCATTCTGTATACTGTGTATACTCCCAATGCCTTTCTCAGCGGCTATTTTAAATCAATGTTCATAAATTTGTGGATCAAGACCTTTCAAACCATTTACTGGCAATTTAAAACACATATACAAACATGGAAGCCTCTGAAGAAGGACTTGGGAGTATTTGATGTTAATTGTCTTCAAGTTGACTTGGACTGATGGTTACGCTATGAATGGGAAACGTCCAAGCCACACTATCATCAACAGTCCTGCTCAGTTTTGCAGATTCAGGGCTGTGGGTTCCTTGATTGAGTCAATCCACCTGTAATGCAGTTTCCTTTTTCGCCAACTGCTTCCCACGTTGTAAGTCTTATTGTCTTTTTTAGTGAGTCACGTGATTTCATGATATGTCCAAAATACAACAGTCTCAGTGTAGTCATCTTGCCTCAGGAACGATTTGCTCTTGGACCATTTATATATTTATTGAACTATTTGTTCTTTTAGCAGTCCAGAGTTTCTGTAGAACTCTTCTCCAGCACCACAATTCAAGTGTGTTCCTTTCCTTCTATCAGCATTCTTCACTGTCCAGCTTTCACAACTATAGATAGAAATTGGA
Organism: Cyclura pinguis; assembly: GCA_030412105.1. Classification (NCBI taxonomy): domain Eukaryota; kingdom Metazoa; phylum Chordata; class Lepidosauria; order Squamata; family Iguanidae; genus Cyclura; species Cyclura pinguis. The sequence continues at coordinate 6,696,310 of CM059601.1, forward strand.
AATATGATGGCATAGTCAGTCCTGACTCTAGTATTATATATCTTAACACTTCAGGATCTTGTCTAGTTTCTTCATAGCTGCCCTTCCAAGTCCTACTCTTCCGATTTTTTGACCGCAGTCTCCATTCTGATTAATGATTGAACCAAGGTATGGAAAACTTGAACTATTTCAGTGTCTTCATCATCTACTCTAAAGTTGTTGATGTTGTTGATGATGATGATGATGATGATGACAATATAATTGTTTTTTTAATATTCAGCTATAAACTGGTTTTTTCAATTTATTTCTTAGCTTCCTTCAGTCATGTTCTAAATCTTTGCTTTTTTCTGCTAGTAGTATGGTACTACTTACGTATCTTAAATTGTTAGTGTTCCTTCCTCTAATTGTCACACATCCTTTCTCCAGGTCTAATACTGTTTTACGTATGATATGTTTAGTGTAGAACATATCATATGTAGAACAGGATTAGACCTGGAGAAAAGTAGAAGAGGTAGACTGGTAAAATGTAACCTTGTCTGTTCCGCTTGCCAATTGGAAACCATTCCATTTCTTCATACTCTGTCCTGATGCTAACCTTTTGTTCTGAGTACAGGTTATGCATCAGGATAGTCAAATATGGTGGTGCACCCATTTCCTTAAGAGCAATCCGTAGTTTTTTATGATCTACAGAATGGAAGACTTTCCTATAATCTATAAAGCACAGGCTGATTTTCTTCTTTGGTGCTCTTCATTATTCAGTGTATGTTGGCAGTATGATCCCTAATGCCTCTTTCTTTTCAAAACCCAACTTGGACATCTAGCATTTCTTGCTCATATATGGTGGGAGTCTTTTTGTGGAATTTTGAGCGTCATTTTGTTTGCATGGGAGGTTAATGCACTGGTCCAGTGGTTGCTGCATTCCCTGGTGTCCTCTTTCTTAGGCATAGGAATATGTATTGAGGATTTCCAGTCTGGGGGCCATTGCTTTGTTTTTCACATTTGTTGGCAGATTTTAATTAGAACTGGAGTGGATTTTGTCTCAGTAGTTTGAAACAGATAGTATGTCATCTTGTTACCCTGATTTCTGGGGGTCGCGGGAGGGACACCTAAATGTACTCAAGCGATGGGGAGGGAATTAGCACAGAGCACAAGTCTGCAATGTGAGAGGCAGGGTAACGAAGCGAGATCTTGAGCCCTATGTCTACAGGGTCAGGCCTAGTCAATGATAAGGCAGAAGTTGAAAATACTAATAAATGTTTTATTGAAATACAATCAAACACGTGTATGCAACACACTCACACAAGGAACTATAGAAATAAAGGTAGGAGTGGGATAGCGGGATTTTGAGAGGAGGTTTGGTATGGGAAATACTATACCTGTCCTGAAGCCCGGTAAAAGCAAAGAAGCTGGGGAGTGTGGATTCTCAGCACGTGGGGCTGAGGGGAGGCTCGTCAAATGGAGAGATGGCAATTTGGGAGGCAAGTCACGAGCGATCTGACGAGATGCTCAAAGTCAGGGGTTGTTATAGGGAAAATTGTGGCCGCAGGCTAGTCCGTACTTGGGGAAAACAATGAGTTTTGGGCTGGAGACAAAGCCTCCGAAAGGTCGGTACTTTAGATGATTGAGTTATAGCCAGATTGTCAATAGAGTAGCCAGTATGCAAACGCGGAGTGCTTGAGCGTTGTATAGTCTGCTCATCAAGCTGCCTGCGCGGGGCAGGGGATCTTTTGTAAGTTGCGTGCATACATAATGTGGTACTTGGCTTGAGGTCTCCTGAAGCTGCATTCGGCAATAACTGGCCTGCCTGGATTGGGATTTGAATGGTTCGGCTATTTTCGGCCGCGCCTGTGTGCATGCTTGTCCAGGGGCCTCGCAAGCACGTGGAGAGGAATGAGTAGAGAAGGCCAAATTATTGATATCAAATGATATCGTGATATCCCACAAGCTCGGGCTAGAAACAGTGGTAACAATCTGTTAGTGTGCGGTCTGTTCCTAGTGATTTATTTCCCCCAATTCCACTTCAATTTCTAAAACTGTAGGTTCATCTTCAACTACTTCTTCCTTGAATGAATTTGGTGTCCTTTCATCTCTTTTATGTAGTTCTTCAGTGTACTGTTTCCATTATATTTTGCAAATATCAGTGCAATTTTTTTTACGTTGTTTTTAAATTCTACAGGGATTTTCTTCAAGTTGTATTCTGGCCTGATGATTGATTTAGTATTCTTCTTTAGCTTTAATCTAACATTTGGTATTAACAGTTTATGGTTTGTGCCACAGTCTGCTCCTGGTTCGTTTTTGCAGAGAGAATAAAGCATCTTCATCTTCTGCTTCTGATTATGTAGTCTATTTGATTTATTATGTATTGGCCATCAGGCAACGTACATGTATCCAGTTGCCTCTTTGGTTGCCTGAAGAATGTGTCCGCAGTGAACAAATTCTTGGCTTCACAAAATTTAATCAGTCAGTGTCCTGCTTCATTACTTCATCCTTTAGTCCAGTTCTATCATTAGCCACAGTACTATTTACACTTGTCTTCTGCTCTTCCCCAGTAGCTCATTGAGTGCCTTCTGACCTGAGAGGCTCATCTTCTGGCCCTTCCGGCACTGTAGGGTTTTCATGGTAAAAGACATGCAGAGGTGGTCTACCAGTGCCTCCTTCTTCACTGTACTAACAAGTGTTAGCTGTAGTACCCTTGCTGTTGTCTCTGAGAAATCCTCCCCGCACTACTCCTGCTCCTCAGCACATTTAGTCTGGCTCTTCAGCAAAATCCTGTCTGTTTGGGAGAGGCTATCAACAGGAGTGCATCCCTTAACATAGCCTCTTGCGTCACAGGAGCATGCAATCCTATCACCACAGAAAGGTAGTGCTGTGGTGCGGTCTACCTGGTGGTATACATAGGCCGAAATACGTTGGGATTTTTTAAAAAAACTATTAAAATAACTGTGCTTTCAGGATCTTGAGAAATGTCTCCAGCGTCTTCTGTGGGTTCCACTGGATGTTCCCCAGTTTCTGCTTCTTAGGCAAAATGAGATCTTTTCTTATTGTATTGAGCCCAAATTGTCAGTTGTGATCAGATTGTGATGGAAGGCCTTTACATGTCCTGCTCCATAAGGTGCTAAAGGCTGAATGTTTGAGGTGCTCCTGGTGAAGTCCCTGTCCTGTCATGAAGCTGTGTCTGCTTTTGGGAGCTGTGTGCGTTTTTGAAGTGTAATGGAAATAGCCCAGAATTTCCCAAAAATCTGAGGGCTGGGCTTGTGCGATACATTCCCCATGCCCTGGTTCATCTTTGGGAACAATTACTTTTTAGACTGCAACTCCTGGAATCCAGCGACCATCATGAGGATTGTGGGAATTAAAAAAATTCTAACAAGCGCTTTTTATTCTTTTAACTGTGTCTCTTCTTTGTTATCTTTCTCTATTGCATGGTGATTTTTCTCTTGCTGGAGCTCAGGTGATATAGTGCTTTGAGTGACTTCCTAGGACTCTGGAAGACAATATTCAAATCCTTGCTCAACCATGAAAACCCACCAAGTTATTGTGGGCAAATTGTATTCTCTCAGCCTCAGAGGAAGACAGTGGCAAACTTTCTCTGAATACATCTTGCCAAGAAGTCTGTTTGGTTTGACTTAGGCTCACCATAAGTCAGAAAATTACTTGCAGGCACACAACAGCAAGTGCCCTGAAATAGACCCCTTGGAGTTTGGGGCAGGCAGCTGAACGTAGAGTCAAGTGTTAATGTTTTAAAGTGTTAACTGAGGTGTCAGGATGCTTATACCTGTTTTGTGGAACAGAGATGACCACATTCCTTTGATTTAAGAACCTCTGCCATGTAGCATTCTACTTGTCTTGGCTAACAGCTGACCTTGGTAATTATGCCAGGTAAGTGGACCTGACACTACAGTGTCTTGTATAATGCTATTAAATTTAAAGTTACCATTTTTTTATGTATGTATGTGCCTTCAAATTTCCTGTTGACTTGTGGTGACTCCATGAATTTTATAAGGTTTTCCTAGTCAAGGAATGCTCAGAGGTGGTTTGTCATTGCCTTCCTCTAAATATAGCCTACAGCACCTGGTATTCTTTTGTGGTCACCCATCCAAGGACTAACCACACCTGACTCTGCCTTGCTTCAGATATCAGGTGGTATCTGGCATTTTCAGGGTCCAGCTAATGTTAAAAGGCCCACTCTCTCTTGACTCCAACTTTTACACTTTCCTGGATGGGCCCTGCTATTTCTGTTGGCGACTTATCTATAATCCTGGTATTGTGTCTCAGCAGTCAAGATTCTTCCTCTTCCTCCTCCCCCCATTTTGTTTTGGGAATTCCTTGGGTTGGATTGCTCTGGATTTGTGTGTTTGAATGTCTTGAAGTTCCACTGCTTAGGAAGGGGAACTTGCCACTTGGCAAGAAGATTGGAGGTCTCTGTTTCGTTAAGTGGTTGTATTTTTCTACCCTCTTGAAACCCGCTTGAAACAACTTGAACTCTTCAGCTTGGTTGTGGAAAAGATTAAATGAGCCCCTTTGTTACTATCCCTCTCTATTATATAAGAATTTGGTATGACTCACTTAAGGTTGACCTGTCAGTACACCTGGTTGCAGGCTCTGATATGTTGTTTTGGGAGTCAGATAAGATCCTGCGAAGGGTTGTTGTGGGAGGTGACTTGGCCACTCCAGGGACTTGACCAAGCGCCGTGGAATGTGTGATGATGGTAGGCCTATAGGTTTTCAGACCAGATATGCCAGTGCGGTATAGGTTTGAAGGTAGGCCTACAACTCTGGAGACCAGGGTTTGCATCTCCACTCAGGCGAGGTAACCCACTGAGTGACCTTGGGCACATCATACTCTCTCAGCCTCAAAGGAAGGCAAAGGCCCTCTGAACAGACCTTGCCAAGAAAACGCCATAATAGGTTCTCCTTAGGGTAGCTCTAAGTCAGAAACCATTTGAAGGCACACAACAACAGCAGCAGCAGTGCCTCAATTGCATATGAAATAGAATTGGGTGTTTCAGTTTTCAGAGCAAAGGGGAGTATGAGTAAGGGCTGTGAAGCCCTCCCTCTGCCAGTTACTTTCCTCATTGTAACCTCTTCTGGTGTGTACGAATCTGTTTTCCTTCTAAATGAACTGACCTCTATTATCTACTTTGGTACTGAGACTGTTGTATTTTGGGCATATCCTGGGATGATGTGGTTTGTTGGAAAAGACGATAGTGTTCAGTAAAGTGGAAGGCAGTAGGAGAAGAGCAAGACTGGATTTCAGATGGAATGGTTCAGTCAAAGAGTTTATAAATCTGAGCAGAACAGTTGATGACTAGGGTCATTTCCGCACTAGACTGTTATAGTGCTATTATTCCACTTTCAATGTCCTATGGAATCCTGGCATTTGCAGTTTAGGGCCCCTTGAAGAAAGTGGGATAATAGCACTATAACAGTCTAGTGCGGAAATGGCCTAGGGGTCTTGGAAGCCTCTCACACTTAGCGTTGCCCCAAATCAAAGTTGATTTGGTGACAAATAGCAAGAACAAATCATAACTTGGTTCTGAAGGGTTGTGATTAGGTTGAGGATGGACTGCAGAGTTGTTTGTATGTGGGAGAGGAGGGCTTAGTCTCCTCCATTGACTGTAAAAATCAGAACATCCTCTAGTTTTCTGCTTTATATGTTACTGGACTGGATGAGAATATAAACTGCAGCTGACACTCTCTGGTTTCCCTTGGCTCTTTTAAACTCTCCTTATCTGCAGGAAATAGAGGGAAACCATGCCTATCTAGGGATGATGGTGTTGAAAACATCTGCTTATGTGGTAGCAAAATATTCTAATTTCTTTTATCTCTATTTTGGTGTTGCTCATTTTCCCTCTTGCACTTCTGCCCACAAATGCATAGGTTGAAATATATGTGTGTACATGTTTAAGTGGCCTGGTGACTTATGGCAACCCCATGAATGTCATAGGATTTTCTTAGGCAAGGAATACTCACAGGTGATGTTCCCAGTTCCTTCCTCTGAAGTATAGCATACAGCACACAGTATACAGTATTTATTGGTGGTCTCTCATCCAATTAGTAACCAAGGCTGACCCTGCTTAGCTTCCAAGATCAGACAGGATCTGGTGACCATATATTCAACCTGCTTCATACAGAATTAGACCGTGATCTAAATTCTAATGTGAAACCCCATTGAAATATGATCAGAAGAATTCAACATCTAGTTAGGGTCTAGCCTCAAAAGGTTGTGGATAGAAGCATTTTGGTGCAGAAAGTTAGTGAACAAAGGGAGATTTTGTCTACTTCTCTTCTTTATTTCAAGCACTTAGGTGCCAGATTGTGATAAAATTCCAAAGGAACAATTTTGTGCTGTGAGCCGGCAGTCTGACTACATTGCCCCTATCGGTAGGGAATGATACAAGCCTTTAATGATGCTCTTGCACGTTTCCTCTCCCCTGGAGAGATCTGGGTTAAAGACATAAATAACTGCAATGTAAACAAAGCTTGAAAGTTCATCGGCAGGCGAAAACGCCCTGTGTGCTTCAGTTGCAGGACTGGGAACGGGCAGAGGGGCAGAGAAACACGCTCTTTTCTGTCTCAGACTTTGGTTGACTTGTTGTCTCTTATGATTGAAGCCATGCCGAAGCTGTGCGCCCGGGTGAAAGGTTTTCCAGTATTGTGAGCTGGGCTCACTGGAGATTTGGCATGCTTTCTTTTTGAAGTTTGTGATCCTATAAAAGAACAATTTATTCTGGGACAAAGATTGCACTTTGCATGTAGAACAGTGGGAGTCTACAGATATTGAATTGCCAGTCCCATCAGCCCTAGCTGTCATAGCCAGTGGTGAGGGATGATAGGTCTCACAGTCTGACAATGTCTAGAGGGCCACCTGCCCCTAAAGCAGAATTGTTGTTGTTGTGTGCTTTCAAGTCATTTCTGAGTCACAGTGACCCTAAGGCAAACCTATCATGGCAATAGCCAAGGTAAACGGTATGGCATCTCTGTTTTACTTAAGGCAGGCTCCTGCAACCTGGGGGCCTCCAGATATGTTGGATCACACTTCCCATTATTCCAACCTGAGGCATGTCTGGGGATGATGGGGGTTGTAGTCTGACACATCTGAAGACCACCAGATTGAGGGAGGGGTTGGGCTGAAAGGATATCTTATGGGTCCAAAAGAGGGTTTGTTGGTCTGAGCAGGCAGCAGGTAGATTAGATTAGAGCTAGAAGAGAAATAAAGTACAATGAAACTGAAGTCAGTGCGTTAGTATGCACCAGTTCTCTGTGGTTCTTTCTTGCTTGCTTATACGTGTCATTAAGCTTTCACAAACGACAAGCCTATGGATGAGAGGCTTCCAAGAGATTGTGTTACTTAATGGCCCTCATCAAGCCTGGCAGTTTTGAGGCTTTGGCTTACATGCTTGAGTCTATCCACCTGTAGCACGGTCTCCCTCTTTTTCTACTGCCTTGGATTTTGCTGGGTGTTACTGTCTTTTCCAGCAACTCATTTTGTCTCATGATTATGCCTAAAAGATGCAGTAGTTCCCTTTGATGTGATATGTTCTTTTCTTTATCAGCATCTGAAATGATAACCTTGTGACTGAAAGACACAGACTCCCAAGCTCTCATCAAGAGCTGTTTCCTAAGGTCTTCATGATCACACAGGTTTTTAAGACACGTCAGCTAGAAAGCAATCCCAGACTCTCTTCGTGGTGGAGAGCGTTCTCTGCATGGTCCTTACAATGATGGCATTCCAAAATCTGGCAGCGAGCAGTCTGATTCTTTCTGAGAATAAGGCAAAGATGAATCAGTCCCCGTGACTGACAGCTTGCCCTTCCTTCTGCTCCCAAACGCAGGGTTGAAAATATAATTGGAAGGGGTTGGAGTGTAATAAAGCCCTGTGAGCTGAAGATTTGATTTAAGAGATCTCCTGAGGGAATTTTCCAGGAAGTCAAGAAGAGCTTCTCTTTACATTGAGGACACTTTTTAGTAAGGGTGTAAATCCTCCACACTGTAGTCTCTGTGCGTAAGGATGAATCGTTACTGTAGTTTTCACCCCGCCGCAAGAGAAAACAAATACGTCTCCACAGTATTCTCCCAGTATTTGAAGATCTTGAAGTATTCCCTGGGAATTGTTAGGAGAAATACCTATGCACAGAAACTGTATTTTCTGGGCACAAAAGTATATTCCCCCACAGAATTGCTTCAGTTCAATTCGATTCAATTTGCTATTAATTTATTCATTCTCCCCAACACTTTAGGATGTTTGACTCTCTGGAAAAAAACAACACAAAATTCTCTCTGCTCTATTCACTCTGCTCCTGGTGGACTTTCCCAACTGTTAGGAGACACATTTTTTTTTAGAATAGGTTATTCACTTCTTATTTTCAAAACAAAAAAGCACTCAAATTCACGGTTGGATTCACAATTGCAGTCAAACAAATATATGTTCAGAGAAAAAGAAAAGGAACAAAACGCAGTACTAGCACATCAAACTAAAACATTGAACACTAACTAAAAGACTAAACGTTAATGTACTAAAATACAAAAGGGCTCTGATCTCCCCTCAGCCAAACTGTAATGAAAGAAAGAAAAATAAAGAAGAAATAAAAAACTACTGTCATTGCAAAGCCAACTAAATTACCCTGCTAGCATTACTAGTAACCCTAGACACACATTATTGCATTGCTATATTTCTTATTGCTCAAAAAGTCCATAAACAGTTTTTAGTCTTTCAAAAAATCTTCAACAGACTTATCTTGAAACCCATGTTAGTTTGAGAGATGCATTTTTTGAATAGGAGACAAATGATTGAGAATATTCTTTCTATCACTAGTTTGTAATGGCATCGATCTACAAAGCATGTTGACAAAATATATGTCTTTGCCAGCCTACTTCGCCTGTGCTTGGAGCAGGTGAGAGCAGCTCTCCTGTCCTTATTTCTTTGGTGTGGAAGAACAACCGGGGGACTTCGGGTGTGGTTCTGTTCTTTTGGTTGAGGATTGGGCTACACCCCATGCATGTTCCACCTGTTCTGTACCTGTTTCTGCCTTCAATGCATGGCTGATGCTTCTGGCTGCTCCAGGTGCTCAGGGCTAGCTGGAATGCACCTGGGTGCAGCCCTGTCCCAGATCAGACCTGGGAGAACAGCTGTTCCCGAGAGACCCCTGGCTGTTCATGAGCATAAGTGGTGATTCCTCTATACAGGGAGGTGCTAAAGGCAATTTGATTTCAGTAAGGTAGTACTTCTCCAGCTGTTTGATGTGGGAGGCTCTTCTAATGTAATTTTTTCAACTGAGATGCTCCCTGCAGCTGCTTATACCCTCCCACCTGGTGAGGAATTGGAAAACGGTAGAGTGGAGAAGGATTAAGAATCCTCTTCCCCAGCATTGCTGCTTCAGTCAGAATCTCACTCGCCACTCTGTGATTGGATTATTATTTTTTTTTTAAGTGGAAATGGGAAGTCCATTTTGGGGCCGGTTGCATCACTTTTTTGCCCCTAGATCAACTCCCTTTGTTTCATGGTATGTCCTGTGAAAGTAGATTTGGTTGTTAAAATATGGTCATTATTGGAAGCTATCCCACCCTTTTTTGCTATTGTTGTTTGTTGTTAAACCTCCCATTCTTAAATGCCCATCATCCAGACGTGCAACAGTACGTGCAGCAGTAAACGTCCATTTGCTACCGTGCTCTCCTCAACCTTCTCTTCAAGTTACAAGTATGCTCTGGCCAAAATGGATGTTAATTGTATTGGTACTTGTGAACTATACTGTCCGTGTTGTGTCAGACCTATGGGGATGTATAAGCCACAAGCAGTGTCATGCAGATGCAATAATAGGACTGTAGCTGAGCGGCAGACCACAGATTTTGTATACAGAAATCCCAGATTTTGATCTCTGGCTTAAAGAACTTTGACTGTCCAAGCCAGGAAAGCTGCAACACTGTAAAGCTGTGAGGATCCATTGAGTAGTCCAGTTCATGGAGAAAATTGGTGATGTTGGGCCACTGCATTACTTTGCATTCCAATCTGCTGATCTGTGGAAAATCGTTGATATGCTTATGCATTGTGCTTAGGAGGCTGTGCTGCTTTTTGTTGACAGTTCTGTGGAAGGGTCTGAGGTGGCAATGGCTGAGAAGGAGCACAATCCCCTAAGACGCTGTTTATCCACCTGCACTCCTGGGCCTTTTAGAACTATATATAAGAGGTCTTTTTTTTTTTTTTTTTGGAGTGGAGAGTGGGAGCAAGAAAGACATCAGGATGCACTGATATTTTCTCTGGTGTCATACAACAGTTTTCAGAGGTTAAAGTCTCCACAAGTCATTTTTTTAAAAAATGTAAAATTTGGAAACAGAACTGCCAGTTGTTCAGAAGCTTCCTAAAAATTGGTTGGCTAAAAGCAGGTAGTTGATAGATGAACATCAAAACCTTAATGGGTGCATTTTTTTCAAATTCCTGAAGGGAGAAGAAAACATTTTAAAATTTTCCACTGCCTTTGGAAAAGGTGTACAAAGTACTATAGGTGTATTAGCTGTGATCCTATTGTGTTTCGGGATAACACACCCAACTTCAGGAGAGCACACACTGAATATATGAATGTATGGGAGATGTATGATGAGAGGAGTTATCTGAGCATGCTCTCTCTCTGTGTGTATGTGTGTGTGGTTTTTGGACTTCTCCCCAGATGACAAAGAGAGCCAGCATAGTGTAGTGGTTTGAGTATTGGACTAGAACTCAGAGTCCAGGGTTCAAATCCCTTCTAAGCCTTGGAAGGCTTAGACTAGGTGACCTTCGGCAGGTCACTCTCTCTCATATTCTTTCAGAGGAAGGCAATTTCAAGCCTCCTCTTGCCAAGAAAACTCTAAGAGAAGGCCATCCTAAGTCAGAGTCAACGTCAAGGCACAATAACAACAAGAGCAACCAGATGATGAAATATCCTGGGCAAGCACTGGTATGTCAGTATGTTTTAAGATAAAACAGTAAATAGATGCATTTTCCTATTCAGTTTAGTAGCAGAATCTCCAACTGCGAAGGTGCATATTTGGTGTTAAATTGCGGAAAGTGCACCACCAAAATATCACAGACCCAAGGGGACCTGGCAGCATTCTCTCTCCAAGCAGTTGCTGTTGTGTGCTTTCATGACATTTCAACTTACGGCGGTCCTAAGGCAAACCTATCATGGTGTTTCCCTGACAAGAATTGTTCAGAGGGAGTTTGCCATTGCCTTTGAGGCTGAAAGAATGTGACTTGCTCAAGTTCATCCAGTGGGTTTCCATGGCCAAGTAGGGATTTGACCCCTGGTTGCCCAGAGTCCTAGTCTGTTCAGTAAAAAAGGCCTCCAGTATGTTTTTATTGTAACTGAAAGTCATCCTCCCACCCACATCTGTATAAGAGCCTTGTGTCTTGATTTTCTTCTAGGTGCTGACAAGCGAAGCTCAGCCAGAACCAGAAACAACTCTGAGTCAGCGAGAGCCCCCCCATATGTGGGCAGGAGGAGACAGCTCTCTGAATCTCAGACAGACACTGTGAGCAACTCTGACTGCAGAATGAACACCCGACAACTGGGGACTCCCAAAGGTATTCAGCTGGAAGGTTGCACAGCTGATAAATGGAGCATGTTATCAAGTTACACACCCAGGTGCTGATGAGTTAGAATAAAGTAGGCTCAGATGCAAGAAATTGACCTGTGTGGTAGAGCTGTGCTTTGTCCCACTTTTTCCTGCATGTTGTGATTATGCATTTTTATTGCAGTGCCTTGGATCTAGATTACCTCTGGATTCCTAGAGATGCAGAGGGACTTGCAGGGAACTGAGTATCATGAGAACCTAAGATTCTTTATTGCCTCCACTCCCTTTCCCACAACATGGTTGTAGAGGAAATATATGGGTAGTGTTTTGCAAATAGTTGTAGAACAGAGTGGAGCGGAGCAGAATATCTGACCTATAAACTCTAATTCTCATCTTCTTTCCTACTAACTTCTGCGTCTCTTCTAGAGATGTAAAATTTCCGTAAATTTTGAAGCTGTTGAACACCAATTTTTCCTGTTTTTTTTTTGAAAAGATATTTTTTTCTAAAAAAACCCTGAATACTGAAAAATAAAAATTCATTTTGTTACCTTAGTAGTATAAAATGCTTTACACAGAACTTGGTTTGGAAGTATCATAAATGATATTAAAAGTGCAGTTATTCAGAATAAAATTAAAAATTGAATAGGCTTTTATTTTTTTATTTTTTTGTTACAAATGAAATTGCAAGGGTCTTGAACTGTATGAGCCTCTTTGGTTTTGACAGTTTGAGTGTTTCTCATTCTCTCAGTAGCTCAATGCAAACAACACATCTTGTGCTAACTAGAGTTTGGAATCTAGACGGCGGCTAGATTCAAAATGTGCAGTGAACAAACTACTGGCTAAGTGTTCCAGTTTCTTTTTTTAAAATCTGTTTTAATATGCATTAAACTGACCTGGATTGATTCATGACAGTAAAAAAGTCCTTAAATTAAGAAGTAAACTGAGCTACCTCTTTCCTTTTGTTTGCTGTTCTGCCAGTTTCATAGATTTGTTCTGTGTTGTGCTTGGGAAAATTACTTTTTCAGAATCTCTTGGCTGTCGTGCCCCCAAAGTAGTTCAACAAAGTAACTTCTCCAGGCTTTGCTTCTGTTTTCAAAGCATGCCTGCAGAGGTAGAACAAAGCATTCTAGCAGTTCAGGTACTTAGTGTTAGCAATGATGCACTTTCTCATCTCTTGGCAGAATGTCTGCACTTTGCCAGTGGCCTAGGTAAAGTCATAAATACAGCAGTTGTCTGTGGAAAGGCAGTGATTGTGGCTTTGTTTTCAGGAGGTCCACACACTGCTAGCTTGACCCCTGGTGAGAGGAAGAATCGGAACAAACCAACCCGGGGGCGGAAGAAAGTGTTTGAAACCTACATGTCAAAGGAGGACGTCTCAGCAGGTCTGAAAAGGAAAACACTTATCCAGGTGCCTGGAGCTTAGAATGTCCTATTGTCTGTGAAAGCAGCAGGTTCTGTTGCATTCAGTTGATATTTGGAGAACATTGTTCAGTCTCTCAGAGCTGTTTCCCTTCTTGCACTGTACCTGTGTAGCAATTAGGTGTGGCTACAGGCGTGAAATGGTTGTGCTGGTAGATGGGCACGTTTACCCTTGGCAAAATAAAACTGGAGTTTTTCAAATGCGTTGTTGTTGTTGTTATCTTTGTTTATAGCCCACTTTTTTTCCCCAGGTTGGGACTCAAAGTGGCGTACAACAGTTAAAAAGACATAGTTTAAACCCCCAGAATACAAAAATGAAAACATTTTTAAACAATCAAAAATAATTGCAACCATGTTAAAAGGCATAACTAAAAACTCAGACATTCATCAACAACACAATATCCAGTGCATTCTATCAGACAGGCCACATATAATCATACATCAAATGCCTGTCTGAATAAAGACATCTTTAGTTGATTGTGGAAGGATGGTAGGGAGGGTACCAGCCTGACTGCTCTGGGAAGAGAGTTCCAGAGTCTGGGGGCAGCCACAGAGAAAGCTTCTCCTGTGTTCATACCAGGTGTACCTGTGAAGATGGTGAGAGAGAGAGAGAGAGGCCTCTCCACCAGATCTCAAAGCACAGGCTGGTTCGTAAGGGAGAATACGGACCTGAGCCGTGTGTATGAAATGCATGAAATGGTATGAAATGGTACCAGAGATTTGAAAGAAAATAACCTGCCTCTCTTTTATGTCAAAGCCAAGGGAGTAATGCTTTCAAACTGTAGGGAGGATGGATCTTATTTCCTAACCCTTAAAGTCTCTAACTTAGGGTGGTCAGATAATCAGAACAGGTGTTTCCTGAGCCTCACCCATGACGCCGTTTCCATACTGCACATGTCTTAAAGCTGTAGTGATGGCTCCCTTTCCATTCCATCTAAACTGGAAGCGAGTTGTCCAAGAAGGAAAGATAGGGATGAAGTCCATAAGGGCAGCATTGTCAGGGAATGCAGGCAGGACTGGTACTGTTGGTAACAAAAAAGCTGTGTGGTTCTGAATGGTGGGAGAATTCTACCCATCTGAGTTTGACATCCCTGGTTAGGCCAGTAAAATTAGATTAGCAATGGAATAGACTGGTTTGGGAGGCAGTGAAATCTCCTTCCTTTTAGGCTTTCCTTCAGAAGTTTATGACAGGGAAGCACAAAAGGTTACATACTGTGTATATGTCTTGGCATAAATGATTAAATACAACCGGATCCAACTTGATACCTTCCTTAGATATCTTAGACCAGTGCTCCTGAAGCTATTTGATGTGGGGGACTGCCTGTAGTTTTTCTAGTGTGTCAGGGACCAGTATCATATTTGTACCCATTGGCTGTGTCTGTTTCTTTATTTCCTGGAAACTCTTCATGGCCTGGCAGCCAATGGTTCATGGCCTGGCCCTGGCCCAGCTGTATTAGACTACAACGGCCAAACCCGCCAGCAACGGGAAGGTGCAAAAAGTGCTGAAAAACAAAGTTGACACACAGTCACAAAGCACCTGTTTATTTTCATGCAGGCCCAGCACTTTGGAGACCTTCTTGTTTAGGGTCTGCCTGCGTTTATAAAACTGACACCCTTATTGCTATACCTCCTGTATCGCTTGTGTTTTTTCTGGATCACAACTCCCACTGTTGCCAGCCAACATAGTGCTGAGTATGGGTAATGGGAGATGTAGTCCAAACAGATCTGGAGGGTGCCCCTAAAGGGACCTCTGACCTGATAGATCACTTCCGTTGTTCCAGTTGCGTGCTTTTGGAAGGAGAAGTCAGGCAACTGAGATGTGGGTCCTATAAGAGAACTGTTTAAAGCACAGATACTCAAAGGCAGGTGAGGTGATAATCAGACCTGTGAACTTAAAGGAACCTTAACATACGTAGCCTTTCTCCCCTCTTCAGTGACCATTTCTTCTTACATATTTGAGAAAAAAAAATCACCGATAAATATAGCAGCTATTGTTTGTGAGTGATTGTAAAATAATGCGGTCTGTGGATGACATCATGAGATTCTGTGGCCAGAGGCCTGGCCCCTGATACACATATGAGAACAGTTGTTCTTTGCAGATGGGGAGAGTGGCTGGTTCCAGATATGATATCACAGCGTGAAATGCACAACATTGTAAATAGGATTTTCATAGGCACAGATAATAAGGCCCATCTGCTTTCAAAGGGAAACGAGGGGAGTTCCTCTGGTTTTTCCAGGGGAAAATCACTGGAGGGAAAAAGTGTGGTGTTTATATATTGATTTATTCGTTATGTGCATCTGTTTATTACATTTTCATCATACTCTTTCCCCCCAGGAGGGCTCAAAGGTGGCACATTGAAGCTTTTTGTAACTGCATGATGGATTTTAAAACCTTTTGGGCAATGGCAGACAAGACCACATATACTGTGCTGACTATGCCCACACAGAGTGTCTGTCACCCACACAGTGACCTATCACAATCCTAGCCTTCCTATTTGGAGGTGGTGTTTTGTGGAAGGTCTTTTCCCTGCAAAGCTTTGAAAGTTTGAGAATGGAAATCATAGAATCATAGAGTTGGAAGAGACCACAATGGCCATCAAGTCCAACCTCCCACCATACAGGAACACACACTTAAAGCACCTCCAACAAATGACCGTTCAACCTCTGCTTAAAAACCTCCAAAGAAGGTGACTCCACCACACTCCAAGGCAGCATGTTCGGTTGTTGAGTGGCTCTTACCATCAGGAAATTCTTCCTGATGTTTAGGTGAAACCTTCTTTCCTGAAGTTTGAATCCATTGCTCCTTGTCCTAGTCTCTGGAGCAGCAAAAAACAAGTTTGCTCCATCTTCAACATGACATGCCTTCAGTTATTTAAACATGGCTATCATGTCACTGCTTAACCTTCTTTTTGTGATGCTAAACATTCCTAGCTACAATTAGATGGTGCACTGGAGAAAAGTTCTCTTTCCCAGGCTGCTAATCACTTCTGGTAGAGAACTAAAATCTAGCCAGCCAAGATCTTTTCTTTCACAAACTGCTCTCAGGCGTAGTAACTGGGGACAGAAACTGAGATCCTCTATGACACAGCGTAGTATAATAGTTCCATGTGTGGTAACTATGCTGCATCTTGGCTGCCAACATCCCCACCAACTCTTCCGTTAGCTGCTGCCCCCTGACCCTTCTGCAGCTGGTGGAAAGTTGGGGGAGGTCAGAGAGGTATCTGGCTGTGTCCCTGTAGCCGGACACAGAACGACTGCATCTTCCGGTGAAGTCTTCTGGGGTCTCCTAGAGGACTCAGAGGACGATGTCATCATTTTGCATCTGGCTACAAGAATGTAACCTGATGCTTCTTCTGTCTCTTTTCCACCAGCCAAACAATAGCCACGGAAGGGATGCAGTGGCCAGATATTGAGTCTGGGGGAAGCCTTTGATTATTGTGGTAGGTGGATGAGAATACCAACCTCTGCAACAATTTAAAAAAATTGAAAAGACATATGCAGGCATAAGGTGGACTTATGCCTGTATATGCCACTGACAGGATGCCAGCTATTATGTGGCAAAAGTGGGCAGTAGTTGGAATCAAGACAAATTTCTTTTCTGGACAACTCATTGCTCAGCCAGTATGCCCATTCATTGGAGATTCAGGGAGTTGTAGTCTGAAAAAAAGTAACTGTTCCGGGCTCTGCCTGTAGCTGGCCTGCGTAGATCTCTTTAGATGCCTGAACTGTCAGTTTCACCTGGCCTGTCCTCTCCTATCTGTCTGAAATAACTTACATTGCAATTTGGTTTGAATCATTGAATCATTCCTTTTGCTGTTCCCTCTCGTCTGAGTCCTCCCCAGAGAGCTCTTCCCTAGATCAACAGTTTAAGATCTACCATGCCTGTTGGTTGAAGTATTGATGAGTCCATTGAAATGAAGGGGAACAGTACACACGTGTACCTGTTGACTTATTTGTTTTCTGCATTGCTGTTTTCTCTGTGCGTGTACCTGATGTGGGTACCATACCTTTCATGTGTGACTCAGAGATTCCACAGCACGTACTGGGGCTGTTTTCAGCCCCAGAAAACCCCAGAAGGGTCTACAGCCAGGGTCCATTGCAAGG
Organism: Cyclura pinguis; assembly: GCA_030412105.1. NCBI lineage: Eukaryota > Metazoa > Chordata > Lepidosauria > Squamata > Iguanidae > Cyclura > Cyclura pinguis. The sequence continues at coordinate 6,713,356 of CM059601.1, forward strand.
ACATTCTCTTTAAATGAGTTGAAATGGGCCTGCTAAGTAGTTTTTATTAACATATTGTAAACCAAGTTTTCTACTAAGGTATAGTCAAGAATGAGTAATCTGTCCTAATGCTAATGGTGGTCCCTTGAGTGAGGAAAAACTCTTAGCATTGGCTGCTTTTCCCCATAAATCTGCATATTTTTCATGTATGATCACCTGCCTTAAAGCTCTTTCAGAATACTCCCCCCCCCCCAAACGGGGGGATTGAATGAGAAAACACACGCGCACCATGTTACAGTTAGTTTATATGGGAATACAACTTCAGGAAGAGTCCCATGATTGTTATCAATTACAAATGGAATAATTTTCAAATCTTAAATGAAAACATCCATTAACAAACTCTTCTTAAATGTCTGTTGTTAAAGTTTGGCTCCAATTTATCTCTCTCTCTCTCTCTCTCTCTCTCTCTGTGTAAAGACTGCATTTTATATGAATGTTGGTGGAGTTTTTAACTGAGGGCTCCGTACTGCTCAGAATCGTTCTGATTTGACTTGAGCTCTGTTAACTTCCTCAAATTATGTAGGTTTCTTCTAGTGTAAGAACAGATCTAGTTCGGTTCAAGAAAGAAAATAAATTTTATTTCTTGTTTCGTTTATAAAAGTGTAATGTTAGCTTTTTGTTTCATTCCAGCTCTTTTACTCCAGCAGAAATGGGGTAGATGGGTGAATTCCATTAATTTTCCAAGTTCATCTTTATGTTTTAATGGCTCCATACCAGTCTGGACAGTCTACAGTGCTTCATGCAGGAGCAGCTACCTGGAGAGAATTTAGCAACTTCCCTCTGCCCAGTTTTGTAATCCTTAGGCTTTTGCAGGCTGCATCCACTTTTTTTAAAAAAAATGGAGTGGTAGAAGGCCACTTTCAGTTCTCTAAAAATGCTATTCTGGAGCTTTAAAAAGGTGTATGTCCCTCAAAAACAGCCTTTAAATTGGGAATCCTCTCCCCTGTAGGCACTTGGAGGAGTTTTTCTTAATGTTACTTTTATGGAAATGAAGATTGGTGGGAGAGGGAAGGACCTGGGGGGCAGTTTAGAAGGCCGTCTGTGGCCATAGTCGCAGCTCCTTATCCTTGTTCTTTGTCTGGAGGCAAGAACAGAGGTATAATCCCCCTTCATTCTGAATCTTGGACAGAGGATGCCCTGACTACGGCCAGCCAGGATGAGAGATGCATGGGTGATTGTCCCCCAGATTTTTGAGGGTGCAAGGGCTTCATGCTTTGGATGGGGGCAAACCAGGATAATGTGTCCGGTCGTTGCTCTTATCTTTGCTAAGCAAAACTCCAATTTCTTTTGCACACTTGGGAGGCCCTTTGCTGCCTTCGTGTGGCCAGAGTTGCAACCTATGTATTGCTCAGCTGAAGCAGCAATTAGCTCACCTTTAAAGAAGGCATTTGAAGTCTCCCAGCACTCTGGAAAGCAAGTTTCCTCTCTGCTGTGAGCATGACACCTAAACTCAATTCCCCAAAAATTGCGCTGCCTGTGCCATATGCTATAAGAAAGCCCAAGCCCTGTGCTTTTCCTGGCTCTGCTTTCTGGTAGAGTGGCTTTTGATGGGTGCTGTTCCTCATGCAGCATCTCCAATCATTTTTCAAGGACCTTAAGTTCCCACTTTTGTAATGGAGAGGTGGGCAAGGTGTGGTCCTCCAGAAGGTTTTGGATTACATCTCTCATCAGTCCTAGCCAGCATTGCCATATGGTGGGCTGTGTTGGGAGATGCAGTTTGATATCATCCAGAGGGCTACCTTTGGCCCACCCTGTTCTAACAAAGACAAGGGTTGAGTTGGTACTGCTGCAAAATGTAAGGAATGTAAGGAATGACACGTTGCCCCATCAGTCTTATGGGTATGGTATTAAAAAGCATTGAGGTCCTAAGTATCCTTAAGATGGCATTGGACTGTGGAAGCTCACCAATGCTAGGTCTGGTTATACTTGAATGGGGAACTGCAAAGAAATACAAGGTGCAGTAAGCTGTATTCAGAGGAGGGCAACAGCAAACCACCTCTGAGTATTCTATGTTTGAGAAAACGAAAAAACTGATGGAGTTCCTGTAAATAAGCAGGTGACTTGGAGGCACATATGCATGCACGCACAAACACACAAAATTCCTTTTTTGAGATCTAATTCCAGTTCTTCTCTATCTTTCTTTTTGAAGGGACCCTTGAGAATAAATCCCAAGAAGTACCACGAAGCCTTCATTCCGTCTCCAGTAAGTAGCAACAATTCGGTAAACCTGGTGATCGTTGCACAAGTGTTAAGTGCCCTTTTGGCTGGATGGAATTTCAATGAATGAAAGGCCAGGATAGGCACAGAACATGACAAAACTTTTTGGATGTGGTCCATTGAGCTTCTCTCTTACACAGTTTCCGATCTATGTGGAAACTTCGCTGAAACGAATACATGTGAGTGATTCAGCTGTAGTTCTAGCACGGAGGGCTCTGAACTTCTGGTACCAGAGGTGGTGCTCGTTCTGAGTCTGTTGAAGCCAGCTGAGTCCAGGTGGGAGACCACTGGTTAACTGTAAAACAAAGGTTTATAATTATAGTTACAGATGGCTTAGATCTCCCCCACCGATTTAGGATAAGCTCCCTAAAACCAATGCACTTCTCTGCTCTGGCTTTGCTACATGAACTAATTTGTAAACTGGGATCTCAGAGGCCCTTGTTTGCTGTATTGTAACATGCCCACTTTAGAATGCCAAATCATGCGTCGTTGACGAAATCCGTTGTCACTGGACCCTGTGTGTGCCTACCTCCACTTTCTTCTCTTCTTGCTTTCTCTCCTCCTGCTTTGATGATGTTGGCTTAGGGAGGAGTGTGCCTCTTAAATGCTACGTGTGTTGCTGTGCTAGAAGCTAACTGCTTCATTAGGGGGCCACAAGCTTGATTGTAAGCCTACAAGGGCACCTGTGGCCCTTCATATGATTTCTAACTGCAGCTCCCATTGTGCCTCACTGTTGATCATGGTGACTAGTTCTGATGGGAGGTGTCAGTGGAAAACTACTGGATACTCATACTTGCCTACTCCTTTTTCTGAGTAATGCCTGTTAATTTATAATCATTTAAAATTATTTGAAGAGTTTTTAAATCTCTTTCAACTTGTTAAATTCCTTAATATGTTTTTAGCTTTTAAAAATTATTTTTATTGTTTACATTTTTTAAGTTTGTAAGTTTGCTTTTATTGTGTACTGCTCTGAGATCTTTAGATAGAGGGTGGGATCTTCTCCTTATCGTCTGAGTGGGCATTGGAATCCAGGATCTTTTGCGGCCTGTGGGCTGCCCCAACATCTATATGATCCCTCCAGACCATCTCAGATTCCATGGGCCCTGACTTTTAGACCATAACAAATTGTCCAAGTCCCCAAAGCTGTTGCCCAAGTGAACCAGAGCATGGTAGTTTGAACTAATGATCAGAGCCACGGGGCACTCGCTGCGATGAGAGCAGATCCTGTTAAGTGAAGGCAGACAGTGTGCCCAACCCTGCAGATATTTTCATGTGGATAAATGCTATATACTACTGTAGACACCAGAAGATTCACTCTCCAGTCATAGGATCCAGCCCTGTGCTCATTTAGTCAGAACTTGAGCAGGTGTTACTATTGGGGAATTGCAGCTTCTAGAATGCTCCTCTGGCTGTGATTGTGGGAGTTGCATCCTCCAAAAGAAACATTTCCAAGTTCTGTTCCCAAGTGAGTGTCCATAGGATTATAGCTTTAGGCAGGTTCCCACTGCCGTGTGTGTGTGTGTGTGTGTGTGTGTGTGTGTGTGAGAGAGAGAGAGAGAGAGAGAGAGAGAGAGAGAGAGAGAGAGAGAGAGAGAGAGAACAGACTGACAGAAGAAATCACAGACGTTCTAGGGGAGTGTGTTTGTTTACCATATTTGCTGGCAGATAAGACGCACCCCATTTATACTTCAGCAAATACTATTTGTCAGTGTATAAGACACATTGGCATATAAGACGCACCCCATTTTCAAACAGTATTTTTGGGGGAAAAAAGTGAGTCTTATACGCCGGCAAATAGGGTAACTTGTTAGATGTCATTCATTTATTCTGAGGTAGACTAAGTGTGGCCCCAGGGCTGTTTTTGTGGCTCCCTGGCCAATCCTGGGATTAAGAAAAAGTATATTTTTTTGCAGTTTATTCAATTTTCCCTCCAAATGTCTCAAAATACTCTCCAGGGTATATGGGACTGTTTTCTCCATGTCCCTCTGGGCCATTTTACTCCCAGAACAGCCGTTTAAAAATAAAAAAATCAGGAAATGACTTCCATTCCTTTCCTGTTGTTGAAGGGAGTTTGGGTGCATTTAGGGGCAGTTAATTTTTCTTTTTTTCAGAGATGAGCGTGGCCCTTTACGTTCTCTTGGGGGCGAAAGCTAATGCATACTCCTAGCCTTCCAGAGTTGCCCACCCTGTATGAATTGACTCAAGACAAGATACAAAAGACAGAGAGAGAATTTCTCGTTTCCCCTGCCAGTATGGTGTGTTGAGCACTGCAGCTGGGTGGTGGCAGACCCACTTCAAATTTCCTGGTGGGATAAGGAAATGGACAAAAGGATGGGCAAAGAAGTTGCCATCCCTCATTTTCTGGCATGGCCCACTTCGTCCGAGGGGCTTCGAGAGTGCCAGGGTGATGACTGAAATGAGAATGCCTTTCTCTCGAATGATGTAAAAGATTTCGAAGTATGTGGTGGGATTACTTCAGGAGCTGAGAGGAAAACTGGTGGCAGTGAGGGGAGGGGATGATGAAACAAAAATCTGGACTCATCAGAAGAACAGCTTCCCGGCTGAATTATGTTGGTCCAAGAAGCTTTGCAGTTTTTCTGCATCTTGTCATGGGAGGCAGTCTTTGCACAGCTGTTGAGCTGCCGCAGGGAGATGAACTTCTCCTGCTGTGGGATGGCCTTAGTTTCACATTAGGGCAACCGCTTTTTCTGCCTTGTAGTGGAGACATTTCAACACTGGGGTAGAAGAGAAGACTCAAGGACAGTGCCTTGCTGAGTGATAATTTACTTGTGCGGGATCTTCTTTCCTCATCCCAGTAGTCGCAGGGGAAAGGGCATTTCCCCCAGCAGTGTCTTGGTGGTGGGAAAATGTTTGCTTGCTTTTCCCCAGCCATCAGCTAAGGACATCAGCTGCTATGTGGAGTACAGTATACTGTCATGAGTGCCTACTGGCTGGTCTTGTGGCATCACTGGGGAGGACTGTGGCAGGACTCCCTCTGGTGCCCTTGGAAGGGATGATTGTATTGGTGCCCTTGCCAATGACCTTTGAGTTGTGCTTCAAGCCATTTTAGCTGCAGTCCTTCCTAGAGAGCGCCTTGCACTGCCATGGGTTTGAAGCCTTGCGCTGCCATAGAAACCCACTGGATGACCTTGGGCAAATCACAAACACTCAGCCTGAGAGGAGGATGCTGGCAAACCTCTTCTGAATAGATCTTGCCAAGAAAACACCACAGTAGGGTTGCATTAGGGTTGCCACAAATCAGAAACTACTTGGAGGCAAATAACAAATGGATGTCAAAACATGCACTGGTATTAATAATCTCTCCTCGTGTGCTGCAGTGATTGTTCATAATCTGTTGAAAGTTCATAGTCGCAGATTAAGTCTGCAAATTTCTGAAATGAGCTGCCCCCACTCCCATGGTATCACCACTCACTACATTTTGGAAATGCAGGCTAACATACATTCTGAATTCATTTGCGCCTGAGTTGTTTCCCCTTGTGGGTTTGCCTGCTTTGAAGAAGAGGTGGGTGTACCAGCTTTCAGACCACGTGGCTGCTTTGAGTTACCGCTCTGTCCCTTAAATCTCTGCTGCTCTTGGATGCTGTGGCAGGTCTGTGGGTATGCTTCCTGGTTCTGCTGCTGCTTGCACTGTCATGTTGCTGTTATGTGCCATCAAACTGGCTTTCCCTTCTGATGACTTAATGAACAAGAGACCCCCCTAGAGGTCATAGAATCATAGAGTCTTAGAGCTGGAAGAGACTACAAGGGCCATCTAGTTCAAACCTCTGCCATGTAGGAATATAGACCAAAGCACTCCTGTGAAATACTTATCCAACCTCTGTTGAAAGACCTCCGAAGAAGGAGACTCCACCACGCTCCATTGAGGCAGTCTACTTCTCTGTCAAATAACTCTTACATTCCAGAAGTTCTTCTAATACTTAGGTGGAATCTCTTTTCTTGTAGTTTGAATCCGTTGGCTCATGTTATAGTCTCAGGAGCAGCATAAAACAAGCTTGATCCATCTTCTGCATGACATCCCTTCAGATGGCTATCCGGTCATCTCTCAGTCTTCTCTTGTGAACTAAACATACCCAGTTTCCTAAATCATTCCTCACAGGGCTTGGTTTCTTGATCTTTGATCATTTTGGTTGCCCTTCTCTTGGCTTATTCCAGCTTCTTGATATCCTTCTTGCTCCTGAAGTTCCTGTTATTATTAAGCTCCCTGTTCAGGATTTGCAAACTCAGGACTGTAACTTGGCCATTTCCACACTAGCCTGTTACAGTGCTATAATTCCACTTTCAACATCCTATGGAATCCTGGAGTTTGCAGTTTAGAGAGGGGCCTTTGAGGCCCCTCTCTAAACTGCAAACCCCAGGATTCCATAGGATGTTGAAAGCAGAATAATAGCGCTATAACAGGCTAGTGCAGAAATGGCCTTGTTTGCTGGAGTCAATTCACATGTAACGTGGTCTTCCTCTTTTCTAACTCCTTTTAACTTTCCCTGGCATTACTGTCTTTCCCAGTGAATCATATTTTCTCATAATATGTCCTAAGTACTCAGTTTGCTCACTTTGGCTTCTAGCCAGAGTTCAGGCTTGATTTGCCCTTGGATCCGTGTATTTTTCTTTTTAGCAGCCTGTAGTATCTGCAGAATTATTCAGTCCCACATACAGGCATGCACAGTTGCCTTGTGCCAGCGATGGCAACTGTAGCAGATCTGGGAACTACTTTCACGCACTAGGAGGTTCCTGGGGGCTCATGGGCCACCAAAAAAGAAAACCTAAAGTGGCTGGTAATCTACTTCTGATTCTAAAAAATGTGTATTTGTTTATGTTAAACAGCACATAGGAGCCTTGCAACCTTTATAACAGGTAAATTGTTTCATCCTCTTTATTTGAACAGAAAAAGAATAATCTGCGAATTCTGAGGGAGTCACAAAAACACCCTTGAGGGATACATGTAGGTCTCTACTTTACCCACCCTTTCCTTATATAGAGTTATTGAATCCTATAGCCCATCATTGTTGTCTTTGACCAACAGTGTTTCTCCTAGGTCTCAGAACAATATTGCTTTGCCAGTTTTTCCATTTGAGGTCCCCTTTCTTTGGCAGTTTAGAGACTGAACTCTGGAGCCCTCTGCATGGAAGCTGTCTGTGCTGCCACAGAGCTGCAGTTCCTCCCCAGATGTTTGTCCTCTGGGCAGGCATATGCTAGAAGGAGCCAGCTTCAGTGGCAAAGGGGACCAAATTACTAAATGTAGAGCACCATGTAGCAAAATCAGTTAACGGCCAGAAGATTGGGAGTGGGGTCAGGTCAAGAGATGGTCTTGAAAAAACGGAGTGGATCAGAATTCCCTGTAGGACCTCAGGCACTCAGGTTAAATTTTTGGAAAGACTTTTTATAGTTTGTGGATGTAGGATATTTTGAATTGGAACAAATAAAATATCAACCACTTAACATAATCATTTCTTTTTTCTTTTTACATCATAGTAATATATTGGGTGAGATTCTGCATCAGGAGACATACAGGCAGACATATGTTATCTTTCACCTCACTGCCATCCCCTCCAGGACTCATTTATTAGCTCTTGCAGCGCCTATTCCACAGTTGTTTAGCGGATGTCGTTGTTCTATGTCTGGTTACAGGAACATAGCCACATGCTTCCCCCAGGGCTTCCACTTTCCACTGGTCGCTAACTGGCCATTTAGTGGGGACTAGAGCAGCTGAAAGATGGATTTTGGATGGATTTTGATTATTGCATAAGATGGTAGACAATTGGCAGACAATTCTGACTTCCACAGTGACCTGAAGAATACTTAAAATGGCATTAAGTCCATTATTGTAAACCATTAACAGGATGTTAGCCACTGATAAACAGACATGTAGTGTAAGATATTATTTTCACCCCCTTTTTCAGCTTTGTTTTTTTTTTTTGGGTGGGGTTGCAATTTATTTTTTCTCTTTGTTTATGGTAGTTAATGTCAATTGTTATATGTAATGTTACGTGTAAGTAAAACAAGCCAGCAAACAAACAATGGCCAAGATCCTATTTTATTGTTGCAAAGCATACATTTATTTAAATGTACCAGATCTTGTCTGATCTTGGAAGTTAAGAAAAGTCAGACCTGGTTAGTACTTGGATGGATGAATACCAGGTGGTGTAGGCTGTATTTCAAAGGAAGGAACTGGCAAACCACTCCTGAATATTTCTTGCCTAAGAAAGTCGTATGAAATTTGTGGGGTCACCATAAGTCAACAGATGACCTGAAGGCACATACATACATACCTGTGCTGCAGTACTGGATCTCACCTTTTTGTGTCCATTGTCTTGTTGTACAACAGTCATTGCAATTCCACACCCTACCACTAAGTCACACAACATTTTAGGCAGCATTCCTAAGCTTGCGTAACAGTTTGTGTTGGCATTGCAAGCTTTGTGCAACCCTGGATAGAATACTACCTATGTATAACCTTTAAAAAAGCGCAGTGAGCTGTGTAATGACATTGATGATCATGTAAAGCTCCACACGGGATGTTGGTTGATGTCTCTGGCAGGTCACCCTTCATGGAAGTCTTGGGGCCACTAGAGATTGGCAGCATTCTTTTTTGTGTCTGCGCTACTACTACCAGATGGGTAATAGCTATACTACCTGGGGGATTTTGTGAGTTGTAGCCCAGAAAAAGCTAATGCTTCCAAGCTCTAGAATAACTGGGTAACAGGAAATTTGGAAAGGGAGCATGGCTGTGTTATATTGTCTCGTCTGGAAGAATTAAAAGCTTAGACATCAGAATGGTAGTAAAGCCTTGTCTGCTAGCCATTTAGTGAAATGTTCTTGTGTGGAAAATACAATGTTATTAGGATATGAAAGAGCACAATCCAATGTCACACCCATGCTTTGTGCAAGGGATGAGCAATCGCTTGTTACATCCTTTTTACAAGGCCTTTTATTTCAAAAAATCAAGCCCTGAGGGCCATGTGGATTTAACCACTTTTAAGGAAAGAGCAGTTTTCTTGCCAGCATGGGGGAAATGGCAGGTCTACTGCCTAGTAGCAATAATGAGCAGATAATGAAGGCAGTGGCTAAGCTTGCTTGAGAATCATAGACTCCATGCAGCTGGTGCCTAATGTTAGTTGGCTGATGGATAAAACTCTGCCTTTTGTCTTGTGAACAATTGTGCTTGAACAATTACGTCCCCTTGTGGTTTAAAGAGCTAATGGGGATGTTATTTCAGAACTTGGCACGTTTCTGAGCAACACACTTGTGGGATATGCTTGTTTTTGTTGTCTGAGGATTCTAGTGATTTGGAGTGCACCTTTTGTGTAATGCAACCACTTCAAATGCTTCCTCCAAACCTCTTCATTTTGGGCTTTGGCTTAACCCCTTACTATCTGCCTTCCTTTTTATATTTGGCTCCTTCTGGGCAGACTGTGAGCTACAATAGCTTGTTGCTTCTAGCAGGGACCATTGCCTTTAGGGTTTCATGGCTCCAAGCTGTCTCTAGGATGGCTTAGGGTTGAGTCTGATGCAGTGCCAGCAGTAGGATTCCAGGCAGAATTGAGATGAGGGCAGAACGAAGAGTCATGGGGAGACAACAGGAGGATGTAATTGGAGCTGATTTGCTAGTCAGGAGCTTGGAAGGCGCCTTTGTTTCCATGCGAAGGGATGTGGGGTTGCTAAGAAGTTTGGGCACCTGGCTGATCCTGAATCAAATTGCAGGGAGCTCTCAAGCAGACTGTGTGAGAGAGAAGAATAGAAAAGAGAGCCTCCACAAGAATTCTCTGAAGTCACCTAACTTTCTGCAACTGACGGGTTTCTTTTGTGTAAGAAGGGTACTCAAGAAAAGGGCTTATTTCAGAATGCTTATGTGCAGAAAACCTCAGTATGTGGTGATGTGGATGTTGGTTGGATGACCAAGATTGTCCAGCAGTATCCATTGAACTGTTCCTGCAGAATCCTGGGAGTGGTAAAGAGGGATCCAAGAACTGTCCGCTGAATAGCTTAGCCTCTAGCCTGACAGTATTCAGAGCTTTCTGGGGAGAAGGAATGAAAGCCTTACCAGTTTTAAGTCTCTACTGTGTTTATTTTACTTTATCCTCTTTATAGAATATATAAATTGCTCCATATCAAAGATCTTGGAATGGTGGTATGCAACAGAAAACTGACAAATATCCCACCCTCCTGATTGCAATAAAAACTAATGCATTAATAAAATTGTAGCTGGAACTTGTCAGACATGAAATGCTTGTCTGAAAAGACATGGAATGTTTGTCTGTCAACAAAGACTCCAAAACAGAAAGTGCAGTGGCTCCCATGTCAGCGAGAGGGTGGATCTACTTCAGGTTTCAGTCCAGGCTTTACAGTAGCTTTCAAAGGTGTTAAAGTCTTTTTCTAAGTATGGTCAAAACCTTGGATAGCAAAAAGATGAGTGGAAGGAGTGGAAGGCAGCAGAGAAAGAGGAAGATCACATTACGGATGGATTCATTCAATCAACAGGTTCACAGCCCCACTGACATGGGAGCCAGCAGCCACTACTGGGCAAACGTAGGTCTGTGGCTAACCTCAGAAGGGGCATTCCATGAAATGAAACTGACACACTACAGGCCCCACTTTGGCAGATTTGACAAAGGTCCCAAGTACATATGGAACCACTGTAGGAGAGCTGAGTACAGATATGCTCTTAAGCTTGGGGTTCTCTGTTTTGGTATTCTTGGGATGATTTGCTTGTTGTAAACTCTGCTCCAGGTCCATTACAATCGTCAGTTGAGGTGGTAACTCAAAGTAAGTTGAAATAACACGGAGAACAACCTTCTATAAAACAAACAAAACACTGGTGATTTAAGCACTAGTGGTTAGGTCAGGTTTAGGACAGGATTGTGAAAAATAGAATATGGCTCAAAGTGTCTCCATGGTTCCTGTATGCCTCTCCCGGGGAATCAACCGTCCCTGGGTAACAGATGAATGCCATTGTTTCTCCAAACTTTTATTGCACGCATCAGGGTAAAAGGGAAGAGGCTTCTTGATTAAAGTATCCTCATGAAGCAAACCCCAGAGACCATCCAAATGGCAACACGCTCTCGTGAAAACAGATGGAGGCGTTCTTTGGTTCTGAGTGGCTGAGTGTGATATCACCCAGTTCTCTCACTTCTCTGCTTGCTGCGCTGAAATGTGCAGAGCTCTGTGAAGCGGAAGCTATCTCAGAGGTAGCTCCAGATGTTCTCCAGAAGAGAAATGCCTTGCATCCTACCGCTTCAGATCTGTGAGAATTAATTCCTAGACTTTGTTCAAAGTACTGGAAGGTCCCCTTAGGCAAAATCTGCAAAACTGTTTTTGTCTCTGATTCCCTTGATAAATATGTTGGCGGGGGGATTCTGAGTTTTGGTCCAAAAAAGTAATCTTCCTAAGGTTTTTGACAGGAGCTTGCATTAGGAAGTTACAGGTACTATTTGTTTGTTGGGAAAAAACATAATAACATAATGCTGCAAAGAGTGGAAGGCAGCAGAAAAAGAGGAAGATCACATTATGGATGGATTCATTCAATCAAGAGAGCCACGGCTACCCCAAGTTTGCAAGCCTGTTGGTGCTTAGAGCAGCAATTTCTTCCTCTAACCTGGGATTGTCACCTTGCACCCCCACCAGGAGCTCTTTTCCATCGCATACAATCTGATATTTTCATTTTGATGCCGGAAATTGGACCTGGTGCTTTCTGTCTGTAAGGCTAGTGCTCTTGGCGTTGAGCTGAGGTCTCCACCACAAATATGGATGGGGAGGGGGTGATCTAGTAAGACTTTTAGGATTTCCTGTGGTCACAAGGCAAGACTTCAGTGCTTTGCATAGTTCTTTGCCCCTCTTGGATTTGCCCCTCCTCATGCCAAAGGAGCAAATTACTGGTTTGAGTTCTATCCCACTGTGTCCCATGAGTTCAAAGTGGATTGTAGTAGGACTTTTTAAATTCTAAATAAATGTTTGCTTCTGATAGCAAGAGGTCACTTTTTCTTTGCATAGGGCTTGTGTGACTTTCTTGGCATTCTGGATGTTAGCAGTAACTGCGTTAGACATAAGCCACGAGTCAGGCAGCACCACTACAAGCAGTCCCTCTAGTCATTGCATTTCTGACTTATCAGCCTGCCATGACTAGCGATTGCGCGCTTGGCCATTTCAGCACCTAAAGCTGTGGGCTGTGGTCCACAAGTGCTGGCTTGCTGAATGGATCATCTATCCTTCTTGTCCCTGGAATTCTGTTGGACGCTCTGTGGGGTTAGGAGAGGGCAGGGTCGTCTCCCATTTGAATGGATTTATGGAGGATGTCAGAGACAGGGGGAGTCTTTCTATCTCCATGAAGGGGATGCCACAGTGTCTTGTCTGTTTAAAACTTCATTGGGAATGAGACTTCAAGAATACAAATCTTTTGTTGTGATGCTTGCCAGAGGAGTGGTTGTTGTAATTAGAAACTGTGTAGTTGATTAGCAGTCCAGATGTTGATAGCTAGAGTATCTATCCATAGCTGGGGAACCAAAACAGAAGGGCAGACAGAGGAGTAATCTGGATTCAAGAATGGGGCAGAGTTTCTGAGCTTGCTTGGATGTCTCTCACAGAGTGCATAATCAACATTGCTTTCAGCAGCCATAGAGCATTTGCTGCCTGATTTATCTAGGGAGGCCAATTGTTCTGTGTGAACAGCTGGGACACCACCAACTGAGCCGCAGGTAATTCCCCAACACCCCAGTCCTGCCAACCTCTCTTAGGGAGGCACAATGCTGTCTAGGTGTGCTTGCCCTGGCCCTTTGTGAATGAAGAGGGTAAGTGGGGACATTGAGACCCATGCACCATTTTTTGAGCTTGGCACCACCATAATATGACTCAGCTGCATGCTGAAAAGCCGTCAGACCCTTCAGAGTCTTTCTTTGTTTCTTCAGACATCAGCTGGGCTTTTGGCTTGGTTCTCTGGGGGATGCAGCCAAGGCTTCTTGGGGCATGTTTGGAAATCAGGATAGGTCCGGGCTCTGTGGGAACCCTGGCTTTTCATGATCAAACCAGTGTGCTGTCTCTTAGTGCCCTCTTGCCCTCAGATGCCATGAGAGTGGTTAAAAAAGCCACAGATATTAGGCTGTTTATTGTACTGCCTGAACCTGGCCAGAGTTGGTGCTCTGGTTTCTTTCTCTCTCAGCACATCAGAGAAAGGCTCCATAGTTTTTTGGCTTGTTTCTCTGGCTTGTTGGAGAGGAAGCAAGCCAGAGTGCTGGCTTTGGCCAGGTTCGGGAGCTAACATACTGCCCTGTCCTCACTAGTCAGCATTCAATAACATTTCAGCATGTTGTGATGTGCAGAACATGGCCTATCTGCTTTTCTTTTTGGTGTGCTTGAAATTGAGATTTAATAGAGGAAATGGCCAGAAAGACCTCCTGTGGCTCTGTGAAATGGGTGAGGCCAAGTTCCAGCATGTTCTGCCACAGTAGAAGCCCGTTCTGCTGATATGCCTTATTTTCAGCCAGCGTCTGTTGGGTCTGCCTCATTCCTCTCCATGGGAGCTTGTTCTCAGCATCCAGTTTCTCTCTGCAGTGGTAGCCTTCATCTCCAGCTCCATTTATCTTGTCCATTTCACACTCCTTGTTGGATTTCATGCCCAGAAGTGGCTTGGAATTCTTGGCAGCAGAAGATTTCCACTGGCTCTACCAGGGTCTGTGCAATTATAGCACAGCGATATCACTTAAGCTGCCATGGCTGTATCCTGTGGAATCTGGGATTTATAGAATTCCAAGTATCTTGTGAAACTTCAGATCCTAGCCAAGAATACTCTTAGCACGGAGCTTTCCAAATAGTGTGCCGTGACACATTAGTGTGTCACCTGAAATGTGTAGGTGTGTTGCCTACAATCTTGGAAATGTATGTCATTATTTATAAATCATGTATTTTTAAAAATATATAAAAGGTTTTCATGAGATATGTTGTATCCCCATACATTTTGTTATTATACTGTGTCTGTATCTCTTATAAGGGGTTAGTTTAACGTCTGGTTTACTAGTAAAACTGCATTACTGTGTCGCGAAATGATGCACATCTAAAAAGTGTGTCACCGACATGAAAAGTTTGAAAAGTTCTGCCTTAGTGGGAGGCTATGTTCGAGGACAAAATGTTCCTTGCAGCAAATGAATGGAAGACTCTTGGCATTGAAATGCTGGCTGCCTTGAACCATGTGGGGTGGAGGTAGACTGTTCAGTTAGAGGGGAATGAAGAGTTATACCAGGGAGTTAGAGTCAAGGAGCAAAGCCAGAAGTCAGAGCTGCATGGCCACACCAATACCGGGAAGAGTCTCTTTGCTCTGACAGTCCAAACAAGAAGTCCATCATTGTCGTTATCCTCATCCTCATCCCACCTTTCCCCTCACTTTGGGGCTCAAAGTGGCTTGCAACAGATTGAAAAAGGCATAGTTGAAAGTTCACAAATTGCAGTAGCTCCTCCTACGTAGGAGAGAGGTCAGTCTGGCTGGGTGGTCCAAGCCAAGAACCTGAGAATATGTTCACAGGCACGGCTGCTGGAGGTGTGTGAGAGGGCCTCCTGGTGATGCCTTTCCCAAGGAGGCTAGAATGTTGTCCTTCTGTCAGCAGGGAAAGACCCTTTTATACCAACAGGATTTTAGAACTGAAGGTTTTTAAAGAAAGCACTTTTAAGAGCATGCTGTATTGTTTTAATTGTGTTTTTAATTACTTTTAAATTTTAAGTGTATGTTTTAAATATAATGGGTTTAATATTGCGAATAGTTTAATTCTATTTTAGTGTTGATCTTTCAGATATTTCTAGATATATTGTTTTGAGTTGTAAGCCGTCTTGCGTCTCAGTGTAAAGGAAAAGGTGGGTGGGATGCGTGATGGTGATGATGATGATGATGATGACAGTAACAACAACAACAATAGTAATAGTGGTAACGATCATAATCATAATCTTTCAGTGCCTCAGAAGGTCCAGACTGTGGCTCACCAGCTGGGGCAGTGTTGCCTAGAACTGAGGGTTCCTGGTTCTGGCCCCTCTGGCTCTTGACCGGGGAGGCCAGCTGAAGGCAGTTGACAGGCACACGACAGCTGTGGTCATGAAGTCATGAAAGGGGCCCCCTTGCACACGGACATGCTCCATCTTTGGCTCAGTTAGAGAAGGAATTGAACATATGCCCGTATTGCGCCACCCTTGTATAAACCTTGCGGTGCTATCGTGTCTGGCATACTGTGTGCAGTTCCAGTCACCACACCTGAAAAGGGATATTGTAGAGCTGGAAAAGATGCAGAAGAGGGCAGCCAAAATAACTGAGGGACTGGAGCAAACTCTTTTATAAGTGAGGGGCAGGGGGGGATGAAAAAGGGCAAATATGACTAAGGTGTATAAAATATGGTGTGGAGAAAATGGGTAGGGAGAATGTTCATCTCTCTTTTTCCTCATAGAATCATAGAATCATTGAGTTGGAAGAGGCCATAAAGGACATTGAGTCCAACGCCCTGCCAAAGCATTCCCAATGGGTGGCCATCCAGCCTCTGTTTAAAAACCTCCAAAGGAGGACACTCCGCCACACTCCAAGACAGCACATTCCACTGTCGAGCTGCTTTTACCTTCAGGAAGTTCTTCATAAAGTTTAGATGGAATCTTTTTTCCTGAAGTTTGGAGCCACTACTCTTTGTCCTAGTCTCTGGAACAGCAGAAAACAGGCTTGCTCCATCCTCCATATGACATCCTTCAAATATTTAAACATGGCTATCATGTTGCCTCTTAACTTCCTCTTTTCCAGGCTAAACACACCCACCTCCCTAAGCTGCTCCTCATAGGGCATGGTTGCCAGGACTTCTACCATTTTGGTCGCCCTCCTCTGGATACCTTCCAGCTTGTCAATATCTTTCCTGAACTGTGGTGTTCAGAACTGGACACAGTATTCCTGGTGGGGTCTGACCAAAGCAGACTAGAACAGAATAGAGTGGTACTATCACTTCCCTTGACTTAGACACTATATTCCTGTATGGTGTCTCTCAGTACTAGAACTCAGTGGGGTTATCCCGCAAGTGGTGGGAGACTTGAGGACTGAGGAAGTATAGGTAGTATGGAAAACTGAGTACCTCTTCACCCACCATGTTGTCAGGCAGTGGGATTCACTGTCACCAGGTGTGGTGATGGCTGCCAGTATGGACAGAGATAGGAGGAGATCAGGTTAATTCTAGGAGGATGGGACTGTCGGAGCTACTAGTCAGTATGACTGTTTGTCAGCTCCAGTACCAGAGGCGTTATGCTGGGGAAGGTGAAGCAGAGGTTGCAGTTGCATTCATACCTTGCTTGTGGGCTTCCCGTAAGCAGCTGGGTGGCAGTTGTATGAGCAGAATGTTGAATCTGGTAGACCCTTGGTCTGATCCAGTGTAGTCTGATCTCATGCAGTGCTGGGTCAAGAGGATGCTGCTGCTGCAGAAGACAGATGCCTGGTGCTTTGTTTGTCTGTAGCTGTCTTTGCAAGGAGTTTACTTACAAGGGCTGTCTCTTTTACAATGCCAGAATGTACACTTGTGTCATCTCTGAAGAAATGGCAACCATCCCTTCTGTGTGCTGCTTTTCTTCATTTCCCCCAGCTTATGACTTATCTTTATGTAGGCATAGAACAATTCATGTGGCTGCTTGGGGCTTACATATATATTTGTTTCTCCAGAGTTACCCAATAAAACTGACCAGCCATAGGGTCAAGAAATGGTGCTGTGATTGTGTATTCCTGCATGGCAGGACTTGATGGCACTTGTGGTCTCTTCCAACTCTAGGATTGAATTAGCTGAAAGCATTTACCACCTCAGGATGAGGTGATGATTTTTGGAAAGGGTCCATGGTACATGGGACATTTGGGGGAGGATCCTTCTTTTTTGGCAAGTCTTCACTGTAATCGCTAAGTAAAACTTTTCTATACAGAGGCAGTCTATCTGTAGAGGCTGGGTGCTGCTGGGGACAATCTCCCTTCATCCCTTGCTTGGCACTGTGTCCTGACAACCTTCCATCAGTTGGTGGAAAGAGAAGGCAGAGTTGATTAGACCTGGACATGGTCCGCAAGGCTGTTCTTATGGTCCCTATGGGGAAGACTTCTGCTACTTTGTGGGGAAAGTAGAGAGGTTGTAGCTCTAGGTAACAGCCAGAAGATAGACTCTTTGTTGATACTGTTGAGGGAGTGTATGCGTATCTATATATTGTGAGACTGAACATGATGGTCTCTTGTTGGTGAGGAGAAGCACCCTGCATAAGGCTGAGTACCTAGTTTCTTCTTCTACCCTCATATTTTGCCAGGCTCTGCCTCTTTTCTGGTTCCCTGAGTCCTTGCAGGGCTATTTTCTCTACCAGATTTCTGTCCGTGGGTTTGGGCTCTTGTTTCAGAGATGATGAAACCATGTGAGATACCTGTGGGAGACTTAGGGGACTGATCCCTCCTATCTGCTTCTCAGGTGCAGGCTCCAAAAGGGCAGCTGGGGTACCTACTGTCTGTTACTCTAAGGATGTTGGGCTGCAATTCTTACATGCTTTCCAAATCTACTTTTTTTTCTCTAAGATTTTTTTCTTTTCCAGGATGGCACTCGGGATATCTTCATTGATGGAGTTGTCGCTCGCAACAGAGCCCTGAATGGTGATATTGTGGTGGTGAAACTGCTTCCAAAAGACCAATGGAAGGTCAGTGCTCTAATCATTGTTTTTTTTTTAATTGTTACTTTGATTGGGACCTATTTTAGGTCTTTGTCTCACAGAGTCTACAGCAGTTCTGAGCTGTTAGCTGCTGTCTTTCAAATTACATGCCTCTGGATGAGCTGCTGCCCTGCTGTCAAATCTTTGTGTTAATGTTTGGCCAGACTTCCCTGACAATTTCTTTTTTTTCTGTGCATGTTCCTTATGTTCCTTATTCTTTGTTCCCAAAACTTTTGACTTCATTTCCATCTCTGCACATGTCTAGAAATGTCAGAAACACTGCATCTTTTAATAATACTATTTTAACCTTTTAAAGAATTAATAATCCACAAAGTACTAAGGCTCTAAATCTTGCTTGCCTCATCCTCATATAAGAGAATAAGAAACCACATTAATTTTTTTCTTGCCTGCAAGACAGTAGAGAAATGTTCAAGCTGTCTCTTGAGAGTTTTCGCATTTTCAAGAATGATTTTGCGTAAATTGCTTAAGTCGCACAGCTAAATGTTGACAGCTGCTGCCTTGCTGCACAAATGTTTGGAATGAAAAGAATGAATGTGTGTCATGTTGCTCAACTGACCGTTCCTTATTATTACTGTTATTAAAATTTGAAACCTACCATAAGTCTGAAGATCTTCAGTGCTTGCTATGTGTGCTTACCTGTATCTGCATCTATGCATGTGTGTATTGCTTCACAAAGGGAAAAGGCAATAGTCTTGCAGAAGGACCTTTTTTGAGCAAATGAGGGAAACCTCAATAAAAAACTGAGAACTCCTTGTCTCATACGTGTGCTGGAGCAAGAACTCTTGAGGAGGCTACTGGTTTCTCAGCAAGTTGTCTTGTTGCATCAAGTCATCCTCTTCTGTCAAGAATGGGAATTTTTGTGAATGTTCTTCACTTGCCTGTTAGTTACATAAGTAGGTGGTTTTGACTCAGTGTTCTCTGCCCTAACTGGCATCAGCACCCCATGATCTCTTGGGTAAATATCTTTCCATATTTGCATGTCTGCATAGGCAGACATGAAATGATTACAGCAGCGCTAAGACTTCTGGAGCACCATGGCTGATCTTAGTGCTACTGTAATCATTTATGTCTAGCTAGGGGGATAGAGTCAGATGCTTCTTCAAACCTGCCTGCTCCCCTAAGGGTAGAAGGTGTGTGTGTGTGTGTGTGTGCGTGTGTGTGTGTTGGACATTGAGGAGGGAGGAAGGGAATACTAACCTCTGCAGAACTCAGACAAGGACAGAGTTGAGGAAAGAGAAATGTATGTGTGTGTCTGCCAGTAAAAGGATGCCAGCTACTGTCAGCTCAAGGGCTGACATGGCCCCTTCCCCCTGTTCCAGGGGGTGTGCTGGTGAAACAGGAGAGCTCTAGATCCTATGGATCCGAACTGTTCCTTGAGTCATAGTGCCAGCATGCCCCCAAAATGCTTTCTAGCATGCTCTCCTTAGAAATGCAGTGCAGAAACCATGGAGTTGTTTCTGCAGTTCTTAAAAATGTGGATGGGGAATCTGGAATATCACCTTTTTTTGGTCATTGCTGATTTTGTGTGTGTGTGTTCTTGCCGACATGCTTTCCCAGAATGCATCCTTTTAAACATGAGATCTGGGGACCTAGTTGTACATTTAAAACAAAGGAAATGAAAATGCTGGAAGTCGTGAAGGAGGCTGTACAGAGGCAGCCATGTTATAAAATATGTGGGCGTGAATTTACAAGCTTGCTTTGGGGAGCTGCTACAATGCCAGCCTGTTGATATAAATTCATCTGCCTTTGGCATGATTGTGGAGTGTGTGATTTCCTTGAGTAAATATTTGTTGGAGATGCTTGGACATGAATGGGGCTCCTCAGGCATTGCAGCCCAGCCTCAGCTGCAGGAATTGTCCTAGAACTGCCAGCCTCTGTGTTTCTGGTGACCAAGCATCCCTGTGCAGCCATTGATTCAGGCTGAAATTTGGGCCAGCATTGGCTGGGCCTCCAATTACATACTGTGGGACAGAGTAGATAGCTGATGAGGTATGAGGGTCGGTTTGACCCTGCAGGACGCCTTGGAAGGCTGCACCCCCTGCCACCCCTCTGTTATTTTTATGTTTTGTTTTGTTTCCAAACACCTTCTAGGTGTGGAGGTCTTTGTACAACAGGAAGTGACTTGGAATTCAACTTCTAGATCACTTCCTGTTAGGAAAAAAGTATCTCCTAGTATGTTCCCGTTAGAAGCACAATGCACAAATCATGAGGTTTTTTTTTTTCTTTTGGCAGTTCTTTAAAAATGGGAGCATTCACCATCTTTTGATTATTGCAGATTGTGTGTGTGTGTGTTTGTTCTTGCAGTACGTCTCTGAACATGAGGACTGGGAACTTAATTGTAAGTCTTATATTTTTTAAAAAAAAATGAAGTGAAAAGAAAGTTGAGATCTGCTGGAATTTGTAAAGGAAGCTGTACTGCGGTAGCCCAGGAGTGCCAGAAACTTGGCAAAATTGTCCCTTTGGTTCCCTGGAGGGCATTTGAAGACATTTTTTTTTTAAAAAGTCTTGGGCTCTAGGCACTATATAGTGATCCTTATGTATGCACATTCCCCTACTCCCGCTGTAGGAATTTGATAGAGCCGTTCCTGTTGTCTATACCCTCTTGAGTATTGCCTTTCCTCTTTGCTTTCATGTTATTTTGAGTCCAGCGACCCCTACCCTTCTGTTTTGAGGGTATATGGACACTTTAACCTTCCTCTTAACCCACGCTTCATCTCTGGGCACGGAGTACCAGGTTTTTGACTCAGATGTTCAAGTTTTGGGGGACCATGCCCAGCAAACTCATCTAGTCTTCAGTAGAGCCTTTGTTCTGTTTTAAGAACTTGGAAAAGTTATCCTTTGGGTGGCTGCCCCCAAGCTCTTGTTCTGTAGTGATTTATCGTGTGGCCATTCACATTCCTGCTGTCCCCTGTTTAAAGGGAGGCCTTGAAATCTCCATCACTTTTCACGCAGGGGTTAAAAAAATGCTTGGAGTTAGAAAAAGGTGATTGCTTGACTTTCAGGAATTTGAAATGCTTGTGGTGTGTTCCAAGCAGTGGTAGGAACAGCTCCAGCTTGTCGTCGTATAGGTTCATGTGTGGGGTAGCCATGTTGACGATGCAGGGGTTATTTTCTGACACATCCCAGAGATCCTTGAAGCCAGAAAGGCTTCACATTCCCTTCGTCAGCCTCTCACTTGTTTTAGTGTTTTGTCTCCCAGACCGTAATTGCTTAGAAACTCTTGTTTGGGTGCCTGCATGTACTTTGTCTGGGGTGTAAATACTGCAATCTCATCCTGAGGTCAGCAGCCAAACATTAGGTAATTGGTAAACCCAAAAGGCAAGAGGGATTTGCTTCCCTAAGCTGTCCCATGTGTCGAGGTGTTAATTCCGTGAGAGTGTGTCGGACTAGCCTGCAGGAGTGGGGTTTGCTTGGGCAAAATAGATGATTGTTCGGCTCAAGGTGGTTTAACTTAAAAGTCTCCCGCTTTTGTGCGCTGAAGGGGAAATGTGGAGAATTGTTAACTGATACGAAAACACTTGGCAAGTCAACGCAAGACTTAAATCTATTACGATTTGTCCCTCCTGCACCTGCCCAGATTGTTTGTGTGGATGGTGTCTTCAAGATACGACAAATTGTTTGTTTCCTTTAACAACCAGCTTTTCTTGAAATGACTGTTTCAGAGTCTTCCAAGTCTTTTCCTAAACAGGGACACATTACGCTAGATTATTGTTAATCCAATCTCTTATGTAACTGCTGTCATTTTGGGCCTATCTGCATCTTTAGTTCTCATGGAACTAATTTTTCTCAGAATTGTTTTTCCTTTGCCAGTGTGGAAGTTTGAGACAAATTCATTAGCAACATAATTACATTACGTGCGTGTTTGGGAATCTGCGCCTTGTAGGAAGAAGTCAGTTTACCTGTTACCCCAGTCAAAATGGTCTGCATTAAAATTAATCCCGACTGTATTTAACATCTTTTTTGGGTTCTTTTTTTAGTACATTTCAGTCTTCCAGAGATCGATTGCTTGCAAACATCCATACTCTGACTGAGGCCTTAAAGGCAGGGCAAAATGGAAGGACAATTTTAAGAGAAGTGTGTGTTTGACATCTTATTGCCCTAACTAAGGAACACTCCCTGCCCCAGTGCTTACAGCCTGCCTCCCGGTGACCTTGCTGGGTGGGGAAAGTGAGAATGCTAGTCCAGCACACCTGGAGGGCTATCCAGCATGTCCAGCATGAGTGTTAACACATCGAAGAAACTATTCTCCTCCAGAGGCACAATACCCTTGGGAACGTCCTGATGTATGACACCAAAGCCTTTGCCTTGGTGTCTTCAGAATAATAATAATAATAATAATAATAATAATAATAATAATAATAGTCGTAGTAGTAGTAAAGACCACCACCACCCTTTGCACAGTCTTTTGCTCTTTAGTTTGTCAGATCAGTCTCTGTGTTCATCAATCGGATTTAACGAGCCAAGTTTGGTACAGCTTTGAGATCTTTGCTTGAACTTGCCCATTTGGCACTTCAATGGTTTCTAAGTCTCTTTGTGATATGATAACTCCACTGAATGTTTGAGATATTGGGATGAAACTTGGTATGCATGTTCAGGGCACAATTCTTTGCAGATCTTGGGAAAAAATAAAACAATTCTTTGGACTGCATCTCTCAAGTCCCTGAGCTAGCATCTTATAATCCTAGTATTTAACTATGCCATCTCAGGCATAACTGCTGTATGTAGCCTGTGTTTTCGATCAGTAAAATAGGTTTCTGGCAGGGGTGAGAATCATGTAGCCTTCCAGATGTTTTTGGACTGCAACTTGCAGCAGCCCTCACCGTTGGCTGTCGTGGGCTCGGGCCGATGGTAACCTCAGTCAAGCGATGTCTGGAGGGCTGTACTTTGCCCATGCCTGCTTTATAAGGATCTTCACAGAATTCCTTTGCAAATTAATAACACTCCAGAAATAAGCTTTTTTTTTTTAAAGAAAAGTCTCAGCTTAAAGTGAATACAGTCTGCTCTCCACATTTGTGGGTTTGACTTTCATGGATTTGATTATTTGTGAGTTTCTTCAACCCCTGTCCCCACAACTCAGGCACTTCTTTTCTGGGGGAACCTTCCCTCTCGGTGGCTCTGATCAGGCAGTGCAGACCTTTAAAAACCCACCCATGGTGTTCCTTCTGTGTCACTAGCTGCTGCCTGGCCATCTAAGGACAGCTCACAGCCTGATTTCTCAGCACCACAAACCTTCTGGCAATGCTCCCCCACCCAAGCAACAAGATGGGCAACGGAGAGGAAGTATAGGGCTGCCATGCCAAACGACCCCTTTCCCCCTCCTTCACTTGACCTGGTTTGGACCCTGGGTGTCTGTTCTCCCCACCATGCCTCAGCCCCCTTCGCACAGATATTTTGGTATTTGTGATTTTACCACTTTTGTGAGGGTCCTGTGCCTCTAAGCCTAGTGAATGTGGAGAGCCAACTGTATAATTTGCATCCTTAAATAAGTTTGCATCCTTAAATAAATCTTTCTCTCTGAAAGAAAAAGTATGACGGATTGTGAGCTGAAGGGTTCATTTTTGTGGCTTCTACAGCTGGGTAGAAGTGGTTTGTACTGATATCTGTAGGCAGCTGGAAAGCAAACAAGGAGCTCTTTGACCATCCAGATACAGAAGCTGCTCAGATATTATTAAAAGCAGGTACAGAGAGCATGTGATATTCAAGACACTTTAATTAATTCAATATTATTAGAGTTATTGTCCTCCTCCTTGTCCCCAAAATGGCTTGTGGAAGGTGGTAATGATACACACGCAAATCTGAAACTCACACAGATTGTCAGTTCTTGGTCCCTTGGCTGATGACCAGAGTCCAGAGTGTGCTTCTCTTCTCCAGTCTCAAGGCAAGTGGCAGCTGCACCCAAGTGTTCATTGAGAGAGAGAGAGAGAGAGAGAGAGTGAGAGTGAGAGTGTGTGTGTGTGTGTGTGTGTGTGTGTGTTGGGGGGGATAACAAGCTTCCTGCAGCTGTTTGTGTGTGTTAATTGGCAGGGAGGAGCTTTGCTTTGCTTTGACCTTGAGCTTGTTTTATTCAAAACTCCCTGTCTTGGGCAGATGGAGTGAGTTTCTGTAAATCTGAGCTGTAATTCATTATGGGAGCCAGAGTGATGTAGTGCTTTGAGAGTTGGACTCTGGAAGCCAGGGTTCAAACCCTCGATTGACCATGGCTTCCCACAGCTTGACCTTGAGCAGGTCACACTCAATTTCAGAGGGGAAACAAAGAATGACCCCAGGGATCTACAGTCATGGTCACCTGTGGAATGGACATGAGTATACACCAGGAATGGTAGACAGATGGCCTTCCTTGTGAGGAGGCAGCTGATGCACAATTAGATAATCGAGAGTTTGGAAACCACTCATGATCTGCTTTATACCTGACTTCTGCTTAAATCTTCCCTGGATTTTGGAATCGCTGGGTCTTTTGAAAGGATCTGCTGATTTCTTGAGGTAGGCTGTTGCTGTATATACTCAACTATAGATAAACTGAGGAAAGGTTTTGGACCCAAAATTCCTGAATTTGTTACCACTTGTGGATAAACCAAAGGTAAAACATATTCCAAATCAGAAGTGACAAGTGTGTTCTTAGTCCCGTGCCTGGTCACCTACTCCACACATCACACAGCCATAATTTAGTTCCCTCCTCATCCAGCCAGCCTTTAGGGTGAACACAAACAGTTATGACTGCTGGAATTTTTAAGTCTTTTTTTTTTGCTTGAGGTGCATGGAGGCCAGGTCTAGGGCCTTAGTGGCAGGCTCAGCTTCTCCCTTCTTTCTCCCCTGAGTTGGGTGAGCCAGCCTCGACTCCTGTGGAAACCAGCATTGACTTGTGGATAAGTTGGCCCGGGTTTCCAGGATAAATTTTTTTAGACAGAATTACAGTCAAGTATATACAGTACTTCACAGAGCTTGTACTGCAGCTGCACAGCTGGGCTCTCTTTCTGCTCCTTGACAACTATTGTGCTTCTTTACAGGATGATGATGATGGTGCTGGTGATGAGGGGAGCAGCAGCTTTTGTCAAGTATTTTCTCAGGGCAAAGGTGTGGGAGGCAACTTTAGCAGAGACACATTTCCTTTCTGTCATGTATTAACCAGGAAGTGGGCAGGGTCATGCCCACAGGATTCTCATAAGTTGTCTGGGTCTATCTTTGCAGAGAGCCATGTTTCAGCATGCCTGAAAAGTCTGCATATGTGTGGCAAACTTTTTCAACATCTTATCACCAATGGTGGCTGGTATCTTCCACCGCAATGGGACAGCGAAGCCACTCCTGATTTTAGCCTGAACTTTAAAGGAGCTTCCAAGGTGCTGAAACTTCCTGGAGAAGATAAGATTCAGCACCCTGTACAGGTCCTTCAAATTTTGAACTGAAAACTGGAGTGAACTCACTGCCTCCATGACATGGGAGCTGCCAGTTGCCTAACACAATGATTAATTCCTGTGATTCTTAGAAGTGAAGCCAGAATGTTCATACACTGTGGGCTAGGGTTATGATTCAGACACGATGAACATAGAGCTCCTTTAGGAAATGGAGACCTTGCACTAAGTTCTCCCTTCCCATGACATGCAGTAAAACATATTGGGCAAAGACAAGAGTTTGTGGAAGTTACGTCTTAGAACTACAACTCCCATAATCTCCCAGCCAGCATGAACAGTGAGTGGTCCACCTTTGACACTTGACACTGGGTTAGTTGGAAAAGATACTCCACTTATAATGAAATCACAATAAATTAAGAAGTGATTTTGTGGAGTGTCAACAAGCTGGTCTTACAGATGATGCAGGAAGAATTTTTAGACTAAGACATACATAATGATGCATATTGTGCATATGGTGCTCATAGGTTCATATTTCAGAGAATTAATTAATTAATCACCACATTTGTCAGCATATAAGACGCACCCATGTATAAGACGTGTCCCATTTATGCACTGGCAAATATTGTTTGCCAGTGCGTAAGACACACTGTTGTATAAGATGCGCCCCATTTTCAGACAGTATCTTTCAGGAAAAAAAGTGAGCCTTGCACGCCAGCAAATACAGTATCCGCTTTTATTCTGATATGGGACCCAAACTGGCTGACTAGATGAAAGCACACTAAAAATCAGCTTCTGACAGCTTTCTTCTCTGCTGGGCTTTTTTCTTAAGAAAGAAAGAATGACTAAAGCTCAACAAAGCAACACAGTTTTTCCAAAATAAGAGTGAAATCCTGTTTGTGTTGATTTGGATTGCGTCCAGCTGTATTCTGCTGATCTGGAGCCTAGGACACAGACCAATGGATTGGGATTATGAGAAGAGAGATTCCACCTACACATCTAATAGGTCTGTTGCGCCTGGGCCCCAGTGGCTGGTGAGGGCCCCTCCTTCTATGTTCCAGCTGCCATTACTGTGGCCTCTGAGGGGAAAGGAGAGCAGCCAGGAACTTAATTACTGAACTCAATTTACTCCACCATCCCCTTTTTCTTGCATGTTGTGTCTTATTCATACTGTGAGCCTGAGGGTAGAGAACTCTTTGGGTGCCTTTGTGGTTGACAAAGGAGTTGGAAATCATGAAACCCTCTGAGGAGTGGCTTAAGGAGCTGGAGCCTGGAGAAGAGAAGGTTAAGAAGTGATAGGATAGTCATGTTTAAATATTCGAAGGGATGTCAG
Source organism: Cyclura pinguis (assembly GCA_030412105.1). Lineage (NCBI taxonomy): Eukaryota > Metazoa > Chordata > Lepidosauria > Squamata > Iguanidae > Cyclura > Cyclura pinguis. The sequence goes on from CM059601.1 coordinate 6,739,990, forward strand.
ATGGAGGATGGGCAAGCTTGTTCTCTGCTGCTCCAGAAACTAGGACATGGAGTAGTGGCTTCAAACTACAGGAAGAGATTTCACCTAAACATAAGGAAGAACTTCCTGATGGTAAGAGCAGTTTGACCATGAGATACACTGCCTCAGTGGCGTGTGATGGAATCTCCTTCTTTGGAGGTTTTTAAAGAGAGATTGGATGGCCATCTGTCAGGAGAGCGTTGATGGTGTCTTACTTCATGGCAGAATGGGGTTTGACTAGATGGCCCTTGGGGGATCTTCCAACTCTAGGATTCTATGACTCTGCAACAGGCAGGGTATAAATACTCTAAATAACCAAACAGATAAATAGGTAAACTTGGGAGTAAGTTCGGAACTTAAGAGCTGCTTGACTGTGGCATATACTGCCTCATAGAGTGAACTCTTCTTCTTTGGCAGTCTTTGTGCAGAAGTTGGATGGCCACCTTTTGGAAGTGACTAGCGGGGTGCCACAGGGTTCTGTCCTGGGCCCAGTGCTGTTCAATATCTTCATCAGCGACTTGGATGAAGGAATAGAAATTTGCAGATGACACCAAATTGAGAGGGGTTGCTAATACGCCAGAGGACAGGATCAAAATTCAAAATGACCTGGATAGATTGGAGAGCTGGGCCAAGGCTAACAAAATGAAATTCAACAGGGAGAAGTGTAAGGTCCTACACTTAGGTAGAAAAAATGGAATGCAGAGATATAGGATGGGGGACACGTGGCTGGATGGCAGTACGTGTGAAAGGGATCTAGGAGTCTTAATAGACCATAAGCTGAAGATGAGTCAGCAGTGTGATGCGGCAGCCAAGAAAACCAATGCAATTCTCGGCTGCATCAATAGGAGTATGGTCGAGGGAGGTACTGGTACCACTCTACTCTGCTTTGATTAAACCTCATCTTGAATACTGTGTCCAGTTCTGGGAGCCCCAGTTCAAGAAGGACATGGTCAAGCTGGAGCAAGTCCAGAGGAGGGCGACCAAAATGGTGAGGGGCCTGGAAGCCATGCCCTATGAGGATAGACTTAGAGAACTGGGTATGTTTAAGAAGAGAAGGTTAAGAGGGGACATGATAGCCATGTTTAAATATTTGAAGGGATGCCATGTAGAGGAGGGAGTGGGCTTGTTTTCTGCTGCTCCAGAGACCAGGACAAGGAGCAGTGGATTCAAGCTGCAGGAAGGGAGATTCGACCTGAATCTCAGGAAGAACTTCCTGACAGTCAGGGCTGTCTGGCAGTGGAATCTGCTGCCTCGGAGTGTGGTGGAGTCTCCTTCCTTGGAGGTTTTTAAGCAGAGGCTGGATGGCCATCTGTCGGGAGTGCTTTGAGGGTGTTCCTGCATGGCAGGGGGTTGGACTGGGTGGCCCCTGGGGTCTCTTCCAACTCTACATTTCTGTGGTTCTGTGATTCTATGAAATGCTTTAGCTCTGTGCTCCTGCATTGCAGGGGTTTGGACTAGATGGCCCTTGTGGTCCCTTCCAACTCTATCATTTTATGATTAGAGTTTGATGCAGTTGCCTGAAAAGAGTCCTGCTAGTAACAGCTAGCTGCGCAAAGCTACCTTCCTTGCTCACCAGCCCTCTCAGATTTCTTTGTTGGGCAGTGATGGCTTATAAAGGCAACCTTCAGACTATGTAGCTCTCTTTGGCTCTTAACCACTTGGTAACTCCAGAGAGGGAAATCCACTGTCGGTTTCTGACGTGCCCTTTGCTCAACAAATAAGGCAGAGTGGATTTGCCTTCCATTGGCTGATAAGTATGGTTCCATTTTTTCCGCCCTTGCCACCTCCAATCAGAGCAGCACTTCTTTGGAGTGGGGTTGGCAATGAAGTTTCCAAAGTATTGCCAAAGCAAATGGCCAGCCTCTGCACAGTTCATTTTTTGTGAGGCCCAGATGGAAAAACTACTCTGACCAGTTTCTGAGGTCATCACTTTCCATGGGTTGTATCCCACCAGTCGTTGAGATAACGTTGGAGTTCCATTCTAGGTGTGGTGCCAACTGTAGCTTAATAAAGGAAAGGCAGGGACAGCGGAAACTGACCTTGTCATGATTGGATCATTCTTTTTTTTTTACACCAACTTCCTTTGAACCTTTTGGACCTTGGGCAAACATTGTTTTTTGTAGCTGTTGCAAAATCATTTCACATTTCTTATTGTTTCCTCCTTTATCTTTGAAGTGTCGCTGATTGGCATACAGTCAGCCTTCCGACCAAATCACTTAACCTTGGAGTTGGCTTTGGCATCTGTCTTAACTGGCCCATCCCACAATTGCCAATGTGCCTAGCTTGGGGCCAGTTCCTATTAGGTTTCCATAAACTTCAAGCTTTGGGGATCGGCTTTTCAAAAAATTGCTTAGAATCCTAATATTTTACACTAGCCAGACTGAAAAGACCACCACTTCTAGTAAGAAGAAAATGGTCGGTCGGTCTGTGTGCGTGCGTGCGTGCGTGCGTGCCTGTCTGTCTGTCTGTCTGTCTGTCTGTCTGTCTGTCTGTCTTTCTTTCTTTCTTTCTTTCTTTCTTTCTTTCTTTCTTTCTTTCTTTCTTTCTTTCTTTCTTAATATGAATATGTTTTTAGTACTGGAACTGGACTGAGTTTTCATTCAAGTCCATTCGACGTTGCTGTAAACTACTTTCATTTTAGCAGCCTAACTGAAGTGGGAATAGGTGTTCTTTGGCTGCTGTAGCTAAACATTTGGGAGTCAGGACTCCTTCTGCATCTAGTGCAAATCGCCTAGAGTCTGCGATGACAGGTTGAATATTCCTTATCCCAAGTGCTTGGGACCAGAGGTGTTTTGAAATATTTGCGTATGCATAATGAGATTATATACTGGATTTTTTTTTTTTGACATGGGGTCTACTCTTTTGTCAGTTCTTCTCCTCTTGCCTTCTTTCTATAGAGAACATGGGGGAATTATGGGGGCTCACTGTTTGCAAAGTCTCTCAGTTTGCTTTGTGCCTTTTTTTCCTTCTCAGCTCCCTTTGGACCATATGCGTGCTGCTTCTGAAGTGAGCTGAGAGGGAAAGAAAAGGTGCCAAGCCAACTGAGAGACTTTGCAAGCAGTGCGTGCACGTGGTCCAACTGAGAGGAGAAGAAAAGGTGCCAAGCTGTCTGAGAGACTTTGCAAACATCACACATACTCAGGCAAGCCCACAGAATTCCCTCATATGCCCGACAGGAAGAAGATCCAAAAGTTTTGGATTTTGGAGCATTTCAAATTTCAGATTTTCAGGTAAGGGATGCTCAACGTGTATATCTATGCTGTTTGAAGGACTGTATCTCCCTATATGAACAACCGATTAGCGCTCTTAAGATCTTCAGGAGAAGCTCTTCTCTTTGACCCACTACCTTCTTAGACTTGTTTAGTGGGAATGAGGGAGAGGCCTTCTCAGTGGCTGCTCCCAGCCTTTGGAACTCCCTAGGGAGGACTGGATAGCTCTCTCCTTCCACCTGCGAGTAAAAACATACTTACTCCGTGAGGAGTTAGAAATTGACTACGAAGGGCTTTTAATAGTGCACTGTGCTGTTTGGTTGATTTTTTATATGGTTTTTTAAAAGATAAATTTTGATTGTTTGAACTTTACAGATTAATTGTTTTTAAAATAACTGTTATATTTAAACTATTTTACTGACACTTTTGCATAGTCTTTAATAAATTGTAAGCCATCTTTAAGTCCCATTTTGGGGAACAAGGGAGAATATAAATGAATAAAATAAATAAGATACCCAGGTCTACCATCTGTCTTCCCTACCGCTGCTTTAGAGGACTTTGTGTATTGTGTAGAAACTGCTAATTTGCCCCAAGCCCTTTAGGTTCTTTATTTCTTTCCTGGAGCTACACCCTAATTATAAACTTATAAGAGTTTCCAAAACAGCATACAATGGCAATGTAAAATGAATCAGAATAGAAATATAGTTATAAATGTAACTAAATAGTGGTAACAGAAGAATAAAACAAATAAAACAGCATATATTGCAATCCTGAAGATATAATCAGCAGCCATGAGATCAACTTGAAACAATTGTTACGCCCAGCCAGAGTAGACCCATTGACTTAACGGAAACTTCCCTAGTCTGATTGAGACTAGTAGTTGAATTTAGGCCAGGAGTTCTTCGTGGACCTTTCTGGAGAGGAGATCCCATGAACAGGTTCTTGGAATTCTGTTGATAACTTTCATTGACATAACCATGGATTATGCGAGCATAAGTTATTTTGGGAGACCGGAGTTTGAATCCTGACTCAGGCATGGAAATCCATTGGATGACCACGAGCAAGTCACATTCTCTCTTCCTTATAGGAAAGCAAAGGCAAACCTCCTCTGAATAAATCTGGCCCAGAAAGCCATAAGAGTTGCCATAGGTTGGAATAGACCTGGAGGCCCTCAGCTACATGAGGTCCTTGCCATATAATTGTCCAGTATGTGTCCCTGTTACAGGTACAACTTCAATGGATGTTTTTGCTTTGAGAAATGGTGGAGGATATTATTTTTTGCCAAGTATTCAGATGCTTGTGTTTGCAACTAGGAACCTGTGATTTCCTCACAGTGGGCGTTCACAAATGGAAATGTGTGGTTTGGTTAGTGGTTGAGCTGTATCTGACCCACATGGGCAAAGAAGTCTCTAGATGGACAAGTCCTGGGTTTTGCCTATCAGAAGTCCTCTAGTGTGTCTTTGAAACTTTTCCCAAAGCTGCAACTGAGACTTCCCTTAACCTCAAAGTGGGGCCTTTTCAGAACAGCCAGTATTTAAAGGGAAAAGCCTCACAAAAATAGGGATGCCAGAGGTGGTGCAGTGGTCTGAGCATTGGACAACAACCTTGGAGACCAGGGTGCAATTCCCTGCTTGGCCATGGAAACCCACTGGGTAACCTTGGGTGCATCACACACTCTCAGCCCCAGAAAACACTGTGATAGGTTTGCTAGGGCTTGCCATAAGTTGGAAATGTCTTGAAGGCCCACAGCAAAGGTGATACCAAAGGTGATGAGAACAAAGGTTCTCATACAGCTCCTCTTTCTGCTATACCAGGGTGGGCAAAATGAGCCTTGGGGCCATATGTGGTCCAGCAGGGATGTTTTGTAGCCCTTGACATCTCCAGAGTCTCCAGAATGACCTTTTTCTGATAAAAAGAAAGGGTGAATTACTGGTGCTTCCAGATGCAACAATTTATCTTTTAAATAGGTTCCCAGGCCTCCCTATACTGGTTAATGGTTTTTTTAAAAAAACCAACTCATTTTGCAAACCAGAAATGCACTTTATTCTCTCCTCTTTTTTTGGGTAGTCTATGTGGCCCCCAGAGATCCAAGGACATAAAAGTGGTCCCTGGATCGGCTGCAGTTGGCCACTTCTGTGCTATACCTACCTATTCCCCTCCTTTCTGGAATCCTTTTGCCTAGCCTTGCAGGTGACACAAGGCTAACGAGTTTCAAGAACTTCAGTAGACGGCAAGTATTACTAGATGACAGTGGAGAGTGGGAAGGTGAACATACGGTTTCTCGGGGCCAACACATTCCTTCTTTTCCTCCGGAGAGGATATAAAAGCAATTCAGCTTCTGTTGTGAAATATTGTACATGCATACTTGCATAAACATTATGGTTATAACTGAGGTTAGTCAACCTTTCCGTGCTACAATCTTATGAGAAAATGGAGTATAACTACTGTAAAACTTGTTCTGGGTAAAAAACTGGCACACACAACCTGCCTTGGGAGCCAGCTCTTTTTATGGGTAAAACTTGATAAATGTGTTCGAATGGTTTTTGAGTTAAAACGATCCTGGTGTGTGGAGCAGGTTCAATGGCTTTTCAAATATTCTTAGAAATGGCATTTGTTGAGTCTTGCTCCATTTACCAGGTGGATGGATTGCTGATATATCTGAGATTCGGAGTGCTTTAGCATGGGAAGAGCTGGATGTAAATTGAAAAAAAAAGTTAACAGGAGCAACTCTTCTTCCTCATCCTTGGGAAGTAAGTTTGTTTACTTTAATAACCATGAGAGTGAGCTGCAAATCAGGAGGTCTCCTGTTCAAATCTAGCCTCTTCTACAAACTCACCTGCTTTGGGCAGGTTACAGCACTCTCAGCACCAAATCTGTGTGTTTATTTGATTGATTGTTCAGGGCCCTGAAGTAACGTACAATGAATAAGAACGTTTTAAACTTTAATTGCACGAATAAAAATGTTTAAAAACAATTAAAAATTGCTGCTTAAAATTAATTTTAAACCACAGAACATTAAAACAGAGCAGCCTCCCCTAATTTGAAAGACTAAAAGACGAATGAAATCACCCAGTCTTAGCTGCCTGCCATAAACCCAGAAAGGATGGAGCAAGCCTAGCATCCCCTAGGAGGCAATTTATGTGGAGCCATCAGTGCAGTGACATCAATTCCATTGAAGAAAAGTGGGAAATATCTGGAAAAGCCTATGAAGCTGCACAGTAACCTGAAGGAGGAAGTGAAAACAAAAAAGAGGGTGTATAAAGAATGGAAGGAAGGGCCGGTTACCAAGGAAGAATACAGATGTGTAGCCCAAGTCTGCAGAAACAGTGCCGGGAAAGCTAAAGTTCAAATTGAGAGGAGACTGGGTAGGCAAGCAAGAAGCAACAAAAAGTTTGGTTTTTTTTCAAATATGTTTGAAGTAAGAGAGTGATGAAGGAAACGGTTGGATTGCTGCTCACCAAGGATGGTAAAATGGTAATAGATCACAGTGAAAATGTAGAACTGCTCAATACCTATTTTGCTCCATTTTTTCCCCAAAACACTGAAACAGAACTGTGTGCTTCCATGCATCAGTAGAGATTTTGCTAAGGAATCCAGGTTGCAAATCAAGATTGATGAAGAGTTAGTCAGAAGTCACCTAGTTTACCCCAATGAGTTCAGTTCTGCAGGGCCAGATGAACTGCATCCCAGAGTATTGAAGGAACTTACTGACATATTCTCAGAACCACTGGCCAATCTTGGAGAATGGGTGAGGTGCCAAAGGACTGGAGATGTCTTTAAAAAAATGCAAAAAAGGAGATCCGGGAAACTACAGGCCAGTCAGCCTGACCTCAATACCAGGAAATATATTAGAACTGATTGTACAGGAATCCATCTGCAAGTATCTTGGTGACAATGCAGTGATTGCCAGGATGGGCTTGTCAGGAACAAATTCTGCCAAGCAAACCTTATCTCTTTTTTTTTATCAGGTCACAAGTTTAGTAGATGGTGGGAATACTGTGGTACCATTTATATGGATTTCAGCAAAGTATTTGATAAAGTCCCTCATGCTATTTTGATTAGCAAACTGAGTAAATATGGAATAAATGGAAACACCATCAGATGGTTCCATTATCGTTTGGAGAACTGTTGTCATCAGTGGCCGGGCTTCAGATTGGAAGGAGGTCTTGTGGACTGTAGCAGAGTTCTGTCCTGGTGCCAATCTCTTCAGTATTTTTATCAGTGATATAGGTGATGGGATGGAGGGAATCCATATCAGATTTGTAGATGATACAAAACTGTGAGGGGTAGTTAGCACTTGAAAGGTAGGAACAGAATTCAAAAGAACCTAGATAACCTAGAAAATTGGGTAGAAATTAATAAAATGAAATTCAATAGAGACAAAAGCAAAATTATACATTTAGGCCACAGAACCAAATGCACAGATATAGGATGAGAGATACTTGGCTCAGCTGCAGCAAAGAGGGCAAATGCTGACTTAGGCCATTTCCACACGAGAGGGGAGGAGCGGTTCACCACGTGTCAAGAACAGTGTTCTGTACTCCAATTCAGAAACTGTGCTGTCTGCACCCCCTCCGATTTACACCGTATTAAAGTGGAGAACACTGGTTGCTGCATCCGCAACAGTAAGTCCCTGGCTACTCCCATTCCCCTCCCTCACCCCGACCTGCCATCACTGATTGGTCTGTTGCTGTTTTTTTAAAAAACACATTTTAAACACATTTCTGCATTGCTACGTTTGTGCATAGGTATGTATGTTCATTGATACATGGAAAAAAAACACGTCTTAATGGGCCATTACCAGATCCGCTCTCTTCCCACTGTCTGTTTAACGCATGATGGCAGCCTGTCCTTTGATGGGTGGAGAGAGATAGGGACGGAAATGATGGAAGGGACAACCTGGGAACACCCATAGCCAGCCACTTCTGCACTGTGAATCAATGATATGCTTTTGCATGTGGGTGGAAACCGAAGCAGAACCGGTTTGGGAGATTTACATTGGAGTTTTTCCGGTTTTGCATCACATAGATACAGTGGTTTTGCATACAGCGGTTTTGCATCATAGTGAACTGTTCTAGGAGTTGAAAATGTGCAGAACCATGAAGAAAACTGTGATGCCAAAATGCTACAACGTGCAGACGGGAGGGTAAGAATTCGACGCTGCTATGATGTGTCGACCTTGTGAGGAAATGGCCTTAGCCTACATTAATAGACACATAGTTTCTAAGTTGATAGAAGTACCCTATTAGCTGGTGTAGAGGACTCACTTTTTTTCCTGAAAAATACTGTTTGAAAATGGGGCGCATCTTATATGCCAGTGCATCTTATATGCTGGCAGATAGTATTTGCCAGTGTATAAACGGGGTGCGTCTTATACGCCAGCAAATACAGTAATAGTCCACCTGTATTCTGTGCCTCATCTGGAGATGTTCAGTTCTGGGCATCTCATTTTAAGAAGAATATAGATAAGTTGGAGTGAATTCAGAGGAGAGCAATGAGGATGATAGGAGGTTGTGGAGAACAAAACGCATGAGGAGAAGTTGAAGGAGCTGAGTGTGTTGAGCTTGGTGAGGAGAAGATTGAAGGGTGACATGATCATACTTTATGCCTTTTATGTACTTATATATTCTACTGGCCTGTTTTGAAAATTATGAAAAGGTAACACATGGGAAGCCTTGCCAATATTTTAAAGCACTCCACAGGTTTCAGGAACAGGAAGACTGTGTCTGGCCTTCTTAGCTTTGGAACAAAAAAAAAAATCCCTGTTATAATGTTTGACATGTGGCACAAGTATATTTCATGCCCCAACGGCATCAGTGAGGCAGCTGCTGGAAAAATCCAAAGTCGCTTAGGGGCCTAAAAATGGGGAGTTGGCCCTTAAGCACTGGGATTTTGTTCTCCAGCCCTGCCAGGCAGTGGTCCCTAAATAGTTGGGCAGCAATATCCAGTGGGCAGCAGACAGGAGCACATATAATGGAATGGCGGTGCCTGCCAAGCGTTCCTGCCAAAAGTGTATGTTCCAAAAGTGCGCAGCTTCATAAAATGATGACTTTGTTGTGCTCTCAGTGCGGAAGGCAGCAAAGTGCCACAGTCCCATGGTTGTCATACACATCGTTGCAGTCTTGGATGAGGATGGCTGCCCCCCACCCACAATTTTGCAAGACTCATCCTTGGTGGAGGTGTGTACCTTGTTTATGGTGTGCATGTGTGTGTGTGCATAGTTTTGTGCCTTGAGTTGTGGTGGTGACACCTCTGGAACCAAATAAAGTTGACTGGTATTAAATGAAGAGTGAAGTTGGTGGTGTTTCTGGAGCTAAACCTAAATTCTTTTGCTCAAAGGTAAGACCGGCTTCCAGCATTATGCATTTCCTCTATGGAAACTATCAGGTAGGAAGAAGAAGGCAAGTTGTGTTAAGCAGCTGTAGCGATGGCACGCAGGATTCTGCTTTAGTGCAAACTTTATTTTTTTCTATCCCACCTTGTTACAAAGGCAGTGAAAGTGACTGATAACAGACATGAAGAAGTCTCCAACATCATATGAATATAAACAATAATACTAAGCCTGCCTCAGTCAATATGAAGAACTTTGGCTTAAATCCAGTTGTTCATCTCAGTTAGAGTAAGTCCACTGAATCAGTGGGATCTTGGCCAGTCAGCGTTGTTTCAATTGGTTACCTGTAGTTTGTACTAACAGTTGGATCTGGGTTTTTTTTTTCCTAATTAAGCCAAAACTCCCCCCCCCCCGAAAAACCCCAACACAGCTATTAAAGCTTTGGAAATTTTGGGAAAATAAGGCTATTGCTTATCTAATGAAGGTACTGGGGGGACCAGATGAGTCTCTCTTAAGAGGCCATTTCAAGTCCTAAGCACCAAAGATTAAAAAGATTGTCATCCACATGCCCAACAACTCTGTTCCCTTGAATCTGTGGGTGGGTGGGGGCAGATGCAGAATTCTCTGGCAGACTTGTCATGGGATGTTGATTTTGGAGCTGTTCTGTTCATGGGCTGTTTGAGGTTTTAAGCCTCATGCTCAGTTGTCCCAAACTGAGCATGAATATTAAACCAATAACCGTTGGAGCTGGTGAAGGCTTGGTGGTACTTTGGTCTGATCAACCAGGTCCAGGCAGAAAAGCCATGGATGCTACATTCTAGACAAAGGGAAAATGCCATCAGAGGAAGCTCAGTATAGGGTATATTACTGTAATTTGATCTGGTAGTGTGAAGGTCAGGTGTGCTTTCTTTAGGTAGCGGAACAGTTGTCATACGAGTCGGAGTTGGTAGACATCACTCCTTCCCAGTGCTGTTGACCAGATATTCGGACTTTTCCTTATCTTTAGATTTTTAGTAGTACTTTGTTTTAATCCATGATGTTAGCCATCTTCAGTCCCATATTGGACATAAGGTGGGATTTTGAATGAGCGAATGAATGAATGCAGATGTAGGTCTACAAATGCTTCCAGATTCTGAACCTTCTTCTTTGGGAGGAATATAACTGTGGCCATAGTAGGCTAGCAAGATCCTAGATTTGTCTTGTCTAGATTAAGCTGTAGGTTGCTCACTCTCATCGAGTGCAACAAAAGTCTTGTTATGAACCCGTCCAGATTTCTGGGTGAAAACCTTTTGAGACAACCTCTGCAAAGCAAAGGGCTGTCAGATGTACAGAAGAAAGACATGCACTCCACTGTGGCATGCATTCTTTTTAGAAAAGGGGCAGATATATTCTTGGTGGAAGTGGGACTGCATCAACACCCTCCCTGCCTAACGATTGGCTGCACCAGCTGCCTAAATTTGGCAGAAGTGGCAGCATCTCTCTGTAATGCAGAAGGGTGCCAGTCTGCTTTTGCTGGACTCTCTCAAAGTACCCTTCTTAGTTGTACATACAGGTGTGTGTGTGGGCAGCCACACATGCTTCCTTGTTTGGAAGCCAGGTGCGTGGTTCTTCCAGCACAAAAGGAAGTAGATATCCTGGTCGACGGTGGCTGATTTCACCCAGTAGTAGCACAGGTGCCCTTTTCTGCCGCAGCAGCAGAGGAGAGCATGAAGCAAACTGCTCGGCTCGCTGATAACCTTTTGTTTGCTGCCAGACATTCCATTGTTCCCTTGTCAACCGGTGTCGACCGCCGGATGTGTGGGTTGGGTGTGGTGCCACCCTAATTTGTTTTGGATCAGGCTGTCTTGAAGAGCTGCTTTAATCATCTGTAGAGAAAAAACCCCTCAAGCATTCGTTCCACCAGCGAGTAGTAGAAATGAATGGGCGCGTGCTTTTTGCTCTCTCTGTGAGGGCTCTCCTCCAAATCCAAGGTGGCACAGAATGGGTGTGTGTCACCTAAGGGGTAAAAGCAGGTATTCTAACGTTCCCAAGGCTCCTGCTGTTTCAGCAATGTGTGTTTACTGCTTTAATCTCGTTTCTTGTCTGGTTTTCGAGTTCTGCTGAGGGTTGTAGTGAGGAAGAAGTAGCTTGTGGTAGTAGGGCTGGCAGTTGCCAAACACTTCCCACCGGAAGGCAGTAACAAAGTATTTCTGGGTGAGTAGCTTGATGTCTGGGTGTTTCATTAGGACAGTCTTATAAACCTGTGAAGTTGCTGTCTGCTCAAGAGCTTGGAAAAGTTACCTTTTTTGAACTATATGCCCTCAGATATCTCTGCAGCTGGTTCATTTCACTCAGTATTCGGACTGATAGCAGTTTACTCAGGTACGGGAAAATGTCTTTCCCATCACTTGCTGCCCAAGAGTCTTTTGGAGTGAGATTCCACCAGTTGAATCTGGAACTATCTACATGAGGAATCAGTAAGGGGAGTAAGAACAGTCACTTCAGGGCGTAGCAGGCCTGGGGCAATTGAGATTTGTGTTGGAGGAGTGAAGTAACAGGAAGAATTGATTGGGAAGCAAGAACTGAAGGACAGAATTGAACAGGGTGGTGCAGAGAACTTCTGGAGAGAAGGTAAAAAGACTTGATAGTAGATGTGTAAGGGAATGAGTAAGCTAGCTTCAAGCAAGGGTGTTGCATGGTCTCATGAAAGACAGATGAATGATTTTGGAAGTAGAGCTCTTGAAACAGGAGAGTGGACTGACAGACAGAGTCACAGAAACCAAAATGAACTGAGGTTGTCATGCTTTGGACATATCATGAGACAACATCATTAGAGACAACGTTTCACTGGAAAAGATAATATTGCTCAGTAAAGTTCAGTGCAGTAGGAAAAGAGTAAGACTGCGCTGCAAGTGGCTTGCTTCAGTTAAGGAAGTCATGTCCCTGAATTTGCAAGAACTGAGCAGGGCTGTTAATAATAGGATTTCTTGGAGATTTCCCATTCCCAACTGACTTGATGGCAAATAGCAACAATACATTAGCTGAAGGTGGGAGATTACTAGAGGTGAGTAAACTAGAGATGAGTTGTTTTTGCTAGAATCTCAACCAAGTTCAAATGAAAAAGGCTTAGAATAGAAGAATTGGTTTTCTCTGAGTACATGAGCCCAGAATTTCAGTTCCAGATGGGAACGCAACATCATGGTCTCTTCTCATACAAGTCCACTCCTGATGACTCAGAATGCTCTTCATTTCTGCAGCTTAATTTAGCAGAGAAGAAGTATGTTGTTGCTGTTGTGAAACCGTTAGATGTTTATAATCCAGATGCATATAATGCAGAGATAACACCAATGAGTCTCCATCTGTCTTCTACCCATCTTGGCATCAGACTTAGAATGGAAAAGCATGAACCAGAGTTTTAGCCCAGAGGCAAAGGAGAGAGACAGTATGTAAGCAGAAAGGAAATATAGTAATTGAATGCTTTGGGAATGTGCACTGAAAACAATACAGCTCTACACGGGAGTACAGTTCTATGTTACTGCTTCGTTCTTTGCTCTTGGAATGATCTTGTTCTTTGAGGTGATAGATGGCCGTTTAATTACTGGCAACTGCTAGGATGCTCCTTCCTGCCTTTGTCATTGTTGTTGGCCACCCAGATTTCAGACACCAGAAGTTGTCTGAATTTCTAAGTCTTTAGTTTCTAAGATCAGGTTCACACATGCATAACTCGCCAGTTATGGTCTGAAGGCACATGGCGTGTCATTCTCCCACCACCACCATTGCTTCTGCCACTATTCCACTGTGGACTTTCAAGCACAGATGATGCCCACACATAGCTGTCCTATTTCCTAAAGGATGTCACAGAGATAAAATGAATAGAGAAAAAGGCAGCCCTGATCAAGGGATTGGAGCCATCTTCCGTATGAGTAAAGGCTACATCATTTGAAGAAATTTTTAGTATAGGGGAAGGATGATAATAGTTCCTAAAATTATGCAGGAGAGAGGAGAAAATGGATATATTTTGTGCCTCGTAACACAAGAACATGAGAGCAACCATGTAAAATTTGCAGGAGGACTTCTTTACATTAGCTGTTAATCTGACTTACAGAATTGAAAGCTGTCTGGCTGGATGTCTTTTACTGGCTGATTCAGTGGATGATGAAGGCTAGCAGTATCAGTGGACTTTAGGCAAAATAGTAAAAAATAAAAAATAAAACCCAGTGTATCTCTGCATCAGAGTTTTGTAAAAGCTACACTTTTTCGGATGACAACATTCAAAATCTTGCTGGCTGGGGGTATGGGAAGTTGTAGTTGGAGAAAAGGAGCCGTTCCAAGCTCTGCTGTGACAACCACATGCTGGAGGAAATATGCTGGGGGAGGACTGCTTCCTTCATCTCCTGCTTTGTGTTTCTCCTATGAACATCTGATTGTCCACGGTTAGAAGCAGAACACTGATCTCTGTCTGGGTTCCTTGGCTTATTCAGCAGAGTTCTTCTCTTTGGTTCTTATGGAGTGACAGCTCTGGTCCTGATTTTCTTCAGGTTTGAAATTTGCAATTCAACATTTTTTTAAAAAAATGTAAATGAAACCTATGATTCTTATGACTAGATTGAAATACTTGTTCCCCCAGTAATAGCCATAGTGCTGAAAGTGGTTGGAAGTGTTTAACAACCCAGGTTTCTACGAGTTTGACACTCTTATTTTGGGCTTTAAATCCGTCTTCTCACTCCTTGCTACAGGAGGGTACTGAGGAGGGAACACCATTTTATTAGTCACAATAAATAACACATTCTATTTTGGGTCATCGGTCAGTTTTTCACCCGCTTCCTTAGGATCTTTCTTGAATGCTAAAATAGAGGATGCACACCTGTCAGGCATTACAGTGCTACCAGTCACTTGCACTACAAAAAGACATCTCCAGTTCCGGTGTTGCCCAAGCTGATCGTATGAGCCGAGATGACACGATGCTTGAGGTATTGATTCCTCCCCCTCCCCTGCCTCTGGCACACAATAAATAAGACAGGTTAGGACAGGAAGAGGGTTCATTCAGCACTACTTGGGAACCAAATTATTCTTTTCTAGGCTAAAGCCTATCTGCAAATATTAGTGTAGCTGTGGAGCTCCTTAGAACAAGCCAAGAGGCAAAATAGAGCTAATTATAGAGTCTCCTGTTAATCATTCATGCAGGTTGATAAGCAATTGAAAGAACCAGTGCTGGAACAGATCACTTTCTGTGCCGGTAACTTTGGACAGACATATCAGATAAAGGGTCTTGTTAGTGTGGGTTCAGAACCCACAGCTCTAAAACTGAGATCCACTTGCTTCCGTTACTGAAGCTTTTGTGTTGTTGTGGCTTGCACCTGTTCTCACTGATCTATAATGTTCTCCTATTTTTTTTTCTTTGACTCATACTGCTAGCATGTAGGACTAACAGTTCTTTTGGACGAGGAAAGCGGTACCTCTTGCAATAACGGGGACTTGAGTATCTATGGCACTAGTTCCTGTCATTGTTTCCATTATAAACTGCTGTGTTGTTGGGATTTTTTTCTTTTTTAAAGAAAAAGGATTTATAACTCCTCAGTAAAGAATTTGTTCTTGGATGAAATGATGTATACAAAAAGTCCATTTGAATCAGGTTTGCTTTTTAGATTTTGAAAGAACCATTCAGTTTTGTGAGCAGAACCCGGGACTATGTTTGTAGCAGTAGTAAGAAATAGCAGTTTTGTGTTTGGTGAGGAATAGAACTTGCATTGTGGCACCTTGCTTTTCTGGGCTTTATAGCACCTCGGCCTGCTTTGGCTGGTTCCCTGGAAAGTGGAAGACCTTCCATGTTTGCTGCTCCCAACCAGGAACGTTCCAGAGAGCAGCTGAGGCCATTTCATGGAACATGGATAACACATTTATCTGTATGCCAGCCTGAAATCTGGTGACACAATTGTAATATTGCAATAGAATAAGTAAATACTGTTTTTAATGCAT
This sequence comes from Cyclura pinguis, assembly GCA_030412105.1. Taxonomy (NCBI): domain Eukaryota; kingdom Metazoa; phylum Chordata; class Lepidosauria; order Squamata; family Iguanidae; genus Cyclura; species Cyclura pinguis. The sequence goes on from CM059601.1 coordinate 6,755,503, forward strand.
GCTGACCCACTGGCAGCCATCTTGGAAACTCCATCTGTTATCAATATTCTTGGTCTCGAAGTCTACCAGATGTTACTGAGTGTAGTTTTGGATCATTAGTGATTCAAAATCTATCCAAGAATCTAGAAATCAATGAAGTATTGTTTGATAATGTGACATGTTCCAGGTAGTTTTGCAATTGTGCAGTTGTGATACTGTCAGTAGCAATTTCAGTTACTCTGTCGGTTTGTTTGGAATTGCTTTCAGAGCACCTGCCCTCATTCGAATTCCATCGTTGTCATCCCCCCTCCATCATCTTCCCCGACACTCAAAGCAGCTTTCAAAACAATCAGATAGATAGAGGTTTATGTCTCAAAAACATGCAAAAGTTAAAAGCCATTAGAAAGCAACATATAAAGACAGTACTCCACAGAATCCCTACAAGCAGTCAATTCCCAAAGTCCTGTTGGAGGGACCTGCTCACTTGCTCCTGGAAGGATAACATTGAGAGGTCCAGTCTAGGTTTACTAAGAAGGGGATTTCAGGATCTAGGAGCAGCCACGGAGAAGCCCCTCCAGTGTCTCTGTCAGATGTATCTGAGAGGACAATGGGACCAAGAGAAGGGTCTCCCCTTAATATCTCAAAACCCAAACAGGCTCTGATGGGAGAGTTTTTGTTATCATGTGGCTTTAGGTCACCTTCAACTTACAATGACTGTCTAATAGCATTTTTTCTGAGGCTGAGAGAGTGTGACTAACCCAAGGTCACCCACTAGGTTTCCATGGCTAAGTGAGGATTCAAACCTGGTCTCTTGGAATCTTAGCCCAGCAACCAAACGGCTACACCATAGAGGATCCTTCAGATAACCTAGACCAGAGCGATATAGAGCTTTATATGTCATAACCAGTGCTTTGCGTTGTGTCTGGAAACAGACTGGTAACTCATGGAGCTGTTGTAACAAAGGAATTGTGTGCTTCCTATACCTCAGCTCCCTACTTAGGTCCCCGAAAGCAAAGTCCACGACAGAGCACAGTGCTTGTCTGGCTTGCTGAGTTTGGTCCAATGGACTGCAAGCATTCTGTGCTTGTGAACTTCCTGATGGCCTCTAGCTGTCCATTTTGAAAGAACATTGGACCAGATGGAGCCATAGTCTTTATTTAGCCTTTTGGCTTAAAAAGAGAGAGAGAAATTTGGAGGACCTCTGATTCTGATTGTGTTTGTCTGAAACCTTAATTCTGAGGCTGTATACGTGTGTTGCAGGTGATTCATTTTCCACCTGACTTGCAGATGGTCAAGGCAGACTGAGGTTGAATAAAAAGAGTATTTTCCTTGAATTAAATCAGTCCGAATGGTTTCATCAAGCAGTGAAACTCAGGAGATCTGGTGGGGTAAGCTGATGCACCTCCTAATAAGCCTTGCTTTAATGTTTGGTGGGACACGCCTTGTTTGGTAAATGTAGACGTCAGACCCACAGGGCCGATGACGTCCTCTTCTTGGTAACTCACCCTGAGTTCATTAAGAGTGAACACGAAGGGCATCAGTGACGTACACGCCGGTGCTTGTTTTCCACCTTGGCACCTCAAAAGAGCAGGGGCGACGCTGCGATCTTAGCCGCTTCCAGATACAGAGGTGGACAAACAATGCCGGCATTGATGGAGCTGGAAGGAGTTTCTTTCTCAGCAAATGGAAAATAATGTAATTGAATGCTTTGGGAGTGGGTGCAATCCGGAGAGGCATTGTCTTTTGCATGGGTGCTGCACGCCTTTCCTGAAAGGCTTCTTTGAGCAATGCTTCAGTGCAAACTGTTTGGCTTATTTTGCCCTGGCAAGAAGAGGCACATCCACAGAGTTATAAGAGCTGAATTTCTGGATTGGAAGTCTGTTTAACTGATCATTCTATTTGTTAGAATATGCAGGCTGAGGCCCCTGGAAGCCTTTAGTTTAGGGCCCAGAGGTGGTAGCCATTCCTGATTGTTTAACTGTGCATAGGCAGCAAGGCTGTGGCTGGACAAGCAAAGAATATGCGTGGACTGCAAAAGCTAGGCATTTTTGTGCTTTTCCAATTTATTTTTAAATTCAGGTTTCCAGTTGGAAGGGACATCCTGCACCTAAAAGCATTTCTGATTCTTGCCCAGCCTTCTTTTTCCTTGATAGCCGCCATGAAAGGAGAGTCCACAAGATCTCTGAGCAGCTTATTCCATTGCTGAAGTGTTCCTAAATTTCTTTCCCTTTTGCTGTTTGAATCTGTTTGCTTTCTGTTGCTTCTTGCCTTATCTGCAGTTGCTAGGAAAATGATGACTCCATGGGGACCCTTCACATTAATTGGAAGGGTTTAACATTTCCCCCTGCCCTCTTAATCTTTGCTAAACATAGTTCAGGCTTCTCAGTCTGTCCTCCTTTCCATGAGAGAGCATAACTAGGAGGCTTTGTGGACCTCTTAGGCTGCATTAGAGAGAGACAGATTATTGTTCTGTCTAGTTGAGAGCTTGGAAAGTTACTTTTTTTTGGTGCAACATCATCTTAGCCGGTATGGACAGTGGCCATGCTGGCTGGGGCACTCTGGAAGCTATAGTCAAAACTGTAATTTCTTTCAAACTCTGCACCAAGTGAGAATTAACAACTCTTGTGGTGACTGGAATTACTCTTTTAAACTACATCAAACGTTTTTATGCTCTTGTTTCAATGTTTTTTGTATCGTCATTTATTGAGCACTGTTTTGAGAACAGTGCATATTGTAGTCATGTACAGTACAAGTATACTTCAGTTAATGAGCTAGATGTGTTCCTCAGCATTACTTCTTTAAGATAAAACTTGGTACCAGAATTAGAAATAGCATGGAAAAAACAGAGATAGATTCCTACCCCACGAGAGAGGAGAGCAGTTGAGCATGTTTCAGTACACTATTTTTTTTTCAGAGCTAATGATCTGCACATGTGAGTGAAACAACCAGGACAAGCTGGCCTTGCATAAGTAAATAAAAACATTTTTAAGCTTCGAGAGACCACTTGAAGGTCCCTTTCAAAATGTATCCATGGTGACTTTTTTCCCCCTCAGCAGGCTCAAGTTTTCTTATGATTTCCATTTTGGTGGCCAGACTTACAGATCTATACTTTTTTTTTTTTAACGTATTAGAATCATGGAATCCTAGAGTTGGAAGAGACCACAAGGGCCATTGAGTCCAACCCCTGGCCATGCAGGAATACACCTGACAGATGGCCATCCAGCCACTGGACACGTTCCAGCTTTTCAATATCCTTCCTGAACTGTGGTGCCCAGAACTGGACACAGGATTCCAGGTGCTGTCTGACCAAAGAAGAGTAGAGTGGTACCATCACTTCCCTTGACCTAGACACTGTACTTCTATTGATGCAGCCCAGAATCACATTGGCTTTTGCAGCTGCTGCATCACACTGCCGACTCATATGCAGCGTGTGGTTTACTAAGACTCCTAGATCCTTTTCATAGGTACTGTGGTCAGGTGTCACCCATCTTATATCTGTGCATTTCATTTTTTCTGCCCAAGTGTAGTACTTTACATTTTTCCCTGTTGACATTCATTTTGTTAGTTTTGGCTCTGTTCTTTAACCTGTTGAGGTCATTTTGAATTCTGATCTTGTCCTCTGGCATATCAGCTGTGCCTCCTAATTCAGTGTCATCTGTAAATTTGGCAAGAATGCCCTTTATTCCCCTCATCTGAGTCATTGATAAACACGTTGAATAACACTGGGCTCAGGACAGAACCCCGTGGCAGCCCACTAGTCACTTCTCTCCAGTATGAAGAGGAGCCATTGGTGAGTATCCTTTGGGTTTGGTTGGTCAACCAGTTATAAATCTGCCTAACAGCAGCATTGTATATTGAGGGTAGCTAGTGTAGGCTTATCCGCTTTCCCCCTTTGTCTCTGTTTTGCTGTTCATGCATGCTCAGTAAGTGATTCTGCTGTAGGCGAATATACATTACCACGCTAGGATTGGCAAGAGTGAAATTCTTTCTCAGCTCAAGCTTTACTGGACTGCACTGTTTACTGTAGACAAACTGCTGCAACCTAACAGCAGAGGCCAGCATTTCTCCAGCCCTTCTTCACTGTCCTTCCAGCACTGATGCTGCTAAAAAATCCTTTTCCAGCCAGATAGAGATGAAGGAGAAAAAAGGGGCAGGTGTAAAAAGATTTTGTCAAAAGAAGCTTCTTGGTCAGAGGTTTTGTTAACTGAGGTATTCCTGTGTATCTCATCTTTCAGGGCACAAGTCCTTATGGATAGCTCACAACAGCAGGGAACTGCACTTACACATGGTTAACACAAGAGCCAGTCCATGTCCGTTCAAATACAAGAGGATCAAGTATATAAAAGCAGCAGAATTTTTTTAGGCTTTTCGTCACAGGAGCTGATTCATGGAAAGACATGTTCCAGGAAGCATGATTTTGTGGGCCCTTCTAGAAAACAGAAGCTGGTTCCCCAAGGATGGAAAAGCACACCCCAGAAGCACATGCACTATCCAGGCTGTCTGAAACTAGAGGCTGGGAGCATAAAAAAGCAGAAGTGGAGGCCTAGAACGTGGGTTAATGTTCCTGTGCCCCAGCCAGAGAACTGCCAGAGTCCCGACGCTAAACCGTTTTGAACGGATCAGTTGTCTGGTGGTATACAGTTGTACCACAGTTGGCATCTTGACCTAGTCTACCTGTTGGTGGCTTTCTTAGGTCTCAGGCAGAGGCCTTTCCCTCTCATCCTGCTTCCTGAGTTCCCTTTTAACAGGAGACCCCAGGGATAGCACTGGGGCTAGATGTGTGCAGACCATGCCCTGTTTACCACTGAATTCACTTCCTCACCCTTTGTCTGCCTTCTTGAGGATGTATTAATACTTCTGGGGTCCTGAAGTCAAAGCTTTGGACAGTTGCAAGCAAGGTGGCTTGTGTTATGCGTGCCCCCACTGTACAGGCTGAAATCAATTTAGCAGCTCCCGACCCGCCCTGAAAACACTGGGAATTGGAGTACTGTAACTGGGGGAGTGCTAGGAAGCCCCCAAGAAGCCTCTCTGCACTTTACTGGACTATACTTCCCAGGATTCTTGTAAGGCAGTCCTTCCCAGTTAAATGGATGTGAATATGATTTAGGTTGTAAAGGTTGGGGGTGAGCAAAGAGTGGCCTGTGGACCCCATGTGGCCCAAGAGCTTTTCTTCATGACTCTCCGGTGTTCTTCAGAAATTTTCTTAAAAACTGACACGGCAGCATAGAGCTAAATGCAATATAGTCAATGTGAAAGTGAGCTAAATGCACTATACTCAGTACCATAGTCATTTTAGTTCTTGTTTAATTCAGCATCAGTAGTCAACATCACAGTCAGTATCATATCAGTTAAAGTCAATTTAAAGACGCTTCAAGTTAATTCATAAACAAGCTCAGTCATTAATCAAGAGTGCATGGGGGAGATTTCATTTGTTAGTAATGAATAAGAGTGAAATTAATAATATTTAAATATTTTTAAATCTATTTGACCTGTGTTGTAGCTATTTTCGAATATATTTCTGGCTTTAAAAAGCACCATAAACTCCAGAAAAAGAAAAATATAGACCTTGAGCAATTGTCCACCCTGAAAATTTGCCCCCAGCCTTGTGGTGGTCTTTTTTGGCCTTTTTGAAAATGTTGAAGTCCAGCCTTTTATCTCCCAGTCCAATACTGTACTTGTGTTGGGCTCCCCTTTCTAGTATGCAACACTATAAGATGTCCCCATTAAGCATTATATTTATTTTAATGATTTGAATATTTCTATCCCACCCTCTGTTGTGACACTTCAGGGTGCCATACAATTAAAACAATATAGACAGTTTAAGACAATTTGAAGTTGAATATAATATAAAATAATACATTTATAGAATATAATATAAATATAAATTAATGGAAAAAGAAGAAAAACAAATTAAGCAGATCAGCAAGGCAAAGCAGTAGAAAAGGCTAAAACAGTTAAAAGCAGGTGCATATACACTTGAAAAGAAAAATAAGATTAGACTTCAAAGACTTTAATGAAAAACCACGATTTAAGTTGGTGCCTAAATGAAACAGGCATTGGTACCAGTTGGGCCTCCAAGGGGAAGGATTTTATAAATGCAGCACCACAGCAAAGAAGGCCTTCTTCCATGTCTCTGTGAGAGGTATCATTCTCACTAGTAGAACACACAGGAGTACCCTTATAGCAGATCTGAGTTCTTGGACAGGTATGTAAATATAGAGAGAGAGAGACACTCCCTTACATCTGGAGGTCTCAGGCTGTTTGTGGTTTTGAAGGTCATCAGCAGCAGCTTGAATTCAGATCATATGTTTCTGTAGGATGCTGAACTTTCTGCCATTTATACAGAGCTAGAATGAACGGATGCTTCAGTGGGAGAAGCCCGGCTCTCCTTTCCTTTGGGATGTCTAGAGGCATTTGTAGGTTAGTTAGTCTGCACAGTTTGATGCGACCATTGTTTGCCTTTTGTGTATGTTTTTTTCACACGGGTTGCTAATTTAGACCAGCAGTGGTCAATAAACCTACAGTGGCCTTTGTGTCTTGCAGGGGCAGAAGCTATAAATATCGCCAGTCTGCAGCTGTAAAAACCAAAATGGACTGTGGGGGTTGTATGCTGGTTTTTGCATACACACACAGAGATACAGGCACGCGCGCGCGCACACACACACACACAGAGAGAGAGAGAGAGAGAGAGAGAGAGAGACTTTAGTTCCTAGAAAGCAGGAATGCGACTGGTCTCAGAAATAATATACCCAGTGCTTGTATGAGAGGTTGATCTCTAGACTGAGGAAATGAGGCATCTGTCCCTGTTGTGTGTTGATGTTGATTTGCCAAGTCATCATTTTCTTTTTGTCTGCTTTAGCTTTTGCTTTCCCTGGTCTGTTTTGACCTGTGAACTTTCTGATCTCTTGTGAATTTGAATCTGCATTTTTTTTTGGTGATACCTGAAGATCTGGAAACAGGAGTCCAGATTGCTGCTGGAAGATTGGCCCAGATTTCAGTGTGGGATCCACACAATCTGGTGCTACAACATCCCCCCACCGCCAGGCAATACATATTCAGGGGTAGCTGTGTTGGCCATGCAGCAAAATCCCAAACCCACAAAACAGTGATACCTTTATCAGACCAACTGAAATACACAAAATATATCAAGCAAGCTTTCAAAACTTCACTGGCTTCTTCATCAGGCAAAGACATTAAAAATCATGCAGGAGAAGAAAAGTGACAATGTCACAGGCCTATATTATATCTCAGATGTTATTTCTGTTGTCAGTTAAGATGGTCTGGAGGGATCTCAATGCAGGGAAAGACCATTCTCCTTTTTGACCATGGCAGAGGCGGGACTGGGAACAAAGGGCAATAAAACACAAGACTATAAAATTCCCAATCCATTAGCAGCAGCAGCAGCAGCAGCAGCAGCAGCGTATCTTCCATTGAGATCCGGACAAACTTTGTCCTGTGTGGGGCTATTTGCCTTTTTCTTAGGCAGAGAAAACTGAATTTCTGAAGGAGTCTCTGGACTGTTACATCTGGAAAAACTTTTAGGAGTTGTATAGGTAAAACTTGGCAGTGGTAGTCCAAATGAAAGAGTTCTACCTTTGTTGAAGGTAGAAACTTCAAAAAATTAAGTCCCAGGGATGGAGCCATGGCAATTTAAAGTGACAGCAGAGTAAAGTGGTAGCAAAGTGCTATAACTGTGTACACTTGGCCCTCCACATTTGCGGATTTGATTTTAACAGCTTTGTTTATGTGTGAGTTTCTCCAACCCCTGCTGCTCACCTCGGTCACTTCTATTCCAGGGGAAGCGTCCCTCTTGGTAGCTCTGATCAGGCCATGCAACCCTTTAACAATCTGCCTCTGGTTCTCCTCCACCAGCCATTGCCTGGCCAGCTAAGGATGGGTCACAGCCCAATTTTTCAGCACCACAAACCCTCTCACAGTGCCTCCACTACACCCAAGGAAGGAGGTGGGCAAGAGAAGCATAGGGCCACCATTCCGACCCACCTCCTTTCCCTCTTCTTTTCCTGACCTGGTTTGGGCCCTGGATGACCAGTTTCCCCACCATGCTTCTGTCCTCCTCCCACAAACACACACCCGCAATTTGATATTTGCAATTTTTCCATTTTTGTGGGGGTCCTGTGCCCCTAACCCTAGTCACTGTGGAGGACCGACTGTAGTGTGAAAGGGCCTTGGCTGTCCATTGAAAAAATAACTTTAGGGAGTAGAGGAACTGTAGTTTAGGGGTTAGAGTTTGTGCTCTAGATAGAGAAGGTCTCATATTCAATTCCTGGCACTTCCAGTTTAAAGGAGCAGGTGCTGAGAGAAACTTCTCCCAGACACTGTGGAGCCACTGTTAATGGCAGAAGACCAAGCGTGAGGAAACTTTTTCACTCTGTGTGCCCAATTAAGTCTCAGATAAGTTCTTGGAGGCCACAATCCACTGGTGGCCAGGGCCAAAGAAAAAAAGTCTAGGTAGCACTAGAATTGATGGACAATTAGTAGCTCTGATCAGGTAGATCTCATAGGGAGGCTTGTGAGGCTTATGGACTGAGCCCCATGGGATGTGGCAGACTGTCTTTATTGAACATGAGTACATTCCTTGTAAATTTGGGCAGTGGGAAGCCACCCCAGTGCTTCATGTTATGTTCCTGCCATTGGGAATGGAGTCAGTGATGAGAGTCATAGAATTATAGAATAATAGAGTTGGAAGAGACCTGAGGGGCCATCCAGTCCAACCCCTGCTATGCAGGAACCCACATCAAAGCACTCCCAATAGATGGCCATCCAGCCTCTGTTTAAAAACCTCCAAAGAAGGAGACTCTACCACACTCCGAGACAGCACCGTGTTCCACTGTTGATCTGCTCTTACCATCAAGAAGTTCTTCCTGAGGTTCAAGTGGAATCTCTTTTCCTGCAGTTTGAATCCGTTGCTCCTTGTCTTAGTTTCTGGAGCAGTGGAAAACAAGCCTGTTCCTTCTTTGATATGACATCCTTTCAAATATTTAAACATGGCTGTCATGTTTAAATGCTCTTAACCTTCTCTTCTGCAGACTAAACATCCCCAGCTCCCTAAGCTGCTCCTTATAGGGTGTGGCTTCCAGACCCTCCACCGTTTTGTTTGCCCTCTTCTGGACACATTCCAGCTTGTCCATATCCTCCTTGAACTGAGGTGCCCAAAACTGGACACAGGATTGCAGATGAGGTCTGACCAAAGCAGAATAGAGTGGTACTATTACTTTCCTTGATCTAGACACCATACTCCTATTGATGCAACCAAGAATCACATTGGCTTTCTTGACTGCTGCATCACATTGCTGACTCATGTTCAGCCTGTGGTCTCCTAAGACTCCTAGGTCCCTTTCACATGTACTGTTGTCCAGCCACGTATCTCCCATCCTATATTTGTGCATTTCATTTTTTTCTGCCTAAGTGTAGGACCGTACATTTCTCACTATTGAAATTCATTTTGTTAGCTTTGGCCAAGCTCTCCAATCTGTCAAGATCATTTTGAATTTTGATCCTGTCCTCTGGGGTATTGGCAACCCCTCCCAATTTGGTATCATCTGCAAATTTGATCAGCATGCTCTCTGTGCATGTGCATATGCACGTGCAAGTGATACAAGTCCTTCAGAGATGATCCCTCTTTCATTAAAAACAAAAAACAAAACTCAGCTGTGTTCCAGCATGCCACCCTACTCCTAGTGCGACCTCAAAAGATACCAGGGCAAGACATGCTGTACAGGAGAGGGGATGACTTGGTCTTCAGTGTTTCCCACTGAGTTCTGTGGAGCAACGTACTGAAACTGTGTGCTTTCAGCTGATCTTCTCCATTGAAGTCCAGCTGCTACCCAGGGGAATCTTTATCGTTCATCGTAATGATGTTCCCAAGTGTCTGCCCACTTTATTGTCACCTGCAGAACTGGGTAGTTGTCATGCACCCCTGTGGGGTCAGTTGAGAAGGGCATTCTGCCCACAGTCTTTAGCGTGATAGGTCTCCTGAGAAGGTTGAGCATTCCAAAAAGCAAAGGTGTGTTGTGCTTTGGCCATGCAGTTTTTCCAACATACACTTAACACTTACTGTAAGGACCGTCATGGGAAGACCAGAGTCTCATTTTACTGTGGCATGCTTAAGAATTAGAACGCAGGACATATATTTTGAGGGGAGGGCAGGAGAGAATGCCTCAATTGGCAGAGGTTAACCAAGGGCAGAGAGCAGATTCAGCCTCTACTTCAGTGGTGTCCTTTACTTTTTCCAGTATGAACACACAGATTCCAATTTTTCCAAAGAGGAAGAATGAATGAAGCACTGTGTGTTCTTCATCTGCTCTCTGTTTCTGCAGAATTACAGCATGTACACAGTCCTGATAGTAACTCTACTTCTGCAGTATCATGTACATATGGTACCACATCATTATCAATATGTGTTTGGCTAGATTAATATGAAGTGTCTGGCCTGGGTGTTGGTTGACTCCATCCCGTATGAAAGGGAGAGTTGGGGAATTCTTGGGAAACGGTTGCAGCTCAGCTTGGTGACATGGTGTTAATATATACACACCCTGCTCTGAATCCCAGTGTTGCAAACAGGCATCAGAAAGCAAGCAGCAACTGGGGAAATTTCCTGCTGAAGCCTTTGTGCTCTTTTGAGGACCTCCATAAATCTTTCTTGCTTATGACAGATTTCAATTATGGTTTCTCCTTTTTTTTGTTTTTTTTTTGTTCTTTCTTTCTGTGTTTTTTCATTAATAACAAGAGTCTCGTTGGCAGCCAGCAGCGAGAGTTAACTGTGGAAATTTCTATTGCTTTTCTTGGCCCCAGCCTGTTTCCTGAGCAGTGTGTGCTTTGTCCCAGGTGAACCATTTTGGTCTTTGAAAGTGTGTCAAGGCATGTGCAGTGGTGGGACCCCTGGGAAATGGCACTTAAGCCCCAGTCAAGTGCCTCGTCTGCACTCAAACAACAATAAAGTGTGGATAAGCACTTCGATCCTGCATTTGGCTGGGGGTTAACTCTTTGTGCATTGTGGATACGGACACCTTTTACCAAACACTAACTTTGCATGTTGTGTTTGATTGTAGGCACTTGGTCAGTTGGCTCTCTCTGTGATTCTGTCACAGAAAGAGAATCTGTCAATGAGAATTTTGCCATGCTTCTGCACTTGCTCAGAAATCTATAGTAAGATTCTTCCCATTTTCAAAGGAGTAGCCAAAGATTATGAGCCTTCTTTTTACAGTCTTTGTCCCCATTCAGCTCTTGTTCATGGGTGTGTAACATCACAAGGAAAAATGTAGATGCTGTGAATCCAGCTTAATCACTTTCTTGCCCCTACCTGCTTTTATTAGCCATCTTTACTTGATGAGGAAGCCTGTGAGTTTCAAAAGCTAGCATGATTCCTTTTTCCTGGCCTGATTGAGCTATTATCATGATATGGATGGTATGCCGTGGTCAACATGGCTACTCCTCCATTGCTTTCTACTGTTTTTCAAGAGAGTTCGGTTTACCACATGGTTTCATGTATCCTGTGGTAAACTACCCCTTGGTACAAAGTAATTAAGGGTGTTTTTTTGGGATGGGAGTTACACTACAAGAATGCGAAAAAGTTACTTCTGGGGACCCCAACACCCAGAATTCCCCAGCCATCATTTCTAAGTTCTCTTGTGACTATTTCTTCTCAAAACAGCAGGAGCTGGGAACACATCTTTTCAGGGCTTGCTTTTAGCCCTTGGGAAGTAGCTTTATGGCAACAACTTTGAGAGATACCCCACCATTAGGCCTGGTTGGCATTGTCAATTTATTTTATCCTTCAGGGCACTTGCTGGTGTAGGCTTGCCTGTTTTATAAGTGTTAAATAAGTCTCTAGTGAAGATCTCCATGGGTGGGTGGGGGGTGGGAGGTGGGGAGATGTTTTTCGTACATCAACACGCTTGTAAAATGCTTGGCGATATGTAACACTCAAAAGTTTATGCAAGCCTGTCTCATGGCTGTGCTTGGTGCTTTCATGCTCAGATAAAATGGCATCCTAAGGGTTTGGTCATGTGCTTGGCCTGGGGTACAACATTGAAGCAGGAGAGCTCAACTGTGAATTGGTTTTCATGAAACAAGTGCCACCACCCTGTCCTTAGATCACCATGGTGGAAAGAGGGCCCTTGGAAAGGAAGGTAGTAGCTCCAATCGGAAAAGTTTTTAGTATGACACTCTGATCCCAGGCTATTGAAGATGTGGGTTCTCTTTCCTGTGCATCCTGTAAGTGTCAGGTTCATTGGTCCAGAAATGGTTTAACGTTACAAGCAGATGAGAGGGTAGGTAGTTGTGGTTCAGAGCTGGAAAGCTGAGACTTGTGGAATTCTTGGTGGATGGGTCAGTGGAGAGTGTCCACTTTGAAGTCAGCAGCTCATTCTTTACCCCAGAAGTGAACTGCGGAGACTGGAGACCCAGGCTGAAGTGGGAAGCTTTATAGGGCCAAGTGGACCCTTAGTGGACACCTCATATCACCTGACCTGTGCTTGAACTAGTATCTGCATTACCATTCTCTAATAATTGTCTGGCACTGTAGTCAAAAGCAGGCCTACCATTCTGTCTTCTGATGGTGCAGTCCATTGGGTTTGGCTACCAGAATTTCTTGCTCAAGACTTGCTGACAGCTTGCACGCACATGTACTTGCACTTGCCCTGTCTGTTTGTCTACCAACCAACCATCTACCACACTGATTTCTACCCATGGAATTTGTCCTCTGCTACCCGTTTGCTCTGGTCTAAAGTGACAGGTGGTTTTCCCTTTATTGGATCTGTTGCTCTTTATGCAGCCAAGCAGGAATAAGCAAGTGCTGGCATCCTTTACTTTCAGGAAAGCAACTCCTGTCCTTCCTTCCAAGGTAGTAATCTTTAAACTAGCTTGGCTTGAACTTGTACGCACAAGAGCTGACCTTCCTCTCCCAAGTACTCAGCCAGGTTCCTCCGTACTCCTCCCATTTGGTGGGTATTTGGGATGGAGCGTCCAGCTCGAGATGGCAAAACCTGATGGGCTGATGCTTGCAGGTGCTGAGCAAGAATGGTGTTTTGTGTCTGGGTTGTGGTGGCAACGCTGTGTTTTGATGCTGAGGCAGCGACTTTGTCCCGAGTGTTGGTGGCCCCCCTCCATCCTCTGCCAAAGAAGTCCATGTAGTCAGGTTGGTGGGTTTTAAAATTTGATCCTTTGTCTCTTCTCATCTGAAGTCCAGCTCTTCTGGTTTTTGTGTTAGTTTTCTTAATGCGCTTCTGGTGTGTTAAATATACTTTCTGCCAGCAAGGTGTAGATGAGGCTCTTGGATCCAGCTACAAGCTGAAGATATTTTTAAGACAGGATTTAAAGGACTTTGTGATATTGGTTTCAGCAGTGATGGGCAAGGGCAGTAGGTTCTCAGATTTCCTACTTCCAGAGAGCTGTTTGAGGCAGAACACATCTGCCGTAGAGTCCTTTCCACAGTATTGCAGAAGACTCTGAGGAAGGTTTTGTGTAGCATGTTTGGTTCTACATGAGATGCTGCTTGGACCCATGGGTCTTGTGTTTGTGCCATTTAAACAGTGAATATGCACAGCGCACCACCAAAATAAAATAGAATAAAATAAATGCAAGGTTGGCGGGGAAAACATGGTTTTTTTTTTTCCAAAGAAAGCATCCAAACCGTTGTTTAGATTTGAAGCACCCAGCATGTTCTGTGGGTCTGGAGTCTATTTTGCAGATCTTCTTCAGGGTGTAGTTTGGATCCATTGTATTGTGAGGATTTGGATGCACTTCCCTGATAGAAACTGGGTTATTTTCTTGCATGTCAGAGTAAGACTTGAGCAATGAAGAAGGGTCTCCTCTACCCTTTGGCTCTTGGGAGTCACTTGGGCTTCCTACCTTTGACTCTTGAGCATCACTGGTTGCCTCATCTGAACTTTTCTGATGTCAGATGTGGGCAGGGCAGACTGGCAGATCTTGGGCAACTAAATGTAGTAGAAAAACGATCCTAGGAATGTAGGTCAGAAAGGAAACAGTGTAGGAGACTGAGAAGAAGGAAAGGAGCAAGAGCCTGAGATTGAGGGAACACCACACAGAGAGAAGAGTCTGATGTTGCAGGAGTGTGGGCTGCTGAAGCCCTTGTTTTTATTTGAGCCACCAAGTCTCCTTAGTGGTTACTCCCAAGTTGCAGAAGTCTCTTCCCCGGGAGGTCTGCTTGGCCCCCTCCTTGCTATCTTTCTGCTGCTTTCTGCTTCCTTTTTATTTAAGGAGGCATTTGGTTTTTAATATCTTGCAGCAGATGGAGCTTTAATTGGAGGGACGCTTTGTTTCTATTTTATTATGTTTTAAATATGCTTCTGAAACTGTTTTTAAGCTGCATTTTAAACATTTTTTTTAAAAAATAGAAATTTGATTTAATTGTGTTTTAACTTTTTTTTTACTAAGGTAGGTTTAGTTGTATTGTGTTTTTAAAAGATTGTATGCCACTGTGTACCTCATGCTTGGAGAAAGGCAGCATATAAACAAAACAAAAAAAAAATTGAAGCACCTGGCAAACTTTGCAGGCCCCAAGTCACTTATCAGCTACTTTGGCATGTTATGTGTGTTATAGCTTGTCTGTAACACACTTCTGGTTTTGATATGATTGGTCAATCAACTCTGAAAGGGCAAATTGTTAATCTTCGCAGTTCACAAGTGGGGAACTGAGGCGGAAAAAAAAAGATGTGTTAGCTTGTGAGCATCTCTTTGTGGGCGTCTTGGTTTTCTAGACAGGTATGCAGTGCAGTATGGATTCTTTTAGAACATGAGGCTGGCAGACTTCAGGCTTTTTTTAAAAAAAACTAGACTCCTGAGATTCATCAACAAGAAAAGGGTAAGCAAGACAGAATGAAAAAATTCTGAGCCTAGGAGTTGGTTTAAATGACAGAACTGAATGGAGTTCATTGTTCTGCAGCTCAACAAGCTACTCTTGGTTACTCCAGGCTTTATTGATTTCAGCAGTATAATTTGTGGATGATAATGTGTGAGGGAGTCATTTTCTTGCTTCTTTGGGGTGCAAAGAATCCTTGGGAATCCTTGCCATTATAATCCTTATTGGAAATAACTCAGCTCTACAATGGATCCAGATCTGCCTTCTGTCCTCTGTTTTAGATGGCGTTGATGATGGTTATGACACAGCCAAGAGCACCAAAATCTATACCTGGATAGAATTTTAATACCAGACTTCTCTGGGTGAAGCATAACATTGCATCCTCCAGGGTCTCTGGTAGCAGTTTCTCCATATTGGAAGAACAAGCTCATTCATAAAAAGAAAACAGTCCATGGGTTGAAGGGGTCAATAAGTAAGAGTTATTTCAGGCATTTCTGACTCAGTTCATACTTTAGGAAATGGACTCCATTCTTCCTTCCTCATCCTAGTGTTCCTCAACCATAGTTTGCCATGGCTCCTGAACTGGAAAACTGTGGATATTGAGAACCCAGGAGTTGTCTCTGAACCATGGTTTGAAGTGAGTCTGCAAGCCGTGGTTTGGAGGAAATTTTGGTTAGTCCTAACCAAAGTCTCTCCTGTTTGGATGTTGTTTCGAGTTACTATGAATGGAGCAAACCAAGAAGTGGAAGAGAAGGCCCAAATTCGATGGGCAAAGGTTGGCCTTTCTGTTTTGGCTGGATTGTTGCCCCCATCACCCATAGCCAGCAAACCCAGTGGTAAGGAATGCTGGGGGTTGTAGTCTCATCAAATCTGGCCAGTCATTGTTGGCCCACCCCTACTCTGAACCATAGTTAGGAGGTTAGGGTTGCAATGTCTGGATTGAATCACCTTCTTTTACACATGGGTGGATATGCTGAGATGTGTGTCATTTTCTTTTCTTGGCAGGATGAGGACAAGAACTTGGAAGCCACAGGCTTCCAACTTGGATGGCCTTAAGAATGTTGATAGTGTTGTTGTTGTTTTTTCCCTTTTCCTGTCTTAAGATCTAGGGATTAAAAAGTAATGGTTTGAAGCACTCTTACAAAGGTCATGTTCTTCCAAGGTGTAGGTGAGCCTGGATTCTGTCAGATTCTTAATGAGGCTCAGAGCACACCATTGCAAAGGTTTAACCACAGGCTAGAACAAATTCCTTCTCAAGTGTTCTTGGAGCATCATCTAGAGAGATCCCCTGAGTGGTTTGGTTCTTCTTTTGCTCCGGCAGGTTTGCTTTGCCCTGCTCCCCTTTCGTGTCATTAATTATGTCTGTGAGCTGGCTTCTGGCCCCCAGTCCCTTTTTTCAGAGGTTTACAGTCTGTTCTAAATGTTCCCCCTGAACTGGAAAGTTGGAGGGCAGATCTTGTTTAAAATTGGAAGGCGGTGCCTTTGGCCCTGCTGTCTTGAGCAGCAAAGTTCTGTATATTCTGGGAGCAATCCGTTCTCCAGAGGGTGGTCAGAGGTTTGGGGAGGGGGAGAATATAACTGGAGGAAGTATGTTGTGCTGGACAACCTGATCATTTCACGGGTGGCCAGAGCCTACAGTACAATTCAGTGCCATCTGACAGTTGGGTTCTCATAGTTAGGAGGCACATGTGTGCATGTGGTATGAGGTCATGGGTTAGGGCTAAAGAATGAATGTGCGATATAACACACTCACATAGAGGAATAGATTGGCAGTGGTTTTTTGGTGTTTTTGGAGCCCACACTGAGATAGAAATGCAATAAATCCCGTATGAGATACATCCAGTGCCTTCTTGCTTCCCGTTAGGGGGTGCGTGTTGTGAAAAAGCATGGGTGAAAAAGCCCTTCACAGCTCTTGAAAACACTTTAGAGGCCTTATGAGTGAAACCAAACAAGCCAAAATTGTTATCTAAGAACTGTTGGCCACCTCTGGCGTTGACGACTTTGGCAGTCTGGGGAAGAAAAAAACCTCAAATGAGAGAGTAATATCAGTAGATGTCTTATAGCAAAGGAGACTTTTCTGATGGGTTATTTATTTTTTTTAGTACCTTGCTCTTCCTTTTTGAAGCAGCTTGAATCCATAGTTTGACTGTGGGCTATGTGACGAAGCCCTTTCTTTTATCTGTCTTTTTATTTCCTATGGTTCAGCTTTACAGGGCAGTGACAAGTTCTGATATTAAGAGCAATGGAATAAAATTTTTCTTGATCCAAGGTGCAACTTTACACACCTCCATCACACTTTGCCGGTCTTTCTGAGCTAACCTTTCTTCACAACTGAACCACACTAGCCCAGGGGTGGGCAGAATGCAGCCCAGCAAACACTTGTGTCCCCCCAGGGGTCAAAAAGTTTTTTGCAAAAGAATACCCCCTCCTCAGTTTGTTTGCTCCAAAATGCCCTCTTGTTGGCAAGTGAGACATTTTAGCCACTGCCCCCCCACAACGATTTTAGGCCTAGGAGAGGCCTTTTTGTAAAAAAACAGGAAGGGAAGAAGTGGCTTCTCCTCACTCTGTGTGTGTGTACGTGCATGTGCACTTTCAGTTTGCCTGTCAACTTATGGCATCCTCATGAATTTCATAGGTCTTAGGCAAAGAATACTCAGAAGTGGTTTTGCCAGTTCCTTCCTCTGAAATATAGTGTACAGCACCTTGTATTCATTGCTGGTCTCCCTTCCAAGTACTAACCAGGGCTGACCCTGCTAGGTTTCTAAGATCAGATGGGATCTGGTGCCTTTAGGGTATTTAGGCCCTGCTCACTTCCTGTTGTTAAAGAGGCCTCTCCTGTGCCCAAAATGGCTCAGAGAGGTCTAAAACTTGGTGAAAACAACCCTATGTCCCCTAAATGGGGGCAAAAAGAGATTTTTTTGGAAATTTTTTTTTGCAGGAGTTATGGTCCTCTCCAAGGGGGCTATTGTGCTCCCTTAGCCTTCCAAAGTTGCCCACCTCCACTGTAGCCCCTACATTATTTTGACTGCTTTTTCTCCTGCACAGTTTCGAGGTCTCCAATATCTTTGTTTGTTTGTTTGTAGTGCGGTGACCAGACCTGTGCCCCATTATGCCAGGTGTAGTTCCAGGTTTTTTTGCTCAGCATCAGTGGCACCTCTCAGTTAAATAAGCCCCTACCTGCTCGAATATGTTTCGAAGGATTTGCTGCACAACCCAGGGACGTCGAAAGGAGGTCAGTCGACTGTCCGTTGAAGAGTGATAGCCCACAACTGGGAAGAGTGCTAGAGCATTACTAATTGCTTACACGGTAGCAATTTCCTGCTGAATACCTTTGGCTCTCCGCCTAAGTGCTGATAACTTGAGAGCAAGTGTGAAATTGCTTTATAGGAAACGTTTGACGCAGGCAAATCCTGTAATGGGCCGGAGCTGCGCCCTCTCTTTTGACAGTGTCCGCAGAGAAGGGCTGCAGATTGCCTGAGCTAGCAACCTGAAATGGCATCTCCTTAATAATTATAGTTGTTTCGCCTTTTATGACTGCATGTACAAGCCACAGTAATAGAAACATGAAGTGTAATTAAATTTGAGTTTCATAAACGCAGGGCATTCCTGGAGGCTGTGTGTGTGTAGATATTAAAACCGGAATCTGGTGTGCCTTTCCAATGAAATGGTGCTAATTGCTGCCGAGCCCTCCTCCTCCACTCTGTTTGGAAATGGTGCTTTCTTTTCTTTATCTTTTTAAAATCTTTTTTAGCACCCGGCTGAACTGTGGAGGTCTGTTGCTGCTTTGAGGCATAGTTCCCTCAAGACGCATGGCATGGAGGTACTCAGTGAAGGCTTAGCCATTCTGCTTTCCAGCTCACGATGAGTTTGATCAGACACTGAAGGCTTGTGGTGGTCCCAAGAGCAAATGTCATCTCTCTCCTGTAGCCCAGCCTGGATTTGGAACGCACTGTTGTTCTTTTCATTTGTAGTCAGGTTGGCTTCTGCTTATAGCAACCCCATGAACGAGAGACATCCAAGAGCCAGGGTTATCAGCAGATCTGCTCATGGGTTGTAAGCTCACATCTGTGGCTTCCTTGATTCAGGCAAACCACCTGTGATGCAGTCTTCCTCTTACTGCTTTCCACTTTAATGCATCCTGTCTTCTTATGGTCAAGGAGAGATAGCTTTGGTTTAGTCATTTTAGCTTCTAGTGGGAGTTCAGGCTTGATTTACTCTCAGACTCATTTATTTGTCTTTTAGGTAGCCCATGGTATCCATAGAAGTCTCCTTCAGCACCACATTTGCAATGTTTAAGGCCTCCAGGGTCACATTAGGCCCAGGAGAGATTTTTTTTTAAATAAAGGGAAGGTTTTTTTTTAAAAAAAAGGTTTCTTCTAGGTCTCAAAAAAAGATGACCCTGTGGGAGGGGCACACAAACGGTCCTGGGGGCTGTGGACAGGCTGCCTTCAAGTCACTTGTTGAATTGTAGTGACTCATGAATGTCATAAGGTTTTCTTAGGCCATTTCTGCATGAGTCTGTTATAGCACGATGATTCCACTTTTAACCTCCTATGGAATCCTCGGGTTTGCAGTTTCGGGAGGGGCCAGGCGGCCCCTCCCGAAACTGCAAACCCGAGGATTCCATAGGAGGTTGAAAGTGGAATCATCGCGCTATAACAGACTCATGCAGAAATGGCCTTAGACAAGGAATACTCAGAGGTAATTTTGCTGGTTTCTTCCTTGGAAATATACCTTACAGCACCTGCAATTCCTTTATGGTCTCCCATCCTTGGCTGACCAGGACTGATGCTGCTTAGCATCCAAGATCAGATGGAATCTGGTGCTTTAGAGTATTTAGGCTCGTTCTTTGTCCTAAACTGTTGCACAACAACAGTAAAATGGGAGATTCTGCACCAAGGCAATCTATTCCTTCTGTCAAGAGAAGCCCGAACCATGCGAATTAAATACATATGGGCCATAGCTCATTTTCCCATGTTATTTTGGTGTTGTTAGTCCTGGGTAAATGCAGGTCTCCCTGTGCCTTTCCCATGATCGCAGGAGACTCCACACACTTCCGTCCCTGGCTTGTGAGATCTTACTAGGTATTGCTTGCAGCTGTTTAAGTCTAAAGAGTTAAAAAAAAGAAAAGAAAACCTCACATGGCTTTCTTTCTTTAAAGATCAAATTCTTGGGTTGCTGAAGTCATCCCTAAATCTCCAAATTTGGTTTGTGTGCAAAACTGTTGTAGAATTATGGGGTACGAACCACCTTGCTAATTGCCCTGTTGCTGATGCTTATTATTTTTTTAATAGGCTGCATGAATGTTCTTGTGGTACAGTAAGGACCTGTAATAAACAAACTCAAACATTTCAAAAATTCACAAAAATGATGCTGACATTGGCAGAGTTATGTCTTCTGTCGGTCATACTAGAGGCTTGATCTGGTAGGTTGCACTCTTTCTATGGTAGTTGCCATCAATTCTGTGTTTGCTTGGAGATTGGGGTCGGGAGGAGAGAGCAAGGCTACAGTTTACAACATCACCCCCCTTTTTTCCTCTGACCCTTTCCAGTTGTTTTAGGGTACCCGTTCTGGTGTCTTTCCTCTCACCCACTCAGTCTTTATGAGAATCTTTCCTGCAAGAATATGGCAGCTGTGTGAAATGTGTGACCGTCTAGAATCCAGATGTTGTTGGACTTCAGGTCTCATCAGGCTTAGGCAACATAGCTAAAGGTGAGAGCTGAAGAGAGTTGTCAGTCCAGTAACATCTGGAAGATCACACATCCCTATCTCTAGAATAGGGAATTTCTAAAATCAAAGCTCACTTGGGCCTGGGATTTATCACTGAGGAAGATGAATGGGGTAGTTCATCATAAACTACAGTGGGCCATTGGTGTCTGCTAGGATTTGGTTCCAGAACCCCCATGGATAACCAAACTTTGTGGATGCTCAAATCCCATTGTATACATTATGTATCCCTTATATAAAATAGCAAAATCAAAGTTTGCTTTTTGGATTTTTTTAAACAGAATATTTTCAAGCTGTGGTTGGTTGAAACCATGGATACAGAATCCGTTGATATGGAGGACCAACTGTTCGCTCAGGTATTTTTGGTCAGTCACATTGAAGTTTGAAAGAAGAACGGATTATTAAAACTGTCTTCCTCCTTCTCCTGTACAGAAATGTGTCTGACAGATTAAGTGTGATATAGTGATTGTGAGTGCTGTGGACTAGAATATCTAAATTCTAGCCCCCACTGATCCACGACAGTTTCTGTGTGACCTTAGGCTGTCACTGTTGCTTAGCCTGACCAGTCTCACAGAGGAGTTCCAGAGCCATTTATGTATTACGTTTAACTCATTCGAAGAAAGGCAGGATATAAATTTAACAAATAACAGGGTATGGTAGAAAACATCCATTTGGTCTTAATTTTCTGAATGCTAGTCCTTCCATCATTGTTTAAGTAAAAAACATGTGTATCTTAAATTCTGCAGTTGAAGGACAGTTGTCTTATCTGTGGAGGAATGCCTGCTGGTTCTTCTAGGCCAGCGTTGTCTGCTTAGCGTGGAAGCACCTCTTCCAGGACAGAGGTAGAAGTCTGCCTTGGCATTGCTACTTGACTTCTCAATCTTGGAAGAATTACTTTCTGGACTACAGTTCCCAGAACCCTTCAGCCACTGTGACCACTGGCAGTACAACCATTGCTGACCAAGTGGGTTCTTGGTAGTTGTCCAAAATATTAACTGTTCTAAACTCAATAAGAACCTTTCTCCAAATGGCTACTGCAAGGACTGGACCCAGGATTGTTTGGCATGTAAAGCCTGTGTCCTGCCCCGGAGCCAAGAAATCACGATCATCTGTTCCACAGAGGCTCAATCTGAGATGAGTCTCCATCCCCCACAAGGGCCGTCTCTCTCCAGAAATATTCACTCTAACCCAACATGAAGGATTGGGCTTCTAGTGTCCTGTCCACAACCATGCTATTTTGAGCTCCTGGCTTTGAGATAGTCTGTGTTCTTGGCTGTGGTTTTCTGGTACTTCTGTACCCTTGAATTTGAATCCTTAAAACCAACAGCATTCATTTTGACATGCAACACAAATGCACACAAAAGGTGTCAGGCAGCTTTCATCTTGCTGGATACCCCAAATGGGTGGTCCCTGGAGTTTGCTTGTCAGGTGATAAATCGTTCTGTCTGGTGGCTCTAGAGGAGTTTTGCACCTGGATTCCTTAGAGAGCTCTCACCTCTTTGCAGGCAGTTCTGGGACAAACTCCACATTTAAGTGCTTGGATAGCACAATTTGTCTGTTGTCTTTCTTTCCAGAGACCTTTACCTTCCACTGGAGCACTGCAGCCACAGGCAGCTGCATTGAGTGTGGGTTGATGGATAATTTAGCACCAGGGAGTTTCCCTGTACCAAGGAGGCCAGGTGCAGGCTTCATGGCATGAGGAAAGCTCAGATGCACATCATGGACCCTTGCTCAGTCAGAAGGAGGAACAGGCTTCGAATTCTTTGCCCAAAAACATGTCAGATTTGTGCCTTTTAAAAATGTAGCAGATTTTAGAAATTTAGGGGCAAGGCAAGGTCACTTTACGCTGCATGTTCATAATTACCTGAAGTCAGGGGTCCAAACAAGTACAGCAAACCTTGGAGCATCATGGTCTCTACACTCATTTTTTTTTAATTTTTGAAACTTTTTTTTTTAAACCAATCTTGATTTTCACTCAGAATGCCCCCTTCTATCTCTAGGATGCAGTTTTGCCTTCTGTCCCTACTCCTGGTTGTTTGGGGCTGAGGAAGAGCCTTTTTTGAACCAGAAAGTAAACACAGTGCTGTCTAGATGTGTTACACTATAATTCCCACAATTCCTCAACTGCCGTAGCTGGCTGGGAGGACTATGGGGGTAGTAGAACAACAGATCTGGAGGGCATCAGGCTGGAGAAGGCTGTGCTACCAAAGGTTTGGACTAGCAACTTATAGATCAGAATGTCACTTGCTTTGCACTACATAATCTTCACAAGATCTGGAGAAGAGGTCCACTGAACATACAACAGGGAGATATATTTGCATAAATACCATCAAATATGACCAACAGTTTAGGCTTAGCAGTCGCCCCATTCCTTGCTGCCCCCTTTCTTGGATTTCTTGGCGCTGCTGAAGTCCCTCTTTCAGTGGGGAGTAGGTTCATGGAAGAGAGACCTGTCAGTGACTGTGAGTTCAAATGGATAAATGGAACCTCCAAGCTGGGGATATTTGGTGGGTAGATGTTGACGACTTTCACATCCTCCATGTGACCTTCTCAGAGGCATTTTTGCCTGCTGCTTCTGGCAGGTAATGAACCTTGGTCTGATCCTACAAGGCAGTTAATTCTTATGTTCTTTGAACACTGACTTAGGCCCCCCAGCCCCTCCCCTTTTAAGCACCTTCCAGCCTTTGGTATGTGTTCTTGTTTACCAAGGGGCATTTGGCCTGTTTTGTAGGCACAAAGTGTGCTTGATCCTCTCCCCATTTTCGTATCTGGTGTTTTTCAGGTTCTGAGTGTTTTTGGCAGGGTTGTGGGCTACTTCTTTTACTGCGCTTTTAAGTGCCTCAAAAATAAATTAAAAGAGTATTTTGATCCCCACCCAAAAGAGGTAGCAACAACCCAACTCCTTGTTTGCAGAGTTGCTGTAGTTAGCTTGAGATTCTGAGCAGGGCAAGGGGAGAAGCCAAGAGTTCTTTTAGCCCCACGGCATGAGTTCGCAGAAGAGTCTCCTTGGGGATGCACGCATAACCCCACAGTTGATAGAGTTTGAGTCTTCCGTATACACATACACACCTGTAAGCACCTGATTAGCTGGGGACGTGGTTTACAATTGCTAGATGTAAATTTGGCCAATTTGAAAAACAAGAAGAAAAAAAATATTTGTAAACAGACGAAAAGCCCTCCAAGAGCAAACCAACACTGTAGGCCAACACTGAGTTCACACAATGGCCAACCAGTTGTCCATGAGAAACCTACTAGCGGAATATGGCCAGGATTCTGTTTGGCAGTCTCAGCAAGGGCTGAGCCATTGGATCCATTGCTGAATGGTGAGTCAACATGTAAGTGAGTCGATTGAATGGATCTGCTCTGGTCAGAGACAACAATAGGATTTAGGCGCATGAGCCCAGTGGCACTTTCCATCTCATGTTCTCCAGCAATTCATATGCAGACAAAGGCACAGGGCCTCTGATGGTGGAATGATATGTAGCCATTGTGACTGGCCTCATACTGCATGTGTTTGCCCAACCTCCTTGGACAAATTGGAGAATTCCTCCAATAATGATAAAATTACTGGTGTTGCGATGGTCATGAACCAACTGTGATGGACCAACTGCGATGGGCATGAATAAAATAGAGGTTTAATTGTCTAGGTTTAGAAACAGTGTTTAGACATAGCATTATGATTGAGAAAGAGAAGAAATTTGTATTTTTGGGGAATAAATCCAGGAAATAAATGTCCCTCTAGCATAATTAAGGTGTGACAGTGAATGTACATATTCGTTTTAAACATCACAGTAGTTTTTAATTCTTCAGTAGTGTATTGGTCTCATTCACAGCAGGCATTATAGTGACTGTTGGTGCCATTTTGTTATCATGAGCCTCACTTGTTTTTAATTGGAATTGTATTTTGGTCTATCCCAGTAAATAGTAGCTATAGCATAAAGTATGTTTTTTTCATCAGAATCGCTGTCAGAAGCTTCAGTGGTTTCTCATTCTGAATTTTCACTGGGAACTTATCGGCTTTGATAACTGGCTGGATCAAAAAAATTAAGCCTCTGTTTCTCAGTTGCACAGGTCTGCATTCTTAAATGTTCGTCAGTTTCTTTCCCTTGATTTAGAAGATGAAGTAATCTGAGGGGTGCATCCATTGGTGTCTGCATGAATGGATGCTGTTAGTGGAATGGATCACTCTCCTCACTGTGGCTTTGCCTGTTCCATGCACCCATTGGGTAAAGGAGAAAAGGAAGAGGAGATCCCTTTGTATGAGCATACATTGGCTTGCATGATATTAAATGAAACTGAAGACTCACAGAGTTGGAAGAGACCACATGGACCATCTAATTCAACTCTCTACCATCTGGAAATACACAAATAAAGCGCTTCTGACTGATGGCCATTCAACTTCTGATTTTTTAAAAAAAGATGATAAAAACAAATACATTAAAGAACACATACACAATGATAATGTCCTGACTACCAGATGAGGTATATACAAAGATCATCAATGTACCAAAGCACTGTTTTGGCTCATTGTGGAATTTGAAGAGAGTGGCAAAGGCCATCTAGTCCAAACCTCAGTCATGCAAGAATATTCAGTTGTAGGACTCCTGAAGGATGCCCATCCAACTTCTGCTTGAAGAGTCCGAAGAAGGAGAATTCATGACCCTCTGAGGCAGTCTATTCCACTGTTGAACAGCTCTTGCCTTAAGGAAGTTTTTCCTAATGCTTAGGCAGTAACTTTCTTGTAATTTTAATCCGCTGGCTCATGTCCTAGTATCTGGATCAGCAGAAAATAAACTTGCTCCACGTTCTGCATGGCATTGCTTTTAGGTCCCACTTGGGAGAAAAGCAGGAGCAGATCCCTCCTCTACAGCATTATGAAAGCATGGACCTGAGATCTCTGTGATGAGGAACCTAGAAGATATTAGCAGGCCTCCTCTTTCAAGATATGTTTGATATTGCAGTGGGCAACTTTGATGGATGGTGGGCTTTCTTTTGTTGTTTGTTTGTAAACAGAGGTTGTATGGTCATCTATCAGAGAGACTGTCTGTGACTTTCCTGCATGGGGAACAGGGAGCTGGACTGGATGACCCTAAGGATTCTTTCCAGCTCAACAGTTCTTTGATTTCCGTTGTGATTTGTGATGGAGCAGGGGCTGCGACAGAAGTGGCGGATATGGCACATGTGACTTCCAGTGGGCCATCCCTGGTGATGTTGTCCAGAATGCAACTTTTCTCTTTCCTTGCTTTTCAGGTAAACAAGCCAGAGGGTTGTGATAGTGAAGTGGAAGCTGCTCAAGGATCAGATGCCCCTCCGGATTCAGTGGCTACCTCTGTCCTTCCTGACCCGGGAAAAGGAGATGCTAATAGCCCTGATGTTGTTATAGAAGCTCAGTTTGATGATGACGAAGTGGAGAGTGAAAAAGAGAGCTCAAGAGAGGCCCAGGATTTCAAGCACCTGTCTCTAGGGGCTGGTGAAAAGGGTGAGTAAAGCTCTCCCCTCTAAACTGCTGAACCACGTAGTTCTTCTCTCTTTCTCCTCTTCTGTTGCCTTTTAAAACACAAATGGAGGAACTTCATTGGTCACTGATAATGATGTTAAGAACATCCTGGTTAAAAGTGGCTCCATCCTTTTTCCTCTATTAAAAATTTCTGTGGTGGACAGGGCTTTTATACTCTTCTGAAGCTACGTACGAATATGTAAAACTCCACAAAACTGTGTTATCTGTCTGTGCATTCTGGTGTTTTGTGGGTGGGTGGGTGGCTTTAATAAAAGTCTGGGGATACGTTGCTTTGTCGGAAGAAGTTTGCCCTTGTTGCTTGCAGGCTGGTGGGCAACTAGCTTTGAAAACATGTTGCACATTCCACAGTATCGGACACAAAATCAAGTTATATTTATGTTCATGTAGTGTCCATCTAAGATGGCTAGGGGAAGGGAATAACCCTGAAATTTTAAAGATTTAATACTTTCTTTGGGTTTGCTGCCTCAATCCAGTTTTTGGTGCCTGTTTTTTTTTTAAAGAAATAAATTAACATTATAATTATTGCTGCTATTATTATATCATGTATTTGTACGGCTCTATCACTGTACTTGGCCCTTTACAAGTAAAACAACAACAAAAAAATCCCCTGCCTTCAGACTTACAATCTAATTAACACATGACACAAAAGGAAAATGGGATGGCGTTGTGGGAGGGGTTAAGTCTAGCAGATACTGCCTCTTCTTCTTTCCCTCCGAGGCCAGGGCAGTGGCAGTTGGGATGAAAGTTGGCTTTCCATCTGTTTCTGGGCCCAGACATGATGGAGTTGTGCCTGCCTTTTCTTCTCTCAGTTGGGATGGAGGGAGGGCTTTTCCTCTGCTTCTGGACCTAGGCATGATAGAGCTGTGTCTGTTTCTTCTTCTCTCCCTCCAGTTGTTTGTAGGCAAATCTAGAGAAAAAGAACTGCAGAGTTTTTCCATGGGGAATGGGTGTTGGTGAGGACAGAAGAAGAGATAAAGGAAGGGAAATGAAGATTATAATGGCTGAGAACCAGCCCAATCACTTTGTCAGAATACTGAACTGGGGAGAGCTGGGTCTGAATCCTTGCTTTGCTGTAGAATTCACGGAGTGGTTCTCTGCTTCCCTTGGCTCATCTACCTTACAGGGTTGTTGTGCAGACATAATGCGACAAACCTCTGGCAGAATACCTTGAGTTTTTTAGATTAAGACGGGATAAAAGCGTTGAAATTCCAGTTTACTTTTTATAGGAAGGAAGGCGAGCTTAGCAGGGCCTTTTCTGTAGGAGCCTGGATGTCGTGGAACTTGCGTCTTAGAGAATTTGGGGCTGTTTTGTTATTACTGGGCTTTCAAAGGCAGGTTAAAACATTTCAGTTTCTGTGGTCTTTGAAAATGGAGAGGGTTTTTTGGGAAGGTGTCCCTCCAGTCCTGGATTGTTTTCAATTGCTCTTTTCTTGTCGCTCCTTAGAAAAGGATTTTGGAGTTTTGTTTTTATTGTACGGTTTTAACAGTGTGTTTTCTGATCTTGAAAGAGCCAGCATTGCATCAGGGTTTGAGCGTTAGACTACAGCCTTGGAGACCAGAGTTCGATTCCCTGCTTGGCCGTGGAAACCCATCAGGTGACCTTGGGGACATCACATATCTCAGCCTCAAAACTCTGTGATAGTTTCACCTTAGGGTTGTTGTAATTCAGAAATGACTTGAAGTCAATCATCATCATCATCATCATCATCATCATCCTGATCTTAACCTCATGAACTTCTAAAGTGTCCCCACTTCTGAAGTCCCCAATAACTAAGTAAAATTGCTTAGCAATAGACAGTTCTTCAAGGGCTGGACTGTGTTGCAAGGGTCTTGTGTCAGAAAGGCAGTGGAGGCTTTTTACACAGAAGGGAGGGTGACCTGCCTGTGGCAGGAAAGAATCTCCATCAGTCTTCAAGGGTATCTCTGTGTAGGATGGGTGGCCAGGTCTGTAGCCTGGCCACAAAGCCTGAATTAGAAAGCACAAAAGCACTGCAGTGTCAGACTGGTGTGAATCACAGGGTGGTGGGTTTCCATTCCGTCTTCTCCATTCCTTGTTCCCACTTCTCAGGACTTTTTTGCCTTCCTGTCCTGCAATATCCCTAGTTGTGATAAAGCCAAAATCCCTAGGAAATCATTTGGGTTAAAATTCAAGCTGCAGGAAAGGAGATTCCACCTGAACCTCAGGAAGAACTTCCTGACAGTCACAGCTGTCCAGCAGTGGAATATGCTGCCTCAATGGAGTGTGGTGGAGTCTCCTTCTTTGGAGGTTTTTAAGCAGAGGCTGGATGGCCATCTGTTGAGAAGGCTTTGATGGGTGTTACTGCAAAGCAGGGGGTTGGACTGGATGGCCCCTGGGGTCTCTTCCAACTCTATGATTCTGTGAAAATATTGATGCCAGGTGGGAGCAGTGGTGGACCTGTTTCAGATCGTGTTCCTAAAGCAAATAGTGGTGTATTTACAGAGGCCTGTTTCTAAAGTGCCTCCCTTTCATCCCCCCTCTCCACAGTAGGTTTTGCATCCATCAGTGGGGTCCCTCTCTCTCTCTCTCTCTCTCTTTTTTTGCGGCCATACTTTTTCAAAGAAGTTCTTTCCTTCTTGTGCATACCTGAAAAATAGATGAATTGCTTCTGGGGCTTCGCAGCCGTGATTAGGGCTGCTGAGGAAACTGAACTTCGATACAGATCTGCTTTGCTGTTTGGTGTCATGCTGTTGGTAAAAGGAGATGCTGCAGTTGAGTGGCTCTCTCAGCCTAAGTTGACATTGCGTGTGGAGTGCTCAATGAGGCTCACATTTTCAATCTGCTCAAACTGTGGGGAGGCCTAGAAGATGCAGCATCCAGGACTTTATATACAATGAGTTTTAGTCAAGCTCAGACACAGGCAAAATGTCACACAATCTTCCCCAATTTTGAAGCTGCTCGGGAGCATTAGCCACACATGTGGTAGTAGGTGTTACAAAGGTGACCCTATCAGATAGGAAATGTTTGTTTATTTAATTTATATCCCACCTTTGTCTTGACAGCAGAGTAATCTACAGGAAAGATTGAAAACCAACTACAACCAAAAACCCGGTGATAAAAAAGCAGTTTTTAAAAAAGATTATGTAAGTTGTTCTGCTAAAACACCACTAATTTGGAGGAATGGTTGCTGAAACTGACAGTGATTAGAAAGAATAGGCTGTTAAAAGAAGAGAGTTGGTTGAAATTGAAGAGAGAGAGAAGTGCATATATAACTGCTGAAAGGAAAATTGGAAGTCGCTGTTCTTTCTTTTCTTTCGTCACTCTCTTTACTATTTCTTTGCAATTCTGTAACGGTTTGTAACTTTTAATGTATTCTAAAAAAAGTTGTTCTTAATAAAATTTATTTTAAAAAATAAATTTAAATTTAAAATAATATGAAAGTGTTTTAAAAACATAGCAGTAAAAGGAGAAGATCAGCACAAACATCATTAAAAGACACAACCAGCTAATTGCCAAATATCTGTTGAAATGAAGAAGTCTTCCTGCCAGTGGAAGGAGAGCAGAAACATTTCCTGGCCTCTCCACTGTTCACAGGTTTAAATAAAACTGGCAATGTGCTTCTACCTTGCTAGGATCGCCTCTTGCTGGTCTGTTTCTGTTTACTTTCGTCATCTCTCTTCAAAGGACAGTATCATGCTGTTTACCTGCAAGGTCCAGCTAGCACACAGGGACCTGACTTGAAACACCTGCTGTAGCTGGAAGTGAAGGGGCCAGAGCAAGAACATTTTCATTGCAAACTTCCTTCTCCTTCACCTGCCACTTCTGAGCAACTGAGCAGCAGAAGTATTCTTCCACAGCACCTGTTCAGTTAGGAGAAAATCCAGTAGTTCATTGCAGAGGGTTGAAAGTAAGGCTCTCTAAGCATGGAATCATAGAGTTGGAAGAGACCCCAGGGGCCATTGAGTCCAACCCCCTGCTTTGCAGTAACACCCATCAAAGCCCTCCCAACAGAAGGCCATCCAGCCTCTGCTTAAAAACCTCCAAAGAAGGAGACTCTACCACGCTCCATTGCGGCAGCATATTCCACTGCTGGACAGCTGTGACTGTCAGGAAGGTCTTCCTGAGGTTCAGGTGGAATCTCCTTTCCTGCAGCTTGAATCCATTGCTCCTTGTCCTAATCTCTGGAGCAGCAGAAAACAAGCCCGCTCCCTCCTCGACATGACATCCCTTCAAATATTTAAATATGGCTATCATGTCTCCTCTTAACCTTCTTTTCTGCAGACTAAACATCCCCAGCTCCCTAAGTCGTTCCTCATAGGGCTTCACGGCTTCTAGACCCTTCACCATTTTGGTTGCCCTCCCCTGGACACGTTCCAGCTTGTCGATATCCTTCTTGAATTGAGGTGCCCAGAACTGGACACAGTATTCCAAATGAGGCCTAACCAATGCAGAATACAGTGGTACCATTACCTCCTCCTTTAGGGAAGAGCAGGGTGGAACAGGCAGCTCCCTATGCCCTCTATGGCCTAAATCTTGCATGTCGATTGGCCCAGGGGCAGGTGTACCAGTCTCTCTTCTCCCGAACCACTGCATCTTGGTCAGCCAAACTAAATGACACTGCTAAACCAGAGCTTGGAGGATGTGTTAGGCTGGATGATGTCTAGGTTACCAACTTGAGCTCCCCGCAGTAATAGTAAGTACTGCTACTAAATATAGGTAATAGTTTTGCCTGCATGTATAAAAAATAAAAATGAAATGGTCAACAAAGTCCTTTTTGGGCATACAGTCAGTAGAATATGTATATATAAAAATTGGAATGCAGCTCATAGAATTCCCCAGCCAATATGGCATTCTAGCTAGGGGAACTGGAGAAATTGCAGCCCCCAAAAGTTACTTTTCCAAGCTCTGTGTTCAACAACATAAAAAGAGTTCTGCTAGATAAGATCAGAGGTCTGTCTAGTCCAGCAGCCTGCTTCTAGCCAGGTGTGTCTGGGAAGCCCTCAGGAAGGAGGACATGAAGCCAATAAGTTTCTCCCACTATTACTGCCTGTCCTCTGGCTGATATTCAGTGGTGGACTGCCTGGGAACCTAGAAGCTGCATATAGCCATGTCAACTAGCAGCAGTTGATCAATCTCCCATCTTCCAAGATTTGACTAATCTGCTTATAAAACCATCAAAGTTAATGGCTATCTCCTCATGTGGTGGTGAAAATACTACATAAAAGTTGGTTGGAAGGATATTTATCATTATAACTGTTTACAAGGCCTTATACATTTTGTATGTTGGAACACAGCATGTAGTTTGGAAGTAGGTTTGTAGTCGAACATTTTGGGCACTCACTTGAAAAGGTAAGATTCTAGTCTTTGTGGTTATTTCTCAGTGCTGAGTGAAGTCTCAGGTGCTGGTACTTCAGGTGTATGCAACATGGAGGTATGCATAGTTACTCATCTTTCTGCAGAAAAAGGTGGGTAGAATAAGGGGATATAGGCAAATCTCTTTTGTTTCTTTGGGCCGGGATGTCGTGGAATTGATACCTGAAGTGGAAGTGTTAGAGTCTGTAGGCATGCTTGCTGTACTGACATTGACCTAGTACCTGCTTTAGAACGCTTTAGGGAGGAGCAGAAATCTTTCGAGGCAAGTTTGTTGGATGATTGATTTGGGTGAGAGAGTTCCCACTACTGATGCAACGGTATTACTGTGTTTTGCCTGAAGTGGGGCCATGGGTAAAAAGATAAGTGGTAAAACTTTCAAATGAGTAAATTCCTTTTGACTTTCCTTCTTCCTGTCAGCCTCTTTATGTTTGTGACCCTTGTAGTTATCCAGGGTAAAAGTTACTCATGCTATTATGTAAGTAGTGTAAAATCTGGCCAAGACCAGCAGTGACATGACTTAACTGCTCTTTACATCTCTCTCCAGACCCCTGGAATGTGTTGTTTCCATATCACCTGTGTGGGTAGATGGGTAGTTGCATATATTGATCAAAATAGTGATGTGAAGTGACATCGCTTGTGGTTTCCATCTTGGTCAGTATATAAACCAAAAAGGATGGAGTGGGAAATGAGGTGTTCTACAAAAGTGTTTTCACCTGTTGTAAACTATTTTTAAGTGAAAATTGAAAAACAATCATGGCAAGTTTTTTTTTTAATGGTAGTCTTAGGGCTCATATTTTCCCTGCTGCTGAGGTAAATGAAGCTTTAATGCATGGGCAGCATTGTTAGGCTCTGTGAACCGGTTACTTCAGAGGTGTTTATGCCAGTAGCTGGAAATCTGCATCCCCCAGGATGAGATTAATTGAATCATTGAGATGTGTTGTGTGTCCCAGTTGCCCAGGATGGGTATTAGTATTAGGAATGCCTTGAAGGCTCTCACTATAAAATAGATAAAAAAGTAAAGTGAAGACAGGAAGAAAGAAGGTGGTAGAAAACCTTCAGGTCACACGCAGATCCTGACCTTTTGCTTCCAGCAGCCTCCTATTGCTGTGGTCAGTTCAGATGGCTGACTCTAGTAGGCGTGAAAACCCAATTTAATCCTGATAGGCCATTCTTAGCACTGAAATTCCTGACTTTTGAGGCAGTAGCTTAAATTGTAACCTGTGGGAAGTTCTACATGTCTCACTGCCCTCACCATTTGTGATAACCCTCTTCTGATAACCTAAGCTGTGGTCACCACAGACACCCTTGTGCCTCACCTTATCAATAATCTAATCTAGCATGGTGACTCCCAAAGATATGTGTGTATAAACAGAATAACTTATTTAACAGAAGAAGGTAATGAAACTATTCACAATTACTTGCTGTTCAAAGGCCTGTGTTACGACATAGTGTTTTTTTTAGTTTAGTTCTTACTCTTACTTATACACTCATATGCTGATTCTCATCAGTCTTCCTCAAACAGACCTCATAGATTCACCTTGCTCTAATTAAATGACTCTTAACTGGTGTGACTGCTGTCTCTGCTCTAACCTTTCACTAATCAAGTCTAACAGACCCTAACTAGCTCATATCCCTAACTGCCTCGTATCTCTCACTGGCTAATTGCTACATATCTCGCACTTCTAAAAATCTCATTCAGACACTCAGCCAGTCACCAGTCACCCACAATATTCCATGTTCTCACCCTCTCCCAACAGATCGCTTGGCGTATTGTATACTATACATTCCGTACGTCACCGTTACTTTACCTTACTTCTGCTAACACAAGAGCATCTTGTTCGAATAGCCCAGAAGACCACATAGCTTTCTAGATTTTGTAAGGCTGCAGCTCCTCCAAGTCCTAGGCAATACAGCCATTGATGAGGAATGCAGGAAGCCAAAGTCCAGCAGCGTCTGGAATGTCACATTTTGCCTGTCCCTCCCTGTACTAGTTTTACTTGAGTTTGGTGGGAAAGTACTTGTAGTACCAGCTAGGGGTCAAAATGAACTTTTTGCTCTGGATCAAAATCTACTTCTAAAAAATTATATGTAGATGGAGATTGGAAAAGAGCAGCACCTAATCTGGTACGTACTATTCAGTAAGAATTGAACAGGTATTTCTTGTTAAAGCTCACAGTGGTGCCTGGATCTGTTCCTGGGTCTGACCTCTTGTTTGGGTCTCCTAGCCTAGGAGTATTCATCGGCTTATATGTATGTGCTTTCATTTTGGGCTCCCCGCTCTTATAGCCTCTTCTGTGTCTCTCTTAGCAGCATGAGTATTGCAAATTCAGGAATATCTTCAGGAAAGAACTGGAAATAAACGCCATTAGGCGAATTGCCTTTTAAGGTTCTTCTAAAGGTATTCTGAAATGTCTTGGTATACTCACTGGGCACCTCTTCTGCCCTTGGCCCTCATGCAGATACATGTGCATACATACACAGGGGAAAGTCCTGTGTTGTAATCTACAGGGCAGGGAGGTGTTTCCTGGCAGGATGAAATAAACCTTTTGTTGAGAAATAGTTCTGCAATTCCAGGTAAAATGATGGTATGCTTAAGCATGTTCATTCAGTGCTTCCAGGTTCTGGAGTGGGACATTCCACATACACCTTGCCAGACTTGACTGAATTAGCACACTTTCAGATCTTTGACGCTATGATGATGGTGTAACTGGGTTTCTCATTGATCCCCCAGTCTTGCCAGGGGGTCAATATATGAAATGTGTCCATTGATGAGGAATCTGGATGTCTTAAAAATCTGAGCTTAGTCTTCTGTTTGGAAACAAAACCAGGGTGATCTTTGGTGCTACAGGACATCAACTGACTTCCAGAACAGCTGATTGCGGAAGAGTACTGCAGGCACAACCAACCAACTAGCAAGCCATTTGGGTCAGGATCTTCTCAAGCGAGAACATCAGAACAACACTGCTGACTCAGACCAAAGACCTGTCTGAGTCCAGCATTTTGTTTTCCTCACTCGACCAAGCAGATGGCCACTGGAGGCCATAAAGCAGAACACAAATGCAATAGTACCACCTCTCCCATGTTCCCCAGCAATTCAGACTGAGAGTGATAGAACCTTGGATACTGAAGATAATGAAATATATTACCATTCATGACTAGACATTGGCACTCTTACCCTTTGTGGATTTGTCCAGTCCTCTTTTTCCAAGCTGTCCCAGTTGGCAGCTGACACTGCATCTTGTGGAAGTGAATTCCACCATTTCACCTGTGTGTCTGGTGAAGAGCTACTTATATCACCTGTCCTGAATCTCCCAGCATTCTGCTTTACTGGAAAACCTTGAAT
The DNA here is from genome assembly GCA_030412105.1 of Cyclura pinguis. Classification (NCBI taxonomy): domain Eukaryota; kingdom Metazoa; phylum Chordata; class Lepidosauria; order Squamata; family Iguanidae; genus Cyclura; species Cyclura pinguis. The sequence goes on from CM059601.1 coordinate 6,790,241, forward strand.
TCTATTACAACGGGAGAAGAAATGCTTCTCTGTTTGAGAACTTAAGAACTGACGTTGGATCAAGCCCACCACAGCCTAGAGTTGTGTTCTTGACAGCAATTACCCAGATACCTCTGGGCAATTACAAACCAGGCATAAAAAAACGGGTGGCCTCCTGACCCAGAGATGCAAATAGGTTTTAGGGAGGTAGCTATTCATCCTTCCCAATTTCCTTTGTACCCTCTCCTCGTTGTTGCTGCTTCCACAATGACCTCTTCCCTTTTTATGTGTCTGATAAATATTGCCAGCACCAGAGGCCTTGTGGGGTTTTTTTGTTTCAGTCAGAGCTTGAAAATTTAGTTGTTGGGGACTCCAACTGTCAGAATTGTAGCCATTGGCTTTGTTGGGCGAGGGGCGGGGGATTTGGAGAGCTTCAGGCAAAAAAAATAATAATTTTTTCCCCCAAATTCTGACATTGATGGCATTATTGGCCATTAAAGAAGTCACAGGAGTAGGTAAAAGAGGAGAGGACAGTATGGAAAGGAAAGAACAGAGTGCTCACCCTTTCCTGAACCATCCTCTCTCTGTTATCCACTGACATTAGTGAGTCTGCAGGAGGAGTCCACATATAACCCTGCTTCTAGCTCTTTATTTTGGTTCTGGGGTGAGGTTTGGTTGTGCTAGGGCATTTGCGAGCACCAAATTTGGCATCAGAAAGCCTCCTTGGTTCATTTGCAAATGGAAAATGGTTTGCTCTCGCCAGCCTTGAATAATTGGAATGATGAGGATCTCATCGCTGGTGTCATTTCCATCCTGTGGAGGGAGAAAATTCCCCCCTTCGCTGCCTTGGTTTGCTAATTTACTTTAGTTCTATTTTTTAAAGATGAGAAAACACAATACGTTTTTACTTGCGAGTGCTTACGTTTAATTGTGCTCCTCTTGGAGAGGGTTGGAGATTTCCACAGTGGCCGCGGCAAGCCTGGAAAAAATAATGTTGGATCTGTCATGGCTAGTACGTGTTTTAATCTGATGGCTTTATGGGTCTGCTTTGGCCACATCAGATGTCCTGGTTAATCTAATTTGTGTGAGGAACTTTCAAGAACTGAAAAATTAAAGTAAAATGAAAGCCATCTTAGACCAGGCGGAGGGGCGGCTGGCTGAAGAGAACCACCAGGCCTCAGCATGGTTCAAGCTGCTGCCTCGAAGGGGTGCTAACGCTGCAATTGCTGGATCTAATTTGCTGGTAATAACAGAACTAATTGGAGAGGTTTCTTGCCATTAGTGCCTAATTTTCTTTTCAGCAAAGCTATAACAATTTTTGGTTTTGTCAGGTAATCACCCGAAAGGGAAACAAGGGGATTAAAGCACCGTTTTGCTGGGCTGGAGCTGCTGGAGGGTGTTTGCACTGTAAGATAAGCTTAGCAAGCCCTGCCCAAGCTAACATAGTAAATCTCCCACTGCAAACATAGCGCTGCCCAGGGTGGAAATATTGAATGGTCACCGGATAACCACGACAGCAAAGGTTCGGCACAGTTTATTTCTGGTTTGGCAGATGGCAGCAAGACTTCTTTCTCTGCCTTCCCCGCCTCCTCCCCACACGTTACCTCTTAGCCGAGCTGTCCAGGATTTCTCCTGGCTCTCCCCGCTCTCCATTTGCTTGCCCGTGTCAGTCGGTCCTGCTCCAAACTCTTTTCTGCAGGGCTGTTCTCATTGGGTGGGTGGATGTCACATGGTTATTATCGTTTTATGGGCTGCCAGGCTCCTTCGGGCTCGGGTCCCAATGAATACAAATCTGGTTCCTCTGTTTAAGAACATCCCAGTGATCTATCTAGCTCAGCTCTCTCCCTCCCAACGGTAGCCAGCTTGCTAGCACAGAGCTGTAGCAATCAACATATCTGTTCTCTGCCTGCAGCTTCTAGTACAGGGATGATAAATGTGTGGCCCTCCAGATACCGTTGGACCCTTGTTCCCTTACGCCCCATTGGCATGGCCGATGGCTGGGGATGCTGGGAGTTGTTCTTGAACGAAGAGCTAGAGCTCCACAGGTTCCCTGCCTGTGATTTAGAGTAGTTAAGGGTAGACGTCAGTCCTATTTATATTATTTAAATATTTATGCCCCACCCTATCAAAAAGATCTCAGTGTGGCTTACGAATAATATTAAAACAGGTTAAACAGTTTAAAACAATAAAAATAACTTAAATAAACTAAAAATATATTAAACACCACAGTGAGTTAAAAACAGATTTAAAAGATTAAAAAGGTTTTTTTTTTAAAAAAACAACTATGTATATCAGTATTAGAGATGACTTGATAAGGCCCCAAAGCCTTGATGAATAGCCAGATTTTTCGCTTGTCGTCTGAATGAAATGAATGTTGGCACCCGTTGGGCCTCCAAGGGGAGGCCATTCCACAGTCGGAGTGCCACAGCTGAGACGCCCTCTCACATGTCCCGACACAGTGTCTTGAAATCTTGAAAGCCAGTCTGTTGAATTCTAGAAATCCAAAGCCTCTTGTGGCCTCTCACAGAGGCGTTTGGCTGTCTGTTGTGGGAAACATAATGTTAGACAGGAGAGACCTTTGGTCTGTCCCAACAGAGATCCTCATACTTCCTAGATTTAGCAATTGTCTGCTGTGCTGCAATGAAGGATCGCTGCCTGCTGGTGCACTCATGCAATCTAAATTTTGGTATACTCTTTCTTTAAAAGAGTCAGTCGTCAAAAGCCCGTCAGAATGAAAGCCGCAGAAGAAGGCTGTGAAGATCTGTGTCGGAATGACGCTGAGGCGGTGGCTCTGCCTTGCAGGTCCCTGAGGGCGGAAAGGAACACGCCCGCCGGCCGCCATGTTTGTCACTCATGTCTAAAGAGGGGTGGGCAGAATCTAATTTTTACTTTAAAAGTGGGGACCTGGGTTGTGGAGAGAGCGGAACTTGTCGGCATCCCCACGTCAGTGGCTTTGGGCAGCTTTCCGCTCAGTGAGGCTCTCACGTCTAGTGTGACAGTCAGGGCTGAAGTGTCAGAGCAAGGTGCGGAGGAAGGCCAGCCGTCCTCTTCACCTGCTCGTTTCTTCTGAGGTAAAAGGAGAAGTGTTCCCACAGCGTAGCGCATGAAGAGGAGAGGCATGTGAATAAAGAGGCAGGGCTGTTCCGTCTGGCCTCTTTCCATCTCCTAAACATGTGGGCTTTTCCCAGTAAAGTGCTGAAGTCACTTCCAGGTGTTTTTCAGTGAACAAACTCGATATCATTTCCTCAGAGATGTGCCCGATCAGGTTTCTCCCCCTTCTGCCCTCTCACCTTCTTGTATGAGGCTGAACAACACCTCAGCCATTGCAACACAATGGAAACTGTGCCAATAATAATAATAATAACAACAACAACAACAACAACAATAATAACAACAATAACAACTACTACTACTACTACTACTACTGCTACTATAATATATTTTTATTATTTATTATTTAACAAGACCAACCACTTTTTGAACAGTGTACAAAAATTATTAACTTCTTAATTAAAAAGTTATCTATTATAATACACTACAGTACAGTCATCAGATTTTTTACCTTTGTATGGGAAATAAAAAAAGACTATAAAATGATAAATGCAATTTGCATATCTTCTTCTGATATTAATGTTAATTTTGTTGTTATTCTCTCATTACTAATCTATTGTCCATCCATTTATTCCTCTTAGCTGTCTTCTATACTATATATTCCTCCATCTTGTTTCCACGCAATTCATTAGACATTTCCAGTCATCTCTAAAGTTGTTTTAATGTTTTATCATTCCTGTCATTTAAAAGTGTGGTTAGTTTGTCCATTTCTAGAATGTCATATAATTCTACTAGCCATTCTTCCTCTGATGGTAGCTGGTCTGTCTTCTGTTTGTGGGCATAAACAGTTCTCACTGATGTTATCATACAACAGTATTTTCCAGTGTTTCCTCTCAATTGGGGTATCTATAACATTTAACATTTTTAATAAATATATTTCAGCTTGCATTGGAAATTTTAAATTAAGAATGTCTGTTATTAGCATATGAATTAGGCCCCCGAATCTTCTAGCTTTGTTCCATAGCCACCACATATGGCAGACTGTTCCTTTTCTTTCTTGGCATATCCAACATTGGAAACTATGCTTTCTGTGGAGCAATATTGCTTTTACCAGCCAGGGCAGTCTCTTGATTGTGACTGCCTTGTGTGTTAAGACTCTAGGTCTCATCATCCTCAGCCATTGACCCAGTTGGCTGGGGTCCAAGGATATTAAAGTCCAGTACATTTGGAGGGTACCCTGTAGAAGAAAGCTAATTTAGAACTTCTGAAAGAGGTTCAAAAATGTCCTCCTCTTAATTGGTTTGGGAATTGCTGGAGGACAGCTGTAGGTACCACCAAAAAGACTGTTTAATGTGTCCAAGAGCAAATCAAGCATGAACTCTGCCTAGAAGCCAAAATGGCTATACTGGGACTGTTCTATTTTGGATATACCATGAGATGACATGATCCATTGGAAAAGACAGTTGTTTGGTAATATGGAAGAGAGTAGGAAAAGGGGAGGACTACATAAATTAAAGCCAGTTTGATGTTGAATAACAATACCAAGTTCCTAAAGTGAGGCTAGAACCAGGTTGTATATTCACAACTTGGTATAGTACTGTAGCCCAAATGGAGAACATCCTTTCTTAATGAGGTTATAACTAGAATTCCAAGGATAATTGTTGGTGTGAAGAAAGGAAGCAAAAACATTAATGTGGATGATAATATTACTACTACTACATTGTTAATATTAATAAGTTGAGATGAGTAGTCTGGTTCTTCTGGGCTCCTTGATTTCACAAGAGAAAAAGAATTATCCGTAAAAGATAACTGGGAGACAAATTTGAAGGGCATGGGAAGTGAAAATTCAGCTCAGTTCAGTTATAGATTTGTGATCAAGTGAAAAAAGAGGGACAATTTTTTTGATGAACAGTGAAGCAGCGGGGGTGGCTCCCCCCTAACTTTTCTTAAATAATTAGCCTAAATTTCTTGGAAAGAGGACATTTGGGCAGAGCATAATAAGCCTGGAACGCTTTGGATTCCTGCTGTCCCTTGCAGTAATTGAATAGAACTGTTTTATTACTCAGGGACTTTGTTACGGCTGCCTTAGCAATTGCAGGAGTTCAAGCTGATCCCTAAATGAACGTGTGGGTTGATAGCAGTTCCTTTTCTACCCTGGGGCTAAGATCAGCTCTACACAGTCACCAGTGCGGACATTTTTCACTCAGATGGACAGGCAAATTGATATTTTGCTAGTGGTTATTCAAGCCCAGCGAGTCCACTAGGAAATCAGCTTGCACAGAGCAATAAACCAAAGAGTCAGGTGAGAGACAATGTATGCCAGAAGTGTTCCCAGTGGGTCCTCTGGTCACCTGAACCCTATTAATATGAAAGCTGCAATACCATTTCTGACCATCCACGCTGGGGGTGCTGCAGGGTTCAAACCTGAAGTTTCATCTCATTTCCAGGTATCTGAGTTCACTGCTGGAATCCCTGGTTCAAGATGTCCCTGGCATCTTTTGTGCAATTTCTGCTGTGAAAGCAATTCTATTTACCCAAATCTTAACCCGTTAACAATTGTTTTAAAACTATTTTAACAGTTTAAATCTGTCTTTTTAATGTTTTAAATTGTTTACTATGTTTTTAGCCTTTTAAAATAATTTTTATTATTTACATAGTTTTAAGTTTGTCAGATTGGTTTTATTCTGTGTCATCTTGAGATCTCTGGTTAGAGGGCAGGTTATAATTTTTTTAAAAAGCGTACATTCAGACTTGTGTTTCCTGTGAGGCATGGAAAGTACACGCGCGCGCACACACACACACACACACACACAGAGAGAGACACATATATATATACACACACACATGTATATACATCTGTGCAACTGAGAATATACATACTCATCTCTGCAACTGGTTTTAGTTATGGAAATAATTCACCGTGCACCACAATGGTTGTTGCGATAATATTCGTAGGCTTGGCTGTGGAACAAGAAGTACCAAGGTGAAACTAGAGTCTGAGCTCATCGTGGACAACTGATTTACACATGTTCTTGGATTCTACCTTCAGAATTTCCTTCATTAATCTACCAGCATTGACTTGGAGATGAAGATGACAGGTGTAGGGTCTGGAGTTTCAAATACAGAGTGTTGTGAGTGCAGATCACACCATTTAGACAATAGAGTTGTTCCCTTTTTTTTCCAAGAAAACCACTGAAAGGCCAGTGAGGCAGCACTCCTGCCAGAGCTGTAGAGTTTTGTCTGAATGAACTGTCTGGATGGAAATCTCTGGTGATCTGTAATATAAAATCAGTATGAGCTGTTCAGAGGGAGGGGATATTAGATATGCAAGAACAGGAGAGATCCTTCCACCAGGATGTTCAAGAACAGAGCACATTGGGAGATAGGTGGCTATCTTTATGTGAGCTTCTCCCTACTGCTTTTGACATCCTGGCTCATATTATCCCTTGCATTTGCTTCACATCTGTCCTCTGAGGAAATAAAAGGCTGACAACTATTTTCCCCTTAACTTGGGACTAGAATAACTTTCTTCTTTTTTTGGTACCATCCTTTTTGGGGATGATGGGATATTCCCACACTTCCAGTCATTGGCACAGAGTTGGACAGGTTGGACAAGCTGTTAGCCATTTACTAGTACCCAGGTGAGATCCAGCTTTCACCCTAAAGCAAACTTTATATTGACTGGTAAGAATAGCCTGCTTTCACAGTTCCAACCTTACCCTCTCCATTCTGACAAAGTGAAAAGGTTGATTGCAGCAGTGAAATGTGGGTGGGTTGGTTGCTGTCTACTGAGCTTAATATCCTTAAACCCAGAGTAACGTGCAAATGTTTGTGGTCTCCTGGCTTACATCTTGCTGTTATCTGGAGCGGGATTCTTTTCTCCCTTTCTTTAGAGCGTGTATGACTTTTCCTGAGCCTTTTTAAAAATAGCGGCTGATCCATGGTTGAAGACTATCTCCTTGCAAGGTGCGGTTTGGGTTTCTAGGCAAAATATGCATTTTATAACCTTGCATAACATTCTTTAAAGGAAATTAAATGTTTTAATGAATAGGACTACTTAAGGGGGACTATTTATGTAATGTGAAAAGTGAAGTAACCCCAATGTAAGAAATGCCAGGAAATTTAAACACTTTGATTTGCATTTAATAAATAGGGTGTGTTTTCCATCATTTTGTTTATTATGGCTGCTGTAGATATTCTTGTAAATTTTGGGGTTTATTTTGATTTTAGCAGATGTGCACAATGGAAGTTGACCATATATCTGTTCCCCATTGTGGCCTGGAGGGATACCGACATGCCGCTGTGTGTTCCACGGTCATTCTGACATAACGTTTTTTGCTGCTTTCTCTCTGGGCGAGCACTCAGAACTGGCCCCTGGGGCTGCCAAAAGGGGACATGAAAAGGCTGAGGTGAGGGAAGGATCTTGAAGCATTTGCAGGGTGTGTGTTTTATGCCTGTGTGTCCCATAGGGAGAGATCCGGAGGCTTTCAACACCTGCCATGGGAAGCAAGAAGACTCCTCTAAGACGAATGATCCAGATCAGTTCCTTCAGAAGACTGCCAAGGTAGTGTCTTGTGCCGCTAAAGAGGGCACATTTTCACTTCCATCCCCACCAAATGCAGCTGAGCCTCAAATTCTCTTGAGAACCCTCTTTTTTCCCCCTTCAGACCTTCATGAAACTTGCAGCTGTGAGCTGTTCAGGGAGACGTGCAGTGAAGTTGTGCAGTGCCTAGAGCAAGGATGGAGAACTTGTGGGCCTTCAGAGGTTGTTGGACTCTCATTGTAATGGTGGTCAGGCATAATGGGAGTTGTAATCCTGCAACCTCTTGACTGCCAGAGATTCTCCAATTTTGGATTAAAGTTGTCAGACTAGCAGTGCAAAGATCTAAATTCAAGTCCTCATTTAGCCACAGAGCTTACTCACAGTGTTGGTCCTGTCCTGTCTCCCTGCCTCAGAGGGTTGATGTGGGGATGTGAAATGGGGACCACATGTGATAACTTGAGTTCCTTGGAGAAGAAGCAGAATATAAATGTAATTAATAAGTCCTGGCTGAATTTGTAGAAACTAATTTGTGTTTCCTGGAGTGTATGCTTTGTTTGAGAGACCTGTGTGGTGTAGTGGTTTTGGTGTTTGGACTGTGACTCAGGAGGTTGAGTTTGAATCCCTGCTTAGCCATGGAAACCCACTGAGTGACCTTGAGCAAGTCACACTGTCTCAGCTTCAGAGGAAGGCAAAGGCAAATCCCCTCTGAACAAATCTTGTGGGGAGGAAAAAAAAACCATGACAGGTTTGCCTTAGGGCCACCCTAAGTCAGAAGTGGCTTGAAGGCACACAGCAACAACACATTTTGTTTGCCCAAGGATCCCTGGCATTTCCCCCTAGATAGGACGCAAGTCCTTAAACTACAAAAAAATAAAATAAAATAAAATAAAAAAAATACATAGAAAATCTGGGAGAAAAGAGTTCCTTGCCTGGGTCTTGGGAGCTAATTATTTTTATTTATAGTATTTGCATACTGCTTGACATCAACAGGGCCTCCAGGAAATTTCCATTAAAATACATGTACAAAACCAGAATGAAAATAATTTAAAGCACTTAAAATATTAAATGTTTTTCAAAGTATAGTAATGTTTTTTTAAAAATGGTTTTAAAATATTTAGCAATCAATCTGAAAAGAGAACATTGATGATAATTAGTGGGGAGGGAATACCTGCAAGAACTGATGAGTGGTCTTTCTGCTTCTCTGACCAAAGGGTGGATGCGACCACTGAAAAGATTGGTTGAGAGTATGGCCTATGGTCTGAATTGCTGTGGACAACTTCATTGGTTTCGTCGTGGGTAGACAGCCATGTGGTCCAGAGAGGAAAAATGGTGAGCTAGCCAAATAAAATACCTTTGATGAACCCATGGCTTAGTAAGGAAGAAAAGAGTTCCGGATGTGTTTGAGTCTTGGTTTGGCATATAATAGTCCAATAATCTTTGCATCCTGATAGCTTTGATTACAGTTGGCCTCATGGAAGGGTTTGGAATCTTCCTTCTGCGTGAGACTTGGGCTGGTATGGAATATGAAGGGGGAACTGGTTTTGTGTGTGCATGTGAATGCACATGGCAGCGCTTGAGTTTGTAGAGCAGCTGTGGGAATCATGTGCCCCCCCCACTTGTTGTTGGACTTCAACTCCTAGCATTCCTTCCCATTGGCTCTTCTGGCCAGGGATGCTGGGATTTGCAGTCCAACATCAGGTGGGTCCACATTTCCCAGCTTTGTTACGAGGTGAAGATACTTAGCTACACCATTGGAACCTGTTTTGGAATCAACTCTTTTCCAAAGGAGACTGCTGCCTTTGCAACAGAACTTGAGTGGATGGCTTATTAAGCATAAAACCAAGAGGTGATTTCTTGCCTTTCTAGAGTGTTCATGTGGAGTCTGTGAGTTTTGTGAATGTGGAAAGCATCCCAAGCTTTGCTTTTGTGCCCAATTGTATGAAATACCTTCAGACACTAAACTGTGATGCGTATGGCTCTTTCAGGTGGTCTACATCTTGGAGAAGAAGCATTCCAGGGCAGCAACGGGCTTCATCCGGCTCTTGACTGACCGCAACAGTGAATTGTTCAAGAAGTGTGCCATGTTCTCACCTGTGGACCACCGAGTGCCTCGTGCATATGTGGCCTTGGCTGACTGCCCACCAGATTTTGCCACCAGGCCTGAAGACTACTCTAACACTCTCTTCATCTGCCGCATTGTGGACTGGAGGGAGGACAGCAATTTTGCCCTCGGGTATGTGGCTGCTGGGTGAAAAAGACAGTGAGGGCTCTGGGAGGAAGCTAACAGGTAGAGTATAGTCAGGGCACACAGAAGTCCCTGTTACCTCACTCCTGTGAAGCTCGGGGGTGGGCAACTGTGGAGGAGCCAGAGGCCATTTTTCACTCCTGCATCGCTCTCAGGGGCTGTACCAGTGCACCCAACATAGACCTGTTTTTCATCACTTTTGGCTTTTTTTTTCTTTTCCAAGTATGTGGAGGTCTTGGGGGAATTATAGGGACCAAACTGTTGTGTTTTGCAGTGTTTTTAAGCCATTTGAAACTTGAACCAAACCCCCCCCCCCCATTTTCCCCCAACAGTTCTTTTGGACTCTAGGGGCGTTAAGGTCTACAGAATGGGGCCCTGCAGGTTCCACCATGGTGTAGCATGAGATGATGTAGCAGCCACTGTGCTGTAAACTTCAGTATAGCTACCCACCTTAGCATCTCACCCAGAAGGATCCACATGGCAGCACAGCTGGCCCAGAGCTCTGCTTGTATCTTTAAAGGGTTGGTGCCAGTCACTGCGGGATGTCGTTAGGCTGCAGATAAGTTAGGAAGTGTGGTATCCTCCAGAGATTTTAGACTACAGTTTCCATAATCTTTTACCATTGCCCATGATAGCTGAGGCTTATGGGGAATCTTAATCTAGAGCATACTACTTAAAATGGTGATCCCTGGATTGGTACCAATCCATGAACCTTCAGCTGCCAGTCTGTCGGAATTTTCCAGGAAAGAAACAATTAGAGCTAATGGGACAAATATGATATTGATCCCTGGCACTTGGAGAAAAATTGCTAGTCCCTCCCATCAGATGCTGTTGTTGTTGTTACTACTATTCTTTCTTCTTTCCCAAAACTGGAATTCAGAGCAGCTCATAATTTAAAAAACAGTGCAATTAAAAACATACAAAAAGTGAAGATTAAAATAGAATTAAGCTACTTAGAATATCAAAGCAGTAAAGAATAAAAATGCAATTAAAATGTACAAAATTTAAAAAATGAAGAATAAAAATGCAATTGAAAATGCAAAAAAAGATAGCTTACAGCAGCAGATTGCTACCCCTAGATGGACCAGTGCCTGTCTTAGAGATACCCCTCAAAATAAACGTTTCTGTGTAGCTAGACAATGAGCTGGCATAATGTTCATCCAGCTTAACACCTCTGTCCCACCAGTTGCAGCTAGGACAAAGGAAAGATGGAGTTCCTTTGGTTGCCCAGGTCTGAGTGGAGAGTCAGCATTGACTCTCTATGCTGTAAAAAGTGGAGAGGCAGGTTGCCTCTTTCTCTTCTGTGTTGCTCAGCTTGCTTGTTAGTCTTCAGCCTTCTGGTTTTGACTTTGCATCCACAGCAAAGTTGTTCTTGATGTTCCTTCCGTCCGCCTTGTGGGAATGGACTGGTGGAGAAGGTCACAAACAGTCACCATTGTATTGTCACAGGGTAGGGGTAGTGTCAAGACACCACTGAGACTTTCTATGTGATCTGCTGTGATGTGTGAATGTACCCATGAAATGTTCTTACTTTACGTTCAGTTTACTTTTTGATTGTTTTGTCTTTGAGAAGATCAGCCCATTGTGCTAATGAGGAGAGACTCTGGAGCTGCTCTCCTTTGTGAACAACACTTTTCTTGGCAAGAAGTGTTTTTTCTATTATTTGATCTGGAATCATTCCTTCCCCTTTTCCAACCTACTTGGAAATGGGTGGCTGGTGTTTCTCTGCCGGCTGTGTCATGGTGTCACCAGTAACCTTAGAGGATGTAATGAAGGAAGAGAGGTTTTTGGAATTATGTACCTGTTAGAATGCCATTCTGTCTAGGGATGAGAGAAACCTGACAGTCTCTCAGAGGTGTGTTTTTTAGGGGAGGGGGCTGACTTTAGTGACCCTTGGGTGCCACCTGGTGGTCAACAGGAAGGTGTTTCCTTGTTGAACAACGCTCTGTGGTCAACTTATCAGAAGGTGCAGAGGGTTTTCCTTGATTTGCTTTCTGCGGAAAGAGCTGGAAAGTATCAGCATAAAAAAAGTGGTGTTCATATACATGTAGGCTGGTCTTCCAGGTGTTGTCAGACAGCAGATTGCAGCCTTCTTTACCATTACTGTGCTGGCTAGGACTGCGGGGAGTTGAAGTCCAACAGCATTTGGAGGGCTGGATGATTCTCACCCTAGTATAGGTGAAGTTGTGATACTCTGAAACAAGAGTTCCAGCATGCCATCACACAAGTTAGCAGGTAAGACTTAAATTGCAGTTTAGTGACTAGTTAACATCCTTCAGCAGGGAGCAGCTGAGAAACAGCTGTGTATGTTCTCCAAACTTAAGTATCCTGTATCTATGGGTGGGTGGATTTGAGGTTGAGGCATAGCTGGTGTCCCTGGAATCTGTCAGTGCTCTGGGAGGGGGAGTGTCCCAAGGAATTACAAGCCTAAGGCCTAAAGATGTGGGCTGCCCTTAAAAGTGGCCCAGAAGCTGCTGCAGAATGCTTTGTCTGTTTTTTAGAGTGAGCTGACCTTTTGAGAGCAAGTCGCATCGCTGATGAGGGAATTGCCTTGACACCTATTTGAGACCAAGTTAAGAGCTTGCTGTTGGTTCATGAAGGCCTAAATGACCTGGGAACTGGTTACAGGAGAAACTGCCTCCTCCCTTATAGAACCATTTGGCCTTTGTGAACATCTGGAAATACCCTCCTGGTGGTACCAGCCATACCAGAAGTCCACTTGGCAATTATTTGGAGCAGGCTGTGTGGCATCCACTGTGTGGAGTATTCTTCTGAAATTTGACATGCTCCAACAGTCTTTATTTTCAGATTGATGTTCTCTCTCCCCTCCCTTCTTCCTGCCCTGCCCTGTCCCCTCCCTTTTTAGATTTTTTTTTGCAAGCCTTTCTTTTGTTACCCAACCTACCATTTATTGCATGGTCAATGTAAACATGGCAATTCAAATTTTTGCATTATATGAACTGTATGTTTTATTATTGCTGTGCACCACTTTGAAGTCTTTGGACATGAATGGCTTATAACTACCTGTAAGTAAATAATACCAGAAAGGAGGAAGCTATCAGCCAAATGTGGGAGAATGAGATAATGGCTAATGGCATGGTAAGCAAACAGTTCAGAGGTAGCAGCAGTAGTAGCTACAGTGGGGGTGGACGGAAGCTTGGTAGGGCCTTCTCATCAGGAAACAGGTTGTCCAGGTAGAAGAACATGCCCAGGTGTGGCTGAGGCTATATAAAGTCAGCCAGGTGGAGATGCATTGGCTCCCTGGGTCACTTGGCCAAAAACTGAGTCCCCTTATGATGCCCCCTTATGCCTCGTATGCTGTACTCCCTTTGGTGTCTGCCTGAATTGCTGCTTGTGTGTGCAGCCTGTGATAAAAGTGAACCTATCCCCTGTCTGCCAGCTGCAGAGGTTTGGGGTCTTGTCGATTAAGAGCAAGTCTCAAAATTGGCATTCAGTCTGCTGACCCTCTGCAAGAGACCCTCTGATTCTCTGTCCATCCCCCTGCTCTCATTTCTATTCCTAACTGTATCCTTACCTCCCAGTGCTGCTCCAGAGATTTAGTCCCAACTAATGGTGTATGTGTGAACCTGTTGCATCTAGATGTCAGATCCTCCAAGGATGACAGCATACTTGAAATCTCTCTCCTCTAGTGAACATGAGCAGTAGAACCTTGTTTAGAAATAACAAAACAACCCACAGTAGAGATATCATAGCATAGTTGTAGAGTTTGCTGGTTGATGTTCCTTGCCCTCCTCAAAGTGAATTTAGTTGACTAACTGGGTTTGAGAGAGACAGTGTTTGAGAGATGCATAGCACGTTGAAATGCTGGCCAGCCCCAGCTAATCATGTGTAGCTGCTATATGTGACTAGGGTTTAAGGCAGGAATGGGAATCCTGTGGCATGTGGGCACATATGGCTGAGTTTTGAACAGGTGCACCAAATGAGGTGGGCCATGCTGAATGACTAACTAGCTGTCTAGCTGGCTGATTGAAACAAGCTAGGGAAGAAAATGGTTCCAGCTCCACCACTACATCCCAGACAGCAAAAACAGTGTCGATGTGACAAAGCAGACATTCTTCTATCTCTGTTCCAGTTTTGATGGGCTCTGGCAGGTTCTCTCAAAGGTGCAGAAAGGCTGACAAACAACTATTAGAAAAAGAGGAGCCCACAACAGACCCATGGACAGTAAGTCCTGCAGGTCTGTTTCAATCAGAATAGGAAGAGCAGAAAATAGGTCAGACATGACTGATTCTTGGAGAAAATGGAATATGTAGAGCAGTCTGGGTTGATGATAATCATGCGTCACAAGAAAATTGTTCTGTCATTAACTTGTTGGGGAAATCTCTGAGATAAACAATGAAGTACCAAGTTACAGGAAACAAGGATTTCCCCAGATACATGGCTGAGTAGGCCAGCAGAGCCACTGCATCCAAAGACAACTCATCAGTGGTCTGCAGTTCATCTTCCTTGTGTTCGACAGAAATGTACCACACTTAGATAAGCCACAAAGGGAGAAAAGAAGCACAGGTACTACAATATGCGTATGCTAAAAATTACATTTCTATATGCTTTGGATGTCCCTAAGCTTAGAGTAGGCAAGTGCTGGGAGTCTGATGGCAATTATTATCATCCCACCACCTTCTGTGTGTAATGCCAGTCTCTTCAAGTGAAAGGAAAAAGGCATTTCTGCTTTGGAACTGGGACCAATCCAACACAGCCATCCTGTGCAGTCCAAGAGCTGTGACTGAAAGGATGGCTACCGATTATTAGGACTTTGTGAATGATCTTGAGTGTGGAGATGGAATGGACAGGGCTTCATTGACTGCTTTACAATCTTGCAGTGCCAAAGCTTGTTTGGTCATTTGGGAGGCCCTCTGAGGCCAGGTAGTGCAGTCCTCATCCAAAGAAAAGGATGATCAGTTCATATGTTCAAAAAAGCTTGAAAGAGTTACTTTATTGAGTGAGAGGCAACTTCCCATATCCCCAACTGGCATGACCAGTGGCCATGCTGGCTGGGAGCTGGGAACTGTACTCCAGAAAAAGAACTTTCCCAAGTTCTGCCCTTAGTAGTGGCTACAGAATACAAGTTCTAGATAGCATGTGCATGAGGGGCACCATTTAAGAAGGGCTCGGTGAGTCATTGTCCTCACCTACCTCCTATTTTAGAATAGCAGACTTCAGCCTTTTCAGATCTAGGACTTGCTTTTAGCCCAAGTGTACATTTTGGGAATCACAGCTTTATATATGAATTAATTCCCATAGAATTTTGTGGTGGTAGTGCTTCTTCTGAGACATACCTATCTAGTAGTGGTTTTAATCCATCAGTAGGAAAGCCAGTGCTTTTAAACATATGGGGTTATTCTCTAGGAGCACCTAAACTTTTGAATAAATCATAGCTTCAGCCCACAGATCCCTTTATTGGTGTTGTATTTAGAAGTGTGTTTGTAAGCTTTTAGTGCTGCAGGATATAAAGAGCATATTTCCACTGCTTTGGGAGGTGGGCAGGGAGTGAACTTAATAATTCTCTTCTGCTTTGGTCAGACCCCACCTGGAATACTGTGTTCAGTTCTGGGCTCCACAGTTCAGGAAGGATATGACAAGCTGGAATGTGTCCAGAGGAGGGTGACCAAAATGGTAGAAGGCCTGGAAACCAGGCTCTGTGATGAGCAGCTTAGGGAGCTGGGTATGTTTTGCCTGGAGAAGAGAAGGTTAAGCAGTGACGTGGCAGCCATGTTTAAATATTTGAAGGGATATATGGAGGATGGAGCAAGCCTGTCTTCTTCTGCTCCAGGAACTAGGACACAGAGCAGTGATTTCAAACTTCAGGAACAGAGAATCCATCTAAACATTGGGAAGAACTTCCTGATGATAAGAGCAGTTCAACAGTGGAATACACTGCCTGGGAATGTGTTGGAGTCTCTTTCTTTGGAGATTTTTAAACAGAGGCTGAATGGCTTTCTGTTGGGAATACTTTTGAAGGTGAATTGCTGCATGGTAGGTGGTTGGACTCAATGGCCCTTGTGGTCTCTTCCTGCCCTATGATTCTATGATTCTATAATAATGATAATGAGCTAGTCTTGAATTTGAGCTACATGTTATTCAGTCACAAACTCAACAGATGAATTATTATAATCTTGATGATGTTTAAGAGACATGGTGAGGAAACTCTATCCTGTTTCTGAGGTCTGAACTGGTGTTGTGATGATATGCAAAGAAGCCAAACTCTGCACCTGCAGCAAGGTAAAACCCTACCCCAGTCTGGTTCCTTCCTGATCTGGAGAGAATTCCCCTGAATGCAAAGAAAGCCTGGGGTTTGTGACGTCCTAAAAGGAGGATAATGCCTCTTTACTCCAGAGAGACTCAGTGCTTTTTCCCAGTGCCTGGCAGGGAGTGATTTACCCTTTGTTCTTGTACTGTCATGACAAGGAGGTTGGAGGTATGCAGCCATGTGAAGAAGTATTCCATGTGGGCTTTCTTGCTGAATAAGAAATGTGTGCTTCTGTCTTTCATATTCAGACAGGATTCCCTGAGGACAATGCACCCCTATTCTCCCTGTATAATGAGGGTGGGAAACTTTGACAGGTCCAGGGACCGATTCTTCCCTGCCATGGAACGCTGTGGTCTATGTTGTGTCCAAAAATACTCTCCTTTCTCTTTCCCTCACACTTATTCAATACTGAGGGACTGGAAGTTCACTTTTGGAGGAAGTTCATGTTTTTTGGGCAGGGGGAACAAACCGGAAGCCTCTCACCTCAGTACTAAAAGCATGTCCCCTTTGCCTTGTTTTAGAGAAGAACTGCATCTCCTGGAGGCAGTCAAGAGCAGCAGTTCGGAACTGTGGCTAAAATAAGTGAGTGTGGGAGGCCCAGGATCTGCAAAATAGTTGGGGACTTTACATGGCTTACAAGCTTTGTGGTTTCCACCTCAGTCTACGTTGCGAGGAATGTCCACGTTGAATCACCTTCTGCTACTCTTCAAGGTTTTGTGCAGTGTGCAGACTTGTGAATAGCAAATCATCTTAAGCCCTGCCGTCTCTTCTCTCTCTCCTCTCTGGCTCAGTAACCACAGCCCACCCACCCACCCTCAGCTCCGTCAGGGACTGTAAAGTATCTTGTAAACCGCTAAAAGGAACGTATGCTTCTTTTCCATTTTCCACAGGCAGTTGGCCCAAAGTCTTGGGCAGGCTGGCGAAATTGAGCCGGAAACGGAAGGCATCCTGACAGAATACGGTGTGGATTTCTCTGACTTCGCTCCAGAGGTCCTGCAGTGCCTCCCCCAGAACCTCCCCTGGGTTATCCCCCCAGAGGAATTTGCCAAAAGAAGAGATTTAAGGTAATTCTCCACCTTTTTCCTGCTGCTTTCTTTTCCCTATGTGGCCTGTCTTGGGATGGTGATCAAACAGTGTGGGATTCTTTAGCAGAGGAAGCAGGCTCATTTGTCCTCCGTTCTGGCTTGGAGAAGAGCAGCCTTTTTGCCTTTTGGGTGTTTATCTTCAAAGGACTTGTGAGGACAGAATACATATTTGAGTAAATGACTCAGTCTTGGGAACTTCACTGCCTCTATTTTATTTTTAATTTTTTTTATCCATAGTGTATGAAATATTACCGCTTTTGGAATGTTGGGATGCAAAGTGGTTCAGACAGTACCTTTTTAATGGCTCTTACTGTGACCATGACAGTAGGAGGCTGCTTGGTGGCGTGGATCCCTTTCATTGGGCACGTTTGAGAATAAAGCTGTCAACTTTTTAGAACACATTTTATGGCATACGTCTTTCCTCCTGTTTATGAAAGAAAGAAATATAGCTAGGATTACTGAAAGTCTTGAAAATCTCCAAACTTGCATGTGGGATTTGGTGTCTTGTAGGCTTTTTGCAGTGAAAACTTATGGCAGCTTATACTTTCTCTTGCTTAATAATAGTGCGGAAGCACTGAGCTAATAAAGTGCTGAAGGATGACATCAGAGGTCAGGTATGGGGTCCACAAGTGTTAACTCTGCTGATGAGGCCAAACTCAGCTGATACAGGCTACAGACACCCTTTTCCTCCACTTCCTCAGGTCTTGTGGCATTCTTAGAGGACTTGTGGGAGAGCCAGGGATTTCTCTCCTTTTTTCTGGTATATCAAGACAGCAAGAAACAGAACTTCTGCTTTTTCTTTTCTTTGTTGCTGCACCAGTGAAAGCAGTGCTGGGAAAAGGGTGAGGGGTTTTGACTGCAGTTCCCAGATTCCATCAGTCAGCATGAATTTCTGTTGTCCAGAAAAGGCAACCTTTTCAAGTGGGAAGGGCTTTTTGCAGGAGAAAATGGTGGGGTCATACTTGCACTAAGGAAGAGGTTGGGAACTGTGGGAACCTAGGGGTCTACATTAGCCCCAAGGAGATCTTGAGGGGATGGAACTCCCCTATTTTCCCCCAATGTCCCTCTAGGGGCTGTAGGAAGTATTTTTGCAATGTTTTTAGCCTCCACCCCCCGCCATTTTGGGCCCAAGAGAGGCCTTATTTCAAAACAGAAAGTGACCAGAAGTCCAGTTTTGAAAGAGGCCTTCCTAGGCCTGCAGTGGCAGTGGTGGGGGGCAGGATGTGGCAAAAATGCCCCCACACCCCCAGGGAGTATTTGGGAACCATTTTTTTAACTCCTAGAGATGTCACAAAAACAGCCCTGGGAGTGCCTGCAGCCCGTGGACCACATTTTACCCATCCCTGCACTAAGGTTTGGAGGAGAGAAAACCCTAAAAGATGACCTAATCCAAACCACAACAGAAGTAAGGGCTTGGAAGAGAGGGTTGGAATAACTAGGTATCCTTCTCTCCAGAGGGCAGAGGCTTAGAAACTGGAATCTGGGCCGTCTTTTCAGTTGACTTGAGTCGGGGGAAGTCTCCCTGCATGGGAAAGGCAGGCAAAATTGTTGGCTTTCCTTGTGGGTTTTTTGTATTCCTCTTTCGCAGAGAGTTGCACAACCCACTGCTTGTGGGTGGTTTTTCTGCAGGTGTCTCCTGCACTGGCAGTCCCCCAGAACAACTTGCAGCACACATAGGACCCCTGGGCCCTGAATCTGCCTGGTAATTCTTGAGACTGCAAGTGTAGACTCCCCTACTGAGCTATCCTTCATATGGACAAGCCTTCTGAAAAGAAGTAAAACTAGAAGCTGTTCCTTATATATAGAAACTGATGTACCACAAAGATGCATAAGACCAGAGAAGGCCATTAACATGTTCCATGCTTTATACGTACAGGGATGGTTGATATAGATATTGGAGACACTCAGATCCTGTCTGAAATAGTATACCTTACAAGCATGATTTTCATCTCTTGGTGAGCTAGAAATGATTCATTCCGCTGCATTCCAGGCTTCTCTCAGTGCTTCTCACTACTTCTACAACTGCTGTAAGGAGGGAGGCAGCATGCTCTTTTGTGTATTGTAACTTCACCTTATGATTGACTCTGTATAATGTTCACCTACCCCATCGGTTCTTTCCAATCCTCAGCAAGTAGGGTGGAGAGAAGTAAAATTGCCATCTTTTTTCTTCAGATAATCTACTTGCATAAAAGAGCATTGAAGAAGGGGGAAATAAAGGGGGAAAAAGGGGGAAAAAACCCTCATAAATTCCCTGACCACTACTGCTGTGATATCTTAGAGCCAGTGTTTCAACAACCAAACAAAGCAAGCAGAGGTGGAAGCAGGAAGGGCTATGCTTGCATCTGCAGTTTTAGAAAGCAGGAGGAGGACTAGGTGTGTGGGAGGCAGTAGCCATGATTGTCAGGCACAGAGCCTTTTCCTTACCCCAGCTTGAATTATTTCACCTGCCTCCTCCTATTGTGCATTCTGTGCAAGAGAGTTCAGGAGGAAAGCAAAGAGGGTGAAAGGAAATGCTAAGATGCAGAATAATCCCATCAAGGGTGCAAGGTTGATGCTGGAGAAGGAAATGCAAAGCAAACTTAAGAAACCCCGAAGCAATTTCTGTGGTTTGTTCGAGATGTTTTTAATTTCATTCATATCTTTTCATTTCTCCTGCTGCTGAAATGCGATCAGTAACCCAGCCAGGAAAGTCCCCTCATAGTGCAGGGAAAAGAAAATCCCAAATCCTGGAGAGAAATAGAGAGAGAGAGAGAGAGAGAGATTGAGAGATTAAAGGGTCATTCTGGGTTGAGATGTGCTGCCTTTTCCATGTCTCCCATTGTGGGAATGACTGTGGAAAAAAACCTAACGTCATTTTTCCTGAAAAGGGCAAAGTCCTTGCATGAAAGGAGATGGCTTTACACTGTCTAACAAGGCAGATCTTTCTCTGTTCCTTGTCTTCACTTGCGAGCAAGACTGGTGACCTCCTCTGGACCGTTGCAAATGTGAAACTTGGCATCGAAATTTGCTAGCACTCAATTTTCCAGTTGCTTTCTCCATCTCTGTCTCTCATTCTCTCTCCCCCTTCTTTTTTTTTATTCTTCCCCCTTTTCCTCTCTTTCTTTTTTCCATCGAGTGTCATCCTGCCAACTAGTGATTTTATTATTATAAACAGGATGTTGTATTCACTTTTAAGAAGGAATATGAAACTGGAGGTAGAATTACACACTGCACTTTCTCAGCTGCCAAAATAGAAAACAATGAGCTAAAAATACCAAGTGTGGTAAAAGGGTGTTGCAGCAAGGAATTCTGAAGGATCCCTGAGATGGAGTGCCATTTGAAGCAGAAGCCTGTTCAGAGCAGTCCTGAAGCAGTGTCTCGACAGTTACGGATGCCTTGGTTGGAACAGTGAGGGCTGCGCCTTGAACAAACAAACAAATGAATAAATCAGTGTTGTAGCCTGGGAAGTTCTATTAAAATCAGTACTGGGTAGTTAATGAACCTGCTGCATCCCCGTTGTTAGACTTAATTAAATGTTGCTTTTATATATGGGAATCGCCAAGAGACTCTCTCTGCAGCTTAGAGGAGCTTTTTTTTTTTCTCCTTTGATTTGAGATACTTCCAGTCAGGGGAGCTTGATTGCAAAATGTAGGCAGACCCAGGATGAATTGCAGAGTGGCCAAAGTGGAGCTTTAATTGCTGGATGATTTGGATTTGGGCCCCAGCTGCAAACTCACCTATGTGGCCTTGGACTTGCCTCTGTTTCTCAGCCTTGTCTCTCCTCACTCCCTGCCAGTTGTCTGTAGTATAGGAATGATATGGGCCTAAATACCCTGGAGGCCCCAGATCCCATCTGATCTTGGGAGCTAAGCTGGATTAGCTCTGATAAGTACTTGGTTGGGAGACTGCCAGCGAATCCCAGGTGATGTAGGTTATATTTCAGAGGAAGGACTGGTCAAAACCACCTCTGAGTATTCTTTGCCATACGAAACCCTGTGAAATTCATGGGGTCATCATAAGTTGACAGGTGACTTGAAGGGCGCGTGCACGCACACGCGCGCGCACACACACACACACAGAGGGAGGAATGATGCTGTGGGTTTTCTGAGTGATTTTGATGAACGCTTATGCAGTTTCTGAACTTAAATGCTGCAAAAGTGCAAAGCATTGTTGAATCTGCAGAAATGCAAAGTGTAACTTCTCATATAAAAACGATATGCTCTCTTGGTTCTTGTGGGTTTTTCGGGCTTTGAGACCGTGTTCTGGTTGTATTTTCTCCTGACGTTTTGCCTGCATCCGTGGCTGGCATCTTCAGAGGAGATATGCTCTCTCTTTGCCATGCATAGGAATCATATGGCCTTTCAAAAGTTTTTGGACTATAATTCATACCTTTCCTCTCCATTGGCTGTGCTGGCTAGAATTTTTGAGAGTTGCGGTCCAAAAAAATCTCCACCTTGGTTTAATCCCGCTGCCCATAGGCACCGAAAAGAACCAGAAATATAACTGCCAATATCACGCCTGTAAACAAATTGATGATGGAGCCCCACCTGGAGTGCTGCTTTGCTTGTGGCAAAAGTTTTTGTAAAGCTGGAAGATGTGCAGAAAAGGGCGATGTAAATGATCAGAGGGCTAGAGTAATTATCCTGTGGGAGAATTTATGAGATAAATTCTATCTGTCCAAGCTTTGGGAACTTCAACAATAGGACTTTTAACTTGTGTTTTGAGGCAGGAAGGAAGTTGTGTAGGGATTTATATTGTAACATCAAAGCCTGGAACCTGGCTTAGTAGCAGACTGGAACTCCATGTGGCTTCTTTAGCACATATGTAATACATGCCCAGTACAGCTCCTAAGTTAATGACAGTAACAACACCGTTGTTCATAAGCTGCCCCTTCCGAAGCAACTCCAAAGGAAGTTTCACACAGTGTCTCTTGTTGTTATGTGTCATCAAGTCAACTTCAACCTGTGGTGATCCTATGGATGACGGGCCTTCAAGACATCACAGTATGAACAGCCTTGCTAAACTTGCAAGATCAGGGCCATGGCTTTCTTGGGGAAGTCAAGTCACCTGCACTGCAGTTCTCCTCTTTTCCCATTGACTTCCTCTTTGTTGTTGTTATTTGTTGTCAAGTTGACATCACCTTATGGTAACCCTATGAATGAGACACCTCTAAGAACCACAGTCATCAGCTGCTCTGCACAGGGCTTGCAGACTCTGAATTGTGGCTTCCTTGGTTGAATCAAGCCACCTGTAATGCGCTCTTCCCTCTTTGCTACTGCTTTCCACATTGTCAAGCAGTTTTGTCTTTTGCAGTGAATCACTTCATCTTCTGTGGTGTCCAGAGTTCAGTGGCTTTAACTGAAGAATCATCTTGGCTTCTAGTAAGAGTTTAGGCTTCAAGACACATTCATTTGTCTTTTTAGCAGTCCTTGGTATCTATAGAATTCTCCTCCAACACTACATTTCAAGTGCATAGATTTTCTGTTTGTTATCTTTCTTCACTGTCTAGCTTTCACACCCTTACACAGAAATCAGAAATACTATGACATAGATGATTCTGACTTTGGTATCTACTGGTACATCTTTGCACTTCCATTTCATCAAGCATTACCACGTTTTCTTAAGAGTCATGTTGTCTCCTGGTGTGTCAAAAGTACAATTTATCCATTTTTGGCATCTGAAGAGAGTTCAGGCTTGATTTACCCTTGGACTCATCTAATGGTCTTTTGGGCAGTTCATGGTACTCATACAACTCTTCTCCAGCATCACATTTCAGATGAGTTGATTTTTTTTCTACCAGATTTCTTCACTGTTCAGCTTTCACATCCATGCATAGAAGGTATTTGTTTTAGATCCTAATACAGAGTCTTTGTGTCTTGTGCAAGTAGACAGTAAGGGAGGATGCTGATAAAGGTGATTTGAGCCAAAATTCTTTGTGGGTTTCAAGGTTTGACACTGTGTGGCCATGTCACTTTGTTGTTGAAGGGAGACACTTTAGAAAGGACCATGGCCTTCTTGGCTTCTGTAGCACAAATAAGGGGCAAAAACCCTTGTCTCGCCTTTGTTCTGTTCTAGACATAGAGGTGCTGCTCTTAGCACTATTTGTAACTGGAAACCCTGGGCAACGGGATGGTCCCTGCATTGCAGTGCTGCCTGCCAAGTAATTTTCTGTCATTCTTGAGGAATGGTGCTGATAGCAGCAAGGATTAGTAGTGCTCGTAATAAACTTTAAGGCTTGTTGGCTGACAAAAAGACTGTGTGGAGGGACACATGTGGCTGATCCCAGCGGCAGGCATTTGGGGAGGTGGAGGGGAAAGCACACGACTTCTGGGGACAGATGGTTCTTCTGGGCAGGTAGGGTATCTGATAACTGTTGAATAGCTTGTTCTCTCATGATTGTTCGTATTTCTTCAGCAAAACTTAGAACAGGATGTGTAGAAATGTGCAGGGAGCTGATAAGTGCAGGGCAGTGGCAGAGAGGACAGCAAGTCCGGTTACTGTTGGCCAGAGCCTGTTGTCTAAGAGAGGTGTACCATGCTGGAAATTAATGAGCCCCATTCAGACTGAGGAATTCTTTGCAATCAGTCAGTGGAAAAAAGTAGAGCAAGTGACTGTGAGGCACTTGAATGGATTTGAAAAAGGCTATTTGACTAAAGAGCGGATAGGCCTCCCTGTGGCTATTACCCAAGAAAGGGCCCTAGTTCAGCGGTAGAGCAGTGGCTCAGCACACAGAAGGTCCCAGGCCCACTCCTTGACATCTCCAAGTAGGGCAAGATACTAGGCAGAAACCCAGCAGCTCCTCTGATACTGAATGTAGAGTACCAAGCATGGTAGCCTAATGGTCTGACTCACTTTAAAACAGCTTTTTGGTTTCTGATTAGCATTTTATCGAGTTCCCACTGTCATGGTACCCTCAAGTCTGGGTTGCACACCTTCTGACCAGACGTTTGAAAAGTTACTTCAAAACTCAGTTTCTTTGTAAATGGCCTGGGGTCCAGAGCAAGTGGTAAGAAGCAATGAAGTTTGTGGATGACATCGAATTATTTCAGTAGGTTAGTTTCATTTAATTTTGTGATATATAGTTCTTTCACTCCCATCCCTTTATTGATGATGCCTTCTTTATATGGAGCAACCAAATCTTAGCAGGTCTTTGCTTTTGAACTCTACTGCAGAAGGACAGTTTGGAAACCAAGTCTCATCAGCTTCCCAAAGGAAATGAAGCAGAAGACTTGCAAATACAGAAAAGTATGTGCAAGCAAGCCTGTGTCAGCTCAAGGGGATTGGGTGCTCCAGAATCTCTTGCATTTGAGCCTGTCTCTTAAAGGTTATGTGACATGATGCAAATGGGTTTCCTGTATAGGAATCAGAGTGGGAGCATAACTGGATCACTCTGACCCAGAAATCTCAACTAAAACAGTAGAAAAGCCAGATTCTTTCATTATGCAAAATGGTTGTTTCAAATATCCTGGTGATGCTGACATTTTATTTAGGAATGCTTCTCTGGCCTTTTTCATATGCTTTTCCTCTCTCTAAAGAAATTAAATCTTAGAGGAGGGATTGGCTGTTTGGAAGACTGTGGGCTTGGTTGGTCTCCTATGGAATTGTTGCCCTGCAACTGCAGAATTCTAGCAGGAGAGCATATTGTGCTTTCCTGGTTGAGAATTGAATAATCAGATAACTAGGTCACTATGGTCACATTTGTATTGCATGTCTATGTTTAGTGATCATGCTAGGCTTAAATCTTGAACCGTTTGTTATGATACAGCTGTCTGTGCTGTACCACAACAGTTTTGGTAAAATAGTAGTAGTAGTGAGTGTAAGAAAAATGCTGGATCAAATGAAAAGCCTGTCCATCCCAGCCTTCAGTCATACAGTGGCCAACTAGTGGCCTATGAGAAACCCAGCAGCAGAACATGAGTGCAGAATACTCCTTTCTTCCTCCCCAGCAACTGATACACAGAATCTTACTGCTTCTGATGCTGGGAGTGAAACAAAAACATCTTGACTGTAACTGTAAGACCTCCTCCTCCATGAATTTGTTGGAGAAAAATGGGATATTAATTCATTCCTTTCTAAAGTCTTCAAAATTGGTAGCCATCGCTACATCTGGTAGAGGTTGGGCTATCCTGTAAGAAATGAAATTACAAATGCATTCTTGTTGCTACAGTACAAACATAATTTGGGGTGGAGAATTGATCATCTCTCATTTGGTTTAAGCTCACTCCCATTTCATGGAATTGAGATGTCAGGGCTTGGCTTGGCCTGCTTGAGGAAACACTTGCCTGCTCCACAGAATGAAGCCTCATTAAAATCCGTTTGTCAGTTTGCCCAGTACTGCATATTTTCACACACAAGCCATTTCCGCACGAGGGAATTAAAACGGCCCAGTGCATCCTCTCACGGAGGTCGTCTGCACCTTGGAGCGGACTAGGTCCGGGCTACTTACCTGAGATCCGCACCTCAGTCCGCTCCGAAACGCCCCCAACTGGTCCTCCAGCGTGCTTTTTAAAGAACAGTAGAAAACCATTCTTTAATTTTTTGGAGCATGCCATTGCGTTCCTGCTCACTTGTGCAGATTCGCAGGCTTGCACCAATGTGAGCCTGTGATCTGCGGAGGGCTGGCTTTAGGTGTGGCGAGCTTCAGCGGTTGGTCGGGACCCATGAAAAACCGGAAGCCGGTTTTGGAAGCCAGAGCAGTGCGGATCTAAGACCTCGCACTGCTCTGATTCACCCTGGATGAGATGGAGGAGCCCTGTGGAAGGGCTTAAGGGACAGTCCGCATTGGTCCGTGCCCAGAAGATCCGGTAAGTAATGGCACGGAGCAATTCCCTCGCCTCGTGCGGAAATGGCCACAGTCTCTTGCATTTAGCATTGCATTGTTTGAAGTAGTTCTTTGATCAGCCTTCCTGGAACCTGGCCCTGATCAGTTTCTTTGGACACTAACAAATGTTAGCATTTTTCAAGGAAACAACCGTGTTAGTCTGTTTCGGTACAAGGAGGAAAAGCCACTGGGGAATAAGGGATCTAGCAGCACCTTTTAGACTACATGATACATTTCAGCATATACTTCTGGGGTTCCAGTCCACCTCATCAGTTGGACTGGATGAAAATATATATGCTGAAATATATCAGTTTTAAAGATGCTGTTAGTGCCCTCCTCTTCTTTTTCTTTTTAAATTCTAGGATTTTGAGAAAGACAAAGAAAACAAACAAAAAGCCTTTCTCCCCTGCTGGTTATATTTGCAACCAGTAGAATGACTCTCCCATCTAACCTGGCTTACTCTGTAAACTGGAAAGCCCCAAATATGAGACTTGTACGGAAGTGCTCCATCCCCGTATTCATCTAGATGTGCCCCTTCCTCCACATTTTCCCAGCCCTTCCTCGTGCCTTCTTTGGGGTAAAATGACGAGAACTTTATTCTCTCAAAGGTGCATAAGGATTCTAGGGCCAAGCATTTCTTTTGTGGTCCTGCATGATTTTCTTAGTATTAAAAACTAGCAGGTTTCTTATTTTAGTTGCTACAGCAGACAGTTTTATGCATAAACAGGAAGGCATGCCTGTTCCCAAGGAAAGGTGGCTGGTTCCCAGATCTAAGATGTGTTTGGTTAATTTTTATTCCAAGAAGGAGCTCAATGAGGTCCTTGAGGTGATTCTGATTTTTAGATTCAAGGGTCTAAAAATACCTTTTCCACCTAATTTTAAAATGCCAACCCTCTTGAGTTGAGAGAACAGGCACATGGGAAGCTGGTTTCTGGGATGAATTCCCATGGGCCATCAACCACTTGTTTCTGCTCACAATGAGAAGAGAAATGAGACCAGCTCAAAGATGTAGGTGTCTAGACATGTAGTCACTCATTCTTTACAGTTAAATGTCGTGGCTATGCCTCATTAAAGTTTCAGTGAGACCCACAAAATCTGAATGTGGATAAACAAAAGGCAGTAATTGAGGTCTCTCCTTTGACAGCTGACTGTTGTTACTGAAATGTAATGGCCCTGTAAAAGTTTACATTTTGTATTCTGTCTGCATGAAAAAAAAATAGTTGGCCAAGAGAAAGAAGGCCTCTGGTTTAACTTGCTTCTTTGGCATAATTGGTTTGTGATATGATATCTTTCTCACACACCACACACTCAGAATGATATGTGGTGTGCCTGTTCAGGACACAGTTCTAAGTTTTGAGTTGAAACACTTCTTTGATTGCCCATGGCCATTTTCACAGACGTGGTGGGTTGAATGAAGAGGAGAATGCAGAGTATATTATTAACCAGTTTTTCCTCTTGAAGACTGAGACAACAGATGAAAGTTGGCACTGTATCCAGGAAGCCATCCTACATTTTATTTTGAGGTCTAAGCTTGACCACCCTGTCCCCATTTTGTGGGGTTCAGGGGCAAGAAAGATATAAAATATATTGTAACCTGTCCCCGTGCCCAAGCGTCAAGAGACCACTGGGTCTTCGTGATACAATTTAGTTTTCCAAGATCTAACTTGTAGTATCTGTTTTCTGTTGAGGAAGATCAACGTGTTTTAGATTTATTGTGTCATACCTCTTTTGAGGTCATGTTGTCGTGATCTTGTAGCAGGTTAGAAAAGCCCTCCTTCTCCTGGAAGCTTAACGTGTGTTGTCTCTGTGCAAATCTAGCCCCAGGAGGGAATCTGTAAGTGTCAAGAGCCTTTCTTGGACCACTTGTTTTCTCTCTTTCACTCTATTGCTGTAATGTTACTTTAGTCCACAATCATAGAATCATAGAAATGTAGAGTTGGAAGAGACCCCAGAGGCCATCCAGTCCAACCCCCTGCCATGCAGGAACACCCTCAAAGCACTCCCGACAGACGGCCATCCAGCCTCTGC
This sequence comes from Cyclura pinguis, assembly GCA_030412105.1. Classification (NCBI taxonomy): domain Eukaryota; kingdom Metazoa; phylum Chordata; class Lepidosauria; order Squamata; family Iguanidae; genus Cyclura; species Cyclura pinguis. The sequence continues at coordinate 6,818,240 of CM059601.1, forward strand.
TTAAAAACCTCCAAAGAAGGAGACTCCACCACACTCCGAGGCAGCAGATTCCACTGCCGGACAGCTCTGACCGTCAGGAAGTTCTTCCTCAGGTTCAGGTGGAATCTCCTTTCCTGCAGCTTGAATCCATTGCTCCTTGTCCTGGTCTCTGGAGCAGCAGAAAACAAGCCCTCTCCCTCCTCTACATGGCATCCCTTCAAACATTTAAACATGGCTATCATGTCCCCTCTTAACCTTCTCTTCTGCAGACTGAACATACCCAGCTCTCTAAGTCTATCCTCATAGGGCTTGGCTTCCAGGCCCTTCATCATTTTGGTCGCCCTCCTCTGGACGTGCTCCAGCTTGACCATGTCCTTCTTGAACTGGGGTGCCCAGAACTGGACACAATATTCAAGATGAGGTCTAACCAAAGCAGAGTAGAGAGGTACCAGTACCTCCCTCAATCTAGACACCATACTCCTATTGATGCAGCCGAGAATTGCATTGGCTTTCTTGGCTGCCGCATCACATTGCTGACTCATGTTCAACTTGTGGTCTATTAAGACTCCTAGATCCCTTTCACACGTACTGCCATCCAGCCAAGTGTCCCCCATCCTATATTTCTGCATTCCATTTTTTCTACCGAAGTGTAGGACCTTACACTTCTCTCTGTTGAATTTCATTTTGTTAGCTTTCGCCCAGCTCTCCAATCTGTCCAGGTCATTTTGAATTTTGATCCTGTCCTCTGGCGTATTAGCAACCCCTCCCAAATTGGTGTCATCTGCAAATTTGATGAGCATGCCCTCTATTCCTTCATCCAAGTTGTTGATGAAAATATTGAACAGCCCTGGGCCCAGGACAGAACCCTGTGGCACCCCGCTAGTCACGTCTCTCCAGGATGAAAAGCAGCCATTGGTGAGCACCCTTTGGGAACGGTCAGTCAACCAGTTACAGATCCACCTGACAGTAGCCCTGTCCAGCCTGCATTTTACTAGCTTCTTTGCAACAATGTCATGTGGAACTTTGTCAAAGGCCTTACTGAAATTGAGATATGCTACATCCACAGCATTCCCTTCATCTATCAAGCTAGTAACTCTATCATAAAAAGAGATAAGATTAGTCTGGCATGACTTATTTTTGAGAAATCCATGTTGACTTCTCGTGATTACCGCGTTGCTTTCTAAGTGATTAGAAACTGACTGCTTAATGATCTGCTCCAGGATCTTTCCGGGTACTGACGTCAGGCTGACTGGGCGATAATTATTTGGCTCCTCTTTTTTTCCCTTCTTGAAGATGGGGACAACATTTGCCCTCTTCCAGTCTGCTGGAACTTCTCCTGTCCTCCAAGATTTCTCAAAGATTATAGCAAGCCGTTCCGAAATGACCTCTGCCAGTTCTTTTAATATCCTAGGATGCAATTCATCTGGCCCCGGAGACTTGAATTCATCCAGTGTGGCCAGGTATTCCTGTACCACCTCTCTACCTATTATGTGCCGCATTTCCTGTGCTTCCTCACCTGCTCCCCAACCGCCAGGTTGAGTGCTTGTATCCTTCTGGGAAAAAACTGAGGCAAAGAAGGTGTTAAGTAGTTCTGCCTTTTCTCTTCCCCCTGTTAGTAATTCATCATCTTCTCTGCGCAGCAACCCTATCGCCTCCTTCTTTTTCCTTTTGCTGCGGACATATTTAAAAAAGCCCTTTTTATTGTGTTTAATGTCTCTGGCCAGCCTAAGTTCGTTCTGTGCTTTAGCCTTTCTGACCTTCTCCCTACATCTCCTGGCTACTTGCTTAAATTCTTCTTTGGTGGTTTCCCCCCTCTTCCATTTCCTGTACATGTTTCTCTTAACGCTTAGCTCAGCTGAGAGTTCTTTACTCAACCATTCTGGTTTCTTCAGATGCCTTCCATTTTTCCTCCTTATTGGCACAGTTTTAGACTGTGCCTTCAGTATCTCCCTTTTAAGGAATTCCCATGCCTCCTGAACTCCTTTCTCTTTCACTATTCTTGACCACGGAATTCCAGCCAGCAGCTCCTTAAGTTTACAGAAGTCCGCTTTTTTAAAATCTAAGATGAGTGTCTCGCTACACTTATCTTCTCCCTCCCACTAAATGCCAAATTCCAATAGGGCATGGTCACTCCCCCCTAAAGATCCAACCAGTTCTACCTCATTAACAAGGTCATCCCTGTTGGTCAGGATCAGATCTAGAATATTTGATCCTCTTGTCGCCTCTTCCACCTTCTGGACCATGAAATTGTCTGCAAGACAAGCAAGAAACTTGCTGGACCTTGCTGTTTTGGCAGAGTTTGACTGCCAACATATATCCGGGTAATTGAAATCTCCTATTATTACTGTACCTCTCCTTTTTGAATGCGCGGTCATTTGGTTGAGGAAGGCGTCATCAAGGTCCTCAGTCTGGGATGGAGGTCTGTAGTAAACCCCCACCAGAATATCCCTATTGTTTCTCGCTCCCTTAATTTTTACCCAGATGCTCTCGACCTGGCTTTCTGGGTTTAAGTCATGGATCTCTTCACAGGTGAAAACATCCTTGACGTACAAGGCTACTCGTCCTCCTTTCTTGTTTGGTCTATTTCTACAAAATAGGCTATACCCCTCTATTCCTACATTCCAATCCTGAGACTCATCCCACCAGGATCTACATGGTGTGACTGAAGGCAGACATCCACTAATCCAATAAATAGATTTCAGTTATTGGATTTCAGCAGAACGTTTGATGAAGTCTCCCCAGTAATATTTTGATTAGCAAACTGATTCAATGTGGAATTGATGGATACACTGTCAGACGGATCCATAATTGGTTGGTAAACTGTACTCAAAGAGTCATCATCAGTGGCTACTAGAAGGAGGTTTGAAATAGAGTGCCTCTGGGTTCTGTCGTGGGGCCATTTTTCTTCAACATTTTTATCAGTGACTTAGGTGGTGGAGTAGAAGGAGTCCTTCTCAAGTTTGCAGATGACAGAAAACTGGGAAGGGTTTTAACACTGTACAAGAAGAACAGAATTCAACAGAATTCAGAAGGACCTGGGTAAACTAGAAAATTGAGCTACAATTAATAAAATGAAATTCAATGTAGGCAAATGGCAAATGGAAAACTACGTGTGAAAAGGACATTGGGATTATTGTTGATCATAAATTGAACACGAACAAATAAGACAAATTCTTAGTAGAAGTATCGCTTCCAGTTTGAGGGAAGTAATATTCCCACTGTATTCTGTGCTGGTCAGGCCTCATCTGGTTACTGTGTTCAATTCTGGGTGCCTCGTTTTAAAAAGGATATAGACAAAGTGGAACAGATTCAGAGAAAGGCAACAAGGATGATAAAAAGTATGGAGGAAAAAAACATGAGGAAAGTTGGGAAGAACTGGGCTTACTCAGCTTGGTGAAGAGAAGATTGAAGGGACTCTTTAGATACCTTAAGGGCTGTCACAGAGAGGAAGGGGCAGGCTTTTCTGTCCTGCCCCAGAGGGTAGAACCAGGGCCAGTGGTTTTAAGTTACAAGAGAATAGATTTCAACTGAACATTAGAGGGGACTTCTTGACAGTAAGAGCAGTTCAGCAATGGAACCAATTGCCTAGAGAAGTGGAGGGGTCTCCTTCTTTGGACGTCTTGAAAAAGAGCCTGGAGAACTACCTGTCGGGGATGCTTTAGCTAGAGATGCTGCATCGAGCACCTTATCATCAACAGCCCTGTTCAGGTCTTGTAGACTCAGGGCTGTGGCTTCCTTGGTTGAGCCTATCTGTCCGTAATATGATCTGCCTCTTTTTTTTACTGCCTTCTATCTTGCCAAATATTATTGCCTTTTCGAGCGAGTTGTGTTCTCATGTTATGCCCAAACTACGACAGTCTAAGTTTAGTCATCGTGGTTTCTAGGGAAAGTTCAGACTTGGTTTGCTCTAGAACCCACTTGTTTGTCTATTTATTTTTAGTAGTCCACAGTATCCAAAGAAATCTTATCCAGCACCACATTTAATATGAGTTGATTTTCTTCCTATCAGTTTTCTTCACTGTCCAGCTTTCACAACCATACATAGAAATTGGAAGTGAAAGTGGATGGTATGGAAGTCCAAACCATCATTACTTTACTGTTCACTGATGTATCTTTACATTTCAGGATCTTGTTGAGTTCTTTCTTTTTGTTTTCTTAATGTTTCAGTGTAAACCTGCCTTTGCACTTTCTGCCCTGGCTTTCTTCAGTAACTGTTCTAACTCTTTGCTCTTTTCTCCTAGTGGTATGGTGTCATCTGCAGATTTTAAATTGTTGATGTTCCTTCCTCCAATTTTCACACCTCCTTCCTCTGAGTCTAATCCAGCTTTAGGTATGATGTGTTGAGCATACAAGTTTAACAGATAGGGTGATAAAATGTAGCCTTGCCTGACTCACTTGCCAATTGGAAACCATACCATTTTTCCATTCTGTTCTGGTGGTAGCCTCTTGCCCTGAGTACAGGTTATGCATCAGGACAATCAAATGTTGTGGCACATCCAGTTCTTTAAAAGTGACCCATAGATTTTCATGTACATCTATTGTAGCTCCTACTTATTTCTCCAGAAAGGAATGAGCATTATCTTTTTGGGTAAAAGTTTTGTGGTATGAATATTAACCTGAGGATAAAGTGGGAAGGCACATCAAATGACAGAGTTGCTGGAAGGAATCAAGCTTCAGTTGCCAGTTTGGAAGATGCTGAGTAAAAGAACCTTGTGCAAAGCAGAAATTGGTTCAAAATTGTTTTTGACACTGTGAGGAACAGATGATCTGTAGTGTTCATCAGATTGCCATGACTGAAACAATTTAATATCTGAGTAACAGATTCATTTAGAATGCAACTGCCTGACCAGGTATATGAGTATCTTCTTAATAACACCTTCCTGTAAGACACAGCTTCTGATTTTTTTTCTCATAAATTGTCCCAGGAATACAGTTTTTCCTCTCTTGGCTCTTTATTTCTGCCTGTTGTGTTCAATTTGCTTGTTAATGGCCTGGGTTCTCCCTGTGCCTGTAGCTGAATTGCCATTTCTTTTATTTGAACCACCAGCACATGCACTGTTGTTCTCTTGCTTTCCCTGTTGAGAACGTCTTTTAAGTTTTGTAGCCTTTCTGGCAACATGCCGCGTTTCTGTTGTTGAACCTTCTCAGCAGCTGCGGATAGCAAAAGTGCAGCAATCCATCTGTGTCCAAGCAGTCCCAGTATATATGGTGTGTAAAGCCTTTGGGCATGGTTGTTCCTGGAGGGAAGGTGGGGATTTTTCTTGTTCCATTTTGCAGGTGTTTTTCTTCTTGATACTAAAACAATGATCGCCTCTCTTACCTTAAAACGCATTTCTGTAGACCTTCCAATCACCTTTCTCCTGTCTTGTTTTGAAGGAGTTTTTTGTGTTTTCCTCCAACTGGTCTTTGGTGCCAAGAACTGCTTTTATTTATATATATATATATTTATTAAAGTTTTACACAAAATAACCCCCCCTGCTTCCAAACATCATTTTTCCAGTTGAATTTGTGTTTATACATTTATACATTTTTTCTATTCTACATTATTACTATTGACCTTATTACATTCAGCTTATACTTATTCTATAACATCCTTAATTTTCATTTCCATCATTACCAACACTCTTTCTTTATTTCTTTTCCTCATTCCTTTATCCAATTCAAAACTTCTTGCCATTCTCTTTCAAAGTTCTGGATTGGTTTATTTTTAAGTGAAAAAGCCAACCTTTCTGTCTCTACCATATCCAGAACTTTTAATTTCCATTCTTTTATATCAATATAATTTCCTTCTTTCCAATGTTGTGCATATGTCATTCTTGCTGCGGTTATAACATATAACAATCAAGAATTGTTTTTGATGGTGGTTTGCTAGTGGCATCACTTCTGACCTAAGACATAGCCATGGTTACTGATCATGGTGGCTCTTTGTTAGTTGCAGTGTCCAATCCGCAGACTTCTCTGTACCAGTTGCTGTGAGGCATGAATGGGAGGGAGTTAATGCACTCTTTCCTTGCTTGTGGACTTCCTCATGGCATCTGGTTGGCTGCTGTTGGAGACAGAATGCTAGACCGGTGGTTCTTAACTTTTTCTTTTTTGGGGACTCCCAGTAAATATAATTTGTTGCCGGAGTCCTCCAGGATTTAATTCAGGATTTAAATATTTAAATTTATATTCCAGTATTTACTTAAGGTTTCTGGAGTCTGGGATTCAAATCCCTGCTCAGACCTTGGGTGACCTTGAGTGAGTCATATTCTTTCCACCTCAGAGAAAGGCAAAGGCAAAGCCGCTCTGAACACGTCTTGCCCAAAAAACCCAGGTATAGGATTTCTGCTGCAAGTCAGAAGTGACTTGAAGGCACACAACAACAAAGTGCCGTTGACAGAGTGAGATTTTTCCTAGCCATCATGTTTCTCCCCTTTGAAAACTAACTTTATGACAATCTTTGTGTGGCAAAATTTGTTGCCTTTGCCTTCCTCTGAGGCTGAGAGAATGTGATTTGCTTGAGGTGACCCAGTGGGTTTCCATGGCCAAGTGGGATTGAAACCCTGGTCTACAGAGTTATAGTTTGTGTGCATGCACATGCCTGTTTTCATGTCTCTTTTGTTAGGGACACTGCAGTGGGGTGGTGGGTGCAGGTGCTGAAACTGCTCTCCCTTTTGCAAATGAGGGGCAGTTTGGGCACAATCACATGCCTACCATTGTGTTCCTTTCCTCAGTAATGTGGCAGTGGAGAGCTGTGCGGGAGCTGAAACCTCTCCCTCATTTGCAGTGGGAGCGGTTTTGGTACATGCACATGCCTGCTGCCGTGTCCCTTTTGTCAGGGCTGGAGCAGCAGGACATGCGGGTGCTGAGGGAAAAGGCATGCAGTCAAGTGAGGGAACACTTTCAGCACCTGCACCCTCACCACTGCTGCATCCCTGTTGCCTGCTACTGCTGTTGGTGTCTGGCAGCAGGGCTTCACGGATACCGTGTAAGGTTAAGAACCAGTGGACCCTCAGGTTAAGAATCACTAGGCTTTGGTCTAATCTAGCAGGGCTGCTCTTGGGTACTTAAGGTGTTTGGCTGCTGAGAAGTTCACAAAAAGCTCCTCTCCCACCCATCAGGGTGGCCAGTGGCTTCCATGTCAGGTGTGGTGACTCTGCTGTGGGTTTTATTACAGACTTTAAAAGGACTGTTAAAAGTGCTGAACCCTATTACCCAAGTAGGCATAGCACCTTCAGTAGCTTTTTGAAATATGAAGTAATATCTAAAGTGGATTCTTCACACCTTTGACAATGGAAGTCACCAGCTGTCCCTGCTCTCTCTCACAATGCCTACTACCCAAGGCTGCCAAATTATTTTGGAGCTTCAGGTAGGAAAACCCCTACATGCCTCTCCCGCTCCCTGGCAGTAAAAATGCAACAGTAATAAATTCATTAACTAATAATTTCCTCCTCTTTCATGATACTTAAAATCCAGCTGCCTGAAACAGCCACCTCATTGTACCTGATAGCTGGACTGGCCCTGTATGCTCAGGCCGCAGAAACGCAGCTTGGAAGTAACATGTGTGAAATAACGTTTGTTTGTAATGCATAACTTTTTGGATAAGATGAACAACATTTTTTGAAAATACGTATTACAATGACAGTATTAAAATATTCTTATTTGCAGTATGCGAGGTATTTATTTCCCATTTTGGAAATGTTGTTTTGGAGAGATATTTGGCTAAATGATTTTTAAAAAAATGAGGTAACAAGTAAATGAGAGCCAACGTGCTGTAGTGGTTTGAGTGTGGACTGTGACTCCAGAAACTAGGGTTTGAATCCCGACTCAGCCATGGTAGCTGACTAGGTGACCTTGGGCAAGTCACATTCTCTCGGTCTCAGAGGAGAGCAAAAGCAAACTCCCTCTGAACAAATCTTGCCAAGAAAACCCCATGAGAGGTTCGCCTTAGGATTGTCGTAAGTCAGAAACAACTTGAAGGTGCATCACCACCAGCAACAAAATATAACAAGTAATGCAGGGGTGGAAAAAATGTGGCTCTGGGGCCACATGTGGTCAGGAGAATACCTCTGCGAGCCTTTGACCTCTCTAGACCAGTCTTTCTCAACCTTTTTATACTTTGTAGGAACCCATAAGATAATTTTTAGGTTTCGAGGATTTGCTGCATAAAAAGTATTAATCTACAGTTAAAAAATGTTTATTGCAGTCGCTTATGGAACTCCTAGCAACCTCTTGTGGAACTGTGGGGTTCCAGAGAGCTGTGGTCGAGGAGCCCTGCTCTAGACTCATTAGACGGCCTTTCCCTGCCCCCTACCCCCCCCCAAATAGTGAATTGCTTCTCTTAGAAGCCCGTAGGAGTGGCAGTTCACCTTTTACATAAGCATTAGGTCCCCTCGAGCTGTTTAACACCAGAAACCCTCAGTTTTTGAAACCAGAAGAAGACTTTCAGGCAGATCCACTTATTTCCTTCCCCCTACCCTGATTTTGGAGCCCCCCCCTTTTTTTTTGGCAGTCTGGGCAGATCTGAGGTCTGAAGGGCAGAGGGTTGGTCCCTAGAGTCATAGTAGTTGCCTGCCCTTGGGCTATTAGAATTTAATCGGCTTTAGAATTTTTAAAAATGTTAGTGTAACACTTGAGGTAGAGGACTTCATAGGAAGTAACATAAAAATTACTTTTTTAAAATGGAATGAAACCCAAAACATTCAAAACTCTTCTGAAACTATCTTCAGCCTAGACTTCAGAGTTGTTTGCCAGGAAGAGCTTTGCTTCTTTGGGGCATCATTTTGCCCTCCTTTCCTGCCCATAGGAGACAAAAGAAATATCCAGAATATGAACATCATTGTGATTTTTACACGTATATTATTGAAGGCTAACTGACTGTGTTTTGTGAAACCAACAGTCTATTCATGACAGACACATATTTCAAGCAACCCAAGAAGCAACTGTATGTATGGACATCACGTGATGGCTAATACAGAAATCAAATAAACTATATAATCAGAAGAAGATGAAGAAGCTCCATTCTCTCTGCAAAAACAAGACAAGGAGCAGGTTGTGGCACAGACCATGAACTACTACTGATAGCAACTACTAATAGCAAAAGAGTAAAGCTAAAGAAGAACAGTAAACCAGTCATCATGTTGAAATACAACCTGAAGAACATTTCTATAGAATTTAAAGATAATGTAAAAAAATAGTTTGTACTATTAAGCCTAATTGATGAGGAGCCAAAAGAACTCTGGACTTGACATTATCAGGGAAGAATGCAAAAAGACGCTATCTGTAGTCGAAAAGAAAGAGAAGCTTCATTGGATAACAGATGACACTCTTCAAACAGTTAAGGACAGATGAGCAGCAAAAGTAAAAAGTGACAGAAATTAGAGTCAGAACCCTGAATGCAACTGTTCAACAGCTTGTGTGCAGGGACAAGGAGAACTACTTTCCTAATTAATGCAAAGGGATAGAAGAGGACAACAGAAAAGGAAGAACAAGAGACCTCTTCTACAAGATCTGAAAAATCAAGAGGAGATTTAAACCAAGATTGGAGATACTGTACCACCAACAGGAGAACACATTACATGACTAAGTACAATGGCCCTTTGAGTTTTGCAAGTGTTCGGGGCAAAAGTAAAAAACCATGAATAACCACCCTGCCCAAGTGAGCACTCCCCCTCCCATTCCCTTCCGGGGCTCCCCCCCACTCCCTTGCCTTTTGCCTGGGTGTGCTGCCTTCTTTCCCTGCATTCAGGCAAAAAAGGAAGTGAATGGGACAGAGCAGGGCTGCACATGGAGAAAGTGCATGTGTGCCTTCCCCCATTTGCTTGCCTTTTGTCCAGGTGTGTGAAAGGAAGGCACAGTGCACCTGGGCAAAAGGCAAGGGAATGGGAGGGCGAGAATGAGGGGGGGGTAAGTGAGTGCCTCGCAAATAATCAGATTCACAAAGTTCAAACCTGCAAATGTGGAGAGAGGACTGTAGAAATAAAAAGATGATGGAAACAGTGCGTGAAAGAACTCTGTAAAAGAAGTGAAAGGTTGAAAGATTCATTCAAGGAAGAACCCTATGAAGATGAACTACCAATTCTAGAAAGTGAAGTAAAAGCTGCACTCAGAGAAATAGATCACCAGGAAAGATGGCGTATCCATACAGCTGCTGCATTCTACAGAGGCAGAACCTACTCTAGTTCTAACTAAAATCTGTCAAAAAATAAGAAAAAAGAATTTCCCACGGATTGGAAAGGCTTAATATACATTCCAGTCCCCAAGAAAGGGGACACCAGGAATTGGGGTAACCATAGGATCATTGCATTACTTTTCCACGCAGGCAAACTCATGCTCAGAGTTCTACAGCAAAGACTTCTACCATATTGTTGTTGTTAACTGCCGTCAAGTCGACCCTGACTGATGGCGACCCTATGGATGAGAGAGAGCTCCAAGTCACCCTGGCCTCAACTGCCCTGCTCAGGTCTTGCAGATTCAGGGATATGTCTTCCTTGATTGAGTCTACCCATCTGTTCAGCAGTCTTCCTTTTTTCCTACTGCCGTCTGCCTTTCCAAGCATCATTGTCTTTTTTAGAGAGTTGTGTCTTCTCATGATATGCCAAAGTATGACAGCCTCAGTTTAGCTAACCATTATTTAAGTTCCATTGATTCAGCATGTCTACTGTAATGGGGACTGACAACTGCATTTCAACATGGAATGCTCTTCAACATCCCAGGGAAAGGCCAGGCAGGGAATCAAACCCTGTTCTCCAGGGCTGTACTCCAGTGCTCAAACCACTATACCATGCTGGCCAGGTGTCTAACCTCTGGCTGTCTTCATACCTTCCAACATTTCACAAATGAAACTGAGACACATGTGGCCAAGGAAGAGAATGTGGACAAGATGGCAAAAATTATTCATGAGAAAGAACAAGCTAGGAGTGGCTGCAGCCGATTGCTTTTGCCAGAGCTAACTGAGAAGGGCAAGATTCCACCCCTTCATCTCTTCTCCCTCTGTTGAGTTGACTTCAAACTACATTTCCACTTTGAACTAAATTTGCAGCAATTGAAGTATGCCAAAGACAAAGGAGGAAAGTGGAAAGAGGAGAAATTGGGACATTTTAAAGGCAGCTGAAAAAATGGGATGATAGAGGATTAATCAGGACTGTGCTTGCCAAAACAGGACAGTTGGAGGGTATGCATCTTGTCTTTTTTATTTATTTATTTAAATGATATGTAAGTCACTCTGAGACCCTTTCTAGCTATGGAGTTGGGGTGTACAGCGCTGTTAAAAAAATAATTAAAACAATCTTCCATTCAGCCTTGCAACTTAGCCTGCATGCCTCTTGCACAATGCCTCTCTTCTTTGCTTTCAAGGACATGAAGAGCCCAATGCGTCTGGGAGTTCAGCACTCTCTGCAGGCATGGACTCTGGTGAACCAGGGCCCCATTTCTGACCTCCTTGCTAATAGATGTAATTGGCCGAACATCTCAAAGCGGAGCGCCTCTGCTCCTTGCTACATTTCCCTCGATGTGCTCTCAGGGTTTTGGCACTGCTGTATTTATGTTCCGTTCACTTCCAGCACAGGGCTCTTTGCTGCTGCCAGTCTGTTAATTTTTAAACTGCCTGGAGCTACAGATCACGATGGGTGGCAGGGCTTTGCGGTTGCAGCACCAAACAGCTGGAATAAGTGACCTGTTCCATTGAAACAAAACCCCAGCGGCCTCTGGTTTCTTGAGGAGCCCTTAATCCATTCTCTTAAGACCTGTCAGCACAAGAGAGCCGTTGTTTTAAGCCTCCCCTTCCCTACTACTGTACGTAATCAGGCCTGGCCTGGTGCAGAGTGTCCCAAAATTGGCTTCTGGGCCACAGCAGGAGCACCTGGTTTGTAACCTGCCCTGGTATGGGCACCCAGAATGCCTCCCATGCAAGGGGCGTTTCCTCTCTCTCGGACATGATTCTGCAGTGGACTGTAAATTGAGACGTTATGTAAGCAGTGTATCTTGGAATGCACTTGCTTTTTTGAAATTCCATTCATTAATGAGCTTTTAATTGAAGGAATATGTATTTATGGAAGCAAGATACTTCGTAGGTTATAACTGTAGTCGGTTTGTCACTGGATAGCTAGGCTGTGAGCACATGAAACAGGGAAAGTCTCTCTCTCTCTCTCTCTCTCTCCCCCCCCTTCCCTCTCCAAGTATATGTACGTATGTTTGTGTGTGTGTGTGTGTGTGTGAGAGAGAGAGAGAGAGAGAAAGAGAGAGAGTGAGTGAGAGACAGAGAGAGAGAGATTGAGAAAGTGTGTCTGTGTCTGTGGTTCATTTAAACCATGGTTGTTTAAAAGCTAAAAGCAGATTATAATTCAAGATTAAAAGCAAGTATAAACACAGCACAATGAGCCTCATTCAGATCAACTATGTTAATGAATTATATACTTCAGGCATAGTACTAGTGATATGCTGCTTTTGGGAGTTCAGAGATCTTACACGTATGCATCTGATGAAGTGGGCTGCAGCCCATGGAATTGTACGTCATGATAAAAATGTGTAAACCTTTAAGATTTTGCAAAATTCTACTGCCTTCCCCTGGAAATTTTTGCACAGTAGTCTTATATTTTTACCTTATATTTAAAATGAGGGCTGGGGCTGAGAGAAGGTAGGCTACCCAAGGCTTTCTAGCAAATTCATGGGAGAGATGTGATTCTTGGATCATAGCTCAGTCCCTTCTCTAGTTAGACCATGTGTGTGCGTGTGCAATCTGCAGGCCATATTTGGCTCCTGAGCCCTACTTTTGTGGCCCGTGGAGAACTCCAGAGCCTCCTATTCCAAAATTTAAAAACCCCACCTTTTTGAAAATGCAGAAGTGATCTCTCTCTCTCCCTCTCCCTCTCCCTCTCCCTCTCTCTCTCTCTTTGTTGAAAATGGCCCCAAACATGCCAAAACTGCTTGCAAACATAGCAGCTTAATTTACCTTTCTCTAGAAGGCCCAAACACCCCAGAAATATTTCAAAAATGGCCAGAATTAGTGAAAAATGGCAGCTGGGAGTAATGTCATGTCACTTCTGGTAGGGTGGTGTCACAGAAAGAAAAATTGCCCCCCACAGTTCCCCATCCCTAGAGTAGGGTATGCCAGGAAAAGCGTAAGAACTTAAGAATTTCCGTGCTGGATCACCATTCACACTCAAAGAAGCCCATAGGCAGTTTGTACTAATATTCATTCATTAAAATACTTCTAATCTAAACATACGGGCTAGATATTTGCAGTCTAAATATTTCTATAGTGCCAGCATGGTATAGTGGTTTGAGCATTGGACCATGACACTGGAGACCTGGGTTTGAATCCCTACTCAGTCATGGAAACTCGCTGGATGACCTTGGGCAAGTTATACTCTCTTAGCCTCTGAGGAAGGCAAAGGCAAAAATCCTCTCTGAACAAATCTTGTCAAGAAAATACTGTGACAGATTTAGGGTTGCCATAGGTCAGAAATGACTTGGAGATTTAGGCTAAAAGAGTTGCAGAGATGTGTGATAGTGTGGTTAGACCTTTTCATCTGTTTAGTTTTTTTGTAGATTGCACCATGCATTTTTAAAAATAGCAGCCCTGCAGAGTAGTGAGACTAGTATTTCAGAGTTGTAGGTGGCAGCATCATAGTTCATAGGAATCCAGCACTTTGGTTTTCATTCCGTTAAATATTCCAGTGTGTAGTACAGATCTCTTACTGAACATTTCTTAATCTTGCCTCTCTAATGCAAATCTCATGTTCTCTTGCCTGGTTACCTCTAGTACTGTATCTGCTTTGAGGGTATAAATCTTCACTTTTTTTGTTTTTGCATGCAGGAATGAATAATTTCAACTGTTTTCTGCTCTGTGCATGAGATTGTAAGAGTTTCTGCAATTTATTTATTTATTTGCAGTTTACAACTTTTTGAGAAAAAATCATTTCTGGAAAAAAACATCATTTTTGCACGGAAAACAGTATTTGTGCAAAAGACAGGTTTTGGAAGAAAACCCTGTTTTTTTTTAAGTTTTTTTCCCAAAAATATCTGAAATGTGAGAAATTGTTGATCATTTTCTCACTTGGGTGCCTCAGTCAAAATACCTTTTCTCCTTGAGGAGGAAAAATATTATGAGTATCCTTTATATCCCTAATCTACACCAGTGTTAAATATACAGTGGGTCCTCAGTATCCACTACAGTTTGGTTCCAGAAACCCCCTGAGGTCCCATTATTTACAATTTTGTAATAAAATGTTGTAGTAAAATGTACAATGTTGTAGTAAAATGTTGTCTCTTATATAAAATGGCAAAACAAAGTTTCCTGTTTGGATTTTTTAAAAATATTTTCAAGCCATGTATGGTTGAATCTATGGGTACAGAATTTGTGGATATGGAGTGTGAACTGTAGTTAATGTTAACCAGAGTCTCTAGCTTAACTAGAATTTATGGCAGAAGAAATGGGGACCATTTTTCAACCTTGTTTCCCCACCAAGCTGCTTAACGTGGCTGGAAGTTACTTGTATCTCTTCAATTTTTTTGCTTTTGAGAGCATGTGGCAGCTTGGATGGGTGCAAAACTAGTGCATTGTACAACACTTTTTGAGCTGGTTGGGGGTGATTATCATTTGGATTTTTCTCAAAAAACCCCCCCAAAAAACACCCAGAGGTCTAGGGCCTTTAAGATCTATCCCAGTCTAAACTCACCATCACTTAATTGTGGTTGGTACCATTTACCCGTCCCATTGCTGACTTTTGGCTAATAGCTGAAGTCTCATCACTTCAGTTCTCTGGAGTGTAAGCTGAGACCTTAACATGAGTCAAACCAGAAATCCCATCCAGGGGAACATCCTGTTGCCCATAGTAGCCAAACAGGTGCCTCCCAGCTTGGCTGAAAGTATAGCAAGAAGATGACAACCCTTTTGTGGTGAGAGTCAGGAAAAAAATGCCCTTGCAGTTGGACTTCCATTCCTCACTAAGTGCTCTTAGACCTTTCTTCCTTCATGAATTTGTTTTTTTAATCAAATATTATTGTTAAAGGGCTCTGGGTCACGACAGGACAGAACAGAACAGTTACCTTGGAAAACCAATTGTAGTGCATCTTCTGGTTCTGTGGTAGTATCCACAGTAGCTTGTTTTCCGTTTGTTTTGTTGTTTTGCTTTTTGCATGTTGAGCAGCTAAGTTTTCCTTTTTCCTCCTCCTCTTTGATAGGGAAGAATGCATCTTCACCATCGACCCATCAACAGCCAAGGACCTTGATGATGCTTTGTCTTGCAAGTTGCTTCAGGACGGTATGATGTACTTCTTGTGTCATTTTAATGTCTTATTGTATGGATTTTTTTTTTTAAATAGTGGTTGCCATGCTTTCTGGAAATCTTTCTGGAAATCATCAAGGAAATAAATATTATGAGTGGAGCACTGAGTTGCTGCAGAAAATCTTATATTCATTCCTTAGCACCTCCTGTTAACGGGGTTCGGGCAGCAGGACTGGGAAATGTGTGGCCCTCCAGATATTGCTGCATTTCATTTCCCAGAATCCCTCGCCATTGGTTATTCTAGCAACGGCTGATAAGAATTGCAGTCCGATGACATCTGGAATGCTTGCGCATTCCCCAGACCTGGGCTGGATTAACCATTGAGCTGCTAAAGGGGATTCATATATAGGTACATGCATTGTCTCCTGCCATACTAAAATAACTGCTTACAGCTAAGTAAAGGGCCATGGCTCAGCAGTAGGACAAATGCTTTGCATGCCAAAGGTCTCAGGTTCAATCTTCATCTTCTCTGTGTAGGGTTGGGAAAGACCTCCTGCCTTAGCCCCTGGAGACCTGCTGCTGCTAGTTCATAGAGACAGTGTTCAGCTAGATGTTCTAATGGTCTAACTTGGTATGGGGCAGAGTCCTATGCAAATGCATGTGCTCTGGGCTAAATTCCAAGCAGCCATTGCTGGAATCTTAGTGAAGCAGCTGGAAAAGCTCTCTTCTTCTTTTCCACTGGGGGTTGAGTCACTTTCCAGTGATGGGAATGTCTTGAAATGAGGTAAATGGTGACTGTTTTGGTAATAAGCTAAAATGGGAACCCATCATTTTGTCCCGCCACTTCTGCATTGTTAGGAATCCTTAATGAAGGTACTTGACCTTTACTTTAGTAAAGATGGCACAGCTACAGAGTAAGTGGGAGGAGAGCTTTCTTTGAACCAAATGTTAATGGAAGAGCTGAGGCACTGATGCTGCCTGAATGAGACCTTGAATGCTCAGACCCAGGCTGTCTGGGGCTCTCCAAGTGGCGGATGGTTGACACAGGATTCAAGCCAAAGATAAGATATGATGCACACAGTTTCATTCTGATTTCATCTGCTTAAGGACCTCAGGTATCTGAGTGTCTTATCAGTTTGGGAGAGGGGTGAAGTCATTCCAAAATAACAGTTGCTGCATATTTGGGAACTTCCTGCTTAAGCAGCAGATTATAAATTTCTAAATTAAAAGAGATGGTGGGGAGTTTGATGGGGATCTGTGAGCTTCTTAGATATACTGAATGTTGGGAAGACACTTGAGGATAAAACCCAGGGGATGAAGGAGGGAGAGGAAACTGGAGATAGAGGAGCTTGCCTCAAACCCTAAAATGGGGATAGAGTCCTGTCTCAAGAGACTCAAGCATGGGCCATATCATCTTTCCCTATAAGTATCTGGGAGAGCGCTTTTGGTGTTTTAAAATCTCCTTTATAGATTTTTCTGGAGAGCAAAACAAGGAGGCTTCCAGAACCAGTAAGTCTCATTTTGAGAAAAAACATTTTGGTGAGTGGGGGTTAGTGGGGAGCACAATAGGAAAATGGGCCTGTAGGCCAATACGGATGATTCTCACCCCCTCCCCTGCAGACTTTATACAGGGCTGGAGGGAGGGTTAGACTTGGGGAATGAATACCCTGAGTTTAAAATCTTCTCTCAATACCATGTACAGTAGCATTTCAGGAGGTGGGAAAGTATATTAAAAGGGTCCCCTTCTAGGTTAACTCAAATGCTGAGAAGGGAGCAGGGATTAGGATATACTAAAGCAAGGCTCATTTGCGTGTGCTTATATTGAATAGCATTGTTAGAGAAGGAACTGGAACAAGGTGGGGTTTTTTTGTAGCCTAAAAAGAAGATCCTCATATGGAGGATGGAACAAGCTTGCTTTCTGCTGTTCCAGAGACTAGGACACAGAACAGTGGCTTTAAACTACAAGAAACGAGATTCCACTTACTGTCAGAACTTCCTGACAGTGTGAACAAGTTGACGGTGGAAAACAGCACCTCGGAGTCTGGTGGAGTCTCGTTCTTTGGCAGTTTGTAAACAAAGCCTGGATGGCCATCTGTTGGGAGTGCTTCAGTTGTGTATTCCAGCATGGTAGAATGAGGTTGGACTTGGTGGCCCTTCTGGTTTCTTCCAGCTCTATGATTCTATGAAATAGATTCAGTGTATGAGTCCATTTCCAAAGGAGTATAAATTATCATTGATGTCAAGACAGGATGCAGCTATGATGTGAATGAAATTGAATATGGAGGGTGTGGAGGACCCATGAGTGGATCACTGGTTATTTTTGGATTTCTCAGATTGAGGTCTGATGGTGAAGTCAATAGCCACTTCAGTGGCACCTTGTTCTAGAGATTGGCCTGTGTTTTGTCACTAGAAAAGGAGTGGTGACAGGACATTATGAAGATCAAAAGCAGGTTCCTGCATCTACGTAGTTAGGAATTTGTCTTAAATGTCAGACAGCTTTATGCCCACTCCTGAATTAAGCTTGCTGCTTTGTGTGTCTGTGACTGCTGGATATGACTGACATGATTAATTTAAAATGCAGTCTGTCCATGTGTTTCTACATTTCACTTTTAATTTGTCAAAACTTGATCAGGTCATATCTGAGCAAATTGCAGGCTGCAAGGTTGATTTGATTGACGAAGCCATCTACCCACGCTGTTGCTGCACATGTATTCATAAATTACAGGAATACCTTAAGAAGCTTTCAAGCTCTGTCTGTCCCCAGGTCTGCTGTCAGCCCTGACCACCACTGCCAATACAGTAGAAGTGGAAGCTTGCTAAAGATTGGAGACTGTGGGTATGAAAAAACAGCAGCAGTATGTGTGTATGTAAGTATAGACAGAGGAAGGCTGCTAAAACAGCATTGTTATTGTTGTTTGCCTTCAAGTCATTGCTGACTTATAGCAGTCCTAAAGTGAACCTTTCACGGGGTTTTCTGGGACTGAGAGTATGTAACATGCCCAAGTTCACCCGGTGGGTTTCCATGGCCAAGGAGGAAATTGAGCCTAACTCTCCAGGGTCATAGTCCAACAGTCAAAACACTAAAACACGCTGCTCTCATCTAGTAGTAATGAAAGATGACAGAGGCCAAAGTTTAAGCTATAAATACTAGTGCACAAGATTAGCGTTAAATAAGTGTTAAAAGAAACATGTACAGGAAATGGAAGAATAGTGAAACCACCAAAGAGGAATTCAAGCAAGTAGCCAGGAGATGTAGGGAGAAGGTCAGAAAAGCTAAAGCGCAGAATGAACTCAGGCTTGCCAGAGACATAAAAAACAATAAAAAGGGCTTTTTTAGATATGTCTGCAGCAAAAGGAAAAACAAGGAAATGATAGGATCACTGTGTGGAGAAGGTGACCAATTAATGACAGGGGGAAGAGAGAAGGCAGAACTACTCAATACCTTCTTTGCGTCAGTTTTCTCCCAGAAGGATAGAAGTACCCAACCTGGGGCATGGGGAGCAAGCGAGGAAGAGGGGGGAATTCCAGCACAGAATACGTAGAGAAGTAGTATAGGAATATCCGGCTAAACTAGATGAATTCAAGTCCCTAGGGCCAGATGAATTACATCCAAGGATATTAAAAGAGCTGGCAGAAGTCGTTTTTGAACCACTTGCAATAATCTTTGAGAACTCTTGGAGAAGAGGAGAAGCCCCAGGAGACTGGAAGAGAGCAACTGTCGTCCCCATCTTCAAGAAGGGGAAAAAAGAGGACCCTAATAATTATCGCCTGGTCAGCCTGACATCAATTCCAGGAAAGATCCTAGAGCAGATCATTAAACAGTCAGTTTGTAATTACTTAGAAAGCAATGCCGTAATCACTAAAAGCCAGCATGGTTTTTTCAGAAATAGGTCATGCAAGACTTATCTCTTTTTATGATAGGGTTACAGGCTTGATAGATGAAGGGAATGCTGTAGACATAGCATATCTTGACTTCAGTAAGACCTTTGACAAAGTTCCACATGACATTCTTGTAAAGAAGCTAGTAAAATGCGGGCTGGACAGGGCTACTGTTAGTTGAAGGTGTAATTGGTTGACCGACCGAACCCAAAGGCGCTCACCAATGACTGCTTTTTGTCCTACAAAGAAGTGACTAGTGGGGTGCCACAGGTTTCTGTCCTGAGCCCAGTGCTATTCAACATCTTCATCAGTGACTTGGATGAAGGAGTAGAGGGCATGCTGATCAAATTTGCAGATGATACCAAATCGGGAGGGGTTGCTAATACACCAGAGGACAGGATGAAATTTCAGTATTACCTTGACAGATTGGAGAGCTGGGCCAAAACTAACAAAATGAATTTCAACAGAGAGAAATGTAAGGTCTTGCACTTAGGCAGAAAAAGTGGAGGGCACAAATATAGGATAGGGGACACATGGCTGGATAGCAGTACATGTGAAAGGAATCTAGGAGTCTTCGTAGATCACAAGCTGAACATGAGTCAGCAGTGTGATGCGGCAGCCAAGAAAGCCAACGTGATTCTTGGTTGCATCAATAAGAGTATGGTGTCTAGATCGGGGGAGGTAATGGTACCACTCTGTTCTGCATTCGTTAGGCCTCATTTGGAATACTGTGTCCAGTTCTGGGCCCCTCAATTCAAGAAGGATGTGGACAAGCTGGAACATGTCCCGAGGAGGGCAACCAAAATGGTGAAGGGTCTGGAAGCCATGCCCTATGAAGAACGCCTTAGGGAGCTGTGTATGTTTAGTCTGCAGAAGAGAAGGTTAAGAGGGGACATGATAGCCATGTTTAAATATTTTAAGGGGTGTCATGTCGAGGAGGGAGCGGACTTGTTTTCTGCCGCTCCAGAGACTAGGACAAGGAGCAATGGATTCAAGCTGCAGGAAAGGAGATTCCACTTGAACCTCAGGAAGAACTTCCTGATGGTCAGGGCTGTCCGGCAGTGGAATCTACTGCCTCCGTGGAGTGTGGCGGAGTCTCCTTCTTTGGAGGTTTTTAAGCAGAGGCTGGATGGCCATCTGCTGGGAATGCTTTGATGTGGGTTCCTACATAGCAGGGGATTGGACTCGATGGCCCCTGTAGTCTCTTCCAACCCTATGATTCTATGATCCTGAATAACTTTCGTTCCTCTTATATATTGTTAAGTGACCTTATGAGTGAGATACTACCAAGAGGCGCTGCTCAGTTCTTCCAAAGTCAAGACAGGTGTGGCTTCCACCTGTACTGCTCTCTTTTTTCCTACTGCCTTCCTCCTTTCCCAGCATCATTATCTTTTCCAGTGAATCATGTCTTCTTGTGATATGTCCAAAGTACAACAATCTTATTGGTCATTTTAGTCTCTCGTGATTCATTTGCTCTTGGAGTCATTGATTTGTCATTTTTGACAGTCCATGATATCTGCAGAACTCTCTTCCAACAGGACATTTCAAATGAGCTGACTCCCCCCCCCCCCTTCAGCCTTAAGGAAAGGCAAGGAGTGCCTCATCCGTTGCAGTCCTGCCTGCTTCCTTGGGTCATTAGGAAGGCTGTTTGCGCAGTCCTCCATGCTCTCTGGATTCATCAGGCAGACACTCAAAAGTAGCATTTAATGTATTTGTACCTTCCCTCTGAAATAGTCTGCAGGTGTGATTAGAGCATAAACGAGTGATTGTGAGCTTTAGGTGTAGGTGACCAATCTTTCTTTTCACCCAAAGTTTCTAACACTTTCCTAAACTAATTCTTGTTGATCAGGCATGTTGCTTGTTGTTGTGCATATTTGTGAATGATTGTGTATATGTGTGTGCATGAATTATTATTTTTCTCCAAAAAATGGCCTCTAGGTAGCTTATATTAAGATTGAAAACTGACACTAAATTAATTAAAGAGCAAGTTAAAAATGTGGAAACAGAGATGAGTGGAATAAAGGTGAAGCAAACAGAGGACGAGACTCAGATTATGATGCAAGAATTACGCTATCGAGAAAGATGCCTTAAACTGAGGGGAGTCCCTGAGAGCGGTTCAGAAAATTTGTGTGAAAAAATTATACCGGTTTTGGCAGACTACATAGATGCTGAAGAAGAAAAGATGGAAGCAGACATAGACAGAATGTTCAGAGTTTCTTCTAGAGTGGCTAGAGAACGGAAATTACCAAGAGATATAATAATTATCTTTACAAGGACAGTGACCAGAGATAAAATATTACAGTGAAGCTACGATGCAATGTTGAAGATTGGTGATAAAGATACCAAAATTTTTAAAGACATACTGTATCAAATACTAAAGAAGAGACAAGATTATAAACCATTGGCAAGCCTTCTAGCTAAGAACCAGATCAATTACAGATGAGAGAAAATCGAGGGTATCTCTTTTACGTATAAGAAACAAAGATATAAGATAAATTCAATTCATAAAGCGAAAGAGGTGATTGAGAAATTGAAGAAAGATCTGCGGACAAAGGAAGAAGATGGACCTGAAGAACAAGGACAAGACACTATACTGGACAAGGAACAAAAACAAAAAAAAGGAGAAATAGCAGTTTCTGTTGAAGAAGATGGAAATGGGGAAGAGGAGCAGGAAATACTGGAAGAAGAAGAAGGCGACTTAGGAGGAGAAATTTAGAGGAAAAATCAAATAAACAATCATATAAATTAATATATTTCTGGCAAAATGGGGCTGAAGATATGCTCCTGGAATATTAAAGGATTTAACTCTGAATATAAAAGAAGACAAATTTTTCACTATTTGGAGAAACAAAATCTGGATATAACGTGTTTGCGGGAAGTTCGAATTAGGACTCAAGATTTGAAATATGTTCGTAATTTGAAACTGGGCAGTTGTTTCGCGGCTACGATTGATAAGAAAAAAAGGGGAGTTCTGATCTATGTGAATGCAAGGTTGGGCGCACAGGAAATATTTCATGATAAGAATGGATGTTTTTTGGGGATTGAAGTGACCACAAAACAAGATAAAATATTGGTGGTCGGGATTTATGCGCCAAATGGAGCTAAAGATGAATTTTTCCCCACAATACGTAAAGAAATACAGAAATATTTACGTGAAACAGGAAATTCAAATATTATTATAGTGGGAGATTTCAGCGGAGTCATAAATCCAAAATTTGACAGAATGACGCAAAAACTAGTACTGTGAAACAACGGAAAATTACCTAAGAGTTTCTTCAGTATGATTGATGACCTGAACTTGTTTGATGTTTGGAGATATAAAAATGGACAATTAGATGGTCACACATTTTACTCGGACAGACGTAAATCAATGTCAAGAATAGATATGATGTTGACAACTAAAGAATTATTGACTAAGACTACTAAAATAGACATTCTTCCTAACTTGTGTTCTGATCATAATCCATTACAATATGTATTAAATATTAAAGACAGGGAAAGATCTTGGAGATTGAATGAAGAGACATTGTATATTAAGATTGAACTAAAAAAATACAATGGGAGAAGAAAAAAGAAGCTCTCATATTAGAACACAGTAGGATTAAAACACTTTACTTACTAGCTCACATGTGTCAAACACAAGGCCCGTGGGCCAAATCCGGCCCGCCAGGCCATTTCGTGTGGCCCTCGCACCTCTCCTGCATCTGCGGCTCTCCCCACCACCACCTGGCAAGCCTGGGGGCAGAAAGGCATAGAGAGGGACTAGGGAGCAGAAAGTGCCACACTTTGGATATACTGACCAATTCTATTGGTACAGGGACAATAAACTACAATCAAATAGCCCCAAAATGTCCAAGAAAAAAAAGATGATGCAGAGGGAAGGCAATTTAAAAACCAGTAATATTCGAATGCAGAGGCAATTATTTAATATGATAAAAGAGTAGATACATTTATATAGCCTTACAGATACAACCGGCCCTTTGAGGGCAACCATCATGCTGATGTGGCCCAATGTGAAATTCAGTTTGACACCCCTGTACTAGCTGCTCTGAGCAGGGTAGAAATATTATAATAAATAAATCAGTAAAAACATGTATAAGGAAATAGAGCATCCCCTCAGTAAAAAGCTCTTTTCTCAGTAATCAGTTAGTTGGAAGAACTGGGGGCCAGCTGATCCTAGGGTGTTCCAGAGCCGGGGGTAGTAGCTACGGAGAAACTGTTCCCACCAGATTTGCCTCTGAGAGGGCAGCAGGTCCAAGTGAAGAGTCTGAGATCTTCTATTTTAGTTTATTACGTCCCAATTATGCCTTTGCATTTTCCACAGCAACTGGTAAGTTGTTCCATAAAGTGGCACAAAATAAAAGGCCAGAAAACAGCCAATGTCAGTATTGAAAGATCTGACCAGGAGGCCAAATCATGACACATTAAAAGTTGATTGGAACAGTGCTTCCTTTGTCAGATTCTGAAAAGTTGACAGGAAAGAGTTTGGATGGATCTGTGAAGAGAAGGAATCTTCAGATTTGACCACCACAGTTAAGGAAGCCCAATCGTTGACCTTCCAGTAACCCATTCAACTCAGGTGGCTTTAGGAAAATAGGGCAGAACCTGCCCCAGATAATCTCATTTGGAGCAAACTTACCCTGTTTGCTGGTGTGTAAGATTTACTTTTTTCTTGAAAAATACTGTTTGAAAATGGGGTGTGTCATATGCTTTTGCATCTTATACGCTGGCAAATACGGTATGTGGAAACATGCAGTTGTTCACATACTCCACATGCAAATTTCTTACGGTGTATTCATAGTTAAGCTCCTAAAATGTTTTTTTTTTCTCTTCCCATGATACTAGACAGAGTTGATTGTTGTTGTTTTTAAGTCTTCTCAAATCAACTTTAATGTATGGCTATCATAGGGTTTTCTTAGCAAGTTGTGTTCAGAGGAGGTTTGCCATTGCTTTCCTCTTAGGTGGAGAGAGTGTGACTTGCCAGAGGTCAGCCGGTGGGTTTCCTTGGGTGAATAGGGATTTAAACTCTTGTCTGCCCAGACTCATAGACCAACACTCAAACCACTATACCATTTTGGTTCTCCACTAGAGTTGATTAGACAGCCCATAATTCGGTTATGGAATTTGCTGCCATGAGTGCTATGGCATTATGCTATGGCCATTATGGGAAGAAGGTGCTTGGGTCAGATCCATCAGGAGTGTTCATATTGTTCCTATAATAGTCTCTGCTTTGTTAGCAAAAAAGGCAGTTCTCTTCTAAACTAAATATGAAGAAACAAACCCAGCTTCCACAATCCAAAGAAGGCATTTGATGTGGCAATGAAAAAAAAAAGCATCACATTGTATGCATATATAGCCAAAGGTTTTGGGGCTCAAAGAGGCACTTCAAGGATAGAGTCCTTGCCACCCTCTTGTCCAGAGCTCCCAAAAGGTAACTCTTTGGACTACAACTCCCAGATAGGAAGGGCCAGGTGATTCTGTTAGCTATAGTTTATAAAAGTACCCCCCATAAAGCTCTGCTTTTGTCTTGGAATGTTACTTGAGCAAAATACCCCTCCACTTTTGTGAGGGTTTGGGGCACAGAACCTTTGCTAAAGTAGAAGAAATGGGAATAACTCCCTCCCATGCTCCCCCTTCCATTACCTTGCCTTTGCCCCAGTGCATCTTTTACCTTCTCTGCGCCTGGCCAAAAGGCAAGGGAATGGACGCATGTCGTTCTCCATTCCCTTGCCTTTTGTGTGAGTACGCTTGCCTTCCTTCTCTGCCCCCTGGGCAAAAGGCAGGGGAATGGGAAGAGGAGAAGTGAGGGGCGGGGGAAGGCACATGCGCACCTCGTAAGTAGTCAGATTCACAAAGGTTAAACCCACGAATGCGTAGGGAGGACTGTACCTGCTTCACATCTGGTCCTTTTGGTCTTGCAACGTCTCTAAAGGCCAAGGAATATGCAACATGCATTAAATCAGCGGTGTTCGGTGCAGAGGTGCCAAGGAAGGGCTTGCTTACACCCTTTTGACCTGAAGGCCTTTCTTCCAGGAAAAGGATTAACATCCTTCACACCCAGAATGATTCTAATTTGTGAAGGCTGTTGGGTGCCACTTCCCATCTCAGTAAATTCAATGAGTATTAATTTCCTGGTAGAATTAGCCCTCTTGAATGGTGCATGGAATAGTAATAAAAACAGCTTGTGATGTGATTTGCCAGAAATTGTCTTTTCTCCCTTCATCTCTTTGGCTGAGAGCCTTGGCACTGAGTGGGGGCCTGTCACATCAGCCAAGTTCAGAAAGTTCTCGTGTTGTAAGTTCCATCCATTAGCAAGAAGGTCTTATTCTGGTTATCTGTGTGTGTGTGTGTGTAAGAGAGACAGGGGTGAGAAATCTGATCTTAACAGAAGCACCGTTGCCTCTTGGCTATAGCCTTCTGAACCGCTTGCCTGCGTGGGAGGTTTATGTTCTGAGCTTTATTGCCTTGTATTGGGAAAGAGGTCTGAGACCAGGCCAAGAACAAATCAGAGAGAAGGAGTGTATTTGCCGAGGAGAGGCCGGCATGCAACAGGTGGTACAAGCTAGAGAGATCTGGGTTGCTGTGAGGATGACACGGTGAGGATGACATGGAAGCAGAAAGACTATGGTCTAGTGTAAGAACACGGAGGAGATAAAGATGGTTTAAAGAACTGAACAGGGTACCACAGTTCGTGTTTATATTCTGGCTAAAATACAGAGTTCGGAATGGATTGGAGAGAAATCCATATATAAAAAGATGCTTGAGTCTCATTCACTGCTGACTAATTTGACGGAGTCATCCAGACTATTAGACTACAATTCTTTTTTATTACTTTATTTATACTCTGTCTTTCCCCTAGAGCTGGGACTCAAGGCAGCTCAAAAGTTTAAAAAAAGCTAAAACACATGTTGCTAGAAGCATATGACCATTGTGATTAAAATAGTATTAACTAGTCTATTGAATTAAAATCATTTAAAACACTGATTAAAAAATGAAGAATAAAAGTAGTATAAGACCTAAGAAAGCACTGTTCTTGTTTTAAAGAAAAACCGAAACAAAAACCAAAAACCCACTTTACCAAAGCCCACTGGAATGAAATGATGATCATCTTTCAATGAAAGGACAATAAGGAGGGAGACAGCCTAGCCTCTTGGAGAAGTGAGTTCCAAAAACTGGAAGTAGCTACATGATCTTGAGCTGCTGTGTGACACTAGCTGGTGCTCTCTAGTCCTACAGTTGGGTCATTCTGAAGGGCTCATAGTTGAGTGACACAGTACACATGCAACGAGAAGAAGGCTCTTGGTTCTGTCCCTGGCATCTCTGAAGTTGTCTTCATAATGCAGGCTAGCATTTCAGCTGGGTCAAATGCTGGCCTTTGAGAGCTGTATTACCCCTCAAGGCTCACCTCCTAAATCAAAGGCAGTATGCTTTTCTGTATTGTTTACTGGAGTGCTGGGGAGTGTGGGAGCGAGAGTACAGTGGCACTTTCATATTTCCAGATTTGGACTGGTAATATCCAGGAAAGTGTGTCTCTCTTTCCCAAACACAAGAGTCTTTCACTAGTAACTTTTTGTTTGAACTACAGAAGGAGAAGAGAGAGATGCTCGTGATCTAATTGTACAAGGTGGCTCTCTTGAAAATAAGGAACTAATTAGCACTACTGCTTTTTAATCTAGAAGGAGTATTTTAGGCCCATGAAGTTGTATCTCCTTGATCCTGTCTGTGACTTGCATCCACTGTTAGTCTATTTCTGCTAGGTTGTTTCTTGCTCATCACTTGTGTAGGAATTGATACTTACATTGTCCTGTCTGACTGTATGGAAGCAGGTAGTTTATCTGAAACAACCCATGTTGTGAGAAATACAGATTTATACAGTTGTGAGTGCCATGCATACAACCATAAAAACATAAGTTGGTGAAGTATTTATAGGGCAGAGATCTGGTTGAGTGTCCACTAGTTGGCTTGACTAACTGCAGGTACTGGGTGTTCTGCTGTATCTCCTGTACTGATAATATGCACCCCACTTCTGGGTTCATGGCACATTGCCTGGCATGCTGTCTGTTCCTCAGCTGGGTACTCTACCTGCCCCACATGCTGTCAAGCTGACTAGTGCATATGGAAATTCTTCTTCAGAGGCTTCACAACCCAGATCTGTCCTATGTGTAAATTATTTTTCAGGCTTAAGGTGCTGGCACATAAAGCTTGGAGCAACTGTGTACTTCTAGTTTTGCAATGGGCAGATTATCTCTGAAAGCCTCTTCATAATGGGATTTCAGAAGTCTGGATACCTAATTTATTAACTGCTGCAGACAAAGACGCATGTAATCTAGTAGGGCTTTCAATTTGGTAATGCACAGAGTTGAGACTTCCTCCTTGCAATTCAACACCTGCTTCAAAAGCTTCCAAAGCCTCATGGAAAACTTTGAAAGTGTGTCTTTTGAAGTCATGGGCTGCTCACCCCCCTTTCTTCGTCTGCTTGACAATTTTCCACTTTGTCACGTATGGGAGAAAGCCCTTCTGCTCACACACAGTGTGTGTGTGTGTTTGTATGTGAAAGCAAACACCTGTCTGGTGTTTCTGGGAACCATAGTCCAAAAAATAACTTTTCCAAACTCTGGGTTAGATGGGTCTTTTTGTCTAATCCAGTGTGACTTAACATTCTTATCTGAGTCGCCCTTGTGATAAATTTCACCTCAGGGTGGAGAAACATACTGCTTTGGTAAAAATGTATCTTCTAATTTCACATTCAGCAAGGCAAAGTGAGTGCAGAGGGTGGAGCATTTTTGCAGAAGAGAATCAGCATTCAGGAGGATAGGATGCTCAGCCCTTCCTGTATCCACTGATTCTCTTCTGTAAAGCTGTCCCCTGAGGGTATTTCCAGTCTGTACCCAGGTCATTTTTGGGCCTCTGGGCTTGGTTAGGGAAAGAAAGTAGGATAAAAATCATTTGGAGGCATTTAAAATGGGAGAATTGGGGGAAGTGGGAAGGACAGGGTCTAAATCTGCCCTCCCACTTGCTCTTTCTCCCATTGCAAATAACTTCCATCCCCCCCCCCCATCCTCTACATTAGAATTGGAATCTTGTATTTGCCTCATGACACATATTTTAGCATTGGTGCCCCCCGTCTGTATCTACATGCATACTTGTACATGAAAGTATCTCTGTAACTACCCTCAAATACAGATTTCGAAAGGTCCTGCTCTGCAGGGGTTGGGAAAAATGTGGCCACTGGCTGCATACTGCACCTAACCTCACTTTTGCAGTCCCCAAAGCTCTTTGGCAACCTTCTAAACTTGGAAAAAGAGTGGCACAATTTGGGGACCATTTTCTACCGCAGGCTGCCTCAAACCACACACAAATGCAGTGGCTTGCTTTTATCCATTGCTCCAGATCCCTCTTCCAGCATTTTTTGCCCAGGGTATTTTGGCTGAAAATGATAAGGGCATGCAATATGACATTGCTTCTCGTGCTCTGGGATATGCCTTTGGGAGGGTTGCTGGGGGGCGAAAATTAACCCCTACCCTCTTTGTGCAGTCGCCCACCCCTGTGTTGAAGAAAACATCAGCCTTCTCATTCTAAAAAGTATTGATCTTTAAGATGTGGCTCAGTTTTTTAATGTTTGGAGCAAAGCTCAGAATGGGGCCGGAACTCTTGAGCCATGAAGCTGAGAGACTACAAGGAAGAAGTGTGTTTTGTGATTGTTAGGTGGGAAGTAATCCCTAAAGAGCAGTGTATGGGTGACTTCTTATCTTTCCTACCTCGCTGGTCTTGCAAGTTGTTCCGGGAGATCCTGAAGTTCCAGGGACATTAGATTCTCTTTGGCGTGTGTTGCTATTGCTGTGTGCTTCATGTCAAGAATTGTGGGGCAGTGACAGGGGAATTTGAGGATAGGGAGGGAAATACTGAGTGGATGAAACAGGCCCGTCTTACTAGATGTTCCTCAGCTAAAACTAGCTGATAAGACACACATTTTTACTGCTGGTGGGAAACAAAGCTGTCAGCTCACACGCAGCAGCTTGGTGCTTCCAGAAACCCAGAGTATGCCCAGGCTACCACCCAAGGAAGGTTTGAAAAAAGCCAAAAAAAAAAAAAAGTCAGGGGCTGCTTCCTTGCACAATGGCTTGGCACCTTAGGGTAGAGGAGAAAGCATCTGTGGTTGTGAAATGAAGTATTCTGAGTGTAAGGAGTTACTGAAGTGCCAGCTTTCTACCTTCAAAATGCCAGAGCAGTTCAGGGGCCTAGCTTTGAGTATCTACACAATTTCCCGTGGCAGCCACAGAAGAGAGAGATAAATCTCTGCCTCAAGCCAGCTGAGGTACTTGGCGGGTGGGTGAACTAACTCAGCATCTTATGACTTGAGGGCTGGGATGCTTTCAGGAATGTTACCTGCCCCTAACAAGTATCACAGGGAGTGGGAAGGACTTACCACCAGATTAAACTTGTCCAAGACTGTGTGTGATTCTGAGCTTGAAAAATGAACTACATCTCCCAGAACATCCCTCCCCCAACAACATGGCATGTGTTGGGTAGATTATTCTTGGAGTTATAGTCCAAAAGGTAACTTTTGCAAGCTCTGGCAAGATTCTTAGTTCCATAGGATGGCAGCATGTGGGTGCAGAATTCAGTTTCCCTCAAATTTGTGTGACCCCAGGACTTTCTAGAGGTCTGTTTATTGTTAGAAGTTCTGTTCCACTGCCCTCAAAATGGAATTGCACTGAAATATCAACAATGGCATCTTAGGCCAACAAAGGATAGGTGGAAACAGAGACAGTGGCAGTGCAGTGATTGCAAGTAGGTATCTGGTGGTGGCTGGAAATTTAAAAGGCAACAGGTCTAGATCAGTGCTACGTTGAGATAAT
Source organism: Cyclura pinguis (assembly GCA_030412105.1). Lineage (NCBI taxonomy): Eukaryota > Metazoa > Chordata > Lepidosauria > Squamata > Iguanidae > Cyclura > Cyclura pinguis. The sequence continues at coordinate 6,848,166 of CM059601.1, forward strand.
CTCAGCTCCTCCCCATGACTTGCAAACCCAGACTCAGTGGCGCAAGATGCTAAAAGCTTCAGAATAAATTGAACAGGAGGAGAGTAATCATAGAAACCTGCTCAGCTTTGCTTAATTCATCAAGAGGTGGCACAATCTCACCCATCTTGGTACAAAATTCAGATTGCTTGTGTGCAAAACGTTCCACTCACACTCAGACACACTGCTGTGGAATGCAGGTCCACTGATATGGGCTTAAGCACACAGGGAATGACCAAAGAGGAATATAATTCCTATAACAATCTGAATGAGCCCACATAGAGTTTGAATAGATGTTCTGTGTTAGGAGTATGAAACCTAATTGTTGCATATCCTTTCCTTGCTACACAGAAAAGAACAGCAGGCTTTGGGGTTCTCACATTGTATTTCTTCCTTCAGGAAGCTGGCATAAGGCCCCGATTCCCATTATCCTTTTTCCCACCACACAAAAAGAAAGATCAGGGATTCATTCATCATCCTGCTTTACTGTTTGAGAAAGTCAATGGAGGTCCAAGTCTTTCTGTATACCTCATCTGGGCATCTGTTTCCTCACTGCCACACCACATTCCTTGAGAGACAAACTACAAGTAGTTTAAAAAATTAGTAGCTGTTTTAGCATGGGAATTGTGCTGCCCTCCAAATGTTGCTGGGACTGCAATATAAATTAAATAAATAAATAGAGATTCTGCAAACTGGAGTGCCACACGATTCATTTCTTTAATTATTTTATTCCTTTTTTTACTCAAAAATAAGCATAAGGGGAGCTGGGGCTTGGGGCTTTAACCCTTTGCTTGATACTATGCTCTTGACCTTTACACACACACACAAACAAACAAACAAACAAAACCCTCTTGGTTTTCTACCAAGCATTCTTCCCTCCCCTTAACTATAAATAGTGTTTTGTGTTGTTTTTTAAGTTGTTGCTATTGTTAGACAATTGAGATTCAGAAGACTTTGTTGATCTGCTGCAAATCACCAGAGCCAACAGACTAGAGTGTCTAAGGAACTATTGCATACAAACAGGGAGAAAATAGATTATTTTAAATAAATGAAATCCATAATTTGTGTACCCCTGGTGTTATTGAAACTACTTTTGAGCTATTGCAGCACAGATTTCTGTAAGATGTAATATATCTGATATTGGTTCTTATAGAATTGTTCAAATTGCATTCTTAGTTTCTCTTAGGGTGAGGAAAACAGTTGGTTAGGAGAAGGAATATGAATTTACCACCAGGGTGCTTTTCCTTCTCTTCTCATGCTATTCACATATTCTTAAAATGTCTTATTTTTCTGTTTCCTAGAGTGAACAGTTATTCGGAGTGCTGCGTTGGCACTTTTTTGCTGAGTGCTTGCAGATTGAGAGAACCTTCCTTTCTTCTTCCTGTTTTATTATTATTTTTTCAGTAATAAAGGAAAATGGAGTTCTCCAAGCTGTTTTTGTTCAGGGAGGTGAGATCATCAGTGGAGAAGTTGAAATCCCAGCTTGCTTTAAACTCTTTTCATAGATGTGTTGTATAAACCATTTCTCATCCAATCACTGCCCCGTTGGATTAGGGTTACCAGCAGCATCCTAGAATGGGATTAAACCCGTTCAGTCCTTTTCCAGATCTCAGCAAACTCTTTGTATAATCATGTGCAACATGGGGAGAAACTGTTCCAATGGATAGTTGCCATTTTTAATTCTGATCACTGAGAGTGTATCCACACTACACAATTATATTTGTTTCACACGCTTTAATTGGCTTGGATCCATACTGTAAAACCTTGACATTTGGCTTCTGAGAGATATTTAGAATTCTTTAGCAAATAGTGCTAATGTTGTAATTCAAGGGAGTGCACTAGAGAATTTTGAGTCCATCAGCAGACTACAGATCCCAGGATTCCATAGAATGGAACTGTAGCAGTTAAAGTGGAATCAAAGTGCTGTAGTTGTACAGTGTGAATGCACCCTGTGAGTTACACATGATATTGGAATTGATTAGGACTAAGCCAAAACAACTCAGTTGCTTTGGGTGGGGGCTATATTTTTGGCATAGCTTTGGGACCAATTCAGGGTTTTTTTTAGCAATTTCTGTACAAATGTTTGCCTTGCCCTGTTCATAGCCTGCTCTTGCTTTCTTTCATATGTCCTCAGGGATATCATTCTGTTCACTGTGTGGTCTTTGATTCCTTGATGTTACTCATGTGACTGTTCCAGAAAGTGTTGCTCTCATGCTCAATTTACTTTTCTGCAGTGATGTCATCACATGGCAAATGCGATGGATTTTGTGGAGCCATAATGTCCATTCTCTTTATTATGTGATGCCCGATTGGTTGGCATCACTTTTGTGACTCATTAGGGAAGGAAGAAGAAACAACTAACTGGAGAAGTAGCTGCAGATGAAAGAACTGATGCTAAATTTGTATTTCTACTCGTCTCTCCCAAATTGATGTTTTTGCCACAAAACCAAAAATGGGTGATAGGCCCATCCTGAGTAGAGTAAATGTGTGATGCTGTGCAGTCCATCTTTATTCTGTTTCAGAAATACTACAAATGAATGAAAAATCATTACTTTACTTTGCATTAACATATCAAATCTAACCCAGTTCCTGCCTAAAGTTTCCAGCCTAAAATTTAAACATTGGATTTAAACTTTAAAATTAAAAGCCTAAAGAGTTTTAGGTCTAGGTGTAATATATAGTAGCCAAGTCAGTTTTTGATATGTTGTTGCAGTGGAAGATAATTGTTCATTCATTTGCAGTATTCTGAAATTGCTTGTGATAGAAGAATTAATAGCAGAGAGCAGAGCTTTTAACCTCAAAAGTTTTAAGCCAGCTTTGGCCAGTGAAATCAGTGTAACAACCAGCTGCCTTGCGAGCATTGTTCTTTGGCTGTAACAGTGGTGGTGTTTTAATTCTAAGCAACATCTTTTTCTTGCATACACATTTCCGTCCTGTGTTCCACAAGCTGACCTTACGGCCATTGTGAACGTGTAGATGCTAGGAGGACAAGGTGAGAGATGGTTTGCCTGACTCTGTAGATGGCAAAAACATCAAGCTTGGTTTTCTCTTGTCAGGTAAAATGGAGAAACCTCTGGCCACTTGTTCTGGAAACGCTGATGCTTCCAAAAAAGTGTAGCTAGAAGATTTGCCAGAGCAGCACTCTTCTGTGTCCCATGTGAGGATGTGGGAAAGGGCTTTCTCAGCTGTGGCACCTCAGTTGTGGAGTGCCCTCCCTTTGCAGGCCCAGTTGGTGCCGGCATTGGCTTTGTTGTGGCAACACGTTAAAACGTGCCATTTTATAAAAGCCTTCAGAGCCCAGAGTGACATCATCCAATGTGTTTCCATATGTGATTGTAAGCTGTTTTAACTGTAGTATTTAAATTATTCAATGATTTAATATAGTTTTAGAATGTTTAAAAATCTTTTGTTTTAAAATCTTTATTTTCTTGCATTTTAAATTTCAGTAAAATGATTTTATTGCAAGCCATTCAGAGATGTGATATGGGGTGGATAGAAATACAGTAAATAAGTAAATACCAAACCATGGTTCCCACCTCTCTCAGCTGTTGTGGCTCTTGAATTGGTGACTTGGAAGACGCTGGGGACAGATTTACCCTATCAGTACCCCTTTTGTTGTTGCTAGTTGTTGTCAAGCCAACTTTGACTTATGCTGATTGTACATATGAGACGTCTCCAAGAGCCCCAGTATCAACTGCTCATCTCTTGCGAATTCAATGCCAGGACAACCTTGACTGAATCAATCCACTTATAATGTGGCCTTCCTCTTTTCCCACTGCCTAACATACAGCAGCTTCAGTTTGCTTATCTTTATTTCTAGTGAGGGTTCAGCCCTGATTTGCTCTTGGACCCTCGTATTTGTCTTTTTAGCTGTCAGTTGTATCCCTAGAGCTCTCTTCCAGCACCACATTTCAGATCAGTTGGTTTTCTTCGTGTCAGCATTTTTCACTGTCCAGCTGTCACGGCCATATATTGAAATTGGAAATACAATGACACGGATGATTATGACTTTGGTATCTGATAATACTACCATTAACTAGATCAAGCCAAAGGAATGAACCACAGGAATATTAGCTAAGAAATCCTTCTTGCACCAGCTGTCCAGAGCAGCTCAAGTAATGCTTCCTGACTGCTATAAAAGTTTCCCAGGTGTAAGTAGTAAGTAATGTGGCAACAGTACTCCGGACTACAGCCAAAGAAGTGGGTTTATATCCATGAAATCTCATGTTAAAATAAAAACCAGTTAGTCTTAAAGGTTCTGCCACACACCCCCTCCTTTTTTTTTTAATGCTGCAAGAGACTAGCACAGCTACTTCTTTGAAAACTACAGCTATAGGATAGAGTCTTTTCAGCTGCAGATTGTGCATTGTTCTTTCGTTTGGCCCTGATGTGCAACCTGAAGATGGGGCCTGAGCATAGTGTGATCACTGGTGGGGCTGCAGTGCCAGAGTCTGTATGACTGGCACTGATACAGAACCTACATTTGAATGTTGGCAGCAGCAGGAGAGGTAACTAAAAAGAGAGCCAAATGCCGGCATCCAGCTTTGTGTGATACCCTTCTTCTGCTCTGTTCAACATGGCCAAAGCTGCATCAACAGTGACTAAATCCACACAAGATTTTAAGAATATGCCCCCACTCCCGAGCAGGAAAGTACATTTAAATTTTAATTTAGGAAGGAAAGCCAAAGTACATCAGGTTAGCAATAGGTGGGCACTTCTGTGCGGTATCAACTGGAAAAGATTAGTGCCATAATGAAAAGAAAAATAGTACATTTAGACCATTCCCCTGGCCTTGGGTTTTTAGTAAGCAGGTGCTAGTATCGATCACATCTCAGCATGGTTTCAGTTTAAGCCCTTGTATGTATGTAATGCATGTACTAAATAGGGCTCCTTTCACAAGTTGAAGTGTGGAGAAGTAGAGGGAGGAGGCATTAGGCTGTCCTTTGCTTTCAGAACTGCAGATGGGAATCCTGAGTGTAATGAACTCAATTCAGCATGTTTTTGTTGGCGGCTTCCGTGTTTTATTATCTCATGTAACGGGATCTCTCTTGATTTGTCAACATTCTGGTGAGGACAGAAAGTTCATGGCTGTAAGAACGTGCATATCAGATTAGACGGCGATTAAAGCCATGATGTAATGACCGTCTCCTTTTCCTTCCATCAATATTTGCCCATTGGGGTCAGTGTATTGGAATATAGACTTCAAAAGGGGGTATAATTTCTTCTTCCCTTCTGCAACTGTTTGGCTCCTGTTGCTCGTAATATTAAAGCTGTTGGTCTAAGGCTTACCATCTAAGCAGTTTTAACCATGGCCTGTCAGTCTCTCTCCAAAGTAGCTTTCTCAGCCTGTGATAACAAGGTGACGTGATTGCGTAGGGTACTTTCTGGAGGTGAGCCGTTCGATCTTCATTCTTGGAGTTCATCCCTAGCGTTTGAAAGTGTTGTGGAATGTATCCTGAGCTGTGGGACTGGGGTTCCTTCTTTCCCCTCATATGCTTTGTTTTTATTCTCAGCAGGCCATTTCAGTGAGAATGAGGTTTTGGAGGCTTCGTCCAAAGGTCCACCACTTCCTTTCTTTTCTTAGGGCAATTGAATGAAAGAACGTGCTGCTTTTGTACAACTTCTATCATTGAAAAGGCCTTCGTGAATACATATGTGGCAGCTGAACTGGCCTAGCGTTTAGGCACCAGCGTATTCCCCCAAAAGTTCCAAGGGCCTTTGGGAGTCTGAAATATGGGATGTTATTGTTTTCATTTTTCTTTTATTCTTAAAAGGGCCCAAGCAACTTGCCATTACAATTTAAAACCTTTAAAAAACATCACACAACAAAATTAAGAACAGGGGGAAACAGTCTGTTAACAACAGATTCAGCTCAGTGCATTTAAAACTTTACATTTAAAATGCTCAGAATACATGCAGATCAAAAACATCTTAGCAGCCTACGTTAAACTAATGTAAGAAAGAACTATTCTGACTGCTTTGAAAAGAGTTTCCCAGTTGGGTTGCTACTCTGGAGAAGGCCCTCTTTAGTCTTTCCACAAGCCCAAGTTCTCTTGAATATGAATGTAAATAGAAAATAATATAAGATTTTTTTTTACTAAGTTTATTAAGGGTTACATACAAACAAAATGAAAAAAGAAACAGCTAATTACAACAATAAACACATAGAAAACTAACAAAAAGAAGGAAGAGAAAAAGACAAAGAAAATACTAAGTACTTCAAATAACTAGACACTAAAAAAAAGTAAAAATGGTTTCCAATTTTCCTAGTGCAGATGATAAGTAACTCTATAAAATAACTTATCTAGTTTCTAATACCACTCAAATGCTTTAACTGCTACTTTTCTAAATCTACAAATTGTTGAAACATACAGTTGGGACATTATACTCTTTTTCTTGCAAAAAACCTATTAAAGGTTCTCACTCCTTTGAAAAGATTATATATAAAAGATTGTGCTGTTATGTTTCCACTTTCCACATCGCGTGACCCAGGGATTTTTGTCATCAGTTTGGCTTTTGATGCATAAATCTCAGCTACCACATGTCTGTATGATGTGTGTGTATAGGAGTCATTTAGATTTATCTCTCAGACGCCTGTGTGATTTGGAGAAAGACTTGAAGTGTGGTACTCCAGATTTGTGTGATTATTTTATACATGAGAGAAAAGAATTAAAGGTGAGTGGGAAAATAATATTGAGTTTCACATACTTGTTCCTTCTGGAATTAAACCTAAGAGATTATTGTGTACCAAAGGTTTCTCAGGAAGGGGGTGAGGGGAGTCAGGTGGGATGTGAAGTGGCAGAACATTGGTGTTCTGGAAATGTACATAGAGAATCTTCTTCCATGGAAGGTACTCAGAAAGATGTATGCGAAGGATTTACAAAGCACTCTTGGACATCAAAGTTTGGCAGGACCATTGAATTAGCAGCCAATGTTATAATTGAACTATTGGCTTTTCAGCGTATAATCTCTTCTCCTTTTTTTGTCTTAATTTTTAGTAGATACATGTATGTATCTGTGTGTGTATTCTTTACCTTGTGAAAACTCCTTGTGTGTGTGTGTGTGTGTGTGTGTGTGTGTGTGTTCTTTACCTTGTGGATTCCTGTAGACCACAAGGATAGGGTAGTCGGGGTTTATATTCCTGTACCCCTCCTATCACCCAAAATTGGGATTTGTGACTTACTTGAAAGTGTGTAGTAGAGTTGGGGACTTACATTGGGCCTCTCTAAACTCCTCTGTGCATGAAAATGGTTCTGGCACTTTTGTATTCTGGGAATGGGGAGGAGAGATTAAAATCTGCAAGTGGGTCACTTAGCCGTTATTTCAACAAGAGAGGCTTCTGAGAGGGATGTCCAGAGGGCTGATTTTCCCACCACCACTGTGGATAGATGATCCATTTTTGTTTATTTGTTACATTGTGTATCCTGGGTTCCTATTTAAAAATGCCCAAGACATTGCTGTAGGTTTGCTGGGAGGACACATAGCTTTCTTGCGTTTCCTACCGTCATTCATGGTTTTTGGACTCTAGCTTTCTTGGCCAAGGAGACCATGCTTCCCAAGCCTTCTGCAGAGGTCCGTTTGGAGCTACCAGGCAGTATCTCTGGAAGTGGAGCTTCTTTTTCAAGATTTGGCAGCCTTCCCCTAACCAGGAGTAAATTTATCTGGAGGCTCTCTGGGGACTGGATTGTTCTAAGCCTGGGATTCCGAACACCCTGCTCTTGTCGTATGAGGGCTCCACTAGTACTATATGCAACGCAAGGTGGACCATTCTCATACCTGCTGTTCAAAAATGAATTGCCGTCAGTCAAGGTGTGCCCTGATGGTGTTTTGTTAAAGCAGCACTTGACTTTCACTAGAGGCGTTATGCCACTGCACTAAATTGGTGTGTGTGTGTGTGTGTGTGTGTGTGTGTACTTGTTGGAAATTGATCTCCCCCATCTCCACACGTAGGTAGGTTCTTGGAAAGTATGGGACTGAAGAGCTTGCCTTCTGTTTGCCGTTTTCTTATACAAATACCAAACTGGGTTCTTGTAGCATTGATGAGTTCACTATTCCAGCGTTTTACTCTAGACTGTATCAACAGAAGTATTATATCCAGTTCAAGAGAAGTAATAGTACTATATATTCTGCTTTGAGCAAACCTCATCTTGACAGTTGAGAAGCTGAGTCGCTCGCAGTAGAGTTCAGATAGATCAAGGTCAAATGCTGAATGTTTAATTTTTTGTATGCTGTCCCTCCCTATCTTGAAGGATCTCAGACTTTCTAAGTTTAATATATTTGTATGGTTCTGCTTTTGTTGTTGCTGCTGCTTTTCTCCAGGAGTGTTTGACAATCAACCTTCCTCTACCATTTCAGGTAACTTGGAAGTGGGCGTTCACATTGCAGATGTGAGTTATTTTGTGCTGGAAGGGACAGAACTGGACAAAGTAGCAAGCGAGAGAGCAACGAGCGTCTACCTTGTGCAGAAGGTGAGAATATGATTATTTCAACCCAACCAAACCAACCAACCAACCAAACAGTACCCAAGTAGGTAATATTTGTCTGGGCAGAAATGGGATGAGTGCTGGGGCCACCCCCAAAGCAGGATTTATTGTGGACCTTCGTGGCTTCTCTGCTTAAACTTTGTGCAGGATCCATATGAAGCCACCATCCATTTGAAATCCATTTTATTTTATTTTATTTTATCCCACTTTTCTTCCAAGATGGGATTCAGTCTTCTTTCATTTTCTCCAGACTGTTCTTGTCCTTCTCTCTTTCGCTCTTTTTTATCTTTATGTTTTATGATTTGACATTTTTTGACAGGATGGAGCAATAATTCCTACAGGTGAATGAAGGTCTTCCTTTTAAGAATAAATTTGAAGAATAAAATGTGTGAATTTGATACAAGCAGTGACCAGTTGGGAAGCTAAAACTAATACTACTCTACTGGCATTCAGTATAACTTTTAGAATCATAAGGTCCTACACTTAGGTAGAAAAAATGGAATACAGAAATATAGGATGGGGGACACGTGGCTGGATAGCAGTACGTGTGAAAGGGATCTAGGAGTCTTAATAGACCACAAGCTGAACATGAATCAGCAGTGTGATGCGGCAGCCAAGAAAGCCAGTGCAATTCTCGACTGCATCAATAGGAGTATGGTGTCTAGATCGAGGGAGGTACTGGTACCACTCTACTCTGCTTTGGTTAGACCTCATTTTGAATACTGTGTCCAGTTCTGGGCACCCCATGAAGGACATGGTCAAGCTGGAGCAAGTCCAGAGGAGGGCGACCAAAATGGTGAAGGGTCTGGAAGCCATGAAGCCCTATGAGGAGCGGCTTAGGGAGCTGGGGATGTTTAGTCTGCAGAAGAGAAGGTTAAGAGGGGACATGATAGCCATGTGTAAATATTTGAAGGGATGTCGTGTTGAGGAGGGAGTGGGCATGTTTTCTGCTGCTCCAGAGACTAGGACAAGGAGCAATGGATTCAAGCTGCAGGAAAGGAGATTCCACCTGAACCTGAGGAAGAACTTCCTGACGGTCAGGGCTGTCTGGCAGTGGAATCTGCTGCCTCCATGGAGCGTGGTGGAGTCTCCTTCTTTGGAGGTTTTTAAGCAGAGGCTGGATGGCTATCTGTCAGGAGTGCTTTGATGTGGGTTCCTGCATAGCAGGGGGTTGGACTCGATGGCCCCTGTGGTCTCTTTCAACTCTACATTTCTATGATTCTATGATTCTATAGAACTATAGAATCATAGAGCCGGAAGAGACCACAAGGGCCATCAAGTCCAACCCCCTTCTACACAATCAAAAGATACAATCAAAACGCTCCCTACAGATGGCCATCCAGCCTCTCTTTAAGAACCTCCAAAATGAAGTGTTTTTTTTTTTGCAGTAGGCAGCGTCTGTATATTTCTTTTTAGTTTTTAAAAGTGGCGCAGCTGTATTTTTTTAAAAAAATTAATGTAAACCTAAATGAAAGTGAAATAAATAACACCATACTTTCTATAGTTTCAAAGTGCAGTATGTAATCCTATTAAAGTTGAGGAAAGAAACCTACTCATCTCAGTGAATAACAGTGACCAGAAAGGCTTAACCTTCCCTGCAAACATTTTATTTTCAATTGTCTTTTTGATTTTTTATTTATTTTAGAAGTTTATATCCTGCCTTGTTTGTTGGAGGATCTCAGGGCAGGATACAGTAAAATCAATGGCCTTTGCTGCAAAGGATGTTGTGAATGTGTGCTTAGCTGTGATAGACTGAGCTGCCTGATCTGTCACTTTTCACTATATCTTAATAAAGAAAGTTGTGCTGGGGCATTGGTGTGGATGGAATATGGTGGAATGCATAGAAGATGTGCTTTATTCTCCAGTTGTGTAGTATATGCGCTGGTGGTGGAGATGGTGGTGGGGAAGTTCTGCTTAGCTGTTCTGGTTAATAGCCACAGGCAGACCAATTCTCTGTGAATTTGTGTAATTCTTATTTGAAATTGTTGATGCTCAGTGGGATGCCCACATTTTCAGTATGCATTATGTTAAGCAGTAGTTTCTTCAGTCTCTCCTGAACCCACTGCCAAACAATTTCATTTAGTGCATCATGCTGTGATGCAGAACTCTTTGCTTTTTCTGCTAAACTCTGAGGCTCCTTGTGATGTGCAGCCTTCCCCAACCTGAGGCTTGCCAGATGTGTTCAGTATTGCCCACAGCATTAATTCAGCCTCATCTACAGTACTAATTCAGCATTATCTACTCTTATTGGCAGTCTCTCTTCAGGGTTTAGACAGAGATCTTTCCCCTCATCTGCAACCTAAACCTTTTAACCAAAGATGCTACAGATTGTTCCAAGTACCTTGTGCATGCAAAATAGGCATGTAAGCTTAAGTTAGGGCCACCCCCCCTAAAGTTTTATCCCCATCTTCCCTAATGAACCCATGCCATTGGAGGATTGAACCCTGCCGTTGGGGGATTGAACCCAAGGAATACTCAAGAAGTATAACCCTAGACTGTGCATAGGCCGTATGGACTACAGTTCCCATCACACTTACACTTGGCTATGCTGGTGGGAGCGGATGGAAATTATAATCCAAAACATATGGTGATCATCGAATTGGGGACGGCTTAATTTTTGAAGAAGTACCAGAGTTTTTACTACTTTTGCTGCAACAGTCTAACATGGTAGATCTTCCGCTTAGGTAGCTTTTGCTCCTTGTTGATTTTATGCTTTGTGCCCTCGGTCTATTTGGCACTATGTAGAGTAAGCTAAGCAATGTCTAGGTCCCTACCAGCAAGGACCATACAGTCTAAACACAAACTATAAGGTAGTAGCTGAAAGGAACTTGTGGTTAAACCTGTGTAATAGAATCCTTGAGTTGAAGAACTCCCGTTGTCAATTCCTTTGTTTTCCTTCTTGTCCAAAACAACCTTTGGACAGCAGGGAGGGCAGTTTGTTGGGTCAAGAAGCAACAGTTCTCCATCATGATTCTTTAGGAGAAAAACACTTAACCTGAATGCTCAGGCCAAAGTACGAAAGTGGCAAATAATCAGCCAAAAACCAAAACAAAAAAAGTGCCTCTACAAAGGTGATTTTAAGGTGGAGGGCGGAGTATGCTTGTGCTTCTGTGCATGTCTCTATTCTGACCCCTGAATACGTTTACAGAGAAAATTAGATGGGGAAAGCAGCCTTGGAGAAAATTAGGTTTGACAACTGTAGCATTGCAGCGCTGGCTTCTCTAGGGCTGAATGTTGCCTGTGTGTATGAAGGTGGATGGGAATTCTCCCCACAAGGAAATCAAATAGCACAGCGGAACTAATTCTGTTGAACTGCCTGCCTGGGAGAGAAGGGGTAGTTGTGCAAAAGGCTAATGGTTTGTTTTGAGAAAGTGCAAGTCTTAAAAATGAGTGTATCAGATTCTACAAAGCAGGCAAATCTAAACAGTTTTCTTCCTTCTGGCACGTCCCTGTGTGTTGTTTTAGGTGTGAAGTAGTTTGAGTGGGGAAGGTCAGCCATAAATCCCTATAATATTTTACTGGTCCTCTTCCCTACCCGCACCCCCTTCTTCATCATCATGGAGATCAAAGATTGGAACTGGAAGCCAATTGACATGTTGAGTCCAAGGGCCTTGAGACGTTGACTCCTGACACCAGCAGGTTGTCAGGGTGTTGATATTTTGATAACGTCAAGCTGGATAATAAAGAGGTGATCGAAGTCTGAATTCATGGAAGTGTTGATACCAAAAAAAAAAGGGGGGGGGAGGGAATGCTTGAGCAGAGACTCTTGGCTCATAAACAAATTGCCTGTTTCCTTTGAGTGTCTTTCAGTGTACGAGGCCACCCGGTGATTAAGCCTCCCACATCCCCTCCCTGAATCAAGGGGAGGGTGCAAACCCATGGATGCCATCAGGCTGCTAGCATGGGTCCATCTTTACTGAAAGGCCAGAGGTGGAGGGCACCTTCTTGGGAGCCGAAATGAGCCCCAGACTGAGTTCAGAAGTGGGCAGGTTGCCAGGGTGAGCAATGGGAACAGGATTTACTGGGGCGGGGGAGAAACCTTGGATTTTATTTTTCCATGAGAAGTCTTCAGTTCTTTGGCTTTGCTCTGTTCCTTCAGGCCTCCCTACCGTGATTCCCACTCATGGTGTACCTTCCTTGGCTGGCCTCACCATGTCCTACCATATGCCTCAGTTCCTGCAGCCGCCTCTGATTAAGTTTCCTAACCCAGACTCCTCTAAAGACTGGAAGCATAACAGTTCAAGGGGGAGAAACTCAGGGAGATGAAGTGTTGTGGGGAAGCAGGGGAATTCGGTATGTAGCTTTGAACAGAGAAGTCCAGAGTTCAGGTCTGCTCAGCCCTGGAGCAAACTGTGTGGCCTTCGGAAGGTCAGGACGTCTCAGTGTAGGCTACCTGAGAGGGTGACTCGTAAGAGTATAAGATGAGGCTTCGTTTACAGTATGTTGCAGTCCCTCACAGAAAGGGTACAAAAGAAGTCGAGTGAAAGGGTCACTGGAAGCTAGTAGCTAAAATGTTTGTGGGTCAGTTCAAAATCACAGCATGTGAAATCGGCATAGCTTTTTAGTTCTTTAGGTGCGTGTCTCCTAAGCCTTCTCCCTCTTAAGATTCTTTTGTCTTGTTATTCCAACCTCCACTTGTCAGGAGGATGCACCTCTTCCTGACTAGAGGCAGAAAAAAATTTGTCTTTTTTCTTTATATAAATTTTTTTTTCAAGCACAGATTTTCAACTTGTGAAGTCTGCATTAAAATTCACAAATTTTCACATATTTTCCTGCACACAAAAATTCATACACATCACCTCCCAACATATATGTTTTCAAACAGTACCCTTAATGCACACATTTTAGCACAGCTATTGCTAATTCACACATTTCTGTAAGCATTTTTTGATCTGACAACTCATTGCAAAATTCACAAGTTATGTGATGTGACAGGCCATACAGGATTCAGCGATGCTCTTTTCTTAATGCTCTAGCCTTTTGTGCCATTTTATGTCAGTTGAAGTTTCCAAGCCTCATTCTAGGGCAACGTAGACCACATTACAGTAGTCTTAATGTGGAAGTCAAGATGTAAATTACTGTGGCAGGGCCTGATTTCGTCGGAAAGGTCCATGGCGAAGCGACAGGTGTTCCATGTTGCTGGTGCCACTGTGCATCTAACTAGAGCTCCACATCAAGTAGCATGCACAGGCTGCAAATTGGATCCTTCAGGAATGGGTTGGGAAAACTGGGGCCATGGGGCCCCATGCAGCTCCTCAATCTATTTTAGTTGTTCTTGACCCCTCCAGATGTTTCTGGCAGCAGGAGGAGGAGGAATGGACAAATGAACAATTGAATTGTCACTCTGGGAAACCAATAGAAGTAGCAATTCACCTTTATAGTTTGCAAGAGGTACTGCACTGGTCAAGAGCGAAAAATACCTGCTCTTCAAAACCAGATGTGGACTTCCAGCAACTTCTAGCAATTTTTTTGGACATCCAGCAACTTCCAGCAATGTGGACTTCCAACAATTTTTTTGGGGGGGGGAATCACTTTTTTGGCTGTACATGTGTCACTCAGAACTTCCCAAAGGCAGAAAATTGGTCTCTGGATCCACTACAGATGCCTACCCCAGGTTTGGTGACTGTGCAGCCCCACTCCACCCACTAACTCCATGGTCCATGCACTAACAGTATTTCTGTCTTGCCCAGATGGAACTTCAGCGTACTTAGTCCTATCCACCATTTTGCAACTTACTCTTACTGATTCAGGATTTTACTGCCTCCCTGAGATCATATATACAAGGACTGGGTGTCATCTGCATACTGATGGTTCTGTAGCACAGATCTCCCCATGACTTCACCCAGCAGCTTCATGTAGATGTTCAGAAGCAGAGAGAACAAGCTTGCAAGGGTGCTCTTCCACCACTAGGCAAGGGTGCTCTTCCACCTCTACAGATGGAATGAACACAGACATCCCATGCTGTCACAGGAATTCAGATTGTGGGTGTTGTCGGTTTGCAAGTGATTATCAGGCCATGACCAGTTTTGGATGTCTTTTATTTGTATAATCAGTCCATCAACACCAGGGCAGGAAAGTGAGTGATAGCAGAAAGAGCAGTGGAAAAGAGTTTTTATTCTGAAGTCCCCCTAGAAGCAGAGGTTCAGAAGAAGTAGGGAGAATTCTGAGGAATAGACTGAACTCTTGTGATATACATCGCTCTATAAAGGACATCCACAAGTGCAAGAGAGATTTGGAATGTTACCTTCTAATTGTATAGGTAGGATTCTCCAAGTTGAATTCAGGAAGAAGTATTAACAATATTCATGGTTTCTGTTTCCTTTCTATTTTCACCCCTTAAACTCACTTTAAAAACTAATAATTTTGAAAACAATTTTGAAAACAAACACAACCTATTTATCATTTAACTGTTTTATCCTGACCTCATTCATCCTTACTGATCAATGTAATAGGCGATATCCTCCCTGAATCTAGAATCTTGGTGACCATAGTACCTGACTCTCCCAGAGGTGTGTCCTAGGTGGAGAGCTAACGTTTGTTAATGGACATAGTATAAAATACCCTTTTTTCCTTGGGGGGTGGTGGTGGTCGTTAGTGTATAACATGTAGTTTTATTCATCATATCAGCTACCACAGCACACTCAGCTATACATCTGGCAGAATGGAGGCATGTGAGACTTTGGCTTTGATACTTTGACTAAGCCCAAAGTGGAATAAAAATGAGAATGAAGAGAAGATGCATTGACTGCAAATCTACCATACATAGTTGTGTATGTTGACCTTATGTATAAGTTGAGGCAGGTTTCAGGGGCAAAATTGCAGAGTTTGATATCAGCTGTGGGCCAGTTGAGGGCTATTCCATGGAGAGGGGAAAACACCAGCACCACTTCAGGAGGCCAGACTCCCTGTCCACTACTGCTGCCATATTCCAACCCAGGTATTCGAAAAGGCCTTTTGTCACTCTACTCAGAGAAGGGAATTAAAAAAAAAAGGTACACTATTAATTCTTGTCTGGAAAAAACCCATCCCCATCCCTGGGTTGAGTGGCAAAAGGCGAGATCTTGATCTGTCCCAGGAGAACCTAAAAGGAGCACCAACCCCATCTATTCTCTTGGTGCTCCTTTGAGGAAAAGTGCCAAAGAGCTGCCATCATCCAGGCATCCAAAAAGGTCAGATGTAGCACGGCGGCAGTGAGAATAGAGGGTGTTGGTGCTTCTTTTAGGTTGTCCCAGGATGGACTAAGCTCTTGCCTTTTGCCACTCCACTCAGAAAAGAAGGTGGTTTTCCCCCTCCTTTTTTTTTCCAATATGCGTTCGGGTACAATAATTACATTGACCCATGGATAAGTCAACCCAGGTTTTTTGGACTAATTTTTTGACTAAAATTTCTAGACTTATACATGAGTATATACAGTAGTCACATTTTGGCTGCCTTGATTGTTGTTTGTGGCTAGAAGGTGGAAAGGTGAGTATACTGTACATTAAATAAATAATGAACAGAATACTTATGACAGGAATGGAAAATTGTGAGTATTCACCCTTCAGGTACTTTCCTCTTCCCCCATCTTAGGGTCAGTTACAGTTAAAGTTCCAGTGGCAGTCAAGAAGGTCACCCACTATAAATGGTGCTGCCAGATTGATGCAGCTACCTCTGTGCTCAGACTGGTTTTTGGGCCACATTCTCCGTGAAGAGTGTCCCGGGGACATTAAAGAGAGAGAGGGAGAGTGTTGAATGGCATGCCACAGGTGCTGCAAAATGCTAAGAATTTTTGTTTATTTGTGTATCTAAAATAAACTTTTTTAAAATTTGTGTGTCATACTGCCCTTCAGTTTGAAACAGGGCTTCCAGAGCAGCTGTGTAGTTCAAATAAAGAAAGATGCAGAATGTACAAAGTGATCACTGAAATGGCTTAAAACCTTAATGGTGATAAACAGATTAAAAGCTTAGATACACTAAAAGGAAGGGCTTGTATACTCTAAAGGCACCAGATCCCACCTGATCTTGAATGCTAAGCAGGGTCAGCCCTGGTTAGTACTTGGATGGGAGACTGCCAAGGAATATCAAGTGCTGTATGCTGTATGTATATTTGAGAGGAAGGAACTGGGAAAACCACCTCTGAGTATTAGCCGAAGAAAAGCCTATGAGATACCATAAATCGACAGGTACCTTAAAGGTGCCCACACGAATGCACGTGCGTGTAGTAGTAGTGCATGTCTTGGGTGGCCAATGTAAGGTTGAGCTCTGCTGGAGGCTCTGGGCATGTTCTGTAAATGGTGAGACACTGCCGTAAAAGTCATTTTCACCTATTCAGTGTGCTGTAGTGGTTTGTGTGTTGGACTAGAACACTGTGAGACCAGGGTTTGGATCCCTGTTCAGCCATGGAAACCCACTGAGTGACCTTGGACAAGTCACACTCTCTCAGCCTCAGTGGAAGGCAAAGGCAAACCCTCCTGAACAAATTTTGCCAGGAAAAAACCCTGATAGCTTCTCTTTAAGGTTGCCATAAGTCAGAAATGACTTGAAGGCACACAGCAAGATCAGCCTCTGAAATTAGAGGCATTTAGATCTTCTGAAGATGGTCCCAGCTTTTGGGTAGCCTTTTAAACAAGTTAACTCTGTCTTGCCCTTTGTCACCCTCCTTTCTTTAACAGGTGATTTTTGCTCTGTGACAGTTGCTTTCCCATCAGCGTCCTTAACTTTGCTGCTTGTTCCATGTGGCTTGTGACTTGCTAAGCATGATACTGGAATATTTCATAGCTAGATCAGCTTGCTTGACTGGCAGCAAACTTTTCTTGCACTCTCCCCGTTTTCCAAAGGGCGCTGCCCCTTCTGGAATGGATAACCTCACGTTGCTGGGCCGAGGCATGGTCAGGCTCACGTAGGACAGCGGTGAATTATGGGCCGCCTCCTATTGTCAACATGCGCTCTCGCCATTGGAATAACACAGCTGGCGGCCCTTTGTGTTGAGAGGAATGGCTTATCGGACCCTGTTGCCCTCCTGACCTTCCAGTTCAGTCAGCCTTGCTGATTCTTATGGAAAGAGATTTCTTTCCTGGTCGGAGACTTGACAGCCAGCCTCGCTGTCCCATACTCTGCCAGGCCATTCGATTGGATTTATGAGCAGGGATCGGGTGCCAAGCCACGAACGTGATTAAATATTTTAAGAGCCTTCAGGCTCTGCATGTGGATAGAAAATGTTTGCTTTCTGAAAGTTATACAGTACCTCTTTTCTTCTGTTTTTGTTTTTGTTGTTTCAGGAGGGGTTTTGGAGCTGTCATTTTAGAACCTATTAGCTCTTGGAGAATGATTAGAGATAAAGGGGACATTAACTTCAGAAGAAGAAATCTGTGGCTTGTGATAGGTTTGTGTATTGTTCAGTATAAATACAGTGGTCTGCTCCTCAGAATGATGTGGGAATCTGGTGAGGAGAAACGTAACTATCACCTGTGCTTACCAAAAGAATTTCCCCTCAGTCAATGCTTCATTAGCTGTCCGATGTAGGGGAGTGGCAGGGGTTTTCTTCCCAGCATGCCAGGGACTGGCATTGTATTTGTGCCCATTGATTACAACTGTTTCTTTCTCTCCTCACTGTGGACCAGCAGTGCTGCTTGATGTAGCACTGCCCTAAGTTTGAAGACAGTTGGGGTGGATAAAGCTCAGCCTGGCATCATTTCTGGCTCCCAAGATTGCTTTTGTAGCCCTTGACCCTTCAGGGCTCTCTAGACCACTCTCCATAAAAATAAAAGGGTGAATTGTATCTTTCGGAAACCTCTTGGAGTGCCAGTTCATCCTTTGACTTTCAACCACTACTGGGCTTGTTTTGTTTTTTTTAATGCGGGGGGGGGGACATTTTTGACAGTCCAGAGGGTATGGTCATATGAAAATTGGACTGCCATATTTCCTCCAATATACCCCATCACCAAAATACAGCTTGAAAGCCAAAATTCACACACACACACACACACACACACACACACACACACACAGCAGTGGTGGAAATTCATATTGAGAACAATCTGCCAGATGAAGACTTGGTAAGAAGTGTTATGTCTTACATTCTTTCTGAAACCCTTCTCTTCAAGCAAGAGACTGCATATTTAAGTGGCAATGGTAAATGACTATAGCAAATGAGTTGGGTGTGGTGTGGTGGAGAGCAATTAGAGTGTTATTGCTCGGTGTAGTGTCCAGCAGTCCACCTCATAACTAACCAACAGAGAGGCGATTATTGCATGGGAATGGCTGTTAATCGTTGTGGCTGCTAGATCCGTAGTGTCTGTCCGGTGCTGTACGTCTGCAGGTGTGATCTCAGTTGCACTGCTAGGACTAATTGTCGTTAAGTAATTAATGAATAAATGCTAAAATCCGTCTACCCACCATGTGATTTAAAAATGCCACTTGTTTTTTTTTTTAAATAGGTATTTGTTCTTTCTTTCTCTTGTTGTTGTTGTGTGCCTTCAAGTTGTTTCTGACTTATGGTGACCCTAAAGCGAACCTATCACGGGGTTTTCTGGGGCTGAGAGGGTGCGATGCACCCAGGATCACCCAGTAGGTTTCCATGGCCCAATGTGGAATTGAACCCTGGTCTCCGGGGCCACAGTCTAACGTTCAAACCACTACAGCGTACTGCCTTTCCCACTGCTGGCTCTCCCACCCGTCTCTCACTGATACCCAAACACTGGTACCATTTGCTTTGTGGCAGGGGAGATCACAGTTGCTTTCTGTCACAGAAATAAGAAAAAGTAATAAAAATAATAATGATGTTTTGATTCTGTGAGCAATTTTTAATGAGCATTGCTGACCAAGGCCTGGCCAGCTTGACTCTTTGCATTTCTTAGAGGCATTTTGATTCTCCATGCTGGGCTGTTACGACTATTCTCAATGAAGACTGCTATACTCAATAAATATCACACCTTTTAAAACGTGACCTGAAGTTACTGACCACCACCACATTTCCTGGCAATAACTGCCTCAGTTAATTATGTGTCGCAGGCGTAGAAGTACTTCCTGTTGGCTATCGGAGATGTCAAGTGGGAAGCTGGAAGATTTTCCCAGGGAAAGCGGATCCATTTTTACATGTGACCCTTTGCCTCGCAGGTGATCCCCATGCTTCCCAAACTACTTTGCGAGGAGCTGTGCAGTCTCAATCCCATGACAGACCGACTCACCTTCTCTGTCGTATGGAAGCTGACTCCTGAAGGCAAGGTAAGCAGCAGCCTCAGTGGCCCAACATTTTTCTTTGGTTGGTGTGTTGAGATAAGCACTGACCCACCAGCTAAGCAAAATACCAAATATGTAGGAATGAGATGGTCGCGTCTGTCTCAGAGGGGATATGGTGAATCTCAGGGTTCCCATTTAGAAAGCAAAATAGTTCATGGGAAACTATACGTTTCCCATGATCCAGTGATCCAGCCACTTTCTGGATCAGTCTGAGTCAAGCCTCCCACTTCCCACAGTGGCAATCAGCTACTGTGAGGAAGACCATAACCTCACCCCCTTGATGCCTTCTCCTGGTGACTGTTATTTAAAGTTATATACCAGGGTGTGTAGTACTTGCTCCATCATCTGCATGGTCCCAATTGATTTTGGCAGCTTCTGGATCACCACATCAGTACCACTGACAACTGCCAGGAAAACACACACACACACATACACACACACACACAGAGAGAGAGAGAGAGAGAGAATTGCATTCTTGGAAGACACCAGGAGCGGCAGTTCTCCCTTAAAGTGAGGCACCTGCTCCTCATTTCACCATGAAGTGGGTTTGTAAAAATACGTTTCCTTTTAAATACAGGAATGAACTTCTAATTTCTACTGTTTTTTATTTTTAAACAACAACTTTTGGAGAGGGTGGGGTATAGCCCGCATCAGATTCCAAGTGAGCCCACACGATCCCCTGATTTTCCAAAGTTGTCCGGTCATGGTATACACCTTCTGAACATAGTGATTTCATTCAGCCATCTAATGGCTGTATATAAATCTTTCCTCATGATCCAGTGTTGTTCTTCATCCCTCCATTATCATCATTGTCTATACTTTTGCTGCTTCCATTCCTAATCTATATCACAGCTGTGCCACCAGCTCACCTGAGTTCAGGTCTCTGCCAGAGTTCATGAGGTGGAAGCTATTTGCACTTCCTGTTTTATAGCTTCTTGCCAAAAAGCTTTGATCTGTTTGCCCTTGGTTCTGGAAAACGGCTTTTGATGGGAAATCCCTGCCTGTGCCCACACCTAGGCTGTAACATTTTTAAATTACATTTGTCTGGATTTATGAAATTATTTCACATATGGATTGACAATATTAATGCTTCTAATGGCCCTGAGATACTCTGTATTGAGCTGTAGTGGTGTAGGGCCAAGATTAACGAGGAACTTGGCTTAATGCAGCTGTTACCGACAGCCAGGGATTAGAAGGGTGACAAAAAGATGGAAGTAATGACTTAAAAGCCATTTAATATGTCATGCTAAGAGGGCACACGTCTTCCTTCATGGAGAGTTTATATGGATGCAGGCAATTAGGGCTCGTCTCCAGCAACACAATTATTCAGTTTTGAGTCAGAACAACCTTTCAGGAGGGAGTCTGAAGAAATGCATTACCCTGCCTCACAGAGCAAAATATATGAACTGTTTATTCCTCATTAGCTAGCTAATTATCTGTCTCCTACTGGCTGATGGCCTAGCATTTTGGGCGATGACTGGAAATATCCAATACAGACTGAGATGTTTTCAGGTTCCTTTGCTTGTTTTCCTTCTTTGATTTCCTCACCAGCTCTTCTTCCCTCCTCGTCCTTCATGTTTGCTGTTCGTACTCAGAAGGGGTTATGCACAGTGCCTTTAACTATACGTGAAGCCTCATGACCTCATGTAGTGTGGCTGGGAGAGGCTTCCACACAAAGCGGTGAAGATCCAGTACAAATCAGATTTGACAGGGTATTGAGAGTGATGGACTGTGGGGTGCCTCCTCTTCAAGATGTATTTTTAACCTCACAAAGGTACCCAGATGATTGTTTTGACCATGTAAATAAATCTAATATATGGAATATGTTGACATTTGCAAAGTCCACACTAACTCTTGGGTAAGGAGAAATGGTCACAAACTTCTGTTCCAGAAGGGTTTAAAATCAAATAAGGTGGGCCAAACAAGAAGGAAGGAAAGACCTGAGTCACTGAAATCTCACTGATGAAAAAATGAGTGGAACTGGTCTTATTCAGAAAATGTAGGAGATGTCTGCTAGGATATTTAAGTATAGATTCTGTGGACCTTTACCATGTGGAGAATTTATTGACAGTGGGGCAGGTTTTTAGAAGACCCCAGCCCTGAGTTCATTAGCCCGTTCAGTTGCAATCTTTCAGCCTAGTCTTTCTCTCAGGAGTATAAGTGTGTAGATAACCGAGGTAAGAATTGTTTCCTTAATAGTCTGAGCCTGGGGGGGGATATCCTCCTTTCTCTTGAGTTTCTCCTCTGCATTATGCATTGGCCTTATGTCTCTTCCCTCATTTGCCGTCTTGATGTTCCAGATCCTTGACGAATGGTTTGGGCGGACTGTGATCCGTTCCTGTGCAAAGCTCAGCTACGACCATGCCCAAAGTATGATCGAGAACCCCAAAAAGGAATTTGCAGCGGAGGAGCTCCCTCCTATCTCTCCCCAGCATTCAGTCACTGAAGTTCACCAGGCAGTCCTCAGCCTCCACCAAATTGCCAAGCAGCTGCGGAAACAGCGTTTTGAGGATGGTGCTCTTCGCTTGGATCAGGTCAGCTGAGCCTGTTTTGTTATGATAGGTTGTTGTAGAGATCATACATTCTCCTCACCCCACCCTCTTAGAATTCCTTGGAGAATGCGTGTGTGTGTGTATGTGTGTGTGTGTGAGAACTTGTAGATGTATTGCCATATTATTAAATAATTGCAGGGTTCAATCTGATAATTAGAGCAAACAGTGAGTTGCACTATTAAATAACTGCAATTGATATCATAAGTAGAAGCTGCAGAAAGACCCTTGGAAAGTAAATAAATCTGAGCCAAATGATTTGATCACTGAAGAGACCCTCAGTGATCCTGTCAGTCTTGTGGTAGGACAGTCAGCCCTCAGTCCAGCTGCTTCTTCAACCCTCTTGCCCAAAAACACGACCTGTTAGTCCCATCAGAGTTAAGTGTTGTTACAGAATCCCCACAGAACTAGATCTCCTATGTAGATATTCTGCAGCATTATCACCTGAATTGTTGTAAACAATTTCCCTAAATTCTAGCTGTTTAATTCTACAAACAAGAAGGTAGCTGGGCCTAACATTAGAACTCTCTTTGGGGTCAGTGTATTGTACATTGAACCAACACTAAGCACAGTGCTAACCCTGACCTTAACCCTCAGTACATTGGAATTCTCCTTGGGGTCAGAAAACCTCATAACTCATTCAGTATAATGTTTTTTTTCCTTTTTCATCTTGATATATGAGGGTTTGGAGGCGTTGAAATATGTGGCTAAGCGTACGACTGGACCGTTATGGGCCTGTAATTAGTAATGTCCCTGAAACACTCCAACCATTTTCTAATGGATTTACAGAAATGTGCTAAATGTTGTTGTCCCTAAATTCCCTAAATTGTCATAGGCAATTTAGATGTGTGAGAAGTAAAAGCAGAAAAAAAAATCATTGGAGTGTATACCACTGGCTGCTTGTAGATCAGAAATGATGAGCCACAGAGACTGTAAGTGGTTCTGATCACCACATGTCATGGGCAGAGGGAAGGAACCTGGGAGACAAGCCACTCCAGATGACACAAGCCAGTTGATTGAGTCCTGCTCTGTGGGCGTGTAGGGGGGACCCAAAGCAGAACCAGCACTTTCGTTGTGTTCTTTAACATGTTGAACTTTCCACTCTTGATTACTGTGGCTAAGGATATTGATACCATGCATTCTCGACACTTTTCTGAGTGTGTGTATTCACCTTCAAATTTCTGTTGACTTAATGGCAACCCCATAAATTTCATTGGTTTTTCTTAGGCAAGGAATACTCAGTGATGGTTTTGCCAGTTCCTTCCTCTGAAATATAGCCTACAGCACCCAGTATTCATTGGTGATCTCCCATCCAAGTACTAACCAGAGCTGACTCTGCTTAGCCTCGAAGATCAGATGGGATCTGGTTCCTTTGGAGTATCAAGCGCAAATTTATTACAGTTTGTCGGATGTGTCAGGGTTGTATTGCAGGCACAGCGATAAACAAGATGCAAGAAAATGTCTCTGCAGGGTCAGATCATCCCCAGCTGAAGTTGACTTGCTGGCATATAACACTATGTGACATTTACAAATTTGGTGGCTGGTGTTTCTTATAACACTGGTAGTTGACCTTGGTGCAAGAGTGGATCGAGAAACTGATTTTCTCCTTGCATTTGAGCAGACAAAGATGTGAAGGATGAAGTGTTGTTCTGCTTATATCGAAAGAGATAGCTTTTCTTTTTCCCCTTCACTTCTTCTTCACAGTGTTGCTGAATCCACTGTGAGTCGGTGTCTGAGCCTCTGATGCTTTCCATCAGTTATGGTTCTGAAGGATATGAAAAGTGCACACAATTAATTTTGTGAAGGATCTTTTCTTCACTGTTGTGATTTGAACAGGGTGCCCCTATGGAAAACTGGAAAGGGGACAAAGAACACATAAGGAGGGAGAAAAGAATGATGGCCTAAGGAACACATGCCTGTGAGTTCTCAGGATTGCTGTGTTCTCCTTGGAGGCCACAGAGGGCAGGCCTTTCTGCCCTTCGGATGAAGTGCTCTTGCATTGTACAAGTGATTTGGAATGGAACGCATTCAGCGTATGGGTTTTTTGTGGACCCTTGCACTCATGTTCTGCTTCTGGGTGTCTCACAAGACATCTAGTTGGCTGCTGTGGGAAATAAGTTGCTCGGCAAGATAGCCTTTTAATTTGATCCAGCAAGGATCTTCTCAGAGCTTGAAAATGTTACTTTTTTGGATCATAGCTCCCAGCATCTGCTAGCACTCATGATAGTTGTAGCCCAAAATGTTGTTAATTTCTCCCACACTGCAAAAAAAGAAAAAAGGGAAAAAAAAGAAGGCAGTCAGTCTGTTAAGAACACTTGTCATCATATCCAGTAACAAGAACAACAGCCGCAGCGACTACACTTTGTGCTGTAGCAATGTTGTCAACTTCTTTTTATATACTACATTCATTATGTATTTGTGAATTCTCTAAATGATGGATCTGTATTCTGTTTCCTCCTTCACTGCTCAGAGCATGGGTTGCATCAGAAAATGAACACAGATTAACTTCCCTCACTTTCTAGGAGTATGACTCTGGTCTCCCCATTTTTTGTAAAATAGCAACACAGTGGCTGGGGGATTCACGATACTTTGTATGTGTGTGCCTTCAGGTTGCCGGTGAGCCTGTCACAAAATTTTTGCAGCAAGATTTGTTCAGAGGGGATTTGCCTTTGCCTTCCTCTTAGGCTGAGAGAGCGTGACTTGCCCAGGGTCACCCAGTGGGTTCCCATGGCCAAGTGAAGATTTCAACCCCATCTCCAGAGTTGTAGTACAATACTCAAACCCCTACACCACTCTGGGTCTCTTGGGATCTTTGTTGTTGTGTGCCATCAAGTCATTTCTGCCTTATGGCAGCCCTAAGGCAAACCTGTCACGGGGTTTTCTGGGGCTGAGAAAGAGTGACACACCGAACATCACCCAATGTGTTTCCGTGGGTGAGTAGAGAATTGGACCCTGGTCTCCAGAATTGTAGTCCGACGCTCAAACCACTGCAGCATGCTGGCTCTCTCTTAGGGCCTTTAGACTCCCAAAAATAACTTTTCCAAGCACTGTGTCTTAGGTTGATTAGGTTGCTCTGCCTAGCATTTGAAAGTGATGGAAATGTGCACACACTTATTTTGCTGGGAGGGCTGCCCCATTATCTCGGGTGCTATTTTTAAAACTCCTAAGAGCAACTGTGCTCTTTTATGACCTGAAACTGTACAGGATCTTCGTGGAGCAGAAAGGCTAGCCTACCATGTCAAAATAAGCTGTGGCAAGGGAGCACTTTCGTTAAAATGAGGAAGCCAAGTGATATTGCTTTTACAAGTAGTCTATTCTCCTAAACCACTTGGTGAGTTTACATGTTAGAACTGTGTTGGCTGTTTAGTTTGTGCAGTGAGCTGGGTGGTTGTGTGTGTGTGTGCGCACGCGCGCTTGAAGAGAATAGGGTAGGAGGTGGGGATGTTATTGGTTTGTAGAAGCAGGATTCCCATGCAGCCAGTAAAGTGCCCCTGACTTTTCTTCAGAATATAATTACAGCTCATTCATGGCATGCATGGATCAGTTTTGGAAGGACAGTCAGCCTGTACTGTTTCACTGGGATAATAAAATTTCTAAAAATTGTAAAAAATGTGAGTTGAAATCAGTGGAAATCCAGCTCACCTGCTAAAAACAGGCAATTCTTCTGTGGCACAGAGACAGATGAAGCTGCCTTATACTCAGGTAAACTCTTGGTCTGTGCGGCCCACTGCTTTTTGCTCTGATTATTAGCACATCCTTGGGGTGTTTTCCAACCCAGCTGCCTGAGATCCTTCTAGCTGGAACTAAAGGAAATGTGTGTGTAAGGCAGCCTTTCCCAAACTGGCACCTTCTGATACGCTGGACTACACTAAACTCCAACCACCTCCACCAACCATGTTGTCTGCGCTGGTTGGAGTTGGAATTGGAATAATCTGGAAAGGCCCCAGTTTGGGGAAGGCTGTTGTAATACCTAGAGTAGACCCTCCTTCCACTTATAGACAGCCATTTCTGGTTAATTTCCTGTTTTTTTGAAAGCCCTAAAACGGACCAGAGGGTAAAAAAATGTGGGAGAATTGCCCCCAACTTCTTAGGATATTTGGGGATTTTTAACTTTTTTTTAAACCCCCTGAAGAATCCTAGGAGCTGCAGAAATGGCCATCAGGGCCACACTTTGCATATCCCATCACTAAATAGTACATATAGGTGAAGAAGGAGAAGACAAGAAGAGGAGAGAAAAAAGCACAAGACACAGAGCTACTTTTAAGAAGCAATTTGTGTACAGTTGCATAGTGTGTTACTTGGAGCAGCGTCAATCCTTTCCAGCTTGATGATCCTATGATGTTAAGAGCTGCCTCTAAAGGGTGGTGGTTGCTGTTTCTTTGAAGCTTTTTAAACGTAGTTTGAATGTTGTCTGCCAGGGATGCTTTAGCTGTAGATTCCTTAACTGGCAGCATTGAACAAGATGGCCCTTGTAATTCCTTCCAGCTCTATGATTTTGTGACTGTTAACTGAGAGAGAAGCAAAAAGCCAGCAGTGGGCTTTATTTTCAGGGAAAAAAGGCACTAGAAGTTGATGAACCCTTTCTCCTTCCATCTGTTCCTTGTCAAAATTAGACCCAAGTCTTTTCCTTGCCAAGTTGGGCACAGATGTCCCTCGGAAGCCTGTGGTTGCCTCACCTTCCCCTAAGTCACATGAACATGGGCTCGGCATTGAAGAGCTCTTCCCTGGGTCTTAAATTACAGCTACCTACGTGACCAACCAGTCTTTTCCCTTTGTAGCCCTGAGTCATGGGTTGTTGAGTAATCAGAAGGGGAACCCTCTGAAGTGGCAGTGTGTGACTGCTCATCCCTCTTGTGTGTCAAAGGCTGCATTGTCTCACCTGCCAGGAAGCAGCTGGGCGAAAGTTCATTTTTATTGTAGTGAGATGTGTGGCTTGGAAAAAGAAGGCAAAGAGTACTGCTAACACTTGGCTTTCGACTCCCATTATCACCTTAATTACCGCAGCAGTCTTTTGCCGTGCTATTAATCTGTGTGGCACTTGTACAAAGAAGGAATCAAGTCCTCCCTGCCCAAGGAGCTGACGTTTTTCTCCAGGGTCAAATGTTATAGAGTAAGCAAGAGGGCAAAAAGGAGAAAAATGAGGTGAGCTAGAGGAGAATGTGAACAAGCTGCAGTTACACGTAGATCTTGGGACACAGTTAAGCAACTTGGGTTTATTCTCAAGCCTAACTTTGGCCTTGACCATATCAGTCAGAACCATCTGGAGCCGTGGCTGTAAAATGGTAACAGAATTAACCTTATTTCTCAGGAACAATACGATTTTTAAAGACAGGGCAACAAATCCACTCTCAGTTTTATGCCTGCTCCTCCCACAGCTGCTCCAGGTTGTACAGGAACCACGCAGGTGCCCAGGTGCTGCCTCAGGCCCCTTCTTCCCTTTAGCAGGTATGACTTCTGTGCTACAGCTCACACAAATTCAGGGCTGTGAAACCAACAGGCTGACTTGTTAGCATCCCGTTAACACGGTGCTGCTTAAAGTGGTGGTCCATGGACCAGTGCTCGTCTGTGAGACGTCAGCTGCCAGTCCCTGAACGGTTTCAAGGAAAGAAAGAAACAACTGTAGGCAACCGGCAAACACCTGCTACTGGTCCCTGGCACACTGGGGACAAATTGTTGCCAGTCCCCCTCGTCACGTGCCGTAAGAAGCATTGATCTACCACATATAGCAATTTGGCAAGTGAGGGCAATGGACTGTACCTCAAGCATGGAAATGTGAGTTGTATCTGTGGGGCAATGGTTATTGAAAAGGGTCCTGCCCAG
This sequence comes from Cyclura pinguis, assembly GCA_030412105.1. Classification (NCBI taxonomy): domain Eukaryota; kingdom Metazoa; phylum Chordata; class Lepidosauria; order Squamata; family Iguanidae; genus Cyclura; species Cyclura pinguis. The sequence goes on from CM059601.1 coordinate 6,876,253, forward strand.
GATGAAAAGTGGTTGCATGTGTGAGCTGAAGGACATGACCCTCCACCCATTCCCTTCTTTCTGGCTGCTCCTAGAATGAGGGACTCCCTTCCAAGGCAGGGTAGGAGGCTCCCCTTCCGGTTGGCCTTCCGCTGGAGCAAGCAGAGACCTTTTTATTCAGATGGGCTTTTGCAGCTGAAGTGACTGATGAGGAAGGTCCTTTTAATTGGTGTGTGTATGTGCACTGTACTTTTTCTTTCATTCTTTTTCTTGATATGTGCTTGAATTGTTCTAATAACTCTGCTCTTTTAACGTGGTAGGCTGGTTATTTGTATTTTAATGCTATAGCAATCTGTTTGTAGTTGTGATGTGGTTGCTACTCATGTTATGAGCTGCCGTGAAAGCTGGAATAAAAATGAAATAGTAAAGGAAAATGAATAAAATTTGAATTTATTTGCACCTCACTCCATTTGCTCTGGTATGATCAAAAGAGTGGGTTCAGAGCACTGTTGTGCTGGCTTGATTTTAAATAGCAGAAGAATGTCCTGGGTCAGGGAGGTAAGAGATTCAGCAACCTACCCCATAGTCTCTTCACTTGAACCCCTTTACTGTTTGAAAAGAATGGCCATGATATTTTCCTTTAGAGAAAAGTAAAACATCCATAGGGCAATGTAGTCAGCGGGAGCAAACCTGCTCATCTTGCCTCCCCTTGGACAGTCTGTTTTGGGAAAAGAGGTATTCCCATTTTGATTATTTTATAGGTCATTTTGAGTCAGCATGGTATAGTGGTTTGAGCATTGGACAACAACCTTGGAGAGTAGGGTTTGATTCTCTGCTCGGCCATGGAAATCCACTGGGTGACCTGTGGCAAGTCACAGTGTCTCAGCCTCAGAGGAAGGCAAAGGCAAATCCCCTTTTGGCCAAATCTTGCAAAGGAAGCCCCGTTGCCACTCTGACCCTTTTCGTGCATGTTCTTATTATTGTAAACCCAATTTTGAATCTCATTACGCAAGGCTGTGATGTCGTGTGGTGGAATACTTCTCTATATTAAAAGAAAAACAGACTCATTATCCTGATGTATAGAAAACTAGCTTGTCAGGGGTATGGCTCCAGAGTGGGAGTCTCTGTGACAGGCTAGCTTTCTGAGTAGAAGGACACTGTTGGTTTTGAATGGAAGAGACTTAGAGCATGAGAATTCCTGCTTGCTGTTCAGAATAGTCTGCATGAAGGTTAGTCACATTATGCACCCTTTTAATCTTTATTTAGCCTGTGAGACAATCTAGGGCAAAGTTTAGGAATCCCTCTTTCATCGGCTGATCCTCTCGCAGTTACCTTTGGCCTCTTTGTAATGTGTTTTTCCTTTTTAAAAAAAGGAAAATCAGCAGAGTAGATAACTGTCTGTTCGTTACCCCTTTAATAATGTGGAGTTCGTTTCCAAGAGCTAAAGTGCATCTCCATGAGAGAGATCTTGGGGTGTGAAGCACCCCCTAGTGACTGGCTGTTGGCACTGCCGTGTCGTGCTCGCATTACAGGGCATCTGCTCTTCTTCCCCTCTGTTGTGTGTGGATGGAGCGCTCTGTGTTGCAAAAAGAACTAGTAGTCTTGGTGGCTGCAATTAGGAACCCCTCACTGTTCTCCTAGTTGTCATGGATTTCCATCCAAGAATACAACTTTTGTGGTATGGCTGCAAGGGGATGTCCTCCTTTAGCAAAAGTCTGTTTCCCCGTTGCCAGTAGAGTTTGGGCAAGAGGTCGAGCCAGCTCTGCAATATATTAGTGTTAATTATGATTCTTCTTCGCCCTTATCTCTAAAACTGCATTTTCTCGACTTCCAAGAACACCTATTTTCAGAATTAAAATTCCGGACATGCTTCAAGATGACATTTCTGAAGAGCAAAAATTACCTTTTTCTCCGGTGGGCTTCTGCAGTAATCTTCCTAATTTGAAAGGGGCTTAATCCCAGCACAGTGACTCATTCAGTGGTGAAGTGGCCAGCCAGACACCATGGCAGATGAGAAGCCCTCCTGTTTCTCCGTTAGGAGCGATGGGACAATCTGAGGAACTACAGCGTTGTCTTCCCTGAGTAGAAGCTGTTTGGAAGGAAGCCAGGCCAGGTTAGAGGCTCAAGCATGCAGAGGTGCAACAGGCAGTTCTCTCTGTGAGTGGGTTTACTTCGGGTGCGCAGAGTGACTAATTATTTAATTAATTTCTTGCACCACCCCACCAGTTCTCTTTTGCAGCTTCTGGTGTGGGAACTGCTGCTCTGAAACAAAGAGTTTCAAATTCAGCAAAACCAAACAATACCAGTGCCAATAAAACATGGCATGGTAAAAAGACACAGCGCAATTTTTGAGCGACATTAGATCACACCAGTGAATCCCAGAAGAGGATCTACTTTGCTGTTTTTCAGAAGAAGGCTGAGGTCTGGGCCGTGTGGAGGGGCTTCCTCTACTGTGGCTCTAGGAGAAGGAGGGCCATCTTTCACACATCCACCAACTTAATCTCTTAATCTCATGCGGAGCAGCAGCCCTCTCCAAACAGGGAAGCCCATCCAGAAGCATAGGCTCTTTCCTTAAGTCTTAATTAATTCCTTCTTTCAGTCCAAGGGCCAAATTCATTTCCATCTAAATTCTGAGATGCTACATTCCTTTGGTGGGTGGGGCCAAAGGAACGAGACCAATACCAGCATACATTATCTTAAAATTCACATGAGGAGGAGAGTCATTGCAGCCTTTTAGAATGGAGGAAAAACATGCCAAAGCCAGGAAACCACCAAATCCTTGTATTGTGGGAAAGGAGGCATGGCCCTCTGGTGAACCCCAGATGGCTGAACTCAGTCCCTGGGGTCTAAGATTTCCTACTCCTGCTTTGTGGGCTCTGAAGATTAGTAGCAGAGAGCAGAGGAAAGGCCTTCCCTCCATCCCAGCTGCCACTGCCCTGGCCTTGGAGGGAGAGAAGACCCTGCTCTCCTTAATCCCTTCCCCACTGCTATTCTCTTTCCCTTGTTTGTTGCGTCCTATTTCGATTGTAAACCTGAGGGCAGGGAACTGATGATCTGTAAGCTGCTCTGGAGCCTTGTTGGTTGAACTGTGTGTATGTACCTTCAAGTCACCTTGTGGTGACCCCGTGAATTTCACAGGGTGTTCTTAGGTGAGGAATACTCAGATGGGGCTTTGCCAGTTTCTTCTTCTGAAATATAGCCTACATCACTTGGTATGCACTGAAGAGTGGGGCAGAAATACTCTGCATAAATAAATACTTCAGTTCCTCCCTGTGAACTGAGACTGATGGAGACATTTCAATAGAGGGAGAAAGGACTTCCACGGATTGCAGTCAACTTGCTGTAGCGACAGCTACATTTTCTTCGGTGGTGGCCAGGCAGCTAGTCCTTTCTGCGCTCAAGGCAGAATCTCCGCTTCCCCTCAGGCTGGGCCACTGCGTGGATTACAGAAAATGCCAATAGGGAGATTAGCAGGGGGAGATTAACAGGGAGATTAATAGGGAAATAAGTTTAAAAGTAGTTACAGCTGCAGTGAATACTGCTTGGGGTATAGCGAAACTCTGAACATGAAACGTAGGATAAAGGTTCCTCTGCTGACATTCCCAGTTTTTGATGCACTGTAGCAGTGTACAGCACATGTGCACACACAGTCTGACACCATCAGATTTGTGTTGTCAAATCGGCACAAAGTCAGCAGAGTCTCGGCTTTTCAGGTTCCTCTGCCTCTCCCCAATCTCTCCTGAGCGGCTGGGTGTGCTGTGTTAGTCCGCAGTTGCAGAGCCGACTGGAGAGGTAAAATGGTGCAGATGACATTACCTGATCTTTAGTGATTGTTTTACATGCTTGTTTGGTTGCATGCGGGGCGGGAGCTCCCTGTCTTGGCTGTAACCTAATTACATTAGTGGAGAACGGCCCTCATTGAGAGCACTGAGTTAAAGACAGAAGAGAGGCCCCGGGGCATGGACACCAGAAGTCAGATTGAGCGCACACACAGTAGACCTGGGGATTCCCGGGCAGTCCAGCACAATCCTAAACCTGAGTCTGCTTTCCTTCTCCCCCTTGGGTTCTGGTTCTGGCCTCCAGTAGTAAAGAAAACTTCTTGGCTGTCTGCCCCACTCTGTCCTGCATCATCCTCTGCCCTCTTTCTTCCCTCCCTCCCACACGGCCAAAGCTTTCCCCATATTGGATCCAGCCTTTTTGAGAGGTCTCTGTCAGTGATCGATGAGGCAGCTTTCTCTGACTTCAAAGGCAAAGGCTCTGTTGGGGGAAGGCAGTCAGGAGGGAGCTGAAAAGTCAAAGCCGAGCAGAGGCAAAGGAGGAGGGAGTTTTGGGTGCCCCAGCTGTCAGACCAGGGCAACCTGGGGAGCCCCCCCTCCACTCCCCACTGGTTCTGTAGAAAAGCGGGAACAATGCCACGTCGTATCTTGAATGTCTGTTCTTCTCTTTCTCTTATTTCTCCTGCTTCTCAATGGCCTTGGCCACATCACTTAATTTCAAGCAGACATCTGTGCCGCGTCAAAAACTCAAAGACCCCTCTCTCCTCCCTGAATAATGGGAAATTTAATGTGCCGAAGTTTCATTGGACTTGTTGCCTGAGTGCCTATAGCTAATCGTGTTAGAGGTGACCTCTCGGGATGGGCTTTGCATTGTTGCCACAGGTTTTATCCAGTGCTTGAGTGACGATCCACATTAGGACGTAGTCATGCATTCCTTGATTTAATCACCAGAGTGGGTCCCCTGTGCATACCCCATAGAGGACCAGCCCTGACACAGACTGGCCCCCACAGCTTTTATTCTGCCCGTTTTGAGAAAAGGGGAAGGGTGGGCAGAAGTGAGAAGCACCAATTAATGGAAAGCAATGCAATTTCTTTCCCTGCTTTTAATGGAGAATTACCCCGCCGCTTCCCTGTGTCCTGTGAATTTTAGTCTTGAATGCTTTTCCAGGGCAGGAGCCCGGAGTGGGGTTGAAGACTTTAAAAGAAAACATTATGGATGGAAAATTTGCTGCGAGAGCTGTTCATCTCCTTAAAAAAAAAAATAATAATTTTTTTTTTTTGGATAAATAACTCGTTTTGAGAGCTTGAGTGTCCGTTAAATGTGGTATTAGTTTCTGCTCCTTAAAACCTACTTCTGAAAAGGAACGAGGCCAAATTGGAGTCCGCCTATATGCCCCACAAAGTCCCCCAGATGTGTACAACCTGCCAGTAGAAAAGCGTGAGCCGCTTGGGAATAGAGAGAATTCAGAGCTGAACTCCTGGAAAAAATCATCTCTCTTCTCCCTCATCTCCCCCCCACAACAGAATTATTTTTAAGAGATTACCCAGTGGAGTATTTGACTACCTAATCATATGTGTGATGCAACGTCTTGCTTTTCTTTTAACTTCTTCAATCTCATAACTCTGTTTGTGAATTTTTGTTTGGGTGTTTGTGCATGAGCTGGTGGTCTTGTAAATTATTTCCCCTTCATGCACCTAAATCACGACTTATAGTCAGTTATTTGCTACAACAACCCTGAAAGGCAGGCCAATCAAGCAGAAGGGAGAACTGAAGCTGAGATGTAATGACTTTTTTCTCAGGACTGACCAGTGAATATGGGGCTGTGCAGGGGTCAAAGTTACTCCTGGTCCCCAACAACCTGTGTATCTGAGGCAAATAGCTGGAACAGCAACCTTTTGAGAAAATCCAATGAGAGTTTGAAGCCAGAGCTCTTGTTCCTGATGGAGAAATGGTCGTGCTGGCTGGGGAAGATGGGGGTTGTAGTCTGATGCTGCATCTGGAGTGCACTAGGTGGGGGAAGACTGCCTTAGTAAATAATCCTCCTCTCCTTTGGCAGAGGCTTGGTGTGCGGCTGCTGTTTTTCCATCGGAACTTCCCACCATTTGCCTTTGTTGTGGCTGAGATTGGGTAGGTGGAAGGAAGAGTGACGTCAAAGTTCCTAGATTTGCAAGTGGCTTTTTTTTAGAAAAAAAACACCATTTATATTGGAGGCCTTTTTAAAAAAAAGAAAAGAAAAAGAAAACAAGAAAAAAGGAAAGGGAAAAAAAGAAGCTGGCAAAAAAATTGCGATCCTGCCTGTGAACCGTGACCACAGCCGCTGAACAGGGGGAAAAAAACCCAGCACATTGAATCTCTGCTTAAGTAGTACAAAGTCAAGAAGAAGGTTAGAAACGGTGCTCTTTGTGCTCTTGGGCTTAAATAAATCAAAACTGCATTCCATGAACATTGAATTTGGAGACTTGGATTGATTGAGCAACTGAGGCACATACAGGCAGTCTCTTAAACCGTTTCCTTCCATCAGTTTTTGGTAAGGCCAAGCACCAAAACTTTCTTTGGTTTAAATTCTGCCCAGCTACCCCTTTCCTGCCCTTCACTGTCTGCGTTAAAATATAAGGCATAAGGAGTAGAAAGTTTACTTTAGAAAGTAAAAGGAAAGGTGCTCAGAAAATTAACGTTTGCACCCAGCATCAAATTTTTGAACTGTGTCTCCTGGATGGCAGAATCTCAGGGTATCTACAACACCCTTCTTGTGTTTCATAGTGTGTGTGTGTGCGCGCGCATATTTTTCCATCACACTCACCGGCCATGTTCTGCAGCTGTTGCTCAGCTGCATTCTTGTTTCCATCTGGGCAGGAAAGATGCTTGGTTGTGTCCATGCTGGAATGTTTTGAGGAAAGATACACTTATATTTCTGTCAAGCATGGGAGGTTATCGTGGGCCTCAGAGCCAAGGTTGCTGTGACAAAGTGCTTTATCTTGGGGGAGAGTTTGCGCAGTCTTTATTGAAGGGGCATGGTGAAATGAAAAACAGGTCTGGGTCTGGAATGGTTTTAATTTGAAAATGCAGCTAGTCAGCAACACAAAGAAGATTGTCCTCCAGATGAGAATTGGATGAAGCTGCCATATTGTGAGTTGGGCCAGTGGTCTCCTAGCTCAGTGTTATCTCCTGTCATTGGCAGCAGCTGTCTGGCATCTTAGGCAAAGAAAGGTTTCTCTTTGTTCCTCTCATTCAAGATTTGCTTTGTTGGGTCACTGGTCCATCAAGCTTGGTGTTGGCTACTCAACAGACAGAATTTCCCTAGAGATTCAGAGGTGTCTTTTGAAAACTTATATAGAGATACTAGGAATTGGACCTGGGAGTCTTTGTGTGCAAACCTGAACTGGGAAAGGTTATTTTTGGACTATGGCTCCCAGCTCCCACATCCTGGCTGGGGGATTCAGGCAAGTGTAGTTGGAAAAAAACAACATTACATGGATATTATATAAAGCTATACTGTATGGCTTATCCTGAAACAGGCCTCTGGCCTCTCAAGCCCAGTGTTTTCTCTTCTGAGTACAAGTGGATCTCCAAAGGCTCAACCAGGATTGTTCTCTGCTGTGTTACCTGTGCTGCGTTGTTTTTTTAACTGTTGAAATTAAGGACCAAACTTGGGACATTCTGGATACACAACATGTGCTGTTGGTTCCTTCAAATAATATCCAGGCCCAGCTGTCAAGCCCATTAGTAACCTGCTTGGACAGAGGTGGGCAACTTTGGAGGGTTTGGGGTGCTAATTTTGCTTCCTCCAAGATCCATTATGGACTACGCAAATCTCCTCCAGCATGCAGAACTTTTGAACAACCAAAGCTGGATATGGCTGCAAGGTCATTTTTGTTATCTGTGGGGGATATTCAAAACTGATGCTCCTGAAGGCTTCCCAGTTCATATAAGTTCATATCTTTCTTGTTGAAAAGTTTTGGTCAGGGGGTTAGAGTCACAGAAGTGGCCATGGGATCCCGTGTTGCCCACCCTTGTGTGAGGTGCTGAGGTGTTGATCATTTGCTGCTTATGCCTTCTTCTCTCCCTGTGTAAGGAAAGTGTTGTTATTTGTGTCAGTGAGAAACCTCCATGAGTCCTCATTGCCAAAAGCTCTACTCTGGTCTCACAAACTCAGACACCTTCCATGCAACACATATATCAAAAAGGAAATGAGGCTTTTAATCAGGGCAGTGGAGCATTCTCTGAAAAGAGAGGTGCCCACATTTGCCTTGATTAACATGTGCCATTTGATGTGGATGTGGAAAAAAAACGCCTGTATAGATAGAATTACAATAATTATAGACCAGTTTCTAACCTTCCCTTTTTGGGCAAGGTGATTGAGAAGGCAGTTGCCTTCCACTTCCAAGTAGTCTTGGATGACACACACTTCCTTGACTCATTTCAAACCCGCTTCAGAGCAGGATATGGAGTTGAGACTGCTATGGTCGCCTTAGTGGAAGATCTCCATCTTAGCATCGATAGTGGGAGTGTATCCCTGTTGGTGCTTTTAGACCTCTCAGTGGCATTTGATACCATTGGCCATGGTATCCTTCTGGAACACCTGGCAGGGTTGGGAATTGGAGGCACTGTGTTGCAGTGGTTCTGGTCTTAACTCTCAGGCAGGTTCCGGATGGTGGTGCTTGGGGATAGCTGCTCCTCAAAAAGGGATCTGTTATGTGGCATACCACAAGGTGCCATTCTGTTCCCAATGCTTTTTAACATCTACGTGAACCCATTGGGAGAGATCATCCAGAGGCATGGGGCAAGGTGCTATCAGCACGCTGATGATACCCAAATGTATTCCTCCTGCCTTCAGAAACAGCTTCTGCTAAGGATAGTGTGTCCCCTCGGAATGAATGCTTGAAGGAGGTAATGGGCTGGATGAAGAAAAACAAATTGAGACTGAGTCCAGACAAGACAGAGGCACTTACTATTAAGGGTGCTAATCTGGGGTATAGGAAAGCTTTGAACACACTCTGAAGTATGCCTAGCCTTGCAAAGTCTTATGGCAGAGCCCTCTTTCTCTCACTGTGCATGTACATGTATGGGACTTCCTCACTAGCCTGCGTGAGGGTACAGTCCGCCCTCTGCATTTGCAGGCTTCTTTTTTGCAGATTTATTTGTGAGTTTGTAGGGTCGTAAGGAGCTGGATCTTCTGGGAGGGGCTTGAAAATCTGGCTGAGGCATCATGGTGGCAAAGCAGGAAATGGAGTGGGCAGAAAGGGGCCTGTAGTATTCATCTTGTGGGGAGGGAGGAGGTTACGATGTTATTCTACTTTTGTGAGGCTCCTGTACCCCTAACCTCCATGAATGTGGAAGACTTACTGGAGTTGTATCATTTCCCTTCTATTATGGTTTAGGCAACAGGTTGCCGGTGGGAGTGGGAGAGGAAGTTTTTACAAATAGGAATGCCTTGGGCTGCCATCCCCTGGTTGGCTGGCATTCAAGGGCTTTACCTTGCCATCAGGTGAGCATGACTTGTCACTTCCAAACAACAAGTTACAAGTCTTAGTAAGCATTTGGTTTGTTCTAAAGTCCACTCACTAGTTGTTTGGTTCAATCAACAACCTTTTCCCTTTGCATATACACTCCCCCCCCACTCCACTTCTTGTCTTTTCTTCCCAATTAAGCAAAGTGAATTATCCTACTGGAATCCTCTGACTAACAGTCTAAATGTTGACCTTCTCTCCTTTGCTATCCTTTGCCTCTGTTTTTCCACTGGTGCCCCAAGACTAGTTACTTTCCTTTTGGCATCCATGAAAAGAAACCTTAAGGCAAGGGTAGGCCAAGTGCCCCCCAGGGATGAGTATGACCCCCCTCCCCCCGGTTGTTTTTGCCAGTGAATCCTCTCGTCTGTCCCTTTTCTGGCCTTTTCCCACCGCTGAGTATCCAGTTGTTCCTTTTCAAACTTTCCGGTGCATTGTGAATGCCATTCTGAATCAAGTTTGAGTTTGATGGTCTTGGAAGCAGCTGTCAAGTTGACTTCAGCTTATGGTGATGCTATGAATGAGAGACCCCATCCTCAGCTGCCCTGCTCAGGTCTTGCAGATTCAGGGATGTGTCTTCCTTGATTGGCTTTATCCATCTGTAATGCAGTTTTCCTTTTTTCTTACTGTCTTCCACCTTACCAAGCATTATTATCTTTTCCAGGGAGTCATGTCTTCTCATGATATGGCCAAAGTATGATAGCTTGAGTTTAGTCATCTTGGCTTCTAGAGAGAGTTCAAGATTGATTTGCGATAGGATTCATTCATTTGTCTTTTTAGCGGTTCAGGTAGTAGACACAAAGTGAACGTGAGTCAGTGTGGCTGCTAAAAAAAGTCAGTGCGATTCTAGGCTGCATCAATAGCAGTACAGTGTCTAGGTTGAAGGAAGTAATAGTATTACTTCTTTCTGCTTTGGTCAGACACCACCTGGAGTACTGTGTCCAGTTTTGGGCACCACAATTCAAGAAGGTTGTTGACAAATTGGAATGTTTCCAGATAAGGGTGGTCAAAATGGACAGAGACCTGGAACCCATGCTCTGTGAGGAACAGCTTGGAGAGCTGGGCGTGTTTAGCCTGGAGAAGAGAAGGTTAAGAGGTGACATGATAGCTAAGTTTAAATATTTGAAGAGATGTCATATGGAAGATAAAGCAAGCTTTTTTATTCTTTGCAGTCTCTGTGCCTCACACATATGGATTAGCGCCTGCACAGAGAACCCATTTGGAAAGTTCTAGAGCTGAGTAGCCTGGCAGGCAGCTCCCCCCCGCATACCATGCATGTTCCAGCCTGCCAAACTACCGTCTTGCAGTTGCTCTTCATTTGCTGACAGAGCAATACCGATAATTTGGGCTAAGTAACCTCTCTCTTGTTCTTTCTTTTGCATCTTTTTCTCTGTTCTTTATCACTCAAAAATCATCCCTTATAACTTTGTAAAACCTCATCCCGATTAAAAAAAAAAAGCACTACCTTCTTCTCTGCTCTTCTCTCTCCTCTTCTTTTCCTCCCACCCCTCATGGCTGCTTCTGTGGCCTCCACCTCTTTGTTTAAAATCTGTTCAACCTGCACCTGGAAGGTCGCTCTTTTGGACAGCCATTCCCAGTGCCTCTATTTTGGGGGAAACCCACGTGGTCTCTAAGTGATTCATCTGCTGTGGATTTACCCCTCAAATCCTGACGAACAGGGCAAACTGCCTGAAGAGCTATTGCTGAGAACAGTCTCTCCAAGTAGCAACCCAGACAGCTTCCAACATAGTGCTCCACTCAACATTGGTCTTGCTAACAAAATCCTGAGAACCAGGACTTCCTCAGTACCAGTGACATCAGTCTTGACACCCCTGGCCTCAACGTCAAAACTTCAGATGACAGCGAGGTACCCACTCCACTGTGCTGCCCAACCTCATTATGACGCTCTTGGATTGCTGCCCCTGAAGACAAGTCCACCTCATTGCAGTCCACATGGCAGGGACGGAGAACATTATGGCCAGGTGCTCCAGCACAAATGGGCTCTCTCTGAGGAAGCATTCCTTCTCATCGTATTGAGTTGGGGTGGCCCCTCAATAGATCTCTTTGCCTCCACGGCCAACACCAAGTGCCAGCAGTTCTGCTTCAGAGCAGGGAGGGGATGGGGATCCCTCGATGATGCCTTCCTAAGGAAGTGGACTGGCCCACTTCTGTATCTTTTCCCCGTTTCCTCTTCTGGCAAAAGTGCTAGTAAAGCTAGCAAGGGACAGAACCAATGATATACTGATCACCCTCTATTGGCTGTGGCAGCCCTGGTTTGTCCGTCTACTTCATCTCACCAAGGGGAAACACATGACTCTTTCTCAGAGGGCAGACCTGTTGTCCCACTCCCAGGGATAGGTCCTCTACCCTGACCTCAAGACACTCTGCTGATGGCTTGGAGAGTGACCCCCAACCTTGCTTTTAGGAAGGACTCCACTAAGTGCTCCTACAGCTACGAATGGAACAGATTCCATAGATTCACAGCCTCCAGGAACAAGCCAGCCTCACTGATGTTCACAGCTACTGTCCTTCACTTCATCCTGGACTTAAGGGAGGAAGGGCCATTCTTCTCCTTCCTGAAAGTCTACTTTACCTCAATAGTGGCACACCAGGCTACATCATCATCTAGCATACTATTCCCAGACCCAGTTGTCAGAGATTTCTCAAGAGCTTGCCTCACCTCTACCTCCCATAATCCTACCCACCCCAACATGGCCGCTGTTACTGGTCCTCTCACAACTCACTCAAAAGCCGTTCAAACTGATGGCTGCCATGGACAACTGCCTTGTGTCTTGAAAGACCACCTTTCTATTGGCTATCACTTCTGCACACGAAGCAAGCAAACTGACAACTCTTTGCTCAGACTCATCTTCCCTTGAGAAAAAGCAGTCGTACAGCCAGATATCATCTTCCTACCCAAGGTGGTGTCTCAGTTCTACCTCATCCAGGATATTGTCCTACCCACATTCTACCCACAACCTGCCTCCCTGTTGCAACTGTCCATTGCCTGGATGTGAGGCATACTCTGCCTGGATGTGAGGCATACTCTGGCCTACTATATCCAGAGAACTGCACCCTTCCACCAGACTCTTTGTATGCTATGGTAGACCATGAAGGGGAGAACATGTATCCTCTCAATATTTATTTAAATGGGTGGGGCACACTATCCATTTAGCTACAAGCTGGCCAAACAACTTGTCCCAGAGGCCTTCAGACCCGATTCCACCAGAGCCATCGTCTCTTCGGCAGCACTGCTCCATGACGTCCCCCTTCCGGACCTCTTCAGGGCAGCTGCCTGCTTGCAATCATCCACCTACGTACAGCACTACAGATTAGGTTGTAGAGCAAGGGCGGACCCAAGCTTCGAGTGAGCTGTCCTCTTTTCTGTTCTCCAGTGACCTGCCCACCATCTAGTGGTAAGCTCTAGAGCCACTCATATGTGTGAGGCACAGAGACCATGAAGAAGACGAACAGGTTGGTTACCTGTAACTGGTTCTTCGAGTTATCATCTGTGTCCTCACTCAAACCCACCCTGTGCCTGGAGGAAGTCAAAACTGAAGGGTGGTAGCATGGTGGCTTGGGACATGCATGGTACGCAGGAGGGGGTGGGGCTGCCCAGCAGGCCACTCTGCTCTAGAACTTGCCCAGTGGGGTTTCTGTACAGGCACTAAAGCCATATGTGTGAGGGCAAGAACCACAGTTTCAGGTAAGCAATGTGTTCTTTCTGCTGCTCCAGAGACTGGGACACAGAGCAATAGCCTCAAACTACAGGAAAATCGATGCCACCTAAACATTAGGATGATCTTCCTGACAGTAAGAGAAGTTTGACAGTGGATTCGGCTGCCTTGGAGTGTGATGTAGTCTCCTTCTTTGGAGGCTTTTAAACAGAGGCTGAATGGGCATCTGTCGAGAGTGCTTTGTTCATGTATTTCTGTGTGGCAAGGCAGTTGACTGGATGACCCTTGTGGTCTCTTTCAACTCTATGATTCTAAAATTGCTCTGCGTGTGGTGTCCTCCAGCCCAAGACCACCATATAAGACCCTCCTCCCTCCCTTGATAGCACCCCTCTGTTTGGAAAGTGAAAGGAGTTGGAGGGAACATTGAATTGTCTCCAGAGCTCTCGGATATGCCTTCCTTTTCCATCCTCTGTACAAGAACTTGAAAAAGCATAGTTTGTTGGACTGTAACTCTCGGAGCGGCCAGATGGCTGGGGGATTCTAGGAGCCATAGTCCAGAAAAGTCACTTTTTTCATGCTCTGAGCAATTGTCCTTTGATTGATCAAATGACTTGAACTTTAGCTTCTTAGTGGCCACTCACTTAGTCCAAGTAAGAAGTTGTTTCAGTCTGCCAGATACAAAAGATGTTAATTAGGAGAAGGCTAAGAGTTGGGCTGTTGTCATTTTTTAAAAAAATCCCTTTCTGTCTTGTCAGTATGCTGCAGATAATTGATAGAGGACAGGTGGGTAATTAAAAAAAATTGAGGGTTAGTAACTTTTATGAAGTACCTTGACCTCTATTTGGCTGCATTCTTTTAAAGCCAAATCCTTTGCCATGCCAATTTTGCTCAGCTTCAGTTGTCTGTCTGGCACTGTCTGCCCCAAACATAGAGTTGGGGGGGCATTCATTACTCACACAGGGTTCAGACTAGTCCTTTTTGCCAGCCTTTATTCAAGTGCCCCTCTCTTCTTCCCCCATCCCACCATCTTAATTTATTGATAAGCCTCGTTCAGTTAGGTGAGGCGCTGTTCTCCCGCACTCCTGCTCCCAGCCCCAGCCCCCTCCTAGGGCAAAGAATGGCCCTTTTGTGCCAAGAGCCAATGAGCTGGAAAGGCTGATTTGTTAAGCACGGAGGCGCTGCGGCACAGCGGCGCAACAGCGCAGCAGTGTCGCTCTTCTCCAAAGAATGCAGCTGGGTGATGAATTGGCTCAGTGTCGCTCTCCTGGGCTGCAAGTTGAACCTGGTGGCAAGCTGACTGATCACACTGATGGCAGACATTTGTCCCAGAAATGACTTGCTGTGACAGGATCCAGCAGGGCTTCGACTTGCTGTTTTTCAGCAGGATGTGTTTTGCCATTCCCAAGAAACACAGAGGCAGTCTGCTTTGCCTTTGTGGTCTAGGATAGTGAACTGATGTGAAGAGCAGCAGGGTTTTTTCTCCAATGTGCCAGGAACCAGCAACATATTTGTGCCCATTGATTTCTTTATTTGCTGGAGACTCACCATGGAACATGGACCAGCACAGGCCCACAGCCCACTACTTTGGATAGCACTGGTCTAGGGGACTCCCCTGTGGTTTTTGTTTGGGAGAGTCACTCATTGGCTTCAAATTCTGAAAAGTGACAGTGTGGGCAAAAAGAAAATAAGACCATTGTCAAGATGTACTTTGCCATTGTCAGTTGTTATACCTGATGTCACATGACTTAAGCATTTGTACGTTAAAATTGAATTCCTCCTGAGTAAGATAGGTTAGGCACTCATGCCTTCTACTTTCTTCCCTCTTTAGGTCTTGGGCAGAGAAAGTTCTTACCCAGTGCTGCTTGCTGAGATCCTTTTCATTGGAGTTGCTAGGGAGTGAACCACGAATTGACTGTGTTGCAAAAGAGGCATTTACTGCAAGGGTCTTCCCTGAATTGGAGTTCAGACAGCTAAAGCCCTGGGGTACAATCTTGGGGAGGACGTATGTGCTCTGTCAACCAGTGGTTGCTGACGGCTGCTGCCATGTCAGTGCAGCAGTGAATCTGTTCTGACTTTTAGCCTGAAAATGAAAGGAGCCATCAAGGGTCGTGAACGGTATTCCTCTGAGTAAATGCAACACCCTGGATAGCTCCTTCAAAGTTTGGTCTAAAACCTGGAGCAAATTCACTGCAGTGCTAATATGGAAGCCACCAGCTATCTCTACTGTCATACTCAGCTGTGATTGGCACAATGGGAATCCTGAAGATCTACCTCTTGGCACTCCAGAAGAGATAGTTTTGTAAAGCTTGCTCCTATAAGTGTGAAGTGGGCAAGAAACATATACGGAGGCTTCTTGGGGAACTGGATTAGTTGTGGTTCCCTGCAGAGGATATTAGTTGTCATCGGGGTTCAAAGCAGGGTATCTCCAGCTGGGTCCTCTCCTGTGGTTAAGTCTGTTTATGGCGGGAGGTGGGAGGACCCCACAAAAACTGCAGTAGTGGCCCAAAGAATTGCAGGATTGGATGTTTCTCTACCCAGCTCTGGCCAAAGGGACTTCGGGAGTAAAAAAAAGGATGATTCTTTCAATAATATGCCAGTAATATGAATGTCCGAGGACCGGGGTTGGATGCCCCCCTCGGCCATGGAAACCTACTGGGTGACCTTGGCTGCATCACACCCTCTCAGCCCAGAAGACCCCATGATAGATTTGTCTTAGGGCTGCCATAGGTTGGAAGTGACTTAAAGGCATGGAACAACAACGACAATGCAACAATATTTGTGTGTCAGACTATATCCCAGATAGATTTTATCAGAGTCACGTGAACAAGGGCCTGGTCCACAGCAGGAAGGCTTTGGGCTGTACCACTTTTGAAGGCAGATGGACATTATGGGATTTTACACACGCACTTGCTTGCACACCTAAAACTAACAAAGTAGAGAGAAGTCTATGTTACATCCCTTGCCCCTGGTAACACTCTTTCTATGTATAGGGGTGTTGTTTTGTTAGAGAACAATACAATAATGTCAGTATCTACTTGGCCTCTGAATCAGTACACCTTGCGTATCACTGGCCACACCAGTGAGAACTTAAATGTAATTCTGACAGGCAGGCAGGACTGGAAACCACATGAGTAGCCCACCAAGGGACACCTTTGGCCCTTGACGCAAGTTGTCGACTTCTTAGAAGCCTTTAAGAAGAGTCCCAGTGGCAACTAAATCTCACCTGGCTGCATCTGACCCAGCAAAGCAAACAGGGTTAGAAACAGCATGTGGGTTACATCCGAGTGCTGCACCCCAGCCACAGCTGTTGTGCAGCACTCCTGTTCCAGATCTTTCTCCTGCAACCACACATCACTGGGATTTGCTTAGTGGAGTGGGGAGATTCCAGCTGGCCCCTGGCAGTGTTCAAGTTGCTGAAGCTGATTAGGTGTCGATGCACACACACAGACAGGCCTGAGCAGAGTTGCAGATTTGCACCCGTGCAGAGATGCTTACAGTGCTGTCTTCAGACTCTGTGATGGCAGCTCATTTGGCCACTTTAATCTGGGTCAGCGAGTTCATGCTGTGTTCATCTCCATTTGTTTTCCTGCGGGGAAGCAAGAATTGGCACGGTGTCTAATGAACCAGCTTGCTGGTTGTGCTAAGAGCCTACTGGTGGAAGAGCGACTTAATAAAGTCTTTGCTCCTTAATAGGCTGTTAATTTTAGTTGGTGATTTCCCCCTCGGGTCCACAAGCCAGAAACATTTGCAAACAAAGCCGATGTCTCAGTGTTGTTCCTTTGTTTCCAAAAGGTCAGAATTATTGTCCATTCTCCAAACGTCCACAAAGATTGAGAACAATATCTGGTTTGCTCAACAAAGCTACTGTTTCATTAACACCTTTACCACCTCCACAGGGTAGTTTGGAGACTGGTTGCAGAGAAGTTAGCTTAAGGCACCCTTTCCCAACCTGCTGCCCTCCAGATGTATAATATTGTTTTTCCCATAATCCTCACCACTGGACGCAGGCAGAGGGTGGTAGAAGTTGTAGTCCAGCACATCGGGAGAGGGGTACTAGGCTGCTTTATGTCCTACTTGTCCTCGCTGTTACTGAGGAGAGAAACCTGTGTCTCTGGATTGGACCACACCAGGCTGTGGGTAGTTTTTTGTGCAGGGGTAAGTGTTCCAATAAGCATCCATTTCAGTCAGTGCTCTCTAAAGTCTGCAGAGGTTCAGCCCAGAGATTATTTACCACCTGGCGAGAACAGTGTCATGGAAAGTGGCAATGGGGCAGATTCTGAGCATATATTCTGAATAGGATTCCTGCAGACTGTTGAAGGAACAGGGAAAGATTCCCTTCCCTGTTTGAATTACCTAGTGGATAAGATGAAGAGGCATGGTGCCAGAAGTAGTTTTTGTTTCAACTTTTGAGGAGTCATTCATCCCTGTATATCAATTTGGAAGAGTTAGTCTTGGGGTTACAGCTCCCAGAATCCCCCAGCAGGAGCTAAAGTCTACAAGAAAGTAACTTTTCCAAACTCTTCTGTGTGTGTTCAAGCTAGGTGCATGCACACTGACATTTTTAGTCCGGTGTTGCTCAGGGACCAGTTGAACAGCTCAGTTGAGATAGAGAGGGGCATTTCGTCCAAGACTACAGAATCCAGCGCTCTCCTCTTCCCTCTTTTTTCTTGGCAGTGTGTGGCTTGACTCAGTTGCTTGGTTCGTCTGTTGAAGCTGTTTGCTCAGAGGACTTCTTGCATGCAGCCAACTTGCTACCTGTAGCGCAAGTGTGGTCTGGACAGATTATGGAAGGAACAGTGGGTGGCTGGTTCTTCCTTTGGACCCCGGGGGTTTGCTTGGATGGCTGCCTCCTCTCCCCACTCTCCTCCAACCCCTTTCCTGCTGGAGGATTTTAAATAAGACCTTCTGTGTGTTGTTAGTACTTTGCAGAGAATGGGCTTCTCATTCAAATCTCCACATTTCCCTAAAACAAAATTCGTTCAGAGCAGTATTGGGTTTCTTCTCTTAGTGGACTAGCCAAATTGGTTTTTCTCCTCCCTTAAATGAACTGGCCTTGGATAACACAGGAATCGACACACTATTCCTAAATCCTTTCTTGGATTTCCAGCAAATAATCCATCTCCAGCCCTTCCCAAGTTCTAACCACCATTCTCCTCGGCTCCCCGCGATTTTTCCAGGTCATGCTGTAGCCCCCTGCTGGACATGGGGCCAAACTGCAAGCCCTTCCAACTGGCGCTCGGATAACTCTATGCCAAAGGAAGAATTTGTCACCTTTCCCTTTGTGGTTTCCCTCCCTCCTTCGCTCTCTTTCCCCCTTGAACACGCTGGAGGGCCGCAGACAAGGTTTTCAGGGAAAGAGGCTCGTGGGAACTCCAGCTGCTGATGGAGAAGACTTTGTACCCATGTCTTTGCATGTATGCATCTAAGGCGGCTGTAACCCACTCTAGTGAAAAAGGAGTGTGTGTGTGTGTGTGTGTGTGTGGGTTTGGAGTGTGAGCATAGTGGGTGGGGGGGAGCTGTCCTGACCCATGCCATTTCAGAAGAACCACAAACACTTTATAGTAACAAAGGAGTGGAAAAAGCCAGTGCTTTTTCTGCAAGGCATGTGACTCTTCCCTGAGGTTTGGAACCCGGCACTATGTTCCAGGCCTCAGCGGTTGCATGTCAGCCTTGGTGAGGCTGGTTTCTCCCATCAGCCTTTCATGGGGTTGCTGTCGCGGCTGAGAACGCTGCCTAAATGTATGTGTTTTCTTTCTTTTTCTACCCCACCCCGGGCCCCTCTTTCTCTTCTCTCCCCTCCCCTCCTGCTGCAGCTCAAACTCTCGTTTACTTTGGACAAGGAGAGCGGGATGCCACAAGGCTGTTACATCTATCAGTACCGGGACAGCAACAAGTAAGGCCTGCGAAGTTGTACAGGGAAAGGAGGGGATGGAAGAGGCCTGCCCACTTATTCCCACTTACTTGTACCAGGAGTTGGAACTGTTTGGCCACTAAGGGGCGTTGTGGCTTTTGGACTATGTCTGAGACCCAGAATTTTGTCTTCTACCTAATTAATTAGATTTATATCCCATCTTTCTCCCAGCATGGAACCTGAAGAGGCTTATGATATAAATAACGTAAGTTATCCTGTATCTTTGTGTCTTGGTCTTCCCCTTCGCTGCTCAGGCTGACAGTTGCTAGCCTTGCCCTGAAGGATGGCTATTGTAATGAAAACTTGCCCACTTTGTGACCTTTGTAGCTGAGTATACGGTTGAACCTGGGCCTGCCCCAGAACTGATGTGTGCCTATACAAGAGCTGCTTGAGAAGGTAGAGCAAATGGTGGCACAGCCAGTTCTGCTGCCACAGCAGATATATGTGGTGCTCACCAGCTGCTTGACAGACTGCCTGCTTTTGGTACTTTCCTTGAACTACAAGAACAGAAGGCAGTTGACAGTTCTTGCATGGGCAGTCCCCCGACTCCAGTACATGTGGGTTTGCTAATACTTGAATATCACTCTGATACCAAGTCAAGGTTGTGAATCAGGTATGGAAAGGTGGTGTCCAGGAATAAAAAGTGAGAGTCTTCTCATACTTGGGTTCAAGAAGACGTTGGTAAAAGAAGACAGAAAACATTCTGCTCATCCAGCATAGCTCACAAGCCCACAGTCTTTCGAGTGATATGAACCATACATGGTACCAAAGTAGCACAGATCACAGTAGTCATAATCAAGAAATCAAAATCATATCAAGTCAGTCCTGGGACACACACACAGGCACAGAGAGAGAGAGAGAAAGAAAGGAAAGAAAAACATACAGTAATTTTAATAAGGAAATAAATAATTCGAAGACAGTGTAGAAAATATTTACCCATTGTACAGATGCGTAAGGCTGAAGCTGAGATTAGTTCTAGGTCTCTCTACAGACGGATGGCACAGAACTCAAAATGCACATGCAGGGGAACACTTGAGATAGCCTACCAACTTAGCCACAGACAACAGATCAAGTAATATTATGGGATGGATAGATCAAGCATCTAGAAAACATCTGCCCTTTTCACATCTAGTCCAAATACCCAGAGCTCCTCCCTCTCTTACAATAAGGAGATTAAAAAAAATATACAGATGCCTGTTCAGACACCAGTTAGTGAGATGTGCTTGTCTAAGGCTACCACCTGTTCACCCATGAACAATAGATGAGTCCAGAACACCCAAACTAAACCTATAGTGGTGGACATTTGGGGGAGAATGATCCCATTCACCACTTCCTGGATTCCTCAATTATAAGTAATTCCATCTTACTTTGATTGAATTTATTTAACTGGTCTTTATCCACTCTGTTACTAAATCCAAAGAGATTCTGGGGGACTTAGATGGGTTTGACAAAGGGGAGAAACAATGCTTAGTGCCACTGAAATTTTGGTAATTCCCACGGTATTCTACAGTGCAAATGTCAAGAAATCTCGTCTCTCATCTGTAAGAGTTTACAACACTTTCAAAGGAGTTTAGGCCCTGGTGAGTCTACACAGCAGTGACCACCAGCCAATTTGGGGCAATCAAGGAGAATATACTTCCATTTATGCATGATGCCCAGCTGATTCCAGAGGTTGAATCTAAGAATCAACTCCTGACCTTCCATCATGGGTTTTCAGGTGCAGCTAGAGAGAATTCCCTGTTCCTCATAAAAGACAGAGGGGACATTAGGATTTAGGGATGGTTATGTGAATTAATATGTATTGCACGAGACTCACGTGTTCATCCATCCACTTTAGCAGCCAGGAAAAGAAGATTAGGAGGCTCCACTTCTAGTTTTCAAACAAGCCAGAGTTCCCCCCATTATATTTTAATCTCAGGAACTATGGCTTACTTTATACTTCTTTAGGGAAGATGGGCTGATACGAAGTTATGGTTTAAAATCCTGTCTTGTTCCATTAACTAGACTTGAAATAAAAGTTTAGGCAAAATGGGGTAACTATGGCTTCTTTAAAAGAGGAAGCCAGTTCTTCTAGTTGCCTCTATTCCCTTGTGAAAAAGGAGGGGAGGGAAAGTATATAAGCCCATGACTTGTACAGGCTTATTCACTTTCCAAAAGGCCAGAGTTTCCTGTGACAATGGGCTTTGCTTTGCTGTTGAAGTTTGAAGTGATATGAAGGTTTATCTTCTGAAAAGGTTTGCCTTCAGTGGAGCTTACTTTGTCTTTTCAAGAAAGCTTGGATATTTCTGTTAGATTATTTTTGTCATAGAAAGCCTATTCTCACTACCACAAAAACACACCCTGAAATGTATTATCATCATCTGCTGATACCAACCTTCAGGTTTTGTGTCAGTTTTTCATTTTTGTCAAATGAGGTCCAGTAGGTTATTGTGATCCTCAGTCCCACATGGATTTCAAGGTAGCAGTGGACAAATCATTTCCAAATTATCTATCCCAAGGCAAGTTGTTGTCAGTTGTGACCAAAAAAAAAAAAAAAGCAAGGAAGAAATGAGTTGAACTTAATTGTATTAATTGCCATAAATCTAGCTGCTTCTCTCTCAGTAAGAAATTGGTGTTACTCTTTAATTGAGATAAAATAGTAGAGTTAGGAACAAGCTACATTACTACTAGGTCTATTGGCTACCTGGGAAAATGGTACAGCAGTAGCCGGAGAAAACGTTTTTGTACCAACTCTAAAGCATAGATTGGTCAAGATGGATGACAGTGTAACTTGGTGCAGCAGTAGCAACTCCTGGGTCACAGCAAAGCAACTTTCACTTCTGCCGTCCTGTGCTGAATGGGCAGTTTAAGCAGTCAAAGCGGGTAAGATCCAGCTTTTCCATCTCCAAAGGTTGGTCTTTTTCAGGAGCTGTGGTAGCTTACCTATAGAAGGCATTCAGAACAGGGAGGTGTGTAGCATAGATAGACCTGTATACATCCTTTGAATGGGAAACTGCAGTTAACGTCATGCAGCGAAGGCCTGGTTTCCACTTAGGAACAAAAGGTAATCTACCAGTGCTAGATAATGGAAATTGTAGTCCAATAGATCTGGTAGGTTTCAGATTTGAGAACGGCCAAAAGCTAGTCTTCTGTGTTTCTGGTAAAGATTTTATCTCAATAAACTGAATTTGCTTTGGGCTTGAGATCCAGCTGATTGGGGACTGGAAACATATGTTCTCATATGTTTAGAAGCTTTTTCTTGTACTCCCACAGGTGTAGAATATGGCTTGGGTCATCCGGAGCTATCTCCACATTGCTTTTCCTTGCTTGCTGTTTTCCAGCAGGGCCTGGATTTTGTGAGTTAAGGGGCAGAACTGGTAGGAGCATGAAGGAGGATTTTGCCCTGAGGTCAGAGAGTTTTGGGTCATCTTCCTCTCATCCCCCTAATTTGTCAACCTGGCTTGCAAAAGGAGGGCCCCTTTGTCAGAATGCCGGCTAAGTTCTAAGTAGGTCTGGCTCTCCTTTTTATGGCGGTGATGCTGCTGGCAATGCATTATGTGCTCCGTTCCCATATTAACATCAAACAATGTTTGTACATCTACTAGAAATCAAATGGGATAGTAGGTGTGGCTGCCGTTCCAATACAGAAGAGGCTTCAGCCTCTGAAGATGCTGTCTTAGAGGAGGTGAGCCTGGCCAAAGTTTAGGCATGAATATAGGGTGTGATGTTAATCTAAAGGCTCAAGCCCAAAGACTTGTCTTTAGTCTTCCCAGCTTAAAGAATGAGATAAATTTTTCACAAGCCTATTCCAGGGGACTCTCATGCTCACCCACATCCCACAATCCCTGGAAACTGTAGCTTTCCAAGGTAATGAGGGTGGTTCTTTGTTGGGGGCCACTTTCTTCCCTGGCACAGCTGCAATGCCAGAGTCTCTCTCTTTCAGCCCCCAGGTGAGGTACATCTGATGGAAATGTATTGTTAAACTCAAAAGCTCTCTGCTTCTGGAAGGAGGGCATTTCATTGTTTTTTCCATGCTGGTTGTGGGAAAATCTGGAGGTGTGAAGAGAATATCTCAGTTCAGGTGTGGGGACTTTGTGTGTGTGAGAGAGAGACATAGGAACCACTGGGTATTGCTGCCTCTTTTGCCAGTACTGTCAAGTGCAAGGAAGACTGGTGAAGAAAGTCAAATGGTGGTAGTGGAGGGAATGCACCTGTGTATGACTTCGTACCCTTCCCCACTACAAATCTGCATTCAATCAAGCCTGAACTTCAGTTTTTAAAAACTTTTAATCCAACTGTAGGTGGAAGTGCCAAAACGAAAAGATACGCACATATAGAAAGCTTGCATGCCAGGCAGAAGTTTTGGTTAGAATCCTTCCTGATTCCTGTTGCTTGCTTGCTTGCTTGCTTGCTTGTTTTTCTGTATGGCAAGGCTGGAAATAATGCAGTCCTTTAGATGCTGTTAGCCTGCCATATCCAGCACTCCTTGGCATTGGCTGTGCTGGCTTAGGGTTGATGGGAATCTCAGTTCAACAGAATTTGGAGAGCTTGGATGTGGACTCAGAGGTTGAGGAACCAGTGGTGCCATCAGAGAAAACATAGGGCCCAAGTGCCGGTAGAGGGTCCAAGCCTGAAAGACCCTGAGCCTAAGACCCCTGTATCAGAGGTCCATGAACCTAGAGCAACATTGGTGGTCCCTGAGCCTAGTCCCAGCACTAGGACAACTCTGTCATTCCTGGATATGGTGTCCCCAGCTTGAGCTTCAGGAGGGGCAAAGGAGTTGTAGGCTTCATGCCAGAGGCCTGCCTGTATCAGACATTTTTTGCTTTGTGAGAACAAACAGGAGGCAGTCTAGGAAGGGGTAAGAATAAAAAGCCTCGGTTGAGCCCCAGACCTTGTCAAAGTGTGGGCCTCACTTGGAGCTCTCCCAGGTGCTGGCCTGCCTTGCTGCCTTTGTCTGTCCCTTCTGCCCTGTTAGCTCCTATTTACCAGCTATAATCAGGTGCTGTAGGCTATACCGTGGGCCCTCCAAATTTGTGGGTTTAACTTCACAGATTTGATTATCTGCTGCTTTTGCAAAACTGTCCCCCGCCCACTTCAGGCATGCCTTTTCCAGAGGTATCTGAGTATTCCTCGCCCAAGAAAACCCTATGAAATTCATGGGGTTGCCATAAGTCAACTGGTTACTAGAAGGCACATACACATAATAAAACTTCCTCACTCCATTACTCTGGTAGTGTAGACCAGGCACAGCTTTATTACTTCAGTGAGCACTTCCCCAGAGATGACCTAACGTCTCTGTTGGAATCAGGAAGCTTTTCTCTGTGCCAGGCAAAGGTGAACTGAAGACCAGGTGCCTGGAGCTGTCTCTTCAGTGTTGGTGCTGGTGGAGTGCTTTCTGGGGCAGAAATTGGGGGTTGTGTTCCTCCAGTTGTTGTTTCGCCCATGATACTTTGTCTCCAATCCCAAACAGAACACGCATCCTCAGCTTTTGCCCTCTTTTGAACTTAGATGTCATCTGTGTTGGACACACCCTAACCAGGCCAATGGGAAGGGGAGTGGTTCCCCCCACACTGCAAACCACATGGGAGGAAGCAATTTGAAACTGTTCACATTTTTTTATAAGTTACAGCTGAAGGATGTTTTGGAAAAGAGAAGAATGCCGTTAACAGCCCTGCAGACATTGGTATCTTGCTAATTAACCTCCTTTAAAACAAAGCCAGCGCTTTTCCTTGAAGTTCCCTGGCTGAGAGGTAAATGACTCCCTCAAGACATAAATGCTGCATTTGTGACATCCAGGAAAAATTACATCTTCCCTGTCAGGGCTTAGCTACAGCTGTCAGCCTGGATATTAAGAGAATTAGGTATGGAGGAAAAAGGTGCGGGCCAAGCAGTTTGGCTGTCTATGACAACCTTGTTCCTCTGCTGAGGTTGGAGGAATGGACAGTCCCGAAATATAAACCCAAAGAGAGATCAGGAGAAGTGGGAGCACTGTGCCTTGATTCTTGGTGTCTGTTTTACACAGATAAACTGGGACTTTATAGATGAATCTGAACACGCTAAAGTGTTATAGAAAAGAGAATTCCTCTAGGATGAAGACTATCACAATACTTGGAATAGAAATCAGTTCAGTTGGCTTTTTGATGCCATTTGTTTTGTACCTGGTTGAGATTGGCAGTGGGTTTCTCTCAAACAGGTGGGGCAGAGTAAATTCAGCACCTGCCAACATGTTGGTTTCAAACTGCTCCAGCTCCCAACAAGGGAGGGATGTCACAGAGATAAAACAGCCCTTCTGGCCTCAGCACAGGTTCAGAACATAGCTGGCTGGAATTAGTCCAGATTCAGTACTGTAAAACTCTAAAGGAAACATAATCCTATTTGAAAGGGAGCAGAACACTCCCATTTTCTGTATGCAGCAACCAGAGCTACCAGACAGGGATTTGCTGTGACAAGTCAAGCAAGCTGTTTAAAAGGTGCTGCCATGAGATCTGTACAGCAGGCGCCTGTTTAAGATGTATGAATTCACAGCCTGTTCATGTTTCTAGAATCCAGAGGAACATTGTGTATCCCAAAAGTGGGCAATTATGATAGATCCAGGGGCTAAATCTTTGTCTCAGGACACCCCAGTTGCTGCAAAAATCGCCAAAAATACTAAAAGGCTTGATGAAAAGTAGGTTTCCATACTGCCCTCTGGAGTCACTGTTTCAGGGGCAATAAGGCAGATAAGGGGTGGGTGGGTTACTGCAGTTCTGTGCTGGTAATTGGGCCTCCTAACTCTGCAGAGTTAATTATGTGTTAAATGGGTCCAAGAGGAAATTAAGTCTGAACTCTCCCTAGAAGTCAAAATGATTAAACTGAGGCTATTGTGCTTTGGACACATCATGAGATAACAGGGCTCATTGCAAAAGACAGTAATGCTCAGTACAGCTGAAGGCAGGCGGATTGGCTCAATCACTTGATAGAAAATAGCAGCAGCAACAAAATGATAGCAGACTGATTGGTCAATAATGTAGATTTTCACAACAGACCAGATGAACATCAGTATAGACAAACACTTTGGCCTAAATTTTATCATAAGTCCCAACAAGAGTCAACTCTTGAATAAACTGTGAGATTTGTGGGAGTCAGTGGGATTTGCCTATATGTTCATTCATCACTCCACATTTTATACAATGGATGTACTCTAATAGGGTGTCTTGGAAGTCTTTTATTTAAAGGGTCACCATAGGTTGAAGCCAAACAATGGAAATGTACTTAATGAACATGGCATTATACCTGTTTCGATTTTGCCATGATGTTACGCTGTCAAAATAGCAACAGAAGGCAACGGTCACGTTTGAGAGAGGATCTCTTACACCCGTCTGCTATCTCAGTTCCCTGCTGCTGAGGCTGTTGTCTGACCTGACTTGGCCCTTTCACATCAGTTCTAGAGGCAGCTTGGGTCTCTCACTTGTGTAACCTTGCATCAGATAAGTTGGCAGCCACTGCTTCCCCATCACACCTTACCCTACTGCAGCTGAATGGCCTGTTTCATTTGTCAGACAATAGGGGAACCCGTTCCTGGGAGAAAGAAAGGATCCAGCAAATAGCAAGCTGTCTTGGCTCTCCTTCCCTTGTGAATGTAAATAGGAATGACTTAGACATTGACATAATGCACACATCTGGAACTCTCCCTTTTCTGCCTGGCCCACACGTACGAGGGGCTTTGTTGCGGAGATGACTGATAGACTCCGCTGAGCCATCCCTTTGTGCCAGGAGTGTCTGGCTGGGATTCGTGCCCTGGGGCACTAAAAGCTAAGAAGAGGTGCAAAGTCTGTCCCCCCCCCCCATGCTGTCCAAAGGGACAGAGAGCACTGCAGTTTATTGCAAACTTTGCCTCTTGAAGCTGTTTTCTGCTCATGTTCTGACATTTCCCCCACCTCTTTGTAATAGACCTCCAGAATTATCCATATTCGTTCTCCCCCTGCTCCCTTCTCCCAATCAGATGATTAATTGGTGCATCAAAGGAGGCGAGAGTAAGTTGGACTGGTAGAGAAGAAAACTTGGCCAGAGCTTTTCCCTAGATCTCACCTTTTGGAAATCTACATAAGCAGCCCAGAGTTCTTCTAGAACAGAGTATGAAGGAACCGGAGGTCTGTATGTGACAGATTTGCATTGTTTGTCGAGGAGAGATAGGCTGGAGAGGCAAAGCACGTTAGGTGTGCCCGGAAACACATCTCTCTGTAGCTTGGCCGTTGTTCAGGGTAATGTTTGGTGAGGGATTGGTGAGGTTAAGGGGGGATCGTCTCTGTCACTGAACTGCAATACTTCTTTCTATCTATCTGCACTGGCAGTACCCAAGGGCTGTTGCTGGAAGCACAAGGGTTTGCAAAAGTAAAGAACTACCTTACCAAGGGTAGTGTTCTGAATAGTGTCTGGCTGCTAAAAATCTTGGTCCACAGCCTCTGGCAACTTGCACACAACTTTCAGATCTTCCTAACATTCTCCCTATTGTGCACTGGAAGAGTAAGCACTCTGCAGAAGATTTTGAACGGGTGGTTTGCTATCCTTGTTCCGTCGTCGTTGCAGCAGTGGGGATTCCACTGTTCCCATTGGATCTTGTGTGTTTGTGTGCATATCAGGATGCGTCTTTATGTCTGGGGAAGGAATGGGCAGCCACAACAGGTTCAGAGGCCAGTTTTCACCCTGCTGGTGAAAACCTCATTTTCAGCCCAGTTTGTACCTCCAGATTGTATTCAGGGTTTGTTTTACCATTTGGGAGCTTTTTTTGTTGAAGAACAACTGGAAAAAAAATTGGGGATGGTGGGAGAGCAAGCCTGGGAAGGTTAAAAAAAAAAGACACTGGGGCCACATCTATCCAACAGCATGAATTTTACCCACCCGTATTCTGAGGTAACGTGAAGAAGAGTTGGAAATTGCTGTTGTTGGGAATGCCACAGTTGCGAATCTTGGCTGAACAGCCGCCCTTGACTGTGCTGTGCAAATGCAGCTGCTGAGAGACTGGCCCGGCTTTCACAAAGATTAGCTGCTTAATTGGCCAGCAAGGAACCATTTAATAACTGTAGAAACATAATTACTCATATCTAGCTCCTGCAGTTTGGAGGAATGGCAACTTTGCTGACAACCAAAAAGAACTTGTGCTGCCAAAGAGGATCAAGGAAGTGCCGTGCTGTGCACTGCGGACACCATGGCCTGTATTCGTTAGACAGCTGGCATCTGGATGTATAATGAGGAAATTGGGTTTAGTGTTATGACACAGTATCACTCAGAAAGGGTGCTCCAGAAGAACGGCAGGTTCATCGTTTGCTGGTGGTGGCTTTGTTTATATGTACTCAAAAATGCCATTTCCAGCTAGCACTGGATGCAGAAAGTGCAAAACACACATACAGAGAAATTGGACATGTTCCTTTTGTGCACGACAACTCCCAGAATCCCCAAGCCAGCATGGCCACTAGCCGTGCCAGCTACGGGATTCTCAGAGCTGTAGTCCAGAAAAATTACATTTCCAAGCTCTGTCAGAATAACTTTGCACTCTTTCTTTCAAACCTCTCTAACTCTGATGAAATGAACACCAGGTGAGAATGAGAGCATCTGATTGGCTCCCCACAGAAAAGACAGAGAGTAAAGATTTTGAAGTGTTAAAGCCTTATGTGGCCTGGGACCCACAGACTTTAAGAGCCACTTCTCCCTAGCCCTATGAGGCCCAGATATTGATTGACTTCGGCTGGAAGTTGTTTGACGGTTGGGGACTGCAGCAACTAAAAACATAGAAGTAGCCAGAGTGACTGCCCTGGCTTTGTCAACCCATTCACATAATTATCATCACTGTCGTCATCATCTATCATATTTTATTTACACCTCCCAGTTGAAACCTGGGGGTAGTCTGAGGCTGTCTGAATTTTAACTAAAGCATCAATCAAAAGAACAGTGGGAGGGAGAGGTATCCTAATATTGAGAGGAAAGTGGAATATAAATTAAAATAAATATAAGGAAAATACCCGTTTTCTGCAAACAATGTACATGGTCTTCTGCGTTAGAAGAGCACCGAGGCGAACTGGAGGACAACCCTTCAAGAAAAGAATCGACGGTGTAATTGCCAAATCACATTATCAGTTGTCAGTTTTGGAAAACTAATCACCAGCTCTGAACAATAGGCCCCTGTTGCCTTAATATCAGGCTAAACCAGTAACCAGTAAATATTGTCTGCTCTGACTGGAAAAGACATTTCTGTCGTGGTCCTTTCAATGGGAGATGCCATGAACTGAACCTGAGACCTATTACACTTTAGGAAATCTGTGAATTGGTTGGGGTTTTGAGTCCCTATCAAGAAGTGTTTGGATGATTTGATCTCTTCTTTGTAGATGTTCTTACAAAGTGTGATTTACTTGTAATGACTATTGTGAATGGTTTGGCAATATATCGTTTTGTTTACGTGTTGTCAGCAGGTCTGAGCTTGTGGGGAAAAGTTCTTCAGATTCATTTTTAAGTGCCTTCAAATTGACTCTAACATATGGTGATTCTGTCACAAGATTTTTCTTGACGAGATGAATTCAGAGAGGTTTGCTATGGCCTTCCTCTGAGGCTGAGAAAGTGTGACTTGCCCAAAGTCACTCATTGGGTTTCTGTGGTCAAGCAAGGATTCAAATACTGGTGTCGCAGTGTCCTTGCCTAACACTCAAATCACCTCGCTGTACTAGCTGTCTTCTGCTACAAGTAGTTTAAATTAAACTAAGCTCGGAAGTCTGGAAGAGACAATCTCTTTTTGTAAGAGACAATCAAAAAGAGACAATCATATGACAAAAGGCTTGAGACAGCTTCCTTAAGATAAAGTGTTTGGTGGTTTTTAATTTAGAAGAAAGATGACCAAGAGGTGAAGGAAGGAGAAGTGGAAGGAGATGGAATGGCATAATGAAGGCTTGATAAAATCGTGTTGTGTTGTGATGAAAGTGGATTGGGAAAGATTTTTTCTCATTCATTTTACTCTAGTTTGGGATTGATCAATGAACATTATTACTGAATCTGCTTATTATAGATTCAGAACAGATGCAAGGAGGAGAACCTTCGAAGGAATGTTATTAGAGGCTGGAAAAGTTACTTTTCCGGACTGTAAATTCCGCAACCTCCTGGCCAGCGTGGCCAGTAGCAACTGTGAAAAGTTGTTGCCTCCATGCCCAGCTTGCAGGCTTCTCCAAAAAAGCAAGACACCAGCCAATACATGCCCTGGATGGGACCCATCTGAGCTCGTCTCATTTTGTTTGGGTTTGCAAACACTTTAACATGACTAGTTTACAACTGTATAGCTGTATGGGAAACAGGATCCTTTCATAGCCACTTTTGTTGTGTTTCTTAAGGACCTGAGAATAGAAGCTGCCCACCATGGGTCTCTGATTGCCCCACTGAATAGCATCTGACCCAATGACCTTGGTAGAACCAGCCCTGGTTAAGGAGTCTTTTCCCCATTTTGCAGACGTTTGAAAAGAGGCAGCCAAACCAAGACACTTGGCCTTCCAAGCACCGAATGTCGAGTTTTGACCGTAAAAAAAGCAAGATCAGCAAAACTGATTATGCTGTGCGGTTATTAAATTTTTACTGCAAAGGCTGACACTTTGCTCTGTTTCAAACTGCCGAAAGCTGGTGTGTGTGTGTGTGTGTGTGTGTGTGTGTGGTGTTTTTAAACAAGGTCAGACAAGGAGTCTTCTTCTGAAGCTCTGTCTCACTCCATAGATCAGAGCAGCCCCGAGCTTCCAGCAACAAATTGAAAAGCTGGAATTGAAAGGATATGGTGCTTGTGCTGGGTGGGTGGTGAGAAGTGGAGCACTTGAACCTCCATGTTTCTGTGGTTTGAGCCTTGTTGGACAGCTGTTGCCTGACTGGTAGGCAGTGGCCATGCATTATGAGCCCTGATCAGATTTCACGGGCACTTGGCTCCTTGCATGTACTCTGCTTCCTCCTCCCGTGGCAAGTTCCAGTGGTGATGGTTATTATTGTTACTATTGGTATCAATTCATTTATATCCCACTTTTTCCACAACAGTAGGACTCAAAAGTAGGACTTACAAAAATCAAAACAAATTCAGATAAAAGCACAGACGTAGACATAAATGAAAGCATCCAAAAAATATTGTTAAAATGCAGTTCAACTGCCTATAGTGTTAAAACATCTAAATGCAAATGTGAAAAGTAAGCACAGCAGCACGCTATTAAAAGCCCTGGCAGTCTTTTTCTGAAAAACCTGTTGTAATAGAAAACTCTTCATGTGCCAAAAGAAGGGTAGCATGGAGAGAGTTATATTAGCCTCTTTGGGGAGGGCATTTCAAAGCCTGAGAGCAACAACAAAGAAGGCTCTCTGATTTCATTGTTATTGCCGTGTGTGTGTGTGTGTGTGTGTGTGCGCGCACACACACACACTCCTGTGAATGCTACATTACAAGTCCTTTACTTGAGGATCACCTGGAAGTAAATAATGCTGTTAGGTTGATAAAGCTAAGCTGGTCTTAGTCTGGTTATTGCTTGTGGGAAGCCCATTTTGAGCTGTTTTCAACTTGTTGGAGGCAGAGCTGTGCATATGAAAAGTTTCTAGAGGTGGTGGAATTTTGTGCAGAATGGCTCATGGCTTATTATGCATTTTGAACAGAGGTGTACAGCCTCTGAAGATCCAGGGGCTGCACCCACCCCATTTCCACTTGTGCCTTTGGACTTTCTCAAGCTACACCTGCTCTCCTGTCCCCCCCAACCAAAACCAGGAGTGACTACCATTCTATCCTGAATGTGTCCATTTTTATCTGGTTCCTGCTACTATCTAAACATTGACCAAGGTCAAACCTGGTTGTTAATTGGATGGTATTCCACCAGGGAGAATACTAGGAAGAATCTCCAGGGAGAGCAAGGAAAGCATTCTCCCTGAAACCTTGAAGAGCCTTTGCTTCTAGTCACAGTGGGCAGTAATGGGCTAGACGGACCCCCAGTTTCTTATAAGGCAGCTTCCTCTCTTTCTGTAACTGGAGGAGGCCCAGGAACTGCAGTGATACGCATTGTCCCCTGTCCCCCAAGCATTTGGGTATCTCCCGGTTTAGCCAAACAAGATCCCAGGGCAGCTTACAAAAATAAGTAGAATCATAGACTCATTGAGTTGGAAGACACCACAGGGGTTGTCCAGTCCAATCTTCTGCCGTACAGGAAGACACAATCAGAGCATTCCTAACAGGTGGCCATCCAGCCTCTGTTTAAAAACCTCCAAAGGAGGAGATTCTACCAAGCAGTGTATTCCACTGTCCAACTGCTCTCACTGTCAGGAAGTTCTTCATAATGTTTAAGTAGGGTAACAGTTCTTTTCTTCAGGCTTCCATCCTAAATTTAAGACGTAATACACACAAAGAATAATGGATGAGGAACAAGTGGACAAAGAAACAAGCTGAGATTACAGTGATTATAATGACTAGCTGGGCAAGAATGGTTCAGGTATCCTGCTGAAATGACTGGCTCTACTAAGGACATTTCCACACTACACTGTTATAGTGCTATTATTCCACTTTCAACCTCCTGTGGAATTCTGGGGTTTGTAGTTTCTTGAGGCCAAAGAGCTCTCTGGCTGAGAATTCTAAACTGCAAACCCCAGGATTCCACAAGATGCTGAAAGTGGAATAATAGCACTGTAACAGTGTAGTGTGGAAATGGCCTAAGTGATGGTGAAAGAGAAGGCCAAAGGTGGTGAAGTCAGCAGAAGCAGTGGAAAAGATCTTGAGGAAGAAGCAAGATCTCTCCACACCTCCCTCCTCCATTGTTGCAACGATTTCCTCAGTTGTACACTTTCCCCCTTGTTCCTGCAAGTGAATGAAGCTGCAGGAGGGGGCTGTGACTGAGAAGCAGTGGTGGAGGAAATGTAGACTTTGGATGGAAATAGGAAGTGTGCTGCCTCTCTCTTATCCCCTCACCATCTCCCCAAGAGAAATTTTCTCAGCGATAATCCCTTTTCCTTGCTCCATGCAGTTGAAAGGAAATCAAGGGTGCGGAATAGGAGAAGATTCCACCTAAATGTTAAGAAGAACTTCCTGAAGATAGGAAGTGCCTGATAGTGGAATAGACTACTTCTGGAGGTAGCGGACTCTCCATAAGGCTAGGAATCTGCCTTTGAAAGAAAGAAAGGATAAAGTGAGGGTTTTGGTAGTGGGAATCCACTCTCAGTGCCACCCTTGTCTTTCTCGGTGTCCTTCAAAAGAGTAGCATCTACACAACCCAGGTCGCCAAGCATCCTTAACGGCTGCTTTGGTTAGCACTCGCAGCTATTTTTTATAGGAGGGAAGATGACTTTAAAGATCTCTCTTGACCTTACAGACTCTTATGAAATCTCCCCTTGGAACCTCAAACTGCAGCCTTACCACTTCACAAATCTGACAGTGCGAATGGATGTTTGTGTGTTTAAACCAGGCCTTGCTGACTGATCACATGCTTAGCAGACGAGGCATGTTGGCTGGCCAGTTGCTTGCCTTTTCCTTAAGGAGGAGGGCTTGAATCTGTGGACTGAAATACACTGGGGCATTCATCCCACCCCCTTCCACCCATCACCCGCTCTTCATTTACTCAAAGGTTGGCTGGACTGTCTTGGCCCCTTTCAAGCCGATGAAAGCTTTGGCCTCTTTCTACCTGCCCCATAACATAAGAGCTTGTCCAGAAATCTCACGTAGTCACTGAACAAACAAACCAAGTCCATTTCCACCCCCATGCTCTCACCAACTGTTGCTCCACTGCTGTTAACTCCTTTGTGATATCTGTCATATTTAAGTTAGTTTTCATTCTCTCTCCATCCCACAAGTATTCTTCTCCCTCCTCTACTGGTTCTTGTATTCCTGGGAATCTTCTTCATCTTTAGAAAAAAAAATGCTCTTCATATATTAACAAGAAAGCAGGATCCAGAGAGGTTTCATGGTGCATCCTGATCCAACCGTCTCCTATCCCAGCCCCCTTTGGACTCCGTTTGAAAAATTGGGGTCTGTCTGCACTGCACTTTTATATCAGTGTCATAGCTCCATCCTGAGCAATCCTGGGATTTGTAATTTGGCAAGGGACTTTGATAGTACAAAGCTACCCCAAGAAATGTGGGACTGAGTGTTAAATAAGTTCAATTCTGGTAGAGAGGTACTTAGGTTACCTTAGGAACTGTAGTTCAGGGACTAGAGCTCTGTAGGAGATGAATTCCAAGTAACTCATTAAATGACAAATCCCAGGATCCTGTAGGATGAAGCCAGGACAGTTAAAGCAGTATGAAACTGATATAACCATGCAGAGCTGATGCACTCTTAAAGTGTGACACATTTGAACACACGTGCTGCTGTGTGGATGCAGTCCAGTGAAGTTTAGGAGAGATTCACTCCCAAATCACATCTAAGCCAGTATCCTGTTTTGCACAGTAGCTCGTCAGGTTCCTTCTTGGGCTACAGCTTTCCCCATTGTTCCCCCCACCCTGCACCTTGGAATTCTGAGATATACTGCAGCTAAGCATGGATGTTCCATGTAGCCTTTGGTAGGCCAATGCAAATCTGCAAATTTGTCTAGCTGTCTTTTAAAGGAATCTAAGCTGATGGCCATCATCTTCCTTCTCACAGCTATAGAAGGAAAAACCAGCCTGATGTTGAGCAGTGACTTGATTTTTGGCAGTCTGTTCCAGCAATCTTTGCTGACGAATGACAGGCTTGTACACATATGGTTTTTTCACACCTTTGGTTTCCTTCTGTCCCCTCATTGTTCTGCTACTATTTCTTAAACTGCTTTCTCTTAAAACTAGGAAATAGCAGTGTCTAAGAGGCTGATACGTGACCCAGAAAGTCCCTAGTTTATATCTCACATCTACCATGAACTCTATACATTTCTGTAATTCAGTCTCACTCTTCACCCCCTGTCTATCTGTCTGTTGCGTCTGCCCCGCACCTCAGCCTTCCACCTACAACAGAGGGGTAAATCGTACTGGAAGAAATTGTGTGAAGTGCTTTGAGTATTCAGAAATTGACTTGTGAATAGTAATAGCATCTGCCTGTACATGGTCCTTATTCTGATGCTTGCTGGCCTCCAGTTTCTTTATTTTCTTAAAAACAATCAAATTTACATGACTGCACCCAGAGACCACCACCCTCACTAAATCATCTGCTTTTAGTTGAAAAGGGTACTTTTTCTTTTGCACCCCCCCAAGTGTTGAGTGCCATGAAACAACATGCTATATAGCATCTGGAACACAACAGCAGTGAGTGAAGCTTGAGCAGAGGGGAGCAAGGGGGCAGTGTGAGGACTTGTGGGGGGATGAGGGCCCGCATGGGGGTCCTCCAGACTGCTGTAGGTGGGCACTAGAGATGTGATGGCAGTGGTATGGCAAGCATGTGAGGAGGGCGCAGTGTGCGTGAAATATGGTCCCACCACTCATTGTGTTTGAGTTCACAGCATTCGCTCCAACCACCGCAGGTCTTGCTAGCACGCCTGCGGTTGAGATTTGGTATCGTCTCCTTTGCCGCTTGTTCACAGTTTTGGAGTTGCTTTGCTCACTGGCTAAAAGAGGAGTTCTTAGAGCCAGGTTTTCGACATGCAAGAGTTGACTGCAAGATGCAAAACAGTTCCTCTTACCAGAGTTGGCCGGGCCAGGCTAGGACAGACATGGTGTGTACAAAGCCACCTTCCAGCAGCCCTCCACTTCTGCACCAGCTGTTTTGTGTGTGTCTTTCCCTGATGGAGGCATTAATTCCATTAATACATATCAGATTAAAGCTTACTCCACCAGCCCACATTCTAAAAGGCCCCTGAATGTCTTTTTGGATTTGCAAGCTAACGTTTTGTTTTGTTTTTCATGTCCCTCACTTTGCATCTCTTTCAACAGATCCCTTCCTCTGACAATCCCCTTTAATCTTTTGGGATTACAGTGCAGCTTTCAGTGAGGTCTTGTGCACAGCAAGCACAGCCAGGATCTCTCAAGAGTAGTTCAGCACTCCCACACAACCTTTGAGGAACCTGTCCCAGGGACCTCCTGGTCCAGGTGGCTTTTTAACAGCAGGAGCAGGAGGAAGGAGCAGCTACAGCAGTTTTGAATAGCTGGGGAGTGGAGGCACTCCACAGTCTATTCTTGCACTGAAATGTCAGCGTGGTATTTCTTGGCACAGCCTCTTGGGAGATCATTCAATTTCCCTGAGGCCTTTCCCATTTGCATTCATTGGGTGTTTGTGTCAATATTAATGTGCTGCCTGTATTGTTAAAACCCTTTCTGTGCAGTGCCACATTAATGAAGGTGTTGGGAGTAGGGAAAGAGGCTCTGTTGAAAAATTGGTATGCCATTGGTACAGAGGAAAAGAAAGGTAGATGAGGCTGCCAACACGGCAAGTTGTCACGTGAAAATAATTGTGGTGCAACTGGGGCAAGAAGTCCAGACTGTTATTGCAACAGCTCCTTTAATACACAATTTCAAGTCATTCCCCCTGTATTTAGAGTTAATCCTTTGACTGGGGCCTGTGCAACATAAAGTCTGTGGATCTATTACAGCGCCCCCGCGGTGGAATTCCAAATATACCCATACTTCATAGTCCTTTTTGGCTTTGTTTGGACAGCTTAGGCCTACTGAAGCCCATCCACATGGGAGAAGTGCCTGTCACCAGGTCTGCAGTATTTCTCCTCTTCTTGGATTCAGATGCGCGTGAAAGAATTGGCACCAGTTCTGCCAGCCAGTCTGCCAACAGTACTGCATGGCCCACCACTGTCTGAGACCCCTTCAATGTGTGAGTGGCCTCGTGTGCTTTTGCTGCCAGATTCAGTGGGTAGGAGCACAGTTTGGATAAGGGAGGGTCAGCAGCACGGCCAGTCTCGAGACGGAAGAAAGAAAAGCGGGGACAAGGTGGGGAGAAAGAAATGGGAGGGGGGCTGAAAGGGGGATTGTGGGG
Source organism: Cyclura pinguis (assembly GCA_030412105.1). Classification (NCBI taxonomy): domain Eukaryota; kingdom Metazoa; phylum Chordata; class Lepidosauria; order Squamata; family Iguanidae; genus Cyclura; species Cyclura pinguis. The sequence goes on from CM059601.1 coordinate 6,912,985, forward strand.
AGGAGAGGGAAGAGAGTGTTATGTGGGGTTTGCCGAGTGCAAAAGGGTTTTAACAGTCGGAGGCACGGAGGGGCTCCTGGCTGGGGAAACAGGACAGGCATGGGCGGGGTGCAGAAAGTAGAAGAGATGGTGCCGTGAATAAGAGACAAGTGCTGTATGGCATCGGAGCAGGGTTCAGAGGAAATGGGCTCAGAATTCATTCTGCTGAAACATTCATAAAAACGCTCTCCCTCTGCTCACACAGTCGTGGAGTTCCATTGTATTGATTAAAAGGTTAAAGGAGCCCCTGGAATGATTTGAATTGTGCCCTCTTGGCTTCAGCCTCAGGCACGTTAAGCAGACTGTGCGTTAACAGAGTTCCCGTCATAAAGACTAAACAGCGTTGTTAACCTTCCTTTCTTTTAATGCTTTTGGTTAATGCGTCTCGGTGCTTCATTAGGTGACCGTGCCAAGCAGCCACTAGGAACTTTGTCTTCCCTAGCTTGCAGGTCTCCTTGTCACTCAGCCCACTGCCTCTTGACTGTGAAATCTCTTGCGTTAAATCTGTTGTGCGCACAAAACTGGAGTTAATATGCCGTTGGAAGGGCTCTGGTGGCATTTCCCAGTTGCTGCCTCTCCAGGAATCTGTGCAGGAAAGCAAAATGCAGCTCCTCTCATAGTCTTTGTAGACGTGGGACAGAGAGATCATGCTCAGCCAGTTTTGCCTCCGGGCAACTTGGCTGCCGATGCGCATCCAAATTCAGTTCAAGATGATGATGTTTTCCTAGGTAATGTACAGGTATCCGAGGTCCAATATATAGCAGAGTGTGCCTCTCGTTGTATCAGAGATGGGAATGGTGCAGGCCCTCAAGATGCTATTAAACTGCAGCTCTTGTAAGTGTCAACTAGCATAGCCAATGCTGGGGAACACTATGGAAGTTGTAGTTCAGAGGCATCTAGAAGGATGGACACACACACACACACACACACACACACACTTTATACTTTTCCCCACTCCTGCATTGTTCATCTCCCCTGGCCTGGCTCAGGGCTTCATCCCTATTCAAAGTGAACCCTGACATCCTAAGACAGGGATGGGAATTTTGTTGTCCCCAGATGTTGATGAGCTGCAACCTAGCATTCTTCACCACTGATCGTGCTGGTTAGGGCTGCTGGGAATTATGATTCAACAATACCTGGAGGGCCTGTGTAATTCTCACCCCTCCACTAAGAAGTAGAGTCTCTAAATCGGTGGCTTCAAAGAAGAAGAGTGAAGAAGAATGAACTTTTATCACCCCAGGCTACAGCTGGCTCATTGTTGGACCCCATGTTCTGCATGCAAAGGATCCCAGGTTCAATTTGTGACACGTCCAGCTAAGAATGAGAGAACAGTGTCATACAGCTGTCAGATCTAGATGGATCTGTGGTCTGGCCTGTAAAGCAGCTTTTTTCACAGATTATTTCTTCATGAGGACTGGAACTTTGCTTTGTTTTTTAGGAAAGGATCATAGTTCGTTTGAAATTGCGTATGCTTTGCACACAGAAGACCCTAGGCTCAAGTCCAGGGACAGTTAAGAAAGACTCCTGGCTGAAATCCTAAAGGGCTGTTTTCAGTTAGTATAGATAGAAATAAGTGAGAAGGACCGAAGATCCGACTTAGTACAAAGCAGCTTCCTGTGAGATCTGTACTTTCTTCATGGGCCTTTGAGAGAGTATGCAAAACCCATTGTTTTATTTTGTTTTGTTCTCATTAAACATCCCCTTGAGGCTGCAAATAAACTGTTTCATTAACAGTACGTTGACCGAGGCCAATTCCCCGTGGTGCCTCTTTATATCAGAGATGGGAGCGGGGTTGGGGTTGGAGAACCATCCTCCAAGTTGGATTGTCAGTGCCAAAAAGTGAGCATGGTCAGAAGGTATTCAAGAAGTGCAATCAGCTAAGCAGTGTGCTTGGTATCATTTTGTGGGTAATGAGGAGTTGCATATTCTCGCCTGGACGGGGTATTTAGCTGTCTGGTGGTGGGTTTGTGGTTGTGGCGCATCTCAGGACACTCATTGGTTTTCATGGAACCCTCTCTGTATTTTTTTCTCTCTCTGCTTTGTGCTTTTTTTTTTTTCCCTGGGAATGGGGCACAGAGAGGCGCTTTGTCTTGTGTTCTGGGCATCCTTTGCTGGGAAGCAGCTGAGGCTAAGATCAAGGATCTTTAACAAGAAAAACCATCAGACCTCTACCTCAAAATGCCTTCCTGGTCAAGCTTTGACATAAAGGGGCTTGAGCTGAGAGCCAATTGACGGATCCAGGGAAATGACCTCTCTCCCTTCCCGTATTTAGCTCCACTTCCTTCAAGGCAACTGCCTTTGCTGGGTGTGTACAAAGATCCCCAGTGGCTTTTCAGTGGCAAGCAGGCCAGGCAGAGGAGCAGTGGAGGAGGGTTGTTCTTTTAATGAAAAACTGCTGGCAAAAGCAGAGAAAGTCAGGAATAATTTTGGAGGTCTTTGTCTTTGAAACCAGCGCGTAGTGAATAACCAAGGACTTGAGGGACCTTGTTATGGAAGTCACAATATCCTGTTCATTGGTTGTGCACCTGCCAGTTCAATTTATGCTCTCCCAGATTTGGCAGTGGCTAACTGCACATTGGTTTCTTCTTGTTCTTGTGTGCCTTTAAGCCATTTCTGACTTACGGCAATCCTAAAGCAACCCTTCCACAGGGTTTTCTTGGCAAGATCTGTTCTGAGGAAGTTTGCCATTGCCTCCCTCTGAAGCTGAGAAAGTGTGATCTGCCCAAGGTCACCCGCTGAGTTTCTATGGCCAAATTTTTAAAAAATTCCAAGGGGCCCACAAAATTACTAAAATGCAGCAATACAAAGAAGTGCAGTCCCCAGACTACTCAGAATAATGTCATACAATAAGACCAAGAGCATGTTACAAAGCCATTCAGTTTAAAAGCAGGGAGGTAAGTAAAAACATTAAGTTCCGTTAAACTGTCAGTGATCTAAAAGGGTCTTAGCAGTGTGCCTGAAGCTTCTAAGAGAGGGGAGTTCCACAGTGTGTGGGAGCTACTGTGGAAAAGACCTTGTTGCTCAGCTCAGACAGCAAAACTTCTGAAAATACTGGGATGCAGTGCACAGCACAGGAGCTGTGACACTGAATGCTGGGGGCAGCCAAAATTATATGGAAGAAGACTGTTCTTAGAGATAACCTGGCACCAGGCCTTGTCTCTGAGTCATGGGCCGTGCGTCCGTGAGTTTGATTCACACATCATACTTCGAGATGCACACTTAGGGGTTGTTTTTTTTTAGTGCTTAAAAAATGAAGTGGATAAGTCAAATATAGGTAAAACATGTCGGAAGGAACCAGAAGAACCTGCTTCTCTCTGACTTGGTTGCAAACTTCGGAATACTGTTTGAAATAAGGTAGGGAAACTTCTTCTTAAGAACGTATGCATCCGAGTGTTTTTAGCAGAGACAGCAGTACACACTCTGTCTTGCGCAACTCCGAGCTTGATGAAAGGAATAAGTAGTGGTATTTAGAGAGTGATATTTAGAGAGGCATGTTCAGGAATGACACTGAGCAGCTGTGTGCTGTTCTGCTGTAAACTTTACAATTCTGCCTTTTTGATGGATAACCACCAAAGAAGGCATTTCTTTATACGGATGACTGAGCTCGCTCAGTTGGGGAGTGGTAGTTCTTCTAAGTAATTGTTCTGGGTACAGTGCAGAATTGATATTGAAGACTGGGGGTGGGAAATGAGTGACCCTGGAATCACATTTGGCCCCATGGTGGGTTTTTTTTTTTTGAACTGTCACCCCTCCCAGTCACCCCAGGAAAATGTTTTACTGGGGAAAGAATTTTGAATTGCCTCACCTGGAATCCTCCAGGAGCTCATCTTTTAAATAGATTCTAGGGGATCTCTGCCCTGTTTTATATTTTAAAAATTACCTGTTTTTCAAAAAAGAGAATTGGTCTTTTGGCCACTTCCAGTCCCTCTCCCTCCCCCTTTTTTGGCAGTTTTTTTTACAGCGCATGCAGTTTCCCATATGGTTCGCAAGGCAGGAAATTGCCCATGGACCCCAGCAAGGTTGCCCACCCTTGCTGCTGGAGGCTTATGCAGTGTTTATTTTTTATTTATGTAAAATGTTTAACTGTACTCCCATCTCCCAGAATTCTGAGGTATTTCTTATGAGGCCATAAAACTATACTAAACCAATCAAAACATAATCATATGTTGAACCGCTAAAAAAACCCCAAAAGCCAAAAATAACCTGTAAAACGTCAACTCCCTTTACTAGGACGCCACTCTGTGAGAGTCTTTTTGGGGATGGCTTCATCCCATCTGAGCGTCTCTCCCAGTGTATCTAAGTGGCAGAACAAGACACCTGTTCCACCCCACACCTCTCTGCAGCAGTGGTGGAAACACGGTGCAGATGCCCAAAGGGGCAAAAGTTCAGGTCTCGCCGCGTTGTGGGATCTGGCATGGGGCTGGCAGCCAAGGTTGGCTTGGCATCAGTAGAGGAAACCGTAGCGATGGCATCAGAGCGAACTTCTCACATGGGATTCATTCAGTCCGATTTCAAATGGCCTAGTCTCTCTGTCTCTGTTTCTTTTTTTTTCTCTTCCCACTGCCATGAAATACTTTTCTCCTCACTCTGTCCTGCCAGATGTACCCAAGCCAAGCTCCGAGCTCGGCTGCGTTCAGCAAAAAAATCCTTGTCTGCCCTTGGAGCGGCCGGCAGTCAGGGAGCGCTTCGGCCCTTGGCTCTTGTTAAGGGCTCAGCCAGGATCCCTCTCGGCCTCCCTTCGCTACTGGCCAAACTGCAGCTCCAGCTTTGCCTTATGATCCATTTCTTCTTCTGAACCGCAAAGCAGCATTTCCGCACTTAATCCCTCTTTTTCTTGCTGCTGCAGCTAACGGCGTCGCAAAATGTCTCTGGTGGGCTGCTGGAAAGGTATGTGGGGGAGGGAGGAGAGTGTTCTCTGAAGCCCACCCAGCACCCTTCCGTAAGTCTCAGAAATTTTGGGTTATCAGATTATGCCCTGAGATTATTCTACTGCCTTCCAAATGCTGAAGTTCCTTCCTTGCCCTTCCATGGGAATGTCCAATTGCTAGCAGTTATTCAAAGCGATAGCCATAAAAGATATAATAGAATCCAGTAGCACCTTTGAGACTAATTAGGAAGAAGAAATTTCCAGCATAAGCTTTTGTGAAATCCAGTACATTTCTTCAGAGGTAATGAAGTGGACCATAGTCCACTAAAACGTATACTAGAAATTTCATCTCACAGGTGATACTGGATTCCTTTATGTCTTCTATGGTAGCAATTAGTGTTTCTCAGCATTCTTGATATATAGGCTACTCATGCCTGACTCTGCAAAGTTGATGGACCCTCTGCTATAGATCCTGAATCCCAATCACCTGCCCATACAGCAAACCCACTAAATGCTATTGAATGTTGTTCCAAACCAGAGAGATGTGGGTGAAGGATGCTATTGCTGCTTGTGAAAGGCTGTTTCCTTCAAGGATATGGCATTGCGCTCTGGCAATGTAACAGGGCAGGGCTAACCTGGTGTATTAGTTGGTCTGGGGAGTGGGCAAAGGGGACATTTCCCACCCCACCAAATAAAATAAAAATGAAATAAAATAACTGGCAGTAAAGGAGTGGTCAGCTCCCTTGAGAGGAATTTGGAGGAATGGATTCAAGGAAGAAGAGAAGTCAGAGGTCTGTTGTTTTCTGATCAGAAGCCCTGCAGGGTTGAAGGGGAAAGTACATAATTGCCTCCCAGCCCCTGAACGTCTCTTTAGCAGGGACCCTGCTGAACTAACCTTCTATCCTGGGTGAGGTAGAGAACGCTACCCCATTGCCAGTTTTCAAGTAAGAGTCAACTGCTGTTTTATGCATCCATCCCTTTCTTTATATTCTGCCTTTTTTCCCAAACTGGAACTCAAAAGAGAGAGAATTACGTTTTTTTTTTTAAAGAGTATATGGTTAAAACTTAAGAAAACAATTCCCAAAAGCTTGCTGAAATGAAAAGGTTTTCACCTACTTCCAAACAGATGTCCTAGCCTCACTAGGAAGAGGCTTCCAAAGTCTGGGAGCAGTCACAAAGAAAGTGCTCACCTGCGTTCCTATCAAACATCTCTGTGAAGGCAGGCGGGGCGGTGAGAGTAGTGGTTTCCCAAATATCTTAGGGCTCAGCCAAGTTCATATGGGATGATACAGTCGTCTGTATAAGGTTTAGTTTCTGTGCAGCCAGAGGCTGACCCTGTCAGGGAAGCTAAAGATCAGCTTGAGAAGAAGTAGTGGAGTTTTCTTCCTGTGGGGTTTTGTTTCTTAAATATTTTGGGGCAGTTTGGGAAATGTGCATAGGTGCTGAGCTTACTGTTAAGGAGAGTGAGGTGGCTGCCCTCATACATCAGGAGCTGGAACAGGAAAGCTACAAAGGCTCAGGAGTCTGGCTAAACTTGTGGCCTGTTTGAAGCTGGTGGAGTGCAAAATTCCACCAGTATACTTAACGCTGAGGTCTGGAAGGCCAAAGGCAAAAGGAGGCCAACAAATAGGGGAGGCCAGCCAGGCAGTAATACAGGAACGCTTGGGGAGCAAAGCTGTGCTAGGATGACATCCGGTGGCCATTTCACAGCCTGGCAAAAATGTGGTGCTGGGAAGTTGGTACTGGACACCTCTTTACACAGTGTCAGAAGAATGGAGATATACTAGTGAATCTCCTGGATCTACCAGCAGGACTACTGTGTTCATATTACCTCAATACTATAGTAGCTTTCAATTGCTGTCATCAACCTCAGTTTCTTGCCTGTAAAACGGGCATAAAAAACTTCAAAAATCATAAATAGCAGAAGGCTGGAGAGGCTTACAGCTGCGGGAGCTGCTGGAAAGAGAAAGCAGGCTATGCGTGTCCTGTTAGGAAGAAGAATCAATAGTGGAAGGTTTTGTGGTACAACTCTCGTGCTTTAGCACACAAACGCAGAGAAATCCAAAATCCACAAAGAAGCTATATTTTTATTGGTCCAACTCCATAAAACACACTTACTGGTTTTTCATGACTCTCCTTCCATGGAGGTGCAGCAAATGGAGAAACTTTGCCTGTTAGATTTCTGCCTGCCGTACAATCAAAAAGGATACAAAGAGGCCTTCCAGGAGAAGAAACTGCTGATGCTATTTTTTTTAAATTTTATACAGAGAAAGTTTTTACTGCCACTCTTCTGTGAATGTCAGATGACTGTAAAGTGCCTTGGGAAGTAGGTGTGGAAGCTAGATTGATTAATTAAAAGTTCTTAATTGTGTGTGGGGGGGGACTTGAATCCTCTGATATGTTCCTCTGGTTTCATTATTATTACTCCTTCAGTGCCCGTAGCATTAAGTAGTGATGGCAGTTTACATAAACCAAAAGAACAAGTCGTCACACCAGGAAGTTCAGTACTGTCTTTGGATGCTTCTTTTTGATAATTCAGGTGGAAATTGGAGCAGGTTTGCAGAGTTTAGTTCGGTTTGGGGGTTGTTGTTTATAGAGAGGCATTGCTAAGAATCTGCTGGGCACTGGTGTCCATAAAGGGAGCAACACTGGCACCTGGTGGTGGTTTAATTGAAAAGTCACTGCTGTCTTAAAAATTAGGGGTAAGACCTAAATGCCCTATAGGTACCAGATCCTGTCTGATCTTAGAAGTAGTAAGCAGGATCAGCCCTGGTTAGTACTTGGATGGGAGACTACCAGTGAATACCAGATGCTGTAGGCTATATTTCAGAGGAAGGAACTGGCAGAACCACCTCTGAGTATCCCTTGCCTAAGAAAATCCTATGAAATCCGTACTACTTGACAGGCAACTTGAAGACACATACACACGGCTAAAGGTAGTGTTAATGCAGAAGTTGTAAGACAGAAGAATACCCAGTTATGTGGTAATGTTGTAGAAAGGAGTTTAGCACAGACTCACACGTGACTTGTTTGCAATGTGACCTATCTGTATGTGAATAGATCGTTGCATTACCTAATATGCAGGAACGTTCTCCTCAGATAGACAGCCAGGATTCTCAATGGAGCCATTGGCAAGGGCTCATCCAGATGAGAGAGTACTTAACTGAATTGCACGTCACTGAGGACAGGTAGCTGAATAAGCGAATCAAGTCTGTTGGAGAGTCTGGTGTTTGAAGGAACGTGGACATCTTGGTGTGGCTATAGATTGGTGGTGGACTTCACCTGTGTGAGCCACCCTGTGACACTGCAGTCGTTGTGTCTCCATAATCTGACTCAGAATAAAAATATGTGACCTGTGTCCCATCACAGTTCATTCTGTTTGGAGTCTGAGGCTTCAGGCCCAGCAGCCGGTAACACTTCAAGGTTGCATGAAATGGTACACCATTCCTAATCTACTTAGAATAGGCCAGATTTCATTTGCAGCCCAGTGCTTGGTTCTAGGCAGTACAGTTCAAAGGAGAGAATGACAATCTGGGAAATATTTAACAGAGCTCCTCGTTAAAGGCAATTTGTGCCAAATTGTCACTGCTGTTACTGTCTGCAAAAGTAAGTCTATGGATTGTGTAGGTATTTTCTTAGTGATATAGCTGGAAAGCACTCTCCAGTTCCCTCTAGTGGCCAATTCTGATACTGCACCTTGAAAATATCTTTGTTTGGGAATGTACAGTGCAATTCAACAGTGTAAATGCTGGCTGGGGAAGGCATTTGTGGCCCGATGTATTAGGAAACTGCTAGGTTGGTTGGTGTCCTAGTTGGTGTTAGGAGTCTTCATTTAACTATTGCTCATAATAAGACATCTCAGTGCTTACAAAATTACTTTTTCAGAAGATGTAATTCCTGTTACTCACCATGGTAATGTAATCTGTTGCCATTGTTTGTTACAGTGTTTGTGAATTCACTGGTTGCATGACATCTTCCTCTATGACACACACTCTCTTTCTCTCTCACACTCTATGGTTTTCCATTACTTTAAAATCAATAAGCTGGGATAGATAATGACATAAAAAGTAGGGGAAAAATCCTATCCAAATGCTTCTAAAATGTCCCTAAAAAATGCTTTACATTGCACTAAAGTAAAGTTGCTTCATTCTCACTTGTTGCGCTGCTTCTGAACTGTGGGTTCATTAACGGCAGGCCTTTGGTATCTGCTGGGGTTTGGTTCCAGAATCTCCTGTGGATACCAAAATCTGTGGATGCTGAAGTCCCATTATATACAGTGGTGTAATATAATGGTGTCCCTTATATAAAATGGCGAACAATGGAAAGGTTTGCTTTTTGGAATTTTTAAAAAATATTTTCAAGCTGTGGTTGGTTGAATCCATGGATATAGAATCCATGGATGTGGAGGACTGACTGGGTTACCTTGTTACCAAAAAAAAAACAGGGTAGCCCATTGCAGTTGATTATGTTACCGTATTATTTCCAAGATTAAAAGTGGAGGGTTGAAGGTGCTCTTAACGTGCATGAAGTGCTAGAGTGGACCACATCTGGTGAGCCACAACCTGTTGGGGAAGCTCTTTGTTGAGGTTCCACTGAAACAAGAGAAAGCTGTGTAAGAGCATATGAGAAATATGTGGGACAGGGGCCATAACAGGGCAGGCTCTGTTATCCCAACTAGTACAGTCTCAGTTTGAATGAAAACTTCTCTGCTGGAGCTCTCGCAGGAATGAGAGGTGAATAGAAAATCTCTGTCAGAGTTCTCCAGAAAAGTGCCTTTGGTGAGAGGGTGGAACCATGGCAGAAAGTGACCAAGTCTGTAAATGGTTGACAAGACAGTGTAGTTGACCGAACAGTGTGGGCACTATAAATACTGGCTTTCCTCACCAGCACTACCACAGTGTTGTCCATTATGTTACAATATCTGCAAGGACAAAGGAGGGAATGCTAGAGAACTCCAGAGGTTTATGGACCAAAGGACGTCCTGGGATATAATGAAATTCCCTCTTGTTGTTGCTGTTGTCCTCCTCCTCCTCTCCTTCCTCTTCCTCTTCCTCTTCATCATCAGCATGATCAACTAGTTCTAATGGCTTTCTCCTCCCTGCTCCCCTAGACTGGTTGAAGAGTTTATGCTCTTGGCAAACATGGCTGTTGCGCATCAGATCTACCTGTCCTTCCCCAAAAAAGCTTTGTTGCGGAGGCATCCCTCACCCCAGACCAAGATGCTGAATGACCTCATGGAGTTTTGCAACCAGATGGGCCTGGACATTGACTGCAGCAGCGCTGGCACCTTACATGTAAGTGCATTTTGCACTTCGATATTTGTGGGTTTTTTGCTTTTGCAGGGGTCCTGTATCCCTGACCCTAGCAAATGTGGGGGGCCATCTGCATTGCCACCCTACTGTCACCAACAGATGAGTTGAAGGGCACCTGATATGCTTGTTGCAGGGACAGAATTTGAGCTAAAGATCTAAGGATTCCTAGCTCCTTCCACTAAACTGTCCTTCCTCACCCTCACCCTGGTGTGTTGGACTACAGCTCCAGAGGGACTGTGGCTGGGCATTATATGGAAAGCTCCCGCTTTCGGGGAGTGACTACATAACAGACATTCCTCTGGGTGAACTGTGCATGTCTTTTTCTCCTTTCACTAGAAAAGCCTGAACGAAGTCTTTGGCACTGACAGATATGCGGATGCCAGGAAAGAGGTGCTGACCAACATGTTCTCACGCCCCATGCAAGTAAGTATAGCCACCTCAGGCACTAACTGACCAGTTCTGCCGTGAGTTTTGGTTCTGAGCAGAACTGGAGCCACTAAGATTATGACCTTGAAACTCTACCATTAGGGTATGCTCTCAATTAAATTTGCTTGCCCAGGACAATCATTTGTATGTGATTGGGCTATAAGAGCTTCTTCATCTTGCTCGGACTTTGCTGAGGCTGCAGCCAGCTGTTTACCTTATCTGTTAGTTCTCTGACTGCTGGATTCATCCCCCATCCTGAGGACTTCTATATCCCACTCTCTCACCTGCCTCCAGGCCCCCAGCATCCTGGTGAGAACAAGAACTTGGAAATTTTGCATCCTACGGTAATGTGTTTACATCAGTGTTAAAAGCTAACCACCACTGCTTTTCTTATTGGATATCACTGGTGTTTCAGAAAAGGAGCACATTGCATTACTCATTATTAATGCACTATTTTATTCCTTGGTAGGACTGGGAGAATGCCATCTCAAATTATATTCAAAGTGGTCTCCCCCCTCCTTTAACTTTGTGAAGAAGGGCCCTGTGCTACCTGTAACCAGGTGTGACCCCTTCTCTTCCTCCAGCATGACTCATAACTTCCTGTTGGGCACTTTCACACTTCCCAGGACCTGATGGGTCACATCAGAGGAAGAGAAAGAATCAGTGATGGAGAACAACATGACCCTGAGGTTCTGCAGTACAATACCCTCATTTACAAGTTTAAAAACAGGGGGAAAAAACCCTACTCTGTGGCCACTTTGTATTTATGGTAAGGCAATGTACACTTATTCTGTCCAACCTGTGAAAAAATGCTGCTTATTGAGATCCAAACCCAAACATTCTTGCATGACTTGACAAAATCCACAACACTCCTGTCCTTTGCTCCAGAAATAACTGTTACCAATAATGGCTGTTACAAAAATGAAGCACTTCCATGCTCTGGTGTGAACATACACTTCTGGGGAAACCAACCTCCTAGTCCCCCACCCTTCTAATGTCCCCTGGGCACAAAACATCACTTGTGTATGCTATTCAAAAGAGGTGGTTGCCTGCCCTGAGAAACTTACAGAAACTTACATTTTAAGTGGTTTATGTCTTGTAGTGCATTTTAATCTACCACGTGCCTTTAATTGTACAATTGGCCCTCCACATTTGCGGGTTCAACTTTTACAGATTTGATTGTTTGTGAGTTTCTTCAATCCCTACCCCCCCACACCTCAAGTAGTTCTTTTCTGGAGGAACCTTTCCTCCCAGTGGCTACAATTAGGCCATGTAGCCCTTTAAAAACCTGCCTCTGGTCCTCCTCCTCCTCCACTAGCCTCTGACTGGCCAGCTCAGAACAGCTTGCAGCCCAATTTCTCAGCACAACAAGCCCTCTCCCTATGCCTCCCCTCCTCATCCAAGGAAGGATATGGGCAAGAGAGAGAAAGTATAGGGCCACCACGCCAACCCACTCCCTCTTTCCTTCTTCTTTCCCTGGTCTGGTTTGGACCCTGAGTACCTGTTCTCCGCACCGTGCCTTGGCCCCCTTCCCTCAGAAACACACACACACACACACACAGAGTTTTTGATATTTGCAAGGGTCTGTGCCCCAACCCTAGCGAATGTGGAGGGCCAACTGTATTTTAACTTACGTTGTAGCCTGCCTCGAGCCTTAGAGAGGTGAGTGAGACATAAGCATCATCATCATCAACATCCTCATTAACGATGTTATTGTTACTGTTGTTATTAAATGTTCCTTGAGCTGTACAGTAGTAGGAACCAAAGGAGTCCGTGGACCTTTTTCTGTCCACATGTGGGCTAAAAAGCAGATGTAGACCAAACTCACACAGGTGTACACCAAGCAAGAACTGGCACTGTGCTAAGCTGTGGGATTCACAGTGAAATATATTGCTCTGGGGTAACTTCCAGTCAGGTGGCCTGCTAGTGGAAACCCTCCACTGAGATACAAAGCAAGAGGTCCTCATTTTACAGAGAGAGCAAACAGTGTTTATCTGAAGAGGACTCAAACCACTTTGTTGCACCCTTCGTTGGATGAGGAGGAAAAAGAGATAGTGGCATCCAAGTCTTAGCCAAGCCAAAATGCAAGACTAAGCCAGAAGGAAGAATTCTGCTGGAGGTCTCAGCAGCTTCTCCATCTACATTCCAGAAGGCAAATGTAGAGCTCATCTCTGGCTTTTCCTTTTTTCTTACAGCAGTAAAGCTTTCTCTTGTAAGGTCATTCTGGGATGATGTGAGAAAGCAAGCCTCCTGCTGGCTTTGTATGACAAACAGAAAAGAAAAGCCATTTCCAAGTGATGTGTAGGGCACAGGGGCCTCTACCCCTAATTTTGTGTGGGTTGCATGGCGGCAGGCTCTGTGAGAGCCCCTGAGCCCCAGAGTCTTTTGTAGCTAGTGGTGATATCATTTTAAAGCAAGATTAAAATTTTACTCTGTTCATCCCACTTCTGACTGATTAAATCTCATAATCCGAACTTGGAAACACCTGCAAGATAATCACCTTGCAGCTCTAGAGCAAGCCAGAGGCAAAGATGGTCAGAGAGAACATCCTGCTGTGGTTTTGATGCTAATGAACCTTGCCAGCACACTGAAAGAGGGAAGTCACCACCCAGTTGATCGATCCAAAGATCACAGGGAACACGCACAAAATGAACTGCAAGAAGGATCTCTCTAACAAGCAGACAGAAACAAATGAGCTAATTAGAGGAATGACAATAAAACAGCAATTGACCAAGTAATGTTGCTTTCTCTTCAGAGCCACCAGCAGCAGAGTGGGTAGCATTCCCTCCACAGAGCTCAGTTCTAGCACCCCATTGTTTACAACAGGAGTGGGACTCGTGTACCCTTTCAGATGTTGTTGGGCTGTAATTCCCAGTGTCCTTCGCCCTGGGTTCTGCTGGTGAGAGCTGCTGGGGGTCATAGAGCAGAGCTTAAGGTGTTGTTTTGGGGACTAGAGATCCTACAGTCCTCAAGCCAGCATGGCATATAGTCTTGGGGGGTGTTGGATAAGGCAGGATTTGAAGGGAAATCTTGTCTCTTGCCCTAAATTTTCAAAGGGCTGAGCAAGATGATACAGATCTTTACAGTGGTTAGTTAGTGTTGATATATGAAAGCAATAAATATGCTACCAAAACTCAGTTTCCCTGGGATCAAAACTCTCTGAAAAGATTCCTTTTGTTATACAGCAGTCCCTCCACATTTGTGGGGGATAGGTGCACAGACCCCTGCGAAAGTAAAAAAGCTGCAAATAACTCCCCCCACTGAGCACTCCCCCCTCCCTGGGCGCCCTGCCCAGGAGAGCACTGGGGATAAGATCACCCTCCCCACTTCCCTCTGCCGCGTGCCTCGGGTGCAATTGCACCCACAGTGGATGGGGAGCAGAGCAGGGAGGGCAAGATCGCCCTTCCCACTTCCCTTTGCCACCCGCCCCAGGCATGATTGTGCCTGCAGCAGGCAGGGAGCAGAGCGGGAAGGGCGAGATCACCCTCCCCACTTCGCTCTCCCAGCCACCCTGGAAGGGGAGCTGGGCGGAGGAGACGGCTCCCCCACTTCACTCTCCCACCCACAGTGGCATGATGGCTTGCACAGCTGGTGGGGGGAGGAGAGCCCGGGGGACAAGATCTTCTCCCTGCACTAGGGAATGGGAGTGGGAGAATGGGGGGAGGCAAGCCACACCACAGATAATTAAATTGGCTCTTGTCAAGCATGCAAATATGGAGGGAGAGCTTTGCATGTAGTGGCAAGGACTCTTGTATATATATAGTGTGCCATGAAGCCATTGTCTTTAGGGCAAGGGCATGATTTGCATCTTTCTGGATCCTGTTACTTTCTGTCCTACAACTATATAATTATGCTGTATACCCGAGGCCTTAATATCACCCTGCACTACAGCTGAAGAAGGAAGTTTATATCCGCGAAAGCTCCTGCTAAAATAAAAACCAGTCAGTCTTAAAGGTGCTGCCACATTCTCTTTTTTCCCTTCCCTTCCTTTCCTCCTTTTTATGCTGCAAGATACTAACACAACTACTTGTTTGAGAACTACTATAGGAGAAGAAATGGTGTCAGATCATAGAATCTAGTGCACCTCAAGTGCTTTAATTTTATATTCCTCCATGGCAGGGGGGTTGGACTAGATGGGCTTTGTAGCTCCTTTTAAGACTATGATTCTGTGAGTGATTCTGTCCCAAGTCTACGATTCTGTCCTTTTTCTCATGTACATATCAGCAGCAAGTTGCATAGGGAAACTGCTAGGAGTATATAGTTGCATTCAGTTGATTTATCAGAAGCTTACCGCAATGGAGTTTTACTGCGTTTCTTCCAAGACTCTGAACAAATCAGCCTGAACTTAACAAATACAGAGAGCAGTGGCTTAGGCAGCCCATCCTGAAGAGATTGTGACTGGAGAGCTGCTTCTGAGAGGAGGAGTATCAGCACTGAGCTGCCTTTGATTTATTACAGGACTGATCTTTAGATCAAATACCATAGGAGACAAGCCCAGATCACTTAATCTCTGTGACTGATTGCAGCAGGAGATGGGGAAATGGTTTTGGTTTCCCAGTGAGTGTGAAGTAGAAGATGTGTGGGTGTAAAGGAGTCTTGCCAAGTAGAAACTGTGCTCTACAAAGAGGTCACGGGGACCTTGGATTGCTTTGGGGTGGATTTGGGGGTTCCCAGGCCAAAAGACACAGCCCCAGCCCAGGTTCCTCACTCTCAGGCCCGAGGCAACCCCAGGAGAAATCCTCTGTGACATACAAGCCCATCTGTTAAAGAGTTTACCTGCTGTCACTGTCCCATTTATCACCCTAAGCCTGTCTGGCCCCACCATTCATGCTTTCCCAGCCTCCCCTATCTCTGAAAAAGCTGGCTGCAAAAGAAGCACATTTTCCTCCCTCAGCAGTGTGGGAGAAGTGGATTCCATTTGAAATGCTTTCTTTCATTTATGTAATACTGATAAGACATGGCATTGCTGCAGAATTTTTAAGTGTTCAGAGTCCTTATTCATTAGGGTCATTTATCCTTACAACCATCCTGCAAGGTAGGTCAGTTTTGTACCACCACCACCCATTCCACTTGCAGTAGGGCTGGCCAAAGAAACGGGGCCTTCTCTCAAGCTACTTTTTTTTTGTAACATGGACATAAAGCAAGACTGCTTGTGTTTTGCCTGGAGAGTTGTACAGAGGCTTGACGATGCATGAATGAAGCCCTTATGTGCCAGTGGCTTAGATCTAAACCGGCAACTTCCAGATTTACAGGTCAGCCTCTGCATCCCCAAATGTCTTCACTCCCAAATGTCACATTCTGTCAGTGACAATCAGATGCACTGCTTATCCATTCATGTGATTGTTACACCTTTATAATACACTAAGGTCAGTCCTGCTTAATCTACCAGTAACTGACTACTGCTTGACTGTAGCCTGTAATCTCAAAAGACATTGGAGAGGGAGATGGCGGTGGCCGTAGCATCAGATGCTGCTGCTGTTACAGCTTCGCTTCAGTGTTTGGTAGCTTGCTGTTGAGAGAGACTGATGAAAAGAGGTGAATATTTAAGACTCTATCCCTACCTCCCACTTGCTGTCATTCCATTTAGGCTGTTAGAAAAACAAAGTACCTCCACTGCTTCCTTACTCCCTGTTTTTGTGTGTCAGTGCTTGATTTTAGAAAAGTCACTTTTTGGACTATAGCTTCCATAAGCTAATGGCCATCCAGGGATTTTAACCCAAGCAGGTAACTTTTTCCAAGCTCTGGGAAACCAGAGCTTTTCCCAAGGGAGCCACATGTGTGATTGCGCATCCAGATCGTTGGTGCTTGGTTGCCTCTTTGGTCTTGTTCTCCCTTTCCAAGCTTTTTCCTAGCATGAGCACCTATTGATCTGTCCCTTTCTCTCCCAGATGGCTGTGTATTTCTGTGCTGGGATGCTGAAAGATGAAATTCTGTTCCGCCACTATGCCCTCAATGTGCCCCTCTACACCCACTTCACATCTCCTATCCGCCGCTTCCCAGACATCATGGTGCACCGGCTGCTCTCTGCATCTCTGGGTAAGTGCCTTTGAAGACTGGCTAGTCAGCAGCACCCTCTGATTGGGAAAGGGTACAAGGATTTTATGGCTGCACAACCTGCCATGCTGGGACAGACCAAAAAGCCAGTGAGATTTGGGGTCTGTACGCTGACTACTGACGACCAGATGGAATACTGGGAGGCTCATAAGCAGCTTAAGGAAGGCAGTTCATAATGGCACAAAGCAGAACCAAACCATTTAGCAACTAACAGAAGGAGGCAAATGTGTGCTAAGATAAACAGGACAACCACACTGGGGATAGGCAACTCAATATGCTGTGCAGATGTTAGCCATGCTGGCTAAGGCTGATGCGATTTGTAATCCAGCCACATCTTGAAGTTTACCAGGTTGCCTGTCCCTGAATCACGTGATTAAAAATATTTTGATTGAGTAAAAAGGTACCTCGATTTTATTTGATTGTAAAAATGGAAGTACTTAAGTGCAGAAGTTGGGTGCCATCTTATTAAGATGGCACCCACCTTCCTTTTGTGTGTGTGTGTGTGTGCGTGTGTGTGTGAGAGAGAGAGAGGAAAAAATGGGGAGAGGTTCTTCTCAAGAGGATGTCTTCAGTGACTCCTGCCCTACCAAAAAACAAAGTATTTTTTTTAAAAAAAAACAGATTATGGTTTGTTATATGGAAAACTTACATACGTGTGAGCAGTGAATTCTTGGACTAAAACCCGGGGATAAACTAATATTGCTTTAATGGGTGACAGCCCTAATAAATACCATCCTGGTGCTAATCCTAATTTCTCCGTACCAGAATCTGGGCATCTGACTGTCATAGCTGGTAGATTCAGAAATAGCCCTATCCGTACTTAAAAACCGTTTAGACTCAACGTCTACCATAGAGTGGGCCCTAACTGCAGTTACAGGGTGTGGAAACAGTGCCCTGCCCACACACTCTCACAACATGACCTGTACATATATGAAGCTGCCTCCTGCTGAATGAAATCCAGGGATCTCTAGTCCTCCCATTGCTTCCTTGGATTAGAAGAAGATTTTTCCACTTCTCCTTTCTGGAGGAGTTGGACGTGGGACCATGTATATTCAGAACCAATGCTCTGCATTGAACAGTGGTTCTGTCCATTTCAGTTATCCTGTATGACCCATGGTGTGTGTGTGCATATGTCCCATGCATTTGCTCTACTCACTGGTTGATGAATCACACACTGCATGGTGCACATGTAGGCCCCAAATCACACAAGCCTGGGGCTCATTCCCATACCCCGCTACGTGCACAGAAGGGGCTAAAGTACCTGTGGCATTCCTGTTGTTTCTGGATGGCAGTTCCTATCATCCTTTGTCATTGGCTGTACCAACTGAGGCCGAGGGAATTTGGAACCATAAGCCACTCTAGGAAGTGTGACTGGCATTTGGTGACCCCTCTTCCTGAAATAGCTAGAGCGTCATATTAGTCTGGTCTATTCTGAGCAGAATGAGATGACCAGGAGCAGCAGACAGAGTTCTGTGCCACTCTGAGCAGCGTGGCACCCTTGTTGGAAGCAAAGTCTTCCAGCCCCTCCTCTAATATGGTTACAGTAAATGACACCCCCCCCCCCGCAGCCTTCAACCCAAAATGAGTAATAATGAGTAAGCGTTACTTGTATAACTGCTGCCCCTCGCTGCATGCCACTGGGCAGTCACAGCATTATTTACAAAACAATAATTGTTGTGGCCACAGTACCCTACAAAGTAACTTGTTACAAATAACAATGTTAGTTATAATGTGTTATTTCTATGCTCTAATGCATCAGAGAGCAACTGCAGTGAGAGGTTGGGGGCCTTTTATTTTATTTTATTTTTTTGACCCTGGAATCCATGAGGCCATGAATTACTTTGCCCACTGCCTGGCCTATTGGAATAGTGCGAGAGGGATAGACGTGGAAGAGAGTGTCTGCAGAGGAATCCTTCATCCTCTTGAGTGGATTTAAGACCCCAGCCCAGTGACTCCTATGGTTGGCCTCTTCCCTGCCAGACTCATCTGGCAGTTGTGACTCTCTTCCAAAATAAGCACACTCAACTTTTTCCAGGTTGTGGTCTTGGGCCAGAGGCTGGTCATGGCTCAGCCATGCCTTCCGAAGTAGGTTTTACCCACTGAGAGCTGGGTTGCAATACAGGTGCCTGCATCCCCACCAACGGGAGTCTGAGGGGAGACAGCTGCTTTCCTCTGCCTGTGCCAACCTCCGTCCACTTCCCTTTAAGGCTCTGGACCCATCCCACAGATGGAGGAGGCTGACGTCCAGAAACAAGCAGAGCACTGCAATGACCGCAAAATGGCTGCCAAGAGGGTGCAGGAGCTCAGCGCTGACCTCTTCTTTGCCGTGTTTGTCAAGGTAAGGCTCAGCAGCCATCACCAGCTGCCACAGGTGCTGCCTCCCAGATGTTGTTGGGCTGCAGCTCCCAGCATTCCTTACCATTGGCTATGTTGAGTAGGGCTACTGGGCCTTGCAGTCCAATAACATCTGGAGAACCACATGATCCTGAGCACTGGGCTAGTGAGAGGAATTGAGGGCTGGGGTGAGTAGAGTGCTTCTTCTGAAGAGAGAGGGAGTTGAAATTATACTCTGCATTGACATTACCTTTCCTGTTCTTCTGGGCTAGATAATTCTGTCTCCCTAAGGTCCTCACCCTGCCTTGCTTTGTTGGAGGAGCTGGTGATCTGTTCCCCTGGGATTCTTTGGGGTGGAAATGGTTTGGACAGAAAGGGCTGTTCCAAGCGGGAGGAGATTGTAGCTCAGTGACAGGACACAGCCTTCTTGTGCAGGAGGTCCCAGGTTCAATACTTGACATTGCAAGTTTTTTTTAAAGAAAAGAGTTTGTGTAACTTTGAAGACAACGATCCTAACTAGAGTAGATCATGTTCAATCATCTGCTGGATGTAAGCCCACGCTTACAGAAATGTTGTCCATTCAGACAGTGATACTCTGTGTGTGTCGTCATCGTCATCATCGTCATCATTGTCATCATCCTTTCTCCCTTTTCCCAGTCTGTGATTCAAGGCAGCTTAACAAAGTTCAAATGGTTAAAAATTCATGTCAAACAGAGGTTAAAAATACAGTTAAACCGACAGTACAGTTAAAAGCATCTAAGAATAAAAAGCCATTAAAAGGGAAAAAAATAGTACAACACATTCTGAAAGGTCCTTTGCCCCTGAGAAATTAGCCTTCACGGCCTTGCCATCATCATCATCATCATCATCATCATCATCATCATCATCATCAATAATGAAGTCTTAATGTGTCGGCAGAGGAATAGCAAGGAGGGCACCAGTCTCAGTTCTCTAGGCAGGGAGCATGGGAGCAGCCACCAAGAAGTTCCTTTCCTGTTTGCTCACTAGATGTTCCTGTGAGGGTGGTGAGACAGAGAGAAAGGGCCTCCCCAGATCTCCAAATATGGGCAGACTCATGTGGAAGATAACGTGGCACATTCACACATATCCTGCATCAGCTTTCCTCAGCCTGGCGCCCACAGAAAAGCCAGCTGTGCAGTTTACACCATTGCTGAACCCATTTTCCAGCTGGGAAAGTCTTACAGCATGTCTTCTGTCTCCTTGGAACCTGCTGGCACCCTTGTGCTCTATCTTCAGGGGCATGGACCATGCAGTCCTCACAAACCACCATTTCTCTGAGAATTAGCCAGCCTTTCCCACCCCCGCCCCCAGATTCCATCTTATCCCAAAAAAGCTAGGCAGGTCCTTTAACCCAGGGTGGGCAAAGTGAGGCCTCCTCCCCACAAAATATCCGCAATCACTTTTTTTTTTCTTTCCAAAGCAAAGGACAGAAATTATCTCTCCTGGAGCAATTTACCTTTTAAATGGTCCACACCATGTAACATAAAAAAGGACCGATTTTTCAAAACTGGAAGTGTCTCTGCCACTCACCTTAGGTTGTTAGCATCTCCCTCTCCCCCCACCCCATGCTTTCTACCTTTAATTTCGGGTTCTCAAATTTTTTTTCTGTCTCTCCTGGAAACCAAGTACTGTTTTCTCAATGAGTGGGGGAGATCATCCATAGGTTGTTACTCAGAAGGCAGGGAGGAGAGAGATAGGATGATAAGACAGTTTGAGGCCCACCAATACAGCTCTCTCAGTTCTTCAGTCTTTTGCTCAGCAGGCCTCTGTTTTTGGATGGGGTTAAAATTCCATGAATTTCTGGGAATGAGGGGGAACGAGGCTGCCCTGTTAATCACACCCTTCCTCTCATCTGTTCCAGGAGTGCGGCCCCCTAGAGTCAGAAGCCATGGTGATGGGGGTCCTCAACGAAGCCTTTGATGTCCTGGTGCTGAGATTTGGCGTCCAAAAGCGCATCTACTGCAACGTAAGCTTCCTCTCCTCTTCTCACGGGTACCCAACAGTCCATTCATGAAATTGGTCTTAATGACAAAAATCTGATTGCTAGCTCCAGCTAGGGTAGACCTATTGAATCAGTGAGATCTGTAGCCAAGAATGTAAATGTTAATGGACAGTAGTAGCCAGAGCCTGGAAAAATTACAGGATGGGATGCCAGTAGACAAGACTTGCTGGGGGGAAAGAGGAAGGTCTTCTCAGGAGAAGGAGACAGCATCTCTGCTGACACTGGCAGGAGAGCTCCATGTTTCCCCACAACCGCTCGTTCTTACTTCCCTCCCCCATACATGCTGTTGGCAACTGAGTCATAGCCCTTGACACAACTGGACCAAATAACATGGCTACTACTAGAGCTTGGAAGTGTGAACTTTCTGGATGATAATTTCTGGAAACTCCCAACCCACATGCCTCTGTAACCCTTTGCCGTGCTTACAGCATTCCTCAGTGTCTGCAACCAAGCTCCCCTGTCAAAAACTTCAAATCTCTTAGCCAGAATATTACTGTAAGGGTTGCCAACAGAACTTAGAAAAGTTAGTTTTTGGACTATAGCTCACCAAATCCCCCATCCAGGTTAGTCATTGTAGTCCATCATTATTAGTGTTAGTATTAGTACTAGTATTAGTATGATATTTTTGTCCTGCCTTTTTCCCAGTTTGGGATTCAAGGCTTTCAGTGGTTGAAACAAATATGGTTAAAAATTCACAGCATACAAAAGTTTAAAAAAATAATTAAACAATACTAACATCAAAACCAGTTGAAAGCAAACCATGAAAAAGAAAACAACAGCAAATAAAAGTCCAGTGCATTATTCAAGGCATGTTACCCCTAAAAAAATTAGTTCTCAAAGGCTAGCTGTAATAAATAGTTTTTTATTTGCTTACAAAGAGATATTAAGGTAAGTGTCAGTCCAGCATCTCCCAGAACAAAGTTCCAGAGCCTGGGAGCAGTCACTAAGGCCCTCTCCCATGTTCCCACCAGATGTACCTGTGAGGGTGGTGAGACAGAAGGAAGGATCGCTTGAAGATCATAAAATACAGCTAGGTTCACATGGAGAATAGTGTCCTTCAAATAACCTGGATGTGAACCATAAAGGGCTTTATAGGTCATCTCCAGCACTTTGAACTGTGACTGAAAACAGATGAGCAGCTAGTGGAGCTCTTGTAACAAGGGAATTGTGTGGTTCTTATAGCCAGCACCAATTAACAGTCTGGTAGCAGCTCTTTCAATCAGTTGAGATTTCCAAACACTCTTCCAAGGCAGACCCACATAAAGTGTGATACAGTAATCCCGATGGGAGGTAACGAAGACATTTGTCAGGTTGGCCAAATCTCCTTTCTTCAAAATAGTAATTTCTCTAACATTCAGCAGGGGATAGGGCCATAGAGACACAATTGACTGGGGGTCTCTCAGGGTTATAATCCAAAAAGTAACTTATCCAGGCTCTGGCCCAGTTACTTGGACCAGTCATAGCCGAATCCAAAATCTTAATTAAAACCCTGGCAAAGTGTGATGGTCTAGAAGTGATGGCGTGAGATGGTCTGCTGTTGTACTTACACTGGAAGTCCAAGCTACTCCTTTTCAGAGATCATAGAATCATAGAATCGTAGAAATGTAGAGTTGGAAGAGACCCCAGGGGCCATCCAGTCCAACCCCCTGCCATGCAGGAACACCCTCAAAGCACTCCCGACAGATGACCATCCAGCCTCTGCTTAAAAACCTCCAAAGAAAGACTCCACTACACTCCGAGGCAGCCCATTCCACTGCCGGACAGCTCTGACCGTCAGGAAGTTCTTCCTGAGGTTCAGGTGGAATCTCCTTTCCTGCAGCTGGAATCCATTGCTCCTTGTCCTGGTCTCTGGAGCAGCAGAAAACAAGCCCACTCCCCCCTCTACATGACATCCCTTCAAATATTTAAACATAGCTATCATGTCCCCTCTTAACCTTCTCTTTGCAGACTAAACATACCCAGCTCTCTAAGTCTATCCTCATAGGGCTTGGCTTCCAGGCCCCTCACCATTTTGGTCGCCCTCCTCTGGATTTGCTCCAGCTTGACCATGTCCTTCTTGAATTGGGGTGCCCAGAACTGGACACAATATTCAAGATGAGGTGTAACCAAAGCAGAGTAGAGTGGTACCAGTACCTCCCTCGATCTAGACACCATACTCCTATTGATGCAGCCGAGAATTGCATTGGCTTTCTTGGCTGCCGCATCACACTGCTGACTCATGTTCAGCTTGTGGTCTATTAAGACTCCTAGATCCCTTTCACATGTGCTGCTATCCAGCCACGTGTCCCCCTCCTATATTCCTGTATTCCATTTTTTCTACCTAAGTGTAGGACCTTACATTTCTCTCTGTTGAATTTCATTTTGTTAGCCTTGGCCCAGTTCTCCAATCTGTCTAGGTCATTTTGAATTTTGATCGTGTCCTCTGGCGTATTAGCAACCCCTCCCAATTTGGTGTCATCTGCAAATTTGACGAGCATGCCCTCTATTCCTCCATCCAAGTTGATGAAGATATTGAACAGCACTGGGCCCCGGACAGAACCCTGTGGCACCCCGCTTGTCACTGCTCTCTAGGATGAAGAGCAGCCATTGGTGAGCACCCTTTGGGAACGGTCAGTCGACCAGTTATAGATCCATCTGACAGTAGCCCTGTCCAGCCCACATTTTACTAGCTTCTTTGCAAGAACGTCATGTGGAACTTTGTCAAAGGCCTTACTGAAATCGAGATATATTACATCCACAATATTCCCTTCATCTATCAAGCTAGTAACTCTATCATAAAAAGAGATAAGATTAGTCTGGCATGACTTGTTTTTGAGAAATCCATGTTGAGATGATACGACAGGAGCCAGATGATGGGTGGGCACATCTCTCTGACCAGTCAGCGGCCCACATGTGTGGAGGAGCTGCACCCAAAAACACTAGATGGCTGCCATTGAGCAGCTGAAGCAAAGGCATTGCACAAGAAGGTACAAGATAGCTTCTTGCGCTATGCCTGGCAAAGTGCTTGTGCTGGTGTAACCCATGGTTATCCCAGCCTAAGAAATCAAGAAGATTCCAGTCTCAATTCTCAGCTGTGTGTCCAGGGGAAAAGCCAGGAACTAGGGAGTGTAGGAAAAGACTCGGAGGTCTCCTGCCAGCTTACCTTCTGCTCCCCCCTCCGCCAAGCCATTTCTCTGGTTTTGTTGCCCAGCAGACCTTGTTTATTGCCATTCCATCTTGCTTGCCTTTCCCAGTGGCTGTTTGGTGTCTTCTGTGCCTCAGCATTCAAGGGTAATGAATTGTCCTTTATGGAGCTGGTGGAGGGGAGTGTTCCTTCTCCACCTTCCATCTGCCCTTTTCTTCAGACCCTTCCAAGGGGGATAATTATCCACTTGCAACAGCACTATAAAACCAAGAGGATAACGACAGAGCTAGCACTTTGGCATCTGGAAATGAGGAAATGGGGAGGAATTGGTTTTAATTTCACCCTAGGAAATGGGTGTAAAGAGGCATCAGAGGTGACTTTTGCTGGCATCTGCGGCTGATGCCAGCTCCTGCCAGCTCTAAGGTTATGCAGTTTAGCTACAGCTTGCTCCTACAGCAGGGAGGGAAGAATCTGTCTCCTAAGACTTGTGCCTTATGAACCTCTCATCTTGTCAAGAACGTGTTTTTCCCTGGTGCTTTGCAGGGAGGTCTTGAGAGAGCTAAGGTGTAGCGCACCCCACACCTGCATATGTGCAGATTGGGTACTTAAGCTGCCAGCCTGCTTTACCAGAGCAAGTGACTAAATGTCAGGGTGTTCTGTTGATGTCAAAGGCTTCGATCTTCCTCTTTAAAATATCGTTTCCAAGTCTCCTCAGACTGAAATCAGGAAATGGTTGTGGTGGTGAAGAATGGGGCAGGGGGGCAAACCTAGCCAGTTCCAGACTCTGTTGCCCAGGATTGTGTAACAACATAGGTGCAGGCTCACACACATGCACACACAAAGAGATTTTTCAGAGTGTAGCTTGTTTTAGCCCATACAAATCTATGAATACTTTCGCATTGAATAGACTTGTAAAAAAATGTTTCTGGAAATCTTTTTTCAGAGAGTGTATATTGTTGCTGCTTGTTGAGCTCTTTTCACCTGTGGTGAATTTCTGCAGTAGCTGGATATTTAAATAGGCAATAGGTAGGCACCAGATAAAATCCCAAGAAACAGCAGTGTTTTCAAATAAGGCTTCACTGATGCCAAGGGCTGTTTTTGTTTTGTTTTTTTTTAAATATAAGTAAAGGAAATACTTGGATCTTGGAGAGGTGGGTCAGAGGTAAGGGGCCCAAAAGAGGAGCAGGGTGGCCTCTGTCAGTGGACATTAGGAAGGATAATGAAATAAGAGCCTCTGTGTTCAGAGGCAGTAAACCTCTGAATCACAGCGTAGAAAATTTACTTTTGGACAACAACTCCAGAATCCTCCAGTGAATGAGGAACTCTGGGGCTTGTATACCATATGAAAGCAATTTTTCTGAGCTTTGCTCTGAATATCACAGGCTGGGGCAAACACTACAGGGAAACTGTTGCTTTCATCCTCTGCAGAGGGGCTTCTGGGAGGCAACTGGTTTCCCTGGATGGGAGGCAGGAAGGTGGATCAGAGGGGGCAAGTTTGGTCTCAGCTGCCCACAGGGCTCTTCTTGAGCAGCAACAGAAGCAGATGCAAGACTGCAGCCACATAGTGAGTGAAACAGGCCTCCTTTTTTCCCCCCAATGGATTAGACCTGTTTGCTTAACCCTGTGCAACTGGGAAGCTCTGTTATTCCCCTCTGCGATACTGGATGCTACAGAGCAGTGCTTCTCAGGCTGTCTGATGTGGGAAAGCAGCAATTTTTTTCCCCTAAAGTGCTACAGATTAATCTTATATTTGTCCGCATTGGCTACAACTTTTTCTTCGTTTCCCAGAAACTCACTGCAGGCCAGCACTGGTCCACACACTGCAATTTTGAATCACACTGCTGTAGAGGCTCTCCCCTCCTCTTTCAAATTTCAGCACTTGGAGCCATTCCTGTGTTCCAGCTCTGGTGTTGTCTCTCTGTGCACGCAGGTCTGCATCCCTCTACCTGGCTTCCTTGAGCACATGTCTCTTCTTCCTCTTGCAGGCTTTACCGCTGGTGGGGTTCCAGTTCCAGAAGGTGGGCAAAAAGCCTCAGCTGACGCTGATGTGGGAGCCAGAGAGCCTTGAGCAGGAGGCTATGCAACAGGTAAAGTTTCCTCTCTTTCACACAATCCTGCTCTGCCTAAGAAGAGTGGGAGGATTTTAGATGGACATATGAAGCTGCTTTGTATTGAGTTAGGCCCAATGCTTGAGAAAGTTATGTTCTCCCAGTCCTGCAGGCACCTTGTCCACTGGCCGTGCTGGCTGGAGCATTCTGAGTAAGTATTGTAGTCAAAAAAGAAAGCTTTCGATTAGGCTGTTGGTCCATCTAATTGGGAGTAGCTCTCCTGGATCTCAGGCAGAGGTAAAGGCCTTTCCCATCACCCAGTACTCAGTTCTTTTAACTGGAGACCCCCTTGTGGAAGCAGAGTGAGGGCTCTTTCATTGACCTGCAACCTTTCCGTGTTGTTGTCTCCCTGGGCCTAAGCACCTGCTTTTTTGCTTAAGGAATACCTCCTGAGCCATTGCCCACTGTCTGTTAATTTTTCAGGCACCCTTGCTCCCTCTCTGGCTGTCCCAGCAGAGCCCCCTGGACATCGTCAGGGTTGCTTTTAGATCATTCTTATCCAGTTGATAGCTGTGTTTTCCAGCGTCTCTAATGTGTGTAATTTTTTTCCTGATTTGGCCTTCCTCCAATTACTAAATTAACACATTGTTTATTCCTCCCCCTTCCAGGTTGTAAATTGTGAGGTTTAATAACCTTGATTCCCAGTCTGCCTGGAAAATGGAAGGCGCTCATGTTTTCCTTGCTCTCCATTCTGCCTTTTGTGCCCAAGGTGATCCTCCAGGGCCAATTACACTTGCTTTTTCCCACTTCTCTAGAGATATTTCCCAAGGCACCGTAGTTTTACTAGCAACTCTCAGTCTCTCCCTGCTCTCTTCTCTTGCATCCATTAACTCCATAACTCAGCCGCAGGGAAGCTTTGTGTTTGTTGGGTGTGATTAGGCTCTACTCCAGTGCCAAGTGGGAGTTGCCAACTCTTGCAGTAATGCTCTGGTTAATTGTTTTGGAGTTCTTGGCAAGGAGTCCAATCCTGCCGCCTGGCTCGTTGGAGGAGGGATGTTATGAACCAGGCAGAGGGTTACAGCAGCAGCAGTGTGTGTGTGTGTTGTGGGGGGAGGTTAACGATCACATGCCTCAAACACACACGCCCTCCCTTCCCTATTCCTTCCAGAAGCAGTGCCATTGCTGGGCTCCACCACAGCTTGCTACTACAAGGCAAGACAAAAACAAAGTATGGAGCAATAGGAACGGCCATTGCTAGAGGAGAAAATTCCAAGAGCCTACAGAAGGTTGTGATGAGGAGGGTATATTTTTAGTAGGCTCTAAGCTAGGGTGGAAAAATTGGCAAAAGGGGGGGTGAAAGGGGGGATTTTTCACCAAAAAAATTTGGGGGCCCTTTTCACCTTCTCCCCACCCTGAGAGGAGAGAGGAGCTGCATTTATGGGTTGGCAGCAGATCTGAGCGGGGCTGTTGATAACACAACACTTGGAAGTCTCTCCTTCATAGGGTCACCATAAATTGAAAACGTGACAGCAGTTGACAAACACAGCAAGTTGAGCACAGATGATCCTGGTCCATAGATCCTAGCCCTTCACCCACATGATCAGTCCCTTCTGTCCTTCCTGCTTTGCTAAAACTTTGCAAAGGATGTCACTGTGACCTGTGGCAATTCCCTCACCGGTCTTCTTGCCACTCACCATGCCATCCATCCTGTGAGCGACTCTGGAGAGTGGAAATTGCCACCGTTCCCTTTGGCATTGCCTCTTGGCTTCTCTTATTCCACATTTGAGAGCTTTTAATTGGGAACAACTATTAGTAGGTTGTTTCAAAGGCCCTTGTTGCCTATTGCTGGCATTCAGGGGATGCCCTTGACCTCTAGGAATAACAAGATACATGAGTTTCCTGTTTCGGAGAGTCCTTGTCTGTGTGTACATCCACATCCCACATGGCAATCTTCATAGGAGCCTGAATGCCCATCAGTTTTCCAAGCAAACTCTAATTTAGTTTGCCCCTAACTAAGGTAGACCCATTGAACCAGAATTGATTGAGGGGGTCTACTGTGGTGGAGACTAACTCATACAACTCATCTCATAGAAATCTCATCTCATATATGAATATATATATTCAGCCATACTCAAGAGACCCGGAGGTAGAGAGTGATACCATCGTCGTCGTCGTCATCGTTGTCACCTCCTGTTTTTTCCTCAAAATTGGGACTCAAAGCTACTCACAATTGTGAAAAAAATACAATTAAAAACATATCAAAAGTGAATGTTACAATAGAATGAAATGATTGACAGTATTAAAACAATAACATCTCAGGAAACAATAAAAGATACAGTTAGAAAAGCTCTTAAAAACAACAAAACAATACAGCAATAAACAAAACTATGAAATGTAAAATAAAAATATCTAACATATTTGTATATATTTGATAAGATATATAAAATAAAAATACCTGAACTGCATAAAAAGGACCCACAATAAAGGCCACACACGTTTTGGAGGCAGCTGCAAAGTAGTTCATCCCTCTCACTTTTGCCTCCTGTCCAGCAGTGGCTCTCCAGGACTTCAGAGGGGATTCAAGAACTGCCCCATTTGCCCTGGAATCTGGTATTCAAAGATAGACTGTCTCTGGCGGTGATGGTTCTGATCCAACTATCATGGCCATACAGTTGCAGATAAACCTACCCCTACTCTTGGAAAACCTGGTATTTCTGGCTCTGGAAAGCTGTGGCTGTTTTCATGTACATCAGTTAGCGTCAGATACCATCTCATCTTGGAAGCTAAGCGGGGTCAGTTCTTCTTGGTACTTGAGGGGAAGACCACCAATGAATATGGGTGCCATAGGCTATATTTCAGAAGAAGGACCTGACAGAACCACTTGTGTGTATTTTGTGTCTAAGAAAAACCTATGAAATTCATGGAGTCACCATAAGTTGACCAGTGACTTAAAGGTGTGTGCGCGTGCACATACGCACGCATGCACACACGTGCACACACACGCACGCACACGTAGTCTGATTGAGATAGGGTTGTGTTGGTTGGTTGTGCTCTTCATAGCATTAAACTGAGTAAGACACTTCTAGGATCTTCAGTAGTTCTGATGGTCCCGGAGGCTATATTTCAGAAGAAGGAAATGACAAAACTTCCTCTGAGGATTCCTTCCCTAAGAAAACCATAAGTTGACCAAAGACTTGAAGGCACGTAGACACACACATTGCCACCCAACTAACCTCTGTCCTTCATCCTCTTTTGTCATTCAAGGTCATTACTGTTTTCACTTTGGTGGAGGTCGTCTTGCAATCAGACAACGTTCCCTTGAAATACAGTGCTGTGCTGAAGAGACCTGGAGGTGAGGAGTGAGCCGGTTGGCTTCTGGAGGACAGATCCCAGCATCTCTGCCCAGTTGACACTGCCAAAGCTGTGCCTTCCGCACAGGCTGCAACTTGCAATAGCTCAAATTGTGTTTGTTGGGTGGGAGTAGGGGAATAAATTCTGCCTGTGGACCTTTTATTTTTATTTTATGCACAGATGGATTTTGCTCTAACTCTGGATTTTAAGCCAAACGGATAGGCAGCTCTAAGCCCATTCCCTGTCATGGAGATTTCAGGAACATGGTTTGTTTCAGCTCCTGACTTTTTAAACCCTCTCCTTTCTTAACACTGGGACACCAGTGCCCCCAGTATGGAGGACATGGTACAAATCAACTTAAGCCTTTGCTTCTGCCTAAGGTAGTCTTCCCCAGCCTGCCTTCCAAATGTGTTGGATGGCAACTATAAAGGGAGTTGTAGTCCAGTGGACCTGGGGGGCCGTGCTGTCTGGGAACAACAAGAGTTGTAGTCCAACACATCAAGGTGGCACCAGGTTGGGGAAAGAAGGCATTCCTTACTTTGTGTTGCAGATGCAAACTTTTTGCATTGTGTGGTCAGGCATCTGTTTGTAAAGGCCATTCCTGCTGGGCTCTACTCTGTGGTTTAATTAAAAAAAAAGTGGTCAATTTCAGTGTGTGGGTGTTTTTTCTTCAGAAGAAGAAAAACAGATGTCTTTTATCTGCTGCCTTGCCTCTACTTGTTTTACTGGAACTTTTTCCCATGGCCATTGCAACAGGAAAGGAAGTTCTGAAATTGTTGTGCAGCAGTGGTCAGTTGTATTCTTCCTCTTTTTTAGAAAATCCTTCGGAAGGATAAATCCTGTCCCACCTCCTTCTCACCGTTGGAGAGGAACAGTTCCAAGCCAGAATCTTGGTCTTTGTGGGCTGTTGTACAGGGCTGGTGAATGTGGAACATGACAGGAAGGACCCAAGCTTTTCACATCCATATGTGCCTTCTGACCACCCACTACCCTAGCAAAGGAGAGCTGGAGATCTGTGAGAAAGTACCTTTCTGGACACTTTTGAGTTGTTGATTGTTGTTACATGCCTTCAAGTTAACTCTGACTGTTTCACAGGGTTTTAATGGCAAAATTTCTTCAGAGGGAGTTGCTTTCCTCTCGCCCAGTAGGTTTCCATGGCTGCGTGAGGATTTGAGTGATAGGCAAAAACTTCGGGAAAGAAGGGTTCAGATCCCCAGTCAGCCATGGGATTCACCCACTGGGTGAATTTGGGCAAATCACACTCTGTCCACCTAAGAGGAAGGCAACGGCAACTGCCTGTGAAGAAACCTTGCCAAGAAAACCCTAGGATAGGGTTCGTGTAAGTCAACTTGAGGGACATAACAACAGTACAGCAAGAAGACTCCATTTAAAGAACCTTCCATCAAAGGTCTGCCTGAGTAAAAAGGTCTTTGCCAGCTGGCAGAAAGAGAGCAAGGGGAGGGATCAGGCAAGCAAACATTTGATGGGAAGTGATTCCACAGCCTGGAAGCAGTCATCAAGAGGTCCTCTGCCATGTCCTTTCCACATTTTTTTGTGATAGTGGTGAGGGCAAAAGAAAGCCCTCCCTTAAAGATCTTAATATGTGAGCAAGCTCATAGAGAAAGAGAAGGTCTTTCAGTCAGTCTGGACCTAAACCATATAGGACTTTATGGGTCAAAACTTGCACTTTGAATAAGCTACATAGATTCCCTGCCTATTATTTAGATCAAAGTTCTGGGCGACCTAGGTCAGCCTTTTGCAATCTAGGCCATTTCCGCACAGGGCGAGGGAATCGCCCCGTGACACTACTCACCGGACTTTTGGGCTCCCCGGTCCGGTCCACGCTGCTCCAGGGACGAAAATGGTGGCTTCGGGTTGGTCAAGGCTCTCCACCAACCGCTGAAGCTCGCCAGCCTAAAGCCCGCCCCTGGCAGATCGCAGGCTGGCACTGGTGCGAGCCTGCAAATCTGCACCAGGGCGCGGGCACAGAGTGGTGCGCTCCATGCTTTTGAAAGACCTGTTTCAAGCGGTCTTTCAAAAGCACGCTGGACGACCACTTGGGGTCGTTCCGGAGTGGGCTGGGGTGCAGATCTACGTTAAGTAGGTCGGACCCAGTCCGCTCCCAGGTGCAGACGTCCTCCCTGGAGGACGCTCTGCGCCGTTTTAAAAACCCCGTGTGGAAATGGCCCTAGTGTTCTCTTTAGATACTTTGAATAGCAACTCCTATCCTTCTTTGTTGGCTGGTGCTGAAGGGTTTCTGCTGAAGATGTGTAGTCTAGCACATCTGGAAGATTGCTGGATTAGGACAGGCTGCCCTGAACAGAGACTGGCCTTGTGAATACCTGAAGCTTACCTTCCAAACGTCTTGAATCACCTGGGATTGTCAGCACCCGTCAGACCACTGATAATTTGGGGTAATAATTACCTGTCCTGAGAAAGCCAAGGAGAATAGCCTTTGGCCCTCTTCACACTTGCACAGCGGAACCCACTTAGCCTTTGAAATGCAGCTGAGACCTCAGCTGCTCTGTGTTTTACTCTCTCTTTGACCCTTTCAGGGGTTCTGGTGCAGCTGGAGCAACAAAGCCAGGTGGGGAAGATAGAAGATAGCAGCCTTTCCTTGTTGTAGCATTTGTGCCTTAGCAGAAAGCCTGAATCTCTGGGAAGTTATCAGATTGGGGAGGAATTTCAAGAAGACATTCTTTCAGGGAAAGGGTACAGCTGGTATGAGAGCCAGCATGGAGGGCTCTTGGAAATCAGGGTTTGGATCCTCCCTCAGCTGTGGAAACCCACTGGGAGACCTTGGCCAGGACACACTCTCTCACCTTCAAAGGAGGGCAATGGCAAACTCCTGAGCAAATCTTGCCAAGAAAACCCCATTGTAGGTTTGTCTTACACTCACCACAAGCCAGAAACAACTTGACAGCATACAAGAACTACTTTGAATAGTTTTCTCAATTTTATTTTCTCTACATGTTTGGAGATGTAAAACATTTCCCTTTCCTTTTCTCTTGCCCCACCTGTCCAGGCTCCCTTGTGCTCTTGTGTTTCGCAGGGGCAATTTCTCCCCCCCTTTTTCAAAATATTGAGCAAATATTTGTATGCTGGGAGGCACTTTGGGGGCTCCCGTCCAAAAGCAGGTTCCAAATCAAACAATTTCAACAAAATCATGAAGAAGAGGCATTCAGCTGGGATAACTGTTACTGTTGTTATAGTTTATGGCAACCCCAGGAATGAGAGAATTCGAAGACACACTGTTATTAACTGCCCTGCTCAGATCTTGCAAACTCAGGGCGGCTGAATCAATCCACCTGCAATGCAGTCCTCCTCCTTTCACTTTGCTGAGCATTATTGTCTTTCCCAGTGAATTCCATCATCTCATGATATGCCCAAAGTACTACAGCCTCCGTTTTTATCCAATGCCACTCACGTTATTTTGGCATCTTGGGCATCTTTGCTGCTTCCCATGCCTATGGATTACTCAGAGGTGGTTTGCCATTGCCTTCCTCTGAAGTGTAGCCTACAGCACCCAGTACCCATCCAAGTTCTAGCCAAGCCAGACTTTGCTTAGTTTCTAAGGTCAGATGGTATCTTGAGCAAGATGGCAAAATACTGTGATGGGCATTGGATATTATAGCCTTGGGGTTTATATATACCCTTACTTTGGAGGGTTGGGGTGGCACCATTTTACACAGCAAAGTATCTTGAGCTAACCCCCAGAGATGTCTTGTCAGAAGAATTAAAGACTTCTGCCTGCAGGAATGCCTGTTAGTTGATTTTGTTTTATATACATCTGTCTGCCTATGTGTTTGGAGCAGTTTATGATGTAAAGCAGTGGCCTCATAATATAACAGACATGGGAAATGGGAGAGAAGCTGGAAAAATAAATTAATTCAGACCCAAACTCTGGCACAGTGACTGGATGGAGTCTACCAGAGGAGTCTGAGCTGAACACCAGTTGGATGGAGCTGTACGTGAATTACTACAGATCAGGGATTCTTTGCTGTTGCAGGCCTTCAAGTTGTTTCTGACTTAATGGTGACCCTAAGCTGACCTATCATGGGGTTTTTAGGCAGAGTTTGTTCTGAAGGGGCTTGCCATTGCCTTCCTCTCAGGCTGAGAGAGCATGACTTGCCCAAAGTCACCCAAGGAATGTCTGTGGCTGAGTGGGAATTCAAACCCTGGTCTCCAAAGTCACAGTCCAGCTCTCAACCCACTACACCATGCTGCGTCTCATCAGCGATTCTGCAAATCTCTAATGCTGACTAGAAGCCTATGACACAACTCGTATTTTACAGGTGAGGATCAAACCATTAGCTAGAGTTTGGGAAAGTTCCTCCTGGGGCTAGGGATTCTGGGAGCTGTATTCCAGAAAATTAACATTTCCAAGCACCTCAGTTTGCACTCAGCCATTCTCGGCGGTTAACTTTCTGCCCTTCTACGTTTCCCCCCTGTTGTTAAACTCCTGGGCAGTAGAAACATTGGCTGATCCACACTGAAAAACAACAGACAGAGATCTCATTCCTGAGGTACCTTCTATTCACTCTCAGCCTAGCTGCTGCTTGTTTGACGCTGCAGGAAAGAACCGGGCGAAATGCAAGTGAGCAAACAGAGCGTACCTTTTGTGCTGGGGGCAGAAGATTGGAATGTACCTGCTTACCCTTTTCAAGAAATGTTCTTTATGCTTGGTAGACATAAGGACACAGCCAGCATGTCCTGCCCCACCTAAAACATCCGGGAAAGAAGAATGGCAACAATTCCTTGCGTTGCTGGAAGGTTGAAGCCGGTGCTGGTGACGGTTGGAATGAAGGTATTGTTTAATTTCACAAAACGATATAAACACACTGGGGCGGAAGTGCTTGGAACTTCTTGTGTCTTCGTCCTTGTAAGGTTCGGAAACAGTGACAAAACAATCTCAGCAAGAACAAAGAAGATCACTCATGCATTTGCTGATGGGCCCATGAAAGGGAGGGTACTGGACAGCTTGAGCCTCACCTCTGAACAAAGCTGGGGAGGCTGGGCTGAAATGATCCATTAAAATTGGACCACCAAGATGCGATGGAGATGAGGCTTCTTTGGAATTACCAATCAAAATCTAAACGATTGAGCACTAAGACGTAAGATAGTGATAACTGAGCCTTCCCAGGAATACTAAGGCCATTTCCGCACTAGACTGTTACAGCGCTATGATTCCACTTTCAACATCCTATGGAATCCTGGGGTTTGCAGTTTCGGGAGGGGCCACGTGGCCCCTCCTGAAACTGCAAACCCCAGGATTCGATAGGATGTTGAGAGTGGAATCATAGTGCTATAACAGTCTCGTGCGGAAATGGCCATAGACTTAGGTCCCTTTTATCAGATGCATGAAGTGAACTGCCTCGGAAGAGACCTAGGAACAGCCCTTTAGTCTTAGAAGTGCTACAAGATCCCTTTGCATAGACATTGCTAAACTGAGGCTACTATAGTTGGGGCATATCATGAGACGATATGACATGTTGGAAAAATACGGTAACGCTCCGTAATGTGGAAAGCAGTAGAAAAAGAGGCAGGCTGCGTTCCAGATGGATTGATTCAATCAAGGAAACCATGTCTGCCCTGGGTTTGCAAGACGTACTCAGGGCAGTTGACGATCCAGGCT
The DNA here is from genome assembly GCA_030412105.1 of Cyclura pinguis. Lineage (NCBI taxonomy): Eukaryota > Metazoa > Chordata > Lepidosauria > Squamata > Iguanidae > Cyclura > Cyclura pinguis. Next base: position 6,948,198 of record CM059601.1, read on the forward strand.
CTTGGAAGTCTTCCTTCATAGGCCCTCTGTAAATGGATGTCCATGTGAAAGCTCTAGAAAAACACAGAAACTCAGCTGCTGGCAATAAATGCTGAAAGCTAACATATCCTCCTGTGTTGGGATTCCACTGCTGTGGCATCCCAGTTTTGGAATACCCTCCCCTTACAGGCCCGGTTGATAACAACACTGGCTGCATTCTGGCACCAGGTTAAACTATGGTTTTTTACTGAATTGTTTGGGGGCTGATTCCATCCCAATCTGCACATGTGGTTGATTTTAAATTGTCTTTAACCATTTTGAATGGTTTTAAACTGTCTTGTTCTGACTAGTTAAATTGTTCCATAGCTTTCTAGGCTGGTTAAATGATTCTTACCATTTTAAATTGTCTCAAACTGTTTAAATTGGTTTTAAGTTGCCTTAAGATCCTTGGATATAGGTTGGGATATAGAATCATAGAATCATAGAAATGTAGAGTTGGGAGAGACCCCAGGGGCCATCCAGTCCAACCCCTTACCATGCAGGAATACCCTCAAAGCACTCCTGACAGATGGCCATCCAGCCTCTGCTTAAAAACCTCCAAGGAGGGAGACTCCACCACACTCCGAGGCAGCAGATTCCACTGCCGGACAGCCCTGACCGTCAGGAAGTTCTTCCTGAGGTTCAGGTGGAATCTCCTTTCCAGCAGCTTGAATCCATTGCTCCTTGTCCTGGTCTCTGGAGCGGCAGAAAACAAGCCCACTCCCTCCTCTACATGGCATCCCTTCAAATATTTAAACATGGCTATCATGTCCCCTCTTAACCTTCTCTTCTGCAGACTGAACATACCCAGCTCTCTAAGGCGTTCTTCATAGGGCTTGGTTTCCAGGCCCTTCACCATTTTGGTCGCCCTCCTCTGGACCTGCTCCAGCCTGACCATGTCCTTCTTGAATTAGGGTGTAAGATGATATGCGTAAGATGAATTCTTCCGTTGTGTTTGAATAGTATAAAGGCACACAATGGTTGTGCTACATTACCTTTCTGCAGAACACCAACGTTGTGTGACTGACTGCATAGAGCAGAACAGAAAGAAAATCGCAGAATCAAAGAGTGATAAGAGATCTCAGATTCCATTGGGTTCAGACCCATTCTGCCAGGCAGGAATACACAACTACAACATTCCTTATGCATTTTTTTAAAGAAACCGGCAAAAAGTAACAGAAAGTAATCATCAAAGCAACAAGGAAGAGACCCCAAGAGATACGCAGCCCACCTCCCTTCTGCCCTGCAGGAAGACACACCAAAGCCTTCCCTTTAACAGATGGCCATCCAGCCTCTGTTTAAAAACCTCCAAAGAAAGAGACTCCACCAGACTCCCAGGCAACATATTCCACTGTTTGCCAATGTGCCTGTTTCTTGCCCCATGGTGCAACGGGGAATGCTCCGGAGCTGTTTCTGCAGTCTCAAGGAATCGAGTGGCACATGGAAGCTACTGTCAAATTATCACACACCAAGAACGCACAAGTAGATGTTCAGCAGAACTTGCAGAACTGAGCTCACGGAATTCTACACTTGCACAGCTCTGCTTACACAGTTGTGAACTAAATACTGACATTACACAAAGACCAAAAAAGTACAACCACACGTGTAAGCGAACGTGCGTATGTGCAGAACACCAATAGGATGCCAGCCATATTTGAACAAACAAACATTTTTGCCCACCTTTCCCTTTGCTTTTGGTCCTGTTCACCAATGATATGACCCTCAATTTAGGCCCTCATGCTTAAAGGACCTCCTCACCTGTGCTTTTATACAACTGGATTTTCCATTCCTGTCAGCAGTATATCTGGATTTCCCAGTCTGAGAGCGCCGGTGTTGCATTTGCTTATTGTTGGGTGGCTTCAAGTTGTTTCCAACTTACGGCGACTATAAGGGAAATCTATCACAGGTTTTCTTGGCAAGATTTGTTCAGGGGCAGTTGCCTTTGTGTTCCTCTGAGGCTGAGAGTGTGTGACTTGCCCGAGGTCATCCCGTGGGTTTCCATGGCTGAGTGAGAATTTGAGTCCTGCTGTCCAGAGTTGTCGTGCTCAAGGCCCTATGCCACACTGGCTTTGGCACATTTGCAGACGGACGTAATTGAAGATGTCATCGATTATATCCTAGATTGTCCTCTCCGCAAAGTTGCCAGGAGATGGGAGATTTCTGTCAGGACTGATTAGCTGTTTCACAGGCGGCGCACCAAGTCTTGTGACTTGCTTGCTGACTTGGAGAAAGATGTCAGTGAGATTTTATTTTTAAGTCTTTCTGGCCTATTAGTAGCCACCTGGGGAATCCCCACCCTGCCCAAGCCCAAGGACTTGCTTAGCTTCAGCAACTTTGTGGCCTCACGTGCCCTCCTGCCATGCGCTGCTTGCGCCAAGGATACCACTGTTTGCTATGGCAACTTGAGGGTGGGGTGGAGGAATAAAAATTAGAACCAAATCTCTCATGGTGGTCATCTCTTTTGAGATAACATTAGAACGCAACCAGTCGTAGGTCATTTCTGCACTAGATTGGTATAGTGCTATCTTTCCACTTTCAACGTCCTGTGGAATCCTGGGGTTTGCAGTTTAGGGAGGGGGCCTTGTGGAAATGGCCTTACTGTCCCTTTGAAACAGCAGGCTGTCAGGTGAACTTCCTTCTTAAGAAAAGGAAGGGATTTGAGTAGGCAAGGAACAATCTCCACTGCAGAGTGAAGAGGCCACAGAGCATATGCAGAGTGCAAAACTTGTGTCTGAACGATCAGTGCCAGGGGACAAACTCTTGTCAGCCCAAAGCTAGCAACGGGTAGGCATTGGGTTAGCTTGAGGTTAAAAGAGGGAGGTCTGGGGGTAACTGTATGTATATCTCAATTTATGGTGACCCCATGAATTTCATAGTGTTCAATGGTGGTTTTTCCAATCCCTTCTTCTGAATGTAGCCTATAGCGGTGGGTCTTAACCTGAAGCTCAAGGACCCCTGAGCGTCCATGGAGGCCTCACAGAGGGTCTGCAAAGCCCTGCTGCTGGATGCCGACAGCAACATAGTAGTCGGGGATTGCGGGTACACGCATGCACATACTTCCACTACTGGCAGGCAGGCGTGCGCATACTTCCACTACTGTGTCCCTGATGAAAGAGACACAGCAGCAGACGCGTGCACAAGCCCAAATTATGACCCTGGAGACCAAGGTCTGAATCCCCACGTGGCCATGGGAACCTATGGGGTGACCTCAGGCAAGTCACATTCTCTCAGCCTCAGGGAAGGCCAAAGGCAACAAACCTTGCCAAGAAAGCCTTCATGATAGGTTTCCTTTAGGGTCACCATAAGCCAGTTTTCAAAGGGGAGAGACATGATGGCTGGAAAGAACCTCCCCGTGGTGCGTGGGGGCGTGGCCAGGGCATGCGGGGGCCTGGCTATGAGCTGGGACTTCCCCAAAACACTGTTGCCCGGCACGAAGTGACCCCCCTCCGCACCCCCTGTTCCTACACCGCTGCAGGGAGTTCCACTGTTGTTGCGTGTGTAACTTCAAGTCATTTCCGACTTATGGCAACCTGAAGGTGAACCTATCATGAAGTTTTCTGGGGCTGAGAGTGTGTGAGGCACCCAGGTCACCCCACGGGTTTCCATGGCTGGGTGGGGTACTGAGTCCAGTTTCCAGGGTTATAGTCCAAGCTCAAACCACTACACCATGCTGGATAGAGATCCCTCTGCAAGCAGCATGGACACCAAAGTAACACTTTCAGGTTCTGAGGTAGAGAACACTGAGGCGATTTCCGCACCAGTCCGTCATAGCGCAATGATTCCACTTTCAACCTCCTACGGAATCCTGGGGTTTGCAGTTTCGGAAGGGGCCGGCTGGCCCCTTCCGAAACTGCAAACCCCAGGATTCCGTAGGAGGTTGAAAGTGGAATCATCGCGCTATGACGGACTGGTGCGGCAATGGCCCGAGTTTGATGGATGCATCTAGCATAAGGCAGTTTTCTTTTGTAACCTCGGCAGGCATGGTTCCTCGCTCTGAGGTTAGTGAGGTGGTGAATCTGCTCCGGGTTGCAGTCTGAACTTTAAAGGGGCTACTCACATTGCTGAACCCTGTCCATCCAAATCTCTTGACACCTTGGGAAGTTCCTCTAAGCAGTTCCATACCGTGCAACATTTCACAGATGGAAACTGGGACATGTGTAGCCTCAAGTGTAGTTCAGTGTGTAGCCCCATGTGTAGTTCACACAAACTAGGAGGAGCTGCAGCCACTTGCTTTGGCTTGAGCTGACTGGGAGGGACAAGATTCTGCCCCTTCTCGCCTCCCCCTGCTCCCCGCTGCTGAGTTAGTTGAGTGCCAATGACTTCTTCCCTTTGAACTCAGTTTCCAGCAATGGACCTAAGCGGAGGACAAAGGGTGGAAAGTGGCAGTAGGAGAGAGAGAAACTGGGATATCGTATATGTTTTTAATTGTTTTAAATGTATGCTTTTTTAAGTTTTTGGAAGCTGCTTTGGGTCCCACTATGGGACAAAAGGTGGCATATAAATACACTAGGGCCATTTCCACACTTGCCTGTTATAGTGCTATTATTCCACTTTCAACATCCTATGGAATCCTGGGGTTCCAGGCCTAAAGGCCCCTCCCTAAACGGCAAACCCCAGGAGTCCATAGGATGTTGAAAGTGGAATAATAGCACTATAATAGGCTAGTGTGGAAATGGCCAAGATAACTAAGTAAGTAAAATAATTTTAAATCTACGAAAGCTTATGCCACCAACTCCTTTCTCGCAGTCTCAAAGGCGCTACAAGGTCCCTTTGCAGACTGATCCAGATTAACACAGCTATGTCTCTGAACTGATTTCACGATTGTTAGTACTGACTAGACCGAAGATGCTGAAATACCTGGATATACTTGCATGTTGGCAATGGATTGACTGGGTCTCCTCTAGTTGGGATGAACCCAGAGACTTCCAGCCATGCACTTGCACACTGTTGGGTAGTGTGTAATTCTTTGTCCGTGCCTTCCAGGGACCCCTTGATTCACCGGGGTTGCTGAAACAGACCCTGTGCGTCCGCTATTGTGCAACGAGGCAAGAAGCAGGCGTATTTGTAGAGACACAGTCCGTTGCACAATGTTGATTGTTTGGTGTTGATATTCGGCAGAAGGGTGGTGTAGCACAACCACCTTGTAACTACAAAAGTGTAGACACAAGCCTGGAGAAGAAAGGCAACAGAGACTGAGCTTTCTGTACTCCCCGAGTCATTTGGGGTTGTCGGAACCTACCTTGTCCTTTGTCGCTTAGATGCGTTTGTCCCTCTTTCGAGAATCCCGTTGGGATGTTTTGACATACCCAGAAGATGACTATGTTGCAAACATCTTTTTTTGGTTTTTAAGCAAAAAGGGGAAAAAAAGGCAACTTTGAGCAACAGGAGGAAGAGGACTTACAGTTGCCTATGGACCCATTTCTCTAGACCAGCCCTGACCAGTTCTCTGGAAGGAAACAGATCTATTTCCTCTTTTGCTGGTTCTGCAAAATGTCATCTCCACTGATCTACAATTATAGAATCATAGAATAATAAAGCTGGAAGAGACCGCAAAGGCCGTTGTGTCCAACTGCCTGCCACGCAGGGCTTCAGTGGGAAAAGCTGAGAAGACATTTGTGAGGAGCGCAAGGCGACCTCGGAGACCTTCAGCCTCCGAGCCTTGGAGTATGCCAGATCCAAGCCAGGGCAAGTCGAAGCAAGGCTTCTCCTCCTATCTTTCCAGGAGGCTGCAGGTGATCGGAACATCTCCTCGCAGGGCCGTGGCCTTTGATTTCCAGCTGAAGGTGGGGTGAGAAAGAGGTTGCCTGGAAATCTTGCAAAAGAAAAGAAAAGAAAAGAAATTTGTTGATTCTACGGGTCAAGAAAACCCCTCTCCTGAGTGTAATCTGAAAACGGCTGTGACAAAATGATGGTGTGGAATGTCATGATCACTCATTCTTCCAGAATGGGGGCTGGGGATGGGGGGGCAGGACTTCACCCTTGTTTCCTTTCCCATCCCACTGAACCACCCAGCCACGTGCCTCTGGGTCCAAAGGTGAAAGGAGGAGCATAAAAGGCAAGCAAGTGTCCCAGCCTCCCTCCTGCAGAGAAGCGCCGGTTTTGGCACAGCGACTCCCTCCTGGGCTTGGCTCTGAGATGAAGCCGCCAACCGCACTGGGGACCTGTGGACTTCTCTGGCTCCTTTCCATCCATCTCTCTGATGCCTCCTTAGGTGAGAAACAAATTTGTTTATTACATGGATTGGGGGAGAAAAACATCTTTCGGACCCAAATTGCTTCTGATTTGTTTCTGGAAGAATTGATTGAGATGCACCTTCAGAAAGAGTTGGGTATATCCACACTGCACAATTATATCAGTTGGAAACCTCTATAACTGCCAATATTGCATCTTATGGAATCCTGGGATTTGTAGTTTGGGAAGGGACTCACGATTTTCTGCTAATTCCTGCCGGAGAGCTGCAATGCACTTCCTAGAGAATTCTAAATGTCTTAAACCAGGCTACAGATTTCTGCTGGAGAGTTCTAGAACTTCTTTGAACTACAGCAGAGAATTCTAAGTACTTCAGCCAAACGACAAATCTCAGGATTCTATAGGATGGAGCCATGGCTGTTAAAGTGGTATTGGAACAACTGTGTTCAATTTAGTGTGGATTCACTTTACCTGTGAGAGGCAGATGTATTTTGCTTCCCTTCAGCACACACATGCAGAGGGCCAGCTGTTGTAGAAATTGGCGTGAAGAGTGCTGAAAGCTTGCAAGTGCAGATATTGGCCATTTCCACACTAGCCTGTTATAGCGCTATGATTCCACTTTCAACATCCTATGGAATCCGGGGGGTTGCAGTTTCGGGAGGGGCCAAGTGGCCCCTCCCGAAACTGCAAACCCCCGGATTCCATAGGATGTTGAAAGTGGAATAATCGCACTACAAGAGTGTAGTGTGGAAATGGCCTATGATTCTAATGTTGATCATTTCCACGTTTCAACAATATTTCATTTTAATTTGAAAGCCACCTTTAGACCTGGCTTTGGGGAAAGATTGACTAATAACAATAGTCATCATCATCGTCATCATAGTGATAACATCATCTGGTAATTGAATTACATGTGCTTTCCTCTGATTTTCAGAAGGATGCTGGGGAGGGGGCATGATTTTCTTAAAATTAGGGGAATGGGCCATGTGGATTTCCTGAAGGCCCACCTATCCTTTTCTCCTTAAACTGAGCACTGACTTTAGCAATTTAAGGTACATACAAAGAGAGGCATCTGCCCTGCTCAGGCTACCAAGCCTTGGGCCATCGCTAGCCCCAGAGCACAGCTCCCTGGCTGATCCAATCAAAAACTCAATGTCTATCTCCGGGACAAAGCCCTGCAGGTCTCAATGCACTTGGGCACCAGAAAAACGGGCGTGCTTCATCCTCCATATGACATCCCTTCAAATATTTAAACATATCTATCATGTCGCCTCTGAACCTTCTCTTCTTCTGCTGCAACAAGAACACCATGGAAGGACCCTGTCTAGCCCCTTCTGGAAGGGAATTCCAGAGCCTCGGAGCCTCCTGGAATTCTCTGCTAGTGCTGTCAATCAGGGGATGGAATGGAGCTTTCTACCAGAGGATTCTAGAGCTCTAGAACGCAGCCATGGCTGTTAAAGTGGAACTAAAGACCCTAAAAGCATCAGTTCCTTTCTGATCTCGGAAGCTAAGCAGGGACAGCCCTGGTTAGTACTTCGATGGGAGGCCACCGACAAATTGCAGCTGCTGTAGGCTGCATTTCAAAGGAGGGAACTGGCAAAACCACCTCTGAGTATTTCTTGCCTAAGAAAACCCTATGGAATTCATGGGGTTGCTGTAAGTGGACTGGTGACTTAAAGGTATATGTTGTTGAGTGCTTTCAGGTTGTTTCCGACTTACGGCAACCTTAAGGTGAACTTATCACAGGGTTTTCCGGGGCTAAGAGTGTGGGACAGGCCCAAGGCCACCAGTGGTTTCCATGGTTCTCTGGGGTGGTAGTCCAACCTCCAAACCTTTATACCGCACTGGCTTTCTGAAGGTGTGTGCACGCACATGTGCGTGCACACACACACACACACTCAAATACCTTCAAGGCACCACATCAGGTCAGAAGCTAAGCAGGGTCAGCCTTGGATGGGAGACTGCCAGGGAATACTAGGCGCTGTAGGCTATATTTCAGAGGAAGGGATTGGCACAACCGCCTCTGAGTATTCCTTGCCAAAGAAAACTCTTTGAAATTCATGAGGTCAATGTAAATTGACAGATGACTTGAAGGCAGAGACACACATACACACACATAGTGCTACAACATAGAATCATAGAGTTGGGGGAGACCCCAGGGGCCATCCAGTCCAACCCCCTGCCATGCAGGAACACCCATCAAAGCACTCCCGACAGATGGCCATCCAGCCTCTGCTTAAAACCTCCAAAGGAGGAGACTCCACCACACTCCATGGAGGCAGCAGATTCCACTACCGGACAGCCCTGACTGTCAGGAAGTTCTTCCTGAGGTTCAGATGGAGTCTCCTTTCCTGCAGCTTGAATCCATTTCTCCCTGTCCTAGTCTCTGGAGCAGCGGAAAACAAGCCCGCTCCCTCTTCGATATGCTATACCCTCCACCATTTCACAAATTAAAACTGGCCGCATGTCGCCATGCAATATCAGAATATAGTCAGGATGGCAAAAGTTATTAATAAGGAATTTAAAAACAAACTAGGAGACGTTGCAGCAGATTGCATTTGCCTGAGCCTCCAGGGAAGGGTAAGACTCCATTAGTCTTCTCCATCCTGCTAAGTTAAGGGCGTGCCAACTACTTTTGCAGTTTTCAAGAACTGAAGTAAGCTAAGAACAAAGAGGAACAGAGAGAAGCCAGGACATTTTAAAAGCAGCTTGAAAAGTGGGAGGATAGAGGATTAATTAGGGCTGCCCGAGGCAAATTGGAACAGTTGGAGGGTACTTAATGAGGAAGGAGGACACTGGTTTTTCTTCCTCTTCCTGCAAATGTTTTTAAATGGGTCATAATTCAGGTATGTGTGTGTGTGCGTGTGCGTGTGCGTGTGTGTGTGTGTGTGTTTTAGCACGATTATCTGCTTAGTTGTACTTTACTATTATAACTGAGGCCATTTCCACACTAGACTGTTATAGCGCTATCATTCCACTTTCAACATCCTATGGAATCCTGGGGTTTGCAGTTTCGGGAGGGGCTGGCCAGCCCCTCCCGAAACTGCAAACCCCAGGATTCCATAGGATGTTGAAAGTGGAATGATAGCGCTATAACAGTCTAGTGCGGAAATGGCTTTACTCTCTGGGATATTCTGCCTCATGTTTGTGTAGCATAAATCTGCACTCACATAGATACATGCTGGTTGTACCATACCGTCCTTCTGCTGAACAGAGTGGACCTTGAGTATCCACTAGGGTTTGGTTCCATCATCTCGCCGCACCGCTGTGGATACCAAAATTTGAGGATGCTCAAGTCCCATTATGTACAATGGTGCAGTAAAATGGCATCCCTTCTATAAAATGGCAAAATCAAAGTTTGGTTTTGGATTTTTTTTTATTTTTATTTTTATTTTTTTTTGGAGGAGGATATTTTCAAGCTGTGGTTGGTGGAATCTGTGAATACAGCATCCCTGGATATGGAGGGCTGACTGTACTAATAATGTGTAATGCGTTGTATCTCTGCCACGTGCCTTCTTGTCCACTTGTGAGATGGGAAATCCACTGTGGCTGTTTCAGCAACTCCAGTGAATCAGGTGGTACATTCAAGGCACCTGAGGAACAATTACACACCATGCAAGAATGTGCAACTGTAGAATCAGAGAATCACAGAGTTGGAAGAGACCCCGGGGCCATCTAGTCCAACCCCCTGCTATGCAGGACCACCCATCAAAGCACTCCCAACAGATGGCCATCCAGCCTCTCCTTAAAAACCTCCAAAGAAGGAGACTCCGCCACACTCCACGGAGGCAGCAGATTCCACTGCCGGACAGCTCTGACCATCAGGAAGTTCTTCCTGAGGTTCAGGTGGAATCTCCTTTCCTGCAGCTTGAATCCATTGCTCCTTGTCCTAGTCTCTGGAGTGGTAGAGAACAAGTCCGCTCCCTCCTCGACATGACATCCCTTCAAATATTTAAAGATGGCTACCATGTCGCCTCTTAACCTTCTCTTCTGCAGACTAAACATACCCAGCTCCCTAAGGCGTTCTTCATAGGGCTTGATGGCTTCCAGACCCTTCACCATTTTGGTGCCCCTCCTCTGGACACGCTCCAGCTTGTCGACATCCTTCTTGAATTGAGGTGCCCAGAACTGGACACAGTATTCCAAATGAGGCCTAACCAATACAGAATAGAGCGGTACCATTACCTCCCTCGATCTAGGCTCTGTACTTCTATTGATGCAACCAAGAATCGCGTTGGCTTTCTTGGCTGCTGCATCACACTGTTGACTTACATAGATACTGCACTCACATAAATTTATGGCTATGATCCTCTTAGCCCTAACTAGAATGATTCCATTCAGTCAGCGGCTCTACTCTGGACTAACAATAGGACTGAGGCCTATTACTTGTGAAATGCCACTTGCCATGAACGGAATAACAGAATACATCCATTATGCATACACAGGGGTATAACTATACAGTTGTCCCCACTTAACCATGGGGGATACATTCCAAGACCCCCAGTGGATGCTTGAAACCACAGATAATACCAAACCACACACACACACACACAAATATACACACACACACTATGTTTTTTCCTTATACATCTATATCTATGATAAAGGCCATCTCCACACTACACTATTATAGTGCTATTATTCCACTTTGAAGATCCTGTGGAATTTTGGGGTTTATAGTTATAGTTTATAGATACATAGAGCCAAAGAACTCTCTGGCTGAGAATCCGAAATATCCTTCCCTAAACTGCCCACCTCAGGATTCCACAGGATGTTGAAAGGGGAATAATAGCACTATAACAGTGTAGTGCGGAAATGGCCAAAGTCTTTGCTCTTTGGGGCCATTATTAAGGAAAACAAGTGTCGCCTGAACACAAGCGCTATGATACTGCGACAGTCAATCTGACAACCAAGATGTCTCCTAACGGGCAGGGAACGTATTCAGCGTGGATATGCTGGACAAAGGAGTGATTCACATCCTGGGCAGGACGGAGTGGGGTGTTTGAGATTTGATCATGCTGCTCAGAACAGCACACAATTTATGAATTGTTTGTTTCTGGAATTTTCCATTTAATATTTTTGGACCCTTATTGACCGTGGGAAACTGAACCTGTGGTTAGCAAAACTGTGGATAAGGGGGAAACTATTGTGGTAGGATTCCAGCTCCCCTGTTTTTAATCTCTGTGGGTTTTTAAAAATCACGTATTGAGCTTCCTTAGGTCCTGATATTAAGAAAAGAGGCAGTATAAAATTAATTTAAAAAATGCAAGCCTGCAGCCAGGGACTTGTTCTTTCCAGTTTTGGACAAGGCCTGATATGTACGGGTCCCCCTATGAGTCACCAAAGTCCTTCCCGCTTGATTTTTCCAACTGCTCTGCACCTTACTTGAGCAGGGAGCCTTAAGCTGCTTAAAGATTCGTCTCTGATTAATGGGTGATTTATTAGCAGGAGCAGATTGTGGGAAGTCTGGCTAGAACCAAGCTGGCCTTTGCCTCCCGTGACCTGGTGTCACCCTTGGATCTCTTGTTGACTTGTGGATTCTGTGAATCCTTCTGCCCTTTTCCATAGAGCCACGCTGATAAGAAGGTCTCCATCGTCCCAGACCGCATAGAGGTACTGTAGGCAAAGGGGTTTGGGAATGGAGTTTCCGTAGGTGGAAACACAGGTTGGCCAACGGAGCAGCTTTAGAATCCCCGGTGCCTGGTGGTTCTTGGTCTGAAGAGAAAACGTGATAAATACCCAGGCCTCGAACTGGTCTGCTTCGTAAATCCACCTACACATCTATGGCTACACAGGAGTCCTGGGAAAAGCTGCCTCTGCGGACTGCAAATCCCAGAATCCACTAGCTGTGCTGGCTGGCAGATTCTGGGAATTGTAGCCCAGAAGGGTCAATCTCTAATGGTGCCTAGCCTAGCCTCACAACCTTCCAGAGGTGTTGACTATAACCCCCATCATTCACCAGCCAGCGTGGCAGTCCGGATTCTTCTTCTTATGTTAGTTAGGTATCACATTTTAGGAACTTTTGGATTAAAGCTAATTGCTGTGTTGGTTGGGGATTCTGGGAGTTGCAGTAAAAAAATAAGCAACATTTCCAAGCTCTGGTATGCATTGCACAAAGTAGTAATCTATTTCCTCTGCTCGATACTTCTAGAGGAAGAGAAGAATCCAGACTATTGGAATACAAGAGCCAAGCAGACTCTGGAATCTGCACTCAAGCTGACCCCGATGAACCACCGAGCAAAGAACATTATTCTCTTCCTGGGTGATGGTGAGCTTGCACATGGGTGCACGCTAGGGAGGGAGGCTTGTGCATCATCAAAAAAGAGCCAGCATTTGTAATGAAAATTGGGCACGGTACTGGGTAATTTGAGATGCAGATTTGGAATAAATGACTGCCATTTGGTCAGAGTTTGGGGAAGTTACCTTTCTTTGGACCACAACTCCCAGAATTCTCCCCAGCCAGCCATGCTGACTGGAGGGAATTCTGGGAATTGTGGTCCAAACAGGGTAACTTTCCCAAGCGTGGAATGTCATATCTCCTGGAGACAGTGTGAGTCTGTTGTCCTGTCAATCCCTACTCTCACTCTTTCCAGTTCTTGGGCTTAAACTGGGCTAGTTTCAAAGTTCAGATTAAAAACCAGAGTGGATTTGCCACTCCACTGACATGAGAGCCACCAGCATCCACAAAATCAAAGAATTTGAAGCAGAAGAACTTTTGTGTAGAGAATATCTCCTCCGTTAAGAAGGACTTAACCCTCTGCCCTGTGCATTGTCACATACCATAGATGCAGCGCTCTGGGATTCTGGGAGCTGCAGTCCACTTTTCCCACACCACTGCAATGAAAGGGTATGTGACTGGGTTGGGTCAGGATGCCAGGGCCAAAGTCTTCACCTGTTTCCCAATTTAGATCTCATTATTTTGATGATAACCTGAAGGTGAGGGTGGAAAAGAGCATTCAGCAGTGATGGAGATCACCTTGGCTGAGTTTCTTTGCTCAGAAAGGGCACATCCTCCAACATTTTTCACAGATGAAATACCAGGACCTCATAAAAAAGCAGTATGGTCAGGCGACAAGAGAGCAAAACAGTTATCAATGAAGTTTTCAGTTATCAATGACACACAAAAAAGAAAGCAGGAAAATGCTGGGATACATCAATGTAAGTTTAGGAAAGGCAAGACTTTGGCCATTTCCGCACTAGCCTGTTATAGCGCGATGATTCCACTTTCAACATCCTCTGGAATCCTGGGGTTTGCAGTTTCGGGAGGCCCCTCCCTAAACTGCAAACCCCAGGATTCCAGAGGATGTTGAAAGTGGAATCATCGCGCTATAACAGGCTAGTGTGGAAATGGCCTTTCTCTTTCCTACTGAGAGTAAATGTTTTGAACTCCATTTGCAGCAACCGAAGCAAGACCAGGGTGAAGAGGGAAAGCAGGAGGAACAGAAAGAAACAGGGGCAGAGAGGTGGCCATGCAGTATAGTACTGGTCCCTGGCAAATGGTGGGAAACGAGCTACTGTTCCCAGTTGGAAGAGCTCTGCACTCCACCGCTGCCCTTCTCTTCTCAGAGGCTGTGGCTTTTTGCCCCTGAAGCTCTCCAGCTCCCCTTCACAGACTGATTTACTCCCGCTGGCTACCAGCTCTGCCATGGCAGCCTACTCAAACTGGAGTTTGTTGCGCAAAGATGATTTTGGCAGCGGGGAGAACAGCCGTGGGTCTCTGGCCAGGTCCTCTCATCGCTCAGGAGTGAGAGGATTTGGGGTCCCGCCAGGGCCTCTCCTGCCAGATCGTTCAGCAATCTGGCAGTTTATCTTGGGGGCTGGGAAGGAGAAGACCTCCAGGATCAAAGAGGCTTGGAAAGATGCATGGTAGAGGACCGAGCTTTGCAGAGATCAAATGTCTGAGCTGGGCAGGCCCCAGAGCATTTCTCTGCAACGGCAAAAGGCTACATTTGCTACATTTTTCCAACAGGGAAATTGAGGCACAGAGAGTCCCCTTTTCGTGCCTCTAGCTTACCAGAACGAATCGTTTGGGGAGGGGATCACAAGAAGGCCAACTCTCTTCCTCAGGTATGGGCAACTTTCAATGTCCTGGCCTTTTTAAAAACCCTCCTCCAGACCTAAGAGCCTCCAAAGAGCTACACTGGCCGGAAGATTCCAAGAATTACAGGCGGAGATCTTAGACTGTGTTTGTGTTGTGTAAATCGACATTCATATAGCTGCAAGGTGGTTGCACTACCGTGTCCCAAACTCTCCCAGTGGGGCAGGGACAGTCCCGATTCTCTGTCATCCCATTTTTTCAGCTGAATTTAAAATGTCTGAGTTTTTCTTTCCTCCTCCCATTTTCTTTCCTTATCCTCAGTTTACTTCTGTTCCTCTGAACTGGGTTCAAGGTGCAAAAGTAGTGTGCAGTCAGTAGAGAGGAGGGGGATGGAATCTTGCCCTTCCCAGTAGGCTCAGAGGAAAGCAAACTGCTGCAGCTTCTCCCAGCTTGTTTTCTCTTCCTTAGCTTGTGCCGTCCTGCCCATAGTCTGATGTTGCTTGGTCCCAGTTTTCATCTGTAAAATGTTGGAGGGTACAAATCTATGTTAAAGTTTTGCTGCTATTCTCAAATTCTAAAAGTACAGATAAAATACATTAAGCTGCAGTCCTGAGCAGCCACGCCAGGGAGGGAGTCCCATTGAATCTGATGGCATTTACTCCCAAGAATAAACATATAGGATTCTGCTCTTCAGCTTGGAAATGTTGCTTCTGAAAGAACAATGACTGGCATCTTGTTTAGCGGATCGTCAGTGCCACAAACATAAATGCCCCTGAAACCCACCTTAAAATTCAGAGAGCTGCACTGAGGGATAGAGTTCTGTGGCACGAGTGAGAGACCCGCTAAAGCAGCGGTTCTTAACCTGGGGTCCAGGAACCCATAGGGATCTGCAGAGCCTTCACAGAGGGTCTGTGAAGCCCTGCTTTTGGACACCACAGGGATGCAGCAGTGCAAACAAGGGAACAATTTGGTCCTGCACATATGTCTGCCTCTGTGTCCCTTGGCACCCACCACCTCTGCTGCCATGACCCCGATGAAAAGGACATGGTGGAAGGCGTGTATGAGTGCCAAAACTGCTCCCTCATTTGCAAACAAGGGAGCAGTTCTGGCAGCTGTGCGCACTCTCCTGCTTCTGTGTCCCTGACAAAAGGGACATGGTGGCAGGCGTGTGCAGGCACCCAAACTATGACTCTGGAGTCCAGGATTTGAATCCCTACTTGGCCATGGAAATCCACTGGGTGACCTCAGGCAAGTCACATTCTCTCAGCCTCAGAGAATGGCAAAGGCAACAAATCTTGCCAAGAAAACCCCTGTGATAGGTTCACCTTACTGTCACCGTAAGTCAGTTTTCAAAGGGGAGACGCATGGTGGCTAGAAAGAACTTCTCCCTGCAAAGATGGATCTAGGGTGGGGCAACTGGGGCGTGTGCCCTGGTTGCCAATGTCGGGGGTGGGGTGCAAAAAAGAAAACTCCCCCTGTTGGGTAGTCCTCCGTATTTCAGTATGGGACATGCAGTAGTAGTTAATTAGCTGCTTGCTTGTAACCAAGGATGGGAACCAGAGACCGTTAGATAAACAAAGCTAGGAATGCGGCACTGATAAGAAGTACCAGCCGAAGCTGCCCCATTTCAAGGTCTCTAGCTGTGGGAATAGATTCTTTTGCTTCTAATGTTTGATTTCTGCTAATTGCTTTCAGTTCGCTCACTGAAGTCCTGTACAACGCATCACACTCCTAATAAATAGTGTATTGGCACTGTTACATTTGTGTGTGTGATTTCGGTTCCTGACACCTCCCGTCACCATTGCCTCACGCCACCTGCCGCTCACCCCGCCCACCTCCACCCGCTGCTCGCCTTGCCGCTACTCGCCCAATCCACCTCCACTCGCCCCTCCCCACCTGCCCCCTCCTGCCCTGCTCCTGCTCACCCCCTCCCGCCCCGCTCCTGCTCACCCCTCCCGCCCTGCCCTTGCTCGCCCTACCCACTTCTGCCTGCCGCTCACCCCGCCCACCTCCACCTGCTGCTCGCCTTGCCGCTACTCGCCCAATCCACCTCCCCTCACCCCTCCCCACCTGACCCCTCCCGCCCCGCTCCTGCGCACCCCTCCCGCCCTGCCCTTGCTCGGCCCACCCACTTCTGCCTGCCGCTCACCCCGCCCACCTCCACCGGCTGCTCGCCTTGCCGCTACTCGCCCAATCCACCTCCCCTTGCCCCTCCCCACCTGACCCCTCCCGCCCCGCTCCTGCGCACCCCTCCCGCCCTGCCCTTGCTCGCCCCACCCACATCTGCCTGCCGCTGACCCTGCCCACCTCCACCCGCTGCTCACCCAGCCACCGCTCACCCCACCCACTTCTGCCTGCCGCTCACCCCGCCCACCTCCACCCGCTGCTCGCCTTGCCGCTACTCACCCAATTCACCTCCCCTCGCCCCTCCCCACCTGACCCCTCCCGCCCCGCTCCTGCTCACCCCTCCCGCCCTGCCCTTGCTCGCCCCACCCACTTCTGCCTGCCGCTCAACCTGCCCACCTCCACCCGCTGCTCGCCTTGCCGCTACTCACCCAATCCACCTCCACTCGCCCCTCCCCACCTGACCCCCCCGCCCCGCTCCTGCTCACCCCTCCCGCCCTGCCCTTGCTCGCCCCACCCACTTCTGCCTGCCGCTCACCCTGCCCACCTCCACCCGCTGCTCACCCAGCCACCGCTCAC
Source organism: Cyclura pinguis (assembly GCA_030412105.1). NCBI lineage: Eukaryota > Metazoa > Chordata > Lepidosauria > Squamata > Iguanidae > Cyclura > Cyclura pinguis. The sequence goes on from CM059601.1 coordinate 6,965,146, forward strand.
CCCACCCACTTCTGCCTGCCACTCGCCCCCACCCCCCGCTCGCCCCCCTGCTCACCCCCCACCCCCTTGCCCTGGGTGCTGTTGAGCCTCCGTACACCACTGTCTCCCTATCAGCGACAGATTGTTGTTGTGTGCTTTGAGTCACTTTGGGCTCACGGCAACCCTAAGACGAACTTATCATAGGGATTTTTTGGCAAGATTTTTTCAGAGGGGGGTTTACCTTTGCTTTCCTCTGAGGCTGAGAGAACGTGACCTGCCCACGGTCACCCAGTGTCTGAGCAGAGATTAGTCTCCAGAAGCCTTTGATAAATAAATATTTGCATATTTAAATACATATTTAAATATTAAATCTAAATTTAAATATTTAAATCTTGAGTTAAGTCTTTGAAGTTCCTGGCAACAAATTATATTTACAGCGGGTCCCCCGTAAAGAAAAGTTAAAGAACCACGGCACTAAAAGATGACACATCCTGGTCCCCCCCCACCAACAGTCAGCAGTGAGCTGTTGAGCTGTGACAGGACCCTGCAGGGCTCCCTGCTTCTCCTCCGTTTACCACCAACAGCTGGTGGGAGGAAGCTGGGACCATCAACCTTCCCTGCCCTGCTTGCCAGCACTGCACGACTCTACCCCTTGGTGCAGCTGGCTGGATTTTAAGGCCAGTTTCAGGGGTCAGACTGGGAGACAGATCGCAGCTATGTCACCATGGCTGTCTACCTGATCTACCTGTTGTCAGCCTGTAACTTCCAAGTTCCTCTGGCCAGGCTGCTGGCGAGGGAATTATAATCCAAAGGAGTGGCTTTTCCAAGCTCTCACTAAAGAGAAAAAGCAGATGGCCAACCAACTAAAGATGTATTTTTGAAATCCCTTGGCAGCCACTGCAGTGATCCTACCTCTGTGCTTCTAGGCATGGGGGTCCCCACCGTTTCAGCCGCCCGCATTTACAAGGGCCAGATGGCAGGAGGCTCTGGAGAGGAGAACGTGCTAGCAATGGAGAAATTCCCCTACGTCGCCCTGTCCAAGGTAAGAGCACAGGCCAGAGAAGAAAGTCTCTGTAGGTTGCAGCGTTCACCATGAGCTACATCCTGGACTGCCATCCCTGTGGAGGGAAAATACAGAAATGAGAATTTCACCCAGTTTTTGCTCCCTATCTACACATTCCAAAGCACTTCAGGAAATTATTTTGCACCGAAATACACGTAGGACTTTCCCCCCATAAAAACCATGGATTCTATGCAAAAAACCCCATATTTTTCACATAAAAGCTTGTGTCCAGAAACACTTTTTTGTGTGTGTTGCGTGGAACCCCTTCGCCCAGCAATTTTGCACAAAAACCTCACACATGTTTCTGGAAACAGGATTTTTTGTGTGTGCTTTTGTATGTGTTTTTGCACAAAAATGCCACAATTTTCATTTGAAAAAAGCCACATGTATTTCTGTGCAGAATCATTTCCGGTATTACTTTGGGATGTGCAAATACTAGCTATAACCTGTGCAGGAATATTCGTTTTCTTCCTCACTGAGGAGAGAACTGTGGGAATGATTTATCTTTGTCCATGAACATGAGATAGTTGAATATCTATATTCCTGAAGGAAAGAGTAGGTTGGGTAGCTGGTTGCCATTAGTCCCATCTCTGGAGACTACTGGCCTGGGTCTCTGATGAGCCTGTTCGGGTGGATAAATTAATCACACCTGCATCGTATCCCCAGTGGAACATGGAGCTGATATGAACCCCCAAACAACAGGTAGGAAAGTAGAAAAGAAAAGGATGGAGCAGAATGAAAAATTGACGAGAAAGACACACAGCTCTGGCCAAAGGATCCCTCTAGCAATCACCAACGGTGATGACACCAGAAGATAATTTATTCATCTATGCTTTCCTTTTTATACCATTTTTAATGCTTGCTTAAGAGAAAAGATCATGCATCAGCAGAGTCACCATTTGGACAGTGAAATTCCCTCCCAATCATTTCCAAAGACATCAGTGGCGTAATATAGCATTCCCTTTGGATACGTGTTAACTATAAACAGGAGCCAAGCAGAACAGACAAGTGAACGGGAAAGGTCATTTGATGAGCTACGATTGTCTAAAATGCCAATTAATACATCAATTCTATAGCAAATTGTAGAGCCCCAGATTTCGAGCCTAACAAGCCCACCTTTCCCCCCATCTGTCCCAGTGGGTGTCCGATGGTGCCAAGGCATATCACAACTCTTCTTTTCTCTTGCAAGACTTACAACGTCAACCGGCAGGTGCCGGACAGTGCTGGAACCGGCACCGCCTACCTGTGTGGGGTGAAGGCCAATGCGAAAACCCTGGGAGTGAGCGCTGTGGCTGTCTATGGCAAATGCAACACCACCTTTGGCAACGAGGTCTATTCAATCCTGCACCGGGCCAGATTATCAGGTAGGGGCGGCAGGAAAGAAACAGTCTTGGGAAAGAGAAGAAGTTTACATGTTGGGTAAAGGGGGACAATAATAAACATTTTTTTATTGGACTTATGCATCTTATTTGGAGTGGTGGTGGCAGCCTGAGAACGGGGTAAAATGGTCAGTAATGTTATTCCCCTCCCAGAGGTTTAGGGGTGCTGTTGTCTATTTGGGAGCAAAAAATCCAGACCCCCTCCACGTTTCAGGGCTGGTAAGTAATTAGAAATTTCATTTACTGATTATGTCACTTTGGCCAACATCCTACATTGCTTCAACATAACAAAAATATCTGCCAGTGGAGTTACAGTATACATTAATTATGCAACGCATCTGAAATGTCATGGACCGGAGGCTTCCATGTCAGGAGTGTGGTGAATCCACTGTGGGCTTTATATCAGGCTTTAGAGGAACTCTCCAAGGTGCTGAACCTATTTTACAGATAGGGTTCAGAACCTTTGAATAAAATGCAGGGTGGATTCGCCACAACGATAATAAGGAAGCCATTGAATCCTTCGCTTGGACTGATTTTGCATTCCCATGTATTTTTATACCCCACACAGGCAAATCTGTGGGGATCGTGACGACCACCCGGGTTCAGCATGCCACCCCAGGGGCCTCCTATGCTCACTCAGTCAGCCGGGATTGGTATGGGGATGCGGACATGCCTAAAGATGCTCTCCGCGAAGGCTGCAGGGACATTGCCTACCAGCTGGTCCACAACACCGACATCAATGTGAGTGGCTGTGCACGCTGACGGACAGGAGTGCGGGGTGCAGCCCGGCAAGGGTTGGCCTACTGGGAATTCAAGAAGGATATTTACTGGCTGGAACGCGTCCAGAGGAGGGTGACCAAAATGGTCAGAGGCCTGGAAGCCATGCCGTATGGGGAGCAGCTTAGGGAGCTGGGTATGTTTAGCCTGGAGAAGAGGCTAAGAGGGGACATGACAGCCATGTTTAAATATTTGAAAGGATGTTATATGGAAGATAGAGCAAGCTTGTTTTCTGCTGCTCCAGAGACTAGGACATGGAGCAGTGTCTTCAAAATACAGGATTCCATCTAAACAGTAGGAAGAATTCTCTGATGACAAGAGTAGTTTAGTGGAATATGCTTGCTGGGAGTGTGGTGGAGTCTCCTTCTTTGGAGGTTTCTAAATGGAGGCTGTCTGTCTGTCAGGAATGCCTTGATGGTGTATTCCTACATGGCAAAGGGTTGGACTCAGTGGCCCTTGGGGTCTCTTCCAACTCTATGATTCCATGATTCTAGGATTCAGGGACCCGGGTATCAAAGCTACCTGGGCCAGCGGTCTCACCTGAGTACAAGGCAGCTCGTACACCTCAAGGCAGCATTCCCCAAAGCAAGCCCCAGATATTTTGGACTACAAGTCCCATAGTCCCCCCCAATCCAGGGATGATGTTAGGGGTGGAAAGAATATTTTCTAGTATCCATTTTCTTGTTGAAAAATGGGTTTCTAGATACTCAGGAAACCCCATTGTGAAGAATACAAGAGGAGTGAATTTTTTGCACAATTTTCTCCTGGTATTGGAACGTGGTGTTCAGGAGGATTTTTCTGCGCAGAAAGATACAGATTTTTCTGCACAGAAAGATACAGATACAGAAGTGTTTTTGTACAAAAAAAAAATGTTTTCCACACAGGGAGTGTATTTTCAGCACATAGAATGAGAGTTTGTGAAAAAAAATTCTTCATATATCTTTCTGTGTGGGAAAAATCTTCTGGAACACCCCCAAGATGCCAGAACACAAGGAGAATATTGTGTAGAAATTCTCTTGCATGGTGGAGAGAAAACTGTGGAATTATTTGTCTTTATGTGCAAGGATGAAACAATGAAGGATTTATGTCCCTAGAGGCATTTCTTTCACCTGTCTGAACTGAGTGCTTGCTAATGGCTTTTAAAACTGAGTTGAGGGCCACAAGTTGCCCGTCCTTGTCTTTGCGGAGAAGGTGTGTGTGTGTTTGTGTGTGCTTTCAAGTTGCCATAGACTTATGGGAACTCTATGAATTTAATGAGGTTTTCTTAGACAATGAATACTCAGAGGTGGTTTTGCCAGTTCCTTCCTCTGAAATGTGGCCTACAGCACCTGGGATTCATTGGTGGCTTCCTATTCAAGTACTACCCAGAGCTAACCCTGCTTAGCTTCCAAGATCTAACAGGTCTGTGCCTCCAACACCTGAAGCCTGACACTTGGTTTGGCATTAGAATACTAGAATCTTAGAATCATAGAGCTGGATGGGGGCACCAGGACCATCCGGTCCAACCTCTGCTATGCAGGAATGCACAACGACAGCACTCTGGAGACATGCCCACATAACCTTTATGTGCAGACCTCCAAAGACAGAGATCCAGCATCCACCACTTTACTGTTGATCGGCTCTTACAGTAAAGATTTCTTTTATTCAACTTACAGTGACCCTCTCATAGGGTTTTCTTGGCAAGATTTCTTCCAAGGAGGTTGGACACAGCCTTTGTCTAAGGTTGAGAGAATGTGGTTTGCTCAGCCATGGAAACCCACTGCTATCCCTTGGACAAGTCATGCTCTCTCAGCCTCAGAGGAGGGCATTGGTAAACCTCCTCTGAAGAAAGTTTCCCAAGAAAATCCTGGGATATGGTGGCCATAAGCTGGACTGGACCTGAAGGCACATAACAACAATATTGTATCAGGAGCCAGTGTGGTATAGTGGCTTTGGGTCAGAACTCTGGGACACCCGGATGCAAATCCATGCTTCCTCCTTGAAAGTCATTGGGTGATCTTGGTCAAGCCTTATTCTCTCAGAGACTAGGAGAAGAAGTAATAGATTCAAGCTGCAGGAAAAGAGATTCCACCTGAACCTCAGGAAGAACTTCCTGAGGGTCAGAGGTGTCCGGCAGGGGAAATACGCTGCTGTCTCCATGGAGTGTGGTGGAATCTCCTCCTTCTTTGGAGGTTTTTAAGCAGAGGCTGGATGGCCATCCGTTGGGAAGGCTTTGATGGGTGTTCCTGCGTGGCAGGGGGTTGGACTGGACGGCCCTTGTGGTCTCTTCTAACTCTATGATTCTATAATTCTATGACTTCAGAAGAAGGCAATGCCAAAGATTCTTGGAATAAATCTTGCCAAGAAAACCCCATAATAGGTTTGCCAGAGGGTTGACTTAAGTTGATGCCACACAATAACAGCAGCAAAATTATTGTTGTAATTATTATTATTTCCACATGTTTAGAGCACCGCCTCCATTTCAGTTCTGCATCCGTGTATCAGGAGGAACAAGTGCCATTTCAGGTGGCATCAACAGACCTACGGCCAGATAGTTTTGACCAAAAGTACAACTGCCATCTACTGATGTGGCCAAGAGATTCACTGCATGAGTGACCAAAAAGAGGAGGCCGTCGCATTAATGTGCTTTTAGATGCCCGGCTCTGTCCCTTTACTATCTTTTTTGGTAACTGCAAACATAAAGAGTCAATGTGGATTTCATTTCCTGGGAAAATAAATCCCTTTTGTTCCTCTTTTGCACAAAGATATGCTCCAGTTGATTGGTGCCAAAGCAAATATCCTTATCTGGCAGTGCTGGGTTTAACTACAGAGGGATTTGAAGTTGATAGAGACTGTGCTGTGTTAACAAAGGACACGCTGACAGACTAAATATCCCACCGTGCTGAAGGAGACATCTGTCATTCACACCAAATGTGCTGACAATGCCCTTTTTTGTCTGCCTGCAGCATCTGGTAATCACACTGTGGCATTTAGCTTTCAAGGCTAATAGCCAATAATACATTTCATTTTTAAACGAGAAGGTGGAATCTTCAGAACAACAGCAAAAGAAATGGGCAGCCACCGGAACTATAAATGGCTTTCTGCTAATTATAGGCAACGCTGCCCAACTGTGAGCAATCTGTAACAACCATATAGAGTTGGAAATGTAAATATAGTAATGAGAATGAAAAATCAATATATCATATGGATATAAGAAAAGTGATGCAAGTTTCATATAAAGGGTAAAGAAACTGTCAGAAAACTAATTAATAAAGGTCACTCACAAAGCTCAATCAAAAGAAATGATCCGTGACTGAGAGCTCACATCAGGGTCATGTAGCATAAGCAATGGGGGAGGCGGCTGACCGAAACACCTGAAGGGATATAATGGAGAAGATGAAGCTGGCTCATTCTGTTTGTTTGCTCCTCCAAAGACTACAGAGTGAAGCAACAGATTCAAATTGCAAGAAGAGGGACTACAGGCATCCCCTACTTTCCATTGACTCATTTTTTGGTGTTCTGCTGTTTGGACACTTGCAAATTACAAACAAAATTAATTTAGAATCGTAGAATCATAGAAATATAGAGTTGGAAGAGACCACAATGGCCATTGAGTCCAACCCCCTGCCATGCAGGAACAAATACTCAAAGCATCCCTAGCAAATCACCATCCGGCCTGTTTAAAAACCTCCAAAGAAGATGACGCCAGCACATTTCAGGGCAGCATATTCCACTATTGAATGGCTCTGACTGTCAGGAGGTTCTTCCTGATGTTTAGGTGAAATGTCTTTTCCTGTAGTTTGAATCCATTGCTCCATGTCCTAGTTTCTGGAGCAGCAGAAAACAAGCTTGTTCCATCTTCAACATGACATCCCTTCAAATATTTAAGGTTAAGAGGGGACATGAAAGCCCTGTTTAAATATTTGAAGGGATGTCATTTCGAAGAGGGAGCGGGCTTGTTTTCCACTGCTCCAGAGACTAGGACAACGAGCAATGGATTCAGGCTGCAGGAAAGGAGATTCCACCTGAGCCTCAGGAAGAACTTCCTGATGGTCAGAGCTGTCCGGCAGTGGAATATGCTGCCTCAGTGGAATGTGGTAGACTCTCCTTCTTTGGAGGTTTTTAAGCAGAGGCTGGATGGCCATCTGTTGGGAGTCCTTTTATGTGTGTTCCTTTATAGCAGGGGGTTGGACTGGATGGCCTCTGTGGTCTCTTCCAATTCTATGATTCTATGATTCAACATGACATCCCTTCAAATATTTAAACATGGCTATCACGTCCCTTCTTAACTTTCTTTTTGTCAGGTTAAACATACCTAGCTCCCAAAGCCTCTCCTCATAAGGCATGGCTTCCAGAACCTCTACCATTTAGGTCGCCCCCTCTGGACATTTTCCAGCTTGTCAATATCTTTCTTGAACTGTGGTGCCCAGAACTGGACACAGTATTCCAAGTGAGGTCTAACCAAAGCAGAACAGAGTGGTATTATTACTTCCCTTGATCTCTACATTATATTCCTGTTGATGCAGCTCAGAATTGCATTGGCTTTTTTTTGCTGCTGTATCACATTGTTGACTCATGTTCATCTTGTGGCCCACTAAGACTCCTAGAATTTAAGGAGAGGTTTGCTCTTTTGTCAGTTCTTGTTGCTTATGGAGGCTTTTTGGGACTGCTTTGCGTACACATATTGATGCACATGCGTGGTCCCCAGTCTTGCCTGTTACCCTAAAAAGTAGAGGACTTGGAGGTCTACCAGCAGTGCCAGCATCTCCTTAGAAATTACAGGAATCATAGCTCAGAGGAGGCCTGTGAGAGGAGGGTAGTGGCAGGATCTTTTCATCTGTGTATGCCAGTGCTAACTTTAGAGAGGACTCCAGTTAAAAACTAGAAGAGTATTTTATTTGGAAATTAATAGACACACACAAGAAATCAAGCAGTCTCATGAACCATGCAAGGCTATTGAAGGAAAAGGTGAGAAAAGTTGGACAGAGAGAGATTTTGTGTGGAAAGGGTAATATTTACCAGTCCTGAAGCAGAAGACCATAGAGGAGTCTCTTCAACAAGAGTTTGAGGACAGCATGGAGGAACAGGAGTCTGGGGTGCAGCTTTGACACCCAAAGTGCTAGCAAATTAATTGGGCTGGAGTGGGGTTTTTACACTCTTTTTCCCACCCTGAAGAGGTGTGTGTTAATTGCTTTCTTGCATAGCAAACAAAAGGGTCCAGAATGGGCCGATCAGCTTAACTGCAGGTGGCAAAACATTTATGGGAGTCCTGACAGCCTCTTAATGTCTTGGTTGGTAAAGTGAATGGGGAAGGTCTCTGTAGGAAATGTGCACAGCAGGGGTGCTTGCCTGCTTCACCTGGGCAGTTTCATCTTCTATTGTATTTGGAAGTTGGGTTGTTGAGAGGATCATTCTAAACCCATTAATGTTAGGGGTTTCCAATTAATCCTCCTGAATTTATGACTTGGCCATGCTAAGGTCATCCTGATCTCGCACACACTTGCAGCCAGTGTCCTTCTACCACATACTGGTACGTAAGTGTCCAGTTTTATATGAAAATGATGTTTCTTGCCAATTATGCCATCCTGCAGGACAGAGGGTGTAAGGTGTGGTAACATGCCTATGAATGAATGAATCATATTAAAGGTACTTGTCGGTATTGCAAGCATTGGAACAGCGAGCTTCTGTCATTTCTTCTTCCCTATTGAGGCTCATGTGAGACTGCACATGCCATGCGCTGCTTGCAAAATGAGCTCAGGGTTGGGGGGGAAGGCACCAAGCCAGCTGAGAAACTTTACAAGCAGTGCACGTGCATGGTCTCTCTGAAGCAAACCTCCGTAAGTCATGCAAGTTCCCTGCAGGAGATGGGTTCTGCTTTTCGTCCATTTCCTCTTTCTGACAGTCCTCCAGTCCCCAGCCTGTCAGATAAGAAGGGGAAGCCCATGCACCTAAGCATTACGAAAAACCTTTTTACTGTAAGAACTGCCTGACCCTTGGCATCCCTTCCAGCAATAAGTTTCTATGATCCTTTAAGTCTTTGCAGATGTAGTTATGAATTAATTGCTCTGTGCAAACCTGGTGTTAAATGACAGCATTTGCACAAATGTACCTCCACAACAGACATCCACTTGAATGCGCAATCTAACATGCCCTGCACAGCTGCATTAGCAACGGCACTGCTTGCACAATTCTACTTCTGGAAATTAGAATGGAATGTGGACAATCTGCATCAGACAAAGGAAGTCCATCTGCTTCTGTAGGGGAACTCGCACTCCCGTAAGATGCTATTCTGAGCAGTGTGGAAATTTGTAATGCGAAGCAGTTAAGCAAAGGCAGAGTAATTAAAGAAAAAGACGTCGGTGAAAAGACAGGAATGCCTGATATTCTGCTGTTCTCACTAAATTGTTATAATGCACACCCTCTCTGTTGCCTTAGTAAGCAAGTTTTTCAGCATTTCTTGGGCCATTTCCCCACTAGACTGTTATAGTGCTGCTATTCCACTTTCAACATCCTGTGGAATCTTGGAGGCTAAACTGCAAACCCTAGGATTCCATAGGATGTTGAAAGTGGAATAATGGCACTGCAACAGTTTAGTGTGGAAGTACCCTAGGGTTCCTGTTTTTCAACCACTGCCCCTGAGTGTGATTTTAAAGAGTTGGCAAGGCCCTGCTAAATAGTTTTGGTGCCCTGTGCCCCTGGCAGGTGATTCTAGGAGGAGGCCGGATGTACATGACGCCACGGAAGACGCCTGACCCAGAGTATCCAAAGGATCCCAAACAGGACGGGACGAGGAAAGATGGGCTCAACCTCATAGAGGAGTGGCTGAGTGGCAAGGAGGTACCAGGCGCCTGGGAAGGGATGGGCGTAGGGAGGGACTTTCGGCGACCTAAAGGCAAACCTATCCTGGGCAATGGCTTCAAACTGCAGGAAAAGAGATTCCATCTAAACATTAGGAAGAACTTTCTGACGGTAAGAGCAGTTTGACAGTGGAATAGGCTGCTGCCTGGAAGTATGGTGGAGCCTCCTTCTTTGGAGGTTTTCAAACAGAGGTTGGATGGCCATCTGTTGGGAATGATTTGATGGAGTATTCCTGCATGGTAGGGGGTTGGACTGGATGGCCCTTGGGGTCTCTTCCAACTGTATGATTCTATGTGGATATGCATGGGTATGTGCAAATACTCTTCCCACATTTGGTCTAGGTGATACCTGTGCCATTGATTCTTGGCATGTTCAATCCTCTTCCCACTCCTTGTTTCCAGGGAGCTCACTATGTGTGGAATAAAACAGCCTTGAATGACGTGAATGAAAACACAACCAACTACCTCATGGGTGAGGCCACGCATCAGGTGGGCTCTCTCTTATTGGTCAGGGTGCAGAGGAAGTCCCTCCATGTTGAAAAGAAGTCTATAGTCTAGAGCTGTGGCAAGTTACATTTCTGTACCCCGTTTCTTCTTAAATTTTCATTTCCTGAGTAAAACACTGTGTAATTATCTGACTTAAAATGTTCCGTTCCCATTCCCGTCCACGTTACCTTGCTCACCCCAAGTATTGCAATGTTTGTACATTCCACTTCTTGTTTTACAATCTCAAGATGCCTGATCCATGCTTCTCGCATTCCACGTTCCTATAATATGTGTTGTGCAGCTTCAGACTTTCCTTCCACCTCTGAGCACGCCAGCAGCTGAACGCCCTTTTGGCTTGAGTCCAGTTGCCACCACGGCAGTACCTTTTCCTGGTGGTGGGATTGTGTGCTCCCGTGAGGCAAGAGGCTGTGCTGATGACAGAAGTACTGCTAGAGAAGTACCTCAAAGGCCCCTCCCGAAACTGCAAACCCCAGGATTCCATAGGATGTTGAAAGTGGAATCATAGCACTATAACAGTCCAGTGCGGAAATGGCCTTAGTACTGCACAGAAGGAGGAACTGATAAACCATTTCTGAATGCCAATCCAATCCAATCCATCCAAAATGAAACAATCCACCGTGAAACAAGATCTTGGAAGAGGAGTCTTGCAGGCCAGAAGGCTCTCAACTAGCTACTGGGGACCAGCAGAGGACTAGTGGGAGCAGCTGTTAACAGGGTGTCTTTGAAGTATCTCATTCATAGGGTTACCATTTATAGGGTTGCCATATGGTTTTAAGATACTATATCTGAAGCCATACTGATGGTGTATACAAGGCACTTTAGGCAGAGTGCTCGGGCCTGTGAAAATTTTAGGGCCTATGAGAACAGGATTTTTGGGCCTATGAAAACATCTCTAGTGGTAATCAAGGTGCTAAAGTTTATGGATGATCAGTTTCCAAAGAAACCAGTAACGCTAAGAGCTTAGCCGTTTCCACAACTGTTTCAGAGCCCCGATTAAGCAATTAGGATAATTGTCTATCCTCATTTCTGTCAAGAGTGGATCCTCACATCCTCCTCTCAAATCTTTCAGGCCTCTTTGAGCCGAAGGACATGACATACGAACTGAACCGCAACAATGAGACGGATCCCTCCATTGTGGAGATGACCGAGAAGGCCGTCCGGATCCTCCGCAGGAATCCCAGGGGCTTCTTTCTCTTTGTGGAAGATGGGTATCCTCATACTTTTTTGAGGGGGAGGCCTGCCAGTGGCAGCTCTCTGTCATCGGATAATGAATCTATTTTGGGTTGTAGTCCAGACTTCGTAAGAAGATGTTGAAGGTGCTTTACCTTGCTCCCAAAATGGTTCAGCACTTTGGATAGCTCTCATTAAAGTTCAAACTAAGGCCATTTCCGCACTAGACTGTCATAGTGCTATTATTCCACTTTCAGCATCCTATGGAACTCTGGGGTTTGCCCCTCCCTAAACTGCAAACCCCAGGATTCCATAGGATGTTGAAAGTGGAATAATAGCACTATGACAGTCTAGTGTGGAAATGACCTAAAACTCAGAGCAGCTCCACAACTGACATGGGAACCATCACCTGCCGCTGGACCATCCTGAGGTGTTGGAGAGGGGAGATCTCCAAGAATGTGGTGAGGTGTGGTGCTCATGGAAGGATTCTGCTCTTGTATATGGGGAAGAACAGTTAGGCCTTATTTTGATCCTGAACTCAGATCTGGGCCTTACCACGAGGGACTCACAGAACCGAATGCTCCTTCATATGTAAAACATTCTCTGTTCATAGACAGCTAACATCTCAGGGGAAAGGCCAGACAAGCTTTCAGACAAGCTTTTGTGTAGTGAGGATTTTCTAGTCTGGAGGTCCATTCCATCATACGAGCTACTTCCCACCTGCAAGCTATAGTATTACAGGCCAGGGCTACCACTTCAGTGACACTGAGAGCCTCTTTCATTATCCCTCTTCCTCTTCCTCATCTATTTTTCGTTTCCTCCAATGAACTTGACGGCTTTCTTCTTGAGCAGGTCAGACTGACTAAGGGGGGCTTATAGTCACCCAGTGAGTTTCATGCCTTAATGGGGACTTGAACTCCTGTCTCCACCAGCCTGTGCCCTGACCACTAAACTGGGGCGGGCAACTGTGGAGGAGCCATTTTGTCCTCCGGCAGAGAAGGACAGAGCAAATGGCCATGACCAGCATGGCCAATGTGACTAGAAGTGATTTGCTTCACTTATGGTTTTGTTTTTGGCCAGTTTTGGGGGTGAATGGGTTTTTAAATTTACTGTGATCTTATCACATGAGGCAGGTAAATCACAATTATAGCAGGATAATCATGTCTTTGGCTGGGACTTATCCCATTACTTTGTTTCTCTTCTCTTCCAGTGGAAGACCATTTGAAAAATGTTTCTTTTATTAATACAAAAAAAAAAATCCATTAATGACCTCCTTAAAAGAAATGCTTTCCAAATAGTCTCCCATAAGGAGAACAACAGAAGAGGAATGAGGGAATGTGATAAGTCCCAGCCAAAGATGCTATTATCCTGCTGTACTTGTGCTTTGCTTCCTTCTTGTGATAAGTTCCATGGAAGTTCTTGGGGAAAAACTGCTCCGTTTGTGGCAATTCTGAATTGTTTGGGGATCAAATTATCTTTTTTTTTTTTTTAAAAAATGAGGACTTCTAAGGGCTTCAGTGAATGCAAATGGTGACCCATGTGTTAAAATGTGGAGATCTGGGCCAAGTCAGGGCTATAACAAGCAGGTCTGCTTTAAATTCTCTCTTCCTGGAGAAGCAGCACCCTTCTATATCTTTACTACCCCCTGGATCCCTCTCTACATTTATATCTCTCTACTTGCTTTCCCTAAATCTACACTCCTGTAGATATAGGGCAAAGTGTATTTAAGTTTATCTCAATGAATGTGTCACTGGTGGTAGCGTGTATCATTCAGCTCAAATTGAATAGACACTGTATGGAGACTGTTCTTTAAAAAAAAAAATCTTTATTGAACAACCTGACAAGGGAAAAGGTATTTGGTAGTTAAAAGTTATCAAAACACTTTTATCTCTAAACCAGCAAACACTTCCTCAACTCTCTATCTCTAACCCACAGATGGGACTCTCTAAACTCTCCTTCAAAACCCTGTTTCAGTAATTTAACTGTCATGCTGATTTCCCTACCTAGCCCCTCCCTCTGGCTAGCCTGGGTTCCATAGCCAAAAACCAATCAACTTGAATCCTCTTTGTTGCTAGGACGGCTCTGCAGACCATGTGCCCCCTCCCTTAGGGTTCGTCACACCATGGTCTGTATGTGGGCTATGAACCACTTTTTCCCCACATTTGCTTAGACTGCCATCGCTCCACACAAAACGGTTCTTACATGCTGTCTCTTTCTCTCTTCTCTTCTTCACGAGGCAGGATTGACCACGGGCACCACAATGGCAAAGCCAAGCAAGCCCTAACCGAGGCTGTGATGATGGACCGGGCTGTGGAACGGGCTGGCGAGCTGACCGATGCCTCTGAGACTCTTACTGTGGTCACAGCTGACCACTCTCATGTCTTCACCTTTGGTGGCAGCACACCACGTGGCAACAATATCTTTGGTGAGTCATGGAGGGGGCAGTTGCTAAGTCCTGGAAGAAATTATCTTTGTCACAGGAGCTTCCTGAGGCACGGAGCAACAGGAATGCTGGAACGGGAGACTCCTTTCTTCAAGAAAATTGAGAGAGGTGTCCTCATACTCAGAAAACATTCAGGGGTAGCCATGTTGGCCATGCAGCAAAATACAACCAAACCCAAACTCCACAAAACAGTGATATCTTTACTGGGCCAACCAAAAACCACAAAATACAAGAAGGTGTATGGTGTCTGCCTGCATTGAAATCTCTGTAGACCATCTTAACTTACAGCAGAAGTAACATCTAAGACAAAATTTAGGCCTGTGACTCTAACATCACTACTTCTCAGATATGATTTTTAACATCTTTGCCTGATAAAGAAGCAAGTGTAGCTTCAAAAGCTTGCATGATGTACCTCATCCTTCCAGACATCCTTGTTCCCAACTGTGACAAAGTTGCTTTGGGAGTTAGCTATTTGGAATGCCAATGCAACTTGATGATAAGTTGCTAGGGAACAGGAATAGCACCTCAAGAATGAAACTCAGCACAGTGGTATGTGTGGGAGGGGCTTATGGATAAGAGGAATTCTATACAGGGGCCCTCCACTTTTGTGAGGGTTGGGGTGCAAAACCTTCACCAAAGTAAAAAAAGATGAATAACTCCCCCCTGGCCAACTGAGCACTCTGCCTTCCGTTCCCTTCCGAGGCTCCCCTCTCCCCTACCCTTACCTTTTGCCTGGATGCATGTGCCTTTTTTCCTCATGCAAAAGCAAGTGAATAGGAGGGGGAGTCTTGCATGCGGAGAAGGCACGTGCAGGGCTCCCCCTCCGATTTCCTTTCCTTTTCCCGGATGCAGAGAAGTAAAGTAGTGTGCCCAGGCAAAAGGCAAGGGAATGTCTTAAGCCTTCAGTGAGATTTTGGCCAGAGAGTGTGGTTGAGTTGTGTTTAAGCAGCTGTGGAAAAGACATGGAGAACTGGAATCTAACGCTAAAAGTTATTGTCTGTCAGAAGTTTGAATGGTTTAATGTCTCAACACTGTACTATCCATGAACTCTAACAACATAGCAAGATACTCTAACAAGAGACTTTATTTCCACTTATTACATTCCCACCACAATAAATATTACAATTTGTCTTATAACTACTGAGTTGACCTGGCTTATCTAAATTTGCTGACAATAATGAGAACACGCTACCTTAAATGAACTGTTTAGTTCTGAGTGAACACTTAGACCCTAACCCTGTTATGCAAACTTTGTGAAGAAAAGGTGGAGTCAGAGCGAAGTGATATGGACAAGGTGCCTTATCAGAGTGGAACTGCCAGTCCATTTGGAGGAGAAATAAGGGCCTGTCACAGCAACCAACTGTGTGACCCACTGGTATCCCCCTGGGCTTAGAAATCAGTATGGTTGCGTCAGACTGCATTGGGGATAAGATGGCTTCTGAGAGCAGAAGCTTATTTGTTTGTTTTTAAAGCAGGTTTCCAGTCCTTAGGGCTGCCCAGAAGAACCTGTTATGGTATGACCAGCTTCTATTAAACCCTTTCACATTACGACAGCTGTAGACAATCAGTAATAGAAAGACAGTGCTCCTGAAGACTGCAAGAGTAGATAATGGACTGTTTTGGGGACAAGCCAAAACAAGAAAGTCCAAGGTAATCTTGGTCAGCCTATAGAAAAATCCCCCAGGAAAAATGACACTTTCCCTACCATTGCTCTTTGCTATTCAGGTTTATTAAACACCTCTGTCCTACCTGCATTGCCCCAATCCAAGTTCCCCTCAAGAGCTGCTATCGCCCACTTTTCTTTCCTTGCAGCTAACAGCAGTTGCAGGGGGATGATTTAGGTCAGGCATTTCCCTGGGACACAGGTGTGTGTGTGTGTGTGTGTGTGTGTGTCTGGGAGAGGATTTAGATAATCACATCCCCCATGCTGCAGCCTCACCGTTATTTTTAGAAGAAGGAAATTATACCAGAAATATCCAAGTACAGATCTCCCACATAATGTGTAGTTTGGCTCACAGTTGTGGGTGCAGAGGGCATAACAATACACACTAGCTATTATACAGCTGGATTCTAATGGAGTGCATAAATGGAATTCTTTGAGAAGATGATAAAAATTTTGAGGAATTGTCCCTAGCTTCCAGCCAAGTAAAAGATTATACTATATCAAGCTGAGAGCCAGCATCAATAGGAACATAGTGCCTAGGTTGAGGGAAGTAATAGTACCACTCTATTCTGTTTGGACAGGCAGCACCTCATAGAATCAGAGAATCAGAGAATCACAGAGTTGGAAGAGACCCCAGGGGCCATCCACTGCAACCCCCTGCTATGTAGGAACACCCATCAAAGCATTCCCAACTGATGACCATCCAGCCTCTGCTTAAAAACCTCCAAAGAAGGAGACTCCACCACACTCCGAGGCAGCCTATTCCACTGCCGGACAGCTCTGACCGTCAGGAAGTTCTTCCTGAGGTTCAGGTGGAATCTCCTTTCCTGCAGCTTGAATCCATTGCTCCTCGTCCTAGTCTCTGGAGCGGTAGAGAACAAGCCTGTTTCCTCCTCAGCATGACATCTCTTCAAATATTTAAACATGCAGCAATGTGTCCAGTTCTGGGCACCACGGTTCAAGAAAGATATTGACAAGCTGGAAGGTATCCCTCGGGAGTGCTTTGATTGTGCATTCCTGCATGGCAGAATGGGTTTGAACTGAATGGCCCTTGTGGTCTCTTCCTGCTCTATGATTCTATGATTCTATTATGTATTGGTTTGAATGTTGGACTAGGACTCTGGGAGACCAGGAATTCAATCCCTTCTCAAATGTGGACACCCACTGGGATAACTTGGGCAGATCACACTCTTTCAGCTTAAGGGGAAGACTATGGCAAACTTCCTTTGAAAAAAATCTTTGAATGTGATTCTGGGCTGCATCAATAAGAATACAGTGTCTAAGTTGAAGGAACTATTTTATTTTGCTCTGGTCAGACCCCACCTGGTATCCTGTGTCCAGTTCTGGGCACCGGGGTTCAGGAAGGATATTGATACGTTAGAATGTGTCCAGAGGAGGGCGACTAAAAGACCTGGAGACCATGCCCTGTGAGGAGCACCATAGGCAGCTGGGTATGTTTAGCCTGGAGAAGAGAAGGTTAAGAGGTGACAGGATAGCCATGTTTAAATATTTGGAGGGATGTCATATGAAAGATGGCGCAAGCACGTTTTCTGCTGCTCCAAAGATTAGGACATGGAGCAATGGCTTCACACTATAGGAAGAGAGATTCCACCTAAACATTAGGAAGAACTTCCAGACAGTAAGAGCAGTTCAACAGTGGAATACGCTTCCTGAGAGTGTGGTGGAGCCTCTTCTTTGGAGGTTTTTCAACAGAGGCCGGATGACCATCTATCAAGAGTGCTTTGGTGGTGTCTTCCTGCATGGCAGGGTGAGGTTGGACTCAGTGGCCCTTGTGGTCTCTTCCAGCTCTAGGATTCTATGATTTGACAATAAAACTCTGGTTTTTAGAGCCAGTGCAGTGGAGTGGTTTGAGTGTTGGACCTGAATGGCAGGATACCAGGGTTTGAAAGCTTTCTCAGACAGATTTATGGAACAATGGGACAGTATAATAAACTATCACAGGAATTTATGGAAAGATATCAAGATGGTGAACGTTGACTTTTGAAAATACTCAGGAATAGTGACAACAAAAGATTATGTGACCACAATTGAGGTAGATAGATATTTAACTTGTTCTAAAAGTCATAGGGGGAAGTAATGATGTTAAAACGCAATTCTAATAAGTGTATATATGTAATTAAGAACCTGGTATATTGGTAGAATGCTATGTTAATGCTGTTGTTAAAGTCATTGTATTATTTTTTTTTCCTTTTGAATTTTGTTTTCTTTTTTGTTTTGTTTTTGTGTATTTTTAACCAATAAAGATTTTTTAAAAAAATAAAAATTTTGAAAGCTCTCTCAAACATCGAAATGCTTTGGGTGACCTTGGAGAAATCACATTCTCTGGAGGAAGGCCATGGGAGACACCTTCTGAAGAAATCTTGCCAAGAAAACCCTAGGGGAGGATTTGGCACAAAGCAGAAGTTTTTGGAACTAGTGTAATGGGGTTGAGTATTGGACTAGGATTTTTGGGTTGACCAGGATTCAAATTCCTGCTCAGCCTCAAGAACCCACTGGCTAAGCTTGGGCAAGTGCCACTCTCTCAGCCTGAGAGGACGGCAATGTCAAGCCTCCCCTAAATAAATCTTGCCAGAAAACCCTAGGATAGGGTCACCCTATGTCAGTGTTGACTAGAAAGCGTATAACAAGAAATAGGTTAAATAGATTAAGGGTGATGTTGTTCCAATGTAATATACAATGATCTGTTCGTTTTCCTTGCTCCTAATTGGAGGGGCACAGTTGGTAGGACCAGACAGAGTAACGTTCATAACAGTATCTCATCTATGTTCGGTTGGGAGTAGCAGAGATGCAACTCCAAACGCATGGGTTTGCACAGGGATGAGCAGACTGACCTTCTCAGCTTTCCAAGACATTCCTGTCTCTGCTCAAAATATGCCAAGGTGTGCAAGTCTACTGGACCTCAGATGTCCTTTTAGTTCTGATTACTCGCAATGCCTTCTGTGTCCTCTATGCGGCAGTGTTACCAAGTTCTTATCCCCACCCAGGCTGTTTTCAGCCCAGGAGAGCCGTGTCGTAGCCACACCTGTCCTGCTGGTGGTTACAAAAGTAACTTTGTCTTTGGCTGCTTCCGCACTAGCCTGTTATAGCGCGATGATTCCACTTTCAACATCCTCTGGAATCCTGGGGTTTGCAGTTTCGGGAGGGGCCAGGCGGCCCCTCCCGAAACTGCAAACCCCAGGATTCCAGAGGATGTTGAAAGTGGAATCATCGCGCTATAACAGGCTAGTGCGGAAATGGCCTTTGTTTTTTCAAGTAGGTGTTGTGCCACAGCATTTCCCAGAGGGTTGGAACTAGGAGGTCTCTCTCTACCCTTACACCCTCCAAATATATTGGACTACAGCACCCATCAGCTGCAGTCTGGCCTTTTTGGAGAGCATCATGTGCCGGGGTAAGGCTGGAAAAAATGGCTAGAGAAAAAACCCAGAGCTAGGCCAAGCATTCATGCAAGTTAATTTTGGACTGTAGTTCTCGGAATCCCCCATCCAGCGCGGCTGGCTCAGGGATTCTGGGAGCTGTACTCCATAAAAGAACTTTTTCCCAAGTTCTCCATTAAGGTGCTCCCGCCCAAGCTGGTGTCTTCCAGAAATAAGGTTGAGGGTGTTCCTGCATGGCAGGGGGTTGGACTGGATGGCCCGTGTGGTCTCTTCCAACTCTACATGTCTATGATTCTATGAGAAATCAAGCACTGAAATTTCTATCATTCCCAAACACCACGGGTGGGAATGATGGGAGATGCAGCACAAGACCTCTAGAGAGCCTTGGTTTGGGTAAGGCTGCTTTTGTGTTTGCTGCGAGAGGTGACACCGTGGAACGCTGCTTCCACGCATTCCACCCAGCCTTAAGGGCCATCCCCTTTAATCGGACAGGAGCAGCTGCTACTACTGACTGTGTTGTGCTTTTTTGTGATTGTGTGTGTATCCACAGGCCTGGTGCCCAAAAGGGCAACGGACAAACGCTCCTACACCAGCATCCTTTACGGAAACGGACCTGGCTACGCCCTCAAGAACGGCAGCCGTCCAGACGTGAGATCGGTCGACTTTGGTGAGAACTTCCTCCTTTTCTGCTCCGATTTTGCTGATGTACATATTTATTAATTTTCATACAAACATGCAAACCAACTAATTCCCAATAGGAAAGAAAAACAATAGAACCAAAGAAAATGGAGCAACAATACATAAACAACATACACATTTAACTAAAGCTAAAAATAACCAATTTAGTTTTTCATATAAAATTATTTTTTTCAATATTTCTTTTATACAATATTCCTTTTTTTTTATACTGTACAACATATCTTTTTATACTTTGTATACAATGAAAAATATATTTTTTCACAGACAGCTTCATAAGTATTTATCCTGTATAATTGTTCTCAACAGATATTATTCATCAATTATACTGCGCAACAGTAACTATTATGATTGTATGCCTACTTCTCTTTTTATGCCCTGTCTACGAGATTCTTTTTCCTAGTCCTTAATACAATACAATATTACAATATTCCTTTTTTTTAATACTATACAACATATCTTTTTATACTTTGTATACAATGAAAAATATATTTTTTCACAGACAGCTTCATAAGTATTTATCCTGTATAATTGTTCTCAACAGATATTATTCATCACTTATACTGCACAACAGTAACTATTATGATTGTATGCCTACTTTTCTTTTTATGCCCTGTCTACGAGATTCTTTTTCCTAGTCCTTAATACAATACAATATTACAACATTCCTTTTTTTTAATACTATACAACATATCTTTTTATACTTTGTATACAATGAAAAATATATTTTTTCACAGACAGCTTCATAAGTATTTATCCTGTATAATTGTTCTCAACAGATATTATTCATCAATTATACTGCGCAACAGTAACTATTATGATTGTATGCCTACTTCTCTTTTTATGCCCTGTCTACGAGATTCTTTTTCCTAGTCCTTAATTCTTATATTGGCATTAAAGCAATTACTGAAATATCTCCCCATTTATCTTTTAAGTAGTTAAATAAACAGTTCCAATCTTCTCTAAATTTATTGAGTGTTTTATCCATTAGAAACATAGTCAGTTTGTCCATCTCCATAGTAAAATACAGTTCTATCCGCCGTTCCTCTACTTCCGTAATGTCTTAACTACACTACCTAAAACCCAAAAGATCTTTGATCCCCTCCATAAAATCTGTAATGAAAAGGAAAAATAGGTCAATATCCAAATATTTTATTCTGCCATTAAAGATGTCTGTACAGTCAACTTATTAGAATTATTAATAATGATAACCACAGGTTATTGCATCATTAGGTGTTTTATTGCTCAAAAAGTCCATAAACGGTTTCCAGTCTTTCAAATACTCTTCAGTTGGTCCATCTTTTAAAATCAACATCAATTTTGCAACTTGGGCAAAGTCCGTGAGTTTAACAACCTCACTCTTAAATCGTTGGAGCTTCGGTCTGTTTTCAAGTTTGGGCAAACAGCATTTTTGCACCTGTTCTTATGTATCAAAGAAGCAGTCCATATTTACTATCCAATAATTTATCAATAATTCCCAGTGTGTGAGCACACATAAAGACAATGAGGTTATCTGGATGGATACGGAGTTGTTGTTGTCAGCAACAGATGGTGGCTGTGGGGGTGGCTAAATGAGGACATTAACCCCCTATAAGAATTCTACCCCATATGAAATTTTCATTCAATCCCCAATTGTCTAGCATTATAGCAACTTAAAACTTCATTGAATATTTAGAAATACAGTTTAGGCATCCGAATCAAAGGGCCAGGTAAAGTGACCAGGGGAATGTGAACACAGCAGTTGTGGCTGCAGATGATTTCCGACGTCTGACTCCTTGCAGTGCTGGAAATTTAGAGACAGCACGAAAATTTCATTTAGAAAGGAAGAATTCTTATTTGAGCGGGGAAAGCCCTTACTTTTGTCCCCGTGTAGCTACGGCTTTGCAGTGGTGATTCTCATGTCACTTCGGCGTGGCAAATCTGCTTTGGATTTTAGTCTAAACTTTAATGGAGATGTCTAGGATGCTGACCTATTTGTCGGGAGTGGGTGGGTGGGTGGGAAAGGGTTCAGCACCTTGGATAGCCCCTTTGAAGTTTGTTCAGACTGAAATCCAGGGTGGATTCACCATCCCCACTGAGACTGAAGCTGCCGGAGATTGTTCCTCTCCTGCACAAATAGCGCCTTTGGACATGGAGGTTCTCCTCGGAGTGAGAAGGGTAATTGTGGCATTGTTGCGAACATTCAAACCTAGTGTGTGGTGTGAGAGCTATTCCTTTTATGGAACTCTCTTCCCATTACATGTGAGTGAATTTCAAATAATAAAGAGAGAGTGCAAGGAGATATCTGTCTCCTTTTAGAAGCCGTGTTTAAATATTTGAAGGAATGTCATGTCGAGGAGGGAGTGAGCTTGTTTTCTGCTGCTCCAGAGATTAGGACAAGGAGCAATGGATTCAAGCTGCAGGAAAGAAGATTCTACCTGAACCTCAGGAAGAACTTCCTGATGGTCAGAGCTGTCCGGCGGTGGAATCTGCTGCCTCAGTGGAGTGTTTTGGGGCCTCCTTCCTTCTTTGGAGGTTTTTAAGCAGAGGCTGGACGGCCACCTGTTGGGAGTGCTTTGATTGTGCTTTCCTGCATGGCAGGGGGTTGGACTGGATGACCCCTGGGGTCTCTTCCAACTCTATGCTTCTATGATTTTATGATTCTATGATTTCTTTTAAGCAGAGCAGCCATGCAGCACAAGTTACATTTCTGGATGACAGCTCCCACCAGTAGCCACACCAGCTGATGGATTCAGGGAACTGCAGCCTCAAAATTGTCACTTGTTGAAGCTCCTTTCTAAGGTGCTCTTCTTAACAGGAAAGGATCGCTGCTGTGCAGGCCAAGATAACATATCCAAGTCCTGCATATGATGAAAGATGTGTCCGTCATTTGGGGTGAAAGAAAAGCACTCAGCACAAGCTCAGTGGCACCCTCTTCCTTGTTTTGAACTCACAGAATTGTGCCAATCTGAGAAATGGGCTCAGAAACTAAGTGAGGGCTGGGCGAAACAAAGGCCAAAGTGGTGGAAGGCCTGGAAACCATGAAGCCCTATAAGGAGTGGCTTAGGTGGCTGGGCATGTTTAGCCTGGAGAAGAGAAGATTAAGAGATGACATTGTAGCTATGTTTAAGTATTTGAAGGGATGTTATATGGAGGATGGAGCAAGCTTCTTTTCTGCTGCTCCAGAGACTAGGACATGGAGCAATGGCAACAAACTTCAAGAAAAGAGATTCCATCTAAACATTCGGAAAAACTTACTGATGGTGAGAGCAGTTTGACAGCGGACTATGCTGCTGCCTGGCAGGGTGGTGGAGTCTCCTTCTTCAGAGGCTTTTTAACAGAGGTTGGATGGCCATCTGTTGGGAATGCTTTGATGGTGTCTTCCTGCGTGGCAGAATGGGGTTGGACTGGACAGCCCTTGGGGTCTCTTCCAACTCCATGAGTCTATGAGACTAATACTGTGGGTGATCTTCTGTCCAAAACCTCCAAAGAAGGAGACTCCACCATGATTCAAGGCAGCACATTCCATTGTTGAGCTGCTCTTCATGTCAGGAAATTCTTCCTAATGTTCAGGTAGAATCTCTTTTCCTGTAATGTGCAGCCATTGCTCCGTGTCCTAGTCTCTGGAAGAGCAGAGAACAAGCTTGCTCCATTTTCCATATGAGATCCCTTCAAATATTTAAACACAGCTATTATGTCACCTCTTCTCTAAACGTACCCAGTTCCCTGAGGGCATAGTTTCTGCTTCTGCCAGGCAAAACTTATGAATATACAAAACAGATTCTGGCAGTAGCTGCTGTTTATCCAGTCTGTTGTAGGCATGCACACTCTGCTGAGGTAGGATCGGCTGGAATAGAATCCCACTCATTCCAAGCTCAAGTTTTAGTGCATTGTTTATTACAGTCGTACTGCTGCAGCCCGACACTGAAAATCTGGGTTTCTATATCCCTCCTCCACCACTCAGTGCTGATGCTGCTTAAAAAATCCAGCTAGATGAAGGACAAGGAGAAAAAAAGAGGGACTAGATGGGAGTGGAAAGACTTCAGGAAAAGAAGCTCCTTTGTCGGAGGCTTTGTTTATTGAGGAATGCCTGTAGCTGTGCATTCCTGCGGAGCAGGAGACTGGATTAGATGGACCTTGTGGCTCTTTCCAGTTGTATGATTCTGTTTATTTGAAAGGAGACTTGAGCTGGGAAATCCTGGATACAAAAGCAGGTAATTGACCATTGAACTATGCCCCGAGCCAATGTCACATAGAAGGTGGAGATTCTATCTGTGAGTTATCACACCCTGGCAAAGCTGCCCTGGCAGCAGAGTGGCACTTCTTGCCAGTTTGGCTTCTGACTTTTGCCCTTGAGGCGTTTTTCACACTTCCTTGTATTGTTCCAGATTCAATTTCACCTGGACCTTGTCCGCTGGAACTTTGAATCCAGTAAAGATCTACAGACCAAGTCTAGAGGACAGGGAAAGGGAGGCGCATAGTGGCATACTTCAATTAGCAAAGTAGATTTGTTCCTGGACGTTACTTCTTTGGCAGAAACTATGTTACAGGGGCAGAAAGAACATGGAAAGAAGAAGGATAGGTTTCTACACACACACACACACACACACACACACACACACACACACACATACAAAAGAAGAAGAGCAGTTCAACACGTTTCAACAAACTTTTTGTCGAAAACTAACAATACGCCCATGTAAAATGAAACAGAGAGCCAGTGTGGTGTAGTGGTTTGAGCATTGACCTATGAACCTAGAGACCAGGGTTCAATTGCCTGCTTGGCTTGGGTGTGTCGCACACTCTCAGCCCCAGAAAACCACATGATAGGGTTGCCTTAAGGTCCTCATAAGTCAGAAACAACTGGAAGGCACTTAATAACAAAAATGAAACAACCAGGTCAGGCAAACAAAAGCAAACAAAAATATTTTCCAACTATTAGAGACCACTTGAAAGTTTCTTCTAAAATGTGTCTAGGAATTATTTTTCTCTCTCACCAACCTCCACTTTTCTTATGATTTCCTTTTTGGTAGCCAAACATATACATCATTGTATTTTTTGCCCGGGTGAGACAAAGTGGTCTGTTGCCCCCTTTTCTCTTTGTTTTGGTGTTCGTGCATGCCCAATAAGAGATCCTGGAAGTTGCTACAAAAGTCAGTGTTTCTCCAGCCTTCCTTCGCCATCCTTGCCATGCTTGATGCTACTAAAAAAGCTTTCCATATAGACAGAAGATGAGGAGGACAGTGGGGTTTATAAAAAGATGTTGTGAAAAAGGAACTTCTTTTTGAGAGGCTTGATTAACTGAGGTATACCTGTACTGATATGGTTGAAAGTTAAGGGAAGTTGTCTCTTCTTCTGGAGGCCATTGGGAGTTGCCAACTTTTTTGCTGTCTCTGCTCCTATGCCTTTAATAGCAGCACAGTGTGACTAAGGAAGTTTTCCTTGCCATTCTTCTCCATGCAAGAAAGCATTTGCATCTGTTAATTCAGGGTTGAGAATCGTGCAGCCCTCTACATGCAGCTGAACCACAACTCCCAGAAGTCCTAGGCATCAGAACCCAAATAATGAAGAATGATTGGGGGTTGAAGTCCAGCAGCATCTGGAGAGGTGCATAATTCCCACTGCTGTGTTAACTTCTTCTTCTCTTGCTGGCTGCAATCCATCATCCCCACTGACTAATATAAATATCTGCACACAGAGAACGGCACGTGCAAACACTATGCAACTCCCATGCAGAAGAGCAATATTGCACAACCCAAGTCAATAACCAGGTGCCATTTCACAATGCATGACACACAACCTCACTGCAACGTATAGAATGCACAATCACAATGCACAATGTGCAAATGCAACAGGCAATGCACAACACACAACTTGCAAACACAAGGCACAGATGAACATGGTGTTCGTCCAACTCCCCTTCTGCTTCTCTCAGCAGAATACATCTGTTGTGCAATCGTTCCTTTTGCCCCTGTGTACGTAGTGTGACTTATACGGTCCTATTGAGCAACCAGATATAAAGGCTAAAGAATGTGCAGCCAGATGTACCACTGAAAGAGTCTTATTGCCACTTTCAGCAGGGGGAGACAGATGTGCATCTGGTTAAACCACAGCATTGCATCAGCAGCTCTTATTCCAGGACTTTGAACAGAGTGTGGATGTTGTACATCTGGCAAAAATGTCCCAGCCATTTCCACAGGGGAACTGAAGCTCATGTAAGAAACCAACAGGTTTCTGGCCAATATGTGACTGGCATCCTGTTGGTGACATACATTCTGGTGGTAACACTGGATACCAGCCAATATGTGGCTGGCATCCTGTTGGTGACATACACAGATGTAAATTGCCTTATGCCTGCAGACAAAAGACTTTTATACCATCGCACGATGAAAGTATTCATGTTTGAGGTGGAAAAGCAGAGTTCTACATGCAGTGTCACTGAACACTGATGCACACTGCATGTTGTGCATTAGTGTACACTGATGATCATTTTGCATTGCAATGGGGTATGCATCACACATGTGCATCAAAGTGCATTGCACATTTAGCTGTGCAACATCACAATTCACGAATGGGTTGGTATTGTGCAACTGGCACGTAACTTCATGAACGTAACATTGCACCCTGCCTCCTCTATGTAGGATTTATTTGTTTAATTTATACCCCACTTTTCTCCCATATGTGCCATATCTCAGCCTTGCGTGATCTTCCACAGAACAATGGCCCTCTGTGCTCTTAAGTATGGCTTTCTGTTTTTGAAGAGCTAAATACTGTAATATTTTTCCATAATCCGTGCTTACAACATTTGCCAGGGTCCCCATTCCTTTCTCTAACTCTTGCCTCTCCTCCTCCTGTGTGTCTAGATGACAAGGATTACCAACAGCAGGCGGCTGTCCCTCTCAGCTCTGAGACCCATGGGGGAGAAGATGTTGCAGTCATGGCTCAGGGCCCCATGGCCCACCTCTTCCATGGCATCCGGGAACAGAACTACATCGCCCATGTCCTGGCATATGCCAGCTGCATTGAGCCCTACCATCAACAGCCGGAATGTCCTGCATTAGAATACAGATCCGGCAGCCCAGGCCTCTCTCCACACCCTCTGCTCTCTCTTCTTGCTCTTTGGCTGGGACTTTTCTTGCTGCAGTGGTGACGGTGAGACACGCTCACAGGCTGGGATGTTTTTCTCCAAAAGTGCCTTCTCTGGACCTCAGCTGTGAGACAGGAAAGGTCTCCTCATCAACCCCAGACCAGTGGCAGCTGGCGGCTGCCATGCTAGTGGGAAGTGGTGAACATGCTCTGCGTTGTAGTCTGAACTTTAAAGGAGCCATCTAGAGTACTGTATCCCCTCCAAAAAAACCCCCAGGTTAATAGAATCTTAGAGCTGGAAGGGACTGCACAGGCCATTCAGCCCAACTCCATTCTGCCATGCAGGAAGGCACAATCAAAGCATTCCCAACAGATGGCCATCCGACTTCTGTGAAAAGACCCCCAAAGAAGGAGAGTCTGAGGCAGTCTGTTCCACTATTGAGCAGTTCTTACCATCAGGATGTTTTTCCTGTTCTTTAGGTTGAATCATTTCAGTACCTTGGAGAGTTCCTTTAAAGTTTGGATTGAAAAATGGAGTAGATTCGCTGCCCTTCCGATGTGGTTGTCACCAGCTACCACAGCTCTGGACATTCCTGAATGCAAAGCAATGGGTGTTTATTTTTTAGTTTTAAGGATTTTGGGAAATTTCCATTCATGCATATAACTGCATATACATGTATAATTGTTATCTGGTGTAGTGCTACACAAGGTCAGCTTACAGGGGATAAATGGTGGTGCTGTTTTCTTCATGTTTAAGCAGGCCTGCAGACTTTTGAGTGTGAAATATTCTGGCCTTTACCAGCGTCCAGGGGAAAAAAGCTTGGAATATATTATTTTTTGCTACAGTGGTTAAAATCTCATCACCATGTGCCTAGGGGATTATGGGAGCTGTAATCCCAAAGCGAACTTTTTCTTAAAGCTCTGGAGAGAAACTATGCTAGAAGCAGAAAGACAGACAATCCTGACGGGTCCTGGGTACCAACTTGCAGTAACTGGGGTTTACTTCTCAAGCCCCCAATCGGGGTTAGAGGACGAGCCCTTTCATTAAGCAGAGAATGGCGACTGCCTCAGGCAGCAATGTCTGATGGCCACAAAGGAAGCAATGAGAGTCTCGCCTGGCCATTTCTCCTGAGTTCCCCCTCCTCAGCCATTCCTATATCCCTGGCAGTGGTATTGGCTGAATTTCCAAATTTCCAAAATCAGGTGAGATCGGCCGTGTTCAGGTTAGGGGTGTCGTTCTGCTGCCAGTCTTGTTGGATTGTATATTGGGAATGAGATGCCTCTATCTTGCCCATTGTCTCAAAATGACTGCCAGAATATCATGGCCAGGTCTGGCCTAATGGGCTGAGAGCATATGGTGTTCCTGGCTGGACAGTAAGGTATCGGCTGTTTGGCGGCTTGAGGTACTTTCTGCTCTCCACAGCCCAGGATAGGACTTGGCTGAGCATCATTTCTGGGCTTCCTGAACAGGACTGACTTCCCCCGGTCCTGGAAGTTGCACAGCTCCGTACTTACGAATAAAGGAACCGTAAGGGAAAGACAAGCCATTACACGAAGCACAAAATGCTGCTGCACATAAAAACAGCGATCTTCTAAAAAGTTATTACAGGACACTGGCTGCAGTTCCAGGACTCCCCAAGAGTTCTTTCAGTGCCACACACGGGAAGTCAATGAGAGAGCGGATGGTTTACAGCAGGGGTTCTCAACCTTTGGTCCTCCAGATGTTTCCGACTTCAACTGTCAGAAGCCTTAGCTAGCTTGGCCAGTGGTCAGGAATTCTGGGGCCATTTCCGCGTTAGACTGTTATAGCGCTATTATTCCACTTTCAACAGCCTATGGAATCCTGGGGTTTGCGGTTTCGGGAGGGGCCGGCCGGCCCCTCCCGAAACCGCAAACCCCAGGATTCCATAGGCTGTTGAAAGTGGAATAATAGCGCTATAACAGTCTAGTGCGGAAATGGCCTTGGGAAATGAAGTTCAAAACATCTGGCGGGCCAAAGGTTGAGATCTTGGGGCCACATTCCAGTAGACCGGGGACACGCAAAGTGTTGCCCGCAGCTCGCGTGTGGTCCTTGGTGGCCCTCAGCGCCTCCCAAAGGTAAAAACCAAAATTCCTAACAAAGTTTTTTTTTCCCCTTCCAAAATGCCCTCGGGGGCATTTTCACCATGTTTTGACTCTGGGCTATTTGAATGATTTCTGATCACTTCGTTTCAGAAGGCCTCTCCTGGGCCTAAAATGACCTACAAGTGCCTAAGAACATGGTAAAAAGGCACCCTTGCAGCCCCCAAAGGGCAGTGGGGGGCATTAGGGAGCTTTTTTTTTTTTTTTTTTGCAGTAGGGGGTGTGATGGGTGGGGCGCAGATGTCCAAGGTTTCTTGGTGGGTAACACATCCTTCCAGCCTGACCACCCCACGGTGGGGGGAGGGGCCAAAGGGGCAGGGCCAAGAGCTGTGGGTGGAGCCAATGCAAAGTGGGGGGTGTCAGTCTTATCAATGGGGAGGTTTCCCACCCACCATGCATAGAAACGCCAGCATGGTATGGTAGTTTGAGTGTTAGATTACAACCAACAGGGTTCAAATCCCTGCTCAGCCAGGCCTTAGCCAACTTACACTCTCTCAGCCTCAGAGGCAAAATTTGTCTGAATAAATCTCGCCAATAAAATCCTGTGATCGGTTCTCCTTAGGTGTGCCGTAAGCTGGAAACAACTTGGAGGCGTGCAACAACGTGCCTAGAAAGAACTCTGCAATTGCAGCTGTGTCTACTTAGAAGTCAGGCCCAATGCAAATGTTTTCTTGAGTTGCTATACACAACGTAATTCCATGCACCAGCATCTTGGCAGTTAATGCACCCATATCTCTAATCAGAGAGATGGAACGCTCTGTTGCAGTGTAGATTTTTTTGGAAATAGCAACAATTGATGGGAACAGTCTGTAGAATTGTTTTACTATGCAGATCAGGAACTCAGGTAAACAGAAGAATCAAGAGTGGTTTGGCTTCCTTTACCAAGTGTGTTTGAACCTGAAAAAAAATTGTTTTGGGCTACGACTCCCAGAGATTCTGTTACAGTTTTTTTTTTTTAAATATAATATTTCCAACCACTAGCTTTATGCTAAAAGTGACAGATGGCTAACCAGGTTCCTTTTGTGCAAATTAAAAATAAAATGGCTATTTCATTCTAATCCTGTTTGTCTGATGTTTCTGTGCCACTAAACCACTCTTGGGGGCTGTCAGTTCTTGCCAGTGAAATGAACAGATCACCTGTTGGCACAGTTTTAAATGAAAATGCTAAAACAGGCCAAGCCAGCACTACCCATTTCCACACTAGACTGTTATAGTGCTGTTATTCCACTTTCAACATCCTATGGAATCTTGGGGTTTGCAGTTTAGAATCTTGCAAGCCCCAGATTCCATAGGATGTTGAAAGCGGAATAATAGCACTATAACAGTCTAGTGTGGAAATGGCCTCAGTAAACCTCTTGCTCTTGGTGGCAGCTTGGAGGAGAAGCAGCAGGACCAGATGAGATGAGGCTCAACACTTCCTGGCTGGCATGGATGGGGCCACCCTCGGTTGCTTACTCTCCCTTTCCCATTTAATGAGCACAGTTTACCTGGTATCAGCAGCAGAAAATGGCCCCTGTTATCAGTGGGGTGGTGAATCTGGTGTAGGTTTTAATCTGAACAAAATAGGTGTGGAACCTTGGATAGTTCACTTAAAGTTCAGACTAAAACCAGGAGTGATTTCATTGCCCTATGGACCTGTGAGCCACCAGCTGCCACTGATCAAAGAACAGCAACATTTTCTCACCTAGCTCAGGTGGATACGTGGGTTTGGCCAGCCCTGGAATGGGGAGAAATGGAATAGGACAGAGCAAGGCATTTCTGAACCTTTGATCTTCCAGATGTAGGTAGAGTTCAGCTCCCAGAAGGCTCAGCCAGCATGGCTCACGACCAAGGATTCTGGGAGCTGAAGTCAAAGACATCCAGCACACCAAAATCTGAGAGCTACTGAGAGAGAGTAAGTCGGAGGAGAGCGTGCTGGGAGAGCTTCCACTCCTGCCACCAATCTTAGCATCTCCTTCCGTCCCGCTGCTTTGGCCAGCGACGGTGGGGGCCTTCTGGATGAGCTCATGAAACGTGTGCAAGGCTTTATTCATTATTCACCCTTGACAGATGTCACCACAGGCACTATGGGTCTGAACTCCAGCTTTCCAATATCCTTTATGTGGCATTCTTAGATGCATAAGGGTCTCATACAACAATGATTTATTATGCAGAAACTGAATGTAATATCAAAAATTTTCTTATTAAATAATCTAAATCCTGACTGACACTAACTCGAAATCACATCTCTCTCTCTCTCTCTTACTTATACCCTAACTAACTCTGACCCCGACTAACACCCCTAATGTCGCTCATCCTTCCCCCTAACTGTTAAATACCAAACTTTCAGAATCCCCTCAGTGTTCTATCAATCACCACTTGCTCCCAGCATTCCATTCCCTCTTCATTGTGTGTTTCCATGTTGTGTCCAACCTATGGCTACCTAAGGGGAATCTTTCACAGGGCTTTCTGGGGCTGAGAGTGTGTGATGTGCACCCAGTGGGTTTCCATCTCTCACCCCCTTCCCGAAAGATCACGTAGTCTATAACACATGCAGGTACAGTTAATGAAATACAGGCATCCTCGGCTTTTTGACAGTCTGCTTTTTTGACAATCTGCTCTTTCAACCCTTTCCAATGTACAACCAGAGCCCCCCACCTTTTGATGCCCTGTTATTTGGCAACGCACTCTTTCGACACTTCCAAATTAAGGACACGTTTCATTAGTTTGATGGGGGTTCTGCTCTTTCGTCAGTTCTTCTTGCCTACGGAAGCTCACTTGAACCTCATGCAAGCGTGCATCTCTTACACAGCGAGCTGAAAGAGGGGTGGGAGGGTGCTCAGCCGGCTGAGGGACTCTGCAAGCAGCACATCCACAACTGGTCCCGGATGAGCCTCTGTAAGTCCTTCATGCTCCCTACAGTATAGTCCATGGGTTGTGCTTTTCAACCAATTCCGTTTTCAGGGAATCGTAGAATCACAGAGTTGGAAGGGGTCATCCAATCCAACCCCCTGCCACGCAGGAACACACATCAAAGCCTTCCCAACAGGTGGCCGCCCAGCCTCTGCTTGAAAACCTCCAAAGAAGGAGGAGACTCCACCACACTCCGTGGAGGCAGCAGATTCCATTGCCGGACAGGTCTGACCGTCCGGAAGTTCTTCCTGAGGTTCAGGCGGAATCTCCTTTCCTGCAGCTTGAATCCATTGCTCCTTGTCCTGGTCTCTGCAGCAAAGGAAAACAAGTCCGCTCCCTCCTCGACATGACATCCCTTCAAATATTTAAACATGGCTATCTGCTCCCTAGCCTGTCAGTTGAGGGAAGCTTCTATTCGCATGGTCCACTCTTTTGACCACAAATCAATCATATGCGTTCTGGTTATAATTGAGAAGGGTTGAAAAAGCAGATTGTCAAAAAGTGACCTCGTGCTCCTTTTTCTTTCAATCAACTTGGTGCCGACTTTTTGTTCAGTCTGTCTACAGACTGAACAAAAAAATGGTGCCAAATTGATCTGCTTCCACATTTTGACAATTTCTGCTTTTTGACAGTGCTCTCAGCCCTAAGCTGTTGAATAAGCCGGGGATTCCTGTACATGTGTTGTTGGGCTTTACTTCCTTAACCAAAACTTTGGTCCTAAAGGTCGAAGTAACATGGAGGAATAGGGATAGATTGCTACACCACAAAAGGAGAATGGTCTGACATGTTTCACCAAACTTTTTACTCAAAAGGGACATTATGCACTAAGAAAGGATCTTTGGCCATTTCCACACTAGCCTGTTATAGTGCGATTACTCCACTTCCAATATCCTATGGAATCCTGGGGCCTTGAGGCCCCTCCCTAAACTGCAAACCCCAGAATTCCATAGGATGTTGAAAATGAAATAATTGCACTATAACAGGCTAATGCAAAAATGGCCTTGGACGTCAAGAAGGACTTCGCCAGTTAAACTTATATACCTTATTCACCTGCTTTTAAAACTTGGGTCTTTTTTTCCCCCAAAGGGAAGGTGCTGAACCTAATTTAGAAGCAGAAAATGAGTGACCCCGACAAGTTCAGAATCAGTTCGTGCTACAGGGAGCAAACCATCTGGAAGAGCAAGAGATTGTGTGCAAGGGATCATAGAATCATAGAATCATAGAAATATAGAGTTGGAAGAGACCACACGGGCCATCCAGTCCAACCCCTTACCATGCAGGAACACCCTCAAAGCACTCCCGACAGATGGCCATCCAGCCTCTGCTTAAAAACCTCCAAGGAAGGAGGAGACTCCACTACACTCCGAGGCAGCACATTCCACTGCCGGACAGCCCTGACTGTCAGGAAGTTCTTCCTGAGGTTCAGGTGGAATCTCCTTTCCTGCAGCTTGAATCCATTGCTCCTTGTCCTGGTCTCTGGAGCAGCAGAAAACAAGCCCTCTCCCTCCTCTACATGGCATCCCTTCAAATATTTAAACATGGCTATCCTGTCCCCTCTTATCCTTCTCTTCTGCAGACTGAACATACCCAGCTCTCTAAGTCTATCCTCATAGGGCTTCATGGCTTCCAGGCCCTTCACCATTTTGGTCGCCCTCCTCTGGACCTGCTCCAGCCTGACCATGTCCTTCTTGAATTGGGGTGCCCAGAACTGGACACAGTATTCAAGATGAGGATAAAGAAGAGCAGAAGAACTAAGAACAACGCAATAGTAAATGAGCCCAGGAAGACCCTGGCCTTGCAAAGTGAGGACTAGAAACTTGAAACCCGGATGGAAGTTGTTAATCAGAGCCGGCACTTGGCCATAAGCCACATCTTTATGGAACTGCATTTTATGAACCCAGCCTAGGGCTCACTTCTTGATTGGAATAGTTCTAGAACTCCCAGTGTCAAGCGTTGAAGGAAAAGAACCTGGGTGATAATGATGATTCATAGCTCTCAGGATGTTCAAAGGTCCCTCGGGCTTCTGCCTTATAAGTCAGCGGCTGAACTGTGCCACTCTTCCTGTGCATCCTGAGACATTGCTGTCGTCCCACCTGCCGCAATGTGGCTCCCTGGACTGGGTCTCTGGCTGGGGTTGGCATTCACTGGTGCCATCATTCCAGGTAATGTCAGGACACATTGGTAGGAGAAGGCTATCACTGGATTGGTGTGTGTGGAATGTGTGTGCCCATATTCCTCCCATCTGTTTCCAGGGCTTAAGCCCTGGCAAACTGCCACAAGCTGAAAGGCTCAGGGGTGTGCAAGGAGAACTGTGCCCGGAAATTAGGGGCAACTTCCGTATGGGCTGGTAGGATATGTTCAGGTGTCATGATGCCACTTGGTTCATCTGTAGTCCAAGGCTGGCATTTCGAAGAAGAAGTGATCCCCTTATTTTTTTTTTTTTAAGATCTCCTTAAATTTTGCCATTCAGAAGAAATTGAGAAACAGAGGACTAGAGAAGCAGAAAATAAGTAAGCTTTCCCCAGGGTTCTCCCTCAATATCTTTGAGAAAAGGCCACCAGTTTCTGAAGGCAGGACCTGCTTCTTTTTCTCTTGCTTTCAGCTCATATCTGACTCTCACATCACTGTGCAGATCTTCAGGAAGGTTCTACCCTCTCTAAAGCTTTGATACTGATAAGCCCCGCATTGTGCAAGGTGGACTTCCTCATCAAAGGAAACCGCTTTGCAAGATAACCAAGCTCCTCTGCAAATTGGAGAAAACAAATCCGGGTGTTCAAGTTGCTGTCTGTAAGCCAGAGCTTGGGAAAGCAACTTTTTCCTGCCTGCTTGGATTTAGTCCAATTCTGAATTGTGTTACAGTCTGCAATGTCTCCCTTGCCATTTACCGCCAAGATCACATGTCTGCTCAAAAGTGTTGCTACCCACTCCCTGCCAGTCCTCAGACCTTTTTGTTTTCTGCCTTTCAAGTTCAAGAGGAGAAGCCAGACTTCTGGAACCAGCAAGCTTCCAATGCCATCCAAAATACTCTGAAACTTGAGCCTCGGCATTACCAAGCTAAGAACCTCATCCTCTTCCTGGGAGATGGTGAGTGGCTGAAGCAAGAGATGAACTGAATTGCACCTGGAAGGTCAAATTGTCCCCACTCCTAGATCAGAACCAGGCACCACAAGTTCTGACATTAGTCTGCACGCAGAATCAGTCCAGCAGTTCTGAACAGATTGGTGGTGGTGGTGTCCGACTGGATTACCTTTGGGGATACTTGCTAGTTCTTTGATTCTATGACTCCCTTAGTCCAACAAGCTGAGAACACACGGCCATTTCCACACTACACTGTTATAGTGCTATCATTCCACTTTCAACATCCTATAGAATCCTGGGATCTGCAGTTTAGGGCAGGGCCTTTAGAATTCTCAGCCAGCGAGCTCTTTGACCTCAGTAAACTACAAACCCCAGAATTCCACAGGATGTTGAAAGTGGAATGATAACACTATAACAGTGTAGTGTGGAAATGGCTACAATGACTGCCTGCTTCTCCCAAGCCTTCTCTTTCCAATAGCCAGCCCGAGTGATCCCAAAGCCCACTTTCTTCACTGATGTCATCTATTATTATTATTATTATTATTATTATTATTATTATTATTATCATCATCATCATCATCATCATCATCATCATCATCATCATCACCACCACCACTACCACTACTACTACTACTACTACTACTATGTTCCTTTATGTCTCACTTTTCTCCCAGTTTTGGGACTCAAGGTGGCTAACGACATATCTAAAACAATACAAATTAAAAACCATGCAAAACATTCATAAATGTATAAATAAAAGATTTTTAAAAACAGTTATTTCATGAAGTTAAAACATTATAAATATTAAAATGCATTAAAAGACTATATAGAAACCTTGAAAACAGAACCACACAACCTTAAAAGCCCAGCCCTGGTGACTTTGCAAAAGCTGGCAGCACAAAAGTGTTTTGGCTGGCTGCTGATGGAAGGAAACGATAAGAACGGGGCCATCGGGGGCTCTCTAGGGAGGGAGTACCAAAGTCTGAGAGCAGTCACTGAGAAGGCGCTCACCCTCCTTCCCACCAAACACACCTGAGGGGCATCTTTGGATGATCTTAGAGCTCTACTGGACTCATAAAGAGAGATACGGCCCTGCAAATAGCCTCGTGTACCTTGCAATTTCCAGGTTGTATTTGATGTCATTGGACAGCCAACATAATTTACCTGGCGAGCTATTCTCTGTGTCAGAAGCAGTGCTATCTTAATGACTATGAATGACTGAGGTTAATCAGCTGTAAAAATGATAGGAGAAGTGGAAAATTATTCAAACAACCTATGTTAAATTAGAAAAATAGATTGTAAAGGTAGTCACGCTGGCCAAAAAAAAAAAAAAAATTGCAACAGAATTCAAAATACACAGCATATAAAATGTATCAGGCTAGTGTTACTCTAATTTACTGGGGGTCCAGGAGATCTCGATCATCAAATTGGTTATTTTGAGTTTAGGGGGGTCCCGTTCACCAAGTTAGTAGTAGTTTTGAGTTACGGGGGACCTCAAAGGACACTTAATCTGACCCCGATCTTAAGAGGATTTCCAAGTTGCACCAAGCACGCGCCCAGCACACACGAGAGGTAGGGTAACCTAGCGAGACCTTGTACCCAACTTTACGGGGTCAGGCCGAGTCAAGAAACAGACGAAATTAATTTATAATTATTTTCTTTATTTAAAACCTATGTCACTGCGCACTTGTGCACTCCCTCACACAGACCTAAGAAGAATAAAGAGAGGAAAATTGATAGGGGATTTAGAGAGGAGTATCGGGGGAATACTACACCTGATCCTGAAGTCCGGGAAGCCGAAATGGAGCCAGAGAGTCGGGAAGCAGTGAAAGCTCAGCACATGGAGGCTGAGGGGAAGGCTCGGCAAACGGAGCGGCAGCAAGGCGGGAAGGAAGCCGGGAGCGATCCGACGAAGCGCTCAAAAACGGGGGTAGTTATAGGGGAAAATGGGCCCGGAGGGTAGTCTGTTCCCGGGGAGAACAGTGGGTTTCGGAGTTGAAAAAAAGCCTCCGAAAGGTCAGTGCTTAAGATGATTGGGTTTTGACAGGGTTGTCAATAGTGCGGACAGTATGCAAATGGAAAGCGCTTGACAGTTGTGTAGTCAGGAGCGCTAATCGTGTCAAGTGGACGGTTTGGGGCTGAGAATTTTTTGTGTCTTTGGTGCATACCTAATGGTGCTATGATTGGTACTTGCCTGGAGGTCTCCTGAAGCGGCGCAACGGAAAGTTACTGGCCTGACCAGGATTTTTCTTGTATTTTTCAGCCGTTTGGCCGTGCCCGTGTGCGTGCTTATCTGGCGGCCTCTCAAGCATGTGGAGGGGTATATTTTTAATAGCCAATTTATAGTAAATTGTGGACCCCGGGTTCAGGCTTATCCATCGCAGTAACAGTAGCTTTCAGAGCACACTGGCTATCCCATCAAGGGAAGGGAGTAAATATTATATAGGAGAAGAAGAAAAAAAACCTGGCAGCATCAGTCTCACGGGTCTGCATCTTGCCTGAGCTGTTTCTCTCTATACTGCCTAACAAAGGCAGTAGGAGAAGCAGGTTATTTGGCATGCTTTACTGCTTACAACTTCTCAGTTCATCTCTAGAACAAACTTGATACAAGCTCCTTAAAAGAGTGATTTTTGTTGTTGTTGTGTGCCTTAAATCATTTCTGACTTATGGAGACCCTAAAGCAAACCCCTCCCAGGGATTTCTTGGCCAGAGGAGGCTTGCTATTGCCTTCCTCTGAGGCTGAGAGAGCGTGACGTGCCTAAGATCACCCAGTGGTTTCCACGGCTCGGTAGGAATTCGAACCCTGGTCTCCCACAGTGTCCTAATCCAACATTCAGAAGGCTACACTACGCTGTCTCTCAGAGTCACTGTACTCTGCCTCATTTGGCCTCAACAGAGATGGGCCTAGACCCTGAAAGAAGTTACTCTGGTGCTGGTAAAGGGGAAGAAAATGTTGCTGTCTTTTCTTTTCTGCCTCCACACTACTCCCGAAATTCCCAGGTCAGGATTGTCCCAGGCCCTGGAGTTTCCAGGCCAAAAAACGAAACTTTAAGGACAGCTCACTCACTCCTTCATTCGACAAGTATTCTGCTTTTCTCCTGGTTAGAGCTGCCAGGTGGAATAAGGGACAGTTCTCCTGTACCTCTAGTGGTTCTTAAGAATAGGGTGAAACCTCTTTGATACAAAAAGTTTTTTTTTTTTTAAAAAATCATTGAAAAAACAATGCAGTTAAAAGAGCACTGTATTAAAACAGGTTTAAAACACATTGAATCAGACAAAAAGGATAAAAAATTAACATAGCCCCAAGAAAAACTTCGGCTACAGCAAGTTAAGAGCCAAAGCCCTGCCTAAACGAAAGAAGTCTTTGTCTGCTGGCGGAAAAAGAACAAATGGGAAATCGATTGAACTTCCCGCGGAGACGGACTCCATAACTAGGGAGCAGCCACCAAGAAAGGTCTGCCCTGTACCTTTACCGAATGCCTCTCTAAAGGCGGCAGGGTGGGAATAAAGCCCTTTCTTGAAGCTCTTAAAAGTCAGGCAGGTTCACAGAGAGAGATAAGGTCTTTCGGGTCATTTGGACTCGAGCTGTGTATGGTTTTAAAGGTCCCAACCGTAGTTTGCTTTTTAACATGACAGCTATCCAACGTCTTCCAGAGAGGAAGGAGTGCAACTCTCGTCATCCCCAGACAGCAGGTGATGGGCAACCACCGAGGAAGAAGGATCTTCTCTGAAAGGACACTGATCTGGGATCAGTCACGGGGATGTGAAAGGATCAGCGTCCAGATCCCATGGTTCCAGAAGTGCAGGTTTTCTCACACTGGGTTCTGTTTCCTTGGTAGGCATGGGCATTCCAACGATCACCGCCACGCGTATCCTGAAGGGGCAGATGCAGAACAACCCAGGTCCCGAAACACCGCTGGCTATGGACAGCTTTCCCTACCTGGCCCTTTCCAAGGTGAGGAGTTGGCATCTACTGGAGCCTGAGCCATCAGCAATACTCACTTTCCAGGAATTTCACCTCCCCCTTTCAGCATTTCCTTTCAAGCTTGGAAAAGGAACTTTTGGACTAAAACAACCGGCGTTTGGGAGGTTGTAGTAGAACCCCTTACCTTTTCCATGCTCCTTTCCCCTGCCATCAGCATTTGGAGTAATAATTCAACAGGTGAACTCAATTTCTCTCTGCCACCATCACCACCGGGAGTTAAGGTTGCCAAGTGACATAAAAGACAGGGCTCC
Organism: Cyclura pinguis; assembly: GCA_030412105.1. Classification (NCBI taxonomy): domain Eukaryota; kingdom Metazoa; phylum Chordata; class Lepidosauria; order Squamata; family Iguanidae; genus Cyclura; species Cyclura pinguis. The sequence continues at coordinate 7,004,446 of CM059601.1, forward strand.
GGTCCCCTTTAATGGTTGTGCAGGAGGAGGAATTTCAGCAGGTGTTGCTTGCATGTGGAATTACAGTCTTCCCTCCACATTCAGGGGTTTGACCTTCACAAATTTGATTATTTGCAAGTCATCTGTGTACCTTTCTCCACATTCTCCTCCTCCCATTCCCTTGTGTTTTGCCAGGTGTGGAGAAAGAAGATGAGCACCTGGACAAAAGGCAAGGGAATGGGGTGAGGGAGGCACACGCACACCTTCCTTCTCTCCTCCAGAGCTTCCCCCTTCCACTCCCTTGCCTCTGGCCCTGGGGCGCAAAAGGCAAGGGAATGGGAGGGGACAGCCCCAGAAGCGAATGGATTTTGTTTGTGGGGGTATTATTTGCAGTTTTTCCACTTTTGCAAGGGCTCTGCACCCCAAACCCTCACAAAGTTGGAGGGGCCACTGTGCTGGGCCACTCAGAACTGCAGCCTCACCTATCTACTAGAAAAGTCAAAATCTGTATGTTTGTTTGTTTGTGTCAGGCGAATGATTCAAATGATCGGCTGTGTGAGGCGAAGACCTCATATGATTGGCTGCCTGAGAAGATTCTATGGAATCCTGGGGTTTGCAGTTTTGGAGGGGGGGCTTTAGAATTCTCAGCCAGAGAATAGGCTAGTTGCTATGGAGATGAGGCCTAGCAGCAAGGAGGTAGGGCAGTGCATTCCCTCAGGAACCCAACCTCTCTATGGCCATTTCTGCGCTACACTGTTCTAGTGCTATTATTCCACTTTCAACCTCCTGAGGAATCCTCGGGTTTGCAATTCAGAGAGGGGACTCTAGAATTCTCGGTCAGAGAGCTCTTGGGCCTCAGTAAACTACAAATGCCAGAATTCCACAGGAAGTTGGAAGTGGAATAATAGCACTGTAACAGTATAGTGTGGAAATGGCCTGTGTTAGTAACTCTGAATACAGATTGGATTGGGGAACATGGAGAAAAGTTACAGGTACTGGACAAGACAGTTTGGAGAATTAGAGACACAGGATCTCAAATCTTTCTAACAAGTATTACCTATGAGAAAATAAAATCCTGGGCAGCGCTGGGTAGATATGCTAGTAAATTATAAAGTAGGGGTGAGAACAGCATACCCTCCAACATTTCTGAGACAAAAGCAGGGACAGCTTTGGCCAAACAACCTTTGAGCATAATCAGGATGGCCAAAGTTAGCAGTAAGGAAGAACAAACAAACTAGGAGAAGATGCAGCAGTTTGTTTTTCCCTGAGCCTACTGAAAAGGCCAAGATTCTACCTGCCCCCTTCTGCTGAGTTATTTCAGTGCAAACTCCTTTTGTACTCTGAATTCAGTTTGCAGCAACTGAAGGAGGCTGAGGATAAAGAGGGAAAGTAGTAATAAACTGGGACATTTTGAAAGCAGCTGAAAAGTGGGACTCCAAAGGATTAATCTAGACTGTCCATGGCTATTTCTGCACTAGACTATTACAGTGCTATTATGTCAGAAGGATGGTGGATGATGGGAGCTACACAAAAACCTCGGTAGCACTTTCCTTCAGCACTGAGCTCTGGCAAAACAGCTTACCAGAGTCAAGTGTTTGAAAAATCACCATATAGCAGAGTTTACCCACACAGCTTAGAAGCGTCCCAGCAGAGTATTAACATTAGCAGCCTGAAGCCAGGAAAAATACTCCCATGCAATGTTATCTTCCAACAGGAGGCCTTTACTCTTGAGTTACAATACATACAGTATACACAGGGCTCTAACGGAGTTTCAGCATTCAACAGCATGCGAAGATAGCCTCCGGCCGCTCCTTCAGACATCAAGAGGGCACGGTTGGCTAAAACACCCCCCCTTATATACAGACATTTTTGATGTAACTCTAGCAAACCTTGCTAGATGTATGATGCAACCTTCCTGCCCTGGTTACACAACCCAATGACTCATGCAGGTATTACATGGGATTGCATCATCCATTGTCTTTCCCAGGTGCAAACCTTAATGTACGTCATGTATATTTTATTTGGACTTAGGTTCTGTCCAACCTTTCCTCACATATTATTCCACTTTCAACACCCTATGGAATCCTGGGGCCCCTCCTTTGAGGCCCCTCCCTAAACTGCAAACCCCAGGATTCCGTAGGATGTTGAAAGTGGAATAATAGCACTGGAACAGTCTAATACGGAAATGGTCCATGTCAAATTAGGACTATTGGAGGATATGCAATTGTGCTTCGCAGATTGTTCTCCACACAGCTCACAGTGCCGGCCACGATTTTGTTTGCACTTTCTTGTTGTGGGCTACTGGAAATGGCTGCCAGTCCTTTTCTTCCCCTGATGGAGAGCAAGCCCTGTTCCTTCCCTCTTCTCCCTGCCAGCTCGCCCAAGGGTACAGAAGGCCTGCCTTGTGGCTCAGGATCCTCCTAGTCAAGTCCTCTTTGGTTTTCGGCAGACTTACAACGTGGACCGCCAAGTGCCGGACAGTGCTGGCACCGCCACTGCCTACCTCTGTGGGGTGAAGGGCAACTATCGAACCATTGGGCTGAGCGCGGCTTCCCGGTACAACCAGTGCAACACGACAGCAGGCAATGAAGTGACATCTGTGATGAAGAGGGCCCAGCTGGTTGGTAAGGATCCAGAGGGCAGGAGATGTATGGCTCCTGTTTTAATATCCCATACTTCGGTGGGTGGAATCTGATCCCATATCTGGTCCATATCAGATACCCCAGATCTTGTACCCCTTGAGGTGTTGAAACCAGATGCCAGATCTGCTGCACTACCAACAGACCCTATAGCTTCCAGAGTTTCACAAATGAAAACCAGGGCACCAATCTCAGATTGTGGTCAATGTGGCAAAACGTTATTAAGGAGGAAGCGCACACAAGCTAAGGGAGGTTGTAGCGGTTTGCTTTTGCTTGAGCCGACTGGGAAGGGCAAGATTCTGCCCCCTCCTGCTCTCTCTCCTCCGATGAGTTAATTGAATGTAAATTCTGTTTGCAGTTTGAACTCAGTTTGCAGGAACTGAAGTAAGCTGATTACAAAAGGGGAGAGGGGGAGGAGGAGAGAGAAACTGGGACATTTTAAAAGCAGCTGAGTAAGTGGGACAGCAGGGGATTAACTGGAGCTGTCCCTGCCCATTTCCGCACTAGACTGTTATATGCTATTATTCCACTTTCAACATCCTATGGAATCTTGGGGTTTGCAGTTTAGTGAGGGCTTGCAGTTTAGCACTATAACAGTCTAGTGTTTTCAGGGTAAAAATACACCTGATTTTAGGCTTGCAACTTGCAGTCTCTCAGAGGTCTACCCCTTACTCTGTCTGTCTAGCTTCTGAATGAGAACTGTCCTTAGGTCCTACCTAAGCCAAAACAGATTTCTGTTCTTCACTACTCTTCTGGACTAGTAATTATAAATCCCTCCAAACCCCTCAGCCTCTCTCTCTTTCTCATTTTTCCTCCCTTTCTCCTTCAGTTAGCTCTTCTGTGAATGTTTGTTTGTATTCTGTGTGCACGCATGAGTGAATTCTCCGCAATAAAAACACATTTTTAGCTTACTTTTGAATCTCTGGCTGGTCCTTTTTCTGCATGAGCCCATAAACATTGGTGAAAAGGTCTCGTTAAGTTACCCCACCCCCACAAGCCTCCTCTTCGAGTTAATTAATTCCCCTCGTTTGCAAGGAGGTACTGGCATCGCAAGGTGGCCCTTGTGGCACCTGTGTTTTGGAGTAACCGATTGGACTGCAAAGGGCAAGAGTCCACAAATCCCTCTAGGATGAGCTATTTCAGTATAAACTCCTTTTACACACTCAACTCAGTTTGCAGCAACTGAAGTACACAGAAGGAAAGTAGTAATAGGAGAGAGAAACTGGGACATTTTAAAAGTAGCTGAAAAGTGTGACTGCAGAGGATTAATCAGAACTCTCCATTAAGGTAGTTGGATGATAAGCTATTGCTCTCTGCACCTAGCTCTCCACGCAGCTAACAATGCTGCGTACCATTTTGCTCCCACTTTTCTCTTTTAGGCCATTTCCGCACCAGCTGTTATAGTGCTGTTATTCCACTTTCAACATCCTATGGAGTCCTGGGGTTTGCAGTTTAGGGAGGGGCCTCAAAGGCTGCAAACCCCAGGATTCCGTAGGAGGTTGAAAGTGGAATAATAGCGCTATAACTGGCTAGTGCAGAAGTGGCCTTATTATGGCCCGCTGGATATGGCTGCCAGCCCTTTTCCCGCCTAGTAGGAGAGCAAGCCCTGTTCCTTCCCTCTTCTCCTTGCCAGCTCGCCCAAGGGCATGGAAGAGCCGGCTTGTGGCTCAGGACCTTCCCTCTGATAGGTTCACCAGGACTCAGCCATGGTGGAATCCCAGTTCATGTAGGGGAGCTCTCATTTTTGTTGTTGTTGTTGTTGTTGTCATAAGAGTTACCCCACATTTAGGTTTATTCTGAAGACCGGTCAGTTGTGCTGCAGAGGAAATCTAGTAGATTCTATATGTAGTGCTTATTATTTTAATTATGAAATATAACCCAGACCAGTCTTTTCCTCTTCAGCTTGTGGGACAGTCTCTGGATTCGTTACGTATTAACAACATGTTATTCAGACTTGACAGGGAAGTAGGTTAACAAAGTTTTGATACACCTTCAAAAATCTCCCATTAGTTTCTGCTCAACAATTATCCAAGAAGATTTCACAATGCTGCCCTTTGTATGCAGTACAATCGTTTTGTTAGAACTTCCCCTAATCCCAGTTCAAGGGTGAATGTGATGTTATACATAGAAATCAGATCTATGATCTTTTTTTTTTTTAGCTGAATTTATTTTAGTCCGGATATCGTATAAATACATTTTCCCTTGAATATTCCAAATGTATGTGAAATGAACATTGCAACAAGTACAAAATATAAATCACCAATAGATTACTAAACATTGATAAAATCTGTATGATCATCTAGTCATTTTCTCTTCTTTCTTCATTCTTCATTCTTCTCTTCATTCATTCTTTCCTTGTCAAACTAATAACTAATAACAATCTAACTATAATCAATTTTTAGCAAGCATATAATAATATAATAACATCAAGAACGATAGTGATAATAATAATACGATAACAGAAATGACAATATCTAAACCAGGAATCATTAAAATAAATAATCGATCTGATAACCATAGCTATTAAGATTACGATGTTTATAATGACTATTAATTAAAATATCCTTATGTTATCCTAAAGACAGTATATCTCTACCTCTGACGACTGCCCTATTGCAAATTAACTCTATAAAGATATTTTTACTTAATGTTTTATGATGTTTTTATAGACTTAGCTATGTGCTTATCTAGAACTGAATATCAAATATGAGAACTTCTTTCCATTTTTCCTTCCAGATATTCCTAATTGGTTCCCATTCCTTATTTGCCTTATCTATACTTGGATTATTACTTATATATAGAGTAAGAATATCCATTTGATACATTTTGAGTAACTTAAGCAATCAGTCTTCAACTGATGGGATCTCTCTATCTTTCCATCTGGAGGCATATAAGATCCTTGCTGCCAATAAAATATATATTAATAAGTGACCATATCTCTTTTGTTGCGGACCCCTAATTCCCTTAAACATATCTAATAAATAAAACTCTGGATACATGGGAACTTCGGTTCCTATAATTTTCCAACCAAATTATGTATGTTTTTCCAAAATAATTTCACTTTCTTACATGTCCAGCAGGTATGGTAGAATGGTCCTTATTCTTCAGCACGCTTCCAACATTTATCTGAGCCTTTTTCATATATCTTAGCTAATTTCTGTGGGGTTAAATAGCATCTAAATAGCATTTTGTAGAAATTTTCTATTAGTGCCGTACATTTAGTAAACTTTAAGTTTAAGTGGACCAAGTCTTTTCCAATTCGCCCAGATCAATCGTATGACCGATCGTCTGCATCCATTTGAGCGTATTATCTTTGATAATGTCTTGTTCCATTTCCAAATTCACTAGCATTTTATAAATAACTGAAACTATATACTCCTTCTCTTCTAATACTTTTATATCCATATTACTTCCTTTACTGCCTTTACCTTTGATTCCTTCCATTTTTACATCTAATTTATACCTTTTTTTAACTGCCTGTATAAGAACCAGTTTTCTTTAAAACCTTCTAACCTTAGTTCTTCTAAGGTCTTAAAGGTATCTCCATCAGGATTAGTGACTGAAAGTTTATCATAAGTTAACCACTTATTTGTTTGATAAGATTCTGTATGTTTAAAAAAAGCTTCCTGTATTGAAATCCAGCGTGGGATCTTTATGTAGGTTTTCTTCTTAAATGTATCCCACTCTTTGAGTAAAGATCTACATATGATATGCTTATTAAATTCTTTGTCTACACTGGTCTTATTATATCAAATATAACCGTGCCGGCCATCTTTATTATTGGTACCTTCAAGTTGAGAATTTCTCTTATTTTTAAGATTTGTCCAATCCATAATCCAGTACAGGGCACATGCATGGTAGTACAATTTAAAGTTTGGGAGGCCTAGAACTCCTCTTTCCTTGGTATCTACCAAGATATTCCATCTGACTCTAGGCCTCTTTCCTTGCCATATAAACTTTCTCATCCCCTTAGACCATTGTTTAAAGGGTTCGTTATTTTTTATAATCAGTAGATTTTGGAAGAGAAACAACAACTTCGGTAAAACATTCATTTTAATAGTGACAATTCTTCCCAATAAAAACAAATTTAACTTTGCCCATTTTTGTAGATCTTCCTCAATTTTTTTTCGAGATTACTTTATAATTATTTTCAAATAGATCCAAATTTTTCTTTGTTATTATAATTCCCAAATATTTAACTTTTTTTCCCTACTTGAAAGTTGATATTTGTTCTAATTTCTTCTGTTCTTCTTTTGGTAAGTTTTTTTGTCAGTATAATGTTTTTTTCCCTATTAATTTTAAAACCGGCAAGGTCTCCATATTCATGTAGCACATGTAATAATTGCTTTATACTTCTCTAGGGGTTTTCCAGAATTATGACTAAATCATCTGCAAAAGCTTTTAATTTGTAATGTTCATCTCTAATTTGCATTCCCAAAATTGCTGGATTATATCTAATTTTGTTGTTAAAATTTCAAGTGTTGTTATAAAGAGCAGTGCGGATAGGGGGCAACCTTGGCGGGTGCCTTTTTCTATTTTAATTCTATCTGTTTTCTCACCATGTATAATAATATTTGCTGTTTGATTTTTATATATTGCTTCTATCCAATTTAAATATTTTATACCAAGGTTCATTTTAGTCAAAACTTTAAGCATAAAATTCCAATTCAAGTTATCACAGGCCTTTTCAGCATCTATAAATATTAAAGCCAGTTTCTTGGGAACAGATTCATAATGCTCGATAATATCTAACATAGTTCTTATATTATCCCTCATGTATCTTTTAGGTAAAAAACCCTGCTTGATCTGAGTGGATCCACTCCTTTAATATCTTTTTTAACCTTCCTGACAAAATTAGAGCAAATATTTTATAATAGATATTTAACAGTGAAATTGGCCTATAATTTTTCATCTCTAATGGATCCTTCCCCTCCTTTGGGATTAAAGTAATATTTGCTTCTTTCCATGTTCTGATAAGGTCAAATTCTCTCGTTGGTTCATAATATTCAATAAAGGAATCAATAGTTCATCTTCAAAGGTTTTGTAAAATAATGCAGTAAAACGGTTGGGCCGGGTGCTTTGTTCATCTTTAGTTTTGCGATTGCTTGATTTAATTCTTGTGGTGAAATTCTCTGATCTAGTTCTTGCTTCTTAGGCCCTTTTCGCACAGTATTTGCAATGTTAAAGGGTTGCCGGAGCATCGTACAATTGTGAGGAGCGGTCGACAGGACGTCCTCGCAATCGCATGAAGTTACCAGGGCCAACAGGTGCCGATCGCGCACTATATCATTTTCTGCTTGTAGCCGAAAATGATGCACGATTGTGCGTTGCTTCGAGGCCCCCCACACACTTACCATGTGTGCAGAGCCTCTGGAGACGCGGCCCTCATGCTTCCTCCCCCAGTGCAGCCTGGGAAAATACCCGGCTGCGCTGTGGAAGGAAGAGGCGGAGCCCTAACACTGCCTGCCGGCCAGCAGGCAGCAGCTGTGGAGACGGAGCAGCGGGGACATGAGAGCCTCTCGCAAGAAGCTGCTTGCGTGATCCCCATGCCCCCACACTGGGAAGAGGTAATATGTGGAAAGGGACTTTATTTCTGATATTTTAGGTATCTTTTCCTTCTCCAAATATCACTGTATCTTCCCATTTTCCTTGCTTGGGTTAGAATTTTCTTTATATAATTCTGTATAATATTTCTCAAAATTTTTAATAATTTGCTTCTGATCTGTTATTGTCTGTCCTTCATTTCTTATTTGGGCTACAGTATTCTTTTCTTTCCTTTTTCTTAATTTATTGCCAACCACTTACTTGGTTTATTCATGTATTCAAAATCCCATTGTTTGGCATATTTTAGTTTCATTTCAATTTCTTTAGATGATAAAATACCTAGTTGTTTCTGTAAGGCTTTAATATCGATTTGTGTTCTTTTATCTCGTGGGTGCTTCTTCAGACATTCTTCTTTCTCCTTCAATTCAGCTATTAACTTTGTCTCCTGCTGCCTCCTATTTTCCTTTAATATAATCCTTTTTTTAATCAAAAAAACCCCCCTTATATAGGCCTTTGCTGAATCCCAAACTATATGTACTGGCGTCCCTTTATCTAGGTTATTAGCAAAAAAGGTCTTTAGTTCAGTTTTCACTTTGGTAACTATCTTTTCATTTTTTAGTAAATGATCATTCAACTTCCATGCATAGACTCTTCTATTATTTTTTAGTCTCAGACATAAGGGACTATGATCTGAGATGGATCTTGGCAATATTTCTAAATCTTTAATTGAATTTAGCATATTTTTAGATACGCAAATCATGTTGATTCTCGACCAACTTTGGTGTCTTGCTGAGAAAAAAGTAATTTTTTTTTAATTGCCATGTTTGTACCTTCAAACATCTGTCAAAGCTAATGATTGTGTTAGTTCATTAAATATTTTGGGTAATTTTCCTTGATTTCCTTTCCTTTTTAGCTTTGGTGGCGGGTTCCTGTCTAAATTCCGGATCTGTCACACCATTCCAGTCACCACTCATATTATGTTTAGATAATCTAACCCGATTGTGAAATCCAGGATTTTCTTTAAAAAGGCTTGCTTATTCTCTAGCGGAGAATAGACTCTGATTACTAGAATTTTTTCCTATTCTATTTGTATCTTTACCATTATAAATTTCCCCTTTGAATTTTGTTTTATTACCTTGCTCTGGTATTTGCTGTTAATATATATAGCTACGCTTTTCTTTTTGTTTTTCCTATTTGATGACACATAGCAATTACCTAGTTTCCTATTTGTCAAATATCTATTACTCTTTTCTAAAATCTGAGTCTCCTGGATACATATAATATCAGCCTTCTGTTTTTCTAGATATTGAAATACTCTCTTCCTTTTTATCGGTGAATTCAAACCATTTACATTCCAACTAAATAGTTTAGTGCTCATCTTATGAAGGTTCTCGACCCTTTTACTCTATTTCACAGAATTACTCTTAATCTTACGTAGTTTCCGCTTCAGTAATGATGCTATTGGATGGGCTTCTTTGCTCTCTTTTCTTAAGAAAGATCTTTGCGCCTTCACTCTGTTGCTTATCTTCTTGCTCTAGTCCCTCTATTTCTTCTAGCTCTCCCTCTTCTCTTTGATGGTTAGATGTGAATTGCAGTTCACCTTCTTGATCTAAATTCTTTTGTTTCTGTAAAGTATCTTCTTCCGATCCTGTAAAATCCTTTAAGTCCTTATACTTGCTCAGAAACTCCTCTGCTTTTCATGGTGTGTTGATGAAAAATCTTCAGGTAACACCTTGATCTTTTGCTCACTTATACTTTACTTGCTTGTATCTTAGAAACTGAGTCAACTCATGGTATTTCTTCCTCTTGTTAAATATTTCTGGTGGTATATCTTTAAATGTTTGAAAGTCCTTTCCATCAACTGTTAATTTATTATTGTAGCTATGTTGTATAATTAAATCTTTAACTCTTTCACGGATGAAATATACAGTGATATCTCTTGGAAGGTGTTTTTGGGTGGCCACTACAGAATTAATCCTATAAAGTTTGTCTATCTCCAGGTCTAACTGGCCAGTTTTTCAGCCTATAAATTTGGCCAGAATAGGAATTATAGTTTCAACTAAATTCTATCTTGGTCGTTCCCTCAGTCTGCGGATTTTAAGACATTTGCTTCTGAATCTTGCATCTATATCCATTCTAACTCTATCTGTCTCCTCTTTTACTGCTTCTTCTATTTGGTTGGTTTGTTCTTCTGTATTCTGTACTCTGTCTTGTAGTTCCTCCATTCTTTCATTAATCTCTTTTATATCTTTTGTGATTGTCTCAACTTTCTCTCATATATCTTTTAATTCTTCCCTTAAATCTGAATGTATCTCCATTCTTAAATCCTTCATCAGGTCTCTCATTTCTTCTTACATTTGTGTTCTTAGTTTCTTGATTGCTTCCACAACTGCAGAGTTGGATTGGACCACTTCCTGTACAACTTCTTGTTGGAGATCTAACGAGCTGCTTCTTTGGTTAGTGCTGGTTGCCTTTCTTGTTTTTGTTGCCATATTACTTTCCTTCAAATAGTCTGTTGCAGTTTACTTAGGATCCTATTATTATTTCCAATATGTATTTCTTCTGTCGTTTAAGATAACATGGTATTGAGTTGTCCCAACTATCACACACGGATTTTTATAATCTACCCCTTATAAATATCAGCCAATTAAATATAAATAATTATATATTAGGGTTCTATTTATTATTAATAATTATGCAACTATGTACTATTACTAAATGACTATTAATCTTTCTATTTATATATTTATGTTATATTTAAATAGTTAAATCAAACTATATAGATTGTAGTTAAATAGTTAAATCAAATAGAATATGAATGGAGCAGATAATACTCTTAATTAAATATCCTTAAGCCTTTTCAGTCAATTATTTCAGTCAATTATTTAAATACCTACTTGATTGTTCGGTTACTCAATAACTTAATAAGCTTAACTTAATTAATGCAATATCCTAGTAAATGTACAATTTTAAAAACGCAATTCTATAAATTATATCTTATCGCTATGTATCTTTATGTAATTTATGTATGCAGTCAGTTATTTATATATGCTACAATACAATGTGATAAATATATTTCCCTCTTCCTAAAAAAAATTCAGTCTATGTTAATTTCTAAAATTCAGTCTGAATCTATATTAGAGATCAATTTCTTACAGATGATAAAATCAATATATTAATTTCTTACAAATAATAAGCTCTTGTATATCTTTGTATTCCTTATATTCTCCTAATGAATTAATATCCTTAAGATTCTATCTTACTTATTTTACTTATCAAACTAACAGTATTCAATCTGCTTAGATTTTATTCTGCCTCCAAAAACCTCTATATAAAAATTCACATCATCTTCACCAAGGAGGGCACAGTTAGTTCCCTATACAGCACTCTCTAAACACAGTTACTTTGTCTGCTTTTCTTGTAACAAAATACACGTTGTCAATTGAGGTGTCCTTGGAAGCAGACACAGAGACTAATTAACCTAAACAGAGGGAAAAGGAAGGCTCTTATCAGCTACTGCCCAAGGTCATTAGAGACTTAGGCCGTTTCCGCACCGGGCTATTAAAACGGGGCAGAGCAACCTCCCACAGAGGTCTTCCGCACCGTGGAGTGGACTGGGCCAGACTGCTTTTCGTAATTCCGCACCTCAGTCCAGTTCTGCGCGACCGGGACTGGTCGCGCAGTATGCTTTTTAAAAACCTCTTTTAAGAGGTTTTTAGAAAGCACGGAGCGCGCGACTCCGTCTCGCTCCGTCGCCGCTCTCCGGAGCAGATTTGCAGGTGCGCGCAAGTGTGTGCCTGCAGATCTTCCAGGGGTGGGCTTTTGGCTGGCGAGCTTCTCCGGTTGGCGGAGATCCTCCACCAACTGGAGGCCGCCATTTTGGACGCCGGAGCAGTGCGGAGCGAGGAGCTCGCACTGCTCCTTGTCCCCACGGACTCACCCGGAAGCTGAAGAAGTCCGGTGAGTAGCATTTTCGCACGGTTCCACCCCCCCCACGTCTGGAAAGGGCCTTGGTAAGCCAGAAAAAAATGGAAAAAAAAAAGAAAAGAAAAAGTAGCTTAAACAAATATTAACATTAGCAATAAACACTTTAAAAGGTTCTATTTTATGTCAATTCGTAGAGACAACAATGATCCTCTGAGACAAAGGAAAGAAAAGGGAAAAGAAGGCTCTAGAGAGTATTAAGTTTTAGGCCTCTTTCAGTCCGTTTACCAATCCTTCTGTCCAGTCCCCACATTTCTGGTCGCACCTCAGGATCTTTAACTTTGCTGTCATAAATATCGCTGGTGGGAATATATCGTCAATAACGTCCATGGAAAGAAATATATAAAGGTGTATCATAAATATCACAAGTAAAGATATACTGTCGGTGTCACCAATAGAGATGTTAGTTCATCGGAAATGCGTTTGTATAGATTCCTTCTCAACAGAAAAAAAAAAAAGGAGCGGGAGACAGGCGATAGTTGGTTGGAATAATTGTAGTCCGTCTTCGCTAATTAACCTCTAGTTCACAGACGAAAATCCCATCTCTCTTTCTCTCTCTCCAGTGTTAATACTTCTTACACGTTGTCTCTGGAACTCTTAATTACTGTTCCACAGCGCAGACTCCATTTAATATTTGCTAGTTACACAAAAGTCTCATCTCCGACAGTCTATTCCAATCTCTTAACTATAAAACCAGATCAAGTTCGACAATACGAAGCACAGTTTCTTTCTGGGATACTACTATAAATCTCTCTCCACTCTCGGTGAAGGAGAAGAGAAGAGGAGAGAAAAGAGGAAAAAGAAAGCCTCCGAATAGTTTTGCTGGGGTAATAAAACGCTTACAGTCTTAAAATTAGTAGTGAGCCGTGGCTCTCTGATTTCCAATTTTATGGCGCTTGTTGCCAATGATCGGCGGCATTTAGTGAGGCTGGGCTTCACTCGAATCGTCTCAGTCCCTTCTGTGTCTCGATCGAACATAGGTTCCATGTCCCTTCAAATATAACTTCGACACTGGGATCTAAGGGTGGAAAAAGGAGCTGAGTCCCATCGATTCTTCCTAACCAGAAGAGCTGGCGCATTGGTCTCTGAAATCTTGCCAAGCCGATCATCCTGCAGCAGCTCCCTTGCAGGATGACCTATCATGTCACCATCTTTCTTCCCCACCAGAAATCCATGTAGGGGAGCTTTCATTGATGCATCCAGCTTGCATACTTTTATTTTTCTGGATCACTCTTTTCCTACACTTAGGCAGAAAAAATGGAATGCACAAATATAGGATAGGGGACACGTGGCTGGATAACACTATGTATGAAAGGGATCTAGGAGCCTTGGTAGATCACAAGCTGAACATGAGTTAGCAGTGTGATCCAGCAGCCAAGAAAGCCAATGTGATTCTTGGTTGCATCAATAGGAGTATGGTGTCTTGATCAAGGGAAGTAATGGTACCACTCTATTCTGCTTTGGTCAGACCTCATCTGGAATACTGTGTCCATTTCTGGGCACCTCAATTCAAGAAGGATATTGACAAGCTGGAGCGTGTCCATAGAAGGGCGACCAAAATGGTGAAAGGTCTGGAAGCCATGAAGCCCTATGAGGAACGACTTAGGGAGCTGGGGATGTTTAGCCAGGAGAAGAGAAGGTTAAGAGGGGACATGATAGCCATGTTTAAATATTTGAAGGGGTATCATGTTGAGGAGAGAGCAGGCTTGTTTTCCTCTGCTCCAGAGACTAGGACAAGGAGCAGCAAGCTGCAGGAAAGGAGATTCCACCCGAACCTCAGGAAGAACTTCCTGACAGTCAGAGCTGTCTGGCAGTAGAATATCCTGCCTTGGAGTGTGGTAGTCTCCTTCATTGGAGGTTTTTAAGCAGAGGCTGGATGACCATCTGTTGGGAATGCTTTGATGGGTGTTCCTGCATGGCAAGGGGTTGGACTGGATGGCCCCTGTAGTCTCTTCCAACTCTATGATTCTCTGATCTCTTCAGGAAAATCTGTTGGGATTGTGACCACCACCCGGGTCCAACATGCATCACCAGCTGGAAACTACGCTCATGTGGTGAACCGGAACTGGTATGCAGATGCTAGCATGCCCCAGGCTGCGCTCACAGAAGGCTGCAAGGATATTGCAGAACAACTTGTGCAAAACGTTAACCTCACGGTAGGTTGAGAGGAAACAAACCCTTCATCATCTACCACAGTCCTGTCCCACCAGCCCAGAGGAGTCTGAGAAGAGTTCTTAGTGATGGGTGAGACCAAAGTCTCAAGGATCTGGCCAAAAATATCCAGTGTATTTTATCTTGTTGCTTTCTCTTGTCCAGTGACTAAGCCATAGGAGAAATATTTTGACGTGGTAGAATTGGGGAAAGAATCTGGAGAGAACCCAAGAAGTCAGCAAATGATGGTGCCATGGGGAATTGGGTCTGAGCTCCAGAAGGCTGAATAGATCAGGACAGGATTTGACTCCAGGGCCTAAGATTCTCCATCCCTGCATTTGACCTTCCCCATATGGCTCCGTAAGCTAGAGGACCTGAACAATTTGTGGTCATGGGGCTATATAGCTGCTGTGACAATTAGCTCTGAGGGTATAAATCTGTGTTTTCTGGTTCAAATGCCAGGTTCTGAGGTGGCTTTTCTGGAACAAAGAGCTGGGGAGAATAGTACCTACTCTGCTGCTCTGGCTGAGCAGTGCTGGTAACCTCAAGGTTGGACTACTGCAATGCGCTCTACATTGAGCTACCTTTGTACCAAGTTCGAAAACTCCAACTGATCCAAAATATGGCAGCCGGGTTCACTACAGGTACAGCAAGGAGGGAACATATCACACTGATATTAAAATCACTCCACTAGCTGCCAATTAGTTTCTGGGCAAAATACAAAGTGTTGGTTATTATCTTTAAAGCCCTACCTGGTTTGGGTCCAAGTTACCTGCTGGATCGCCTCCTCCCATACAATCCGCCCCATGCGCTCAGGGAGGCATTTACTTAAACCTGGCAGGACTAGACTGGCAATGGTCACCCAGAAGGCCTTCTCATGGGCCACCCCTGGACTGTGGAATGACCTGCCAGAAGACATTCAACAGCAAAGCATGCAGGGATGGAGAATCTTAGGCCCTGGAATCAAATCCTGTCCTGATCTATTCAGCCTTCTGGAGCTCAGACCCAATTCCCCATGGCACCATCATGCTGTCTAAAGACCTATCTCTTCTGGTAGACCTATTGAGTCGATTTTTAACTATGAATTTTAAATAAGTATATTTTAAATGATTTTATGTGTTTTTAGCTGCGTTTTAATTTATGATAATGCCCTGCCTCGAGCCATGGGGAGAGATGGATAAGAAAATAGTAATAGTAATAACAATAACAAAAACTACAATAACAATAACAACAATAATAGCAGCTATCCAAGGTTCTGAATTATGTCCCTCCCTCGATTGGTTCAGTACCTTGTATAGCTTCTATGACATTTGGACTGAAACACATAGCCAGTTCATCCATCCGCTGAGCTAGTTGCCACCAGTTACCATCACCACCACAGGTAGAGCTTTTCCTCCTTCAGTCCTGCATGGATTTCTGCTGTGACGATTGGCTCTGAGAGTATAAATCTGTGCAAAGCAGGTGTTTTCCTGCTAATGAGATCTGCTTCTTTTCTTTAAAACGGTGCAAGATCCCAGGCCTCATGACAATAAAGGACTGATCTAAAAAGCAACACTGAAATGGCTTTATAGAAATTTTGGCCCACTAGCCTACCTGTTTTAATCTGTTTCTATGCTCACTGGAAGCCGCTTTCCATGGTTTCAGATCTTTAGAATTGTCCAAAGCCTGGGACTGGCTGTGTACAAAGCCTCCATTCTGCCATTCAGCTACCGTTCTTCCTGGAACAAGGATGTGTGTTGACATTTCTTTAATTTGCAGTATTTTTATCCTGCTTTTCTTCCAAAGAGCTCAGGGTTTGCATGGGTGCATCTCTCCCTTCGCCTACCCCACGATCCTCACCACAAAGGTAGATTCAAGTTAGTTAAAGTTGCAGAGTGATCCCAAATGGCCAAATCAACATGGGTTTTAAAGGAGAAGCCAATTGAAGATTTCTTGAAAGGTTGGAAACCACTTATGGACTTGTTGAGCAATAAATCTAACGATGCAATAGTTTGTGGATGCAGCTACTTGTCATTTTAGTAAGATTGTTTAGTTGGATCTGTAATGGTAGAATAATATTTTTTTGTCTTTTCCCCCCTCTTTCTATCTTTTCTCTTTCATTACAGTTTGGTTGTGGGGGGTGTTCAAAGGCCTTGTTTGTTTTAGGTGGGTAGTGACCGGGGACTGCTTTGATTGTGCCTTTCTGTGGGTCAGGGGGTTGGACTTGATGGCCCTTGTGGTTTCTTCCAGTACTAGGCTTCTATGGCGGAGTGTTGGGGATTTCATTTTGTACGTATATTTATAGTGTTACGTTTTTTGTCCTTGTCTTTCACTGTACAGGTTGATGTTCTGCCATTGGGTGAAAAGGACGTTATAAATACACATTGTTGTTATTGTTGTTGCTGAAGCCTTTATTGCAAAGTGTTCCTTTCCTGACAGGTGATCCTGGGTGGAGGCAGGAAGTATATGACCCCAGCAGGCACTCCTGACCTGGAATATCCCTCCGACATTGCTCAGGTTGGCCTCCGCAACGATAAGCGTGACCTCATAACTGAGTGGCTTAACGCTTCTCCAGTAAGTGTCTCGTGCTTTTTCCCTTTTGCTTTGTGGGCTTTATGTGATGACAGGAATGACAAAGGGGGGGGGGTCTGCAGCATGGGACAGTGCCCTTAAAGTTCAGACTAAAACCCAGAATGGATTTACTGACCCGCAACTAGAACTACCGGCCATTACCGGTTGGAAATGATGTACTCCTGAGAGAACTGAGTCCCAGCTTTGGGAGGTATAGAATCCCTTTAATCCAGTTGTATGTGTTTTAATAAGCAATAACTCTTACCACCTGGTGCATAACATCTATCCTGTGTGTGTATCGAGTCATTTCAGTGGGGTAGCTGGGGTGGGCGGTGGGGAAGTGGTCCACCCCGGGTGGTACCTTTTTGGGCATCTCCAAATCACATGGAATCCACCTCCATAGTCTACCATCATCCCCCCCCGCCTGCCTTTCCCCTTTAGTACATGCCAGCCAGCCACTTTCTCAAGAGGTGTGTGGCTCCTGGGGCGAACCAAGTCAGAATGCCTGGAGGGGGCAGAGGGAGAACCCACCTGCCATTTTCCTCCATAGTGTTGGTGGCACAGCTGCTGAGGCAAGCCATCATAACCACCATCCCAGCACAAAGGACAATGTGTCCAGCTGCCGGTTCTCTTTTTCCCTGCCTCCTCATTAGCATCAATGAGCTGGCTTCTTTCTCCACCCCCTTAGCGCCATTCCCACTACCACGTGCCATCGTTTCATTTTTAAAGCCACCTCAATTGTACTGAGAGGGGAGGCCAACTCAGGGGCTGCCCCCAGGTGGCAAAAGCTCTGGCTATGCCACTGAATCATTTCCGGCTTATGGAGAACCTAAAGCAACTCTGTCACAGGCTTATTGTTGCTGTTGTTGTTTGGCAAGACTTGTTCAGAGCAGGTGTGCCATTGCCTTCTTCTAAGGTTGAGCGAGTGTGAATTGCGCTGTGGGTTTCCAGGCCAAGCACTAGTCTTGTGGAGTCCCAGTCCAACGTCAGACGACTACACCAGATTGGGTCCATCTGTTTTAGCAATGGTCAAGAGTGTTTCTCAGAATGCATCCAACATAGAATCATAGAGTTGGAAGAGACCCCAGGGGCCATCGAGTCCAACCCCCTGCCATGCAGGAACACCCATCAAAGCATTCCCAACAGGTGGCCATCCAGCCTCTGCTTAAAAACCTCCAAAGAAGGAGACTCTACCGCACTCTGAGGCAGCCTATTCCACTGCCGGACAGCTCTGACCGTCAGGAAGTTCTTCCTGAGGTTCAAGTGGAATGTCCTTTCCCGCAGCTTGAATCCATTGCTCCTTGTCCTAGTCTCTGGAGCTGCAGAGATCAAACCCGCTCCCTCCTTGACATGACATCCCTTCAAATATTTAAACATGGCTATCATGTCCCCTCTTAACCTTCTCTTCTGCAGACTAAACATACCCAGCTCCCTCAGCCATTCTTCATAGGGCATGGCTTCCAGACCCTTCACCATTTTGGTCGCCCTCCTCTGTATATATATGAAGGAGTTCATGTATATCAGTGATATATATCATATCAGTGTACATATGAAGGAGAACTGCATGGAAAAGACTTCCTGGACTGTACCATTTCAAGCTGAAGGGTCCCTGTTCCATATGTGAGGAAGAGGGCAAGGGGGGAATCTTCCATAGATATAAAAATATATTAGTCAGGGAAGTGTTTGTGGAAGAACTGCACTTCCCCACCTCAATCTCTTACCGACATCCCCAAATGGTACACTCCAAGCACACTGGGTCTCATCAGAACATTATTCAGCACTTCAAAAATGATTTTTTTCCCCAAACTGCCACTCCTTTTCCAAGCTCTGCTTATGGTTCTAGAACTTGTAAATTCAGGGAGTCTGAAGCCCTTGTTAAATGAAAGCTGAGGAACACAAGCAGGGGGCTGCACGGAGCAGCTGTTCAGCAAAGGAATGGTGGTGGCCTTTCCTTTGCTGAGATCCTTAGACAGAGCATGGGTGGCCACCTCTTGGAGTGCTTTAGCTGGACATTCCTCTACTGGCAGGGGTTGGACTGGAAGGCCCTTGAGCCCCTTCCAACCCTGAGGTCCTGTGTTTGTACAATCGTACCCTTCATGTGGACTTCTCATTTGGAGGCCACCCATTAACCACGGTGGGGCCAAAATGCTGGATGAGAAAAGCCTAGAAGCTGTTCTATATTCTTAATCCATGGGCCCTATGGGTGCGGAAGGGATCAGAGAATCATCAAGTTAGAAGGGACCACAAGGGCCATCTAGTCCAGCCCCCTGCCATGTAGGAATACACCACAAAAACACTCCCAAAAGATGGCCATCCAACCTCTGTTTCAACACCTCCAAAAGTCCATTGTCTTCCTCTTTCCATCTTCCTAAATTCTTACTTATGTTTAGGTAGAATCTCATTTCTTGTCATTTGAATCCATTGGTTCATGTCCTAGTCTCTGGAGCAGCAGAAAATAAGCTGGATAACTCAGGCCATTTCTACTGTTATAGTGCAATTTTTCCACTTTCAACGTCCTGTGGAATTACAGGGTTTGTAGTTCCCTGAGGCCAAAGAGCTCTCTGGCTGAAATGCCCTTCCCTAAACTACAAAACCCAGGATTGCATAGGATGTTGAAAGTTAAATGATAGCGCTGTAACAGTGTAGTGCGGACATGGCCTCAGTGTTGAAGCACGTGTCTTGGATGAAGAAGGTCCTGGGTTCAACCCACATTATCTCCAGTTAAAAGGAGTAGGGAGCAGCTGATGGGAAGGACCGCTGCTTTAGTCTTAATCCCTGGAAAGCTGCTCCATGTCAGAACAAGCAAAATTGGACTGGATGGAAGAAAAAGCTTCCTGTGATGACATATCTTGCCATACAAGTTACATCTCTGCCACAAATGTGGCAAACTATGTTCAGCCTAAGAGTTTTGTTAGACAGACTTCATTATTTTACCTATCTCGGTTTTTACATAGGGCTCCAAATACGTCTGGAACCGAACAGAACTTTTGGCAGCTGCGGATGACCCGAATGTGAGCCGCCTCATGGGTAAAGGGTTCAAGTCTCTGTTTGTCCACCAAGAGCTGCCAGAGAGTGTTTTATTCAGCCGTATATTTTGTTAGGTGCCTTCAGGTTGAGTTTAACTTATGGTGGGCCTATTGTAGAGTTTTCTTGGCAAGATCTTTCCAGGGTAGGTTTGTTCTTGCCTTCCGCTTGGGTTGAGAAAGTGTGACTTCCTGCTCAGCCATGGAAATGCACAGTCACGCAGTGTGTTTCCACGGCTGAGCAGGAATTCAAACTCTGGTCTCTTAGGGTCCTAGTCCAGAACTTAGACCACTACACCCCACTGCCCCGGTTCTTTTAGCATTTACAAGAGCTTTTCTCAGAATGCATTAAAGATCAGTTTATATATGGAGGAGAATTGAATCATAGAATCATAGAAATGTAGAGTTGGAAGAGACCCCAGGGGCCATCCAGTCCAACCCCCTGCCATAGAGGAACACCCATCAAAGCCCTCCCAACAGATGGCCATCCAGCCTCTGCTTAAAAACCTCCAAAGAAGGAGACTCCACTACACTCCGAGGCAGCCCATTCCACTGCCGGACAGCTCTGACCGTCAGGAAGTTCTTCCTGAGGTTCAGGTGGAATCTCCTTTCCTGCAGCTTGAATCCATTGCTCCTTGTCCTGGTCTCTGGAACAGCAGAAAACAAGCCCACTCCCTCCTCTACATGGCATCCCTTCAAATATTTAAACATGGCTATCATGTCCCCTCTTAATGGTAAAGTCTTCTTGGACTGTATCATTTTGAGTCCCTCCCCTCATATGTGAATGCATTCCCAAGAGGAAGGGGGAAAATCCCTACATATAAAAAATGAACTTGTCAGAAGAGTGTTTTATGGAAGAGGGCCCCCACCCTCAGTCCAATTTCACCCACATCCTGAAATGGCACACTCCAAGTAGTGCCACAACAGCAAACCACACTGATGGGATAAACCATTTTTCTTTCTTCCTCCCAGCCGGTCCTCTCATCTTTTTTTTTTTTGAATAATTTTATTAAAGTTTCAGCAAATAGAACAATCTATTATCTCTGCAATGTTTACATGCAATGTTACTTCTTCTTCCTTTCCTTTCTGGATTACAATTATTAATATTTCCTCTATTTGTTATACCGCGTATCACAATAAAATGTTAGTAGTCAAACTTAATTCGTTAGTTCCTGCTATATTTCCCTACTTTACTTGTTACATGATATTTCTATGATTATTACCCTGTATAGTAATTAATATCATGAATTATGCATTGCTTTCTGTCTACACCCAACCCAAATCCGTAACAATCTTCGTGCTTCATCTCCACCTCTTCTCAGAATCTACCATTTCCCCTTTCTCCATTTTGCCCCCAGGCCTCTTTGAACCCGGAGACTTGAAGTACGAGCTGAGTCGCAACAATGAGACTGACCCATCATTGACTGAGATGACGGAAGCAGCTATCAAACTGCTCAGCCGCAACCCCAAGGGTTTCTACCTTTTTGTTGAAGATAAGTTGGGTTGGAGAACTCTTAGATATAGCTGAGTTTGCAAGGTTGAAGCCCCAGGGTTTTTGGATTGGGAAGCACTGACCATTTCACTCGATCTCCTCCACATTCCTCTGAGTTTAGCTGCTTTTCCCATGGTATTTGGATGGGAAACTGATTTTCTCATGTTATGCGCTATCCCTATGGTAAACCAAAGTACTTCCACATGGCTTGGTTTTGAGCGATCAAGAGCCATTAACTTTATACAACACTTGCTCTCGATGGAGCTGAAAACAGCTGGAATTTATTTTTGAAAATATAAATCACCTGCACTTTTGGAATCTGCTTTTTTGGCGGGGGGGGGGTATTGCTATACAGGAGGGAGTGCAGACCCCATGACACATTTTTGTTATCCCTGAAGCCTCCAGGTGACATCCCCAAATGTATAACTTTCTGAATTATTTTTTGGGGGCAGGAAAAAAAATGCTCTCCAAGCCATCCAAACTGCTGCAAGAACTTGGTGGCGTGGGGCCTTTGCCCTCTCCACAACCCACTGAAAGGGTATAAAAATCAGCCATTCTTCAGCTGAATCCTTGAACCTGAAGTGGTGTGCCATTACTTCTGCTCACATTGAGAGTAATAGTGTCTTTTGTGGAGGAAATATGAGGGTGGGAGTGGGAGGATGGAAAGCGCTCTCATCTTTATAGTTACAGTTACCTGCCCGTGTGGCAAACATTAACATTAATTTGTTTTACATAGTTTTTAATTATTCCTTCCTTCTGTGTGTGCGCGTGCGTGCATATGCACACATATACAGGTTGAACCTCCCTTATCCGGAAATCCCAAAACCTGAAAAAACCAAAACATTTTGCTGCTAGCTGTCTGTTTCCACCTTCAAGGTGGCGGCCGCACTGCTCCTCCTTGTTCATCTCTCAGATCTGAGGAAAGTCGCAGCTGCCACCTCGACGGCAGAAGCAGACGGTTGGCAGCAAAAAGAGAGAGACTGAGGATATGTGAAAGGGTGAGAGGCATGGATTTGCACCGAGCGCTAGGCTAGGATTCCCGCCGTTTCACAGATCCTCAGTTGCTCTTCAGCCTTGTGTTTCATACACAACCCAAGCAGCAAATGAATGAGACATGAGGCTATTCCAAAAATGTGCTGTATTCCAAAATTAAAAAAAAAAAACCAGCCCAATACCAAACTATGGAACACTTCTGTCCCAAGCATTTCTGATAAAGGAGCTTGAACTGGATTTTAGATTGTATGCCTTTGGCAGGACCCACTGTTTTTGGTTGTTTTACTTACAAACTGCCATGTGCATTGATGGCACTATATAAATCTAAAATATAAAAGTCAAAGTTTGTTTGTCTGTGTCAGGCGAAGAACTCATGTGATTGGCTGCCTGAGAAGATTTTATGTAATCCTGGGGTTTGCAATGTAGGGAGGGGCCTTTATAATTCTCAGCCAGAGAGCTCTTGGGCCTCACTCAACTGTGTCTGTCTTGAATAGGCTGGTTGCTATGAAGACAAGGCGTAGCAGCAAGGAGGAGGGCAGTGTATTCCCTCAGGAACCCAACCTCTGTATGTTAATAACTCTGAATACAGATTGAATTGGGAAATATGGGGAAAAGTTACAGGTACTGGACAAGACAATCTGGGGAACTGGAGACACAAAGGATCTCAAATCTTTCTAACAGGTATTACCTATGAAAAAATAAAATCCTGGGCAATGCCAGGTATATACGCTGGTAAACAATAACAACAACTACTGCTACTTCTGGCTTGTATCCTGCTTGAGTGGACTGCTTTGACCCATCCCTCTTCAAGCAGCTCCCAAAATCTTTGAAAAAAATTTGGTGGGGGGAAATTAGAGAGTGTTGGGAGGGTGCAAAATGAGGAGAATTTGATTTTGGTGGGGACCCAGGAAACAGGGTCACAGAGAGACAGATGGTGAGAAGTCTTAGGCCATTTCTGCCCATTATAGTGCTATTTCACGCCCGTTATAGTGCTATTATTCCACTTTCAACATCCTATGGAATCCTGGGGTTTGCAGTTTGGGGGGGCGGGCTCAAAGGGTTAGGGTTGTGGCCTCAAAGGCCCCTCCCTGAACTGCAAGCCCCAGGATTCCATAGGATGTTGAAAGTGGAATAATAGCACTATAACAGGTGAGTGTGGAAATGGCCTTGGAAGGGAAGCCCGGCCAGTCAAAGGAGAGCTTATGGGGTTCTTGAGGCTCCCGCATTCTCTTCGTCTGAGCAGAAGAGGATCCAACTTGCCAAGCATCTAACATGGAACTTGTCCTTTTCTCTGCACGAGGGAAAATTGACCTGGGGCACCATGATGGCATCGCCAAACGGGCTCTGATCGAGGCTGTGGAGTTCGACGAGGCCATCCAGCGGGCGGGGGAGCTGACTGATGAAGATGAGACCCTGACTGTGGTGACAGCCGATCACTCCCATGTCTTCAGCTTTGGCGGCTACACGTTGAGGGGCAGCTCCATCTTCGGTAAAGGGTTGGCTTTGATTCGCACCGTGGGGGCAGCAGTGGTGATGTTGGTTTGGTTTCCCTGGAAACTTAGCTCACAAGAAGGCCATGAAAATGCAGTTGGTTTCCCTACAGTGCATCAGAACAGGGCTGCAAACCCGCAGCTACTCGTTCCAGAGAGTAGCAAGGACACATTGCCTTGAGGATACAGTCTCATGGACTGTGTAGAGTACAGGCCATGCTTCAGAGGATTAAATATCAGCTACACGTAGGTTAAGTTCCTGGCATCTCTATGTGGATTCAACAGGGAGAAATGTAAGGTGCTACATTGAGGCAGAAAAAAAGAAATGCACAGATATAGGATGGTTGAAAGCCAACTTGACCACAGCACGTGTGAAAAGGATCTAGAAGGCTTAGTAGAGCACAAGCTGAACGTGAGTCAACAGCGTGATACGGCAGCTTAAAATAAACAATGTGATTCTGGGCTACATCAATAGATGTATAGCAGTGGTGTCCAACGTTTGGTCCTCCAGGTGTTTGGGACTTCAACTCCCAGAAACTCTAGCTGCTTGGTTAACAGTCAGGAACTCTGGGAGCTGAAGCCCAAAACAGCTGGAGGACCAAACGT
The DNA here is from genome assembly GCA_030412105.1 of Cyclura pinguis. Lineage (NCBI taxonomy): Eukaryota > Metazoa > Chordata > Lepidosauria > Squamata > Iguanidae > Cyclura > Cyclura pinguis. Next base: position 7,028,897 of record CM059601.1, read on the forward strand.
TGGACACCACTGGCGTATAATGTCTAAGGTTGAGGGAAATAGTTGTTATGTTGTTGCTGTGTGCCTTGAAGTAATTTCTGACTTATGGTGACTCTAAGGCAAACCTATCATGGGGTTTGCTGGGGCTGAGAGTGTGTGATGTGAGCAGGGTCACCCAGTGGGTGAGTGGGGAATTTAACCCTGTCTCCAGGGTCCCAATGCTCAAACCACTACACCACGGAATAGTCCCGCTCTATTCTGCTTTGGTCAGACCTCATGGTAATACAGTGTCCAGTTCTGGGCACTGCAATTCAAGGAGGATATTGGCTAGCTGGAACATGCTCAGAGGGAGGTGACCAAAATGGTCAAAGGGCTGGAAACCATCCCCTATGAGGAGCAGCTTAGGGAGCTGGGTATGTCCCTGTTTGGAGAAGAGAAGGTTAAGAGATAACATGATATCCATGTTTAAGTATTTGAAGGGATGTCATCCGGAGGATGGATCAAGCTTGTTCTGTGCTGCACCAGAGACTAGGACATGGAGCAGTGGCTTCAAACTACAGGAAAAGAAATTCCACCTATAACATGTGGAATAAATTCCTGACAGTAAAAGCAGCTTGGCAGTAAAATACACTGCCTCAGAGTGTGGGGTCTTCTCCTTTTGAGGTTTCTAAGCAGAGACTAGATGGTCATCTGTCGGGAGTGCTTTGATGGTATATTCCTGCATGACAGAATGGGGTTGGAATGCTGGCCCCCGTGGTCTCTTCCAGCTCTAGGATTCTAGGATTCTATTCTATGATTCCATGAAAAGGATTTGGTGCAGCACAGCTCTGCTGGAAATTTTGGCCTGCTGCTGATATCCAGAGGAAATGTTACTGGGGCAGATGGACCAGTGGTCTGACTAAACATCAATTAATTTCATGTTTACCTCTATACAGGGGAAGGAGAATCTCTGGCCTACAGGCTAAATTCAAATTGTTAGGGGTCCACATCTAACCTGCAAAGATCTCTTACTGTTGTGTTTGCTCAGTGATGACAGATAACATACAAGAAGTGATTTAAAGCTTGGGAAAGTATAACAGGCAAGTAAGTTCTGGTTTGCAGTTTGAGAAGCCTTTGTACAGAATGGAAACTATTTTTGCAGCCCAAGAAATCAGTTCATGGAACTGTGCTTTGGATTGCAGCCCAAAAAAACTGTTGCATGGAACTGGGTTCTGTTCTACAGTCCCTAAAACTACTGCATGGAAAAAGTCTGGTTTGCAGCCGTAGATGCTGAAGCATGGAGCTAAACTCCAATTTGCAGTCTGAGGATGTGTTGAACTACACCTTGTCTTGAGTAGCCATGGATAGGACTGAGCTATGCCTTCTGTGCTTGGGGGGAATTTTTTCCCCCCAAATTGTGAAGATTTTGATCCCACCCATTCTGTTTCGGGACCACCCACAGGTGCTGGAATGTGCCCTTCCACCACAGTCCTTTTCCAAATTAGAATTTGGGTCCTTGGGCAAACCCCCTAAACAAACATATTCCCCAAACTTTGGCTTACCCATTTTCTTCTTTTTGTCCCCAGGCTTAGCCCCTGAACTAGCAGTAGACAACAAGACATATACATCCATTGTGTATGGGAATGGGCCAGGCTACCAGATCACCAGCCAGGGACGTCCCAATGTGGATGCAGAAGACAGTGGTAAGAAGGGTTGCTTTCACTGGTGATGTGGCTGTTATGGATGAAATAGGGTTGACAGGTGTGCCTTATTATGAGGGATATTTTCCCTATTAAATAAAGGTTATTAACCTTATTTCAGGGCTGGAAATCTCCTCCCTTATAGGAATTGCAGGTATCCCTTGTTATAAGAGACATCTCCTATTGGAAGGCCAGAAAGCTTTTCCTTGTGTATAAACTGAACAAGAGCCAAAGCAGACAAACCAAAAACCAGACAGAGGAATTTCCCTTGGTAGCCCTTCAAAAAGAAGGTGGTTCTGCTTTGCTTTGAGTCCTCTTTTGGAGAAAAGCAGGGTAGAAATAAAGATTAATAATAATAATAATAATAATAATAATAATAATAATAATAATATAATTCTCCTGTGACTCACCAGCTTCTCTGCTTTCCTTATCTCCAATCAGTGACAGTGATGAGTGAGGCAGGACAGCAAAATCCCTTATTTCCAATTGGTGATTGGAGATAAGGGACTTTCCGTCACTACCACCGTCCCTGCTCCAATGAAGCTTTCGAAAAGTTTTCATCAGTTCCAGCAGAGGTGTTTTACTTTGGTGCAATGGGAAAGGCTAACTTTTGGGGAGGGCTAACCCTTGCAACCCTCTGAAAAAAACCCAAAACACCATACTCCCACTGGAACCAGGATTTTGAAAAGGCTCTGGATTGCGGAGGGGTAGTGTGAAAGTCTCTCTCTGTATAGCAATCCCATATTGAGGGACAGCTGGCCCCTTTAAGAGTGTGACCCCATCCACTGCTGGCATGTGAGCCCTAAAGTGCTTGCCCAGAACCAAGGATTTACTTCCCATTCCTGATATATGACACAGACGAGAAAAATTCTCTGTGTGTATGCATATATGTGTATGTGTGCATAAGAAACTAGAGCTCCCAGAATATTCCAACCCGTATGGCCAGTTTTCATCCAGAAGAGCAAATTCTGCATATGGTGCCACACATATTCCAGCCAACATAAAAATGGGCACAAGAGTGGCATGAGATGATTTGAGCTGGTTGGCAGACATTTGAACTTTGTCCCAATCCAAAACCAGAAAATTCCCTGAGTAAGATCAAGCAGGAAGCTGTGTGTGACCTCTAGCTGCTGACTACATTTTTAAGATGAGGCCTGTCTGATACATTTTGAGGATTGTGGCATTTCAAAGAGAAGAGCAGTATTGGGGAGGAGTGGGAACCACTCAGCTTGGGGACAGGATTAAAAGAAAGAAGCAAAGATATTGGTTGGAATCTGGGGAGGATATTGCAACATGAAAAGCATGTAGGGATTGGCAGTGGCAACTGAAAACTCTGATATCAATGGAGCAGTGAATCCACTATAGGATTTAGTCTGAAGGAAGTTATCTAAGGGATTGAACCTAATTGAGGCTTTAACACCTTGGACAGCTCCTTTAAAGTTTGGATTTAAAATCCAGTGTTGCATTCAGGGCTGCACCAATATTAGACTTGCCAGCTACCACTAAGGTTTCCAGATCTCAGGGCCTGGCTCTGAGTCCCCAGTTTTTGTGGGCCATCTCTAGCTGGGAGATGAAGGTGCAAATTCTCCAGTTTGGGGGGACTCAGCTCCAGAAAAGGGCTTTGTGCAATCTCCAGTTCAGCTAGGAAGAGCAGCAGCTTGCTACAGTTTGCAAGGCCTAATTCCCTTCTGGTTGCAACTTGCAAAGAGTCTCAAGGAGGTCTCTGTATTTCCTTTGTCAGCTTCCTCCTTCCTTCCCAGTCATTGTGGTAGCAGAGCTCACTGTTCTGCTGTGCACCTGTCTTCAGGCTAGAAGCAAGTAGACTAGATTAATGCCCCTTATTTTTGTCTCCCTATGTAAGTGAAAAGGAATAACCCTCTCATTTCACCTTGACCTGGGAGCAGCCCCTTTAGCTAAGGTTTCCATCTTAATTTCCAAACGGGAAAATATGGTCTCTCTTTTCCTGCATGGGTGTTTGAATGCCAAGTTGTGGTGGATACTTAATGTGTAATACTGAATGAATTATCAGAGGCTGTCTCTTGGTCTCAGGTTCTGGCCCAGAAACCTCACGACCTGAGATGGTCCTGGACTGGCAAGCGTAGCTGGCCGCTGAGGATTGGGTGCCACTGGGAAGATGTGTGGCAGAGCTTGCCACATAGTTCAGGCTGGGTTGGATTGGGTGCACAGAGAGAACCTGGAACGTGGTATCACTGGCGGGGGGGAAGCTGCCTGGAATGACTCCATGTGCCCCTCTTGTACCTCTTCTCTTTTACTAGAGGGCAACAACTACCACCAGCAAGCGGCTGTTCCCCTGGACTCGGAGACCCACGGTGGTGAAGATGTGGCCATAATGGCCAAAGGCCCAATGGCTCATCTTTTCCATGGGGTGCAGGAGCAGACATACATTGCCCATGTCATGGCATATGCTGCCTGTGTGGAACCATACGAGGATTGCGGCCTGGCCCGTTTAAACTCTGCCAGCCCTGCCAAGCCCATGTCCGTGGTTCTTCTCCTTGTTTCCTTGCTCCTTTTGGGCTGTTAGCTCTCCTCTGAACAATGTGGGGCCCATCGCACATCTCCTTCTTCTGTCATAGTTCTTCCCTCTCCAACACCACATGAAGTATTGCTTCAGCCTGAGCTTTTCCTTCAAAGCCAAAGCTACACAGCCTCCTTCTTGTTGCAAGACATCCTGGAAAAATGGCTTCTACCTTGTTTTCACACCGAGAAGCTTTCTCTTAAGTGCTGCATCAGGACTGTAGGGGAGCACAGAGAAGCATTTTGATGGCCGGCCTCTAGAATCATAGAATCATAGAAATGTAGAGTTGGAAGAGACCGCACGGGCCATCCAGTCCAACCCCCTATCATGCAGGAATACGCTCAAAGCACTCCCGACAGATGGCCATCCAGCCTCTGCTTAAAAACCTCCAAGGAAGGAGACTCCACTACACTCCAAGGCAGCAGATTCCACTGCCGGACAGCCCTGACTGTCAGGAAGTTCTTCCTGAGGTTCAGGTGGAATCTCCTTTCCTGCAGCTTGAATCCATTGCTCTTTGTCCTGGTCTCTGGAGAGGCAGAAAACAAGCCCTCTCCCTCCTCTAACATTTGAGATTCACTTCCTGTGGAAACTCACCAGCGCCTGAGCATTTCCTGGAAGCAATGCAAGACATTTTAAATCAAAGGCTTTCGATGACTGGGAACAGAGTAGCAGGGCCACCCGGCTGGCCTGCACCCTGAGCCCTTGGGGAAGGAGTACTTAAAGATGTTCAATGAATGAATTCCACCCGTTTGCCCATGCAGACAAAACAGTGCTGGCCTTTTAATTCACTATAATCAGCGGCAGAAGAATACAATGCAACAATTTCTGTACAAAGAGCTACCTAAGCTGTGCTGCCCAGACGGTGCCACCTGTTAGCCAGGAGACAGGACAGGGAGCAAGACGGCACAAATCTCAGCGGGCCTTTATTCGTCTTCCAGAGTGGCCCTATCCTGCTCTTTGGCACCAGCTCGTGGGAAGGAGGTTCAGAGGGTGGCAGTGTGCCGGGAAGGGGGAGCAGAAGGCTCTCAACCGCCCCCCATCTCACCACAGCTGACCCACACCAGCAGTACTGCCTCTGCCCATCACAGACGAAGCCTAGATCCATCTTTCTGGAGCCAAGGAAAATTAAGGGATGTTTCAGGAAGAAGAAGACAGATCCTAGAAACTGGAAATACAGTCAGCCCTCCACATTTGTGGGTTTCACTTTTGCGGATTTGATTACTCACGGGTGGTTTTTGGTCACCTCTGCCGCCTCTCTGTGCCATTTTTAATAGGGGCTGCAAGCCTCGTAAGAGTGAGAAACTGCAAACGAGGCTTGTAAGCCTGTCTTAAAAATGGTATGGGGCAGTAAGCCTCACCAGCCACCCACTTCTGCCTTGTGAAGGAACCCTGATGCCTCAAAGGACTCCAAGTTGGGTCGGACGTGGTGATCATACTTTTTGTGTGTGTTAAATATGGTTTGGGAGGGCCTAGAGTGCTTCCCGTGTTTTCCACCTTCACAGGGGTCCTGTGCCCCTAACCTTAGCGAATGTGGAGGGATGACTGTACTGAGCTTGGAGGGGATTTGTCCGACATAATTGTCTTTGTCTGTGGCTGTCAAAACTCTGCCATCTTCTACGGCTGCCTGAAGACACAAGCCTTAAATGTCCAACTCTGTCTCTGTGGCAACAGCCAGCCTGCTTTGGCAATAGGTTTCCCTGGGCGGGAGAGCCCACGCAGGGCTGTTCCTTCCGAAACCAACAGCACGGTGTGCCCAGTGGTCTGAGCGGAGGAGGATGGCTGGCAGTGCCCCACTTCCCAAAGGAGCCGGCCCCCAAAAAATCCAGAAATCCGTCTTGGAAATAAGCTGTTAGTCTGCAGACAAGGCCCAGGAATGACAGAGTTGGGGGGCAAGGGATATATTCTAGTGGGGGTCAGAGATCTAGCGGTCTCTGGTCCGGTTTGCAGCCCATTACCATGAGAAGCTAAATTGTAGACCATGTTTGAGGATATTTAAGGAAATATCTCTCCCTGCATCAGTGTCCCTATTGTCCGAATCTTGGGAATCTTCTGGAGTCAAAGAGGAGGTGAGACAGAGGAGAACAAGAAACATTCTGAACTGCGAGTAACTGGCCCCGGCTGTTCTCTTAGCATAGAGAGGAAGTGTGCTAGTTCGGTTGAAATAGTACTACACAGAGCTGGGAAAAATCAGAGAAAATGACTAAGGCGTTAGCATTAAATGTGGCTTTAAACATTTAGAATACATTAATGTTGGTTGTAATTTGAAGCTGTGTGCTGTATCTGTAATAAGTTACTAATCCATTATTTTCAAGTCGTTTTTAAAAACTGAAAAAGCCAAAGAATGGTCCAGTAATTCCCAAAAGGGGGTTGAAATAATAAATAAAGGTTGCTGTACCAAAAGATGTGACATTAACACTGAAACACACACAAAAAAAGAATGCAAGTATGCCCTTGATACCTAAGAAATTATAGGTATACCTCAGTAAGCAAAGTAGGTATGTTCCTGGGCATTACTTCTTTAACAGAAGATATGGTACCAGGGCAGAAATAGAATATAAAGAATAGGGATATGATCCTACATCACAAAAGAGAAGAGCACTTTGATATGTTTCAGCAAACTTTTTATCCAAAACTAGCAATATACACGTGACAAATGAAACAACTGGGTCTGGTAAGCCATGCAGAAGCAGACAAAAACATTTTGAACCATCCGGGGACCACTTGGAGGTTTCTTCCAAATGGCATCCAGGGAAGCTTGTTCTTTTTTCTTTTACCAACGTCCACTTTTCTTATGATTTCTGATTTGGTGGCCAAGCCTCTAGATCTATGCTTCGCTATCATGCTGGGAGGTAGCTGGTGAGGCAGGCGTCTCTGCTGCTCCCTCTTCTGTCTGTTCAAAAATGTTCAATAAGGGATTCTAGAGGCAGCTGCTGTTTACCTTGCCTATTGTAGGCAGACACACACATGGCAAGAGGAGGATCAGCTAGAACAGAAAGCCATTCTTTCGCAGCTCAAGCCTTGCTGTATTGTTTACTGCAGACAGGATGCTTCAACCTGACACCAAAGGTCTGCATTTGTCCCTCCCTCTTTCATTGTTCTCCCAATGCTGATGCTGCTAAGACAATTCCAGTTAGACAGAGGACGTGGAGGAAAAGGGAGAGATACAGTGGTCCCTCCACTTTCAGGAGGGTTGGGGACACATAACGCCCCCCACCCACCCAAGGGAGCATTCCCCTATACCCTTCCAGGCATCACCCCTTATATTCTCTTCCTTTTTGCCAGGGCAATTGTGTTCTCCTTCTCTGCACCAGGGCAGAAGGCAAGCAAATGGGAGGGGGCAGCCCCACAGGTGGAGAAGGTGTGCACTTGCTTACCAGGGTGCAGAGAAGGAAGGCAGGGCACCCAGGCAAAAAGCAAGGGAATGGAGGAGAGAGGTATGTGTATAAGAGCTCTTCCCCTTCCATTCACTTGCCGTTTGCCCAGGTGTGGAGAAAGAAGGCCCAGACAAACAGCAAGCAGATGGAAGGGGAAAATGGGGGTAAGGAAAGTGGGCACCCTGTGAATAATCAAATTTGCGAAGGTCAAACCTGTGAATGTGGATGGAGGACTGTAAAAAGACTTTGGCCTCAAGGCCCCTCCCTGAACTGCAAACCCCAGGATTCCATAGGATGTTGAAAGTGGAACAATAGCACTGTAACAGTCTAGTGCAGAAATGGCCTTCGTAAAAAGCAGCTTCTTTGTCAGAAGCTTTGTTAACTGAGGTATTCTTGTAATGCTTTACCGGAAATGACATTACATAGAAGGTGTTATTTCCAAACTCTTGCACTATGAGACACAGAGAAATTTGTGCTTCCCTTTGCAATATGTTCTCTCACGAATTATCACATCCAGAGTTTACTGTGCACAGGCAGAAGAGATGAAACAGCTGACGGGAGGGACAAAGCGTTGAAATCATCAGGGACATTAATCCCAAGGACAGCGAGAACCTCTGCTACCAGTAGGATTTTGAAACCTTAAATACATTCAATTTGCACATACATATACTGCCTGTAACAGGGGATCATTCATGATTTTTGCTGTGAGAAAGGCCAGAAAAAAAAATATAAAACTTTGACATGAATTGCTATATTTATCAACTGCTTGGCGAGCTGGTAGTCTATCAGGGTAACAATAATACAAAAAACAATCAAAACACTGAGAGGATAATATTGCTAGCACCAACCCCAAACTCACAAAACAGCCAGCAAGCTTTTGATGGATTCCTGCTTCATGCTGGATGTTATGTTAAATAAAAATTGCAAAAGGCTTCTCTGTGTGTGTGTGTGTCTGTGTTTTGGGGGATGGTAGGAAAGCACCAATATGAAATCATGGTTTGCAGAGAAGTTTTTTTAAAAAAGTAATTTCAGAATTAGGATAGAAATGTTTGTTTCTTGATTCATGAGATAACGTATGAGGGAGAGATTCTGATATGTGTGTATGGCAGGGCCTGTTTTACACCTTAGCAATAGATTCAGAAAACAGTGCTTGAGTCCCGTCTGCAGTATCTGTCTGTGTGTCTGTCCGTCCGTCCGTCCCTGATGACAGGGCCAACTTGGAGGGACAGATACAGTTTCCTCCCTTGCTCTTTGTCTGGCCAGTGGGCAAGAAGTAAGAGTAATGGCACGTCCAGTGGGTACTTTATGACACGCTGTGTGGGGAAGCTTGAGGTCGTGGGGACAGCAGGTGGACATTTCACCAGACGGAGCATTTGTGAGCTGGATTCATGGGTGAGTTCTTAGGACAATGAAAGACCCTTCCAAACTCCTCAAATTGGGAGACGCTTCCCAGGACCCTGCAGTCAGTGAAAGAGAGAGAGAGAGAGAGAGAGAGAGAGAGAGAGAGAGAGAGGACTAGCAAAATGGTTGTGAGCAATGTCAGACAAGGTTCATTTTTGTAAAACTAGAAACACTCTGGCCTGAATCCTCTTGTTACTCTTAAGTAAAGTCGGCCCATTTAATCAACAGAGTGTACTTCCAATGGTTTTGCTCTAGTTCGGACTATCAAACAGGATTGAAGCCCTTTTGTTGAGACAAGAGCTTTGAAAAGTTACGTTTTTGGACTACCAGTCTCCCCCAGCCAGCCGCATCATGTAGCTACAGGGGAAAAAGTACATTTGGGCCTCCACATTCGCTAGGATTAGGTGCACAGGACCCTCACAAAAGTGGAAAAATTGCAAATAACAAAATGTGCGTGGGTGTTTGTGCAAAGCAGGCCAAGGCGTGGTGGTGCAAGCGGGCAGCCAGGATCCAAACCAGAAGAGGGAAAGGAGGTTGGGTCAGCACAGTGGCCCTATACTTTCTCTGTCACACTCATCTCTTTCCTTGGATATGTGTGGGGGGCATTGGGAAGGGGTTTGTGTGCTGAGAACTTGGGCTGGGATCCATCTTTAGCTGGCCAGGCAGTGGCTGGTGGAGGAGGAGGAGGACCAGAGGTGGGTTTTTAAAGGTCTGCATAGCCTGAATGGAACTGCTGAGAGGGAAGGTTCCATTGGAAAAGAGGCATTTGAGGTGGGGGAGGCAGGGTTTGAAGAAATTTGCAAACAACCAAATCCGTGAAAGGCAAACCTGCAAATGTGGAGGGCTGACTGTACTTTTCCAGACCCTGCATTAGACTGTACTTTTCCAGGCCCTGCATTAGACTGTACTTTTCCAGGCCCTGCATTATGTGGACGCTGGGTGCAAATACTTGGTGATGAGAGAGGAAGCACTTTGTACATGCTCAAATGTACTTTGCTTCCCTCATTTTTCTCATGCCACATGGCAAGCTGTCAGGAGGCATAGTTCCTGTCATATGTTGGTCTGATGGATGTATATTGAAATAGTGTATGGTAGTCAGTGTAGATGCAATACCATAGAGTTAAGCCAAGGTGCTACAAAGTAGTGAGTGCTAATTGATGATTGCAACAATGTATCCAGTTGGAGTTTCCCTGTGTATTACAAAGTATCAATGAGTTAATTGCTCTATTGCCTATTGCTACAATGTATCCAATGAGGGGGAGAAAATCAGAGGGAGTGAAAATGAAAATGTCAAGAAGCATTTTGGAAATTTGAAGTGCCTAAGATAAGAGGCAAGAAATGTGTTCTTGCATCAAGGATGAACAGAGGGGGAAACAAATGCAGGTCTGAGGACTGTCTAAACATGTGGGGTGATGGTGAATTTATGATCCATTCCAATCACAGCTTTGTACACCTAAAATGCGTATGTATACAGTAGAGTCTCGATTATCCGTCCTTCGGTTATCCGACATTCCGGATTATCCGACGTCGTGGCTGCTTGGGGGCATGGCTGTAGGCATTTCCGCGCCCCCAGACACGCCCCCAAACATGGCGGCCGCGACGGGCAAGGAGAGAAGGGCGAGTGAAGCCTCGCCCCAAAACACGGCCCCAAGCACAGCGGCAGCGAGCAGGGCGAGTACCTCCAGGCCCTCTTTACATTTTCATTTGCAATTCATAGTGATTTCAAGCCTTTTCTTAGACCCTCCGGATTATCCGACATTTTCGGCTATCCGACTATCAGCCCACCTGTTTATGTCGGATAATCGAGACTCTACTGTATGTATAAAAAAACTGAGCACTCCATGTATGCTTTAGTTTCAGCATCTTTGGAAGAAGTCTGCTGCATTACTTGCTTTGCTACAAATAAACATTACTGGCTACGTCAGAGTGAAGTCCCTGGTCTGCGAGTTATCCAGGGTATGACAGCAGCCCCTTGACTAGAGTGAGTTCAGCGGAACTGCTACTGATTCCAGCTCTTGGCAGCTCCAAAGAACCTCCCGGCAGCTTTTGGGGAATAATGTATTCCATTTGGTCCTTCACACCCTTGACAGCCTTCCTCAACTTGGTGTCCTCCAACTGCACAGGATTACAAACTCCCACCGTCCTCATCCGATATGGCTGTGCCGTCTAGGGATGATAGGCATTGTCATCCAAGACATCTGGCAAGTGTTAACTTGGGGGAAGGCTAATGTACACCATGGAAAACCACTTTTCTCACTAAACTATCAACTTGCCTAGGGGCACCAGCCTAAAGATGGTGCAGGCTCTAGAGATTTGGAAGCCACTCCCACCGCAGTACTCTCTAGAGGATGTACTAATTGTTGCCCTGATGTGTGTGTGTGTGTGTGTGTCTGTTTAAGCAGGTATGTTTTACTCTGGTTTTAATTTTTTTAACAATTTGATCTTATTTCAACTTTTGCTATCTTGTAGATTTTTAACTCTGTCTTCTTCAGTTGTTGCAAACTGCTCAGAATCCCAATCTAGAACAAAGCTGGGATAGAAATAAGTATATAATACCAATGCAGATTGAATATCCCCTATCCGAAAATCCAAAATGCCCCAAAATCCTAAACTGTTTGAAAAATGGAACGCAGTCTTCTTCCTTTGCAGAATATGGGGGAATTACGGAGGCTTACTTGGGACTGTGTGTGTGCACACTGCTTCCAAAGTCTCTCAATTGGCTTGGCACCTTTTTTCTCTCACTATACTGTACCTCCTAGCAGTTGACCATTTTCTCCCTGAAGGTGAGACAATTTGTCAGCATTCTTTACCTCCATAAGGCAGACTCAGATGAGCACTTCACACCACTGATCTTAGATGTCATGAAAGGGCAGCCAATTATTCAGTTACTCTGTTTTTATTTCAGTTTTTACTGCCAGGAATAAGAAAGGACGCTTGTGTAATTTTCTACCTCACCAGCTAAAATATCTGGGATAGCTTTGGGTGCTGAGCAACTTATTTTGGTTAAAGTGATCTTGCTTCTCCCTCTCAGGCAGCAAAACATCTTGGGATGTCTGCAGTGATGTGGCATATGAGAGTGGGTCTTTGTTCTTTTACCCCAAAGACACCACGTTTAAGACCATTTCCGCACTAGACTGTTATAGCACTATTATTCTGCTTTCAACATCCTATGGAATCTTGGGGTTTGCAGTTTAAAGAAGGGCCTCAAAGGCCCCTCCAGCTGCATAGCTTGGAGTGCGGTGGGGGGCAGAGGCAAGGGGGCCCTGGAGAGTCAGGGGGCATGGCCATGTCATACAGGGGGCGTGGCTTTGTTGCACAGGGGGTGTGGCCATGTTGCATGGGGTGCCCCCCCAAAATTGCCACCCGGGGCAGACCGGTCTCATGCCCTCCCCTGTCCATATGCCAGTGGGACCCCCCCCTAAACTGCAAACCCCAGGATTCCATAGGATGTTGAAAGTGGAATAACAGCACTATAACAGGCTAGTGTGGAAATGGCCTAAGTTTCATCAGTAAATTACACCTGCAGCCCCGTACTTCCTACCCCTCCGCCTGTACATCCCTTACATACCGGTAGTGTTCGGGGGCGTGTTTGTCCGTCAGCACCTGCAAGTAGATGGATTGTGAGCGTCGCTTGATGCACCAGTTCTGCAAGGAGAAGACAGGAGAACTGCAGAAAGGGGGGAGGATCCAGCAGGCAGTGAGAAGTGAGTGACTGATCCCTAGCTATGTTTGTTCCTTGAGCCTAAACATCTCGGATCCACAGCCTGTGTGGATCCTTGACATTTTACCACAGTGCTGCTCACGGCTTGGAATTGGGGTGTGACGTGACAACAGTACTAACACCAGGTTATGCTGAAAGTTATATACATTTTGCAGGCTTGTCTAAAGGTGTTTCATGGACTAGGGATGTAAATCCTCAACTAGTTTGTCCTTACATGAAAGGACAAACAATTTCCCAAGTATTTTCTCTACCATGAGAAAGAAAATGACATTTCTGTGTAATCTCTCTCAATTCTCAATTCCCAAAGTGTTCCAGGGAGTTACATGGCACAGAAGAATGTGTTTTTTTTTCCCAAGGAAAAAACTCTGTAAGAACACATTATTTCAAATGTATTCTCACTGATTGGTGATATTACAAGAGTTTGTAATATCTTTTTTTTTTTTTGGCCAAAAGTCTGTTTGCCAAAAAAACCCCCCAAAAAACAAAAACAAAAAACCAAACCTTGAGTCCTGTACAAAACAATCTATGTTGGAATCCACAACAACTCTTTCTGCAATCTCAGTAAATTCAGTGGTACATGGATGGCACTGATGATGAGTTCATACACCATCCAAGGAGGCTTCACATGCAACAGCTACCTGAGCAACTCCACAGCAACTATGAACTGAATGTTATACCATGGCCAAAAACCCCCAGCAGGTGTAAGGGAAGTTGTGTGTTTGCAAAATACCACAGGATTCCAGCTATTGCATTTCATGCTCCAAACATTGTGGCCAGAATCCTACTTGTGACATACGCAGGCATTATACTTCTTGTTTTTTAAACTTACTGTGCAAGGAGGCATCCTGCATGTCCATCACACAACAATCCTGTGGGCATGCAACCTACCTTTTTACCACCAGGGTACCCACTGCAGCCATTCAGTGTCTCTGTGTATCCCTGTATCTGGACGCACAAAGATGACTGCATCTTCCTGGACATCCTAGTCATCCTCCAGAGGCCTGGAAGGATGATATTTTCTTTGTGCATCCAGTGGCAGGAACACTCACGGCCGCTGTCTGGCTGTTTCTGCCCGCCCTTGGCCACTAAATGGCCATGGGGGAGCATCCCTGGTGGAGTGGGGGTAGGTGGTATGTACAGGGAGGGGGAGAGGCAGTGGAACTGCACGTCCCTTTATGCTCTACATTGTAGGATCCTGGCCTGCCTTCTGCAGCCAATACAAAATATTTTTGCACAAAACTGCTGAATTTTGTACAATATGCAATGATTTATGTGAAAAAGATTTTTGTTTTTTTTGCAAAAATGTTTGAAAATACCAAAAAAAAAAAAATAAAAATGGATAAACTTTTTCTGGACATGTTAACATGTCAAGATACCATGATTCAACCAAGAATGGCAAAACCTACAAATATTCTTTTGGTCCTTACTCTTTGGGTCTGTTCAAAATGAATAGGAAGTTGAACAAAGAAGGCTTTATTCCATTTCTTCTCACTGATGAAACAAATACGAAGCTATCGTGCCAGATGCCAAAATGTGTTGCTTTAAGCCAAACCTCCCAATCTGCAGTCATGTATTGGACTACTGTCTCCATCCCCACCATCCAGCCAGCAATGCCATTGCTGAATGGAAACCATGGAGACTGTATTTAATTTCAGATGGCCACAGGTTGGGTATGGCTATTCATAGAATCATAGAATTGGAAGAGAACCCAGGGGCCATCCAGTCCGACCCCCCTGCCAAGCAGGAACACACATCAAAGCATTCCCAACAGATGGCCGTCCAGCCTCTGCTTAAAAACCTCCAAAGAAGGAGGGTCTACCACATTCCACTGAGGCAGCATATTCCACTGCCGGACAGCCCTGACTGTCAGGAAGTTCTTCCTGAGGTTCAGGTGGAATCTCCTTTCCTGCAGCTTGAAGCCATTGCTCCTTGTCCTAGTCTCTGGAGCAGTGGAAAACAAGCCCACTCCGTCCTCAACATGACATCTCCTCAAATATTTAAACATGGCTATCATGTCCCCTCTTAACCTTCTCTTCCGCAGACTAAACATTCCCAGCTCCCTAAGCCATTCCTCATAGGGCTCCATGACTCATAGGGCTTCCAGACTCTTCACCATTTTGATTGTCCTCTTCTGGATACGCTCCAGCTTGTTGATATCCTTCTTGAATTGAGGTGCCCAGAACTGGACACAGTATTGCAAATGAGGCCTAACCAATGCAGAATACAGTGGTACCATTACCTCCCTCAATCTAGACACCATACTCCTATTGATGCAGCCGAGAATTGCGTTGGCTTTCTTGGCTGCCACATCACACTGCTGACTCGTATTCAGCTTGTGGTCCATCAAGACTCCTAGATCCCTTTCACATGTACTGCTATCCACCCATGTGTCCCCCATCCTATATTTGTGCATTCCATTTTTTTCTGCCTAAGTGCAGGACCCTTATGTTTCTTAGATTATTCTTAAATTAGAGATCCAGCAAGGTGTGGTGGTTTGAGCATTGAACTCTGGAGACCAGGGTTCCATTACCTGTTTGGCCATGGAAACTCACTGGGTGACCTTGAGCACATTGCACACTCTCAGACCCAGAAAACCCTCTGACAGCTTCACCTTAGGGTCACCATAAATCAGAAACAACTTGAAGGCACACAACAACACATTTCAAATGCAACAAGTTGAGAGGTGAAATGATAGCCATGTTTAAATATTTGAAAGGATGCCATATGGATGAAAAAGCCAGTGTGGTGTGGTGATCAGAGTTTTGGACTATGATTCTGTTGACCAGAGCTTGATTTCCCGCTTGGCCATGGAAACCCACTGGGTGATGTTGGGTGTGTCACTCTCTCTCAGCCCCAGAAAACCCTATGATAGGTTTGCTTTAGGGTCACCACAAATCAGAAACAACTTGAGGGTACACAACCACAACTACTACTCATAAATTATCTAGTAAGATGAGAATGCTTTGGAGATATCTCACTTGTAAAGTGAGATATCTCCAGATTTACCCAGCTTTCTAAGTAGATCTACTAATCAAAAGGATACTTTCTCCTTTTTAATTTTTTTTTTAAGAAAAGAATAAATTTCTAATTAACTTAGAAAAATGGGTAAATTTAGCATGCAGAAGAAAAGAGTGATAGGTGACATGATATCCATCTTTAAATATCTGAAGGGATGTCACGTAGGAGGTGGAATGTACTTTTTCCTGCTTCTCCAGAGACTAGAATATCAATGATTTCAAATTATAAGAAAAGAGATTCTACCTAAAACGTTAGGAAGAGCTGTAGAATAGACTGCCTCAGAAGATGGTAGACTCACCAACTTGGGAGGTCTTTAAACAGAGGTTGGATGGGGCATCTTTCAGGAGTGCTATAATTATGTATTCCTGTGTTACTCCACTGGAAAAACCCTAGCCTGGGGTCTACAATTTTGATATCAAACATGATTCCATGTGCCTGAGAGGTCACCGAAACGAGCACGTAGGCAGGCACGGTCGAACGACTGAAAACCAGGTCAGACCAGTAAAATCCCTAGTCATGTAGCCCCAGGAGACCTCAAGGTATGTAAACCCCAATAAACAAAGGGTCCTCAGCCTCGAGACGCCGACTTGAGGGGATTAGATTGTCTGCCCCAAGTTGAGCAAATATCTGACTCAGCGAGGACCATTTACATGAAGTCACAAACAAACACAGTTGAAGACCCTGATACTTTGGCAACACCTTGCAATCCCATCACACAAAGGAAATTACAATTGTGGAGTTTCGTTATTGCTCCAATACCCATTGTTCTCCCCGGGAAAGGATTAGTCCTCCAGGTACTTTTTTCCCTACAAATAGTCCCGGTTTTTGAGTGTTTCTTTGGATCGCTCCCGGTCTTCCCAGCAGACCGTCGCTCCGTCCTTTGAGTAATCCCCTCAGCCCTCCTTGTGCTGAGTCTCATCTCTCCGCTGTCTTCCCGGACCACGGACTTCAGGACAAGGTGCAGTATTACCCCAACTACACCCCTTCAATATTCCCCTGCCCAATTTCCTCTCCTTTTGTTTCTTAATAGCTCTTGGGTGCATGTATGCGTGATTGTGTTGGTGCGTGAGACTTGCATTCAATAACATCATTTATTGGACATTTTTGTTTGGATTGTGGCTTGGCCTGACCCCGTAAAAACTGGGTAAAAAGAGCCCACTAGGTTACCCTGCCTCTCGCATGGCTATTGCTTGTGCTCTGGCTAGTTTCCATTCCCCATCACGCTGAGCACACTGAGGTGTCCCCCAAGGGACCCCAGAAATCAGGGTAACACCTGCATGGCTGAATGGGGTTGCACTAGATGGCCCTCGGGGATCCCTTCCAACTCTATGATTCTAGGTACCTGGGCTGTCAAACATGGAGGAAAGATTCCCTGGCAAAATGAAGGCATTACCTGGGCAAAAGCAATGAAGAAAAGCTGCTCATGGGTGTACTTGAGCCAGTGCAGTGGGTTTTCAGGTCCATGATCCCTCACCCATTTCTGGTAGGCCTGCAAGAGATAACCACGTTCAGTATGCAAAGATGACAGGCCTTCTGTTGTTGGCTTTCCCATAAAGAACATTGTGCCAAGAGGTGGAAGAGACTAGAGGTGGGAAAGCTTGGAATAAAACTCTGTGCGTGCGTGCGTGCGTGCGTGCGTGTGTCCGTCCCTTTTCTCCAATCCTTCCCAAAGCTCCTCGCTTTAAAATTTTCCATTTCCTCTGCTGTACTCTCATATCTAAAGGTATGCCAACATAGGTGTCAGGATGGATGGGGCCTGCCATAGATAACCGCTAGGTGTGCATTAGAATAGAGCAGGTAGTCAGCTTAGGTATTGCTAGAGTCAACTGGAATGCTACAAGTTACTGAACGCCAATTGCTGATTGCAACTACATCTCCATTTGAAGCTTGTTTGTGTATCCCAATGTATCCAATGGTTAATTGCTTTATTGCCCATTGCTTTGTTGCCTATTGCTACAATGTCAAGGGGGAAAAGATCGAGGCGGGGACAGAATGAAAGTATTGAATGATGTTATGAGAACTAGGAACGCTCAGAGATAAGGAGACAGGAAACATCCAGCCTCAAGGATGAAAGATGGGAAAACAACTGTGAGTCTGGAAAACATCTGGAATGATGGGATGATGTTAGATTTATGACCCTCCCCAAGCACAGCTTTGCATGCCTAAATTTGTATGGAAAGGTATAAAACCTGTAACGACCATGTATGCTTTAGTCTCAGCAACTTTGGATGATGTATATTATGTTGCTTGCTTTGCTACAGATAAACAGTGCTCTACCTCTGAGTGAAGTTTGTAGATTGCAGGTTATTCAGGGAATGACAATAGGTCTTCCATGGAGAAACTTTACTAGATGGTTTCTGCCTGCTATGCATGGGTTACAGCAGGAATGGTGAATAGATGCCTCTTTGAATATTGTTAGGCTGCATGATTTCTCACCACTGACTAGGGCTGATGGAAATAATAGTCCAACGACAGCAGTAGGACCACCTCTTTCCCACCTGTATTAATAGCCTTGAATCTAGAAGGAGCTGGCGATGTAAGATGGAAAGGAGTTTTCCTTCTCTGTCAGGTTCCCTGATTGGCAAATATGCCATCCAGATTTCACAGCCGCTCCATTCCCAGGCCCAATGGGTTTAATCAGAACATGGTAGGGACAGCCAACGGCATAGCACTGAGGTAACAGAATGAGCTGTTGTGTTTTCTTCAACATTTTTCTACACATAAAAACAGAAACCTCCTTGCAAGTAGAAAGCTAGCATGGTAGGAAATAAGAGGAGATTAAAGTATTGCATCTTGAAATTTTATATTATTACCATTGTTATTGTTATTGTTATTATTACTGTTATAATACTTGAAGGTTTTTTGGTTGAAATGCTGTCTTCACTTGTTTTCTGGAGCTCAGAAATCTCCTACCTGTATTCTTCTGCATGTGGAAACTACTTTTAGGCTAGGGTCTTCCACGCTCTTGGCAGTATGCAGGAGTCTCACCATCATGAGAAACCCTGAACCTCATAGGGGAATCCCAAAATTAGTATTGGCAGAAGGAGGAGTCATAGTGTGTGGATGGCGTGAGGGCGGGTATGGTGTCCTTAGCAAGGCAGGAGCTGACAGCATCTGATGCAGGGGTTGGTAGGGAGGATAGTTTATAGGCCTGCAGTGTTACTCTCTCTCTGGGACTGAGTGGGTGCTACTTTAAGAATACAGAAGCCCAAAGGCTCTGTCAGTCAAATTGTGGTTTTGCACTCAGGACTTTATTCCTCAGCATGGCGCAGTGTTCCAGTTGTTGAAGGTTACTTACATAGTAGGCAAGCTTAAGTCCCCCCATATCAGCAATGTTCTCTCCAAGGGTATGCTTCCCATTCACCTGCAAGAAGAAGAGGGGCAAAGAATTAAGAGTGGAGCACCTTTCCCATACTTTTTTCACGGCAGCACCTGCCTACTACTTCTGGCTGCAGCTCCAAACAGAGTCAATTTGGAATCAATTTGATTGTTCCAGGCCTGTTGTCATTTTATGAATGAATACTCTTTCTGAACATCATGCAGTTCGGATCACAAAGACAACGAACTGCGAACTAGTAAGTCCCTAATTTGAATCTCACATCTGCCATAAACTTACCAAGTAGGCTTAAGCAAGTGGCTCTCTCTCAGTGCCAGTCCCAAATACTGAAAATGGGGTAACAAAATTGTTATCATAATTTCCTGGCCGGGTTTGACCAATGCTGCTGATTCCCAGAGCAGCCAACCAGATGCCAATGGGAAGTGGCTCCCTGTTTGTTGCTGCTTACAAATGTTGGTTATTTAGATAAGACAATAGGAACTTGTTCCCGCCTCAAGGATGAAAGATATGCAAACAATGGAGGGTCTGGGAAACTGGTGGGATGCCTAACTGGTGGGATGATGTAAGATTTATGGTTTCCACCCAATCACAGCTTTGCACATGTAAATTTGTATGCTAAGGTGTAAAACCCATAACCATCACATCTGTCGCAGTTTCAGCAACTTAGAAAGTTTGCTGTGTTGCTTGCTTGCTGCAAATAAACACTGCTGCTTAATTCTGAGTGAAGTTTGTGGAGTGCAAGTAAGCCAGGGCAAGACAAGTTTTCATCACAGTTACGAAGTAGGATCCTTGTGCCTCCTTTATTGCAGCCTGTACCCATACCAATGCATTATACCATAAACTTTCTCCACTAATCATATGCTTACCTGCTTATCTTGGCTTTTAAGCAAAGCCTGTCTCCCATCTTTTTCCCTTTAACTGAAATTCAGTGACTGAGACGGAATGTGTTACCCATCACCATACATGTGTTGCATTTCTATTACAGTTCTCTCTCTCTCTCTCTCACACACACACACACTGATTTGTATATATGTCTGCACACAGAGGCTTCATTCCATGCTTCTGTCAACTGGAATCCATGAAAGCTTATGCTAGAAACTTCTTTTCCTCTGTTAGCTTTAAAGGTGTTACATGACTCCTTTGTACCCTTTTATACAGTTGGGGATGGTTGTTTTGGCTCATTCAGTAGCTTGATCTTCCTCACAGTCTCTTGTCTGGTGCCAACATTCCCATCTTAAGATAAAGGAGTATCTCTGGGACTTTGCCCTACCAACTTATAATGCCAAAGTACCAGCCAAGTCTCCTTTGGGAGATGGCCATTTTGCCTATTCACGCCCATTTGAATTTGCAAGTTCACACAAACATAAACACACTTTGGCCCTTCCAGGAAACTGTGTTGCTGTTTCTTCTTGTTTAGGGTTCAAAGTCGCCTTGTGCATTATAGCCCAAAGGTAACAGAGGTAAACAGAATAGCCGAGCTAAAACCTAAGGGAGAAGCAAAATAAGAAATGATAGGCACATTGATGAAGGAGGAGCAGAGAACTTCTAAACTTCAAGGATTCCCAAAGGGCAGAAGTATCTGTAAGTAGGTGAAATCTGTAACAACCCACCTGCTAATGTTGAGCTCCTCACTTTAAAAACAGGGGCCCTGGGGGAGAGCAAGCAATCCACTCATTTTAAATCATCAGAATCTAATGGCATCCTTCCAAAATTTCTGAAAAAAAATATCCATGCATGGAATTGTTGATCCTCCAACAGCAGCAGCAGCAGCAACAACACCCCTCTATGGCCATTTCTGCACTACACTGTTATAGTGCTATTATTCTACTTTCAACATCCTATGGAATCCTGGGGTTTGCAGTTTAGGGAGGGGCCGGATGCCCCCCCCCCAAACTGCAAACTCCAGGATTCCATAGGATGTTGAAAGTGGAATAATAGCTCTATAACAGTCTAGTGAAGTAATGGCCTAGGTTACAGGTTCCTAACACTGACTTCTGTGCCAGAGGACCGGAGAATGATCAGTGTATCCCTAATTTTTATGAAGGGAATCTTCCTCAGTTAAGTAACAAAGTTCTTTCTCTCTCTCTCTCTCTCTCTCTCTCTCTTTCTCCCCCTGTTGCCTTGTCAGACCTGTGTGGTCCAGACTTGTCCCTCTTAAATACTGGTGGTTGTTTTCTGAGGTTCACAGAAATCCCATCATTTTTGTTCCTTTTTGTGGGAGGTTGGGGCAGAGAGCAGTTCTGCATGTTCATGTGGCTATAGATCTCCACTCAACTGCCCTGTCTCCAAACCAAACAATGCTTTTAATTCCCCCCATTTTTCCAACTGTACATGTATCGTATTTCCAAATTTTACTTTCCTACCTACTTCCAAATGCACAGTAATACCCCACTCCATATAGTAACACTAGAACTCAGTTGAGTCAGCCCGATGAAGCTGAATGGGGAGACATGCAGGACTGATAAAAGGAAGAACTTTACCATGCAGCCCCCATAACCAAGGTATGGAACTTGCTTCCCCAAGAGGCAGTGGGGAGCATCAACTTGTACATCCTTGTGTGTGTGTATGTGCCTTCAAGACACCTGTCAATTTACGGCAACCTCGTGACTTGCATAGGGTTTTCTTAGGCAAGGAATACTCAGGGGTGGTTTTGCCAGAGCTTCCTCTGAAAAAGAGCCTACAGCATCTGGTATTTGTTGGTGGTCTCCCATCCAAGTACTAACCAGGGCTGACTCTGCTTAGCTTCTAAGATCAGATGGGATCTGGTGCCTTGACATCCTGAGACTAGAGAAATTCCAGAGGGATCCATGGCTACTAGTCAGGATGGCTGGTAACTCCAATAAACCAGCTGATGGGGAAGGCAAGCAAAAGAGTATGGTGGCCTTCAAGCCCTGTTTGTGGGCTTCATGTTGGCATCTCGTTGGCTACTGTGGGTAACAGAAAGCTGGACTAGATAGGCCTCTGGTCTGGTCCAGCATAGGTCATCTTGTGTTTTTATGTGCTCAGGATGGAAATCATACTCTCTCCCATTTTGTCCACACAGAAAGAGATGAGGATCTGAGTGACGAAGGAGGAGGAGCACTGCGGTCACCACCTTGAAGGTGGAAGCGGGCAGCTGGTAGCAAAAAGTTTGGGGTTTTGGAGGTTTTTGGGTCTCCGGATTAGGGATGCTCAACTTGTATTATTTTTAGCCATGTTTCTTTTAATTGTTCTAAGCCATCTTGAGTCCCAGACTGGGAAAAAGGCAGGATATAAATAAACGGATAAATAGATAAATGAATAAATAAATAAACAGATGAATAAATACTAAGCACCAGCTGTATAAAGCAGTGATGTTGGCAAGTGAGTAGGCATTGAGGTGAAGTTATCACCTCCAACACACAACCACCCAAGGAGTCATGGTAGAATTTCCCCTGCTTTCCTCATTTCTTGCTTTCCAGCACCCAAACTTCACCCCCTGAAATTCTTTCGACAGCTTTGAAAACCTTTTCCAAAGCTCCACATTGCAATCTCTGTCCCTCCTCTTTCCTTCCCCTTTTGTTGTGATCTTGTCTTCTTTAGTCTATAAACCTACAAAGCGTGTTCCTTCTCTTCCCTTTCCTTTCTTGACAATGTTCCATACACGTTTACCCATTCAACGGTTATCTTCAAACAAGAACACAAGTCTTAAAGACATTAATGCAATCAAAGCAATAACATCTCTTTGGACTAACTCTAATGCTCTCATTTCTTATGCTGGAATTCAAATTAATTTCATTCCCGAACTGAATAAAGATAAATCGCTGTTCTGAAAATTAGGAACCTGCTCCATAATCTCCTTTCTAAAATAATACCCTTTAGTTGAAAAGTGTTGGTTTTCTTCGGGTGCAACCCTATATTCAATATTTGGCGTGAGTCCTTGGTGACATTTACCGCTATGCAGACCTGTCTAGGCATGCATTGTTGAAAACTACAGCCACAATCCTTTGGATTTTTTTATGCTCCATAGCATCGCTTTGGGAACCGGCGTTGGACTATGACTGTGGGAGACGAGGGTGTGAATCCCCCCGGAAACCCACGGGGTGACCCAGGGCAAGTTACACTCTCTCAGCTTCAGAAGAAGGCAAGGTCGCCATAAATCGAAAACTATTTAAAGGCACACCAAAAGTGCCAGGTTCTGCCAATGCTTTCTCAGTACCCAACGCCTGCTTGCACAGTGGCAGACCTTGGAGTGTGTGGGCAGGGACGGGAGGGAAGGGCTACGGTGCGTGGGGGTGTGGCTTTAGCGCAGGGGGCGTGGCCAGGGCACGCAGGGGCGTGGCTACGAGCCCGGATGCCCCAAAAACATTGCCGCCCGGGGCGAAGCATCTCCCCCCACTCCCGTTCCTACATGGCTGTGCTTGCACAATACCCTTCTGGTTGAACAACAGTAGACAGACAGTGCCAGGGTACAGCTCTGCCCCGCAACCCATATGGCCACTGATTGGCTGCGGGGATGCTTTCAAACACCATCCAGCTGCTCTTCTGCAGTCAGAGGAGAAAGGGAAGCCTTCACCCTCCTGACATCCGGAGGAGTGCTTATACAGTCGACCCTCAGCGTCTGCTATGGTTAGGGGCTCAGGGCGCCTGCAAAAGTGGAGAAAAAGTGGAAAAACTGCAACTATCAAAATGGTGTGTGTGCGTCTGTGGGAACGGGGCCCAGGCGTGGTGGGAGAGCGTGCACCCAGGGTGCAAACTGGGTCAGGGGAAACGAGAGGGAAAAGGGGTGGGTTAGCATGGTGGCCCTGCACTTCCACTCTCTTGCCCATCAGAGCAAAGGCTTCCCCAAAAAAGAGGTGCTTGAGGTGGGGGTGCAGGGGGGGGGGAAGAAACTTGCAAATGAGCAAATCCGCGAATGTTAAACCTGCAAATGTGGAGGGCCAACTGTACCAATGAAACTTTACACTCCACCAATGCAGAGTAAAATTTTGACTATAATGTGCCATACCTGTTGCATCCATGCTGAAGCTTATCAGTTCAAACTTTTAGAAGTTATATTACTGGACATGGTTTCATTCTCAAGGCACCATTACTCCTAACGTTAGAATATTGTTAAAAGACCCAGAAGCCGTGGGAGAAGAAAAGGGTGGTTGCCCAAAAGAGGTGCTAAGCATCCCTGGCTACTTGGAAAGTGCTTAGACCAGAGAAATAGCCAAAATAATTACATCCGGACTGGCGGGGTTCAGTGTTAACAGCCAGGTTCAACATGCATGAATTCTCCCTGGGGGCAGCATCTGAAATTAATTTGTTTCATTACAAATGGTTGTAAAGTCTTCCTCTGCAAATATTCTCAAAATATAGGGACATCTGCTGAACATTTATTTTGTACTGATCATTTTTTTCAATATTTGATAATGTTTCATTAATTTGACAGTGTACGATAGCCGGCAGGCAATAACATTTAATACTAAGATGGGTGCTTTGGTGTTCGGAAAGCTAGCAGGTTAAGCAAATTCATACCTAAAGACTCCCTGAAACAAACCAGTCTAGACTGGCCAGCGACGCCCAAGGCCTTCTGATATTAAGTTAATATTTCACAACTGAAGTGTCAGTTCGCATTCCAGAAATTTCCCTGCAAAAATCTGGACGGTGAAACCGAGCATCAGCAAACATTGGTTGGGACCGCAGAGCCCTTGAGGAGGAGCTCTCCCTCTTCTGGCCAAACGTGGTATTGCACATTCTAGCTCACCCTCTGATTGTAGACGGTGAAATTGTCGTACAGGTTCACAATGCACTCTGCCTTCTTCAGGAACTTGTTGTAGGAAGCATCTGTCCACCAGTGCATCAAGTTACCATGCCGATCGTACTGGCCTCCTGCAAAGCAATCAGGCAAACAGTGTAATGCACAGGGAGCTGGGAACTGACTTCTGCCTTTGAATTTGCCAGCCCTGGTCAATTTCTCTTCTTGCATCCTCCATTTTGCTGCCTGAGCCAAAACAATTTGCAAATGGCAGTCTCCACGGAACTGGATGCAAAGCTGTCCTCGCCTTCCCAGCCTCTTTAGCCATGGGGGGTTGGGGTTAGGTCTTACTTCAGGGATAAGGGCAACAACTCACCCCAGTCATCGTAGCCGTGGGTCAGTTCGTGCCCAATAATGGTGCCGATACCGCCGTAATTCAGCGACCTGTCAGTGGGAGATAATTATTGCGGGTTGGCAGTAAAGAAAGCCATAGTGATGGTTAGTGGCTCTCATGTCACTAAGGCAGTGAATCTGCTCTGGGTTTTAGTCTGAACTTTATAGAAGCTGTCTGAGGGGCTGAATTCAGGGATCAGGTCCAACTCCTTGGATAGCTCCTTTAAAGTTCTGATTCAATCCCAGAGCAGTCTCACCACTCCAGAAATACGGAAGCTATCAGCTGCCATTCTTGAACAACCAAGATAACATCATCATCATCATCATCATCATCATCATCATCATCCTGCTTTTTCCTCAGAATTGGGACTCAAAGCAGCTCACAATTTAAAAAATAATACAGTGCAAAACCATGCATGCAAAAAGTGAATATTTAAAATAGAATTAAACTATTTACAGTATTAAAACAATAACACTTCAGTAAAGAGTAAACTTCAATTTAAAAAGATAAAAACAACAGTTAAAGCAATACAGCACCCCCTGGCCCGTTCTTTAAAACCTTTCTGGTTTACAGATGTAGTGCTCCATAAGACAAGGGATTTGAATATGCTAATTTATACTTATATGCAGATTATACTCTGATCAGCTGACCTGTGTACCTACTCCATCTGTTCTCCAGGGAGTAATTGCAGATGGGTGACTTTAGGGTCCCCCTACTCTCCCTTCTTGAAGGGTCCTTGTCTTCAAACTGGATTTGGACTAGACAGCCTTTCACATAGAGAAGGGACGGGAGAATCTTTGTTCCAACAGATGAGTCAGAGTTCGACTCCCAGAAGTCAAAGCCAACAGGACTATGGGAATTACCATCCAAAACAGATGCCAGCCCCAAGCAACGTGCTTGATTCCTTCCAAGACAGGCCCGTCCTTTTCAAGTAGGACATATGGATATCGATGGAGAGGGAAGTGACCACAGACCTTAGAAAGGTTACTTGTTTAGACTACACATTCCCAAATCCCCGACAGTCTGGTCCCATAATATTGGATTCCCATAGTACCTGGGGGAAAGGGTAGCATCAGAACCCCTTGAAATGTATGGTGGATGGAGCAATATGCTTCTGCTCTAAATTTGAAAGTGCAGATGGATGTTTTGCGTACATCACTGAAATGTTGTTATTTACGTTCAAAGTGCATATGTCATATGTTATGATGTGGAATGTATGTTTTCTATTTTTTCGTTTCTCTTGCCTATTTACCTCATCTCTCTTACCTATTTCCCCTTCCCTTCAATTGTCTTATTGAATTTGGCTCTCATACTGGAAGAGGTTCCTCGCCCTTCCAGCTCTGTGATTCTATGGCCGTTTCCGCACTAGACCGTTATAGCGCTATGATTCCACTTGCAACCTCCTATGGAATCCTGGGGTTTGCCGTTTCGGGAGGGGAAACTGCAAACCCCAGGATTCCATAGGAGGTTGCAAGTGGAATCACAGCGCTATAACGGTCTAGTGCGGAAATGGTCTATGATTCACACCATCCAGTTATGGCGCTATGACCGATTCCAGTTTAACTGACATGGCAGCATCCTATGGAACCCTGGGATCTGCAGTGTAGGGAGGGACACTTGGGATTTTCAGGCAGTGAGCTCTTGGGCCTTCCCAAACGACACAACCCAAGATTGCACGGGATGCAGCTGTGGCAGTCGAAGCGGGTTGTGTGAAATAACCCTTTGCTCTCCGTAACAAGGTTCGGGTGGTCTCGTGGCACTTACTGTGGGAACTCTGGGTCATAGAGGGTGGGTTGAAGGATCCCAGCTGGGAATACTGTGGGGAGAAGAGACAAAGCATTACAGGAGGCAAGCGGCTCTCAGTGGATATGCAAACAGCCATTCAGAATAGGCTGGATTTCCCTTTTGGAAATAAGGGAGAATCCAATCCCGCGGCAACACTTCCCTTTTCTTTTTAAACTGAATTCACGTATTTTGGGGAGAAGCTGTGTAGTGTAGTGGGTTGAGCACCGGATTGCCTAAAGACCAGAGTTCAAAATCCCTGCTCGGCCATGGAAATCCACTTGGCCACCTTGGGCAGGTCACACTCTCTCGGCCCCAGAAGAAGGCCGGCGCAAACCACCTCTGAACAAATCTTGCCAAGACAACCCCATGATAGGTTCACTGTAAGGTCGTCGTAAGTCAGAAACGCCTTGAATGCACACAACAAAAACAATGTATTTTGCTTTCACAGTCATCATTGACAATTCCTGATCAGAGCTGTGATTTTACTGACTGACTCCACATCTTAGCTTCAAAAAGAAAGGAGTAAGTTTTGCTCGCTTCTGGTGGATACATATTTTTGAAAAGTGAAATGGGCTTCGTCGTTCCTGGTTTTGTAAACTGTTGAAATCACCGACTCCTAAAAAAAATGAGAGACAAGTGTGCAAGGGTGTGGGGTGGGCATTTCCTATGGACACTTGTGCTGGGGCAATGGGCAGCTTCCATTTAAAGCCACAGCAGGTTTATGTCCAAACTGTGAAGGACCTCTCCAATTTGCTTGACTTATTTGGGGGCTACAGCTTAGCACTCTGTATAGTCCCTTTAAAGTTTCAACTAAAACTTAGAATGAATACAGGTTGAGTATCCGTTATCTGAAATGCTTGGGACCAGAAGTGTTTTGTATTTTGCATTTTGGAATATCTGTATTTACACATACATAAAAACACAGTACTGAATGGAAGATCTCTGGGGAGCCTGTGAATGAACAAGCAGAAGCATTGCACCTGGTGCTTTGCATGGAGCACTACACTTGGATTTCTGCCTTTTCATGGGTCCTTGCCTCTCTCTCCAGTCTTGCATCTCTTTCCAGCCTTGTGTTTCATTTGTTTGCTACTTACGTTGTGTATGAGATGTGAGGCTGGAGAGAGACTGAGAATCTGAGAGATGAGTAAGAGTGCTGAAGCTGCCATCAGAAGGCAGAAGCAGGTGGCTGGTGGCAAACATTTTCAGTTTGAGTAGGTTTTTGGATAAGGGATGTTCAACCTGTATACTGCGTCATCAGCTGGCAGTGGGTCTGGTAACATATTCCTGGGAGAGGTTGGAAAAGTTACATTTTGGACTACAGCTCTCAGAATGCTGACTGAGGAGTTCAAGGATTTATAGACCAAAATGTAACATAACATTTCCAAGCTCAGGTCTGAAACCGCAGCCAAAACTCTAGGATCTGGATGTTTTCAGATGCCCGAAGGGTTGCAAAATATACCCAGTTATGTCGTGCATGCACATACAAAACCACATAATGTGTATGTGCATATAAATATACTTTCAACCTGTGCATTCCTATGCATATTTATTCAGATGTCCTGTTGTATTCAGTGAGACTTAATGCCAGATAGTAGTGGCTTGTGGCTTTCATATCAGTGGGGTGGTGAAGCTTCTCCAGGTTTTAGGCAAAACTTGAAAGGAATTATCCAAGGTTCTGGAGCTATTTTTGGGATAGGGTTCAGCATCTTCGATATCCCTTTCAAAAATCTGAACTAAAACCTGGAATACATTCACTGCCCCGCTGACATGGAAGCCGCCAGCCACCATTGCTCCCAAGCAAGTGTGTACAGCAGGGCTTTCCAAATGGTGTGTCCCGACACGTTAGTGTGTTGCCAAGTGCGTAGGTGTGGCACCTCCCCGAGCTGAGAAAGACCGCCCCCACCTGAGCCTCTCCCGCTGCTGCAGTAGCGGTGCAGGATCAGGTAAGAGGGCTGCCCTTCCCACTGCCGCCACCCTCGCCAGGGTCTTTCCTTGGCGAGGGCAACGGCAGCGAGCCAGGATCAGGAGGAGAGGCTGCCTTTCCCACTGCTGCCACCCTCACGGGGGTCTTTCCTTGGCGAGGGTCACACCAGCGTGCCAGCATCAGGTAGTGGGGCTGCCTTTCCCGCTGTTTAACCTCTGGTTTGCAAGTAGAACTGAATTACTGTGTCACGAAAGGATGCACGTCCAGAAAGTGTGTCACCAACATGAAAAGTCTGGAAAGCTCTGGTATACAGGATGGCAGCACAAATGGAGATACCAATGGATTATCTGGCAGCAATGAGCTTGCAAGCTTGGGTCCAGTTTGGTATAAACTAAATATTAATTTCAATTATTAAACAATAATTGATAGCTATGCATTGCTTATGATTAAAAAAGTAACAAGTTTGTGGGATATATGCCAAAAAGGCTCAGTAAACTTTACTGAATTGGTTGCACTTTCCCCATTTTCCTTGGCAACCCTAGGGGCTGCTAAGTTACTCTCTCTTTAAGCAACAATTAGAAAGCAGAGATTTTGCAGAAGCAGTGGGATTCTGTACTAGGGTAAAGTTGTTTTTGGACTACAATTCCCATAATCCCCAGCCAGAATGGCCGTTGATCATTGAGCCTGAGGGATTCTAGGAGCTGTAGTACAAAAAATGATTTTGCTAAGTTCAGTCTAAACACCCTAAAGGCACCAGATCCTGTCTGATTTTTGGAAGCTAAGCAGGGCCAGCCCTGCTTAGTACTTGGATTGGAGACCACCGATGAATGCCAGGTACTCTAGGCTCTATTTCAGAGGAAGCAACTGGCAAAACCACCTCTTGAGTATTCCTTGCCTAAGAAAACCTTGTGAAATTCATGAGGTTGCCAGAAGTCAGCAGGCCACTTGAAAGCACACACACACTTGTCTAAATAAAAAGGTCTTTGCCTGCTGGTGGAAAGACACTTAGGAAGGAGCCAACTAAGCCTCCCATGGAAGGGAGTTCCGCATCTGACTTGAAGGCACATAGAGACAAAAACTAGATAGGCCACAGTCCACTACTAGATTGTAGCAACAGACATCTTCAACAAAGACCCAGCCTGGGGCAATGGTCCGAGCGCTGGATCAGGACTCTGGAAGGCTAAGGTGCAAATCCCTGGTTAGCCATGGAAACGAACTGGATGAGCATGGGTAAGTCACGCTATCTCAGCCTCAGAAAAAAGGGAATGGCAAAATCTCCAGGAAATATTTTGCCAGGGAGACCCTAGGATAGGTAGCCGTAAGTGGGAGTTGTCTTGAGAGTACATAACAATGCAAACCCAGCCATTAGAGAAAGGACCTTTGGCATTGCAACATTGTCTTCCTGTAATCCAGGAGTGGGTCCGCAGCCCACAAATAGTCCTTGGGACCCCAAGTGTGGTCCCTAAAGGCCTCCAGGCCTCTCTGATTTAATTCTTTTCAGGCTCATTTTTCAGGCATTTTTTTTGTCCAAAAACCATCCCCGAACTGCCAAATCCTCTTGAAAATGTGTCAGTTTGATTCCCATAATCTCCCAGAGCCCCCCAAACTCAGAAAAATTCCCCCCAAACCTGTGAAAATCAGGAAATGGTAGCAGGAAGTGACACTGTATCACTTCAGATGCTTTGAAACATGTCGGTGCAGCCGACTCCGGGCATAGCGACCCAGCCAGCTATACGCTCCAAGCCCTACAAAAAACAGGTTACATCGCTCTTGTTCATACCCATCTGGTTCTTGTTTGGAAGATAGTATGCATTCAATGCCTGGGGGGGCAAAAGCCACCTGCAACGAGAAAGCACACTTTGATCAATAGGGGGGTCTAGTTAGTGTGAGTTCTTGCAATATTGGGCGTTATCAGTTGTTGTTGGCTCTGCGTCCACGTGTTCCTTTGTTTTTGCGGGACTCTTTGGAGTGGTTTTTTGAACTGGCACTTTAAAAAAAAAGAAAAAAGAAAGAAAACCCGGAGCATGTTTTGCTGAGGTGGTCCCATGGTTTGAAGGACCGATTTTCCCCTTTCTGAATTTTGTTTACATTTTTTGGAGAGTTACACTGTGATAGCAAAAAAAGAGAAAAAAGTGCCATTTCACTGAAGCATTATGGCACTGTCATGCCAATAATTTTTTTAGAAAAAGGTGTGAAATGAAGAAAAGAAAAGGGAACTTGTTCTCAAGCTATATATCTTGGAATAAAAAAGAAACACACTTGGAAGATGGAGGATTAACTGTTGCAGAACTGGCAGAAAACAATCTGGGACAACAGGAATATTGTTTGGATATTTTGGGGGAAAAACCCCCTGAAAAGTACAGCAACACATACTACAACTTTTAGCAACTCCCCAACACATTTGACCATTTGGAAGAGCCCAGAGTTCACAACCAAAGGGCAGAGTCCCAGGACTTGATTCCTCTCGCTATTGAAGACAACTTTACATCCAACAGTGAAGAAAAACTCTCCAAAAGGAGACTGGAGTCTCTTGTGTGCCCTGGAGGGGAATGCAATGCACTGAATTCACCTTTTGCTACCACGGAGGCATCAAGATGGCGGAGAACCACAGAGCTGCTAACAGGGCTGGAAAGAGGTACTGCCCAGTCGACTGTAATAGCTGTTGCAACAGAACAGCTGCTACAGGCATACAGAGGCTTCTGACTTCACAGATGCTAATTTCCAGGCTTCTATATGATCCAGTCCTGATAACATCTCTTTTGCTTGCAGATCAATTAGGTTACAAACCTCTGATGCTAAATGGATTCACAGCCACCTGGGTTTGGTTGCAGGTGTTTCACAAAGAAACTTGGATAGTCCGAGGCCATTTTCACACTAGACTGTTACAGTGCTATTATTCCACTTCCAACATCCTATGGAATCCAGGGGTTTGCAGTTTAGGGAGGGGCCTCAAAGGCCCCTCCCTAAACTGCAAACCCCAGGATTCCATAGGATGTTGAAAGTGGAATAATAGCACTGTAACAGTCTAGTGCGGAAATGGCCTAAAACATGGGCAAATATGTTTCGACCAGTAGGTTTGGCTCAGAGTAAATCATATCTCTGAGCAAGCTGTCTAAATTTGCTGAAGGCACCAGTTCCCATCTCATCTTGGAAGCTCAGCAGGGTCAGCCCTGGTTAGTACTTGCATGAGAGACCACCAATGACTACCAGGTGCTGTAGGCTATATTTTAGAGGAAGGAACTGGCAAAACCACCTCTGAGTATCCCTTGCCTATAAAAACCCTGTGAAACTTATGCGGTTGCCAGAAGTCAACAGGCATAGGCACACACACACACCATGCCTCCGCTTTCTATCTGTTGTGTTCTTGCCAGCCACTAGAGGTTGCCAAAAACCAGTTGAATGAACAGATGGAGAAAGCATAGGCCAAGGGAAGAGCTAGGTGGTTGTGGAAGGGCAGAGATTCAAGCTTTGACCCTGCTCCCCTCTTCATGGCAGCTTTCCGTAGACATTTAGGAATGCTATCTCTGTCCTGTCCGCACAAGGAACCTAGAGGTGAAGGTGCAAGAAAGAAATGGATAGCCGCGCAGCAACTCTCTGCAAGCAGTCACGACCCACGCATGTGCTAGCAGAAAGAAGAGATACCTACGCTGACTTGTCCACCTCCTGTCGGATTTTCTTCACAGACTGCTTGATGCTGAACTTGATGCTGTTGAGGATGTTCTTGAAGTAGGTTTTCTCATGGACTTGGAACTGTGGAGGGATACAGCCACATCTCAAATTAACAATTTGTAATCTGCTCTAGGAGCCCTTTTGGCTCAAGTGAAGGGTGCAAATGTTCTCAATGAATCAATCAATCAATTTCAAGTCTAGGACTGAGGAATTTCAGCTCTTCAATCAGGTCACTGCTTGGTGTGTAAAGAGTCCCAGACCCAATCTTTGCATCACCAGACAGGGCCGGGAAAGATTCTCCCCAGAAACCCTGAAGAATGGCTACCATTCAGTGTGGACAATGGATGTGTCAACAGATTGACTTGGGATAAAATTGCATCCCTCATTTCTGTTTATTATTTTATAAATCTGGATATTTGTCCACTACAATCAGCCCTCCATACCTGTGGGTCTGACTTCCACAGATGTGATTACTTGAAAGTTTCTTCTACTCCTGCCCCCCTAGCTCAGTCATTTCTTTTCCAGGGAACCTTCCCTCTCAGCAGCTCCAATCAGGCTATATGTAGCTCTTTAAAAACCCGTCCCAGGTCCTCCTGCTTCATCAGCTGCTGCCAAGACAGCTAAGGATGGTTCACACTCCAATTTCTCAGCACCACAAGCCCTTTCCTGATGCATCCCACACACACACACACACACACACACACACACACAAGGAAGGAGATGAGCAAGAGAGAGGAAGCATTAGAACATAGAGGAATGCCTCCAAATGGTAAGAAAAGAGATTCCATCTATCCATTAAGAAGAACTTCCTGACAGCAAGAGCAGTTTGACAGTGGAATATGCTGCCTGGGAGTGTGGTGGAGTCTCCTTCTTTGGACGCTTTTAAACAGGGGTTGGATGGCCATCTACCAGGAATGTTTTGATGTGAATTCCTGCATGGCACAATGGGGTTGGACTCAACTCTATGATTCTATAGGGCCACCCCATGCTGACCACCCCTCTTCTCTCTCTTTCCTCTGACCTAGGTTTGAACCCTTGGTGTTTGTTCTCACTACCGTGGCTCAAACCCCTTTGCGTGCATGCATACACACACGCACACTTTGATAATTTGCAATTTTTCTACTTTTGTGAGGGTTCTGCACCCCTAACCCTAGGGAATGTGGAAGGCCAACTGTACTGTATAATTAGGAGGGTGATTCACAAAACGAATCAACAAAATCCTCAAAACACAATTCAAGAAACTGAGATAACTACAAAAAAGCAGAATAAGACAGAAGTCAATGGAATAACAGATTATAAAAAACTCCTCAAATAGGAAAACTTAAAGGCATTTGTCTGGTAATGAAAATGCATTTATGGAGGTTCCAGGAGAGCTCTGGGGGAAGCAGGCAGGGAGAGAATTCCACCGAATTCCACCACAACTGAGAAGTTCTTTTCACCTATGATTCTATTGTTATCTGCCTTTGTTTATAACTGACTAATTAAATTCATAATTAGCTAATTAGATTAGTCAGCCAAATGAAGATATTTAGTTAAGTAACAATAGTTAGTTTGTTGAGCTGCCATTCCTTGTTGCCCCTTTTCTCCCCACGGAGGCTGCGTCAGGGAAGGCATGGCCACGGATGGCTTTTATCCCATGGCCACACCAAGACATTTTGCTGCCCAAGGCAAAGAACAAGATGGCTCCCTTTGCTATTTCCACATTCATAAAGTGACCAGACTGGCAGGTGATTCTCATTTCAACACTGGTAATGGGACAGTTAGGCTTAAAATTTTAACACTTGGCAATTTGCTATAGAATTGATGCGTATTAACAAATTAGCTATGGTATTAATTGGTTTTAGACACTCAGAGCTCATCAAACAACCTTGCTTTAGAATTGTTTGTTCTGCCTAGTACATGCCAGTGGTCAGTATATGCAAAGAGAAGGACACTGCTAATGTATAAGGTATCCTTGAGAATTACCCAGGATGGGGATTGGAACATGCAGACTTAGGAATGCTAAGGGTCAGATAAAATATAACACGTGTACAAGCCGTGACTCTGCTAATGCTGATGCATGAATCTTTTCTTTTATGTAAGCGTGAAAATGGCATAAGAAGGGAAGCCTGAAAGCATAAAATCATCCTTCCTTGTCACTGCTGTCCGTGGTGATACTTGGATGGATCCTTTGTCCAAAGTTATTGTGTGTGCATGTGTGTGCGTCTTTCTTTCTTTCCTTCTCTTTGCTACCTTCTTACTTTGTGTTTGGGGGTTCAAGTCATGTCCACCTGGGGATACAGTGAGGTGTAGTTTGTTTATCCACCCTAACAGGGCAGCGTCCTCCACCACACCTGAAGGCACACACCTGAAGACAACAGCATCGCTCATGTGGCCCCCGCACAGCTCTGTCCGCCAGCATCTTCTCATCTCCTAGCAGCTGCTGCCTGGGGCTGCCGCTGCCTTCACTCTGCCCAATGGCAGGGACGGCCCAGGCTCTCACATACTTGCCTCATATTCCTTGTCAATTGCTTCTGGGTTGAGCAGGAAGTCTGGGTAGCCAATCATCACCATCATGTGTTGAAGCTGCAAGAAAAGCGAGACTCAAATATTTAGGAGGCATCTTGGTGGGAAAGAGGTGCATAAAAGACCATCCCAGAGCTTGGAAGGAACATGTTGCAAGTTAACATAGTTACCTATAATTAGTGACTTTGTCAAGTAGTGAGGATATAACAAAGCCACATTTCAAAAGCAATGTAATGAGCAACAGCAAAGAAACTTTACTGGTATAACAAGTAGCTGGGTATAGTTACTTCCTAAAGTTGTCTTTAGTGAGCATTATTAGATGCATTTGTTATGCCATCTTAGCAATTGTAAGGGTTTTTCCTCCTTCAAAACTAGTAGCCAGCAGTAATAGAAATGTATTGAGTGGTGTTAATAGGCTGCAGAATGTGTGACTTTTTCAGCACTTTAACAATGACTTTTTAAACATGAAAGCAAGCAAATGGAAATATAAGATGTTTAAAAAGTAACTTTCCAAGCTCTGGTAACAGCCTCAACAGACAATGAGACTCACTAAAGATCTTGGGGAACCCCAACTGTATTCATTCCAGCCATGGATGCATTTTGTCCATGCTTAGTGGGCAAATAACTGTTGAAATCAAGCTAAAGGAAACCCAGAATGTGAACTATGCAGCTATAGTGATTTAATAGCACTTTAACTGTGATGGCTGCAGGGGTGGAGCTGTGAGATTGTCTGAGGGGTTATTTAGGATTTCCTCCTTTGTCTCATGTGACCACATCCAAAGCACAGTCTCTTCCCACACTGGATTCACACATTCTCCTCCCCTTTGGATGGCACATAAACCATCTGTGCCACTAGTAATTTCCTAGCCACTCTGAAATGCGACCTTCTTTCCTCATTCCTGTTTTAAAACTCCCTCTCCTTGCATCCCAAAAAGGTTTTCCAAAGCAATTAACAAAAAGAGCGGTAACAGTTAAATAGACTGCTTTTCCCTCTAATGTGGAGCTTCAAGGGAATAATTAATTCCGAACAGCTTCGTCTGCCAGCAAACAAGCAACCCCTGATGAGCAAAAAGGAAAGACGGAGCTCTCTGCGAAAAGCTATAGTATAAAGAAGTTATTTTTTTGAAGCCAGACCTTCTCCACCACCAGGGCACCCAGAGGAAGGTGATGACTCTCATTTCCATGGGGTGATGACTCCACTCCCAATTTCAGTCTGAACTTTAAAGGAGCTATCCACAGGGCTCAACTCTACCTTCAAACTAAGTCCAGCCCTTTGGATAGATGCTTCAAAGTTCAGAGTAAAATGCAAAGCAGATTCACTGCCCCACTGACATTGAAGGCACCAGCCAGAAATGGAAACCACTGGCAGCGGTGGCTATCAGAGATTCTGACTACATTTAAGAAAAGCAACTTTTCAAAGTTCTGGCGGTGTTTCAGTTTTAATTTGGTGGGTAAACAGCGTTTGCTTTCAGAATCCCTTACTCAGCATGTTTGATCTGCAAACCAGAGAGAAAAGTGGACAGCAATAAGCCTCTCTCACTAGCTACCTCCAACAAGTTTTTTTTACGGCATAGATCTGTAAGGCCATTTCCACACAGGGTTTTTAAAACGGTGCAGAGCGTCCTCCAGGAAGGACGTCTGCACCTGGGAGCGGACTGGGTCGGACCTACTTAATGTAGATCCGCACCCCAGCCCGCTCTGGAATGGCCCCAAGTGGTCGTCCAGCGTGCTTTTGAAAAACCTGTTTCTTGAGTTTTTTCAAAAGCACGGAGCGCGCCAGTGCGAGCCTGCTCCCTTATGCAGATTCGCAGGCTCACATTGGTGAGAGCCTGCAATCAGCCGGGGGCGGGCTTTAGGCTGGCGAGCTTCAGCGGTTGGTCGAGAGCCTCGACCAACCGGAAGCAGCCCTTTTCGTCCCCGGAGCAGTGCGGAGCGGCGGCCACGCGCTGCTCTGGAGCAGCGTGGACCGGACCGGGGTGCCCAAAAGTCCGGTGAATACCGTCACGGAGCGATTCCCTCGCCCCGTGCGGAAACGGCCTAAGTCTGGCCACCAAAATGGAAGCCATAAGAAAAGGGAAAAGAAAAGTCATCCCAGGATTCCATTCGAAGGAAACCTTCACGTGATCTCTAGAAGGTTTAAAAGGTTTTGGTTTATCTGTGCAAGGCTTTCCAGACTTAGTTGTTTCATTTTGCATATGCGTTTTCTTAGTTTGGGATAAAAAGTTTGTTAAGAAAAGTTTGTGGCCAGGCCTGCCTTTTCTCCTTGCAGACTGGTAGGGCAGCTTCCTTACTCTGCTAAAACGCCCTTCCCCTTCACTCAGCTCTGCCTTCCCCTTTAAACACCACCTTTCGGTGAACGAGGTAAAGTCTTTCCATTGTTATGTAGAACCCCTTTAATCACCCATGGCTGCCTCGTTCTGTTTGGCTAGAACTACTGAAAATCATTCAGCGGAGTCAACATGTATAAAAATATACTATAACCTTTATTAAAATAACAACCAGAATAAAGTACTGGTCTTCATATGTATGTCCAAGCTCGAACAGATCTTCAGAATGCGTTCAGACATTTATATCTTTACATCAGCATAAAGGCACAGGTCTCTCACAAACAGCCCTTTGGCTACCCTCTCACCCAAAGGCTCAATCCCTAAATCTAGGTCACAGTTTCTGACCAGGTTCGAAAGTGGGTTGATTTCTCTTCTGCCTCTATCTCTCTAGGCTTTCTCCGAGAAACCACACCCTTTCACTCAGCTCCCCTTGGCTGACTGAGAAGCTCTCAGCCCTTCCTCCCTGAAGTCTGACAAAACCGATTCAGTGTGCCTTCTGGATACACATTTCCCTCTTAGGCCACCAACCCCTTCCTTCCCACTAATGGGCCGGGGTTCCTTCTGGAGTGGCTATTCTGGTTGCCTAGCAACCTGTTCCTGGGCAGCTTCTCCGCCACTCAGGTTAGCCACTCCCCCGGATTCCATCACAATGTCGAACTGCTCTTCCCCCCTGCCTCTATGGTATAGGAATCCATCCCAGTTCTTTCCATGCAGACTATTGGCTTGTATTACACAGTTCCCACTGTGGAGCACTATGTGGGGGTGTGCTTTCATCTCAGCAGAGGCGGATGTCTCTAGTGCCATTGGGAACACAAATCTGCTCCAAGTTTTAGCCCAAACTTCTAAGGTAATGAACCTAACCTCCCCAAAATAAGTTCAGCACTTTGGATAGCTCCTTTAAAGTTTGAAACTAAAACCTGGAAGGCTCTTCCAGCCCCCTTCATCTCCTGTTCCTGGCTCCTCACCTTGGCTCTAGCTGCCCTCCGTGTTTCTTCGTCCATCCAGTCCAGTTCTTCCAATCGCCTGTCCAGGATGTGCTTGATGTTTTCCACTAGCTGCTGCACCTGAGTGAAAGAGGTTATCCAAGAATCAGAGGCTGTGGATTTGAGAAGAAAAGCACCGCTTCTCCTCCAAGAAAACCAGTGAAAAGAAAAAACCAACCAACCAACCACAACACAAATCATCTTGACAGTGGTGGCTTCCATGCCAGTGGGATGAAAAAGTCCATTCCAGGTTTTCATCCAAACCTTACAGAAACTCTCTGAGAGGTGAACTCAATCCTCAAAAAACCAGCTTCCCTAACTTCTGGACCCAGAATAGTGGCATGGAAGGCACCATTGGGTCTTGCTAGGCATCAGCTCCAATCCCTAGTCCCTGTTTAAAATCCTGATCATACTGGCCAATTACTGTTGCATGAAAAGGGGATAAAGTCTGGCCACATAAACAATCACTCGGATCATAAACCTAATAGCAGAAATATATCCATGGCCTTTTCTCATGTGCTCACAGGCCCTTCATTTGAACAACAAAGAAACCAAAAAGTAATTAACCATAGGTTATTTGAACCAGGAAAAGTACGGTTATCAGTCTTTGATGAAATCCATAGAAGAAACTGGAGACATGTCTCAAGGTTCTCAATAGAGGAATGATTCATTGATAAAAAGCCCACATGTTTCAGCCTCTCTAAGGTCTTCTTCAGGGGCTATCACACCCTCCAACATTTTACAGATAAAAAAATGAGACACACGTGCCGAGTAACATCAGAGTCCGATTAAGACGGTGAATGTTATTAATGAGAAAGAAAAGACAAGCTAAGAGGGGCTGCAGCAGTTTCTTTTAGCCTGAGTCTACTGGGAAGGCAAGACTCTCCCCCCTCCCCTCTTTTCAGTTCATTGAGTTCAAATTACTTTTGCACTTTGAACTCGGTTTGCAGCAACAGAAGTAAACTGAGGACAAAGGGGGAAAGTGGGAGGAGGCCAGAGAAACCGGGACACTTTGTATACCACTGAAAAAGTGTGACAACAGAGGGTTAATCAGGACCGTCCCCGTAAATCTGGGACAGTTGGAGGGCATGGACTATGTGAAATTTAGTTTCAGAATCTTCTGGAGCCGAAACTCCCAAACCATTTCTTCTTCTGTGATTCCTGGTTTATTTACTCATACTGCAACAAGGTTGTACGCACGGCCTTATACCTCAGTTTATTAACCTGAGATATGATCATCTGAATACAACCAATGTCAAACGGTTGGATTTATGTGGTTTTAAAATCCTTTCCTGCCACCCTCTTCTCCTGCTGTATTATATTAAGTCTTTATTGCCATTGTCTTAATATTTTTACAAACCACTGCAGGAGGTTGTATACTTGAAAAGTG
Source organism: Cyclura pinguis (assembly GCA_030412105.1). Taxonomy (NCBI): domain Eukaryota; kingdom Metazoa; phylum Chordata; class Lepidosauria; order Squamata; family Iguanidae; genus Cyclura; species Cyclura pinguis. The sequence continues at coordinate 7,068,617 of CM059601.1, forward strand.
GATATATAAATGCTTTAAATAAACGGTAAATCAATTAAATGCCCCTCATTGAATCTTAGAGTTGGAAGGACCACAAGGGTCTCCTAATCCAACCTCCTGCCTTGTAAGAATAAAGTGCTCCTGAAAGATGCGCATCCAATTTTTGTTCCAAAACCTCCAGAGATGGACAGCCCACTCCTTGTCCCCTGCAGAGGCAGCCTATTTTGCTGCTAAACAGTTTTTACAGCAAAACATTGATAGCACATAACGTAGAAGAAATTGTTTTAAGAAATTGTTTTAAGCAGTTGAAAAATATTTAGTAGATGAATGCATGTCTTTAAGCAAGATGTGAGAGTTAAAATGTGCCCAAGGAAATGTGCTTTCCAGCAGCAGCAGAACAGAGATAAAAGATCTTGACATGGCTAGAGCCAGGTAGGAATTAGGAGACAAGAAAGTCAGTGTGACCTTTTGGTACTTTTCAGATACAGCACAGATAAAATTTAACTTCTCAGAGCAAGCCATGTAGTTTCGGGAAAATTCTTGCGTCAGTAGTTCTTAGCCAATGAGAAGTGCTGATTTGCATTTTCAAAGAGAAACTGTAACCCCTGCTGGCAGACCCAGTCCCGGGGGAGTGTAATATTTTATATCCAAAGTTATTAAGCCAGAGGTTCACCGGACAGGAACGTAGACACCTGGGTCTAAAACCAAAGCACAACCAGCAAGGTCAGGCCAAAGGTCCCCCAGTCACGTCTCCAAGAGGGAAACCTTGAAAGGCACGCACACACACACAATGGACCATCAACAACAATGACACTTTGAGGGGACTACGTGTCCTCCTGATGAGATTTAATGCTTGCAACAGTGAGAAATACAAAGACAAGGTCCATTTGCATGATTCAGCCGTTGTCCTTTCCTGGGAAAGAGTCTGCCCCCGAGGCACGTTTTGCCCTGTGATTGAGTCCCCTTTTAGGACTCTCTTTGGAGAACTCCCATGCTTGACTAGCACCCCAGCATTTTGCTAGCCGAGAGCTCCCCTCAGCATTATTCCTCCATTGGGCCACCTTCGCCTTGCTACATTCTGAGCCGAAGACGACAGGATCACGTGCAGTATAAACCTCTCTCTTTCTCTCCACTTTTCCCGACCTTCATATCTTTCCGACTCATTAGTCCTTGTGCGCTTCTGTGAGCGACTGCTTTCTTGTGTGTACGTGTGTGGATATCCCACCAATTCTGCTGAATTGGACTGGCAATTGGACATTTGGCCTGGCTCTCGTGCGGTCTGACTCTGTAGACATAGGGTCCAAGATCTTGTTATATTGCCCTGCCTCCACTTTGCTAAGCAGTGCTCTGCTAATATCCCCAATCTCTGTATTTTTGGAGCAAATCCGGGTGTCCTCCAGGGACCCCCCAGAAGTCAGGGTAACAAAACCTGAAGGGTATAAATTTCAGGAAAGGAAAATCTGTTCAGTACCCACCCATAAGAACTCTGGTTGGTCCAATTGTGCAACTGAAATCTTTAACTGTAATCTTCAGTTGTCTTAATTAAAATCTGCCTTCTCACTTCACTCAAACTCTCCGAGTTTCATTGGCTCCAGGCAATTATGCAGCAACAACATTTCTTTCTAATGCTTAGGTGGAATCTCTTTTCTTGTCATTTGAATCCACTGGTTTGTATTCCAGTCTCTGGAGCAGCAGAAAACAAGCTTCCTCCATCTGCTTTAGTTCTACATTCCTGCATGGCAAGGGTCTGGAATAGATGACCTTGTGATCCCTTCCAGCTCTTAAGATTCTGTGATTTTATCTAGAGATCCCTGCTAGTCTTCCATCTAGAAACTAACCAGTCCTGACCCTTAGCTTCCAAATTCAGGCAAGACTGGATATGCTCAGGGAGGTATAATGGTAAGCCCAGGAAGGTGGTCCAAGTTCTATCTCTGGTGTGTTGGCTGGGGGATTCCCAGAACTGTAATCCAAAAAAGTAAATTTCCTAAGCTCTGATCGGATGCCTGTAGTCATAACAGAACTTTGACTAGATATAACCATCTGGCAAAGTGAAAAAAATTGGCCTGCAGTCTTATTGTCACTTACAAAATCAAAGGCAGCCTTTAAGTCAATAAGAACCATGTTAAAAAATAAAGTTCTTGTCTATTCTTCTTGGAGAAAAAAAAGTGACTGCTTCCCTTGGCCCTAGCTTTCTAATCGATAAAAAAAAGAAAGTTAGCATCTACTTTAGACACTTTATACTACCTTTTAAGTGGATTGATCTGAAGTTACTGACCTGGTGTTTTATTACCTTTCTTGTAAATGGAGATAATAAGTCTAGGATTCAGCCTCTGTGATTTGTAGAAGCAAAGAAGGTGGTGTTTATGGGGTGTCTCCAGCCAGGACTGTCTGAAAAGAAGCATCCTAACAGGGAATGCTATGTTTGCTGTGTCAGAGGTGGTGACAGCTGTGTAAACTTCTTTGCTAATGGGTGGCCAAAAGACCAATGTATTTACTGAGATTTGTGGATTAATTGTAGCCAGCTATGGGGAAAAGTGAAAGCCAGTATGATGTGGTGGTTTGAGCACTGGACTACAAACCTGGAGACCAGAGTTCAATTCCCTGCTCAGCCATGGAAACCCACTAGGTGACTTTGGGTGCATCACACACTCTCAGCCCCAGAAAACCCTATGATACGTTCACCTTAGGGTCTCACAAGCAGGAATGACTTGAAGGCATACAACAACAGTGGGGAAAAGCAAACTATAGGCAATGATAATGGCTTGTGGCTTTTTGTCTTTCTTATCATACAGGAATAAGAATAGTAGATTTTGAGGATGCCACAAGGGTTAGCTAGTCCAAACCTCTGCCATGCAGAAATACACAGCAAAAGCACTCTTTAAACCTCTGTTTAAAAAGCTCCAAAGAAGGAGCATCAACCTATTCCACTGCAGGTCAGCTTTTACAGTAACAAATTTCTTCCTAATGTTTAGGCGGAACCTTTTTTCTTGTCATTTGAATCCATTAGTTCATGTTCTAGTCTCCGGAGCAGCAGAAAACAAGCTTGCTCCATCTGCCATGTAGCAGACAGTCAAAGATGGCTATCATGTCGCTTCTCAGTTTTCTCTTCTCCAGACTAAATATACACCGCTCCCTAAGTGATTCCTCATAAGGCATGGTTTTCGGATTTTTGGTCACCGAAGGTTGTTTCTTCAGTTCCTGATCTCATGCCCCCAAACTCCACTGGGATTCCATTTTTTTGGGGGAAAGGGCACTTTGCCTCTTTTGGAAGGGACACTTGACCTTCTAAATAGATTATATTGCTCCACTGCACTGTTTAAGGAATACTCATTTTTCAAAACCAGAAGTTGATTTCTCAGCGACTTTAGCTTTTCCTTTTTCGCAGAGGGGCAATTTCAGCAGTCTGTACAATCTCCAAAGAGTCCCGGAAAAGAGCACTCCCCCAGACTGGCTGACATTACTGTTATTCCCCAAAATTCTCTGCTGGAGAGCTCTAGACCATGCTCTTCCGAGCCACAGCTCCTCAGATACTTTGAACCCTTAGTCCCTCTACGGTACCTTGGCAACTATTGTTCATAGAAGTTCATTAGAGGTCTCTCGCAGAGGATGCTGAGCATCGCACCAAACTACAAATCCCAGGATTCCATACACTGGAGGGTCAGGTGATAACAAACTGCTATAACTGCATAGTGTGGATGTACCCTAGGACTCTGGAAGACCAGGGTTCGAATCTCTGTTCAGCCATGGAAACCTACTGGGTGACATTGGGCAAAACACACTCTCCCAACCTCAGAGGTAGGCAAAGGCAAATTTCCCCTGCATAAACCTTGCCAAGAAAACCTGTGATAGAGTCACTTTGGGTTCATGAAAACTCCAAAATCATTTGACGGCACACAACAGCAACCACAAACTGAGTCACGTTCACACTACACGGTTACAGTGCTATTATTCCACTTTAACTGCCATGGAAACATCCTATGGAATCCTGGTGTTTGTAGTTTGGAGATGTACTAGAGTACTCTGGTTGACAATTTAAATGCCCCTTCCAATACTGCAAATCCCAGGAATCCATAGTATTCCATCGATTAACAATTCCACCAATTGTTGATGGATCATTTTGCCTGGAGTTTTTGCCCCGTATGTCACATCTCATCGCTTCCTGAGGTCTGTAATATTGATGTTAAACTTGTTAATTTATTGTTTTAATATGTGTGCTGCCCTGGAAGTTTCTGAAACTGAAGGACAGCAAAATCTGCTAAATAAATAAGCAAGCATGATGGCAAATGGTTTTCAACACATATTCTTCATCCTCAGAATAGATGCCTCAGGGAACAATAGGCTGGTATTCCAACAAATCCTTTTTACCACATTTAAGTTCCCTGTCTGCCCTTCATCTTTAGAGTTGATCGGGCACAGGTGAGAATAAGACAACTCTCTTGATTTGCTTGGACAAATTATTGTGCAAAACACGATCTGGCTATAAATCATGACCCAACAAAAAAATGGTTTTCTTCCACAGGAGGACTCAAAGATGTATACAAAAAAGCAAAGATTATAAGATGGCGCAGACAGTCACTTCTTCACTTTTGGGATTCACTTCCTTGAAACAAATGCTGAAATAAACACCTTGAGGTGACTAGCCTTAAAGGCACCCAGCATATTATTCAAATTCTAAACGTTTGGGCACCTAATGGGACAAATTAACCACTCCCTTTAAATGCTAACAATGTGGCCTATTGCCTTTGGAAGCAGCGACATGGAACCACTCCAGAGCTCAGAAAAACTTGCCTTTTGGGATGATATCTCCCAGAATCCCCCAGCTAGTATAGTCCTTAGGTAAATTTTAAGAGACTTGGCTGATTGATGCAAGTCATGCAATCCTGACTCAAGATTCAAGGAATATCTGAGGACTGATGTTCTGCCTTGCCTCTTCTTTCTCAACCTGCTCACCTTCTCAACCTGCTTGTGTGCTTTAGATTGTGTACCTGGTGCCCCGACACCAATCCAGATTGAACAGGGCTCAAATTCAAATTGCAACAAATTCAAAGCCCTGTGCAAAGCCTTGTTTAAGGGACCCCAATGGCATTATTCGTTTGCTTATTCTAGCTATGTAAAACCTGACATATTATTTTTAAATTATCTGAGGCTTTAAACCATGGCTCACCTAGGCACAAATCCAGCATTGTTCCCCCTTATGTTCCAGAAATGGGTATTCAGAGGCATATAGGAAGTAATTTATAGCCATAATTTTACTAAGAGCCGTTTCAAAGCATTTTTAAAGTAAAAGCTTTGTGTTCAAATGGACACCGAATAGATACAAAGCGACACATGCAGTTTAATCAATGACCCAAGAATGCAGATTCAGATTGAAAGTTATACTGATGAATGCTAGGATCTGGAGTTCACAAAAGCTTATACTAGAAATTTCTTCTTCCCATTTAGTCTCCAAGGTACCCTCCTCCCTCCCTCCCTCCCTCCCTCCCTCCTTCCTTCCTTCCTTCCTTCCCTCCTTCCTTTATGCTGGGATATGAGGTGCATAAATCCATTTGCAAACTCGTTGTTTCTTTCTTTCATTAAAATCAGACATCAGGATTGTACATAGCAGACAAGCTTCCGCTCATATATCCTCTGAATGAGAAAATAAGCACCTAGTAAGGATTTAAATTTTTTTTTTTAAAAAAATATCCTGAGTCATTTTGATAGCCTTTTCTTCCACACTTTCTTCCAATCCCCTTTGCATAAAGAATCGGGGGCAGAGGATCTGCACACAGATTCCGCCCACTCCCAAGTATCAAACCACCATTTCGTACACGTGTACCCATCCTCCGTCTTCCAGCTACTCCTACCTTGGCTTTGCTGGTGGAGGAGAAGTGCTCCTCCACAAAAAGGGCACCCAAAGCCATCCCAAAATGCTTGTTGGCCTGGCTCAGGCACACCTTGCTCAGTTCCATCTGCTTCTCGGCCCCCTCCATCTCTCGGGCGAGCTCGTGGATGGCATCCCGGAAGGGCGTGGAGAGGTGCTCGCTCAGCACCACTACGATTCGCCACAGCATGTAGTTATGAAGGATCCTGGGAAAAAGAATGTTTTTAATTAATTTTATTGTGATTACATCGTATAAAACAACATTTCTCATTGTACATTTTACCGAACTATTACCACTATCTTCCACTCCTCTCTGGATTTCAATAGTGTTATATCATTGACATATCAACATTATGCATCGCATTGCATTTGTTAACATACAAGATAGATCCTGCTCTTCGACCCTACTTTACATGTTCCATGATATTAAACTGATTTTTACTTCTAACTACTCATGCTATCATGAATTAGGAATTGTTACCTGTCAACACCCTACCCATTTCCAGAACAATTTGCCTTTCTTTGTTAATGTCATCATCTGATTTTCCTTTTAATCTCTGAGAGACTATATCTGCATTCCAATTTTCAATAAAAGTTGCCCACCATTGCTCTATTGTAGGTATCTGCTCAGTTTTCCATAGCCTTGCATATTCAATACGGGCTGTCGTAATCATATACAGCATTATTCGCCAATATTTCTTTGCAACAGTTCCATCTAACACATGTGTCATATTTAATAAGTACAGTTCAGGTTTCTTATCCATTTGAACCCTCAATATTTTACATATCATATTATGTATATCGTTCCAATATTTTTTAGCCTTAGGACATGACCACCACGTATGAAATAGTGTTCCAACATTCTCCTGACACTTCCAACACTGACCTGTTCCCGTATTATATATCTTCTTTAATTTTTCTGGTGTCATGTACCATCTATGAAAAAGCTTATAATAGTTCTCTTTTAGGTTCTGAGCTGCAGTAAATTTTTGTGTCCGTTGCCAGCTCTGTTCCCAGTGCTCTAATTGAATTGGATGTCTGAGATTTTGAGCCCACAATATCATTGCTGATTTGACTGTCTCCTCTTCTCTTTCTTGATTTAAAATCTCCTGGTATACATGTGATAGTAAATGAGGCGGGTTTTCCCGCAGTAACTTCAACATTCTTCCTTGCTCTTTTTGTTCTATTCCATAAGTTTTCACATCCATCTGGAATCTCTCAGTTAACTGTCTGTAAGGGAACCAGTATCCTGGGAAAAAGAATGAACACCAGGCAGATGGCTACAGGAGAGGATTTCGATGTCGTGTATCGTGTTGCAGTTTAGGGAAAGGAGAAACCAGGCCATTTCCGCACTAGACGGTTATAGTGCTATTATTCCACTTTCAACATCCTATGGAATCCTGGGCTTTGCAGTGTAGAGAGGGGCCTTTGAGGATTCCATAGGATGTTGAAAGTGGAATAATAGCACTGTAACAGTCTAGTGTGGAAATGGCCCAGATCACAGGAAAGTTATTTTTCTGAACTGAAACTTCCAGAGTCCCCTAACCAATAAGATCAGTAACTTGTCCAAGCTCAGAAAATAATAAATATTATTTACTATAATATCCATCTTTTTGTTTGATTGATTCCACCCCACATTGGCTTCCTAGTTGTTGATTTGCTTGTTTCGAGAGCCTCCTGTGTTTCCTGTGTTAGCCCTATGAGCTCACCTCTCATCCCACAGCCCTGTGAGGTAGTCCAGAGTGAGGGACAGTGACTTGGCTTCTCACCTAAGACCCTCTCAGGCCTCCTCTTCCTGGTAAATCGGCAGGGTGAGTGTCCCGTCTCCCCCCAATATTGCATCTCCACTTGTAAAGTCGAAATGGGCCACCCAATTCTCCATGCCACGAGGTGTAGCTATGGAAGGGGGAAATAAGAGCATTGTTCCCCCCACAAAAAAGAATTATGCCCCGCAATGAAAGAGTCCATCAACCTCCAAATTTCCAGCACGGTAGTTACTTTAAAAGGTCAGTTGAGCATATAGAAATATTGCTCAGGCATCCAAAGGAAAGAGCCAGGCATAGTTACCAAGGGTAACAGCAGATATAATAATTCTTCCTGAGAATGATTTTCAGTTTCTTACTCTCTGCAATGCTAGAAATTCGGAGGCTGAAGAAAAATTTCATGACAGAAGGGGGGGTGCAATGGGGGGCACAATGCTCTAATTTTGCCCCCCAAGAGCTGCATCCCTGCTCCCTTCTGATATATCCTTACCGAATAGGTGTAGTGTGGATGAGCTCAGACACCCGCTGCATGTACTCTGTGGCCAAGAGCACCACTTCCTCATCCTCCGAGAAATTCTCGTGGAATATTCGGTCAAGCAGCCGCTTCCACTTCAGCTGAGGGGAGGGGTTAAACAGAAAAAGCGTCATTTTTTTACCTGCAAAATTTCTTGGCGGTACATCTTACTTCTACCCCTTATGGCAAGGGTGTGGAAAATGTGGTCCGTGGGGCCACGGACAAACCTTGGGGATGCAACTTGCAGGCCCCAAACTTGCAGGCCCCCAGCAACCCCCAAATCCCATCAATGCTTGAAAAGATGATTATTTGCAACAACTTGTCAGACTACTTTTCTCACAAAAACCAGCCAGTGAACCTCAAAATCAGCCGTAAATGTAGCAATTGACTTTCTTCACTTTTCCAGAGCCCAGCTGGCCCTCCAAAATCTACCCCGAGCTCCAAAATTGACTGAAAATTGACACAAATGGAGGCCAGAAGTGATGTGAGGTCACTTCCAAGGCACCCTAATGCAGCGGCATGCTCCCCTGAAAGACATGGGGGTGAATTGCTCCCTGCCCTCTCCTTAGTTGCCTGTCCTTCTTTTATGGTCATGGCAGCGTCACATTCTTCTTCCAGGTTATAAGTGGCTTTTTTGGTTTTCATAGATCAAATGGGATAGAGAGGGAGTGGCTAGATGGCTGGAATCGGACGCAACCCTGGGAGCCGGGGAACCTGAGACAAAGATGCCGTCAGGTCGCAAGACATCCTTGTCATAATAAGTAGTGGCAAGGAAAGGAAGGAACAGCACAAAGAAAGGTACTTAACAGTGGTATGTGTATTTGGATTTGGATTCTGCTTGGCATGTATGTAACCATTGCTGAAAGCTATGACACATCCCACGTGAAAGGTACCGCTAATTACTGCTACATTGGATCCAGTAGATCGCTTGCTGTTATTTCATATTTGATGGATGGGAGAAGAGCGGGAAAAGGAGAAAGTGAAAGCAAGCACTGCCATGGAGATAACAGGGAAAGAAGGTAGGCAGGTCAACAATGTTCAAGGAGAAGACGGTTAAAGACAGGAACAGTCTGGGAAGGTGTCGGGGGGGGGGATCAATCATACACCCTTAACCAATGCATGCTTTGTGCACTTAATTTTGTATTGATAACCTATATAAGCTGCGTGCTACCTTTGTTAATCAGTTTCAGCAACTTCTGCAGAAGTATGCCGCCATTGCTCATATTAATCCATTGAATTAAAAACTATCAGAATCTACAGAGTTTGTTTGTGGAGTGTGGGTTATCCAGTGCACAGATGCACAGGTTAAGGTAGCTTCACCATTGTATGTAAAACCGAGATGGGCAAAATGGAAGCTGTAGTCCCAAGGCTTTTTTTTTTTTTTTGTGGCCTCCATGTCTTCCATAGCCAGAAAACCCAAATGGGCTCAAAAAATGCTTCTTCCACTCTTGGAAGTTTTCAGGACCTATGCTTTTGTGCAGAAACAGATTTCAGGGATCACCCCCAAACCCACAGATTGGAACTGGATATGAACTTCAGATCAGTTTGGGTTCTGACCCTTTTAAAAAAAAATTAGCCTTCTGTGGCACATGGTTGGTCTTGGAGATCAAATATTATACAGGTTGTATCCAGTGAACTTGCCAGGAAGGATTAAATAAGCTGGGGTATATGTCTGTGTTAACTGTACTTGCGGTCGCCAGGTGTCCTGGTTATAAAGGATGTCTCCTATCCAAAGTCCAGAAAGTTTTTCCTTTTATATAGGCTGAATGAGAAGCCAAAAAAATCCTATACTTTTGAGAATGGGCCCGTCACAAAGACAGAAAAGTGTGCATCATGTAATTTATAAATGTGGACAATATGTTAATTTTACAGAGAAATACATCACTACATTAACTGAAAACAATAGTTACCTTTGGTGTTGAGGTAGACCACAAACTTGTTAACAGCTACTCCCTGCTTGTCATGAATTTCAATAGCTGCTGTTTTGAAAACCTGGCAATACTTACCGTAGTTCAGTGCTACCTCAATTTATCACTCACCAGCAAGCTTTGGAAAAATTGTTTTTCCAAACTGCAACTCCCATGGGCACTGACTATCCTGACTAGGGAATTCGGGGAGCTCAAGTCCATACAACTTTTCCAGACTCTCTGCTCATCAAGAACAATCTTTTGTGAGTGCCCCATATTCCAAGGTGCTAGAACCACCACAACCCCGCAAACTTACATTAGGCGTGATGCGCTGCAGCTCTCCCAAGGTCACTTTGTTGTACATGGAGTTGATATCCCTTCGCAGGTCATCATACTCAGAGATGGTGATCTGTGAAATGGGGGCAAGGGAGGAAATGAGGTGTCTTATCCTTTCTCTTGGCTCTGTCTAGAGCAGGGATTTTCATTCACTGGTTTTCCAGAGGTTTTGGACTTCATCCCCTAGAATCACTCACTACGGCCCATTGTTGTTCTGGTCCTTCATGTCATTTCCAGCTTATAGGACCCAAAGGTGAACTTATCACGGTGTTTTCTGGGGCTGGGTGTGTGTGATGCACCCAAGGTCACCCAGTGGGTTTCCATGGCCAAGTGGGGAACTGAACCCTGGTCTCCAAGCATAGTCCAACTGCCAGGCTGTGCAGCCCCTGCCATATGTTGATCTGTTGGATGGGTATTGAAATAGTGTATTGGAGTCTCTGTAGAAGTACTGCTGTAGAACGCCATAGGCTTAGCGCATACTACAAAGTATCCAATGCTAATTGATGACTGCAACAATGTATTTGTTTGGAGCCTGCCTATATTATTATGAAGTATCAATTGCTTTATTGCCCATTGCTACAATGTATCTGATGAGGGGAGAAGATCAGAGCTGGAGGGAACATGAAAGCGTAAAGGCTTGCGGTTTGAGAACTTGGTGTTTCCAAGACAAGAGGCTGGAAATATATGCTTGGGTCAAGGATGAGAAGTGGGAACCGAATGAGGGTCTGTGAAATGTCGGAGAAGTGGTGCGATGCTAGATTTACGAGCCTCTCCAACCACAGCTTTGTGTCCTTAAATCTTGGAATTGTATCTATAAAAGGTGTGAGCTCCATGCCAACTTCAGTGTCAGCAACTTTGAAATACATGTGCTTTGTTGCGTACATTTTCTACAAATAATACTACTACTGTGTACCTTAGACTGGAGTTTGTGGAGTGTGGATTACCCACGGCATGACACCAGCATTCAAAGGTTGAGAATCACTGGTCTAGAGCTATATGAAACAGAAGACCCTTCCACACTGCACAGTTATACTGCTATGGCAACATCCTATGGGATCCAGGGGTTTGTAGTTTGGTGAGGCACTAGAGCTCTCTTTTTGAGACTTCTAAACTGTTGTTACTGTTACCATTGGCATCTGTAATTGAGTTGTCCTCTTTCCCTACTGCATCACACTTTACCAAGCAGTATGATCTCAAAAATTCTAAATGTCTTTCCCTTAACTGCAAATCCCAGGAATCCATAGGATGGGACCGTGGCAATTAAAGTGGACTCATAATGCTATAACTGTGTAATGTGTGAATGTTAAAGGGATCATGAAAGCAAAGAATTGTATGACATACAGCATTCCAGGCTGGGTACTTCAAGGCAAAGGTAGGTGTGGGTGAATCCAGCTCTGAACTTTGACTTTGAAAACTGGATTGCCTGAGTAAGAATTAAATGAATGCCAGACTCTCTGGCTACTCAGAATGTCAGACTATTTGGCCAAGCATGCTTCCTCCTTAGACAACAAAGTGAAAAACTGATGATTAAGGTTAGAGAATCTGTCCAAGAACCCTGTTGTAGAACTCTTGGGGATTCTGGGATAAACGGCAATAAGTCTTGCCAAAGCCTGAAAGAGTTACTTTTAGGACTGCAATTCCTAGAACCGGTCATAGGAAGATTCTGGGAAGTATAGTCTTCAAAGTAATTTTTTCAAGCTCTGGGGAAAAAAACATTGTCACAAAATCCCCTGGAGTTCCCTGACACCACCCTAGACTGCAGTCAGTAATTGAATTGAATAAATCTTTATTGCTCAGCTAAAAGCCATTGCAACTCACCACAGTCAGACAAAATACATCTAAATAACAGAATAGGACATTACAAATGGTAAGAGACTCATATAAAAGCTAACATACAAGAACAACGTATAAGAAATAAACGATCAATGTAATGATTTTAAAAAATCGGAGCAATATAAAATATAAAATATGTCTCTGAGATGATATAATGTAGTCCAATGTAGAATTCAATATAAAATTATATCATATTATATAAAATATACAATTTAAAATTACACTTATATATTCTATAAGACCAGGATCAATTACTTTTATCACCTCTGTATTATTTGTGGGGATAGTTTTGATATCTAGATCTTATCTTACTTGCAGCTAACGCAAAATTTGCAACCATAACAGTGACATAGGGGTCGTTATCAGCTAATAGTCCACAAATCTGCTCAAGAGGTGGTCTATTGGAAAGGGGAGAGGAGTGGAGGAAGCAATTAAGGAACTTTTGCATGGGAGATGTATATAGAGGGCAATATAAAAGGTAATGTTGGATGTCCTCTACATCCCCGTTCTCACAGATGCAGAGTCTTTGGTGGACAAGGATATTATCATATCTTCCCTTCAAATAGGCAGATGGCATACACTGAAAGCGTAAAGCTGTGAATGCTTTTCTAAGTGGAGCGAAGGTAAGGTTTAAAAGACATTGCTCCATTCCATAATATGTTTTATATAATGGGTACCATAAGGAATATGCTGTTCGGGAGAGCAAGTATAGGTCACCCCATTTAGAAGCGAGGTAGATTTTTTCTTTAACCAGTTGTTTAATTTTTTTGGAAGAATAGGTGGGTAAGGCTTCTAAATTGATTTCAAAATAGAGGAGTATAGGCCTTACGGAATTTGTCCACGAATTTTGGAAGGGGGACTGTAATTGCTCTAGAAAGCATTTTCTGGGAAGCCTAGTGTCGTTCATACTGGCCAGCTTCAGCCAGTATAAAGCTAAAGCCACCTGTACTCCGGCTTGTAAGGAGGCTAACCCAGTTTCCGCTCTTAAGATAGAAGCAGGGGTACCTTTTGGGGCGGTCAACAAAGATTTCAAAAAAGCATTCTGAACTGTTTCTGAAGGAAAAGAGTTACCATATCCCCAGATCTCCACACCATACAATAATTGGGGAACAATTTTCTTTTGGAAGACCTCAACAGTGGGAGCAACCAAATTCCCCCCGTAAAATTTATGAAATCTCAGTAGAGAATTAATAGAATGAGAGGTTTTCAGCTTAACTGCCTGGAAATGCGTTTTCCATGACAGTTTTGAGTTAAAACCCAAACCCAGATATTTAAAATAAGTTTGCTGTTCCATGGAGTTTCCATTAAGTCTCCAACTATGTGGTTTTTTCTTCTTCCCAAAAAGCACCACTTTGGTTTTAGTATGATTTACTATTAATTGCTCTTTTAAACAAAAAGCACTCAACTTCTTTAGTAGTCTTCGCATCCCAATCAGAGTGGTAGCGATCAAAACTATGTCATCAGCATATAGGAGAATCGAGAGTTTAACATCTTGAATGGAAACTGGAAAACATTCTGGGCCACTCATCTCTCTGACAATATCGTTTATATAAAAATTAATTAAAAAGGGCGCCAGAAGGCATCCCTGACGAACTCCTCCGTCTGTAGGGATATTATCAGACAAAAGTCCATTTGCTCCAAGTCTAACCCTAAGGGAGGTATTAGTATGTAACAACTGGATTAGAAAAAGCAGTCTTCCGTCGATATTAGTGTCAGCTAACTTTTGCCAAAGGCGACTTCTATCAATAAGATCAAAAGCAGAGCTGAGGTCCACAAAAGCAGTGAAAAGTTCTTTTCTACCTTTTTGGGTATATTTTTGAATTACATGGTGAAGGGTGAAGCACTGATCGATCATAGATTTGCCCTTCATAAAGCCTGCTTGTTCTTCTGCAATAATATTGTTATCAATGACCCACGACTCCAACCTACCCAATAAGTACTTAGTATATAATTTGGACACTATGCTTAATAAACTAATAGGTCTAAAAATTTTTGGGTCATCCTTAGAACCTTTCCTGTGAATGGGAACAACTATGCTCACTTTCCACCCCTGGGGAATTTTCCCATGTTGGTTAATGTAGGTGAAAAGTGAGGCAAGGATTGGAGACCACCAACCAGGATTTGATTTAAATAGTTCTCCAGGAAGCATATCTTCTCCAGGTGCTTTTTTAATAGGGAGGGAGTTAATCAAAAAGTTAATTTCATCGGGAGATACTGGATCCCATTCAGGACAACAAGAAAGTACAGGGATGACCAGGCTGGGCTTCAGAGTGGACGTCAAGATAGCATGGTTGAAGAGGGTGAAGAAGTGAGCCTGCCATTGAGCAGAGGTGATTTGGTTAGCAATTGAGTCGTGTACGCCCCTTGTCCCTTTCGTCACCATGGCCCAGAATTTAGTAGAATCCCTTTCTGCAGGTGCCTGGGCTAGCTCCATCCAGATCTGCTGTATGTATCCTGCTCTTTTTTCTTTAAGTAAGTTTTTATACTCCCTGCGAAGGTGTATATAGACCCTATAATTTCCTTGTGAATCTTCGCGTCTTAATTTTCTTATAGCTCTTGTTAAAAGACGCTTCTGAGTACCACCAGCTGTGTTTAGATTGTTTACCTGGGTGCCTACATTTGGTATTAACTAGAAAAGGCCTAATTTCTTGGACTAATTTATCAAAGAAATCCAGCGGGTTAAGAGAGGTTAAAAGTTGGTCCCTTAAGAGAAGAATATTTGGGGACATTAAAAAGAGTTTATAATATCCTGTACCTTCTCATTCCAGCAGACCCTTTTCTCTCCTTGAGTTGCTGGATTTACCGGATGAACCATTAGATTTTCAGGGGATGTTATTAAACAAAACGAGGAACAAAGGAATATTTGAATTGGCGTGTGGTCACTCTTGGGTCTGGCCAAAACTTTAAAGTTTTCCAAAAATGGGGTGGTTGCTTGTGAAACAATTAAGTAGTCAATCACACTTTTCCCTTTAGGACCTATGTATGTATAGAGGTCTGTGCAGTCAGTAATAGGAATCAAGGTGCTGAAATGGGTTTGGTTTACATTTTAATATAAATTGACCTAATCTGCACATTCTAGACTAAGGAGCTTATCACACAAGGCAGGTAAATCACAATTAAAGATGGATAATAGTGTTTGCGGCTCGGACTTATCACATGATGAAATTTCTCTTTTGTTGTTCTCCTAGTGAGAGACCATTGGAAAAGCATTTTTTTTTTAATTCACATACATACAAAAAGTATCAATGATCTACTTTGTAAAAGAAAAAAAAAACTTTTCAAATGATCTCCCACCAGGAGACCAGAAGGGAAATAAAGTAATGTGATAAGTCTCAGCTAAAGATGCCATTATCCTGCTATAATTGTGATTTACTTGCCTTCTGTCATAAAACTGCTGCTGTTGTCCTTTAGTTTTTGCATTTCTCTAGCTTTAGTGATGCAGTTCTCCAATCCTAAAATGTAGGCATTGGGGCATGTTGTGTGCAAAAACACATATATTAATTAAGGGGTACCATGTGTGAAAATGCACATACATTTTTGTATTTATTTAAACATAAATAGATTTTCTTGCAGACTTTAAGAAAACCACCACATTTCATGACCTGATTGCAGAAAGAAAACCTGTGCCTGAAAGCATGAAAAAAATTATAGAAGCTAACTGCCTCAGCAGGTAGTGCATTTTCCTTCTTTGGAGGTTTCTAAAATGGAGGTTGGATGGCCATCTCTCAGGAGTGCTTTGGTTGTGTGTGCCTGCACTGCAGTGGATTGGACTAGATGGCCCTTGCCAGCCCCTTCCAACTCTACGATTCTATCATTTCTTCATTCCTTCCTAGCCAATGAACACAAGGATGATGTTGGTCACTTACATTGGCCAACCTCTGTTCCAGGTGGAGGATCTCCCTGGCTTTCTGCTCCACGTGCTCTGCCCCCAACAAGCTCAACAGACGCTCCATGAAAATCCGATAAGCAGCCAAGATCTGGAAAAGGGACACAGCGGTAAAAAGTACTTGTGAGGCAATTGCTAGACCAGGCAGAAAGCATGGATTTCCTCTTTGGAGACATGTTTACCTTGCAAAACATCACATTGCCAATCTTGAGGGTCAGTCCCTTCCCACTGATTTGTCTATGTATTTATTTGGAGTATATATAGTCTCAGGGTGGCTTACAAATCATTAATTTGACAGTTCTGTGCCCTCAGGCTTAAAATCTAAATAAGACACAACATGTAAGGAAAATGGAATGCAGAGACAGAAGAGACTAAATCTAGCAGATACTGGCTGTTCTTCTCTCCCTCAGAGGCCACAATAATGGTAGTTGGAATACACCTGGTGTCATGGGCCAGGAGTCAGATTCTCCAGGGGGACAGCACCTTCAAAGGTGGACAAGCAGACACAAGCATACCAGGAGCTAATCGGGCTGGGATGAGAGCCAGCTGGCTCCAGCCTTTTTAAGAAAGGCAGAGGGCGGTGGCCTAACACCAGAAGCAATGTATGTGTTTGCCAGCCCTTGCCTTCATGTGTGTGTGCTACAGAAACCCCGCTTGCCATCTGTCTGCCTTCTCTGACCTTTGGACTGTCTGACCTTGCTGCCCAGTGGATTCCTGACCTTTGGACCAACACTTGACTTCACTTCTGCTCCACTCTGGCCAGGCAAACTTTATTGGACTGCTAAGCTGCATCCATTTGCCTGCTTAATATCTTGGCACTCTGTTGCCTGACAAGGGACAGCCGGTGTTATCCTGACTTTTGGGGGTCCCTGGGGGACACCTAGATTTGCTTCAAAAATACAAAGGTTGGGGAGCACAGCCTAGTGAAATGGAGGGTGGGGCAACGCAGTGAGATCTTTTATCCTATGTCTATGGGGTCAGACTGTACGAGAGAGAGAGAGAAGTCAAGTGTCCATTTAAAAAGTATTTTATTTTGCAAAGTTGGCAAAATTTCCTCACATTCACACAGAACAGTCACTCACACAAGCACATAAGGACTACGGAGTTGCAAAATCTTAAGAGTGGGAAGAGTTAAGGGAAAGAAAGTGATTATACTGCACCTGATCTTGAAGA
This sequence comes from Cyclura pinguis, assembly GCA_030412105.1. NCBI lineage: Eukaryota > Metazoa > Chordata > Lepidosauria > Squamata > Iguanidae > Cyclura > Cyclura pinguis. The sequence goes on from CM059601.1 coordinate 7,085,871, forward strand.
CTGCAGTTTGAGAAGAAACAAAGATAGATCAGCAGACAAAGAAAAAGACTGACGGGAGCCTTAAAACTAGCAGATGCTAGTCAAAGGGTGCAAGTGCTCCTGAGAAAGAAAGTGAGTGAGAGAGAGAGCCCCAGAAAGGGAACTCAATTATAATACACAACCTGGCGGGTGGGGGGGGGGCAGATCCTTTCCTGGGAAAGGACAGAAACTGAGTTATGCAGATAGACCTCAGCTTTGTAGTTCCCGCGATTATGATCACTAACTTCGTCTGGGAGACACTTAGTCTCTCAAGGTGTCAGAATTGCAGCCGGCTCATTTGATATGTACATAGTGCCTTTCCAAGGTTTTCCTTGGATACGTGACTGGGGGTTATTTGGACAGACCTATGCCAGGAGGGTTTTCAGCCTTTAGACCTGGATATCTACGTTTCCATCCAGTGAACCTCTGGCTCAATAGATATAAATAATTCTCTTTCCTGAGATAGGGTCTGTCAACAGGTGATAAATATCTCACTCCTGCTGTCAGCATGGGTTACACTGGCACCTACAACACATGGGAAGGCTTCTCAGCTGGGGCCAAGGCACAATGGGGCTGTGTCTGGCAGTGGAAACTGGAAAAGAGGGAGGGCCAAGGCATGACGGAACTGTCCCGGGCTGCTCTTGTCTCCTTTCAGAAGCTAGAGCAGTGGCAGCTGGAACAAGGAGCTGCTCTTCTCTCCCTCAGAGAGAATTATTAGCTGCTGAGCCAAGGCACAAGGCTGCTCTTCTCTCCCTCAGAGGCTACAGCAATGACAGTTGGAATGGAGAAGAGTCCTCTCATCACTTTGTTGAGAAAACATGATTGTAGCTCCAAATGATTCCATAGATCGATTTTAAGCAGGGCTAATAATACAATTTAAGTCTGTAATTTCCAGATAACTAGGGGATGGCTGTATTGAACAGAGGATGGTGGTTTCCATGTCAGTGTAACTTGAAACAAACTTCTCAAGTTGCTGAACTCTACTCTCCCCCTCAAAAAATTGCAAAGGTTAAGTACTTTGAAGCACATATTTAAAGTTCCGATTAAAACCTGGAACAGATTTATTGCCCACTGATACGGAAGACATCAACTGCCACCCGCTGAAGGAGTCTTTTCACCAGATTGCTAAAACTTATTGATGATGCTCAGCCTATGGTTAGGGATAGAATAGATTTTGAAATCAAATTTTCAAAAAGTAATTAATCCCTGTTTCTCCTTACACAGTCATTTTTTTTTTTAAAAAAAGGGTAATTGCATTGCTCATTTACTCTTTACTAAGTGCTACGAGCATATTACTTTTCAACGGCATTCTTCTAAATTAAAAAAAAAAATCTGCCAAATCTGTTCCAAATAGTGTTTTAGGAGTAACAGATAGACACGGGCTGAGATCCAGAGAGCTGTACTAATTTAGGTGTTGCAAAATGACCTGAGAGATTCAGGGGCAAGTCCCCACTGAGCCATCAGTCCCATGGGGTGACCTTGAATGAGTCCTTCTCTGCCAGCTTGGACTACCTCATAGGGTGGTTGTGAGCATAAAAGGAGGTGCAGGAAACCGCCCCCTTGATTCAGCGAAGGAAAGTTGGGATAGAAATGTAACTAATAATAGTTAGGTGGTGGGCAGAAAGGGCAAACAGATGTGTCCAGTTGTCCTCATGCTGCCAATTCTTCTGCCTCCCTTCCATGCCCTCTCCACCAGCAAGGCAACAGCTAATTGGAAGGGGGAGGTTCAGTGGCGGAGCTTGGAGTATGCGGAGGGGAGCCGGGAGGGCTACGGTGTGAAGGGTGCGGCCACTGTGCATGGGCGCATGGCTGTGGCATGTGGGGGCGTGGCCAGGGTGCATGGGGGCGTGGCTACGGGCTGGGAAACCCCAAAAACATTGCCGCCTGGGGTGAACCACTCCCCTGTCCCTATGCGATTGGGGAGGTTGCAGCTTAAAACTGGGGTTTAGAGGACGAAGGAGGACAGGTACCTTCAACTTGCTTGACGGAGTTTTATGTTACCTTCTCCAGCTCAGAGATCTGTTAAGAATTAAAGTTATAGGATCCCCATCCAAAATCCAATCCGGCAACCCTAGAAGCACATGAAGTCCTTGAACAGCTTAACAATTGCGAGAGATTCCCTTCTAAGTTTACATGCACGATGTAGAGCAATAAATATCAGAGTATATTTTCCCAGTATATATACGGTATGTCTCCACAAAATGTACACATCCTTAACAGCTTATAATTCTGAATATATTTTTTCTGGCAAGTTTCTTTCAAAAAACGTATACACCCATAAGTGTCCAAAATTACAAGACACGCTTTAAGCGAGGTTTGCAGCTCTATGTACGCTTTGGCAACGTGAACAATTGTTGCACAGGGATGGCAATTTGAACCTCTTACATAAAAGTGCAACTTAAGATGGAATTTGTAACTCTGATTAAATCAATATTATAGTATTTCTTCTTCAGTAGATATGTATTTACTTAGCCTTCGAATAGTCACTATAGTTACTATTAGCTGTTAAAAGGTGCATACATTTTTTAGACACCCTGTATATACTTTCCTCTTACCTTTTCGCTTTCCTCATCCTGTCCCAGGTAGAGGGTTCTCTCAGACAATGTTAGCCCGTCTTGGTCAATCTGAGGAGATGGAGGGAACATATGCTGGAAACTTAGTTTGGACAGAAAGGAAGGCTCCTCCTACCCATGTTCTTCTCACCCCGCTGCCCCTCCACTCCACGCTGATGATGCAATTTGCTAATTTTATTTTATTTTACTTTTTGTAATAATTTTTATTAAGATTTAATCTCGAAAATACCCCCCCCTCCCCACACACACTTCCAGGCTTAAATCTTCCAGTCGCAATTGCTTATTTCCATTACATACAAACATAATTTCCATTTTACAAAGAAGAGAACGATTACATTATTTCTTCTTGATTTCTTATACATTCATATCTTTGCCCGATCCAATACTTCTTTCCATTCTTTTTCAACACTCTGGATAGATTTATTCTTCAAAGAAAATGTTAATTTTTCCATCTCTATCATATCCAGAACTTTTCACTTCCACTCCTCAATATCAATATATTTCTTTTCTTTCCAGTGTTGCGCATATGTTAACCTTGCCTCGGTTATTAAATACAGTAATATCTTCTGATGACTTCTTATTTCCTTTTGTTGGTCTAGCGTATTTAACAGGTAAAGTTCCGGTTTCATTTCAAAATTCTACTTACAAGTTCTCTGAATTTCATCATGTACCCCCTTTCAAAAATTTTTTGCTATCTTACATGTCCACCACATATGAAAAAGAGATCCTGTCTTTTCATCACATTTCCAACAATTTGAATTCCCATTTTTCATTATTTTTTGTAATCTTTCTGGGGTCATATACGATCTATAATACATTTTATAAACATTTTTCTCTTATATTCAAATTTGGTGTAAATTTTATATCTGTTTTCTACACTTTTCCCCACGTTTCTAATTCGATTGAATGACCCAAGTTCTGTGCCCATCTAACCACTGTATCTTTAACTACTTCTGATTCCATTTCTCTTTTCAACAATAATCTATTAAGTTTAGAGATTCTTTTCTTTTGATTTTCTTTCAATTTGGTAATTTTAGACTTTAGAGCCAAGGTAGAAATCAGGTGGCCTCCAGACATTTATGCTCTGCATCTTCCCAGCAGCAATAGCCAGTACAGACAAAGGCAAAGCATGCTGGGAGTTGCAACCCAACATCTGGAGCAGTGGTTCTTAACCTTTCCTTTACCAGGGATCTCCTGTAAATTTAATTTGCTCCTGCAGAACCCCCAAGACGTCACTCAAGATTTAAACATTTACATTCAGATTTAAATATTCAAATATTTATTTAAATATTCAAGTATTTATTTATTTAAGACTTCTGTAGACTAGGGTTCAGATTCCTGATCAGACTTTGGGTGACCCTGGGCGAGTCACATTCTCTCAGCCTCAGAGGAAGACAAAGGCAACCCCCCCGTGAATCTTGCCTTATCCCCCTAAAAAAAACTGTGATAGGTTTACCTTAGGGTGGCCATAAGTCCGAGGTGACTTGAAGCCACACAGCAACAAAGTGCCACTGACACGGGGAGGTTCTTTCTAGCCATCATGTCTCTCCTCTTTGAAAACTGACTTATGACGACCCTAAGGTGAATCTATTACAGGGGCTTTCTTGACAAGATTTGCTGCCCTTGCCTGAGGTCACCCCGTGGGTTTCCATGGCCAAGTGGGGATTCAAACCCTGGTCTCTAGAGTCATAGTTTAGGCGCATGTGCACACCTGCCCCTGTGTCTGTTTTGTCAGGGATGTGGTAGCAGGTACATGTGCGGGTGTGCCGAAACTGCTCCTCTCTTTGCTCCCTTGGGGGAATGCACACACACCCTCAGCTGCCATGGATTGAAAGGAAATAATATTTCTCTTTGCTTTCTGTTTTTAAAATTCTTTTCTCTCTCATCTAAACAACTCCAGAGCTCCAGAGCTGACAATTCCAACAGGAAAAGTTAGTTCCTAGTTCACTCAGGTTTTTAAAGTCCTCGTCTCCAAAAATATCTCCTGACAACCCATGTGAGAATTAGCCCTGGGGGGAGTCCGTGCCAGCAGCATCTCATCGACAGGAGACGGATGCCTGTTCTTTCTCAGATATGCTGGGCTTATTTTTCTTTTGCCCCAATATTGCCATATCTCTGTGCTTTTGCTGCACATCTGGGTGCCCCCCTGGTGCCCCCTTTTCTCTCCCGGATCTTTTCATTTCCTGTGCTGCATCCTCTCGCTTCCTCTCAGCCGAATGAGGGCAGCGACAATGCTCCTTTTGGAGCCGCAACTGTGTTGAGATGCAGGCAAGGCGTCCTGCGAGGGAGGGAGAGCAATGACGGTGGATTGGCACTTTATTGTCTGTCTGTCACTGCCAGACAGAGATGCAGAAACTGTTGGCTCTGGTGCCTTGTTTGTAAAGCAGGTATGCATGTGTGTGCAACTTCATTTTTCAATTTTTTACATTTTTACTAAATGTTTTAAAAGTACAATAAAAGTTACAGAAATTACAAAGGCTAAGGAAACAAAAAAAGGAGAAAGTAAAGGAAAAGAAAAGCAAACTTCTGATCTTCCTCTCGGCAGCTACACACGAATACACAGTCATCCCTCTACATTTGGTAGGGTTAGGGGCACAGGATCCCCATGAAAATGAAAAAGCTGTGAATAACTCTAGGCCCTTCCAAACCATATTTAACACACAAGAAAGTATGATCAGATATTCAACTTACCGTGGATTCCTTTGAGGCATCAGGGTTCCTTCTCGAGGCAGAACTGGGGTGGCTGGTGGGGCTTCCTGCCACCTCCACTGCTGCCCCACATCATTTTTCATAGGGACTTACAAGCCTTACTCAGAATTTCTCAGTCTCATGAGGCTTGCAGCCCCTATTAAAAATGGCATAGGGAGACAGCGGAGGTGACAGCAAATAATCCGTGAATAATCACATTAACAAAAGCGAAATCCGCAAATGTGGAAGGCTGGCTGTAATTCTTTGTACCTCTCTGTCCTAAACCACAACGTATTCTCTTCTTTCAATAGCCCATCCTCTCTAATCATCGAAACTGCAAAAAACTAGTTTCCTTTTTTTTTCTCCCTGCAAAAAACTCAAGAAGGAAAAATTTCACTAACAACCTTTCTCTAATCCAACAAATCAGCTTATTCACTTCTCCCAAGTCCATCAGCATCCACAGCAACTCCCCCTTTGTGGGTCACTTTAAACTCTTAAATTTTGCTGCTAGTTTTGTCCTGGGGAGGGGCTGCATTGACTTGATCCACAGGGCAAGACACTCTATGCATGCTCAGAGGCTATCAGGGCCTAGGAAAGTGACTGGGAATCTCAACCTAAATGCTGCTTTTTACAGGCAGAGCCCGCTGGACACCCTCCCCCTCCCCTTCATGTCCAATTGAGTCCCTCTCCTTCTCCGTGGACTCGATGGCATTCAGACAAAGGCCTCTCTTGTCAAGAAGCAATCAGCTAATGGTGCAACCGCAGCTGCAGGATTTGACAAGGGAGAATCAATCACAGGACCAGTCAGATGCTCTGAAATAATTGATTTATTGAGATCACGTTGGCCCCTCTGGATTTCATCTTTAGGCTACTGGGACTGAGACCCTGGAGACTGAATAGGGTCCCAGGTGTCTTTGGTGGTCCTGTGCCTACAGGAATGGAAGCAGGATCATGTCTCTTCTGTAACTCCACACAAGAGTAGAAAAATCATCTGGTCACTCTCCACTTGCTTAAAGGTTGAAAGAAGGAAAGGAGGAAGGAAGGAAGGAGGGAAGGAAGGAAGGAAGACTCCTTTTTCTAAATCAGAACTTGAAAGTGGTACTTTCAGGAGAACTACCAGCTGCATCCCCTTAGTGAGGGATGCAGATAACTGTGGCTTACATGTGCATATGCCCCTTTTGTGGATGGAGTGCGGGGAGTTGTTCTCTGCACTCCACCCAAACCTCTCCCCCGGCAGCCGTGCAGGTCTCTCAAGCTGTGGCGCGGCCCCCTGCGACTGCTATTTACCGCTGCTGCTGCTAAACAGTGGAAAGAGGAGGGAGGAGAGAGCAAATTCAGACCCTGAAGATGCAGCTGGTCTGGGCTCCGAAATGATGGGCAGGGTGAGGGGATTGCATTCTACCTCTGAGTGCACCCTCATTTCTTCCTCCCACCAAGCCACGATCAGGTGCTTCTTCATGATCGGCATTATCTTCCCTCTCTCCTCCGCACTGTTAAGTGGCAGAGGTCCCTCACAGAGTTTACCAGCCGCTTTGATAGTGGTGATGGTGGCGGACTGTTGTCATGTCCTAATTTACTCTCAGAAACTTTGCTCAGAGTTCCAAAACAGAAGCATTTATTTTAGCAAAGCAAACAAGACAGTGACATGACCAAAATGTTGCTGAGATTACAGAGTTGGTTACAAGTTTTATCCATTTCCATACCAATTTTGGGACACAGACCAAAGATTGGTTAAAATCCGAAATGTCAAATCACCCCAGCACTTTCCTAGGCTTAAAATTACTTACATACTTTTCATCCTGAGAGCAAGAACAAGTTGTTGACTCCTGTCTTAAGCATTCCCATAACACCTTCTTGTTCTTCTATTGTTTCTCCCCCTCCTTATCACAGAATAGAACTATAGAATAATCAAGTTGGAAGAGACCACAGGGGCCATCCAGTCCAACCCCCTGCTATACATCTTCCTTTCCAAATGCCTCCTGCAAGGTGACACTGAACATACAGCAATCACCCATTTGGCTTATTAATATTTTAAATGCTACAACCAGATACGTTGTTACAAGTGTCAGTTGGAAGTGGGTACATGTTAGCACTAGCAAACTTTGCCCTGTGATTCTATTGCAACTACTGTTACGTATATTGATACCTCATGTGACAGGAGCAACATATCCTGACAACTGCAGCCATTTCCACCCTGCAGTGTTATAGTGCCATTATTCCACTTTCAACTTCCTGTGGAATTCTGGGGTTTGTAGTTTACTGAGCCCAGTAACTACTCAGTAGGTACTGAAGTAATTTACTGAGAATTCTAAATGCTCCTCCCTAAACTGCAAACCCCAGGATTCCATAGGGGGTTGAAAGTGGAATGATAGCACTATAGCAGTATAGTGCAGAAATGGCCTGTGTTATGATCCACCGGCTCAGTGTAGGATCTAGTCCTCTAATTCCTGGAATCTCAAGACCACCACGTTCCCTGGCTGGAGCCAGGTTGGCTTGGGCTATCTGAGGAACTAACAGACTCTAGCGTTAACTTTTCTAAGGACTAATTCATGCCAAGTAGGGAGAGATGTACACATTTTCAGAAAGCCAGCAACTGACTGCATCAGCTATATGGCTGAGATCCAGGCAATCTGGCAAGCCATATCTCCCTGTAGCATCCTGCCCAGACCCTAAGATCACAAGGAGGTGACCTTCTCTCAGTCCCACTACCATCACAAACACATCTGATAGGGATGGAAGAGAGGGCCTTCTCAGTGGCTGCCAGTTTCAGTGACTCTGGAACTCCCTTTCCAAGGAGACCCAAATGGCCCCCTCCCTGCTGTCCTTCCCTCAATAGGCAAAGACCTTGTTATTCCAAACACAGAAGACTGGACTGAAGGTGCTATACTGTTTTACACAGAACTAGCTTAGGCCATTTCCGCACAACATTGTTACAGTGCTTTTATTCCACTTTCAACATCCAATGGAATCCTGGGGTTTGCAGTTGAGGGAGGGGCATTTAGAATTCCCAGCCAGAGAGCTCTTTGGCCTCTGTAAACTACAAACCCCAAAATTCCATAGGATGTTGAAAGTGGAATAATAGCACTATAACAGTGTAGGGCAGAAATGGCCTTAATTGCTTTTTATCTTTTAATGGTATTTTATCTTTTTAACTGTAGTTTTAAATAACTTTAATATTGTTAATAGTTTAATTCTATTTTAAAGTTCACTTTTTTGTAAGCTTTTAAATGTATTCTTTTTTAAATTGTAAGCTACCTTGAGTCCCTACCTTGGGAGAAAGGTGAGATATAAATAAATATAATACTAATACTGACACTAACAATACCAACAATTATGTTCTTTCAGTAACCACAAGATTCTTGCCTATTTCCACCGGAACAGAGTGACATACAGCTCCCCGCACATCAATCACCACTGATGCCTCCAGAGTATTGTGGCTAACTGTAACACATATAACTGTTTCAATGTGTAGGTTTTAATTGATTTTATATCATTAGCAATCTCGTTGGCTACCTGAGCTGAAAGATAGGTTACGAATAGAATAAAAAAAATGCATAGAAATGTTTTAAAAAAGGAGAGGGCGAAACTTATGAAGTGGAGCTTTCACCCTTATAGAAGTATAAATAGCCCACATATAGAATAATAGAATCATCGAGTTGGAAGAGACCCCAGGGGTCATTGAGTCCAACCCCCTGCTATGCAGGGACACCTATCAAAGCATTCCCAACAGATGGCCATCCAGCCTCTGCTTAAAAACCTCCAAAGAAGGAGACTCCACCACGCTCCACTGAGGCAGCAGATTCCACTGCCGGACAGCCCTGACCGTCAGGAAGTTCTTCCTGAGGTTCAGGTGGAATCTCCTTTCCTGCAGCTGGAATCCATTGCTCCTTGTCCTAGTCTCTGGAGCGGCAGAGAACAAGCCTGCTCCCTCCTCAACATGACATCCCATCATTGTTCCTGATTTTAGAGCTTTATGAAGGGGGAAATAAATTCATGCCAAATAAACACACACATGCAAATATGTGGAAGCTGCACCTTTTAAAAAAAATTCTAGGAGCAGAAGCTGATTGTTGATGCTAACACTCACTAATACAGTTGGCCTTCCACATTTGCTAGAGTTAGGGACACGGGACCCTCACAACAGTGGAAACACCACATATATGAAAATGTGCGTGTGTGCCTGTGCTAAAGGAGCCAAGGCATGGTGGAGAGAATGGACACCCACCCACCAAACCAGGGAAAGGAGACCAAATAGGGTAGGTCAGCGTGGTGGCCCTATACTTCCTCTCTCTTGCCCATCTCTTGGGTGTGTGGGGGACATTGGGAGAGGCTTTGTGGTGCTGAGAAATTGGGCTGTGAGCCAACCTGAACTGGCCAGGGACTGGCTGGTGGAGGAGGAGGAGGACCAGAAGCAAGTTTTTAAAGGGCTCTGCAGCCTGATCATAACTGCAAGGAGGGAAGGCTCCCCAAGAAAGGAAGTGCTTGAGGTGGAGAGCGCAGGGGTCGAAGAAATTTGCAAATAGTCAAATCTGTGAAAGTCAAACCTGCAAATGCGGAGGGCCAACTGTACTTGTTTCTATAGGACCCAGACTCTTTGGAAGACTGTATCTCCCTATATCATCCTGCTTAAAATCCTCAGGGAGGGCTTTTTCTCAATCTTAAAGGAATCTGGCTCCTATGCAGATAAGTACAGCAGCCCCTCCACATTTAGGAGGGTTTGGGGCACAGAACCCTTGCAAAAGTGGGGAAAAGGCTAATAACACCCCCCCACACACACACACAATTCCCCTCCCATTCCCCTTGGGAACTTCCCCCATCCCATTCCTTTGCCTCTGGTGCTGGCATTGGCAGGGGGAGAAAAAAGACAAACTGAAAGGCTTGAGAGGGGAGTTCTGGAGTTCTGATTACTTCTGCTGATCATCTTGAGAAAGGAGCACCTGACCTATCAGCAGTACACAACAGAATGTGCAACCACGTGGCAGAGAGGCCATGCCTTTAGCAATGGGAGGGGGCTTTGCTCATCCAAAAGGGGAAAAAAACCCTCCTTTTTAAACACAAACCTCACAAGCCTGGGGTGAGGAATGCAAGGGATGGGAGATAGAAAATGGAGGGGGTTGAGAGGCTAGCCTGTGCCTTGCAAATAATCAAATTTGTGAAGGTCAAACCCATAAATGTGGAGGGAGGACTGTACTACCACCCATATACAGATACAGTAGAAACAGCCTTCTCAGTCGCTGCTCCCAGATTATAGAACTCTCTCCCCTAAGAGGCTAGCTTGTCCTCCCTGTTCTCCTTTTTTTTCTTTTTCTTTTGAACAGTCATTTGGTGACTAACCCCTCTGACCTAAAACCCAACGTGAACAAAGGTTTTTTAATAGGGTAGGTGTACTATACTGTTATTTATTACTCTTGTTGTCATTGTTATAATTTATTGTCATGTTTTTTGATGATTTCAAACTTTTTAACAGCATGGATATTTTAACATAGTTATAAAGGCTCAGGGTGCTCACCCATGGCTGCTTTTCATCCTGGAGAGAAGTGACTAGCGGGGTGCCACAGGGTTCTGTCCTGGGCCCAGTGCTGTTCAATATCTTCATCAACGACTTGGATGAAGGAGTGGAGGGCATGCTGATCAAATTTGCAGACGACACCAAATTGGGAGGGGTTGCTAATACGCCAGAGGACAGGATCAAAATTCAAAATGACCTGGACAGATTGGAGAGCTGGGTCAAGGCGAACAAAATGAAATTCAACAGAGAGAAGTGTAAGGTCCTAACTTAGGTAGAAAAAATGGAATACAGAAATATAGGATGGGGGACACGTGGCTGGATGGCAGTACGTGTGAAAGGGATCTAGGAGTCTTAATAGACCACAAGCTGAACATGAGTCAGCAGTGTGATGCGGCAGCCAAGAAAGCCAACGCAGTTCTCGGCTGCATCAATAGGAGTATGGTGTCTAGATCGAGGGAGGTACCGGTACCACTCTACTCTGCTTTGGTTAGACCTCATCTTGAATACTGTGTCCAGTTCTGGGCACCCCAATTTGAGAAGGACATGGTCAGGCTGGAGCAGGTCCAGAGGAGGGCGACCAAAATGGTGAAGGGCCTGGAAGCCAAGCCCTATGAGGATAGACTTAGAGAGCTGGGTATGTTTAGTCTGCAGACGAGAAGGTTAAGAGGGGACATGATAGCCATGTTTAAATATTTGAAGGGATGCCATGTAGAGGAGGGAGTGGGCTTGTTTTCTGCTGCTCCAGAGACCAGGACAAGGAGCAATAGATTCAAGCTGCAGGAAAGGAGATTCCACCTGAACCTCAGGAAGAACTTCCTGACAGTCAGGGCTGTCCGGCAGTGGAATAGGCTGCCTCGGAGTGTGGTGGAGTCTCCTTCTTTGGAGGTTTTTAAGCAGAGGCTGGATGGCCATCTGTCGGGAGTGCTTTGAGGGTGTTCCTGCATGGCAGGGGGTTGGACTGGATGGCCCCTGTGGTCTCTTCCAACTCTACATTTCTATGATTCTATGAAAGGCAACTACACAGTAAACAATAGTTTGAACCAGCCCAGATGCTTTTAATGTCTATTATGTGTTTCCTGTGTTAAATTCCCAGAATCCCCCAACCAGCACAGCCATTGATTCCAAAACAAAAACAAACAAACAAACAAACAAACAAAAAACCAAACCCAAGCTCTTCTGCATTCAAAGAGAGAGTAATGAACATCCATGCCCATAACAGAGTAGGAGCACAGTGTCTGGCCCCCCAACTTACTCACCTAAGCCTACTGCTGCTCTCCTGGTTCATTGCACCTCCATCCACCATGCAAATTCATTGAATATATGAAAATAGCTACAATTCTCTTCACTTTATAGGTCAAAGCTACATGTTAATCACTTTTACATTTAAAGGGAGCGCTTAAAGGGGCCACATTTTGGAGAAAAGAGAAGACACAGGAGTTGCTGTGAACTGGAAAGTGCCTCCATGCAGAACTGGGGCATCACACTGGATTCCTGCTAAAATTGTGTCATGCACACTCCTGCTGCTCTTTGGCTACAGAGATCCTACTTATTGGCATTGGAGGCACAGATTTAATCAGCAACTGGAGAAGATGACTCAGGGCAAATGGTGGGAACAGAACCAAGAAGAACCAGACTTCTGTTCCATAATCGCAAGGTGACCTGTGAAATAGAATCTCACTTGCTTTCTCCCTTCGCTTTCCTCCTCTGCTGATTTTGTGAGGTCACCATCCCTTATAATAAGAGCATGAATCACCTTGTGGTGATTTTTTCTGCTACAAGCAGAATCATTGCATGGCTTTGCCCATAAGTGCCTGATGTTGTAATATCAGCTTCCCAAAAACTGAGGTGCCTTTTAAGGACCTCCTTTCCTATAAAATGACTCTCTCCCTTTTCATGTCATTCATCTGGGAGAAACTGAGGTTCATAGAATCTTACCGCTGAAAGAGACCCCAAAGGCCATCCAGTCCAAACTTGCCACTCAAGAACGCACAATCAAAGCATTCCTGACAGATGGCCACTCAGTTTCCCTTTAAAAACCTCTGGAGAAGGAGACTCTGCCACACTCCCAGGCAGCAGCATATCCCACTGTCGAACTGCTCCTACCATCAGGAAGTTCTTCCTAAAGCTTAGATGGAATCTCTTTTCCTGTCGTTTAGAGCTATTGATCTATGTCCTAGTGTCTGCATCAGCAGCTTCTTCCAGCTTACATACCTTCAAATATTTTTGAACATGGCTATCAGGTCCCCTCTTAACCTTCTCTTCTTGAGGCTAAACACACCCAGCTCCCCCAAGCTGCTCCTCCCAGGACAAGGTTTCCTGTCCCTCCGCCTGAAGCACACAGCTGTCCCATAGCATTGACGATGCCTGCGTATAATGGGCGATTTGATTCACACCCCTATTGTAAGATCCTGAATTCACTGCGCAAGGTCAGAAATATGAACGTGGCCAGCATCCCCGGGTACGCAACGAGCCTGTGAGGGATGTACAAAAGGGAGATGACTTGGATCCTGTTCAAAATGTAAAAAGTTACGACCAGGAAAGAACTCATGTTATTATTATATGAATCCTTGATTAAGCTGGGAATATCGCCAAGACTCAGAGCAATCAGAGCTAAGAGGCAGCCGGCCTGGAGAGGACAAAGGGAACCCAGGTGACGTGGAGACACAGAATATTACAAACACTCCTGCAAAGCAGAGGAGGGCAGGAAAGGTGCAGATGTCTGCCACAGGTCGTTGGAGGGCGATGCGGCTGCAGTTTTGTTTTAAGCGAGAAATTCATTAAACCACTTGTACAGAAGAAGACCCAAGGCTGGATGAATTATGGCCGTTTAAAATGATCCACGCCTGTGGCGCTTTAATGAATTGATCTGTAAGGCAAAGCAGGGAAGGGCTGTGCCAAAAATGTACATTACTTGCTTATTTAGTTAAAATATTTCTCCTCCGGGTGGTGTTTATGGGCTGTCCTGTGTAGAACTGCTCATGTCTGTGAGTACATTGTGTCAAGGCAGAGGTGACATTTCCCATCATCTCCCTTTTAGCTCCTGGACGGCAATCACGCAGCCCTGTCACTGGGCTCTAGCTCCAGGCGTTCCTCTCCGTTGGTTCTGCTGGCTGAGGCTGCTGGGCCTTGCAGTCTGACACCATCTGTACAACTGCATGATTCCCCCCTTCCTCTAAAGGCTCCTGGCCTATAACTCCCACTGGCCCTGGACAGCATAGCCAGTAACGAGAAACGATGGGAGTTGTAATCCAACAACATCTGGAAGGCTGCACGATTCTAGTGGCTACTAATTGCAGAAATTTGTCACATGCCTCACTCACACTCTGGGAAGCTAGAAGAAAACAGGTTTGCAGCTAGCAGAAATGGGAAGGCTTGCAGCTGGTTGAAGAACATTTATTTACAAGCTGACCATCCGCATCTGCTAGGGTTAGGACCAGCAGTGTAGCTGGAGCTTTTGCCGCCTGGGGCCAGTTCCTGAGTTTGCCGCCCCTCTCAGGGGAGGGAGAACCTATCCTAAATACCAAATAAAAGCCACTTGATTGGCATTGGGTGACTGGGCTTTGGGCACATGCACTCGGAAGAGGCACTCTGCATGCACTCAGAGGAACACCAGCATTTCTGCAGCAGCACCCCCCTCCCTCCCTCCCTCCTCAAAGCCTTGGCTGGGCTGGGCTCGGTCTCAGGTGGGGTGGGGGGGGAAGGTGGGTGCCTTTCCCCACCTCCTTGGGGCTCCTCCTTTTCTCCCTCCCTTCTTCTCTGCCCTGCCTGGAGGTCAGCTGACGTTGGCACTGCTTCTTTGGCTGGAAACAGGTTTGACTCCAGAATGGGAGGGAGAGAGGACGGGGAGGGGGAATGGACATCCCTCTTTCCTGGGGTGGCCTACCTCCTCCAGCAGACCTCTCCAAGAGACTCCAGTGTCCATCCAGTTGCTGGGCATCTGCCAGCATGTGGAGGGTGGCCCAGCACCACCCCCAAAATGTGCCGCCCGGGGCACACCACCCTCCCATCCCTGCCTTGGTACGCCACGGGTTAGGGTGCAGGATCCCTGCAAAAGTGAGAAAATGACAAGTATCAAAATGCACAGTGGGGGGACTGGGCACCCAGGGTCTAAACCAGGTCAGGGAAACGAGAGGGAAAGGAGTGAGTTGGCATTGTGGTCGTACACTTCTTCGCTCTTGCCCATCTCCTTCCTTGGGTGTGTGTGTGTGGGGGGGGAGTGGCACCAGGAGAGGGTTTGCGGTGCTAAAAAATTGGGCTGCAAACCTCCTTTAGTTGGTCAGGCAGCTGCTGGTGGAGAAGAACCAGGGCTGGGTTTTTAAAGGGCTGCATGGCCTGAGTGGAGCAGCCAAGAAGGAAGGTCCCCTGGAAAAGAAGCACCTGAGGTTGGAAGGACAGTAGGGATTGGAGAATTGCAAATAATCAAATCCATGAAAGCGAAACCCAAGCCATTTCCGCACTAGACTGTTACAACGCTATGATTCCACTTTCAACATCCTATGGAATCCTGGGGTTTGCAGTTTCGGGAGGGGCCGGCCGGCCCCTCCCGAAACTGCAAACCCCAGGATTCCATAGGATGTTGAAAGTGGAATCATAGCGCTGTAACCGTCTCATGCAGAAATGGCTCTAGAAATGTGGAGGAATGGATGTACTTACTTATTTAATATCCCGCCTTTTTCCCATTATGGGACCCATGTCAAAGATGTGATGTTTGCAGGGGGAGGGACAGGAAAAGGTACCTGGTGTATTTTTTTAAAAATAGTTTCTTTAAATTTTTCCAAGACACATAAAATAACACAGTGATGATACATGACAGAGAAGAAGGAAAAAAGAAAAAAAAAGAAAAGAAAAAAGAAAAAAAAAGAAAGAAAAAAACAGACCAAAGAGAAAGAAAGGAAAGACCAATAAACTAAACTAAACTAAACTAAAAGTGACTCTTCAGTGCTTATCGAAGTATATAATCAGTCTATACCTCTCCCATCTATCACAATACATCATCAACCTTCTTTCTATAATGGATAATTGCTAATAATCAAAATCAAAGCTTGTAAAGTCATATATGTATTTTCTCCAGGAAGTCAAGAAAGGGCTAGTAATCTTTATCAGATAATACTATTCATCTTCCCCTAAACTGAGCTAAATAAATCAACCCTCCTAACTAATTCATTCTGTTTTAATAACAATCTGTCATGATGTAAAATATCAAATATTAAATCTATTAATCTTTATACTAAAACAGTTTTCCCAACTCTTTTCCACCTATTTCTCCCTCCCGTCTAACTCTTTCCCAGCCATGTCTCCCGGCCGAGGGAACTGGTATTTTTTATGGGGCTACCTATATATCCATGATGGCTGGAGAATTCTGGGAACTGTAGTCCAAAAAAGTAACTTCACCTTCCTTTCATATTTTGAAAACAAATGCCGGACTGCATCTTATTAGTGAGTCCCAACTAGAGTAGACCCATTGAAGCAATGGGGAGTCAACACAGAGGTAAATCCCATTGGCTCTCATCTAGCTGAGACTAGATGTTCTTCATTACTGAGTAAGGGAGCGGACGAAGTACATGTAGCCCACAGGCTACGTGCAACCTTTTTTTGTGCCTCTAAAAAAGAAAGTTAGGTAAAAATATCACCTCCCAAATTGCTAGCATAACATATATCATGACCCTTCCCCACCCCCCAAAGAATAGTGGTTTGAGAGCTAGACTAGGACTCTGGAAGACTGGGGTTCAAAACAAATTCTGCATTGGTTAGGCCTCATTTGGAATCCTGTGTCCAGTTCTGGGCACCTCCGTTCAAAAGGGATATCGACAAGCTGGAACGTGTCCAGAGGAGGGCGACCAAAATGGTGAAGGGTCTGGAAGCCATGAAGCCCTAAGAGGAGCAGCGTAGGGAGCTGGGGATATTTAGCCAGGAGAAGAGAAGGTTAAGAGGGGACATGATAGCCATGTTTAAATATTTGAAGGGATGTCATATCGAGGAGGGGGTGGGCTTGTTTTCCGCTGCTCCAGAGACTAGGACAAGGAGCAACAGACTCAAGCTGCAGGAAAGATTTCACTTGAATCTCAGGAAGAACTTCCTGGTGGTCAGAGCTGTCCAGCAGTGGAATCGGCTGCCTCAATGGAGTGTGGTGGGGTCTCCTTCTTTGGAGGTATTTAGTCAGAGGCTGGATGACCATCTGTTGGGAATGCTTTGATGGGTGTTCCTGCATAGCAGGGGGTTGGACTCAATGGCCCCTGGGGTCTCTTCCAACTCTATGATTCTATGAAATCCCTGTTTGCCCATGGAAACCCACTGGGTGGCCTTGGGCACATCACACTCTCTCAGCCTCAGAGGAAAGCAAGGGCAAACTCCTCTGAACAAACCTTGCCAAGAAACCCTGGTGATGGAGTTGCCTTGGGGTTGCCATAAGTGGAAAACAGCTTGACACATGCAATGGCTGAGATCTGCTCAAAATCAAGTAAATGAAAACAAAAACAAATGATGTATCACCACTCCACTAAAATACAATAATAATAAAGTGTGTGTGTGTGTGTGTGGGGGGATCCAAAATCTTGCTCCTTTTTTGTGAAAATCAAAATAAGCTGCTCAACTTGACCTCTTCACTCTGCCTTCGACCCCTTAGGTGGGTCACAAGGAAAAAGCTGAATGGGGCTGGAATTTCAGTGGAGCCAAATTCACAGTGGTGGGGCTGGTGGGAGGGAAATGGAAGAAGGATGTATGGATACCCTACCTCTGAAAGCCATTTGCAGAACGATAATGGCTGTTGGGTGTTCTTGGATCCCAGGTGGGTTGCAAGAATCAGAATTCACCTGGGCGTTCGAAAAAATTGGCAGGAAAATGAGTTGCTGTCATTTGCTGATAGACAGAGAGGGGGAAATAAGTAGTAGGGAGGAGGGAAAGAAGAAGGGAAGGAGGGAGAAGGTAAGGACAACGAGCAAGAAAGGGAGGAGAAAGAGGAGGAGAAGAGGAAGAATGGGAGGCACAGGAAACAAAAAGGAGGAGGAGGGAAGTGGGAGAGAAGGCTAGGAAGAGAAACAGAGAAGAGGGGGAAGCAGAAGGAAGAAGAAAGATATAGGGGAGAAGAATCATAAAATCCTAGAGTTTGAAGAGACCACAGAGGCCATCTAGTCCAACCCCCTGCTATGCATGAACACACATCAAAGCATTCCCAACAGATGGCCATCCAGTCTCTGCTTAAAAACCTCCAAAGAAGGAGACTCCACCACACTCCCAGGTAGCCTATTCCACTGCTGGACAGCTCTGACCATCAGGAAGTTCTTCCTGAGGTTCAGGTGGAATCTCCTTTCCTACAGCTTCAATCCATTGCGCCTTGCCCTAGTCTTTGGAGCAGCAGAAAACAAGCCCACTCCCTCCT
The DNA here is from genome assembly GCA_030412105.1 of Cyclura pinguis. Taxonomy (NCBI): domain Eukaryota; kingdom Metazoa; phylum Chordata; class Lepidosauria; order Squamata; family Iguanidae; genus Cyclura; species Cyclura pinguis. The sequence continues at coordinate 7,104,034 of CM059601.1, forward strand.
CAAAGTGACATTCTTTCAAATATTTAAACGTGGCTATCATGTCCCCTCTTAACCTTCTCTTCTGCAGACTAAACATCCACAGCAACCTAAGCCGTTCCTCATAGGTCTTCATGGCTTCCAGGCCCTTCACCATTTTGGTCGCCCTCCTCTGGAAGAAGAGGAGGAAGAGAAAGGGAAAGAATGGGTGGAGAATGGGGAGGGGAAAGTGGGAGCAAGAAGAGAAGGGGAAGGAAAGGAGAGAAGCAGTGATGGTGATTCCAACTGATCTCAGTGTCAGCGGAGCAGTGAGTCTGCTCCTGGATTTAGGCTGAACTTTAAAGGAGCTTTCCATGGTACTGACCCCTGTCCCCAAAGTGGGTCTGGCATCTTAGATGGCTCCTTCAAAGTACTCAGGGTGAATTCCACACCCCAGGGACCTCAGAGCCACCAAATGCCACCAGGGAGTTCTAGTCCGAAGCACAAAGCTCAGTCTCGTAGTTAATGTTATGCCGAAGCTAATACCGGGATGTGATGACAGGCGGCAAAGCCCAGGCTAATATGAGCACATTTGCAGAGCAAGCGTGTCAGGTGTAACACAGCAAAGGGGCGTTTGCCTCCGTTACCATCTTCAACAAAGGGCCACTCTGTTTCCTTTGTCTATGAATCGGAGTCAATTAATTTCGACATAAAGCTGTCATGTCGATTCAACCTGAGCTGAGACTGTCTGTGAAGAATAAGGATGATGGCTCCCGGGTGCTGTCACTGTCACAAAGGCATTCAGATCCAGACAGCTGGCAGGCACAAGGCTGGCCCAAAGAAGAGCTTGGGGAAAGTTTATCCCTCACAACTGCATACATTCACTATCCTACAGTTGCTTTGCAGCTGAGACCTGAGCAAAGATTGCAACCCAATCTTCATTCATTGTGAACAAGGGTGGGCAAATGCCTGGAGTCCAAGGGCCAATATTCTGCCTCTAGGAACCTCCAAAGGATTGCCCAAAATGACAAAAAATGAAGTGTTATCCTAATTTCGAGGGTCCCTCGGGGGACACCTCACTGTGCTCCACGTGATGGGGAGTGGAAACTAGCCAGAGCACAAGCAATAACACTGCAAGAGGCAGGGTAACCTAGCAGGGTCTTTTTACCCAGTGTTTATGGGGTCAGGCCAAGCCAAAAACCAAACCAAAATGTCCAGTAAATGATTTTATTGAATGCAAGTCTCACTCATCAACGCACTCACGCACGCACGCACCCAAGAGCTATTAAGCAGCAAAAGAGAGGAAATTGGACAAAGGGAGTATTGAAGGGGTGTTGTTGGGGTAATACTGCACCTCGTCCTGAAGTCCTGGGTCCGAGAAGGCAGCGGAGGAGTGGGGCTCAGCACGGAGAGGGCTGAGGGGATTGCTTCGCAAACAGAGCAACGGTCAGCTGGGGTGACCGGGAGCGATCCGAAGAAACGCTTAAAACCCGGGACTATTTGTAGGGGAAAAAGTACCTGGAGGACTAATCCTTTCCCGAGGAGAACAATGGCTGTTGCAGTGGGCACGAAGCCCCACACTGGCAATTTCCTTGGCATGATGGGATTATTAGGTCTTGCCACAGTCTCCGGATTTTCGGCTGTGTTTTGTGGTGTGACTTCTGGTCCCCGCCTGATGGGATATTTGCTCAACCTGGGGCAAATACGCTAATCCCTTCAAGTCAGCATCTCGGGGCTGAGGACCCTTTGTTTATTGTGCGTTTACACAGCTTGAGGTTTCCTGGGGCTACGTGACGTGGGATTTACTGGCCTGACCTGGTTTTCAGTCTTTCGTCCGTGCCTGCCTATGTGCCCCTTCGGGGGACCTCTCTGGCCCATGGAATTATACTTCAATATTAAAATTGTAGACCCTGGGATAGGGTTTCTCCTTTGAAGTAACAGAAGGGAAAAAAAAGTAGCCTTGGCGTACAGCTATGGGGTGGGTCAAAATGAGGACTGTGGTGAAAATGGAGGGAGATTTGTGCATGACTAGGCTTTTTCCAGACTTGCCCACCTCTCTCTAGTACAGCGGAAGTTGTAGTGCTGCAACCAAGACCTTCCTTGGTAACAGCACTCTCTCTCAGCCTCCCTTTCCTTTCCTGGGTTCTGGAGAAAGTAAAAGGTTCAACACTCTCTCCCACTTCCTTATGTTTGGGGGAGAAAGGGAAAAAAAAGTCTTTTAGAAGTTCCTGGTAGACCTTGCCGTGAAGATGCGTGAGCAAAGCTTCCCACTCTCCCTTAAGGAACAAAGCAGGCTTGTTATAAGTGCAACACTCTACTAATAATAAAAAAATAGGAAAATGGCATGACAAGAATTGATAGAAGATATATCAAGCAACTTGACTAGCTTAGAAAACTGGTTCTCTGTCTCCCTCCCCTCTGGCTGCAAGAGGAAGAACCAAAGCCATGGGAACAGGCATAAAGAAAAGAAAGACTATTCTCCAACTCCAAGCTATCTTCCCCAGCCCTCCGATTCTTTTCAAAAGAACTGAAGACCCAACACGTCTGACTAGACAGTCTCTGGTTTCCTTACAACTCTTTCTTGGGATTGCTTTCCTTCCTCTAACACAGGGTAGTTAGCTGGAAGCTTACACCACATGGCCTCTTCTCCTTCTTCATCTGAGGCGATTTCCGCACTACCCTCTTATAGCACAATTATTCCACTTTCAACATTCAATGGAATCTTGCGGTTTGCAGTTTAGGGAGGGACCAGCTGGCCCCTCCCTAAACTGCAAACCCCAGGATTCCATTGGATGTTGAAAGTGGATTAATTGCACTATAAGAGGGTAGTGTAGAAATGGCCCAGGAAGCCTTCATTTCTTTTGAGTTAACCTTCCTTTCATTTCTTCTGAATTAACCTTTCTACAACCTGGCCCCAGTGGTCTTGCAGAGTCATTATGAGACACTGCAATCTCATCAGAATTCTGCCCCCTCTCCAAAATTTCGCTTCAGTCCCCAAATTTCTAGAATTTCAATATGTCAAAACTTCAGTTAAAAAGATACAGGTCATGTGTCTAAAGAAAAGGGGCAGGCAGAGGTATCAAAGGAATGCATGCACGGGAAATATAGGAGTTTTAGGTGCGAATTTTTTTCTTTTTCTTTTCTTTTATTTATATTTTTACCAGAACAAAGACTCCTTGTATAATATAGATATCTATATAACTTATATAATACAAATATTGATACCTTATATTGTTCTGTATCAACGCATCAACTTGCGGAATCTTATACACAATTCTTTTTACATATAAAAGTAAGAAAAAAGCATACAAAAATATTTAAAGAGAGGGGAAAAAAGAAAAGAAAAGAGGAGAAAATAAAAAAAAGTGGAGAGAAAAAAACTTCCTTATGACAATTCAGTTATATATTACCTTACTTCTATCATGAAGGATCTATTTTTTTACATTGTGATTACAATTACAAGATTCTACCTATTATTAGTTAGAAATTATCTATCTCTTTAATTGATTTAATATATATTTATTATCTCATTTAGTTATTAATTTACCTATGTTGTCCTAATATAATCAGATACTTTCTCTCCTTCTAAAGTGGTTATATTTTATTTTTCTACACAGTCCTGTTTAATTTTACAGTAGGTTCTAGAACTGATTACTCCTCAGTCTGTAAAACTAATTACCGCTAAATCTCCCCAGTTGTTCCTCAAATATTCAATGACGGAAGACCAGTCCTTAGCATAAGAATCTATCGTTTTCTGTCTTATTAAATTTGTAAGCTTATCCATGGTGGCCATTTCTAACAGTTTAAATATCAATTCTTCATTTTTAGGTAGTGCAGATGATTTCCAATGTTTAGCAAAAACTAGACGTGCTGCTGCAGTCATACGGAACATCGTCTTCCCATGCTTCTTTTCTATATTTTCCTCTGTCATTCCCAGCAGATATATTTCAAGGATCATCCCAAGATGATACCCGAAAGAAAGAAGAAAAATTTCATCGGGGGTGCAGAATTTTTCTCAGGGGGACAATGCCCTCATTTGCTACCCCCCCCCACCATCTATACCCCTAAGTGTCTGGGTCTTTGCAATATCAAACAGTCAATACCACACTATTCTGCTTTGGAAAGGACCCTCCTGGAATACTGTGTCCAGTTCTGGGCACCACAAGAAGGAGATTGACAAACTGGAATACGTCCAGAGGAGGGTGACCAAAAGGGTGAAAGGCCTGGAAAGCACGAAGCCCCCTGAGGAGCAGCTTAGGGAGCTGAGGATGTTTAGGCTGGGGAAGAGAAGGTTAAGGGGCGACATGACAGCCATGTTTAAATATTTGAAGGAATGTCATATCGGGGCAACCCAGTGGGTTTTCCATGGATCAGTGGGGATTTCAGTCCTGGTCTCCCAGAGTCCGAGTCCAGCACACACTGGCTGTCACTCTTAGGATAGTTGCAAAGATTTAGATTTGTTGTAGGGGACAGCACAACCCTTGCTGTCCTCTCAAAGCTGCCTTCCTTCCGAGCTTTCGCTAGTTTCCTTGCTGAAGGGCTGGAATTATCAGCAACTAAAGTGAATTTAAGGACAGTCAACAAGGCTTTGGACAGCTATTTGTCATTGCTCCATCTCAGCTCTCAGCTCTTTTGTCTTCCCTGCAATCTGAGACAAATTCTCTTGCTAGCAAACACTACAAGGTTGCTATCTCAAGTTGCCAACTCTTGTGAGTAGCTTTCACCATTTATCAGATGAACCTATTGGACTCTGACTGATCAGACAGGCACCAAATAGAACCCCTGTATCCAGAAACAGTATATATTTTTGATTATAGGCTATGATGAGCACCATCAAGTCTCAGGACCTGGTCCTGATAGGGAGGAATCTCAGAGTGAGAGTGCAATGTTGAAAAGTGTGTTTAAATATATCTTCGCCTCCTTGTTATTATTTTTATTTATATCTCACTTTTTGCCCAATTTCGGGCCTCAAAGCAGTTTACATATTAAAGCAGCATAGTTTAAAAACATAGAAACAGTATATATTAAAGCAGAATTAAACGATAAAAGAATTAAAACAGCTAAAAAGAGATTAAAAGAAGCAATTAATATTAAAATAGTATAACACCCCCTAGTCTGTTCTTCAAAAACTTTCTGTATAAAAATATCTTCCTGAATAAAAAGGTCTTTGCCTACTGCTGGAAAGACAAAAAGGAAGTGGCTATTCTGGCCTTTTTGGGAAGGGAGTTCCAGAGTCCAGGGGCAGCCACCAAGAAGGCCCTCTCTTATGCCCCGCCAATCATGCTTGTGATGGGACTGAGAGAAGGGTTTCTCCTGATAACCTCAGAGTCCAGACTGCTTCATACAGGGAGATATGGTCTGTCAATTTGCCTGGACCAGAGCCATTTAGGGCTTTATAGGCCATAACCAGCACTCCAAACGGGATGTAACTCAGGCATGTTGCTATTGTACCCTACACTCACCATCCTGCGGGATGTGCCATTTTCATAACTGAACATATTTATGGCTGAAAAACATGATCGAAGGCTGATCAAAGGCACGTTGACTGGAGAGCGTGTTGCCAGGTCAAGCTGACCTGAGACGTGGTCAAGTCGTAAGTTCACAGAGAATTAGGTGGGAAAACCTGATGCTAACGGGTTTGTGATAATCCTCTCAACACCTCGGGCTCCATGCACAGCCAAATACAATGGAAGGTGAAAGTGCCTAGGCGAAGCAATCAGGGACCATCCCTTAACCTCGCCGTATGGAAATCTTTCCTAGACTCCCTGCTCAACCAGACATTAAGAGATTGTTATGACTCCCATCAATATTTTGTCACCTAGAGTTAAGACAACCAGCCCATTCTCGACTCCTTTATCAATCCCGTGAGAAAGCCATGACTGCTTTGTCTACATACCCCCTTCAAGGTAGGAAAGAGGGTATATAAAGCCTAGCTTTAGCCCGAGCAAATTGTAGTCGTGGGCGTAATATGTGGCACCCAGACTGCTGTTCGTCCCTGCTACCCTCAGATGCTGTATGATCCTTTTTGCCTTAACCTTCTTCTTCAGGACTGGTAACTATCGCCTTTTCCACCCCAATCTCTCTCTATCCAACCTTTCTTGCCTCCCTTTCCAATAACTCTGTATGGTTCTTAAGAGTGTCTGATTTCATGTGTGCTTTTCAGTGCAAATAAAACACGTTGCTTAACTGGAGTCCTCTCTACAGTTAAGTACTTGTATAAACAGGTGAAAAGATCCTGCTGTTAGTCTCCTCTCACAGGCCTCCTTTGAGCTATAATTTCCCCAAATTCTAAAGATATGCTGGCATTGGGGGTGGACCCCAACGTCCCCCACCTCTTAGGGTAACAAGGTACCACCATGGCCAGATCTGACATCTCAAGGAATAGGTGCAATTGGCGCACAATCTTTAAATGTGCAAAAGCACTCTTGGTCACTGCAGAAAACTGGACCTCCAGGTTTAACGCTGAGTCCAGGAACATACCCAAACTGTGAACCTGTGTCTTTAGCAGGAGCACGATAACCCCATGTAGCACAGGCTGTATCCCTATTCCCTGATCTTCCTTTTGACTGATGAGGAGTAGCTCTGTCTTGTCTGGATTAAGCTTCAGTTTGTTTGCCCTCATCCAGTCCATTACTGATGAGAGACACTGATGTGTATTGGGACACCAGTAAGAGCGCCTGAAGCACATTGGAATGAATATGCATTGGCACACAATGCATATCAGGCACTCTGCTTGCTCTCCTATGTAGTAACATAACAGCAGTCCTCTACTGGATATGGACATTAGGAAACTACTCAATGCTAATTCCTGCAGATGCAAGTCCACCTATGAAGATGTAAATTCCATACAGGATTCCAGCTCATATTCTCCCCTATCAGGCTGTGAGATGTTCAGAAGAGGCCTTTGTCTCAGTTATTGCCATCTTCAGAGGCATGTATGGTGAGGATACAAGAGAGGGCTTTCTTGATGTTGGCTCCTGGGCTCTGGGCTTCTGTTCTGCAAGAGGCACAGTGCCCCTTGTTTTCCTTCCATCAGCAGGCAAAGATTTGTTCATGCCTGCCTGCTAAGGACTTGGTTTCCAATGGATCTGCTGAAACTTTTGATTTTTTTATTTAATACTAGTGTATATACCTGGTGTTGCCTGGGATTTTATTTTCTCATAGGTAATACCTGTTAGAAAGATTTGAAATCCTGTGTCTCTAATTCCCCAAACTGTCTTGTCCAGTACCTGTAACTTTTCCCCATATTCCCCAATCAAATATGTATTCAGAGTTATTAACATACAAAGCTTGTGTTCCAGAGGGAAAACACCGCCCTCCTCCTTGCTGCTAGGCCTTGTCTCTATAGCAACTGGCCTATTCAAGACAGACACAGATAACTGAGGCCCAAGAGCTCTCTGGCTGACAATTCTAAAGGCCCCTCCCTAAACTGCCAGCCCCAGGATTCTATAGAATCTTCTTAGGCAGCCAATCAAATGAGGACTTTTATATATTACGCTATCAAAGTTTTTAGAAATAAAATTAAAGTAATTTGTGCTTTAATATTAAAAGGAGTTTAACTCTGTTTTCATATTCAGAACTCGGTTTCTGAGATCCCACATAACAGGAAAGGCAGACAGGAGAGAAGGAGCAGGGAGACATGAAGCTGCGTGTCTCAACTGCAAGGGGAAGAAAAATGAAGTCACTCTTCATCTAGGAGAGAGACCTTGTTTCCTTCCCCCCTAGCTGCAAATGCAGCTGAAACAGGCTGTTTTGTCATTGCCTGAGTCATTTCTTTGCCTCCGTCCCAAGGCCCCTGGCCAGCAAATGGCCATAGCAGTAAACACACACCCTCAGGCCTTTTGTATTCTGTAAAGGGCTAGTGAATGGCACTTTGCATGACATTCAAAAGAAGATACAAATAAGCATGCATGCATGTATCTTCAACAGCATTCTAGCCATTTCTTTTTGTATTAGTACAACTAACAATACCTGGAGAATAAACAGTGGGACAGGTCTGTTATAGAGCGTGGTAAATTTACTGTTCGACCATTTTCAAAATATGGGAGTTGTAGTCCAAAAAGTAACATTTTCCACCTTGGTACAACGCTGGGTCCACAAATGCCAATGTCCCAAAGAACTAAGGGAGCAGCTTTTAACTTCCCGTGTAGTGCACAAACATGCATTTCCTACACATATTCGCATACCCTAGAGCTGCACTCTCCAGAGGTTTTATTGTAAGTGCTGTAATTTAAGGAACATTTTTAAAAATCCCAAGAAGGGTAATAAATCTCAGAGAAATCCAGCTCTCACGTAAAACCAATTTTGGTCCCTATTGGTTGGGTGGAACAGAGCTGTATAACACACTGACATGCACGCAAGGGGACACTGAGCAGAAGGCAAAGAGAAGCCCTACTTGCTAGACCCATAAATCTTTGGATTTATGGACATGTGGGACGTAACAGCCCCCAGCCTCTTCTCTCACGTGTGAAAGTATGCCACTCGAGCTACAATCCTCTGGATGCTTTTCTGTCAAAGGACGTAGCCTCTCCGCACATATATGTTTTTCTAAGAATATGCCCTGTTTGTGTGCCTTCCATGTTCTTCTCTGGGCCAGTGGCTGTGACCTCTTTCAAACACCTGCAGCTTCTCCATAACATGGCAGGAGGCAGAGGATGAGATCTTACATCAAAGAAATGGAGTGCAGCTTTATGATCACCACACAATCATGCAATGTCACCATGTTAGTGAATTGTGAGATCTTTCAATGGGATGTGCAACTAAATGCGTATGTACAGCTACATGTTCAATCATGCACTTCCATGTTGAATTGTGTCCATTGCACATGCATGTCTATGAGCAATGCACAATCATGCACAATGGCATTTGTATGCATTACTTCAGCAACTTTGAACTGAATACAACTGCTCTGTATCAGATAAAAACATCCAACTGCTTCCATAGGATAAGACAGAACACAAATCCAAATAGTATATTGCAAGGGAGAGAGGTCTGGATTCAAATCTTCACTCAGTCACTAAGTTTGTTGCAAGCCCTTGATCCAACCAACCTCACAGGGCTGTCATGAGGATCAAAGAACATAAATTGCCATGCAAAGAACACAAATCTCCAGAGAAGGTGGCAAATGACTTTGGGGGGGAAAAAAAATCTCCCAGTGCATAGTGGTGGACGGTAGCTACCAGGCCAGAGGAACTTTAATGGGGCTATCCAGGGTGCTGAATCTATGAAAAAGCAGGTCTCTTAATGTTCAGACTAGAATCTGGAATGGACTTAATGTGCCACCGATATGGGAGCCAACAGCTGCTGCTGGCAATGCATCTTCACAAATTCTGACACACACACATTCTTTAAGAACTTCAAGAAATAAATTGACTTCTATTGTGGTTCCAAGCTCCAGAAAAGATTAGTTATTAATAGAGCAACAGTTTTCATAAGTAAATGTTTACTTGTTTGTTTCTCATAAATCTGAATGCTGCAAGCCACTGGTCTGTGGTACAAAAAAGATTCTCCTCTGATTCACCTTGTCAGTTCAGCACCCATAATGCAACACAAGGCAGCATGTTTCAGCTTCCATTATTTGGTAAGGCTTCATCCCTGTATAAATAAGTAAAAAGTTACAGTTTCATCACAAATAGGATAAAGCTATCCCTGTAATGATATAATGCCTTTATTGTTGGTCAAAGGAACTAATGACATGTTACCAGTTATTTGTAAGCTAGTCTAAAACTTGGAAAACTTTCTTTTAGGGGGTTTTAGAATTCTCCTCTAGTCCAAAAAGTAAATTTTCCAAGCTCTAATTGCTACTCCTAGGTTCTGCACTCTCTGTACTTCACAAAAACATTCAATCAGAGCTTACTTATTTAAAATGTAAGCTGTTGTTGTGTGCCTTCAATTTTTTTCCGATCTGAAGCCGAACTATCACAGGGTTTTCTGGGGCTGAGAGTGTGTGACATGCCCACGGTCACCCAGTGGGTTACCATGGCTGAGCAGGGAATCAAACTCAAGTCTCCAGGGCTCATAGTCCAATGCTCAAACTGCTACACCATGCTGACAAGCCTCTTAATTATTATTAGGACAGCTGCTCTGAGCAGGCATAGAGACCTTTCCTTCCTCTCTCTGAGCATTTGTGACCAACCTCTACAAAATCTGGGATTTAGCCATCAGATTTCAAAGCAGATTTGCTTGTTCCAAAAAGGATTAAATACAGGGGTGTAAGAGCATTGGCCCCCTTTCTGAAGAAGAACTCTGCCAGCCCAAAGGATTTTTTTTCCAGTTCCCAAATTTCTAGCATTGCAGTAACTAAAAAGTGTGGTGGAGCACTTTTTTTTTTTTTTAGAGACAGGCAGAGTGACTATAGGAGTGTGAACACAGTGAACAGTAAGAGTTCCAGATGCAAATGATGTTCAGTATCTCACTCTCTGAAATAATAGAAATGTGGGGACTGAGCAGTTCAAAATTTGAACTGGAAGGACAGTGTCTTCCTTTTGCCTGTCTACTGCTATGTCTGCAGCCAGCACGGTGGGGTGGTTTGTATCCTGGATTAGGACACCAGGGCCATTTCCACACTAGGCTGTTACAGCGCTATTATTCCACTTTCAACATCCTATGGAATCCTGGGGTTTGCAGTTTAGGGAGGGGCCTCAAAGGCCATGATCAAAGGCCATTTCCTCACTAGGCTCTTATAGCGCTATAACAGCCTAGTGTGGAAATGGCCCAAGAAGCCAGGGTTCAAATCATGCCTTGGCCATGAAAACCCCTGGGTGACTTTGGGCAAGCCACACTCTCTCAGACTCAGAGAAAATCAAATGCAAACCCCCTCTGAACAAACCTTGCCAAGAAGACCCCGTGATAGTTTCACCGTAGGGTTGCCATAAGTTGGAAAAGACGTGGAGACGCATAACAACCCGGTGCCCTCGGAGGAGTAGCTCAGGGAGCTGGGTATGTTTAGCCTGGAAGAGAGACAGTTAAAAGGGGACATGATAGCCACGTCTCAATACGAGAAGGGATATCATACGGAGGATAGAGCACGCTTGTTTTGTGCTGCTCCAGATACCAGGACATGGAGCAACGGCTTCAAACTTCGGGAAAAGAGATTCCACCTAAACATTAGGAAGAACTTTGAACTGTAAGAGCAGTTTGAGAGTGGAATATGCTGCTGCCTTGGAGTGCGGTGGAGTCTCCTTCTTTGGAGGTTTCTAAACAGAGGCTGGGTGGCTATCTGTCGGGAGGGCTTTGATGGCGTATTCCTGCATGGGCTGGATGGCCCTTGGAGTCTCTTGCAACTCTATGGCCATTTCCGCACTAGACTGTTAATAGCGCTATGATTCCACTTTGAACATCCTATGGAATCCTGGGGTTTGCAGTTTCGGGAGGGGCCGGCCGGCCCCTCCCGAAACTGCAAACCCCAGGATTCCAAAGGATGTTCAAAGTGGAATCATAGCGCTATTAACAGTCTAGTGCGGAAATGGCCTCCGATTCTGTGAGCAGCGGCAACAACGACACAAAAGAACTCCTTAAACACCAATAACTTCCCCCCTAAACAAAGGAAGTGAACTAAAGCGGGTTCTCTCTGCAACCAGCTTAATCTTTCTCCCTCTTGGGCTGCCTACCTGAGCCACCCACTCCCTCCATGAAACTGGGCACAGCCACCCTCCACAGGACTCAGCCAAACTAAACTCAGGTCATGATGCTGTTGGCGTAAATAATTTGTCTGTCGATCCCCCTGTAAGCCTAGCCATAACTTTCAGTGCGGGATGGTGTGCAGCAAATGGCAAACACAGAAGGTTGCTAAAGACAGGAAGAAAGAGCCTCTCAAATTGTCTAGTGATCTTGGATGCAGCCTTCTACAAATAACTCATGGTCGTGCCCCTCCCATACTGTCTGGTTTCCCAATTTTCACATGTTTTATAGTCATTGTTAAGCCCCTCCACTGGACAGCCAGAGAGACTAGAAACCTCTGAATTATCATTTAATATAGAGACACGGGTTCATTTGCACTATATTTCCCTGCGAAATTTAATTTCTTCCAGATTAACTGTCATATTGGGAGAAAGGCCAGGTTTAACGTTAACTCACTTGCTAGTTTGTGAGCCAGCATGGTGTGGACATGTCAGTGTTGGACTAGAACTCTGGGAGACCAGGGTTCCAATCTCTGCTCAACCATAGAAACCCCCTGGGTGACCTTGGGCAACTCGTAGAATCATAGATTCATAGAGTCGGAAGAGACCACAAATGTCATCCAGTCTAGTCCGCTGCCATGCAGGAATACACCATCCGAGAATTCCCAACAGACGGCCATCCAGCATTGGGCGGGGGGGGGGGGCAGGGATTGGGAGAGGGTTTGTGGTGCTGAGAAAACAGGCTGTGAGCTGCCCTTAGCTAGCCGGGCAGTGGCTGGTAGAAGAGGACTAGAGGCGGGATTTTAAAGAGGTACAGGCCTGATTGGATCTATCAAGAGGAAAGTGTCACGAGCCAGGAGTCCGCTTCTCTTGATGAATAGCAGCCTCAATGGAAGACAGGCAAACACAAGGGCACCGGGAGCTAGTCAGGCCTGGAGGGCAGCAGCCTGGGATGAGAGCCATCTGGCTCCAGCCTTTTTAAGGAAGGCAGAGGGCAGTGGTCCAAGACCAGAAATAACTTGCGTGTTTGCTAACCCTGGCCTTTGTGTGTGCTACAGATTCCCTGCTTTACTGTCTGCCTGGATTCTCTGACCCTTGGATTGTCTGGCCTTGCCGCTTGGTGGATTCCTGAACTCTTGGACTGATGATGCTTCTGCACAGCCCTAAACAGGCAAGCTCTGCTGACCTGCTAAGCTGTCTCAGTTTGTCTGGCAGAACAGCCTTCTGCTAGCTCTGCACTCCATTGCCTGGCAATGGGCAACTGACGGCTACAACAGAAAGGCTCCCCTGGAAAAGAAGGGCCTGAGGTAGGGGGCAGGGGTTGGAGAAACTTGCAAATAATCAAATCTGTGAAAGTCAAACCCACAAATGTGGAGGGCTAAGTGTATATGGTTTGGGGGACTATAGATATTCACAATTTTCCCATTTACATGAGGGTCTTGAGCCCCTAATCCCCGTGAATGTGGAGAGATGACTGTACTAGGGCCTGGTCCTGCAGGGTTCCTGACATGTTTATGAGCCTTGGATTTCTTTCACAGATGCACTCCCTCCTCCTCCTCCTCCTCCTTTTCCTTCCTCTCTCTTTCTCTGTGTACTCGAATCTACCGCTAGCCTGGAAAATTGCCTGGCACACACTGCTTTTGCTAAACACTTGCAATTACGAGGAGGGAAATTGCCTGGTGAAGTTCTCCTCCCATCTAAGTCCTATTAATTTGGGTATAAAAGCAGCGCCTCCGCCAATGCCGCGCACTCATCGTTGCCATGCAAATAAAGGCCTGGCCTCAAACGCCAGCGTCCCACCAGCCCCTCTCGGCCCGAGAAGGCAATTAGTGCCGACTTGGAAGCAAAGCACATCAGTGTTCTCATTTTCCTCACTAATTCAAGCTGAGTCAAGGAGACAGGAAACCAACTGTCAAAGCCAAAGCTTCTTCATATACCTCCCCATGCAGCAAATTTCCCCACCACCTGCTTAAAAAAAAAAATCCTGACACCCTGCTGCAGATTACTGGGGTAATGGAATACAGTGCATATTAAACATGTGAGAAGCTGAAATACATTCCACACACCCCAAGCTTTGCACTTGGGAGATGAATGCTGTTGGGGGGGGGCAAGGGAGGAAAGAGACTGATTTATACTTGGCCATTGCGGGGGGACGGCATCCCCTTATCTTGCCATTTTTCTTGGCCTTTTCCAGGCTATTGATCAACCTAACCTTTGTTAGCTGGGCTGGCGGATTATTTATTTTACTTTTTTCAATATCTCAACATGAACTTTGTTTCCTAGAAGAGGTAGGCCATTTCCACACTGGACTGTTATAGTGCTATTATTCCACTTTCAACCTCCTATGGAATCCTGGAGTTGACAGTTTAGGGAGGGGCCTTTGAGGCCCCTTTGAGGCCCCTCCCTAAATTGCAAACCCCAGGATTCCATAGGAGGTTGAAAGTGGAATAATAACATTATAACAGTCTAGTGCAGAAATGGCTGTAGTTTCTGACTCCAGGGGTACAGCTTTGGGAGGCTGAGGAACAAAATGAGGGCCTTGCCCCCTTCAAAGTCTACCTCCCCCCACATGAATTTTTCCTTCAAAGTCCCAACATTTCTAGCAGTCCGTTGAGTGAGACAGTGAAAGTCATCCACTTCTAGAACTCCAACATTTGCTGCATCCATGTTCTCTTGGTTACTCAGCTTGCCCCTCTTCTTTGGATGCTGAAACTGTATTTCTAAATGCTGAACTGAAATTTATGTTAATGCAATGTTAGGAATTTGGCGACTGAAGGAAAAATCCAGAATTCTTATTTAGAGGGGCAATGCCCTTCATCCCATAGCTATCCCTCCCTCTGCCTCCAAGGCTATTTCATAGAATCATAGATTCTATGCCACATCACACTGCTAACTCATGTTCAGCATGTGATCTACCAAGACTCCTAGCTCCCTTTTACACGTACTGCTATCCAGTCACGTGTCCCCCACTCTATATTGGTGAATTCCATTTTCCACAGAATTCCATAGAGTTGGAAGCGACCACAGGGGCCCTCCAGTCCAACCCCCTGCTATGCAGGAACCCAAATCAAAACACTCCCAACTGATGACCATCCAGCCTCTGCTTAAAAACCTCCAAAGAAGGAGACTCCACCACACTCCAAGGCAGCAGATTCCACTGCCAAACAGCTCTGAACATCAGGAAGTTCTTCCTGAGGTTCAGGTGGAATCTTCTTTCCTGCAGCTTGAGTCCATTGCTCCTTGTCCTAATCTCTGGAGCTGCAGAAAACAAGACCTCTTCCTCCTCAACATGACATCCCATCAAATATTTAAACATGGCTATCATGTCCCCTCTTAACCTTCTCTTCTGCAGACTAAACATACCCAGCTCCCTCAGGCGTTCTTCATAGGGCATGGCTTCCAGACCCTTCACCATTTTGGTCACCCTCCTCTGGACATGCTCCAGCTGTTGATATCCTTCTTGAGCTGAGGGGCCCAGAACTGTGCACAGTATTCCAAATGAGACCTAACCAATGCAGAATAGAGTGGTACCATTGTCTCCCTTGATCTAGACACCGTACTTTTATTGATGCAACCAAGAATCGTGTTGGCTTTCCTGGCTGCCGCATCACACTGCTAACTCATGTTTAGCTTGTGATCTACCAAGACTCCTGGCTCCCTTTTACACGTACTGCCATCCAATCACGTGTCCCCCACTCTATATTGGTGAATTCCATTTTTTGGGGGGAACTTAACCCAGAAAAATTTTCCTGCTGTAAAAATACTCTCAATATCTGACTAAGTGGTCCCACAATAACTCCACTCTGCATTTTTCAAACAGCAATGCATTTGGCGTGTGTTGAGCCTCTACTTCCAGGCAGAGGGGTGTTGGAGTCCTGGGCAGCACCAAGGCCAAGCATGAATTGTCCAGTGGCACAGCAAGGGTTAATATCTATTATTGACTTTGATACCTTTTTTTAACATTAGCTTGAAAGTTTCAGCCTGGGAGAAGGTATGTAGGCTGGAAAAGGATGGGGGAAGTGAATTTTCCTCTCTTACTAACCTGTTTGCACCATTCTCATAGCTTTCCAGGGAAGGAGATGGGTCAAGCTTCAACGGTTTGATTTACTTTGCTTCTTATTGAATCACAGATTCATAGAACTGGATGGGGCCCCGTGGCCAGTGAGTCCAACACACACACACCTAGGAAATCCAGCTAAAGTGAGATCATTGTTTCGATTGTCAAATCAAGAGCTTCCTTCTAATGTTAAAGCAAAACCTACTCTCCTGTAACTTCAGACCTGGTTCAATCCTCCAGGGTAGCAGAGAACAGGCCTGTCCCCTCCTCTCTGTGAGAGCTCTAGAGGTACTTAAAGGGCATTTCCGCACTACACTGTTAATAGTGCTATTATTCCACTTTCAACATCCTACAGAGTCCTGGGGTTTGCAGTTTAGGGAGCGGCATTGAGAAGTCTCATCCAGAGTGCTCGCTGACCTCAGTAAACTACAAACCCCAGAATTCCACAGGAGGCTGAAAGTGGAATAATAGCACTATAACAGTCTAGTGCGGAAATGGCCAAAGACTGCAATCATGTCACCCCTCAGTCTTCTCTTCACCACGCTGAACAAGTGCAGCTGAAGAAGCCCAGCTCCTCCAGCCTCTCCTCATATGTTTTGTTCTCCATATCTCTCATCATCCTTGTTGCTCTTCTCTGACTGTGTTCCACCTTCTCTGTATCCTTCTCAAAATGAGGCATGCAGGGGCCGACTGGCCCCTCCCTAAACTGCAAGCCCCAGGATTCCATAGGATGTTGAAAGTGGAATCATAGAGCTATAACAGGCTAGTGCGGAAATGTTCTGTGTCTTCCTGCATGGCAGAAAGGGGTTGGATTGGATGGCCCTTGGGGTCTCTTCCAACTCTAGGATTCTATGATTATAGTTACATGAGGAAAGGAATGAAGCTATCTCTTGTTAAATTTATTTCCACCTTCTGCCATTCACACTATGCAGTTGCAATGCTATTATGCAACTTTAACTGCTGTGGTTCCATCCTATGGAATCCAGCTTGTTCCAATTTCAGGAGGGACATTTAGAAAGCACCAGTGCCTCACCAAACTACAAATCCCAAGATTCCACGGGAGAGAACCATGGCAATTAAAGTAAAATAACAGTGATATAATTGTACAGTGTGAATCGTCTGCTGGTTATCAGAATGTTGGGAAAGATTACTCTCTCTACTCTTAGTGCTTTAGGTGATTCCAGAGCTCAGAGAAGTTACTTTTTTGAACAATAGCTCCCAGACTCCCTCAAGGGCTAGACAGAAGCCCCAGAAACTGTAATTAAATAACACCTTTGTAAGTTATGGATGGGTCAATTATGGTTTCTTATGCTCCAAATTCCTCAATCAATGGACTGACTTTGCTTGGCTCTGCATGGAAGTCCCATTGTGTCAGCGAGCCAATGTTACTAATTAAGGCTGGAAAGCATTGATCTGTTCAGCAATTGCAATTAATTAATTAATCACAGCTTTAAAACCTGGATTTCTTAACTGCACCTCCTTTTTCAAAATGGCATTATCTGGCCAACAATGCTATTACAGACTTCTTTAGAGCAACTCTAGATTTTCTGCTGTGAATGTAAGAATTTTTTCAAGATTGCCTTCATGAAATATCACATATTATCAGCGACAAGAGCCTGTAATACTGATTGTAACTAACTGAGAGATCTTTGTTTGCTACTAACAGCTTCTTTGGTTTTTCACAAGTGTCCTTTACAGCTTGGGTCGGACTACCTCTCCCAAAATTCCCTAGCCAGCGTGGCCAATGGGTGTTGTGGTCCAAAAAAAAAAAGTTTTTTTTTTAAACTCTGATTTAATTACAATTTCCTATTTTTTTTTTCATTACTCCTGCCCCACCTTTTATTAACAGATATTCAGGAGTGAGGTGAAACCAACTGCTGAGTTTTCCCCTTGGAAAAGCACGCTTCTCTAGTCTGTCATGCACACTGTCACATCGTTGTAACCTGAGTGATAGGGAATAGGTGCCAACCTCTGATTTTGGATGCAGGATTATTAGATGCATATGGACTTCTCCTGATGACTGTCTCCCCAGAACAAAGAGATCTGTAGAACCTTAAATCCAATTGTGTAGGAATGCCGTGCTACGCTTTGGTCCCCAGCACCTCCGGCTAAAATGAACAGACAGGCCTTGCAAGGTAGCTGTCAGTCAGAGCAGACAATACTAAACCAGACGGACCAAAAGCAGCGGCAAAGAAGAGGGCCAGCAGAGCCTGAATCCAGACAGGGTGGAGGCCCTGTGGAGAGCTGGCTCTGGTGTCCGGGAACTGAGGCCATTTCTGCACTGGACTGTTATAGTGCTATTATTCTACGTTCAACATCCTGTGGAATCCTGGGGTTTGTAGTTTAGGGAGGGGCATTTAGACTTCTCGGCCAGAGAGCTCTTGGGCCTCAGGAAACTACAAGCCCCAGAATTCCACAGGATGTTGAAAGTGGAATAATAGCACTATAACAGTGTAGGGCGGAAAGGCCCTTAGTCTACTCCATTGCTGAACAGCTGTTACAATCAAGTTCTTCTTAAGGTTTAGTCGGAATCTCTTTTCTTGTTATTTGAATCCATTGATAAGGAACCTATCCTCTGGTGCACCAAAAGGCATCTTCTGTATGTGACAGTCCTTCAGATATTTAAAGATGGCTCATCAGGGGTATGTTTAGCCTAGGAAAGAGAAGGTTAAGAGGCTACATGATAGCTATGTTTAAATATTTGAAGAGATGTCATATGGAGGATGGAGCAAGCCTGTTTCCTGCCACTCCAGAGACTAGGACAAGGAGCAATGGCTCCAAACTTCAGGGAAAGAAATTCCACCTAAACACTAGGAGGAACCTCCTGACGGTAAGAGCAGATCAGCAGTGGAATGTGGTGCCTGGGAGTGTGGTGAAGTCTCCTTCTTTGGAAGTTTTTAAACAGAGGCTGGATAGCCATCTATCAGGAATGCCTTGATTGTGTCTTCCTGCATGGCGGAATAGGGTTGGATTCGATGGCCCTTGGGGTCTCTTCCAACTCTATGATTCTATGATTCTATGATATCTTCTCTCAGTCATCCCTTCTTCAGGCTAAAGATACCTAATTCCCTTGTCTGTTTCTTGTAGGGCTTGGTTTCCAGACCCTCTTGCCAAGGGCTTGAATCATGTGACCAGGCATATACTATTGGATTGCAGCTCCCAGCATCCCTCACCCTTGGCTGTGGGGGCCAGAACTGCTGGGAATTGAAATCCAGCAACATTCGGAGGATCACACAATTCCCATCCCTGCCCTGCCATCAAGGTTTTCCTTCTCTTGACACCTTTATAAACTGAGGTGCCCAGAACTGGACATGGCACCATGCAGCAAATTTGGGTAAAGTCCAAAGTCTGAGGTTCATCCAGAGCCTTTGGACTCACTCCTGAGGTAACTGGTGCCAACATTTTATCCTTTTCAGCACCAGGACAAAACCTATTTGTTTGCCGAGCCATTTTAAGTTAGTTTATGAAGCTGGGCAATGCAGCCAGCTATCTATTTTATATCTTCTGCTCTGCTTTTGCTCTAGTTTACTAATATTCTTCTGTAAAAATTGTAAGCCGTGCTGAACATACCTGATCTTATCTGTATAAGCCAGTAAGCTTTGTGTGTTCCAGTGCTACTACTAGATGAAAAGGAGTATATAAACAGAATCAACTCATTTGAAATGTGGTGCTGAAGGAAACTTCTGCCGCTATCATAGACTTTCAAAAATGAGAGATTCCAAACTGGAAGCCAAATATGACTAAACTGAGGGTATCATACTTTGGACACACCATGAGAGAACATGATAATGCATGATAAACCTGGAGGCAGTTGGAAAAGAAGAAGACAACATTACAGGAAGATGGACTCAGGCCCTTTCCGCAGCTTACCTGCGTCCAGCGCGGTCGTGTGAGGATCATGTGAGCAGCCTCCTCCATGAGGCTCTCGTGTCCCCTCTGCTCCGGCTCCACAGGAGCTGCCTGCCGGGCAGCAGGTAACATGAGGCCTCCGCCTCTTCCTTCCGCAGTGCAGCCGGGTATTTTCCCAGGCTGTGCTGGGGGAGGAAGCGCGAGGGCCATTGCTCTGGAGCTCCGCTTGGGGCCCTGGAGTGATGTACAATCGTGCACCATTTTCAGCTAAAAGCCGAAAATGATATAGTGCTTGATCGGCACCTGCCAGTCCCAGCAGCATCGTGCAATTGCGAGGATGTCATCTGAAACGCTCCTCGTAATCTCACGACACTCCGGAGGCCCTTTTGCATGCCAAATGCCATGCAAAAAGGGCCTCAGTCAAGATAGCTATGGCGATCCCGAATATGCAAGACAGAGCAGGGCTTTTAATGACCAAGGCTAGTGGAAGTCTCTCTGCTTGCCAAGGTTTGAAGCTGACTTGATACAATATACAAGAAATGGCTGTATGTTCTTCTATCATTTGACTGCTCAAAACATCTAGCAAATTTGTGACTGGGAACAGGAGAGTATTATCCTTGAGTAGTGGAGTCAGACAGAAAACAGCTATGCAGAGCTTCTCCTGGCAAATCAATGGCTAGCAAAAGCTTGTCTGAAATGAACCCGCAGAGCTGTATGCAACCAGAGTCCTGCCTTCACTGCTTTCCGACCCATCTGCTCAATGGATGGTGACAAAAGCAAGCCAAGCTTTGTCCAAATCACCCATTGGTAGTGTGGAATTCACCTCACCTGTCTAACAGCTTCACCTGTTGCTCTCATGTGGTACCAAAACTTTGAAATGGGAAATCACCATTCTGATGAAACTTCAATTCCACCTGATTCCCTTTTCCTTGTTCCTACGGAGAAAAGTCACTACGCTACAAGAGGGAAACTGTTTGTTGATCATATTCATGCACGAATATTCTAGGAAATGCAGTGGCATATTTAAAGGTTGGCTTCTTTGTGGACGAACTGGTGTAACAGCCAAGATCCTACATCCTGCTTGCATAGTTTAAATCTACACTTGCATAATTGTAGTGTTTTTGCTGCGCCATCCCTCCAATGAATACGAGTGCTGTGCAACCAACTGTGATCTGTCAGTGTGCCTGGTAATAATTGTCCTGTTGTGCAATGGAAGGTGTACAGCAGCTGTCTCCACAGCCCTAGTGAACTGAGTGGCACATTGAAGGCAGTGACCAATGGTCACACACAGCGTCCACGAAGGCGCTGGTGCACCTGCAACAGCTACACTTGAGAAACTCGAGTCATGCAACTGTGAACAGATTGTGGACATTATGCAATTGAAAAAGAGTACAACTGCAAGTGTAAGGGAACTAGTATGTCCACAAATCCCCAACAGGATTCCAACTAACATCTTACTGGTGACATACATTGGCATAACACCAGGTTATACTGGCCTATGTGTTTGGAAGGATGTTGAGGAAGGGGGTATCTTGTACCTCCTTCCGCAATGCCATTTGTCCAGAGTGTGCAATAGTAGCTGGAGGGGTCCTGGGTGCAGCTTTCTTCTCTAGACACTGATTGGCCTTGAGCACCCATGGAAGTAGCAGTTTTATGCTGGGGACAGAAGCTGATGCTTCTTCTGTAGGATCTCAGAGACAACCAGAATGCAATCACATGCATCCCTGGAGCCAGTCAGTGGCTGGAGGAAGGAGAAAGAACCCAAACAGCCCCCCACAGCTGCTGTTGCACACACAGGTAGGAAACAAGGAAGGAGGAATAGTCCCTGCCCCTTGGAGCATGGAATGAGTACGGTGGCAGAGGCTTACGCTCTCCCAGTGGTCTTACTGGATCTTGGCCTTTAAGAGCAGTGGGTTGTTTGGCAAATGTCATTACTATGTTCAGTTCAAATATACTTTTAGGCTACTTGTAGATTGTTGAGTTTGTTGATCATATATCTGGATTTTTCACTGTCTATAAAAATAGCCACTGTCAATCATAGCATGTATGCCCAGAGTTTGTTAGGACTTTTTCCTCCCCTTCTCCCTTCCTGCATCTGTCTAACATGCAGCCATTTTCTCTTCTCTCTCTCTCTCTCTCTCCATTAGGCTATATACTTGATTATTTCAAGTTATTTGTAAGTAAAGCTACCTTTATATGTTTTACAAGAAGACTGGGCTTATTTCTTTTTCAGCTAGATCCTGTGGATGGGTGGCCACAGAACTGGTTGTTGTTCTGCTTCTGCCTTACCAATTTGAAATGTGTAATACCATCACAGATGGCTATCTATATGCTCTCTTCCACACAAAAGTGCTATGTCTCACTCACTGATGAGGAATCAATGTTGACTGTGTGTTGGTATCACGGCTCAGTTGTAAAAGACATGTTTTGCCATGCCGAAGGTCCCAGATTTGATCCTTGGCATCTTTTGGATAGAACTAAGAAAAGAATCCTGCCTGAAACCCTGGGGAGCAAGGGCTGCCAGTCAGAACTGTCAATACTAGACTGTATGGAGCACTGGTTTGATTCAGTACTAGGTAGATTGTTATGTTCTAATATATGATAACTGGAAGTATGAGCCCTAGAAGGAAAACATTGGAGGTATGCGCACTAGGAGGTGCACTAGACTCTTCAGGGATCATATTTTGGGGGTGGAGAACAATGCGTCATAGAATCATAGAGTTGGAAGGGCTAACCAGTCAAACCTCCTGCCATTTAGGAAGACACAATCAAAGCACTTTCAACCGATGGCCATCCAGCCTCTGTTTACAAAGCTCCAAAGAAGGAGACTCCACCATACTCCCAGGTAGCGTATTCCACTGTTGAACAACTCTTATCATCAGGAAAATTCTTCCTAATGTTAGGCGGAATCTCTTTTCTTGTAGTTTGAATCCATTGCTCCGTGTCCTAGTTTCTGGAGCAGCAGAAAACAGGTTTGCCCCGTCTTCCATATGACATCCTTTCAAATATTTAAACCTGGCTATCACATCCCCTCTTAACCTTCTGCCAACCTGATATCTTCCACCTCTGTCAGACCACAACTCCCATCACCCACAGCCAGCATGGTCATTGGGGATGGTGGAAGCTGTGGTCTAGTGTCTCAGAAGACCACAAAATTAGGGAAGACATTTAAAGATATGGGGTTGCAAAGGAGTGCAATCTGAAATCAAAACCATGAGCTCCTATTAAGCTCTCATCAGCATCAGTGGTCAACCAGCATAAACCTGAAATCAATAAACGGTTCTTCCCCTCTCTTTAGAAGGTTGAAGGCAGCATAGGAGAGGGACCGTGTGTCTGCCATGAGAAGTGTCGCTTTGCACAAACCTTTTTCTGTGCTTTCAGAAACTATTGTCTATTTTCCGCCTTACTGAATATGTATGACTAAGAGAAGCGACGGCACGGCACATTGAACATTTTGAAAGGGATGGTTTCCTTTTGTTAACTGTCAGAAAATTAGGTATGATGCGGCTGTAAGCACATGTAACAATGTCTGAATTATGTACCTAATTTTTAAAGAAATCATGCCATTCAATGAGCTTCCGTTGAAAATGACTGACTCTAGAATAGATGAAAGAACAGAGAGGAATTCCCCAAAGTACCACCATGCCAGGGGCTTGTAACAAAATAAATTAAAAAAAAAAAGAGGTCCTTTTGGAATACATGAATGCATGCATGTGCACATACACAAAGCAGTGAAGATTACAAGGCGAACAAGTGAAGACGGAGGGCAGAAGTACTATATCAGAGTCCATTCAGATTCAGCCACTAGAGGTCCACAAACCCATGGATGTCAATATCTATCCAGTTCTACTCTTTCATAGGCTGGTGGTCACTTTCCTTGACGCCAGGGGCTGCAGGGGAGAAGATTACATGCTTTGCGCATGAAAATTCCCAGGCAATGAAGACTAATGACTCTGATGTCAGGGAGCATGGTGAATCCATTCTGGGTTTTAGCTGGAACTTTATAAAGCTACCCAAAGGACTGAACTGTCTCCTGAAAATAGCTTCAGCACCTTGGTTAGCTTCTTTAAGGTTCAGACTAAAACGCAGAATGGATCTCCAGCCCCCACTGACGTAGGAACTGCCAGCCATCATCAGATCCCTGGCCCTGTAGGAGTTTGGGCTGAGGAAGGAGGAAGTCCTCCAGAGAAGCTGGACTACAATTTCCATCATCAGCTGTACTGGCTAGGGATGATGGGGTAGTGTTCCTATCCCTCTGCAGGGTAATGGGTTTGGAAGCATTTGTGTCAACCAAGGAGAGGAACGGCAGTGATTCTGGAGGCCAACTGTCCCTCCAGAGATCAAACAGCAAAAATACCGCGGCCCCAGTGGCAGCCACAAATACACTTCTGGTTTTGAACAACAGGCATTTTTTCATGTTGAACAACACAGGAACATCACAGCAACCTACAGTTCTCCCTCCACATTTGCAGGTTTGCAAATTTGATTATTGGCGAGGTGCCTGCTTGCCTCACCCCTCCATTCTCCCTCTCTCATTCCCTGGCCTTTCACCCAGGTGCACTGCCTTCCTTCTCTGTGCCCCAGCAAAAGGCAAGTGAATGGGAGAGGGAATTCGCATGTATGCAAGCCGTTCCCCCTCCATTCTCTTGCCTGTTGCCCATATGCTCAAAAAGAAGGCAGGGCGAGCAGGAGACAGGCAGGAGAATGGAGGGGGGAGCCCTGGGATGGAATGCAAGGAAGAGTACTTCTCAGATGGGGAAGGAGTTATTCATGTTTTTTAGACTTTCCTGAGGGGTTTGCACCCCAAACTCTTGCAAAAGTTGAGGGGTCATTGCATATGAAAGTAAACTGCCTCTTTAGGAGGTTTCCAGGAGAGATGAGTCAACCTTTTGAGTGGGGAGAAGAAAAGGGACAGGCTGGAGATCTTGAGAGGCACAGGGACACAGAAATAGCTTCGGGGGCCACAGGTAGCTCTAGGGCCACATTCTGCACAGCCCTGGTGGAGACCACATTGAGTTTCATGGAACTCAACACAAGAGTGAGATGAACTCTGTTCTAAGATGAGTCAGCAGTGTGATGCGGCAGCCAAGAAAGCAAATGCAATACTTGGTTGCATCGATAGGAGTATGGTGTCTAGATCAAGGAAGGTAATACTACCACTCTATTCTGCTTTGGTCAGACCTCATCTGGAATCCTGTGTCCAGTTCTGGGCACCTCATTTCAAGAAGGATATTGACAAGCTGGAGTGCGTCCAGAGGAGGGTGACCGAAATGGTGAAGGGTTTGGAAGCTATGCCCTATGAGGAGTGGCTTAAGGAGCTGGATATGTTTAGTCTGCAGAAGAGAAGGTTAAGAAGGGACATGATAACCATGTTTAAATATTTGATGGGATGTCATGTTGAGGAGGGCGCGGGCTTGTTTTCTGCTGCTCCAGAGACTAGGACAAGGAGCAATGGATTCAAACTACAGGAAAAGAGATTCCACTTAAACCTCAGGAGGAACTTCCTGATGGTCAGAGCTGTCCGGCAGTGGAATATGCTGCCTTGGGGTGTGGTGGAATCTTCTTCTTTGGAGTTTCTTTTAACAGAGGCTAGATGGCCATCTGTTGGGAGTGCTTTGATGTGGGTTCCTGCATGGTAGGGGGTCGGACTGGGTGGCCCCAAGGGTCTCTTCCAACTCTATGATTCCATGAGTCTATGACTCTAAAATAGTTTCCTCTGTAACTCCTCTTTGCCACAAGTCAGCCAGCTTAGATTTGTTTTCCCTTTGCTCATTCAGACCAAAAGGCTACCTCCTCCTTGGAGGCAGCGCATCCTCGATGATCCTCCAACTTACCCGTATCACGTAGCGGGAGGAATTCTTGTCATCCAAGTTGACGGTGAGTGAGAAGAAGACAGCTGTGCTGTACACCCCTTGAGTCTTGTAGAGCAGCTCATTGAAATCCCAACGCCCGGGCCTGCCGGTGGCAGCCATATCCCAACCGCCACAGTCCTCTATGACCTCCAGCATGGGCCGGGTCCCCTGGCGGTCGATTTCGGCCATGTCGAGACAGGAGCGGAAGAACTCCTTGACCTTGCGCTCGGCTGAGGCGGGGTAGGACCTCCGGACGGGTCGCAAGAGCAACCGCTGGAGCTTCTCCTCATTCTGCTCCCCGATGGCAGCAATGATTCCATAGATCAGCTTGTCCTCGGGGATGGCATGCCGCCGGAGCCAGCCGCCGCAAGCGAAGGAGTAGAAGTCCTTGCAGGGGTCAATGGTGGGGTCGATATTGGTGGCAACGAAGCGGGACGCTTTGGTGAAGGCCTTCCGCTCTTGGCAGCCCTCCAGGCAGTAAGCGTCCTGCTCCAGGGCCAGGTATTTCAGCACCAGGATACAACCCAGGATGACACAGAGGCCAGCCGCAAAAACTAGTCCGGAGAGGAGGCAGATTTCACGGCGGCTCCAGCGGGGCAACCCACAGTGCTTTTTCTTGGTCCCGGTGGTGCCCAGCTGGAGGTTGAACCCGTTGGGCAAGGTGCCGCTGCTGCTGTACTTGCTCACATATTTCACCTCCTGGAACTCATCGTAATGAGCAGTCAGCGAGTAGGTTTTCTCCATGGTGGTGGCTATGGAGTCTCCGGGACAGCTGGGTGTGAGCAGAAAGGGGGAAGAGGGTCACTGGATGGCCATGGCACGATAAAGGCTTTGTCCAGCAGGAGGTACCCAAGGTGGGTGATCAGGCACGCATGGTTTGCGGTGAGAATCCTTGGCTGAAATCCAGAGGATCTCTTGGAAGGTGGAGAGATGTGCCCGCGCAATTGCCTGCGCAATCTTCCCCACAATCTCCCAACACAGGCCTCCCCTGTTCAGAATTCCTGGATGAGAGAATGCTCTGCAGAACAAAGAAGGTGTCATTAAGTGGTGGAGAGAGAAGTGGGCAAATCCCAAGAGATGGTAAATCCTTGTTTTATAGCATACTCAGGTGTGCGGCTCATAAGAATAAATTCTGTGGGTCTTTCCCATATCATGGGGGAGGGTAGTACTAAGGGCTGGATTTACAAGCAGGCTAAGAAAAGTGGAGTTTCTGGCTGCAGATTAGGGGGGGCCCTAAACTTCGCTGTTTTATTTATTATACAAATAATAAAAAGTCACTGTGGGGGCAGTTTAATGCTATAGGTCCTCTTAAAATCAACAAATGTTGAGGCCAAAGTACGTCTTACGCCGTTTCTGCACTAGACTGTTATTGTGCTATTATTCCACTTTCAACATCCCATGGAATCCTGGGGTTTGCAGTTTAGGGAGGGGCCCAGGATTCCATAGGATGTTGAAAGTGGAATAATAGCACTATAACAGTCTAGTGCGGAAATGGCTTTAGTCTGACCTTGCCTGTCAAACCTTTTTCTTCCCTCCTCAGCCAAATGCCCCTTCCTTGCTCATTGCAAATTCTCTTACCTTCAGGGGATATATGGATATACACAAGGGAGATGCCCCCACGAGTCCCTCTTTCTCCCCCAAATTATTAGATACCTTTCCCATGTTTATTCCAAACTGCATTCCTGCAGGTCCCCTCTCCTGTTTTAAATCTATGAGGAGAAATGTCACAATGCTTTTCCTGGTGATTCGTATTCCACTGTCGAACTGCTCTTACTGTCAGGAAGTTCTTCCTAACGTTTAGGTCGAATCTCTTTTCCTGTAGCTTAAATCCATTGCTCCATATCCTAACCTCTGGAGCAGCAGAAAACAAGCTTGCTCCATATTCCATTCAAGAATTTAAACACGGTTATCCTGTCACCTCTTACCCTATTAACACTGATCTGGGATCTCCAGGTAGGGCTTAGAAAGAAGATCCTGCCTGTAGCCCAGGAGAGCCCTTCCTGCCAGTCAGAGCTGACAATATGGGGCAATGATCTGACTTAAGGCAACTTCCTACGTTGCTACGAGCCCTGAGAGCTGCACTGCACACTTGTGCTGCAATGGTTTGACTCCATATACCAATGGCAAGATTTTGCTATGTTCCCTCAGTTGTTTTCTTTCTGGCTTTTACTTTTCAAAATGCTTTTAACCCTATAGTTAAATTTAAGTATATTTTGAATTTCTGTATGATAAGGATTTTTTGCCTGAGTCCGTTTTAATCTTTGCAAGCTGCCTTGAGTCCTAGATGGGGAAAAGGGGGATGATGACATCATCGTCATCATCATCGTCATCATCATCATCATCATCATCATCATCATCATCATCATCTAACTCCCCCTAAATCCCACCTCCAATCTCCAGTGTCTCCACTCATTCCCAAGAGTTTGCTTACGTTCGGGAAAAATAAATTAATGAAAAATAATAATTTAGAAGTGAATGTGGGTTGGGGGGGCGATGTACGTACCCCCCACCCCGGAATGCTTCAAGCCCTTGCCAGCTTAAAAAGAGTTGCCCTCCCTCCCCCATTCAAGGAGGAGAGAGAGGGAACCGACTGAGGATGTTGCTTCTAGACCTGGTGAAACTGACCAGCCTCGCCTGGTTAGGATCAGAACTGGGAGGTGCGCGAGGTGGGGGTGGGTGGGGGGCAGCCAGGAGCAGACTCTGCTGTTTTGAACTTCCCCGCGTGACCATCCTGGGGTTACCCCCCCGCCCGGAAACTCAAAACTGGGGGTGTAGGGTTTTTTGCCCCCCCCCCCCAAGGGGACGGTCAGCAAAGCTCAGCCTAGTTTTTATCCCTTCGATCTCTGGCTTTTGTAGCCTTAAAAAAAACAACAACTTTGTGGGTTTTGCAGGAGGGCTCCCAAATTATTTCAGACAGGAGGTGGGGGGAGTCAAGAGCCGCCCAATGCCCCCCGCCCCAGCTTTAAATAGATGGGGCGGAGAAAGGTTAGTCTGGGCAGTGCCGGATTCCTTCGGCCACGCATCCCCTCGATGATTCAAACCGGGGTAGAGCCCACCGCTGAGCGGGGAGTCCCGCCTTGTATAAATCCTACTGAACTCGTAGGTCTACTCTAATCGACACTGACAAGGATATTTAGATTTTTCCCGCTCCGTCCCTCTCCTCCTCCGGGGAGAGGGCTTCCTGGGTCTATCCAAGTGGGAACTCCAGACACGGGGGGGGGGGGGCGGACGGGCGGGGGGCGGTCTCCAAGGAGCAGCAGTGCCGAGGGAGCTCGACCTGGAGGACTTCTGCCTGCCTGCTGGCCGCTGGAAGAGAGTGGCAGCTGAGGCTCGGGGGCGGGCATGAAGATCTGGCCTGGGATGGAAGGGAGGAGCATGGAAAAGAAGATGGGGCGAGGGGAGAGAAAGCCATCTATCGACATCCCCCTTCTTCCAATAGAAGAGGGGCGTACCGAAGGGGGGCAACCCCTCGCCTCTTTCCTTACGCGGGGGTTGTTGGGCAGACTTTCCTTCCTCACGCCAGACTCCCCCCCAACCCAGAGCCCTCCGGAGAGGTTGGACTACAACTCCCATCGCCCACAGTAGCGATAAAAGGGTCATCTCCCGTTCGGGCGGTGGGCCTTCGAGGGGTGCCCTCCCCTCACCGTCAAAGTCTGGTCTGGGAAAGGGAAGACCCATTGCTCCGAAGGGTCTGCTCCGTCTCTCTCCCCCCCCCCCCAAAAACATATCAGTTCCATTGTTCTTCGCGACCTCTCTTTACTTCCCCCGCCCCCCCGAACTCATTGGAAGAGAACGACCGGGGCCACTTTCCCCATCCCGACATCCTCCGGAGAGGGTGGACTGCAACCTCCATGCGTCGGGCGATGGGAGTTGGAGTCCAAAGGTCTCGGGAATTCCCTGGGTTGGAGGAAGGTTGGTCCGAGGAAGCAAAACCCCTCCCCTCAAAAAATAAAATAAAATAAAATAAAGTTGGGGACCCTCTTCTCTTCCCCGCCCCCCTCGGCCCGCGATCCCTCCGCTTTTCCCCTTCCCCTCCGTTTGCGCCTCGGTCGCGCTTCCCGCGCGGCGCAAAATCCCGCGAAAGGCGCAGCGAAGCGCTAAAAACCGAGACGGAGAAAAAGAAATGCCGGGAAGTTGGGAAGAGAAGCGACGTCTCCCCGCTTCGCACGCGCAGCCCCTTGGGTCGGGGACCCAGCCGGGGAGGGGAGACCCCCCTCCGAGTCTCCCTTGCCACCCCCTTCCTTTAACCCCCCTTTAAAGAAAAAAAAAAACCTTTTTTCTCCTCCTCTCTCCTCCCCCCCTCCGCTTACCGCAAGTCTGCAAGTTGAGCCGGAGCGCCGGCGAGGCAGAAGGCGATCCTCCGAGCCCGGGGGCCGCGGCTACCGAAGGGAGGCAGCGCCGTTGCCGCCCCTTTGGCCGCCCCCCCCCCCAGCCTCCCTCCCGATCCTTCCCCTCCCGGCGATGGGGACCGGGATCCGGAGCTCGAGGCGGCCAGGGGAGCTTCGCCGGGCTCTCAGCCCCTCTCGGCCGGCCCCACCAGCCGGGCCGGCCCCATCGGGGAGAGGTTATGGGGGGGGGGGGCGGACAGAGAGACCAAGGAGGGGGGGAGGGAGGG
The DNA here is from genome assembly GCA_030412105.1 of Cyclura pinguis. Taxonomy (NCBI): domain Eukaryota; kingdom Metazoa; phylum Chordata; class Lepidosauria; order Squamata; family Iguanidae; genus Cyclura; species Cyclura pinguis. Next base: position 7,133,980 of record CM059601.1, read on the forward strand.
AGGGCGAGGAAGCCGCTCGATTATTCTCATGCAAATAATCCGGCGCAAAAGTCTTACCTCATCCTCCAGTTGCTCTGAGACGCAGCAGCAGCAGGAGAGAGAAAGGGGGGGGGAGGGAAGGGGAGGGGAGGGAGCCACGTCCCCCCTCCTCCGAGAAGGAACGCGCTCTTCTTCTCCGAGGGGGTGAAGTGCCCCCGCGCCCCTTGCAAGGGCTCCCCTTTCTCTCCTTCCCCTTTGGAAGGGGCGCAGAAGGAGGGGAGGGGAGGGGAGAGGGAGAGCAACGCCTAGTGGGCAGGGACGGGGGTGCGGGTTGAAGGATCGGGCCCCCAGAAGTGGGAGAGGGAGACCCCGGTGGTGAGGGGGAAGTGAGAACGTCCGCTTCCCTTGCAATGGGGTAGGAGGCAAACACGCCCCCCGAGAGGAAGAAGAAGACCGCTTTGGGAACTGTTCAACCGGGAAGGTTGGGGAAGGCTGCACCGGTTGGGTAGCGGCCTCCTCCAGACCTGCGCAGAATCCCTCCAACCTCTTTCTCCCGCTCCGAAGGGGCTGCTTGCGGTCCAGGGACGGGAGTAGGGAGTGGGTAGGGGGTGAGAAAGTGCTCCCCTTCTTCCCGGGCGATCCCGTCTCAGGTCCGGCTGTGGTTGGACTAGATGGCTTTTAGGTCCATCTTTTCTATGGAATAGATCACTCCGAGTAAGTAGGGACGGGGGCTGGGCTTTGTCTGTGCACCTCTACTAGGAAAAGTACGAGCCGGGGGAAACCAGCTTTCAACCCTCCTTTCTTTCTTTCTTTCTTTCTTTCTTTCTTTCTTTCTTTCTTTCTTTCTTTCTTTCTTTCTTTCTTTCTTTCTTTCTCTCTCCCCCGCCACCTCCCCCTCCTTTCCAATATTCAGATGGAATCCAATCGGGAATATAACGCTGCAATGCGGATGAATCCCTCCCACCCACCCCCCGCATCTGTCCGCCTTCTACAGAGGGGTGTCACCGGCAGAGATTTATAGTCCATCAATTACAACGGGTGTCACTCTGCCATGGGTAAATCAGGAGGGCTGGGATATTCCGGGGAGCGCATCATGTGCACCTGTGGATACGGCCGGCATGGGCTGCAGATGTGGCACTGTGGTCACAGGTAGCTATCCTTCCCGAGGGTGGGTAGCATTTAACCGCAAGTAAACACCTGCTTGAGGACCTGCCGTGCACAGAGTAAACTAGTCTATTTTGGCCTTAAAAGCAAAATAAGAGAGATTTAACAGATGTGGCCAAATTTAGGCCATATCTGCACTAGACTTGTACAGTGCTATTATTCCACTTTCAACCTCCTATGGAATCCTGGGGTTTGCAGTTTACAGAGGGGCCCAGGATTCCATAGGAGGTTGAAAGTGGAATAATAGCACTGTACAAGTCTAGTGCGGAAATAGTCATGAAGTGACATTACACTGCTGAATGCACAAGCAAATCTGCAGGTAACCTCTGCATGCAAAATTCCTACCCATGTGCAACGTGGATGCATATCCATGCATTACGGTGCCCCATGTGCTACTCTCCTTTCGCAGGCTTGAGCTGAATACATCCGTTTGCACCTGAAAATGCCCAGCCAATTCCATGGGGGATCTTACACCTGTGTAAGATGCCAAAAGGATTATTTGTTGCTATGTGCCAGCAAATCATCTTCGACTTAATGGCAGCTAGCATGATGTAAAGGTTTGAGCTTTGGACTACAACCGGGAAGACCAGGGTTCGATTCCCCTCTCAGTCATGGAAATCCACGGGGTGAGCTTGGGTGCATCAGACATTCTCAGCCCCGAGAAAACCTCAAGATACCTTTGCCTTAGGGTCGCCATAAGTTGGAAATGACTTGAAGACACACAACAGCAAAGGAAGGTGACATCTCCAAGAGCCCCTGTTAGGTCTTGCAAACTCAGGTGAGGCTTCCTTGATTCAATCAATCGACCTGTAATGCTGTTTTCCTTTTCTTTTACTCCCTTCCACTTTGCCAAGCACTGTCAGCTTTTCCGGTGAGTTGCACGTCTTGTGATATGCCCAAAGTATGACAGTCTCAGCTTAGTCGTGGTTCCTAGGAAGAATTCAGGCTTGATTTGCAATAGGACCCATTCATTTGCCTTTTTAGCAGTCCAGGGTATCCCGAGAACTCTCTTCCAGCACCACATTTCAAATAAGATGATTCTTTTCCTGTTGGCTTGCTTCATTGTCCACCACACTCCAAGGCAGCATATTTCACTGTCGAACCGCTCTTACCATCATGAAGTTCTTCCTAATTTTAAGTTGAATCTCATTTCTTATACTTTGAAGCCATTGCTCTGTGTCCTAGCAGCAGAAAGCAAACTTGCTTAAGTATATTCGTGCAAGAATGGGCATCAAACATCCTCAGGGCAACATGTCAGCCCAAAGATTATGTTCACAGCCCAGATACCTCCCAGGCCACCCATGTTCTGGCAAAATATAATAAAATTAAATAGTTAATTGCCCCCATAACCTCCAGGAGTAGTGATTCACATTTTAAATGGGTTATATTCGTGGCCCCAGATACATCCCAGGCCACCCATGTTCTGGCAATATAAAATAAATTATAAAATAAAATAAAATAAAATGTTAATTGCTCCCTATAATCCCCAGGAGTAGTGACTCACATTTTAAATGACTTTTACCATTTCAAAACATTATACCTACCATACTTCAGCCCATTTCCTTTTTGTGTGATTTTCTGGGGAGTCTGCAGCTCCCAGGGGAATCCAGAGGCCAAAATCACATTACACTGTTATAGTGCGATTATTCCACTTTAATTGCTATGGCAACAGCACATGGAATCCTGGGACTTGCAGTTTAGGGAAGGGCCTTTAGAATTCTCAATCAGGGAGCTCTTTGGCCTCAGTAAACTACAAACCCCAGAATTCCACAGGAGGTTGCCACGGCAGTTAAAGTGGCATGATAGCACTGTAACAATACAGAGTGATAGTCCCTGAAACATGCCCGAAGTTGCCCACTCTGTCTCTTAATATATCTTGCACACATGGGTGGTATTAAGTTGTCTTAAACTGTCTGAATGCCTTTTTACACCATCTTGTTTGAAGTGTTAAATTGTTCAATATGTTTCTGGTCCATTTAAATTATTGCTATTGTTTAAAATTGCGGTATAACAGTTTAATTTGATTTCATTGTATGCCACTCTGAGATCTTTAGATGCAGGGCAGGTTGGAACTATTTCAATATATCAGATAAAATATATACCCAGCTCCTGTGATAATAACCCAAGAATGTTATGCATCGCTCTGCCTTTTCTTTCCTTTTCTCTCCCCCCGCATCTTTGTATTTATAATAAAAAAAAATCAATAAATGGTATTTTATCAAGGAAAAAAAAAAGTGGATAGCCAGTTTTCAGCAAAGGGGCAGTTTGGAAGAAGGAATTCCAGGCTTGTTGCTCAGCCACTATATGTGTTGAAATCTGAAGATCAATGTTAGGAATCGATGGACACGATTCCCAGAGGATGACCTCTGACATTAAGCCCCCCCTGCAATGAATGGCAGCTGCACTCTCCTGTGCTTTGTTGTTATTGTTGTTGTTGTTGTTGCAGTTTTTGTTGTTGTGTGCCTTGAAGTCGTTTCCAGCTTGAACAGCTCTCACGGTAAAATAGTTCTTCCTAATGTTTAGATGGAATCTCTTTCCTTGTAATTTGAATAGATTGGTTCTTGTTCTAGTCTGTGGAGCAGCAGAAAACAAGCTCCCTCCGTCTTCTACATGACAGCCCCTTAGGCGTAAATGTAAAATGTAATAATATGTTTTTAAAAATCTGGAAATGGCTGAAAGTCCTCTTCTAGATTTGAAAAAAAAAAAGTACTTTTAACGTTAAACAATGCATGGGTCTCCTGCTGCTTATTTTAAAGGTGAATCACAACTCTTTTAAAGGCTTGGAGGAATGGCAGTGTGCTTTCGGGAGAGGGAAAAAAAGGCACTCCATGATTTCTGGAGAGGTGGAGGGCTAGAAATATATCCTGGTGACCATCTCTCCACTTCTACCTGAAAAACTTCAGAAATATAATGGATCTTTTAATGGAAAAAAGATGAGGATTGGATCCAGAGTCAGGGGCATGATACTAAGCTGGTGGAAGCAGATTTCCCTGCCTGTTCCTCACCTTGGTGATCGTTCCAGGTCCCCCAAAATGCTGCACAGATGTGCAGGAGATGCTGCCGACTGAGTGAGGAATCTATGCAGCCTTCTATGCAATGTATAGGAACAAAAACCACAAATCTGATTAGTTCATCTCAGTTAAAGTGGTAGTTTTCAAAGAAGTACCTGTGTTGTCTTCTGCAGCATAAAAAGTAAGAAGGAAGGAGGAGAAAAAGAAATGTGGCAGCACCTTTAAGACTAACTGGTTTTTATTTTGGCAGGAGCTTTTGTGGATATAAACCCACTTCTTTGGATGCAATGCAGAGGGTGTTAAGGCCTCAGGTATAAATCATATCTATACAGTTTTGGGAGTGGGATAGAAAGAATAGGATCCAGAGAGATACAAATCATGTCCCTTGCCCTAAATTTTCAAAGGGCTGCATAGGGCGATACTAGTCTTTCAGATCTTTACAATGCTCAGTTGGTGTTGATGTGTGAAAGCAATAAATCGGCTTAGCAAAAGTCAGTTTCCCTGAGTTCAAAACTCTTTTTGAGAAGACTCCTTTTGTTATACGTGCAGTAGTGAGAATTTCTGTATTAATATATGTAGTGTGCCATGAAGCCATTGTTTTTGTCCATATCTCTGCCAATGGACTGGAATTTGGGAATGTAAGCCAATTTGGCAATTTCTCTTTCTAGTCTTCCTTTGTAATTTCCTTGTTTGAGGACTTAGGCAGAAAAAAATGGAATGCACAAGTATAGAATGGGGGACATGTGACTGGATAACAGTACATGTGAAAGGGATCTAGGAGTCTTGGTAGATCACAAGCTGAACATGAGCCAGCAGTGTGTTGTGGCAGCCAAGAAAGCCAACGTGATTCTTGGTTGCATCAATAGGAGTATGGTGTCTAGATCGAGGGAGGTAATGGCACCACTCTGTTCTGCTTTGGTTCGATCTCGGTAGATCACAAGCTGAACATGAGCCAGCAGCGTGTTGTGGCAGCCAAGAAAGCCAACGTGATTCTTGGTTGCATCAATAGGAGTATGGTGTCTAGATCGAGGGAGGTAATAGTACCACTCTATTCTGCTTTGGTTTGACCTCATCTGGAATACTGTGTCCAGTTCTGGGCACCCCAATTCAAGAAGGATATCGACAAACTGGAGCGGGTCCAGAGGAGTGTTACCCTGTGTACTGGGGGTCCCGGGAGGGACACCACAATGCGCTCAACTAAAGGTGGGGAAAATTAGCTCAGAGCACTGCTTAGCATTACGAGATGCAGGGTAACGTAGCGAGATCTTGAACCCTATGTCTATGGGGTCGGGTCGAGTCAAGGAGCACACAAAATTTGAAAAAATGAATGATGTTTTATTAAACACAAGCAAAACAGTGTATGCAACACATTCACACAAGATAACTAAGGAAAATAAAGGTTGGAGTGGTATAGAGGGATTTTTAGAGGGATTGCTGGTTTGGGTGATACTTCACCTGTCCTGAAGCCTGGAAAGATAGAGAGCGAGGCTGGGGTGCGACGTAGCTCAGCACGTGGAGCTGAGGGGAGGCTCGCCAAGCAAAGCGGCAGCAAGGCGGGATGAAACTCGGGAGCGTTCCAAGGAAGGTCTCGAAGTCAGGGGTTTTTATAAGAGAATTGTGACTGCAGGCTATGCCGTACTTGGGTGAAGACAATAGATTTGGAGTTGGAGACAAAGCCTCCGAAAGGTCAGAATCTGAATGACTGAGTTATCGCAGAGGTTCTCAATAGAGTAGCCAGTATGCAAACGCAGAGTACTTGGGTATTGTACAGGTTACCCATCAAGCTGCCATCGCGGGGCAGAGGCTCTTTTGTAGGTTGCGTGCGTACCTAATGAGAGTACTTGCCTGGAGGTCTCCTAAAGCAGCGAGTCAGCTATCTTCTGGCCTGCCTGTATTGTCCAGGAATATTGCGGCGATTAATGGCCGAGCTCGTATGCGTGCTTGTCTGGTGGCCTCGCAAGCACGTGGAGGGGAATAGAGAAGTGAAGCCGAATTGTGATATCAAAAGGATATCTTTTAATATCCCCAAAGCTCGGAATAGCCAGGGCAGTAACAGGAGGGTGACCAAAATGGTGAAGGGTCTGGAAGCCATGAAGCCCTATGAGGAGCAGCTTAGGGAGCTGGATATGTTTAGTCTCCAGAAGAGAAGATTAAGAGGGGACATGAAAGCCATGTTTAAATATCTGAAGGGATGTCATGTCAAGGAGGGAGTGGGCTTGTTTTCCTCTGCTCCAGAGACTAGGACAAGGTGCAGTGGATTCAAACTACAGGAAAAGAGATTCCACTTAAACTTCAGGAAGAACTTCCTGATGGTCAGAGCTGTCCGGCAGTGGAATATGCTGCCTTGTAGCGTGGTGGAGTCTCCTTCTTTGAAGGTTTTTAAGCAGAGGCTGGACGGCCATCTGTTGGGAATGCTTTGATGTGTGTTCTTGCATAGCAGGGGGTTGGACTCAATGGCCCCTGGGGTCTCTTCCAACTCTATGATTCTATGACCTCACTCTACAGTTGCTTTTCTTTCAATGTGATATAAGCCATCCTATGCCAGCAGTTCCCCTCTACACTCGACACTGGATAAACAGTCTTTATGCAAGAGGATTAATGGACACAAAAACAACATTAAGAATGGTAATGTCCCCCCAAACAGCTGCAGAACATTTCACTGTTCCTGGACACACAAAGAGGATTTACAGGTTGTGGTCCTTGAACAAGGAGATTACAAAGGAAGATTACAAAGAGACACTCGTACCCTGCCATTCATGATCCAGTTTTATTCTCTGGCAGATGCCAACCTGTTCTGAGAGGTGCCCTCGTGAAGGCCAGCTTTACCCCAGAACTTTGTACTCCTCTCTCCTCTCTCAGATTAGGCAGCAATTTTTCTTTTTCACTGGAGGTACAGCAAAGTCCCCGGCAGGAAAAAGCTCGGCTTCTTTCCTGCAGGAGGTGTCATCTGTCATGAGCAAGACAGTGGAGCATTTGTCACTCGCAGCAGCAATGGTGGCATGAAGCACTTGAAAGGGCTTCTCCAGGTTATTTACACTGCTTGTTCTAAGCTGCTCTGAATTTTGTCAGCAGGATGCCGTGCAGACAGGTGGCACCTTGGCAGCCTCCCTCCCACTGGGTGTTGCCTGGCACTCGTCGGCCGCAGAAGTGAAATGGTAAAGATAGATCTTGCCAGCACAATGTCCTGTCCTCCAACTGTCCCAATTCAGCAGGGGCAGTGGATTAATCCTCTGCCATCCCTCTTTCTTAGCTGCTTTTAAAATGTTCCAGTTTCTTCCCCCTCTTCTTTCTTCTCCCCTTTGTCCTCAGCTTATTTCAATTGGATCATAGAATCATAGAATAACAGAGTTGGAAGAGACCCCAGGGGCCATCCAGTCCAACCCTTTGCCGTGCAGGAACACACATCAAAGCATCCCCAACAAATGGCCCTCCAACCTCTGCTTGAAAACCTCCAAAGAAGGGGACTCCACCACACTCCATGGAGGCAGCCTATTCCACTGCTGGACTACTCTGACTGTCAGGAAGTTCTTCCCGAGGTTCAGGTGGAATCTCTTTTCTTGTAGTTTGAATCCATTGCTCCTTGTCCTAGTCTCTGGAGCAGTGGAAACTGCTGCAAACTGAGTTCATAAGGCAAAAGGAGTTTGCACTCAGTTTACTCAGTGGAGGGGGGAAAAAAAGGTGGGGAGGAATCTTGCCCTTTCCGGTAGGATCAGGCAAAAGCAAACTGTTACAACTTTTCTCTCTCAGATCTGAGAGACGAACAAGCAGGAGTGCCACAGCCACCGCCTCAAAGGTGGAAGTGGGTGGCTGGAATCAAAAGGAGAGAAACAGAGGATCTGAGAGGTGAATGAGCAGGAGCACCGCAGTTGCTGCCTTAAAGGTGGAGGAAGCAACTCTTGAAAAAAGGATTTGATTTTTGGAAGTTTTTGGATATGGGATTTCTGGATAAGGCAGGCTCAGCTTGAATTTAGTATTTACTAGTTTGCATGTATTCAAGTCATTTCCCATTTGCTGGTCCTGGCTACTCCCATCACTTTTCCTGCATCAGTTAGTCTGCAGTTGGCTAGTTAGCATCCTTGTCCTTCTTTTTGTAGTCTGCAGTTCTTTCTCTCTCTTTTGTTTTTGAAGAACATGCATTACAGAGCCTCTCATTGTGACATGTTATGAAACTTTAGCATTTTTAAGTAAAACTGCTTCATATGTTTTTTTACCAAAGACTAAGGCCATTTCCACACTAGGCTGTTATAGTGCTACTATTCCACTTTCAACATCCTGTGGAATTCTGGGATTTGTAGTTTACTGAGGCCAAAGAGCTCTCTGGCTGAGAATTCTAAAGGCCTGTCTCTAAACTGCAAACCCCAGGATTGCATAGGAGGTTGAGAGTCGAATGATAGCACTATAACTGCCGAGTGTGGAAATGGCTAAGCTTGCTTTACCTCTCTGCTAAATCCTGTAGATGTGGTGTGGTGGTATGGGACTGGTTGTTACCTTCACCTTGCAATTTTTAATTGTGCTGCTTGTGAGGCACACTGCTGTCTCCAACAAGAACTTCTCAGTGATTGAATTTGTCTCTTACACTGAAAGAGTTTGTGCTTGGGAAGGGGGGGCCGGCAGGTAGACAACCTCCAAGTTAATAATCCAACCATAGAGGAGGCTGGGCTACGTACTTTTATGTACCCTTCTTTCTCCCGGTGCTAAAACTGGTGAAATCAGACACTTGTGCTCTGAAGGAAATGCGTTCTTTGTGGGCACACATTTGTAATGTATTCCCAGCTTGGACTGGGGGCCTTGTATCCCTTTCACACTCCGAAAGTCTACCCCCACCAACTTATTTCTCCTCAATGGTCTTGTTTACTGAAAACAGCATATTTATGGGTGAACACTAGCCTCCCTTGGAGAGGGGAGGTTCAGATACTTGATAGGAAACCTACGCAGGGCCCAGCAATTTATTTCTTCATAAAGGAAAATGACCCGATTTTGCTCGCTTTGTTAAAAACAGCGTGAATGATGTTAATGCACAGTTTGGCCCAAGGCCAAAGCGTCTGCCCAAAGGGAGCAGGAAATGGCTGCCAGTTTGGGAGGCGCGCAGGCAGGGCGGGGGGGGAGTGCAGGACAGCCAGGTAAACAAGGCCTTAAAACCAGAGTCTGGCAACTGTGGACTGCCAAAGATTTTTTTTCCCCCCTTACAATGCCAGTCAATCAGAGTAGCTCATTTTTCCTTCCTTCCCTCTCTCCCTCTCTCTCTGTTTGAGAGGAGGAGAGAGAAACTGGGACTTTTAAAAGCAACTGTAAAAGTGGGATGGCAGAGGATTAACTGGGACTGGCACAGCCAAACTGGAGGATGGAGCAAGCCTGTTTTCTGCTGCTTTCAAGACTAGGACATGGAGCAATGGCTTCAAACTACAGGAAAAGACATTCCATCAAAACATTAAGAAGAACTTCCTGATGCTAAGAGCAGTTTGACAGTGGAATATGCTGCCTTGGAGCATGACGGAGTCTCCTTCTTTGGAGGTTTTTAAAAGAGAAGCTGGATGGCCATCTGTTGGGAATGCTTTGATGATGCTTTTCTGCATGGCAGAATGGATTGGACTAGATGGCCCTTGTGGTTTCTCCCAACTGTATGACTCTATGATTCTAGGTCTCCTGTTATCTCACTCTTTGCACCCTCTTGACATATCATACCCTACCTTGTCCCTTCCTTCTGATTTCTGTTTCTTTTTCCATGCACTGCCCTATTTATTGTGAAAAAGACCACCCCTGACCATGCCGACTGAAATTCTGTGATTTGCCATTATCTTCAGTTGCTTCTGTGAGGTCTGCCCAATTCTACCTTATTCCAAGAAGCACCAAATTGGGCTTTGCGTTTAAAAAGAAACAAATGTAAAAAGAAACCCTTGATGGTATTCAGGCTGAAACATTTTGTAACAAATGTCGCTCTCAGGAACCGGGGACAGCAGCTTTATGGCTTAGCCGTTTGTCGTTACATATTAAGTTAGCAAACATCTGCAGAGGTTGGCAAAGAAACAAACATTCTCCTGTGGCTGAAGAGCGCGGTGCTTAAACATATCTGGAGTTACATTACCAGATCTCCAAGTCATCTCTGCTCCTTCCGTATTTTTTGAGCACTCTGGACTCCATGTCATCAATGCTGGGCTCATTAAATGCAAAGGCATCCCTGGGGAGAGGGAGAACCTTTAATTCCAGGAAAGGTGAGTTTCACACAGAGTCAGAGTTTTAAGAAGCTTCATGGGCGTTCAGATCCATCCACCGCCCCCCACTTAACTCAGGTAATCCAGCTACAGCATCTCCAGCAGGCACCTGCCCAGCCTCTTTTTGAAGATGTCCGGAGAAGGAGACCCCCTCCACCTTTCTAGGCATGGTTCCATTGCTGAACCACTCTTACAGTCAAGAGGTTCCTTCTAATGTTCAATTGAGATCTATCTTCCTATGACTTCAAACGTTCAAACCTCTGAGGCAGCGGGGAACAACCTTCCGTTGTCCTCCCTGTTGCAGCCCTTGAGATATTTAAAGAGTGTCATCATGTCACCTCTCAGTCTTCTCTTCATCAGGCTGAATATGCCCAGCTCCTTCAATCTCTCCTCATACGTTTTGCTCTCTGTAGCTCTGGTCATCCTTGTTGCCATTTTCTGAACCTGCTCCATCTTGTTTATATCCTTCTTAAAATGAGGTGCCCAGAACTGTACATGCCCAGATGAGGCCTAAGAAGGACAGAATATAGCAGCACTATTATTTCCCTTGACTTGGAAACTATAGTTCTATTAATGTAGGCTAAAATAGTATTTGCCTTCTTTGCTGCAGCATCACACTACTGGAGTATGTCTTACGTCATGCCCAACTACTTCAACATCTCTTCCTATGTTTTTTTTCTACATACCTCTTCTCATTCTGGTTGCCCATCTCTGAACCTGCTCCAGCTTGTCCACATCCTTCTTAATCGAAGGAACCCAGAACTTCCCACTCTAGTTTCCTCTGTGTTTTTCCTAGATGACAAGTGGGGAAATTGCATCCTGTGGGTCTCACTTTTGTGGTCCTTGAAGACCTCCACTCCTCCACCAAAGCTACCACTCTCCCATCTTGTAAACTACTTTGCAAGGTGTAGGGGAAAAAATAAACAGATGTAGCACTCTTTCAGACTAATGTAAAGAAGTGTGAGTTTTTGCCATATAACTTGGGTTTTGCCAGTTGTTGCTGCCTCTGCATCTCCTCCTTCCATTAATTTTTTTGGGACTTTTTTTTTTAAATCTCTACGATGGCTGTTCAAAGTTTTTAACACTGGAGTATGGTGACCTTGGGCACATCAGACGCTCTCATTCCCAGAAAACCCTGTGATAGGTTTGCCTTAGGGTTGTCATAAGTTGGAAATGACTTAAAGGCACACAACAACAACAAATGGTTGACTGAGGTGATCCAATAATTGAGACCAGTAAGGAGAATCTACCACTTTCTGAGGGACACTGGGTTGGGCCACCTTCCTAATGCGTGGGGTAGAATCCCTTTTCTTGTCATTTAAACCCAGCAGTTGTCATTCGAGTCTCTGAATCAGTAGAAAGCCAATTTACTCCATCTTCTACATGACATCCTTGCAGGCATTTAAAGATGGCTTTCACTCGTCTCTTCTCCAAGCCAAACATATCTAACTCCCTAAGCTGTTTCTCATACGGCTTCATGGTTTCCAGGCCCTTGACCATTTTGGTTGCCCTCCTCTGGAAACGTGCCAGCTTTTCAATATCCTTCTTGAATTGTGGTGCCCAGAACTGGACACTAAATTAAAGGTGGGGTCTGACCAAAGCAGAATAGAGTGTTATTAATACATCCTTTGATCTGTGCTTTCACTGATGCACTGTAGAATTTCAGATAGATAGGTAGGCACATAGATAGATAGATAGATATTTGACACTAGCCATATGAGGGAATGAAATTGTGACCTTTGCATGCAAAGCGTAGCCAAAATCCTGTTGAGCAAACAAAGCAGTTACAAATGTGTAACTGTAAGTTACGTAGAATACGCAGCACTTATGAATACATAGCAATACATGAATATGTAACAGTTACAAATGTGCAACTGTAGGTTACATACAATATGGAGTACAGAATCATAGAATCATAGAAATGTAGAGTTGGAAGAGACCCCAGGGGCCATCCAGTCCAACCACTGCTATGCAGGAATCCACATCAAAGCATTCCCAACAGATGGCCATCCAGCCTCTGCTTAAAAACCTCCAAAGAAGGAGACTCCACCACACTCCATTGAGGCAGCATATTCCACTGCCGGACAGCCCTGACCGTCAGGAAGTTCTTCCTGAGGTTCAGGTGGAATCCGTAGCAATATGTGAATATGTAGCAGTTACAAATGTATAACTGTAAGTTATGTATTCATAGCTGCCACATATTTACAATCCCTATGTAGCTCCTAGGTTAAGGGGTAAGTAGGGACCATGAAAGTCTTCCAAACTCCATTTACTGGCAAGCAGCCGCTGAGATCAATGGGTGTCCCTTCCCTCCCAACTATTAAATGGCTGCCTGACATTCCCACCCACCCCTGGCACAAGCGATCTCAGACACAAGTGGGATTTGCAAGAGTGGTCCTTTTTGTGCCTGCCGCTTAGAGAGGGAGCGGGATCCCCGGCAATCCCCAGCAATCCCCGGCTGGTTCCTGGTGGGTGGGGTTTGGGACATAGCTATGGTGCCTCGTAGTACATAAGATCATACTGGATTCTGCCTTAAGTGTTCTGCCGCTGATCCCTAAAAGCACACAAGAACAACAAAAACAATGATATGCTATGGATCATTTGTAGTCCCTCCTTTCTGAAGCTGCCTGCTTTACCTGGCCCAGAACAAACATTTTGTTCCCAAGTTTGCCTCCTTGCCCTCCTAACCCCTGGCCCCCCTCCCCTCCCTTCTATTCCTCTAACCCTCCAATGTACTCACGCCTCAACAGCAGGTGACAAATAGAATTTTTCCACTTGTATGATCAACACGGCATGATTTTGCAATTGAAAATGCAAACTCAACGTAGCCCATCCACGCACACCGGGGCTGCTGCAGGCAGTGAACCTCATCTGCTATTTATCCAGGCGATGGGCAAATTAATTGTCCGCTAAAAAATAAAACAAGTTTCTCATCTGTGCTGCCCCCTCCCACTGAGCTTTTCTAATTTGCGGCTGGATGGTCCCTCTGTCTGTCCCCAGCAGTTGATGGAACGGCAGACTTGGCATTTCCTGTCTTAGTACAGGTCAGGAAGAAGGGCAAAGAGCTACACTGGGGAAGTTGCGTAGCTTGGAAAAGTTTCTGGCCGGAATCTTGTTGGTGTCCTACGAATAAGTTTTCCACATCCCCTTCTGGAAATCCTCCCCACTCAGTTCAAGATAGCTGAAGAACATTTGTGTGTGAAGTGCTGTTGCGCAGGAGCACTGGTTGTGCGTTCAGTTGTGTGTTAAGTGGCTGCCATGCAACACAAAGGTTGCACTGCACAATCGTCACATAATTCTCCTTGCGGAGCTTTATGCAGCCTTGCTGTTGGATCTCAGACATAGTTTTGGACTACACCTTCCAGAATCCCCTAGCAAGCATAGCCACTGACCATACTGGCTGGTCTTTCTTGGAGTTGTAGCCCTCAAAGGGATCACTTCCAACAGCTCTGGCAATTAGGCAGGCTGTATATTCAAAGCAGCCCAGCTAAACTGCTCTGAACCACCCCATGCTGCCCTCAGGTGTACACATGTCTACTTTTATCAGAGGACTCCAAATTAACAGGCATTACTGATTCTCTGTCTGTGTGAGAATGGCACCTTAAAACTTGTTGGAGAAAAAAAAAACAGAAGAAGAATTGCCTTTTTGGATCACACTGCAAGCAGGTCTCTGTGTCACTCCATAAAGAGGTTCAGTGCAAAGAGAAGAATCATATCTCTTTTTTGGGCATTGCTTTGCATGACAATTTGCAAGAGGACAGGTCCCTGCCCTGATGGGATTACAATCATACAGTTGGTGTAAAGGGGACAGCTGAGGAGAAGCAGAGAGACAGAGCAAAGAAAAGGAAATAGGCATTTCAGCTGCACAGTCTGCTGGGGGCTGGGAGCAAGACTATGATATGGATACATATTCAGCTTATATAATAAAAATAACTAATCCTGACCCCACACACACACACACACACACACACACACACACACACACACAAGTATTCAGCTGCATCAGTTGTCTTCCATGACAGAGGACGGGTGAATCTTTTTCAGGTTAAAGGAGGTCTCCAAGGTGCTGAAACCTGACTGTAAAACAATTTCAGACCCTTAGACAGCACTTTTAAAAGTTCAGAGATTAAAATCCAGAGTGGATTAACCATCCCACTTGTTTTTGTTGTGTGCTTTCAGATTGTTTCTGACTTATGGCAACCCTAAGACAAACCTATCACAGGATTTTCTGAGGGCTGAGAGTGTGTGATGCGCCCAAGGTCACCCGGTGGGTCTCCATGGATGAGCAGGGAATCTAACCTTTGTCTCTAGCGCCGCAGCCTAATGCTTAAACCACTATGCCACACTGGCTGTTACTAGCTCACGGCTGCCCCTATATTGAGAGATGGATCAGCACTGCTGTCTACATTTCTGGGCTCTACTTGGGGGTTTGGCTAGGGGAACTGCCATTTTACCACTGGTGCTGGCCTCTGGGTTTGCTGAAGGAACACAGGAACGTAGTATAGAAAGAAGCAAACGAGGATGTCCATCCTCTAGATCACGGTTAAAGTTTACCCCCACCAATCTCGAGACCAACACATTTCCGCACTAGGCTGTTATTGCGCAATGATTCCACTTTCAACCTCCTATGGAATCCTGGGGTTTGGAGTTTAGGGAGGGGCTGTCTGGCCCCTCCCTAAACTGTAAACCCCAGGATTCCATAGAAGGTTGAAAGTGGAATCATCGCGCTATAACAGCCTAGTGCGGAAATGGGCCAACAGTCAGCATGGTTAGTGGCTTGAGTGTTGAGTTATGGCCCTGGAGACCAAGGTTTGAATCCCTGCTCAACCATGGAAACTCACTGGGTGACCTTGGACAAATCACACTCTCTTTGGAAGCATAGTTTCCAAGTGGAGGGAAGTAACATTCCCCCTATATTTTGTGCTGGTCAGGCCTCATTTCAGTTCTGGGCACAAGAAGGATATAGACAAGTGGGCAGGTTCAGGCAACGAGGGCGATAAGGGGTATGGAGAACAAATCGTATGAGGAGAGGTTGAAGGACCTGGGGTTGTTCAGCTTGGTGAAGAGAAGGCTGAGGGGTGACATGATGGCACTCTTTGAATACCTCAAGAGCTGTCACAGAGAGGAGGAGCAAGCTTGTTCTGGTGATGTATTGAAGTCTTTTACTCCAAGTCTCAAGTGAAGTCTCGAGCCTCTACCTTCAAGTCTCAAGTCAAGTCTCAAGTCCTTGAAGACACTTTCAAGTCAAGTCTCAAGTCTAGGAGCCAACTTTATACCCCAACCAAAATTTCGGAATGAATGGATAGAGTGAAATAAATTCAGTTCTAACAATTTAAACAGAGTCGGCTCTCCACATTTGCAATTTTGCCATCTCCAGCTTTGGAAGTGGGGAATAAGATCCTATCTTACTCCCCATTACCGAAACTCCAAAAACTTTAAAAGGAAGAATCCTTACTCCTCAAGTCCATTGCCTAACACATTTGCTGTTCCTCTCTGAGAAATGCACCTGGCACTCTGGGGGTGAGTCTTGTCTTCTGTTCTTAGGAAATGTTTCAGAAGGCTCCGCCAATAATGCAGCAGGGACAGGCTGCTGAGCAGACCTCAAGCCCACTCCAAGCCCATTGCCTAACCTGTTTGTTATTCCCTTCTGAGAAATGCACCCACACTTTGGGCTTGAGAGAGATTGTCAGGTGACCCATAGGCAAAAAGAGACAGAGACGTTGTTCAAAGTCGTAAGGTTTCTCGATGAATGTGTTGTCACTGAACCATGGGCATCGAGTCAGTCCTTAAAAATATACAAGTCTCGAGTCAAGTCGAGTCAGTGCATCGTTCATGGCTGAGTTGAGTCCGAGTTGAGTCACTTGAGTCACTGAAGTGACTTAAGTCCAACTTGAGTCTGAGTCTATTGACTCAAGTCTTCATCACTGGCTTGTTCTCTGCTGCCCCCAGAGGGTAGGATTGGGTCTAATGGTTTGAAGTTATAGGAGGGTAGATTTTGACTGAACATTTGAAGGAACTTCCTGACAGTAAGAGTGGTTCAGCCACGGAACCAATTGCCTAGAGATGTGGTGGGGTCTCCTTCTCTGGAAATCTTCAAGATGAGGCTGGACATCTACCTGCTGGGGATGCTCTAGCTGGAGATTCCACATTGAGCAGGGAATTGGTCTCAATGTCCCAAGAGACCCCTTCCAACTCTATGACTCCCAGCCTCAGAGAAAGGCAAAGGCAAACTCCCTCTGAACAAATCTTGCCAAGAAAACCCTGTCATAGGTGTGCTTTAGGGTCCCCACAAGTTGGGAATGACTGGAAGCCACACAACAACAGTTCTGGAGACCAGACAAGCTTCCTTCTGCAGATCAGAAGGAAGACAGTGGTCTCTTTTCCTTCCAATTAACTCAGATGCATCTTTCAAAATACCAGGCCACATCAGGAATAACTCAAGGCTCTCTGTGATATACTTGCCGTACAGCAGCTGTTCCATAAACACATTTTATAGGCTATTAATAATCTGAGATCTAATAGAGATTTTCCAGTAAAGAGCTGACCTGCCATTAAAACATGTTGGAAGGCTCCATTCCCCTCCAGGAGCTCTTGAGAACAGAAGAGGGCATCCTAAATGTTTTATCTCCTCGGCAAGCTGGCAACACAAATTGGCAGGTAAATTAATGGCATCCTCTCCCATCAACCCACCCTCCATGGGAGAATCTGGGGAGAACAGTAGGAAATAAGAACTGATCAGACTAGGTTTCCTGAAGCCTTGGTATCTTGACAGGATAAGGGGCAGTAGGGAGTCCATCTCTATCTCAGCTGACCAGAGGTCACTCATTTCAAAGAAGGAAAAATACACTCACTTCTCTTTCTTTGCCCTGATTATGTTGTACTGGCTGTTACTTTTGATGCCCTCCGTGGTTGCATCCTTCCTTTTTTTGCCTGCTCTTGTATGTAGAGGCATCCCTGCTCATGACTTCCTTTACCAAACTTGGAAGGGTTAACCTTTGGATTACAACTTCCACAATGCATCCCAATAATTGGATTTCTCCATTGCTCAAAAAGGTCACTTTTCCAAGCTCTGCTTGGAATCCTCAGTTGGACATCCACGGATACAGCTGCCTTTTCGGTTGCTTGAAGAATGTGTTTGCAACAAACAAATTGCTGGCCTTGCAAAATTCAGTCACTGGCTCTTCTGCTTCATTTCTTGATCCTAGATCAAATTTTCTTACAGTTTTTGATTCTGCTCTGTTTCCTATTTTTGCAATCCAGTTGCCTATGATTAACAAGTCCTGTGTTGGTGTGCGATCAATTTCCTCCTGGACTCTAGCACAGACTCTTTCAATTTCTTCTTCTTCTTCTGCCCCTGTTGTTGGAGCTCAAAGTTATATTGATGAGTTTTCCCTGACGTCTAATTGATATGATTCAGTCAGATTTTGTATTATATCCTTTGGCTACTTTTGCTATGTCTCTCCTCACTATTAATGCCACCCCTTTCTTCATAGCTTTTCATTTCCTGAGTAAAACACTGTGTAATTACCTGACTCAAAGTGTCCCATTCCTGTGCATTTTACCTTGTTCACCCTAACTATTACCATGTTTACATGTTCCATTTCTTGTTTTACTATGTCTAGTTTCCCCTAATACATGTTTCTCACATTCTATGTTCCTATAATATATTTTGTGCAACCTCACAGTTCTGCTGTGCTCAGCCTGACAGGTTTTGGAGCCCGCCTGACAGCATAGAACAGAATAATAGAATCACAGAACTAAAAGACACCACAAGGGCCATTGAGTCCAACCCCATTCTGCCATGCAGCAATATACCATCAAAGCATTCTGGACAGATGGCCATTGTTTAAAAACCTCCAAAGAAGGAGACCCCACCATGCTCTGAGGCAGCATATTACACTGTCAAATTGCTCTTACATTTGGGAAGTTTTTCCTAATGTTTAGGTGGAATCTCTTTCCTTGTAGTCCGAAGACATTGCTCCATGTCTTAGTCTCTGGAACAGAAGAAAACAAGCTTTGCCATCCTCCATTTGACATCCTGCCTTATTTATTTATTGTATGTATGCCTCCTTTCTTCCATAAATAAATAAATCAATTCATTCATGCATACATACCTCCAAATATTTAAACATGTTTATCATGTCTGCTCTTAACCTTCTCTTCTCCAGACCAGCTCTCTAAATTGCTCTTCATAGGACTTCATAGTTTCCAGGCATTCTACCATTTTGGGCGCCCTCCTCTGGACATGTTCCAGCCTGTCAATATCCTTCCTGAACTGTGGTGCCCGGAATAAGACACAGGATTCTGGGTGAGGCCTGACCAAAGAAGAATAGAATGGTCTATCACTTCCCTTGACCTAGGTGCTATGATGCATCCTGATGCAGCCTAGAAAAATGAAATATCGAGACCTATCAATGGAGATTCAACATCCCTGGCGCTGTGGTTCTGGGCAGTTCCAAATAGACTGACATAAAATCCGAATTAAATCATCCTAGGATATTACAATACACAATTACAAAAAGGGACCCTTCTTGGAACAGGCCACGTTGTCCAACGATATCTTTCTAAGCCCTAGATTCGTGGACAGAATGCAAGTCAGGGATGGCCCCAAACCCTAGTCAGCAATGTCTGGTAGACTGTGAAACAGCAACAACAACAACAACGCAAAGCCACATCCAATTGACTAGGTAGCAGTATGACATCATCTCTGTCACTGTGTGATCCCTGATTGGCTAGGATCCCTTAGGGCAGAGAAAATGGTGTTGAAATGAAGAGCAGCACAAAGGGAAACATTATTGTTGTGAACAGCCACAAAAATGTACCATGGTTTCCAGATGTTCTCCATGCACCCCTTCCCCTCTCCATCACCCCTTGTTTGTCTCAAAAGTTCTCCTGCCAGTGATAATGTGGCTCAGTCTTAAAGCCAAAAAACAAAGTCCAACGTGCCGCTGGCCCAGAATAATTACCAGCAGTGGAAAGAGTATTTGGTTTGATTTGATGTTGTTAATTTGCTTGGCTTGTGCAACATTTGACTTCAATTAGTCCACTTTTGAATAAGCTAATCAGTCTACTTAAGCTAATTGAAGTCACAGAGAAATGAAGCGGGGGGGGGGGAGCACACACACACACACACACACACATCCTCTTCTAAAATGAAATTCTGACAGAGGGCTTAAAATACAAAACAAAGAACAAAATGCTCAAGCCAGAATTTGTCTAAGTTAACTAAGCTAAGGAGAGGGAAGCTTTTTAAAACTACAGAGGGAAGCTTTTTAAAACTACACATTTATAGAGCTGTGATTTCACTTCAACTGCTGTGGTCTCATCCTATGGAATCCTGACCTTTGTAGTTTAGGAGAGGTACTTACAATTCTCAACCAGAGAGCTCTAGTACCTCCCCAAACTACTAACCCCAGGATTCCAAGGGATCTTGCCATGGGATTTAAAGTAGAATCCAAGTGCTTTAATAGGGTGGCGTGACAGGCTCTTGCCAATGCTTATGGCTACACACTGTAGCTGCAAACAGTGCAATTGTATCATACAAACAATTACTTCTATACTTAACATATGTAAGATCTATACAACAGGAGACTCAACCTTTTCAGATCCAAGGACCAGCTACAGTTCAAACCAGAGTTTGGAAAAGTAACTTTTTTGACTACAGATCCCCAAGTCATGCTGGCTGGGTGATTTGGGGAGTTGTAGTCCAAAAAAGGAACTTTTCCAAGCTGTGACCAGACATCCATTGGAGCATCATTTCTCAAGTCGGGTGTTAGCTCAGTGGTGGGTCCCCATCTACCAGTTGAAGATATACGCCCTGGAGCAGAAGTGGAAAACCTTCATCCGGTCTCATCCAGTATGACCAGTGCAAAGATGATGAGCACTGCAATATAGCAATTGCTGGAGGGCTTCCCTTTCCCCACTCTTCTTTTAGAGAGCTTAAATTTCTTTACTCATTTTAACTCAGCTTTCCTTACAATAACCTTGTAAGGAGGGATATCACAATCATCATCTTGCAGAACTCAGAGGGAGGAGAGAAAGGGCAAAGGGCAGCGGTTTTCTTAACAGAATGTGTAGGCCAGGAATATCTATATATTCATTCAGAGTTCTAGTATTTTTTCTGCAGCAAAACTGGTTGCAGTGTAGACCAGCTCTTTGATGGAACGGTCCTTTTCTTAGACAGGGGTCATGCCTATCTTGCAATAGTCACAGTATATGTGACACATTCATTAGTTACATCCTGTTTAGATTACTGTAATGCACTGCATGTGGGGCTGCCCTTGGAGAGTGTTTGGAAATTTCAGCTGGTCCACTGAGCTGCAGGCAGAGTGTTAACTGGGTCTGGCTATCAGAAGCACACAACTCACCTGTCGCAACAACTCCTCTAGCTTCCCCTATGTTTCTGAGTTCAGTTCACAGGGCTAGTGATGACCTATAAAGCCCTATGCAGCTGAGGTCCAGGTTATTTGAAGGACCATATTCTCCCTTACAAACCTGCCCATGTTTCGAGCGTTTCTGCGGAGGCCCTTTTCTGTTTCTCACCACTCTCACCAGTACATCTGGTGGGAACACAGGAGAGGGCCTTCTCAGTGGCTGCTCCCAGGCTCCGGAACTCCCTCCCTAGAGAGGCTGGACTGGCACCTTCCATACTATCTTTCTATAAAAACTTTTTTTTACTCTGGAATACCTTTGAGAATTGATTTTTTAAGGGGAAAGAGCCCTTGGATAATGGGCTGGACTTCTATTTGTTGTTGGCTTTTTAAAATGCTTTTTTTTAAAAAAACAACACAAAAACTGGTTTCAATTCTATGATGGTTTAATTGCTTTCTAACTTTTGTCATGCTGTGAATTTTAAACCATGTTTGTTTTAAAAGATGTAAGCCTCCTTGAGCTCCAAACTGGGGAAAAGGCAGCATATATATGTGTTTATTTATATGTATGTAGGAAAACCTCATACGTTCTTGCCTTGCACAAGGAAGGATAGCTGCCTTGCATTGCTGGGGGAAGCCTACACATCTCCCTCCAGATGTTCCTGGACCGCAAACTCCAGAAGTCCCTTGCCAGCATAGGCCATTTCCGCACTAGACTGTTATAGCGCTATTACTCCACTTTCAACAGTCTAGTGCGGAAATGGCCATAGTCAAGGAGGAGGAAGGCTAGGATTTGCAATCTAGCAATACCTGGAGGCCTTCATGATTCCAATTACAAGAGAAAAAAAATCACCTAACATCAAGAAGAACTTCCTGATGATAAGAGCTGGTTGATAATGGAACCATCGGTCTTGGAGAGTGGACTCTCTGTTTTAGGAGGTCTTTAAACAGAGATTGGATGTTCACCTCTCAAGATGGCTTTAGCAGTGTGTTTCTTTAGTTGTGCATTTCTGCACAGCAGAGAGTTGGACTAGATGACCTTTTGAGATGCTTTGCAACTCTGTAATTGTATGATTCACTTGCAGAGGCTGGACTGGACAACTGCTGAGGCATCTTCCCACTTTGATTCTCTGATATATCCTTTTTTTAAATGAAGCTCTTGAAGGCCATAAAAGAGTTTTGGAAGCGTATTCATTTACGAATAGAAAAAATGCTGAATATAAGATTTGAAATGACACCAGAGTTATACTTGTTATCCATAATGGATGAGGAATTAGATAAGAAAGCTGGGAAACAATTGTTTTATATGGCAGCGGCTGCAAGAATGGTTATAGTGCAAAAATGGAAATCGGGGAAAATGCCATCAATAGAAGAATGGGAATTAAAACTATATGATATGATTCAGATGGATGGATTAACGTATATGGCAAGAGGAGGGAGCAAGGATAAATTTATAAAACAATGGGATAAGCCAATAAAGTACTATAAGAATTCATGGAAGGTCGTAAAGATGGTAAATATTGATATTTGACATACTCTAGAACAGAAGATATGATAGAAGATTAAGAAATATAAAGACCAAAAAGAAACGGAATGCGGAAAATCTGTTTTTATGTCAGAGTAGGAAGTAAAACTTAAATTGTTATAATAGATAATTAGTTAAAAAGAAGCAAATGTCTTTACTGTATGTATTTTGTAAGATGTCAAGATGTGTAATTTGTCTACTTGTGTACTTGTGAAATTGTTTGTATTTGTTTTGTATGTTTCTATGTTTTTTTAATAAATTTTTTAAAAAATAATAATAAAAAAAGAAGGCCATTTCTGCACTAGACTGTTATAGTGCTGTTATTCCACGTTCAACATCCTATGGAATCCTGGGGTTTGCAATTTAGGGAAGGGCCTCAAAGGCCCCTCCCTAAACTGCAAACCCCAGGATTCCACAGGATGTTGAACGTGGAATAATAGCACTATAACAGTCTAGTGAGGAAATGGCCTACATCTTAATTTGATTTCCTCACATACACAGACACACAGTCTTTTTGCACCACAACTTACTCATGTATCTTTATTATTAGTAGTAGTACCATAACTACTGAAGCCTTGAGTGGAACACTCTGCTGTTGCTATTCTGCGTTCTCCTCTGTTCCTCCTTCCATCCCTGGCAATCGCTCCAGCCTCCTCCGAAAGCCTGACAACCGCAGACGACCAGGAGAATTCAGAACAGGCATCAAACCATGGTCGGTGCTTGCCAGGACTGACAACCTGAACGGTCGTCTGAGCTGCCCGGCATAGAGCCAAGCCATCATTTAAAGGGCTTTTCCGCTTAAGTATTTCTTCATCTCCTTCAGTCTCTGAGTGAAAAACTCTCAAGAGCTGCAACTGTGTGCTGGGGTCCCGTGAGTGTTTAATGCACTCGTCGTTTCCTTGATGCACGTGGTTGCACTTCTTTTTTTTGCCCTCACACCCTGTCAGTATGTTGTTCACGGCTGTGTAAGCAGAGTTCTGCAAGTCTAACTGTTGCAACTATCCAAGAATGCATAACTGGAGGTACGTGATGGAAATTCCTTCCCAACCAAGCATTCTCTTTAACCCCCTTCACCCGTTTGCTGTTAGAGCAATGGGTCTTTAGACCATAAGGGTTTCCTTTATGCCTCTACCCAGATTCCGAGTCTATCCCCACCTCCATTCTAGCAGCAATATCACAGTGGCTACCATATCACCTCTTAACTTTCTCTTCTGCAGGCTAAACATGTCCAGCTCCCTCAGCTACCCCTCATAGGGCTTCATGATTTCCAGGCCTTTTACCATTTTGGTTGCCTTCCTCCGGACACATTCCAGCTTGGCAATATCCTCCCTGAACTGTGGTGCCCAGAACTGGATTCAGTATTCCAGGTGAGGTCTCACCAAGGCAGAACAGAGCGCTACTGTTACTTCCCTTGATCTGAATGCTATAATGCCTACGTCTATCCCAGATTCCCTGTTAGACCAGATTAGGCGTGATAGCTAGAACAGCCCCACTGCTGGATTCTGCTGGGAATAATGCTTGTACTGAGCCAGCAGCCAGCCAGATTTAAAGGTATTTGCCACTAAAGATGCCCAGGTACTCCAGAGCTGGACAAAGATACCTTGCTGCATGATGTAGAGTCTAAACATTGTCTCTGCTGCCCTCTCGGTAAGGATGGTGTCGCAATATCCAGACAGAATGTTGCTCCATTCAGACATCAGTTCCTTTCTGCCTCTTTCCCTCCCTCTGTAGCCGATCACACATCACCCTGCTGCATAGCCAGGCCCAGGATGGCGTACTGATGGGAATAAAACATGCTCCTTACCTGTGAGAGGGCATCACCCCAGCTGGCTCGACAGTGCAGGCCAACCAGCCCAAAGACCTGCTTCAGAGTCCCCATTTGCAAAGTGCTCTGGGATTTTCTCTTACCTCCACAAATCATGCTAGAGTGCCATTCTTGGATCATGCACAACTTTTGGATCCTACATTCAAACGTACGTTCAAAGCTTCTTCCAGAAAAAAAATATAGAGAGAAACTGCTATGTTTAGCCATGTTTAAATATTTGAAGGGATGTCATATGGAGGATGGGGCAAGCTTGTTTTCTGCTGCTCCAGAAACTAGGACGTGGAGCAATGACTTCAAACTTCAGGAAAAGAGATTCCATTTAAACATTAGGAAGAACTTCCTAATGGTAACAGCAGTTCAGCAGTGGAATATGTTGCATGAGAGTGTGGGGAAGTCTCTTTCTTGGGAGGTTTTTAAAACAGAAGTTGGATGGCCATCTGTTGTGAATGCTTTGATGGTATCTTCTTGCATGGTAGAATGGGGTTGGACTGGATGGCCCTGGGGATCTCTTCCATGTCTATGACTCTATGATTCTCCTCTATGGTCTCAGGTGGGCTCCAAAACCAGTCAGGCTGAACACAGCAAAACTGGGGACGCATTTTGTGAGAGAGTGGGCTTCTCTGGGTTGCCATGGCAGCCGCAACCGGGATAGAAGCAAGGCTGCGGGTCACTTTTGACAATATCCAAGTGTCTTTTGGCTTGGGAAACACAGTGTCCAAGGACCCTTTCTGTGTGTGAGAGAGAGGGAACAAGAAAGAGAGACATTATGTCCTTTTTTTCCTTGACATTTCCTGGAGAGGCTCCTTTTGAGTCTACAGCTTGGGTGCAGAAACTGAAAACTCCCATTCCCCAGAGAACTCATTCTCTTTCCTCAGCTCCACATGTGGCAATTACAGAATGACAGATGTTGTGGTAAATTTTTTCTTTTCTTTTTAGACCCTGGAGAGTACAGCTGTTTCTTCCAGAATCCCCCAGGCAGAATGGCCACTGATCATGCTGGTTGGGAGATTCTGGGAGAGGTAGTTCAACACCTCTTTCCCCCCCCTCAAGATCTACAGAATTATATCCTTGGTGCTCCATTTAAGCTACTTCAGGCCGTATCAAATGTTTGCCGTCACCGGAACTCTCAGGAGGACAGCAAAACTTTTCTCAGTGAAAACCAAGATATTTTGTCACCTGAGGCAAAAGACGAGATGGCACACGGTTCATTCTTTGGATATGAACCAACCACACTGGTAGCTGAATCTTTCTGCAATGTAAATGATGGAACAGTTTCGTTGACCGTGCATGAGGCAGCAGGTTTGGGCCACATTGCAGATCTTCTCTCTCTCTCTCTCTCTCTCTCATATTCGGACACACACACACACACACACGCCTCTGTTTTCCCACACCCCAGTGCTGCTCCTTGTTCTCAGCATCTGCCACCATAGTAGATTCATTCTGATTTGTGGAAGATCCACCCGTGCTGAGATGGAAATCTGGAGCCATTACATGCAAACCCATAGTTCCCTACCCACTACCAAATGGCCTTGCCCCACCAAGGTCATCCGATGATTGTCTTTGCTTTGTTCCATGCAGAGCAGCCAGCCTGATTTTGACAGAGCATGGGGAAGTGGCTATTTTTTGGAATTACAACTCCCAAAACCTCTGGCCAGGGAGGTAGACTGAAGAAGTAACTTTGCCCAGCTCTGGATTTTGATTGAGGACTAATCCTAGAATCCTAGAATTGTCGAGTTGGAAGAAACCACAAGGGCCATCCAGTCCAACCTCGTTCTGCCCTGCAGGAGGACACAATCAAAGGCCATTTCCACACTAGACTGTTACAGCACTAAGATTCCACTTTCAACATCCTATGGAATCCTGGGGTTTGCAGTTTTGGGAGGGGCCGGCTGGCCCCTCCCAAAACTGCAAACCCCAGGATTCCATAGGATGTTGAAAGTGGAATCACAGTGCTATAACAGTCTAGTGCAGATATGGTCAAAGTCCTCCCAACAGATGACCATCCAACCTCTATTTAAAAACCTCCAAAGAAGGTGACTCCACCACACTCCCAGGCAACGTATTCTACTGACCAACTGCTCTTACCATGGAGCAGTTCTTCTTCGCATTTAGACGGAATCTCATTTCCTGGAGTTGGAAGCCGTTGCTCCACGTCCTGCTGAAGCCTGG
Organism: Cyclura pinguis; assembly: GCA_030412105.1. NCBI lineage: Eukaryota > Metazoa > Chordata > Lepidosauria > Squamata > Iguanidae > Cyclura > Cyclura pinguis. The sequence continues at coordinate 7,160,232 of CM059601.1, forward strand.
ACTCTCCCTCGAAGCCAAAATGACTAAACTGAGGCTGTCGTACTTTGGACGTATCATGAGATGGCATGACTCATTGAAAAAGGCAGTAATGCTGGGAGAAGAAGAAAGCTGTAGGAAAAGTGGGAGCCCTGTACAGAGGGGCATAGACACAATCAAGGAAGCGGCGGATTCCCTGAATTTACAAGATCCAAGCAGGGTTGCTGATGGCCTCGGATATCTCTCATGCATCCCGTTGCCATAAGCTGAAGCTGACTTGATAGCAGACAACACCTTCCCCCCTTTATCTTGCTTGTTTCCTTGCTTTCCTTTTTCCCCTCCTGCAGCCCATTAAAATGTATATATATATAAAATGAATTCCCTCTAATTTCTTCCTTTGCTCATGCTGCTCCTTGCTGAGAGCCCAGCCTAGCTTTCCTCATTTTCTGTAAGCCACAGGATGTCCCCAGCTGAATGGTTAACGCCATCCTGTTATGATAGGAATGGCATCCCCAGAAGGAAATGGGCAGGGGGTCCTGAAAGGCTCTTGGGGTGCCGGCCACCATTCCAAGCGGATGTGGGGGCTGTTCTCTGGAGGAGACCCCTGGTTTCTGAGAGCCTTCTTGTGGCATATGTTCCTCCCTCACATTTGGTTTCTCTCTCTCTGTGAAATTAATCTGAGGTGGAGAGAGGCAGAATTATTGTAAAGTGTAGTTATTGCAGATTGTCGGGGGAAGCGCGGCTGATGGCAAAGTGCCTCTTTGTGTTTTTAATATGCATTTTTCTCCCCCCTCGCTCTCCCTGGCAGTGCATTTTCGGGTGTGTAATTTGCTGCCTTTTTCAGGGCCCGATTGGTATCATTTCTCCAGCAATGACAGCTTTTATTTGCTCCGAAATGAATGCTGTGAATTTCCCAAAAAATAGCCAAATGCCGGCTATTGTCTCGCAGGCTGTGTGTAGTTGGGGGGTTGGGTTCCTCTCCTTTCCCTCTGCCACACTGCAAGTCCAAAAGCTTTCATCACCCCCCGACACGGTTAGCCAGCGAACCCCCGTTTCATTCCTGTCTCTTACCCCTATCATCATAAATAGCCATTATTATGTAATCATTATCTTTGGCAATTTTGATGCGCAGTGTTCTTTGATGCGCAGTGTTCCTGGCCTCCTTCGCCCTTCACAGCCACCCACCACCAATTCCCCTTTTGCAGACATCGAGCAAAACTTCCTCATGTTATAATAACTGCGTGAGTAAGGACGTAAGAATTTCCTTACTGGGTGAGGCCACAGTTCATGAAAAGATCAGAAAAGATCTTCTGGAACAGAACAAAGGTCTTTCTGGTCCAGCAATCTCTTCCGATGGTAACCAGTCAGTTGTCTATGGGAAGCCTGCCAACATACCAGGAATGCAGTGGCACCCTAGATCATCTAGGCCCGGGGTGGGCAAAGGGTGGGTTAGGATTAGGGTTAAGGTCACATTTGGTCCCTGAAGCTCTGTGCCAATCCCTCCACCCCAAATAAAAAAAATTGGCACTAAAACCATGGGAGAGCCTCTCAGAACCCCCAAATACCTCTAGTTTCACCACAGTCCTTATCAAAACGGAAAAGGAATTGACACATCATCACTTCCAGCTGCCATTTTGAGAAGGACTCTGATGAAGACAGATGTGTTTGGGAGCACTTGGAGGGGGGTGGCCTGCAGGGGTGCAAAGGGGGAGAAATTGGACTCTGGGCCTTGCACAGTTCTCCACTCTTGCTCTAGGCTGAGAACCTACAGCTGAGATCCTACATGATGTTTGCATACTTCGTGTCTAACTCATATAGTTGCGTGCAACCTCACTTTCCCGTGTGGGGTTGGCTCATGGGCCTTTAATATTTGTTGAAAAGGGGGAATTTCAGCAAATGCTGCTTGTCATGCAATCAAGTAAGAAGCAACTCCTGCTGAGCTTTCCTCTTCTACACAACCATTAAAGGTACAGGAGCAACCTCCACATTTTATTTGGAGCCCTTTCACACTATACAAATATAGCACTACTAGCGTATTTACCTAGCCTTGCTCGGGATTTTATTTTCCTCACAAAACTGTCTTCTCCAGTACGTGTAACTTTTTCCCATATTTTCCAGTGCAATCTGTATTTAGAGTTATTTACATACAGAGGTTGGGTTCCTGAGGGAATACACTGTCCTCCTCCTTGCTGCTAGGTCTCATCTCCATAGCAACCAGCCTATTCCAGTACCTGAAACTTTCCCCCATATTCTGCAATCCAATATGTATTCAGAGTTGTTAACATACAGAGGTTGGGTTCCCGAGGGAATACACTGTCCTCCTCCTTGCTGCTAAGCATTGTCTCCATAGCAACTGTCCTATTCCAGTACATATAACTTTTCCTCATAGTCTCCAATCCAGTCTGTGTTGTCTGGCAACGCTGATGTACTGGTTTCTGATTTTTTTTGCTTTCTGTTGAATTTGTGCAAAGGTTTTACATTTTTCTGGGAGCATTTTTCATTTTGAATTTCAGCTTTAAGATTCTTCACATATGGAACCCATACAATCTACTGTGTGAGGCGAGAAGACCTTGTAACTATGTTTAATATAACTTTTCATTTTTCTCACATATGCCTCCCAAATGTTTTCTGGCATCCTTATTGATGGTAGGCCTCGTCTCCACAGCCACCAGCCTGACGCCCAAGAGCTCTCTGGCTGAGAATTCTAAAGGCCCCTCCTTGAACGGCAAACCCCAGGATTCCATGGAATCTTCACAGCCAGCCAATCATATGAGGTCCTCTCGCCTCACCCAGCCAATCGTATGATGCAGACAAACTCACAGACAAACTCACAGACAAACATTGACTTTCATATAGTAGATAATTCCACTTTAACGGCCATGGCTGCATCCTGGGGTTTGTAGTTTGGTGAAAGGCCTGAGCACCCTTGGCTCAAAATTCTGAATGCTCCTCCTCGAACTGCCAATCTCAGAATTCCATAGGATGAAATAATGGCTGTCAAAGGGGAATGACAGTACTATAAATTTATAGCATGAACAGAACTTCTCGCAACCCTACTCCTCACTCCGTGATATGTAAAGCTTCAGGCAGGCGCTCTGTGGGTTCAAGCTAATAGCCTACTGTATCTTTCCAATTCAAGTCCAGAGGGGACCTCAGGGCACCCTGATGTCAGGTCAGCTGTGCTCTCCCTGCCATGCAAGGAGATGTCATGTAACGCCACGCAGTGCCATGTGCTGCTTTGATGTTCGAAACAAAGGCTGGAAGGGAATGATGGAAACGCATGAAAACCAGTGTGCTGGGAATGAGGGAATGTTATCATTATGAACTTTAATAAGAGGGAATGGACACAGTGGCAAGGACATGCAGTTGGCCTGCAGGATGAGTGTTTGGGAAAAGAGTTAATTAGTTGACAAATAGGATGCTTGCACATGCAAATTTGTAATGTCACAGCTTATAAGGCATTGAATTCAATAATTCTTTAGTCTTAGCAATTGCCAGAATGTGCTGCTGTTACTCTGCTGTTCCTGAATAAAACTTTTGTAAACTTCTAAATGTAGTTTCTGGGACTGGAGTTATCTTGTACACGACACCTGCCACACCTCTGCCTTGCCAGTCTTTCACTTTATACTTGGCAGAATTCAAAGGCGTAGCCGTGTTAGTCTACATCAGTACGCAAAGAGATCTCGTAGCACCTTTGAGACTGAGAGACAGAAGTCAGTAGCGTAAGGTTCTGTGGACTTAAGTCTAATTTATCAGAATGAACAGATGCGAAGTGCATCTCATGAAGCAGACTTAACTCTAGGAAAGCTTATGGTACCGACTCCTTTCTCTCAGATAGTCTCAAAGGGATGAGATCCCTTTGCATACTTTAAATTTGGTCTGTCACGAACCCTGGAATCAGGGGCTCGAGAGGTTTGAGACTCTCCTAAGACTAGGCGGGGGTGGTGGTGGGGACGCTGAGACCCCTGGCCCCAAATGACCTGAGCTGGCTCACCAAGACTGCTCTCCAGCTGAGCCTTGGCAGGCATCATCAATCAGAAGTATAATAAATGACCAAGCACAAAGAAATATTAAGGCAGTGATTGTGGCTGAGCCCTCCCCAGGGATGATAAGGGCCGCCTGCAATCTATCTTAGAGCACACTTACTTGGGAGTAAGCGTTACTGAGCCCGTGCCGGGCACTTCTAAGTCTAAATTGTGTTTGTAAGAGTCTTCGTCTCTGAGGATGATTCAGTGATAATGGGCGCGAAAAGTAATTTGCCCTCCGACTGCAAGTACTTTCAAATAGGTCAAATTAATAAAACTTGGCTGCCAATGTTGAGGCTTCCTTCCCCTTAAAAACAATTCTGGGGCCCCTGCAGTTTGTTTCCAGGTTTCCAATTCATGGGAAATAACAGTGCCATTATGTTCCACCCTTGTCAGGCCTCATCTGGAATACCACGCTCAGTTTTTGGGCACCTTATTTTAAGGACGCAGGCAAGATGGAGCAGTTTCAGAAAAGGGCAGCAAGAATGATAAGAGGTACCGAGAACAAAACATACGAGGAAAGGTTTTGTTTGACAGAAGCAAGCAGCTGCCCTCATCCACTACAGCAGCCAGGGAGCTGTGAGCAGGCGAGGGGGCACCCTGGGTTCTGCTCTTCCCTGTATGTGTTGCCATCATTCTGGTCCTGTACTTTTGCAGTCCTGGCAGGCAAAAATTCAGCAGATGATGCCTGTTAAATACTGTGGCCTCTTGATATCACCAAAAGCCTTGCCTGTTAAATATCTCCAATATTCTGAAATCTTTGTGTCAGTTGGTCTGTGCTAAACCAACAGGCATGTCGGCTGGGGCTAATAAGAGTTGTCATCTAACCTAACCAAAGGCCACCCATTTGGGAAGAAGGTCGAAGTGGGCAGGGCATAAAAAGCATCTCTCCGCCCCTGGTCTGAATCTTAGTGGCATTTGAGAATTTCTGCCTGCTGTGAGTGGGACAGAAGTCTTGTCCCATTGTTCTTGTTGTGTGCTTTGAACCTGCTTCCAACTTGCGGTGACCCTATGGTGAATATATCAGAGAGATTTCTTGGCAAGATTTGTTCAGCGACGGCTTGCCTTTGCTTTCCTTTGAGTCTGAGAGAGTGTGACTTTCCCAAGGTCACCCAGCGAGTTTCCTTAGCCAGGTGGGGATTAAAACCCTAGTCTCTGGTGTCATAGTCCAGTATTCAAACCATTACACTATGCCAGCTTCTGCTACCTCCAATCCATAATTCTAGAAGCAGTTTTAGAAACAGCTTTTTCAGTGTTCCATGCTCCAGGACGGCACATCCAAATCCCCAAGAGTAATGGAAGCACAGAATTGGAAGGGAGCAACTTCCAACCCCCTGCATTTACATTTCCTTTCACTTCAGAATCCATACAGAAGTAGACACTCAAGCTAGGCATTTCACAATAATGTCGTCTGAACAGTTGCAAACAGTTTTGCCAAATTTCAGCTATTTGCCATACGCTGGCATTCTTCCCCAGTCTCCAAAACAAAAGAACCCCCTGGGAAAAAAAAACTGCAACAAAAAAATATCTGAACAAAGTTATTGCTTTTTTCCATTGGGCCACTTTTTTTAGACCATGTTGGGGGGAAAAAAAGAGGCCCAGGTTGTTCTGGGGTGAACAAAAACAGATTGCCTCCCATATAGATAACTAGCATGTCAGGGGAAAATAATCTTCTTGAACTGCTATTTTTCTACATGCAGAGAGCTTTAAAAAAAAAACCCCACAGGAAGCCATTTGAAAATGAGGAACAAGGCAGTAAAGCAGAACTTATGCACTTCCTTGTTGCCCATTCAAAAGACCCTGGGATTCTTATTGGGGTCAGGAAAGAACTATACATGAAATCCCAAGCTTGACCTTAACCCTCAGCATAGTGGGATTTTCACTGGGTTCACAAAATGCCTCCAATGTTTTGAACGTTTTCTTAGTGTTCCTGGTACAGGAGGGTTAATTTCCACACATTAGATGCTGTTCCAGGCTCTCCCTCTCTGGATGTTCCTGGCAATGCGCTATGAATAACCCCAGTCCTCTTGGCAGAGGCTTCTGCCTTGGTCCTTGGGTGGATGTGCAGGTTGAGGGAGCATCATGCACACAGCATGCCATTCAACAAGGTGACCCAGAAAATTATGAGCAAAGAAAAAGCCTGGGTGTATTCCAAGCCAAGTGCTTAAGTGCCACAGATGCTAGATGGGGAGAGTTATTGTAATGGGATCAGCCAATATCCTGCTGTTCATGTGGGGATGGATGAGTGTGCGGAGGAGAGAGGCAGGGGAGGCAGGAAAAGGGAAAGGAATGCAGAGATTAGGCTCTCGGGCAGAATAGTGGCAGATATGTGAATGCATGCCTATTTGGCTTAGGATCATAGAAGTACAGCACTGGAAAGGTTACCTAGATGTCATCTAGTCCTGCCTGCTGCCAATGCAGAAGATCCCCAGGTGAGGCCTGGACACATGCAGGGCTTCAGCACCGATTGGTATGAAGTGATGACAAAGGCCATTTCCGCACTAGACTGTTATAGCGCTATGATTCCACTTTCAACATCCTACGGAATCCTGGGGTTTGCAGTTTCAGGCCCCTCCCTAAACCACAAACCCCAGGATTCCATAGGATGTTGAAAGTGGAATCATAGCGCTATAACAGTCTAGTGTAGAAATGGCCAAGGAAACATATGGGCTGGAGTGCTGCGAGTGCACAAGTTCCCTATGGAAGCTGTTGGCCATTTTGGTCCAATGAAGAAAGTCCACATTCAGTCCAAGGTTGAGGAAGCAGAACTGTGGCGTGGCACATGGAGATGGCCATTGCACATAGATGTATGTGCATATTGACTTTTGCACTCAGTTGTGCATGTGGTGTCTCAGTTTAGTTGTGCAAGAGTGTCATTCAAAACAAGGGTTGGGTAGAACAATCAATGTCTAACTCCCCATGTGTCAAGGTCAGAGACCCGGGCTGCCCAGAGAAGGGAGAGGGAGAGATAGCAGAATCCCGCCAGGGGAATTACTCATAGGCAGTCCATTTACCTAAGCCTGAGCAATGAGCAAAAGCCATAGTCAGAGTCTAAAATCCAGGAGCCAGGAGATCAATCCAAGGTATCAGGAGCTGGGTGCTGGAAGCAAGAAGAGGGCTTATAGAAAGTTTGCCACAAGCAAAGGGAAGCTTCCAGGCAGGCAGTTATATAGCCCAGGCACAGGTGTGGCCGGTCACCGCTGCTTGAATTTAATCAAGGAAGCCTCCCTTTGCTCAGCTCTCTTGAGTCTCTGCCTTGTTTGTGGGCTGATTGATGCAGGCTGCAAGGCATCTTCGGGATCACAGCTGGATCCCTATTGCCCTAAAGGAGCAGGCAGAGGGACGTCCGAGCCTGCTTGGTCCGTGGCAGCAGGGGGAGCGCTTGAGCTGCAGGACTCATTGCCAGCCAGAGCCACAGGGACCAGCAGCTGCTGCTCGTCCTCAGCAGCTCCAACCAGAGCTTCAGTTATCACACGATGTGCCACATAACCCAGATGTAGGATGTTGGCCATTGGCTTTAGCTTGAAGCGGTAGAGTGGTCACTAAAAAGGATTATCACTTATAATGGGACTGGGGGGTGTTAGCCTCGAGTTAGCAAAGTGCTCTGGGATTCTTATTCTATTTTTTTTTTTAAAATCTCATCTACCATGGTAAGTTTCCATTCTTGGGTCAAGAGTAGCTATGTATGACTCCAGATTTGCACGTTGGCATGTTCTGAGACGTTGAAAAGATCCTGTAGTCATGGGACTTCAGATAATTCCCATCGGCGCTGAACCAGCAGAGCCAAGGGTAAGGGTAAATGCAACTCAGCAACATTGCGAAGGTCACACACTCACCAATCCTGGTGCCTGGTACTGAAACATCAACTTAAAAACAATAACCAACATTTATCCCATGCTAGAGCATGCCAGGGTCTCTTAATGGCACCACACCTCCACATTCACATGTCCAAGCCAGCCACCACCTGAGGCCACACTAGCCAAGGAAAGAAAACTGGGTGAACCTGCTCGTTCTGCTTTGAGGGTTGGGATCCTTTTAGCATGGATGCCAACCTTCTTCCCAGACTTGTTAACAACTTATGGTTCAAGGACCAGCGGTAGTGGCCACTTCTATTTTTTAGGTGAAAATTGTACACAACAGGGAAAGCTGGTGGTACCCATTGTCCTGCTCTCAACATCAAACAAGAATCCAGTAAGAAGCCGTGGAAGCAGGCAGTATCTGGTGTCTAAACAGTCTGGGGTTGAGAAAGCCATAAATAAGTTCTAGGAAGTTGTGGTAGCTGAGTCAAAACACAATCCAAGGGGCATAAATCCATTAAACACACCTGCAAGAGCTAAGCCATCCAGAGAGGAACTGATTTTGTATTCAGCAATTCAGCTGGAAATAGTAACCTTCTTGTATAGGCAGCCTGTTCAGCCACTGCCCTGTTCTCAGGCAGTATTTAGAGAGAGTGTCCCACAGCTGTGCACCACCCTACACCTTGATTGTAGCCTTTTGTTCCATCTGCAGGGGATAGTCTGAGCCAGACATCTGAGTCTTCACCTTTCTTGGGGACTAGGAAGCTTTTCCTCCATCTCCTCTTCCTGTTCTGAACTTGACCTGGCCTGCTGAACTGAAGGAGAACTTGCCTGGCTGTCAACAGCCTGCTGCGGCTCCCCTAGAATCACAGAGTCATAGAATCATAGAGTTGGGAGAGACCTCAGGGGCCATCCAGTCCAAACTCCTGCTAAGCAGGAACACCCATTGAAGCATTCCCAACAGATGGCCATCCAGCCTCTGCTTAAAAACCTCCAAAGAAGGAGACTCCACCACAATCTGAGGCAGCATATTCAACTGCCGGACAGCTCTGACCGTCAGGAAGTTCTTCCAGAGGTTCAGGTGGAATCTTCTTTCCTGCAGCTGGAATCCATTGCTCCTTCTCCTAGTCTCTGGAGCAGCAGAAAACAAGCCCACTCACTCCTCCACATGACATCCCTTCAAATATTTAAACATGGCTATCATGTCCCCTCTTAACCTTTTCTTCTGCAGACTAAACATCCCCAGCTCCCTAAGCCGTTTCTCATAGGGCATGGCTTCCAGACCCTTCACCATTTTGGTCGCCTTCCTCTGGACATGCTCCAGCTTGTTGATATCCTTCTTGAAATAAGGTGCCCAGAACTGGACACGGTATTCCAAATGAGGTCTAACCAATGCAGAATAGTGATACCATTACCTCCCTTGATCTAGACACCATACTCCTATTGATGCAACCAAGAATTGTGTTGGCTTTCTTGGTTGCCTCATCACACTGCTGACTCATGTTCAGCTTGTGATCTACCAAGACTCCTAGATCCCTTTCACATGTACTGCCATCCAGCCATGTGTCCCCCATCCTATATTTGTGCATTCTATTTTTTCTGCCTAAGTGTAGGACTTTACATTTCTCTCTGTTGAAATTCATTTTGTTAGCTGTGGCCCAGCTCTCCAATCTGTCAAGATCATTTTGAAATTTGATCCTGTCCTCTGGGGTATTAGCAACCCCTTCCAATTTGATGTCATCTGCAAATTTGATCAGCATGCCCTCCACTCCTTCATCCAAGTCATTGATGAAGATATTGAATAGCATTGGGCCCAGGACAGAACCCTGTGGCACCCCGCTAGTCACTTCTCTCCAGGATGAAAAGCAGCCACTGGTGAGTACCCTTTGGGTTCAGTCGGTCAACCAATTGCCAATTCACCTAGCAGCAGCCCTGTCCAGTCTGCATTTTACTAGCTTTTCTGCAAGAATGTCATGGGGAACTTTGTCAAAGGCCTTACTGAAGTCAACCGCATTCCTCTCATCTATCAGGCTTTTAACCCTATAATAAAAGGAGATAAGATTAGTCTGGCATGACATATTTCTGAGAAATCCATGTTGACTTTTAGTGATTATGGCATTGCTTTCTAAGTAATTACAAACTGACTGAGTTCATTCTGCGCTTTAGCTTTTCTGACCTTCTCCCTACATATCCTGGCTATTTGCTGGAATTCCTCTTTGGTGGTTTCATCATTCTTCTGTTTCCTGTACATGTTTCTTTTAACACTTACCTCAGTTGAGAGTTCTTTAGTCAACCATTCCGGTTTCTTTAGACACCTGCCATTTTTCCTCCTTATTGGCACCGTTTTCAATTGTGCCTTCAGTATCTCACTTTTAAAAAACTCCCATCCATCATGAACTCCTTTCTCTTTTAGTATTCTTGACCATGGGATTTCAGCAAGTAACTCCCTAAGTTTACAGAAATCAGCTTTCTAAAGATATGTCTGCTTCGTCTTCTGAGGAAGACAAACTCTCAAGGGGAGAGGGGGATGGCACCTTTGTCAGTGGAGCAGTGAACCCACTTCAGGCTTTGACTAGCTTTACAGGTGCTCTCCAAAGTGCTGAAGCCACCTCCTTCATAGGATCCAAGGTACTGATCCTAGGACAGAATAGGATTCAGCACCTTGGAGAACTCCCTTAAAGGCTGGTGTTATATGGGAGCCACTAACTGCCAGTGCTTCAAAACTAGCTGAGCCTCTAAGAAAAACTCACGCAGACACATATACATTGCTGCAGCTTAGCTTCCCCCTAGTCCAAGGGGAAGATACTGTGAAGAGTCAAACTTGGAGTGACTACTGGTGAAAGTTAAGGAAGAAAGTGCAAAAGCAGGACTACTGCTCAATATTAAGAAAACAAAAATGATGACCATAGATGACCTACACGACTTTAAAGTGGGTAACAAAGACAACAAAATAGTTAAAGTTTTTCTTCACCCCGACTAAAAAATGGAGACTGTAAGGGATAAACCAGAAGACGACTAAGTCTTGGAAAGGCAGATATGAAAGACTTGGCTAAGTTCTTCAAGTGCAAAGATAGAGCGTTAAATACCAAAGCCATAGTCATCCAGGCTATAGAATCTCTTATTTCTATGTATGGGTGTGAAAGCTGGACAGTGAAGAGATGTGGAGGAGAGTTCTATAGATGGCCAAAAAGAAAAATAAATGCGTCCTAAGCCTGAATTGTCACTAGAAGACAAAATGACTAAATTGAGGCTATTGTACTCTGGACATATCATGAGACAAAATGAATCACTGGAAATTACCACAGTCCTCTGCCAAGTGGAGGGCAGTAAGGAAAGAGGAAGGCCACACTGCAGATGGATGGATTCAATTAAGGAGGCCAGGACTGCCCTGAATTTGCAAGACTTAAGCAAGACTGGTGGCGCCAGGGCTCAGGGAGATCTCTTATTCAAAGAGCTGCCATAATTCAAAGCCAACTTGAGGGCAAATAACCGCAGCAGCGACAAAACCAGCTACAGTTAAAAGTAAGCAATGAGTTGTCTTGACAACATGATAGAAACACAAAAAGGATTGATTACACATTTCATGGGCTGGGAAGCTTATAGTTGCCAACCAATCTGATAAATTGGTCTAGCCTGTTCCTATTCCTTTAACAAAAGTTTGCAAATGTTGGTGAAACCTCTTCCATCACGAGACCGAACACGATCCCCTTTTAATTGTGGCACAAAAGGGCTGTGCAAAAGTTGTAAATCCAAGAGGATCTGCATTTGGATTTGGTCTGTTGGGGCAGTCATTCACTCCGAATAGGATTCAGTATCTTGAGTTGTTCCTTTAAAGTTCAGACTAAAACCTGAACCAGATCCACTGCCCCATTGACCTGCAGAGTCACCAGCTACCACAGATCTTGCTTTCATCATAAAGTGGGTGAATCATCACTTTGTTCTTGTCCTGTAAATACGGAAATAGTGTACCTTGAAAGGATGTCATATGGAGGATGGAGCAAGCTTGTTTTCTGCTGCTCCAGAGACTAGGACAAGGAGCAATGACTTCAAACTACAGGGAAAGAGATTCCATCTATACATTAGGAAGAACTTCCAGATGGTAAGAGCAGTTCAATAGTGGAATGTACTGCCTAGGAGTGTGGTGCAATCTCCTTCTTCGAAAGTTTTTAAGCAGAGGCTGGATGGCCATCTGTTAGGAGGGCTTTGATTGTGTATTCTGCATGGCAGGGTGTTGGACTGGATGGCTGTTGTGGTCTCCTACAACTCTGTGATTCTATGAGTCTACTGAACTACCTAACAAGGTTGCTGTAAGCACCCTGAGCATTCAAAAGTGCTGCACAATTGCTAAGTGAGAGGAAGTATATGTGCACATTTAATATGAACAATAACGCTATATACTATGGAAGTTTGTTGCTCTAAAGATTAGAAATTTGGGCAGAGGAACTTTCCATGGACAGAGCCCTTCCGTTTACAGAATGCAGATTCTGGATCCAAATTACTTTCCTTTCTCCTAAGCAGAAAGGAATGACTGATAGACTGAAATGGAAAAATCAGTACAGTTCTGATGAGTGGTGATGGGAACAGATTTTACAGCTGGCTGGCAGGATGCAGTGCAAGGAAAGGGGCGGTTAGAGTGCTGCTGTTGCTTTTGGGACAGTAAGGCTGTTTTAGTACTGGGCACTGTCTGTTTGGCTTTTGTTTTTCCTCTTCTCAACCTGTATAACTGGAAACAAGCAGATATTGCAAGCCTATGACATATTCCAGCAGTGTGATGCTGCAGCAAAGAAGGCAAATACTATCTTAGCCTGTATTAACAGAAGCATAGTTTCCAAGTCATGGGATATAATAGCCCCATTATATTCTGCCCTTGTGTGGCCTCATCTGGCGTACTACATTCAATTCTGGGTACCTCATTTTAAGAAGGATATAGGCAAGATGGAGTAGGTTCAGAACAGAGTGACTAGGATGATACAGAGAACAAAATGCCTGAGGAAAGGTTGATGGGCATGTTCAGCCTGGGAGAGAGAACACTGAGGATGACATGACTGCACTCTTTAAATATCTAAAGGGCTGTCACAAAAGAGGAGGGTGCAGGTTTGTTCTCTGCTGCCCCAGAAGGCAGAACCAGGGCTAATGGTTTGAAGTAATAGGACAGTAGATTTTGATTAAACATTAAAATGAACTTCTTGATGGCAAGAGCGGTTCAGAATTGGAACCAATTGCTTAGAGAGGTGGGGAGAGGGTCGCCTTCTCTGGATGCCTTCAAAAAGAAGCTGGACAGCTACCAGCTGGAGATGCTTTAGCTGGATTTCCTGCACTGAGCAGGGTGGGTGGAGTGGACTCGATAAGGCTCCTTCCAACTCTATGATTATATGAGTCTATTGTTATCCCCTCTTGCCCAGGAAACTGATTCCATAAAGTTATCCTGAAATTTCAGGAAGCAAGGAGTGTGAAAAAAATAATTAATAACGCTCCAGTCCTCTTTGTCCTGGAGTCAAAATGAGTTTTGCAAAAGCTTTCTGGCTGCATGCACATCACCTCATTTACACAGTGTGTGGGAGGGACCCACAAACGCACGCACATTGATAATGCAATGTGAGATAGCAGGCTGGGATAGTTGGATTCCAGGATGTACCTCTTGTGCCTGCCTTTTCTTTCATTCTCAAATGCTTCCCTGTGTTTTAAAAAGCCTCCCTGTGTGGAGAAAACTAGCACATCAAGAAGAGTATTTCTCCCTGGCAAGCTAATTGTCTACATGCAAGGTGATCTACTGTGTCAAATTGCAGGGGGTGACTGCAGTTTTTAATATGCCTGGTTAAAAGATCTCTGCATACAGTAGTCTAGCATACCAGGAAAAAAGCTACCACGTTAAGCATTTCTCCTTGCATGCTACCTTTTTCTGTGCAGACAAATTCATTATCTGCTTAGCTTCTAACTTGTAGAAGCACTAAAAAACACAATTTGAGGTCTTCATCTGCAATCTCAATGGTGCATCCTCAGAATGTTGTACTATTCTTCCAACTAAAATCTCCTTCACACTACACACTTAAAGAACTTTAACTACCATGGCTGCATCCTGGTGAATCGTAGGATTTGTAGTTTGGTGAGGCACTAGAGCTCTCTGGCTGACAACTCTAAATATCTCATGGAAGCACAAATCCCAGGATTCCATAGGATGGAACCATAGCAATTAAAATGGTATAAAAGTGCTGTAATTGTGCACTGTGAAAGAGATGAGAGAACCGCTCTTGCTGATTTTCTTGAAGGTTGGAAAGACCTCAGGTACAACCTATGATGGCATTCTAGAGACAGGGCCATTTTCAGTGGTTGCCCCATATCAGTGGAACTCCCTGCCAAGGGTTTTCCGGTTGGCTTCACTGATACCATTTTCTAAGTGGAGTCTTTTATTGTCTGCACTTGACAGCAAACTCCAGAAACATACCCTTTTTGAACTCCCAACTCCCAGAATGCAATGCTAGCCATGCATGCTGGCTGAGGTTCTGGAAACCGTAGTCCAGAAAATGTAACATTTCTGAGCTCTGATTGGGATGCTGTAGTGTTTTCTGTTGCTGGTATTGCTGTCTTTTCCCAGAAACCATTTAAACCAATTTTACACCACTGCATGACTGGTTTGTGTAGTGTTTTCAGCTGTTGTTTAAAAGCAGAATATTTTTAACTTCGTTTATTTACAGATGGTGAGTTTGTTTTCTGTTTTAATTTCTTTTAATGCATACATTTGAAGTCACACTGGAAGAGTTTTCTCCCTTTTCTACCCTCAAAGTGGCACAGAAATGTGGAAATATAGGAAAAAGACAAACGGTATTTCTTGGGAAACACTTTTAGCAGACGACTGTTTGGGCTGCGTGGAGTAGGGGTCAGACATCAGGGCCCTACTCCGGGGGAGGGCCCTCATCTCTCGCAGAGAAGACCCAGTTTTATGGGTTGGGGGCACATACAAAACGGAGGGAGACTCTGCTTGCCAAATGACAGTCCCACGGTTGATGAGCTCTCCCCGGATCCCCGAGGAGACAGCAGTGCCAAAAGAAGGCCGGTGCCCAGTGACCGTGGTGAACCATCTCCCTTTTGCAGCTGTCACGGGGCAAGTAAAAGGGCCAGTAGCCCACCTGCTGTGGGCACAGGGGTCAGGCACAGCGGCATCTACCGGAGCTGCCTCCCAGCTGTCACCGGAAAGCGTCTGGCGACTGTGTCAGGGAGAACAGATGGGGGAATGAAGGGACTGCGGGAAGCCACAAGCTAGGTCCTCCCCGCTGCCAAGATCTACCTTAGCTACTTCCTGGGAGGGTCAAGAGATAAGACAGGAGAGGGGTCTGATCCAAGAGCCCTCAGAGAGCTTGAGAAAGTCACTTTCTTTTTTGGAAAGAAACTCTCAGAATTCCCCAGCCAGCATAGGTATGAACTATGGGTTGCGGTAAGGGCTTTAACTTCATCTCGAAAATGTTAGGAGGCAAGGCAGGACATTTGTCTAGGGCTCAGAAAAGGTCCTTTTTTTTGGCCTACAGTTCCCCGTATCCCCCGAGACAACACGGGTATGAAACATATCGTAAAAATGTCAGGAGATAAGAGAAATGTCAAGAGGCAGGACAGCCGCTCTGATTGCCTGCCCTTCTCAAAGGTGGGAAAGTTTGGTCTTTGAGACTTTAGATGCCAGAATCCCCCGGTCAGCAGGGACATTCTGTATACAGTAGTCCAAAAAAGTAACTTCTCACGTTTTGACCCCTTGCTATCAAAATGTCACATTTGACAATATTTCACATTTGATTCACTGCTCCTTACCCCTGAGGAGGTAGAGTAGAAGTAGAGTAGCTCTACCTCTACTCCAAAGAGGTAGAGTAGCTGTCACCAGTAGGCTATTCACACTACACAGTTATAGCACTACTATAGCATTTTAACAGTTTTAATTCTGTCTGATGGGATCCTAGGACTAGCAGTGTAGGGAAGAGCATTTAGAATTCTCAACCAGAGAACTCTTGCTCCCCATTGAACTACAAACTCCAGGATTCCATGGGATAGAACCATGGCAGACTGGTCATGCAGCACACAGATTCAGAGGCAGGCAGTGACTTCTATGTGAGTGGGTTGGTGAATCCTGTCCAGGTTTTGGAAAGAACTTTAATGAATCTACCCCATATTCTGAACCCCATCTTCTAGAAGGAACTTGGGCAGCTCTCTAAACTTCAAGCTAAAATCCAGAGCAGACTTACCACCCCACTGATGCAGGGGCCTTGAGCCACTACTTCTGTGAAAGTTACTTCTTAAAAAGTAATTTATTTTTACTAGAGGTCTCGTAACCTTAAATTGAATTTGATTTTGTATCAATTAAGAATAACACTTGAGCACTGTTCAACAACTTGTGCACAGGAATAAAGAGCACGACTATAAGAATTAATGCAGAGAAATAGAAGACAACAACAACAAAAAGGAAGAACAGGGGACCTCTTCCACAAGATCAGAGAAATAAAAGGGAAATTTAAACCAAGAGTGGGGATGCTAAATGATCAGCGAGGGAATACATTACCAGGTAGAAATAAAAAGATGATATAAACACTATACTGAGGAACTATATAAAAGAAATGAAAGGATGAAAGGGTCACTCAAGGAAGAACTATTTGAAGACGCACCCACAATTATAAAAAGTGAAATGAAAGTTGCAGTCAGGGCACTTGGGAGAAATAAATCACAAGGAACAGATGGCATACCAGTAGAGCTGCTTCAGACTACAGAGACATAATCTATCCAATTTTAACTAAAATCTGTGAACAGATATGGAAAAGAAAAGAATGGCCCAAAGATTGGAAACACTTAATATACATTCCAGTTCCCAAGAAAGGGGACATCAGGGATTGCAGTAACCACAGGATCATTGCATTAATCTCCCCCGCAAGCTAAGTGAGCCTTAAATTCTACAGCAAAGGAAGAGGTATTTGGAATCATGTTGCAAATATATGTTGGATAATAGCGTACCAAAGACTTTCAAAAGAAAATCAGCCTGTGCTTTACAGATTATAGCAAAGCCTTTGATTGTACAGATCATGAAAAACTATAGATCACTCTTAAAGAAATGGGTGTGTCAGAACATTTGATTATCCTGATATGTAAGCTGTACTTAGAACAAGAGGCAACCATCAGTACAGAATATGGAGAAACAGAATGGTTTCCAGTTGGCAAGGGGGTCAGACGAGGCTGCATTTTATCACTCTGTCTAACTTGTACACTCAACATGTCATACATAAAGCAAGATTAGACTCAGAGGATGGAGGCATGAAAATTAGAGAAAGGAACATTAGCGATTTAAGAAATGCAGGTAACACTATACAACTAGCAAAGACTTGGAAGGATTACTGAAGAAAGGCAGCAAGTGCAAAGGCAGGTTTGCAGTTAACATTAAGAAAACAAAAATAATGATCACAGACTATTTATGTAACTTTAAAGTAGACGATGAAGACATTGAAATAGTTCAAGGTTTTCCATATTTTGGCTCAGTCATTTATCAGAAAGGAGACTGCAGTCAAGAAATCAGAAGAAGACTAGGACTTGCAAGGGCAGCTGTGAAGAAACCTGACAAGATCCTGATGTGTAAAGATATATACCGGTAGTTGAATACTAAAGTTAGGATTCTCCATACTATCATATTTCCAGTTTCTATGTATGGTTGTGAAAGCTGGACAATGAAGAAAACTGATCAGAAGAAAATCGACTCATCTGAAATGTGGTGCTGGAGAAGAGTGTTACGGATATCCTGGACTGCTAAAAAGAAATGCCAGTGGGTTCTACAGCAAATCAAGCCTGAGTGTTCCCTAGAAGCCAAGATGACTAAACTGAGATTGTCATATTTTGGACAGATCATGAGAAGATGTGACTCACTAGAAAAGACAATAATGCTTGGAAAGGTGGAAGGGAGTAGGAAAAGAGGAAGACTGCATTACAGATGGATGGACTCAGTCAAGGAAGACACATCCCTGAGTCTGCAAGACCTGAGCCAGGTGGTTGAGGGCAGGGTGACATGGAGCTCTCTCATCCCTAGAGTCACCATGAGTTGAAGTCGACTTGACGACAGTTAACGACAACAATAAACTCATCACTTGGCCATTCCTCTGTTCAAGATGGCCAAACATGTCCAAGGAGTTGAGACTAGGTTTGCTTGTCCAGCGTCATCCCAGGCCCTGAGGTTTCTTGGCTCAAACCTAGTGAGGGCCCCAATTATCATGCCCCAATCCCCAGACCCAGGCACAAACACAAAGAGGATCTTCCCCAACAGCCAAAACACTTGGGCCGTTTCCGCACTACACTCTTATAGTGCGATTATTCCACTTTCAACATCCTATGGAATCCTGGGGTTTGCCGTTTCGGGAGGGGCCGCCTGGCCCCTCCCGAAACGGCAAACCCCAGGATTCCATAGGATGTTGAAAGTGGAATAATCGCGCTATAAGAGTGTAGTGCGGAAACGGCCATAGACATGAACAGGACAATACTCACTGCAGCCCAGCATAGACAAGAGGCTCGGAGCTCTTATATAGAGAAGTCTCATTTATCAGGCAAACAACCGGGGGAGGCTGCTGGCCAACAAACACAAGAAATGGGGTAGGGAGAAGCCCATTGCAGAGAACTGCCATTTCTGCTGGAAGCAACACGTTCTTCTATTGATCCTTGGTTTGTGTTCCTGAAAGACCTTGACCCTTGCTTTGTGTGCTGACTACGCTGCTGGATACTCCCTTGAACTGAAACTCTGAATTTACTGCTGACCTGAACTGCTGAAACAAGAAAGGTAGCTGACTGATAAGTTTTAGTAAACCCGGACTGGGGTTGCTACTATAGACTCCGTTTAAGGACTGGGAACTGTGGCTGACTTTCTAAGTAGGACACCGATCATAGCTTGTCCTTCACAGAAAGGGACATACACAGAACATATTTTCCTGTTGGAAATTAAGACAGAAATCTTAACTAAAGGGTCTGTTCCTAGACCAAGGTGAAATGAGGGGGATTCCTTCTTACCTACTTAGGGGGATGGGATAAGGAACATTTGATCTAACCTGCTAGCTTCTATCCAAAATGTGGATGCAGAGAAGAGCAGAGGGTGAGTCCTAGCACTATGGCAATGGCAAAGGAAGGAAGAAGCTAGCTAAGCAAACACAGAGACTTTCAGGAGAGTCTTTTCAAGCTGCAGCAAGAAATCAATGAAGCTTTTCCAACCTGTAGCTGGGCTGGAGGTCCGCACACAATCCTTTCCTGTTGCCTGAAGCTGATCCCACCCCCACCCCGCACAAATGGGAGAATTTGTACCTTGTCTTTTGCCTGGAGATGAGTCATGAAAACTGGGCACTCAGGGCCAGGTCCTGAGATCTGGCAACCCAGTTAAGACTTTTGTGTACCTGTAACACCCTTGTTCTATGAGGTGTGGGCAGAATGATAGCAAGAGCCTCCCCTGTGCCTACTTTTATAAATCCCCTTGCAGAAGGTTCTTTTTTTCCTGGCCTTGTGCATTTAGGCTGTCCTCACAAAACACTGTCTTTTAGCGCAGCTGTGTTAATAATAACAGACCATAACCATTTCGTTTCTTTTAAAACATAACGGTAGTTAATGGAATGTTTAATCTCAGAATGGATCTGGTTGCACTTATTATTGAATGGTTGCAATTCAGACACATTGAACGTCATTTGCCAGATATCTGGACGGAGAAAGTTGCGGGGAGAGATGGAAGGAAAGTATAGGTACCGGGGGTGGGGTGGGGAATTAAGTTTTACTGTTCATGTAGCCACATTTCTATGCATGTTCACTAACATCCCGATTAATCAACTTCCACATTGCCTTTGATCTTCCATCCCCATCATGCCTCAACACCGGCCAAGCTGGGTAGAGATCATGGGAACTTGAGTTTCATATCATCTGGAGCATCATTGGGTCACTCTGTTGGCCCCGGAGGCCAATTTCAACCCCTCCTCTATTCTTCTATTTGGGAGAATGGCAGGATATAAATTTAATAAAGGAATAAATACATACAACAACCTCAGTTTAGTCATCTTGGCTTCTAGGGTGAGTTCAGCCTTGATTTGCTCTAAGACTCATTTGTCTTTTTAGCAGACCAGGATATCCACAGAACTGTCCTTGCTGTTGTTATGTGCCTTTAAGTTGTTTCTGACTTATGGCAACCCTAAGGTGAACTTATCACAAGGTTTTCTGGGGCTGAGAGTGTGTGAAACACCCAAGGCCACCCAGTGGGTTTCCATGGCCAAGTGAGGAATTGAACCCTGGTCTCTGTCCTGTTTAGAAAGCCAGCCATGGTTCACAGTCCTTAAACAGAGTCTATAATAGCAGCCCCAGTGAAGTTTTACAGAAGTTTTAGCTACCATTCTTGTTTCACCAGTTGAGGTCAGCAATAAATTCAGAGTGTCAGTTCAAGGGAGTGACCAGCAGCGTAGTCAGCACACAAAGCGAGGGTCAAGGTCTTTCAGGAACATGAGCTAAGGATCAAAAGAACGTGTTGCATCCACTGGAAATGGCAGTTGTCTACAATGGGCTTCTCTCCAGCCCATCTCTTGTATTCATTGGCCAGCAGGCTCACCTAGCTGTTTGCCTGATTAATGAGATTTCCTTATACAGTCATCTCTCCACATTCGCTAAGGTTAGAGGCACAAGACCCCCATGAAAGTGAAAAAAAAAAAAGTGAAGAACTCTAGGCCCTCCCAAACCATATTTAACACAGATAAAAAGTATGATCACCCTGTTCAACCCACCATGGATTCCTTTGAGGCCTCAGGGTTCCTTCCCAAGGCAGAAGTGGATGGCTGGTGGGGCTCATGGCCACCTCCACTGATGCTCTACACCATTTTTAATAGGGACTTAAAAGCCTTGTTTGCAGTTTCTCAGTCTCACAAGGCTTGCAGTCCCTATTAAAAATGGCATAGGGCAGCAGCAGAGCTGACAACGAATAATCCATGAATAATCAAATCCGCAAAAGTGAAACCCGCAAATGCGGAGGGCTGACTGTATAAGTGCTCTGAGTCCTGTGTGCTCTCCCTTTCTCATCTAGGCTGGGTTGCAGTAAATGTTGTCCTGTTCATGTCTCTGTGTTCTGGCTGTTAGGGAGGATTCTGTCTGTATTTGCACTTGGATCCTGGGATTGGGGCATGACAGTTTCCAGGGTTGCAGTCCAATGCTCAAAAACCACTAAACCACACTGGCTCTCCGGAACTGTCCTCCAGCACCACATTTCAAAAGCTTTGATTCTCTTCCTATCAGCTTTTGTCACTATCCAGCTTGCACAACCATACACAAAGATATGAAATACTATAGCATGGATGATTCTGTCATATTTAATGATACACCTTTTACGTTTGAGTATCTTATCTTGTTCCTTCACAGTTGGCTTCCAAGTCTGAGGCCCTTTCCACACTACGTTGTTCTAGTGCTATTATTCCACTTTCAACCTCCTGTGGAATTCTGGGGTTTGTAGTTTCCTGAGGCCAAAGAGCCCCCTGGCTGAAAGTTCTAAATGCCCCTCCCTAAACGGCAAACCCCAGGATTCCAGAGGATGCTGAAAGGGGAATAATGGCACTATAACAGTGTAGTGCAGAAATGGTCTTAAGTCTTCCTCCCATTAAAAAAAAAAGGTAACTTTAGCAAGCTTGGTAAAAATCTCGAATGGCACAGAGTATCCACCACTTTCTGAGGCAGCCTGTTCCACTATCAAACAGCTTGTGCCGTCGGGCAGTCCTTCCTAAAGTTTAGCCCACATCAGCCATTTTTGCCATTTGAACCTGTTGGCTCAGATCCTGCCTTCTGGAGTATTATGAACCCAAAGTGCCCCAATGTTACAGCATTTTTTGGATATTTGGGGTCAGTTCTTCCATTGTCGCTTGATAATCTCTTTGGGTTCTGGTTCCTTCCTCTTTCCCACAGAGCCTTGTGGGTTAAAACACCTCCCTCCTGTGGCTGCGCTGAGCCTGGGAAGTTAATTTAATGGAGTGTGAAGCTTTTTATGTGCTTTTAATTACGTTGTGATAATTAACATTACGGGCCCTCAGTCCTGATTACTCATCTGCCCTGCGCCAGCCTGCTGGCCTGTTTGTAAATAAAATTAACCGCCTGCACCCAGGCACAGCCGCCACCCGCCTACGCCTGCAGTGCTGCAAAATTCCATCACGGCCTTAAAATCATAACATCATAGAATCCTAGAGCTGGAAGAGACCTCAGGGGCCATCTAGTCCAACCCCATTCTGCCATGCAGGAAGACACAAAGCACTCCCAATAGATAGCCATACAGCCTCTGTCTAAAAACCTCCAAAGAAGGAGACTCCACCACACTCCCAGGCAGTGTATTCCACTGTCGAACGCCTCTTACCTTGAGGAAGTCTTGCTAATGTTTAGGAAGAATCTTTTTTTCCTGTAATTTGAAGCCATTGCTCTGTGTCCTAGTCTTTGGAGCAACAAGAAAACAAGTTTGTGCCATCTTCCTTATGAGATCCCTTTATATATTTAAACACGGCTATCGTGTCACCACTTAACCTTTTCTTTTTCCAGGATAGACATACCCAGTTCCCGTAGCTGCTTCTCATGGCTTCCAGCCCTTTTACCAAAGGAGATTGGACAAATTCAGGAATGCTAAGCTATCAGGAGGGCTATATATTCTCTTTAGTAACAGAAGCAGTGGGCCTTTATGTATTAATTGCAGGTAGAGCGTGTTGCACTCAAGTCCTTCCCATAAAAACCTGGTTGGCCACTGTTGTGTGAAAAGAATGTTGACTAGGCAAGTCTTTGGTTGATCCAGGAGGGCTCTTCTGTTACCCACCTAACCCACCTAAAAACTATGTCCTGAGGGTCCTAATTATTTTATATCAAACATAGTGAGCCACAGAGATCTACTGGAAGGACACGTAGGCAGTAGAGCTATGGATACATATCAAAGAGTAGCCCTGTTTTTTGTCATACATCCTAGGTGAATCTCGAAATGGTTCTCACAGACCATTTGAATGGATTTTCAGCAACAATAGCGCCAACAGGAGACAAGAGGTCTCTGGGATCAAATCAACATTTCAAACAGCCAGGAATGTTACACTTTGGAGGCATGCATCCCCGGATGAGAAAGTCATCTTGCAGGAAACTACAAGGATGTTTGGCTGCATTTTCTTTGAACTACAAAGCTGAAATCCATCTTCATAAAACTGCAGCCATCTGTTCTCCAGGACACTTTTTTCCAGCTCTGTTTACCACTATAACTAGCCCCCTTTTTCTCCTTTGTTTTTGGAGTTCTCTCAGACCCACAAACCATGCTGCTGCTAAGCTCCCCTCAGCCTCAAAAGGCGTGGCTGAGATCGGCTTTTTGCTCGTTTTCTCCCAGCTGAAGACTTCTGGATTGGTACAGTATTACCCCCAAACCCTTACGTCTCTCTCTCTCTTAATTTTCACCTCTTTCTAAATGCCTATAGTCTTGTATGCTTGTTGGAGTGAGTGCAGCTGAGTGATTGTATGGATTTTAACATCTATGTCAATAAAATACTTAAATTTGAACAGTTAGCCTGATTCTCTGTGATCCAACTCCATGGCAGGTGTTGGGAATCTCCCTAAGGGGCCCCCAGCAAGCAGGGTAACACTTCAGATGTTCTTAGATGGAGTGGGAATCCTACAACTCTGCAGATGTTTCCCTTCAAGTCCAGTGAACCCTCGCCAGCACAGCCAGTGCCGAGGAATGGTGTGAGCTGCAGTTCAACAACATCCGGAGGACCGGCTGATTCTCACCAGCTTAAATGTCAGCTAAGAGTGAAGGCAAGAAGCATTGCCCTTCATTCTGATTTGGCTTTTGATGACAAAAACTGGCCAGGTGGAGAAATCCTTCTGTTCATGCCTAGCAAGTCACGCGGTCAAATCACACATCTGCCAACATTTTGCTCATAACAGTGGACTCAAGCCTAAGTTGGTGGATGGTGCTAAGAGCAGAGTGTGGCATGACATGGAGACACCTCACCCTGTGCCACCCCACCAGTCACTTCTCTCCAAGATGAAGAGGAACCATTGGTGAGTACCCTTTGGGTTAGGTTGGTCAACCAGTTGCAAGTCCACCTAACAGTAGCCTTGTCCAGCCCACATTTTATTAGCATCTTTGCAAGAATATCACAGGGAACCTTTTCAAAGGCCTTACAGAAATCAAGATATGCTACATCCACACCATTCCCACCATCTATCAAACTTGTAATTCTGTAAAAAAAAAAAAAACTGGCATGATTTGTTTTTGGGGAACCCATGTTGACTTTTAGTGATCAAGGCATTCTTTCTATGTGCTTACACACCTTCTATTTCACGGTCTGCTTTAGAATCTTTCTTGGTAATGATGTCAGGCTAACTGGGTGTTAATTGTTCTGGTTCTCTCCCCCCCCCCCTTTTTAAAGATGGGGACAACATTTGCTCTCCTTCGGTTTGCTGGGACTTCACCTGTTGTGATGTAACGTGACCATCTTTGTCACCATTAGGACCACATTAACTTATTAATCTAGAACAGGGTGGGCAACTGTGGGAGACTAGTGGGCCAGATTAGGTCCAAGGAGACCTTGGAGGGCCACATCTGCTTCTGCCAAAAAATAAATAAAAATTAAAATAAAAAAAAAAGTCACCAAATGCTTCTGGGAGCAAGGGAGCATTTTCACCATAAACTGCCTCTTCAGGGGCTAATTTGGCCTAGATGCCTCACATAATGTGGCAGAAATGCACTCCACTCCCCCTAGCAGACATTCAGAGAGTTTCAAGGCAAAAACAAAAAAACAAAAAAACAATTTTTTTCAGCATTTTTTTTTTTTACTCCTGGGGGCCCAAGGGGCCTGCAAATATGGGGAAATGTCCTTCACATCCCAGATAGTGCATTTGGAACATTCTGAAGCAAATAAAAATCTTTTAAAATTAATTTTCTAGCAATATACACACACACACACACACACACACACACACACACATATTTGATCCTGAGGGCACATGCCACCCAGGATCCACACTTTGCCCATGCCTGACCGAGAATAAGAATGCAACTTTATCTCAGTTAACCAAGCCTCTGTCAGGGAAGCTCCCTTTTACAGAGGTTCTTTATGCCCATTCCTATCCATCCCTGACTATTGATAGTCTTAGAGCCAGGGTGGTGCAGGGCCTGTATATCCTAAAAGTACCAGATCCAATCCGATCTTGGAAGCTGACCAGGATCAGCCCTGGTTAGTATGTGGATGGGAGACCGCCAAGAAATACCAGGTGCTGTAGGCTACATTTCAGGGGAGGAAACTAGCAAAACCAACTCTGAGAAAGCCCTGTGTCACCATAAGCTGACAGGCAAAGGGAACGCACACATGCACACACACAGAGTGTAGCACAATGGTTTGAGAGCTAGACTATTGACTCTGAAGACCAGCGTTTGAAAACCCACTGGGCCATGAAAACTCCCACTGGATGACCTTGGGCAAGTCACACTCTCTCAGCCTCGGGGAAGGCAAAGGCAAAATCCCCTCTGAACAAATCTTGTCGAGAAAACTCCAAGACAGCATTGCCTTAGGGTCGCCATAAGTTGGAAATGACTCAAAGGCACAACAACAATAGGGTGATTATGTCCAGAGGAGGGCGACCAAAATGGTGGAGGGTCTGGAAGCCGAGCCCTATGAGGAGCAGCTTAGGGAGCTGGGTATGTTTAGTCTGCAGAAGAGGAGGTTAAGAGGGGACATGACAGCCATGTTTAAATATTTGAAGGGATGCCATGTAGAGGGAGTGGGCTTGTTTTCTGCTGCTCCAGAGACCAGGAAAAGGAGCAATGGATTCAAGCTGCAGGAAAGGAGATTCCACCTGAACCTCAGGAAGAACTTCCTGATGGTCAGAGCTGTCCGGCAGTGGAATATTCTGCCTCAATGGAGTGTGGTGGAGTCTCCTTCTTTGGAGGTTTTTAATCAGAGGCTGGGTGGCCATCTGTTGGGAGTGCTTTGATGTGGGTTGCATGGCAGGGGGTTGGACGGGAGGGCCCCTGTGGTCTCTTCCAACTTTAGGATTCTACAACTCTATGATCCTTATGGTGCTTCTTTCTTTCTGGTGCCAATGGGGCTGGAGTGAAGTGTTGGTACTTGATAGCTCTAAGTGCTCCGTTCCTGCCAAAAGCCCACATATCTCTATGCCTGTGCGACAGCTCCCCTGGGTGCACAGCTGTCACCAACTCAACCCAAACCACCGCAAATCTCCCACCTGGTCTGGGTCTAATAGGAAGTCATCCATCACTGCGGAGTGTAAAAGGCCCATTGCAGCCTGGCAGGCAGGTGGTGCCTAATATATTTATCTGCCATCCTGGCAGTCCTGTTTCCTCCCTGTCCTCATAATCAATAGAGCCGCATGCAATTGGAAAATGAATAGTGTCACTCCGATGGCTATCGGAGGAGGAAATTGCTGGCTTAAATGACAGGACCCTTCAATGTGGGTACGTGATTCCCATCATCGTACCAGAGGTGCTTCTTTGGGGATGTCAGTGGGACTTGTTTGGCAGAAATACACCGTCGCATGTGAAGAGGGGGCCAGCTCCTGACAGACCAAGCCCAAATAAATTTCAACAGGGAGAAATGCATGGTACTATAAATGTAGTGCACAGATATAGGTTGGGTGACACCTGGCTTGACCGTAGTACATGGGAAAGGGATCTAGGAGTCTTAGGAGTCCACAAGCTGAACATGAGTCAACAGTGTGATGTAGCAGCTAAGAAAGCCAATTTGATTGTTGGCTGCATCGATAGTACAGTGTCGAGGTAAGTAATAGTACCGCTCTATTATTCTTTGGTCAGACCCCACCTGGAATCCTGTGTCCAGTTCTGGGCACCACAGTTCAGGAAGGATATTGACAAGCTGGAATGCATCCATGGGAGAGTGACCAAAGTGGTGAAGGGTCTGGAAACCATGAAGCCCTATGAGGAGAGGCTTAAGGAGCTGGATATGTTTAGCCTAGAGAAGAGAAGGTTAAAAGGCGACATGATTGCCATGTTTAAATATTTGAAGGGATGTCATATGGAGGATGGAGCAAGCCTGTTTCCTGCTGCTCCAGAGACTAGGACACAGAGCAATGACTTCAAACTAGTGGAAAAAAGATCCCATCTTAGGAAGAATTTCCTGATGGTAAGAGCAGTTTGACAGTGGAATATGTGGCATCCCAGGGTTACTTGGGAACTACGTCCCCCTGAAGACTTTGCTAAAGATGATTTTGGACCTTAGGTTGAAAGAGATCAAGCAAAGAGATCCCTGTTCCTTAGATATACTGGCTTCTCCCACTTATCTGACAGGTTAAGGACTGGAACACTGTCAGAAAACAGGATTTGTTGAAAAGCATAACTCAGAGCTTTCCAAACTTTTCATGTTGGTGACATATTTTTTAGACATGCATAATTTTGCAACACTGTAATTCAGTATTACGAGCAAACCAGAGGTTAAACTAATCCCTTATATACAGACACATACATAAATTGTAATAACAAAATGTATGAGGCACAACACATCTCATGAAAACCTTTCATATATTTTTAAAAATATATGATTTATAAATAATAACATACATTTCCAAGATTGTAGGAGACGCACCTACACACTTCAGGTAACACACTAATGTGTCATGGCACACCGTTTGGAAAGCCCTGGCATAACCCATGTTCTGTACTGTAGCGAGCACGAAGGACTTAGGAAGGCTCACATGGGACCAACTGCACCCATGCTGCTTGCAAAGTCTCTCAGCTGGCTTGGTGCCTTTTCCCCCCTTCTGGGCTTGCTTTGCAAGCAGCATGCATGCAAGCATGAGCTGTCCCAGGCAAGCCCCCGTAGCCAAGAAGAGCTGATGAAAGAACAAAACACCCATTGAATTAATGGAACTGGTCCTTAATTTGGAAGTGTCAAAAGAGCAAGTCATCAGATAAAAGACGGGGGCTTCCTGTATGTGCAAAATGGTTGTGAAAGGTCATATACTCTGTGAATGCTTGTTATCCTCATCTTAAGCTACATAGTGCTTTAGCATCTATATGAAATAATTAAGCACAATGATTGCCAGTATTGTGTAATGGCTTGAGTTTTGGACTAGGATTCCAGGAGACTAGGGTTGGAATCCTTGCATACTGGGGTGGCCCTGGCTCTCAGGCTCAGAGGAAGAATTTATCTTGCCAAGAAAAACCTATGAAAGGGTTGCCCTAAGTCAGAATCAACTTGAGGGTACATAACAACAAACTAATGGAATCATCGGAGCATAGACCAATTTACTTCCAGTAGCCATGCAGGTTAGGCAATCCTGAGAATTTCACTAAAGAATCCACTGTTCCCAAGCTCTAGATTGACCACTCTGATTCACAGGCGGAGGTCCTGTACGGGGGTTGTGTACCTTAAATCTCTGCATGTGGACATATACATTTAGCCCTGTGTTCCATGGCAATGTTAAGCAACTTTAACAAAAAACAGAGTGTATGGTTCTGGAAGATAGTTCTGCGTGGAGTGCTAAAGAGACAAATAAATGGGTCCTACAGCCAATCCACCCTGAACTCTCCCTAGAAGCCAAGATGAGGCTATCGTATTTTGGCCACATCGTGAGAAGATGTGGCTCATTAGAAAAGACAATAGTATTTGGCAAGGTAGAAGGCAGTAGCAAAAGAAGACATCTGCATTACAGACAGAGATTCAATTGAGGAAGATTGCTAGACCTGCTAGACCTGATCAGGGCTGCAGAAGACCAGGGCTCTCGGAAGTCTCTCCTTTAGAAGGTTGCCATAAAGTAGAAGCCGACTTGATTGCAAATAGCAACAAAACAACAATAGCATCTTTTCCACATGCAAATCCCATATGCATGCTCTTCTCATGCACATTGGCATGCACAACGGTACCGCAGGCACAACTCTCCTTGTACAACCTTGAACTGAATGTAGATGTTCTGCATCAAAGAAAAATCTCCACTACTTCTATAAGGGAACTCGCGCACATGGAAGATATCAACAGTCACAAGGTCCTGTTCCACTGAGTGTGCCGGCTTTGCAGACTTTTCCTCTCTTCATTCTCCTCACAGCTCCATCATGCTAGGAAACTCCCGCTAGCTGATTCTGCATGTTTGCCCTCTGCTTTCCCCCATCAATCTTTTCTCATCAAAGCCACCAATGATAGGCGTGTGTGAGAGAGGGGTGGGTGCGTGGGTGGGGCTCTTGGCGCTTGCTCAAATCAATCCCAGAAGCTGGCACACTGCCCAGGAGAGCCAATGTCCTGGGGCTGAGAGAGACAGGACGGGAGCTGGAAGGCGGCGGTGTGCGTGAAAGATACAAAGGAAATCGGACAGGGGATGGGTTCATTTTCTACCCCTCTCCCTCTAAGCAGGCTTTCCCATGCTATTCCACAAAACCAGAACAGAAAAGCATGGACTACAGCTCCCAGAAACCCCCAGACAGCAAGGCCATTGCTGGGTGTATGGGGAAATTGAGGGAATCACAACCCAAGAAATTAATTTTTTCCAAGCTCCAACTTTTGTTTGTTTAGCACTAGATGGCACCAACAGTGACTAGGTTCTCCAGTAACAAAATTGAAACACGTATTTCACTCCCACATCCTGCAACGCACCCATATTGCGGGAAGACTTGTGTCTTACAGTTAGGAGGGGATCCCCAGCAGCAATTAACAACTAAGTGTGGTTAGCTGGACTTCTGCACTGACCAGGGGCTGATCACAGACTTGGAAGAGACCCCCAAGGGCCATCTAGTCCGACCCCCTTCTGCCATACAGGAATACACAAAGTACTCCCGACAGATGGCCATCCAGCCTCTGTTTAAAAACCTCCAAAGAAAGAGTCTCCACCACACTCTGAGGCAGTGTATTCCACTGTCAAATAGCTCTTATTGCCAAGAAGTTCTTACTCATGTGTAGGTGGAATCACTTTTCCTGAAGTTTGAAGTCACTGCTTTGTGTCCTAGTATCTGGATCAGCAGAAAACAAGCTTGCCCCATCCTCCATGTGATATCTTTTCAGATACTTAAACCTAGCTGTCATGTCACCTCTTAACCTTCTCTTCTCCAGGCTAAAAATACCCGGCTCCCTAAGTCACTCCTCATAGGGCATGGTTTCCAGGCTTTTTACTAGTTTGGCCACCTTCCTCTGGACACATTCCAGCTTGTCAATATCCTCCTTGAACTGTGGTACCCAGATCTAGACAAAAGTATTCCAGGTCAGGTCTGTCCGAAGCAGGTGACCCTTGGGTTCTTTTCCTGCTCTAAAGATCTATGATTCTCTGTTTCTATACGTTGCATCCAAAAGTGAGCAGCTGGGAAAGGTGTGCTGGCACTGGGTACTCCGATGCAGATGACCTGGCCAGATCTTTGATTTCCAACCCAAACGTCCAGCCTGTTTAGCCCTACAACATCACAGCTGCAGCCAGTCACCAGCTCTGCAGGTGGGCCCAGTTTGTTTCCTTCCATTCTTTGCACCTACCAATGGGGTGACTTTTTGTTCTTGGCTCTCATGGGAGGGACACTGGAACTCAAGAAGCTGCCTTGGACTAAATAAAGCCAATTGACCCAGTATTAAACTATTCAACCAGTATTGACAACTCTTATTGGCAGCAGCAGCTTTTCAGTATTTCAAGATTTTTTTTCCAGCCCCACTTCAAGATGACAATGTTTAAACTCAGGACCTTTTGGATGCAAAGCATTTGCTCTGCCACTGAGCTACAGCCTTTCTCACGACGGTCAGAACTTGGAAAGGTTACTTTTGGGGACTTCAATCCCCAAATCCCCCCAGCGGCTGGGGAGATATGGTCCAAAAAACTAAGCTCTGATGATGATATGGATGTGTGCGTGTGTATGGAGGGGGAAAGAGAGATGTTAGGGATACCAACTGAACCGCATGATCCTGGCCTTCATATCTGCAGCATTTCACATATTTTGCTCCAACAGACATAATACAGCCACCTCTCCAGAGCTGCTTTTCCTGTATCCAGCAGCGACTGGTGACTTCCATGTCACTTATGCTGGTAAATCTGCTTTGGGTTTTAGTCTGAACTTGAAAAAAGTGATCCAAATAGGACCCTATCCTCCAAATAGGTCCAGCACTTTGGATAACTTTTCTACTATTCCGGTTAAAACTCAGAGTGGATTCATTGTACCATTGGGATTAGAGCCACTAAGTCACTGTGGGTAGACATAACCACGCTATGCTCTTCTGAGTCACAAGCCCTCGTCAGTAAAGATAGAAACATGGGCTACTACTAGGGTATCTAAAAAAGGTTGTTGTAGGCACCCCGAGAACTCAGAAGTGCTATATAACTGCTACATATTAATAAACAGCAACTTTTAAGGGTTGGATTAAAACCCAGGGTGGATTCACTGACTCGCTGACAGAGGGGAGCCACTACTGTAGAGATGGAACTTAGAATTAAAGAATCATAGTGCTGGAGGAGATCACAAGGGCCATCCAGTCCAACCGCATTCTGCCTTGCAGCAAGACACAATAAAAACACTTCTAACAGATGGCCATCCAGTCTGTTTACAAACCTCCAAAGGAGACTCCACCACACTCAACTGAGGCTGCATATTCCACTGCTGAACTGCTCTTACCATCACGAACGTTTAGATAGAATCTCTTTTCCTGAAGTTTGAATCCACTGCTTCATGTCCTAGGCCATTTCCGTACTAGCCTGTTATAGTGCTATGATTCCACTTTCAACATCCTATTGAATCCTGGGGTTTGCAGTTTCAGGAGGGGCCGCGAAACGGTGAACCCCAGGATTCCATAGGATGTTGAAAGTGGAATCATAGCACTATAACAGGCTAGTGCGGAAACGGCCCTAGTCTCTGGGGCAGCAGAAAACAGGCTCGTCCCACCTTTTGTATTAGATCCTTTCAGATATTTAAACATGGCTAGCATGTCAACTCTTGAGATTCCACTCTGGGAGAAAGGTGGCAAATAAATATAATTAATTATAATAATTATAATTAATAAATAGTAATAATAATAAACTCTTAACCTTCTCTTCTTCAGGTAAACTTGTGGATGGCAACTGCCGTTTGACTGTAGAACCGTCTACCTTGGGATGATGCTGGATTCTCCTTTGATGGACACCGTGAATGACAGTCTATCAGGGCTACTTTAGCTGGGGATTCCTGCCTTGTCAGGGGGTTGGATTGGATGACCTTTGGGATCCCTTCCAAGTCTGTGACAGAGGGCCATCCAACTTCTGTTTTAAGACCTCCAGCAATGGGGATTCTCCTACTGACCAAGGCAGACTGTTCCACTGGCAAACGGCAATTACTGTCCACAAGTTCCATCTCTAAGCTCTGTTTTGAGGAAAAGGCAGGGTATAGATGATGATGATGATGATGATGTCAAGACACTTGTCATCAAGGATGAGATCCTCTGCACTATTCTTTCTGTCTCTAGCCTTAAGACAATCCTCTGATTCCACAGCCTCATTCTTCCAGCAATTGCCCATTGTGCAGCTGAAGGGAATAGCAAAGAGCAGGTTCCTTCATCCATCCTTGCTTTTGTACCTTGCCCTCAAGGGGACACTCCATTCCCCACGGGTTTTTCACGCAAGCTGCCTCTTCACTGGGCATTAACATTGGTGTATCTCCTCGAGAAGTGCTGTTAACAGCAAAGGAGTTGAAGGGTTGTGGTGATAGGAGGGTAGGTGCGAAACGGCACTGCGGTGTGACAGCAAATAGCAGCCTGTCAGGCAAAGTGACAAGTTGGATGAGGAGAGGACAACTCCAAGGGGAGCTGATGCGAGCCGTCAGCAATGATACCAGTAATTGAATCCTGGCAGTTTCTCCCCTTGCTCCTGCCCAGTTAGTGAAGGAGAAAGAGACACCGAGACAGGTGGGACTACTTGTGAGGCTGAAAGCAAGAGACAGCAGGCCGGCAGAGGGCAGAGAGAGAGAGAGGCTGGTTAAAGTCCCAGCACATTTTTGGGCAAGGACATCTCAAGATATCTTGCCTCCTGGCCTCTGTCTACTCAAGGCGTGCAGGAGACAAAAATCTGGACAGGTTATTTTGGCACATGAGACAGAACAAATACCCCGTAAAAGCATCCCTCTTCTTCCCTGGTAGTCAGCCTCCCTAAATAATAATGTAATAAAAATGAACAATTTGCAAAACTTATGCAACTTCCCTGATCTGCTCACTCTATCTAACGGTAGAGCTGGTCCCTGTTTGCCATGCTCAGCACCCCTGGCATAAGAATGAACACAGGTGGTTCCCTAGGTTGGTCCCTAGGTTGTCCCCTGTAATGAGAGGGGACAAGGAGGGCAGAATGCAAAATTGCTACCGTATAACTCATGGGTGGAAGATTAATAACAAAACATTTGGAAAAAGAAAGGCAAGGAGATAGTGGAATGCAGCAAGCAGTGTGGAGTAGCTCAAGTTGCTGAGGAATAAGCTGTTAACTGGAATTCTCCTCCTGTCTCTAATAATAGGAGACTGGAGGGGAATTTACTACTAAGGTTTTAGGGTGGGACTTTCATGATTCTTCTAGGGCAGTGTTATTCAAAAGTGGTGGTTCACAGACCAGGGCCAGCCTATGAACCACTGGAGGCTGCTGCAGGGTGAGTTTCCAGGAAAGAAACAGTTGTAGCAAATGGGCAGATATATAGACTTTGGCATGCTAGAATAAAGAATTCCAGACTCCTTCAGAAGTATCGCTCTAGGGAACGAAATCCTGCTGCTGAGTGCTATTGTGATAAGGAGCTGCTCAGAAGGGTGGAGCAATGAAGACAGAGGCTGGCATCCTGTTGGGCCATTTTACTGGTGTAAAAATAGGTACGCAAAGGGTTGCACTTTCTCAGAGACTGCATAAGTGAGGTCTCTAGCATAGCCAGTAATTCCACAAGCAAGCACAGTCTTGACTTGGTACATGGGGATATAATTGACTGCTGCACAATGGATGAGCTCAAGACCTTGGCATCAACTGCTAAGCTGGTTCTGGTTCCGTGTTAACTATGCTGGTGGATAGATGCACTATGCTAAAAGCATATGGGATCTTGGCCAGAATTTTTTGTGCATGACTGAAATGGGATGAATTCACCTTCAGAGATCTGATAACACCTGCATACCCTTCTGACTGTTGTGAGCTGTTTGATGAACTTGCAGTTTTCCAGTATGTCCGGGGTGGAGGAAGAGGTGGGCAGGGTTGCCACCTGCTGTTTGGCACCTCTATAATGTCATGGTACTTTATGTTTTCCCAAACTCTGGGGAAATTTTGCAACTTTTTTGGATGTTATTTGTGGGGTTTTATGGGTGAGTGAGATAGGCTGGTTACAAAATAGATGCAACTGATTAAAAATGAAAAGATCCTCAGTTCATATGAGAACATCTCCAGGTAAGGCTGCAAAAGACCACACGCTTGCAAACAGGGAGTGGTACTGCTGGTCAGTGCAAACATAGAGGAACTAATGGGCTGACTGTATGCAGTCCTTTATTCAGCATCATGAGGACTGGAATCTTAACTTTATTTTAAAGGAAAGGGCCAGATCTCAGAAGACATGCTTTGCATTCCACTGTCCTGGGTTTAATTTCTCACCATTCAAGTTAGGGCTAGGGAAAATCTCATAAAAGCTGCTATTGTACACTGAGGGTGTACAATAAAACCTAATGCTAAAATACTTGTTTCATCTCTTAGGTGAATCCTCTTCCCCATCCACTCCTTTTTTTTCCGTTTGTTTCTATAGGTACCCCTCCTTTCTGCAAGGGAACTTTATGCGTACTCTATTCTCTGGCCTCACAGGGCTGCCTATTGCAGGAGGATGTGTCCAGAGGAGGACAACATGTCCAGAGCAGGGTCACCAAAAATGGTAAAAGGCCTGGAAACCATGCCATATGAGGAGCAGCTTAGGGAGTTGGTATGTTTACCCTAGAGAAGAAATTTTAAGAGGCAACATGATAGCCATGTTTAAATATTTGAAGGGATGTCATATGGAGGATGGAACAAGCCTGTTTTCTGCTACTCCAGAGACTAGGACATGGAGTAATGGCTTCAAGCTACAGGAAAAGAGAGTCCACCTAAATATTAGGAAGAACTTACTGATGGTAAGAGCTGTTTGACAGTGGAATACACTGCTGCCTAGGAGTGTGGTGGAATCTACTTCTTTTGAGGTTTTTAAACAGAGGCTGGGTGGCCATCTGTAGGGAGTTGTGTGTTCCTGCATGGCACAATAGGGTTGGGCTCGATGGCCCTTGGGGTCTTTTCCTATTCTATGATTCTGTGTTTTGGCACCCTACTGAACCCAGAAGTCACTGCAGTTTCCACAAAATTTCAGTGGTAATTGCACTACCAACAGGACCTCTGCAGGAAGGGGAAGGGATGGCCCCCAAAGGGTTGCAGGTGGGGACCCCCTTGCGTTGCAGATCATATGCAGCTAAAGAGACTAGTAGCTTGACCTGATGTAAGACAGCCTCCTCTGTTGCCCACTGTGATCAGCTGTCCCTAGTTGTAAAGCAATCTCCCTATTGTCTCCACAATCACAGACTAGCACTGGAACAAAGTCTTGCAAATTTTCTCATTCCTGACTAGAAATGGTGTTTTTCATCCATTGAGACATCCATTGAGAAAACGGTTCATCTCCATGAGATTTTTTTTTAACATTTTCAACTTTTTTGCTAAATAAATAAATAGTATTGAAAATGAACAAAGAAGATTGGTTTTTTGGGGGCAAATACCCATTTTTGGGAGATTTTTGCAAATCTCCCAGAGTGAAAAAAAATCATCAAAAATATGCAAAACTCTCATATTCTTGCCCTGTGGGGAGAAAACTTTTAAAGTACTTGGTGCATGTGAGAATGAAATTAGCAAAGAACTACACCCTTACCACATGGGCAGTCCTTGCGGCAGGAGAAGGGAAGGGTAAGAAAGAAAGTTGATGAGGAAGTGATTATCTTCTTCCTTGATTTTTTTGTTTTGTTTTGTTTTTGTTTCCAGTGATCATATCCAGTGTGCAAAGAAGCAGAGCCGTTGCCATTTCACGCAAACAATTCTGTGAAAGCTGCAGAGGAGGCTGGTGGCTTTGATGTCAGTGGGGAAACAAATCTGCTCTGGGTTATAGTCCAGGTGTTTATGGAGCTGTCCAAAGTGCTGAAGCCAAAATAGCTCCATACAAAGCTCCTTTAACATTCAGACAAAAACTGGGAGTGGATTCACTGCTCCACTGACTTCAGAGCTTCTAGCCTCCCCTGGAAAGATATGTTACATGTGAAATACAACAGTGAAAGTTTGCCTTCTACCTGGTCTCTAAAGAAGTGTTCTTTGCCCCCTAATGTGGCCACCCCAGCATTGCTGCATCTGATGTGCTGGGCAGTTCACACACACACACACACACACGCTTCATCAAGGACATCATGATATTGTCCACACACAAGTACCAGCACAGACAGCCTGCTCAGAGATCCCACCATTCCATCTTTAATTTTGCTCCCATCTCTCCAAGTGTCAAAAGGAAGGCGGCTGTCGCAGGGTTTCCCAGGGCCACCGACATGAAAAAAAACCTCCTTTGATGTCGAGAGTCAAGTTGTGGGACCCCTGGGTAGGGCACCTTCCAGCCTTGCTACACCCCAGCTCTTCCAGAGTGGATGCGGACCTCAACCTGCTCCAAATACCTGAGGTAAAGGTTTTTATTGGAGTGCAAAAAGACAATACAAAGGGAAGAGACAGGGTGATGGTAGTCCAGGTTTCAGCCAGGATGGCTATGGTGGGTATTAAGCCAGTCTCAGAGAGTTCCCATTCTTGGGAGGTCTGGAAGGGCCCGTTTCATGAGCAAAAAGGGAAGACAAGGTGAACAGAACCAGCTTGAACAAAACCAAGAGGTGAATGCCACAGTCTGTCCTCAGCTGATCTAACCCTGGTTCCAAGATCCACCATGTGGGGCTGGTGCTCTGTGAGCTACCATGCCCTTGCCCACAGTGGGCCTGAGGGAAAGCCAACCACTCTGAGTCCAATTGCACTCTCAGACCCGGTGGCCCTGACCTACAGTTCTGTGCTGGTCACAGCACTGACCCCATGGACCAGCAGCGTGGGACCCAGGCCACGGGTGAGGACGTCGAGCTGCTCCAAGTACCTGAGGTAGAGGCTGGTATTGGCCGGAGGACGGGGCAGGTAAAGGAAACGGACGGTGGGGGTGGAGCTCTGCTGCAGGATGAGCTGATTGACAGCACTCAGGTACTCGTTTGAAATGCAGGCGGCGTTGCCAGGGAAGTTGGCGGCACGGCTGTCCAAAATCTCTTGCTGATTGTGCCAGTGGAGGGCCACCACGTTGTCCCACAGAACCGTGTGGATGTCCGCCTGAATGCGCAAGTCCTTCAGGAGTTGCCGCAGCTTGTCCTCTTGGCCGCCGGGGCGGGTGCCGCTCTCCACGCACAGGAACAGACGCAGGCGGGCCCGGCGCCACGTCCGAGTCATGGCCAGGACGCAGGCCATCTGCAGCAGGAAGAGGCTGCTGGTGTCCACGTAGCGGGCGCTGTCCGGCCGCAGCAGGTTGATGGGCCAGACGTCGATGAGCGGCTGGGCCCGTCCCCCAGACGCCTGAGGCAGCTTCAGCTCCTCAAAGGCGCGGGCCAGCAAAACGTTGCGCAGCATCTTCACAGAGTCGGCGATAATGCTCACATACTCGTGGGCGGAGAGCCGCTTCTGGGGCCCAGAAGCCCACACCGGGGGGAAATTCTGCCAGGCCGCCTCCTCACTGGTGAAGGCCAGGTGTTGGGACAGGAAGTCTTGAGAGACTGTGTCGTCATAGAAGCCCAGCGCAATGGTGTTGGGCCTCATGCCCCCTAAGAGAGAGGAAGAGAGATCAGACACAGCTGCTGAATCAAGTTGTAATAAACATGACTGTCAAAACTGGAGTGGGAAGGGGTGGACAGGTGTCCCTCTGTACCCTACAGAAGGGGACTGGTAGAGAAATTTCTCTAATATCTGATGCGTTCAGCCGTGCTTAAAACGGCAGCTGAAAAAAACGGCTAGCCTTACGGGTTTGGAAACACAGGAAACTGCTTCATTCAGTGTCAGACCCACGATCTCTTTAGTTCAACACCCAGCAGTAGGGAATGTTTGGTCCCCCAAAAGTTTTGACTTTGAAAGCCCAGAAGGCTCAATCATCACGGTCCATGTCAATTTTTCTCATGATGTCATTGGCCATGCTGGCTACGGCTTCTGAATGGTGAAGACCAAAAGAGGTCTATACCATCGAGCTATGGCTCCTCCTCTTTCGTTAATGTCCACCTAGTGCTCTCTTGACAGAATCAGAGAAGTAAAATTTCTGGAAATTTTGAAGCAATTGGGGGGTGGGGAGGGGGAGATTTCTTCCCATTTTTTTCCACTCCCCCCCCGAAATTCTTGGAAAATTGGAAAAAAATGCAGTATTAGCACCTCTTTCTTTCAGTTTGAAAGTCCCTTTGCTACTTCGGGAACATAAAAAACACAATGCATAATTGGACTGGTATAAAATTATCATGTTTCATATTAAAAGTACAGTTCATTCAGATAATAATTACGTACTGAATTTGCTTCTTTAAATTTTATTTTTTGTTGAAGTGGAACTTCAAGTTCTTCAACAGCAAGAAACACTTGAAATCTAAGGAACCTCTATTGGATTGCCAGTTTATGAAGAGCAGGCAAAAAAACCAATAAGGACAGAAAAACCTATCAATATTAATAAGGAAAACTGTTTTGTCTCCTGTAGTCCACCATTGTGCTAAGTAGACATAAAGCACTCATTTCCATACAAAGAACTGTGAAAAGGAAACAAAGACCAGGAATTTCAATGATGTGAGATACTGTATACAATTGTACCTAAAAAGCCTACATTCTCACAGTTTCTAGAAACAATTTGGGACTAGTAAATAGGAACAGGAATCAAACAGGAAAACCTTGTCTTAAATGCTTTAATCATGATTCCGAAGTAAAATATTCCACAATCCATTTTTCAATTTTTCTGGAAAAAAAAACTGCTTCAGAAAAAGAAAAGAAAAAAGAAAAAAATAGAAAACAAAGCTCCACCCCTCCATTTTCCAAGTTTTTTTCTCTGGACTTTTATATTTCTAGAACCACAATCAGGGATGAACATCAATCAAAGATACCTTGCCAAATCTCCAAGTTACTTCTTCAATGGTAGACCTTAGGAACACTGAATTTTTGGACTGCAACTCCCAGAATCCTCTGGTGACATGGCCAAGATTCATACTATCTGGGAGATTCTGGGAACTGTAGTCTGAAAAAGGTCACCTTCAGCACATCAGAAGTCACAGAACAGGAGGGCTCCTTTTTGGCTCAGGTACTGAGCCAAAATAACCAATAACTCAGGTTATTTTTAAACTGGAAGTTGCTGGGGGATGAACCAGCGCACAATTTGCAGGCTCTATCGGGGGAAGCTTGAGAATTTCTTTCAAAATTGTATTCGATTTCCTTTGCTAGATTTGCAAAATGGATTAATATGCAGTTTGGTAGGCAGTCATTCTCTGTTTTTGGGACTTCTCTGAATTTTATAATACAGTTTTCAGCTCAAAAACAATACCAAAATGCATATAAGAATGTATAATTTTGGTTGAAATGCCTCAATTTTTGGATAAAATTTGTACACAAATGCATTTTTTGGTGAAAAACATGTACACAAAGAATGCAAATAGTTGTTTTGGGAGTTCTCATCCCAGATTGAAGAGGACAGAAAACAGAATAACAGATCTAGAAATGAAGAGATTTTAAACAGGACAGATCAAAACCAGAGTGATCACACCACCTAACCCCCCTACTGAAACCTACCTGATACGGTCTGTCCTCTCTCCTCTGTGCTAGAACAGGTTTCTAGCAAAGGAAATCAAATACAGTTGTGGGCCTGGGCTAAGGCTCTCCTCTAAAACCCCCAGATCTATGGCCCATGCGGTGGGGGTACTCACCCAAGCCAGAGATGAAGAGCAGCTGCTGGGTGCCGTGCCTCACCGAATCAGAGAGGGTCAGGTTGACGAAAGCCTTGATGTTCAGCCTGTCCACGAGCTGCAGCCAGGAGTCCGACTGATCCGCGAGGGGATCAGCAGGCAGGGAGTCTGAGAGGAGAAGGGGAGGGTCAGCCTGCTGGTGTTGCTTTCGGTCTCCATCATAAAGACAAG
Source organism: Cyclura pinguis (assembly GCA_030412105.1). Taxonomy (NCBI): domain Eukaryota; kingdom Metazoa; phylum Chordata; class Lepidosauria; order Squamata; family Iguanidae; genus Cyclura; species Cyclura pinguis. The sequence continues at coordinate 7,200,129 of CM059601.1, forward strand.
TTTGGCAGGACACCTAGGCTAGCCCTTGGACAAACAGGGCTCAGCACAAGGATGCAGAAGGGGGTGAGGTTGAAGTAGAGCGATGCCTCTGCCCCACTTCTGTACATGCACCCCAACTGCATTCGAGCTGCTGGTCATTCAAAACTCTGAACAGCTTGGGACCTCCGCGCCTGAAGGAATTTTTCACAGAATCACAGAAATGTAGAGTTGGAAGAGACCACACGGGCCATCCAGTCCAACCCCCTGCCATGCAGGAACACCCTCAAAGCACTCCCGACAGATGGCCATCCAGCCTCTGCTTAAAAACCTCCAAAGAAGGAGATTCCACCACACTCCGAGGCAGCAGATTCCACTGCCGGACAGCTCTGACCGTCAGGAAGTTCTTCCTGAGGTTCAGGTGGAATCTCCTTTCCCGCAGCTTGAATCCATTGCTCCTTGTTCTGGTCTCTGGAGCAACAGAAAACAAGCCCTCTCCTTCCTCTACATGGCACCCCTTCAAATATTTAAACATAGCTATCATGTCCCCTCTTAACCTTCTCTTCTGCAGACTGAACATACCCAGCTCTCTAAGTCTATCCTCATAGGGCATGGCTTCCAGGCCCTTCACCATTTTGGTCGCCCTCCTCTGGACCTGCTCCAGCTTGACCATGTCCTTCTTGAATTGGGGTGCCCAGAACTGGACACAGTATTCAAGATGAGGTCTAACCAAAGCAGAGTAGAGTGGTACCAGTACCTCCCTCGATCTAGACACCATACTCCTATTGATGCAGCCGAGAATTGCATTGGCTTTCTTGGCTGCCGCATCACATTGCTGACTCATGCTCAGCTTGTGGTCTATTAAGACTCCTAGATCCCTTTCACACGTACTGCCATCCAGCCACGTGTCTCCCATCCTATATTTCTGCATTCCATTTTTTCTACCTAAGTGTAGGACCTTACACTTCTCTCCGTTGAATTTCATTTTGTTAGCTTTGGCCCAGCTCTCCAATCTATCCAGGTCATTTTGAATTTTGATCCTGTCCTCTGGTGTATTAGCAACCCCTCCCAATTTGCTGTCATCTGCAAATTTGATGAGCATGCCCTCTATTCCTTCATCCAAGTCGTTGATGAAAATATTGAAGAGCACTGGGCCCAGGAGAGAACCCTGTGGCACCCTGCTAGTCACTTCTCTCTGGGATGAAAAGCAGCCGTCGGTGAGCACCCTTTGGGAACGGTCAGTCAACCAGTTACAGATCCACCTGACAGTAGCCCTGTCCAGCCTGCATTTTATTAGCTTCTTTGCAAGAATGTCATGGGGAACTTTGTCAAAGGCCTTACTGAAATCGAGATATGCTACATCCACAGCATTCCCTTCATCTATCAAGCCAGTAACTCTATCATAAAAAGAAATAGGATTAGTCTGGCATGACTTATTTTTGAGAAATCCATGTTGACTTCTCGTGATTACCGCGTTGCTTTCTAAGTGATTAGAAACTGACTGCTTAATGATCTGCTCCAGGATCTTTCCGGGTACTGACGTCAGGCTGACTGGGCGATAATTATTTGGGTCCTCTTTTTTTCCCTTCTTGAAGATGGGGACAACATTTGCCCTCTTCCAGTCTGCTGGAACTTCTCCTGTCCTCCAAGATTTCTCAAAGATCATAGCAAGTGGTTCCGAAATGACCTCTGCCAGTTCTTTTAATATCCTAGGATGCAATTCATCTGGCCCTGGAGACTTGAATTCATCCAGTGTGGCCAGGTATTCTTGTACCACCTCCCTACCTATTATGTGCGGCATTTCCCCTGCTTCCTCCCCTGCTCCCCAACCACCAGGTTGAGTGCTTGTATCCTTCTGGGAAAAAACTGAGGCAAAGAAGGTGTTAAGTAGTTCTGCCTTTTCTCTTCCCCCTGTTAGTAATCCGCCATCTTCTCTGCGCAGCGACCCTATCGCCTCTTTCTTTTTCCTTTTGCTGCGGACATATTTAAAAAAGCCCTTTTTATTGTGTTTAATGTCTCTGGCCAGCCTAAGTTCGTTCTGTGCTTTAGCCTTTCTGACCTTCTCCCTACATTTCCTGGCTACTTGCTTTGTTTTTGTGTGCCTTCAAGCTGTTTCTGACTTATGGTGGCCCTAAGGTGAACCTATCAGAGGGTATTCTTGGCAAGATTTGTTCACAGGGCGTTTTGACTTTGCTTTCCTCTGAGACTGAGAGAGTGTGACTTGCCCAACATCAGCCAGTTGGGGGGGAGTCCATGGTTGAGTGGACCCTGGTCTCCAAAGTCATAGTGTTGGGAATAAAAAGTTTTCTGAGCATTTAGTGTTTTGTGTCTGAGTTCCTAAGCAATTCTAAACAAGCCATTCTGCCTTCTTGCAAGAACTGTCTTCAAAGTGAATTAAGATAACTGACTGAGAACATGCATTTGTTCACAGAAAGAATGACGCTTATGGTAGAATGTTAGAATGATCTGTTCTCTGTTCCCCTGTCTCGTTGTACGTTAAGCAACTACTCCAGAAGCTTTATAAAAATCCTGATGTTTCAATAAAACTTTGTCCATCTGATCAGATTACTGTTGCAGCCAAGCTGACAGCAGGAGCTGAGAAGATGTTCCATCTTGGCCAGGAGTAAGTAGAGGTGTGTGTGTGTGTGTGTGTGTGTGTGTGTGTGTGTGTGTGAGTGAGAGAGAGCGAGAGAGAGAGAGAGAGAGAGACTCCTTCCCAAACTGATTCAAAGCCCAATTTCAGCTCTGAATTTTACCCGGGAAACAAGGGTGGAGTGGTATTTCAGTCACATCCAATAGCAGTCTAGAGCTCTAACCACTACACCATGCTGTCTCTCTGCTTTAAGGAAAGCCTCTCCCTTTATATATCTGGCTGGGAGCTTAGTGGGACCCTGTTCTATGTCCAACTAGTGGGAACAATACATCACAAATGGTCATGCGAGAGAGCCTCCTCTGTTATGACACATGGTTATGGAAAGCCCTTCCCTTTGCGACCTGGTTGGCACCAACATGGGGTTCTTTTTGGTGACAAATTAAAGCCTAACTTTTTAATAAAGCCTTTGGGGCTTAATCTCATTCCTTTCTAAAATGTACATCCTCAGGGCTTTAACTATTTTAGCCTTTTCTGCTGTTTCAATCTAATTATTTATTTAACATGCTGCTATCCTATTTGAATTATTATTTTGCTTTTATCTGTGATTGCTTTAAACTGTTTACATTGTTTTAATTGTATGCACCCTGAGATTTCACAACAGAGGAGGGGATAGAAATATTTAAGTAAATACATCTCTGTTTTCCAGATGTAAAGCTGCTAGTAAATCAGGGTTGGGGAACATGTGGCCCACTCCAGACGTTAGGCTGCAACTCCCCTCAATCCTCACTGGCTAGGGTTGATGGGACCTGCAGTCCAACATCTGGAATGTCACATATTCCCCACCCCTGTTGTAAACCAGAGGTTATTCTGCTGCTTTGAAGTTTCATTAATTTTTATGCAGTTGACAACTGAGTACCCTAAAAGAAGAACTTGGGAAACACTACTTTTTTGGACTACAACTCTCAGAATTCTGTCTGGGTGGATTGTGGGAGCTATCATCCCCAAATTTAACTTTCCCATGCTGTGCCAAAAAGACTGTTCAAAGCCATTTGACTTAGCTAGGTCAGAGAATTTAGATGCTAGACTTGCATCCTGCCACACCCAGGAAGCGCTATTTCTCAATCCACTACGAAGTTTCCCAATTGGATGAAGAAGTAACCTCTGACATACATGTTGAGCCTCCCTTATCTGGAAATCTGGAAACTTCCAAAAACTTCCAAAATCCAAAACCTTTTGCTGCCGGCCGCCCACTTCTGCCTTTTGAGCAGCAGCAGCAGAGGTCCTGCTTGTTTGTCTGTCAGATCTGAGGATGCCACAAGCACCTCCTCCATGATAGAAGCTGGTGGCACAAAGAGAGAGACTAAGGATCTGTTAAATGGCGGCGGGTGTGGACTGGCACTGAGCATTGGATTCCTGCCATCTCACCGATATTCACTCTCTTTCCAGCCTCATGTCTCATGCCCAACACACACACAGTGAACAAACAAGATGTGAGGCTATACCAAAAAGGTACTGCATTCCAAAATCTGGAAAAAAAAATATGTGGAACACTTCTGGTCCCAAGCACTTCAGGTACGGGAGGTTCAATCTGTATACACTGGCCCCTCCGCTTCCACAAGGGTTTCGGGCACAGAACCCTCACGAAAGAGGGAAAATTGTGAATAATCCTTCTTCGCACCAGCCAAAAAGCAAAATGGAAAAGAGCCCTGGTGGCACAGTGGTTAAATGCTGGTACTGCAGCCACAAGGTTGTGAGTTCGATCCTGCCGGGCTCCAGGCTGACCCATCCTTCCATCCTTCCACAGGTCGGTAAAATGTGTACCCAGCTTGTTGGGAGCAATTAGCTAACACCTTGTAAACCGCTTAGAGAGCACTTAGCTGATAAGCGGTATAGAAATACACATGCTATTGCTAAAAACAAGGGAATGGAAGTGGGGAGGACCAGGAAAGAGAAGAAAAGCACGCCCATGTCTTCCCCCAACGCCATTCTCTTGCCATTTGCTGAGCACACTTGTATTCCTCCTCCACACCTGACAAAATGGAAGGGAATGGGAGAAAGAGAATTGGGGGTCAGGGGGAGGCACATGCGTGGCTCACAAATAATCAAATCTGTGAAGGTCAAACTCAGGAACGTGGAGGGAGGACTGTAATACGTTGCTGGGAGACACGAGCTGGAGGGTGCTGCTGACCTCCCGCTCTGCTGGTGGGCTTCCCAGAGGCCCCTGGTTGGCTACGGTGCGAACAGCACACTGGATTAGATGGGCCATGGGTCTGATTCAGCCACACCACCCTTACGTACTCATCTGAATCCATCCATAGCATGGCTTCCCCACAGATTCGAGTTCACCTCCCATTTCCCCTCCAAAAGGAAGCCTTCACAAGGACTGACTCCCTGCTTCGAGCCTGCAGTGCCTTCTCTCCCAGATTTGCACAGTCCCTTGGATCTGATCTTTTTCTATTTCTCTCTCAGACTTTGGTGTGGTTGAAAAAAAATGAAATTAACAATCGCCCTCCTTGTACGTCCCCCCTTTTCAGGGAGGGGAAAAAAAATTCCATTAGTCACCATGGAAACCAGAGTGGCTCAGAGAGGGGCCCGTTTGTAGCCTTTACAAAAGCAGCTGAGAAATCAATTTGCAGCACAAAGGACAGGAGTTGGGCAAAAGTGAGCACTTGGGCCTGCAAAGAGGGATGCACACCTCTCCGAGCCCACAAATGCTTCTGGATGGAGCCTGTGCACATGCAACTGTTGCACCAGTGGTGAGCATGTGTTTGCTGCAAAGTATTCAACTGACGCAACAAAACAAAGGCTTAAGTTAGGACTCACCAGCAGTGTCAAAACAAGCATCTCAACATGGCGACTTGAATTTCTTATCTTCAAATTTGTTGCACACATACTGCTGCCCCCTTTCAGATTAGGTGGGGCACAGTTACCACTGTTGTTTTGTGCCTTCAAATCATTTCTGACTCGTGGAGACCCTAAGGTAGACCTTATCATAGGGTTTTCTTGGCAAGATTGGTTCAGAGGGGGGTTGCCATTGGCTCCCTCTGAGGCTGAGTGTGACTTGCCCAAGGTCATCCAGTGGCTTTCCTAGGCTGAGTGGAGATTAGAACCCAGGACTCCAGACTTCTAGTCCAGTGCTCAAACCACTATCCCACCTTGGTTCTATAGGACACAGACCACAATGGGCACACAACTAGTTGCTCCCATGTCAGTGGGGTAGTAAATCTGCTCCAGGTTTTGGGTTGAACTCTGAAGGAGCTAAATCACTGAAGCTACTTTTTTTGGTGATAGGGAATCAGATCCTTTAGCTCCTTTAAATTCAGTAACAAGGATGTGGTTTTTCACTAATTCTCAATGAAAGCAATGAGTAATTTTAGCAATTTTCTTCTTTTCTTTGAAAACTGCGCTCTTGTCAAAGATAATCCACAGTTCAGGATGTATTCTGCGGGGAAAAAAATCACATCTGGCATTTTTGTGCAATACCCAGCATTTTCTGAATAAGAGAGAACACTTTCAAAACAGAAAATAATATATCTATGCAGAAATACTATTTTCTTAATCGAAGATGTTATTTCTTGAGCAGACAATGATCCTTGCTGTGCAAAGCAACCAAGGGAAAATTTTGTGCAGAATAAGTCCCCAACTGCAGCATCTTCTGTGCAAAAGAGAAAATGCTGGTTTTGATGCAGAAAAATGCTGCTTTCTGCAAAAAAACAACCACAGGCAAATTTTGCATAGAGTTAAGTCTCAAACTGAGAAAATTCTCATCTATCCAGGATTCTTCTCATTAGGGTTTCTCAATACCCAAGAAACACATTTTTAACCATTTTCCTAATATCTTCAGACAATCATTCTATTCCTACTCAGTGAGGATTAATGCAGAAACATTCAACCAGCTAAGAGCCAGAGCAAATATGGGAGTAAAGTCAGTTCTTCATATCCACAGGTTTTTTTGTATCCATAGGTCCATGAATTCAACTAACCGCAGCTCAAAAATATTAACAAAAATCCAAAAAACAAACTCCAATTTTGCCATGCACCTGCTGTACCCTCCCACCATTTTACAGATCCTCAAGCTCTCTCTGACACTTATTTGAGTTGTTTGCCATTTGTTAGAGCACAACAGATGAAAGTCAAAGCAAGATGGCATAGAACACCACAACAGTTATCATATATTATTAAAAATTTATCACCTGCCTGTTGGTATGGGCGTGGGAGTAAAGGAACATATGTTCATATGTGGTGGGAGTGTGCCAAAGTGCAAAGTTTTTGGAAGGAAATAGAACAAGAAATAGATAAAATAATTGGGGGGGGGGGTTCAATTAAATAAAGAAATATGTATAACTTGTAATGTTAGGAATACAGGATTAAAGAAAGAACAAAAATATTTAATTAAATAATTAATTATAGCAGCACAAGCAGTAATTGCATATGGATGGAAAGAAAAAGAAAGATAGAATTGTAATGGATGGGTGCAGTATGTGTCGGAATATATGATGTTTGATTATATAATGGAAAAAAGAAGGGTATATTTTGATCAAAGGAAAGAGGAGGTCTGGTTTAGTAATTGGAGATTAATGATTGAGCTTGTTCAGGGAAGGGAGGGGTATGAGAAAGTAAAGGAAACAGTTAAAATGATTTTCCACATGAGAAAAAAAGGAAACTGATAAGCTACATCGTTCCCCGGGAGGGTGGGGGGTGAGAGGAGGAGGGGGTGAAAAAGAAGGAAATATTGTATGTATATGAGTGGTTAGTTAAATGTTGGGTATACTATTATGATCTGGTGTGTATAACTTTTTGTTATGTAAAATATTATCTATTAATAAACTTTCTCTCTCACACACACATATATATATAAAGAGGTGTTTGCCATTGTATATCAGGGAAGCCATTTTACCATACCATTATATATAATAGGATTTCAGCATCCACAGATTTTGGTATCCACCAGGAGTCCTCGAACCAAACCCTACCAGATACTGAGGGCCCACTGTACTGATGAAGTCTCCTCCTATTGAATTTGGGAACACTTTGCTCCTGTTGTGCAGTAATGTGAACCCACAGGCCCAGGCATCCCTGCACATGCATGCGCAAGAAATCTGCCAGTGCAAAAAGGGAGACCTCCCAGGCATCCTCAATACCAGAATAAAATAAGATGAGAAAGTGGTCAGTTGGGGTGGAGGATCTGATTTACGATTTATCAGCACAACAGAGTCTGAGGTCTTCAAGCCCAGGTTCGCAATGATGAGGATGGCCAAGGGCTCAGTATAGCCCAGCTCCAAATCCAGATTAGTGTTCTGAACATTCACAAAACAACAGGTTAATTAATCCAGCTACTCTAGATTATTTCAGGAGCAGCTGTGACAAGAGAGGACATCTACACCCAATATACCAAGGCTACCACAATGGTTTCTATATGGACTCATGGTCCAGCATTCTCAGATTAGGAAAAGAACACACAATAAGTTTTTCACAATAGGTTGTCATTTTTTGACAGAACTGGAGTTGTAGATTCCTGCTGTTTTATACCTGCCTGGACTATTTGCTTATCTAGCCCAGTATAATTCCTCTAACTGGCAAGAGGTTTCCAATGTTTCTGGCAGAACCCTTGCATCACAAAAGATCTGCGGTCTTTTTAACCAGACATGATCTATGGCTAGTCCTGACTCTCTGCAGTTTTTAAATAATCATTCTTAACTTTTAAAAAAATCTACTGACTGATTAATTTGAAAGAACTTTTTAGTCAATGAAAATGTTCTTTTTAGTAAGTGGATCTAAATAATTAATCAAGAAAGCATAGCAGCCCTATTAATATAATTATCAGCATGCAACCTAATTATTCCCACAAAGCCTAATATAATTGTTAGCGCACAACTATGGCTTTGTAGGTAGCATGCTCTCCAATACTGCAGGCCACAGCTTGGCCAGAAAATACGCCAGAGAATCCACGGCTTTTCTCTGTGAGTTGTTGGAGGGAAACAACTTGGGGCACCATCTGAGTCCAAGTCTGTGCATCAACCTAAGCAAAACATGAATCTGTGGTTTGTTTGTGGCTTGTTTAGCCAGACCAGCTCGAAGGAGGAGCAAGTTGGAACCAGAACCCGACACACTAACTTATCTCAAATAAACCAGGGTCCTGGAATACCGCTGGCTTATCTTGTTACGAAAAGGAAATGGCTCCAGGTTTGGTGGGCTACAGCTCTGCTGGTCACTTTAGCTGCCCTACAGTGGCCCTGCGGGTTGCATCCTCTGGCTCTGGCTGCCCTCTTACCCAAGCTGTTCAGTTCCACGTGGCCAAGAATATACAACCCGCTCTTCTTCAGGTCATTAATGAAGCTGATGAGCTGAAGGGAAGTCCGGGGATTCCGCACCATCAGTAGCACTTGGGGACGCCAAAACTTCACATGCTCTTTGCGGATGTCCAGCATCAGCAGATACTTGCGAACCTGTGAACAAGAGAAACATAAGCGTAGCATTAAAGGATACAGAGGAGATCCACCTTTCAAGCCCCCCCCCCCCAAGTTTTTATAGTTTAAGAGGCAAAAGGGTGACCAAAATGGTAGAAGGCCTGGAAGCCGTGCCCTACGAGGAGCGGTTTAGGGAACTGGATATGTTTAGCCTGGACAAGAGAAGGTTAAGAGGCCACATGAGAGCTACCTTTAAATATTGAAGGGATGTCATACGGAAGATGGAGCAAACCTGTTTTCTGCTGCTCCAGAGACTAGGACATAGAGCAATGACTTCAAATTTTGGGAAAAGAGATTCCATCTAAACATTCGGAAGAACTGCCCAATGGTAAGAGCAGTTCGACAGTGAAATACGCTGCTGCCTGGGAGTGTGGTGGAGTCTCCTTCTTTGGAGGGTTTTAAACAGCGGTTGGACGGCCATCTGTCAAGAATGCTTTTATCGTATATTTCTGCACGGCATAATGAGGTTGGACTGGATGGCCTTTGTGGTCTCTTCCAGCTCTATGATTCTACGACAGGCAAGGTGTAAGTACTCTAAATAACCAGATAGGTAGATAGAGAAACTTAGGAAGAACTTCTTGAGTATAAGAGCTGTTCGACTGTGGAACAGACTGCCTCATGGATGGAATTGATGGCCCTTGTGGTCTCTTCCAACTGTATGATTCTGTGATTCTAGAAGCAGTCAGATAGGCAAGAACAATTCCACATCCTTGATGTGCTTTAGGCAGACACTCATCTTTGGTTGATGTTGAATAGCAACAACAACATAGTGCTGGTCACTTTGCTCAGTGAGGACAGGCCAACTTGGCGAAGGAGCAGAAAGGGAGACAAGACCAAGCAAGCAAGTGCAACTTGCACAAGGCTTCCCTGCTATAATGACCCATTCGAAAAGGAGGTGCCCCAGTGCCCAGAGCGTAAAGACAACCTGTTGAGGTATGTACAAGGTATATAATCCATGGTACTTGCTACTTTAATTGCAACACTGCTACAATGTATCAAATAAAGGGAGAGCACAAGCTGAAAAGTGTAAGGGGGAAATAATTGGGAAAAGAATGTGATGGGATCAGAATGGGGCTGAGATAACCGGGGAGACTCCAAGATGAGTCAAGAACTGTTCAAGGTTAAGCAGTCCTGAGACGGGCATCAACACAGGAAAAGCAAAGTAACTGCCCAATGCTTTATTAACCAATAAGAGCTTTGCGTGCATGAATTTGTATCGATTACATACAATAATGTGGCATGTCTGTATTGATCAGGTTTGGCAGCTTCTGGAGGAGTGTGTCATTGGTACTCACTTAAATTCAGTGAACAAATTACTGTACACTTATTTAGGCTGAACTACAGACATGAGGACCCCAAATTGGATCAATGCCTCTTCCTCCATCTTTACTATTTATAAAAAGTTTTGGAAATGTCCTGCATCTAAATCCTTTTATTTAGCTTGGCCCTTGGAGATAATGACCAAGAGACGAGAAGGAGATCTAAGACTATGGGGACGGCAAAGGCAAACAAAGACTTTGTGATTAACACAGGCACCACATATACGAGAAGCTACAGTCATAACCCTTCTGCCCTTGAGAGAAGTGCTACCCTGATTTCTGGGGTCCCTTGGGGGACACCTCAATGTGCTCCACGTGATGGGGAATGGAAACTAGCCAGAGCACAAGCAATAGCCATGCGACAGGCAGGATAACCTAGTGGGGTCTTTTTACCCAGTTTTTACGGGGTCAGGCCAAGCCAAAAACCAAACGAAAATGTCTAATAAATGATTTTATTGAAGGAAAGTCTCACACATCAACGCAATCACTCACACACTCACTCAAGACCTATTAAGAAGCAAAAGAGAGGAAACTGGATAGGGGAATATCGAAGGGGTTGTAGCTGGGGTAATACTGCACCTTTTCCTGAAGTCCTTGGTCTGGGAAAAACGGCGGGGAAGTGGGGCTCAGCACTGAGAGGGCTGAGGGGATTATTCAACAGATGGAGAAACGGTCAGCTGGGATGACCGGGAGTAATCCAAAGAACCGCTCAAAAACTGGGACTATTTGTAGGGGAAAAAAGTACCTGAAGGACTAATCCTTTCCTGGGGAGAACAATGGGTGTTGCAACGAGAAAGAAGTTCCATAATGGTAACTTCCCTTGCATGATGAGATTACAAGGTGTTGCCAAAGTCTCAGGATCTTCGGCTGCATTTGGTTGTGGTGTGACTTTGTGTAAACGGTCCTCGCTTGATAGCATATTTGCTCAACTTGGGGCAAACACGCTAATCCTCCCAAATCGGCTTCTCTGGGCTGAGGGCCCTTTGTTTATTGTGGGTTTACGCATCTTGAGGTCTCCTGGGGCTACGCGACTGGAGATTTTACTGGCCTGACCTGGTTTTCGGTCATTCGACCGTGGCCACCTACGTGCCGATCCGGGCAACCTCTCAGGCACACGGAATCATATTTAATATCAAATTGTAGACCCTGGGGTAGGGTTTTTCCAGTGGAGTAACAGAAGGAAAGCCATGATTCTGTCAAAGGCAGACATTCTTGACACAGAAGAGCAAGGGGAGGAAGATGGGAAGTGAATGAGGAACGCACCACCTGCCCGTCATCTGTTGGATTGGCTGGAGGAGGATTCTGCCTGAGTGCCCCCATGACTCAAGCTGTGCTGGCAGATAATGAGAGGTGGCACCCACTGATAGCACAATATGCTGTCGGTTTCACCTTGATGCACGTGTGGTGTGCCAGCCTCTCCCAGCTCTTAGTCAATGGCAGCTTCATGGCTTTGAAACTGGTGGGGACTGGTAGTTTGCTGGGGGTTGTCTACTGACGAGTGAGCATATCACATTGATACGAAAATAACTCGACTGGCTGCCAATTAGTTTCTGGGCAAAGTACAAAGTGTTGGTTATTACCTTTAAAGCCCTACATGCTTTGGGTCCAAGTTACCTGCAGGATCACCTCTTCCCGTACGATCCACCCCGTACACTTGGGTCCTCTGGGGGTCATTTACTTGAACCAGCGAAGACTAGACTGGCAACAGTCACCCAGTCTCACTGGCCACCCCTAGACTGTGGAATGACCTGCCGGAAGAGATTCGAAAGCAAAGCATGCTGTCTGAATTTTAAAAAGTACTAAAGGTCTACCTCTTCCGGCAGGCCTACCCAGCCATTTTTTAACTATGAATTTTCAATCCATGTGTTTTAAATGGTTTTATGCATTTTTAGTTGTATTTTAATCTATGATTTGCTTTTAGTTGTATTTCAATCTGTGATGTACCTCACTTCATGGAGAGGTGGGTAAGAAATAATAATGATGATGATGATGATGATGATGATGATGATGATGATGATAATAATATTTAATACTAGTATTATTTACTATTATTATTATTTTTTACCAAGAATCTGCCTCCTCTTTCATAGTATAGCAGCACCAACTAGGAAAATACACCAGAGTTTTGGAAAAGCTCCTTTTTTGGACTGTAGCTTTCAGAATCATCCATCTGGCTGAGCCACTGCCCCTACTGGCTGCAGGATATGAGGGGCTGAAGTTGCGGGGAAAAAAAAGGGTAACATTTCCAATGTGTCAGCTATACAGAGTGTGTGTGTGTGTGTGTGTGTGTGTGTGTGTGTGTGTCATAGTGAAGGTGCCCACAGCAGCAGTGGCTTCCCAACCATTTCTGCCGCTAGGGAGGACTCTTTGGCCTGTTCCCTAAAACAGGGGTGAAGGGTTGGAGCTGCATGTGTCCCCCAGGGCTGTTTTGGTAGCTCTTAACCCCTCTAAGACTTTCTGGAGGATCCTTTTTCTGCCAAATTCAGGTAAATGTCTTCTTCCGGACATTTAAATAACCACAGTCTTTTTAAAACATCAGAGAAGTAAACTTCCTTTCATTTCTGGTTTTGCCTATTTATTTATTTATTTTGGAGGAAGGGGCATTTCTTACAGTCTGCGTACCTCTCCCTACAAGGAGGGCACCAGGGGCACAAAACTGGCTCTCAGACTTGCAGTGGCTGCCCACCTCTGCCTTAAAATGGCACGGCTTTTCATATCCTCTCCTTCCAACCTTCCCTGATCTTGACTCCATCTCAAGCACACCACCTTCAGATGCTGAATAGTCTCTGTTTCTCCTCAAACGCCCCGTTGGTTGCCTTCTCCTTGCCCTTGTACGACATCTGGAATATCACCCACCCTGCTCTGACGTGGCACCATTTCTCTGCTTCCCTCAGCTCTCTCTTGAATTTCACTTTTCCATGAAGCGTTTGGCCTTAAATCTTCAGAGACTGATTCACAGTGGACCTAGAGGCCTGGGTATGCATTAGCTGTTTGCTCACTTATGCTTTCTTCCTCTTTACGTCTTCCTTCTTCCCCCGCTGAAGCTTCCTTGTAGTGGAGACCTTTTCTTTTTCATAAAATGCCACAAACAACAATGGGGTTGCCTATGCAATAATTACTGCAGCCATTTCATTGGAAGGAATGTTGAGACACTTTGGAGAGTGGCTCCAAACCAAGTTAGACAAAATTACCTCTCCCAAACACATCCTTTGACTCTGATTTGTGGAATTTGCTATTGAAGTTTCTAGTTTGTAGCTTAGATTGATTGATTTGCTTTTATATTCCACCTTCTTCCAATCATAAGGAGTTCAAAGCAGCATATATAGATTTCCCTATGTTATCCTCACAACAAGCCTGTGAGATAGGCAGGGCGGAGAGAACACGACTGGCATCAACAGAGTTTCATGGTTTAATAACTGAATCTGGTCCTCTAAAGTCCCAGTGCAACAGGTGAACAACTGTACTACACCAGCTCATTTAGATGACTTTCCAAGGGGATTTTACAAGTGCATGAAGGAAGAGGAAAGGTCCATCAATAACTATCGGTTGTGAAGCCAACAAGAGCCTCCCTGGAGAGAGGCACTGTACCTCTGAGTACCAGATATTGGGATCAAAAGCACAGAGAAAGATATTCTATTTGCATTCTGCTTCTGGGGCTTCCTAGAGGTCAGTGTGGGAAATGAGATGGTCAACTAGATGCAATTCTGGTCTAATTTCACAGGGCCCTTTTCATATCCTTAAAACCGTAAAGTTGGAACCAGGCTCTTTGAAAAATATCCAGAGCAGTAGGAGAGCCTGGAAAAGTTGCCTTTGTGAGACTATAATTCTCAGAACCCCTCAACAGACATAGCCACTAGCTATGCTGTCTAGGAGGTACTGGGATCTGTGATCTAAGAAAAGGAACTTTTACAGATTCTGAGCTACAACACCCCCAAAAGGTGGCTGTACAGCCTCCACATTAAGACCCACGGCCAGAAAGAGCCCCTCCCTGCACATTCCTAGACAACTAGTTCCATTATCCAATTATCCAAAATTTTTCCTAATGTGCAGCCAAAATCTACCCTCCTGCAAATCAGTCTCACGAAACCTGTCCCTGCCCTTTGGGGACAGCGGGGCAATAAAGAGCATGTCTCCATCTTCCTTTTTCAGGGGTATTTGTATTTTGACAGAAAAACACAGACCAGCTGTGCCTTTCCGACTGAAATTATCTCTTGGTCAATGAACCAACAAAGAAAGATCTGCAGCTCTGTTTTCTCCCTCTGTCCTAATCTCTAGCTCCTTTCATCCTTGCTCTATATGCGTGTGTATGTATGTACGTACACATACACACACGCGCGCGTGCACGTGTCAGACAAACCAGAGCTCAGGGCAAGCTAATGCATTTATATCCTTGGCTTCTGGCATTTGTCTTCACTACTGGGGACAAGTGCATTCGATCAGCATGCGTCAGGATAGCATCACTCTGGTGAATAAACATTATTACCCCAGACACAGAGCTCATTTCTTTTCAATCCCCGCCTCCAACTTCTACATACAATCTGTTGCTGGCTCCTGGCCAAAGGTGCCCCCCTCTACAAGGGCCACGAAAGTCAGGTTTAAAAAGGAGGCGGGGAAATCTCCAAATGGTTTTTAACCATGCCTGATTTTATCCACCTGCTTTGGGCTTCCTTTTATTCACCAGTCGGCCAAAAATGTCTGGACTGCATTTGAGGCCTTGAATTTAGGAAGAAAAGCACCCACTGTGCCCCCTCCATCTAGGAGGGAAAAAAACCACAGTCTTCTTTCCTGTGCTATAAAGGCTGACTCTGTTCTCTGTGGTATGGCCAATTCCAAATGCATCCTCCGAACTATTGTACATGGGTACCAAGCTACACCACTATCAAGAAGTCTGTGCTCATGTGCTGCTCCTACTGAGCTGGGTAGGGCTTGTGTAGGAGATCGTACCCTAATGCCATCCTATATGTGCTGTATGAGATTCCCTGGTCTTGTGAAAAGCATGGGACAGTAAATACCGTAACAGATTAGAGAGCTGGGCCAAAATTAACAAAATGAATTTCAACCAGGAGAAAAGTAAGGTACTATGCTTACAAAGGAAAAAACTTAAATGCACAGGTATAGGATGGTTGACCCCTGGCTTGATAACAGTATATGTGATCTAGGGGTCTTAGTAGACCACAAGCTGAACATGAGTCAAAAACGTGATGCAGCAGCTAAAAAAGCTGATGCAATTAAAGGCTAGATCTAGGACATGGAGCAATGGTTTCAAACTACAGGATAGATTCCACTTCAACGCTGAGAAGAACTTCCTGATGGTAACAGCCATTCAACAGTGGAATGTGCTGCTGCCTGGAAGTGTGGTGGAGTCTTCTTCTTTACAAGCTTTTAAACAAAGGCTGGATGGCCATCTGTCAAGAGTGCTTTGATTGTGCATTCCTGCCGGATGGTCCTTATGGTCTCTTCCAAGTCTGTGATTCTGTGATTCTATTGGGCATGGTCTATCCAAGAAGTGGATGCATTTCAGCAGCGTGTAGTGGTCTGGGACAGCCAGACAGCTATGCCTACAGCTGTTCCTGCAGGACATTTATTATCTCCTAGATATGGGCAGATACCAGACAAAAGACACAAAAAGCACCAGACCAGAAGGCTTACAACAGGTCTGGGGAACAGTTAGCCCCTCCAGAGACTACTGGACTGAATGTCCCATCATCCCTCAGGACCGAATGCCCCATTATCTCTACGCTGGCCAGGGCTGATGAAGCTGCAGTTCAAAATCATCTGTAGAACTACATATTCCCTACCATTGGAATATATCCTACCTATGCTCCTGACGGGCAGGTCAAGACTTTCCTTGTACCTTGTATGTTAGGAGAGCAAGCTGGCTAACACAAAAAGAAGAAGTTGCCCAGCAAAGAGTCAATGTTAGTCAGGGCGGGGATCATGAGACTCCCAAGCAGTGGGAGCGGGACAGAGGGATCCCACATAGCCCTCAGATCTTCCCAATTCCTCTGAAACCAATTTTTTCCCCCAAAACAGCAGAAAAATGCTTTTTTGGGGGAGGAGGGGCTGAAAAATCACCTCTAGAGGGTTTGCCCCTAAACCTCCTTTCATCCTCCCAAGAACAGCCAAGCATCTTGTGAAAAGTGACCAGAAGATCACTGCCAGCCCCCCAGCTGGCACCAGTGCGGCCCACGTGTAGCTAGGAGGCGCTAAAGTCTTTCCTTGTCTTTCCAAATTCCCACTTCTGATACAAGTCTCCACTTCCAACCTTTCCTCTGTCGTAAACTTGTTAAGTAGCCTTAGGCAAGCTATGAGTCTTTTAGCCTCAGTCCCGCAGTTACGCCACGGTGAATAACAACACTGGCCTACCACATAGGGCGTCTCTAAAGACATAACACATCTGAAACGCTATATAAAATGTTCTAAAGGACTAATCTGTGTAATTCTTTTAGAGGTAATGACACACACTTTAAGTTTCCCCCCTCTATCCATCTATTGCCAGGTTGTCGCTGTTGTGGTGGTGGTGACTTCAAGTTGTTTCTGACTTATGGCAAACATAAGGTGATCTATACTGGGGTTTTCTCAAGCAAGACTCGTTTCGAGGGGTTTTTCCATTGCCTTTCCTTGAGGCTGAGAGAGAATGCTTTGCCCAAGGTCATCCAGTGGGTTTCCATGGCTGAGCAGGTATTCGAACTCTGGTCTCAGAACCATAGTCCAATGCTCAACAATTCAGTACACCAGTGGCACTAAAAACTGATTTTCCAGATCGGAAAGCTAAAATCCTCCATACCAGATTCATGTTTTTCATCTTTCAGAAATCCTCTAAGCCCCACAATCTCTGCCCCAGCCTGGCCTTTCAAGTACAAAGAAAGAGAGATCTGCCAGTAGGATCAGAATGCATCCCAAGTGAGCTTCTCATACAACACAGGCCAAAGTACACATGAAACAGCTGGCTCAGAATTGCAAGCAACATGCCAGCCAAGCCCCTAACCTCATAACCTGCACTGGCTACGATACGGGTGAGGGCTTGGGTTTTGGTGTTCAGGCCATCAAGACAGCAGCTGGGTAGTGCAAACATTCCATTATGTGCTAATGGGAGGTGTCTTTTTTTTTTTTTTTTTAGTGTGCTTTTATGACACAAAAATTAAAAAGACTGGGGCTGGGCAAAGGGCCCAATGTGTTGGGGCTGGAAATGAAACCTAGCAAATGCCTGCATATATAGTGCCAGTTGGAAGGACACGCCATCTGTTAAAGGGACGTGCAAAAAGGACATGGTTCATGAGTGAAGGAAGTGGAAGCCAAGTTCAAAATGCTGTTGTTAGGACAGGTAAATCTGAAGCAAAGAAGATTACCCTCCTGAACTCGTGGCTCTATCTTTTGCAAAGGAGGACTTGGAACCTAGATACTCAGAAAAATGGGGCCTGCACACTCCCCTTAGAATCACAGAACTGGAGGGGGTCCTATGGGCCATCGGGTCCAATGCCCTGCTCAGTGCACAATCTCCAGCTAGAGTATTCCCATCAGGTAGCTCTCCAACCTCTTTCTGAAGATAACCAGAAAATGAGACCCCACAACTTCTTGACACAATTCCTACTTTCCTCTCCAAAAGAACACACTGGAAGGGAAAGGATCTGAGATCACACGGCAGTCTTCTTTCTCCACACTTCAGCCAACATCTCAGTGGGATGAACATCTCTTGATGGTGAGCTCAAGGCTCTCGATTCATCATTCTGTGTCTATGCCTGCACACACATGTACGATCGGCCCTCCACATTTGCAAGGGTTAGGGGCTCAGGACCCCTGCAAAAGCGGAAAAACTGCAAACATCAAAATGTGTGTGTGAGTGTGTCTGTGGGAAGAGGCCAAGGCATGGTGGTAAAAGCAGGCACCCAGGGTCCAAATCAGGTCAGGGGAAGGAGAAGGAAAAGGGATAGGTTGGCATGGTGGTCCTGTAATTCCTCTCTCTTGCCTATCTCCTTCCTTGGGTAGGTGGGGCACCAGGGGATGGTTCATGGTGCTAAAAAATTAGGATGCAAGCTGTCCTTACTTGGCCAGGTAGTGGCTAGTGGAGGAGGAGGGGGAGGAGGATCAGAGGCAGGTTTTTAAAGGGCAGGACAGCCTCATCGGAGCTACTGAAAGGGAAGGTTCTCCCAGAAAAGAGGCTCTTGAGTTGGAGGGCAGGGGTTTGAGAAACTTGCAAATAACCAATTCTGTGAATGTTAAACCTGTGAATGTGGGAGATTGACTTATTTGTTTGTACCGTAATTTGGGGACAAAACGAAAACACTGGCCTAGGCAGATCTCACTCCGAGCCCTCAAAGCACTTGTATGTCTTTAAATATGACTCCAAAGCTTGCTGAACAGGGTCCGAGAACCTTCGGAGAGCCCTTCTGGACTGGACCACAGAACTCTCCAGCACAAGGGTCTGTCTCACACCTCAGCCAAATAAGTGATAATGGTGGTGAGGGATTATCTAACACCCACCCTGCCTTTCTTTTAAAAAAAATGCTTATGGGAAGACAAGGACAAAGAACATGTGTTCTATACCGCCTGCCTGCACACGTCTCCCACCAAATGGTATGCAGGGGCGCATAGCCCTGACACTACAGTTGATATACAGCCATTATGACTAGCAGCAGCCACTGTGAACATCTCACCTTTCATAAATTTCTCTAATTCCCCTTTAAAGCTGCCCATATTAGTGCCACCCTGAGACAGCAAATTCCATAGTTTGACTATGTATTGTGTGTAACAGTCTATTCTTTTGGATGACCTGAAATCATAGCGTTGGAAGGGATGACAGGGGCTGCCTAGTCCAACCCCTTGCCATGCAGGAATACAAAACTAAATGTCTACCCCACCTTTCCTGGAGATTAAAAAAAAAGATGTTAACGGGAAACCGAGAAGATGGCCATCCAACATCGAACTGAAGATCTCCGAAAAAAGCCGCGTCTATCACCCTCAAACACCCTGAATCACCTGCCAACCAAATTCTTTGGATGAACCCACAGGATTATAGTACCCTATTTGCTGGCATAGAAGACTCCCTTTTTTTCTTGAAAAATACTGTTTGAAAATGGGGTGTGTCTTATATGCCAGTGCGTCTTATACACCAGCAAACAGTATTTGCCGGCGTATAAATGGGTTGCGTCTTATATGCTGGTGCGTCTTATATGACGGTAAATACAGTATATCATGCATTTATAGGTGAGTTTTAATGCATTTGGAGTGATTTTCAAGCTAAAAATTACCGCAAAATCACCTGGGAAAACTATCAGTGGGGGAGTGCTTGGGGTGTCTCAGGGCATCGGGTTGCAAAAATAGGGCTAAGGAGCACATGAAGTCCAGGGGCTACATTTCCCCCTACTCTAAGCGGCACACAGCCTAGAAAAACTACTGGCCTGCAGGGTAAATCTGATGGAGGGACCCTGTCTTCAGCTGGGAAGGGACAGAATCATAGAATCATAGAATTGGAAGAGACCCCAGGGGCCATCCAGTCCAACCCCCTGCTATGCAGGAACACTCGTCAAAGCATTCCCAACGGATGGCCATCCAGCCTCTGATTAAAAACCTCCAAAGAAGGAGGAGACTCCACCAGACTCCCAGGCAGCAGATTCCACTGCTGGACAGCTCTGATGGTCAGGAAGTTCTTCCTGAGGTTCAAGTGGAATCTCCTTTCCTGCAGCTTGAATCCATTGCTCCTTGTCCTAGTCTCTGGAGCGGTAGAGAACAAGCCTGCTCCCTCCTCAACATGACATCATATATTTAAACATGGCTATCATGTCCCCTCTTAACCTTTCTTCTGCAGACTAAACATACCCAGCTCCCTCAGCTGCTCCTCAGAGGGTTTTATGGCTTCCAGACCCTTCACCATTTTGGTCGCCCTCCTCTGGACACGTTCCAGCTTGTCGACATCCTTCTTGAATTGAGGTGCCCAGAACTGGACACAGGATTCCAAACGAGGCCTAACCAATGCAGATCATGCCTTCCTGTCCACTAAAAGACCTCTGAATGCTTTCCTTTGCTGTAAAACACCTGCTGCTCTCTTTAATCCCCAATAAAGTCTGCTCTATGTCACTGGCTTTGTCTCAGTTCAGTCACACATGAGTCTATTTTAGTGTAGCAGGCGCAATCCAGCCCCAGCCCTGTGAGGTTGTCCTTACCTGGTGGAAGATGAGAGCCTGGCTGATGTAGCCCCAGCTGCTGCTGGGCGACAGGTAATGGAGGGCCACAAGGAGGATCACCATGAAAACCACACTGGCTGAAGCGTAGATGGGGCTGATCAGGAACACCATGATGACGCAGCCTGCGATGCCCAGCACACAGGTATGCCACGTAAAATACTGGAAGGTGGGCCTGCAGAAGGAACACAGGTGGTGGTATGTCAGGAAAGGTGGATCCAGGCAGGCTTTTGCAATTCTATCAGCAGACTTAGAAAACTCTTTCTCTTTCTATTCAACGAGGCACTAATGAGACCAACAGATCCTGGGTCTTGGGTCCCACGTTGAAAAGAAAGGAAGGATAAAAATAAAAATAAAATAAATAAAATAGAGATGGGAGTCCAGCCAAGTTTACAGGAAATCATCTTGGCTGTGTTTTAACCTGTGCTGTCCCAGAAGGCTCACAGCTGGTTAACAATGTTTAAAGACAATGAAGATGGAATACCATTACTGTTGCCCCAAAGGGGCCATTAAGGGAGTCCAATGCACTCATTTCCAACCACAAAACATTGGAGTAGATAATGAGTTCTAGGATTGCTTTTTCTAAGGCTGCTTCATGCATTTCAAAGCAGATGCATAGCAGTGCAGTGCAGATCTGTGCTTTTGAATAAAAATGTTTGCCATGCCTCAGAAAAAGAGAGAGGAGAGAGAGAGAGAACATATAATTACAGGCAGAAATTCAGCAGGTGTGGCTAACTTCAAGATAAAAATGCAGTGACAGAGAATGCTGCATCTCATGAGTTTCCACCTGTCACACATGACTATGGTATCTTCAGAGGTGCTGGGAGTGGGAAAAGCAGCCATCTGGGCTTGCGTCAGCTAAAGGTGGAGTCACTGACATCTGAAACCAGAGCCCAACTGTAAGCAGCCTGCTCTGCCGTACAGAGCTCCCCATTTCCTGAATCTTTGGTCCTAAGTCTCCAGAGCCAGACTCTATTGCAGGCTCAGGGATAACTAGCAAAATATCTATGCTGCAACACAGGTGGTCTTTGTAGCCTGTCCTTCCAACGGAGAGTCATAGAATCATAGAATCCTAGAGTTGGAAGAGACCCCAGGGGCCATTGAGTCCAACCCCCGGCTATGCAACAACACCTATCAAAGCATTCCCAACAGTTGGCCATCCAGCCTCTGCTTAAAAACCTCCAAAGAAGGAGACTCCACCACACTCCGAGGCAGCATATTCCACTACCGGGCAGCTCTCACCATCAGAAAGTTCTTCCAGAGGTTCAGATGGAATCTCCTTTCCTGCAGCTTGAATCCATTGCTCCTTCTCCTAGTCTCTGGAGCAGCAGAAAACAAGCCCGCTCCCTCCTCCACATGACATCCCTTCAAATATTTAAACATGGCTATCATGTCCCCTCTTTAACCTTCTCTTCTGCAGACTGAACATCCCCAGCTCCCTAAGCCGTTCCTCATAGGGCATGGCTTCCAGACCCTTCATCATTTTGGTCACCCTCCTCTGGACGCGCTCCAGCTTGTCGACATCCTTCTTGAACTGAGGTGCCCAGAACTGGACACAGAATTCCAAATGAGGCCTAACCAATGCAGAACAGAGTGGTACCATTACCTCCCTCGATCTAGACGCCATACTCCCGTTGATGCAACCAAGAATCACATTGCCTTTCTCGGCTGCCTCATCACGCTGCTGCCTCATGTTCAGCTTGTGATCTACCAAGACTCCTAGATCCCTTTCACAGGTACTGCTATCCAGCCACACATTCCCCCATCCTATATTTGTGCGTTCCATTTCTTCTGCCTAAGTGTAGGACTTTAGTCTGGCTCTAAGGCTCCAGAGCCAGGAGTTCAGGAAGCAGATGGGTCTATGCAGCAGCCTGCTGGCAGTACTGCAGGACACTCTTTTGACTTCTTCTTGGTGGGGAGGCTGTCATCTCTTCTTTCTCCTCCCTGCACAAGAGGGAAGTTTGTTGGGGTAACTGGCGGGCTACTGGATGGGGACAAGGCTGTGCCACATGGATGTTCTGCAATGAGGCAGAAAGAACAAGCAGAGGAAAGAGTGATAGTCTCCCCACCCCGTGATCAGCAGGAGGTACCTTCCAAGACCCCCTGCGGACGGCTGAAACTGTGTATAGTACCAAACCTTACAGTAATGGATAGTATGATAGCCATATCTAAATACCTGAAGGGATGCATCTTTCTATGGTCCCTGAGAAGCCAGGGAGCTATTTCCACGGATGCCAGAGCTGTCTCTGTAGCAGTGTTGGCAGAAGGCGGTTAAAGTGGGGGGGTGGAGAGGTAGGAAGGAGTGGGGGGCAGGATTCAGAGCAGACTGCGTGGGTCCCATTGCCTGAACGTTGAGGAACAGACTGGTGCAGAGAGTGGCTGGGAGGAAGTTGCGCCCATGAGGGAAGAAGGAAGTGTCTGACCATAGGGATTCTGGCCAGTTCCACACTAGCCTGTTCTAGCGCAATGATTCCACTTTCAACATCCTCTGGAATCCTGGGGTTTGCAGTTTCGGGAGGGGCCGGCCGGCCCCTCCCGAAACTGCAAACCCCAGGATTCCAGAGGATGTTGAAAGTGGAATCATTGCGCTAGAACAGGCTAGTGTGGAAATGGCCTCTGTCTGGAAATGTTGTGGGTTTTACAGGGTCGGACCCCTCGCTGCCCCCTATGGTATTTTAAAAGCCTCCCTCTCGCTTCCGGTATGCTCCAGGTATGTGCGAAGCAATTTTCCACTTAATATTTTCTGGCCGCAGTTGAAGCCAGGGAAGACAAAACTGCAAATAAGCCGGGTGGGGTGGGGTGGATTACTTGTGTACTTGAACATCTCCCAGAAAAATGAAACCTTGGTATTTAAAATATTTTAAAAATATAAATTTCATTTCAATTCTCATTCCCCCCCCAATACACACACACACCACTATCAACTGTGTGTGTGTGTGTGTGTGTGTGTGTGTGAAAACTAAAAGATTAAAACTGTAACACAATACAAAAACCCAAAACGAAGTGCAGACTTCTACGACATAGAATCAGAAACTCAGAAAATGAACCCCTGGCCCAGCCGCCGTTGCCCAACTGATTTAAATAGCGTCCCTGCCCTATTCTGGGTGGATCTGCGCTACAATACATTTTCAAACTGGAAGTTATACAACCCCCACCCCAATTGTGCCATTTATATATGAGATTATGTACCATTTTTATTCTAAAGTACACAAATGCTTTAATATGATGTTCCATCCCTCACTCCTCAGATCTGAATAAGCCTCATTCACGTAATGGCACTAAAATGTTCCAGATTTCTATTGATCAGCTACTTATGTACTAATTAAGAATGATGGGATGGAGAAGCCCAGGTTCAAATCTTTACTCAGTCCTGAGACATACAAAGCATTTTACTGTCTTTCTAATTTCCCCTAAAAGCTGTTGGAGGACTAGAATATAGTCAACACCTGAAGCAGGGCTTGGAAACATTATTTTGTTGGATAACACCACCCAGTTCATGCTGGCTGGGGATTCTGGTAGTTGTTGTCCAACAAGGTAGCAGTCTAAGCTGTAAGGTAAATTTCAGGAAAGGACAGAATATCAACACCGCATTTTTTTTTAAAAGTGTAGTTTGTTTGGGGTTTATCCCCAAAGTTGTTAATTTGACAAAGGACCTCAAATCTCTTTTTTGTGATGAAGGCCATTGCTGCACGACAACGCTCTTCCACGTCGTCGCGCTGAAATTCCAGGTCCAGAAGGGAGCATGTCAGCAACGCTCCCCTCCGCACCTGCTCACTCCCTGTGGAAGGGAGCACGACGGTCCTGCCTCTTCCTTCCACAGCACCGTCGGGCACTTGCCGCTGCTGCTCCGGGGCAGGACGCATCGCAACTGCACTTCCGCACAACGGGAAGCATGGGAGCACCACGCGATCGGAGGTGCAAACATTTTTCTGTTTTGCAAATACCTCGCGAGTGCGACGCTTCGCAACGGGACGGCAGCGGGACCGCGATGATATCCTGCGGGAGCACGACCTGCCAACTGCTGCCATCCTGTCGCAGAGGTGGCACTGAAACGTTGTGCGGAAAGGGCTGAAAAGAACCTGCAGTTAGCCCTTCCCGTGAGACCTGCCGGCATTCGTCTGGGAAAGTGTTTGGATTATTTTGAAATGCCTGGTTTGATTTTTTAATTTCTGCTCGCAGTAGGGAGGAAGGTAGAAGGGAAAGAATACGCTAAAGGGCCCTTCAACGCCTTAGGGATTGCTGTGAGGGTGTTGGATGCCATCCAGCCCATGTGCTTATTCAGAGGCAGAGCTTACGGAGCTGGTTACATTTACCATGGAGAAGAGAAGTTTAAGAGGTGATATGACAGCAATGTGTAAATATTTGAAAGGATGTCATGTGGACGATGGAGCAAGCTTGTTTTCTGCTGGTCCAGAGACTAGGACATGGAGCAATGGCTTCACACTACAGGAAAAGAGATTCCACCTAAACACTAGGAGGAACTTCCCAACTGTAAGAGCAGTTTGACAGTGAAACATACTGCCAGGCAGTGTGGTAGTGTCTCCTTCTTTGAAGGTTTTTAAACAAAGGCTGGGCGGTCATCTGTCAGGAGGGCTTTGATGGTTTATTCCTGCATGGCGGAAGGGAGTTGGACTTGATGGCTCTTGGGATCTCACTGAACTCTAGTATTTGATGTTTCTACGTGAGGGATCGGCTAGCTGGGATATAAGTGAAGGGCCTTCCTCATACGATTTAATTCAATCGTTCTCGTCTAACTTGCGGTCTTATCTGCATTGCTTAGGAAATTTTCCTTTCTCTCTCTCTCTCTTTTTTTTAAAGGCCTAGCATACTAATCACTTCACCAGCTATTCCCCTGTTTTCCACACCATTTGTGCATAACTGAACCCACAAACAACAGGGTTGCAACCGGGGGGAAGAGAGGGACGATGCAGAGCGGGGAGCAGCGCGCCTTCTATTGTCGCTGCTGCTGTTCGCTTGGAGGAGAGAAAAGGCGAGGGATGAAAACGCAAATTATGGTTAAGTGTGCAATCGATGTGTATAAAACGCGGCTCTCTCCCGGGGCCTGGCAGCAGGCCGGAGCACACACTGCAGCCTCTCTCGAGTGCACCGATACGAACCCTCACGCACTGCCTAACAGCGTAGCTGCGAAGCGTGGTTTTTTTTCCTTCTCCCCAAAAGCACCAGAGAGGTTAAATGGAGGGCAAAGGAAGGGGTGGTACAGTGGGTCTGGGTCTGGTTGGCTCAGCTACCCGACGCTCTCACAGTGACTTAGCTCAAGACTTCCCATGAGCTAAGCTAGGATGGCAAGAATCACAGTTGGGTGACACCATGATTAGCGTGACTAAGACCCTTTCCGCACTGGACTGCTATAGCGCTATTATTCCACTTGCAACGTCCTATGGAATCCTGGGGTTTGCAGTTTCGGGAGGGGCCGTCCGGCCCCTCCCGAAACTGCAAACCCCAGGATTCCATAGGACGTTGCAAGTGGAATAATAGCGCTATAGCAGCCCAGTGCGGAAATGACCTAAAATTCAGTGATGTAGACTCAAGTCAACTGATTCGGACTCAAGTTGGGCTTCAGTCACTTCAATCACTCAACTCGGACTCGACTCGGCCATAAACGATGCACTGACTCAACTCGACTCGAGACTTGTATATTTTTATGACTGACTTGCTGCCCTTGGTGCAGTAACATAACACATTCATCCAGAAACCTTACAACTTTGAACAATGCTCCCACCTCTTTTTTCCTACTGATCATATGACAATCTGTCTCAAGCCCAAAGTGTGGGTGCATTTCTCAGAGGGGAACAGCAAATGCGTTAGTCAGTGGGCTTGAGGTCTCCTCAGCAGCCTGTCCCTGCTGCGTATCGGAGGAGCCTTCTAAAACTTTTCCTACGAGCGGAAGACAAGACTCGCCCTCAGAGTGCCGGGTGCGTTTCTCAGAGGGGAGCAGCAGCTGTGTCAGGCAACGGGCTTGAGGAAGAAGGATCCTTCTTCTAAAGCTTTTGAATCTGCAGTAATGGGGAGTAAGAGAGGATCCTATTCCCCACTTCTGAAAAATCCTCCAAGTTTTGGAAATAGGAAGTAAGAAGGATCCTATTCCCACTTCTGAAGCTGCAGACTCTTTGATGCCCATTGGCACAAAGGCCTCCAGCTTTGGGAAGGGGGAGTAAGGAGGATCCTATTCTCCACTTCTGAAGCTGTAGATGGCAAAATCACAAATGCGGGGGGCCAACTCTCTTAAACGGTTAAAACCGACTTTATTTGACTCTGTCCAGAAATTCTGGAATATAGGTTGGGGTATAAAGTGGGCTCCCACACTTGAGAGTTCACTGGAAACTATCTTCAAAGACTTGAAACTTGACTTGAGTCTTGGAGTAAAAGGCTTAAATATATCACCGCTAAATTCAAAAGAGGCAAGCTGAGGAGTTGTTTGGGTGGCCCGTTTACACTAGACAATTCGTGGTGCACTAATTTCACTTCTGATTGCTGGTAGAATCCTGGAATTTGCAGTTTAGAGAGGAGCATTTAGAACTCTCTTCCAGAGAGCAATGGTGCTTTGTCAAACCCAAGATTCCACAAGATTCAGTCGTGGTGGTTAAAGTGGAATTATAGTGCTATAATTGCAGTAGGGAGAGCCAGTGCGGTGTTTGAGTATTGGACTACAGCCCTGGAGACCAGAGTTTGATTCCCTGCTTGGCCATGGAAGCCTACTGGGTGACCTTGGGCACATTACACACACTCAGCCCCCAGAAAACCCCATAATAATTTCGCCTTCCATAAGTTGGAAATGACTTGAAGGCACACAACAACAACTAGTATGAAAGGGCTCCAGAACTCGTCCATCAGGCTAGAAACAGAAAAGTCCAAAAACCAGGACAAGAAGCTCAGAAGACTAAACTCCCAAGATGGAGAATAGCGAGAATCAGTTTTTGGGTGCAGGATAACCAGATACCAGGTCATAAATAGAGGAACTGAAGCCTCCATGGCCATTTCTTATCTTTGCAGACAAAAGGCCATCACTGCCTTTAAACAAAGCATGCGGCTCCTCTGCTTTCTAGAAGCAGAAGCACCAACTAATATGGCAATCTCAGTATTAAGAAAGTTGGAGGATACATTTAAATAGTAGGATCTGGGAGAAAATTAACTCACGGTTCTGTTGGCAGACTTCTCCCCTGAGGGAACCTTGTGTGGTGCCTAGTTTACTTTCTTTTTGAAGCCAGGTAAACTCCACTTTAAAATTTGACCAGGCGTTTCAGGTTTGACAGCTTTAATGGCTTGCTTTTCAATATCCCTGTCTGTGATTATATTTCATTTTAATGTTATGTAAACAGCTCAGTAAAAATGGTTGATGGGTGGTATATTATTTTTAAAAATACAATAAAATATGATAAAATGCAAAGACCAGAACTACCACAGTTAAAAGAATAGACAAGCATTCAGAGATATAAAACAGGGCCTTAAGATTCATCCAGGAGCGTTTGATCCGATCAGGCCTCTCAAGACACCAGGGGCACAGCCCACATCATTAAGGTCATGCTTGGAGTAGGGATGTATGACTCTGTCATGTTTAATTTCACTGAGATTTCCATTTTTTCCAATTCCAAGCTGACTCATGACTAGCTGTGTAATAAGGCACTAGATTCCAAGCCTGCATTGGATTTTCCAAGCCCCACGTAGATTTGGGTATGTACTTCTATGTGATTTTTGCAAAGTGGAGACACTTTTGTGCACTTTTTAAAAGTCTGCATTTTAATACGGGCTGTTTGTTTCAAATGTGAGCAATCTGTGGGGAGCAGGATTCAAACTGCATCACCATTTCAGAAATGTGTGTGTTTCTGACTGCAAACTGCATTGGCATCTAGACATGCGAACCGCAATTTGTCCTGTGCTGGCAGCCTACCAAGGCTTCCCAGCTGTCTAATAAGTCAGATAGCAGTAACAAGCAAACAGTGCTTGTTAAAGCAGCCCAGGTTCATAGCAAGCTTAGAGCAACCAAGACCAAGTTTACCAAGAGTCCAGGGAAAGAGTGTCTAAGAATAGAATCTATGGTCCAGGCAAAGGTCCAAGGTGCACAGAACATGAGCAAAGAATTTGGGAGTCAGTAAGGTTATCGCCATCAGTGGAATCAGTAGGTTCCAGAGGCTTTCTGCCTTCCTAACCTCTGGTTATATAGTCTTAGCTTCCTAACCAGCTGTGGCCTAACTAACAAGCTCTTCCTGTATAAACACTGCCACCTGCACTGGCTGCTATAAGTACTGTCCCTCTCATGTCTGTAGGGTGTGGCTACGGGGAAAGGTCATGACACAGTTTTGTATTAAAATGTAAATCCCACCAGTATCTCACCAGCCATTGGTCTAGAGTCCCTTTCGACACTAGTGAAAGAGGCCACTTCAGACGATGGGTCCTTCTTACTTGGAGGCTTTTAAAATGAGGTTAGATGACCATTTTTAAAGGTGTGCTTTAGCAGTAGGTTCCTTTCTGGCAGAGGTTTAGATTAGGTGCTCAATGGTGTCCCTTTCAACTCTGTAGGTGTAGGATGATCCACAGTTAGGTAACAGCTGCTACAGCCTAGGTCCACTTCTTGCCATTCGGTAGCTTTGGGAGTTATAAGGCTCTCAGGTGGGAGCCAAGGTGTGGGAACCATCAGATTACAGACCTCCAGTGTCAACCAAATTTGGTGAAAGAAATCTACACTAGAGAAGTTTTTCTGCCATTTTAAATCTACTGGGAGGGGTTCTTAAAATGAAAGAATGCATACAGGCATCATGTGCCTCTCATGCAGCTGTTATGAGGCACAGGTGAAATTCTACTGGAAGGGGAAGGATGGGTAAACCGTACTCCTTTTGCAGTTTTAAATACGTTGACATTAAGTATATATGTATGCATATCTTTATTTGAAATCCACTTTGCTTCCAATGTAGGATGCAAGGTAGCTTATAACATGAATTAGAAGATAATACAGCCAGAAATCAATCAATCTGCACAGTGTAGAGATTCCCAGGCCGTTTTACATAGGCGGTGTCAGAGCTGGACAAGCTCAAGAGCACTCGGTGACATATCCAACACACTGTTGATGCTTCTGTCATTGTTTTTCCTTGCCTGGCCTTCTAAGCACCAGCAAGTAGCTGGATGTACTCATGCTTTTCCCACAACCCTCTGGGGCAGCTCATCCCAACCCTGTGCTTTCCAGGTATGATGGATTACAAGCTTCCACAATCTCACTGCTAGTTCTGCTCAGAGAACTGCCGACAAAGTCAGGCATGATCTCACAAAGGATACAGCAGCCAGAATATTCTTAAATCTCAACCTGACCACGGTCTTGGAAGCATACCCAAATCCAAGCTGAGGGTAGAAGCAAGTGCCAGTTTCTAGGGCTAAGATAGGCCAGCTCAATCAGAAAGAACTGTTATGGTACCTCTCAAGCTGTGGAACTCCGTCTACCTGTGGCATGAATATTGGACTCCCTCAATGCATCAGAAGAACCAAACCGAAATCTATAAAAGTTCATGCTAAAATAAACCAGTTAGTCATAAAGGTGTTACAAGGCTCCTTTACTTCCATCTGCCTCCTCTTCTTTTTATTCAGAAACAAACCATCCTGTTCTGCAAAGCTCTACTGTCAGAGTCACCATTTTAATCCACGAGCTGCCTCGAGCGCACAGGCAGAACATGGCATATTTATTGTTGTTATGTGCCTTCAATTAGCAGTGATGGAGACTTAAGTCAACTGACTCGCACTCAAGTCAGACTCAAGTGACTTCAGTGACTCAACTTGGACCTGATTTGGAAATAAACAATGCATTGACTCGACTCTTGACTTGTGTATTTTTAGTGACTGACTTATTGCCTTTGGTTCAACAACATGGCACATTACAACTTTAGCACCTTACAACTTTGAACAATGCTTCTATCTCTTTTTGCCTACTGGTCACATGACAATCTTCTGAAATCCAAAGCTTGGCCCGTTTCTTGGATGGGAACAGCAAATGTGTTAGACTACAGACTTCAGGGGAGGTTGAGGTCTGCTCGGCAGCCTGTCCCCGCTGCATATCGGAGAAGCCTCCTAAAACTTTTCCTAAGAGCAGAAGGCAAGACTCACCCCCAAAGTGCAGAAAAGGGTTCTTCCTTCTAAAGCTTTTGAAGCTTCAAAAATAGGAAATAAGAAGGATTCTATTTCTCACTTCAGAAACTGGCTCCCAGACTTGACTTGAAAGTATCTTGCAAGGACTTGAGACTTGACTTCAAACTTGAAGGAACAAATTTGACTTGAGACATGGAGTGTACATCATTATCAAGTAGTTTCCAACTTACGGAGACCCTATTCGGGGTTTTCTCGGCAACATTTGATCAGAGAGGGTTTGCTCGCCTTCTCTGAGGCTGAGAGGGGATGACTTCTCCAAGGTCACCCACCGGGCTCCATGGCTGACTGGGGATTTGAATCCTGTTTCCAGAGTCATAGTCCAACACTCAAACCACTACATCACGGTAATTCTTAAATGACATATAAAGGTGGTTAAATAATACATCCCTCTCAGCAGGAGTAAGATGTGTAAGATGCAACAAGGCCAGAGAACAGTGGAGCCAAAACTCAGGTGACAAGAGCTTCTCCTGCTACTTCCAAGGGAAGATTTTCTAAAGTTGATATGGATCCTCTGAGCAACAGAGGGGCAATACAGTGAAAATAGCAGAAAAGAGCAGGGAAACCCTCAAATCATCAAGAACCCCACTGAAAATTTAAAAAGGGAGGGGTGAAAATATAGCCATAATCATAAGTGACGTCACTTCTGGTATGCCTTAATGTGATGGTGTGGCGCACTGTACAGTAAGAGAAAGAGTAGCAACGTATGGCCTGGTAAGCAGGATAGGAGTACTGACAAATTTACCATGGAGGTATTGGAAAAGAACTTTACCATGGGTAATTCAGACACAGAAACAGTTAAAGATTTCCTGTACTCTGGCTCAGTCAGTAACCAAAAGGGAGACTGAAGTCAAGAAATCAGAAGAAGACTAAGACTTGGAAAGGTAGCCATGAATGAACTAGATAAGATCTTCAAATGTGAAGACATGCTGTATCATTAATACCAAAGTCAAAATCACCCAGGCCATCATAATTCTGATTTCCGCATGTAGTTGTGAAAGCTGGATAGTGACGAAAGGTGAAAGGAAGAGATTCATCTCATTTGACATGTGGTGCTGGAGGAAAGTTGTAGGGATACGGTGGACCAGTAAAAAGATAAATGAATGAACAGGTCCTGGAGCAAATGAAGTCTGAACTCTCACTAGAAGTGAACATGACTAATCTGAAGCTGCCATATTTTGGAGATACCATGAGATGATGCAACTCGCTGGAAAGGATTAGAATGATTGGTAACGTGGAAGGCAGTAGGAAGAGAGGGAGAGAACACTGCAGATGAATTGACTCAATCAAAGAAGCCTCTTCCCTGAGTTTGCAAGACCCGAGCAGAGCAATTGTTGACCGGGACTCTGGGATGCCATAAGCTGAAATCAACTTGATGACAAATAGCAACAACACAAATCAGGGAACTCCTGAACCTTATTTGTATGTTTTCAGGAACAGAATTTTGTTGCTCTGCACTGGAAGAGAACCTCTTCTGTACATGCTTGAAGTTATGCTTTTCTTGAGATCGTATAAATCTTTTGCCTTTTACCTACCTGTTTTTAAAGGGACATGCCCAAAGCTGGAGGCGTGATTAAAAGAGGGGCTTACAAAGACAATGGTGCCTTTGAGAGGGATCTCTCCCCTTCCAGTTCTGGCTTGTATCTTCTTATATGTGAGGATGGAATGACTCTCAGCAGCATGGGTCTGGCATTCAAGAGTCCTGGCTGCTCATAATTGTGGAGAGATGCTTTAGGCTCCACATCCTCTGGCTTCACAGGACTAATCAATTCTAAAGTGGACGTTATCCACAACGGTGCTGAGTCCTCACCATTTCTCTTACCAAGAGAAGTGGAGAAGGAGAGGCGGGGGAGGTCTAGATTCAATTACATCTTTTAGGAACATTCAGCCCCTGGCAAGATGTGGTCTCATTTATAGAGAGTGTTAAATAACCATCTGGAACGATGAGAGCATCATGCAGGGTGATAAGGGGGAAAACTGCTGGCTGGTTAACACGGTGTAGGCGGATGAGGGAGACCCAAGAAGCTGCTCCTGCCAGCTGCCAATCACAGAGCACAAGGTTAAAAAAAAAATGCACTGGGATTTTACAGCCTGGGATACAGTTGATGGGGTGAGATAGGTCCTAGAACTCAACTGCTCTCACTGTAATATGCCATCCTTCAGGTGACCACAAGGGACAACATGCACTGTTATTCATGGATGTGGAACATGTGATTTGCATGTGGCTTCAAAACTTCCTTTGGGGCCCATCCAAACCTTTTGCCCCTCAAGTTTTAGGGGTAAAAAAAAAAAGACTCCCCCACAAATTTCCAAAACTCATGGCAAAAAGGCACTAAATTGAGTGGATGAGTTTTATTTGGCCTCCTCTGACCCCAGAAATTTCCCCCAAATGAAAAAGAAATAAGTAAACCTAAAGCAAAATTCCCAGAACTGGCCCACTGGCAGGTGGCACAGGGTAAAAACTGGACTCTACCCTCATCACATTTGCCTGTCCTTGTGATAAATGGACAGCTAGGCTAGCAGCTTTGCCTAGATACTATGGTTAGGAAGCTGCCTTATATCAGATCAAATTACTGGTCTACTTTCACTAGCAGCAGAAGTCTTTCCCATCACCGACTACCTGGCCATTTCATCGAACATGCTGCTGGGGACGGCTTTCTGCATGCAAATTGTCTAGCATGGAGCCAGGGCTCCACCTCAAATGCACTGGCAAGATTTTTTTTCCCCCTCTGATACAGACAAAATGGAGTACATTCTGAACACAGAACCTGGATGTCACTGGCTGCAATTTCCCTGAAGCCACTGGTCAGAAACCTCTCAGTTACTCCCATTATGCCAGCATCAGGCAGTTTTTGGAACTGAAAAATAACAGGGAGATGGAAGAGAAACCTGTCTCCACCACCAGAGAAAGCTGCCTTCCCAGCGCATGGGCAGCTTGGGAACTGACAGGGCAGCCCTCTGTCTTGATACAGACTGCTTTCTCTTCTGTTCCCCCTCCTTGGTCACGGCACCGGCAGCTGTTTCAAGCCTTGTCACGGTACCACTGTCTATCCCACTGCCAACATAGCCAGCAATTCCCTCGGTGTCTTGTGGCATTACTGACTTGTCCTGTGGCAGGGATGGGGACCCCATGGCCCTTGAAGTGGTGTTAGACCACAGCTCCCATCATCACTCATGACTGTCCGTGCTGGCTAATGGGACTTCTTGGTATTTCCGGATGTTCTGGTCCAACATTTCCCACTCCTGGATTTATGAGCTAGTTCTAAGGAATACTGAGATAATATGGGCGACACAATTTGAGATCCTCAGGGAATTGGAATGTGTATTCATTGTTTATTAAGCTTCCTGTCTTCTGGTTGACACTTTGGATGTGGAAATCCACCCCAATGTATCTTGGTTGCCCCTTTGTTCTGCTCCTCAGGACACAAAGGGATGGCCAGCTGGTGGGGACCTGTGGCAGGAGCAAAGGAAGAAGAGGATTCAAGCCTGCCAAAACCATCACACACTATTTGCAACTGTTTGCAGATGGAAGTGTACCACTACAACTTCCACTTGAACCCATGTGTTCTCTATGAGGAAGACGTTTTACTCCCCTAAAACCCAGAAGTCTCCTAAAATCCAGAGACCTCTGAGTTTTAGGGGATGGGAGTCTGATCTTTCAGGCATCATCATTCTTTTCCTCACTGGAGAAAACAGAACCAATTCCCACCTTACAGCCCAACCTAGGCCATTTCTGCACTACACTGTTATAGTGCTATTACTCCACTTTCAACATCCACTGGAATTCTGGGGTTTTTAGTTTACTGAGGCCAACGGTGTCCCTCCCTCAACTGCAAACCCCAGGATGTCATAAGGTATTGAAAGTGGAAAAATAGCACTGTAACAGCTTAGTGCGGAAATGGCCGATTTCTAGGGTTGCATTTATACTGTGATATGGAAGGAATGGGGGGGGGGAGGGGGCAGTGTTGGATTCTGAATGCAGCTGCCTAAAACTACTTTTTCCTTTTCTCTTTCTCTCTTTTAAAAATGGAATTTCTAGCCCTTATTGCTACAAAGTTTGCAAGTATGTTGGAAACACTTTTGCTGCATTTTGAAAAAGGGAGAGAGAATAAGATTTACCGCAGTGGCGTGGAACTCCAGCGTTCGGCATACCTGATTGCTCTTTCATGACTAGCAAAACAACAATAAAATTTATGGGGGGAAAAGTAACACAAAAAATAAATTACGCAAAATTACACTCATGTATGAATTATGCAAGCTTAACAAGCTGGAGCTTTTGTTGGCACAGAATTTGGACTGCATGGGTGCAGCATTTTAATCCTAACTCCTCTTCCCCCACCCCTGGTAAAAACCAAGAAAGCTATATTCTATTCAATCCACTTTTGGAGCCGACACAGCCTGTGCCTAGAAGTAAATTCACTCCTCTTTCTCCTCCTCAGGCATCAAAATCCTAACTCCTCCAGCCCTTCTCTCCTCACTGGTCACAGGGGCTTGCCAACTGGTTAATTATCAATTAGCATCCACTTAGAAATCAGCACTTGTACAGTCCAGTCTGGGGACTGGCGGAGAAATGTACAGACAAGGAGCACTCAAGAGTTCCATTTCTCTAGTTCTGAGGCTGTTTTCACACAGCATTTCCTGAATTTTTGCCACCTTTGGAATGCAAATGTAGATTTTTGTTTTATCCTGGCTAGATGGCACCTGGGTTGTTTTGCTATATGTTCCTCAAAGGCCCCTCCCTAAACTGCAAACCCCAGGATTCCATGGGATGTTGAAAGTGGAATAATAGTGCTATAACAGTCTAGTGTGGAAATGGCCATAGTATGAATCTTTACAGACTGGATGCTCTCACATTTCAGAGTTCAATCTCTGGTACAGAAAGGGTATGTTAACATCAACCTGTATGATGGGCCGGCAATATGGTGCCTTTGGGTTGTGACTGTGCACTCTCAAGTCACTTCTGATTTGTGGCAACTCTGAGGTGAACCTATCATGGGGTTTTCTTGGCAAGATATGTTCAGAGAGAGTTTGCCATTGCCTTCTTCTGAGGCTGAGAGGGTTGACTCACCCAAGGTCCCAGTGCGCATCCATGGGCGAGTGGGAGTCTGCATCCTGTTCTAATGGAGTCTTAGTCCAAAACTCAAGAAAGGGTACTGGCTATGCTTGCAACAGACAGATCCCTGAAGAATTTGATATGTAATATGAGGCCATTTTGCTATGTAACAAATGGTTGGGAATCAGTCTGTTGTGAGCATGGTTGGTGCCAACTCTTGCTTCTCTCAACAGATCAAAAAAACATGGGCTTTGGGAATGCTCTGCCCCAAGACAAAAGCCTAGTTAACATAAATGTTAACATAAGTCATCAACGACTTGGATGAAGGAATTGAGGGCATGCTCATCAAATTTGCAGATGACACCAAATTGGGAGGGGTTGCTAACACAGCAGAGGACAGGATCAAAATTCAAAATGACCTGGACAGATTGGAAAGCTGGGCCAAGGCTAACAAAATGAAATTCAACAGAGAGAAATGTAAGGTCCTACACTTAGGTAGAAAAAATGGAATACAGAAATATAGGATGGGGGGCACGTGGCTGGATAGCAGTATGTGTGAAAGGGATTTAGGAGTCTTAATAGACTACAAGCTGAACATGAGTCGGCAGTGTGATGCGGCAGCCAAGAAAGCCAATGCAATAGGAGTATGGTGTCTAGATCGAGGGAGGTACCGGTACCACTCTACTCTGCTTTGGTTAGACCTCATCTTGAATACTGTGTCCAGTTCTGGGCACCCCAATTCGAGAAGGACATGCTCAGGCTGGAACAGGTCCAGAGGAGGGCGACCAAAATGGTGAGGGGCCTGGAAGCCAGGAAGCCCTAAGAGGATAGACTTAGAGAGCTGGGTATGTTCAGTCTGCAGAACAGAAGGTTAAGAGGGGACATGATAGCCATGTTTAAATATTTGAAGGGATGCCATGTAGAGGAGGGAGAGGGCTTGTTTTCTGCCGCTCCAGAGACCAGCACAAGGAGCAATGGATTCAAGCTGCAGGAAAGGAGGTTCCACTTGAACCTCAGGAAGAACTTCCTGACAGTCAGGGCTGTCCGGTAGTGTAATCTGCTGCCTCGGCGTGTGGTGGAGTCTCCTTCCTTGGAGGTTTTTAAGCAGAGGCTGGATGGCCATCTGTCGGGAGTGCTTTGAGGGTATTCCTACATGGTAGGGGGTTGGACTGGATGGCCCATGTGGTCTCTTCCAACTCTACATTTCTATAATTCTATGATTCTATGATAAATGGGTTCCAGGGCCCAGCAAATTTGTACCTGTTCTCTCCCTCTGCCCACCTACATCAGCCCTGCCTCTCCTGCTCTGTCCCATGGCTAGTTTTAACTTTAAAAACCAATCCAGAGATCTGAAACTCTTGCCAATTTAGTTTAGTCCTTATTACCATGACTGAAAATGCCCACGGATAACAAGTTGGGTCAAAGACAGCAGAAAAAGAACGGCTCCAATCTACACTTCAAACAGGACAGGTGCAATCTCTCTGCAATGGGAGAGTCCCAGAGCTCATTTAAGAACATAGAATACACAGAGGAGAAAGGCACAACAAGCATGGAGGCCTTTACAAAACAATTTCCCCTATTCTCCTGGAAGCAAACTCCATTTAAATATTTTATCAAAAGCTTAGTCCCCAATTCCAGCTGCCTTGCCCCAACGCCACACAGGTCTTTGATGCCAATAAAGCATTCTTCCCCCTGTGGCAAATCCAATGAGCTAACTCCTGACTCATGTTTCATCTTTTCCAGGCACAGCATTGTTCAGAAGCCTAGCTTGCACATGCTATGGAAGTGCCAGACTTTCACCCCTATCCTCAACAAAGTGGAAGGATGACCAGGTTGTCTACCTGTAACTGTAGTTCTTCGAGTGGTTATCTGTAAATTCACACATATGACTCATTATGCACCTGTGTGGAGATCTTCGGAAGCTCCTAGAGCTGGGTTTTGGCAGTAACCCTGCCCCATCCCCCATCCCCCATCCCCAAGTCATGTATTTCCACCAAAACTCAGTTTCAAATCCGCCATCAGGAGATCTGGAGAAAGGGACAGCCTGAAGGAAACTGCGTTGTGTGAGTTCACAGATGACGACTCAAAGAATCACAACAACAGGTAGGCAATGTGTTCTTTGTCTTCATGGTCTCTGTTACCCATACATTTGGGAGAACAGCAAGCTAAACTCACTAGGTCATATGAAGTAGGTCATATGAAGTAGGTCATATGAAGAACAAAACAGCACCTATCATATGTGGTACTGGCTTGGGAACAAGCATCCAGTCTGTGATGAGATGGCAACATCAACAGTTATGACCACACAGCTGCTTGGCAGAGTGTTGGGAGAGGAATCCCTCTGAGATTCGCCAATGAGTGATTGCCATCCGAGAAGAGTAAGCTTTGACTACTTGTGGACAGGGTTTCCC
This sequence comes from Cyclura pinguis, assembly GCA_030412105.1. Lineage (NCBI taxonomy): Eukaryota > Metazoa > Chordata > Lepidosauria > Squamata > Iguanidae > Cyclura > Cyclura pinguis. Next base: position 7,238,269 of record CM059601.1, read on the forward strand.
AGTGTCAGGGTCAGAGACCCAGGTAGCGAGACAGCCCAGAGAAGGGAGTGGGAGAGCTAGCAGAGTCCTGTTGGGAGGAGTCAAGGAAGCACTTACTCAAGGGAAGTCCATTTACCTAAGCCAGAGCAACAAGCAAAAGCTGTAGTCAGAGTTCCAAAATCCAGGGGTCTGGAGCCAAGAGATCAATCCAAGGTATCAGGTGCTGGAAGCAAGGAACAGGCAAGGAGAGGACTTGTAGAAAGTTTGCCACAAGCAAAGGAAAGCTTCCAGGCAGGCAGTTATATAGCCCAAGACACAGGTGTGGCTAGTCACTGCTTCTTGAACTTAATCAAGGAAGCCTCCCTTCGCTCAGCAATTTTAAGTCTCCGCCTTGTTTGTGGGCTGATTGACACAGGCTCCAAAGCATCTTCAGAATCGGATCCCTGTTGCCCTAAAGGAGCAGGCAGAGGGACGTCCGCACCTGCTTGGTCCATGGCAGCAGGGGGAGCTCTTGAGCTGCAGCACTCATCTCCAGCCAGAGCCACAGGGACCAACAGCTGCTGCTCGTCATCAGCAGCTCTGACAGGGGCTTCAGTTATCACACCCAGCAAGGATGTAGGCAAGGTGGATAGTGTTCACCATACTTTCTCAGTGAGAAAGACACTGAGACAAGATCATCTTCCCTTTCCTGTGCATGCCACAAGTAACAGACTTGAGATCTCCTCAATTACTTTATCTGAGATACACAGAACAAGAGGGCCCGCCTAATGTCTAAGGTGTGAAGAGTGTGTGCTCAAGACAGGAAGATGGGGATTGCATGAACGCTGGAAGCACCAGCAGCTGGTTAAGAAGGAAGGAAAGAGATGTCTATGGAGATGACCATCTTGTCCATATGAAAGGACAAATAAGGTGGGTCTATTCTGAGCACTGCTAATTCATTTCCCCTATGGGCAGAGGTGATGGCAACAAGGAATGCTGCCTTCCAGCAGAACAGGTGAAGATCATAGGATGCTGTCGGCTCAAAAGGGCATATCATAAGTTTAGCAAGGACCACTAACAGGTTCCATGTAACCAGAAGTCCACGACAAGGTGGATGAAAGTGTATGTAGCCCTTCAAGAAAACCTTTACCTTTCAGCATGCCTACCAAGAGGGAGCATCCTGCAGGTGGAGCGAGTAGAGATGGCCAGCATCTTCAGAGAAAAGTAGGAGAAGTCTTTAGCATAAAAAAACAAAGCATGTATTTGAGTGAGAAGTTGTTCAACGCAACGCAGACTGTAGAAAGGACAGAAAGGAGGCCCACTTGGCCTCACAGAAGCACTGCTTGCATGCTGTAGATTTCACAAGTTGGATATCATCTGATAGGTCTGACATGGGTAAGCCTCCATGTGGTTAGCCTGAGGCATAAGGGTAGAGAATTCCACCATGCCACATGAAGAGGAGATCTGAGCAGTCTAGAAAGCAACTCCTTGAGATGGTCGAAAGCCACTGACCATCTCAAGGAGTCTGGAGAACCACTGCTGGTGTGGTAACTATGGGGTGATGAGCATAACATCTCCATTATCAGTCTTGGTCTTCATGATGACCCTCAGGAGAAGCAGAAATGGGGGAAGGCATACAGCAGAGAACTGTCCTCTGAGAAAAGCAATGTACCTCTTAGAGAGCCCAAGCTTTGTGGCACCTGCTGAAGAATGGAGTGCACTGGGCCTTTGCTGGGGACACAAAGAGGTCTATTTTGGGTGCCCCCCAGGAACAGAAAAGGTGATGGAGGAGGGCTGAGTCCATCATTCAGTCATGGGAGGATGGGGGCATTCTATTGCCATCATCAGCAAGGACATTATTGACATCTGGGAGAGAAACTGCCAGAAGGAATATACCTCTGAATATGTATCAATCCTAGATCCAGAGAGTGAGCTAAAGGAGGGCACACAAATGCATACCTCCCTGCTTATTGAGGTAAAAGGCTACCATTGTGTTGTCTGTAGCCACCTGGATGGTCCTGCGTCGAAGTGGTCTATGGAACACACGAAACGCTTTCCACACTGCAAGCAGTTCAACGATGCTGACAGATACAACTTCTTCATTTTGGACCACCAGCCAGTGACCATCAATTCCAGGGTTTGAGCACCCCCACCCACCATGGATGAACGTTTGAGCACCCCCACCCACCATGGATGAACCCGTAATGAAGACCACAGAAGGTGGAGGGCGACCAAGAGGTATTCCTCTCATGGTAGGTCAGTTCCATGGTACCTCTCATAGAGAGGTAGATTCACCAGTGGAGGGTGCGAAAGAACATGCTTGGGTTGTGCTGCTCAGGATCAAAGTGACCAATAAGCCACTTTTGAAGAGACCTCATCCAGAATCGGGCAAAGGTAACGACCATGGTAGCTGCTGACATGAGACTCAGTAGAACCTGAATAGATCTGGCCTTTGGAATACTGGAACAATCCCTGTTCATCAAAAGGAAGGTCTTCAGTGGTTGACCTTGCCCTATGAGACCTGCAAGGTCTAACCAGGCATGCCTACACAGAGTGATGGCATTAGCCATGGCCTTTGCACTACAGTCCACCACTTGCTTCTCTGTGGTAATCTGCTGAGCTGCCAATTTAGGGGCTTCAAAGTGGAAAAGCACAGCTGCCGCCTTCTCATCACCCAAGAAGTGCTTCATTAGGGGGCCAACCTTTTTCCAGAGGAACTGTTGATAGGCCTCCATACAGTCGTGGTAATTTGTTATTCTGATGGACAGAGCTGCTACAGGATATGTCGAACGGTCGATGGCATCAGTCTGACACCCCTACTTATTGGCCTGAGAAGCACGGGCCTTCTTGGAAGTTACAGCTTTCAGGAATTGAACTGAATTATAGCATTCCCTGTCCTTGGTGCTGAAGACTGGCTTTCCCCATATGCTGTTTCCTTTGGTGGCCTGAAAAGCAGACTAGCTTGCTTTTTTTGGGTAAGAAGCCTCGTCCTTGAAAATAGTAAGTTAAGAAACACATGCTGTGGCACCTCAGATTAAAACTAAGGGGCTCAAATTACAACAAAAAGGAGCTGAGTGTGGTTAGCTTTGAGGAAGAAAGGTGATATGACAGTCGTCTTTAAACATCTGAAGACCTGTCACGTAGAAGATGGAGGAGACTGCTTTTTGCTCCTTTAAAGGATTTGAATTGCATGAAAGGAGATTCTGACTAAACATCAGGAAGAACTTCTTGACCGTAAAAGCTGTTTAACAGTGGAAGGTACTGCCATGGAAACCACTGGACTCTGCTTCACTGAAGGTTTTAAAGCAGAGGTTAGATGGCCATTTGTCAGAGATGTTTAGCTGTGGATTCTTGCATGTCCTGGTGTACCTTCAAACTCTACAGTTTTAAGAAGTTCAGCCAGAACAAAATGTTTCAGAATGGAACAAACCTACTCAAAAAAGTGATGTGTTCTCCTACATCAGAGGTTTTCAAGAGAAGTCTTGGGAAGGGAGGATATTTGTCAGGGATATGGTGGTAGGGCATTTTTTTTTTTAGTGCCCGGGAATTGGACAAAATGACTTCTGAGGTCCTTCATGATTCTTACGGTTCAAATGCAGAGTGTGACATCAACTGCTGTACTAAATAGCCTATATTATTAAATGTGTGAGATCCAATAACTGCAGTTTTTTTCTCTAGTCCCTGTGTGATGAGGCAGTCTGTCACTCCTGAGTGCTTGTTTATAAGATCATGGAAGATTCTGTGTATTTGTTGATTCAGGGTTCTCATTCTAAAGTAACAGCTGCTTTACGGAAATTGCTTGGTATTTTAGTCTACCATACTATCTTGAATCATTCATGGGTTACTGCAGCACCCCCTCCTCCCCTTCTTTGCAAGAAACTGTTGTTCCTCACCTTAAACAAGCACCCCATCAATGGCTACACACGACCACTTGCCTGTGTGCATGACCAGTTGTGCATCCAACCTACTTACACACAGAGAGAAACACAAGTACTGAAGCTAAGCATTCTTTAAAAAAAACAAAAAGGAAGCAAGTTTCTAGACCTCAAGGCTAAAAAGGTAGACACGCAGACCATCTCAAAATCCTGTATGACTCCCTTTAGCACTTGGCACATGAAGCCTGCCCTGTGGCTAGTAGATGCAGAGCAAGCAATGTAGGACGTACAGTCCTCCCTCCACATTTGCGGGTTTCATAGAATCATAGAGTTGGAAGAGACCCCCGGGGCCATCCAGTCCAACCCCCTGCTATGCAGGAACACCCATCAAAGCATTCCCAATGGATGGCCATCCAGCCTCTGATTAAAAACCTCCAAAGAAGGAGACTCCAACACACTCCGAGGCAGCAGATTCCACTGCCAGACAGCTCTGACCGTCAGGAAGTTCTTCCTGAGGTTTAGGTGGAATCTTCTTTCCTGCAGCTTGAATCCATTGCTCCTTGTCCTAGTCTCTGGAGCGGTAGAGAACAAGCCTGCTCCCTCCTCAACATGACATCAAATATTTAAACATGGCTATCATGTCCCCTCTTAACTTTCTTTTCTGCAGACTAAACATACCCAACTCCCTAAGGTGGTCTTCATAGGGCATGACTTTCACACCCTTCACCATTTTGGTCGCCCTCCTCTGGACGCGCTCCAGGTTCTTGACATCCTTCTTGAACTGAGGTGCCCAGAACTGGACAAAGTATTCCAAATGAGGCCTAACCAATGCAGAACAGAGTGGTACCATTACCTCCGTCAAGGTTTCATTTTCATGATTTTTTTATTCATGAGGTACGTGCGTGCCTCCCTTTTTCTTCCTCCCATTGTCTTGTGTTTTGCCAGGCATGGAGAAGGCAGGAAAGTTCAGCCAGGCAAAAGGAGAGGGAATGGTGGGAGGCATGTGCACGCCTTTCTCCTCCCCTCCGGAGCTCCCCTCTCCCATTCCCTCGCCTTTGGCCCTGGCGCAGAGAAGGCAGGCTCATGCACCAGGCAAAAGGCAAGAAAATGAGAGGGGGATCATGGGGGGTGGAGTTATTTGCAATTTTCCCACTTTCGTGAGGGTTCTTCACCCTAACCCTCATGAAAGTGGAGGGGCCACTGTACTTCTTTAGCTTGCACCACAAATCAAGTTCATGCAGAAATCAAGTTTTTCTTTGTAGACTTTAGGCACAAGTATTCCTTGGCGATCAGGCCTTCCTGCTCCTGCTACCACACATTCACCTGCAAAACCGTTCTATGGCCTGGCGGGGTACTGGTGTACCGTCAAGGCGCAGCTATCCCCACGGTTCTGCAACGGTGCAAATACAGCGTCAAGTAGAAGCACTGGTAGCTTCTGGTCACGAAGCTCCTTTGGCAATCCGACAGCCAGCCAGCTGACTCAGCCTGCTGTCCTAGATGCAGAGATACACAGGGCCGTCTCTGCCTGTTTCCTGCTTCAGCCGGCTTTCAGAGCAGTATATCAAGGCCCTTCTTTGTGATTTACAGAGCGTGGCTACAATATAATCACAACTCTGCAACAATGTACCGAACAGATTTACTTCTCCTGAGCAAATATGTCTCCGAGTAATTCATTACCCAACGGGACGCCAGCTCACAACTCATCATCAATCTAATAACCAATAGGGACGGACCTCACAACTCATCTCCAATTCCCTGTCCAACAGGACCAGAGCTCGCAACTTTATCATCTGCACGCCGTCCAATGGGAGAAATGCATCTCGCTCCACACTGATCCGATATCCAATGAAGAGGCCGGCTCGAGACCCGCCGCCCAAAGGGGACCCACGCTTGCAATTCGCCATTAAGTGATGCGCTTTGGGTTTATGGTAGGCGAGATTTACGGCTTATAAACAAGTTATTATCCGACACGTTTCAGCTCATTGAAAAACAGAACTACTGGTCGTAAACAATTCATTATCCACCATGTTGCCAATATACAGGCAGGCCAGAGCCGTCATGAATCAGATAACGCCAAGTGAGATCAGCAAGGTGGAGGGCTATCGGGAAGGATCTCAGAAAAGGAGGACCCCAATGCAAGGGGAATATCCCCCACCCTCTGCTTTCTCACAACAGGCTTTTCTCGCCCCTTTTCCCCCCAAACCAGCCTGGAACTGGAACCCCTCAAGGCTGTTTTAGAGACACCTCCAGACTCCGCAGACTGCCGTTTCTTTTTCCTAAGAAAAGCATAAATTTGTCTCCTGCAATCCTCTGGGAATGGCAATTCACCATTTAAATTGGTTGCAGCCTCTTGCACTCTTTTAATACATACAGAGAGATGGGGAGAGAGAAGGAGAGAGACAGAGACAGAAAGAGCCTGACTATCCCTTACTCAAAATGCTTGGGATCAGAAGTGTTCTGTATTTTGGATTTTTTTAGGATTCTGGAATACAGCACTGCTTTGGAATTGCCTTGTGTCTTGTTTGTTCACAAGCTGTGTTGTGTATGAGACGCAAGGTTGGAGAGAGACCGAGGATCTATGAAACAGCGGGAATCCAAAGGTAGTGTTTGGCATGAATCCATGCTTCCTGCCATTTCACAATCTCTCTCTTTTTTCCACCAGCCGCCCACTTCTGCCTTTGTGGCGGTGGCTGTGATGCTCCTCAGATCTGACTGGCAAATGAGCAGGAGTGCCTCAGCCACCTCCTCAAAGGCAGAAGCGGGTGGCAAAAAGAGAGAGACTGAGGATCTGAGAGGCAAATGACCAGGAGTGCTGCAGTTGCCACCTCAAAGGCAGAAGCAGGCAACTAGCAGCAAAAAGTTTTGGGCTTTATAGAGTTGTTCACATTTCTGGATATGGAATATATCTATTTTCCAAAACCAATAGACTACCAGCTACCGGTTGAGCAATTTTTGCCAGTCAGTGTGGTCCCTGGAAGGTAGTGGGGCAGAAAATTGGTCCCTAGACCCACAGCAGATGCCCATCCTTTCTCTGACCTCTCTGTCTTCCTTACAGTCTTCACCATGTCCCCGTAAGTGCTTGAGGTCTCAGCCCCAAAACATGTGAAACAGAATACAGGACATGAACATGAGTTCATGAGCGTGAGTCAGCAGTATGATGCAGCAGTCAAGAAAGCCAACACAATTCTTGGTTGCATCAATGGGAGTATAGTGTCTAGACAGAGGAAAGTAATGGTATCACTCTATTCTGCATTGGGTAGGCCTCATTTGGAATACTGTGTCCAATTTTGGGCACCTTATTTGAAGAAGGATATTGACCAGTTGGAACGTGTCCAGAGGAGGGCGACCAAAATGGTGATGGGTCTGGAACCTATGAAGCCCTATGAGGAGAGACTTAGGGAGCTGGGGATGTTTAGTCTGTAGAAGAGATGGTTCAGAGGGGACATGATAGCCATGTTTAACTATTTGAAAGGATGTCATATCGAAGAGGGAGAGGGCTTGTTTTCCGCTGCTTCAGAACCCAGGACAAGGAGCAATGGATTCAAACTGCAGGAAAAGAGATTCCGCATGAACCTCAGCAAGAACCTCCTGGCAGTCAGAGCTGTCTGGCAGTGGGATATGCTGCCTCCATGCAGCGTGGTGGAGTTTCCTTCTTTGGAGTTTTTTAAACAGAGGCTGGATGGCCATCTGTTGAAGAGTGCTTTAATGTGTGTTCCTACATAGCAGGGGGTTGGACTCAGTGGCCCTGTGGTCTTTTCCAACTCTATGATTCTATAGACATCTGACTGCCCAGGTTATTTCCTGCTGAAGATGATTCATTCCTTAGCTACTACTGCTCCTGCTTTCCTAGGAACAAACAGCTTTGTGGATCAGAATGCAGTTATGCTGTTCAGACAGCTCTTGTGAGAGAAGAGAACATGACCCATTCTTCCAGCCATGTTTATCCTGGTCATTTTTACAGCCACCCAAATCGATGAACTTACTGAACCCTAGAATCTATTCCAGATGCTTAGTGTGTAACCTGGACACATTACGTTCTAATGGTTGGAAAAAATGATGATGCTTGGCACAATGGAAGGTAGTAGGGAAACAGGAAGACAGTACTATGAGTGGCTTGATTCAATCTTCATTTTGGAAAAACTGAGCAGTGCTGATGATGACTGGGATTCACAAAGGTCTCTTAATCACAGAGTTGAAGTTGACTTCATGGCAAACAACAACAGCAGCAACAATGCTCTACTGTCCCTACACTTGTGAGCACTGGTGTAATGGTAACTTTAGATGTGTAGGGGCTCATTGGCACAGTCCCTGCAGCCACACCCCCAAAGGAGAGTCCAAAAATACAGCCTGCTGTCTTGATCCACCTAGTCCCAAAGACAATAATCTGAAAACAGCTTCATCTCCAGTGGGGGCATGCCTTTAAGACTACAGGTTTCCCATTCATATCTGATAGGTTAGGGATTGGAGCACTGCCAGAAAGTACAATTGGTCAGAAAGTGGAACCGATGTACAGAACATGAGGGAACTACGGAGACTTGCTTGGGACTGACTGCATGTGCAGGCTGCTTGCGAAGTCTCTCAGTTGGCTTGGTGCCTTTTTTTCCAGCGTCAGCTTGCTTTGCAAGCAGCATGCAAGAGTGGTCCCCAGAAGGCCTCCATTGGCAAGAAGAAAAGACAAAAGAGTGAACCTCTTGTTGAAATAATGTCTCAGGTCCGTAATTTGCAAGAGTGAAACGCTAAAAAAAAACAAGTTGACAAAAGACAGTGGGTGCTTTTCTGTATTCTGTATCACTCTGTATTATGCAATAGGAAAAGCTCAAAACAATGAATTATTGCTGGGAAAACCTATTCATCGTCTTGTCCCAGTGACCTCAGGACTGGCTAAACTCAGAAGGAATCAGTGAATCCAGTGGGTGGGTGGCCAAGGATAGTAACATCCCTGCTAATGAAACAATCAAGCAACAGCCATTTGGAATCCATTTGTAATCAGGGGGTAGGCAAATCCCTGGGTTCTGCTCTGTTTTTCACCTTTCCAGCTTTAAGTTTATTGTGGTCCAATCCTGCACATTTGAAGCATCTCCAAAAATGTGTGGGCATTTCCATGTGCATTTTCTAATGTATGCATCATTGTATTCTGTCTTCCTGATTACACATTTGTTCCAAGCAACTTCCCCTTATACCATTGTAAGCACAATTTTCTGTTAAGTGCATTTTTGGGGGGTTGGCAGGCTATAGTGTAAAAATCCAGGAAGTGCAAATTTCACTGCACAAGCATGTTTCAATTCCGTGTGTGTGTGTGTGTGTGTGTGTGTGTGTGTGTGTGTGTCAGTGAACTGAGTAGATTAATGTGAAAATGTGGACAGCAAGTTTCTGCCCAATTTGCAACAGCTCCAAAGAGCTTATATCACTATGATAAATGTGTTTAACAATAAGATGACTTCACCACAGCAGCTTATGGTTCACACAAACTGTTCAAAGACTAGGACAGTCAGTAATGTCTTCTCCTTCCCACAGGATGAAGTTCAGGTTTCCGAATTGGAGAGTGAGAACAATAGCAGAGTTGGAAAAAACCCTAAGGGCCATCCAGTCCAACCCCCTTCTGCCATGCAGGAACACACCATTAAAGTGTTCGCGACAGATGGCCATCCAGCCTCTCTTTAAAAAACCTCCAAAGGAAGCTCCACCACACTCTAAGGCAGCGTATTCCACCGTCAAACTGCTCTTACCATCAGGAAGTTCTTCCAAATATTTGGACGGAATTTCTTTTCCCAAAGTTTGAACACATTGCTCTGTGTCCTAGTCTCTGAGACAGCAGAAAACAGGCTTGCTCCATCCTCCATATGACACCCCTTCAACTATTTAAACACAGCATTCGCGATCCCTCATGAATGGGTTCAGGCTTTCCAGCCCTTCTACCGTTTTGGTCACCCTCCTCTGGACAAAATCCAGCTCGCCAATATCCGTCCTGAACTGTGGTGCCCAGAACTGGACACAGTATTCCAGGCGAGGTCTAACCAAAGCAGAATAGAGTGATGTCATTACTTCCCTTGACCCAGACACTACGGTCTTATTCATGCAGCCTCTAGAATATAACCCCAGAGATCATCATTAACAGAGACGGAGAGCATATCTGGCTTCCCGTCACACCCCCTCGCCCTCCTCCATTTCCCAACAATACACTATCTCTGCAATCACTCTTGCTTATTATTATTATTATTATTATTATTATTATTATTATTACTACTACTACTACTACTACTACTACTACTACCGCTACTGCTACTACTACTATTATTTACTGTGGATGGCTGTTCGGATTCTTTAGGGGTGGCGCTGTGAGGTCAAGGAGCAGCGGGCTCTGTCACTCCATCTGAAAGGCTGTCAATCCGCTCCCTCCACCCGCTGTGTTCCCCAACCCGAAGGAAAGCCACCCACCATTTCGTGTGCCCAGGCTCCATAATAGAACTTAATCATAACAGCCATTAGCTGGGCTGAATGAACAGTTACAATTACTGTCTCGGGCAGCAAAACCTCTCTCTCAGTCGCCGCTCCCTGCCACTCCCCCCACCTGCCTGCCAAGCCGTGGGTCTCAGCGCTAATGCATCCAGCTGGGATAATGGCTCCTGGCTTCCTTGGCAACATGAACGGGGTCTCCCCCAGCCTCCACTCCAAAGAGGAGCCGTGGGGTGTGTGTGTGTTTCTTTTTGGAAGCCGGAACTGCCCTGCTCCGGATTGGGACCTTGATTCCTCCCCGCTTCCGCTGCTGAAGCTACCTCTTCTCTTCCCGTCCTGGATCTGAGATGACAAACTAGATGCAAGAGGCAAAACATAACCACCTCCCCCTCCCCATCACACTTGGATTGCCTCCAAATCCCAAGAGTTTAAAACAACACATTTAAGATTCTCGGTTGCCCTCCTGCTTTGTTAGGAGCCGACAGAATGCGGCATCCAGTCGATCAGAAAGACTGATTTCATTTCCCTGCAAAACTAGGCAGACGGGGGACTCAAAGGCACCAGTCTAAAATTAAACAGGCATCTGTTAGGCATTGGGCTCTGATCAGAATCTAGTTGAAGAGCCAGACTCCCTGTGACTCAGTTTGCGGTTTCGAGCTGCACAACAAGGTGGAGTCACCCTCTTAAGCCCCTTAAAGTGCATTTCGGCAAGCATTTTGTTACCCGACTGTCTGGCCTCCTTCAAGGAATGTTACAGGCAGTCCAGACAGAATATCTTCCGTGTCCAACCCTCCCATACCTTCTTACCACTTCTTTTGTTTTTTCTTATTTTGGTAAATCTATTAATCATTTGAAATGAGGTGCCAAAAGAATTTTACGAATACCACAGACTACCAAAAAGACAAATGAATGGGTTCGGGAGCAAATCAGGTCTAACTCCCACTAGAAGCTGGGATGACTAAACTGAGGCTGCTGTACTTGGGGCACATCATGAGAAGACGTGACTCGCTGGAAAAGACGATAATGCTCGGCAAAGCAAACGGCAGCAGGAAAAGGGTTAGATCACATTACAAGTGGATTGATTCCATTAAGGAAGACACAACCCTGAGTTAGCCAGGCCTGAGCAAGGCAGCTGGTGACGGAGTCTCTTGGGAATCTCTCATTACTAGGACCACCACAAGTGGAAGTTGACTTGATGGCAGATAATAACAACAACACAGGAAAGAAAGGCTGAACTGCTGCACAATCTTTTTGGATCGAAGACTCTGTCCTGAAGCACTTCAAAGTGGCAGAGAAAAGGCTCAATGTGCATCTTGAACGCCAGCGTGGCTTAGCAGGCCGGAGCAAGGATTACACAGGCATCAGAGTGCGGACCAGATTAGACCCTCAGATGTAGTGACACTAAGCAGTTCTTGTATTTCAGAGCTAAGCTGAATGCTGTTCAGGCGCAGGGACAACTCTGAACAAAGGGCAGGTGGGTTTGTACAACTTTAATTATCTTTTGGGGCCAGTGCTGTCACCCTTTGATGTTTGGGGGGGCAGCCATATTATCAATGTTCCATGTTCCAGGTACAAAACCCCAAGGGAAATTTTAGTCAGTTACAAAAGACTAAAGGAAAGCCTTCTTCAGTGATTGAATCATAGAATCACGGAGTTGGAAGAGACCCCAGGGGCCACTGAGTCCAACCCCTCTGCTATGCAGGAACACCCATCAAATCATTCCCAACAGACGGCCATCCAGCCTCTGATTAAAAACCTCCAAAGAAGGAGATTCAACCACACTCCGAGGAAGCCTATTCCACTGCCAGACAGCTCTGACCGTCAGGAAGTTCTTCCTGAGGTTCAGGTGGAATCTTCTTTCCTGCAGCTTGAATCCATTGCTCCTTGTCCTAGTCTCTGGAGCAGCAGAAAACAAGCCTGCTCCCTCCTCGACATGACATCCCTTCAAATATTTAAACATGGCTATCATGTCCCCTCTTAACCTTCTCTTCTGCAGACTAAACATACCCAGCTCCCTAAGGCATTCTTCATAGGGCTTGATGGCTTCCAGACCCTTCACCATTTTGGTTGCCCTCCTCTGGACACGTTCCAGCTTGTAGACATCCTTCTTGAATTGAGGTGCCCAGAACTGGACACAGTATTCCAAATGAAGCCTAACTAATGCAGAATAGAGTGGTACCATTACCTCCCTCGATCCAGGACTGCTGACCTGGTAGGAGATGCTGTCATAAGTCAAAAAGATGAGGATGCAATAGATATATACAAACTTGGATCTGGGAAGCTAGTTTCAAATTCAAGTTTCACCTTAGGTCTCATTAGATGTCTTCCGGGCAGGACATCTTTGCTCAACCTCTTTTTCCATCTGATGTGGGGGTGGGCAAACTGGAGCCCAGGGGCTGCTTGCCAATTTTGTTTCAATGGCGCTTGACCCTTCCAGACAATCTGGACTGCTAGTTTTTTTGGCAAAAAAGAAAGGATGAATTGTGTCTCCTGGAAGCGTTCAAGAAAAGCAATTCATCTGCTGAGTATGTTTGAGGGCCCAACGAACTGTTTAATGTAAATAAAATAAAATAAAGTTGTGTAGTGGTTTGAACGTTGGAGTATGATCCTGGAGATCAGTGTTTGATTCTGTGCTTGGCCTTCAAAACCCACTGGGTGACCTTGGGGCTGTTATAATCTTTCAGCCCCCAGAAAACCCTGTGATAGACCCTTAGGGTTGCCATAAGTCAGAGATGACTTGAAGGCACACAACAACAACAAAGCAAAAGCATAGCTTCTATCTCTTGTGGTCTATTTGGAGTTTTCTTTATTTTGGTTTTGTTCCTCCCCTGCCTGGCAGAAAATTGGTCCCAAGCCCACTGCACTTGCCCACCCTGATCTAATGAAAAATGTTAAAGCAAATGAAGGGAAAGAGGAAAAAAAGACCCAAAATGCATCTTTGAAATGCACGTGGAGCTATAGAAGCACCATTGACCAAGGTTTTATCACCTCCTAGCAGGGAGAAGAGACAGGGATGAAGATGAAGAACAGATTCAGATTTCAACAGCTCCCATTAAATGGACAAAAGAAGTGGAATGCAATGGGCAAGACTGTGTGAAATAGGGACAAATATCTTTCCCTTTCTCCCAAACACATTTTTCTTTTACAGTCTCAAATGATTTTTCATCCTGTTTATGAAGTAATCTGAGAATTCTGGGAAGCGCTTTTCAAAAATGAGAGGAACACCTATCTGGTTCACCTATCTGAACCAGCTTAAATCGACAGGCACAGCTATTCCCAGCATGGAGACCACGTTGCACCTGCCTGTTGTTTAGCTCTTAAAGATTTAGAGTCTCAAAGCTTGGCAGGGGGATGATGGTAAACCTAACAGAGCCCCACAAATGTGGCTAAATACAGAGGGATGCAAACCCACATTTTAAGAGGCAAGTGCCTAATTTACTCTGCTTAGATCAGGGTTGGCAGCTGGGAGGCCCTCCAGATGTTGCACTACAAGCCCAAGCATTTCCTCATTGTTGGCTATGCTGTTTTAGGATTGCTGACAAATCTGTTGGCATGATTTTCTTCCAAATTCATTTTTTTAAAAAATCAAGTTCATAGAAAAATGTACCAATATTGATTTTTTTTTTTTTAAAGAATGAGCCAAATGCAATTCTTACCTATCCTGAGTCAGGGAGGACAAGCCCTCTGATCAAACCACCCACCTCTCCTAAAAGTGGAATCATTGGAACAGTTTTTGTCTCCACTCCAACAACATCTTCACCCCTCACCTCTATATGGAAAGAAACGGAACTGAATGACTACAGTTTTCACCAGTAGAAGACAGCCTCCAATAAATATCCTGCCTCACGAAACACAAAGCTTACTTTTATCATTTCCTGAGATAGTCAGACAGATAGATAGGTAGATAGATGGGGTTATCCAGCCTCCCTTGAAGGGACAGAGGAGGGAGGGGCCCTGGAGAGAATGTCAGGATACACTGAGCCTCTCTGGGCAAACCCTGCAAGATGCCGTAATGTTGGGCACTTTGCCAGTCTATATCTATGTATAGATAAAAGCTAGTTGCCAACATTTCGTCATGTGCTGCTAGCATGATCAAGGGACAGAAGCCAGGATGCAGCGATGCAGAGAGGACCGGGGTGGGGTGGGGTGCGATGTGGCTCAGCCCCTGACAGGTGGGGGCCAGCAAGGAGCAGATTTAGCCCCACAGCAATGGTACCCTCAAGCAAAGCCTCTGACCCACAAAAGCAACCACCTGTTTCTCCTGAACGAAGCACACTTTTGTGATAGCAGGCGCGCCCACAAAACATGCTGTTGGTTCAGGCATTTCGTCTCCATCTTTTATGCGTTACATCCCACCCAAGCAGGAAGAGAAAGAAGAGGAAGCATGGTTGTCTTTTTATATTTTATTTTTTCAGGGCCTGACAACACTTCCTCGATTGAACCAACTCCATCAAGGAGAGTCGCATAGGTTGATTAGAACACATTGGAGAGAGGCCAGCATCTCCTTCCAGTTTAGGGTTGCCAGGTCAGGACTATCCCAGGCCTTGGGTTTTTAAAGCTAAAATCTGAGACTCAGAAACAACCCCTTGTGATGCCAGAAGGGCATACACACCTTGCTGATGTTACAAGGGGCGGCCCCTGTTAATGTTATTAAGCGTGACCCTATCAGCATCAAACACAGTTGGATAAGTATACCACCCAAATAAAAAGCACCACTTCTAAACAAATGAGGAAAATATATATACCCAAACGTTTCAAGATAGTGCTCTCACCCTGAGATTCCTCCCCCTTGCTTTGACTACTAGAAAAGAGAGTCTTAAGGCAGTTACAGTCTTGATTTCCCAGAAACTGCAGTAAAGAGGTGGCCATCCAGTATCAAAGGAACTGGAGAAGGACTTGCTTGCAGAAGGTGCTACATTTAATCACCAGTACTTCCCGTCCAGAGAATTAGCCAGTTGAGGACAGGAAGGTCCCAGTCTGCCTGAGATCATGGAGAGTTGTTCCCAACACAAATAAACACCACCAGGCCCAAGAGAACCAAGGTACATTCACAGACAAGAATGAAATTTCTGCTACTATTTCAGAGGAAGGAACTGGCAAAAGCACCTTTGAGTATTCCTGGCTTAAGAAAACCCTATGAAATCCATGGGGTTGCCATAAGACTTGAAGACACATACACACACTTGTCAAAGTTAAATGTTTCTTGAGGTAATAGCTACCCATCACTGCTTGGAAAGTAAACATATGGATTACAACTCCCAGAATCCCCCAGTCAGCACAGCCACTATTGTAAACTAAAAAGTTTCTCTTCCAAGCTCTGATATCAGTGAGGACATTTTTGCTGCTCTACTAAAATATCCTAAGCAGTGTCAGCTGGAGTGGGTTACAGGGACACTCCCTGCTACAACTGCTCTACTGGCTGCTGGACCGACTCAGGCCACAATTCAAAATGATGGTTATAATCAGTAAAGACCTATACAACTTAGCTTCAGGATATCTAACAAACCACTTCTTCTCCTATAAGCCCACCCAGACCTGAGATCTGCAGGAGAGGCCCTTCTTTCAAGAGAAGGCCTTTTCAGTGGCTGCCCCCAGACTGTGGAACCCCCTTCCATTGACAAAGACTTTTTAAAAATCAACTGGCTTTTAGAAAGGACGGCTTTTAAGAAAAGGGCCATAAGAGGGAGCCGTATTATTTTAGACTGTACAATTTTAACTGCTTTTTAAATCTTAGTGAAGTATATGTTTTAAACTGTTTCAATATTGTGAATAGTTTGATTGTATTTTAACATTAAGCCTTACATGTCAGCAGTTCTTAACTTTTGCTTCACCATGGACCCTCTTTAAATATTTTGTGTTGCTGTGCACCACCAAGACTTAACTCAAGGCGGCTTCTGGCTGTATGTGCGGTAACAAGAAATGTCATGCGCTCCCTCTCAGCCACTCGGCATCATTCACTTGCATGTTCTCATCACACGCAGAAGCAGCAAGTCCTGAGTACACTAGCTATCAAACTGTTATTTTCACAACTTTTGAAAAGTTTGAGATATTGTAATGTGACTTTGTACAAATGATATCTATCACTGCCAAAAGACTCTTGCTCTTTGAGATCAATGCAAGATCATCTTTCCTTCCTTCCTTCCTTCCTTCCTTCCTTCCTTCCTTCCTTCCTTCTTTTTTTTTCTTACTTTAAAATCTCGTAATATTTTTTCAAGCTTTCATGGACCCCCTGCAAGGTCTTTCCAGATCTCCAATGGTCCACAGATGACAGGTTAAGAACTGCAGTTATATGTTTTTAGCTACGTTGTACTTGTATTAAAATGAAAGCTGCCTTGAGTCCCAATCATGGGAAATTTTGGGAATAATAATATACCACAACCACCACCATCCCATCAGCACCAGTAGGCAATTCGTTCATGTGTTGAGTTTCTGAACATTGCCCGATTTTGCCCATTCCTGAGTTCGCTTTACATCTGTCCACCAAGTAGATTTTATTGTTTACAGATAAAAGAGAGGAGAGATGTAGGGCAGTGATACAATTGCCAAGGCAAGGGGGGAAAAGAGGGGTTATTTGGGTGAGAGAGACCACCGCCCCCATTCTTCACAAGGCTCTTCTTAAAGCTACGAATTGGGGGAAAGTGTCGTGGCAGGTCTGGGCATACGTGAGCGTGCATGCATGCGCAAGGAAGCAATTCAGCAGGTGAAAAGGGGTGTCTCTGGGCAGTGGACTGGCTTGTGAAATGCAGGCACAGTGTGCACGTAGGGCGCATGGTCTCCCACTCTCTCCTCCGCCCCTGAAACTGTGCACTCAGCGCCGGAGCGCGATTAGCCAGCCAGGAGTGGGGAGCCCGCAAGCTGTGATTTTCTCTAATTGTTGTTTTTCCTGAAAGGTAATTAAAATCCCTTTGCATTTCAGGCATGTGCCAGAGGCCTCAGCAGCAGGCAAAGGCAAAAGAAGGGGGAGAAGCAAAGAGATGGAATTACCATTTTAAGGCAGGAGGGAGAAAAGGAAGTGATGGGAAAGGAGACTGGGCTGCTTCCTAAAAGAAAAGATGATGGGGTTCAATGTGGCCTAGAAACAACATTCTTTCATATGGAAAGCATGAGATGAGCCGTATCAGAGACTCCTTGACTGTGGTTGACTTCAGAGGGAAATACAATCTGCACATGTTCACAAGTGCCTTGTTTCTGCTATTTTTTGTACTGTTCCAAGGAATTACAAGCATCCATGCCTTTTCATCTACATCCCTTTCCACTTTCTCTTGCCACACGACAGCTCACTCTCTCTTCCCTCCCTCTTGCCAACCTCTTCATGCTTATCCACCCTCAGTTCTCTGAATCCCATCACCCTACTGATCCCTCCCCCATTTTTTCATTTCTAGCTCCCTGAAAGCATGCAACTTTCCATCTACCTACCTGTCAGCAACAATTTCTCTCTCTCTCTCTCTCTCTTTCACAGAATCATGGAGTTGGAAGCACCACAAGAGCCATCCAGTCCAACTCCATTCAGTCATGAAAGAATACCCGTTCAAAGCACTCCCCTCAGATGACCACATAGCCCCTCTTCAAAAATCTCCACTCCCCAGCAATGTATTCCACCGTCAAAAATGCTGTTACTATCAGGAAGTTCTTCCTAATGTTTAGGTGGAATCTTTCTTCCTGTAGTTTTAAGCCACTGCTCTGGAACAGCAGAACGCCCTTCTTTTGCCTTTGCCAAGTCTTCCATATGACTTCCTTTCAAATATTTAAACATGGCTACCATGTCACCTCTTAACTTTCTCTTCTTCAGGCTAAGCACACCCAGATCCCTAAACTTCTCTCTCTTAATCTCTCTCCTCCAACACACCCACATCACCTTTTCTCTAAACATGGAAGTCTAATATGGTCAGGGCCTTATGGCAGCGTGGTGGTGGTAGGGCCAACCCGTTCCTCAGCTTCTGGTCCAAACTGTGCTCCCTTCACCCTACGCCATGGTTTGCAGAGAACAAGGAGAAATATCAAATTACTTGGCAGTATCTACAGCGGAGGTGGGCAAATTTTGGCTCTCCAGATGTTTCTGGACTGCAACTCCCACAGTTCCTCACCATTAGAGATGACAGCTAGGGCTGACGGGAGTTCAACAATACCTGGAGGGCTGCACTTTGTCCCTCAAGAAAGTAAGGCTGGGCAATTTTAATGGGCTTGAGGGTGGAATTTTCTCCCACCCCAGCAGCTGCAAGGCACACATGTACTCCTTGAAAAATATGGTTTTCCTACCCCCCCCCCCCCAAATTGGAAGTTATTTTCTAGTTTTCAGTAAAGCAGAGTTAGGAATCATGCAGTCCTCCAGATGTTGTTGGACTAAAATTCACAGGATCTCAATGGTCAAGGATACTGAGAGTTACAATTCAACATCTGGAGGGCCATATGATTCCTGCTGCTGCACTGAAGCAAGACTCTACACCTTACTGTAAAGGAGAAATGCCTCTAAAGCCTTTAGAGGTTTCAAGGAGCAAAAATTATTCTTCTTGAGCCAACAGACAGACAGACAGACACGGCAGTGTGGTGTGTCTATTGCAAAAACAGAAGGAGGCCACAAGGAGGTCACATGCTGCATGTGAACATCTCCAGCTATAGCAACCATCCCCAAATTGATTCCCTCCAGATATGTTGAAGCAGAATGCTGCCTAAGGATGGTGGGGCTTGCAACTTGTGAAGGCAACAGGTTAGAACAAAGCTGGTTTCAGGGAACATTTCCTCACATACTGTCATATTTCTGCACTGAGAAGGTCTACCAGGGACAGAACTTTGCCCTCTTGTGAAAACAGTTTTACTGGTTGAGTATCTTTTATCCGGGCATCCAAAATCCAAAACCTTCCAAAAACTGAAACTTTTTGCCACCAGTCACCTGCTTCCACCTTCGAGGTGGCAGCTGCCGAACTCCTGCTCATTCATTGCTCAAATCCTCAGTCTCTCTTCAGTCTCACGTCTCTCATACAAGCAGTGAATGAATGAGGTGCAAGGCTGGAGAGAGACATGGGGATCTGTGAAATGGGGAGAATCCAGGTGTAGTACTCAGTGCAAAACAGCAGCTGTTTGTGGGCTCCCCAAAGATCTCCTGTACAGTACTGTATTATGTATATGCAAATACAAGTATTCCAAAATTAAAAAAACAACAACTCAAAACATGAAACATTTCTCATTCCAAGAATTTTGGATAAGGGATGCTCAAGCTGTATTTCATCCAGACACCTTGGTTTGTCTCTGTGTTTTTCTGTGTTCTCTGTGTTTTCTTCGTTCTTTAATACGTCAAGTTCTTTTCTTTTCTTTTCTTTTTTAATCTATGGCTAACTTTGTTTTAGACTGTACAGTGGCACCTCCATTTTTGTGTGCGCTTGGGGCACAGAACCCTCACAAAAGTGGAAAAACGGCAAACAGCTCCTCCCTGGCTCCCCTCCCACTCCCTTCCAAGGTCCCACCCTCACATTCCCTTGCTTTTTGACCTGGCACGTATGCCTTCCTTCTCCCTGCTTGGGCAAAAGGCAAGGGAATGGAGAGGGGGGAGGCGTGTGGGTGCCCCCCTCCCATGCCTTTACCTTTTGCCTGGACTTGGAGAAGGAAGGCATGCACGGCAAGGGAATGGGAGGAGGAGAATGGTGAGGAGGGAAGGACTCACAGGACCTGTGGATAATCAAATTTGCGAAGGTCAATCTTGCAAATGTGGATGGAGGACTGCTTATTTTACATTGTTAGTAGCCTTGGGTAGTGCTAATTATAGGAACCAGAATTACAGTGTAGAAGCATTCTAAGAAGTAAAATTATGTCCCACCCCCCACTCACTCAACCCCTTTCCTAATTTACCCCCTCTACCCCACTTTTCTTTTTTAAAATTGCATCTTTTATTAAATTTGTCCAGGAGGTATACTGCCATCTGATCTGGATATTACAATCAGTTCAGCTACTTTAGAGAGATAATAAAACTTCTCCATTAAACTTAAAAGCCCACATCCTTTTTAGTGAAATGGGAGATTCTCCTCCTACGGTGCTTAATAGGGATGAGGCAAACAGATCTTTTCAGTT
This sequence comes from Cyclura pinguis, assembly GCA_030412105.1. NCBI lineage: Eukaryota > Metazoa > Chordata > Lepidosauria > Squamata > Iguanidae > Cyclura > Cyclura pinguis. The sequence continues at coordinate 7,258,614 of CM059601.1, forward strand.
TAAATATTAACCGGTACGCGCACAAATCAAGAGTCAGCTCTGGAGTAATGACACAGAGGGTACCTAAAGCTGCTTAGCACAACGTCAGACCACCGGTCCCTCTAGAATGGGATTGTTTTCTTCTGGTGAACCGAAACTCCCCGAAAGTAAAAAAAAATAAACTGCAGAGCTTTGACAAGATCCTTTTTTGGATGACAACACCTCCCCGCCCCCAGAACAAAGACAGGCATTGACCAATCCTAGAACCTGGGATTCTCAAGTAGACAAAACCCAACACAGAGGCTACATACAGCCCATTCAAGCTGGTTTTGTCACCTGTGACTTCTTGTACTGCCCTTTCTGCCCCCATTTTCCTACGAAACAGTGATCTGTCTCTGTCAAAGCCTGTAGGAGTGGCAATTCAGATTGAATACAGGCAGCCCTCCACATTCACTAGGGTTAGGGGTGCAGGACCCCCTGAAAAAGTGGAAGAACCACAAATGTCAAAGTGTGTGTTTGTGTGCGTCTGTAGAAGGGGGTGAAGGGATGGTGGGAAGAACAGGCACCCAGAGTCCAAAACAAGTCAGGGAAAGGAGAGGTAAAGGAGCAGAGTCAACATGGTGGACCTGTACCTCCTCTCTCTTGCCCATCTCCTTCCAAGGAAGGAGATGGGTAAGAGAGAGGAGGTACAGGTGTGTGTGGGGCATTGGGAGAGGGTTTCTGGTGCTGAGAAATTGGGCTGCGACCGGTCCTTAGCTAGCCAGGCAATGGTTGGTGGCAGAGGGGGAGGACCAGAGGCAAGTTTTTAAAGAGCTGCACAGTCTGATTGGAGCTGCTCAGAAAGAAGGTGGAAAAGGAGCACCTGAGCTGGAGAGGGAAGAGCTGGAGAACACGCAAATAATCAAATCCATGAAAGTCAAACCTGCAAATATGGAGGGCCAACCCCACTGGTTTTCCATATGAGAAGCAGACTTTCATCCATGTCTGTGGGTCTGGGGGGAACAGTCCATGTAACCTCTGAGGGATCCTGGGGCAGAAACCATTCACAGTTGCCCACCCCTGCTCTAACATCAGCTTTCCAGCAGGATATTTGGAGTATAATTCCCACAAGCCTTCTGCCATGATTTGGCTGAGGGATTGTGGGAGTTGACTATATAGATTGCTTTATATAATGATTCCAAACATGGGTGTATTTAACTCAGTACTGGTGACACTGATTGGCAGCTGTGGCTCTCCACAGAGGAGGCTCTCCTAGCCTTATCCAAAGGTCATTGGTATTCCCCGATAACTTCTCACCCAAGCACTAACCAGCCCTGAGCCTCCTTAGATTCTGACAGTAGATGAGATCAGGTATGCAAGACTCTGAAGTGCAAAGATATATAACTGAATACTAAAATTCAGATTGCCTATGCCATCATATTTCCAGATTCTATGTATGCTTATGAAAGCTGGATGGTGAACAACACTGATAGAAAGAAACTCGATTCATTTGAAATGTGGTGCTGGAGAAGAGTTCTGTGGATGCCCTGGATTGCTAAAAAGACAAATGAATGGGTCCTAGAGCAAATAGAGCCTGAACTCTCCCTAGAAACCAAGATGACTAAACTTAGACTGTAGTACTTTGGCCATATCATGAGAAGACCTGACTCGCTAGAAAAGGCAATAATGCTTGGTAAGGTAGAAGGCAGCAGGAGAAGAGAAAGACCACATTACAGATGGATAGACTCGACCAAGGAAGTCACGGCCCTGAGTCTGTAAGACCTGAACAGGGCTGTTGAGGATATGGTGACTTGGAGGTCTCACATTCCTAGGGTCACAGATTCATAGAGTTGGAAGAGACCACAGGGGCCCTCCAGTCCAACCCCACTCTGCCATGCAGGAACCCACATCAAGGCCCTCCCAACAGACGGCCATCCAGCCTCTGCTTAAAAACCTTCAAAGAGGGAGAGTTCAACACATAAGTCACTCTAAGTCAAAGTCCGCCTGACAGTAGTTAACAACAATCTGCCTGTGCCCTACTTCCACAGTTACCTGTTTTGCTTCCACTGCTAAATAAATACAAATCTAGAAAGCTGAAAAAGAGAGGAAAAGAATTGGCTGTCCTGCTCCATCACCAAATGTAAACTCAGTTCGATATCCTTTGTCCATCAGGATGTCAAAAATCAATGGATGTTGACTACCATCCCCTCTAAAATGCTTTGGACATTACTGAACTACCTTTTAGCGTGTTAACTCACCATCCTCTGACTGATTCTCTGCATATAAAAACCAGTTGCTAGCATCCACTGTGGCAGAAGGTTAACACGTTTCATATGTCCAGTCAGCCTGGGCCTTCTGGCTCAACCTGTCCTTTGGCCAGCAGCAAATGAAACTCTTTTAATACAGTTTGTTTCCATTTTATATTTTAAGTCCATTCTGTCCCCATTCCATTCCCAAATTTCCTCTAAAATCTGCACAAATGTGACTGAAGTTTAACAAGCACTTACAAGATGGTAAAGTGGATTCATTTACTCAGTTTTTAAAATTGATTTACTGGCAACCTTGAGTGGCTGGCAGGTATGGTTCTTACAGATATGCTCAAATAAGACTTCAATTCCCCTCTAGGAGTGACAGGATGCCATGATGAGCGATCACTTTGACAGAGACCGTGCAAGAAAACCATGACTGTCTCTCTGGGTCCATAGGAACAGCCATATTGTTTTTCCATGCCATGTCCTTGACAACAATGGCACAGGACTTGCTTCCAGGGGGAAATGAAGCCCCAGTTTAAACATGTACAGAAGGTACTCTGCGTAGTTAAAACAAGGAAAAAACTACCTATATTAAAAGTCAGCTGGTTGAAAGATTAAGGAGAATTTCATTCAGTTTCCATTTTGATGAGAAAGACCTTATCAAGTGTTTAATGCCCACATAAAAATCAGAAGGCAATCAATCATCTTTGGCTATTTGAACTTCCTGACATCTTGCAAAGTAGTTCTCAAAAGAAGAATTACATATACATACATACTGTATATAAGGGTAAGTGAATAAAAACGGTATTTACTTGGGGAAACTGAACACAAAAATATGTCTATCAGCAAAGAAATATCTATAAAATTATACTACGAAAACCTGCTTGCAAAAACATGTTATACTGAACAAACGTGTTCAAAATGCATATATTCAAAGAACGAAAACTAAAATGTGTGTGATTTTCATGTGATTTTGCTAAAAACTGCAAGCTAGTTTTAATAAATAAATAAGAATGAATGAATGAATGAATGAATGAACAATGTGGAAATGTGATGGAATCGATTTGATGAGAAAAACACGAGACAGAGAGAACCCAAAACTGAGAGATTAATCCACCCCAAAGTCTGCCATCACATCACCTTGCTGTGCCAGAATCCAGTAGAAGTGCAGATTGTGAAAGGGACCATCATCCAGTCTACAGATTAACCTGGAATATGTGGAGCAGGTGAGGCACAACAAATTCCTCTTCTTACCTTGAGCAACATTTACTTAGCATCATTCCCTGCCTACCACCCCATGAAGTTCACTCTGGCTCACATTAAATTCCTGGATCCCAGACAAGCAGAGAGAAATTCATCAGAGCGGGCAGTGGGAATGCTTGCTTAATTTATGTTTTCAACAGCATTTAATTTCATTGCATGATCCTTGTTGCCCTCCATTTGTTATGGGCTAGCATAAAAAAAGGAAGAGAGAACAAGGCTCAAGGGAATGTGTGAGGTACGCAGCGGGAAACTGGAATCCTCTTCACTTCCACAGATCCAAAAGCACAGTCCCCAAGGGCAACAGCCTGTCCCCTAAAACAGGGAGTAACTTTAAAACAGGCTGGTCCAGTCTATTGGCTTGTCTAGCTCACCTTATGTTGGGAAAAGACGACATAAGAGGTGGATTGACTCCATCAAGGAAGTCATGGCTGCTCTGGGTTTGCAAGACCTGACTGAGCCGGGCTGTCAATAACAGGATATCTAGGAGACGTCACATTCATGGGGTTGCCGTAAGTCAAAGCCAACTTGATGGCACATAATAACAAACAGAAGCCTGATGTTCTCAATATGTGGGTACGGAATCACAGGCCCTCTGTCTCTCTTCAACTGTGAATACCCACAGTCCTCTCCCACTGGCCATGCTTGATGGGACCTGGGCCACCCTCTCTCTCCACTCACTCCTCTCAGTAGTTCAGGCCCAAGCTGACATTTTTCTTCCATTTCCCCTGTCACACTCATCAAATTTGCAGATGACACCAAATTGGGAGGGGCTGCTAATATGCCAGAGGACAGGATCAAAATTCAAAATGACCTGGACAGATTGGAGAGCTGGGCCAAGGCTAACAAAATGAAATGCAACAGAGAGAAATGTAAGGTCCTACACTTAGGTAGAAAAAATGGAATACAGAAATATAGGATGGGGGACACGTGGCTGGATAGCAGTATGTGTGAAAGGGATCTCGGAGTCTTAATAGACCACAAGCTGAACATGAGTCAGCAGTGTGATGTGGCAGCCAAGAAAGCCAATGCAATTCTCGGCTGCATCAATAGGAGTATGGTGTCTAGATCGAGGGAGGTACTGGTACCATTCTACTCTGCTTTGGTTAGACCTCATCTTGAATACTGTGTCCAGTTCTGGGCACCCCAATCCAAGAAGGACATGGTCAAGCTGGAGCAAGTCCAGAGGAGGGCGACCAAAATGGTGAGCGGCCTGGAAGCTAGGAAGCCCTATGAGGATAGACTTAGAGAGCTGGGTATGTTTAGTCTGGAGAAGAGAAGGTTAAGAGGGGACATGATAGCTATGTTTAAATATTTGAAGGGATGCCAGGTAGAGGAGGGAGAGGGCTTGTTTTCTGCCGCTCCAGAGACCAGGACAAGGAGCAATGGATTCAAGCTGCAGGAAAGGAGATTCCACCTGAACCTCAGGAAGAACTTCCTGACGGTCAGAGCTGTCCAGCAGTGGAATAGGCCGCCTCAATGGAGTGTGGTGGAGTCTCCTTCTTTGGAGGTTTTTAAGCAGAGGCTGGACGGCCATCTGTCGGGAGTGCTTTGAGGGTGTTCCTGCATGGCAGTGGATTAGACTGGATGGCCCCTGTGGTCTCTTCCAACTCTACATTTCTATGATTCTATGACACTTTCTATTAGATCACCAGAAGCCAGATTGGTAATGATAGAACACAAGATTTGAAAGGGATACAAAAGGTCATCCGGTCCAACTCCATTCAGTGCAGTCCCTAAAGCAAAAAAGGAGAGTCTATCATCTTCTAAGACAGTCTATTCCACCATCTAGATTCTCCTCCTAATGGGATGGGGACCAACACCATGTACACGAATGATAGTACACAAGAAACTCAGTACAGTTGGCCACACACATTTGTGGTTTCGACTGTCATAGATTTGATTATTTGTAAGTTTCTTCAACCCTTGCCCCCTAAACTCAGATGTTCTTTTCCAGGGGAACCTTCTCTCTTGGTGGCTCTGATCAGGCTGTGCAGCCCTTTAAAAACCTACCTTTGGCCCTTCTCCTCCTGCCTGGCCACCTAAGGATGGCTAGTAGCCCAATTTCTCAGCAGCAAAACCCCTCTCCTGATGCCCCCTAATACCCAAGGAAGGAGATGGGCAAGGGAGGAGAGGAAGACGGGTAGGGCGACCATTGTGACCCATCCTGTTCCCTCTGTTGTCCCTGACCTGGTTTGGACACCCCCTCCCGCCCGACACACACACTTTGACATCTGCGATGTTTTTACTTTTCCAGGGGTCCTGTGTCTAACAGAATGTGGAGCACCAACTGTACTGATCAAGAAGATTGATCCATCTTTGACAAATTTGGGAGTGCTGCGGTTATCCTTCTTTCCTCTGGAGGTAACTGATTGTAGGTCAGCACCACAGCTCCATAGCTCCAAAAAAGAATGCATGCTTTTCATGCAGAATCTCCTTCGCGACATCATTGCACCATCTGGGAGTGGGTGACTGCCCTCATGTCACCCAGTATGTTTCACTGTTCAGTGAGCACGACAACATGGACCGCCCAAGCCCCAGCCTAACGTTTTAACATCTCGCCTCAAAAGATCTCAGGTTGTCTTTGCAAGGGACCTCAGTGAGCCCTCATTAGTCAAGAAGCCAAATCCAAGATGGAGGTGGTTAAAATGTTAGGTTGGAACTTGGAATCACAGAATCACTTAATCGTAGAATTGGAAGAGACCCCAGGGGCCATCCGGTCCAATCCCCTGCCATGCAGGAACCTATATCAAAGCACCCCCAACAGATGGCCATCCAGCCTCTGCTTAAAAACCTCCAAAGAAGGAAACTCTACCACACTGTCAGACAGCTCTGACCATCAGGAAGTTCTAGGTTCTTGTGCCTACCGAGTAGTGAAAGACAATAGATGACCTTGGGACAATCAAACACCCCACGGTGTGACCAATCTTGCAGACTTATTGTGAAGATAAAGTGATGAGCAGGAGGAGCCATACCTGCCACCTTGAGCTCTTTGGAGGAAAGATGGGAAAGAAATGTAACATAAAAGTTGTGATAAAAGACCTTTGCTTGAAATCTGTTTGAAGCAGACCAAGGTTGGGAACCTTTGACCCTACAAATAATAAATCTCACACCATCAAACATGTCACAAATGAAAACTATGACCTGTGTGGCCAAGCAACATGAGAGTGTGGTCAAGATGGCAAAAATGATTAGCAAGGAAGAACACATAAGCTAGGAGGGGCTATAGGAATGTGCTTTTGCTGAGCCTACTGGGAAAGGCAAGATTCTGCCCTTTTTCCTCCCATCCCTTCTGAGTTAGAATCATAGAGCTGAAAGAGACCCCAGCAGCCATCCAGTCCAACCTCATTCGGCCATGCAGAAAGATAACAATCAAAGCACTCCCAACAGACGGCCATCCGGCCTCTCTTTAAAAACCTCCAAAGGAGGAGACTCCACCACACTCTCAGGCGGCATATTCCACTGCTGGACAGCTCTGATCATCAGGAAGTTTTTCCCAACGTTTAGGTGTTATCTCTTTTCCCTCAGGTTTGAAGCCATTACTCCATGCCCTAGTCCTTGGAGCAGCAGAAAACAAGCTTGCTCCATCTTCTCATATGACATTCCTTCAAATATTTAAACTTCACTATCATGTTACCTCTTAACCTTCTCTGGGCTAAAACATATCCAGCTCCCTAAACCACTCCTCAGAGGACATGGCTTCCAGTCCTTTTACCATTCTGGCTACTCTCCTCTGGACATGGCACAGCTTGTGAATATCTTTCTTTAATTGTGGTGTCTAGAACTGGACACAGGATTCCAGCTGGGGTCAGACCAAAGCAGAACAGAGGAGTCCTATTATTTCCCTCACTATACTCTTATTGATGCAGGCCAGAATCACATTGGCTTTTTCAGCTTCTGCATCACACTGCTGACTGAAGGTTAAATGAGTTAAATGAGTGCAAACTATTTTTATACCTTGAACTCAGTCTGCAGCAATGGCAATAAGTCAAGAAAGAAGGGGGAAAGTGAGAGTAGAAGAGAGAAACAGAGACATTTCAAAAGCAACTGAAAAAGTGGGATGAAAGAGAATTAATCGGGATCATCCCTGTCAGATTGGGACTGCTGGAGGACATGATAACATACAACTCGCTTTGGCCCCACTCCTGCCTTACTGAAACCCTCAGCTTCTTTATTTTGGCCAAATTGCCTCCCTTGACTTTTTTTAAAGCAGTGGCTAAAGGAGTCGGCACAACTGTCCCCTCTCACTACTGATGTGAGCACTGCTTCCCCACCAATTTACCTTTCTCGGTGTGGAAACAAGTGTTAAAAAAAAACCCTTGAAAGTGCATTCAAGCAATAGCAACTCAGCAGACCAAAAAGGTTGTAATTCCAGGATAATAAATGCATAAATCAGAAGAAAATGCTCTTTTGGGCCAAGGAAGAAAGAGACACATGCGGGGGTGGGAGGATGTATACAGAGGGATTTCTGCCCTCAGCCACAGTTGTGGCATTGCAGCATAATGCCAGCTCAGACAAAAAGCCCAGTGGCACAGAAGAATTCCCAAATGTAATGTTACCCCTGCCTGATGATGACATGCCCAGGGCCAGAACAGAAATCTGCAGCAGAGCAGGAAAACAAGTTTTTACCTCTAAGAGTCCTTACCACATAGCACTTTTCTTAAATCAAACAAACAACATTCTATAGGTAAAGACAGCTAGAACAGGTCCTTCTGCCACGGGTAGATTCTGTGTCTCCAACTTAACGTGCACACCAGCACTTCACACACACTGGCTCGGTAGTAAGCCTTGAACCCCTGTTTATACTTTAGGCAGATTGACCACTTAATTTTTTTCCCCCCAAAATAGACTCCATATCTCATTGCAAAATGATCATCAGTACAGGTGCAAGTAGAACCAGTGTGGTGTAGTGGCCTGAACATTGGACTACGACCCTGGAGACAAAGGTATGATTCTCTTGATTCTCCGCTCAAGCCATGGAAACTCTCCGGGTGATCCTGGGTACATCACAGACACTCAGCCCCAGAAAACCCTGTGATAGGTTCACTTCAGGGTCGTCATAAGTCAGAAACAACTTGAAGGTTTTTTTAAAGAGCTACCATCATGTAGTGCTTTGAGCATCGGACTACAACCTTGGAGAGGAGGGAGAGGAGGGTTAGATTTCCTGCTTGGCTGTGGAAACCCATGGAAACCTTGGGCATGTCACACACTCTCAGCCCCAGAAAAGCCCATGATAGGTTCACCTTAGGGTTGCCATAAGTTGGAAACAACTTGAAGGCATACAACAACAGCTGCAACCTTCTTCTGCAGATTTGGGGGATGGAGAGAAGAGGTGCGCTGGTATTATCATGGGCATAAGCCATAGATGCCTTCCACAGAAGGCTCTCTGGCATGTCAAACCGAGCCATGCTGAAAACCTGCATCAACTGTTTTTCAGAGCTTAACCCTGGACAGACAAACGATACATTTGCACGGAACGGTTCCAAGGTGCAAGCATGCTGCCCCAGTGGAGGTCTTCAAACACTAGGCATCTTGGCTTCGAGCCATCTGGGCCTTCGCCGGCACACAGGGCTGCAACAGAGTGAAGACTCTCAGAGAACGGGAAGCCGTTCCAGGAGTGCCGCTCTGTACATACAGAGTCCCCACCACCACTCCCGACTGTCTCCTGCTGCCCTCAGTTTAATTACCACTAATGTAAACTGTGCTCCATAAAACCCGCTGGCACACCGCCCTGGGAAGCTGAGCAGGACAAGTCCCATAAATTCACCGCAAAGAGCTGGCTGCAGTCTGGGACTTTTTTCTCCCACCCGCCTACACACACCCCTTTTCCCTTTCTTGGATTTAAAAAAAAAACAGTATTTGCTCAAGGGCAAAAGCTTTTTAAATAGGATCATAAATGCTTATTACACGGGCGATGTGCTCAGCTTGATGGGATTAGCTGGGGGGAGCAGAAATTGATCACCAGGCCCCCCTCCTAATGGGAGAGAGAGAGACTGCTGGAGGGGGAAGGGATTCCCAGAGCTGCTTGGCCACGGATGGGAGGTTTCTGCAAGCGGGGAGAGGGAGACGGAGAGGGGGCAGAGAACGGCCGACTCCTTGCATCCATCCGCCCGCCCCTTCGCCAGCCGCCTCCAGACACAGGCGTACGCTCTAACACGCCCAAGACCCAGGAGCTTTCAATGATATTACCCTCCAGAGAGATATTGGGTTTCAGGGATGTAGGGAGGATCAAGGGGCAGGAAAGGGGATGAGGACAGACGCAGGGTGAACCGAAGGTCTGGCATCATCCAATGCAGGGCAGGGTCAGGGCTGAGAGTACAACCGAAGACGCACTGCTGAGAATTCTGGAGCAAAATCCTCCATTTGTGGGGAAAGCCAACAACATCAAAAGCAGCCACAGAGCTCAGATGCCCTGGGCTTTCCCCAAAATGGCTGGCTCCTCACTTGGAGGGTCGGCACGCCCCAGAACGTCCTTCAAAGATTTCTCAGGACCCAGTTGGTAGAGGCAGGCAGAAGGACCTGCTATAATATTCTGTACCTTTTTTGAAAAACCAAACACCTTGTTATTTAAGCAAGGCTTTTACATAGGGAGATGATGGATGACGGCAGTTCCATTTAGGACCGAAATCATTTTACGCTGGGCTGCTGCATATGTTTGTTTTAAGGACTGCATTAAATGTTTTATCCTTTTACATTACACTATGTCTTTTTATCGGATTGCCACGAGAGACCGTGAGTGAGAGGTAGGGGAAGGGCAGGAATTTTAAAATAAAAATAAAACGCCGTGAAGATCTCTTGTTCTCCTAATAGAGTAGCTAAACATCAGATCTTGCTTCCTTCAAATTCCTCTTCAGGACTTTTATATCAGGCTGGGCAAGTTCTAGCCTCAGGGTTACATGTGCCCTGAAATCTATTTCCATGCGCTCCCCGCGGAATTTCAATAATGCCACTGCTGGAAATCTGTTCACACCTCTGGGAAGAGCCTCTGCTTCTCCCAGCAGCCTGACTGGTAGCAAGAAAAGGGCAGAGAGAATGTCTCAAAGATAAAAGGTGGCAGCACAGAGAAAGGGAGTGTAAAAAAAGAAAGAACCCCTGGTCATTCACACTGCGCAATTATAGCACTATGATTCCATTGTAACTGTCACGGTTCCATCTTACGGAATCCTGGGATTGGCAGTTCAAGGAGAATTATAATTCATTCATGATTCTTGTCCAGTCCCCTGTAGTGCCTCGAAAAACTACAAAGCCGAGGCTTCCATAGGACATTGCCATGGCAGTTGAGGTGAAATAATAGTCCTCTAATTGTGTAGCGTGAATGGCTACCTGCCCACTTTTTGATCTGGCTCTGCCCACCACTGGTTTCAGCCCCCCATCCATCACCCACATGCAGCCCCCAAAGAGAAAACAGACCCTGAGAGACGAAAATACCTCCCCTGGGCTACGTAAAACCTTTAACCTTGCTGCTTCGTTTAGAATTGCGTTCAGCCTGTAGATCTACGGGCTTTTCTTTGTCCCTAGAAATCGACAAGAGCCACGCGTCGGGGCAGGCAAAAACGAGCGCCTCAGAAAAGTGGAGGCGGAATTGAGGATGAAGACGCCCCTAACTGCCCCGAAATTTATGTTTGGTACCATAACTGGAATACATGCACAAATTCTTCCGCATTCAAATCAGCTCCAGTTTTCCATCAGGATTACTTGACAACGGAAGCCCAATATACAAAGAGAAAAGGACCGTGGCTTTTTTGAAAACTATTAATCTGAGATCCTCACCGGTCTATCGCAAATCAGCTTCTAATCTCATGAACGATCCTTCTTCTGCCCTCTTGTACCATACTCGTCACACGCTATGCATTTGTTCACCAGCTTCTCTTTCTCTCCTGTTTCCTCCGCTGATGTAGCTGACGGACGGTTTTCAGCCACAGACATTTTGTGGCCTGAGGCAGAACAGCAAAAAGTACCTCCCTCCACAAAGTCACGGTAAATAGTAACCAAGTAATTTTGACATCTCAGTGAGAAAATCTCCCCTTCAACCTCTCTCCTTCCCCGACAGACAAAAAAAAAAAAAAAAAAAAAAGCCATGACAACGAATTAATACCTAACGATTTCCTACCTCTTTGCGGCACCAAAGATCCAAAGATGCCTGAGGCAGTTGCCTCACTCTGGTTTAACAGTAGGACCAACCCTGTTTTCTGGCTTATATTGTTTTTGCTTTGTGTTTAAATACCGAGCGATTCCTCCCCAGCCCAGCGTTGAAGCCCAGCGCACCTGAAGTTTGGGGCAGAGGCCCATTCGAGGGCCAGACAGGCCAAATCCACGGTGGCGTAGACAAGCAGGAAGAAGATGGTCACCACAGCAGCAATGGTGTTCAACTTGCCAGAGAAAAGCACCAGCTGTGAGGGGAGGACAGCAACAGAGATGATGACCAACAGGGACAATAGCTTGGAGAGAGATGGCTATAAATGCAATAAACTACCCCCAACTCCGGCTTAATACCTTTCCAAATGTTTATGTATACAGGTATACCTCAGTTAACAAAGAAGACACCTTCTCGTGTTGCAAAATAGAAATTCAGAAGAGAAATTGGTAATACGAATAATTCTTTTATCTATTCTATTTGAAAAGGAAAAACAGCAAACATAGGTATTTATAGAAAGCTAATATGCAAAAGAAAAAACATAGTCAAAAAGGTTAAAATGAACACGAGCAATATAGGCAAGTAAAAATAGAAAAATACAAAATATATCAAACTACAAAATACCACAATAAAGCAAGATCAAACAGGATACTATAAAAGGACAAATTCACTAATACACAATTAACCCTATAATGACTGAAGTTGTAAGTCTTGTCTATATTCCAACGTCTTGGACATTACTTCATTAACAGAAAATTTGGTATTAAAGGAAGAAAATACACAGAAGGAAAAGGGATAGGTTGCTACAGCACAGAAAAGACGTTGAGCTCTATATGTTTCTGTAAACAATACTAGGCACAAGCACTAACAAAATGCACACGTGGGAAGAAACAACCAGGTCAAAGAAGCCTTCCATAAACTAAGCAAAGTCATTTTGAAATCTTCTAGAGATCTCTTTCAAAACGCACCCAGTGTTTTTGTTTCACCAGCCTCCGCTTCTCTTGTGATTTCCATTTTGGCTAGAAATGCCGCTGCTGTTGTTTGTGCGTTCAAGTCATTTCCGACGTATTCCTAAGGGAATCGTGTCACAGGGTTTTCTTGGTAAGATTTGTTCAGACCTGACTTGCCTTTGTCTTTCTCTGCAGCCGAGAGAGTGTGACTTGCCCAAGGTCACCCAGTGGGTTTCCATGGCTGAGTGGGGGATTAAAACCTTGGTCTCCAGAGTCATAATCCAACGTTTCATTGGCGCCCAGACACTCCCAAGATTTAAGTCCTGGAGCATGGGCTGGTCCCCTCCCTGTTGGCTCCGCCACCATGGCCCTCAAAGAGACATATACAGCTCACCGTCTCCCATCCAGGTATTATCCACATTCCGGTCTGCCTAGCTTCAGCCACAGTGGCACACCTTCAGACCATGCACTGGTGGGTCTCTTGTAGCCACATCAATGGGCTGTAATGCGAAGTGTGGAGAAATGTACGGCATATATTTATATACAGTGTATCCGCTGTATATGTGGGAGTTTCGTTCCAGGAACCCCTGCGTAAAACAAAAACAGGGAATGCTTGGCGTCCCATTATCTTCAATGGACATGATGCAAAGGATCATGTCCATCGATGATAACGGACATGACGCTTTGTGCGACCTCAGATTCATGTGTGTCCCACAAGTGGGTGCACCGTATTGTCATCCTTACGCACGGAGCTTTCAATAGGGTGTTCGTGTGGATTTCCCGCCCTGATGAGCTCACTGTATAGCATTGCCCCACACTAATTTGGACACAGAGAGCCACGACAGTATAGTGGTTTGAGCACTGGACTACAATCCTAGAGACCAGGTTTCAATTCCCTGCTCAACCATGGAAATCCACTTGGATGTGTCACACACTCTCAGCCCCAGAAAACTGTGTGATAGGTTCATCTTAGAGTCACTGTAAGTTGGAAACAACCCGAAGGAACACAACCATAATTTGGACACTAGGCTCTGATAAACTGCTAGGGCAGGGGTGGGCAACTCTGGGAGGGGGCACCCCAGATCTTCTGCACGTCAAAATTTCATGGCAAGCTGAGAAAAGCCACTAAAACAAGCAGAAAATACTTGTAAAGGGTTTAAATGGAGAGGGGACGTGGGAACTTCAAAAACTGCCTTGGCCCTTAGTCTAGACTATGTCAATTTATCACTTAGGAACATGCATTTAACGGAGCCTGACAGCATTTAAAACCACTCCAGCTGAAACAGTGAAGCAGGTGATTTACCCCTTTCTCTTGTCTCCTCTGCTCTTTGGACTGTATTTTTAAGTTAATGGGCAGCCCTATACCTGTATTTGTTAAGGGAGAGAATTAAAGATCAACAAGTGGCAATTTGAAGAATCATTGCCTTTCCGTGCACCTTAACTTACTGTGGTATCTGAAAACAATTATATGGATCTCATAAAAGGCTGTGTTTGACATCTGCTCTGCAAAAGAGCTCCCATTCAAACTGGACAATTGTTATGCTTTTAAGCAAAAATAAAAAAAAATAACTACTGAACAGAATGGGCGGGGATGAGAGGAATCAGACAACAGAAAAGGTAGATATCCAAGCTTTTCTTGTTTCAGCATTGATCCTAATTCTAAATAAGCACCATTCTGTCCCCAGTTAGCCTTTTATTTAGAAGATGTGCATCAAAATTCTCCAAGACAGACAGACAGACAGACAGACGATAGACAGGTAGATAGATAGATAGATAGAATACATTCATTTATGGGTTTTATTTTGTTCCAGGAAACCCACGGTCAAAACATCAGGAGACCTAATGACTGACCTGGAACGTTGCTTCCTTAACTCCTGCACCCAGAAACCTCTCCTTGACTTGACATAAACAGATAATATCTTTATCATTTGGACTCACTGAGAAAAACGACTCAAGATGCTCCACCATAATTCCCACAACTTCCATGCCGCTATCTATCTTTTTTAATTTTTATTTTATTAAAATAATAACTAAAAAAAAAAAGAAATACACACACTAACAAATTACACACAACAAATTCACAAAACAAAGAAAAACCATAAACAATCAACTAGATTGGACAAAAATAATCTTAAATTACACATAACTAAAAATTAGTCCCCATCCCTGTTGCAAATAGTGAATATACATCTAACTGCAACCACTACTCTAATATCCAAAAATAATATAAGATTTAATGTTTACTGCTAAATACAGAATCTAAAAGCATACTTGGTAATTAACAATAATAAAAAAAAACCCTACTTGATATTTCTAGGTTAGTTGTTAAAAACATACTTACTTAATCAATCTAACTATTAGTCATTAAACATTAATCACCTATCCTTTAATCTATCTGGAATCATGTATACAAATTCACTTTCTGGACACCACTGTGTATCTATATAATGGAGATTTAAGCACCACATTGTATTCCAAACCCACTGACTGTTACACATACCTACACGCCCCCAGCTTCCACCCTGAACACACTACCAAATCCTTTGCTAACAGACAAACCCTCTGATACAATCGCATCTGCTCACAGGAACACGAGAGACACAAAACTCTAGGAATTGCAAGCATTTTGCAAGCTACAGTACCCACCAAAGGAAAGGTGGGGGGAATAATCAGGTCTCAAGTTGCACCCAGCACTTAATTTACTACAAGACAGACTGAAAACTGAAAACCGTAGAACTCCAGTGGTAGTCAATTATAGCTCCCTGGTGAGACCACTCAGACACATCATCAACAAGCTCCCACCAATTCTTGATAATATTACTACACGCTAAAGGGCTCTTGGTGGTAGACCTTTGCTTACCTGCAGACAGCCTCACAATCTCAAACAGTTACTTGCCCAAAATGGAACACGTAACATGGATCAGAAACCAGGAACAAGACCTTGACACAAACCTGGATGCCAGCTTTGCCCACACATCTATTCAGTCAACATCATCACAGGGCCCAATAATATCACTCACAATATTAGAGGTGCTTTCACTTACTCATGCTGTATTGGGATATACATCATCTTTTGAGGGGACAAGACAGCCATGTTTAAATATTTGAAGGGATGTCATGGTGAGGAGGGAGTGGGCTTGTTTTCTGCTGCTCCAGAGACCAGGACAAAGAGCAATGGATCCAAGCTGCAGGAAAAGAGATTCCACCTGAACCTCAGGAAGAACTTCCTGATGGTCAGGGCTGTCTGACAGTGGAATCTGCTGTCTCAATGGAGTGTGGTGGAGTCTCCTTCTTTGGAGGCTTTTAAGCAGAGGCTGGATGGCCATCTGTTGGGAGTGCTTTGATGTGTGTTCCTGTATGGCAAGGGGTTGGACTAGATGGCCCCTGGGGTCTCTTCCAACTCTACAATTCTATGATTGTCAACAATACGCCTCAGCACTCGACACCAGACAAACAGGCCAGTCTCTTGGGTAAACGGACATAAATGGAACATCAGAAATGGTGATATGCAAAAACCAATTTCAGAACATTTCAACCTTCCTGGACATTCCATTTTGGACCTCAGAAAGTAGTCCTTGAACAACGACGACAACAACATATTTCAAAGAGAGTCAAAAGAGAAACAGCTAAATTAGGGATAGCCACAATCTTGAGTCCACTGACACTGGTTTGAACAGAGACAATAGCTTGGATAAGGGATAGGCAACCCATAGCAATTTATCACCAAAGGGGCTGGCAGAGAGTGTATCCCACTGAGGGACAGAGTGCTTCTAGCAGGAGCTCGAGGAGGAAAACAGCAACAAGTTGCCTGTGCAAATGTACCTTTAGTCAGGCTGAAGTATGACAGAATACTAGGCACCAGGCGTGACAACTGAGAGAACACCTTTGCAACCGGCTATTGTATTGTTCCCCCTTTGCGGAGAAGGAAAGCATGCCAGAACAGCACAACAGCACAACCAAGCTTCTGGATGAGAGTCACCACGCACAAGAGACTGATAGTAGCCTTTTAAATATATTTACTTGATTTGCAAATACAATCAGAGAGTGTGGTCAGGGATGGGCAACTGCAGGGGGCCCTGGGAGAACATATTCTGCCACTGGGGCCCTTTAGGGGTCTCCCAAATGTCAAGAGGCAAAACCAACCTGGAAGCAACTGGATGTCTACTTCTAGTTTTGAATTAGATTCTGTTGTGCTTTTTTAAACATTAAGGAACACAGCTCCCTGCCCACAACAACTTATTTAAAAGGTGAATTGCCAGAAAAGGTGCAGCCCAGAGAGTCTGGAGCTACTAAGAACTCCCAAATAAGTCACAAAAGACTAGACAAAAATTAGAATGGGATCTAGTACTTCTCCCCTAGATCTGGACACAATAGTTCTGTTGATGCAGTCTAGAATTGCATTGGCTTTTTTCCCCTTGCTGTTGCTCACACTGCTGACACACGTCATTTGCAGATTTGATGAGCTCCCTGAATATACTCACCTGAGTCATTTCTGGAAAAGTTAAACAACACCGGGCCCAAGCATCTCGAGCCACGTTCTTCAATTTTGTACAACCCATCCAAACACTGCCTCAAAAGAACTTGTACTTCCCTCAACTTTACACTATTGCAAACCAGGGACAGAGAACCTCCAGCCCACGAGGCTGGACGTGTTCTTGAAGTTTTCCATTTTATCCCTCAAGCTCCATTTATTGTTATCTTTTATTAGTGCCTGGAAATAAGAGCTGAGCTTTGCGGGCCGAATTTTTTTCCCTGGATCTGAGGTGTGTTTTTGCAGACAGGAAAGCTGTTGCATGGAAGCCTATGCCCCAGAAGACATGCCTGTTTGGAAAGAGTCTAGACTGGTAATGATTACATCTGCCGTGCCCACTTTGCTTTGGCCAAAGTCCTATCCTTCATCTCACCTAGACCTGGAATGTAGTCCTGAAGATCTCTGTCATATTGTAGCTTGGATTGCAGGACACACATATGGATTTCAACCTGCTCATAATCAGGTATGAGAATGAAGCAGAAGAAAGGATCACACTAACACTAGATTGAGTGATAACTTGGCTGTAAAGCAGTACGTATGAGAAGGAGCTAAGAGTCTTGAAAGACCACAAGCTAAATATGAGCCAGTAGTGCAATGCAGCAGCTAAAAATGCCAGTGCAATTCTAGGCTCCCTCAACAGGAATAGAGATTTGACAAGGAGGAAAGTAATAGCACCACTCTATTCAGCCTTGATCAGACTTCACCTGGAATACTGTATGCCATTTGGGGCCAAGTGGTGGGAGACTGCGGACAGATAGGAGGATGTATTTCTTCATACAGCACCAAGTTCAACTGTGGAATTCACTGCCACAAGATGCTGTGATGGCATTCTTAAAGAGACTGGATAAGTTTAATATTTCATTTATTTATTGGATTTATGTGCTGGCCGTTCTCCTGAAATGGGATTCAAGGTGGCTTACAATACTTTTAAGATCAAGCTAAAATATTAATTTACAAAAGTATTAGATCACAACAGAAACATTTAAAACATAATTACCAATCAAAGGTTAAAAATGCATCACATCACTTCACACCTACACACACTACTGAGCGAAAATCAAATCTGAAAGCCCTGTCTGAATAAAAATTTCTTCAGGAAGGGTCAAGCCACCCACGGCTACCAGGCAGGGTGACTACATGTCACCCCAGGATCAGAGGCTGCCAGTTTTAAAAGAGCTGCACTGACTACCCTTTTGCCTCTGGTCTGAAATGAAAGTGCTCGTGAGGACACACAAAACCCTTAAATGGCTCGGGACCTCAAAACTTCTCAGTTGGGGCACCCCGATTATGGAATGCTCTCCCTTTGGAGGTCTAACAGGCACCACTGTTGGTTCCTTTTTTGGCACCACTCAAACCATGGCCTTTTATTAAAGCTTTGCGGCCTAATCTTAATTTTCAATATACATGTGCATAGTTTTAACCTGTTGTACCAACCTAAAGGCATCAGATCTTGTCCGATCTTGGAAGCTCAGCAGGGTCAGCCCTGGTTAGTACTTGGATGGGAGACTGCCAACAAATACCAGGTGCTATAGGCTGTATTTCAGAGGGAGGACCTGGCAAAACCACCTCTGAGTGTTCCTTGCCTAAGAAAACCCTATGAAATTGATGGGGTCACCCTAAGTTGACAGGTGACTTAAAGGCAAATGCACACATCCACCTTTTAAAGCTCTTTTAACTTGTTGACTTTACTTTTAAAAAATTACACCGTTTCAAATCATTTATTGTTTTAATCTGAAATTATTTTCAACCATTTGTATTTTATTGTGTGCCAAGCTGAGATCCCACAGTAAAGGGTGGGATATAGATATTTAAATAAATGAATGAACGGTCATTGTGCAAAGAGAATGCTGGACTAGAAAGCCCCCTGGTTTGACGTAGACACAGGACTCTCCTTCCGTCCTTCTCAGATGCCAGGGATCCAACTCGGGAACCTCTGCATGAAAAGGGTGTGTCCTACCCCCACTAAACCATGTGGCCCCTGCCATGCTGCAAGGGTCAGAGCACCCTGCCAGTTGCACGGACCCTTTGCTGGCCGTTTCTTCTCCTATCATTTCCCCCACCTCCCTCTGCTGCAAAGAAAAGAAGTTTGGTCTTTATATCGCAGCTTGACCTGCCATAATTGTTGGCGGTGGGCTGCAGTGAAGAGATTGAGCTTATTCAGACCATTTAGGCAAATGGGGGATTTTTAGCCGGTTGCAAGTTAATAGCACGCGCCGAGCAGACAGCGTGCCTGGCTGCTCTAATGGAATCTCCCTCCACCCCTCCCCAGACATTTGCCTTTGATTTATAATTCATTTAGCTGCTCGTCAAGGTAAAAGAGCCACCGCTGAAAGGTACTGTGCCCCAGCGCCAAGGGGGCACAGGGAGAATGAAAGGGCCCGGGTGGGGGTGGAGAGGGGTGGGGAAGGCTAGCCGCGGAGCAATCCCGCAGTGCTGATTCGAGCAGCCTCAAAGGGCTGGCAGCAAAAGGAAAGGAACAAGGGGTATTGGGGTGACAGCATTCCTGTCTTATCCTGCATGCTATCGAATGACAGCATCCCCGTTTGCTTCCCTCCCACTGCCCCGCCATTATCACACACACGGGAGGATGGAGCAAGATATCCACTGCATCAGCAAAAGGAGCAGCATCTAAGGTGGGGTGCAGACAGACCTGCCATGTCCACTCACCTTCCCTTCCCAGCGCTTGTACACAAGGAGACACCAAAGGCCAGCTGGAGTCCCCCGGCCCGTTCTTGCCTGTGCTTTAGTGCCACCACCGCAAGCGGTCAGAAGAGGGTTCTACAACTCAGGGTGACCCAAGGGCCCAAGATGCTTTCATTTGAGCTTGGCGGCTCCTCAGTTTAAGCAGGGTGCCGACTGAGTTCTCTAACTGCCCAACTGCTGGCACACCTCCAGTCCTGCTGCTCGAAGCAGTTGCCACATTACTTTTGGATACGCCGCCAAAATAGGGCTATGCTGTTCACCCAAGATTAGCTTTCAAGCTGGTAGCTGAGCCAGCTGGGGATGCGTACAACAGTGTTTTAAAAAGACAAAGGAAGTTGCCTTAAGAAGTCAGACCACGATTTCTTCTCTGGCTTACTACCGTGGACAACAACTGGCACCAGCTATCAGGGGTTTCAGACGGGGGAACTTCACGAGCCTCACCTAGAGATGCCAGGAATTTAATCTGGAACTTTCTACACCGGAAGCACATCCTCTCTTCCACTGAGCTACGGACCTTCCTTGACTTCTGGCTCACAAGTCAAAACTCTTGGCCACGATGGGAATTATGGAGCCTTCCAGATGTTGTTGACCATCAACAACCAGGAGCCCACGCCAGCAGAGGCAACTGTGAAAAATGCATGGATCTGTAATCCAGCACCATCTGCCAGGCCACACAATTCCAACACCGGGGCTACAGGGTCATCTCTCAGAGATCCCAACTTGCATTTTTCATTGTATGTCCCTGTGAAGGGAGGATCAGGGCAAATCTGGCTGAAGGCAGCCAATCACAGCTCAGGCAATGCTGTGAAGGCGGGGCGTGGGGAGGACATGTTACAAAAACTAAGGTTTGTCTCTGTCACAAGGCAGATAGGGAAAGGCTGGCACAGAGACCGGATTTCAGAGATATAGGAAGAGGGGAAACAGAGACAGGAGAGTCAGACAGAGGAAAGCACTGACTATGGTTTTGGGGAACTGTAAATGATTTAGTAGTTCAAGGGTTGGTCTATTATTTTTTTGCACCTTAATAAATTTCCATTTGTTTGCTCTTATCACTGTTTATGTCTGTTCCTTAAGCAGGGAGAAAGGACAAGGTGAGTGAGAGGAACCCAGGGCTGCAACTCCGGGGCCAGCCTGGCAAGACTATCCTCCCAATCGCACACGGGTGGGGAAGTTGGTCTAGAGGGCCTTTCAAGATACCTGTCCATTCTATGATTCTACCTTACCTCTAAGGGGCAGGCCAGGTGAAATAAAGATGGCCAAATAGCACGCAACGGAAAGAACACGATGCTGCTGAAGTTGCAGCATCTGTACTCTTACTAGGATGTTAGCTTCAAAAGCTGGCAGGATACAATCTGTACATTTTGATGGAACCAATAAAGCTATCAGTACCAGACAGAGCATGGAAATGTTACTTCTTTGGACTGAAAGCTTTCAGAATTCTCCCAGTGACCATGCTCGCTGTAGGATTCTGGGAATTCTCACCCAAAAAGGAAAAAAAAACCTTCTAATATCTCCACACTCTGAAGATAAGTTCAGAGGCTCAGCCCTTGGGGATCTCCAAGAGAAATCAGCTCCCAGGCATCCTCTCTGGAGTTCATCCCTCCCTTCCTCTGTTACTCCAACTCATGGCTCAATGGTTCCCCAATTTTTTATGGTTTGGAGAGCCAAATTCAAGCTTCGCTATGTCACATTTGCCATGTCCTATTTGCTGTCTTTCCTAGCTGCCTCGCTACACACACACATTCAAAGAGAGAGAAAGAGAGAGATGCCACAACTTGATTCTGATCCACAGTGTGACTTCAACTGGGCTTGAATCCCCTCATGTTCTCTCCCCGAATCCAGCCCAGCGCTCTCCCTCTCCTTCCTCTCTTTTTCCGAGAGCACCGCAATGCTTCTTCCCAGCTAATGGGGCAATTTCTTTTGCATTATATGTATTTGTCCAATTTGGCAGAGCAACACATGCTTTTGAAAGAAAGAGGGAGAGGGAGAGGGAAAGGCGGGTGAAGGGTGCCGGCTCTGGAAGATTAGCCGACGGGAGTCTCCGCAGTGTTTCACCGCGATCTCTCTCGGAGGCAGAGCGGCACATCTCGCTTTGATAAATTTGCTCACGGCCATCAGACCAATTCTTTAAGGCACCTGGGACGCCTCCAGTAGTGCCTGATATGGATCTCATGCTGGGCGCGTGCTGTCTCGCTTGAACTGCCCACCCCACCATCCCTCCTACCAGCCCAAACCTCTTCCCACACCTTCTCTCTCTGGGAGTAGCAGCAGCAGCCCCTGGCTAGAGTTTGCCACTTCGGGGGGCAGGAGAGACAGAAGAGGGGTGGGCCATCTAGTGGCTCAATGGTTCTTCCAATAGTTGGACTTCTCCCACCGGGCAGATGGATTTTGGAGTCCTTGCCAGCATCACGGCCAAATGTTAACAACTGCCAGACAAAATC
The DNA here is from genome assembly GCA_030412105.1 of Cyclura pinguis. Classification (NCBI taxonomy): domain Eukaryota; kingdom Metazoa; phylum Chordata; class Lepidosauria; order Squamata; family Iguanidae; genus Cyclura; species Cyclura pinguis. The sequence continues at coordinate 7,280,843 of CM059601.1, forward strand.
ACTAATGCAACTGGACCTTTTCTGTGCCACTGCATAGAAAGGGTCAATCTGTATTAGAGACTTCGTCAGTTACTTTTAAACATTAGCTTAGCAATTTGAGGCTGGGAAAAGATACGAAACCTGGTAATTGACTTGTTATTGTTGTTTTGTGACCTTAAGTCATTCTGGACTTATGGCAACCCTCAGAAGAAGCTATCACAGGGTTTTCTTGGCAAGATTACAGTCAGCCCTCCACATTTGCAGGTTTCACTTTTGCAGCTTTGATTATTCATGGATTACTTGCTGTCACCTCTGCTGCCTCCCTATTCCATTTTTAATAGGGACTGCAAGCCTCGTGAGACCGAGAAACTGCGAACGAGGCTTGTAAGTCCCTATTAAAAATGGTGGGGATAGCAGTGGAGGTAGCCGTAAGCCCCACCAGCCCCCCACTTCTGCCTTGGGAAGGAACCCTGATGCCTCAAAGGAATCCACGGTGGGTCGAATATGGTGATCATACTTTTTTCGATGTTAAATATGGTTTGGGAGGGCCTAGAGTTATTCACGGTTTTTCCACTTTCACGGGGGTCCTGTGCCCCTAACCCTAGCAAATGTGGAGGGATGATTGTAATTCAGAGGGGGGTTTGCTTTTGCCTTCCTTTGAGGCTGAGAGTGTGTGACTTGCCCAAGGTCAGTCAGTGGGTTTCCATGGCCAAGCAGCGACTCGAACCCTGTCTCCCAGTGACCAACTCTCAAACTGCTACACCACACTGGACTAAAGGAACGAATGTTCCTCTGTTCCTAACCCGCTTGCACAGTTCTCACACTTATGAGATGGGGCAGACGGATCATGCTTGCGCGTTTTGGTTTCCTTTGCTTGCCTCTACGTTACATAACCCTCGGGAGTCCATCTTTCATCGGCCTCACCTAAGTGGGGGAGTTTGCTCTAGCCCAGGGGCTCCAAAGAGCCAGCAATGAGGAAATGAACCACTGGCCAGGGATAGCCTGGGTGGAATTAGATATTAAAGGCACGCTGAAGCCCATCACCAAATGGGGCTGGAATGGTTTTCTATCTCTTATCACCTGCTGACCACCAATAAAGCTTATTTTCCAGCAGGAATGTGTGTCAATATTCAGCACAAAACAGAAGTCTTGAGAAGGCCCACAACCGCAGCCAGCTCTATGATGGAACATCTCTGCTCAGCCATGAAGCTAATAGGGAGACATAGCCTTCAAGCACCATTTTCAGCCTAACCAGCCTTGCAAGGTTGTTATAAGCATAAGGCAGGAGTCCTTAATTAACTGGAGGAAGGGTAGCTTGAAAACTCACGCTCATACATAAATAAGTAGACCAAGATAGTGTAACTCCGTTAGAGAACTACAGTTGGGCTTCATCCCTTTTACACCGTAGTTTTTTTTTAAATACAGCTTAGAGATGTGAAGGCTTTGGGAGGAAAAACAAGAACAGAAAAACATGAGAAAAAAGTTTTTTTTTCCTGCAAAGTTTTTTTTTCCTGGAAGAACTGAAAAAAGAGGATTTTCTTTTAATATAACTAAAATGTTCAAGACATGCATTCATACATTTTCTCCCCGAAAATGATTTCTAAGAAGCACGTAAAAGTCTTTTATGTAAGACTACGGACATGCTCTTTGTATGACCCTAGCTCCAGCATGTAACTAGAAGTAACTTTTCCCAATTCTGCTTTATGTACAGCACCTAGAGCCGGCAATCTCTGTAGAACATTTTGTGGCTCTGTAGAAATTCTGTAGATCTTACAAGAACATTGGGAATCAGTCTAAAGGCCTCCTTAATGTAGCATCCTAATTTCTACAGCAACCAGTCAGACGATGATGATAATGATGAAGATGATGACGATGATTTTAATTCACATTCTACCTTTTTACCAATACTGGGACTCAAGGCAGCATACAAATATTAAGACATAAAAATTCAATAGCTAAAAGGCATGCAAAAGTTAAAATATAATTAAGCTATCAACAGAATGAAGAGCTATTTAAAACATATCCATTAAAAAGCAACAGACAGTGCAACACATTATTACAAGCTCTTTGCCTACAAACAATCAAATCCCCAGGCCTACTTAAACATAAAACTCTTCATCTGCTGCTGGAAGTACAAGAAAATAAACTAGTCTGACATCTCTAGAAAGGGAGTTCCGGATGCCCAGAGGCACCCACAATCAAGACACAAATGCATCAATACCCGCTTGTTTGTATCTCTCTGCAACTAGTCTTGAGAAAGATAATGCTTCTGATAAAGGGAGTAATGTATACCCTTCATGAGTAGGAGCCACTGATAAGACTGGTCCTCCCTTTTTAATTTTTAATTTTTTTGTTATGGGCCTTCGAGTCAATTCCAACTTACAGAGACCCAATCGCAGGGCTTTTCTTGGCAAGATTTATTCAAAGGCGGTTTGCCATTGCTCTCCTCTGAGGCCGAGAGAGTGTAACTATTGACCATTGCCTCCTCTTAGGGAAGGATTGAGCAGAGATTTGACCCCCTGTCTCCCGGGATCCAGTCCAACCCTCAAACTGCTATGCCATACTGGTTCAAATGGGCCTGTCTGCTCCCCTCTTAAAGCCGGTCCAATTAGTGACCGCTGCTACATCTTCTGGCAGCACTTTCTACAGTTCTGGCTGGACTGAAACTGAAGGACCTCCTTTTCTCCCTGCTGAGCTTCCCACCGTGTAGGTTCAGTGAGGAACACCCACTGCACCGCGTTGTTACGAAAAGGGAGAAAAGCTTCTGTGCATTTGTTTTCTCCACAACAGCTTTTCCCAGCACGGTCCCTTTCAGAAGCTGCTGTCTACAACTCCCATCAGCCACACTCAGTGTGGCTAAAGGCCAAGAATGACAGGCGTTATAATCAAAAATGCTGGGAAGCTGCCAAGCAGGAAAGGGTGATGCATATTATGAATAATTTTAAGCAGCTCTATCGTATCCTGCCATGCTAACCTTTTCTTTGTTTTCTTGAAGTTTCACTTCTGGGACCTCCCACAAGCTAAAACATCTTTTGGGAAGGATGAACGCAGAAGAACTGCACACACACCAACTCATGTGAAAGGACTGCATGAGATACCCCAAATGGCCGATATATATGTTTAGAAAATTCCTATCTCTTGCTTCCAAAGAGAGAAGGGATATACCTGAAGCTATCTCTCTGGCAACTTCAGCTCATACCAGAGTCCCAGCACTTACAGTCGCCCCCTTCTATAGACGCCTCATCTCCAACCAAGATTAGCACCAGTTCCTAGTCTGTACCCATTGCTATCCTTCATAGTGAGTTACTCAGAATTACACAACAAATGGCCATAGCAGTCACACCGCTCCAATCGGTCAGGCAGCCCAAATCCTTTTCACCCCTGCTCCTAGCCACCTACAGCAGGCCACTCTATAAACAGAACTGGGGCAAATCATGGCTCATAGCTTAGACAAAAGCTCCCAGAATCCCCCCAGCCAGCCTAGCCAGTGGCCATGGTAGCTGTACAGGATTCTGGAAGCTGTCATCCAAAAAAAGGATGGCCTTCCAAAACTGTGAAGCTCTTGAAATGTTGCATGACTTGAAAGAGGAGCGCATAGACATAACAACAAGTCTAAAAAAAAAACAACCCCATAACTTTGTCTGACAGTACTGTCAAATCATTGCCTGGGCAACAAATGAGTTTAGACCTGGCCTATAATGGCTCCTTAGAGGCAGTCCAAAGAGCCACATTTTCTGGATCTCTTGCCCATGCCCTGGCCTGCACATGCCGGACTCCCCAGTCTTGTCTAACCCTTGGCCTCACCTGTCACAGAGTTTCCCTCTGGAGTTCCACCTCCCATTCTTTCAGAGTTAGTACCACCAGCACCTCATGCTCTTAGCTGCCCCCAGAGCAATGCTAACAATGCAGATATGCATCCAATTTGAGAACTTCCACATTCTAAAGCAGCAAGAAAAGGTGTAGTAGTGAAAGGGCATTGGACTCACCTGCACAAGCACCCAGGAGAAGACCACGGCCACCCAGGGGTTTCCGCCACGGGACGTCTTCTTGGCCGGTGCTAGAGCCTTGCCTTTAGCACCAGAATTGAATGGAGAGGAAAGAGAGAGAGAGAATAGAATATACATGAGACCAACATCCAGCGGCACACAGGACCACAACAGACCACTACCAGCTATTTTATTATATGTCTGTTAAGCAATATTGCTGCACTGCTCAGTCAATTAATTGCCTAGCTTAAAGGATTAAAAAAAATTGACTCTAATGGCGCTTCTGATTAAACAGGTACGAGATTCAATAGCTACAACCAGTATGCCTCAAAAGTGCTGATGGCAGGGATCATCATAAGAAGCAACTTTCCCTCCTGCAAGAATAAGGTGGAGAGAGATGGCAGCATGCCTCTTTGACAAGGATGCCTGCCACTGTGGCATCTAAAACAAAGCATCTACTTTAGAACATTTGTTTTTCCTCCTTTGAAGATCTTATCAACCAACTTGAGATTGTTTCTACCGGTCTCCAACAATATGTATAAAATGAGTATCACGCACTCTCTTGTTCAATTGTTCAACTGTTCAAAAAGGCTTATGTGAGGCTTCTGTCATATTGTCCTGCCTCTTTACAGTCAGCCCTCCACATCTGCGGGTTTCACTTTTGCGGATTTGATTATTCACAGATCATTTGCTGTCACCTCTGCTGCCTCCCTTTGCCATTCTTAATAGTGACTGCAAGCCTTTATGAGACTGAGAAACTGCAAACGAAGCTTGTAAGTCCCTCTTAAAAATGGTGTGGGGCAGCAGTGGGGGTGGCAGGAAGCCCCACCAGCCCCCCACTTCTGCCTTGGGAAGGAACCCTGACGCCTCAGAGGAATCCACAGTGGGTTGAAAGTGCTGATCATACTTTTTTGTGCGTTAAATATGGTTTGGGAAGGCCTAGAGTTATTCACATTTTTTTCACTTTCACGGAGGTCCTGTGCCCCTAACCCTAGCGAATGTGGAGGGAGGACTATATTTCCATCTTCAAACCAGGTCCTTTTTTTGACTGGTGTCAATCACAGAAATGCATTTAACAGTTCTGTGACTTGACAAAGGAGAGCGTCTTTCTGTGGTGTCTTCCCAGCTTCAGAGTTCCTTCCCCTAAGGACAACAGACTGGCACCAAGCTTACAATCTTCTTGGCCCTAAGTCAAAAGATTTGTACTTGCCCCAACATTTTAAACTGCTTTTATTGTCTCTATCTGTATTATATTTTTATGATTTTGCTACCTCTCAGCTTTATTGTTATACAAAAAATGGTGTGGTACATTGCTTTGTCTTTACCATATATTGTTTTGATTACTATATTGTATTATATAGCATTATATTTTTGATTACTGTACGCTGCCCTAGAATCTGACAGGATGAAAGAGAGGCTACGAATTTTTAAAATGAGAACTCTGCGCCTCCAGGCAGTAAACAGATTCGCATTCATCCAGATCTGTACCACCAACAGCTACGGTGAAGTCAACAGGTGTTTCTAGACCATTTCCTCAACAGGCATACTTATTTCACGGGTAAGGTAATACGTTCGTAAACAGTCACAATACTTAAGAAGATTCCAAAACGCGCAGCAGGGATGATGGATGATGCATTTTTCCAGGGGTAGGCAAATTTCAGTTTTGTGAGATCTGCTTTTATTCAAAAAAACCCCAAAACCAGCTTCTGAAGGTCCACCACCAAGAGACAAGTTCAAAACGGTGGCTTAGGAGTCCATTATGTGTTTCATCCCCTTCCCATTAGCCTACATGTACAAGTATCTAGTTTTCTTTCTTTAATTTCAGTTTCCCTTGCTGTTCTGTCAACTGTCAGGAGGCGGAACTCCCTGAAGGTTTACTCCCAAATCACTCAGATCCCAAACTAATTTCTGCTGGATTGGGATTCCAGCAAGTCTCTCTCTAGCCTCTTTCCATTCCAGCCAACCCAAACATGAGAAAACAGTGTGGAAAAAGGGTTTCTTCAAGTGCAAATCACAGGGTCAGCAGAAATCACATGGAGCCATCAGTTCTTGGTGAGTCTGGGCCCAAGGAAGTTGAAAGAACTGACACAGGCCATTTCAGCACTACACTCTTATAGTGTGATGATTCCACTTTCAACATCCTATGGAATCCTGGGGTTTGCAGTTTAGGGAGGGGCCGGCTGGCCCCTCGCTAAACTGCAAACCTCAGGATTCCGTAGGATGTTGAAAATGGAATCATCCCACTGTAAGAGTGTAGTGCCGAAATGGCCACAGATGTGTCTCTGTGCGTGTAAACTCAGAGGAGAGATGGAAAAGGGTATCTCGGTATAGGACTTTCTATAGAGGCAAGGGAAGTAAATCTTTTTTCAGCAGGAAGAGTAGTAACATGGTGACTTCTTCCACAGGGCTTCCTAGGCTGGTGCTAGGCCTGGAGGAAGGCTTAAACCACGTAGTTAACCATGCGGTAAAGCCCAGGTTAATCTTTTTGCATGCCAAACATCTCAGGTTCAATCCATGCCCAATACACAGCAAGAGTAAGAAGCTAGGTATGCTTAGTTTGGAGAAGAGAAAGTTAAGAGGTGACATGACAGTCATGTCTAACTATTTGAAAGGATGTTATGTAGAAGATGAGGCAAGCCTGTCTTCTGCTGATCCAGAGAATGTGGGCTGCATCAGTCTACACTGTCACAGTGCTCTTATTCCACTTTCAACATCCTGTGGAATTCTGGGGTTTGTAGTCCCTGGAGGCCAAAGAGCTCTCTGGCTGAGAATTCTAAATCCCCTCCCTGAACTGCAAGCCCCAGGACTGAAAGTGAAAATAATAGCACTGTTGAAAGTGGAATAACAGCACTATAACAGTATAGTGTGATCGGGCAGTAAGACACAGAACAAAGACTTCAGACTACAGGGAACGAGATTCTACTAAATTGTTCACGCCTAGAAATGGCCCGGAAACCATGAAGCTCTACGAGGAGCAGCTTAGGGAACTGGGTATGTTTAGCCTACAGAAGAGAAGGTCAAACGGTGACATGGTAGCTATGTTTAACTATTTGAAAGGATGTCATACGGAGAATGGAGAAAGCTTGTTTTCTGCTGCTCCAGAGACTAGGGCATGGAGCAATGGATTCCCACTACAGGAAAAGAGATTCCTAAACCTTAGGAAGAATGTCCAGACTGTAAGAGCACTTTGACAGTGGAATACGCTGCCTCAATGGAGTCTGATGGTCTCCTTTTTTGGAGGTTTTTAAAGTCAGGCGGGATAACCATCCGTTGGGAGTGCTTTGATGGTGTATTCCTGCATGGCAGAAGGGGGTTGGACTAGATGGCCCTTGGGCTCTCTTCCAGCACTATAATTCTAATCTCCAGCACCTCCAAGCAGGGTTGGAAGTTCTATTAGAATCTCTAGTAAGTAGGCAATACAGTGTAATACTGAACTAATTGGACCAAATGTCTGACTATGGTATGAAGTTAGAGACAGGTAACCATCAGAGGCTGGGGGCCACCCATCAACGCCCTCCATTAAAATTTTGTCTCCAATACCCCTAAAATACACGGGGGCCAATTTCATCATGTTACTGACCCTCTCCATTTTAGACTCAGGAAAGGCCTTTTTTCTATAAGAAACGGCTTTGACATTGACTTCTAGAGAAAGAAAAAAGTCCCCTGGTGAGCTTAAAACAGTCCAGGGGATCCAAAATATAAGAAAATCTCCCTCAGAGATGCTTGGGACAAAATAAAAATTTGATGTTTCACTACCAGAATAAAACTGGAAAGGCAAAGGTCCACAAAAACAGCCCCGATGGCTGTATGTTTGCCAGGATGGCCGACGGGCCACTTTTTCCTCACCCTCGTGTAAGGTGACTTCCTGTGTTCCCTGAACGCCGTCCTTCAGCCTCCCCGAGGAACATCAGGTGAGCAATTTCCGAGCATTGGACGATTTGCCATGATGAAGAGGCAAAGGGGAAACACAGAAAAATCTTTTTCAGTTGAGAAAGCCCAAGCAGGTTCATGAGGCTTTTTCCTGCCATGCTATCTGCATGCAGCAAGCTCCAGGTCCCTTCCAGTAGGATACAGCTCGGCTCAGGATGAGAAAGCCACCGACAGCTCCTGCCAGGTAAGGGCACCAGCCAAAATCCCAACCGAATGCTGGAATACCCAGGCAGCCCTCCGAGAAGACAGAGGACTTCCAAAGGATGAGAAAACACTGGATCTGGGAAACCACCACGGGGAAGAGACAGACAGAGCCAAGCGAGAGGAGGTCACAGAGGTAAGCAGAAGTGACAATCAAGCTATAAACAGTAAAAGAGTACAAACAAAATGGACAGCGTTTGCCCTCTTTTTCCCTGGTCTACTCTGCAGGGCTGCTAGAGATTCAGCACCTTGGACAGCTCAGTTCACAGAGGACATTGCCTGCTTGAATGTCCAGGCTAAAAGAACTCTCTCTCCGTCTCTATTTGCTTAACTAAAGTTCCTCTATTTTGAATTCTAGTCCCCTTTAAAGGTTGTTCCTGTTGTCAGCCCCTTTTCCTACTTAAAACTGTGCTGACATTAATTGGCAAAGTCAATGCCTGGGTTCCCGGCACTCTCTGTAACAATGCTTCTTATACTTCACAGCTGAGCAAATACATGTATGATCATAGAATCATAGAGTTGGAAGAGTCCACAACGGCCATCAGGGTTCATTGTTAACTGTTAACCGGAAGTTATTTCATTACGAACCATGTATCAGAATTTCAGTCCTGGGAAAGCAAATATTCTTGCACATGCGCTGTAAGCTTTATGAGATCATTGTCACTCCAAATCTAAAAAAAAAAGCAACAAAACCTCATTTTTTATAGTACGGGTCCATCTCTTTGCTCACGTAAGAAGTGGTTTTGACTGCATTCTTCCGGGGTGGGGTGGGGGTCCTTCGGCCGAAGTTGGGAACTTTTCCAGGCTGATTCAGAACTCACTTGCAACTGCATAGACTACTTGGGAAAGTCTTTGCAGACCTAACATTTTTTGAGGGTTTGGGGGTAACCCTAACAAAACAACACCAACAAGAAAGAATAGGCTGTTAGAATTAAACGAATTAGTGGAAATGGAGAAATTATCCTCTCTGGTTACAGAAAAACCATTAGCGATATTTATTTGCACATGCATAATTTTTCATGTACTTGAAAATTCTTAATAATTTTCTTTTAGGAAGAGAAAACAGAAGTGACAATCCAGGAAAACAACGGTGTTCTTAGTACGGTTGCCGAAGTGAAAACTGGAGACAATTCCTGCACCTTTCATGTTTGCGAAGAAGAGGGAATTTCAGCAGGTGTCGCTGGTTACTCAGCTGCACGCTGAAATTCCTCTACCTTCAACCGTTAAAGGTAGAGGAGCCATCTCCAGTTTTCAATCTGGCAACTGTAGTTTCTTGTTTGGAGCATCCAGGCTGCATCCCAGGCTTCAGCACAAACATCCTCAAAAGAATAACAGGGCGTCGGGGAGTCAAGGAGTGATTAAGAGGCAGAAGGCAATTACATGGGTGACTGTAGCCACTGACTACAAAATGGCAGAAAGGCTAGAAAACGGTGGAAGGCCATACTGATATGACATGGAAGGGGATAAATAAGACTACCAAGTTGAAGGAGGAAATGGGGGGGCAGGAACATGGCAACTTGCAATGGTAGAGCCCAACCTTTGCAGGCAGAAGGCCTCAGGTACAACCCCCTGGCATTTCCAGCTGGAAACCAAAAGCACATAGAAGAAGAGGACTAGGTCCCTTATCAACAATGCCACAGCGTTGCTGCCGACAGTATAGGCTGGATGGGCCAAAGGCAAGATCCTTGCTGGCTGAGGGATTTGGGAAGCTGTTGTCAAAAAAGTTGAATCGCCCAAATTCTCGGTAGACTGAAGCAACTGATGGGACTGTGCCTCTAAATGAAGCTAGCCTGACCGCAAGATGCCAGGCTCCCTGGGTCTGCACCCCAAAGATCCAAATGCTGGCCCCCAGAAATCCAAATCCTACATATAGAATGTTATGCAGAATTAAAATATCTTTTTTAAAAAAATACATGGGTGTTTTATTTTCTTTGGAAGATTCTGAAATGTTTCTAGAATTCGGTATTATTAATATTAGTTCTGCCCTCCTCCAGAACTGGAGGGAAAGTTAAACAGAAGACCAGGCAGAGATGGGCAGTTAGAGGTGGAACAGTCATTGCAGCCGTACTGCCCGATAGTACCCCTTCCTCAAATATTTCCTACATATTTTCAATATACAATACAGTCCATAAGCACTTTCGAGCATAAAACAATTCAGAGAATTCCAAGGAATTTAAAGACACTTTCTTGTAATCCTTTTCATTTTTGTTGTGTACCTTCAAGTTGCCCGTAAGGCAAACCTATCATGGGGTTTTTCTCGGCATGATTTGGTTAGAAGGGAGTTGCTATTGCCTTGTTCTGAAGCTGAGAGAGTGTGACTTACTCCAGGTCTCCCAAGGAATTTCCTTACAACATCTCTAAGTAGATCAGCACTATCATATCCATACCGTACATTTGATGGTTTTCTCTTTGATTTTCATTCTTCTAGCTTCTTCTTTCAAAGCTCTTTTTTTGTACCCAGAAGGACTGGAATCCACAGCTTTTTAACAAAGTAAGCTGATAGAAGAGGGGTGACAATCATACGGCCACTTTCAAATGATGTTGGACTGCAAGTCCCAGCAGCCCTAAGTCAGCTGAGTCAGTGGGGAAGAATGCTGGGAGCTACCGTTCAGCAACATCTAGAGACACGTGATTTCTACCACTCAGCTAGAATTTCAAGGATTCTGTGCAATACAGTCAAATACCTGACTCCAAAAGTCTGTGATAAATCCATGGTGAGCAGAAGACAGGCATACAGTTAACAAAGCCTCTGACAAGAAAGCTCTGTTTTACAAAGGCATTTCATGCCTGCCCAGCCCACACTTTTCCTCCCCATCTTCTGTCTAGCTGCAAGCTTTTTAGCAGCATCAGCATTAGGAAGACAATGAAGGAAGGCTAGACAAATGCAGACTTGCAGTGTTGGCTTGCTGCAGCATGTCTGTAGTCAACAATGCAATAAACCTTGAGTTGAGAAAGAATGGGATTCTGCTTATCCAATAGTACTGTAATTGTACGTGCATGCCTACAACAGGTAAGTTAAATACCAGCTGCCTCCAGAATTTCTTCCTTAGCATGCATAAACAGTACACGAGAGAGAAAAGCAGGAAACAGATAAGCCTGCCTCAACAGCTACCTCCAGCATGTTAATAAAGGCATAAATTTGGCCACCAAAATGGAAACCGTAGGGAAAGTGAAGAGTGGCGAAAGGAAAAAAAAATCATCCCTGGAAGCATTTTGGAAGAATCGTTAAGTTAAAAGGCTCAAGATGTTCTGTTTGGTTTTTTAACTGATGCAAAGCTTATCTGACCTGCTGTTTCTTTTCACACACGCATATTACTCACTTTGAATAAAACGTTTGCTGAAATGCTCTTTGTTTCTTTTGTCATTTAAGATTCTCTGTGTCATGTCTACCTCTGGCACTAAATTTTCAGCTAAAGAAGTAATGCCAAGGAACACATCGACTTCATTAACTGAGGCATACCTGTAATTAATCCGGGTGATGGGCCAGGGCTACACACAGTGGCAAACTGCCTACCGCCCTCTGCTGGGAAGTGTTGGTAGCACATCCTTCGCCCAAGGGAGCAGCTAAGTCTGTCTCAAGGTTCATTCCGGCCCTCAAACAGGAGGAACCAAAAAGAAGCTTGCCCTCCCCAAGCATATGGACCCATACCTCCCAGGCAAATTTAGGGTCCCACTTTGAGCAACTTCTTGCCAGGGCTCTCTCAGACATTGCAAGATAGGATAGCAGAAGCAGGCTGAAGCCGCTGAGGGTCACTCACCGAAGAGATCGTCCTTGGCCAAAGCGTAGAGGATTCGGGAGGCTCCAATCAGGTTGCTCATGGCGGCTGAGAGAGTAGAGCAATAAACACCAATGATGACAAAAGGGGGCCAGATGTTGATGTCCCTCAGGAAGCTGTAGTCTCGCTGGAGGAGGAGTCTGGGGGAAGAACGACGATATAGAGAAACAAGGTTGTGCTATGAGAGTGGGACGTGAGTGGGTTCATTCTTAAGGGTCTCAGGAATACAGGGTGGGGGCAGCAGGTGCTTCTCTAGACAGAAACCAGTGATCTCTCTGGCTGTTTCCAAACCGGTCACCCTGTTGGTCTGTTGCAAAGGCCTGTAGCATTTTCAAGGCTAACAGATTTATTCTGTGGGCTTTGAACCCGTTTCATCAAGTGTGCAACCCGTCATCCCAAACCAGAGTGGGGAAGCTTTGGTTCTCTGCATGTTTCAGACTATGGCTCTCACAACTGCCTATCACTGACCATGCTGGCTGGAAATTCATAGAACGACTGAGCTGGAAGGGACCGCAAGGGCCATCAAGTTCCATCCCCTGCGGCATAGGAATACACAATCAAAGCACTCCTGACAGAAGGCCGTCCAGCCTCTGTTTAGAAACCTCCTTAAAGGAGACTCCACTCCACTCCAACGAAGCATATTCCACTGTTTATATTACTCTTGGGCAGATCTAGCCCACTTCAGAATACAGGTCTGGCTGGTGCAGTATTGTCTCTTTGACTGGCATCAGCTCTCCAGAAGATCGGGCTCGAAGGCAGAACTTTTCCATCATCTGCAAACTTGAACCCTCTTAATCAGGGGTTGACATGTACTAGGTCCTAGGGCCAACTTTCTGCCCCCCCGTACCCACCCTGAAAACAGAGTGGGGGAGTAAAAACAGAGCTGCAGCTGACCAGTTGTAGTTTCTAGTTGCCTTTGCATGGGACAAAATAAGAAGCAAGGCGGCTTAAATCACTGCTACATGAGTCTTCTAGAGAAGAAACTAATGACTTTGTTTCCCACAAAATTTTATGGGGGGCACGAGGTCTCAGAAAAAGGCATCTGGGGCTATCTGTGGCTCAGACGTCGCACTTTGCTCATTGCTGAGAACTTCTGCATCCAGGTAGAGTTCACCATTGAGCTCCAGACCCGGACCCCCACGTTAGTGAATCATCAACCTGATACAGGCTCCTCCACTCCTCCAGGAGAAGTGGTAAGACTAACAGGTTATATAGGACTGAGGATAGACTTAGAGAGCTGGGTATGTTCAGTCTGCAGAAGAGAAGGTTAAGAGGGGACATGATAGCTATGTTTAAATATTTGAAGGGATGCCATGTAGAGGAGGGAGAGGGCTTGTTTTCTGCCGCTCCAGAGACCAGGACAAGGAGCAATGGATTCAAGCTGCAGGAAAGGAGATTCCACCTGAACCTTAGGAAGAACTTCCTGACGGTCAGGGCTGTCCGGTAGTGGAATCTGCTGCCTCGGAGTGTGGTGGAGTCTCCTTCTTTGGAGGTGTTTAAGCAGAGGCTGGATGGCCATCTGTCGGGAGTGCTTTGAGGGTGTTCCTGCATGGTAAGGGGCTGGACTGGATGGCCCCTGGGGTCTCTTCCAACTCTACATTTCTATGATTCTATGATTCTATGATTCTATGAAGCTTTTGCTCTCCTGTCCTGACATCTTAGCCTCTCAGGGGCCGCCCCCAGACACCAAGCATTTTACACCAAGGTCAGGATTGCCCATGCTATAATATTTCCAATTTCTATGTACGGCTGTGAAAGCTGGACAGTGAAGACAGCTGACAGGAAGGAAAACAACTCATCTGAACCGTGGTGCTGGAGGAAAGTTCTACAGATACCACGGACTGCCCAAAAGACAAACAAATGGGTCCTAGAGCAAATGAAGCCTGAACTCTCTCCCTAGAAACCACAGCTAAGCTGAGATGATTGTACTTTGGACATATCATGAAAAGCCAGGACTCATTAGAAAAGGGAGTGATGTCTGACAAGGTGAAAGGCAGTAGGACAGGAGGAAGACTATATTAAGGCAGATAGATCCTATCAAGGAGGCCAAAGCCTTGAGTTTGCAAGTCTAGAGCAGGGCAGTTGATGATACGGGGGCTTAGACATCTCTCATCTATAGGGTAGCCATAAATCCCAGCAGATATGACGGCAATTGACATCAAAGCACAGCAGCCTTTCTTAAACTTTTTACCCTGCAGGAACCTTGAAATAATTTTCAAGTTTTAGGGAACCCCTGAATAAAAGTTATTTTACCTACAGCTAAAAAAAAAATTCCAATCACAGTCTCTCATGGAACCCCTAGCAATCTTTCATGGAACCCTAAAGTTCCAAGGAACTCTGGTTGAGAAAACCTGAAGCAGAGACTTGTCAGCCCCTTCATCCAAATAGAGCTCCTGGGGCTCATTGGGTGAGAGATGGAAAGAAGCGCTGAAAATTAAGCCTGTCAAAATGTGATATTCATAAAGGAAACATGCACCATATATCACGGGTTGGCAACTCCACCAGCGCCAGTTTTCATCCCACAGACTTCCTGTGAGCTCATCGGGCTCATCTGAGAAAACTGGAAGTAATGTTATTATCAGTCCAGTCTCCATTTTTTGGGGGGTGTTGAGGCAGCAAGAGGTTCTGTGCAAAGTAAACTGTTCCATTTGTGAGTTGGTTTGGGGATGCATTTGGGACTGTTTGGGGGTGAAAAATCATCCAATCCTGATACAATTCCCTCCTTCTGTTTTGGACTGGATTTGGGAGGCTTCGGGGTCTCTGTAAAGCTGCAAAAATGGAATTCTGGGTTGGCTGCAGTTTCCCTACCTCCCACCCATATATAGCTTGAAAAAGGGTGGGTTTTAGGACTACTGCTCCCATAATCCACTAAGCCGGCTGAAGGATGCCAGGAAGTATAGTCTCAAAAATTAATGTTTCCAAATTCTGGCCAAATCTCCCCATATGCGCAGCCACATCTCCTCGAATCTGTGGAACAAGAAGGACAAGCTCATTTTGCCTCAGTGGATTGCGGAAGACGTGCATCTGTAAATTCAGAATCTGTGGGATTCTGGCCTTAACAGCAGTGGTGACCGGTGACTCTCACGTCAGCAAGGCACTAACTGAATTTTAGGGCAAACTTTAAAGGAGCTGTCCACATAGGTTGAACCTTATACTCCTTGGAAAGCTTCTTTGAAGTTTGGATTAAAACTTGGTGTGGATTCATTGTCCCACCAGCATGGAAGGCACCAGTCACCATGCTTAATCTTGACCGACAGACCTGAGTAGGTAATCATGTTTTACTTCTGTGCTGCTAGTAGGGCCCCCCGGAACTGTTTTTAAGGTGGGAGGGGTATTAATATTGGCAGGCAGACTGTTATTAATCTTACCTCCCTGCAGATATGTTCAGATGAGGGCAAACTGCTTTTCTCACCCACTACCATTCAAGCATCCTTAAATGCAAAGACACTTAAAAGCACAATCTATACTAAGAAGTGCCCTCCGTAGGATCAGTTTAGCTTACATATAAGTAACGGGGAATAGGATAAACTGCAGCCAGCCTTTGTTATTCCTGGGAGGGCTCAACTACAGCCCTGGTTTTAATGTTTCTTGGTGCTTTATTTGCATCATTTACTACAGCGATTCTTAACCTTTTCTTTACCACAGAACTCCTTTAACTATCTTTTGATGCCACAGACTACCAAGACTTAACTCAAGATTTCAAACCCTAAAGTACATTAAATATTTATTTAAAATTGCTCATCAAGGGTCTTCAAAATTGGAGAGGAGGAGGAAATAAGTAGATGCACATACTCCTATTACAATTTTTTTATATGACAATATTTTTATTGGAATGATTCAATACAAATTATTGCTGTTGTTGTTATTATTGTTATTATTATTAATAATAATACCTGAACACTGAACCATGGCTTAATATTACTTTTTGGTGCAGCTATAAAGGTGGTTTCTGGATGTATGCATGGTAGCTAGAAATATTATGTGCTAGCCACTCAACGTCATTCACTTGCACAGAATCATAGAATCACAGAGTTGGAAGAGACCCCAGGGACCATCCAGTCCAACCCCTGCCATGCAGGAAGACACATCAAAGCACTCCCAACAGATGGCCAACCAGCCTCTGTTAAAAAAAACTCCAAAGAAGGAGATTCCACCACACTCCGAGGCAGCCTATTCCACTGCCAGGCAGCTCTGACCGTCAGGAAGTGCCTCCTGAGGTTTAGGTAGAATCTCTTTTCCTGTAGTTTGAATCCATTGCTCCTTGTCCTAGCCTCTGGAGCAGTGGCAAACAAGCCCGATCCCTCCTCTATATGGCATCCCTTCAAATATTTAAAGATGGCTACCATGTCCCCTCTTAAGCTTCTCTTCTGCAGACTAAACATACCCAGCTCTCTAAGTCTATCCTCATAGGGCATGGCTTCCAGGCCCCTCACCATTTTGGTCGCCCTCCTCTGGACACGTTCCAGCTTGTCTATATCCTTCTTGAAATGAGGTGCCAGAACTGGACACAGTAGTCCAAATGAGGCCTAACCAGTGCAGAATAAAGTGATACCATTACCTCCCTCAATCTAGACACCATACTCCTATTGATGCAACCAAGAATCGTGTTGGCTTTTTTGGCTGCCACATCACACTGCTGACTCATGTTTAGCCTGTGGTCCACCAAGACTCCTAGATCCCTTTCACACATACTGTTATCCAGCCACATGTCCCCCATCCTATATTTATGCATTCCATTTTTTCTGACTAAGTGCAGGACCTTACATTTCTCTCTGCTGAAATTCATTTTGTTAGTTTTGGCCCAGCTCTCCAATCTGTCAAGGTCATTTTGAATTTTGATCCTGTCCTCTGGTGCATTACCAACCCCTCCCAATTTGGTGTCATCTGCAAATTTGATCAGCATGTCATCTATTCCTTCATCCAAATCACTGATGAAGATGTTGAATAGCCCTGGGCCCAGGACAGAACCCTGTGGCACCCCATTAGTCACCTCTCTCCAGGATGTTCTCACTGCGTGCAGAACTACATTTTTCACTATCAAACGGTTACTTTCATAACTTTTGAGATACCGTAATCTAACTTTGTATAAATTATATCTTCTCGTTGTATGCCTTAAAGTCTTTTCTGAGGTATGGTGACATTATACCTGGTGACTTCGTGTTCTCTGACTGTGTGTGATGAACCCAAGGTCAACCAGTGGATTTACATGGATGTAATCCAACCACTACACCGCACTGGTTCCACAAATGATGTCTTATCACCAGCAAAAGACTCTCGCTCTTTGAGATCAACGTACAACTGTCCGTCCGTCCGTCCGTCCATCCATTCATCCTGCCTGCCTGTCTGCCCGCCCGCCTTCCTTCCTTCCTTCCTTCCTTCCTTCCTTCCTTCCTTCCTTCCTTCCTTCCTTCCTTCCTTCCTTTTTAACTGTAAAAGTTCTTAACGTTTCTTCATGAACCCCATGTGAGGACATCATGTGGTCTGCAGACCACAGATTGAGAATCACTGATTTAGTACATGTCTGGCTGATAACGTCTCAGGAGGCTCAACTATACAGGAGTCTTGCTGATCCAAATTTGCCAGATCATTTCAGGGGGAGCTCAGCCCCCTATAGCCCAGTCTTGGTGGGCTCAAGCTGCCCTCCCATTCTGGGATTCACAGCCCCTGGCTCCTTCCTGCCAGTTGCATGACACTTAGAAGCACAAGACCTGGGCAGGCAGCCCTGGGATTCTCATGGCTGTTTTGCAAGTTCTGCAGGGTATTTCCCTTTTTGTTCGAGGTTCTGTTCAAGGCCAGTTTTGATGTCTGGCCTTTTGGGAGAAGGGCACAGGTAGACAGCACCAGTGCTGGGAATGGTTACTCTTTTGGACTTCCCTAGCCAAACTTGGCCAATTGCTTGGGGGATGCTGAAGGTTGGAATCCTCCAAAAGTAACTATTCCAAGCTCTGTGCATCAGGTCTAGCTCAGCGGTGGTGGCTGCTTAACATCTTAATGCAGGATCTGTGCTGAAGGAGCTATTGATCAGTTTGGAGTCACTCGCCCAGTCTTTATGAGGCAGCAGCTGATAAAGCTCCCGGTGGGCAGAAAGAGCCAACTGGCCAAAATTCAATAAAGGAAATAAAAAGGCGAAGGAGACAGGACGTTTGCTAACGCATTGAACTATACAAATGGCCAGGCCTTAATTGGATTTTAACAAGAGGCAGTGAGCAGGTGGGAGATAAATCAGCACGGGCTATCAATGCCAGTGTCTTTTGGCAATTAATAGCTAATTACCCCCAAACTGATCATCTTCTTAATAAGTGCAGCACAGGCCTCCCCCGTCATTGCCTGGGGGGGTCAGTGGGCAGTATATTCCCCCTACATGCATCACCCACCACGCTTTGCAGCAGCAACCACACAACGTGAGCATCCAACATGGCACTCAGCTTTTAGGAACTGAAGATGGAGTTTCCAAGCACCTCAGTGCTCAAGGAGGTACATCTTTTGTGCTTCAGCTCACACCCGGGCTCCAGGAATTAAAGAATCAGAGCTTCAGAAAAGTTATTTTTCTGAACCGCAAATCCTAGAGTTTCACTTTCTGCCATGTAACAAGAAAGATACATCCGTGTCCATGAGCACCCTCTGCTCAACTTGGAAATATTAAATATTTGAAGAGATGTCACATCGAGGAGGGAACAGGCTTGTTTTCCGCTGCTCCAGAGACTAGGACAAGGAGCAATGGATTCAAACTACAGGAAAAAAGATTCCACCTGAATCTCAGGAAGAATTCCTGATGGTCAGAGCCGTCCGGCTGTGGAATCTGCTGCCTCAAGGGAGTGTGATGGAGTCTCCTTCTGTGGAGATTTTTAAGCAGAGGCTGGATGGCCATCTGTTGGGAGTGCTTTGATGTGACTTCCTGCATGGCTGAAGGGCGTTGGACTGGATGACCCCTGGGGTCTCTTCCAGCGCTATGATTCTATGAAATATTAACCGTTCCGACTACAACTCCCAAATCACCAAGCCAGCAAAGCCAGGCACAGCCAGTATGAGAAGCAGTCCACAAAGCTTTTGGTGTTGTTGCTGCTGTTGTCTGTGCCTTCTGAATGACTGTAACTCTAAAGCAAACCTATCCTAGGGTTTTGTTTATTCAGAGCAGGTTTGCTACTGCCTTCTTCTAAAGATGAAGGCCTATTCACACTTCCTCATTATAGCACTATTATTTCACTTTAGCTGCCATGATTCCATTTTATGGGATCTTGGAGTTTGTAGTTTGGTGAGGCTAGAGCTCTCTGGGCTGAGAATTTTAAAGGCTCCTTCCCAAACTGCAACTCACAGGATCCCATAAGACAAAACTATGGTAGCTGAAATGGAATAATAGTGCTATAATTCTGTACTGGATGGGCCCTCAGACAGTGTGGCCGGTCAGGGGGTTTCCATGGTGGAGCAGAGATTCAAACCCTGGTCTTCCATAGTCAAACACACAAATGACTACACCACCATTAAAAAATATGAAAGTCTAACCTTTCCTAATTGTGGGAAGAGACAGTAGGGACAATGTAGACTCTGGAATCAGCAGGATTATAGAATAATAGAATCGTAAAGTTGGAAGTGACCAAAAGAGCCATCAAGTCCAAACCCACTCTGCCGTGCAGGAATACACCATCAAAGCATTCCCGACATATGACCATCCAGCCTCTGTTTAAAAACCTCCAAAGAAGGAGACTCCACCACATTCCCAGGAGGTAGCTTATTCCACTGTTAAACTGCACTTACCATCAGGAATTCTTCCTTATGCTTACGTGGGATCTCTTTCCCTGTAATTTGAAGCCATTGCCCCATGTCGTAGTCTCTGGAGCAACAGAAAACAGGCTTGCTCCATCCTCCATATGACATCTCTTCAAATGTTTAAGCATAGCTATCATGTCGCCTCTTAACCTTCTGTTCCCCGTGCTCTTAACCTCACCTCTTAACCTTCTCTTCTCCATTCTCCACTCAGAGTTCCAGCGCTCCTACACAGGAACTGTCTCATGCCAAGTCTCAGACTGTTTGCCCAGCCAGCCCAGCTCTGGCAGCAGCAGCCTGCTCTCTAAGAGCATCTTCTCCCATCTCCTGCTACCTGATCCTTTTAACTACAAATGCCAGAGCCTGAACCTACCACTTATTTTCCCTGCAGGGAGAACAGATGAGCCAAAGCTTGGAAATGTTGCTTTTTAGGACAACAACTCCCAGAATCCACAAGCCAAGATGAATTCTATACAACAGAACCTAGCCCCGTGAGAGGAGCAAAGGCTGGAAATGCTACTCTTTGGACTACAACTCCCAGCATCTCCAGCAAGCACAGCCACACTGGCTGGAAGGGTTGCAGTGCAAAGATTGTCAGCCACCCTCACCCTTTATGAGTGAAAGTGAGACATAAATCGAATAGGATCCAAGGTGAAATGTTGGTAAGTCACTCTGACCTGGTTTCTGGAATGAAGGGAGGATGCTACTTAAGGCTATTCCATCTTTCAATGCATGTTACATGTTTTGACACTATAGGTTGTTTTATTTTTTAAACGATTTTTATATAAATAACTTTACTGTTTGATGTTGTTGCTGCTGCATGCTTCCAAGTGGCAACCCTAAGTCCTTCCATAAAGTAAACAAAATAATTCTGAAACCTTCTAGAGATCCCTTTCAAAATGCATCCAGTGTCTTTGTTCTGCCAGCCTCCACTTCTCTTATGAGAATCCATAAATCTTGTTGTTGTTGTGTATCTTCAAACTGTTTCCGATTTATGGCAACCCTAAGGCAAACCTATCACAGGATTTTCTTGGTAAGATTTGTTCAGAGGGGTTTTGCCTTGGCCTTCCTCTGAGGCTGAGACCGTGTGACTTGTTCAAAGTCACTCAGTGGGTTCCTATGGCTGAGCAAGGATTCAAACCCTGGTCTCCAGAGCTGTAGTCCAGTGCTCAAACCATTACACCATGCCGGATCTCAGAAACAACTGCGTGTGTGAGTGAGTGTGTAATCTGTATGTTTTTAATCAGTACGTTAACAATTCGTAAGCCTAGTATTGTTTTAAAAAAAAGCAAGATATAAATGTAAACAGTGACACCAAGAAGAAGCACCACCATCACCATTTGCAGGTTTATCTGATCTTTCCCCTTCATTTCTACCATGCCACTTGGGGTTCTTTTAAATTACGACAATAAAATATCTTACTGTATTAATATTAATGTTATTTATGCAGCAGCACTTCAGAGCAGGCATCTTGAAGCACACACACATACACTTCAGAGCAGCATTCAAGCCACTGAGCATTCCTCATCTCAAGAACCCTTCCTGACAAGCCTGTGTGGTGGATCGCTATCTGTCTCTCTGTGTAGGAGAAGCAGGAGGGGACAGACAAATGGCAACGGCGGAGGCAGGGTCTCTAACTAGAGGCTTCTTGGTTCCCAGGACTCTCTCTCTCAGCCAACGTGTCCTAAACAATGGACAAGAGATGGCAGGGAAGCAGTGCTGGCACAGTCACTGGCATGAAACAACTAGAAGGTTGTCGGGTGGAAGTTGGAGCAAGCTTCTTTTCTGCTGCTCCACCGGGAAGGAACTGAACGAATGCACTCAAATTTTGGGTAAAAAGTTTCTGATGGAAGACTAGGGCCAACTTTCTGATGGGAAGCACTAGCTCGACAGTGGAACAAGCTACCTCGAAATGAGGTGGATGCTTCAAGTCAGATGCCCACCTACCAGGGATGCTTTAGCTGCGGATTATTCTACTGCCACAAGGTTGGGCTAGATGATCCTGGTAACCCTTATAACTCTTCTGATTTTATGATTTTAGGAAGCACAGCCAGCACAAAATGTCTGAAGGTGGAATACGCTGCCTTAGAAGGTAGTGGGTTCTTCTTCATTAAAGGCTTTTAAGCAGGGTATGGATGGCCATTTGTTAGGGACACAGTGTAGTGTTAATCCTTGAACAGGCAAGGAGTTGGACTAAATGATCTCTGAGGTTCCTTCCAACTCTGTGATTCTATGAAATAACCTTCCCTCACCTGGGTATCTGATCTGGCCAGAAGCTGCCTTGTTTCCTAGGCTGCTGCCTCCACCAGTTTGATGGTGTCGTCTTCTAATCGATCACAGCATCTAGGACCGCTCCCCACAACCAAATCCTCCCTTCCCTGCTCCAGCAGCTGACCCCCAGACACCCACTGGTAATAAGCGGGGCAGGCCATAACCCGCAAAGCAACAGGACCAGACCTCTTGCCCATTTTCATTTGTGTGTCTTTCCAATCAGCTCTATGTCGCTTTGATGTTCAGAGACAGGAAAGAAGGGCGAGGAGGGGAGGGGAGGGCGTGAGACGGCTGCGGGGCCTGTTCGGTGCTTCCGAGCGAGCCGAGGAGGGATGATGGCGGGGAGGGAGAGGGACCCCCGCATGTCAGGCACCGGGCTCGCAAGCTGCCCTGTCCCCTGTCATTATGAGCAATGGCTGTGCATTAAGGTATTAGAACATGACAGCTATAATTCTAACCAATTCCTGCTGGCTGCCCCGGCCCGGCTGCGATTTATGGCAGCACTTTGCAGAGCAGAAAATTAACAAGCTGTGTGCTCTACGGACGAGGCGGGCGGGTGGGCGCACACAAACGCACACCCCACCCCACCCCCCAATCTGGCAACGTCCTCCACTACCCCAAGCCTGTAGCCAAGGGTCAGTTTCAGGTCCCCAAGGCACAGGCACTGTGATAGGGGGTGGTAAAACGTAGAGGTCCCATGGCATGAGGGGCACAGACAAGTTGTTTTCAGCCCGAGGGCCGGGTTTGATATCATGGGCCACGTTCCTGGAATGGAGAAGCACAAGGGCAAAAGAGTGGCGTTAAAGCTAAAGAGAAGAGAAGTTTAAGAGGTGACATAATAGCCATGCTTAAATATTTGAAAGGATGTCACATGGAAGATGGGGCAAGCTTCACATTTGGGGCTCTGCGTTTGTGGAATGGTCTTCCTTTGGATCTCCGGCTGTTTTCATAAAGGGCTGAAGACCTTCCTCTTAGATTCACTGGCTTAAGCCAGAGCTGTCTTTCAGGTGCTGAGATGAGTAGCAACTGGTGGGGTGCTGGGGATTTCACTTCATGCATTGCTATAGTGTTATGTTTATTATCCTTGTCTCTAATGGATACGTTGATGTTCTGCCCTTTAGTGAAAGGGCATTATAAATTAATGTTGTTGCAATTTTGTTTTCTGCTGCTTCCGAGACCAGAACAAGGAGCAATAGATTCAAACTACAGGAAAAGAGATTGCACTGAAATATTAGGAAGAACTTCTTGATTTAAGAGCAGTTTTGACAGTGGAACTGGCTGCCTGGGAGTGTGGTGAAGCCTCCTTCTTTGGAGGTTTTTCAACAGAGGCTAGATGGCTGTCTGTCAGGTGCGCTCTGATTGTGTATTCCCGCATGGGAGAAGGGGGTTGGACTGGACTGCCCTTGGGGTTTCTTCCAACGTTATGATCCTATGATTCTAAAAGACTTGGCACCTGATGAGTTCTGGGTCACTGGGGCAACAAATCCACCGCAGGTTTTAATCTGCACCAAGGGGGCCTTGTCAGCTGGTGGCTCGAGCATCAGGTGAACAGGGAAAAGCTGGGGAACTACCAAATGATGCCGTCATGGGAAAGGGACTTGAAGCCCAAAGGGTGGACCGTTTAAAACAGCCAGATCTGGAACTGAGTCGATGGCCATTGTGATCTCTTCCAACTCTATGTTTCTATGATTCTATGAGTCCTGAGAGTCAGCACCCTTGCCGTAGACCAGAGTTGAGCAACTGTGGCCCTCTTTTTTGGACACATCAGCCCTAACCAGCACACCCAATGGTAAGGGATTGTGGGAGATGGCTTGGAAGGCTTTTATATTTATAGATGAAATTACCATGAGCATCTGTCCTCACATCTGCAGATGAGGGAACAGCTTCAATTCCTTTGCAAGGAAACACAGAATTTTAGAGAATCCACAGACTGGTTATAAATGCACAGCAGGGATCAGGAGAGGGGCAAAAACCAACAGAATTACCTGGGGTAGAGAAGTATTTCTGGAAGTGACTGCTGGCTCTTTAGCCACTTCTGTGCCAGGTGTTCTGGCACGTCAGTTCTTATTTGAGGCTTCTCACTGTGTTCCTGACCCAGGTCGCCTGCCTCGAAAACATCTTGGAATTGGCTGCGAGAGCAGGTCAATACAATCTAAGCCATGCTCATAATGTGCTGGCTTAGACAGGGACATGCTTTGCTTTTCCCCAGAGTGTGAGGACAGCTTCTGCCAGCAGAAAGAATAACTGTGTGTGCGCGCACATGCTCCTGCATGTGTGTAGCAGCATGCCAGTAGGGCTTTTTGTTCCTTGCATGGAGTGTACAGTGACCCAGAGAGAAGTGCATGGTATGAGGAGGTAAAGAGCAAATGTTACAGGAGCAAATGCACAGAATCAAACCCAGGATGTCATAAAAGGCCCGCTGATGCAACTCACCATCCCAGTGGCAACACCTTATATCTCACTGGTGCCCCACTTCTGGACAGATCAACAAACGGCATCTCGCCCTTATGGTGCAGTAGAGCAAAGAAAAAGGTCTTGGTGAATCAGCCAGAAAGCCAGTGTAGTGTAAGGCTCAGGACTACCAAGGCAATGACGAGTGCAAGGACCAGGACTACCAGAGCACGAGTTCAAATCCTGGCTGGTCCCATAACCCACTGGGTTGCCTTGAACAATCACCTTCTTTCTTTCTAGCTTAAGAGCTTTCTAGCTTCCTTCCCCTGTGGCTTCAAAGGGTGTGTGAACTAGGAGCACACAACGTGCTCTTTTGTTTCCTTCCATTTCCTTCCTGTTACTTTGAAAGTGGTGTTAAAGTGTATTTTTCTGAGGAGAGGGTCCACAGTTTTTATCGGCTTCTCAACGGGCCCCCTGAATCATGAAAAGCGAAGAACAGCTATATGAGACTACCTGATGGTCAGGAAGGGGACTGCTTTTTACCAGGTGAAACCACCGGTCCATCAAGCGTTCTACTGTCCACTCCAGCTTCCCCCAATCTGGTGCCCTCCAAATATCCTGAGACTACAACTCCCAGAATTCCTGACCACTGGCCAAGCTAGCTGGGGTGAGTGGACTTATTGTCCAGCACATCTGGAGCACACCAGGTTTAAAGGATAAACATACAGAGCATTCCCATAGCAGAAGCCCCAAAATGGCAGACAAGCCCAGTACACCACCAAACGTTGCCTTCAGACCTGGGGTCCCCAGTTAACCGAAGCATCAATGCATCGTCCAAACAAGCATGGACAAAAGGTATAGTAGTTGCCCCTTGTCCATGGGGGAGGTGTTCCAAGATTCCCAGTGGACACCTGAAACCACAATAGTACTGAATCCTATATCTACTATATAAAAGTCAAAGTTTGTCTGTGAGTTTGTCTGTCTGTCTGTGTCAGGCAGGTGAAGATCTCAATACAATTGGCTGTGTGAGGAGAGAAGACCTCATATGATTGGCTGGTGTGAAGGTTCTATGGAATCCTGGGGTTGGCAGTTTAGGGAGGGTCCTTTGGAATTCTCAGCTGAGAGCTCTTGGGCCTCAGGCTGGTTGCTATGGAGATGAGGCCTAGCAGTAAGAAGGAGGACAGTGTATTTCCTCTGGAACCAAACCCTCTGTATGTTAACAACTCTGAATACAGATTGAATTGGGGAATATGGGGATAAGTCACAGGTACTGGAATAGGCTGGTTGCTATGGAGACAAGGCCTAACAGCAAGGAGGAAGACAGTGTATTCCCTCAGGAAATCAACCTCTGTACGTCAACAACTCTGAATACAGATTGCATTGGAGAATATGGGGGAAAGTCACAGGTACTGGAATAGGCTGGTTGCTATGGAGACAAGGCCTTACAGCAAGGAGGAGGACACTGTATTCCCTCAGGAACCCAACCTCTGTATGTTAACAACTCTGAATACAGATTGGATTGGGAACCATGGGGAAAAGCAACAGATACTAGACAAGGCAGTTTGGGGAATTACAGACACAGGATATCAAATCTGTGTATTTCAACCGCATCTAATTCTTAAGGAAAGGTAAGGTCATTCCTAAGGTATTTCTAGCAAACATTACTTATGAGAAAACAGAATCCTGGGCAACGCCAGGTAAATACACTACTATGCTTTGTTTTTTTCCTACATGTACATACCTATGATAAAGTGTTTACTCTTTGGAGGCATTATTAAGTAAAATAAGCACTGCAATAACATGACAGTTGACCTGATGACCAAGATACAGTGTGGATACGCTGGACAAAGGGATGATTCATGTCCTGGGCAGGGTGGAGCAGGATGTGCAAGATTTCACCATGTTCCTCAGAACAGTGTGCAATTTAAAAGTTACGAATTGGAATCTTCTGTTTACTGTAATTGACCGTGGGCAACTGAACGCACAGAAAGCAAAACCACAGATAAGGGTGCAATTCAGCTTGAAAGGCAGCTTTAGTGAGCAAGTGGCATTCTACAGTTCTGTGTCATTTGAGACGGAGTTCTGTGAAAGCAACTTTACTACCAAATACAACAGTTGCAACTACTAAAAACCTAAGGAGGGGTGAAGGAAGGCAGAATCTACCAGCACTAACCAATCTAATATATAAAAGTCAACATTTGTGAGTTTGTCTGTGTCAGGCAGGCAAAGACCTCATATGATTGACTGCCTAAGAAAATTCTATGGAATCCTGGGGTTTGCAGTTTAGGGAGGGGCCTCTAGAATTCTCAGCCAGAGAGCTCTTGGGACTCAGTCGACGGTGTCTGTCTTGAATAGGCTGGTTACTATGGAGATGAGGCCTAGCAGCAAGGAGGAGGGCAGAATATTCCCTCAGGAACCCAACTTCTTTATGTTAATAACTCCGAATACAGACTGGGTTGGGGAATATGGGGAAAAGTTACAGGTACTGGACGAGACATTTTGGGGAACTGGAGACACAGGTTCTCAAATCTTTCTAACCAAGCATTGCCTACGAGAAAATAAAATCCAGGGCAACGTCGGGTATATACGTTAGTTTACTATATATGCTTTTGCAGGATTTGGGGACTTTCTCCAGGTTGTTGGCAGGGAGGCATTGCCTGTTAAAATACTTGTCTGCATGAAGGAAAAGGAACAAAAGGGAAGGGAACAAGAAAGGGAACAAAGAAAAGGGAATGAACTCCTCGCCCTTCAGAAAAGTAGCACACCAAGAAGGCTAGGTAACTTCCCCTGATACGCTACTTTTCTGTCTGCAGGGAGTATTTTTGGATTCAAACATGCACTCTCTCTCCTGTCCACAGCCTGAAACAAAACAGCCCCCAAAATAAAAGTGACTATTTCAGACATCAATGACTGATAAGGATATGCCTGAAGCTATCAGGTTAGTTCATCCAGAACACCCTCCAACAGGCCTAGGGTAAGCCATCTCAGTTCCTTTGTTTAAAAATGAAAATAACTACAAGACTACCTCAATAGGGGTGTTATTATGAGGAGAAAACAAGGAGATGATGTGGCTGTCCGGAATATCCGTACAATCTTCAGCGCTTTAAATGTAGTTTAAGAGCCATGGGATAGGAGCTCCCCCTGCTGGCTGATCCAGCACATACCTGTCACAGGTGCAGCTCAGCAGCACAGCCAACAAGTTGTATACGATGTAGGTGAAGATGACAGCTGTGATGGTGCCTCGGGGAATGGAGTAACTGGGACGCTTAAGATCTCCTGGAGAATGGGAGGAAAGCGTGATCAGGCGCATCCAGGTCCGAATCCAGCATCCAGAACAAAAACACCTCTCTTTCAGGGCGTCTGCTCACAGCCTCTTTCTCTCTGCAGGCTTCTCAACCCCTTTCCATGCCTAGCACTGCAAATCCACACTCACCAGACATATTGGAGCCTGCCATAATTCCTGTGCAGCCGTTGAACATGACGGCGAAGACCGTGCTGAAACTCATCAAGCGTCCTGTTGTGTAATCAACAACGTAATTGGCTGTGAAAAGCCACAGAAATGTAAAGGTTAGAGACCGGGGTTTAAAAGCCTTGTTCTTTCCAGCAAAGAGCATTATCCTTTATGACTATGGTGACCATGCGCTCCTCCCTCTTCAACAGAATCACAGAATCATCGAGTTGGAAGAGACCCCCGGGGCCATCGAGTCCAACCCCCTGCTATGCAGGAACACCCATCAAAGCACTCCCAACAGATGGCCATCCAGCCTCTGCTTAAAAACCTCCAAAGAAGGACACTCCACCACACTGCCAGGCAGTAGCATATTCCACTGCCGGACAGCTCTGACCATCAGGAAGTTCTTCCTGAGGTTCAGGTGGAATCTCCTTTCCTGTAGTTTGAATCCATTGCTCCTTGTCTTAGTCTCTGGAGCAGTAGAGAACAAGCCTGCTCCCTCCTCGACATGACATCCCTTCAAATATTTAAACATGGCTATCATGTCCCCTCTTAACCTTTTCTTCTGCAGACTAAACATACCCAGCTCCCTAAGCCGTTCCTCATAGGGTATGGTTTCCAGACCCTTCACCATTTTGGGGACCCTCCTCTGGACATATAAAAGTGGGAATTCCCACAGATGCATATTTTCACTACAGCATATTACACAGGAGAGCAAAGCAGTACCTGTGGAAATTCTCTCTCCTTCTGGCCAATGGCAAGAAGCCAAAACTGCCAACAAGGAGCCATTTCCTCCTTCCAGAATGCCTTGCGGCAGCATAATCCCTAGGCTATTTTGACGGAGAAAAGACAGGTGTCTGATGTTAAGCTACACTCCTCCTTGCTCATTTCAGCACACCATTTGAGGGTGGAGACGCAGAGGAACATTTTGAGCAAGCTGATCTCCCAGTTGTCTCAGAAGATTTTCAGTTTCTGCCAAACAGCAGCAGACTGGCATTCTGAAGGGAAGTGACAACTGCAGTTGGCCGCCACACCGAGAACGGCCCTTGCACCGCTGTGGCTACTACCATACACACCGTAAAGACATGGAAGAAAGTTTTAAAAGAAGCTGCTTCCATGAAATTATAAACAGTTCCACTGCAGGAACTGTAGTCACCTTCAAACTGAACCCAGCATTCAAAATTCCACCCCTTTGGGCTCAGCCTTCCACTGAAAGTCACCCACAAAGCCAACCCTGAGCAGCTGGGTGACTTGCCTTGACTGTAACACTCAGAATCCACCAGATACAACACACACAGCCACACCTGTCCAGAAACACTCTTATTTCATAGCACTTTTGAGATGAGTCCCGTGCACTGGAATAGAAGCCGAATCTGCAAAGGTTACCTTTTTTAGACTGCAACTCTAAGACTGCATTCCAAATAGGTGACTTTTGGCAGGGGGCAGGAGCATTGCTGGGCAGCAATCGAAAAGACACATGCCAGGCCCCAACTTGGAAGCCATAATCTTTAACTAGTTCTGTGGTTAATCGGGGCATCCAGCCGTTAACACGTTGCAAAAAAGGGCACACCCTACTCAGGGGATTCAGCTCATCTCGTCACTATTTTATGTTCGATCTCAGTCCTAGAAGCTTGCTTTCCAGAAATCCGAGTTCTTTCATATGACTCTGGAGCTTTATTTTTGTCCCTTCTTAAACGCCTGTCTAGTTTGTGACACGTTTTTTCCTTGCGACCTGGTACAGCCTTCCTTTTACGCCGCCGCGTGGAAAGGTCTTGCAATACTTCTCCACGCCACCAGGGGGCAGCAGTCAGAATACCAGCCTAACACCAGCTGTGACATTCAATGGGAGCTGGTGCGGGACAGCCTATTCTGCTTGGGGAAAGGTACCACGACTAGTCCAAGGCCATTTCCGCACTACACTCTTATAGCACGATTATTCCACTTTCAACATCCTATGGAATCCTGGGGTTTGCAGTTTCGGGAGGGGCCAACTGGCCCCTCCCGAAACTGCAAACCCCAGGATTCCATAGGATGTTGAAAGTGGAATAATCGCGCTATAAGAGTGTAGTGCGGAAATGGCCTTCACCTCAAACTAGTCCGAGGGCAGGTTTTAGCTGTTTGCTCCCCTGTCTGTTCAATAATTAACTAGGACTGGGGAGATGCTCAAGGTACCAACTCCCAAAGACTTCCTGTTGGGTGGCCACTTGCAACAGACATTGGCTGGAATTCTCTTAGGAACATCTGCATGTAAATGTTTCCCTTACACGTGCAGATATGCATTTCGGGGTGTTAAGGGGAACGGTATTCCCCTCCTTCCTCCACAATGCCTACCCTGCAACTTACTGATGAGCCCCTGAAGCCACCCCAACAGCCATTTTGCGCTTTGCTCCAGAGCCAAGCGCAAAACCACAACCTTAGTGCTGAGATCCCCTGGGGTCCTCCAGGGGTCTCAATGGTGCTGTGATCATTTATTGTTTGGCCACCGTGTCGCAGCCAGACGCGCCTCTGACCCGGCCTTCTCGGTGTAAAGTATGGTTGCTGTGTGGTTGCTTCGGGGTGGCTCATCAGTGCCACAAACCCTCTCCCGATGCCTCCCATATACCCACAGAAGGAGAGAGGCAAGAGAGAGGAAGTATAGGGCCACCACGTCAAAATCGGAGGCTGATCTAACGCTCAGACTAGGGTAGGTCTGCATGAAGATATTTACATTACACTGAGGGGATGCAGTATTGAGGCCACCATTTCATAGCTTAAACTTCTTGCTGTGTGCCTTCAGGTCCTTTCTGACGTATGGTGAACCTAGCTTATCACAGGATTTCCTTGAAAGATTTGTTCAAAGGGCTTTGCCTTTGCCTTCCTCGGAGGCTGAGAGAGCACGACTTGCCCAAGGCCAATCTGTGGGTTCCATGGCTGAGCAGAGATTGGAACCTTAAGTCTCCAGAATCAACACTCAAACCACAATGCCATGCCGGCTTAAATACCTCACAGGAATGTTGTGAAGATAATATTGAGGGGAGGGTCACCTATGCTCACCATCCAGAGCCCCTTGGAGGAGCAGCAAGAAAAACGACAGTGGAGCATCCTCAGCTTCGTTCTTGAAAGACACCTTGAACCTAACAAGTTCTTTCTGCTATTCTTGTGCTTCTTCCACTGTTACGTTCTGACTGAATGTCACAGAATCCACCCACTGACAGGGGGATTCTGAGAACTGTGGTCCCCAAAAGATAATGTTTCCAACTCACACCCCTATTTCCCTGTTGAGCTTTGGAAGAGGATGAATGAATTGACTTCTTTCAGTCACAGACCAGAACCGAAGCAGACGGCGCCACATTATTTTCAGCGTGGCCTTTTGGAAGACAACAAGTGGCACCAACTCACGAGGAAGGTTGTCCAGCAGGGTGCTGAGTCTGAAGCCAGTGAAGGAGGCGTTGGCGCGATCCGTGGCGTTGGCGCTGTTGCTGGGAGGAAGCTGCACGGCATGAGGCTTCACCACAAAGAAACTGAGGCAGACGGTGCCCAGGACCACCATGACGATGAGGAAGATGAGGAAGGTGGCCTTGGCGTAGATGCCGGCACCGACGAGGCACACGAGCAGACAGAGGAGCAGCAGAATCGTGCCATACAAGACTTCAAACAAGTAACCACGGGGCAGGACCTGGACGGCAGCACTGGTTCCTCCCTCTGCCGTGACGGTAAGGAAGAGTATTAGATTTCAAAAACACACATGTACATCGCGATCGTTGTAGTACAGTCTGCCCTCCCCATTTGCAACCTTCACTTTCATGAATTTGATATTTGCAAATTTCTCTAACCTCTGGCCTGCCCCCTGGGTTTTTTTTTTTCTGGATGAACCTTCCCTCTCAGCAGCTCCAACCAGGCCGTGCAGTCCTTTAAAAATCTGCTTCTGCTCTTCCTCCTCCGCCACCAGGTGCAGCCTCCACACACCCAAGGAGGGAGAAGATTGAGAGAGGAAGTGTAGGATCACCATGTCAACCCACACTCTTTCCTTCTCCTTTCCCTGACTTGGTTTGGGCCCTGGGTGCCCACTCCTTCCACCGTGCCGCAGCCCCCTTCCCACAGACACACACACACATTTTGATATTGGCAGTTTCTTCACTTCTTGGGGGGGGGTCCTGTGCCCCTAACTCTAGGGAATGTGGAGGGCCAACTTTATTGTACATACCCAATTATAAGTCCAGAAATTTTAGCCTAAAAATTTAGCCTGGTTGACCTTATCTACAGGCCAGTGCTGCTTTCCACAAGAGTCAAGACTGAAGGAAGGAGGAAGCCAAGGCTGCCAAAAAGACTCTAAAGCCCACCTTGGCATGCCTCAAGCCAAAGAACTTACAAATTCTAGCAGACATAACTGTTCATGTTCACCCTGCATGGACGAGGAGGGAACTAAATTGTGGTTGTGAGAGATGTGGGGCAGGTGATCAGGTGCAGAACTAAGAACACACCCGTTGCTATTGGTGGGGGATATGTTTTACCCCCAATTTATCCACAGGTCATAGCAAACTCTCTAATTTGGGAACCTGCGACTTATCCACAGGATTGGCTTACAGTCAAGTATATACAGTAATTTGATTGTCTTTTAATGCTGACTTTTTGCATGTTTTAAACTACATTTTAATCAGTTTAATTTCCCCAAGGAGAAGATGGAGGCAGTAGACAACATAATCGTTCCTTTTAACTCCAAGGTTCCAATCCTTTGACCAAGTGGGCTTGGCTCTGTACAACGCTGCACATGTCACAGAGGTGCCAACCTAAGGGAGGGCTGGACGCCAGCAGCATCACTCCTCCCCATATATCAGGAGTCCTGTGGGGATGCAAAAGTCCAGGGAGTGATAGCACATCCAGGCAGGTGCAACCCACCAGCTCAGACTTTGATGAACTGAACATCTCCCTAGACAGGACTTTCATTGAGGCATGTGGAATGGGCAGGGGGTATTCCCTGTTAATTCCTGCGCTGGTAGGAGACTGGATTATAGATAGAGCTTGGGATTGCTTCTAATACACCTATGGTTCTAATTGGCAATGGGGTCTTCCCCACTATGGCTGGCTCAGGGCTTACGGGAGTGCTAGTCCAACATATTCGGACTGTGCTGGGATGGACAACATCACCATAAGGAAAGATGCTAGCAATGCCATATCCTCTAGCAAATTCCACATGCTTTACTCCCATTGTCTTGGGGTCTTTTCCCACTACACAATTATAGCACTCTGATTCCACTTTAATTGCTATGGCAACATCCTCCAGAATCCCAAGAGCTGAAATTTAAGAAGCAGTATTTAGAACTGTCTACCAGAGAGATCTTCCGCTCTACCAAACTACAGACCCCATAATTCCAAAGGATGCAGTTAAAGTGGAATCGTAGCATCACAGTTGTGTAGTGTTAAAGGGCCTTTGATCGAGGTGGGAATCCTACAACCTTCTAGACAGTCAGGAATGCAGGGAGTTGCAATCTGAAGACATTTAGAGAATATCTGATCTTCGCCATGGTTGTAGGGGGACATCAGCTAAGCTCAGCAGAAAACTCCCCTGATTCCGTGCTATGAATCACTCATTTCTTTATCTTGCTATCAACTCTGGTCCAAACAGTGTCCTAAAGCACTGCCAAACCCAGTTGACCAGAGATGACACAGCAGGGTCAAAGATGTCTAAGCATCATGGACCAACAGTTGTTCTCTTGTGTCACCTTCAGTGCTCTCAGAACACCTTTTGTGCATCTACAGCCCTGGGCAACCAGTTCAAAAAGCTCCCCAGGGTGATGGATCTCAGACTACTCACCTGCTGGAGCTCCAAAATCATCCACAATGGCCTCCACCAGCCCCAGGATGTAAAGGGCGCTGCCACAAACATTGGCTAAGAAGAACATGATCCCAATACTACCACCAAACTCAGGCCCTAAAGCCCGGCTGATCATATCTGTGTCAGGCAAGTCAAGGAGTAGGAAAGGACACAGCATGGGAACAGAGATGTAAAGAAGACCCATACATCTTCTCATCTTCAACAAGAAATGGTTTCTTAATATACTAAGGCCATTTCCAAATGACAACGCTCTTCCACGTCATCTCGCTGCAGTCCCGGGTCCAGAAGGGAGAGTGTCAGCAATGCTCCCCTCTTCACCTGCTCAGTCCATGTGGAAGAAAACGCAATGGCATCATGACTTCCTTCCGCAGTGCAGCCGGGCTTTTTCCATTGCTGCACTATGTAAGGAAGCGTCACCAATGTGCTTCCGTAGCTTCCGCATGGCCAGAAGTGACAGGAGCTCCACACAATTGTAGATGCGAAACGGATTTTTTCCGTTTTGCGAAAACTGCGCAAGTGCAATGCTTCACGACAGGATGGCAGCGGGATGGCGACGGCGTCATGCGGAAGTGAGAGCTGCCGACCGCTGCCATCCTGTGGCAGAAACGAGATAGCGACGTCGCGCGGAAAGGGCCTAACACACCATGTTGAAAGAATGGTCAACTGCTCTTTAGAGATGTTTCACTTTTGGGGACATTTTTGCAAAAAAAAAAAAAAATGGAAAAAAACTGTTGCACAAAACCCTTGTTGTTTGCACAAAAAAATTTATGCAAAAAATGCAAAGAAAGCAGTATATTTTGCTCAAAACACACTGTTTTCTGTAGAAAAAAATCCTGATTTTTCACAATTCACAAGCAATTCTGGTACTAGAACAAGGTGTTGGTTTTTCTGCAGATTTTTTTTTTCAAAA
This sequence comes from Cyclura pinguis, assembly GCA_030412105.1. Lineage (NCBI taxonomy): Eukaryota > Metazoa > Chordata > Lepidosauria > Squamata > Iguanidae > Cyclura > Cyclura pinguis. The sequence continues at coordinate 7,315,311 of CM059601.1, forward strand.
AAAGAGTACAAATTGGAAAGATCAATGCACAGCAATTCTTGTAATCTCACACAGCAAGGAGAAAACTTTTGAAATCACTGTTCTTACATGCAAGAACAAAATAACCAAAGTTTTACATCCCTGCCTGGGAAGAGAGAAGAGTCAACACGATATACTGTCAGCCTGCTGGAATACGACTTCGAAGAAGCAGGGTCAGCTGACACTTTCACTGTGCATCTCACTATATGATCTTGAGGCAATCACTGTCTCTCAGCCTAACGCTCCTCACAGGGTTGTGGTGAGGATGAAATGGGCTAGAGCAGAGCTTTCCAAACTTTTCATGTTGGTGACACACTTTTAAGGCACGCATCATTTCGCGACACAGTAAATTCAGTTTTACTAGCAAACCAGAGGTTAAACTAACCCCTTATAAGAGATACAGACACATACAGAAAATGTAATAACAAAATGTATGGGGACACAACATATCTCTTGAAAACCTTTCATATATTTTTAAAAATATATGATTTATAAATAATGACATACATTTCCAAGATTTCAGGCGACCACTTAACACACTTCAGGCGACACACTAATGTGTCGTGGCACACCATTAGGAAAGCCCTGGACTAGAGGATTCTGGATGCCTGTGTATTTACCTGGAGGAAAAGCAAGATATAAATGTAAGCCGTTATCCTATACAGTGCATCTCACTCCATGCGAGATCAGCACCCCAGAGGACAAGTGGGCATGGAAAGAAGAGGGGCCTTTGATGGAAAAGTTGCTCTCTGTTCTCTGTGTGTGCTTCTCTGCTACTCTGTGTGTGGTATGGGGAAGGAGGTTGCAGTCAAAGAGGTCCCAATCTATTCTGGGTGGGTTGGTGCTGGAAGCAGAATACAGATCTGGATGGACCTATGATATGATCCAGTAACTCTGTACTTTTGTTTGCATCTGAAGAAGTGGGCTGAAGTCCACAAAAACTGATGCCAAACAAATGTGCAAGTTTTCAAGGTTCCAGGAGACTTTTGGTTGGTGCTGCTGCAACAGATTAACATCATGGGTACCACCTTAGAAAACTTCTTTGACTGATGTACAAGGATACAGTAGGCACCACCAGCATCCAAGGCCCCGTTGGTGGAAATGGCACATACAGACAGGACAGTCATGCCAATGATGAAATAGGCCACAAGGAACATTATAAGGGAATGGTACAAGCCGGCCTGGCCCACCACAAAACCTGTCAACAGAGAGAGAGAGAGAGAGAGAGAGAGAGAGAGAGAGAGAGAGAGAGAGGACTCGTTATTTATTCATTTATATTTCCAAAACTGTTTTAGAAAAATTAAGACAAAGACAAATAAAAGCACATACCAAGGCATTAAGTAAAAAAATATACAAAACATTTGCTAAAATGCAACAAAATTATCTGAAGAATTAAAACCATTTAAAACAAATACATCAAAAAGGCAAAAAATGAAAATCTGTGGAACAGCATACTGTTAAAAGCCCTTGCCCTCAGTTACTAAAATTCTGTCAGAACAGAAGACTTGCTGGTAGAAGGAGAGCATTGAGGGAGCCATCCTGGCTTTGTTAGGAAAGAAGTTCTTGGAGCAACCACCAAAAAAGCCCTCTCCTGTGTTCCCACCAGCCATGCCTGTGAAATGGTGCGATCGAGAGAGTTCAGAGGGTTGCCATTACCTCAGTCTTCCTTGTCTTCTTTCAGTGGTTCTTTTGGCCAGACTTACCATTCCTGATCTGGAACAAAAGTTCCAAATCAAGGTGGGACCCAGCCATCACTAATCCCTGCAAGCACCACCTGTTCACAAGTAGAGCTACTCCTTAAAAACACAGCACCGTTTTCACCCAATTTGAGTCAAGGCAGATGCGACCTGAAACTAGGCTTCTTCTCTTGCAGGCTACATCACCTAGGAATTCCTTCTCAAAAAGACAGCTCTTGCAGGTTATGAGCTGCAATTAACCTCATTAACTATAGCAAATTACTTTAGGGCTAAGAAGGGGCTAACAAAGTCACATTTCAAAAGTAATGTCATAAAAAAAGGTGATGTTATTTAATGGTGTAATGAGTAACAGTTTCTGGTTACTTTCAAAGGTTACCTTTAAGGACATTTTGAGAAGCATTTGCAGAGGATATTGTGACAGGGTGTTGCTTTTTTTCCTCCTAGATTGGTATGGCGGTCTCCCCAGTCTGATAAGGTGCCCTGCCTTTTCCACACAGCTATGCCTCCCCACCCCTTTTAACACCACCTTTGTGTAAAAAGGTAAAGCCTTTCAATGGTTCTTTAGAACCCTTTAACAGTTCTATGGTAGCATGTTTTCTGTGTTATTTTAAATACTGTATACCACTCAGCCAAGTCAGTATTTATAAAAATAAACTGTAACATGTATTAAGATAACATACAGAATAAAGTATTCGAGTTCATATATAGGTCAAAATTAATACAATTCTTCAGAGTCCTTTTAGACAGCTCCCTTATATCTTTCAACTCTCACATAAGCTCAAGTATCAGAGACAGTGCCTTAGCCACACTCTCACCAAAACCTCAACACCCAATCTAGGGCTACTTCCGGACTAGACTGTTATAGTGCTATTATTCCACTTTCAACATCCTATAGAATCCTGGGATTTGCAGTTTCAAGGCTCTTCCCTAAACTGCAAACCCCAAGATTCCACAGGAGGTTGAAAGTGGAATAGTAGTGCTACAACAGTATGGTGTGGAAATGGCCTAGGTCACACTTGCTGAACAGATTCTATAGTGGCTTAATTACTCTTCTGCCTCTCTCAAGGCTTTCCCTGAGAATTAAACCCTTCCCACACAGTCACCTTCCCTGGCTAACTGAGGGACTTTACCTCAAAGCTCTCTTTGGCTAAAAATTCCACTGCATGACCACAAATGACAATCACTGTTTGTTTTCATATATCTTTTCCTCTCAGCCACCAGCCCCTCCCACACACTACTCGGCTGGGTTTCTCTCCTGAGGAGCTATTCTGGTTGCCTGGCAACCTGTTTCTAGGCAGCTCTGCACATAGCCACACCAACACAACTCCATCACAAATATTTTCTCAAGCTTAATGCTCTTCTCTCACAAATCTTACGGCTATTTGCTCTCCATAAAGTAACAGAAAGTGACTGAAAAGATGTAAGCAGCATAACTCATACAACAATTTTTTCCACCCAGTAACAAAGAACAGTAGCTTTTCAAACACTGTAACAAGTAAGGGGTAGGGAATTGCTTTCAAAAAAGTAATTTTCCAAGCTGTATGAAAAAGTTCACTTGGCATTGTTCTTACCCTATTCAGCTTCGAGTAAAAAGACTTTTGAGGATTTTTGTTTTATTTTGTCTTTTTGTCAGTTCAATTGCTTCTATGCTGGATTTTTAAGTGCACATTGAAAGGGTTTTTCTATTGCTATGTATACCTTAATTGTCTTTTTTTTAATCTGTATGCCAGACTTAGCAGGAGAGCATCTAACAAATGATTTTAATTTTTATTATTATGAGCAACAAAATAAAAGCAAAACTAGGAAGCAGTAGGAGAAGTGAATAAGAGCCAACACGGGGTAGTGATCTGAGCATTGGATTAGGGGACCCTGGTGGCACAGTGGTTAAATGCCGGTACTGAAGCCATAAGGTTGTGAGTTTGATCCTGCTGGGCTCCAAGGTTGACTCAGCCTTCCATCCTTCTGCAGGTCAGTAAAATTTTAATTTTAAGACCAGGGTTCGAGTCTATGCTCAGTCTAGTGAACCCACTAGGTGGCCTTGGGCAAGTCACACTCTCTCAGCCTCAAAGGAATGCCACAGCAACCCCCTTCTGAATAAACACAGCCAGGAAAATCCTGTGATACTTTCATCTGAGGGTTGCTATGAGTCAGACACAGCCTGAAGGCACACAACAACAATATTTCCTACTTGAAGTCCGCTTGTTGTTGTCCTTGTGTGCCTTCGAGTCATTTCTGACACATAGTAACCCTAAAATGAATCTATCACAAGATTTTCCTGGCAGCATTTATTCAAAAGGGGCTTGGCATGGTATTGCCATGGAACAGAGGGCAGAAAGAGCAAGAGTGAAACTATAATAGCTTGTCAGGGGTGGTCACCCCGGAATTCTTTCTGATCTTGTTTCCCGAGGTATTATAAGATGCCTTGGGATCCATGTCAGACAAGAGACGGGATATTATTGTATATACTCATGTATAAGTCTAGAAATTTTAGTCAAAAATGGACCTAAAGACCTAAAAACCTACCCATGCATCAATGTAAGTACTATATCTGAAGTCTCTTCAAAAAAGGAACCGTCCCCTTCTCTGAGTAGAGTGGCAAAAAGCAAGAGCTTCGCGCATCCCGAGAGAACCGAAAAGAAGCAAAGATCCTCTCCATTTGCTCTGCCACGGAGCCTTTTTGCCTTTTCGAACGCCTGGATGGGAAATGGTGGCAATGGCAGCTCTTTGGCACTTCCCTTCAAAGAAGAACCAAGAGAGTAGAGGTGATTGGTGCTCCTTTTGCAAAATAAAGACTTTAACTCAATCTTCTTTAAAATTACTGTAAGCTGCCTTGACTCCCATCTAGGGAGAATGGTGGGGTATAAATTCAATAAATAAGTAAATAAATAAATACAGAACGAGGCCATTAATCCATCTTTGCCCACTCTGACTTGGGAGATCTTCAAAGTCTTGAAGTCTCTCCTCAGTTACTCGGGAACCTGCTGAGCTGAGACACTATCACAGCCTTCCCCAGCCTGCTGCCCTCCCGATCATACAATCCTAGAATCCTAGAGTTGGAAGAGACCGCAATGGGCATTGACTCCAAGCTCTTGCCACGTCGGAATACACCATAAAAGCATTCCTGACAGACGGCCACCCAGCATCTGCTTAAAAAACCCCAAAGAAGGAGACTCCACCATACCTCAAAGCAGCACATTCTACTGTTGGATTGCTTTTACTGTCAGGAAGTTCTTCCTAATGTTTGGGTGGAATCTCTCTTTTCCTGAAGCTTGAAGTCATTGCTCCACGTCCTAGTCTCTGAAGCAGCAGAAAATAGGCTTGCTCCACCCTCCTTATGACAGATGTGTTGATTACAGTTCTCTCATGATCCCCAAACTGGCTGGGGATCATGGGAGTTGTAGTCCAACACATCCACATGCAGCCCATGGCACACATCTTCCCTACCCCTGTGCTACAGGCTTCCCACGTTGAGTTTTAGTCAACGGATATAAAAATAATGTTCCCCTTTCAGACTCCAATAGTAGTCAGATATGTCCCGGGGACAACCAGCATATCAAATGTGAGCTTTCTAGTGAGTAACAGGTAAGTGTTTTCTCATATATACAGGCTGAGCCTCCCTAATCCAAAAAAAAACTCCAAAATGCTAAACTTTTTGCTGCCAGCCACCCACTCTCATTCAAGGTGGCAACTGCCATGTTCCTACTCTTTTGTCTCTCAGATCTGAGGATGCCATGCCTGCCACTTCAAAAGCAGGAGCAGGCTGCTAGCAGCAAAAAGGGAGAGACTCAGGATCTGGGACATGAATGAGCAACAGGCAGGCGCCTCCATCTCGAAGGCAGAAACGGGAAACTGGTAGCAAAAAGAGAGAAACTGAGGATCTGAGAGGCAAACAAGCAGGAGCATTGCAGTCGCCACCTTGAAGGTGGAAGTGGGCAGCCGGCAACAGAAAGAGAGAGACCGAAGATCTGTGAAATGGCAGGAGGAGAGAATTTGCACCGAGCATTATACCTGGGTTCCCAGCATCCCACACATCCTCAGTTGCATTCACAACACAACTAACAAGTGAATGAGACGTGAGGCAAAAAGGTACTCTGTCTTCCAAGATCTGAAAAAAATCCTAAAATACGGAACACTTCTGGTCCCAAGCATTTCGGATGAGGAAGGCTCAACCTGTATTAAGAGGATGAATTAAGTATCAGCAGCATGGCCAGAAAAGGACAGCATGAGATCACTGATAACAGAGAGATCGCAAATGAGGACAGTAATAGCTCTCAGAGGGAAAAAAAAACCCAGGATCATAGAGTGAAAACAAATTGGCTACAGATCCAGGTCAAAGTTAAGGAAACACTTCCTTCATTCAGTGAATTATTAACTTACAGAATCCATTGCCACCAGATATTGCAATGGCATAGCTACTGGAAGATTGCTATTACAAAACAGGTCAGACCAATTCAAGACTATTTATAGCTATCATATTTAGCAGGACAGGCAAGACACCAACTTTCAGATACAGTTATGATTATTTTATTTAGATTGTGCCTTCAATGCCCATACCACTTTATAAAACAGAAGAGAGAAGGTCCCTGTCCTGACCAGCTTAGTTGTTGTCGTTTTTGTTGTTGTGTGCCTTCAAGCAATTTCTGACTTCTGGCAACCCTAAGGTGATCCTATCCCAGGGTTTTCTTGGCAATATTTGTTCAGAGGGGGTTTGCCGTTGTCTTCCTCTGAGGTTGAGAGAGTGTCATTTGCCCAAGGTCACCCAGCGGGTTTCCACGGCCGAGTGGGGATCTGAGCCTGGGTTTCCAGAGCTGTAGCCCAGTGCTCAAACCACTATACCACCGCACTGGCTTTCCTTGATCAGTTTACAAAATGTAATTCAACACACAGGAGGAAAGCGGAAGGAATCGGGGATAAACAGGGAGACAACATAGAGTTGTTCTGGTTGCATGTGCTTAGCTGTGGTTATAGGTTGATCGTGCCATGTGATTTGTAGAGAAGGAGGGTTTTAAGAGGAAGGATTTGACAGAAGTAAGAAATGAGTCATCTATACAGGTGTTTTGATGGACAGGTGCAAATGTAGTGGACAGCACATAAGAAAAGGCAGAGTCACCAGAGGGAGCCAGAAAACTAAACTGCACAGTAGAAGGTAACAGAGTCATATCAGCAAAGCCCATAGGCAGGGATCATAGACCTTTAGTGTTACAGAGTGTGCCTGAAATTCACGTCTACCCCAATACTCAAAGCTGGATGCAACTGCAGCATGTTTGATGGACGGCCATCCGGTCATGGCTTTAATACCTCTAGCAAATGCAAATATGGAGAGAGAAGGAAGAAGTGAGATCCCACTGAGGACTGCTTGCCTTGCATCCCAAAGCAGACAGAATGCCAATCAGGTATCCAAGGAAGAGAACTGTGGGATAACAGCAATGGGGGGAGTATAGTGATTTGTGGCTCATGGCGCTAGATGGAAACCAGAAGAGCTGTAGGACAAGTACTACAAGACCTTATTTCCATCAAGCCCTGGTTTCAAGGGCCCCAAGGGACTGGCTGGCCTTCATAGAGAGAGGCAAGAGTGCTGGCAATTTCTTATTTACACAAGGAACAAACTGATTTGGTGGAACTGACTGTAATAGTTGGGTGGGAGGGGGAGCATGATGCAGGCTTTGAATGCTGCCTTGGGTTATGAAAGATAAAGTACTCCTCCCCAATATATTTAAAAACAAATAGCATGTTGAGGAAGAAAATTCTATAGCCCACCTCAGCCCACCCAGTTTTCTCCCTGCAGGAAATGCTTCACTAAGAAACTTCTCAGAAAAAAATTTCCTCCCATACACGTAGGGTTGCCATTTCAGTATTGACCATATCCTGAGGTTTCTGTTCCAAAACCTGAGACTGTGGGATAGGGCCAATGAAGTCATTAAGCAGTATACATTATGTACATACCACCGTAGCTCACAGCTTGTCATACACACACATACACACTCTTTACAGTTTGGAACTTAAGTCTCAGCTAAGGAGGCTGTTCCCAGATCAAGATCAAATGTGGGGATTATTCCTCTCCCTGGAGCTGGGATGGAGAATCTTTAAATCAGCCTACTTGCTTCTAGCCACACATCTCTGCCAGCCTCATTCCACCATCCCAGATTCTTATCCATTTCATCTTCACCTGCATGTGAATAGCCTAAGCCCACTTGGAGCTCGATCCAGTATCACTAATCTATTCCATTCAAGGGCTCCATATCAATAACAGGGCCAGGGTTTGGTTTTCCTGTTGGAGAGCAAACCATTCAACAGGAAGACAATACCACGTAGACAATATTGGGGCACGAATAAGACGCAGACAAAAAACGTCCTGCATTTTCTGACATAGAGAAAAGCACTGACCATCTCCCTGCCTGACAGCAACTGCAGTTTCAAAAGCCAATGATGCATCCACAAAAACAGATGACAACGGGATCTGTTTTCAGGTCGGTTGTAAAGCAGAGCAAATCAAGGGATCTGGAAGGACAGAGACTACAATCTGCTTCTCAGGAGGGTTTAGTTAGCACAATACTGATTGTCTCTATAGATACCTTAACTAAACAGATTGGAGTCTATTCACTTGAAACACTGAAGGGACCTGTCTCTTGCTTCCATCGTGTCAGTCTGCAGGCATAGCCTAACCCAAAGAAATGCCCCTTCAATACAAACAGAAACTTTTACTATGATGATTATGGCCCACCTTGTTGTCAATACTGGGACCTGAGACGGTTCACCATCAGAAATAAAGCTACAATTAAAAATACAATAATTTCTAATATTTAAACACATTTGAATCCATCATCATATTAAAACAGTCACTCAATGAAAACAAAAGCAAGAATGAGTTAAAAGCATTTCAGAGAGAGAGAAAAATTCTTTCCCACCATTTGGCAGCAGCTATTCACCTGCCACAAGTCAACATGAAGAAAGCTGTCTTTGTGTGGAAGAGAGTTATGTTTGTTTGTTTTTATATCCTGTTTTTCTACCATTGTCATGTCTTGGGTAACCTGCTCTCAAAAACTTCACAGAGAGTTTCAAATCAGAAGTGTTTATCAAGAAAAGCAAGCAACACAGCAAGTTTCTCAAAAGCTGCTGAGACTGAAGTATCTACGTTGGTTACAGACTTTATACTTTGTCATACAAATTTTGGCACGCATATCAATTATTGGTTAAAGTACTAAATGTCAAGTCACCCCACCAGCACAGGCATGTTCCCAGATTTACAGCTATTTACGTATCCATCATCATGGGAACGTGCACAAGTTGGTGACACTTTATCTTATGCATAACCAATTCCCGTAACACCTTCCCAGTACTTTGCTGTTCCCCCCCTTTAATGTTCCTTCCTCCTGCCGGCTATCAAGTAACACTGAATATTACAACAATTAACCATTTGGAGCTTTGGGATACTCTAGAGTTTCAACTGGATAAATTATTGCAGATAGCAAGTAGCAATGGATACGCAATAATTCACCAGCAAGCAATGCTGATGTATGCAGCTATACTGTTACATACACAAATGCATACATATGACAGGAGCCACGCATCCTGAAACCAATATGGTACCCAAAGCAGGTCATATCCTACAGCTAGAGATTTAAATGAAACCAGAAATATATCTTCTTGCTATGGTTAGCGATAAATTAGAGCAAAATTGTGGAACACTTATTTTTAGCACGACTGCAGCAGCTAGGCCGCTAGTTGTGAAAAACCGGAAATCAGAAGTATTACCATCAGTAGATGAATTGGTTGTTAAAGGCATTGGATATGGCAACTATGGGTAAGTTAACAATTTTGTTAAGAGAGGATTCAATAGATAATTATTTAAAACTTGGGATCCGATGATTAATTTTCTCAGAAACAATTATTCTGAAATAACAGTAGTTGGCTTTTCAGACTAAAAATTAATCTTTTCTTGACATATTTATATATATAAATACATACATACATAGAGTGAGAAAATTAGACTTGTGATAGAATTTAATAAGTAATATGAGAATGCTCAAGGATCTTTAATTATATAACTTAAGGAATAACCAATAACACTCAGGGGGAAGTTTTACTTTGTGCTTATCGATTTTGATTTTTTTCCTTTTTCTTTATTTTTCTTATCTCTTTAAACTATGAAAGTTTTATCACTGTTAACTCTTTCAAAATAAAATAAAAAGAAATACATTTGTTTAGATAAATGCATTAAATGTAAACCCTTGTAAAACATTAGTTTAAAACAAGAGTGCATTAAAACCTATCCATTGCACAACCCCAACCAGCTAAAAAGTAGAAGGCCTGTTTAAATAGAAAGGTCTTGGCTGGTTGATGAAAGAAGAGCAGAGAGGGGGTCAAGTGAGCCTTTCTTGGCAGAGGGTTCCATAGCCTGGGAGCAGCCACGGAGAAGACTTGCTCCTGAGTCCCTTCCACCCATACCTGTGAAGGTGGTGAGAGCAAGAGAAAACCCGCCCTTGAAGATCTTAAAACTCAGGTAGGTTTGTATAGACTTCCACAGCTTGACAGCTGTGCTGCTCTGTGCTGCTGCCAGGAACAGGGCAGATCTCTCTATAACTCTTCTGACCAGGTGATTCCACAGGTTGACATGAAGTGCTGAAGTTCATCACACAGCCATGTTTAAATATTTGAAGGGATGCCATGTAGAGGAGGGAGAGGGCTTGTTTTCTGCCGCTCCAGAGACCAGGACAAGGAGCAATGTATTCAAGCTGCAGGAAAGGAGATTCCACCTGAACCTCAGGAAGAACTTCCTGACAGTCAGGGCTGTCCGGCAGTGGAATAGGCTGCCTCGGAGTGTGGTGGAGTCTCCTTCCTTGGAGGTTTTTAAGCAGAGGCTGGATGGCCATCTGTCGGGAGTGCTTTGAGGGTATTCCTGCATGGTAGGGGGTTGGACTGGATGGCCCGTGTGGTCTCTTCCAACTCTACATTTCTATGATTCTATGATTCTATGACAGCAACCAAGAACGCCTGTTTCATGTCTTTCCAAATGTTCCCGTGAGGGTGGAAGGACTGAGAAAATGCCTGCCCCGAAGATTTTCAAACTTGGGCAGGTTCATACAGAGAGACAGGCTCTTTTGGAAAGCTTGCAACCCAGATATAGGGTTTTACAGAAGGAGGACAATGACGACTCCCTACATGTGGAAATTTAGTGTGTGAGGGAGAAGACTAAGCTAAGCTCCCCTTGACGCACTAGTTTCCCATGAACAGGGCATTTTTGTATTTGGTTGTCTGACCCCCAACTGCAGTCTGAAGAGGTGTAGCCTCAACACAGGTTGACCACCTCAGTGAGAAGCAAAATAGCTCCTTCTTTTAATTCAAATTTCTTGGGGGGCTCTTCCAAGCCCCAGAAGTATAGTTACGAGCCTCCAAGAAGACAATAATTTATAAGATCAAAACAGCATTCCCCAAACCTGGCACTGTCTGGATGTGTGGACGACACCTCTCATCATCCACAGACAGCAGGATCATGCTGGAAAGGGCTGGCTCAGTTTATTAGCCAAACAGCCTATTGATTAACAGGAGACATGAAGGACCCAGGGGAAAACAGGGGGCAGAGGGAAATGGTATTAATTTTTTTCTCCTTTTCTGTTCTGGACCTTTGCGTCTCTATATCTGCTCTTCAAGTCTGAGGATCACCTGAGGAGGACTGTTGCAAAGATCACTGAGAAAAATGTATGCGTCATGCTTTGAATTCCGACCAACGTCAAGAGAAACGTTGGCTCCATAAATAACCTTATGTTTTCTGAATGTTTCCTGCTCTTTCATACCGCTCTGGTAAAGTTTCTGCCCACACACTGTAACTGTCAAACCAAAATGTGTTTCTCTACGTAAGTTAGGCTAGCGAAATGAAAAGAAAACTTGAGGCAATGTGGAATGGATTGTGGCGTGAAAGGGACTGAGAGCTCAGATCAGTTCTGATACAGAAAACACATTTTTGGCTCTCAGTCATACTTCCCAACTTTATCACTTTGATTTTTCTTCAACTGCATTCTACGAAATCCTAGGATCTGCAGTTTGGTGAGATATTAATGTTCTTTATTCCACCTCAAAACTACCTCGCAAGACTGTAAGTCCCACGATTCCCTGTGGCAGAGCCACAGTAGTTAAATGCCATCAAACTGCTATGCTTATGCAGTGAAAGAGACCTTGGGCTCAGACCACGCTCAAAGATACCCACTGCATTTGTTTCTAGTTGGTGTGTATTTTGTGGTTCTACCAAAATACAGAGCAGAGTCAACATGCTTGATTTCTGCCCATTCCATAGACTAAATGATCTTTAGGGATCCCTCCCACAACTTGATGGATTTTGATTTTAAGAAGGATTAAGGTGGGCCTGGAACCTGTCAAGCAGGTTTGGGCTCAGGAAGGCACACCACCTGGCCAGGTACATCCTTACTGTGCAATAAACTAAAGGGAACCTTCTGTTCTTAAGCTTTTAAGAAAGGCTAAGAAACAGCCAGAGACTCTTCTGAGTAGTGAGCAGGTCTTTAGTCCACCTTTCTCCCCTCTCCTTCAGCCAGGTCTGCCCAAATACAACCAATACATTGTTCTTGAAGCCAAAACTCCTAAGACAGAAGCAAAGAGACAGAGACTGGATTTGAGGAGTGCTGAAAGTACTGTCTGCCCCTCACCCACAGCAAACTTGAAGCCGGAGTAAAATATTTGATGGTGCCCTTTTGGAGCAGTTTAAGCTATAAGCTAGGCTCAACCTGTACAAAGTCAGCCCTCCACATTTGCTAGGGGTGCAGGACCCTGCAAAAGCGGGAAAATGGCAAATATCAAAATGTGTCTCTCTGTCTGTCTGTGGGAAGCAGGCCACAGCATGTCAGAGTCCAAACCCAGTCAGAGAAAGTATAGGGAAAGGGATGGGTCAGCATGGCAGCCCTATATTTCCTCTCTCTTGCCCATCTCCTTCCTTGGGTGTGGGGAGGCATCAGGAGAGAGTTTGTGGTGCTGAGAAAGTGGGCTGTGAATTGTCCTTGCCTGGCCAGACAGCAGCTGGTGGAGAAGGACCAGAGGTGGGTTTTTAAAGAGCTGTCTGGCCTGATCAGAGCTGCCAAGGGGAAAGGTTCCCTAGAAAAACATTGAGGTTGGAGGGGCGGGTGAGCAGGGGTTGCAGAAAATCACAAATGATCAAATCTCTGAAAGTTAAACCTGCAAATGTGGATGGCTGATTGTATTTGTAAATGAAAACAAATGCTTCCGAACTGCAATAACTTTCCACTTATTTTCTTCCAAAAAGGGAGCCAAACTTGGGTAAGCGTTGCACCCCAGAGATCTTACTACTTGGAGAACTGAAACACATGCTGACATTAACTGCATTCATCTACCCCATCTGCTGTTTTCTGGACAGTATATGGTTCAAGGCAGAGGCCTATCCCTTCATGCTTTGATCACAGGGCATAGTATTTTAAAAAATACTATGAAATACTATTGTTATTAGCAATTTGAATCATCCATTCTGCATGACAAACCGTAGTTTTGAAGAACCTATATTAATCTATTGTTGGGGTGTGAACTGTGCAGTCCTCCAGATATTGTAGAATGAATGCTGGGAGTTGCAGTTCTGAAAGGCTGCATGATTCCCACCCCAATCTATGGAAACATGTGCATGCCAAGCATATGAGAGATACATGACTGCACGACACTCCTGCCATAGAAAATGATCTCAACCTGACTTCTTTTCAGTTCCTTGTAGCTTTATGAATCAATGGCTCTGGTAAAGCAGCACATGAGAAAGCTGTTAACCACAGCTTCCAGAGAAGCAGCAACATGAACTCAAAAGTGTGGTGGCTGGCCACATGCCATAAACTTTTCTTTGAGTCATACCATACCCTTCAACCAGTTCCCAGGTCCGCTCACAGAAGCGGTTACACCTTTATTATAAAATGCATGTGACATTTAAACAATACAAAGGAGCAGCATAAAAGCAAATAGTGTATCTACTATGTATACCAAGCTTCCAGTTGAAATCCCTGTTTAGATTTTTAGATAAAAGGATCAGGAAGCAGATAATGGAAAACACGTCTTGTTCCATCACCCTCCAAGACTTTGGAACACCTTAGAGTGGGTCCAGGAACCAGTTTTCTGTCCCTGGGATCCTCCAGGGACAACCAAAGAAATTTAAAAAGCAAAATCAGAAGCTGTTTAAGCAACAGTGATGACACCCCATGAACTATTTAAAAGGTGAATTCTGCTGTCCCTGGAAACTTCTAGGACAAGGCAGTTCACTTATTTTCTCAGAAAATCAGCAGTCTAAGGCAGTCTGGTTGAGTGTCAGAGCCTCAAAATAGCCTCTGGGGCCATGCTTTTCCCTAATATGCAGCTAGAGTTTTTGCTGGTCTGAAGAGATGGCCCTGAGTCAAATTGTCTGTCCTGTTATTGGGTGTCTTTATTAGGTGTTATTAGATGCCCTCTGGCTATGCTGGCTAGGAGAGTCCAGGAGCTGAAGTCCCCATAGGGTAACTTGTTGCCCCCTTGGTAAACCCTGTCCCGGGGTCCACAACTTTGATATAAAATTAATCTAACCCACCAGAGAGGTCACTCAAATGTGCATGTAGGCAATAGCAGTCATACGATCGAATGAACCAGACCAGGCCAGTAAAATCCCCAGTCACGTAGCCACAGGAGACCTCATGTTGTGATAACCTATGGTGGACAAAAGGCCTTTAACCTTTAAGGGGTCCACTTGAAGGGAGTAAAAGTGTTCCTGGAAAATTGGGCACTGGAAGCCATAAAATCTTATCAAGCCCATCTCCAGAAACTCACACCGCAGCCTCAAAGAGGAGGAAGATCCTGTTACTGGGATGATACCTTGTTATCTTCCGATATCAGAGAAATGCCAGGTGTGGAGCTGTGTTTCTTTTCTGTCCCTGTTTATTTTCCCTGGGAAAGGATTTGCCTTCAAAGTAAATATTTCCTACAAATACATAGTCCCTGTTTTTGGGCTAGTTAGGAGAGAAAGGCGAGGCAAGGAGAAGGAGTATGATGCTTCCCGGTCATACCAACCGACCGGTCCCCCCTCCCGACAGCTGCGCGATCTCCTCAGCATCTCTTCGCTGAGCTGCTGTTCGATCGCTGCTTCCCGGACCAAGGATTTCAGGAAGAGGTGCAGTATCACCCAAGCTGCGAATCCCTCAACAATCCCTCTATCTTATTCCCACTCTTTATTTCTATTAGCCCTTGGATGCGTGTGTGCATGTTTGTGTTAGTGTGAACTATTACTATTTAATAAAGTCATTCATTGGACCTTTTTATGTGATTTCTGACTGAGCTTGACTCCGTAAACATTGGGTAAAAGATCCTTAATTACCCTGCCCTCTTTGCACTGCTAAAGCAGTGTTCATAGGTAAGTTTCCAAACACAAGTGATAGTTTTGACAGGCACTGGGAATCCCCCTGAGGGACCCCCAGCAAGCAGGCTAACAAACTTTCTGAAGCTCTTGTGGTGGTTTCTTAAGTTCCTAAACCCGTCAGACAGGATGTGATGGGGTAAGGAGAGGTTAGGCCCAGAGAGACAAACAAGGCTGACCTGAGAATGCTCTTTACTCCTAGGTGGCTCCAAGGTAAACATATATTGCGTGCCTCCAGCAGAGGAACCACAAAGCCACCTGGCCCTCACGTGACTCCTCAGCTACAGCTGACTCCCAAACTGAAGGCTTGGCAAAACAGAACTTTACTTACCTAGGAAGTGACTGCCAAAAGCCACAGAGAGACACACGCCATTTCCACACTAGACTGTTACAGTGCTATTATTCCACTTGCCACTTCCTACGGAATCCTGGGGTTTGCAGTTTAGGGAAGGGCCTTCGAGGCCCCTCTCTAAACTGCAAAGCCCAGGATTCCATAGGATGTTGCAAGTGGAATAATAGCACTATAACAGTCTAGTGCGGAAATGGCCACAAACGCCTAAACAGCACTGAAGAAACAAAATTCTTACTTTACACAGGAGGTAGAAGTTAGAGAAAATCGGCTAGGCTCCATTTTTGTTGCTAAGCAACATCACCCCATGCTGGTACCCAGGTCTGTTAATTAGCTCTGCACCTTGGATGGCCTCTGCTAGGACAAAGGCAAACACGGTAGTAAAACTCTATGAACCATTATCTTTTCTGACTTGATGATTGTTCCAACACTCAGTAAAAATAATTCAAGGGCTGACCCCATAACGGCAACCTGTCCGTCATTCGTACCAAATTCTTTGGCCACTGTATATCACTGCAGCCATGACACCTTGCAACTGATGGCATGCACAAAAAAATCCTCCATATGTTTTATCAGCAATTGTTCCAATGGCAGGAAAATTATTATTTCCCCCCATCCTGCTGGAACCTGTCTCTCTGCCATTTTAAATGTGGAGAATAACATTCACATCTTTGCTGCCTGCCTGAAGCTGTACAACTGAGTGATACACACATCGTACGGAGCTATTGATGGTGTTGTCTGGATGATGATACTTGAAACAAGGCATTTTAAAGCCAGGTTTTCCTCTTGCTTCTCATCAGGAGAAGCAAGTAATATGTCACAGGGGTGAGCAATTTCCAGAGGTTCAGAGGCCACATACCCTTGCCCCATCCCAGCCGTTGTGGGGACTCCCATGTAATGGATCCCCTTGACAGCCTGGCCCCATAGTTGCAACCCCAAATTCCTCTCACTCACCTTCCATTTTCCCCCTTTAACCTTTTCCTGGATTCGACACTTGGGCCTCAAAGTGGCCACTGACTGTAGATCAGTAGTTGTGTTGTTTTGTAGTAAACATGACCACGTCCACCACTAAACTTAATATGAACCCACAGAAAGCATGGTGAGAACAAACAAGTGGGACACAAGCAAATAACACACCAATTCTTGAACTACTGAATCATGTACATTTTCCCCAAAACCATACCATTCCTCTGTCTGACTCTCCTGTCCCTATTCCATCTGTTCTTATCTCTCTGAAATCTGTTGCCTGTCTCTGTGTCAGATTTTTCTTATCTGTCTTCTAACAGAAATAAGCCTCAGTTTTATAACATTTCCTCCCTGCACAGCCTGAGCTGTGGTTGGCTGCCTTCAGCCAGGTTTGCCCAGCTCCTTCCTTCAAAACCCACTCCCACAAGTTAATCCCATCCATACCTCAAAAGCATTTTGGGATAAAAAAAGTCAATCAATCATCCCAGCATCCTCCAGGGTAAGCTACTAATCAGTTTTGCTCCACTCACCTGTTTTAGCTCATTTTTTATTTTGAACATTCTACCCCTACCCCCAATTAGCCAGTAAGTTAGACGTGTTCCACTTACGTCTTCCCTAACTCTGATATAACTCTACTGCCCTACATCCTTTTTTAAAATTCACTTTCATCCCATCTTTCTGCCAAATGGTGGCATACAAGGTGGATAAAAACAGTAAAACTGGAATAAAAACAGTCCCAACACTTTAAACTTAAAAACAGGTCGAAATCCAGTTCTCAACAGATCACCAAAAAGAAGAAAATATTTTTCAAGCATACCCTAGTTTAGAGGTCAAAGGACCCCCTTAATAAAATCGTCTTTGCTTGTTAGGGGAAGAACAACAGATGGAGGAGCCTGGCTGTGCTTTTTGGAAGAGCATTTCAGAACCAGTCCCCAAGAAGTCCCTCTCTCTCCGTAGCTTCCCTGGCTACAGGGCACTGAGTGGAGGAGTTCTTCTAAAGGTCTGAAACCTGGGGAAACTTATAAGGGAGTATTTTCAAGTAACTTAGGGATGTTTCACACTATACAGTTATAGTACTATGATTCCTCTTTAACTGCCACAGTTCTTTCCTACGGAATCCTGGGATTTGCAGTTTAGGGAGGGGTACTTAGAATATGAGCCAGTCTGGTATAGTGTACTTGTTTTTATAACCCTGGAGATCAAAGTTCGATTCCCCACTCGGCCATGGAAATCCACTGGATGATCTTGGGTGTATCACACACTCTCAGTCCTAGAAAACCCTGTGATAGGTTTGCCTTAGGGTTGCCAGAAGTTTGAAATGACTTGAAGGCCCACAACAACAACAACGACTTAGAATTTTTAGCCAGGAAGCTCGTGGTGCCTCTCCAAGGTTCAGTCCCCAAGATTCCACAGGACACAGCCATGGCCATTAAAGGGGAATCATAGCGTTGCAACTGTGTAGTGTCAAAGGGTCCCTGGTCACACAGCTACCACAACAAGGCTGGTACTGTTGTTTGGTCTGAGAACCTAGCCAAGACCTCGTGCCTCCATGTCCCAGTTGGAGAACCGAGATGTGATTTGAAAAACAACCCATTTCTCTGAAAAACAACCCATTTCTTATCAAGCTGCCAAGAGATTCATCCAGCCTCATCCATTTCATGCCTCATCAGAGCTGGCCGATCTCTGAAGTCACATGCCAACCATCACCTCCCTTCTCGTGCTGGAGTCTTCCCCTTCATCTCCACAAACCATTTAAAATCCAGGCCATAGAGCTTGTGGCACTTAGATTTATAAACTGCTTGAGTTCTGTTACGGGAGGTAAGATGCAAGAAAAACATTATTGATTTAAAAGCAGTCATTTGATCTTTGAAAACTGAACATCTGTATGCGGCATGACCTGTGTAGTGGGGATGTAAGGAAGGGTTGGGTTGGGCCACAGAAAAGTTACTTTCTTGGCCCAGAATTCCCCACCCAGCAGGGCCACTGGCCATGTTGCAGTGCAGTAAAAAGTCATTGTTGTTGTTGCTGATGTTGTATGTCTTCAAGTCACTTCAGACTTAACAGCTAGGGTGAACCTATCAGGGGATTTTCTGGGAGCTGAGAGGGTGCAATGCACCCACGGTCACTCATTGGGTTTCCACAGCCAAGCAGGGACCCTATTCTCCAGGGTTGTAGTCCAATGCTCAAATCAATATACCAGACTGGCTCTCCAAAAAAAGTCATTTCCCTTTCCCAGACTCTGGAAATGTAATCCTAAGAATTACCACACAAGATTTCCAAACTGGGGAATTTCCTCAGTAATAAAATATGGCTAGTGGAGTCCTCAGAAACCGGGACAGCCCAAGAAATACTACCTTGAGGCAATCATGCAAATCCCTATCAAATTGTGAGAAATGGCATAGTGGTCAAAAGAGAAGCTGGAAGTCCCCTCTTCTAATCTTCTGTTATTAACCCACCGTGCGTGTATGTACCTTCAAGTCGTGACTTATAGTGGTCCTATGAATTCTATAGGATCTTCTTAGGCAAGGAATTCTCAGAGGTGGTTTTGACAGTTCCTTCCCCTGAAATATCACCTACAGCACCTGAGATTTGTTGGCGGTCTCCCATCCAAGTACTAACTGATCCTGCTTAGCTTTCAAGATCAGATGGGAGCTGGTGCCTTTAGGATATTTAGGCCTAGTGTAAACCCACTAGGACACCTTAATCAAGCCAATATTCCCCCAGTCCCAGGCCCTACTTTCTGTGCAACACTAAGATCATGTATGCAAAGTACCTTTAAAATGCCAAGGATTTATTATTCATTCTCTAAAGATAAGGATTTTCTGGAAGTGCCCTACAGAGATGACGCCAAAAGTGGGAATCACACAGCTCTTCAGGTGTTGTTGAACTGTAATTCCCAGCAGTCGTCACTTTTGGCTGTGCTGTCCATGGCTCCTGGGAGGTTCAGTCTGACAACACACTGGCAGAGCTATATGATTTCCAGACCCATAGTACGGCCAAGAAAAGGAGTGGATATCACTGGGTCCTCCTGATATTATTATTTACCCTCCAACATTTCACAGATGAAAATCGACTCCAAAGTTATTAATGAGGAAGAACACACAAGCTAGGAAAGCCTGCAGCTGTTTGCTTTTGCCTGTTTCCCCCCTGCTGAGTTAAGTCAATTCAAACTATTGCATTCTGAACTCAGTTTGCAGCAACTGAAGTGAGCCATGAATACAGAGGGAAAGTGGGAGGAGGAAAGAGAAACTGGGACATTTTAAAAGTAACTGAAAAAGTGGGACAGTAGAGGACTAATCAGGATTGCCCCTGTCAGGACATTTGTTGTTGGACTAGAGCTCCCAGCAGCCCTAGCCAGTACAGTCAGTAGTGAAGAATGCTAGGACCTGCAATTGCTGCATCTGGAAGGCTGCAGTACTCCCCCGCTCAACCTAAATATCACATCACTAGACGACTTGCTGAGCCCATAATATGGAACACAGGGAAAATAATACGACTCCAGGGTTGTTAAAAGGACGCCTGAGATAATACTATGCAAAGCATCTTGAACACTCCACATGTGCTAGGTATAAACATTTCCGTGCAAAATAAAAGCCAAAAACGAATTACCTGGAGAGAGACTAATTTGAATAAAGATTGTGAGCATTCAACCATACGAATTGTGATGAGATACAGCTGTTGGAGAGAAAGGATGAATGGGTTTAGAAGGGGGCAGGGGGAACTGGATCAACAATATTAGTTTAGTTCAAGGGTGGGGAATGTGCTAGCCCTCCAGACGTTGCTGGACTGTAGCTGCCATCATCCCTAGCCAGCATAGCCAATAGGTAAAAGTTGATGACGGTTGCAGTCCAGAAAGACACACACATTATCCTGCCCTGGCTTAGTCTCTGGCAACCTAGTTTAACTGGCTGACGGAACAAGCTGTATTTAAAAGTAAAGGAAATGCTCTTTGGTTCATGGGCCAAGGGAACATTTGAACTGGGCATCTCCCAGTTCACAGATTAGCATCTTGGCTGCCATGCTATGCCAGCTCATCACCATTGCTGGACCAAGACGTTTCGCGCTGTGAACAACATTTCAAACGGTGGCCACTTCCCTTTCCAAAGGCCAGAGTTTTAAAACAAGAGTGGTAGAAAGTGCAGGCTGTTGACTGGAGGTGCCCCAGGCCCCTAATTTAACCACTCGCAAGCCACCTGGGCAAAACACACACACACACACACACACACAAAGACTCACCCCCCTTCATTTTTAAAAAATCATTAATTTTCAGGTGATTTTTCACCCCAAGCTGCAAACCTGGCAGCTTTGGTCACTGATCTCCTCTAGAAAAATATTTTTTAAAAAAACAACAGAAATTCAGCCAGAACGGCACCCCCCAAAAATGGCGTGATATCACTTCTGGCATGGTCAAACATGACAGCGTAGCCAGTGGGAGGTCATAGGGGTGAAATTTGGCTGCTGCCTCTCATGCAGTCACCCACCCTTGCTTTAGAAAGTCCTGCTGAACCCTAAAAACATCAGTTGCTGTCTTCATTTATTCCTCCTTCAGGCCACTAAATTTGGGTTTGCTATAGTGAAACCTAAAGAGAGTTCCTGTATCATTAATGGTTGTGTGGGTGGGGGAATTTCAGCAGGTATTGTTTGTCACACAACCAGATAACAGAGCCTACTGAAATTCCTGCTTCTGTACGACCATAAAGGTACAGGAGCCCTCTTCAGTTTTCAGTTTGGCAGCCCTACAAATTCACCCTGAGAAGTGGCTGATTTGATTCAGCTCGGGAAATCCTGGAGCCCTTACATACTACACAACTATAGCACTCTGGATTCCACTCCAATTGCCATGGCAACGTCCTGTGGAATCCTGGGGTGTGCAGTTTAGGGAAATCTGGACAGTGAGGAAAGCTGATAGGAAGAAAATCAAGTCATGCGAAATACAGCGCTGGAAAAGAGTTCTATGGATTCTCTGGACTGCCAAAAGGCAAATAAATGAGTCTGAATCATTTCAGATCAAGCCTGAACTCTTCCTAGAAGCCAAGATGACTACACTGAAACTGTTGTACTTCGGACATACCACGAGGAGACCTGACGCACTAGAAAAGACAATAATGCTTGGTAAGGTGGAAGGCAGCAGGAGACGAGGAAGACCGTATTACAGATGGATGGATTCAATCAAAGACAACACATCCCTGAACCTGCAAGACCTGAGCAGGGCAACTGAGGATAGGCTGACTTGGAGCTCTCTCATCCATAGGGTCGCCAGAAGTCAAAGTGAATTTGTCAGCAACAATCACCCCTTCTGAGTACAGTTCGCCCTCCACATTTACAGGTTTAACGTTTACGGGTTTGATTATCTGCAAGTTTCTCCAACCCCTGCCACCCCCCACTTCAAATGCATCTTTTCTGGCAGAATCTTCCCTTTTGGTGCAGCCCTTTAAAAATCTCTCTCTGGTCCTCCTCCTCCTCCTCCTCCTCCTCCTCCTCCACCAGCCCCTGCTTGGCCAGCTAAGGATGGCTCACACCACAATTTCTCAGCACCACAAAGCCTCTCTCGATGTCCCCCACACCCAAGGAAGGGGATGGGTGAGAGAGAGGAGATATAGGGACCACCATGCTGACACACCCCCTTTCCCTCCCCTTTCTGTGACCTGCTTTGGACCTTGGGTGCCTGTTCTCCCCACCATGCCTCAGCCCCCTTCCTGTATACACACACACACACACACACACACGTCTTGATATTTGCAGTTTTCCCACTTTTGCAGTTCTCTTGAGCTCCTAGGCCTAGTGAATGTGGAGGGCTGACTGTATTCCTTGCCTATGAAAATTCTATGAAACGGCACGAGGTCTCCATGAGCGGACAAGTGACATGAAGGCACATGCCCGCACCTAGGATTCTCAGCCAGGATGCTCTAGTGCCGCACCAAACTTCACATCCCAGGATTCCATCGGCTGTCACCATGGCAGTTTAAGGGGAATCAAAGTACTATGCTGCAGGATAAAAAGGCTTCCTGATGCTCTCTCTTCTTCTTTGGACACGTTTTTGGAGAGCCACATCTAGGAGGGGAAAGCCCTATATGTATGAAGGCACTTCCCCCACCGCTGGACAGGCCAGAGTCAGGTATTTAGCTGGGAATCCAGCCCTGTCTTCTCTAAAAACAAAAACCCACAGCTAGTATGTCAGGGAAATTTCTCAGTCTTGACAGTCCATGGGATTGCCAGGAACCTCCCATTTTCCACTGCAAAGTGAAAGGAGAAAGTTCAGCTTTCAGAGGAAGGAGGAAATAAAAAAAAGCAAAAGATAAGCAGAAAAAGGAAGCCACTTACGAGAAAGCAAGGGGGAAGTCCAATGTGTCCTCACCCTGGGATTTATTATTTCTCTTTGGACTGCTGGTTTTCTTTTTGTTTGTCTTGCACTCTTTTCTTTTCTTTTCTTTTCTTTTTTAAGGACTATTAAAAGCTTTGAGAAGATCGTAGCTAGTTCTGTGAGAACAGAGGCAGCCCTGCTAGGGGACAAAACATGAGGCAGTTGCCTCAGGAGAACAGATCTGGGACAGGTAGGGGAGCAGACTAGATGGTTTAGGCCTGGAGGAGGGCAGACCGGGAGGAAGCGCTCCTACTAAGTCCCACAGAAATTAACAGAGCTCTTGAACACAGTGCTTTTTCTTTCTAACAGGGATGAGCTGGAAAACCGGCTAGTGGCACCTGTGGAGGTTGAGCACAGACATGTCATGGGCAGACCTTTTAACGTACAAAAGCGTGGCCAATGCTAATTCAATTCTCTTTCTCCCAGGACCAAGGCCCTCCTGTCTCCACAGCTGCACACAATCTTTATTTAAAACATTTTGGCTTTGCTTTTACCAAGAGAAAGAGCAGTTTGACAGTGGGGTACGTTGACTAGTAGCATGGTGGAGTCTCCTTCTTTGGAGGTTTTTAAACAGAGGCTGGATGGTCATCTGCTGGGAGTGCTTTGATGGTATCCTCCTGCGTGACAGGGGGTTGGACTGGGTGGCCCCTGAGGTCTCTTCCAGCTCTATGATTTTATTATTCTATGAACTTTGCTCTCCAAAGAAAGGCATCCACATTATACATTGGCTCCCAGAATTGCCATCGCACTGGGCACGTTGAGTAGAGATGCTGGAATGTGCAGCACAACATCTGTAACGCTGCATGATTCCCATCCCTGTTTATCCCAATCTATCCAGGCTTCCCCATCCCAGCCTCCTTCAGATGTTTTGCGTTACAGCTCCTCTCACCACCTTCAACCTGGTGGCTGGGGAGGATAAGACTTGCAGCCTAATGCTTTTGGAAACTTGCAGAGATGGGGAGGCTACCTTATATTACCTTTCTGTGCTCCAGAACTGGATATGACACTAAGTCAGATAAAAGCCACAGTGTCTGTTTCACAACATGAGCGTAAAACAGGGCTATTGCAAGAGCTGTGACCCTGTCTGACTCATAGCTCCTTTTCAGGATAACTGAAAATATATTAAGAAAAGCTGATGTGCACAGAGAAAGGATTAGAGCAAGTCTGGTAATGGGTGGAGAAGAGAGGTGGTTGGACTTTAGAGCCATTGTCTTAGATCACGTCAATAGAAGCTATGTTGACCCTGCTCAAACCACATGGATCTGGCAAAGAGGGCTCACCAATTTCACAGCTCTGACTCTGCCCGCTGTGCTAGATCAGGGTGGGAATCACGCGTTTCTCCAGATCATGTTGGACTGGAAGTCCCACCATTCTTCACTGTTGGCTACGTCAGTCAGGACTGCTGGGAACGCAGCCCAACATCATCTGTAGGGCTGTATGATTCTGGCCCCAAGCCTAGTGAGAGGAAATCTCAGGCTGATGTTGCATAGCACAGTAATGCCAAGGTAGGAAGTCCAGGCCAGGCCACTGGGCTGTTAGACTCTTCTTCTAGTGCTCTCCAACAAACAACAACATTAATGAGTGTTTGATTCCACTTTATATTGCCTGCTCTGCATTGACAGAAGAATTCGGCTATGTGGTCACATGTGGACATCTGAAGCCAAATCAAAGCAAGGGACCTTGCTTTCTGCCCTCATTTTTAACTTGCATCAAAGAGAGGTTGTGAAATTATGTGGTCCTCCAGATGTTGCTGCTAGCATCCTCAAACATCCTAGCATCCCTCAGCTAGCTTACGATTATTGGGATCTGCAGTTCGGCAACATTTGGAGGGCTGCATGATTTCCCACCCAATGCTGAAGATAGAGAGTGTCGTTTTCCTGCCAACAGACTGGAGCAGGGATGGAAGATGGAGGCCTGGAGACATGGAATGCCCTTACGTCCAAGTCATACGAAGGCCAAGAGTAGCTATCAAGCCACAGGTTGAATTATTCCAGCATTGAAAGGGCTTTTAAAAGGCTTCCACATTCATGGAAGATATACGCATGGCCATTAATCATGAGGAACAGAGACTAGAACATAGAGCAATGGATTCAAACTACAAGGAAAAAACGTTAGGAATAACTTCCTGGCAGTAAGAGTAGTCTGACAGTGGAATAGGAGGCCTCAGAGTGTGGTGGAGTCTCCTTTTTTGGAGGTTTTTTAACCAGAGGCTGGATGGCCAGCTGTCAGGAGTGCTTTGGTTGTGTCTTCCTTCATGGCAAATGGGGTTAGACTGGAGGGCCCTTGTAGTCTCTTCTCATTCTAGGATCCTATCAATATATGCTCCCCCTGATATCACTGTAATATGCATCTCAATGCCTGTCACTCGAGAAAACATCCCAGTTGCTACTTTGGGATTACACAGTGTAAAACTCCACATGTGGAATTATAAATTAATTGTGCTATGTGATCTTGCCTTGAAAGATAAGCTGAACAAGACAACAGCCCTCACGTCCTCTGGGTAGGCTTCTCATAGACATATGGTTAGCCTTTTGGGAAGAAAAATGCTGCACCAGATAGGCCAAGCGGTTACCAGAAGTTGCATCAGTATCTACCGGTAGATTTCAGGGTGATTTGCTGCAGATTAGCCAGGATGCCTGACTTCAGTTTCCTTGAAGAATTAGTCTGTTGTAGTAAAAACAAAGATGTTTTGTTAGTCCTTGAAGACTAACAAATTTTAGTGTGCCATCCAGCTTTGTAGACAATGGCTTGCTTCATCAGACGCCTGAAGACTACATGAACTGGCGGATTATTATACAGTACACATGCTTGGGTATGCGAGTGAGGGATTGTGATCAGAAGGAATTGCAATGTAAAAAGGACTCTGATCTCAAGGAGGCTTTCCTTGAACAGAAAAACTTCAGAGGCAGATTCCAACACAAAACCACTGAACAAGAATTGCTCAAGAGGTTCAGTTTTATCACCTGTGGCCTGAATAGGGACAAAGGGTGGTTATCTCACCTCAACAATTAATCAGCATCTTTGGAGGGAAGGGTGAGGTAGTTAATGGCCACTGTTTAGGCAATTTCCACTGTCTGAGCTATTTTTCATGTTTATTCCATATGACACCAGTCAGCCTTCCACATTTGCAGGTTTAACTTTCACTGGTTTGATTATTTGCAAGTTGCTCTAACCCCGGCCTCCTTCTTAAATGCTTCTCTGCTTTTCTAAAAACATTTTTTATTAATTAAGCATATCCAAAAAGAAATCAACATGTATATATTTATTTTACTAGTATTCCCAATATAAAATACAGAAATAATTTCCCCTCTCCCTTCCCTCCCCCTTTCTTCCATTTTATTGCTTTTCACTCGGGTTTATAGCTTAAATGAATATTATTTGTTCCTACACAGTTGTTTTCCGTGTGTGGATTTCACAATTTTTAATTATCTCATGTTTGTCCTACTAAAATCATTATAATACTTTAGTAATCTTTTAATTAAATTCATCTTTCGATAATTTGTTTTTACTTCCATCGGTTTTTGACGTAATCCAGAATCAGCTTCCACTCACTTTCGAATTGTTGCATTGATCTCTCTTTTACTAGCATTGTCAACTTCTTCATTAGCATCATACACATAATTTTTAACCGTCAGTCATTGGCAGAAGGTTTTTCTTTGATTTTCCATTTTTGTTCTGGGGGAACTGTTACTGCAGTTTTCTAGTCCGAGCTCGTGATATATTAGATATCATTTGATATCAATAATTTGGCCTTCATTACCCATTCCTCTCCACGTGCTTGCGCAGCCCCCGGACAAGCATGCACACAGGCATGGCCGATAACAGCCGAAACATTCCAAACAAATCCAGGCAGGCCAGAAATAGCCAGACTGCCGCTTTAGGAGACCTCAAGGTAAGTACCACCTTACGTATGCACATTACTTACAAAGGACTCCCTGCCCCGAGCAGGCAGCTTGACGAGCCTAATACTCATTTGCCAAGCACTCCGCGCTTGCATACTGGCTATTCTATTGACAACGCTGTCCTAACTCAATCATGCAAAACACTGACCTTTCGGAGGCTTTGTCTCCAGGCCGAAACTCATTGTTATCCCCAAGAACGGACTAGCCTGCGGCCACATTTCCCCCTATAAGACCCCCTGACGTTGAGCGCTTCCTCGGATCGCTCTCGGCTTCCATCCCGCCTTGCTGTCGCTTCGTCCGGCAAGCCTTCCCCTCAGCTCCTCATGCTGAGAATCCTTACTTCCACGAACTTCTTCTTCGGACTACCTGGGCTTCAGGACAGGTGCAGTATTCCCCATACAAAACCTCCTCTCAAAATCCCTCTATCCAACTCCTACCTTTATTTCAATGGTTCTCGTGTGAGTGTGCTGCATACACGTGTTTGACTGTACATCAATAAAACAACTTTTATTATTTACTTCTGTTTGCTCCTTGGCTCGGCCTGACCCCGTAGACACTGGGTTCAAGATCTTGCTACGTCGCCCTGCCTCTTGCATTGCTAACTAGCGCTCTAGCTAATTCCCATTCCCCATTATTTTGAGCACATTAAAATGTCCCTCCTGGGAACCCCAGAAATCAGGGTAACAGAACCTTCCTTCCCCATGGATCTGATCAGGACATGCAGCCCTCTAAAAACCCATCTCTGGTCCTTCTACTCCTTCACCAGCCCCTGCATGGCCAGCTGAGGACAGCTTGCAGCCCAGTTTCTCAGCACCACAAATCCTCTCCCGATGCCCCACACACACCCAAGGAAAGAGAGGGGCAAAAGAGAGGATGTATAGGGTCCCCTTGCTGACCCACCTCCCTTCCCCAACCTGGTTTGGACTCTGAGTGTCCATTCTCCCCAAAATGCCTTAGTCCCCTCCCCAAAGACACACATACACACACTTTGATATTTGTAGGTTTTCCACTTCTACAGGGGTCCCGTGCCCCTAACCCTAGCAGATGTGGAGGGCCAACTGTACTACTCACTAGTGTCTGTGCAGAATTTAAACTTCAGCTCTCATACCTCTATTGGACAAATGTTTTGAAAGAAACAGCATGGTATTTATGGTTATTGGATAAAGATTGAACAAAAGCTTCCACCTCCATACATGTGCCAATCTGCTTATCCAGGCTGGGATGTCTATGTCGCCTCTTAGCTACTGTTTATTAAATTACCACTGTTAAGACAATGACCAATGTTTGCACCTATCAGATTTCGTATCCCACATATTCTCTTCCCACACCACCATGTGTGAAATATTTGGCCAACTAAGGCAACATTCTATGCTTCCGATGAAGTGGGCTACAGTCCATGGCCATTTCCACACTAGATTGTTACAGCGCTATTATTCCACTTTCAACGTCCGATGGAATCCTGGGGTTTGCAGTTTAGCGAGGGGCCAGCTTGTTGAAAGTGAAACAACAGTGCTATGACAGTCTAGTGTGGAAATGGGCCATGAATGCTCAAATGACACACGTAGGTCTTCAGGGTAAAGATACCCATCCTCATCCAACTACTGCTTGTTAATGACCATGGTCAAAGTAATTATCACAGCCTTTCAATAAAACGTGCCAATTTTTAGACCCTAAGGTTTAAAAGGAAAATGAGTGTGGTATCATGGTTTGGAAGTTGCATCGGCACTTTGAAAACTACGGTCTGCTCGGCCATGGAAATCCACTGGGTGACTGTGAACAGGCCATACCTTCTCAGCCTCAGAGCAAAGCAAAGGCAAACCTCATCTGAACAAAGCTTGCCAAGAAAACCCAGTGATAGGTTTGCCATAGGGTTGCCATAAATTGGAAATGACTTGAAGGCACACAACACAAACGACAACCAAACCATGTTGTTCCTTGTGTAAACCAGAACTTGCCAGCATTCTTGTCTCTCAGTAGAGGCCAAATGATCTTTTGGGGGCCCTTGAAACTAGGGATTGATAGAGATTAGCTCTCCAATGCACAACGACAACAACAACAAAAGTTTAAGAGAGCTTTTGTTGTTTTGACCCTGAGACTTAAAGCAAATTCCTGAACTCACAATTTTTTCACTGCAGACGTATGCCTTCGGCACAGTATCCTGGGAACAGATTGCAAGATTCCACTAGAAAACAAAGCAGATTCTAAACATTTGCTTGCTCCTGCATCTTTTTCATGCCTACACTGGCCCTTTCTCCCCAGAATCTTGGTGTCAGAACAGTTACAAACAAAAAAGGGGAAGTGGTGGGTGTATGGAGACTATTTCATTTTCTTTATCAAAATATTTATATCCCCACTCTACGCCCTAGGATTTTAGGGCAGCGTAAAATAAAACCTGTTTGGAAAAATTTAAAACAAAAACTGTAATTTTAAAAACACTAAAAGCACAGTAAATCATTTATCACTTAAACCAAGGCAATTTAATTCCAGTTAGAACTACTTAAAATCATGCAAACCATAGCACATGTGCAAATTGGATGAAATCAGTTAGGCCCAGAAGGCTTTAATTAACGAGCCATGTTTTTTAAAGTCATAAGCCACTTTGAGTCCTTTCAAGGAAAAACAGCACAATATAAACAAAGATGATGATAATAATAATAATATTAACAATGACAATAATAATGATAATTGACTTGCTGTTGGAATGACCTCACTGTTGCTGCTGATCAGACTTCTAATGGGAGAGTATTCCATAACCAGGGTGCCACAGCAAAGAAGGCCCTGTACCATTTCCTCCCAAAGGTATTGGCCCCATTGGTGGGACACAAAGGAGGGCTCCTCCAACAGACCCCAGTTCATGGGCAGGCATACATGGGCTCTTTCAAAAATCCTTCAAAATTATACAGATGAATGACCAAATCTGTCAGTTTTTTTGGGGGGGGAGGCACAAAGAGGGCAGGGAGAGAATTCAAATTGAAAATCAAAAAAGTGTAAATATAATAGACATCTACCACTCCACCACTTTTCAGCAATTTGCTCTTCCGACCCTTGTCCATTACAACTAGAACCCATACATTCCATGTATCCGTTCTCTTGACCAGACATTGAAAATATGGGTTCTAGTCGTAATTGAAAAGGGTCAAAAGAATGGATTGCTGAAAAGCGACCACATACTGCTCTTTCTCTTAATTGACTCAGCACCATCTTTCTCTTCAGTCTGTATACAGATTGAATAAAAAGATGGTGCCAAGTTGATTTGCTTTTGCATTTTCACAACTGCTGCTTTTCAACAATGCTCTGTCCCTAACCCCTCGAATTAAGCAGAGGATGCCTGAAAATAGTATTGTAAAAAACATAAAGGGCATAGAACAGAAGTCTATAGGCAATCCAGTGTAACTCATATTAAACCATATAACAGAACATAATATAAAAATATATATAAGGCAAGAGCAGCTAACATAAAGGACAGAGACCAACTGAAGTCTACAGGCAATAGCTAAATATCAGTCAGTATAACACATGTGCCATCATGATGACCCCATGAATTTCATAGGCTTTTCTTAGGTAAGGAATACTCAGAGGTGGTTTTATCAGTTCCTTCCTTTGAAATCTACCCTACAGCACCTGGTATTTGTTGGTGGTTTCCCATCCAAGCACTAACCAGGGCGGACTCTGCTTACCTTCCAGGATTCAATAGGATCCGGTGCCTTTAGGGCATTTAGGCCTGTCACAACACAATATAGCACCGTACAATAGGAATGTTTATGTGAAACAAGGGCACCTGCATCATAGAAAAACTGTTCATTCCCAGATCTGCAAGCCCATAATGAGAACAGAATCGGCATCAAGGTCCATCCAAGCTTGCATACAGACAGAACAACTAAATAGGGTCCTTCTCTGGTCTTGATGTATGCTTTGTTTAACTATATGGCATCCAGTCAACTCACACCCAGCCACCGAGGTAAAGAGAAATTGGACTTTATTGTGGAACTTAGTAACAGTAACTGAAAAGGGAAATAAAGGATGGAGGGATGAGTAGTGTAAGGAGGAGGAAGACGAGGGAGGGAAGGAAGGGAGGAAGGAAGGACGGAAGGAAGGAAGGACGGACGGAAGGAAGGAAGGGAAACGCAGGTCCCTTCAGAGAGCAGAAAGATGCAACTGAGGAGAGCAAAGCCAAATGAGGATCTCTGTAAGAAACAACCACCAAACACAAAGAGCCTGGCCTGATCAGCTAAAAAATCTTATAACCCTTATACTTAGGTCAACAGACCATAATAGCAATGCCCTTTCAGGGTAGAAAACCACGTCAGCAGCTAGAAACTGGAACAGTAGCCAAGGTTTCTTCCCATGTATCTCTGTCAATCCAGCACCCTATTTTTGGCCAAAAATCACAACAGCCCCTTCCTCTTGCAACTTCCAGAAAGCCTGCCACTTCTAGAAATCTCCAGGAGCACTGGGTGACTTTTCGTGGGTGAAAAAATTGGGAGGCGCAGAGACTTTGGGGGTGCCATGAGCCCCACATCTGCCCTAACTGGAAACTGATGTGCTGCGTAAAATGGGTGCGCTCCACGTAAACTGGACTAAATTGGGCCCAAGGGACATTCTCCAAAAGATTAAATAACAGGTACCGCTCCTTCAGGGATTCCTGCCTGACTTAAGAGAAATCAAATCTGAACATTTTGAAAAGGAAACGGTTCCATTTAAGCCCTAGCTGTTCCCTAACAAAAGCTGTCAGCCACTATACATAGATTTACAGCCAGTTCTGACACACAGAAGCAGAGAAATACAACTTGCTGTCCTTCTACCAGCAAGGGAAAACTCTTCTATTCCAACAGACTTTTAGGAAGAGACAAGAGAAGAAAAATTATACAGGACCTGACTCACACAACTGATAACCAACTGCCAGGAAATACATTTGCAAAGTTATATTTGTATATACTATATATAAAATAAAAAGGTCAATTTCCAGTAAATCTACATAAACAGTCAATGTCGCATATTAAATACATAATACAAACAATTAACAATAGAGGCACAACAGATGCGAAGGTGTTGGCTTAAAATATACATGAGGGATGTTAAAAGATTCTCAATTGCCCTCTCCTTGGTATGATTAACGAGAATATTGATTAACTGCTTCCATTGACCAATTATATGAACAACCTCTGCTTTGTTCACTCCTGTACGAAATTATTATTGCTGAAATCGGGAGTACACTTGTTACATCAGTTGTTTGTGAACATTATGATAGATACAGATAGTTACACGCTGCTCTGTTCTTCCAGACAGCTGACGGAAGAGTTAAGACAAGAAATAACAAGTGGACAGTCTTCAGTGAAATACTAATCTTGCTGATGTATGTTTTACTCTGCTTTCCTAACCAAGAAAATGGTATAAAAATGTGAAGCTTGAAGAATAAAGTTATCCTTCTGGATCACTACTGCCAGTAGGTTGGACTGAACGGAGTTCTGATTATCAGCAGCATCCTTTGGCCAAAGAAACTCCTTTCTGTGGCCATTTCCACACTAAACTGTTATAGCGTTATGATTCCACTTTCAACCTCCTATGGAATCCTGGGGTTTGCAGTTTAGGGAGGGGCCGGCCGGCCCCTCCCTAAACTGCAAACCCCAGGATTCCATAGGAGGTTGAAAGTGGAATCATAGTGCTATAACAAGCTAGTGTGGAAATGGCCCATGTTTTATTGTACTGCATACTTTGCATTCTGTGTTGTTGCCTCACTTCCTACCCAGTTTCAGAGCTCATCCCAGCTTCGTGTCCAACCTGTTCGGATATGGTGGGCACGAGATTTCGACCCGCTCACAAAGGTCCACTGGGAATGAATCTCTTCACTGGCAGAATGAATAATGACAACTGGTGTAAACAAGCCACGATTAGAACAAATGTGGTTCCGATGCTGACATCATCAGCGGCCAATACCGAAATCGTCCATATCTCCCAATTCTTCGAACCACTCAGAGCGAAAGACGTGAGTGTGCAGTTCCTCACATTCTCCTGCTCAAGAAGGCTATCGGCAAGCTAGAACACGTCCAGACAAGATGATCAAAAGTCTGGAAACCAAGCTTTACGAGAAATGACTTAAGAAACTGGGCACATCTAGCCTGGAGAGAAGGAGACGGTGAGATAACATGAGAGCCAGCTTTAAATTTTGGAAAGACTGTCTCATGGAAGATGAAATAAGGAAATGTTTTCTGCTGCTCCAAGTACCAGAAGATGACCAACGGATTCAGATCACAAGAAGCGATTCCACCTGAATTCTTTTTATTGGGTATATGGAGAGTCAAACCAAGGTTAGGCTTCCAGATTAGGAAGTTCGTGTGGTATCTTGTTGTAGCAGCCAGAATAGTTTTTGCTAGGCACTGGAAAATGACTTCCATCCCCACAACGGAAGAGTGGCTAGAAAAGGTTACGGAGATTCCAGAGCTGGATAAGATGACCTACAGATTAGGAAATATGTCGGACAGCAAATTTTATAGGGCATGGGAGCTACTAGTGACATTTCAACAAAGTAAGAAGATCTCAGCATCTGCTTTTTACTGTTGATCTATATTTCAAATGAGTTATCTATATAGAATTTCAACTGAAATGCAATTCTTTAATTGGTGTACAAGAATAGTTTTGTTTCCTCTCTCTTTTTTGCTGGATTAGATCAGAGTATCATTACTATTACTGCTAGTTACTTATTGTATCTATACTCCCCGGTTGCTGAGGCAATGAAGGGTAAAAGTAGCAGAAGACAAGTCGCATGTTGTTTTATTTGTGGAATGTTAAGGGAAGAATGTCAAACAGGGTTACCATTTGACTACATAGAAGGAAGACAATGAGCTATTAATGGCAACAGTTTTTAAACTAGCTAGTTGTATGTCAATAGAACGTATTGATTGACTGATTGGTATTGACTGATTATGATATTTTGAGGTTGTTTACGATCTTTTGAGGTTATTTCACTGTAGCTAAGCAGTATTTTCCCTTTTCTTAGGATGGAGACGTTACTACTTTCTGTGTTTGTGAGATTTTGCTAAGGCAGTTACCGCATTCCAGATGGAAGTTTCCAGCTGTTTGTAATTATTGTTGTTGTTTTTTCCCTACCTAAGTTCCCATTTCCCCTTTTTTCCTGTACTGCTTCCCTCCTGCACGGTTGTAATTTTTGTGTTAACAAGTTTTGTTTCAGTGTTATATGTCAATTTGGATATATGTCTTTGTTAATAAAAATATATTAAAAAAAAAAGAAGAGATTCCACCTAAACATTAGGAAGAACTTCTTTCCTCTAAAAGCCATTTGAGAGTGAAATAGTCAGCCTGGGAGGGTAGCAGACCTTCTTCGGAGATTTTTAAACAAAAGTTGGATAGGCATCTTTCAGGAGTACTTTGGTTGTACATTTTTGCATGGCAGGGGATTGAACTAGAGGTCCCTTTCAGCCTCTTCCAGCTCTAACATTCTATAATTCTAAGACTAGAGGTGCCTCTTGCCTTCACCAACTATAGCCTTTGTGTCACCCTGATTTCTGGGGTCCCACAGGGGACCCCTCAATGTGCTCCAAATAATGGGGAATGGGAATTAGCCAGAGCACAAGCTGTAGCACTACAAGAGGCAGGGTAACCTAGCGAGATCTTTTTTACTCAATGTTTACGGGGTCAGGCCAAGCCAAAAATCAAGCAGAATTGTCTAATAATTGATTTTATTGAGGGGAATTCACTCATGCATGCTCACAAGATACACACAATCACACATTCACACAAGAGCGAGCTGAAAGAGAAAGGGAGGAAAAATTATAGAGAGGCTGAGGGATTTGGAGGGGTTTATAATTACCAGTCCAGAAGAGTAGTGAAGAGTAGAAGTGTATTTTGGCTGAGGTAGGACCTAAGGGCAGTTCTCATTCAGGAGCCAGAGGGACAGAGTGACGGGTAGACCTTGGAGAGACTGCCCTGGGCATCCTCAAATCAGGGGTATTTGTACCCTGAAAATGGCTTGTGGCTGTGAAGGTTCCAGACGCAAGACAAAGGGGACCTGTTGTGGACAATGGGTCTTTTGCCTGCTGATGGGCTTAGTGCTTTGAACGGCAAAGACATGATGGATGTTGTAATAGCTGTCTATTGTGGGGGCTGTGAGGACAGAGGAAAGAATCCAGGCGTACAAGGGATGGATATCTGTCAATCAGGGTCCTGGTGGGCTCCTCACAGTTGGATTCCTTGGAAAAGTCCAGCTTCTATTTAAGCCTATTATCCACAGGAATGGTGTGTATTTGCCTGACAAGTGACTCAGTCTTACTTGGAGGATTTTTGGAGTTGACCTATACTTTTACAGTCAAATTCTTTCCCTCGCTCGGTTTGAACTCTCTGTCACCTCTCAGGCTTGAATTTGATATCGGAGCCAATAAAATGTGTTGCCAATTAGGTATGGTGTCCATCCAAACCATACTGACATTGGGGACCCTCAAAGCGGGGCCTTACATTTGCTATGGCATTTCTCTTCTTATTAAGCAAAGAATAACATGAAGAGTTATGCATTAATTGTGCTAAGCAACGCTTCATTTGAACGCAGCATTGTGTAGGTGAACCAAGGCACTCAATGTGCAACCAAACACACAACCAAATATGCAGCCAGGCACAATATGCATGCATATCTTCACTAAATGTGCACCAATGCACAACGGAACCTTATACAGGATGCCACTTTTGCAACATGAAACGTTCCACATTGTACAAACCCCTCCTGCAGGGAACCTGACACAGGGGTAAGATACCAACAGAATTCCAGCCATTAGCTTTTCTGCCAAATCCTTGCATTTTTTTTCCCCCTATAGTCCAGGGGGTTGCAGGGAAACCACTGGAATCAGAGAAACAGAGAAGGGGCTGATCTTTCCACTCTCATCCAAAGGTTAAAAAGATCACACAGCCTTGCTCATGGAGGACAAAAATCAAGACAAGCTTCTTCGTGGAGGGCAAGAAAACTGATGACTATTTTTATATCTCCATAGGACGACAGCTGAGATGAACTTGCAATGAACTTACAGGCGGCCTAGAAGGTGTGAACTCTTTATGAGACGGTACCTTAATCCAATTTTGGTTCCAGTCCAGAATTAATAAATACATCCATGTTTCACGCCGGCTCCCTATCCCCTTAATTAACACCATGTTGCAGCAATGCTCCATTCCAATTCCAGAAAGACATTAATCAAGATGCACAGAGAGTGCAACGATTGCAATGACCCCTGGCTGGCCCACAGAGACTGGAAACCTGATTATTACTCCCAGCACTTATAGGATCACCCACTTCCATTTTCTCAGCTGCCGTGCCAATTTCTCTGAGAGAACACCTTACGTCCACATGTCAGGTGCAGGGGAAAGGGGCACGTAGGCCCCGCTCCAGAGGCCCACAGGAAATAATAAGGTGTCAGCCTTAATACATTGTAGGAAGAGCAGACACTTCAGTAGCTTAAGAACAAATCCATGTTCAAAATCCCGCTCTGCCCCCCATTCCCCCTATGGCCTTGGATAAGCTCCAATCCTTTCTCTTCCATCTCTTGAGCAGCAGACATATGGTAGCATCTCTTCTAGAGGCAGGGGACATTCTAGGAGTGGGACTTAAGGGCCTTTCCGCATTACACCGTTATAGTGCTATTATTCCACTTTCAACCTCCCGTGGAATTCTGGGGTTTATAGTTTACCGAGGCCAAAGAGCTCTCTGGCTGAGGATTCTAAAGGCCCCTCCCTAAACTGCAAAGCCCAGGATTCCATAGGTGGCTGAAAGTGGAATAAGAGCACTATAACAGTGGAGTGCAGAAAGGCCTTTAAGTCTTGAGAAGACGTTACAGGATTCCAAGGAGTCTATGGGGGTAATACAGTCAGCGCTCCACATTTGTGGGTTTGACTTCCATGGATTTGATTATTTCAAAGTTTCTTCAGCCCCTAGCCCTGCAACTCAGGTGTTTCTTTTCCAGGGGGACCTGCCCTCTTGGTGGCTCCAGTCAGGCTGTGCAGGCCTTTAAAAAATCACCTCTGGTCTTCTGTCTTCTCCACCAGCCACTGCCTGGCCAGCTAAGGATGACTCACAGCCCAATTTTTCAACACTACAAAACCTCTCCATGGTGCCCCCCAACTCTCAAGGAAGGAGATGAGTGAGACAGGGGAAATATAGGGCCACCATGCAGATCCATCCCTTTCCCTCTCCGCTCCCTGACGTGGTTTGGATCCTTGGTTCCCATTCTCCCCACCACGCCTCGCCCGCCCTTCCCACAGACACACACATTTTGATATTTGCGATTTTTCCATTTTTGCAGGGGCCCTGTGCCCCTTACCCCAGCGAATGTGGAAGGAGGACTGTAATAGGGCCCAGAGCTCAGAAAGAAGAAGAGAAGTTACTTTTTTTATCTGCAACTCCTAGGACCCATGCTGAGTCGGAGAGTTTGGGGAACCGTAGTCCAAAAAAAAGCAACTTTCCCAAGCTGCAAGCAGGACCCACACAGATGAGCCATTTATCACTTGATAACTCGGTCAATTGTACTGTCAACACGGTCAACCGGTGTCCGATATCCTCCAGTCAAGTGGCTGAATAATAATTTCACCACATTCCTGAACTCGATTCAGAACTGAAGCTAGCAAAAGAGGAATGGTAAGATTGTTCGGCAAATCAAAATAGGCAATCAGCTTAGCCAAACAGATATAAACACACCAAAGTTCCACAAAAACTTGGTAAATAGCCAAGATTGACCAAGCGGCACAGCTGATCAGATTCAGGGCTGCCCAGCTGTGCGAATTCACCTCAGAGATATTTTATTTTATTCAAATATTTTTAGCCTGACCTTTATCACAGGATCTCAGGATGTCATGCCATTTATTGCTGTCGTGTATCTTCAAGCCGCTTCCAACTTATGGCAACCCTAAGGTGAGCCTAGCACAGGGTTTTCTTGGAAAGATTTGTTCAGAGGGAGTTCACCTTTCCCCCTTGAGGCTGAGAAAGTGTGACTTGCCTGAGGTCAACCAGTGGATTTCAGTGGCTGAGCAGCGATTCGAACCCTGCTCTCATAGAGTAATAGTCCAACACTCAAATCACTACACTACAGTACACTCAAAATCACTGCACTACACTTCCGGACTCCAGTATACGGGAATGTGATATGGTGCACCATAGAAACAGTTTAAATCATTTGCAGATTAAAAACATCTATAATTTAAACAAGATAAAGCCATATTAAATAAGACAACAGCTAAAATGTCTTTGAAAGCTTCAACAACGTGTGCGTGTATACTGAACATTAGTTCCCCAACAATTTAATAAAAAGCCATCTTTTTGGCTTGGTGCCCGTCAGACCTCAAAGAGGAAGGCATTTCACAACCGAAGGGCTGCAACGAGAAGGCATTCTCCCATGCTCACTCATGCTCCCCGACTGGTGGGGAAAAAAAAGCATCTCCTGGGCATCCATAGGTTTAAAGCAATGCTTGTCCCCCTTTGATCTTCAAGGGATATTTGGGATTTCATCTCCCAGAATCCTTCAAAACCAGGGACTTCTGGGAGCTACAGTCCAAAACACCTCAAGGGCCAAAGACTGAGAACTACTGGTTTCAATGCCACCCAAGCGGCTCTGCTACCAAGTGTAAAATGGATGCTGGTATTACGCCCAGTTGCTTGCAAAGGGCGGCAAGTCGTATTCTGCAAATTGAGATGCAAATAAGATCAACGGATAACACAGGTATCCACAAAAAATTATTAACAGTCCACAGCTAGATCATTTTCATCACATTAACAGCTCAGAGAAAGATTTCCCCAATTCACTGAGGAGGAAAAAAGTGATAAACCTAGCCACCTTAACCATAAGGTGTGGCAAGCCCTGATGCCAAGACAGATATCATTAAGACCTCATTCTCACTGAATGAATAAGCCTGTCTCAGGTCTGTATCACTTCAAGTGGGTGGCTCAAACACAAAAATACAGCCACTCCCCGCCTGCAGAAATCTAGCATGCTGGGAAGAATGGTGGTGTCTAGCCTTTGCTTTGCTAGTTTTGTCTGAAAAGGGAACTTATTTGTGCATGAAACAACATTCGCATAAGCTTTCCCCCATACCCCCGGCCACGAGGTTTACGGCTTCAGTGGGGATTAGGTAAAACAGGAAAGGCAATAAACATTTTGGGGACAGGCAACTCCTGCAGTGAAAGAAGAAGAAGGGGAACAAATTACGGGATAAAGGGCTATACTAGTGGTCAGGGCTTATGAATCATCCTCCCATATACTGGAGTCCTGGAGTTTATTTGCTTTACAGTGGTTTAGCCTTGAAACACAAAGGCAACATGATTGTACTTCACATATTTATGTTGCTCCCTATAAAGTCTTCTAAAGTTCTTCAAACAGGTACAGCCCAGCTAACAAAGCTTCTGACAGTGTAGCTCCTTTTTACAATGTCTTTCATTTGCCTAGACCCCCTTTATCCTCATTCTCTGGTGAGCTGCAAGTTTTTTAACAGTATCAGCATTGTGAAGAAAGAAAGAAGAAAGAAAGAAAGAAAGAAGGAAGGAAGGAAGGAAGGAAGGAAGGAAGGAAGGAAGGAAGGAAGGAAGGAAGGAAGGAAGGAAGGAAGGAAGGAAGGAAGGAAGGAAGGAAGGAAGGAAGAAAGAAAGAAAGAAAGAAAGAAAGAAAGAAAGAAAGAAAGGCTCTTTCTGCACAAGGCTGATACATTGCAGTAGCATCTTTTGTCGCTTTTACATCTGCATGTTAAACCAGTTTGATGTCGTTCTGTCCTCCGTGGTTCCACACAAGTTGAGGTCTTAGCGCGGTTAACATTGACGTTAAACTGATATATTGTAAAAATGGGAAAACTCCGATGTAAACAACCCAAACCGTTTCTGCTGCACTTTTCTGCACTTCTGCGTAGAAGCATTACATCAATTCACACACTTGCGCTAAAACGTAGCAACGGTTTCTACAACTTTTTTTTTTAAATTGACCAATCAGCGAGGGAGGGGAACAGGAGATCCACAAGAATTGATGGTGCGGAAGCTACAAACGATTTTCTCTGCTTTACTTGGATAGAAACCAAAGGGCATGCAGATAGGAATCGGAGTAAGTCGGAGTAAAAAACACTGCTCGTGACACGTGGTGAAACACTCCTCCACTCTAGTGCAGAAACGGTCAAAGACTCTTAATGTTACAACAGCCTGCCTGCAGTAAACAATGCAACAAACAATGCTTGTGCTGAGAAAGAAAGAGATTCTGTTCCAGCCAATCCTTCTGTAGCCGTGCGTACCTGCCTGCAACAGTCCAGGTGAACAGCAGCTACCACTAGCGTCTACTTCTGTTACTGAGCATGCATGACATTTTTTAAGTTTTAAGATCCTGGAGGAAAGGCTTTCTCTCAGTCCCACCGCCATCATAGGGATGTTTGGTGAGGACTCAGGAGAAAGCCTTTTCGGGGGCTGTGGAACTCCCTCACACAGGAAACTAGGC
This sequence comes from Cyclura pinguis, assembly GCA_030412105.1. Taxonomy (NCBI): domain Eukaryota; kingdom Metazoa; phylum Chordata; class Lepidosauria; order Squamata; family Iguanidae; genus Cyclura; species Cyclura pinguis. The sequence goes on from CM059601.1 coordinate 7,355,433, forward strand.
TGGCCCCTTCTCTTCCGTCTTTCCTCTGGCAGGCAAAGACCCTCCTATTCACTCAGGTGTTTGGGTGTGAACGGCCCAACGCAGACAGTCTTTTAACTGGGCTGCGAGGAATTCAAAAACCTAGCCCTGTTTGTCGGGACCAGTATGCAAAGGGATCTTGCAGAAGCTTTGAGACTGAGGCCATTTCTGTACTACATTGTTATAGTGGTATTATTGCACTTCCAACATCCTGTGGACTTCTAGGGTTTGTAGTTTACTGAGGCCCAAGACCTCTCTGGCTGAGAATTCTAACTGCCCCTCCCTAAACTGCAAACCCCAGCATTCCACAGGATGTTGAAAGTGGAATGACAGCGCTGTAAACAGTCTAGTGCGGAAATGGCCTGAGGCTAATTCAGTTAGTCCCAAGGTGCTATAAGATGCCTTTGTTAACTGGAGTGTGTTGTACCTTTACCATTTTAGTGGCCTTTTAAAACTGGTTTGAATGAATACTTTTAATATGATTGTTTTGACATGAAACTTTTGCATTATCCATTATTTTAACTGAGCTGTTGTGGTGTAGCAGTTTGAGTGCTGGACGGTGATTCTGGAGACCAAGGATCATATCTCAGCTCAGCCCTGGAAACCCATTGGGTGAATCCACTGGGCAAGTCACACTCTCTCAACCTCACAGGAAGGCAAAGGCAAACCTCCTCTGAACAAATCTTGCCAAGAAACCTCCGTGATAGGTTTGCCATAAGTACAGAAGGCATATAACAACAATCATTTTAATTGTATGTTATTTTACTCATATCGCGACCTGCCTTAGGTTCCATGCTAGAATAAAAGTGGGATCTAAAATTAAATAAATAAATAAATATAAATTAAATCTATTGACCGTCCCAATGCTGTTAGACTCCAACTTCGTAGTCAGCCTGGGCCATGGTGAAGCATAATTGTAGTGGTAGTTCATCACATCCTGGGGAGCTCTAAATCTCTCAGCCCTGTTTTACACCAACCCTGTAAAGTAGGTCAGTGTTATAATCCAGCTCCTCCTGGAACAAAGGATAATTAATTCCTATCTTTGGCTTGCCAAAAGCCACCTAGCCAGTTCATGACGACAGGAATATTTAAACCACTGGGCTCTCCAGTCCTTTCAGAGACCAAGCAATACAAATTAGGACAGGAAAATCAGTTAGGACAGGAAACCTGTTTTCCTCTGAGGACACGCAGAGTGCCTAGGCCATACCACAGCCAAACTTTAAGGACCTGATTTTAAGCGTATTTCCGCATTAGACTGTTATTATTATTCCACTTTCAACATCCTGTGGAATCCTCGGGTTTGCAGTTTAGGGAGGGGCCTTTAAACTGCAAACCCCAGGATTTCGTAGGATATTGAAAGCGCAATAATAGCACTGTAACCGTCTAGTGAGGAAGGCCTCTCGCTAAACTTCAAAACCCAGGATTCCATAGGGTGTTGAAAGTGTTATAATAGAACTATAACAGTCTAGTGCGGAAGGCCCCTCCCTAAATTGGAAACCCCAGGATTCCACAGGATGTTGAAAGCGGAATAATAGCACTATAACAGCCTAGTGTGGAAATGGCCTAAGTCAGAGCTAGGGGAGGGATCCCCGTTTGGACTACAGCTCCCAAAATCCCCGGGCCCACAGAGGGGGATAATGGGCGTTGTAGTCCAAAAAACCATCGGGAAGCGTCCGAAGGCCTCCAAACAAACTTTTACCCTCCGGGGTTCGTTTTCCTCCTCCATCCCAAGTTCGGAGACGGAAACCCGCGAGCCGCGGACGCGCGGGGACAGCCCACTCACCGAGGCGCAGGAAGAGGACCACGCTGAACATGGAGAGCAAAGTGGGGACGACGACGCCCAGGAAGGTGGGCAGCTTGCGGGCCCCGGGCGCGGCCCCCCGCGGCTCCGTCTCCACCGAGATGCTGCTGCAGAGGCGGTACGCCAGCAGCGGGCTCCGCTCCGAGGGGCCCCGGGTGGGCATGGCGGCCGGCCAAGGGCGCTTTCTCCGGCGGAGGCGCGGAAGGGAGCCGACCCAAGCACTGGCCCGCCGCCGGCACCCCTGCCCGGGAGCCGGCCCTGCCCCACACCGGTCGAGGCGCCGCCCTCGGCCCGCCCCCGATCCCCGCCTCCTCCTCCTCCTCCTCCGCCTCCTCCTGACCCGGATCAACCCCTGCCCAGCTGCGCGGGGAGGAAAGAAACCGAAAGGCGCAGCAGGCTCCTCACTGAGGACCGGCACCTTGGGAAGCACGCGTAGGGTCCAACTTCGCGGAAAAAGTTTGCTTGGGACGGTCGCCGCAATTTGTCTCCTGGCCGCTAGGGGCGCGCTTGTCCCCGGAGATTCCCTGCTTTCACGCACGGCTCCGGGCGTCCCGCACAGGTTTACTCGGGAGCAAGCCGGCCCGCTGCTGGGTACGTAACGTTAGAGGAGAGAGGAAGCAATTGCTTGGGGCTGCTAAGTCGCTTTCCTCCGCATCAGGACCTCTCGCCACGCCCGAGCCTGAGACTCTTTTTTTCCCCCCTAAGTCCTGGATCGTGTCCTTTACTGCGCGGAATCGTGCGCGCGCGTTTAGGATGAGAGTCTGAACAGCACCAGCCTCTGTCTTTAAATGCCACCAAGTGTTGCGTTTACTCCCAGGTAAACCTGTCCTGCCTTCAGTCCCGACATGAAGAACTAGTGGGTGGGATTTACTTCCGAGCAAACGTCCCTGAGGATCCACAGGTTCAACTCTATTCGGGTTTACCTGGAAGTAAATCTCAAATCACGGGAAAGGGGAGATGGGATCGGGGCCTTCGCGCAACAACACTGCGGTCGTGCGCTGGCTCCCAGGCCTGTGAATGCCGAGGGATTGACTTCCGAGTAGACATGGCTATAGGATTGAGGCCATTTCCTCACTAGACTGTTATAGTGCTGTTATTCCGCTTTCAACCTCCTATGGAATCCTGGGGTTTGCAGTTTAGGGAGGGGCCTCAAGGATTCTGCAAACCCCAGGATTCCATAGGAGGTTGAAAGCGGAATAATAGCGCCATAACAGTCTAGTGCGGAAATGACCTGGCTTGCGAAAGTCGCGGCCTTTTGTTTCGAAAAGCTCTGGGGCCCCTTTTGCAGCTGCCTGACCCACCAGAAATTCAACGTGTGTAGCTACGCGTGGAAACGTAGGGATGGTCAATGCTTCACCTGTTGAATTGTCTGCCACAAAGGAGTGTTCAAACTGCAGAAGTGCTGACAGAAAACGGGGGAAGGGGGGAATCCCAACCCTTAAATCTCACATTCAGGAGCCCAGCTCAGCGTTACTAATTAGTTTAAAGCGCACCAGAGTCTTGTGACTGGCGAAAGACTTACCCATTTTATTTGGCCTTAAGCTTTCATGGCATACAGCCGATTTCATCAGATGCGAGGAGCAGCCCGGATTAACCTTGCTGCATCTGATGAAAAAAAAAAAAAAGATTATGTCCAAGAAAAGTTGCTAGCCCTTTATTTGGTTTCTGGCTTTTCACTGACAAATAAAACTTTGCAGTCTTTAAAGTGACACAAGACCCTGTTGTTGTTTGCAGTGCTTAAAAAAACCTGACTGGCCCTAGTAAATGCACCTTAACAGTTGTTTGAGGTGTAAAATCTAAGGAATCATGCTGCCCTTCCAGATATTGCCAGACTGCAATCCCCAGCATCCTTCATCAGCTTAGCTAGCTATTGCCAATGGGTCTAAGCACATTGGGAGAGATGTTATTATTGTTTGGCAGGAAGCTGACTTTGACTTCCAGAGACCCTACGGACAAGAGACCTGCCCTGTCATCAACCGCCCTGCTCAGGAACATTTCCGCACGACACTCTTAGAGCGCGATGATTCCACTTCCAACCTCCTATGGAATCCTGGGGTTTGCAGTTCTGGGAGGGGCCCCTCCTGAAACTGCAAACCCCAGGATTCCATAGGAGGTTGAAAGTGGAATCATTGCGCTATAAGAGCGTCGTGCGGAAATGGCCCAGGTCTTGCAATGTCAAGGCAGCCATGGTTCCCTTGGTGGAATCAATCCTCCTGCAGCATGATCACGCTCTTCTCCTACTGCTTTCTACTGTACCAAGAATTAGAGGATTTTCCTGTGAGCCATCTCGTCTCATGATATATCCAAAATATAATAGCCTCATCTTGGATCCTAGTGAGATTTTAGGCTTGTATGCTGTCCTTTTAGAAGTCCACGGTATCAGTAAAACTCATAGAATCATAGAGTTGGAAGAGACCACAATGGCCATTGAGTCCAACCCCAATCCTCAAAGCACCCCCAGCAAATGGTCATCCAGTCTCTGCTTAAAACCCCCCAAAAAGGTGACTCCACCCCACTCTGAGGCAGCATATCCCACTGTTGAATGGCTCTGTCAGTAAGTTCTTCCTGATGTTTAGGTGAAATCTCTTTTCCTGTAGTTTGAATCCATTGCTCCGTGTCCTAGTTTCTGGAGCAGCAGAAAACAAGCTTGCTCCACTTTCAGTGTGACATCCCTTCAAATATTTAAACATGAATATCATGTCTCCTCTTAACCTTCTTTTTGTCAGGCTAAGAGGAGACTTTTTTTTCCAGCACATTTTTTTTGCACTTTTTTTTTCCAGCACATTTCAGATGCGGGGAGGATACCTATTTGCATCGGACGATAGCATTTTATCTCTGTGTTGTCAAAAGCGGCAGTTTCTGATTTCTACCAAAGCTCGCCATGGGATTTGCTGGGTGTATTAGTGCACCCTTAAGCCTCCTAAATACCCTTAAGGCACCAGATCCTGCCTGATCTTGGGAGTTAAGCAGGGTCAGTTCCTGGTTAGTACTTGTATGGGAGACCACCAATGAATACCAGGCACTGCAGGTTACATTTCAGAGAAATGAACTGGCAAAAACACCTCTGAATATTCCTTGCCTACAAAAACCTTATGAAATTCATTCACCGTATTCACAGCCAATGTGGTCACTGCCATGCTGGCTGGGGATTCTGGATTTTGTAGTGCAAAAAAAAAAAATTAACTTTACCAAGCACTGGTATTAACAGGGGGCTGATATGTGGAACAAACAACCAGGAAGTTGGAAAGTCTATGCAGGCTTTTGCTTTTAAATGTGCAGGTTGCCAAATTGTTGCAAAGATGTTATATGAGTGGTTCCCAACTAGTGTTACGTGTAGTTTAGGAAGAACACGGTTTTTGAAATGTTTGACTCCAGTAAACTATTTTTATTGTTGTTTTAGTTAAAAACAAAAAACCTCCCAAAATAATACTGTTGCCATTTGAAATTTGTAGCCTTTGTGTTTTATTGTTACCTTAGCAATAAAATTATGCTCAGCAGGATTATTACATTTTCCCACTGCTAATGGAATGATACTTTTTGTTTGTTTGTTTGTGCTTGCTGGCTCTCAACACTGCTGTGCTGCATTTTTTTAAAATGTCCTGGAAATTTAAGGTAAAGGATAAATAAAACTGCAAAAGGCCTGTAAACATTTTAATGTCGTTGGGGAAAAAGGTGATTTTTGTTTGTTTGCTTGCTTGCTTGCTTGCTTGCTTTTATTGTGGTGGTTCCCAGGTTCTTTGGCAGAATGGCTGATGGAATGCAAGACAGGACAGACTCTTCTTGACTGGTGCCATTCAAACTAGGGTCCTCCAGACTATGAGGGCCTTTCCGCACTGCACTGTTATAGTGCTATTATTCCACTTTCAACATCCAGTGGAATCCTGGGGTGGGCAGTTTAGGGAGGGGTCTCAAATATAGTGTATCAGACGGCTCTTCAAGTATCTCAGGCCATTTCTGCTGGGTACAGAAGTAATCCACACTGCATCATTGAGTGGTAGGCTCATCTGTTTTCTCTGACTGCCCTCTTCTCCAGTCACTAGTTTGTTCGTTTGGTTGGTTTTTTCATGTTCCTCCCATCCTCTCCTCCTCTCCTCCCTTCCTTTATTCTCAGCTAGCTGCTTGCAACTCCTTCATTCCATGATTTAAGTAGCTTTTTCAGCCAGGCACACCTCCCTGGTCCCTAGCAAAATCAGACATTTGTTTTGAAAATCAATTTAAAAAGCAATGAAAACAGAGTGTAAAAATGGCAAATTTAAAGTCCAGCATCTACAAAAGCAAAAGGGGTTGCGAACCATAGAGACAGTGAATAAAGCCAGGGATTCGTGAGCACAGCGACCCAGGGGGCAAGGTTGTAGCTGCTTTGGAACACCAATGGCTTGATGTAGACAGGAGTCGTTGCCGGGTTAGAATAAGACCTGACCCTGACTGGACCCTGAGATCTCCATGGGAGGCCCTTCTTTCAGCCCCATCACTTTCACAGGTTTGGTTGGTGAGAACATGAGAGGGCCTTCTTGGTGGCTGCCCCTAGGACTTCCTCCCAAGGGAAGCTAGAACGGTCCCTTCCCTTCTGGACTTCTGTCAGTAGGCCATTTCCGCATTACGCTATTATAGTGGTATTATTCCACTTTCAACATCCTGTGGAATTCTGGGATTTATAGTTTACTGAGGCCAAAGAGCTCTCTGGCTGAGAGTTCGAAATGCCCCTCCCTAACCTGCAAACCCCAGGATTCCATAGGATGTTGGAAGTGGAATAATACCACTGTAACAGTCTAGTGCGGAAATGGCCTTGATTATATAGTGATACACACTTTAACACATGCACAATTCCCATTGGTGGATTCTCCCGTTTTTCCTCTCTCCCAAACTTCCAGCAGTTCCCATGGGATTCTATTGCCATACTTTGATCTAATGCAAGCTGGGAATTTAACCCTGGGCCATTTCCGCACTAGTGTGTTATAGTGCTATTATTCCACTCTAGGCCCCTCCCTAAACTGCAAACCCTAGGATTTCATAGTATGTAGAAAGTGGAATAATAGCGCTATAAACAGGCTAGTGAGGAAATAGCCTGAGACTAATTCAGTTAGTCCCAAGGTGCTATAAGATGCCTTTGTTAACTGGAGTGTGTTGTACCTTTATCATTTTAGCAACCTTTTAAAACTGGTTTGAATGAATGCTTTTAATATGATTGTTTTGACATGAAACTTTTGCATTATCCATTATTTTAACTGAGCTGTTGTGGTGTAGCAGTTTGAGTGTTGGACGGTGATTCTGGAGACCAAGGATCATATCTCAGCTCAGCCCTGGAAATCCACTGGGTGAATCCACTGGGCAAGTCACACTCTCTCAACCTCACAGGAAGGCAAAGGCAAACCTCCTCTGAACAAATCTTGCCAAGAAACCTCCGTGATAGGTTTGCTATAACAGTCCAGTGTGAAAATGGCCTAAAATGACCAGCCAATATTCATCCAGAAGCCCTGTGGCTGAACTGGGATTTTACGGCATCTTCCCAATCACCATCAAATATGCTGTAAAAGGTCAAAATCTAACCATCACACAGGCTCAAGACACAGATAGCAGCCAAGGCATCATGTGCACCGTCTTGAGTGTGTAGTCTTGTATGTGCCTTGGAGATACAAAGATCCTCCGTTTAAGAGCGACTGATTCATTCCTTGATCACTGCAAAAACATGTGACCATTTGTATTGCAGTTATACAACGTCTGCTAGTGCACTCCCATCCATCTGGGCTGACCTGTATAAACCGAGAGCTGCAACAAAATATTGCAGTGCCCTCCCCTGCTTTTATTTGCAAGGCACACACATACCTACCCTTTCTTGGCAAGATTTGTCGACAACAGAAGTCAACAGGACTAGGACTCCTTTCTGTCTCTTTGGTCTCTGCCAGGTGTGTCTCCAGTGCTGGTGGGGTATTAAAAATGGAGCGTCCATGCCAGTTGGTGCCAATTTATGTGGAGAGGAAGCAGTGGCAGTGGCGAGGGGCTTGTCTCACGGTGGCACAGTGAAGCTACTTCAGGTTTCAGTCTGAACTTTTAAAGGGGAGATATCTAAGGTGCTGGATCTATTTTGGAGGTCAGCACTTTGAATGATCCCTTTAAACTTCAGACTAAACCCTGGAGCAGACTCACCAGCCCACGGGCAGGGGTGCCACCAGCCATTACTGGGAAGAACTCTGTTTTGCGGGCAGGGTTCACCACTTTTGATGGACCCTGAAAGTTCAGGCTCAAGTCTGCAGTGCATTCACCATCCCAGTGACGTGGAAGCCCCCAGCAAGAGAAAGAAACCCCACAGATATCCCAGTTGCAAGCTGCTGCAAAAGGTCAGAGTCAGAATACGGCTTCTTCAGTACCTTGGTTTGAAGGAGGAGGTATGTGTGTGTGTGAGAGAAAGAGAAAGTCCGTTTCCAACTACACTGTTATATGTACTATTATTCCCCTTTCAACATCCAATGGAATCCTGGGCTTTGCATTTTGGTGCGGGGCATTTACAATTCTCAGCCAGAGAGCCCTTTGGCCTCAGTAAACAGCAAATCGCAGAATTCCACAGGGTGTTGAAAGTGGAATAATAGCACTATAATAGTGTAGTGCAGGAATGGCCAAAGTCTGAATCCTTCCTCCTTCGAATCGGTCCCCTGCTTGGAGCCTTCAGGGCTAACCCCATGACTGAAGCTACTGCATTTTTCTTTCACCTGTATAATTGCTTCGGATTCACAACTGTTTGTTTTCTGCCAGGCCTTTTTTATTTTCCCGTGGCAGGGTGAACTCAGAGTTAACCGGGCAGCCTGCTGCTCTTTAATCACTGCTCATTAATCCTTCTCCAGAGGCCTGCCGGCTCCACTGGGCAGCTGCAGTCCACAAGGTAGGAGGTGGCAAGGGGAGAAAGGAAAGGGATGGTGGGAGTTAGGGGGGTAGTCCTGAAAAAAAGTTCAGTTTCCCAGCAATTGCCAGCCCCTCCTCATAACTATTGCCCCTCCCTTTCACAGGTCAAGTTTCCCACGGCTGGTTCCCCCCCTCTCAGTTCCCTGGAGAGGGAAGCCAAGGTGGTGTTGATTCGGAGGGTCAAAGGTCACCAGAGCAGCCATCCTTTTACCTCGTCCTGCACTTAGTTTCCCCTCCTCCTCTTAAAGCATCTTCACAGCACACACAAATGAAGTCCCTGAACTTCTCCTGGCTGCTTCGTCTGTCCAACGTGTGTGTCTACGTGCCTTCAATTTGCCTGTCATCTTATGGTGGCTCCATCAATTTCACAGGGTTTTCTTAGGCAAGGTTTTGCCAGTTCCTTCCTCTGAAATACAGCCCACAGCACTTGGTATTCCTTGGTGGTCTCCCATCCAAGTACTAACCAGGGCTGACCATGCTTAGCATCCAAGATCAGACAGTGCCTTTTAGGGTATTTAATTATCATCGTTGTTGGGTTTCTTCAAGCTGGGTTTCTTCGTAAGTCTTCTGACTTACGGTCACCCTGGGGTGACCGTTATCACAGGGTTTTTCTTTTTTGCGTGTAAGATTTGTTTAGAAGGGGTTTGCTTTTGCCTTCCTCTGAAGCTAAGAGAGTGTGACTTGCCCAAGGTCACCAGGTGGATTCTCATGTCTAAGCAGGGATTTGAACCTGGTCTCCAGAGTGGTAGTTTGGTGTTCAGACCACAACACCACACTGGCAATTTGAATACCTGGACGTCTGTGGCCAGGTGTGAGATGGCAAAGGTCATCAGTGAGGAAGAACATGCAAACTAGAAAAGGCTGCAGCTTTTTGCTTTTTCCTGGCACTTATGGGAGGGGCAAAATTCTGCCCTCTCCCGTCCCCTCCTCCCTGTTGAGCTATTGAGTGCCAATGACTTTTGTACTTTGAACTCAGTTTGCAGCAATGGAAGTAAGCTGAAGAGGAAAGGGAAATGTGGTAGGAGGGGAGAGGAACTGGGACATTTTACAAGCAGTTGAGAAAGTGGGATGACAGAGGGTTAATAGGGACTGTCCCTGCCAAATTGGGACAGTTAGAAAGTGTGCAATGAGACAGAAGTGATTACAGAGGTTGGGTGGGGAAACGGTGGCCTGCCGACTTTCTGCTGCTTCCCCAGACCATCCGTGTGTCCCCCAGGGTCCAACTTGCCCCTAGATGCCCTCTACAGGGTGTGGGGGAGATGTCACAAGTTCCCCTCGGGCTGTTTAGGCCTCCCCTCCCACCCCACAACAGGAATTGCCCCAGAAGTTGACTTCTAGCTCTGTACTGCTTAATTCCGTCTGGTAGGTCACCCTTTGTTCAAACTGCCTGCCGCTGCCCCCCGCCCCCCCATATCAAATGGCAGATAATCTGTTGTGGGGTCCAACCTCAAATTCAAAGTGCTTCTCCAAGTTGCTGCCTCCTGTCATCAAGGTGCCAAGCTTATTTCGGGGGAGGGCTGGGATTCAGCACTTTGGAGAGCTGCTTTCAAGTTCAGAGTAAAACCCAGAACGGATTCACTGACCCACTGGAAGCTCTGGGCTGGTGCTGCTGCCTGCTCCCTTTTATTTCTCTTGAGCTCTGAGTGCTATCCTAGCTGTCGGCACTTTCTGTACCCGTCAAAACTAAAAGTGGAGAAGGCAGGTGACAGTTTGCAGCCATCCTGTTCCTCCTGCTACAGAGGTGTGGGTTTTGTGACTTTCCTTGTGTTTCACGGCAACACCCCGGATGCTCCACTAAGGTGTCAGGAATGTAACAGACAGGCTGCCAGGCATGAGTCACGGGGCAGGGATGCCCGTACCCTGCCTGCTCATTATGTGAAACAAGGCGCGATGGCACAACACCCATCTTAAGATGTGCTCTATTAAGGCAGAGTCGTGCCAGATCCATTTGAAGCGTGTCTCAAGGTTCCCCTGGCATTTTCCAGGTCCAGTAGGAGATGATAAATGACATTGGAGGTTTTATGATACACTACAACTTCCAGTCTGAAAGATGCACAATGGCATGAATGATTCTGATTTTGGTATCTAGTGATACACTGTGTGGGATAATGTTATGTCTTACTGCATACTACATTTTCCTATGTCCAGCTTGGTCAAGGGCTGGTTGTATTCATATGGAGGATGGAGCAAGCCTGTTTTCTGCTACTCCAGAGACTAGGACGTGGAACAATGACTTCAAATTTCAGGAAAAGTGATTGCATCTAAACATTTGGAGGAACTTCCTGATGGCAAGCACAGTTCAACAGTGGAATATCCTTCCTGGGAGTGTGGTAGAATCTCTTTTTTGGAGGTTTTTAAACAGAGTGTCCTGTGCCTGCAGCTAGCCAAGGCTTACAGCTGCCTAAGTAACCTGTTATCAGTAGCTGGCAAGCAAAGTTTGTGAGCAAATTACTGGTCATTATTTTACAGTCTGAGTTCACGGTAAATCCAGAGAGACAGTTACTGCCCTGGCCGCAATATTCCTGGATAATACAGGCAGGCCAGAAATAGCTGACTCACTGCTTTAGGAGACCTCCAGGCAAGTACTCTAATTAAGTATGCACGCCACTTACAAAAGATCCTCTGCCCCGCGATGGCAGCTTGATGGGTAAACTATGCAATACCCAAGTACTCTGCGCTTGCATACTGGCTACGCTATTGAGAACCTCTACGATAACTCAATCATTCAGATTCTGACCTTTCGGAGGCTTTGTCTCCAACTCCAAATCTATTGTTTTCCCCCAAGTACGGCACAGCCTGCAGTCACAATTCTCCTTATAAAAACCCTGGATTCCGAGACCTTCCTCGGATCGCTCCCGAGTTTCATCCCGCCTTGCTGCCGCTTTGCTTGGCGAGCCTCCCCTCAGCTCCACGTGCTGAGCTACATCGCACCCCAGCCTCGCTCTCTATTTTTCTGGGCTCTAGGACAGGTGAAGTATCACCCAAACCAGCAATCCCTCTAAAAATCCCTCTATACCACTCCAACCTTTATTTTCTTTAGTAATCTAGTTAGTTATCTTGCGTGAGTGTGTCGCATACACTGTTTTGCTTGCATTTAATAAACATCATGTATTATTTCAACTTTTGTGTGCTCCTTGACTCGACCCGACCCCGTAGACATAGGGTTCAAGATCTCGCTACGTTACCCTGCCTCTCATAATGCTAAGCAGTGCTCTGAGCTAATTTTCCCCACCTTTAGTTGAGCACATTTTGGTGTCACTCCCGGGACCCCCAGTTCACAGAGTAACACGGTCCAGTGGCAACATCCATAGACAGGGCAAAGGTCACAGGTTCTAGAAACATGAGCAAGGAATGTTTAAATATTTGAAGGGATACCATGTAGAGGAAGGAGAGGGCTTGTTTTCTGCTGCTCCAGAGACCAGGACAAGGAGCAATGGATTCAAGCTGCAGGAAAGGAGATTCCACCTGAACCTCAGGAAGAACTTCCTGACAGTCGGGGCTGTCCGGCAGTGGAATATGCTGCCTCGGAGTGTGGTGGAGTCTCCTTCTATGGAGGTTTTTAAGCAGAGGCCGGATGGCCATCTGTCGGGACTGCTTTGAGGGTGTTCCTGCATGGCAGGGGGTTGGACTGGATGGCCCGTGTGGTCTCTTCCAACTCTACATTTCTATGATTCTATGAATCCAAATGTAAGTTGGGCTGCTTCCATCCATAGGAGCCATTGGCTTCAACAGCTTCCTCCTCTTCTGGTCGCGTTTTATATAGGCTCAGAGTCTTCCACAGCTGTTGGCCTAATTAATGAGTCTTCATTATATAACCACTCTGAGAAACCTGGGCTCTCCCTTTCCTACCTGCACTGGCTGCTGTAAGTATCGTCTCTTTCATGTCTCTGTGTTGTGGCTGTCGAGAAGAGTCCTGTCTGGGTCCTGGGTCAGGGGCATGACGCTGAGGCTGGATGACGCTCTGCTGGGAGTGCTTGGATTGTGCTGTTCCTGCATGGCAGTGGGTTGGATTTGAGGACCCGTGTGGTCTCTTCTGTGATAAGTCACTGCCTGCTAAATTACTCTTCCTGGTTGCTAATGAATTTTGCCAGCCATTGCAACAAGTGTGTACTACTGACAGGGGGGTTGCCCCTGGCTGGCAGCCAATGGGATGCCTTTTGCCCCCTGCCCTGCCCCCTTTCCCACCTTGGCAGAGGAGAAAGCAACAGAGGTCCATTCCTGGTCCCTAGGGCACTAAGCTCATACCCTCCCATGTTTCATAAATAGAAACTGGGACACATGTGGCTGCAGTCGTGTAGAGACGGGGGGGGGTGAGGTGGGCAGTGCACCCTGGGCGGCATTCTTTTGGGGCACTGCTGCTCCTTGCCTGCCTCCCCATGCGCTGTAGCCCCACCCCACATGCCATAGCTCCTCCCCCATGTGCCGTAGCCACACCCACGCATGCCATAGTTTCTCCCCCATGCACTGTAGCCCTGTCCCCACATGCCTTAGCTCCTCTCTGTGCCCTGCAGCCACGCCTACGTGCACCATAGCCACGCATGCTGTAGCCATGCCTGCACTCCTCCGCCCCCACCCCTACCCCACTCACGCCAAGCTATGCCATTCTGTGGCCAAGCAACATCAGAGAGTGGTCAGGATGGCAGAAGTTATTAATGAGGAAGAACACATAAGCTAGGAGAGGATGCAGCAGTTTGCTTTTGCCTGAACCTCCTGGGAAGGGCAAGATTTTGCCTCCTCTCCTCTCCGCTGAGTTATTTGACTGCAAGCTACTTTTGCACTTTGAACTCTGTTGGCATCAGTTGAAGAAAACTGAAATCAACAGGAAAAAGTAGGAGTAAGAGAGAGAGGGATACTAGGATATTTAGAAAGCCACTGGAAAGGTGGGATGGCAGAGGATTAAGAGGGACTGTCCTGCCAAATCAGGACAGTTGGAAGGTATATAAGCTGGGTCACTGCATCGCAAGCAGCACAAAATCAGCAGAACATCAATTGCAAAAGAATGTGGAAGTTCCCAGTCTTGTGATCTGGGAGCTTGTTGTTTCTCACACCCTTCACTGATCTTGCATTTAAGACACTCTCAGGAGTAAAGAAAAACGCTCAGAGAAACATCTGCACTAGTCTGCCTCAATATATACAGAAGCAAAGTGAAGACATCTGGTATACAAGTGAGACAGATGGAAGCTGAGCAATTGAAACGGGACATGTGGGAACTTCTCAGAAGACGTAGAAGAAGTCAGATCTTAGCTTTTTCACTCTGAAGCCACACTAATCTGGAGAACAGAAGACTAAGGCCATTTCTGCACTAGCCTGTTACAGTGCTATTATTCCACTTTCAACAGCCTATGGAATCCTGGGGGGTTTGCGGTTTAGCCATTTGGGTCTGGTTTGCCTGTTTTGAGATGGAAAAGTCCCCTGAAATGTCATGCAAAGATCCTGCAAAAGGGATTTTCTATCCCTTAGATTTAAATTGAGGGGAGTGGTGGCACGGCCTTGAGCGATCAATGAAGGGTCCTAATGGCACACTGGAAACTTCAAAGGACCACTTGTGGTTCACAGGCTACACCATTCCTACCCCTGTATTAGATAAACAGAATCTTGGTTACTTATACTGTTGGTGATGCCTGATGAAGATAAAGGAAAGGGTCTTTTCAGTGGCTGCTCCTTGGGAACTCCCTCCTGAGGGAGGCTCACTTTGTGAGTGAAGGAAAGACAACCTCCATTACAAGCTAGGAGGTAGTCACATACACCGGAGTTCTAGCCCCTCCCGTCTGCGGACTCATGACTCTACCTCACCTGTAGCATCTCTCCCTGGACATTGCCTTATTTGGAAGGTAGTTTGTAATTGGAGGAAACCTCATATTACCTGCCCCTCTGGACATTTCTTTATATGGATGGAAGTTTCTGGACATTATCTAATATGGGGCGGGTGGTCTGCAGTTGGTGGAAAAATGCCGCAGTGGGTGTGTATGCTGTTTACGTGGATAAAAAGGCCTTGCCAAGCCTCTGGCCTTTGTCCCGAACCTCCAGCACCCTGCTGCAGCAGATTTATATATTTTTATACTTTTATATTTTTATACTCATTAAATTGGCCTCTAGCCTTTGAACCAAGAAACGTCTGGTCATTTGCCTGTTTCTCAGAAGAAGCTGTCCTTCTTAAGGGCGTAGAAGGTGACAACTTGACCCCTCTATTGGAACACCAATGCTGTGGGCAATCAAGAACCTCACTGAGTTGTGATGTCCTCCAAGAATTTTACTTTATACTTTTCCCACCTTTATTCAATTAAAAAAAAATGTACTCATTCATGCTCCTGGTGCTATGCATACCCTAGGTTGGGAATCACCATAGTAAGTGGATTTAGGCCTATGTATGTAACGTTGAGTGTAATTCAACCCTAAAAAATCTTGCAGCACAGTTCTCCATGTGCCTGCCCAGAAGGACGTCTTCCTGAGTTCAGTGAGACTTACTCTAAGTATGTATGGGGCTGCAGACTTCCCCCTATTCTCCAACAAGACTGGGCGTCATTGGGCCAAGCGATTTCAGAGTGTGGTCAAGATGGCCAAAGTTGCTAATAAGGAAGACAAGACATTCTAGGAGAGGCTGCATCAGTTTGCTTTTGCCTGGGCCTGCTGGAAAGGGCAAGATACCACTCTTCTCTCCTCAGTACCGAGGCCATTTCTGCACTAGCCTGTTATAGCGCGATGATTCCACTTTCAACATCTTCTGGAATCCTGGAGTTTGCAGTTTTGGGAGGGGCCAGCCAGCCCCTCCCGAAACTGCAAACCCCAGGATTCCAGAGGATGTTGAAAGTGGAATCATCGCGCTATAACAGGCTAGTGCAGAAATGGCCTTAATTATGAATTGCTATTCCACTTTGTAGCAACTGCAGTGAGCTGAGGACAAATGGGGAAAGTGAGAGGAGGAAAGAGAAATGGGGACATTTTAAAAGGAGCTGAGAAAATGGGATAACGGGATTATTTGGGACTGCCAAATCGGGACAGTTGGAGAGTATACATTTCTCATACTAGAAGCTTTGATGCAATCAAAGTACAGATAATTTATCTGAGCCAGAGTGTGAAGAATCTACTGTTCTGCTGTCATAAAAAGAGGATTCCAGACATTGTAAAGGACAGTTTTAGGTAGACTTAACTATCTTTAAGTGGGTATTTAAAGTACATCATCTTGTTCAGTTCATGAAAGGTTCACTTGCTGTTCAACCCAACAACTGGGCTTCTTTCAAGTTTTAGTTATTTTTTTCTGGGAAGAGAGAGGCTCTGGTGCTGGACCAGAGACAGAATGTTCCATGCTAAACAAGGTGAGGTTTACCATTACCTTGCAGTTGGTGTGTTTCACTAACTTCCTTCTTCACAATCTGAAATAATATGAAATAAAATGCGAATTCAAGGACTGGATCTTTCTATTTAGCTTTGTATTTCATTTTCTTCATCAGAAAACCTTCCTATAATATGAATATTTTACCTTATATATTATAAACATTTTAGGTTAGTTGAATTATCTCTTCCAAAAGTTCCATTCGGTATTCTTATGACAATGTTTTCATTTTGTCAAAAAGGAATAACGGAGTTACACGAAACTTGCTTGTTATGTGTCTTCATGTCAACTCCAACTTATGGCAATGGTGTCATAGTTTTTTCTTGGCCAGATTCCCTCAGAGGAGGCTTGCCGTTACCTTCCTCTGAGGCTGAGAAAGTGTGACTTGCCCAAGCTCACCCAGGCAGTTCTATGGCTGAGAGAGGATTCATGTATTTCTGCATGGCAGGGGGTTTGACTTGATGGCCCTAGAGGTCTCTTCCAGGTCTATGAGTCTATGAACCTTGGTCTCCCAGAGCCTTCTTCGGGCCATTTCCGCACTACACTCTTATAGCGCGATTATTCCACTTTCAACATCCTCTGGAATCCTGCGGTTTGCAATTTCGGGAGGGGCTGGCTGTCCATCGGCTATTGCCTCTCTTATCATCCTTCTCCATTGGCTATGCTGGCGAGGGCTGATGGGAGTTATGGGTTCATCAATACCAGATCAAAGTGCTGCCTTTTTTTTAAAAAAAAAATCTTTGTCTGTATGTGCCTTTCAGTTGCCTGTCAGCTTACTGTGTATTCATAAATCAGGGTTTTCTTAGGCAAGGAGGACTCAGAGGTGACTTGTCATTACCTTCATTTGAAATATTTGTTGGTGGTCTCCCTTCCAGGTACTAACCAGGCCTGACCCTGCTTAGCTTCCAGGATCAGGTGGGAACTGATGCCTTTAAATCTGCAGGAGTTCCTGCTTTGGCAACTGTTGGCAACTCTCCTCTAACTTGGCATTTTCTTTCTCTGGTCCTTCTGTTTTAACAGCCCAGCCATATTCAGAAATGGAGCTGCTGAGGTTTCTCTTGTCACAGAGATCAAGCCCATGGGCAACAGCTTCACCTGATTAACTGCTGCCTGTCAGGCTGCAGTTACATGATGCAGGGAAGAGGTAAGAGCACCTCGTTACCTTTTTAGTCACCTGTCTGTCCTTCGTGCAGCTCCTTGACAGATTCACCTGCACTTTACATGGAGGTAATTGCTTTTCCTGCTGACTCAGACTCTTGGCTATGTGGATTGACTTCATAAGGCAGCTGCAGAGGGCGAGTCAGCAACGCGTGGCTAGAATCGCCAGGTTTCCCTTCTCTAGCCGGGCCACAGACCAAACTTCCCTAGACATCTCTAAGGAGAAAGAGGGTTCCATCTCCTCTAATTCTATTGCTGTTTCCGTGGCCCTCAGTTCTCCTTGTTATAGGCAAGGCCACATTAAGACTTCCGTAGGCTCATAGGCACTTTCGTATTCAGCTCCCTGCCTCTCTTTGATGTACCGCTAGGGATGTTTCTGTAGGCCATAAATATTGTTATCACAGACCGTAAAATTTTCATATATTTTTATTGAAACATACAATTTCAATATAATAAAACTACGATATAGAAACAAAACATGCCATGACTGGCCTGTTGTCGTGCCCCATTCCCAGGGCTCAGGTGCAAACACAGATGGAACGCTTCCCAACAGCCACAACACAGGGGCATGAGCAGGACAATACGTACTGTAGCCAGCATAGGTGAAAAAGAGCATTTATATAGGGCAGATGAACTAATTAGGCAAACAGCTGGGGGAGGCGGCTGGCCCATATATACAGGGGAGGGGTATGGCGAGAAAGATGTTATGGACAACTGCTTTCACTGGTGGAAGCAACTCATCCTATGTTTACATGTTTAGTTGTGTTCCTGGAAACCTTGACCTTCTCTTTATGTGCTGACTTTGCTGCTGGATAGTTCCTTCGGACTGCCACTGAGAATTGACTACTGACTCAGACTGCAGAAACACCCAACAGTAACTGATTGGTAAACTGTTATGAGCTGTGGCTGTGGCCACAGTCTCTATTGGGGAGCTGTGAAATTTGGCTGGCTGGCAGCACAGGACACTCTTCTTTCTCCCAGATTGGGGTGGCAGTTCCCATTCTGATAAGGCACCCTGTCTTTACACACAGTTGTGTCTCCCCACTTATCCCACCCCCTTTGTGGTGGAAGTTTTTTCCAACGTTGATGTATAACCACTTAATAGTTTTATGGTAGTGGTATTTCTGTGATGCTTCACCTATAGGATACAACTCCAACCAAGTCAGTGTTTACAAAGATAAATTTGTAACCTTCATTATGATACTTTATTCTTATTGTTAATATGTTAAGACTTCATATGCAAGTCAAGACAGATTAAGATACATTTCCTCAATCGCACTTTTTAGATAATGTAACTGTTAACGCACTGCTCAGCGACAGTTCAATCATATCTTTAGACTTTCATATAAGCCACAAGTATCATATAACAATGGTTTGGCTAAACTCCCACCGAAGGCTTCACCCCCATCTAGGTCACACTCTCTGACCAGATTCTACTAAGGTTCAATTACTCTTCCAGCTCTCACTAGGCTTCCACTGCGAACTAAGCCTCCCAACACAGTCACACTGTCTGGCTGGCGGAGGGACTCTGGTTCTTAGCTCCTTGTTAGACTCTCAAGAAATCCAATACCCACAGATACTTGGCTTTAGATAACTCTTCCTCTCAGCCACCAGCGCCTTCCACACACCGTTGGACTGGGTTTCTCCCCCGAGGAGCTGCTTCCAGGCTGCTCTGGCACTTCAGATAGGCGCACCCCCAGACCTCTATCAGACATACAGTAGAACAAGCGTAACTTTGATAAAGACAGAAACTACCTAATAAACCCCCTACAACTAATACAAATACTATACGTATAATATTGACTTCCTGCTCCCCAGGCAATGGTTGCTATTCATTCTATAATCTGATGCCACGATAATCATAACTATTAATTACCTTTCTTATTGATATGACTTTTTCAGATAATTTTCTTTTAATCCAAATCCCATGAAACATGTATTGGAACAAACACAAAACAGTCTTACTAGCGTTGATCTAACTTCGGTCAATCAAGATTTCTTCCAGCTTGTCTTCCTTCAGTCAACACTGAAAATGACATAACCCTCTCCCAATGTTTTTATATTCGACAATAGAATGATCTCTCTCGACAATGTTGTCAATTTGTCCATTTTTGCCATATCCAGAAGTTTCAGCATCCACTCTTCTTCTGATGGATCCCTGGGTCTTTCCATTTCTGAGCATAACAGAATTCTTGCTGCAACAGTAATATGTTTTATAACTTTAATACAGTCTTTGCTCATGTTGTCATCTTCCAATCCTGGCAGAAACAGTTCTGGTGTTAGCTGCATCTTTATTTTCAAAATATTTTCCATCATCTAATGTATCATCAACCAATGCTTCTTTGCCATCTTACAAGACCACCACATATGAAAAAGAAGTCCTTTAACTTGATAAGATTTCCAACATCTATTTGAAGAATCTTTATAAATTTTAGAAAGTTTTTCTGGTGTTAAATACCATCTAGTCATCATTTATAATTTTTTTCTTTTGAATCATAACTTAAATTTCAAATCCTTTGTCCCCATCTTTTACCATTAATCCATCTGGATCATATGAGCCACATTTTGAGCCTATTTAATCATGCATTCTTTTATTTATTCCTCCTTTAATTCAAATTTCAACAACATCCTGTACATTTTTGTTATCGTATGATCATCATATTTACACAGTTGATTTTCAAAATCCATTTTTCTAATATCAAAACCACACAATTTTTTAACCATTTTAAATCTTTCTAACAATTGTCTGTAAGCAAACCAACTTATGTTTCTCTCCTCTACATTCAGTTCTTCATTTGTCTTCGTTTGAACTTCTTCACCCTCCATCTTAATTAAATCACCATATATTATTCATTTTCCCTTAAATGGTACTACTCTTATATAAAGAGCTTCTTGGGGTGAAAGCCACACTGGTGCTTTAGGACATAGTCTGTTTTTATATTTCATCTAAATCCTAAATATAGCACATCTTATAAAACGGTTGTTAAAATTTACATTTGCTTTAGTTTTATCATACCATAAAAAGTATGCCAACCAAATTTCAAATCAAAGCTTTCTAATGTTAAAAGTCTTTATCCTTCCAGCGTCATCCAATATTTTAACGAGGCCATAATCAGTGCATAAAAATACGTAGACTATTCTAGAAGTGATGGCATGGAAATTAAACAAAGGAATAAATGAGATATAGAGCCCAAATAAATAAATGAGATATAGATACAGCACCCAAATCTTGTTCTGTGAAGCCATTTAGAGCCCTGAAGCTACTGTAAAGATAAACGGTCAGATCCCATGTAGTTTGGCGCAATTATTAAAGCAGTCCACAAGATAGTGATGGTAATGGAAAGTCAGGCAGATTCGGGATTCGAGTGGGGAAGAAGAGAAAGCGCGCAACTCCATTTTCCCTTCAGCAAGAACACACAAGCTAGGAAACAAGCTTCAGCAGTTGGCTTTTGCCTGAGCCTGCTGGGAAGGGCAACCTTTTGCCCCTTTTTATTCCCGGCCCCCACTGACTTAATGGAGTACACACTACTTTTGCAATTTGAACTCAGCTTGCAGCAACTGAAATAAGCTTGAGGACAAAAGGGAAAATTGTGAGGACGAGAGAGAAACTGGGACATTTTCAAAGGAGCTGAAAAAGTGGGCTGACAAAGGATTGATCAGGACTGTCCATGTCATACTGGGGACTGTTGGAGGGTATGTAGTGAAGTGGCTGTCCTGGAAGACTTGGGGGGTATTTTATCTTTCAAATAGGTTGCACCCCTCAATGTTTAACACGCATGCCTTCCCAATTTAGCAAAATTAGAAGAGAGCCACTGCCCACATCCATTTTTGTTTTGATTTTGGGCATTTGGGGCACTTCATGTGGCCCCCAGGATGTAACATTGGCTTTTGGATCCATCACTATTACCCCTTGCAGTTTGGAAATGCATTTTGTTGTTACACGCCTTCAAGCTGAATCCAACTTATGGATTTTCTTGGTCATAAGGGTTCGCTTGAGTGGATTTCTTCAGAGTTTCCCATTGCCCTTCCTCTTACACTGAAAGACTTTAAGTTGCCCAAGGTACCGCAGCAGGTTTCCATAGCTGAGCAAGGTTTTGAACCCTGGTGTCTCAGAGCTCTAGTCCAGTGGTTCATAACCTGGGCTCCGTGGACACCCCCAGGGGCCGTGGTCTCCTTACAGGTGGTCTATGAAAGCTTAAAGAAATGTTATGAGTTTTACAGTTAAAAAAGAAAGACAGAAAGAAAGGAGGGAAGAAAGATAAATTTATATCATCATCGAAATATCATAATCAAAATATATTATAATAGGAGGGTGTGTGGATTTACTTATTTCTCCCTTGTCTCCCAATCTGAAGACCCTTGACAAGCAATTCTAAATATATATTTGACACTCTCCTATCTCAATCTGGGCAGCAAGCCAGAACTTGCAGCTGCACAGCTGATAACAAAGTAGCAAGGAAAGAAAGGGAACAGTTCAAAGTCACTTACTTTTACTCAGTAAGCAACAGATCAGAGGTGCAAACAGGGTCCAACAGAATCCAAAGGCTGAGTCCAGAGTCAACACACTCCAAGAAATACAACCAACGGTCAGGAAGGTCAGATAAGGTCTGACAACTCCTGGAGGGAAAGGGCTCTGCCTATATAGGCCAGCAGCCTATAGGCTATGTAACCTTATCCTGTTCGACAGGTCCTGGCTTGTCTACTGTTTTGGTCTCTGAGTCAGAGTCCATTTCCATGTTCTGGAAGCAGGGCACGACAGACGAATTTTAGCATTTTAAATTTTGGTGGTCCACAGCAACAAAAGATATTTAAGTAATTTCTATTAATATTTCACACACATAAAATAACTGGATATACACTAGTGTTATGGATATATCCACCCCCCCCGCCACTTCCATATTTATATTCCCCAGTTGAATTCTGCCTTATCTTCCATTTTTACAGAAAAAGAAATTCCTGTTTCATCCTCTCATAGATTTATATTTTTAACCAGGTCATTTCCATTCCCTTTCAAAGTTCTGGGTAGGTTTATTTTTCAAAGAATTTGCTAATTTTTCAGTCTCTACCATATCCAGGACTTTTAATTTCCATTCTTCTAGGTTAATTTCTTTCTTTTCTTTCCAATGTTGCAACATTGCAACAAAAGATATTTAAAAGGGGCCCATGGTAAAGAGAAGGTTAAGAACTGCTGCTGTAGTCCATCACTCAAACCAGCACATGACACTGGCTGTCATGGATGTTGACACGACTAATTAATCAACAAAGCATTAAAATCCATAAAGAAAGTGACATTTTAAGGTAGCGTACCGGGCCCAATAATAATAATAGGTGTAATTGACCCTAGTGTATTAGCATAAAATGTCATTTAGAGATGCAGTGCTTTGTTGACTAATTAGCTCTGTCAATCAATTAGTTTTTTTTAAAAGGCTGACTATTTTGTAACTTGGTAACTCTAAAAAGAAGCAGGAACACTCTTCTAAGACAGAACTTGCTCTGACACATGTGTAGGGTACACATATTCCATACTCCTCACTAGATCTAACTGATTTTTGCATATGCAAGCTGATACAGACATAACTGAGCCATCAGTGAATTAATCTATTGAGTGACTGTGATCAAAGGTGTTCCTGCTTCCCTTGGTTTCAGGGGTTTTTTTTAGCAATAATTTTGAGTACAGTCTTATAGGAAATCTGCAAGCAGCAAGTGTTGTCTTAACAGGGGCATTACGCCTTCCCTTGTATAACCTATCATCAAAAAATAATGGAAGTATCTTTTTTTTCCCCCTGTAGCTCTACCCCTCAGCTCAGGGAGATGATGGAGCCATTCAGGGATTGAGTCTGAACTTGAATGGTGATGTCCAAGGGGCTGAATCTGAGGGCTTGTTGTCGTTAGGTGCCTTCAAGTCAATTCTGACACACAACGACCCAGTCTATGGGATTTTCTTGGGCAGATGTAGTCAGAAGGGACTGGCCATTGCTCTCTTCTGAGGCTGAGAGAGTGTGTTGCCCAAGGTCACCCAGTGTGTTTCCATGCCTGAGTGGTGATTTGAACCCTGGCGTCCCAGAATCCCAGTCCAATAATCTAACCACTACACTATGCTGGCTCTCATTTGGGAGCCAAATGACAGCATTTTGGATAGTTGTTTAAAGTCTGCAAGGAAATCTGGTGTGGATTCATTGACCCACTGACATGGAACCCACCAGTTGCCATTGCTCAACTCTTCTGTGGACAAACGAAAATCTCCCCACAGCCAGAGAATGTGGGGAAATGTTCCTGCCCTATGCCCTGATATACCATCATGCGTCTAGCTGTAAAGACATACCTGTGTGTTCCTTGGCTGTCCCCCAACTTCCTCTTGCCACCCATGACAATCCTAAAATCCAACTCCCCCATTTTCTCTGTCCCGGAACAGCTTTTAACACATTCCATGTCTCTCTTCCGCTGCGTTTCCTAATCTGGTTCTGTCTGGGTGCGTCAGACCACAATTCTCATTATTCCTAGATCTTGCAGGCTGAGGATGATGGGGTTTGTGGTCTAGCACATGTGGAGGGCATTGGGTTGGGGCAGACAGCATGACCGCTCCATTGGAGGCATGCCTTTTGCTGCCGTAATGCAACATAAGGGCCAGATTTAATGGGATGCCTTGCATGCAGTCAGCAATTTCTTGAATTTTTTCTTTAAAAAGAAAAAGCAACAGCAGCCAGGGAGTGACCTGAATGGGGATCCCAGAGTGAGTGAATGAGTGGGTGGGTGGGTAAGGGACAAGGAGGTCAAAGAGCGTAGAATCTTAGCATTGGAAGGTACAGAAAGGGACACCTAGGCCATTTCCACACTGCACTGTTAAAGTGCTGTTATTCCACTTTCAACAACCTATGGAATTCTGGGGCTTGTAGTTTCCTGAGGCCAAAGGGCTCTCTGGCTGAGAATTCTAAAGGCCCCTCCCTAAACTGCAAACCTCAGGATTCCATAGGGTGTTGAAAGTGGAATAATAGCCCTAGAACAGTGCAGAAATGGCCTTAGTCTTCTGTTTTCCAGATTAATGTGGGTTCAGAGCAAAAAAGCTAACATCTTCTGTGTCTTCTGAGATGGTGGAAATGGCCTTCATTACCTTCAGAACATGCACAGATTTAAAAAAGACTCCGGCCATTTCCGCACTACATTATTTGACTTTCAACATTCTATGGAATCTTAGGGTTTGTAGTTTAGAATTCTCAGCCAGGGAGCTCATTGGCCTCAGTACACTACAAACCCTCAAATTCCACAGGATGTTCAAAGTGGAATAATAGCACTGTAACAGTCTAGTGTGGAAATGGCCCTAGTCCACATCCCTGCCATGTACCCAATCAGCAGCACTCCTGAAAGGCACCCATCTGATCTTTAAAAGCCTTCCAAGATGGAGAGTTCCTCTCCCCACAACAAAGCAGCCTGTGGCACTCTGAGGTAGTCTATTTCAAACTTCATTTCCTAGAACTTGGAGAAGCAATTTTTGGATTGTAGTTCCTAGAACCCACCAGCCAGCCTAGCCAGAAGGATTCTGGGAGTTGTCATCCAAAAAGTACTTGCCCAGCATGTGGCTATTTGCAAGTGGAAGGCAAATTTCCATTGATCGTGACTAGGGATGGGACGAATCCATTAATTTTCTGAATCCAGATCCGAATCCCTGGGAGGTTCTGTGTATCCACGAATCACGAATCTTTCGAATCCTCCCAGAGGGGGTCAGGAGAAGAGCTGGGCGGGTGGGAAAACGAGGGGGAGGGTGAGATCGCACCCCCCAGCACTTCCTCCCACTTGTCCTGGGCCCGACCGCGCTGGCCGCTGGTGGGAAAAGATTGTGCTCCCCGCTACCTCCTCTCGCCAGCCCCAGCCCGATCGTGCCATCCGCAGACAGGAGGAGGTGTAGATTTGAAAGATTCCATTCGCCTCCTCCCACCCGGGGATCCGGATCCATGAATCTTGAATCCTTGCCCAGGATTCGAGGATTCATTTGGCCCATCCATAATCATGACTGTACTGCAGTAGATGATAAGGTTAATGACCTCCCAAAATATACTATGGACTTTATTTGCTGGGCATTTAACAAGCCCTGAGTGATCTCGCGTACTCAATTAAAATGGAAATTGATGGGGATGGAGGAAAGAATCCACTTTGGAGGCAGAACCAGTGTTAGAAACGGTGTGTTCTGCTCACACAGAAGCCTTTGCATTTCCCAGCTTCAACGTATTCAGCACCACATTCATCTTGCGCCTGACAAAGGCTATGATTAATTTTTGCAGCCTTTGGTCTTCTGTAACAGACCTTCTGCCTCCTTGCTCTGGAAAGACCATGCAGCAAGGCAGTGGTTAATACAGTCAACCCATTCTGCTCCAATGACATCACCTATTTAATTGCTGTAACTAGCCGGACATCCTCTTAATGCAATGCTTTTATTAGAGTGGCTGGATGCCAAGATGTCTTGCACTCTGTGGATCAAGATCTACAAGTGAGTTGAAAAAACATTACAAATGCATATAAAGTCAACACTTACCAAGCTGGAGGTTTCTTGTCAATCTCCCAGAGACAATTCTCAGGGAAACTTCCTCTCCCACTTTACAGAAACAACAAAGAAATGCACAAAAGCACTTCTAATGTTCTGTTGGCTGTTACCTGTTTAGCCAAACAGCCCAGTTTTTCCTCTAGTACCGAGGACTAGGCACTTCCATTTTGATCTGACAAAACCGGACCACCAAAGCCATTTCTGCACTAGATTGTTATAGTGCTATTATTCCACTTTCAACATCCTATGGAATCCTAGGGTTTGCACTTTAGAGAGGGGCCTCAAGGCTTCAAAGGCCCCTCCCTAAACTGCAAACCCCAGGATTCCACAGGATGTTAAAAGTGGAATAATAGCACTATAATAGTGGAGGGCAGAAAGGCTCTCAAAGTCGTTCACTTGCATGTAATTACCATGTGCAGAAGAAGCAAGTGCTGAGTACATTTTTTGCTATCAAACCTTTTCGTACCTTTTAAATGGTTCAAAATATTGTAAAGAAATTTTCTACAAACGATGGCTGTCGCCAGCAAAAGACTCCTGCTCTTTGAGATCAATGTATTACTGTCCATCTGTCTTCCTTCCTTCCTTCCCTCCCATTTTAACTGTAAAAGGTTGTAACATTTCTTCAAGCCTTCATGGACCCCCTGCGAGGACATCACAGTCCCCCAGGGGCCCATGGACGCCTGGTTAAGAACTGCTGGTGGAGTGGTTTGAGTGTCAGGTTACAACTCTAGAGGCCAGGTTCAAATCTCTGCTCGGACATGAAACCCACTGAGTGACCTTGGGTAAGTCACACTCTCTCAGCCTCAGAGGAAGGCAAAGTTAACCCCCCCCCGAACGAATCTTGCCAAGAAAACTCTGCAATCGATTTGTCTTGGGGTCACCGTAAGTTGGAAAGAACTTGAAGGCAACACATCCACACCTAGAAAGCCCGGAGCTAAGTTTGGCTGGAGGCGTTAGGGCTTTCCTCCTTTGTTCCCAAGGTCAGGCCACTTTGCTTGGTAGTTGTGAGTACCACTAAACAGTAATTTTGAGCCTCTGGTGAACTGGCTAAAATTCTTTATACAAGTTTTCAGATTTTGTATATTGCTCTTATTGTCTGTGAATTCATTGATTTTTTTAGAATAGATATTAAAAATGCCAGTCACCAGATAACAATATTACAAAGAAAGACAAAAATATACGCAACCTAATCTGGCCCTTAAGCCTGTTTCTGGACCCCAGTAATCTGTACTGGCTCCCCCCTTGTTCGTTCACCCTGGATATAAAATGCAGCCTCGTCTTGTCCAGGGTTCATCTCACCATTTCATGTTTTTTTTTAACAGCATCTTTCCAGCCCCAAACAGAAGGGTCAAAACTACACTGCAAACTATGGAGCAGCAAATTTAAGGTTCCCACAGCATTAAGAGTGGCTTCGACCGTAGTACCTTACTGGGATATGGCAGGAAGAGAGCGCCACCTACAGGAATGCCCTGGGATGGTCTCATATTGGACTTTCAGGAAGTTTGCTGCAAAGGCTGAAGTCGAGATACAGGTATACCACAATTAATGAAGTAGAGATCTTCCTGGGTATGACTTCTTTAACAGAAGATTTGGCACTAGAGGGAAAAATAACAAGGAAATAATAAGGACAGGACATCACAATAAAAGAAGAACTGTTCAACATGGTTCGGTAAACTTTTGATCCCAAACTAAGAATACTTACATGTGAAATGAAACAACCAGGTGAGGTCAGTCTTCCTTAAGCAAGCAAAAACTTTCTGAATCCTCTAGAAATCATATGGAGGCTTCTTTAATAATTCATCCGCATATGACATTTTGTTTCATCAGTTTCTGGTTTTCTTATGATTTCCATTTTGGTGGCTAACTTCAAGATCCATATTTTGATTTTTTAACAACTCCCCCTTTCTCTCTTTTTATGTTGACATGGGGCCTTTCTGCACTACACTGTTATAGTGCTATTATTCCACGTTCAACATCCTATGGAATCCTGGGATTTGCAGTTTAGGAAGAGGCACTTAGAATTCTCAGCCAGACAGCTCTTGGCCTCAGGAAACTACAAACCCTAGAATTCCACAGAATGTTGAAAGCAGAATAAGAGCATTATAATAGTGAAGTGCAGAAAGTGCAGATGACACCAAATTGGGAAGGCTGCTGTTACGTCAGAGGACAGAATCAAAATTCAAAATGACCTTAACAGATTGGAGAGCTGGGCCGAAGCTAATAAAATAAATTTCACTGGAGAGAAATGTAAGGTCCCTACACTTGGTCAGAAAAAGTGGAATGCACAAATATAGGATGGGGGACGCGTGGCTGGATAACAGTACGTGTGAAAGGGATCTAGGAGTCTTAGTAGACCACAAGCTGAACATGAGTCAGTAGTGTGATGCGGCAGCCAAGAAAGCCAATGCGATTCTCGGTTGCATCAATAGGAGTATGGTGTTTAGATCAAGGGAGGTAAAAGTACCACTCTATTCTGCTTTGGTTAGACCACATCTGGAATACTGTGTCCAATTCTGGGCACCTCAATTCAAGAAGGATATTGACGAGCTGGAACATGTCTAGAGGAGGGTGACCAAAATGGTGAAGGGTCTGGAAGCCATGCCCTATGAGGAGTGGCTTAGGGAGCTGGGGATGTTTAGTCTACAGAAGAGACAGTTAAGAGGGGACATGATAGCCATGTTCAAATATTTAAAGGGATGTCATGTTGGGGAGGGAGCGGACTTGTTTTCCACTGCTCCAGAGTCTAGGACAAGGAGCAATGGATTCAAATAACAGGAAAAGAGGTTCCACATAAACCTCAGGAAGAACTTCCTGATGGTCATTGCTGTCCGGCAGTGGAATATGCTGCCTCGGAGTGTGATGGAGTCTCCTCCTTTGGAGGTTTTTAATCAGAGGCTGGATGGCCCTCTGTTGGGAGTGCTTTGATGTGTGTTCCTGCATGGCAGGGGGTTGGACTGGATGGCCCCTGGGGTCTCTTCCGACTCTATAATTCTATGATTCCATGAAAGGCCTATGGGCTCAGTAAGGGATCCCGGAGGCAGCTGTTGTTTAACTTGCCTATTTTAGGCAGGTGCACACGGCTGCAGTAGGATGGGCAAGAAAAGAATTCCATTCTTTCCCAGCTGTTTTGCATTGTTTACTGCAGAGATACTGCTGTGACCCACTGCTGAAAGTCTGTTCCTCCTGATCTCATTGACCATCCCCCAATGCCCATGCTTCTTAAAAAAACAAAACAGAAAACAGCTAGACAGTGGATGGAGAAAAAATGTGAGACTGGGATGTGTAAAAGGATTTGGAAAAAGACATTCCTTTCTCAGAGGATATAAGTATACCTCTACTTATCCTGTAAACCAGGATGGGAATCATGTGGCCCTCCAGATGTTATGGGACTCTCTCAGATGAGAATCGTTCTCTGCCTCTTCCTGTTTCAGGTGCAAATTTCATTTTCCTGGTGTTCCTGCTGCTGTCGCCACAGCTCTTCTCAAGGAACCGTCTTATTGCGTGTGGCCCCTAAGGCCGTTTTTCTTGTCCTTAATCTCTCCCGATACCCGAGATGTTGCGCCTCCCTTGGAGAGGTTGGACGGACTGGAGGGTTTGGAGAAAAGCTTGGCACACTTGCAGCTCCTTTGGTGCTGCCCCAGCGTTTTGCATGGAACAATCAAGCTCCCTAGGTGAATTGCCATGTCAGCTACCCGCTCTGTGAGAGACGTCCGAGCCAGCTCAAAAGACTGCCCAGCTCTTGAATTGAGATGACTCGGTCTGTGTGTCCCCCTTTCGGATTTGGTTCCCCAGCTTCCAGGGCGGATACCTTGGTCCTCGACTTCTGGACTGCTGATCAACCAAGTAGAATCTCATTTTCTCAAGTGAATTGTGACACCGATCCCCATTTTTCTAGCCAAAAATTAAATAAATCCTAGAGGCCATTTCCGCACTAGACTGTTACAGCGCTAGTATTCCACTTCCAACATCCTATGGAATCCTGGGGTTTGCAGTTTAGGGAGGGGCCGGCCGGCCCCTCCCCAAACTGCAAACCCCAGGATTCCATAGGATGTTGGAAGTGGAATACTAGCGCTGTAACAGTCTAGTGCGGAAATGGCCAGAATCTTGGAGCTGGAAGGGACCATGAGGGTCAACCCCTGCAATGCAGGAACACACAAGTAAAACATGTAGAAGATGCATTTAATTAATAAAGTGTGGTAATGCGTGTAGCATAGGGTAGATGTAATAAGGTAAGGATTTGTTGGGAGGCGGGTAAGTCTATGGGATGTTGCAACTGAGTGGTGATTAGCTGAATGTCTGAGGGGATTGTTTTTTTTTTTAAAAAAAAACCAGGTGTGCACGGCACTTAGTGTGAGAGTGTGGTCTGTTGAGGTTTAGATCAGGAGTCTGTCAGAAGCAGGAATAGAAGTTAGAGATGACTGACGAGTTAATCGGGGTCCAGTTTGGTTAGTCTGAGTCAGAGTCAGAATTAGGATATGAGTGAGAGATGGGAGCTTGGGTTGGGTTACGACGTCGATGTGTTTCAGGAGTAATCCGTAATGTGATGTTCTGTTTCTGTTTAATGGACCTTTTTTTTGTATTATTATAACATAAATATGATATCATAATAATATAATATTATATGTATATATAAACTATCTACTATATAAAAGTCAAAGTTTGTGAGTTTGCCTGCGTCGGGCAGGCGAAGACCTCTTATGATTGGCTGGCTGTGAAGATTCTGTGGAATCCTGGGGTTTGCAGTTTAGAATTCTCAGCCAGAGAGCTCTGGGGCCTGGCCGGTTGCCGTGGAGACGAGGCCTAGGAGCAAGGAGGAGGAGGACAGTGTATTCCCTCAGGAACCCAACCTCTGTATGTTAATAACTCTGAATACAGATTGGACTGGGGAATATGGGGAAAAGTTACAGGTATTGGACAAGACAGTTTGGGGAATTAAGAGATGCAGGATCTCAAATCTGTGTATTTCAACCGCATCTCCTCCTAAGGTAAGGTAAGGTAAGGTAATTCATTTCTAACAAGTGTTACCTATGAGAAAATAAAGTCCCTGGCAATGCCGGCTAAATGCGCTAGCTATTATATATATTATAATATATTTATTATATTATATTATATGTTTTGTATTATTTGTTTCTGCTTTGGTGAATGTGTCATAGGCAGTATTAATGGAAAACCTGACACAGGCTTCACTCCATGGAGGAGAAAAGAACCCAAAGCAATTGCAGTGCATTTTTTCTGGTGCTTCCTCACCAGCCGTGCCGTCCTGTCCGCGGCCGGAGACGAAGACCTCCCGGCTGACCTGCAGGTGGCAGCAAGGCTTCCTTCTCCCCCCGCATGCTCCGGTGGGTGGTATCCATGGCCTCTGGGGGTCTCTCTGTCTTCCTTGGCGGATTAGATAGATGTTGCATGCCTTGTGCCTCGGCTGCCGCCCGGCCCCCCTCCTCCGCTTTGAAGCCTGCACGTCTGGCTGCCTCCTGAGGCCCATTGTTGTGGCCTGCGGTTTTTTCAGAACTCGCCGCCATTGTCTTCTCGGCATTGTCCCCCTCCCTGCCGCTGTTCCCAGGGCTGGGCCCACACTTGCCAAGCCTGGCTGCTCACACCAATTACCGGACAAAGAGCGATGACTCAACCCCCGATACGCTGCCTGCAGCTGGGGCCGCACAGTGTGCCCACCTTCCCCCTTGAACTGGGAGCAGGAGCCCTGCCGGGGCCCGGGCGGGGGGCCCGCCGGTGCGCTTGCCGAGGGTGGGATCGCCTCGGGCAGAATGATCTCACCCACACGGACCGGGCCGGAGCCTCTGAGAAACTTGCCAATTAGGGAAATGAAGAAGGGGCACCGTGGCGGGGTGGAGCAGGCCTGTCAGCAAGGGGGGGTGTCTTTGCATGAGTGGTGGAAAGAAGTGCAATGGGAGCAAAGAGGGTGGCCATTCCATTTGGGGCACTGGACAGGAGTGCAAGAGCAATTGTTCATAAGTGAGTGTGTGTGTGTGTGTGTGTGTGTGTGTGTGTAATAAAGGTAAGCAACAGCGTTGCTTTTGTTTAAGATTCGGTTAAGGTTTAGCGGAAGACTACAGCTGGCAGGGTTGTCGGATCTCAGGGCCTGGCCCCGAATCTCCAGTTTTCACGGCTTCTCTCTGGGTGGGAGACAAAGGCCATTTCTGCACTGCACTGTTATAGTGCTATTATTCCGCTTTCAACATCATATGGAATCCTGGGATTTGCAGTTTAGGGAGGGGCCTCAAGGCACTATAACAGTCTAAGTGCGGAAATCGCCAAAGGTGCAAATTCTCCACTTTTGGTGGACACAGCTCCAGGCAAGAGGAAAGGTTTGGGTGCAAATCTCCAGCTCAGTTAATGAAGCAGCGGCTTGCTAGAATTTTGCAGTTTAATTCATTTCTTATTGCCACTTGCAAAGAATTTCCTGGGAGATTATGGATTTACTTAACTAGTGTCCTTCTTTCTTCTCAGTCACTGTAGTACCAGGGCTCACCTTCCACTCTGCTCTGCATCCACCTTCTGGCTAGGAGCAAGTAGGCTAGATTTAATGTTCCTTATCCCATCTCCTTAAGTAACCAAGAAAGAATAATCCCCTCATTTCACCTTGATCTGGGAACTGCCTGTTTAGCTGAGATTTCTGTATTAATTTTCAAGCAGGAAAGTATGTGCTCTCTGTGTGCATTTAAATGACAAGCTATACACATCGCTAGCCAGCAATATTGCCTAATGTTATCACCAGGACCCATCCTTCTGTCTCAAGTTTTGGCCCAGAAATCTGAAGGCCTTGGGTGATCATCCTCGACTGGCAACTTTAGTCGCTGGTGTCCCAAGAATGAAATACACAGGTGTAAGTTGCTCAATGTGGGCAGAATAGGACTTTTGTACAATATACAACAGTCAGATGCAGCAGATAGTGACATAAGCAGAGTCATGTTTCTGGGACTGCTGCATATGTAGTAGCACATTAAAGTACACAGAGTAATATGTGAATGCACATTGCCCCTACGCACTGCCTTTACACACTGAGCATTGTAGTTTCACAATGGGGACTCTGCCATGCAGTTTGCCCATTGATTCTTATACCTTGCCCCACTGATATAGTTAAGTCTTTTACTCCAAGTCTCAAGTCTCTACTTTCAAGTCTCAAGTTCTCGAAGATACTTTCAAGTCAAGTCTCAAGTCAAGTCTGAAATCTGGAAGTCAACTTTATACCCCAACCAAAATTCCAAAATTATTGGGCAGAGCCAAATAAAGTCAGTTTTAACAATTTAAGCAGAGTGGGCATTCCACATTTGTGATTTTGCCATTTGCAGCTTCAAAAGTAGGGAAGAGGATCTTTCTTACTCCCCATTCCTGAAGCTTCAAAAGCTTTAGAAGGAAGGATGCTTCCTATTCCCTCCAATTATTCCTATTTGGCAGGGTCGGTCCTGATTAATCGTCTGCCATTCCACTTTTTTTCAAGCTGCTTTTACAATGTCCTGGTTTTTCTCTCCTCCCACTCTCCCTCTTCGTTTTATATGCTCTTTTAATTGGTATGTGTCTAATTTGTTATTGTTCCACACCTTGATCCATAGGGAGAGTCAGATAAGAAATAATAATGGTAATGGTAATATAAAGCAAACATGTATTAAAGAAATACTGGGAGAAACTGGTCTTTAGTGCTGTCTTAAACTCTGGAAGCATATCCAGCTGATAAATTCCTCTGGCAGGTCATTCCATAATCCTAAGGTGGTAGAAGAAAATGTCTTCTGGGGGACAAGGTGTTAATCTAATTTTGGCTAACTATAATAAATGTCCCTCAGAGGACCTGAGTGTACCAAGTGGACTATATAGAATGAAGAGACAGCTATGCTTGTCTCACTTAGGGCCTTTCTACCCTACACGGTTATAATGCTATTATTCCACTTTTAATATCCTGTGGAATTCTGCTGTTTGCAGTTTAGGGAGGCCAAAGAGCTCTCTGGCTGAGAATCCTAAATGTTCCTCCCTAAACTGCAAACTCCAGGATTCCATTGGATATTGAAAGAGGAGTAATAGCACTATAATAGTGTAGTGCGGAAGGGCCCATACCTTGCACTATGGTAGTATTCAGTATGGAGACTGCATAGTTCTAACACAGTGTAGCTCCATCAGCATATATTTACAGTATACTGAGGTGATGTAGGAACTTGGCCATTGATAGCACTTTTAACGGCTATGACTGTGTGCTAGGGAATCCTCATTAAACCTGGTATGGTACCTCACTAAACTACAAATCCCAGGACCGATTGATTGAATTTGCTTACACCTTATCTCATGACTGATTTTCACTTCCACCCTATCTCTTCCCTCATTATAGGACTCAAGGCAGCTTACAATTCAAAAACAGTACAGATTAAAAACTGTGCAAAAACACTGGTTAAAACAATTATAAATGTAAAGCTTATTTTAAAAACGACTAAACAATTTGTGAAATTAAAACTATTAAAATTCAATAAAAGTTCATATTAAAAGCATACCTCTATCTATCATAACACACTGTTAAAATTGCATCCCAGCCAGTTTCTAAAATCCTGACAGAATAAGAATGTGTTTATTTGCTGCCAGAGGGAGAGCAAAGAGAGGGCCATCCCAGACTCCCAAGGAAGGGAGTTCCAAAATCTGGGAGCAGCTACCAAGAAGGTCTTCTCCCTTGTTCCCACCCCGTGCGCCTGAGAAGATGGTAAGACAGAGAGAGGGGTCTCTCTTGGAGATCTTAGAGCTTCTCTGGGATCACCTAAGGAGATACAGTCCTACAAATCGCATGGGCCCAAGCCGAGTATTCCACAGGATGGGGCCACGGCGGTAGAAGGGCTGCCGAAAGGGCTGTAATTGTGCAGTACGGGTACGCTCAGAGTCCTTTCCAAAGGTTGTTCTGCCTATTGTTCCTGGCCTAGGGAATCGTGCTGGCCATCACAGCCAATTCCTCGCCTCTTTGGCACCGGAGTCTCCAGCAGACACTTTAGGAGCCTGGCCCTTGAAACACCAAGGGAGTCTACAGCCCCTTGCCTGCCTGTCACCCAGGGACAGGAGTGTGTGCACGCTTTCTCTCTCCTCTCCCTCTCTCTGTGAGTGCGTGTGACACAATTGCCAAGCAGCATCAGCGTGCCGGCCCTTTCATCTTCCCCTTTGCCCCCACGCTAGTGCCAGCCATCTCGTCCCCCTTGCCCACTGCAATTACAGTCCTTTGATCTGCCAGAGAAGTGCCTATTGTCTAGGACACTCCGTGCGACAATTAAGGACTCTGCGAAACAACGGCATTGTCTGCGGCGGGCGGGGAGTGCGTGCGGAAAAGGAACGGCAGGCCACAGCAAACCTACCCCACACACAAATTTATCGCCTTCCCCCTCTTTGAGAAAGATGGAGCGCTGCCTGGAGTTTGTTTTCTAGAGTTTCCCCCCCCCCCCAAAATACATGGAATAATCTTTGAGCGTGAAATCCTAGTGCCCTAATTCGGAGAGCAAATCTGGCATTTAATGGCACTAACAAAACGTGCTGATAATGTGAATTTGTATGGCTTCTTTTCTTCTTGAAATTTGCATTTCCCTGCTTGAGGAAAGATACTCACGGGTGTGTGTTTGTGTGTGTATGTGTGTAAAAGCAAATGAAATTGTTTCATGCAATAGCTAGACAAGATCGTATATCGTGCTAGTTACTGTGTGCCTTCAAGTCATTTCCAACTTAATGGAGAGTCTACAATGAATCCAACAGAGAAGATCTTTTTTGGGCAAAGACTTTTTTCCCCCACAATCCCAGTGAATTGAGTGGTGCACTGAAGGCACTGAGAAGTACTTACGCACCATCCGAAAATGCATGACT
This sequence comes from Cyclura pinguis, assembly GCA_030412105.1. Taxonomy (NCBI): domain Eukaryota; kingdom Metazoa; phylum Chordata; class Lepidosauria; order Squamata; family Iguanidae; genus Cyclura; species Cyclura pinguis. Next base: position 7,390,998 of record CM059601.1, read on the forward strand.
GCAACAGTTTCTTAGAGTTCCCTGCATTTTCCTATGCTTTGCTGGTTGTTGTCACCTCTGTGTCTACCCCTTCTGTTCTTTTCAGGGGGTGGGTGTTTGACGCAAAGTCCTAGATCTGCCCTAGGGCTCTTCCAAAGTGGTTTAAAAAAAGAAAAAGGAAGACAGGATGAACTCTGTTGAAGTGGTCCTAAAGTATGAAGGGAAAATTTCATCCTTTCTGGTTTAATTTTTTTTCCTTAGAGTGCTATAGTGCAAGACTTATTTCATGGGTGCAGTGTTGCACTATACTGCTATAACTTTTTGGAAAAAAAAATAAGAGAAAGGAAAATAAGAGAAGGAGAATTTTTTCATTCTGCTGTGTCTTGGAATTAAAAAGAAACCCACTTGAGGGTGGGAAGAAAATGATTCAGTTGACCCTGGGAATTGCCAGAGAACTATCTTTTTGTTGTTGTTGTGTCTTCAAGTCATTTCTGAATTATGGCAACTCTAAGGTGCACCTATTATGGGATTTTCTTGGCAAGATTTGTTCAGAGGGAGTTTGCTTCTACTTTTCTCTGTGGCTGTGAGAGTCTAAGACCTGTTGAAAGTCACCCAGTGGGTTTCCACGGCCAAGCAGGGATTTCAACCATGGGCCATTTCCACACTAGACTGTTATAGTGCTATTATTCCACTTTCAACATCCTATGGAATCCTGGGGCCCCTCCCTAAACTGCAACCCCAGGATTCCATAGGATGTTGAAAGTGGAATAATATCGCTATAAGAGTCTAGTGCGGAAATGGCCTCGCTCTCCACAGTTGTAGTCCAACAGCCCAAGCACTATACTCTGCCTGCTTTAGAACAGTCTAGATCAACAGAAATATTGGCCAAGATATGTAGCAGATATAACTGTGGTGGTGGAGCTCTGCCGTCATAGTTACATCTGATGGTGATGCCTCCCCAAAACCGTACCTTTTCAGCCTGGCCGTACCCCAACCGGAGGGTTTCTGAGGTGCTGCAGATGGGGGAGCTGGGATATTATATCTGCAGATCTCTCTTGGCCATGGCAGCTGGAGATGGGCAGTCCTACCACAACTGCTTCTCTCAACACAACCTGTGACCAGAAAATCACTACAAACATCATATCACACCCGCTCCATCTACACTGGCACAGAAACTCTCTGTTTGGGGTGGTCCCAAGCTTAAGAGGTAGCATTTTGGGGTCACATTTGGCCATTAATGACCATGAACACATGTCCCAAAAGTTATGAGATTATAAAGTATGTGTATTTATTTATGCATTTAATTTATATCCTGCCTTTCTCCAAACACAGGATTCAAGGCAGCTAACAATGCTTTAACAACACGATACATCTAAAGACATCTCCCAAACTATTAATACAAAAGTTAAAACGCAATTAAATAAGTTGTTTTTTTTTAAAAAAAAGAATGGCATGTTTTAAAAACACCTTTAAAACATAATAAAGTAGGAAAACAAGATACCCCCATCCAAAACCCCAACTGCTTCAATAAATTAAAAGTTAAATGCCTGCCAAAATACAAAGGTCTTGAAAGACAGCGGGAAGGGGGCCAAATGGACCCCATCTGGAAAGGAGATCCACGGTTTGGAAGCAGGCTTTGGGAATTATTGTACAGATATCAGTTGGATATTCCTCCCCTCCAAATAAACGAATAAATAAGTAATATCAAGAACTACAGCAACAAATTCAAAACCTCCTGACTCATTTGCCTAATCTGGAGGAACCCTCAAGTGGCTTGAAGTGAAAAATGGAGGTATTTGATGTAGAGGTTGTGGTGTTACGGACTTTTCCAAAGAATGTATTTCAGTCCTTGTATATTACAGGTAGCAAGGAAGGATCTGTAGGGAGGGGGTGAGATAATACCATTCCCAGCATTCCGTTATCTCACCCCCTCCCTACAGATCCTTCCTTGCTACCTGTAATATACAAGGAGTGAAATACGTTCTTTGGAAAAGTCCATAACACCACAACCTCCACATCAAATACCTCCATTTTTCACGCATCAGATACCTCCATTTTGAGTTTGGGCTCAGGCATGATTTTCTGTTGTGGCAGTAGTGAAGAAAGTGTGGTGGTGTCTCGTGGGGATAGAAGTTGAATAACATCACACATGGGAACCATGAGGGCATCTAGGAGATCTCCACAGTTGATGGCCACAGTGGTGGGACAAGAGGAGATCTTTATATTGGTGGCAGAGGTGGGGATAACGGAAAGCCCTCACATTTGATGATAGCAGCGAGATAACTGGAAATCTTCAAAAATGGGGGTGGTGGAGGGTTGACAAAACATCACAGAAGCACCCAAAGTAAGATGGAGGAGGGTTATCTTTTCTTGGAAGCCCCTTGCCCCTAGCTAGGTGGGCATAGACAAGGTCAAAAATCTATGGAGAAGCAAATTTGAAGTTTTGCTGTGTGCTGGTTCTGGATCTAACATCTCCTGCATATTCCAACCAGCCTCAGTTTGAGGACTACCTGGAAGAGAGAAAGAAAGCATCCCCTTTGTGCACAGTCACCATGACCTGCTAGTTCCCATGTTTCTGCTGAAGACAGGCGGCCTAACTATACTGAGAGATTGGAGTGTGGTTTGGGAGGGTAGAAAGTTAGATTGTGTTCAGATCTCAGCTCAGCTGTGTAATTCACTCACTGTGTAGCCCTAGGCCCATCCTTTTCTTTTGGCCTAACCTACTTCACAGGGAAGTCAGGAGGATAAAACTGGAGAAGCTGTCAGGGCAAGGAAGCCACATGCTTCCTGCGACAAGCCCTGCTTAAAAGCCTGTCTGCAGCATTCTAGACCAGCTGAAGCTTCTGAACACTTTTCAAAGGCAGACCCGCTTTGAACTTGTGCTGTGTGTGTATGTGGTTTCAAGTTGCCTGTTGACTTACAGTGACCCCATAAATTTCATAGGGATTTCTTAGGAAAGGAATACCCCGATGTCGTTTTGCCAGTTTCTTCCTCTGAAATATAGCCTACAGCACCTGGGATTCATTGACAGTCTCCTATCCAAGAATTAAGCAAAGCTGACCCTGCTTAGTTTCCAAGATCAGGAAGCATCTGGTACCTTTAGGGTATTTAGGCTGTTAAGCATATTACAGTAGTCCATATAGAATGGAATAAAGTTATGTGTCACTGTGGCCAGATCCAGTATCTACAGGAGCAAGCATAGTTGGCATTTAACTGTAAATGCACACCAGGACGCCACTGAAATATGAACATCCAGATTCAAAGCTGAGTTACAGAACTGAAAAACTATGTCTTCAAGGTAGATATAACCCCATTCAGTACAAGCTGAATTTCTATTTCTAAGTGATGTAGACTCAAGTCGATTGACACAGACTCAAATCAGACTTAAATCGTTTCGGTGGCTTGACTTGGACCAACTTGCTGCCCTTGGTTCACAAACATAATACATTTATCCAGAAGCTTTATGACTTTTGAACAACGCTTGCATCTCTTTTGGTGACCAGATACATGGTGATCTGTCTCAAACCCAAAGTATGGGCACATTTTTCAGAGGGGAACAGCAAATGTGTTAGGCAATGGGCTTGAGGCAGGGTTGAGGTCTGCTTGGCAGCCTGTCCCTGCTGCATATTGGAAGAGCCTTCTAAAACTTTTCCTAACAGCAGAAGGCAATACTTGCCCCTGGAGCACGGAGAAGGATCCTTCCTTCTAAAGCTTTGGAAGCTTTTGTAATGTGGAATAAGAAGGATCCTTCTCCCCACTTCCAGAAAAAGCCTCAAGCTTCAGAAATAGGAGGTGAGAAGGATCCCATTCCTCACTTCAGAAACAACAGTCTTTTATGCCCATTGACACAAGAACCTCCAGCTTGGGGAATGGGGAGTAAGAAGGGTCTTATTCCCCATGTCAAAAGCTAACTTTCTGAATGTCTTCCTGATTTTCTAGTTATTGAAACTTTACCCCTATGCACACCCTGCCACCACCTCCTTTTTTTCTGTTAAAGTTGGCTCCTGAACTTGAGATTTAACTTGAATGATCTTGCAAGGACTTGAAGGCAGCGCCTTGAAACTTGAGCCTTGGAGTAAGAGACTTCAGTACATTATTGCTAGTTCTCATCTGCCTTTTGGCTGAGCAGGGTCCCTCCAGTTTGTCAGTATTAAGCTTCAGTTTGTTTGTGCTTAGCTGGTGTGTTAAATTAGACCATGATTTATAAGTAGAAAAGCTTCCATGGATGCAGTGGCATGGAACGACCAAACTCTGGATAGACTCTTCCATAGTATTCATGTCTGTGACCATTTCCGCACGAGACTGTTATAGCACTATGATTCCACTTTCAACATCCTATGGAATCCTGGGGTTTGCAGTTTAGGGAGGGGCCGGCCGGCCCCTCCCTAAACTGCAAACCCCAGGATTCCATAGGATGTTGAAAGTGGAATCATAGTGCTATAACAGTCTCGTGCGGAAATGGCCTATGTTAAATAGAACAGGGAAAGATGCATCCCTCCATAGGTGAACACCCCCTCTAGCTCCACCTTTCAATCAAGAATTCACTAACACCTTTCTGGAGTGGTACTTGGAGTCACCGTTCCCCAAGAACAATGCCTCCAAGTACCATTCCAAAGAGGTTCGCCAGATGGATACCATAATCAATGATATTGCAAGCCGTGAAGGGGTCCAATCAGAACCAGCGGGGTGCATATCCCAGCCTATCCAGTTACCAGTTTAAACAATTTGCCAAGGTGACCAAAGTAGCCAAAAACCAGACTGAAATAAATCGAAACCGTCCATGTCACACCGAAAAGCTAAATCGTTTATTTATGTAGCACTTTTAGTTGGCATGGAAGTAATACCGCTCTATTCTGCTTCAAGTCAGGCCTCAGCTGGAGTCCCGTGTTCAGTTTGGGGTGCCACAATCCAAGAAAGATATTAACAAGGTGAAACAGGTCCAGAGCGGGGAGACCAAAAGAGTCAAAGGCCTGGATGAGGAGAAGCTTAGGAAGCTGGCTACGTTTACCCCGGAAAAGAGAAGGTTAAGAGACGACATGATAGCCGTGTTTAAATATTTGAAAGGAGGTCATATGGAAAAGAGAGCCAGTGTGGTGTAGTGGTTTGAGCCGTGAAGTATGACCCTGGCGACCAGAGTGCAATTCCTCGCTTGGCCGTGGAATCCCACTGGCTGAGCTTGAGTGCATCACACACTCTCAGCCGCCAGAAAACCTCATCATAGATTCACCTTGGGGTAGCCGTATTTTGGAAACGACTTGAAGATGCACAACAACATAGGGAGGAAGGAGCAAATTTGTTGTCTGCTGCTCCCGTCTAGGACACAGACCAATGGATTCAAACTACAGGAAAAGAGAAAAGAACTTCCTGACGATAAGCAGTGTTCAACCGTGGAACATGCTGCTGCAGAGTGTGGTGGAGTCTCTTTCTTGGGAGGTTTTTAAACTGAGGTTGGATGGCCGTCCTTCAGCAGTACGACCAGCGTGTATTCCTGCGTGGCAGAAGGGGGTTGGACTGGATAGCCCTTGAGGTCTGTTCCAATTCTATAATTCGATGGTGTTCTCCATGTATATCTATACAAACACCAACAGTTCTCTGCCCTCGCATTTATAATCTAACCTTGTTACGGTCTACTTTATGATGCCATGGCAATTGAATTTCCTCCCTCATCTTGCAATTGCTGGGCAACAAGATCAGAGCAGGGAGGCCGAGCTCCTTGGCATCAAGACGCGCGAATCTTGTACTAGCCATCAGCAAACCCACGTGGGGAAGCCGCGGATTGGCCGCAGCTACGTGACACATCCCACCCGTAATGGTCATTTCGGCCTTCGGTTGCTCCAGTTTCCCAGAATCCTCCACGGCACTGTTATAAAACAGATGCTTAGGAGGGGGACTTATGAAGGGAACCGGTGCTCAAAGACTGTCGGAGGGAAGGGAAAAAAAGCCGTGGGGTGTGTTTTGTTTCAAATTAGGCCAGACACAGTGGTGCCTGTTGAAAAGATGCAGGACTGGTTTAGGGCCATCTAAGAAGCAGCGGGAGCACATCTCACCCCCATTTTGTGGCAAGGGAAAAGGGGAGAAATGGCACTGAAGATTAAATTGCGCTGCATGCAGACACGACCTTCCTCGCTGAGCCAAAAAAAACCCCCAACAACTAATTTTCAGTCTGTTTTCTGGTCTTTAAACCTGTGCTGTTTTTCGTCTGCCTGTTTTGAAGCACTGGCGTTCTGTGGGTCGTGCTGGCGTTCAGCGTGCCCCCTGGAGTCCCCCAACATGTCAGTCCAAACGCATGCCTCAAGGATTGATGTTCACACAAATACATGATGCACCCCTCAGGCCCTGGTGCCCACCTTTGACACTGCCCCCATCACGTCGGGGTGGCCAACGGCATTTGCGCAAGGTTTTCTTACACCAAAGACCAAACGTGGGGTCTGTGTCAACACCCCAAGAGTGGTGGCGGTGTCTTGGTGGAGGCTGGGGCCTTTGAATTATTTGCTGACGTGTCTATTTTCTATCCCCTTGGCGGACTCCGTCTCGTCTTCCCCCTTCCCCGTTCCCCACTCCACAGGCATGGCCGTGTAGCATCTGCTTGTACTGGTGGGTTGTGTGTGTGTGTGTGTGTGTGTGTGTGTGTGTGTTTTCTGGTCTCCTCTCTGCTTCCACCGCTGCCCCTCCATCCGGCCTCTCGCCCCGCTTTGAGGCCAAAGTGATCTGAACTGACAATATTGCATTGGCGAAGATAAAAGCGTGAAAATGATCAAGCGAGGCGGGTCACCTCTGATCATTAGGGGGCCTTTTGATGGTGCCGTGTTTCTCGGGGTCCCGGAAACAATGGTCCCATTCAGCGGAGGGAAGCCAGCCGACTTCCCTTTGCAACGCAGCCGGCCAAACCGGGGCCCGGCTCAATTCAATACCCTAATGAAGCCAAACTGGATCTCCCCACGGCGACCATCGCCGCCGCCGCCGCCGCCACCTTCTTCTGCTACACCTCCCCTTCCGCACCCCCTACCTCAAAGCCCTTTCCATACCCATCGCAGGACCCTGCCTGGCATCACTGCTCTCCTTAATGAATTCATCTGTTTGTATCCACCCCCAGAAGCATGGGAAATTTTGTTACCCCCCCTCCCCGTCCCCCCGTGGCACTGTATATATACAAAGGCAGCGGCTGCATTGTTCCCACTTGTCACTGGCCGGTGGAAACAAGAGAGAGGTTGGGGGGGAACTCCCTTTTCTGTCCACCCCTCCGATCCAGAAGCAGTCAGAAAAAAAGACTCTGTATTCTCCACTCCTCTGCGGTCCTGCTCTTTCTCCTGGGACATCATGAACCCCCGGCCGTTTCTGCTGTTCTCCTGCCTGGTGGAGGTGACGTTTGCTGCCCCCCTGGTCAAGGAGCTCTACCCGATGCCAACCGGCGTCTTGCGAGGTAAGAGCAGGCGGTGGCACACTTTCCAGCCTTCTAGTCCTGGCTGAGGCTTCGGCTGGCAGAGGGACTGCCCAGCTGACAGGCTCTTGCCTACGGCGATGATCGCAGCGACCAGAAAAAGAACTGGAATTGGGGGCAAAGGTGGCAAAATGACCTAGATTTTTTCTTTTTTCTTTTTTAGGTTGTGCTTTTGTTTCCTTTTTTGCTTCTCGAACAGTGGTAGTAATTGAGGCACGTTGTTATTAGATCAGTTTCACAGTCTACCAGCTGTTGCCGAGTGGCGTTTCAGGACGTCTCTGATCCAGATTTTGTCCCAAAATCTGAGGATTAGTGAGGTGCCATCGGATAAAGTGGCACGTCCCAAGAAGTGACACCTTTTGTGATTGTGCTATTGCCACTCTATCCATGACCGCTGCATTTCGGATGTTGTGTCAGTCTATTCGGAATTGTTCCAAGAGACTGGAAGTGTGTTGTTGCTGCTGCTGCTACTGGTGCTGTTGGTCTTCACAGTGCACTTTGCAAGGCACATTGTGCAATGGTTAGAGCAGTAGAGGTAGTTTAAAGTCAGCCCTCAATATCTGTGGATTCTGTATCCATGGATTCGACCAACCAAGGCTTGAAAATATTCAAGCAAAGGAACAAGGAAACAAACAGCAACCCCTAATATTGCCCTGTTGTATAAGGGATGCCATTTTACTACACCATTGTACATAATGGGATTTGAGCATCCACGAATTTTGGTATCCAGGGAGGGTCCTGGGACCATAGCATAGCGGATAGTGGAAGTCCACAGTTCTGTTCCTTGCTATTAATAGAAGAAACAAGAGGCACATCACAAGATCTATAAAAGACAGTTGCTTTATTAATAGGGAAGCCTAACACTTCAGCTTGTGTGTACAAACTCTTAAGTCATTCTTCAGGGTGCTATTTATCTTGTTTTAGCTTTGTCGTAAGCTACTTTGGGTGCTGCATCAGGAGAGAGGTGGGATATTAATTAATTAACACATTTAAATCAAACTTCTGAAATTTCTGAGCCAGGAACTCTCAAACTGTTTACTGTCCAATAAGTTGTTTAAGAGTTCCTGGTTCAGAAATTTCTGAAGTTTAATTCTAAATGGCAACTCTAAGGCAAACTTATCTTGGGGTTTTCTTGTCAGAATTTTTTCAGAAGGGGTTTGCCCTTGCTTTCCTCTGAGGCTGAGAGAGTGTGACTTGCCAAAGGTCTCCCAGTGGGTTTCTAGGGCTGAGCGGGGAAACCCTGGTCTTCCAGTGTCCTCGTCCAACATTCAAACCACTTTACCATTCTAGCTCTCTTGATACTAGACAGCCCTCTGAAAAAGACCTTACGGCTATACACAGGCCAAAAAGTATCCGGCTTTAAGGGTACTACAACAGACATCTTTTGAACATCCCGAGATGTGTCCCTTGTTTATTCTGTGGAATCCATGGGATACTCCTGAATTTCCACTTCTTTTGCTTGCTTTTAATACGTGCTTATAATGGGTAAATGTGCCTTACGCTAGGTCAAATCATTTCTCCATCTATCCCATAACAAGCTATTGTCAATTTCAGCAGCTTTCCAAAGACTCTAAAAAAACCCTTGGGATCTGAGATTTTACTTTTACTTCCTATTCCAGGAACTGGACTTAGGACCTTCTGCATGTGATGTTTCGCTGAGGGTCCATTCACACCATGCAATTATGGCACTATGATTTCACTTTAAAACTGCCATGGCTGCATGGAATTGCACTAGAGTCAGAAGCACTAGAGCTCTCTGGCTGAACCTTCTACGGTTGGCCCTTCACATTTGCTAGGGTTGGGGGCGTAGGATCCTTGCAAAAGTGGAAAAATAAATATCAAAATATGTGTGTTTGTTTGTGGGAAGGGAGCTGAGGCATGGTGGGGAGAACCGGCACCCAGAGTCCGAATCGGGTCAGGGAAAGGAGAGGGAAAGGAGGTTAATCAACATGGTGGCCCTATACTTCTTCTATCTCACCCATCTCTTTCCTTGAGTGGAGCATCAGGAGAAGGGTTATGGTGCTAAGAAATCAGGCTGTGAGCTCTCCTTAGCTGGCCAGGCAGTGGTTGGTGGTAGAGGAGAAACAGAAATGAGGTTTTAAAGGGGTACATGGCCTGATTGGAGCTGCCAAAAGGTAAGGTTCCCCCAGAAAAGAAGCGTTCTAAGGTGAGGGGTGGCAGGGGTTGAAGAAACTTGCAAATAATCAAATCTGTAAAAGCCAAACCTGCAAATGTAGAGGGCCAACTATAAAGATCCCCTTCCTAAATTGCATATCCTAGGATGGAACCATGACAATGAGAGTAGAATCATAGCGCTGTAACTGTGCAGAGTGAAAGGACCCTGAATTATGATCCCTCCCACTAATAAACGTTTAGAGAAGTGCAGAGGGCAGCTCAGATCATTGGAGGTATGCCGAACATGTCCAGGAAACTATCTTCTATGTGGTTAGGCCATTGACTCATCTAGTCCGCTACTGCCTGCTTTATATAGCAAGATTTCTATAAAACTCAAAGCTTCCCCAGCCCTATGGTGAAGACTGTTTCATGTGAAGTGCTCAGGACTGAGGCTGAGACTTGCCCAAGACCACCCGGTGGGTTTCCATGGCTGAGTGGGGATTTGAAACCTGGTCTCCAAAGTTGTAATCCAGTGCTCAAACCATCACACCATGCTTGCATACCCTTCAATGTGTCAAGATGAATACTTGGATGTGTGTAGCCAAGCAACATCTGAGCATGGTCAAGGTGCCAAAGGTTATTAAGGAGGAAGAACACACAAGCTATAATTGGATACGGCAGTTTGCATTTGCCTGAAACTTACGGGAAGGGCAAGACTTTCACCCCTCCTGTCGTCTCCTCCCTTTTGACTTAAACGTCAGTGGCTTTTGTACTTTGAACTTAGTTTGCAGCAATGGAAGTAAGCTGAGGATGAAGGGGGAAAGTGGTAGGACGAGAGAGAAACTGGGACATTTTAAAAGCAGCCGAGAAAGTGGGATGGTTAATAGGGACTGTTCCTGCCAAACAGTTGGAGGGTATGCAATGAGACAGAAATGATTACAGAAGTGATTCGATACCTGAACACCAGAGTTATACTCCAGGACTCAAACTGCTACACCACAATGACTCCTGCTTGTGTCTTACACGTGTGCAAATTCTCTTATGGAAGTGGTTGGACATTTTTGTCTGATGTGAAGCAGCCCCATTCAGTTCAAGGCTATGGAAATAAAATTGTGCGTTTTGGTGCCATTCTGCACACAGATGCATGCTGCATGTGGATGTCCAGTGCGCATAGATGTACTTGCTGTATTAAGTGCATGCACATTTGGTTGTGCATTTGGTGTCTTAGGCCAGCTGAACACCATGGCCATTCACAGAAATGTTGCCAAGGGTTGTGTGGCATAATTGCTGCCTAAGTCCACGTGTGGAGATTTATAGTGTGGAACCCCAAGGTAGAATCTTGGCCTGCAGTAATACAAGAACAATATGGCACAAATGTACTAGTGATCTGGGGGGAATTATCAGTACTCCCTATCAGATTGCTTGAGAAGTACAAGACTGGAGTTCTAACAAAGAACTCTTTCACTAGACTATCATCATCATCATCATCATCATCATCATCATCATCTTTTATTTGTATAGCACTATCAATGTACATGGTACTTTACAAGTAAAACAACCCCAAACAGCAAATCCTGCCAAAGGCATACAGCATAAAATATATGGGTATACACTCACATGAAGGGAAGGAAGGAATAATAAAACTATACCATACCACTGTAAAACTAATTATCCAGATAAAGTATAGCCCAGTAAACTATAAAGCATACTGACAAATAGGTGTAATCAAAATATACAAGATTATAAAACAATATTAAACTAACATTCCAAAAGCTTTGGAAAACAAAAAAGTTTTTTAAATTGAGATTTAAAATGAGGGAAGGAGCAGTCCCCAAATGTTAAGAGAGGCGATTCTAAGAGCGTGGAGCAGTGAGTGAAAAAGGACAAAGCCGAGTCAAGGAAGAGAAACCCTTGGTTGGGTGAGAAGCCTGGAGTTCCTAAAATGCAGATCTTGAGCTGGCTGGTAAAAAGACACGTGGGGCGGGGAGCACGGTTGTGTTGGGCTTTGAACATTAAAATGAGAAGCTTGTATTGACTCCCAGAAGGAATGGATAGCCAATGAAAAGATATCAAAAATGGGAGATCAAAAGATGTCCAGAGATATCAAAAGACTATATAATCCCACAGTTCCTCAGAATGGCTGTTAAAGTGGCATGAAACTGATATAACAGTATACTTTGGATGCATCCTGCCTGTTAAAGACCAACAGGCTTTATTTGTTAGAAGACCAGGTGGGCTGCCACAAGGTCTAGTGGTGCAGAGAGCCTGTATAATGTAGTGATTTGAATGTTAGATTAGAACTCTGGGAGACCAGGGTTTGAATTCAGATCAGCCATGAAAATCCATTGGGCGATCTTGAGCAAGTCTCAGTCTTCAGTCTCCTTCCTTGGAGGTTTTTAAGCAGAGGCTGGATGGCCATCTGTCGGGAGTGCTTTGAAGGTATCCCTGCATGGCAGGGGGTTGGACTGGATGGCCCCTGGGGTCTCTTCCAACTCTACATTTCTATGATTCTATGATTCAGAGGAAGGCTGGGTAAAGCCCTTCTGAACAAATCTTGCCCAGAAAACCCTAGAATAGGGCCAGTCTAATTCTGAGCCATCTTGAAAGCAAATAAAAACAACAGAAGCAGGTTGAGGTCCAAGAGAGTTTATGCCAATTTGTGCTTGTTACTCTTGAAGGTGTCACAGATCTTTGTTGTGTATCCCAATGAGCTACACTAGGGGTATTTTCCCCTGTTTTATTAAATAGGGAAGAGAATCATAGAATCATAGAGCTGGAAGAGCCCACAGGGGCCATCTAGTCCAACCCCCTGCTGTGCAGGGACCCACATCAAAGCAGTCCTGACAGGTGACCATCTTGCCTCTGCTTAAAAACCTCCAAAGAAGGAGACTCCACCACACTCCAGGGCAGCCTATTCCACTGCTGGACAGCTCTGACTGTCAGGAAGTTCTCCCTGAAGTTCAGGTGGAATCTCCTTTCCTGCAGCTTGAATCCATTGCTCCTTGTCCTGGTCTCTGGAGCGGCAGAAAACAAGCCCTCTCCCTCCTTTACATGGCATCCCTTCAAATATTTAAACATAGCTATCATGTCCCCTCATAACCTTCTCTTCTGCAGACTAAACATACCCAGCTCTATCCTCATAGGGCTTCATGGCTTCCAGGCCCCTCACCATTTTGGTCGCCCTCCTCTGGACCTGCTCCAGCCTGACCGTGTCCTTCTTGAATTGGGGTGCCCAGAACTGGACACAGTATTCAAGATGAGATCTAACCAAAGCAGAGTAGAGTGGTACCGGTACCTCCCTCGATCTAGACACCATACTCCTATTGATGCCGCCGAGAATTGCATTAGCTTTCTTGGCTGCCGCATCACACTGCTGACTCATGTTCAGCTTGTGGTCTATTAAGACTCCTAGATCCCTTTCGCATGTACTGCCATCCAGCTACGTGTCCCCCATCTTATATTTCTGTATTCCGTTTTTTCTGCCTAAGTGTAGGACCTTACACTTCTCTCTGTTGAATTTCATTTTGTTAACCTTGGCCCAGCTCTCCAATCTATCCAGGTCATTTTGAATTTTGATCCTGTCCTCTGGCGTGTTAGCAACCCTTCCCAATTTGGTGTCGTCTGCAAATTTGATGAGCATGCCCTCCGCCTGTTTTTTCCCTTAGGATAGAAGAATGCTTTTCTGGAAGAGATAGATGCAGTTTGGGAAGAAAGGGGTTGGGTGAGGTGAGGGGGAGTGTAATAGGGAGATTTCAGGATATTTAATCCTCATCTCCCCCCTTTTTTTCCTGCTGTGAAAGATGGGTGCCAGTTGTCTTATTTCTATTTGGTTGGGGCAGAGGATGGCTTTGTCTCTAGTTTGGCATCATCAATCTTGCAAAGCTGGGGAAGATCCCTTTTTGAGCTACAACTCCCAAAACCCCCAACTCCCAAAACTGGGGGTTAAAGTCTAAAAGGAAAAAAAAAAAGGATTTTTTTCGTGTTCTGTGGTCTCTTTGATCTACAGGTATGTTCACGGAAAACATTTTCACCCATACTCCAATTTTCTTCGCAAATTCCATAAACGTCAGTGCAAAGCAAATGGGAGCTGGAATCCAGCTACAGGAGTGAAGGTTGTTTACCGTACTTTCGGTTTTACTATCACCAGCCATATGTTTCAGTGTGTGTGTGCGCCTATGGCTTCAAGTTGCCTGTTGAGCTATGGCGACGGCATGAATTTCATGGGGTTTTCTGAGGCAAGGAACGCTTAGAGGTGGTTTTGATTGTTCCTTCCTCTGACATGTAGCCTACAGCACCTGGTGTTCATTGTGGCCACCTGTCCAAGTATTAGCCAGGGCTGACCCTGCTTAGCTTGCAAGGTTAGAGAGGATTTGGTCCCTTTTAGGGTACTTTGGATCCTAGCCAGATGTTTATCAAGGGCCAAAAAGTTCCAGAAAACCCTGGGTCTGTGTGAGAGATCAAGCCACCATGCAAAAATAAAATAAAGAATGACAAAACTAGACTAAACACAAATAGACCAGAATGGGAAGGGGAGATGATTAAACACAATAGAGCAGAATTGGGGAAGCCATGCCCTATGAGGAATGGCTTAGGAAGCTGGGGATGTTTAGTCTGCAGAAGACAAGGTTGAGAGGGGACATGATAGCCATGTTTAAATATTTGAAGGGATGTCATGTTGAGGAGGGAGCGGGCTTGTTTTCTACCGCTGCAGAGACCAGGACAAGGAGCAATGGATTCAAGCTGCAGGAAAGGAGATTCCACCTGAACCTCAGGAAGAACTTTCTGATGATCAGAGCTGTCCGGCAGTGGAATAAGCTGCTTTGGAGTCTTGTTCTTTGGAGGTTTTTAAGCAGAGGCTGGATGGCCATCTGTTGGGAGTGCTTTGATGTGTGTTCCTGCATGGCAGGAGGTTGGACTGGATGGCCCCTGGGGTCTCTTCCGACTCTAGGATTCTACAGATCTGTGATTGGACAGTTAACCTAGCACTGGCTGATCCCTCTCCCTGTCGCTCCATACCAAAATGACAGTCTGTTCTGCAGGTGAATTCTAGTGGGTTTTTTTATTCTAAGAGAAAACAGAAGTAACTGACTGGGGTACTGGTCAGAGTGTTGGATGAAGACTCCAGAGGCTCTACCTTCAAATCCAATTCAGCCACAAAGCCCACTGGGTGACTTTGGCTCAGTCTCTGCCTCTCAGACTGCTAGCCTACCTTGCAGGATTGTTGTGAGAAAGCAAAAAATAGAGGAAGATCCATGTGTATGCTTCCTTGAGTTTTCTTGGAGGAAAAGTTTTGTTGATTAGATAAAATACTTATAGCAGAGGGGCGTGGGCATGTTATGAACCTTGGTCTTGAACACACACAGAAGGCAGGGAATTGTATGCTTAATGATCCTGCCCCACCCTTAGCACGTCCTCGGCCTAACTTGTGAAATAGCCCTGGAACATAGGGGTGGGTAGACCTGGGGAAGGTTTTTTTAAAACCCCTTTTGTAGTTCCTGATTTGGTTCTGCTGGAGACTTCTCTCTTGCACTCAGCTGTTGGATTATAGGATTATTTTATCTTATTGCGTATTGTTTCTTTTTATTTATAGCACTTTATCTGTAATGGCCTTGTTGCATTTTTGTAACCCAGGGAATGCTAACAAACAACTGAAACACTGGGTATAAATGTCAGAAATAAATATAAATTATAGGGCAGGGACCTTGGAGGCATAAAGGATGTGGTCTTCTAACAGATGATGTGTCAGCTATTAAAGTCTATGAACTGATTTTACACCTGATCTTTGCCAAGAGCTTGAGAAGGGAGATAGGTTGCAAAGGCAGAAATCGCTCCTGGGTTGCAAAGTTTCAGAGGTCAGAGAAGAAATAGTCTTTTGGACTATTCAGCTCCCAGAATCCTTCAGCCATGGTAGCTGTGGGTTTCTGGGTGTTGCAGGATTCAAAGAAAGAGGCAAAAAGAGGCAAAGAGAAGAGAGAGGGAAAAAGCCCGCTCCGTGCGCTGTCCATGTTCCAGACGGTAGTTCTCAGCAGCCAAGATCATATTTGAAGTTGGCGGAGCGTAAAGTTCCACCAGCGTACTTACGTAGAGGTCTGGGCGCCAGGAAGGCGTGGTGAAGGCGCCAGCTGAACAGCAAAGGAAGGCAGGTTTCCTGGCCAATCGGCATCCGTTTGGGTTGGGGCAGAGCTGCACCCAGGCGCCGTCTGGCAAAACCATTGCGTAAGGAGATACTGAATGCCTCCTTATGCAACATTGGACAAAGCAAGTATGATAGCAGAGCCCCATCCTGGTAAGCTAGTGTAAAACCACAAGAGGATTCTAGCTGGCAGCTGCGTAGGCTCCTGGTCCTTAGTTCTTCCATGGGATTTGGAGAAAGGTGCAAGCAGGGATGTTTGGGTGGGAATATTTGCTCCAGTTGCATGAGTGTTAACAGCAGTTCCGGTAGCGCTCCAAAGTGGGGTCTTAGAATCACAGAATCCCACAAGGGCCCCTGCTATGATAAAATACACAATTAAAACATTGCCTATTGATGGCAATCCAGCCTTTGTTTAAAAACCTCCAAAGAAGGAGACTCCACCACACTCCTGTTACCCTGACTTGTGGGGGTCCCTGGGGGATACCTAGATTTGCTCCAAAAATGCTAAGGTTGGGGAAATGAGCGGAGCACTGCTTAGCAAAGCAGAGGGCAGGACAACGCAGCGAGATCTTGGACCCTATGTCTACGGAGTCAGACCACACGAGAGCCAGACCAAATGTCCAATCGCCAGTACTTTATTTAGCAGAATTGGCAAAACATCCACACACATACACACAACGAAGCAGTCACTCACACAAGTGCACAAGGACTAATGAGTTGGAAGGATATGAAGATCAGGAAAAGAGGAGGGAAAGAGACGGTTTATACTGCACCTGATCCTGCAGTCATCGGCTCGGGAAAAAGCAAGGCGAAGGTGGCTCAGCGGAGGAAGAGTGCTGAGGGGAGCTCTCGACTAGCAGACTGCAGGGGTGCTAGTCAAGTGTGGGAGTTCTCTGAAGAGGGTCCCAAAAGGGGACTCAATTATAGGGCAAAATATGCCTGGGGGGCCGACACTTTCCTGGAAAAGGACAATGGCCGAATCATGCAAATAGACTTCGTTTTTGTATTTCTCGCTGTTGCAATCGTTAGTCTCATCCAGAGGACGCTTAGTCCTCTCAAGGTGTCGTTGTTGTTGATGGCCCACTGTGTGTGTATACATGCCTTTCGAAGTTTCCCTCTTGGAGACGTGACTGGGGGATCGTTGGTCTGACTTCGCTAGTTGTGCTTTAGTTTTAGACCCGGATGTCTACATTCCTGTCCGGTGAACGTCTGGTTTAATAACTTCAGGTATTAAATATTATGCTCCCCTGGGACTGGGTCTGCCAGCCGGGGTTACGCTCGAAGGCAGTGGATTCCACTGTCATGCTGCTCTTACCTTCAGGAAGTTCTTCCTAATGTCTGGGTGGAATCTCTTTTCCCGTAGTTTGACTCCACTTCTCTGTGTCCTAAGCCATTTCTGCACTAGGCTGTTATAGCGCTATGATTCCACTTTCAACATCCTATGGAATCCTGGGGTTTGCAGTTTCGGGAGGGGCCGCCCGCCCCTCCCGAAACTGCAAACCCCAGGATTCCATAGGATGTTGAAAGTGGAATCATAGCGCTATAACAGCCTAGTGTGAAAATGGCCCTAGTCTTAGCTTAACGTATGGTAGGGAGAAAAGGAAAAACATTCATTTTCAGGCTGTGCCTTGTCTCATGGGCTGGTTCCTGATGCCTCTAGCTTCAATGAAAGGCACAGCTCCAAAACCAGCTCAAAAAATTGGCAGTCTCAATGCAAAGGCTTGTACTTCCTAATTAAGTATCTTTGCTACCTAGAATGCAGGTGAGACAGCTGGAATAGGCCATTCCTTCTATGTCAGAGTTGTGGTGCATGTGCTCCAGATGCTGAAACAGGAATCCAAGGTGCCCCTCCCTATACTCAAAACAGACTCAGCACCTTGGAAGTCTGGAATAAAACCCAGAGTAGATTTACCAAACCATGGACAGGAAAGTTTCTGGCTGCCCTGCTGTGGATGCTTTTGCAGGGGATAGTGAGTGGGCAGAAGATATGGGGGGTGGACTTAAGCTTACCGCAAAGGCAGCTTGTTGTTGCGGTTGTGTGCCTTCAAGTTGTTTCTGGCTTACGGCGACTCTAAGACAAACCTATCACAGGGTTTTCTGGGGCTGAGAGTATGTAACATGGCCAAGATCGGTTTCCATGGCCAAACAGGGAATTGAACCCTGGTCTCCAGGCTGGTAGTCCAATGCTCAAACCACTACATCATGCTGTCTCTCTCACAGGCATTTACTCCTCCCTTTCTTGGGCCCTTTCTGCACTCTACCTTTTCATGAAGTGGGGATCCCAGCAGCAGCTGTGCTGGGAGGAGAGCACAACGGGGGCACTCCTTTCCACACCGGCTGGCTCCCTATGGAAGAGAGCACAATGGCCATGCTTCTTCCGCAGTGCAGCGCAGCTGAGTACTTTCCCAGGCTGTGGTGGGGCAGGAAGCCTAGCCATTGTGCTTCTGGGGCTTCCGCAGACCAGGTAAGTGTGCGATGGTGGTGCGATCGCCAGTGATGTGGACTCGAATCAATTGACTCGAACTCAAGTCAGACTTAAGTCACTTCGGTGACTCGACTCGGACTTCACTTGACCCGGCAAAAATTACCCACTGACTTGACTTGACTTGAGACTTGCGTATTTTCAGTGACTGACTTGCTGCACTTGGTTCGGTAACGTAACACATTCATCCAGGAACCTTACAACTTACTGGTCACATGACCATCTGTGTCAAGCCCAAAGTGTGGACTCGTTTCTCAGAGGGAACAGCAAATGAGCTAGGCAATGAGCTTGAGGTGGGCTTGAGGTCTGCTCAGCAGCCTGTCCCCTCTACATAGAGGAGGAGCTTTCTGAAACTTCCTAAGGGCAGAAGGCAAGACTTGTGCCCAGAGCGCAGGCTCCGTATCTCAGAGAGGAACAGAAAATGTGTTAGGCAACGGCCTTGAGGAGGAAGGATCCTTCCTTCTAAAGCTCTTGAAGCTTCAGTCATGGGGAATAAGAAGGATCCTATTCCCCACTTCTTCCTTTGCAAATGGGAAGTAAGAAGGATCCTATTTCCCACTTCTGAAGCTACAGATGGCAACATCACAAAAGTGGAGGGCCAACTCTACTTAAATTGTTAAAACTGATTTTATTCAACTCTGTCTGGAAATTTTGGAATACAGGTTGAGGTATAAAGTTGCCTGCCAGACTTGAGACTTGACTCGAGACTTGACTTGAAAGTATCTTGCCAGGATTTGAGACTCGACTTGAGACTTGAAGGTAGAGACTTGAGACTTGACTTGAGACTTGGAGTAAAAGACTTCAATACGTTACTGGTGATCGCAGGTCATTGACAGGGAAAACCTACCAATGATTTAACCTGTGATCATGCTGACCAGGGAAGGGAGAAGGACGGGACTGCAGTGACGTTGTGCAGAAGTGTTGTCGTGGTCCCGTCCTTCACCCGTCCCCATGGCGGGCTGGGAGGGTGCTGCAGAAAGGACCTCTGTCCTACTTCCTTGCAACTGGCCTCCTCCCAGTCTCCGAAGAAGTGGAGAGAAGGCCTCTGTGAGCATTTGCAGGAGATAATTGGTTGGCAGGGGGAGGATCAAGCACTCCCAGTGCCATATCAGTTTGTCCGCGCAATCGATTATCTCTTTCAACTAACTTCGGGGCTTTCTGTCTCATGTCTGCAGCATTATCGAACCGGGGCACGCTCGTGCTGGAAGCTGCCATGAAGAGTGCCCTGCTGGCCCTTGAGGGGGTGCTGTCGGAGCATTCCCGCAGGCTGCGGGAGTGTGAGGAGTGTGTGCTTTGCCTCTTTGAAGACTGTGGCAATAGGACCCAGGAATGCACCTGTAAGTTTTCATCCCCACCTAAGGTTTAACATAGGGGTGCTGAAGGTACTGCTGCCCATGGGTGATGGGTGCCCCATTCCTTTTTTTTTTTTCCCTTGCGGTCCCCAAGGCCCTCAGAACATTCTGGAGTCTTATATATATATATATTGCCTAAATTGCTGCCAGGTGGTTTGAACTGACTGGCTTCATGTGGCCCCCAAACTCTCAGCAAATGGACAATTTATGGCCAAAATTAAAGCCAGGAGTTGCATCACATCATTTCCAGGTCACAGGAAAGTTTTGTTGTCAGACTTTTTGGGGAGGGTGTAGAATGAAAATTGGCCCCCAGGCTAATACAGTTCCCTACTCAAAGTTTCACCAGGGCACTTAGAATCATAGATATCATAGAATCTGAGAGTTGGAAGAGACCGCAAAGGCCATCCAGTTCAACCCCCTTCTGCCATGCGGGAAAACACCAGCCATTTCCGCACTAGACTGTTATAGCACTATGATTCCACTTTCAACATCCTATGGAATCCTGGAGTTTGCAGTTTAGGGAGGGGCCGGCTGGCCCCTCCCTAAACTGCAAACTCCAGGATTCCATAGGATGTTGGAAGTGGAATACTAGCGCTATAACAGTCTAGTGCGGAAATGGCCCACCGTCAAAGCAGTTCTGACAGATGGCTATCCAGCCTCTGTTTAAAACTTCCAAAGAAGGAGACTCCACCACACTCCCAGGCAGTATATTCCACTGTCTTGCCATCAGGGCGTTCTTCCTAATGTTGAGGTAGAATCTTTTTTTCTTGTCATTTGAATCCATTGCTCTGTGTCCTAGTCTCTGGAACAGCAGAAAACAAGTTGTATGGAGGCATTTGGGACACTCCACATAATCTAAACTTCAGCTCCTGGAATCCCTTGCCCTTGGCCATACTGGCTGGGGTATCTGGGAGCTGATATCCAGAAACATCTGAACGAATCCCTGAGTGACACCATTTTGATTTCCATTGGCTCTGTAAAGGGGTAAAAGACTTTCAAAAAAGCAAAGGAGGTAGCATCCTAGCCACTTCTTGATCATCAAATGTACTGTTACTATAATGGCATGGCAAACCCCAGACCTTGGGGCATAAATCTAGCCCTTCTGGGGCCTCCGCAGATGGTCGTGTCCCCTCCCTGTGACACTGTGGTCAAGTTTGTCGTGCTCCTACCCTGTGACACTGCGGTCAAGTTTTGTATGTTTTTTCCCCATTCTAAAAGGTTATCATACCTCTCCTGAAGCTTATTTAGCTGTGGTAAGAGAGCTTTCAGTTAAAATGTGGTGGAATTTTGGATCTCATCCAGTTAGTTGTGAGTTCATCTGCTACTGGAATGTGGCTCCTAGGAATTTTTCTGAGGGCCCTTAAACATTTATGGCACTATGACTCCACTTTAACCTGGGAATCCTGGGATTTCCAGATTGTTGTTGTAGTATGGTTTCACAGGCACTTACCACATGTGTTGCTCCCAGTCCACGATGCATATTATTGCATGATGTTGTCGCTAACCAGGTGCTGTCGTGTCCCCATCCATTGTAGACGTGCCCTATACCACTACCGGAAAAAAATTGGTAATGGTCCCCTTTCCTGCCACAATCCCATTGGCTGCAGGTGTGCAGTAAGGGCCAAAGGACTTGATAGCACCTCCTTCCAGAGTACAGTGCAGGAAGTGGCAAGGAAACTGTTGGGGAATTGAGAGATTTTTAGTAATAAGTCTCCCAATCAGCAAAGTATTCTGTAATGCACAGACAGAAGCTGAATAAATCACCAGTCCCACTTCATCATCTCCATCCCAGACATACTTAATCTAGCTCACAATAAACACAAACAGTTTGGGTAAAACTATGAAAAGTTTACTCACAAAAACTTGTGCATAGTCTACACAGGTTCAATTCTTGAAGAAAGTAAGACGAAATTAAGCTCTCACCTGCTTACAGGGAGGCATGCTTGCCAGAGGATTGGAGACCACATGCTTGCAGGGAAGCTGAAGAACAAAAAAGGGAAGAGGAAGAGAACGTGCAAGGGGAAGTGGGTGTTGACCAAACAACAAGAAGTTTACGCTATGCCTACAATACATATGCAAACTAACCGGCCAGTTAAGCATGCAAAGGTTACCACTCCCAACAGAAACGGACTTGCCATTCATGCTGTACTGCAGAAGGAAAAAGAATGTCCCTAATCCTACCCATCTGCAGGCAGCTGACTGGGTGTGGTGGGGAGCGTTCAGGTCCTGATCCCATCCTGGCAATGGCACTGCTGGCATCCTGGTGGGTCAACGCAGTATTGTGTTATGGTGCCAAAAGGGCCATCGTTTCCAGCTTACAATGATGGTAAGGCAACTCTTTCATAAGGTTTTCCTGCCAAGATTTGTCCATAGGCAGTTTGCCTTTGCCTTCCTCTGAGACTGAAGGCCTTTCTGCACTACACTGTTGTAGTGCTATTATTCCACTTTCAACATCCTGTGGAATTCTGGGGTTTGTAGTTTGGGAAGAGGCATTTAGAATTCTCAGCCAGAGAGCTCTTTGGTCTCAGTAAACTACAAACCCCAGAATTCCATAGGATATTGAAAGTAGAATAATAGCACTATAACGGTGTAGTACGGAGAAGCTCTGAGAGAGCATGACCTGTTTAGAGAGCTCTAGTGCCTGACCAGGCTACAAATCCTAGGATTCCACCAGGTTCAGTCATGACGGCTAATGTGAAATCATAGCACTATAACTCTTTAGTATAAAAAGGCCCTGAAACTGAATGCAGCTTTTGGGCTGAGAGAGGTTTCCCACCTTCGGCATCCAACATGGAGTGAGATGTGTGATGGGGTCCAGAGTTTGGAAAGATGTAATTTTTTTTCCTCCTTAGGATAACCTCGGGGGCTGTGGCCCGTTCTGAGATGGGGCTCCTTAAGTCTCTTTCCTGCTTCTTTTCTTCCTAGCCTTGAAGGGGTCGTTAGACTCTCCGCCCAGCTGTGAAACTGTCCTACGAGCCCAGGCAACCCCGGAACAGCCTGCCAGGAACTGGGCGCTCAGCAAAGCTTGCGCTCCCTACCGGCACTTATGCGCGGGCCAAGAACCGGAGCCTGACGGCTGCCTTCGCCTCATGGCCAGCCACTGCCAGCTCCGTCTGCAGGAATGCCGTGAGTGAGGGGGATGCCCTGGGGGGAAGCTGAGGGGGGAGCTGTTGCTTGAAACGGCGTTTCTCAAGCTACGTGGAGTGACAGACCGGCAGTCGTTCCCCTCACCCCTTTTGCCGGACACTAGTAACCCATTTGGGCCTATCTGCTACGTAAAAGTCAAAAGTTTGTTCGTCTGTGTCGGGAGAAGACCTTGTGTGATTGGCTGCCTGTGAAGATTCTACGGAATCCTGGGGTTTGCAGCTTAGGGAGGGGCCTTTAGAATTCTTGGCCAGAGAGCTCTTGGGCCTCAGGCTGGTTGCTGTGGAGACGAGGCCTAGCAGCAAGGAGGAGGAGAGCAGTGTATTCCCTCAGGAACCCCACCTCTGCATGTTAATAACGCTGAATACAGATTAGATTGGGGAATATGGGGAAAAGTTACAGGTACTGGGCAAAACAGTTTGGGGAATTAGAGAGTCACGATCTCAAATCTTTCTAACAAGTGAGAAAATAAAATCCCAGGCAACACCGGGTAAATATGCTAGTTGGCTATAACTGCTTGCTCGCTCTTTCTTTCTTGCTTTCTTTCTTGCTTTCTTTCTTGCTTGCTTGCTTGCTTTCTTTCTTTCTTTCTTTCTTTCTCTCTCTCTCTCTCTCTCTGTCTCTCTCTCTCTTTCTTTCTTTCCCTGAGGCCCATTTATACTATAGTATTGTAGTATTGTACAATACTACAGTATTGTAGCAGAGAGAATTCTAAGCACTTCAGGAAACTACAAATCCCAGGATTCCATAGGACCTCCATCGATTCCATAGAATGCAGCCATGGCAGTTAAAATAGTTATCAAACCACTACCGTGTTACAGTGTGAATACACTGTTAGGCCATTTCCTCACTAGCCGACAGGCCCCTCCCTAAACTGCAAACCACAGGATTCCATCGGACGTTGAAAGTGGAATAATAGCACTATAACAGGATAGTGCGGAAATGGCCTTAGTCAGTACCCAGGCCTTCTTTCACACCTCTGGGGTCTGTTAATTTATACCGGTCCCCTTTGCTGTGCCTGCCCTGCCACTAAGCAGAGTAAGGAAATTTATTCTGAACACTCTTGACATGCCCTCCAACCGTTCCAATTTGTCAGTGACGGTATAGATTAATTCTAGGTCATCCCACTTTTTCAGCTGTTTTTAAAATGTCCCAGTTTCTCTGTCTCCTCCCACTTTCTCCCTTTGCCCTCAGCAGACTTCCATTGCTTCAAATGGGACTGATAATTCCCTCCTTGATCACTAGTACATTTGTGCCATATTGTTCTTATATTACTGCAGGCCAAGATTCTACTTTGGGGTTCCACAGTATAAATCTGCACAACTTATGCAGCAATTACGGCACACAACCCTTGGCAACATTCCTGTCAATGGCCATGGTGTACAACTGGGTCAAGACACCAAAGGCACAACCAAATGTGCATGCGCTTCATGCACCAATGTACATCTGTGCACACTGGACATCCACATGCAACATGCATCCGTGTGCACAATGGCATCCAAATGCACATTTCTGTTTCCGCAACCTTGAACTGAATGTGGCTGATTCACATCCGACAAAAGTGTCCAATAACTTCCATAAGAGACACCAGCAGGAGTCATTGTGGTATAGCGGTTTGAGTGCAAGACTGTGATTCTGGAGACCAGGGTTTGGATCACTTCTGTGATCAGTTCTGTCTCATTGCATACCCTCCAACTGTCCCAGTTTGGCAAGAACAGTCTCTATTAACCCCCTGCCATCCCACTTTTTCAGCTGCTTTTAAAATGTCCCACTTTCTCTCTCCCTTTCCCATCAGCTAACTTCCTTTGCTGCAAATTGAGTTCAAAGTGCAAAGGTAGCTTGCACTCCATTAATTCAGCAGACGGAAGAGGAGAGAAGGAAGTGGAATCCTGTCCTTCCCAGTTGGTTCAGGCAAAAGCAAACTATTGATCGTCTCTTGGCTAGCCTGTTCTTCCTCATCGATACCTTTTGCCATTTTGACCACCCTGATGTTGCTTAGCCACACGTGTCCAGGTTTCCATCTGTAAAATGTTGGAGACTATGGCCATTTCCGCACTAGCCAGCTGTAGTGCTATTATTCCACTTTCAGCATCCTATGGAATCCTGCGGTTGCAAATCCCAGGATTCCATTGGATGTCGAAAGTGGAATAATAGCACTATAGCTGTCTAGTGCGGAAGGCTAATACCTGTTAAAAACAAACCAATAACCAATACAATCAGTTAGTTTAAGGATTAGTTATTGTCGTTGTCTCCACTGGAGGGAACGTCGGGGTGCGTGTGTCTTTTTGAACCATCCCTGAGCCAAGGTATTTTCTGCTTGGCTTTCCTGCGAGCTGGGCCTGCCTGTGGTGAAGGGCTCTTCCTCCCTCATTGCCTCTCCCTTCTGTTCCTACAGGGCTAGAGAGCGACATGGACTACTTGAACATTGTTGCGGATCAGTCCCTTCCAGGTGAGAGCGCAGCCCTTCGGGTGGCCACGGGGAACTCACACACCTCCGGAGGCAGAATTAAACAACGCCTGCAGGCAGGCGAGCGGGATAACCAACCCCCGGAGGGCCCGGCTGAGTTAATCCACGGCCGTGGGGATGCTGCTTCGTGTGCATCGCCGTTTCTCGATCCCCTTTGACGGCCCCAGCGCCGCGGGGGTCCGGCCAGGCCCTGTGCCCCGGCATCTCTTTCCTGCTGTTTCCCGCCAGGGGAAAGGTCGGCGTTGGGCGCTGACGGGGCCGCTGGACTGAGCGCGGTTCTCCGGGGACAAAACACTCACCTTGTTAATTGGGATTAAGCTTGACAGCTACATGAGCACAGGACGATGACGGCTGCCTTAGCCCCTTCCACCTCCCCGAGAAGGAGCCACTCTCCGTGCTCTCCCCCTACCTCCTGCCTCTGAGAAGGACATGCAACCCTTAGGAGAAAAGTGAGACCACACTGCTTCTCATCCCACTCCTCACGGGTTCAACTCTCCAGGCTGAACCCTGGCAACAGGCAAGATCATAGAATCATATTGTTGGAAGAGACCATAAGGGCTATCCAGTCTAACCCCTGCCATGAAGGAATACACAATCAGAGCTCTCCTGACAGATGGCCATCCAGCCTCTGTTTAAAAACCTCCAAAGAAGGAGATTCCACCACACTTAGACGCCCCATGTCCTAGTCTCTGAAGCAGTAGAAAACAAGCTTGCCCCATCTTCCATTTGAAATCTGCCTGCTGCAATAATGCCTTACCATCTAGCAATTAAAGCTATTAACCAGCTACTTTTTAACTGAGTACGTTACTAAAGCCTTAGAATCGGACAGATATATGGACAGATGTAAGAGAGAACATCGAGCCCAATACCCTGCCATGCAGGAATACACGATCAAAGCACTCCTGATAGATGGGCATCTCACCTCTGTCGAAAAACTTCCAAAGTGCAACCACACTCCTAGGTGGCAGCATATTCCACTGTCAAACTGTTCTTAGTTTCATGAATGTTTCGTTAATGTTTAGGTGGAATCTTTTTTCCTGTTGTTTGAAGCCATTGCTCCATGTCCTAGTCTCTGGAGCAGCAGAAAACAAGCTGGTTCCATCTTCCATTTGAAATCTTGCCTTCTATGATAATGTCTAACTATCAAGCAGTTAAAGCTATTAACCGGCTCCTTTTTAATTGGGTACATTTAGAACCATGTGCATGTTACTAAAGCATCAAAAATAGGGTATTTTTGAGCTACGGATGGATGTAAGAGATAACTTGCCATTTTGTAAACAAAGAATGATGGACCCCATTGCCAGTCCTGCCATAGTAACTTCTTTTCCTCTAACCTGTTTCTTTTTGCTTGCTTCGCCAGGCTTGTGTGGACACCGTGGGGTTCCCGCCCCCAACGCAACGGTGGCAAAGGGGAAGATCGTTGGGGGCAACAGATCCTGGCCGGGGGCATGGCCGTGGCTGGTGTCCGTTTGGCTCAATGGAGAACTGATGTGTGGAGGGGTGCTGGTGGGCAATGCCTGGGTCCTCACAGCTGCCCACTGCTTCACTGGGTAAGGCAGGGAGTCTGGATACAGAACAGACCTAGTCTGCTTGAGTCCTCCCCCTCCCTTCTCTTCCCAACTTCTAGAGACCCCAAACCCACTTTCCTAGCCCAGGAATGGTCTCTGCTGCCGCCTGGTGGGAAGCGGGTGAATCCTGGTGGAAAGATGGGATCCAGGCAAAATCATAGAGTTAGAAAGGGCCTCCTGAGCCATCGAGTCCAACCCACTGCTCAATGGAGGATCTCCAGAGAAAGCATTCCTACCAGGTAGCTGTCCGGCTTCCTTTTAAAAAATATTTTTATTAAAGCATACTAACTATATTAAACAACATGCAAAGGATGGTAAGACGTACATACAAGACATACATACTACCAAACTAAACCAAATTAAAAAGAGGCATGTATCCACACACACACACACACACACACACACACACACACACGACTGCCAACTTAGACTCCCAACTTAGAGCTGTTGGTTCTAAGATAACCTGCAAAATATATTTCTCCAGCCTCTTTTGAAGATGCTCAGAGAAGAAGACCCCACCAACTCTCTAGGCAATAGGTTTCATGGCAGAACTGCTCTTAAAGTTCCTTCTAAAGTGGTGGAATCTCCTTCTTGTACGGTGGAGTCTCCTTCTTTTGGAGGTTTTTGAACAGAAGTTGGACCGCCGTCTGCTGGGAATGCTTTGATTGTGTCTTCCTTCGTGGCAGAAAAGGGCTGGACTTGTAGTCTCTTCCAGCTTTACAATACTATGGCCATTTCCGCGCTAGCCTGTTATAGCGCGCTGATTCCACTTTCAACATCCTCTGGAATCCTGGGGTTTGCAGTTTCGGGAGGGGCCAGTCGGCCCCTCCCGAAACTGCAAACCCCAGGATTCCAGAGGATGTTGAAAGTGGAATCAGCGCGCTATAACAGGCTAGTGCGGAAGTGGCCTGTGATTCTAATGTTCAATCAAAATCTACCACCCTGTAACTTCAAACCATTAGACACGGTTCTATTCTCTGGGGGGACAAAGAGCAGGGCTGCCCCCTGCTCTCTGTGGCAGCCCTTGAGGTATGATAAAGAATAGGCTCCTCCATCTTCTCTTCACTGAGCTGAACACGTCCCAGTCCTTCAACCTCTCCTCATGTGTCTTGTTCTCCATACCTCTCATCAACCTTGCTGATAAGAGGAGAAGATGCGG
This sequence comes from Cyclura pinguis, assembly GCA_030412105.1. Classification (NCBI taxonomy): domain Eukaryota; kingdom Metazoa; phylum Chordata; class Lepidosauria; order Squamata; family Iguanidae; genus Cyclura; species Cyclura pinguis. The sequence goes on from CM059601.1 coordinate 7,418,835, forward strand.
TGAGAAGCGGATCTGCCTGATCCCTGATGGCAAGGCAGCAACCAGGCCCGTATCTGTTCAGCCAACAGCAGGCTGATGCTGAAGCGGACAAGCAGATCGGCGGCTGGGGAGAGGCCATGGTGAAGAAGGCTGAATACCAACTCAGGGGCGTGCTGTTGTGATAAGCTCTGTACTGTTGGCACTCACACCAATGACGGTCCCCACAGCTACCAAACCGAGCCAGAAATGCAGGTAGCTCGGCACACTCACGTCAGCTAAACAGTTCCAGCCGTTTTCGTCTGCGCTTGGAACAAGTGTGTTGTCAATTTTATGAGTCTCGACTGCCGGTTCAAGACCAGGCTACCCCCCACAGGCTTTGCATTACAAGAGGGGTGTAACAGATCCCCTTGCCGAAAAAGAGAAGGAAGCTGACACAGAGATAGGGAATAGATTTCAAAGAGACAGGAACAGGTGGAATAGAGAGACAGGTGAGTCAGACAGAGAAAAGGACTGACTACAGTTTTCGGGATCTATAAATGATTGGGTAGTTCAAGGGTCTGGGTTAATAAAGGTTTTAAAGCTGATGCATTTTACATACATTTTTCTGTAAGATACGCATGCACATAATTGATATAGCAAATTGTAACTTGTCCCCAGTGATAACTTTTGTTTTTATGTATTGTCCCTTTTCTTTCTTTTATCTTTTATCAGCCCCTGAAGAAGGCCGTTAAATAGGACCAGACCAAAATGCATTGGATTAACTAGAAGACTCAAAGTTGTGCTTTTCAACACCGTGAGATGTTGGCCATTTTTGCACTACAGTGTTGTTGTGCTGTTATTCCACTTTCAACATCCTGTGGAATTCTGGGGTTTGTAGTTTCCTGAGGCCAAAGAACTCTGGCTGAGAATTTTAAATGCTCCCCCTAAACGGCAAACCCCAGGATTCCATGGCATGTTGAAAGTGGAATAATAGCACCATAACTGGGTAGTGCGGAAATGGCCGTTGTCTCTTCTCTACGTTGCTGATCTACAGACTAGCACTTTCAGTAGTGGTCCTACAAAAAAGAAGTTTTCTCCCTCTGGGGCACAGAATAGGTCCAGTTTTTAGCCTTCCCCTCTCTTTCCCTCCACAGAAGCAGAAACGAGTTGGCCTGGTCTGTGGTTCTGGGCGATTACGACTTGACGAAGTTGGACGAAGGTGAGAGGATTGTGCCGGTTAGTCGTATCCTTTCGCATCCAAAGGTGAGCCACCGATGCCCTCGCTTTCCCTTACCCTGTGTGCTGAAACCCACCTGCCCCATCCCTTCCCACTCCCCATCGCTCGTGTCTTCCTGCGTCTCCTTCCATAGTTCAACCCCAAGACTTTCCACAACGATGTGGCCCTCCTGGAACTGAGCGGCCCCGTGACCGCCTCGGCCTGGGTGACCCCGGTGTGCCTGCCTGAGCATCGTGCAGAGCTGGGCTCGGGGACGCTCTGCTACATCGTAGGCTGGGGCTCCCTCTATGAAGGTAAGGGCGACCATTTCGGGGTGCAGGTGGTGAGGGAAGGGGTACTGACTTCCTTTCGTGCATTGACTTGCCACCCTTCCTTCCTTTAAGGAGCTATGCATGGACTCCTCCGCTCCTGTTCATTTTTTAAAAATATTTTTACTAAACACATAGAAATTGAAATATATAAACCAGCAAATAAGGGTATACAAAACAACACTGAGATATAGAAAAGAAAAACACACATTCAAAACTACCCAAAAGGAAGACTAAACTAAACTACACTAAACTACTAAAAGTACACAACATGACAGAGATTAAGACTGGTTTGACTTCTGATCTCTCAGTTGATGGTTACAAGCTAAAATACTGATAAACTTCCCCTAAGTTAAAGCTAAAAGTTCCCCTAAATTAAAGCTAAAATATTGGTAAACTTCCCTTAAATTCCTAACAAATATGATAGTGTAACAACATGATAAGCAAAACTACTGTAAAACTAATATAGTTAATTTTATATAATTAGTCTGTATTAATAAAACTAATATAAAAATGATGAAGGGTTAAATTATAGAAGGTGTTTGCTTGAGTAGAAAAACAGAGAGAAATAAGTCGGACAGCTGCGCTTCCTATCTTATCAAAGGTTTAGGTATGTGGACTTGGCTATGCTTGGAATAAAGGGAGTTTGGGAGCCAATGCAACCAAGGGCGAATACTCCCTGTACTGAGATGCTTCATTTTGAAACTGTAATCTTGAACTATTATAATTTGTACGCTTTTCTTACATAGTAATCATTTCCTGTATTTGTTGTTTAGAAAGTATAAAAGATATGCTGGAACCAAAAACGGGGCTCTCTCAGTCTTTTTGGAAGTTAATTCCACTGAGATCCCTGCGCAGTAAAATAAACTCCTGTTTTCTGAAACCGCTGGTCTCAATTCTCTGGGTGCCCACAACAAAAATACTTCTGTTAAAAATACTTCTGTTAAACTTCTGTTCTGTTCTATAATCACATGCTAAATTTCCAAAAACATCCCCAGTATCATGACTGTGTCGCAATCCTTTCAAAAATTGCTCATCAATCTGTCTTTCAACATCTCAGGTGAAAGTTTTATCCTTGCAACAACCCTGGGAGGTAGGCAGTGGTGGCTCTCATGTCAGTGGGGGCAGTGAGTCCATTCCAGGTTTTAGTCTGAACTTTAATGTTTGGACCAAAACCTGGAATGGATGCACCATCCCATTGATTTGGAAGCTACCAACTGCCACTGAAAGTGGGTCAGGGACAGTGAATGGTTCTGCTTGGCCTCTTTAATTTCCCACAGTGCTCCAAATGTAGCCTCATTCCAGTGGGCCAGAGCCGGAAAGTAATTTGTTACAAGTAAAAAGTAACTAGTCACGAGTAACCTGTATTGGCTTACTTTTTTTTCTTTCTGATAACAAAGATGGAAACAAATCACAGTTTAGGGATAATATCAGAAGTGGGGACAATGTTTGGTATAACTTTTGTGGGAATTGTGTGTGTAGCCCACAGGTCAAACACAGCTCCTGGGAGCCCTACTCCCTGAGACCCATGTTCCAGGTAGAAACATTAAAAAAATGTAAAGTAATGTAAAATTTATTACAGTCAAAGGACAACAGAAAATTCCAAAAAGGATGATTCTCACCTTCAGAGGCTTCCTTCTCCTTTCAAATGATCTTCTCTCCCTTCACCCCACCTTGTTTTGGCCACAAGTAGCATTGTAACGAAACTGGATATGACCCTCCAGTCACTTCCAGTTTGTAAAAATTAGGTGGATGTGACCAGCAGGCTCTGTGTGTGTGTGTGTGTGTGTGCATGCATGTGCATGAATTATGGGGAGAAATTAGGTGCATTCAATCTGTGGACTTTCCACAGAGGCTTACCCCTGATTTTTAAATTAGTGTAGCGTCTACTGATGCAATGCTTTCTAGTTACCTTTCAAAAAATATTTTGAAATGGCATTTTCCAAACCATTTTGATAGACATTTTCCAAGATCTGTGCCATTCTCATTTCAATCCTAATGTTTTTCCTTCAAGAAATAAAAAGCAGCCACGAAAAGGAACAAAAAATGAAAATAAAAATTCAAACCAAGACCAAAAAAATAAAAAAAAAGCATTAGAAGAAACACTGTTTACAAGTATCAGCAATGAATGACTTTCTAAAACACTATAGCAAGTAACGGGAACAAATTATTTTAAAATGGTAACTCTCCAGGTAAGCACAATCCCCTCCAACAATGTCACAACAGAAATAATGTTGGCTCCAAGCTTCCCCGGGGTAATTCCGTGACTGCCAAGTAAGCTCACCAGCTGTGGTGTTTTTTTTCCTGTTGGTGGAGACAACCACTCCAGGTTTTATCTAAACCTTAAAGGGGCTATTCCAGGTTAGAGTTTTGAATAAAACATGGAGTGGATTCACCATCCCATTGACATGGAAGCCATCAGCCACCACTCCCTGTCAATGTAGGATGAAGCCAACCTGAGGACCCTTTTCTGAGTGTCTCTCAAATTCAGAGCTGAGCTTGAGGAAGGAAGTGGTTTGTGCAACCATCATGGCTAAAGCCTGCCTTGGGGCTTAATCAACCAGAAACAAGCATAGGCCTTTCTCTCTCTTTGACTGGCCAAACTGGGCAACTGGGGTCCAATGGGGAGAAGTGGTGGTAGGGGCTGGGGGGCATGAAGACCCACCTCTCACATCGTTTGCTTATCTCACAGATGGGCCAGCAGCTGATGTCGTCATGGAAGCTCGGGTACCCATACTAGCCCAAGATGTCTGCCGGAGTGCCCTGGGGTCTCAGCTCTTCACAAGTGCCATGTTCTGTGCTGGGTACCTTTCTGGGGGCATTGACTCATGCCAGGTAGGGCTCTTTGGGAGGTGGGCGAGAGGGGATCAGGACCTGAAAATTGGGTATTTTGCTCCATGTTTGGGCATTTCAGTTAGTTAGTAACTTCAGCTTTATTTAAAGAAGGAAAGCAACCCAACCTCGTCCTCATAAGAAAAAAACAAAAGGAAGTAGCTGAAACCATGGCCATTTCCGCACCGGGCTATTAAAACGGGGCAGAGCAACCTCCGGCGGAGGTCTTCTGCACCGTGGAGTGGACTGGGTCGGACTACTTTTCGTAGTTCCGCACCTCAGTCCGGTTCTGCGCGACCGGAACTGGTCGCGCAGCGTGCTTTTTAAAAACCTCTTTTAAGAGGTTTTTAAAAAGCACGGAGTGCGCGACTCCGCCGCGCTCTGGAGCAGATTTGCAGGCGCGCGCAAGTGCGTGCCTGCAGATCTTCCGGGGGCGGGCTTTCGGCTGGCGAGCTTCTCCGGTTGGTGGAGAGCCTCCACCAACCAGAAGCCGCCATTTTGGATGCCGGAGCAGTGCAGAGGGACGAGCTCGCACGGCTCCTCGTCCCGACGGACTCGGCCGGACTCTGAAGAAGTCCGGTGAGTAGCGTTTTCGCACGCCCCACCCCCCGTCTGGAAAGGGCCCATGTTTGCACTATGAAGGATATGGAGTTTTGCAGGATGAGGACCTAAACAATCCTGCATTAGGATGCCTGGGTGATACCACACACTGTCCTAGAAAAGGCGGTGGGAGGGAGTTTGGGTGAAGGAAAGGCCCTGACAAAGATACCACTCTTGGAAAGAGGCCCGCACATGTGGACTGTATCTAATAGGGCTCATCATGTGCGTGTGGTGTAAGAGTATGGTCATGCATTTACCATACCAGTTCTGAATGCACACCATGATCTACAGAGCGCAATAGTGTCCGGTGGCTTCTGTGTTGGTGAGGTGATGAATCTGCCTCAGATTTTGTTCCAGACTTTAAAAGATAACTCCTTGAAAATAGGTTTAGCACCTTAGTGTTGTTCATAGAATCATAGAGTTGGAAGAGACCACAGGGGCAATCCAGTCCATCCCCCTGCCATGCAGGAACACACACCGGAGTATTCCCAACAGATGGCCACCCAGCCTCTGTCTAAAAACCTCCACAGAAAGAGACTCCACCACACTCCGAGGCAGCGTATTCCACGGCTGGACAGCTCTGACCATCAGGAAGTTCTTCCTGAGATTCAGGTGGAATCTCCTTTCCTGCAGCTTGAGTCCATTGCTCCTTGTCCTAGTCTCTGGAGCAGCAGAAAACAAGCCCGCTCCCCCCTCGACATGACATCCCTTCAAATATTTAAACATGGCTATCACGTCCCCTCTTAAGCTTCTCTTCTGCAGACTAAACATACCCAGCTCTCTAACTCTTTCCTCATAGGGCATGGCTTCCAGGCCCCTCACCATTTTGGTCACCCTCCTTTGGACACGCTCCAGCTTGTCAGTATCCTTCTTGAAATGAGGTGCCCAGAACTGGACACAGTATTCCAGATGAGGTCTGATCAAAGCAGAATAGAGTGGTACTATTACCTTCCTCTTTCTGGACACATACTCCTATTGATGCAACCAAGAATTGTGTTGGCTTTCTTGGCTGCCGCATCACACTGCTGACTCATGTTCAGCCTGTGGTCTACTTGTTATGTGCCTTCAAGTCAGCTCTGACGTATGGCAACCCTTTTCTTGGCAACCTCTAATCAGAAGGGGGTTGGCATTGCCTTCCTCTCAGGCTGAGAGAGTGTGACTTGTCCATGTTCTCCCAGTAAGTTTCCGTGGTGGAGTGGAGATTATCATCCTGTTCTCCTGGAGTCCGCGTCCATCACTCAAACCATTACACCAAGCTGGGTCTCTTAGCACTTTGGACAGCTCCTTTGAAGTATGGGTTCAGCACTGCACTGACTTGAGGGCCACCGGTCCCCACTGTGGAGTTCTGTGCTTCAGAGGTCTTTCCTCTGTTCCAGCTGGGGCCCTTCTTCTCTCCCCGCCCTTTTTGCACTGTTGTCCATTCAAATATGCAGCTTTATCTCCTTTCAGGGTGACTCAGGGGGGCCGCTGACTTGCTGGGACCCTGCGGCTGAGCGGTACGAGCTCTATGGGATCACCTCGTGGGGCGACGGCTGTGGGGAGCGTGGGAAGCCCGGCGTCTACACCCGTGTCGCTGCCTTCACAGACTGGATACAGCAGCAGATGGAAAGTGAGTGCCCCAGCAGGGAAGCTCATGGAGATGGCCTTTTCTACTCCTCATCAGGGTACAGAACAAATGGGATGTCAGTTGTGGATGGAAAACAGCCATGGGTTAGGTCAAGCTGAAGAACATTGCTCTCTGGTGACTGCAGCTCCCAGAATCCCTCAGTCAGTATGAGGGCTTAATGGACCAGTGGTCTGACTTAGTATTTCCTAGACCAGTGGTTCTTAACCTGAGGTCCAGGGAGCCCTGGGGGTCCAGCAGAGCCCTCACAGGGGGTTCGTGAAACCCGACTGCAGAACACCACCAGCAGAGCTGGCAGCAGGGTGTGTGTGCCAAAGGAACAGTTTCAACAAGGGAGCAGTTTCAGCACTCACACTTCCTGCTATGTGTCCGTGCCAGAAGGGACATGGCAGTAGGCGTTTGTGCATGCCCAGACTATGACTGTGGATCCCCATTCAACCATGGAAATGCACTGGGTAACCTTTGACGAGTCACATTCTTTCAGCCTCAGAGAAAGGCAAAGGCAAAAAAGCGTACCAAGAAAACTGCCATGATGGGTTTGCCTAAGGATTGCCATAAGCCACTTTTCAAAGAGGAGAGACGTGATGGCTAGAAAGAACCTCCATCTGTCAATAGCACTTTTTTTGTTGGATGCCTTCAAGTCACTTCTGAGTTATGCAATCCTAAGGTGAACCTATTGCAGAGGTTTTGGGTCAAGATTTATTCAGGGGAGTTTTGCCTTTGCTTTCCTCCAAGGCTGAGAGAATGTGACTTGCCCAAGGTCATCCAGCATCTGAGCAGGAATTTGAATCCTAGTTTCCAGGAGCCTTTGATAACTGAATACATATTTGAATATTTAAATAAATATTTGAATATCTAAATCTAAATTGAAATATCTAAATCTTGAGTTAAGTCTTGAGGTCCCCAGCAACAAGTGATATTTATAGGGGGTTCTTGATAAAGAAAAGGTTAAGAACTACTGTCCTAGACAACTCAGTGAGGTTGGTCAGATTGAAAGAACTTAGTCCAAGTTTACCTGTCAGTTTTAATGCTCACTTGAGTCTGATGTTAGGCTATCTTGGCTCTAGCTAAACTAGGCTAGCCAGAATAGGGTAGACTAGACCACCTAGACTCAGTGGAATCTAGAGTCTTAATTTCCCAACTTCCAGTCCTGCATTCTAACTGCTACACTATTTGCAGGAATTGCGTGGCCTGCAGGCCATGTATAGCCTCTCAGGGAGTCCCATGCAGCCCTTGGGTGCCTTCTGGGTTTACACCAATCCTCCACCAGCCACCGCCAGGGAAAGAAATTGGGCAAAACGCTGAGTTTTTCTCCTGAAAAACACTCATTTTGGGAGGTTAAGCCTATTAGAAGCTTTTGAAAATAGCCTCAGAAAATGGCTATGCAAAATGATCAGATGTTACATCCCATCCATCACAATGGCACCCATGACAGGCTGTTGCCCTGAAAGGTGAGGGACATTGGGGTCCACCTGCAATGCCAGTGTCTCCTTAGAATTTGGGGAAATTATAGCTCAAAAGAAACCTGTGAGAGGAGGGTAATGGCAGGATCTTTTCACCTATGTATGACAGTACTAACTGTAGAGAGGACTCCAGTTAAAGTTAAACAGAGTATTTTATTTGAATTGACAAACATACAAGAAATCAGACAGTCTTAAGAACAATATAAGGCTATCAGAAAGTGAGGAGAAAGAGGTTGGAAAGGGTGGTTTAGGGGTAGAAAGGAGGATAGTTACCAGTCTTAAAGCAGGAGGACGAATTGGAGCGGTTCAGATAGCATCTGAGGGTAACTCGGAGGAATGGCAGTCTGGGGCATTAGGTACTACGATTGGCTGGGGCTGAAGCTAGGGTTTCTATACCCTATTTCACACATTGAAGAGGTGCATTGACATAGCTGTAATGGCTTTCCCACAGAGGTACCCAAAATGGGCTTATTGCTTAACTCTGGAGTGACAAAACATTGGTGGGACTCATGACAATCTCTTAATGTTCAGTCAGGTAGGGGGTATAGGGAAGATCTCTGTAGAGTCAAATTAAGGAATGGTCTCTGATTGCTCACCAGTCCAGGTAGTTCGTCTTTCATTGTATTCAAAAATGCCAAGAGTGAGTGAAGGGATTAGCACAAACCCATCAGCGTCAAGTTTTCCACATCATCCTATCTGAACTTTCAGGACACCAAACACATATCTAGCCAGAATAATCCTGATCATGTTTTCGAGTCATTAATAAGTTCAATTTATGAAAATCGCATAGGAGGGGTGATAAGGTATGGTAACGAGGCTATGCCAGTGAAGCGCCAAATGGTTGCACCTGGCTGTCTGGGCTGTGGTGTGTGTGTCCACGTGCTATGCGCCTTCCTATGTGAGTTGTACTTCTCTTTGCCAGAGGACAGAGTTGGTGCCAGTCACCTTCCCTTCCTATTCCCTGTCATTAATGCTCCACCTGTCATCCTTCACACCCAGAATCACCATCCAGCCGGGAACCAACCTGTTTCGAGTTGCTAGCCTTGGCCCAGATGCCTCCTGAAAAGCAGCAAGTGGAGCTCACCCACTTGTGTGCCTTCTATGCCCAGCTCTGCTCCCCCTCTGCCAGCCCAGCTGCTTGTGCCCATGCTGCAGAGGAGAAATGCAAGACAAAGAGGCAGCAGTGTGGTGAGTGCTGTGGGAATGATTGGTTAGTGAAAAGCTTATTGTGAAATGCCTGGTTCCTTGAAGCATATCCACACTGCGCAAATGTAGCAGTTTAAGAGTACTTTAACTGTCATGGCTCTTTCCTAAATCAGGAAGGCACTTGGTGTTGCTTGCACTTCCCTGAACTACGGTATTAAATCTCTCTGACGGAATTCTAAGTACAGTCAGCCCTCTACATTTGCGGGTTTCGCTTTTGCAGATTTGATTATTCATGGATTATTTGCTGTCACCTCTGCTGCCTCCCTATGCCATTTTTTAATAGAGATTGCGAGCCTTGTGAGACTGAGAAACTGCAAATGAGGCTTGTAAGTCCCTCTTAAAAATGGTGTAGGGCAGCAGCAAAGGAGGCCGGAAGCCCCACCAGCCACTCTCTTCTGCCTTGGGAAGGAAACCTGATGCCTCAAGGAATCCATGGTGTGTTGAATATGGTGATCATACTTTTTTTTTGTGTTAAATATGGTTTGAGAGGGCCTAGAGTTAGTCATGGTTTTTCCACTTTCACAGGGGTCCTGCACCCCTAACCCTAGCAAATATAGAGGGATGATTGTAACTCACAAAACTACAAATCTCGGGATTTTGTAGGATGAAGCCGTGACAGTTAAAATGATATCAAAGTACTGTAATGGTGCAGTGTGTATACAGTCTAAAATCCTTTCCAGAGGATTGGTTTGAGTAAGTTTTTTTTTTTAGTTGCAAGAGAATTAGCTACCTTTAGTGTTTTAGTTTGCTGGAATGACACAGATGACCTTTACAGTTAATTATGGGGGGTATAGAAGATAGATATTTTTGTGGACGTATAATTTAGCACAGCAGCTAGAATCAGGAGGTTCTCACCGTTGGCTTTGCAAGTGACAGCTGCTTGGGAGTTGCATGTCAACAGCATCTGGAGGGCTGCCATATACTTCAACTGTCCCTGTTTGACAGGGGCCATTGCTGCACTAGCCTGTTATAGTGCTATTATTCCACTTTCAACATCCTATGGAATCCTTTGAGGCCCCTCCCTAAACTGCAAACCCCAGGATTCCATAGCATGTTGAAAGTGGAATAATAGCACTATAACAGGCTAGTGCAGAAGTGGCATCAACCAGGACAGCCCTGGTTGATCTTCTGCTGTCCCATTATCTCCGTTACTTTTAAAATGCCCTGGTTTCCCTCCCCTCCCACTTCCCTCCCTCATCCTTGGTTCACTTCAGTTCCTGCAAGCATAGTGCAAAACTTGTGAGGAGAGGAGAGGTGCAGTCTTGCTCCTCCCAGTATGCTCATCTGGGTTTTTTTCTTTTTTTCAGGCTTTCCTAAACTTGGTACAGAAATTGCTGGTTATTCTCTGTTTAAACCAGTAGTTTTATGTGTTCTTTTTCGTTAATAACTTTGCCCTCTTGTTGGCTAGCCACATCCTTTTGACCACATTCTGATGTTCCTCAGCCATATATGTCCTGGCTCTTATCCTTGGATTTTTAGAGGGTACAGGCTGAACAATTCTCACCTTTGACCTAGGTGGACTTGTTTGTGAGGCAGGAAAAACACAAGAGAAAATGTCCAATGGTAAGTCAACACTTAGGTAACTTCCACTGATTCAACAGACCTATACCAGTTGGGACCAGCAACCAGCCAGCCCCCTCCCTGCGACCCTCAGGGGAGCAAAAATGCCTTCACATGGCAAAACCTCACCCCTATGGCATGTAGCTAGGAACAATCCTTCCCCCACACACAAACTGAAAAAGCACAAAAATTGGCTGAAAACCAGAACCAAAGGTTACTTCTTGTTTTGTTTTGTATTCAGCAGCTAATTTTGGAATGGGTACAGCCTGCTTGTGGGTGGTGGTGTACAGAGGCAAAAATTGACCCCTCCAATGCCTAACTTATCACAGGACAATCCAATGACAAGAATTAGAAAAATCGTAATGCTGGAATAGACCACAAGGGCCACTGAGTCCAACCCCCTGCCGTGCAGCAACACACACTCAAAGTACTCCTGACAGATGGCCATCCAACCTCCAAAGGAGACTCCACCACACTCCACTGAGGCAGCATGTTCTACTGTCAAACTGCTCTTACCGTCAGGAAGTTCTTCCTAATGTTCAGGTGAAATCTCTTTTCCTGTAGTTTGAAGCCATTGCTCCATGTCCTTGTCTCTGGAGCAGCAGAAAACAAGCTTGCCCCGTCTTCCATATGCTATCTCTTAGTTTTGAAAGTTTGAAAAAAAAATTTCAAAGTGTATAATTTGGAAGAAGGAAGTATTATAACCTGCAGACTTAGTCATCATGGGAGTGTATTTGCAATTGGCGCAGCGGGAACACGGAGGATGACGTCTTGGGCCTGTAGCTCAAGACTAAAGACTAAAAGTGTGTTTGCTTGTGCTCTGAATTCATTTTCAGCTAGTATATCACAAATGCTGTAAAATTTTTGAACCAAACAAGGGGGCTTTTCTTGATGCCCATGAACAGCCCAAAGAATGTGCCAATATTTCCTGATGCTACTCTGTAGTCTTTGTGTTTTATTATCACAAGTGAGATTGCAATTAATTCTATTTGTAAATGTTCTTTCTTTCTTCTTCTTTTTCAAAAGGTCCGTGCATGTCACACGAGTAGGTTTATTAAAGCTATTGTAGAGAAGCCTCAGAGGAAGATAAAGGCAAGCTCCCTTCTGAACAAATCTTGCCAAGAAAACCCTGTGATAGATTTGCTTTAGAGTTGTCAGTAAGCCAGAAATGACTTGAAGACAACACAACAACAACAAGATAACTTTCTCTGGCTAGGCCCTCTGTCACAACTAGTGACTAAGAGATCTTGATTCCTTTTAAAAAGTCTTTCTCTGCAGCTTTCTTTTAACTCTGAGGAACTGATTTTTATGGTAGATTGCATCTTAGAGAGTGAGCCGTCAAATATTGAATAAGTATTCTAGTCAGAAGGTGTTTTTTTTTTAAAAAAAGAAGAAGTATAAAGCAGTTTATAGTCTGATCTCTTCCCTTCTGGCTATCATACCCCAAAATGGAATTCATTAGACTCCCAGCGGGCATCAAATTGTACTTTATTATTGATAGAATTAATCTACCTGAGAAAGTCTTCCACAGTCTTCTCACTCCCTCTCCAGTCCAAAACTAAACTCTCTATATATCTGTACCAACTTATCTAGCTTTTTAAAAAAGGGCTATGAGGCTTGTGCCTGGGAATGATAGGAGTTGTAGTCCAACATGTATCTGGAAAGCACCACATTGGGGAAGACCAGCATTTTAGCATTTTAAAGGTTGGGACCAGCACTGTAATCACTGAGCCAAACGAATACTATAATACTGGAGTTATATGTTCCATCTGTCAGGTCCAGTTACCATCCTGGGTAACCACCCACCCAAGAAGAAAGGGGAGAGGTCTTTTGAGCAGAGAGCTTCTGACCTGTCCTCTACGGGCATTTCTGCACTGCACTGTAATAGTGCTATTATTCCACTTTCAACATCCCTGTGGAATCCTGGGGTTTGTAGTTTACTGAGGCCAAAGAGTTCTTTCTCTGGCTGAGAATTCTAAATGCCCCTCCCTAAACTGCAAGCCCCAGGATTCCAAGGATGTTGAAAATGGAATAACAGCACTGTAACGGTGTAGTGCGGAAATGGCCTATGCCACCTGTCCTTTCAGAGATTAAGCATGGAGAGCACACTTGGCACATTTTTGGCCCTGCAATGGATTGTGGCCTTTTCTCTGTGCTTGGTGCGGAAGTGGGTAAATCCCGAAAGATATGATTTCAGATTTAACAAAAAAAAAAAAAATAACGTTGAAACCAAGCGAGTGTCCAACACTTGTGATTGTGGGGGGGGGAAAGACAGGATGCCTCGGAGCGTCTCAAAGATCTATATGCCTTTCCCCCTCTTCCCCACGCAAGCAACAAAGTACGAAAAGCAGGCACACCACAAGGCCATTTGCGTGAGCCAAATCTCCTCTCGTATTTGAGAATTTTGCACCGTCGATTGTGAGCTTTCCGTCTTCTGAGACAGGCTCCCTTTGCCAAAGGGAGCTGAAGCATCTTTTCTTTGCCAGATACTTTGGCTCCCCTTTCACTCCTTGTTTTGCTAAGAAATAAAACAGCTCCAAAGTAATTGAGACTGGATTCTTGGCATCTTGCTGAGGGATCTCTTGTGGCTCCATTGTCCTTCCCGAGCTGGGCACTTGGAGCTGATTGTTCTGTGTCTTGTGTGACATTCCTGGCTTAATCAAGTCTGTTGAAAAGCTTGTTTTCCCTCTGTAGGGTAGTCACTCTGAGAAGGGGTTCACATCTCATCAGCGTCATTCTTGGGCCCCCTGCCCCGTTCACAAGGCCAGCGCTCAGCTTGGGATATCCAGAGTGGGAGATGGAAGGGTTGTAACCTTCCTTTGGCTGGTCGAAGGTCACCCCCCTCCCAGCTCGTGCTTAACGTATTTACTGAAAGCAGAGGGTACTTTTGCAGAGAGGCAGGTTGGCCGCGGTAGGAGTCAGAGGCCATTTCCACGCTGGACTGTTACAGTGCTGTTATTCCACTTTCAACATCCTATGGAATCCTGGGGTTTGCAGTTTAGGAGGGGCCTGAAAGCTCTTCTGATATTTGTTCCCCCTGCTCAGGATTCTGCTGTTGTTTGTTATCTTCCCTTGAACAAGCTTCTGGGGGAACTTCTGCCACAGATTCAGAACTCTCCTGCTCACTGTCAGGGTCTCCGAGGCAGGGCAGGACACCTTCTAGCATTGGCATTCAATGATGTTTCTTTACACTTGAGGATCTCATCTGTTTCTTTCATGGTTGTCTTTCTAGATCTGAGCTTTCTTCTAATTTCTTGAGGACAGTCTCCGTTCTTATTTCTGAGTGAGCCAAACTGTAGGCAACTCTTTAACCACGTCAGTGTCATTATTTCTGTTTTCTTGATGTTCAGCTGTTAAACCTGCCTTTAAAAACAAAAAATGTGAGGCTTCAAACTGCTGTAAAATGCAGAAGTTTAGCTCCTGAAACTCCCTAAGACCCCCAGATAGCATTTGAAGCCACCACCAACATCCCAAATCCGCTGAAAAATGGCCAAAAATGAAATTGGAAGTGATGCTTTGTCATTTCTGGTCACGTTGGCCATGCTTGTGTGGCCCCTAGGAGGGATGAAAAACACTCCCTACCCCTTCACAGTTGTCCATTCCTGGTCTGGACTTTAAAGGAGCAATACTGACGCCTGGAAACCATGAAGCCCTGTGAGGAGCAGCTTAGGGAACTGGGTGCGTTTAGCCTGGAGAAGAGAAGGTTAAGAGGTGATAGGATATCCGTGTTTAAATATTTGAAGGGATGCCATATGGAGGACAGAACCGGCATCATGTAATGGTTTGGGTGTTGGACTACAGCCCTGGGGACCAGGGTTTGATTCCCTGCTTGGCCATGGAAACCCACTGGTTTACCTTGGATGCATCACACACTCTCAGCAGCAGAAAACCCTGCCATAGATTCACCTTAGGGTCGCATAAGTCAGAAACGACCTGAAGTCACACAACAACAACAACAACAACATATGGAAGGTGGAGCAAGCCTGTTTCCTGCTCCTCCAGAGGCAAACACATGAAGCAATGGCTTCAGACTACAGAAAAATATATTCCACCCTAAACATTAGGATGACTTTCCTGACATTAAGAGCAGTTCGGCCTCTTCCTGACAGTAAGGGCAGAATCTATTTCTAATCGAGCAGTGCATGATGATTTGTCATTGCCATCAAGGTACTGATTCACTCTGATTGTGGAAATAGCGACTACCCGGCTCCCATAGCTCAATGGGATAATCAACTGGCACATTCACAGAATCCACAACTGATTGCCCAGGGTTGATATGGAGGATGGAGCAAGCCTGTTTTCTGCTGCTCCAGAGACTAGGACATGGAGCAATGCCTTCAAACTACAGGAAAATAGCTTCCACCTGAACATTGGGAAGAACTTCTTGGTGGTAAGAGCAGTTCAACAGTGGAATATGCTACCCCAATAGAATGTGTTGGAGTCCCCTTCTTTCGAGGATTTTAAACAGAGGCTAGATAGCCATCTGCTGAGAGTGCTTTGATGGTATATTCCTGCATGGGAGAAGGGGGATGGACTGAATGGCCCTTGGGGTCCATTCCAACACTAGGATCCTATGAACCTATTCCCTAAAAGTTCCACGTCTTGTGCATCTTCTTTAAAGTTAAGACTAAAATATGGCACAGATTAACCATCCCACTGCTACTGCAAGATGCCCCGTATGCACACAGTCACATACTCAGTACAATAATATGCAGTCCTGCAAACCATCAATAAAAAAATAATGAGTGTGCCATGGCACTGAAATTGGTCATTCCAGCCCATTATGAGCATTGGACAATTTTCTATAAAATGTATTAGCTTTTTGATTACCTGCTCAGAATCTTATATAAAATGTTAATGTTACTGTAAATGCCACATCTCACGCTTTCTTTGAACTGTTCAGAGTCATCAGGGACAAATTATTATTTGTCCCATTCCATAACACTAGTCTGTTTTTAATTTTGCGACTCTTAATCATATTAGTTTCATTTCCATTTTTTGAACAGCATCTTTTATATATTGCAAAATGATGATCTGGAGACTGCAAAGAATATGTGAACAACAGAACTGCATGCTCTGAAAAGGACATACCTCATCCTCAAGGCATTTATGCACAAACTGAACAGATAATACACAATATGCACGATCGCATTTCACAGTCTTATTTTTTAAAAAAGAACTAACAGGTGCAGCGAGGCTGGAGCAAGATTTGATCATGGCATGTGGGATAGAGTTTTTCATCCTCTCCTCTTGGCCATGCTGTGATGCCAATAAAAATCAGCTCCCAAAGCAACAATTATTTAAATGTTTGTTTAAAGTGTTTATACAGCTCCTTTCAGCTGGAAAGGTTCCCTGTGTGACTTACAGATCACTAAAAACAAGACTGCCTCTGCTGTCAGGCTTACACGATGCAAAAAGACTCTGCCCTCAGGGCTTGTTGTTGGGCCTTTCCACACCACACTGTTATAGTGCTATTATTCCACTTTCAACCTCTTGTGGAATTCTGGGGCTTGTAGTTTACTGAGGCCAAAGGGCTCTCTGGCTGGGAATTCTAAATGCCTCTCCCTAAAATGCAAACCACAGGATTCCACAGGATTTTCGAAGTGGAATAATAGCACTGTTACAGAAGTCAGAGATAGAGACCCACGGATTAAGGAAAATCGTTTGTTGTAACCGGCACAATGTCTCAGTGGGATCGTCCCCAAAAGTCTGAGCCCTGCCTCTTCATGTTCACAGTATTTTATACATTCTCCAGTACAGTCATCGCATGTTCAAGAAAGGAAACAGATGCATACCAAGGTTCCCACCGTCTCTAGCATAACCTTACAAATGTTGCAAAGTAAAGGAAGCGTAAGCGTAGTGTGCCACATTCCATCCTCCCTAGCATTTTATCTTACAGAGTTCTATTGTATTCCTTTCAAACACAGAGGGACTTCAACTGCAGCGAAAATTAACTACTTTTCCCTGACACCCAGAGGTCATCTAGACTGCCCCACCACAGCACTCTAACAGTATAGGGCGGAAAGGCCCATTTTCACCGCATACTGATCAAGTTTCCCAATTTGGCAGGGACAGTCCTGATTAATCCTCTGTCACCTTACTTATTCAATTGATTTTCAAGTGTCCCATTTTCTCTCCCCTCGTCCCGCTTCCCCCCTTTGTCTTCGGTTGACTTCAATTGCTGCAGACCAAGTTTACCGTGCAAAAATAGCTTGCATTCAGGTCTGCAGAGAGGAGAACGGAGGAGGTGATGGAATCTTGCCCTTCTAAGTAGGGTCAGGCAAAAGCAAACTGCTCTAGCCTCTCCTAGCTGGTGTGTTCTTCCTGATTAATAACTTTCTCCATTTTCATCACACTCTGATGTTGGTTGAACACCTATCCCAGTTCAGATCTGTGAAATTATTATCCCTCCATAAGGGGAGGTAGCATCTTTGGGCCCAGTGCACTTCTGCTAGTAAACACACAGGACTGGAGGAAAATCACAAAGCCACCTTTCTTACTTGATCTGCACATAAAAGGGTGCGTGGTGATATTTCACAAACAGAGCGCACCTAAACATCCAAGCTTTACCTTTTTATACATATTATCTCTGCAGAAGAAAATTATGCAACATCAGCCATTTCTGCACTACACTGTTATAGTGCTATTGAAAGGTCCCGCTGAGACATTGTGCCGGCTACAATAAACGATTTTCCTTAATCTGTGGGTCTCTGTCTCTGACTTCTGTAACACTATTATTCCACTTTCACCCTCCTATGGAGTCCTGGGGTTTGCAGTTTAGGGGGGGCATTTGGAATTCTCAGCCAGAGAGCTCGTTGGCCTCAGGAAACTACAAGTCCCAGAATTCCACAGGATGTTGAAAGTGGAATAAGAGCACTATAACGTTGCAGTGCGGAAAGGCTCTATGGCTGGTAGAGCCACTCAATCAGTTCTTGAATGGTCGTCAACATGTACAGATAAATCCAAGGGATTCTGTGGCTTTACTCTAGTCAAGTTTAAACTAGGATTTAGGCCTTTGGATCCAGAAAGTCATGACGCCAAAGAACAGAGGTCGAGGAGGGAAGAAGGGGAAAAAGTCCCAGGAGGAAAGCATTAATTGGCTCTAATGAGAGTGGCACTAAAGATTTCCGAGAACCTGTTTCGATAACAAAGAAGAAGTATCCATTGTAGTAGCCAACAAGAGAGACAAAACAAAAACTATAGTACTTTTAACACTCATTTTTGTTTTAGCATGAGATTTCATGAGCCATTTCCGCACTATACTCTTATAGCGCGGTTATTCCACTTTCAACATCCTATGGAATCCTGGGGGGTTGCAGTTTAGGGAGGGAGGCCGGCCCCTCCCTAAGCTGCAACCCTCAGGATTCCATAGGATGTTGAAAGTGGAATAATCGCGCTATAAGAGTATAGTGCAGAAATGCCCTTGGCTTTAATCTACTTCTTCAGATGCAATGCAGAGTGATATTAAAGCTTCAGGTTATTAAGCATATTCATACAGCTATGAGAGTGGGATAGAATGTAGTGGGATCCAGAAAGATGCGAATTGTGACCTTCTCGCTAGATCTTCAAAGACCTGTGGAAGGAGATACAGATCTTTCAGATCCTTATAGTGGTCACTTAGTATTGAGGTGTGAAAGCAGTAAGTCTGCTTGCCAAAAGTCAGGTCCCTTGTTGCCCAAAACTTCCTTGAGGAGATTCTTTTTGTTGCATGTGCAATCGTGAGGACTCATGTGTTACTATATGTAGTGTGCCATGAGGCTGTTGTCTTTGTTCATACATTTGCTGCTGGATTGAAATTTGTGAATAGAATTCAGTTTGACTATTTCTCTTTCCAGTCTTCCTTTGAAATTTCCTTATATGAGGACTGTGACTGTAAATCCTATAAACTGTTTCCCTGTTTCCCTCAGAGCTGCGTTCATATTCTCAGACCTTGTTGGAGTTCTTGCGCCGTGCAGAGGAGTTTTTCCGTACTCAGATTGACTTCTCATTCTTCACACACTCCCTCCCGCAGTTCATGGAACAGGTTTACCAGCATCTCTTCCCTGCTCGAGGACGCGGTGATTCCAGAGGTACTGACTGGCCCATGCCTCGATGAATGTGCATGTACCTTTAAGTTGCCTATTGACTTCTGGCGACCCCATGAATTTCACAGGTTTTTCTTAGGTGAGGTGGTTTTGCCAGTTCCTTCCTCTGCAATATGGCCAACAGCCACCTGGTATTCATTAATGGTCTCCAAATACTAACCAGCGCTGATGTCGCTCAGCTTCCAAGATCAAAAACCAAAAATGCCACCTGCCTCTGCCTTTGAGGTGGTGGCTGCAATGCTCCGGCTCAAGGCAGAAGTGGATGGCTGATGTTTCCTAGAGAGAGAGGAGAGGCTGGAGAGAGACATGATGTGAGGCTGGAGAGAGGCCATTTCTGCACTATCCAGTTATAGCGCTATGATTCCACTTTCAACCTCCTATGGAATCCTGGGGTTTGCAGTTTCGGGAGGGGCCAGGTGGCCCCTCCCGAAACTGCAAACCCCAGGATACCATAGGACGTTGAAAGTGGAATCATAGCACTATAATAGGATAGTGCGGGAATGGTCAGAGAAACACAAGGATCTGTGAAATGGCAGGAGGTATGGATTCCCACCATTTCACAGATCTTCAGGCTCCTTCCCTTACGTCTCATACACAACACAAGTAGCAAATGATTGGATGGGAAGCTGGAGAGAGACGGTAGGCTGAGAAAGGGAACAAGGACGCTTAGAAGGATTATTTATTGCTCACCCTTTCCTCTTGTTCTGTTCTTCATCTTTACTTAGACGAAATGAGAATCCTGGTGGAGGGTCTGGTGGGAGGATAGGAGGTGGAATCACTGTTTAGTCCTAGGTCCTGTCTCCAAAATATGTCATTATGTACACATATGCAAATACAAGTATTCTAAAAGGAAAAAAAAATCCAAAATAAAGCACACTTCTGTCCTAAAACATTTTGGACAAGGGAGGCCCAACCTTGCATATAAAAAGAGCTTCTGGCTTATCCCTCAACAGCAGCATGAGTTTAACTGAAATGACAGAGAGGCATATGGGTGGATCAGATATCGGCAGCTCAGATGTCAGTCTTGCATTCAGCAGGATTATCTGCCTCTGTGTTTGAAAGGACTGTACATGGAGTCATGCTTTTATCCTTTCATTTTTCCCTCAATAACCTAAAACAAAAGGAAACATGGGCTCAATGGCCATTTGTTGGGAATGCATCCGTGGCCAGGGGTTGGA
Source organism: Cyclura pinguis (assembly GCA_030412105.1). Taxonomy (NCBI): domain Eukaryota; kingdom Metazoa; phylum Chordata; class Lepidosauria; order Squamata; family Iguanidae; genus Cyclura; species Cyclura pinguis. The sequence goes on from CM059601.1 coordinate 7,438,885, forward strand.
CTCGATGGCCCTTGTGGTCTCTTCCAGCTCTAGAATTCTGTGATTCTACGAAATATTTTAAAAGTAAAAGTACTCCAGGGATGGGAGCATGTGGTTCTTTGTGACATCATATGGGGAAGGGTCAGCTAGTCAGCACTGGTGGTTTTTGGTTCAAAATCGTGGCTTTGTGTGCATTTGTGGGTGTGTATCTTTACAGCATGCCCAGACTTAGCAGAGGCAATATTTAGGCTCAGCGCATAACTGACTGCTCACCGAATGTTAGATCTGTGGAAGAGCTTTTAGCCAGGGGGTAGCTATGGGGGTGGGGACAGCATTTCCGCCACAAAAGACAATTCTGCCTCCCAAATGAAATTTTCCTTCAAATTCCTAGCATTGCGACAATTTAAAATTTCAGCGGAACATTTAGAAATAGAGCTTGGGTACCCAAAGAAAAGGGGCAGGAAAAGTGACCAAGAGAATGCAGAGCCAGAAACTTGGAGAGTTAGAGGTGTGAAGGATTTTCAGTGTCTCACCTTCTGAAATGCTAGAAATTTGGAGACAGAAGGGAAATTTCATTTGGGAGGCAAAATACTTAAATGGAGTTATACCCTTATTTTCCCCGCATAGCCACATCCTCGCTTTCAGGTGATAAATCAGTCAGTTGAACATTAACCATACCATTGCTACCTTAGAAGCCTTCCCCTCTATGCTCGAGGGCCAACCCGGTGTTTGAGTGCTGAACCAGAAATATGGAGAACAGACTTTGAATCACGGCTCAGTCATGGAAACTCACTGGGTGACTCTGAGCAAGTCACACTCTCTCAGCCTCAGAAGGTGGCACAGGCAAACCACTCGTGAACAAATCTTGCCGGGGAAACTCCATGATAGGTTCTCCTTAGAGTTGCCATAAGTTCACAATGGCTTGAAGGTGCACAGCAACACAACTCTATGCTTATTTGGGCAGTGTGGACACTAACTAGCAGATAATGGCTTCCTTGTTGGTGGATCAGGTGAATCCACTTCAGTCCCGACCTTATAGGAGCAATCGAAAGTGCATGGTCCTAAATAGGGTCAGTCCCTTGGGAAGCTCCATTAAATCTGGATCAAATCCTGCAGCAGAGCCACTCCCCCTCTGACATGGAAGCAGCCAGTAGCCACTGGCAGACCTTCACTGCTCCACTACTATACTGTACCCTATCCTGAGTCCCGAGAGCCCATACCGTGTAATGGTTTGAGCATTGGACTGCAACCCTGTAGACCAGGTTCGATTCGCTGCTCAGCCATGGGAACCCGCTTAGGAGCATCACACACTCTCAGCCCCAGGAAGCCTCCTGATAGGTTCACCTTAGGGTCACCATAAGTCAGAAATAGCTTGAAGACACACAACAGCGACAACAAAACCTCATTCCCACATGTAGAGTTGTTAGCTTTCTCTCTCTTTTTTGACATCTCATGCATTAGTGGCTGTGGAGCAAAAACAGCCGCACAGCTTTTATTTTTTCCCTCAGCTTTCAGATCATACAGAGTCCTAAGAGAAAGAAAGTCCTGTGCTTTAACAGCATGCATTTCTGCAGCAATTTATTTATTTAGAGTATTAATAGCCTGCCCTTCAGCCAAAAAGGCTCCCAAAGCAGCTTACAAAACATTAATATAACAGTTCTCTGCCTTCAGGTTTACAATCTAAATTTGTGGCCAGCAGACATATATGAGCTGCAGGTTTCCTTAGCCCCATGTCTTCATATCTGGAATTGGAACCTGTAGAAATGTCTATTCTTTCTAAGCAGATACTGTCAGGTAAGCATAAGGCAATCCTGCACATAAGTCCTCCATGCAAATGTTTACAGATACCTGTTGCTTGTTTTCTGTGTTTCTTCGTCTGCTGAGCTTCAAGTGTCACCGTCACCCTCACCCTTGGCACTAAAGATTTCCGAGATTTCCGAGAACCTGTCTTGATAGGTGCTAATGCAGAGCTGGTCAAAGTGTGGCCTTCCAGATGTCATGGCACTGCAAGTCCCAGCATCCCTCCCCACTGGTGATGCTGGCTAGGTCTTGCAGCCCAACAACATCTGCAGGACTGCATTTTGTGCTATTGCAAAGGTGGGGAACTTTCGATCTCCAGATGTTTTATACTTCAGTTCTCGGAAGCTGTAGCAAGCATGGCCAACAGCAAGGGATAATGGAAGTTGTAGTCCAAGATTTCTAGAGGGCCAAAGACTCTGGGTGGGAGGTTTGCATTCTGCTATCTCCACTTCCAGGTAAAAGCTACAAGTATGCCTACTCTAGAGCTTAGAAAACTTCCCTGTTTTTGGACTCAAAAATAGCCATTCAGGGAGCTTTGTCCACACAGCAAACTGCTCCAAGTTTTGACATACAGCAACCCTGTTTCAGGGTAACGGCACCTTGCCTTAATCTCTAGCTGTGCCCTACCTACCATAGTTAAGGAAAGGAGGGAGGCTAGAGTACACCTTCGCAAACTGACTCCTGTTTTCCCCCAAAGAGCAGGTTACAGTCACAGAAGCAGCTGTGGCCACAAGAGAAGAAGGAGAAGTGGGACTGCAGTCAGAGTCCAAGAAAATGCAGAAACGAGAGGCCTCAGCGTCTCACTGGAGGTAAGGCTACCCCCAGAGCTGTAGGATTCCCATGTCTCAGGGCCGAGATCCTCTTTGCTAGTTCTCAGGGCAAGGGTGCTGACTTGAAAAGCGTGCGTGTGTATTTTCCTCATCGGAAAAACTTGGTGTTTTTTTTTTTAATTTGAATAGTGTACTCCAGTGATTCTTAACCTTTTCTTTTAGCAGAGACCCCCTATAAATATAATTTGTTGCCGGGGTCCCCCAAGACTTTACTAAATATTTGAATTTAGATATAATTTTCAAATATTTGTTTAAATAATCAAACATTTATTTAAATATTCAGATTTTTTTAAAGGCTTCTGGAGGCTAGGATGGCAATCCCTGCTCAGACACTGGATGACCTGTCACTGCGCCCACTGGTGCAAGTGACACTCTCTCAGCCTTGGAGGAAGGCAAAGGCAAACTGCTTCTGAACAAATCTTGTCAGAATTGAAGTGACTTAAAGGCACACAACAACAGAGTGTTGCTGAAAGAGGGAGGTTCTTTCTAGCCATCTGTCCTCTCTGATTTTTATTCTTAAATTCATGAGTTACAGCGTTACAGTGCAAAAGTGCTACCCGCAGAGCACCTGTTTTGCATACAGAAAGGCGCAAGTTCTGTATTTGATCTTAATAATGATTTATGGTGGAATTGGGCTGAACACCTCTTTCCTCACTCATATAAGCTTCTCCTTCCAGGCTCCCTCAGTCCACAGTTCCCTCTTTTGAGTCATTATTTGAAGGCACTGGGCCGGCCTTGGTTGACTGGGTGCAGAAGCTCAATACCATGGCGGAGGGTGAGAGAACCTCAACGGGACGGGAGGAGCAACTTTTCTTGCAGGTATGTTTAGTGAGCAAAGTTGACACAGGAGTGTCACCTCAAAGGAGGGCATTGATTGTGCTATGTAATCCTTATGCTGACAGTTAATTTTGCACAACCAAACCAAGGCCATTTCCACACTAGACTGCTGTTATTCCACTTTCAACGGTCTAGTGCAGAAGTGGCCCAAGACACTAAAGCTGCCACTGAGCGCACAACCAAATGTGGGAAAATGGATGGGGAAAATTGCTTTTGTAGACTTCATCTGCCAGAATCCTGAAGCCACCATAACCATGGCTGGCTGTGGCGTTCTGGGAGCTGTAGCCCTCAAAATTAACATTTCAAAGCCCTGGGCAGGACCTCTGGAGTAGAACAGAATGGAGACAGTCCCAGCCTGACCCATCAGCTTGTTCTGAGCTGTCCTGCCTTCTTTCCTGCAGCAGACAGAAGAAGAGGTGGAAAAGCTGCAAGACCAGGGTCGGATCTTCCTTCAGCAGCTGCAGAAAGAACTTGGCCCGAACTTGGCTTTTCCAGATGTGGGACTAGAGGAAGAAGGTGCCACCATGCCCCAGATGCCTGTGTCAAATGGTATGTACTCATGGTACTTATACAGCCAGTCAAAAGTGGACAGGTGGTTTGTGGTGAACACTTGGACGATGGCACACCCAGGAATTAAATCCCAGCTGGATCAAACAGATTGTACTGTGTGGGCATTGCTTTGTGCCACCCTATGGCCAGGGCTTTTGTCTACTTGACTGAAATTCTGCTCCAAGGAAAACTGGGACTGCAGTATATATTATATACATCGCTTAGAAGATGTTTTGGATCACAGCTGTTATGCTGGCAGGGCGATTCTGGGAGTGGTAGTTTCCTAAAAAAGTAACCCCGTCAAGCTTTGATTATGTGTAAGTTATACAAAGAGAGCTAGCATGGCATAGTGGTTTGAACATTGGACTTCGGCCCTGGAGACCAGCGTTTGATTCCCTGCTTGGCCATAGAAGCCCACTGGCTGACCTTGGGCACATCACACTCTCTCAGCCCTAGAAACCACCATGACAGGTTCACCTTAGGGTTGCCATAAGGCAGAAACAACTTGAAGGCATACAACCCAATACACAGACTATAAAAAGCATGTGTACTTTCAGATCCCTGTCTGAAACCTTGAAGAGTTAATGCCAACCAATATAAACAATGGCCTAAAATCCGGACTAGATTACAGCCATTGAACCAGTTGGATCAATCTGCATGTTGACTCACCCATCAACAATTGTGACTGAGTCTACTCTATTTGGGACTGACTGAAAGGATTCTAGCTGACATAGACTCTTATGGGCTAGCAATCTGAATCAATACAAGACAGCTTTCTCAGTTTTTATTATCCTTTAAAAATTAAACTATGGCCAATTTCAATGTAGAGCTGTGAAAGCTGGGCAGTGAAAAAAGTTGACAGGCGGGAAAAAAATCAATCCATTTGAAATGTAGTGCTGGAGGAAAGTTTTGGAGATACCGTGGACTGCTAAAAGGACACACAAATGGGTCTTATTGCAAATCAAGCCTGAATTCCATCTAGAAACCAAGATGATTAAAATGAGGCTATCATACTTTGGCCATATCATGAGACCATGCCATTCAATAAAAAAGACTGATGATGGAGGGGTATAATAATTAGGAAATAATTAATCAATAGCTTAATAGCAGGCACCTTGAATTAGGAAAAAGAGCGATGTGGCCAGGGAAAACAAGAAGAATGCCCATGCTTGTAGCTGGATGCAGATAACAGAAAAATCAGCTTGTAGAACTTAGAATGACAGGAAGCCAAGTAGAGCAATGGGTAGATAGTAAAAGAGATAACTGAGTAGGCTCAACAGGTGTGAAAGAGAGGTAGACTTTGTGGGTTTGAGCATCCGGAGTCGGTCAAACTAGGCCAACGGGAGGGGGAGTGACCACAAGAGATGAACTTTGGTGACCGAGAGCCTCATAAAGCTTCATTTTAATATTAAAAATCACACCCCTACGGAGAGGTCTGGTATTAAAATTTGGGATAGCCTCTAGGGACATGCGTAGTGCTTGTATGCTGACATAATAATATGCTCATGACATAGTTCCTATATGCCTGAATTTGGATTAGCCAATAATTAGCATTTCTTGCTTCTGTAATGGATGCTTAGCAGGGTATAAAGCTACCTGTGTGTAGCCATTTTCTTTGGAGTAGTATATTTTTAGTGCCTGATGCACAACTGCTCCCCTCTTGTACAAGGGAAGATCATTTAATAAATTCTTTACATTTTTTTGCTGCTAAAAGTGCTGGTGTGATTTTGAATTAACGTGGTAACCATGATGCTTAGTAAAGTAGGCAGTAGGAAAAGACAGAGATCACATTAAAGATGGGCTGATACTGTAAAGGAAGTGATGGCTGTTAGTTTGCGACCTGAACAAGCCAATTGATGGCCAGGGCCATTTCCTCCCCTCCTTAAACTGCAAACCCCGGGATTCCATAGGATGTCGAAAGTGGAATAATGGCCCAGGGCTCCTGCAGGTCTGTCATGCAGAGGATTGCCATAATTTGAAGCCAACTAGATGGCAGTTAACAACAAAGCAATTGGGAGGGGTGTGTTGGTAGAAATAACAACAATGAATTGGCCATCACCACATTTTAGAGCTCTAAATTCAATGGCGTTATGTCCCACTGGTCAGTATATATTAGGCCATTTCTATCCTATACTGTTATAGTGCTGTTAATCCACTGTCAACATCCTATGGAATCCTGGGGTTTGCAAAATTTAAGTATTTAGAATGCTCAGCCAGAGAAAGAACTCTTTGGCCTCTGTACACTGCAAACCCCAGAATTCCACAGAATGTTGAAAGTGGAATAATAGCGCTATCACAGTGTAGTGTGGAAAGGGTCTTAGTGAGAGACTAGGCTACCTGAAATGGATTAGCAAACAGGAAAGGGTAGCTGGGAATAAAGGAAAGCAATGCGATGCAGTCACTTTCTCCTTTTGCCCTGTGTGACAGACACCCTGCCAACCGAGGCCCATCATCAGAGGGACAAGCGCGGCCTTACGGGGGAAAATGCCAACGTCCTTTCCGAAGGTAGGTTCGTGCCTGAACTAGCCGGGCTACACGTGTGGCCCTGAAGACCATCATCAAGGCTAGGGCTGAACATGGAGAGGGCACTTTTGCCATGTTTTGGGAACCTCTGGGCCATTTTCACTTCCTGTTTTGAAAAAAAAAATCTCTCTTTAACCTAAAATGCCTCAGAAGGGTCTAAAACCATGGCAGAAATGCCCGCCCCCCCCCCAATTGCTCAATGGCATTGAGGAGCAAAATAACTTTTGGATTTTTTTGTAGTGGGGAGGGTGTGGTGGCGTGCAGCCTCCTAAAGTCTCCTGGGGGCTGATATGCCCCCCTGCCTCCCCCATTTGCCCATTTTTGGTACAGTGGCACGTAGATGTCGTCTTCCCCAGGTGCTTAGTAATGTTATGAGGTTTACCATTAAAACAATGAGGCAGTTTGCTCAGGCAGTAGCTTCTTGGGGTTAGGGAACTTCAGGAAGATGCTGATGACTAGATGTTTGTATTCCCTGAGGTGTCCCCTCCAGTCCGTCGGACTTACTGCCCTCAGCGACCGTGTCCCATCACTGATGCTGAAATAGGATCCAGCTGTCCCAGTTTCTTTACATGGAATGGAAATAATGTGTCATCTATCCCTGGGAACAGAGCTTTACAAGCTCCCCCAGTCAAAACCTTTCCCTCCCTTCTGAAGACTTATCCCACCTATCTGTCCTGGGCCCAGTGCTGTTCAATATTTTCATCAATGACTTGGATGAAGGAATAGAGGGCATGCTCATCAAATTTGCAGACGACACCAAATTGGGAGGGGTTGCTAATACGCCAGAGGACAGGATCAAAATTCAAAATGACCTGGACAGATTGGAGAGCTGGGCCAAGGCTAACAAAATGAAATTCAAGAGAGAGAAGTGTAAGGTCCTACACTTAGGTAGAAAAAATGGAATGCAGAAATATAGGATGGGGGACACGTGGCTGGAAGGCAGTACATGTGAAAGGGATCTAGGAGCCTTAATAGACCACAAGCTGAACATGAGTCAGCAGTGTGATGCGGCAGCCAAGAAAGCCAGTGCAATTCTCGGCTGCATCAATAGGAGTATGGTGTGTAGATCAAGGGAGGTAGTGGTACCGCTCTACTCTGCTTTGGTTAGACCTCATCTTGAATACTGTGTCCAGTTCTGGGCACCCCAATTCAAGAAGGACATGGTCAAGCTGGAGCAAGTCCAGAGGAGGGCGACCAAAATGGTGAAGGGCCTGGAAACCAAGCCCTATGAGGATAGACTTAGAGAGCTGGGTATGTTCAGTCTGCAGAAGAGAAGGTTAAGAGGGGACATGATAGCTACGTTTAAATATTTGAAGGGATGCCATGTAGAGGAGGGAGAGGGCTTGTTTTCTGCCGCTCCAGAGACCAGGAGAAGGAGCAATGGATTCAAGCTGCAGGAAAGGAGATTCCACCTGAACCTCAGGAAGAACTTCCTGACAGTCAGGGCTGTCCGGCAGTGGAATCTGCTGCCTCGGAGTGCAGTGGAGTCTCCTTCCTTGGAGGTTTTTAAGCAGAGGCTGGATGGCCATCGGTCGGGAGTGCTTTGAGGGTGTTCCTGCATGGCAGGGGGTTGGACTGGATGGCCCGTGTGGTCTCTTCCAACTCTACATTTCTATGATTCTATGATTCTATGTCTTCCCATACTTGCCCTCCCCCAGCCCTCCCTTCCATTTCCGCTGCAGACTCCCGCTGCCGGGGCTTGAATGAATCTGCCCAGCGTGTCGGTTCTGTGCGTGAGCTGTACCACTGGATTCTGCAAGTGCCAGAGCAGGATCTCGCTATGACTTTCCAAGAGGTGAGGAAAACGCCCGCCCTTTCCATCTGGGCCAAACCAGGAGCAAGGCCAAGGATCTCCTTCTGTTGACTCAAAAGACCGTTTTTTAAACCATTCTCTGCCTGGTGGAGAGAGAACTCCTGTATCGTTCTTGCCCTGACCACACCACTGTGATGGTAGCATTATGCTGGAGGGATTGGCTGGTTGTAGTCAGCCTTGGAAAAGAGCCTCCATCACAAAAACCTCCCCTTGTCATCTACGTCATTGCTTTTCCGGCTATCTGATGTGGGGGACAAGCAATTTCTCTTTCCAGTTGTGTACCAGGGATTGGTACCATATTTGTGTCCGTTTCTTACAACTGTTTCTTTTTTTGAAACTCCCCATCGACCAGCAGCTGATGGCTTGTGGATGCCACCAATCCGCCGACCGTCACTTCCAGTAGCACTGGTCTACATTATGAGGAGGATAGACTGTATTCTGCCAGTGCTAGAGGCTGTGCAAGAGAAAACCCAGATCCTGCTGCCAAATCACACAGTGTGGATGGAGACCATTTGCACTGGGGGGAGTAAAGAGCAGGGAGGACAGAACAAAGCTTCATTCTTAATAGGGATGGGACAAGTCCAGAATTTTCTGGATCCTAATCCCTCGAAGATTCTGGGAATCCACGAACCTCACAAATCTCAAATCTTTCAAATCCTTTTTTAAAAAAGGGTTTAAAAAGCAAGGGAAAGAAGGATAATCTTGAGCAAAACAGACTCTCTCAGCCCTAGCAAAAGCCTAGGCAAAGGCAAACCTCCCTCTGAAGAATGGCCAGGGCAATTGTCCTAGTTTTGTCTCAGGATCTCCCCAGACTGAAAATGTCATGAAGGCCCTTTGCACACAGGCAGGAAAATGTGGATTAATCCCACATTTTCCTGCCTGTGTAAACAGGGCCACATACTAAAGTAGAGAGAGAATCCAGGTCAAAACTGGCTTTTCTTTGCAAAGCTCCTTCTGGCATCCTGGGGTTTGTAGTTTGCTGATGCACCAGCACACTTTGGCAGAGAAGACTGTGATACCTTGTAAAACTAGAAACCCCAGAATTGTGTCTGAAAGAGCTCTGCAAGTGAACTCTGCAAAGGAATGTTTCAGCTGTCCTTGAAATCTCAAACCTGTAGCTTCCAGTCAAGTGCTGAATTGAAATATGAAATGTTCAATTTAAATATCTTAGAATACAACCCTAGATGTAATTTGTGAAATTGTTAGCAAAGGCCATTATGACTCCAAGGGAAAAATTCACCTACTTGCCATCTCCTCTTGTATGTCTAGTCTCTCAAATTTTCAGGCATCCTGGTCTCCCAATTTTTCAGGCGTCCCAGTCTCCCAAGTTTTCAGGCACTCGGATCTCCCAGGTTTTCAGGCGTCCCGGTCTCCAACAGACTGTTTGGGTGGTGGATTTGAAAGATTCGGTTTGCCTATTTTGGCACAGGGATTCAGATTCCTGAATCTTGAATCCCTGCCAAGGATTCGAGGATTTGGTTGGCCCATCCCTAATTCTTAAAAATAAAGCAGCACAAATTCCCAGTACCGACAGAAAGGCACTGTGCACCTGCTTATTATTGGTACACAGTATTATCATACCTACCATTGGCAATAGATATTTGGAAGTCCTTTGAACAAGCTGTTCTAAGTGGGGTCCCTTCGCAAAGTTAGCCCCTCTTCTTCTTCTCTTCATTTTGCTACCTCTGCTTATTCCCTTCTGGGCCCAGATGGCACCCCCCCCCCAAAAAAAAAGACAGGGTTTGAGAGACTAGGGCAGGGGACGGAGAGATCAGGATGCCATTGGTCTTTCTCTTTACTGCATTCATGAGCCTTCAAGAGAGGTGACTCAGCCTTTTTCTCGTCTAGAAAATGTGCAGTTTGGAGAGTTTAGAGGAGCTACAGGCCACAAAAACAGTTTTGGGACCACACGCAGCCCTGGGGTCCCACTTTGCACATCCCCACGGTAGTCCTTTTGCCAATTAAGTAAACGCCTTTCTATTCAGGCATCTTTTTGGCAATTGACCATTTGCTGAAGAAGGGGATTTTTTTTTCTACTGGGCGGGTGCTTTTAATTTTCCTCCCTGTCGTATTTTCCAAAATGTATTTTTAATTCAATTGCATTTTAGCCTTTGGACCTGTTTGGTATTTGAATAGTATTTAGAATCACAGAATTGGAAGGAATCCCAAAGGCCATCAAGTCCAATTCTTTCTCCCACCTTCTGAGGGAGCTCTCTGTTAAACAGCTTTTACCATCAGGAAGTTTTCCCTAATGTTGAGTTGAAATCTCCCTTCTTTTAACTCTGAAGCATTGGTTTGTATTCTACTTGCTGGAGCAGTAGAAAACAAGCTCATTTCGGCTTTTACAGATGTCCAGTTTCCTCACTTGTTCCTCATAGAGTTTGGCTTCCAGATCTGAGAACTGGTGAGAGCTGACCAAGGCAGAATATAGTAAACCCTCCAGATCTGTGAGCTCTGGATGTGCTATTTCCATCAACCACAGATCATTACATCCTACACATAAAATGGCAGTGATGTGCACACGGATGTCCTGAAGCATCCATGCACACTTCATCACCATTTAATAATAAGGCATGCAAATATTCATGCTTTTTGGCATCCACAAAGAGTCTTGGATCTGAACTTTTGCAGATCTGGAGGTTCCACTGAACAGTATGACTATTGCATCCCTTGGTCTGGACACTGTAGTTCTGTTAAAGCAGCTTGGGACTGCACTGGCCTTTTTTGGCTAGTGCAATCACACTATTGACTCATGTTAAGCTACAGCCTACCAAGATTCTTTGATCTGCTTTTTAAAATTCAGTTTTACTGTGAGCTGCCTTGAATCTCAATTTCAGGAGAAAGGTGGAATATGAATCCAGTAAATAAATAAACATGGGGTAGTGGTTTGAGCATTAGAATATGACCCTGGAGACAAGGGTCTGATTCCCTTCTTGGACGTGGAAACCTACTGGGTGACCTTGGGCATATCACACACTTTCAGCCTCAGAAAACCTTGTGATAGGTTTGCCTTGTTCTTGTGTGCCTTCAAGTTGCTTCCGACTTATGGCAACTCTAAGGCAAACCTATCACAGGGGTTTCTGAGGCTGAGAGTGTGTGATGCACCCAAGATCGCCCAGTGGGTTTCCATGGCCAAGCAGGGAATCAAACCGTGGTCTCCAGGATCATGGTCCAGTGCTAAAACCACTAGACCATGCTGGCTCTAAATTTGCCTTAGGATCACCGTAAGTTGTTGGAAATGGCTTGAAGGCACACAACAACAACAACAACAAATGAATAAAATATGGAAGGGAGGGAGGGAGGGAGAGAAGAAGAAAAGAAGAGAAGGAGAAGAAGCACAACCAGAAAGCTGTAGAGAATTGAAGTGGGCTTCCTCCATCAGCAGATGTATGATGATGCCAACAGCTAGTGTTTCGAGGTCAAGGCCTACCAAGGCCCATCTCTAATTACATTTAGAAGGTATACTGGAAACAGGCGATCTGCAGGAATGGAAGAAAGACATAGCCAGTGGAGGATGGACAAAGAGCCTCCATTCCACAGATCACCTCTCATCACTTTCTTTAACAAATTTACTAACTTCCCTCCTCTCCTCTCAGGTCCTTGTGGACTTGGCCTCTAAGAACGCCAAGGGCCTGTACCAGGCACGGGTCCGAGCCACCGTTGGACACAAAGTGACTGCCTTTACTGGTCTAGTGGGACTGGAGAACGACTCACTCTATCGAAGCATGCCTGGACTCATTGCTCTTGCTCTGGAGAGCCTGAAGACCTAACCTGGCCACCCCTTGGAGCTGATGAACCAGCGGGACTCCCAGTCGAGCCAGAGACTACAGCACCCACATAGTTTGAGGGTATTGGTAGTCTGGGCTTCCACATAGACAGAAACCTGGATGCAGGAACTGAAGACGCGGGGACATGTCAGCTAGCCTGTTCCTGCAGGAACTGCAAGATTGGGGTGGGCAACTGTTGAGGTCAGGGGGCCCACACTGTCCATTCAAGTAATCTTAGCCCCATTCCTGGTTGCACCCCTCTTAAAAGAACTGAAGCAGTCTTGGCCTTAAATGCCCCATATACCCCTGCAATTTCAATGTGTTTTTGGACATCTCTGGGTCATTGTAGGCCCAGAAGAGGCCTTTTTCCTCAGCAAGAAGTGACCTAGAAGTTAACTTCCAGGCTATTTCTCATTGTGGGAAAAAGAGACCTCTTCTGAGCCTAAAATGGCTGGAAGGGGTGAGATGGCTAAGTTGCCTCTCAAACCCTTCAAGGTTGTTTTGGGGGAAAAAGGTTTTTGGGGAAAAAAAGTTTTTTTCCCTTAAAAAGTGGGGGGAGGGGGCACAAGGGCCGTAAAATGGCCCTGAGGTTCTGCATGTGGTCACTTTTCCCACCAGTAAGCTGGGTGCTCAGATCAAGGTGGGTATTAAACTATTAACATTTTTTTTTTAAAGTACAGGTGTCCCCTGCTTTTTGTCAACTCATTTTTTGACGTTCCACTATTTTGATGCTTGCAAATTAGAGATAAGTTCCATTCATTCAATGAGCGGCCTGTTATTTCGTCAGTTCTTCTTGCCTATGGAGGCTTGCTGGGGGCTGCAAGCACGTGTGTGTGGTTCCAGGTCTTGCCTACAGAAAGAGTGGGCCCATTGTCGAATTAATGGAACGCGTCTGTAATTTCTCAGTACTGAAGCAGCAGGCTTTCTCCAGTTCTTCTTTCCTACAGAGGCTCACCGGGGACCACCTGCATGCATGTGCACTGCCTGCAAAGGGAGTGGAGAGGAGGGGGGAAAAGGCACAAAGCTGACTGAGGGCCTTTCCGCACTACACTGTTGCAGTGCGATGATTCCACTTTCAACATCCTGTGGAGTCCTGGGGTTTGCAGTTTAGGGAGGGGCCCTTAGAATTCTGAGCCAGAGAGCTCTTTGGCCTCAGTAAACCACAAATCCCAGAATTCCACAGGATGTTGCAAATGGAATTATAGCACTATAACGGCGTAGGGCGGAAAGGCCCTGAGAGACTTGGCAAGCAGCGCATGCATGTGGTCAGTCCCAAGCAAACCTCCGTAATTCCTTCATGTTCCATACATGAGTTCTGCCTTTGAACCAATTCTGCTTTCTGACAGCTCTCCAGTTCCTAACCCGTCAGATAAGCAAGGAAAGCCTGTATACTTAAGCTAGCCATTATTATCTGGAAGAAAAAGTAACTATGAGAACCCAAACCATATCATGCTTCCAATCTAAATTGGGGCGCCCATGCTACTTTCCTGGGCCACCCTCCTCAGCTTGCTATTTTCCCTGAAGGTATTGTAGCCAAAAATGTAACTACTATACTATAATGATAGGTTATAATGGCTATAGGCAATTAATAGTATGGTGGTGGTTATAGTGGTTTTTCTTTGGCTAGAACTGGCTGTACTAAGAAGCAGAGTGATGTGGGGGCTGCAGACATCTGATTCTCAGGTCAGGACATGGCAGAAAGATGGGGGTACGCAGAGGTAGGTATGCCACAAGATCTCCCCCTGCCTGCCCTTAGGTAGAGCACCATCACTGGTGCTGAAATGAGATTCAGATGCTATATATATATATATATATATATATATATATATATATATATATATATATATAACTTCTGTAAGTGGAATGAGGTATCATCTTGTCTTAAGCTTTGGGCAGCAAAAAGTCTTGGGGCGCCCCAGTTCTGGGCAAGAAAAGGATAAGAACCTCAACCCCACATTCTGGGTGGGGTTCTGTGGCTGATCCCTTGCCGTCCCCCCCAAAATAATAGCAGCTGGTATACACATTGTTTTTAAAAAGCGTGAATTAATGTAACATGTAGTCTGTTCCTCTGAGGCAGGCTCTGGTAGACCAGTATTCTTGCGAAGAAACACACTGGGAGACCTTGGGCAAGTCACACTCTCTCGGCCCCAGAGGAAAGCCATGACAAACCTCCTCTGAATCAGTCTTACCAAAGTAGCCTCAGGAGAGGCTTGCCGTAAGTCAGAATCAATTGGAAAGCACATGAGAACAACTGCACCCTTCCACAGTGACCATCCTTTTGGAAGGGCTTGTCTTGATGCTCCAGTCAGACATTTTATGGGATGCAAGATGGGAGAGATGTAGGGAGCATGCTGCGGTTGCCTAGCAGCCCCGTCTCTCAAACTACCTGCAGAATTGCAAGGATATCTGCCTGGGGTACCAGAAGATGTAGGCCTTCCTCTCTTCTGGTCACCTAGGCCTAAAGCATAGCCACCACCTTTTTGTCAAAAGCTATCTCACAATATGTAGCTGGGGTTAACTCAGCACCTGATCCCACCCAGGGCATTTCCGCACGACACTGTTGTAGTGTTATTATTCCACTTTCAACCTCCTATGGAATCCTGGGCTTTGCAGTTTAGGGAGGGGCCCTTAGAATTCTCAGCCAGGGGCCTCTTTGGCCTCGGGAAACCCCAAACCCCAGAATTCCACAAGAGGTCGAAAATGGAACAATAGCACTATAACAGCGTAGTGCGGAAAGGCCCTCAGTCTCGTCAGTGTTTCTTTTCTTCTCTTCCCTAAGTCCACAGTGGCTTTTTGTTGGAAAGGCAGAAGAATTCGTCCGCGGGGCCTGTATACTACAAGAATAGGTACTCTGTGATCTTGGGTGACGGAAACTATTTATTTGTACATTTGTAAAGCAAGATTTATTTATTTGTGAACAAATAAAAATCTATATTTTGTGGTAACGAAGTTAGTAGGAATTTCCTTTAAAACTGTCTCAAAGCAGTCACAGCTTAAAGGGCCCTTTGCCCTTATCACGAAAGCTAGAGAGTAAGTGGGTCCAGTGTTTTGTACATACATACACTGAGCACAGAACAGGTGACTTAATTGGTGAATACCAGATGTTATAGGATATATTTCAGAGGAAGGAACTGGCAAAACCCCAGCACGGGCCAATCTAAGACCATTTCCACACTAGCTTGTTATAGTGGTATTATTCCACTTTCAACATCCTATGGAATCCTGGGGTTTGCAGTTTAGGGAGGGGCCTTTGAGGCCCCTCCCTAAACTGCAAACCCCAGGATTCCATAGGATGTTGAAAGTGGAATAATACCACTATAACAGGCTAATGCGGAAATGGCCAGCACTCCTAGGGATTATGCTTCCAGATGAGGCTTTGACTGAGCAATGTTCTGTTTCAAACATGGAATTTTAGCCCAGGGGTGTGTGTCTGTGCATCTATGTGTATCTTCAGACATTATCATTTTCCATTTTTAAGCCACCCATATTTTTTTTTGTCTTCTTTTTTCTCAACTCAAAAATCATTCAAAGGAAGATGGAATAGCTGCGCAAGGTTTTTTGGGTGGTACCCCTGTGTATCTGGAAGCAGCCGTGATCTGACTTTTATTTTCCCCATTACTGCTGTTTGCTCCTTGTTTCCTTCTCTAGAATGAAGGTTGGCAGATGTGCTCATCCTTCCATACCACACACTTATACCTCTGTGATCCTACTTTAACGGTCATGTCTACAATCTGGGATGGGTAGTTTGGAGAGGCACTACAGGCCTTTCCACCCTACACTGCTATAGTGCTTTTATTCCACTTTCAACATCCTATGGGGTTTTTCGTTTCCTGAGGCCCAACAGCTCTCTGGCTGAGAATTCCAAATGTCCTTCCCTAAACTGCAAACCCCAGCATTCCATAGGATGTTCAAAGTAGAATAATAGCACTATAACATTTTAGTACAGAAAGGCCCTATGGCTCTCTGGCTGAGAATTCTAAATATCCCTCTCTAAATTGCAAAACCCAGGATTTCATAGTAAATTGCCATGGCAGTCAAACAAGAATCACAATGCTATAATTGTGTAGAGTGAAAAGGACCACAGCCAGGCCTGTCTTCTTTCAACCAGACCTTCATATCAATTCCTTATGTCATACTTACCACTTTCCTTCTAATACCAATTGTTTGCAAACACAGTGTCTGAGCCAAGAGGACAAATGCATTAGTGCTTGGACCCCAATACTGCCTTTGTGGCCCCCCAATCCCTCCACATTTCACAGGTTCTCCTCTTTTCTATCAGCAAAAGTGAATTTTCTACCACCTTTAGAAGTGAATTGTCTCTCTTAGAAGCCTCCAGAGAAGGAAATAAGCTTTTAAGTCAGTTGCAGGAGGCCCTGCACTGTTTGTTTTTGTTTTTTTAAATTTCCAGAGCATGAAGTGGACCTCTCATGTGTGTGTGTGCGTGTGTTTGCATTTTTACCAATCTGTGTGATACCTCAGGGGATCCTAGAAATACAACTGGCCTACAGACCTGCCACAGTTGACCATCCCTCATGCAGAGTGATGATTGTCTTTTAACAAGACACGACAGTATCAGTTGCGTATCTGGATTTCAAAATATAGCACTCCAACACCTATGTGCTCACACGCACACACACGCATACATAAACCCAAGTCATTTTTAAAATTTTAATTTTAATTTTTCAAAATACAGCTAAAGTTCCAGATAATTTGAAGAAAGAAAAAGGAAAACAAGTAGGATATAAAAAGAAATACAGACAAAAAGAAAGCATGGCTTCTTTCTTTTTCGGTATACCTATCATATAATCAAACCTCTGTCTCTAAAACTACATCATCTGATAACTAAAACTTACTCATTGTCCAAACAAAAGTTGCCAAATCATTTTCTTTTTCCCTGCAAAAAGTCTATAAGGGGTTTCCAGCCTTTTTGAAATGTCTCCAGTATCTTTTCTCTAATCAAGCCAGACAGTTCTGAGAAAAATATTAAGAGCACCCAAGGCAAGTGACCAGAAGTCCTTTTTTGATTTAGTGGACAATGTGGAGTTGGTTGATATGTGGAGATATTAATATGATGACACGACAGCTTTTTTTTTTTGTTTGAAGGCGTAGATCTTTTTTGGGAATAGCACGCCCGGCCTTTTGACGAATGTGCGCAGGAGAAGCCAGGCGGAGATTAGCATTCCAATTATTCTGGCACTACCTTCTTTGTCTGCCTCCCCTCAAAACCAAAGTGCATGTGTTTGTGTGTGTGTTTTGTGTGTGTGTGTGTGTGTGTGTGTGCATACATCCCTCTGCCGGCAGCAGCTGTGCAAACCTGTTGCCCAAGGATCATTTCCACTGGGACAGGAAGTGACTCTCAGGGGAGCTTTGATGGATGAAGCCGGCTGGGCGCAGTGCCACAAAGCGTGGCTGGGCCTGCTTCGGAGAGGCAACAGTTGCTTGGCGTGACAACCGTAAATCCAAGCACTCCTGAAACCAGCAGCGCTAGCAGAGGTGACCCTGCGGCCACCCCAGAAAAAGCATTTCCGAGGCAGGCAGGCTCGCACTTGCTAAATCTCTGCTTCATCACCACCAGAGAGTAGATTGCCGTGCTGGGGAGGCTGTGGGAGGTGAGGGCGATCAACATTAGGGATATATTTCTTCACTGATTTCATTCTCGAAGAAAATACTCAGTAATTTTAGGAATTATCTTTCCACCACAAGAGAGTCTTCAAATGCTGTGCAGTGTTTGAAGACTATTCGTGGGACAGGACTTATTCTGCACAAATTTTGCACCAAAACCGGCTTTTTCTGTGCAGGAAATGCTAGTCTCTTCTTTGCAGAATTTCCTGTTCAGAAAATGCTGTTTTCTGCATGAAATATCATGCATGAGTTTTCTTCATATAAAGTCCCAAACTACAAAGGTGCTTGTAAGACCACCATTCTCTTCATCAGGGCTTCCTGACATGCAAGAAACACATTTTTGGAACCCCCTTCCTCACTTTTTAAAAATTCTTTGCATCCCTAGGCTGTATGCCACTTCCATTGTAGTGTCTAGTCTTGTCCTAACTCAATTAGCAGTCTTCATGGGTATATCCAGAAAGCCTTTATTAAAGATTAGGTTCAGCACACAGATAATGTCCTTGCCAGAACTGATGATTCAATACAGGTTCCTCCCCAACCCCGTCCCTCCCAACTCCTTTCAGTCCACATTCCATTCTCACGCCAGATCATACCAGTCTGTTGGAATGACCACGGTTCCCATACTCCAGCCCGACTCCCTCTCCCACCACCCAAACATTGAAAGGAACACAGCAAAATAGCTACAGCACAGCTAAACTGTACATGGTTAACACGGCAGCAGTGATGGTGGCCCTCTGACATCTACTATGCCATTGTACATCAATGTAAGGCCTCGCTTTGAGGGTATCAAATATCAGTATGGTTTGGAATGGGCACCATATCTAACTGGCATCATATTTAATTGGCAACACACTGATATCAAAATCCAGCCTGAAGGTGACCGGGAGGTCAAACCAAAAGAGGAAGAAACCTGGCTGTCAACATGAGGCCACAGGGAGATCAGCCTCAAACACCCTCTTGGTATAGCCTAGGTCAATTATCAGGTACATCACCGCTGTTCCAGAGAATAATAGAAGCTGGAATTTCCTGGAGAATGCCATTCTGAGAAGCCCACCAGGACAGTGATTGACAGATACCCATCCTCTGTACACCTGGACTCCTTCCTCTTTCCTTGTAGCACCCACAATAGACACCTATTACAACATCCATCTTGTCTTTGTCAATCAAGCACTAAACCCATCAACAGGCGAAAGGCCCATTGTCCACAACAGGTTCCCTTTGTCTTGCATCTGGAACCTTCTCTGCCACAGGCCATTTTCAGGGTACAAATACCCCTGATTTTAGGCTTCCAACTCACAGTCTCTCAAAGGTCCACTCCTCACTCTGTCCATCTAGCTCCTGAATGAGAACTGTCCTTAGGTCCTACCTAAGCCAAAATACATTTCTGCTCTTCACTACTCTTCTGGACTGGTAATTATAAATCCCTCCAAACCCTTCAGCCTTTCTGTACATAATTTGTCCTCCCTTTCTCCTTCAGTTAGCTCTTCTGTGAATGTTTGACTGTTTGTACTTTGTGTGCATGCATGAGTGAATTCCCTCCAATAAAAACACATTTTTAGCTTACTTTTGAGTCTTTGGCTGGTTCTTTTCCTGCATGAGTCCATAAACATTGGTAGCAAGACCTCGCTAAGTTGCCCCCCTCTCGTTAGCCTCCTGATTTTGAGCTAATTAATTCCCCACGTTTGCAAGGAGATACTGGCATCACAGGTTGGCCCTTGTGGCACCTACGTTTTGGGGTAACATCAATTGCTAGGGAAGATGAGTAAGGATGCAGTTGTACTCAAGTCTCACTTGTGGGATTCTCAGAGGCAACGAGTTGACACTGGTGGGAGCAGAAGATTCAAGACAGGGCTTTCGTCTCATCTTGCATGGATTCATCCAGCATGGCTTTCTAAAACGTTCTTGGTCTCTTCCATACAGAGGATGGAATCTTCTTGATGCGCTACAGAGGTGTAACCCCACAGCAGTGTCAGCTGTGGGCACAGCAACCATGAAGGAATGAAGGCAATGGAGAACTAGGTTCCTCAGAACTGGCAGATTTTTGTCTCTCCTCCCTTGCCATCGTAGAAAGACAAAAGGTAATTGCTGGTGAAGGCACCACCAGGATTTCTGACCATAGTTGCCAGCCTCTTCTTGATGTTTCAGAGCAGCAGTTCTTATCCTTTTCTTTACCACAGCCCCCTTTAACTATCTTTTGTTGCCATGGGCCACCAAGACTTAACTCAAAATTTAAAACCAAAATTTAAATCCAAATGTTTATTTAAAGTTGCTCATCAAAGGTCTTCAGATTTGGAGAGAAGGGGGAAATAAATAGATGCACATGCTCCTATTACAATATTTTTATTGGATTGAATCCATATAAATCTAACATCAACAACAACAACATCTGAACAAACCATGGCACATGCTTTCTTTCAGATGCTCGGCGCAATTCACTTGCACATTCTCACCGCATGCAGAAAAAGCTAGTGCTGCATACATTTTTAACTATCAAACAGTTATTTTGGTAATTTTTGATCAGTTTGACTTATTATCACCAGCAAAAGACTCCTGCTCTTTCAGATCAATGTATGACCATCTGTCTGTCTTTCTAACTATAAAAGCTCGTAACATTTCTTCAAGCCTTCACGGAGCCCTGTCAAGACACTGAAACCCCCTTAACAAGACTACAGGTTAAGAACTGCATTCATTTCCTAGGAAGTGTGGCCACAGCAAAAGGCAGATGATAGCATTCATTTGGCTGGCTAATTTTGCTCTTGGTTCCATACTCAAACTCTACTTGGAGAAGCTACAAGACACTGACCTAGAAGTGAAGTCTGCATCTCCCTGTGCAACAGTTACACCCGCAAAACTCTGCTTATGCAATGGGTGAACCGAACACTAATGTTACACCACAGCCAAAATAGTACAACTACGTGTGTAAGGGAATTTATTTGTGCGTAAAGCACCAAGTGAGCCAGCATAGCGTAGTGGTTTGAGCGTTGGACTGTAATTCTGGAGACCAGAGTCTGAACCCCTGCTCAGCGATGGAAACTCACTGGTCAGCCTTTGGTAAATCACACCCTCTCAGCCTCAGAGGAAGGCACAGGCAAACTTGCTTTGATCAAAGCTTGCCAAGAAAACTGTGCTGTGACAGGGTTGCCTTAGGATTTCCATAAATTGGAAACGAAGGCACACAACAAAATCGCACCAAGTGGAAGCCACATTTCTTCAATGCTGGAAAAGGGACAATGCCCTTTATCCTCTCTGAGGGCAGCAAGCTAATTTAGGAGGTACAGAACAGGTCACCAGGCAGATGCCACTCTGTCCTTCAAGAAAAGGGAATGATTAGGGAATTCAGCAGGAATGGCTGAAGGAAGTGCCCATGTTGGCTAGGGAGATTCTAAGAGCTGTGGTGCCAAAAGAAGTAACTTTCCCAAGCAATGGTTTGTCAGATGGTCTGCTGTATGCCCCTGGAAGATCTTCCATTTGTCCCCTCCTCACCCAGCTTCTGGATCTTCATTTACCGAAAGCAGGACTCCTGTCTCTTGGCTCCCCGAGGAGGAAGGAAGGGATAAGATAGTCGGCTCTTGTTTCCCAGTCTAGCGGCTCTTTTCTCCCTCCCCTGCCCACCCAGGCTTCCAGCTGCCACTGTCCGTCTGCATTCCTCAGGCACAGTCCCAGCTCGGACTTCCGTCCCTTTTGACAAAACACACACCGAGGCATCACAAGGAAGCTGGGCAGAGACCTTGCTCAGCCAGCCAGGTCCCTGCCAACATGGCCGGGCCGGTGCTGTGCCTAACACTCCTCTGGGCTGTGGCCCTTCCAGGTAAGGCAGCACCTCACCTTTCTGGGATTTAAAGGCTTGGATTGGTTGGGAGAACATCCTCAGCAGGTTTGCAAGAAGCTAGTTTCAGAAAATGAAAGATCTGAGGCTGAACATGGGCTGGTGAATTAAGATGTCCTTGGGCACTGGCCTTCCTGTAATGTATTTCCTTGAACATGGAAAATTTCTTCTGATGGGAAGAGGTTGTGTCTACTCGGTCTATGCTCAGATGAACTCTTTTCCTTTTCTTCTTTACATTTAACATTCCAGAGTGGAGTTCAGGCACTGAAAAATAAAAGGTAGTTTCTAGGATCAGCTCAGATGAATCCCTTAGATGGACAGGAACATAGTTTTATAGTTGAGTACAATTGTCCATGCACTGAGTCTGTGGGGTGGGATTGTCAGAGTGAAAACTGGAAAGGGTTTCTGTACCTTTTATAGCTGTCGAGAAGCTGGATTTTTCAGCAGGTTTTGTTTGTTACCCAGCTGCATGACAAGCAACACCTGCTGAAATTCCCTCTTCACACAACCGTTAAAGGTACAAGAGCCCTCTCCAGTTGCAATCTGGCAACCCTGGTGTGTGTGTGTATAAGTGATGTGCAATGTTGTGTACTGTGGCATTCTCTGGAAAATTCTTAGTACAATGGCTAAGAAACAGAGCTGTGAACCGGGAAGCCAGTCATGCATTCCTGCAGCAATTTCTAACCCGTGCCTACGGAATAACCTAATTTCATGATCTTGATGTAAGGCTCACAGAGATCATTCAGAAATCACCATAGCATGCTATATAGGATTATTAAAGTGCGAAAAGTGCCATTGGGCCAGGAATTTTCTAGTTTTATGTGTTCAGGGAGGCCTTCGCTTTAAGTTTTTTTCCATAGGAAGGAGCAATCAGTCCTTACTTTGCTTCATAATGAGGGAATAGAGGGCATTCTTATCAAATTTGCAAGTGACACCAAATTAGGAGGGGTAGCTACCATCCCAGAGTCCAGGATCAGAATTCAAAATGATCTCAACAGATTAGAGATCTGGTCCAAAACTAACAAAATGAATTTCAACAGGGACAAGTGTAAAGTTCTGCACTTGGGCAGAAAAAATGAAATGCACAGATATAAGATGGGTGACACCTGGCTTGACCACAGTACGCTTGAAAGAGATGTAGGAATCTTAGTAGCCCACAAGCTGAACATGAGTCAACAGTCTGATGCAGCAGATAAAAAAGCCAATGCATTCTAGGCGTCATCAATAGGAAGATCGTGTCTAGGTCAAAGGAAGTGATAGTACCACTCTGTTATGCTTTGGTCAGAGTCCACCTGCAATATTGTGTCTAGAGCTGGGTACCACAATTCAGGAAGGATATTGACAAGCTGGAATGTGTCCAGATGAGGGTGACCAAAATGGTAGAAGGCCTGGAAACCATGCAAGAGGCTTAGGGAGCTGATTATGCTTAGCCTGGAGAAAAGAAGAGGCAACATGAGAGCCATATTTAATTATTTGAAGGGATGTCACATGGAGGATGGAGCAAGCCTGTTTTCTGCTACTCCAGAAACTAGGACAAGGAGCAATGGCTCCAAACTTCAGGGCAGGAGATTCCGTCTAAACAATAGGAAGAATTTTCTGACAGTACAAGCAGTTCAACAGCAGAATACGTTGCCTTGGAGTGTGGTGGAGTCTCTTTCTTTGGAGGATTTTAAACAGAGGCTGGATGGCCATCTGTCAGAAATGCTTTGATGGTGTATTTCTGCATGGCAGCATGAGGTTGGACTCAATGGCCCTTGTGGTCTCTTCCAACTCTATGATTCTTTGAACACCAACATGTGTATTTAGATGCACAAGCAGATGTGCATGAAAAGTACAGACAACACGTTACATGAGTCTTAAGGGAGCTGCACAGGCTACTTTGGGTCTGAATTCAAAATGCTGGTGAGGACATTCAAAGTCCTAAATAGCTTGGGACCTTAACACCAGATAGAATGCCTTTCTCTTTATATACTTGCTCCAAAACTCCGATCTGATGGAGAAACGCTCCTCTGTCTCCAACCAATGGGAGCAAGACATTGCAGGAGGACACGAGAGAGGGACTTTTCTGCTGTGGCACCCTATTTGTGGAATACCCACCACCAATGTTGGTTTCTTTCTGGTCAAGTCAAAGTGTTTTGGGTTTTTTTTTTAATTAAAGTCATTGGGCTTAACCGAAGCCCACTCAGCCTGAAGTCTGCTGGCTGTGGCACTGGTGTCTGCCATGGTGAACCACCATCTTCATTGGTTGTCAGCACCTTCTTCCCAGGATTCCCTGCAGGAAGGAGGAGCCAATCAGCACTGGAAGGGGGACCTGCTTCCCAGGTGCTAGACGTTGAAACCAAAGGCTACTTCTCAAATGCCCACGTATATTTTTAGTTTTAACTGTTTTAATTTTTCAAGCTATTTTTACTTGTTAATTTGTTTAATACATCTGTATCTGCTTTAAGTTATTTCATTGTTTTAAATCTGGAATTGTTTCAAATTGTTTCTATTGTTATGCTTATGTGCTGTCCTGAGATCCCACAGTAGAGGGCAGGAAATAAACACTTTGCTATAAACAAACATGGATTGGAGTAGTTGGCTTCCATGTCAGTGGGGTGATAAATCCACTCCAGGTTTCAGTTCAGACTCTAAAGGTGCCATGCAAGGTTCTAAACCCAATCCCCCAGTAGGTGTAGACCTTACATGGATCCCCTAAAATGAAAAGCAAAATCCACTGTAAACACTGTAGGAAAGGCCCTTTCCTGTGTCACAACATCCTCACAGGTATATTTGCTGGGAATATATGAGAGGGCCTTCTCAGTGGCTGCTTCCAGGCTTTGGAAATTCCTTCCCAGAGAGGGTGGACACCCTCCATACTAGCTTTTCACAGTCAAGTAAAGTCTTTTTTATTCCAGCAGGCCTTTGAGAATTGATTTTTAGGGGAAACAAGTCTTGCGTAATGTGCGAGAATTTTGTTTCTTACTGCTGCTGTTGTTGTTTTAATGGTTCAACTTTTTAACTGGTTTTGATTTTATGATGATCTAATTGCTTTTTAACTTCTGTTATGCTGTGAATTTTTTACTATGTTTGTTTCAACTGGTGTAAGCCAATCTGTCTTGAACCCCAATCTGTGAAAAAGGCAGGATATAAATATGGCATAGGGTGGTGCAAGCATTCCACAAGTGGATGTATACAAGGCTGAATTGTATAGCACCCCTGGATTACTCTACAGCTTCAGAAACAACCCTCCCACACGGCCACTCCATGCAGAAGTATCTGGCTGTGTCCAAATAGTCAAAACTGAAATTTGAGTGATGAGGCTACTGGAGAATGCTGGTGGATCTCAGAGCTCCTGCAGTCATTTCACCTCTGGCTACAGAGACATGGGCCATTTCCACTCCACACTGTTCTAGTGCTATTATTCCACTTTCAACATCCTGTGGAATTCTGGGCTTTGTAGTTTACTGAGGCCCAAGAGTTCTCTGGGTGACAATTCTAAATGCCCCTCCCTAAACTGCAAAGCCCAGGATTCCATGGGATGTTGAAAGTGGAATAATAACACTATACAAGTGTAGTGCGGAAATGGCCATAGTCAAATACTTCTGTCATGAACTGAATTCACACACACAAATAGAACAGTGTTTAAACGCTATTTATGAGGAGCGTGATACTTCGTACAGGACTTCAGTGAGTGAACTGGAGGCAACTAGCAAGATTCAAAACATAAAATGCAAAGAGTACATCTTCCCGCCCTCAAGAGACCTTGACGTCTTGGCGCAGCCTGGCTATGCTTATCAGTGCATTCCTAGCTTTTGTCTATCTAATGGTCTCTGGTTCTCATACCTTGTTACAAGCAAGCTGCTACTTAACTCCTACTACATATCCCGTTACTAAAATATGGAGGGCTAGCCGACAACTTCTGTGATCTGCTGCTCTCCATGAGATACAGAAATGCCACATATGCGTGCAGAAAGAGGCTGTATGGTCAGTCTGTGGGTTAAGAAGGAAATACCAACCTTTGCAGTTCCTAAACAAGGACATACACAGGCATAAGGGAAATTTGCATATTCTTATGTCCCCAGCAGAATGTCAGCCATAATGCAGCTTCGTTATACCTTCTTTCTCAGGAGAAGGAATTAATTATAACTAATTTGTTATTTGTAACTAGTTACTTCCAAATCCTGTTAAAGGTAGAGAGGCCTGGCTCATTTGCACACACTCATCATTATCATTCTTGGGTCATCTAAGTCTTAATGCAAAGCACACTTGCAGTCCCTTGGGGGGGGGGTCAACTTTTTTGGTGCACATCCAATGATAAGATGGAACTTGTCCAGAGGAAGGCAACCAAAATGGTAAAAGACCTGGAAACGATGCCCTTTGAGGAGCAGCTTAGGGAGCTGGGTATGTTTAGCCTGGAAAAGAGAAGCTTAAGAGGTGACATAGTAGACATGTTTAAATATTTGAAGGGATGTCAGATGGAGGATGGAGCAAGCTTGTTTTCTGCTGTTCAAGAAACTAGCACACAAAGCCATGGCTCCAAACTTCAGGAAAAGAGATCCCGCCTGAACATTAAGAAGAACTTGCTGATCGTAAGAGCAGTTTAACAGTGGAATACATTGGCTGGGAGTGTGGTGGAGTCTCCTTCTTTGGAGGTTTTTAAACAGAGGTTGGATGGCCATCTCTCAGGAATGCTTTGATGGTGTCTTCCTGCATGGCAGAATGGGGTTGAACTTAATGGTCTTGGGGTCTCTTCCAACTCTAGGGCCATTTCCTTACTAGACAGTTATAGCGCCATGATGCCACTTTCAACATCCTATGGAATCCTGGGGTTTGCAGTTTCGGGAGGGGCCACCTGGCCCCTCCCGAAACTGCAAACCCCAGGATTCCATAGGATGTTGAAAGTGGCATCATAGCGCTATAATACTCTAGTGCGGAAATGGCCTAGGATTCTATGATACCCTTCCACAGAGAGCAGGCTGCTTCAGCCAACCACTGTCCTCTTTCCGTCCTTCCAGGTACCCTTGGCGTAAACATGGAGGAGAAACTCATCAACTACCTTTTTGAGGAGAAAGGCTACAACAAGAATCTTCGGCCTGTGACTTCCAAGGAGGAGAGTGTCACCATCAGTTTGGCACTGACCCTCTCCAACCTTGTGTCCCTGGTGAGGCTGTCTATGGAATCTAACGGAAAGGAGAGATAAAGGCTGAGATTTTCCATCGAGGAGAAAGAGCACAACTTTATACTCATGGAGTTATGCAATGGCACTTCATTAGTGAATTGTGATGTTGCACAACTCCACACATTCAGTTATCTTTTTAAAGATAATTTTTTTCTTCAAAATAAACATTCAGTGCTACCTTCAAATGAGACAAGGTTCTAGCTCATTCAGAAGCAGGATAAAGTTTTGAAAGCTCTCTAAGGTTGGGAGAGGGTAAACAAATCTTTAAATGATTTTCAAACTACGGTCTAAGGCCTCACTAGACTCTGATTTCAACTAATAAATGATCAGTGAAGAGCAATTTACACAGAAGTATGTGAATAAGTACAAGTTTAGTAACAATGACTACAGAATGGCATTGTTTCCTAAATGCTGAATGCATTTACTCATTCTGCTACACTATAAATGATGGCTTACACGTGCAAAATGTCAAGACAAAATTAAATAGTTTGTTGCTGCACATCTTATTTTATTGCTCAAGTCCCTCAAGACACAAAAAGGTGCATAGCTTGACAAACATATAGCCAGGCAGAGCTTTTAAAACTTTCTACTGTGTAATTCATACTGTGTAAAGCTTTGATACAAATATAATTACTATACCATGTATCTTTGTGGTGGCACACGTACAATTTCACATCTGCATGCACAATTCACCATGCCGTCCTTTCTCAACCTGGAACTGAACACAGACATTCCTGATCAGAAAAACTGCCCAAATGGCTTCCAGAGGGGAATTTAAAACTGGAATCCTGTTGGTGTTATATGCGCATGTTAAGTTCCCTTACCAATGAAGCTGTGTTTTCTTGGCCATTTAGTTATGTCCATATTCCATTCACACAATGGTGGCGCTTAGAGTGTGTGGAGGGGAGGGTCTATGGTGCAAGGGGCATGGCCACCATGTGTGGGGGCATGGCCAGGCGCACGGGGGCATGGTCACGGGCTGGGACACCCCAAAAACATTGCCGCCCGGGGCGAATCGCCCCCTCTGCCTCCACATCCCTACGCAACTGCATTCACAGTTGCATAAGTGGTGTTTCTCCAGTGTAAAACCATTGCATATGAAGTTATGCATACTTGGATGGTGCATAACTAGTTATTCATCAGTGTTTTCAGTGGACCGCTTGATTCATTGAGGCTGAAGAGACAGCCACTGTGCACCCCTCATTGCACAAAGGAACAACAAGCAGGCAAATTGGCAGGTATACAACTAGTTACTCAGGCCATTTCCGCACGCGGCGAGGGAATCGCTCCCTGCCGCTGCTCACCGGATCTTCTGTGGGTCCGGTCCGGTCCGGGGTGAGGAGGAGCAGTGCGTGGTCGTAGATCCGCACTGCTCCGGCGTCCAAAATGGCGGCTTCCGGTTGGTCGTGGGTCTCGACCAACCGCTGAAGCTCGCCAGCCTAAAGCCCACCCTCCGCAGATCGCAGACTCGCATTGGTGCGAGCCTGCGAATCTGCATCGGAGAGCAGGCACGCAATGGCGCGCGCCGGCATTTTGAAAGACCTGAAAAATCAGGTCTGTCAAAAACACGATGGAGGACCACTTGGGGTCGTTCCGGAGCGGACTGAGGTGCGGATCTACAGTAAGTGGTCCGGACCCAGTCCGCTCCAAGGTGCAGACGTCCTCTGTGGGGGACGCACTGCACCATTTTATTTACCCCGTGTGGAAATGGCCTCAGTGTTGGCATTCAGCAGAAGGGTAGTGTAATGCATCCATGGTTTAACTACATAAGTGTAGATTTAGATTATGCAAGCACAATGTAGGATTTTGGCCTACGGCAACAGAATTTCATTGTGTGCCTCAGGATGTATAAAAGTGGTTTAACTGGGCTGTGGACTGCTCAACAAATTCCTACCAAGGTATATTTGTATGGCTTCTTCAGGCAGAGTTAAAGAAAAGAGGGCAGTGCACATATATTCATACAAAACTTGAGCAGAATAGATCAAAAAATTCCTTGTGTGAATATGACTTCCTTTAAATTACACCTACAAAGAAAACTCTACAATACAAAACGGAATTGTTTGCATATAAGAACTCTTTGTGTATATTCACACACTACATAACTATTGTGATTTGATACCTCTTTAACTGCCATGGCTTACTTCTATGGAACTCTGGGATTTGGCGAGGTCCTTAGTATTCAGGGCCAGAGAGCTCTAGTGCTGCAGTTTGAGGGACTGTACCTACTAATGAATACAGACTATAGATCCCAGGATTGCATAGGATGGCACCATGGCAGTTAGAGGCATCAAACTGATGCGACTGCAGCATGGGTGCACCCTCTATCTACTTGCAAAACAATTTGAAAATAGATCTCCACAGGGTTTGTTTTTTTAAAAAAATAATCTGAAAATCTATCTGCACAGATTTAAAAAAAAGTGTGTTTCAGAGTAGGGAACTGAGTATTATACTCTTCAAGGTCTTTATATATATGTATGAAGGCCATCCTAATCTCAGCAATTTGGCAACAAAGAGGGAACTATACAAGTACATGAAGATCTGAACTCCAGAGAGTTTAGGGGTCGGTAAAGTGCAGACCCCAGTCTCTATGCGGCCTCCAAACGTATTTTTTCATCCCTCCTGCTTTCCAGTCTCTCCAAGCAGCCCTTTTTACTTGCCAAAAGAAAAAAAGCAGATGGTCCTCCCTCCAGGAGGTGCAATTTATTTTTTAAATTGGTGGCACGATTCCTTGTTTTTTAGAAACCAGAAAAGAACACCCTGCCATTTCCAGGTTTCTCCTTTTGGATAGGGTTTTTTTTTTTTTTTTTTTTTTTTGCATTTTTGGCAGTCTGTGCAATGTCCCCAGGGTTTCCAAGAACAGAAAACTGCGCCCCACATTAATGGCAGTTGCTCAACCCTGCCATAGATGAATAGACAGACAAGACAGACACAGTAGAGTGTGGGAGTTGCAATTCAACAGCTGGAGTGCCACAAGGCTCTCATATCAGCAAGAAAAAAAAGTATCTTCCTTTTAACTATCCCTATTCTAAAACACTGAAAAACACAGACAGCCTTGTACATACACATCATGGTTCCTTCAGGTACGACGCATATGCTGAGCTCATTAGTTTGGCCTTGATTCTTCTTTCCTTCTGTGTTCTTACAGAAAGAAGCTGAGGAAACTCTCACCACCAATGTCTGGATCGAACATGTGAGTAGTAGAATAATTCAGTCAGTTCCTGGCCTGTCAGGCAGCTAAAGCGGCCCAAGTACAGATTTTAGCAAGACATGCTGGGACAAAATAGCTACTCTCAGTTTGAACAATCTGTATGTTGGCAGTACTAGTTTTGCAACTCATGTAGGATTCCCAGACTGAAAGCTGGAGAGGGCTCCTTTATCTTTAATGGTTGCATAGAAGAGGAATGTTCAGCAAGTGTTGCTTGTTACCTGGCTGACTGACAAACAACACTTGCCTCTTCTATCCCACCATTAAAGGTACAGGCTCCATCCCCAGTTTATATTCTTTCAACTCACGTGAAGGTTTGTAGCCACATGGTATTTTCTAGCCCCTCTCTCTGGATGCTTAATTTTCATTAAAAAAAACAACAACCTTAAATTTCAAGTCTATTTATCTGTGAAGACACCCGGGTCCTCTGGGGGACATTTCCTTCAGACTAGCTGGCAAGTGTTACCCAGAGGACGTTTTCTTCAGCCGCCCTCAAATTGTGGAATGACCTGCCAGAAGAGAGACGACAGCTGGATATGCTGTCTGAGTTTAAAACAGCACTACAGACCAATCTTTTCAAGCCGACCTATCCAGATGGCTTTTAAATTATGAATTTTTAATATGATGTAACCTGATGTTATGTGTCCACCTGGAATCCTGTGTCCAGTTTTGGGCACCACAGTTTAGGAAGGAGATTGACAAGCTGGAACGTGTCCAGAGGAGGGTGGCCAAATGGTAGAAGGCCTGGAAATCATGAAATCGTATGAAGAACAGCTTAGGGAACTGGGTATGTTTAGCCTGAAGAAGAGAAGGTTAAGAGGGGACATGATAGCCATGTTTAAATATTTGAAGGGATGTCATGTTGAAGATGGACCAAGCTTGTTTTCTGCTGCTCCAGAAACTAGAGACCTTTTCGCAGCTTACCCTTTTGCGGAGCTGGGTTGCAGTCTTCACGCAAGAAGCCTGGGGAGGAAGGCTCTCGCAAGCCTCCCGCTTGGGCTCTGCAGCAGCATCTTGGTTGCGCGAGCGCCCTGCCACTTCCTTCTGCAGTGCAGCCTGGGAGTTGTAGGCTGCACTGGGGCAGGACGTGCGACTGGCACAGCTAAGGAGGCTTCGCACAGCAGGTAAGTGTGTGGAGGTGCCTGACCCATGTGCGAGCGCAGGCCATTTTCAGCTGAAAGCTGAAAATAAAAAAATGCATATGCACTGCGCATGAGGCTCTTGAGCGTCGCGTAAATAGGACTGCATCATGCAGACAACTCCTCACATTTACGCGATGCTCAAGCGGCCCTTTCGCTTAAGAAACACCGTGCGAAAAGGGCCCTACGACATGGAGCAATTGATTCAATCTACAGGAAAGGAGATTTCAGCTAAACATCAGGAAGAACTTCTTGACAGTCAGAGCCATTTGACAGTGGGATATGCTGCCCTGGAGTGTGGAGGACTCACCTTCTTTGGAGGTTTTAAAGCAGAGGCTGGATGGCCATTTGCTGGGGGTGCTTTGAGTGTTTGTTCCTGCATGGCAGAAGGGGGTTGGACTCGATGGCCATTGTGGTCTCTTCCAACTCTATGTTTCTATGATTCTATGATTCGCCTGACATTGTATTTTAATTTGTTGTACCCTGCCTTTATCCACATGGAAAGATGGGCAAGAAACAATACTATTATTGTTATTTTTATTATGTTGGAAACTGTGTAGCTAGTGTTCTTCCCAGTCAGAGATTTATATACAAGCTAGGTCAGTTACAATTTAAGGCCTGATGTTATGAAATGCCTTTAAATATAAAACAAAACAAAACAAAAAACCCTGAAACTTAAGAAAACACTGAACATCATGTTAAATACAATAAATTTTTTTCTTTTGTAATACTGTGGAGATGGGAGGGGGTTGCTTGAATTTAACATAATGTAAAGGCCTCAGCATGTCATAATCTGATCCTGGTTTTTTTTATGTTTGCTCTGTAAGAGATGATACAGTTAAATATTTTTGGAAACTTTAATCCATCTGTATTTAGCTTCTAGTAATTCTGTTCTGCAAAATCTCCTTGCCGCCTGAGGCCTCATTCCCATCACATTTTGGTTTGGGTAATGTATTCTCCCTTATAAAATAAGAACAAAAGTAAAGTTAAAATGACAGTGATTATAGAGGTAGAAATTAATTGTGGCCTGTCATGTCGTGGATAACTTGTGATCACAAACTTCACCCAGAGTCAGAACAGAAATGTTTGTTTGGAGCAAAGCAAGCAACACAGCAATCTTCTTGAGAAGTTGCTGAAACTACCACATATTGAATGGTTACAGATTTTATGCCTTGTCATACAAATTTAAGCACACAAGGCAGTGATTGGTGAAAGTCATAAAGGTCATACCACTCCATCAGTACAGGAACTTTTCTAGGTCTTCTGTTACTTACGTATTTTTCATCCTGAGAGGGAAACCAAGGTCCTGTCCCCTTATCTTTGGATTTCCAGTTCTTATAACACCTTCCCAATACTTTCACATTCCCCCTTCTGATTTTCTTCCCCCTTGCCCAGATGTAAAGTAACAACAAACAATACCACATTTAATCATTTGGTGCCCTGGAATACCTTAAAAGTTCCAGATAACATAACTGCAATTAGCAGTTTGACAACTTATACTTGGTAGCTTGCACCTTAGCAAACTATAGCCATATCTAAACTAGCAAAGTTATTCTAATACATACTATTACACACTCAGCATACTTGTGACAGGAGCCACACATCCTGACATAGCCACAACAACAAAAGTCAGAAACCAGGTACAGTGCACCCTCCGCATATGAGGGGGTTCCATTCCAGCAACCCCTGCGAACAGTGAAATTCATGAATGCTAACTTTGGCAGAGCCTGGGCTTGTGGCTAGCAGAGCAGCCCTAGTACCAGAAGGCAATATAATCAGATTAGCTCTCAGTCTGAGAAGATCTGCACTGAGAAGATCTGCACAAATCTGCACCGGAGCGCCGGAACGGAGTGATGCGCTCCATGCTTTTGAAAGACCTATTTAAACAGGTCTTTAAAAAGCACACTGCGCAACCACTTCTGGACGTTCTGGAGCAGACTGAGGTGCAGAATTACAAAAAGTAGCCCGACCCAGTCCACTCGACGGTGCAGACATCCTCTTTGGAGGATGCTCTGCACCGTTTTTTTTAGCCCATGTGGAAATGGCCAAAAAGAGGATTTTCTGGGAGAGGGTTAGCTTCTCAGAGGCCTAGTGTGGGACAGAGAAGCAACCAAGCCACCTCTGAGTGGCTTGAGCGGGGAAACAGATCTTTGTGCTGAGAAGGCCAAAGAGGTGTGTGTGAAAGTTCTGTTGGGCAACACTGTGGTGGTTTGAAGGAAATAGCTAAATATCTTGAAGAAATTGTGACTTTGGTTGAATATTCTTGAATCTTTATTACCCTTTTCCTAGTTTGTTATCCTGATAAAGATTTCTTTCTATTTTTCTAGAAGTACTGCCTCCACACAGTTTTTTCTTCAGTTTTATTTTTATTAACATGCTACCAGAGGTTATTCATTCCTTTTTGGAGTAACCATTAATGAGCTTTGCCCTTTATTCACAAAGGATGTGAGTTTTAAGGAAAGCAGGGTTGTGATTAAGTGTGGGGTGGGAGCCAAGGTGTGATAGTTAGATTAAAAGGGGCATTGCTACTCCACTGAGGGAGAAAAGAAAGCAGGCCTGGTTTGTCTGTGCCCTGGGCTAGCCCAAGCAACCCATCCTTTATCTTCCTTCTCCCCACGCAACATGTGCAATCCACCCATCCATGATACTCACATCCCATTATATTCGGTGACGGTGATGTGCACACGGACACAGTTGTGTATGCTCAAGCTCAGATGTCTGGAGACCGTTGGTAAGGAGGGCCCACTGTATGTTATGTAGTGGACAGAGTGCACGTTATTTGAAGAGACGTTTGAAGGGATGTCATGTTGAGGAGGGAGCGGGCTTGTTTTCGGCTGCTCCAGAGACTAGGGCAAAGAGCAGTGGATTCAAGATGTAGGAAAGGAGATTCCACCTGAACCTCAGGAAGAACTTCCTGACGGTCAGAGCTGTCCGGCAGTGGAATATGCTGCCTCAATGGAGTGTGGTGGAGTCTCCTTCTTTGGAGGTTTTTAAGCAGAGGCTGGATGGCCATCTGTTGGGAGTGCTTTGATGGGTGTTCCTGCATAGCAGGGGGTTGGACTCAGTGGCCCCTGGGGTCTCTTCCAGCTCTATGATTCTATTTCCTTTCAAACAAGCCTTATCATTGTAGCTGAGGGAGAGAGAGAAAGAGTCTGGACAACATATGTTGCTAGGTTTCCCAGATCTCAGAGCCTGGCCTTAGTTCTCTGGTCCTCAGACCAAGGAGGAATCTCACAGTGAGAGTACTGCCTTGAAAAGTGTGTTTATATTGTCCCTTGTCAGACTTTCTTTAAAGCGCAGAATGACCTATTCTGCACAAATGCGGTTGATGCTTAATGTATCATGTTTGATGACATCACCAGGGCCTGCCCCCCATGATGTCATCACAGGGCACCTCTTGTAACCTCACCAAGGGCTGTCCCTTGGTCTCAGGTTTTATCCATGAACTCTTAGGACCTGGGATGGTACTAACCTGGCAACCCTATATATTCCTCTTAGGGCTGGACAGACCACAGGCTGCAGTGGAACGAGACAGAATTTGGCGGCATCTGGATCCTCCGTCTTCCACCTGACATGTTATGGCTGCCTCAAATTGTCTTGGAGAACAAGTGAGGTTCATCTCAGTTACTCCTAGCATTGCTGGTTGTTTTACTGGGCCCTGTTTTTGTGCCCTGTGTTCTTGCATCATCATCTGAAGTATGTTTGCATTCAAGAATCTAAAGCAAGCTATGTTCCCCTTTCTGGAAAAAGGCAGGGGGCTGTATTTTCATACTAAATAGGATGAGATTCTTTGGGCTGAACAAAATCTAGTTGGAAAGAACAATCCCATCCTCAATCAAATTGTTTTTCTTTTCTCTCTCAGCAATGATGGTAATTTTGAGATCACCTACAATGCCAATATACTGCTGTACAGCAGCGGCTTAGTGTATTGGCTCCCACCTGCCATCTTTCGGAGCGCCTGCCCCATCAATGTCGACTTCTTTCCATTTGACTGGCAGAACTGCACCCTGAAGTTCAAGTAAGAAAGTGCCAGTCCTTCTTCTGTTTGTCTCGTGGTCATACGTCTGTGCATTGGGGTTCCTGCATTCCCAGCACGCCTAGGTTTGCCAGCAGGGTCCCTCAGTGGATTGCTAGGGGGGCTATTCTTGGGGCAGGAAAAGAGGAGATGCCCCTGGACTAAGGATGCAAAGAATACTTCCATTTTGTTTCATCTTTAACGAGAAACGATGTCTTCCCACATCAAGACCCCATGTTGAAAACATGGCTGCCTTCTGCCTCCCCCCTCCCCCCGCTCCCGAATTTGGGACTTTTGTGAAAAAATAGTCTGCTTTGTTTTGTTTTGTCTTTAACATAGTGAACAGTATATTTTGCACAATTTCCTCTTCTAAAATGTTGGAGTGAATGAGTGAACAAAAAATGCTGTGCCCCTAATCCAGTTTTTTCTGCACAATTTTTTGCAAGGCCCTGCATTGTGAAAAATCGACACAAAAATGCTCAAAAACTCTTGTAATCCCACCCAACAAGCTGAACACTTTTGAAATGATTCATTCCCGCATGTGAGAATGGAAAAAAAACTGAGGTTTACATCCTTAATCTGGAATAGAGGAGGGGGAGATTTTCTTAGGAACAGACTAGATGGAAACAAGCAAAGAGCCAATCTGTGGTGTAAAGCCACCCTCTATAGGTATCCAGAAGAGAAGCTACAATACACGAATGGGTCTTATGCTGATGAGAAAACAATTTATCTCATCCGGGATAATCTACTGGTAGCTGCCTATGCACTTTGTCTAGGCTGGGGCAAAGGAAGCACAGCCAACAGACCACAGTGGCCCCTGGAGTCCTGCTTTCTGGTCTCTAAGACCCTCCCATTTCTTTTTGTATAAGATCAGTCAAATGACAACAAAAAACTGTACCCCAGACCACCACTAAAACGTGGTGGTTTGAGTCCCTTTACTTCCTACTACCCGCCACAACACCCACCCATAGCTAAAATCAGCCATGGCTGTGCCCTGACATCAATTCTGATTCCACCAGGAGTGATCCTACGGTGGGGGGATTTCCTCCCTCACACCCCATGCATCCCATGCGGGCAGGTTGTGGGTATGATACGATCCTGTTCCCAGCCCTTCCTCTCACCACTGAGTGGAGTGCAAACTCCTTTGCAGCCATTGAAGTAAGCTGAAGACAAAGGGAGAAGGTGGGAGGAGAAAAGAGAAACTGGGACATTTTAAAGTGGTGGAAAAAATGGGATGGTGGAGGCTTCATCAAGACTGTTCTTGCCAGATCTGGACAATTGGTGGGTATGTGCTTACTAGGGCCATTTCTACACTACACTGTTATAGTGCTATTATTCCACTTTTAACATCCTGTGGAATCCTGGGATTTACAGTTTAGGGAGGGGCATTTGGAATTCTCAGCCAGAGAGCTCTTTGGCCTCAGGAAACTACAAACTCAACAATTTCACAGGATATTGAAAGTGGCATAACAGCACTGTAACAGTGTAGTGCGGAAATGGCCCAAGTGTTCATCTCTCATGCCCCCACTGTTTTTAGTATGCTTTCAGTAGTCAGTGTGTTATATGTTGTTCTCCTGTTTGTTTCTAATGTTTTAAGTGTGTCGCAGGCAGGGAGTGTGGCTTTCAAACATCTTTCTCAATGGCAACTAGTTTTTAATTTAAATTTGTTAAAAGTTTGTTTCAGATGCATTAGACAGACAATTGTATAAAAAGGGACTTTCAGCAGGTTTTGCTACAATGATCTTTGATAACTGGGCTTCTGCTTGCCTTTACCAGCTCCTTGATGTACAATGCCAATGAGATCAACTTGGAGGTCAAGACAGAAGAAGAGTTGCCGGAGCAAACAGATGGGGACCAAGCAGGGCCCTCCAAATCTTTCCTGGTGGAATGGATTGTCATCGACCCAGAAGGCTTCACTGGTAACAAGACGGAAGGGAGCAGCCAAGTTGTGGCTTGGGTTGCTGTAGTTGTTGTTGTTGTGTTCCATCACATCGTTTCTGACTTAGGGTGTCCTAAGATGAACCGATCACAAGGTTTTCTTGGCAAAATTTGTTCAGAGGGGGTTTGCCTTTGCCTTTCTCTGAAGCTGAGAGAGTGTGAATTGTGGAAGGTCACCCAAAGAGTTTCCAAGACTGAGCAGAGATTCGAACCCTGGTCTCCAGAGTCATAGTTTCACGCTCAGATCATTACATCATGCTGGCTCTTGGGGTTCCAACTGGTGGTTATCAGTGGAAATTTTGGAGGGTGAAAAATCATCATCAGCTGCCGTTCTTAGGTGTCCATCATTCGCTTTGAACATAGTTGAGGGTTTGTAAATGACTGGTTTCAGCATTTGCAAACCACAGTGGGGATCTAAAGAACAGACTTGTCAGCTCAGTATTGTCCCAAGTCCTAAGGTTTCTAGACCAAAACCTTACACCTAGGGAAAGCCCCTGATAATGTCATAAAATGTTATACAGTGGGACAGCCCTATCCTTGGTAGATTGGTTGCAGGACCCCTTGTGGACAGAAAAAAAGAAGTCAGCTTTGTGAGGCTTGCAGACAAACTGTGAATATGAGGCAAGGCTTATATGCCCCATTAAAAATAGTGTAGAATTATAGAATCATAAAATCATAGAGTTGGAAGAGACCACAGGGGCCATCCACTCCAACCCCCTGCTGTGCATCAAAGCACTCCCAACAGATGGCCATCCAGACTCCATCACACTCCCAGATAGCATATTCCACTGCTGAACAGCTCTGACCGTCGGGAAGTTCTTCCTGAGGTTCAGGTGGAATCTCCTTTCCTACAGCTTGAATCCATTGCTCCTTGTCCTGGTCTCTGGAGCAGTGGAAAACAAGCCTACTCCCTCCTCAACATGACATCCCTTCAAATATTTAAACACGGATATCATGTCCCCTCTCAACCTTTGCTTCTGGAGACTAAACATCCCCAGCTCCCTAAGACACTCCTCATAGGGCATGGCTTCCAGACCCTTCACCATTTTGATCACCAGTATTCCAGATAAGGACTAACCAAAGCAGAATAGAGTGGTACCATTACCTCCCTTGATCTATACACCATACTCTATTAATGCAACGAAGAATCGCGTTGGCTTTCTTGGTGCCGCATCACACTGCTGACTCATGTTCAGCTTAGGGTCTACCAAGACTCCTAGCTCCCTTTCACACGTACTGTTATCCAGCCACGTGTCCCCCATCCTATATTTCTATACTCCATTTTTTCTGCCTAAGTGTAGGACTTTACATTTCTCTCTGTTGAAATTCATTTTGTTAGCTTTGGCCCAGCTCTCCAATCTGTCAAGGTCATTTTGAATTTTGATCCTGTCCTCTGGCATATTAGCAACCCCTCCCAATTTGGTGTCATCTGCAAATTTGATCAGCATGTCCTCTACGCCTTCATCCAAGTCATTGATGAAGATATTGAACAGCACTGGGCCCAGGACAGAACCCTGTGGCACCCCACTAGTCACTTCTCTCCAGGATGAAAAGCAGCCATTGGTGAGCACCCTTTGGGTTCTGTCAGTCAACCAATTACAAATCCCCCTAACAGTAGCATCATCCAGCTCACCTTCTATCAGCTTCTTTGCAAGAATGTCATGGGGAACTTTGTCAAAGGCCTTACTGAAATCAAGATATACTACATCAACAGTGTCCCCTTCATCTGTCAATCTTGTAACTCTATTGTAAAGAAAGATAAGATTAATCTGGCATGACTTATTTTTGAGAAATCCATTTTGACTTTTAGTGAACATGGCATTGCTTTCTAAGTAATTACAAATTGACTATTTAATGATCTGCTCTAGGATCTTTCCTGGTATTGATGTCAGGCTGACTGGTCAATAATTATTTGGGTCCTCTTTTTTCCCCTTCTTGAAGATGGGGACAACATTTGCCCTCCTGCAGTCTGCTGGAACTTCTCCTGTTCTCCAAGAGTTCTCAAAGATTATTCTGAGTGCATGGAAGTAGCAGAGATGGCCACAAACTTCAGCCATCTTAAAGCCTGAAGAATGTGGCACATCTGGTAGCTGGGGTTTGCTGCCACCAGTAACCTGCACCATTTTTAATAGGGGCTTAAAATAAGTTTTGTCTTGCATTTGCAGATGTGAAGCCTCATGAGATGAGGCCAATGCAGGAAGCCCCTATTAAAAATGGTGTCAGCCGCCCGTTTCTGCCTTGCATAGGAATCCTCCTGCCTCAAAGGCAGAAGCAGGTGGCTACCATGCTCCCCACTGTGGATTGAAACGTACGGTATAGATTTGAATCTGGAGTGGGTTGAATTTGCAGATTGTGGGCCCATGGATAAGGCAGGCCCACTGTACGTTACTTACCAAGCACATTGCTCACAGCTTGTCATTCAAACACACACAGAATATCCTTTCCTGCTTGTAAATTAAGACAGAAATCTTGGCTAAAGGTATTGTTCCCAAATCTAGGTGAACTGACAGGATTATTTCTTCCACTTACTTAGGGAAAAGGGATATTTTTTTTAAAATTTAGCCTACTTGCTTCCAGCCAGAAGGTGGATGCAGAGCAGAGTGTAGGGCGAGTCCTGGCATCACAGTGTCTGAGTGGGAAGGAGGAAGCTGACTAAGGGCTCCATCACACAACACTTGTTATAGTGCAGTCATTCCACTTCCAATGTCCTGTGGAATTCTGGGGTTTGTAGTTTAGGGAGGCCAAATAGTTCTCTAGCCGAGAATTCTCAATGCCCCTCCCTAAACTACAAACCCCAGGATTCCACAGGATGTTGAAAATGGAATAATAGAACTATAACAGTGTAGTGCGGAAAGGCCCTAAGTCAGTCCATAGAATTCCTGAAAATCTTTGGAAGTTGCCTAAACAAATCTATTAATCCTTGGAAATTGTAACAAACTGCTGCTCTCCTAGGCCTTTTTCGCATTTGGCGAAGAAATCGCCCCGTGCCAGTACTCACCAGACCGGAGTGCTCCATTGGCGGGTCCAGGCTCGTCCGGAGCAGTGCGCGGCCACGCTCCGCACTGCTCCGGGGACGAAAATGGTGGCTTCCGGTTGGTGGAGGCTCTCCACCAACCGGTGAAGCTCGCCAACCTAAAGCCCGCCCGCGGAAGATTGCATTGGGGCGAGCCTGTAAATCTGCACCTGAGCGCGGCCACGGAGTGGCACGCTCCGTGCTTGTGAAAGACCTGTTTTAAGCGGTCTTTCAAAAGCACAGAGAACAACCACTTTGGGTCGTTCCGGAGCGGGCTGAAGTCTGGACGCTCTGCACCGTTCTAAAAGCAAAGTACGGAAAAGGCCCTAGATGAGCTGGAGACTTGCCCTGAGTGCTTTCAACCAAAACTGTAGAGTTTGCACCATAGTATCCCATCTGAAGATGACCCAGGCCATTTCTACACTACGCTTCTAACATCCTATGGAATCCTGGGGTTTGTAGTTTAGAGAGAGACATTTAGAATTCTCAGCCAGAGAGCTCTTTGGCCTCAGGAAACTACAAACACCAGAATTCCACAGGATGTTGAAAGTGGAAGAATAGCACTCTAACAGTGTAGTGCAGAAATGGCCCCACAAAAACTTGAGATTCTGTAACTTGTCAGTGGTCTGTTTCTGGTTTCTCAGTTGGGGGGGGGCATTCATTGGGAAATAGGAGTTAGCCTCAGTTTAGCACCATATTGCCATTCATGGGGATCTTCAGGACCGTAACAACAACAACAACAGTAGTAATAGTAATAAAATACTAATCATACCCACTTTGCTCAAATTATCTTAGGGCTATGTTGACAGCCAGTTAACAGTTAACTAACTGTTACAGTTAGTTAAGTGAAACTAACTGTAACAGGTATTCATTGTAACTCACTACTAGGTGTTTTGAAAATAGTGGGTTACTGCTAAAATTATCGAACTGACTTTTCTAAGTTTTATCCCGATAGCAGGGATTGGGAAAGTACACCGTGTGGGCCACTTGCAGCTCATAGTCCCCACTTTTGCAATTCCTTAAACCCTCAAATTTTTTGGAAAAAAAAAAATGCTGTGATTTTCACGTGAAAATTGCCCAAAAAATAATGTTTAAAGCTCGCCAAGCATGAAAAAAAGTGAAAAACCCTCCTCAGTTCCCCAATACGGTTTTCCCCACATTCTCCACTCTAAAATGGCGACAGGAGGTGATGTCACCTCACTTCCTGCCACCGTTTCAAACAGGAAACAGAGGAAAAGGAATGTTGTTGGAAGCGGTGCAGGTCTTGGTGGGTTTGGGGGGGAAGTTGGTTAGTGGCCCTCCGCAGTTGCCTAACTTGCTTTATGGAGATGTTTCCTGTCCGTTGCTCAGTGCCCTCCTTGGTTTCTCTCTCTCTCTGTCTCCCCCACCCTCAGAAAATGGCGAATGGGAGATCATTCACAGGCCAGCCCGCAAAAACATTGACCCAAGTGTCCCTCGGGAGAGCAACAAGCACCAAGACATCACCTTCTACCTCATCATCAAGCGCAAGCCCCTCTTCTACATCATCAACATCGTCACCCCCTGCATCCTCATTGCCTTCATGACCATCCTGGTTTTCTACCTGCCTGCTGACAGTGAGTATGGCCCTTTGCCTGCTCTTCCCCACAGGCTTACAGCTGTTTGCATATCTTTCATCATGGGAGTGGTGACCAGCACCGGTACCCTTATCTGTGCGTAGCTGATTCTTATAACGCCTTCCCTCTGCGTTGCTGTTTCCCTCCTTTGTTCTTCTTCCCTCTTGCCCAATACAAAGTAACATTGAATATAAAGCAATTAACCGTTTGGAGCCTTGGGGTACTTTAAGAGTTTCAACTGGGTACATTGTAGCAGACAGCAATTAGCAATGGATACACAATAGTGCTTCAGCCAACAATGCCCTGTTTGATCTAATGCAGTTATACTATTACATACATTAATGCAGACATATGACAGGAGCCATGAATCATGACAGGCAGCCTGTGTCATGCTCTTCTCTCTTGATGCTTTCCAGGTGGGGAGAAAGTGACCATGGCTATCTCCATCCTGCTGGCTCAGTCCGTTTTTCTGCTGCTAATCTCCCAGCGTCTGCCAGCCACCTCCTTTGCCATCCCTCTCATTGGGAAGTAAGTCTTGCTCTACCTAAACTAAAAAAGGATCTGCATCCGTAGAATCATACAGTTGGGTGAGACCACAGGGGCCATCCAGTCCAAACCACTGCTGTGCATCAAAGCACTCCCAACAGATGGCCATCCAGCCTCTGATTAAAAACCTCCAAAGAAGGAGATTCCACCATACTCCAAGGCAGCATATTCCACTGCTGTACGGCTCTGACCTCTGTACGGCTCTTCCTGAGGTTCAGGTGGAATCTCCTTTCCTGCAGCTTGAATCCATTGCTCCTTGTCTTGGTCTCTGGAGTGGCAGAGAACAAGCCTGCTCCCTCCTCAACATGACATCCCTTCAAATATTTAAACATGGCTGTCATGTCCCCTCTCAACCTTCTCTTCTGCAGACTAAACATCCCCAGCTTCCTAAGCCTCTCCTCATAGGGCATGGCTTCCAGACCCTTCACCATTTTGATCGCCCTCCCCTGGACACATTCCAGGTTGTCGATATCCTTCTTGAAATGAGGCGCCTAGAACTGGACACAGTATTCCAGATGAGGTCTAACCAAAGCAGAACAGAGTGGTACCATTACCTCTCTTGATATAGACACTATACTCCTATTGATGCAACCAATAATTGTGTTGGCTTTCTTGGCTGCCGCATCACACTGCTGACTCAGGTTCAGCTTGTGGTCTACCAAGATTCCTAGATCCCTTTGACATATACTGTTGTCCAACCAGGTGTCTCCTATCCTATATTTGTGCATGTCATTTTTTCTGCCTAGGTGTAAGATCTTACATTTGTCTCTGATGAAATTCATTTTGTTAGCTTTGGCCCTGATCTCTGTTAAGGTCATTTACACATTGCCATGTATCAGTTCAAACCCCCAAGAATAACATGGGCACCTTCCATTTCCAGTCAGCCAGCGGGACAGTAGAGCTCCCTGAATTTGGAATAGAAGCAGTTCTTTCAGAGGTTTTGGAGAACATCCTCATGTTCTGCAAGACCGTCCGGTTCTCCCAGAAACCTGCAGATAAGTCATCCATGTTATTCTTGTTTGAACTGGCACATATGAATGAGAAATGGTCTCTCTCCTGGCTTTTTTTTGTCAGGTTCCAAAAAACACAACTAAACTTGACTTTTAAGGTTGCCCGTGCATATGGCAACGGGGAAATTTGCTTTTGTTTCTCTTACTTCAATGTCTGCACATTGTTGCTACATTTATAAAATAATTTTTTGTGGATTGTCTCCTACCCACCTTCTTTTGACTGGTTTTAGTGGTTATTTCAGAAGACACTGAAAGGCCTTTAGTGGAGCAGAAAGCACAGGGTGTAACCGTCTGAATACATAAAACTGTGCACCTTACCAGTGCACTGTTGTCTATCCCTGGCAGGTACCTGCTTTTTGTTATGCTACTTGTTACGGCAGTTGGGGTGTTGTGTGTCGTGGAGCTGAACGTCCATTTCCGTACGCCCAGCACCCACAAGCTATCCAGCTGGACCAAAGAGGTGAGTGCATTGTGGTTAGTTGATTAAATTGTTCACGTCTATTTATCTCCGTGGAACAGCTAGCAGGGAGGGCGTTGAAGAATGGGAACTGCCATAGTGTGTAGCAAGAGAAAATTACCAGTGCTGTTAAGAAATACATGTAATTATGTAAATCTCAATAAAAATGTCTTTTGGAAATACAGTTTGTTCTTAATTCTGGATACTGATTCATAAGCAAAGCCAAGAGTCCGTTCTTTTGTGCAAAATGATCTGGAATGCCATCCTGAGAACACTTACAAAAGATATGGGCATTTTAAAAGAAATTGTTACTTGTTGTCCATTTTCCCATTCAGAAGGCCCATGGGTCCAAACTTCTCCACTACATATATTATTGACATTCAGATTGTGTTAAACATGATTTTTTTTAAGAGAGAGAGAGAGAGGAAAGCAATACAGAGTTTAACATGCATTTAAACACATCAGTGTCCTAGCAATTTTAAATTATCCTGACGACCACCAGAAAATGTTATTCTCTTTCACGTAATTTCTGACTTATGATCTTAACATGAACCTACCTCAGGGTTTTCTGGGGCTGAGAGTATGTGACGCACCCAAGGTCACCCAGTGGATTTCCATGGCTGAATGAGGAATTGAACCCTGGGTTCCAAGGATTTGTAGTCCAATGCTCAAACCATTACACCTGCTGGTTTGAAAATTCCTGAATTAAAAAGAAGAAAACTTCCCACAACTGTTACCGAGATACAGAAAAACTGCTTTGAAAAACACAACTGATCTGAGATTGCAAA
Organism: Cyclura pinguis; assembly: GCA_030412105.1. Classification (NCBI taxonomy): domain Eukaryota; kingdom Metazoa; phylum Chordata; class Lepidosauria; order Squamata; family Iguanidae; genus Cyclura; species Cyclura pinguis. Next base: position 7,483,298 of record CM059601.1, read on the forward strand.
AGATACATCTCTCAGTATTTGTTGTTGTTGTTGTTGTTTTTGTTTGCAGTAACTTAAAGAAGGCACTGAAATGGAGGTGAGAGTTATGCAGTTCACTGTCTAAATTGCAGGTGTCCATTTCTCTCCACTGGGTGTCCAAATGCCATGGATATCGATTTGTACATACAATTGTATTACTTAAAAATGCTTTCGACTGCAATTCCTAATGCTGGCATTGCCCTTTTACATGCCTATCAAAAGCAGACATGATCCTCAGAGCTGCCTCCATCAAGCCAGACGGTTTGTTGTTGTTGTTGTTGTGTGTCTTCAAGTCATTTCTGACTCACAGCGACCCTGAGGTGAACCTGTTATAGTATTTTCTTGGCAAGAGGTGAGTTTGCCTTTGCCTTCCTGGAGGCTGAGAGAGTGTGACTTGTCCAAGAACACCTAGTGGGTTTTCATGGCTGAGCAGAAATTTGAACGCGGGTCTCCAGAATCGTAGACCAAATGCTCAAACCACTATATCACTCTGGCTCTTGTTGTAGGTGTAGGTCACATTTAACAGTATTTTAAGATAGACAGACGCACTGACTGGCTGTTATTGGGTTTCAGGAAAAGTTAATGAAGAATGGATTGTCTCAGCCAGACTACCACAGCTACTGTTGTTATTGTTGTTGTGGAACGGTGGGGAATTATTAGCTCAACGGGAGGCCTGCCTTCCTTACAGGATCTTTCCACCTAGGTATACCAGTACTAATGGAGGGACACCAGCTGGAGATTAAAAGTTATATTTTAGTGGGGAAAATCACAAACACATGCAAGATTCAAGCAGCCTCACAATCACATAAGGCTAACCAAAGGAAAGGAAGGAAAAACTGAATAGCGAGAAATCAAGCCAAAGTGGGTGATATTTGCCTATCCTGCAGAGAAGAGATGAAGTGAAGTGGCTCAGACTGACACCCTTTTTGCACCTTGCCTTTTTGCGGTGCTGGGGTGCGGGGCTCGCGCAAGCAGCCTCCAGAGAGTGGCTCTCGCTTCCTTGCTTCTTCGGCTCCGCACGAACTTCCTGCTCGCGCAAGAGTCCCGCCTCCTCCTTTCGCAGTGCAGCCTGGGATCTCCCAGGCTGCACTGAGACAGGAAGCGAGACTGGCCTGGCTCCCGAGGCTCCGCATGCAAGGTATGTGCGCGTGGGGCCCCAGAGCGATGCGCGACCGTGCGGCATTTTTGGCTTCAAGCCGAAAATGAAAAAATGCACGCGCAGTCCGCATCAGGCCCTTGAGCATCGCGCAAATGTGAGTGCGTCGTGTGGACTGCTCCTCACATGTGCATGACACTCAAGGGGCCCTTTTGCATCGGGAATGCCGTGCGAAAAGAGAGTAAGGTTCTGAGGGTAGTGCAGGAATGGGAATCTGAGCAGCTGAGCGATGACCTATGTCCAGAGTACTATTGTACTTCAAGTTGTCTAGCTCAGAGCCAAGGTTTAAATATCCTTTTTCTGCCCTGAGGGGGAAGGTGTTAATGGCTCTCTGGCAGAGCAAACAGTGGAGTCCGGAATGTGCTAACAGCCTTAGCGTTAGGTGGCAAAGCACTAATAGGAATCGTGATAGCTTCTTAATGTCTGGGCAGGTGAGGAAACAAAAGCGAAATCTGGCTAGGAGAGGAAACAGGTTGAAGACGATCAGTTGTTCTGTTGAGGCAGTTTCAAGTGCTATTGTTTTTGAAGGTTGATCTCATTAACACCAGAACTTCCTGACTGATCCTTTGACTATGACTTGGCCATGCCCTGAGGTCCCATCTGACCTACTTTTGCACATGTTCAGCCAGTCCTCTTTGCCCACATGGCTTTTCAGTCATCACAGTGTATAATTTATATTTTATGTCAATTAAATAACGTCCATTGCCAATCATATCTTGGAGTGGGGTTGTGCAGCATGGTAACACTTTGTGTTTAGAAATGCTGGCTACACAAAGTAACTTGTGTGTCTTCACGTAAAAATGATCCTTTCGATAAAGATTTGCTTGGCACTTTGATACCAGGAGAATGCTTGGAATAGATAGGCAAAGGGGGAGGTTCTGAGGCAAGTATAACCTCTAGCATTTCACAGATTAAACCTGGGCCAAGCAACATCAGAGTGTCATTAAAGTGGCAAAATGCCGGGGTAGAATAAACAAGCTAGGAAAGGCAGCAGGAGTTTGCTTTTGCCTGAACGTACTGGGAAGGGCAAGATTTATCTCCCTTTCTCCTTTCCCCCCTGTTGAGTTAATGGAGTGAAAACTACTTTTGCATTTTGAATTTAGTCTGTACTAACTGAAGTAAGCTGAGGAGAAGAGGAGACAATGGGAAGAGGGGAGAGAGAGTGGGACATTTTCAAAGCCAGCTGGAAAACTGGGGTGACAGAGGATTATTCAGAACTGAGCCTACCGAATGGGAACATCTGGCGGTTATAGAAATGTTCAACTTAACTGGGCTTATCTTTTTCTGTAAATGATTTCTGCACGTTTGTGGTTCAGTCTGAACTAGATTTCTAAGATCTTATGGCCTGTTTCCTTTCCTCTGATTCTCTGAGGAATCTCAGAACAAGGGCACTTCCTTGAAATGTATGTGCATGTGCATATTTCCTATCAGTTTGACTTGACATTTTTTATTTGAATGATCTACTCAGAGCAACTCCGGTTAACGCTTAGGTACGAGGCTTAACAATGTCATCAGAATCCATTGCCCGTGATGTCACCAGAAACTGCACAGGCTTGTCCCCTATGATATCACTATATGCCATGTGTAGGTCACAGATTTTCGTTCTGGAATAGCTCAGCTGGTGAGCCTTGCTGGAACCAAAGGAGAAATCACCTAAGGACTGGGAAAAGTACCCATTGGTTAGAAGTAATTATATCATTAACACCCAGTACTCAGATATCTCCTGGAATACTTTTGTAATTGTTTTCAAAAAATTTTGTGCTGTTGTCCGCATTTAAAGCAAAGAATTAACAATATTTGCATATAAAATGTTTCTGTAAAGAAGAGTAGATTGAGGAACTGGTTGAAACATCAGAGGCTGGAAAAGTTGGAGTTGTTACTGCTGTTTTTACTACAGTTCCCAGAATCTGCTAGCCAGCATGGCAAATCATCGCATACTGCTTCTAGTACTAGTACGGAGAAAACATACTGAACAATGACATCACATCAACTTGTTTTATTTAAAACTTTTGGGTTTGTCGTAGCATGCAAAAACTATGGCTGATGTTGGGCAATGAGGCAGAATGAATCATAAGAAGGAATACATTGTTTCAATCGCCAGAAAGAAAGCAGAATAAAAATTCTCTAAAGTGCGGTGTCTAGTTTCCTGATGTGACAGCAAAACCAGCGTTAAACTTGCTGAAATGGGAGGCAAGGTTGAAAACAGGGTTAAACTGTTATGGGTGAAAAATCTGTTTGGTCATCAATTTGTTTTCTCATGCATAGAAAAGGAAATTTTCAACAAATTTTTGTTAGGGCTTGCTATCTAGGAATTGTAGTCTTCCTTCACTTACTCCTGCCCTGTCGTGTCTCCCTGTTCCACAGTTCTTTCTGGAGACCCTCCCTCGCCTCTTGCACATGTCCAAGCCAGCTGAGAGTGAGCCTGAGCCGCGGGATGGCCTCCTGATCAGACGTAGCAGCTCCGTCGGTTATATCATCAAGGCAGAAGAGTATTTCACTGTCAAGTCCCGTAGCGAGCTCATGTTTGAGAAGCAGTCAGAGAGGCATGGCTTGGCCAGCCGGATCACACCTGCAAGTGAGCTTTTTTTTGGTGGTGTGCGTGTGTGTGTGTGTGAGTCAGGGGGAGGATCTGGACAATGCTGCTGGTGGATGCGATGATGGCCACTAGGGCGATTTCCACACTAGACTGTTATAGCACTATTATTCCACTTTCAACATCCTGTGGAATCCTGCGGTTTGCAGTTGAGGGAGGGGCCAGTCTAGTGTGGAAATGGACTAGCTTGGGTGGCCTTAAAGGATAAGACAAAATCAGTGGGGGAGAAGAAGTCCAGTGGTGGTGTTAAACCCTTCAGTGTAGAATGGGTGTATGCATGTTACATTGATGTGGTTGGTGATATGTGTGTGGAGGAGAGGGCAGAAGTGTTGACACAGCGTGAAAAAGCATATGTGTATATAGTAGTAGGAAAATATGAGAGATTTGGTGGGTCTCTCTAGCAGAGCAGTTAATGCGCTAGGCAGAAGTCTGAACACTCTACCAGCCCACTCTGCCCTTATGCATAAAAGGATCTAGCAGGGAAAGAAATCAAACTGAGACCATTTCCGTACTAGACTGTTTTAGTGCTATTTTTTCCACCTTCAACATCCTATGGAATCCTGGGTTTTGCAATTTAGGGAGGCCTTGAGGCCCCTCCCTAAACTGCAAACCCCAGGATTCCATAGGATGTCGAAAGTGGAATAATAACATTGTAACTGACTAACGCAGAAATGGCATTAGTCTTCTCCATAAAAGTAGATAAAAGTAGTTTATTCACAAATTCTTGTGCATAATCAACACAAGTTCATGTTTTGGAAGAAAATAGGAAAAAGTCAGTATTTACATGGTGTCAGGAAAAAGCTGGAGCTTCTCATCGAGGGAGGTTCTGGAAGCCGCATACTTAATGGAAGCAGGCTGGAAGAAAGGGAGATTGGAGACCCCTGAGAGCAAAGGAAGCTTACGTGCTATGGGAAGAGAGTGTGTGTGAACAAAGAAACAGGAAATAGCTATAAACTTATTGTGTCTAAACTTCTAGACTGACATGCAGCCTGTGAGTATAGTGCATGCGAAAGGTTACTATCTCCAACACATAGGCATGGGGATAGGGTGTGTGAGAAAGAGTAAAAATATTGGGCCAGTGAGTGAGTGAACTGGCAGAGAGAGTAAGAGAGTTTGTTTTCTGTAACATGGGTGTGATGCTAGAGCAGACAACGGCAGGTTCAAAGGAGCAGTGTTGAGTGTTGTGGCTCATACCCCACCTCTACCTTGCACTAGGATTAAGGAACAAGTTAGTTGTCTTTTGGACTCACGAGTGGGCCTTTTTGTAAAATGACCGACTGACTGATGCACTTCTGTAGCAGCCATTTTATGACAATATGTGTGGCATGTTCTTAAAATTCCAAAGACATCCCCTGCCCAAAGACCAGAAACTCTATGTAAAACTGTTGGAGAGATGAATCCATTTTAACTGGAAATTCCCAAAGGATAGCACCAGTGCAGAGAGAATTGGTGGCTGATGGAGGGAGCAGTGGCATCCAAAGTAAAGTCTTTTGTGATGCTGGTAAAGGGAACATCACCAGGACACTGAGTTCCTTCCTGTTGTATCCTCAGAACATCTCAAGCAGGGCCCAGACGCGGATCTGAAGGGTGTGATATTCAGGCGTTCATGGGCTTGGCAAAAGGTTCACTGCCCCAGCTAATAGGTCACTCTGAAAATTATCACCCCAGAAACCTAAGGAACAATATGCATAGTTTTGTATGCCCTGCTCTAAACCAGCCATTCTCAAGTACTTTTTGACCACAGCCTCTTAGGAGCTCTTCTCAGGTTCCAGGACCCCCAGCCAAAGAGAGATACAACACAAATAGATGGACAGAACACCAAGAAAACCTGAACATCCCAACATACTGGACTAAATTTGAAAAAAGGACTGTACAGTTCCCTCCCCCCCCCCCCGTGACTTCGTATGCAGTAATAAACACTTTTCACAGCCTACCTTAATGTATGATAGATCCAAACACATACACTTTAAAGTTACTAGACTAAAAAAGGACATAGCAAGATACACTGATCTTTGGAGAATGAAGTAGGGCGATACTGGCTGCAAAAGCTTTTGACTGAATAGGTTGACCTGGTGCAGTCTGATTCGTGACTGACTCTGAAGAGAGGCTGTGCAAAGAAATTGTGACAGAAATTTTTTAAAATAGAAAGGGATTTATTAAACAACAGTTCTCGATGACATAAACTGTCATGAATCTAATGCAAGAGTGCCTAGAGTCTATGCAAACCTTAATGCAGCCCTGGGAAAACTATTGACTCCAACTAAAGTTCCTGCTTGGGTATTCCATTGGTTCAGTTACCAGGGTTCCCATAAACCCTTGGGGCTCCCCTTCTCACAGTTTTCAGTCCGCGACTCCTTTCAGATGTGCCAGGGCCTCTTTCAGGGCCATACGGCTCTTGTTGGGATTGGTGCACTGAAAGATAATGAGGGTCCACCCAGCAGACCTTGGTTCCTTTCAGGCCCCCAAGATCCTGGAGGTGGGAGCCAAAGTCTATTCCCTGTTTCTTTTGTGACCATTGCCCTCACCCTCCTCTTTTCCCTGGATGAGCTCTGCTCACGCTTCTCCTCTCTTGTCTCACTAGGGCCAAACCCCCATGGGACGGATGGCATGGAGGAACAGCTCTACAACGAGATCAAGCCAGCAATTACCGGGGCCAACTACATTGTGAAGCACATGCGGGACAAGAATGACTGCAGTGAGGTGAGAAGGGTGAATTGTGTTCATTGATATTATCCTATGTTCCTTTGACTAAGGGTGTATCCACACCATGTGATTATAGCAGTTTAATACCACTTTTAACTGCGAGGGCTCTATCTTATGGAATTCTGGGGTATGAAGTGCTTAGAATTCTCTAGTCCACTTTTGCCTACATCCTTAATTATTAGTTCTTGTTCCATGTGTAGGTGTCAGGTTGGCTTTGCTTTCCCTGCCACGCCATCCTAATGCCACTGTAATGACGTGTAGTATTTTGATGTCTGATATCATAGAATGCCTTGTAGTTCACCATGCACTCTCATATCATGTTATTTGCTGATTGACGCCACATAATACTTGGAACATAGGGGCTGGAAGGGGATGATGGAAACTGAATGAGAAAACAGTGTTTTGGGAATGAAGGTATATTATTCTAACAAACCTTGATAAGGGGGAAAACAATGGCAGAGACAAGGTCAAGACACTGGTGGGTGGGATGTGAGCCTGGGAAAAGAGTTGCTTCAATTAGGTGGCAAATAAGGGCTTCATGCACACAAATTTGTAATGTTACTGCTTATAAGACACTGTAAATCCAATAGAGTTTTTAGTCTTGGCAATGGCCAGAGTGTGCTACTGTTACTCTGAAGTTCCTGAATGAAGCTTTTGCAAACTTCTAAGCTGAATCTCTGGGACTGAAGTTATGCCGTACATGACAGTTGGGCACTGGTCTAAGCATGAAATGGTCTTGCTGCATCATTTCACCCCTGCTTTCCTAGCCACCTCAGCTGACTGCCTTTGACTTGTATTGTCCCAGCTAGCCATAGAGCAGAGTGCTTAAAAAAATTCAGAGTATAGGATTGCGTGTTTGGCCAAGGGAAAGCTAAGGCAAATATGTTTGTCCAGGTCTGTGTGTTTGTGTCTGTCTGTCCAGGCAAGAGGGTTTAGTGGTATTTCTTTCCCATCCGTCCCTGAGATTTTAATGCCTCTGCATTTGCAGGAGAAAGACAGCTGGAACCGCATTGCCCGCACGGTGGACTACATCTGCTTCCTCTTGGTCACGCCGGTTCTGAGCCTCGGCACCTTGTGGATTTTCATGATGGGATACTACAACCACCCCCCACCCCTGCCTTTTGAGGGGGATCCTTTTGACTACCGCGAAGAACACAAACGCTACATTTAGAATGCCAGGATTTTGATTCACAAGCATTCATTGCCCATTCTCCTTACCTGTAGAATGGGATTGTGGTTGGCACCTGCTTTGGCTACCCACCCACCGACCCACCCACAGAAGCTGATCTGGAATGTTACAATTAACCACTTAAGTTATTCCTGCTTTTCTGTGTGCTGTAATAAATTCTAGCTTTCTCAAATGGAGGACCCTGGAACACAAGCAGGGTGGAACAATGTATGAAGTCACAGGCAATGTAATGGTACAAGGGATAGTGAAGACTCAGAGTGAAGATAAGTATAATCTTCTATAAGCAGTGGGGTGGTTTGTAGGTATGCTTACCTCGTTCCATGCCCCCCCCTCAAATTCTTAAGATATATAAATTCTTAAGCTGTTTCTCAATGTGGTTTGAACAGCAGAAAAGCCACGCGTGCAAAGCACCTCCCGGTCAATGCCTGTAACTTGGCAATCTTTTTTTTAAAAAAACTTTGGATTTTGTTAATGGAGTAAAAGATTTGCATGCAACTAAATACCCTAAAGGCATCAGATCCTGTCTGACATTGGAAGCTAAGCAAGGTTAGCCTTGGTTAGTACTTGGATGGAAGACCACCAATGAATACCAGGTTCTATAGGCTATATTTCAGAGGAAGAAATTAGCAAAAGCACCGCTCAGGGTTTTATCACACAAGGCAGATAAATCACACTTGCAGCAGGATAATAACGTCTTTGACTGGGACTTAGCTCATGACATCCATTCTTTTCTGTTGTTCTTCTGGTGGGAGACCAGTTGAATAGTCTTCCTTGTATTAACACATGCTCACACAAATAAAAAAAAAACTGCTAATGACCTCCTTTGGGGGGAAAAAATGCTTTCTGAATGATCTTCCTCTAGGAGAACAACAGAAAAGGAATGAGATAATGGGATAAGTCCCAGCCAAAGACACTATTACCCTGCTGTAATTGCAACTTAATTGCCTTGTGTGATAAAGTCCTTAATATTCCTAGCCTAACCCTATGGAGTTCGTGGGTCTCCGTAAGTTGACAGGCGACATGAAGGTGCATGCTCACACTATGTAACAGAAATATTTAAGCCTTAAGGCAAAACTTCTTGCTTCTTGCCTTCTTCGGTTGATGTGTTGTGAGTCAAAACATTTGATTCACATGTATAAACCATGGTGCGTAGCTGAAATCACAATAGGTGATGAAGAATACTGTTCTGAACACTATTAAAATGTTAATTCTACTGAATTGTATCTTTAGCTTATCAGCTTTTAGCACTGGAAGTGAGAAACAAAATTTCCCCTTTTATTGCATTCTGGGGTGGTATCCTAGACTGCATTGCTCTGGAAAAAATAATGTGTGTATGTATGTGACCTAAAGGCTGGTCACATACTGCATAGCATATGTGTCTATGTGTTCAGGAGCACAGCTTTCTTTTGCCTCGATATCTACTTGCTGTTTTGAATTTGGAGGAAATATTGGATGGAATCATACTGATCTTTTATGCACACATAAGTTCCCTTACACAGGCAGTTGTACATTTTTGGCCACGGCACAATGTTCGTGTTCAGTTTACAGTTGTGTGGGTAGCATTCTGCAAGTATAACTGCTGCACATACAGGTGTATGTTCTTGAACAGTGGGTCACCACTCATCAATGCTTTTGATGTACTCTTTGATTCACGGGGATTTTGGAAACATCTACTTGTGCATTCCACACACACACACCCACTGCACAATAGGAGGTAGTGTGATAGATGTTGATGCTGGGATTGAGGAGCAACTGATTGTACAGGGGGCTGAGCCAGTGCCTGAACAAGTCAACCTGCAAACATCCCCTGCACTGGAAGGTCAAACAGAGACTGAGTTGCCCCAGCCAGCTCAGGACGGAGAGGGAACCAGCAGTGACGCAGAGGAGTTGCAGCCAGCTGTGCCCATCAGCCCTCAATCACACAGAAGGCTGAAACGGGCTGCTGAGAGGGAGGCTGCTTGGACTAGGCTGAGGAAACAATAACGAGCAGCACCTGCTCACAGGGGCTATTTAAGTCTACCAGCATGGCTGCTCCTTGCTTGCAGCAAATTATTAGCAAGCCTTCACAACCTTTGTTCTCCTGCTCCCTGAAACCCTCCAGAACCTCTGGACTGGACTTTCACCTGGCTCAGCTTTTCCTGGTGTTTGGTATATTCGGACTCCCCAAGTGTTCCTGGCCTTTCTCCTCCCTTGCTGGCTGCGGCCTGGCAGGGAGAAATTCCTGACAGGTATAAAGTTAGTTGCTCAATGTCATTATTAAGCAGATAGATGGTGTAGCATAACCCACTTTTTGAGTGTAGATTTACACCACACAAAAATGATGTAGGATCTTGGCCATCAAAGTCCCTTAAATTTGAATTGTAAGTTATCTTTCACAATCCAGTGGAGCAACATTGTAAAAGGAACAAAGGGGAACACTGAACAGATGCCTACAGTGGCATACATTTTTTCTCTCAGAAGGTGCCCCCTCCCCAAAGGCAGGGAAGGACAAAGTGACTGTGCCCCCCAGGCTGGTTTTTGGGGTACAGGAACACTCTAGATTCCCTAGAACATTTTTTCTGCCCTCATAATAAAAAGTTCAGTTGCATCTCTTGGAAGCCCTAAGGTGTGTCAATTCACCTTTTAAATAGATTGTAGGAATGCCCCGTAGTTGCAACAGCAACCACCAAATGCCCATTTTACTTGTACCCACTCCAGAAACTTTTGTTTGTTTGCAGCCTCTGGAAGGTCCCAGGGCTTTGAACTCACTGCAGCTGGTTGCCCCTGGACTAGAGTGTTGAAAATGGGGAGAGAGAATGTTTCTCTGTTAGTTCAGATTGTGTTTGGGTTTTTTTATTGGTTTCAGTGGAAAACACAGCTACTTTTCTTTGGTGTTTTCCAAATAAACAGCCCAAGAGTTGCATAAATTGTACACCTTCAAGCCCCCTTAGAGCATCAAAGTTGATATATGTCTGACAAATAGAGTTGCCACCTCTCAGAGCCTAGACTGTTTTCTCTGATCCTACAGGCAAGGGAGAAGAGTCTCAAAGGAAGAGTATTCCCTTGAAAAAGGTGTGTGTGTGTGAGAGAGAGTGTGTGTGTGTGTGTGTATTTATTGTTCATGTATTAGAGTTGGCATGTGTGTTTAACCTGAAACGGCATACTCTATGCAACTGTGGCTGATGTGTAATTGCATCAGTAGGGGTAATGTTCTGTAACATTCCTCTTCTGGCATTTTCAGGGCCCACGCCGTGTAACATTGCAAGGTAGATTATCCCTAAGCCTGCCCTGTAGGATCATAAGGTGGGTTATCCCTAAGTCCCAGGTTTTGGCCCTTAACTTTAAAGGCCTGGGAAAATTCTGACCTGGCAAGACCATTGAAACTCACGGTAGGCTGTCTGCAACTTTCCCATTGATTTAAGGGGTGACTAAGAGTGCTTCCAAGCAGACGGACATTCCTAGTGCTACCTCTCCAAAGAGATTGTTCTGATGTTCCACCTTTCCTCCTGAACAAACATTTTATGGTAAGAAAAGAAATTCTCAAAGTAGTGGGAAATCACATGAGGATTATAAATAAAAGAAGATGACATCTGGACAATTTGTAAAAATACGTGGACTAGGACCCTGGAGGCTGGGATTCAATTCCCTGCTTGGCCATGAAAACCCACTGGGTGCACTTGGATCTGTCTCTCTCTCTCTCACACACACACACACACACACACACACACGAAGTTCAAATACCCTTCAATGGGAGGAGGTTCCTGCCTTGGCATTTCCTGCTAAAACGATTGGGTAGCATTGGTTGGGAAAATATTTTTCTTTATATGAAACTCTAGGAGGTTGCTCTGCCCATCAACATAGTCAATGCTGGGCTAAATGGCAAATGTTTTCACTTGCAATGAAGTTGCTGCATGTGTTATTTCTGGTCAGATTTTTTCTTGTTGCAGCCTGCAGATCACTCTTGCCTCAAAGAGGTAGGCTGATATTGTTATTTGACTTCAAGCCGGCTTTGACTCATGGAAATCCTATGAATTATACAGACAGACAGGCCCACACACATGCTATTGGTTGCCTATATGGTAATAGGAAACATCCACTTTGTGGAATGCGACCCTAGGGCATTCTCTGTGGTTGTATTTATTTTACTTCGCTATGTAAAGTAATAAACGTTGCAGATTAGCCGGAAGATTATAGTTTGTGTCAAATACAGGCAGAAACTAATTAAAATTAAAAACCAGTGAATGGGTTCGTCTCTGAGGAGGAGACATTCTGATCTTAAGGGTTGTGGTGGGCCAGGTATAACAATGCATTTCAACAGAAAACATCTCTCTGATGTGCTGTTTCTGTTGGAATCCCTCAGCTGCATGCACAGTTGGGTGTTTCTCCTGTGGTGCCGCAGCCACCAAGATCTTTCAGGGCAGGCCAAAACCATTGCCTTGGCCAGGTGTTGCCCACGGAGCCAGCAGCTGCCTTTCACAGAATCAGAGCTGGAAGAGACCACAAGGGCCCTTGCATCCAATCTGCCGCCAATCAAAGCATTTCTGACAGATGGCCATCCAGCCTCCGTTTAAGAACCAACAAAGAAGCCTCCACCACACTCTGAGGAAGCATATTCCACCATCAGACTGCTCTTGCCATCAGGAAGTTCTTCCTAATGCTTAGCCGGAATCTCTTTTTCCTGAAGTTAGAAGCCATTGCTCCATGTCCTAGTCTCTGGAGCAGCAGAAAACAGGTTTGCTTTATCATCTACTAAGACTTCTAGATCTTTTTCACCTGCGCTATGGTCGAGCCAGGTGTTACCCATCTTATATCTCTCCATGGCATTTTTTCTGGCCAAGTGTAGCACCTTACATTTCTCCCTGTTGTAATTCATTGTGTCACTTACGGCCCGGTTTCTGTTTATGTACCCCTCTCTAGCTGTCCCAAATTGGCAGGGACACCACCAATGAATCAGTGGTGGAGCTTGGAGTGTGTGGAGGAGGCGGGGCTATGGTGCTTGGGGGCGTGGGCACAGTGCGTGGGGGTGTGGCCAGGGCACACGGGAACATGGCTATGAGCTGGGATGCCCCAAAAACATTGCCACCCAAGGCGAAGCGCCTCCACCTCCCCCTGTTCCTACACAACTGCAATGAATTCTCTGCCACCCCACTTTTTAAGCTGCTTTTCAAGTGACCCAGTTTCTTTCTCGTTCTCCCACTTTCCCCTTTGTAATCAGCTTACTTCAGCTGCTGCAAGCTGAGTTCAAAGAGCAAAAGTAATTTGCACTCAGTTAACTCAGGAGGAGAGGAAAGGAGGGGAAAGAATCTTGCCCTTCCCTGAACGCTCAGCAAAATCCAACTGCTGCAGCTTCTTCTAGCTTGTGTGTCGTTCTGTGTTAATAACTTTTGCCCTCTTGACGGCACATCTACGTTGTGTGGCCACATATGTCCCAGTTTTCATCTGTGAAACGCTGGGGTCATAGGGACAATTCCGTGGCCCTTTTTGCACGGCATTTTCCATGCGAAAGGGGGCCTGGAGCGTCAAGCGATTGTGAGGAGCGATCTGCATGACGCACTCACAATTATGCGATGCTCCAGGGGCCGGCAGGCGCTGATCGTGCACCTTTTCATTTTTGGCTAGAAGACGAAAATGGTGTGAAGTTGTGCATTGCTCCCAGGCCCCATGCTCACTTACCTGGCCTGCAGAGCTTCCGGAGCCGCGCTGGTCGCGCTTCCCGCCCCGGTGCAGCCTGGGAAGCTCCCAGACTGCACTGCGGAAGGAAGAGGTGGGGCTCTCGCGTGAGCAGGCAGCTCACTCGGAGCTGAAGGACCTGGACGCAAGAGCCTCTTGCCAGAGGCTGCTCACATGATCCCCGCACCCCAGCACCAGAAAAAGGGACCATCTTTTCTTGTCGGACTTTCCAAATGTTTCACTTCATATGCAAGTCTCTGGCCTCTACATAACTTGGGCCTTTTCTTAGTCCATTTCTGCACTAGATTGTTATAGCGCCATTATTCCACTTTCAACCTCCTATGGAATCCTGGGGTTTGCAGTTTAGGGAGGGGCCGGCAAACCCCAGGATTCCATAGGATGTTGAAAGTGCAGAAATGGCCTTAGTTCCAGGAAAGCAATGGAAGCTTCTGGAGGCAACCTATAGGCAAACTGTGCTCTGGGCTTATTTTTAACCCCCAGGCCCTGCTATGCCCTCCACCAGCTGTTGTGTGGGGAAAGGAGGTCGGGGGTCAGGCGACAAGGCGTGGCGGGAAGGGCATTTATGAGGTTGGGGGGACAGATCCCATTTCACAGGAGGCCGCGGAGGCTTGGGCAAGCCCGGAATGTGAGCCACAGACAGGAAGACAGCTGGAGACAGATGGGTCTCCTTTTCCTTGGCTTTTAACTGGACTGGGAGCAAGAGGGCCCCAAAAGATATAGGATGAGGCTGTTCCCCATCCCATTAAGCTGCAGTAGCTAAATAGATGTCCCTGGGGATGTTCATATCCTCCAAGATTTCACATATGAAACGTGGGACATCTACGGCCAAGCGATACCTGAGAGCTCTCAAGATGGTAAATGTCCTTTTTTTCTTTTTGGTAAATGTTCTTAATGAGGAAGAACATACAAGCTAGGAAAGGTTGCCGCAGTTTGCGTTTGCCTGTGACTGCCGGGAAGGGCAAGAAACGGCCTTTTCCTCTCTCCCTGGCTGAATTAATTGAAGGCAAACAACTTCTGCCCTTTGAACGCAGCGTGTAGGAATGGAAAGAAGGTGAGGGCAAAGGGGGAAAAGTGAAGGAGGAGATGGAACATTTTAAAAAGGTTAATCGGAAGTGTTGTCATGAAAAATTCCCTCCTGGCATGAGAGAAAAAAAAATGACCCACAGAAAATGAGAGCATGGAAGTTTTATTTTGAAACAACAGCTGTTGGGTGCACCAAGAAAGCCCAAAAGGACGGTGAACCCTGAGTAACAAACAAATAAAGCTTTTATACTTTTAAGAACCTTGTCGTTTCTAAAGCCGATTGGCTTAAACATGCTGTATAGTCAGGAAGAGAAAGTGGTGAAGTGCCACACTCCGTGCAGGGACACATCATCAAAGCATTCCCAGCAGATGGCCATCCAGCTTCTGTTTAAAAATGTCCGAAGGAGGAGGCTCCACCACACTCTAAGGCAGCACGTTGCACTGTCAAACTGTGCTTACCACCAGGAGGTTCTTCCTAATGTTTAGATGAAATCTCTTTTTCTGGAGTTTGAAGCCACTGCTTTGTGTCCTAGTCTCTGGAGCAGCAGAAAACAGACTTGTACCATCCTCCATAGTCGTTTGAGGGCTGGACTATGTTGAGGCAGGGCAGATACCAAGTTGATGCCTACACCCTGAGAAACAGACTCTGTCTATTTCCACACTCCACTGTTACAGTGCTGCTATTCCACTTTCAACACCCTATGGGATTCTGGAGTTTGCCGTTTAAGGAGAGGCCTTTAGAATTTTCAGCCAGAGAGCTCTTTGGCCTCAGGAAACTACAAATCCCAGATTTCCACAAAATGTTGAAAGTGGAATCATAGCTCTATAACCGTGTAGTGCAGAAATGGCCTCCGTATCTTTTTTTTGGTTTTCTATTGAATTGCACTTAAAGCAAGCCTCCTTGAACTGGGCAGAAATTTTTCCCCAAATTGGAGAGTTGTCATTCTCCGCGTTCCTATAAATAGATGCCCTTGGGTTGGCTGATCCGTGTTCTGCCATGGTCTGGGCACAGAGATGTCCCTGGCACTTTCCCGAAACACCTCCCCTCTGCTTTTTCGGGACCGTTCTCCCACCCAACAGCCTGGCTTGGTTTGCATGCCCAAGGGGGTTGGCATGGATGGCCAGTCTTGCCATCTCCCCGCCCCCCGACGGCCGCCACCCAAAACTTCATTGTTGTCCTGACGGCTGTCGTTATCATTGAGGAAAACAGCTGACAATGAGACAGTCAGACAGCTGGGCCACAAAGTGCCTAGAGAGGAGGGGGATATAGTAGGGAGGGAGAAGGGAGAGGTGGGCTCCAGCTCAAAATAATCTTCCAGACCCTCCCAGCTTATACACACGCAGACGCTACTGCTTTGGGGGGACAAAGAAAAGCTGAGCCCTGCCGGCAGGATGAGTTGGC
Source organism: Cyclura pinguis (assembly GCA_030412105.1). Taxonomy (NCBI): domain Eukaryota; kingdom Metazoa; phylum Chordata; class Lepidosauria; order Squamata; family Iguanidae; genus Cyclura; species Cyclura pinguis. Next base: position 7,499,052 of record CM059601.1, read on the forward strand.
CCAGCTCGGTCCTCCTTGCTTCTAGCTTCCTTGCAGGTAAGGTGTGCTTATCTGGACAGGAAGTATTGGGCTGCCTGGTTAGTCTGCTAGAATGGAACATATATATACATATTTTAATTGAGGTGGGAGGAGGAAAGGCAGAGAAATTTTGAACTGAGATAAATGAGCGAGCACTGGGACATCACATCGCAACATTCCAGAATCAGGAGACAGGCCGGTTGAATGTATACGGTGCCCAGGGACACCTGCAAAATCTGCCATGGTCGGGTACCGGGTTATCCCTGTCCTGAAAGGGTGCCGTCCACACGATGCTGGACTGCTGTGGATAGGTCTGTTTGTTTGTTTGCTATTTAATTTATACCCAGTTTTTATCGTGGTAAGGCTTAGAGCAAATTAAAACAAGGTCCAGCTGACGTGTTATTGTACAAAAGTTTTTTTAAAGAAATACAATTCTATTAAAAGCATAGAATTTAAACATTTGAAAACATACGTGTAACAGAGAATAATAATAATAAAAAGTTTAAAGTTCAGCACAGCCCCTTGAAAAATCTTTCCACTACATGGGTTTTTTAGCCAAAAGCTTGGCCAAAATAAAAAAAAAGTTCTTTGCTGGTGGAAAGGTAGGGAAAGGGTTCCACAGCCTGGGAACAACCACCGGAAACTCTCCCTCCCTGCCTCCTCACCAAATGTGCTAGTGGTGGTGGGAGCGGACAAGAGAAGCATTCCCCTGAATGGCTTAAAATTTGGGTGGGCTTCTATAAAGAGATTCAGTCTTTCAGATAGAATTGGAAGAGCTGGAAGAAATCCCAAGAGCCATATAGTCCAACCCCATTCTGCCATGCAAGAATACACCATCAAAGCATTCCCAACAGAGGGCCATCCAGCCTCTGTTTAAAAATCTCCAAAGAAGGAGACTCCACTACATTCCCAGGCAGCCGCCTATTCCACTATTGAACTGCTCTTGCTGTCAAGAAGTTCTTCCTCATGTTTAGATGGCGTTTCTTTTCCCGAAGTTTGAAGCCATTGCTCCGTGTCCCAGTCTCAAGTCATATAGGGCCTAAGTCACATACGGTTTCAAAGGTCTTAATCGGCACTTTGAATTGTGCACAGAAATGAACGAATACTCGGTGAAGCTGTTTCAACAAGGGTATCATGGGTTCCTTATAATCAGCCCCAGCCAGCAGCCTGGCTGTAGCGTTTCGAAAACAATGACATTTTTGAACAGTTTCCAAAGGTAGCCCTGCATGGAGTGCATTAAAGTAATCTGAACGGGATGTAATCAAGGCATGTGTCACCGCGGCCAGATCCGACATCTCCAGGAATGGGTGCAGCTGGCACACTCATTTTAGCTGTGCAAGCACACTCTTGGCTACAGCTGAAACACAGGCATGTGAACTCAGATCAGAGTCCAGCGATACAAAAAAAATGAGAACCTGAAATCTCAGGAGGAGTGTAACCCCATCCGGCACAGGCTGAATCCGTATTCCCTAATCCGTCTATCGACAGAAATGTGGCTGCGTATCCACCGACATTTCGCAGATGAAAACAGACACATGTGAAGCCGTGGAGATTTGGGGGGAAAAGGGGAACCTTTCTCTCTCTCTAAGCTGACTTCAGCCTTGAAAAAGGAGCTAGGAATTTTCCCCAAATTCTCTTAATTCCGAGCTGCCACCACCCACTGATTTAAACCCAGTCTACCGCAACGCAGTGGGACGTTGCTTGGGGATTCCTGGTCTCCATCTTCCAAGATCCTTCCCTTTCCTCACCTCCCACTTCTGAGGTACGAGGAATCCTATCCACACATGCACCGAGGAAAGAGATGGGAACGGAGAGGGAACAGGGGCTTTACAGAAAAATATTTATTTTTAAACAAACAAGATAAACAAGAAACTAATGTTCATCAAAGGGCATTCCCCCTCTCCACCATTCAGGTACGCTTTTTAGTTAGAAATAATTATAAGTACAAATTTATCCTTAGAATCAGCCAAGCTGTCCAGATTAAGAGAGTTCTACAGCGGCTACTAGACCAATTCCACGCTATTCACAGCAGTTAAGTCATTTTTAGAGATGGGTCAACCAAATCCTCGAATCCCTGAATCCTTGAATCCTCAGCAAGGATTCGAGATTTGTGAATCTGAATCCCTGCGCCAAAATAGGCAAACCGAATCTTTCAAATTCACCAATCAAATAGTTCGTTGGAGAGCAGGATGCCTGAAAACTTGGGAGACCAGGACGCCTGAAAATTGGAGAGATCAGACACACAAGGGAAGATGGCAAGTAGGTGAGTTTTTCCCTTACAGTAATAATGGCCTTTGCTGATTCAGAAATGACATCTGTGGTTGTATTCTAAGATATTTAAATTGAACATTTCATATTTCAGTTCAGCAACTGACTGGAAGGAACAGGCTTGAGATTTCAAGGACAGCTGAAAGATTCCTTTGCAGAGCTCCCTTGCAAAGCTCTTTCAGACACAATTCTGGGGTTCGGAGTTTTACAAGGTGTCACAGCCTTCTCTGCCAAAGTGTGCTGGTGCATCAGCAAACTGCAAACCCCAGAATGCCAGAAGGAACTATGCAAAGAAAAGCCAGTTTTGACCTGGATTATCTCTGTACTGTCGCCTTGTTTACACAGGCAGGAAAATGTGGGGTTAATCCACATTTTTCTGCCTGTGGAGAAAGGACCTTCATGTCATCTTCAATCTGGGGAAATCCTGATTTCCTGGATTAGCAAAGAATGACATTCCTATCTCTCTGTTTCCATGCATGGAGGGCATTTCTACCAGACCACTGTAATATACTGTATTTGCTGGCATATAAGACTCACTTTTTTCCTGAAAAATACTATTTGAAAATGGGATGCATCTTATATGCTGGTGTGTCTTATATGCCAGCAAATAGTATTTGCCAGTGTATAAATGTGGTACGTCTTATACACTTGTGCATCTTACATGCTGGCAAATACGGTAGATGTAGATAAGATGCCAAGACCTGCAAAAGATAGCAGTGGAACAGTACTCCTTGAGGGTGGCCAGCTGCTGTTCATATCCATTAGCAAGTGTGGGGAATGCTGGTCGACCGTCATGACATGCAGCCCTTGCCAAAGTTCAGGCTCCCACAGCATCTCTTCTCCCTCCGCCTCCTGCTCAGTTCCACCCACTCTTCACTAAGTAGATGCAATTACCCTAATGAAGGTAATTTGCCCGTGCTTCCCCCACATGGTTCCCTTTTAAGATTTTATTGGGCAGTTGCCGTTCCCTAATAATTTGATAATGAAAGGGATTTTAAAAAATCGTTAGTAAGGTAATGGTCTGTGGTGTAGATGAGGATGGATGGCAGGCAGAGCTGAGAGGGCTATTTATTATTAATCAATTAGAATTAGCCAGATGCATGCTGCCTGTCTAATTAATTCCTCATTGGAGCTCAGAGATGGCTCATGAGAGGAGGGTGTGGAGGTGGTTTTTTTTTTTTAAAGTCAAGAGAAGGAAGGGGAATACAATGCTGGTGTTATATAGTCAGGCATGGTGTGATTAAAATGAGTTTTCCCAGTCTTTCTCATACTACTACAATATTGGTGGCTACACGTGGAGGGTCAGAGGGCCATTTTTGGTTTCTTCTAACTCGGTGTTCTCTTAGGGTTGCCAGTTCAGGATCATTCCAGGCCATGAGCTTTCTGGGCCAAAACTTGAAATTGAGGGAATCACAGAATCATAGAATCATAGAGTTGGAAGAGGTCACAAGGGTCATCCAGTACAACTCCTTGCCATGCAGGAAAACGCCATCAAAAGCATTCCCAACAGGTGGTCATCCAACCTCTGTTTAAAAATCTCCAAAGAAAGAGACTCCATCACACCCCCAGGCAGCCTGTTTCACTGTCGAACTGCTCTAGTTTAGATGGAATCTCTTTTCCTAAAGTTTGAAGCCATTGCTCCATGTCCTCACCTCTGGACCAACAGAAAACAGGTTTGCTCCATCCTCCGTATGACATCTCTTCAAATATTTAAACATGGCTATTAAGTCACTTCTTAACCTTCTCTTCTCCAGGCTAAACATACTCAGCTTCTTAAGCTGCTTATCACAGGTCCTGGTTTCCAGGCCTTCTACCATTTTGGTCATCCTTCTCTGAATGTGTTCCAGCCTCTCAATATCCTTCCTGAACTGTGGTGCCAAGAACTGGACACTGTTCCAGGTGGGGTCTGGACAAAGCAGAGCATCATTATGTATTATGTATAAAGTATCAACCACAGTTGCTCATCTGCTTGGGGAGACAGGATAAGGGCTATTCAGCCTAACATACTTGCTTCTAGCCAGAACATAGATGCAGAGCAGAGAGTGAGACTTGATACCTCAAGAACTTGGAGGAAAGAGGAAGCTAACTAGGTAAATACATAAACCTCCTGGAGCAGGGCTTTCCAAATGGTGTGCCGTGTCACATTAGGTGTGTCGCCTACAATCTTGGAAATGTATGTTATTATTTATATATCATATGTTTTCAAAAATATATGAAAGGTTTCCATGAGATATGTTGTGTCCCCATACATTTTGATATTGCAATTTATGTATGTGTCATTATTTCTTATAAGGGGTTAGTTTAGCCTCCGGTTTGCTAGTAATACTGAATTACAGTGTCACAAAATGTTGCATGTCTAAAAAGTGTGTCACTAACATGAAAAGTTTGGAAAGCTCTGCCCTGGGGAGTCATTGCAAGTTGCATCAGTTGAGCCCTGTGTCTTTCCTAGCTGAGCTGGAGATTTGCAACTGACCCTTTCCTCTTGACCAAAACTAAATCCACCAAAACTGAAGAATATCTAACCTTCTCTCCTACCTTAGTCCATGAAAACTAGAGACTCAGGACCAGGCCCTGAGATCTGATAATCCTATGTTGGTGGCACCACTACTATTTTTCGGAACTGAAAGTAGAATTCTGCACACTTGTGAGCAGGGAAGTACACATGGCTTTGGAACGTAAACTAGCACTGCCCTCCAGAGTCATTTTTCGGCGCAATATTGCATTTTCACTGCCTCACCAACATTTTTGTTTGAAATTAGGGGCCAGGGTGGCTCAAAGACCACAGGATTCCCAGCCCCGTACTAGAAATAGGTTTCTTCTGATGAAATTGATGGGCAGTCAGGTTCCCTTCACACTACATAGTTTTGCAGTTTGATACTACTGTAATGTCATGGCTCCAGCCTATGGAATTTTGGGATTTCTAGTTTTGTGTAGGGTTTTATTTTTTGCAGGGGGGTATTGCAGAGGCTGCAGTTGTCTGAGATCACCTGGGGAGTGCAATGTGGCCCCCTCGTCCCCGAACTCTAGCCCACCCCTAATATAACAGAAAAAACTTTAGGGAAATCTATTTCCCTTTTGTCCACTGCTGTTCCTCCATTAGGGATGTAACTGTCCACTAATTTTATCACTGAAAGAAGCAACAACCAGAGCCCTTTTGGCACCTTACCTTTTTGCGGCGCTGGGGTGCGGGGATTGCGCAAGCAGCCTCCTGCGAGAGTCTCTCGCATCCCCACTGCTTCAGCTCCACAGCCGCTGCCTGCTAGTGTGCAGGCAGCATGAGGGCTCCTCCTCTTCCTTCCACAGTGCAGCCTGGGATTTTCCCAGGCTGCACTGGGTCCGGAAGCACGAGCGCCACGGCTCTGGAGGCTCCGCACGCATGGTAAATGCACGCAGGGCCCTGGAGCAATGAGCGATCATGCACCGTTTTCAGCTACAAGCTGAAAATGAAATACTGCACGATTGGCACCTGCCGGCTCCGGCAGCATTGCGCAATTGTGAGGATGTCATGTGGACGGCTCCTCACAATTGCGCGATGCTCCAGAGGCCCTTTCGCATGGCAAATATCGTGCAAAAAGGGCCTCGTTGTAGTAATTTTCCTCCTACAGAAAGTCTTTGAAAATGCACACCTTTTGAAACTCTTTGCAGTTTGGGATTCATTCTGTACAAAATTCACTCCCCCCCCCCCACAGGAAACAGTGCTTTCTATGCCAAAAATATTGGCTGATATAACCTCCTTAGTTACAAATTCATAAGTAATGTCTCCTGGGCTGACATCCCGTAAGCCCACCTGAACAGCCAGCAGCTACGTTGAGCATTGACGGTTGGTTTAAAGTTGAAGGCTTTCACGGCCGGAATCCATAGGCTATTGTGGGTTTTCCGGGTTTTGAGGCCATGTTCCATTAGTATTTTCTCCTGACGTTTCACCTGCATCTGTGGCTGGCACCTTCAGAGGCATCTTCTGAAGATACCAGCCACAGATGCAATCAAAACATCAAGAGAAAATACTAATAGAACACAGCCTCCAAACCCGGAAAACCCACAATAACCGACGGTTGGTTTAGCTGGCAATTGGGGTGCAGCAAGACGACGTTTCCAGCCCCGTCCTGACAATGAATGGGGTGTTGCAACAAGGCCCTGCTCCTGATTATCTCAGCTTCTCTCTCTCAAGAAATGTTGGGATTATTTTTTTTCATTTGTAGACTGGAAATTATCTAAGCCTTTGTACATGCAGCTCATTCAATTGCGTTGCCTTCCTCTGCTTGTTTTTGCTTTGGTTCCCCTCCACTTCCTCTGTGGTTTCACCTGTATTGATTTGTAGATTGGAGATCCCTATCCAATACTGTCCAACTGTCATGATTTTGCAAGGAGAGTCCCAATCAATCTTCTGTCATCCCACTTATTCAGCCGCTAAATGTCCCAGCTTCTCTTTCCTCCTCCTTTGTCCTTGGCTTAGTTTGATTGCTGCAAAGTGCAAAAGTTACTCTGCACTCTGTTAGCACAGGGGAAAGGAGAGGAGGGAGCAAAGTCTTGCTCTTTCTGGTAGGTTCAGGCAAAAGCAAGCTGCCGCCTCCTCTCCCAGCTTGTCTGTTCTTCCTCATTAAGAGCTTTGCCATCTTGACCATGCTCTGACGTTGTTTGCCCACATGTGTCTTGGTTTTCCACACGTGTCTTGGCCACATGGGTCCTAGTTTCCAGCTGTGAAATGCATCCTATCATACTGTACAAAATCCTAATGCATGTAGATGGATGATGATGAAAATGATGACTCTAAGTCTGTCATTACCTATTTATTATGGGGGCTTTGTGAAACTTTTGTGTGCAGAGACAATGCATTTGAAAATATCTCATTCTTGAAAGCTATGTGTTGAACAATGAACACGCTAGTAAGCAGTCATAGCTGAGAAGGGGTTTCTGAAGGGCCAATGGCGAAAACAAAATGGTGGCCGAGGCAGATATTGGGCTCTTATGCTCTTAAGTGGAAGTGGATTTTCAAGACATCCTTCCAACAACTGCTGATGAGCTTGTTCTCCCACTCTCCTCTGCATGCCTGACTGCTCGCATCACGGGCACCTACATCTTCAGCTTCTGTCTACTTTCTTTTTCCAGTGGTCCTGAGCCAGAACAAAGAGGAGAAACTATTCAATGACCTGATGGCCAACTATAACCGCAACTTTCGCCCAGCCAGAGACAAAGGGGACATTGTTGATGTTTCGGTCAAGCTAACTCTCACCAACCTCATCACACTGGTAAGAAAGTGTGCAATTTTTCTTCCTATCCCCCGAAAAGCCCACACAGCAGAATGTTAGTGTTCCCTGATGCCAAGATCTGCCGCAAGATATCAAGATTCTCCTTTCTGTTTTGAGATCTTCAAGGGATAAAATACAATATCTGGCTAAGAGATTTGTATGAAAGGAACCTCTCAGCGGCATTTGATACCATCGACCATGGCATTCCTTCTGGGCTGCTTTGTTGGAATGGGACTTGGCAACACTGTTTTGCAGTGGCTCCTTTCGTTCCAGGAGGGGCAAACCCAGAAGGTGGTGGTGGTGAATTCTGCATGTTGTAGTCTACTGAAGCCAAAGAGCTGTCTGGCTGAGAATTGTAAATTCCCCTCCCTAAACTGCAAACCCCAGGATTCCATAGGATGTTTAAAATTGAATAATAGCACTATAACAGTGTAGTGTGGAAAGGCCCATAGTTTCAACTCTGCTCTGGGATGCTCAGGTTTCTGCATTGGCCAAGAGTGCATTTGCTCCCCAAAGTCCCAGACTAATTTTTAATTTTTTGGGGAGGGGTTGATTTTTCAGGTGATTTGTTTTGTCTGAAAACAGCCCCAAATGTGCCCAGAACACACTGTTATGCTTCCCTTGGCCATCCCCACCCCTCAAAACCCAAAAGAAATTTTAAAAATAAACCAAAATGGCAGCCAGAAGTGATGTCGCATCACTTCGGGCATGCCAAAATGTGCTGGGGAGGACTGCTAGGCAGAAACTGGATGGAAAAATAACCCTCAGCCTCTGAACAATGGCCCACTTGTGACCTGGAGGACAAGGTGCTGAACGCTGGGTCTCCAGATGTCATGAACTTCAACTTCCAGAGGCCCCAGCCAGCATGGTCAATGGTGAGTGATTGTGAGAGTGACACTTCAAAACATCTGGAATTCCAGAGGTCTACCATCCTCACATCTGTGGATCTGGAGTGTTAGGGTCTAGTCTGGAGAGGCAACATTTCAGGAAATTTGAAGCTGTGGGGAGGGCGGGGAGAGTGAGTTCCACTCCTTTTTTTATTCTGGAGAGAAGAACTGAAATTTTCAGAAAAATTCAGGGGCAATATTAGAAGCCTAAAACCGCTTTGTTACTTTAGGAACGTAAATGACATTGGGCATAACTTGGTTTGGCATAAAATGATCATGTTTGAAGTATTAATTGTAACATTTATTCCGGAAATAATTACAAATTGAACTGACTTTTTTTAAAAAAATGGATGGATGGATGGATGGATGGATGGATGGATGGATGGATGGATTGTTACCAATGGAGCTACAAGGTCCTGAACTGTATGGAATACCTAAACTATAAGGTGACGCTTTGTCGTTGTCAGTTTTTGAGGGACAGGCAAAAAACAAAACAAAACAAAAAAATTAATAACAGAAGAAACCATTAAGATTGGTTTTTTAAAAGAGGGGGGAAATGTTCTCCAGTCACGCATTGTGTTAAGCAGACATAAACCGCTCATGCTCATAAAAAGAACTAAGAAAAGGAAACCAAGACCAGGAATTGCAATAAAATTCTCTCTGTTAAATAGTTTTTTAGAAATAATGTGGTAGAAGTAAATGCAGGAACATCTTGTTTTAAAGATTTTATTCACAATTCTAGATGGTGATATTCTACAATTTTTCCCCAGTTTTTTTCTAGAGGGGGAAAAATAGCTTTGGAGGGAAAAAAACAGATTGCCCCCCCCGAATTTTCCTGGGTTTCCCCCAACATTTCAGGTCTGTACTGTAGACCAGACTACCCAACCCAGTGCCCTTCAGATGTGTTGGACTACAACTCCCACCATCCCTACACAGCATGACCGAAGACTTGGGATGATAGAAGCTGACTTCCTATTTTTCTAATTCTTTTACATAAATATGCAAGTACAAAATTTACATGAGTGCACATTCTACTGACATACAGCCAACCTTGCTGAGGAAGACAGAGGCTAAAATGCCTGATGCTTTGTTCATGTAAACAGTTGCTTTTAATCGTTTTATTAAACCTCTTTCGATTTTATGATACCCTTCTGGGATCCAGTTTCTATCTAAAAACAGTGCAGTGCAGTGCAGTTCAGTTGATTTATTCAACTTTTATTTACACACACACTTGCACAAACTAAGCAACATAAACATCTTGGAAATACAAGAATGAAATAACCACGCTGAGAGTGGTCGTCCGAAGCACCTGAAATATACAGTCACATAGGAATATGGGGGAGGCAGGAGCAATTTGCCCCGGGCGGCAATGTTTTGGGGCCGTCGCAGCCCGTAGCCACGCCCCCATGCACTACAGCCACGCCTCCGGGTACAGTGGCCACACCAGGAGACTAGCATTCAAATCCTCGTCAGCCATGGAAACCTACTGGGTCACGTCGGGCAAGACAGACACACGGCCTCTAACACACTCTCCAACATTTCACAGATGAAAAGGGGGGACCCGTGTAGCCTGGCAATATCGGAGTGTGGTCAAGATGGCTAAAGTTATAATCCAGAAGAACACACAAACTGGGAGAGGCTGCAGCGGTTTGCTTTTGCCTGAGCCTCTTGGGAAGGGCAAGATTCTGCCTCTCCTCTCTGTTGGGTTAATTGGGGGCAAACTGCTTTTTGCATTTTGAAGTCGGTCTGCAGTAATTGAAGTGAGCTGAGAACAAAGGGGGAACGTAACAGGAAGAAAGAGAAACTGGGACATTTTAAAAGCAGCTGAAAAGGTGGGAAGACAGAGGATTTAAATGGGACCGTCCTTGTCAAATTGGGGCAGTTGCTCTAAAGAAATCTTGGCAGGATAAAACTGTGATAGGTTTGCCTTAGAAAAACCATAAGTGGGAAACAACTTGAAGGCACAACAAGGAGAACTCAGGCCAGGACGTTAATATAAGACCCCTTGTTTCTGCAGCCGGTGGGAGCAGGGTTAATGGGACTTTACTATGGGATCTTTACAGGAAGTTGTAGCTGGACTAGATTGATGTTTCAGCAGTCCAACTACCCTTTTATCTTTTTTCCAGAATGAACGTGATGAGGCTCTCACGACCAACGTCTGGGTGGAGCTGGTAAGCCAGTAGTTCAAGTCTCAGTTGACCTTACGGATTGAGATTTTTTTATCTTAGCAAATTTTGGACTCTCTAGCAATTCAAAGCACTTGTCACAAATGCCCTGGTCATTTAAGAGTGGGACCTTGCAAAACATGAGCCTTTCTAGAGCTTGTGAAAACTGCTTTTTTTTTTTTTGACTGCAACACCCAGAATACCCAGCCAGCATCTACATGCTGTCAGTGTAATTCTGGGAGTTGTGGTCCAGAAATATCTTTCCCAGGCTCTGGTTTCAGGTTAGATGGGAAAATTATAGAATTATAGAGCTGGAAAAGACAACAAGGGCCACTGAGTCCAACCCCATTCTGCCATGCTGGAAGACGTCATCAAAGCATTCCTGGCAGATGGCCATTCCACCTCTATTTAAAAGCCTCCAAAGGAGGCTCCACCGCATTCCATTTAGGTAGTGTATTCCATTCTCAAACTGCTCTTACCGTCAGGAAGTTCTTCCTAATGTTTAGATGGAATCTCTTTTCCTGAAGTTTGAAACCATTGTTTGGTGTCCTAGTCTCTGGAGGAGAGAAAACAGGCTTGTTCCATCCTTCAGATGACATCTCTTCAAATATTTAAACATAGCTATCATGTCTCCTCTTAACCTTCTCTTCTCCAGGCAAAACCTACCCGGCTCCCTAAGCCGCTTCTTATAGGGTTTCATGGTTTCCAGGCCTTCTACCATTTTGGTCACCCTCCTCTGGACACATTCCAGCTTGTCAACGTCCTTCTTGAATCACTTCCCTTGACCTAGACAGTATACTCCTATTGATGCGGCCTAGAATTGCATTGGTTTTTTTAGCTGCTGCATCACACTGCTGACTCATGTTCAGCTTGTGGTCTACTAAGACTCCTAGATCTTTTCCCCATATACTGTGGCCAAGCCAGATGTCACCCAGAGGTGGCCTACTTTGCAGTGGCTCCCAGCTTTTGAAACTCCTCTACGTTGTTCTGCTTCATCATCTCCATGACTGTTTCAGTGACCCTATGAGCATCATGGACATGGTCCCCCAACGTTGCCTTTCTCTATTAATTTGTTTTTATTTTTCAGATTTCCATTGTATTTTTTAAAAAATCATAGATACAATAAAGCCTACTTAAGCCATGCTCATCCAAAATTATCCTTGACAAATAAATAAGCACATCCAAGTTACTTACCCCAAGATGGAGACCTTTGGGGCCTCCAAGTGTTTTAGACTACGGTTCCCAAAAGCACTGCAGGTTGGGGGCCAGATTCCAAAACAACTGTAGGAACAAGGTTTCCTCTTCCTTTTTGTTTATTCTTTTTTGTCTGTTTTAAAATGTGTTTGTATTGTGTTAACAATAAGCCATCTTGACCATTATGGTACATAATGGAAAGCTGGCATATAAATGTTTCCAATAAAAACAATAATAATAATGTGATGTGAAGTGATGTGATTTCTTGTGTGTCAGTGGTGCACTGTTTGGTACAGATAAGGCTGAACATTAGGAATTGTTTTATCTTGTATTGTTAGAACATGCTTAGCTTTAGGGAGGCATTAAGCAAATTTTTACTGTAATACCAACGTTTTCTGAATGAGTGGTATTTTTAGGGTTGTAGATAGTAGCCATTTGTAAACATTTTTATATATTCTCTCTCTCTTTCATTCTCTCTCTCTCTTTCTCAAATGGCTGGCATTCTGTATCACAGTGACAGATTTGTAATCTAGAGTTACAGAGCCATAATTGCTTCCTATTCACTAACGCTGCCGAGTCACAATCATGGCGCTATTGTCACAATCATAACTGTGCCACCAACCTACTTCACCCAGGGCAGCCACATTGAGAAATGAGAGATGGAGGTCATTTCAGGTAGTAGTATTTGGGGTGCAGGAAGATGACCTTGCACTCCCTCCCACCAGCAAGAGAGACTGTGACAGGGAAGTGCAATGTGGTCCTGCTTCTGATTGTCACAGGCTCAAACGGAATTGCAATGTGGTCCTGCTTCTGATTGTCACAGGCTCAAACAGAATTGCAATGTGGTCCTGCTTCTGATTGTCACAGGCTCAAACGGAATTGCAGTGTGGTCCTGCTTCTGATTGTCACAGGCTCACTTGCCGATGAGAGCAGGTGGAAACTCATCTTTACTGCATTCCCATCACCGGTTGAACAGACCTCCATCTCTCAGTGTGGCTGCTGCCTGGTCCAGTAGATTTGGGTGGCTGGGTATTACTTAGTTAGATGTGTAGAATATGGTTCAATATTTGTATTTGCTTCTGTAGTTGTATTTGATGATGCTAAGTTTTGCAATGGTCAATGATGTCAAAGAAGAAGAAGATGGTGATGACGGTGGTGGTGACGATGGTGCCCAAATAGGCTATGATGCTTCATTTGGACCTTAGAAGAGAGTCAATTAGAAACACCAAATAACCTTCCAGAACTCTTGGGCCTTCTGAGATGTTCATAGTTATAGTAATGAATCTGGGGGTGATTCTCAGTCTTGAGGACTAGTAACTTCTGCTTTTTTTAAGCAAAAGAAAGAAAAATGAAAAGAAAGAAAGGAAGATAGATAGATGGATAGATAGATAGATAGATAGATAGATAGATAGATAGATGTAATGGGATATGTAGTTTAGTATAATATAACAGATGGCTCGTAGCTGTAGAAGCAATACGTACCAGGAACTGTTAGGTAAACACTGCTAGGAATGTGCTGATAACTGCTGCTTGGCTCTCATGCCCTCAAGGTATCTTGACAAAGGGGAAAGAAAGCAGGGAATTAAACTCACGTAATTCTTTTGGAACTCAGTTTTCTCACTAAAGTGATTACGTGTACTTCACTCCAAATAAATAGTTCTTATGCATTGTTACTGTTCTGGCTAGTCCAAGCTTTGGGGATATTAAAAGATATCCTTTTGATATCACAATTCGGCTGCACTTCTCTATACCCCTCCACGTGCTTGCGAGGCCACCAGACAAGCACGTAAACAAGCTCGGCCGTTAATCGCCGTAATATTCAAACAACAGTAGAGGCAGGCCAGAAAATAGCTGACTCGCTGCTTTAGGAGACCTCCAGGCAAGTGAGGTATGCACGCCACTTACAAAAGAGCCTCTGCCCTGCGATGGCAGCTTGATGGGTTACCTATACAATACCCAAGTACTCTGCGTTTGCATACTGGCTACTCTATTGAGAACCTCTACGATAACTCAATCATTCAGATTCTGATCTTTCGGAGGCTTTGTCTCCAACTCCAAACCTATTGTCTTCCCCCAAGTACGGCATAGCCTGCAGTCACAATTCTCCTTATAAAAACCCTGGATTCCGAGACCTTCCTCGGAACGCTCCCGAGTTTCATCCCGCCTTGCTGCCGCTTTGCTTGGCGAGCCTCCCCTCCGCTCCACGTGCTGAGCTACGTCGCACCCCAGCTTTGCTCTCTATTTTTCCGGGCTTCGGGACAGGTGAAGTATCACCCAAACCAGCAATCCCTCTAAAAATCCCTCTATACCACTCCAACCTTTATTTTCTTTAGTTATCTAGTTAGTTATCTTGCGTGTGTCGCATACACTGTTTTGCTTGCATTTAATAAACATCATTTATTATTTCAACTTTTGTATGCTCCTTGACTCGACCTGACCCCGTAGACATAGGGTTCAAGATCTCGCTACGTTAGCCTGCCTCTCGTAACACTAAGCAGTGCTCTGAGCTAATTTTCCCCACCTTTAGTCGAGCACATTTTGGTGTCCCTCCCGGGACCCCCAGTACACAGGGTAACAGCATTGTACTATTTGTGTGCGTGGATTCAGTACCTGACAACAGAGAACTTGAGAATTCACCTAGCCCAGTAGATTCTGGGTCTATATGCAGGTTAGTCCTCATGACATTTGACTTGTGCTTAGCATGAAATGATTCAAGAGTTAGAGTCCCTATTGCCAGAAACCACCGTATGATATTACACTTATTCATCAGGCCTAGATAATTAATCCACTCCTTTGTTGCCAGAAATGGAACGATTATCGCCTGCAGTGGGATCCTGTGGACTATGACAATATCAAGTGTTTACGCATCCCCTCCACCATGGTGTGGCTACCAGATATCGTCTTGGAGAACAAGTTAGTATCCTTCAAGGGTTCCTCTCTTCTCTTCCTCCAGGGGACAGTTGAATTGGGGTTACCTCTTCTGTAGCAAGAGAAACAATCTGCTGTATCCCTTTCTGCCAGGGCTGGCCCTGCCATCGAGAAGTGTGAAGCGATTGCTGCAGGCAACAGATCCTGGGAGGCGGCAGCATGGTATTGGAAGAGAGCAATGGACCCTGCGTTCCCTACGTGGGTCCTTAGTAACGTCAGAGGACCCGTCACACTACACAATTATAACATTGCGATTCCACTTTATTTTCATTGCTACATCCTATGGAATTCTGGCATCCGTGGTTTAGGGGCGGGTGTTTAGAATTTTTGAACTGAGAGCTCTAGTGCCCCACCTAACTACCAGTCCCAGGATTCCACAGGACTCAGCCACAGCAGTTAAAGTGAAACCATAGGCCATTTCCGCTCTACAGTGTTATAGTGCTATTATTCCACTTTCAACATCCTGTGGAATTCTGGGGTTTGTAGTTTACTAAGGGCCAAGAACCCTTTGGCTGAGAATCTTAAATACACCTACCTAAACTGCAAATCCCAGAATTCCATAGAATGTTGAAAGTGGAATAATGGACCTATAAGGATGTAGTGCAGAAATGACCATAGAGTCACAACTTTGTAGTGCAAAAGGGCTCCAAGTGTGGTAGAGGATTCTCTCCCACCACAAGCGTTGAATGACCAGTCCAGTCAGCCTGTGTCCCAGCTTGGTGGTGACAGTTCCAGTTAACCTTCACTTGTCCTGCTTTTTAAGCTGCTTTTAAAGTGTCCCAATTTCTCTCTCTCCTCCTTCCACTTTTCCTCCTTTGTCCTCAGCTCGCTTCCGCTGCTGCAAACTGAGTTCAAAGTGGAAAAGCCATGAGGGGAAGGAAAAGGAGAGGGAAGGATCCTACCCTTCCCAGTAAGCTCAGGCAAAAGAAAACTGCGGCGGCCTCTCCTATCTTGCCCCAGGAATAAATTTCGCCATCTTGGCCATATAATGAAGTTGCTTGGCTACCTGTGTCCCGGCTTTCATTTGTGCAACGTTGAAGGGTATGTTGGTCCTGGCCTCTGGTCCTATAGTGTCATAGCTTCCTTGATCTCTTTCTCCCTTTCTTTCTTGCAGCATCGATGGTGTGTTTGATGTTGCCCTATACGCCAATGTTTTGGTGTCTCCTAATGGCAACATCAGTTGGCTTCCTCCAGCCATCTACCGCAGCGTCTGCTCCATTATTGTCACCTACTTTCCCTTCGACTGGCAGAATTGCTCCCTTGTATTCCAGTGAGTCATTGCTCTTTATTCTTGCCTTCACAACCTGAGCAGCAGGGATGAATCTGTAAGAACAATATAATAGTAATAGTACTACTACTACTACTACTACTACTAATAATAATAATAATATCAATATCATCATCATCATCATCATCATCATCATCATCACCACCACCACCACAGAGATAGGAGAAACCACAAGGGCCCCCCAGTCTAACTCCATTCTACCATGCAGGAAAACACAATCAAAGCACTCTTGACAGATGGCCTCTAGCCTCTGCTTAAAAACCTCCAAAGAAGGAGACTCCACCACACTCCAATGCAGCATATTCCAGTGCCGAACTGCACTTACTGTCAGGAAGTTCTTCCTAAGGTTTAGATGGAATCTCCTTCCGAAGTTTTAGGCCACTGCTCCATGTCCTATGCTCTGGAGCAGAGAAAACAGGCTTGCTCCATCCTCCATATGACATCCCATCAAATATTTAAACATAGCTATCATGTCTCTTCTTAACCTTCTCTTCTCTAGGCTAAACATACCCAGCTCTCTAAACTGCTCCTCATAGGCCATAGTTTCCAGATGAAGACTTACATCTTCATAAGTTGACTTACGCCTGTATTCAGAGAAGAGCTGCTGTAGGTTGGTAAGTACAGCCAGCAAAAGGCTGATATGCATTGATCCCATTGTGCATTGGTTCCATTAGACAGAAGGAGCCGTCCAGCAGTGGAGTGTGGTGAAGTCTCCTTCTTTGGAGGTTTTTAAACAGAGGCTGGATGGCCATCTGTTGGGACTGCTTTGAGGGTGCATTCCCGCATGGCAGAGTGGGGTTGGATTCGATGGCCCTTGTGGTCTCTTCCAACTCTAATTCTATGATCTTATGACACTGACTAGGGAATGCCAACATCTTGACACTCTTGCCGGTTTCCTGTTAACACAACTTTGCAATTCATTGGCAGGATTTCTTACTACCTCTGCTACATAGCTATGTATCCATAAAGTTATGCAATGCAGACTGTGACAGAAGATTCTGGCCAGTGTACGAGTTGCCCAAGATCACCCAATGGGCTTCCATGCCCAAGCGAGGATTCAAGCCCTGACCTCCAGAGTCCTAGTCCAGCACTAAAACCACTATGCCACACTGGCTGCTTGGTAAGCAGACTTCACCTGGTGATTTTATGTTTACTAGGTCACAGACCTACAATGCCCATGAAATCAATCTACTGTTGACAGTTGAAGAAGAGCAGACAATTGAATGGATTTTTATCGACCCTGAAGCCTTTACGGGTAAGCGTATCTGCACGTGTTCTGGGGCCGGAGATGGGGGGAATGACAAAAGCAGTGATGCTGCTTGAGTCCGTATGAGGATTATTTTTTTAAAAAAAATGTTAGAATGATGCTGTCAAACCATTAAAGAGCAGTCTCTTCCAGCAGGCCTATCCAGGAGATTTTTAAATTATAAGCTTTAACATGAGAATTGATTGTTTTTAATATGTCGTGGTTTTATATGCTCTTTTAACTGCTGTCATGTGTAATTGGTGTTATGTTTCTATTCTGTGCCTCTGATTTAATCCATCATCATCATCATCATCTTGCATCAGACTAGTTGCTATGCTGACGGGGCAACATGGAAATTGTAGTGCAAAAGAGGATTGCTCTAACTCATTATCTCCTTTCCATCAGTGGACATCCAAGGGACTTTAGCAAACTCACAATTTCTCACAAGCTGCACATTTTTGCTCTTGTTCATCCCTCTCATCAGGCGGTTGCAGGGGTATACTGCTTGTGAACATGGGGGCTCCATTTAGCTCTCACAGCTAGACATAACAGTTGACAGACCTTTCTTCCATTTCCAGTCCTTTTAAAAATGCTGTCGAAGTCTCAATCATCCCCACAGCGTGCGCAAAGGACTCCAGAACTATCTATGATGTCTTACTTGCTAGTTCCAGTTCAGCTTCCCTTGACTTCTAATGTTACGAGAGGAAGAAAAAACAAACCAATCCTCCACTCTCTTTGTCAATATCTCATTGTCTCTCTCATTGCTTTAGGACATGTAGGGCATTTCTGCACTACACTCTTATGGTGCTATTAATCCACTTTTAACCTCCTGTGGAATTCTGGGGTCTGTAAATTTACTGAGGCCAGAGAGCTCTCTGGCTGGAATCATAAATGCCCCTCTCTAAACTGCAAATCCCAGAATTCCACAGGATTTTGAAAGTGGAATAATAGCACTATAACAGTGCAGGGCAGAAATGCCCGTAGAATCGTACAGCTGGAAGAGGCCGCAGGGGCCATGGAGTGGAAGTCTCCAAAAGTCTGCAGGTCTGGCCTGTTTGAACCGGTAAAATCAAACCCTGAGCAAAGTGCTCTGGATCTAAGTGGGGATTTAGATGGCTAAGCCAGGGCCCTGGGGAGACACCCATAGTAGCACAAGCCAGTTCATCACATCCTGGATACTTGGAGCTGCACCGGTTTACTGCCTTCAAGGGCTGAGAGATTTCAGCCAGATGCTGGGATTTGATGGAATTGGGAGCTGATCCTACCGGGTGCTCACTCCCAGTGGTCTGAGCTTGCTGCTATAAACATCCACATTTTTCTCATCTTTTCTCTCGTTCCGTCACGTCTATGAGGCAGAACCATGCGAAACACCCTGTTACGCTGTTTCTCCCCTCCTGTCACATCTGCAGGAGTGATGGCTTTTAACAGTGTAAAATAGCCAGCTTGTCCCGGTAATGAAAAATGGAAAGCCTCTCACTACCAAAAGAAGAACTGTGTGTCTTCAGTACGCTGGTCAAGCATGATGGATAAGGGCAGCGACAGCTGCTCAAGACAACTGGATCAATGGATCAGTCAACTGAAATGTAACTGTTAGCTTTAGCAGAGGCTGAGAGAGGAAAAGGGAGCAGGGATGATGAAGGGGGAAGGACAAATCCAAATTTGTCCTTTGTTTGCTGGATTCCTATCAAGAAGCAGAGCTCCCATGGAACCGGAGGAAACACCCCAAGAGGCAAATTTTGGATGTTGTTAAGTGGGGTGGGCAACTGTGGCAGTTTTGAGGGCTAATTTTCTGACCCCAGAATCCTCAAGGGGCTCACACAGGGATCTTTCACACTACGCCATTGTTATCCCACTGGCATACCCTATCCCGGGGACTATAAATTTGATATCAAATGTGCCCTCCATGCCAGAGGGGTTGCCCAGGTAGGCACGTAGGCAAAGAGGTCGAACAACCGAAACTAGGTCAAGGCCAGGAAAACCCCCAGTCACGTAGCCCAAGGAGACCTCAGACAATACACATCCACATAGACAAAGGGTCCTCAGCCACGAGTAACCAACTTGAGGGGATTAGTATGTTTTCCCCAGGTTGAGCAAACAACTTTGACTCTGGAAAAATCCTAAACCTTGACTGCAACCCTACTTGACTGCAACCCTACTTGAAACAATACTGCAACCCACTTGCCATTGTCTGGCATTCCTTCCTTTGTTCTGGCCATTGTTCGTCCCGGGAGCAGGCCTGCCCTCGAGGTATGTTCTGCCCTATAAGTAGTCCTAGTTTTTGAGGGTTTCTTTGGAGAACTCCCCGCCATGCTAGCAGACCGGCACTCTGTTAGTTGAGTGATCCCCTCAGCCATCTCTTCCCTGAGCTCCATTCTTCTCACTGCTTCCCGGACCAAAGACTTCAGGATAGGTGCAGTATCACTGCCTCTACAATCCCTTTGCTGTATCCCCTATCCATTTATCACCTCTTTTCCTTCTCAGTGGGCCTTTTGTGTGTGAGTGAGTGAGTGTGTTGGTGAGTGATAATATATTCATGTAATAAAATTAATTTATTTAACGCATTTGTCTGGCTTTTTGGCTTGGCCTTACCCCGTAAAGTTGGGTAAAAGATCCTGCTGGATTACCCTGCCACCTTGTTTTGCTGATGCCAGTGCTCCGCTAATTTCCCCAACCTTTATAACTTGGAGCGAATCAAGGTGTCCCCCACGGGACCCGAAGAAGTCAGGATAACATTGTTAAAAAACCTGCAGCTGTCCTCACTTGGCAGGGAGAGACCTGATTAATCATGTCTTCCAATTTTTCCCAACTGTTTTTAAAATGTCCTGGTTTTTCTCTCTTCCTCCCACTTCAGTTGCTGAAAACAGAGCTCAAAGTACAAAAGAAGTATGCACTCGTTTACGTCAGGGGGTAGGGAGAAGAGAAGGAGGTAGAATCTTGCCCTTCCCTGTAGAGACTGGCAAAAGTAAACTGCTGCAACCTCTCCAATCTTCTGTGTTCTTCCTCATTAATAAATTTTGCCATCTTGACTACGCTTTGATGTTGTTCAACCACAGAGGTCCTAGTTTTCATCTGGGAAATGTTGGAAGAGATATCTTTGTCAGTGCCTTCAATTTGCCTACTTTACTGGGCAGCAGGTACAGTGAGAGATGGAAGTTTGTTCCTCTGGTGATTGGGGTGTAGGATGATGGTATTTCCACCTTCCTCTAGCAAGCAAGTGAGGCTGTGACAATTAGATGCAGGATGTCTATCACAGTTCCTTTGTCACAGCCTTACTTGTTGGTGGTGGTGGTGAGGGGTAGAAAGTTCATTCTCTTGCAATCCAATTACCAGAAGAAGAAGCTTCCATCTCTCAGGGCATTTCTGCACTAGACTGTTACAGTGCTATTATTCCACTTTCAACATCCTATGGAATCCTGGGGTTTGCAGTTTAGGGAGGGGCCTCAAGGCCCCTCTCTAAAATTGCAAACCCCAGGATTATGTAGCATATTGAAAGTGGAATAATAGCATTATAACAGTCTAGTGCAGAAATGGCCTCAGTGTGGCTGCCTAGTAAAGGGCAGGGGGAGGTGTTGCACTGGGAGACATTAGTTATCTGTATATAATTAAGTAAGCAATATAGAGTGTGGGTCAAGGGTTTTAGAAATACAGGTTGTGTTGAAATTCATAGGATTCTATAATCCAGGCTGGCTCCAAGAGTTTTTATGCTGGTCTGGTTATGGACACTAATCAAATTACAGAGATGTATATATCAGGGGAATGGAGGAAGGCCCTGGTCCATTGCTTTCAGATGTGGTTATTCTGACCTGCATCAGTTTGCTATCGAATGGATTCCTTCATCTCCACATGGTGCTATCATCTTCCGACAGAAAATGGAGAATGGGCGATTAAACATCGGCCAGCTAAGAAGATCGTGAATGCTGGATCCTTCACCCCAGACGATATAGAGTACCAGCAGATTGTCTTTTTCCTCATCATCCAGAGGAAGCCCCTCTTCTACATCATCAACATCATCATTCCTTGTGTGCTCATTTCCTCAGTGGCAGTGGTTGTCTACTTCTTGCCTGCCAGAGGTAAGCATTGCTGTGTTAGCAGGCAGTGGTGGCTGGGAGCTTGCATGGGGAGGTGAACTTTAAAGGAGGTAACCAACGTGCTGGATCCTACCCTCAAGATACAGTGGACCCTCCTCATTCACGAGGGTTCAGCAAGCAGAACCCTTGCAAAAGTAGAAAAGCTGGAAATAATTCCCCCCTGTGCTCCTCCTCTTATTCCCTTCTGGGGCTCCCCCTCACATTCCTTGCCTTTTGTCCTAGCTTGTGTGCCTTCTTTTTCTGCACCCCGGCAAAAGGCAAGGGAAAGAGAAAGGGAAGGGGAAGGCTCTTTCCTTCTCCATATGTGATACTCCCCTTCCCATTCCCTTGCCTTTTGTCCGGGCACAGAGATGGAAGACACGCAAATCCTGGCAAAAGGCAAGAGAACGGGAGGAGGAGAATTGGGGGGGCACATGCTTACCTTGCAAATAATCAAATTTGCAAAGGTCAAGTCTACAGATGTGGAAGGAGGACTGTGCATTCATTTTGACCATTTGGGAAGAAAAGTTAATTTCACCCAGTCAACAGGGCAGTGATGGCATGTAGCTTCCATATCGGTGGGAAGTAAATTCACTTCAGGTTTTAGTCCAAACAGAGTCCAACATGCTGACCTGTTGTGGGGATCGATTTCAGCCTCCTGAAAAATCAGACTAAAACCCAAAGCAGATTCACTACCCCAGAGAGATGGAGCCACCACGACCACCATGTCTTCCCACTTCTTCCAGCAGTTTTTAAAATATCCTAATTTCTCTTTCTTCTTCTCACTGTACCCCTTTGCCCTCAGTTTTATTTCAATTGTTGCAAATTGACCTCAGGGTGCTAAAATAAAATGCTAAAATCAGTGGAGGGGCAGGATCTTATCCCTTCCTGTAGAATCAGTCAAAAGCCAATCGCTGCAATCTCTCCTGGTTTGTATATTTTTGTCTTCATTAATAACTTGCCTACTTGACCACGCTCCACTATTGCTTGGCTGTACATAACCTAGTTTTCATCTGCAGAATGTTGGACGGTGTGTATAAGGCTTCAAAGCAATCCAAAATGAATTAGATCCTGGTAAGGAATCATGACAGGGCCAAGAAGTTAACAGCATTGGTCATAGTCTGGTTTCTTCTGGATCCATGT
This sequence comes from Cyclura pinguis, assembly GCA_030412105.1. Classification (NCBI taxonomy): domain Eukaryota; kingdom Metazoa; phylum Chordata; class Lepidosauria; order Squamata; family Iguanidae; genus Cyclura; species Cyclura pinguis. The sequence goes on from CM059601.1 coordinate 7,521,502, forward strand.
GAAACCAACAGTCTTGACCACATTTTCCCTTAACTATGTGGAAGCAGAGACAGGAAAATGAAAATTGTAAGGGATGTGCTGCTAAATTTTGAACTGTATACTTTGGTGCCAGTTCTAACATTCCTGAAGGTAAGTTCTGAGGATGTATATTTTGCAGCAGTTTGGCACTCCTGAAATGAGAACACTAGTCATGCTAGGGCTGACAAGAACTTGACAAATATATTGTTGTTATAGTGGATTACAGGTTCCAGAATCTTATAGCTAGTTTTCCCAGTGGCCACATTCATACCTTCCAACTGCCCCAGTTTGGCAGGGACAGTCCCAATTAGTCCTGTGTCATCCCACTTTTTCAGCCTCTTTTAAAAAGCCCCAGTTTCTTTCTGTTCCTCCCACTTTTCCCCTTTGTCCTGGGAAACTGCTGCGAACCAAATTCAAGGTGCAAAAGGAGTTTAAACTCAGAGGGGGAAGAGGAGAGGAGGGGCTGAATCTTGCCCTCCCTGGTAGGCTCTGGTGAAAGCAAACCGCTGCACTCTCTCCTAGCTTGTGTCCTCATTAATACATTTTGCCATCTTGACCACACTTGGCCTTACACATCCCAGTTTGCATTTTTGAAAAGTGAAAGGGTATGCATACCAGCTGAAGGATTCTGAAAGCTGTAGTCTGAAAAGGTAACTTTTTAAGGATCTGAAAATGATGAAGAAGGCAGGGGTTACCCTTCCCATGTTTAAGCAACAGGTGACTTCATGTTCCCCTAATCACAACTTCAGCCGATCTCCTGGTCTTCTATTTTCTGCAGCTGGTGGCCAGAAGTGCACAGTTTCCATTAATGTCCTTCTCGCCCAGACCGTCTTCCTCTTCCTGATTGCCAAAAAGGTCCCGGAAACATCCCAAGCAGTTCCACTCATTGGAAAGTAAGCATTTCCAAACAGAGCCCAAGGAGAAAAACTCAAGATGTTCCACTGCTGCCTTTCTGGGTTTCGTTCACTGGAACTGTTTGCCTCCAAGAAAATGCTGTTTCAGATCTTTTAAGAGTGTAATCATATTGATCGGACTGTGTTTACTCAACAGAGGCCCTGTTTCATGTCATGCTACCCAAGGAGGCTAGGCTACTGTGTACACAATACAGGGCTTTTCTCCGTAGCAGTAGCTGGGTTGTAAAACTTTCTCATCAGACTGGTTCTGCCCTTGCTGAGCTTCCAGTGGCTGGGCAAAACTATTCCATATGGCCTTTTTAAACAAATAGGCATTAAAAATCATTTTAAGTCTGTTCTTAAACAATTTAAAAATACATGCTATGGCTGGCAATTCTGTATTGCAGTTAAGGATCTGTAACCTAGAGTTATGGATCTGTATTCAGTAAGACTATGGAGTTTTACTGTAAAATTATGAAAATTCCCTGCTAGTCAGTCTTAAGAGCCAGCAGCTACATTGTGCAAAGGAGATCCATTCAGCTTCCAATCAGAGAGCAAGGAGGAGGAGGTTTACAGACCCTCCCAGCAGCAAGTAAGACTCAACAATCAGAAGAAGGATCACTGTTGCATTTCCTCTTCGCAGCCTTGCTTGCTCATAGGAAGGGGCTAAATACCTCATGCTTCTTGCATCTCAATTGCCTGCTGAACAGACTCTTTCACTCAACGTACCGGCTGGCTGTTAAAGTGGGTTTGGCAGGTTGGCTGAGGAGACTTTACTTAGGCCTTTTTCGCATGGCATTTCCAATGCGAAAGGGCCCCTTGAGCGTCCTGTAAATGTGAGGAGCGGTCCACACGAAGCACTGGCATTTGCACGATGCTCAGGGGCCTGATGCGGACCGCGCGCACATTTTTTCATTTTCGGCTTGAAGCTGAAAATGCTGCACAGTCGCACATTGCTCCGGGGCCCCGCGCGCACTTACCTCGCGTGCGGAGCCTCTGGAGCCGGGCCGGTTGCGCTTCCTGTCTCAGTGCAATCTGGGAGGTCCCAGGCTGCACTGCGAAAGGAAGCGGCAGGGTTCTCGCACGAGCAGGAAGCTCGTGCGGGAACCGAAGGACCTCCGACGTGAGAGCCTTTCTCCGGAGGCTGCTTGCGCAAGCCCCGCACCCCAGCACCACGAAAGGGTAAGCTGCGAAAAGGGTCTTTGTTATGCATTCAGAGGCAATGCAGGACATCAGTGTGTATTGTATGATTGCTTGAGAAGCCCAAGTGGTGAAAAATGGGATTAATACAATTAATTAATTAATTAATTACATTTTTATTTTATTTTTCTTAAATCAATTAATCAATCCTCTTACTAAGCAAAAGGGCTTGTTGGTCTAGACTTTTAACAGAATGAAATGAGTACTACAGAGTTATGTTGAACATATCAGCTGTTATTTTTAAATACGAAAGTAACCCAGACTAAAAGGAAGACTATTTTGCTTTATCTGACTTCTAGGCAACATTTCCGCCCCTCCCCATCTCCAGCTTCGTGAACCCTCTTTACAACAACACCTTCCTAGCACTGTTAATTAATTAATTCCACACCCTGAATTAATCTTATGATTGCATGTGCTAATTGCTCTTAAACTCTAATGATAAATTAACACTTCCATGTGTATGTGCCTTTGAAGTGCATGTTGATTTAGCTTGCATTTTTATTACTGGGGTTAGCTAAATGTTCCTATTTCCTTGCACTTGAATTATAAAACAGCTGGTCAATGTCAGCCATTGTGCAAAAGAACTTAAGTTTTGGAAGTACATCAAGGAACAAAAGAGGAGACTGAGCTTATTTCAGGTTCTCAGCATGGTGTCAATCTGACAGACTCAGAGCATCTGATAAAAAAAAATATCAATAGGGAATAATGGAAAATTTTCTCTTCTTGTCTCTAATTAGAGATGGCTCAAAACTCTCTCAAAACCGTCCCTATTGTGTTTTGATGCTGAATACTTTCCATGTAGTGGCATGATTCTCTTTAGGGCAATGGACATGTATCTGTCCCATTCCATGCCATCACTTGTACATGATTGAATCAATATTGTATGATTTAAAGCATCAACAACAAAATTCCTTCCACAGAGAACGCTAGCACATCAAGGAGGATAATCCCCTTGATATAAGAAGACCACTGCTGCGGTAGGATTTAAGCCTGTGTGCTGTAGATGCAGCTCTCAGATTTCTAAAATGAATTCACAGGTTGTTGTTCCAGGCTGTAGTCAACCAATCAGTGATGTCAGCTGACCAGTATGTCCTTATTTCTTTCCATAGGTACTTAACCTTTCTACTGGTGGTCACCATAGCTATAGTTGTGAATGCTGTTATTGTACTTAACGTTTCTCTGAGGACCCCCAACACCCATTCCATGTCCAAGCGAGTCCGGCAGGTAGGTCCAAAGCTTGATGCCACGGCCCCTTGAAAATTGTTGAGTATTCACGGCTGATCACCTAGAACCATAGAATTGGAAGGGTCCTCATGTGTCATCTAGTCCAACCCCCTGATCAGTGCAGGACCAATCTTCTTGTAAAAGATGTCTCCTCACATTGCATCATCTTGCCCTGAGGTGCCCGATGTTTTGAGATGTGTCTTATTCTTAAAACAAAAAGGCCCATCTTTCTAGGCTAGAGCCAAAGGCAATAGGATTTGTTCCAGAGTGAAAAACCAAAGGCTGAAGCAATATATCAAGCTGGTCCTCAAAACTCCTGAATTATGGATATAGAAACTTTCATAAAAAGTGAGATAATAAAACACAGCAGTATGCAGGAAAGGGGATAGCACGGAACTCAAATGATGGGCTACTATTAGGACTGTTGGATCATTTTCTTTTCGATCACTAGGAAATGGACTGGCATTGTTTTAGAAGAGGGAGAGACATTTTTGAAGAATAGGTGATATCAGTTTGCTCCCACTTTAAATCTCTGGACAGTCACTGGAGAGTTCAACAATTTGTAAAAGATTACAGAATGCCAGAAAGGCCCTTTCCGCACGTGGGAAAGGAACCACGCAGAAACGCTACTCACCGGACTTGTTCAGCATCCGGGCGAGTCCGTCGGGACGAGGAGCAGTGCGAGCTCGTCGCTCCGTACTGCTCCGGCGTCCAAAATGGCAGCTTCCGGTTGGTGGAGGCTCTCCACCAACCGGAGAAGCTCGCCAGCCTAAAGCCCGCCCCCGGCAGATCTGCAGGCACGCACTTGCGCACGCCTGCAAATCTGCACCAGAGCGCAGCAACGGAGCGACACGGAGTTGCTCGCTTCGTGCTTTTTAAAAACGTCTAAAAAGAGGTTTTTAAAAAGCACGCTGCACGACCAGTTCCAGTCGCTTTGGAGTGAACTGAGGTGCGGAACTACAAAAAGTAGTCCGCCCCAGTCCACTCTATGGTGCAGAAGACCTCCGTCAGAAGTCGCTCTGCACCGTTTTAATAGCCCGGTGTGGAAAGGGCCAAAGTCTCCAGTAACTTCACTTCGAAACAAAGCAAAACCCAAAGAAACCCAGAATTAAGTGCTGAACCCCAAGAAATTCACACCACTTCAGCCATGCATAGCAATGTGTACCCCACTGCCTCAGGATGTCTTCCTCTGTCTCTGCCTCTATCCAAATAAAGAGTTTTTGTTCCCTACTAGTGTATATACCCCGTATTGCCCGAGTTTTTATTTTCTCATAGGTAATACTTGTTAAAAAGATTTGAGATCCTGTGTCACTAATTCCCCAAACTGTCTTGTCCAGTACCTGTAATTTTACCCATATTCCCCAATCCAATCTGTATTCAGAGTTATAAATATACAAAGGTTGGGTTCCTGAGGAAATATGCTGCCCTCCTCCTTGCTGCTAGGCCTCATCTCCATAGCAGCTGGCCTATTCAAGGCAGACACAGCTGACTGAGGCCCAAGAGCTCACTAGCTAAGAATTTTAAAGGCCTCTCCCTAAACTGCCAACCCCAGGATTCTGTAGAATCTTCTCAGGCAGCCCATCATATGAGGTCTTTGCCTCACACAGCCAATCGTATGAGGTCTTTGCCTGCCTGACACAGACAAACAAACAGACTTTGACTTTTATATATTAGATGTATGTCTGCATGCTCTCGCATGCACACAGATACACACACGCTAATTCCCTCTCCCTTTACTTCGACCTCAAATGGGTCATTTTCCTATTGTTACTTGCTATCAAGTCAGCTTTAACATAAGGCAACTCTATGAAAGAAAGACTTCCAAGAGCCCTGGTCATCAATTGTCCTGTTCCAGTCTTGCAAACTCAGTGCTGGAGCTTCCTGGATTGCATCAATCCACCTGTAATCAGTTCTTCCTTTTTCCTACTGCCTTCCACTTTGCCAAACGGCATACCCATGAATCATGTCATCTCATCATATATCCAAAGCATGATAGCTTCACTTTAATCACTTTGGCCATGTGATTGTGCACTACAATGTTATAGTGCTATCGCTCCACTTTCAACATCCTATGGAATCCTGGGGGTTGCAGTTTAGGGAGAGGCCTTTAGAATTCTCAGCCAGAGAGTTCTTTGGCCTCGGGAAACTACAAACCCTGGAAATCCACAGGATGTTGAAAGTGGAATAATAGCACTATAACAGTGTAGGGCGGAAATGGCCTTGGGAAAGTTCAGGCTAATTTGTCCTTGGACCATTTGTTCATCTTCTTCGAAGTCTGGGGTAGCCATAGAATCTCCTCCAGTACCATGTTTCAAATGTGTTGGTCTTCTTTCTGTCAGCTTTCTTGACTGTCCAGCTTTCAGTGTCATATATAGCAGGCCTGCCAAAGGATTTTGTGTGGCCCCCATCTCCACCTCTCCGATGCCTGTTTGCCTGCCAAGCCCCTTCAATGGGGGTGGCCACTCTGCGCTTGGTTCCCTGGCCCTGCCTCTTGGCTCTGGATTAGCGAAACCGGTGACGTGATGGGACAGTACCCAGGTGCTGCCCAGCCCCTTCCACAGAGACACGCAAACACACTCACACACATGGTCCCCTCCATCCAGGTGACGCAGACAGAAGTGGGCACTCTTACAGGGCTAGCAGTACCGGAACTGGCCTGGCTGGCTTCAGTCACTGAGCGGTGAGGAGGGCTGAAGGGAGAAAGGAAGCTCTCTCCTCACCACCACAGCCATGCCACACACATATATACACACTCTATTCCTCTCCCAGCACTGAAAGAGAGAGAACACAATGGCTTGTGAGGAGAATAAAAAGGTCCAGAGAGCATGAAGCAAAGGAGGAGGCATTGCAGGGGAAGCGGTGTGTGTGTGGAGGGAGCTGGCCCGTTTGTCCACTAAAGAGAGCACCACCAGAGTGGGCGGGAGGAGAAGTGGTGGGAAAGGGAGGAGGTCTCATGCCCTGCCTTGGAGACTGTGGCAGCGAGGAGGAGAATTCTGACTCTGAGGCAGAGGCTTCCCCAGAGGCTGAAGTGTCCCCAGAAACTGGTCCAGAGAGAGATAATACACAACAACTACAAGGGCCTGAGCCAGGGGAACAAATAGAGTAAGACATAGCTGACACACCTATCTTGCAGCAGAGATGCCATGAAAGGGAGGACTTGCATCGCTCAGCCCGTTTAAGTAGCAAGTGAGCCCTAATGAGGGAACACCTGTGGCGACAGCAGAGATAGATAACAGAGGGCTCCAGCTGGCCTTTCCTCCCAGGGTCAGCAACTGGTTGTCTTGGAACTCTGCCTGTTAGGACTACGGTTTGGATTTGCCCCTTTGGATTTGTTTGCTCTAGGCTTCCTTTCTGTTTGGACATTCTTTGACTCTCACCTTATAAGTAGGAGCTGTGCTGCTTGAGAGTTACTGCCTGCTTGCCATGGGCATGACAGGAGGGCAAGTTGCCTTTGGTTGGCAGTGCTGCAGGGCAGCCTGTCTGGGTCTCTGTCCTTGTTCCCATCCCCATCCCCTGCCTGGTGGTGGCAGCGGCCAGGCATGGCGCTGCTGCGAGCCCACGTGCTGTACGCCAGGCAAGATCTTCCTGTGGGAACACAAGGTGCTGAGTCTCTGCAGTGACCAGGAGATGGAGGGTTCATCTGAGGGCACCAACAGCTGAGGTGACCATGTCCTCTTCTTGAATCGCTTCTCCACTTTCATGAAATCGGGTGGCAAGACCTTTGTGTTGAGTGAGGCATCGGGTTTCGCAAAGGGGGACAAGCTGTGCATGGTGCTGGGCACCTCTGGGTTCGAGTGGTAGGAGAACCTATACCCTTTCCAGTGCTCCATCGAAGACCCCACCAAGCAGACCAGATTCAAGGGCATGAAGTGCTACATTACCTACAAGCTGGTGCCCAGCCACACTGGGCAGCAAGTATACTGGCGCTACAAGCACTTTGACTGGCTCTATAGGTGCCTAGTGAGAAAGTTCCTGTCATCTCAGTGCCCCATTTGCCAGAGGAGGCGGCCACCGGGTGCTTTGAAGAGGACTTCATCTCCAAGTGCCACAAAGGCCTGGCCTGATGTGTTACCCTAATTTTCTAGGGGTCTTGGGGGTCCCAGTCACCAAATTATTGAGTTCAGGGAGGTCCCTGTCACCAAATTAGTTATTGAGTTCAGGGAGGTCCCGGTCACTACCAGAGTTTCCAGGGGTCCTGGTCACCAGACAGGTTGCCGGAGTTTCCGGGGGTCCCGGTCACTGCCTGAGTTCCACGGGATCCCTCTAAGGACACCTAGTCTGACCCCGATTTTAAGGGGATTTCCAAGTTACACCAAGCACGCGCTCAGCACACCAGAGAGGTAGGATAACCTAGCGAGACTTTGTACCCAGCTTTTACGGGGTCAGGCCGAGTCAAGACCCAGAAAAAATAAGTTTATAATTATTTTCTTTATTTAAAACCTAAGTCACTGCGCACTTACGCACCCACTCACACAGACCTAAGAAAAATAAAGGGAGGAAAATTGATAGGGGATTTAAAGAAGGACATCGGGGGAATACTACACCTGATCCTGTAGTCCAGGAAGCTGAAATAGAGCCAGAGAGTCGGGAGCAGTGAATCTCAGCACGTGGAGGCTGAGGGGAAGGCTTCGGGCAGCAGAGCGGCAGCAGGACGGGTAGGAAGCCGAGAGCGATCCAAGGAAGCGCTCAAAATCAGGGGTTTTTATAGGGGAAAATGTACCTGGAGGCTAGCCCTTTCCCGGGGAGAACAATAGATTCTCAAGCGGAGACAAAGCCTCTGAAAGGTCAGTGCTTGACTTGATGGGTTTTCATCTGGCTTGTCAATAGCGCAGACAGTATGCAAATGGGGAGCGCTTGACAGTTTTGTAGTCAGAAGCGCTAATCCTGTCAAGCTGACTGTTCGGGGCTGAGAATCTTTTGTGTGCTTGGTGCATACTTGACTGAGTTTTGATGTGTACTTGCCTGGAGGTCTCCTGAAGCTGCGTGATGGAAAGTTACTGGCCTGACCAGGATTTTTCTTGTATTTTGCAGCTGTTTGGCTGTGCCCGTGTGCGTGCTCAGCTGGGGGCCTCTCAAGCATATGGAGGGGTATATTTTTAATAGTTAATTTATATTAAATTGTAGACTCCGGGTTCAGGCATATCCATCGCAGTAACAGGTGGATGGGCCGTATGTGTAGCGATCCGGTGTTGGCCCAGTGTGATGCCTTCCAGTATTTCCTCACCTGCCCCAGCACTGATGAGAAGGCATGGAAGCATATTATAAAAACATATTTTTATAATATGATTTTTTTTATTTGCAAAATAGTTTAATCATTAATTATACTGTAATAATTATAGTATATTTAATTATTAAACTATTTTGCAAATAAAAAACATTATTATATCATTATTATAACTTTACTTGGAAAGTGAGGCTCTAAAAACCTATCTGCGGTCTGAAGAAGTTTAGCCTATTTAATTTTGGCCCTTTCCTCCTGCCAAGTTGTGCAGGTCTGATACGTAGAAACAGGAAATAGTACAACATGGATGAACTTGACTCTAGGGACTTTGTCGCATGAGGCAGGTAAATCACAATTACAGGAGTGTTTTTGGCTGGGACTTATCACATTAGCAATTTCCTCGTCTGTTGTTCTCCTGGTGGGAGACCCTTTGGAAAGTGTTGCGTTTACACAGTTCTCTCTCCACCTTTTTTTTCTGGCCATCCCTCTGCAGGTGTTCCTGCACCTGGTGCCAGACTTCCTGGGCATGCACACACGGCGGCACAACAGCATGCCTATTGGCAGGCAACTCCTCCGTCGACGGAGCTCACTGGGGCTCATGGCGAAGGCTGATGAATACATGTTGTGGAAGGCACGGAGTGAGCTTCTCTTTGAGAGGCAAAAAGAGCGTGATGGCCTGATGAAGCTCCTCTTGGCAAAGATAGGTGAGTTGGGTCACCTTGTGTCCACTGTCAGTCCGGGCAGTCAGCCAATGAGCATCTGATAAGAGCCAGCAGCAAGCAAGAGTTCCACAATGTGATTCCTTATTTTAATCTAGTAGGAAAACAGACGCGAAACAAATACAAAGCATAACAACAGTTCCAGCAATACCCATAAATCAATGCATAGTCAATACAATCCTAAGTCAGAGGTCAGAGACACAACAGGAGGAACTGTCAATCACGACCAGTTCTGGAGGGGAATGGCTGAGCTTTTATAGGGTCACAGATCAGCAGAGCTGGTGCCTAATTAACTGCTGTCTGTTATAAATTTGTTGAGATCTGCGTACGCTTTCCTTTTGGTGTCTACACTCGGCAAAGGTGGGTATAGGTAAGTTATCTTCTGTGTCAGAAGGAGCAGAGCTCTCTGCTGGAGCTGGCACTGCCCCTTGTTCTGTCTCTGGGGTGGGTGGTACTGTTTCCACTGTTTCAGTCTCTGACTCAGAGTCTATGACCATTTCTGCACTAGACTGTTACAGCGCTCTGATTCCACTTTCAACACTCTAGGGAATCCTGGGGTTTACAGTTTTGGGAGGGGCCAGTCTAGTGTGGAAATGGTCTATGTCTAGGTCCTGAAAGCAGGGCAAGACAGCTTGCTACATGGCAAAGACTGTGGTCTAAGAGAGGCATGGGCAAATGCGGTCCTGGGGCCACAAACGGCCCCAGAGGACTTCTTGTGCCCCAAACTCCCAAGCCTCATCCCCCTCTCTCAATTTTTGGCACGGTGGAAGTTGCCCAAAATTGTTTAGAAGGCACTGCAGGAAGCCTCTAGGAACAGCAGACACTGTCGAAGAATCTTCCAAACCTCCAAAGGAGTGACCTGGGAATGATGGAACATAGAGTCATGCTGTAAAAAGGAAGAAAATCACTTTTTTCTTAAAAGCTGCCTGCTGCTTTAATGTTTTAAGGAACACCTTGGTACTGTTACCTGAAGCTGAAGTGGCCCATGCAAATGGCCTTGAAGACAAAATGGGGTGCACTAGTTAGAAGGAATGCATCATGTAGATTAACAAAGAAAGAATTTAAATTTTAGTAACCTATAGCTCATTTAAATGATAAAAATCACATCAAACAAGGAAAATTTAATATGTTAATTGCCCTGCACTTATTATGGGAGGTTGGGTATAAGACTGACTCAGTATGCATACCCCACTACCTGCTGCCGACCATATTTACGTAGAAATGATGTACTATAATTGCAGATGCTTTTCTCATTAACATGTGGAAATGTGTAAAAGATAGTGCTGTCTCTTTTCTGTGCTCCCTGATTTGTGGAAATCTCTCCCTGGGCAATCTTTATTTTGTTGCAGCAAATGAAATTACTTTTGGATCCTATATGTTTTTTGGCTGATCACATGCCAGGAAAAAAACAGAACCCACTTGTCAGTATCACTTGCAGCTGGAATTTGGAAAGAAAACTAAGGCCATTTCTGCACTATACTGTTATAGTGCTATTATTCCACATTCAACTTCCTATGGAATACTGGAATTTGTAGTTTAGAGAGGGGCATTTAGAATTCTCAGCCAGAGAACTCTTTGGCCTCAGTAAACTATAAATCCCAGAATTCCACAGGATGTTGGAAATGGAATGATAGCACTATAACAGTGTAGTGTGGAAAGGCCCTAATTATACATGCAGGTGAGATTGGCGGGGTGGATTTTTCACTGCACTCAGCTGTACTGCTGAAAAGACATCCTGCTTTTCACTTTTCCAGTAACACTTCCCTCTGTTATTTTTTTTCAAAGTCCTAGGGCCTACTGCTATCAAATAAGAGTGCTGAAGGGGTTTAGGCTACACTTTACAAACAACCATTCTAGTATTGTTACAGCACGTTTCAGGTGCAGAATCTGTCCTGACATTTCCTTTTTTGCAAAACTCAATCCTAGGAGAAGGGTTAGAGAACGGATGTCCCCAGGACTTTTGCAGCAGGCTACGCCATGCTGCACCAGAAATCCAGGCCTGCGTCGATGCCTGCAACCACATCACTAAGACTTTGAAAGAGAAGAATGACTTTGACAGTGTAAGTACCTTGCTAGATTATCCATGTAATACCCTGACTGTTGCAGTGCTGAAGGAGATGCACACTAGGGACAGCAATGGCGTGTCTTTCAAAACATGATCCCTTTCTAATGTGCAACCTCGAGCCCTTTGGATGAACTACCAAGTGATGGGAAAGCAGGCGACACCGTGCCCGCGCGCGCGTGTGTGTGTGTGTGTGTGAGAGAGAGAATGAATCAGCTCCTTGCAACTGTGTATTGTCCATTCTCAAAGGAGAGGTGTGGATTTGTTTAAACAAGGATACTGAATGAACTGTAAAAGGAGAAAAGGTACTGGCTATAAAGCATGGATGGAGAAATGAAGAAGTGTTACAGTGACCTTCTCCAATCTGGTGCTGTTGCGATAGACTGCAACTCCCATCATCCCTAGCCAGCATGCTGGCCAGAGATTTTGGGTGTTGTAAACCAACACTTTTGGAAAGGATATCATTCATTGCTAATTTCATTTTCAAATGATTTCCATTTTCAACACACAATTTTAGCAATTCCCACTACAAGGAAGTCTTTGAAAACTCTGCAGTTTAGGAAGACTGTTTGCAGGTCAAGACTCAGGCCATTTCTGCACAAGGTCAATATACCAGAGTGGCCTCGAATTCTCACCCTCCCATCCGCACATTGAACCGTTTTGGCTTCGTAGTTTCCTTCATAGTTCTGCATGTTTTCAGCTCTTAGCATGGTTCAATGCAATGAGAAACTGCTGTATTGTAAAACTGGAAAAACTCTAATGTAAATCTCCCAAGCTGATTCTGCTTCATTTTCCCCCATGTGCAGAACTGTAACATTGATTCAAAGGGGAGAAATTGCTGACTAGAGGCATTCCCAGGCTGTTATTTCCATCCCTATCTCTCTCCACCCGTCAAAGGACAGGCTGTTTTCCAGGTGTTAAACGGACAGTGGGAAGAGAGTGCTAATGGATCACTAATTTCTCTTATCAACGAACATACTGCAACATTGTTTCTCTGTTGTTTCTCTTTCAGGCTTTCAGGCTGCCTTGATAGTCTTCGTGCTGCAGCCTTAACTTTAGCCCTTTCTGCAACTCACCTTTTCTCGGTGCTGGGGTGCGGTGCTCACTCGAGCAGCCTCTTGTGAGAGGCCCTCACATCTGGGTTTCTTCAGCTCTGTGCGCCCCTCCTCTTCCTTTTGCAGTGCAGCCTGGCACCTTCCCAGGCTGCACTGAGACGGGAAGCACGACTGGCCCAGCTCCCGAGGCTCCGCATGCGCGGCAAGTGCGCACGGGGCCCTGGAGCGATGCGCGACCGCGCACCATTTTCAGCTTAAAGCCAAAAATGAAAAAGTGTGTGAGCGGTGCCTGCCAGGCCCTGGAGCATTGCACAAATGTGAGTGCGTCATGTGGACCGCTCCTCACATTTGCACGATGCTTGAGGGGCCCTTTTGCATGGAAAATGCCACGCGAAAAGGGCCTTTCACTTTGTGAAGTAGCAATCTTTTGACAGTTTAATTTGACAGCTTTGACAGCTTACTTTGAAAGACCAGTTTGGAATTGGCATGGTGGGGTGAGGGAGGGGGATGGGAGTGACCCGAGACTTGCTGTTGCAGATGCAACAGCTGCTTTCCTTCAAGGTAGAACGATGTAAATGGGGTGTGTGCAGACAGCACAGTTTTTTAAATGGAATAAAAAAAACACCGCTCTTGATACGTGGTGAACCGCTCCTCCCCTCTCGTGTGGAAATGGCCTTATTCTGTGCAAATTTTGCAAGCTCTCCCCCCCTGCCCTGTCAAGAAAACGATACTTTTCTTTGCAGGCAGCAGCATTTTCTGCATAGATAACATGCAGAAATATTAATTTCTGTGCAGAAGATGATGTTTTTGTCTTAAAAGTGCAAACTTTATGCAGAATAAGTCCCAAACTGCAGAGATTCCTGTCATTCCAGGTTTCTTGTCATGGTTTTCTAACACTGAAGAAATATGGTTTTGAACCATTTTTTTAAAAATGGTTTATGTTTTGAGTATTTTCAAATATTCTTTCCGTCCCCACTGCAAGGTGCCAGACTGGAAAGTCTGCATTAAAGGAAACCCAAGGAGGAACATGTTTAAGTTAGGGGGTGAATTAAATACAAGGGGCAGAGACAAAAAAGGGTGGACTGAGACCTAATAGATGGCCAACCATAGAGCCTAAATCCTGGAAGGCTGCAGTCTGTTGTAGTGCTCTGCTGCAATCAACCCTCCAATTTCCCCAGACTTTTCTTCCCCATAGAAGACACATCCATTTTGTTTTCTGCCTCAGGCATTTTGCAATAATCTAAACTACACCACTATAAAAAACCTGAGGCAGAAAACAAAATGGATACCTCTTTTATAGAGTAAGTAAAGTCCAAGGAAATTGAAGGCCCTAAATAACCTAAAGGCATCAGATCCACTCTGATCTTGGAAGCTAAGCAGCCGGGGCTAGTACTTGGACCACAAACAAATACCAGGTATTGTAGGCTATATTTCAGAGGAAGGAACTGGCAAAACCACCTCTGAGCATTCATTGCCGTATAAAATTCATGGGGTGGCCATAAGTTGACAGGCAACTCAGACTACAGCCCTAGTGGAAGGCGGACCTTGGCAAAGTAACTTTTTCGGATGACAATTCTTTTGGATGACTGGTCATATTGGTGTGGGGATGCTGGGAGTTGCCATCCAAAAAATAACTTTGCCAAGCTGTGGCAAAAAGTTCTTTGAGTGGAAAACTCTCATTTGGAAATTGAGAGGTGCTCTGCTGATGGAAGGGTAAGAATTTGCTTAAAATGTCTCCTACTCACCTTCTCTTTTTGCTGCACCACAGTAGTTGTGGTGGTCTGTCCATCTTAATATCCATCTTAATTTCCTACTGGCCATCCTATGGAGTATTTCGGATTTACAGTAATCCCTCCTTATCCACGGGGGATGCGTTCTAAGCACACACACCCAGATACCTGAAACCACAGATAGTACGAAACCCCATAGTATATAGTACTTTGTGATACTACTTTCTACTTCCAGTGATGTCAGAGCTGTTTCCTGCGGTGGTGTTGATGGAGGAGTGGTCATTTCCTAATATAAAATGAACATCTTGCAAGACATCTAACCCAAAAGCGGTGATCACAAAACCATCATCCGTCTCTGCTGTTCATTTGGCCCACTCTTCCATCTTTTATAAACTTTTCAAGCTAGCAGCCTACCTCCTCTTTGCTTCTTTTCAGGAGAATGAGGAATGGATCTTGGTGGGAAGAGTCATTGATCGTGTCTGCTTCCTCATCATGGCCGCCATCTTTGTTTTTGGAACCGTGGGCGTCTTCCTGATGGCCCACTTCAACCAGGCACCTGCAGAACCCTTTCCTGGAGATCCGAAACGATACCTGCCCTAAAAATCTAGTCACAGCAACAGTTAATCTTCTCCAGTCTTATCCCAGATGGACCTCTCAAATGAATTTTGAGGGCTAGGTGGCTCTCTGTGCCAAGGTAGCATTGTACTGCAGATCCTTCCTTTTTCAGCTGGTGGTTACTGATGTGATCCCTAGATTCTTTTCTTTGCTGGACTGTGTGCCTCCCTGTCCGTATCATCTGTGGTCCTTCAGGAAACAGTTGACGCTAAGACAGAGATGGAAACTATCACTGTATGAGGCTGTTGCAAGGCTGGAGCCTTTGAAACCCTCCTCTCAGACTCCTCCTCCACTATGTAGTATGCCTGTCTTCCATCAGACTCCAGGGCAGATCCTCGCAAACAGAGTATAAATATCACCTGAGAACCTGTTTACTGTCTGTCTTGCATTTTAGGGGAATTTTTCAATGTTATATAACCACCAAAGTAGAAGAGGATGAACTTGCCAGGATCATCCCAGGTCATGAGATTTCTGGGCCGAAACCTGATAGCTAGGAATTGGCTCCGGTCTTGTCATGGTGTTGGGTCTTACTGGAACTCCAGTATCCAGTAAAGGAAACTCTGAATTTGGTCGGAAAAGGAAAACACATCACATGGAGTTTTGATCAAAAGGGTCAGACCCACCTCAGGTCATGCAGCCAGAGAGCAGATGAGACAATTTTATTGAACGCACATTATTGAACACACACACACACACCTCATATAATAGGTAAGAAACAAGGCAAGCTTCCAAGGGATTCCACTGTACATGCTTATCTTCACTACTTGCATAGCTAAGCTAAGTCACCATGTTTGCTGCTTTTCAGTCTAGCCTTGGAGTCATGTAGCTCTTTTATCAATGCTTTACAGACACAATTCAGGGCAAGGACAAGATAAAGAAAGAATAGATGTGACGCTTACAAAACAGAGGCACTTTGTTCACTATTGGTCCCTGGTGATATCACAGAGGAGGAAAGAAGCAGCTTAGCTAATTAAGGCCATTTCCTCACTACACTGTTATAGTGCTATTATTCCACTTCCAACCTCCTACAGGATGCTGGGGTTTGCAGTTTAGGGAAGGGCCTTTAGAATTCTCAGCCAAAGAGCTCTTGGGCCTCAGGAAACGACAAACCCCAGAATTCCACAGGATGTTGAAAGTGGAATAATAGCACTGTAACAGAAGCCATTTCCGCACTAGACTTTATAACACTATGATTCCACTTTCGACATCCTACGGAATCCTGGGGTTTGCCGTTTAGGGTGGGGCCGGCTGGCCCCTCCCAAAACTGCAAACCCCAGGATTCCATAGGATGTTGAAAGTGGAATCATAGTGCTATAACAGACTAGTGCGGAAATGGCCAGTGTAGGGCGGAAAGGCCCTAAGTAGCGATTGTGAATAAAGAATAATTACCTGAATTTACTCATCTGTAACTGTGTCCTATTTGCAATCACTTGTCACGGTGCTGATGCTATTACTGCTATATTCTTTTGGACCCCCTCTGTCCTTGCCAGTCACTATTTTCAGTATGAAGAAGAGAGCTGATCTGGACAGAGCTGCCTCAGCATTCTTCCCTTCTTGATTGTTGGCTGTTTATGGCTCCAGAATCCATGAGGATGACCAGTTTGGGAGTGAGAGAGGGTGTGGGAGAGACATGCCATGGCAGAAGCGGGAGGGAAGGTAGAAGTGGTTGGGGTGGCTTTAGGAAAGGTTCCATCCAGCCCTCAGAAAAATCTGCCTGGAGATGAAGAAGTCTGGCCACAACAGAGAAAAGAAACCAGCAGAAAATGGACCCATAGTCCTGTCACACCTGCCTACTTCTGGTATTGAAAACAAAACCACACAAGGTTGTTGTGGGTTTTCCAGGCTTTGAGGCCATGGTCTATTAGTATTTGCTCCTGACGTCTCGCCTGCATCTGTGGCTGGCATCTGGGGCAGACAAGAGGGATCTTCTAACTTCTGCTGGAGTTTAGTAATAATAATAATAATAAAATTTATTTCTATCCCGCCTCTCCACATGGATCGAGGCGGCGAACAACAATGTTTACCACATACCTTGCAGCTGTGGGCAGGTCTACGTAGGGACTACAAAATGCAGTGTCCAAACACGAATCAAAGAACACGAAAGACACTGCAGACTGACCCACCCAGAAAAATCAGCAGTAGCAGAACATGTTATAAACCAACCTGGACACAGAATGCTTTTTGAAAGCACAGAAATTCTGGACCATTCTGACAACTATGTCAGGCTACACAGAGAGGCCACTGAAATCCATAAACACCTGGACGATTTCAACAGGGAAGAAGAAACTCGGAAAGCAAACAAGATTTGGCTACCAGTACTGAGGAACACTAAAATCAAGACTCAAAAATATGCCAACGAACACCCCCCAGACTCTGGAGGTCCCTCTACAAGAAACAATTTAATGGATGGCTAACGTAAGTAATGCACTGTTATGCATATCCCCTGACTACCAATACAACCCTGGGGGATAACCCATTTAACAACAGGCCATCACACAGGCCAACTGTAACACACGCAAATTGCTCCTTCCCACCTGGGGACTACACAAATATATATATTCTGTTTCATTTTCTTGCCACCAAATCCTCTGAAGATGCCAGCCACAGATGCAGGTGAAATGTCAGGAGAAAATACTAATAGAACACGGCCACAAAGCCCGGAAAACCCGTAACAACCTATGGATTCTGGCCACGAAAGCCTTCGACTTTACAAAACCACACAAAATTCTGCTAAGAACAATGGAAGTGGAAGTGTTTGTTTTTTAAAAAAGAAAACCAACGGGGTCTTTTCTTATAAACAGGGAAATAAGTAAAGGGTTCTAGTTTGGTAGTTTTACACACAGATCTCTGGGTCAGTCTCCAGACAACCTCTCCAGGTAGAACTTAGAATGATCCCAGCCCAAATGATTCACTTCCCCACTGACATACCCTTCAACTGCCCTGATTTGAGATTGACAGTCCCTACTAATTATATCATCATTATGACCATCATCATCACCATCACAACCTGTATTTATATCCTGCTTTTTCCCCATGTTGGGACTCAAAGTGGCTTGCGATAATCAAAAAAACCCGGTCCTTTCCGCAGCTTACCTTTTCGCAAAGTCCTCTGGTGGCGATCCCAGCATCAGCTCTGCTGGGAAGGGAGCACGACGGGAGTGCTTCCCTCTACACCAGCTGGCTCCACGGTGGAGGAAGCGCAATGGCCGTGCTTCTTCCTTCTGCAGCACAGCCGGGTACCTTCCAAGGCTGCACTGGGGCAGGAAGTGCAGCCATTGTGCTTCCCGGGCTTCTGCAGGACAGGTAAGTCTGCGATGGTGGTGCGATCACAGGTCATTGGTGGGGAAAACCCATCAATGATTTAATCTGTGATTGTGCTGCCTGGGGATGGGAGAAGAACGGGACCTCAATGACTTCACGCAGAACCATCATCCTGGTTCCATCCTTCTCTTGTTCCTATGGTGGATTGGGAGGGTGGCGCAGAAAGGGCCATAGTTACCCCCCCCGAGAATATAAAAGGTAAAACACAATTAACAATCAAAAAGAATTAAAACAATGTTAAAATACATAATTAAAAGCGCATCATTAATCCTGCCTGGCCCCATGTTTTCAGTTGCTTTTAAAATTTCATGATTTCTCTCTCCTTGTCCCACTTTCCCCCTTTGTCTTCAGCTTACTTCAGTTGCTGCAAACCGAGTTCAAAGGGCCAAAGTAATCTGTGCTCCACTCAGCAGGCAGACAGGAGAAGAGAGGCCAGAGTCTTGCCTTCCCTGGTAGGCTCATCCAGGCGACTCTCCGACACACAGAATCATATTTAAAATCAAATTGTAGACCCCAGGATAGGGTTTCTCCATCGGAGTAACAAGTTCTGCAACCTTTAACTCAATGTGTATTGCCTGCAGAGGTGGATCTAGGGTGGGGCAACTGGGTCTTGTGCCTCAGGCACTAACGTGGGGGGGGCAAAAAAGAGGACCCCCCATTGCCACTTGCCCCTCGCCCACTCACCACCGCTCGACCCGCCCCCTTGCCCTGGGCGCTGTTGAGCCTCACTATGCCACTGATAGCCTGAATCAACAAAATTAATCAGATAAAACGGGGGAGGCCACAGTGGCTCTGTGAAAAGTGTGGGGATCAGGGAATGGCCAACTGTGGTGGAGCACTGCATGCAGAACTGTTATGCTACACTGAGCCATACAGGGTGCCAGTCATAGGCTGCAACCCCCTATGGCTCAGAGTTGTGGACTAGGTCCATGTAAGGACTTACATTACGCTGAGCTATATACCCTCCTCCAACTTATTGAAAATCCTCTGAAGCTGCCTCACATGGCTATTCCATGCTTCATGAAAAACAGGTAGGATTAGAGAAGCATCTGGCTATGTCCCACCTGGCTAGATGAGATGATTACAGCAGTGCTGAGACCCCGGAGGATAGCGATGGATCTCAATACTGATGTCATCATTTTGCATCTAGCTACAGGTATGTAGCTAGATACTTTTGCAAACTTGCCTGCTCGTCTAAAACATGAAGTGGCTTGTGGGGCAGATTTAGAGGTTTTTCAGTAAGAAAGGGGGAGAGGGTCTTTGGGTGCTGCAGAGGAAGGGGCTATGAACTCCCTCAGCGATCAGAAAAGGATATCCATACCCATAGGGGAAACTTGCATGTGCAGGCATCCATAAGGGGATGGTCTCCAGTACTGTTGATTTCAAGATGGTCTGTGTATGTGGCTTTGTTCTATAATATATCTGTAATAAATTTTCTGCTTAGAAAATGTTTTTCTTGTACAAAAGTCATGTATTTCTCTGTGCAGAAAAATCATCCGGCATACTTTGGAATGACTGAGTACTTGGAGACAACTGTGCAGAAATCTCACTTTTCTATTATTATACTGCAATAGAAAACCAAGTTTTCCACCAGAAAACAAGTAATAGAAAATATTCTTTCCATCCATAGAACACATACCATCCATCCAAAGACTCCCTGGTAGTTTGTCACCATCTCCCCACCTCTGTCAGGTTTTCTTCTGCAGTTCACGACACGCTCCTCCCACTGACCCCCTTGCCTGCTGGATTTGTCTTTCTTCACTCCAGTGACGCCATTCTCCCTGCACAATAAGGCAGATCCGGGTGGTTGGTATGGAGACACCAGAAGGAATGGGGGCCAAGCAGTGTGCAGTTCCAAAGCTAATTTTCCTAGAGGTGGCAGAATGCATCCCACAGAGGCTTCACTATTGGCAGCTCTCATTCTCTGCCAGCTCCTTCTTCTCCTTGCTTTGTGCTCCTTGCTGCCAGACCCCCCCCCCCATCTTCTTGAGATGTCTGTGGTCACCTTCCAGCCTTCTCCTTTTGGACACCTGGTGCGGGAGAAACACATTGAACTTGCGGCCGAGCTGCCGAGGAAGAACCCAAGGTCCCCAAAGCTGCAGACTGGAGAGACATCTCAGAGGGACACAAGTGAAATCTTGGCTATTGAATCTAACTTAGCAGGTGTTCAGAGGAGCTGGGAGCCCTTACCAGGGGAGACTCGTGGTGCCAGGGATGACACCTGCAGCACAGAAGCATGGGTAGGTACTGAAAGAAAGAGCTGGGGGCTGCTGGCTTCACCTCCTGTGCTGCTGGCCTGCAAAGCTGGGCAAAAAGGAGAGCTGTGGCCCTCCCTGAAGATGGAACCTGGCACCCATCCTGGACTGCATTTACTGACTGGTGCCCGCCGGCTACACATTACTTCCAAGGCTGAACGCTATGGTAAGGCTCCATTTTGATGATCGAGGCAAGTCTTTACTGCTGCCTCTCAGATGTGTTGGGCAATGGCTGTGCTGGTTAGAGAGGATGGTAGAGTTCCTGTATCTCAGGGCCTTGCCTTTCTTCTCTAGTCCACTGTGCCAAGGGAGGAATCTCAGAGCGAGAAAGAGAGCTGCCTTGGAAAATTTGTTTGTATCTATTTTCCTTATCTTTTAGACTTGGTATTTCTTATTTGAATGGCACGTTCTGTGCAACTGTGATTGATGCTTAGTGTCTCCTGCTTAAGGACCTCAGCATTGTAACATTGCCCTTGTAACATCACCAGGGCTTTCCGCTACGCATCACAAAGGATTATTCCCAGGTCTCAAGTTCTAGAGATAAAAATTCAGGGTCTGAGATAGTCTTGATCTGGTAAACCTAAATTGGTGATTCTAATCTACAATACACAGTACATCTGAAAGGCATCATATTAGCTGGGAAACTGGCCTAGGCAAGTTGAAGGTTGCCCATGTCTGCTCTCCTTGTTGTTGTTAATTGTCATCGAGTTGACTTTGACACATTGCAACCCTATGAATGAGAGATCTCCGAGCTATCCTATCATCAACAGCTCAGGTCTTGCAAATTTAGAGCAGCCATGGCTATCTTGAATGAATCTATCCATCTGTAATTCAGTCTTTCCTACTGTCTTCCACACTACCAAGGACTACTGTCTTTTCTAGTGAGTCGTAGATTCATAGAGTCGGAAGAGACCCCAAGGACCATCAAGTCCAGCCTCCATTCTGCCATACAGGAATGCACCACCAAAACCTTCCTGACAGATGGTCATCCAACCTCAGTTTAAAAAACTCCAAAGAAGGAGATTCCACCACACTCCCAGGCAGCAGCGTATTCCACTGTCAAACTGCTCTTGCTGTCAGGAAGTTCTTCCTAATGTTTTGATGGAATCCCTTTTCATGTCTTTTTAATTTTTCTATAATAACTTTCAAAATACAATAAAACTTAACATAGGCCATTTCCGCACTAGCCTGTTATAGCGCTATGATTCCACTTGCAACATCCTATGGAATCCTGGGGTTTGCAGCTTCGGGAGGGGCTGGCCGGGCCCTCCCGAAACCGCAAACCCCAGGATTCCATAGGATGTTGCAAATGGAATCATAGCGCTATAACAGGTTAGTGCGGAAATGGCCTTAGAGAAGCAATGTGGTGTTGTAGTGTAAATGCTAGACTAGGACTTTGAGAGTCTGGGGATCAAATCCCTGATAAGCCATGGAAATCCACTGGCTAACTTTGGGCACAATTTATACTTTCAGCCCCAGAAAACCCAGTGACAGGTTTGCCTTATGGTCACCATAAGTCAGAAGTGATGTGAAGGTGCACACCACAACAACAACACCACAGGGAAGATGGGGCAAGCTTGTTTTCTGCTGTTCTAGAGACTAGGACTGGCAGGGTTGGCAGGATTTGGTTCCTCTGAGCATGAGCAGAGTGCAATCTGTGAAGCAAGGCTTCGCCGCAACAGAGGCCCTTTCTGCATCCTACCTCTCTTGTGAGAGGCCCTCACGTCCAGGTTTCTTCAGCTCCGCACGAGCTTCCTGCTCGAGCGACAGCCCTGCCACTTCCTTTTGCAGTGCAGCCTGGGACCTTCCCAGGCTGCACTGAGACAGGAAGTGCAACCAGCCCAGCTCCCGAGGCTCCGCACGCAAGGTAAGTGTGCGCGGGGCCTGGGAGCAATGTGCGACCGTGCACCATTTTCGGCTTAAAGCCGAAAATGGAAAAGTGCGCGAGTGGTGCCTACCAGGCCCTGGAGTGTCGCGCAAATGTGAGTGCGTCGTGTGGACCACTCCTCACATGTGCGCGACGCTCGAGGGGCCCTTTCGCATAGAAAATGCCTTGCGAAAAGGGCCAGAGAGTCCCAGTGAAGCAGAAAAAATTCCAGAGGCTCATTAAGTAAGACTTAGAGGCTTGATTTATTGCTGCGCTCTACGATAAGGCTTAGCAAAGACATGCTAGCATTCCAGCAATTAGACAAACAGGAATAACAGAAGATAACGGAGAAAAATCGGGCAGCATCTCCCCTTACAAACAGTGTACTGCCAATGGCGTGGCAGGTCCAGCTAGGGAGTCTAACTGGCAGCCAGTCAAACACCAGCCTTTTTATGCTACCTTGTCACCCTGGAACAAGTGGGGTGACCCAATCAGTGCTCTGGTGTGTGGCCTTCTCTAATACACAAGACATAGCCATACAATCCTGTTGGCCTTGCACCTGGCTGTCTGACCACACTGCCTCTTCCTTCTGCCATCCACTCATAGGAAATCTTTGCCTGACCGGCAAAGGACAGGGAGCAATGCCCTTGACAAGGACATGGAGCAATGGCTTCAAACTACAGGAAAAGAGATTCCATCTAAACCTTAGGAAGAACTTTCTGATGGTAAGAGCAGTTCCACAGTGGATTATGCCACTGCCTGGAAGTGTGGTGGAGTCTCCTTCTTTGGAGGTTTTTAAAGAGACATTGGATGGCCACCTGGTGGAACTGCTTTGGTCGTGTCTTCCTGCATGGCAGAATGGAGTTGGACTGGATGGCCCTCGTGGTCTTTTCCAATTCTACAGTTCTACGATTCTGTGATTCTAGTTACATATATATAAGGTGACGCTATGTAGAAGGTGATATAGGATATAGGATTATGGCTCACCATTTTTAATGCCCCAATTTTAGTGGACTGCAGTCAATGTTATCTGATAGTAAAGAAAAAAGAAACCATTTGTCTATGTTTGTGTTTCTACAGGCTTTGTCAGTAACTCACAAAGAAGAAGCTATGTGATCAACGTTACTGCCCGTGAAATGGGTACTCTGGTGGCGACAGAAGGTAACCTACTGCTCCCATTCATGGTAGAGGGTAGAACAGAGAGAAAAAGGTGACTCATCTCCTTAACAACACAGTTAATGCCACCAGTGGCAGCTGGTGGGGCCAGTGACTGTTTGGGGTTTTAGTCCCAACTTTCAAGGTGCTATCCAAACTGTTGCACTTATTTTGAGGTCTAGGGTTGAATGTGATGTTGTTGAAGGTTGTTCAGCTTGAGGAAGAAAAGACTGAGGACATGGTTGCACTTTCTAAGTATCTCAAGGGCTGCCACAAAGAGGTGAGTGTAGAGCTCTTCTGTGTTCCACTAGATGGCAGGACAGGTCTAATGGTTTTACATTACAGGAGAGTAGATTTCAACTGAATGTTAGAAGGAACTTCTTGACAGTTCAGCAATGGAACCAATTGCCTAGAGAGGTGGTTGTGTCTCCTTCTCGTGACAGCTACAAAAAGAGTCTGGACGGCCACCTCCTGGAGATTCTTTGCTGGAGATCCTGCACGGAGCGGAGGGCTGGACTCGGCCCGTGAGGCCTCTTCCCACTCTACAATTCTATGGTTTTGTATTTGGAAATGTTATTTGATTTATTGACTGTTTATTAGAATAGGAGGTAAGGTGCCGTTTGAGAAGGAGAGAATGGAATGTTGGAATGAACGCTGATTGGTGGAATGTTTGAGGAGATTTGCACAAAGCTGGCAAATGACAGTTTGAGTGGGGAGTTCAGTTAACCCATTTCCGCACTATACTGTTATAGTGCTATTATTCTATTTCCAACATCCTGTGGAATTCTGGGGTTTGTAGTTTACTGAGGCCAAAGAGCTCTCTGGCTGAGAATTCTAGAGGCTCCTCCCTAAACTGTGAACGCCACAATCCCACAGGATGTTGAAAGTGGGATAATAGCACTACAACAGTGTAGTGTGGAATGGCCCTGGGGTTTGGAGAGTGTGCAGTTAGACAAGAGTCTGAATTAGGCTAGGGCTGGATTGAAAGAAAGGAGCTTGTGCTGAGTGGTTGTTAAGAGTCTGAGCTAGCTTATGAGCAATGGGCAAGAGAAAGTGTGGTGCTTTAATGTAACAAATAAATAATCTGCTGTGTTATGTTTACCTTCTGTAAATAAATATTTGTTCATATTATCCACTTTTGGCCTTTAGAAATGGCATCTGTGAGACTTTGGATTCAGCTGAGTTGTCTGTGGTGGCAGCATTGAGTATAGAGGGGTGACACTCAGTGAGGATAGAAGCTGCATAAGTCCTCATAGGTACATTGAGGGCATTTAGACAGTCCTCCAAATTGGTGTCACCAGGTGGGACAAAAGGGAAGCAACAGCAAGTGTGTGCTCGTGCCCAAAGTGCTCCCTCCTTTGCAAATGAGGGAGCACTTTTGGCATCTGCACACATCTCTGCTGCCAGGTCTTTTTTGCTGCCACTGCTGTTGATATCCAGCAATAGGGCTTTGTGGACACCCTGGCCATTTCCACACGACACTCTTATAGTGCGATGATTCCACTTTCAACCTCCTATGGAATCCTGGGGTTTGCAGTTCAGGGAGGAGCCTATAGAATTCTCAGCCAGAGAGCTCTTTGGCCTCAGTAAACTACAAACCCCAGGTTTCCATAGGAGGTTGAAAGTGGAATCATCTCGCTATAAGAGTGTCGTGTGGAAATGTTCCCTGTGAGGGCTCCATGGACCCCCAGCAGTCCCCAGGCCCTAGGTTAAAAACCAATGAGCTAGAAAAACTATACGAGCAAGTTAGCAACAGAGGAAAATTAACTCTCCTGTTCTGTTCTCACCCTTCACATCTTTTCTCAGCCTCAGATTGCAAAGTGAAGGCAAAAAAAAGTATCTCAAAAGGTCATTAATGCCAGTTAACAGGTCCATGCCACTGGAGAGCTGTTAATGTTTGGTCAGGATGGTACAAGGATTCCCAAAACCCATCTGTCTGGCTGTAGAGGCTCAACTCCCTACACCCGCCCTTGGTTCAGTGGTATTCACCATTGCAAATAGTCTTTGAGGAATAGCAGTCCCTCTTGGCCAGAAGGGGCAGAGGTCCCATATCTGCTCTGGGATGAGCACCAATGGCCTCTCTCCTTTCTCCCCACTCCCCAGTTTGCAATGACTGCTGCTTTCACCTGTGTGGTCCTGCCCGCTCTTGCCACCTCTGTCTCCAAGACCAGGAAGGCCACGTCATCCTTTGGTTCTGCAGACCTTACCGCCTGGGCCTCGGCTGCCTTCCTTGTTGCCAAATGGAGATGAAGGTTTTCACCAGTAATAACCAGCTTGTTGGCACCGTGCACCAGAGGTAAGAGTGTGTGTCTCAGCTGGTTCAGGAAGGGATAGAATGGCCAAGAGACTCCTTTTCAGCAAAGTTCTGGGTACTATTCTAATGGCTGATCCAGTGCCCATTCCAGATCCTGAGGTAGATCAGGGATGTAGCTACGGGGGCAAATTGCTAGAGTTGTCATAACTTGAAACTTCAGTTGAGCATTTTAGAGATACAGTTGAAGCATCCAAAGCAAAGGGGCCTGCAAAGTTATCAAGAGAATGTGAACATAGCAATAGGAGAGTTCTATGTTTGAACAGTTTCCAATATCTCATTCTCTGTAGTGCTAGAAATTTGGGCAATGGAGGAGAATTTCATTGGGGGCAGAATTCTTATTTGGGTGGGGAAATTTTTCATCCCCCCGCATAGCTATAGCCTTCGGGTGGGTAGAGTGGGGGCTGTATGTTACAGCAGAATTTAAGATGACCTGTTGCACTATCAGCAGATGTTAGTAATGTCTCCTTATGAAAGCCAAGGGTGTAAAAAGTACAACCACTGGAACAACCCAGAATTACACCATAGTAATACAATGGTCAAACTGCTGTGGTTGAGAACCACACAGGAAATGGGATGGGATACATCTAGTAAACTGTAATAACCACAGATAAACTAATTTTAATAGTATAAAACACATAGCATAAATCTCCCAACTGTGGTATGCAATCCTTTGCATTGAATGGTAACATTGCACAACTGAACGAAGGCACCAAATGTGCAGCCAGATGCACAAGCAAACATACATGTGTATCCATGCACAATGTGAGTCCGTGCATACTACGTGTCCATCTGCATTGCACATCTTTTTGTGCACTAGTATCACGTGCGGGGAGGAAAGAAAGAGAGGAAGTGAAGGCTTGAGGAAAGCTTGCTTGGGCTAGCTCAGGGCACAGACAGACCAGGCCTGCTTTTCTTTTTTTTCCTCACTGGAGTAGAAGCACCCCTTTTAACCTTACTATCATACTCCCTCATTTCCACTTATTCATAACCCCACTTTCCCTAAAACCCACCACCTTTGTGGATAAAGGGCAAAGCTCATCAATGGTTATTCAAAAAGGATAGATAATTTATGGTTGCATGCTATTAGCAATAAAACTGAAGAAAATACTCTGTTGAGGCAAAAACTTATAAAAAGTAGAATGAAATGTTTATTAAAGTAACCAACAGGGAAAAGATATTGGAGTTTAAAGAATATGCAAACAAAATAACAATTCCTTTAAAAATGTTCAACTAATTTCTTCGAACATCACAGTGTTCGCCAACAGAGCTTTCACACACAACCCCTTTGGCTCCTCTTAGCGCAAAGGTTTGTTTCCTCACTTAGGTTTCCTCTTTCTGACCCTTTCAGAAGTGGTTTGGTTTCTTCTCTGTCCCCACACTAGGCCACTGAGAAGCTAACCCTCTCCCAGAAAACCCCCTTTTTGGTTGACTGGAAGCTCTGACTTAGAGTTCTCTCTACGAATCTCACTGAAGGAAGCTAGATTATAAATCACGCTCCTAGTATATATGGTTTCTGCTATCTCACCCACAGCCCTTCCGTCTTGCTAGGGCTGGATTTTTCCCAGACAAAGCCAATCTGATTCTATCATCCTCTGTTACTAGGGCTGCTTTGCTAGCCACACCCCCCAAGGTCCTGTCACAACTAGACACCAATTAAAACACTAAACACTAATTAACTGAAGCACTAGACACTAACTAAAACACTAACTGAAACACTAAACATTAACTAACTGAAACACTAAGTTAAAGACTAAACAATAGCTAAAACACTAGCCACTGACTAAAACATTAACACTAACTCAAAAGGATTCTGACCCTCCCAAAACTCTAATGAAAAAAAAATTAAAAAGAAATCTATATCTATATCCATACCTATATCTACTGTTACAGATCCAACTATACACTCCTACTAGAATTATTAGCAAACCTAGCCACGGATTATTTCATCATTAGACTTCTTATTACTCAAAAAGTCCATACACAGTTTCCAGTCTTTCAGAAAATCTTCAATAGGCTCATCCTTTGAAACCCACATTAAATGGGCCACTTGGGTCAACTCAGCAATCTTAACAATCCACTCTGTTCCTGTTGCTCCTTCTAAAGCTGGCTGCCCACCCGTCCCTCTCATTTCTTTTCCTCCCACTCACCAGCCCTACTGCATCATTTTCCTCACCTGCAGCTTCCTTTCCCTCATCTGACTCTCAGTCCTGACCTCTCTTCCCAGCTCAAAATCTTTAGTATTTTGTAATACAGATTTTTTTTACACTATTTGTTATTTTCTCTGAAATTTTCTGATTTTATAAGGGATGGCAAAAAGCAACAGACAAATAATGATCCTAAAGAGAAAAGACAAAAACATATGCAATATAATTGAATCCCAGGCCACCTTCTGGACCAACAGGCCCTCAGGAATTGGTACAGGCTCCCCCTAAACCCCATCTGCCCGGTCCATAGCTGCTCTGAGTTGAACAGGAATGCAACACTTGGATTGACGTGTGAGAAGGATCTAAGGGTCTTACTGGACCACAAAGTAGATGTGAATCAATAGTGTGATACATTGTCCCACACACACAAAAGCCAAAGCAACTGTAGGGTGCATCAATGGGAGCATAGTGTCCAGACTGAGGGAAATAATAGTTCACTAGTCCCCCCTTATCCATGGGGGATACATTCCAAGACCGATAGTACCAACATCTATACCATCACTGAAAGTAGCCCTCTAGCTTTGCAGGGACTGTAAAAAGTCTTCATGCTGCCAGACAGTATGAAGCCTCTCTATGGTCCCTGCAAAGGTAGGAAGCTATTTCCAGTGATTCCAAAACCATTTCCTGTAGTAGTGTTGGCAGAGGGGTGGTTAAAGTGGGGGGGGGCAGGGAGGCAGGCAGGCAAACTGTGGATGGCAGGACACCAAGCAGGATGTGTGGGTGATGTCACATGGATGCCAGGGGATGTATTTGTGCAAAGGGTGGAAGGAGGCAGATGAGTCTATGAGGGAAGACATTGACCATGAGTAACAGAAACCATGTGTCCTATCTCAGTCAGAGCAGCTCAGCTGATAACACAAACAAAACAAACTGAATAGCTACTGGCTTGTTACTTCCTTTTAAGCAGTAAGCATAAGGCCATAAATAAAGTCCAAGAGAATTCTAAGGCAAGCAAGTCCAGAGTCAGGCACAGCAAGATATCCAGCAGGGTGGAAGGTCAGATAAGCTCTGACAACTCCTGGAGTGGAAGGGTGGCAGCTATATAGGTTAGCAACCTAATGCAGCTGTTACCTGAGTAATTGTTGCCAGTTATAAATTCTCTGGGATCGACATAGGTTTTCTCTTTGTTGTCTGCACTTGGCAAAGGTGGGTACTGGTAACCTATCTTCTGTGTCTGAAAGTGCAGGACTCTCTGCTAGAGCTGGCACCACCTCCTGTTCTGTTTGTGGCACTGTAACCTCTTCGTGTACAAAAGGTCCTGGCATGCCCCTTGTTCAGACTCTGAGTCAGAGTCAATGTTCTGGAAGCAGGACATGACACCATGGAAAGCAAAGTCAAAGATAAGGATGGATGACTGTGCCACATGACTTAGCTTTGGTCAGACCTCACCTAGAATACTGTGTCTAGTTGTGGGCACCACAGTTCAAGAAGGATATTGACAAGTGGAACATGTCCAGAGAAGGGTGATCAAACTGATCAAAGATGATCAAGATGATCAAAGGTTTGGAAATGAGGCCTATGAAGAATCATTTAGGGAGTTAGGGATGTTTAGCCTGCAGAAGAGAAGATGAGGAGCTTCCCTGATAGGCGTGTGTAAATATCTGTAGGGATGTCATGTCGAACAGGGCTATTCAAAGTCCCTGGACTGAGGCTGCCAGTCCCTCAGGAGCTTCCTGGAAAGAAATTAGCAATTATAGTCAATGGGATCAAATATTGTGCCAGTCTCTGGCACATTGGAAAAATAGAGTTGCTGGTCCCTCACCTTAAATAACCTGAGAAGCATTGACAAAAAAACTTGTATTCTATTGCTCTAGAGACTACAGAATACAAATCAATGGCCTGAATCGCAAGAAAAGACATTCCACCTGAATATTAGGAAGCATACCATGCTGCTAAATGCTGTTTAATAGTGGAATAGACTATCTCGTAGGGTTCTGGACTCCCCTTCTTTGGAAGTCTTTGAACAGAAGTTTAATAGCCATCTTTCAGGAGCACTTTAGCTGTGTATTCCCAAATGACAGGCTGTTGGACTAGAAGGCCTTTGAGATCACTTCCAACTCTATGATTTTATGATTCTCCTGGTGCTGAATGTTGTCCCTTCAGATCTTTGGCACCAGGAGAGCTCTTGTTCAACTCAAAGAAGCTGTAGAAGGAATGATAGTGAATTAAGAATGGATTTCCCACCGACAACCGCCCCAACAAGAGCAGACACACTAGCTGTCCCTCAATCTATCCTCCTCCCAATCCAATCTCCATGTCTTCCCCAAGAAGATCCACCCTATGCTTCATGTAGGTGCCGAATGTTCTCCCATCTCTTGGAGGTGTGTGATGCCCAAGCTTTGGGAACCATGAAAATCTGTGGGTCCTGGTCTACCAACCGTTGCTTCTCCGAACAGGAATTCCAGGTAAGAAAAACACAAGAGATGGTGCAGCTAATACAAAGCTTCCTTTGTATGTCAGTTAATTGTAGTGTAGTGCAGTTGTGTGCCTTCAAGCTGTTTCTGACTTATGCCAACCCTAAGATGGCCCTATCACAGGGTTTTCTGGGGCTGAGAGTGTGTGATGTGCCCAAGGTCACCCAGTCAGTTTCCATGGTGGAGCAGGGAAGTCAAATCCCGGTCTCCAGGGTCTGTGGCCCAATGCTCAGACCACTAGACCACACTGGCTCTCTCTAGTGTGATTAATGTAAGAGATGAGTCTTTTAGCAATGGGTTCATAGATCATAGAATCATAGAGTGGGAAGAGACTCCAGGGGCCATCGAGTCCAACCCCCTGCTATGCAGGAACACCCATCAAAGCATTGCCAACAGACGGCCATCCAGCCTCTGCTTAAAAACCTCCAAAGAAGGAGAGCCCACCACATTCCATTGAGGCAGCAGATTCCACTGCCAGACAGCTCTGATTGTCAGGAAGTTCTTCCTGAGGTTCAAGTGAAATCTCCTTTCATGCAGCTTGAATCCATTGCTCCTTGTCCTAGTCTCTGGAGCGGCAGAGAACAAGCCCGCTCCCTCCTCAACATGACATTCCTTCAAATATTTAAACACGGCTATCATGTCCCCTCTCAACCTTCTCTTCTGCAGACTAAACATCCCCAGCTCCCTAAGGCGTTCTTCATAGGGCATGGCTTCCAGACCCTTCACCATTTTGGTCACCCTCCTCTGGACACGTTCCAGCTTGTTGACATCCTTCTTGAATTGAGTACCCAGAACTGGACACGGTATTTCAAATGAGACCTAACCAATGCAGAATAGAGTGGTACCATTACCTCCCTCAATCTAGACACCATACTTCTATTGATGCAACCAAGAATTGCATTGGCTTTCTTGGCTGCCACATCACACTGCTGACTCACGTTCAGCTTGTGATCTATGAAGACTCCTAGATCCCTTTCACACGTACTGCTATCCAGCCACGTGTTCCCCATCCTATATTTGTGCATTCCATTTTTTCTGCCTAAGTGTGGGACCTTACATTTCTCTCTGTTGAAATTCATTTTGTTAGCTTTGGTCCAGCTCTCCAATCTGTCAAGGTCGTTTTGAAATTTGATCCTGTCCTCTGGCGTACTAGCAACCCCTCCCAATTTGGTATCATCTGCAAATTTGATGAGCATGCCCTCTAGTCCTTTATGCAAGTCATTGATGAAGATGTTGAATAGCCCTGGGCCCAGGACAGAACCCTGTGGCACCCCGCTAGTCACTTCTCTCCAGGATGAAAAGCGGCCATTGGTGGGCACCCTCTGGGTTCGGTCGGTCAACCAATTACAAATCCACCTAACAGTAGCCCTGTCTAGCCTGCATTTTACTAGCTTCTTTGCAAGAATGTCATGTGGAACTTCGTCAAAAGCCTTACTGAGGTCAAGATATGCTATGTCTACAGCATTCCCTTCATCTATCAAGCCTGTAACCCTATCATAAAAAGAGATAAAATTAGTCTGGCATGACTTATTTCTGAGAAATCCATGCTGGCGGTTAGTAATTACGGCATTGCTTTCTAAGTAATTACAAACTGACTGTTTAATGATCTGCTGTAGGATCTTTCCTGGAATTGATGTCAGGCTGACTGGGCGATAATTATTAGGGTCATCTTCTTTCCCCTTCTTGAAGATGGGGACGACATTTGCCCTCCTCCAGTCTGCTGGGACTTCTCCTGTTGTCTTGTTGTGATACTATGTTTTAGTCTAGTCTAATTTAATTTAGTTTAATCCTAGTTATATGTGTGTGATGTTTGTTTTTGTGTGGTTTGTTTCTTTCCTCCTATTCTTTTTTGCCCTTCTTTTTCTTTCTCTGTGGTTATGGATTGGTTTGTTTATAGCTTCTGCTGAAACAAATAAACATTCAATCATACAAAGCTACCACCTGGGAGAAGGACCTGGGAGAAGACTCTCCAGAAGGAGACCATACCGCAACAGAAGTGAATTTCTGCACAGTCAGAATCTGCTGCTATTATTATTATTATCATCATCGTCATCATTATTCTAGCCATCTTCTGAAGAACACAGAACGACATGTATCACCTTTCTCTCAAACCAGTACCTTTTGGATGTGTTAGATTCCAACACCCATCACACAGACCATGGTAATAATAGGGATGAAGGACAGGATTTGTACTCCAATGCATTTGGGAGGTGTTAGGTTGAGTGAAATTGGCCTAGATGGTCCTTGTCTTTATCTTCACAAGAACCCTGCAAGGTAGGTCAGGCTGAGGGATGTTGACTGGCTCAAGTTTATCCAGAGAAGTTTGATGCCTAAGTGGATCTCAACCCAGATCTTTCCTGTTTAAAATCCAAAACTTGTTCCATGATACCACACCGGCTCTAAATTTCAGACCTTTTGAAAGTTAGCATTTGGCCCTTGGGAGAGATATTTTTAAAAGTCATTGTTAAGTCTGGAAGAGCTTTTAACATCATCCTGTCCCATACAACACTAACACCTTTTTTAAAAAATATTCTTTAAAAATAAAATCGTCAAGCTCGACATGGACATAAATCCTACTGTTAGTTTTGACTAGGCCAAACATGGTGTAGTGGTTTGAGTGTTGGACCAAGACTCTGTCAAACCAGGGTTCAAATCCCCATTCAGCTGTGGAAACCCACTGGGTAATGGCAAACCTGTGACAGGGTTGCCATCTGTCAGAATTGACTTGAAGGCATATAATAATGAAACCAGAATGGCATAGTGGTTTGAGGACAAGATGAGACTCAAAGAATATTTGTTTTATTGGGGGAACTAACAATCACACACACACAAGATTCAAGCAGTCTCACAATTGCACAAGGCTAACTTGAAGGAAAAGGGAGGAAAATTGGATAGCAAGAAGTTAGGGTGAAGTGGGTGATATTTACCTGTCTTGCAGAGAAAAGACAAAACAATGTGGTTCAGACTAAGGATCCGAGGGTGGTGTAAGAACAGAAGTCAGATCAACAGAGTGGAGGCCTCTGTCCAGAATACTACGGTCTATCTGGCTCAGAGCCAGGGTTTAAATACCCTGTTTCTGCCCTGAGGGGAAAGGTGCTAATGGCTCTCTGGCAAAGTAGACAGAACGAGCTAATGACACTAGCATTAGGTGACAAAGAACTGATGAGAATCATCATGGCTCCTTAATGGCTGGACAGGTAAGGAAACAAAGGAGAAAACTGGTGGGAAGAGGGAGTGGGTTGAAGACAATTGGAGGCAGTTTGGGGTGCTGTTATTTCCAAAGGTCAAGTCATTGAGGGACATTTGCAAGGCCATTATCACCAGTGCGTCCCTATGACCTGGCCATGCCCTGAGATCCCGTCTGACCTACTTTCACATTGCATGTGTTCAGCCAGTCCTCTTTTTCCAGCATAGCTTTATAGCCATGTCAGTATAAAATTTATATTTTATGCAAATTAAAAGATATTTGCCAATTATACCATATCATGGAGTGGGGGGGGGGTGTACAGCCTGGTAACAGAACTCTGCTCCATCTCTCCTTCCATAGGGCTCACCCCACACCTATGTCCCCCCAACTCAGTCATGTAGTGGCCAGTGGAGAGCACATGTGACAGAGAAGTATCTGTTCCTATAGCTGGATGTGCAGTAACAAAGGTATCCCCTGGAACTTCCTGAGGGGTGGGGTGGGGGGATGTTTCCTCAGGAAGATGGCATCATCATTGTGTGCCCAGCTGTAAGAATACAGTTGGATAGTTGAACCCTCATCACTCTTCACTGGCCATAGCATGGCTGTGTCAGGGACATGTCTGCAATCTAAGTTTTGAGGGGGTCAGTGTGGGAGCCATTGCACAAAGGGGGTAGTTCACTCTTCCTTCCACAGCAACCAAAAAAAAAAAAAAGACATAAGCTAGTATTACACTAACATACATCATGAGTGGGATGCCAGCCAAAGCATTAAAAATAATGCATTAAAAACAATTTGACAATGGAATAGATGACTCCTGAGAATAGCAGAATCAATTTCTTTGGAGGTGTTTAAGGAGAGGTTGGAAGGACATCTTTCTGACATGCTTTAGTTGTGTATCCCTGTGTAGCAGGGGGTTGGACTAGATGGCCTTTGTGGTCCCTTTCAGCTCTAAGATTCTATGAATTATTGTGTTAATTAATTTTTTTAAAATAATGAGATAGAACAGCTTCACATTTTGCTTTTAACTAAATGAGGCTCATGTCAACTAATTTTTAGCACAACAAAGACCATTGTTGGACTCATGATTCTGTTATTTTTCTACCTCCGATCAGTAGTCTGAGATCAGACCCAAGGAACTATTTGAAGTCTAGGAAGGTATTACAATGAAATGAATCCCACTTGTCTGCATTGAAAGGATTTTCATGGAACTACTAGTGGTAACAATAGCAAATTAACTTTGGGAGCTTACTCACATTTAACAAAATGAATTGATTTTTACACTAGCTTTCCAAGCACTGGCTGGAACAATTATTCAAACATTGGCTGGCATCCTATTGACAACATATACAAGATAAGTCCACCCTGTGCCTTTGTATGGCTCCTTTTTGGTCATTGTGGAGGTTGGTCTTCTCTTCCATGCTTCATATATCCCCAGGACTCTTGGGCTGGCATCCAGTTGGATATTTATTTCATCATAAACTGACTTACAATCATGTGAAGGTGAACTGTGAAGTTGCGCAAGGTTTCCATTTTCGGGAGGGGAGTACATCTCTGGGACCACTGTACCAAAAGAGCCAATGTCATGGTTATTGCTCTGTGGTTCCCATTGCACCATAGGTATCAGAGTGCTATGGGACCCATTGTGTAGTGGGAACTCTGCAGATGATAACATCAATGCATATCGGGCTATGGCAACGTAGCCAGACGTTTCACAGGAGAAGAGATACCACCTAAACATTAGGAAGAACTTCCTGATGGTAAGAGCAGTTCAGCAATGGAACATGCTGCTTGCGAGTGTGGTGGAGATTCCTTCTTTGGAGGTTTTTAAACAGAGCCTGGATAGCCATCTGTCGGGAACGCTTTGGTGGTGTGGAAGAATGGGGCTGGACTGGATGACCCTTGAGGTCTCTTCGAACTCTAGGATTACAAATCATAGCCTCTGATGCAGGATCTTGGCTGTAGTTTTGTTGTGATGCCTTCCCCACCCCCAACCACCAAAGAGCCACTCTGTGGCTGGTGGAGAGCAGGGGGGGATTGGAGAAGCATCGGGCAATGTTACCCTAGTCAGATACACAATTATTACATCATTCTCAGGGACTATCAGAAGACTCTGGTGGATTTCAGTGGATGACATCATTGGCTTGCCTCTGGCTATGCAGCATATGAAGATGTTTCTTCAATTCCCTCCCCTGAGCTTCGCCAGTCACAGGATGGCTATTGAATCGGACTGTCACAGCAAAACTATGAGTCCTGGGGGTGATGAGCAGGGAGCCTTTGCAGAGCTGTGCCTGTGGAACTCTTACACTATGCTGGACCATGTAGGACCTTGACCATTGGGACCCTATAACAGAAATGTGCTTGCTCAAAGAGGCCTACATGCCTGTATGTGTTTTAGCTCAGCACGGCGTTCAAGAAACTCAAAACGATCTGCTTCCATGTTAAACAAATTGCGTGACTTATCTGTTCCTCCTTCCAGGTTCTCTCCCCGACAGACGGTGTGGTAGCCACTATTTGGAAGACGTGGCCAGGTTTCAATGAAGCACTGAACATGGACCATGAGACCTTTGGAGTGGATTTGGGTAGGAAACTTCTCATACTTTTCCTGGCTTCAAGCATGGTAATCTGTTCATACCTAGTCATCTGAAACAGAAACTTCCTCTGTACTGTTATTATTCTGATATTCTGGTCTCTATTTGTGATCAACTGTCCTGACAATGAGGAATGTATTCTACAAAAATCAACCAATACATGTGTAATGAATAGATACCACATACAGTAATATAAATAATTTTCTGGAGTGGCCATATCATCATTGATTATTATTAATTATCTATTATTATCCACTGGTGTTTTTGGACTTGTTCCAATTGAACTTTTCATACAATCTTCACTGGGAGAATCACATACGCTTCTAATCATTGTTTGTTATATTTTTGTTCACTATTTGAGTAGATAGCTATACTTGACTGCTTATTTGTCCTTCACAGCCTGAATATATATTTGCTGTTAATAGTACATTCCCTCTAGCAACATTAGATTTTTCATTCACTTCACAGGTGTTACATTTCTGTTATAAGATAGATAGATAGATAGATAGATAGATAGATAGATAGATAGATGATAGATCTATCTATCTATTTAATATCTTTTATACTAATGTATGTGTCAATTATGCATTACATATATAGCAATTAGCTTTTGAAGAATATATTGTTCATTTTCTAGACAGTTTATTTAGGCAAGAGACCTTCCTGTGCTTTGGTTGTTTGATCTATTTCTGAGAAACGGCAAACTTTTATGAGAGACTGGTGGTTCCAATGTCAATGTAGCCACGAATTTGCTCTAATTTTAAGTCTGAACTTTAAAGAAACTAGCTACGTGCTGACCCTATTTAGAAGAAAGAATAATAGAATCATAGAGTTGGAAGAGACCACAGGGGTCATCGAGTCCAACCCCCCGCCATGCAGAAATCCACATCAAAGCACTCTGGACAGATGGACATCCAGCCTCTGCTTAA
The DNA here is from genome assembly GCA_030412105.1 of Cyclura pinguis. Classification (NCBI taxonomy): domain Eukaryota; kingdom Metazoa; phylum Chordata; class Lepidosauria; order Squamata; family Iguanidae; genus Cyclura; species Cyclura pinguis. The sequence continues at coordinate 7,558,473 of CM059601.1, forward strand.
AAACCTCCAAAGAAGGAGACTCCACTACACTCCGAGGCAGCGTATTCCACGGAGTGTGGGGGAGTCTCCGTCTTAGGAGGTATTTAAGGGTTTAGCACTTTGGAGAGTTCCTTTAAATTTTGGACTAAAGCCCACAGTGGACTCACCAACCCACCGACATTAATGCCATTAACCTCCACAGGTTGGTGTGCAGCTCTGTCTAGCTGTGCTGAAAGGTGGCTTCACTCCTGCCCAGGTAAACACAATAGCTTGTTTTTTAAGAAGTCTGAAGGAAGTTCTTTTCTCTCTTCACATGCCTGGCTTTTCATGTGCCTAATATAAAAAAGATACTTTAGGAATGTAAATTGTAATTTTTGTTTTCCCAGGAAAAGATGAATAATTCTATAATTTTTCTGCACACTGCAAGAGAGCCATTGAAAAGTGCAGTTTCTGAAGGCAATTCACAGTTTGGGGCATATTATGTGCAAAAAATATGGATGTTTTTGTGCAGAAAACAACATTTTCTGTCCAGAAAACCAGTTTCCTATGCAGAAAACAATATTTCTGTGCATAAAACTAGTTTTCTGCAAAGAGAATGTTTCCTGTGCAGAAAATGGTATTCTATTTTGTTTGGAAATGTTGTAAGCACATTTTTCTCACAGAGTAAGTCCAAAACTGCCAAGTTTCTCATCTGTCTAGGATTCTCCCCATCAGGATTTCCTAACACATGATAAATCCATTTTTCTACCTTATTCTTGAATATTTTCTAATATTCTTTACACCACTTGCACAGATCAGCACAGATTAGAGAGCTGGGTCAAAAGTAGCAAAATAAATTTCAATAGGCAGAACTGTAAGGCAGAAAAAAAGTGAAATGCACAGAAATAAGATGGGTGACACCTGGCTTGACCACAGTACATGTGAAAAGGATCTAGGAGTCTTAGAAGACCACAAGCTGAACATGAGTCAGCAGTGTGATGCAGCAACTAGATAAGCCAATGCAATTCTGGGCTGAATCAATAGGAGTCTAGTGTCTACATCAAAGGAAGTGATGGTACCAGTTTATTCTGCTTAGGTCAGACGCCACCTGGAATACTGTGTCCAGTTCTGGGAACCACAGTTCAGGAAGGATATTGACAAGCTGGAAGATGTACAGAGTAGGGTGACCAAAATGGTAGAAAGCCTGGAAACCATGTCCGGATGGTAAGAGTAATTCAGCAGTGGTCAACAGTGGAATGCACTGCCTGGGAGTGTGGTGGAATCTCCACCCTGGGAGGTTTTAAACAGAGGTTGAATGCCCTTCTATTGGGAATGCTTTGATGGTATATTCCTTCATGATAGGGGGTTGAACTCAGTGGCCCTTTTGGTCTCTTCCAACTCTATGATTCTGTGATTCTAGATATTACTACCATTGCCAAGGCCAGTTGTATCCTATTCTGGCTGGCATCCTATTGGTTAATCCTAACGAGAGTACACCGGAACTCACTGTTCAAAGTGGAGGTTAACTCCAGCTGAGACATAGGATTTAGATCACTAAGAATTTTCAGGGACAAAATGTGGGAACAGGAACCAGGTCCCTGTGATGTCACTGGGCTCCATCTTGACAATGTGATAAGGATGTATCCCTCTGATATCTCCAAAACAGGTCAGGCAAGGGAGGAGGAGATGAGCCCAAAGTACTTGTTGGTCAGCTGATTGGGGAAAAGACCAGGAAGGCAATGTGGGACAATAGGTTCAAAACTTGGGTAAAGCCAGCCAGCGTGGTGTAGTATTTGAGTGTAGGACCAGGGCACTGAGAGACTGTTACCCTGATTTCTGGGGTCTCATGGGGGACGCCTTAATGTGCTCCACGTGGTAGGGAATGGAAACTATCCGGAACACGAGCAATAGCAATGTGAGAGGCAGGGTAACCTAGCGGGGTCTTTTTACCCAGTTTTTACGGGGTTAGGCTAAGCCAAAAACCAAACGAAAATGTCTAATAAATAATTTTATTGAATGAAAGTCTCACGCGCCAACACAATTACTCACACACTCACCCAAGACCTATTAAGAAGCGAAAGAGAGGAAACTGGGTAGGGGGAATATTGAAGGGATTGTAGCTGGGGTAATACTGCGCCTTTTCCCGAAGTCCTTGGTCCAGGGAAAACAGCGAAAAAGTGGAGCTCAGCACAGAGAGAGCCAAGGCGATTACTCAATGGATGGAGAAACGGTCTGCTGGGATGATCGGGAGTGATCCAAAGAACCGCTCAAAAACAGGAACTATTTGTAGGGGAAAAAGTACCTGGAGGGCTAATCCTTTCCCAGAGAGAACAATGAGTGTCGCAATGAGAAAGAAGCTCCACATTGGCAACTTCCTTTGCATGATGGGATTACGAGGTGTTGCCAAAGTTTCAGGAGCTTTGGTTGCGTTGGGTTGTGGTGTGACTTTATGTAAATGGTCCTTGCCTGATATGATCTTACGGTTATCAATGCTCAACTTGGGGCAACCACGCTAATCCCCTCAAGTTGGCTTCTCAGGGGCTGAGGACCCTTTGTCTACTAGGGGTTTCCACAGCTTGAGGTTGCCTGGGGCTACATGACTAGGGATTTTACTGGTGATTTTACTGACCTGGTTTTCAATCATTCAACCATTGCTGCCTACATGCCCATCTGGGTGACCTCTCAGGCACATTGAATCATATTTTAATATCAAAATCGTAGACCCCAAGACAGGGCTTTCCAGTGAGGTAACAAGACCAGGGATCAAATCCCTCCTTGGTCATGGAAACCTTGGACAAGTCACATTCTCTCAGCCTCAAAGGCTGCAATCATGCTCTGGAACTCCCTTCCACAGGCAGCTAGGCTGGCCCTCTCCCTGCTTACCTTTCGTCAGCAGGTAAAAATGTCCTATTCAGGCAGGCTTTTAATGTTTAAGCAGATGAGCTTTTGTTTCATTGGGATATTTTATTTATTTTGTAAAAAACTTTTCTATGTTGTTATGCTGATTTTTACACTGTTTTTATATGGTTATTTTAATTGTTTTAAATTAAATTGTAAATGGTTTTAACTTTTCTGTCCTGGGCCCAGTGCTGTTCAATATCTTCATCAACAACTTGGATGAAGGAATAGAGGGCATGCTCATCAAATTTGCAGATGACACCAAATTGGGAGGGGTTGCTAATACGCCAGAGGACAGGATCAAAATTCAAAATGACCTGGATAGATTGGAAAACTGGGCCAAAGCTAAGAAAATGAAATTCAACAGAGAGAAGTGTAAGGTCCTACACTTAGGTAGAAAAAATGGAATACAGAAATATAGGATGGGGGACACGTGGCTGGATGGCAGTACGTGTGAAAGGGATCTAGGAGTTTTAATAGATCACAAGCTGAACATGAGTCAACAGTGTGGTGCGGCAGCCAAGAAAGCCAATGCAATACTGGGCTGCATCAATAGGAGTATGGTGTCTAGATCGAGGGAGGTACTGGTACCACTCTACTCTGCTTTGGTTAGACCTCATCTTGAATACTGTGTCCAGTTCTGGGCACCCCAATTCAAGAAGGACGTGGTCAGGCTGGAGCAGGTCCAGAGGAGGGCGACCAAAATGGTGAGGGGCCTGGAAGCCAAGCCCTATGAGGATAGACTTAGAGAGCTGGGTATGTTTAGTCTGCAGAAGAGAAGGTTAAGAGGGGACATGATAGCCATGTTTAAATATTTGAAGGGATGCCATGTAGAGGAGGGAGAGGGCTTGTTTTCTGCCACTCCAGAGACCAGGACAAGGAGCAATGGATTCAAGCTGCAGGAAAGGAGATTCCACCTGAACCTCAGGAAGAACTTCCTGACAGTCAGGGCTGTCCGGCAATGGAATAGGCTGCCTCAGAGCGTGGTGGAGTCGCCTTCTTTGGTGGTTTTTAAGCAGAGGCTGGATGGCCATCTGTCGGGAGTGCTTTGAGGGTGTTCCTGCATGGCAGGGGGTTGGACTGGATGGCCCGTATGCTCTCTTCCAACTCTACATTTCTATGGTTCTGTGATTCTATGATTTTTCTGGAAGCTCCCTTGAGTTCCACTCTGGAAGAAATGCAGCATACAAATGCAATCAATCAATCAATCAATCAATCAATGGGGCAGTGGGATTCTTAACTGGGGCTGGCCACAGAGAGCACCCAGCTCTCCTAGTGCAACAGCTCCACTACCTGATGCCCTGTTTTTGGGCACAATTCAAACTGCTGGTTATGAGCTATAAAGCCCTATATAGATCAGGTCCAAGTTAATTTAAGGACCATATTCTCCCTTTTCTGTGTTTTGAGATCTGCTGGAGAGGCCTTTCTGTCTGTCTCCCCACCATCCCAAGTACATGTGGGAACACGGGTGGCTCCCAGCTGGCACTTTCCATGTTATCTCTCCGCAGATAGGTGAAGACTTTTTTTCTTTCAGCCAGCCTTGGAAGACTGATTGCTCAAAAGGAAAGGACCTTGTGCTGGATCTTCCATTTGCTTTTAATAGTTTATGCTTTTAACAGGTTTGATTTTTTTAACAGTTTGCATTTTTAATGTTTGTCTTTTGTGATTTTCTTTAGCTACATTTGTTTGAACTCTACCAAAATGCTCTGAGTCCTGAAATATAAATAATTATCATTATAATTGTATTATTATTATAATTATAATTGGTATATGCCCACTCTTGCTCTAGAGGCTTTGGGCAAATAAAGCTGTTGGGTTTTAAGATGCTACTGCTAGGCATAGTTCCCCCTCTGGAACTGAACATTACGAGATTAAATATTCTGTAAAATCTTCCTCCATTCCCCAGGGGCCATGCGAAAGGATTTCATTTTCTTTCAATGAAAGGGATTCACCATGTCTTTGTGCTATTTGCTTTGTGCATTTCCAGCATAAATTGGAAGCAAATAGCTCCTCGCCGTGCAGCAAGTTTCTGAACATTTCCGCACGACACTCTTATAGTGCAATGATTCCACTTTCAACCTCCTATGGAATCCTGGGGTTTGCAGTTCCGGGAGGGGCCAGCCGGCCCCTCCCGAAACTGCAAACCCCAGGGTTCCATAGGAGGTTGAAAGTGGAATCATCGTGCTATAAGAGTGTTGTGCGGAAAAGCTGTCTGTCTACTCGGAAGTCAGTCTCATTGAGTTCAGTGGGGCTCACTCCCAATAAAATGAGGCAAAGGGTTGCAGTGCAAGCTTGCACGAAAACCTCGGAGACAAGTCACCTTTCCCACCACCAGACAGACTCAACGTTCCTTATCTCACCTTGTCTCTCTGTCTGACTCTCCTGGCAATCAAATGGCAAAATGGGCTTCAAAGTCTGTCTTGGCCCTGGCTCTCACCTCCCAGGGAAGCCACCTTTCTCTGACTCTGATACACATTCTGTTCCAAACACCAGGCAGAGATTCCCAGCTCTTAAACTCTCAGTTTTCCTATGTTCTTCATCCTTTGATAGGTATCTACCTTGCTTTCCTGTGGTGGCTGAGGGGGTCCCTGTCAGCAGGCAGTGAATTTGCTCTATGCTTCAGACTGAACTTTAAGACAGTGGTTATTAAACTTTGGACACCCTCCTCTAAAGTTGTTGCTGTTTTTGTGCAACGTCAAGTTGTTTCCAACTTAAGGCAACCCTAATGCAAACCTATAATGCGTTTTTCTGGGGCCATGTGTGATGTGTCCAAGCAGGGTTTCCATGGCCAAGCGATGAATCAAACCCTAGTCTCTAGGGTCATAGTCCAATGCTCAAACAACTACACCGTGCTGGCTTTCAAAGCAACCTTCCAAGATATTGTAAACTAGCTCCAAATGAGAAGGTTCAACAGCTTTAAAGTTCACACTAAAAACCAGGATGGATTCAGCACTCCATTGACATGGAAGTCACCATTCTCCACTGTTTGTATCCGCTCTGTCCCTTTCATTATGCCTGGCTTCTAAATCTGAATTATAATCCTTAGGATGCTTTTGGAGAGATAATAAACCCCATTGAACACAGGCAGATTTATCTCTGAGTAAATATGGATAAGACTGTGCTGTTAGTCATGTTGGGAGTTAAGAGGCCATTTCTGCACTACACTGTTATAGCGCTATTATTCCACTTCCAACATCCTATGGAATCCCTGGGTTTGCAGTTTAGGGAGGGGCATTGAGAATCCTCAGCCAGAGAGCTCTTTCACCTCCCTAAACTATAAACTCCAGAATTCCACAGGATGTTGAAAGTGGAATAATAGCACTATAATAGTGTAGTGTGGAAATGGCCAGAGTTTCCCAGGGTGTTAACCATTGGAGGAAATTCTGTGAAAGCTAAAACTGTTGGCAACCAGCCTTCTTGTAGCAGAGTAGCAGAAAAAGCATGTCCCAGTCTCTGTGTGGCTTCCCTGAACTGGGATTGACTTAGAAAGCAAAACAAGGCAGGCAGTTTCTGGTTACAAACTTATGAAAAGTTTACTAATGAATTTTACAATTAGATATGCATTGGAGAGCCTAGATCCTAACGAGATAACAAAAAGATTAGGTAAGACAGTAGCTTTGTTCTTAACTTACCATCTTCTTGGTGGAGAGGTGAAGCACGCTCAGAGGGAAGGAAGTAGAAGCAAAAATGGCAAAAAGAGAGAGGTCTGAGTAGCGTAGTCTTTTATGTAAGGCCAATGAGCCCAAGGTCTCTCCTGGGTCACATGGTCTGGTTACCTGGATAAACGTAGCCATGCATTTAAATAACACAAAGAGTAAGGCTTAGGTGAGAACAGAGAAGGGTTTGACATGCAAAAGAAAAAGAAACTCTATGCTAGCTAAGCCCCACTTGCCCTAGAACAAGGTGGGGCAGGGGGAGGAAAGAAATGCCTGAATTTTCCAACAAGTTGTTATATGAACACTAGGAGTTCAGCTTTTGTCAAATGAACGTTACATAAGATAGAACTTAATTTAGAGACTCTGCCTCACCTGGAAAAGAGACGGGAGAGTTTGGAGAAGCTCTCTGGTGAAATCAGACAGATTTCAGGAGCAAACTGAAAAGAGAGCTTCATAACAGAGCTCGGATGGCTCTGATCTGCTGGTTGTGACCTATAAAGCCCTACCTAGCTCCGGGTCAGGCTATTTGGTGGACTGTGGCCATTTCCGCACGGGGCGAGGGAATCGCCCCATGCCAGTACTTACCGGACTTCTTGGCTCCAAGCTTGGGTCCAGGCTGGTCCAGAGCAGTGCGTGGCCGCCGCTCCGCACTGCTCCGGGGATGAAAATGGCGGCTTCCGGTTGGTCGAGGCTCTCCACCAACCGCTGAAGCTCGCCAGCCTAAAGCCCGCCCCCGGCAGATCGCAGGCTCGCATTGGGGCGAGCCTGCGAATCTGCATAAGGGAGCAGGCTCGCAGTGGTGCGCTCCGTGCTTTTGAAAGACCTGTTTTTAGCGGTCTTTCAAAAGCACGCCGGACGACCAGTTGGGGTCGTTCCGGAGCGGGCTGAGGTGCGAATCTACGTTAAGTAGGTCCGACCCAGTCCGCTCCCAGGTGCAGACGTCCTTCCTGGAGGACGCTCTGCACCGTTTCTTTAAGCCCCTGCGGAAATGGCCCGTATCTCCCTTTATGAGCCAGCCCAGGCCTTAAGATCGTCAACAGAAGCCCCTCTCTGAATCCCACCATAGCTGCAAGCACAGTTGTTGCGGACATGAGGGAGGGCCTTCTCCGTGGCTGCCCCTAGGCTCTGAAACACCCTTCCCAGGGAGGCCCGAATGGGCCCCTCCTTGTTGTGGCGGTAGGCTAAAACCTTTTCATTCAGACAGGGTTTTTAAAACTGAAAGTTATTTTCAAAAAGGACTAGGGTACACTGTATTATTTTAATTGTTATTTTTAAGAGCTTTTAATCTTTTTAAATTTCCTCTTATTCTTTTGGTGGGATGTAATTGTTTTAGTACTGTAAATAGTTTAATTCTATTTTAGTGCTTACTTTTTGTATGTCGATAATTGTATTCTTTTAAATTGCGAGCCACTTTGAGCTCCAGTTTTCAGAAAAAAAGCATAATGATGATGATGATGATGATGATGATAATAATAATAATAATAATAATAATTCTAGTAATAATAATAATATCACCACCATACACCTTTCTCTTTGGCAGTTGCCATAGATCTCAGCGGTGAGGAGGTCGCTCGCCTTCTGGCTGCAGCATTTCTCCTGGTAAGTGAACAAAAAAGCGCGAATGGTGGCCAAGGAAGCCCTTTGGCCAAGAGCCAATAAGAGGTGCTCATAATTGTCGGTCTTGGCTCTTCGTTCTCACCCCAACGGGCCTTCAACTCATGGTGGCTCCATTCTTAGAGCAACAGAAGTGAATGTACGCCAGGTTTCTTTCTAAACTTTGACGGGAACTCTCCAAGGGTGCTTGGATTACTTCCATAATAGATTTGGCATTGCTTGAAAGTTCAGACTAAACCATGGAAGAGATTCATGGCTAACGTTGCCAAACCTCAAGGCCTGGCCCCGAGTCTCCAGTTTTCATGCGTCATCTCCCGTTGGGAGACAAGAGTACAAATTCTGCAGTTTGGATCGGTGGGGGACCCTTCAAGGCAGGACAAAAGGCCTTTGTAGAAATCCTAAGCTCAGCTATGGCCGTTTCTGCCCTAGACTGTGATAGCGCTATGATTCCACTTTCAACATCCCGTGTGGCCCCTGCCAAAACTGCAAACCCCAGGATTCCATAGGATGTTGAAAGTGGAATCATAGCGCTATCACAGTCTAGGGCAGAAACGGCTTATGAGAGCAGCAGTTTCTTATAGTTTGAAAGGCCTCGTTCGGTGGTTCTCAAACTTCTTTACCCTCCGACCCCCTTTACATCTATGTGTGGACATCATGCCCACTTGCTTTATCTCACCCCCCGCCCCCCATATCCTGTCCTACACCCTTCTATCCCCCTTTTTCTGACAGGTCCCTCATGCCACACATGCTCTCCATCTTAACACGGAGCTTTCATGGCCTTCACCTCCTCTCTTTCACTTCCCACCCCACCAAGCTGAGAAACTGCCTCATGCTTGCGAAGGAGCATCCGCCTTCTGGGCCAGCAACATAATGCCGGAGAACCTGCGTGGGAAAAGCATTAAAAAAGAGAAGCCAATTTTTGCTATGTCTGAGGTTGGAAAAAGGCGTAATGGGGGATGATGCTTTGTGTCACTCTTTTGCGGAGACCAGTCGATCCTCAATGGTGCACGCACAGAGGATTCTTGTTCTTTTTCGCATTCGCTGTATTTGCAGGCTGACTTTCTTTGCTCCGACGGATGCGCTTCCTGCCCAGTGCAGCCTGGGATGTTACCCGGCTGCACTGCGGAAGGAAGAGGTGGCGCCATTGCATTCGTGGAGGAAGCTGGCGCGGAAGGGAGCGCTCCTGTCACACTCCCCTCCCGGGAGAGGCTCTACCGAGAGCACAGCACGACACTGCCGGGATCCAGTAAGCTGCAGAAAGGGCCCTGGTTTGGACGCTGGGTGCCAGCTGTCCCCAACATGCTTTGGCTCCCTTCCCATAGACACATATACGCATTTTGACATTTGCAATTTTTCCACTTTTGCAGGAGTCCTGCACCCCTAACCCCAGCAAATGTGGAGGAGAAATTGTATTAAGGGTTGTCATCAGGGTGATTGCTTTTACGTCAGGGCCACCGGAATGGTTACACGGTATTTTCGGTGCAGCTGCGTCCATGAACTAAAAGCTTTATTGGAATGTTTTCCCTCTGCTTGTCTTCAGTCCCTTTCCTAATAATTCCTAAGCTAATCGTTCAAGCACGAATTGTCCTAATAATTCCAAAGCAACGTAGAAAAGCCTTTCTTGTATCTCAGCCAGGACTTTTGGCTAGTGATGCTTTTAATTGATGAACAGTCCCAAGGTGCTCTCTGCTGGCTGCTTTTTGCAGCGACAGCTTGCAGGTTGGTTTGGAGGCTATCAATTTGTCTAGAAGCCAAGGGTGGGGGAGAAGAGCTTGGAGCTACAGGGTGTATTTCAGAGCAAGGAACTGGGAAAACTACTTCTGAGTACTCCTTGCCTAAGAAAACCCTTTGAAATTGATGGGGTGGCCAGAAGTCCAGAGGCGACTTGAAGAAAGATACGCACAAACAAGAAAAAACTCAACTCTGCTTCTTTTGACTTCCTAACTCTACCCCTTTCTGCCAGTGTGGCTTCTGCTCCCAACTAGGTCTTCCCTAAATAATTTTTGGAACCCAACCATGCAACCAGGTCGTCTAAGGCTCAGACATGGAGCTTCCAGGGGCTGGAGTTTTGGGGCATAAGGGGTGAAGCTCAGTGGCATCTGTCTTCTATGTGGTTGAAGAGTTCTACAATATTCTAGGTCCGTTGCTTCCAGATTTGGGAGCCAAACCCTATCTTGGATCTTGGAGAGCCCCTGCTAGCCAGAAAGCACGCTTGAAAAAGTAACTTTTTTGATTGCAACTCTCAGGATCCCTAAGTGATCAGGGTCATTGGGAGTTCTAGGGACGGCAGTCCAAATAAGTACATTTTCCAGGTTCTGCCATAGTAGACAATACTAGGCTAGGCAGATCAACAGGGCTAAACACCTTCACTTGTTCCATAGATTTCTCAAGTGAACATTTCTTATCCGTGTCTTTCTACTGCAAGGATATTGCCTCCTTTCCAATGAGTTTCCAGAATATATCACAATTTGTTAGCTCTGTGAACTGTCTCCTGACATTCCAGCAAATGTTACTTAGGGCAGCAAGAAGAACAATCCAATGCAAATACAATAAAGCAGCATTAAACTGCAGGGATTTTTAAAAACTATAAAAACAGAGCAGGCAAAACATACTAATAAAATCATACGCATAAGCACATCAATATTAGTTTACTTTCTCTTTGGAAGAAAAAATGATATAACTGGAGCCTAAAAGGAAGGTAAAAATATAGCAAAAGGGTCCAGTCCCTTAAGGGGCATTGGTGACATTTTTAAAGAGTGGTTTTTTAAAAATACATATGGAGAATAGAGGCTGGTGGGCGTGGGAAGCACAATGTATGCGTATGTGTGTAGGTAGGTAGGTAGGTACAACTCTCCAAGGTGCTGGAGGAGTGCACAGCTCTTGCAAAGTTTCCCTGTTGGGGAATGTAAGAGGTAATAGTGTATTTTACCAGTAGAGTAATTAATATTTCCAAGCAGAAGGTGAGCAACAACCAGTCCCACCTCACCACCCCGCAGTGGGTCTAGCAGAAAAATAAAGCCGGTTAAGTCTTCTTTGTGAAGCATATGAAGTAGTTTATTTACAAATGGTAAAGGTTATTAACATCTCATGATGGAGACCCTGTAACATGTGCTGTCCAAACATGAAGGAGGGAGAGAGAACTGGAGGACTACAAAATGGAGGACAAACAGAGACTAACTGCAGCCCAACTGATGTAGGGAGAGAGAGGGTGTAGCTAAGACCAACAAAGAGAAATGACATGAAAACATGTGTGCTCAAACTCTTAAAATGATATGCACTTGCAGCCGAAGTGTATAGGTGTGCTAGGCGTGCTATGGTTGCTACCTCTAACACTCTCTGGGGGGGTCAGTGTGGCCACAAACCCTCTGAAGTTGCCCACTATTGAGGTAACCTAAGAGCAGGTTACTTACACTGGCCTTAAGAAGTCATTTATAGGCCGAAGATCTGTCCTAATAAGAAGTCCTTGCTTGGTGGGAGAAGGTCATCTGAGATGTTCGCTAAAGGGGCCCACAACGTAGAAGAAGCTGTTGAGAAGGACCTTCTTGAATTCTCACCAAACATACATTAGATGCTGTCAGGATAAAAAGAAGCAACTCTTCATAGGATCTTAAAACCTATATGGACTCGTACGGGAGAATGAAGCCTTTAATATGATTTCATATTATACATGGCTTTGTAGCTCATAACCAGAGTTGGGAAAAGTTGCTCTCTGCTGGGAGGAGGTGACCCTTCCCAAGACACCATCATTGAGAGAGACAGCGGGGGCATCTATGAAAGAGACCTCGTTCTCATTTGGAATGCCCTGGCAAGGGTGATAAAATGATGCCAGCTGTCTGTTATTTTCAGGGCCAAAATGAAACATTCCTGTTTAACCAGTTGTTCTGGAGATAATTTCAAAACAGAGTTATATTAACAACGTGATTGGATTTTTTGTTTGCTAGTTCAATTCTGTTTATGCCTCTGTGTCATTTTCAGAGTTATACCTTTAAAAACCAATCATTTTACATACGCTGCTCGGGGACTGCTTTTGCCAATGAAATTTTGACCAGAAAAATTTAAAACAACCTCCCTTTCCTCCTTCATTATTTTATTTGTATATAGCTTACTTTATCCTCAGTGCTGGGACCCAAGACAGCTTACAAAACTTAAAACGGTGAAGATAAAAAAAAAATGTTTAAAAATGTCTTTGGAGGTTTTTAAACGGGGGCTGGATGGCTGCCGGTTGGGAGTGCTTTGGTTGGGTCTTCCAGCGTGGAAGAATGGGGTTGGATTGGATGACCTTTGGGATCTTTTCCGACTTTAGGATTCTATGAGTCTATGATTCCATGTATCAGTAAAAACAAAACCATACAAAAAAAACCAATAAAAATATGTAATTAATTTATCAATAGAATTAAAAGCAAGTGAAAACATATCCGTTGAAAAGCAAGAAATAATGCCAGTACCGCTTATTATTGAAAGCCCGGTAAGTCATATAAACCAAGCCTGACTGTATGAAGGCCCAGCGGTCATGGAGAAAGCAGTTTATAGTGTTAAGTTTGTATAGGCAAGGATTTTAAACTGAAGGAGGGTTTCTGGATCAAAAAGCCTGAACCCTCTTCTCTAGTTCTTAGGGTGAAATGAAGGAATCCCAGGACGACAGCATCATCTTGAAAATGTCTTCTCTTTCTCTATTGGTGCGTGTGTGTGTTTGCTGGGCTCCTATTACTGCAGGTTGTTTTTGAGATGCTGTGGTGTAGTTGGTCCTCCACATTTGCCAGGGTTTGGGGCACGGGACCTCTGCAAAAATATCAAATATCAAAATGTGTGTGTGTGTCTCTGTGGGAAGGAAGACAAGGTATGGTGGATACCCAGGGTCCCAACCAGGGCCATTTCGGCACTAGACTGTTATAGCGCTATCATTCCACTTTCAACATCCTATGGAATCCTGGGGTTTGCAGTTCAGGGAGGGGCCGACTGGCCCCTCCCTGAACTGCAAACCCCAGGATTCCATAGGATGTTGAAAGTGGAATGATAGTGCTATAACAGTCTAGTGCGGAAATGGCCCAGGTCAAAGAAAGGAAAGAGAAAGGGGGTAGGTCGGCAAGGTTGCCCTATACGTCTTCTCTCTTGGCCATCTCCTTCCTTGGGTACGTAGAGGGCGGCAGGAGAGTGTTTGTGGTGCTGGGAAAATGGGCTGTGACCCATCCTGAGTTGGGTGGGCAACAGCTCGTGGAGGAGAAGGACGACCAGAAAGGGATTCTTAAAGGGCTGCGCAGTCAGTTTGGAGCCACCGAGCGGGTAGGTTCCCCCAGAAAAGAAGCACTTGAGGTGCGTGTACGCGTGGGGGGGTAGGGGTTGGAGAAACTCGCCAATATACAAATCCTTGGAAGTGAAACCCACAAATGCGGAGGCACCACTGTAGACTGTTTCTCTGTTCAAACAGAACCTGCAAAACTTTTCGTTATTCTTAAAAACAGCGCTTGGTAAAAGCATTTGGGGTGTTTTTTTTTCCAAGAAGAGAAATATTTTCTGTTTCATTAGCCCTTGTTTTGCTATTAGCATTACATGCTCCAAGCATCTGTGGTTAATGCTCATCATGCTGAATGATGTCACCTGGTCCACCCCCCCGATAACATCAATGGGAGGCAACCCCAGGTCTCAGACCGTGGCCGTGAGATTGTTCTGACCTTCAACTTGGGGAGCAAAAGAGTTCAGGTGAACCCCCACCTGTTCTCTAAGGTGATTTATAACCCCAGAATGGACCTGTACCTCTTCCTTGAGAACTAGCCCTAAGTTTCCCCTCCCTCACTAAATTTGTGCCCGTGGTAATTTATCTAAATCTAGCTCAGGGCTGTTCCAGCGAAAAGGAAGCTCGGATCGTGACTTCTCTTCTTTGCTGTTTCCAGAACTTCATGTTTTTCGAAGTGAGCTGATGTAGATGTGCTGAGAGGTGGAAGACCGAAGGAAAGATGTCCAGCTCAGAAACATTCTGATCCATTTTTATTAAAATCTTTGGGATGTCTGATAATGATTCTGCCCCCTTCGTACGTGCACATGGCTTTAAATGGTTTCGCTTGTTTTGTTAGATAGTTTAATATGGGTTAAGACCGTACTTTTTAAAAACTGCTTCATGTTTCAGATTGTTTAAATTGATTTTTTTCCCCATGCTGAGATCCTTGCCTATGGAGCAGAATAAAAATACATTGATAAATAATTTGTAAGTAATAAAATACCCGCAGCCACAGCCAGAGAAGCTCCACTGGAACGGATAATGTGTGTTTGTGAAGAGAATCACTGTGCCACCACAATGGTGCCAAATTGCATCATTGCACAGAAAACATAGTCTTCCCTCCCATAAAAAAGTAATGTTTTTCTCCATAGAATAATTTCTATGCAACACTTAAGGATGTCAAATACCATGAGAAAACTGCATAAAAATCTATTATTCTTCCCAGTAGGGCTTCCCAACTTTCAAGAAACCCATTTTTAAAAAGCCTAGGACTAAATAATTGCAAATATTTCCCATTTCTACCCTAGAGGCTTCCGCCAGATCTGTAATTTCATTCAACTGACCCTCCCCATGTCTTTAAAATACTGCAGAACACAGGAGTTTGTCCCTCACAGTCCTTTCACATTGGCATTTTCTGCACTAGAGTGTTATAGTGCTATTATTCCACTTTCAACATCCTCCATAAACTGCAATCCCAAGGATTCCATAGGATGTTCAAAGTGTAATAATAGCACTGTAACAGTTCAGTGCAGAAATGGCCATTCTCTCCAGCTGTCCTGGAGGGGTAGGAATAGGCCCAAATAATCCTCTCTCATCCGATTTTTTTTCCAGCTGCTTTTAAAATGTCCCAGTTTTTCTCTTCTCCTCTCACTTTCCTCTTCTTCAGCTCACTTCAGCTGCTGCAGACTGAGTTTAAAAGTAGTTTGTACTCAACTCAGCACAAAGAGCCTGGACTGTTGAAAGGATTAACATAAACCCATTACCGCTGGGTTTTCCTGCCTAATCCTCTCTGAGCTTCTGACCTGAACATGTCTTAGGTCAGCCTGACCTGCAACACACTTTCTGGTCGGCATACCTTAACTATGTCCAGTTATGAACCTAGCCCATCGACAAGATGGAGGAGTGCAGGGTATAATAACACCTCCTCTGAGCAAATCTTGCCAAGAAAACCCTGTGATAGGTTCACATTAGGGTTGCCATAAGTCAGAAGTGACTTGAAGGCACGCAACAACATTGAATTATACTTAGAAAAAAACAAAAGCAACCACGCACACATCAAATTCCAGAAAACAAAACTGGAAGTGATGTAATGTCACTTCCAGATGTATCAGGTGCACTGGTGCAGCCCATGGGAAGGGTATGGGGCTCAAAAAATGGTTTGTGTCCCATCTTCAGTAGCTCACCTCTGGCCTGGAGGCTGTTTTCTTAATAGAGATGTTTAATTCATTTGCGCCTCCACTGCAAAAGTGAAATGAAGATCCTGGTCAACACAGGTGGAGCATAAAGGCTTACCATAGGACTTACACAGAAGGTCCAAAGGACAATTTGCCTTAGTTGTATAACAGCAGCGGGGTGCACCACCATAACCCATCCATGCCTAGGAAGGCAGAGCTGTGAGTCTGTGAAGGCAATGCCTTTTTTTTATCTCTTGCTGCACAGCAGGAACCACATAGGATCAGAGCACGGTTCCATTCCTGGCCACACTGGGGCTGTCTGGCTGAAATTGCACAGCCAGAGAAAAGATATTGCGAAAGGAGGTACAGGCATACCTCAGCTAGCAAAGTATATGTGTTCCTGGGCGTTATGTTGCGAAGAGAAAATTTGTTACCAAACGTAGAAATAACACTGCGTTACCCTGCTTGCTTGGGGCTCCCTTAAAGGGGATTCCCAAAGGCTGTCAAAATCGTCTCTTGTGCGGAAAATTAGCTCTGAGCACTGCTTTCGCAATGCAAAGAGGGCAGGGTAATTAAGGATCTTTAACCCAATGTTTACGGGGTCAGGCCCAGTCATAAATCACACAAACTGTTCAAATTTAAGTATTTTATTGGCATAAATGTTAAAATCCATACAATCTGTTAAAATCCATACAATCACGCAACTGCACTCACTCCAACAAGCATACAAGACTATAGAAATTTAGAAAGAGGTGAAAATTAAGAGAGAGAGACACATAAGAATTTGAGTTACTACTGTACCAATCCAGTAGTCTTCAGCTGGGAGAAAATTGTCTCATCCACGCCTTTTGAGGCTGAGGGGAGCTTATCAGCTTCACGGTTTGTGAATCTGGGAAAACTCCGAACTCCGAAATGGAGAAGGAAAAGGGCCTAGTTATAGAGCTGACCCATGTCCTGGGGAACAGATGGCTACAGTTTTATGTAGATGGATTTCAGCTTTGTAGTTCAAAAAAAATACAGCCAAACCTCCTTGTAGTTTCCTGCAAGATGAGTATCTCATCCGGGGATGCATACCTCAAGGTGTCACATTCCAGGCTGTTTGCATTGTTTATTTGCTCCCAGAGACTTATTGTCTCCTGATCGCTGCTGAAAATCCATTCAAGTGGCCTTTGAGCCTTTTGCAAGATTTACCCAGGATGTGTGACAGAAAACAGGCTACTCTTTTGATCTATCTCCATAGCTCTACTGCCTACGTGTTCGTCCAGTATATCTCTATGGCTCACTATGTTTGATATAAAATAATTAGGATCTTCAGGACATAGTTTTTAGGTGGGTTAGGAGGCCTACAACTGAAAGAATAGGGATAGGTTCCTAGGTTACAAAAGAAAATTGCTGTTCAGCAAACTTTTTATTCAAAGCTAACCCGATACACATGTGGAATGAAACAGCCAGGCCAGGTAAGTCTTGCATAGGTAAATAAAGAAAGTTTTGAATCTAGAGCCCGCTTGAAGGCTTCATCCAAAATACATTCAGGGACCAGTTTGCCTGACTAAAATAGTTCTGGGCTGGCCAACGGATAATTTCTTTCCCTTTATACACAGCTGCAAAGGCCCCACATTTCTCCTTTGGCACTGACGAGGAAAAAAAAAACAAAAAAAAGGCCAAAAGCACTTTCATGCTGGGGAGGGAAGGGGAATTCAGAACAAAATTCAAGCAGCTCCAAATGGAAATGGAAACCAGAGGGAGAGACACCTCCAAAGCCCGTCTTGTCAAGGTAGATGCTGCGGGAAGGCAGCATTTTTCAGATTGAACAGCAGGTCTCTTTCCTTTGCATGGGCTCGTATACGGAGTGCGAGAGCAGATGAAACAGTGCCATTTTGTTCAGCGCACAGCTGGGACCAGGAGCGAGACTAAACCCTTAAGTGCCATCATTTGCAAAACAATTAATGTAACCTGGCGGGTAGGAGGCTGCAAGTGGCGGCGGCAGCTTCCCGTAGATGGGTATTTTGTTGGCTTAGAGCACTCAAGTGCTATTAGAACAGAGCAGTCCCCCTCATAACCAATATTGGAAACGGCAGGGGTCGTGTGTTTATCCGGAATCACGAATGTCATAATCGCTGCCAGGGTGGCAACTTGCTAGTCGCTACGGAGCAGAAAAAACACATAGCTGGGACAGGATCTGCAGAAAGGGATGCTAGCAACCGTGTGTGAGGCAGAAATGTGAGGACTAGGCTGGGGTAGAGTAGGGGGAAAACGGCCACCATACAGAGGGAGCTTGACCAAAGATCATCCCACGGGAAAGCATCACAAGACAACGGGGTGCAGCAGCAGTGGGGGGCAGTGGACAATGCACCGTAGCATGTCTTTTTTTTTTCAATCACTAAGGAAGGAATCCAACATCTCCTTCAAGCAATGACTCCCACCTCTCAAATCTCACCTGCCTCTTGAATCTGCCTTCCCCTGACAACAGGGACTTTTAGTCATTGGAGAGTGGGTTCCAACGGAGACGCATCCAGCTACATCCCTATAGCTGGGCCCACAGTGACTATGCCAGAGTTTTAGGTTCAGTGCATGCATGCTTGAGAAGGTCTGCCTTGCTATTTTTTTTTAACCTTTATAATCTGCAAGTAACCAATTAAGCTTTGCTTATCTCACCATCAAACAGCTGGAAAGGGGAAGTGGTCCCTTTGATCAAAGTTTGTGTAATGGATTCCTTTCTGAATGATTTTGGACTTCTTTTGCAGCTTCACGCCTGCTTGGAGGTGCCGCAGAGCTGACATTTGTTTCTGCACAATGGGAGCACTTGCAACCCCCAAAATTTCAGCCAACTCTCTTTATTTTGGTTGAAAGCCTCCTTCAAAAAACTCTAAAGTGGTTAGCTATGCTGTTTCAGAAGGTCCAGCTTCTCTAAACAGTAAGCCCCACTGTGGTCAAAAGATGGCCATGCACAGGAGCGTAGATGGAGGGGACATTGTCCTCTCAATAAGGATTCTTCTCCCCAATTATTTTTTTCTTCAGTCCCACATTTCTAATTATTCCACTGAAAATCATGCACATGTAGAACTCCTTTATTTGCTGCATTTGCATCTCCATGATCGCTTTGCCTGCCCTCATTAATTTGGAGGCCAAAACTGTGTTTATGAAGATTCAACTGCAGTTTAAGTTGCTGTGATGCTAGATATTTGGGGATTAGAAGCAAATTGAGTTGGAAGAGACCAGAAGGGCCAGCAAGTCCAACCCCTTCCTGCCATGCAGGAACACCCATCAAAGCACTCCCAATAAATGGCCACCCAGCCTTTGTTTAAAGACCTCCAAAGAAGGAGAATCCACCTTGCTCCCAGGCAGCATGTTCCACTATCAAGCTGCTCTTACCACCAGGAAATTCTTCCTAACATTTAGATGGAATCTCTTTTCCTGAAGTTTGAAGATACTGCTCCATGTCCTAGTCCCTCAACCAGCAGACAGGCTTGCTCTATTATCCATATGATATCCTTTCAGATATCGAAACACGACTATCATGCCTCTTAACCCTCTCGTCTCCAGGCTAAACATACCCAGGTCCCTAAGCCACTCCTTGTAGGGCTTCACGGTTTCCAGGCCTCATATCATTTTGGTCACTCTCCTCTGCACATGGTCCATATTGTCAATATTCTTTCTGAACTGTGGTGCCCAGAACTGGACGCAGTATTCCAGGAAGGGTCCGACCAAAGAAAAATAGAGTGGTACTATCATTTCCCTTGACCTAGACGCTGTATTTCTATTGATGCAGCCCAGAATCACATTGGCTTTTTTATCTGCCACATCGCACTGCTCACTCATGTTCAGTTTGTGGTTGACTAATACTCCTAGATCCTTTTCACGAGATCCTTTTTCTGTCCTTCAAATTGGAATGGCAGAATTTTCATTGGGGGTGCAGATGCCCTTATTTTGGTCTCTCCCATAGTTAAGACGCTTAAGCAGGAGTGAGACATCACTTCCAATTGCCAAAACAGGAGCTAGAACGGCAAGGTTGCTGCACTCCACAACAGTGTGAAGTTCACTGGAGTGCTGCTCTAGGCCCACCCCTGACCTAGAGGTATGAATGCTATGCAACCTGATTTGTTGTTCCTGCTTAGAAAGAAGTCGTCTCCAAATATTCAGTTCGAATGCCTTCCACTGTTACCTTTAAATCACCTGTTGACTTACCCATGAACTTCATAGGGTTTTCTTAGGCAAGGAAAACTCAAGAGATGGTTTTTTGAGTTCTTTCCTCTGAAACATGGCCTACAGTACCTCATATTGTTGTTGTGTGCCTTCAAGTCATTTCCAACTTATAGCAACCCTAAGGCAAACCTATCACAAGGTTTTCTGGGGTTGAGAGTGTGTGACGTGTCCAGCATCATCCAGTGGGTTTCCATGGTCAAGGGGGGAGCCATACCTGGTTGCCAGGGTTGTAGCCCACTGTTTATATCACACTGATACCTTTTATTACACAAATGAAAACTGGGATTTGTGTGGCTAAGCAACATTGGAGTTTGTGGCCAAGATGGCAAAACTTATTAACTAAAAAAAAACAGACAATCTAGTAGAGGCTGCAGTAGTTTGCTTTTGCCTGAGCCTACTGGGAAGGGGAAGATGAGTTCATAAAATCACAGGTTGGAAGACAGCACCAGGGCCATCTAGCCCAATCCCTGCTGTGCCGGACACACCATCAAAGTACACGCACAAGACAATCACGACAGTAGAGTGCAAACCACTTTGAATCTTTGAATTCACTTTGCAGTGCTTGAAATAAGCTGAGGGTGAAGGAGAAAGGTGAACAGTGGTGTACCTAGGCTCAACAGGCTGCACCCCACGAGGTGCTGCTGCTGCTGTTGCCCCTGCAAGAGGCCAGGAAGGACCCCGGTGGCAGGGAAGACAGGGTGGCGGGCAAGCTGCTGCTGCTGCCCCTCTGCACTGGGCCAGGAAAGACCCTGGAGTGGGATGGGGCAACGGGCAGGGCTGCTCCTACCACCACTGTCCCCCCTCCACACCAGGCCAGGTGGGACCCTGGCAGAGGCAGGGCAGGGGGGGGGCAGCGGCAGCAGGTGGGATGCTGCCCCCGCCTTTGCACTGGGCCAGGAAGGACCTGGTCAGGGGGCAGTGGGCCAGGCCCAGGCGGGCGGGTATCCTGCTTTTTTGCACCTCCTGGCACTGGTGCCTGGGGCACGCACCCCAGTTGCCCCACCCTAGATATGCCTCTGAAAGTGAAAGGAGAAGAAAGATTAATTCTTCCTCCTCCACTATTGTATCACTATGGCTACATGTCCAAAACCTATCAAATTGGACCAGTTTCTTTTTACACCCAACAGCAAAGATGAAAATCCTTTCGACACTCTACATCTGTGTACGTTCCATTACACATGCTGTTGGACATTTTTTGACCATTGTGCAATAGACTAATTTTGTTCAGTTGCAGCAGCTGAACTTGACCACTGCAACCTTTTAAAAGCCAGTTAGCCACAACTAAAGCAGAGCCATTGAATCGACTGGATATATCCTCCTGATACCATTCAACGATGGACGGAAGGAGTCCGCTGTGGTTAGGAGTAACAGGACGCCAGCCACACAGCTGTGCATTTTGGGATGGCCTGTAACTATTTGCCAGTGCCTTTAAGGCAACCATTTTATTTGCATTCCCATTTGCACAAAAGGGCAAGCAACGGGTAAACTGGCAGAAAGATCTTTGGTTGCGTGATGCCAGGATTCAGCAGAAAAATGCAATCATGGGGTGACTACAGGAGTGCAAATTTATACTATGCAAGCACAGCATATGATCTCAGCCATTTTCCTCACTTAGCCATCTTTTGCGCAGCCTGTAGGGGCAGCCAAGGGAAGTTCTATCTCAATTCCCCCTCCCTTTAAGACAGAGGTGGGCAACTGTGAATGGATGGGGCTCCATTGGCCCCTTTGGGAGACACTAGAGGGCTGCACCTCACAATGCACCTGCTCCCATAAAAGGGAAAACAAAACAAAGAACTTTTTTTTTTGCCCCTAAATGTCCCTGAGGGGACAAGTGGAGATTTTCACTATGTTTTGGGGGCCATTTTAAGACCAGGAGAGGATTTTTTTAACAACAAGAAGTGAACAGAGGTAATTTCTTGTCCACTTTCTCTTTCAAAGAAAAAAGGGCTCTCTTAGACCTAAACTGGCCCAGGGTGGGGCTCAAATGGGATGGAAATACTCCTATTCCATAGGAGAAGGCATTGGGAGGGGCATTTTGTGGTGATTTTTTGTCAAATTTTGTATGACCCTTAAGGGGAGCCTCCAAACATGGTATAAATGCCCTCCACACTTTCTGCAGGGCATTTTGGAGCATTTTTAAATTCTTAAAATTTTAAAATTATCTTGGAGGAGGCTAGAATCAGAGACCACAAGGGCTATCCAGTCCAACCCCCTGCCATGCAGGAATATGCCATCAAAGCATTCCCAACAAATGGCCTTCCAGCCTCTCTTTAAAAAACTTCAAAGAAAGAGACTCCACCACACTTCCAGGAAGCAGCATATTCCACTGTCAAACTCCTCTGACTGTCAGGAAGTTCTTCCTAATGTTTAGGAGGAATCCATTACCCTGAATTTGAAGCCATTGCTCCGTGTCCTAACCTCTGGAGCAGCAGAAAACAAGCTTGTTCCATCCTCCATATGACACATCTTCAAATATTTAAACATGGTTATCATGTCACTTCTTAACCTTCTCTCCTTCGGGCTAAACACATCCAGCTTCCTAAGGACTTCTCATAGGTCCTTGTTTCCAGGCCTCTTACCATTTTGGTCACCTTCCTCTGGTCTTGTTCCAGCTTGTTAATAACTTCCTTGAATTGTAGACACAGTATTCCAGGTGAGGTCTGACCAAAGCAGAATAGAGTGGTACTATTACTTCCCTTGAACTAGACATTATACTTCTATGGATGCAGCCTAGAATTGTGTTGACTTTTTTAGCTGCTGCATCACACTGCTGGCTCACACTGTTAGCTGCATGTGGCTCCTGCACCACACTTTACCCACCTTTGCTTTAGGGTCTTCCAAGCAAGTGATCACTCTGAAACAGACACATGAACAACAAGGAAGAGGAGGAAGAGAGAATAGAGGCCTAATCATTTATTGGCAGAAATGGAAAGGGGAGGGCACTTGCCAACCATCTGGCTGCCTCTGCAGCAGAGGTGCTTGTAATACTGGAAAGAAAAAAAAAAAAGAAAAAAAAAGTGGGCAGGGTGGCCCATGGCAGGAGGACACCCATCTGACTCCCCAGTCCTGAGCAGAAGCCAAGGAGGGAAGCACCTAAGTTCTGCTGAGGAAAGCAAAGCACCATCACCTGCTCTGCCAGCAAAAACGTTTGGGTCCCGAAAGGTCAGTCTTTGATGCAGTTGTAAAAAAGAAAATAAATCCTCAGGGAGAGGGAAGGGCTCAGGCAATCCTTCACACCCTTTTTCAGCCAAGACAGACTGTAGGGTGCTTAACGGAGAGCCCTTCCCTGCACTTTCCGAGGACCAGGAGGAGGAGGAGGAGCTAAGTGCTGTGCCCCCCAGGAATCCTCCTCCTCACAGTGTGATCTTGGTATTTCGGAAGCTTGAATTATCCCTGGAAAAATAAAGGAAGAAAGGAGGTTAGGAAATATAAGATAAGACATATAATATAAGACAAAGCAAGCTGCATTTGGTCTGTGATGCTCAGGGGCAAAGCATGAGCCAGACTCATGTTTTTGCAGAGGCCACAAACTCTCTTGCAATCTCAAACTCAACAAAACAAAACAGCCTCCCGACTTCCTTAAACTGAGGAACCAGTTTGGGGCAGACTGAGTCTTTCCACACTGCCAAGCCAATTTTAGGATGGGCAAGTCCCATGAGTGCAAAAATCTGCCCAAAAGAAAGGGTGCAGCTGGTGATCTGTGTGACTACCAGAACTGCAGGTAGGTGGGTCACTAAGTAGGTTGTCCCTTGAAGTCTCCATGCTCATGTGCAAAGCTCTCAGAAGTTCCACTGAAGAACAGAAGGTGGTAGGTGGGAACGGGAATTCTCATTTAGCTCCCTTTCCCTTAACTAATCTAACAGTACTGTTGGGCCAGCCGCACATGTCTGGTAGGTCCAGTGCTCTGATGAATGGGCATCATGCTTCCAACTGCATCACGTTCTTTGATGGACATCCACAGAGAGGGGCCATTTCTGAGTTATGTGCAGAACCTCACTTCCTGGACTAGTCTGATCCACTCAGATCATAGTTCCCCAAAGGGTGTAATCTGGAACTCTTTCACACTACATAACTTCTATCACTTTAACTGCCGTGGCTGCATCCAGCGGAGCTCTGAGATTTGTAATTTTGTGAGGCAATTACAACTGCCTGCCAGAGAGCTTCAGGGCATCTACCAAACTACAAACCCCAGGATCATGTAGGGGTACAGTCATGACAGTTAAAGCAGAATCAAAGTGCTGCAGTTGTGTAGCATGAAAGGGGCCCTGGGCCGGGGGCGGGCGGCTAGAAATGCATGGGAACTACATAAGATTTCCTAAGCAGAATCCAAACACCATGATGGGAAAGTCTGGGAAGGACCTTGTGGATTTTCAGAGGAATTCAAGCCCAATTCAACTGGATAAAAAGGTTAAACTTTGTGAAGGTGACCTCTCTGAATGGCATCCACTGCACCCTCCTTTTCCTGGTAACCATTCTACTGCGGAGAAAGATATCTACATGTTCTCCCTAGGAATTATGGTAGTCTGGCCACTGCTCAAATGCTCCTTACTGCCAGTACAAGACACTCACCATCTGCAAAAGGCAATAAAGCCTCTATCTTCATATTGTATTGAGATAAACTGAACTGGGGGCTTTGCTGGACTTTTGTTTTTGGTCTTTATTCTTGGTTGCTCCCATTAATGGGTTTCAGTGTTTCAACAGTGCACTGTTATTGGCTCTCTGGGTAACACAACCCAGGGTTTTTGCTGTAATCCAAGAGGACTTGGCTACTTTCTCAGAGGAGGAATTTGGCAAAGGAGGACAGCTTTGTGTTTGGGAAGGTCACTGGAGAGGCTCTCTAATAATAGACACCATTTATGGGCAGTGCTTCAAGCAACGCTGTCGTCCTACTGGCTCTGTACTTAAAAATGAGCAACCACACAAGCCTCAGAGACGGAAGGGCCAGTATCCTGTCTTTGCTGTTGCCGTGAAGACAGACTGAGCAGATCAAACAACACTGGTTTAAGGCCAGCATGGGTGAACACTGGAAGTGAGTATGACACCCACAGATGCAGACATAGAAGGGAAGCTGGGAAGCTTCATAGCTCTCTCCTTTCAAACTTTGGGGTCACTGGTCAGCCTTGTAAGACCACATCCTTGCTAGGCAAGTGTCTTGTAAATGGGCGATGCAGTTGCAGACAAAACTGAGAGAAAGACCTGCAACAGCAGAGCAACTGATCTCCAGCTTTTCTATTACAGAACCACTCTGTTCAAGGATGGGAATTGTGTGGCTCTCCAGATGTCATTGAATTGCAACTCCCAATAGCCCCAGGTGGCATAGCTAAGGGTGAACAATGCTGGAAGATGGCAGTTCAACAATATCTAAAGGACTCAATAACCCCCACCCCTGCTCCAGTCAGGGGCAATCTCATGATGGCCACCAAAACAAGATGGCCACTCCATCCCTACTTCTTCTGCAAGTAAGGATTTCTGGTAAGCCAACCATCATAGGTACTGATGCCTTTGTATGTGCTAGAGGAAGCTCTCCTCTGCAGGATTTCAATACAACTTTCCTCAGCTTTTACTAAGCCTCAGTTCTGCAGAGCTGGGTCAGTTCCGAGAAATCATGTTAGGACAATGCAGGCTGCCCAGTCCAGCCCCATACTGCACTGACCATGTGCTTGGCAACCCCCCAGCCCTCCCACAACAGGCATGCTGGCTTTGCAGGCAGTGCAAACAGGCACATGGCCGGCAGATGTGGGCTGGGCTATCCACATGTGACACGTCTGCAGGAATGAGGAGGCCTTGCTCTGTTCCCATTCTAACGACCAACATTCTCACAACACAAGCAAACTGAAGACAGACCTCTCAGCCTCACAAAGCCTCCCCTTCTGACTCAGTAGCCTTACAAACAGGCAATTAGGAGCTAATTTCCATGGAGAATTTACAGCGAGCTTGCCAAGAGCTGCCCTTGCCAAAGGCAAGTTAAGGATCACCTACTAGCACGTTTACAAAAGGAGACTCTGTTTCTTCCTAGATTCATGTCTGACTATCAAAATGAGCATTTTTTTTTAAATGGGAAGGAGATAGCCTTGTGAGCCAATGTGCAAAACCATGTTTTGTGCAGCAGCACTGAGAGTCACAGCAAAGCATGGTGACATTTGGCCATACTCATTGTACACTACCAATGATTTAGGGACAGTTTGAAAATATTTTTAATAAATGCCCTAAGTCGACAGGCATCTTTCAAGTGCATACCTTAGTTTTTTAAAAAAATGAATTTAAAATATTTGAGGAATTATATTGCAGGTAGGTATCAAGACTTTGGAGGGGGGCAATGGGTTTAGCCAGTAGCAGCCCAGCTGCGTAGATGCGTACATTAGCACACGTGTACATGCGCCCAGGAAAGATGGAGGTTTCAGCTGAGAGGTATGTCACCCAATCATGTAAGAAGAAAGATGAGGCCCTACCCTGGGTGCGTGAGAGAGGGAGGAAGAGCGTTCACTCAGCGACCGCCGCTGTTCACTAGGCCGTGAAACTCTTCCCAGGCCCTGGCAAGCCAGAGGGAAACAAAAGAAACAAAACAAAACAAAACAGAAAGGGGTCGGGGAGAGAAGGAAAAAAAAACACATACAAAAAGAAAAGAAAAACGAGCACTTCAAACCAAAGGCTTAACTCTGAACAAGAGCAAAGACAAAATTGCATGCAGTTTTTACAGGGCTCAGCTGGAGGGCGCAAAGCGATCTTGGCAAGACGGCTCCATCAAGAGCAGGAAACAGCCCTAAAAGCGCAGCCTGGGGTGTTCTAGTTTGCAAAAAACAGCTTGGACACTTTTTGTCCATTCTCCATATGAAGCCTGCATAGGTGTAACAGCTTTTGCTCACATTCATCTCTCCTTATCCTATTGCATCCCCTCCTCTTTCTGCTCTCTTAAGCTCCCCATTCCCAGTTGCTCTCGTGCCTCCACTACTGGAAGCAAAGACTGTAAAGGCCAAAGTCCTGCCTTCCTGTCACTTCAGTTACTTACTCTGTAAAAGCTCCACACATCCCAGAACCCCGTATCAATAACAATAGCCACAGACGCAGACACACAGCGGGTCACTGGGAAGGGATGTAAGATACAGCATGAAGTGGCTTTCTACGGACTCCCACCTTAGCCTGGTATTGCCTGCTGCATCGGGCAGCACCTCTCCAGTGCTTGACAGGGCATGACTGTTTCACCAATGCTGCCCAGAACTGAACTTGGCACCTCCAATAAAGCTCAAACACACAGACACAACCACTTCTCGTAACTCAGAGCTCTGAAGGACTCTGGGTGATGTATCATTTTGCACGCTGTATGTGAGTTTGTTAATGGAGCCAGTTTTTGATTGGGAAGGGGAAGCCAATTGTTCCTAGTCACATCCTGCCTTAAATTTGCTTTGCTAATGGCACTCACAATAAACATAAAAATCACTATCAGTGGCAAAACCGCTTTCAGATAAATCTTGGGGAACGGCCCTAATGTCTCCTCCATCGACAGCGCTATTTTTCTCACTGATGAGCGGAGTGCTTGGGAAGGGACAAAACCTGCATGCTCTGCAGAGTCAGATAAATTAAGATGACTTAAGAGAGAGATGATGGCTCAGAGATCAGAGGCAGATCAAGCAACTAACAGGCTTAATGGCTTTCCACTGCTGAGGATCATAGAATCACAGAGTGGGAAGGGATCACGAAGGCCATCTAGTTCAACCCCCTGCCATGCAGAGATACACAACTCAAGCACTTCTGAGATGGTCACCCAACCTCTATTTAAAAATCTTCAGCGAAGAATGTGCTACTCTCTGAGACTGTTTATTCTACTGTTGGACAGCTCTTGCCACCACGGAATTCTCCCTAATGTCTAGGTGGGGGCTCTTTTCTTGCAATTTGAATCGATTGTTTTCCCCTCTCCCCTAAGACTCCTGCAGGCTGCAGTGCCACCTCACATCATCCCCAAATGCTTTTTAAAAAAGCCATACCGCTGCCAAAATGGCAACTAGAGTTGACATCACTCCCAGTCACCCTGCATCATTCCCAGTCACCCTGCATTGCAGGGTGGCAGGGGAGTATGGGAGGGTGTTGTTGCATGTTTTTGGGGTAAAAATTACCCTCAAATCACATAATCTTTTTTTTTTCAAATAGGAGGGGTTTGAGACCTTGCAGAACCAGAACCAGAAAAGTGGGGTCTATATGCAGCCCACTGCCCAGATTTTCCCCACCCCTTCTATGAACAGTAGGTCCTCTAAAGGAATTGACACCCACGCTCCTTGCAGCCTCACAACGAAGGCCTCGTTCAAGCGGCAGCATGTCTGAGAAACGAGGAGACTGGCACCCCTCCACGGTAACTGCCAAGCAACACTGCCGAAGAGAACAGCTGGGCTCTTGACCAGCTCCTCCTGGTTTCAAACGGGCTACCTTTGCTGCCTCCTTCCAACCCAACAGTACAGCAAAATGTTTGTGCAGCAATTCTAACCCCCAAGAAGTACCACGGCAGAGGGAGACAAGAAAGAAAACTACCTGGCATTTTGATTAAATATCGAAAAGTAATTGAGCTTGTACCTGGAACCTCCCTTGCTGTGCTGGATCAGCAAACACAAGAGGGATGGGTGTCACCTGAGCCCTCTCATGCTGAAGGAACCCATGAGGAAATAGTAGACTTGCTAGGTGTACAGCCTCATAGAGCTGGAAGGGACCACAAGGGCTATCTAATCCAACTCCCTGCCATGCAGGAATAGATAACTAAAGCACTCCCAAAAGATGGCCATCCAACCTCTGTTTATAAAGACCTCCGAAGAGAGTCCACCATTCTCTAAGGTAGTCTGCTGAACAGCCCCACTAACCACCTGAAGAAGGAAAATCTATGCATGGTACTTGCTCTACTGGTCTACATACAGATGAGTTCAAGGTCCTTTCACCCGGCTGCTGAATAAATGGTCGAGACAACCCACCCATCCCATGGGGCCCATTTAATGCATGGGTGGGGTTCAAGTGCCCCCCCTCCCCCAACATAAAATCCAGTCTGGATTTAGCCAGAGGCTCTTGGATTCAGCAGCCTCAGTAGCACAAGCTTCAAGCACAATGGCACTGTGGAGTCAGGCTGTCCCAAGCCAGGCACAGAACGAGCTGGAAGGGCTTCATCTCCCTGACTCTGCCGCTCTCTGAATGCCCCAGGCTAGGAACTAGTAGGGTGACAGAAGGGGGTGGAAAAGGTGGGTGGGCAGAAGTGGAGAAGACAGGAAGAGGAAGAAGCGGTGATGGGGACCCTTGTCTGTCCATTAATTTTATATAGTTTGCAAGGTTCGAGGCTGCAGATTAGTTCTTGCTGAGGAATACTGACTACAACAGCTAAACGGAGCCTTCAGATTGAGAGGTTGAATACCAATCCTGCTGGACAAAAGGAAAGGGAAGAGTGCATTGGGCTTTTGCTAGTAAATGCCAGGGGGAAAAGAAGGATTAACTAGAAATGATCAGGATTTTCAACTGGATCAAAATCATCAGGTAGCTTCCAAGCACATGTAGAAGGGAGAAATACCCTCAGGTCAGAAAGGATGCTGGGTTGGGCTTCTAGCCGTTCTCCAAACTCCCCATCCCTTTTGCTAATGCACAACACCCCATACCCAACATCACCACGTTCACTCTTTTTCAACAAAACCTATTCTGCCGATTTAGATGTGAAGTGCATTCCCATCATTCCCCACCACTGAGTGTGTTAGTTGTGGCTGATGGGAGCTGCATTCCAGCAAAATCTGGAGGGCCCCTCTCCTGCTTTGGGCTAATGCAGAGGTGGGCAACCGCACCAGGGTGGCTTGAATATTTGCCTGTGCCCGTCCTTTCCTGTCTGGGCTTCACCGATATATTCTGGGTGACCTGGAAATGATAGAAAGTTACTTCCAGTTTTGTGTTAGTTTTATCTTCATAGGAATTTTGGCTGTTCGTTCACTGGAGGTGGGCCTAGCAGTCTCTGGGGGCAAATAAAGACCAAAGGCCACATTCTGGTCTGGGTGATTTTCAGGTGGCTTTTGGCTGGGGAAAAATGGATTGGGCGACAGGTCTGACAGGACAGAAGAGGAGATTAGGGCCATATGCGATCCACAGGACGCACCTTCCCAATCCCTGGGCTAAGGGGAAGGCCCTTGATCAGAGATCAGTGGCTCATCAGGGTAAGACTTTGTCTTATCGAAACACCAACCTCTGCTCTGAAGGGCGCTTTTCTCCTATGTAAGACAAGTGCCTTTGGGTAACATTGTGAGGAGGGGTAACTTCTTTTCAGGCTTGGGGTGAGGGAAAGGGAATAATTCACTCTCTGTATCCCATTCAGCCATATCCCTCTTTTTGTAAAGCCTGCCTTGTAAAGGGAGTGATCTAATGCTGACTTTGACGGGGTGTCATGAGCGAGCCTATTTATTGTCTTAAGCTGGCACGCTTTCTGTCAGCTTATCTCTCCTCCTTTCTCTGGGAGCTCATGATCCTCTTGATGCGGACAGAGAAGAGATCAATCCCACCACCCCAAGGGACTACATGAGCAAGAAAGCAAAATCCCCAACCCCTCCTTGCCATTCAAAGACTGCCTGGAACTAAGCTTTCAGCGCAAATGCTTGAAAATACAGATTGGTGAGGATGTGCCAGAGGATGACCCAGGAACATACAGATGCCACAGCATAAACCTTTGACTCATAGGTTGAACATGTCCCTACAACACTGTCCAGCAAATACAACTGGAAACAACTTGAAAGATGAGGAGTAGCAGGGGAGAGGAAAGAGACAGACTACCGACTTGGAAATATGTAGTTCCAGGCTGAGAACCACTGCAAAGGATACCAGTAGCAGGCTCTACCTGAAGAAGCATTCCTGAGTTGCCCCCGGTTGGGTTGGGGGGCCGGGAACAACAACAGAAGACAGCCACAGAAGGCAGGAGACAAATGGAAAGATCCACACGGTCCATATAGCTTTGGAATTCACAGGCCTAAGACAATCCTGTGCCATCTCACTCACTAACTGCGTGACAAGGGCCAATTGGAAAGGAAAGATCCAGGACAATACTTGTTCTAGTTTAATCTGTTTGTGTTTAGACCAGAACGGTTTTAATGTGTGTTCATTGTAAGTCACCTCTGGAGCGGTTATGACTGAAAGGCAATTCATAAACAGCCAATGTAAAGGAGGCAGACTGGCTAGCCACATACCAGCTTCTAGGGGTTCCTTTCAGCTAACCCAGGGGTCAAGATAGTGGTAACTAGAGGGGAATTGTTTGAAATGTGGTGCTGGAGCAGAGTTCTATAGATACCATGGGCTACCAGTAGGACACACACATGGGTCTGAAAGCAAATAAAGCCTGAACTCTCATGAGAAGCCCAGATAACTAAACGAGGTTGTCTTGTGCTTTGGAGGTGACAAGGCTCATTGAAAAAGATGATAATGCTGGGAAAAGTGGGAGACAGTAGGGAAAAAGTGAAAAACACATTACATGAGGATTGATTCAATCAAGGAAGCCACAGCCTTGAATCTGCAAGACTTGAGCAGGGCAGCTGGAAAGTCCCCCACTCATAGGGTTGATATATATCAAATTTGACCTGTAGCAAACAGCAGCAACAAAGAGGGGCATAACAACTCTGCTGTCCAGTGAGGAAGGGCTGTGAGACTCAGGAAACTTTCTTTTCCTAAAATGGGCTTTAGAAATAAATGTGAAAGGAAGGAAATATAAAAGAGCCCATGAGCAAAAGTGCTATAAAAGAAGTAGCAAAGGCCCTATCAGAAAGATCCACAGGGCTCATTCCTTCTTTTTGTGAGATGCACTTCAACCTGATGCTAACATGCAGGAGATGGCATCTTCCTGAGAGTCATAAGGGAATCAGATGTTTAGTATGGCTTTTCTCAGCCTGGTGTTCCCCAGATGTATTGACTACAATGTCCATCAGCCTGAGCATGGAAGACTAGGAAAGGGTGCTCTAGCTGATATTGGAACTGCAAGAACCTCTGAGAACTATCAGCACAGGACATACTGGAAGATTTACCTCATCCATTCTATTCTTTCTATTTGACTGTCTTCTATTTTTGGCTGAACTGGTTTCCTGTCTACCCCAACCATAATGCCATTTAAGAAAAACAGTGGCAAGGACATAGGAATAATCACCCGTACAGCCTCATCTATGCAGACTACAAGGGGAGGGGAAAATATAAGAAGCCAGACTTATTTCAGAGATGTAGTACATCGAACTTACTATATTAGCATGGCTATTTTTGTATTTTGCCTAAGAATTTTAAAGGGTACATGAGTCTCGCAGCTGTAATTTGACACATCTGAAGAGCACCAGATTGGTCAGGGAGATTGTACGTAGTATGTGTGTGGACAGGGAAAGTGTGCTGTTAAAGCAGCTACTGCCTTGTGTTTTACTAAATCCAACTTCAAGTTTCTGGAAAGTATGTGTTTTTGTATTAATAATTCCTGACTCTCCCGTGGTTGGTTGCTGTAGGGTTGTGTTAATTTATAATTATTATATACCACCTAGTAGATTTAGGTGCTTTACAGATATAAGCCACCCAAATCCCAGGGGTGATCTCAGGCAGAAAACCACAATAAAGGGAGAACACTACTTGAATACCAGTCATTCCACTGTGCCCTCCGTACTTTTACTATTTTGGGTTGCCTGTGCAATTCCCTCAAGCATCTTCGGGAAGCAGCTGTGTGTGGAAAATGAGAAGCCTTGGACCAGCAGCAGTCTCCAAAAAAAAAAACCCAGGCTACACAGGGCAACACTTGGCTACAGTAAACAGACACAAATACATGAACCAACCTAGGGGCCCTCAGCTGGGACTGAATGGGCCCTTACAGAATCATAACATCATAGAGTTGAAAGAGACTGCAAGGACCATCCAGTCCAACCTTCTGTCATGCAGGAACATACAATCAAAGCACTCACTACAAATTGCCATCCAGCCTCTGTTTAAAAACCTCCTAAGAAGGAGACTCTGGCACACTCTGAGGTAGTGTATCCCACTGTCGAACTGCTCTTACCATCAGGAAATTCTTCCTAATGTTTAGGTGGAATCTTTTTTTCCAGTAGTTTGAAGCCATTCCAGGAAAAGAGATTCCACCTAAACATTAGGAAGAACTAAGTTCCTGACGGTAAGAGCAGTTCAACAGTGGAATCTGAAGTGGAAAACTACTTCTAACGGTTTTACAGAAATATGAGTATTAAAAAGAACTCTCCCACCTGCCCAAAATGGCTCCTGCAGATTTAGAAATGGTCAAAGGAAAGAGACAGCATCTTACGTGAATAAGACAATTTTGATCTAGTTATGCTTCCACTTCACATCGATTACTAGTTCACCCAATATAGAGACCAGTTCTCTAGACTTCTGAACAGATTAAGTCCACATACAAAAGAACTGCATTTTTCTGAAGTTCAGAATTCTGCTCAAAGTCCAACCAACACATAAGAATCTTTGTTCTAGTACTAAATAAAGAGCTGACTGGCCAACAGCAGGGGTGAGCAACCATGGGGTTGAGTGGAGACCAATTTCCCCAAGACTCACTCTGTAAGCTGCACCCTTCCAAAGCAAACCTCCATAGCGGTTTTCTTCCACAGTTCCTCCCAAAATGGCCTACAGCTAGGGACTGAAAAGAAGTTTGCGAGGTTTGCATTTCTGTTCAGAAACAGATGTTTTGCAACTACTGAGACTGGCAAGAGAATAAAGAACATCTTGCCTTGGAAATCTGTACATTCAATAGGCTTACAATATATTTTGGGGAAAAAAGTGCACAAACCATGCATACATGTGAAAAATGCGCATTATTAAATATGTGCACGTTTGCAAAATAAGCACAAATGTCCTTAACTAATTAGGAGAAAAATGCATATAGAAATGCACATGGAAAAACACATACTGATAGCGTGTAAATGTTTTGAAGAAAATGAGCACAAAAACGAGTACAGGGCCACTTTTGTGTTTGTTTTAGGCCGCTTTTGGAAAGCCTTGTTTCTCTCTTGGGAGAGCCATGGCATGGCGCTAGTTGAGGCATGGAGGAGGATTGAAACAGGTCCATACTAAATATCTGCTCAGTGGCTGAACAGGAAAATCCTTTACTCTTGGGTTCTCCTTCTTTGTTTTCTTCATCTTCTTTGACCATATTAAACTTCCAGGGCTCATCCACGTGAACCAAGCTGCGCCTTTGATTACAGCACACTTAAATGAAAAAAGGGTTTTCACATTCTTCCCCCCAATCTGAGGGCTCTAAAAAAATGGAGCAACCCTTCATCACTTTGTAGAAAAATAAAAGTCAACTTGAATGGCCCAGCATGGTAAACTATAACGGTCTTGTTTAAAATACAGCTGTCCTCTCTGTGTACCATAATCCTCTGTTCTAGTTAAAGAGCCTCTGTCACAAGAGGGTTGGGAGGATTTAATATACTGCATTTATTATGATAAGAAATCATCTGAACAGCGCAGTAAATTTACATAGCACTTTCCTGAGAACATTTATAAATCTAATGGGTCTATAAATCCCTGTTAGCTTTTCTATTTTATTTCCCCAGGAATGCAGCATGGTGCACTCAAATAATGCCTTCCCCTCCTGTCATCTTGGCTTGGAAGAGCAAAAACACACAAACCCGCTGATATTAACCAAGCAGCCATTCGGAAGATATGGCTTGGCCAGGGGTTTACACAGCCTGCCTCAGGAAACCCCTGCTTTCTTTGGATGTTCACAGGTGGCAGATCCTTGGTGAGTAGATCAGTCACAGCAGACAAACTACCCTCAAAGGCACTTTGGTCCACATGTGTGATCTTCTCCTGCAGAAGAGAGACAGATGTGTTCCAAAACAGCAGTTCTTAAACTCTGGTCCTCCAGATCTTTGGGACTCTGAGATGGCCAAGCTTGCTGGGGTTTCTGGGAGCTGAAGGCCAAAACACGCTGGAGGACCAACATTTGAGAACTGCTGTTCCAAGAGAATGTTCAATTTGTGGAGTGATGACAAGTTCCAAGTGGCTTGAATATCACCCCACATGAAGCAAGGACGAATCTGAGACCTCTCTCTATATCCCTGAATCCTCTGGAGCAGAGCATGTCAGGGTCCCAATGCAGGCCAAGTGTGGGCTTCTTGGCCAGCTGACAGATATGGGAAGGGGATCCTTGATGAAGGATAAGCTGCAAGCCACTAACCTAGGCCACCAACAGCAGAGAGAAAGGAGACTTTAGCACTCAAAACAAGGTTCTATAGCTTAAGCAGTTGCATGAGGTGGTGGAAATGCCCAAAAGGGACCTCTGTCAGCCACCCAGATGGCACCCAGAGTTCCTGAGGTTTCGTACGCACAACCCTTGCTTCATTTTTAAGCTGTGCCATGCATTTCACATGGAAGAGCCAAGCAACATAAAAGCAATGCTCCCCTCCCACCCTGTACGTACTTGATGCTGTCTGTGTGCGTTTTATACTCCATAATGGTATTGGGAGGCAGGTTGAGCACCCGTCGTAACGTGTCCCTTATCCGGGCGGTAGTTGCTTGGTCACTGGCTGTCTTGTTCCATATGGAGATGATATCCTCCTAAAAGACGGGTTAAAAAAAAGGAGAGCGGTGATTTTCAGACCTGAGCCAGCAACCCTTCCCCCACTCCAGTCCACCCCTCTATATTCAGGATTACTTACCTGGAAACGAACGGATACGACTGCCCCACAGATTTCTTCCCCCACCATGAATTGCTCCCCCAGCATTGCGAGAATCAGGTTCTCCCAGCATCGAGACGCTAAGCCCTTTCTAAGGCGGATAATCCACTTGCCCCCATTCTTGTTGGCATCATCCTGGGGGGAATGGAAGGGAGGAAATGAGTTACTTCCTCTGTCTGATAGTAAAAGGATGGGATGGGGATGACAGAACAAGGTAATTTTCCTGGCAGAACTCAACAGAACAGGTTGCTTACCTGTAACTGTGGTTCTTCGAGTGGTCATCTGTGCCCTCACACACTAGGAGCTTTCGCGCATGCGCGGTACCGTTCGGAAAATTCTAGAGCTTAGTAGCTTGGCGGGAACCCCTCCCCCTCTGCCTGCACTGAGCATGCTCAGCCCGCCGAGCAACGGTCTCTCCTCAGTTCTAAAGTCCGCCGAAAAAAGGGACCTGAGAAAGAGGGGACGGTTGGGCGGGTGTGTGTGAGGGCACAGATGACCACTCGAAGAACCACAGTTACAGGTAAGCAACCTGTTCTTCTTCTTCGTGGTCTCTGTGCCTCACACACTAGGAGACTTTGTAGCTTACCAGAAGGACGGTGGGTCAGGTCCTAGAGTACGGAGGCCAGCACCGCTCGTCCAAACCGGGCATCCCTCCGGGACCGGCAGTCCAGTCGGTAGTGGCACACGAAGGTCGATGGCCTGGACCAGGTCGCCACCCGACATAGTTCTTGTAGGTCCACACCTCGCAGGAGAGCTGCCGAGGATGCCACGGCTCTGGTGGAATGAGCCCGGAGCAAGTCTGGCGGGGGCTGTTTTGCCAGCTCGTAGGCCAGTAGTATAGTCTGGGCCACCCACTTAGAAAAACGCTGGGTGGAAACCTTGTGGCCTCTACGGCGCCGACCGTAGCACACGAACAAGTGTGGGGTCTGCCTGAAAGACGCAGTCCGGCTGGTGTAGAACGCCAGGGCGCGGCGAACATCGAGGGAGTGTAGGGACCGTTCCAAGGGCGTCGTCGGATTCGGATGGAACGTCGGCAGAATAATGTCTTGATTAAGGTGGAAGTGTGACACCACCTTGGGCAGGAAGGAGATGTCAGGTCTGAGAACTACCTTGTCCCTGTGGAAAACAAGGAAGGGCTCGTCGGCTCGCAACGCAGTCAGCTCGCTGGCTCGCCTGGCTGAGGTGACAGCCACCAAAAAAGCAGTCTTAATAGTCAAGAGCCTGTCATCCGCCGTGGCCATGGGCTCGAACGGTGGTCGAGTCAGCTGCGACAGCACCAGAGAGAGCGACCAAGGCGGTAACGGTGGCGATACCGGCGGGTATAGATGCTGTAGGCCCTTCATGAACTGCTTCATGGTGGCGTCACGAAAGAGCGCCGCCGACGGAGAGCCGCGAGGTTGATACGCCACGATGGCGGCAAGGTAGACCTTTAAGGAGGAGAATGCCAGTCCCTGCTGTCGAAGATGGAGTAAGAAATGGAGGACGGTACCTTGGCCGACAGGCGATACCGGCTCCCCCCGTGTCTCAGCAAAAGCCACAAATTTTTGCCATTTGTAGGCGTAGTTACGGCGCGTCGACTCCTTCCTGGCCGCGGTCAGGACGTTCCGGATGACCGGGTCGTCTAAGGCGTTATCCGCCATGCGTGGAGGGCCAGGAGGGGCAGGTCGGGATGGAGAACGAGACCGCCCGAGTGTGACAGAAGGTCCGGAGTCGAGCGGAACCGGAGGAGCCGACCCCGAGCCGCCTCGAACAGGGGGCCGAACCAATGTTGCCTCGGCCAGTACGGAGCCACGAGAACCACGTCCGCTCGGTCCGCCAGGATCTTGGCGACCACCCGACCGAGGAGGGGAAATGGAGGGAACGCATATAGAAGGCCGTCGCTCCATCGGAACTGGAAGGCGTCGCCGAGAGAGCCCGGGCCCCGACCGGCTCTCGAGCAGTACCGACGGCACTTCGCGTTCTCCTCGGTGGCAAAGAGGTCGATCGTGGGCTCGCCCCATCGGTCCCGAATCAACCGGAACGCTTCCCTCGACAGGGACCACTCGTGGTGGCAGGAAGTGTCCCTGCTGAGGGCGTCCGCTGTGGTGTTGTCCTGGCCCGCCAGGTGTACGGCTATCGGGTGGACCCGGAGCGACACGCACCAGTCCCACAGTTGGAGCGCGATGGTCAGGAGCGTGGTCGAGTGGGTCCCCCCTTGTCTGTTGACGTAACAGACTGCCGTCGTGTTGTCCGTCAGAACCAGGACCGTGTGCCCAGCGACCAAGTTGCGAAACGCTCTCAGAGCTTTCCAGATAGCTAGAAGCTCGAGAGCGTTGATGTGGAGACCGGTCTCGTCGTCGGCCCAATGTCCTCGTACCCTGAGTCCACGGCAGTGCGCTCCCCAGCCGAACAGGGAGGCGTCGGTCGTTACCGTCAGTCGAGGAGTCGGCTCTCGGAACGGCATCCCGGAGAGCAGGTGACGGGAAGACAGCCACCAAAGCAGGGAGCGGCGCACGTGCAGAGGAGGTCGTAGATGACACCTCTGGTCATCCCGGAGCGGATTGAAGACCCGGACGAACCAGTGTTGGAGCGGGCGCGCGTGCAGCCGGGAGAGGTAGGTAACCGCTGTGGTGGAGGCCATGTACCCGAGGAGCTGCTGGATCCTCCTCGCCGACACCGTAGGCGCGTCGAAGGTGGTGGCTGCCGCCCGGCGAAGGGTACGTGCGCGCTCCAGCGGTAAGTAGGCCCTGGCAGACACCGAGTCCAGGGTCGCGCCGATGAAATCGAGCACCCTCGCCGGCTCGAGGTGCGACTTCTTCGGGTTGACCCGGAGACCAAGGCGAGTCAAAAGGGACAGTGCCCTGTGGATGTCCCTGTACAGTTTGTCTTTGCAGGACGCGACCAACAGCCAATCGTCGAGGTAAGGGTAAATGGAAACGCCCTTCGTCCGCAGGTGGGATACCACCGGGGCCATGCATTTGGTGAAGACCCTCGGGGCGGTAGACAGTCCGAAAGGCAGCACCCTGTATTGGTAACAGGTGCCGTCGATCGCGAACCGAAGGTACCGTCTGTGCTGCGGACGAATGGCGATGTGGAAGTACGCATCCCGAAGATCGATGGAAGCGAACCAGTCCCCTCGACGAAGGAAAGGCAGGATCGAAGGTAGAGTGACCATCTTGAACCGTCTGGGGCGGATGTACTCGTTCACCCCTCTGAGGTCCAAGATCGGTCGCAGGGTACCGTCCGACTTCGGTACCGTGAAGTACCGGGAGAAGAAGCCGGTGGTAGTGGCCGAGGGCGGTAACCTTTCGATCGCTCCCTTCTGCAAGAGAGACTGGATCTCTTCCAGCAAGGCCGGACTGGCGGGGGTGGAATAGTAGACGCCTCGCGGTGGAATACTTGCAAACTCGATGGCGTAACCAAGACGGACGATGGAGAGAACCCAAGAGTCCGAAGTGATGTAGCACCAGTCGGCGAAGTGTCTGGCCAGTCCGGGATGATCTTCTAGGGATGCGGGCAGGTGGAAGAGAGGCTGTTGACGCGACCTGCAAGTCCCATCAAAAACGGGACTTCGTCCCTGAGGACGACTTCCTCGAAGAGGGCTGGCGTCTCCGAGGAGGCCTCCTGGAAGAAGACGAAGCCGTCGGCCGCGACAGTCCCGAGCGCGGGGAGCGCGATGGGAGCGTGGAGGAGGAGGACCTGCGCCATGAAGGTCGGGAGCCAAAGGCGCGGCGTGACTGCGAAGGCTGATGGATCCCCATCTTCTTGGCCGTTAGGCGTGCCTTGACGATGTGGTCCATCGCCTCATCAGTAGTAGCACTAAACAGTCCGGTGCCATCTAATGGAAGGTCCTCGATGCGCCTTCTGGTGTCCTCCTGCAACCCGGATGATCGGAGCCACGCGTACCTCCGCAGTGAAACCGATCCCACTAGCACTCGTGCAGCCACCTCGACGGAGTGCCTAGAGGAAATGATCTGCTGGTTCGCGAGCGCTACCGCCTCGTTGAAGAAGTCGGTAGCGCCCGCTCGGTTTTCCTCCGGGAGACTCGCCAGAACCGGGTGGAACCTGTCCAGCAGGTTCCTCAGGTAGGCCGCGAGGCAGGCCTGAGTGTTCGAGACCCGTGCTATCAGTGAGGAGGCGGAGTAGAAACGCCGGCCAAACGTGTCGAGCCTCCGACCCTCTCTATCCGGCGGCGTGGTATGCGCCCTCGTTGCCCCCTTGGTCTGGGCAGACTCGACCACCACGGAGTTCAGCTGAGGATGACTGAAGAGGAACTCGGCGTCCTCCCTCTGGGTCCGGTAGAGGTGCTCAAGCCTGTGCGGAATAGGCTGAGCAGAGGCCGGTTGGGCCCACGGCTGCTTCAGGGCTTCCATCAAGGCCGGCAAGAATGGCAGGGGAGCCGTTGATGGAGCGCGGGTGTCGACGTATTGGAACACCGGATCCTGAACAGCCGGGGCCGGTTGCGCAATCTTCAGGCCCAAGGCTGCAGACATACGAAGGAGGATCGCCGAGAAACTCCGAACGTCCTCCGGGGCCGATTCCGGGGCAGGGTCTCCAAACGCCAAGGGGGGGGATTCGTGGGACGCTGGTGTTGACTCACTGGAGTCTGAGTCCGACTCGTAGGACTGAGAGGAGTCGGAGGACGGCTTGTCGGGCGACCCCTCCCGTGACGGTTGACGCGAGGACACGGCGAGGGTCACAGTCGGAGCGGCGACAGTGGGAGGCCTCACTGAAGGAGAAGCAGCTGTGACCGGTGCCTGAGGAACCCGGGCGGCCGGAGGTAGCGCAGGTCTCGGACGCTCAGCAGTCTGAGTCACAGTCACCGAAGCCGGGGGCGGCGGCGCCTGAGTGGCCTCCGACGACGGACGGGTCGCTGTGGAGGTAACCCGTGGCGGAGGTGAGACCGCACGGTAACGAGGCGAGCGGTCGCGCGAGCGTCGAGGAGCAGGTGACCTGGAGGTGGAACGCGGCGAGTCGTGGTACCGAGAGCGGTAGTCTCCGCGTGATGGAGAGCGGGACCGACGATACGGCGACCAGCGTCGTGCGTCAGGATGGTACCTGTCGCGGTACGCCGGGGAGTAGGATCGATAGGACCCCGGGTACTCCCTCCAGGTATGCTCTCTGCCGTATCTGGCCATGTAAGAGGCCGAAGAGTACGGAGAGTCCATCGGCGGTCTAGACCAGCCGGGGTGGGCCTCCCTCCGGTGCGGAGAGCGTTGCCGGATGCGCCGCTCCGGTGTCCGGGATTGACTCCGTCCGGAGGATCCACGCGGACGAGGTGAGGTCTGAGGTGAGGCGAGAGCATGCTCCGGGCGGGCCGCCATTTCAGGGCGTCCGGGCGGAGACACCGCTGCAGTCAAGAGAGGCGGGCCGGGGGGCGCCTCGAAGGCAGCGGACTCCTCCACGTCGGAGACCTCCAGGATCTCCTGGTGTTCCGAATCCTCCTCGGGTGCCTGCTGGGTCGGAGGAGGTGTGGGAGGAGCAGGTCTCTTTGATGGAGAGGCACGCTTTCCCTTCTCCTTCTTTCTCTTTTTCTTGTCCTTGTCCTTGTCCTTCCCCTTCTCCGGAAGAGCAGGCCTTTTTCGCTGGGCCAAGGTCAGCGGCCTCGTAGGTTTTGAAGCCGGCACCGAAGACTCCCCCGAGGTCGAAGCAGAAATCTTCGGTATCCTCGGCAGAGCAGCGATCGGGGTCCGTGGTGGCGGTACCGAGCCCGGTACCGCCGACGAGCTCGGGTCAGCAGCCGCCGACACCGACACGGGCGTGGTCGAAGAACGCCCCGATGCCGATGGTTTGGACATCGTAGCCACTGACGGTCGCGAAGGTCCTTCCTGAGCCTGCAGAGACTGCTCCCAGCAATGCGATTTCAGGCGAGCCAGACGATTTCTCAAAGTCTGGGAGGTGAATTCTCTACAGATTGGGCAGGCCCTACGACCACACACTCTGCACGGCTTAAACAGCGCCGACATAGAAGAAGGGAGAAGACGTCGGGGAAGGAGCGTGGAGAAGACAAGATGGCGGCGACGAAGAGAAACGACGAAGGAGACGAAGACGAAAGGGGGGAAAAAGAGAGGTGAAAATCCCGTAAACGGGAGCCGAAATCACCAAAAACCAAGTCCGCAATCCGAGGGGTAGTCCAAAATCCAATTCCGAGGTCAAAGCCAGTCAAACAAATACACGAAGAGAAAAGCCAAGCAAGAACCAAACTCAGAACCTCCATACGAGACGGCGGACGAGAAAGAACTGAGGAGAGACCGTTGCTCGGCGGGCTGAGCATGCTCAGTGCAGGCAGAGGGGGAGGGGTTCCCGCCAAGCTACTAAGCTCTAGAATTTTCCGAACGGTACCGCGCATGCGCGAAAGCTCCTAGTGTGTGAGGCACAGAGACCACGAAGAAGAACATGAATATCACCAGCTGAAAAATGAGGAGTAAAAGATGAGATTGCTTCTATTCGTTAGGTTCATGTTTGGGAACAGATGCTAATGTATATTCTGCATGGTTGCCCCTCTCTTCCTTCTTCTCTTACATACACAATCGAGAATTCTGAACCAAAGGAACAAGCACACCAACTTTTATCTGGGTCTCTTTCATTCCTCACGCTTAATTCCCATTTAATCAGTGGGAAACTGATGTTAAGAGACAGTGGCCAGACAGTGAGGCCTGTGCAAGCCTTGTTGATTTCAACTTGGGTCCCAATGTAACTTAGTTCCATACTAAAAAACTAACCTACATGCACGCATTACTAGCAAGTGCCAGTATCACCCCTAAGTAGATGTCAAACTCACTTCCCACATGGGTTTAATCCCTTCTTTGAAAAGATGAAAGTCGCTGTGGCCTGTCAGGTCCCCAGGACGGACCATGTGGCTGTAAAACCTCCAGAACTGTTCCACCTGCAACAAAACACACCATCACAAAGTCATACATCCCTCTCAGGAGGAAGCTTCTTTTCAGATTCTAGCTGCAGATGCCTATAAGATGGCTGGAAGGCATGACAGCAGCATCTCCTGTAAAATATTAAACATTCTTCAGTATTTCCCCCCAAAAACACCTAAAGCAGTGCTTCTGTTATCTCAAGCTATCTGATGTGGGGGTCCAGACCAGGATTTTTCCTCCAGTGTGCCACAGACCAGCAACTATATTTGTGCCCACTGACTTCAACTGTTTCTTTCTTTCCTGGGAGTTCTCAAGAACCAGCTGCAAGTGGCTCAGAGAGCAGCACCAGTCCACAGACCACCATTTTGAGTAGCACCGGCTCAAAAAAATCAAGGACTTTTATCTTGTTCTGACTTCTGCTCTCCTACAGGCCCACCTGAGCCACTGCCATTTTTTTTTAATACTAAGACAATTCTTTAGCTATAACAGCAGCCTCAAGTGGTTTGCTACGTGATCCCTGAAGTCTCCACCTCATAGGTTTCAAGGGTTGCCATAAACAAGAAATGACTTGAAGGCACACAACAAAATAGACAAGAAATCAAATAATCTAATTGCACTTTAAAGCATTCAACACGTTTCATCTGCATCAGCAGACAGGAACTCTGTGACACCCTCGCCAAACAGCAGATGCTGTCAGTCTTCATTCCCCAGCATTCCTCCCCATTAGCAATGCTGGCTGGGGCTGCTGGGAGCTGCAGTTCAACACCATTCTGGAGGGCTGCTACTTTTTGGGACCAAAATAATTTTCTCTATTTTACTAATGTGGATGGTGTCTTTTTATTGGGAGTCTTTGCCTGCTTCTCGAAACTGATAAAACTAAAGAAGTTCTTTTAAAATATGTTCAACTTGTAAGTATGTTTTAAATATATAGTACTTTTAATATGCCAAACATTATAATTTTATGCCAAATCAAGATCTCTACAATGCGTTTCATGTTCCTACAGCAACATCTTCCTGTAAAGGGTGCTAATACAGCATTTTTTCAATTTCCCCCCCAAAAAAGTTCTGTTCTGTTTTTGCTACTTGGAGCAGTGAATAAGTCAACAAATCCTACAAGTGCCACTAATTTCTTACTGGCCTTCACATGCCATCCTGCACCTCCATTGGCCAGGAGTAGACTGCCCTGGACTGCAGCTGGACTGGACTGCAGCTTCTACAATCATTTGCTACTAGCCATGCTGAGTTGGGCTGATGTGAATTTGAGGTTAGATAATCCAAAGGGGACAGGGTTTTGACTGCTGACATGGGCACTTCACGGTACCCAAGAAATTAAGGCGACAAATAATCCTGCAGAGCCATGAAGACTACTGTATTTATTACAAGCCAAACTTATATTGATAACAGACAACTTCATCCAATTTTGGTACTAAGAAACAATCACTGCTAGTATCTTCTACAGTTAATTGCCCTCTGTCTACAGTCCCCACTCCAACCATGCAAACTATATTTGATGTTGCTGTAACATGCCTTCAAGTCAGCTATGACTTAACGGTG
Source organism: Cyclura pinguis (assembly GCA_030412105.1). Taxonomy (NCBI): domain Eukaryota; kingdom Metazoa; phylum Chordata; class Lepidosauria; order Squamata; family Iguanidae; genus Cyclura; species Cyclura pinguis. The sequence continues at coordinate 7,602,246 of CM059601.1, forward strand.
ACCCTGTCCTAGGATTTTCTCGACAAGATTTATTTCAGAGGAGGTTTGCCACTGACCTCCTCTGAGGCTGAGAGAGTGTGAAGTGCCCCAGGTAAGTTTCCATGAAGATTTGAAACTGGATCTCTCAAGAGTCCTAGTCCAACACTCAAACCACTACGCTATGCTGGCTCAGTGTACTGTTGTACATCTCAAATTCTGGATCACAGTATATGTGTCCAAAGAAACAGACAGGTTAGTCTTTAAGGTGTCAGAGAACTTTTTTGCAATTGAATAATATGGCTGCTACCTCCCTCAGGTTTTTTGCCCCCCCCCCCCAATTAAAGATGTAAGTAGATGAAAATTCTGCCATTCTGATATACAACCACTGCTTTGCATCTCAGACGCTCAAAGGCTTAAGCTGTAGCAATTGCTTCTACTGGAAAGGCAATCACTCATCTCCCTTCAAATTTATACCTACAAGCTTTCTGCAGTGCTGTGTATAGAGCGTGCATTATTTGACTTTTAGGAATTAGATGAAGAATTGTTTGGGTTAGGCGCATTAAGCAATGAAATGTTTTGTCCTTGGAGTTCAATACATCTCATAATTGTACACTGCTAGTTCTAAGTGGGGTCAGCTCTGGTTAAGTACGTGAATGGGAGACTGTCAATGAACAGCAGGTCCTGTAGGCTGTATTCCACAGGAAGGAACTGGCAAGATCACCTCTGAGCGCTCCTTAAGAAAACCCTAGGATTGTATGGGGTCGCCATAAGTCAACATCCCACTTGAAGGCACATACACACAGTTCTGGAGTGCACTGCTGCCCTCTAGGGGCTTGAAGGCAAACAACTGCAGATTTGCAGCAAGTGCGCAACAGAACGTTCAAGGGATCTTAATCCAATATATAGCATGCTCCAAAAAAAAGAGCCTCATTGAGCTCAGTGAGGTTTACATCCTGCTAGAGGTGGACTGGATTAATGCTGAAGTCAGAGGCTGAATGCAAAGGTCACAAAACAACAGATACAAAGCCCAACTCACAGAAAAGGAGTGTGACTTCTGCAAGGTCACACAGAGGGCTAAACACAAGATTCATACACCAGTCTCCTTGAATCCTAGTCCAACATTCAAACTACTATATCACACTGGCTCTCTCTACCTGTTTGTGTGTGTGTGTACATGCCTTCAAGTTGCCTGTTGACTCACGGCAACCCCAAGGGTTTTCTTAGGCAAGGAATACTCCGGAGATGATTTTGTCAGTTCCTTCTTCTCAAATATAGCCTACAGCACCTGGTATTTGTTGGCAGTCTCCCATCCAAGTATGAACCAGGGTTGACTCTGATGAACTTCAAGATTAGCCAGGATCTGGTGCCTCTAGGGTATTTAGGCCTCCTGTTGTATAAACTAATAGAAAAACCAGGTGCTTAGTGATGATGGTTATGTAGCCAAACAAGGCTACTGAGAAACAAACCATCAGCAAGCATAGAGGGTTCCAAAATCTGAAAAAGTAGAAAGCATTGTATCTTTAGTGTTGCCCTGCCCTTAACAGACACTTGTCCATCCTGTCAAAACAGTCTAATAAAGACTGAGTTGGTCCCTAGACAACAGAAGGTTGGAAGGAATAGAATGGAGCATCTTGAGAGAACGGTGTCTGGAACACACTGAACGCTTCACACTGCCAATGTTTTATTGGAGGTCACCCCAAGCGACTTCCAGTACCCATATGCTGCAGTGATTCCAACAGCTAATTGTTTTTACTTTACATCCTTAGTTCAGCTGTTAGAAAAGAACTGAAGTGCTCCATTTGGATGAATAAACAAGAAAAACAAAGATGAAAGCTGGAGTGGGTGCTGGGACACAAAGGGAGCTATTACTGAATTCTCTTCCTTCCATAGCTTCCTGGGCTATGCTGCAATTTAAACACCTGTGCTGCCAGCTGAGTTTCAGTATACCAAACCTGTTCTGCAAGTGCTTTTTTTTCCTCCCACTCAACAAATGCCAAGATTTCCAACCAGACATTCCCAGGGCAATTTCCAAGTACATACAAGGAATGACTAGTGAGCCAAGTCAATTAAGCCTTTCACACAAAACAGTTCTGGAGGAGGGATTCCTATTCTCATTATTCCTGACACAGGTTATGCTATGGGGCTGATGGGAGCTCAACTCCATCTAGCAAGCCACAGGGTCTTCACCCTTGCTGTAGAGGAGAGGCAGGCTTTTAAAAAGCTCTGCTCTCTTCCAAAGGTGGGAGGACAGGCATTTATTTAGATTTACACAGAGAATGTTTGGGTGTGTGTGCTAGAGCAATTTTTGGAAGTCTGAGTGTTGCAGATATGATAGGGTTGGTGGAAAAGGGAGAGTGGATCTTAAGAGCAGCCCTGCTGGGTCAGATCAAGAAAGCAACTGAGTCCAGCATTCAGTTTTCTACAGTGTGGAGACAAATGTTGAGTCTTGGGTCTTTGAGATATGTTAGAAGGGCATGAGCATTGAGTCTTGAGTCTTTGAGACATATAATGAAGGTTGAGTGTTGGGTTCTTCAGACATGTAGTGGGGGCATCAGTGCTGAGTATAAGGTCTTTGAGACATGTAAAAAGGAGATGAAGGCAAAGATCTCTTTGCCTTTCAACCTCGACTGGCACTTGGATATACAGGATTGTTTTTTTTGTTTTTGTTTTAGCTGTCATGGCTGATAATTAGTGAGAGCAATCCATGAAAGGACTGACTCTAATGGGCGAGATCACATTCTGTGGCAGGACATTCCATAAATGAGTTGCACGCTGTGCTACTCCCACACAATTTCATTGGGTGACCCTGATTTCTGAAAAGATGACGGGAAGAAAAAAATGTTTTTTCTTCATCCACTACCTCCAAATTGTTTGTAAGATTTTACGAGATGCAGATGTCCACCTCATAAGCGGCAAAGGAAAGAGCCACCATCACAGGTGCAGTTGGTGGGGATGCAAGAAGGGGCCTTTTCAGTGGCTGCCCCTTGGCTCTCGAACTCCTCCTCCTGGGGAGGACAAAGAATCTGGAAGAGATGGAAGAGACCACAATGGCCATCAAGTCCAACCCCCTGCCATGTAGGAACACACGCTCAAAACACCCCCAGCAAATGGCCATTCGGCCTCTGTTTAAAAACCTCCAAAGGAGGAGACTCCACCACACTCTGAGGCAGGTCTCCTCCTGGTTGTCCACGTGTGGCCAGGCAAAGACCTTTCCATCAAAATAGAACATTTTTAAAAGAATGAACTAAGGGTTTTGTACTGTTTTAGACTGAACTGCTTTAATTGCTCTTCATCTTTTACTAGTATTTTATCGTTTTAAGTGTAGCTTTAACTCATATGAATATTTTTAATAATTTAATCCCATTTTAATGTTCACTTCTTTGTATGTTTTCAGTTGTATTGTGCTTTTAAAGTGTAAACTGCCTGAGTCCCAATTTTGGTAAGAAGGCTGGATTATATCCTTCTCCTCTTAGACATTTTTATTTAAAAAACCCTAGATATGGGAGGAAATGAAACTAGCATTTATCCATTCCTATATTCCCACATCTTTCTGTGTGTGGATAACACACATGCACACACTAAATAAAGCTGGGTTGAATCCAGTTAAAACAGCAACACAAAGGAAATGCACTCACGGAGGCGAAGGTGCCAATTTGTTTGATGTTCTGTTCGTAACTCTGAGAGCTGGTGGGCCTCCCGGGTGTCCGTCTGGAGTACCAGAAGGTGTAATTATACTGCAGGGGGTGTTCAGCTGGCCCTGGAACCACGGCCTGTGGGTGGAATTGAAAAACTCATTTATTTTTATGCATGTTGATGAAGAGAAAGCTGAAAAGAGATGTTTGGAGCATTAGAAGCCTGTCTGCTCCTGCCACCACAGAGCGTGAAAGAATAGTTTAGCCTCATTTTCTTTGTGAATTTCCATCTCTGCTAATAGCCTGAAACGGACCATTAGTCCACCCGAAATCGACTAAACTTCAAGTAGGAGATTAGCAACCCTCTGCATGCTTGAGTTTTTCCAAGTTGGCAGAAGAAGGACCTGACAAAGAACCCTTTACGTTTCTTAAAACCAACTAATCAGACAACTCCAGTTCATGAACTCTGGGTACCTGCCTCTTTATGTCTCCAAAGAAAAGAAGCAAAACAGAAAAAGCCCATTTGACATGATAACGGATTTCCTCTCATTCAGGGAAAATGGATGGAATGAAAGTGATCTGAAGAAATCCACCCCAGATTTCCAAATCAACCAATTGGAACCAAATGACTTCAATTTTTACAAACTAACTAGCATGTTTATTTTTAGCATTGCTAGGTCAAAACACTGGCAATCCCAATTAACAAAACACAAATCAAGAGAGTCTGTTTTTTTCCCCTCTCTTTTTTTCCTAAAATAGTAGCAGGCAATGATTCCAAGGGGTGAAGTGCCCCAATAATGGAAGCATCCATCCTGCCACTGTCACAAATTTTTAAAACAGGTGGTGCTACCACGGTATGAAGTCATCAGTTCTCTCCAGTATTTGCAAACTACCCATGGCATGGTAGGAGGGGAGCAACCAGACTGAGAAGTAAATGAACACAAGTAGAATCAGGCAGGGGTCAGTTCAAGCCCACCTCTAGCATACAGACGAGAATGGGAACAGGTCGTTCGTCTCCTGCCTGAAATGTCATAAATGTTGAACTGTAAGCCCCTTGGGGCAAGCTTCTGTCACAGTTGTATTTTGTGCATTCTGACAGTGCTGTATGCATACACACAAAACTTACAGTAAGTTACAGGTCATTTTCAAAACCTTAACAATGCTAACATTCAGTTTATTGAGTGCAATAAAAACGTCCATCATTGTAGCAGGTAGCATGAGCATGTAGAAAGAGAGTTTGTGGTATAGTGGTTTCAGTGTTCAACTAGGATACTGGGAGACCATGCTTTGAATTCTCCTTCAGCCATGGAAACCCACTAGGTGATCTTCAATAAGTCATATACTCTCAGTCTCAGAGGAAGCCCAGGGCAAACCCCTTCTGAACAAATTCTGCAAGAAAATCCTGTGATAAGGTTTGTCTTAGGACTGGCATAAGTCAGAAATGATATGGTTGCCTATCAGTGATGCTCATGATGATGACTGTCATCATCAGAGACGATGGGCAGGGTTGCCAACATGCCAGCTTCCTCATGTGCAGAAGTTAAGTTTTCCCCATGGGGACAATTACAGCTATTGGCATGTAGGAGAATGTAGAGAAGTGTTTGCAGAAAAAATGGTTCTGGTTCAGGGCCTCTAAAAATCACTACTGTCCAGATTTTGTTTCCTGAGGTCCATTCACACTACAGAATTACAGCACTATTATTCCACTTTAACTTTTAATGGTTCCATCTTATGGAACCACGGGATTTGCAGTTTAGGGAGGGGAACTTAAGAATTCTCAGCCAGAGCACCCAGTACCTCTGGCTATCAATCCCAGGACACCATAGGACAGAATCATGTCAGTTAAAGTGGAATAATAGTGCTATAATTCTTTAATGGGAATAGTCCCTAGGAACTGGCCTTCATAGGACAGGTTTTCATGTAACTCTTCAACCCTTCCTGTAAACTGTGCTAATAAAGCACTGAAATTGCATATTACTTGCATAACTGATTTTGCTTTCAGAATCAACACACTGGGAGAGTTTGCACTCTTTTCTTTAACAAGGAGACAAATGGAAGAATGGGCCTCAACAGGAGTTATTCACAGGTATCTTCTTGGCTCTGGAGCTGCAGGCTAAAATCCCTCTGTCACAATTCTCCACTAGACACTTCAGTCTAGCGAAGAGACAACGACATACCTTCCTCTTGATGCTACTTTGGGGTTTGTCTCTATCGTTTTTTTCCTTCTCACCATCTTTCTGTGTGCTGTTCTCTTCATTCTGGTCATGATCTCCACTGTCATCATCCTTCAAACTAGCAAAGAAAGCAAGAAAGGAATCGGTTTGAAAGTATGCAAGGATAACCATGTTCACCGTAAACCAAGATCAAAAAGAGTAAAATTAAACACATGGTGGTGGCAACTGGTTCAAATACAATAATTAAAGAAAAAATTAAAAATTAAAAAAATCACACAGGAAAAAAAAATCAAGCAGACTATTTGGGTAGAGGAGAGATTTTTAAAAGAAGCTGACATTTCACATCAATATGTATACAATTCAGTATCAGGTTGAATTTAATTGACCTTTGAATTTTACACAGATGCCCTAAATTAAAAATTACCAAAAGCAAACAATAAAGTCATAGGTTTACCAAAGCTAATTGAGCCATCTTCAACCACTGCTAAAGAAAAAAGTATTTTTTCCTTATCTTTTTTTTTAAAAAAATCTACAAACAAATTGACCATTTCTTATTACTTCCCACTTACCCTTTGTTGGAGTTACAATGTAAGTTAACATAATTTATTTTACATTAAAATTTATTTCTATGTTACAGTTCTTTCTGTGTCTTTCTCCCTCAATTCTTTCATAATTTTGGTATGTTCAATGATTTTTTTCAAGTATTTTAGTACAGTTTGAGCTTTTATGCTAGTATCTATCTGATTGATTACATTACAATATGTACAATAATAAACATACAATGCATACAATAAATAATATGTATTTTATTTTCAAATTAAAAAAAACTGACAACCCTGCCCTTTGGATATCATGCCATTATATCACAACAGGAAGCTGAACAGACCTGAATTTCCTGTTCCTTGTCCTTCTTTGTTTAGTCCAAACTTTGGTGTTCCAGATGTTTTGGATTACAGCTCCCAGAATTCCTGACAGCTGGCCAATCTGGTGGGGGCTTCTGGGAGTTGAAATCCAAAAACCTGGAAAACCAAAGTTATTATACTGGCTCAGCGTAATAATATAATTTTTTTTCTGTATCACTATCCTGTTTTAAGAGCATATGGTAGAGCTTCCCAAACTTTTCATGTTGCTGTCACATTTCTTTAGACATCCATCATTTCGCGACACAGTAATTCAGTTTTACTAGCAAACCACAGGTTAAACTAACCTCTTATAAGAGATACAGACACGTACATAAATTATAATAACAAAATGTACGGGGACACAACATATCTCATGAAAACCTTTCATATATTTTTTAAAATATATGATTTATAACTAATAACATACATTTCCACGATTGTAGGTGACACACCTACACACTTCAGGCGACACACTAACGTGTCACGGCACACCATTTGGAAAGCCCTGGTGTATGGGTTTTACTGCAGGGAAAACGTTCACAAACTCAGCTTCAGAAGCATGAAGAACAGGAGTATGCAGAGCGGATCAAATAAATGCACTGGCTCACAGATTTCGAATGCAGTCTTTAATAACACCTAGTCACTCATCCCTGCTTTATGAGATGCTGTTGTTACTTGTGTAGGTAGTAAATCTGAGAAGATTTACTACAGCAAAGGTTCTATGTGGAATCAATTCCAAAGGACTTTTAACAACCTGACTGGATAGGATCTGAAAGCTCGACATCACTGGATGGCTCCAGATGTGTCTAATAGTAAAACGTACACATTTCAAATGTGTGTATAAATACAGCATAAACACACTTAAGTCAAAGGGAGAAAGGTACGCAAGTAATGTGTGCAATTTGACATGCACACAAGACCAGACTTTAAAAAAAAACAACAACTAAAGAGACTATTCATCTTGTAAAACACACACGCATGCATGCACACACACACAAACCAAGGCATGAACTGGGTGTGGGTAAAAGAAGTCTATAGACGCGGACATAAAAGATTTGAACATCTCTATGCTACATAATGTTGCTTTCTGGTAGCCTCTTGATTTTCTGCAAGACATCACTCACAAAAACACACAATATATATCTCAGAAATCTGCTATATTCGTACTAACAGCCTTACGTTTCACTCATTGCTCTCTTTCCCCACAGTAAGGCTTGTATGAAACATTTTTGAAACTCTAATTTTCTAATGCTGCCTTATAAAAAGAGAGCATTGTTACCTGTAGATGAGTAGTCAGTGTGATTACTAGCTTACATGGTCAAAATATTCAGCTGCGCTATTAAAACCCTGAGCTGGCAAAAAAACCTCAAAAACCCTCCAGTGCTGCTCAGCATTTGCACCTGTTGTACCACACCCTTAGATTTCCACAGCAGTCCCTTACTGAAAGTAATGAGAACCTGTGGAAAGATGTCTTCACCTTATCTTTCCAAAACTAAAATGAGATTCAAGAGCTCATTTCTGTTAAGAGTTTATACTTTTCCTCTAATTCCATACCTACAGTCCTTGCATTTAAAGTTAGCCCAGCTAGTCTACCTGATTATGGCCATTTCTGTACTGCATTCTTATAGCACAATTATTCCGCTTTCAACATCTTATGGAATCCTGGGGTTTGCAGTTTAGGGAGGAGCCGACTGGCCTCTCCCTAAACTGCAAACCCCAGGATTCCATCAGATGTTGAAAATGGAATAATCGCGCTATAAGAGTGCAGTGTGGAAATGGCCTTTGTCTTGTTCTCTTTCAATTTTGCTGTCCTCAGTTTCTTGAAGATAATTTCCTTTCTTAACAACTTTACTTTTCTGCTGATTTTTTTATGTCCATGGCTTCCTCCTTGCACATGTACATGAATGTCTTTCTACTGCTTCTATGGGGTATTCAGCTTATCTCTTAATTCTCAGACTCAGCTTTAACCATTTGTTACACATGTATAATAAAATGCTCAAAATGGTATTTTCTTACTTGCAATAAGAAGTATAAATACATGAAATATTACCACTCTGTTTGCTCACATTTGTCCCTCGTTATTTTCACCTTCTCCTTTGTGGGTTCCAAACTTAACCTCCGTGGGACTATAGAGAAAACCTAAAATACCATACACATTTATGGTAATGCACAGTGGGCCCTCACAATCTGCTAGGTTTTGGTTCCAGGACATCACCACTCTGCGGATACCAAAATTCGTCGATGCTGCAGTCCCATTATGTACAACGGTATATTACAATGGCATCCCTTATGTAAAATGGCAAAATCAACATTTAAAAAAAATATTTTCAAGTTGTGGTACAATATCAATGGATATGGAGGGCCAACTGTATAAATAAATTAAATATCCCTCCTTTGCCATAAACAAGCCTCTAGTTTAACATTCATACAGCTAAAGCACTTTTCAAAATGTTTTTGTGCACAACTGTGTTTGAAAGCCAGTGTGGTGAAGTGGTTGGAACTTGGGGCTACAACTCTGGAGAACAGGGTTTGACCCCCCACCTGGTCATGGAAACCCAGTGAGTGACCTCGGGCGCATTACACGCTCCCAGCCCCCTACGATGGGTTCACATTAGGCTCACCGTAAGTCAGAAGCACAGGTGCACACACCACCACCAACAACAGCAGCGTTTGGGCCAATACACATTCATGTTTTTGTATACCATTTCCACACACCTTCTCCCTTCCATGTTACCCCTCCCTAATCGTTGCTTGCTTCTTCTATACAGCACTTTGCACATGATGAATAATAGTCAAATCAAAGTACAGGAAGCCTCCCACTTTTTGATGCCCAGTTATCCGACAACTTGCTCTTTTTGACACTTCCAAATTAAGGACAAGTCCCATTAATTCAACAGGGGTTCTGCTCTTTCATCAGTTCTTGCTTGTAGAGGCTCACTTCAAACCACCCACACGCATGCGCTGTAGAAGGTGCTAAGCCAACTGAGAGACTTTGCAAGCAGCATGCATGCAGTCAGTCCCGTAAGCCTCCCTAAGTCCTTCACACTCCCTACAGTATCAGTCCACGGCTTCTGCTTTTCAACCCGTTCCACTTTCTGACAATGCTGGGATCCTTAATCTGACAGATAAATGGGGGAGTCCTGTACCATTCGCAAACAGGCAGAATAAAGGACACTGGTTAGCTATGGGTATATTTCAGCTCAAAGGTGACAGGAGGGGGTCTGAATACATTATACGTTATGCATGTATTATTTTCCCCTCAGTTGTCCTCCTTCTGTGGAACCACTTCTGCTGAAGCAGGTGCACAGCAGGCAGAAACTACAGAGATGCAGTGAAAACACTCTCCCAGCTGATTTTTTCCCTGTTGCACAACTGTTGTTTTACTTATTTAATTTATATCCCACCTTTCTCCTAATCTAGGACCCAAGACAGCTTACAGGGTAGGAAGGAGCAAAATACAATTAAACTACGTGTAGCAGAAAGCCTTAAAAACCATTACATAAACAATCCCACTAACTTTAAAAAAAAAAAAAACTAAAAAAAAATTAAAACATGTTTCAGACAGAATAAAAATCCTTCTGATGAATGAAGTGAAATACAAAGGCCTATCTACATGAAACGGTCTTTGCCAGCGAGTAGAAAAAGAGCAGAGATGGGGTTGAATTTCCCCGAGAGGAAAATCCACAGTCTGGGTCCAGCTATTGCTGGGCAATGAAAATGAAATGTCCAATGAAAAAGTACAAACACCTGTGAATAAAAGAATGTGAAAGGGTGCTAAGAGAAACCAGTGGCTAGTCCCTCACCACTAGGAATCACCTTTTGTCAGTTTGCCATGTGCTTTGCCAGAAAAAAACAAAGAACTTACAGCTTGGAAAAGTTTTTTTTTTTCTAAGCTCTGATATGGTACTGTTAACTGCTGTCAAGTCAGCCTCAACTTATGGTGACCTGACAGATGACAGACCTCCAACTCACTCAGTCGTCGCCCTGCTCAGGACTTGCAGATTCAGGGACATGACTTCCCTGATTGAGTTTATCCATCGCAAATACAGTCTTCCACTTTTTGTAATGCTTTCTACCTTAATCAAGCATTACTGTCTTTTCTAGTGAGTCAGGTCTTTTCACGATATGGCCAAAGTATGACAGTCTTAGTTTAGACATCTTGGTTTCTAGCAACACTTTAGGCTTGATTTATTCTCAGACCCATTCATTATGGTACTGATACGGTTGAGTGGAATCTTAGTTTCCAGCCCTGTGTTTTGCATACTACACATATTACACATGCATGATTAGATATTGGTACAGTGAGAAAACGCAAAAGATGATCTCTACTCAACTGTATAGAGAAAGGAATTTTGACAGATGCAATTTGTTACCCCTACATGAGAAAATGCACTTGTCAAAATTTCCACTTTTTATATTAAAATATGATATATAAAAATGTTTTTTTAGACAACTATTCTTTATACGTGTATCTTTTACTCCAGACAGACTCACCTGCTCTTCACACCCCCACAAAATCTTTTGGCAATTTGCATCCTGTAGATCTAACAACTTCTAAAGAAGTAGTTGTATCAATTCAGCACAAGCAAAACATAAGAACACTGGAAGATGTGTTATACCAGGATAGATTATTTGGCTCAGTATTCACTGCTCTGACTGTCAACAGTGTACAGACAGAAAAAGGTCTTTCCTGTTATTCGATACCTAATCCTTAAAAAGAACAAACAACCTGGAAATAATAGAAGCTGACCTTGGTACCTTCTGCCAACTACTGAGCTACAATTTCTTTCCATATAGAACAGGGTATAATTGAATCTTAAGACTAAAAGACTGGCATACCTGTCATAGCGTAGCATTAAATTTTTCAAACACAGAATAAAGTCGGGATTAGAACAAATCTATCATTTATTAAGCGGGGGCAAGACTCTGGCATGTTCCCTACAAGCCTATAATTTGCAAGTACTTTGGAATATCAGCTGCCACCCAAACCTATCTTCTCTCCACTAACGGACACCATTTGTAAGGAGACCCTGTGGTTCAATGATGGAGCATGTGAGCGGCATGCAGAAGGTCCAGGATTCTCAACATCACCAGGGAGGGTTGAGAAAGAACCCTCCATGAAAACCGAGACACTTTTCAAATACCTCTTTGTACCTCTTTGATGACATTTTAACCGCCGTAATTCCATCCTACGGAATGCTGAGACAGGCCCTTTCATCAAATATTTAGAATTTTCTGCAAAAAAATGGCTAGTGCCCCCACCAAACCACATATCCCAGAATTCCACAGCATGCAGCTATGGCCATTCAAGCATTATCAAAGAACTGCAGTTGTGCAGTGGGACCCCCCCCTCACCAAGTGTGGGCCAGATTTCCCAACCCAGTATGTGCCATAATGGTTTGGTCTGCATCTCCCATAATCTCCAGCCTACAGGGCCATGGCGGCTTGGGGACGATGGGACCTGTAGTCACACTCGGAGGGTTTGCTGGTATATGCAATACAGAGTGGTGGAGCGGCTTGGCGCCCACCCTGACGCTCTACTCTACTTTTTTTGTAGCTTGTAGCTTGACGCAGGCTCAGCGTGGCTTAGTGGGCTGAGCGTCGGACTACAACCCTGGGTTTGATTTCCTGCTCGGCCACATGCGCTGGGCACATCACACCCTCTCAGCCCCACGCTCTATTGCCTACACCTCCGAATGGGACTGCAGTTCCTATCATCCCCAAGCCACAACAGCCCCCGCGGGCTGAAAATTATGGGAGATGTAGACCAACCCATTACGGCACATAACGATTTGGGGAAAGCTGCCCCGCACTTGACCGGCATCACACACTCTCAGCCCCACACAGCGTGAGGGCATCACACACTCTCAGCCCCACACAGAAAACCCATGACAGGGTCGCCGTAAGTCCGAAGGCACACAGCAACAAGAACTACTGAGCTTCACGTGCAAGGGAACGACCGGGGAGAAGCGGCAGGCGACTGCCAAGGGGGCCCCTGTTCCCGCCAGGATCCCCTGCAGGTGCAATTTCGGCAGGCGCAGCTCCTCTCTTCCCCGGCTCCACGCATGCGCCGGGGCCCCCTCCTTCCAAGCCACCCTTAAAGGGCCGAGGGATCCACCTCCCTAAATCTCGGCGCTCCCGACGACGGTTGAGGGAGGAACTCGGGGCAGACGGCCCAGGAGGGGCCGCCGAGCCGCTTTCGGCGAGGACCCCGCCCCGTCCCCCGTCAAGAAGGCCGCCGCGCCCCCCGACTCACGCGTCGAATTTGTTGTTCATCCTCTCCGGTCGCTCGCCCGCCGCCGCTTTGCCTCCCCGTCGGTCCCTGCCCCGCTACTTCCGCTCCTTCCCTTCCATACGCTCGCCTCCTCCGCTTCCAGACGCCCCCTCTCACGCCAACCTTTCCTCACTTCCGTCGAGGAGGAACCATTCTTCTCGGTAGCTGTTTCCAACCGGCCGAGGGACTAAAATTCGACCACGTGACAGAGCGCCGTCCTCTGTTACAGGGCGGTTGAGCGCCGGCGGCCGTTCTTGTCGCGAGCTATCCATCGTTACGCACGGGTGACGTTCTATCCGGTCTCTTCTCTGTGGTAAAAATTGAGCGTATAAGCGGACTGCAGAGATAGAAAGAAGAGAAACGTCTTCATTTCCTGGATAGCGTGTTTCTTGCTTCGCATTGGGACATTATTTCTTAAAACTCAGTCTATTTTCAATTATGATATTTTAATTATGATATATTTGTATTTGAATGGTTTTAGATTTTTAGTATATTTTAGTGTATTTTAAATGTAATGTGTTTTTAATTCTTTTTAAATCTCTGTTGTACCCCGCCTCATGCCTTGAGGAGAGGTGAGTAACAAATTATTATTAATAATAATAATAATAATAATAATAATAATAATAATAATAATAATAATAATAATAATAAAAACTCTTCAGGAGAAGGTGTAAAATATGTCAATAGAAATCAGGGCAGGAATTCAAGATTTTCAGAAGACGTCAGCATGTCTCCCCATCCCCCAAAAGGCAGCAAGGAAAGGAGGAGCTGATGTGCTAACTTGCTGTTATTTTCATTTTTTTTTTTTAATAAAGCATTTTTAAAGGGTACAGCATGGATTGGCTGAGGGACTGCGCAGCAGGGAAGGAGTAGGTGCCAACGGTCCTGCAATGGTTTCAGCGGTATTTGAAGACTGGGGCCATTTCCGCACTGTGCTGTAATAGTGCTATTATTCCGCTTTCAACCTCCTTTGGTATCCTGAGGTTTGCAGTTTAGGGAGGGGAATTCTCAACGGGGGAGCTCTTGGGCCTCAGAAAACTACAAACCCCAGAATTCCATAGGAATTTGAAAAGGGAGTAATAGCGCCAGAACAGTGTGGTGTGGAAATGGCCTGGGAGTCAGGCTGAGAGTGCACAACAACCCTGCAATGCAGACTGGTTGTAACTTTATTTCACATGGGGAGACAGCTCTAGGTAAGACCATAGTTTGCAATCACCCTGCAGGGTTATCTGCTCTTGGCTGAAGGAGTAATAGTAGTAAAATAAATCTACTAATATATAAAAAGTCAAAGTTTGTTTGTTTGTCTGTGTCAGGCAGGCGAAGACCTCGTGTGATTGGCTGTGTGAGGCAAAGACTTCATATGATTGCCTGCCTGTGAAGAGTCAGTGGAATCCTGGGGTTTGCAGTTTTGGGAGGGGCGTTTAGAATTCTCAGCCACAGAGCTCTTGGGCCTGTCTTGAACGGGCTGGTTGCTGTGGAGACAAGGCCTAGCATCAAGGAGGAGGGCAGCGCGTTCCCGCAGGAATCCAGCCTCTGCATGTTAATAACTCTGGATGCAGATTGGATTGGAGAATGTGGGGAAAAGTTACAGGTACTAGACAAGACAATTTGGGGAATTAGAGACACAGGATCACACATCTTTGTAACAAGTATTACCTATGATAAAATAAAATCCCAGCCAACGCTGGGTATATATGCTAACAAATAAAATTTAAAAAATCTCCCCTCTTAAGCTCTGACTTGCGAAATGCACAAAGTGCTTTGGGAAGCAGGAATGACCAGCTGCTGATGTCACTGCCAGACAAAGGCATGTGCTGTCTGCTGTACCACGCCTGAAAGGATCATTTTAAATAAGTGTATATTGATTCACTATCTTTGCTGTTATTTCATTTTGTTAATTGCACTGGAAATTGAGTCCTTAATGTATGTGTGTTTTTCTCATTCCAAAACAGCTTTAAAGAAATAGAGGACTGTTTGATACCTTTTGTTCCTTCCTCATCCCTTTAAACTGTGATGATTTGGCAGGAACACTCCTGGCCAATCCTCTGTGGTCCCACTTTTAGGCCATTTCCACACTAGTCTGTTATAGTGCTATTGTTCCGCTTTCAACCTCCTATGGAATCCTGGGGTTTGCAGTTCAGGGAGAGGCCTTTGAGGCCCCTCGCTAAACTGCAAACCCCAGGAGTCCATAGGATGTTGAAAGTGGAACAATAGCACTATAACAGGCTAGTGTGGAAATGGCCTTAGAACTGCCTGTAAAATGTCCCAGTTTCTTAATCCCACCCTCACCCTTTCCTCTTTTATCCTCAGCTTCTTTCAGCTGCTGCAAACTGAGTTCAAAATGCAAAAGTAATTTGTCCTCCGTTAAATCAGTGAAGGCAGGGGAGAGGAGGAGAAGTCTTTCCTTTCCCAGTTGACTCAGGGAGAAACAAAGGTAGCTCCCTAGGTTCAGTGATTGGGAGCTGCTGTTTTTTTTTTAGTATTTGAACTGCGGGGATTAGATACGCAACTGTACAGGTACCTTTCCATCCCCTGGGCAGTGCTTTATAGGCTGCTTTAGCACAGACTATGAGATGAGTTAATATATAGTGGCCCCTCCACTTTTGTGAGGGTTTGGGGCTCAGAACCCTCATGAAAGTGGAAAAACCGTGAATAGCTCCCCCTCGCAATCCTGTTGCATGCTGGGGCCAGAGGCAAGGGCATGGGAGGGGGAGCTCCAGAGGGGAGAAAGAAGGTGTGCACGTGCGTCCTCCCATTCCCTTGCCTTTTGCCTTGGTGTGCATTCTCAACACCAGGGCCAGAGGCAAGAGAACGGAAGGCCGGAGCTCCGGAAGGGTGCTCGCGCCCCCCCTTCCCTTGCCTTTTGCCTGGGCATGCTGTCCTTCCTTCTTTGCACCCAGCAAAACACGAGGGAATGGAAGGAGGAGAATGGCGAGGAGGCATTCGCGTGCCTCACAAATAATCAAATTTGCTAAGGTGAAACCCACAAATGTGGACTGTTCACTCTGGCATGGTCTCTGTTGTTTTCTGACCCCATGCCCGTGGCTTGGTAATAAAACCAGGGACACCTCTGCTAGTGTCTCATCTGGCTCCACCCTGAGTGTTATGTGCTATGTAGTTTTAGCTACACGTGATCTAGGAATGTATGGCATGCAACACACTTAGGGTAATAGTATGATTACTTTTAAAATGTATGTCATCCATGTTGTTCCGCACCTGCCCATCTTTCAATACCAGGTCTATAGATTGGCTTGGGAAATCTCGGTCCTCCTGTTTCCACGCCACCTCCGTGAAATTTATCCTTGCAATGAAGAGTTTTGTAGGATTGTATGGGTACTGATGGTGTGCATGTAGGTGGGGAACACATTGCAGTTCTTTCTTAACCATTTGCCATGATCATCAATAACAAACCGTGCAGCGTGAGCACATTCTGAGGGTGACAAATCACCCAAATATTCTTGAGTGGCAGCGTCATTTGCAAAACATAAAGGGTGTGCAACATGTGTGGATATCTCTGGCTTATATTTAGGGAGGCCCAAACTGTACCATCTCATTTTCCAAAGCTGTTGCCAGCTTGAGACATACCTGATCACCTGATACCGTTTATCATTTATCACTTCAAATCTCTTGACCTCCTTTTGGTATTCCCGCTGGTGTTCTATAGGAACCCATTCAGTCCCCAGGTGTAGGTGTGACCTCTCACCCTCCATGACAATGGGACTGGAACTGAGGCTAGGGTATGTCAGCGCTTAAGTTTCTACGGTGCTCACAGACCTAACATTCTGTCAGGCTTGCTGCCTTGACTATCTGCTGAACAGTGTAAGACAGAGGAAGCAAAACTTCTTAACTTTTGGTGGGGAACGCAGTTAAACAGGTCAGAGCCCAAGTTTGGAAAAGTGACAGGGGGCCGACGTTGCTGTCTTGAGGCTTGACTCAGCATTGTCTGTCTTTAGAAGAATAAGTGAAATAATAGTACCTATAGACTAACACACAGTAAAAGTCCTAAAGACTAAGGCCATTTCTGCACTAGACTGTTATAGTGCTCTTATTCCACTTTCAGCATCCTATGGAATCCTGGGCTTTGCAGTTTAGGGAGGGGCCTTTGAGGCCCCTCCCTAAACTGCAAAGCCCAGGATTCCATAGGATGTTGAAAGTGGAATAAGAGCACTATAACATCCAGTGCGGAAATGGCCTAAGTATATCTGGGTTGTCCAAATGTCCTTTGACCTCAGGTCTTCTGCTGGCCCTCTGTTAAGGTCAGACAAGCATGCGCTGCTCCCCAGCTGTCATCATCTGGCTGCTTCTCATTTTGGTTCCCTGCACAGCTGCTTCTAGCCTACCCTTGCTGGTCATATGGGCATGCAAGGTTTTATTACCATACCTTACCTCCCCTCCTATGAGACATGCAATTTTCATAAATTGGACTTATTAATGACCAGAGAACACGATTGGGGGCATGCTGACTGGAGACATGTTCGGGGTCCCAATGGTGGGAAAGTTCAGATAGGATTAGACGGAAAACCCCGATGCTGATGGCTTTGTGCTAACTCATTCACCTCTTCAGGCTCTTTGCATTTTCAATCACAATGGAAGACAAACTGCTCGGAAAAATCAGAGACCATCCCTTGATTTTTCCTGTCTTTCCTATACATCCTCCCTGACAGTACATTAAGAGATTGTGATAAATCCCGTCAGCGTTTTGTCAAAGCAATCAGTCCATTCTGGACTCAATGGGAAAACCATTCCAGCTTTGTTAACACACCCCTTCAGGATATGAATAAGGTGTAAAAATCCTGGCTTCGACCCCAACCAATTGTAGTACATAGAATGTAGAATACAGTATATAGTATATAGTACGTAGTACATGGTATGTGGTATACAGTGCCCAAGACTGCCATTCATCTGTGCTACCCTCAGACGGTCTGAGCCTCTCCACTGCAACCTCCTTCTTCAAGACTGGTAGCTATCACCCTTTCCACCCCATCTTTCTCTATCCGACCTCTCTTGCCTCACTTTCCAATAGCCTTGTATGGTTCTTAAAAGTGTCTGATTTCTTGTGGGTTTGTTAATTCAAACAAAATACGTTGTTAACTTTAACTGGAGTCTTCTCTACAGTTAGTACCGGTATATGTGGTGAAAAGATCCTGCTGTTACCCTCCTCTCGCTGGCCTCCTTTGAGCAGTAATTCCCCCAAATTCTAAGGAGACACTGGCCTTGCAGGAGGACCCCAACATCCCCCTACCCACCTCTTAAGGTAATGGTTTCCTAACAGTTGACCACAAATCATTTTTCAAAATTGCTATTATCGGTGCTGATTTAGAAAGCCAACAGCATCTTGACTGATTCCCAAAGTCACGTGGCCCCAATAGTGGCCCCAAGTTTGCTTAACAAATTTCTTCTGGATGAATTTGTAGGGCCGTCTGTTAACAAAAGCTCTTGTTTCGTAAGTGGGCCCATGTTGGCCACTGCTGGGTTGTAGATTACCTTCCCGACATGCCTTTTTCCTACTCCTACCACCAGTTTGGTGTGACTACTAGGCTTCAAAGCTCTCTGTCATAAGGTGGACAGAGCGGTCCCTGAGCCCACTCAACATGTGTAAGTGTGTCCTGTTAAGGAAAATTGAGTGATCTGGATTTAAAGAAAAAGATGTTCCTTGGAATGTTATCATCAGACATGCCTTGGACTGTGCTAGAGTCTTCATCATCGTGTCAGCCTTTATTATGGAAAAAAACAACAACCCTCATTGGAATAGTTTTGGTAAGTTTAGTAAGCTTGCAGTTGAGGGGAGAGGTTGTCCCCTTCTTGGCAACCTCTTTTCATATGTCCTTCTCTCTGGCCCCAAAAACAAGTGAAGGGTCCATTCCCCCCTTCTTTCCTTTAGCATCTCCTCTTCCTTATTGTGATCACATGCCTGGTGAATCTTTCCCCCTTTCAGCGGCCAGGAGGAACTTTGTTCTCTCCCTGAACTCTTCGTCTTTCTCTCTCTCTTTTTTATTCTTCCCCCCATTGAACACACCCATGGCAACAGCCACCACTTGAGACATGGTCAAGCCTTCAAAGTTCTCTTTCTTACTCAAAGCCAATCTAATGTATGCACATGCTCTGTCCTCCTATAAACCACCTGATTTACATTCTCTGGACCAGTATTTCCCTACTTCCATATAACTTCTATCACTCTCTGATCGTATACTGAGGGATCTTAATGCTCTCCTTAAGAGACCTCAGTTATCTCATTCCAATTAGTTGTATGTTGGCCAGTCTTCCAAATTCCTTCTAAGATCAACTCCTTTATTTTGTTAACGTTATCCTGACCCTGGGGTCCATGGTAATTGCATCACTGCTCCATGTCAGATCGTACCCTGTAACCCATAGCGTACTGCTCACATATCCTTTATTGTAAGAAACTGGCTTCAAAACCAAGGTGTAACACAAGAGACTTCAAGCCTTCAACGGGACTCAATGCAGTACCCCTATAATTCTATACGTTTGGTTAGCATGATATGTCTGGCGTTCTTGAGCCAACAGCCTGGCCCAGGACTAGACCTCTTTTATTTCCTGCGACAAAAGCAGATTTAATTGCTTTCCCTCTTTTTTAATCAAACAGGGCCACTCGGCTTCTGTCGTCTCCCTTTTTCTATTACCAGACCCGATGCCATATTTCATTTTCTCCAGCAGGTGGAGCTCTTATGCCATAAATAGAGTGCTGGGTGACCCAAGTTTCCAACTTCCAGGCTATTTCCACACTAGCCTGTTGTAGCGGGATGATTCCACTTTCAACATCCTCTGGAATCCTGGGGTTTGCAGTTTCGGGAGGGGCCATCCGGCCCCTCCCGAAACTGCAAACCCCAGGATTCCAGAGGATGTTGAAAGTGGAATCATCGCGCTATAACAGGCTAGTGCGGAAATGGCCCTAATCAATGCTCTTTTTGCTTTCCTGAGCCAGCACGGGATAAAATTCTGGGATTCTCTCTCTCTGGCTTTCTGGAGCCTGATGTGACTGACCGTAGGGAGGAACCTGTAAATTTGCTTTCGTCTTCTTCATGCACACTAAGCAGTGTTTGGGGTCCCAGATGAGTGTGAGAGGGGTCTCCTCCAGCAGAGAGGTATAGCCTGTGAGGGGGTTGGGTGGAACAGCCTGTTGATTAATAGCATTGGGAATTGGGAAGCGGACTCAAGGTGTGAGTTGGGGTGGTGCTGTAGACCGCACAGGAGTCCATTTCAAAAGGAATCACAGTGGGTCTGAATCCACCATCTTTTCCCCTCTCAGTGAGGCAGTGTCCCAATTCCAGAAAGCGGCAGAGGGCGGCTTCTCTCCCATCACCAAGCAAAGCACCGTAAAAGTACTGGGGCACTGTATTTAAATAGCAACGATTTTAACTGATCATTTAGCAAAATTTAATAACACCAGTTCAACACAGTCGAATTGTAGGGCAGAACTTCAGGTCAGAAAATTTTAGCTCTGAAAAAAAGGGCATGTCTGGGGAAAGACATGTATGTATGGTAACCCTACTATACACTATAATTGTGTATGTTTTGCTTCCAGTAAACATTTTGTAAGCACCCCGAAGAGTTAAGTCTCTGCCTAGTCCGTAGCCATGGGTGCTCAAGAGGAGTGGTTCTTAATCTGGAGTCCTGGCCCATGAAGTTCCATGATGTGCTCACAGGGGTTCCACTAAGAAGAAATGTTATATGAGCTTTTATACTTAAGAAAGTAAGAGACAGACAGACAGACAGACAGTCACACATTGATCTCAAAGAGCAAGTGTCTTTTGCTGGTGATGGATACCTTATGTACAGGTTTCATTACAATATCTCAAACCTTCCAGAAGTTATGGAAATAACTGTTAGCAAAAAGTGTGCTCTTCACTTTCTGTTTCTGCATGTGATGAGAACATGCAAATGAAAGACGGTGAGTGTCTGAAAGAAAGCACGTGACATTTATTGCTACCGCATTTTCAATCTTGAGTTAAATTTAAATCTTTTAAATCTTGAGTTAAGTCTTGGTGGTGCATGGCAACAAAAGATATTTAATGGGAGTCTGTGGCAAAGAAAAGGTTAAGAGCCACGGCTCAAAAGCCTTTGCAAAAAACCCCAAAAAACTAAAAACCTTCATTCTCACCAGCTTCATTAACTGATGTGTGTCTGGAGAGAGATCCAGCTGTCTCCTACTCCGATCTGCCTTTGAAATTCCTTTACTCCATGCCAGTCACTTTAAAGTCAATGGTAAAAGTGTTAGAAGTGCAACGGCGCTTAGCACTGAAGAATCAAGAATGGCTTAGGGTGGGCAGCAGCACTAAGGCCAGACAGTCTGAGTGTCCAAAGTGTCCTCCCTTCTTGCTCTACCCATCTTGACCTCGCTGCGATGTAAACTGATACTCTGATCCATAGGATGTTGAAAGTCGAATAATAGCACTGTAACAGGCTAGTGAGGAAATGGCCTAGGATTCAAATTCCTGCTCAGACACTGGCTGACTTTGGGCAAGTCACGTTCTCTCAGCCTCAGAGGAAGGCAAAGGCAGTGGCAACCTCTTAACAAATCTTGCAAAAAAAAACCTGTAACAGGTTCACCTTGGGGTGCCCCTAAGTTAGAAGTGACTTGAAGGCACACAACAACAAAGTGCTGCAGCGCTGGGGGGCTTTTTCTATCCATGTCTCTCCCCTTTGAAAACTGACTAATGTCCACCCTAAGTGAACCTATCGTGGAAGTTTTCTTGGCAAGATTTGTTGCCTTTGCCTTCCTCTGAGGCTGAAGAAGTGTGACTTGCCTGAAGTTGCCCACTCGGTTTCCATGGCTGATTGGTATTTCAGACTCTCGTCTCCAGCGTCAAAGGCCATTTCCACACTGGACTGTTATAGCACTATTATCCCACTTACAACATCCTATGGAATCCTGGGGTTTGCAGTTTCGGGAGGGGTCGGTCGGCCCCTCTCGAAACTGCAAACCCCAGGATTCCATAGGCTGTTGAAAGTGGCATCATCACACTATAACATTCCAGTGCGGAAATGGCCCCATGATACAATATAATTGGCAATTAATATTATTTAGTTGACACAAAATAGAAATCATACATTTATGGCTGAACAGCCATGCTGGCAAAGAGGACTGGCTGTACACATGCAGAAGTAGGTCGGAGGGGCCCGTAAGGCATGGCCAGGTCATAACTTCACTGATGATCAGTCAAAGACGATGATCCTCTCAATGGCCCAAACCAAGGCCCTTTCTGCAGGAGGCTCCCATCCTGGCATGGGGATGGTAGAGGAGCGGGACTGTGACAAAGCTTCTTGATGCTTCTTGATGTATTGTTGAGGTTCCATCCCCCTCCCGTCTCCAGGCGGCGCAATCACGGAAAAAGTCATTGATGGGTTTTCCCCATCAAAGACACACCATCCTGCCTCCATCCCACATTTGCCTGGCCTGCGGAAGCTGCAGAAGCGTAATGGAGGCGCTTCCTGCCCCAGTGCAGCCTGGGAAAGTGCCTAGCTGCACTGCAGAAGGAAGAGGCATGTCCGGTGCAATTTCTTCAGCAGAGAGCCAGCTGGCACGGAGGAAAGCATTCGCATGCCCACTCTCATCCCGGCAGAGGCACTGCCGGGATTGGGACCGGACGACGACAGATCCCGGTAGGGTGCGGAAAGGGCCCTAGAAAACAATAGCCACCCAAACTCCCAAACAAAGCAACAACGACCAACGTCCTGTAGCCTCCTTCCTGTTGAAATTCCCCTTCTATTTCTTCACCTGTCCAGATGTTGAGAAGCTCCATCAATGTTTTTTTCCCCTAAGGCTAACACTCTTAGCCAGCTCTGGACCCCTTTGTTTGCTGTGCCAGAGAGCCGATAACGTCTTCCCTTTGAGGGCAGAAAAAGGGTATAAAAATCCTAGCCCAGACCCTGGCTTTTTGCTAGCATTTGGGCATCACACTGCACCCCAGACTCTCATTCCTCTGTGCTGCCCTCGAACTCTTGTGTTTGAACCGCCTCGCCTCGCCTCGCCTCTCTTCTCTGCAGGACTGGTAAATATCACCCACTTCATCCTAAATCTTCGTTATCCAACTTTTGCCTCCTTTCCTTCTTGTCATCCACTGTGAGTGGTTGTGATTTTCCCCCACGAAAACCTCCTTTCCGCTTCCAACTGCATTAGTTCCAGTACACGTGGGTGAAAAGGTCCCGTGGTTAGTCCTCTCCCACAGGCCTCGCTTGAGGTATAATTTCCCACCTTTGCTGGGAAGAATTGGCATTGCAGGTAGATGCCTGAGTCCTCCACCCTTGGGAGTAACAATAATGTTTGCTTCTTGTCTTATCTAGTGTGACTGAGCATTCAGTGAGAACAACTGGGTCAATTTGACCTTACCTAGAGGTGTGGTGAGCCCTTCCCAAACACAGTTGATCTGGCGATACTTCAGAGGAAGGCTCAAAATTCACCCAGGAAAACCGTAGCCTAGCAGGGGGTTGGACTCAACGGCCCTGGGGTCCCTTTCCAATTCTGTGATTCTATATAGAATAGAATCATAGAATCATAGAGTTGGAAGAGACCACACGGGCCATCCAGTCCAACCCCTTGCCATGCAGGAACACCCATCAGAGCACTCCCATCAAGACGGCCATCCAGCCTCTGCTTAAAAACTTCCAAAGAAGGAGACTCTACCACACTCCCTTGAGGCAGCATAGCCCACTGCCGGACTGCTCTGACCTTCAGGAAGTTCTTCCTGAGGTTTAAGTGGAATCTCTTTTCCCATAGTTTGAACCCATTGCTCCTTGTCCTAGTCTCCAGAACAGCGGAAAACAAGCCCGCTCTCTCCTCGACATGAGATCCCTTCAAATATTTAAACGTGGCTATCATGTCCCCTCTCAACCTTCTCTTCTGCAGACTAAACACCCCCAGGTCCCTAAGCCTCCCCTCACAGGGCTTCATGGCTTCCAGATTTTTCACCATTTTGGTTGCCCTCCTCTGGACATGCTCCAGCCTGACCATGTCCTTCTTGAATTGGGGTGCCCAGAACTGGACACAGGATTCAAGATGAGGTCTAACCAAAGCAGAGTAGAGTGGTACCAGTACCTCCCTCGATCTAGACACCGTACTCCTATTGATGCAGCCGAGAATTGCATTGGCTTTCTTGGCTGCCGCATCACACTGCTGACTCATGTTCCGCTTGTGGTCCACCAAGACTCCTAGATCCCTTTCACATGTACTGCTATCCAGCCACATATCCCTCATCCTATATTTGTGTGTTCCATTTTTTCTGCTGGAGTGTAGGACCTTACATTTCTCTCTGTTGAAATTCATTTTATTGGGTTTGGCCCAGGTCTCCAATCTGTCAAGGTCATTTTGAATTTTGATCCTGTCCTCCGGTGCATTGCCAACCCCTTCCAATTTAGTGTCATCCATAAATTTGATCAGCATGCCCTCTACTCCTTCATCCAAGTCATTGGTGAAGATGTTGAATAGTGCTGGGCCCAGGACAGAACCCTGCGGTGCCCCATGAGTCACTTCTCTCTAGGATGAAAAGCAGCCATTGGTGAACACCCTTAATAAAAGCTTAATTTCTCTCATACTAGGTGTGGCATGCTTGCATTAGGGTGGAACAGTTTAAAAAATCTCTGGACTATATCACACGAGGCAAATAAACTGCAACTGCAGCAGGATAATAGCATGAGGTAGTGGCTTGAGCATTGGGCTAAGGTCCTGGAGACCGGGATTCAATTCCCCATTTGGTCTCTTAAGACCACAGGCAGCTTCGCAGGTGTTCTTCAAAACCTTGACATCCTGAGAAAGTACTGCATAAATAAATGCTTCCTTGCATCCAGGAAATGGACAAAAATTTTGGAAATGCTTTGGAGTTTTTATTAGACAATGAGAGGAGTCATCCTCCCTAGGAAAGTAGGACCTCAAAAGTAGAGTGATTACTTTAACCCATTTCTGCCTGACTCACTTTGTTACATTCTGAAATACTGAAAGATTGAATATAAATTCAGATTTGATTTCTTATACCTCTATAATCCTTACTGATAATAGTGTGCAGCACATAGGACTTTTTTTTTACCATTGAAGGTCCCAAAAGGACTAGAAAGGTAGACAGCATTTCCTTTAACAACGTGTTGGGGCAGATGTTAACATAAAACCAAGCAATCTGGCACTGAAGCAAATCTATGCTTTACCATTTGTAGCATTTTCAGCAAATCTATCCAGCAACAGCATGCAACAACATATGGCATCTCAGAGAATGGTGCTGAATATATATTAGCTAATCAATAAACAAAGCTTATTAAGGTATAAGGAAAAATTACCAAGCAAACTATGCATATTGAACCTTCCCTTGACATTTCGGATCATTCTAGTTATTAATATAATATACTGTTAGTTGATGGTAGGATCAGAATCCCCTTTAAATGCTCAATTTGCTACCTCTTGAGATACCAAAGAACTTAATAACTTTGCAGCTTCTAAAATTTACCTTGCTTGAGGATACACCTTCTTTAACGTGCCTTTACCTTGCTTTGACTTTATGGTCACTTTCTGTCCTTTCCTTTCAACACCGAACCACGTTTTGTACTAAAAAGAGTTAGCATTTCCAAATAAAGCTGATAGGTCATAGACAGATCAAAGAATGCTCTTATAAGCGCAGCTCATGATTAAGTTATGCCGTTCACTGCTACAAGATGGGATGGCAGCGAACATAAAAGGTCTGAAGGATAATCCCTGGTAGACTTATTTGTCATAATTACTGAATGTCATTGAATAATTATTGAATTCAATAATTAATTATTTGTAATTGAATAATTATTGAGTTATTGAATGGACCCTCCGTGTTCAGAAGCAGTCTTAGCTGCTAGTGAGACACAGAAGGATGTGGTTGCTTAAGAGTCCAGCTAGAGAGTGCTGAGCAGCTGAACCGAGATCTGATCCAGCCAAATGTTATGAACAAATTGCTATTATTGTTGTTGTTACTACTTCTGCTGTCACTGTTGTCATCGTCATCGTCATCATCATCTTTATTTGCATCCCACTTATTGCCCAACATTGGGCCTCAAAGTAGCTTTCATAATTTGGGCTTCACCCATCAGCCTCTACTATGATGTAAGCTCTAATTATCTTCTTCTTTCATAAAGGTTTGAACCAAATGATCAGCTTCTTGCTGAATGGATTTCTCCAGACTCCTCCATCCCTAGATTCTGCTAGATTACAGGGGCGAGCAGCCGGTGTTTCCTCGGCATAGGTCCAGCGGTAAAAATGGTATCTGTCATTACAGAGGGCCTTTTTTCACCACCCTGTTACGGTGCTATGATTCCACTTTCAACCTCCTATGGAATCCTGGGCTTTGCAGTTTAGGGAGGGGCCTTTACAATGCTCAGCCAGAGAGCTCCTTGGCCTCAGGAAACTAGAAACCCCAGATTTCCACAGGATGTTGAAAGTGGAATAATAGCACTATAACAGTGTAGTGTGGAAATGACCAAAATCCTATACATCTCAGGACCAAATTATCTGAAGGACCATAAGCTTCTATATGAGCCTGCCTGGGTTTGAAGATCTTCAAGGAAGTGCTTCTCTTCATCCCATCACCCTTATGGGTACATCTGGTATAAACACAAGAGAGGGTCCTCTCAGTGGTCGCTCCCTAGGTTCTGGGTGTCCCTTCTTAGAGAGGCTAAACTGGAATCTTCCTTGGTATCCTTCCATAGACAGCTGAATGGTTTTTTTTTGAGAGGGAGGGGAGTTCTTTTAACACTGTGCTGTACTGCTCATATTTATTGCTTTTTAATGGATATATTTCCGTTGCTCTTAATTCTATTGATCATCAAAAGCAATTAAGAAACACAGTCTCTGTTTGATTTTTTGTAACCCTGGGCTGGGGAAGCAAGTTGTTATGTACTGAATAACCCACTCTCCACAGAATTCACTCTGAAGTAGGCAGCGGTTTATTTTTATAGGTAATGAGCAAAATAGAACACTTCCACCAAAGTTGATGAGACTAATATATACATGTAGCTTACACCTTTTATATGTAACCATCCCGAAATTTAGGTGCTCAGATCCATGACTGGTGAGGGCCATAAAGCCATACATCACACTATTTCCCAGACAATTCCCAGACCTGCTCCTGTTTCACACTTTCCTCCATCCTTGACTGGTTTGATCCTGGCACATATTTCCTGCTCCTTATTTCATGAATACCATGTTCTCAACACACTGAGCCTCCTCAGGCCACACTTTCATTTTCACCCATATTTCCCTCCTTTACACCAGGTACATTGTACCAATGAAAGGGAAAGGAGTTCAGGAGGCACGGGAGTCCCTTACAAGGGAGATACTGAAGACACAGTCTAAAACTGTGCCAATAAGGAGGGAAAATGGAAGGCATCTGAAGAAACCAGAATGGTTGACTGAAGAACTCTCAGCTGAGCTAAGCGTTAAGAGAAACGTGTACAGGAAATGGAAGAGGGGGGAAACCACCAAAGAAAAATTTAAGCAAGTAGCCAGGAGATGTAGGGAGAAGGTCAGAAAGGCTAAAGCACAGAACGAACTTAGGCTGGCCAGAGACATTAAAAACAATAAAAAAGGCTTTTTTAAATATGTCTGCAGCAAAAGGAAAAAGAAGGAGATGATAGGGTCGCTGCTCAGAGAAGATGGCGAATTACTAACGGGGGAAGAGAAAAGGCAGAACTACTTAACACCTTCTTTGCCTCAGTTTTTTCCCAGAAGGATACAAGCACTCAACCTGGTGGTTGGGGAGCAGGGGAGGAAGCAGGGGAAATGCGGCACATAATAGGTAGAGAGGTGGTACAAGAATACCTGGCCACACTGGATGAATTCAAGTCTCCAGGGCCAGATGAATTGCATCCTAGGATAGTAAAAGAACTGGCAGAGGTCATTTCGGAACCGCTTGCTATAATCTTTGAGAAATCTTGGAGGACAGGAGAAGTTCCAGCAGACTGGAAGAGGGCAAATGTTGTCCCCATCTTCAAGAAGGGAAAAAAAGAGGACCCAAATAATTATCGCCCAGTCAGCCTGACGTCAGTACCCGGAAAGATCCTGGAGCAGATCATTAAGCAGTCAGTTTCTAATCACTTAGAAAGCAACGCGGTAATCACGAGAAGTCAAGATGGATTTCTCAAAAATAAGTCACGCCAGACTAATCTTATCTCTTTTTAAGATAGAGTTGCTAGCGTGATAGATGAAGGGAATGTTCTGGATGTAGCATTCCTCGATTTCAGTAAGGCCTTTGACAAAGTTCCCCATGACATTCTTGCAAAGAAGCTAGTAAAATGCGGGCTGGACAGGGCTTCTGTAAGTTGGATTTGTAATTGGTTGACCGACCAAACCCAAAGGGTGATCACGAATGGCTGCTTCTCATCCTGGAGAGAAGTGACTAGCGGGGTGCCACAGGGTTCTGTCCTGGGCCCAGGGCTGTTCAATATCTTCATCAACGACTTGGATGAAGGAATAGAGGGCATGCTCATCAAATTTGCAGATGACACCAAATTGGGAGGGGTTGCTAATACGCCAGAGGACAGGATCAAATTTCAAAATGACCTGGATAGATTGGAGAGCTGGGCCAAGGCTAACAAAATGAAATTCAACAGAGAGAAGAGTAAGGTCCTACACTTAGGTAGAAAAAATGGAATACAGAAATATAGGATGGGGGACACGTGGCTGGATGGCAGTATGTGTGAAAGGGATCTAGGAGTCTTAACAGACCACAAGCTGAACATGAGTCGGCAGTGTGATGCGGCAGCCAAGAAAGCCAATGCAATTCACGGCTGCATCAATAGGAGTATGGTGTCTAGATGTAGTATGGTGTGGAGGGGCAGAAGGGGGAGGGGCTATGGCGTGGGGGGCATGGCCACGGCGCGTGGGGGCATGGCTGTGGGGCATGGGGCGTGGCCATGGCATGTGGAGCGTGGCCACAGGCTGGGGCGCCCCAAAAACATTGCCGCCCTGGGCGAACAGCTCCCCCGCACCCCCATCCTTACGCAAATATATTTCTACAATGGTTAAATACATTGGTACTGGGTAAGTATCCTGACAGAAGTGGAATATAAATAAAAAACATTATAGAATAACTAGTGCATATACCCGGCATTGCCGGGGATTTTATTTTCTCATAGGTAATACTTGTTAGAAAGATTTGAGATCCTGTGGCTCTCATTCCGCAAACTGTCTTGTCCGGTACCTTTAACTTTTCCCCATATTCCCCAGTCTAATCTGTATCCAGAGTTATTAACATAGAGGTTGGATTCCTGAGGGAGTGCATTGCCCTCCTCTTTGCTGCTAGGCCTCATCTTCATAGCAACCTGAGGCCCAAGAGCCCTCTGGCTGAGAATTCTAAAGGCCCCTCCCTAAACTGCAAACCCCAGGATTCCATAGAATCTTCACAGGCAGCCAATTGTATGAGGCCTTCACCTCATACAGCCAATCGTATGAGGTCTTCGTCTGCTGACACAGACAAACAAGCAAACTTTGACTTTTATATATTAGTAGACGATGATGAAATAAGGGCTCTCAGGGCCCTAGCGTAGTCAGTCTCTCTAGTTCTTAGACTGTAGCGACTAAAGTGTAGTGCAAATACAGATAGAGGTTAAATTGAATAGACGGTAACGGGCAAGAAAAGTGATACAAATATTTATTTGTTTGTTTGTAACAAGCATAACAGAGATACACAGTAGCTACTTCTACAATGGTTAAATACATTGGTACTGGGTGTGCATATTGGCGGAAGTGGAATATAAATAGAAGAAATTCTAGAATAACTAGCGTATATGCTGTGATCCCCTCTCTTGTTTGTCAGCTTAACTTCTAGCTTAATTTTCCTCTTGCAAAAACAGCTCTGAGCAGGGCAGGGTAACCAAGATAGGATCCGTTATTAGGCAATAAACTCAAAAGCACCTGATGCAAAGGAAAGAGAATTTCCTCCAGGTCAAAGTCCTTTCACCTCTGTGTGAAGAAGTTTCAGCTGTCAGTAATACTACAGTGGAGAAGTCCCAGTCTCTCTTGCCTTTGATCAGGGAACGTTGATCTTATATTATGTTGATCTTTTGCAAGCATAAGTCATTTCAAATGTTTTCTCCTTTCAGGGTGAAATTATGACGGATTGCGACATTTTCAATTCTCTTCATTTTTTACACTTGGGACTGTTTTTACCCCCCTCCGGCCAATCCCCCTCCCACTTCTGTTTCCATAAAAGAACCTTTTTGCGTCCAAAAAAAAAAAATATTTTTTTTTCAATACAAAGCAACCTATTTAATTATTTATTCTTATGTGCGAAAAACAAGGTTTTTGTTGAGGGAACGATTTCTTTTCAGAGAAAAAGAACGAGAAAGGGCAAGAAGAGAAGACAGGTCACAGCAATTGAGCCTTTAGTCCTGATGTGTCGAAACATCCCTTCTCAATATGGATGAATAAAATGCCAATGTTTTTACATACCTTCATTGGATTATTCTCATCATCCTCTTGGAGACCAGGAGTTGCTCCAGTGATAGCTTGTCCCGACGTAGTGCAAAGTGGGATCCAGTACTTCCTTCTGCTGTGTGTTGGCCATGCGTTATGCAGTTATGTCCTCCTAACCTGGCCGCACAGTTCCTGGCCTTGTAAACGTTACCCTCTTAAAATCCCTCCTTGGCTCTGGAGTCCTAGGACTTTGGGTGGCTTGGGGGAAGGCGTGGTTAGTTCCTGGATGGGACACTGCCAGCAAATACTGGGAATCTCCAGGTAGGACTGTTACCCCAAAACTATGTGAGGTCCTATATCATAATCCTCAATTAAAATGTAAAAAAGGAGAATTAATTAACTCAAATTAAGAATTCTGCAAGAGGGGAGTAGCTTTAGGATCTTTTCACCTATGTTTACAAGGAACTGCTAAAGAGGCCAGCCAGAAAACTCATAGTACAATTTAAATGTGTTTTATTGGGGGAAATTTTACATGCACACACTCAAATAGTCACACACATATGAGCGATCACACAGGGCTAACTTGAAATCAATAGGATTTTGTATCAATAGGAGTATGATGTCTAGATCGAGGGAGGTACTGGCACCACTCTACTCTGCTTTGGTTAGACCTCATCTTGAATACTGTGTCCAGTTCCAGGTGCCCCAATTCAAGAAGGACACGGTCAAGCTGGAGCAGGTCCAGAGGAGGGCGACCAAAATGGTGAGGGGCCTGGAAGCCAAGCCCTATGAGGATAAACTTAGAGAGCTGGGTATGTTCAGTCTGCAGAAGAGAAGGTTAAGAGGGGACATGATAGCCATGTTTAAATATTTGAAGGGATGCCATGTAGAGGAGGGAGAGGGCTTGTTTTCTGCCGCTCCAGAGACCAGGACAAGGAGCAATGGATTCAAGCTGCAGGAAAGGAGATTCCACCTGAATCTCAGGAAGAACTTCCTGACAGTCAGGGCTGTCCGGCAGTGGAATCTGCTGCCTCGGAGTGTAGCGGAGTCTCCTTCCTTGGAGATTTTTAAGCAGAGGCTGGATGGCCATCTGTCGGGAGTGCTTTGAGGGTGTTCCTGCATGTCTGGGGGTTGGACTGGATGGCCCGTGTGGTCTCTTCCAACTCTACATTTCTATGATTCTATGATTCTGTGAAAGAAAGGGAGGAAGATTTAGAAGAATAGAAAGAGACTTTGAGTGATATTTTCCATCCAGACAGAAGTAGAGAAGTGGCTCCACCCTCTATGTGGCTTGGGCTGCTGCCCAAAAGGCAAAATGATAAGGAGGACCCCTGAAATTAAAGTGCTGTGTGTAGGACCCAAAATCAGCATCCGTTTACACCCCAAAATGTGCCCTGGAGGCTTGACTTTCTGCTTGGACTACAAACGATTTGCAGGGTGGACAAAAGGTGACAGTATGGATTAATGGTTGTTAATGTCTGAAGGAAACAGTTGATGATTTTAGCACGTATATTGCAAAGGATTTTGATGTCTGCCTGACTGGGAATCAGGAAAAAGATCATAGGTGTGAGGATGGTGCAATTATGGATTTGTCTGAAATCTTCCTGTTTTCCTGAACCAGTGCTATCAGCCAAGCAAAAGCTCTTTGTTTGAAGTTTCCAGCAAATGGGTGTCAGATTAAATTGGCAGCTGATTTTTTGGCTTTGTCTTCCATAGGAT
Organism: Cyclura pinguis; assembly: GCA_030412105.1. Classification (NCBI taxonomy): domain Eukaryota; kingdom Metazoa; phylum Chordata; class Lepidosauria; order Squamata; family Iguanidae; genus Cyclura; species Cyclura pinguis. The sequence continues at coordinate 7,634,306 of CM059601.1, forward strand.
ATGCAAACCACAGAGGTACTTGCTCTTCTCGGAGCTGCCTTTTGTTCTCTCTGAAAGAGCCATTAAGTCAGACTCAGCCATGCCTGGGGATCAGATTTGATGTCTGGTGATATTTCAACAAATCAGCTGTGCCAGAACAAAGAAAGGCATCAGAAAATAAATTAGCATACTAAGTTGCCTCACTTCTATGTAAGATCTGGTGTGCCTCAAGTATCAGGCCATGGTGAGTATAACAGAATTTTTTTATCAATGAGTCTTACTGGAATGTGTTTCAGCTGTTTCCAGTTGCTATTTTTTCCCCTCTATTTCGATTATGATCTTTCCCTTTTTCCAAATTGCCCTTGGCTTGAAGACGTATTGGAGGAGATGTAGGAGTCTGATAGAATTGTTTTTGGCCTCTTAAATGGTAGCAATTATCAGTGATGTAGACTCGAATTGATAGACTCAGACTCAAGTCAGACTTAAGTTACTTCAGTGACTGGACGGCAAAAATTACACACTGTTTCGATTCGACTTGAGACTTGCATGCTTTTAGTGACTGACTTGCTGCCCTTGGTTCAGTAACACAACACATTCATCCAAAAAACATACAGTTTACTGATCACATGACAATCTGTCTCAAGCCCAAAGTGTGGACACATTTCTCAGAGGGAACAGCAAAGGAGCTTGAGGTGGGGTTGAGGTCTGCTCAGCAGCCTGTTCCCACTAAATATGGGGAGAGCTTTCTAAATCTTTTCGGAGCAGAAGGCAAGACTCGTGCCCAGAGTGTAGGGTGTGTATCTCAGAGGGAAACAGAAAATGTGTTAGGCGATGGTCTTGAGGAAGAAGGGCTCTTCCTTCTAAAGGCCTTGAAGCTTCAGGAATGGGGAATGAGAAGGACCCTATTCTCCACTTCTGAAAAAACCTCCAGCTTTGCAAATGGGAAGTAAGAAGGATCTGTTCCTCACTTTCAAAGCTGCAGATAGCAAAATTACAAAAGCAGAGGGCTGTCTCTGCTTAAATTGTTAAAACTGACTTTATTCAACTCTGTCCAGAAATTCTGGAATACAGATTGTTGAATACAGATAAAGTTGGCTCCCAGACTTGAGACTTAACTCGATACTGGACTTGAAAGTATTTTGCAAGGACTTGAGACTTGAAGGTAGAGACTTGAGACTTGGAGTAAAAGACTTAAATACATCACTGACAATTATTATAAGAAGATGGTTTACATAAGAATGGATCATATCTGCTCATGAAGCGGCCAAGATATCGCGTTGCAGCAAGAAGTCTTAATACTAATCAGTTATTTTTGTTATTGTTTTGAGGGCTTCCTTAAGAAGTCAAACATTCTACCCTTGGCCATTTTAAATAGGACTAGAGAAGCATTATTCCCCTAAGGTCCATCTCATAGAGGACTAGATAAGGATTGTGTTGTTAAAAGGAATTTGTACCAGTATTCATTTTCATATATGTATTAACACAAGTGGTCTGGAATCCTACAGATGTCAAATAACTGTATAATTTTTCTTATACATATTGTGGCATTTTTCCTTTGCTTTCCTTTCTTTTCTTTCTTTTTTGGCTGCTGTGCAATGGAAGTATTCAATTCACTGTTGCATAAACAGAGTTCCACAAGTGTAACCATTTCACATGGGCCTCAGTCTCATAAACAGTCCCAACTAGAGTAGGGCCGTTGAATCAATTGGCGTTCCTCATGTGTTGACTCAACAGTTGAGACTAACCAACAGAATTCAGTCCCACAAATGCATATTCTTGGATGTGGTGTTGCTGTTCCTCAGAGCCTTGAATGTCCTGCTTGACTCACTGGGGTTACAGAAACAGCTACTATGCGTCCCCCATTGCACAATGGCACAAAGAGCAAGCACACGGGGGAGATATGCTGTCGGTTTCACAATATTTGCATTCAGCAGAAGGGTGGTGTAGCGGAACCCTTGTGTAATTACGTGAGAGTAGAGTTATACGCTACACAAACATGATTTAAAATCTCAACTGTTGTATTTGTACCTGCAACATTCTTGCTGTTTTCCACTGTATTATGGTGTATTCCTTATACAGTGAAATATAGAGGGGGTCTTTTTTGCCTACTGAATGAGATCTATTTGTGCTGGGCATTAGCCATACCTCTTCTCTCCTGCAGGATGTTATTTTTCGAGACCTACCAGGGAGATAAAAGTGGAACTATTGCAAACCTGAGGGAGGCCTTATTGAATCAGATCAAAAGGATGTTCCTCTCTCAAGTCGTCACCAGTTGCCTATGTAAAGTCCCCTAGGAAGAGATCAGTCCAACAGCATCATCTCTCCTAGTGTTGGAAGCAATGAGGCACCACTTATATAAGGTAACAAATTGAACCAAGTTCTAGAGAGCATGCCTGCCCTTTTGTTTCATCTATCTGTTTCTTCCTTTGATCCAAGTACTCAACCCTTTTTGCCTCTTTCCTGCCTACAAATGTCACTTCCCCCTTCTTCCAAAACTTAGGCCATTTCTGCACTGGATTGTTATAGTGCTATTATTTCACTTTCAACATTTCACTTTGAGGCCCCTCCCTAAACTGCAAACCCCAGGATTCCATACGATGTTGAAAGTGGAATAATAGTGCTATAACAATCTAGTGGGGAAGTGGCGTCAGTTAGCACTTTTGCCTCTCTTTGTCTAGGAAGGGAGCATCCATGAGCCTCCTGCCTCAGAATGGCTTACATCCATACACGAGAACAAGCCTTAGGGGCTCTTCTACTGAAATTTAGGTAATCTTCATTTGTATATCTGGTCTCCTATCCCAAGATGTATTTCCAGAAACACTAAATGTAAGTTTTCCTTTTTTAACCTTGCAAGAGTATCCTGAGTATCTTCTTCTCCTTCCTACCATAAGGTCATATTGCACTGGCTACACTGCAACCTGATTGATACAGATACCAAATAGTCCTACACTTAGCACTGTTATATCTCCTGATTGCCCTCTTAAAAGTTGTCCAAGTTTCCAGCAATCAGAACTTCTTGTGGTAATAGATCCCGCAATTGAATCCTCCTTTGTGGGAAATGCTTCCTTCTTTCATTCCTTAGTCTTCTACTATTTGGCATCATTGGATGATTCACTGAGTCCTAGGGGCTGGCAAACCCCAGGATTCCATAGGATGTTGAAAGTGGAATAATCATGCTATAAGAGTATAGTGCAGAAATGGCCCTAGTATTGTGAAAGAGAGATAGAGAGAGCATGGGGGAAATCCCTTGTCATGACAAATCAACTTGTCATGTTACCACCCATGCAGAGAATAAATAAGGGCAACAGAGAAGTGGTGAGGCAAAATGAGGGCCTTGTCCTTCCAAATTAGATTTCTACACCCTCTTGAATTTTCTCTTTTACCCCCTCAAATTCTAGCATTGCAAAGAGCAAGACATGGAAAATTGTTCATGCCTCAAACTTGTGCATTTTCTATTTTTTTGCATTTCCTTGGTCAATTGTTGTTGTTGTTGTGTGACTACAAGTTGTTTCCAACTTATGGCGACCTTAAGACAAACCTGTCATGCGGATTTCTTGGGAAGATTTGTCCAGAGAATGTTTGCAATTCCCTTCCTCTGAGGCTGGGAGAGTGTGACTTGCCCAAGGCTAACCAGTGAGTTTCCATGGCTGAGCAGGGATTTGAACCCTGGCCTCTCAGAGTTCTAATCCAACATTCAGACCACTTTGCCATGTTGGCTCTTGCTCACTTTGGCCCTTTCCGCAACTTACCTTTTCTTGGCGCCAGGGTGCAGGGATCACGCGAGCAGCCTCTTGCAAAAGACTCTCGTGTCCCTGCTGCTTCGGCTCTGCAGGTGCTGCCTGCCGGCCGACCGGCAGCATGAAGCCTCCGCCTCTTCCTTCCACAGTGCAGCCGGGCATTTTCCCAGGCTGCGCTGCGGGAGGAAGCTCAATCGCCACGGCTCCAGAGGCTCTGCATGCACAGTAAGTGCATGCGGGGCCTTGGAGCGATGCACAATCACGCGCCATTTTCAGCTACAAGCCGAAAATGAAATAGTGAGTGATCGGCACCCGCCAACCCTGGCAGTGTTGTGCAATTGCAAGGATGTTGTCTGAAATGCTCCTCGCAATCACATGACGCTCCGGAGGCCCTTTTGCATGGCAAATGCCATGCGAAAAGGGCCTTTGTCTGCCTTTTTTCTTTGGATGTCTAAACTGTGTCTCAGCTAGAATGTTAAGTGACTGCAAGGCTAGGAATTTGGAGACTGAAGGAAATTTTCATAGGGTGGTGGTGCCAATTCTTTTTAAAGAGTGTGATAATGTCCTCATTTTGCCCCACCCCATAACTACACCCCTGGCAACAGAGAACACACCTTCCAATCAAGACAAACCATTTCAGATGGGGAAAGGAAGGCCAAGTGCAGTGGGGATAATATTTGATCCTGTAATTCTGTGGTGGGCTACACAGCCACATTTTGGGTTGAAGACCGGCTGAATATTGCAAATGGATGTCAGTTCCAGTTCCAGTTCTTAGGTTTTTGGGAATGAGGGGACTGGAGATTTTTGAGAATTTTTTAGGATGGTTATTTAAAGGTAATCCAGCACTCCTGGGCTTGCTGTTTTTGTCCTATGCAGTTTTTGTGGTGAGTATACAGGAGAAGAGTTGTGGGCTCAGGGTGTGGAAGAAAAAGGAGGGGATAAAGAGCTTCATGCAACTCTTGGGCTGCACTTTCCACACACCTAAGGTAGACAATCCCATGTTAAGAATCATAGAGTTGGAAGAGACCACAAGAGCCATCGAGTGCAACCCCCTGCCAATCCCAATGAAAGCACTCCTGACATATGGCCATTCAGTCTCTGTTTAAAAACCTCCACAGGAGACCCACCACTCTCTGAAGCAGCGTATTCCACTGTGGAACTGTTCTTGCCATCATTAAGTTCTTCCTAATGTTTAGGTGGAATCTCTTTTCCTGTAGTTTGAATCCATTGCTCTGTGTCCTAGTCTCTGGAGCAGCAGAAAACAAGCTAGGCCCATTTTCCATATGACATCCCATCAAATACTTTAACATGGCTATTATGTCACCTTAACTTTCTCTTCTCCAGGCTAAATGTATTTAACTCCGTAAGCTGCTACTCATAGGGCTTTGTGATTTCCACAAAGGTGCTATATCTTTAGCAGAATTTTGTGGTGAATTAGAAAGCTGATGATCTTCAAGTCACTGATGATAGGAAGTGGTGGTGGTCTGGGAGGGAGTTTCCATTGGAGCCTTTGCATATTCACAAATTGCAGGTGAAGAGAAAAGTTAGGAGCCCAGCACAAACTATAACTACCAGGAACATTTTCCTCTTGAGATCCCACTCCTGCCAATGAGTGATGTCAAAGCAGAGACCAATGTGGGGTCCTCTTTAAACTGTTTATCACACTGTTGCTTACTGGTGGGAGGGCGGCTGGTCATGTACCCCACTCACCAGCACCACAGAGCTCCCTCACTGGAGATGGCTGACGAGGTTTTAATGTGGGTTTCAGGAGCCTTATGACTTTGGGAGTGGTACCACGATTGTAAGTGTAAATAGGCAATGATTATTCAGTTGTAAGTCCAACTTGCAACATGTCATGCCTTGGTCCCAGAACCTGGCTGCAGACACAGACATGGACTCTTTCCAACAACCACAACACAGAGAAATGAACCCAACAATACCTACTGCAGCCCAGCATAGACGAGAAAGGGAGGGTCCACGACTCTCAGAGTGCTTATATAGGAATGTCTTATCAAACAGCCAACAACCGAGAGAGGGAGACTGCTGACCTATAAATATCACAGACTTGGTGCTGAGAAGTCTGTTGCCGACAACCAGCCTTTCTGATAGAAGCAATGTGTTTGTCTTTCAATTCCTGGGTTGCGTTCCTGATGGATGTTGAACCTCACTTTGTTTGCTGACTGTGCTACCAGATACTCCCTTGGATTTATTGCTGACATGGACTGCTGGAATGAGTGAACGGTAATTGCCTGATGAGCTTCTATAAACCTGGCCATGGCGTCTACTGTCTCCTCTACCTAATAGACTCTGTTTAAGGACGGTGAACCTTGCCTGGCTTCCTAAACAGGACAAACATTGTAACTGATGGGGTCCCCACCTAAGCCCTTTTATCCTTCAAAAAGCTCTAGGCCAGCCCAAACCATGCGTCTGCCAATCCAGGAGGAGGTCCTTTATGAGATGGCCATGATGTCTGTCTAGCCCAATGCTCTGTGTACGGGCAAGCCACTCCCATATGTTCTAACCTAAACCGTGAATACAAATTGAGGTAGAAATGGATAAGGAACTGACACTCTAGATAGCAGAAGAAGCTGTGGGGTACCCCAAACATACATCCCCAGAGCCAGGGGAGGGCCCTTTATAGGATGGCGTCAACATCCATCCAGCACAATGCTGTGTGTATTCACACAGCACTGCCAAGTGTGCTTAACCAAACCACCAGTACAAATTCAGGTAGGAAAGGATAAGGAGCTGATTCCCTTGGTTCCCAAAGAAGCTGTGATCCTCCCCAAATCAAAGATCCCTAGAAGCAGAAGAGAATGTTTTATGAGATGGCATTGACATACATCCAGCCCAATGCGATATGTATGTGAAGGGAAGTGCCAAGTGAACCAAGCCAAGCTACTAACATAAATTGTGGTAGGGGAAAAAAAAAAGAATTAATCCTCCAGATCTAAAACAAGTTGAGGGCCACTCCAAAATCAGACATCACTCATACCTGCTTCATCTGTTGGATCTTAGAATCATAGAAGTGTATGGTGTACCACTGTAGGATTTTCAAGGTAAAATTCAAAGTTCATTTTCACTTGGTTGCCAATAATGTGAAAGGGAGTTGCACCAAGAGGCAGCCTTCTGGCCATCCATTGAAATTTCAAGTAATCTATGGTCCCAACAGTTCCAATCAAAACAAGGAATACTCCAAGCAAGGCCAGCATCTCTCTCCCCTTGGGCTGTCTATCTTCACTTTTTTGTGTATGAAAATCAAATGTACTCTCTCTCTCTCTCAGTTGCTCAATCAGATGTTTGCTACTCCCAATGCTGCTTAACCGGTTTACAATCTTCCCACACAGGTATTAGCATACTTTAACATTGGAATTTTGCCGAATTTTGGCTACACAGAAGAAGAACAAGTAGGTTCAAGTCAATAAGTCAATGGAGGACAGAGGCATCTCTAGGGTGGGGCAACTGGAGTGTGTGCCCTGGGCACAAATGCCAGGTGGGCGCAAAAAAAAGCCAATCCCCCTCCCACCCACCCGGGCATGGTAATTCCTGGCCTGGTGCAGAGGCAGTGGCGGCAGCAGCCCTGTCACCTGGCCTGGCCCATTGCTTCCCCTGCCGGGGTCTTCCTCGGCCCTGGACGGTAGTGGTGGGAGAAGCAGCACCTGAGGCACAACTATATCGACGAGCTGGAACATGTCCAGAGGAGGGTGACCAGAATGGTGAAAGGTCTAGAAGCCATGCCCTACAAAGAGTGGCTTAGGGAGCTGGGGAGGTTTAGTCTGCAGAAGAGAAGGTTAAGAAGGGACACGATAGCCGTGTTTAAATATTTGAAGGGACGTCATGTCGAGGAGGGAGCGGGCTTGTTTTCCCCTGCTCCAGAGACTAGGACAAGGAGCAATGGATTCAAGCTGCAGGAAAGGAGATTCCACCTGAACCTCAGGAAGAACTTCCTGACGGTCAGAGCTGTCTGGCAGTGGAATCTGCTGCCTCAATGGAGTGTGGAACCTTCTTTGGAGGTTTTCAGCAGAGGCTGGATGGCCATCTGTTGGGAATGCTTTGATGTGGATTCCTGCATAGCAGTGGTTGGACTGGACGACCCCTGTGGTCTCTTCCAGCTCTGTGATTCTATGATTCTATGAACTTCTACGCTTGTCCTAGGCACCACTGAACCTCGATACACCACTGATGGAGGGTATCGTATGATGCAGATCAATTGCAATTGCAGCAGGATAATAACATCTTGGGCTGGGACTTATATCATGTTGTTCCTTTTCTATTCTCTCAGTCAGAGACTGCTTGGAAAGCATTTCTTTTGCAGACACAAAAGAACTGTCAACGAACTCCCTACCTGCTACTATTCTGCTGCAATTTTCTAGTGAAAAATTCAGTTTTATTAGGTGGTCAGGTGGTGTTCTGTGGGTGTGCCTTGGGTGTGGCTTGGGTGCCTTTCACTGACATTCTCGTACTAGGATCTGTCACTCTACCCCCAGTGATCAAGTGAGAAGGAAAAGGGGTGGGAATTTTCAATTCGATTTCCTTTCAGTTTAAGATGACAAAGTAACTGAATTTTTCTTTTGTCTATAAAAAAAAATCCAGTGGCAAATGACACCCTCACCCCATCACAGGGGCTTGGCAGAGAAACCAAGAAGGCAAAAACTTTGCTCACTACCTCCTCCACCTCATCTCCTTTTCCAGCTGGGATAGTGTAGTTCTGCAGTATCTCTCTCTCTCTCTCTCTCTCTCTCACATGCCTGGTAACGTAAGTGGAAAATTGTCTTGCAGATAAAAACAACACCATTTAATTCTGGCCCCTCCCGAAACTGCAAATCCCAGGATTCCATAGGATGTTTCAAGTGGAATCATAGCGCTATAAAAGTCAAGTGTGGAAATGGCTTCAGGGCTGTGGTTTCCTTGGCTGAGTATATCCATCTGCAATGTGGTCTTCTGCTTTTCCTACTGCCTTCTACTTTATCAGGGGTTATTGTTTTTTCTGGTGAGTCGGGTCTTCTCGTGATATAGCCAAAGTACGACAGCTTCAGTTTAGTCGTGTTGCCGTAAAATTGCCTGGAGCCTAATGAAACTCGGAGAACCTTAAGTGAAGTAAGAAGGCAGATTTTAATGAAGACAATCAAAAATTACAATTAAAAATTTCATGTGTACAATTGAGACTCACCAGGGTTTGTGCTCCCTGAAAAAATAAGTCAGTGCTGGACACATTTTCCATTTGAAATTTATATTCTCCTTGCCCTTTCAAAAATACACATTTGGATTCCGTTGGTTGTAAAATATGTACGCAGATGCACGCAAAATGCTTCTAATCTCTGAAACTACATGGCTTGGTGTTTTCTCCTCAGAAAGTTAAAATCTTTATCTCCCAGCTCAGGCTAGCCAGTAATGGGTTGTTTTTCACTCTAGTGTCTCTTGTCTCTCTTTCACATCCTATTACAAGGCAGTTTCTCCCTCCGCTGTTCCCTTGGTTATATTCTGCTTAAAGGCACATATTCATCTACTCATCCACTAAATTCATCTGTTAAAAATATGAATTTTTCAGCTATTTAAAACAATTCATTATTTTATATTATGTGCTATCAGTCCTATTGACTTTTAGGGAGAGTCTCTAGAACCCATTCATTTGTCTTTTTAGCAGTCCAGGGTATCTGTAGAACTTTTCTCCAGTACCACAGTTCAAATAGATTGATTTTCTTCTGATCAGCTTTCTTCACTGTCCAGATTTCATAACCATACATAGAAACTGGAAATTCACTCTGGCAACCCTACGACTAGATGATTTCTTCAACAGACTTGGCTACCAAACAGGTGTTGAGGTTCCTGCAAGAAGCTTGCAGGCAGTCCAAATGCTTAAACACAGAACATTTTATCAAAAACTGTAGCTATAAATAACCTTACACTTACAGCATTTAAAAATGCAGCTTGGGTACCAGAAAGCCCAGGAAAAAGGTCTTTGAGTGTCCAAAAACACCAACAAGGAGAAGATTCTTCAAACCGCTTTCTTGTCCCACCCGCGCATTCCTCAAACAATCTCACCTCCTGATGTTACATGATGAGTGGATGCAGGACAGCCAAGAAAGGATCTTGGAAGGCTACAGCCTCCAGAACCAAAGAAGTCTTCTCCCCCACCCTCTTGCTGTCATATTTTATTTATTTATTTATTATATTTGTATGCCGCTTTTCTCCCGGAATGGGACCCAAGGCAGTCATATGGGGCAGGTGAAGGCAAAGAAGGCAACCAAGGACCTCAGAGGGCTAGCGTCTCCAGATCCTTGGCTGTTTTCCGTCTCTCCTGATGTCGTGTGGGAGCAGGCGATGGCATCTCCTCCCCACTACTGTGGGAGATTTTCTCTCTACATGAGACCTCTTCGAAAACTGCATCGTTTTTGCAGATATCTGGCAGTGGGGAGAAAATTGATTAGATTATTAGTTCTCCCTTACACAAATGAACAATTTAATATAGCACATCCCTACTCTACAGTTTACAATTCTGGTGTCGCTTTTTTTTAAAAAAAAGGCAAAATGAGCACAGAAAAGCACACAGATGGGAATACTTAGCACTATAGCAAAATCAAAGCAAACCTTCAGCCACCATAAATACTTTCTTCTCCTTGGATGCTCTGTGGGTCTTCTTGATGATGCTAAGTAATTCAGGGTTGGAATTCAGGTAACTCTCCAGATGTTTTTGGACTGCGTTTCCACTCAGCATTCACCAGCAAGCCAATGGTGAGGAATGTGGGGAACTAGAGGTCCAGCAACATCTTGAGGACTACATGATTTTCACCTCTACTTTAGAACATTCAATGGCAGCTCAACTTTGAAATCAAATTAGGAGCAATGCGATCTCTTATGCCGCAGGCTTTTTCCCTTTGGAGGAGTTCTCCATGCTGCTGGGTGGCTTTATTTGGGAATTTAGCTTCTGTGTGTGATGATCTATAAGGATCCAGTGTGGTGTAGTTGTTTAGGTGCTGAACCAGGACTCTGAAAGATGAGTGTTCTAATCCCTGCCCAGCTATGAAAACCTACTGGGCGACACTGAACAAGTTATACTCTCTCAGCCTTAGAGGAAAGCAATGGAAGACCTCCCAAAAAATCTTGCCAAGAAATCCCTAGGATAGCACTCCTCCAGTGAGAAAGGGAACCTAATAGCCAGCAATGTTAAAATATTTAGTTTACAATAATACAACACAGAAATTGCTCCTCACACGGCTGGACCACACTCTGGTTGCCCTAAAGATATTGTCTGAGATCCTACATTGCTCACTTAATAATGAATGCATAACTAAGTATTATCTCCTGGGCCAAGCCCCCAAACTTACCTTAATAGCCTGCAGCCACTTTTGAGTGATGGAGGTCTGTTTTGCTGGCAATAGGGGTGCAGTAGCCTAGTGCTTCCAGCCCCCTCTTCCCAGCAATCTGCATTGTGATCAGGAATTGCAACAGGGGTCTGGCTTCAGTTGTTGCAGCCTAAGTCACTAGCATAAGAGGGCTGGAAACGTCATACTCCTGTTCCTGATCACTAGCAGAACAGATATCCATTGCTTAGAGTAGATTTCTAGAGTTTAAAGTGGGATTTCGGGGTATTTACTATTGTGGTAATAACCCATCTAGAACCTTGGGGAGAGGTGAGTAACAAATAAAAAGTTATTGTTGCTATTATTAGTAATAGCAGTAGTCGTATGACTGAATACAGAGCTGTTATGTGTCTATAATTCTGGTTACAAACCCGTAACTTATTTGTCTCCAAGAAACTCACATAAGACAAAAAGACATTAGATTTTTATGTAATAAAAGTATGGGCCTTTAATTTGTTTTCTGCAAACAAAAGTCAAAGAAATTGAATACACTTCCATATAAATCCAATATTACAACTACATTGATTTATGAAGATACAGAAAACAGATGTTTAATTCTGCAAATCAGTTGGAATGGCAAGACTGTACATTTTATGGGCATTTATGGCTCAAATAATGAAGAAGCAATGTTTTATTAAACTTAGCTAAGAAAGACATCAGAACTGATCTACAAAATCTGGTTTGTATGGGTGATTGGAATAGTGTGATTGATCCTAAAAAAGATAGATGTTCCTGTTAAGGAGTTAAAGAAGACCAGAACAGATTATCCAAGACATTCTTCAAACGCATGAATCCGTAACTGTAATACAAGATGCCAGCCATGATCACCCAACTCCTACTATTAATGATTTGAAAATGTGATGTAAAAAGATATTGATACAATCTTAATTAAAACAACTGACCCTCAAAAACATTTCTCTCCTGCGGTGGAACAATAAAGAAATGCTGGAGAAATTAAAAGGTACACTAGATATGAGAGGTCAGCTTCATTTGGTGTCACGCCTGCCCCACTTACAATTTAGAGGATGTGGTCTAATATTTAACATGAAAAGAGGGGGTGCACATGAAGGAAGTGGTTCTCCACTGCTTCTGTCACTTCTTTCTCAGCCCAACTCACTTAGTGTCAAAGCCCAAGTGGAGCGGAGGACATGTGCAGATGAAGAATCCTTCTCCTATTGTCAACACACAGAAGTCATCATGAAGTTGCTGTTCCCTGCTTCCAGAACATGGACTCTGGATCAGAGGCAGAAACAGGGGGCATTCCAGGACCTGCTGTACAGGAAGAGGTTACAGTGCCACAAACAAAACAGGGGATGTTCCAGCTCCAGCAGAGAGTCCTGCCCTTCAGACACAAAAGATAACTTACCAGTATCTACCTTTGCTGAGCACAGACAACAAAGAGAGCCTATGCTGATCCCAGAGAATATATAACTGGCCACAACTAATCAGGCAGCAGCTGAGTTCTGATCTTTATAGCTGCCACCCTTCCCCTCCAGGAGTTATCAGAGCTTATCTGACCTTCTACTCTGCTAGATATCTTGCTGAACTTGGTGCCTGACTCTAGATTACTCTGACTTACTTTGAACTTGCTTTGTCTTAGAATTCTGTTGGACTTTATTACTGCCTAAAAGTAAGTAACCAGCTGGGAGCTATTCAGTTTGTTTTTGTTTTAGTTATCAGCTGAGCCACTCTGACTGAGATAGGACAGAAGTAGAGATGCAAAATCTTCATCAGTTTCATTCTCACAGAAAAAAATGAACAATTTTACCATTTTCTTCCTCACCACAAGAAAGCTGTCAACAACTGCACAGTTTTTGAAGATGATTTGTAATTTACTTATGTATTTATGTGTAGTAGATCACCAAAAACGAAGGCAAATAGAGTAGGAAGCAGAACAGGTTTATTTTACTGCGCAGGGTCCCAGCGGAATGGTTTCCAAAATCTGAGACCCAGAGCTCAGGTATCAGCATACTTTTATACTCTCTAGTAAACAAGTACGAGAAGTGATTACATATCAACAGTTGACTGGTTACAGACAAGTTACAGAGACCTTGGATTCCAGCTTTCAAAGTGATGGATGCCCCAGCCAAGGGAGTACCTAACTCCCTCAAATGTCTCACAGTTAGGCGCATACATGTCTCACATAGGCTGCGCATACCTAAGGCTCCTGATAAGATAAGAGTGCATCTGCTATTTTCTTCTATTTTCTATTAAGCGAATGCAATTTCTAAAGCCTTAACCCTTTCAATGTATTTATGTGAGGGTATATTCTATGCAAAGAGTATGTGTTCTTTTCAGGAAAAAAAAAGAGAGATTTTCTGCATAGAAAACCTGTTTGTTTGTCTGTTGCACAGAAAAGCTGTTTTCTGTCATCTAATTTCAGCAATGTTTGTTTCTTACATCATGCTGCGAGGAGCAGCACAGATCATGTATGGAAATGGCTGCACAGCAAAGCTTCCTTGTACAGGCCTTGTGGGAGGTTTCTTTGCTGCTTCTGGTTGCTGTAATTTGAATGCTTGCAGGAGATTTGTGATGAAGAGGAAGAGTTCCATGTTAGCCAGGTTCTCCCCCAGACACAGACGCTGCCCTGGAGAAGGAAAGTTTAACCACTGAGATCACTAAGGCTGAGTGATAATAGAAGCCTTCCCAAATAGGGACAGAAAAAAGATTATTTTTTTTTTCAAAAATATTTAAAAAAATGATTGAAAAATACATTTTTAAAGTATCAAGAAACCTTCATGGTGGGTGTGATGGATAAAGATCTGGATTATAAATATGGGCTCATTTTTTGTTATATAACGGCCACAAGAAATTTGCACAAACTTAGGCCATTTCCGCACTAGACTGTTATAGTGCTATCATTCCACTTTCAACATCCTATGGAATCCTGGGGTTTGCAGTTCAGGGAGGGGCCTTTGAGGCCTTTGAGGCCGCTCCTTAAGCTGCAAACCCCATGATTCCATAGGATGTTGAAAGTGGAATAATAGCACTATAATGGAATAGTGTGGAAATGGCCATAGAAATGAGCCAAAGTGCTGCAATAGAAGATTGGATTGCTAACGTTGCTGAACTATCCAAAATGGCCAAATTAACACAGGTTTTCTAGGAGAAAAGACTGAAAGACTGGAAGCTGTTTATGGACTTTTTGAGCAATAAGAAATCAAACAATGCAGTAATTTGTGGAGAAATTAGTGGTTTGTTTAGGGATCCGTGATGGCACAATAACAATTTTCTGGATTTTCTCCCCTTATTTTCTCTTTCTCATTACAGTTGATTGAGGGGGATCAGAGTCCTTTTGTGTTTTAGCATGTCAGTGTTTAGTCAGCTGTTGTTGTTGTGTGTGCCATCAAGTCATTTCGGACTTGTGGCGACTCTAAGGCAAGCGTATCACAGGGTTTTCTGCGGCTGAGACTGTGTGGTGCACCCAAAGCCATCCAGTGGATTTTCATGGCTGAGTTAGGAGTTGACCCTCGTGTCCAGGGTCGTAATCTGGTGCTCAAACCACTACACTACACTAGGGCCACTTCCGCACTACGCTCTTATAGCACGATGATTCCACTGTCAACATCCTATGGAATCCTGGGGTTTGCAGTTTGGGGAGGGGCCGGCTGGCCCCTCCCCAAACTGCAAACCCCGGGATTCCATAGGATGTTGACAGTGGAATCATCGTGCTATAAAAGCGTAGTGCGGAAGTGGCCCAGCTCTCATTTAGTCAGTTAGTAAGTAAATTAGTATTCTAGTGAGTCAGTGTTCAGTGTTTCCTTTTAAGTTTACGGGTTTAGCATGGTGTTTTAATGTTGGTGTCTTTCTATGTTAAAAATGTAAATTGGAATTTGTGTGTGTGTGTGCGTGTAGAAATTTATACACACTCTCACACATACGTATACATAGCAGAAGCATATGATTTAGCTGCAAGGGAGAGGCCTTTTCAGCAGTTATGCCTGCCTTTGGGCTGCTCTCTTGAAAGAAGTTTGCTTGGCATCCACATGAAAAGAACATGGCAAAATCCCTCCCTCAGTGCCCCATGGGATCACTAGGGACCTTCTTTAGTAAAAGAAAAGAAAATTGGGGGGAGGTAATGAGAGCGACTATATACAGCCCCTAGACTCTGGAGTTTGCCTTAGCCTGTGAGGTTGTTTTAATTCCTTTTTGGGGTGCAGGGTACATTATAAATTTTATATATATATATATATATATATATATATCACTGTGCACAGGAGAATAAGAGTGTCCCTCACATTGACTCAGTCACTTGATCTCTCTATCGCCCAATATTGTTGACACCGGCTGACCTTTCTTTCCCCTACTCTACTAAACTCTGAATTAAATTTACCTATTGAAAATGGAATGAAGGCGTCTCTTATGAAGAATTTTCCATCATTATCCAGGAAGTGATTGGGGTTGAACTGACGAGGTGTCTCCCATTGTTCAGGGTCGTAAAGTGCAGAACCAATATCAGGTGCAATGACTGTACCCTGCAAAATACAAAAAAGCATTTTTTTTTATCTTTTTTGAGTACCAGCATATCTGCAACAAGCTGAACCCATGTCCAGAGGAGTGCAACCAAAATAGCAAAGAGTCTGGAAAGAAGGGCCAGTTAAGGAGGCTGGGTATTTTTAGCCTGGTGAATGTAGACTGGGAAGTGGTATGATTAGCCATCTCATTTATCCCTCATTCATTCATCCATCCATCCATCCATCCATTCAAGACATTCTGGGCACCTCAATTCAAGAAGGATATGGACAAGCTGGAACGTGTCCAGAGGAGGGCGACCAAAACGGTGAAGGGTCTGGAAGCCATGCCCTATGAGGAGAGGCTTAGGAAGCTGGGGATGTTTAGTCTGCAGAAGAGAAGGTTAAGAGAGGACATGACAGCCATGTTTAAATATTTGAAGGGATGTCATATTGAAGAAGGATCAGGCTTGTTTTCCAGTGTTCCAGAAACTAGGACAATGGGTTCAAGCTGCAGGAAAGGAGATTCCACCTGTACCTCAGGAAGAACTTCCTGACAGTCAAAGCTGCCCAGCAGTGGAATCTGCTGCCTCGGAGTGTGGTGGAGTCTCCTCCTTCTTTGGAGGTTTTTAAGCAGAGGCTGGATGGCCATCTGTCAGGAGTGCTTTGAGGGTGTTCCTGCATGGCAGGGGGTTGGACTGGATGGCCCCTGGGATCTCGTCCAACTCTATGATTCTATGACATTTAATTTAATCTCAGATAGGGATGTTGTGGTGAATATTGGGAAGCCTATATACATATTTGTTTAAATACCATTGGGAGGGCATAATTTTATATATACGGATAGATGTTAATTAATGAAGCAGATGTGTTCCTGAGCCTTGCTTCTTTAACTGTAAATTTCATACCAGGGACTGAGATAACAGGGGAAAGGTAGGGGTATGTTCCTACACCACACAAAGGAAGAGCAATTCAACTTTTTTTAGTAAAAGTTTTATCCAAAGCTAATGATAAACGCATGTCAAATGAAGCCACTACATCAGGTATGCCTTATCAGGCAAACAGAAACATTTTGAGCATTCTAGAAACCACCTGAAAGCTTCTGCCAAAATGGATCCAGGGATGACTTTTTTTCTTTCACCTGCCTCCACTTTTCTTATTATTTCCATTTTGTTGGCCAAACTATCTTTTTTTTTCTTTTCTTTTTACATGTTGGGGATAGCTGGTGAGGCAGCCTTATCACTTTCCTATTTTCTTACTGTTCAAGTATGCTCAGTAAGAGATTCTGGAGGCAGCTGCTTTTTACCTTTCCTGTAAACAGTTTGTAGTGAACAAATGAGATGCAGGGCTGGAGAGAGTCAGCGGGCTGAGAAAGAGAACAGGGACACTTGGAAGGATTATTTATTACTTGCCCTCTCCTCTGGCTCTGTCCTTCAACTTTACTTAGACAAAAATGGGAATCCTGATGGAGGGTCAGAGTGGGGGGAAATCAATGATAGTCTTAGGTCCCATCTCCAACATATCTCATTATGTACATATATGTAAATACAGGCATTCCAAAATCAAAAAAAAAAAAAAAATGTCCTGAACACAGGACGTTTCTGGTCCCAAGCATTTTGGATAAGGGAGGCTCAGTCTTTATATTTCAGTTAGCAAACCCTCTGACAATAAGCTCCATTTTACAGTCTTTTTATGCCCACCAACCCTGACCTTTTCCTCATTGTCCTCTCTAGCCCAAAGTGTTTTTAGCAACAACACCATTGGGAGGGCTTTGACGGAGGGCTGGAAAAACACTGACTTTCAGTGTTGTGTTACAGCAGTGCATCTGCACTAAACAATGTAATAAAACTTGAACTGGGGAAAGAATGGGATTATTTTCTTGCTGATCTTACCGTAGCAATGTGTGGCGAAAAAAAATAAAAAAAAAATCAGTTTTTGGAGAGTTTCAGATTTTGGATTTCTGAGTAAGGGAGGTTTAACCTGCACCTGTATATATAGGCCCTTTTCACATGTGGGACAGGCGAAAACGCCCAAAAACGGAGCTTACCTGAAACCGGGTACGTCCGTCGTCACGTGGAGCAGCGCGAGCTTGCTGCTCTGCAGTCCTCCGGTGTCCCAAATGGCCAGCCGGAAGCCTGCCCCCGGCAGATCTGCAGGCACGCACTTGCATGCGCCTGCAAATCCGCTTCGGAGCCGGGCGACGGAGCGGCGCGGGGCTGTGCGCTCCGTGCTTTTTAAAAACCTCGAAAAAGAGGTTTTTAAAAAACACGCAGCGCAGATAGTTCCGGCCACTCCTGAGTGGATTCTGGTGTGGAACTACAAAAAGTAGTCCACGCGAGTCCACTCTACGGTGTAGAAGACCTCTGTGAGAGGTCGCTCTGCACCATTTCAGAAGCCCGGTATGGAAATGGCCACAGTCATAGAATCATAGAATAATACAGACTACAGGGCCATCTAGTCCAACCCCCGGCCATGCAGGAATCCACATAAGAGCACTCCCAAAAGATGGCCATCCAGCCTCTGTTTAAATACCTCCAAAGAAGGAGACTCCACCACACTCCATTGAGGCAGCCTATTCCACTGCCGGACAGCTCTGACTGCCAGGAAGTTCTTCCTGAGATTCAGGTGGAATCTCTTTTCCTGTAGTTTATTTCATTGCTCCTTGTCCTAGTTTCTGGATCAGTGGAAAACAAGCCTGTTCTGTTTTTGATATGACATCCTTCCTGTTGGGAGTGGCAACCTTTGCATCCTTAATTAACTGGCTAGTTAGTTTGCATGTTTATGGTAGGTATAGAGGGACTGCCTAGACTAAACTTCCTGTTGTTTGGTTAACACCTTCTTCCCCTTGCATGTACTCATTTCTTTGTCCTTAAAAAGCCCTTGCTTGGTGTTTCCAACTCTCTTTTGTTGTACCTTCATGCTGAAAGCATGTGGTCTCTGATCCTCAGGCAAGGACTCTTTCCTGTGACCATGTGATTTCTTATTTTCTTCTTACCTTTCTTCAAGAATTTGAACCTGTATAAACTATGCACACGATTCTGTGAGTAAATCTTTTTATATACTTTTAACTGAACTGTTTTGTATTTATTCTGAGCTAGAATTAAAGTGTGATTGGGGCGGGGGTGATAGAGGTGGAACTGGTAATCTGTTCAGCTTCTGTTTTGTGCATTCCTAAATCTCTGCTAATTGAGAGACTTATCAAAACTCACAATTTTTAATTTTCCCAACACTTTCAAATATTTAAACATGGCTATCATGTCCCCTCTTAACCTTCTCTTCTGCAGACTAAACATATCCAGCTCCCTAAGATGCTCCTCACAGGGCTTCATGGCTTCCAGACCCTTCACCATTTTGGTTGCCCTCTAGACATGTTCCATGTAGACTATCTTCTTAAAAGTGCATCTATATCTATATTTATCTATATCTATATCTATATCTATATCTATAGATATATAGAGGGGACATGATAGCCATATTTAAATATTTGAAGGGATGTCACGTTGAGGAGGGAGCAGGCTTGTTCTCTACCGCTCCAGAGACTAGGACAAGGAGCAATGGATTCAAGCTGCAGGAAAGGAGATTCCACTTGAACTTCAGGAAGAACTTCTTGACGGTCATTGCTGTCCAGCAGTGGAATATTCTGCCTCAATGGAGTGTGGTGGAGTCTTTTTCTTTGGAGGTTTTTAAGCAGAGGCTGGATGGTCATCTGTTGGGAATGCTTTGATGAGTGTTCCTGCATAGCAGTGGGTTGGACTCGATGACCCCTGTGGTCTCTTCCAACTCTATGATTCTGTGATTCTATGTATCATAGTAAGCATGTATGTTGTTCAAGTTCTTTACCTTTTTAATTGGAAACCCTAGTATAGTTCCATCCTTTGCACACAGTCTGAAAGTCCCAACTAGGAGGACGAATTTGAAGCACTGGAGTTCATGAATGACTGCATTGGTGTAGGGCATGTTCTTCCGATCCTCGTAGACAATTCGTTGGGAAGGTGTCAGAACAGTATCAATCTCCTCTTGAATTTTCTCTAAGGAAACCCAGAAGTGGAACAATGTTATTGCAGATGCAACAAAAGGACTGTGAAATTCTGGAAATCAGAATGCTCTTTTTCCCACACCCCAAAGGCATTTCCCATTGTCGTGAAGGTGGATGAATCTTCAGTAAGGGCTTGATATTACCTTTCTATCGATCAGTTTCCTTTCTGGAGATGAGAAATATCCCCCTCTCTCTATCGATTGAAGCAGGGAAAACAACCAATTAGATACATAACACCAGTTTAAAAAGCATCTGAAACTAAGATATGATAAAATAATCAATCCATACTTTAAAATTCATAATTTAAAAATAATCTGGATGAGTCTGGTGCAAGAGACTGGTCTTTACTGTTGTTCTAAACTCAGAGAGTTGTCAGTTTTTGGATTATATTTGCATTTTCACTGTGAGGAACTGGAAAAAATGCTGATGGGATTCGGTGGCAAAGGTAACAAAATAACATGATTTTAGGGCACTATTAAACTTCACTGTCATGTCCAAGCCTGTACATGCAACAGGACAATAAACAACAACCTTTGGAATAGGGTGGGAACATAACAGAAGGCCTTCTTGGCCGCTCCCACATTGTGAGACTCCTTTCCAAGGAAAGCTAGAATGCTGTCCCATCTAGTTTTTCCTATCCTTGGTAGGTGAAGATATTTTTTGTGTTCTGACGGTCTCAGAGGGACTGACTCTTTTATAAGGAAAGGGCTTTTAACAATGTGCTGTACAGTGGACCTTCTGCTTATGCGGCCTGCGCATCTCCGAATTCCAGTGATCTCAGAGCATTGTGTCATATATTTAAAACGGTGGTGATGGGAATGTGAATGTGCTAAAGTGTCAATGTGTACATTGCTGCCATTTAATAATATAGGACATGAGAATTTACATCTTTCTCCATTCATGGGAGGAGGGGTTTGGAACTGAACCCCTGCAAATACAGGGGGTCCTCTGTATTGTTTTTAATATTTGCATTTTTAAAGGATATGCTTTAAATGGTTTTAATTTTGATAGACTACAGAATTATTTTTCATTTAAATTTTCGCTGAAATTCTGTATCACAGGCTGTAATGCACAACTTTATAAACATGGAGCTACTTCACTGGCAAGATGCACAGCCCTGCTAGTGAACTGTGATGCTGCACAGCAGGGCAAGATACAAGATTTCCCATTGTGCAGGATGTGCTCCCATTGCAGTATTTCCCAATGTGCAGTGTGTTCCAATGTGCAACATGTTCCACCATGCATCAGGATATATTTGCATTTGGATCACTGTGCAATGTCCTTGCCATTGGGTCCATTCACACAGTGGTCCCAGAGATGTTATGTCTCTGCGCTCTTCTTAAAAATGTGAGCATTGCAGAACATTGCAATTCCCCTTTACATGAATGTAAGTTAGTTTATGATGGCATAAATACCAAACAGGATACCAGCCATAACTTTTAATGCTTTTATCTATATGTAATTTACTGGTGTGCCTTTTTATCCTGTAAGTTGCCAGCTCTGAGGAAGAAACAGGGTGTAACTAAACAAGAGACCAGAATATAATGCAGTGAAATACACATATCTATTCGAATCCAATATAATGCAATGAAATGCAAGTATATGAAATACAACTACTTGGGCCAAACAACGTTTTAAGAAATACCACTGTGACAGAGCCTGGCGGTGTGGCTAACCTGAAGGACAGGGCAGCCCCAGCAACAGGTTGCCAGGTAACCAAAGTGGCTCTGTACGAGAGAAACCCAGCCTATTGGTGAGAGGGAGGGGCTGAGGTTTGAGAGGACAAGGTCTATACATGAGACACAGTGACTGGGGTTTTTCAGATTCCTTCAGTGATATTTCCAGAGAGAGAGAGAGAGCTTTAAGTTAGAGCCTTCAGTCAGCCAAGGGTGTTGTCTGAATAAGCATGGTTGTCTTCTCAGAGGTTTAGAGAGAGATAGACAGAGGAGAAACCAAACCATTTTTGAGTTGGGTCAGAAGGTGTGACCTAGACTTGGGAATTAAGCCTTTAAGCAAAAGGGAAACCAAAGGCCTGCGTGTGGATGAAAGTTCTCTATCTGTATACTGGGTTAAGCTATAAGAAATGTGATAAACACCTTTTTGAAGTTCTGTACTGCTTACTTATGACATCCAATACCTCTCCCTGTATGTTATTTTGATAAAGACTGGCGTATTTACCCGGCCTTGCTGGGATTTTATTTTCTGATAGGTAACACTTGTTGGAAATACCTTAGGAATTACCTTACCTTACTTAGATGTGGTTGAAATACACAGATTTGATATCCTGTGTCTCTAATTCCCTAAACTGCGTTGTTCAGCATCTTTAATTTTTTCACATATTCCCCAATCCAGTCTGTATTCAGAGTTGTTAACATACAGAGGTTGGGTTTATGAGGGGACTTGCTGCTAGGCCTCATCTCCATAGCAACTGGCCTATTCAGAGCTCTCTGGCTGAGAATTCTGAACTGAACTGAGCTGAACCGCCAACCCCAGGATTCCACAGAATCTTCACAGCCGGCCAATCATATGAGGTCTTCTCACCTCACACAGCCAATCATATGAGGTCTGCGCCTGCCTGATGTAGAGAAACAGACAAGATCACTCACAGACTTTGACTTTTATATAGTAGATTACATGATGTTTTTCTAATTCTGACTCTGTAGCGTACTTTCCTTGTTCTAATCAATTAGTAACACACTACCACAGATCAGTAAACAGACAAGATCACTCACAAACTTTGACTTTTATATAGTAGATTACATTATCACCTTAGTGTATAAAGGGTAAAAGTCTCCTGGTCGTTAAGTTCAGAACGATTTACTAAGGCGGTGGTTTTAAAAGGGAAAGCAGGGCTGTATAAGGGGGCAAGGAGCTTGGACAGACTGGGCGAAAAGCTGCCATTCCAGTCTGTAAGAAGGGAAGCAGGCTTGTCCCCCACAACCACTGCTATACTTCTCAGCCCACAGGGTTATTTGTGGTGTACTGGTTTCATTGCACTTCAACAGAACATTTTTGCAACAGAACACTATAATCGCCATTCTCGCACTTCAACAATAATCCCTTAAAGCTGGCTGAAAGCCCTTGCGTAAATGCTTGGAACATATACTCGAGTCCTATGCTTTTGATTAAGCCAAGTTGTTGCGTTAACTCCATTCAAGATGAAAATTTTCAAGAGCGCTATTGTAATCACTGCCCTGCCCCCAGCAGCTTACCTTGGATATCTGGATGAACTACCCTAAACAGCGGAGTCCATCTCAAGGTGGTGACAACTGTGTCCGTCCCTGCTGTGAAGAGGTCATAAATAACGTGAACCAAGTTCTCTTCATCGAAGGTTGATGTAGGATCATGTTTTTTCTGTTGATGACAATTTCAGGAATAATTATTGAATAATAATAATGATTGAACCCCAAATATCACTGAGTCAATCTTGTATTCATTGTCTAAGGAAAACCCTACGAAATTGCTGTGGGCACTATAAATCAGCAGGCAACTTGAAGGCACATACATACACACATTGCCTGCATCCGGCACAGACTACGCTTACTGCCCTAGCCTTATTTATTTATTCATTTGTTTAATTTGTATGCCATCTTTCTCCCAAAGTAGGACTCAAGGCGAGTTCCGGAAAGAGTAAATTCAAAAAAACCTTCACAACAAAATTTAAAACAATTAAAATCACTACATAAAAAAATATGAAATCATTTGAAAAAACAAACAGAAGTTTAAAAAAATTCAGTAAACATCAGAATAAGATTCTCCTTTCCTTATACATTGAAAGTCCGCTTCCATGAAAAGATATTTGATGTTCCACTAATACACATAGCAGGATTTAGGGTGGGGAAAAAGTTTTATATTTGTTACGGATGTGAGCTTATCAACCTGGAACGAACTTGTTTGATAATGTCTCATAGGGCTGCCCTGTCCAGAGCATCCTTGGCTCTGCGATTTCATAGCCAGGTCCTGAAGCCCAAGGACAACTTCTGCTGATGTTTTGGGGGTGCGAAATATCATTAAGACATAAAATCAAATCATAAGGTCTAATAAATGAGGCAGAGGAGAAAAGGGAGGAGATTTCTAGAGACTGTGTTGCAACTTTTGCCAAGCAGACTGCCGTTCTGGTGACAGAGAAGCCTAGAAGCCTGTGAATGATGGGACTTAGAGTAGCATAGAATAAAGGAATTAATTAGCCAGGCCTCTGCAGTGTTTCCCCCAATCCCTTTGAGTTACTGGCCTGCTTTGTTATTAGTAAAGGTGCCTGGAAATTAGGATACCAGACTTGAGAAGCAGCAGCTTGACCTGGGAGACATACAGACATGGAGAATGGAATGTCTATTACTGATAACAAAGGAGACAGCAATGCCAGCCTCCCAGAGTATGAAATGTAAGCAGGTCCCAGTTTGGATAAATAACAGATAGGTGCTAAGTGACTGATGCGTTAGGGGGCTACTTTCTGACAGGCCCAAGGCACATGCCCTGACACCTGGAGCCCACCAGTTCTTATGTAGAAGTGATGTAACTTAGTATGCTAATTCATTTTCTTATGGAAAAGTATAAATGTGCATGCCTTTCTTCTGGCGTGTCTGATTTGTGGAACTCTCACTGGACATCAGTCTTTCTTTTGGCCCAGGCTGAATAAAAGAACATTTGTTTAATCTTGACTCTCCGACTGGTTTGTGACTTATTGGCTTTGTTGTGTCCCAGGGAAAACCTGCCCTTTGTCACTATCAGTGGGAGTTAGCAGGACACAGGAAAAGACAACATCTTTTTAGGAGAGTGCTCTTGCCCTGAGATCCCTTCCCTCACCCTTGGGCCTGGAGGACAGGGGCCAGCCCCCAAGATCTGGAAACCTTCATGTCCCTGAAATGGTTCCACTTGAAGAACAAAGTGGCCCCATTCTTGGAATCAGTCAGAATTTTGTTTCTTTTTGATAAGCGTTTGCTCAAATTTGTGAATTTCTTGTTTGGGAGGGAAGGCACCAGAGAGTTAAAACGAACAAGCCCTAAATATGGGAGATCATAAAACTGTCTGGCTTTGCACCCCTGTGTATTCACTCATGATTGTGGGGCTGAATTAAGATAGCCACTTCTTTTTCTCCCAGAGGCACCTCATCTTTAACACCTAGAAGGCAGGCTGGTACTGAAGAGGAATATCTTCCCCCAGCAATCCCAAGAAAATTGGAAAACCCTACTGGTGAATCAAGAATCCAGCATCTTCAAAACAAATGTACTTCTGTCTCACCAGTAGTTTGTACAGTCTAATGTTGTTTCCAGGAGTCTGCAAATGTGCTGTACAGGCTAGCTCTGTGTTTGAGTAATTGGGCTTAGAGGTTTCAAAAGCTTTATTCAGGAACAATGAAGAAACAACAGCACACCTAGATATTGCCAAGACTGAAGAAGCCTTGGGTTTGTAGCACCTTATAAGCTGTAACATTTCAAATCGGCACACACTAGCGTTCTGTTTGATAGCTAATCATATCAACCCCATTCCCTGGCTATGTTGTCCCTCTCTCGTTTCCTCACTCAGCTTGCCAAAGGTCTGACCTTGTAGCACATTTTTCACCAAGCTATGCATTTCAGACTAATGCTTTGGTTGTCTATCAGGCACCAAACTGGCCCATATGTTGTTTTCTTCCAGGTGAACAGCTTAGTCTATCCGGAAGCCCCTGTACTCTACTGTTCCAGTGAAGAACAAGATATACTGGAAGTAACCTTCCTTTGCTAGCTTAGCAGTTTCTGCTGGAATTCCCTGACAAATATTATAGTGTTGAAGCCTATAGCACCTTAGGCAAAAACCAAAGCCGAGTTGGATTCTGTCTTCAGAACATGGACTCTGAGGCTGAAACGGGACATGCCAGGACCTGCTGTACAGGAGAAGGTTACAGTGCCATAAACAGAACAGGGGCCATGCCACCTCCAGAGGAGAGTCCTGCCCCTTCAGGCACAGAAGAGCACTTAACTGTACCCGCCTTTGCAGAGTGCAGACAGCAAACAGAAAGCTGGGGTCACTCCCTCAGAATTTATAACTGGCAACAATTAATCAAGCCACAGCTGTGCTAGGCTTCAGACCTATTTAGCTGACGTGTTTCCCCTCCAGGAGTTGTCAGAGCTTATCTGACCTTCTACCCTTCTGGATGCCTTGCTGAATACTCCAACTGACCTTGGACACTCTCTTGCCTTGGAACCCTGTTGGACTTTATTTATGACCCTGTGCTTACAGCCTGGGAATAAGTAACAAGCTGAGAGCTATTCAGTTTGTTTGTTTGTTTGAATTATCAGCTGTACCAGGACTGACATAGGACAAATTCCTTCCCCACCAGTACAACAGCATCCTGTCAGAACAGTTGTACCTATCGAGTCTGTCAACGAGTGCATACGAGAGAGAATTTTGTTTCATTTTGCTTTTGGAGAATTTACCAAAATGTTCAAATTTCTTCCTATTTTGCAAGAAATCAAATGCAGGAGACAATGAAAGTGATAGATTTCCTCAACTGCTCAGCCCTAACTGCTTGGCAGCCACAACCACCACTTACTTTATCTCATCCAAATAGAAGTCAATGAAATCCTGTGGCTCATCACCTGGTTTCTTTTTCTCCAGGTGCTTTCTGATCTCATTCTTCCCAAACAAATGGATAAATTCCAGGCATGAAAAGGCCTTCTGATGAGGTCCTGGGAGACGACACATAAGCCAAGGGAAAAGTTCATACAACTAGACAGAGAAGAAGAAGAGAAGATGGTCAGCAAACTCTCATTTTCCAAACAATTGCAGCTGAGCAGTAGATGTGATTGGATATGTTGCGTATATTTTAGTTGTTTTGCCTCTGCAAATTCAAGTTCCCTGCTTTACAGATGGCCATAGGTATATAGGAAAAGAAGTCAGTATAAGCAACAGTTGCTCACAAGCCAATATGTGTGAGGTACAGGATAGCTTTGAGTTCAAGTAAGTAGGCTTAGAAGTTTCAAAAGTTTATTCAAAACATCGAAGAAAACAACTTTGCACCTTGGCAACTGCTAGGACTAAGGAAGCATTGGATTTACAGCAAATTATAAGCTGTAGCACTTCAAGTTGATAGTTAATCATTGCAGCTCCTTTCTTAGGCTCTTCTGTCCCCCTCACATTTTTTCATTCAGCTTGACAGAAGTTCAGCCTTGCAGCCGAGTCTGTCTGTCTGTACTTGTATTCTTATCACAGCTTGTTGCAACAACATTTCCTCATTCCTAGGCAATCCCATCATCCCCTCACAGCACGGTAAAGCCCAAAGCAAGGCAGATACCAAAAAGAATGCCAGGGAAAGCAAAGCCAACCAGACAGTATGTTTGGAAGAAATTTGCACAAAATAAAAACAACTAACAACAACATATTGGAAGACTGAGGTGGAAATTGAGGGAAATGGACTTATGACTGAACCACAGAAAAAAAATGACATATCCAGAAATAGACCTATTTTTAGGTTGTTGTGGGTTTTCTGGATTTTGAGGCCATGTTCTCTTAGTATTTTCGCCTGGCTTTGGGGATATTAAAGATATCTCTTGATATTACAATTCGACTGCACTTCTCTATTCCTTTCACGTGCTTGCGAGGCCACCAGACAAGCACGTAAACAAGCTCGGCCATTAATAGCCGTAATATTCAAACTACAATACAGGCAGGCCAGAAATAGCTGACTCGCTGCTTTAGGAGACCTCCAGGCAAGTACTCTAATTAAGAGCCTCTGCCCCGCGATGGCAGCTTGATGGGTAAACTATACAATACCCAAGTACTCTGCGTCTGCATACTGGCTACTCTATTGAGAACCTCTACGATAACTCAATCATTCAGATTCTGACCTTTCGGAGGCTTTGTCTCCAACTCCAAACCTACTGTCTTCCCACAAGTACTGCACAGCCTGCAGTCACAATTCTCCTTATAAAAACCCTTGATTCCGAGACCTTCCTCAGAACGCTCCCGAGTTTCCTCCCGCCTTGCTGCCGCTTTGCTTGGCGAGCCTCCCCTCAGCTCCACGTGCTGAGCTACATCGCACCCCAGCTCCGCTCTCTATTTTTCTGGGCTTCAGGACAGGTGAAGTATCACCCAAACCAGCAATCCCTCTAAAAATCCCTCTATACCACTCCAACCTTTATTTCCTATAGTTATCTTGTATGAGTGTGTCGCGTACACTGTTTTGCTTGCATTTAATAAACATTATTTATTATTTCAACTTCTGCGTGCTCCTTGACTCAACCCGACCCCGTAGACATAGGGTTCAAGATCTCGCTACGTTACCCTGCCTCTCGTAACGCTAAGCAGTGCTCTGAGCTAATTTTCCCCACCTTTAGTTGAGCACAATTTGGTGTTCCTCCCGGGACCCCCAGTACACAGGGTAACAGGATGCAGGCGAAATGTCAGGAGAAAATTCTAAGAGAATACAGCCTCAAAACCTGGAAAACCCACAATAACATGGATTCCGGCCATGAAAGCCTTCGACTTTACATAGACCTATTTTATTTATTTTTTTCCATTTATATGCTGCTTTTCTCCTGATGTGGAATCCAAGGAGTCTTGGAAAGCCAAACCAAGATCAGTTAAAAACCTAACAATAAAAAAAATTCAAATACAATTGAGGATCATCACATTAAAATTGTTTAATTTTGTAAAAATATAAAAACAACCAAAAACATAAAATTAAAAACAGATTACACACACCATGTAAAAAGGCTCCTTGCAAGCATAGCCTAGCCTTCCA
Organism: Cyclura pinguis; assembly: GCA_030412105.1. Lineage (NCBI taxonomy): Eukaryota > Metazoa > Chordata > Lepidosauria > Squamata > Iguanidae > Cyclura > Cyclura pinguis. The sequence continues at coordinate 7,662,589 of CM059601.1, forward strand.
TGGAAGGGAATGTCATAGGGTGGGAGCAGCCACTGGAAGAGAAAGGTTCTCTCCTGTGTCCTCAGAAGACGGACGTGTAATGAGAAAAAGACTCTGGCAGCTTCATATAGAGAGTTAAGTCTTTCAGATAAACAAAAAACAAACAAACAAAAAACTCCCTCCACAGTCCTAAAATATAACATCATTGTTGTTGCATGCCTTCAAGTCATTTTTGACTTGTAGTGACCCTAAGGGGAACCTATCACAGGGTTTTCTGGGGCTGAGAGTGTGTGACACACCCAAGGTCACCTAGTGGGTTTCCGTTAGCAGAACAGGGAATCAAATCCTGGTATCCAGGGTCATATAGTCCAGCGCTCAAAACACTAAACCACTCTGGTTCTCCCTAAAATATAATAGTCACTTTTAATTTTCTGGTGTAACAGAACTAATTATTAAACTTTAGGAGTGTGGAGAAAGAATTGGACAGTTTGAAGGAAATGCTCCAACCTGATGTGAGTTCTGGCACACAGTTTGCATATTTGAGGCAGGAATGTTAGCTACCAAGACTGCAAAACAAGCTACAAATGCCTGGTCAGATTTCTGCACACGGACCTACATGTGATGACATAGCTCTGAGGGACAACAAGAGCATTTGAAGGTCTAAAATACAAATTTGCACAGAGGAGCACTCCAACCTCTGTAATTTCCCCAAGAATAGCAGCTTGAGAAGCTCCCATTAATTTGGTATGATCAGATAATAGGACCTTTTAATCAACAGAGTAGAGATTATGAAAGAAGAAGGCTTGTGCAACTGTTAAGAGCATAAGAAAATTAACTTTTGGACTACATCTCCCAGGAATGCCCAGCTTAGTTTGGTCAATGGCTGTCATATTTTAGTTCTCACTAGTGCAGCAGCTGCGTTGGCTAAAAATAACTTTTTGAAACTTTGCAATTGACCCATTTGCTGACAGAGAATGGAAGAACTAGGAAAGAAGTTCCCGGCAATCTGAAGTATCTGCTGTCAGCTTGACTTCACCTACAAGTCCAGAGGAGACAACCAGCATTGTAGAAGGTCTGGAACCCAAGCCCTATGAAGAACAGTGTAGGGAGCAGGTATGTTTAGCTTGACTGAGAGGTGGTAGCATAGCCATATTTTTAAATATCTAAAGGGAAGTTGCACAGAAGATGAAGTAAGTTACTTTGCTCATGCTCCAGAGACTAGAACAAGAACTGCGGGATTCAAATGAAAAGGAAAACAGATCCCACCTAAACATTGGGAGAACATTCTAATGGTAAGAGCTGTTCAGAAGTGCCTCGGATGATAGGGAAATATCCTTCTTTGAAGATCATTGCACAGAGGCTAGATGGCCATCTCTCAGGACTTTGTGAGCTATGTCTTCCTGCATGGCAGGAATTAGGGCCGTTTCTGCACCGGGCTAGTAAAACGGTGCAGAGCGACCTCCAACGGAGGTCTTCTGCACCATGGAGTGGACTGGGACAGACTACTTTTTGTAGTTCCGCACCTCAGTCCAGTTCGGAGCGACTGGAACTGGTCTTGCAGCGTGCTTTTTAAAAACCTCTTTTTAGAGGTTTTTAAAAAGCACGGAGTGCGCGACTCCGTGCCGCTCCGTCCCTGCTCTCTGGAGCAGATTTGCAGGTGCGAGCAAGTGCATGCCTGCAGATCTGCTGGGGGAGGGCTTTAGGCTGGCGAGCTTCTCCGGTTGGTGGAGAGCCTCCACCAACCAGAAGCCGCCATTTTGTATGCCGGGGCAGTGCGGAGCGACGAGCTCGCACTGCTCCTCGTCCCGATGGACTCACCCAGATGCTCAGGAAATCCGGGGAGTCCCGTTTTCATGCAGCTCCTTCCCCACATCTGGAAAGGGCCTATATCAGATGACCCTTTCACTCCCTTCCCACTCTATGATTCTACCACCTCTGCACTCCTAGACCTTCTTTTATGCTGCTCCGGAGGACACCACCTGAACCAAGGGATTCCATTTACAAGGAAAGGGAAGAACATCCTGACTATTAGGACTGTTTGACAGCTGAATAAACTAATAAACTATTAGGACTGTTTGACAGCAGAATAAACTGTGTCAGAAAAGGGCAGTGATGTAGACTCGAACTGATAGACTCGGACTTAAGTCGAACTTAAGTTGCTTCAGTGACTCAACTCAGACTTGACTCAGCCATAAATAATCCAGTGACTTGATTCGACTAAAGACTTGTATATTTTTAATGACTGACTTGCTGCCCTTGGTTCAGTAACATAACGCATTCATCCAGAAACCTTGCGACTTTGAACAACATCTTCATCACTGTTTGCCTACTGGTCACATAGCAATCTGTCTCAAGCCCAAAGTGTGGGTGCATTTCTCAGAGAGGAACAGCAAATGGGTTAGGCAAGGGGCTTGAGGCAGGCTTGAGGTCTGCTCAGCAGCCTGTCCACACTGCGTATTAGAGGAGCTTTCTAAAACATTTCCCAAGAGTGGAAGACAAGACTCACCCCCAGAGTGCAGGGTGCATTTCTCAGTGGGGAACAGCAAATGTGTTAGGCAATGGGCTTGAGGAAGAAGGATCCTTCCTTCTAAAGCTTTTGAATCTTCAGCAATAGGGAGTAAGGCCATTTCTACAAGGGCTAAAAAAACGGTGCAGAGCGTCCTCCAAAGAGGATATGTGCACCGTAGAGTGGACTGGGTCGGGCTACTTTTTGTAATTCTGCACCTCAGTCCGCTCCAGAACGTCCAGAAGTGGTTGCACAGTGTGCTTTTTAAAGACCTGTTTAAACAGGTCTTTCAAAAGCACGGAGCGCGCCACTCCATTCCTGCACTCCGGTGCAGATTTGCAGGCTCGCACCAGTGTGAGCCTGCAGATCTGCCGGGGCGGGCTTCAGGCTGGCGAGCTTCAGCGGTTGGTGGAGAGCCTCCACCAACTGGAAGCCACCATTTTCGTCCCCAGAGCAGTGTGGAGCGGTGGCCACGCACTGCTCCGGAGCAGCCTGGACTACAGCGTTGAGCCAAGAAGTCCGGTAAGTACCGGCACAGGGCATTTCCACCGCCATGTGTGGAAATGGCCTAAGATAGGATCCTATTCCTCACTTCCAAAGCTACAGATGGCAAAATTGCAAATGTGGAGAGCTGAATCTGCTTAAATTGTTAAAACTGAATTTATTTCACGCTATCCAGTAATTCTGAAATTTTGGTTGGGGTATAAAGTTGGCTTCCAGACTTGACTTGAGACTTTACTGGAAGGTAAAGTATCTTCAAGGACTTGAGACTTGGAGTAAAAGACTTAAATACATCATTGGAAAAGGGTGTACTATCCTCTGTTGGATGTTTCTAAACAGAGGTGAGATGGCCACCTTTCGGTGGTGACTTAGCAGTCAATAGGATCACAGACTAGAACCAGATGGCCCTCAGGATCCTTTCCAGTGCTATGAAACTGTGACCTAGCAATTGCAATGTGTATCATTATCTATATCCCTTTTTACTTGCTGTGTGGGTGCATTATCTCTTAGCATGAATAATAGCTTTGTTTGTTTAAATAGTGTTCAATGCATGTGGTATTTTGCCACTCAGCTTCTGAGTCTTACTAGGTTGAGAAAGTTTAGCTCCATGTTAGAACACTTTGACAGCTGGGGCGTGAACTCTTAGGAACACTTGCCTTGATCAACTAGATTCTAAGCCTTCCAAGACTTACTCCTAGAGCCCTTATAGTCCTAAGACAACCTGTAATTAAGTATTGCATCAGATGGAGAACCCTGAAGATGGCTGCACCTGGGGAAAGATGAGTATTCTCCAACCTAGTGTCCTCCAGATGTGCATGTTCCCTGGAGGCCAGCAAAGTAGCATGGAAATGGTGGTGAGATTGGATGCTTATGTCTAGCCAGTGGTTGGTATTGTTTCTCTGGGACCTTGTGGCAGCCAAGAAAGCCAACATGACTCTTGGTTGCATCAATAGGAGTATGGTGTCTAGATTAAGGGAGTTATAGTGCCACTCTATTCTGCTTTGGTTAGACCTCACCTGGAATACTGTGTCCAGTTCTGGGCACCTCATTTCAAGAAAGATATTGACAAGCTGGAACGTGTCCAGAGGAGGGTGACCAAAATGGTGAAGGGTCTGGAAGCCATGCCCTATGAGGAGCGGCTTTGGGAATTGGGGATGTTTAGTCTGCAGAAGTGAAGGTTGAGAGAGGATGTGAAAGCCCTGTTTGAATATTTGAAGAGATGTCATGTTGAGGAGGGAGTGGGCTTGTTTTCCACTGCACCACAGACTAGGACAAGGAGCAATGGATTCAAATTACAGGAAAAGAGATTCGACCTAAACCTCAGGAAGAACTTCCTGATGGTCAGAGCTGTTTGGCAGTGGAATATGCTCCCTTCTTTGGAGGTTTTTAAGCAGAGGCTGGATGGCCATCTGTCGGGAGTGCTTTGATGTGTGTTCCTGCATGGCAAGAGATTGGACTGGATGGCCCCTGTGGTCTCTTCCAACTCTAGGATTCTATGATTCTATGGAGTTAGCAAGCTACAGTAAATCATAGAAACTCAGAGTTGGAAGGGATTGCCATGGTCATCTAATTCAACCACCTGCTACGCAGGAAGGTACAACTAACCTACTCTGGAAAGATGCCCACCCAACCTCTGCTTAAAGACTTCAAAAGAAGATGAGTCATTTTTTAGGTGGAATCTCTTTTCATGTAACTTGAATCCACTGGTTCACATCCTAGTCTCTGGAGTGGTAAAAAACAAGCTTCCTCCTTTTTCTATATGACATTCCCTCAAATAGTTAAAGATAGATATCATATCACCCCTCAGTCTTCTCTTCCTCAGCTAAACATACCCAGCTCCCTCTGTCGTTCCTCTTAAGACTTGGTTTCCAGACCTTTGATTATCTTGGACACCTGTTTCTGGACCTGTTCCAGCTTCTCAATATCCTTCTTGAGCTGTGTGCCCAGAACTGGACACAGTATTCCAAGTGAGGTCTGATCAAAGCAAAATACAGTTGTACTATTACTTCCCTCAGTCAGGATATTGTTACTTCTCTTGATGCAGCCCAGAACTGCACTGTTCACTCAAGTTTAACGTGTGGGCTACTAAGACCCCTAGATCCTTTTTGCATGCATTGCTTTCAGGTGTCAATCATCATATATTTCTGCCTTTCATTTTTCCTGCCTAGATGTAGTACCTTACATTTATCCCTTTTGAAATTAATTTTGCTAGTTTTGGCCCAGCTCTCACTTCTGCCAAGGTCCTTTTGAATTCTGATCCTGTCCTCTGAGGTGTTAGCTATCTCCCCAACATGTTATCATCTGGAAATTTAATAAACACATCTTTCACTCTATAAAATAAAGCCATTTCTGTACTACACTCTCATAGAGCTATTTCAATATCCTCTGGAATGCTGGGGTTTGTAGTTTACTGAAGCCAAAGAGCTCTCTGGCTGAGAATTCTAAATGCCTCTCCCTAAACTGCAACCTCAGGATTTCATAGGATGTTGAAAGTGGAATAATAGCACTACAACAGTGTAGGGTGGAAATGGCCTAAATCATTTATAAACTTGTTAAACAGTAATGGTCCCAGGACAAAACCCTGAGCCACCTCACTATGAACTTCCCTCCAGGGTGAAGAATAACTGTTGGTGAGCACTTCGTGGGTTGAGTTTTCAACCAGTTACAGATCCACCTTATTGTACCAGTGTCTAGCTCACAGTAGCAGTGTCCAGCCCAACTTGCCTTCAAGAACCTTGTGTAACGGCTTTCTGAAATCAAGATATACTACGTCCACAGCACTGTCCTTATCTACCAAGCTTTAAACTCTATCAAAAAAAGAAATACAATTGGTTTGGCATGACTTATTTTTGAGAAACCCATGCTGCTGTCAGTAATCAGAGCATTACTGTCACAGTTCACAGACTGGCTGTTTAATGATCTTTTCTCGAACCTATATGTTATAAGAATGAAGTCTGAAGTTCAAGAACTGCAAAGCAGAGTTTTATTAAAGTGGAAGTATTGATCTTTTTAATGAATTTTTGTGACATCTTAAAATCTATCTCTCAGTAAGGGGGTCACCAGGAGGTAGTAACACTTCTACTATGAGGAAACGCTAAAGCTTATAGTTTAGTAACGTAAGAGGGAAAAGGCAGGATCTGTTAGAGATTTGTTGAGGAAAGAATGGGTAGAAATACAGGCTCTCTCTCTAATCATTAGAACTTGGTCTTACTCAGTAGAGTTGATCAGGAGAAGGAACAAACTAGGAGGGAAAAGCCTGCTAAGAGTATTATCATATTTAAAAAACAAATAGCAAACTGACTCACCAAGTGAAATGTGGAGAGGAAGAAATGTGCCTCGTACTCAATGCATTCTACCAGCTTGCAAAAGGTTTTGTCATGGATGGAGAAATGGTGTCCAAAAACCACACCGGAGATCACATTGGAGATGGAGTGGAACAGGGACAAAGAAGGGTCAAAAGGCTTCCCTTTAAAACGCAATACAGAGTGTCACAGTTAACAGTCTGACTACCGGTATATGTTGGAAGCAAAGAGGCATCGATGCTTGAAAGTGGAATAATAGCACTATAACAGTGCAGTGCGGAAAGGCCTTTTGCTTCCTTTGTCTGGGAAGGAATCCATGAGGCTCTGACCCCAACAATGAAAGCTAGGTTACAGACACACATGACAGCCAAATTTCCAGGGCTCCTGTAACCGAGTATAGGCTAACTTCTTTTACCTGTCTAATGAGACAGGTATCAACCTAAGATGTATCTATGTGTTCCTACATGGGAGGGGGTTGGATTAGATAGCCCTCGTGTTTGTTTCCAGTTCCAAAATCCTATGATTCTATGACAGGTGACAAGATCTAGACAAGATCCTCAAATGGCATAGAATCACAGAATCATAGAGTTTGAAGAGACCTCAGGGGCCATCCAGTCCAACCCCCTGCCATGCAGGAACACACATCAAAGCACTCCCAACAGATGGCCATCCAGACTCTGCTTGAAAACCTCCAAAGAAGGACAATCCACCACATGTAAAGATATATTATTGAATACTAAAGTCAAGATTGTCCATGCCATTGTATTTCCAATTTCTATGTATGGTTGTGAAAGCTGGACAGCAAAGAAAGCTGGTAGGAAGAAAATCAACTCATTTGAAATGTGGTGCTGGAGAAGAGTTTTCTGGATAGACCAGACTACTAAAAATACAAATGAATGGGTCCTCGAGCAATCCAACTCTCATCAGAATTGAAGATGACCAAACTGAAGCTGTCTTACTTTGGCCATATCATGAGAAGACATGACTCACTAGAAAAGACAACAATGCTTGGCAAGGTAGAAGGCAGCAAGAAAAGAGGAAGACTGCATTACTGATGGACTCAAGGAAGCCACAGCTGCCCTGACTCTGCATGACCTGATCAGGGTGGATGAGGATAGGGTGACTTCAAGGTCTTTCATTCATAGGGTTGCCATAGATTGAAGTCAAGTTAACCTAAGGACAGTTAACAACAGGAGGATCAAAACTTGACTTGAATTGCTGCAATTTAAAGAGCACACTTCTTTAAAGAGAGAGTACTAAAATGGCTCAGTTGCATGCTAGGAATTCTCCCCCATGTCATGTTTTTGCCATCCAGTCAGTAGCTGGCCACAAGGAAGATACTGTTTCTGCCTCTTAGGCTATTTCTGCACCACAACACTCTTCTACATCGTTGCACTCCAATTCTGGTCCAGAACGGAGCACAATTGCACCGAGTATGGTGTCTAGATTGAGGGAGGTAGTGGTACCACTCTATTCTGCATCGGTTAGGCCTCATTTGGAATACTGTGTCCAGTTCTGGGCACCTCAATTCAAGAAGGATATCGACAAGCTGGAACGTGTCTAGAGGAGGGTGACCGAAATGGTGAAGGGTCTGGAAGCCATACCCTATGATGAACGGCTTAGGGAGCTGGGGATGTTTAGTCTGCAGAAGAGAAGTTTAAGAGGGGACATGATAGCCATGTTTAAATATTTGAAAGGATGTCATGTGGAAGAGGGAGTGGTCTTGTTTCCTGTTTCTCCAGAGACTAGGGCCCTTTTCGCATGGCATTTGTCATGTGAAAGGGCCTCCAGAGCATCGCACGATTGTGAGAACTGTTCCACATAACATCCTCGCAATCGCACGATGCTACTGGGGCCAGTAGGTGCTGATGGCGCAATATATCATTTCCAGCTTCTTGCTGAAAATGATGCACGATCGTGCAAGGCTCCAGGGCCCCACATGCACTTACCTTGAGTGTGGAGCCTCTGGAGATGCGGCCCTTGAGCTTCCTCCCTCAGCACAGCCTGGGAAAGTACCTGGCTGCACTGTGGAAGGAAGAGGTGAAGCCCTCACTCTGCCTGCCACCCAGCAGGCAGCTGCTGCAGAGAGGGAGCAGAGGGAATGTGAGTGCCTCTCGCTAGAGTCTGCTCGCGTGATCCCCGCATGCCCACGCCGGAATCAGGTAAGCTGTGGAAAAGGCCTAGAACAAGGAGCAATGGATTCAAGCTGCAGGAAAAGAGATTCCACTTGAACCTCAGGAAGAACTTCCTGATGGCCAGAGCTGTCCAGCAGTGGAATATGCTACCTCGCAGTGTGGTGGAGTCTCCTTTTTTGGAGGTTTTTAAGAAGAGGCTGGATGGCCATCTGTTGGGAATGCTTTAATGTATGTTTCTGCATAGCAGAGGTTTGGACTGGATGGCCCCGTGGTCTTTTCCAGCTCTATGATTCTATGATTCTCTTCCTTCCTCAGTGCAGCCAGACACCTTCCCATGCTGTGCTATGGAAGGAAGCACTGCCATTGCGCTTTGCGGTTTCTGCACAGCCGGGAAGGATGGGAGCACCACACAATGGGAAAGTGCAAAACAGATTTTTTTTCTGTTTTGTGAAAAATGCGCCAGCGCAACACTTGGGGACAGGATGTCAGCGGGCCAGAGATGGCATCATTTGGAAGCATGACCTGCTGACTGTTGGCATCCTGTCCCAAAAGTGGCTAAGCCCTGTTGTGCGGAAATACCCTTTCCATGTTTGCGATATGGAAAGAAATGTGGCAGACCTCCTTACAAGGTTGTTATATGGCTGTGGAAGTTGTGTTTATTAAATGAATTCAACATTTTAAAAGCACAGTAGAAATCACAAGAACAAATTTAAAGGCCACTGTGGTTTGTTAATGTAAGAGGTGTTTAAAAAATAAAATAAAAAATGAAGATAGAATTTAAAGCTAGCACTGTCTGGTTAATTCAGTTTGTTAAATTGTAGCTTAGGTAATGTATCCTCCAATATCTTGACATCACCTGTCTTATGTTTTTCTAATGCAAATTCCTTTAATGAAATACTTGGCAGATGAAATGAATAAAGGATGAAGCAATGTAAATCCTTTGTCTTTTAAGAGAGAATGAAGCCCTGTCTTTAAAGGGATAATGAAGGTAGATTAAGTAGATCTCATGATTGATGGGAGTAGTTACAGCTCCTTCAGTTTCCTTGAATGCAACTTTCACCATTGTGCAAAGGATGCTGAGGCTGTTGATCCTTATGATACAGAAATCTCCGGTTATTGTAGACAGCATTAAAACTAGGTAAGAATAGATGGGTTGCTAGGAAAGGTCTCTACAGGTTTGTGTGTACCCTGTGAACAGGGATATTAAGTATTCACCTATTTCATTCTTGTGCCTAAGAGTGAACAATCTGAAAAGTTTTCTTGCTACAGGGCAAGATTATGGGAATTTTCATTACAGTTTTTGTGATTTTTGTTTTTTTGGTTAAAACTTTATTGTGAACATTTTGGGAAGGATTTTTTTGTGCAAAATATTATTTGTATCAAAGAAGTGAGCAAAAATATTGTAAAAAACAACTTCTGCACAAAAAAACATATTTGCACTAAATAATGAATGGCATCTTGTTCAACACTTATGAGATCATAAGCTGGTCTTCTAAACTTGTAACTTTTGGTGTTCGTGTTTATGGTCATTAAAACCAAACATGCCTCCCCAAAATCTATCTCTTGAGCCAGGAGTGCGCAAAGCGAAGGGTTTCTGAGCTGCTGCAGATTGGGATGCTGGGGAAATGGCAACTGCAGTGTTTGTCTCACATATGACTACAGTTGTCCATCCCAGCGTGCCCTGAGACTGGGAGAACACTGTGGTCATCATTTCTCGGTGCCCAGATCCGCAGAAACCCTTTGATTGGAATGCTGCATGCCTTAAGAGGTAGATTTTTGGGGGTGGCATTGGCAAAGGTAGCTAGGATGATGGAGCTTCATCATTGTAGGTGCATCTGATGATCCAAGATCTCAGCTTCTGCTCCCTATACAAAATACGATGGCCCAAATCCTGTTGGGGACTTACATCTGCAGTAATCAGAATAGGGAAATTCTAGAATTTCTATATACAGGAAAGGGTTGCTGTTACGTTACTGCATAGAGGAGCCACTGAAGTGACTGATGCACAACCAGACTGATGCACAAAAGGGCCTATGCACACTGGAACTAATGCTCATTGGTCCTGTTGTACATTGGGACACTGGCTAGGTAGTGCCACTGGATATCCATACAACTTGATGTGAACTGGGCCACTCTGGCCAGTGTCCTGTCATGCATCTGAGCAGCTCAATAACAGGGTTTCTTAGCACCTCTGCTACATGGCTAAGTATACATAAAGTCGCATAATGTACCCCAATGATAATGGATTCCAGCCAATATTTCTTGATGGAGGCTTCACAGTGGCTGCTCGCAGACTTTGGAACTCCCTCCCTAGAGAGGCCTGGATGGCTCCGTCCTTTTTCTCCTTCCATTGGTAAGTCAAATCATTTTTATTCTGTCAGGCTTTTACAGACTGATTAGGGTTGGGTTCTTAATGCTGTGTGGTTCTGTTCTTTAAGGTTAAATATAGTCTTTTAATGCATTTTAATATTTTTTAATGTTTACTTCATAAATTGTTTAAGATCTTACATTTATACATTTATTCATGCTTTTGTGTTGTTTCAAATGTGTTGTTAACCACCTTTATTCCCATTATCAGGAGGAAGTTGGATATAAATGAATCGTCGTCATCATCCTCACACAAAAATCTCTTTGGAAGAAAGTTCTCCAAATGTGCAAAATCTTGCAAGAGTTGTCTCTCTCTCTCTCTCTCTCTCTCTCTCTGTTTATGTCTCTCTCTATATATTTTACTGGATCCCTTGACATGTTGAAATTCCCTTTACTGTTGAAGGTGAGAAAATCTATGAATATTCTTCATATGTCTAAATGTGAGCTCCATCCTTTCTTAAGACATTTCTGCACGACTCTCTTATAGCACGATGATTCCACTTTCAACCTCCTATGGAATCCTGGGGTTTGCAGTTCCGGGAGGGGCCAGCTGGCCCCTCCCGGAACTGCAAACCCCAGGATTCCATAGGAGGTTGAAAGTGGAATCATCGCGCTATAAGAGTGTCATGCGGAAATGTTCTTAGACTCAGCCCATTCTCCTTAATCACACATCCATTAAGCAACACTGAATAACTAACAGCAACAATAATTGCAACTGTTGCACGTAGTCCTGGAGTTGACAGAACAAAGATTTATTGTTCATTTGCACATTTTACATGGCATTTCTGAGAAATAAAGTATGACTTGCCCATAAAATGCACACTGCCGAAAAAAATGTGCACAAACCTGTAAATTAAATAAAATACATGCCTAAATGCCTTCGGGGGGAATACAAAAAATATGCACAGATTTCCACAAAGGAGGGGAAAAACCCCACCAGGTCTTTCAAGTCAGTGCAAAATCTGTTGGACTTACACACAAAACATAACATATGGAAAGCAAGAATATATTCACAGGCAGGAGGTGTGAAAATTGGGAGAAAGAACATCAAGAATTTAAGATATGCATTTGACATCCTGTTACTTGCAAAAAAATAGCAAGGACTTAAAATGGCTACTGATGAAAGTTAAGGGAGAAAGTGCAACAGGGCTGCAGATGAATATTAGGAAGACAAAAATAATGACCACAAATGATTTGCATAACTTTAAGGTGGGTGACAAAGACATTAAAATATAGATTACTTATATGCTGTCTCAGTCATTAACCAAAACAGAGAATGGAACCAAGGAACCAGAAGAAGTCTAAGGCCATTTCTGCACTATACTGTGATAGTGCTATTATTCCATTTTCAACACCCTATGGAATCCTGGGGTTTGCAGTTTAGGGAGGGGCATTTAGAATCCTCTTTGGCCTCAGGAAACTACAAACCCCAGAATTCCACAGGATGTTGAATGTGGAATAATAGCACTATCACAGTGTTGTGCGGAAATGTCCTAAATCTTGGAAATGCAGCCCTGAAAGAAGTAGATAAGCTCCTCAAATGTAAAGACATATCAGTAAACACCAAAGTCAGAATCATCATGGCCACCATATTTCTATGCGTGGCTGTGAAAGCTATACAGTGAGGAAAGGTGGGGAAAAGAACCAACTTATTTGGAATATGGTGCTGGAGAAGAATTCTATAGATAAGACGGATGACTAAGAAGACAAATGAACAAATCCGAGATCAAATCAAGCCTAGACTCTTGCTAAAAGTGAAGAGAACTAAATTGAAGCTGTCGTACTTGGGACACATTGCGAGATGATATGATTCATTGGAAAAGATAATAATGCTTGGAAGGCAGTAGGAAAAGAGGACAACTACATTACTGGTGGTTTGATTCAGTCAAGGAAGTCATAGCCCTGAGTCTGCAAGACCTGAGCAAGGTAATTTATGAATAGGAGGCCTCCGGTTCATAGAGCTGTCATAAGTCAAAGCTGACTTGATGGCAAAGAGCATCCACAAAAAAAAACAAGAAAGAAAGAAAGAAAGAAAGAAAGGAAGAAAGAAAGAAAGAAAGAAAGAAAGAAAGAAAGAAAGAAAGAAAGAAAGAAAGAAATTGAGACTGAGAGACTGCAACACCTGTATCCTTGTAGAACCCTATGGGACAGAAATCTGATTAGATTTCAGATAGAAGAAGCTGTAGCAGAAGAGCCACCCAAAGCTCTTGGGAAATGGAGGGCATGAAAGGTGAAATAAGTACATCTGTGCCTGGGCTAGTATAGTTTTTCCCCCCACACATTGGCAGTATATGAGGAGAAAAAGAGGTCTGTCGATTAGAATGGTCTATAGCCACCCCCACTCACATCCAGCTCCCTGTTTTGCCATTGCTGTCAGTGGAAATTGAGTGTCAGTGGTGGCATGCATTTTATGCATCCACAACAAGGGGTATTTCAAGCCTAACTCTCTCCCTCTCCATCGGTGGAACTCCCTCTCTGTAGGCAGAAAGAGATTAACTGAATAATTTGGACCATGCACCCCCTGGACCTTAGGATAGCAGCCTTAGAAACAATGAATTTCCTGACCTCTCTTGCTTGCAAAAACCTCCACCAACTTGCTGGCCTCCTCTTGCACCCGATGCTCTAAAGTCTTCCTCCCCAGGCCTAAAGACCGCAAAGTGGACATTCCGAAACGCCTCTGCTCCTTCCAGGCATGTCCGCTTGAAAAAAGAATACCTGTGGGGATGGGAGAGCTTATGGTTAATTAGGCATTTTTGTTCTTGCTGTGTACCCTGAAGTCCTTTCCGACATACAGCGACACCAAAGCAAACTTTTCTTAGCAAAATTGGTTCAGAGGGGATCTACCGTTGCCTTCCTCTGAGGCTGAGAGTGTGTAACAAGGGCACCCAGTGGGTTTCCAAGGCTGAGCAAGGATAGGAAACCTGGTCTCTCAGAATCTTGGTCCAAACCACTACACAATGCTGGCTCAATAATTTATCACTGTTTAAAGATACCAAGGCCATTTCTGCACCACACTGTTATAGTGCTATTATTCCACTTTTAACACTGTTACCCTGGCTTCTAGGGGTCCCTTGGGGGACGCCTTGATTTGCTCCAAAAATGCAAAGGTTGGGGAAATTAGCAGAGTTCTGGCTGTAGCCAAACGAGGGGCAGGGTAACCCAGCAGGATCTCTTACCCATTTTTTACAGAGTCCAACCAAGTGAAAAGCCAGGCAAATGTATCAATAACTAGATTCTATTAACAAATGTACTCTCACGCACCTATGCACTCACTCACTCATGCACACAAGGCCTATCGAGAAAAGAAAGGCGAAAATTGATAGAGGATTCAGCGGAAAGGGTGTAAAGGTGATGATACTACAGCTATCCTCAAGTCTTCAGTCCGGGAAGTGGCGAGAAGAATGGAGCTCAGCAAAGAGAAGCGGCTGAGGGGATCACTCGTCTAACAGAGTGCCGGTCTGCTAGCATGGCAGGGAGTTCTTTGAAGAGACCCTCAAAAACGAGGACTACTTATAGGGCAGAACATACCTCGAGGGCAGGCCCTTTCCCGGGAAGAGCAGTGGCCGAAACAAAGGGAGAAATGCCACACAATAGCAACTTGGTAGTTTGCGTGATTGGCTTATGCAGATCCTGTGCAGGGTTTCCTAATGTCAGAGTCGTTCAACCTGGGCAAAACCCAATAATCCACTCAGGTTGGCTGAAAACCTTTTGTTTGTGCGGAGGTGTTTAGCCTGAGGTCCCCTAGGGGAACGTGACTGGGGATTTTCCTGGCCTGACCTGTTTTCGGTCATTCGACCTCTTTGTCTACGTACTCATTCGGGCAGCCTCGCTGGCATGGCGGGCATGTTTGATATCAAATTTATATTCTCTGGGAATATAATAGTACGCCAGTGGGGTAACAACCTCCTGTGGAATTCTGGGGTTTGTAGTTTCCTGAGGCCAAAGAGGTCCCTGGCTGAGAATTCTAAAGGCCCCTCCCTAAGCTGCAAACCCCAGGATTCCATAGGATGTTGAAAGTGGAGTAATAGCACTATAACAGTGCAGTGCGGAAATGGCCTAAGTGTAATTCTGCCTAATTATTGTCATATTGGTTCAATAAGGACAAGGACAAGTCCACAGTTTCCGCCACATCATAATGAGGAGACTCTGTACATGTATCTGCCTGACTTATGACATCAACATAACAAATCCCAATGACTGAAAAAATGGAATGCAGAAATATAGGATGGGGGACATGTGGCTGGATGGCAGTACGTGTGAAAGGGATTTAGGAGTCTTAATAGACCACAAGCTGAACATGAGTCAGCAATGTGATGCGGCAGCCAAGAAAGCCAATGCAATTCTCGGCTGCATCAATAGGAGTATGGTGTCTAGATCGAGGGAGGTCCTGGTACCACTCTACTCTGCTTTGGTTAGACCTCATCTTGAATACTGTGTCCAGTTCTGGGCACCCCAATTCAAGAAGGACATGGTCAAGCTGGAGCAGGTCCAGAGGAGGGCGACCAAAATGGTGGAGGGCCTGGAAGCCAAGCCCTCTGAGGACAGACTTAGAGAGCTGGGTATGTTCAGTCTGCAGAAGAGAAGGTTAAGAGGGGACATGATAGCTATGTTTAAATATTTGAAGGGATGCCATGTAGAGGAGGGAGAGGGCTTGTTTTGTGCCGCTCCAGAGACCAGGACAAGGAGCAATGGATTCAAGCTGCAGGAAAGGAGATTCCACGTGAACCTCAGGAAGAACTTCCTGACAGTCAGGGCTGTCCGGCCGTGGAATCTGCTGCCTCGGAGTGTGGTGGAGTCTCCTTCTTTGGAGGTTTTTAAGCAGAGGCTGGATGGCCATCTGTCGGGAGTGCTTTGAGGGTGTTCCTGCATGGCAGGGGGTTGGACGGGATGGCCCGCGGGGTCTCTTCCAACTCTACATTTCTATGATTCTATGATTCTATGACTGAGCAAATTGTTTAGACTGTCATCCTGCCAAAAGGCAGTAGTAAGAACAGCAGCAGCAGCAGCAACAACAACAACAATATACCAACACAAATACTTTGAAACTGAAAGGTGATATTCTCTGGCACAGTGGAACTGCTCAGCTTTAGCTGGGATGTGGCACTGAAAATTAATGACTGTATTTAAACCCAAGAAGGTGTGGTGTACATGCGTGTGTTGAAACTCACCCAGGCTCATTTTGGACTGAGGTCACCAATTATTGAAAGATAGTAGAGAACAATAAGGAAAAAGTTCTCTCTCTCCTCTGCCAATTCAGTCTGAGTGGCATCAGCTGGAGAAAGCCAGTTTCCTGATCTATATTAACTTCACCCTGTCTGTAGCAGTGGCTATGAGAAAAGGATTCTTCTACAGTTGTCCCTCCATATCTGCAGATTCTATATCCAAGGATTCGACCAACCACAGCTTGAAAATAAACCCCCTCCAAAAAAAAAAAAAAAAAAAAAAGGGCCAAAAAGCCAACTTTGATTTTTGCCATTTTATATACGGAGCATTCTTTTACTACACCATTATACATAATGAGACTCGAGCATCCATAAATTTTGGTATCCATGAGGGTTGCTGGAACCAAACACTAGTGGGTGCTGAAGGCCCACTGTACTTCCTTAGGCACCCCTCCCACACACACACCTGCAAAGTCATGAGGGGCCTGCTAAAACGTTGTTTTCCAAGGCACTTGTTGTCCCAAGATGTCAGAGTATCCTGGGAAAAGTGACATTTCCCTGGCTACTGCAATAGTATTATGGGCACCAGGGGGAAACTTTCCACCTTCACACACCAGTAATGTAATAAATGGATGGACAGGTGTGGGAGAAACGGAAGACTTTTTATGTGGCTCGAGGCAAAATCTGAACTGAGCAGGACTTGCACTGGTCACCTTCACAATAAAGGTGAGAACGATGAGCTGCTGAAGTTCGTCTTCTGAGCTGATGCTCAGAACACTGGTCACTGAATTTTGGAAACATTACTGCACAGACACTGCATGGTGCTCTTTTGAGTGTGAATCCTAGTCATACAGTAAAAGAGAATTATGGCTGAAAAGGAGATGTTTGAGTGGTAGCATTACAGGAATAGCACAATAAGTAGGCTTACCCTTCCCCTTCATTGTGTCTCTAATAAAAGGAGTTGCCACTCGCCAAGAGGTCTCTTCAGCATGGTTTACTAGGACGTGCTTCACCGCATGGAATCCGTTCACTACAGTTATTGGCATGTGTCCAATCCAGATGGTGAAGACTTTCCCATAAATCTCGGACAACTGCATGTTGGTTTCGGAAAGCATAACTGTGGAAACAAGTGTGGAAGAAAGTTGATACAAGCAAAACGTTACCAATATGAATTTGCAGTAGTGCTTGCTGAGACTTTTTCTCAGGCTGTGAAAGTGGCTGTAGTCTAATGCCACAGGAAATGGAAAGGGACACTTCCTCTTTGATGAGACCATGGCCACACTTCTTCTCAAAGTTTGAGAAGCTTCAGCAACCACATGTGGCCTTTGGAGACCTCAGGAGAGGGTGGTCTCTTGTGGCTAGATCAGTTGTATCTATCTATCTGGTAACAAAGCAGAATTAAAAATCTTAATCTGCAACTTTTAGTTATGTTGATTCGAATGATAACCTTTCTCTCAGCGAACCAGACAGCTAGCATGGTTTGGTGGTCTGAGGGCTAGACTGGGACTCTGGAGGTTATTGTTCAGATTTGTGTTTGGCTGTTCAGCCATGGAAACCCACAGTGACCTTGGGCAAGCCACACTTTCTAGCCTCAGAGGAAGGCAAAAGCAACCCTCCCCTAAACAAATCTTGTCAAGAAAAATCCATGATAGGTTCACCCTAGGGTCACCAGAAGTCAAAAAAGACTTGAAGGCACATAACTACAATGAGTGTGTGTGTGGCTACATATACATATAAATACAGTCATCCCTCCACATTTGCTAGGGTTAGGGGTGTCAGGGATTCCAGGCAGGGAACCCTGGGAAAGTGATCAGCCCACTGCAAAGATGTTGCATCATGCTCCAGCTGTGGGTAATTGCAAGGTTTCATAAGAAACTGGGGTCGTGTGCAGATGGTAGAGGGAGGTGTGCAAACCTCTACCTGATTGGTTGTAAATATGTATATAAGAAAGCAATGCCCAGTATGTATTTGTCTGTTGACCAAACCGGTGTCTGGCGCAAGCCTTTGTCCGTCTGTTCCATGTTGTGTGCATAACGGAACGTTGCTACAAGATAAAGTGCCTCCTGTTTGGAAGAAACTCCTCCGTGTGTGAGTAACCTTACTGGGGAACAAGGCTGCTGCTGTTGGCTCGCTGTCCTCTGGTTTTTCCTCTGCATCTCTGTGGGGCTGAAACTCCTATCACCCCCCAACAAGGGGCACATGACCCCTGTGAAAGTGAAAAAAAAACGTGAATAAATCTAGGTCCTCCCAAACCATATTTAACGCACACAAAAATGTACAATCACCATATTCAGCCCACCATGGATTCCTTTGAGGCATCAGGGTTCCTTCATGAGGCGGAACTGGGGGGCTGGGGGGGCTTCCAGCCACCTCCACTGCCGCCCCATGTAATTTTGATAGGGACTTACAAGCCTCGTTTTCAGTTTCTCATGAGGTTTGCAGTCCCTATTAAAAATGGCTTAGGGACTTCCAGCCAAGATGTCAGCGCAGCTGGGAGGCTGAACCGCTGGCTCAGGACTACCTGCTGCGAATCCGCAGGATAACATCTTCCGGGAACCTTCGGGGTCCCCTAAAATAACTCCCCCTTAGAAAGTAGGGGGAGCAGAGCAGCTCACACGTCCCGGATCGTCCCGGCGCCGGCGAAGAAGGAGTGGAGGAACTGGCACGGAAAGGATGGAGGACGGAGCTGAACGCTGCGGATTTGCAGCCAGCTATTTAGCTGACGAGCGCCTGCAAGAACCTCTTTTAAAGAAGAAGGATACAACTTAACAACCCAGTTGAAACAAGGAGCTGATGCCAAACCGATCGGAAACCTGATCGTATTGTTGGATTAGCCTGATGTGGCAGAGACTCATGACTCAGAATAGAAAGGAAGGACGCGATGGACCCGGTGAGTGGAGAAGTGACTTTTCCCACCCTTGGAAGCACCCGGTCGAGCTTCCCCCCATCATTTTAGAGGGAGAGCATGAACTTTTAAGTAGCATTCCTGAAATTGAACTGGTTTTTTACTAAGATTTTAGGCTCTCAAGACTTACGTATTTTTTAAAAAAAATTGTTACTTTTACTGAAGAAGAAAGGGGGAAGCAGAAAGGGAATTAAGGCACAGACTTTAAAACTGGAAGGGGAGAAAAGATGGCGAGGATGGAGTCTGTTTTGGGAGAGTAACTTTTTACTGTTTTTGACCTTGAAAAGCATCTGGATGTTCTTTTCTTATCTGAAACAAAACTGGAATAGTTGGAAGGGCCCACAGAGGATTAGTCTCAACAAGAGAGGCGAAGAGGCAAGAGAAAATTTGGGGAACATTTTAAAACAGGTTTGAAATTATAAGAGCAAATGAATTTGAAAGGGACTTGAAATGAAGAATGAACTGAAGCGAAAGTGTTTCGGAAGCAGAAATAAGGTCAAAGAAAAGAGTAAATAGAATAATGAACCTTTAAGGGAATATGGGACATGGATGAATTTTTGTTTTCTATCTTACTTATAAATGAACTCATTAATGAATTTTTGATGGCTCTATATTGGGATTAACATAAAAGAAGATACGAAGATGAAAACGGTTTGGGATGTATCTAAGGCAGTAATGAGAGGGTTTTTTTACAACGACGACAAATCCAGAATAAAAAGAAGCGAGAAAAACATCAAGGGCTGATGATTAAACTCCAAGAGAAAGAAAAGGAATTTAGAGAAAATCCGATGAAGAAATCATTACAACTGGAGATCAAAAAAATACAAAAAGAAATACAAAAAATACAAAAATACAAAAAATACAAAAAGAAATAGATATGACCACAACAGAGGAAATAGAAAAGAAGATGAAACAGATGAAACTTACCCAATTTGAACAAGCAGATAAAATTGGGAAGTGGTTAGCGTATAAATTGAAGAAGAGGAAAGGGAGAAATATAATTGTTGCATTGAAAAATGGGAAGAAGCTGATTACTCAACATGAAAAGATAAAGCAGAAATTTGAAGAATATTTTGGAAAATTATTTTATGAAATAAAATCTTATCATTGAAATGAGAAAAATCTAACTGAATTTCTTCAAAAGGTTAAGATTCCTAAAATATCGCCAGAAACACAGGAACAACTAAACCAATAACAAACCAATAACACTGACTGAAATAGAAGAGGCTATAAGAGATCAGAAAGTGGATAAGTCACCAGGACTGGATGGATTTACTGCGCTATATTATAAAAGGTTAGTAAAAGAACTGATCCACTCACTTCAAGCGACACTGAAGGAAATAGAGAAATATGGTAAACCAGAAACCTGGGGAGATTCCAATATTGTACTGATACCCAAAGAAGGCAAAGACAAAAGAGAAGTTAAAAATCATAGACAAATCTCTTTGCTGAACATAGATTATAAAACATTTGCGTCAGTGTTGGCAAAACGTTTGAAGCACATACTGCAGGATAAGATTCAAGAAGGCCAAACAGGTTTTCTTCCGGGTAGATATATGAGAGATAATGTTAGAACAATCATAGATGTGATTGAATTTTATGACAAAAACCCAGGGAAGAAAGCAGCACTTATATTTTTGGATGCTGAAAAAGCTTTTGATAATGTTTCCTGGGACTTTATGTTACGGGTTTTGAAAGAATATAGTCTGGGAGAAGATTTTTGCAAATGGAGGGAGATGATTTATCAAGGCCATTCAGCAAGGCTAATCATAAATGGAGATACCATGGCAAGCTTTGTAATAAATAAGGGAGTACGACAGGGGTGCCCACTATCGCCATTATTATTTATAGTGGTTTTGGATGTCTTGCTGATAGCAATAACTGAAGATTCACAGATTAAGAAGTCTGAAAATAAGGAAAAAAGAATTGAAATTAAAAGCATTTGCAGATGATGTAATTATAGTCCTGCAGGATCCACAAGAATCAGTTCAGGGGTTGATAGAAACTCTACAAAGATATGGATTGAAAGCAGGTTATAAGAGAAACAGAGAAAAGACAATGATGATGGCTGTCAACATGAGCAAAAAAGAGCAAGCTGATCTGGAGACAAGATCCTGATATCAATTGACTAAGAAAACAAAATATTTAGGAATTATTATGACGAAAAAGAACCAAGAATTATTTGAGAATAATTATTCAAAAACATGGAAAGAAGTTAAACGTGATATGGAAAAATGGAAAAATTTGAATTTATCCTTTTTGGGTAGAATAACTGCTTTCAAAATGTATTTTTACCAAAGCTTATGTTCCTCTTTCAAAACCTACCAATAACAGGGAAAGAGAAGATATTTAAGGAATGGGAAAAGGACTTACAAAAATTTATCTGGCAAGGGAAAAAATCAAGAATCAGATTTGAAATACTTTAAGACACAAAAGAGAGAGGAGGACTTAATTTACCATCTTTAAAAATATATTATTATGCATGTTGTTTAGATTGGATCGAAGATTGGATTCAATTAGAAAATACAACTATGAAAGAATTAGAAGAAATAAACAATAGATTTGGATGGCATGGATATCTATGTTATGATAGATCAGTAGTGAATAAAGAGTTTAAAAACCATTGTATCTGAAAGACATTGTTGAAGGTTTGGTCACAAATAAAGCAAAAATTTTGTACAAAATTACCAGTATGGACCTCACCACAAGAAGCCTACAAAATCGACCCAACAAAACAAGGAAATTTATTAACATATCAAGAGTTATTGAAATGGGGGGGCGATAAACCAAAAATGCATACAGAAGAAGAATTAAAGGCTGAGGGACATGAACTGAACTGATTTCCATCGAGACATCTTAGAGAAAGATATAGAATGGATCAAAAATTATACGGATTTGAGAGAAAAGAGAATGAGTTAGATTTACTGATGAAAGGAAATCAAAAGAAATAATCTCTAAATTTTATAGATTATTGTTGAAAAGAGAAATGGAATCAGAAGTGGTTAAAGACACAATGGTCAGATGGGCACAGAACTTGGGACATTCAATCGAATCAGAAACGTGGGAAAGAGTGTGGAAAACAGATATAAAATTTACAACAACTTTAAATATAAGAGAAAATTTTTATAAAATGTATTATAGATGGTGTATGACCCCAGAAATATGACAAAAAATAATGAAAAATGGGAATTCAAATGATTGGAAATGCAATGAAAAGACGGTATCTTTTTTTCATATGTCATGGACATGTAAGATAGCAAAAAATTTTTGGAAGGGGGTACATGATGAAATTCAGAAAATTTGTAAGTTGAACTTTGAAATGAAACTGGAATTTTACCTGTTAAATATGCTAGGGTAACAAAAGGAAATAAGAAGACATCAGAAGATATTATTGTATTTAATAACTGCGGCAAGGTCAACATACGCGCGACACTGGAAAGAAAAGAAATATATTGATATTGAGGAGTGGAAGTTAAAAGTTCTGGATATGATAGAGATGGGAAAATTAGCATTTTCTTTGAAGAATAAATCTATCCAGAACTTTGAAAAAGAATGGAAAGGAGTATTGGATTGGGCAAAGATATAAATGTATAAGAAATCAAGAAGAACCAATGTAATCGTTCTCTTCTCTGTATAATGGAAATTATGTTTGTATGTAATGGAAATAAGCAATTGCAGCTGGAAGATATAAGCCTGGAAGTGTGTGGAGGGTTTTGTATTTTCGAGATTAAATCTTAATAAAAATTATTACAAAAAAAAAAATGGCTTAGGGAGGCAGCAGAGGTGACAGCAAATAATCCGTGAATAATCCAATCGACAAAAGTGAAACCTGCAAATGTGGAGAGCTGACTGTATAGAAATACATATACATATACATTTATATGTTAACCTTTCTCTCATATGAGAGAAAGCCTAGCATGCAAATCAACATAGTAAAAAAATTAGTAAACATAGTAACATAGTAAAAAAAAAAAGCTGGCTTTTAAATACAGTACAATATTTTTAAAATCCAGCTTTATTTTTATCAAACTAATTCTTCTTTTAGATGTATATCACAATAGTCATCTAACTAATGGGTAAGAATAAGGGGAAAAAATAGACAGCTACCCCCTGAACAAAGACTACAAAGGACAACGAAATCCCAGAATGCTCAAAGACAAACATGGATTGTGATAAACTAAGACGAAGGGAAAAAAAACCCCACAACATTTTGTCCCAATATTCTTGGTGCTTGCCGTGCCTTCTACAAAATGAAATTGTACGGAAAATTCACAGTATAAGCTAATAAAAGACAGAGTGAACAATATAGGTTCAGCACAAGGTGCCCTGAGTCCTATGTGTACTTACTTACCAAAGAGTTTGCAGAAATCTCTGAAAACCACAGTTCAAACAACTGACTGGCCAAAGGTTACCAAATGAGTTTGTGGCTCCGAGAAACCTCGGAACTGGATCACTCAAGTCCCAATTCAGTGTTCTGACCATTGCACTACCTGAGCTCTGCCTTGCATACTAATATGCACAATTATGGGGGGGGGGGGGAATACCATGGAAAGGGTGTTCTGTTGCCAACAGAAGCCAGAACACCACATAGTTCCCAGGACAGGGAACGGCACTGGTCCAGGTGGAAATTGTCGACGGTCCCACTGTAACTTCAAAAACAGTAGAATCAAAAGAAACATCACTAGTACTGTAAAATAGCCACTTATCTCCATCTCGATTCTGTTTTGGAATACCAGCTGCAGGCTGGACTGAGGTTTCCTTCTTTATAAGTATCCACTGCCACATTTCTCTCCGTTATATATCTGCTAATAGCATAGGCTGCCAAGGTGTCTCAAAGCAAAGATACAGGTGGCTTATTGCATGCAGATGACATCCGACAACTTTTCAGGGGGAAGCACGGGGGATTAAATTTCCAGAGGATGCCTTTCTGCCAAAGCAATAATCCTGAAAGACATCAGAGGCTTTAAAACTTTGGATTAGTCCTCACCCGGTGCTTGACAGCTAGATGTTGAAACCAATTAATTCAAATTGTAAGAAAAGAGACTCCACCTAAGCATTAGGAAGAACTTTTTTTCCTTGTACTGTAAGACTCCTCTAACAGTAAATAGATTGCTTCAGAGGATGATGGTGTTACCCTAAGAGCTGGGGGACTTTAAGGTCCACCCACAATACCAGCGCCTCCTTAGAAATAGAGGGAATTATAGCCCAAAGGAGGCCTGTGAGAGGAGGTGGGTAATGGCAGGATCTTTTCCCCTATGTATACACACCAGTACGAATTGTAGAGAGGACTCCAGTTTAAAGTTAAACAGATTATTTTATTTGGAACTAGCATATTTACTTGGTGTTGCCCAGGATTTTTTTTTCCTCATAGGTAATTCTTGTTAGAAATACCTTAGGAATTACCTTACCTTACATTAGGAATTTGATGCAGTTGAAATACACATGGATGTGAGATACTGCGTCTCTAATTCCCAAAATGTCTTGTCCAGCATGTGTAACTTTTCCCCATATTCCCCGATCCAATCGACATTCAGAGTTATTAACATACAGAGTTTGAGTTCCTGAGGGAATATACTGCCCTCCTTCTTGCTGCTAGGCCTCCTCTCCATAGCAACTGGACTGAGTTTTCTGGGTGGGTTTTCTAAAGGCCCCTCCCTGAACTGCCGACCCCAGGATTCCATAGAATCTTCACAGTCAGCCAATCATATGAGGTCGTCTCGCCTCACACAACCAATCGTATGAGGTTGGCTGACACAGACAAATAGACAAACTCACTCACAAACTTTGCCTTGTGTATAATAGGTTAACAAATACATAAGAAATCAGACACTCTTAAGAACCTTAGAAGGCTACTGGAAAGTGGGGCAAGAAAGGTTGGATAGAGAGAGATTTGGTGGAAAGGGTGATAGTTACAAGTCCTGAAGCAGAGGGTCGAAGTGGAGTGGCTCAGACAGTGTCTGAGGTTAGTATGGAGGAATCGGAGTCTGAGGTACCACGTGCAGCATAATACACCCAATGTACTACAATTTGCTACGGCTGAAGTTGGGGTTTATATACCTTATTTTGTAGCCTGAAGGAGAGTGCGTGGACAAAGGGGTAATTGCTTTCTAATGGGGTTGACAAAGGGGTCTGGAATGGGCTGATTGTCTTAACTCTAAGTGGCAGAACACTGATGGGACTCATGACAATCTTTAATGTCTGGTAGGGGTGGGGGCCTAGGAAAGATTGCCATTCCGTGACATCACAGGATGGTCTCTGATTGCTCCACTTGGGCAGTTTTCACCTTCCATTGTATTTGGGTGTGCACGTAACCAGCAGTCTTGAAAGGATTATCACAAACCCATTAGCACTGGGTTTTCCCAGCAAATCATCTCTGTACTTATGATCTGGCCATGTCCGAAGTCATCCTGACCTGGCCACATGCTTCCAGCCAGCATGCTTTCGAACATGTTTTTCAGCCATAGATATGTTCAATTATGAAAATAGCATGTCCTGCAGAATGGGTGCTGTAGTGTGGTAAACTCTCCATTGTTGGAGCTCTTTAAATAGAGGTTGCATGGGCATCTTTCAGGAGTGCTTCAGTTGTGTATCCCTGCATGATAAAAGTTTGGACTAGATGGCCGTTGTGGTTCCTTCCAACTCTGTGGACCTTTCTGCACTACACTGTTACAGTGCCATGATCCCACTTTCAACATCCTGTGGCATTCTGGGGTTTGTAGTTTACCGAGGCCAAAGAGCTCTCTGGCTGAGAAATCTAAATGCCCCTCCCTAAACTGCAAACCCCAGGAATCCATATGTTACCCCAAAACATGGGTGCCACAAGGGCCAACCTGTGATGCCAGTACCACCTTGCAAATGAGGGGAATTAATAGCTTAAAGAGGAGGCCTGCGAGGGGGGGGGTAACTTAACAAGACCTTTCTACCAATATTCATGGGCTCATGCAGGAAAAGAACCACCCAGAGATTCAAAAGTAAGCTAAAAATGTGGGGGGTTTTTGAGGCGCATTCACTCATGCATACACACAATATAGAGTCAAACATTCACAGAAGAGCTAACTGAAGGAGAAAGGGAGGAAAAATTGTGTATAGAGAAGCTGAGGGGTTTGGAGGAGTTTATAATTACCAGTCCAGAAGAGTAGCGAAGAGCAGAAATGTATTTTGGCTTAGGTAGGACCTAAGGACAGCTCTCATTCAGGAGCCAGATGGACAGAGTGAGGAGTAGACCTTTGAGAGACTGCGAGTTGCAAGCCTAAAATCAGGGGTGTTTGTACCCTGAAAATGGCCTGTGGCAGAGAAGGTTCCAGATGCAAGACAAAGGGAACCTCTTGTGGATAATGGGCCTTTCACCTGTTGATGGGCTTAGTGCTTGATTGAGAAAGACACGATGGGTGTTGTAATAGGTGTCTATTGTGGGTGCTACAAGGAAAGAGGAAAGAGTCCAGGTGTACGGAGGATGGGTATCTGTCAATCACTGTCCTGGTGGGCTTCTCACAATGGCACTCTCCAGGAAATTCCAGCTGCTATTATTCTCTGGAACAGCGGTGATGTACCTGAAAATTGACCTAGGCTACACCAAGAGGGTGTTTGAGGATGATCTCCCTGTGGCCTCATGTTGACAGCCAGGTTTCTTCCTCTTTTGGTTTGACCTCCCGGTCACCTTCAGGCTGGATTTTGCTATCAGTGCCAATTAAAATGTGTTGCCAATTAAATATGACGCCAGTTAGACATGGTGCCCATTCCAAACCACAATGATATCAGGGACCCCCAAAGTGGGGCCTTACACGTAAAATGTTGAAAGTGGAATAACAGCGCTATAACAGTATAGTGCAGAAAGGCCCTAAGATTCTATAATACCATAAACGGAAAAAGGCATATAGCTGCCCTTCCGTGTATGTTTTAGAACTCCTGCTCCAATCAGGCTTTAGTTAGTTGCCCAGTTCACTTTCTTATGGTCACCTGCTGTCTAAATGGAGCCACAAAGCTATCAGTTAGGAGTAGAGAGGGTCAAGCTCAGAACCAGAACAAGCTAGAGACCTGTGAAAGTTTAATTGCATTTTAAAAATATTATTAGTTAATTTTGAAACATCAAACATATTAACAAATGAACAATACATAACAATAACGATAGCTGAGCAGCTAATCTGACCAGAAAATATCAGTGTGCTATGGATCAGTCTTAATTGATGCATCTTTTCTAAACCTACCTATTTGCGATGGGATGTTCCAATGTGTTGGATCCTTTGTTGAAAAGGAAATCAACAGTTCCACGTAGAAGAAAAGCATTCTGGTTTTTCTAAGCTGTTTAGACAAGGGCTGGAATTCATGATTGCCGTTACAAATGCATAAACTAGAGTTACACGTTCTTAACTGATTTGTATTTGTGATCCTTAAGTTTTCACAGTCATGGCAATGGCACAGGGAATATGCAGGGATAGTAAAAGTCTTGCAATCCTGACTTGCTGAGCATCAGCCACTGCCAGTAATGGAAGTCTGTTTCCCTGTCAATAGGGACACAGCAGACTGACATTTCCAGATCCCTCCTGCATGCAATCTCCAGTGTGGGCAGCAATTACAGCAGGAGTCCGCTTCTGATTGTTGAGTACTTAACTACCTACTTAACAAAGTAGCTTTCCTGCAGATTTGGCCATGCGAGTTTGCTCAATGCAGTTTCGGTGATAAGCAGCAGGGTGTGTGCTGATCTTGCTTTCTCCTTTGGGAATGGACGAGCAGGACCAGCACACACATGCCTGTCAAGCTACTGGACAAGGCGGCAACGGTGCCAACAATTGTGGGCCGTCCAGCAGCTTCAGCAGGGACAAGGAGCAGGGTGTGTGCATGCCGATCCTGGTTTCTTGTTTGGGAACGAAAAAGCAGGATCCACACACGCACACACACTCATCCTCCCTGAAGCTGCTGGATGGCCTGTGAAAGAACAGGGTCAGCACCCCCCCCAGCTGCTTGGCCAGCCTGGGATTGTGGGTGATGCCTTCAACTGGGGCAAGGCAGAAGGGGGTGGTGGTGTTCCAACCTTGCTCTTTCATTTGGGCATGAAAAAACAGGGTTGGTGCATGCGTGTACACACACTCACACGCACACACACACACACCTGCTGCCATGTCACTGCTGAGGGCGCCATCTACAATCTCAGACTGCCTGGCTGTGGGAGAGGGGAGGTTCCATATTATATGTAAACATTCTATAATGGACAGGGTCCTGGAATGGATCCCTCATGTTACACGCTGTTATCCCAAAAAGGTGGGAGACCTTGAGATCCTCCAGCAGTGCCAGTGTCTCCTTAGAAAGATTGGGGAATTATAGCTTAAAGGAGACCTGCAAGAGGAGGGGATAACCACAGGATCTTCTCACCTGTGTATACCAGTACTAACTGTAGGGCACCAGTTGAAGAGTCAAAAGAATATTTTATTGGGGGAATTCATAACACACACCAAGCAATCAAGCGGTTTCACAAACCATACAAGGCTATCAAAGTTCAAGGAGAGAAAAGTTGGATAGCGAGAGATTTCGGGATGAAGTGGGTAATAATTACTGTTCCAGAAGCAGAAGATCAAGGCAAGATGGCTCAAAGAAGAGTTTGAGGGTAGCACAGGCCACAAGAACCAGGAAGCCAATGGGCAGAGTGACACACCCATATGTGTCCAAGGTACTACAAAGTTTTGGGCTTGGAGCCAGGGTTTAAGTACCCTGTTTCCTGCCCTGAAGGGGAACATGTTAATGGCTCTTTGGCAGAGTAAACAAAAAGGGTCTTGAATGGACTAGTGATTCTAACTTCAGGTGATAAAGTCTTGATGGGAGTCGTGATAACCTCTTAATGTCTGGGAAGGTGGCAGAACAAAGGAGAGTTTCCATAGGAAGAGATTACATGTTGATGACCATTGGTTGTTCCACTGAGGCACTTTTGTTCACTGTTGTACTTGAAGGTTGGGTTGTTGAGGGCATTATTGCAAGCCCATCAGCTCTGAGGCTTTCCAACTAATCCTTTTGAATTTATACTCCGGCCATGCTGAGATCATGTGTCTTAGCATGCAGCTTCCAGTGAGAGACCTTGTCTATAAGCCTTCCAGCCGTAAGTGTGTGATTTTATATCAGAAATGATAAAACCAATTAAATGCTATTTCTTTGCCAATTAGACTGTACCATAGAGTGGGCGTGTATGGCATGGTAACAATGTGACCATACTGTATTAGCTTTTCTAGGACAACAGTTGTCCAAATTCTGTTCATCCAACTGTCAATTGATAATCCATCCATAGAATCATAGAATCATATTGCTGGAAGAGACCACCAGGGGCCATCCAGTCCAACCCCCTGCTATGCAGGAACACCCATCAAAGCGTTCCCGACAGATGGCCATCCAGCCTCTGCTTAAAAACCTCCAAAGAAGGAGACTCCACCACACTCCATTGAGGCAGCAGATTCCACTGCCGGACAGCCCTGACTGTCAGGAAGTTCTTGCTGAGGTTCAGGTGGAATCTCCTTTCCTGCAGCTTGAATCCATTGCTCCTTGTCCTGGTCTCTGGAGCAGCGGAAAACAAGCCCGCTCCCTCCTCAACATGACATCCCTTCAAATATTTGAACATGGCTACCATGTCCCCTCTTAACCTTCTCTTCTGCAGACTAAACAAACCCAGCTCCCTAAGGGCTTCATGGCTTCCAGACCCTTCACTATTTAGGTAGCCCTCCTCTGGACACATTCCAGCTTGTCCATATCCTTCTTGAATTGAGGTGCTCAAAACTGGACACAGTATTCCAGGTGAGGTCTAACCAATGCAGAGTAGAGTGGTACCATTACCTCCCTTGATCTAGACACCATATTCCTATTGATGCAACCAAGAATCGCGTTGGCTTTCTTGGCTGCCGCATCACACTGCTGACTCATGTTCAGCTTGTGATCTACCAAGTCTCCTAGATCCCTTTCACACATACTGCTGTCCAGCCGCGTGTCCCTCATCCTATATTTGTGCATTCCATTTTTTTCTGCCTAAGTGTAGGACCTTATATTTCTCTATGTTGAAATGTCTCTCTATGTGCTATTTCAAGGTGAAGTTGTTAGGAATAATGGTACCAGCTCTCTGTTCTATAAACTGTGATTTTCTCCTAGGAATATTGACAGCAAGGACAAATCAAGAAGTCAGACTTGCACCCTTCCTACTCTCTTTCCATGATCAAGTAACAACAGTTTTATTCAGATAGGCATTCAATGTGTGATTATATGTGGCCTTTCTGGATAGAATATGCTGGACCTTGAGTTGCTGATGAGTGTCTGAGTTTTTAATTATGCTTTTTAACATTGTTTTAACAGTCTTTTTGATTGTTTAATTATGTTTTAACTTTTGCATTTTGTGGGTTTTAATTATGCCTTTTTAGTTGTCGTAAGTCGTTTTGAATTTCAACCTGGGAAAAAACCAAGGTATAAATAAAGAAGATAATAATAACACTACCACCACCAACAACAACTTAATCTGATTGTTTGCCTTATGGTTTTATTTATTATCTCAGATTTTCAAAAGTCATGCACTGTTGGGCATTGGACGCCGAGGTGAAGGAAAGAGCCTGTTGCTCCATACTTCCCTTAACAAAGTGAGGATTACTGTTTATTCATTTGGTTTGGTTTTCTGAGAGCACAATGACATCTGTGCACAACTTTAATTAAAGTGTTTTCTCTGTTTAGAACCAAGATTGATTTCTACGATTGGGAGGACTGTATCCTGTTCCATTTTCTTTCAGAAACTGGTACTTTGAAATCACTCTCCCATGTGAGTTTAGATTGTTTAAGGGAGCTGAACTGTATGCCTGTCAGCCATTTGTACAATCTGGAAACTTGTCCCCTCATTTTGTTTTTGTCACGCACAGTTCCTTGCAAATGTTTAGTGCTCTGGGAGGTCCTCTTGTTTGCCTTATTGATTGTGCCAGAGATGAATTAAGTCTCTCCTGTAGGCGCCCTGGCTTTAAGTCCTGGATTCTGTGCATTAACTTATCTGCTGCCAGGTATTCCTTTCTCCTTACCAAATAAGTCTCCTAATTCTCCATAAGTTGTCTCTCCATCTTTCCCAACAAACCAGGCAATGGTGAAAGATTGTTAGTTGATTACAAAACATTCTGTCCTGCTCAAAACATCTTTATAGCTTTGTTAATTTTGAATCTTAAAATCTAGGATCCACTGCTGAAAGCAGCGTAGGTTCCGCATATTCCATATAAAATTGTCTTGTAAGCTTATACATTTTGGTTATATGTATGTGTTAGTTTGCTTGATTTTATATTACATTGTTTGTTTTTTTGTATTTCTGTATGGATAATATGTTGAGCCAAAGAGGTGTAGTAGTCTGAGCACTGAGCATTGAAGTATTACCCTGGAGACCAGGGTATGATTCCTTGCTTGACTGTGGAACCAAACGGGTGACCTTGAGCGTGTTACACACTCTCAACCCCAAAAAACCCTATTGTTGTAAATTGGTAACGACTTGGAGGCACACACCACCAGCAAATTATTTTAGGGTTGCATTGAATAGTTTTGTATTTGCATCATTTCTTCCTTCCCCTGTGTGTGCATGTATGTGTATTCTTCTTGTGTGGCTTCAAGTCATTTGCAACTTATGGCAACCCTAAAGTGACTCTGGCCATTTCTGGACTAGCCTGTTATAGTGCTATTATTCCACTTTCAATATCCTACAGAATCCTGGGGTGTGCAGTTTAGGGAGGGGCCAGCTGGCCCCTACTGTAACTGCAAACCCCAGGATTCCATAGGATGTTGCAAGAGGCATAATCACGCTATAAGAGTATAGTGCGGAACTGGCCTCTATCGTGGAGTTTTCTTGGCAAGATTTGTTCAGAGGGACTTTGCTTTCCTCTGAGGCTGAGAGAGTGTTAATTGCCCACAATTACAGAGTGGATTTGCATGGGTGAGTGGGGATTTGAACCCTAGTCCAATGCTCAAAACACTACACCATGCTGTTTCTTGTGTGTGTGTGTGTATGTAAAGGATTGTATGCCTGTGGAAGCACTGGCTGTTTTTGTTGCTGTTTTACTTGTAAGGTACCATGTACACTGATGGCACCAAGAAATCAATCAATCAATCAATATTGCAATATTACTCCCAATATTGAGTAATGGGTACCTCCACCAAGAGTTTGTACATAATATTCTGAAATCCAACATTGCTTGACTTGCTCTAAACCTGGGCCAAAGTTTCACAATCATTTTGCAGCATTCTGACAACAATCTGCCTCAGCCTTTTGTGCAACTTGGGAAGATACAAACCCAGCAAAGTGATTTCAGTCTCTGGAAGTGATTTTAGCTTCTTGGGAAGTCAGTTAATCCACATGAACACCATGTGGCTGGAGGTGGGATGATACACAGGAGAAAGAATACAATCTATAGACCAACAACTCATTAGCAATAAGAACAGCGAAATCATTTGCCACCTGCTTATGTTCAGTGTCTAGCAAGATAGATACTTGGTAGTGAGCTTCCTCCATCCTTATGAAGCTGGAAACTGAAATGGAATGGTCAGGAAAATTAGAATAGTCCCCTGAGATTTCTTCTCAGC
Organism: Cyclura pinguis; assembly: GCA_030412105.1. Lineage (NCBI taxonomy): Eukaryota > Metazoa > Chordata > Lepidosauria > Squamata > Iguanidae > Cyclura > Cyclura pinguis. The sequence continues at coordinate 7,695,009 of CM059601.1, forward strand.
TGTCTTTCTCAATATCAAACCTGTGTCCATTTTATTCTCTTTCAGGGAGACCATACAGTTTATCTTTCTGCATCCATAGATTCAACTAAGCACAACTTGAAAATATTTTTTTAAAAAATCCGCAAAATAAACCTTTGTGCTGTTCACAGTTTTATACAAGGGATCCCATTTACTACACTATTATATATAATGAGATTTGAGCATCCACAAATTTTGGTATCCACAGGAGATCCTGGAAACAAACCCCAGTGGATACTGAGGGCAGATAGGATGCATGCACATTTTCAGATTTTTAAGTTACCATCCAGTTTCAAAGACAGAATGCAAGAAGAGACCATGGTGATACCACTATAACTACTGGCATGCACCCACAGTTTCTTAGGCTAGGCCCAGTCTGCTCTGGATATTGGGTAGTCTAGACCCCACCTATATTTCACAATTGACTCCTGATATATTGTATTTCTAAGTGAATCAAATCAGTTGCATTGCATTTCACACATTTGGACCCAACTGGTCTTCAATGTGGGAGATGGATTTTTGGCTGGGCTGTGTAACCACTTTGGCCAGTTCCCAAACCCTGTTGCTGGGATTGGCCTGGATTCACTCAATAGGGTTTGGAATTTGGCGAAAGTAGTTACATAGCCCAACCAAAAATCCAACTCCCAGATAAAGGGGAAAGGGGGTGGTATCCCCTTATGTTACCATAAAAATGTATTATTGTAACCTCTAATTCACCCAAGTAACCATTTAGCTATGGAAGACATTAAGCCAAATTCACTTCTTAGGCCATTTCCACCCTACACTGTTATAGTGCTATTATTCCACTTTCAACATCCTGTGGACTTCTGGCGTTTGTAGTTTACTGAGGCCGAAACCTCTCTGGCTGGGAATTCTAAATGCCCCTCCCTAAATTGCAAACTCAGGATTCCATGAGAAGTTGAAAGGGGAATAATAGCCCTATAACAGTGTAGGGTGGAAATGGCCTTACTCCATTCTAAACAAGGAAGCTGTTACAGCATCTTTTTCTGGGCCGGAGGAGAACAATGTGTTTTCAACCACTCCTCTCTTTTTTCCCATTGATCAAGAAGCAATTTCTTTCTCAATCGAGTATTCATCCTACAGTTTCTGGGCTCAGGGAGAAAGAAGTCACCAAGGCCTGTGATTACTTTGAATTATAGGCTGACAACACCTAGAGATAAGCAAACATGAGTTCCATTGAACTCCTTTTGGAGGTTTGTTTACCCAACCCTAACCAACTTGCACTTTTACCTCAGTTTCAAGGGGTGAGAAGTCATGAATACTCACCTTGCCTTCCAAAGTTCCAATGGACTCACACATGTTCTGAGTATACAGACCCATAAGATATTTTGACCTTGGCACCGAGATGTGTGAGAGCGATTGCACTCAATAAACTATGTCAACACAGAATTGTCTACAGGGGAATTTTATTGAACACAGAAAAATTAAAAGGTTATACAGTCATAAAATCATAGAGTTGGAAGAGACCTCACGGACCATCAGTGTTCAATGAAGGCCCTCCAGCTGAAGCATCTACAGCAGGTAGCTGGCCAGCTTCTTTTTGAAGACATCCAGAGAAGGAGACCACATTACCTCTCTAGGCAGTTGGTTCCATTGCTGAACTGCTCTTACTGTCAAGAAGTTCATTCTAATGTTCAATCAAAATCTTCCTCCTGCGACTTTCTAATTTTCAAATGGTATCTCTCTTCCTGTAGTTTGAAGCCATTGCTCTGTGTCCTAGTCTCTGGAGCAGGAGAAAACAGGTTTGCTCTATTTTCCATATGACATCCCTTCAAATATTCAAACATGGCTATCATGTCCCCTCTTAACCTCCAGGCTAAGCTTACTGAGCTCCCTAAGCTGTTCGTCATAGGGCTTCATAGTGTCCAGGCCTTCTAGCAATAGCAATAGCATGTGTATTTCTATACTGCTTATCAGTTAAGTATTCTCTAAGTGGTTTAGCTAATTGCCCCCAACAAGCTGGGTACTCATTTTACTGACCTGCGGAAGGATGGAAGGCTGAGTCAAGCTGGAGTCCGGCAGGATCGAACTCACAACCTTGTGGCTGCAGTACCGGCATGTAGCCACTCTGCCACCAGGACTCTTCTACCATGTTGACCACCCTCCTCTGGATACGTTCCGGCTTGTCAATATCCCTTCTGAATGTGGTGCCTGTGGACCAAGAAAGCAGTCCTTGAAGCACTTTTTGAGGACAACCTTGCATTTCATACCATCAACAGGCTGAAAGTTGAGAACAGGGCAACCTGTGAAAAAGGGTAGCAAGAGCCATGCCCTGTGGCTTGACAGCAGTTAAACCTTGTAATGGGTTAACAAGTTTTGAGTATCCCGGTAGCCAAGGAGAGAATGAGCAGGAGGCTGAGCAGCAATTCAGGAACCAAACTGGCTTGTTTGCAGTGGCCGCTGTCTTTCACAGAAGCAGAATGGCTGCTGTGTTGAAGCTTTGGTCTTCCAGAAAGTCTGCAATGGGAGGACCTCAGTGGCACATGATGTAAGCTCCCTTGATGCATCTTCTCTATTTCCGTATTATGTTGAAAGTAGAATAATAGCACTGTAACAGCACAGTGAAGCAACGGCCTAGAAAGAAAGATAGGCAGAGGAGACACCAAACTAATATTGAGTTAGGTCATAAGGTTTGACCTATACTTGGGAAAATAAGCCTGTGAATGGAAGGAAAGCCAAAGGCCTGTGAATATATGGAAGTTTTGTGCCCACGTATATGGAGTGAAGTTTGGTGCTGTTTGAAATTATTTATTTATCCAATATCTGTTCCTTGTCTGTGGGTTTTAAATAAACTCACATATTATTTTTATAACCTCCGGACTCAGTGGAATACTTTCCATTTGATTTAATACATTTACCACATGCTACCACAGGTTACACCTTCCTTTGGGTTAACCTTTAAGATACTTTGCTTTTTTCCAACAAAGGTTGTGGGTTTAGGAAAAGCAGGTGTGTGATAAGGTGTGGGGATGGAGCCAGAGGGTGATAATTATAAAAAGGGGTGCTGCTTTTCTAGGGAGGGAGAAAAAAAGGCAGGCCTGGTCTGTTCTAGGCTTGGCTGGTCCTAGATCTCCACAAATATAAATTCCAGTTAGTCACTACCGTTGTTTTGGTCCCACTCCAATAACAGTGTGGAGAACAGTGCTTAGTACCACCCAAGCAAGACATTTTAACTGCAAAGCATTTGGCAACCGGCAACCCTATTGACAAAGAAATCATCTGAGGCAGAATGATTCATCTGCCATTATTCCCTTTTGCAGAAAGGTCTTGTATCATCTTTAAGCCTGAGAGAAAGCAGTTTGCAGCATAAACTTTCATAGACTGGGTTCATATCTGATGAAACACAGCTGCCTACAAAAACTTATACTACCGACTTCTTTTGCTCACTTAGGCCATTTCCCCACTAGACTGTTATAGTGTTATAATTTCACTTTCAACATCCTATGGAATCCTGGAGTTTGCAGGATTCAAAGGCCCCTCCTTAAACTGCAAACCCCAGGATTCCATAGGATGTTGAAGGTGGAATTATAACACTATAATAGTCTAGTGGGGAAATGGCCTTAATCTCAAAGGGGCTACAAGATCCCACTTGCATATTCATCCAGACTAACCCAGCTATGTCTTTGAATATTATTCCCTTTTGTTTGTCGAGTTCTGAAGTGATATCTCCTAGCTCAGTCAGTCATCGCTCTTACCCTCTTTTATACTTTCTCCCACTTATTGTAAAAATTGTGACCTTTTTCCATCTATTGCAAAAACCATCGCTTGAGGAATATCAAGAAAAGGCAGCCGTTTCAGTGAGTCTTTTCTTTGTGAATCAGGAACAGGACTTCTTTACAAACTATACAAACTAAAACTATTTCTTTATTACTACTCCTTTCTGCAGAAATGTAATTGCCTTTGGAATATACCTGTCCCAGAGGTAGTTGACCCATATAATTTTTATACCTGAATATTGGAGATGACACACCTGTGACATTGGAGATGACACACCTGTACCATTGGAGATGACACACCTGTAACATTGAAATGTTGATGGATAAGCTGGGTGGAGTTAATCCTGTTAATTATGACCATCTGGATGGTCAGTTCAGTGCCGCCAGCATAGGCTGTTCAGTTTTGTTGTGGTCTAGCATCCTCTCTCTCTCTCTCTCTCTCTCTCTCTCTCTCTCTCTCTCTCTTTCAGCCTTCCGGTCCAAATGTGCACTAGTTTTCTGTGTTTTGGAATATAGGGACAAGTTAGAGCATCTGTTGATCTGTTTATTACAGACTGATGGTTTGATGGCACATGCCTAAAATACACTGTTTCCCAACAACAAGCTCGACTGGTTATAAACGGTGAAAGAACACAAATGATAGAACTGCACAGAGGGACGAGACAAGGGTGTCCCTTGTCTCCTCTGTTGTTTATCTTGACAATGGAAATACTTAACAATGCTATAAGAGAAGATAAAGAAATAAGAGGAGTTCAAATCAAGAAAGATCAATATAAGTTAAAAGCTTTCGCTGACGATTTGGTCTTATTATTGGATGACCCAGGGAAATGTATTGAAAAATTGACTACTACAGTGCAAGAATATGGAGAATTCTCTGGTTTTAAAGTTAATAAGGACAAAACAGCCTTCTTAACCAAAAATATGACTGAAAGAGAAGAGATGGAATTAGTACGAAAAACAGGATTTAAAACAGGACAAAAGGTAAAATATCTAGGTACTTGGATAGCCAAAAGAAACAATGAGTTATTTCAAAATAATTATGAAAAAAAATGGAAAGAAATAACAAAAGATTTGGAAAACTGGACTTCCATGCGTTTGTCAATGATGGGGAGAATAGCTGTAATAAAGATGAATGTTTTGCCAAAAATGAACTTTTTGTTCCAAAATCTTCCCATAATAATGAACACAAAACCTTTCATACAATGGAAGAGAGAACTAACCAAGTTTATATGACAAGGGAAAGAACCTAGAATAAAATGGAATACCATGACAGATCTAAAAAGTAGAGGAGGAATGGGACTACCAGACTTTCAAATATACTATAAGGCAGCGGCTTTTACGTGGATAAAAAACTGGATAGATCTTCAAGATACGAGAACGTTGGCATTGGAAGGTGCTGACTTGAGGATGGGGTGGCATGCCTATATGTTTTATGATAAAGCAAAAATAGATAAAGACTTTACACATCACTATATCAGAAAATCACTTTTGAAAATCTGGAACAATTATAAAACTAAAAACATAAGGCAGCTCCCCACCTGGGTCTCACCGCAAGAGGCTTTTTTTAGCAGATGGACTGATACAGATAAATGGTTGCAGTATGATGATATAATTGAGAGATCAACGTCCAACAATCTTAAGATTAAAACAAGGGAAAAATTAGAACAAGAGGGAAAAACACTAAGTTGGTTCCCTTACAGACAATTAGCAGAAAGGTTTCAGATGGATATAAAAACATATGGAATTGAACTAAAAGAGAAAACTGGAGTAATTAAATGGCTGTTTGAAAATCCGCCTCATTTACTAGCCCAAATGCATCAAGAAATATTACATCAGGAGAGGCAAGAAGAAACAGTAAAGGCAACAATGATTTCATGGGCTCAAAACATCGGACATTCAATTCAATTAGAGTCTTGGGAGCAGAGCTGGAAAAAAACACAGAAATTTACAGTAGCTCAGAATTTGAAAGAGAACTATTATAAGCTATTTCATAGATGGTACATGACACCAGACAAATTAAAAAAGATTTATAATACAGGTACTGGACAGTGTTGGAAATGTCAGAAGGAGGTTGGTACGATATATCATATGTGGCGGACATGTCCAAAAGCTAAGAAATATTGGACTGGAATACATAATAAAATTTGTGCATTAATGAAAGTTCAGTTTGCTAAGACACCAGAATTGTATTTGTTAAATATGACTGATGTATTAGAAGGTACTGGTATAAAGAAGCATTGGAGAATATTATTGTATATGATAACAACAACTCGTATTGAATATGCAAAGTTGTGGAAAACTCAGCAAATACCCACAATAGAACAATGGTGGGGTACACTGATTGAAAACAAAAATGCTGATATGGTGTCTCAGAGATTAAAAGGGAAATCAGACGATGAGATACAAAAAGAATGGCAAATTGTAACGGGTAATTGCTGGGTTCTATCAGATAGAAATCTGTAATTCATGATTTAAGATAAATTATGAGGAGGCTACAGGATATATATCATGAAGCGGGAATATGGAGATTGAAATGCAAGAATCAACAAGTAATATTAGCAGTAAAATGTTGTACAATATTTTAAGCATTAAGAAATCTTGATAATGAAATCTAGATCAGTGTGGAAGATCAGAAATATTTCAATTAAGCTGACAGTTATAATTGTTTGTTTTATATGTGAATTTTGAATAAAATGATTATAAAAAAAATAAAAATAAAATACACTGTTTCAGTGTACAGCATCTGAAAAAGAAGGGTTTTTTCCCCCCCTTTGGAATGGTGAATCTACTTTGGATTTTATGGTATTCAAGGTGCTGAATTTATTTTGAGAATAGGATACAGCACCTAGCATAGTTCCTGTAAAACCTGGAGTACCTCCTACAGTCCAGCATGTATTCACTGCCTCAAAGCCACTAGCCACCTCTGATTGCAACCTAACATTGTGACAATTCACACTGTATCATCGTTTAGAATCATAGAATCATACATTTGGGAGGGACCACACAAGTCATCTAGTCTAACTGTTGTGTCCCAGGAAGACCAGGCATCCAACTAGCAAACTGGCAGGGCAGAACTTGTTCACAACAGTGAGAGTGGGAGTAGTCCAAACAAAGTTCAAGTCAAGTTTACAAAGTCTCAAAGCAAATAAATCCACAAAGGCAAATCCAAATCTGCACTAAACAAGCAGAGGTCCAAGAGATTCAGGATTCAGGAAAACACAGCACAGGGCTTCAACCACTGGGAAGATAAGTTGATGACCCTGAGGAGATAAGCCAGCTTTTGCTTTTTATAACTAATGATGTTGCCACAGATGTTCCCTCATTAAAGCCAGTTTGTTACTTAAACGAGCTGAATGCCTGAGACCTTCTTTCTGGTCTTGTGTCTCCAACAAGGTAGGAGTCTATGTTCTTTCATCTTCTGGTATTTGTTAAACTTGCTTAGGTCCCTGCTGTTAGCTGTTATTCTCCACTGAACAAGCTTCTGGGCAAACTTCTGCCTCAGATTCAGAACCCTCCTCCTCACTGTCAGGATCTCCAATTCAGGGCATGACACTAACCTTCTCCCATGAAGAAATATGCACCTAAAGTGCTCACAAAAGATAGCCATCCAACAGGTGTTTACATATTGGCAAAGAAGGAAAGTCCACCACTATGTGAGGCAGTCGATTCCACTGTTGAACAGCTTTTACTGTCACAAAGTTCGTCTAATGTTTAGGTGGAATTTTTTAACCACATCTTAGACTTCCCTTCATCCTGCTGGATAGCAAAATTGGTGAGAAATATCATTTTCTTACACTTCTGGATGGAAAACATGCAGTAGAAGGAAACTGGCTGCAAGCAGGTGCTAGGTCAGGATGACCTCAGCATGGCCAGGTCATAAATTCAAAACAATTAGATGGAAATCCCTGATGTTAATGGGTTTGGGGTAATCCTCTCAACCACCCAACCTCCAAATACAGTAGAAGACAAGATTGTCCAGGTGAAGCAGTCAAACACTCCTGCTGTGAGCATATCCTACAGAAACCTTTCTTACTGAACTTACCCAACCAAGACATTAAGAGACTGTGTTACCCTGATTTCTGGGGGTCCTGGGAGGGACACCTAAATGTGCTCACAACAGTGGGGAGGGAATTAGCACAGAGCACAAGTTGGCAATGCGAGAGGTAGGGTAACGTAGTGAGATCTTGACAACTATGTCTATGGGGTCAGGCCGAGCCAAGGATGAGGCAGATGTTGAAATTAATAATTGTTTTATTTAAGCACAATCAAACAAATGTATGCAACACACTCATGCAAGAGACTATGGAAAGAAAGGTAATAGCGGATAGAGGGATTTTTGAGGAGGTTTGGTATGGGAAATACTATACCTGTCCTGAAGCCCGGTTAGAAGTGGAGAAGCTGGGGAGCGTGGATCTCAGCATGTGGAGCTGAGGGGAAGGCTCACTGGACAAAGCGACAGCAAGGCGGGATGGAAGCCAAGAGCGATCCGAGGAAGCGCTCAAAGTCAGGGGTTTTTATAAAGAGAATTGTGACCGCAGGCTAGTTCGTACTTGGGGAAAACAATGGATTTGGGGCTGGAGACAAAGCCTCCGAAAGGTCAGAATTTGAATGATTGAATTATAGCCAAATTATCAATAGGGTAGCCAGTATGCAAACGTGGAGTGCTTGAGCGTTGTATAGTCCGATCATCAAGCTGCCAGCGCGGGGCAGGGAATCTTTTGAAAGTTGAGTGCATACATAATTGAGGTACTTGCCTCGAGGTTTCCTGAAGCTGTGATTCGGCTATTTCAGGCCTGCCTGTATTTGTTTGGAATATTACAGCGATTATCGGCTGAGCCTGTGTGCATGCTTGTCCGGGGGCCTCACAAGCACATGGAGAGGAATGGGTATAGGAGGCCGAATTATTGATATCAAAAGATATCTTAATATCCCACAAGCTCGGGCTAGCAATGGTGGTAACAACTGTCATGACTACCACCAATGTTCTGTCATCTAACATTGAGACAATCAGGCCATTCTGGACCCCTTTGTTTGCTCTGCCAGAAAGCAATTAACACAAGGTAGAAAATAGGATATAAAAACCCTGGCTCCAGCCCAAGTAATTTGTAGCACACAGCATGCTGGGTGTCACACCGCACTCCAGACTCCCGTTTCTCCATTTTGCCTCCAAACCCCTGTTTGAGCTACTTGATCTTCTGCTTCCGGACAAGTAAACCTCACCCCTTCCACCCAAAATCTCTCTCTGTCCAACCATTCTCACCTTTTCTTTCAATAGCCTTGTATGGTTTATGAGACTGTGTGTGTCTGTTAATTTCCAATAAAATATCCTGTTTATCTTCTTAACTGGAGTCCTCTAGTGCTAGTACGCACGGGTGAAAATATCCTGCTGTTACCCTCCTCTCACAGGCTTCCTTTGAGCTAAAATTCCCCAAATCCCAAGGAGATGCGGCACCGCTGGTGCACCTCAAGTTCCCCCAACTTTTAGGGTAACAGTTTTTTTTTCTTGTAGTCTGGAATGCATTGCTTTGGGTCCTATCCCCTGGAAAAGCAGAAAACAAGTTTACTCCATCTTCTACATGACATCCCTTCAAACATTTGAAGATGGCTATCACCTTTCAAATGGATATCATGCTGCAGACTCTAGACTTTGTGTTTCCTTTCCTTTCTTTTCCCATCCTGTCCTATTGCTTCTCAGCCTTTTGGCTGAGATCAAGTATATTCTCTTATAACAGTGTTACTTTCTTGTTATGTTCAGATTTATCTACAAATGTTTGCAATGGCTGAAAGAGGACAGGGAAGCACTGGCAAGCAGCTCTAGTATAGGAAAACTGAAGGGACTTTGCCAGCCAAATCAATGAGATGTCAAAGAACTCAAGTATGGCTTTGATCCTTTTGGCATTGACCTAGGGTGCATGTATTTTGATTTTCATATATTTGATACACTTTGATACCACTTCAGCTGCCATGGTTCAGTCCTATAGAATTTTTTTTGGAATTATTATTATTATTACTACTACTACTACTATTATTATTATTTTATAATGTTTATTAGTATCTTCTTTTATTTTTGTTTTGGTGAGGCATTTAGAATTCTCTGTTAGAGAGCTGTGGTGCTATATCTCAGAGGGCATTGCCATCTCTCCCATGTCTAGATTAGCCTGACTGTAGCCATTTTGCTGTAAGAAGTGGAGCTGGAGTAGAGTGAATACAGCAAATATTGTTTGCTCTGTGAAATATTAGGGCCTGTTGGAAGCACAAATTGAAGGGAGCCTGACATGACAGTTGGGGTGGTGATGAAATGTGGCTGGCTGGCATTTGGAAGAGAAAGAGGAATCAGGAAGAGAAAGATGAATACTGTGTCCAGTTCTGGGCACCCCAATTCAAGAAGGACATGGTCAAGCTGGAGCAGGTCCAGAGGAGGGCGACCAAAATGGTGAAGGACCTGGAAGCCAAGCCCTATGGATAGACTTAGAGAGCTGGGTATGTTCAGTCTGCAGAAGAGAAGGTTAAGAGGGGACATGATAGCTATGTTTAAATATTTGAAGGGATGCCATGTAGAGGAGGGAGAGGGTTTGTTTTCTGCCGCTCCAGAGACCAGGACAAGGAGCAATGGATTCAAGCTGCAGGAAAGGAGATTCCACCTGACCCTCAGGAAGAACTTCCTGACAGTCAGGGCTGTCCGGCAGTGGAATAGGCTGCCTCAATGGAGTGTGGTGGAGTCTCCTTCCTTGGAGGTTTTTAAGCAGAGGCTGGATGGCCATCTGTCGGGAGTGTTTTGAGGGTATTCCTGCACGGTAGGGGGTTGGACTGGATGGCCCATGTGGTCTCTTCCAACTCTACATTTCTATGATTCTATGATTCTAGGATATTATAGATTAGTTGCGTCAGTGTGGATTTAAGGGATTACATGAGTTGTAATTGCATTTACCCTAGACTTCAGCTTACTGTCAATTTGTTTTCACTGGTTGTGACAGAAGATTTCTGTATTAAACCTGGATTTTTGTCAGTGAAAGACATGCTCAAAGGGTTTGAACACATTCCTTAATCACGTTCCTTAAACCACACATTTATTGTACTCCACTGCACCACCAGCATACATGTATCAAGGTCTAGTATCTGCAACAAGGAAGGAAATCAGCCGCAAATGTCTTTGAACATAAAATACGGGTTTAGTGTCAGCACATCCAACATGCATATAATAAACTGGCAGTCTTGGCACAATCTTTCTGTGACGGTATGGTTACTTGCTCATGAGAAAGAGGCTATGCTCTTTGTAGCCGTACTATTCCCTGCTTGGCCATGGAAACCCTTTGGATGACATTGCGTGCATCATACCCTCTCAGCCCCAGGAAACCTCATGATAGGATCACCTTAGGGTTGTCATAAGTCAGAAACAACTTGAAGGCACACAACAGCAACAACACACTGCAGGATCTCCCATGTCAGACAAACTTTTGCTGAGAATCTTCTCATAGACAATGGCAGTGGCACTTCAGCTAACCCCAAAGGAATTAGTCCTGCATTGAATAAGGCAAAGGCAAACCACTCCTCAGTGTCATTGACCTTGAAGACCCTATGATCGGACAATCCAAAATGCAACAAGAGTGCCAGAAGATGATACATTCTGACTAAGATAATCAAAGTGTTACCCTCAAGGTGCAGGACCTTGAGGTCCAGCAGCAGTGCCAATGTCTCGTTAGGATTTGAGGAATTATTAGTTCAAAGGAGGCTAGTGAGAGGAGGTAACATCAGGAATTTTTCACCTGTGTACACCAGTAGTAACTGCCGGGATGACTCCAGTTAAAAGTTAAATAGAGCATTTTATTCAAAATTAATACACACACAAGAAACCAAGCAAGCTCATGATTCATACAAGGGAAATGTGAGAAACATTGGATAGAGAAAGATTTTGGGTGGAAGGGTGATATTTACCAGTCCTGAAGCAGAAGATTGAAGTGGAGTGGCTCAAACACAAGTCTGAGGGTAGTTCAAAGGAATAGGACCACATGCAGGATGATACCCAATGTACTACAAATTACCTGGGCTGGAATTGGAGTTTTTATGCTCTATTTCCTACCCTGAAGAAGGGTGCATGGACAAAGCTGTAATTGTTTTCTCACAAATGGACAAAGCAGTCCAGAAAGGGCTGATTGTCTTAACTTTTATGTGCCAAAGCATAGATGGGAGTCCTGACAATCTCTTAATGTCTTGGTTGAGTAAGGTCAATGGGGAAGGTCTCTGTAGGATATTGTTATAGCAGTGATGCTTGGCTGCTTCACCTGGGCAGATTCACCTTCTATTGTTTCCAGAAGTGTTTTATAGTTTTTTGAAAAGATCATCCCAAGCCTGTTAGCGCTAGGCTTTCCTGTCTAATCCTCGCTGAACTTCCAACCTGGCCATGCTGAGGTCATTCTGACCTGGCTACGTGTGTATAGTCAGCGCTTCTCCAAACACGCTTTCAGCCATAAATAGGTCTAATTTATGAAAAACAGCATTCCCCTTAAAGTGGAGATGTTGACTAGGGATCTTGGAGTTTTCTCACTCATAGGGTTGTTACAAGCCAAAGCAGATGAGCCGGCCTGCAAGGTTTGGGGAGGAGTCTGGCAAGGTGGCAAAAAGTGGAGGACACAGTTAGATTTTCAAGGAAAGCTGGAAAAAGAAAACAAAGAGGTTGGAAAATGGAGATGAGGAGGGAGTGAAGGAGGAAGGGTCAGGACAAGGAGAAACAGTGGGAACAAGCGACAGGCCATTTCCGCATTAGAGGCCATTAGTGCATTATATTGTTATAATGGTGTCTTAAGCAGAAGAACAATGGTATTGCCACTGGTGTTCCTTCTGCATTACAGTTTCCTTGGCCTGCCTTCACCCTGACCCGCTGCCCCTGATTGGGTGGTATTTTTTGCTTGTTTGTTTAATTTTTTTGGAAGCTGTACTAATGCAGCGGTGTTGTAACAGCATGACATGCCAGTACACTGTTGCACTTTTGCCCTATACTGTTTAAAAATGTCTTTAAAAAATAAAAAGTTTTGACTCAAAGGAGGTATTTAAAATAAACAGGGAGAGGTGATAGGAAGTTACCACACCATGGGAGTTGCTGAAAGAGGGACAAGCTGGGCACTACCACAGCCCACCCACTGGGGGATCCACTCTAACAGGAAGCACTATCAAGTGCTATAATGGCACCTCACTACAACTGCTGACAGGACTAAAGAGCTATAGGAGGATCTTAAGGAATTTTTTTATGGAAATGGAATACGGCAATTTGGCGACACCTGGGGATGGGAGATCAGCTGGATAGCAATGACGTCAAGCAGAAGCATGGCCCCTGGACTGGTAACAACCCACTGCTATAGTGTTATCGCCACATTGTGTGGAAATGGCCACAGACAGAGAGGTAGAAGTTGGCTGGAAGGAAATGAGAGGAAGGATTGGAAAAGGAAGGAGGGACAAGTGGATGAAGCGAGGATTGGAAACACAAGAGAGACAGGCAAGGGTGGAAGGACTAGTGGACTAATGGAAGCAGGACAGAAAGATATGGGGAAGATCCAAGGCAAAAGGGAAGAGTGGATAAGAAGGGAGGAGGAGCTGGAAGCAGCAGAGAAGGAGAGGAAATGAGAAGTCACAGGTAGAGACAGTGTGAGGTAGATGGAGCAGGGCAAAGGGAAAGAGAGATGACCAGATTACACAGCCCACTTGAAAGCTCCCGTCTTAGGCTGAAGCCAGAGGAAGAGAAGCAGAATCTCAAGAAATGGGACAGTGGGGAAGAGATGGTCCCACATGGTGGGAGTCAAGTCTCTACAACAGAGAGGAAAGCAAGGAAGGTGAGAGAAGTGGAGGATGTACCAGCAGGGGTGGAGACTGGGCCAGAGACCTTGTGTGGTGGCCGGCCCCTCTGTCTCTGAGATTTGTAGGAGACAGCAGCCACCCCTACCCTTCCGGAGATGTCTTCAAATGAGAGAGCTTGGCTTGGTCCACCAAGAGGAGCATGAAAAGGGAACCCTTGACAAAGAGATGGGGAAGTTGTAAGGACTTCAGGGACTTCAGGGACATAAGGCAGTACTTTCAAAACTCATTCATCTGGGAAAAAAGGGACAGCACTGAAATGCAGGCCTTCCTCAGTAGTTAAGGGAGGGGGAGATTAGAGAGAGCCAGCACCATAAAGCATCAGCCCTGGAGGTGCTCACAACCTAGTGTGGGGAGTGAGCCCACCTCAGTGTGAGTAGACAAACATCCCAATAATTTGAGACAAGAATGGTGTGAATGTAGAACATGACAAAGTGTGAAGGGATGTATTGTTATTCAGTTATTCAGTACATCTCAGTACACAAGACATCACACTGAGGAATAGGAAAAGTAGGAGTAAGATTCTTCACATTTTGGGGCTTGTTTGAGGAAAATCTCAGCAGAAACATGTTTTTTTTTCTGTGCAGAAAACATGATTTTGCACAGAAAATCTGTATTTTGCATAAAACCTACTGTTTTCAACACTAAGGGATGTTTTGTGCAAAAAACAAATGCAGGGAGATTGCACATTTCAGGGACAGCAATTTGTGCAAATACGTTGTACATTTTACACAGTTTGCTAGTGTTATGAAATTTGCACAAAGACATGGATCCCTGTGCAGAAAAAAGCGATGTCGTTTTTCTGCATTTGTTTTCTGTACACACACACATACACACTCAATACTTTCATATGTGATCTCATATATCTAAACACATTTTTTTACAGGAAACTACAAGTATTTTTGTGCAAATGATTTTTTCTCAGGGAAGTCCCAGTGCATAAATGGTACTTGAACATGGTGCAGAACCTAGAATCATAGAGTTGGAAGAGACCCCAGGGGCCATCCAGTCCAACTCCCTGCTTTGCAGGAACACACATCAAAGCACTCCTAACAGATGGCCATCCAGCCTCTGCTTAAAAACTTCCAAAGAAGGAGACTCCACCACACTCCGAGGCATATTCCACTGCTGAACAGCTCTGACTATCAGGAAGTTCTTCCTGAAGTTTAAGTGGAATCTCTTTTGCTGCAGCTTGAATCCATTGCTCCTTGTCCTAGTCTCTGGAGCGGCAGAAAATAACCCTGCTCCCTCCTTGACATGACATCCCTTCCACTATTTAAACATAGCTATCATGTCCCCTCTTAACCTTCCCTTCCACAGACTAAACACACACAGCTCCCCGAGCCGTTCCTCATAGGGCATGGCTTCCAGACCCTTCACCATTTTGGTCGCGCTCCTCTGGACACACTCCAGCTTGTCAATATCCTTCTTGAAATGGGATGCCTAGAACTGGACACAGTATTCCGCGTGAAGTCTAACCAAAGCAGAATAAAGTGGTAGTTTCCTTGATTTAGACATCAGACAAGTTCTTCTTGACTCATGTTCAGCTTGTGGTCCACCAAGACTCCTAGATCCCTTTCATACATACTGTTATCTAGCCACGTGTCCCCCATCCTATATTTGTGCATTTCATTTTTTCTGCCTAAGTATAGACAATCTATGATTGTCTTCATCCCCACATGGCCAAGAAGGGAGTGATCTATGCCTTCATTGAGATCCAACTAGAACAGAAACAATGGCCCTTTTCACATGTGGGGGGGGGACAGGCGAAAACACGCTAAAACAGAGCTTACCTTCAGCCGGGTAAGTCCGTCGCCACGTGGAGCAGCGCGAGCTCATTGCTCCACACTCCTCCGGCGTCCCAGATGGCAGCTTCCGGTTGGTGGAGGCTCTCCACCAATCGGAGAAACTCGCCAGCTGGAAGCCCGCCCCAGGCAGATCTGCAGGCACGCACTTGCGCACGCCTGCAGATCCACTTTAGAGCCGGGTGACGGAGCGGCACGGGGCTGCGCACTCTGTGCTTTTTAAAAACCTCGAAAAAGAGGTTTTTAAAAAACACGCAGCCTGGCTAGTTCTGGCCGCTCCTGAGTGGATTCTGGTGTGGAACTACGAAAAGTAGTCCACGCCAGTCCACTCTACAGGGAGTAGAAGACCTCCGTTAGAGGTCGCTCTTCACCGTTTTAGAAGCCCGGTATGGAAATGGCCAATATCTGATAAAAAATGTAGGCCTGTGACTCTAACACTCTCATTTTAATTCTCCTGCATGCTTTTTCAACATCTTTTGCCTGATGAAGAAGCCAGTGGAGCTTCAAAAGCTTGCATGATGTGTTTTGTGTATTTTCGTAGGCCAGTAATGGTATCGCTCTTTGGTGGATTTTGGTTTCTGTTTTATTTTGCCCTATAGCCAATGGCTATCATGGAATATGTCCGTGACTCAGCTGCAGCCGACCCACTGAATCACTGGGATCTGCCTACATTTTGATTCATCACGCAACATTGGTTTCAACGGGTCTTCTCTAGTTGAGACCAACCAACAAGAGAATTTTATGGCTCATTTGTAAACACATCCTAAAAGCAAGCTGAGGAGGTCTAAATCCTGCTGCACCAGTAGAACCTCTGGCACAAAAAATATAACTTTGGTTATGGAAGAACAGCTGAAATGGAGAACTATGAATGAGCAGCCCAGGAGAGAAGCACACTTAGCTGAGTCCTTCAGACCACAACCAAACCCCATTGCAAAGGGAACTTTACATCAACTTCCAGTGATGAGCTTGGAGTGTGTGGAGGGGGGCAGGAGGGGGCGGGCCCACGGTGCAGGGGGATGTGGTTGGAGCATGTGGGGGCATGGCCACGGCTCACGGGGGCGTGGCTACGGGCCAGGACATCCCCGAAACATTGCTGCCTAGGGCGATCTGCCCCCGTAGCCCCCTCCGTCCCTACGCGACTGGCAACTTCCTATTGATCAGGGACAATTGTTCTTCCCATTGACTTCAATAGGAAATGGGAAATTAAAAAGAGCTTTTTGCAACTTTTATGACTGCCCTGTCTACGTCACTGTGATGGCACACGGCACAGCCCCATCACTGGCATTTGGCAGTTCTAATATCAATGAAGCAGTGAAAAGAAGAAAATAGACACTACCTTCAGCTCTGTGCATTACTCAAAAATGGAGTTAGTTCATTTTTTGCTCTCTGCACAGACTCAGTACAATCACATTTAGGTTGTGTTCCTCAGACTTCCCTAGTTGTCAGTGAAACTTCACATCCATCCCAGACAGGGCAGAAAAAGTTTTCTTCCCTTTGATTTCAATAGGTAAGGGGAAATGAATAAGAGCTCCCTCCAGCACCTATGATCAACCCATCCATGTTACCACGATGGTTCATCTCACAGCAAACCAGTGACATTTGGTGTTTCCAACATCAGTGGGACTGTGAACCTGTTCTGGATTTTAGTCTGGACTTTAAAGATGCCATTCAGTGTACCAAGCATATTTGGAGGATAGGGCACAGCCCCCTGAAGAGCTCCTTTAAAATCGAGACCAAAATCTGGACTGGTTTCAATGCCCTACTGACACTGAAACCGCCACCCATTACTGTCAATGGGAAGGAGCTGCAATTTGAAGCCATCTGGTGGACATCATGATTTCTGTCTCGCCCTACATGCTCATTCAAAATGTGTGGCATGGTATCGCTCCTGGAAGCTCCTTGTCTACTTCACTGGTGGTGCTTTCTTGAAAAGGCAAACTCAAGCATGGGCTTATTTTGGTTTATTAGTCACGACCAATAGAAGATAGCCTAATTACCAGGAAGGTATCAGATCCTGTCTGGTGTGGGTTCCTGCATGGCAGGGGATTGGACTGGATGGCTCCTGTGGTCTCTTCCAACTCTTTGATTCTATGATTCTATGATCTTGGAAGTTAAGCAGGGTCAGGTCTGATTATTCCTTGGATTGGGAACCACTAAGGAATGCCAGGTGCTGTAAGCTATCTTTCAGAGGAAGGAACTGGAGAAACCATCTCTGAGTATTCCTTGCCTAAAAAACCCTATGAAATTCATGGGGTCACCATAAGTTGGCAGGCAAATAGAAGGTACAAACACATGTGCAGTGGAATATGGAAAATAAGACACGATGCAGCAATTATAGAGGTCCAGAGTGGTGTAGTGGTTGGGACATTGGACTATAATCCTGGAGACCAGGGTTTGATTCCCCTCACAGTCATGGAAACCCATTGGGTGACTTTGGATGCATCACACACTCTCAGCCCTAGAAAACCCCATGATAGGTTCACCTTAGGGTTGCCATAAGTTGGAAATGACTTCAAGGCGAACAACAGCAACAACAACAACAATTATACAAAGGTATCAGATGCCTCTCTTAGCATCTAGATCCAGTCATTAACTGACTTTATTGCAGCAATTATCAGATGAGAATGCAGGGAGCTAAGTGTTGATTTCATTCCATAGGCTATCCTTGCCAATACAAATACAATAATTAATGGGGTGTAACTTCCTCAAACATCCTCCCCACTCAGTTAGTAGATCATTGATCACTTAATAATAATTCCCTTGCTGCCTTTCTGTTTTTGTGATGCTCCCACACTTCATTGATCTTTTACTTTCCATCCTCTGATTACCACTTGAGAATTGGTCAACCAGTCAATAGTGCCAATGGGTTGAAGATGAAACCATGACTACCTTAGCAGGCAGGACCATCTTATCTCTTTATAATGGACTCATCACAGATTCCATTTCACAGGCTACCTTTCACACTCTGAGGAAAGACAAAGATCTGGCATAACCTGCCGATATAATCTCCTCACTCCAATTGGCAGATTGTCACGTTAAAAATAATCCTTGCGACATGCTTTCTTTCCACATCTCGCTGATCTTTTAATTACCACCATCAGATTGAGTGCTGATCACTTGGGAACTGGCAGTGGGGATGATGAGACGGAAGATGCAGCTGTAGGAGCCAACTGAGGCATCTCCACTAGTCATACAACCAGAGGCATGAACCAGCAGGAAAGATGTGGGAAATCAGTCAACTCTTTGCTGCTTTCACCATTTGCCTCCTTGTCTGGCAGTTTCTGAAGCTGAGATGGGCAAGCCAGCAGCTCCCTCCTGGGCCAACCCCTTTCCCTATCATTGGGACTCTCTGGTGCTTGGATCTGAAACTCAACCAAGGAACATTCACCAAGGTATTTCTTTGCTGATAGGAATCCCTCTAGGGGACTGAGTAGTTGAACTTAAACGACAGGTTTGCTGTTTTGTTTATTTGGATCTGAAACAATTTAGTGTAGCAGCAGCCACAGAAGCAAAGTAATATCAGGGGTTTGGTTGCATGATGTGCCTTTTGGAATGTTTACATTATTTTGATGTGTTTTTATGATGGTGATGGTTTTTAACTGCAAGCATTTCTGGGTATGGAGGTATATGTGTGGGAAATCTGAAGTGTTACCAGACAGAGATGTACAGAACCAGAGGCTTTCTTTATGGAAAAGTTTCAGTGGGACTGATAGCTTGGTATAATGGTTTGTCCATTCTGGACAGATATTTTCAGCTGTGAAATTAAGACAAAACTTCCCTCAGTCCCTCTGTGCTAGGGTTACCATGTGTCCTGCTTTCTAGGATGGGTCTTCTTTTTCAGTGCTAAAATTTCTGCCTGGGCAGATTATTTTTAAATTGTCTGGGTTTTCTGGCAAGGGTCCAGGGTTGGAGGCATGGGGCAACCAGTGGAGCTCTGAAGAAAACATGTCGGGTTGAAACAGGGTGAGAGAAGCCCTCAGATCAGCCAGCCTCAGCCCGGTAGGAGTTACCAAATGACTCACAGACTTATAGCTGGGTTCAGGGCTACCAGTGCCATTGTCATTACTGGGGCTGCCATCTTTCTCCACCCTGAGGGGAGGGCCTGTCAGGGAGGAAGATGGTGGAGAGGAGACAGGTGTCCTGCTGTCACCACTGGGAAGGTGCCCAATCCCAAGGAAGCCCTGCCTTGTCTCCTGCACTGACCCAGCTGAAGAGTGGTGGGTTCTCTTACGACTGTCCAAAGTCAGAGGCCCTTTCTGCAGCTTATTGGATCACGGCAGTGTCCTGCAGGGATCTCAGTGGAGCCTTTCCTGGAGCACTCCACAACTGGAGTGCTCCCCTCTACACCAGCTATGAAAGGAGGAAGTGTGATAGTACCACCTCTTCTTTCTGCAGTGCAGCTACGCACTGTCCCAGACTGTCCTAGGGCAAGAAGCACAGACGTTGTGCTTCGAGGACCTCCACACCTAAGGTAAGTCCGAGAGAGTGGCAGGAGAGTGCATGATCACTGGTCACTGGTGGGTAAAACCTGTTACTGATTTGCAGTGTGATTGCCCCGCCTGGGGACAGGAGAACAACGGGACCTGGATGGCGTCTTCCGGGTCCCATCCTTCTCCTGTCCCCAGTGCAGGACAACAACATCCTGCAGAAAGGGCCACAGTCCAACATTCAAACTGCTAAACCACACTGGCCGCAGTAGCCACGTACTCCCCATTTTTTGTGGTTCTATCCTCAGATACCGGAGAGAGTGTCATTCATATCACAAAAAAAAGTAGAAGAAGCTATCCGTTTTACTACTATTGTCTCTGATGTTTGCTTTGAAAAGAACCTTTTAGAAATATTACTTTTCTTGCTGTTTGCCCATTTTTCAGGTGGCAAAGAATTATGGGAATATCTTCACCATGTGGATGGGACACCAGCCTATGATTATTCTGAACGGGTTCCATGCAGTGAAGGAGGCACTGATCACACACTCTGAAGATGTGACCGGCAGGCCCACGACTCCCTTTATGGACGATACAATGAAGGGGAAAGGTAAGTCATTTTTCATTCTCCAAACCAGGGGAAGGGAGAGACAATATGGTGGAGTGATGTGAGTGTGTTGAACTGGGATTCTGAGAGACCCGTGTTCAAATCCCTGCTCAGCAATAAAAATCCACTGAGTGACCTTAGGTAAGTCATTGTGACAAAGTTCTGGGGGTGTGGCTACCTGAAGTGCCAAGGCAGCCTGGAAGCAGGTTGCTAGGCAACCAGAATAGCACCTCAGGAGACAAACCCACCCAGCCCAGTAGTGTCTGGGAGGGGCCGGTGGCTGAGAGAATAAAAGTTATACAAAGGCCATTTCCGCACAGGGCGAGGGAATCGCCCCGCGCCGCTGCTTACCGGACTTTTCGGCTCCCCGGTCCGGTCCACGCCGCTCCAGAGCAGTGCGTGCTCGTCGCTCCGCACTACTCCAGCATCCCAAATGGCGGCTTCCGGTTGGTGGAGGGTCTCGACAGACGGCTGAAGCTCGCCAGCCTAAAACCCGCCCCCAGCAGATCGCAGGCTCGCATTGGTGCAAGCCTGAGAATCTGCATAAGGGAGCAGGCTCGCAGTGGCACACTCCGTGCTTTTGAAAGACCTGTTTTTAGCGGTCTTTCAAAAGCACGCTGGACGACCACTTGGGGTTCTTCCGGAGCGGGCTGAGGTGCGGATCTCCATTAAGTAGGTCCGACCCAGTCCGCTCCCAGGTGCAGACCTCCTCCTTGGAGGACAGACTGCACCGTTTTAAAAACCCCGTGCAGAAATGGCGAAAGTCAAGTACCTGGAAGTATTGTTATTCCTCCAGTGAGAACCTAGCAAGGAGCTAGGGAGTAGAGTCCCTCAGTCAACCAGAGAGTGTGCCTGTGTTGGGATGTTCAGTTCTCAGTGGAAGCCTAGTGAGAGGCCAGAAAACAATTGAACCTTAGTAGAATCAGGTCAGACAGAGTGACCTAGGGACTGTCTGCCCTACACTGTTCTAGCGCTATTATTCCACTTTCAACATCCTGTGGAATTCTGTATTTTGCAGTTTCCTGAGGCCAAGGAGCTCTCTGGATGAGAATTCTAAGGGCCCCTCCCAAAACTGCAAACCCCAGGATTCCATAGGAGGTTGAAAGTGGAATCATAGCACTAGAACAGTGAAGTGCAGAAAGGCCCCTAGATTGGGTGTTGAGCCTTTGGAGTGAGTTTAGCCAAAGGGCTGTATGATACTGTGTTTTATATGAAAGCCTAAAGATACAACTGAACTATCTAATAAGTGCACTGAGGAAATGTATCTGTCTTGACCCGCATTTGAAATCAAACATGCTACTTTATTCTTATCGTTATCTTAACAAATGTTGCAGGTTTGTTTGTTTTTAAAGTACTGATTCGGCTGAGTAGTATACAGCTTACAAAGTAGCACAGAAAACATACTACCATAAAACTATTAAGTGGTTCTAAATAAACATTGGGAAACCCTCACGTTTTTATAATACCAAAGTTGGTATTATAAGGGAGGAGGCAGAGCTGGGTGGTGAAAACAGGGAGCCTTATCAAACTGGGAATCGCCACACCAGTCTGGGAGAAGTCAGGGCTTGTTACACTCGTACTCCGTGAGCCTTAGAGGAAGGCAATGGCAAACCTCCACTGAACATATCTTAGCAAGAAAATCCTAAATTAGGGTGCCATTTTGGAGCCAGTGTGATATTGTAGTTTGAGGACTGGACTCGAAATCTGGGAGTCCAGTTTTCGAATCCATTCTTATCCAAGGAAATCCACTGGGTAGCCTTTGGCAAGTCATACTCTCTCAGCTATAAAGTGAGGCAACAGCAAATTTCCTCTGAATAAATCTTAGCAAAATAAGCCTAGGATAAGGTCACCATATGAGAGCTTGCAGTTTGAGTGTTGGACTAAGACTCTGGGAAACCTGAGTTCAAATCCTCACTCAGAAATGGAAATCCATTGGGTGACCTTTGACCAGCCACCTTCTCTCAGCCTCGAAGGAAGGCAATAGCAAACCTTGTCAAGAAAACCCTCAGATAAGGTTGCCAGAAGTCAAAGTTGACTTAAAGATACATAACAACAGGGGGAAATGAATGTTTGTCTTAACACCTTGTTTCCGACCATCAAGGCCATTTCCGCACGAGACTGTTATAGTGCTATTATTCCATAGTCAACATCCTATGGAATCCTGCGGTTTGCAGTTGAAGGTGGAATAATAGCACTATAACAGTCTAGTATGGAAACGGCCCAAGTCTTCCATGAGCTCTGCAGCTCCATGGCCCCATTTAAGAAAAAGCAGATGAAAAATTGCCCCACATATGCTCCAAAATGCTGCCAATGCCATTTCTTTAGGAAAAGATAGGTCCTTTCAACCATTGTGCACTACCTAGAACACTAGAGTCTGCAGAACTGTATCTGGGGAATGTCTATACAGTATTACAAAAGTTCTTTGGTACCACTTTAATTGCCCAGGTTTCATCCCATGTCATTTTTTAAGTTGCTTAGAATTCTCTACCAGTGAGCTTTAGTGCCTCATTGCTTATGGCCTCAGTAGTTGATTTTCATCCACATTAGACTGACAATCCCAGCAAATACAGCTGTAAATGGGACCAGAGCTCAAACGTGTCCAACTGTGCATCTTTTTACTTCAGGATTCATGTCAAGTTACAGAAACTACCAGTTGATTTACCAGTAATAGCAGTATGTACTCCTGTCTGTACTCCTCCACCTTCCACAAAGCCAGATAGCAAATGAGATAAGGAGTAGAATGGCGAAACAGGAGCAAAGACACTGTGGAAAGTTGGTTGACTCACCCACAGCCAAGCAAATCAGCAGCCAGAGAAAGGTTGTAACTCTGAAAAGGGAGCTAAATCACTTTGCGTTTAGTATGAAACGCTGAAAATAAGCAAACTGTGGAGCATGGAAATAGCTCTGTTTCCACAACATTCAGGAAAGGGAAGGCTTCTGCCCCCCCGGTAATATGTTGGTTCATGTCCTACTTTTATGAACAAGGTACTGTAAAGGTATACATCCATTAAAAAAATACAAGTACAGTTGGCCTTCTGCACTCATGTTAAAGAAATAGTGGGCCTTTATGCACTACACTGTTCTACTGCTATTATTCCACTTTTAACATCCTGTGCAATTCTGGAGTTTGTAGTTTACTGGGGCCAAACAGCTTTCTGGACGAGAATTCTAAATGTCCCTCCCTAAACTGCAAAATCCAGGATCCATAGGATGTTGAAAGTGGAATAATAGCACTATAACAGTGTAGTGCAGAAAGGCCCATACAGTTGGCCCTCCACATTCACTAGGGTTAGGGGTGCAGGACCCTCGCAAAAATGGAGAGACTGCAAATATCAAAATATGTTTGTGTGTCTATGGGAAGGGGGCTGAGGCCTAGTGGGGAGAACAGGCACCCTGAGTCCAAGCCAGGTCAGGGAAAGGAGAGAAAAACTGGTGGGTCAGGATGGTGGCCCTATACTTCCTTTCTTTCACTCATCTGCTTCCTTAGATTAGGAGGGCATTGTGAGATGGCTTGGGGTGCTCAGAATTTGGGCTGCAAGCTGTGCTTAGCTGCCCAGGCAGCGGCTGGTGGAGGAGGACAACCAGAGATATTGCACAGCCTGATTGGTGCCACTGAGAGGGAAGGTTGCCCAGGAAAAGAAGTGCATGAGGTGGGGGGCAGGGGTTGAAGAAACTCATAAATAACCAAATCCGTGAAAGTCAAACGTGTAAATGTGAAGGGCTGACTGTATACCTCAGTTAATAAAGCCTGTAACAAAGAATTTCTTTTTAGAAAGTCTCTTTTTTTACAGCTGTCTGGTCCCCACTCTTCCTTCTCATTCTCTGTCTAGCTGGAAGTGTTTTTAGCAGCATTGGCATTGGGAGGATAGTAAAGGAGGGCTGGAGAAACAGCGGCTTTCAGCATTTCTGCAGTCAACAGTGCAATAAAGCTTGAACTGAGAAAAGCTGGGATTCTATACCAGCTAATCCAACTGCAGCTGTGTGCCCATGCCAACAACAGGCAAAGTAAGCAACAGCAAAACAGAGGCCCTTTCTGCAGCTTACCTTTTTTCGGCGCTGGGGTGCGGGGATCACGTGAGTAGCCTCCAGCGAGAGGCTCTCGTGTTCCCGCTGCTTCAACTCCGCACGAGCTGCCTGCTTCCCAGCAGGTAGCACTAGAGCCCCACCTCTTCCTTCCGCAGCGCAGCCTGGGAGTTTCCCAGGCTGCGCTGGGGCAGGAAGCGTGACCGGCGTGGCTCTGGAGGCTCCGCACTCACGGCAAGTATGTGCGGGATCCTGGAGCAATGCATGATTTTCAGCTGAAAGCTGAAAAAGAAAAAGTGCGCGAGCGGTGCCTGCCCTACCCTGGAGCATTGCACTGATGAAGGGGTTAAATTGTAGAAACTGCTTGCTTGAGTAGAAAAATAGAGAAAAATAAGTCAGGGAGATGCGTCTCTTATCTTATCAAGAGCTTAGGTATGCGGCTTGGCAATGCATGGAATATAGGGAATTTGGGAGTCGATGCGACCAAGGGAGAATACTCCCTGGTACAGAGATACTTCATTTTTGAAACTGTAATACATCATTTTGAAACTTAAACTTTTGTAACCTGTACTCTTTTTTATATGGTAATCATTTCCTGTACTTGTTTTTTAGAAAGTATAAATGTGTGCTGAAACCTAAAACGGGGTTCTCAGTCTTTTGGAAGTTGATTCCACTGAGATCCCTGCACAGTAAAATAAACTCTTGTTTTCTGATCTACTGGTCTCAATTCTCTGGCTCGCCACAACAGCACAATTGTTAGTGCGTTGTGCAGATCACTCCTCACAATCGCACAACGCTCCAGGCACCCTTTCGCATGGCAAATGCCATGCGAAAAGGACCAGAGAGAAAAAAAGAGAGCAGATAAGCTTCTCTCACCCAGCTCCTCCTTTCAAGTTAAAAGCAGAGATCTATAAGTCTGGCTACCAAAATAGAAATCAGAAAAGTAGAGTGGAGGCTGGTAAAAGAAAAAAAAAAAATACTAGATACACTTTGGAAGAAGCTTTCAAGTGGTGTCTAGAAGGCTCAAAATGTTTTTGTTTACTCAATGCAAGGCCTACCTGATCTGGTTATTTCATTTCACTTGGGCACATTGTTCATTTTGAAAAAAAGTTTGCTAAAATATGTTGAGCTCCTCTCTTCTTTGTGGTGTAGAAACCCATCCCTATTCTTTTCATGCTATTCCCTCCTCAGGGACCAAATTAAAGAAGGCATGCCCAGGGACAAGATCTACTTTGTCGTCTGCAAATCTGTAGATGAGCCCCTGGCCATTTTTTCATTAACAAAAAAATTTGGTCCCAGAGGCTGAAAGGGCAGTGAAAAGAAAAGGGGTGGGTCCATACAATACCAAAAAGAAGAGCAGGACGACACGTTGCGGCAAAGTTTTCATTCAAAACGACAGTGGCCCCTCAACATTCGCAAGGGTTGGGGATGCGGAATCCTTGTGAAATCCAAAAAGCCATGAATATGTTCCCCCTGCCTGAGTGCGTGCTCCCTCACTCATTCCTTTTTGGGATTCCCCCTCCCATTTGAACCTGCCTCCCCCCATTCCCCCCTCCCATTCTCTTGCCTTTTGCCTAGGCACACATGCCTTCCTTCTATGCGCAAGGGCAAAAGGCAAGCGAATGGAAAAGGGAAGCCCCATGTGCAGAGAAGGCTCGTGTATGCCTCCCTGCCATTCTCCCCCTCCCATCACCTTGCCCTTTGCCCGGGCCTGGAAAAGGAAGGCACGCATGCTCGGGCAAAGGGCAGGGGAATTTGAAGGGGGGGGAGAAGTCTTGCATTTGCCTGTCTTCTTCACACGTGCCTTCTCCGCTGTTCCGTTGCCTTTTGCCTGGGCTTGGAGAAGGAAGGTGCAGTGCACCTTGTAAATCATCAAATTCGTGAACGTCAGATGTGCAAATGTGGAGGGAGGACTGTAATAATGAACAGGTATGAAATAACAATGACAACAATGAACTGGTTAGGTAATCCTTGCAAATGGAAACAAAAACAAGCTGAGCCTTCTAGGGATCACTTGAAAGCTTCATGCTAAAGGCATTTAGGAATTACCCTAACCCCCCACAAGACTCTGTTTTCTTTATGCTTTCCCTCTTGATGGCCAAACACACAGAAGATTTAATTAAAAAAACTGCAGGTAGCCGTTGCTATTGTTATTTGTTGTGCGCCTTCAAGTCGTTTCCAACGTATGGCGATCTTAAGGTGACCCTATCACGGAGTTTTCTAGGGCTGAGATTGTGTTATACGCCTGAGGTCACCCAATGGGTTTCCAAGGCTGAGCTAAGGGGAACTGTCCGGCATTCAAACCACTACACCATGCTGCTTCTTTCAGGTAGCCAGTGGGGCAGGCTGAAGTGCTTTCCTCTTCTCTAGCTGTTTTGCTATTTGTTCACGCTCAGTAAGGGAATCTGGAGGCAGCTGCTACTTACCTTGACTTTTTCAGGCGGGAACATGCACACACAGTAAAATCGCCCAGCTTAGAATCCTATTATTTCCCAGCTTAAGCTTTATTGCAATCTTTACTGTAGACACAGGCGCCATTTCCGCACGAGTCTGTTATAGCGCGATGATTCCACTTTCAACCTCCTGTGGAATCCTGGGGTTTGGAGTTTCGGGAGGGGTCAGCCGGCTGAGAACTCTAAAGGCCCCTCCTTAAACTACAAACGCCAGGATTCCATAGAAGGTTGAAAGTGGAATAATTGCACTATAACAGGTTAGTGCAGAAATGGCCACTGTTACAGAGCTATTATTCCACATTCAACATGCTGTGGAAATCTGGGGTTTATAGTTTACTGAGGCCAAAGAGCTCTCTGGCTGAGAATTCTAAAGGCCCCTCCCTAAACTGCAAACCCCAGGATTCCGTGGCACGTTGAAAGTGGAATAATAGCACTATAACAGTGTAGTGTGGAAAGGACCATACTGTGACAAGCTGACACCAAAAGTATATGTTTATCCAGCCCTCCTTTGCCATCCTCCCAATGCTGATAATGCTAAAAGATTCCCAGATAGAAAAAGGACAAGGAAGAATTGGGGAGCTGGGTTGATTTTGCAGGAAAAAAAAGGGGGGAGGGGCTTCTTTGTCAGGGGCTTTGTTCATAGAATCATAGAAATGTAGAGTTGGAAGAGACCACATGGGCCATCCAGTCCAACCCCCTGCCTTGCAGGAACACCCTCAAAGCACTCCCGACAGATGGCCATCCAGCCTCTGCTTAAAAACCTCCAAGGAAGGAGACTCCACCACACTCCGAGGCAGCCGATTCCACTGCCGGACAGCTCTGACCGTCAGGAAGTTCTTCCTGAGGTTCAGGTGGAATCTCCTTTCCTGCAGCTTGAATCCATTGCTCCTTGTCCTGGTCTCTGGAGCGGCAGAAAACAAGCCCTCTCCCTCCTCTACATGACATCCCTTCAAATATTTAAACATGGCTATCATGTCCCCTCTCAACCTTCTCTTCTGCAGACTGAACATACCCAGCTCTCTAAGTCTATCCTCATAGGGCATGGCTTCCAGGCCCCTCACCATTTTGGTCGCCCTCCTCTGGACCTGCTCCAGCCTGACCATGTCCTTCTCGAATTGGGGTGCCCAGAACTGGACACAGTATTCAAGATGAGGTCTAACCAAAGCAGAGTAGAGTGGTACCAGTACCTCCCTCGATCTAGACACCATACTCCTATTGATGCAGCCGAGAATTGCACTGGCTTTCTTGGCTGCCACATCACACTGCTGACTCATGTTCAGCTTGTGGTCTATTAAGACTCCTAGATCCCTTTCACACGTACTACCATCCAGCCACGTGTCCCCCATCCTATATTTCTGTATTCCATTTTTTCTACCTAAGTGTAGGACCTTACACTTCTCTCTGTTGAATTTCAATTTGTTAACCTTGGCCCAGCTCTCCAATCTATCCAGGTCATTTTGAATTTTGATCCTGTCCTCTGGCGTATTAGCAACCCCTCCCAATTTGGTGTCATCTGCAAATTTGATGAGCATGCCCTCTATTCCTCCATCCAAGTCGTTGATGAAAGTATTGAACAGCCCTGGGCCCAGGACAGAACCCTGTGGCACCCCGCTAGTCACTGCTCTCCAGGATGAATAGCAGCCATTCGTGATCACCCTTTGGGTTCGGTCGGTCAACCAGTTACAAATCCATCTGACAGTAGCCCTGTCCAGCCCACATTTTACTAGCTTCTTTGCAAGAATGTCATGGGGAACTTTGTCAAAGGCCTGACTGAAATTGAGATATGCTACATCCACAGCATTCCCTTCATCTATCAAGCTAGTAACTCTATCATAAAAAGAGATAAGATTAGTCTGGCATGACTTATTTTTGAGAAATTTTTGTTAACTGAGGTATGTCTGTATATCTAAACCTGATTCAATGCCCTCTATTCATTTTGGAATACAACTTCCCTCAGTTATAGCCAACATGCTGAGAGGTGAAGGAGGCCATAACCCAAATCATCTGGAGGGCATAATCTGGAGTGCTAGCAAAGGCTGGTACGTGCGTTTGTGTATCTTTGTGTGTCTTAAAGAAAAGACTGCCCAAGTTCTAAGATCTTCAGGGGAGGGCTTTCTCTTGCTCCCACTACCTCCAAAAGTGGTGTTGGTGAAATCATGGGCCATTTTCACACTAAACTGTTATAGTGCTATGATTCCACTTTCAACATCCTATCGAATCCTGGGGTTTCCATAGGCCCCTTCCTAAACTACAAACCCCAGGACTCCATAGGATGTTGAAAATGCAATAATAGCACTATAACTTCTCAGTGGTTGCTCCCAGATTGTGGAACCCACTCCCACAGGAGGTCTGGTTAGCCCTTTCCCTGCTCTCTTTTTGCCTATAGTTTAAGACCTCTCCATTTAGGTTAACCTTTCACTGATTTTAATCATATGGCAGAATAGTATTCAAGCAGGGTGTTCTGTTAAATTTTTAAATTTGCACTCTAACTGTATTTGAAAACCTCGTGCAAGGATGTGCTTTTTCAACTGAACTGATTTTTTTTTAAGTTTTGCAACTGTACATTTTTAAAGCTAAACTTTCATTTTAAATTCTGTAAGCCGCCTTGCAGTTTTTTGGCAAGAGAAAGGCAACATGGTATAAATTGTATAAATAAAGAAAATAAATAACTGAGATATATCCCTGATCTGCAATACCAGGAGTTCTCTTTGCAACTGGCCACATCTGGAAGCAGCAGAGACGCCTCAGCCTGATGATTATGCGGAATTTAGGCCTGGGCAAGAAGAGCCTGGAGTACCGAATACAACAAGAGGCCCACCATCTTATTGACTTCTTCATGAGTGAAAGAGGTGAGGAATGTGGTAATTACTCCTATGGAAGACATTGTACAACGGGGTCAGATTACAGATTAGCTTGGGAGGGCAGTTTTAATAGTCCATTCATTAATGTTGATAGCTGGGAAAGGCAAAAGAACTTTGCTGTTATCATATTGCAAAGGTGGATGTTTGTTGTATTAAAGATTCGCTCACTCATCAACTGAATTGTTCATTCCAAAAGAAACTATGGCCCTTTCCACATGTGGGGGGGGGGACGGGCGAAAACACCCAAAAACGGAGCTTACCTGAAGCCGGGTAAGTCCGTCGCCGCATGGAGCAGCGCGAGCTCGCTGCTCCGCAGTCCTCCGGCGTCCCAAATGGCGGCTTCCGGTTGGTGGAGGCTCTCCACCAACCGGAGAAGCTCGCCAGCTGGAAGCCCGCCCCCGGCAGATCTGCAGGCACGCACTTGCGCGCGCCTGCAGATCCACTTCGGAGTCAGGCGACAGAGCGGCGCGGGGCTGCGTGCTCCGTGTTTTTTAAAAACCTCGAAAAAGAGGTTTTTAAAAAACACGCAGCGCGGCTAGTTCTGGCCTCTCCCGAGTGGATTCCGGTGTGGAACTACAAAAAGTAGTCCACACCAGTCCACTCTATGGTGTAAAAGACCTCCATGGGAGGTCGCTCTGCACCATTTCAGAAGCCCGGTATGGAAACGGTCTATGGAATTCACAGAAAGAGGCATGTTTGCTTGTCAATACTGTTCCCATTTTGGTACTAGCTCTTGTCATTTTTAAATTGGCTCCCCAAATTTCCCAGTTACCTGCTGGAAATGCTCTAATGGAGCTTCTGCA
Organism: Cyclura pinguis; assembly: GCA_030412105.1. Lineage (NCBI taxonomy): Eukaryota > Metazoa > Chordata > Lepidosauria > Squamata > Iguanidae > Cyclura > Cyclura pinguis. Next base: position 7,725,583 of record CM059601.1, read on the forward strand.
CTTAGCAGAGGGTTGGATCCAATGGCCCATAGGTGTCATGTCAGGGCCTTTCCGTACTATACTGTTATAGTGCTATTATTCCACTTTCAACATCCTATGGAATCCTGGGGTTTGCCGTTTAGGGAGGGCCACTTAGAACTTTCAGCCCGAGAGCTCTTTGGGCTCAGTAAACTACAAACCCCAGAATGCCGCAGGATGTTGAAAGCGGAATAATAGCACTATAACAGTGTGGTGCAGAAAGGCCCTACTCCATGACATAATTGATAGTGTGATGCATCCACAATAATGCATACCTGTGGATAGTATAAAACATTGTTGTAGTTGTTGTAGTAAGTTATCCCCTGGATGGAACATACGGCCTGAATGAATATCATGTGTTACAAGCCACCACATGTTCTAAAATCTGAATGTTAACTGTAAGTGAGTATGCAGTCAGACTGTTAAGACATAGCTTTGCATACTTAAAATTGATAGCAATCGACAAGTGATTTACTATGTATGAGTTTTAAAGCACCAAGGTTAGAATTGCAGGTAACAGTGTGTTGTATACCAAAGGAAAGGGTCTAGGTATCTCATCCTTGTGAAGAGGGTTCAGAGAGAATAGTTTGGGAAAAGCCAATGTCAAGGTGTCTGGCCGGTGTTAAGACAGATACACAAAGGATGGAGATAAAAATGGCACTGGAGGTGTGTTAGATGGAAACAGAGTCCCATGGGAAATGCTGGAAGTTTGGGAGAGGGGAAGAATTGGAGAATCCGCCAACGGGAATTGTGCATGTATTAAAGTGTGTATCCCTATATAACCAAGGCCATTTCCACCCTAGGCTGTTATAGTGCTATTATTCCACTTTCAACATCCTATGGAATCCTGGGGTTTGCAGTTTAGGGAGGGGCCTCAAAGGCCTCTGCTTCCCCCTCTCCTCAAAGGCCCCTCCCTAAACTGCAAACCCCAGGATTCCATAGGATGTTGAAAGTGGAATAATAGCACTATAACAGTCTAGTACAAAAGTCTGACAGGTGTGTGCTGTAGATTGTTGGCTCCAGCAACAGTTGTAAGCTATGCTTCCAGTACTTCATTAAATGCAGTGGAAAAACCCTGTGTGTTTTCTGGAGAGTAAAAGAGTAGCTAGCAGGCGACCATAGGACCCCTTCCAACTCTGTGAGTAGGAACGACAGGTCTCCTGAATGTACCTACCATATATGCTTGTCTATTTGACCTCATGCAGCAGTCAAGGGAAGGTTTTGGGCCCAAAATTATGGATCTTGTTATGATCTGTGGATAAGTCAAGGCTAATTCCTCAGAGAGGAGAAAGCGCCAGAACCACCTCGGGGGACCAACCACCTCTGGCTGCCACCATTCTCCCACCCAGGGATTCAAAAAGGCCTTTCACCATTCTACTCAGAGAAGGGGTTGGCTCTTTTTTAAATAAAAGTTAAGGTATTGTATTAACTTTTATCAGAAAAGAAACCATCCCTTCTCTGAGTAGAGTGGCAAAAGGAGAGAGCATGGTTTGTCCCAGGAGAACCTAATGGAAGCACCAACTCTTTCTACTCTCTCTGATCTGTAGAAGGGAAGCGCCATTTTCCCACCCAGACATTCAAAAAAAAAGCCGGAAGCAGAGCCACAGCAGAGAGACGAGAGGAGATAGGTGCATCTTTTAGGTTCTTCCAGGGCAGATTAAGGTCTCACTTTTCTCCACTCTACTCAAAGAAGTAGATGGTTCCTTTTTTTTTTTTTGATAAGAGTTACAGTACTGTACTTACATTGACCTATGGACAAGTCGACCCAATTTTTGGAGGTTAATTTTTTAGACTTATACATGAGTATATCCAGTAAACTAAAGAACTTTATGGAGTAGGGGCAGAGGAAGAAACTTCAGGGGAGGAGCAGGCAGGCTGGTGAAGAGGTGCTTCCTCTCGCTTTTCTTCAGATTTAAGAAGCCAGCACTGAGCCATCTGATCCTCCTCCTCTTGAAGTAATCCCTGCAATGTCTTGAGACAAAAGTCTTATTCTTTGCACCCCAAGAACAGTGAGTGCTGTTAGCTAAGCCTTGAAAGGAAGAGGGAAATGAATCAGCATATGAGTAAACTTAACTAGTTTTAAACACCAGAGCCGGCATAGAGTAGTGGTTTGAATGTTGGATTAGGACTCTGGGAAACCAGAGTTCAAATCCCTGCTCAGCTATCGTGTTCAAGCTCTGTCCATCACAATGTTTTCTTTTATGGGGGGGAGCAGTGTGGGCTTCCCTTGAAGTCACACACAACAACATGGGTGGGGAGGAGGGCTTGTAAGTCCTTATTAAAAATGGTGTGGGGCAGCATTGGAGGTGGTATTAAGCCCCACCGGCCCCCCACTTCTGCCTTGTGAAGGAACCCTGATGCCTCAAAGGACTCCATGATGGGTTGAATATGGTGATCGCTCTTTTTTGTGTGTTAAATATGGTTTGGGAGGGCCTAGAGTTATTCACGGTTTTTCCACTTCCACGGGGGTCCTGTGCCCCTAGCGCTAGTGAATGCGGAGGGATGACTCTAGTTTTAATGTGAGGGATGATAACTTGTTTTAAATTTCTTTCCAGAAAAGCCCATGAACCCTTCTTCCCCCATCTTCCACTCGGTCTCCAATGTGATCAGTGCCATGGTTTTTGGACATCGCTTCTCCTATGACGATGAAAAGTTCAAGGACATGGTTAAAGGAGTTGACTTCATGTTCCATTTTTTGCCCAGTCCTTTTCGTATTGTAAGTTCTTTTCCTAAACAAAACAAAACAAAGCAAACAAAAAGCGTCAAACAACTACATGACCTCAAATATCTTAGTTCAGTCTGTTCTTGCACACACAACTGAGAGCTTTGTGAAATTTTCCTATATTTTCTAAGTACAGAACAACAGGGCAGCTGTGCCAATGAGTGGTTCCTTTCTGCATTCAAAGCAGGAAGCGTAGGTAGAAGTTGGAACAGGGGCAAAATCTAGGTATTAGAGATAGGATGGGAGATAATGGTACTACTCTATTCTGCATTGGTTAGACCTCATTTGGAACACTATACTGTGTCCAGTTCTGGACCCCTCATTTCAAGAAGGATATTGACAAGCTGGAGCGTGTCCAGAGCAGGGTGACCAAAATGGTGGAGGGTCTGGAAGCCATACCTATGAGGAGCGGCTTAGGGAGCTGGGGATGTTTAGTCTGCAGAAGAGAAGGTTAAGAGGGGACATGACAGCCATGTTTAAATATTTGAAGGGATGTCATGTCGAGGAGGGAGTGGGCTTGTTTTCCACTGCTCCAGAGACTAGGACAAGGAGCAATGGATTCAAGCTGCAGGAAAGGAGTGTGGTGGAGTCTCCTTCTTTGGAGGTTTTTAAGCAGAGGCTGGATGGCCATCTGTTGGGAATGCTTCGATGGGTGTTCCTGCATAGCAGGGGGTTGCACTCAATGGCCCTTGTGGTGTCTTCCAGCTCTATGATTCTATGATCTCTGCTTTAATGGGAGATGTAAAACTGATTCTATGATGGAGGCGGAGACATTTATCTGGGCAGGGAAGCAGGTCCTTGAATCCCCCACTCCAGTAATAAATCTCCTCCCTGTCTCATATTGTAACTCTGTAATGCTGTCTAAAGACAGAAGAAGAATCCTGTGGGGTCTTAATTAACAAAGCTCTGCTTAGGCTTCCACAATCAGGACCAGCCAAAGTATGGTATCCAGACCAAAGGAGTTAATGATACCACTCCAGTTTGCTTTGGTCAGAACTCATATGGAGTACTTGTGTCTACTTCAAGGCATTACAGTTTAAAGAGGATATTAAGAAGCAGAGGATGCCTTGAGAAGGGCACCCACTGTAGTAAATAATTTGGAAAGAGAATAGGCTCTCCTTCATTGGAGGTTTAAAAGCCTGAAGGAGGATCTATCATGAATGTCTTAGGTATTGATTCCTGAACCAGTAGAAGGTTAGATTACATTATCCTTATGGTTCCTTCCAACACCAAAATTCCATGATTTTGTGCTCCAAGAGATTTTGCTACTAAGGAGAAGACCAAGATGGCACCCCCTTCCATTCCATGTACAAAACCCAGCTGGATAAAACCCAACTGAGTCTGGTTTTATCACTGTCGATTGGACAGTGTTCTTCTCTGCAGCTGAAGGACCAAACTAGCTTAAGGGGTGCAAGATTAGCGGAATGGCACACAGCTCTCTCCCCCAACCATCTGTTACTACCTCCCACCATTTGCCACCTGAGGTCACAACTGCCAACTGCCTGATGGTAGACTGTCTTGGTCTATAGAATTATAGACATGGCCCCTTCTGTGTGGAGAACAAAACATGAGGAAAGGTTGAAGGAGCTGGGTGTGTTCGGTTTGGTGAAGGGAAGACTGAAGGATGACACGACTGCACTGTTTAAATACCTCAAGGCCTGCTACCGAGGGAGTGGGGCAGACCTGTTCTCTGCTGCCCCAGAGGGTCGGATCAGGTCTAATGGTTTGAAGTTACAGAAGGGTTCAGCAATGGAACCAATTGCCTAGAAAGGTAATGGTATTCCTTCTATGCCTACCTTGAAAAAGAGGCTGGACAGCTACCTCCTGGGGATGCTTTAGCTGGAGAGCCTGCACTGCTTGGACTTGGTGGCCCATGAGTTCTATGCTTCTATGATTCATAATTTGGTCCCCATGAAGAACAGCATTTATTTACTGTACCAGACTACAATCTCATACCCTCCAATTACCTACAACAGAGCTTTCCAAACTTTTCATGTTGGTGACACACTTTTTAGACATGCATCATTTCGCGACACAGAAATTCAGTTTTACTAGCAAACCAGAGGTTAAACTGACGTATGTATTAATACAGACCATTTAGCACTTGGTCCTTGGGCAGTTTCCCTTACAGCTGCTATATTTTGTTCATTGCAAACGGCATCTTTGCCAGCTCCTGCACCTTTTCACATTCACTTCAACTCTTTCCCACTGATCTACCCAGAGGCCTATCTAGGGTGGGGAAAGGCAGCTCCATCCCACCCAGTCCTGATCACTGCCGTCACTCTTGCCAGGGCCCCGATGAGAACAACAACAGGGGGAAAGGTAGTCCCCTCCCACTCATCCTGGCTCACTGCTGTCACTCTTGCCAGGGAAAGGCCCCAACAAGAACGATGGCACCGGGCCAGGCTCGGGGGGGGTCTTTCCCGGCCGAAGAGGGGACACACCAACACACTACAGGCAACACAGGGCATTTCTGCACTAGACTATTATAGCACTATTATTCCACCTGCAACATCCTATGGAATCCTGGGGCTTGCAGTTTAGGGAGGGGCCAAGTGCGGAAATGGCCACACTAATGTGTCATGGCACAGTGTTTGGAAAGCCCTCACCTACAGTTGTCAGGACAATGGCCAATAAATCAACATTATCTTTGTTTCTTTCCAGGCCTATGATCTTTTCCCACGCCTTATGCGCATCCTTCCAGGGTCCCAGCAGAGGGCTTTCTTTTACCTGGACCTGGGGCACACCTTTATAAAAGAAGAGATAAGGAGTCATAAGATGACCAGAGATCCAATTGACCCACAGGACTTCATTGACTACTATCTGGATCAGATAGAAAAAGTAGGTGGCTGCGTTGAGCAGAGCTGGAGACAGGTCAGATGGAAGGAGAAAATGACAAGAAACCATCTAATTCCGAGAGCCATGTGTGGATGTATCTATAGGTTTGGATGGATCCATGAGAATGATAAGAGGAGAGCCAGAATGGTATAGTGGTTTGAGTGATGGCCTTGGATACTAGGAGACCAAGGTTCACATCCCTGCTGGACCATGAAAACCTGCTGGGTGACCTTGGGCAAGTCATATTCTCTAAGCCTCAGAGGAAGGCCAAAGGTAAACACCCTCTGAACAAATCTTGTCAAGAAAACTCTGTGATAGGCTCACCTTAGGGTGTCCATAAATAGAAATGACTTGAAGGTCCATAACAGCAACTGTTCTGGAAATGCCTGCACAAGAGTTCATGGACTGCCCCAATAGAGAAGTTCCGTCCTCTCTGTGCAAGCTCAGATTCAAGCCAAGCATGGCCAAGATCCTGCGTTGGAGGCTACGATGCATAATTTTTCGATGTGGCTAACATGATATGCAGTCATGCTAATGAATTCCACAATTGACCACTGTGCAAGAAGTGCAATGGGGGTTCCCATTGCAAAAGAGCATACATTGCCCATCAGAACACAGAAGTGCATTGGGACACATGCGCAGTGGCCACGCTGCTGAGTCCATTTGTTCAATGGTCCCGATGGCATAGATTCATCTCTGCTCTCCTCCTGAAAATATGGCACAATGACTGAATTTAACTTTAGACAATTGTAAGTTGGTTTATGGCAAACTCCCCAAGAGGATGCCAGCCAACATCTTTGGGTTTTGGTTTGTCTAGCTTACTCAGTGACCTAATGCAGGGGTGGACAACTGTGATCTTCCAGATTGTTTTTTAACTGAAACTCTTGTTATCCCTAGCCAGCATAGCCAACTGCAAGGGGGTTGTGGGTGATGAAAAAATCCACAAAGCCATTAAAAAAAAAAGCTGAAGGCCCACAATGGCTATTCTTCATTGATGACTTGGATGAGGAGTGGAGGGCATGCTGATCAAATTTGCAGATGACACCAAATTGGGAGGGGTTACTAATACCCCAGAGGATAGGATCAAATTTCAAAACGACCTTGACAGATTGGAGAGCTGGGCCAAAGCTAACAAAATGAATTTCAACAGAGAGAAATGTAAAGTCCTACACTGAGGCAGAAAAAATGGAATGCACAAATGTAGGATGTGGGATGCGTGGCTGGATAGCAGTACGTGTAAAAGGGATCTAGCAGTCTTCGTAGATCACAAGCTGAACATGAGTCAGCAGTATGATGCAGCAGCCAAGAAAGCCAACGCGATCCTTGGTTGCATCAATGGGAGTATGCTGTCTAGATCGAGGGAGGTAATGGTACCACTCTATTCTGCATTGGTTAGGTCTCATTTAGAATCCTGTGTCCAGTTCTGGGCACCTCAGTTCAAGAAGGATGTTGACAAGCTGGAACATGTCCAGAGGAAGGCGACCAAAATGGTGAAGGGTCTGGAAACCATGCCCTATGAGGAGTGACTTAGGGAGCTGGGTATATTTAGTCTGCAGAAGAGGCGACATGATAGCCACATTTAAATATTTGAAAGGATGTCACGCTGAGGAGGGAGCAGGCTTCTTTTCTGCTGCTCCAGATACTAGGACAAGGATCAATGGATTCAAGCTGCAGGAAAGGAGATTCCACCTGAATCTCAGGAAGAACTTCCTGACGGTCAGAGTTGTTTGGCAGTGGAATACGCTGCCTTGGAGTATGATAGAGTCTCCTTCTTTGGAGGTTTTTAAGCAGAGGCTGGATGGCCATCTGTAGGGAGGGCTTTAATGGGTGTTCCTGCATAGCAGGGGGTTGGACTGGATGGCCCTTGTGGTCTCTTCCAACTCTATGATTCTGTGAGTTCTGCTTTAATGGGAGGTGTAAAACTGAGCTTTTACAAGTGGAAGATACTCTCCTCATGTGGAAGGCAAGAGCACATAGGCTCCAGCTTGTGGAACATCTGCAGCTTCACTGAGCTGTGTCAGGAGGCAGTGCCACTCATAGAGCCAGATTTAGCTTTTGTCCATCATATTACCCAAAGAGCTGTAATCTCTTTAGCCCTAATTTCATTCCATCATTCTCCACAGAACAAAGATGACCCCACCAGCACGATTGATGAGGAAAATTTGGTCCACAGTGTTACTGACTTCTTTGCAGCAGGGACAGAAACAACATCTGTCACTCTTCTCTGGGCCCTGCTCTACATGGTCACTAAACCTGACATCCAAGGTAAGGCTTATATGTCCTTCTAGAAATCCAAATGTTCTATTTTAGCAAGACAACAGATAGTTGCTTTTATGAGGTGCAATGCGAGATGTTTAGGAAGAATTTCTTTTCTGTAAGAGCTGTTTGACAGTGAAATAGATTGTCTGTTAGGGTGGTGGTATCTCCATCTCTGGAGTTCTTTAAGCAGAGGTTGGAAGGATATCTTTCGGGGGTGCTTTAGTTGTATATTCCTGCAAGGTAGGGGTTTGGACTGGGTGGCTCTTATGGTTCCTTCCGGTTCTAAGATTGTATGATTGTACATCAACCTATCAGTGTTCCCAGCTGGTTGAGATCAGAACATGAATACATAGGAAGCTTAACATTTACTTTTTTCAGAGGTTTATATAGGGTGGGGCAAGCAGGGTACATGCCCTGGGTGCCAATGCCAGGGGCCACAAAAACGCTGTGCTGGAAGATTTAGTGGAGGAGGAGGAGGAAGAAGTGGCCCCGGAGGTAGAGGTGCAACTTCCATGCTCACCCTAGGTGCTGTTTACGCTAGATAAACCTCTGACTTTCTTTCTCCATGGAAAGTCATGTTTTAAATATTTTGTTGTTGTTGCGTGCCTTCAAGATGTTTCCAACTTCATACAAGCCTAAAGTGAACCTATCATGGACTTTTCCGGGGCTGAGACTTTGTGACCAAGGTAACCAAGTGGGTTTCCAGCGAGGAACTGAATCGTGGTCTCTAGGGTTATAGTTTAACACTCAAACCACTATACCACACTGGCTTTCTTTATCCGTGATTTAAATATTAATTTATCAGCAAAACCATTTGTAACATTCCAGGCAAAATAAAACTTTCTTTTTCTTCTTAACATCACAGTTGAAATTGTTATGTATCTATCTGCTCTAGAAAAAGTCCACAAGGAGCTTCAGGATGTCTTATCACCTTCTCATGAGATCTGCTATGAGGATCGAAAGAGGTTGCCATATACTAATGCTGTTATTCACGAAACCCAGCGTTTCTGTAACGTTCTACTGGTTGGATCCTTCAGACAATGTATGAAAGACATCACCTTGCAAGGCTTTCATATCAAGAAGGTACACAGATTGCCTTCCTCTTATTATGGATTGCATCCACCCATCACTTCATTTACATCCTGCCTTTCTCCCAGACTGATGCCATTTCCTCACTAGACTTGTTACAGTACTGTTATTCCACTTTCAACATACTATGGAACCCTTTGAGGCCCCTCCCTAAACTGCAAACCCCAGGATTCCATAGGGTGTTGAAAGTGGAATGATAGCATTGTAACAGTCTAGTGTGGAAATGGATTCAAGATGGCTTGCCAAAGGCCGAAAAACACAACACAAGTGCACATAGCTAAGAGCATACAAAAGCTGAGATGAAAACAGTATTAAGTGAGTGAATTCAGACCTTTTAAGTATTACTTTAAAGCCAAGATTATAGAATCATAGAATCATAGAGTTGGAAGAGTACCCCAGGGGCCATCGAGTCCAACCCCCTGCTCTGGGGACTTTGCTGTTGTGTGCCTTCAAGTAGTTTCCAACTTATGATGATCCTAAGACCAACCGATCATGAGGTTTTCTGGGGGCTGACAGTGTGCTTCCATCCCAGTGGGTTTCCATGGCTGAGCAGGAAATCAAACCCTGGTTTCCAGGGCCACAGTCCAATGCTCAAACCACTATACCGCAAGGATCGAGGCGGCGAACAACATAAAATACATTAAATACATTAGAAGAGATTAAAAACATACCCAATCCTCACCATCCACCAACCCACCTAAACCAACCCCTTAAAACACAACCCTCTGAAACTGCAGCTGCAGTTAAGAAGTCACTCAAAATAGGACTGACTTATCTTGCTCTCATTTGTCTGTTCAGATGCACCCCTGTGAGACTTTTCTTTCTTTCTTCAGGGTACCATCATCATCCCCGATGTAGCTTCTGTTCTGTATGACCCTGACCACTGGGAGACACCACATCAGTTTAATCCCAATCACTTCCTGGATAAAGACGGGAATTTCTTTTGTAAGGAAGCCTTCATGCCATTTGGAGTAGGTAAGTACGATACAGTTTGTCTTCCACATTTGCGAATTTAACATTCACGAATTTGATTATTTGCGAGTTTCTCCAACCCCTTCCTCCACCTCAAGAGCCTCCTTTCTGGGGGAATCTTCCCTAGTGGCAGCTCTGATCAGGCTGTGCAGCCCTTTAGAAATTCACCTCTGATTCTCCTTCTCCTCCACCAGCTACTGCCTGGACAGCTAAGGATGGATCACAGCTCACTTTCTCAGCATTATAAACCCTTTCCCAATGACCCCCCCAACCCAAAGAAGGAAACAAACAAGAAAGAAGAATTATAGGGCCACCATGCCAACCCATTCCTTTCCGTCTCCTCTCAAAATGTGTATGTACCTACAAAGTTATAGGAACTGTCTAAGTCATATGCAGCCAAGGTTAGAAGAAGCCCTAATACAACTAGCTGAACATTCCTGTTTTACTCATGATGGTGTTTTGGATATTTAGATGTTCATGGGAAGCTGGGTCTGGACCCCTTTGTCCAGCCTACAACCAAGCTTCCCTGGGGATGGTGAGATAGGTGACATCTCCCCTCCCTCTCCACCACTTCCAAAGGCTCTCCGTCAGCCTCTCATGTGCTTCACCTTGTATAACTTCTCACCTGGGAAGCATCTCCAGGCTGCCACATTTCTCTGCAAAAGGGTCATCCCTCATTGGTAATTGTCTGTCATGATCTCTGTTGCTCCTACAAGATCATAGAATCATGGAGTTGGAAGAGACCACAAGGGGCATCCAGTCCAACCTCCTGCCATGCAGGAACCCCCATCAAAGCACTCCCAACAGGTGGCCACCCAGCCTCTGCTTAAAAACCTCCAGACTGCACCACACTCCAAGGCAGCATATTCCATGATGCTGACCCTCAATAAATGTAATCGACAACCATCACATCATGAAACCTTTGTTTACCAGAAGGAGAAACTATACACCTCAGCTGTGTTGCCCAGGCAATGGGACAGTCCATTATCAAAGCTGCAGATGGCACCAGTTGCATATACTTTTTCTACATCATGAGATTGTCATTGAAATATGCAACAGGAGAGTAGAGATATGTGAACAAGACTATTTCAGATATGAAGGGCCTTGTACACATAAGTAGCATGATGTGGTTTTTAAATGTTATCTTTGTGTTCCACTTGTGCACACAGGATCATAGATGTAAATTTAACTCTTCATTAGGCTTAACTGTGTGATATTCTTGTATTCAGCACTGGAGGACCGTGTGCCCCCATTTAGCTGCAACTCAGGAATAAGTAAACAAGTAAACAGCAAAACATACAAACAAACTCAGATCTCAATTTTCTTTTTCCTCTCCTTGCAGGCCATCGTGCATGCTTAGGGGAGCGCTTGGCAAAGACGGAACTCTTCATTTTCTTCACCAACCTCCTCAAGACTTTTAAATTCCAGCTTCCAGAAGGAATAAAGAAGGTCAATACAGAACCTGTGGTTGGAGGCTTAGCCATGGTCCCGCAACCCTATGAGATCTGTGTGATTCCTTATTAGACATACAGGGCAAGAACTTTGTTAGAAGCAGGATAAAAATGAACTTACTGCCAAAGTTGGCTATATTTGCTGATTTTACCCTGTCAGTCAGCATGACTTCAAAGGTTAATTTTCTGCTGCCATCCCACTAGTATCTTTTCTTATTTTGTATTATACTGTCTGTGATGTTTCCAGTTTTACAAAGAAAAAATGCAGCATGTTAGTCTTTGTTATTTTAATTACAGCTGCAACCGTTTGAGGTGTTTCCAATCAGCGTTTGTTTGTCCTCCTTGGCACTTTCAGAAACTTATCATAACTATGTGTTCTCTTGTTCCTCTAGCAGTTTTATGCAGCCATGTTCCTTAGAGTCATTCTCCCCTCCTTAAAATGGTTGTAGAGTTGTGGTCCCTTTACAGTTTTGCACCAAGTACAAAACATGACAAGACATCAATAAATCATTGATACTATCTAACAATCCAGTATTGGATTGCACTGTTTTGTCCCCAACAGAATGCTGGTTTCAATCCAGAATTGTATCAGACCAGCGGAAGTAGCACTACATCTAACGTAATAAAAAAAGGGCTAGAGAATATTTATATCAAGGTTAGGGACACCAGTGGAACAGTGCAGGTTCGGGGACAAAATGCTAAGCAATAAATGTGAATATGTGACACCGTTGGTGCTTTTGGTGCAACCACTGAGAGCTTCTGCATATCTTATTTCCTCCTAAAAAAAACCCCTATTCTCTCCACTGATAGTTGAGAACCTAACGTTAGACATAAGAGAGATCTGTACAAATGGATGAATGAGAAGTGGTCGGCAGAGAGAGTCTTTCCTTCCTCTCATAATACAAGAACTTCGGGCAAAACATCCGTGAAAACATTTCAGATTACATGACTAAACAGCCCACAGATCTCAACCCTTCTTCAGTCCCAGCTACACACTCTTGGCTTTGGTCTTCTGTTGCCTAAGAATACACATTGTTGCTGCCGCTTCAGCAGTGGTGTATCTAGCATAAACAGCGCCTCGGGCAAGTGTGGAAGTTGTACCCCTACCTTCTTACCCCTACCCTCACCCCAGCCATCATGATGGCACTTTCTGAGTGGCCCAGGGCAGCAGCTTTGCTACCTTTTTTTCCTTGACATGCTGCTTAATGCTTTGCGGTACCACTGGACCCACACATAGCTGCAGTGGAAGGGGCTCCCGTGGCTCTCTCTTCCCCTCCACCTGGGGCAAGTAGGGCACGTGCCGTCCAGACTCATTGCCGCCCAAGCCCCTGTTACCCTGGCTTCTGGGGGTCCCGTGGGGGACACCTTGATTTGGTCTGAGTTATAAAGGTTGGAGAAATTAGCAGAGCACTGGCATTAGCAAAACAAAGGGCAGGGTAACCCAGCAGGATCTTGTACCTAACTTTACAGGGTCAGGCCAAGCCAAAAAGCCAGAGAAACGTGTCGAATAAATGGATTTTATTGAATGACTATATTCTTACACACCAACGCACTCACCCACTCACACACACAAGGCCACTGAGAAGGAAAAGAGGTGATAAAAGAATAGGGGATATAGCAAAGGGATTGTAGAGGTGGTGATACTGCACTTATCCTGAAGTCTTCAGTCTGGGAAGCGGCGAGAAGAACGGAGCTCAGCGAAGAGACGGCTGAGGAGATCACTCAACTAACAGAGTGCCAGTCTGCTAGTGTGGAGGGGAGTTCTCCGAAAAGAACCTCAAAAACTAGGACCACTTGTAGGGTGGAATGTACTTCGAGGACAGGCCCTCTCCCGGGAAGAACAATGGCCAAAACAAAGGAATGAATGCCATACAATGGCAAGTGGGTTGTCCTCAAGCAGGGTTGCAGTATTGCTTCATGTAGATGGACCTTGCCTTATAGGATTTTTCCAGAACCACAATTGCTCAATCTGGAGAAAACACGCTAATCCCCCCAAGTTGGCTACTCTTGGCTGAGGACCCTTTGTCTATATAGATGTGTATTACCTGAGGTCTTCTTGGGCTACATGACGGGGGATTTTCCTGGCCTGGCCTAGTTTCGGTCATTCGACCTCTGAGCCTACGTGCCCATCCGGGCAACCTGTCTGGCATGGCGGGCATATTTGATATCAAATTTATATCTTCTTGGGAAGGCGTATGCCAGTGGGGTAACACTGCCAGCTCCTTCTCCACTAAATCTTCCAAAACTGCCTTTTTGCGCTCCCCCAGCATTAGTGCCCAGGGCATGTGCCCCACCTGCCACACCCTAGATATGCCTCTGTGCTTCATTGCTAATTTCTCAGACGTTTACCAGTACATCTCAATAAAACAGAGATAATAAAATTTGGATTCTTTATGTGAAGTGACAAAGCTCTCCATCCCACCCATGTGAAATGTATTTGTATCTATCCAGTGTGAAGTGTCTGGTTAGTATGACAGACACGTGCAGTGCAGGGAATGCCTCCGTACTGTCAGTTCAGGTCTGGAGAGGAATTTAAGCATTGGCACAAGCAAAGCTGAAGCCAGCTCAGGTTGCTTGTGCTGGAGGGTTCAATCCTTAGAAAAGCATCCCAGCATGAGGCTTTACGTGAGGCTTTCATATATTTATACTTTTCTCTTATCCTCTGTAGAGCAGGTAATTCTGATATCTTCAGACCAAAACAAGATGCAGGGGTAATCATTTTGGTACCCTTCAAAAGGTTTTGAAAAGCGAGTGTGATGTATTTTGCGCCTTTTGGTTGGCTCTATTAAGGTACCCCCACAAGACAGATTTGGGGTTGTGTGTTTTCCTTGTGTCTGATGACCAACATGGCTATCTTGTATCTTTTAAAAGTTATATAAGATTAGAGCCAGCAAGGTGTAGTGGTTTGAGCTACAACTCTGGAGACCAAGGTCTGAATCCCTGCTCAGCCATGGAAACTCCTCTTGTTGACCTTAGGCAAGTCACACTCTCTCAGCTTCAGAGGGAGGCAAAGGCAAAACCCCTCTGAAGAAGGCCATTTCCACACTACACTGTTATAGTGCTATTATTCCACTTTCAGCATCCTATGGAATCCTGGAGTTTGCAGTTTAGGGAAGGGCCTTTAGAATTCTCAACCAGAGAGCTCTTTGGCCTCAGGAAACTACCAATCCCAGAATTCCACAGGATGCTAAAAGTGGAGTAATAGCACTGTGACATTGTAGTGTGGAAATGGCCCAAATCTTGTCAAGAAACCCCACTGATAGGTTTACTTTAAAGTCACCATAAGACTTGGTACTGCATCCAAAGAAGTGGATTTATAACCATGAACGCTCACACCAGTTAAAACCAGTTAGTCTTAAGGGGCTGCCGCATTTCCTCTCCCCTACCCCCTGGTTCTTTCCTCACTTTTATCCTGCAAGAGTCTAACACAGTTACTTCATTGAAAACTATCATAAAACATAGCTTCTGTAGCAGAACACAAAGCCAAAGGAGGTCCCAATATTTTCCACATCTTCTGGTGGCAGTAAACATGAAGTGGAGAAATCAGCTCCCAAGAAGACCTTAATCAATGGGAATTGTGGAAAGACTATGCCCTGAGCGACCCTTTTTATATCCATACTCATATGTCTCCGCCAGGAGTTATTCCTAGAGAGAAAATCAGGATTCTTGTCCAAAGAATTGTGATCCGTGGACGATTAGTACTCATGGATTATACTACAACCCCATGACAGTTGCCAGGGCTTAAAAGTGTAATTCATGGCATAGAATGAAAGCCAGCATTGTGTAGTGTTTAGAGTGTTGGACTATGGCCATTTCCGCACTACACTCTTGTAGCGCGATTATTCCACTTTCAACATCTTATGGAATCCTGGGGTTTGCAGTTTAGGGAGAGGCCAGTGTTAGGTACCATCTCCAAACCAATTTATAATAATTCTCTTTTATCCATACAGATTAATTTTTTAAATGACACTGATTCCAAATTTTTTCCCAACCTCGAATATCTATTTTTTGTATTAATTCTTCCTCCCATATTTTTCTAAGGTATTCCTCTTGATCGTTAAGTTTTGACAACATTTTATATATTTCACTTGTGGTACCCTTCACACTCTCATTTTCCTCCATACTTTCTCTTTGATTAACCATTAGATCAAATTTAGTATGTTCACTAAAATCTTTATTTAGTATATTCCCTAAAATCTTTATCAGAAGGTCATTCTTAAGCTACAGAAATCCCAACAGCTGTGTTTCCCAAGGAGATGGAGGACCACATGCTCCAGAGCATTCCTGACCATTTTCTGGTCCATAGTGGATGCAGTTTAAGCAGTGCAGGCCAATATAGTGCAGTTTTTAAAGTGTTATACTGAATCCATAAGTGACAGCTGACGAATTCACAGAAGCTAATGGGTCAACGGAAGCCTTTTTGTAAAGGCACAAATCCCAGAAACCACCATCAAGTCCATGCCAAATGGCCTCCTGTCCACAAAAGCATTAGAAAGAACATCTGGACTTTAGCAACTGGTAGACAGTTGAACAGAATGGCGCAGAAGGCTGAAGACAGCCTTGTCTTGTGCTTTCTTTTGGAAAAAAAAAAAATATTTATCCATTGTTACATGAGCTCTTCCACTGTGCATCCTTGCATGAGTAGTGGTTCAAGCAGATGGACCTTGCAGCCCCTTGCAAGACAAGGACAGCATGTGGATATTACCCTACTTATGAGATATTTCTAGCTGTCTGAGAAAACCTGCAAAACATCAGCTGGACTCCTGACAGCCCTCATCAATTGAACCCATCCCATTTATAAGTAGATGTTAGTCACAGTTATCAGAGCTATCTTGCCCATTCTCTTCTCCTGCTCACAAGCAACTATGCCATCTTGCCTCCCGAAAGCTGTCATTCTCCTTCGTGGCTGCCCTTTGCTTCCTCGAAGATTTAGCCCTGCCATTTTTTCCCAACGGCTGGCTATTTTCTGATGCCACCACAAGAGGGCACATAAGACTAATGTATGGTTTCTACTGTATGTATGTTTGTGTGACGGTGAGTTATGTGCGCATTTGACCATCGATGCATGAATGTACACATGTATGTAATGTATATATAAGAATGTGTTTATGCAGTCAGCCCAGCACATCAGCTAAGGCTGGGGGTGCAGCACTCATTCAAAAAGTGGAAAAATTGCACATATCAAAAAGTGTGTCTGTAGACATTTCCGCACTATACTCTTATAGTGCGATGATTCCACGTTCAACATCCTATGGAATCCTGGGGTTTGCAGTTTCGGAAGGGGCCTTTGAGGGGAGGGGGCCTTTGAGGTCCCTCCCAAAACTGCAAACCCCAGGATTCCATAGGATGTTGAAAGCAGAATCATCAAAATCCACCTCATTTACTTTCACATTTATACCAAGAGATATTACAACAACAATGTGAGGAGGAGACAATTAAAATAGCAATGATACAATGGGCGCAGAACATTGGACATCCAATTCAGTTAGAATGGTGGGAACAAAGTTGGCAATGAACAAAGAGGTTCACGGTAGCTCAGAACCTGAAAGAAAACTACTATAAGCTATTTCATAGACGGTCCATGACACCTGAAAAATTAAAGATAATTTATAAGACGGGTACAGGTCAATGCTGGAAGTGTCAAAAGACTGCAGGTACACTATTTCATCTGTGGTGGACACGTTCTAAAGCAAAAATGTATTGGAATGAAATTCATAAGATAATATGTGGTGTATTGCAGGTTCAAATTGATAAGACTCCTGAAATGTACTTGTTAAATATGACACTTATGTTAGAGGGAACTGCGGTAAAGAAATATTGGAGAATAATACTGTATATGGTCTCGACTGCCCGTATTGAATTTGCAAGGCTTTGGAAAAGTGATATAATACCAACGACAGAACAATGGTGGACAACTTTTACTGAAAATAGAAATGCAGATATTGTTTCACAGAGATTAAAAGGGAAATCAGATGATGATATCTATAAAGAGTGGCAGATGATTTCAGAAGCGAGAGGGGTCTTGACAGGGAATAATACATAATTCATGGTATTAAAGGTTCTTACAAGATAAAATTCAGAGAAATATCACGGAACAAGTAAAGTTGAGTAGAAAAACAGGAACTAACGAATTAAGTAGATAATACTAACAATTTATTGTGATGCATTGATAACAGTTCAATGGAATGATAAAGATTGTAATCCAGAGAGGAAGGAAGACAGTTGTAATATGACAATTAAGAATACAATGATAATTGTTTGTTTTATGTGTTGGAACTGTAATAAAATTACTTAAAAAAAAAAAGAAAGAAAGTGGAATCATTGCACTATAAGAGTGCAGTGCGGAAATGGCCTGTGTCTGAGGGAAGGGGCCAGGGCATGGTGGGGAGACCAGGCACCCGGGGCCCAAAGCAGGTCAAGGAAAGGAAAGAGAAAGGAGGTGGGTCAGTAGGTTGACCCTACACTTCCTTTATCCGATTCATCTCCTTCCTTGGGGATGAGGGGAATATTGTGAGAATTACCACTAACTCTTACAGCTATTTCTGCTGTGTCTAAGAGGGAGTTTACTAACTTACTTTGGACACAGCAGCTTGTCTGAAATGATTAGCCCTTCAGAACAGCTGGTTGCTTCTGAAATGTGACTCCCCAAACAGAATGGCAGTATATAAAGTTGAGGGGGAGTGGCTGGACAGCTCCGAAGGGTAGATCTGTATGCTGAAGTCTGCATTTTGTAGAGGTAAATCCCCTTCTACCGGATGATGGAACACTACAGACCCAGGGCAAGGAAGATGCAATTCACTTTGCAAATTTGCTGACAGAAGATGAGACTTTGGATCTGAAAGGGGATAGGGGTGGAATGTGGTTAAGCAGATTAATGGAGAGCAGTCCTATCTATTAGCTGTTAGCTATGGAGTTTAAAAGGTACTTCCGTGTCTAGAATCACAGAATCATAGAAATGTAGAGTTGGAAGAGACCCCAGGGGCCATTCAGTCCAACCCCCTGCCTTGCAGGAACACCCTCAAAGCACTCCCGACAGATGGCCATCCAGCCTCTGCTTAAAAACTTCCAAAGAAGGAGACTCCACCACACTCCCAGGCAGCCGATTCCACTGCCGGACAGCCCTGACCGTCAGGAAGTTCTTCCTGAGGTTCAGGTGGAATCTCCTTTCCTGCAGCTTGGATCCATTGCTCCTTGTCCTGGTCTCTGGAGCAGCAGAAAACAAGCCCTCTCCTTCCCCTACATGGCATCCTTTCAAATATTTAAACATGGTTATCATGTCCCCTCTTAACCTTCTCTTCTGCAGACTAAACATAGCTAGCTCTCTAAGTCTATCCTCATAGGGCTTGGCTTCCAGGCCTCTCACCATTTTGGTCGCCCTCCTCTGGACCTGCTCCAGCCTGACCATGTCCTTCTTGAATTGGGGTGCCCAGAACTGGACACAGGATTCAAGATGAGGTCTAACCAAAGCAGAGTAGAGCGGTACCAGTACCTCCCTCGATCTAGACACCATACTCCTATTGATGCAGCCGAGAATTGCGTTGGCTTTCTTGGCTGCCGCATCACACTGCTGACTCATGTTCAGCTTGTGGTCTATTAAGACTCCTAGATCCCTTTCACACGTACTGCCATCCAGCCACGTTTCCCCCATCCTATATTTCTGTATTCCATTTTTTCTACCTAAGTGTAGGACCTTACACTTCTCTCTGTTGTATTTCATTTTGTTAGCCTTGGCCCAGCTCTCCAATCTGTCCAGGTCATTTTGAATTTTGATCCTGTCCTCTGGCGTGTTAGCAACCCCTCCCAATTTGGTGTCATCTGCAAATTTGATGAGCATGCCCTCTGTTCCTTCATCCAAGTCATTGATGAAGATATTGAACAGCCCTGGGCCCAGGACAGAACCCTGTGGCACCCCGCTAGTCACTTCTCTCCAGGATGAAAAGCAGCCATCGGTGAGCACCCTTTGGGAACGGTCAGTCAACCAGTTACAGATCCACCTGACAGTAGCCCTGTCCAGCCCACATTTTACTAGCTTCTTTGCAAGAATGTCATGGGGAACTTTGTCAAAGGCCTTACTGAAATCGAGATATGCTACATCCACAGCATTCCCTTCATCTATCAAGCTAGTAACTCTATCTTAAAAAGAGATAAGATTAGTCTGGCTTGACTTATTTTTGAGAAATCCGTGTTGACTTCTCGTGATTACCGCGTTGCTTTCGAAGTGATTAGAAACTGACTGCTTATTGATCTGCTCCAGAATCTTTCCGGGTACTCATGTCAGGCTGACTGGGCGATAATTATTTGGGTCCTCTTTTTTTCCCTTCTTGAAGATGGGGAAGAGGCAGAATAACAGATATTCAAGGTAAACCAGTGACAACGTCATGGCAGTATCTTGGGAATGAAATCTAGGATCTTACAGTGGAAGTTACAGTGACACTGAGGACAAGAGGAAAAATTATTATTCAGTCTGGTCCAGTTGTAATGGAATTTAGCCACATCTTTGTTACTGGGGAAAATTATTAATCATGAATCACTGTGATGGTATAGTGGTTTGACTGCTAGACTCTGGAAAACCAGGGTTTGAATCTCAACTCAGCCATGTAAATCTACTGGGTAACTTTAAGCAAGTTTCACTCTCTCAGCCTTAGAGGAGAATAATGCCAATCCCTCCCTGAGGAAATCGAAAACCCCTTGGTAAGTTTGAGTTAGGGTCACCATAAGTCAGAAATGACTTGAAGGCATACAGCAATAACAACATTTCTTTGCAATAGTTTAACTCCAGGCTGAAAATCTTGCTCACCATGAATCAAATTAGAATTTGAGAAAACTGGCTCATAGTTGGCCACCTTACTCTGCATGGTTGCTGGAATGTTACTTTCTATTCGTAGTAATGCATCTATGATTTCCAGATTCTGGAGAGAAGCAGAGATTGCTATTTTCATACTCTTCTGCTTTTCAGGTTTCTGACAGCATCAGTTCATGTTACGTGTTGGACTAAATGAGTGGTGTTTCTGGGCCAGTAGGACATGCACATAAGACATGCACACAGCAGGGGTGCTTACCTCTGCAGCTGGGCAGCTTATTGTTTTCATTAGCTCAGAGCCATTAAGTCAGGCTTTACAACCTGGCCACGCTGGGGTCATCTCTGACTTATTCCCAGCCAGTGTTCCTTTCCACATGGCCTTTCCAAGCATAAGGGGGTATAATTTATATTTATATATATGCCAAGACATCTACAAACTAAAATATTTTTCTAATTAGAGCATATCTAAGCATGGAGGTCAAAAGCCTGGTAAGACTGCATCCAAACAAAAAATAAAAAAAATAAAAAAAAACCCTTCCACATCCAATTTGAACGGTAATGTGACTTCTGAGAACTGAAGACTTCCCATCACTGAGGCCTCTTAAAGAAAACAAAAAACAAAAAACACAACAACCGCAACTGCCAAAAATGAGGTAAAGCTTTCAGTTCTTCAAAGCTTCCAGTTCTCCTTGGTTCCATGTTGTTTTTAAAAAGAAACCCAAGAAGAATGCATGGGTAGGCTAGCTAGCTAGAAAAAAGTGGGGAACAGTGAAAAATACATGTTCACACAACAGACAAGTATACAGGCACGTGTGCATGTATGTATGTGTCTTCAATGCCTGTCAACTTATGGTGGCCCCATGAATTTCATAGGATTTTTTAAAGGCAAGGAATAGTCAGAAGGGTTTTGCCAGTGCCTTCCTCTGAAATATAGCCTACAGACCTGGTATTTGTTGGCAGTCTCCCATCCTGGCAGGGCAGTCCCAATTAATTCTATGTTGTCCCACTGTTTCAGCTGCATTGGAAATGTCCCAGTTGCTCTCTCCTCCTCCCACATCCCCCTCTGTCCTTAGCTTATTTGAATTGCTGCAAACTGAGTTCAAAGAAAAAAAAGTAGCTTAACTGAGGCCATTTCTGCCCTACACTGTTATAGCACTATTATTCCACTTTCAATACCCTGTGGAAATCTGGGGTTTCTAGTTTACTGAGGCCAACAAGCTCTCTGGCTGAGAATTCTAAATGCCCCTCCCTCAACTGCAAACCCCAGGATTCCATAGGCTGTTGAAAGTGGAATAATAGCACTACAACAGTCTAGTGTAGAAATGGCCTCAGTTAACTCAGCAGGTAAGAGAAGAGAGGGATGGGGATCTTGCCCTTTCCAGTAGGCTCAGGCAAAAAACAGCTTGTTGTGGCCTCTTCTAGCTTGTGTGTTCCTCCCCATTAATACCTTTGACATCCTGCCCACATTCTGCTGTTGCTTGTCCCAGTTTTCATCCGTGAAATGTTGGTGGGTATGAATCATGTTGTGGGGATGATTAACAGCCATCATAAATGATATCTGGATTATGATATCAACTAGCAACGCAGCCTGAAACGCCAAATCAGATCAATGTATCGCTTGCTCAGCTGACTACAGTGGCACTCAGGGTGATTGTACAAACAAGTTTCATACCCTTGCCAGATATGACTGCTTGATATGTAACACAAATATCGCAATCTTACAGTGGTCAATAAATCACAAATATATATTTTTCCACAATGATATGTTCTGCCCTGATTACCCCCTCCTACCGTTTTGATGCAAAGAACAAAGTTCCAGCTTCTATGAAATATCTTACTACTCTAGTCACGGTAGAAGCGAAAGCCTATGTAGTGTAATAGTTTGAGTGTTAGGTCATTTCCTCACTAGACTGTTATAGTGCTGTAATTCTACTGGGGTTTGCAGTTTAGGGAGGCAGGGATTTGAACTCTGGGCCATTTCTGCCCTACACTGTTATAGTGTTATTATTTTTATTTATTTATTTAATTTTATTAAATTTCACAAATAAAAGAAAAATTCTTTAAATTGTAATTCTTCATGCATTGTTTCTGATCTTCCACTCCGATCCGGTCTTCACTTCCCGCAATTCACTCCACTTATTACATTTATGTATCACAATGCAATGGTTATCTCAACTGTTTGAACATGCATTTCCCTCTCCTACACAGTCATTATACAGTCATTCTATCTTGTCAGTTCCCAGCTATCACTCAGTTCTGCTTCTCTCAAATTGTCATATTCCAATATGTTTTCTTATCACCTAAAGTCTTACAGTTCTAAAATATGTCTGTCAATGTATATCTGGTAGCCTGAGCTATTATTACTGCAACAATCACTCATCTTCTAACCCTGGATTCCATTATAATAAGATGTCTCATTTCTCACTTCCCCTCCCGAGTCCCTTTCAACCCCCTTCAACCCTTCGACAATATCATAATGTTCATATTCATACCAATATACCGATATATCAGTCAGTTGTAAGCTTAACTGACATTGCCAAAAAACAATTCTACTTATATACTTCAGGGCCCTGTGATTAAATCCAGTTCCCGTTCCCCTCTCTCATCTGGCACTTTGCAGCCCGGAAATACATTTCTGACAGCTCTCTGTATTCTCTTAGTCACTTATATTCCAAGCTGCTCCGTCCCTGAGAGTGAGAGTATTTTACTTGAAAATTTCCATCACAGGTTCACCCCCATTAAAAAATCCCAGTATTGATGTTTATAGAAATATATCAATAAAACACTTAAGCTTAGTTAGCATTGCTGAAATGTTACTGCTTATCAAGTTCATAGTCTTAGCCTATATCCACCTCCTATTACCCCCTCCCACCAATGACTTTGCTGCCCGGAGTTTATTTCTGAAGATTCTCTGTATTCTCATAGCCGCTTTAATTCCAAGCTGCTCCGTCCGTGGTGGTGAGGGTATTTACTTGAACAACTTCCATCATAACCCCCTCGCATCTTGGACTTTGCTGCCCGAAGTTTGTTTCTGAAGATTCTCTGTATACTCATAGTTGCTTAAATTCCCAGCTGCTCCATCCAATGAAGTGAGGGTATTTACTTAAAGAACTTCCATCATAAGCTTATCAGTCTCAATACCCCTTTCAACCCTTTGACAATATCACAATGCTTACATTAATGAAATATATCAATCAAATACATAAGCTTAATTGACATTGCTGAGGTACATCACCATTTGTCGGATTTAGAGCCCTGTGCCTATATCCTTCTATTCCCCCCTCCCATCTTGGACTTTGCTGCCCGGACTTTATTTCTGAAGATTCCATGTATTCTCATAGTCGCTTAAATTCCAAGCTGCTCCGTCCATGGAAATGAGGATGTTTTGCTTAAATGACCTTCCAGCACAGTCTCGCCAGTCTCAACAACCCAGAGTCCAAAAAAAAAAAAAAAAAAGTCAGATAACAAGAGTCACACTACAGGAGTTAGAAGAAGAAAAAAAAAACACAAAAATCAGGTACTCTTCTAAAGTCCGAAATCCAGAGTTAGAAAACCAAAAAATCCAATCGTCTCAGTTCAACGAGAAGATTAAAATAAAAAATGTAAAGTATTCAATGTCCAAATGAAGATTATTAAATCTTGTACAGTCCAATCTTTTGCCTTAAAGCAATATCAACTGTTTAATTGTTTAGCTTTTTAAACTGTAAGTCCAAATTACAAATCAAAAACCTTTAAATAACTTCAGTCTCGTGAGAAAGCAGAAAAGCCTCACAGCCATTTCTTTAAATTC
The DNA here is from genome assembly GCA_030412105.1 of Cyclura pinguis. Taxonomy (NCBI): domain Eukaryota; kingdom Metazoa; phylum Chordata; class Lepidosauria; order Squamata; family Iguanidae; genus Cyclura; species Cyclura pinguis. The sequence continues at coordinate 7,749,522 of CM059601.1, forward strand.
AGCCGCCCCTTTAAGATGAACTCTCAGCCATGACACACTCACATTTCCTCTGGGTCCCTCTATTCCTTCGCTCCTGTGCTCCGTTGCAAGTCAGATTCTGTTGTGATATTTTCAAAATGAAGACCAGGGCAGGTTACATGTTTTCTTATTTATTCCTTTCTTGTTTCTTGATTTCTTGATTAAAAGTTGACGGCGGTGCTTGTGCCGCTCAAGCGACGATCCCGCTGGCTCCGTCGTGGTCCTTCGACCCCCTGGCGCTTTCCGCTCCCCCAGCCGGGTAGAGCCAAACGCCAGTTGTGGGGTCCCCTTTGGACCCGTTCTGCACCCCTTGTACCGGAGGGGTGTTTAGCTGCTTCTGCGCGACAAAAGAAGCAGCTGGAATCCAGCGGGTGGCTGCTCGGAGCTGCGCCATTGCGCAGCTTCAATCCGAGCTGCCACTCGTGCCCGCCATGTGACCAGAAGGGAGGATAGTGCTATTATTAAACATCCTGTGGAATTCCAGGATTTGAAGTTCACAGAGGCCAACAAGTTCTCTGGCTGAGAATTCTAAATGCTCCTCCCTAAACTGCAAACCCCAAGACTCCATAGGCAGTTGAAAGTGGAATAATACACTTAAACATAACAATCTATGTATGATATAACTAAATAAGAAGATTTAACCATCTATTTCCCTGTATATATATGTAGGTATCTTTAAATGTAATTGAGTTGTGGTTAGTTCCAGCATATTATCCTCGTATTCCTATTCTTATCTACTTCAATAGGTCTCCATAGTTCAGTTTATAATCAACACTTTTATCTTTCCTCACTTTCCTAACCTATATGAAATCTTTTTGTCATATACTATATTATAGTAACGGTAGCCTATACGATGTCCGCCTTTTTAAACAATTGATTGTCTTTCTGATTTTCTTACAATTTATGTTTCAATCTATATTCAGTCTTGTTACTGCCCTGGCTAGCCCGAGCTTTGGGGATATTAAAAGATATCCTCTTGAGATCACAATTCAGCTGCACTTCTCTATTCCTCTACACGTGCTTGCGAGGCCGCCGGACAAGCACATAAACAAGCTCGGCCGTTAATAGCCGTAATATTCAAACTACAATACAGGCAGACCAGAAATAGCTGACTCACTGCTTTAGGAGACATCCAGGCAAGTACTCTAATTAAGGATGCACGCTACTTACAAAAGAGCTTCTGCCCCGTGCTGGCAGCTGGATGGGTAAACTATACAATACCCAAATACTCTGCGTCTGCATACTGGCTACTCTATTGAGAACCTCTACGATAACTCAATCATTCAGATTCTGACCTTTCGGAGGCTTTGTCTCCAACTCCAAATCTATTGTTTTCCCACAAGGACGGCATAGCCTGCAGTCACCATTCTCCTTATCAAAACCCTGGATTCCGAGACCTTCCTCGGAACGCTCCCCAGTTTCATCCCGCCTTGCTGCCGCTTTGCTTGGCGAGCCTCCCCTCAGCTCCACGTGCTGAGCTACATCGCATCCCAGCTTCGCTCTCTATTTTTCTGGGCTTCAGGACAGGTGAAGTATCACCCAAACCAGCAATCCCTCTAAAAATCCCTCTATACCACTCCAACCTTTATTTTCTTTAGTTATCTTGTATGAGTGTGTCGCATACACTGTTTTGCTTGTGTTTAATAGATATCATTTATTATTTCAACTTCTGTGTTCTCCTTGACTCGACCCGACCCCGTAGACATAGGGTTCAAGATCTCGTTAAGTTACCCTGCCTCTCGTAACACTAAGCAGTGCTCTGAGCTAATTTTCCCCGCCTTTAGTTTAGCATGTTTTGGTGTCCCTCCCGGGACCCCCAGTTCACAGAGTAACAGTCTCTCTATATTCAATCTATATTCAATCTCTGTTATGTTTAAGTGTATTCTAATTTTCAGATTGTTACCCTGATTTCTGGGGTCCCGTGGGGGAAGCCTTAATGCGCTCCACGTGATGGGGAATGGAAACTAGCCAGAGCACGAGCAATAGCAATGCAAGAGGCAGGGTAACCTAGTGGGGTCTTTTTACCCAGTTTTTACAGGTTCAGACCAAGCCGAAAACCAAACAAAGATGTCCGATAAAATGATTTTATTGAATCATAGTCTCACGCAACAACGCAATCACTCACACACTCACTCAATCAAGAATCAAAAGAACTCAATTAAGAATCAAAAGAGAGGAAACTGGATAGGGGAATATTGAAGGGATTGTAGCTGGGGTGATACTGCACCTTGTTCTGAAGTCCTGGGTCCGGGAAAAACAGTGAAAAAGTGGAGTTCAGCACGGAGAAGGCTGAGGGGGTTACTCAACGGATGGAGAAACGGTCAGCTGGGATGACTGGGAGTGATCCAAAGAACCTCTCAAAAACTGGGACTATTTGTTGGGGGAAAAGTACCTGGAGGGCTAACCCTTTCCCAGGGAGAACAATGGGTGTTGCAACGAGAAAGAAGCTCCACAATGGTAACTTCCTTTGCGTAATGAGGTTACCAGGTGTTGCCAAAGTCTCAGGATCTTCGGCTGCATTGGGTTGTGGTGTGACTTCATGTAAATGGTCCTTGCCTGATAGGATTTTGCTCATCTTGGGGCAAACACACTAATCCCCTTAAGTTGGCTTCTCAGGGGCTGAGGACCCTTTGTTTACTGTGGGTTTGTGCAGCTTGAGGTCTCCTGGGGCTATGTGACTGGGGATTTTACTGGCCTGACCTGGTTTTCGATCTTTCGACAGTTGCTGCCTACGTGCCCATCCGGGTGACCTCTCAGGCACATGGAATCATATTTTAATATCAAAATTGTAGACCCCGGGACAGGGTTTTCCAGTGGGGTAACAAGATATGTGAGTGAAACTATTCTTTATATTACACACACACACACACACACACACACACACTTAGGTTTGGTGTTTTTTCCTACAATTTCTTTCCTTTTTTGTTTTGGTATTTTATATATTGGAATATTTATCTAATAAAAAATAAATTTAAAAAAAAAAGAAAGAAAGTGGAATAACAGCACTATAACAATCTAGTGTGGAAATGGCCTGTATCAATGGTTAATCTGTGTGGATCAGTATTGTTTACACCACAAGTGGGGATCCTGTGTCCAGCTGATCACAACCGATCCTTTACTGGGTTCTTTGTGGCTCTTGGGGACCAACCTGGCATCATACCAATTTCTTTCACCAATTTTTTTTCTTTCAGCAGAAAAAAAGACAGGCTGTTATTTGGTTTCCCAAAGTGTAGAGGATGGAAACATGCATGGTTTTCACATTCCAAAGTTAGAAGATCATTATTCCTGTATCCCAAGAGAAATCAATTCCAGTCTAGTTCATGGTCTGAAGGGCAAGAAATCCAAGTGTAAATTGAGAGTGATGGCCTATTTCAGAGTGGGAGCCTTCACTATGTAGTGGTTTGAGCATTGTGCTATGATTCTGGAGACCAGGGTTTAATTCCTTACTTGGCCGGGGAAAACCAGTGGGTGACCTTGGGCATCTCATGCATTTTCAGCTCCAGAAAACCCTGTGATAAGTCAGCAAGCAGCTGACGGACATTTCCACCCCTATTCCCATGAGTGATCTCTGGCTTTCGCCTGTTGCAATTAAGATAGGAGGGGATAGGAACACCAGCTGTTTCCTGATTAACAGGGGAACAGACCCTTCTTGCTCACAGTGTCTGTGACTGGGAAGGTCAAGGTGAGAGACATTACTTAGCTATGTCACTATGGTGGTAACCTAGGTAAGCAGCTGACAGAATTCCAGAGGATATGCATATTTGTTCCAGAAAATCTGTACAAGGATAGGAAGAACTACACTAGACTTGATTACAGGGACCTCTAACGCTTGCTTCAGTGGCAGATCTTGGAGTGTGTGGAGGGGTGAGTGGGAGGGGGAGGGGCTATGTCATGAGGGGTGTGGCTTCTGTGTGCAGGAGCGTGGCTGTGGTGCATAGGGGTGCGGACAGGGCACATGAGGGTGTGGCTATGGGCCGGGACACCCCAAAAACATTGCTGCCTGGGGTGAACTGCCCCCTTCGCCCCCACCGCCCCCACATCCCTGAGGATGAAGCCACACAAGGAGTCTGCCTTCTTAGATGAAGAGAACAAAAAGACTATTTTCCTTAAAAAGGCGGTGATCTTATCAGACCGGAAGGAAGCAAAAGGCCCAGGTTCATAAATCTAACAAAAGACTGAGAGGAAAATATCAGGGACTATCTGTCTTCCCCTTATCTCCGTATGTTGACTACTTGATACACATGCGGGTGCCTTCATACTTCTAGCCAGGGGAACTTGTTTATTATGAAAGGTAAAATAAGACTGGGGCTCTAGTACTCTAGTACGGTTGTGCTGTTCCTTGAGACGTCAGATCTGGTCATGGTGACACATGCCTAAGTTACATCCCAGTAGGGTTACTGTAACCTGCTTTACATGGGGCTGCCTTTGAAGAGTGTTTGGAAATCTCAACTAGTCCAAAGACCTGAAGCCAGATTGTCAACTGGGGCGGATTACAGCGAACACACAAATCCCTTCTTGCAGCAGCGTCACTGCTGTTGGCCCATTTTGGGGTGCAATTCAAAGTGCTGATTTTGGCCTGTGAAACTCTACACAGTCCAGGTTATCTGAAAGATTGTGTTTTCCCTTATGAACCAACTCACACTTTGAGATCTGCTGGGAAGACCCTTCTCTCTGTCCCACTACCCTCACAGGTGCATCTGATGGGATTACAGGAGAGGGCCTTCTCAGTGGCTGCTCCAGGGCTCTGGAATTCCCTTCCCAAAGAGGTCAGGCTGGCAACCTCTCTACTTTCTTTTTGCAGACAAGTAAAAACTTTTCTATTTAGACGGGCATTTGGTGATTGACTACATAAGGCCCGTCTCACCAAAAGAAAGTGCTGGATCTTGCTAATTCTTATACCTATGTGGGTGTGTGCTTGTTAAGGATATAGGCTTTGATCTGGTATTAATTTTTTGATTGTTTAATTTTAACTTTTGTATCTTGTGGATTTTTAAGTGTGTGTTTTTTAATTTGTGGTAATTCTCTTTGTGTCCCAAAGAAGGCGAGATAGAGATTAAGATTAAGATTAAGATTAAGAAGAGGAGGAGGACAACGACAATGACAATGGACAAAGGAAGAGGATGATGACAACGAGGAGGACGAGGAACAGCAGAGAGGAAGTTAAACTTTCCCCTCCAAGTCATTTTCCTGACATGAATCCCCATTACCACTATGAGTGGGTTGGGTTCTTTTTTCAATCTACCAGGACAAATAGCATCTATGGAAAAGCAATTTTGGTTGGAATTTGCTTAGGGACATATGCACATATAAATGTTCCACATGTGTGTGAATATCCTTTTTACAGCACTTTTAGAGCAGGTATTCTCTTTGTTACCCTGTGAACTGGGGGTCCCAGGAGGGACACCAAAACGTGCTCAACTAAAGGCGGGGAAAATTAGCTCAGACCTCTGCTTAGCGTTACGAGAGGAAGGGTAACTTAGCGAGATCTTGAACCCTATGTCTACAGGGTCGGGTCGAGTCAAGGAGAACACAGAAGTTGAAATAATAAATGATGTTTACTGAATACAAGCAAAACAGTGTATGCGACACACTCATACAGGATTACTAAAGAAAATAAAGGTTGGAGTGGTATAGAGGGATTTTTAGAGGGATTGCTGGTTTGGGTGTTACTTCACCTGTCCTGAAGCCAAGAAAAATAGAGAGTGAAGCTGGGGTGCGATGTAGCTCAGCACGTGGAGCTGAGGGGAGGCTCGCCAAGCAAAGCGGCAGCAAGGCGGGATGAAACTCGGGGGCGTTCCGAGGAAGGTCTCGGAATCCAGGGTTTTGATAAGGAGAATGGTGACTGCAGGCTATGCCGTCCTTGTGGGAAAACAATAGATTTGGAGTTGGAGACAAAGCCTCCGAAAGGTCAGAATCTGAATGATTGAGTTATCGTAACAGTTCTCAATAGAGTAACCAGTATGCAGATGCAGAGTACTTGGGTATTGCATAGTTTACCCATCAAGCTGCCATCGCGGGGCAGAGGCTCTTTTGTAAGTAGCGTGCATCCTTAATTAGAGTACTTGCCTGGAGGTCTCCTAAAGCAGTGAGTCAGCTATTTCTGGCCTGCCTGTATTGTAGTTTGAATATTACGGCTATTAACGGCCGAGCTTGTTTACGTGCTTGTCTGGCGACCTCGCAAGCATGTGTAGAGGAATAGAGAAGTGCAGTCGAATTGTGATATCAAGAGGATATCTTTTAATATCCCCAAAGCTCGGACTAGCCAGGGCAGTAACAATCCCACCCCCCCCCCGAAAATGGACAATGTTGGGGACAATATCGGACATTTTCCAATTAAAAACAAAATCAATTTGGAGCCGAATAGGGCTTGCAGGTTGGTAGCCATATCACTCCTCAGGAAAGGGAATTCCGGAAGAGCAAAAGGGTTACTATCTTATAGAGACATTCCTAATTAGAACCTAAACCTAAACACACACACACCAATGTAAACAATAGTGCAATAATAAACGGTTAAACAATAAACAATGTCCAATGTCCCGTCAATAGGGAAATGTCAAAACATGAGCAAATGGCAGTAAAATAGCAAATGCAAAATGAAGCAATCAACGAAATAATCAATGGAATACTGTAAGTCCAATGCATGGTCTGGCAATGATGGCAATCCAAGGAGCAAACAGTTCAGTGAGGATGAAAGTTCGTAGTCCGGGGGAGGTGAGATGCAAGCAAAAGTCTTGGCACCACCACCCCCCGCAACAGGAAAAGTCTTTCAGCTGGAGTGGGCGAGCAAAACATAAGTCCGTCTAGGCAACGGAGCAGGAATAACAACCAAAATGTCCAAGTCGGTGCAGCCTGGCTCGCTGCAAGTTCAGGAGCAATGAGTCTTTGCAGAGTTTGGAGCCTGGAATGGTCCATAGGTTTCCTTGGGTCAGCAAACAGTAGCAGGAATCGCAAAAAGTCCGTCTTTGCAATCGGGAGGCTGCGGGGTCACCTTCCCTCACAGTCACGGGTGTCGTCGAAGAACCAGGAATCTCCAAGCCTCGGCCATCAGATGGAGTGGCAACTTTCTTCGTCACCCCCCCCCCATGGTGCTTGGAGGCGATGGTACAACCTCGGGATCTTCCCAATCTTCTGGAGCAATAGACCTATTAGAGTTTTAACAGAAGAACTGACATGATTATTATCCAATGTGTACCATTAATGCAAATGGCAGGCTCAAAGCCTACTGGGAATTTGAATTGAAACTGGGTCATCATGCTTCCAGTTGCATGGCCAGCGCGAGTGGCAGCTCAGATTGAAGCTGCGCAATGGCGCGGCTCCGAGTAGCCACCCGCTGGACTCCAGCCGCCTCTTTTGCCACCACAGAGGCGGCAGAACACCCCTCCGGTACGAGGGGTGCGGAACGGGTCCAACGGGGACCCCAAAACCGGCGTTTGCTCTGCCCGGTTGGGAGAGCGGAAAGCGCCAGGGGGGTCGAAGGACCAAGACGGAGCCAGTGGGATCGCCGCCTGAGTGGCACAAGCGCCGCCGTCAACTTTTAAAAGAATACATCAAATAACATGTAAGAATTTAATAAGAGTCATTTAACCTGTTCTGGTCGCGATTCTGTCAATATCGCAGCAGTTCTGGCATGCAACGGTGGGCAGAAGCGAAAGAATGGAGGGGACCCTGAGCCTGAGTGAGTTTGTTATGGCTGGGAGTTTTTCTTAAAGGGGCAGCTGGAATTTTAAGAAAAGGCTAGCTGGGAGTGCTGCTTACTCACGACGATTGAAGTTAATATTTTTTAAAGAATAAAGAAAGACTTATGAATCACAATTGGGACTTAAAGTATAAGATGGCGTATAATTGATCATTTGGACTGATGGATTACAAATGAGTTACAATCTCCATTTGGATACTAAATTTTCTACAGTATAATACTTCGATATTTTGGCTGGACTGAGAAGATCTGGAATTTGATTTATGGATTAGGGGTTTGGATTTTGGATTTTGGAGGAATATTTTGGGATTGAAAGCTATTGAGCTGCACGTCTCCTTTTTTTTTATTATTCCTGTGGAGTGACTCTTGTTTCTTGATTCTCTTGGATTGTTGGGACTATGAGACTGTGCTGAAGGTCATCTAACCCAAAACATCCTCATTCCCACAGATGGTGCAGCCTGGAACTTAAGCGACAATGAAAATGCAATGAATCTTCTGAAATGAATTCTGGGCAGCTTCAAGAGGGGAGGAGGGAATGTAAAGCGGATAAAGGCACAGGGTTCTGGATTCGAGAAGGAGCAATGTATTTCAGCAATGTCAAACAAGTTTACTATAAGTGATATATTGTCAGTAATATAAACAATGTGATGTCAAGGGTTGAGACTGTGAAACCTGTGGTGGAAGAGACTTGATTGGAAGATCCTTCCTCCCATGGACTGAGCTGCTTGGAATTTAAGTGACAAAGAAATTACAGATAATCTTTAGAAATGAATTTTGGGTGGTGAAGTCCAAGATGGGAGGGGGGAACGGGGAGATTGTGATGGAAGTTAGTCAAGTAAAGACCCTCACTCTCCTGGACGGAGCGGCTCAGAACTTAAGCGACTAGGAGAATACAGTAAAAATTCAGAAATAGACTCCGGACCGCAAAGTCCAGGAAGGGAGGGGGGAAAAGGAGCAGATAAAGTCACAGGATTCTATACCCTCTCTCTTGGGTGCGGTGCAGCTTGGAATATAAGCGACTTTAAGAGTACAGAGAATTTGCAAATGAATATCTGGGCTGCAGGGCACCAGATGAGAGAGGGGAACGGGAAGATGATGATTGATGGATTTTTAATTTGACATTGTTAATTAAGCTTGCAATTGATGATATATCGATATATTTCATGAATATGAACATTGTGATATTGCTGAATGGGAGAAGGGGTTTAAAAAGTACTTAAGGAGAAACAAGACATTTTAGTATAATGGAATTCAGGGTAAGAAGATGGGGGATTGTTGCAGTAATAATTGCTCAGACTGCCAGATATACAATGACAGAAATAATTTAAAATTTTAAGATTTTGGGCCGTAGGTAATGGAGAGTTAAATGAAATACATACATACATACATACATACATACATACATACATATATATATATATGGAGAAAACAGAAGCTTCAAGAGAGTGATATGGAAATATTTTGGAACAGGACGATTTGAGTTAAGCGGAAGAGAGTGATGGTTGGGAACTGTCTAGCCAGAACGACTATATTATGATTGTTAGGAGAAGGAAATGTGTGTTCGAACAGATGAGATAATCAATTTATTGTGATGCACTAATGTAACAAGTGGACTAAGCTGCGGGAAATGTTGATCAGAACAGCGTGGAAGAACAGAAAAAAATTCATGTAACAAGTACAAGTCAAATAATCCTTTTTTTATATTTGTGAAATTTAATAAAATTATATTAAAAAAAAAAAAGAAACTGGGTCATCATGACGGAAAAGACTAAAAGTCTACAGGGAAATAAATAGCAACTGAGATTAAGGCCGTATTGGCCAGAGGACGGCCGTTGGTCAGTACAGTGAGGCTGCTGGTTCAGGTCCCGCATCGGCTCATGGGTCTAGAGACGCCCATGTTTTTTCAACTCGACGGGACATCCAATTTCTGTATTAGAAATAGCACCACTTCCCAAACACCCAAACATAACTGAGAACTATATACATAAGCGGGAGGTCGGAGAGTTGGCTATCTCTCTCCGTTCCGTGCAGACAATGTCAATGTACCCATTGTCATATGCTTTGTAAGTTGACGCAAACGTCTCTGACAAGTTAATTTCAGGAATTTCCTTATAATTTAAAGACACTTGAGGAGCAATTACATTAATGGGAGTCTTTCCAGTAGCTTCCTCAAGCGAGTCTGTCTCAGTAATGCCTTTTGGGTCGACTAGCTGACCCTTCCACTCTTTCAGTTGAGAGACGTGGAAGAACTTCAGCCAGTCTCCCTTTTTCCTGGGGATTCTTACCTGGTATACAGCAGGGGAGATCCTCTTCACAATGGGGACAGGGCTGCCTCACTTGGCAGCGAGGGAGTGCTTATCCTTATAGAAGTTTCTATATAGGACTAGCTGTCCCTCCTCCCACTGGCAAGGGTGGTGGACCCATCCCAATCTCTTATCCATCCTCTGGAGGTTTTTGCCCAGCTGGGCAGCTACCTGCCTGTGTACTTGTCCTATGTGCTGCACTAGGTTCCTCATCCACTCATTGTTCAGAACCACTGGCTCTAAATCGGAGGGGAGGCTAGTGTTTATCCAAAAGGCCTCGGGTAGCATCGTCTTCTGCCCAGTCATCATCATGTGTGGCGTGAAGCCGTGAGAGGCTACCGTGCCTCGGAAAGCCATCAAATAATGGGCAACTTATTGTCCTGGTCCTTGCCGGAGGAACGCACCATCTTCCAAAGCACTTCCTTCAGAGAGCCGTTCGTCCTCTCGATTTGACCCGAACTCTGAGGATGGTGGGCGATGTGGAAGTGCTGGCGAATGCCCAGTACCTTGCACAACTCCTGGGTAACTTCACCAGTGAAGTGTACCCCTAAGTCCGAGCCAAGGTCACATGACACTCCCCACCTCGCCCAAACATTGTTAAAGAGCAAGCGCGCTGCCGTGCTTGCTGTGTTGTCTCTACACGGAAAGGCTTCGATCCACTTGCTGAAGGGATCGATGACAGTTAGACAGTATTTGTTCCCCCACGGGGTTGTAGGTAATGAGCCTATGAAATCTATTTGAATGCATGACCAGGGACCCTCGATGCACTGGTGCTGGTTGGGGGCCTTGGGACCGGAGGCGTCAGCGTTGAACATGGCGCACGCCAAGCAGTTGTTGACCCATTGGTCTACGTCCTGCTTGATCTGCGACCACCACCCGGTTTCCCTTACCCTGTCCAGAGTCACACTTCACCCTCGATGTCCCTGCTCGTGCACAAACTGGATGATGTCACTGCGGAGGTCTTGGGGCACGATCCAGTGGCGTTGGCCACTGGCATCAATAGCCCAATACACTCCTTCTAATTGGGAGATCTTGAATTGACCAGAATCATCCGAGCCCTTCTTGGCCAATTCCAAGATCTTAGAATCTCCCTTCTGCAATACTCCCAGATCGAACATGGGAGGTACCATGGGCTGCTTAGGATTGACATTTATAGCGGCGATGGGGGCCCCATCGTCCTGTAAAGTGGTATCCCGAGCTATGGCGTCTGCCCTGGTGTTCCAAATACATGTAGCCATGTTCTTTTTCTGGTGTCATTGGACGTGAGCAACTCATGTGGGGGCAGTTCGTTCCTCAATCTGGGCAGCAATCCTGACCCATTTATCAAGATGGGCAACAAATACTAAGTTCTGCTGGGGAGGGAGACAACATTATTCAGGGCAAAGACTCGGCGAGTGCAGGGGGAAAAGGCCCAAATGATATTGACCAAGTAGTACAAGCGTCCAATGGTGGGAGGAGTAGAAACTATAGTACAGGACTTGCAGGAAGGGCCCAGGGACTTAAGTGTCTCTACACTAATGCGCAGAGTATGGGAAACAAGCAAGATGAACTTGAACTCCTAGTACAACAAAATAAATACGATTTGATAGGCATCACTGAGACCTGGTGGGATGAATCTCAGGATTGGAATGTAGGAATAGAGGGGTATAGCCTATTTTGTAGAAATAGACCAAACAAGAAAGGAGGAGGAGTAGCCTTGTATGTCAAGGATGTTTTCACCTGTGAAGAGATCCATGACTTAAACCCAGAAAGCCAGGTCGAGAGCATCTGGGTAAGAATTAAGGGAGCGAGAAACAATAGGGATATTCTGGTGGGGGTTTACTAAAGACCTCCAACCCAGACTGAGGACCCTGATGACCCCTTTCTCAACCAAATGACTGCGCGTTCAAAAAGGAGAGATACAGTAATAATAGGAGATTTCAATTACCTGGATATATGTTGGCAGCCAAACTCTGCCAAGACAGCAAGGTACAGCAAGTTTCTTGCTTGTCTTGCAGACGATTTCATGGTCCAGAAGGTGGAAGAGGCAACAAGGGGATCAAATATTCTAGATCTGATCCTGACCAATAGGAATGACCTTGTTAAAGAGGTAGAAGTGGTTGGATCTTTAGCGGGGAGTGACCATGCCCTATTGGAATTTGACATTCAGTGGGAAGGAGAAAATAAGTGTAGCCACACACTCGTCTTAGATTTTAAAAAAGCAGACTTCTGTAAACTTAAGGAGCTGCTGGCTGAAATTCCGTGGTCAAGAATAGTGAAAGAGAAAGGAGTTCAGGAGGCATGGGAGTTCCTTAAAAGGGAGATACTGAAGGCACAGTCTAAAACTGTGCCAATAAGGAGAAAAAATGGAAGGCATCTGAAGAAACCAGAATGGTTGACTAAAGAACTCTCAGCTGAGCTAACCGTTAAGAGAAACGTGTACAGGAAATGGAAGAGGGGGGAAACCACCAAAGAAGAATTTAAGCAAGTAGCCAGGAGATGTAGGGAGAAGATCAGAAAGGCTAAAGCACAGAACGAACTTAGGCTGGCCAGAGACATTAAAAACAATAAAAAGGGCTTTTTTAAATATGTCCGCAGCAAAAGGAAAAAGAAAGAGGCGATAGGGTCACTGTGCAGAGAAGATGGCGAATTACTAACAGGGGGAAGAGAAAAGGCAGAACTACTTAACACCTTCTTTGCCTCAGTTTTTTCCCAGAAGGATACAAGCGCTCAACCTGGCGGTTGGAGAGCAGGTGAGGAAGCAGGGGAAATGCGGCACATAATAGATAGAGAGGTGGTACAAGAATACCTGGCCACACTGGATGAATTCAAGTCTCCAGGGCCAGATGAATCGCATCCTAGGATATTAAAAGAACTGGCAGAGGTCATTTCGGAACTGCTTGCTATAATCTTTGAGAAATCTTGGAGGACAGGAGAAGTTCCAGCAGACTGGAAGAGGGCAAATATTGTCCCCATCTTCAAGAAGGGAAAAAAAGAGGACCCAAATAATTATCGCCCAGTCAGCCTGACGTCAGTACCCGGAAAGATCCTGGAGCAGATCATTAAGAAGTCAGTTTCTAATCACTTAGAAAGCAACGCGGTACTCACGAGAAGTCAACATGGATTTCTCAAAAATAAGTCATGCCAGACTAATCTTATCTCTTTCTATGATAGAGTTACTAGCTTGATAGATGAAGGGAATGCTGTGGATGTAGCATATCTCGATTTCAGTAAGGCCTTTGACAAAGTTCCCCATGACATTCTTGCAAAGAAGCTAGTAAAATGTGGGCTGGACAGAGCTACTGTCAGGTGGATCTGTAACTGGTTGACTGACCGTTCCCAAAGGGTACTCACCAATGGCTGCTTTTCATCCTGGAGAGAAGTGACTAGCGGGGTGCCACAGGGTTCTGTCCTGGGCCCAGTGCTGTTCAATATTTTCGTCAATGACTTGGATGAAGGAATAGAGGGCATGCTCATCAAATTTGCAGATGACACCAAATTGGAAGGGGTTGCTAATACACCAGAGGACAGGATCAAAATTCAAAATGACCTGGATAGATTGGAGAGCTGGGCCAAGGCTAACAAAATGAAATTCAACAGAGAGAAGTGTAAGGTCCTACACTTAGGTAGAAAAAATGGAATGCAGAAATATAGGATGGGGGACACGTGGCTGGATGGTAGTATGTGTGAAAGGGATCTAGGAGTCTTAATAGACCACAAGCTGAACATGAGTCAGCAGTGTGATGCGGCAGCCAAGAAAGCCAACGCAATTCTCGGCTGCATCAATAGGAGTATGGTGTCTAGATCGAGGGAGGTACTGGTACCACTCTACTCTGCTTTGGTTAGACCTCATCTTGAATCCTGTGTCCAGTTCTGGGCACCCCAATTCAAGAAGGACATGGTCAAGCTGGAGCAGGTCCAGAGGAGGGCGACCAAAATGGTGAGAGGCCTGGAAGACATGCCCTATGAGGATAGACTTAGAGAGCTGGTTATGTTTAGTCTGCAGAAGAGAAGGTTAAGAGGGGACATGATAGCTATGTTTAAATATTTGAAGGGATGCCATGTAGAGGAGGGCGAGGGCTTGTTTTCTGCTGCTCCAGAGACCAGCACAAGGAGCAATGGATTCAAGCTGCAGGAAAGGAGATTCCACCTGAACCTCAGGAAGGACTTCCTGACGGTCAGGGCTGTCCGGCAGTAGAATCTGCTGCCTCGGAGTGTGGTGGAGTCTCCTTCCTTGGAGGTTTTTAAGCAGAGGCTGGATGGCCATCTGTCAGGAGTGCTTTGAGGGTGTTCCTGCATGGCAGGGGGTTGGACTGGATGGCCCGTGTGGTCTCTTCCAACTCTACATTTCTATGATTCTATGATTCCATGGGCTTCCCATCAGATGTTTTGAAGTCGTTTTGGAGCCAGATTGGTAACCAAACACTGGCTGCTTTGGCAGTCCAATCAGAATCTGTATAGATGGCCAGAGGGCAGTCAAGTGGTTCGTGCTCCAGGATAGCCCTTAGAGCTTCTATTTCCACCGCCTGGCTGGAGTGTGGCCGGGCTTTCCCCTGTAGGGTGAAGGAGTCTGTGACTCGGATCGCTCCATAGCCTGTCCTTGGGCTACCGTCCACGTGCATGGATGACCCGTCACAGAACCAGCAAACAAAGCCCTGTAACTGAGCTTCCTCAAGGGAGGCTCCCCATTCCACTGGACATTGACTCGTGGTCATCGGTGGTAAAGGGCACTCATGTGTGGTTCTGGTCACAACTAGACCATAGGGAGCTGGTGGTTCCTGCGGTTGCTTCTGAAAATCCACCCCACGTGACACCAAGGAAACAGTCCACTTGGCAATCCGAGCATTGGATACCTGGCCATTCTGGACCTTTCCAGATAGGATATACTTAAGTGGCGTGGGGGGGGGTCTGGACAATCACACGGGCACCTCCAATCATAAATTCCCAGTGCATAATAGCCCAGATCAGTGCAAGGCATGTCTTCTCGCATGGAGTAAATTTAGTCTCGTGTGGGTCAAATTCCTGGAGGCGTATGCTATCACACACTGAGTGCCATTTTGTTGTTGCGACAGAACTGCTCCCATACTCCTGTCTGAGGTGGCTAGTTGTATGAGGAATGGCTTAGCCATACTCGTGTGTGCAAGAGCTGGTGCTTTCATTAAGTCCTCCTTAAGTTGGGCAAATGCCTGTTGTTGTGCTGGTCCCCATTCCCACTGGGCATTCTTCTTCAACAGAGCATACAGAGGCTTTGCCTTGGCTGCGAAAGACTCTATAAAGTCCCTGGAAAAGTTGAATGTCCCGAGCAGAGAACGCAAGGAGTGCACGTTAGTGAGGGCTGGTAACTTCGAGATCACTTCTACCCGCTGTGCACTGGGAGTGCGACCTTCGGTGCCTAAACACAGCCCTAAATATTTCACTTTAGTAGATACCAATTGTGCCTTTTCCCGGTTGGCTTTAAAGCCGGTGTCATGGAGGATTCCTAACACCTCGTGGGTGATCTCCCGGGTCGTTTCCTCCGAACTGGAATGAATCAGGATATCGTCCACCTAGGACAAAACGTGGGACCTGGAAGCTGGCGGTAGCTTGTTCCACATCTTTACCACGTGGGCATGGCAAATGCTTGGGCTGGAATGGAAGCCCTGGCGCATGCGTTTAAACACATACTGCTGCCCCAGGAATGTGAAGGCAAATTTATACCAACACGCCTCGTCCAAATGGATGGAATGAAATGCATTCGCCAAGTCCAGAACACTGTAAAATTTGGCTCCTGCCGCAATGGCGGACAGGATTTCATTATATTTAGCCATGACCGGCACAACAGGCGGGGTGACAGAGTTCAATGCTCTAAAGTCTACTGTCATTTGCAATGTCTTGCCGTCGGATTTTAGCACTGGCCATAAGGGCGCATTGCATATGGACTGCATCGGGGTGACTACATCCCACTTGATGAGTCCCTCAATGGTTTTCCCAATGCCTTCCTCCACTTTGGCCGGATATTTGTATTGTTTCTGAGGTAGGAGGTCCTGGCCTTCTATCAAGACGCAGGCTCCTTTTATGGTCTCACACTCTATCTTATCCTTTGTCCACATCTCAGGGAATGCTTTCACCCATGGGTCACTGGTCACACAATGCGCAGGGGCAGGAGCTTTAATGGCGGCACAACGG
The DNA here is from genome assembly GCA_030412105.1 of Cyclura pinguis. NCBI lineage: Eukaryota > Metazoa > Chordata > Lepidosauria > Squamata > Iguanidae > Cyclura > Cyclura pinguis. Next base: position 7,765,683 of record CM059601.1, read on the forward strand.
TGCATGGTAGAAATTTCTACTGGTCCCTGGTCTAACTGCCATAGAAACCCGTTTACGTAGTCAACTGTGAGCCTGTTTCCCCAGAGAAAGCCGAAGCCTAAAAGGTCATCGTCTTTTCCCCGGTTCTCGCACGCCCACAGCTTAAAACGAAACGTCTCTATGGACATTGGGATGCCTGTCCATGCCCTAGCTTGGTGACCCCCCCCCCGCCATATCCAGAAAGTTGGATATGCTTGGGTGTGGGTTCACCGTGCCTCGCAACTTTGGGGTGCAGTACATTTACTGCTGCACCACAGTCCACAAGAAGGGTGGCAGGAGTCTTATCCCTCTCGGTCCCTATGCCTGCCTTCACCCAGAACCTTCCCCACCTGTCTGGCTTCAACCTAGCCACCATGTTGCGGGGAAGCTTCCTGGACCAAGGGCACCCCTATGCTTGCAGATCCAGGTTAGGGTAGTATCCAGCTGGAGGTGGGCCGTCAGTCACGGTCTGGACCAGCTGCCTACTTCCCTCCTGAAGCTGCTTATCTAGAGCTTCCAAAAGCTCCAATGTTGGCCACTTATCGAACTGGCTCATGTCCAGCCCGAACCTTCTGAGCATGCCTCAGACTCTTACTCTATCCAAGGAGTACATCTGGGCCGTAGGATCATACCCACCAGATGTCTCCCATGTAGAGCCCGAGTCAGAGAACTGTTTGGGGGCAGTTGGCTGCTGTGGGGGACTTCCTGCCTTGCCGGGCTGGCTGCAGAAATCCCGTCCCTGCCACTGCCTGGTGTCCTGTCTGGGTGGAGGTCACGAGTTCCAATTCCCTCGCGGAATGGAATTCAGAGCCGTTTTCCTATGCTGGGAATGGGGCCCATAGTTTGAGTAGGTAACCTCGGCTATAGGTTCCCAATTCCAGGTATCCTTCCTATGCGTCTTGGGGGGAGGTCTTAGGGATTCTACCTCGCGCAGCAGGTCGGAGACCCGCGGGAGATTATTCCCGAATTCCTCCCAGTTGGTGGTGGCTGGATCCACCAAACCCAGTGCCATCTTTGTCTCCTGGCTCAAGCCTCTGTACAACAGAGTCTTGAATTCCACATGATCAAAGCTGTACCCGTGGGCCATCAAGGGGACCTTCTTGGCCAGAATGGCGAGGAGCTGCTTCCGTGCCACGTAAGCCTCAGGGTTCTCATGAGGACCCTGTTGCTCCATGACATACAGCACACCTGCACTCTGTCCGGGCCACAAAATCCTCACTACCTCTCTCATCCAGTCGTGTGCCTCGAGCCTAACCAGGCCTCGAGCTGCCACGGCTGACTCACGAGTAGGGAACTCAGAAGGGGACATGCAAAGCCGGGCCAACTGGGTCAGGTCCTGACCATTGGTTGTCGGGTGAGAGTGAATCACCGCGTTTAGCCACATGATGAGGGTGGACTGGTTTAATGGACCCAATTGGTCCGCAATTGCTTTGGCCTCAGTAGCACGCCAGGGGACTCTAGTCTCGGTGACCTGCATCTCCTGCGTCTCTTGCCTATCTTAACTGCCTTCTCCAACAGGGGTGGTCCATCTTGTCAAGGACCTAGTCTTTACTGGGCGAACTGGGACCTTAGGGTCACTCTGGTCTGGATTGTGGGGAATGGTTGCCTGAGCATCCTCAGGCAGTGCCTCCCCAGAAAAGTCCTCTGTGAACGTTGGGAGCAGTTCTGGGCACACAGCCGAAATTAGGGCTTTGAGCATTTGGAGCTGGCTCTCCAGCGCAGCTATCTGTTTCTGGCAAGCTACGTGGCTAACAGCCTCCTGCTGTTCTCTTACTTGCCCCACCATAAACTTGGCCGCAGACCGGGCATGATCCAGCTCAGCCTCTAAGGCATGGGCTTTCTCCTTCCATGTTTGCGCCACTACCTGGATGTTATTCAGTTTCTGGGCGGACACCTGAGCTACGGACGCAAAAGTAACCTTATCCGCATGCAGCATCTCGACCTTGGCCTGAAGCTGGGCATTCTCTCTTTTTTGCTCGCTAACTTTTCTCTGGTCTCTACCAGGGCACTACTAGCATCTCTGGCCATAAGCCAATGTCCCCAAGCGACCAAAGTGTCCTTAGACAGTCCAAAAGGGTTCTTTGATTTACGCGCCAGGGTATACGCTTCCCGGAGTGTGGTAAAGGGATCAGCCGTCTGGGAGATGGTATCCTTCCAGGGGCATTTCCCCTTACTGAACATCCACTTTTCTAGTTTACCTCGGACCTCTTCCTCTAACATGAGGTCCTTGATGGTGACTTGCTACTCTTGCCATTTTCCTGCACAAACCACAACTCTCTAACACCACCTACAACTCACAACCTACAAACTACAAACTACAAACAGGACCAGGAACTGGAGTGATGGGAAGGATCACCTAGACCCCTGGGGGACCGAAGGAAAATGAACGCTGCGGAACTTCTCTAGAAAAGAGGGATGGGAACCTATCTCCAGCCTGCCCAAACAAAGTCACTTTGGTACTCCCAAGTCTGGTTTTCCACCTCGACAGCACTGGGGACCAAAGGGCGAGGTAACGGTTTGGGGACAGGGAGGTCACCTAGACCCAGAGAACCCTCAGGAGTACTCCGCCTACCTGAAGGGGGGAAACGAACCCAGTGGAACTTACAGCGCCGCCTGGCCAAGCAGCGTGGGAAAAGGGATGGGAAACTAAGCCAAAACCATTCCTAACAGTTTTTCGGGTGAGGGGTGCCTACCTCTACCTCGGGACAAACTTCTTAAAACACTAGGCTAGGTCAGGACTCACCACCCGTACCTAGTCGGCTAGCCACTTGGGATGCACCCGAAATTACACAGCGGGATGCACCTGTGCTTCACAACTACTAGCGGGATGCACCCGCACTCTCAAAGCTACCCAACAACAATAACTGACAGGACGCACCCACACTCTAACTCCTAACAAGGACGGGACGCACCCGTATATAACTCTAAGGGGGGAATTTCTTCCCTAAGTGCTATTTTGCCTTGCCACTATGGTGGTGGATGAGTGTAGACAGTTCCTACCGTGCTAACACTCTAACACTTCGGATCCCAGCCCACGATAGACCCCAAGTTAGGGATGTGATTCCCAGGACAGCTGGTGCACACCCCTTGCTATCGGACGATGGTTCACCACCTAGTGCTAGTGACCATGCCGGGGTGGCTGATATACACAAATCAAGCAAGAAAGGGGAACAGATAGAATAGCTCTAGAGCTCAAATGTACAGAATTCTCACACACATGTGTTCCTGCCTGACTGTGCTCTAACGACTTGACCGACCGTCACCTAAGTCAGTACCAGCCTGATTCGAGGAGGTTCGCAACTCCTTCTCAAATTAGGGGTACCGGGGTTGCCCGCATTCTCCACCACTCTGTTACCCTGTGAACTGGGGGTCCCGGGAGGGACACCAAAACGTGCTCAACTAAAGGCGGGGAAAATTAGCTCAGACCTCTGCTTAGCGTTACGAGAGGAAGGGTAACTTAGCGAGATCTTGAACCCTATGTCTACGGGGTCGGTTTGAGTCAAGGAGAACACAGAAGTTGAAATAATAAATGATGTTTATTGAATACAAGCAAAACAGTGTATGCGACACTCATACAAGATAACTAAAGAAAATAAAGGTTGGAGTGGTATAGAGGGATTTTTAGAGGGATTGCTGGTTTGGGTGATACTTCACCTGTCCTGAAGTCCAGGAAAAAATGGAGAGTGAAGCTGGGGTGTGATGTAGCTCAGCACGTGGAGCTGAGGGGAGGCTCGCCAAGCAAAGCGGCAGCAAGGCGGGATGAAACTCGGGGGCGTTCCGAGGAAGGTCTCGGAATCCAGGGTTTTTATAAGGAGAATGTGACTGCAGGCTATGCTGTACTTGTGGGAAAACAATAGATTTGGAGTTGGAGACAAAGCCTCCGAAAGGTCAGAATCTGAATGATTGAGTTATCGTAACAGTTCTCAATAGAGTAGCCAGTATGCAGATGTAGAGTACTTGGGTATTGCATAATTTACCCATCAAGCTGCCATCGCGGGGCAGAGGCTCTTTTGTAAGTGGCGTGCATACTTAGTTAGAGTACTTGGCTGGAGGTCTCCTAAAGCAGTGAGTTGGCTATTTCTGGCCTACCTGTATTGTAGTTTGAATATTACAGCTATTAACGGTTGAGTTTGTTTACATGCTTGTCCGGTGGCCTCGCAAGCACGTGTAGAGGAATAGAGAAGTGCAGCCGAATTGTGATATCAAGAGGATATCTTTTAATATCCCCAAAGCTCGGACTGACCAGGGCAGTAACATCTTCCTCCTTCAGCAGTGCCCAAAGTCCCCCCACCTTTACTGTAAAGCCCCTAAAGCCACTCCATACATTCATCCAAAGCTTTGTAAAGGCTAGGCAGGATCGGTGAAGCTTCCAGCTACATCCCCACAGCTGGGTGCAAAATGATGACATCCATGAGATCCACCGGGGTCCTCCAGGAGTCTCAGGACTGCTCCATTCTTAGTGATGTTCCCACAGTGATGTTCTTCAAGGACTTTCTTCTGTTCATGAGAGCTGTTCCATCCCTCTCAGCTAAAGTCTGCTTGCTGGCCTCTGAACTTAAGGTCCCATCACACTAAATTGTTATAGTGCTCTTATTCCACTTTAACTGCCATGGCAACATCCTATGGAACCCTGGGACTTGCAGTTTAGGGATACCAAGAAAGATTCCAATTTAGGTTCTCTAAGAAGATAATCTGGTTCTGAGATGTATAGGACTTTGTAAATCATAGGCCATTTCCAAGCTACGCTGTTATAGCCCTATTATTCCATTTTCAACATTCTATGGAATCTTGGGGTTTGCAGTTTAGGAAGGGGCACTTAGAATTCTCATCCAGAGAGCTCTTGGGCCTAGCTAAACTACAAACCCCAGAATTCTACGGAATGCGGCCATGGCAGTTAAAGTGAAATAATAGTGCTATAACAATTAGTGTGATAGAGCCATTAATCTACAGACCTTTCCACACTACACTGTTATAGTGCTATTATTCCAATTTCAACATCCTCTGGAACTCTGGGGTTTGCAGTTTCCTGAGGCCAAAGAGCTCTGTGGCTGAGAATTCTAAATGCTCCTCCCTAAACTGCAAGTGTAGTGCAGAGTGGAGTGGAATGGAGTGCAAAAAGACCCTACAACTCAGAGATTCAATAAGTACACTCTGAAGTTAAAATGATGATGATGATGATGATGATGATGATGATGATGATGATGATGATGATGTAAGCAACCACAATTTGTGATGGCAAAAGCTATTAATGAGGAAGATACAGACAAGCTAGGAGAGGCTCCATACTGGGAAGGGCAACATTATGTCCCCTTTCTCCCCCTACCCTGCTTCTAAGACCCTTTTTGCACCTTACCTTTTCCTGGTGCTGGACTACACGGCTCACACAGGAAGCCTTGGGAGGAAGGCTGTCACCTCCCTCCTGCTTCGGCTCTGCAGCTGCTTCCTAGTTGCGCGAACAACCTGCCTCTTCCATTCGCAATGCAGCCTGGGACCTCCCAGGCTGCACTGAGAAGAGGACGCACAACTGGCCCAGCTTCCAAGGGTCCACATGCCAGGTAAGTGCATGTGGGGCCCTGGAGCGATGTGTGACCGCTCAGCATTTTCGGCTTTGAGCCAAAAATGAAAAAATGCTTGTGCGGTCCGCATCAGGCCCTTGAGCGTTGCACAAATGTGAGTGCATTGTATGGACCACTCCTCATATTTACGCGACGCTCAAGGGGCCCTTTCGCTTCAGAAATGCCGTGCGAAAAGGGCCTTAGTTAAATGAGTGCAAACTACTTTTGCACTTTGGATTCAGTTTGCAGCAACTGAAGTAAGCCAAGGACAAAGCAAGAAAATGGGAGGAGAATAGAGAAACTGGGACATTTTAAAAGCAACTGAAAGAGTGGGATGTCAGAGCATCAATCGGGATTATTTCTGCCAAATTGGAATGATTGGAAGGCATGTCATTTCCTGGCTTTGTGCAGTAAGTGTAAACATGAGGTGGCCTTAACGCTGGTCTTTAACGGCAAAGCTTTTGATCATTGAATATATCTCTATCTATATATCTGTGTGATGCAAAGAAGAGCACCTGCTCCCACTAGTTGGTATGATGCAAGAAAAGTTTCCTTATCTCCTTAACACAAAAAATATAAACAGTAATTAGAACAAAAACAGAGGCAATGGAGGAAGCATCCCAGAGGAAAGCAAAATGTGTTGGAGCATCCTGTTTAACCTAACCAGATGTCCTAGGAAAAGCCAAAGGCAAGCAAATGGCAGAGTTCTGGGAATTTTTGATCATTCTCTTGGTGGGCCTTCTGACTTTTCAGTATCTCAACCAGCCCTGATCCAGCAGAAACTACCCACCAGGTCCTCTTCAGCTTCCCATCATTGGAGGGATATAGCAGATTGGAATTAGAATTTCTCATGATACCCTCATCAAGGTACCTCTTTCAAAAACATTAATCAGTTTACTAAAGGAAATTGCAAATTGCTTCTTTACGACAGCTATGGCAAATAATGGGAAATTGTTTTCTTTCTAAAACCAGCATTAGGGTCATGTGTGGGGCATCCAGTTCAGTTCTGAGACCAATTAAGTAATTTCAAACTGGGCCCAATTCAGGCCAGATCTATCTACTGTCAATATATTGTAAACAGAACATTGAACTTTTTTTTATTATTCCACTTGTTCATGTAAAATATGACAACAGAGTAAGTAATTCCTAAAGCAGGGATTGAGCAAATCAAATTTCAACTAAATAACCGCAGGTGTTTTTATGCTTGGCAGCTGTACAATTGCCTGTTTTTCTAAAAAAACAGAATTTTTACAAGCTGTTGGCTATTATGTTGAGTTTTTTTCCCCTGGTGCTGTCCCTTTGGAGAGTCAATCTGCTAAGTTTATTAAAATTTAACTAAAATATATGATAATTATATGATATTCACATGTAAAGATGTAATTCTTCACCAATTTGCTTCTTGAAAAAAAGTGAGAATGATTTTAGCAATTTTCTTCCCACTCAGATTTCTCAACAAATTCTCTGCTTTCTGAACAAAGACTGTTCACAATGCAGACTTGCCACAAAATTTGCACATTATATTTTTCCACATTTTTTTCCACATAGAAAATGATGTTTCAATAAAAATAAACTTTAAAAAAACAAAAAAGAAAATACTGTTTCCTGCACACAAAAGTCTATTTTTTGCACAAAACAACAAATGTCAGTTTCTTTGGGGGGGAGGGTGGAAATCAGTTCCTAGCTACAGCAATTTTTGCACAGGAAACAGCATTTTCTGCACGAAATAATCACATGTGAATTTTGTGTAGAATAAGTCCAGGATTCTTCTCATCAAGGTTTCTTGATATACATCTTGAGATACCTCATTTTACTAATTCCTTCTAGTATCTGTTCCATCACTATTGAAATGACAGTTTTCTGGGAAGAAGTGTCTTGCTTTACTCTCACAGCACTGTAATTAATGAGCCTGTAACTGAAGAAGAGGGAGTGATGAGAGGGTGCTTTAGCAGCAGTATTGCTCTCCCTAAGGCATTTGGTAATCTGGATTGGCTCTGGAAACTTCACTTTTCTGGCCCCAGGCATCTCCAGTTCTTCCAGTGTTACCTGCCTAAACTTCTTGGAACAGAAGAAAGACTCGTAGCTGCTTCTGCTGCCTTGAGTTTCATCACACTTTCTTCTCACCTTATGATCTCGATCTACTTGATGATTTTTCCAACTCTCTCTTGAGCACATGGTGCTTCATTTTAAGATGCTGGAGTAGGTTGCTGGTGGTTTAGTGGCCTCATGATTTGGTATTCAACAACATATATTTACACTTGTGAAACTTACCTAGTTCCTTCATAGAAACCCTCCTAAGTACTAGTCTTCTTCTGATTTCTTCACTACTGTCTCTGTTTTAGTTTATGACTGAGCCAAAGTATAGAAAAAGGGGCGAGAAGACTTCATATGATTGGCTGCCTAAGAAGATTCTGTGGAATCTTGGGGTTTGCGGTTTAGGGAGGGGTCTTTAGAATTCTCAGCCAGAGAGCTCTTGGACCTGTCTTCAATAGGCCAGTTGCTACAGAGACAAGGCCTAGCAGCAAAGAGGAGGACAGTGTATTCCCTCAGGAACCCAACCTCTCTATGTTAATAATTCTGAATACAGATTGGATTGGGGAATACGGGGAAAAGTTACAGTTATTGGACAAGACAGTTTGGGGAATTAGAGGTACAGGATCTCAAATCTTTCTAACAAGTATTACCTATGAGAAAATAAAATACCAGACAACACTGGGTATATATGCTAGTAGTCATTTTTTTTTCTTAACTGTAAAGATGCTTTTGCACTTCCTTCCCTAACTTTCCTTAGTAGTCATTCAAAATCTTTTTTTTTACCTGCAAGTAAAATAGTGTCATCTGTCTTATCCCAAAAGCTGGGTGACTCAGAGATCCACCGTGAAAAGGCTCCGTGAAAAGGTGGGGAATTGCAGCTCAAACGAGGTCTGCACGAGGAGGATAACCATGGGAACTTTTCACCTGTGTATACCAATACAAATGAAAGGACACTGGTTGAAAGTTAGAAGAATATTTTATTGGGGGAAAATCATAAATGCATGCAAGATTCAAGCAGTCTCACAATCATACAAGGCTAGGAGGAGGAAAGCAATGAAAAATCAGACAGCAAGGAGTTAGGATGAATTAGGCAGAGTTTACCAATCCTGAAGAGAAGACAGTTGCAGCAAAATGGTTCATACATGAGAGTTTGGGGGCACCACAGAGGAACAAGAGTCTGGGGTACAGAGTGACACCCAAAGTGCTAGCAAAAAGTCAGGGTCTGAGCTGGGGTTTAAATACTCTTTTTTCTGCTCCGAAGAGGAAGGTGTTAATGGCTATCTGGCAGAACACAAAAGGGTTTTGGAGCTGGCTAATAGTCTTAGCATTAGGTGACAGAGCATTGATGGGAGTCGTGATAGCTTCTTAATGTCTGGGCAAGTGAGGGAACAAAGGGGGAAATTCAGCAGGAAGGAGGTTATAGGATATTGGTCATTGTTGCTATATCTGGGAGTTTTGGTGGCTATTGCTTTCTAAGGTTGGGCTTTTGAGAGGATCATCTTAAACTCATTAAGTTGAGTTCTCCGACTAATCTTCAGTGAACTTGTGTCCTGACCGTACCTTACGGGCCCCTCTGACCTAATTCTGCATGTGTACAGCCAGTCCTCTTCACTAGCATGGCTTTTCAGCCATAAATATATGATTGGTATATGTGCCAATTAAACAATATTATGGATTAGGGGTGCATGGCATGGTAACAATGGCGTATCATAAACTGTTGATATTCCTTCCTTTAGTGTTCATACTACCTTCCCCTGATTCTAATCTAGTTTTCCATAGCATATGTTCTACATGTAAGTTAAACAGATAGGGTGATAAAATGCAGCCTTGCCTGACCCCTTCCTAATTGGAAACCATTCTGTTTCTCCATATTAGGTCATTACATGGCCTCTTGTTTTAGAATCATAGAGTTGGAAGAAACCACAAGGGCCATCCAGTCCAACCCCCTGCCTTGCAGGAATACACATCAAAGTCCTCATAACAGATGACCATCCAGCCTCTATTTAAAACCCTCAAAAGAAGGAGACTCCACTACACTCCCAGGCAGCATATTCCACTGTCAAAAAGGACCTAAAGATGGTAGTGCACACACTGGTAGCTGCAAGGTTGGACTTTTGCAGTGTGCTGTACTTTGGGCTACCTCTGTACCAAGTTTGGAAACTTCGGTTGGTTCAAAGCATGGCAGCCAGACTAGTTACTGATATATCTAGGAGTTAGCATAGAATCATAGAATCATAGAAATGTAGAGTTGGAAGAGACCACACGGGCCATCTAGTCCAACCTCCTACCATGCAGGAATACCCCTAAAGCACTCCCGACAGATGGTCATCCAGCCTCTGCTTAAAAACCTCCAAGGAAGGAGACTCCACTACACTCCGAGCAGCATATTCCACTGCCGGACAGCCCTGACCGTCAGGAAGTTCTTCCTGAGGTTCAAGTGGAATCTCCTTTCCTGCAGTTTGAATCCATTGCTCCTTGTCCTGGTCTCTGGAGCAGCAGAAAACAAGCCCTCTCCCTCCTCTACGTGGCATCCCTTCAGATATTTAAACATAGCTATCATGTCCCCTCTTAACCTTCTCTTCTGCAGACTGAACATACCCAGCTCTCTAAGTCTATCCTCATAGGGCATGGCTTCCAGGCCCTTCACCATTTTGGTCGCCCTCCTCTGGACCTCCTCCAGCATATTAAACCAAAATTAAAGTCACTCTACTGGCTGACAATTAGTTTCCAGGCAAAGTACAAAGTGTTGGTTATTACTTCTAAAGTCCTACATGGTTTGGGTCCAGGCTACCTACAGGATCACTTCCTCCCGTATAATCCACCTCATACACTCAGGTCCTCTGTGGGAAATGTACTTCAACTGGCCGGGACTAGGCTGGCAATGGTCACCCAGAGAACCTTTTCTTCAGCTGCCCCTAGACTAGGAAAAGGCCTTTCAGAAGGGATTCAACAGCTGAAATACACTGTCCAAATTTAAAGACCTGGCAAGCCTATCTTGATGATTTTAAATTGTGAATTTTAACAATGAATTTTAAGTGTGTATTGCCTCTTTTTAGGTATTAGCATTTTTTTCTTTTAAGATGATATGCATTTTAACTATCATTTATATTCTGTTTTTAATAGTTATATATTAATCTACTGTTGTCCCCTGCCTCGATCCATGGAGAGAGGCAGCTAAGAAAGAAACACTATTACTATTATTACTATTATTACTACTATTACTACTATTACTATTATTATTATTATTATTATTATTATTATTATTATTATTATTATATTGGGACAGCTGAGGCAGCAAGTGATGAAATGGCTGTAGAGAGCAGGAGATGTAGCAGTCCGCAACACTGAGGGGTGGTAGGAATAATCAGAACCAGGCTAAATCCAGGGACTGATTTACACTACACAATTACAGCACTATTATTCCACTTTAACTGCCATGGAGCTGCATCCTATGGAAACCGGGGGTTTGGAGTTTGCTGAGGCTCTAGAGCTCCCTGGTTCTAGGGTTCTGACTCAGAGTTCTAAATTCCCCTCCCTAAATTGCAGCTTTCAGGATTCCATAGGATGGTACCATGGTAGATAACACAGAATAATGCATTATAATTCTGTAGTGTGAATGGAACCCTGGGCAAGAGTTTGGCTCTACATAGGCCTGCATCAGTATTAAGGGCCATAGCATTATGATTTAAGGATAAAATTAGAAGAGTGACAGAATTATTTCTTTAAGAAGGGCTATTCATTTTGTTTCATCACGTATTGCTAAACCATAACTATTTGTGTAGATACCACACTCTCAATTTCCAGTTTAGAACTAAGCATGGCTTTGCATCTGCCACAGAGGGTCCTGACAATATAAGGTGCTCTGTAATATTGGAATTAATTTATAAATATACTGCCAAGCATAGATGGTGGTACAACTTAACACCCCCATGGCCACATCCATCCTTCCCACATTGAATCTCCTGAATGAGGGAAACGAGTTCCCAAAATTTTGTTGGTTGGTGGAGTTGAAATCGGCTTTGTGTGTCAGACTTAACATTATAGTTTATTGTAACCCACTTACACCTATCTTAACCAAGACTAATGGATTAATCAGTCATTTTCTGCAACAGCCCTTAGCTTTCTTTGCTTGTATTTTCCCTAGCAAAGGATGTCCCTGGCAACTTTGCTTGCCAAAGAACGTTCGCATTTTTTCTGGCCATAGCAACCCCTCCTATCATTAACTCCCCCCGCCACCGCAAATCTTGCAACTGTCGGGCTTTATTCATTAATTCATTAATTCATTTTATTTATTTATTTAATATCCCACCTTTTTCCCAAGCTTACAACAAAACAAAGTAAAGTACAGCTAAAATCTTCAAAAGCTTTTCTTTTAAAAAAAGCAACCAACGATTTGATTAAAAGCACTAAGTAAAAGAATTCTAAACATATCTAAAACATAATAGAAAAGATAAAAGCATAGAAGACCACGTTAAAAATACCCTTGTGACACATGAGAACCAAAACACATAAGAACCAAAGGCCTGTTTAAAAAGAAAGGTCTCCACCTGCTGGTAGAGAAAGGGTCAACTGAGGCCCTGTTTGCACCTTACCTTTTCTCGGCGCTGGGGTGCGGGGATCATGCAAGCAGCCTCTTGCGAGAGGCTCTCACGTCCCCACTGCTTCAGCTTCACAGCTGCTGCCTGCTAGTGAGCAGGCAACGTGAGGGTTCCTCCTCTTCCTTCCACAGCACAGCCTGGGATTTTCCCAGGCTGCACTGGGGCAGGAAGCGTGAGCACCGTGGCTCCAGAGGCTTTGCACGCGCAGTAAATGCACATGGGGCCCTGGAGCGATGCGCGATTGCATACCATTTTCGGCTAGAAGCTGAAAATGAAATAGTGCACAATTGGTGCCTGCTGGCCCTGGCAGTGTCACGCAATTGCAAGGATGTCATGTGGACGGATCCTCATAATTTTACGATGCTCTAGAGGCCCTTTCTCATGGCGAATGGGGAACATGGGAGGCAGTTCCACAGCCTGGGAGCAGCCACATGGGAGAGTTTCCCCTGTGTCCTCACCACAGATGCTTTGTTATTGTGGTGGGCCTGAGATGAAGCCTTCCCTGAAGATCTTAAAACTCAGGTAGCCTTGAGATACATATGTGTCCTATCTTGAAATGCACTGTTTTGGTGGTGGTGGTGGTTCGTGCATGAGCAGCAAGGATTGGCTCAAGCAGCATGCTGACACTTGCCTTTTAAGCAGGGGCAAGTAAGGCATGAAAAAAGATAACAAAAGTCAGAGGGTCAGCTTCAAAAAGTCAGGAAGGAGTTTACTACATAAGGAGGCTTGGAAGAAGGGACAAGCCAGAGAAGGAAGGGAAGATGAGATGGCAAGAGACAGGAACAGATATAAAAAGGAAAGCTGGTAGGGAGAATGGTCTAGGAGGGAAGATGAGCATAGTCAGAATCTGCAGAGGGGAAGACAGAAGTTCATGTGTTACCCCAAAAGGTGGGGGACCTTAAGGTTCTCCAGCAGTGCCAGCATCTTCTTAGAAAGATGGGGGAATTATAGCTCCAATCAGGCCTGCAAAAGTTCTTACACAGTAACTTTTCACCTGTGTATACCAGTCCTAACTGTAGGACACCAGTTGAGAGTCAAAAGAATGTCTTTATTCGGGGAAATTCATACATCCATGCAAAAAATCAAGCAGTCTCACAAACCACACAAGGCTAGTGAAGATAAAGGAGAGAAAAGTTGGATAATGAGAAGTTTCAAGTGAAGTGGGTGATAATTACCGTTCTAGAAGCAGAAGAGGATCGAAGCGAGGTGTTTCAGACTTGGAGCAGGAGCAGTCTGAAGGCAGTACAATGAACAGGAGTCTTGAGACTCTCATCCAGCGTAACACACCAAAGTGCATCCAAAGTACAAGCAAACAGCTGGACTTGGAGCAGGGTTTAAATATCCTTTTTCTGTCCTGAAGGGGAACATGTTAATTGCTCTCTGACAGAGCCAACAACATGGATCTGGAAAGTTCTGATTGTCTTTGTGGTAGGTGACAAAGCATTGAAGGAAATCATGATAGCTTCCTAATGAGTGGAAAGGTGAAGGAACAAAAGGACTGTTTCTGTGGGAAGAGGTAAAAGGATGTCAGCTTTTCGGATGCTCCTTCTAGCAGCTTCATTCACTATTGTTCCTTAGATCTGGGTACTTTAGAGGATCATCTAAAACCCATCACGTTGGGTCCTTTGGCTGATCCTCCTGAACTTATGACCTGGTCATGCTGAGGTCCTTTGTCTTAGCTTGAAGCTTCCAGCCAGAGTTCTTTCCTTTCCACATGGCTTTCAGCCATCACTGTGAGATCTATATTCATTTTATGCAAACTAAACAATATTTATCACCTATTATACTATACCACAGATTGGGGGTGTATGGCATGGTAACAGACATATTGAACTGTAGTAATTTTACCTTTGTTTGAATGTAATATTTCTCTTCTCTTCTTTGTTCTGGATGGGAGCTGGCTAAGCAGTATGGTTACATTTACACTGTCTGGTTAGGGCAACACCCGCTAGTTGTGCTATCTGGATACTAAACTATGAAAGAAGTGATGATCGACCACCCAGATGACTTTGCTCGCCGACCGGACACTGTCTTTGTTAAAGCAGTAGTGGATAAAATGGGTAAGTTGTTGGAGAAAAGGATTTTGCTGGGCTTTTCTGTAAAGGAATAATACAAGCAGAACACCAAGTTTTGGGGGGGAAAAACTTCTCAGAATGTGTCAAGGAGTTTTATCAATCAAGTGGTTTTTGGACCAAGCCCTTACCCTGTTTCTGTTTGTTTTGCAGATATGTCATTATGTTTTTGGACAGCTACATAATCTTTTATGCAAGTCTTACAGAAAGATGGGGAGAAAGAAGGCAAAAGATTTATGTGATCTGAAGAGAAAACAGAGTATAGAAAGATGGGAAGAATTTCATTCAGGTTTTTTGTTTTTTTTGTTTTTTGAGACAGAGAGAGAGAGAAGGGTAAAAGAAATGGAAAGAATATGATAATCTTAAAGCTATTTTGGTGTTTTTAGGAACTACACAGTGTGTTTAAAGCATCTGATTTCACTGCAGTCATTCATAATAGAAATGGAAAGATTATTCAAAAATTTTCAGAACATGGTTAAAAAAATGTTTATTGAGTGTTGAGAAACCCTGAAGAGAAAAATCCTGAAATCTTTCTTTGCAGTTTGGGACTTATTCTGTGAAAAAATCATATGTGGCTGTTCAGTGTGGGAAACAGCATTTTCTGCACCAAAATAGTAATTCCTGCACAGAAAATGCTGTAATTGGGGGTTTATTTTGCATAAAATTCACACATGTTTGATTGACATATAAAACACCATACATGCAGACATGAGGTGTGGTATGGCATTGCTAAGGGTGGTATGGGGAGTGAACATGAGGGAAAAGGCCAAGGAAGGATCTCTGGTAGGATTGCCAGAGTGAAAACTGGAGATAGTGTCAGTACCTTTAATGATTGTGTAAATGTGGGATTTTTCAGCAGCTGTTGCTTCTTATGCAGCCTGGTTACAAGCAGAGATGTAGACTCAAGTCAACTGACTCAGACTCAATTCAGACTTAAGTCACTTCAGTGACTCGACTTGGACTCGACTCAGCAATAAGTGATGCATTGACTCGACTTGACTTGAGACTTCCTTATTTTTAGTGACTGACTTGCTGCCCTTGGTTCAGTAACATAACACATTCATCCAGAAATCCTATGACTTTGAACAATGTTTCCATCTCTTTTTACCTACTGGTCACATGACAATCTGTTTGAAGCCCAAAGTGAGGGCCTATTTCTCAGAGGGGAACAGCAAACAGGTTAGGCAATGGGCTTGAGGTGGGGTTGAGGTCTGCTCAGCAGCCTGTCTCTACCGCATATTGGAGGAGCCTTCTAAAACTTTACTTAAGAGCAGAAGACAAGACTTGTCCCCAAAACATAGGGCATGTTTCTCAGAGAACAGCAAGTGCGTTAGGCAGTGGGCTTGAGGAGGAAGGACCCTTCCTTCTAAAGCTTTTGAAGCTTCAGTAATTTTCAGTAAAGTTCTGAAAAATCCTCCAGCTTTGGAAATGGGAAGTAAGAAGGATCCTATTTCCCGTTTCTGGAGCCGTAGACTCATTTATGCCCATTGGCACAAAAGCCTCCAGCTTTGAGAAGAGGGAGTAAGAAGAATCTTATTCTCCACTTCCGAAGATGCAGATGGCAAAATTGCAAATGTGGAAGGCCAACTTCGCTCAAATTGTTAAAACTGACTTTATTGGACTCTGTCCAGAAATTCTGGAATATAGGTTGGGGTATCAAGTTGGCTCCCAGACTTGAGACTTGACTTGAAAGTATCTTCAAGGACTTGAGGCTTGACTTGAGACTTGAAGATAGAGACTTGAGACTTGGAGTAAAATACTTAAATATATCACTGATTACAAGCAACAGCTGCTGAAATTCCCTCTTCATCACAGCCATTAAAAGTCTTCAGTTTTCAGTTTGGCAATCCTCATCCTGAAGTGTAAAACCAACCCTACAATGAAGACTGCCAGCAACTCTCTTTCTGCCCAACTCAGCCTAGGTGAGGGGAATTCTAGAACTTAAAGAACATCCGTAAGAGTCCAACGAAACTAGGGGGGGAAACCAGCCCCACCTATTCCAGAGTCCATAGGTTAACCTACAAAGGGAAAGAAGCATAGGAATAAAATATACGGAGAACCAGAGTAACTTTTGGAAAAGTACAGCAGTCAAAAAAAAGTAAATGCCCTGGTAATGTTAGGCATTAAGCACCAATCAGACATGTTCTTAGCTTGTCCTTCAAAGATGTACAGTAGGAACATATTTTCCTGTTTGGAAATAAAGAGAGAAATCTTAGCTAAAGGGGCTGTTCCAGATCAAGATGAAATAAGGGGAGTATTCCATCTTATGTACTTAGGTAGAGAACATTTAATCTAGGCTACTTGTTTCTTGCCATAAGGTGAGTGCAGAGGAGGGTGAGCCCTGGCCCCACAACTACTGGGAGGAAGGAAGAATTCAAAGAATTGTAGAATCATAGAGCTAGAAGAGACCCCAAAGGCCATCCAGTCCAACCGCGTTCTACCATACAGGAAAGCACCATCAAAGCACTTCTGTCAGATGCCCTTCCAGCCTCTGTTTTAAAACCCTCAAAGGAGAAGACTCCACCACACTCCGAGGCAGCACATTCCACTGTTGAACTGCTCTTACCATCAGAAAGTTCTTCCTACTGTTTAGGTGGATGTCAGAGTTCAACTCCCTGCCTTTGCCTTCCCGCCAGCAAGGGAAGGAAGGTGATAGTACTTGCCCAAGAGGAGGAGGCAGTGGGGGGGGGTGTCCAATGCAAACAATCAAGGAGAAACCCTGAGCCGAGCCGAAGTCAAGGTCAAATCCAGAACACTGAAGTTCAGTCCAAAAGGGTCAAGAGAGCCAGAACACAAGGGTCATGGGCTTGAGTAGCAATTTGCTACAAGCAAACAGCAAGCCACACCGATTGACTTATATAGAGACAAAAACAGGTGTTACTTAGCTTTGTTCTGTTTATTCAGCCTTGCCCAAACAGCTTCCCTCTGAGGCCATTTCCGCACTAGTCTGTTATAGCACTATGATTCCACTTTCAACATCCTATGGAATCCTGGGGTTTGCAGTTTTGGGAGGGGCGAGCCAGCCCCTCCCGAAACTGCAAACCCCAAGATTCCATAGGATGTTGCAAGTGGAATAATAGTGCTATACCAGACTAGTACAGAAATGGCCTGAGCTGCTTGTTTCAGTCTCCTCTGTGATTGGGGCCTGGGGGGCAAAGGTGAATCTAATTCCTCCAAATAATTGCTGGTCCCCTCTCCCACTGGCATGGTTGCAGCAACTCAGTCTCACTTTGTCTTTCAGCTGATGGGGGTGTTTCCAAGATAGTTTGGTCTATCACTGGCTCTGTTTCTGGCACAATCAATTGCTCATTGACCTCAGAGCCATCATCTATCACAGTGGAATTTGTTTTCCTATAGTTTGAATCCTTTGCTTCATATCCTAGTTTGTGGAGTAGCAGAAAACAAGCTTGCTCTATCAGGAGGTTGGACTCGATGGCCCCTGGAGTCTCTTCCAACTCTATAATTCTATGATTCCATATGACATCCCTTCAAGCATTTAAACTTAGCTATCATTTCATCTCTTAACCTTCTCTAAACATACCCAGCTCCCTAAACCCGCTCCTCATAGGGCTTCATGGTTTCCAGGCCTTCTACTACTTTGGTCATCCTCCTTTGGACACATTCCAGCTTGTCAATATCCTTGAACTATTCCTGAACTGTGGTGCCCAGAACTGGACACAGTATTCTAGGTGGGGTCTAACCAAAGGAGAACAGAGGGGTACTATTACTCATCTTTAACTTAGTAAATACATAGGCCCTTTCTGCAGCACCCTCCCATCCTGCCATGGGGACGAGAGAAAGATGGGACCACAATGATGCTTCGGCTTGATGTTGTCATGCTCCTGCTCCTCTCTCGTCCCCAGGCAGTGCAGTCACATGTTAAATCATTGAGGAGTTTTTCCTGTCAGTGACACATGATCCCACATTTACCTATCCTGCAGAAGGGCAGGAAGTGCGATGCAGCCTGGGAAACTACCTGGCTGCACTGTGGAAGGAAGCGGCATGTCCATCCTGCTTCTTTCCACAGGGAGCCGGTCCTGCTCCCTTCCCTGCAGAGCCACTGCAATGATTGCCAGTGGAAGGCAAGCTGCAGAAAGGGTCATAGGCCCTTTTCACATGTGTGGGGGGGAAACGGGCAAAAATGCCCAAAAACGGAGCTTACCTGAAACCGGGTAAGTCCTTCGCCATGTGGAGCAGCGCGAGCTCACTGCTCCGCAGTCCTCCGGCGTCCCAAATAGCGGCTTCCGGTTGGTGGAGGCTCTCCACCAACCGGAGAAGCTCGCCAGCTGGAAGCCCACCCCCGGCAGATCTGCAGGCATGCACTTGCGCGCACCTGCAAATCCACTTTGGAGCCGGGCAACAGAGCGGCGCGGGGCTGCATGCTCCGTGCTTTTTAAAAACCTCGAAAAGAGGTTTTTAAAAAACACGCAGCGTGGCTAGTTCTGGCCTCTCCCGAGTGGATTCTGGTGTGGAACTACAAAAAGTAGTCCACGCCAGTCCACTCTAGGGTGTAGAAGACCTCCGTGAGAGGTCGCTCTGCACTATTTCAGAAGCCCGGTATGGAAATGGCCATAGACTCCCTAGAGAGTCCTTTCAAGTTGTAGCCAAAAAATCAGCAACCAGTTAAGTAAATACATGGATTCCTGGAGATTCTTTGCAAGCTGGAGGATTGGAAAATTTTATTAAGCTGTTGCTTTAGTAGCTGAACTAGAGATTTGCACACAGCCCTTTTCTTTTCCCTGAGAAAACTGGAAAGCTCCCCAAAACTAGAAAAATTGCACTTACTGGGAGAAAACTGGAGACTCAGTAGCCAAGCTCTGAGATCTCATTATCCTACTGCCCCCCCTCCTCCCCAAATTCAGCCCAAATTCTAGAATACAGGTTGGGGTATAAAATTAGCTCCCAGACTTGAGACTTGACTTGAACGTCTCTTCAAGGGCTTGAGATTTGACTTGAGACTTGAAGGTAGGGACTTGAGGCTTGGAGTAAAAAACTTACACCATTGGTGATGGGAGTGCTCCCCTTCGTACCGTCTGGCTCCCTGCAGAAGGGAATGTGATGGCCACACCTCTTCCTTGCACTTTCCCAGGCTGTGCTGAGGCAAGAAGTGCAGCCATCATGCTTCTGTGGTTTCTTCAGGACAGGTAAGTCTGAGATGGTGGTGCAGTCACATGTTATTGACAGGGAAAACCTGTCAATGATTTAATCTGCGATCGCACCACCTGGGGATGGGGGAAGGATGGGACTATAACAGTGTCATGCAGAAGTATTGTCACAGTCCTGGCCTTTTCCTGTCCCCATTGCAGGATGGCGGGGGGTGCTGTGGAAAAGGCCAGTGACTTCCTCCTGAAAAATTGTGGATTACAATTGTATTATTGATTCTGTATCCTTTCATTAATTATAAAGACTGATTCTACTTCTTCGCTTCTTTTTAGTATTTACATATACAATTATCTTATTCGGTTTATCCCTCAAAATACACTAGCACTGTATTTCTCCAAACGTTCTTAAGGTAAGATATGACCGTGTCCCATTCATTTATAAATTTTTCTAGTACTCCTCCTGTTATTGATACAGTAAATTTGTCCATTTAAACCATTTCTATTAATTTCAGACATCAACCTTTTCCTATGGGAAGTATTTTTTTTTGTTTTGTTTCCAGTTTTCAGCAAATATAACTCTATGTTACCCTGATTTCTGGGGTCCCTTGGGGGACACCTCAATGTGCTCCACTTGATGGGGAATGGAAACTATCCAGAGCACAAGCCAAGCACCATAGAAGAGGCAGGGTAACCTAGTGAGATCTTTCACCCAATGTTTACAGGGTCAGACCGAGCCAAAAACCAAGCAAAATTGTCCAATAAATGATTTTATTAAAAATAAAGACTTGCACACGTACGCACTCACGCACTCACTCACTCAAGAGCTATTTAGAAATAAAAGAGAGGAAATTGGATAGGGGACTTTGGAGGGTTACAGCTGGGGAATACTGCACCTGGTCCTGAAGTCCAGAGGTCCGAGACAGCAGCAGCAGAGAGAGATAAGACTCAGCACGTGGAGGGCTGAGGGGATAGCTCGACAGACTGAGTGACAGTCTGCTGGGAAGCCAGGAGCGATCCAAAGAGCCGCTCAAAAACCAGGTCTATTTATGGGGGAAAAGATACCTGGAGGGCTAATCCTTCCTGGGGAGAACAATAGGTGGAGGAGCTAGAACAAAGCTCCAAAATGTCAACATCTTTTGCATGATTGGTTTTGCCGGGGTTGTCAAAGCCTCAGCTGTATGCAAATCGTCCTCGCTTGATGGGCTGTTTGTCAGATGCATTAATCCCTTCAAGCTGGCTCCTCGGGGCTGAGGATCCTTTGTGTATTTTATGTTTTACATGTCTGGAGGTCTCCTGGGGCTATGTGACCATGGATTTACTGGCCTGACTGGGTTTTTCCTGTTTTTGGCCGTTTGACCATGCCTGCCTACGTGCTCATTTGGGGGACCTCCCAAGCACGTGGAGATATTTTTAATATTAAATTGTAGACCCTGGGATAGGGTTTCCTATTGCAGTAACAGCTAGAAGCAGCTGTCATATAAATTAACATTTTTCCAAATCTTACTTCAAGTTCGTCATTGACAATTCCAACTAAATAAAATTCAGGTGTCATCTCAAAATGGATTCCTAAGACTTTTTCTTCTATCTGGTTATGAACGGTTTTCCAGTATTTTTTAACTCTCTTGCAAGACCACCAGAGATAGTGTCTGCACTTGGGGAAATTGAATGTACTATCCTCTGTTGTTTCAGAATATGTCACACATTTCCAGCATGGTGTAATGGTCTGAGTGTTGAATTTGAGACTCCTGGAGACCGGGGTCTGAGCTCCCAATCAGCCATTGAAACCCACTGGCTGAGCGTAGGTAAGTCACACTCTCTCACCCTCAGAGGAAGGCAAAGGCAAACTTCCTCTGAATATAGCTTGCCAAGAAAGCACTAGGACAGAGTCATCATAAGTCACTGTTGACTTGAAGGCCCATAACAACAACAGCTCAGCATTCTTCTCAGCTCCATAGTGAAACACTAGGGATGGGACAAATCCAGAATTTTCTGAATCTGAATCCGGATCTGAATCCCTGCAAGGTTCTGGGAATCCATGAATCTCATGAATCTCGAGTCTTTCGAATCCTTTTTTAGAAAGGGTTTAAAAAGCAAGGGAAAGAAGGATAATCTTGGGCAAGACACGCTCTCTCAGCCTTAGCAAAAGCCTAGGCAAAGGCAAACCTCCCTCTGAAGAAATCTGGCCAGGACAACTGTCACAGTTTTGCCTCAGGATCTCCCCAGACTGAAAATGTCATGAAGGTCCTTTGTACACAGGCAGGAAAATGTGGATTAATTTGTAGTTTGATGATGCACCAGCACACTTTGGCAGAGAAGGCTGTGACACCTTGTAAAACTAGAAACCCCGGAATTGTGTCTGAAAGAGCTTTCCAAGTAAGCTATGCAAAGGAATGTTTCAGCTGTCCTTGACATCTCAAGCCTGTAGCTTCCAGTCAAGTGCTGAATTTAAAGATGAAATGTTCAATTTAAATATCTTAGAATACAACCCTAGATGTAATTTGTGAAATTGTTAGCAAAGGCCATTATTACTCCAAGGGAAAAATTCACCTACTTGCCATCTCCCCTTGTGTGTTTAGTCTCCCAAATATTCAGGCGTCCTGGTCTCCCAAGTTTTCAGGCGTCCTGGTCTCTAACAAACTGTTTGGGTGGCGGATTCGAAAGATTCGGTTTGCTGATTTTGGCACAGGGATTCGGATTCCCAAATCTCTAATCTCTGCCAAGGATTTGAGGATTCAGTTGGCCCATCCCTAGTCCTACCTAAGCCAAAATACATTTCTGTTCTTCACTACTCTTCTGGACTGGTAATTATAAATCCCTCAAAACCCCTCAGCCTCTCTGTACATAATTTTTCCCTCTCTTTCTTCTTCAGTTAGCTCTTTTGTGAATGTTTGACTGTTTGTATTTTGTGTGCATGCATGAGTGAATTCCCCTCAATAAAGACACGTTTTTAGCTTACTTTTGAATCTTTGGCTGGTTCTCTTCCTGCATAAGCCCATGAACATTGGTAGCAAGATCTCATTAAGTTACCCCCCTCTCGCAAGCCTCCTCTTTGAGCTAATTAATTCCCCTCGTTTGCAAGGAGGTACTGACATCACAGGTTGGCCCTTGTGATGCCCACGTTTTGGGGTAACATATGGATTCCTAGGGTTTGCAGTTTAGGGAGGGGTATTTAGATTTCTCAGCCAGAGAGCTCTTTGACCTCAGTAAACTACAAACCCCAGAATGCCACAAGATGTTGAAAGTAGAATCATAGCACTATAACAGTGTAGTGCAGAAAGGTCCACAGAGTTGGAAGGAACCACAAGGGCCATCTAGCCCGAACTTCTACCATGCAGGGATACACAACTGAAGCACTCCTGAAAGATGCCCATGCAACAAAGACCTCCAACAATGGAGAGTTTACCACACTCTACACTGCCCATTCTGCAGGACGTGCTATTTTCATAATTGAACATATCTATGGCTGAAAAACATGTTTGAAAGCATGCTGGCTGGAAGCATGTTGCCAGGTCAGGATGACTTCGGACATGGTCAGATCATAAGTACAGAGAGGATTAGCTGGGAGAACCCAGTGCTAATGGGTTTGTGGTAATCCTTTTTTTTTTAAGTAATTTTATTAAAGTTCCAACATATAAAACAAACAATTATCATTGTATTCTTAATTGTCGTATTACAACTGTCTTCCTTCCTCTCTGGATTACAGTCTTTATCATTCCATTGAACTGTTATCAGTGCATCACAATAAATTGTTAGTAGTATCTACTTAATTTGTTAGTTCCTGTTTTTCTACTCAACTTTATTTGTTCCCTGATATTTCTCTGAATTTTATCTTGTAAAAACCTTTAATATCATGAATTATGTATTATTCCCTGTCAAGACTCCTCTCGCTTCTGAAATCATCTGCCATTCTTTATAGATATCATCATCTGATTTCCCTTTTAATCTCTGTGAAACAATATCTGCATTTCTATTTTCAATAAAAGTTGCCCACCATCGTTCTGTGGTTGGTATTATATCTCTTTTCCAAAGCCTTGCAAATTCAATACGGGCA
The DNA here is from genome assembly GCA_030412105.1 of Cyclura pinguis. Classification (NCBI taxonomy): domain Eukaryota; kingdom Metazoa; phylum Chordata; class Lepidosauria; order Squamata; family Iguanidae; genus Cyclura; species Cyclura pinguis. The sequence goes on from CM059601.1 coordinate 7,789,110, forward strand.
GTCGAGACCATATACAGTATTATACTCCAATATTTCTTTACCACAGTTCCCTCTAACATATGTGTCATATTTAACAAGTACATTTCAGGAGTCTTATCAATTTGAACCTGCAATACACCACATATTATCTTATGAATTTCATTCCAATACATTTTTGCTTTAGAACGTGTCCACCACATATGAAATAGTGTGCCTGCAGTCTTTTGACACTTCCAACATTGACCTGTACCCGTCTTATAAATTATCTTTCATTTTTCGGGTGTCATGTACCATCTATGAAATAACTTATAGTAGTTTTCTTTAAGGTTCTGAGCTACCGTGAACCTCTTTGTTCGTTGCCAACTTTGTTCCCACCATTCTAACTGAATTGGATGTCCAATGTTCTGTGCCCATTGTATCATTGCTATTTTAATTGTCTCCTCCTCACATTGTTGTTGTAATATCTCTTGATATAAATGTGAAAGTAAATGAGGTGGATTTTCTCGTAAAAGCTTCAGCAGATTCTCTTGTTCTTTCTGTTCTATTCCTTGAGTTTTCACATCCATCTGAAATCTTTCTGATAGTTGTCTGTAGGGAAACCAGCTTAACTTCATACCTTCAATTTCCAATTTCTCTCTTGATTTCATCTTAAAAACATTTGCATTTGTGTTCATATTTGTTTTCTCCAATAAATCTTCACATCACAACCATTTTTCTGTATCTGATCATCTTCCAAAAAAGGCTTCTTGAGGGGAGACCCAAGTGGGTAGCTGCCTTATGTTCTTATTCTTATAGTCGTTCCATATTTTATATAACGATTTCCTTACAAAGTGATGCATAAAATCTTTATCAATTGTTGCTTTTCCAAAGAACATGTAGGCATGCCACCCCATCCTTAAATCTGCTCCCTCTAAAGCCAGCATTCTCATATTTTGTAAATCCATCCAGTTCTTTATCCAAGTGAATGCCGCAGCCTTAAAGTATACTTGTAAGTCCAGTAATCCAAAGCCTCCTCTTCTTGGTATGTCAGTCAAGACTTTCCATTTTATTCTTGGTTTTTTGCCTTGCCATATGAAATTAGTTATATCTCTCTTCCATTGTATGAAAGGCTTAGCATTTGTGATTATAGGAATATTTTGAAAAAGATAATTCATCTTTGGTAGTACATTCATTTTTATAACAGACATTCTTCCCAGCATAGATAATCGCATTTGAGTCCATTTCTCTAAGTCTTTAGATATCTCTTTCCATTTTTTCTCTTAGTTATTTTGAAAAAGCTCATTGTTTCTCTTGGAAATCCAAACTCCGAAGTATTTTGCTTTCTGTCCTTTATTAAATCCTGTTATCTGTTTGAACTCCATATCTTCTTTCTCTCTCATGTTTTTTGTTATGAACACTGTCTTATCCTTGTTTATCTTAAATCCTGAGTAATCTCCATACTCCTGAATAGTATTCATCAATCCTTGTATGCTGCTGAAAGGATCCTCTAGAAACAAAACCAGGTCGTCCGCAAATGCTTTAAGCTTATACTGATATTTTTTTATCTAGACTCCTCTTATTGTAATTTCTTCCCGTATGATATTATTAAGAATTTCCAGTGTCATTATAAATAAGAAAAGCGACAACGGACAACCCTGTCTTGTTCCTCTATGAAGTTCAATCTGTTTTGTTCTCTCTCCATCAATATTCAGTCTCGCCATTTGCTGACTATAAATTGCTTCAATCCAAGAAATGAATTCTCCTGCTTGTGCCTGTTTAATAACTGTCTTCATAAATGCCCAATTAACCATATCAAAAGCCTTTTCCACATTGACAAACACCATAGCTAATTTCTTTTCATTATGTCTTTCATAGTATTCGATTATATTTAATACTGTCCTGATGTTATCTCGCATTGTTCTCTTCGGTAGAAATCCATTCTGGTCTTCATGTATGTTATCTTGAAGAACCTTTTTAAGTCTCTCAGCTAAAATAGCAGCAAATATCTTGTAGTCTGTATTTAAAAGTGAGATAGGTCTGTAATTCCTGATGTCGGTTAAGTCTCTTCTTTAGGTATTGAAACTACTTTAGCTTCCTTCCATGTATTTGGTATACCTTCTTTTCTTATCTCATTCATTGTCTTTTGTAATGGAATTGAGAGTTCACGTTCCAAAGTTCTGTAGTATTCTGCTGTAAAGCCGTCAGGTCGAGGAGATTTACCATTTTTCATGTTTCTGATAGCTTCTACTATCTCCATCATCAATATTGGTTTATTTAATGCTGTTTTTTGTTCTTCTGTAAATCTCATTTAATTATTTTTTTCTAAGTAATCTTCAATTTCCCTCTGATTTTTAATTGAGGAGATATTACTCAACAACTTTACATAGAAATTGAAAAAAGTCCGTTTTATCTCCTCTTGCTTTGTAGTTTTTCTTTCCCCAATTCTAATTTCCGTTATTGTACTTCTTAGTCTTCTTTTACGAAGTAAGTTTGCCAAGAGTTTAGATGGTTTGTTAGCCTGTTCAAAGTAGGTATGTTTCACTCTGCGCATTTGGTGTTCTATTTCACCCAAATTAAGTTGGTTAAGTTCAGCTTGACAAACCTTCAACTTCTGTCTTATATTGTTATCCACTGGGTTTTCCCTCAACTGTTTCTCCAGCTTTCTTATCTTTTCCAATATCGTTTCCTCAAATCGTTTCCTTTCTTTTCTTATTTCAGCTGACCACCTTATTAGGTTTCCTCTCATCACGGCTTTACTTGCGTCCCAAATTGTCTTCATGGGTAATTCCGGTGTCACGTTTCCCTTGAAATAGTTATTTACCTCTATTTTTGCCTGTTTGATATATTTTTCCTTCTTGAATATGTCTTCATTAAACTTCCATGTTCTCTCTCTAGTCATGACTCTGAGTGTCACTTGTATAGGATTATGATCTGAACATAGGTTGGGGAGAATGTCTATTTCCGATGTCTTCAATAACAGGTCTTTTGATATCAATATCATATCAATTCTAGACATAGTTTTGTGTCTATCCGAGTAGAATGTATAGCCATCCAGTTGTCCATTTTTATGTCTCCATTCATCATAGAGATCTAGATTGTCCATCATCTGGAAAAAACTTTTAGGTAATTTCCCATTGTTTCTGGGCATGAACTTCTGTACTGATCTGTCCAATGTAGAATTTATGACGCCATTACAGTCCCCAAGAACTATCACATTAGCATTTCCAGTTTCCTGTAAGTATTTCTGTATTTCCATATTAATTTTGGGGAAGAATTCTCCTTTAGCGCCGTTTGGTGCATATATTCCCACTATTAACATCTTATCTTGCAATGTATCAACTTCTACCGCCAAATATCTTCCATTTTTATCACAGAATTTTTGCTGTGCACCATATTTTGCATTAACATATATCAACACTCCCCTTTTTTTCTGATCAGTTGTTGCAGCAAAACAGCTACCTAATTTCAGATTCCGAACATACTTCATGTCTTGGGTTCTAATCCGTACTTCTTGTAAACAAATTATATCCAATTTTTGTTTCTCCAGATGATGAAATTTCTGTCTTCTCTTATATTCCGAGTTAAATCCTTTTATATTCCAAGACTATATTTTGAGCCCCATTTTACTGTTTAATTTATTAATTTATGTAATCTGATTCAATTAATCTTGTATACCTTCTCCCGGAAGTTCTCCTTCCTCTTCTATTTCTTGCTCTGGGTCCTGTGTCTGTCCTACCGTGCCTTCACTCTCCTCTGCCTGGATCTGTGTCCTTTCCTCATTTCCTTCCTCTTGCAACAGCTGTTCTTCTTCCCTTCCTTCTGCTGATGTTTTCTCAAGATCTTTCTTCAATCTTTCCATCATTTCTTTAGCTTTATGCACTGTATTTATTCTGTAACGCTATTGTTTGTAGGAAAAAGAAATGCCATCAATCTTCTTCCATCTGTAGTTTATCTGAAGCTTCATCAAAAGGTTTGCCAAAGGTTTATAATCTTGTCTCTTCTTGAGTATTTGAAATGGTATGTCTTTAAAAATTCTGACGTCTTTTTCTTCAATCTTGAAAGTTCCTTCGTAGCTCCGTTGTAAAATTTTGTCTCTTGTAGCAGTCCTAGTGAAAGTTATTATAATACCTCTTGGAAGCTTTCTTTCTCTCGCTGTCCTTGAGGATACTCTAAACATCCTATTGATGCACATTTCCATTCTGTCTTCTTCAATGTCTAGAAATTCAACCAAAGCCGGTAGCATTTTCTCATATAAGTTTTCCATACTAGTTTCAGGGACGCCCTGAAAACGAAGACATCTTTCTCAATATAGTAACTCTAGTTGCGTAATTTGAATATCTTCTTCCTGCTGTTTCCCTTTTACTTCAGCCATTTCAGTTTGTACTTGTATGACCTGTTGTTTTATTTCTTTTTTATCTACCTTTATCTTTGAAACATCCTTTGTTAAAGTTTCCAGCTTCTTTCCCAACTTATCAATTTCATGTTTCATATCTGTTCTCATCTCTTTTATTGTTTCTTTTAAGTCTTGTCTTATGTCTGTCTCTGTCTTCCTGATATCTTCTCTAATATTCCTCAATTTTTCCATCATTTGTAACATTAGGTCTTGTGGCTTCTGGGATGTATCCATAGATGTCCTTCTTGCTGGCTGGGTAGTCATTGTTGCTGCTGCAGCCGCTGTGGCCTTCCTTGTTCTTGTATCCATTAACTTTCTTAAAGAATAAAATTTTCTCTTCAACTTGTTATTCTTTCTGCTCCTCTCTGTTATCTCAATTAATTCAATAATCAATGAACTCAGTGATCTTGGCACCAATTATCTTGAGACCTGTTATTTCATAGTCCAATGAATTGTCTTAATATGCTCTAAACATCATAAACTTATATAAACAAATGAAATCTTAATTGCAATATAATACTATATGTATAAATGAAATCTTAATTATGTTATAATAATGTTCAATAATGTGTCTTAATAATAGAAGCTATAATAATACAGAATATAATTCTCCACTTTTTAGATGAATTCACACAATATTATTTATATAGTAAACCATGAAAAATCTTAGTTCTACTTTAACCACTGAGGCTTCAACCACTCCAGATTCCCCCTCCCAAACGTGTTTATCCAATCCTCTTCAGTTCACTCTTTTTCCAGCTCTGCAGCTACGACCTTGGATAAGGAACGCAGCTCCCCGTCGCTGTCTGCGTGGGTGGGGAGTTTTCAGTTCTCACTATTTTTCAAGGTGAAGAAGCCTTCGTTTTTAAGAGTCAGATCAACAGGGTCTAATACCAGGTACACTATATGAAGTAAATAAATGAAGATAGATGTCCTTTTAAAACAAAGTCCAATAAAATAATTTTAGAAGCTCATAAAGTTCCCAAAATCAGTTCCTTGAAATAAAGTTCCTTAAAGTTCAAACACTTAAAGAGTTACAATCAGAGTCCTTAATTTCTGCTTTTATTTCATTTAACTTCTTTATCCATTTAAAAGTTCCAAATCAAAGTCTCAGTGCCAAGTTCATTAATCCATTTGCGAAAGTTTAAAAAAATTCCAAAGAGTTTTCAATGGGAGCAAATAGAAGCAAAAGTAAAAAGAGAAAGAAGAACTCACTTTGTCCTGCAGCTTGCCAAGTCCCACCAAAATAAATAAATAAATAAATAAATTCCCCAGCACCGAAAAAGAGTCCACTCCACTCCAAACAGTTAGGAAGAAAAGAAATTCCATGTATGTAAAATGCAGATGAGAGAGGAAAAACAGCCCAGAAAAGGGCAGCACTGTTAAATCCCCTTCGTTTCCATTCAGCAATTTATAAGCTCAGTGTCTTCAGTGTCACTTTAAAACCATTAACAAGTTCTTGCCAATTGGATCCAACTCCAGTTTATTCCAAGTCTAAACCCAAGCCCAGTCTAGTTAAATCTTGATAATCCACCAAGAGAAATACAGGAAAATTGAAGTTTATTCAAACTCACCACTCTGGTCTTTGTAGCTATAAGAAATCCGCCGTTACGTTTCTGCTTCCTGCCACCAGGGTCTCCTCCAAGCTGCAGTTTATATTCGCTGAAACAGGTACATACCTCTTGTGTTTTAAGTTAAACTGTAATCCAAATCGGGCTGTTACTTGCTATCTTGCCTTGCACTCTTGGTTAAAAGTCGGTGGCGGCGCTTGTGCCGCTAAAATGGTGATCCAGAAGGTCCCATCGTGGTCCTGCAATCCTGCAGAGCTCCTCCACTATCCCTCTTCGGGGAGGGCTCAGTGCTGGAATTTGGATCCCCTTTGGACCTCTTCCGCATCCCCCTTACCGAGGGGATAGCTAGCTGGAATTTGATGGCCCCAATCCAGCTGGAAACCTTCGGGTGGCGGTTCGGAGTTGCGCAGCACTACTCTGGACAGCCTCTTGCCCATGCCATGCGACCGGAAGCGGTTTGTGATAATCCTTTCAAGACTATAGGTTATGTGCACACCTTAATGAAGGTGAAAACTGCTCAGGTGGAGCAATCTCCACCTATGGAAATCTTTCCTAGACCCCCTGACCAACTGGACATTAGGAGATTGTTGTGACTTTCATCAATGTTTTGTTACTTACAGTTAAGACAAAAAGCCCATTCAGGACTCCTTTGTCAATCCCATTAGAAAGCAATTACTGTTTTCTCTATGCATGCTCCTTTAGGGTACGAAATAGGGTATATAAACCCCAGCTTCGGCCCCAGCAAATTGTAGTATGTTAGGCGTATTACACTGAACATGATACCTCAGACTCCCATTCCTCCATGCTAACTTCGGATGCTGCCAGAGCAACTCCACTTTGACCCTCTGCTTCGGGACTTGTAACTATCACCCTTTCTACCCAATCTCTTTCTATCTAACCTTTCTTGCCTCACTTTCCGGTAGCCTTCTAAGGTTCTTAAGAGTGTCTGATTTCTTATGTGTTTGTTAATCTACTATATACAAGTCAAAGTTTGTGAGTTGGTCTGTTTGTCTGCGTCAGGCAGGTGAAAACCTCATACAATTGGCTGTGTGAGGCGAGAAGACCTCATATGATTGACTGGCTGTGAACATTCTATGGAATCCTGGGGTTGGCCGTTCAGGGAGGGGCCTTTAGAAAACTCAACCAGAGAGCTCCCAGACCAGCTCCCCCGGTCTCCCAAGTTTTCAGGTGTTCTGGTCTCCCAGGTTTTCAGGCATCCCGGTCTCCAACAAACTGCTTGGGTGGTGGATTAGAAAGATTCGGTTTGCCTATTTTGGCACAGGGATTCGGATTCCCAAATCTTGAATCCCTGCCAAGGATTCGAGGATTTGGTTGGCCCATCCCTAACCAAGATAGAGCTTTCCCTTTTCTTTGTCCACCTGTTGAGGTGGTTTAAATTTCAGCTTCCAGAAGGAGTGAAGGAACTCAAGAAAGAGCTTCTATTAGGGTTTATACTACACCCCCATCCCTATAAAATCTATGCTATTCCCCACTGTAGTTCATCATGAAACAGATTAAAATAGTTTACAGTGCCTTACTAATTACTGGGTTCTCCTTTCCTTTTTGTCTGATTCTGCCTTGAGTTGTTGAGGGCTTAGATACATTCAGGGCTAGACTTTTCCTAGTCTTGCTCAAATGTCAGCTAAACATTATCATGAAATCGGATATCAAATATATCATTATCAGGTAGAAATGAGCTGAAATATCCCCCAGTTATTGATTATGGTCCTTCTGTTATCAGGCCGTACACCCCCACGTTTTGATATGGTCTAATTGGCAAAATAAATTAATTGGCAGATACGTTCAATTGGCATAATATATAAATTATACTTATGGCTCGCAAGGCCATGTGGAAGAAAGGGACACTGGCTTGAAACAGGTCAGAGATGACCCCAGCATGGCCAGGTCAAAAGTTCATTGACATTAGCCGAGAAAGCCTGACTTAATGGCTCTGAGCTAACCCTATCAACTGCCAACATCAGAAAACAATAAGGTGCCCAGATGCAGACGCCAGGATCCCTACTGTTTGCATATCGTACTGCAGCCTGGCCCAGAAACCCTCTCTCAACCAAGACAGTGAAACCAATCAGTCCATTCCAGACCTCATTGTATGTGTTGCAACTCCCATTGTTCACTAGGCTGGGAGAGCCATCAACTCACGCCCCTCCAGGGAGGAAAACAGAGTATATAAACACTTGGTTTTGAAAGGTCAGTTGCAGTCAGATGAAATGCAAGACTCCACTATGTCACTCTGATCCTGATCTGTTTCCCCTTAGACAGAAGTTTCAGTCTCTTCACTACTCTTCTGGAATGGTAACTACATAACCCCAAAAACCCTCAGCCTCTCTATCCATAATTTTTTTCCTCCCTTTCTCCTTCAGTTAGCTCTTGTGTGAATGCTTGACTGAATGTATCTGGTGTGCATGCATGAGTGAATTCCCCCAATAAAAACACATTTTTAGCTTACTTTTAATCTTTGGCTAGTTTTTGCTTGATCTGACCCCATAAGGTTACCCTGCCCCTCGTTCTGCCATAGCCAGTGCTCTGCTATTCCCCCAGTCTTAGCATTTTTGGAGCAAATCAAGGTGTCCCCCAGGTGACCCCCAGAAGTCAGGGTAACATTTCATTGGTGGTGAATTTACGGGCAGTGTAGAACATTGGTTTGAGCATTGGACTACAATTCTGGAGACCAGGGTTCGTTTACCCAATCGGCCATGGAAACCCACTGCGTGACCTTGGGCACTTCTCACACTCCCACATCCAGAAAACCCCATGATAGTTTCATCTTAAGGTCTCCATATGTTGGAAATGACTTGAAGGTAGGCAACAACAAAAACAAATTAGGTAGCTGTTTAATTGTCTTTTTCAAGTGGGGCCAAGATAGTTTGTCTTGCTTTCAGGAGAGGAATGCCTACCATGATGGCTGAGACCTATCTTCCCCCTTCCCCCCTTCCCCCCTTCCTTCCCCCCTTCCTTCCTTCCTTCCCCCCTTCCTTCCTTCCCCCCTTCCTTCCTTCCTTCCTTCCTTCCTTGTTGTTTTTTCTCCTGTTCACATCTAGAGATGGTCACATCTGCACTCCAGGATCAAAGAAGGGAATCAGTCTTGATAGGTTTCATGTACCTTACAGACATTTCAACAGTTATTTGATTGAAATAACTGACGTTAGCAATACAAATGTGCTTGCTGATCAAGATTTCACACTCAGAACCACTCTTTAATGGAACAAATATCTGCTTTCTCTGGCTGTTCATGTATTTCTTGACAGTCACAAATATCCAGATGCTTTCACTAGGTAATGAGACAAGACATCCAATAAAGTGGATAGACTTCCAGTTCTTGTGTTTTGTATCATTTCATATGATTTCGAAGAGTTTAGTACATTTATTTACATGATTTAAAGGGTTTACATATCACTTTCAACCCACTGGGGCCCCTGAAAAAATGCACAACAGGTAAAAACATTTAAAACAATGCAAAGACTTTAAAAACAAATTGAAATACTCTCTAATAACTATATTTAAAGTCCTTAACATTTTAAAATAATTTTAAAAGGAAAATATCCCACTGTCAGACAGCATGGTATAGCAGTGCATCGGACTATGACTCTCGTTCAAATCTCCGTTCCACCATGGAAATCCACTGGGTGACCTTGGCCAAGTCCTACTCTCTCAGCCTAAGAGGAAGGCCAAGGCAAACCCCCTCTGAATAAGTCTTGCCAAGAAAATCCCATGATAGATTTGCTTTAGGGTCACCATAAGTTGGAAATGACTTGAATGCACAAACAACAAACTTACTGTTCCTTGAAGTTACTGAACGTAACCTTTGGCCCTTTCCACATCCTACTTTTTCTTGGAGCTGGGGTGTGGTGCTCGTGCAAGCATCCTCTTGTGAGAGGCCCTCGTGTCCAGGTTTCTTCAGCTCCGCACGAGCTTCCAGCTCACGTGAGAGCCCCGCCTCTTCCTTTTGCAGTGCAGCCTGGGACCTTCCCAGGCTGCACTGAGAGGGGAAGCGCAACTGGCCCAGTTCCCGAGGCTCTGCACACAAGGTAAGTGCACGCGGGGCCTGGGAGCAATGCGCGACCGTGCACCATTTTTGGCTTAAAGCCGAAAATGAAAAAGTGTGCGAGTGGTGCCTGCCAGGCCCTGGAGCATCGCGCAAATGTGAGCGCATCGTGTGGACTGCTCCTCACATTTGCGCGATGCTCGAGGGGCCCTTTCACATGGAAAATGCTGTGTGAAAAGGGCCTTAGCCATGCCTTGAATTATCACAGATATGGTGATTTAGGATTGTGGTTTTTTTGTTTTGTTTTTTGTTTTTTTGCTTACATCCCATACTACAACCACCTGGGCCTGCAAAAACCACACAGTACTATAGATTATACTGCTGGGCAGAGTCCAGAAACTATACGGTGTGTGAATGACCTCTGGGCAGAATTTGCCAGGGGTAAAACTCCAGTAAAACTCTGCTGACCATGTATATTTGTTGATTTCTTTCTTTCTTTCTTTCTTTCTTTCTTTCTTTCTTTCTTTCTTTCTTTCTTTCTCTCTCTCTCTCTCTCTCTCTCTCTCTCTCTCTCTCTTTCTGCACTTCTCCAGCTGGTTGTGCAGCTTAGGAGAATCTGAGAAGCTTAATTGACTTCAGTCAAGTTGTTGCAACTTGTACATACTCTGCTGTGGAGTCTATGTGGGTTTTTTTTAAAGCTAACTTTCTCCCTTCTCCTTTCCTTGCTGGTGCCAGGGTTCAGCAAGAGGAAAAACCCAATCTATTTTCCATCCACCTGTCCTTGTCATTCAGAGCAGAGGTGGAAGTGGACCTACCTCATGAGAAGGTGAATACATGTGGGCCCAGAGGTGGTGTGAGCAGCAGGCGCAGGGAGGGCTGTACTACGCAGCACCACGTGAGCAAAACATGACTCCTGTCTTTAGTTGAGCTCTCTTTAGTCTGGCTTGGCTGGCTGATGTGCCAGCCATCAGCTACCACTGCCTGAAATCACATGGTTCTGGTTGACTTTGGCCATTTTTGTACTAGACTGTTATAGCGCTAATATTCTACTTTCAACCTCCTATGGAATCCTGGGGTCTGCAGTTTAGGGAGGGGCCTTGAGGGGCCCCTCCCTAAACTGCAAACCCCAGGATTCCACAGGAGGTTGAAAGTGGAATAATAGCACTATAACAGTCTCATGCAGAAAGAGACTCTGAGCTGGGCACAAAGCAAGGAGCAGAAGGACAGAGGACAGAGACTGTGAAGAAGAGAAATGCTGCTATTGAGTCCAGAGGAGTACAGCTGGCCTCATGTTGGAGAAGAACTGGACAGATTCAATGATTTACACCTATTTATCAAGTTGGAATGCTGCAGCGTTCATCTGTATCTGTTTTAATTGTAGGTAAATACCCTGAATCCCAGGGCTGGGGAAAAGATATAAAACGAATAACAAAATTAAAATACAAAATTTTCCAACTGGATGGTTATATCTGTGTATACAGAGAATATTTTATTTTTTATATTTTTATTGAACTTCACATAAAGTAGACCAACAGATAAATTTAAGCCCATACACACAGAAAAATCATCCCAGTATCCTAACATAAATATATATAAAAAACCCTTACTATACATATTAGACCTACCATAAAAAAGGGGAAAATAAAAAGAGAAAAGGAAAAAAAATGACAAAAAAACAAAAAAAAAACAAAAAGGAGAGAGGAAAAAGGAAAGGAATTACATAAGGGAAAGTAAACTGTCCAGCCAGACAAGGAAGATTATAGCACAAGAGAGCAGAACAAGAAAGAAGAAACAGAAGACAAAAACACACAAATTCTTGCATCTACTTACCCATTTGTTACCCCACCCCCTATAGAGAGAATATTTTGTTTCTGCTTATATCGGCTGATTTATTTATTTTTATTTTTTTTGCAGAAGTATAATTGTTTCCATTATGAAGTGGACTTGATCTAAAGTATCTCAAGAAACTGTGAAACAAGTGGCTTGATCTCATGTGTACTAGAAATGGATGTGGCTACAGGTCTTCTCAATTATTAAAATATGATATTGCCAACTGACACAGTCAAGGGGCTTGAAAAGAGAAATACGGTTTAAAATAAAATAAAATAAAATAAAATAAAATAAATTCTTGGCAGTCTATGACCATTTCAGGAAACTGTTAAATGGCCACTGTAAACTAAGTATGGACGTAAATTTTCTTCTCAGAGGGGGCAACAAGTAATTTTAACAATTTGGTTTCCACTGTGAGGAAGTCTTGAAAAACTGTGCAGTTTTCAAAGTCTGTTTGCAATTTGGGACTTATTTCATGCCAAATTACGCCAAATTCACAACTGGTTGTTTTGCACAGAAAGCGCTTTTCTGTGCAGAAAATAGCATTTTCTCAGCATAAGATAATATTTCTAGACAAAAGAAGACCCAAACTGTGAGGATTCATGCTGCCACCTGAAAGTTGTGGCAGGTAGCAGCTACCACAGCAAAGTACCAGAACAGTGTCTGCAAGCGGAGGTGGGTGGGACGACACTGTCCGGCCGCCTGCAGAAGGAAGGGAGCTGGACTAAGAATCCGCTTGGCTTCCAGAAGGGGAGTTGAGCCAAGGATACTGACACCCCCAGGCAGCCAATGATCTTTACACAGCAGGCAGCTTACTGGCTGCCACCACCAAAGGGGGTGGGGCTTCTGATCAGCATGGGGCCCATTGGGAAGAAGGGGGTGACTGCCCCAAGCCATATATGTGGCCAGCGAAGCCATGTGCCCAGCACTATCAGTCTGAGTTGCAACTGATCTGCAAGGTGAGTCCTGCAGATTATATATATTGATGGCGAACAAGCAAATAGATGACTTAGATGATGGAATAAAGGACACGCTTATCAAATATGCAGATGACACCAAATCAAGAGGGGTAGCCAGTATTGCAGAGGACAGGATCAGGGTTCAGAATGACTCTAACAAATTGGAGAGCTGGGCTGACAAAATGAATTTCAACAGGGAGAAATGTAAGGTGTTCTACCTGGGCGAGAAAAATGAAACGTATAAATAGAGGGTGATACTTGGCTTGAATGCAATATGTAGGAAAAGAATCTAGGGGTCTTAGTAGACCACAGGCTAAACATCAATCAACAGTGTGATACGGGAGTAATAGTACCACTCATTCACCTTTGGTCAGACCTTACCTGGAATACTTTCTCCAGTTCTGGGCACCAAGAAGGATATTGCTTCTCTCCAACTGTCCGTTTTAAACATCTGTCAAGGATACTTTAACTGTACGTTACACTCACAGAGGGCTGGAGCGGAACATCTCTCCTTTGTCTTAGGAACCTTCCAGTTCTATGATTCTATTATGCCAGCATAAGGATGTAATTCTTTATTAATTCAGTTCTCATAAGAAGCAGTGAGCACTATTAGAATTTGTTTTCTTGCTACGACAAAGTTTTCAAAAACTGCACATTTTTTTGGAGCTTGTTCACAGATTTGGACCTACGCTGCACAAAATTCACACATTTTCCCCCCAAAGAAAAAAGCATTTTTTGCACAAGAAAAAGCATTTTCTCTCCTTTAAAAAAAACCTGTGCTGCTTTATTATTTTTTGTTCTCCACCCTATTGAGGTCACTTTAATCCTGATGTTGTCTTCTGAGGTATTAGCTACTCCTTCCAACTTCATTATCATCTGCTAATCTGTTAGGAGTAAAAGATTTACAGATTTTTAATATGTAGTCATTCACCACATAATATCTAATATGTGGTTCCCACACAGAACTCTCTGATTAAATCTAATATGCTATCCACAGATTGAAAACACTCTGGGCAGGTACTGTCTTTCAAAGACTGCAGAGGATGGTAGTTCTGCCAGCAGATGGTTGCAGCTAGATTTGGATGAGAATTTCATTACAGTTCATTTTCAATTAGAATTTACCCAAATTCTCAAAATTGCTATGTGAAACAAAGCGAAACTGACCAATTCCTGGTTGTTGCCAAACTACTGATGATGAAGTTGACTTAAGCAAATTAATTCTGAAATGTAATGGTACAGAATGAGTACAGTATTGACAGACAGACCAAAACTGTTTGTTTTGAAAGATACAGGACTTATAATTGTAGAATGTGGAGGTAATGTCTTATCTTTGTGAGTTCTAGAAAACAAGCTCACATGCTGAGGGGGAATTTGCTTCCCCTGTAATTCTGGGAGAAATTAGAAGACCAGGCCTGGTGAATCAAGGATCCAACTTTATTGAAAAAAAATGCATTTCTCTCCCAACTCTGACAGACCAGGATCTGAACAGAATAGGGCCCTGAGTTCAGCATCCATACATTCTAATACAGTATCCTAAAAGTTGCCAGGCTAACTTTCTATCCAACCAACATTGCTTGCAGTTGCTTAGGTTAGCTTTCCAAGCCAGGTATCTAAACTGATCTTCTACACATGCTTTCCATGTAAACAGCCCAGCCCTCATTCTTTGCTTTCAGAAAGTTCTTGAGACTTTATGTGTTGGAGGGGAATAGATTTTTCTGGGTGTAACGTCAGGATGATATTTGTTCAATCCAGAACACCAAAGCAGTTAAATATTCCTTGGGTGTGCAGAGGGACTCAGTCCTAAACAGAAATTAAACCACATCTCCTGCTTTACGAAAAAACAAAGAAAGATATAAATAGATATAGATATATAATACTGTGTTAAGATTATATTACTCATATACCCCTACATTAAAATAAAGATTAAAGTGTATAATGACACTGGGGCTTCGGTTCACCAGGAATTGGGGACTCTTGAATCACAGGCAATTTCCACGCTACACTGTTACAGGGCTATTATTCCACTGTCAACATCCTGTGGAATTCTGGGGTTTGAAGGTTCCTGAGGCCAAAGAGCTCTCCGGCTGAGAATTCTAAATGCCCCCCCCAAACTGCATACCCCCGGATTCCGTAGGATGTTGGAAGTGGAACAGTAGCACTATAACAGTGTAGTGTGGAAATAGCCATAGAATCATAGAGTCATAGCGTTGGAAGAGACCACAACGGCCATCGAGTCCAACCTCCTGCTATGCAGGAGCACACACTCAAAGCACCCCAGCAAATAACTCTCCAGCCTCTGTTTAAAAACCTCCAAAGAAGGTGAGAATGTTTGGGGTGAGAAGGTGAGAATGGTGCCACCTCTAACTTTCTTCACCATACATCTTGCCTGTAACAAAGCAGGTCTCCAACAATATGTTACACATACAAGGTGCTTCTCTACAGCTGGGAGTATATGTTCCATACAAAGTACATACATTCTTCCTTGGCCATCAGAAATCCCACAGCATCATCTGAAACTGAACAGAAATACCCCAGCAGCACTTTCTGGGCTCACCTCTCCAGGAAGGAACAGAGGCACTATAAAACAATGCTTCCAAGTCCTATCCCAGCAAGACAATCCTGAGGGATACCATGACTGAGGGTACTGAAAGGTGATGAGAGGGCCAGTAGAACTAACAGGGACAGTTCTTAATTAGAGTCATCCACCAAAGTGACCCAAGCCATCTCTATCCCATAACTAGCCCTGAAACCAGCTTGAAATGGTGGTGGAACATCCTTCTTTCAAGGTCTACAAACAGAGGTTGGACGGGCGTCTCCTGGGAGTGATTTAGTTTCTATTCTTGCTTGGCAAGGGGTTGGACTACATGGCCCTTGTGGTCTCTTGCAACTCCAAGATTTTAGGTTTTGTATCAACCCAGTAAACTAAGTCTAACATCTTCCAGAGTGGTCTACCCCATAACAGAATTACTAAACTGTCCACTACACAGAATAAAATCTACCCATCCTTTTCGGAAAAGAGTGTCGAAGAACAGTAACTGCCGAAAGATTTATCTGTTTCCTGCTGTAAGCCGCAAGAGATGCATAAGTTTCAGTTATCACTTTCTTGCCTGATATTTTGTGAACTACATTAAATGCCAAGACATTTGCTTCAGATCTCGTATGTGATTCAGATTTTACTTAAAGACCTTGTAAAATTATAACACCATATAGGATGTGGGCTTACTCATGCATGCTTAATTTCATGGTTTAATTTCTCTATTAACAAGTTGCTTGCATTAGATTCAGGATTCTGATGTCTTTCATCAGGACTTCATGATATTACTTTATATAATCTGGCATAATGATTTTTCTCGCCATATTTATTATAAATCTTTTCAAATGCTGGGCAGTTTTGCAATGTATCCATTATACCACAATTAGGACACTTATTATTTTGTATTTGGTAATTCAGCTAGTGTCCTTTAGCTTTAAGAAAGTTGACAGGAATCCTTTCATTATCTCTTCCTTAACCTTATAGAGACCCTTAGAAGATGTCATTTTGATAGGCAGTCAAGCTCTTGTTACCTTATCAATCAATGTGATACATTTCAAAGGTTTTCTCAACAGTAAAACCAGGGCTATCCAAACATCATTCCTCTAATCTTGCTTCCTTCACACTAAACATATTGCTTGTCTCTGTGCATATCATTACCTGCAATACCAAACTTAACACCTGTCAGTTTTCTTTTTAAGTTTAGCTCCATATTGCTCAATAGGACTTCTTTGCCTCTGATTCCAAAAAGAATATCAGTCAAATGCTGCCTTCCTGTGAAGAGTGCAATATTTTCTAAATTTTCCATATGCTTCTGCTACATCATTAAGCACTTCCTCAGGGGAAAAAGGAAGGTTACATGCAATCAAAGATACTTCTCCCAGACAATGTTAACAAGATAACCACTTGTCTTTTCCTTGAAATAGAATCAACTCCAGATGATGTAAGATGTATCTGAAAATATTCCCCCTGTCCCAGTTCTTTCAGCTTTTGGTCAAATTACTTTGCTAAACAAGCGGAAGTGGAGGTTGGAATGGCCCCCATTACTCTAATCAGAAAAGACAAACTCCCAACTGGAATGCAAAAAAATCCAAACTGACCTTTGGCACTGTGCAATGGCATAATGACCTATACAGTGGACGAGAGGCCACAGTCATGGCACTATGGGGTGAAAGAGAATGGTTTCCCATTCACAAGGGAATGTTTGTACTATTGTGAAAGCTGAAGTCTTACTGCAAATCAAGGCTGGACTCTCACTAGAAGCATATATATATATAAAAATATGTATGTATATGTATATATGTGTGTGTATGTACACACACACACACACACACACACACACATAATCAAACCGAGGCTGTCATACTTTGGACAGATTACAAGATGATGTGGATCATTGCAAAGACTACAATGCTTGGTAAAGTGGATGGTAGTAGAAAATAGGGAGACCACACTGCAGGTGGATTGACTCAGTCAAGAAAGCCATCACTCTGCATTGGCAAGACCTTAACAGGTCTTGATGGCAAGTAACAACAACAGCTTATCCTCACAGGTTCTGACATGATGATAAGGCTACAGTATAGCAGAGGAGTGGTTTATTATTTAACTCACAACAACAAGAGCATCCAAGATAGTGTATAATCCCACAACACTTAACCACTTAAGCTTTGGCTGTGCTGACAGTAAATAAAGAGAGTGTGCATAAGAATGGGGAGGGCTAGAACAAAGCATCATCTGATGTTGCACAATGTGAAGATCCATCCTTCCATTTACCATCTGTATGGGGAAGATGATGACAGCATAGAAAGATGCTTTTTAGCAGGATAGGCTGTTTATCATTCTGACTGAGTAAAATCAAAGTGAAGTGAAAATAATCTGACCAAGATTATGCTGCCCTTATACAAATCTACAATGTGACCACATCTATAGTATACAGTTCTAGTTCACATGGAAGGAAGGAAGGAGGGAGGGAGGGAAACAGGGATATTGGAGAGATAGAAAACTAACAGACAAGGGCAACCAAAATGATGAAGCAGCTGTCATACAAGCAAAGGTTACAATGTCTGCAACTCTTTTGCACAGAAAAAAAAGTAAGGGCCAGCCCCTCCCTAAGCTGCAAACCCCAGGATGCCATAGGATGTTGAAGGTGGAATAATCGTGCTATAAGAGTGTAGTGCAGAAATGGCCTAAGACTAAGCCTCATCTTAGAAGGTTGTGGCTATTATTATCCATAGAACTAGGCAGCTAGTCTCTTGGGTGGATTTGTTTTTTCCAAACCCCTAAACCAAGGGAAGTAGTTCCACTCTGGGACCAGCCTCATCTGGAGTCCTGCATTCAGTTCTGGGAGCTCCATTTTAAGAAGGATATGGAAAAGCTGGAGCAGTTTCAGAGAAGGGTGACAAGGCTGATAAAAGGTATGAAGAGCAAAACACATGAGGAGAGATTGAAGGAGCTGGGCATGTTCAGCTTGGTGAAGAGAAAACTGAAGGACGACATGGTTGCCCTCTTTAAATATCTCAAGGGCAGTCACACAGATAAGGGGGCAGGCCTGTTCTCTGGTCCTCAGAAGGTTTGATCAGGTCTCGTGGTTTCAGATGACAAGAGGATAGTTTTTAATTGAATGTTAGAAAGAGCCGATATAAGTCCATCCTTAGATTTGGCTATAAAGAATGACTTATATTCTACATAACCTACTTACTTATGAATGTGTGATTAAGTTAATATATCCTGGCCCTATACTCTCCCAACTGACTTCCCAGGACATCAGCCACTCTGCGAGATGGAGGTCCATTCAGTTGGCCATCAGGGTGCAGAAGGATAACATTTCCACCCCCTTTCCCTTTAGCAAGCAAGGCTGTGACAAGAACTTGTGACAGGGGTCCTGGTTCTGATTGTTGAAGCCTCACTTGCTGGTGGAAGGAGACTGGAAATGTCATCACCCCAATCATTAGCTCAACATAGGAGCAATGGATTCATGCTGCAGGAAAGGAGATTCCATCTGAACCTCAGGAAGAACTTCCTGTCCGAGCTGTCCGGAATATGTTGCCTTGGACAGTGGTAGAGTCTCCTTCTTTGGAGGTTTTTAAGCAGAGGCTGGATGGCCAACTGTTGGGAATGCTTTGATGGGTGTTCCTGCATAGCAGGGGGTTGAACGTGATGGCCCCTGAGGTCTCTTCCAACTCTATGATTCTATGATCTCCATCTCTCTGTGTGACTGTTGCCTGGTAAAGTAGGTTTAGGGGATCATTTGTGGGCCATTTCCACATGACAGGACTGTGCCGCTTCTGGGACAGGATGGTAACGGTCGGCAAGTCACACTTCCGCACATTATCGCCAGCCTGCTGCCATCCTGTCCCCAAGCATCACGTTTGCACAGTTTTTGCAAAATGGAAAAAAACAGTTTTGCACCTGCAATCACATGGCACTTCATGACTCCCGGCTGTGCGGAAGCCACAGAAGCACAATGGTGATGCTTCCTTCTGTAGCACAGCAATGGAAAGTGCCCAGTTGCACTGCGGAAGGAAGAGGTAGCACCATTGCGCTCCCTTCCGCATGGAGAGAGCAGGTGTGGAGGGGAGCATTGTTGATGCACTGCCTACCTGACCTGGGACTGCAGTGCGACGACGCAGAAGAGTGTCGTCATGTGGAAATGGCCATGGCTGTGGCAATAGTGCCACAATCCAGACTATAGAGCGTTAGTGAATAGAGAACAATTGTAGGCACGTATCTCCACTTGGCCCCTCCCTAAACTGCAAACCCAGGATTCCATAGAATGTTGAATGTGGAATAATAGTGCTATAACAATCTAATGTGGAAATGGTCTAAGTTACAGATCTGTATGTGCGATGTCATGTATAAACATCCAAGGATAATAGTCTCTGCTTCTCTTTGCTTAATGGTCTGTTTCTCTGGAGACGGTATGACACAACTCCAGAAATTTCTGGGTAAAGGCACGTCTATGCACTCTGTAGAATAAAGTAATTTCTATATTTTTAGAGATTATAATTAATTTTGTGTTGCCCTTGTCAATGTATTAAATGGAAATATATTTGTAATTTTTAGTGTAGACCTGGAGGAAGGCCAGCTTTGATAGAGGCCGGAAATATTTTGGAGTTTTAAAATAAATAAAGCAACTGATCCTTTGTCAGCACCTTGAGATTTTTCTCCTGTTTCGCTTTTACTTTTCAAATATGCTCATCAGTTTTCTCCTTCAGACAATACAGAATGCCAGCCAACATTTTTTTAAAAAACAGCAAAGACAAAAAAGAAAGGAGGAAGAATCTGCTAGATACAGCACTTAGCAATTCAAACAGTTTGTATCCCATCGGAAAATTATAACTGATCTACTCATTTCCTCCTGCTTTTTATTCTGTGAATGAAGGTTATAATGCAGGAGAGATTTCAGCTTCATTCCAGCTGACAGTGATTTATTGAACAACTGGTGATGCCTTTGCCTGAAGCTTTGGCAAAGCCAGAAAAATTCCAGGCCAGAGTGAAATCTGAGCAGACAACAAGTCAAGACAGAATGTCAGGCAAAGATAAAAGGAGTGACAGAGAAATGTTCAGATAATTAGTATGGCACTGTAAATTATTTGAGTCTATTTTCAGATAAAGTGCTGCGGGGAATAGCACAAATTTTATATGGATGAGGATGTAAAGAGAACCCTAAGCACGGCTCTGTATTGAGTTCTTTCACTCCTTCCGGAAGCTGAAATTTGAATGTCCTCAACAGGTGGGTAAAGAAAATGAAAAGCTCCATCTTGGCCATCTGCTCTCCCAGACAAACTCGAGCTCCTGTGGAAGAAGTATAGAAAAGGCAGAAAGTGAGTAAGAACCTACTTTTTGGTCCTAGAACAGCTGGTCTTTCCAACTCATCATGAAATCTGTGACAATATACCACACTTTCTAACATGTCATGGATGAAAACTGGGAGGCAAGTGGCCCAGCGACATCAGAGCGTGGTCAAAGTGGCAAAGGTATTCATGAGAAAGAGGAATCAAGCTAAAAGAGGCTGCAGCAGTTTGTGTTAGCCTGAGTCTACTGGGAAGGGTAAGATTCCTTTCCTTTTCCTCTCCCCTTACCCAATTAACCAAATTAGCCAAAATAACCGAGTGCAAACTACTTTTGCACTTTGAACTCAGTTTGCAGCAATTGCAGTAAACCAAGGACAAAGTGGGAGGAGGGAAAAAACTGGGGCATTTTAAATGGAACTGAAAAAGTGGAACAGGAAGTTAGTTGGGACAATCCCTGCCATATCAGGACAGTGGAGGGTATGATATCCTTCCCTCTCACAATGGAAGACAAAACTCCTCAGGGGAAACAATCAAGACCAACATCCTGTTACCCTGCTGCATGGAAACTTCCCTTGGTCTCCTTACCTGCCCAAACATTAAGAGACTGTTAGGATTCCGACCAATGCTTTGTCACTTAAAGTAAGACACTCAGTTCATTGTAGACCCCTCTGTTTGCTCTGCCGGACAGCAATTAGCACACATCCCTTAAGGATCGGAAGAGGGGTATTTAAACCCTATTTCCAGCCCCAGCAGTTTGCTGTATGTAGTACCTAGTACCTTGGGTGTCACTCTGCACCCCAGACTCCTGTTCCTCCGTGATGCCCTCAAACTCTAGTTTGAGCCCTCCCGCTTCAACCTTCTGCTTCGGAGCCACTAAATATCACCCCTTCCACCCAAAGTCTCTCTCTATCCAACCTTTCTTGCCTCTCCCTTCAATAGCCTTGCATGGTTCTTGAGACTACTCAATTTCATGTGTGTGTGTCAGTTAATCTACCATATAAAAGTCAAAGTTTGTCTGTGAGTTTGTCTGTTTGTCTGTGTCAGGCAGGCGAAGACCTCATACGACTGGCTGTATGAAGTGAGAAGACCTCATAGGATTGGCTGGCTGTGAAGATTCTATGGAATCCTGGGGTCGGCAGTTTAGGGAGGGGCCTTTAGAATTCTCAGCTGAGAGCTCTTGGGCCTCAGGCTGGTTGCTATGGAGATGAGGCCTAGCAGTAAGGAGGAGGACAGTGTATTCCCTCAGGAACCAAACCCTCAACTCTGAAAACAGATTGCATTGGGTAATATTGGGAAAAGTCACAGGTACTGGACAAGACAGTTTGGAGAATTAGAGACACAGGATCTTAAATCTTTCCAACTAGTATCACCTATGAGAAAATAAAATCCCAGGCAATGCCGGGTAAATACACTAGTTTCTAATAAAAACACCCTGTTTAAACCTTTAACTGGAGTCCTACAGTTATACAGGTACACACAGGTGAAAAGATCCTGTCATTACCCCCTCCTCACAGACCTCCTTTGAGCTATAATCCCCCCAAATTTCTAAGGAGAGAGTGGCATTGCTGGTGGACCTCAAGGTCCCCCACCTTTTGGGGTAACAAAGGGAGCTTACAAAAAGGCAGAAAATTGCAATAAAACACATATCATTAAAAGCACAGAAACTGAGATTAAGACATAAAAATTGAGATTAAATCAAATTAATGTATATACTTAAAAAAAACAAACAAACAAACAGGTCCACTCCTGGAGGAACGTAACACATTATTAAAAACTGAAAGTTGCTTTCTACTCTGTTTTCCCTGTCAACCAGAATTTCCTTGCTGACTTTTAGGGCTAGCCCAAAACTTTAATGGATGAGTGACAAACATGGTTTTGCCACTGACCACCTGACCTCCAGCACCATCCTCATTCTTATTAATGTATGAAAATATTAGTTCCATTACACTTCAGCCTTTTCCCTTAAAAAAATTATAGAAAATAGAAAGACAGCTTGTTTGCACATATGTGATGCAATTCAATCAATGTGATTGATGATGCAAAAGTGATGCAATTTCCACTTCAAGAAAGACCAAAGACTGTAATGTATTCTTTTGAAAACTTACGTTTGACACAATATTAGGGCTCAAAGAAATGAGACAAGATAAGTTCCTTTTTCTTTCTTTTTTTTCCAAATAAGAAATAAATAAAGCTGCTGGTTGACCCAAGGAATGGTTTGGCATTTTAGCAGCAGCATGTTAACTTTCCTCTCCTGTACATTTTCTGAAATCAAATTACTCTTCAGAAATGCTAATTTCCGTAATGGATAAGAAATGTGTCAGGAGATTTGGAGGAGCTGAGGCCATTTCCTCACTGTCCTGTTATAGTGCTATTATTTCACTTTCAACATCCTATGGAATCCTGGGGTTTGCAGTTTAAACTAAACTGCAAACCTCAGGATTCCATAGGATGTTGAAAGTGGAATAATAGCACTATAACAGGATAGTGTGGAAATGGCCTGAGACCGGAAACAGGACAAGAGAGGGAAGAATCTTACACTTCCTCCTTCCGTAGCAACTGGGTCCAAATCTGATACAATCTTTTCCAAACTACAGCAAATCCATCCCTAGACTTCACATCATTTAACCTACTTTGACCATCAAACTCAAACTCTCAAACAAACCTTCAAGTAAGCATGAATTTATTTTGCATTTACCTGCTCCAAATGGCAGAAATTCCTCTCTAGCTACAAAATTTCCATCTTTGTCTAAAAAATGATGGGGGTTGAATTCTTCGGGTGTCTCCCATTGCTTAGGATCAAGAAGAACAGAGCGGAAATCTGCAATGGTGAAGGTCCCCTGAAACAATGGGGGAAATGATTCAGGACAGATCCAGAAGAGCATCCTTTTACTGTATTCTGTACCATCCAGGACAAGTCTTAATTCATGTATTGCGACCGGTGTAACCCACATGCATACATGTATACCACAAAACACATCTTTATGTATATTTAAATGTTTCTGTGTAAATAGATAGAAAGATGAGATCGCTTAGCAAACACACAAATCCTGGATATCGAATGGAAATGGGATGGTTTAGGCAGGTTAGAGGGATGTCCAGTTCAAAAGGCTCCTCCAAACCGGATCAAATCCAAAGTGTTAAACTGTTGAATATTAATTCATAAATCAGATTCTGATGGTGACAGACATTTCCCTCTATATGAGGATTATGGTGAGATGGGGAGGAAGGTGGGAAGAAGTGCAGCTTTGTGCATAGAAGAGCGATGGGTTTTACCATTATGAGTGGTTCCCCTACCTGTCACATACTGGATAACCCACATGCCACAAAATTTACTCTGAAGTAGACAGTAGTTTATTTGTGCGAGATAAACATGAGCATACTATCATAGAAGTTGCTGTGACTAAAGCATCCATGCAGGTTACAGCTTTTATACATTAACATTACAAATTAAGGCATTCAAAGCTGTGATTGGTGAGGGCCATAAATCCATACATCACTCTACCTTGCCAACAGTTCCAGGCCCATGCCTGCCACACACTTCCCCCCATCCTTGACCAGGGTGACCTATTCGTATTCTTCCTTTTCTTATCTCACAGACTCTGGGTTCTCAAAACAATGTGCCTCTCCAGCCTATACTTTCACTTTTGCCCTTATCTGTTTTTCCCACCTTCCCAGATACATTGTTGCTCCAAGCAATTAGCAATAGAAACTTTGTAACAATTATTGCAAAGCCTAGCAATGATACATAATAACTTCTTATGCAATGGTTGAATACATTTGCCTCAATGCACATTTAGCAGACCATACTTATTTTCCATGGCAGGGGTCTCGCAACCTGACGCTACCTTATTGTTTTCAGGAGGGACACTGATATATGATGGAACTGTTTCGGCATTTCATGTTCTTCTTCTTCTTCCCTATTCCCAAAGTAAGAGTCTTTCCTCGCTACATAACTATTGCAATATGATTCCACTTTAACTGGTTGCCTCCTATGGAATCCTAGGGTTTGTAGTCTTGGAAGGTACTGGAGCTCTCTGGTTGAGAATTCTAACTATCCTTCCCTAAACTGCAAATTTCATGATTCCATAGTACAGGACCATGGCATTTAAAGTGAAATCGTAGTGCAATAGTTATATAGTGCAGAAAGGCCCTTAAGACTATTTTAAAAAGCAACAACCTGGAACTGTGGGACCTGGGAGGTTTTAACAATGAGTGTGTGTTTAGAAAATGTTTGCTGCTTATTTCTTCCTGCCTCTGCCACTATACATTCCTCATCCCATTATCCATCCATCTCCCAATATGCTCTCTGTGGCTTTTGTACCAGCTGACAAAGAAAGCACACAAAGAAGTCTTCAACTGTTTTTCATCCACAATAACTCCCGAATCCTATGAGACATTTAAAGGAGCAGGGTAAGTTTAGCATGGACAAGACTGAGGCCATTTCCGCACAACATTCTTATAGCACGATTATTCCACTTTCAACATCCTATGGAATCCTGGGCCAGCACGTCCCTAAACTGCAAACTCCAGGGCCCTTTTTGCATGGCATTTCCGATGCAAAAGGGCCCCTTGGGCATTGCGCAAATGTGAGGAGTGGTCCACACAAAGCATTCACGCTTGCACAATGCTCCAGAACCTGGCAGGGACTGCTCACACATTTTTTCATTTTTGCCTTGAAGCTGAAAATGCTGCGCTGTCGTGCATCGCTCCGGGGCCCCGCGCGCACTTACCTTGCATGTGGAGCCTCGAGAGGCGGGCCGGTCACACTTCCTGTCTCAGGCTCCGCACACCAGGTAAGGTCCACGCTGCACTGCGAAAGGACGAGGCAGGGCTCTTGTGTAAGCAGGAAGCTCATGCGGAGCCGAAGAAGCAGGGAAGCGAGAGCCTCTCTCCAGAGGTTGCCTGCGCGAGCACCGCACCCCAGCACCGAAAATGGGTGAGTTGCGGAAAGGGTCCAGGATTCCATAGGATGTTGAAAGTGGAATAATCGCGCTATAACAGTCTAGTGCGGAAATGGCCACTGTTATAGTGGTATTATTCCACTTTCTCAACCTCCTGTGGAATTCTGGGGTTTGTAGTTTCCTGAGGCCAAAGAGCTCTCTGGCTGAGGATTCTAAAGGCCCCTCCCTAAACTGCAAACCCCAGAATTCCACAAGATGTTGAAAGTGGAATAATAGCACTATAACGGTGTAGTGTGGATATGGCCTGTGTCTCTACTGCTTCAGAGGGTAGGACATGAAGCAATAGGTACAAAGTTCAAGACAAAAGATTTCACCTAGATTTTGAGAAGAACTTCCTGATGGTAAGAGCTGTTTGATAGTGGAATAGAGTGCCCCAGAATGTGGTGACTCTCCTTCTCTGGGGGTCTTTAAACAGAGGTTGGATGATCATCTTTCAGAAGTACTTTAACTGTGCATTCCTGCAAGGCAGGGGATTGGATAAGATGACCCTTGTGGTTCTTTCCAGCTCTATGATTCTAACTCTCAAGCGTCTTCTCATATCTTCTAAAAATTTTCAGGTTTCTTGAATAGTGACACCTCTTGTCAGGTTGGCTGAGCTATCCCTGCCATGTTTTAGGTAGATGACTATGACCCTTTTCGCACCTTACCTTTTCGTGGTGCTGGGGTGCGGGGCTCGCGCGAGCAGCCTCCGGAGAGAGGCTCTCGCGTCCAGGGTCCTTCGGCTCTGCACGAGCTTCCTGCTCATGCAAGAGCCCTGCCTCTTCCTTTCACAGTGCATCCTGGGACCTTCCTAGCCTGCACTGGACAGGAAACGTGACCGGCCCAGCTCCGGAGGCTCTGCACACCAGGTAAGTGCGCGTGGGGCCCCAGAGTGATGAGTGACTACGCAGCATTTTCGGCTTCAAGCCGAAAATGAAAAAATGCATGCGTGGTCCTTGTCAGGCCCTTGAGCGTCATTCAAATGTGAGTGCATTGTGTGGACAGCTCCCCACATGTGTGCGATGCTCAAGGGGCCCTTTCGCATTGGAAATGCCATGAGAAAAGGGCCTTTGTTTTAGTGCTTCTATGCTTTGCTATGTAGGTGGGGATGATGGGACCCATTGATGACTGGGCAAGCTGGGAACATGTTATTTAATGGTTTGTAATACGAGAGTAAGCAGGCATGACTGCTAGGTCAGACTGTTGGCAAGGTGACTGGGAAAACGGGGGTGGGGGCAGAAAGCTTGGGAAATGTATTGTTTGGGTAAACCATCAAATGAGATGTTGGCATGCACCAATTTTGAAATGCAATGGTTTATATAGCACGGCAAATCTAATACTTCTTTAGTCTTGGTAACACCAAGATGTGCTATTGTTTCTTTGATGTTCCTGAAACCACTTAGATTAATTTCTTGAACTCAGAGCCACCCTAGACATCACTGGACACAATATTTCAGCTGAGGTCTCACAAAACCAGAATAGAGTGGTACTATTATTTCCCTTGACCTACACACTATACTCCTATTAATGCAGCCTGGAATTACATTGGCTATTTAGCTGCCACAACAGACTGTTGACTGATGTACAGCTTGTGGTCTACTAAGACTCCTAGATCCCTTTCACATGTACCGTGATCAAGTCAGTTGTCACCCATCCCATATCTGTGCATTTCATTTTTTTCTTCGTAAGAGCAGTATAGGCTTCCCCCACTTATCTGACAGGTTAGAGATGGGAACACCATCAGAAAACAGAAAAGCAGAACCCATGAACTGTACTGTACAGAACATGAAGCACTTATAGAAGCTCACTTGGGACCGACCACATGCATATTGCTTGCAAAGTATCTCTGCTGGCTAAGTGTCTTTTTCCCCTCTCTTAGTTTGCTTTGCAATCAGCATGTGTGTGAGAGCAGTTCCAAGTGAGCCTCCATAGACAAGAAGAACTGATGAAAGAGAGGAACTCCACTGAATTAATGGAACCTGTCTTAATTTGGAAGCATTAAAAGGAAGAATAATCAGATAACAGGAAGTCAAAAGGTGGGTTCTTCCTGTATCTTATCTTTCTCCCTATTTGAAATGCATTTTGTTAGTTTTGCCCCAACTCTCTAATCTGTTATGGTCATTTTGAATTCTGAGCCCGTCCTCTGGGGTATTAGCTATGCCTCCTAATTCAATGTGATCTGCAAATCTGATAAAACTTCCCTCTATTCCATCGTCCAAATAATTGATAAAGATGATGAATAGCACTGGGCCCAGGACAGAACTCTATGGCACCCCACTAGTTACTTGTCTCCAGAATGAAGAAGAGCCATTAGTAATAATAGTATTTATTTATAACACCCTTTACACCAAAAGGAGAGCACCCCTTGGGTTCGGTCGGTCAACCAATTATAAATCCACCTAACAAGAGAATTATCTAGCCCTCATTTTACTAACTTGTTTGCAAGAATATCATTGGGAACTTTATCAAAGTCCTTACTGAAACCAAGATGTGCTACATCCACAGCATTCCCTCTTTGCCATTTTTGAATCAGTCCGGACTGATGGTTAGCTATTCAAAGACAGCACATCCATCTGATGAGCTAGACCCAGTCTACAAAACATTATGCTATAAATTTCTTCGTCTTGGTTAGTTTCAAAGGTGCTACAAGCTCCCTTTGCATGATGGTTACTCCCTTTTTTTAAATAGCAGAAATCATATCTCTGGGTGAAGCCAAAAGTGTGTCCTACCTTTGGAATATGAAAACCACGTATATTTACATCCTTCACACATTCTCTGGGAATCCCAATGAGTAAGACGAATCTGGCACGTAGGATCTCATGAATCACAGCATTTGTATAGGGCAGTTTCTTCTGATCCTGGTAGGAGATTAATTCAGAAGAACCAAAAACCTCTTCCATCTCCTTGTAGACTTTATCTGAAAGAAACAATGTGGGGAAAAATTTTACTTTGGAAATAGTTCTTGCATGAGGAGAGTTAGGTCATTTCCACACAGGCTTAAAGAAACGGTGCAGAGCGTCTTCCATGGAGGACGTCTGCACCTTGGAGCGGACTGGGTCGGACCTACTCACTGTAGTTCCGCACCTCAGCAGGCTCCCGAACGACCCGAAGTGGTTGTCCAGTGTGCTTTTGAAAGATCGCTTAAAACAGGTCTTTCAAAAGCATAGAGCACGCCACTCTGTTCCCACGCTCCAGTGCAGATTTGCAGGCTCGCACCAGTGCAAACCTCTGATCTGCCAGGGGCGGGCTTTAGGCTGGCGAGCTTCAGCCGTCGGTCAAGACCCTCGACCAACTGGAAGCTGCCATTTTCGTCCCTGGAGCAGTGCGGAGCGATGAGTATGCACTGCTCCAGAGCACTGCGGACCAGACCAGAGAGCCAAGAAGTCTGGTAAGTACCGGCACGGGGTGATTCCCTCGCCCCGTGCGGAAATGGCCTTAGTCTGTCATTCAGACACAGAATCAATTCATGCGGAATCAATCTGGTTAACATATTTAGTATTCTCATCTGACCCACATGCATTCTGTCTGTAACACATGCTTACTGTGTCTGTCTGATCCCTCTATTATCTCTGGTCTAGGTTCCATCTTACACTTCTCACCTTCCCAGCTGGAGTTTGTTTTGTTATAGGAAGTGAGCATGTAAAGATCTGAAGGACCATACTCACCTTAATGGAGGAAGCCAATGTGCTGTATCAGTTTGTGCATTGCACTGTGACTCTGGAGAATAGGGTCCAAATCTCCACTCTGTTGGGAGTGGCAACCTTTGCATGCTTAATTAACTGGCTAGTCAGTTTGCATGTTTATTGTAGGCATAGAGAGATAGCCTAGAGAAAACTTCCTGTTTGTTTTGGTCAACACCTCTTCCTCCAGCCCGTACACACTCTTTGTTCTTAAAAAGGTTCTCTTGCCATTTGCACCTTTCCTTTTGTCTTCGCCTTTTGTCCTGAAAGCATGCTCTGAGATCTCCTAACAGGGATTATTTTCAGCAAGCATGTGAGTGCTTAATTTCTTCCTACCTTCTTCACGAATTGAACCTGTGTAGACTATGCACAAGATTTTGTGAGTAAACTCTTTTTATATTTTAACCAAACTGTTTTTGTGTTTATTTTGAGCTAGATAGTGTGTTTGGGGTGGAGTGATAGAAGTGGGACTGGTAATCTTTTCAACTTCTGTTTTTTGTGCAATTACTAAGATACTCTGCTGATTGAGAGTCTCATTACCAAAATGTCTCAATTCCCCAACAGGTTATGGGGTCCCAGAACAGAACAGTTACCAGATTTTTCAGTTTTTTTAGTTATTTTTTGCTTTGTGTCTTTCTTGTGAAAGTGGCTGGTTTTTTCCCCTTCCCCCCTTTTTTGGAAACACACATCTAACTGTAGAATTTTTACCTTTTACCTTTTTGGGTGCTGATTCTTTTTTCTTTTTTCTTTTTCTTTTTTTGTAATCGCTAACTAAAGCAAAAATGCTGCATGCAGATTTAGACCTAGCTTCCAAACCTAGACTTGTGCGACTCACTATACAGAATGGAGACAAAAACTAAATTTAGCCTTTAATCACCATAATGTTCTTGATGCAATTGAAAAAGAAAAACCAAGTGGTGAAGCTGCAGAACAATGGTTGAGAAAAGATGCCACAGCACAGTACCTAATTGGTAATGCATTGGAGGCTAATCAGCTACTCTGTGTGAGAGACTGTACCACTGCAAAGGAAATGTTAGACAAAATTAAAGAAGTTTATGGTCTTTCATATGAAAAGTCTCAGTCAATTTGGATGACGGAACTTGTACAGCTTAGCCTTCATACTAAAGCAGGCTGTGAAGCTTATATCAGCAAATTGATTATGATTTTTGATAAGTTGAATTCTGTGGATTCCAGTTTTCTGATAGACAAAAAGTTTGTTTCCTGACTGGAATTCTAGGATCAGAGTTCAATCCCTTCATCTCTCTCTTACAAAACTTAAAAGGGCTAACCTTTAATGAAGCTATGTCTAAACTACGAGAAGAATGCATTGACCAAGGGGCTTCCCCTTTTGATCATACACAGAGACCAAGTGGATCAAATTACCTGGTCACTAAGAAGGGCAGACCCAAAGCTCAGTTGCTATAACTGCAACAAGAAGGGTCACATTGCAAGAAAATGTACCCTTCCCAAAAAGCCCTCAGCCAATGGTAGCTCTCCGACTAAGAAATTTACAAGACAAAGGCAGCATGAAGTAGGTGAATCAAGCAAACAGTCTTACAGAGGAAGTAATTTTCTTTTAATGGGACAGACTGGGGCAGTTAATGACTACAAGCAGAAAAATAATTGTTGTATGATAGATTCTGGCTGTACCAATCACAGCACATTTTCTGATGCTTATTTTGATAGAATTGATAGTGATGCTACGGGAAAAGTTCAAGCTGCAAATATTGAATCCATGCAGATCTGAGGATCAGGAAGCTGCGCTTTAAACTGTCTATTGCCTAATGACAAAGTTACCCAGAATGTAGCAAGTGATGTCTTGTTTGTTCCTGAATTACACTGCAACATGCTCAGTGTGTCTGCTTTAGAAGGAAAGGATTTGAAATACTTTTCAAACAAGGAAAATGCACAGTTACCAAAGATAATGTCCTTTTCGCAGAAGCATTTGAGAATAATGGTGCCTATGAGTTACATCTTTCAGCTCAACAAGCTATTGTTGCTAGAGCACAGATGAATGAGAACAGCCTTGACTATGGCACAGATGTCTTGGACATCGTGATCCAAAGGCAGTTCTTGAACTACAGAACCAGAATTTGGCCACAGTTGACCAAAAGTCAGTCAGACCCTCATTTCATCCAAGGACTGAAAAGAGAACCACTAAGGTACTGGATCTCATTCACAGTGATTTGTGTGGTCCATTTAATGTTCCTTCACTTGATGGAAACAGATATGCTTTAATTTTTGTGGATGATTTTTCAAGGTATTGTGTTACTTATATTCTGAAAGAGAAGAGTCAAGCCCAAGACATGCTACAGAAGTATGTTGCCATGGTGAGAACCAAGTTTGAGATAACACCTAAAGCTCTCTAGACAGATGGCACTGGTGAGTACATTTTACATCGCACACAAGCTTTCCTGGAAGAGCATGGCGTTTTGCACAGGAAGAGTGTTCCTTATACTCCTGAGCAGAATGGGATTGCTGAAAGGAAACTGAGATCTCTCCTGGAGATGACAAAGTGCATGCTGGCAGATGCTCATCTTCCCAGTAAATTTTGGGATGATGCCTTTATGACCGCAATGTATCTCCAGAATAGATACACTCAACACACTCAGCCACAGAAACCCACTGGGCAACCTTAGGCAAGTCACATTTTCTCAGTCTCAGAAGAAGGCAAAGACAAACCCCCTCTGAACAAATCTTGCCAAGAAAACCTCATAATAAGTTCACCTTATATTTGAAGGCACACAACAACAACAACAACAACAACAACAACAACCCAACCTGCTCATTTCTCAAAAGGTCTCCCAAGAAGCATGTCCTGGGGTCAAATTATAATTGGCATTATTATGAATGGAAATAGTTTGGAAATGTATAGTTAGGGGAAGTATAACTTATATTTGCAAGTTAAGGGCATGCCTGCTTTTTGAAAAGAAATTTTGGGTGCAGTCAAACTTTTCTTCAAAGGTTTCATTAGACATGGAACAAGTTATATAAATCCCTTCCCCAGAGGTCCAGGACATTGAGACCCAGGCTGTACACAGACCAATAGAAAGGATCAAGATTTTGTTTCTGTTCTTCCTGATTTTATACTGGATTAAAATAAACTGTCTCAAGGAGCTGGCATAAAAAGTATCTGATCATACCAAGAGCTGACAGAAAATATTCTGGGATAAACTAAATGTCTATGGATCTCCAAAGAACAGAAACAAAATCTGGGATTTTCTGGTCTTTTTAATCAATTTGCATGCACCTGTCATGGGCTTCCAGGACCTAGACTAAGACTCAGAGTCTGAGGCAGCAGAACCTGCTCTGAGCCCTGGCCCAGAGACTGCTGCAGCAGAACCTGCAGAGCAGACAGTACCACCACCCGCCTCAGGGACAGAAGTGTCAACCCCAGCAGGGAGCCCTGCTCACTTTGACACAGAGAATGATCCATACCTACCTTCACCCAGCGTAGACACGAAAAGGGTCTCCTGTGTCGCTCCCAGCGAATTTATGCCAAGCACCAATTAATCAGGCACCAGTTGTGCTAACCCTGGAGCCTATAAGAACGGAGCCTTTCCCCTCTAGCCTTTGTCAGCAATCAACTGACCATTTCTCCCATGCATGCTTCTGTTTGCTGCCCTTACCTGTGTTTCTGCCTTTGACTTGTGTTTTCTTTGCCTGCCTCTGATTTATGGACATTGTTGGGATCATTATTGCTTCTTATTTGCAAAGCTGTTTCCTTCCTTCAGTAAACTGACCACTTAAGTTACTGCTGACTTTCTGACCTGTGTATGTTATCAGCTTCTCCTGGCTGTCAGCCCAGACCAAGCTCAGACAGCACCCTCAGTCTCATCTTCATATCAGGGTTTACTAGATATGAGCCATGTGTGGGCCACATAATGTGGTGGTTTGACTATTCCAGCCTGGAGCCACATCAAAACATAGGACTTGTCAGATATGTACAGAGGTTTGTATCCCAGCTGGTATGAAAGACAGGTGTCTCCTGCTTTCTGACAGTCTTTTAAATGATCCACTCTTTCAAGAGTAACCAAAACTGCTTCTCTCTTCCACTGTCTCCATCCCACCCTTCACAAACCCTCGTTCTATCCTCACGGACAGTGGGGTGGAATGATTGTTATAAGCTTCATGCAGGCATACTTCATTCAGAACTTCTCCTTCCTTAACCTGCCCATCACCCCACATCCATCTCCTGCATTCTAACCATGCATGCTGGTTTCTCATGCTCATAGCAGCCTTGCTGCTGTCCCGGCCTTCTTAAAGACTGGATTCCATATTTGGATAATTTCTGGTTTTAAACAGTGCTCAGGTTCCTAACCTCTCAAATAAGTGGGGGAGATCTGTACTGGAAGAATTGCAATCCACTACTGGGTAAAAAAAAATGCACAACAGTGTTGCTGTTAGGTTACTCTTTCTCTCACCCTGGATGTCGGGATAAGTCACCATGAAAAGGAGTCCCCATTTCAGACTGGTGGCCGTGGTCTCTGTCCCCGCAATAAATAAATCAGTAATAAAATAGGCCAAGTTATCATCAGTAAAGGTAGAAGTGGGGTCATCCTTGCTCTGTTGTTGGGAATAAAAAAAAAAGGCAAAAAATTATTGAATTTGAATTGCAGACCACACTATAAAGCTATGTGAACTTTCTTAGGTCAAGGTATCATGGTACTAAATCTCCCCCCCCCCCAAAGGATTTCTGGCTTAGGATTGTGGACTTTGGAAACAATATGAAACTGGCATTAAAAGGGTGTGTGTGGAAAGGGTGGATTATTTTGACACTCTTCTAACATTATATCAAGTAAAAAATTCAAAGTTAGAAGGCACAGTTTTTTTTCTGTGCCAGTTTCTTGGCAAAAGGTAAGAGTGTTGGCAGTTTGAGGCATCTCATACCAGTCACTGAAAGTCCTGCTAGGGAGTCCCATCCTCTCCTTCAACTTTTTCAATACATTCCAGTTAAATTAGCCCCCCAGAGAGAACAAGCCACTGGTAGGTGTGTTCATTATCTTGAGAGACGTTGGAAGGAAGTTGTCAACTTAGCAACATCTTATCTGCTGAGATTTCAGGGCCAAAATCTGAGACCGAGGAGAGGGTGTCCTTACGATGCCACAGGGCAGGCCCTTGAAAATACCAGCTGAGATTCTAGACCAGCTTCTTAGTTAACATCATTAGTTGTACGTAATTAAGTAGCTGATATAGTATACAGTGGAATCCTCCATGCATGCAACCTTAGGATCTATGAATTCCAGCAGCCATGGAGTGTTGAGTCCTATACTTAAAACGGTGGCAATGTTAACACAGATGCACTGAGGTATCTGCAAGCACCTCACCACCATTTAATAATATGGGACATAAGCTTTCTTTTCTTTTCTTTTCTTTTCTTTTCTTTTCTTTTCTTTTCTTTTCTTTTCTTTTCCTTTTCTTTTCTTTTCTTTTCTTTCCCCATTTGTGGCAGATCCTGGAACAGAACCCTGCAGATACAGAGGGTCCACTGAACTTAACTATACTTAACTAAATAATCTAACATACTTTGCTAATTAGCATCTCCTGACCTGACCATATCCCCATATCCTGCCTTACTAGGCAGCATCAACTATGAGCAATGGTGACTTCTTCTCCCATCAATAAGGACACAGTGGGCTGAAATTTCCATCCCTTCCACTGGTGATCTCCAGTATGGCAATCAGAAGCAAAATTCCTATTGCAATTTCTTCTCGCACTGGAGATTATTGGCAGGAAGGAAGTGGAAATGCCGGGCTGCTGTAACCCAACTGACAGGAGAACAGACCCTGTCATTCACAGTGGCTGCTGCCTGGTAAGTCCAGTTTGGAGGGGGAGTACAATCTCTATGTATTCCCTATATTATTGAATGTATACAGATCATGAATATGAATGAGTTATGAATGTGTAACTCTAGGTTATGCATGTGTAACTGTGGTCATGAATTTTAGCTGCTGGGTTTTCTCCCCACATTTGTTTCAGTGCATGCATGTTAAAAAGGGTAATTCACCGTAATGTCTTATTCTAATATGGGAGGAAGTGGCACGGGGATTGGCTTGGTCCAAATGTTATCCAAGGCCCCCAAATCCTCCTGGTGGTCCCGCAGATGCCGTTCTTCCTTCTTCATTCAACATAATGATTCCTTGCATGAGCAATATTTGCGTACAAAGTGAATACTTACTTTCTCCATCTGAAGTAGATAAAAATCAATGATGTCCTGTGGTTCGTGTTTGTTTTGATGTTCCCTGTGCTTCTCTATCTCCCTCATTGCAAATGAAATCACATGCTGGTATGAATGAATTACTTTTTGTTGAGGCCCTGGAAGACGGTACATCAGCCAAGGGAATAATTCATAGAGCTACATGTAAGAGGAAAGGAAAATCAAGTTGATACAGTTGTTGTTCCCTAGCCCCTGTATTTTCATTGGGGGATTTGTCACAATCATGACTAAGTAGTGATCATGAGTACAAAGCAGTTTTTCATTTGTAACTGTTTTGTATTTACAATCGCTACACAGTCATGATTGTGATGCCATTGCCACCTTCCTAATTCTCCCCCCGCAACCTGCTTTACTGGGCATCAGATGCATGAGAAGAAGGAAGTCTATTCTGCCACTGATTGGAGCAGAGTGGAATGATGTTTCCATGAGGTCCCAGGGGACTAGGCCAGGAGAGGTCACTTCAGGTAAGTATACAGAGTTAAATATAATTAACTAAGTAGCTGTTACAGAATTCCAGTCACTGCATTTTTATGTTAGTCAAAATCCTGCATCAGAGGCTAGGATGTGTAACTTTAGGATGAGAGCTTTATGTAGCTGATATGACATGTAACAATACTAGTGAATTGTGACAACATCCTGTTACGAGGGGCAATCCACAAAAAGAGAGGGCAGAAAAAAGACTCCGGAACAAAGCTCAAAGGAAGAAAGCAATGACGAAGATGACAAAAATGCTCAGGCCAAGGCAAGTGTGGCTGTGGACTATGGTGATGAGGAGATCTAGAAATGGCCTTAAAATTTCTCTTTTGGAATATAAGAGGAGCCAACTCTGCTGGAAAAAAAGGAGAATTTTTTTTTTTATCATTAGGAAAAACAAAGATTAGATTTGATTTACCTTCAAGAGATTCGTATAATGGAAAAAGACAAAAATATACTGTACCTGACAAATCCTAAATTGGGAGAGGAATTCAGTTCATGTTATGACAAAAAGAAAAGAGGTATGGTGATCTATGTAAATGCTAAATTGAAACAGGAAAGGATATTGGAAGATGTAAATGGATGTTTTCTTGGAATGGTGACAATGTCCTGCTGCGCAACGTGTCCCAGTACTCAGTGTGTCTCAGGACATTGTCACCATTCCAAGAAAATTGTCACAATTCACTAGTATTGTTACATATCATATTAGCTACATAGAGCTCTCACCCTGAAGTTACACATCCTAGCCTCTGATGCAGGATTTTGGCTACATCTCTGGGACAAAGGGTGAAGCGATCCAGCAGCATGGTCCTGATGAACAATGCATCCTGATGATCAACATGTCCCAGTCAGCAACATGTCCCAATATGTGTCCCAAGATGCCATCTGCCTGAGATGTAGCTATATCTCTGCTCGTCTCCTGAGAATATGAGCATTGTGCAACTTTAGGATATGTCTTTACAGGACTGTAAGTTAGTTTTGTGATAGCTTCTCCACTGAATCGTCAGGGTTATCAACAGTAAACCAGAATGAAGATCACACCAAAATGCTCAGAAGGATTATGTCGTATAGAATGAAACCAGGGAGGCATCCTAAAGTAGACAACATTTTAATAGTGGCTGGATTTAACTACCTTCAGTTTTGACTGGATAGATGCAGGCTCCCAAGGCAACATATCTAGATATTCTAAATGACTGTGTCCTTCAGCTGCTGGTCATTGAACTGACCAGAGGAAAGGCGACCACCATCACCCTCCTTCACAGTCTGGAGCAGCTGTAGAAGGAGCAGTGGTAAAATACAAAATGAATTTGCTATCCCATGCTTTTGTAAGATTAGGGGTGGACAAAAGGATTTATAACCAGCAACATCAAGTCCAAGAATTAAAAATTATTTAAATACATCAGGAGCAAGAACAAAGCCAGGAAAACAGCAGGATCATTGGATAACAGTGGAAATAAAAGAGTTTCTGGGGAAGCTAAGGAAATCACAGACAAGTTGAATGAATTCTTTTCATACAAATGTGGCAATCAACCCCTTTCCCACCCTCAGAATCATTACCTGTCCCAACATGCATTTTTCGTAAGGGATCACCTTAAAATGGTGACTAGAATTAATGTAAAATCACATCTGATATGCCCAAATGCAAAGATGTGGCCAATGGGGGGCCTTGGAGGTGAACATTCACCTCTGCATAGCTGCTCGCCCCTGATTAATCCTAGTATTACTTCTCTTAGTCCAATATATGTGTGTGTGCGTGCGCGCATGGGCGCCTTCAAGTTTCTTGTTGACTTACGGTGACTCTATGAATTTCATAGGGTTTTCTTAGGTAATGGACACTCAGAGGTGGTTTTGCCAGTTCCTTCCTCTGAAGTATCACCTACAGTGTCTGGCACGCATTGGTGGTCTTCGAGTATTAACTAGGGCTGATCCTGCTTAGCCTCCAGGATCAGACAGAATCTGGTGCCTTTAGGGTATTTGGCCTAACACACTGATTGCTACAATCCCTTTTTTTAGTATACTGATAGAAGTCATCGAGACTTGGGAGGCATGTGCAACCTGGTAGGAAAGGAAAGACAACTTACAAGGGCAGTGAAGGAAGTTCCATACTTTGATATATAATCCACAGTTTCGATCTTTTTTTTGAACTCTTCATCTTCAGCAGAATACCGGTATCCAAAAGTCACAGCACATATTACATTGGAGACTGCATTAGTGACTGGTAGTGAAGGATCACAAGGCTGCCCTGCAAGTGAAATTATTAACACTCATATTAATATTAACTGGCTAGTTAATGCTATGGCTGAGATTTCATGATGGTCCTAGGGAGACAGCTGGGACTGAGTAGAATTTATATCTACCATATAAAAGTCAAAGTTTGTGAGTTTGTGAGTTTGTCTGTGTCAGGCAGGCAAAGACCTCATATGACTGGCTGTGTGAAGCGAGAAGACCTCATATGATTGGCTGATTATGAAGATTCTATGGAATCCTTGGGTTGGCAGTTTAGGGAGGGGCCTTTACAATTTTCAGCCAGAAAGCTCTTGAGCCTCAGTCTGGTTGCTATCGAGTTGAGGCCTAGCAGCAAGAAGGAGGAAGACAACGTATTCCTCAGGAAACCAACCTCTATATATTAATAACTCTGAATACAGATTGGATTGGGGAATATGGGGAAAAGTTACACATACTGGACAACACAGTTTGGGGAATTAGAGAC
Organism: Cyclura pinguis; assembly: GCA_030412105.1. Lineage (NCBI taxonomy): Eukaryota > Metazoa > Chordata > Lepidosauria > Squamata > Iguanidae > Cyclura > Cyclura pinguis. Next base: position 7,827,669 of record CM059601.1, read on the forward strand.
ACAGGATCTCAAATCTGTGTATTTCAACCACATCTAAATCCTAAGGTAAGGTAATTCCTAAGGGATTTCTGACAAGTATTACCTATGAGAAAATAAAATTCTGGACAACACCAGGTAAATACACTAGTTTATAATAATAAAAAAAACAAGAAAAAATTATACAGCATTAAATTCCAGAACTCCAGATTGTGCATTTCATTAATGTACATTTTAGCCAGAGAGTACGCATTAAGATTTCAGCAGACTGGGACATAAACTATTACCATAGCCTAGGATCACATACCTTTTGTATCTGCAAAGGTCTCCACAAGATGCTTGGCCTCCACTTCTATTTGGTTCTCCATGATTTGCCTCCCCACTCCCATCTTCCGCATAGTAATTACACCAAATCGCCTGTGTTGCTTCCAGATGTTGCCACTTGAAAACACAATGCCTGGTGCTGAAAAAAAGCAACAGAAAATGATTGTACAACAGATTCACTCAGAACTGAATGATGCAGAATTTCTCCATATGCTCTCATGGTAGGTTTCTGATACTGGATGTTTGCATGCTTCGTAAAAACCTACCGCCACCACCACAATGCCTTCAAAGTGGAGCTTGTTGCATGAAGCACCCAGCCAGCACTGTGCCTTTAGGCTGGGCTCAGCAATTGGCCGAGGAAATCTCACAATGGCCATGAAGACACAGCCATTGTAATACTTTAGTACAAGTTTTGGGCTCAAGATCTCATGCAAAGTCTGGTGAGATCCCACAATCGTACTTTCTTGAAGTCCTGTGAGACCCCAGATCTCAAGTACATTCTTGAATTCTTGCAAGCCTCCAGAACTCTTGTGAAGTCCTGCAAGACCCAAAATCCATCTGTCTGTCTGTCTGTCTGTCTGTCTGTCTGTCTGTCTGTCTGTCTGTCTGTCTATCTATCATGGTACCCCACTTTTCAACAAGTCATTTTTCAACATTCCACTCTTTCAACCATTGTGAATTATAAATATGTACCATTCTTTCTATGCCATGCCTGCTCTGCTTTCATCGGCTCTTTTCTTGTCTGCATCCCATAGGGAACTTGAAGAAATTATGGAGACTCACTTGTAACCCTGTGCATGGCCCAACGTGAGCTGAGAGGGAACAACATGCCAAGTTGACTGAGAGATTTTGCAAATGGTGCACATGCACAGTGCCCAAGTGAGACTCTGTAATTCCTTTATGTTCCCTACAGGAGGAAGACTAGGGACCTTTCTGTGCTACACTGTTTTAAGCCCTTTTCGCATGGCATTTCCGATGCGAAAGGGCCCCTTGAGCATCGCACACATGTGAGGAGCAGTCCACACAACGCACTCACATTTGTGTGATGCTCATGGGCCTGATGCGGACCGTGTACACATTTTCTCATTTTTGGCTTGAAGTCGAAAATGCTGCATGGTTGCACATTGCTCTGGGGCCCCGCGCACACTTACCTTGTGTGCAGAGCCTCGGAAGCCGGGTCGGTCATGCTTCCTGTCCAGTGTAGGCTGGGAAGTCCCCCAGACCGCACTGTGAAAGGAAGAGGTGGGGCTCTTGCACGAGCAGGAAGCTTGTGCTGAGCCGAAGGACCCTGGATGTGAGAGCCTCTCTCTGGAGGCTGTTCGCGTGAGCCCCGCACCCCAGCAGTGTGAAAAGGTAAGGTGCGAAAATGGCGATAGTGTAATTATTCCACTTTCAACATCCTATGGAATCCTGGGGTTTGCAGTTTAGGAAGGGGCATTTAGAATTCTCATCCAGAGAGCTCTTGGGTCTCAGTAAACTACAATCTTCAGAATTCCACAAGATGTTGAAAGTGGAATGATAGAACCATAACAGGCCCTAGGTTCTGCTTTTCAACCAATTCCATTTTCTCATAGTGCTTGGGTGCTTAGCCCCACAGATGACCCCAGGAATGCCTGTATCTGCCTGTCAACCTCCTGGCTGACCATTTTTGGCCAGATCTTCAGCATGTGCCACCCTCCCTCCCTTTATACCATCATGCCTCCCATGTGACTTCCTGAAGCTTAGCCTGGTTGCTGTTGAAGGCCAGGAAGAATTTTTCCCCCCACATTATTGTAACAGTTATTTATTTATTTATTGGCCCTCTCTGGAGTTTCACCTGCTTTATGTGGCTTTTCCCTCCCTGGCCTGGGCTCCATTCTCTGTGTAGTTGCTGCATTGTCATTGCACTTCTCATGCATAAGTCACTACTGTTACCGTGCCTGCACCCCCAGTCTGCGAGATAGCAAGACTGGAGAGAGACATCATTTTTATATAAATTAGACATAGTTATGGCTGGAAATCCATAACTGGATGCATGCTGGCCAGAAAAAAGGTTGAACACAGGTCGAGGTGCTAAGACATGACTAAGGCCGTAAAATTTGAAGACTGGAGACTGAGATGAAAGCCCTGGCATCAAAGAGCACAAGCTAATCTCTGTTTTTTACCTATCACATATAGAAGGAGCCCTGGTGGCACAGTGGTTAAATGCTGGTACTGCAGCTACAACATTGTGAGTCCAATCCTGCCAGGCTCCAGGTTGACTCAGCCTTCCATCCTTCCGTAGATTAGTAAAATGAATTCCCAGCTTGTTGGGAGCAATTAGCTAACACACTGTAAACTGCTTAGACAGCACTTAACTGGTAAGCAGTATAGAAATATACATGCTATTACTACTGATATATTGCTATATGCCCAGAGACAACCAGAGATCATTCTTTTGATCAGAGACTGTTCTTTTGGTTCTCACCCAAGTACCTCTCTGCCATCTCCTCCCTCTTCCCCTGCCAATTCAAACTTCAAGAGGCTATCACAATTCCTATAATTCTGTTAATTTGGTGTCTAAGCAATCTCCTGTCAATCAGTCCTGTGAGAAGCTTTGCCAGAATACCACTCCAAAGTGTGGAAAGTGTATTTAAGCCCTGACTGTTTTGCAGTCCCTTGCAATCCCTTGGAAGCAGGCTGCTACTCTGTCAGCTCATTTTCGACTCCTAGACCACCCTCAAGCCCTTCAGATTTGAGCCTTCACGGTGCTGGTCCCCTTCTCAGAACTGGTATATTTACCCACTTCTCCCTAAAAATCTCTCTATCTAAACTTTCCTCACTTTTTCCTTTAATTAGCCTTCCTTCCTTCCTTCCTTTCTTCCTTCCTTCCTCTCTTTCTGTTTTAACTATAAAAACACATAACATTTCTTCAAGCCCTCACAGACCCCCTGTGGCTTGCTGGCGCCAGGACTGTGTCACTGGGCTGAGTGAAATTTGGACATGGTGTAACTTGGCTCCACCCCTTCTCTGCCCCCTTTTTGGCTCTTCAGATGGCTGATAGATAGTCCGGGTGCTGGCTGATCTCTCAGCTAGTCAGTCTCAGGGATCACTCAGCAAAGGTTGTGCTGGCATAATAGAAGTTCGGTTAGTCTAAGGTTAAATAGTAGTAGTATGCCCTGAAGTTGTTGCCAACTTATGGCAACCCTAAGGCGAACCTATCAGTTTTCTGGGGCTGAGACTGTGTGACACACTCAAGGCCACCCAGTAGGTTTCCATGGCTGAGCGGAGAATCAAATCCTGATCTCTATGGTGGTAGGCTGCTGCTCAAACCACTACACTGGCTCTCTATTGTTACTTGGCTGCCTATTATTATCCCAGAACTAATACACTGACACCAATAAACACATCTGTTGTTTCTATGGCCATTTCCTTACTAGACTGTTATAGTGCTATTATTCCACTTTCAACATCCTATGGAATCCTGGGGTTTGCAGTTTAGGGAGGGGCCGGTCAGCCCCTCCCTAAACTGCAAACCCCAGGATTCCATAGGATGTTGAAAGTGGAATAATAGCGCTATAACAATCTCATGCAGAAATGGCCTATGACAGAGTCAACAGAGATCAAGTGAAAGGAAGAAGAATATTTGCACCGATACAAAATAATCCTAATGCGTAGCTAATGTAATATTGCTAAAGTGCTTTAGAACTTTGATTATAATACCTGAATCACAACAAAGAAGACTCAGTGGAAATTGGTGAAAATCAGTTCCTGAAATGTTGCATGAATGTCACATGTGATCATTGGGAGGGAAGGAGGAAGAACACAAGGGAGGGGGCAGAATATTTCAAGGAAGAGTTTGGCCATAAGCCTGTGTATACGTAGGTAAAATCAAAAGAAATGGAACTAGAAACTCTCAAAATGTTCAGAAATCTTTTCCTTCTGGATAAGCCTGGAGTTTCAGCTGATTATTTTCTTCCTAATAATAATAATAATAATAATAATAATAATAATAATAATAATAATAATAATGTTGTTATTTAGATCCCAGCTTTCCTTCTCTCAACAGTGGGACTCAAGGCAGCTAACAAGACTAAAACAGAATGAATTAAACATCTGTGCAAGTATAAATATAAAATTTAAAAGAGAATCAAACCATTTATCAGATTAAAACAATTACATGTTAAAAATATTACTGAAAATATTAACTATATTAAAATACATTAAAACTTTACCACTTTTAAAACTTAGCTGCACAGCACTACAAGGCCGCATCCAGACAATTTGTAACAGTCTGACAGCACAAAAATGTTTTGACTGCCAATGGAAGGAGACAGAGGCCATTTCCGCACTAGACTGTTATAGTGCTTGTGTATTTTGCAATGCAATTTGTTTTTGCAACACTTTAATCTTTTCCTCAATCTTATTATCCTGCGAGGAACTTTTCAATTTATTCTCTAGCTGTCATTTCATTTAATATCTTTTATTCTTTAAATCTTTTTTCCTTTTTCAGTTTTATCTCTTGTTGTATTAGGAAACCTCTCATAACTGCCTTACCCGCCTCCCAAACTGTTCCTATATGGACCCCTTTATTTAAATTTTCTACAAAATACCTCTCCAGAATTTCCTTACCTTTTTCATTTAAAATTCATTTAATTTCCAACTAAACTCTTTCTTCCTGTCCTCCAAAGTTAATATTAGAGAACTATGGTCTGATATCCCTCTGGGCAATGTTTCCATCTTTTTTACACATTTACTTATTGTTTTAGTGGTCCAAATCATATCTATTCTTGACCATGATTTAAAAACTTCAGAAAAATATGTATATTCTTTTTGTGGTCCATATAGGTTTCGCCATACATCTACCAACATTAAATCTTCTGCCATTTCCATGACATTTTTTGGTAGTTTCCCTTTATTTTTAATTTGCCTTTTTACTTTAGATCTATCTATTTCTGGCTGTACGACCCCATTCCAATCTCCCATTATTACTATGTCTTTATGTTCTGTATTTCTAATTTTTTCCCATAATGTGCCATAAAATTTTTCTTTATTATCCAGGGGGCCATATATTCCTATTAATAATATTTTTGTATTTAATATTTTTAATTCTACCCCTATATATCTTCCTTGTTTGTCATTTAAAATTTCTATAGCTTCATACTTTGGATTCACATATATTGCCACACCTCTTTTTTTCTTTTCTATACCAGATGTAAATACCTTTCCTAATTTGGAATTTTCCAAAAATTTTTTCCCTGTCTTTATTATATGTGTCTCTTGAATGCAATATATATCACATTTTTGTTTTTCTAGAAAATGAAAAATTCTTTTCTTTTTGATTACTGAATTTTTTCCCCTTATATTCCAAGATAGAATTTTTATCCTCATTCCAAATTCTCAACTTTTTCCCTTTTTTTTTTTTACAATTTCTTTATGCAGTCTTTTCTTCCAATAAGATATCTTCTCCTGTCTCTTCTAATTCCTGTTCTGTCTCCTCTTGTTCTTGCTCGTGTTCTTCTGATTCCTGTTCTTCTTGTATATCCACTTGTTCTTGTTCTTTCACTTGTTCTTGTACTTCTTTCTTTTTCTTCTTATATTGCTTTCCGTTTTCTTTTTTTGATTTTTTGGTTGTCCTTTCTTCTTTTCCTTCTTCTCTCCTCTCTTCTATCTTATGTTCTTTTTCTTGTCTCTTCCTATTTTCATCTTTAAGTCTTTTCAAAAAATCTTTTGCCCTAGTTGTCGTATTTATTACATATCTTCTTTGATTAAATGTCAGTATTACTCCCTCCAATTTCACCCATCTATATGATATTTCCCTTTTCTTGAGTTCTTGTATTAGGAAGGAATAATCTTTTCTTTTCTTTAATACTTGGGATGGCACGTCTTTAAAAATCTTCAACTCCATTCCGTCAATGATCAACTTATTCGTATAGCTTTGGTGGATAATCATCTCTTTCACTCTCTCCAGAACAAAATAAACCACTATATCTCTTGGGACTTTCCTTTTCCGCGCGATTAATGAATTGATCCGAAAGATCCGATCTATTTCAAAATCCATCCGTTCTGACGGCCAATCCAAAAATCTTGCCAGTGCTGAAATTACTCTACTGTAAAGATCCTCCTCCTCCAATTCTTCTAATCCTCTTATTTTTATACATTTTTCTCTATATTTCCATTCAGAGAGTGTGCTTTTTGTTTCTGTTTGTTCCACCATTCCTTCTAGTTCTCCTGTTCTTTTTTCCAAATTTCTTGTTTTTTCCTGAACTTCTTCCACTGTCCTATTCATGTCTTTCACATCCTTTGTTACATTTTCTAACCTCTGTGCAAATTGTTCCATCTCTTTTTTCTTTTCTCTTACTTCTTTCTTCACTTCCACAGAAAGATCTTTCATTTCCTCACACATATCTGTCCGTATCTTCCTGACTTCTTCCAGTAACATCTGGTATGGATCCACTTCTCCCGAACTTCTTCTCAACATCTGAATTTGAGTTTGGACCAATTTTCTTCTTCCGGCTGCCATCTTTTCACTTCTCCTCTTCTTCCTCTTCCACTTGATTCTCTTCACCAATAAATATCTTTTGTATTTAATGAATTATGTATTATTTGAAGATACTCTTTATTGTACCTTAATTTATATTTTTAAATCAACTCCTTTCGCTTAAAATTTACTTAATTCAAATATTAATTCCGATCCTACTTCTACCTAAGTCCTAAGTATTTCTCCCAGAATTTTTAAAATTATTAATTGTTAAATGTTACTTCTATATTTCCTTCTTAAATTATATCTTTCTTAAATTGTATTTAAGGTGTTACTATTTTACCTCAAACTAAACAATCTGTTGTCATTTTATTTTATTTTTATTTATTTTATTTTATTTTTATTGTATTTTTATTTTTTTATATTTCAATTTCAATTTTATATTTTATATCAATCTACCTCTACAATAATTTTCTACCTTATTTATTTCCTAGTCCCTAAGGACTTTAATCCTTCTAATCCTACTTTGTTATCTATAAACAGTCTTAATACTTACCTTAGTACCTAACTAAGTATTAAATTTCAAATAATAAATATTACAATTCACTTATTTATTAATTTACTATATTTCCTAATGTAATTGTATCTTGCGGCCACTAGATCACACTATTTGACAACCTTCCTTCTTTCCTTCTCTACAATTTGACCCTATATGGTTAACTTGTATGTTTTAGTTACCAAATAACCTTGGAGAGAAAAAAAAACAGTGTGAAACAGCCAAGGTCTTGCACTAGCTGTTATCTTACAACCTTGAAAGTTGTCTTCTCTTTGCCACCTGGCGGCGCTTAGTTTCTCCTCTTATTTTAACCAAACTTTTTATTTAAAGATTCCACCAATCTAAATAGTATATTACTATCTGTACTTTTCTGCTTTTAGATTACTGAGAAAAAAAACACTTCAATGGACCAACCTTCAGTTACCAAAATATATGTTTCCAAAAAGCCAACAATAAATTTATAACTTTATCCCCCAATCTTTCCCCCTCAAGTCTATATTAATTAATGTTGCAACTTTTCAACCTTTATCAGACCTTACCAAATTAATCTCTCCCCTTACTTTACCAGACTCCTTTTATTCTCCCTTTATTCTCCCCCCAGTCGTTTTCTTCCTTTCCCCTTTCTCCGAATCTTCCTCCCGGGGTTTCTTCTACTGTTTCTGTCCCTCGATGTCAGCTCCGTCTCACACTCTTGCTCTCGCCTTCTTTCAATCTTCCCCACGCGAACCTTCACTATACTTCAATCCAGACCAACATTTCTTTCTATCTCAGTCCGATACTCTCAATTGTCTGTTGAAACTTTGTCTCTCTTTCAAGTTCTGCTATCCTTCTCCTCCTTTTCTACTTGCGTCCTCTTTCTGTTTTTTCTGTACTCGCACCCCAAACAATCTTAATTTTTTTCCACCTTCCTCAGTCCAATCCAACTTTTCTGTGTTTTATCCTTCAACAGAACAAGATATTCTTTAAATGTCTCTAACTCTCAGTCTTATTCCTCCATCTTATGTCTTTGTCCGTCTATCCGTCTTTACTTTCTCCGTCTCCGTCTCCGTCTTTCAATTACCGCTTCCCGCTTTCGGTTTATTTTCCTTTTCCTCTTCCCTCTGACTCCCAACAATCTTCCCGCAACGTCTCCACAAACACAATCTCACAGCACTGTTCTTAATCCTTCAAATACCTCTAATCAACAATATATTTTCCTCAAAAATTGTTTGTTTATTTTATTCAAACCCCGTCTCCATTGTCGCTTCTCTGTGAGCCACTTTTTATCTAGTTATCCACTTATCAGTTCGTACCTCCATTGTCTAGTATTATCTAGTATTTACACAGTCCCAGGTGCTTTCTCTACGTTTAATATATATAAGTCTTATTTCCTAAATTACTTAAATTTCTATGTCTTATATTTTATTAGTCTTCAGTGTTTCATCATTGTTATCTCAGTCTATAGCAAAAAAACTTTCTTCTCCCTTTCCTCCGTCCTCCCAATCTTTTAAGGCTTGCCGCTTTAGCTGTGTTCTAGATTTTTTCCATTTTTTTTTAAACACTTTTCTCCCCTCATCCAATACTCTCACTTTTCTTTATAAGGTGTACTCAATGCGATGGGTCTTCCTTTTGTTCCTGAGTTTCTGTTTAATTTCACTTACTTGTCAAAACATCCTTTACATGTTAGAAGTTTGCAGCGTAGCCATCCCCGCTCTCCGGTAGTGCATCAGACATGGTGACTCTCCGACCTTCGGCTCCGTTGTTCGTCTCCCTTTTCTTATAGATTTACCAGGAAACTATCTGCCTTCTTCGGTCCCTGTAGAGCCCCTCCAAATCCCCTCACCCAAGGGGATAAGTTGCCCCGTTTCTTGTCTCTCAAAACGGGCATACAACCTCATGCTCCGATCGTCCATCTCGCAGCTGTGCGAGTAGACAACCGGTTGCTACGCCATCTTGCTCCCTCTCCTCCAGATGATCTTAAAGTTCTACTGGACTCAAAAAGGGAAATACGGTCCTTCAAATAATCAGAATCCGGAGCCTAAACCATATAGGGCTTTCTAGACCAAAACCAGCACTTTGAATTGTGCCTAGAATTCAAAACCCAGAAACAAACCAGAAGCCAGCGGAGCTTGTGCAACAAGGGAGTTGTGTGCTCCCTGTAGCCAGCCCTAGTTAACAACCTGGCTGCAGCTCTTTGAGCCAACTGCAGTTTCGGAGCACTTTTCAAAGGCTGTCCCATGTAGAGCATAGAATTTTGCTTTGCTTGTGGAGGACCTGCATGTTTGATAACATAATGATAGCCAAATAACGTTGCCTCTGCAAGCGGAAGTTTCTACTTCAAACAAAAATCCAGAATGCGTTACCTCTCTTGTGGAATTTTTAATGCCTCCTCTTTCCCGAAGCACAGTGTTAGGGGAATGGGCCCTTGCTCAAGGGAATGGGTGCAAGAGTCTATAAAGTTGCTGACACACCCATGCATAAACAACAGTGGCTCAAGAGGTGGGTGTGTGGGGAGAAAAGTAGCCTCAGAATGCACAACTGATGAAGCAAGGAACAGTTAAGAACAGGCCTTTCCTGTTGAGAAACATCAAAAGGCAAAAGAAGAATTCCATATTATAACTGATTTCAAGATAAGAAACAAGATCAGCCTGTTACTGACAATTTGGTTCCAATTAAACGTGTGGAAACAGTAAGCAATTGACACACTTATGATTCACAGTTAACACGTGGGCAAAAACTAACAAAATGAATTCCAACAGGGAGGAGTGTAAGGTATTAGACTTAAGCCATTTCTGCACTATACTGTTACAGTGTTATTATTCCACTTTCAACCTCCTGTGGAATTCTGGGGTTTGTAGTTTCCTGAGGCCAAAGAGCTCTCTGGCTGGGAATTCTAAACACCCCTCCCTAAACTGCAAACCCCACGATACTACAGGAGGCTGAAAATGGAATAATAGTACTATAACAGTGTGGGGCAGAAAAGGCTTTAGACAGAAAAAAAGAAATGCACAAGTACAGGATGGGTGACACCTGCCTTGACCACAGTACATGTGAAAAGGATCAAGGAGTCTTAGTACACCACAAGTTGAATATGAGTCAACAGCGTGATTTGGCAGCTTAAAAGGCCAATGTGATTCTGTACTGCATCAATAGGAGAATAGTGCCTAGGTTGAGGTTAGTAATAGTACTACTCTATTCTGCATTGGTCAGATCTCACGTAGAGTTTTGTGTCCAATTCTGGGTATCATAATTTAAGAAGGATATTGATAAGCTGGAACATGTCCAGAGGAGAGTTACCAAAATTGTAAAGGGTCTGGAAACCATGGCCTATGAGGAGCAGCTTAAGGAACTGAGTATGGTCCTTTTCGCACAGCATTTGTCATGTGAAAGGGCCTCTGGAGCGTTGCACGATTGCGAGGAGCGTTTCAAATGACAGGATCAGCACTATATCATTTTTAGGTTTTAGCCGAAAATAGTGCGCGATCGCACATTGCTCCAGGGTCCCACCCACACTTACTGTGCATGTGGAGCTCCAGAGCTGCAGCCCTTGCGCTTCCTCCCCCAGCGCAGCCTGGGAAAATACCCGGCTGCGCTGCGGAAGGAAGAGGTGGAGCCCTCATGTTGCCGGCTGGCCGGCAGGCTGCTGCTGCAGAGCAGGAGCAGCGGGGACGCGAGAGCCTCAAGGAAGAGGCTGCTCGCGTGATCCCCGTACGACCACGCCAGACGGAGGTAAGGTGCAAAAAGGGCCTATGTTTAGCCTGGAGAAGAGAAGGTTAAGACATAGCCTGATAGCCATGTTTAAATATTTGAAAGGTAGTAATATGGAAGATGGGGCAAACCCATTTTATGTTTTTCTAGAGACAGGACATGGAACAATAGCTTCAAATGACAGAAAAGATTCCACCTAAACATTAAGAAGAACTTCCTGATGGTAAGAGCTATTTGACAATGGAATACACTGCCTCAGAGTGCAGCGGAGACTCTTTAGGGTTTTTAAAATAGAAGCTGGATGGCCATCTGTCAAAGGGAATGCTGTGATGGTGTCTTCTGCAGGGCAGAATGGGACTGGACTAGACAGTGCTTTCAATTCCTTCCAGCTTTATGATACTACTGATTCTAATCTTAAAGTGTTTCACAGGAGGAAGACGAAAAAATAGATCAAAACTAAGAGAACCAAGGAAAAACAAGAAAAATGCAGCACTACCAGTTAGAAAAGAATCTTTAGGAAGACAAGTGGCAGTTTTTTTGGCATTTCATGCAGTCTATAAAAAGGAAAAGTGTTACAGCCCACGAGTGGGGACATCCTTTATAATAAGGAACATTTGCCAGTGATGCAGCAGCTAAAAAAGCCAATGTAATTCTAGGCTGCATCAGAAGGAGTATAGAGTCTAGGTCAAGGGAAGGCATAGTAACACTCTATTCTGCTTTGGTCAGACCCCACCTGCAATCCTGTGCCCAAATCTAGACACCACAGTTCAGGAAGGATATTGACAAGCTACCGATATGATAGAAGGCACGGAAACCATACCCTATGAGGCGAGGCTTAGGGAGCTGGGTATGTTTAATCTGGAGAAGAGAAGGTTAAGAAGTGACCTGATAACCATGTTTAAACATTCAAAACAATGTGACATGGAAGATATGATGCACTCGTTTTCTGCTCCCCTAGAGACTATGGAGCAACGGCTTCAAACTACAGGAAAAGAGATTCCACCTAAACATTTGGAAGAACTCTCTGATAGCAAGAGTGTTTGACAGTGGAATACACTGCTTTAAAGTGTGGTGAAGTCTCCTTTTTTGGAAGTTTTTATTCAGATGCTCGATGGCCATCTGCCAGGGAGTGCTTTGATGCTGTATCCCTACATGGCAGTGGGCAGGACTCAATGGCCCTTGTGGTCTCTTCCAGATCCATGACATTGTGATTCTCTGATTCTAAGGGACAAGCTTTCCAACCCTCAAAGAAGGGACATACCTTAAAGTAAGAGACACCTGGCAAAGCTAGTAGGATCCCACATAAAGCAGAATGCGGTTGTCTCGATGCATAAAGGCCTACCAGGCAAAACCCAGTTTAACGGTTTTCTTCCCAAAGTTTACTACCTGAGAAAATGCTAAATAACTGACACATGGCAGTTCTTTCAACTTGATTTTCTTCTAGAAAAGGAGGGGGCGGGGAACCAGATAAATCTTTTTCTCTCCCCAACAACTTTGTAACTTACCAGCAGGTTTTTTCAGTGCAGTTTCGACAAAAGCAAATAGCGGCCGGCTACTGAAGTCATCCGGACGATCAATCATTGCTTCTTTCACTGCTTGAAATCCAGACAGTACTACCATTGGTCTTGGCCCCAACCATAGAGTATAAATGCTTCCGTATTGCTTAGCAAGCTGCCATTGAGACAAAAGGACAGAAGATCAACGTTAGACTCAAACCAAGCACATTGTTTAGTTTTTAAAAATTGTTCAACAGTAATAAGTCATCCAACAGAATATGCAAAGAGTGTTATTTGCTGGCATCATTAAAGATGCAGAGGCCCATTCACACTATAGAATTAGAGCACTATTATCCCACTTTAACTGATTTAACTGCTGTGGTTCTATCCTGTGGAATCCTGGGACTGGTAGTCTAGTGAGGCACTGGAGCACTCTGGCTGAGAATTCTAAATACCCCTCCCTAAAGTGGGTGACCTGGGGTGTGTCACACACTCTCAGCCACAACCTCCAATAGGTTCACATTAGGGTTGCCATAAGTCAGATGTGACTTGAAGGCACACAACAAGAACACACTGCCAGTCACAAGATTCCATAAGCAGTCAATGTGAAACAATAATGCTATAATTCTGTAGTGTGCATGGGCCCCAGATACATCTATCAATAAAAACTCACATATTGATTTCATTAGGTTGAAAAGTTTTCCAACTACACACACAACAGAATTTGAATTGATCAGAATGGGCTTCTTTATTTCATCTCTACAGCACTTTCACCATTAAAGATATGCTCTTATAGATCGGAGGACATTAGGAGAATACTATGAACTATAATAAGGAGGATCTATAGGTGAACAGGACATTGATCAAACCAGTGCCATCATTACATGAACAAATGACAAGTATAGTAGTTAACCCAGCTTTCAGATCCAGAACAATGTCTACATCTTTGGTTGCTCCCTTTCTGATGTATGTTTGTTTGTATATTGAACAACATGGTACCAGATGCTCCAAAATTAATCATTTTTGCTTGTCTTTTGAATGTGCTAGTCATACATGTTAACATTTCCATCAGTATTGCCTCCAAAAATTTTAAATCCGTTCATGTGATTTACTTAACACTAGTCCCATTTCACTATCTTCTCATGGTTTTACACTAATCCTTTCTTCCCTTATCTTCATTGTTTTTCTTCTCTTTCTCTCTAACTGATTAGATTCCTACAGTCTGTGTCCTTGTTATTCCTCAGTGTCTCTTTGTGAGAGAGAAAGAACTAAGCTTTCTGTCTATATGAATACATGGTTGTTGTAAATCCAAAAGTGCCACTTCTGAATCTCTGTGTATTTAGGTAGTAAAACTTTTTCTTTCATCTTCCCATTCCAATTGCTCCTATTTGCTTTTGGCAGGTGCAGTATCAGTTATTACACAGAAGGCAGAGCATTTTCAGGTCTATTCTGTGAGAGTAGATCCCAGGACTACTACCTGCCTTCACTATAGGCAGAAAATGCGCAGAAACAAATTGTCAGTGAATTAGAGCAGCAGCAGTAGCACATTTTGGCACTTTAAGAGGAAGTTTAAAGCCATTTTGTTCAGAAGCAGAAAATTCCAAGCACCCAAGCAGCAGGGGCAAGATCTATAAAGCAGAAGGAAGGAATGGTGGGTATTCTGGAAGTAGCAGTTCTCAGGCTGTCCTCCAGCCCACAAGAGGTCCAGACAGGAAATTCTGGGAGAGAGGAGTCAGGGAAACTATCCTCTATCTCTTTTTGAGGGCAGAAGGTGAAGAATGAACTTTCTGCCAGCATGAACATACTATTACTGTAAAATCCAAGACCAAAGATGAAGACCTGCTGATTTTTGTGACTCCAAAGGCATCATTTTTGTTTCTCTTGCATGATGATTTTTAAAAATCATCTTTATCTGATAAAGAAGCCAGTAATGTTTGAAAACTACTGTAATATTCAATGCTTACTGCATATTGTGGTATTGCAGTTACCATAACAGTATGTCCATGGAGGCAGAAAGCTCCCTCCTCAACTCCTGCCCCCCAAAAGTGATAGATTCCACATGGGTGGATGCTAGTGTGTGGGTCTCTGTCACTTGGGAATGTGATGAACAGGCCACCCACAAGCAGGAAGTATCTCCTGCTGCTTGAAACCCAAAATCCAATAAGGAGACCCCTCGGATGTTCTGCTGGGGCTGCCAGCTTCTCAAATGCCTGCTTCCTGCATTCAGATTCCATGCAAATTGCCCTAAAGTTATGGCAAATAAAAAATATTAGCAAAGTAAAATGCCATATTCACTGTGAGGGTGGGTGGAATGCCATTCATAAACAGATTGAGACTATGGTTGTGGCTTAAATGCCCAAGTGTTTGAGCTAAATGAATATGTCCCAAAGCTTACCACAGGTTCCATCTACCAGCCAATATCTTTGAATCTATGGCTGACAGCTCCCACCACTACTCAGAGCCTGTATCAGGATGGGTAGGTCTTTGGGATGGAGAAGCTACCCACTGCCATGAAAAAAAACTAAGTAGGGGTAGAAGATGAAAGAGGATAAGAGAGAGAAACAGTGGAAAGGGTGAAGGATGTATAACCCCATCCAGCACAGACAAAGTCCCTATTCTCTGATCTGTCCTTTAACTGACCAGGAGCCCCTCTGTCTTGTCTGGATTCTGCTTCAATTTGTTAGCCCTCATCCAGTCCATTACTGACCATAGGCACTGGTTCAGTGCCAAGACATCTTCTTTGGAATCAGATGGAAAGGAGAGGTAAAGTTGGGTGTCATCAGCATATTAGTGACATTAAACCCCCGAACTCTGGTTGACCTCCCTCAGTGGTTTCCTGTAGATATTGAACAGTATGGAGGACAAAGTGAACCCTGAAAGACCCCACAGGCCAAAGGACAGGGAGTCAAACAGGAGCCCCTAGCACCACCTTCTGAGTTCATCCCTCCAGAAATGACCAGAACTACTGCATAACAATGCCCCCAAGTCCCATCCCAGAAAGTCAGCCTAGAAGGATACCATGGTCAATGGTACTGAAAGCCACTGAGAGGTGCAGCAGAACCAACAGGCACACACTCCCCTTGTCTAGTTCCCAGCATAGGTCATCCACCAAGGCGACCAAAGCTGTCTCTGTCCCATAACCAATCCTGAAGCCAGATTGAAATAGATCTAGATAATCATTTCATCCAGAAACCCTTGGAGCTGGGAAGCCACCACATGCTCTAGAACCTTGCCTAAAAAAGGGATATTGGAGACTGGCCAAAAATTATTCAGGATGGTGGGAGTCAGTAAGGGCTTTTTTAGTAGTGGCCTCACCACAGCCTCTTTTAGACATACTAGGAACTTTCCTTGCTGCAGTGAGGCATTCACCACTTCCTTTACCCATTCAGCCAATCCCCCTCTAGCTGCTTTCAGAAGCCAGGAGGGGCAAGGGTCCAATATACATGTGGTGGCTTTCACATCTCCAAGGATCCTGTCCACATCCTCAGACTGCACAAATTAAAACAAATCCAATAACACAGGACAAGTAGGTGCCAAGATTACATCAACTGGACCAGTCCCAACTACAGCATCCAAGTCAGAACAAATCTGAGTGATTTTGTCTGCAAATTCATCACAGTGGACTGTAGAGTGGTCTTGATTTCCTACTTGTGAGCCAGAATGTAAAAGGCCCTTGACCACTTGAGATAGCTTCTCTGGACAACTGCCATGGCATAGGCCTTCCAATGGGCTCTAGCCTGTGTTCAGTCAGACTCATTCCAAGTCTTCTGCCAATGCCACTCTAGTCTCCATCCTATTTGTTTCATCACCATCAGCTCCCCGGTAAACCACGGTGCTCGTTTGGCTCCACTTTGTGGGAGAGGACACTTAGGTGCACTTTGTTACCCTGTGAACTGGGGGTCCCGGGAGGGACACCAAAACGTGCTCAACAACTTGTAACTACTACCCTGGTCATGTTTCTATTCCAGAGATCAACCAGAGCTTCAACAGGATCACCTATCAAGGCAACAGGAAACTTCCCAAGAGCCATCAGGAATCCATCCAGATCCATAACCTTCCAGGGATTGACCATCTTAATCAGCCCCCGCCCCACCCCTGCACAGGCTCCAAGTCCCAGCGAGTCTAAACCCCAAGAGGTAGTGATTAGTCCATGACAACAGAACTATAGAAAGTTCCTCCACACCTAAATTGCCATGATCTTGCCCAGGATAGAAAACCAGGTCCACAGTGTGTCCTGCAGCATGGGTGGCACCAGATATTACTTAGGACAGGCTCAAGGGTATCCGTCATACTCCTGACAAATTAGTCTCCACGTGGATGTTGAAGTCCGCCAGCACAACAACGTAGGGGGACTCCGGCATCACTGCCGAGATGAGCTCAGCCAGCTCAGGAAGGGAGACTGTTGAGCAGCACGGTGGACAGTACACCAACAGAATCCCTACTCTATCCCATCCACCCACCTTCAAAAACACACACTCAAACACACACAAAAACACAGCAGACTGTGGGAGAGGGAACCTGGTGATGGACATGGAATCCCAACAGACCACTGCAACTCCACCTCCTTGCCTGCTGCTGTACAGAGAACTCAGGTGGACAAAGCTGGGAGATATTTACACACACACACCCAACTTCGTGCAGCCAGGTCTCTGTAATAAAGGCCAGGTCAGCAAGTCCATGTAAGATCAAGTCCTGGATCAAAGATGTTTTTTGATTCACTGGCCTGGCATTGAGGTTTTATACCTTGTCATACAGATTTAGGCATGCACATCAATGATTGGTGAAAATCATAAGCTTCAAATAACCCTACCAGCACAGGCACTTTCTTCAATCTTTTGTTATTTACCTATCTTTCAACCTGGGAGCAAGCAAAACTTCCTGTCCCCTTATCTTTCTCGTGTCTGTTCCCACAACACCTTCCCGCCATTTTGCATTCCCCCTTTTGATCTTCTTCCTTCTTGCCTGGATACAAAGTGACATCAAATAATACAGCAATTAACCATTTGGTGCCTTGAGATACTTTAAATATTCCAACCGAATACATAGTTTCAGGTAGCAATTAACAATTGATACCTTATAGCGCTCTATATCCCTGTTTGATCTAGCACAGCTGTTCTACAACACATACTAATATACCTAGCATATGTATGGCAGAGGCACACATCCTGACAAGTTCTCAGGGTCTTCTCCAGCCCCCAAGAAAGACAGGCAGGGAAGTCTGGAGAAGAGGGGCAGAGAAACTATGGGATCCTGAAAGGGAAATTTCCAATGCTAGTCTGGAACATAAAAATATCTTAAGGATTCTGGAGACCAAAGTTCAAATCCCTCCTCAGACATGGAAACCCATTGAGTGCTTCAGGCAAGTCACATACTTTCAGCTGAATCTCAACAGATGGATAGTTGATAGAATAAAACAAAAACACCAACCGTAAATGGTCATTTCTTTATCATATCATTACTGTGTGGCTTAGTTAACTTCAACAGGCTTCACTGACTAATGCTCTTGGGGAGGGTCACACAGCCCTACAGATGTTGCTGAACTGCAACTCTCAGCAGTTCTGTAGGGAAACAATGCCCAGAAAAAAAAAGCAACACGAATTGCCTTGAATGATTCAGTCAATAGCTTTTGATATTTTTTGAACAAATAGAACATGTTGCCTACCACAAAACACATTGCAGCTACCTGTATAAAACTAGGCTGCATTAATGCCCTCTTTAGAGTCGACTGTGTCTTTAGATTTGTGGGAGGGAAACTAAAAACTCATAGCCCTTTTGTTTTCCCAGTGCAGATCAATAAAGGAGAACAGGTGGTCCAGATTCTCAAACCTTGATTTGGAATTGGTTTCTAGATCTGGTCAGATTGAGTCTGGATCAGTCTGGATGAAATCTGAACCAGATCTGCATCACTGAATTGGACTCCAAACCAAATCAGACCAGCCCAGGCACAGCCCTGCATATTTCATATATTTATTTACAATAGCAAATTTTTTACCAGGAGCTTTTGACAGAATGCTTTTAGAAAGGACATAACCATTTGCAATAGTTGCCATAGAAAGCAATTTGTGTTTCCTTTCAGTAAACTTATTCATCAGTGGATTAATTAAAAAAAATAGAAAGAAGTACCTGGATTAGAATATTGTAAGTTATTCTAGTTCCCATGCACCAAAGCCCTCCAATGAGGGGAAGCTGAAAAGGCCCAGGAGGGTAGTTTCGGCTGGACCAGAGCTGTTTCAGATACTGCAGGATCAAGAAGCCCACGAGCAGAGTGATCAGAAATTCCCCAAGTTCTGTCATTCTCCTCCCTTTACTTTCTCTTTGTGTCTTCCTAGGACATCTGATTAAACTGAATAAGGTTCTCCAACAGATTTTGCTTTCTTCTGAGAGGATGCCACTGTTGCTTCTGTTCTTGTTCTGCCTTTAACCACTGTTTATGTATTTCATATTAAAGACTTAAATAGCAAGCCTTCTTGCACCATACCAATTAGCATAGGGAGGTGTTTTCTGTTGCATCACGTTGATATATAGATACGGATGTATTCAGTATATATTGAGACGGAGATAGAGAGACAGAGATATATTCAACAGTCACAAATCCTGTGCATGAGAGAGTTACAGCTGTCTCATGTTTACTCATAATCCACAAAGCCAGAAAACTGGAAAGGAAACCTGATTCCTTCGCTGTTGTGCCCTGTGATCACGAATGTGCTGCGCAACATCACAAGTTGCGCTTGTTTACAACTCTAACACTCTTTCTTGCTCTTTCAGGTACAAATTCACATGGGGAAGACCAGCAACAATGCTACTTCTCAGGATGTAGCAAGTCAGTGACTCAGCAGAAGCTACACACAAGCCTTTAAAAATGCAGAGTCAAAAAATCAAGCATGATTCCACAAAACACAGCTCATCTTCTGTTGTCTCCTCAGAGAGGGAGCTGCTGAAGTCACCTGTTACTGCCCTGGCTAGCCCAAGCTTTGGGGGATATAAAGAGATATCTCTTGATATCAATAATTCGGCCTCACATACCCATTCCCTTCCACGGGCTTGCGAGGCCCCCGGACAAGCACGCACACAGGCTCGGCGAATAATCACCGTAATATTCCAACACAATACAGGCAGGCCAGAAACAGCCAACTCGCAGTTTTAGGAGACCTCAAGGCAAGAACCTCCATTAGGTGTGCACGCAGCTTTCAAAGGATCCTCTGCCCCGCGCTGGCAGCTTGATGATCTGACTATACAACACTCAAGTACTCCGGGTTTGCATACCGGCTACCCTATTGACAATTTGGCTATAACTCAATCATTCAAATTCTGACCTTTTGGAGGCTTTATCTCCAGCCCCAAATCTATTGTTTTCCCCAAGTCCGAACTAGCCTGCGGTCACAATTCTCCTTATAAATACCCCTGACTTTGAGCTCTTCCTTGGATCGCTCTTGGCTTCCATCCCGCCTTGCTGTCGCTTTGTCCAGCGAGCCTTCCCCTCAGCTCCACGTGCTGAGATCCACGCTCCCCAGCTTCTCCGCTTTCAACCGGGCTTCAGGACAGGTGAAGTATCACCCAAACCAACAACTCTAAAAAACCCTCTATCCCACTCCAACCTTTATTTCTTTAGTTATCTTGTGTGAGTGTGCCGCATACACTGTTTGATTGTGTTTTTAATAAAACCACATTTATTATTTCAACTTCTGTGTGCTCCTTGACTCGGCCTGACCCCGTAGACATAGGGTTCAAGATCCTGCTAAGTTGCCCTGCCTCTCGTAACGCCAAAGCAGTGCTCAGAGCTAATCTTCTCCACCTATTGTTGAGCACATTTTGGTGTCCTTCACGGGACCACCAGTAAACAGGGTAACACACCCATCCATGGTCATTCTGGAGGAGAAGAGAACAGGGAGCACCAAAGAAGTGTCTGGCTATGTTGCCGTAGCCAGAAACAAAGCAATTACATCATCCACTAAAGTCCATTGGCGGTCTCAGTGATTGACATAATCATTTCACATCTGGTTATGATGACATAGCCAGATGTTTCTGCAATTCCCTCTCCTCCCATGCAGGAACAAATGGCTGTGGGCAGGGAGCTTCCGTGGCTCTACTGTAAGTTGGAGGGTTCTTTAGTCACTGCAGAAGGTGACCAAAAATAGATGGACAAGGGCACAGGGTTAACTTATGCATCCATGGCCCTTTTCACATGTCGGGGGGGAAACGGGCGAAAACGCCCAAAAACGGAGCTTATCTCCAGCCGGGTAAGTCCGTCACCACGTGGAGCGGCACGAGCTCGCTGCTCCACACTCCTCCGGCATCGCAGATGGCACCTTCCGGTTGGTGGAGGCTCTCCACCAACCGGAGAAGCTCACCAGCCGGAAGCCCGCCCCCGACAGATCTGCAGGCATGCACTTGCACGCGCCTGCAGATCCACTTTAGAGCCGCGAGACGGAGCAGCACGGGACTGTGCGCTCCGTGCTTTTTAAAAACCTCGAAAAAGAGGTTTTTAAAAAACACGCAGCCTGGCTAGTTCCGGCCACTCCTGAGTGGATTCTGGTGTGAAACTACGAAAAGTAGTCCATACCAGTCCACTCTACAGTGTAGACGACCTCCGTGAGAGGTTGCTCTACACCGTTACCCCCCCCCCCCAGTGTGAAAAGGGCCCATATGTCACTAACTGGACATGTTGCCAGCCAGTGACAGCAGAACGGCTCGGCATTTTTCCGGGTGCAACTAGAAATCTGGTACGAAATGCAGGAGCAGTCGACACTGGATGAGATTCCTTTCTCTAATAACCCAGTACCTCTGCAACAGGCCCTCCAGGATGTCTTATTTAACAGGTAGTAGGTACTATACAAGAGGCAGTATAGCAGGTAATAGGCACAACGCAAAGGCTTGTGTTTTTCCTCCAACAAGGGTCATGTGAGGAAATGAGCTATGGGTGATCTTGGGGGAGTGCCAAAGGGCCTTGTAGTTAAAGAGAAAATGCTAACACTTTATTACAGAAGGATTAGTGGAGTCTTTTGTGCTCCGTGCCATCCAAGGTCATTTGAGGTTGAGAGGGGAAACCTAAGGGAGTTGCTTAGGCAATGATTGGCACTCACGTAGTTGCTTAGGCAATGATTGGCACTCATTCCAGGTGTTCGCAGGTGGAGAAAGATGAACGAATGCTGTAGAGAAAAGAACACACTCCATCAAATGGGGGAAGTGGAGGATGCAGATAGAATGGCAAAGCCACGCCAATATTGACACGCTCATTTCATATTAGGTAAATCTATTCCAGGACCTAAACACTCTAAAGGAACCAGACTCTGTCTGATCTTGGAAGCTAAGCAGGGTCATCCCTGGTTAGTACTTGGATGGGAGACCACTAACACATACCAGGTGCCATAGGTTAAATTTCAGAAGAAGGAACTGGCAAAACCACCTCTGAGTATTCCTTCCCTAAGAAAAGCCTGAGAAATTCTTGTGGTCACCATAAGTCAACAGGTGACTTGAAAGCATGTATGCACAAACACACACAAAATTTATTCCATTTTTTTTTGTATCAGCTGAAAAAAGACAAGAAAAAAAGTAGTATTTGGGATTTTGCTTTATTCTCCCTAGCTACCCTTCAGCAAGAGTGTTGCATAGCCTATGACTGTTCATGCTGGGGAATGTTAGAGGTAATAGTGTATCTCATGAGCAGAGTAATTAGTATTCACAAAGAGAAGGTGAACAACAACCAGCTCCACACATCACCACTTACAGGGTCTAGCAAAGAAGAAAAAAGCGGGCTCAGGGCTTTTCCGCCCTCACTCTTATTTCAAAGTTCTTTCAACCTCCTGTGGAATTCTGGGGTTTGTCGTTTCCGGAGGCCCAAGAGCTCTCCGGCTGAGAATTCTAAAGGCCCCTCCCTAAACTGCAAACCCCAGGATTCCACAGGAGGCTGAAAAGGGAATAATAGCACTATAACAGTGTAGTGTGGACATGGCCTAAATCTTCTTCTGTTAAAAAAACAAGTAGGCTTGTTTATGAACCCTAAAGGTTTTGTAATATCTGGTGAGAGTATTATGTGCTCTTCAAAGGTGTGTGTGAGAGAGTGAGAGAGGGGGGAGCAGAGAGAAAGAGAGAAGAGAGAGAAGTGGAAACTACAAATGGATAATGAACAAATTCAGACTAACTGACTCAGCAAAAGAGAAGGTGTGGCTAAGACAAAAAGAATAGATGAGTATAAGTACAGGTGTAATTTTTTTGTGGAAGTATAGTATACAGATTTGGAGGCATGGATGATTTGGAAGTAAAAAAGCATGGACACACACCAAGTAATCAGTTGTTGTTGTTGTGTGCCTTTAAGCTGTTTCAACTTATGGTGACTCAAAGGTGAACCTATCATGGGATTTTCTTGCAAGCTTTGTTCAGAGGGGTTTTGCCTTTGCCTTCCTCTGAGGCTGAGAGAGTATAACTTGCCTATGGTCACCCAGTGGGTTGCATGGGTAAGTGGGAATTTGAATCCAGGTCTCCAGAGCCCACTGTTCAAACCACTACACCACACTGCTTCTTGCATAAGTAGGAAGAGGCAATGGGCAGAGACATAGTCCCTGATATTTTCTCCTCTGACTGCTGAGGACTTTTGCTGTCTTCTTACCTATTGAGGTCGCTTCCTTCTCCTCCTAGCAGGAACATGATTTGTGTGGCTCCGTTGCCAGTTATGGCTCTTGGGGAATGTGAGAGAGAGCAACATGTCTCACAAGCAGAGTAACTAGTATTCACAAGCAGAAGGAGAGAAGCTACAAGTCCCATACCACCCTCACCCCCTCACAAACACAGGTCATTTCCACACAAGACTGTTATAGTGCTATTATTCCACTTTCAACATCCTATGGAATCCTGAGGTTTGCAGTTTAGGGAGGGGCCGTGAGGCCTTTTTAGCATCAAGGAACCATTTTTCTCCCTGTTGCTGGTGATGACAGGAAAAACATCCGTCTTTTCACCAGTGGTTTAGGAACAAAATATCTCACACTAGTTTGCAAAAGCAGTTTTCTTGAAATTCTCCCTCAAAATCCTCCCTTGTCACAATGCCTTAGGTCCTGTGCTCTGCCAAAGCACCAATAACAAAACAATCATGGATTCTTTCCCCATTAACAAATGGTTGGGCAGTGACAGAGGAGAAATGTGATAAGAAATCTGCTGAGACAATATCTCATAGATCAGTTTTGTTCTCAGTGGCTACATGGGAATGAGAGAGAGGGAGGTGTAACCTCTGCTGATAGCGGGAGTGAAATATTTACTATCTGCTGACGGTGGAAGTGAAATATTTATTATCTGCTGACAGACCCAGTGGAGGGGGGGAGCGAAGTATTTATTATTTATATTTATTGAGCCAGAGATTCACCAGACAGAAATGTAGACATCCGAGTCTAAAGGCTGAAACCCCCCTGGCAAAAGTCAGACCAACTATCTCCCAGTCACGTATCCAAGAGCAAAACCTCAAAAGGCACATATGCACATATCAAATGGGCTGGCCACAACTTTGACACCTTGAGAGACTAAGTGCATAATTTGGCTATTGTCCTTTTCCGGGAAAGGGTCTGCCCCCCCCCCCGCTTACTTTGCACTATAATTGAGTCTCCTTTTGGGGCTCTCTTTGGGAAGAACTCCCACCTTTGACTAGTGTCTGTCTTGCTGCCAGTTTGAGGTACCACTCAGTTTTTTTCCTTCTGCTGAACTATCTTCGCTTGCTTCTTCCCAAACTGCAGTCTCCAAAATCAGGTGCAGTATAACCACTTTCTTTCCATCCACCTTTCCCACTCTTAAGTCTTTCAGACTCAGTAGTCCTTGTGTGTGTGTGTGTGTGTGTGTGTGTGACTGCTTTGTGTTTGTGTGTGTGTGTGTGTGTGTGTGTGTGTGTGTAAATTCTGCCAATTCTGATAAATAAAATACTTTTAATTGGACACTTGACCTATCTCTCATGCAGTCTGACTCTGTAGACATAGAGTTAAAGACTTTGCTGTGTTGCCTTTCCATCTGCGTTGCTAAGCAGTGCTCCGCTAATTTCCCCAACCTTTGTATTTTTTGGAGCAAATCCAGGTGTCCCCCAGGGACCCCCAGAAGTCAGGGTAACAGAGGAGAGAGAGGGAAGAATGGAGGAGTAGTGGGAGAGAATCCATTTTCCCTTCCTGTCCGTGGCCATTTCCACACTAGACTGTTATAGTGGTATTCCACTTTCAACATCCTATGGAATCCTGGGGTTTGCAGTCTAGGGAGGGGCCTCAAAGGAATTGCCTTTGTTTGTGCCCTTGTCCCTTGTCTGTCCATTGGGTGATGCACCAGTTGGAAAAGATATAAATATTTCCCTATTTTGTTACAGCCTGCAAGAACTAAGGATTTCAAATATTTTCTTTCTGCTAGGAGTGGCATCACAACAATTTAGGCCAACATTTTAATGTTTTTTCAAACTGTGAGTCTTTTTTGTGAAGTACTCCTTTACACACACACACACACACACACACACACACACACAAATCCCACTGTAGTAAGCCATGCTTTGTGGAGAAGATTATCATTTTCTGTGTAAATTTTGTGCGTGCAAAGAAGAGTGCTCCATGCACAACGGATTTTTAGCACCAAGTCCCAACGTCATTTGTTTTCTTTATTTAAAATATTTGTCTTCTAGGGGTTGATCTCTTTTCGTCCAACAATGCTAGCTGGTGCCGCATGGACTTTCTTACTCCCTCAAAAGTCTTCAGGGTTGTAGCTATGGGAGGGGCAACATCAGAGTATTTCCACCCAATTAGAATTCTTTTCCTCCACATGAATTTTTCCTTCAGTTCTCCAATTTCTAGCATTGCAGAGTAAGACAGTGAAAATCATTCATACTTAGGACTCTTCCATTTGTTGTGTTGGTGGCAGTGGTGGCTTTTCCTCCTCATCCTCTTCTCCTTTTTCTTCTGTTCATTTTATATCCCACCTTTCTCCAAATAATGGGACTCAAGGTGGCTAGCAATATATTTGAAACAATCTAAATTAAAAGCAATACGAAACATTCATAGAAGTACAAATACAAGATTCAAAAACAATTAAACAATTTATGAAGTTAAAAATGCTAAACACCTACTAATCTATAAAAATAAAAGTCTGCTTGTTTGTCTGTGTCAGGTGAGAAGACCTCATATGATTGGCTGCCTGAGAAGATTCTATGGAGCCCTGGGGTTTGCAGTTTAGGGAGAGGCTTTAGAATTCTCAGCCAGAGAGCTCTTGGGCCAGGCTGGATGCTATGGATACGAGGCCTGGCATCATGGAGGAGGGCAGTGTATTCCTTCAGGAACTCTACCTCTGTATGTAAATAACTCTTTATACAGATTAGATTGGGAAATAGGGGGAAAAGTTACAGACACTGGACAAGAATCATAGAATCATAGAGCTGGAAGAGACCACAGGGGCCATCCAGTCCAACCATTTCCCAAAGACAGTTTGGGGAATTAGAGACACAGGATCTCAAATCTTTCTAACAAGTATTACCTATGAGAAAATGAAATGCCGGGCAACACCGGGTATATATGCTAGTTAAAAATACTAAAATACATTAAAAGACTATACAAACCTTAAAAATATAACCACATAGCATTAAAAGTCCAACTCCAGTCAGTTTGTCAAACCTGCTGATGAAAGGAGAGCAAAGATGGGGACATCCAGGCCTCTCTAGAGAGGGAGTTCTGAAGTTTGGGAGCAACCTCCAAGAAGGTCCTCTCCCTTGTTTCCACCTGAGAGGATGATGGGACAGAGAGAAGGGTCTTTCCAGAGGATCTTAATGCTGTAGTGGGTTCGTAAAGAGAGATTCCCTGGGTTACTCTGTCTGCCCCTTTTCCTTGGATGCCTAATCTGTATTTCTAAATGTCCAAGTGAAATTTTAAGTTGGTGCAATGCCACCAACTTGCTAGACAATTTGGGTCTCTGGAAGGTATTTTGATGTTTTCAGTCAAATCATACAGCTATGGGGAGCATGAAAGTAAGAAAATTTACATGATAATATCGTCAATCAACCAGTTCATTTGCATTAGTACTTTGGTATCATGCTCTAGACCAGTGCTACTCAAAGTGGTGATTCATGAACCACTGCTAATGAACAAGGTCTTGTTTGCTGGTTCATGGAATAGTTCCAGGAAAGGAAGAAACAACTGCAGCCAATGGGCATAAATATGATACTGGTCTCTGGCACATTAGGGGATAAAATTGCTAATCCCCACATCTGATAGTCTGAGAAGCACTGGTCCAGACTTCTCTTGAGTTGGTGCCAACCGTGATTTGGACCTGCTGCTCCAGGCTGCCCGGTGGCAGGAGTGACCACAAGTACTTAGTCTGGGGCCATTTCTGCACTAGACTGTTATAGTGCTATTATTCCACTTTCAACATCCGATGTTGAAAGTGGAATAATAGCACTATAGCAGTCTAGTGTGGAAATGGCCTGGCTCACTAGTTCGAGCCTTCCCTAGACCTGAATGTAGACGTCTGTTCTCTGCTATCATTTTTAGTGTGTTATTACTGTTCTGTTGCTCCCTTAGGCTGAGGAATGGGAAGAAATCTCACAGTTTTCAGGCAAGACTGGCAGTCTCAGCGTGAGGAGAGAGCAGCCCATTCATCTACAGTCAATTCTCTGAATTATTTATCTTGTTACCTTCAGCCCATGAAATGGCACTTGGATATGGTTAGTAATTTAACACGGGAGGTGAGCTTACCCTCTCAGCTTGCCTCTCTCTTCCAATTCCCCACCCTGACCCCAGGAAAGCTGGGCCAGATATGAAAGTCTTGAGATTCCAAAATCTATACTAAGGCAAATGCTTTATTAGTCCAACTCAGGGTTTGTTTTTTTAAAAAAATGCAAGCTTACATTTTTGCTTCAGCTGGGAAGATGTTTCAGATAGCATAGGCATGAAACTGAGGAAGATGCTGAGAAGCTGCCTTGATATTTCTCTCCACATCCAGATCTCTTTTCTTTCCATTTTCTTTCCTTCTTAGTCACCCGACCAAACATCGCTTTCCTTCCTTTCTTCCTCCTGGAAATCAAGCCAGCTTCTCTTTATACCTTTTCTTCCCTTTTGCCAGTTGTTCAAGCAAATCTCACTCTCTCCAGTGATATCTGTCAGGATGGAGGAGAAAGTAGTTTCTTCTCAAGAGCTGATGGCCCAGTGATGCTCCCAGTGTCTACCCCTCATTGGAACAGGGGCACCAGAGGCCTCACTGAATGTTCATTGCTGGGTTTGGTTTTTTGTTTACTCATCTTCAACTGTCAGTCTTATTGCACGAGGCTCTTCTCTTCCTGCAATTGTATTGTCCATAAAATGCTATGCAATCATAGAGTTGGAAGAGACCCCAGGGGCCATCCAGTCCAAACCCTTGCTATGCAGGAATACCCATCAAAGCACTCCGGACAGATGGCCATCCAGCCTCTGCTTAAAAACCTCCAAAGAAGGAGACTCCACCACACTCCGAGGCAGTAGCATATTCCACTGCCAGACAGCTCTGACTGTCAGGAAGTTCTTCCTGAGGTTCAGGTGGAATGTCCTTTCCTGCAGCTTGAATCCATTGTTCCTTGTCTTAGTCTCTGCAGCAGTGGAAAACAAGCCTGATCGCTCCTCGACATGACATCCCTTCAAATATTTAAACATGGCTATCATGTCCCTTCTTAACCTTCTCTTCTGCAGACTAAACATACCCGGCTCCCTAAGCTGTTCCTCATCAGGCTTCATGGCTTCCAGACCCTTCACCATTTTGGTTGCCCTCCTCTGGACATGCTCCAGCTTGTCGATATCCTTCTTGAATTGAGGTGCCCAGAACTGGACACAGTATTCGAAATGTGGCCTAACCAATGCAGAATAGAGTGGTACCATTACCTCCCTCGATCTAGACACCATATTCCTATTGATGCAACCAAGAATCACATTGGCTTTCTTGGCTGACGCATCACACTGTTGATTCATGTTCAGCTCGGGGTCTACCAAGACTCCTAGATCCCTTTCACAGATACTGTTATCCAGCCACATGTCCCCCATCCTATATTTGTGCATTTCATTTTTTCTGCTTAAGTGCAGCACCTTACATTTCTCTCTGTTGAAATTCATTTTGTTAGCTTTGGCCCAGTTCTCCAATCTGTCAAGGTCATTTTGAATTTCAATCATGACAGCTGTCTTTCCTTGTGCACATTCACAACCATTCTGGGAGTACAGCATCTGTTAATGATAAAACCTTATCACACATGGACTGCCCACCCAGTATTTCCTCCAACATCATCCCAGCCCCTTTTGTTGGGGACAGAGGTTAAGAGGCAGAGAGGAGGGACCACAAGCAAGTGGTTTCCTGCCTGACCACAGCACCGATCAAAAGCCAGTTGGGGGTCCTCCTGGGAGGAGTCCCCCCCTTTCCCTTCTTCATCCCCACATTTTGCAGTCCTGTTGAAGGAACAAAATGTGGTTTACATTTTATATTTACAAATCAAATGAGCACAAAGCTAGGAGATCACGTTTAAAGGCATTTGAAGGCACAGTACTTACACAGGGCTCGGAAACTCTCTGTAGAAAAATACCTTCTTGAAAGAATCATTTGCTTTTAGTTTTCTTGGTTAAAGGGCATTTTCTCCCAACCAAAGTACACACCCATTGACCACCCCCTGACCACCCCAAATTGACGCAACAGCACAATTGAACTTTCACACAGGAAATCATAATGTGGCAGAGAGGGGATCAATAACTGATTTTGAATGTTTGTAAGAAGAATTGCTTTAAAAAGGGTCTCCTGGAGAGCAACAGTTGAAGAGAGACTGCGTCATGTGGGAAGCCTCAACAAAGGTGCGGTTATCCAAATGCAATTGTGATTTACCTGCCTTATGAAGCCTTGCTAAGCCTGGAAGTGATTCCAGGTTCCTACGCCCCACCTCTGCTTGGCTCTGGAGCTGGGAACGACAATGCAGCAGCATGCAGCCAGATCCAGTTCAAACATGCTGGATGGGCATGCAACCTGCCATTCATGGTCATGCTTTGGGTTCTAAATCCAATGACTCCCATTCAGGGCCTTGTGTAGGTAACTGGCCCAAAATGGGCAGGCACCCTGAAATTAAAGATAATGGGAGGTTGTTTATACCAGGAAGGTATCTGTCCCAGCTGGATATTCCCAAATTTAGGAAATACTTTACCTTTGCCAGATTTAAGTTCTGCCACTGGCATGACTGAATGGTAGAACTGGAAGTATACCTTACCGAGGCCCTTTCCACACCTTACCTTCTTCCGGCACTGGGGTGCAGGGACCGTGCGAGCGGCCTCCAGCGAGAGGCTCTCGCATCCGGGATCCTTTGGCTCCGCACGAGCTGCTTGCTCGCACGAGAGCCCCGCCTCTTCCTTCCGCAGCACAGCCTGGGAGTTTCCCAGGCTGCGCTGGGGCAGGAAGCGCAACTGGCGTGGCTCTAGAGGCTCCTCACGCTAGGTAAGTGTGCTCGGGGCCTGGTAGCAATGCACGATCGCACACCATTTTCAGCTTCCAGCCAAAAATGAAAAGGTGTGCAATCTGCGCCTGTCGGCCGCTGGAGCATCACACAAATGTGAGTGTGTTGTGCAGATCATTCCTCACAATCGAGCAATGCTCCAGGCATGCTTTCGCATGGCAAATGCTGTGCAGAAAGGGCCCTAGAGTGGGTGTGTCTGTGTGGTCTGAATGAACATGAAACTGCTAGACAAGTCCTATTATACTGCTATTTCTACAGGGACATAGGTTCTACACCTATTGTTCCAATTGTGCAGTAAATTCTATGTAGATGAGATTATTCTTGTTGTTGTGTGCCTTCAAGTCATTTCTGACTTATGATGACCCTCAAGCAAATCTATCACTAGGTTTTCTTGGCAAGATTTGTTCAGAGGGGTTTTGCATTTGCCTTCCTCTGAGGCTGAGAGAGTGTGACTTGTCCAAGGTCACCCAGTGGGTTTCCGTGGCTGAGTGAGAATTCAAACCTTGGTCTCCAGAGTCATAGTCTAATAGTCAGACCACTACTCCACTCTGGCTTTCAATGATGTGATGATCAAGCCTTGGGGGAGGCAGGTAACAAATAAAATTTATTATTGTTGTTGTTGTTGTTGTTGTTTAAAAATACCCAATAAAGGATAGAGAACTACAGATCACTTTAAAAGTGGCTAAATGTTGTGCAATTGCTATAAAGATAAGAAGATGAGTCATGAATGATCTTAGTGAACAATGTTTTTGCTTATATATTTAATTACTGTTTTATTTGTATGTACCAAGTGATTTCCATATTCAGTGCATGTTGTGGGCACGTGTACTTATTCTGTGTTTTGGTTACGTTCTGGTCTGTGAGCAAAATAAACCGATCTGACCTGTAACTCCTCTGACCTCTAACTGATCAGTAGTTTTCAGAGGCAGCTGAAATATCAGGAAGAACTTCCAGATGATAAGAGCAATTTGACAGCCTTGAAATGTGGCAGAGTCTCCTTCTTTGGAGGTTTTTAAACAGAGGCTAGATGGCTGTCTGTCAGAAGTGCTTTGATTATGTAGACCTGCCTGGCAGAATTGGATTGGACTGGATGGTCATTATGGTCTTTTCCAACTCTATGGCCATTTCCGCACTAGCCTGTTATAGCGCGATGATTCCACTTTCAACATCCTCTGGAATCCTGGGGTTTTCTGTTTCGGGAGGGGCTGCTTGGCCCCTCCCGAAACGGCAAACCCCAGGATTCCAGAGGATGTTGAAAGTGGAATCGTCGCGCTATAACAGGCTAGTGTGGAAATGGCCTCTACGGTTCTGTGATTCTATGTTTCTATGATTCTATATTGCATCTTGCTTTGCTGGTCACTCTTTTGCAGATCTCTGGGTTATAGTGAGGGAAAAATTATTGTTATGAGATCCCGTATGCCCACAGTAGGAATGTAAATAATAGTCACAGATTAAGATATCCTATTAAAAAAAATAAACTATGGGATTGTTTGATTTTTGCGTTTTGGATAATTTTTTGAAAAAAAACATACAAAAACTTAGATTTTGCTGGTAGTAATAGTAGTAGCAGCCAAAATTCTTCAGTATGGGAGCTGGTGTGGTGCAGTTGTTTGAGTGTTAGATTATAACCCTGGAGACTAGAGTTCAATTCCCTGCTTGGTCATGGAAACCCACTGGATGACCTTTGACACATCACATACTTCCAGCCCCAGAAAACCTTGTGATTTGCCTTAGGGTCACCATAACTGCACTGGCTTTTAGGCTGCCACATCACACTGTTGACTGATGTTTAGCTTGTCAAGGTTATTACCGGGCAGGCAAGGTTTCCTCTGAGTGGACGGCAGACGGAAGAGGAGGTGTGGTCAGGCAGTCAGGTGCAAGGTCAGCAGGATTGTTTAGGCTGCAATTTGTGTATTAGAGAAGGCCACACGCCAGAACACTGATTGGGTCACCCCACTTGTTTCAGGGTGACAAGGAAGCATAAAAAGGCTGGTGTTTGCCTTGACCATCTGTCCGTTAGAAGTGCCTAGCTGGACCTGTCATGCCGTTGACAGTATACTAATTGTAAGGGGAGATGCTGCTCGTCTGTTCTCCGTTATCTCATGTTATTCCTCTTTGTCTACTTGCTGGAATGCTGGTATGTTTTGCCAAGCCTTATCTTAGAGTGCGGCAATAAATTCTGCCTCTAAGTCCTACTTAACAAGCCTCTGGAATTCTTTCTACTTCATTGTGGCCCTTTCCGCATCTTACCTCTTCTTGGCACTGGGGTGTGGTGCTCGCACAAGCAGCCTCTTATGAGAGGCCCTCGCATCCAGGTTTCTTCAGCTTCACAAGAGCTTCCTCCTCGCACAAGAGCCCCGCCTCTTCCTTTCGCAGTGCAGCCTGGGACCTTCCCAGGCTGCACTGAGACAGGAAGCGCGACCGGCCCAGCTCCCAAGGCTCCGCACGCAAGGTAAGTGCACATGAGGCCTGGGAGCAATGCGCAACCACAAACCATTTTCGGCTTAAAGCCGACAATGAAAAAGTGCACGAACGGTGCCTGCCAGGCCCTGGAGCATCGCGCAAATGTGAATGCGTCATGTGGACCACTCCTCACATTTGTGAGATGCTCAAGGGGCCCTTTTGCATGGAAAATGCCATGCGAAAAGGGCCTGGGACTCTCTGGTGCAGCAAAGCCTTGCTTCACAGATTGCACTCTGCTCATGGTCAGAGGACCCAAATCCTGCCAAGCCTGACGTAGCTTGTAGTCCACTAAGACCCCAGGTCCTCTTTACTGCTTTCAAGCCAGGTATCATTCACTTCTTTCTTCTTGAGTACCTTATATTTCTCCCTATTGAAATTCATTTTGTTAGTTTTAGCCCAACAATGCAATCTGTCAAGATAATTTTGAATTCTGATTCTGTCCTCTGATGAATTTGCTACCCCTCTCCCAATATGTTGTCATCCCCAGATTTAATAAGCATGCCTTCTATTCTGTCATCTAATCATTTATTAGGTCGTTGAACAACACTGGCCCTGGGACAGAACCCTGAGGAACCCCACTGGTTGCTTCTCTTCAGGATGAAGAGCACCCACTGGTGAGCACTCTCTGGGTGTTGTCAGTAACCAATTACAAATTCAAGTATATCTATCACTGTCTAACCCACAGTTCACCAGTTTAGCTGCAAAAATATCATGAAAGACTTTGTCCGTTTGCGCATGATGTCTCCATCCTGTGATGAGGACAGGATGGCAGTGGTCCATGAGTTGTGCTTTTGCATGATGTTGTCACAGTCGTGCCACCACTCCGTCCCCACCCGTCACAATCATGGGATATTTATTTAATGGAATAAATCCAGAATAAATCCGTTAAGTGCTCATGATCACATGATGCTCCTGTCACCACTGGCCATGCAGAATGGGAGGAAGTGCGATATAGGAACTTCCTTCCCGAGTGCAGCGTGAGAAAAAGGCTGGCTGTGCCTTGGAAGGAAGGTGCATATTGCTCGTGCTTCCGTCCCCAGGGAGCCAGCTGGGTGTGAAGGGGAGCATTCACATTGTGCTCCCATCCCAGCAACGGCGCTGCCAGGATCATGACAGGATGAACATGGGATCTGGTAAGATGCAGAAATGGCCTTTGTCAAATACTTTACTGGAATCAAGGTATACTACATCCACAGAATTCTCCTGATCTACCAGGCTTGTAACTCTTCCCCCCCATCACCAAAAAAGAGGTAAGATTAATCTGATATGACTTCTTTTTAAGAAACCCCTGCTGGTTCTTAGTAACCACAGTATTCCTTTCTAATTGTGTATGGACTAACTACTTAGTGGTCTGTACTAGATCCTTTCATGGTATTAACATCAGTGTGACTATTCAGTAGTTGCTAGGATCCTCTTTTGTGCCCTTTCTGAAGATGGGGACAACATTTGCTCTCCTCCAATCTGATAGCATCTCTCCTGTCCTCCAAGGGTTCTCAAAGATTATTGACAGTTGCTTTGAGATTATATCTGCAACTTCTTTTAATACTCTTGGATGGAACTCATCCTGCTCCAGAGACTTGAATTCATTTAGGGTAACTAATACTGTAAGTACTACGGCCCCTTCCGCAACTTACCTGCATCCAGTGCAGTCGCGCAGGGATCACGCGAGCAACCTCTTCTGCATCCCTGCTGCTTCTGCTCCACAGGAGCTGCTGGCTGGCCGGCAGGCACCATGAGGGCTCCGCCTCTTCCTTCCACAGAGTAGCCAGGTATTTTCCTAGGCTGCTCGGGGGGAAGAAGTGCGAGGGCCGCAGCTCCAGAGGCTCCGCATGTACGGTAAGTGCGTGTGGGGCCCTGGAGCAATGCATGATCATGCACCATTTTCAGCTAAAAGCCGAAAATGATATAGTGCGCGATCGGCGCCTGCTGGCCCCGGCAGCGTTGCGCAATTGCGAGGATGTCATCTGAAACCCTCCTCGCAATTGCGCGACACTCCAGAGGCCCTTTTGAATGAGAAATGCCATGAGAAAAGGGCCCACTGCTTTTACCATTCTCAGCTGCAATTCCCTTACTGCAGCATTTGTTGTATTTTTTACCGGTTAGAACACTGCTTTTGTTTTTGGAGAAGACTGAGGCAAAGATATGGAACAATTCAGCCTTCTCTCTGTCTCCCGCTAGCATTTCGCCATCTTCTTTGCACAATGATCTTGTATAATTTTCTTGTTCTTCCTCTTGCTCTGAGCATAGCCAAAGAATTCTTCCAGCTGTCTGGGGCCAGGGGGAGATGCAGGCAGCCAAAGATCATCACCAGCTATGCTCTGATAGCCAAGTGTACAAAATGATGCGAACATACAGGATCTCTGGAGGATCCCAAGGAGGTCCTGGAGAATGCCTGCAGCGTTATGCACTGGTTATCAAAGCATATATATGTACATACATGTGTATGTATGTATGTATTTATTTAGAGTATATATATCCCACTCTTCAGCCACAAAGGCTCTCAGTGTGGCTTATAAATCATTGATTTGACAGTTCCCTGCCCTCAGACTTACAATCTTTTTTTTTTCATTTAATATTTTTTAAAATTTCAAAAGTACACATTTGGATTCCATTGGTTGTAAAATATATACACAGGCACATACAAAATCTTTCTAATCTGCAGAACTGCATCACTTGCTTTTCTCCCTATTAGAGAGTTAAAATCTTTATCTTAACAGAAAGAAGGACATGCTCAATTCACATAAAAGATGCATTTTTTTTAACCCTTTAATGAATTTGCTGGTTCTTATCTGACTTTCCCAGCTCAGGATGGCTGGTAACTTTCTGGTGTCCCTTTGTCTCTCACACGTCCTGTTCAAAGGCAGTTTCTCTCTGTTAAAAGCATGTTTCCTTGGTCACATTGTAATTCCCATCGTCTTGCTTAAAGGCACATATCCATCTACTAAATATGCTAAATATTTTTTTAGCCATTAAAACAATTTGTTATTTTATATTATACGTTATCAGCAGTTGTAATGTTAAACGGTATTCTAAACACAAACTACGAACAAATATAAGAACATAATCTAAGTTTCATTGTATCTTCCTTCTTATATTTCTACATTAAAAAAAGAAGGAAAAAAGAAAAGAAAAGCAGTATGCGACCATTTGTCTGTCTTTCAAAAATAAAAGTAACATCTTTCTCTTTGGGTCTCACTGTGAGGTCACAGGAATAGTGGACAGGCACTCTGCCTCTGTCCCAACAAACCATTTCTTAATAGTTCCTTCAGCTGGGTGTTTCTTACAATTTTTTCTAGAATAGTCCTCTTCAACATGCTCCAAGATCCTCTGTCTTAAGGGTGGGCAAGGTGTAGTCTGCAAGCTGTGTGAGGCCCCTGGTCCCACATTTGCAGCCCTCGAAGCCG
Source organism: Cyclura pinguis (assembly GCA_030412105.1). NCBI lineage: Eukaryota > Metazoa > Chordata > Lepidosauria > Squamata > Iguanidae > Cyclura > Cyclura pinguis. The sequence continues at coordinate 7,863,460 of CM059601.1, forward strand.
CCCAACAGTCCCTCAATGCTTCTCAGCACTCCCGTTTTTTTTTTAAAAAAATGGTGTGATTTTTGAGCAATTTTTACCCCCAAGTCAAATGTGTTAACATGCAAAAATACCCCCACTCTACCACATAAGCACCCCAGACCGCCCACACTATCTCCACATGCCTCCATTTCCTTCGGCAGTCCTTCTCAACATATGACAGCAAGTCCTGTGGCATCATTTCCTGTCCTTATTTTGAGAGGGACCAAATAAGATGTTGTGGGAGTTTGCAACCTTGGCATGCCTATACTAAGTGGTAGTTAGATTGCACGTCACTCTTTAGGAATTTAGGCACAGAATCTTTATGGTTACTTCCTAATTGTTTGCGTGTTTGTTCACATCCACTCTCTTCCTGTATCGTGTCACTTTCCTTTGTTCTCTAGGGTCTCATCTGGTCTCACACACACTCTGTCTCCATGTCTGTCCTCCACGAAGCATGTGTGATAAGAGCTTCTCTGGGTGAAATGCTCCAACTCTCCTGATACCATCTACAGGAAGCCCCCACCTTTTGGCACACTATTACCCATTCACCAAAATGGTGAAGGGTCTGGAGGCCATGCTCTGTGAGGAGCAGCTTAGGGAGCTGAGTATGTTTAGTCTGCAGATTAAGTGTTACTCTGTGTACTGGGGGTCCTGGGAGGGACACCAAAATGTGCTCAACTATAGGTGGGGAAAATTAGCTCAGAGCACTGCTTAGCGTTACGAGAGGCAGGGTAATGTGGCGAGATCTTGAACCCTATGTCTACGGAGTCGGGTCGAGTCAAGGAGCACACAGAAGTTGAAATAATACATGATGTTTATTAAATGCAAGCAAAACAGTGTATGTGACATACTCATACAAGATAACTAAAGAAAATAAAGGTTGGAGTGGTATAGAGGGATTTGTAGAGGGATTGCTGGTTTGGGTGATACTTCACCTGTCCTGAAGCCCAGGAAAAAATAGAGAGCGAGGCTGGGGTGCGACGTAGCTCAGCACGTGGAGCTGAGGGGAGGCTCGCCAAGCAAAGTGGCAGCAAGGCGGGATGGAACTCGGGAGCGTTCCGAGGAAGGTCTCGGAATCAAGGGTTTTTATAAGAGAATTGTGACTGCAGGCTATGCCGTACTTGTGGGAAAACAATGGATTTGGAGTTGGAGACAAAGCCTCCGAAAGGTCAGAATCTGAATGATTATCGTAGTGGTTCTCAATAGAGTCGCCAGTATGCAGACGCAGGGTACTTGGGTATTGTATAGTTTACCCATCTAGCTGCCATTGTGGGGCAGAGGCTCTTTTGTAAGTGGCGTGCATACTTAACTAGAGTACTTGCCTGGAGGTCTCCTAAAGCAGCGAGTCAGCTATTTCTGGCCTGCCTGTACTGTAACGGCCGAGCTTGTTTACGTGCTTGTCCGGTGGTCTCACAAGCACGTCGAGAGGAATAGAGAAGTGAAGCCGAATTATGATATCAAGAGGATATCTTTAATATCCCCAAATCTCGGACTAGCCAGGGCAGTACCAAAGAGGGGACATGATAGCCATGTTTAAATATTTGAAGGAATGTCATGTCAAGGAAGGAGTGGGCTTATTTTCTGCTGCTCCAGAGACTAGGACAAGGAGCAATGGATTCAAGCTGCAGGAAAGAAGATTCCACCTGAATCTCAGGAAGAACTTCCTGACGGTCAGAACTGTCCAGGAATAGGCTGCCTCAGAATGTGGTGGAGTCTCCTTCTTTGAAGGTTTTTAAGCAGAGGCTGGATGGCCACCTGTTGGGGGTGCTTTGATGGGTGTTCCTGCATAGCAGGAGGTTGGACTGGATGGCCCCTATGGTCTCTTCCAACTCTATGATTCTATGGTTCTATGATTCTATGATACCCAACAACTTGCTCTTTTGATGTTTCCAAATTAAGGACGAGTTCCATTCATTTGACGGGGGTTCCACTCGTTCATCATTTCTTTTTGCCTACAGAAGCTCCCCTGGAACCACTCAGATGTACACACTCCTTGCAAAGTGAGCTGAGGGAGAGAATAAAGGTGCTAAGCCAGCTGAGGGACTTCGCAAGCAGCACATGCACAATTGGTCCGAAGTGAGCCTCTGTAAGTCCTTCATGCTCCCTGCAGTACAGTACCTGGCTCCTGCTTTTCAACCAATTCCATTTTCTGACAGCGCTCTGGTCCCTAACCTGTCGGACAAGTGGGGGAAACCTGTAGTGCTTTCTTTTCTTCCCTTCCTCAGAATTGATTGATTATGATTGATTGTGTTGATTATGTACAAGTATAAATGAATATAACTAATGTATTTTATGAAGAAGACTAAGTTTAATTTCTTTCTCAGCTAGATGATTTGTGTGGGAGGGTGTTATTCCACTGGAAAAACCCTATCCCAGAGTCTACAATTTTGATATTAAAATATGATTCAATGTGCCTGAGGGGTCACTCAGGTGTGCACGTAGGCAGCAATCGTCAAAGATCGAAAACCAGGTCAGACCAGTAAAATCCCCAGTCACGTAGCCCCAGGAGACCTCAAGTTGTGCAAATCCATAGTAAACAAAGGGTCCTCGGCCCCTGAGAAGCTGACTTGAGGGGAGTAGCGTGTTTGCCCCAAGTTGAGCAAATATGCTATCAGGTGAGGGCCATTTACATGAAGTCGCCCCACAACCCAATGCAGCAGAAGATCCTGAGACTTTGGCAACACCTTGTAATCTCATCACGCAAAGGAAGTTACCATTGTGGAGCTTCTTTCTAATTGCAACACCCATTGTTCTCCCTGGGAAAGGATTAGCCCTCCAGGTACTTTTTCCCCTAAAAATAGTCCCAGTTTTTGAGCGGTTCTTTGGATCACTCCTGGTCATCCCAGCAGACCGTTGCTCCATCCGTTGGGTGATCCCCTCAGCCCTCTCCATGTTGAGCTCCACTTCTCTGCTGTTTTTCCCAGACCAAGGACTTCAGGAAAAGGTGCAGTATTACCCCAACTATGCCCCTTCAATACCCCCCAGTCCAATTTCCTCTCTTTTGCTTCTTAATAGCTCTTGGATGCGTGTGTGAGTGATTGCTTTGCTGCGTGAGATTTTCATTCAATAAAATTATTTATTGGACATTTTTGTTTGGTTTTTGGCTTGGCCTGACCCCATAAAAACTGGGTTAAAGACCCCGATAGGTTACCCTGCCTCTCGCATTGCTATTGCTTGTGCTCTGGCTAGTTTCCATTCCCCATCACATGTAGCACATTGAGGTATCCCCCAAGGAAGCCCAGAAATCAAGGTAACAAGGGAGGGAGCTGTTGAGCTGTTCAACTTCTGCCTAGCACTTCAGATACTCTGTTGGAAAGATCCACTACAATCTCATATTTCCCAATAGACATTACTTCCTATCACCATTTTGAGAGAGACTGCAGAGGTAAACAAAGGTATTTGGGCTTGCTGTGGGAGTACAGTTTGTGAGAGGGCTCTGGGAGGAAATTAGTCCCTGTTCCTTGTACAGTTGCCCAACCTTATTCTATAAGGAGGTATTGACAACAAAGCAAATAAGTAGGGCAAGGAAGTAAAAGCAATTTTCCCATACTCCAATTGTTCAATTCCAAGTACTTAACTTGCATAGGCATTGTTGCATTGTTTTTTCTGTCACTGCCTTTCATCCTTGAGACCATTTGTATGATAAGCTGTGATCTGCGAGAAGTGTTCTAGTGCAATGGTCCTACTGCTGAAAGTAGAACGTGGACATTCCAGTTCCAGTCTCTACTTGAGATCACGGAATTGTGCAATGCAGACTCTAAGTGTTGTGTTGCAGCAATATATCTGCCATAAACAAATGCAACAAACAAACAAACTTCTAGCTAGACAAAAACAAGAAAAGAAGAGGGACTGGACCCCCACAAAAAGAATTTGTAAAAAGGAACTTCTTTATCAGAGGTTTTGTTAACTGAGGCATGCTTGCATTTTCCTTCTCTCCTTCTTCTTTTCTGGTATAACACCCAGCGTGTAACATTCCAGAAATAAAGTTGTTCACATACTCCAAGCTGGGAAGAGGTCTGAATCTTTCATACTCTGCTTTTGATCTAAGCCATGGGGGGCGGGGAGACATTTTACCATTCTGTTGTCTATTTTCTGTTCTGGCTACTTCTAGAAGAGGCACAGGAATGCTTAAAATATCCCAATTACAGCTCAACCCTGGCCTTCAATTCCGGGTTAAGCATTCACAAGCACCTGGGGCAACTAGGGCACATCTGTCATAGTCTGACCAGATGTTGTTGTAACCTTCCTTTGCTCTTAATCATCTGCTATATCCTTTAACCATCATCACACACTCCATCTTTCATTTATGTCATTTGCCCTGGTTCAACTGTCTTTGGATCTGTTTGCTGAGGCTTTTTGTGGATTAGGACTTGGATTAAGAGTTCAGCCATCACTTTCTTCTGTACAGCTATGGTGCAAGAGCCCTGCCCCAGATCCTGCATTGTTGCGCAGCCTTCCACTGAATATGAATACTGCGCAGCTGATGGTTCATCTGCCAGTGTGCCTGCTTAGTGTCCCATTGTGCAACAGGAAATGAACAGTGGATGTTTCTGCACCTCCAGTGAATAAAGTGATACGCTGAAGACACTGACAAATACATAGGCTAGCATCCTGTTGGTAACTCCCAGCTAGACAGATCCATTCAACACATAAATAAACTGGAAGGCTTATACTCAGCTTATACAATCATGAATATATCTGTTTCACAATAGCCAAAAAATTACAAGTGTGTGTATATGGGAACTTGCATGTGTATGTTACCAACAGGATTCCAACCCTGTCATCTTTTTCAAGTAGACACCCAAATCCCTCCCTGCTTTTTGCCAGTTCAAATATTTCAGAAAAGGGAAGTACACTGTTAAATTATTCATTCCCATTGAAAGGATGAAAAAAATAATCAATTTTCAGCCCTCTGTCACATGTTCTTAAAAACACTGAAGTTTTGGAAGAGGTCTCATAATGGGGAGAAACTCTTCAGCATCAGAGAGGCAAGAGGGGAGTTAGGGCAGGACTGGGGAGACTATAGACTTCCATGACTCTATCTCGGCTCCCCCCCATCTTCCCCCAACATCAAAAAGTTGGGAAAAAGCATTCTCCAGTTCTTCAGTCTGATGTTATCTCACCGCTGTTTCTATCTCCTATTTTTTTTCCCCAGATGTTCTCGGCCTCCCAGGTTGGATATGGTACAGGGCTCACGTATCTAATCCCAAATAGATCATGGAGCAGAATGGAGTACCACAAAACTCCATCAACTAACTCCTCTCCCTTATCTGCCAAATCTTAATTTTTTAGCTGCAGCCATCCCTTCCCAACATGGCTATTGCCTCTGTAGGGGGAATAGAGGGGACATGGAGGCACTGTCAGCAAGAACAGAACTGGGCATTCCTCCATGCCTCCTCCTCACCTCTGCACTGGGGAGGCAATAGCCGTGTTGTGAATAGACTGCTGTGGCTGAAGGCTGAGGTTTGGAAGATGAGGGAGGAAAAGTACCTTCATCCAGCTTTATGGTACCTTGTATTACTCCATGCTCTGTTCAGGATTAAAATTACAGGAGTACCATCCTGGATCCAATCTAGCAACCCTAGATATATAGAATACCCTGCCCCCCCTCCCCGACATCCTTCTTGAATTGAGGTGCCCAGAACTGGACACAGTATTCCAAATGAGGCCTAACCAATGCAGAATAGAGTGGTACTATTACTTTCCTCGACCTAGACACCATACTCCTATTACTCCCTAGTCTCTGGAACAGCAGAAGACAGTCTTGCTCCATTCTCCATATGACTTCCCTTCAAATATTTAAGCATAGTTGCCATGTTGTCTCTTAATCTGCTCTTCTCCAGGCTAAACATATCCAGGTCTCTAAGCCACCCATTGAAGGGCATGGTTTCTAGGCTTTCTACCATTTTCAGCAGGTTCTAGCTTGTCAATATCCTTCTTGAATTCTGGTGCCCAGAACTGGACACAATATTCCAGGTGGGGTCTGACCAAAGCAAATAGACTGGTACCATCACTTCCCTTGACCTAGACCCTGTACTTCTGTTGATGTAGCCCACAATTGCATTGGCTTTTTTAGCTGCTGCATCACACTGTTGACTCATGTTCAGTTTGTGGTCTCCTAAAACTCTACTACTAAAACTTTTAGATCCCTTTCACATGTGCTGTAGTCAAGCCAGGTCTCACTCATCCTATATCTGTGCTTTCATTTTTATTGCCCACATGTAGTACTTTACACTTCTCCCTGTTGAAATTCATTTTGTCAGTTTTGGCCCAGCTCTCTGATCTGTTATGGTCATTTTGAATTCTGATCCTGTCATCTGAGATGTTAGCTATCTCACCTTATTTTGTGTCATATGCAAATTTGATTTAAAAAATGTTCTCTATTTCCTCATCCAAATCATTGATAAAGATGTTGAATAGCACTAGGCCCAAGGCAGAGCCCTTTGGCACCCCACTAGTCACTTCTCTTCAGGATGAAGAAGAACCCTTTGGGTTTGGTCAGTCAACCAATTACAAATCCATTGTCTAGATCAGATTTTACTAGCTTGTTTGCAAGAATGTCAAGGGGGATCTTATCAAAAACCTTACTGGAGTCAAGATATGCTATATCCACAGCATTCCCATCACCTATCAAGGTAGTAATTCTACAAAAATAAAATAAAATAAAATAAAATAAAATAAAATAAAATAAAATAGGAGATCAGATTAGTCTGGCACGATTTGCTTTTCAGAAACCCGTATTGACTATTAGTGATCACAGTATACCTTTCTAAGTGCTTACAGACTGTCTGTTTAATGGTCTGCTCTAGAATCTTTCCCAGTACTGATGTCAGGCTGACTGGGCAGTAATTGTTTGGGTCCTCTTTTTATCCATTTTTGAAGATGGGGACAATATTTGCCCTCCTCCAGTCTGCTGGGTCTCTTGTTCTCCAGGAATTCTCAAACATTATTGCCAGAGGTTTTAAGATTACTTCAGCTTGTTCTTTCAATATCCTTGGATGTTGTTCATTTGGTCCTGGAGACTTGAATTCACTTAGAGTAGCCAGGCATTCCTGTAGTACTTCTTTACCTATGCTGTGCTGCATTTTCCCTACCACATCATCTGCTCCATTTTCCACAGGCGGAACATTGTTTTCCTTTTGGGAGAAGAGCAAGGCAAAGAAGGTGTTCATTAGTTCTGCCTTTTCTCTGTCCCCTCTTAGCAGATTGCCAATCTCAATATTAGCTGGATTGGGCCATTTTCTGAAGGGCTGAATTAGGACTCTAACAGATTTCTATGTGGCATCATTTTAGTTCAATGTTTTCCAATGATTTGTTGATTTTTTTAAAAAACAAAACAAAATAAAGTTTCCTTTCCCACCGTTTTCTTCAGATAATGCCTACAAGGAGACTGAAGATGTTTTTGGTTCTTCTATTCAATATATCATCAGGAGAAGTAAGGACATGGTCAAGCTGGAGCAGGTCCAGAGGAGGGCGACCAAAATGGTGAAGGGCCTGGAAGCCAAGCCCTATGAGGATAGACTTAGAGAGCTGGGTATGTTCAGTCTGCAGAAGAGAAGGTTAAGAGGGAACATGATAGCCATGTTTAAATATTTGAAGGGATTCCATGTAGAGGAGGGAAAGGGCTTGTTTTCTGCTGCTCCAGAGACCAGGACAAGGAGCAATGGATTCAAGCTGCAGGAAAGGAGATTCCACCTGAACCTCAGGAAGAGCTACCTTACGGTCAGGGCTGTCCGGCAGTGGAATCTGCTGCCTCGGAGTGTGGTCGAGTCTCCTTCTTTGGAGGTTTTTAAGCAGAGGCTGGATGGCCATCTGTCAGGAGTGCTTTGAGGGTGTTCCTGCATGGCAGGGGGTTGGACTGGATGGCCCGTGTGGTCTCTTCCAACTCTACATTTCTATGATTCTATGATTCTAAGTGTCATACACCAGTGCTGTGATTCATGAACCCTCAAGAGCATTTCATCATATCATGACTCCTATTTCAATGGCACTTGACTTTTTTTCTGGAGCTAAACCAGATCTGTAGAAGATCTACGGCTGGATGCAACCTACTGTTAAGTGGCTTCCATCCCACTCATGTACACTCATGCTTGAAATAGTCTTCCCAGTCCACACCCTTCTCTAGAGATATACTCACAGGCTTTGGTATTTCACAACAGCAGATATTGGAGACATTTTCTTAGGATGAACAAATGACAAGGGACCATCTGTTTTCTCAGAAAATACCTAGGAATAATATTCATCAATAATTCCCCTACTCCCCCTCCAAGGGAAGTGTTACCCCCTCAGCAGACCCTGTCCCATGGGGGATATAAAATTAATATCAAATATACCTTCCATGCCTTCTATGCCAGAGAGATTCCTCAGGTGGGTATGTAGACAAATAGGGCAAAAGACCGGGCATAGGTCAAAGCCAGGAAAATCCCCAGTCACATTTCCCAAGGAGACCTCAGGCAAGGCATGTCCACACAAACAAAGGGCCCTCAGCCACAAATAGCCAACTTGAGGGGATTACTGGATTTTCTCCAGGTTGAGCAACTCTGACTTCAGTGAATCTTACAAGGGCAAAGTCCAGTTACATGAACCAATCGTGCAAACCATCAAATCACTATTGTGCGGCATTTTTCCTTCTATTCCATTGTTCTTCCCGGGAGAGGGCCTGCCCTTGAGGTACATGCTGTCCAAAAGTAGTCCCCATTTTTGAGACTCTCTTCAGAGAACTCCCCTACACACTAGCAGACTGGCACTCTGTTAGTCAAGTGCTCCCCTCAGCCACCTCTCTTCGCCGAGCTCCCTCCTTCTCACTGCTTCCTGCACTGAAGACTTCTGGAGTTTCACCAACTCTACACCCTCTCTGCTATATTCCCTATAAGCTTTGACTTCTTTCCCTTCTTGATAGGCCTTGTGTGCATGAGTGAGTGATTGCTTTGGTGTGTGAGAACATATTTGCTAATAAAATCCATTCAACAATACGATTGTCTGACTTTTTGCTTGGTCTGGCCCCGTAAGAAGTTGAGTTGGAGGTCTCTCTGGGTTACCCTGTCCCTCGTTTTGCCAAGCTAGTGCTCCGCTAATTTCCCCAATCTTCGTATTTTTGGAGCTAATCGAGGTGTCCCCCAGAGGACCCCCAGAAGTCAGGGTAACAGAAGCACCACAGAAGATTTTTGAAGCTCTCACACCAGAGCTATGGTGAATTTTATAGCGCTAAATTTTTGACATAACGGCATCCATGACAGCAGTCACACCCCTAAAATACAATCTCAGAATACAGACAGCTGTAATGATTCATATGAACAAACTATTTTCAATTCCTCTATGAACTTGTTGCCCCCTTGGTAAACCCTGGCCCGGGGTCTACAACTTTGATATAAAACCTAATCTAACCCACCACAGAGGTCACCCGAATGAGCACGTAGGCAACAACGGTCGTAAGACCAGAAGAACCAGGTCAGGCCAGTAAACTCCCCAGTCACATAGCCATAGGAGACCTTAAGCTGTGCCAACCCACGATGGACAAAAGGTCCTTAGCCTTTAAGGAGCCAATCTGGAGGGATTAAGAGTTTTTCCCACAAAGTTGGGCACTGGAAGCAATAAAATCTTATCAGGCAAGAACCATCTACATAAACTCACACTGTAACCCAAAGCGGCAGAAGATCCTGATACTTGGGTGACCCCTTGTTATATTCCAATATCAAAGAAGGTGCCAATGGGAAGTTCTTTTCCGTTGCTGTCCCCTTTGTTCTCCCTGGGAGAGGATTTGCCTTCAAGGTAAATTTTTCCTACAAATAGTCCCTGTTTTCGAATAGTTCTTTGGCTACCTCCCGGTCTTATCAACTGACAGCTTCCCCCTCCCAATGGCCGTGTGATCCCCTCAGCATCTCTTCGCTGAGTTCGTTTTCTTTTGCTGCTTCCCGGACCAAGGACTTCAGGAAAAGGTACAGTATCACCCAAACAACGAATCCTTCAACAATCACTCTGTCTTATTTCCACTCTTTATTTCTTTTAGCCCTTGGATGTGTGTGTGAGTGTTTGCTTGACGAGTGCTGCTACTGTTCGATGAAGTCATTCACTGGACCTTTTTGTTGATTTCTGACTGAGCCTGACCCCGTAAAAACTGGGTAAAAGATCTCGCTAGGTTACCCTAACTCTCGCATTGCTGTTGCTTGTGCTCAGTTGATCTTACTTTCTCCATCACTTGGAGCATATTGAGGTGTCCCTCTGGGACCCCCAGATTTTCAGGGTAACAAACTTCTTGCAAAACTAGTGGGTCTTCAAAGTGGGTGTATAATCTGCCCCACATGCTCAGGTCCTTGAGGGGACATTTATTTCAACCAGGCAGGAGTAGACTGCCAATGGTCATGGAAAGGACTTTCTTCAGCTGCCCCTAGACTGTGCAATGGCCTACTAGAAGAGATCCAACAGCCGACTACGCTGTCCAAATTTGAAACAGCATTAAAGAACAATCTCTTCCAGCAGGCTTATCTTGATTTTAAATTGTGAATTTTAACCATGAATTTTAAATATGTATTGTCTGTTTTTAGATATTTGTATTTTCTAAGACGATATGCATTTTAACTACTGCTTTAACTTGATGTTCTGTTTTTAACTGTTATGTGTTAATCTCTTGTTGTCATCATCATCATCTTCATTACTCATTCAAAAACCAAGCCATCCCCAAATACTTTGCATTACAGGGATAGTTCAGAGCAATCTGTTGTTGCTGAGAAAAGGCCCCCAATGACTCAGAGGACTGAAGCTAAACTGTGGTCATTTCCGCACTATATTCTTATAGCACGATTATTCCACTTTCAACATCCTATGGAGTCCTGGGGTTTGCAGTTTAAAGGATTCCATAGAATGTTGAAAGTGGAATAATCGCACTATAAGAACGTAGTGCGGAAATGGCCTCAGGGTGAATATCCAAAGGCTGAGGGGAGACAACCATCGTCACAGCCTTGGTCTTTCCTACTGACTCTCTGAGCTCCGACTCTTCTACACCATTGTGGAAGTACAGAGAGCCTGAGAAAGTTGCTTTGCAATTCATTCTGGACCATCAAGGCCTTTCCAAAGATGATACATCTGGGAAGTTGTTTCACAACCAAGGATGGAGTATGGAAATAGTTATGAGTTGTTGCTGAACAGTGTGTGGTATTCCACTCATCATGGAATCACAGCATCATAGAAAACTGGAAGAGAACATAAAAGCCAATTAAACCAACACACTCCCATACAGAAATCCTGTCTTTGCTTCTGGAAAGAAATACAATGTCTTGCTTGCAATGAAAACTAAATCAGAGTGAACAGGTCAGACAGAAGACGGAGCGAGCTTGTTTTGTGCTGCTCCAGAGACTAGGACATGGAGCAATGGCTTCAAACATCAGGAAAAGAGATTCCACCTAAAGATTAGGAAGAACTTCCCGAGGGTAAGAGCAGTTTCAACAATGGAAAGCATGGCAGAGTCTCTTTCTTTGCAGATTTTTAAACAGAGGTTGGATGGCCATCTGTCAGGAATGCTTTGATTGTGTATTCCTGCATGGCAGAAGGGGGTTGGACTGGATGGTTGTTGGCAAAGGCATATCTGGGTGGGGCAATGGGTGCTTATGCCCTGGGCAATAATGCCAGTGGAGCTCAAAAAAGCCAAATCCCCCACCCTCTCCCCCAGGCCTAGCCCACTACCCCCGCCCCTGCCTCCCCCTCCCCTGCCCCCCTCTGGGGTCGTTCCTGGCCTGGTGTACCAGGTCTGGCCCACCATTGCCTCCCCCCTCCCACTGGGGTCTTCCTAGGCCCGTCCCAGTAGCCTCGAGGGGCAGGGAAATGGTGGTGGTCACCCCCACTGGGATAAGCAGCACAACTAGGGGCACAACTGCTACACTTGCCCTCGGCGCTGTTGAACCTAGATACGCCACTGGCGGTTGGTGTTTTTTCTAGCACTACGAGTCTACGATACTGTGATCTCCAGCTGGGATGGTATCAGTGGACTGGGCTAGTTAAACAGCTGTTTAAGAAGGATCCCCACTAACAAATTGCTGAAAGTTAATCCGTCAACTGTGCTGTAAAGTTGACTGATGAATCGTTTGTCGCTTGATCTGCATCAAAGTAAACTTCCTTAGTTCTAATTCCAGTTTAAATAGACTTGGAAACTAAATGAGTGTGCTGTTTATGTTTGTGTTGGCTGAGTGCCTGGACTGTTCACAATTCATTAGCCTTCTTTCCTTGATGGTGGTGGAGGAAAGGGTGTTGCCCACCAGTATAGAAAGAAATTTTAGTGATGGGGAACAGCCAGTCAGAAAAACTGGAAAATTTGGATGTGTCAGTGGATGAAGAGCCAATGTGGAAAGCAGACTGAGTGTTAGACTATGACTTTGGGGTCCTTGGTGCAAATCCACACTCAACCATGGAAATATACTGGGCGATCTTGGGCAAGTCATACTCTCTCAGCCTCAGAGGAGGGCAAAGGCAAACCCCCTCTCAACAAATCTTGTCATGAAAACCCTGTGATAGGTTCACCTTAGGGGTATGATCCGCCGGAAGCAACTTGAATACACTCATCCACAACCACAACAGTGGATCTAAAAGCAGCTGTATCCCAGAAGAAATGCCCTCTCTCCCTCTTTTTTTCTCCTCCAGATTTGGTCTTTTCTGGGATCTTTTGCTGTTGTTGTGTCCATTCAACTCATTTCTGACTAATAGGTGAATTTATTGCAGGGTTTTCTGAGGCTTAGACTGTGTGGTACACCTAAGATCACCCGGTGGATTTCCAGGATCATATTCCAACATTCAGACCACTGCACCACACTTAGTATACTTTTTCTTACACTGATTTTGAGAACAGGTTTCATTCTTTCAGATTTCCAGCTTGGACTCTTCTACATACTCATGCATGGCTCCAATTCTTTTATTTATTATTTTCCTCTGATGAGATTTTGGCTTCACTGTTTAATTTTAGACACACACACACACACACACACACACATCATTTCTCCCTGGGACTATTTCTCTCGTCTAAATTTTGTTAATTTCTCCTTCTTTCACCTTTTCCTGAGTCTACAGAAATCCAAATTGCCAGAGATAGCAGTGTGTCTCACAAGCAGACTGACTAGCATTTGCAAGCAGAATGTGAACAACAACCAGGCCACTTCACCATCTGACACACTCAGGTGTTACCCTGACTTCTGGAGGTCCCTGGGGGACACCTGGATTTGCTTCAAAAATACAAAGGTTGGGGAAATTGGCAGAGCACTGCTTAGTGAAACAGAGGGCAGAGCAACGCAGCGAGATCTTTTATCCCATTTCTATGGGGTCAGACTGCACAAGAGAGAGAGAGGTCAAGTGTCCATTTAAAAGTATTTTATTTAGCAAAATTGGCAGAATTTCCTCACATTCACACAGAACAGCCACCACACAAGCACCCAAGGACTACTGAGTTTGAAAGACTTAAGAGCGGGAAAAGCAGAGGAAAGAAGTGATAGAAGTGATTATACTGACCTGATCTTGAAGACTGTAATTTGAGGAAAAAGTGAAGACACTTCAAGCAGACAAAGAGAGAGAGAGAGAGAGAGAGATGTCAGGGTTGGCAGGATTTGGCTCCTCTGAGCATGAGCAGAGTGCTATCTGTGAAGCAAGGCTTCACCACAGCAGAGAGTCCCAGTGAAGCAGAAAAATTCCAGAGGCTCTTTAGTTAGGCTTAGAGTACTGATTTGTTGCTGCACTCTAAGATAGGACTTAGCAAAAACAAGCTTGCTTTCCAGCAATTAGACAAAGAGGAAAAACAGAAGATAATGGAGAAAAATCTCCCCTTACAAACAGTATACTACCAGTGGCATGGCAGGTCCTGCTAAGGAGTCTAATTGGCAGCTGGTCAAGGCAAACATCAGCCTTTTTATGCTACCTTGTCACCCTGGAACAAGTGGGGTGACCCAATCAGTGCTCTGGCATGTGGTCTTCTCTAATACACGAGACATAGCCATACAATCCTGTTGGCCTTGCACCTGGCTGTCTGGTCACACGGCTTCTTCTCTCTGCCATCGACTCACAGGAAAACTTTGCCTGCCCGGCAACAACCTTGACAAGAGAGAGTCAGAGAATCCCAAAAAGGGGATCCAATTATAGTGCAAAACATGCCTGGCGGGGGCAGACCCTTTTCCTGGGGAAGAACAGAAACTGAGTTATGCAGATGGACCTCAGCTTTGTAGTTCCTGCTATTGTAATCGCTAACTTCATCTGGGAGACACTTAGTCTCACAAGGTGTCAACGTTGAAGCCGGCCCATTTGATCTGTATACATGCCTTTCCAAGGTTTCCCTGGAATACGTGACTGGGGGTTATTTGGTCAGACCTAAGCCAGGGGGGTTTCAGCCTTTAGACCCAGATATCTACATTTCTGTCCAGTGAACCTGTGACTCAATAAATATAAATAATTCTCTTCCCTGAGATAGAGTCTTTTAACAGGCAATAAATATCTCACTCCCGCTGTCAGCAAATAGTAGCACGGGTTACACAGGGTCTATTAGAGAAATAAAACAGGATTAGCCTCCATTGTAAAAACTGGTGAGGTAGATTTACTCACAAACACTAAAATGTTTCACAGCATCTCATATGAGAGGCTCTGTAACATGTGCTCTTCAAACATGGAGCTGGGAGAGAGAAATGAAGACCACAAAATGGAGGAGGGAGAAATTGAGACCACTTGCAGACTAACGAATGGAGGAAGAAAGAAGATGAAGCTAAAGTTCAACACGCAGAAGATGAGATAGTTGTCTTCCTTGTGATGATATTTTTAACAGAAAATTTGGTACCAGAGGCAGAAATAACATGGCAAGAATAGGAAAAAGTTCGTGCACCACAAAAATGCAGAGCAGAGATGGTTGGTTCATCCAGAACTAACAATACATATGAAATGAAATGGTGGTACGAACCATTGGATAGTGGAATGTACTGCCTGGGAGTGTGGTAGAGTCCCCTTCTTTGGAGGTTTTTAAACAGAGGCTGGATGACCATCAGTTGGGAATGCTTTGATGGAGTATTCCTGCATGGCAGAATGGGGTTGGACTTGATGGCTCTTGTGGTCTCTTCCAGCTCTATGATTCTATGAAACAACTAGGTCAGGAGAGCTGTTTATAGGTAAGTAAAAACACTTTGAACCTTCTAGAGACTACCTTCTTCTAAAGCTTCTTCTGAAATGCAACCAGGGATGATATTTTTATTTCTTTTGCCAACTTCTACTTTTCTTATAATTTCTATTTCAGTTTCTTGTAATTTCTATATAATTTCTTATAATTTCTATTTCAATCTGTGCTTCTTTAGCATGCCAGAGGGTAGCTGGCAAGGCAATTTCTGGAGATAGATGCTATTCTTTGTTATAGGCAGACACGCACAGTTACATCAAGACCAACTAGAGCAGAATCTCATTCTTTATTGCTTTGTTTGCTGTATACTGCTGTAACCCATTACTAAAAGTCCGTGTTTTTCCACCCTCCATCACCATCCTACCGATGATGATGCTAAAAAAAAATCCAGCTAGACAGAGGACAAGGAGAAATGGGGCTAGAAGATATAAGAAGGTTTTGTAAAAAGGAACTTCTTTGTCAGAGTCTTTGTTAATTGAGATATACCTGTATATAATCAAAGCCTTAGAGAAATTAGCAAATTAGCAGATATTCAGTACAGGCCTGCTAAGATTGCAGCCTCTAATGGAAATCCCAGAGTCAAGCAGCTAAGGTCACTAATAGGATCTGCATGGG
The DNA here is from genome assembly GCA_030412105.1 of Cyclura pinguis. Taxonomy (NCBI): domain Eukaryota; kingdom Metazoa; phylum Chordata; class Lepidosauria; order Squamata; family Iguanidae; genus Cyclura; species Cyclura pinguis. The sequence continues at coordinate 7,879,217 of CM059601.1, forward strand.
GTGAAAAAACAACACTGTGGTCTGACTGAGGCCAGGGTCAAAAGGATCTGTCCGTCCCAACCTCTCTGTCAAGCCACCCATGGTCCCAGTCTGGTTTTCATTCTTGAAGGAAGTGGCAAACAGTTTTAGGAATTTTCTTCCTGTCATTAAAAGGACCTTGAAAGCTACAATTTCTAAAGACTATTCGCAGTTCGAGATTTATTCTGCACAAAATTCACACTTTTTTACGTGTGCAAAAAAAATGCAATTTTTGTGCAAGAAACAGTATACACCATGTAGTAACAATTCTTCAGAAAATAGCATGCTATGCTAGCATGCCAAATAGTACAACATGCTCAGAAAATACCATATTTAGGGATTTAGTCTTCATACAGATTGTACCTTTTTTTTTCCAGAGAGAGCAGCATTTTGTATATAGGAAACATAATTTTCTGCCCCCAAAATGTTGTTACCTATCCAGAAAATGCTGTCTTCTCTGGGAACAAAAATCATGTGAATATTGTACAGAATAAATTCCAAACTATGAAAATTCCCATCAATCCAGGAATCTCCTCATCTGGGTTTCCCGATATCTGAGCTAGATGGGTCACAATCCTGAATCAGGAGACACAGATGTGACAACAGAGCTCTTCAATTGTAGTTATGTCTCTTAAGGTAACCCTCCGAAACCAACTGTAGAAGCCAGGCAGTTCCACCAATGTAAAGATTTCCAAGGTGCTGGAGAGCAGCGTCATGAGTAAAATAAGCATCCACCTCTCTTCCAGCAGCAAGGCACTTAGTGACAACCATGAATTCCAAGATTTAGGATGTCCTGAAGTGGGCTTGGGGCATTATACATACCTAACAAGATACCAGCCATGTTTTTCAACCATGCTGAAAAGCCATATGCAACAAAAGAAAGACCTGCCCAAGTCAAAGCCCTGCCAAGCTCCAGATATTAATGAAAATCCAGATGTAATTTCCTGACTCTTCCATGGCCTCATAACCTGAAGGGAAGAAGAGACAACTCACTTTTACCATAAAAATACTGTTGGGTGCTCTCCAGTGCTTCTGGGAAGATTCTCCAGCATTTAACGAGGCCAACAATTTTAGGCATCAGCCCAGCTAGTGGGAAGTCCTGTCCCAAAATCACAAGTGGAGAATCACGGCACCGTTATAAGGAGATGATAGTTGTGCTGGAAAGCTACTGGGAAGCAGTAACAGTGGCAGGATTCTTCTGCCACCTAGTGGTAAAATCCGTATCAAAGAAACATACTCCATGGAGGTAGGACAACCATATATATTAAAGAGAACATAAATGTTACTTAATGGATTTAATCATAATTTAATTTGTTGATCATCACATGGAGATGAAACAAAGCCACAGTAAAGACATCACAGGCTGAAAGTTAGATTCTGGGAGGACATTTTCAAAATTTGTTATTCAGGAGCTAAATCACACCCTGTAGAAATTTACAATGCTGTAGCTCTGAGCTAGCAGAGATACTTCAGGTTGCTGCATCCAGATACTTAGGCTAGTTTAGAAAAACTGTAAAAACACAGTCTACAACCACACTGCTGACCAAACCAGTGGACAAGTCTACTTATAACATCAGCTCAGTTTTTAGGCCTTCAAGTACAGCTTATAAATTATGGACCTCAGTTCAGCTAAGGCCATTTCCCCACGCGGCGAGGAAATCGCTCCCTGCCGCTAATCACTGGATCTTCTGTGGGTCCAGTCTGGTCCAGGGTGAGGAGGAGCAGTGTGTGATTGTAGATCCGCACTGCTCCGGCATCCAAAATGGTGGCTTCCAGTTGGTTGTGGGTCTCGACCAACCACTGAAGCTCGCCAGCCTAAAGCCCACCCTCCACAGATTTGCAGGCTCGCATTGGTGCGAGCCTGCGAATCTGCATCGGAAAGCAGGCACACAATGGCGCGTGCTGGCATTTTGAAAGACCTGAAAAATCAGGTCTTTCAAAAACACGATGGAGGACCACTTGGGGTAGCTCCGGAGCGGACTGAGGTGCAGATCTATGGTAAGTAGTCTGGACCCAGTCTGCTCCAAGGTGCAGATGTCTCCCATGGAGGATGCTCTGCACCATTTTATTTACCCAGTGTAGAAATGACCTAAGAGTTCAACTTTTAGTTCAGTTTTAAAAAAACAGAGTGTAGGTCTAGAAAAGTGCATATGGAGTTCCTGTTCATGTTGAGTGAGACTCCCAAATTCTCAGAGTTCTTAAGTTTCCTTAATCCCCATTTCCAGGGGGTTCAGAAGATCTAGATTTCTGCAAATGGATTTCTTGTGCAACTCAGTAGTTAATTGCCGTCCTAATTTAATCTAATTAGTTTATCAGTTAAGGGAAGCTGACCAGTCTTATAGAAATAGACAAGCTTGTAAAGGAGCTCAGCTTTATAACCGGGATCCCACCTGATGCAGTATTTGAGCCCTGCTGACAAGTCATCATTAATAGGAAATTACAACTCTAATAGGCAAATGAGAGGCAAATTTAGCAACAGGTTAGTCAAACTGATCTACTGCCTGGTGAGAAATAATATAACTTTCTGGCCAAATATGCCCAAGAAGAAAGAAGAAAGCCATGGCCGAGTAACAAGATTATTCAGACTTCAAGGTCTCTAGCAGCAGCTCTGGGGAGCAACAGTGCAATTCTTCACTACAGCCATTTCTGCAATACATTGTTATATTGCTATTATTCCACTTCCAACATCCTATGGAATCCTGGGGCTTGCAGTTGAGGGAGGGGCCTTTAGAATTCTCAGCCAGAGAGCTCTTTGGCCTCAGTAAACTACAAACCCCAGGATTCCACAGGAGGTTGAAAGTGGAATAATAGCACTATAACAGTATAAGTTGGAAATGGCCTAACGTTTCTTCTCAAATAAAGCATATGGTTGCTGTGCACAGAGAACAGCTCTTACTGAACAGAAATATTATTTCCTGCACAGAAAATACTGTTCCTTGGTAAATCAACCTCATGCAAATTCTGTACAAAATAAGTCCTGAACTGCAAAGATTCTCATCAGTCCAGGATTCATCTTGTCCAGTTTTTCGGTACTTGAAAAACACTTTTTTTTCCCTAGCCATTCAGGAAATATTTTCAAACATTCTTTCCATCCCTACAGAGGAAGTATGAGAAACAGCCCGTGTTCTCTCCCAGGCCCTTTTCGCATGGCATTTCTGAAGCGAAAGGGCCCCTTGAGGGATGCGTAAATGTGAGGAGCGGTCCATACAACGCACTCACATTTGCTCGATGCTCAAGGGCCTGACGCGGACCGCGCATGCATTTTTTCATTTTTGGCTCAAAGCTGAAAATGCTGTGCGGTCATGCATCGCTCCGGGGCCCCGCGCGCACTTACCTTGTCTGCGGAGCCTCGGGAGCCGGGCTGGTCGCGCGTCCTCTCCTCAGTGCAACCTGGGAGGTCCCAGGCTGCACTGCAAATGGAAGAGGCAGGACACTCGCACGACCAGGAAGCAGCTGCGGAGCCGAAGCAGGAGGGACGCATCAGCATTCCTCCCAAGGCTTCCTGCACAAGCCCCGCAGCCCAGCACCAGGAAAAGGCAAGGTGCGAAAATAGTATCAGTTAGATCACTCCATTTTGGATCTTGCAGCACATTGGCTAAATCCTATAGAACTGGATCACTCTAACTGGTTACCTGATCGAACTACTGTAATGTGCTCTACTTGGGGCTGCTTTTGAAGAGTGTTGGAAACTTCAATTGGTCCAAAGAGCTGCAGCCAGATTGTTAATGGGAGCTGGCTACAGGGATCACAAAACCCCCCTGTTGCAATAGCTCCACTGCCACAATTCAGAGTGTTGGTGATGGCCTTTAAAGCCCTACACAGCTGAGGTCTAGGTTATTTGAAGGACTGTATGTGCCCTTGTGAACCAGCCTAGGCTTTGAGATCCGCTGGAAAGGCACTTTTCTCTGTCCCATCACTTTCACAGGTGGATCTGGTGGGAACATGGGAGAGGGCCTTCTTAGCGGCTGCTCCCAAGTTCTGAAACTCCCTTCCCAAAGAAGTCAAACTAGCACGCTCCCTCCCTTCTTTACATAGACAAGCAAAGACATTTTTATTTTGACAGAAATTCAATATGTGCTTATAGCCTGGCTGATGGAAGGTGCTGGCTGTGGTTAACTAAGTGGAATTTATGAATGTTTGTGTTTTACTTATATATTTTAACTTAGTTTTAGTTCTTATTTGGTTGTTTGTGTTTTAACTTTCGTATTTCATGATTTTAAATATTTTTTTAATTACCATAAGACACTTTTAAGTCCTTTCCAGGAAAAAAGCAAGATGATGATGATGATGATGATGATGATGATGAAATATCACTGCCCTCTCACTTTGAGAAGCTGATCTCAGACTCCTGCTGGGAGGCTCTGGAGGACATTCCCCTGCTAGAACTTTTCTTACCAGGTTAGTGACAGCTGCTGTTTTCCATATCCATGGGCGGATAAATTTGTTTTGGGTTTTATTCAGAATTTTAAAGAAGCTCGTCAAGGTTCCTGAACGCTATCCTCAAAGCAGATTCAACACCTTTGACAGCGCCTTTAAAATCTGAAACACAGAGTAGAATCACCATCCCACTGATATGAGAACCACCTGCTTGTAACTCCACTTACCTGACAGTCTAATTGGCAATATATGTGGCTGAGTTCAACTTCATGTCTCTTGCAAGGAGAACAAAAGGAATCTCCTGAGAAGAGCAAAACCCCCTGTGGTGTGCATAGCCTCTGGAAAACCAAGCCATAAAAACTGGCTACCCGCTTAATTCGACACTCAATTGTCGGAAAATTCAAAGAAAGTGGTTTTGTTCAATTGATAATGCTGGGCCAGGAAAACAGGAAGATTTCAAACAAATCCATAAATACACCATCCTCACACCTATCCTTTTCCTGATCCCTGATTACGCTACCATAAAAATCTTTTACCCCATCTGTCTGATTTGTCCATTTGTCCTTTTCCCAGGAAAAGGGTCTGTCCCCTCCTGCCCCAAGACATGCTTGAACTACAATTGCATTCCCTTTCTGGGGCTCTGGCTAGCTTTTCTCTCTTTCTGATTCTCTCTCTCAAGCTCTCCCTCGTCCTCTCACTGGCTGGCCAGCTCTCTCTCTCTCTTTTTTGGGGGGGAATTTCCACCTTTGACTAGTGTCTGCTAGCTTGAAGGCTCCTGTTAGTCTTTGTCTGCAGATCTATTTCCGCATTTTCCTAAAACAGTTATCTTCAAGGACAGGTGCAATACATTTGCATTTGTCCCTGCGACTCTTCCCTCTCTTAAGATTTTCAAACTCAGTTGTCCTTGTGTGCTTGTGTGAGTGAATGCTTTGTGTGAGTGTGAGGAAATTTTGCCTATTCTACCAAATAAAAGACCATTTAAAAGGACACTTGACTTCTGTCTTTCTCAAGCAGTCCGACCCCATAGACATAGGATAAAAGATCTCACTGCGTTGCCCTTCGCTCCGTTTTGTCAAGCAGTGCTCTGCTAATTTACCCAACCTTTGTAACATCCAAATGTCCCACCAGGGAACCCCAGAAGCCAGGGTAACACGCTGACACTACAATCTATGGCCCTTTCCGCGTGTGGTTATTAAGGCAGGCCAATGTGTCTTGCCGCAGAGGTCTTCTGCAGCTTAGAGTGGACTGGGTTCGGTTTATTTACCTTCGTTCCACATGTAATTCCAACTAAATGTGCCTCGATGTGGTAGTAAAGTGCACTATTTGAAAACCGGAAGAAATTGGTTTTCCAATTTTCCAGATCGATCCACTTTGTACTTTCACAGCGGTGCAGACATGTGCATTCACGCCAGTGTGAATTAGTGGTCAGGGGAGGGTTCATGGGAGGGGCCAGGGGGTAGTATAGACTTACACATGTACGCAATGACATACTAAACCATGCAAAAAGAAAAAAAAGGGCCAATCACAGCCGATGGGGCACGGTGAGGGCAGTAGCGGGAGTGGTCACGGCGGAGGCAGTGTGGATTCATGAACTCGCACTCCTCCGAATCAGAATGGATCATATTCAGTAGCTGTGCAGAAGGGAATGAGGGAAAGTCCGCCTTGTTTCGAGCCCAGAATATCCAGTAAGAAATGGCACAAACCGATTCACCAGCCTCGTGCGGAAAGGGCCTACCTGTTTCACTCGACTTCAGGTTGGTGCCACCCTGAATATGAGGTCACCTTCACATTCCGGGTAAATTCTTCAAACATTTCTGAATGAAAGCTCCCTCCTTTGTGTCAAATAAATCCAATAGGCATTGCTCTTCCCAGAATGGAGTGAACCATGTTGTATCTGCCTGTTGTACAAGATGAAGTACCTTGGCATCTTAATCCAAGCATAGCCTGAAACATGGGAAGTATCTTTCTTATTTGGGTTCCAAGCTGTGAAAGTAAGCGCCAGCACCTTGAACTGGTTCGAAAGCAAATAACTTGCCGGTCTCTTTCCTCCAAAATCCATCCAGCTGTTTCAGTTATAGTTCTGGCTGCTGCATTCTGTGCTCAGTGAAGCTACTGGGTCATCTCAAGGACAGTCTCATTTAATTACAAATTTTAAATATGTGCTGACTGTTTTAATTCGGTACTTGATTTCTTTGTTCTTTTAAACTGAGATTATGCATTTTAACTGTTTTTTTTTAATTGATGATCTGTTTTTAACTGATATGTTATGTGTTAATTTGTTGTCCCCATCTCAATCCATGGAGATAGGTGGGCAAGAAATTATTATTCTTATTTGTATTCTTATTATTATCACTACACATTATACTATCAGGGCCATCAACCATGGCAACCAGATGATCCTTATGTGGGAACCACTGTAGCTGGTGATCCAAACTATGGCCATTTCCGCACTACACTGGTGTAGTGCTATTATTCTACTTTCAACATGCTGTGGAATTCTGGGGTTTGTAGTTTCCTGAGCCCAGAGTTCTCCAGCTGAGAATTCTAAATTCCCCTCCCTAAACTGCAAATCCCAAGATTCCATAGGCTGTTGAAAGTGGAATAATAGCACTATAGCAGTGTAGGGCGGAAATGACCTTAAATGGTGCAAGGTGGTGCTACCTGCTTCAGCCCGGCTGAGTCTCAAGTGGCAGTGATGGACAAAGGAGCACAACCAAACTATGGTCCCTGTCTTCCAAGAGTAGTAGCACCGCATCTGAGAGATAAACTGCATAGCAACTGCCAGGTACATGAACCACCTCTGTACAGAGTCTTAATCCTATCTAGGTATATAAACGAGGTTTGCAAACATTCTCGCCCCTGACAACAGATTGTGTGTTAACACAGTGGAACTTCCCATTAAGAAATAGGCTAATTGCCTTGAGATTCTTTGCAATTCAAGACTTTTTGATTTGCAAAGTGCACTGCATTTTTTTCCCCATGAAATGTTGGTTTTCTGCAAGGTTTCTTTTTTTAACAAACACTTCTTTTTTTTAACAAAAAGACCTCATTGGTGAAAAAATCATTGAAAAAATGCACAAAAATCTTTGTCCAGTGGGAGAAAATAGCTGAAGTTATTTGTTCGTCTGTCCAAGAACGAAACAAGCAAAGATCTACATCCCTAGTTTCCTTGGGATTTTGGTACCTGAGTGAACACAGAAAGTCTTGACCGAACATGTCAATTCAGAAAGTATTTTGTTTAGAATCATAGAATCATAGAAATGTAGAGTTGGAAGAGACCTCAGAGGCCATCCAGTCCAACCCCCTGCCATGCAGGAACACCCTCAAAGCACTCCCGACAGATGGCCATCCAGCCTCTGCTTAAAAACCTCCAAAGAAGGAGACTCCACCACACTCCCAGGCAGCAGATTCCACTGCCGGACAACCCTGACTGTCAGGAAGTTCTTCCTGAGGTTCAGGTGCAATCTTCTTTCCTGCAGCTTGAATCCATTGCTCCTTGTCCTGGTCTCTGGAGCAGCAGAAAACAAGCCCTCTCCCTCCTCTACATGGCATCCCTTCAAATATTTAAACATGGTTATCATGTCCCCTAGTAACCTTCTCTTCTGCAGACTAAACATACTCAGCTCTCTAAGTCTATCCTCATAGGGTTTGGCTTCCAGGCCCCTCACCATTTTGGTCTCCCTCCTCTGGACCTGCTCCAGCTTGACCATGTCCTTCTCGAATTGGGGTGCCCAGAACTGGACACAGTATTCAAGATGAGGTCTAACCAAAGCAGAGTAGAGTGGTACCGGTACCTCCCTCGATCTAGACACCATACTCCTATTGATGCAGCCGAGAATTGCATTGGTTTTCTTGGCTGCCGCATCACACTGCCGACTCATGTTCAGCTTGTGGTCTATTAAGACTCCTAGATCCCTTTCACATGTACTGCTATCCAGCCACGTGTCCCCCACCCTATATTTCTGTATTCCATTTTTTCTACCTAAGCGTAGGACCTTACACTTCTCTCTGTTGAATTTCATTTTGTTAGCCTTGGCCCAGCTCTCCAATCTGTCCAGGTCATTTTGAATTTTGATCCTGTCCTCTGGCATGTTAGCAAAACCCCCCCAATTTGGTGTCGTCTGCAAATTCGATGAGCATGTCCTCTATTCCTTCATCCAAGTCATTGATGAAAATATTGAACAGCACTGGGCCGAGGACAGAACCCTGAGGCACCCCGCTAGTCACTTCTCTCCAGGATGAAAAGCAGCCATTGGTGATCACCCTTTGGGTTCGGTCGGTCAACCAATTACAAATCCAACAAACAGTAGCCCTGTCCAGCCCGCATTTTACTAGTTTCTTTGCAAGAATTTTTTTTTTTTTAGGAATGGGGGGAGCGACCAAAGGAACCATAACTGATTTAATGAGCCATTCGCAGTTTCGCTGTAATGCCCATGTGTACTCAGACATGCATGGCTTAATCTTTGAGACAAGCATATGCTACTGGCAGGATCAACCAGGTAGCTGCGCGTGGCTGCTGCTGCTGCCGATGACCGGGTGCAGCCGCCCAGTCCCGACAGGCCGGCCCGCCTCCCGACGCTGGGAGAGGGATGCCTGCTGTGTGGCCTCGTGAGGCAGCGGGTACGCTGCCGAGAGGGAGGGAGGGGACCACGGCGTTTCGTTCGGAGGGGGCTGCGGTCCGCAATCCTCGGGAAAGCCAGAGAAGAGAGCACCCCAGGGGCGGCCGGGGGTGGTGGGGCCGGAGGTCCGTCTCCGCACGCCGTACCCCGAGCTCGCCTCCAGTGAGATCGAGCGCCTGGAGGCTGCCGGCTTGGCTCAGGCGAGCGGGATGGGGGTGCAGCGAGGGCTGTCGCGTTCGGGGTGGCGGCACAGCCACATTTGGTCTGGGTGGGGCGCGGGGTGGGGAGGCTTCCACTCCGCCTGAACGCTGGCCTCCAGAGAGGCTGGCCCACGGAGGGCCCTCCCGACGCGGCCGTCGCGGTCCTGATCGATCGGCTGTTTAATTAATTTAGACTGTGTTCTGAGAAAATAATGTGATTTTAAGCATGTTTAGAGAGAGCTGGGTAAATTTTCCAAAGTGACGGGAAAGGAGGGCTTGAGATTTAGGAGGGAAACAGGGATCAAACTGCCAGAATTCACGTGCCAAACTTTAAATTCCTATTTATAAGCTCTGTTTTAGCTTTCGTCTTTCAAACTTGACATGGAACATTCCCACACCGACTTTCCCAAGACTATCAAATTTGAAGTCAACGTAATTAATCTTTTTTGTTTGCAAACCTACTGCCCCTCAAATCGGTTTATTTATCATGGCGAAATTCAATTACTATATTTGCCGGTGCACAAGATGCACCAGCATATAAGACACACCCCATTTATAGGTCTGCAAATATTATTTGCCAAAATATAAGATACACTGGTGTACAAGACGCACTCAATTTTCAAATGGGATTTTTCAGGAAAAAAAGTGAGTCTTATGTGCCAGCAAATAGGGTATTCTGAGCCAGCTTGAACATAGGGCCATTCCAGTGGACCCCACAATCAGTTACAAGCCAACCCCCCAAATTCACCACATGTGAATGAAGGTGGCAAGTTGGTGGTGATAGAGAGCCATTTAAGTTCAGCCCTAGGTGCCAGTGATTTAGCCACATAACAGATCTGCTTCAGGTTCTGATTGACTGGAAAAGATCTAGGACACAAGCGATCTGAACGTCTATATTCTTCTAAAAATGAATGGCAGAATGTCAGACCGAAGGAAGGGGAACGACAGAGAAATGTACAGTAATAAATAAGCTACTATAAACAAGGGTTATATGTTTTGACATGAACTACTGCGGGGAACAGCGCACAGTTTGTAAGGATGGGGGTGCATTGATATTGCAACGACTGGATCTTTGTTGAGTTCCTTCACTCCTTCCGGGAGCTGAAATCTGAACGCCCTCAGCAGGTGAGTGAAGAAAAGGAAGAGCTCCATCCTCGCCATCTGCTCCCCCAGGCACACTCGAGCCCCTGCAAAAGGAAATGAGGGGAAAGCATCAAGTGAGCTACAGCCCGTTCCGCCAGGTCTCCTGTGCCTCTGTTGTCATCGCCTACCGGTTTTGACCCCAAGAAAATTATTCAGAGTGGTTGACCAAGGCAGACTTTCCCAAGTCTCCCACTCTCAAATGCCATACTTATAATAATAGCATTTTCCACAGCTCCCTTTAATCTTCTGGGCTGGAACCCCTCAAGGGCCTGGCTTTGTTCCAGGAGCTGACTGACTGTGAGTCTGTGCAGCCTCAGACCTTTGATTATAAAGCAAAGAGAATGTGCTCTTCTTCTTCTTCTCTCATTAACTCGTTTATTAGCAGCACTGTCATCTGCTCCTTTGAGAGAAAGAAATATGTTCAGCTACTGAAAGGGCTCAGGAGACCGATCAAAGCTGCTTTCGATGCTATTTAATCTGCCCGTGAAACACCAACATCTCTCACCTGTGACAATATAGCAGGCACACGTTGCTCAGTATTAGCTGCTGCCCAGTTCAGTAATGCTGCAGATCATTATGGGAGGGTCCGTATGGACCGTAAGGCTCAATCCCCTGCTCAGTGCAAGATCCCCTGCTAGGGAATCTCCAGCAGATAGCTTTCCAGACTCTTTTTGAAGACATCCAAAGAAGGAAATCTTATCACTTCTCTAAGTCATTGGTTCTGTCACCGAACCTCTCTCACTGGCCATTTCCATGCTATGCTGTTAAAGTGCTATTATTCCACTTTCCACATCCTGTGGAATTCTGGGGTTTGGAGTTTACTGAGGCCCAAGAGCTCTCTGGCTGAGGATTCCAAATGTCCTTCCCTAAACTGCAAACGCCAGCATTCCATAGGATGTTGAAAGTGGAATAATAGGACTATAACAGTGTAGTGCAGAAACGCCAAAGTCTAGATATTCCTTCTAATGTTCAGTTGAAATCTATTCTCCTGTAACTTCAAACTATTAGACTTAGTTCTACCGTCTGAGGCAGCAGAGAACCAGCCTGCACCCTCTTCTTTGTGGCTGCCCTTGAATTATTTAGAGAGTGATCATGTCACTGTTCAGTCTCTTCTTAACCAGGCTGAACATGCCCAGCTCCTTCAATTTCTCCTCATGTTTGATTCTCCATACCTCTTATCATTCTCAGTGCCCTTCTCTGAATCCATTCCAACTTGTCTATGTTCTAAAAATGAGGCACCCAGAACTGAACACAGGACTCCAGGTGAAGCCTAACCAGCACAGAATGTAGTGGCACTATAACTTCCCTTGACTTGGAAACTATGCCTCTGTTAAAGCAGACCAGGGTAATAGTTGCCTTTGCTGCTGCAGCATCACACTCAACTTATATCAACAATAATCCTAAGGTCCTTTTCCATGTAGTACTGCTGAGCTAAATATTTCCCATCCTATACCTGTGCATTGGGTTTTTATGGCCCAAATGGAGAACTTTGCATTTGAATTTTATTTTATTAATTTCAGCCCCGTGACCAAGTTTATCAAGCTCCTTTTGAATTTTATTCCTATCTTCCAAGGTGTTAGATGCTCTCCCAGTTTTGTATCATCCACAAGTTTGATAGGGATTCCCTCCACCCGATCATCAAACCATTGATAAAAATGTTGAAGAGCATCAGCCCCAGAGGAGAACCGTACAGCACTCCACTTTAGACCTCCTTCCAGTTTGAAGCACAACCACTGATAACTCTTTCTGCGTGGTTTTCAAATCAATCCATTTGATAGTGTTTCCTTCTATTCCATATTTACTCAGGTAACAAAAGCCAAAAAGGGAGGAATGGAGAGTAGAAGGAAAAAGCTAGAGTAGGTTGTTCTTCTACTCCCCTCCACCAGATTTCTTCATAGCAGAAGCAGAAGATCTCTTTCTTCTTCTCTGCTCTGCAGTTAACAAGAGGATTGGATGTGTAAAGTCCTCAGCTACACTGTGATGCTGTGCTAAATTCTCACAGGAGAGTTTGCAGAATAGTTAGTCAACATTCCGATTCAGGTTGAAGCTTTGGTAAAGGTCACGGATGGGAGTTTAATTTTTCTTTTGCAAATGATTTTCTTGGGTTAATTTGCTCTACCAGTGATGCTGTTTGTCCTAACAATGAAAAAAAAAATTCTGGAAAGAAGGGGCAATGAAAACAGGAAAATGATTCAGAGAAAAAGATTGAATGCACCCATTTCATTGTACTGGACCTGTTAGGCTTGAAATTTAGTTTTTTGTAACTTGTTATATTAATTGGTATTTTAGACGTTCAGAGCTCATCAAACAACCTTGCTTTAGAATTAATTATTTTGTTCTGCTCCTGTTTATAATCAGTATGTACAAGTGAAGGACTCTTGAGAATGACTTAGGATGTAACAGGGTCGTGTGGAGTCAGGAACTTAAGGGTCAGATAGAATGTAACACTTGTACAAGCTGTGACTCCGCTAAATGCTGATGCATGAATCTTTTCTTTCTTGTAAGCATTCTTCAATATAAACATAAAAATGGTATAAGAAGAGAAGCCTGAAAGAATAAATCATCCTTCTTAGGATCCTTTGGCCAAAGTATATGTGTGTCTGCCCGTCTGCCTGTCTTTCTTTCTTTCTCTTTTCTACCTTCCTACTTTGTGTTTGGGGGTTCATGTCAGCTCTGTGTCCATCTGGGGTACAGTAAGGTGTGGTCTGTTTATCCACCGTAACAGACCTCTCAGCTGATTGCACGATGCATGACTTACCTGTGGTGCCCTTGCAGGTCAGGGTGCCCATGACGCTCTACCCTTCCTGCCTACTGAGTGGTGGCCATTTCCAAGATAGAGCTCCAGGCCTGGGAGACCTGGAGTCAGGTAGCCAATGAGATCAAAGTTCCCCCTTTGACTTCATTGGCTGCTTGAACACAACCCGAGCGAAGCATGCAGGCTCCACTCAGGTTGGGTTCCAGACTATTTAAGCCAGTTGTCATTCTCTTCGTGGGAGCTTCCCACCCACCCTCTTGGCTGTAGGCATGTTTTTGTATTGTTCGTGATATCTGTCACTGTAGCACCTGGATTTACATTGCAACTTGTAGGTGGTCACATGGGTTTTGGATCTAGGACTGTAGGTACCATGGGCCACCTGGCAGTGGTGGTATTAAGGTACCAATCGGCTCAGGGGTGTATGATGGTGGCAGGTGGGAAGCTGCCTCCTGCCACTCATCGGATTTCAGCTTTATGCAGAGACTTGAGCTCACTGATGAACAGGCAGGCTGACCGATGGCCCAGATCCTTATCCATGCATGTGCCAACCCAATACATATCCGTAACCAATAAAACATGTAGCCTTTTTCCTTCCAAACTTGTGGCCTGCATCCTTTTGTTTGTCACCACTGATCGTACAATAATATTTTAAAAGCAAACGCAAAAGCGGGCAACATCTCCTGCGGGTTGTTCTCCAGAAAGGGTTCTCTGCATGAGAACTTTGAAAGTTTCTTCCAAGAAGAATGAGCCTAATAAAACAGAGAAGCCACCCGTGAGTGAGTAGTGCTAGGAATCCCAGAACAGCATCCTACCACTGCTCAGTTTTACAATGTTGTTATGTTCCTGTTTTTAAAAGTAAATTTCCAAGCTTTGCTCTTCATCTGGTTGAACTGGAAAACTCATCACACCTCGCTATTGGCTATGCTAACTAGAAGTGATGGAAGTTTTGGTCCAAAAACAACTCAAGGGCCACATGTTGCAAACTGCTTGTTTAATTTATCTGGAGCCTGAATCTCTTTGAAGGCAGTCATAAAATGTTACCATATCTTGATTCCACATTTACCTGCTCCAAATGGCAAGAATTCTTCTCTAGCAACAAAATTCCCCTCCTTGTCCAAAAAATGGTTTGGGTTGAATTCACCAGGTGTCTCCCATTGGTTGGGATCACAAAGAACCGAGTTCAGATCTGTAATAACAAAGGTTTTCTGAAAGGAAGAAAAGATTGACTCAGAAGGCATCTCTACCATCATGATTCTGTTTCCTTGTTCCAGCAGCATTCTCATTCTCTCTCAATCTCTCTCTCTATCTTTCCTAGCAAGTTTTAATCTAGTCTTTCCAGGATCTATCCAAGATGTTCAACCCTACCTCCCAAACAGGTTCAGCACCTTAGACTAGAGATGGAGAAAACATTCCCAGTTTTTGTTCCCAGGGAAAAAAAAACGGGTTTTCCAACAATTGAAAAATCAGTTGATAAGAATAACAGAATGCCAAAATTATAAATAATTTTCTCCTGGTATCCAGGATCCCAAAGTGTTGTGCAGCAATTATTCTTCATAGAAAAACAAGTTTTTGCACACATGTACACACACACAAACCTGTTTTCTCTGCAGAAACCAGTTTTATGCAAAATATCATGCCTTTTCCTTGCAGAATAGTTCCTGTACAACGCTTCAGAACAATCGTATATGGGGACAACACTGTGGAGGAATATTCATTTTCCCTCACAGTGGGGAGAAAGCTACTTTAATTATTTGTCCTGGAATGTGAATATGAAATAGTCAAGGATTTAATGCATACTTTAGACAGTGCCCTGAAAGTTTGGATTAAAAATCAGAATGGCTGTATCGTTCCAAAGGCCTGGCAGCCGCCAACCACCACTGCTCTTTGCTCTGAGTGAGTCCCCTGCCCCGTCTCTCTCAGGCCAGCCCTACCATTAGGCAGAATGAGGCAAGTGCTTGGGTAACACGTGCTGGATGGAATGTTTGCCAGTAGACGTGCTGGAGGAAAAAGTTCGTAGTGGTAGATGGCCCCCTCCACATCCCCACAATATGTCCTGCCTTCAGGGATGGTAGAAGATGCTGTACAATAACCAGAGTCCAACTAGCAGTCCAGCTGACATCTATAAGTAGAATGGGTGCTCAGGGGTGGAGAAGCCACCATGTCCTTCATCTTAGGCAGAAGAATGCCTTAGACTAATACCTGACAACTTATTTATTTAATCTCATGACTTCTTTCCAGTGTGAGACCCAAGGCAGTGATGCATTTAAGTCTTTTACTCCAAGTCTGAAGTCATGTTTCAAGTCTCTACCTTCAAGTCTCAAGTCGAGTCTCAAGTCCTTGCAAAATACTTTCAAGTCAAGTCTTGAGTCAAGTCTCAAGCCTGAGAGCCAACTTTATACCCCAATTTGTATGCCATAATTTCTGGACAGATTTGAATAAAGTCAGTTTTAACAATTTAAGTAGAGTCGGCCCTCCGCTTTTGTGATTTTGCTTTCTCCAGCTTTGTAAGTGGAGAATAGGATCCTTCTTACTTCCCGTTTACAAAACTGGGGGCTTTTTCAGAAGTAGGGAATAGGATCCTCCTTATTCCCCATTACTGAAGCCTTTTCTTGATGGGGGTTGCTTCTTATCCCCAGATTTTGCCCCACACAGAAGGTTTTTGTGCAGATAGATCTATTGAAATATCAAGTTTGGATGCTCTTTTTTGTTGTTGTTGTTATGGGGTTTCAACCGTATCTGTTTTCTGTACCTTTGGAATGTGAAAACCAAATATGTTCAAATCCTTCGAGCATCTTCTGGGAATCCCAATTGGTAAGATATATTTGGCCCGCTGGGACTCATGAATCACGGCATTGGTGTAAGGTAGTTTCTTCCGATCTTGGTAGGAGATCGAGTGAGAAGAACCCAAAACCTCTTCTATCTCTCTATAGACTTTATCTGAGTGAAATGGTGGGGAAGAAAGATTTATTCCGTCAACAGTTTTATCTCAAGAGTCTCCCCCTTCTCCTTTTCCTTTTATATTGTTGTATAGTTATGTGCCTATATAGATCTGTTCCTCATTCTACATTTTAACTGGTATATGTGTTTTTGTTAATAAAAATATTAAAAAAAAAAGAGTCAGGCAATCATTGTGCGATATTTTACTCAACATGAGATTACTCTCTGTATTTACCTTAGAGCAATCCGAAAACCAGTCAAACTGTAGGAGAGGATACTGACATCTTAAAGGAAACTCATCGCTACATGCCGAAAAGAAACTCAGAATGAAGCAACTGCACGCACACGAGAGCTGATTATTATCTGGCATTTCTGTTTCATCAGGAGCCCAATTTAAGTGTCTCTTCTACTGTCCTTACTGGAATGCAGTGCAGGGGTTTTGATGCCTTATAGGCAAAGAAAACTGGAAATATAGTTGGCCGTCCACATTCACTAGGGTAAGAAGTGTAAGACCCTTGCAAAAGTGGAAAAATTGCAAATACCAAAATGGAGGGTGGCTGAGGCATGATGAGGAGAAGGGACACTCAGGGTTCAAACCACGTCAGGAAAAAGAGGAGGAAAGAGGTGGATCAGAATGGTAGGCCTATGCTTCACCTATCTCACTCATCTCCTTTCTTGGGTGTGTGGTGGGGGGCATTGGGAAAGAATTTGTGATGCTGAGAAATCTAACTGTGAGATATCCTTAGCTGGCCAGGTAGTGGCTGGTGGAGGAAGAGGAGGAACAGAGAGGTCTGTGCGACCTGATCAGAACCACTGAGAGAGAAGGGTCCTCTGGAAAAGAAGTGGCTGAGGTCAGAGGGGAGGCACACACAAATAATCTAACCCATGAAAGTCAAACCTGCAAATGCAGGGGGCCTAGCAGGAACTCATTGCTATTTTCTGTTCCTTTTTATTGGGATTCCAGAGATTATACTTGCCAGCTGGACAAGAGAAATGAGAATAAAGGAGAAGAGGCTCAACTCAGTTGCTTTCAAAAAAAAGGAAGAAGGTAATGGTGAATTCAACTCAATTAAACATAACCACTAATTCAATTAAACACCTTAGATGATTGTGGCAGGAAAGTGTTAGTGGTATTTTCTGAATTTCCTGATTTTAGCTGCTTGCAGGTTGTGAACAAATAAGTATCAATCAGAAATTATGTTATCTTGGAAGAATTGCAGGCCACTACTTTTTTTAAAAAAAAATCTTCCTAGGGGGTATCCAGAAGAAGTAATGATTCCACTGGACAGGTCTCTCTTACCTTGGACATCGGGGTAAGCCACCATGAGAAGGAGGGCCCACTGCAAAGTGCTTGACGTGGTCTCTGTACCCGCAACAAAGAGGTCAAGAATACATTGGGTCAAGTTCTCCTCATTAAAGGTAGAGTTGGGGTCACCTTTGCTCTGGTGTTGATAACAAAGTAAGATGAACAATGGTTAAAAAGCAATCCAAGTTTAGGCTATATGTCAAAGCCTATTCAGCTTAGGAGGAGATTTAAATACTGGCATCAAGGGAGACTAGAAAATGATCTCCTTGATTTCCTTCTAAAACCACACAAAATGATGCCATAAAAAGATCTTACTGACTCAGATTCTTCTCCAATCATTCTGGAATGATGATGCTAAGGGGACTGCTACTGCAAACCCAGTGTGGTTTACACAGGCCCACTGATTTGGGTGTTCACCTTTTCAGAACTTGGTTGTGGAATAGGATCAATGATAGGAATAACTAGTTAAAATCAATTCTTACCATGCCATACACCCTCACTCCATGATGTGATTGGCAATGAACATTATAGCACTGGCACTAAATATAAATCATACGTTTCTGGCTGGAAAGTCATGCTGACAAAGAGGGCTGGCTGTACACATGCAAAGGTAGGTCAGAAGGGACCTAAAGGCATGGCCAGATCATAAATTAACTGAGGATTAGTCAGATGATCTTCTCAATGGCCCAAACCTAGAAGGCAATAGCCACGAAACAAAGCAACGATGACCAATGCCCTGTAACCTCCTTCCTGCTGAACTTCTCCCTTTTGTTTCCCACCTGCCCAGACATTAAGAGGCTATTGTGACTCCCACTGATGTTTTGTCACCTAATGCTAAGACCACTAGCCAGCCCTGGACTCCTTTGTTTGCTCTCTCAGACAGCCATTAACACCTTCCCCTTCAGGGCAGAAAAAGAGTATTTAAACTCAGGCTCCATGCCCATTGATTTGTAGCACCTTGGGTGCATGTAGGCGTGTCACTCCATCCATTTCTCGTGCTCTGGGCAACCCTCAAACTCTAGTGTTTGAGCCACTTCACCACGACTTTCTTCTCTTCAGGATTGGTAAATATTACCCACTTCAACCTAACTCTCACTATCCAACTTTTCCTCCCTTTCCTTCAGTTAGCCTATATGGTTGTGAGACTGCTTGATTGCTTGCATGTGTTTGTGACTTTTTCCCCCAATAAAACATTCTTTAAACTTCCAACTGGTGTCTCTGCATTGTGCAAAGTATGCAAAGGTGAAAAGATCCCAGAAGTTACCACGCACACACTCTTGCAGACCTCTCTCTTTCAGCTAATTATTCCCCACCTTTCCACAGAGGTATTGGCATTGCAGGTAGACTCCGGAGTCACCCACCATTTGGTGTGAACATGATTATGTTATCCACTAAGTTGGAAATCTTTTAGCAAATGGGGCAACTTGATTAAATTTTTAAAGTTAGTGGGGTAAAATTTCAAAATGAGCTTAATCCCATAGGTAATAAAAGAGTGGAACCCCTGTCGAATTAATTGAACCTGTCCTTAATTTGGAAGCAACAAAAGAGTGATTCATCAGATAACAGGACATCAGAATGTGGGGGGTTCCTGTACTTCACAATCAGTTCTTTACTCAAAGTTACGCTTCATGGTTTTTTTCAAAACTACTTCCTTTTTTAAAAAAAGTCACTCAGGAATGGAAAATTGCAACATTTAGATCACAAGAGTCAAGTCACTTATTTAGTTCGTGATTCATAGTTCATATAATAGTTTAGTTAATTCCACGGCAAAATGATTTTAAGTCAACCAGTATTGAGGAACAGTCTCATTTGCAGCTACTAGTCCTTCTGCGTTCTACACCAGACACTGCCAAGTTTTTTCCTTTTGCCAGTGTACTGTTGTGTCGGTTTTTTTTTTTTTTTTGTATTACTTTGTACTGTTGTGTTTTGTTGTGTTTTCCTTTGGTTTTTACTTAATAATTTTTTTAAAAAAAAGTGTGGATAGCAGTTTCAGCTTTAATCTGGTTTGGATTTTAGAGCAGGAATTTTTCTTAAATTTACATTGCAGTTTAACATATATTTAACTGTTAAATTCATCCTACCTCATTAACCTAAAGGCAACTGAATCAGATTTTTTTTAGGCTTACTAATGTTTAACTAAACACATTAACCCTTTCCTATAAAATTTCCTTTCTATGGGATAAAGAAGTATTGATGGTGCATATTCAGGTGAATTAGAATTCATTTTATTACACCCATTTTGGCAGCTTTTACTACTTGCCATACTTTAATTACTCATGGCACTTTGTTTCATAATTTCATTTATTCTTTATGCTTTATTCACACAATAATTACTTCATTTATTAAGTCTGAATAATTTTAATCACTTCTGTACAATATAATATAATTGTAACCTCAACGCCTTTCATGAATTTGGATAGCATTTTTCTGGGTTTTTGTTTCACATATAACATCTCAAATTCAGTTTAGTGTGGTTCAAGCTCAATGATCACCCATCACACATTCACTGCCACGCTTTAAATAGAGGGAACATGAATTGCACCTTTGTGTTTGCCTGGGTAAATAGTATTTGCATTCAAAGTGGATTTTTACACAGTCTGTGCAGCCATGCTGGAGCATGAAATGAACTGCTTCCTGCAGCATCATGAGGCAAGGAGAGGTGAAGACACAGATTTGTGTTTAAAAGTTAAATCAAGCAAGATTGATTGATTGATTTGGTCTATTTACATTGTGCCCCTCAGCTAAAGAGGCTCCCAATGTGGCTTGAGAATAATTAATTTGACAGTTTCCTGACCTCGGGTTTACAATCTAAATAAGACATGACACATGAGGAAAAATGGATAGTGGTGGGAAAGGGAAGGGGAAAGGATTAAGTCCAACAGATATTGGCTGCTCTTCTCTCCCTCAGAGGCCAGAGCAATAGCAGTTTGAAAAGAGGTCCATTCTGCAGGTTACTGGATCCTGGCAACGTCTTGTAGGGATCCCAGTAGATTCCCTAAGAGGAAAGAGCAACAGGAGTGCTCCCCTCCGCACCGGCTGCCTGTGGGAATGGAAGAGGTGCAGTGGCCATGTGTCTTCCTTCTGCAGCACAACTGAGCACTGTCCCAGGCTGCACTGGGGCAGGAAGCGTAGCCATCACTTCCTGACCCTCCACAGCTCAGGTAAGTATGGGAGGGCAGTGGGAAAGCTGCGTGACTGCCGGTCATTGACACGTAAAACCCGTCAATGATTTGCAGTGCAATCATGCTGTCTGGAGATGGGAGAACAATGGGACACAGACGACGTTGTGCGTAAGCATCATCCAGGTCCTGTCCTTCTCCCGTCCCCAATGCAAGATGATGACATCCTGGGAAAAGGGCTGCTGGGCCAAGTCATGATGAAGCTGTGTCTCACTGCTCTTCTCTCTCTGCAAAATTAGAATAATGGCAGTTGGAATATGCAGTGAGGGCCTCCAACCAGCACTGGAATAAGGCACAGTGGAGTTGTACCTGGGTGCTCTTCTCTCCCTCTGAGGTCAGAACAATGGCAGCTGGAACCTGGAGGGAAGGGCTTTCACCAGCCACTGGGCCAAGGGACAATAGAGTTATTTAAAGCGTAGGCTCTAGCAGTGGTGGCACAGTATGTAGTTCGGGCAAGAAGATGTCCTGGCATGGCTCCGGATACGTACCTTCTCCATTTGAAGCATATAGAAATCGATGAAGTCCTGGGGCTCATACAAGTTCGGGTGTTCTTTGTGTTTCGCTATCTCCTCTTTTGCAACTGCAATCCCCAGTTCCATGCATGACAAGGCCTTCTTGTGAGGCCCTGGGAAATATTTCATGAACCGTGGGAAAAAGTTATACAGCTACAGGTAAGAGAAAAGAAAATCCTGTCAGCATCATTGTAACATGGTCTATCTGGAAAATCCTTTTGGATAGTGCTTTGATATCAAGGTCTGAATTATTCTTGATGCTGCAGCTACTGAGCCTTTGTGGGTTCTGTTTTATTCAAAGTTGCTCCTGGATCCCAGTGGTACCAGTGGCAAGAGTATATTTTTAATTCCTTTAACTAGTTCATCAGCTGGAGCTTTATAGGTTGTTGTGGGTTTTCTGGGCTTTGAGGCCATGTTCTGTTAGTATTTCCTCTTGACGTTTCACCTGCATGTGTGGCTGGCATCTTCAGATGATCCTCTGAAGATGCCAGCCACAGATGCCGGCAAAACATCAAGAGCAAATCCTAATAGGCCTCAAAGCCCAGAAAACCCACAACCACCTATGGATTCCAGCCATGAAAGCCTTCGACTTTACAGTTGGAGGTTTGTTTGTTTTTTTTATAAAGAAGCTTTACAATTGTTGACCAAAAACATTAAACCATATTAAATTACTGTTGTTCTTGCCACTTGGGACGATAATAGAAGATAGTTGAGGACTAGGATTGCCTTTTCAGGATAGCCATAGACCCTGAAGTTTCTGGGCCAGAATGTGAGAACAGAGGTGGTCTTTGGCAATGTCTTTAAATGCTGTGCACAGCACAATGTAAAAGCTAAAACACCGCATCCTTAAATGTCAGAATTTGAAGACCGGAATCCTATGAGTGACATACGCAGGCATAAGTTGGGCTACACATGTGGAGTGACTTCTTTGGACAACACAAAACTAAAGTATAGTAGTAGAATTCCTTATACACAGAGGGATATCTAGGGTTTGGCAAGAAGGGCATGTGCCCTGGGTGACAATGCTGGCTGGGCGCAAAAAACAAAACAAAAAAAAATGTGCTGGAAGATTTAGTGGAGGAGGAATAAGCAGCCCCAGAGGAGGAGAGGGTTGCCCTAGGAGCTGTCTATGCTAGATAAGCCACTGCCTATATGAAACCATTGTAGATGCACTCTGATGCACCCAGAGTGCATTGCATTCCAATTGCCTACATCATCTGTGCATTGCACATTGCACATCATGCAATGAGCAAGGAGCAGATAGTTGTGTGCATTCACCATTTCTCACACTCTGCACTATGGCAATATTTAGTACGGGGACTGCATAGTATAATTCCACTAGTGAATATACAGTGGCCCCTCCATTTTTGTGAGCATTCAGGGTACAAGACCCTCATAAAATTAAAAAAAAAACAAAACCTGCGAATAACTCCCTTCACCCACATGTGCTCTCCCTCCCATTCCCTAACCTTTTGGCCAGGCACAGAAAAGGAAGGCACATGAATTCCTTCCCTCCCCAGGCTCTCCCTCCCCCTCTCATTCCCATTCCCACTCCCTTACCTTTTGCTCAGGCATGGAGAAGGGAGGCAAAAGGCAAGGGAATGGGAAGGGGGAGCCCTGAGTGTGGAGAAGGAAAGCATACATGCTCAGTTTTTGTTTTTTGTTGGAAAGGTTGATCCACTGCAGGTCTCAGGGGTGTGAAAATGAGCTCAAGAGTTTGCCCACCCCTTGGTCTGAATATATTGCCCATTACCCAATGCCCCCAGGAAACAGCCAGAGACCGGTACATTAGATCAAATTAAGTATAAGATTTCCAGACCAGATAACTTGGTCATGGAGTCACTTTAAATTTTTGAATGCTATGAATTAAGAACTGGCATGTGAGCATGTACAGTATTTTCTTGCCTCCATCAGAGCAAGCATGGAGGGAGAATTTTAGAGAAGACATTTCCAGAAAGACTGGTGGTTTCTAAAGCCAATTTCCTATTGGTGTTCCCAAACAGAAGAGTCCCAATGTATTAATGGGGTTTGGAAAGTTGACACTTACATAACTTCCATTAATTGAATGGATTTGCTCTAGCTAGGTCTAACAATAATACTTAGGTACAAGAATATGCCCTCTGTGTTGTACTCTTGCTAATTGACTAAACTTTACTAAAATCCCAGACCTCTTGTGAGTTCTTCAGTGCCTTCCAATATAAATTTGCATTCTTGATTCACTGGGTGTCCCTTGGACACACAATCATTCATCAAAAATGCCCTGAACTCAAGTCTTCCTTGGCGAGATTAAACCTTTTAACTACCGTGAATGCTGGTAGTGGATTAGGACCTCTGTCCTTTCTATCAGAAAAGAAGATAACTCACAGCATGATGAAAGCTGACTGAATATCTTTCAAAATAATGCATGGCTGCTATCATTTTCTGGAACTGTTCGTCTTCAGGAGAAAATCGGCATCCAAAAGATACAACTGTTATCAAACTGGAGATGGCGTTACTGATCAGTAGGGAAGGCTCCATTGGCTGCCCTGCAAATAAAAGAGCATGTAGTCACCTTACTATTATTCTGCTTTACTTGTTAATATCAAGAATTTGGTTTCGTGATGGTGACAGGGGAGCTATTGTGACTGTTGTGACAATGTTATTGTCACTGTGTACCTTCAAGTCATTTCCAACTTATGGCAACCCTAAAGTGAACCTATCACAGGGTTTTCTGGAGGCTGAGACTGTGGCCCTTTTTGCACCTTACCTCTGTCCGGTGCGGTTGCATGGGGATCACACGAGCAGCCTCTTCCGTGAGGCTCTCGTGTCACCTCTGCTTCAGCTCCGCAGGAGCTGTCTGCCATCTGGAAAGCAGCATGAGAGCTCCACCTCTTCCTTCCGCAGCACAGCTGGGTATTTTCCCAGGCTGCACTGGGGGAGGAAGCGCGAGGACCATGGCTCCAGAGCTCCGCGTGCACGGTAAGTACGCGTGGGGCCCCGGAGCTATGCGTGATCAAGCACCATTTTCGGCTAAAAGCCAAAAATGATATAATGCACTATCAGCGCCTGCCAGCCCCGGCAGCGTTGTGCAATTGCAAGGACATCGTCTGAAACACTCCTTGCAATTGCACGATGCTCCAGAGGCCCTTTCGCATGACAAATGCCATGCAAAAAGGGCCTGTGTGACATGCCCAAGGTCACCCAGTGAGTTTCCAGGGCCAACCAGGGAATCAAACCCTAGTCTCTGGGGTTGTTATCCAATGCTAAAACCACTACACCACACTGGTTCTCAATCTGCTTTTAGTGGGCTAAAAAATAATTGGCCTATCCTTTTAGCTGCCGCTGCTGTTGCTATTGCTACTTTCTTTTATGAAATTGTTGAATGGGTAGGGTTTTTTTTATTTTTTGATTGTTTTAATGATGTTAAACATAAATTGACCTTGAGATGGTCTTCTGTTAGGCTTCCTACACTATTACTGAATGATGTGCATACATATGCGATGTCCCAAAGTCGTGTATTTTCCACCTGGCTGAAATGCCATTAGTGTTTCCTGCATGAATCTCAATCACTAGAAATGTCATCTTTGGGCAGTGCTCTTCACCATAAAAGATAACCTAGGCCATTTCCATACTACAGTGTTATAGTGCTCTTGTTCCACTTTCAACATACTGTGGAATTCTGGGGTTTTTAGTTTCCTGAGACCAAAAAGCTCTCTGGCTGAGAATTCTCAAGACCCTTCCATAAACTACAAACCCCAGGATTCCATAGGATGTTGAAAGTGGAATAGTTTACTAATACATAAAAGTCAAAGTTAGTTTGTCTGTGTCAGGTGAGAAGACCTCACGTGATTGGCCGCCTGAGAAGATTCTACAGATCTCAAATCTTTCTAACAAGTATTATCTATGAGAAGACAAATTCCTGGACAACACCGGGTATATATGCTAGTGGCACTGTAACAATGTTAGGCAGAAATGGCTCTAGTTAACATGAGCCTACATAAATGAGAAGCTGTGGCTGGCTGTCTAGAAAACTGCATGAACTGCCTCTCAAAGATAGACTGTTGTTTTTGTTGCTGTGTGCCTTCAAGTCATTTCTGACTTTTGGCAACTCTTAAGGCAAAACTATCACAGGGTTTTCTGGAGGCTGAGAGTGTGTGATGCTCCCACGGTCACCCAGTGGGTTTCCAGGGCTGAGCAAGGAGTCAAATCCTGGTTTCCAGGGTCTACAGTCCGATGTTCAAGCCACTATGCCATGCTGGCTGTCATTGTGATAAGGGCATTCTACCATTCTCTTAGTCACTTAGGTGTTGTTTTACTTGCAGGGAACCAAAGGATTGATGAACTGGATTTGGACTAGATTAAGGAAACCATGTAATATTGGCAGAGTGAGTGCTGCACATGATCTCCTGGCACCATTTTTGTGGTCACAAGGGTGCCCCAGAAATTTTTTTAAAAAAGAAAAAAAATATTTTTTTAAAAGTCTTTGCTCTCAAATGCTGTTGAATAAAAACTTTTCTACGAAGACTTCTTCTTTCCACTCCTTCAGCTGCCTGCTCCCTCTGTGTGGGCTTGCAGCTTCCTGTCTCTCATGGGAAGAAGTGGGAAACTCTCAGGGGAAAACCAGAGGTAGAAAATGGGCAAGACATACTTTCTTGGAAGTATCCAGTTGAGTTGCTGAATAATGGGTTGCCCCAGAAAGAGCAGAATCTTGTGGTGGCAGCTAACGAAGAGGTATGAAGAGTGGGAACCATCTCTCATACTCAACAGTGAACAGAGGGAGTAAAGTCTTTCCTGCTTGCTACATTTTTTTTTTAATTAGAAAACAAGTGGAATAAAAAATGTATGAATTTCGAATGCAACATCTGTGAAGAACACACATTAAAAACCCAACAGAAGACGTCTTATGACAACATTATTGCCTAACACACCTTTTGTCTGCGCAAAGGCCTCTACAAGTCGGTGGGCTTCCTCTTCTATTTGGTGCTCCATGCCTTTCTTCCCTACTCCCAGATTCCTCATGGTAGCTATACCAAACCGTCTGTGTTGCTTCCAGGTGTGACCATTTCCAAAGGCAAGACCTGAGACGATCAAAAATCAATAGAAAATTGGCATTTGTAAAACTTAATGTTAGAGAGAAAGCACAGTGTTGTGTTTGAGTGTTGATCTACAACTCTGGAGGTCAGGGTTTGAATCCCCGATTGACCGTGCAAACCCAGTGGGTGACCATGGGCAAGTCATACTCTCTAAGCCTTAGAGGAAGGAAAAGGCAAACCCCTCATGCACAAATCTTGCCACGAAAGGGTTGGAACTGACAAGACTTACAACTTTAGTCATTATGGGGTTAATTGGTCTATTGGTGTTATAGAGGACCTTCACCTGCTACTGTTATTGGAAGCAGTTGTAAAGGCTCTATAGGAGTAGCATTCTCTTAGTGAACACTCACTTCCTGATTTGCTGTTGCTGCAGTTTGTATCATATCCTGTTTCATTGTGGTATTGTATTATATTTTGATATATTTTGTATTTTAACTTGCCAAACTTGCTCATGTTCTCTTTTAACCTTTTGTATATTAAGAACCCATATGCTATGTTTATCTTTTAACTAGACTATATAAAAGATTATTTCTCTTTCCCTATTTTGTCTTCTGAATTTCCTTTTTATTTACAACAGAAAGCCCCATGATAGGTTCACCTTAGGGTCCCTGTAAGTTGGAAACAACCTGAATGCACACACAACAGCAAAGATTATATAAGGGGCAGATAAATGCAACAAATTGGCAGGATAATTGGAGCTTCTGGATTAAAAAGGTGAAAGGTGAAAACGGGTACAAAGATGTAACAGAAACTACTGATAAAATATTCCACATTTCGGGTGATGGTTATTAAAATTTCCCTTTAAAGCCATTGATGGGGATTGAGGGAGGGTGGGAAGGGGGAACTGGCAAAAAAAATTGTAAATTGTAGTTTGTAATTTGCAATATGTAATATGTTGTAATATTGTATGTTCAAAATTTAAAATAAAATACATTACAAAAAACCCCAGCAAGGATTATTGTTAGATTTCCAGTGTGGAAAACGTCCCGTGGTATGAAGTTCTCGGCTGACATCCGGTTAGGGACACGTATGTGTAAATTTCTCTTATATATCTATGTGTCCTTTTTGTGGTGCTGTGGGGTTGGTATTCCCTTCCTACCTCTACTGTACCCGAACACCCCCTGCAACATACTGAACGGCTTCTGAAGGCCCCTTTAGGGCCATTCCCTGCTTTGCGGGGAGCAGGCAAGATGGCACAAGCATTGCCCCATAGCCGGGTGTGAAATGATGACATCAGCCCTGAGATTCAATGGGTTGCTCCAGAGGCCTCAACACTGCAGTCACGATTTCACATCTGTCTATAGGGACACAGCTAGACACTTTTCAAATCCTGCCCCTTCCCCATGAAACAGTGAATAACCCGAGGAGTGGGGGAATTCAGAGGCTGTTCAATAAGTTGGTAGGGATGGTGCACGCCTCAGCCCAACAAAGGTTCACATGCAAACCCACCATACTACACTGATCCATACAGCATTGCAGCTCTTGCCTGTCCAACCGAGTCACTCATTCTTCTAACGCTTTACAAATAGAAAGCTGAGGGACAATCTGTTCAGTATTGTGTTATATCGACTACACTGACTTTTACAGAAACTGCTTAAGAGGCCCTCACTCTCTCTCATCTTTCAGCACTGAGACAGTTAATGATTCATGTAAGATATTCCCTCACTCTACTGAGGCAACCTTGGCCATCTTCATTTGAAAATATATCAGTGTTTATCCATTTCCTGGATGAAAAATGGATTTCCTGACAGGGAAAGTGTATTCAGAAAGAATGACTCAAAAGCAAGAATTTTGCACCATATTCTGTCTAGTATTCACACATCCTAAAATGTTTTTGGGAAATATTTCTGCACAGAATTACGCATTGGTTTTCTGTTCAAAAACCTTTTTTTTTGGTGCATGTCTTTTTTTCTGCCAAAAAGAAAAAAAAAGAGAGAGTGTTCTTTGCTCAAAAAAACAAAAAGCAATTTTTGCACGAAAAGCCACATGTGTTTCTGACAAAAAAAAAAAAATACTGTTTCCAGATGCGTGCAAAGGATTTTGTGCAAAGGTTTCCCATGCAAAAACCCTCACAGTTTTTGCATGAAATCCCCACATGTGTTCCCGAGAACAGTGTTTTTCTGCCCCCCACAACAAAAGCTTGGGCATTTCTGCATAGAAGTACTTCCTAAAATAAACCAGGATATGTGAATACCAGTCCAAATGTCTATGGAAATATATATTCTATTCCACAGCAAGGCGAAAACTATGGAAATTACTTGTCTTCATATGTGAGGATGAAATAGTCTAAGACTAGTTTTCTGACTCTTTTTATGAGATCATGGAAAATGGAAGCCAAGAAGCTGATGATCACAGAGAGTCCTGCAATTTACAGTGACCCCCAGAAGTCCTATCTTGCAACACAATGTAGATCATCATTGCTGTGAAGAACATTTGTGTAATGTTCACTGCTAATTCCTACAACACAGACTTAATGGATGGACATATCCATTTTTCTACCAGTGTATATCTGTCTGAAATATAATAGGGCTAGATGAGGGATGGAAAGAATATTCGAAAGTATTCAAAAACAGTATAAAAACATATGTTTTGTCTGTTGAGAAACCCTGATGATAAGTATCCTAGGCTGAAGAGAATCTGCACAGTTCAGGACTTACTTCACCCAAAATTTGCATGTGGTTGTTTTGAGCAAAAAAACAGTTTTTTTCTATGTGGAAAACTGTATTTCAACACAGAAATATTAACCAACCAAATGCTGTTTTCTCTGCAGAAAATACTCCAACATAACATTTGCATATGGTTGATTTGCAGAGAAAACAGCATTTTCTGTGCAGAAATTAATATTTCTGTGTTGAAACATTATTTTCTTGCAGAAAATGCTCTTTCTTGTGCAGAAAATGCTGCTTTCTGTGCAAAACAGCCCCATGTGAATTTTGCACAAAATGAGTCCTGAATTGCGAATAGCCTTCAAAAACTGCATGGTTTTCAAAGGCTTTCTTGCTGCAGAAAAAAAAAATGCTGAAGCTAGTCATTGCTACTTACAAGAAGAAACTTCATGAAGAATTACATCGATAAGCTAGATGTCCTAGATAAATGAACTCTCTCATTTTTATGAAGCATCTCATCAGTAATGTTCAGCAGCTATGTCATTGCTATCAGAAACACCAGTGGATCATTACTGTTTCCCACATGAATCATTCTGTGTTGAGCTATTCTCAGTCACTGTGCAAGAGAGCAGAAAGTGGAAGCTTCATTTCTCTTTGATCAGAGGGCAGAACACACATCTAGACAGGGGGTCACTTTCAACTCTTTGCTCTCCATTCTATTGGAATGCACCCTCTCCTTGTTGGTCCTTAGTATTCTCAAAGAACCCACTGAAATAACTATTTCGCTTCTTCCTTATTCTCCTGACAACCTATCCTTCCCCCAATAATATCAGGCGGAGTGTAGAAGAAAGGTAAGACCTGGGGTACCAACAATAATCCCATACTTTCCTCCCATCAAAGGAGTAGGGTCACAGGTACCACTCTATGACTAGCCCCTGTATTGCCAACTTTGTGTTTTGATTATAGCGCAGAACGTTAGATTTAAAAAGTTAACCTGATTCCATGAGTAACTGAAATGGTTTAATTGGTTAACTTATTCTTAGCACACTTCTTATTGAAGCTGTTAGAACTGGGACATACATGGCATGGAGAATGGCATGGAAGTCATTACTGCTGACCTTAGGAGCATGATTTGTTATTGGTTCATTTAAAAATGCTCTTTCTGCCCTTTTAAAGTTGCCCCTTCCAACCTAGATTTTTCCCACATAGACTACAAAGCTCATCACATGTTTGTTGCCCAACAATATTGGGAGTCTAACACACCTAGCAGCTATCAGGTTAGGAAAGGCTGACTTGATATATGGCATCTCATGTCAGAACTAGTTGAGTTAAGTTTATCACTCATCTGTATTTCTCATTCCTTTCTACATCTATCAACATGTACACCTCACTCACTCCTGGAATGCCTTGCTTGCAATGAGTTGACAAGGAAAGGTGTGTTCACCTCAGAGGAGAGATTACAGCAATAACTGGGTAGCCATAGAGATCATTCCGTGAATCAAGGGCAGAGAATTCTTAATCAGAAATGTTTTAAAAAACTATCAGCACACACACATTCTCCTGCACAGCTGAATCACTGAACCCTTTGTGCCTCCCTACACCCAAACAAGAAGTCTGGCCTTCGAAGATCAATCATACATTACAAGATTTGCATGTGGGAGCCAGAGATTGCAAATTGAATCTATGCAATCTTCACTTTAAATGAACAAATGTCTAACAATCCTGCTATCTTCTCCACCTATCTTACTTTAATTTACATTGAGAGGTGGAAGAAGAAGAGGAGATAACAAGAAGAATGGGGGGAGGAGTGGACAAAGAGAGGAAAAGCTAAGGGAGAAGGAAATTGGGGGAGCTTTTTGAATAAAACGTGTCAGTTTATTATCCAAATGCATAGCACCATGTCAGCAACAAAAAAGATTTCAGAGAGATTCACTGCAGCTCACCCCAGATAGTATTATACAGGATTATACGATGGCCCCTCCAGTTTTTTTAGGGTTCAGGGCAGAGAACTCTTGCAAAAGCGGGAAAACCACAAATACCTTCGCCTTCCAGGGCTCCCCCTCCCATTCCCTTGGGACATTCAGAGAGGAGAAGCAAAGCATGTGCATACCTCTCCCCACCCCCCACCCCCAGCAATTTCTTTGTCTTTTGCCCGGGCACTTGCCTTCCTTCTCTGCACCTGGCAAAATAAAAGGGAATGGCAGGAGGAGAATAGGAGGGAAGACACACATACACCTTGCAAATAATCAAATCTACAAACGTCAAACCCACGAATGTGGAGGGAGGACTGTGCATTGCACAGTAACATACAAAAGAAGCCATTCCAGAATATAATGGACAGAGAAGGAGCAGTTACAGAAGAGAGTCAAAATCCACACCCACACTCATACCTACAGCTGGAAAGACCCCAAATATTTTCCGTCCATGGGACGTGTCTTGCCCAGAAAGTGAATAGTAGCCATTGATTAGCAATTACAGTTTGAGGCACCGCCTTAGCTCCAGAAAAGAGAATGTGTTTTTATCAGTGTTACCATTTTTCTTTGCAACGGTTAAAAAAATGCCCACAACATAAATCCTATGTCCATCAGAAAGAAACCTGAACATTTTCAGGGTAAGTACAGTGGTTCTTATAGTGGATGTGTGTGAGAGAGTGCTTTCTGTTCCTCCTACCATAGCTTCTTGTTGTCAGTGGTATTTTGTATGAAAATGGCATACGTCACAGAAGGGTCCCTAAGAAGGACACCTATCCAAATAACTGACAGATTCAGATGTTTCTTTCATTATTTTTTCAATCAGATTAAAGCATACCTTTGGTTTTAAGCAACTCACCCTTTTTATTGAAGGCATGGATGATGAAGTGGGTTAATGGTCGGTCAAGTAGGTGTTCTGAATAGGTGATCAGGCCTTCTTTCACCATTTGAAATCCAGACAGGACTACAACAGGATGGTGTGCAACCCATATTGTGAAAATCTTTCCATATACCTTAGAAATCTGTCATTGGATCAAAACACAGAAAGGAAAAAAACCTTCACACTTATGTCAGGAGATCATTTCAGGTCAAAACACAGATGTCAACCTTCCTCAGCTCTGCACCTTCTAGCTGTGTGTAGCTCTCATCTCTGCCCATTCTCTCCACCTTTTCTTTTCAAATTTCAGCTTCCTGTCTTTTATTTACTTATTCAGAATTTTTAACTGCCTTTAGACTTAGTGCCTCTACAAGGTGGTGCAGAAGATTCAGAATGCATAAGGACATAATCAGAAGTTCAAAACAAAGGGAAAACAGAAGAGCAGTTCAGTTTTTCCCCCATAACAGCACATGTCAAACAAACAATAGGCAAAAAGAACACTTGTTGGGGTGAAGTGAATTATTCCTTCAGCGCTGCAGCAAAGCAGGCAAATAATATTTTCATGTCTGTCGCTGCGTGCGTCAAGTCATTTCTGACTTATGGCAACCCTAAGGAGACCCTATCATGGTTTTTTCTGGGCTGAGTGCGTCTGATGTGCCCAAGGTCACCCAGTGTGTCTCCATGGCCAAGCAGGGTCTCCAGGGTCTGTAATCCAACACTCAAACCACTGCAGCACGCTATCCAACTGTATTGTGCATTGCTCAGGCCTCATGTAGAGTTCAGTTCTAGGCATCCCATTTTAAGAAGGACAAAGACAAGTTGGAGTGAGTTCAGAGAAGGGCAACAAGGATGATAAGAGGTATGGAGAACAAAATATATGAGGAGAGATCAGAGGAGTGGGTATGTTCAGCCTAGTGAAGAGAAGACTGAGGAGTGAGATGAGCGCACTCTCACCATTTCCACACAATGATGCTTTCCTGTGCCATCCCATTGCCATCCTGGCAGCACCTTTGCTGGGAAGGGAGCGCAACAGGAACGCTCCTCTCTGTACCCAACCAGCTTCCTGTGGAAGAAAGTGTGAGTGACATGTGTTTGGCTTCCACAGTGCAGTTGGGCTCATTGCCATGTTGCGCTAGGGAAGGAAGCACCTCCATCACACTTCCTGCCCTTCTCCATGGCAGGTAAGTATGGAAGTGAGTAGGGCCAGTGGGGCAAAATAGGGGTTGCTAATACAACAGAGGGCAGGATCAAAATTCAAAATGACCTTGACAGATTGGAAAGCTGGGCCAAAGCTAACAAAATGAATTTCAACAGAAATGTAAAGTCCTACACTTCGGCAGAAAAAATGGAATGCACAAATATAGGATGCGGGACGCGCGGCTGGATAGCAGTATGTGTGAAAGGGATCTAGGAGTCTTGGTAGATCGGAAGCTGAACATGAGTAAGCAGTGTGATGCAGCAGCCAAGAAAGCCAACACGATTCTTGGTTGCATAAATAGGAGTATGGTGTCTAGATCTAGGGAGGTAATGGTACCATTCTATTCTGCTTTGGTTAGGTCTCATCTGCAATATTGTGTCCAGTTCTGGGCACCTCAGTTCAAGAAGGATATTGATAAGCCAGAAAGTGTCCAGAGGAGGGCATCCAAAATGGTGAAGGGTCTGGAAGCCCCTTATGAGGAACGGCTTAGGGAGCTGGGGATGTTTAGTCTGCAGAAGAGAAGGTTAAGAGGGGACATGATACCATGTTTAAATATTTGAAGGGATGTCATGTCGAGGAGGGAGTGGGCTTGTTTGCAGCTGCTTCAGAGACTAGGACAAGGAGCAATGGATTCCAGCTGCAGGAAAGGAGATTCCACCTGAACCTCAGGAAGAACTTCCTGATGGTCAGAGCTGTCCAGCAGTGGAATATGCTGCCTCGGAGTATGGTGGAATCTCCTTCTTTGGAGGTTTTTAAGCAAAAGCTGGATGGGCATGTGTTGGGAATGCTTTGATGGGTGTTCCTGCATACCACGGGGTTGGACTGGATGGCCCCTGGGGTCTCTTCCAACCCTATGATTCTATGATTCTATTAAGAGCAAGAAAAATTAAAATAAAAAGAGAAGAAACCATCTTTCCTGTTTAGAAAACCAGCCATGGTTCACAATCCTTAAACAGAATCTATAGTAGCAGCCACAGTCAAGGTTTACGTAAGTTTATCAGCCAATCACTCTTCTTGTTTTGGCAGTTCAGGTCAGCAAGAAATTCAAAGTGTCAGTTCAAGGGAGTATCTGGCAGCATAGTCAGTACACAAATGAAGAATCAAGCTTTTTCAGGAACGCAAGCCAAGGATCAAAAGAAGACCACATTGCTTCAACTGGAAAAGGCAGTTGTCTGCTATGGACTTCTCCCCACCCTGCCTCTGGTATTTATTGGCCAGCAGCCCCCCCCTCCCCCAGCTGTTTACCTAATTAATGCATTTTTCCTATACAAGTGCTCTGAATCTCTTGGTCTGTCCCTTTTTTGTCTATGCTGGGCTGTAATAAGTATAAGTTCATGTCTCTGTGTTGTGGCTGTTGAGAGGTATCCTGTCTGTGGCCATTTCCGCACGAGGCTGTTATATATTTGCAGTTTCGGAAAGGGCCAGCCGGCCCCTCCTGAAACTGCAAACCCCAGGATTCCATAGGATGTTGCAAGTGGAATCATAGCGCTATAACAGCCTCATGTGGAAATGGCTTGTGTTGGGTTCTGGACTGGGACACGACACCATCAATGTTAGTAAAATAGGGGGAATTATTTTATCTCCGCTAGCTTTCTCTACGGTCAAGCAGACAACCAATCAAGCAACAATTTATGACTGCCATAGACCAGCATAAAAAAAGAAGACAATTCAAAAGATAACTAAGACAAGATAGTATAAAATACAATGATCACATAAAATTCTAATGATGATGATGATGATGATGCAAAAAAAAAAAGGAAGCCACAGCACTTTACCTAAACTCGAAGTTTGCACATAATTCCCAGCCCCCCATGTCTCACATGGCTACCTGCTTACTTCTAAAAGGGCTCTTGAGTGTCAGCATCTACTGCCGATGTATCACTTGTCTACAGAAGAGAAAGACAGAAGCAGAAGGGAAGGACAGAATTTTTCTGTCCTGCCAGGAATATCCTGTATGATACACACAGTTAAAACAAACATCTCCAGCAGTAAAAAGCACAGTATAAATGGATCTTGCTAGGAGTTTCTGCCACCTTGTTTGCCCAGGAACAAATATGCTTGTGACATGGGATTTTCTTATATTTTCCTTCCAATACAGCAGACAGTAGCATGTTAAATTCCGCTGAAATGCAAAAGCTTTCCTGTATTCAAGAATTAAATCTATCAGTAATTGGAGCAGCCAGATGGTTTCATAGTAATTCCAAGAGTGTGGTATTTGGTGACTAAGCTAAAGTGATTTTGCAGCTTTGTGTCCCCGATTTGTTGTTTGATGGCAGACTTAGCATTACTACAGCCAAGTGCTATTAACGCATTAGGTGTAACCTCGTACCTTAGAAGCATACATCTTAAAAAGAAGTGGCAAAAGGAAAACAAGACCAGGAATTGCTGTTAGCAGATAGTGTGTATTGTCCTACATAGCTTTTAGAGATAACTTTGAGAGAGTAAACACATGAGCATTCTACCATCATTTTAAACAAAAATATCACATAAGCCAATTTTTTTCATTTTTTAAGAATTTTTTCTATTTTTCTAGGGAAAAAAGTAGGCCAAGATCCTCAGACACACCTTAAAAGCCAGGCAACTGTATTGAGCAAAGATGTTGTGTGGTGCTGGTGAGTGGGGCACTGAAGAAGGACATGCCTAGCCCTGTCTTAACAGTGAGCCATGGGGCAATGAGCAGAAGCATGGACCCTTGTGGAGCCCTGTTGCAAATCCTCATTGCACCACATCTCACAAGCAGAAGGGGCTGGATGAATAACCTTTTAGCGCCCTGCTCACCAGTGCCACAGAACTCTTTTGCTCAGTATGGCTGAGAGGTTGGGGGGCATTTGCGGCCATGGAAAGTGTGCCACGATTGTAAAGGTGAATACAAAACAGTTATGAGGTTGTCGTGGTTTCAGCTGCAGGCTAC
Source organism: Cyclura pinguis (assembly GCA_030412105.1). Lineage (NCBI taxonomy): Eukaryota > Metazoa > Chordata > Lepidosauria > Squamata > Iguanidae > Cyclura > Cyclura pinguis. The sequence continues at coordinate 7,914,897 of CM059601.1, forward strand.
AAACCTGGAGGCCAGGCTTCAATTCCCTGCTGGGCCATGGAAACCCACGGGGAGACCTTGGGTGCATCGCATACTCTCAGCCCCAGAAAACCCTGCGAAGAACTTGTGATGGGTTCACCGTAGAGTTGCCATAACTTTGAAAATGATCTGAAGGCACACAACAACAACAAGTCTAACTTGGAATCATAGAGCTGGAAGAGATGCCACTCAGTCCAACTTCCTGCCAAATTCCACTCGGTCCAACTTCCTGCCATGCAGGAACGCACAAAGCACTTCCAACAGACGGCCATTCAGCCCCTGTTTGAAAACCTCCAAAAAAGGAGTCGCCACCATACTCCCAGGTAGCATATTCCACTACAGAACTGGTCTTACCATCAGGAAGTTCTTCCTAATGTTTGGATGGAATTTCTTTTCCTGAGGTGTGAAGACATTGCTCTGTGTCCTAGTCTCTGGAACAGCTGAAAACAGGTTTGCTGCATCCTCCATACGGCATATTTAAACATGGCTATCATGTTACCACTTAACTGTCTCTTCACCAGGCCAAACATACCCAGCTGCCTAATGCACTTCTCATAGGGCATGGTTTCCATGTCCTATAACTTACTACAGAGTATCTTCTTTTTTTTTAAATTAATTTTTGTTTCAAACGTTTAATCGCATGTATCTCTATATTACATTGTTTACACAGTTAATTTCACATATTGAAAATATACAAATATCTACATACCGTTAATTATTATGAAGATTAAACTCTTATTATTATTAAAATCTTTTAAACTGTTTAGTCTAAACTATTATTAAGATTAAAATCTTATTTATTAGAGGAGGTGTATTAGATACTCAATAATCGTCAGTATATATTTAGACAAGTGAAATTTCTTTGGCTTTAAGAACTCTAAATATAGAACAATATAATCTAGACACGCAACGATAAAAAGACAGAGTAACTTCTTAACAGGATTTCAGCCAGGATTTGGGAAAAACAATGGGGAAAACTTTTTTCTCCCCAGGCCTTCCCATCTCTAGCTATGAACTATCATAAGCATAGCCCTTAATGGCATTTGGGGCACAGTTCCAGCTTATGTTGCAAGCAGCCCAAAGGTGTGTGTGTGTGTGTACAGAAGAACCTGTAGTTTCTCCAGCAGCATTGTTCTAGAGAATTACATTTATGAAGCAAGTGCTTCAACCACCTGTAATGCAGACATGGGATGGGTGTGGTTGAGAATTACACTGATGAATAGAACCATGTGCCTTTGAATCATTCTTTGGAAACTGACTGAGCATACCTGAAGCAATATTTTGTGGGTCAGTGAGTAAGTGAATAATAGAAATAAGGTTTCACATATCCTTTTGGCTAATTGTTTTGGTTTCCCTTGAAATCCCATTGGTATTCCTGAGGAAAATAGAAACATAATCAACCTCATCTTTTAGCATAATCAACCTCATCAGTGCTACGTTATCCCATTATTTACACATACAGTGACCCCTTGACTCATGAGGGTTCAGGGTGCAGAACACACATCAAAGCCTTCCCAACAGACGCCCATCCAGCCTCTGCTTAAAAACCTCCAAAGAAGGAGGAGACTCCACCACACACCGAGGCAGCCTATTCCACTGCTGGACAGCTCTGACCGTCAGGAAGTTCTGCCTGAGCTTCAGGTGGAATCTCCTTTCCTGCAGCTTGAATCCATTGCTCCTTGTCCTGGTCTCTGGAGCGGCAGAAAACAAGCTCACTCCCTCCTCGACATGACATCTCTTCAAATATTTAAACATGGCTACCATGTCCCCTCTTAACCTTCTCTTCTGCAGACTAAACATTCCCAGCTGCCCAAGCGATTCATTCCTCACAGGGCTTCATGGCTTCCAGACCCTTCACCATTTTGGTCACCCTCCTCTGGACACGTTCCAGCTTGTCGATACCCTTCTTGAATTGAGGCATGTAGAGTATGTCACAGTAATCCAACCTGGATGTAACTAAAGCACGTGTTACTACAGCAAGACCTCAAGATCATGGACAGAATGTATATCTGCAAAAGCGTTTCTCGCTGCCACCACCACAGCGGTGCTGGTACAGGTTCAAACCAAGGGCCAGACCCAAAAGGCAAACCTGATTTTTCAAGGGGAGTACAACTCCACCCCAAACAGGTTAGTTCCCAGTTCTTTCTCCCTTCTGACTGGGAACACACTTGTCTTATCTGAATTATTCAGTCCTCATCCACCCAAATACATTTACACATTTACACATTTACACGTTTACAAATTTTGCGACTGCAAACATCCTACCCTTACCGTTTCCACATAGCAATAGCATGTGTATTTCTATACCACTTATCAGCTAAGTGCTCTCTAAGTGGTTTAAAATATGTTAGCTAATTTCCTGCAACAAGTTGGGTATTCATTTTACCAACCTGCAGAAGGATAGAAGTTTGAGTCAACCTGGAGCCCAGCAGGATCGAACTCAAAACCTCGTGGCTGCAGTACCAGCATTTAACCACTGCACCACAAGGGCTCTCTGTGGTTTGTACCTGATTCTACCAGGGGTTTTTTTGTTTCTTTCATAGGATGAGACCTTTCTCTTTCTGTACTTCTGTTTTACTTATTTTTTTCAAATGCTTGAGCATTTGTATTAAATGGTGCACGTTACTGGAATGCACTTTACCTCCCATTAACTAAAATGGGCTTAAGCAGTGTTTTACACATATTTAAATCATACTGTGACTTCTGTGTGCATTTTTAAAATATCTGATTTTTTTAAAAAAGATATGTCCTCATTAGATGGTCAATGGGAGGATTACAAGGTACAATTTTAGGACAGACTGAGAAGACCATACAAGCCTTTTGAACCACAGACTGAAATTAGATTCATCACGTATTGCCAGTGTAGCTCCTTTTATTCACATCTCAGACTACTGATTTAGAACTAGTGATGTGATGAATTCAAACCAAATTACTTGTGTTTGATGAGACAGACCACCATGAAATTTTATGAATTTTAACAGAGAGAAGTGTAAGTTCCTACACTTAGGCAGAAAAAATGGAATGCCCAAATATAGGATGGGGGACACGTGCCTGGACAACAGTACATGTGAAAGGATCTAGGAGTCTTGGTGGGCTACAAGCTGAACATGAGGCAGCAGTGTGATGCAACAACCAAGAAAGCCAACCTAATTCTTGGTTGCATCAATAGGAGTATGGTGTCTAGATCTAGGGAGGTAATGGTACCACTCTATTCTGCTTTGCTTAGGCCTCATTTGGAATACTGTGTCCAGTTCTGGGCACCTCATTTCAAGAAGGATATTGACAAGCTGGAATGTGTCCAGAGGAGGGCAACCAAAATGGTGACGGTTCTGAAAGCCATGCCTTATGAGGAGCATCTTAGGGAGCTGGGGATGTTTAGTCTGCAGAAGCGAAAGCTGAGAGGGGACACGATAGCCATGTCTAAATATTTGAAGGGCTGTCATGTCAAGGAAGGAGCAGGCTTGTTTTCTGCTGCTCCAGAGACTAGGACAAGGAGCAATCAATTCAAACTACAGTAAAAGAGATTCCACTTAAACCTCAGGAAGAACTTCCTGACAGTCAGAACTGTTCGGCAGTGGAATATGCTACCTTGGAGTGTGGTGGAGTCTCCTTCTTTGGAGGTTTTTAGCAGAGGCTACATGGCCATCTGTTGGGAGTGCTTTGATAATGGTTCCTGCATGTTAGGGGGTTGGACTGGATTGCCCTTGGGGTCTCTTCCAACTCTATGATTCTATGTTTCTATGAAATACTGACATAGCCTGTTGAGAAACTTCTGGGCTCCAGGAGATTTCTCATCTCCAACAAAAGAATGGGACAATCTGTGCTCTTAAAAAAATATAATAGTGGTTTCTTCAATTTGAACAAAATGTCTCTGTGCAAAACTACTATCTTTTCCCTTTGTGAATGTCAACACAACCACATAGCAAATAGAGAAGAGCCAACTGATGAGAAAAATACGAAGATCCCATCTGATGCTTTAGATTTTTAAAAGTTCACCAGGCTTTTAAAAATGTGTTGCTTTTAAAAGTTTGTTTTATGCGTTAAAAGCATTACCATAGTTTAACTATGCAACTTGTTCAATTTTTATTTTTAGGTGGAGCAAAAAATTGCTCCCACAAGATATTTCCCTGCTGAAAATATCACAGAAATACTATCAGAAGGTATCTCATCATCTCATAATCTGGGGGAGGAGGAGCCAGTTTCTTGAATATGAGAATGAGATAGGTGAGGGTATATATACTTGTCTAGAAAACCTTGGCATTCGGTGGAAAGAGAAATTAAAAAAAGAAACAGACCTACGTACTAGCAACAACACACCCCAAATTCTCAGATGAATTTTCCCAGTGCCTCCGTATAGATGTTAAGCTTGTGAAACATGGACAGTTCCTGTGGGACAATATTTGCATTGGCTAAGGCGTCAGACGGGAATCCCCCAACATCACCTTGAACTGATCTCCAAGGAAAGACTGGAACCACCATAGAACAGTGCCTCCCAAATCCGTCTCAAGAGATATTCCAGAAAGATACCGAAAGAGAAAGCCTCCAGTCCAGTTCCAAGCATAGATCATCTATCCATCCAGGCAACTGAAAGCTGTTTCAGTTGCAAAACCAGGAAGAAATCTCAGTTTTACACCAGTTTACCGGCACAATCTTCCCATCTTCATGGGAGTCTTTATAGAACCTGCCTGTTGGAACAGAGAGCTGCAAGTCATTCTTCTTTAATCCTCGAACCAAATGGCTAAATGTTGGAATGTAGTGAGCTGTAACTACAGAACTGCTGAAAGATGAGCAGCCAGGGCAACGTTTTATGAAAGGCTTATAGGGGCTAATTATCATGTTGTAAATTTTCTATGTAAGAGACAACACCAGAGGATTCCCTAATCCAGATTGTTCTGTATTTTCCCTTATATGAGAGTTATGAAGAATATTCATAGATATTCAAAACCTTGATAAAAAAGAGGGGGTCCTGGAACTGGAGACACTCCACTTCAGGAAAAGAAAAACAACTACAAGACGGTTCATATTTGGGGTTTCATTTGGGAAAATTCAGTCATGCAAAGTTACACATGTTTTCTGAGCGCAGAAACTGTAGTTTTGTAAGAAAAGTAGTTTTTGGTGCCCAAAGCAATTGTTTTTTCACAAAGCAGTATGCAGTGGGCAAACTACACAAGTCTTGTACAAAATGCTGCTTTTTGCAAAGGAAATGCATCTTCTGTGTAGATGTCACAGAGGTTATAGCCTCCATTGCAAAGGAATACATCAGGCTCCCTAAGCTGCCGGCCTTTTCAATAGAGCCCAAACCCACTCATGTAGGGAGAAAAGTCTCTCTCTCTCTCTCTCTCTCTCTCTCTCTCTCTTTCCAGTTCAGAGAGAGTTCTCTGGTAGGCAATCGTGCAATGCACTGTTGGAAGTAGCTTCAGAATTGTTTTTGGTGGTGAACAGGTAAGTGATCTCAGTTTTTTGTGGCCCGAACTGGTTTTCCAAATGCAAGTTGAGCATCCTGGAATCTAAAATCTGAAATGCTCCAAATCCAAAATGGATGGCTGAGATAGTGACACCGTTGCTTTCTGGTGGTTCAATGTACACAAACTTTGCTTTGTGCACAAAATTATTAAAAATATTGTATAAAATTACCTTAAGGCTATGGGTATAAGGAATATAAATGGAACATAGATAAATTTCCTGTTTAGACTTCTCTAAGGTATCTTATTATGCGTATGAAAATATTCATAAATAAATAAATAAATAAATAAATAAATAAATAAATATCTGAAACACTTCTGGTCCCAAGCATTTCAGATAAGATCTACCGGTACTCAACCTGTACCTTCTTATGAACATAGTTTTAATTCATTTTAAACTACTTTAAACCTTTTAATCCATCTTTTAATTTTTTAAGCGTTTAAAATGTCTTTTGGACTTTTAAAATTATTTTAATTATTTATACTGCTTTAAATTTGTTAGTTTTGTTGCATGCGTCTCTGAGGCTCTAGATGAAGGTGGAATATAAATATCTTAGAAAGAAAAACAGAAATGAAGGAAGGCAGGCAGGCAGGAAGATGTTGCTAGGACATTGATGTGTAGTTTAACTGCAGGAAGACAAGCCTAGCAAGGGACAGACTGGGAGATTTACAGACCTGAGAAGCAGGCAAAGGACAAATAAACCAATAAAATGAAGTTATCTGCAGAAATGAAAAAGGCTGCTTCAAATCAGTCACCCCAGACTTCTCTTTACCTTGCCAACTTTCTTGGCTTCACATATTCACAGAAAGGCTCATCTCCTGCCTCTCTCTTAGGCCAGTTCCACCCTACGCTGTTCTAGTGCTATTATTCCACTTTCAACATCCTGTGAAATTCTGGGATCTGTAGTTTCCTAAGGCCAAAGAGCTCTCTGGATGAGAATTCCAAATGTCCCTCCCTAAACTGCAAACCCCAGGATTCCATAGGAGGTTGAAAGTGGAACAATAGCACTATCACAGTGTAGTGCGGCAATGGCCTACATCTATCTCTGCTTATAGCTCTCTTGGATTTATAGTTGACCCTCCATAGCCACGGATTTATCCACAGATTCAACCAACCACAGCTTGAAAATATTTTTTAAAAAATCCAGAAAGGAAACGTTGATTTTCTCATTTTATCAGGGATGCGATTTTACTACACCATTGTACATAATGAGACTTGAACATCCATGAATTTTGGTATCCATGGAAGGTCCTGGAACCAAACCCTAGTGAATACCAACAACTCACTGTATCTTCCTGCACTGGGCTCTCTGGCCCTGTCTCCTGTTAATGAGTAGGAGAGGGGACCTCTGAAGATTGTCTAGCTGCTACTGCCCACTAATTCACACACACACACACACACACACACACACATCTATGTGCCTCAGCAACTTTATGGGAACTGAGGCGTTCAACTTGAACTTTTCCATCTCAGTGTCTGCAGAGATTTTTCCTTCTCCCTCATGTGGAAGCCGAGAATCCTATACATGTATGCATGCACACACAGACCGAAAGCACATGAAGAGAGCATGGAAAGAATAGATCCTGAAAAGAAAGTTTTTCTTCTAAGCAAGCAATCTTACATTACCAAGGGGCATCTTAGATGTTAAGGCACCTTCCTTCAGGCATTACTTAGGAGTAGTAAAAAGTTATGAAAACAGCCCAGGTCCTGTTCAGCAAAGGTTAAAGTGAAACAATAACCCCTAACACGACTAGCTGAACATTCATTTTCTATTCACAATGCAGATGGTGTCCTGGGTCTTGGATGGTTGTGGGAAGCTGGGAGTCTGGACCCCTTTTCCCAGCCAATGACTAAACTTCCCTACAGAAGGTGAAGCAGGCAGCATCCCCACACCTGTCCCTCAATCTCCCTATCTCATCTGTTGTTACCATACCCTATTCCTCCTCCTACAAGATATGTGATTTTCATCAATTGGACTTCTTAATGACCAGAGAACATGACAGTCAAGAAAGCCAACACAATCCTTGGTTGTATCCATAGGAATGTGGTGTCCAAATCGAGGAAACTAATGGTACCACTCTATTCTGCTTTGATCAGATCTCGTCTGGAATACTGTGTCCAGTTCTGGGTACCTCATTTCAAGAAGGATATCAACAAGCTCGAAGGTGTCCAGAAGAGGGCGACCAAAATGGTGAAGGGTCTGGAAGCCATGCCCTACACAGAGCTGGGTATGTTTAGTCTGCAGAAAAGAAGCTTAAGAGGGGACATGATATCCATGTTTAAAAATTTGAAGGGATGTCCTGTCGAGGAAGGAGCGGTTTTGTTTTCCGCTGCTCCAGAGACTAGAACAAGGAGCACTGGATTCAAACTACAGGAAAAGAGATTCCACCTAAACCTCAGGAAGAAGTTCCTGATGGTCAGAGCTATCCGACAGTGAAATACGCTGCCTCAGTGGAGTGTGGTCTAGTCTCCTTTTTGGAGGTTTTTAAACAGAGGATGCATGGAGTGCTTTGATGTGTGTTTCTGCATAGCAGGGGGTTGGACTGGATGGCCCCTGTGGTCTCTTCCAACTCTATGATTCTATGATCAGGGTCGTGCTGGCTGGAGGACGTGTTCAAGTTTACACTGGCTGGAGACGTGCACAGGGTCACGAAAGTTCAGATAGGATTATGCTGAAAACCCGACACTGATGGGTTTGTGCTAATTCCTTCACCTTTTTTGTCTGTTCCAGAGGTCTGTAATCACTTGAAGGTTGTGGAAACAGAGCTGCACGTGTCGGGCCACTGTGCTTGTATTGCCATAGCACATGCATATGTACACCCCCAACAGTCCCAATTTGGCAGACAATCCTGATCATTCCTCTGACATCCCACTTTCTCAGCTGATTTTCAAATGTCGCAGGTACTCGGTATGTTAAGCCTGGAGAAGAGAAGGTTAACAGACACCATCATAGTTATTATTTGAAGGGATGTCGTATGGAGAATGGAGCAAGCTTGTTTTCTGTTGCTCCAAAGACTAGGAAATGGAGCAATGGCTTCAAACTTCGGGAAAAGAGCTACCATCCAAACATTAGGAAGAACTTCCTGATAGTAAGAGCAGTTCAACAATGGAATCCACCTTTACCTGGGAGTGTGGTGGAGTCACCTTTCTTGGAGGTTTTCAAACAGTGGCTGATGGCCATATGTCATGAATGCTTTAATAGTGGCAGAATGGGGTTGGATTTGATAGCCCTTGTAGTCTCTTCCAGCAATATGATTCTATGTAGACAAGTGTACATAAATTTACACAATGTACAGCATGATAAGAGAATTCTGACCAGTGAACAACAATCAGGGGGCTATGGACCTATACATTCAAAGTAGAGATTTTGGACAGACTTGCTGTGTCCACCTTGAAATATTTTGTGCAGTGGCTGTTGGTAGAAGCGATGTAATATTCTCGTCACTTGAGGCAAAACAACACTGTAATATGAAAAGCTGCTGTTGTTGCTGTGTTCCTTCAACTCATGGTGACCCTCAGATGAACCCATCAAGGAGTTTTCTGGGGCTGAGAGTGTGTGATGGGTTTCCATGGCCAAGCTGGGAATCACATTCTGGTCTTCATGGTCATAGTCCTGCTGCTCAAACCACTACACTACTCTGGCTCTCAAAATGAAAAATTACACAGAGGCTAAGATTGATAACTGTAGGTGGCTGCATTTATACAGTTTGTAATTTAATTAAATATTTTGTTAAAAAAAATATTTCTTAGTGCTTGATCACTTGGCAAATTTCTGACTAATAATACCTGAGGGGGCTCAACAATATAGGAGTCTTCATTGTCCAGTTTTGCCAGATCATTTCGGGGAGGGGGGAGGATGAGCCACCCCAACTTAGTCTTAAGGGGATTGAATTCCCCTTCTCCCTGTTCCTGGGGTCAGGAAAAAGAAGGAATTTCAGCAGGAGTTGAAAGTCCCTCTTCTACACTACTCTTAAAGCTACAGGAACCTTCTTGCTTATTTCCGCTTGGCAACTAATGGCCAACAGGCAGAGAGGGACAAAGCAAGAGACATGCCTGTGCTATGCGAGTGAACTTGAGTTTTGATTTTTCATGAAGTGAAAGGAGTCTGCAATATTTCAAAAGGATGGGAAAGTTGTCATTCTACAAATGGACATATTACTGTAGTGAACTAGCCCTCTCCCAGGGTCTACAATTTATTAATATCTAATATTAAACATATCTTCACGTGCTTGAGAGGGTTCCCCGGACGAGCATGCAGGCAGGCACGGCCAAACGGCCGCAATCAGGAAAAACCCGGTCTGGCCAGTAAACAATCTGTCACGTAGCCCCAGGAGCCCTCCAGACATGCACACATTAAAATTAAACAAAGAGTTCTCTGCCCCGAGAAGCCAGCTTGACAGGATTAGCGATCCTGACAAACAACCCGTCAAGCGAGAGCAATTTGCTTACTGCTGCAGCTTTTGACAGACTCTGGCAAATCTAATCAAACTAATAACTCTGACATTTCGGAGCTTTGTTCTCCAAATCATGCACATTTTGGAGCTTTGTTTTAGCTCTTCAACTCATTGTTCTCCCCGGGAAAGGATTAGCCCTCCAGGTACATTTTCCCCTATAAAAAGACCCTATTTTCGAGCGGTTCCTCGGATCGCTCTGGTTTCCTCTCTGCTCCATGTCTCTCTGTCTGGCAGTCCCCTCAGCCCTCCATGTACTGAGTCTATTCTTTTGCTCCGCTGCTGTCTCCGACTTCTGTCTTCAGGACCAGGTGCAGTATACCCTGAAAATACCTCTTCCAAATTCCCTATCAATTTTCCTCTCTTTTATTTCTAATTAGCTCTGCGTGAGTGAGCGCGTAAGTGCGAACATGTGCAAGGACTTATTTTTAAATAAAAATAATTAAATTAGCAATTTGGTGTGGTTTTTGGCTTGGCCTGACCCCGTAAACATTGGGTTGGAAAGATCTTGCTAGGTTACCCTGACTCTTGTAGTGCTACACCTTGTGCTCTGGCTAATTATAATCCTCCACTGATAAAGGCATATTAAGGTGTCCCCCACAGGACCCCCAGAAATCAGGGTAACAGAGGTGAGAAAGGTGATCATCCACTTGTGCACATACGTCATAGAATCATGGAGTTGGAAGAGACCTCAAGGGCCATCCAGTCCAATCTCCTTCTGCAATGTAGGAATACACAGTCAAGACACTCCTAACAGATGGCCATCCAGCCTCTGTTTAAGCACCTCCAAGGAAGGAGGCTTCACCACACTTTGAGGCAGTGTATTCCATTGTCAAAATGCTCTTACTATCAGAATGTTCTTCCTAATGTTTAGGTGGAAACTCTTTTCCTGAAGTTTGAATCCATTGCTCTGTGCCCTAGTCCCTGGTGCAACAAAAAAAAACAAGCTTGCCCCATCCTCCATATGACAAATATTTAAATGTGGCTATTGTGTCACTTGGTGAATTTTTTTACATAATTGTAACACAGACACACACAAATAGAAATACAGCTCTGTGGAAGAAGTACATTGGATGCTTTCCCTTTCCATTGCGAAACTGGATTCCATCTCTGTCTTCACCCTAGACACTGACCTCACCCATTCCTGCTCAGCTTTATCAACACTGATGCACCATTTACCACACCTTCTTCATCATGAGAGATTGATTCATTTTAATGAGGATTATCTTCTTAGGAGTTTTCATCCCAACTGCCTGCGGGAGGGAAAACCTCACCCTACAGTTTTCAGGATTTTAAATAGGTAGATATACTTGTTTGCCTCTCACACACTTTCTCCCTTGTGCTCTCACAAGGGTCCGTCTGGTCATGGACCGTGTCTCTACCGGGTGGACTGGGACCTTAGGGTCGCTCCAGTCTGGATTGTGGGAAAAGGTTGCCTGAGCATCCCCGGGCAGTGCCTCCACAGAAAAGTCCTCTGCAAACATTGGGAGCAGCTCCGGGCACACAGCCGAAATTAAGGCTTTGAGCATTTGGAGCTGGATCTCCAGCGCAGCAATCTGTTTCTGGCAAGCTACACGGCTAACAGCCTCCTGCTGTTCCCTCACTTGCCCCACCATAAACTTGGCCGCAGACTGGGTATGATCTAGCTCAGCCTCTAAGGCATGGGCTTTCTCTTCCCATGTGTGCGCCACTACTGTGATGTTATTTGCCTCTCACACACTTTCTCCCTTGTGCTCTCACAAGGGTCCGTCTGGTCATGGACCGTGTCTCTACCGGGTGGACCAGGAATACTGTGTCCAGTTCTGGGCACCCCAATTCAAGAAGGACATGGTCAAGCTGGAGCAGGTCCAGAGGAGGGCGACCAAAATGGTGAAGGGCCTGGAAGCCATGAAGCCCTATGAGGATAGACTTAGAGAGCTGGGTATGTTCAGTCTGCAGAAGAGAAGGTTAAGAGGGGACATGATAGCCATGTTTAAATATTTGAAGGGATGCCATGTAGAGGAGGGAGAGGGCTTGTTTTCTGCCGCTCCAGAGACCAGGACAAGGAGCAATGGATTCAAGCTGCAGGAAAGGAGATTCCACCTGAACCTCAGGAAGAACTTCCTGACAGTCAGGGCTGTCCGGCAGTGGAATCTGCTGCCTCGGAGTGTGGTGGAGTCTCCTTCCTTGGAGGTTTTTAAGCAGAGGCTGGATGGCCGTCTGTCGGGAGTGCCTTGAGGGTATTCCTGCATGGTAAGGGGTTGGACTGGATGGCCCGTGTGGTCTCTTCCAACTCTACAATTCTATGATTCTATGTTTCTATGATTCTAAGCTTCTGTGCAGACGCCTGCGCTACGGACACAAAAGTTACTTTGTCCGCACGCAGCGTCTCGACCTCGGCTTGAAGCAGGGCATTCTCTCTTTCTACACTCGCTAGCTTCTCTCTGGTCTCTACCAGGGCACTACTAGCATCTCTGGCCGTAAGCCAAAGTCCCCAAGCGGCCAAAGCGTCCTTAGACAGCCCGAAAGGGTTCTTTGATTTACGCGCCAGGGTATACACTTCCCGGAGTGTGGTAAAGGGATCGGCCGTTTGGAAGATGGTATCCTTCCAGGGGCATTTCCCCTTACTCAACACCCACCTTTCTAGTTTACCTTAGACCTCTTCCTCCAACATGAGGTCCTTGATGGTGACCTTACTACTCTCCACCATTTTCCTGCACAAACCACAATTTCCTAACACTACCAACAACTCACAAACTACAAACTACAAAATGGCACCAGGAACTGGAGTGACGGGAAGGATCACCTAGACCCCTGGGGGACTGAAGGGAAACGAACTCCGCAGAACTTCTCTAGGAAAGAGGGACGGGAACCTATTTCCAGCCTGCCCAAACAAAATCACTTTGGTACTCCCAAGCCCGGTTTTCCACCTCAACAGCACTGGGGACCAAAGGACGAGGGAACAGTTCAGGGATAGGGAGGTCACCTAGACCCAGGGAACCCTCAGGAGTATTCTGCCTGCCTGAAGGGGGGAAATGAACCCAGTGGAACTTACTACGCCGCCTGGCCAAGCAGCGGGGAAAAAGGGGCAAGGAACCAAAACCGAACCGTCCCTAACTGGTTTTCTGGGTGAGGGGTACCTTCCTCTACCACGGGCTAAACCTCTAAACCCTAGGCTAGGTCGGGACTCACCGCCCGCACCTAGTCGGCTAGCCACTTGGGACTCACCTGAAATTACACAGCGGGATGCACCCGCACTTCACAACTACTAGCGGGATGCACCCGCACTCTCAACGCTACACAACAACAACAACTGACGGGACACACCCGTATACTACTCTAAGGGGGGAATTTCTTCCCTAAGTGCTATTTGTACCGTACTGCTATGGTGTTGGATGAGTGTAGACTGCTCCTACGGTGCTAACACTCTAACACTTTGGATCCCAGCCCAAGATAGACCCCAAGTTAGGGATGTGATTCCCAGGACAGCTTGTGCACACCCCTTGCTATTGGACAATGGTTCACCTCCTAGTGCTAGTGACCACGCCTGGGTGGCTGACATACACAAACCAAGCAAGAAAGGGGAACAGATTTCCACCCAGATAGAATAGCTGTATTGCTCAAACACACAGACTTCACACACACATTAAACATATAGGGGGCCACAGTGGTCAGGAATGCCCAATTAATTACCTCTGAACCTTCTCCTAGAGATCCAGAATCCTGCCAGCATTGTATTGGTGGTCTCAAGATATACAATTGTGATGCTAGGTGATAGATCACACATGATATCACGCAATAGGTTGCTTACATGATTGCACTGGCTTGGTTCTGCGTCTGACCTTTCCTTATCACACAACACTGTGACTCTCTCATTGTTGTATTGCATTTCCATCGTCGTTAGCTCAGATCTTTTCCTCGACGGGGGAAAAAAAAACATTAATGGCTCCAATATCGCTGATGTTCGACCGTTGCTTTTGGCGCATATCTTTCATTCTGCTGCAGTTCTGATATTTCTGCAGAGACAAACGTTGGGAGCAAAGGAAACGGCGAGCGTAACTGGTCTTGTGAGACGGATCTAAATCACACAATTTCAGGGAGAAAAAAAGAAGAAAACGAACAGCACACATGTGCTACTTTGGGTGGACATGGTTAAGAAGGTGGAGTCAGCAAGGCAATATGGAAGACTTGATTGTGGGACTCTGCATCCCTGAAGAGGCACCATAGTGCTATTGCTGAGAAGGTGTGGAAGTGATTGTTTCCAAACCGGTATGTTTCAACCAGGGATCTTCGAGGTCTCTTGTCCATTGAGTCACCATGAGTCAAAGGCAACTTGTTGGCGAATAATGACAACAGCAAAAAATCTGGATAAGGAAATTCCCCGCTCACAACCAAAGCCATTTGCCCACTAGACTGTTATAGTGCTATTATTGCACTTTCAACATCCTATGGAATCCTGGGGTTTGCAGTTTAGGGAAGGGCCTTTGAACAGCCCATGCTTCAGGTTCAAAGTTATTTAGAGGAAGGGGGAAATATTTTTAGATATCAGTTTGCTTCACAACCAGAGGAGTCATGGCTCAAATCTCTAATTTCTTGGAGTTCTTAGTGTGCTGTCAGATTGGTAAGTGAATAAACAAGGGGTGCAGCCACTGAATCATTAAGAGGTACTTTCCATTCCACTTTAATTGAGATCAAATTAATCCCCATATTTCTTTCCATATATGTTGGTTTCAATCCTTTGGTTTTAGAAGAGGCAGTTAACGATGCATCCGATGGCTGTTCTGTTACCTAAGAGGACATATAATTATTTCTGGAGATATAAATGAGATGTAGATCACTAATTACATAGGGGGTGGCATAATGACAAAGCTGAAATCTTGATGGGGCTGACATTTATACAGATAGCTAAGTAAATTTCCCATAAATTAAATGGCTGGCATTGTGTTGGTGAGTTAATATGGTTTAGTGGTTTGAGTGTAGCGGTTTGAGCATTGGGCTACAGTCCTGAAGACTAGGGTTTGATTTCTCACTCAACCATGAAAGCCACTTTGTGACCTTGGGTACGTCACATATTTTCACCCCCAGAAAACCCCATAATAGGTCACCACAGGTTCACCATAACTTGGAAACAACTTAAAGGTACACCACAACACAGTGGTTTGAGTGCTGGGCTAGGACTCTGGAGACCCAGCTTTGAATCCTCGCTCAGCCACAGAAACCTATTAGGTGACCTTGCAAGTCTCACTCTCTCAGCCTCAGCGGAAGCCAATGGCAAACTTCCTCTGAATAAACATTGCCAAGAAAAAACAGTGAAAAGTTTGTATCGGTCTTGACAAAAGTCAAAATCAGCTTGAAGGTACACAACAAAAACCAAAGTCAAATCTACACCAGTGGTGGGAATTTTGTTCTGACCATGAAACAACCAAAATCTCTCTCTCCCCCCCCCCCAAAAAAACACCTTGGATGTGACACAGCCCTCCTCCAACACAGCTATTTCCATGTTGTTGGGTAGCAGGAGCACCAGTGAAGAGTCATCCAGCTATTTTTGTGTAGCAAAAGTTACCACAAGGATGTCCCTGTGGAAGTCTGTCACAGCACGACCAAACAAAATCAAGAGATATAGCTATGGAGATGTGGCTATGTAAGACACATGCCACTCTCGGTGCAGGATCTTAGCCAAGTTAACGCAATCTGATTCATAGATTTCTATAAGTTGGTCCTCTACATTTGTGGATTTGACTTTCACAGATTTGATTACAGTCCTCTCTCCACATTCACTGGGGTTAGGGACACAGGACCCCCCGTGAAAGTGGAAAAACCGTGAATAACTCTAGACCCTCCGAAACCATATTTAATACACAAAAGAGTATGATCACCATTATTCAACCCATCGTGGATTCCTTTGAGGCATCAGGGTTCCATCACAAGGCAGAAGCGGGGGGCTGGTAGGGCTTCCTGCTACCTCCACTGCTGCCCTGCATCATTTTAAAGAGGGACTTACTGGCCTCGTTTGCAGTTTCTCAGTTTCAAGAGGCTTTCAGTGCCTATTAAAAATGGCATAGGGAGGCACCAGAGATGACAGCAAATACTCCATGGATAATCAAATCTGCTAAAGTGAAACCCGCAAATGTGGAGGGATGACTGTATTTCCAAGTTGCTCCAAGCACTGCGCCCCCTCCACCTCAGACACTTCTTTTGTGGGGAAACCTTCCCTCTCAGCATCTCCAATCAGGCCATGCAGCCATTTAAAAAGCAGCCTCTGGTCCACCTCCTCCTCCAACAGCCACTGCCGCAGCTAAGCACAACTCACAGCCCAATTTCTCAGCACCACAAACCCTCTCCTGATGTCCCCACACATGCTCAAGGAAAGAGAGGGGCAAGAGAGAGGAAGTATAGGGCCACGTGATGACCTACTTACTTTCCCTGAACTGGTTTGGACCGTGCCTCAGCCCCTTACTGCAGACACACACACACACATTTTGATATTTGCAATTTTTGCACTTTTGTGAGGGTCATGTGCCTCTAACCCTAGCAAATGTGGAGGACTGACTATGCTGCAATTGTGTTATGAGTAAGCATGGTTGTAGTGTTTTGAGTGTTGGGCTACGATGCTGGAGACCAGTGTTCAAATCTCTGCTCAGCCATGGAAATCCACTGGGTGACCTTGGGCAACTCACACACTCTCAGCTTCAGAGCAAGGCAAAGGCCATTTCCACACTAGCCTGTTATAGCGCTATGATTCCCCTTTCAACATGCTACGGAATCCTGGGGTTTGCAGTTTCGGGAGGGGCGGCCCGAAACTGCAAACCCCAGGATTCCGTAGGATGTTGAAAGTGGAATCATAGCGCTATAACAGGCTAGTGCGGAAATGGCCAAAGACAAAGTCCCTCTGAACAAACCCAATGATAGGTTCACTTTACAGTCACCATGTCAGAAATTACTTGAAACCACACAGCAACAATTGTATTATGATCTGAGAAGCCATTTCATTCATCCTCTTCTGGTTTAGCCATATTTCTGCACAGGTGTTAACATTCCTTCTATCCCTCCCCAACTTCTGTTTTTTTTTCTTGTTATGCATATTAAAGATCAGCTACACTGCAGAGCCAGCATTGCACAGCAATTTGAGTTTTGGCCTAGGACTCCATGGTCAACTATGGAAACCAACAGGGTGGCCTTGGACAAGTCACACTCTCTCAGCCTCAGAGGAAGGCCGCAGCAAACCCTCTCTTCAAGAGAATCCTAGGTTAGGGTCACCCTAAGTCAGAACTGACTTGAAGTCACATAACAACAACAAATGTTACCTCGACTGGATAAATCGTGCCATTGTTTTCTCTTGTATTGCTTTGTCATTTAGGCTTTCTTGTTTTAATCCTCCCGGCTCGTGTGAGTGGAGGAAACAAACAAGCATTGATCCGTACTTATGTTGGTCGTGGATCTAATCATCTCACTCAGCGTTCTGGTGAGCAAATTCCCCAGTCTTGTGTATTTCAAAACATCCATTTCACAGATGGTTGTCAGGACAAAAGGAAAAAAGATTCCAAAGTCTCTCCAGTAAGCTTCTGGTTATTTAGGAGGGGAAAAAATTACCTTCACAAGACTGTCTGGATGAAGTCCGATCCCAATCCACCACAGGCTTCCAACAAGAGGAAGAGGAAACGGTCCAGGAGGGAAACTTCTACGTGCCCGGAGAACTTTCAGATAGGACAGGATCAGAAGACCCAAGGGAAGAGCAAGACAATATCCCCAGATCCCCGACATTCTTCTGCTCTTTATTCCACTGTCTTGAGATCTTTCTAGCCTCTCAGCCAGGTAAAGTGCAGTATGCTATTTTTTTCAGAGGCGTTGCCACTTCACATCTCTGTCCCTTTTTTTTTTTTAATCTGCCACTAGCACCGTTTTATATTCTCCCCATTAAAGATTAAAGCAACACAACTTCTTGCACCATATCCAATTATGCTTGGGAACGTGCCCTTCCTTGCGTAAGTTCTGAGAGCGTCTGTAGTTATCATGGTGGTTAAATCTTGTTGGTTTGAGGTGAATCATGGAAAGAGCAGAGTCTGGCCAAGGAAAACTCTCTTATACCAATGGGAGATGAAAGCCACAGCCAAGTCCTCAGAAAAGCCATCCAATCCCGGTCACCCAGTCTGGGATGGGGGACTGAGGGAATGAAACACACATTGGAGGGGGAAAAATCAGCCATACCTTCCCTGGATATCTGTCTGTGACTACACTACCAAGACTGCTTCTTATAGGTCATCCAGGCAACAACAATGATGTGGCATGTGGTCACAGAGGGATCCAAAGCACTGCAGTCAGTGGTTGCGGTTGCCAGATTTCAGGATTCTGCCCCTGAGTCTTCAGTTTTTCATGGGTCATCTCCAAGCAGAGCATAAATTCTCCAGCCTCGAGGGGCTCAGCTCGAGACAAGAGGAAGCGACTCTGTGCAAACCTCCAGCTCAGCCAATACAGCAGAAGTTCAGTACAATTTACAAAGCTTAATTGATGGGTTGTTGCAACTTGCAAAGATGCTTGATGAAGGGATAGAGAATTAGCTTCCTCCTTCTTTCCCAATTATGGTGCCAGTGCTCACCCTCCATTCTGCTCTGCAGCCATCTTCTAGGTAGAAACAAGTAGGCTGGATTAAATGTTAGTTATCCTATCTCCCCAAGTAGGTGGAAAGGAATAATCCCCTCATATCACCTTGATCTGCAATCAGCCCTTTTTGGAAACATTTCTGTTTTAGGTCATTTCCTCCTTAGACAAGTGAGGGCAAGTCACGCACTCTGAGCCCCAGAAAATCCTGTGTTGGGTTTGCCTTAGGGTCACCATAAGTTGGAAACAGCTTGAAGGCACACAAGAAGATAGGTATCGAGATAGATGTTCCTCATAACTTCAACTTGGTGGCTTTGATTTGAATGGCATACTCTGTGTATCTGATGGTATTTAGTGTACACTCAGCCCTCCACATTTGCGGGTTTCACTTTGTGGGTTTGCTTATTCACCGATTATTTGCTGTCATCTCTGCTGCCTCCCTTTGCCATTTTTAATAAGGACTGCAAGCTTTGTGAGACTGAGAAACTGCAAACGAGGCTTGTAAGTCCCTATTAAAAATGATGTGGGGCAGCAGTGGGGGTGGCAGGAAGCCCCACCAGCCCCCCACTTCTGCCTTGTGAAGGAACCTGGTGCCTCAAAGGAATCCACGGTGGGTTGAATATGGTGATCATACTTCTTTGTGTTACTCCACTAGAAAAACCCTATCCCGGGGTCTACAATTTTGATATTAAATATGATTCCGTGTGCCTGAAAGGTCGCCCAGATGTGCCTGTAGGCAGCCATGATCGAACGATCGAAAACCAGGTCAGGTCAGTAAAATCCCCAGTCACGTAGCCCCAGGAGACCTCAAGCCGTGCAAACCCACAATAAACAAAGGGTCCTCAGCCCCTGAGAAGCCGACTTGAGGGGATTAGCATGTTTGCCCGAAGTTGAGCATCAATAGCAATAAAATCCTATCAGGCGAGGACATTTACGTGAAGTCACACCACAACCCAATGCAGCCGAAGATCCTGAGACTTTGGCAACACCTGTTAATCCCATCACGCAAAGGAAGTTACCTTTGTGGAGTTTCTTTCTCGTTGCAACACCCATTGTTCTCCCTGGGAAAGGATTAGCCCTCCAGGTACTTTTTCCCCTACAAATAGTCCCAGTTTTTGAGTGTTTCCTTGGATCACTCCTGGTTATCCCAGCAGACTGTTTCTCTGTCCGTTGAGTAATCCCCTCAGTCCTCTCCGTGCTGAGCTCCACTTCTCTGCTGTTTTTCCCGGACCACAGACTTCAGGAAAAGGTGCAGTATTACCCCAGCTACAACCCCTTCAATATTCCCCTATCTAGTTTCCTCTCTTTTGCTTCTTAATAGGTCTTGAGTGAGTGTGTGAGTGATTGCGTTGATGCGTGAGACTTTCATTCAATAAAATCATTTATTAGACACTTTGGTTTGGTTTTTGGCTTGGCCTGACCCCGTAAAAACTGAGTAAAAAGACTCTGCTAGGTTACCCTGCCTCTCACATTGCTATTGCTCATGCTCTGGCTAGTTTCCATTTCCCATCACGTGGAGCACAATGAGGTGTCCCCCAAGGGACCCCAGAAATCAGGATAATAGATGTGTGTTAAATATGGTTTGGGAGGGCTTAGAGTTATTCACAGTTTTTTCAATTTCATGGAGATCCTGTGCCCCTAACCCTAGCGGATGTGGAGGGATGACTGTATTCTGCTTAATGATTATCAAGCAACCCCTTAGAACCTCACTCGTGCTTGCCCCCTGTGATGTCACAAAGGGTTATCGGCTTTTAACCCTGAAATCTCAGACCCTAGGACAGTCCTAAACTGGTAACCCTAAATTGGTGATGTAACCTTTGGGAAGCTTTGCTCCCTGTCCCACACAGGACATCATAGTCCCTTCTACTCCATGAGCGTAGGAAGCAACACAGTTCTTGACAGTTCCCAGGTATTTCTGAGAGATGGGCTTTTTGCTCTACCGTGCAACCTACTCTTCACAGTAAGAATTGGTTATCACCTCAGTGCAAAACAAGACAGAAGGCCATGTAACATGGTACTCTAATATTTCCTTTGGTGGTGGGCATCTGAGAAAAAGACATCCATCCCTCCTGGGACAAGGGTACAAGACTAGGGTTGCCAGGTCAGGAGTTCTCAAGACCCTGAAATTTCATGGGCCATTTCCACACTAGACTGTTATAGTGCTATTATTCCACTTGCAACATCCTATGGAATCCTGGGGTTTGCAGCTGTGAGAGGGGCCAGCCGGTACTATAGTGTGGAAATGGCTATGGACAAAATATGACATACAGGGAGGGTACTGGGTGATGTCATAGGAGAAGGGCCCTTTACAATGTGCTTCAACAGGTTGCATTAAGCAACCACAGTTACTCAGACCATGTCATTCAAATAAAAACCACAAGTCTAGCAAACAAAACAAAGAAAGGTAGGAAGGAGATGAAGTCTATAGAAACCACTCCCAAGCAGCTTGCAAGAGCTGGGCCAGCGGCACACAGTATGAAGATAAAAATATTTTTAGGGCATGCGTCTTCTGAGGACTGAAGAAGAGGGATTTCCTCCCTTTATTATAGTAACGACGCTCTGCATCATGAAAGATATGCTTGACTTTTCAGACAGATTGCATCAGACGTTCTTGAACGTTATCTTGCCACAGTCTCTCTGGCCTCCTCCATCTGCTGAAAAGCATACCTAAACAAAAGTCAGAAGTCCCATTTTTTATTGTTTAATAGTCCAGGTTATGGAGAGAGACTTTTCTTCAGCTCCAGGAACTGCTGCTGTTGATGTACTGAATGGTATGTATATGCTTTTTAATATGAAGCACAATTAATGTGATTTCCTGGGGTGTTTTATATGAATGTAACTTGAATTATGTGTTGTCCTCTTCTAAGTCGTGAATCTTAACTTATTCTTGTTAATTGTGTTTGTATCTAGAGTATCCCCTGAAGAAGGCCATTCAGTTTAAGGGCTTTATTATGTGATAAGTTTGTTGTGCTGGTCTATTGCCGTGTTTGATCTTTTCTTATCACATGATTTCATGATTCCTACGGCTGCATTGCATTCCCATCATTATTGGACCATATTTTCATTGGTGGGAAAAAAAACATTAATGGCTCCAATATCGCTGCTGTTAAGCTATTGCTTCTTGATGTGATCATTTCATTCCGTTGCAGCTCTGATATTCCAGCAGTCATGTCATGTGAATGAGCGTGGTTCTCCTTTTCTCTTCCTTATCTCCAAGCAACATAAACTCACTTCACTCCCAGTGTCCAGATATGGAGGACGTCATGGTGCAAAGGAACAACATTGCTTTTACTCCATTCCCTGGCATGTGTGTGTGTGTGTGTGTGTGTGTGTATTTGTATATATGTACATACACACACACACACACAGAGGGCCCTCTACATTCATGGGGGTTAAGGGCACTGCACCCTCATGAAAGTGGAAAAACTGTCAATATTATCAGCCCCCTCCCAGCAAGATGAATACTACAGACTCTTTCTGCCCATTCCATTTTCCGCTTTGCTGTTCCCATACCCTTGCTTGGTTTGTGATTTTCATAAATTGGACATATTGATGGCTGGAGAACATGACCAAAGTCATGGTGTCTCTTTCAGGCCCAGGAGATGCCTTTTTAACAACAGGAAATGGCATGAAGTAGCTGTTCAGTTCCTATAGTAACTGTTCTTGCCTATTGTAGTAGCAGTAGTAAGGTAGTAGTATAATATTCAGGACCACAGCTATTTTGTGTGGCAGGAGGAATTTTAGAAGCAGTTTGAAACAAAGCCCTATGAGAAATAATTGAGGGAACTGGGTATTTTCAGCTTGGAGAATAGACAACTTAGGCCACTTCCACCCTACTCTGTTATAGTGCTATTATTCCACTTTCAAAATCCTGTGGAATTCTGGGGCTTGTAGTTTAATGAAGCCAAAGAGCTCTCTGGCTGGGAATTCTAAAGGCTCCTTCCTAAACTGCAAACCCCAGGATTCCATAGGATGTTGAAAGTAGAATAATAACACTATAACAGTGTAGTGCGGAAATGCCCTAAGAGATAATGTGGCAGCCACCTTTAAGTATATCTGAAGGGATGTCATATAGAAAATGGAATCAGCTTGTGTTCTTCTGCTTCAGAGCTGTGTATTCCTGCATGGGAGAGGGTTGGACTAGATGGCCTTTGTTGCCCCTTCCCAATCTTAAGTTCCTGTGATTTTGTGACTCTGTGGTCATTTCTGCACTAGCCTGTTATAGTGCTATGATTCTACTTTCAACATCCTAAGGAATCCTGGGGCTTGCTGCTTCGGGAGGGGCCAGCCAGAACTGCAAACCCCAGGATTCCACAGGATGTTGCAAGTGGAATCATAGCGCTATAACAAGCTAGTGGGGAAATGGCCTGTGCCTCCATAGCAAGACGTGGAAATCTTCTGCAGAGATTTGCTAGGGTCCTCTGGCAGTCTCAGCAGATGTCACTAGTCTCCATTTGGCTATCGGAACACAGCCATACACTTTGCCAGCCCCTCCTGATCTCCACCAGCAGCAAAATGCTTATGGCGCGGGGGCTATCACAGCACAACAGTGAGCTCCAGAGAAAGGCTTTAGAGGTTGTAGAGGGAAGAAGAGAATACCAACCTCTGCAACAACCCCCAAAATATATACAATTGTTAGGTGGACTTGCTTTTGCATATGTCACTAACAGGCTACCATACCTTATGTCCTAAATATCACTGGCCACTGTAACCCCAAATTCTGAGTTAGCAAAGGAACAAGTTTGTACCACGTATGTTTTGAAAAGCAACCTAGCAAGCTTGTTATGTTTTCATCTGTGGGGGTTTCTGTCTTGCTTCCAAACTTTCTGCAGTATTCAAGGAATGTGTGAGGAACACCTTGGCTATTCCTTTTTTTTCCCCCTGAAAAAAACTGTGCATGCACCCAAGTTTGGGGCGTTGCCTCTCTACCTCCAGGGCCATGTCTGCACTGGACCGTTATAGCGCAATGATTCCACTTGCAACATCCTTTGGAATCCTGGGGTTTGCAGTTTCAGGAGGTGCTGCCCGGCCCCGCCTGGCCCCTCCCGAAACTGCTAACCCCAGGATCCATAGGATGTTGCAAGTGGAATCATCGTGCTATAACAGTCCAGTGCGGAAATGGCTCCAGTTAAGAAAGCATTTTTGCAAGTTGATTAGTATTAGAGTAGTCAGCTAGGAATGTAAATCATCTGCGAAACACTATAAAAAGGGTGGATTTTGTGCATGCTTTAGTTTCTGCTTGCTGGAAAAGCTGCAGGAAAGGAGATTCCACCAGGAGATTTTTACATGTTGGCTTCGAATCAACATAAAAGTTGCTTTGAAGGTTTATGGCTGGTGTTACCATTTCCACAGAAGACAGGCACTATAATGTTGGAAGAACCCACAAGGGCCTTTTAGTCCAACCCTGTTCTGCCATGCAGGAATACAACCAAAGCCCTCCCAGCAGATGGCCATCCAGCCTCGGCTTTAAAACTTCCAAAGTAGACTCCTGTTAACAGACCATACCCCCCCACTCCTTGACATGGTTTAATTGGCATAAAACATAAATTATACACTGCTACGGCTGCATGGTCATCCTAGTTGAAAAAGGACTGGCTGAACACATGCAGAACCAGGTCAGGTAGCACCTCAGGGCATGGCCAGGTCATAATCAGGAAGCTCTAGTGGTAATGAGCTTGCCAATATGGTGAAGGGTCTGGAAGTCATACCCTATGAGGAGAGGCTTAAGTAGCTGGGGATGTTTAGTCTGCAGAAGAGAAGGTTCAGAGGGGACATGATAGCTATGTTTAAATATGTGAAGGGATGTGATGTTGAGGAGGGAGTAGGCTTGTTTTCCACTGCTCCAGAGACTAGGACAAGGAGCAATGGCTTCAAGCTGCAGGAAAGGAGACTGCACCTGAAGCTTAGGAGGAGCTTCTTGACGGTGAGACCTGTCTGGCAGTGGAATATGCTGCTCACATCAAAGCACTCTCAACAGATGGCCATCCAGCCTTGGCTTAAAAACCTCCAAAGAAAGAGACTCCACCACACTCCCAGGCAGCATATTCCACTGCCGAACTGCTCTGAACCTCAGGAAGAACTTCCTGTTAGGTGGAATCTCTTTTCCTGTAGTTTGAATCCATTGCTAGTCTCTGGAGCAGAGGAAAACAAGCCCATTCCCTCCTCGAGATGACATCCCTTCAAATATTTAAACGTGGCTATCATGTTCCCTCTTAACCTTCTCTTCTGCAGACTAAACATACCCAGATCCTTAAGCCACTCCTTGTAGTGCATGGTTTCCAGACCCTTCACCATTTTGATTGCCCTCTTCTGGGCATGTTCCAGCTTGTTGATATCTTTCTTGAAATGAGGTGCTGTTACCCTGATTTTCTGGGAGTCCTGGGGGTCCCTGTAGCCTAATTAATGATTTTGAGTTTCCAGTGGTCCTGGTCACCAGGCCAAGAATTTTAAGTCCAGGGAGGTCCCAGTCACCAGGCAGGCTGCCGAAGTTTCCGGGGGTCCCAGTCACCAGACGAGTTCCCGGGGCTCCCTCAAAGGACACCTAGTCTGACCTCGATCAAAAGGGGGGCTCTAAGTTGCACCAAGCACGAGTCCAGCACTCAAGAGAGGTAGGGTAACCTATCTAACTCATGAGATCTTGTACCTAGCTTTTATGGGGTCAGGCCAAGTCAAAACCCAGACAAAATGAATGTATATTTATTTTCTTTATTTAAAATCTAAGTCACTGTGCACTTACGCACTCACTCACACAGACCTAAGAAAATAAAGGGAGGAAAATAGGGGATTTTAAGAAGGATTTTGGGGGAAATACTGCACCTGATCCTGCAGTCCGGGAAGCTGAAAGAGAGCCAGAAAGTTGGAAATGGAAATTCTCAGCACGTGGAGGCTGAGGGGAAGGCTCGGTGAACTGACCGGCAGCAAGACGGGATGGAAGCCGAGAGCGATCCAAAGAAGAGCTCAAAATCAGGGGTTTTTATAGGGGAAAGCATACCTGGAGGCTAGCCCTCTCCCGGGGAGAACAATAGATGTTTAAATTGAGACAAAGACTCCAAAAGGTCAGTGCTTGACTTGATGGGATTCCGTCAGGGCTGTCAAAAGCCCTGACAGTATGCAAATGGGGGAGCGCTTGACAGTTGTATAGTCAGACGTGCTAATCCTGTCAAGCTGACGGTTTGGAGCTGGGAATCCCTTTGTGCGCTTGGTGATTACATTTCTCTGGAGGGCTCCTAGGGCTACGTGACAGATTAATTTTACTGGCCAGACCTAGATTACCTAATTGCGGCTGTTCGGCCTTGCCTGCCTACGTGCGCTTCCAGTGACCCTGTCAGACACGTGGAAGGATTTTTATTATTAACCACATGGAGATGTTAATACATTTTTATATCTGATTTTGTTCCTATTAAATTGTAGACCTCGGGCTTGGGCTAGGCTACCGGAGTAACAGTGCCCAGAACTGGACAGAGTTCTTTATGTTCATGGAGTTATGCCTTGGTTGTGCTACACCAGTTCATTATAGAACTGAGACACTGCACATCTAATGTCCCACCAATGGCACTGCCTTTCCATGGTGGTGGGATCGTGTGCTTCTGTGAGGCAAGAGGCAATGGTGATGGCCACAGTGGGCACCAATGCACATTGGGCACTTTTGTCAGTGTTCTGTCCCGCATCTCTGCAATTCACTAACAGGGTTTCTTAGGCCCTTTCCGGAGGACGGTGTTCTCCCAGCACAGGGATGTGAGAGGGGTGGGACTTCAACAACACTTCCACATGACATCATCACGGTCCCACCCTTGTCATGTCTGCAGCCAGCATGATCGCAGGGTATATCATTGACAGAAAAACTCCTTCAGTGGCCCCCAATCGCATGAGGCTTCTGGCGCTTCTGGCCATGCAGAAGGCCCAGAAGCACTGTTACTGTGGTACTCCCGGGGTCTACAATTTAATATTAAAAATATCTCCACGTGCTTGAGAGGTCCCCCGAATGAGTACATAGTCAGGCACGGTCGAACAGCTGAAAACAGGAAAAACCTGGCCAGGCCAGTAAATCCATAGTCACGTAGCCCCAGGAGACCTCTAGACAAAACACAAAAAGGGTCCTCAGCCCCGAGAAGCCAGCTTGAAGGGCTTAACGTATCTGACAAACAGCCCATCAAGCGAGGACGATTTGCATACAGCCGAGGCTTTGACAACCCCGGCAAAATCCAATCATGCAAAGCGTTGACATTTTGGAGCTTTGTTCTAGCTGCTTCACCTATTGTTCTCCCCAGGAAGGATTAGCCCTCCAGGTACCTTTTCCCCCATAAATAGACCCGGTTTTTGAGCAGCTCTTTGGACCACTCCTGGATCACTCCCGACTTCCCATCAGACCGTCACTCCGTTCTTTGAGCTATCCCCTCAGCTTTCCACATGCTGAGCCTCATCTCTTTCTCCGCTGCTGTCTTGGATCTCGGGACTTCAGGACCAGGTGCAGTATTCCCCAGCTGTAACCCTCCAAAAGTCCCCTATCCAATTTCCTCTCTTCTATTTCTAAATAGCTCTTGAGTGAGTGCGTGAGTGCGTATGTGCGCAAGTCTTTATTTTTAATAAAATCATTTTATTAGACAATTTTGCTTGGTTTTTGGCTTGGCCTGACCCTGTAAAAATTAGGTTAAAGATCTTGCTAGGTTACCCTGCCTCTCGTATTGCTATTGCTTGTGCTCTGGCTAGTTTCCATTCCCCCATCAAGTGGGGCACATTGAGGTGTCCCCCAAGGGACACCAGAAATCAGGGTAACAGCACGCTTACATGCTTCTTTCCCCACTGCAGCATGGGAAGAAGTCCAGCTGCAGTGTGGAAGGAAGGAGCATGTCCCTCACGCTTCCTTCCACAGGAAGCTGGTCAGGTGCAGAGGGGAGCATTGAGGACACACTCCCATCCCAGCATAAGGACTGCCAGAATTGTTACGGGACAACGTGGTAGAGCATCATCGTGCAGAATTGGCCTTAATGTCTCTGCTACATAGCTAAGTATATATAAAGTTGTGTAACGGGAAAGGTCATATAGGATTCATGTAGGATTCCGGCAACTGGTTGTGCTTAGCAAAATATTTGCCTTCAAGCCTCTTACACACGTGCGCGCACACACACACACAGGTGCATGCACACGTATGTGTGTGCATATGTGTTTAAAAGTTTTACTAAAGTATCCCAGCTACCTAATTATTTGATGCTCCCAGCATTTTTTTTTTTAGAGTTCACTTTTTGGAAGGACTGACTTTACAAAAAGAGGAGAGAACAGAATACCCATGACTGGTTTAAGAAAAATAACGAAAGCCATTCTTTCTCCAAATACATCTTTGCCGTCACTGGAGCAACAAATCCACTCTGGGTTTAAGTCTGAATTTTAAAGCAGCTACCCAAGATGCTAGTCCTATTTTGGTGACAAGATTCAGGTCCTTAGCAAGCTCCTTTGAAATTCAGACCAGAACCTGGAGTGGATTCGCTGCCCCACTGGCATGGGAGCCCGTAGCTGCCACTGGTTCTTTGGTTGATGATTGCAACCTTCAGAACAAAGTAGTGATGTGTGCAGGGTGTGTATCATAACTCTCTGATCAAGGACAGATAATTATATGTTGAAGGATGTGTAACTGGGTGTTCACTCCCTCTTCTAGGGTGGAGAATTAGTTTGCAGGATCTGTCCCATGTTCCAGTAAACTAGTCCTTACACACGCCTAACTTCTATCTGGGAAGTTCTGGGGTAAATGTGGATTATTTCAACAAAGCAGAATATCGGAGGAGGAGGAGGAGAAGGAGGAGGAGGGGAAAGAGGCTGTAGATTGTTGTAGAGGGAGTCCAAGGTGGAAAAACCCGTGGGAGAAAAAATTAACCTTCCATCATCTTTTTCACTCCCATTGCCCCAATGGATGCACCTTCCTTATTACAACTTTTCTGAGTCTAGTTTTTGACATTGTTTCTGAAGTGAAATAGCAGGCCGTATATCAGCAGTTTCTTTTTCTAATTTTTTTTGTACACCTTTGTACACACAGAATCCTTCACAAAGTCCTTATTTTAGTTCTGGTAACTGAGCCAGTTAACAACGTAGCAACAGACTCGCAGGAGGAGACTTGATTGAATGTGAACTCGCTGATCTTCCACAAATAATAATAATCATCCATCCATCCACCCATCCATCCCTAAGATCAAGCATGAAAACACAGGACTGGAAATTGGCCAAAGCCACATCATTTGCAAAGAATGAAGAGAAACCGCATGCCCAGGAAATTAGAAGCTGGTTAGTTTCTTGTTTGTTCCAGCTTCCAAAGCATATAGAAAAAGTCTTGCTGAAGAGAGAATGAGCGTGTTTTCTGCAGAGATAAGTCCTGTCTCCCTATCCTTTTAGATTTCTTTCTGGGTGTTGAAATGTATGTGGAACAAGCTAATCAACTTGTCATTGTTTACCTGGAGTTTCAAAAGGGCCTTGACAAAATCATCAAAGTAAACTAGGAGTCATGATTTAAGAAACGGGGCCCTCTTACGAAAACAAATGAGTTCAAATAGAGGTGGGCAGTTTCACAAGGAAGGAAAGTCTTCCCATAAAGATCTTTATGGAGATCAGTGCTTTCTAACTTCACAAATGATCTGGATTTATGAGTGAGTACTGCGTGGTGTAGTGGTTTGAGTATTGGACTATGACCGTGAAGATCTGGGTTCACTTCCCTGCTTAGCCATGGAAACCTACTGGGAAACCTCGGGCACACCACACACTCTCAGCCCCAGAAAACCAAGTGACAGGTTCACCTTAGAGTTGCCATAAGTTGGAAATGACTTGAAGGCACACAACAAAAGCACTGTCTGTTGCCCAAATTTCTTGCAAAGAAAAGAGTTGTATAAGAATCTCTTCAGACTGAAAAAAGGGCTATTATGGTTGAAAGGAAAGAAGTAAAGATGGAAAGAATATTAAAAAATGTTTTTAAAAAATCATCAAAAATGCATTTCTCAGGTGTTGGGAACATCTGACAAGGAAAATTGTGGACTAATGTTAATCTTCACAATTCAGGATTTATTCTGCAGAAAAAAAATTCACTTTTTTTTCCAAGCAGAAAACAGCATTTTCTGCACAGGAAAGAATATGTTTTGTACAAAAATCCAAACACTTAAGGACCAGCATCTTGTTAGTGACTTAGGCATGAATAAGTGCAGCTTAAACACACCTAAGTTCCTTTTTGGACAGGATGCCAAAGGATATACTCTTGCCCCTGTTCTCCCAAACACCTCCCCACTGCCCAGCAACTGTCAAGCCTCAGGACATACCCCTGCTGCTTTTACTTACCACAGGAAACAGGAAGAGGGAAGAAGGCGACGATCCAGCTGCTCTTGGCTCCCAAAGGAAGAAAAATGTGGGCATCCCTGGGAGTGCATCCTCATTTTTATTCACCGCCAGTCAAGGTGAGACCAGCTGCTTGTCCATGGTGTGAATTGCTCCCTCCCCTCCATCTTCTCCCATTGTTAAGCAACAGCAGTGGGGGCAGGGGGCATAGGGACTGATAGCTACCAGGTCTGGGAAGATGTGAAACTACACATGTGGACCTATTCACACGTATAGGGTCTTAGCCACCATGTAAATAAATGTACGGTAACCAAACGTTTCCATTTCCGTTTGGGTGGAAGAAACTACCAACTGAAAATGGCGCAGGAATTCCAAACAAGGACCCTTTTCGCACCTTACCTTTTTGCGGTGCTGGGGTGTGGGGCTCGCACGAGCAGCCTCCGGAGAGAGGCTCTTGTGTCTGGGGTCCTTTGGCTCCGCATGAGCTTCCTGCGCACATGAAAGCCCCGCCTCTTCCTTTCGCAGTGAGCCTGGGACCTTCCCAGCCTGCACTGGACAGGAAGCATGACTGGCCCGGCTCCCGAGGCTCCACACACCAGGTAAGTGTACGTGGGGCCTGGAGCGATGCGCGACCGCTCGGCATTTTTGACTTCAAGCCAAAAATGAAAAAATGCACGCACGGTCCGCGTCAGGCCCTTGAGCGTTGCACAAATGTGAGTGTGTCATGTGGACCGCTCCTCACATGTGCGCAACGTTCAAGGGGCCCTTTCGCATTGGAAATGCCGTGCGAAAGGTCTCCCATATCTGTTTAGGTCACTGTATCCTGGCTAAGGAATGAGGAATTACCTTTCAGCTCAAGGGCCATGTTCAGTTTTAGAGAAGTCAAAGCCAGAGTGGCGTAGTGGTTTGAGCTTTGGGCTATGACTCTGGAGACCAAGGTTCAATTCCCTGCTCAGCCATAGAAGCCCCCGGGTGACCTTGGCAAGTTGCACACTATCAGCCCCAGAAACCTCCATGATAGATTTGCCTTAGGGTCACCACAAGAAACAACTTGAAGGCACACAACAACAACGACAAACAATGAGATTGAATTCCAGCGGTGGACGGGGCCAAAGGGGAAAGGATGAGAGCAAAACAAAATGTGGACTTGAATGGCAGATAAACAACAGAAAGGTTTTCTGCTCCAGCAGTAAGAGGCTGAGAACCTCAACATAGGATGAAGATGGTCATCAAGTGAGAAACCCAACCAAAGACCAGATTGGTAGCAAGGGTGGCATGTGTCCCTCAGGGATAGCAGCATTACAGGAGTGTTTGGGGAGGGGGTTAACACATCGTTCGGGTGGTACTGCCTCAACTGTTCTCACTGAAGAATTAACCTGCCTAAGTAAGGCAAGTAACAAATGCGTATCAACCGCTGGAAGCAATGTCTCTCACCCGCTCAAAAAAAGACACTAATCAGCTTGAAGATTCTGCCCTGTTTTCTGGACCCCTTGAACTGGACCTTGACTACTCTTTTGCACTTCTCTCTACTGTTTTATTTATTTATTTATTTAATGTATATCCCACCTTTGATGGAGTTCTGAGGGTGTGGCTATCCTGAGTGCCACAGCAGCCTAGCAACAGGTTGCCAGGCAACCAGAATACCTCTTCAAGAAAGAAACCCAGCCCTGTAGTAGGTGGGAGGGACTTGTGGCTAAGAGGAAAAGATATATAATCGCAAATACTGATTATCATTTGGCAGTCTTCAGTGAGGAAGACCTGTGAAGAAAAGTCCCTCAGTCAGTCAAGGAGGTTGGCTGAGAGGGAAGGGTTTAATTCTCAGGAAAATCCTGGAGAGAGGCAGAAGAGTAATTAAACCATTATAGACTCTGGTCAGAAAGAGTGATCTAGACTGGGAGTTGACTGTTTGGTGAGAGTGTATCCAAAGGACTGTTTATGATACTTGTGCTTATATGAGAGTTTAAAGATATAAGGAGAATGACTAAAAGTACTCTGAAGAACTGTATTCATTTTGACCTGCATATGAACTCCAGTA
Source organism: Cyclura pinguis (assembly GCA_030412105.1). Taxonomy (NCBI): domain Eukaryota; kingdom Metazoa; phylum Chordata; class Lepidosauria; order Squamata; family Iguanidae; genus Cyclura; species Cyclura pinguis. The sequence goes on from CM059601.1 coordinate 7,946,742, forward strand.
CTTTGTTCTGTATGTTATTTTAATAAATAGTTTATTTTTATAAATACTGACTCATCTGAGTGGTATACAGTATACACTGAAAAGACACTGCCATAGAACATCTATTAAGGGGTTCTAAACAACCATTGAAAGGCTTCATCCTTTTACACAAAAGTGGTGTTGTCAAGGGGAAGGCAGAACAGTGTGTGAAGTGACAGGGTGTCTTATCAGATTGGGAAGCTGCCATACCAATCTGAAAGAGAAAGAAGTAGCCCCTGTCACTCCACCTTTCTCCTAAATGGGATCCAAGGCAGCTACTGGTTTTCCCAACAACTAACTGATTCCTCAGTTTCTTGACCTCTAGACTGCTGCTTACCCATGTGGCTTCTTTCTTCTTCCAGTAAATCACAACGAAGGACAGCACAGTGCCATGGGTTGTCTCTAGTTCCCATCATGACCCTTTTGGTGTCCAGCTGCAGAAGAAAATGCAGAAGAATGGCAGTATAGTAACAAGGTTCTGCAGCTGATTCAGGCTCTTCTGATTTGTTCTAAAGAAGTTAAAGTTCTTACCATATGGCTCCTTTGACTCTTCCAGGTTTTGCCAGTCCTTATTTCCTCTGTGTGTCTTTGTTCCATGTTCTCTGCAGGCTGTTTGTAGAAATTTCTTGGCTGTGCATTAAGAGTCTTCCAAATAATATTTTCCTTTTTAAAAAAATATGGCTATGGTTTGCTGAGTTTCTCTGGTTTGAAGGGCAAGTTTTCTTCCCTCCGAATTTTTTTTAGAGGTATAGAGTTATACAGTGGACCCTTTGGATCCGCAAGTTATAGATCTGTATTTTCCACCAATTACAGATCATCACATCCTATACATAAAATGGTGATGACATGAATGACAATGCACTTGAGTGCTATTTAATAACATGAGATGTGATCATCCATGCTTTTTTGGCATTGTGGTAGATCCTAGAACCGAACTCCTACAGATCTGGAAGACCCAGTGTATTTCACAGACATTTAAAAGAAAAAAAGGGGAACAAAGAAAGGATAAAATTCTCATCCTGGTATGTCTCAGAATGAAAGAAAGAAAGAAAGAAAGAAAGAAAGAAAGAAAGAAAGAAAGAAAGAAAGAAAGAAAGAATCACTTGAGGGTGAGAATAAAATGTTGCAGCAGGTGCTAAGAAAACAATAGAATTATCATTTGGACATTCCTGTTTTTTGTTTGTTTTTTAAATGGCAATTACAGTGACAATATCACCTCCTACTCACACATTTGCCCCACCAGTTTCTATCTGGTCCTATTGCTTGAGTTGGATTACCAGTAGTGAAAATGTTTGTGTTTACTGCCACCTAGTGACATAACTAGGTAGCTCCATAAAGTGTTTTAACTTTACAAACAGAAATAGTCAGATGTAGTTGTAAGATATGTCACTAACAGGGTACCATCCCTCACTTGGAGTTGTTTCAAAGAGCCAAGGGTGGACTTACTTCCTGAAGTAGGAGAAAAAGGAGGAGGACTTGCAGCAGCTGTTTTCATTCTTTGTCAGGGTTTGGGAAAGTGCAGCTGAGAGACTATAGGTAGTTCCCAACTCCTATGTTTTGCATTCCCTTTAAAAAAAAATGTTTTCCTCCACTGCCCACTAGGAGGTACAGTGTACTTTCAGCGCTGTCTGGGCCATATTAGGCTCAAGAAAGTCTTCATTTCAACAAGAAGTGATCTGGACGTCCTATGCAGGAGATGTGGAAGCAATTTTGTAAATTCCCTCTTCTGGCCACCCTATAATCAGTCACGACTTCCATTGCCCCAGTAGTAGAGGAAGTAGAAGAACAACAGAGAAATGTACAGCAATAGATAAGCCACTTTGAACAACTGTGATTCATTTTATTATAAACTATTGCGGGGAACAGCACAGAGTTTAAATGGGTGTGGATGTATCGATAGTCCAATGACAGGCTCCTGGCTGAGTTCCTTCATTCCTTCTGGAAGCCGAAATCTGAATGCCCTCAGCAGGTGGGTGAAGAAAAGGAAGAGCTCCATCCTCGCCATCTGTTCCCCCAGGCACACTCGAGCCCCTGCAAGAGAAAATGAGGGGAAAGTGAACTAGAGCCTATTCCACCAATTCTCCAGTGGCTCCATCGCTGATGGCAGCAATCCAATACTTTGGATCGGTTGGCCAAGGCAGAGCAAAGTCTTCTACTCTCAAACTCCATAATTATGTGGCATCTTCCACAGGTCTCTCTAATCTTCTGGGCTGGAACCTCTCAAGAACTTGAGTTCATTCTCTGTACTGACTCTGTGAATGTGTGAAATTCCAAGCCTTTGGCTATAGAACCTACAGAATGTGGCCCTAGATCCTACCTACATCACTTGACTTACAAATGCATACCTAAGTAATGTCTCCTTGCTCAATGCACCCAAACCCTCCTTAAAAGCCAGCAGCAGCTCTGAACAATGGAGGTCTCTTCTAATGGCGATGGGGGCACACCAGCTCCCTTCCACCAGAATTATGACAGGAGTCATGATTCTTATTGTCACAGCCTGACTCACTGGTGGGAGGTGGCCAAAAATGTCATCTGCTGTGCCACAATAGCCAGCAGAGACCTTCATCACTTGGAGCAGGTCTCTGGAGTTTAAGATTTGCAATTGTAGCAATGGTGCTATAGTTACAGATTTGTAACTCTAGGTTACAAATCCGTAACTGCAATACAGGATGCTGGACATGGTTTTTTCCCTTCATTTACTAATTTATTAATAGTATGGCCACCTGCTACTTTAGAGGAAAGGAACATACTAAGTCCAAGAACAACTTAGGATGGAGGGTAGATCAAAGCTGTTTTCCACACCATTTATACTCTCAGGCCATTTCTGCACGAGGTTGATACATCGTAGCAGCATCGAATTCTTACCCTATGGTCTGCACATTGTACCGTTTTAGCATCGTAGTTTTCCCGTGGTTCTACATGTTTTGAGCTCCTAGAACAGTTCACTGCGGTTCACCGTGATGCAAAACTGCTCTTTGTGAAAACCGGAAAAACTCCAATGTAAATCTCCCAATCCAGTTCTGCTTCGGTTTTCGCCTACATGCAGAAGTGTAGCATCAATTCACATTGCAGAAGTGGCCCGCTATGGGCGTTCTCAGGCTGTCCCTTCTGTCATTTCTGTCCCTATCTCTCTCCACTCATCAAAGGACGGGCTGCCGTCATTATTCTTTTCATGCATTAAACAGACAGCAGGAAGAGAGTGGATTTGGTAATGGACCGTTAAGACGTGTTTTTTCCACGTATCAATGGACATACATACCTATGCACAAATGTAGCAATGCAGAAATGTGTTAAAAATGTGTGCATTTTTTTAAAAAAACAGACTAATCAGTGATGGTGAGGCAAGGTGAGGGAGGGGAATGGGAGTGGCCAGGGACTTGCTATTGTGGATGCAGCAACCACTGTTCTCCGCGGTAGTATGATGTAAATGGGGAGGGTGTGCAGACAGCACAGTTTCTGAATTTCTGAACTCAGTTTCCGAATCGGAGTATAAAAACACCGCTCTTGACACTCAGTGAACCGCTCCTCCTCTCTCGTGCAGAAATGGCCTCAGTCAAACACCAATATCTCATCTATGACAATACAAGGCAGCCCTTGCTCAAGACCAGCTGCTGTCCATCTCCATCATGGTGCACACAACAGAAGCCAGAACAGGAAAGAAAGAAAGAGAGAGAGAAAGAGAGAGAGAAGGAAGGAAGGAAGGAAGGAAGGAAGGAAGGAAGGAAGGAAGGAAGGAAGGAAGGAAGGAAGGAAGGAAGGAAGGAAGGAAGGAAAGAAAGAAAGAAAGAAAGAAAGAAAGAAAGAAAGAAAGAAAGAAAGAAAGAAAGAAAGAAAGAAAAAGACTAGTCCTTTTGTGCTTTCCTCCACCTTTTCTTCATAGCTGATGCAGAAGATCCCCTTCTTTTCCTCTGATATGCAGTCAAAAGAGGAGTGGGGTTTTAAAGGTCCTCCTTTGTTCTGGCAAGTTCCCAAGTGGTAAGGTTAGTGGTAGAACCAGCTGTGATGTTACCATGAAGCTGAGCCTCATCACCATTTTGAATACGGCCCTAGCAACTTGATCCTGAACATTTCCATGGCTCTGGATGAACGAACACCATGCTTTCTTCCCACCTCAAACCAGTAATTAGCTTAAAATTACTCTGCGCTTCTGATTCGCTAATTCTATTTGCCACCAGCATCACCACTACTAGAAGAAGGAGCAAGGTGAGGGCATTGCCTCAGAAAACAAGAATTTTGCCTCTGCCATTAAATTTTCCTTCAGTCTCCAAATTTCTGGCATTTTAGCAACTTAAAAAAACTTTGGTTAAGTGTTTAGAAATATAATTTAGGCATCAGAAGGTAAGCAGCAGGCAAAGTGACCAAGGGAATGCAGACATCTAAAATAGAAGAATTCTTGTTATGGTAGTGTGCCTTCAAGTCGTTTCTTATTTATGGTGACCCTAAAGTGAACCTATCACAGTGTTTTCTGAAGGTGAGAGTGTGTGAGGCATCCAAGATCACCCAGTGATTTTCCATGACTGAGCAGGGGATTGAACCCTCGCATCCAAGATCGTAGTCCAATCCACAAACCACCACACTATACCAGCTCACTAGAAGAATTTTAGGTGACTACAATTTTCAATGTCACATTCTGCAAAGCTACAAATTTGGGGACTGAGGGGAGGCTTCATGGGGGTAGCATTCTTATTTGGAGATGTGGTGCCTCATTCCACATGCCCCTTAGCTACACCCCTGGTTGGCATCCTCTTGGCATTGTACATACATGTAAATTCCCTTTCACCATTGGTTGCAGTGGTATAAGCACAGTTCGGCAAGTGCAACTGCTCCAATTTGAGTTGTACATTCCTGAATGTTGTGCTGAGTACTCCTCAGTGCTTTCAATAAATCACTTGAGTCATTAGGATTACGGGGGGTGGGGGAAGAAGCACATTTACAGATATGTAATCTGCTGCACCAATGTTGATATTCTGCAGAAGGGTGGTGTAGCATAGCTGTTACTTAACTATGTCCAGTGGGAATGTATACTACACAACCATGATGGAGGATCTTAGATGAGGTTAGCCCTTCCTAGCACAGTTTTGTAATGCAAGATCATGATGAGTCACAAATCTGCTAGCTACTGTTATTATATCTGCCCTTTCTTACCCAGCGGTTTTCATTCATTATCTCTCTTCTAGTGACCTGGTATTCAGTCTAATCAGAGATCTAAGGGAATGCACAGTGTTGCCTAACCCTACTTTATAATCTAGAAGATTCTGGGAAAAGATTTTGGGTGGGGAAAAATTAAACTCCTACCTGCTCCAAGTATCAGAGTCTTCTAGACTCATTTGCTCTATAGAGATGCTGGTTGTCCTAACAAAGAAAATGCATCTCAGGGAGAGACAGAGGGGCACTAGAATTAGAAATTTTACCCAAGGGAAAAGGTTTGATGCCTCCATCTAATGGATCTTCCAGCTCATTTGGACTTTTAAAAACAATGGGAGACTCTAGTCCAGGACGTGTATAGTGCTGGATTGGGCAACACCACCAGGAGTGGTTCTCCAGATAAAGCTCTCCAGATTTATTTATTTATTTATTTATTTGAAATTTACTTTTCAGAAGAATGAGCATAAATACACATAGGAATTGCTCATAACTAAGTGGTGGTAGGATCATGCTCTGCGTCCGAGTACAACATCCTACCACTGTTCAGCATATCATATGTTCATTATGCTTTCAAGTAAATTTCCAAGCTGTGGTCCTGATCTAGTTGGCTTGGTGGGAACAAGAGAGAGGGCCTTCTTGGTGGCTGCTCCTAGACTTTGGAACTCCTTCCCTGAAGAAGCCAGGATGGCTCTGGCCCTTTTCGCACGGCATTTTCCATGTGAAAGGGTGCCTGCAGCATCGCGCAATTGTGAGGAACAATCTGCATGACGCACTCACAATCGTGTGATGCCCCAGGGGCCGGTAGGCACCAATCGCGCACCTTTTCATTTTCAGCTAGAAGCCTAAAATGGTGCGCGATTGCACATTGCTCCCGGGCCCCGCACACATCTACCTGGCGTGCGGAGCCTCTGGAGCCGCGCCGGTCATGCTTCCTGCCCCAGCGCAGCCTGGGAAGGTCCCAGGCTGCACTGCAGAAGGAAGAGGCAGGGATCTCACGCAAGCAGGCAGCTTGTGTGGAGCCGAAGGACCCTGGACGTGAGAGCCTCTCGCCAGAGGCTGCTTGCGCAATCCCCGCGCCCCAGCGCCAGAAGAAGGTAAGGTGCGGAAAGGGCCATCCATCATTGCTCTCCTTCCATCGGTGGGTCAAAAAGAAATTTGTGCCACGAGGCTTCTACAAACTGGACTGTGCAGTCTTGTTTTTAAGGTCTGTATGACCCTGAAGACCAGGATTCAATTTTCCGCTCAGCCATAGAAATCCATTGGGTAACTTTGGGTGCATCACACCCACTCAGCCCTAGAAAATGCTGTGATAAGTTCACTCTAGTGTCGCTACAAGTCAAACATTACTTGAAGGCACACAGCAACATAGCCTTTTAATGCATTTTAATATTTTTAATGTGTGATGTTTTTAACTTCATAAATTAATTGTTTTTTTAAAATCATATATTTGTACTCTTATGAATGTTTGTATTGTTTGTAATTTGCATTGTTTTAAATATGTTGTTAGCTGCCTTGAGTCCCATTGTCATGAGAATGGTGGGATATAAATGAATAAAATCATCATCGTTATCATCTAGTTGGATTGGAACTCCCATCACTCCTCACCATTGTTTATGCTGATTAGAGCTGATGGGGGTTCTACAGTAGTCCAAAAGCATCTGGCATGTCATACATTGGCCATGTCTTGCTTAATCTAATTTGACACTCAGTCTCTTTGAACGAAGCCAAAAAAGTGACTGCATGGATTCAAATTACAAGAAAAAAGATTCTACCTAAACATTATGAAAAAATTCTTTACTGTAAGAACTGTTTGACAGTGGAAGAGAGTACCTCAGCGAGTGGTGAAGTCTCCTTCTTCGAAGGTTTTTAAATGGAAGTTAGATGGGGATCTTTTGGAAGTGCTGTACTTGTGTATTTCAGCATGACAGGGAGTTGGACAGGATGACTCCTGTGGCCCCTTCCAACTCTAAGATACTATCATTTAATTCCATATTTACCCGCTCCAAATGGTAAGAACTCTTCTCTAGCAACAAAATTCCCCTCCTTGTCCAAAAAATGGTTTGGGTTGAATTCGCCAGGGTTTTCCCATTGCTTAGGATCACGAAGAACAGAATTCAGATCTGTCACAATGAAGGTTTTCTGAAAGGAAGAAAAAGTTGACTCAGAATACATCTGCACCAGCATGCTTCATTTTCTCTTAGTTGAAGCTGTCAGTACCTACATCAGGGATGGATCCAGGTTTTAATCCAAACTTTGAAGGATCTGTGCAAGGGCTGAATTCTGTCACCCAAATACATTCAGCAAAATACATTCCGGACCCAGAGTGGATAAACCAACCCACTGGCATGGGGGCTGATGTGCCACTGCTCTCAGCTGCTGTCTCTCTGTGATTCCACCTCCACTGTGTGGGACCAGCTGTCAACTATTGAAAGCTAGAAGTTCCTCTCTTCAGACTGTCACCTGCCATAGGTTCAGGGTAACAGATATAGAACAGGGTGGGTGGGAGGAACAGGTAGTTAGTGGGGTACAGATAGAGAACAATAAAAAAAAAGCTTGATTGATTAGAGGAATGATGATTCTGGTATATTGTACTGATAGAAGTACCCAGCAGCCAAATTTGTTCTATGTTAAAGGAAGGTACCTATCTTTAGGAAGTTCTTTACATCCTAAGTGTTTGGATTATACAAAGTCTTACCCATTTTGACTTTGGACTAAAACCCAGGGTGGATATGCCACTCCACTGACATGGATACCACCCACCACCATGGCACCTAGCGACTTATGGCAACCCCGTGAATTCCACAAGGTTGCTCAGGCAAGGAATCCTCAGAGGTGGTTTTGCCAGTTCCTTCCTCTGAAATCTAGCCTACAACACCTGGCATTTGTAGGCAGTCTCCCACCCAAGTCCTAACTACAGCTGATCCTGCTTAGCTTCCAAGATCAGATGGGACCTGGTGCCTTTCAGGTATTTAGGCCTTTGTGTTAATCAGTCCCCCACAAACAGAAATTGGGTTCCAGTAATTTGTGGAAGTCCCACATGAGGGAAATCTCTTGATTATTGGAGAGATATCTGACTTTGGTGGCCCAACTCAGGCTAATCCAGTGATCCTAATCTCAGACCAGCCCTACTGTTGGGCAGAATGAGGCAACTGTTTTGGACAGCAGATGCTGAGATGTGTGTGTGTGTGTGTAAGCATCAATAAAGTGTTGAAGGACAGAGCTGTCTGTGACACAGGGCTTGCCCTGCGCTCCCAAAGTTACCATCTTATCCTTCATCTCAGGGGGCAGGTTGCTCTGGTTCAGTCCTACACATGCAGTCTAAATCCTGATATCCATAGCATGATAGGTCCCTTAGGACAAGTAGCAAATGGTGGGTTCCAAAATGGAAAGCCTCCACAGAAATATAAGAGGTTATCCTCGTCAAGTTTCCCCTTCCACAGGAAGAAGATAACAGATACAGCAAAGGAAGGAGGCACAGTTACTGTGACTGCCCCCTTCCTCAAGTGTTTATGGGACACCAGTAGGGAACAACCAAATAAGCTTTTGCTTTTTGAAAGGGATTCATGTTTTCGCCTATTGTTCTGAAAGAGATAATTGGCCTCTGAAGTTGTCATGCCTGAAAGAAATCTTAATAAGGCTGTTTACAAGTATTTGGATTTTAAGCTTTCATCTAGGTCTTCACTTCCACCTGCAACGCTAGGGTTTATCAGTCTTCCTTGGTGTTTGTTTGTAATGAAGAGACTTTTTCTCCCTCAGATTTCGTCCTGCACAGAAGGTTCTTGTGTAGATACATCTGCGAGCATCACCCCTGGATGCTCTTTGCTTTTTGGTTATGGCTTTGCAACCATACCCATCTTCGGTACCTTTGGAACGCAAAAACCAAGCATCTTCAAATCCTTTGAGCACCGTCTGGGGACCCCAGCTGGTAAGATATATCTGGCCCGCTGGACCTCATGAATCACCGCATTGGTGTAAGGCAGTTTCTTCCGATCTTGATAACTGATTGAGTGAGACCCCAAAACATCTTGCATCTCTTTGTAGACTCTTTCTGAAGGATACAGTGAGAAAGGAAGCTTTATCCTAGAAACACTTTTTAACTCAGGAAAATCAAACAATCACTGAATGACATTTGTTCCACAATAAATAATTCTTCAATGCAACTCCACTTCTGTGTATTCAGTAAAATTGCTCTTTTAGAGAGCTCTGTGAGAACACGGTTTGTTGAGTCCATTTTACCTAAGAGGTACTATTGGCCAAGGTTGTTAGATCTTCAAGAGGCATGTTATGCAGAACATGAGACTATTCATTCACAAGTTCTGAGGCCATACATGATAACAACATAGGGGTTTTGTGCCAAAAGAAAACAAAAACTTGTTTGCAGGGAGAATTCTGTGGAGGAATATTTGTCTGCTACTGCAGTGGAGGGCTATCATCTGTAACTGTTCATCTTCACATGCAAAGATGAAATAGTCAATGGTGGAGAATAAATTCAATAAATAACATAAATAATAAAATATGTATGTGCAATGCAGTGGCGGAGCTTTGAGTGTGTGGAGGGGGGCGGGAGGGGGCGGGGCTACAGCACGGGGGGTGACCACTGTGAGTGGGGGTATGGCCGTGGTGCGAGGGGGTGTGGCCACAGTGTGTGGGGGCATGGCCAGGGCACGTGGGGTGTGGCTATGGGTTTGGGTGCCCCCAAAACATTGCTGCCCAGGGCAAATTGCCCCCATCGCCACCCCGTCGCTCCGCAACTGGTACAATGCTCTCTTTTCTAATGCAACCTCTGCACACAAATGCAAGGTTGTGTGAAGCATCACTCCCATTATAGTTAATGGACACAAGAGGTGTGCACTCATGCAGGCACAGGGGCATACACGTTGCATCCATTGACTACACTCACGTTTTTCATTTTACATGGAGGTTGCTGGAACAGAACCCCCACATATACAGCGAGCACACTGTATTTTCTCTTGCTATTTCAAACTGGTGAGCTAGCCGTAGACCATGAGAAAATTAAGAAGCAAACTGGAAGATCAAGTGTAACATGATAAAGAACACAACTAATTATGGTATGGGTGTCACTCACAGAGTTACATACCTTTCTTTATTCCTAACCCCCAAAATGAGAGAATGACTAACAAAATAAGCTGTTGTCTGTTCTACCTACTCACTGTACTGCTGTAAGCGTGATGGTTTGGTCTGGATGTTCTCTTGAGCTACCTTCCAATTCCATGGTTCTTGTTTCTATGAAAAATCAGTCAGGAATCATCCAGGTAGGTTCAGAGGTATAGCTATGGAGGGAATGGTGAAGGGATTTTCCCTCAAATAATTCTGCCCCTTCAGTATCCTAAATTTCTAGCATGGTGCAGAGTGAGACACTGAAAATTACATATGATTTTCCTATTTGCTATGTTCCCTTGGTAACTTTGCCAATTCCTTTCCTTTGGGTGTCTAAACTCTATTTCTAAATGGTCGACTGAAGTTTTAAGTTGCTGCAAAGGCAGAGCATTGGGGACTGAAGGAAAATTTCATGGGGACGGCAGAATTCTTATTTTGAGATACAATGCCATTAGGCCATTTCCGCATTACACAGTTATAGTGCTATTATTTCACTTTCAACATCCCATGGAATTCTGGGGTTTGCAGTTTATGGAGGCCCAAGAGCTCTCTGGCTGAGAATTCTAAAGGGCCGTCCCTAAACTGCAAACCCCAGGATTCCATAGGATTTTGAGAGTGGAATAATAGCACTACAACAGTGTAGAGCGGAAATGGCCTTAGAGGCCCTCCCACCCACTGTGGCGATAACACTGGGTAGGTCCTACCTAGATACATTCCATTGTTAGAAAAATTAATGTGATAGATCATCATAGAGACCAATCGTCTTTGATCACTTTCCTTAGAATGGCAAGGAAGCAGCCAATGTCAACAAGAAAGAGGGATGTTGCCCATCTCCCAGCTGGAAATGGTAAAATCTGTATGAAGTGCCACATGTTGTTGATTGGGAGTCTGAGCTGGATGAAATAAGACCGAAAATGGACACATAGGACTTAGTTGTTTCATCAAAGAATCTTCTAGTGCTGGCTGCTCCCCTGGAATATCGTCTCCAAAATGATCTGATGTGGGAGCAACAGACGGGGGTGATGGTAATGTGGGATGTTTAATGTTATACTTCCATCTGTTCATAGCTTGCATAATCATAAATACACACAAGTATTGCAAAGTACTGGTACAGGGATAAAAAGAATATATATTAGGTATCTCACGCTTCTCTGAAGGATTAGGGACCAGAGCATTGTCAGAAGGTTGAATTGGTTGCAAAACAGAACCCAGACCTTTTCTGCATTACACCGTTATAGTGCTGTTATTCCACTTTCAACATCCCGTGGAATTCTGGGGTTTGTAATTTACTGGCCAAGAATTCCAATGGTCCCTCCCTAAACTGCAAACCTCAGGATTCCACAGGGCGTTGAAAGTGGAATAATAGCACAATAATGGCGTAGGGCAGAAAGGTTTAAGGGTGACAGGATAGCTACGTTGAAATATTCGAAGGGATGTCATGTTGAAGATGGAGCAAGCCAGTTTTCTGCTGCTCCAAAGACTAGGACACAGAGCACTGGCTTCAAACGTCAGGAAAAGAGATTTCACCTAACATTAGGAAGAACTTCCCGAGGGTAAGAGCAATTTTGACAGCAGAATATGCTGCCTTCTTAGAGTCTGCTTCTTAGGAGGTTTTTAAACAGAGGCTGGAGGGCCATATGCTGGGAATGCTTTGATGGTGTATTCCTGCATGGGAAGCGGTTGGACTTGATGGTCCCTGTGGCCCCTTTTAGCTCTACAATTCTGTGAGTGAAGGAAGGACAACCTCCATTACAAGGTAGTAAGGGAGTCACATACACAGGAGTTCTAGCTCCTCTCGTCTGCTGACCCGTGACTCTACCTTACCTGAAGTATCTAGCTGGACATTGCCTTATATGGAAGGTAGTTTGTGATTGGAGGAAACCTCATATTACCTGCCCCTCTGGACATTTCCTTATATGGATGGAAGTTCCTGGACATTACCTAATACGGGGCGGGTGGTCTGCGATCGGTGGAAAAACGCCACAGTGGGCATGTATGCTGTTCACCTGGATAAAAGGGCCTTGCCAAGCCCCCGGTCTTTGTTCCGAACCTCCGGCACCCTGCGGCAGCAGATTTTTATATTTTTATACTTTTGTACTCAATCAATCCGGCCTTCCGCCTTTGAACCAAGAAACGCCTGGTCACTTGCCTGTTTCTGAGAAAAAGCTGTCCTTCTTAAAATCGTGGAAGGGGACAATTCTATGATTCTGTGATTCCATGAAACAAGTTATCTTCTGTTCGCTATGATGTCTCAGAAGAATTACAAAATGTTACTTTACTCCCCTGAGGGAAAACAAGAGAAACTCTTGATTCCACGGGACCCGTTTCTCTTACCTTGGATGTCCGGATAAGCCACCATGAAGAGCAGTCCCCACAGCAGAGTAGTTGCAGTTGTGTCTGTCCCAGCAAAAAAGAGTTCGACAATACATTCTGCCAGATTGTCTTCGCTAAAGGTAGAGTTGGGGTCTCCTTTTCTCTGTTGTTGATAACAGAAAAGACGAAATATGGTTGAAAAATCACCCAAAGTGTACCAAACCTGGGTGAAGTGTGCTGTCTGAGGCCATTTCCGCACTAGCCTGTTGTAGTGCTATGATTTCACTTTCAACATCCTATGGAATCCTGGGGTTTGCAGTTTCTGGAGGGACCTTTTGAATTCTCACCCAGAGAGCGCTTTGGCCTCAGTAAACTACGAACTCCAGAATTCCACAGGATGTTCAAAAAGTGGAATAATAGCACTATAACAGTGTAGTGTGGAAAGGCCCAAAGATTTAAAAACTGGTATTAAAGGAAAAGATTCTGTCTGGTCCTTTCTCCTCAGGCAATGCTCATTCCATTTGGAAATTTATGGTGATGGTTAGCTGAAATTGCTGCTATGAAGTTTTCTACTGTTTGAGGATTATTTCTACTGTTTGAGGATTAATGCTCATACCATTTGGAAATTTATTGTGATGGTTAGCTGAAATTGCTGCTATGAAGTTTTCTACTGTTTGAGGATTATTTGGGATTGTTGGATTGTGGTTCAGGTCCTCAAGCTGCACTTATATGTGAAAAATCAGCTTTCTTTGAATTTATTCTGGTTGTTCTGTCATTGTCGTGTACCTTTAAGTTGTTTCCAACTTACAGCAGCCCCAAAATGAACCTATTACAGGGTTTTCTTGGAAGGTTTGTCTTTGCCTTCCTCTGAGGTTGAGAGAGTATGACTCGCCCACGAACAGCCAGTGGGTTTCCACGGCTAACCGGGGATTTGAACCCTGGTTTCCAAACTCAGAGTCCTGTGCTCAAACCACTACACCACCCTGGCTCCAAAAAATCTCCCCATTAATCCTGGATTATTTGCCAGTGTTCTTTTAAAATGCACCACCTACTCAGAAATCGACAGTGACCAGCAAGTGGAAAAAAAGTGAAAGAACTATTTGGATACTTCTGCAGCTTCAGTTTGTATGGAGCTCAGCTGACACATTTGTCTTGCAAATTTAGAAGAAATTGACATTTAATATATTCATAATATAATATTTATTTATTTACACAGTGTCATATTTGTTATGGCACGGCATAATTAAAACAACAACAACAACAATAAAATAGTCCTGCCAAAAATGGATTTTATCTAGAGTTTTGTACTAAAATGCAGGACTACTTACAACAAATAAAAATTTACAACATTCCAGTTCCTTGGAGTGATTGTTAGAAGGCTAGATTAAGATTTAATGTCTGATGTGCCTTATTGATAATGGTTTTCTGATTCAACTATTCTTTTTTCTTATTCAGCTACTGTTACTTGTCCTGCCAAAATCAGTTCATGCAATTGTTTTATATTACAATTATTCTTTCATACTTTTACTTTATGGACTTCATACTGTGATTGCTTCCTTTATTCTGCTCTTATTTTTAGCGAGCCAACATGGTGTAGTGGTTTGGGTGTCAAGTACAACTTAGAGACCAGAGTTTGAATCCCTCCCTTGGGCATGAAAACTCACCAGGTGACCTTGGGGAAGTCACACTCTCTCAACCTCAGAGGAAGGCAAAGGCAAGCCTTCTCTGAACAAATCTTACCAAGAGCTGACAGAAAGAGACCACGAGGGCCATCTAGTCCAGCCCCATTCTGCCATGCAGGAATACATCGTCAAAGTTTTTTTTCCCCAATTGCGATTCAGTGGATAGAAGATCTAATTACACTTGCAAGATTTGAAAGAATAATGTATGGATGAAATTTACAAGTCAACTTAACTTTGGATATTTAGTCAGCTTTTACTTTACTACTTACTACTTAAGGAAGTTAATATAATGGTTGTTTTTTTTGTTTTCCTTTATTATTTGTTAAAATGATACGGTGAAGATTCAAAAATGGGAAAGTAAGAAAATAAAGATATAATTAGCACAATAGAACAAATTAGAATCAAAAGCAATATTATATATGTACGTATGTAAAGAATTTCAATTGTGCTGTTTTTTCCTTTTCCTCTTTTTCCTTTTTTTTTCTAGAACGGTAGCAAGAAAGATATATGTAATTACAAATTGTCGTGTTATAAATTGAATAAAAATTATAGTGCAAAAAAGAAAGTAAATTTAAAAAAAAATTAAAAAGAAACAAAAAAAGGGGGGGCCAGTTAACACTATCTCAACTCACTTTTGTGACTGTTATAGGAATCGGAATTCTTCACCAACCTCACAACAGCCAGCATCCTCCAACAACCCATCTTTTAAGCAACATGGCCCTTCCAACAGAACCAGTCCCATATCACTGGAGAGCAGAGCGGAGGGGATTTGGGGGAAATGCAGCCACCTATTTTCTTGTAGCTGGATGCATTGTAAGAACGTCATCTGCAGAGACTTCCCACAGTCTACCCAGCTATAGCAAAATACCTGGCCGTATCTCCAGTAATCCCCCTGCTCTCCAACACACAGAAATGATCGTATTTTGGGGCTGTGTCACTTAAAAGGTGAGATTTTTTGGTGTAGCACCAGGAGATGTAACTGTAGACACTTAGCTACATGCTAGAAATATTACTATTATTATTACTATTATTATTACTATTATTATTATTATTATTACTATTATTTCATTTCTTACCTGCTTCTTCCCAAGGCTTAAGGTGGGGTACAACATAGATTAAAATACAACAAAAAACACATAAACTATTTAAAATAGACCAGTTTGGCTGGGTAGGCCTACTAGAAGAAATAGGTCTTTAGTACTTTTTAGAACTCACACAGCGTGTTTTGCTGTCAAATCTCTTCCAACAGGTCATTCCATAGTCGAGGGGCAGCCAACGAGAAGGACCTCTGAGTGACCATTGCCAGTCTAGTCCCGACTGGTTTAAGTGAAAGGCCCCCCAGAGAACCTGAGTGTATGGGGCAGATTGTATGGAGAGGAGGTGATCCTGAAGGTAACTTGGACCCAAACCATGTAGGGTTTTAATGGTAATACCCTACACTATTGCCCAGAAACTAATTGGCAGCCAGTGGAGTGATTTTAATGTTGTGTGATATGCTCACTGCTGTATTTTGGAGCAGTAGGTGTTTCCAAACTTAGTACAAAGGAAGTAATGTACAGCCCATTGCGGAAATGTGATATACGGTAATGTACAGTACAGTGTACAGTATACAGTAATGTACAGTATACAGTAATGTACAGTGTACAGTAATGTACAGCCCATTGAGGAAATGTACAGCCCATTGCAGAAGTCCAACCTTTTCAAACACAGGATTCCAACCATTGTTGGGACTGTGTCCTCACTGCTTTTCATGAAGTTGTACAGGGTTGCTCCATTTTTTTCTTCAGTTTATACCTAATTTAAAGTTAAACTTAATGTTAATGTTTAAATTGATTTTAGCTTTGGTGTGGTTCAGGCTTAATGGACACTCTCCGTATGGTCACTGGACCCAATCAAGCAAAGGGAAGACCGAATGCATGTTTTCTTGGGCAAGCGAGTTTGTATTCAGAGTGGGCAACCTAACTGGCCATCCAGGAGGCTGAAACGATCTCCTTCAGGCTACACCATCATGCAGTGAGGGCAGATGAAGGCAGGAGTTCGTATCTAAGGCCATTTCTGCATGAGACTTTTTTAGCGCTTTGATTCCACTTTCAACATCCTATGGAATCCTGGGGTTTGCCGTTTCGGGAATCAAAGCGCTATAACAGTCTCGTGCAGAAATGGCCTAAATGTCTTAGTTTGCAAGAGTGTTTAAAGTGAAGGCTCTAGGAGAAATATCTCTTGGAATGGTTCTGGATACTTACTTTCTCCATTTGAAGTAGGTAGAAATCAATGAAATCCTGAGGCTCTTGCAAATCCTGCCATTCCTTGTGTTTCTGTATCTCCTCCTTTGCAAATGAAAGTGCCATTTCCATAGAGGAGAAGGCATCCTTGTGACATCCTGGGAGATACTTCATTAGCCATGGGAACAAATTATACAGCTATAGGTTGAGACAAAAGAAAATCTTGTAAGGAACATGGTAACATGGTGTATTTGCAAAACTGTTTGGACTGGTACCCTAATATCATAATATGAATTATTCTTGAGATTGTGGCTACAGAACTGTTGTGCTGGTTCTTTTCTTCAGAGTAGCTCCAGGATACCAGGTGGTAGTAGTGCCAGACAGAAGAGCTTCTTCTTCTCCTCCTCCTCCTCCTCCTTGCTCTTCTCTTTCCTCTTCTTTTTCTCCTCCTCCTCCTCCTTCTTCTCTTCCTCATCTTCATCTTTTATTTATATTTATATTCATATCCTTCCTTTCCCCCAGTTTGGCTTCAACAGTTAAACAAGACATAGCTAACAATATGCCAGACACAAAAATTTAAAACATATTAAACTGTCTATGAAATTAAAAAACAGTTTTAAAACATTTTT
Source organism: Cyclura pinguis (assembly GCA_030412105.1). Lineage (NCBI taxonomy): Eukaryota > Metazoa > Chordata > Lepidosauria > Squamata > Iguanidae > Cyclura > Cyclura pinguis. Next base: position 7,963,869 of record CM059601.1, read on the forward strand.
TTTAAAAAAAGACAGATAAACAAAACACAGACAGACAGTAAAGTACAATTCTGGAAATGGAATGTTGGAAACTGGATGGTCATTGCCCAATATAATGCAATCCAAGCAGGACTTTTTCAGTAGCGGTCTTACAACGGTCTCCTTTAGGCGCGATAGAATTCCATTCTGTTTTAGTGAGGCGTTGACCACGCTCTCTATCCACTCTGGAGTCCCCTGCAGACTCTTTTGGTAAACCAGGAAAGACAAGGATCTAACACAAATAAGGTGGCTGTCACTTGTCCAAGAATTCTGTCAACAACCACAAGCTGTACAGATTGAAAAGTCTCCATTGACACTGGAGAAGCAGTGGCCAAAGTGACATCCACTGAATCTGTATTAGTTATAGCACCCAAGTCAGTGCAGCTCTCAGCAAGTTTATCCGCAAAGTGCAGGGCAAGTTGTTCATAGTGAGCTTTCAAGTGGTATAGATTTTCCTCTTAGAGGCCCAGGTGAAAAGTTTGTGACCACCAGGTGCAGCCTTTTGTACAATGGTGGTCTGGCCTTGATTATTGATGACCTAGGCCATTTTCTCACTGGACTGTAATAGTGCTATTATTCCATTTTCAACATCCTATGGAATCCTGCGGTTTGCAGTTTAGGGAGGGGCCGGCCAACCCCTCCCTAAAGTGCAAACCCCAGGATTCCATGTTGAAAGTGGAATAATAGCACTATAACAGGCTAGTGCAGAAATGACCCTAGACTATTAAACCATGTTCAACTACTATCACCCTTGCTACTTGTGACTACATTAGAAGATAATTAAAGATATAGTTTCCATGATCTTAGGATATAGCAATCAGAGCCTATAATACTGATTTTCTGTAATGTTTTGCACTTAGTTATTTTTTCCTGGACTCATTTCAAACTGTAGGTGTGACTTTTTAAAAATGGCCTTCTTCTTTAGGAATTTTTCCTGACTTCAATTGCTGAAGTCTGCTCTGTGTCCTGTCACCACTAGGAATGCAGCAGATGGGCAGAAGTAGAAGACTTTTCCATAAAGACATCAAACATTCCACTTTTCCATAAAGACATTCCATTAAAACTATGGGGTGCCCTTCCTACGTCCTTTCCGCACTAAAATGTTATAGTGCTATTATTCCACTTTCAACCTCCTATGGAATCCTGGGGTTAGAAGTTGAGGGAGGGGCACTTAGAACTCTCAGCCAGAGTGCTCTTTGGCCTCAGTAAACTACAAACCCTAGAATTCCACAGAGTGTTGAAAGTGGAATAATAACACTATAGCAGTGTAGTGTGGAAAGGCCCCTAGTAAAGATACTCCAGACTCACTATTTTGCATCCTGTTAATGATTTATACCCCATTCCTTTTTGGGTTCTTGCAGGAGAGGAATTTCCTACCAGTTTCACACAATGAACCCACACCCCTTAAACCCACCTGTCTCTCGCTAGCCCCACCAACATAGCATGGCCAATGGAGAGTGAGAGGTGGTTAAAAAAAAAAATCTGGCTATTTCTTATAGCCAGAGGTAAGACATCAAAGGCATTCTGAAGGACCTTCAAAATGGACAAATATGTCCATTTGTCCCCAAAGGACATCCAAATGGTAGGACTAGGTGTCCCTTTGAGTCCAGGCATTCCCAAATCCAGTAATCTCACTACCATGATGAAAGCTGATTCTGGGATAGGGGCACTGTCCTTTTCAGTGAAAAAGGAGAAAAGACTCACAGCATGAACGAAGGACACTGCAAATTTTGTCAAAATATCAATGGCTTCCATCAGTTTCTGAAACAATTCATCTTCCTGAGAAAATCGGTACCCAAAACACACAACACTAATCAAACTGGAGATGGCATTCCTGAGGAATAGTGAAGGGTCCAGTGGCTTCCCTGCAAATAAAGTAAAATGCAATTATCTTAATTTTATTCTGTTTTACTTGTTAATAGCAAGAGTTTGAGTTCCTGGTGGAGTAAAGGAGGCCGTTGTGACTGGCAGAAATTTGCTGTTATATCAGAATACAAATGGAATTCGAAATGGATGTATTTCCATTGCAACCCATACAAAGATTGTACTTTAAAAATTCATCTGAACAATCCTTGTGCATTATAACCTAACATACCGTTTGTCTGTGAAAAGGCCTCCACAAGCCGGTGGGCCTCCTCTTCAATTTGGTGCTCCATCCCTTTCTTTCCTAGTCCCAGATTCCGCATCGTGACTATGCCAAATCGTCTCTGTTGTTTCCAGACATGACCGTTTGTAAAGCCAATGCCTGAAACAATCAAGAAACAATGAAAAATCAGTACTTGCCAACATCATTGCCAAAAATGTTAGGTTTCCAGTAATGCCATATACCACACAGTTCCTGCCTGTCCAACCAGAAGTCAGCCATTCTTCCAAAGCTTTCCAAGTGCAAGGCTGATAGTGAATCTATCTGGTATAGTATTAGGTCTTTGATATTGGGGTATACCTTTTTTAAAAGAGAGAGAAAATGCTTAAGAGTCTCTCATTATCCATCATCTTTTAATACGAAAACATTAGAATCATAGAATCATAGAGCTGGAAGAGACCCAGGGGCCATCCAGTCCAACCCCCTGCAATGCAGGAACACCCGTCAAAGCATTCTCAATGGATGGCCCTCCAGCGTCTGCTTAAAAACCTCCAAAGAAGGAGACTCAACCACACTCCAAGGCAGCATATTCCACTGCCGGACAGCTCTGACCGTCAGGAAGTTCTTCCTGAGGTTCAGATGGAATCTCCTTTCCTGCAGCTTGAATCCATTGCTACTTGTCCTAGGCCCTTTTTGCATGCCTTTTCTCATGCGAAAGGGCCTCCAGAGCATCGCGCGATTGCAAGGACCGGTCCACACGACGCCCTCGCAATCGCGTAACACTGCCAGGGCCAGCAGGCACTGGTAGCGCAATATATCATTTTCGGCTTCTTGCCGAAAATGTTGCACGATCGCGCGCCGCTCCGGGGCCCCACACGCACTTATCATCCGTGCGGAGCCTCTGGAGACGCGGCCCTCATGCTTCCTCCCCCAGTGCAGCCTGGGAAAGTACCCGGCTATGCTGCGGAAGGAAGAGGTGGAGCCCTTACACTGCCTGCTGGCCAGCAGGCAGCTGCTGCGGAGCAGGAGCAGTGGAGACATGAGTGCCTCGGGAAGAGGTTGCTTGCGTGATCCTCACGCACCCACACTGGAAGCAGGTAAGCTGCGGAAAAAACGTTAGTCTCTGAAGCAGCGGAAAACAAGCCCACTCCAATACATTCCCTTCTTCCACTCAAGGAGTGTGAACCATCTCTATCTGTAGGCTAATGGAACTCGTGAATCAGATGATCACAGGAACTCCTACTAGTGACAGTGTCACCCGAAATTTCAGTCTCTGGGCAGCTCTACAGACAGCAATGGCTGGAGGAAGCTAGAATCACAGTACATTACTCATTCCTATGACACAGATTTAATGCACAGATACGTCTGTATTTCTGTATCTTTAAACACCAGTGTATAACTGTCTGCAATCAGAGAGGGCTGGGTGTCCAAGATAAGTATACTCTGTTGTTATCATGATGCAAACACACGTCTTAAAAGGTCTGTGTACATCATGTGAGTGACGTTCAGAAGCTATTATCATCCTATATCGAACTGTTCTTAGTCATCATGCAAGAGGCTAAGGACAGCTTTACCTTTATTAATTCAGAAGGCAGAGGCAAATGGCCTTATTGCACAAGGCAGGTAAACAGTTTGGAAAACATCTCTTTTACAAAAGAGATCATGAGCAGATTAATCCATGAATGACATACTTCAGCCATTTCTGCACTACACTGTTACAGTATTATTATTCCACTTACTGGGCTTTGTAGTTTCCTGAGGCCCAAGAGCTCTCTGGCTGAGAATTCTCAATACCCCCCAAGCGCAAAATCCAGAATTCCGCAGGATGTTGAAAGTGGAATAACAGCACTATAACAATGTGGTGCGGAAATGGTTTTTGTAAAAGAAATGTGAGTTTGAGAGCAAATGAAGTCTGAACTCTCCCCAGAAGTTCAAAAGACTAAACTGAGCCTTTCATACTTTAGACAGATCCTGAGAGGTCATGGAAAGACAATAATGCTTGGCAAGATTAAAGGCAAGATTAAAGGCAGTAGGAAAAAAGGAAGACCACATTATGGGTAGATGGACTCTACCAAGGAAGACACATCAACACTTGTGATGACCAGGATTCTTGGAGACTTCTCATTCATAGCGTTGTCATAAATCAAAGCCAACCTGAAGGCAATTAACAACAATAACAACCACAAATAAGCAGTTGCATCTCCCTTCTTGCTGGAGTTAAAAGTAAAAGTAGAAAAAGAGAACAGATTGTTTACTGTCTCAGTTGAAGGTGTGAGGCAAAATGTGGTGCTTGCAAAATCTGAAACCATGAGTTGGGGGAATTTCCAAATTGATTTCTGTTATTGTTGTTATTTCCCATTTTACTCACAAAATTGGGAATCAAGGAGGCTTACAATTTTTTAAAAAAAGAGCAATACAGCTAAAAACATACAAAAATTAAACATTAAAATGGAATTAAACGATCAACAATATTAAAACGATTTAAAAGTACACGTAAAAAGATTTTAGAAACCATTTAAAGATAAAAAGAAATGGAAACTGTTCAATTTAAAACAGTACGGCAACTTCAGCCCATTCTTTAAAAACTTTCCATATGAAAACCCAGTTGGAATGAGAAGGTCTTTGCCTACTGACGAAGGGACAGCAAGAAGGGGGATTTTTTAACATTCTCTCAACCTCAGAGGAAAGCAAAGGCAAATCCTTCTGAACAAATCTTGCCCCCCAAAAAACCTTGTGATGGGTTCACCTGAGGGCTGCCATAAGTCAGAAGTGACTTGGAGGCACACAACAAAGTGATAGGGGGAGGTTGTTTCTAGCCATCATATTTCTCCCCTTTGAAAACCGGCGTATGATGAGCCTAAGGCAACCGATCACGGAGATTTTCTTGGCAGTTAACCGTTAATCCCCACCCTCCATTTTTTTAGATGAAAAAAAAGTGTGTAGTTGGATAATCTGCTTTTTTAAACAAATCTTGGATGACTGTCACATTTAGGGTGGGCAGGTAAAATAAGATAGAAGCTTGTTCTTATTGTCGGGTGCCGCCTTCACGTCATTTCTGACTAATGGTGGCCCTAAGGTGACTTAAAGGTGGCCGAGTGGGGAACTGAAATGTGGGCCCTTTCCGCACGAGGCGAGGGAATCGCTCCGTGCCGTTACCTACCACTTCTTCTGGGGTCCGAAGCAACGTGGACTGTCCCTGAAACCCTTCCGCAGGGCTCCTCCTTGGTCCAGGGCGAATCGGAGAGCTGGGAGGTCTGTAGATCCGCACTGCTTCGGCTTCGAAAATGGCGGCTTACAGTTTCCAAAATGGCGGCTTCCGGTTGGTCGTGGGTCCTGACCGACCGCTGAAGCTCACCACGCCTAAAGCCCGCCCTCCACAGATGGCGGGCTCACATTGGTGCGAGCCTGCAAATCTGCACAAGGGAGCAGGAACGCAATGGTGCGTTCCAGGAAAATAAAGACCTGTTTTTTCCGGTCTTTCAAAAACACGCTGGAGGACCACTTGGGGTCGTCTTGGAGCAGACTGAGGTGTGGATCTCTGGTAAGTAGTCTGCTCCTAGTCCACTCCAAGGTGCAGACAACCTCCATGCGGAAGACTTTCTGCCTAGTGCGGAAAGGGCCGTGGTCTCCAGGATGATAGTCCAACACTCAGGGCCTTTCCACCCTACCTTGTTATAGCGCTATTATTCATAGAATCATAGAAATGTAGAGTTGGAAGAGACCACAGGGGCCATCCAGTCCAACCCCCTGCCATGCACTTTCCACTTTCAACATCCCGTGGAATTCTGGAGTTTGTAGTTTCCTGAGGCCACGGAGCTCTCTGGCTGAGAATTCTAAGTGCCCCTCCCTCAACTGCAAACCCCAGGATTCCATAGGAGGTTGGAAGTGGAATAATAGCACTATAACAGTGTAGGGCGGAAATGGCCTCCGATTTCAGCAAGTGTTGGAGGCACAGGAGCCCTTTTACTTGTTTCACCTGACAACTCAGTCACATTCAGAAGTTCCTTTATTCTTTTTGCTTGCCAAAAGGAAAGAAACACTGATCTTCTGAGGCACTTACCCTTTTTCTTAAGGGCATGTAGAAGGAAATAAGTCACTGGTCGGTCCACTAGCTCTTCTGAATGGTTGATCAGGCCTTCTTTCACCGTTTGGAATCCAGATAGAATTACAATGGGATGATGACTTAACCAGATAGTGACAAAGTTTCCATATTCCTGAGTAAGCTGCCATTGGAGGAAAACACAGAGATGAAACTTCGCATTTACACCCTGAGATTATTTCAAGTTAATACATAAGCTTCACTCTGTCTCTGCTCTGTGGCTTCTAGCCAAGTGTAGCTCTCATTCAGTTCTATTTGTATCTTGATGACAATTCTGTGATTAGTAGGAGCCAGCATGGGTTTATCAAGAACAAATCCTGCCAAACTAAGGGCATTTCCACCCTACATTGTTATAGTGCTATTATTCCACTTTCAACATCCCTATGGTATTCTGGGGTTTGTAGTTTACTGAAGCCAAAGAGCTCTCTGGCTGAGAATTCTAGAGGTGCCCCCCCAAACTGCAAACCCCAGGATTCCATAGCACTATAACATTGTAGTGTGGAAATGTCCTAAGATTATGCCCTTTTTCAAAAAAAAAATCTAGTCACTCTTTTAGTAGATGGTGGGAATGCTGTAGATGTCATTTATCTGTATTTCAGCAGAGCATGTGACAAGATCCCCCATGATATTTTGATTAGCAAACTGACTAAATATGGAATAGATGGAAACACCATCAAATGGACCCATAATTGGCAAGAAAGTCATGCTCAAAGAGTTGTCGTCAGTGGCTGTGCTTCAAATTGGAAGGAGGTCTCAAGGGGAATGCTGCTAAGTTCTTTCTGACACTCTTCAATATTTTTATCAAATGATTTAGATGATGGAGTGGGAAATTCTTATCTAATTGGTGGATGCTACAAAACAGGAGGAGTGGCTAACACTGTACAACACAGGGACAGAATACATAAGGACCTTGATAAACTAGAAAACTGGGCTGAAATCAATAAAATGAAATTCAACAGAGACAAAATCCAAAATTCTAAATTTAGGCCTAAAAACCCCCCACAAATGCACAAGTATAGGTTAGGTGATACTTGACTCAGTAGTACTATGTTTGAAAAAAGAATTTGGATTATTGTTGATCATAAGTTGAACGTAAGCCAGCAGTGTAGTGCTGCAGCAAAGAAGGTGAACGCTATCTTAGCCCCCCTTAACGGAACCATAGTTTCTAAGTTAAGAGAAGTAATAGCCCCACTAATTCTATGCTGGTCAGACCTCATCTGGTGTTGCTCTTTTGATGCTTCCAAATTAATAGCAATAGTAATAACAGTTACATTTCTATACTGCTTATCAGTGCAAAGCACTCCCTAAGCAGTTTACAATGTATTTTAGCTAATTGCCCCCAACAAGCTGGGTACTCATTTTACTGACCTACGGAAGGATGGGAGGCTAAGTCAACCTGGAGCCCTGCAGGATTGAACTCACAATGTTGTGGCTGCAGTACCGGCATTTAATCACTGTGCCACCAGGGCTCTCTTGTCAGATAAGTGAGGCAAACCCATCAAAGGAAGAGGTTTTGGTAGGGCGGATGAAAAACTGAGTTTCCAAAAAGCTCATGCAATTCTTTCTTTCTCTCCATGGCCATGGGACTTCTAGGACACCAAGACCTAGAAAGTCAGAACCTCATTCAAGATGTCCTGACCTTCGCTCCTCACTATGTTCTCTGAGATGTCTGGAGAAGCACTGTGGGAGAGCTTGCCACCCAAGCAGAGAAGCAAGTGAGTGGGAATTCTAACTACTCGCGACTCAGGCAGTTTGTGAGTAGGTTTCCAAGACTGCAGTGGGGAGAAGAACCTGTTGACAAAATGACTTTCACAAGACTCGTACAAATCACAAATGTTTGGGGGTCCAACAATATGAGTTACTTTTCTCACCATCCCTCTTCCATTTTTGCTCCTCATTAAGTCAAAAATGTCCTGGAGACCTCAATCTCTGGTTCAATTTTTTTTTTTTTTGACATTTTAGTTGACTCAAATATTGCCCCAATGTCACTTCTAGATTCCCACCTCCAAGAACCAAAACGACTACTTACATCTTTTGTATAGTGTTCCACTGCTGTTTTTGAAGGGGAAAAAAAGACAGCCGTTAAGAAATTGCCCACATGGACAAACCTTGCAAGACAAGAGTCCAGTCAACGAGAAACAGAACCTGATCTGTTCCCCTTACATCAAAGGTGGGCAGAGTGCAGTCTGTGGACCGCATGCAGCCATTTTAGGCCCTCAAATGCCCTCAAGAGGACGTGGGGGGCATTTTGGCACATTTTTGCCATTTTAGACCTAGAAAAGACCTTTTCTTAAAATAGAGAGTGAATAGGAAATGAATTTCATTCACTTCTTCTTATTTAAAAACAGCCTCCCCTGTGGCTAAAATTGCCCAGCAGCCCTAAAAATAGCTGAAAATGCTCCCTGTGCCCCTTAGAGGGTATTTGGGGTTAAAAATGACTTTTTTGGGGGGTGGAGTATGGGATGCAACTTTTTTGAGGGGTGCAGTGTGGGATCCAAGGTCTCAGGGGAGCAATGTGAATGGGCTGTCCTCAGGTGCTGTGAAGAACGCTGTTCCGCTCCGTAGTTTTAAAGGAGAGTGAATTCCACTCCAGTAACTTTTTGCACATGGAATGGAAGGGGGCACCATCTTGCTTATCGCCACAGGGAGCCAAATAGGCTGGCCCGGTTTCAACCCGGACACTGACCTCTCCCACACCTCCTTAGGTTTGGCAACATTGATGCAGCATCTACCATATCTTATTTGTCACGGAAAATTAATAGACTGATTTGGATTTGTTATTAATGGGTGTTATGCTCTTTAGATTTTAAGCCTCAATTGCCTGTGCTGAGGAACACGTCACCCTGCAATTTCTCAGATTTTAAACAAGAGTTTCTCTCCCGCCCTCTCTTTCCTGTTATCTTCCCCCTTACCACACCCTGCAGCAGTCTGAAAAACTGTTGTGCGTAGTGATTTTCCAAGAAGGGCAAGCATCGTACCACATAATTAGATTCATTTTAATTAAGGGTTATCTTCTTTGTGTACTGTTGTTCCACTGTACCCAAATCAAGGTGAAGTGGGGTGACTGTCCCTTCTCACTGACTTAGGGAGATTGGATAAGAAACACTGAATCTAGCTTAGCTGCTTCTAGCTAGAAGGTGAATGCAGAGAAGAGCAGAGGGTGAGCTCTGGCACTCCAATGGCTGCAAGGAAAGGAGGAAGCTAAGTAAACACAGAGGCCTCTCAGAGAGTGTTTGCAAGTTAACAGCAACCCTTTAAGGCCATTTCCACAAGCGGCGAGGGAACCGCTCCCTGCCGCTACTCACCGGATCTTCTTTGGGTCCGGTCCGGGGCGAGGAGGAACGGTGCATGATTGCAGATCCGCACTGCTCCGGCGTCCAAAATGGCGGCTTCTGATTGGTCGTGGGTCACGACCAATCGCTGAAGCTCACCAGCCTAACGCCCGCCCTCCGCAGATCGCAGGCTCGCATTGATGTGAGCCTGCGAATCTGCATGGGAGAGCAGGAATGCAATGGTTTTTCAAAATCAGGTTTTTCAAAAACACGCTGGAGGACCACTTTGGGTCGCTCCAGAGCAGACTGAGGTGCGGATCTAAGCTAAGTAGTCCAGACCCAGTCCACTTCAAGGTGCGGACGTCCTCCATGGAGGACGCACTGCACCGTTTTTTTTAACCCGTGCGGAAATGGCCTAAGTCTTGAAAACCGTAGCAAGCTGGTGCTGTCCTAGCTGAACTGGAGCTTTGCTTCAAGACCTTTCCTCTTGCCTGGAACCAAGCTTCACAAAACTCAAGAATTTGCAGCCTCATTGCCTTCCCGGAGATGACTCCTGAAAACTAGAGACTCAGGGCCAGGCCCTGAGATCTGGCAACCCAGTTCTGGCACTCCCTTTGTAGGAAGACTCAGCTGGCTCCTTCTTTGCTGTCTTTTCAGCAGCAAGTGAAGACTTCTTCTTTTTTTTATTCCAGCTGGCTTTGGGGGATTATTTTACAGGGGAAAGAGGGCTTAGAGTGCTACAGTGCTTTTATTCTTTGCTTTAAACTTCTGTTTTGAAAAGTTTTAATTTTGGTCTTAGTTCTAAACTGTTTTAATCACAACTTTTGTGTATTTTTAACCATATGTGTTTTTATTGTAATTCTCTCTACTTTATAGATCTCCTTGAGTCCCAGCTTGAGGGCAAGGCAGGGTATAACTACCATGATAGCTGGATGGATGGAGAGAGATTTTATTTTTATTTTTAAGATGGAAGATGGCTTAGTCCTTCCTCCCCAGCAAGAAGCATACCCCCGCCCCCCGTTCTGCACAACAGCTAACCATTCTTAAAGCCTCCCTGACATTCTCCTGACCACACAGGCCACATTTTATGGTCAAATTGTACACACACCACAGAAACCATCGCCCACGAGCCATCATGTGGAATCAGCAGCTTGCAACCATAGCCCCATCACATTTCTGCACTACACTCTAATAGTGCGATTATTCCACTTTCAACATCCTTTGGAATCCTGAGGTTTGCAGTTTCGGGAGGGGCTGGCCAGCCCCTCCCGAAACTGCAAACCCCAGGATTCCATAGGATGTTGAAAGTAGAATTATCGCACTATAAGAGTGTAGTGCAGAAATGGCCTCAGTCTTCTGGAGGGGACAGAAGGGATACCAGCTAACGGCTATAGCAATGTCCTGCAGAATTCTGAGATTTGTTGTTCAATGAGGCACTAGAGATCTCTAGAGAATTCTAAATTGTTAATTGCTGTCCAGTCAGTTTCAACTTACGATAACACTATGAATTAGAAACCTCAAAAGCCCCAGGCATCCACTGTCCTGCTCAGGTCTTGTAAAGTCAGGGATTTGCAGAGGCATATCTAGGGTAGGGCAAGCAGAGTATGTACCCTGGGCACCAATGCCAGAGGGGCACAAAAAAACTGCACCCCTCTGCCCTTCCACCCGGGTCTGGCCCACTGCCACCCTCACTGCCCTTGCCGGGGTCTTCCTCCACCCAGGGAGGTGGCGGTGGGAGAAGCAGCAGCACCTAGGGGCACAACCTCCACGCTTGCCCTAAGTGCTCTTGAACCTAGATGTGCCACTGCAATTGTGGCTTCTTTGATTGAATCTATCCCCCTGTAATGCGGTTTTCCTCTTTTCCTGCTCCCTTCTACCTTACCAAGCATCATTATGTTTTCTAGTGAATTATGTTGTCTTGTAATATGTCCAAGGTATGACATTCTCAGTGCAGAGCGTCCTCCAGGGAGGACGTCTGCACCTGGGAGCGGACTGGGTCGGACCTACTTAACCTAGATCCGCACCCCAGCTGGCTCTGGAACGACCCCAAGTGGTCGTCCAGTGTGCTTTTGAAAGACCGCTAAAAACAGGTCTTTCAAAAGCACGGAGCGCACCACTGCGAGCCTGCTCCCTTATGCAGATTCACAGACTCGCCCCAATGCGAGCCTGCGATCTGCCGGGGGTGGGCTTTAGGCTGGCGAGCTTCAGCACTTGGTCGAGAGCCTCGACCAACCGGAAACTACCATTTTCGTCCCCGGAGCAGTGCAGAGCGGCGGCCATGCACTGCTCCGGAGCAGCGTGGACCGGACCAGGGAGCCCAAAAGTCCAGTGAGTAGCGTCACGGGGCGATTCCCCCGCCCCGTGCGGAAATGGCCTCAGTTTAGTCATCTTGGTTTCTAGGGAGAGTTCAGGCTTGATTTGCTCTGGTTCCTATTGATTTATCTTTTTGGTATTCTCTGTTATCTGTAGAACTCTCCTCCAGCACCATATTTCCAAAGAACTTATATGCTTCCTGTCAGCTTTCTTCACTGTCCAGCTTTCACAACTATACATGGAATTCAGAAATACTATTTTCTAGATGATCTTTTGGTATTACGTTTCAGGATCTTATCTAATTATTTCATAGTTCCTTTCCAAGGCGTGACAGTAAGCAGGACTTACTTCCAAATAGACTTCCACTGGGTTGTACTGTTCAAAAGGCTAGGGCGGATTGAAAAATAAGCATCCCTCCACCTCCCTCCATGTATTTTCCCCTCTAACCATTCCCCATTTCTCCTGCTGCTTACAGATTTAGCTGCAATCTTTCTATACTGCCCTGTAGCTAAAATGGTTCCCACAAAAATTCATATAGAAAATAGCAGTGCAGTATACTCAGCCCCATAAAACACCATCACAATAAACAGTGCCCTCCAAAGAATCCCCCACTCGATTGTTTCTACCCCAAAGATTGTTCCTTGCAGGAAGTAAAGCTCAGTAACAATTGAACACTCAGCACAACTAGAACCATTGTGACCCTATGTCTGCTGCCTCCCCGTGCCGTTTTTAATGGGGACTGCAAGCCTCCTGAGACTGAGAAACTGCAAACGAGGCCTATGAGTCCCTATGAAAAATGGTGTGGGGCAGCAGTGGAGGTGGCAGGAAGCCCCACCAGACCCCTGCTTCTGCCTCATGGATGAACCCTGATGCCTCAAAGGATTCCATGGTGGGTTGAAAATGCTGATGATACTTTTTGTGTGTTAAATATGGTTTGGGAGGGCATAATTCACAGCTTTTTCACTTTCACTGGGGTCTTGTGCCCCTAACCCTAGCGAATATGGAGGGATGACTGTACTCTTTATTACTTTCTGTACAAGTAAGCATGGTGTAGTGGTTTGAGCATTGACCTGTGATTCTGAAGACCAGGGTTCGAATTCCTGCTTGGCCGTGGTGAACTACTGGGTGACTTTGGGCAAGTCACATACTCTCAACCTCAGAGGAAGGCAATAGCAAACAGCAGAGGTGACAGCAAATAATCCGTGAATAATCAAATCTGCAAAAGTGAAACCTGCAAATGTGGAAAACTGACTGTATTTATTTGTCTACAAAAGGATTGGTCTGCTCAAGATTTCAGTTGTCTTATTACTCCACTCAAAATATAAATAATACTCTCCCATTCATTTACATCCCCAGTGATAAAACCTACCTACTGCGTGACCTTGGGCAAGTCACACACTCTCACCCTCAGAGGAAGCAATAGCAACCTCTCTCTGAACAAATCTTGCCAAGGAAACCCATAATAAGTTCATCTTAGGGTTCCCATAAGTTGGAAATGACTTGAAGGTACATAGCAATAACAGTAAATTAACTTAATGACAGACAGTAAATAAAGCCAGTTATCTGATTAATTACTTCTCTGTTTTAGAAACACATTATTATTGCCAGACATACGCTGCCTTGTAGTGTGATAGAATCTCCTTCTTTGGAGGTTTTTGAACAGAGATTGGATGGCCATCTGTCGTGAATGTGTTGATTGTGTATTCCAGCTTGGCGGGGAGTTGGGTTCAATGGACGCCGTGGTCTCTTCCAGCTCTATGATTCTTTCTTGGCAAGATTTGTTCAGAGAGCGTTTGGTCTTTGCTTTCCTCTGAGGACGAGAGAGTGTGATTTGCCCGTGTTCACCCAGTGGGGCTCCAGACTCATAGTCCAACATTCAAACCACTACACCACGCCGGTTCACAAAAAAAGATAAGAACAGAATAAAGGAAGTAGTCACAGTATGGATTCTATAAAGTTAAAGAATGCAGGAATAATTGTAATATAAAACCGACAGCAGGAACTGATTTTGGCAGGACAAGTAATAGTAGTTGATGGCCATCCGTCAGGAATGCTTTGACTGCATATTCCTGTATGGCAGCGAGTTAGATTGGATGGCCCTTGTAGTCTCTGCTCTATGATTCTACAATTCTATCTTCTAACATATAAAAGTCAAAATTTATGAGTTTGTCTGTGTCAGGCAAAGACCTGACCTTATATGATTGGCTGTGTCAGGTGAAGACCTCATATGATTGGCTGCCTAAGAAGATTCTATTGAATCCTGGGGTTTGCGGTTTAGGGAGCGGCATATAGAATTCTCAGCCAGAGAATAGGCCAGTTGCTGTAGGGATGAGGCCTAGCAGCAAGGAAGAGGGCAATGTATTCCCTCAGGAACCCAGCTTCTGTATGTTAATAACTCTGAATACAGATTGGATTGGGGAATATGGGGAAAAGCTACAGGTACTGAACAAGACAGTTTGGGGAATTAGAGACACAGGATCTCAAATCTTTCTAACAAGTATTACCTATGAGAAAATAAAATCCCGGGCAACGCTGGGTATATGCGCTAGAGACATATAAATGAGTAGTAGAAGCTCAAGCCAACGCAGTATAGTGATCTGAGTCTTGGACAAGGAATTCAGGAGACCACACTTCAAATCCCCACTTGTCCATGGAAATCAACTGGATGACCTCAGACAAGGCATACTTTCTCCAGCTCAAGGGAGGGCAATGACAATACCCCTCCAAACAAATCTTGCCAAGAAAACCCTGTGATAGCTTCATCTCAGAATCACCATAAATCAGAATCTACTTGAATGCATGCAACGTGATTAATTTTAAGGATAGAATCCTGAGAAAACTGTGACCTTGGTTGAACTAATGTTTTTGTGGACAATTAAAATAAATTTACCATAGGATTCAGAATACCTGTAAAATGTCAGTAGTTCTACACCTTTACCTTACTATGCATAGTCACTCTTACATATTACATGCTAACAGATTGCTACTGTAGTAAATGTCCCCTTGCTGCTATTCAAATCATCATTTTGTTGGTGTTCCATCTGAGGCTTTTCAATGCTTGGTCAGCAACAAGAGCTTAGAGATTTTCTCCAAACTTGGTAAGATATAGCAACACAAGAACTGTGTGCTTTGGAAAACAGAACATGCTCCCTTTGGCCATTTCTGCACTACACTGTTCTAGTGCTATTATTCTACTTTCAAGATCCTGTGCAATTCTGGGGTTTGTAGTTTACTGAGGCCAAAGAGCTCTCTGGCTGAGAAATCTAAATGCCCCTCCCGAAACTGCAAAGCCCTCAGGATTCCATAGGAGGTTGAAAATGGAATAATAGCACTAGAATAGTGTAGCACGTAAATGGCCTGTGACTCAGTAAGTTCTGCCTACCTTTGGTATTTCAATATTCCCTTTGATCTCCCGTTAAGAACACCCAAGTGCACAGGGTATTCATCCTTGCAGGGCTCCACGCTCTACTTACAGAAAGAATCCGGGACATGTTTTTAAGAACACTGTTTCACGACAGACTGTACTTGTGTCCGATAACAATCCCTGAAACTCTGAATCACAGACTTCTGGGCTGGACTGGACAAAGTCCCAGATTCAGCAGCCGGGGGAGAAAAGCAATGCATTGGCAAATCAGGTTCCTTAAAGCTGACAGATTTTCTCTGCCTTTCCTCACTACTGCCCATCTGAACATGGAAAAACTGCAACCACTAGCGCAGTGAATCAAGAGGATTCCAAACACTGGTTAGGATCCCGTTAGTGACATACGGAAGTGCAAGTCCACCTTATGCTTGTGTGTGTCTTCTCCTCTTCCTTCTTCTTCTTTATCATCATTGAGGTTAGTATTTTCTTCCTCCTTCAGAAATCATCAGAGCCCCCAGAACTCATGGTTTTAGTATGATACCTCCCCAAACATCCATTGGGTAGCTGCTGGAGGAAGCAGGGGGTTGGAGAAGAATCCGGCTATGCTCTGTAGCCAGAAGCAGACCAGTGACATCATCCACTGAGATCCCACCAGATCTCAGCAGAAGAGGCCATTGGTTAGCATCTGACGATGATGCATAGTCAGATACTTTGATTCCTTCACTACCACCAGGCACAAGATGGCCAGTCAGGGGGCTATCCCAGCCAAACCACAAGTCCTGAGGTGGTGAGTGAGGAGCCATAGTAGAATGTCACCCACAGAACTCTTACGCTATTCTAAGCAATGAAATCACTCTAAACATTCTGGTAAGGAAATCCCAACACTTCTATTACAGATATTTTTCAGTGTACAAGACATTGTCTCATGGAACATTTATTCCAAACCTTCATTTTACACCTCAGAACTGCCTGAGAACCAGACAGATAAACCAGTATCACCTTCCACAACTGCTTATAGGTTTATAGCCATTGTCACAAACTGTGTCTTTCTGTATCCTACAGCTCTCTGATGACTGAACATTAACTCCATCATTGTATCTGAGGAAGTGGTCTGAAAGCCACAAAAGCTCATGTTGAAATATATCAGTTCATCTTGGAGCGGCTGCTTCACCACCACCACCCTCTTTAACAGCTCCTTACCTCTTTTATTTTACTGATCATTTCCAGTAGATATTACAGAAAGAAAATGATCCAACATTCCCTCCGCTAAGTTTTCTTCTAAAATATATACATATATACATACATATATCAATTTTAACACCCTAAAATTAAAATAAAACTAAAATACACTATTAAAACATTAACTAAAACACAAGAGGGGTCTGATCCCCTCAAACCAACCAGTAATGAAAGAAAAATATTCAAAAGAAAATCTATATTATTCTACCACAACAAATCTACTAAAACTACTAGTAAACATAATCACGGGTTATTATATCATTAGATTTCCTATTGTTTAAGAAATTCAGAAACAGTTTCCAGTCTTTCAAAAAAGTCTTCAGTTGGCGTGTACATGTTTTTGAATTGTATTGTTTTACTATGTAAGCCACATTGAGACCCAATTTTGGGGAAAAAATGGGATACAAATAAAGATCATCATCATGTCATCCTCCTCCTCCTTTAAAACCCACACAAGTTTGGCCCTCCACTAAGCTTCTAACACAGCTGAAAGAAGTACCTTTGTGAGGGTATCATTGGAAAATCGGATTCCACTCCACCACAGGCTTCCAATGAGAGGGAGAGGGAAAGGGCCGGGAGGAAAATTTCCGCGTATCCTCAGCAGCCTCAGGTAGGACCGAATCAGAAGGCCCACCAGCAGAATCATTAAGAATATCCAGGTCCCCACCATTCTCCTGCCTTTTGTTCCTCTCTCTTGCGATCTATCCAGTACCCTCAGCTGAGCGAAACACAATGTGCTTTTCCTTTCCTTAGAGGCATGAGGTTGCCTTTTATATACCCTAGATGAAAAATGTAAGCAAGAACACTGCTTGCGCCACCTCCAATTATGCATTGCAATCTGGCCCTCCTTGTCTTAGGGATGAGGTTGCAATTATCTAGGATGGTTAAATCCTGTGTGTGTCATCTGAAGAGCTGTAGGAAGAGAGGCTGACCCAGCAATCCTTTCACCGCTTGCATTGGCAGGTGATGCTTCCCATGGCTACCTTATTACAATGCCTGCTAAATCCTACAGTTGTCACTTTGGGAGATGGAGGCAAGAACTCCCTCCCTAGGGAGACCAGAAGGGCCCCATCCTTGCTATCCTCCTATCAATGAGTTAGAATATTTTTGTGCCATCATGCTTTTAGAAACTGAATGGGACGGGCTTTTAATGCTGTGCGGAGCTGTTTTTAAGGTTTGTAAGTAATCTTGCAATGAGTTTTACTGTTCAATGTTTTTAACTTGATAAATCATTTGAGTGTTTTAAAATGGCTTTTATGTTTATAGTTTAATTGATGTGTTCGTATAGTTTTAATCTGTATTGTTTTTAAGTATGTTTTAGCCAGAGAGCCAGCATGGTGTAGTTTTTTAAGCATTGGACTACAATCCTGGAGACCAGGATTCAATTTCCCATTGGGCTATAGAAACTAACTGGAAGACTTTGGGTGCATCACACACTCTCAGCCCCAGAAAACTCCGTGATAGGTTCACCTTAGGGTCACCCTAGGTTGGAAACAAATTGAAGGCACACAATAACTGTAGCAAACAATGTTTTAGCTGCCCTTGAGTCCCATAATTGAGAGAAAGGTGGGATATAAATTAATAAAATAATAATAATAAATAAATAATAAAATGAAATCTTCCAGAGAGCACACTAAGGAGCAAAATCACCCTGCAAGCCCCTAGTGAATATGACAACACTGCCAGTCCTGTCTTTCGCGGGTTGTTGCAGTAACATGCCAACATGACAGTCAGACACAGAGGGACTTAAAGCACTAGTGTCAATGGGGCTTGGAACACAAGTCATTGTGGTCTTCATCCTCAAGGGCACAAATAATATCTTTAATTTTCCATTGTTTTTGAGGGATATTTCCCTCTTGCCGTGTTTTGGGGCATTTTTTTGTCTTGAGGAAATAGAATTTTTGTGGTAAGGACATGTGTCTGTTTTTTTTCTCAGAAAACATGTTTTCCATCACAAAAAAAAATGATGCAGGGTTTTTTTTGCACGCACACAAAAAATCTGTGTTTCCATGCAAAAGTATTACCCTGAGAATGTCCATAAACTGCAAGAGATCTCACTTCCAATGGGCAGGGCACAATGGACACAACAGAGTTTCTTGAGTGTCAACAAATCGTCTCTTTTGCTGGGCAGTGAAGAGCACCCAATATTTTTCTCTCTCTACAATGGGACACACACCCTGGCAAACACTGAGACTTCGGCCCTTTCCACATGTGGGGGGGGGGAACAGGTGAAAAAGCCCAAAAACGGAGCTTACGGGCAGCCGGGTAAGTCCGTCACTACGCGGAGCAGCATGAGCTCGCTGCTCCACAGTCCTCCAGTGTCCCAAATGGCAGCTTCCGGTTGGTGGAGGCTCTCCACCAACCGGAGAAGCTCGCCAGCCGGAAGCCCACCCCAGGCAGATCTGCAGGCACGCACTTGCGCACGCCTGCAAATCCGCTTCGGAGCCAGGCGACGGAGCGGCGCGGGGCTGCGCGCTCCGTGCTTTTTAAAAACCTCGAAAAAGAGGTTTTTAAAAAACACGCAGCGCGGCTAGTTCCGGCCTCTCCTGAGTGGATTCTGGTGTGGAACTACAAAAAGTAGTCCACGCCAGTCCACTCTACGGTGCAGAAGACCTCCATGAGAGGTCGCTCTGCACCATTTCAGAAGTCCGGTATGGAAATGGCCTTCCTTACACATGATACCCCAGTGCCTCCAACTCCATGAGGCTCAAGGAAGCAATGATAAACCTCCTAAGAGTTTTTCGGTGGCGCTATCATCATCATCATCATCCCATCGTTTTTCTTGCTTGGGACTCAAGGCAGATGACAGCTACAAAAATACCATGCAAAAGCGAAAATTAGAACTAAACTAACAACACAATTAAACAAAGTTTAAATACTGGGCTGGAATCTTTTATCCTGGTATACGCTACATATTAGTACATCACAGAGAAGCCCTAAGAAGCCCTGTTAATGCATTGTGAAGATGCATAATATATGTTCACACATCTTTCTCCTCCTCCTGAAGATTAGAGAAGAGGTCTGGCAATATTAGTTATACATCTCCTCTCACCTTCTCCATACGTAGCCTGCAATGATCACCATCATGCCTTAGTCTCCGACCCACCCTCTATTTGGCACATGGAAAGGGCACCACAGTTTTGCACATGTGGATCATTGCCATGCAGACAGTTGTTAGCTGTACCACAGTCTCCATTCCATAGCATTTACTTGGATATAGGAAAATATGGACAAATAGAAAGATGAGAACAACTAAAGAACTTCCTGATAGTAAGAGCAGTTCGACAGTGCAATAAGCTGCCTCAGTGGAGTGTGGTGAAGTCTCCTTCTTTGGGGATTTTTAAACAGAGGCTGGAGGGCCATCTGTCAAAGGGAGTGCTTTGATTGTCTCTTCCTGCATGGCAGAATAGGGTTGGACTTGATAGGCTATCTTCCAGTTCTATGATTTTGAAAGTCACAATACAGGTTGTGCCTCCCTTATCTGGAAATCGGAAATCTGAAAAGCTGCAAAAGCTTAAACTTTTTTTCACCAGCTGCCCACTTCCACCTTCAAGGTAGTAGCTGCAATATTCCTGATCATTCGTCTCTCAGATACTCAGTCTCTCTCTTTTTGTCACCGGCCGTGGCTTATGGCAAAAAGAGAGAGACTGAGGATCTGAGAGATAAACAAGCGGGAGCACCACAGCTGCAGCTTCAAGAGAAGTGCGGATTCAGGCTGAGCACTACACTTAGATTCCTGCCATTTCATTCTGGAGATTCTCTCCAGCCTCACATCTCATTCACAACATAAACAGCGAACAAACAAGATGTGAGGTTATTCCAGAAAGGTGCTATATTCAAGGAGGAGGAGGAGGAGGAGAATCTGAACTATGAAA
Organism: Cyclura pinguis; assembly: GCA_030412105.1. Classification (NCBI taxonomy): domain Eukaryota; kingdom Metazoa; phylum Chordata; class Lepidosauria; order Squamata; family Iguanidae; genus Cyclura; species Cyclura pinguis. The sequence continues at coordinate 7,984,129 of CM059601.1, forward strand.
TGCTTCTGGTCATTTTAGATAAGTGAGGCTCAACCTCAAATATTAAAATGTATTTAGATTATCATATTAAAAGAATTTTTAAAAAGTTGAAGTACATCGGGCAAAGAAGAGAACAAAAGGAACCACTCCCTACTCATGAAATCCCTCTTTTTCAACAGCTAACCCATTGCCAAAAGTCTCCCTGAATAAGAAGGCATTTGCCTTTTAGAAGGAGGACTGCAGGGAGGTTACCAACCTGGAGACCTATAACCTGGGACCAGTTGCCAAGAAGGCCATGTTGATGCCATGTCTTGTTGTCCCTGTGCCAAAAATATCAGGGCCACCATAATCCAATCATCAGCTAGCAAAGGTCCAATTTGGTACCACAAATATTTTGAAAAATGACATTCCAAACCCTGTTCCTTTTTCTTCTGTGTTTCTCAACCTTCTCAGATGTCCAAGGGGTATAATGGAGTATCCTGGACATCTGTCCTTTTCCAGGGAACTTCTCTGCGTGCACACAACCTTTTTTCTTCTCTCATCATACCCCAGTGACAGAGCATTTCTACAGATTAATCAGCATTATAGCAGCTAGGTAGGTACTCATGTTGACATGAGAGCTCATCATAGAAGGTAAGTAAATTGCAAATACATCAGGATACTAGCATCTTTGTCTGGGATTTATCACATGACATCATTCCTCTTCTGTTGGTCTCCTGGTGGGAGACCATTTGGAAACTATTTCTTTTACAAACACAAAAAAAAACCTGTTAATGACCTCCTCTATAAAAGAAACACTTTCTAAATGGTCTCCCACCCAGAGAACAGAAAAGGAATGACTTCACATGATAAGTTCCAGCCAAAGATGCTATTATCCTATTGTAAGTGTGATTTACTTGCCTCAGCTAACCCATTGCTTGAAATGTTGAGAGCGGAATAATAGCACTATAACAGTCTAGTGCAGAAACAGCCATAGTCAGCATTTATAAGTTTGACTTTCATGAATCTGATTATTTGTGAGTTTCTTCAAACCTTGGCTCCTACCCTAGACATTTCTTTTATAGGGGAACCTTTCTTCTTGGCAGCACTTATCAGGCTTTGTAGCCTTTTAAAACCCAACTCTGGTCCTCTTCCTCCTCCACCACCACCAGCCACTCCCTGGCCAGTTAAGGATGGCTCACAGCTTGATTCCTTAGCGCCACAAGCCTTCTCTTGATGCCCGGCCCCCTCTGACCCCAGGAAGGAGATGGGTGAAAGAGAGGAAGCATAGGGCCACCATACAAACCCACCTCCCCCTTCCCTTTCCTTTCCCTGACCTGGTTTGGATTCTGAGTTCCTCTCTTCTCCACCATACCTGGCCCCCCTTTCCAGGGACAGACATGTTCATGCTGATATTTGTGATTTTTCCACTTTCGTGAGGGACTCGTGCCCCTAATCCCAGCCAATGTGGAGGGTCAACTGTGCATCACTTCTACGTAAATCTGGTGGGCGTTAGGTATCAGGGCATGCGTACTAAGCCAGTTGTGTACCCAAAATCCTATAAGAAGCGGTAGGGGAAGCAATTAAGAATTACCAGAGGTCCCCAACCCATTTCAGTAGATAATATAATCATTTCGCATCTGGTTACCAGGTGATAGCCAGGTGCTTCTCTAACTCTCCTCTCACCAGTCATGGAATGTCCATGGGAAGGGGTGGCAGCAGCTCAGTGGTAAGTTGGAGTGGTGGTGTTGAAATGGCCATCTGTAAGCATAGTTCCAAGTGAGGAACTATTACATCACACTGTGCCATACTGGATGGCGGCCTATGAGTGTAGAAGCACATTGTGCAAGAGTGGTGTCTTTCCCAAGGATTTTGGTTTAAAGGTGTACAAAATGTATTTAAATGCCAATAAAGGTCTGCTGCATTACTTCAGCAATAATGCAAAAAAAAAAAAGGTCTCGAAAGTGTTGCAACTTGAAGGATTTGTCTTTTGGAGCCAGCAAGGCAACCTCAGTATTTAAAGGCAAGCCTGAACTTTGAGTGAGATGCTGATGGCACTCCATGCAAACTAGTCTTCCATGAGTATAGAACTGAGATCCCCCATAGTCAGATCTATACTTGTGTGATCTGTCCTTGAGAATGGGATAATCAAAAGTTCTCTTGTTCTCCTTCTCATTCCACATGCAAAAATTGACACTCACTTTCATCTCCTCCTCCCATGTGATGTTAGGGTTGTGCACGGATAACACACTCATCCCTTACAAATAAACAGGATGACAGCCCAATGGGTCAGTTTGACACATGTGAGGGTGAGTTTTATTGGACCCTGGACCAGACCCTACAAACTGGTTCTCCATGCTGGAAAAAGCAGTGAACACCCAGTAGTCCAGCTTTTACCATATAATTATCTGCCCTTGATAAGGGAAATTCAGCACACACCCTACCTGTAACACTGCTTTATCTATCAGGGTGAAGTCATGGATTGGACAAACAGTGGGATCTAATGGCTCTCATACAAGATGGGTGAGGTTTCAGATTTCAGTCTGAACTACAAAGAAGTGCTCCAATATGCTTAATCCTGTAATCCACATAGGTTCAGCACCTAAAATAGGTGATTTATAGTTCAGCTTGAAACCCTGAGAAAACCTTGCCATAGAATCATAGAGTTGGAAGAGACCCCAGGGGCCATCCAGTCCAACCCCCTGCTATGCAGGAACACCCATCAAAACATTCCCAACTGATGGGCATCCAGTCTCTGCTTAAAACCCTCCAAAGAAGAAGACTCCACCACACTCTAAGGCAGTGTATTCTACTGCCAGACAGCTCTGATCATCAGGAACTTCTTCCTGAGGTTCAAGTGGAATCTCCTTTCCTGCAGCTTGAATCCATTGATCCTTGTCCTAGTCTCTGGAGCGGCAGAGAACAAGCCCACTCTCTCCTCCACATGACAACCCTTCAAATATTTACACTGGGCTATCACATCCCCGCTTAACCTTCTCTTCTGCAGACTAAACATACCCAGCTCCCTAAGCCGTTCCTCATAGGGAATGGCTTCCAGACCTTTCACCATTTTGGTCGCCCACCTCTGGACACATTCCAGCTTGTCAATAGCCTTCTTGAAATGAGGTGCCCAGAACTGTACACAGTATTCCAAATGAGGTCTAACCAATGCAGAATAGAGTGGTACCATTACATCCCTCGATCTAGACACCATACTCCTATTGATGCAACCAAGAATTGTGTTGGCTTTCTTGGCTGCCGCATCACACTGCTGACTGATGTTCAGCTTGTGATCTACCAAGACTCCTAGATCCCTTTCACACGTACTGCTATCCAGCCACATGCCCCCCATCCTATATTTGTGACTTCCATTTTTTCTGCCTAAGACCTTACATTTCATAGAACATAGAAATGTAGAGTTGGAAGAGACCACAGGGGCCATCCAGTCCAACCTCCTGCCATGCAGCAACACCTCAAAGCACTCCCGACAGATGGCCATCCAGCCTCTGCTTAAAAACCTCCAAAGAAGGAGATTCCACCACACTCCGAGGCAGCATATTCCACTGCCAGACAGCCCTGACTGTCAGGAAGTTCTTCCTGAGATTCAGGTGGAATCTCCTTTCCTGCAGCTTGAATCCATAGCTCCTTGTCCTGGTCTCTGGAGCAGCAGAAAACAAGCCCTCTCCCTCCTCTACATGGCATCCCTTCAAATATTTAAACATAGCTATCATGTCCCCTCTTAACCTTCTCTTCTGCAGACCAAACATACCCAGCTCTCTAAGTCTATCCTCATAGGGCATGTCTTCCAGGCCTCTCACCATTTTAGTTGACCTCCTCTGGACCTTCTCCAGCCTGACCATGTCCTTCTTGAATTGGGGTGCCCAGAACTGGACACAGTATTCAAGATGAGGTCTAACCAAAGCAGAGTAGAGTGGTACCAGTACCTCCCTCGATCTAGACACCATACTCCTATTGATGCAGCCGAGAATTGCATTGGCTTTCTTGGCTGCCGCATCACACTGCTGACTCATGTTCAGCTTGTGGTCTATTAAGGCTCCTAGATCCCTTTCACACGTACCAGCCACGTGTCCCCCATCCTATATTTCTGCATTCCATTTTTTCTACCTAAGTGTAGGACCTTACACTTCTCTCTGTTGAAATTCATTTTGTTAGCTTTGGCCCAGCTCTCCAATCTGTCAAGGTCATTTTGAATTTTGATCCTGTTCTCTGGCGTGTTAGCAACCCCTCCCAATTTGGTGTCATCTGCAAATTTGATCAGCATACCCTCCGCTCCTTTATCCAAGTCACTGATGAAGATGTTGAATAGCACTGGGCCCTGGACAGAACCCTGTGACACCCCACTAGTCACTTCTCTGCAGGATGAAAAGCAGCCATTGGTGAGCACCCTTTGGGTTCGGCTGGTCAACCAATTACAAATCCACCTGGCAGTAGCCCTGTCCAGCTGGCATTTTGCTAGTTTCTTTGGAAGAATGTCATGGGGAACTTTGTCAAAGGCCTTACTGAGGTCAAGACATGTCTACAGCATTCCCTGCACCTATCAAGCTTGTAACCCTATCATAAAAAGAGATAAGATTAGTCTGGCATGACTTATTTTTGAGAAATCCATACTGACTCTTAGTGCCTGTGGCATTGCTTTCTAAGTAATTACAAACTGACTGTTTAATGATCTGCTCTAGGATCTTTCACAGTATTGATGTCAGACTGACTGGGCGATAATTATTTTCGGTCCTCTTTTTTCCCCTTCTTGAAGATGGTGACAACATTTGCTGTCCTCCAGTCTTCTGGGACTTGTCCTGTTCTTCAAGAGTTCTCAAAGATTATTGCAAGTGGTTCAGAAATGACTTCTGCCAGTTCTTTTAACATCCTTGCATGTAATTCATCTGGTCCTGGAGACTTGAATTCATCTAGTTTAGCCAGATAATTCCTGTACTACTTCTTTATTTATTCTGTGCTGGACTTCCCTCACTTCCTCACCTGCTCCCCTCGCCCCAGGTTGGGTACTTCTATCCTTTTGGGAGAAAACTGAGGCAAAGAAGGTATTGAGTAGTTCTGCCTTTTCACTTCCACCCGTTATTAATTGGTCATCTTTTCCATGCAGTGACCCTATCATTCCCTTGTTCTTCCTTTTGCTGCAGACATTTCTAAAAAGCCCTTTTTATTGTTTTTGATGTCTCTGGCAAGCCTGACTTCATTCTGTGCTTTAGCTTTTCTGACCTTCTCCCCACATCTCCTGGCTATTTGCTTGAATTCCTCTTTGGTGGTTGGTCCCCATCTTATTGAGGACGAGGTAGAACTGAGCTGAGTTCAGAGAGAAATAAAAGGGTACTTTAGGGTAGGACTTCTGGAGGCAGGGGAAATTTTCCTCACATGTTATATGCCCAAGGGAAGGGAGGAATGGGCAAATGAGTGAGCGTGTGTTGCTAGTGGGGTTGATTTAGGGGACACATTTGTATGTGTGTGTGTGTTTGTGTATGTGAGTGAGAGAGGGAGAGAAGGTATAATGTTCTGTCTCAATCTGACTCAATAACCAGGCTTCATGGATGAATCCAGAAAAGTTTTATTAGAGAACAGATGCAGCACAGAGATATTGCCTTTACCAGAACTGAAGATGCATCACAGCTTTCTCGTTTGAAAAAACCCTCTGCTCCCCCTCCCAGAGGTTTCCTGCTCACATTATTTTCCACACATACAATACCAGGCTGCAGTAGTTCTCTAAAATGACCTTGGTTCTCAGGCTGTGGCTGGCCTACTGCTCCCAAAAACCAAACAGCAAAACAATTAGGGCAATATGGCAACAGAACAGCTAAGGAGCTAAACAATTTAACTAGCATAGCAGAAGAGTGGGCTTTTTATCAGAGAAAGGGAGGGAGGGAGGGAGGGAAAGAGAGGGTCACTTGTGGAAGTGGAAACTATGATAGTACCAACAAGTGTTAGTGTCTGTGTTCACCATCACTGCAAACTTCAGGATTCCATCGGATGTTGAAAGCAGAATAGCAGCACTATAACAGTCTAGTGCGGAAATGGTCTATAATCTCAACTTCTGCAACAACCAAGATAAGACATATGCAAGCTACAAGGTGGACTTACACCTGTGTATGCTACCAACACTGCCTTTTTGCTGAAATGTGCAGCCAATGGGGTATCTGTCAATGTGTCTCTTTATTGTCTCATTGGGCTGTGAGGAAGGTACAGGAACTACTTCTGCAATCCCACTGAATAAAATCTTACACGGAAGGCACACTAGGGATGTGAATTCTCAGCTTTTTCATCTTTGTACACAAGGCCATAGTTTTCCTTCTGCAGGAGATAAATATTTTTATGCAATATTTTTACCATACTTGAGCATCTCAAAGGGTTCTGAGGAGATGACTCTGTACAGAAATGCCCATTTTCCCCCACAAAATAAGTGTTTCCTATCCCTGAAATAGTGTCTTCTGCGCAGAAAATAGGGTATTTTTTCCCCCAGAGACAAAACTACACATTTCTGTTCCTGCAATCCCAGTGAGTGAAGAGGTAAATTGACAGCACTTGACAAACGGTTATGCACTATTAAAAATGCACATATTTGTCCCAGGTGAACAAGATCCATGGAATCAGTCACTGAATGATGATCCAACATGTAAGTAAATCCAACTGAATTAATGCTTCTATTCAAATTTGGAAAAACAATGGGATTGAGACCTGTGTGAAATCGCAAAGCCTTCTGAATTCAGTGCAATAATCTGTTGTGCAAAGCTAACAATCTACAAATGCATACCCACATGTTTGGTACACAAAAATGGCATACCCACATGTTTGGTACACAAAAATGGCATAGCCACATGTTTGGTACACAAAAATGGCATAGCCACATGTTTGGTACACAAAAATGATTCCACTAGTTGTTTTATGGATGCTAGTTGCAGGTAGAAAGAACAGAGGATGAAGCAGGAGGTTGGCAGTACAGGCCAACCTCAGTCTCTAAATCAAAGGATTGAAAGAGGCAAATACAACATCAATAGTTAAAACAGAATTCATATGTAGGCAAGGGAGTTGTTAATGATGAGTGGCTTCAAGTTATTTCTTATTTATGGCAATCTTAAGGCAAACCTATAATGGGATTTTCTTGGGAAGATTCATTTAGAAGGGGTTTGCCGTTGCCTTCATCTGAGACTGAGGGAGCATGACTTGCCCAAGGTCACCCAGTGGGTTTCCATGGCTTAACAGAGATTTGATCATTGGTCTCAAAAATCCTGGCCCAGTACTCAAACCACTACATCACAGTGATTTTTTCTCAGGAGGGAGGGGGAGTGTTTAAGCTTCCTCTCTGTTCTAGCTTAATTGTTGGAAAACATCAGTGAAGATAAAATTAGTGAGCACTGTTACTGTTGAGAGTGACAACCTTTGCATGCTTAATTAACTGGCTAGTTAGTTTGCATGTGTATTGTAGGCATAGAGGGGGCTGCCTAGAGTAAACTTCCCGTTGTTTGGTCACACTCACTTCCCCTTGCATGTTCTCTTCCTCTTCCCTTTTGTTCTTCTGCTTCCCTGCAAGCATGTGGTCTCTGATACTCTAGCAAGCATGCTTCCCTGTAAGCATGTGACTGCTTAATTTCTTCTTACCTTTCTTCAACAATTTGAACCCGTGTAAACTATGCACAAGATTATGTGAGTAAATCCTTTTACATATTTTTAACCAAACTGTTGTGTTTATTTTAAGCTAGATTAAGTGTGTCTGGGGTGAAGATGATGAAGTGGGGCTGGTAATCTGTTCAACTTCCATTTGTGGATTTACTAAATACTCTGCTGATTGGGAGACTTATTACTAAAAATCTCTCAATTCCCCAACAGTTACCAGGCATTCTCTCAGATCACATGCATGAACATGTTCTCAAAATATAGGTATACCTCAGTTAACAAAGTCAGTGTGTTCCTGTGAGATATGAGCAGGCCTATTCCTCCATAATGCAGTGAGCTTTGGGCTCCGGGGTTTGTTGTGTGATTTCAGAGTGAGGAAAGAAGCTTTTCTTAAACTCCCTCATATTTCATAGACTTGCATTGCCTCACACTTTTTCATCAATTTGATGACTCAGGCTCATGTAATTGACATGATAAACATGGCTGTACTTTGACTAACAAAAGTGTCAAAGTCAGAGACCTGGGCAGCGAGCCAGCCTGGAGAAGCAAGTAGGAGAGCCAGCAAAGTCCAGCTGGGAGGAGACAAGTAACCACTTACTCAAGGAAGTTCATTTACCAGAGCGCCAAGCAAAGCTGCAGTCAGAGTTCCAAAGCCAAGGGTCAAGAGATCAATTCAAGGTATGAGGAACCAGGTGCTGGGAGCAAGGTACAGGCAAGAGGAGAGCTTGTAAGAAGTTTGCCACAAGCTAAGGGAAGCTTCCAGGCAGGCAGTTATATAGCCCAAGGCACAAGTGTGTCCAGTCACCGCTTCTTAAACTTAGCCAAGGAAGCCTCTCTTTGCACAGCCCTCTTGAGTCTCCGCCTTGATTGGGGGTTTATTGAACCAGGCTCCAGAGCCTCTTCAGAATCGGATCCCTGTTTCTTCAAAGGAGCAGGCACAGAATTGGATCCCTCTTGCTCTAAAGGAGTAGGCAGAGGGATGTCTGCACCTGCTTGGTCCATGGCAGCAGGGGGAGCTCTTGAGCTGCAGGACTCATCTCCAGCCAGAGCCACATGGACCAACAGCTGCTGCTCGTCAACAGCAGCTCTGACAGGGGCTTCAATTATCACAAAAACAGGGAAATGTAAAGTGGATCATTTTTGCCCCAAAGATGCCCTTCCCTAGCACTGTGACTTCCTTCTCCTTAAGGCATTGTTTGCCAACTGCAAAATGTCACATTCAGAGACAGAATTCTTTGCTTAGGGAAAATTCACTTATGTCCAATGATTTAATCAGTATGTCAATTGGTAGGATGGTACGGTATTATAGTGGTAGCAACTGATGGAGAGCCAGCATGGTTCAGTGTTTTGAGAGTTGAACTACGATCCTGAAAACCAGGGTTCGATTCCCCAGTAGGGCAAGGAAATCCGCTGGGTAGCCTTGGGTGTGTCATATACTCTCAGTCTCAGAAAACCCACTGAAAGGTTCACCTGAGGGTTGCCATAAATCAGAAACAACTGGAAGGCACACACCCACAACAAGATTATGGAGTCTGTTAGTGAAAACAATCCTTTCAGGGATTAAATAAATGGGGGCTAATGTCAGGGTTGGCAGGATTTGGCTCCTCTGAGCATGAGCAGAGTGCTATCTGTGAAGCAAGGCTTCGCTGCAGCAGAGAGTCCCAGTGAAGCAGAAAAAATTCCAGAGGCTCATTAGTTAGGCTTAGAGTACTGATTTATTGCTGCACTCTAAGATAAGACATAGCAAAAACATGCTAGCTTGCCAGCAATTAGACAAGGAGGAAAAACAGAAGATAGGAGGAAAATCGGGCAGCATCTCCCCTTACAAACAGTATACTGCCAATAGCATGGCAGGTCCAGCTAGGGCAGCTAACTGGCAGCTGGTCAAGGCAAACACCAGCCTTATTATGCTACCTTGTCACCCTGGAACAAGTGGGGCGACCCAATGAGTGCTCTGGCGTGTGGCCTTCCCTAATACACAAGACATAGCCATAATAATCCTGCAGGCCTTGCACCTGGCTGTCTGGTCACACCGCCTCTTCCCTCTGCCATCCACTCGGAGGAAACCTTTGCCTGCCCAGCAACAACCTTGACAGCTAAGAGTAGTGTAGTGGCTTGAATACTGGACTAGAATTCCAGGAAACTAGGGTTTGAATCCCCACTCAGCCATGGGGCCCCTCTGGATGATTTTGGGGAAATCACACTCTCTTAGTCTCAGAGGAAGGCATGCGCAAACCCCCTCTGAACAAATCTTGCCAAGGAACCCCTACGGTGGTCTTGCCTGAGGGTTGCTATAAGCAGTGATGTAGACTCGAGTCGATAGACTCGGACTCAAGTCGGACTTAAGTTGCTTCAGTGACTCAACTCAGCCGTAAATGATGCACTGACTCAACTCGACTCGAGACTTGTATATTTTTAATGACTGCCTTGATGTCGTTGGTCCAGTAACATAATGTATTCATCCAGAAACCTTACAGCTTTGAACAACACCTCAATCTCTTTTTGCCTACTAGTCAGATGACAATCTCTCTCAAGCCCAAAGTGTGGGCACATTTCTCAGAGGGGAACAGCAAACAGGTTAGACAATGGGCTAGAGGCGGGCTTGAGGTCTGCTCAGCAGGCTGTCCCCACTGCATATTGGAGGAGCCTTCTAAAATGTTTCCTAAGAGCAAAAGACAAGACTGGCTTCCAGAATGCAGGGTGCATTTCTCAGAGGGGAACAGCAAATGTGTCAGGCAATGGGTTTGAGGAAGAAGGATCCTTCCTTTTAAAGCTTGTGAATCTTCAGTAATGGGGAGTGAGATAGGATCCTGTTCCCCACTGCAGATGGCAGTGCAGATGCAGATAGCAAAATTGCAAATGTGGAGAGCTGACTCTGTTTAAATTGTTGAAACTGAATTTGTTTCACTCTATCCATTAATTCTGAAATCTTGGTTGGCATATAAAGTTGGCTCCCAGACTTGAGACTTGACTTGAAAGTATCTTCAAGGACTTGAGACTTGAAGGTAGAGACTTGAGACGAGACTTGAGACTTGGAGTAAAAGACTTAAATCCATCACTGGCTATAAGTGAGAAACAAATGAAAGGCATGCAACAACAAGAAGAGAAGGCTCAGTAGACTGAAGCAATAGTTCATTTTGAAAGATGACATGCTGGATAGAGTCTGCCATGCAACCAGCCAACAGGCAGTTAAGCCAGTTAAGCTTATACAACATTATTGCAAAAACTATGTATCAACAGGAAATAACCAATAAAAAGGCTATCACAGTGATATCAGTTAATGAGGAAAACTATTTCCAAACTATCTGTGTCACATTTATTCCTTGCAACTCACACACTGGTGTTCTAACTGGTATCCTTATCAGCAGAATACATCAAGATGTGTTTGATGATGTTATCAGAATGCCCTGTACATATTTAATTTCATTAAAAGTTTCTAAGAGCTTATACCATTTGCTATGGCAGCAAAAAACAAGCTTGCTCCATCTTCCATATGGCATCCTTTCAAATATTTCAACATGGCTATCATGTCACCTCTTAATCCTCTCTTCCCCAGGCTAAACATACCCAGTTCCCTAAGCCACTCCTCATAGCAAATGGTTTCCAGGCCTCTTCCATTATGGTTTCCCTCCTCTGGACACATTCTAGCTTGCCAATACCCTTCTTGAATTATAGTGTCCAGAATCCTCACCAACAACTTCTGACTAAAACAGGAAGAAAAGCAATATATGCAGTGGTCCTCTTGGGGAGAGCTAACATGTTTCCAGGTATGACTTCAGCGCGCATGAATAAACTCTCTCATGTTCTCACTATGTATGGCTCTCAGGGACCTTGTGGCCTGTGCCAATAATGTGTCTTAGGCCATTTCTTAGGCCATTGGGGTTTGCAGTTTAGGGAGGGGCCTTTGAGGCCCTCCCTAAACTGCAAACTCCAGGATTCCATAGGATGTTGAAAGTGGAATAATCACACTATAACAGTCCAATGCAGAAATGGCCTATGGTAAACTACAGTCAACAGATCATGTGCACACGGAGGCCTCTCAAAGGGGAATTTTATTGAAAACACAGGAATGAAGATCTATACAATACTTGTGCTGAGGAATGGCAAATGTTATGGTAGAGCCTCATCAATAGCAAAATGTACAAGCAAAACAGAACAGTGAGCATTTCGTCTTCCTAAAGCAGCTAACTCAAATGAGCAAACCTGCCACATTGTGACAGTTTGGGATTAAGTTCTGAGAAACTGTACATGAGGCAAAAAAGAAGGGAAGGTCAGAGAAAAAAAGAGGTTCAAAAGTAAGGATAGCATAATATTTTTTTAATCCAAACACACACATAGCACATGCACACACCAGTGAAAGAAGGATCAGTTTGGGGTAACTGCAGTGTGTAGGGGAAAGTACTCCCTAAAAGATTTGAGAGATGTCAGCATCTCCTTGATTCCCTTGGACTTGTATGGAGTTATGGGGTACTCGTGGGCTGGAACAGCACAAAGCCAAGGAGGACAAGCTAACCACAGTTTTCTGTGTCAACACGAGAACTGAAAGTGAATGAGCTAAAGAGACTTTCTGGGCATAAACCCAGATTCCAGGGGTGGAGAGGGTGGTCTGTAATAGTAATTTGAACTAAAAGAAGAGCTGAGCCTAGACAGGGATTTCAGCCAGAGAAGAATAAATCTTAGCCAACAATTTCAGCAAGAGGCCTCCAGAAGGCAGCAGGCAACTCAAGCTCCATCCCACTCCCAGAATGACTCACTTGAATTCTGGAATCCATTTCAAAGCATCTCAAAGGAAAAAAAAAGAGTATGACATCAGCAAGCTCTCTAAAACCAAGGGACTTCTGACAAACCAAGGGTGTCCAGCGGGACTTCCTGAGAGACCTTACCCCAAAATTGGTTTTACAAAAGATAACCATGTTTCAAAGAAGCAATCGCTTATGAAAGACACCACAGAAGCATTAAACTGATCACCCTTGTCCCATAGGTGGCATTCCTGACCAGTGGCATTTTCTATCTGTAATGCCTTGTTAACCAACTGCATGGCTACCTGCTAGAAGAGACAGAACCTTATCTTGGGGGGTATTCATCTGTGTCCCAAAAGTTTAATCAGCAATGTTGACTCACCTAGTGTTGATATTAATGGAATTCAGTAGAGGTGCTAGCTACAGGATTTGACTGGAAGCCTTTTCAGCCAGCCAGCCTTTCTGTGGCCATTTCCACACTACACTGTTATAGTCCTATTATTCCACTTTCAACATCCTTTGGAATTCTAGGGTTTATAGTTTACTGAGGCCAAAGAGCTCTCTGGCTGAGCATTCTAAATGTCCCTCCCTAAACTGCAAACCCCAGGATTCCACAGGAGGTTGAAAGTGGAATAATAGACTGAGGCAATGGAAATTGAAAATCAAGGTTGATATAAAAAAGAAAGAAACTATTTTGCTAACTTGCTCTTATTAGCATTAGGTGCTGAAATGGTTAACAAGTGCTTTGCTGTAATATTCTAAGATTCTGAAAATACTCCATATGGGAACTGTAGAGATGAGCTCATAGGGAGGACAATAAACAGGACAGGTAGACCTAGAGACAGGACTGATCTAGAAGGATAATGAACTTGTACTGCCAAATGGACACCTGGACAGGTAGAAAATGGAAAAGGCTTTGGCTGAGTTAAGGAAAAGATAAGACCATAATGAGGGACATCAAAAAATTCCTTGTCAGCCTGACCTGGGAAAAGAAGGGGATGTAAGCCAGAGGATGAAGTAGGATATTGAATGTCTTGACCAATGAGAAGTGAATCATAAAGGATCAATCAAATGATGGATCCTGAAACTTGTAACCAATCAGATGCTACTGGCAAAATGTATTTAAAGGATTGTAAACCCTTTGTCTGGGTCCCAGATTTGCTCAAGGCCTAGGACCATTACTGTAGAGTAATCAATAAAAAGCCTTTCTTGGAAAGACGCTCAACTGGCGTTGGTTCTTTTGAGCGCTCCAGGAACAGACCTGGGAGAGCTTCTGTCTCTTTGGGCATGACCGCGCTATGAAAGTGTAGTGCGGAAATGGCCTGTGTCCTTGGTCAGACAATCAAAAGTGCCTCCATTTTAGAGCATACACAGGTACATCTTGGAAGGCTGTTGTGCAGGTCCTAGCAAACTAGATACAGAAAAGAAAGACAAGAATAGGAAGGAGCTGTTCTCACAACACGGGCAAAAATGATTATTTATATGCAAATAATTTAATCAGTATTCCTGACTGCTTTCATGATGGTAGTTAATGGAGTCACCTTCCTTCTCGTTTCCTTCAGACCTGGGTGGTGGTTGAAAGGAATAATACTTCTCAGTCCTGGGCCAAAGAGAGGATAGCAATTTCATGTAGTGTACACACACACACACACACACACACACACGACCTGGAAACCATGCCCTGTGAGAAGCGTCTTAGGGAGCTGGATATGTTTATCCTGGAGAAGATAAGGTTAACAGAGGACATGATAGCCATGTTTACATATCTGAAGGGATGTCAGGTGGAGGATGAAGCAAGATTGTTTTCTGCTGCTCCAGAGACTAGGATGTGGAGTAGTAGACTCAAACTACAGGAAAAGAGATTCTCCCTAAACATTAGGAAGAACCTCTTGACGGTAAGAGAAGACAGTGGAATATGCTGCCTGCCTCAGAATGTGGTGAAGCCTCCTTCTTTGGAGGTTTTTAAAAAGAGTTTGGATGGCCATCTGTTGGGAGTGCTTTGATTATATTTGCGTGGCAGAATGGGGCTAGACTCAACAGCCGTTGTGGTCTCCTCCAACCCTACAATTCTGTGATACATGGCTTCCTGTCTTACTTTGTATGGGTATGTGCATTCAAGTCACCTGTCAACTTATAGCAACCCCATGAATTTCACAGGTTTTCTTAGGCAAGGAATACTCAAATGTGATTTTACCAGTTCCTTCCTCTGAAATATAGCCTGTAGCACCTGGTATTTGTTGACAGTCTCCTACCCAAGTCCTAACTGGGACTGACCCTGCTTAGTTTCCAAGATCGAGGGCCTTTAAGGTATTTTTGAGGGCATCAAAATGCATGTTCATAAGTAGTCACTGTTTATTGGGACTTCCGAAGGGGAAAGCAAGCAAGCTGAGAGCAAATCCAGCAGGTTATGAAAGCCATTGTGATTAATTTTGCCCCAGCAGTTTAGAGCAAGAAAGGTGCATTTTGGATTTTATTCTATACTGAGCACAGATGCGTCTTCATTTTTTTCATTTTTTATTATTATTTTGACAAATGGGGACCACATCCTGCTTTATCTTGGAAGCTAAGCAGAGTAATCTCTGGGAGACTAAAAATTAATTCCAGGTACAGTGGGCTATATTTCAGAGGAAGGAACTGGCAAAACCACTTCTGTGTATTCCTTGCCTTAGAAAACCTTACAAAGTTAATGGGGGTGGCATAAGTGAACAGGCAACTTTCAGACACATGCAGAAAGGATGGGGGGGGAGACATTGAGATCCATCAGCAATTCTGGCACCATCTAGCGGCTACTTGCTAGCCTTAATGATAAATGAATTATTTTTTGTCTGCCAAATGAGAGTTATATGTTATTAATTATTTTAAATTGCTTTTAGCAGTGATGTATTTAACTCTTTTACTTCAAGTCTCAAGTCAAGTCTCAAGTCTCTACCTTCAAGTCTCAAGTTGAGTCTCAAGTCCTTGCAAGTCCTTGTGAATCAAGTCTCAAGTCTGGAAGCCAATTTTATACCCCAACCTATATTCCAGAATTTCTGGACAAAGTCAAATAAAGTCAGTTTTAACAATTTAAGTAGACTTGGCCCTCCACTTTTGTGATTTTGCCATCTGCAGCTTCAGAAATGGGGAATAGGATTCTTCTTACTTCCCATTTGCAAAGTAAGAAGTGGGGAATAAGATCCTTCTTATTCCCCTTTACTGAAGCTTCAAGAGCTTTAGAAGGAAGGGTCCTTCCTCCTCAAGCCCATTGCCTAACACATTTTCTGTTCCTCTCTGAGATATACACCCTGCAGTCTGGGTGTGAGTCTTGCCTTCTGTTTTTAGGAAAAGTTTTAGAAAGCTCCTCCTATATATGGCATGGACAGACTACTGAGCAGACCTCAAGCCCATTGCCTAACCCATCGCTGTTCCTTCTGAGAAATATCTCTACACTTTGGGCTTGAGACAGATGGTCATGTGACCAGTAAGTTGTAAGGTTTCTGGACGAATGTGTTGTGTTACTGAACCAAGGGCAGCAAGTCAGTCACTAAAAATAACCAAGTCTCGAGTCGAATCCAGTCAAGTCAGTGCATAATTTTTGCGAAGTCAAGTCCAAGTCGAGTCACTGAAGTGACTTAAGACTGACTTGAGTCCAAGTCAATTGACTCAAGTCTACATCACCGGTTTCTGGTGTATGCCACTCTGTTTTCTTTGGACAGAGGACAGGCTATAAATATAAAGACTAGGTGTAGTCAGTGTAGCATGAAACCCAGCGTGATTAGTGGTTTGAGAATTGGATTATGACTCCAGGAGACTGGGGTTCAAATCCTTACTCAGTCATGGAAACCCACTAGGTGGCTTTGGGCAAGTCATACTCTCTCAGCCTCAGATGAAGGCACAAGCAAACCCCTCTCTGAACAAATCTTGCCAAGAAAACCCCCTGATAGATTTACCTTAGGGTCACCATAAGTCTTGAAAGCACACAACAACAACTGATTGTTGGAGTGTATACTTTTAGGGAATATCAAAATACTTTTCCACAAGAAGGTGAACATACATTCCCAAAAGTCAACACACACAGAACGTTACCAAACGACAACACAATAGAAGAAGTTAGTTTGCTGTGGGTGCAATCTGAAAGAGTCAGCAAAAATATCCACTGTGATCTGTGACTTCTAAGCAAAACCATGGATGGCAAACTAGGCAGGCTACTATGAGAGTACTTTCCCAAACTGCTTGCAAGTCAGCAACGTTTTTCCCCCTTCTTGGCAAGAAATCTGTGACATTTGATGATAGATAATATCTACAGTAGCAGGCAAATAATCTGGACTTCTTTGATGACCACTGCTGGATGGGGGACTCTGCCCTGTCTCAAAGTTAGATCCAGCCCCCTGCTAGCTCTGTAGCCCGCTCCCCAGCTCCTTTCCAGAATCTTTGGCTCACATATGGCTCTCCATCAGCCTTTCTGAGGGGGGAGGAGGGATGAAACAGTGGCCTCCTTCCACCTGAGCAGCTTTCTATTGCCCACCCACCCCACTTTGCTTATTACTTTCCTTTAAGCTTCCATGCTTCCTCCCACAAGCATAAGTTGATGTTTAAAGTGGGTAGATAGATCCTGCTCTCCACTAGACATACCTACTGGGTGTCCCAATTGTTGGTCAATTGCCTGTTCTTCCAGAACCTCTCTGTGACTCTGAATCCAGGCATTGTGACTCTCCGTTCTCCCTCTGGGTCTCCTAGGCAGTGATAGGAACAGATATGGCTTACTAACGCATTTGGATATTGTTTTTATCTCAGGAAAGTCAAACAGTCATTGAAGGGGATGTACTCCACACAGAGGTACGTTAAAGAAACATTAATGCAGAAGTCAAAGACAACAATACTGCCCTCCCAAGCCCACCAACAACAGCATAGAGCAGCGGTTCTTAACCTTTTCTTTACTGGGGACCCTCTATAAGTATGATTTGTTGCCATAGACCCCCAAGACTTAACTCAATACTTAAATACTTAGATTTAGATTTAAATAGTGAAATGTTTATTCAAAGATTCAAAGATTTATTTATTTGTTTGTTTGTTTATTAAGGGATTCTGGAAACTTAGGCCATTTCCGAACTGCACTGTTATAGTGCTATTATTCTGCTTTCCACTTCCTGTGGAATTCTGGAGTTTGTAGTTTACTGAGGCCAAAGAGCTCTCTGGGTGAGAATTCTAAATGCCCCTCCCTAAACGGAAAACTCCAGGATTCCATAGGATGTTGAAAGTGGAATAATGGCCCTATAACAGCGCAGTGCGGAAATGGTCTAGGATTCATATCATCACTGATATACTGGGTGACCTTGGTCAAGTCCCTGTTGCTGCCGCAGCTGTTGGTCTCCAGCAGCAGGGCTTTGCCAACCCCCTGTGAAGGCTCCTCAGACCCCCCCACAGGTCGCCAAATCCCAGGTTAGGAACCACTGTCATAAAGGGATACTGCCTCTCCATGCTCAGCCATTTTGGCTTGTAACCACTAGTAGCCTTGTGCTCTATGAACTGGCCTCATCTGCAGCGTGATGGTCCTCATTACACGTTCAGTCAGCAGGGGCTATGTAAGTTAGCTATGCATGGTGTGAAGAAGTACTGGCTTGAAAACGTGCTGCCTCTCCAAACCCAGCTTACTCTTTACATCTGGAAATCCTGCCCCATAAGGAGCTGTTCAGCCTGGAGCTTCAAATTACAGGAAAAGAGGTTCCACCTAAACATTAGGAAGAACTGACTGATAGTAAGAGCAGTTTGACAGCAGAATATGCTGCCTGGGAGTGTTGTGGAGTCCCCTCCTTTGGAGATTTTTAAACAGGCCAAGTGGACATCTGTTGGGAGAGCTTTGTCTGTGTCTTCCTGCATGACAGGGGTTTGGACTGGATAGCTCTTGGAGTATCTCCAACTCTAATGATTCTACGATTTACTCATGGAGCCTTCAACAAAGCCTGCTGGAAAAGTAGGCAGATGCAAAGCTATACTCCTTGTTGCTGTGCATCAAAATGTGGAGATCTAGGCCCGCTTTAAATTCTCCTTTCCTGGAAAAGCAGCACCCTTTTATATATTTACCACCCCTTGGCTCCCTCTCCACACTTATATCCTCTTTCTGCTTGCCCTAAGCCCACGACCCTTGTGGATATACGGCAAAGCATTTTCAGGTTTATCCCAACTGAATTGTCAATTGTGGTAGTGTGTGTTACTGAGCTCAAATTAAACAGACACTGTATGGAGGCTGCTCTTTTTAAAAAAATATAATAAAACCTTTATTAAACAAACTGACAAGGGAAAGGTATTTGGCAATTAAACATCATCAAGCAGAAAAGCACTTTCAGCTCTTAACAGGCAAACACTTCCCCGACTCTCTCTCACTCTCTCTGAAGGAACTTTTTCCTCTTTCAAACTCACAGAAGGAACTCTCTTTCAAACCTTGTTTCTGTTATTTTTCTGTCCTGCTGACTCACCCACCTAGCCCCTTCCTCTGGCCAACCTGGGTTCTTTAGTCAGTGAGCCAATCAAATTAAATCCCTTCTGTTGCAGAGGTGGCTGTGCTGGATGAGCGCCCCCAGAGTTCATCACACTGTGTACATTCAAGTTGCTTCCAACTTATGGTGATCCTGAGGAGAGTGTGACTTTCCCAAGGCCACTCAGTGGACCTCCACAGCCAAGCAAGGATTTGAACCCTGGTCTCCAAAGTAATAGCCTGATGTTCAAACCATGTAGTTTAGGCCCCTCCCTAAACTACAAACCCCAGGATTCCATAGGATGTTGAAAGTGGAATAATTGCCCTATAAGAATGTAGTGCGGCAATGGCCTGTGCTGGCTCTCTACTATGCTCCTGACTTGGTCTAATCCACCTTTAAAGCTCTGGAAGATGGTTATCCTCATTAGAGCTTCATTTAGGAGATACTATAGTTTAACCTTTTAGTGTGAGGAAGTACTTTCTTTGAAATTTTCTGCGTCCCCATTCTCATTGGATGCCAAATTCTTGTCTTGTGAAGGAGTGTAGATGAGGGAACTGACTCCATAGAAAGCTACGTATCTGAAAACCCTGCTTGCAAAGTCTTCATGAAACTAAAGACTACATTCTTGGTTATCTTGCTGTCTATTCAACTGCATAATCTCTCAGAAAGAGAGGAGTCTGTGCTGCCTCTGATTTTATTATTATATATAATTAATTAATTAATTTACGACCTGCCTCTCTCCTTGTACAGGATTACAGGCTTATAGAGACTTAGAGGCAATTAAAAACTGGGAACAGCTAAATGGTTTGTACAAAAGTTTCTTTTTAATAAAACCAGTTAAACGGTTCAGTTAAAAACAGAAAGTTAAAGCAATGTAAAACACAGTCAAAACATAGCAGACCCCCCCCCCTTTAAATGCAATATCTCCCACATAAATTATTAGCCAAAGGCCAGCCTGAATAAAAAAGGTCTTTGCTTACTAGCAGAAGGAAAGGCGAGAGGGAGCCAAGCGAACCTCTTGTGGGAGAGAATTAATGTCAAAAGCCATGGAATAGGGGTGAGGTCACCCAGCCAATGGATCAGGTCCTCAGCCTCGTCGAGTGGCCACTATGTCTTAGACTTTTGTGAGTAGCCCCAAGACCAGAATCTTCTTGACAGCAAGTAGAAAATGAATCAGGATTTCTGCTTTGATAAGCAGACGCAGGTTCAGCATCGCCTTGTTCTTAGCTAGCCAAAGGATCCAGCCCTTAATGCTGGCAAGTGGCCACTAGATGGTGCTGGAGTCACCCAAAGATTTCTGTCCTTAAAAGAAAACCTTGGAAGACTTTACCCCATTGTACCCTCCACAAAACAAATTTTAAAATTTTGTTTTACCCCCCCCCCCAAAAGTGTCCCCAATCCCCCCTGAGATGTAGGCGTATTGATGGCACATTCAATAGCTCGGTTGTTTTAGGTCCAAGAGGAGAGTGTTTTGTTTGTTTGTTTGTTTTTTAGAACAGTAAGTGACCCCAAAGTCACTTCATATTCATTTCCTGGCAGTGGCATATTTAGGGTGGGACATGTAGGGCACATGCCCTGAGTGGCAATGACAGGGGGATGTCAGGAGATTGATTTACAGCACCTGGCACAAAATCCTCCCAGTAGCCGCTGCGCTCTGAACGAAACGTGTCCCAGAGACAAGCATTAAACATACAGCAGAGTTTCAAAACGGCAACAAGCGTGTGCAGCAGAGTGTAACTTACAGCCTCAGCTCTGACCCCTCTACCCACTGGTTAGTAACTCATGCACACACTGAGTTTGTCATCGAAGATACCTGGAGGCTTTTAATCTTCACTGTTGCAATATATACACATCTGTACAATCAGGATACGCCGATCCACAGTCATAGGTTCAGCATCATGGACACCTCAAGCAGAGGTTCACCCAGACTGAGGTTCGGAGTCAGAGAGTCAGAGTGTCCGAGCTCTCCTCTTTTATACACACCTGCTGATAGGTCATCAGCTAGGGACAATGGCTGATGCAACCCCTTGCCATGATTTCACATTATCATAACTTAGCCTTACTACGTGTCCTCTGGGGATCACATCATGACTTGCTGCGTCATTCCCCAGGTGTTTCCCACGTGCTCATCGAATGTATTTTCAACCGGGGCAAATGTCACAGCATTTCTATCCAACAGGGGATGCAAAAAAGCCCTGTCATTTGATAAACCTTCCTTTCCCCCTCTAGAATTCCCCCTCTCGTTCCTATGCATTTTGCCCCAGGCCAGAGAACTTGCATGAAGTTTCCCCCACCCTGTTCTTTTCCATTTTTACTCCACCCAAGTTCTCAACACTGGGGCAAAATGCATAGGAAAGGGAGGGGGAGCTCGATGGGGCCAAAGGAGGGCTCATGTGACGCTTCCCCCACCTCACCTCTGTTTTGCGGTGGAGGAAGGGGCGTACTTGTCTCTGCTATGCATGTAGGGGTGGGGCATGGGGGACAAGGCTTAGAAGATAGAGGCACAACTTCTGTGTTTGCCCTAGTCGTTGTTCAGGCTAGATACACCACTGTTTTCTGGTTTAAAAAAGGTCTGTCTTGTGTGTAAAATGGCCCAAAGGAGGGAGAATGTTGGGGGAAAAAAAATTTTTTAATAATATTTTTATTAAAAGTTTAGTTTTGAAAATAACCCCCCCCCCCCTTCCCACTTCCAAGCTTACATTTTCCGGTTGAATCTACTTATTTTCATTGCGTACATACATAATTTCTGTTTAACAAAGAAGAGAACGATTACATTTTTTCCTTTTTATGAATCTTATACCTTTATATCTTTATCCAATCCAAAACTTCTCTCCATTCCCTTTCAAAGTTCTGGATAGGTTTATTTTTCAGAGAAAATGTTAATTTTTCAGTCTCTACCATATCCAGAACTTTTAGTTTCCATTCTTCTATAGCGATTTAATATATAGTCCTCAAATAGAGGACGTATCAGATATTAAACTGATAAGAACAGATACTATACTTGACCTTAGCCAAAAGGCCGAGAAGCTATGAATGTTGGGAAATTTCTCCCAAGTCCAGTAGCGGGCATTTGGGAGCAATGGTTTTCAGATTACACACACATACTGAGAGAGAGAGAGAACATTGTTTGAACTTGGGAGGTGCTGGAACCACCAAAATGGCCCTGAGGGGTGCATTTGGCCCAAAGGCTGCCCAGCCCTGCTCTACAGGAAGTCCTGTCAGCCTGGCTATTTCTCCATCTTCGAAAAAGCTGACCACTTCACTGCTCCCAAGGCCACCCAAGGCTGCTCTGCCAGATTCTTCTCCCCATCTCATCATCCTCCTCACTTCACTCAGCAGCCAACCTTTTGAAAGGCTGCTTTTGGCGCAACCTTCAGCATGTTTCCCAATCCTATATTCTCAACGGGACACTGCCATCCGTGTGATGCCTGCTGGCACTGCCACAGCTATGGTCCAGCCTGACTTAGACAGTCAGCATCAACTGTATGGCATTTTGGCAGAAGGTAGCAGCAGCCAAGGAGCCCGCCCTTTTGTTTCACCTGGCTGATTCTTTCTTTGATATATATTCTCCAGCCTTTGCTTTCTGCCTGTCTTCTTCCAAAGGTTAGTTAGTCCCTTGTCTCCTTTTTTCCTGGGAAGGAAGCATCCATGAGGCTCCTGCTTACATCCGCAACTGAGAGCCAGCTTTTAGAGGCTCTTCAACTGAAATTTAGGTATCATAGAATCATAGAAATGTAGAGTTGGAAGGGACCACACGGGCCATCCAGTCCAACCCCCTGCCATACAGGAACACCCTCAAAGCACTCCCGACAGAATCTTCTTTTATCTCCTTTCCTATCCCAAGATGGATTTCCTGAAACAATAAATGTAAGGTTTCCTTTTTTAACCTCACAAGAGCACCCTGAGTGTATTTTTTTCTCCTATTTTCTACCACAAGCTCACATTGAACTGGCAACACTGCACTCTGCTCGATACAAATACCAAATATTCCTACATTTTCATCCAATTATCTCCCACAATCCCAAAATCAGTTTCTTAGTCAATCATCCCCAGCTTAGATCCCATCAGTTATTATAAGTGAATTCTGTCCCCACCACAACACACAAGAAACCTCACTTTACTCTTGCTTCCATTGAACTACATTTGCCATTCTCTTTTCTTCTAGCCTCCCTAAGCTGATGTTATTAAGAAATCGGTACACCTAAAACCAGGTCATTTGTGAATGTAAAAAGCCGTGTCTCTTCTTATGCATATCCTTAGAAGAATGTCCTGTTGTTCTCCTCTCATTGTGAGAAATATACTTGTTCTCCTCTGTAACTAGCTTGTTAGAATCTGTACAACACCTCAACCAAGATGTACATGTGTATTTTTTAAAATGGAACCACTTTTGATTGGGAGTCAGTGTGTGGAAGGCAGATGAACACCATCAACTCCACCACCCCAGGACAGAGGTTTGCTGCCTGTTGCATGCCTGCCCACTTGCTTGCTGCTCTGCTCCAGTCCTCCCCTGGTGCATTGCTGTCTGCTCTGAACATCCATGCTCCTAGCAGAACCAGGCCCAGCTATTCAGCCAGCTACAGGCTGATAAGCTAGAGGACCAGCTGTTCCCTTTGCAAGGGGATAAAAGCTGGGTGCCTGCTTGTAGCAAGGGTGCCATCAGAGGCGTTGACACTAAAGGGGGGGGTGCCTCTTTGGGGGTCCCACTTTGGGGGTGAAGTGAGGCTGAGGCCCTGTCCTTTGGCTGGCAACCCAAAGGATAGTTTTAATTGTGTCTGATGTTGTGTTGTGCTATTGTATGTTGAAACCCATTAGTACAATATAAGAAAATTCCACATATATTTAGATATTAATTATTGTTGTAATACTGATAAACCAGCTGGCAGTGACAGTGGCAGCTGTAAGACTAGGTAGCGGTGGGAGCACAACTTGGTATCATCCAGTTGGCTGTAAGGCATCATCTTGTGTGAGTAAGGTTATGCGAGACTTGCAAATTACTCAGTTTTATAAGCCCAATGTGTAGAAAATGGGAACCGTTGTTTAGTGATTTTTAGAATTGTGTTAATTAATTGTGTAATTTGTACTTATTGTTTATTGTTGAGTGTAATATGTAAAGATAATGGAGTGGCACTATGATTTTTCCAGGGCAGAGGAAGATCCAGTGATAGCAGGGTGATGTGTTATTATAGAGGATGGAAAGAGAGATATTTATCACCTGTCTTACCCTCCAGTCACCCAGCCATCTTCAGGAACTTGGAGAGTGGACCAGGTCACCCACAAAGCTCTTGTGTAACACCAGATCAGTTAAAAATAAGGTTCCTGCAATCTTGATCTTCTTACAAATGAGAAGGCTGATCTGGCATGCTTTACAGAAACTTGGGTATGAGACAATAGCAGCCTGAAATGGGCGTAGGTTCTCCCAGCAGGGTACTGTGTTGGTGAGCA
This sequence comes from Cyclura pinguis, assembly GCA_030412105.1. Lineage (NCBI taxonomy): Eukaryota > Metazoa > Chordata > Lepidosauria > Squamata > Iguanidae > Cyclura > Cyclura pinguis. The sequence goes on from CM059601.1 coordinate 8,008,355, forward strand.
AGTGAGAGAAAGTAGCCATGGTCTATAAAGACCATCTTGGACGTGGAAAAACTGAGAATATAATGAAAAGAAGCATCAATTCCAAAATCTGAGAAAGAGTGAAAATGGATCTTGGAATATATCAAAAAAGAAGAAGCTATCTATAGGAAAAGTAATTGACAGGAAACGTAAAGTATCAGCATACTAAGTAATTGAAATTTGGTGAGATTAACACAAGAGAAAATCAATTTGTAGGAACAAATGTCATCTGATATCATTATAAAGCCAAGTGAAAAGTAATATGATGGAAGACAGATAATGGAGTGGGAGAGGGCGAGATAGAAAAGCCGGAAGGAATAAGGGAAGTGTTTTGCGTATTTTAAATACAGGAAAAAAATGTAAAAATAAATGAATGAAAAGAATACAGGATATATATTTGGACATATTTATTTTATTTTTAATAAAAATAAAAATAGAACATCTTAACCCGACCAGATTACTTATCAGGGAGCTGAACCACACTGAGTGTGTATATCTGAGCTTGATGATCAGGGATAGATTGGGGATTCTGTTAGTGTACCATCCACCCTGCTGCCTAACAGACTCTCAGGCTGAGCTGGCAGAACTGGTCTTGGAATTGCTGTTGGAGTCTCCCAGACTTTTGGTCTTGGGCGACTTCAACATTCCATTCGAGACCAGTCTTGTCAGGTGTAGCCCAGGAGTTCATGGTATCCGTGACAAACATGGACCTATCCCAACTGGTTTCAGAGCCCACACATTCAACCAGTCACACCCTTAGTGCTGTTTTCAGCTCAGAACATACAGATCTGTGGGTGAGGGTGAATAATTCCTCTGAGCTGTCACAGACAGATCATTTTCTGGTCAGAGTTAGTATCACAGCTACAATCTGCCCCTGTAGGGGTGGTGGACTTACTAAGATGATCCACGCTCAAAGGCTAATGGCTCCTTTAGGATTCCGGTAGTCCTAGGGGGTTGTACGGCTGGTACCACCAATGATCCTGTTGAAGCCCTGGTCAATAGATGGAACCAAGATCTGACTAGGGCTATTGACACGATCACTCTCAAATGTCCTCTCTGGCCCTTGGTATAAAGGAGACCCTGAGGGCCTGAAATGGGAAGGATGACAACTGGAGTGCATCCAGTGGACTTATATCTGACAGGACATGGTATAAAGAGCATCTTTGTTCCTATAAGGTTCAATACATGTAGCAAAGAAAGTCTTCTCCGCAGGTATTGCATCTGTGAATTCACGTACCCCTGGATTATGCAGGGTGATGTGAAGTTTAACACAGGCACCCTCCCCCCGGAACCTATTTTAGAGCCTTCAGTAGTTCACTGTGATGCTTTCAATAATCATTTCACAAATAAAATTTCTTGATAAGAGCCAACTTAGATGCTGTCATTCTAGCTAAGTTGACAAGAGGGTGTCCAGGGACTCTGTGAACAGGATTATACTGAAGAGTACCACTGATGTGGACAAGCTGCTGGGGCAAGCAAAGAAAACAACCTGTCATCTTGATCCTGTCTTTTTTGGCTGGTCGTTCAAGGAGGAGATTTAATTAGATCTCAGTTACAATATATTATTAATGCATCTCTCAGAGAAGGAAGTTAGACATTGCTGCAGTGCTAGAAATTTGAAGACTGAAGGAAATTTCATTGGGAAGGGCCAAATTCTCATGGGGGGCTGTGAAGTTTTAAGTCCATGTAATGAACCGTTTGCTGAACCCATGTACCTACTTTCTCCCACCAAATGTTTGACTATAATGGTGGGATTCCATTAATCTGAGCCAACGTCTACATAAAGTAATTCCAACCGGCCAATAAACAGTTACAATCCATCCTCCAAATTCACCAAATGGGTGTGGTAACTTGAGGGGAGGGGATCATTTAAGCTCAGTCCTAGGTGACAATGACTTAGTTACACAAGAGATGAACCTGAAGCTTCAACAGATTGGAGAACTTCTTAGTGAAGATTGAATCTAAGTAACAATCATGTTATGGCAGTCTGTCTGAGAACTAGAAGAGGAATGACATAGAAAGGTACCATAACAAATAAGCTACTATAAACCATTTAAAATTTATTTTATAATAAACTATTGCGGGGAACAGCACAGAGTTTATAAGGGTGGGGATGCATTGACAGTCCAACAACAGGTTCTTGATTGAGTTCCTTCACTCCTTCTGGAAGCTGAAATCTGAATGCCCTGAGCAGGTGGGTGAAGAAAAGGAAGAGCTCCATCCTTGCCATCTGTTCCCCCAGGCACACCCGAGCCCCTGCAAGAGGAAATGAGAGGGAAGCATCAGGTCAGATAGGTATCATTTTACTCATTCTCAACTACATTTTTTGGTCAGAAATTGGTTTTGACCTCAGGGGGAAAGATAGGTACATGGAGAAGCCATGGAATGTCCCATCCTCAGACTCCTTCATTAAGATCATGGTTTCTGTTCTGCTCTTAACTGTGAATAAAATTCAGAAGTCCACAGTCCATAAGCCACTGTCAGTTGGAAGCCAAGGCAGTGTCAAACAGTACAGGGTCAGGAAAGCTGTAAATCAAAATCTGGTTTCCAGGGAGTAGTTAAACAGTTCAGGAGTGGTAAATCCAGCAGCAGCAGCTTGATAAGTTGAGCGCTCAAGGAGGGATGAAGTTGTTGTCTGTGAGGCACTTGATGTTTGTACCTGCCTTTTATAGGTGATACCTTCAGCCAAAACCCAGATTCCAGGCAGTATTTAAGGAGAGTGTTCCACAGCTGTGCTTTTCCTGATGTCTTCATTGCAGCCTCAGACTTCATCTACAGGGAATGACACGGGCCAGACACCAGAGCCTCCACCTTTCACTGACACTGGGGGGGCCTCTTCTTCTACTCTTAAACCCAACCTGTCCTGCATCACTGAGGGAAGCCTAGGCTGGCTGTCAGGCCTCTGCTGTGACTCCTCCACCAGTAAGTCTGCTTTGTCTTTTAATAAAGAAGAACTGAGTGGAGGACATGAGAGTTTCTCCCACAGCTTTCAGTCACAGAATCATAGAATCATAGAGTTGGAAGAGACCACAGGGGCCATCCAGTCCAACCCTCTGCTATGCAGGAACACACTTCAAAGCACTCCCAACAGATGGCCATCCAGCCTCTGCTTAAAAACCTCCAAAGAAGGAGATTCCACCACACTCCACAGAGGCAGCCTATTCCACTGCCAAACAGCTCTGAACATCAGGAAGTTCTTCCTGAGGTTCAGGTGGAATTTCCTTTCCTGCAGCTTGAATCCATTGCTCCTTGTCCTAGTCTCTGGAGCAGTGGAAAACAAGCCTGCTCCCTCCTCGACATGACATCCCATCAAATATTTAAACATGGCTATCATGTCCCCTCTTAATCTTCTCTTCTGCAGACCAAACATACCCATCTCCCTAAGCTGTTCTTCATAGGGCATGGCTTCCAGACCCTTCACCATTTTGGTCACCCTCCTCTGGACATGTTCCGACTTGTCCAGTCTTCTGGGTTAGCACTCTCAGGGGCTAGCTCTGCTGCCAGTGCTGACTCTTACAGTCTGAGTATATACAGCATGGGCTGAGATCCTACATCACAGTCTACATTTCGTAACTTTGGACTTTCATAACTATGATTCATATTATGTTTTGAAACTACCTTGCAGAAATGCAATGAAATATGCTTTATATCTGAGGCCTTAATATCACTCAGCACTGCCTCTGAAGAAGTGCATTTATATCCACAAAAACTCATGCTAAAACAAAAACCAGTTAGTCTTAAAGGTGCTACCACATTCCATTTTTTTCTCCCCCTCCCTTTCTGCAATGAAACTCTTGTTAGTGAACTGTGGAGATAAGCATCTGGTTCTTCTAATGCAAATTCTGCACACCTGCTCTGCTCCTAGATGGTGTCCAGGTGCATATCAGGGAGTGCTCTGATGCGCATTGGTGGAATGGTGCATCAGTAACACCACTGGCTATTGCCATGTGACAGATGCCTACACATTGTAATGTCACAGCAGATCCTAGATGAATATGGCTATTGTAAAAGGACTTAGTTCAATTTTGCACACACATAAGGCCATTTACAAAGTAAGTTCTGAACAGAATGCCAGCCATGCCTTTTTCCCTTCATTCTCTAATTTGGAAACAATGTGCCTACCTGTTACTGTGGGAGATGGGGAAGATGTCCAGAGGAGATGCCCTAAACAGAAGGGCTTAGAAGAGGGGAATTATCCAAGTTATAGTACTTTCTGTACCAAACTCTCTACCTGTGAAACACCCGTCTCTTGTCTACAGAAAATGCAGACCTCTTTTTGCTCAGTATCAGCTGCCATTTATCCCAGCTGTAGTACAATCAACAGAAGCCAGAAAAGGAAGAAAAAGAGAGAGGTGGAAGAAGAGAGAGAAGAGGGTACAGCAACTTCTTCTGCTCCCTTCCACCATCATGTGGAAGATCTCCTCTTTCTTCTTTGCTGTGCAGTTAAAAAGAAGGTTGGAATTCTATAAATTCTCCAAGGTGCCATGCTCCTAAAGCATGGAGTTAGTGGTGGACCCAGCCTGCTACTAGCATTTTCACTGTGGATCCAGCAGCTTGGCCTGAATGATCTCTGTAATTCAGTACTCTGAAGAAACAAAACAACCATTCTCTACCCAGCCTGGACCAGCAAGCAGCGTCACTGACTAGCCATCTCTTGACGTTAGCCCTCTTTCTGGCACTCATCCAGTTTGTAATGCAGGATAATGAAAAAGCTTAAATCTGCTAGCCACTGTTATAATATCTGCTTCCCATCTCCCATCAGTTGTCAATCTTTGTCTCTGTTCTAATGATTTAGTGGTCAGTCTATCAGAGATCCAAGGGAACACTGAGCTTCAGTGTTGCCTTACCTCACTAGAGAAGCTTAGGAGCTTTCATTCGGGTTGAACTTCTGATACGAGAGTGAAGTGACCATATCTTAATTCCATATTTACCTGCTCCAAATGGCAAGAATTCTTCTCTAGCAACAAAATTTCCCTCCTTGTCCAAAAAGTGGTTCGGGTTGAATTTGCCAGGAGTCTCCCAGTGCTTGGGATCACAAAGAACAGAGTTCAGATCTGTAACAACAAGGGTTTTCTGAAAGGAAGAGAAAGCGAAATCAGAAGGCATCTGTACCAGCATGCTTCCTTACCTCTTGCAGTACGCACAGTCTGAAGGGACTTGACATTCCCATGTCAGTAATTCTGCCCCAGGTTTTGGTTTAAACTTTGGATTCTGTCCAAGGTATTAAACACTGAACACTATTAGATTAAGCACTGAAACCCAAAGTGGATGCATCATCCCAGTGCCAGGGATGCATAGCACTATAACAGTATGGTATAATAAGGTGATGAGTATATATCCCATGAACAAAGAGAAATTGAGTTCCCGTAGGAAAAGTAGACAAAAGCTCATTTGAAAAGGTTATTGGAGAGATGCCTGAAACTGGTGGCTTAACTCAAGCAAAGTGATTTTGATCTCACGCCAGTGCTCCTACTGCTTTGGTCAGCAGGTATTGGTGTGTGTGTGTGTGTGTGTGTGTGTGTGTGTCTGTGTGTGTGTAGCAATAAAGTGTTGAAGGATAGATCTGTCTGCGCCATGGGGAACAGTGCTTGTGTCTGTGCTCCCATCCTGTCCATCTTCTCAGGCATCAAGGATGCCTTGGTCCAGTGCTGAACAGGCAGTATATATGCTCATGTCTACAGCAGGACAGGTCTTTTAGGACAAGTGGGTTCCAGAATGGAAAGTTTCTGTGGATCTAGGAGGTTTTCCTCTTCAGACACTCACATTCCAGTTGTGGAAGGTAACAAATATAACAAAAGAGGGAGGCACAGATAGTGTGGAATTCCCCCCTCCTCAGGTGTTTATGGAACAACACAGATGGAGAACAACCTATGAGGGTTTGGATTTTAAAAAAGAATTCAGGTTTTAGTCTATTGTCCCAAGAGAGATAATGGGACTCTGAAGTTGTCATACATTAAAGAACTGTTATTTATCTTAATAAGGTTGTTTACAAGTGTTTGGATTTCAACCACCCAAACCATCACTTTCACTTGCCATGCTAGGGTTTCTTGGCCTTCTTTGTTTTGTTTTGGTTTTTTTTGGGTTTTTTTGTTTGTTTTTTTTTTGATGGGGAGAGACTTCTTCTCCCTCAGATTTTGCCTTGCATAGATGGTTCTTGTGTAGATACAATTTAATGTGTCACATTTTGATGTCTTTGCTTTTTGGTTATGGGGCTGCAACCATATCTGTCTTCTGTACCTTTGGAATGTGAAAACCAAGCATCTTCAAATCCTTTGAACACCGTCTGGGGACACCAACTGGTAAGATATATTTGGCCCGCTGGACCTCATGAATCACAGCATTGGTGTAGGGCAGTTTCTTCCGATCTTGATAGCAGATTGAGTGAGAAAAACCCAAAACATCTTCCATCTCTTTATATACCCTTTCTGGAGGAAACAGTGAGAAGGCAAGTTTTATTCTGGAAATAGTTCTTAATCTCAGTTAAATCAGACAGGTTCTGACAAAGATTTATTCCACATGAACGAATTCCACAGAGTTACATGAAAGCAACCTGGAAAAAACAACATCAACAACTGAGCTACAGGAAAGGGATGGAGGGTACCTGCACTGTGGCTGTTACGTCATGACATTTAATATTTATTGTTGACACAGTACATCCTCTCAGGTAACCATGCCTGATATCCTGTCTCATATTTACAATGTTGAAAACCGGTTTATCATGTCATCAGTTTTGGAATTCATGTTTACAGTTGTTGCACCCCCAAGAACCCCCCAAAAAACTACCTTGGAAGCCAGACAGCCCCACCAACATAGGTATTTCTGAGGTACTGAGGAGCATAGCTGTGGATGAAGATGTGCCCAACCCTCTCCCAGCAATGAGGTGAGTTGCAATAGGAAACACAGGGACCCCTGTGTAGTTTGATTAAAGCAACCTGAAGAACAATAGAGCTAGAACACAGTATCCAGTTCTGGGCACCACAACACAAGAACAATATTGACAAGCTGGAATGTGTCCAACGGAGGGCAATCAAAATGGTAAAAGGCCTGGAAACTATGCCCTATGAGGAGTCTCTAGGGAAGCTGGGTACGCTTACTTACTTCAGAGAGTCCTTACCTTACCTTAAACAAGGAATGTAATTAACAGTCGTATATCAAGGAGGAAGCTCCCTTTCTTACCTAGGTGTTAAAAAACACAGGACGGAGCCAAGGCTCTTAATCTGTTTATCCTATGTGATCCTCTTGTTTCCAGGGAACAGACATCTCAAGACGTTTGAGTTCAGATTAGAAAAAGGGAATTTCCAGTTTTAAGAGTGAGGGTTTCGTTATTACTATTTTCATCCCATTGTGTAGTGTTAATGGTGCACTGAATATTTGGATCACCTACTATTGCCCACCAGAGGAGAGATATGGCAAGGGAAATATGTAGGTATTTCACCCTACTACTTCTTTTTTTTTTAAATCATTTTATTCAAATTCCACATATAAAACAAACATTATTACTGTAAATTTACATGAAATATTTTTGATCTTCCACACTGATCTAGATTTCATTTCCAACATCTCTTAACATAGTTATATCAATGTACCACTTTATACTGATAATGTTACATGATAGTTCTTGCATTTCATTCTCCACATTACAATTCCATGGTTTACATCAGTAGCCCCCTCATTAGTTATCTTAACCATGAATCACTCATTTTGATTTAACAGTGCCCGGCAATTACCCGTTACAATCTGCCATTCCTTTTTAATCTCATCGTCTGTTTTCCCCTTTAGTTTCTGTGAAACTATATCAGCATTTCTATTTCCACAAATGTTCCCCACCATTGTTCTATTGTAGGTATTTGTTGAGTTTTCCAAAGCTTTGCACATTCTGTCCGGGCTGTTGTTATCATATAAAGAATTATTCACCAATTTTTCTTTACATCAGTACCATCGAATACATTTGTCATATTTAACAAATACAATTCTGGTATCTTAGCAAACTGAACTTTCATTATAGCACAAATTGTATTATGAACATCAGTCCAATATTTCTTGGCTTTGGGACATGACCACCACATATGATATATCGCACCGACCTCTTTCTGACACTTCCAACACAGACCGGTACCTGTATTGTAAATCTTTTTTAATTTATCTGGTGTCTTGTACCATCTGTGAAACAGTTTCTAATAGTTCTCCGTCAAATTCTGGGCAATTGTAAATTTTTGTGCCTTTTTCCAACTTTCTTCCCAGAATTCTAATTGAATTCAATGTCAAATGGTTTGAGCCCATAAAATCATTGCTGACTTAATTGTTTCTTCTTGCCTTTCCTGTTGTATTATTTCTTGATATATGTGAGATAATAAATGAGGGGGGTTTTCGAACAGCCATTTAATAATCCCCATTTTCTCTTTTGATTCTATTCCATATGTCTTTGAGTCCATTTGGAATCTTTCAGTTAACTGTCTATATGGGAACCAACTTAACGTTATTCCCTCTAGTTCCAATTTTTCTCTTGTTTTGATCTTGAAATTATTTGAGATTGATATCTCTAATATATCTTCTTATCGCAACCATTTGTCTGTTTCAGTCCATCTACCAAAAAACGCTTCCTGAGGGGACACCCATGTGGGAAGCTGCCTTATGTTTTGAATCTTATATTCATTCCAAATCTTCAAAAGTGATTTCCTAATGTAATGATGTGTGAAATCTTTATCAATTTTTGCTTTGTCATAAAACATATAGGCATGCCATCCCATCCTCAAATCTGTGCATTCCAGTGCCAACATTCTCGTATCTTGTAAATCAACCCAGTCTTTTATCCATGTGAAGGCTGCGGCTTTGTAATATAACTGAAAATCTGGAAGTCCCATTCCACTCTGCTCTTTTGGTCCATCATAATACTCCACTTTATTCTGGGTTTTTTCCCTTGCCATATAAATTTGGTCAGTTGTCTCTTCCATTGTGTAAAAGGCTTGTTGTTTGTTATAATAGGAAGATTTTGAAACAAGAAGTTCATTTTTGGAAGTACATTCATTTTTATTGCTGCTATCCTACCCATCATCGATAAACGCGTGGTAGTCCAACTTTCCAAATCTTTTGTTATTTCTTTCCATTTTTTTTCGTAATTATTTTAGAATAGCTCGTTATTCCTTTTAGCTATCCAGACACCCAGATACTTAGCTTTTCGAGCTCTGTTAAATCCTGTTAATTCTGCTAATTCCTTCTCTTCTCTCTCCGTCATGTTTTTAGTTAACAATACTGTTTTTTCCTTGTTCACTCGAAATCCAGAGAATTCACCATATTCTTGAACTATTCTAGGCAAATCTTTAATACTTCTCCCTGGATCATCCAAAAACACAACCAAATCATCAGCAAATGCTTTTAGCTTATATTGATATTTCTTAATTTGAACTCCTTTTATAGTTTTATCTTCTCTTATGGCATTGTTAAGTATTTCCATTGTCAAAATAAACAGAAGAGGGGACAAAGGACAACCTTGTCGTGTCCCTCTATGCAATTCAATCGGTTTTGTTTTTTCTCCATTTATGACCAATTGAGCTTGTTGTTGATTATAAATTGCTTCAATCCATGACACAAATTTGTTTCCAGCCTGCATCTGTTTAATCACTGTCTTCATAAATGGCCAACTGATCATATCAAAAGCCTTCTCTGCATCTACAAATATCATAGCCATTTTCCGTTCATTGTGCCTTTCATAATATTCAATTATATCTAAGACTGTTCTTATGTTATTTCTCAATCTGACATCTTTATCTTCAATCTTCAATGAAGCATCGTAGCTTCGCTGTAATATTTTATCCCTTACCATTGTCCGTGTAAAAGTTATAATGATGTCTTTTGGCAGTTTCCTCTCTATTGCTACCCTGGAAGATACTCTGAACATTCTGTCGATATAAGTTTCCATCTTGTCCTCTTCAATATCAGTAAATTCTGCCAAGGCCGGTACCATTTTTTCATACAAATTTTCCGCTGAAGTCTCAGGAACACCTCTAAAACGAAGACATCTTTCTCGATATCGCAGCTCCTGCAGGGTAATTTGAGATTCCTCTTCCTGTTGCTTTCCTTTCAGATCCGTCATCTCCTTTTCCACATGCTTCACTTGTTGTTTTATTTCTTTAGTATCAGTTTTCAACTTGTTCACATCCTTTGTAATACTTTCCAGTTTCTTCCCCAGTTTATCTATTTCTTGTTTCATGTCAGTTCTCATCTCTTTTCTTGTTTCTTTTAAGTCTTGTCGAATATCTTCTCCGATGTTTTTTAACTCTTCCATCATCTGCAGCATGAAAGCTTGAGATTTCTGGGGTATATCTGTTGATGTCCTCCTGACTGTCTGGGTAGTTGTTGTTGTCGCTGCAGCAGCCGCACCTCTTCTTGTTCTTTGATCCATCTTATATCTTGCACTTAATAGCTAGATTTTCTTCAAGGTTTTCCTAGAGACTAAGATCTTCACTCCTTCCTCCTTCCTCCTTCCCAATTTATATAAAATTTAGTGTACAGAAAAATAGGTAGTCCTTATGTAACGTTATGGCAATATCCCAACTTACTATATTAATTCAAAAATTCAAAGTGTATTGTATAGCTTGCAGTAGCAATATTAGAAATTCAATTCATTATGTATATAGTTTTCTTCACATAGCACTGAGTTTCCCTCTAAATTAATTGCATTAAATTAAAACTAACAAAGCACACTCATTGCATTTTAACAATTCTAACAATCAGTTACCGCCTATATTTAGAATGTAATACTATGTCTCTATATGAATTATAAAATGTATTATAAGCAGATATATTCTATATAGTTAAAATGTTTAACAGCAATCAACAATCAAAGTAGGATTAATTATATTTAGATATAACAGTTCATTCAAAACTTTTAAACTTCATTCAGAGGCTGTGCCTAGGCCCATAGCACTCAGTTCCCCCTCCCAACTAGTATTGTACTTCCTCCCTCCTTTGGAGCTGTTTCAAAACCTTGAACATAGGTTTTCTCCCTCACTGTTGATAACAGAAATCCAAGCAGTTCCAATGCGTAGGGGTGGGAATCTCTTCTCCTTCCAGCACAGCCACAACAAAAAAAGTCTCTCTTCAGTAGTACAATCCTTACAAGCAAAGAGGGAAAAAATCACACTTAAAAAGTTCTCAATATCGTACTGCTTGCTAAAAAACTTAAATCATATTGCCATTTATTCCACACTATGATAAACAAATAAATCCAAGTCCACTGTCCGCCATCCAATAGTAACCCAGTTCAGCAATTACTCAACTCAGGCCCTTTCCACATGTGGGGGGGGGGACAGGCGAAAACGCCCAAAAATGGAGCTTACCATCAACCAGGTAAGTCCGTCGCTACGCGGAGCAGCATGAGTTCGCTGCTCCGCAGTCCTCCGGCATCCCAAATGACGGCTTCCGGTTGGTGGAGGCTCTCCACCAACCGGAGAAGCTCGCCAGCAAGAAGCCCGCCCCCGGCAGATCTGCAGGCACGCACTTGCGCGCGCCTGCAAATCCGCGTCAGAACCGGGCGACGGAGCGGGACGGGGCTGCGCGCTCTGTGCTTTTTAAAAACCTCTAAAAAGAGGTTTTTAAAAAACACGCAGCCCGGCTAGTTCCAGCTGCTCCTGAGTGGATTCTGGTGTGGAACTACAAAAAGTAGTCCACGCCAGTCCACTCTACGGTGCAGAAGACCTCCGTGAGAGGTCGCTCTGCACCATTACAGAAGCCCGGTGTGGAAATGGCCTCAGACTCACAGTCAAAGCAAGCATTAAATATTCTGTCTTTTTAGTAGTCTTAAAGATAGAAGGGAAAAGAAAAAAAGAAAAGCCAAGTTTTTTATATCCAGACAGGTCTCCGTAGCCGCTTTGCAAAGCCCCAATATTCCCCAATGTCTCGCTGCTCCAAAAGTAAAAGTTAAAAGATCCAAAAGTTAAAAATTAAAAGTTGTAAATTCTGAAAGTCCCAGATTTCTTTTAAACCTCCACAGATAGAGTCAAGCAGTCAAAGTATTCTTAGTATTTGCAGAGAAACGAAAGGAATATAAAGCACTAAACAAGCAAAAACAGTTTTAAGGAGGAATATCCAAGGAAAAGTCTCTCCAATCAAAAGAGAAAAACCGTAACGTCAAAATATCCACAGCTCACAGCTTATTCCACTCAGTCCAAATTATTTCAAAGACATCTGTATCTTTAAATGCTACTTTAAAAAATCTTATAAAAATCCAACTGGGAAATCAGTTACTATTCAAGAAAGTATAATGTGTAATCCAACTGTTAACGGTCCTCCTTAAAGGACTTTCGGCCACTGCAAACTCACTCACTTACTCACTGTCAGCTGAGTCTCTTTGTTCTCACACTTCAGCACACTGTTGCAGGTTCAATCTTGTTGCCGTTCCGATGAAATGAGAGACTAGATCAGGTTGCTTACTGTCTCACACTGGATCTTCTTCTCGGCGGCGGTGCTTGTGCCGCAATTAAGGCGATCCTGTTGGATCCGTCATGGCCCTTCGATCCCCCTGGCACCTTCCGTTCCCTCCTCTCGGAAAGAGCTCAGTGTCAGTCTCAGGATCCCCTTCGGGTCTCTTCCGCACCCCCTTTACCGGGGGGGGGGTGTCAAGCCACTTTTGATGGTAAAAAAAAATGACTGGAATCCAACCGGTGGTAGTTCAGAGAAGCCGCACTTCACTCCGAATTACCACTCGTGCACACCATGCAACCAGAATGCAATGCATCCTCGCACGCAACCAGGAAGCACCCCGCTATTTCAAGGGGATATGCATCCATGGAACATGAGAAAATTGAGAAGGTCTAAACTGTATTCAGCCAACGATCAGAACAGGAGTGAATGATGTTTCCATCAGGCTTGGTGGGATCAGCCCAGGAGAGATTACTTAGTTAGGTATACAGCCAGCCCTACATATTTGTAGGGTTAGGAGTGCGGGACCCCCACAAAAGTGGAAAAATTGCTAATGTCAAAATGTGTATGTGTGTGTTTGTTGGATGAGGGTCAAGGCACAATGGAGGAAACAGGTACCCAGGGTCCAAACCAGGTAAGGGAAAGGAGGTGGGTCAGGATAGTGGCCCTGTGCTCCCTCTCTTTCATCCCTCTCCTTCCTTGGGTGTGAAGGGGCATCAGGAGAGGGTTTGCGTTGCTGGGAAATCAGGCTGTGATCCATCCTTAGCTGGCCAAGCAGTAGTTGGTGGAGGAGGAGGACGACCACGGATGGGTTTTTAAAGGGCTGTGCAGCCTGATCAGAGTGGTCAAGAGGGAAGACTCCCCTAGAAAAGAAATGCCTGAAGAGGGGAGCAAGGGTTGAAGAAATTCAAGTATGATCCCCATATTCAACCCACTGTGGATTCCTTTGAGGCATCAGGGCTCCTTCACAAGGCACAAGTGGTTGGTTGGTTGGTAGTGTTACTGCCCTGGCTAGTCCGAGCTTTGGGGATATTAAAAGATATCCTTATGATATCACAATTCGGCTTCACTTCTCTACTCCCCTCCATGTGCTTGCGAGGCCACCGGACAAGCACGCATACAAGCTTAGCTGTTAATCGCCGTAATATTCCTGGACAATACAGGCAGGCCAGAAAATAGCTGACTCGCTGCTTTAGGAGACCTCCAGGCAAGTACTCTAAGTAGGTTTGCACGCAACCTACAAAAGAGCCTCTGCCCCGCGCTGGCAGCTTGATGGGTAACCTATACAGTACCCAAGTACTCTGCATTTGCATACTGGCTACTCTATTGAGAACCTCTACGATAACTCAATTCAGATTCTGACCTTTCGGAGGCTTTGTCTCCAACTCTAAATCCATTGTTTTCCCCCAAGTACGGCATAGCCTGCAGTCACATTCTCCTTATAAAAACCCTTGATTCCGAGACCTTCCTCGGAAAGCTCCGGAGTTTCATCCCGCCTTGCTGCCGCTTTGCTTGGGGAGCCTCCCCTCAGCTCCACGTGCTGAGCTACATCGCACCCCAGCCTCGCTCTCTATTTTTCTGGGCTTCAGGACAGGTGAAGTATCACCCAAACCAGCAATCCCTCTAAAAATCCCACTATACCACTCCAACCTTTATTTTCTTTAGTTATCTTGTATGAATGTGTCGCATACACTGTTTTGCTTGTGTTTAATAAAACATCGTTTGTTGTTTCAACTTTTGTGTGCTCCTTGACTCGACCTGACCCCGTAGACATAGGGTTCAAGATCTCGCTACATTACCCTGCCTCTCGTAAGGCTAAGCAGTGCTCTGAGCTAATTTTCCCCACCTTTAGTTGAGCACATTTTGGTGTCCCTCCCAGGACCCCCAGTACACAGGGTAACAGTAGGACTTACTGCCACCTCCACTGCTGCCCCACACCATTTTTAAGAGGGGTTTTCAAACCTCATTTGCAAGTTCTCAGTCTCACAAGGTTTGCAATCCCTATTAAAAATGGCATAGGGAGGCAGCAGAGGTGACAGCAAATAATCTGTGAATAATCAAATCCACAAAAGTGAAACCCGCAAATGGGGAGGAGTGACTGTACTTAACTGAAGTATACTTAACTAAGTAGCTAATGTGGAATACTGTACATTACTTTAAAAAAAAATTCCACTGGACAGGTCTCTCTTACCTTGGATTTCTGGATAGGCAACCATGAGGAGCAGTGCCCACTGCAGAGTACTGGAAGTGGTCTCTGTTCCTGCAGCAAAGAAGTCAATAATACACTGGACCAGATTCTCTTCATTAAAGGTAGAATTAGGGTCACTCTTGCTCTGTTAGTGATAACAGAAAAGATGAAACATTGTTGAAAACCAACCCAGGTCTAAGCCACATGTCAAAATGGATCAAACTTGGGAGGAGTGGGCTGTATAACCCATGGAAACCTGAATATTGGCACTAAAGGGGAAACAGAAAAAGTTCTCACTGATATTCCTCCTCTGAGAATGCTCATTTTGTCATTGTTGTTAATTTCTAACCAGACAATTTTGGCTTACGGTGGCCCTATGAATGGGAGACCTCCTTGAGTCCCTATTAACAGCACTGCTCAGGCTTATGGTTTCCTTGATTGAATCGACTGACCTGTAATGTGGTCCTCCTCTTTTCCCATGGCTTTTCCCTTTGCTGAACTTTTCCAAAGCATCACATTGTCTCACATAATCTGGAAATTCCTCCTAATGGTTACTTTATTTCTCTGTAATTTCCACTTGTTAGAGATTATTTGAGACACTTCATGTGCCATTAATGGGCCCTAGCTCCAGTTAAGTACCAAATGTACCCAAAGTTCTTCAAACTGACATATTCTAATACTTCACAGGGTTCTGTCCAGGGCCCAGTGCCATTCAACATCTTCATCAATGACTTGGATGAAGGAGTAGAGGGCATGCTGATCAAATTTGCAGATGACACCAAATTGGGAGGGGTTGCTGATACCCCAGATGACAGGATCAAAATTCAAAATGACCTTGACAGATTGGAGAGCTGGGCCACAGCTAACAAAATGAATTTCAACAGAGAGAAATGTAAGGTCCTACGCTTGGGCAGAAAAAATGGAATGCATAAATATAGGATGGGGGACACGTGGCTGGATGGCAGTACGTGTTAAAGGGATCTAGGAGTCTTGGTAGATCACAAGCTGAACATGAAACAGCAGTGTGATGCAGCAGCCAAGAAAGCCAATATGATTCCCAGTGGCATCAATAGAAGTATGGTGTCTAGATCAAGGGAAGTAATGGTACCACTCTATTCTGCATTGGTTAGGTTTCATTTGGAATACCGTGCCCATTTCTGGGCACCTCAACTCAAGAAGGATATCGACAAGCTGGAATGTGTCCAGAGGAGGGCGACCAAAATAGTGAAGGGTCTGGAAGCCATGCCCTATGAGGTACGGCTTAGGGAGCTGGGGATGTTTAGTCTGCAGAAGGGAAGGTTAAGAGGGGACATGATAGCCATGTTTAAATATTTGAAGGGATGTCATGTCGAGGAGGGAGTAGCTTTGTTTTCCACTGCTCCAGAGACTAGGACAAGGAGCAACAGATTCAAGCTGCAAGAAAAGAAATACCACCAGAGCCTCAGGAAGAACTTCCTGACAGAGCTGTCCGGCAGTGGAATATGCTGGCTTGGAGTGTGGTGGAGTCTCCTTCTTTGGAGGTTTTTATGCAAAGGCTGGATGACCATCTGTTGGGAGTGCTTTGATGGGTGCTCCTGCATAGCAGGGGGTTGGACTGGATGGCCCCTGAGGTCTCTTCCAACTCTATGATTCTATGATCCTAAATTTGTCTATATCATTCTTAAAATAATTTTCTCATGGTAAGAGTAGTTTGACAGTGGAATGTGCTGCCTCAGAGTGCAGTGGAGTCTTCTTCTTGGGAGGTTTTTAAACAGAGGCCAGATGGGCATCTGTTGGGAATGATTTGATGGTGTCTTCCTGCATGGCAGAGAGTTGTACTCGATGGCCCTTGTGGTTTCTTCCAGCTCTGTGATTCCATGGTTACCATAAGATGTTGTGATAGAAATTAAATTGGAATCTTAGTGATATAAACGCATAGTGTAAAAGAGCCCATGATCTGACCACAACAGAGTAAAAGGCTGCACAGTGTTTCCAGCAGCTGCATCACATTCCCAGATCATGTTCAGCTCATATTGACTAACTCATATCTGTTGGGTATATTTAGAAGGGCTGAAGAGCTGTGGTATAGTGGTCTGAGCACTAGACTAGTACTCCGGGAGACCAGGGTTTGAGTCCCCAATTGACCATGGAAATCCAGTGAGTGAATTTGGGTAAGTTACACTCTGTGACCCTCAGAAGAAGGCAATGGCAAACCCCCTCTGAACAAATCTTTCCAAAACAACCCTGTGATAGGTTCACCTCATGGATCCTGTAAGTTGAAGGCCACAACAACAAAGAACAGCTGGAAACTGACTGGACATTGGATTGATTTAGACATTGTTTTCTTTGAAATTTTACATTTCACATCAATGAAAAATTGCTTTCAACCAGGATTCAGAATGTTAAAAGTAGCTTACTGCAGAGAGTGTTAGTAGATCACATTATAATTTAATATCTAGTATGTGGTTAGTGGTTTGAACATTGGACTCCAGCTCTGGAGACCAAGGTTCAAATCCCCATTCAGGCATGGAAACCTACTGGGTGACCTTGGGCAGGTCACCTTCTCTTAGCCTCACAGTAAGACAAAGGCAAACTCCCTCTGAACAAATCTTGCCAAGAAAACCCCATAACAGGTTTGCTTTAGGGTCTCCATAAGTCAGACATGACTGGAAGGTACACAGCAACGACAAGAGTGGTTTATTAATAGTGGTTCAATTCAGTTTGTTGAATTTAGTGGCTAATTTTGCTAATTATTAAAACTAGTTGTACCCTAATTTAGTTGATGCAGCCAGTTTTATACATGATTTATTCTTTCATTCCTTTATCCTTATGAAAGCCCCACTGCAATTGCTTAATTTGTTATTCTCTAACCATTTTTAATTCGTTCTGTGCAATATATTGTTTTCACACATGAATTTGTATGGCATTGTAACATTGCTGTTCAAATTATAACTGACTTAAATTTTGAATGCTACTTTTTTGTGTATTTCAGGCTTAATGGTCATGTACCATCTTGTCACTTGAAGAAATCAACAGGGAAAATGCAAAATACATGTTTTCTTGGGAAAGCAATATTAACATTCACAGTAGTTACTTCTACAGTCTGTCGAGTCACACCAGAGAGTAAAATGACCTACTTCAAGCTGGATCACAAAGTGAGGATAGATGGAAGCAGGAATTCAGAATGGAAAGAATAATGGAAAATATTCACAAAAATGGTCGAAAACTGTGTTTTTTTAGTGTCAGGAAACCCTGACAAGGAGAATCCGGGACTGATGAGAATCTTTGCATACACAAAATTTACACATGGTTCTTTTGTGCAGAAATCAGCATCTCTTGCACAGAAAATAATATCTGAGTAAATAAAATCCCATGTAAGACTTTTGTGCAGAATTAAGTCCCCGGGGCAGCATTTTATTTTATTTTATTTTATTGTGTAAGAAACAGTATCTTTCCACAAATTTTGCATGAAATAATCCCAACTACAAACTTTCTGCCAGTTGAAAGAAAACTGAAGGATTGTGAGTTGCTTCCCTTGAGAATGAAATTGGTGAAGATGAGTAAAGTGAAAATTAATGAAAATTAGTGAAGAAGAATGGATTTGTGTCTGAATGTTATCACGAGCAACACTGCTTAAAATGCAGGCTCTGCTAGGGACAGGGCAGTATCTGGGCTCCAGTTCAGGCAGGTAGTTATCTTGGGATGGCAGTTAATACTTACTTTCTCCATTTGAAGTAGATAAAAATCAATGAAATCCTGTGGCTCATGCAGATCCTGGCACTCCCTGTGCTTCTTTATCTCCTCCTTAGCAAATGAAATTGCCATTTCCACACAGGAGAAGGCTTCCTTGTGAGGCCCTGGTAGATACTCCATGAGCCATGGAAACCAGTTATACAGCTGAAGGTTAAGACAAAAGAAAATCTTGTGAGTATCATAGGAACACAAGTCTATCTGCAAGACCATTTGGATTAGTACTCTAGTATCATGGTCTGAATGATTCTTGATACTGTGGCCCTTTCCACATATGGATGTTATAACAGACCAAGGCGTCCTGGCACAAAGGTCGTCCGCACCTTGGATCAGACTAGGTGAGGACTATTTAACCTAGTTCCGCACCTTAGTCCGATCCAAACCGCTCCCAAGTGGTCCTCCAGCATGCTAAGTGAAGACGGGAAAAATCCGGTCTTTCAATTTTCTGGAACGCGCCATTGCGTTCCTGCTTACCTGTGCAGATGCGCAGTCTCGCACCAATGCAAGCCTGCGATCAGCGGAGGGTGGGCTGTGGGCGTGGCCAGCATCACCCGTTGGTCCGCACCCACGAAGCCACCATTTTCAGCCGGAAGCCACAGAAAGCCGCCATTTTCAGCCGGAGCAGTGCAGATCTACAGACCTCGCACTGCTCCGGTTTGCCCTGGACTAATGGAGGAGCCCTGCGGAAGGGCTCGAGGGAAAGTCTGTGTTACTTCGGACCCAAGAAGAACCGGTAAGTAATGCCACGGAGCGATTCACTCGCCTCGCGCGGAAAGGGCCTGTGTCGGGAGAGCTCTCGTGCACATTCTTTTCTTAAGAGTTGCTCCTGGATACCAAGCAGTACAGGTGGTCAGGAGAACATTTTACACACTTCTAGTTCACCAGCTGTAGCCTTTTGTAGAGAAATGGCCTGGCCTTGGTTATTTCTGACTTGGAAGAAAACAGACTACTGCAAAAAAAAGCGACAACTCTCACAATAGAAAGCCTCATTTATTATGCACTGGGTTTTCTTGATGCGGCTTTTGTATCCACACAGAGACAGCAAAGAGGAGAAGAAGCACGAAGGAGGCTGGGTAGGTGATTTGGCCAATAAACATTCAGGTTTCATAATTCAACAGAAAATTGGCCCATTTTCAGGTCTCTTCTGTGCCTTTGCTCCCTATTGGCTCTGGAGACATGGATGGGCATGCCTTCTCTTTTTTTGAAAGGTACAATCTTACTGCAAAAAATCTTACTGCTGTAACATAAAGGTCATAGGGTCCCTTTTCCACCCAGTGAAGTAGAGAAGGAATGCTCTGCAGTTAGGACTATACATCCATACTGTTCTTTTGGTACTTTTTCTTTTTCTTTTCTTTTCTTTTTTTTTCCTGCAATGTGTCCTAGAATATTTTTTAAAGCCTCTGGATAAGATTAAATGTTGCTACTCATGCTGGGAAATTCCACAGAATGTGCCATAACAAGGGGAATAGAAATCATAAAATAAATAAATTAAGTTAAAATAAAATAAATAATTTTATACACACACACACACAGAAATATATATATAAAATAAAACTTCAAGAACCACAGAAACATATAGGGCAACCAAAAGCAAAATTTACTTCATGTGCTTTCCTCCTCAGAGTACCAAAATGTATTACAACCCTCCCCGTAATTGCGTAGTGTGACAGAGGCCCAGACAAAGTAGAGAGTTTCCAGGGCAGATGACATGATGCCCCAGGAGCTTTAAATTTTTGAGTCTTGCTAGTTTCCTTAGGTCTTTGGAACTGGTCTCTAAGCATATACAGAATTCTCTTCCTACATCACAATATATGAGGGAGAAGACATTGTAAAAAGACTTTTCTAGAAATGGTGATGACTTCTAAAGCTTTAGGCTGCAATGCTAGCTACACTTACCTGGGGGTAAGCTCCACTGAACACAGTGAGATTTGTTTCTGAGTAAGCATATATAGGACTACATTGCAAATCTTACTGCTATTCCCAACTGGAGAAGATCCAGTGGATTAATGGGACTTGACAAACACTAATCTAATTCAGTGAGTCTACTGTAGATGGGACTAGCAAGAGAATTTAGGCCCAGGAATGCTAAGTAGTGTTTTATAAGATGTCTCTACATTCTACAGTTTTTATTCGAGTTTACTGAAAATTTCATAACTACAAACAGTATTTCAGCGCTTTCTAGTCTGTATTTGTGTTCTCAGTTCACTGATTAAATGCAAGTGCCCATTTGTTCTAAATGTATACCTAAATGTTATGACTGAGTGTTCACTTCGGAACACTGCTACCTGGAAAAGCCTTGAACCCAGGCATTCCTAATTCCAGTGTTCTAATTACCATGGTACTTCTAGGAAAGCTGATACTGGGATGGGACATTGCCCTTTCTTGCAGAAAAGGTGGGGGGAAAGACTCACCGCATGGAAGAAGGAGACTCCAAATCTTTCCAAAACATCAATGGCTTCCATCAACTTCTGGAACATTTCATCCTGATGAGAAAACCGGTACCCAAAACTCACAACACTTATCAAACTAGAGATGGCATTACTGATCAGCAGTGAAGGGTCAAGTGGCTGGCCTGCAAACAAAACAGCATGCCGACATCTTAATATTATTTTATTATACTTATTAACACCAAGAATCTGAGTTCCTGGTGGAGCCAGAGATACCACTGTGACTGGCTGGAATTTTGTAATGTTAGAATACAAGTGGAACTAACTATGCATGAATCTCCAAGGCAACATATATGGAGATCATATACTAAAAAATCAGCAGGAAGAGCATTGTGCCAGCACGAACACCTAACATACCTTCTGTCTGTGAAAAGGCCTCCACAAGCCGGTGGGCCTCCTCTTCAATTTGGTGCTCCATCCCTTTCTTTCCTAGTCCCAGAGTCCGCATCGTGACTATGCCAAATCGTCTCTGTTCTTTCCAGCTGTGACCATTTGCAAAGCCAATCCCTGTGACAATTTGAAGAAACAATGAAAAGTTAGTACTTGTTGACATTATTGCCAAATGATTTGGCTTCAAGTGTAGAAAATACCAAATGGCAGGTGACTCCTATTCATTTTCCCAGATGGCAGATGGATTCCTAATGGCTCTTTGTGAGTTTCTGGCTGCCTTAGAAGGTGATTCTGTTAAAAATCCTAGTTAATCTCTGGAATGCAGAAATGATCGGGACAGTAGACACAATCACTCTTAAGCATCCTTTCTTGAGTGGAACTAAACTAGCCCCATGATTTTGCAAGGAGCTGGCAGCAATGAAATGAATGAGGCAGAAACTAGAGCTACAGTGGCAGAAAACTCAGAGTGAGTCCAACTGAAAATGAGCTAAAATCTATCTGAAAACCTATGGTAGTGCAATAAAGGTAACAAAAAAGGCTTTCCTAGCTAACACTATTGCAGCCACACAGAATCATTCAGCAGAGCTGTTTTGAGTGGTAAACTGTTACAACATGGCTCTAAAGAGAATATAAGCCACTCAACAGCCTGCTGTGAAGATCTCCCCACCATTTTGCAGATAAAATTGATCAGATCTGCTCTCACTGACACCACAGTTGATACAGTTCCAGTGGATGTAACCTTAGTCCCTGCTTGTCCAGTGTTGGTGGATGCTTTCCAATTTGTCCAGCCTGAGGATGTGGACAGGATCCTTGGAGAAGTAACAGCAACTACATGTGTACTAGACCCTTGCCCTTTCTGGCTAATTGAACAGGCTGAGTGGACAAGGAAAGCGATTAATGCCTCTTTACATCAAGGCAGGGGGCCAAGGTAAGACCTCTTCTGAAAAAACTGTCCTGGATCCTACTATACTAACGGACAATAGACCAGCCTCTAGCCTTCCATTTTGGGGCAAGATATTAGAATGTATTTTGACTTCTCCACTCCAAGGGTTTCCTGGATGAGACAGAGTATCTAGATCTATTCCCAGTCCGGTTTCAAACTTGGTTATTGGACAGAGACAGCTTTGGTCACCTTGGTGGATGACCTATGCAGGGAATTGGACAGGGAGAGTTTGTCTCTGTTGGTTCTGCTGGACCTCTCAGCAGCTTTCAATTCCATTGAAGCTAGTATCTTTCTGAGTCACCTTGCTGGAATGGGGCTTGGAACTCCTGTTCTACAGTGGCTCCATTCTTTCTTGGAGGCACATTCTGAGACGCCTTGGCCATTGGTCTGTGCAGTCCCTCATGGTTCAATCTAAACATCTACATGAAACTTCTGGGACAGATTGTCCAGAGATTTGGGGTCAGGTACCACCATTATGCTGATGATACCCAGTTCTATTACTCCTTTCCATCTAATCAAGCTGTTACTGGGCTAAACTGGTGTCTGTCAGGTATAATGGACTAGATGAGGGCAAACAAACTGAAGCTTAATCCAGACAAGGCGGGGGTGCTCTTGGTCAGTTGAAAGACAGATCTGGGAGTAGTGACGGAGTTACAGTCCCCCTGAAAAGAGAGGTTCACAGTTTGGGGGTACTCCTGGCTTCAACTCTAAGTATGCTTTTGCACAGTTAAAGCTAGAGTGCCAATTGTGCCTCTTTCTGGAGAAGCTCAATCTGGTCACAGTTGTAAATGCCTTGGTTACATCCCATTTGAACTTAGCACATTCTACATGGGGCTGCCTTTGAAAAATGCTCAGAAACTACAGTTGGCCCAAAGAGCTGCAACCAGGTTGTTAACTGGGGCTGGCTATAGGGAGCACACAACTCTCTTGTTGCAACAGCGCCAGTGGCTGCCAATTTTGGGGGGGGCACAATTCAAAGTGCTGGTTTTGGTCTATAAAGCCCTATATGGCTTGGGCCTAGGTTATTTGAAGGACCGTATCTCCTTTCATGAGCTTATTAGAAATCTAAGATCATCCAGAGATGTGCTTCTTTCCCTCTCAGGTGCATCTGGTGGGAACAAGGGAGAGGGTCTTTTCTGTGGCTGGTCCCAGACTTTGGAAATCCCTTTCTAGAGAGGTCAGGGTGGCCCCGTCCTTGCAGTGCTTCCAAAAGCAGGTTAAGACACTGTTGTACTATCAGGCTTTCATAAATTGACTGGGTTTGGGTTCTTGATGCTGTGTGAGTCTGTTTTAAGATTCAGCTAAGTTTTTTTTAATGTATTTGATAGTTTTAATATGTAATGTTTTTAGCTTTGTAAATTGTTTAATTGTTTTTAAATTTTATATTTGTACTCTGATGGATGTTTTAATTTGTATTATTTTAATGTTGTTAGCCACCTTGAGTCCCGCTGTCATGAGAAAGACAGGAAATGAATGAATGAATGAATGAATGAATGAATGAATGAACGAATGAATGAACGAATGGGACCAACTAGAACTTGGGAATAATAAACCACAACTATGAAGTTGGGAGTTATCTGCCTCTCTCATCACCTAGATTTAAGTTGTGGAGATTTGGAGGGAAAGGGGGCCCTCCTCCCTCTCAAGGCTGACTTTGGCCTTGAATAGGAGCTAGGAATTTCTTCCAAATTCTCTTAATTCTGTGCCACCACCACCCACTGATTTAGCCCACTCTGCAGCAATGCAGTGGAACGTTGCCTGGGAATTCACAATCTCTATGTTCAAAGATCCTTTCCCTTCCCTCACCTCCTTCTTCGGAGTGATAGGAATCCTATCCACGTGTGTGCTGAGGAATGTATGGGAACAGAGGCTTACAGAAAAGTATTTATTTTAAACATGCAAAGTAAACAAGAAAATAATACTCATGAGAGGGCTTCCTCCCCACTCAGGTATGTTCCATAGTTACAAGTAGTTATAAGCACAGATAGATTTTCAAGATCAGCCAAACTGTCCAAAATAGCAAAGCTCTAACACAGCTAACTAGACACATTCTAAGCTACTCACAGCAGTTGGTCATTTCTGAGATGGCGGAGGGGGGGCAGGAGGTGACCGTGTCTGCCTCCACTTGCTTCTCTCACCCTCCTCATGGTCTATTGAGGATTTCTTTTATCTTCACTTTTCATGGGAGCATCTAGAAGATTCTCTCCTGTCTCCCCGCTGATTGGGCAACTATCTCATGTAACCTATCTCACGTGACCTCCAATCAATGCAACCTAACCCAAGTAGTCCATTAATCCTTTGTATGCCTGAGGGACAGCTATCTCCCTTACGTTCTGTCTTAACTGTCTCCTAGATAATGGGGAAACTCCATTATCACGTAAGCGCATTGTAAACTGAACAGGGATTTGAATGGTCTAGCTAATCCTACTGCCAGTTTTGCCTCTCTTTGGCACCTCTGTCTTCCATCTCCCCAACCCCAGCGATGTTGCAAAACAGCGGGAAGAATGATCTCTCTCTCTCTCACACGCACACTCACACACACATTCTTTTCCTCTCTCCTCTGCCAGTGTCGTTCACACAGGTATGTACGTCTACTCACATAAACATAAACACAGTACTCCAGAGTCAAGTTAAAACATGCCAAAGAAAGGTGAAGGAAATGAAAACTCTGGTGGAGTAGAAAGTATCACTAAAAAAAAAAATCCTGTTGATAGGAATAAAAAGACTCAGGAATGGAAGAGTAAGCCTGCAACTTCCTGGGATTGCCAGTCCATCATCTGGATCTCCAAAACAGAAATGGTAATTACAGGAGTAAAAGAAAATAGATCAAGGAGCTATTGAACCTGTAACCTCACCTAAAACAAGGTGAGCCTAATTCCCTTGGGAAGATGAGCTACCTATCCACAGTAGCTCTATCTTGTCTGCAGCAACATTCTGGTTATTGGTCCTCACCTAGATCATTATCAGTTAGACCCGCAAGTACTTCTACTACTTCCAGATTTGATGAGATGGGGAAATAAAGTTGAATGTTATCTACATGTTGATGACACGATGCTTCAAAACCCTAGGTGACCTCACCTGCTGATGTTTCAGCTTAAAACCACCACTTAAGTTAACACCTATCTCATGGAATGTTAAATAATACAAGTACCCAGACAGGACTGTGTGGGACCCCCACAGCATAAACAAAGTCCTGGTGCTGAGGAATAGTGTTACAAGCTGCTGGTAGATTTTGCCAATTTTCAGCTGCTCTGCATTCCTTTGGGGCACGGGTGGGCTGAGGGGTAATATATAGAATCACAGAGCCAGAGTTGGAAGAGACCCCAGGGGCCATCCAGTCCAATCCCCTGCTATGCAGGAACACCCATCAAAGCCCTCCCAACAGATGGCCATCCAGCCTCTGCTTAAAAACCTCCAAAGAAGGAGACTCCACCACACTCCGAGGCAGCCTATTCCACTGCCGGACAGCCCTGACTGTCAGGAAGTTCTTCCTGAGGTTCAGGTGGAATCTCCTTAATGCATTCAGACAAATAAATAAATAAAAGAAGCCCTGAAGCTTGATTTGTTAATAATAAAAGTTAAAGTGAAGGCCATTATAGACTGGTTAACAGATGGTGACTTTGGAGGGTTAAGAATCACAGAATCACAGAATCACAGAATCACAGAAATATAGAGTTGGAAGAGACCACACGGGCCATCCAGTCCAACCCCCTGCCATGCAGGAACACCCTCAAAGCACTCCCGACAGATGGCCATCCAGCCTCTGCTTAAAAACCTCCAAAGAAGGAGATTCCACCACACTCCGAGGCAGCATATTCCACTGCCAGACAGCCCTGACTGTCAGGAAGTTCTTCCTGAGGTTCAGGTGGAATCTCCTTTCCCGCAGCTTGAATCCATTGCTCCTTGTTCTGGTCTCTGGAGCAGCAGAAAACAAGCCCTCTCCTTCCTCTACATGGCACCCCTTCAAATATTTAAACATAGCTATCATGTCCCCTCTTAACCTTCTCTTCTGCAGACTGAACATACCCAGCTCTCTAAGTCTATCCTCATAGGGCATGGCTTCCAGGCCCCTCACCATTTTGGTCGCCCTCCTCTGGACCTGCTCCAGCTTGACCATGTCCTTCTTGAATTGGGGTGCCCAGAACTGGACACAGTATTCAAGATGAGGTCTAACCAAAGCAGAGTAGAGTGGTACCAGTACCTCCCTCGATCTAGACACCATACTCCTATTGATGCAGCCAAGAATTGCATTGGCTTTCTTGGCTGCCACATCACATTGCTGACTCATGCTCAGCTTGCGGTCTATTAAGACTCCTAGATCCCTTTCACACGTACTGCCATCCAGCCACGTGTCCCCCATCCTATATTTCTACATTCCATTTTTTCTACCTAAGTGTAGGACCTTACACTTCTCTCTGTTGAATTTCATTTTGTTAACTTTGGCCCAGCTCTCCAATCTATCCAGGTCATTTTGAATTTTGATCCTGTCCTCTGGTGTATTAGCAACCCCTTCCAATTTGCTGTCATCTGCAAATTTGATGAGCATGCCCTCTATTCCTTCATCCAAGTTGTTGATGAAAATATTGAAGAGCACTGGGCCCAGGACAGAACCCTGTGGCACCCCGCTAGTCACTTCTCTCCAGGATGAAAAGCAGCCATTGGTGAGCACCCTTTGGGAACGGTCAGTCAACCAGTTACAGATCCACCTGACAGTAGCCCTGTCCAGCCTGCATTTTATTAGCTTCTTTGCAAGAATGTCATGGGGAACTTTGTGAAAGGCCTCACTGAAATCGAGAAATGCTACATCCACAGCATTCCCTTCATCTATCAAGCTAGTAACTCTATCATAAAAAGAAATAAGATTAGTCTGGCATGACTTATTTTTGAGAAATCCATGTTGACTTCTCGTGATTACCGCATTGCTTTCTAAGTGATTAGAAACTGACTGCTTAATGATCTGCTCCAGGATCTTTCCGGGTACTGACGTCAGGCTGACTGGGCGATAATTATTTGGGTCCTCTTTTTTTCCCTTCTTGAAGATGGGGACAACATTTGCCCTCTTCCAGTCTGCTGGAACTTCTCCTGTCCTCCAAGATTTCTCAAAGATCATAGCAAGTGGTTCCGAAATGACCTCTGCCAGTTCTTTTAATATCCTAGGATGCAATTCATCTGGCCCTGGAGACTTGAATTCATCCAGTGTGGCCAGGTATTCCTGTACCACCTCCCTACCTATTATGTGCCGCATTTCCCCTCCTTCCTCCCCTGCTCCCCAACCACCAGGTTGAGTCCTTGTATCCTTTTGGGGAAAAACTGAGGCAAAGAAGGTGTTAAGTAGTTCTGCCTTTTCTCTTCCCCCTGTTAGTAATTCACCATCTTCTCTGTGCAGCGACCCTATCGCCTCTTTCTTTTTCCTTTTACTGCGGACATATTTAAAAAAGCCCTTTTTATTGTGTTTAATGTCTCTGACCAGCCTAAGTTCGTTCTGTGCTTTAGCCTTTCTGACCTTCTCCCTACATTTCCTGGCTACTTGCTTAAATTCTTCTTTGGTGGTTTCCCCCCTCTTCCATTTCCTGTACACGTTTCTCTTAACGCTTAGCTCAGCTGAGAGTTCTTTACTCAACCATTCTGGTTTCTTCAGGTGCCTTCCATTTTTCCTCCTTATTGGCACAGTTTTAGACTGTGCCTTCAGTATCTCCCTTTTAAGGAACTCCCATGCCTCCTGAACTCCTTTCTCTTTCACTATTCCTGACCACGGAATTCCAGCCAGCAGCTCCCTAAGTTTACAGAAGTCCGCTTTTTTAAAATCTAAGATGAGTGTCTGGCTACACGTATCTTCTCCTTCCCACTGAATGCAAAATTCCAATAGGGCATGGTCACTCCCCCCTAAAGATCCAACCGCTTCTACCTCATTAACAAGGTCGTCCCTGTTGGTCAGGATCAGATCTAGAATATTTGATCCCCTTGTGGCCTCTTCCACCTTCTGGACCATGGAATTGTCTGCAAGACAAGCAAGAAACTTGCTGGACCTTGCTGTCTTGGCAGAGTTTGACTGCCAACATATATCCGGGTAATTGAAATCTCCTATTATTACTGTATCTCTCCTTTCTGAATGCGCGGTCATTTGGTTGAGGAAGGCATCATCAAGGTCCTCAGTCTGGGCTGGAGGTCTGTAGTAAACCCCCACCAGAATATCCCTGTTGTTTCTCGCTCCCTTAATTTTTACCCAGATGCTCTCGACCTGGCTTTCTGGGTTTAAGTCACGGATCTCTTCACAGGTGAAAACATCCTTGACATACAAGGCTACTCCTCCTCCTTTCTTGTTTGGTCTATTTCTACAAAATAGGCTATACCCCTCTATTCCTACATTCCAATCCTGAGACTCATCCCACCAGGTCTCAGTGATGCCTATCAAATCATATTTTTTTTGTTGTACTAGGAGTTCAAGTTCATCTTGCTTGTTTCCCACACTCTGCGCGTTAGCGTAGAGACACTTAAATCCCCGGGCCCTTCCTGCAAGTCCTGTACTATAGTTTCTACTCCTCCCACCACTGGACGCTTGTACTACTTGGTCAATATAATTTGGGACTTTCCCCCCTGCACTCACCGTGTCTTTGCCCTGAATAATATTGTCTCCCTCCCCAGCAGAACTTAGTTTAAAGACCTCTTAATCCTCCGTGCAAGACTGTTTGCAAAAACATTCTTGCCAAGTTTCGTGAGGTGCAGCCCATCCCTTTAGTTTCTGTTTAGAAAAAACAAGGCAGTTCTGCTGCATTCCGGGCATATTGCTTGATCGAACATAAAGACTAATAAAATAAGGATCAATAGAAAAAGGCTGTTTTGCACAGGAGAATAGCAAAATACCTTAATTACAAGAAAAGAGTAGAATTAAAAGATTAAGAGAAAGAAGAAAAGTAAAGATTAGTAGAAAAGAGCCAAATGGGAAGTTAACAGCTTTTAATTCTGGCTTCTTTTTAAGTGCACTGATTTGACTGGATAAGATGAGGGAAACAATAAAACTGTTTGGCTGATCAGATAAAGAGATTCCACACACAGGATAAAAGCCACCCCAACCCTGATAGAAATCAAGCAGCGCGGGAGTGTTTCCAACGGCGTCAGACAGCTGTCGCCTGTACTGTTTCGAGGTCGTACATGAATGCTGGTTAACGGGGGACATTCCTCTTCCTTAAGAAATCGCTATCAATATGCTATATATGTGTTCCTTATATGATACAGGATACAGGATATTGTTACAAGTATGAATGTCTATAGAAACAGGGTTAAGAATATAACGTCTAAGATAAATCGACATGGCTAGGAATATAGGCAGCCCTCCACATTTGCGGGCTTCACTTTTGCAGATTTGATTATTCACGGATTATTTGCTGTCACCTCTGCTGCCTCCCTATGCCATTTTTCATAGGGACTGTAAGCCTCCTGAGACTGAGAAACTGCGAACGAAGCTTGCAAGTCCCTATTAAAAAAATAGTGTGGGGCAGCTGGGGAGGTGGCAGGAGGTGGCCCCGCCAGCCCCCCACTTCTGCCTTGGGAAGGAACCCTGACGCCTCAAAGGAATCCACGGTGGGTCAAATATGATTATCATACTTTTCTGTGTACCAAATATGGTTTGGGAAGGCCTAGAGTTATTCACGTTTTTTTCACTTTCACGGGGATCCTGTACCCCTAACTCTAGCAAATGTGGAGGGATGACTGTTTAATACAGTTGGCCCTTCACATTCATGAGGGTTAGAGGCACAGGGCTCTTGCAGAGGTGGAAAAATCGCAAATATCAAAATGGGTGTTTCTGTCTGTGGGAAGAGGGCCGAGGTATGCTGGGAAGCTTGGGCAGCCAGGGTCTAAACCGGATCAGGGAGAGGAGAGGGAAAGGGGGTGGGTGAGCATAGTGGCCTTGTACTTCCCCTCTCTTTCTCTCTCTCCCATCTCCTTCCTTGGGTGTCAGGGGTGAGCTGGGAAAGGGTTTGTGGTGCTGAGAAATTTGCCTGCAAGCTATCCTTAGCTGGCCAAGCAATGGCTGATGGAAGAGGAGGGAGATCAGAGGTGGGTTTTTAAAGGGCTGCTCAGCCTGATTGGAGCCACTGAGAGGAAAAGTTCTCCCAGAAAAGAATCTGAGGTGGGGGACAGGGGTTGAAGGAACTTGCAAATAATCAAATCGGTGAAAGTCAAACCCACAAATGTGGAGGGCCGACCACATAAGAAAGCACCTGGACGATGAGCTCTGTATAAGAATGAGATTAGACAATGACAGTGTAAGGAGAGGTTGCTCACCTCTAACTGAAGTTCTTTGAGTGGTCATTTGTGCCCTCACACAATGGGTTCTTTGCCCCTGTGCAGGTGCAAAGAACTCATTGGACCTTTTCACATGTGGGGGGGGGAACGGGCGAAAACGCCCAAAAACGGAGCTTACTGGCAGCCGGGTAAGTCAGTCGCGACGCGGAGCAGCTTGAGCTTGCTGCTCCGCAGTCCTCCGGCGTCCCAAATGGCGGCTTCCGGTTGGTGGAGGCCCTCCACCAACCGGAGAAGCTCGCCAGCCGGAAGCCCACCCCCGGCAGATCTGCATGCACGCACTTGCGTGCGCCTGCAAATCCACTTTGGAGCCGGGCAATGGAGCGGCACGGGGCTGCGCGCTCCGTGCTTTTTAAAAACCTCGAAAAAGAGGTTTTTAAAAAACACGCAGCGCGGCTAGTTCCGGCCGCTCCTGAGTGTATTCTGGTGTGGAACTACAAAAAGTAGTCCACGCCAGTCCACTCTAGGGTGTAGAAGACCTCCGTGAGAGGTCGCTCTGCACCATTTCAGAAGCCCGGTATGGAAATGGCCATTGTGTGAGGCACAGAGACCACAAAGAAGAACATCGGTGTTAGATCTAATGTGCCTACTGAGATGTCTGTGTGAGGCAGAGGTGGATAAAGTACAGCGTGGGGGCTGCATACAGCCCCCTGACTCCACTTTTGTGGCCTCTGAAACCCTGTACCATCACTCCTTATTTTTTTTCAGGCAATTTGGGGGCCTTACAATATATGAAAATACCCCCAACCTAACCATCTCCTCAAGCAGTCCAAAACCCTGTGCTGCCTCCCAATATCTGTGTGTTATTTCTGTGTGTTTGGATCAGTTCCTGACAGTTTTCCTCTGCAGTCCCTCTCAAAATGGCAAGAGGAAATGGCCTTCAATTCCTGTCACCATTTTGAGAAGATCTACAAGGGAAAATGAGAGTACTGCTCTTCTTATGTGGTGGTGGAGTGACCTACAAAGGGTCTGGGGAAAATTGGTCTCTGGCCCCCAGGCAGTTTCCCACCCCTTGTGTAAGAAAATGTTCCTCCTCTTGGAGTAGATAGACGTATGAACATTTTTAATACAGATCACACAAGATTCCAAAGCATATTCTCTCTCTCTCTCTCTATCTTGAAATTCCACAGTTCAAGATATTCTTAAAGGAAGTGTTACCTCCCTGGCTAGCCCGAGCTTGGGGGATATAAAAAGATATCTCTTGATATCACTAATTCGGCTTCACATACCCATTCCCCTCCACGTGCTTGCAAGGCCCCCGGACAAGCATGCACACAGGCTCGGCCGATAATCGCCGTAATATTACAACACAATACAGGCAGGCCAGAAATAGCCGACTCGCAGCTTTAGGAGACCTCAAGGCAAGTACCTTCATGAAGTATGCACGCAACTTTCAAAAGATCCTCTGCCACGCGCTGGCAGCTTGATGATCTGACTATACTACGCTCAAGTACTCCGCGTTTGCATACTGGCTACCCTATTGACAATTTGGCTATAATTCAATCATTCAAATTCTGACCTTTCGGAGGCTTTGTCTCCAGCCCCAAATCCATTGTTTTCCCCAAGTACGAACTAGCCTGCGTTCACAATTCTCTTTATAAAAACCCCTGACTTTGAGCTCTTCCTCGGATCGCTCTTGGCTTCCATCCCGCCTTGCTGTCGCTTTGTCCAGCGAGCCTTCCCCTCAGCTCCACGTGCTGAGATCCACGCTCCCCAGCTTCTCCGCTTTCAACCTGGCTTCAGGACAGGTGAAGTATCACCCAAACCAACAACTCCTCTAGAAATCCCTCTATCCCACTCCAACCTGTATTTCTATAGTTTCTCTGTATGTTTGTGTCGCATACACTGTTTGATTGTTTTTTTAATAAAACATCATTTATTGTTTAAACTTCTGTGTGCTCCTTGACTCGGCCTGACCCCGTAGACATAGGGTTCAAGATCTCGCTACGTTACCCTGCCTCTCGTATTGCTGGGCAGTGCTCTTGACTAGTTTCCCCAACTTGTATAATTTTAAGAGCAATTTGGTGTCCCTCCTGGGACTCCCAGAAATCAGGGTAACAGAAGCTAACCTGCCTACTGAACAATACTCTTGTTTGCAGTCTTGGAAGCTCCTGTAACCAAAACAATAAACAAGAAGAAACTCTGGCTAGATACAATTTCATGGTGGTGGTGGTGGTGGTGGTGAGCCTTCAAGTCAGAAACGCTTCTGCTAACCCTAAGGTGAACCTGTCATGGGGTTTTCTGGGCCTGAGAATGTGTGATGCACCCAAAGTCACCCAGTGGGGTTTCCGTGGCTGAGCAGGGAATCCAACCCTGATCTCAAGGGTTGTAGTCCAATGCTCAAACCACTAGGCCACCAGGCATATACAAATCCTCCCTAAGGAGACAGGGGTGGGGACCCTCCATCTCTTATTTTTCCACTCCACTTGGTAATTTTAAGCAACTATCTGAGTGCCACATTTGTAGAGCAACCAAGCTTGTATTGAGTGAAAAAAATCCAGTTGATTGTCATATTCAGAGGTTTCCTCTATTTCTTTTTGCTTACCAGGAAAAAAAAGACACAGACACTGTTGTTGTTAGGACCAGCGTTTGGCTACCAGTGATGGTATGGTTTGGATGGGCACCATATCTAATTGGCATCATATATAATTGGCAACACACTTTAATCGTCACTGATACCAAAATCAAACCTGAAGGTGACCGAGAGGTCAAACAACAGAGGAAAAACTCTGACTGTGAATGTGAAAAAGAAAGGCTGGTCAACCTAAGACACCCTCCAGGTACGAGTGGGCCATTTGTCAGGCAAATGGATGCTGTTCCTGTAGATAACAGGCTTAAGTAGAAGCTGGAATTTCCCAGAGAATGCAATTGTGAGAAGCCCACCAGGACACTGATTGACAGATAGCCATCCCCTGTGCACCTGGATTCCTTCCTCTTTTC
This sequence comes from Cyclura pinguis, assembly GCA_030412105.1. NCBI lineage: Eukaryota > Metazoa > Chordata > Lepidosauria > Squamata > Iguanidae > Cyclura > Cyclura pinguis. Next base: position 8,041,728 of record CM059601.1, read on the forward strand.
TCATAGCACCCACAATAGACAGCTATTACAACACACATTATGCTTTGTCATCCAAACACTGTGAACGTTAGTGAGTTGATAGTCCATTGTCTGTGCAGCAAATCCCATTATCCTACACTTGGAACTGCACATATCTTCCACCACCACAGGCTATTTTTTGAGTACAAATATCCCTGATTCCAGGATGTTCAGCAAAGTCTCTCGAAGGTCTGCCCATCACTCTGTCCATCTGGTTCCTGAATGAGAACTGTCCTTAGGTCCTACCTAAGCCAAGTCACATTTCAGCTCTTCACTATTCTTCTGGACTGGTAATTATAACCCAAAAACCTCAGCCTCTCTATCCACAAATTTTCCTTCTCTTATCCTTCAGTTAGCTCCTGTGTGAATGTTTGACTGTGTGTAACCTAGGTGCATGCATGAGTGAATTCCTCTCAATAAAACACATTTTCAGTTTACTTCTGAATCTTGGGCTGGTTCTTTTCCTGTGTGACTCTGCAAACATTGGTAGAAAGATCTCATTAATTTATCCTCCTCTTGCAAGTCTCTTCTTTGAGCTAATTAATTCTCCACTTTTGCACAAAGATCACAGGGTGGCTCTTGTGGCACCTACATTTTGAATTAACATTGTCTTCTAAACGACTCACCCTTCCTGTTACAGGTTCGGATAAGAAAACGGGTCAAAGGTCGGTCGAGTAGCTCTTCTGAATGGTTGATCAGGCCTTCTTTCACAGTTTGGAACCCAGAGAGGACTACAACAGGATGATGCGCTATCCATACTGTGCAAAAGTTTCCATATGCCTTAGCAAGCTGTCATTGGATCAAAACATAGAAAAGAAACTTCACATTAACACCAAGTGATTATTTCAAGTTAATATACCAACTCCAAACTTTCTCAGCTCTGCAGTTTCTAGCCTTGAGTAACTCTGATCTCTTCCCATTCCTCCTTGAAGTTTCCCTTTCCATCTCAGGTTCTTGCCTTTTATTTACTTAAAAAAAAAAATCAACCTGTCTTCCAGGTGCCCCAAAGGTGGCACTGGAGGCTCCCCCTCCAAAAAAAATGTGAGAGTACATTTATGTTTTTAAAAATAAATAAAGTGAAACTGACAAATGCAAAGAACAGCAGCTTATTTGGGTTAGAAGTCTCTCATTCATAGAGCTATCATAAGTCAAAGTCAGCTTGATGGAAACTAACAACAATAGTAACAGTACACTTCAAATAAACACAGTCTAAGGACCTTTCCACCCTGCACTTATAGTGCTATTATTCCACTTTCAACATCCTATGGAATCCTGGGATTTGCAGTTTAGGGAGGGGTATTTAAAATTCTCAGCCAGAGAGCTCTTTGGCCTCGGTAAACTACAAATCCCAGAATTCCACAGGATGTTGAAAGTGGAATAATAGCACAATAAGAGTGTAGTGCAGAAAGACCCTATGTGGCACACTCTTTTTTTTTTGAAATGTTTTTATTCAAGATTTAATTGCAGAAATAAAAAAGAAACAAGTGGATATACACCCTTCTTGAGTGCATCCCACTCCACCCCCCCCACTTCCAAGCTTATATGCTCCAGTTGAATCTACTTTGTTTCCATTTACACAAGAGAAGAACAATTACATTCCCATTAACAAAAGAAAAACAGTTACATTCGTTTCTTTCTTTCATTTCTTATACATTTATGTCTTTATCCAATCCAAAACTCCTTTCCATTCTCTTTCAAAGTTCTGGATGGGTTTGTTTGTTATGGAAAATGCTAATTTTTCTGTCTCTACCATATCCAGAACTTTTAGCTTCCACTCTTCTAAATCTGTATCTTTCTTTTCTTTCCAGTATTGCGCATACATCAACCTTGCTGCTGTTATCAAATATAACAATATCTTCTGATGACTTCTTATCTCCCCGTGTTGCCCTAACATATTTAACAAACAAAACTCTGGTGTCATTTCAAAATTCAGATTACAAATTCTTTGGATTTCATCATGTATCCCCTTCCAAAACTTTCTTGCCTTCCTACAAGTTCACCGCATGTGAAAAAAGGGTCCAATCTTTTCGTCACACTTCCAACATTTCCCAGTTTTGGTTATTTTTTTGTGATCTTTCTGGGGTCATTTACCATCTATGAAGCATTTTATAAAAATTTTCTCTTAAATTTAAGTTTGGTGTAAATTTTATATCAGTTTTCCATGCTCTCTCCCAAGCTTCTAATTCAACTGGATGACCCACATTCTGAGCCTATCTGACCATCGTATCTTTAACATCTAATTCCATTTCTCTTTTCAATAATAGTTTATAAAATTTGGAGATTCCCTTCTTTTGAACTCCCTTCATCAATAAATCTAATTCATTTTCTTTTCTCTCAAATCCATACAATTTTTGATCCATTTTAAATCTTTCTTTAAGTTGTCGCCATGGGAACCCATTTAACTCATCTCCTTCGGTCTTTAATTCTTCTACTGTGCACATTCTTGATTTCTCCCCCTCCCGTTTCAATATTTCTTGATATGTTAGTACATTTCCTTGTTTTGTTGGGACAAATTCTATACGCTTCTTGTGGTGAAGTCCGTATTGGAAGTTTTGTGTAATATCTCCGCTTTATTTATAGCCAAACCTTTAGCAGTGTCTTCCAGATGCAATGGTTATTAAACTCTTTGTTCACCGTTAATCTATCATAGCATAAATATCCATGCCATCCAAATCTATTGTTTATTTCTTCCAATTCCTTTGTAGTTGTTCTCTCTAATTGAATCCAATCTTTAATCCAGTCTAAGCAACATGCATAATAATACATTTTCAATGATGGTAAGTCAAGAAGATAGAGAAGAACCACTGGATCTTCAGGTTGAATTTCCCTGCATGTTCACTCACCTTTCAACAATTGAGTGACACTATCCAGTGTCTAGGTCAAAGGGAGTGATAGTACCACTCTATTCTGCTTTGGTCAGACCCCACCTGGAATACTGTGTCCAGTTCTGGGGATAGTTTAGGAAAGATACTGCCAAGCTGAAATATGTCCAGAGGAAGGTGACCAAAATGGTAGAAGGCCTAGAAACCATGAAGCCCTGGGAGGTGTGGCTTTGGAACCTGGGTAAGTTTAGCCTGGAGAAGAGAAGGTAGCCCAATGGAGTTACTGTGTTTTCTTTGCATTCTCGTGGTGTAAGCTTGGCTATATATTGCTAGCTCTCAAGGTGAGTCGGTGTGATGGATAATCTTTGCAATTTTGCAGGACTGGTAAATCATCCTGTCTTTCAGGAGTTGATTATGGTTAGCTGAACTCAAACTGGGCAAACTGCTGACAAGATCCTGGACAGAGACAGAATGTGGCCTGACACAGATGTGATGTTCCTGATCTCCTAAACCTGGTTAGGAAGCTGAGTCAGTGCTGTGGGCTCACATACTACGCCTTCTTGGTGATTGCTCTTTCCCTTCCATGGCTTGGCATTCCACCTGGCTTGCCTTTCCTGTATTAATACCACCTTCCCATTTTGAACTCCTGTTGCGGTCCTTGGCTCTTTTCACATGTGGGGGGCGAAACGGGCGAAAACGCCCCAAAACGGAGCTTACCTCCAGCCAAGTAAGTCCGTGGCCCCGCGGAGCAGCTCGAGCTCGCTGCTCCACACTCCTCCGGCGTTGCAGATGGCACCTTCCGGTTGGTGGAGGCTCTCCACCAACCGGAGAAGCTCGCCAGCCAGAAGCCCACCCCCGGCAGATCTGCAGGCACGCACTTGCGCGCGCCTGCAGATCCACTTTAGAGCTGGGTGGCGGAGCGGCATGGAGCTGCGCGCTCCGTGCTTTTTAAAAACCTCGAAAAAGAGGTTTTTAAAAAACAAGCAGCCCAGCTAGTTCCGGCTGCTCCTGAGTGGATTCTGGTGTGGAACTACGAAAAGTAGTCCACGCCAGTCCACTCTAGGGTGTAGAAGACCTCCGTGAGAGGTCGCTCTGCACCGTTCCCCCCCACACACATGTGAAAAGGGCCCTTGTGTGTATGGTTCACATCCATGCAAAAAGTACTATTTTCAGGCTCAGTAGTGAAAAACTAAAGCATGGAGGTCATCCCTAAGAATGGTCTGTGCAGGTTGTCGGACAAAGAGATGGGGATTCCTCAGAGACCTTAAGCCCTGAGCAGGCTCAAGATACTGTCCTTCAGATAGCCTGGGACTGAGCTATGTAAGGCTCTGTAGATCATAATTAGCATGCTGAATTGTGCCTGGAAACAAACTGCTAGCCTATTGTAACAAGGCAGTCACATTAACTTTTTTGGTGGGGGGGGAAGGATGCTAATTCATAATTTCATAACAGAAAAGAAGGCCATGGGAAAGCTTTCTAGTTAAATGGCCTAATGATACACTGGCCCATTAGAATAAAACAAAGACAATATATGTATGTACTTTCACTTTATTAATTACCCCAAAGCTACAAAATAATATAGGCCCTTTTCACATGTGGGGGGGGGGAACGGTCGAAAACACCCAAAAACGGAGCTTACCGGCAGCTGGGTAAGTCCATCCCCACGTGGAGCAGCACAAGCTCGCTGCTCCACAGTCCTCCGGCGTCCCAAATGGCGGCTTCCGGTTGGTGGTTGGCTCTCCACCAACCGGAGAAGCTCGCCAGCCGGAAGCCCGCCCCCGGCAGATCTGCAGGCACGCACTTGCGCGCGCCTGCAAATCCGCATTGGAGCCGGGCGACGGAGCAGCGCGGGGCTGCGCGCTCCGTGCTTTTTAAAAACCTCGAAAAAGAAGTTTTTAAAAAACATGCAGCCCGGCTAGTTCCGGCCGCTCCTGAGTGGATTCTGGTGTGGAACTACGAAAAGTAGTCCATGTCAGTCCACTCTAGGGTGTAGAAGACCTCCGTGAGAGGTCGCTCTGCACCATTTCAGAAGCCCGGTATGGAAATGGCCTAGGACACAGAGCAATGACTTCAAACGCCAGGAAAAAAGATTCCATCTAAACATTAGGAAGAACTTCCTGATAGTAGGAGCAGTTTGACAATGGAATGCACCGCCTTGGGTTGTGGTGGAATGTCCTTCTTGGGAGGTTTTTAAACAGAGGCTGGATGGTCATTTGTAGGAATGCTTTGTTGGTGTATCCCTGCATGGCAGGGCGTTGGACTCGATGGCCCATGAGGTCTCCTCCATCTCTATCATCTATGAGTCTATTATTCTATCTAGTTGAGACAACATACAAACCACAAGTAGCTGGCATACAGCTATTTCTCAGTGCCCTCGAGCTCCCACTTGCTTCACAGGGATTGCAGAACCAGCTGTTATGCAGCCCCTATTGCACAATGGAATACTAGTCGGGCACACTGGCAGCTGCAAAATCAATCACCCAATGTGTAGCAGAAAAGTGGGACAGCATAACCACATTGTGCAAGCACAATGCAGGATCTCAGGCTGGATTTCCCGGCACAAGCATATTTCCCTGCATCTTCTTCTTGCAACTGAGGGAGGAGGAACAGGAAAATCCAGAGTGGATTCTTCACCCTGGCAGTGATGATATCTTAACAAACGAAGTGTTGTATTGCTTTATTTATATCTTGCTTCCCTCTCAACGGCGAGACTCAAGGCAGCCTACCACAAACGGAACAGAAATGTGCCTGTGTGCCCTGCATGCCACATAACCTGACATGCACCCCTAGCGTGCATCCCTCCATCTCCCAACTCCTGTTGCTCTGCTTTGAGGGGGGAGAAGAGCAGCTGGACTCAGCTCCGTCATGCCTTGTTCCAACAGCTGATGAGAGGCTCTTCCTCCATATTCCCACTGCTGTTGCTCTGGCACTGAGGGAGAGAAAAGCAGCCACCATCTGCTGGACCTAGTCCTCTCTTCCACTGCCATTTCCTTTTCCTTGTGTGTCACGTTGTGTTTAAAATTTAAGTCTGAGGAAAGGGAACTGTTAAATTAATGATTTGTAAACTGCCCTGGGTACAGTTTTGGCTGAAGGGCAGGCTATAAATACAATAAATCAACCAGCAAGCTGATTGTTCTCAAATGCAAGGCTTTAGCTACCAGGGGAGGTGGCAAAATGAGAACATAACCCCTCCAAACAAGAATACTACCCTCCCTAATGAAATTTTCCTTCCATCTCCAAATTTCTAGCATTGCAGTGACTTAAAATGTCAGTTAAACATTTAGAAATAGAAACCAGGCAGACAAAGATACCAAGGGAATCAAAGGAGAGTGACCAAAATGGTAGAAGGCCTGGAAACCATGAAGCCCTATGAAGAGTGACTTGGGGAGCTGGATGTGTTTAGCCCGGAGAAGAGAAGGTTAAGAGGTGACATGACTGTCATGTTTAAATATTGGAAGGGATGTCATATGGAAGATGGGGCAAGCTTGTTTTCTGCTGTTCCAGAGACTAGGATACAGAGCAATGGCTTCAAACTTCAGGAAAAGAGATGCCATTTAAACATTAGGAAGAACTTCTTGACAATAAGAGCACTTTGACAGTGCAATGCACTGCTCTGGAGCATGGTTGAGTCTCCCTCTTTGGAAGTTCTTAAGCAGAGCCCGGGTGCCCCATGTGGTCTCTTCCAACTCTATTGTTCTATGAATGCAAACACAGCAAAATAGAAGAAGCTCTATGTGTGAGCGATTTTGCAAGGCTTGAAATCTGGCATCTGAAGGAAAAGTTTGCGGGGGGGGGGGCAAATTGTCATTTGAACAAGCAATGCCTTCATTTTGCTCACCTCTCCCAAAGCTACATCCCTGATTGTGGTTCCCCAGCCCAGTGTTGAAAGAAAGCCAATTCCATCCCGGTTACTTTGCGGATATGGAATGAGAGGGAGCTCCATCTTGTCTCCCACCACTGGCTGCCAGGTCCTATTTAGCCCAGGTACTAAATTCATCCATACCTCCTTAGGTTTGTCAGTATTGCTACAGCATCTACCACACCTTCTTTATCATTTTGGTATGTTTTAATAGGTGCTATCTTCTCTGCACTTTCCACCACAATTGCTCATCTTGCTTCAGCCTACAATCTTCTAGATCCAAAACACACAGGCAGTTTTGTTTCCCTCCTACTCACTCTCTCTCATACTCTCATTCTTGCTCTCCTTCCCTTCACCATGAGGGTGGGGAGGTCCGTGAATTTTAAAAACCTAAAGTGTGCAGAAATTTTTCACTGGGAGAAGGTGCGCTACACCAGGAAGGAAGTCTTAGCCCTTCTCCTCCCAGCTTGCAGCATACCTCTCCCCAAATCCCCTCTCTACACAGCAGTGAGGAATTATAAAAATTACACTGACACTGACCGGGCCATTTCAGCACTACAGTCATCCCTCCACATTTGGTAGAGTTAGGAGCACAGGACCCTGTGAAAGTGGAAAAACCATGAATAGCTCTAGGTTCTCCGATGTCATATTTAACACCAAAAAAAGTGTGATCACCATATTCAACCCACCGTGGATTCCTTTGAGGCATCAGGGTTCCTTCACAAGGCAAAGTGGGGGACTGGGGGGGGGCTTCCTGCCACCTCTGTTGCTGCCCCACACCATTTTTAAGAGGGACTTACAAGCCTCATTCACTGTTTCTCAATCTCATGTGGCTTGCAGTCCCTATTAAAAATGGCATAGGGAGGCAGCAGAGGTGACAGCAAATAATCCGTGAATAATCAAATCCACAAAAGCAAAACCTGCAAATGTGGAGGGCTGACTGTACATTGTTATAGTGGTATTATTCCGCTTTCAACATGCCATGGAATCCTGGAGTTTGCAGTTTAGGGAGAGGCATTTAGAATTCTCAGCCAGAGAGCTCTTTGGCCTCAGTAAACTACAAACCCCAGAATTCCACAGCAGGTTGAAAGTGGAATGATAGCACTACAACAGTGTAGTGTGGAAATGGCTTGGGCTGCAAACAATCTTTTTAAAATCCTGATTAAAAGCCCAATGGCTCTATACAGATGGCAGAGACATACCCTCCAGCATTTCACAAAGAAGATCAGAACTCAGATGGCCATCTTGAGTGTGCTCAACATGGCAAGTTAGTAATGAGGAAGAATGCACAAGCCGAGAGAGGTTGCTGCCGTTTGCTTTTGCCTGGGCCAACTGGGAAGGGCAAGATTCTGGCCCTCTCCTCTCTTCTTCCTCCTCCTGTTGACTGCAAACTCCTTTTGCTTGTTTGCACATGGAACTCAGTTTGCAGCAACTGAAGTAAGGTGAGGACAAAGAAGGAAAGTGGGAGGCAGAGAGAAAAACTGGGACATTAGAAAAGCAGCTGAAAAAGTGGGATGGCAGAGGATTAACTGGGAATGTCCCTGCCATATTGGGGCCAGTGAGAGATATCCAAAGGAGAAGCTGCCATCCTGAGGTGTCTGTGAAAGGAGGAGATAGGAGAAGGTGACTTAGGGTGACTCCAGTCCTGCCCAGTTTTGGCTCCAATGCTAAAACGTTTTCAATAAAATAGCTCGGCTTCTCCCCTCGCTAGAACATTTCTGATTCATACTCTACAATACAACCCAGGCATCAATGAAGGTTAACGCCAAAAACAATCTAATTAAGTGGACTTTGCCAAGGAATAAGAGATGGTGACCCTGCCAAGGTTCTGGCTGAAGGTGATGTGTCAATTCACATTAGTTAAAATGCATGCTGCAATACTGGCTGAAGCTTTTGAATTTTTTTTTTTATTAAATGAGAAAAGCAACACAATCGAAATATTCAAAACAACAACAAAAACACATCCATACAAACATTAACAGACATCTGCACCTATCTAAAACAAATACTAACAATACATAAATCGGTTTCCATCCTTGTTGCAAACACTTCATATTACTTAAACATTTATACCTAACTATTAAGTCATACATTTTACCCCATAATTACTAACTGTTGCTTATCACTTATCATTATAATTATTTACTGACTTAATTTCTCAAGTTCATAATTAATTGTTAACGTACGCTAGATTTCTTTATACTAATGATCAGTCATCAAAAAATGATAATGATCTATATAAAAACCACATTCTAAAACAACAAATAGAATATATCTTACAATCTCCTTTTATACTCCTCCTCCATTGATATTAATTTTAAATATCAAAACCTATCATTATCAGATAAACTTCATTCTTTTTTTAAGAACCCAAACCACCACTTCCATTCAGATAAAAATTCATTTTGTGTTCTGCCTTTTAGGCTGTGCATAACCATATTCATTTCAACAATTCCCATTAGTCTGTTTAGCTATTTATGCACTAAGCTTCTGAATCATTTTGAAGAGCACCTGGTTTTGTGAACCCCTGCAGTCATCTATTTTACAGTCAAAGAGCAAAGAGAATACTGGCAACTGCACTGGGCATCCCTGGTCATTGCTCCCACTTGCATGTCTAATTTTAACCTTCCTTTAATGTCCTCTTGCTTAAAAATCCCCCCCCCCGACATTTGCAAAGAAAACAAAGAATACAAAATAACCCAAGAAAACACCATCGCAATAAAAGTTGTCCCTTAAAGAATTCCCAGCAAACTGCCAGAGAATTCCCATTAAAATTGGATGCTCCTTGAAGGCAGAAAAATGAAGCAACAAGGGGACCACGAGGACAACAGAAGTCATCCTGAAGCAATTAATCTTGTGTTTGGTTTCCCTACTATCCAATAATGAGAAGTGTTTGTGGTAATTAGAGGTGAACCTTCTGGAAGAAGCATGAAGAAATCTCTTGCTTGTCCTCTTCTGAAAGACATTCAGAGGAAAGCCAAAACTAGGAAATCCCTGGTATACCGATTTAATGAGATTCATTTTCATGCAAATTTCTTGTCTTAACTTCCAAGATCTGCAGATAAGCCTCCAAATTTTTCCATTTTAATGGGGTTACAAATTAAATCCCTTATGAGATGCATAACAGAAATAATTCCATTTTATTAGAAACAGTAAAGTCAGTTATGCAGTCATTTTTCTGTTCTATAATAGGCCAGCTGATTATCACTAGAGATGTAAATAAGCAGGAGATTATTATTTATATTTTGAGTGGAATAATAAAAGACAACTGAAATCTCGAGCAGACCAATCCTTTTGTGGACAAATAAATACAGTGAGCACTCCACATTTGTGGGTTTCACGTTTGCAGATTTGATTATTCACGGATTATTTCCTGCCAGCTCTGCTGCCTCCCTTGGCCATTTTTAATAGGGACTGCGAGCCTCGTGAGACTGAGAAACTGACAACCATGCTTGTAAGTCCCTCCTTTAAAAAGTGTGGGGCAGCAGTGGAGGTGGCAGGAAGCCCCACCAGCCCCCCATTTCTGCCTTGTGAAGGAACCGTGATGCCTCAAAGGAATCCTTGGTGGGTTGAATAGGGTGATCACTCTTTTTTGTGTGTTAAATATGGTTTGGGAGGGCGTAGAGTTATTCACATTTTCTCCATTTTCACGGGGTCCTGTGCCCCTAACCCTGGCGAAAGTGGAGGGATGACTGTACTTGTACAACGATCAGTACTTCTACACCTTTGCCAGACCAGTTCGACAGTTAGCCTTGCAGATCCTAACAGATTCTTATTGCATAAACTGTCTCTTCCAATTAATTATAACATCATTTTATTGGTGTGCCGTTTGAATCATGATTGATCAGCAACAAGAGCTTGAAGCCTTTGTTCAAAGATTATACAATATTACTGCTCAAGACCTCTATGCTTTGGAATACAGAACATGCCATGACTCTTCAATTTCTACTTCTTTATGGCATTTCACCATTACCTTTGCTCTTTCTTAAAAGCATCCAGGTACACTGAACATTTACCCTTGCAAGATCCAGGGTAGATTTTGAGAATTTGAATTCGCCACAGACTGTGCTCACATAAGATAGGAATTCCTGAACCTTCAACTCACTCCTTCCCATACTGTAATTTGTTCTAAGGTCCAACATGTTCTTTTTGTCATCCCTTCTGGTTAACCCTTATTTTACTAAACAGATATCCAACACTAGTTTTCCTGTTATGCATATTAAGATCAAAAGATCAACTGTGTTAGTGGATAAAATGTCCCTTTGCTTTCTCTTTGAATGCTGTTATTTCGTTTTAGCTATTTTTCATCTCAGTATATTAAAATGCCTGCAGAAAACAAACACTGATCAGGTATTTTACTGGATATAGGACTAGTTGTCTTACTAAACATTTCTGACAAGCAATTCCCAAGTCTCCTGTATTTCAAACAAAAATTTTACAAATGGCTTCCAAGAGTTCCCACAGAAAGAAAATTATATTCTTCACTTAGCATTTGACATTACTGGTAACTTAGAAAGAAGTACCTTCATTAGACTGTCTGGAGAAAGTTTAAGCTTCACCCACCACAGGCTTCCAAGAAGAGGAATTGGGAAGGGGCCAGGCGGGTACCTCCGGCGAATCCAGAGAAGTTTCAGGTAGGATAGAATTAAAAAACCCACTGGTAGAGCAATAAAAATTTTCCAGATCCCAACCATTCTTTTGACTTTTCTTTCTCTCCCGCTGCGTCTCTCCAGTATTCTCAGTTTGGTTAAATGCAGAAGGCTTTTTGTCTCCTCAGAGGCATGGCATTGATTTTAATCATCAAATTAAAGAAGTAAAGATAAAACTTCTTTCACCATATACAATTAACTATGACAATGTGTCCCTCCTTGCTCTAGTTATGAGGCGGCAATTATTAAGATGGGTAACTCCTTTATGTGTCATCGGAACAACTGAAGGTAGAGATGTTGGGGTGTGTGAGAGAGATCTCACAAGCAGAGTAATTAATATTTACAAACAGTAGCTGAACAACCACCAGTCCCACAGCATCACCACACATAGGGTCCAGCAAAGAAGTAAAGCAGATTTAGTTTTCTTTGTTAAAATATATGAAGTAGCCTTACTTACAAATACGAAAAGCTATGTAATATCTTGTGGCGTGAGGCTCTGTAACAGGTAGCATGGAAAAGAGAAATGCACGCTACAAAATTGAGGATGGACAAATTTGGACTGACAGATGCAAGAAAAGGAAGGGTGTGGTAGTGGCAGAGCTTAGAGTGTGTGGAAGGGGGCGGCAGGGGGCGTGGGTATGGCACGAGGGGTGTTGCCACTGTGCGTGGGGGCATGGCTGCAGGGCGTGGGGGCGTGGCCAGGGCACACAGGGGCGTGGCTATGGGCTGGGACACTCCAAAAACAGTGCCACCCAAGGCAAACCGCTCCCCCCCCCGCTCCTACGTGACTGAGGTGTGGCTAAAATCAACAAAGGGAGAATCACTTGGTCATGTCCAGACTCACAGAGAGAGATGCAAACCAGCAACTACTGAGTATGGTATTGCTATCTCTACTGAGAGAATTTGATTCAGTGACACTTCTACCATTTACATTGCTGGGAGACAAACTGATTGTTGCTTCCCATCAAAAAGACTACAGGAAAGAGGCCAGCCCAACCATGTGAGTCCGACAATGTAAGAACAGCCACCAAGAAAGGCCTCCTGCTGGTACAGAACACTATAGTACGGTACTGTATTGTGCCCAAAATATCAGTGCCCACTGTAATCCAATCTTGGCTTAACAAAGGGTTAAATTTGTACCGCAAATATTTTGAAAGGACAGTACCAAACCCAGTTCCTTCTTCTTCCTTGAAGGGTTGTTCCTTATTCTCAACCTTTTGAGATATTCAAGGGACATCTGTGGAGTAACTTGGACAGCTGTCCATCCCCAGGAAACTTCTGCATAAGCACAGAAGTTAGCAATAGCAGTTACATTTCTATACCACTTATCAGTGCTAAGCACGCCCTAAGCGGTTTACAACGTGTTAGCTCCTTGCCCCCAACAAAGTGGGTACTCATTTTACCGACCTGCAGAAGGATGGAAGGCTGAGTCAACCCGGAGTCCTGCAGGATAGAACTCACAATGTTGTGGCTGCAGTACCAGCATTTAACCACTGCACCACCAGGGCTCTTTTGGGGTGTCACCACTCCACATCACTTCCTAGCAAGGGAGCATTTCTGCACATTTATGAGCCTTGTAGAAGTCAGATGTTATGCATGCTGAAGACAGAGATGCAGACTCGCTTACTTACTTACTGGTTACTTACTGATTATAAAAGCTCTTCCATCTTCTTTCAGTGATACCTTCCTTACAGCAAGAGGGTGCAAAGTACAGCCTGCAGGCTACATGCTGCTAGGCCTCGTCTCCATAGCAACTGGCCTATTCAAGACGGACACGGTTGACTGAGGCCCAAGAACTCTCTGGCTGCGAATTCTAAAGGCCTCTCCCTAAACTGCAAACCCCAGGATTCTATAGAATCTTCTTAGGCAGCCAATCATATGGAGACAAAGCCTAGTAGCAAGGAGGAGGGCAGAGTATTCCCCCAGGAATCCAACCTCTGTATGTTAATAACTCTGAATACAGACTGGATTGGGGAATACGGGGAAAAGTTACAGGTACTGGACAAGACAGTTGGGGGAATTAGAGACACAGGATCTCAAGTATTACCTATGAGAAAATAAAATCCTGGGCAACGCCAGGTATATATGCTAGTTTTTACTAAGAAAAGAGAGAAATGTTGATCTGAACACCCTTGCCCCAAAAGTGGCAAAGTAATCTTTTTCCTGTCCATAAGGCGTTCTTTGCCAGATGCAGAGTGTCACAATGGGAGATAAAAAAATTTGCCTGGAGGGGGAGGATTTACTCATGTATAATAAGTCAATCCTGCTCCTGAACTATGAGGGTAGTAGTTTATGGAGTTACCTTCCTCCACTCGTTTTGATTAACCTGGGCTCTTAGCCTGGGCCAGAGAGAGAACAGTAGTTCCATATAGTACCTGCAAAAAAGGTCCTTGCAGGGATATTGTGCAGGATATAGAAAAAGTCTTGCTGAAGAAGAGTCAGCATGACTTCTGCAAAGGTAGGTCCTTCCTCACTGCCTTTTGAAATTTGTGTAGATAAAAATTAATCATGCATGTAGATAAAGCTAATAATGTAGATAGGCATCTCATCTTTGAGAAGTAGCCACAGCTATAAGATCTCATTGTTCTTAGCTAACCAAAGGATCCAACCCTTAGTGCTTGTAAGTGGCCACTAGAGGGTAGCCAAGTTACCTTAGAATCATAGAGTTGGAAGAGACCCCAGGGGCCATCCAGTCCAACCCCCTGCTATGCAGGAACACACATCAAAGCACTCCCAACAGATGGCCATCCGGCCTCTGCTTAAAAACCTCCAAAGAAGGAGACTCCACCACACTCTGAGGCAGCGTATTTCACTGCCAAACAGCCATGACAGTCAGGAAGTTCTTCCTGAGGTTCGAGTGGAATCTCCTTTCCTGCAGCTTGAATCCATTGATCCTTGTCCTAGTCTCTGGAGCAGTGGAAAACAAGCCAGCTCCCTTCTCGACATGACATCCCTTCAAATATTTAAACATGGCTATCATGTCCCCTCTTAACCTTCTCTTCTGCAGATTAAACATATCCAGCTCCCTAAGCTGGTCCGCATACATAGGGAATGGCTTCCAGATCCTTCACGATTTTGGTCGCCGTCCTCTGGACACATTCCAGCTTGTCGATATCCTTCTTGAATTGAGGCACCCAGAACTGGACTCAGTACTCTACTCTTAATTTTTTTAAAAATGCAAAACTGTGGGCCTTTCCACATTACACTCTTATAGTGCTATTATTCCACTTTCAACATCCTGTGGAATTCTGGGGTTTCTAGTTTCCTGAGGCCAAAGAGCTCTCTGGCTCTGAACTCTAAATGCCCCTCCCTAAACTGCAAACTCCAGGATTCCATAGGATGTTGAAAGTGGAATAATAGCACAATAACGGTGTAGTGCGGAAATGACCTATCTCTCTCTCTTTTGACTGTACAGAACAACAAAATCCAAAAATCCGAGATGCACAGTGATGCTGTTTTTATTAAGCTAACCAGAAGGCACAAAAATAATCATGTTATTTTTCATAGCTCCCTAGGTGTTTCAACAGGCAAAGATAGAAAAATAATCAGGAAGGGGGGAGAAGCAAACGCTGGTAGAGTCACAAATCTTCATCTTGAAATACTCAAGCAAGAAAGAGGATCTGTGCAGACACAAAAGCTCTGGTACCTCTCTTGCCCCCAACGGGCCATTAGACAACAGAAAACAAAAGCAGCAAGACAGAGCAATAAAATTCCCCTTCTCCATTTGCAGGCACAAAATGCCTCCTTTTGAGACCTGCACCATTTTCTTTTTTTTTTAAATCATTTTATTCAAAATTCTCATTATAAAAAACATACATATTCTATTGTCAGCTTCATTAGAAATATATCTGATCTTCCACATTGATCTAGATTCCATTTTCCAGATTTCTACGAACTTAAGGTACTGTACAACATTATTCTGTTAGTTTATCTGATAGTTCTTACATTTCATTCTTCATATTTCCACTTCATGATATATACCTGTCGCCCACTCGTAATATAACTTTAACCATGCATTACGTATGCCCAACTGTTGGAACCCAGCAATTACCCGTTACTATTTGTCATTCTTTCTATATCTCATCATCTGATTTTCCCTTTAATCTCTGGGAGACCATGTCCGCATTTTTATTTTCAATAAATGTAGCTCACTGTTGTTCTATTGTAGGTATTTGCTGAGTTTTCCATAACTTTGCATATTCAATACGAGCTGTTGTTATCATATACAGTAATATTCTCCAATGCTTCTTTATACCAGCACCCTCTGTTATGTCAATCATATTTAGCAAATACAATTCAGGTGTCTTAGCAAACTGACCTTTCACTAATGTACAAATCATATTATGTACTCCATTCCAATATTTCTTAGCTTTTGAGCATGTCCACCACATATGATATATCGTACCGACCTCCTTCTGACATTTCCAACACTGTCCAGTACATGTATTATAAATCCTTCTCAGTTTATCTGGTGTCATATACCATCTGTGAAATAGTTTGTAATAGTTCTCTCAAATTCTGGGCTACTGTAAATTTCTGCATTTTTTTCCAACTCTGCTCCCAAGACTCTAATTGAATTGAATGACCAATGTTTTGAGCCCATAAAATCATTGTTTCCGTTATTGTTTCTTCTTGTCTCTCCTGCTGTAGTATCTCTTGATGGATTTGAGCGAGAAGGTGAGGCGGATTTTCAAAAAGCCATTTAACTACTCCAACTTTCTCTTTTAGTTCAATTCCGTAAGTTTTTATGTTCATATGAAACCTTTCAGTTAATTGTCTGTAAGGGAACCAACTCAGTCTTATTCCCTCCTCTTCTAGTTTTTCCCTTGTTTTCATCTTAAAATTATTAGACGCTGATCTCTCAATTATATCATCATACCGCAACCATTTATCTGTATCAGTCCATCTACCAAAAAAAGCCTCTTGCGGTGAGACCCATGTGGGGAGCTGCCTCATGTTTTTGACTTTATAATCATCCCAGATTTTCAAAAGCGATTTTCTGATATAGTGATGTGAGAAATCTTTATCTAATCTTGCTTTATAGTAAAACATATAGGCATGCCACCCCATCCTCAAGTCTGCGCCTTCTAATGCCAGTGTTTTCATATCTTGAAGGTCTATCCAGTCTTTTAGCCACATAAAAGCCGCTGCTCCATAATATAATTGCAAGTCTGGTAGTCCCATTCCTCCTCTACTTTTTATATCTGTCATAATGTTCCATTTTATCCTAGGGTTCTTCCCCTGCCATATAAATTTAGTTAACTCTCCCTTCCATTGTAAGAAAGGTTTCATATTTGTTATTATAGGCAGGTTTTGGAACAGAAAGTTCATTTTTGGCAAAACATTCATCTTAACTGCTGCAATTCTCCCCATCAACGAGAGCCACGAAGAAGACCAATTTTGTAGATCTTTTGTTATTTCCTTCCATTTTTTCTCTTAATTATTTTGAAATAACTCATTATTTCTTTTAGCTGTCCAAATTCCTAGATATTTTACCTTTAGTCCTGTTTTAAATCCTGTTTTTTGTACTAGTTCCCTCTCTTCTCTTTCAGACATGTTTTTGGTTAAAAGAACTGTTTTATCCTTATTAATTTTAAAACCAGAGAATTGTCCATATTCTTGCATTGTAGAATTCAATTTTTCCATAGATTTGCATGGATCGTCCAAAAAGAGGACCAAGTCATCTGCGAAAGCTTTCAATTTATAATGATATTTCTTAATTTGAACTCCTGTTATTTCTTTGTCTTTTCTTATAGCATTGTTAAGTATTTCCATTGTCAAGATAAACAGCAAAGGTGACAAGGGGCATCCTTGTCTCGTCCCTCTATGGAGTTCTATCTTTTGTGTTCCTTCGCCATTGATAACCAGTCGAGCTTGTTGTTGTCTGTATATTTCTTCAATCCATGCAATAAATTTGTCTCCTGCCTGCATCTGTTTAACCACTGTCTTCATAAATGGCCAACTAATCATATCGAAAGCTTTCTCCGCATCAACAAAATCCATGGCCAATTTCCGTTCATTATGTTTTTCATAATATTCAATTATGTTTAGAACTGTTCTAATATTATTTCTCAAAGATCTTTTTGGTAGGAAGCCATTCTGATCTTCGTCAATTATCTCTGATAAGACTTTCTTGAGCCTCTCTGCTAATATTGTAGCGAAGATCTTATAGTCTGTATTCAAAAGTGAGATTGGTCTATAATTCTTAACATCTGTCAAGTCTCTTTCTTCCTTCGGAATCAAAACCACATTGGCTTCCCTCCAGGTCTCTGGTATTCCATCATTCATTATTTCATTTATAGTACTTTGCAGAGGCATTGAAATTTCATGTTCCAAAATCTTATAATATCTTGCAGTAAACCCATCAGGTCCAGGAGTTTTATCATTCTTCAAGTTCCTAATAGCCTCAGCAACTTCCATCATAGTAATGGGATTATTCAAAATTAATCTCTGGTCCTCATTAAATCTCATTCTGTTCATCTTCTTCAGATATTCTTCCATTTCTTGCTGATTCTTCTCTTTTGGGATCTTGCTCATCAGTTTCACATAGTATTTATGAAATACTTGTTTTAATCTCTCTTGTTTTGTAATTTTTTCTTCTCCTATTCTAATCTCAGTTATAACATTCCGAGCACTTCTTTTACGCAACATTCCGGCCAACAGTTTGGACGGTTTGTTAGCTTGTTCAAAAAAGTTATATTTCATTCTCCTTATCTGTTGCTCTATTTCTTCCGAGTTAAGTTGATTTAACTGAGCTTGCTGTATCTTCATCTGTAATCTAATCTGTTTATCTGACAGATTTTGTCTCAGCTGGCGTTCAATTTCTTTCATCTTTTCCAAAATTTGCTGTTCAGTATTTCTCTTTTCTTTCCTGATTTCCGTCATCCATCTGATAAAGTTACCAAGCATAACAGCTTTACTTGCATCCCAGATAGTTTTCATCGAAAGTTCCGTCGTTAAATTCTCATTAAAATAGTTAGTTATCTCTGTTTTTGCTTTTATTATATATTCCTCCTTATTCCAAATCACATCATTCAATCTCCATGTTCTTTCTCTGTCATTAATCTTTATCTTTAGTTGTGTTGGATTATGATCAGAACATGGATTAGGAAGTATACCCATATCTGTAATCTTCATCAGAAGTTGTTTAGATGCCAACATCATGTCTATCCTTGACATAGACCTCTGTCGATCCGAATAGAATGTATGTCCATCCAACTGTCCATTCTTGTATCTCCAAGTGTCATATAAATTTAAAGTGTCCATCATATTAAAGAAGCTCTTGGGTAGTCTGCCATTGTTTCGGGGAGATGACTTTTACATTGTCCTGTCAACCTGAGGATTAATTACGCCATTAAAATCCCCAAGAACAATCATGTTAGAGTTTCCAGTTTCATTAAGATATTTCAATATCTCTTCCTGTAGTGTAGGGAAAAATTCACCTTTGGCTCCATTTGGTGCATATATCCCAATGACTAATATTTTGTCTTGTTTCAGAGTAACTTCTACTCTTATGTAGCGACCATTTATGGCCTGAAATATTTGCTTTGTACCAAATTTTGAATTTACATATATCAAAACTCCCCTCTTCTTTTTATCAATTGTAGCTCCAAAGCAGCTACCTAATCTCGGATTCCTAACATATTTCAGGTCTTGAGTCCGAATTCGAGCTTCTTGTAGACATATTATATCAATATTCTGTTTATCTAAATGGTGAGATATTTGTCTTCTTTTGTATTCAGAGTTAAATCCCTTAATGTTCCAAGAGCAAATTTTCAAATCCATTTTGCTAATTATATTAATTTTTTATTAATGTCATTTATCTTATTTCAACAGTTCTTCATCTACCTCCCCTTCTTCTTGTTCCCCAGTTGCTTCCTCTTGTTCACCATCTTCTTCTTCTCCCTGTAATTGTCCTCTTTCTTCCTCTTGAAGCAACTGTTCTTGTTCTTTCTCTCCTTCAGAGGTATCCTTCTGTAAGTCCTTCTTCAGTCTCTCCATCATTTCTTTAGCTTTGTGTATTGAATTAATTCTGTATCTCTGCTGTCTATAAGTGAAAGACAAACCTTCAACCCTTTCCCACCGATAATTAATCTGGCATTTCATCAAAAGATTGGCCAATGGTTTATATTCTTGTCTTTTCTTTAGGATTTGATAAGGTATGTCTTTAAAAATTCTCACATCTTGATCTTCAATCTTCAAAAGTCCATCGTAGCTTCTCCGTAATATTTTGTCTCTAATCATAGTCCTCGTAAATGTTATAATAATGTCTCTTGGTAGTTTCCTCTCTCTCGCCACTCTAGAGGAAACTCTGAACATTCTATCGATGTATATCTCCATCTTTTCTTCTTCCATGTCTACAAATTCTGCCAAGGCCGGTAGCATTTTTTCATAAAGATTCTCTGATGAAGCCTCTGGAACACTTCGAAATCAAAGGCATCTTTCCCGATATCGTAACTCCTGCTGTGTGATTTGAAGTTCATCTTCCTGTTGTTTCCCCTTCACCTCATCCATCTCCTTTTCAACTTGTTTAACTTGTTGTTTTATCTCCTTAGTTTCAGTCTTTAAGTTTGTCACTTCCTTTGATATATTTTCCAATTTCTTCCCCAGTTTATCAATTTCTTGTTTCATATCAACCCGCATCTCTTTCCTTGTTTCTTTTATGTCACTTCTAATCTCTTCTTTCATACTTTTGAACTCTTCCATCATCTGTAACATAAAATCTTGCGATTTCTGGGGCATATCCACAGCTGTGCGTCTGACTGCCTGGGGTGCTGTAGTTGTGGCAGCTGCTGCCGCTCCTCTTCTTGTCCTTTGATCCATTTCTGATTTATCTTCTTCTTTCTCTTCTCAGTGTTGGAGTTGCTTTGCTAATTATTTAAATCACTGTCAGATATGTTTACCAATGTAATCAAAAAACACTTGCTATTTATATATTATCAGTTCATAGAATTCATGTTATTGTTTCAATTCAGTACATATATAAATCATTTAAGTCAATCCCATATATCCCCAAGTTCAGTTGATTGATTTATCTAAGCATTAAACCATCTACCCAGTCAACATTTCAACAATATAGAAATAAAATAAAAATAAAAGTGATTACTATATTTTGTTAGATATAAAAATTCCTTATATACTATATATAGAGAGAGTTAAAAGATAAACTTACATGTATATACAAATCCACTGATTAATTCTATGAGATTATATATATCTATAAAAAGCCTTATCATATACAACAACTTAAAAATGTTAATAATATACTTATTTCATTCATCAAATTCAACAGTAATATCATGTAATAAGCTCATTCAAAATCCTCAGCTAGCTGTGCCTAGGCCCAATTTCTCTGCTTCCCCCTCCCAGCCGATACCAAATCTTCTCTCTCCTTTGGAACTGTTCCCAGACCTTGACTGTGAGAACTTCTTCATCTTGCAATGCTAATATTAAGAGTCTGGATAGTCCTCTGTGTGGGGGCGAAGTCTCTCTATCTTCTGTCCTTCCAGCACAGCCACAGCAAAAAAGCTTGTAAGCAATTTTATTTCCACGGAAATGTCCCAGTAGCAAAGCAAATCCTCTAATTCCAGATATTAAATGTTTGGTTCATGAAACAGAAGAAAAAGAAGAGGAGAAGAAAAATAATCTCCACTCTGAAAAAGTCTCTTCTCGTCGCCAAACAATACTGTGCTCCACGGGTTGCCAAAAGCTGCATCTGTCCCATAAACACAATCCAAATTATAACAAGCTTCCAAAGATCAAATCCCTTCCATCCGTTTACAAACTGCAAGAGCTTGTCTTCTCTTCTCCAAAAAGTACTATAATCCTCTACATTGAAACCACGTCTCCAACACTCCCAAAGTATAATTATAAAGTCCCAAATCACCAGTCGAAAATTTAGAACAAGATCACAAAACTCAGTCCGTTTAAAAGTCAAAACCAGGAAGAAAAATTAGGACCAGTTTGTCTGTCCAATGTCAGTCTTGTCTTTACAAGCAAAAACAGAAGAGGCAAGGAAAACAAAGTAAAAAAAAACAAGGCTGAACTCCTATCTCGTCTCTAAACTCTCCACTTTTGCTCATCAATCAAATCTGATAGGGAAATCCAACACGTCTGTCAAATCTGTCAAATCTGTCAAATCCGTTGATGTCTGTCAAATCTGTCAAGTCTGTCAAATCTGTCAAACCCTCTGTCAAATCTGTCAAATCTGCCAATTCTATCAAAACGTCTGTCAAATCTGTCAAATTATTTCAGTCCCTCTTAATCAATCGTAGCCTTAAAAAACTATCCTCCACCTTTTTTTAGACACGATCAGCTAGAGGGCAAAAAAAAAAAAAAGTCCCCCAGCTTTGTTTACTCACGTTCAGCTGGGTCGCGTTATATGTCCATTCCTGTTCACTGCTGTAAGTACATTATTGTTGCTGTATTTATGAAATAGAAAACTAGATCAACTGCTTATTGTTGATATTAAATTGAGTCTTCTTCTTTAAAAGTCGGTGGCGGCGCTTGTGCCGCAGAAGTGGCGTCCCTGCTGAGTCCATCTTTGGCTCTTTGGCTCCCCTGAAGCCTCTCGTTGCCTCTTGACAGAGGGAGCTCGGCTTCAGTTCCGGGACCCCCTTCGAGCTCCTCCGCACACCCTTTACCGGGGGGGGGGTGTCGAGCCACTAATCAGTTGTTAAAAAAAGCGGCTGGAATCCAGCGGGAGATAGCACGGAGTTCGCGAATTCACTCCGTGCGACCGCTCGCGCGTGCCATGCGACCAGAAGTCCGAGACATGCACCATTTTCTGTCCTGTGTGACAGTCAAGAGAGTGCAGTGATTCCCTCAGGAATCCATAGATTCTCAGATCTGGAGAGAAATTCAGGGGTGGTTACAGGCAAAGCACATCTTATGAGAATACTTAGACCCTTTCCACATGTGGGGGGGAACGGGCGAAAATGCCGAAAAATGGAGCTTATCGGCAGCCGGGTAAGTCCGTCGCGATGCGGAGCAGCGTGAGCTCGCTGCTCCACAGTCCTCCGGCATCCCAAATGGCAGCTTCTGGTTGGTGGAGGCTCTCCACCAACCAAAGAAGCTCGCCAGCGAGAAACCCGTCCCCAGTAGATCTGCAGGCACGCATTTGCGCACGCCTGCAAATCCGCGTCGGAGCTGGGCGACGGAGCGGCGCGGGGCTGCATGCTCCATGCTTTTTAAAAACCTCGAAAAAGAGGTTTCTAAAAAACACCCAGCGCGGCTAGTTCCGGCCGCTCCTGAGTGGATTCTGGTGTGGAACTACAAAAAGTAGTCCACGCCAGTCCACTCTACGGTGTAGAAGACCTCCGTCAGAGGTCGCTCTGCACCGTTACAGAAGCCCGGTGCGGAAATGGCCTTAGGGTGGTTCAGCTAATCCAGTCAGACTTTTTCCCATTTCACCTACAAGGGTGATCCAGGCTGTTTCTGTCCTGTGTGAGGCTACCCGCCCCTTTCTTAGGCAAAGAACACTGAATTTCTCAAGAAGCCTCTGCACTGTTGCATCTGAAAGAATCTTTTAGGTGCTGTATAGGTAAAACTTGCCAAATGTAGTCCCAACGAAAAAGTTTTACCTTTGTTAGAGGGAGAAACCTCAAAGAGTTAAGTCCCAATCCTTTGGCTCTATCTTATTATTATTCCCCTGCTGCAGCTAAATTTGATATCCTCAAATCCAGAAAACATATTCTGTATGTAGCCATGTTGGCCGTACAGCAAAATATAACAAATTCCAAATCTCACACAGCTGTGATACTTTTATAGGGCCAACTATTATCCTGCTTGCTGAGGGTCCCTTGAGGGGATTCCCATCAAAATTATCACTTGTGGGGGAAATTAGCTATGAACACTGCTGTAGCAATGCAAAGAGGGAAGGGTAATTAAGGATCCTGAGCTCAGCTTTTATGGAGTTGGATCACAGAGAATCAGGCTAACTGTTCAAATTTAAGTATTTTATTGAAATAGATGTTAAAATCCATCTATCCATCTAAAATCCAGCTGCATTCACTCCCACAAGCATACAAGGCTACAGAAATTTAGAAAGAGGTGAAAATTAAGAAAGAGAGAGAAATAAAGGTTTGGGGGTAATACTGTACCAATCCAGAAGTCTTTGGCCGGGAAAAGACAAGCGAAAAGCCCAACTCAGCCTTAGGGACCAGGGCTGAGGGGAGCTTTTCACTGGCAGAGGCATTGTTTGCAATTCTGGAAGAACTCCAAAATGGAGGAGAAAAAGGGATTCTAGTTATAGGCTGAACACTTCCTGGGGACCAGATGGCTGCATTTTTATGAAGATGGATCTCAGCTTTATAGTTCAAAGAAAATACAACCAGGCATCCTTGTAGTTTCCTGCAAGATGACTTTCTCATCCGGGGATGCATGTCTCCAAAGTGTAACATTCCTGGCTGTTTGAAATGTTAATTTGATCCGAGACTTCTTGTCTCCTGTTGGCGCTATTGCTGAAAATCCATTCAAATGGTCTGTGAGAACCATTTCGAGATTCACCTAGGATGTATGACAGTCTCCCATGAAAGGCCCATGAAATGAGATATCGAGATAGATGTCTGAAACTTCGAGGAATTGAGGAAAAGTCGGGGGAGGATTTATATGAGAGATTGATACCTGAATTGGCGGCATATATGGATGTGACGGAAGAAGAAATAGACAGGGAAATTGATAGGATCTTTCGAATAAGCTCAAAAGTAGCGAAAGAGAAGAATTGGCCAAGAGACATCATCATTTGTTTTACAAGAATAAGGACGAAAGAGAAAATATTACAGAGAAATTATGAAGAAAGATTGATGGTGGAAGGAAAAGAAGCAAAAGTTTTTAAAGATGTCCCTTATCAAATATTAAGGAGAAGACAAGATTACAAAAATCTTACAACAATTCTACAGAGATATAACATTAGATACAAATGGGAGAGACCTGAAGGAGTCTCCTTCACCTTGAATTCCAGGAGGTACAGATGTATGACGCCTTCACAAGCAAGTGAAGCTATCGAAAAAGTAAAGGAAATATTTGAAAGTAAAAACGGACGTTCCAGAAAAAGAAAAGGAGAAAAAGAAAATGGGAAAGATAAAGATGAAGATAGGTCAGAACAAGAAAGAGGTGATGGAGAAATTGAAGGAGAGGAAGAAGAGCAGGAGGAAGATATAGAAGAAGAACAGCGAAGCTTAGAAACAGTAGAGAAAGCTATAGAAGAAGAAGAAGACTAAGAGATGAATGTAAAATGTATATCCTGGAACATAAAAGGGCTGAATTCTAATTACAAGTGCAGGCAAGTCTTTCACTATCTCGAAAAAGCAAAAGCAGATGTAATTTGTCTTCAAGAAACGAAGATCAGGGATCGAGATATAAAGTATTTGAAAAACCCCAAATTAGGGAAATGTTACGCTTCGGCCTTTTAGAAGAAAAAGAGAGGGGTGGTGATATACGTTAACCCGAAGTATCCATCAAAGGAAGTATTCAGAGACAATGAGGGACACTATTTAGGAGTGGAAGTTCAGTTTCTAAATACAACATTATTGCTACTTGGAATATACTTCCCATTAGACAATAAGAGTAAATTTTATGAGAAGATTGGAGAAGAATTGCAAAAATACATAAAAGAGAAGAACCAGGAACAAATCTTCATAATGGGAGATATGAATGGTGTTTTGGCGCCAGAACAAGATAGAACGATAAAGAAAAAGAAAAAAATGAAACAAGGGAAACTTCCAAAATCTTTCTTCAGAATAATGGAAGTCTTCTCACTAATAGAGGTATGGAGATACAAAAAAGGAGATGAAAAAGGATTTACATTCTATTCGGACAGACATCAAACAATGTCCAGAATAGATCTATGTTTAATCTCGAAATCATTACATAAAACAGTGAAAGATATTGAGATTATACCTAGAATATTCTCGGATATTCACAACCCTATTCAAGTTAAAATAAGTATCAAGAAACAAAGCAATTATTTTACATGGAGGATAAATGATTTGTTGTTAAGGAATGAAGAATACATTTAAAAAGCAAAACAAGAATTAAGAAACTATTTTAAAGAAAATGAAAAGGAGGGAATTGCAGCAAAGACTGTCTGGGATGCTGGGAAAGCTGTAATGAGGGGGCTGCTGATAAAATGGAATACAGAATGGAAGAAGAAAAGGACAGAGAAGATTACAAAATTGGAAACAGAGCTTAAACAGAAAGAAGAAGAATTAAGAAGAGACACAGTAAATAAAAAGCTGAGGAGGGAGATAAAAAGACTACAAGAAGAGATCCGTGAGGAGAATATGGTTGAAATGGAAAAGAAATTAAGAACAATACATTTAAGACATTTTGAGAGTGCAGACAAACCGGGAAGATGGTTAGCATATAGATTGAGGAAAAGACGAGAGAGAAATTTAATACTCAGAGCGAAGAAAGAAGACACGGTATTTACAGATTAAAAGAAAATCATGGAAATCTTTCGACAATATTATAAGACCCTATATAGCAAGGATAATAACAAGGATATGAAAGGAAAAATAAATAAATATTTACAGGAACAAGATATCCCAAAGTTGACGGAAGATCAAGAAAAGAAATTGAATGCAAACATAACAATGATGGAAATTACAGAGACGATAAAAAGAATAAAGATAGGCAAATCACCCGGACCGGATGGATTTTCGGCGTTATATTATAAAGAGCTACAAGAGGAACTCTCCATGCCAATGCAGAAAATGTCTAATGAGATTATAATAAATGGCAAACCAGAATAATGGAGAGAAGCAAATATAACCCTGATATTAAAGGAAGACAAAGATCTGGAGGGACCAAAAAATTACAGACCCATATCATTGCTGAATATCGATTGTAAAATATTTATGAATATAATAGCGGAAAGACTGAAGAAGATTGCACAAGTAATAATTCATTCAGATCAAAGCGGTTTCCTCCCAGGAAGACATATCAGAGATAATGTCCGCACAGTAATAAATATTTTAGAATACTATGAGAGACATAATGAGAAGGAAGGAGTGCTGGTCTTTGTTGATGCCGAAAAAGCGTTTGATAATTTGAATCAAGAATTTATGATAGAATTACTGGATAGAATGGGATGCGGACAGAAATTCATAATTTGGATGAAACAGATATATAAAGACAGTAAGGCACAACTAATTATTAATGGAGAAAAGACAGCACCAATTGAAATAAAAAAAGGAACACGTCAAGGATGTCCCTTATCACCTCTTCTATTTATAATAGTGGTGGAAGTACTTTTAAGAAAGATATGGGCGGAAGAAACAATAAAAGGGACGAAAATAAAAGGACAGGAATATAAGATGAAAGCCTACGCAGGTGATTTAGTGCTGTTTCTTGAAGAACCAAAAACAAGTATAAAGAAAATGATAGAAATAAGTAAAGAATTTGGGGATGTTGCAGGTTTCAAAATAAACAATGAAAAAAAGAAGATTTTGACTAAAAATATGACGAAAGAGGAAATAGAGGACCTGATTCAGAGGACAGGATTTAAAGAAGAAAAGAAGATTAGATATTTGGGAATAACTATAACTAAACAGAATAATGGACTATTTGAAAATAATTATGGTACAAAATGGAAAGAAGTCAAAAAGAATTTACAGATATGGACAAAACAGAAATTATCTCTACTAGGACGAATGGCGGCAGTAAAAATGATGATACTGCCAAAGATAAATTATTTGTACCAAAATCTACCAATAATTACCAATAATAAATGTTTTCAAGAATGGAAAAAAGACCTTACGGATTTTATCTGGAGTGGAAAAAAGCTTAGGATAAAATGGAAAACACTGATAGACAAGAAAGAGAAAGGAGGCTGCCGTGTACCAGATATGAGAATTTATTATTATGCTAATGGAATGACGTGGATAAAAGACTGGATTATGTTGAGCGAAGAAAGGATGTTGAATTTGGAAGGCTCAGATCTTTGGTTTGGCTGGCATGTATATTTGTGGTATAACAAGGCAAAGGTGGACAAACAATTTACAAATCATTACATAAGAAGATCCTTGTTAGAGATTTGGGAAATCTGGAAAAGAAAACTATATTTCAGAATACCATTATGGGTTTCACCTCATGAAGCTCTATATGGTAAATGGAAACAATCTTCAGATAGATGGATAACATACAGAGATCTAATGCTGAATATTGGAAAAGAAACACAACGTATAAAGACCAGAGAAGAACTAAATAATGAAGGTTGGAATTGTCAGTGGTTCTTGTATATCCAGCTTAAAGAAAGACAAAAAATGGATCAAAAATTAGAAGGACTGGAAAATACCACCCAACTAAATGAATTTGAAAAAATAATATTTGAGAGGAAAGACCATCTGACATCACATTTATATAAATTTATGCTAGAGAGAGAGCTGGAAACTGAAACTATTAAGGATACTATGACAACTTGGGCGCGGAATATCTGTCGGGAAATTAAGTTGGAACAATGGAAGAAAAGCTGGGAAGACACTCAGAAGTTCACTCTGGCACAGAACTTAAAAGAAAATTACATTAAAATGTTGTATAGATGGTATCTAGATCTGGAGAAATTGAGTAAGATCTACAAGATAAAAGAAAAGAAATGTTGGAAGTGTGGTAGTGAATACGGTACCTTTTACCATATGTGGTGGTAGTGTGAAAAAGCAAAAAAATACTGGAAGAAGATTGAGAAAACAATTGTGGAAATTTTGCAAATAATGATACCATTAACACCGGAGATCTTTTTATTGAACATGTTACATCAAGTGAATAAAGAATACCACAAACATAAAAATAAGATATTGTATATGATCACAGCAGCCAGAATAATATATGCTAAATATTGGAAAAGAAATATTATACCGGAAATGGAAGAATGACTAATGAAACTACAAGAGTATGTCTCTCTAGAAAGTTCATCACGAGCAATGAAAGGAGGAAGAAGGGGAGAAAAAGATAACGGAATGGTAGAAGTTAAGAGATATATAGAGAACAACTGGATAAGAATTTGCCAAGAAGGATAAATTGTGCAAGATTTGATAGAGAGGAAACAGAAAATGACATATATATGAAGAAATGTAATGTTAGAGGCCAGTCAGCAGTAACTTTAAGGCATAGAGGTAACAAATATAAGAAAGAGAAAAAAAAATAACCAAGTAAAAGAAAGTAGGAAGTGAAAGATGACAAATGAATTATAGATAAATGAAAGATTGTATAATTGAATATGAATTGAAGCGAATATGTAGATAAAAATGTGTGAATTTTAATTTAAAAAAAAAAAAGAAATACCATAGAAATTACCTTACCTTAGGAGTTAGATGCAGTTGAAATACACAGATCTGAGATTCTGTGTCACTAATTCCCCAAACTGTGTAATCCAGTACATGCAACTTTTCCCCATATTCCCCAATCCAATCTGTATTCAGAGTTATTAACATACAGACATTGGTTTCCTGAGGAAATACACTGTCCTCCTCTTCCTTGCTGCTAGACCTCATCTCCATAGCAACCAGCCTGAGGCCTAAGAGCTCTCTGGCTGGGAATTCTAAAGGCCCCTCCCTAAACTGCAAACCCCAGGATTCTATAGAATCTTCACAGGCAGCCAATCCTATGAGGTCTTCTCGCCTCACCCAGCTAATCATATGAAGTCTTCTCTGCCCGACACAAACTCACAAACTTTGACTTTTATATATTTGATTTGATTTGTAGTGTTAAGAGTACAAGTTCATCTTGTTTGTTTATAATGCTCCGTCTATTAGTATACAGACATCTAAGACCATGGGTCTGTTACCTCAAAAGATGGGTGACTCAGGGATCTACCGTAATGCCTCTGTGGAAAATGGGGAATTATTAGCTCAAAAAGGGAGGCCTGAGAGAGATGGAGTAACTTCCGAGATCATCTCACCTGCGTATACCAGTACTAATGCAGTGACACCAATTAGAAGTTAAAAGAATGTTTTACTGGGGGGAATCACAAGCACACACAAGATTGAAGCAGTCTCACAACCATACAAGAGTAACCAAAAGGAAGGTAGGAAAAAATGGATAACCAGGAGCTGAGATGAAGTGGGCGATATTTACCAATCATGAAGAGAAGAAAATCAAAGCACAATGGCTCAAGTTTGAGGCAGCACTGAGGAACAAGGATCTGGGGTACAACATGATGTTCAAGTTGTTACTTGGGTGGAGAAACTCTATCCCGGGGTCTACAATTTTAATATTAAAATATGATTCTGTGTACCAGAGAGATCACCAGATGGGTATGTAGGCAGGCATGGTCAAAAGACTGAAAACCAGGTCAGGCCAGTAAAATCACCAGTCACGTAGCCCTAGGAAACCTCAAGATGTATAAACCCACAATAAACAAAGGGTCCTCAGCCCTAAGACACTGACTTGAGGGGATTAGCGTGTCTGCCCCAAGTTGAGCAAATATTCTACCAGGCAAGGACCAGAAGTCACAACACAAAACACAGCCGAAGATCCTGAGACTTTGGCAACACCTTGCAATCCCATCACACAAAGGAAATTACCAGCGTGGAGCTTCATGCCCACTGCAACACCCATTGTTCTCCCCGGGAAAGGATTAGTCTTCCAGGTACTTTTTCCCCTACCAATAGTCCCAGTTTTCGAGCAGTTCTTTGGATCACCCCCGGTCATCCCAGCAGACCGTTGCTCCATCCGTTGAGTGATCCCCTCAGCTCTCTCTGCGTTGAGCCCCACTTGTCTGCTGTTTTTCCCAGACCAAGGACTTCAGGACAAAGGTGCAGTATCACCCCAGCTACACCCCTTCAATATTTCCCTATGCAGTTTCCTCTCTTTTGCTTCTTAATAGGTCTTGAGTGAGTGAGTGTGTGAGTGATTGTGTTGGTGAGTGAGGTTTTTATTCAATAAAATCATTTATTGGACATTTTTGTTTGGTTTTTGGCTTGGCCTGACCCCGTAAAAACTGGGTAAAAAGACCCTGCTAGGTTGTCCTGCCTCTTGCATTGCTATTGCTTGTGCTCTGGCTAGTTTCCATTCCCCATCCCGTGGAGCACATTGAAGTGTCTCCTCAGTGAATTTATGACCTGGTCATGTCTTTTACGTCCCTTCTGACTTAATTCTGCATGTATACAGCCAGTCCTCCTTGTCAGCATGGCTTTTCAGCCATAAACGTAGGGTTGTTATTTTGTGCCAATTAAATAATATCACAGATTGGGAGTGTATGTCATGGAAACAGATCATACTTCCAAGCTAGTTATTTAAGTTTTTTTCCTCGCAATGTTGGGTTCCTGTACTGTCTGCCCAGTTCTCTCTATAACTCTCTATAACATTTGGGCTATTACCTCCAGCACTTGATGAGCTCTGCCCTCAATACTATTGTCTCCCTTCCCCAATAACTCAGTGTGAAGACCTTCTGATAAGGTTTCTGTGACTCTTAGTAAAAATGTTTCTGCCAACTACTGTGAAATGCAACCCATCACTTGTCAGAATTCCCACTTCATAATACTGCAGACTATGGTCCAAGAAGCCTAACCATTCCTGACAGCACCATCTGCAAAGCCAATTGTTCAACTCCACTTGTCAGGGATTCCAGGCAGGGAACCCTGGGAAAATGATCAGCCCACTGCAAAGATGTTGCATCATGCCCCAGCTGTGGGTAATTGCAAGGTTGCATGAGAAACTGGGGACGTGTGCAGATGGTAGAGGGAGGTGTGCAAACCTCTACCTGATTGGTTGTAAAAATGTATATAAGAAAGCAATCCCCAGTATGTATTTGTCTGTTGACCAAACCGGTGTCTGGCGCAAGCCTTTGTCCATCTGTTCCATGTTTTGTACATAATGAAACCTTGCTGCAAGATAAAGTGCCTCCTGTTTGGAAGAAACTCCTCTGTGTGTGAGTATCCTTACTGAGGAACAAGGCTGCTGCTGTTGGCTCGCTGACCTCTGGCTTTTCCACTGCATTTCTGTGGGGCTGAAACTCCTATCATCCCCCAACAGTGCTTATGGGCACCTGTAGTTGTTTTCCCCCTGGATACTAGGACTGTTTTTGACTGTTTGCCTGGCTCTCCCGTGCTTCGGGAGTCTGTGTTTTGGCAGAGAGACAGTTAATTTTTAGTCCGGTGCTGTTCAAGGACACTTTGGAGGAGGAAGCTGGCCAGCTGCGTTCCTGTGTTTTGTTTTTACAAAGGCAGCAGAATGGTTGAAACAAGCTTTGTGCGTTTTGAAAGACTAAATGACACAAATTATCAAAGCTGGCGAATTTATGTGAAAACATCTCTGATAAAGGAGAACTTGTGGCACGTTTTGGAAAGCGAAGGTCAGCAGCCTGCCAGTGCGTCAGCTGCTGAGATCGCAGCGTATCGTGTTGCTGATGAAAAGGCCAAAGCAGTTGTTTTGCTAACTTTAAGTCCTTCCCAGTTGATTCACGCTGCTGCTGCAGACACAGCATATCAGCTCTGGGAGGCTTTGAAGCGTGTGCATCAATCTTCCTCGTGTTTGTCCAAAATGCTATGGACGAAAAGACTGTATAACACAAAGTTATGTCGCAGAAGCTGTGTAACAGAGCACCTCATGCTGATGAAACAGCTGTTTGAAGAGGTAGCCAATAGAGGAATAAATATCCCAGAAATGCAGAAAAGTTTTATTCTGCTGGGAAGCCTCACTAAGGAGTGGGACTTTTTGATGTACAGCCTGCAGGGTGTGCGCGAGGAAGAGCTGACTGTAGACCTGGTAGCCAGGAGGATCCTGGAGGAAGTCCAACGTAAGCAGTTCGATTCCAGACTGCAGTCGGAGGGGAGAAAAGCCAGCAGCCAAGAGGTGGAGGCATCTGACTTGGAAGAAGGAGTGTGCAGCTATGCCAGACGCTGCTACAGATGCAAGAGAGTCAGCCATCTCCAGAAGGACTGCAGAATGCCAGCGCCGAGCAGAGGGAAGAAGACAGCCCAGAAGCGGAGGGGCGTATCGTCACAGGCTGAAGGCCATGTGTTTGTGGCAAAAGAACAGTCTGAGAGTGGTGTGTGGTTGCTAGACAGTGGTGCAACTCACCACATGGTGAACAATTTAAAGCTGTTGAGTAATGCTACAAATGCAAATATAACAGCAATTTCCCTTGCAGATGGGGCACCAAGCAAGGTGCAGAAGATGGGTACTGCATATGTGCCATGCTTTGGTAAATCATTCAATAATGTGTTGTGTGTTACCAACTTGCAGAATTGTATTTTGAGTGTCTCCCAGCTGACCAGTGAGGGTCACAAAGTGGTGTTTGAAGGGGAGAAATGTACAATAACTGCAAATGGTGTGTTTTGTGCAAAAGGGGTGAAAAAGCAGGGGTTTGTACCACATGTTGCCCAAAGGAAAAGTGGCAAACGTTAATCCTATGTATAACAAACCTTTACATAAAAAGTGTGTACATTATCTCCACAGAGTTGATGGGACATGCCAGCTACAAAAGTTTGCAAGAGTTGGCAAAGATGTGCCCTGGGTTACAAGTCAGAAATTGCCCTAAGTTCCTGGATTACTCTGTATGCAAAAAGGTTAAGGTAAAGGCTTACCCCATTGCCAAGAAAAGCAAGTGTGTCACCCAACGGCCTTTTGAGGCTGTACATGCAGATTTGGCTGGGCCATTCAAGCCAACTGAAGGGCAAAACAGGTATATCCTGGTAATTGTAGACAGACATACCAGGTACTCCTATGTCTATCTACTGAAAGAGAAAAGTCAAGCAGCTGAAAAGTTCCAAGAGTGGGTGAATGCTGTTGAGAGGGAATTTCCTTACAAAGTAGCTAGTCTTGTGTCAGACAGAGGAGGAGAATTCCTGTCCAATAGCCTGCAAGCCTGGATGCATAAGAAAGGCATAAGGCATAAAACCACCAACCCCGCATCTCCCGGGGAGGATGGTCTTGCAGAAAGAAGAATTGGGCTGTTAAAACAAATGAAGGACTGTATGACGGAGGATGCCCAAGCCCCAGCAGGACTTTGGGGAGAAGCAATAGTGACAGCAAACTACCACATAAACAGGATGTGGAGTTCAAGTGTGAAGCAAACTCCATATTACCTATTGTATGGTAGAGCGCCAAACCTGCAGCATCTACGTGTTTAGGGTCAGTTTGCTAGTGTGTATTTTCCCCCAAGTTTCAGAAAGTCTGGAGAGGAGAAATCTAGATGGTTACGCTTTGTGGGATATGAAGGTAACAAATATAGATTTCTACACCATGCTGGAAAAATAGTGTATTCCAGGAGTGCAAACTTTGAAATCCATTCAGGATGGGATAGACTGCACTGTAACCAAGAGATTTTGATTCCCCTGGGTGAAAGTGTGAAAAGTGTTCCCGAAATTCCTGAAAATGGAGGGGCAGTAATGTCTGATGAAGAAAAGGACAGTGTCCAGGATACACTTGAAAGCTCTGAAAATGGAGGGGCGGTGATGGCTGATCAGGAAGTACCCAACTTGCTGAGTCAGGAAGTAAAGTTATGATTATCCCTAAAAGGTCAGGAGGAGGGTATTTTGTTGTCCCGTGTGACTGAAACAGAAAACTTACAGTGTAGAACTAAATACATTGGGGTATGATATCAAATCAAATGATCCAGGATGGGATTTTGTGCTTGCAGTATTGTCCATCTGTGGATTTACTCACAAAGGCACTTCCAATAGTAGGCCATGAGAAGTTGGCAGGTGAACTGGGCCTTGCCACCAGAGTGTAAGGTGGAAGATGAATTGTACCCTTGAATGTATGTACTGTATGTATCATATAATATGTAATGCGTGACATGTATGGATAGTGAAAATGTCCTACACAGTGACCTGACCATTTTGGAGGGGATTTTCAGGGATTCCAGGCAGGGAACCCTGGGAAAATGATCAGCCCACTGCAAAGATGTTGCATCATGCCCCAGCTGTGGGTAATTGCAAGGTTGCCTAAGAAACTGGGGACGTGTGCAGATGGTAGAGGGAGGTGTGCAAACCTCTACCTGATTGGTTGTAAAAATGTATATAAGAAAGCAATCCCCAGTATGTATTTGTCTGCTGCCCAAACCGGTGCCTGGCGCAAGCCTTTGTCCGTCTGTTCCATGTTTTGTACATAACGAAACCTTGCTGCAAGATAAAGTGCCTCCTGTTTGGAAGAAACTGCTCCGTGTGTGAGTATCCTTACTGGGGAACAAGGCTGCTGCTGTTGGCTAGCTGACCCCTGGCTTTTCCACTGCATTTCTGTGGGGCTGAAACTCCTATCATCCCCCAACACCACTGTCATAAAGAGAATAAACCAGTGTTATAGACTGATATGCTTCATCTCTGAAACACTTGCAAACCCTATATGGAAGATAACTGTTGCTTTCAATAATGAGATGTCTGCCTCAGAAAATCACCCACACCTCCATCAGCAGTATTTCCAATAACCATCATATCTAGCACTAGAAACAGGAATAAAATATATATTATCTGGTTGCTTTCTCCAAGGGCAGTGAAGAGCAAAAGGAAGCTGTGATGGTCAAAAGCAGACAGATAGTGCCATAACTTTCTCTAGAATAGTTGGATCTTCCTCTTCTTTCATACCCAAGACCCAATATTCAAAAGCTCTTAAACCCACTGGTTGTCTCCAATTGCCTTGGCTATGGCACTTTATGATTTGGAGGTAATGCTACAAGTGCAAATGGAGGCTCTTCTAGAAAGCTTTGGGTGGGACCACAGCCATGTATTCAGTTGGATAAGCTGGGTGGTGCAAAAAAAACACACAACCATGCTTATTTCGTATATAATGCTTCAGTTCTGCAATACTTCGGATTTAAATGTGTTCACACTGCTATAACCACACCTTATTAATAAGATTATATTAAAGATACTGTCAGTGAGCAAAAACTAATCATCACAGAGGATGGATACACTTTATCCACAGCCAGAGATCCAGCTCCTTTACTGACTCAGATTGCAAACTCATTAACATAAGGAAAGAAAATAGGTGAGGAGAGTGGAGGTTGGCAGTTTGCATGTCAGTGGAGCAGTGAACCGACTTGAAGTTTAATACAGGAGTTCTTCAAATAGGTTCAGGACCATGAAGAGGTCCTTTAAAGCTAGTCAAAACCCGGAACAGATTAACCACCCCACTGAAGAACTTCCTGACGATCAGAGCTGTTCAGCAGTGGAATCTGCTGCCTCAGAGTGTGGTGGAGTCTCCTTCTTGGAGGTTTCTAAGCAGAGGCTGGATGGCCATCTGTCTGGAGTGCTTTGATGTGGGTTCCTGCATGGCAGAATGGGTTTGGGCTGGATGGCCCCTGTGGTCTCTTCCAATTGTATGACTCTGTGGCCATTTCTGCACTAGACTGTTATAGGGCTATTATTCCACTTTCAACATCCTGTGGAATCCTGGAGTTTGCAGTTTCAGGAGAGGCGCCTGGCCCCTCCCTAAACTGCAAACCCCAGGATTCCATAGGATGTTGAAAGTGGAATAATAGCCCTATAACAGTCTAGTGTGGAAATGGCTTATGACTCTATGACACTGGAGCCAGCACTAGGCTGGGGAAATGAAGACAATGGAAAATACAAAGATCTTTACCTCGGGTCAAAAAGATGTCAAAGTAGGTGAGAAAGGCACTCTGCGACCAAAGAGCCAATGCTGAAGGGTTCTTTCTCCCTTGGCTGTATGCCAGACCACAAAGGATGATCCCAAAGGAGGGGGAGGTGCATGAGGAAAGAGGTAATATCTCTCATATTGAAGTCCCAAACTGTGCAGACCTATAATCATTAAAAATAGTGGTTGAAATCCTACATCAGAGGCATGACTCCAAGATTGTAGCTATGTTGTGTCTTTGATCTGACTCCTGAAATCCACCTGATAATCCAGCCAGCTGCTGCGAGTGATGGAATTGTGTGGTGCACGCAAGAGTGGCACCGCAGGATGACACTGACGTTGCAAAAGAGGGGGCAGTTTTGACACCCATACCCGCCCACTGCTGTTTCTCTGTTGCTGCCACTGCTGGTGTCCAGTGTCATAGCTTCACAGACCACTTGTGAGGGCTCCACAGACCACCAGGGGTCCATAGATCCTAGGTTAAATCACTTGCCTTCATGACTTGCAAAGGTAGTTCTATATACAATGCACTGTAGAAAGCCAGAGCTTGTAGGAGTTTTTTTTTTTAGATTATCACAGGCTGGGGCATTTTGTGGCCAGTAGCGGAGCTTGGAGTGTGGGGAGGGGGGGTTGGAAGGGGATGAGACTACAGTCCAGGGGTGTAGCCACAATGGGGGGGTGTGGCCATGGCATGCAGGGTGTGGCCATGAGCTGAGATGCCCCAAAAACATTGCCGCCAGGGGCAAACCTTCCCCATCACCCCCCCATCCCTATGCGACTGTTTGTGGCTATTGTCTGAGGATTCTAGGAACTGCAGTCTACAAAAGTGATGTTTCCAAGCTCTGCAGAATGCTTAAGTCTGGAACTATCGTTTTGTGAGGTTTATAGAATGAGTCACCAAACTACAAATTCTGGGATCTTTAGGATGCAGCCATGGCAATTAAAGTGGCATCAAATTACTGCAATCGTGTCATGTGAAACATACCCACGCTTAAGCTTAAGTAGATGCCTCTTCATTCATGTTTGGCTTTTAAATATAAAAGCCTACATTGCGTATGGCACACATTTGAATGAACAATATCTCTTGTCTTTTTAAAAAAAAATCAAATGAGCAATGAAGAATCAATGAAGCATGAAACTCATGAAGCTCAAAGGCAATGTAATTCCGGACTGTGGAAATGACTCAGTTGGTGTTGTATAAGCCTCGCAATGTGTCATCATCTACATATCTCATGAGCATTTTAGTAACTCCCTTCCTAGCTTGATCCTCCCCCCAAACCATTCCCTAAGTTGCTGTATAAACTGATTTATCTCAATGTGTGAACCTCTGTTTCAATCATTCAGTTCACCACTTGGCAGAAAACATACAGTGCCCTGTACACAAGGAAGATATTCACCTTACAAAAGGATCTGTTGAAGAAAGAGGCTGCCTTTCCAGCCTTGAAAAGCACAGAGTAGGAAACGTTTAGTTTCAGCCTAAGAATTCAGCTCTAAACCTGTTTACATAAACAGATGAACTCTGCATTACAAAAACCTTTGGCATTTGTATATTCACATGTTCTTTTATATTATATTCCTGTGACACAGAACGTAACCGAGAGTCAACGCTGCGTGCTTTCACATTTACAAAAAGATTTAATAGTCCAAGGTGAGAAAGAGAAATTTTCATCATCGATCATTCAACAGTCAGAAGATCTTACTCCTTTAGCTGCACATGACCATGTATTTTGTGGACGTCAACTTTGTGATTTATCTATTTACTTATTTATTTGAAATATGAGCTGGCATCCTGTTGAGCAGTTATTAAAGTGTAGGCTAGACTTCTACATATGCAATGCCTTAGTCTTCATATTTATGAATGTGGCACTGCTGCCATGATTACAAAACCCCCTCCCAACCTGCCTTCACAGTAAGCAGCTGCACTGAGTGATGGAGGTGTTTTGCTAGCAGCTGGGCTGCAACAGGACAATGTTTGCAGCCCCCTCCTGCTAGCAGTCTATGATGCAACAATCAGAAGTAAATCCCCTGTGGCACAGAGGCAGAACGGTTGTTGCAGCTCCTTGTTGCATCACAGATCACTGGGGGAAGGGGGCTGGAAATGTCATCTGGCTGTGTCCTGACTGTCAACAGAACAGGCCGCAATTGCTTGGTGCAGTTCCTGGTTCTCAAGGGAGGTTTGGGGGTAGCCAGCTAAGAGGCAATACATAGTCACACATTTGTAATTATGTCTGTGATGCAGGATCTCAGTCATGGTCAACTTGTACCAGTGTACATGCCAAAGCCTTGTTCATTTTTCTGTGTCTTTTCTTTGTATCCTACATTTAAAAACCTGAAATCCTAACTGCATTCTTATGCTATCTTTCTCTCTACCTAGAGCTGTGAGAATTCACTTCTGAACACATATGCACAAAAAGCAGAAAATGGAAAACTTATATTTGTCAGGTGTTCATATAGCAGGGGTTGTGTTACCTAGTTTAGAGGTTCTCCTAGTTTTGTAGGTGAGGAAGAAATATCATACTTCTGGAAAAGGTGCACAGTTTCAAGCATGGAGGGCCAATGTGTTACCCCAAAAGATGGGTTACTGAGGGGGCCCATCCACAATGCCAATGCCTCTGTGAAAGGTTGGGGAGTTATTAGCAAAAAGGGAAGCCTGTGAGAATGGGGTAACCTAGCAGAATCTTTCTACCTGTATATGCAGGGACAACAGTTGGAGATTTAAAAGTATATTTTATTGGGATATATCACAGTCATACACAAGATTCAAACAGTCTCACAACCACACAAGGCTGACTGAAGGAAAGGAAGGAAAAAATAGCAAGAACTTTAGGGCAAAGTGGGTGATATTTACCTATCCTGAAGAAAAGAGATGAAGTAACATGGCTCAGGCTAGAGATCCAAGGGTAGTACAAGAACAGGAATCAGAGTGACAAGAGTGTCGAGCTGTATCCAGAGTACTACTGCACTACAAGCTGTCTGGCTCACAGCTAGGGTTTAAAAACTCTTTTTCTGCCCTGAACGGGAATGTCTTAATGGCTCTCCATCAAAATAGACAATGGGGTCCGGAACAGGCTAATGATCTTAGATTAGATGATAAAGAACTGTGGGCCATGCCCTATGGGGAATGGGGAGCTGGGGATGGTTAGTCTGCAGAAGAGAAGGTTAAGAGGGGTCATGATAACCATGTTTAAATATTTGAAGGGATCTCATGTCGAGAAGGGAGCGGGTTTGTTTTCTGCTGGTCCAGAGACTAGAACAGGGAGAAATGGATTCAAGCTGCAGGAAAGGAGATTCCACCTGAACCTCAGGAAGAACTTCCTGATGGTCAGAGCTGTCCAGCAGTGGAATATGCTGCCTCAGAGTGTGGTAGAGTCTCCTTCTTTGGAGGTTCTTAAGCAAAGGCTGGATGGCCATGTGATGGGTGTTCCTGCATAGTAGGGGGTTGGATAGGATGGCCCCTGGGATCTCTTCCAACTCAATGATTCTATGATTCTATGATGAGAATCGTGATAGCTCCTTAATGGCTGGGCAGGTGAGGAAACAAAGGCAGATTTTGGCAGGAAGAGGGAATGGGTCTATGACAATCAATCACTCTATTAAGACAGTTTCAGATGCCATTGTTTCTGAAGGTTGAGTCACTAAAGGGATCATTGTAAGCTAATTAACACCAGAGCAGCCTGACTATTCCCTTTACTATGACTTGGCCATGCCCTGAGGTCCTATCTGACCTAGTTTTCCACATGTTCAGACAGTCCTCTTGGTCAGCACGTACAACTTTTAATTGTATTTGAATTTATGTTGCACTCTGCCTCAGGTGGTGGGGAAAGGTGAGTAAGAAATAAAAATAGTAGTAGTAATAGTAGTAGTAGTAGTAGTAGAATTTTATGCCAGTTTACTAACATTCATTACTGATCATACCATGGAGTGGGGGTGTATGGCATGGTAACAAAAGAAAGGAGCAGACTACAATAAATTAAGTCATGAATTAAGTTAAAAATGTTAGTTAGAAATGTATTAAATTTTATTTTTAATTTAATTCAATTGATTTCAAAAATACTTGATTGATAGGCTTAAGTTGAAATTTTCAGCACTAATTCAGTGAGTTCACACTAAAGAATCAATGATTTTTACATTTCCCAGATTTTTTTACACCCAAAGCCTAGTTCTTCTGGATTTGTTTTAAAACACAGAGTTGGGGCGCTGTTTGTTTTTCCTTCCATTAATTTCTTACATTGGTGAATTGGAGTGTTAGCTCACAAGAGTCAAAAAGCTTACTCAAGAGTTGTTTTAGTGGGATGAACTGTGTTAAGGGGTTTGAAGTTAGCAGCCTAACTAACTAAACTTGCTCAACCATGGAAACCCACAGGCTGATTTTGAGTAGGTCACATTC
This sequence comes from Cyclura pinguis, assembly GCA_030412105.1. NCBI lineage: Eukaryota > Metazoa > Chordata > Lepidosauria > Squamata > Iguanidae > Cyclura > Cyclura pinguis. Next base: position 8,081,997 of record CM059601.1, read on the forward strand.
TCTCTGCTGCATGGTTCCAACCTCCTGTGAATAGATCTTGGCAACAAAATCCTAGGAGAGGAATTGGCCTAAAGGCAAAGGTGGTGTAGTTTGGTGGTCTGAGTGCTGGACCAGGAAGTCTGGAAGACCAGGGTTCAAATTCCCACTTCAGTCAAGGAAACCCAGTGGGTGACCCTGGGCAAGTCACACTCTCGTTACCCTGATTTCTGGGGTCCCTTGGGGGTCCCTCAATGTATTCCACATGATGGGGAATTGAAACTAGCCAGAGCACAAGCAATAGCAATGCGAGAGGCAGGGTAACCTAGCGGGGTCTTTTTACCCAGTTTTTACAGAGTCAGGCCAAGCCAAAAACCAAACGAAGATGTCCAATAAATGATTTTATTGGATGAAAGTCTCACGCACCAATGCAATCACTCACACACTCACTCAAGACCTATTAAGAAGCAAAAGAGAGGAAACTGGATAGGGGAATATTGAAGGGGTTGTAGCTGGGGTAATACTGCACCTTTTCCTGAAGTCCTTGGTCTGGGAAAAACAGCGGAGAAGTGGAGCTCAACACAGAGAGGGCTGAAGGGATTACTCAATGGACAGAGAAACAGTCAGCTGGGATGTCCAGGAGCGATCCAAAGAACCACTCAAAAACTGGGACTGTTTGTAGGGGGAAAAGTACCTGGAGGGCTAATCCTTTCCCAGGAAGAACAACGAGTATTGCAACGAGAAAGAAGTTCCACAATGGTAACTTCCTTTACTTGATGAGATTACAAGGTGTTGCCAAAGTCTCAGGATCTTTGACTGCATTGGGTTGTGGTGTGACTTTCTGTAAATGGTCCTTACCTGATAGGATTTTATTGCTATCGGTCCTCAACTTGGGGCAAACACGCTAATCCCCTCAAGTTGGCATCTCGGGGCTGAGGACCCTTTGTTTATTGTGGGTTTACACATCTTGAGGTCTCCTGGGGCTACGCAACTGGGGATTTTATTGGCCTGACATGGTTTTCAATTGTTCGACCGTTGCTGCCTACGTGCCCACCCGGGAGACCGCTCAGGCACATTGAATCATATTTTAATATCAAAATTGTAGACCCCGGGACAGGGTTTACCAGTGGGGTAGCACTCTCTCAGCCTCAGAGGAAGGCGATGAAAAACCTCCTCTGCACAAATCTCAGCAAGAAAACCCCAATACAGGGTAGCCTTACAGTCATGATAGGTCAGAAACATCTGGAACAGTGGGGGGGGCAATGAAGATGATCCTGCCTGGGTGGCAATTTCTTGGGGGCGCGGCTATCACCTCCGCCGCCTCCTCCTCACCAAGACAGCACTGCTGGAAGCTCTGCAGCTGGGGAATGACTCACAACAGGAGGAGTTTCTTGCCCTGCCCCTCAAGGGGATGGAGTGGTGGCCTGGACGCAACCCCAACAACTCACCTTCCTCGCCTCCTTCCATCCCACCGCCTAGGTGCACCCAGGTTCTTCCGGATCCACTGTGGAGCAGTGGGGTGGGGTGACTTGATCCCCACCGCTTCCCATTGGCCCCATGCTCTGTCACTCCAAGCACTTCCTTCCCAGGGGAAAGCGGGGGGTGGGGAGAGAGAGAGGGAGAAAAAAGTTTTCTTAGGAAAAGCGCAGCGGAAGCAACTCTACTGCATTGGATGGGGGGCAGGCGCCCTGCTGAGGCTCCTCTCCATCGAGGTGGGGCGCTCCCTTTTTGAGGGTGGGGGGCCAGAGAGGGGTCCCTGGCTTGTGGGGCCCATCATGATAGCCTCGCCTCATCCTCTCCTCCTTCAACCACAGCAGCGGAAGCAGCAGCAGCGTCCGATCCCATGCCGCCTTGTGCCGTGCCTGCCTTCCTCTCCACTCCATCCTCATCGTCCCCCAACCACACTGGCGGGTCTTCCACATCCAGATCGGGCTGACCCGCGAATTGGTCTCGCTGCCCGCATCCTCCAAGCTCACTCACATCGAGCAGCTGGATCACAAGGTAGGATGAGGCTCAAGGAAGAGCCTCCCTCGCCCTCAACTGATCGCACTTAACAATAATAAAAATGGACAAAGACACCTCACATCTGGCCGTGGGGAAGGAGAAGTCCTGTCCGGATTGGAGATGCCTGCGCGCACACGCCTTTTAGCACTCGGAGTAAGAACTCCAGACTACTGCAAAGTTGGTTGGCGGGGCACCTTCCCATTGAGAGACTGAGCCCTCCTTCGGGTTTTCACTCCCTCACCGTGTACCTGGAGGAAGTGAAGAAAGCAGATGTTTGTTCCGTGTTGGTTTTCACCCAGGACCGGGAGAGCATGAGCAAGCTCCATCCTTGAGATCCCCCAAATTCCCACCCCAAATATATTTTTTCGAAGCATGGCAAAACCTTAATTCGGAGTGAATCCTCCAAAACAAAACTGGCAGGCTTGTTAGGGTGATGGACAGTTTCCCCTGGTTTTGCTGCAAAGCTGACCTTTAATCTGTTCTCATTGCAAAGTGTGGATTTGGTAGACTCTTTGGGGCAAGGACCTTGCATATGTGTGTGTATGTTTGTTTGAATTCTACAACCACTTTCACTGATACACAGTGAATTTAGTATAAGGGCTGAGCATCCTGTTTTTAAATAGAATGGAAGTACCTCCTCTCAGGCAGGTTGGCATTTTAATAGTTTTAATGGGTTGCAGGGGACAGCATTGTACATTTTGTGGGGATAGGTGAATGTGCAATCTGCAACATCTAAACCTTCCTGCATACAGTGGCTGAGTTCTCTTCTGCAAAGCTTTACCCAGCTCTTCATTCAAAGTAACATTATTGTCACACCTCCCCAAACATGTGGGTTTAGCTCTTTGTTAAGAGCAGAAGAACAGATACCTGTGCAAAGATTTGGCAGCCCTTAAGGAGAAGACCTGAGAAGGACTGAGCCAAAGTTGCATAGGGTAAAATTTACTTTTCAACAGGATCCTGTGCATCTTTGGATCAGTCATTCTAAGTTGGTTTGTCCTATCTCACAGGATTGTTGAGGAGACAGCATGGGAAGAAAGGGTGTGTCTGGTGCCCTGGGCTCTATTAAAGGAAGGTTAAGGAGAAAAAAAATAGATAAATACTGTAGCAGGGAAGGGCAGATTTTTTAAAAAAGATGAAGGGTTGAAGTTTCTTTTGTTTTTGATTTTCCTCTCTAGACCAGGAAGCTTTAGCTATGCGTTAGAAACAGCAAAGGAGCCAACATGGTGTAGTGGTTTTGTGACCTTCTATGCCCTTAAGAAGGACAGCTTTTTCTGAGAAACAGGCAAATGACCAGACGCTTCTTGATTCAAAGGCGGAAGGCCAGATTTATTGAGTACAAAGTATAAAAATATAAAAATCTGCTGCAGCAGGGTGCCGGAGGTTCGGAACAAAGGCCGGGGGCTTGGCAAGACCCTTTTATCCAGGTAAACAGCATACACGCCCACTGTGCCGTTTTTCCACCGATCTCAGACCACCTGCCCCATATTAGGAAATGTCCAGAAACTTCCATCCATATAAGGAAATGTCCAGAGGGGCAGGTAATGTGAAGTTTCTTCCAATCACAAACTACCTTCCATATAAGGCAATGTCCAGCGAGATACTTCAGGTGAGGTAGAGTCATGAGTCAGCAGACGAGAGGAGCTAGAACTCCTGTGTATGTGACTACCTTACCACCTTGTAATGGAGGTTGTCCTTCCCTCACTCACAGTTTGAGCATTAGATTATGACTCTGGAGGCCGTGGTTCAAATCCCCGCTCTGCCGTTGGTTGATCTTAGGCAAGTCACACTCTCTCAGCTCCAGAGGAAAGCAAGGGCAAACCCCTCTGAACAAACTTTGCCAAGAAAACCCAGTGAAAAGGGTCACCATAAGTCATCTTAAGTCAGAAATGACTTGAAGGCACACAACTACAAGAGAAGACAAAGGGCCAAAGCTTGTAAAAATGGTGTGGGAGGGGTTTAGATCCCAAAATCAAAATTCCCCATTGGCTATGCTGGTTGCGGGATGCTGGGTGTAGTAGTCCCCAAAATCTTTTTTCAGAGCTCCAGATTAGAAACAGGGAAAGTTAGGGAAAGCAGCAAACTAGAGAACATGGTAGGACTTGAATGTGGGGGCATCTCCAGACTGAGGGGTCTCAGTCAAAGGCCACATCTGCACTACACTGTTATAGTGCCATTATTCCACTTTCAGCATCCTATGGAATGCTGGGGTTTGCAGTTGAGGGAGGAGCCTTTAGAATTCTCAGCCAGAGAGCTCTTTGGCCTCAGTAAATGACAAGCCCCAGAATTCCACAGGAGGTTGAAAGTGGAATAATAGCACTGTGGAAATAGCCAAAGTGCAGAGTGCTCAAAGTGAACCAAAGAATTTTGGCACAGGAGGCAGAAAACAAGCAGCTGTTTCCATTCTTGGCAGTGAAAATATAGTACATGTAATAACAGATCAAATCACTAACAATTTGCTGCCTTCCTATACCATTTAGAACTTGTAGCATAGGGTGCTGTTTTCGACTCCACTTTATGCAGCAAAATCTCGTCTCAGCCAGGATTGCCATCTTAAGCCATTTCCGCACTAGATTGTTATAGCGCTATTATTCCACTTGCAACATCCTGGCTGGCCCCTCCCGAAACTGCAAACCCCAGGATTCCATAGGATGTTACAAGTGGAATAATAGCGCTATAACAATCTAGTGCAGAAACGGTCTTAGTTTCAGTGCCCTTCTCTTCAGCTGTTTCTTTCCTTGCTCTGCTCCCCCACCCCCCTCCTTTCTTTGCCTAGCTGAAAAAAGTGTGCCAGTGACCTTGGGAATGTCACACACTCTCAGCCCCAGGGTCACCTTAGGGTTCTCATAAGTCGGAAGGGACTTGAAGGCACACCACCATCACCACCACCATGATGGCAAACCTGTTCCTCCTGATTTAGACACTAGTGACTGGTCAAGTTTTCCCACCGTGCAGGAATACACCATCAAATAGATAGATGGCCATCAAGCCTCTTTTTTAAAATCTCCAAAGAAGGAGACTCCACTACACTTGCGGGCAGATTATTCCACTGTTGAATTGCTCTTACCATCAGTAAGTTCTTCCTAATAGTTGGGTGGAATCTTTTTTCCAGTAGCTGGAAGCCATTGCTCTGTGTTCTAGTCTCTGAAGCAGCAGAAAACAGGCTTGCTCTATCTTCCATATGACATCCCTTCCGATATTTAAACATGACTACCATGTCACCTCTTAGACTTGACCAAGGCCAGGTTTTCAAGGCTGAGCAGGAATTCCAGCCAGAGTCTTCAGGGTTGTAGTCCAATGCTCAAACCCCTACACCATGGTGGCTCTCAGACTTCCTTTGGTCAGGATTATATAAAGCTTGTGTTCAACAACATGAGTTCAGATCTGCTAAGAAGCCAACAGAATAATGTTACTGCCGTTTCTAGCCCGAGCTTGTGGGATATCAGATATCATTTGATATCAATAATTTGGCCTTCTTTACCCATTCCTCTCCACGTGCTTGCAAGGCCCCCAGACAAGCACGCACACAGGCACGGCCGAAAATAGCCGAACCATTCCAATCCCAATCCAGGCAGGCCAGAAATAACCAGACTGCTGCTTCAGGAGACCTCAAGGCAAGTACCACATTATGTATGCACGCTACTTACAAAAGATCCCCTGCCCCGAAGAGGCAGCTTGATGAGCGGACTATACAACTCTCAAGCACTCTGCGTTTGCATACTGGCTACTCTATTGATAATTCTGTCTTAACTCAATCATATAAATCATTGACCTTTTGGAGGCTTTGTCTCCAGCCCGAAACTCATTGTTATCCCCAAGAACAGACTAGCCGGCGGTCACATTTTCCCCTATAAGAACCCCTGACTTTGAGCGCTTCCTCGGATCACTCTTGGCTTCCATCCTGCCTTGCTGTCGCTTTGTCCAGCGAGCCTTCCCCTCAGCTCCTCGTGCTGAGAATCCTCATTTCCATGGACTTCATCTTCGGACTACCCGGGCTTCAGGACAGGTGTAGTATTTCCCATACCAAACCTCCTCTCAAAATCCCTCTATCCAACTCCTATCTTTTTGTTTCTATAGTTCTTCGTGTGAGTGTGTTGCATACACGTGTTTGACTGTATCTCAATAAAACAATTATTAGTATTAACTTCTGCTTGATCATTGACTAGGCCTGACCCCTTAGACATAGGGTTCAAGATCTCGCTACGTTACCCTGTCTCTCGCATTGCCAACTAGTGCTCTTTGCTAATTCCCTCCCCATTGTTTGAGCACATTAAGGTGTCCTTCCCAGGACCCACAGAAATCAGAGTAACAATAACCTAGGGAAGTTACTATCTCTCAGCTTGATCAGCCTCATAAGTTTGTTGTTGCAGAGGTGAGGGTGATGACCATGAATGCCACACTGAGGCCATTTCCAGCCCCTCCCTAAACTGCAAACCCCAGGATTTCACAGGAGGTTGAAAGCAGAATGAGAGCGCTATAACAGTCTAGTGCAGAAATGGCCTGAGTGTTTATGGTGTATAAAAGAAGGAACATATGGCATATGAAATCAAACTCTGAGGACATAGAGAAGTTTGCAGCAATGAGGGCAAGAAAAATAACATTGTAATTTGTTTGTACATGGAAAAAATAAAATATTTCAAATAATGAAGTTTTTTTTTAAATCATTTTATTCAAAATTCTCATTATAAAAAACATACATATTCCATTGTCAGCTTCATTAGAAATATATCTGATCTTCCACATTGATCTAGATTCCATTTTCCAGATTTCTACAAACTTAACGTACTATACAACATTATACTGCTAATTTATCTGATAGTTCTTACATTTCATTCGTCATATTTCCACTTCATGATATATACTTGTCGCCCACTCGTAATATAACTTTAACCATGCATTACGTATGCCCAACTGTTGGAACCCAGCAATTACCCGCAACAATTTGCCATTCTTTCTGTATCTCATCATCTGATTTCCCCTTTAATCTCTGGGAGACCATATCCGCATTTTTATTTTCAATAAATGTAGCTCACTGTTGTTCTATTGTAGGTATTTGCTGAGTTTTCCATAACTTTGCATATTCAATACGAGCTGTTGTTATCATATACAGTAATATTCTCCAATGCTTCTTTATACCAGCACCCTCTGTTATGTCAATCAAATTTAGCAAATACAATTCAGGTGTCTTAGCAAACTGACCTTTCACTAATGTACAAATCACATTATGTACTCCATTCCAATATTTCTTAGCTTTTGAACATGTCCACCACATATGATATATCGTACCGACCTCCTTCTGACATTTCCAACACTGTCCAGTACATGTATTATAAATCCTTCTCAGTTTATCTGGTGTCATATACCATCTGTGAAATAGTTTGTAATAGTTCTCTCTCAAATTCTGGGCTACTGTAAATTTCTGCGTTTTTTTCTAACTCTGCTCCCAAGACTCTAACTGAATTGAATGACCAGTATTTTGAGCCCATAAAATCATTGTTTCCTTTATTGTTTCTTCTTGTCTCTCCTGCTGTAATATCTCTTGATGGATTTGAGCGAGAAGGTGAGGCGGATTTTCAAAAAGCCATTTAACTACTCCAACTTTCTCTTTTAGTTCAATTCCGTAAGTTTTTATGTCCATATGAAACCTTTCAGTTAATTGTCTGTAAGGGAACCAACTCAGTCTTATTCCCTCCTGTTCTAGTTTTTCCCTTGTTTTCATCATGAAGTTTTGATTTGTTTTTCTCCAGACTCATAATTGTGTTTGATAAAGAAGTGGAAAAGAAGAGGTGGAATTGGAATGATATACTTGCAGGGGTGGGGGGTAGGGGTAAGAAGGTAGAGGGTGCAACTTTCGTGCTTTCCCTAGACACTGGTTATGCTAGATACACCACTGCCTTGGCATACTTGCCCTGTGAAGTTATCAAATGGTGCAGTGAAGAAATGAGCTGGCATGAGAACAAAGGCCCTTTTCAACTTCGAGGAGAGGAGTTTTTCTAAATTAAAATTGATTAAGAATTACCTAAGAACTACAATGAGTACCTTGTGTTTAAGAAATCCTGTCATACTGTCTATAGAACAGCACCTGAGTGATGAAACAGACTTTGACAATGTCATTGACAATTTTGCTAACAGAAGAGCATGAAAAATAACATTTTAGAATGTTGGAATTAAAGTTTTACTTCAAAAATAAACATACTGTTTTAATTTATTTCTCTATACACTGTTTTGACTTTTTGTAGTATTTTTGATGTGTATTGAGAGGGGTGGCAAACTCAGGGACTGCCTCTGGGCAGCAAAAACTCTAGCTATGGCACTGGTCTGGAAGGCACACAACCCACACATGTGTGCCCATTAAAACATTCTTCTGTGACTTCCGGCTGCATGGCGGACATGAGAGGGTGTCTGGAGTAGCGCTGCGCAGCTCCAAACTCCCACCTGAAGGTACCCAGCTGGATCGAGACCATCTAACTCCAGCTAGCTATCCCCTCGGTAAGGGGGATGCAGAAGAAGTCTGCAGGGGATCCATAATTTGTCACCGAGCCTTCTTCAAAAGGAGAAAGCGTGGGAGTGTGTAGGATCGAAGGACCACAACGGGACCTCCAGCATCGCCGTGATAGCAGCACAAGCACCGCCGTCGACTTTTAAATTAAGAATTCAATAAGAGACAACAAGAAAAGCCCGATCTGGATTACAAACACATAAGATCATAAGAGTAACGTACCTGCTTCAAAGATAGCAAGCAGCTTGAAAAGACCCCGAGGACTATAAGCTGGAGAATAATGGTGGATTTCTTAAAGAGACAGTCAAGTTGGTGAGTGTACTGGCTTCAATTTCCTTTTCTTTGGAGGATAATATTACAGATTAAATTTGAGGTTTTGTTATGGACATTGGAATCTGGGCAGGACTTTGTTTTTAAAAACAAGAAGTTGAAGAAGGTATCTCTCCTTTTTTTCTTTATAAAGAGACTGATTTGTGGAGCTGACAAACTTTTAAATTTGTGTATGGAGACGTAAAAATGGAATGATTGCAGCTGTTTTATTCCTGCTCTTTTTTAAATATTTCATTCGGACTGAAGGATTGCTTTTTGTGTTTTCGTGTTTTTAAAATTGATATTTGAGGCTAATTTGGGGGATTTAAAGCGGATTGGAATCAACGCTTAGTCTTTTGCTGTAGTTGCGACTGGATATGACTGTTTAAAACTGGCACCGGGAACTGACTAAAAATTGACAGAAATGGAAATGAACTCAAGACTTTTAGTGACTGAGTGACTTTTTTTTTCATTGTGTATCGGACTCTATTTCTTCAATTGTTTACTGGATTATCTTATTGACTATTTCATGGTTTAACAGATAGAAGAACCTATATAGACTTTGGATTACGATTTGGACTACAGTTTGTTTTTTAAGGAGTCTTTTATGAACTGATAGAACTTTGAACTGGTTATTTTACTATTGGATTTTTTATCCCACTTGATTCTTCTATTTCTAAATGGATTTTAATGGACTTTGACGAGTTTGAAAACAGACAATAGCGGGGAAAATTGGCTGCAGAATCAGACTGAAGTCGACTTTCCTCGCTTGTTTTGTCTCCAAAGACAGGTTAGAGACTGGAAGCTCCCCTCCTATGCAGAAAGCAGTTTGAATGTGTAGCTGGTATTTGAGGCTTTGGGTGCTGTGATACAAGAGAAGGTTGTGAAGGCCAGAAAAACACATCTGGGAGGAGGGATTTGGGATTGTTAAAGGGAAACTAATTTCTACTTGCTTACTTTACAATTTGATCATTTGATTTAATTATTTGGTATTGTATATAAATTTATTATCTTGCAAACAATACATATATTAATTGAATACACTTGGACATTCTGGATTTTGATAATTCTAGGTATAATTCATTGTATTAATTGTTTCAGTTTACTTATCTATACAAGTTGAGTTCAAGATTTAAGACTGCTTATAACTAGAGTACATTGTTTTCATAGTTGTATGTCCTAGTGAAGGTGCCAGGTTAATAAGCTCATTGAAATAGCAGTTACAGGTTAAGAGGAGGGTGGATTTGCAAAGTGAATTGAAAATCTGCTTGCTAAAGATCAATGGATCAAAGAACAAGAAAAGCCACAGCAGCAGCAGCAGCGGCTGTAACCATGACTACCCAATCAGTAAGGAGAACATCAGTGGACACATCCCAGAAACCCCAAGACATAATGCAACAGATGATGGAGGAATTAAGGAACATTAGAGAAGATATTAAAAAGACAGAGACAGATATTAGACAGGACTTAAAGGAAACAAGGAAAGAAATGAGAACAGATATGAAACATGAGATTGAAAAACTTGGGAAGAAGCTGGAAACTTTGACTAAGGACATCTCAAAGATAAAGACAGAGACCAAAGAAATAAAGGAGTAAGTTAAACAAGTACAAATGGAAATGACAGAGGTTAAGGGGAAACAACAAAAAGAAGAACTTCAAACAATTCAACAGGAATTGAGATATCGTGAAAGATGCCTTCGCTTTCGAGGGGTCCCTGATTCAAATGCGGAAGACTTATACGGAAAAATGATCCTGGCCTTGGCAGAATTTCTAGACATAGATGAAGACAAAATGGAGATGTGTGTTGACAGAATGTTTAGAGTTGCCTCGAGAACGGCGAGAGAAAGAAAACTCCCAAGAGATATAATAATAACCTTCAACCGGACTGTTACTAGAGATAAAATCTTACAATGTAGCTATGAAGGAACATTAAAGGTTGAAGATAGAGATGTAAAAATTTTTAAAGATATACCATTCCAAATCCTTAAGAAGAGAAAAGAATACAAACCTTTGGCCAATTTGTTGATGAAATACGAGATAAACTGCAGATGGGAGAAGATCGAGGGAGTCTCTTTCAATTATAAACCACAGCGATACAGAATTAACTCGGTCTACAAGGCCAAAGAAATGGTGGAAAGACTGAAGAAGGACTTTCAGAAGACACCAGAATCAGACAAAGGTAACAAAGAACAAACTATGGAAGAAGAAAAAGAGGAAAGAGAAATACAGAGGCAAGGAGAAGAAGCTGAAGGGTCAACAAGACAAATATTGGATTCAGAACAAGAAACTGAAGAGGAAGGAGAGCTTGCAGGAGAGTTATTACAGTAACAATACGATTGGATTGCACAGATTTAACAAATAAAATAACAAAAATGGGGCTTAAAAGATATACTTGGAACATTAAAGGATCTAACTCGGAATATAAAAGAAGACAAATATTCCATCATCTGGAAAAGCAAAAATTGGACATAATTTGTTTACAAGAAGTTCGAATAAGAACTCAAGATTTGAAATTTGTACGGAATCCCAAACTAGGCAGTTGTTTTGTGACTACGGCTGACCAAAAGAAAAGAGGTGTATTGATATATGTGAATTCAAGATATGATGCACAAATAAAATTTCAAGATAAGAATGGACGTTACCTTGTGGTAGAAGTTGATACAAAACAAGACAAGATGTTAATAGTAGGAATATATGCACCTAACGGAGCCAAAGGAGAATTTTTTTCCTAAAATAAATGCTGAAATACAAAGATATGTACAAGACACAGGCAATTCAAATGTGGTGGTACTTGGGGATTTTAATGGAGTAGTGAATCCTACAGTGGACAGAACAGTGCAGAAACTGATACCACGAAATAATGGAAAATTACCTAAGTTTTTTCCAGATGATGGATGATTTAGAGTTATATGACATTTGGAGATATAAAAATGGACAATCAGATGGGTATACATTTTTTTCAGATAGACACAAATCTATGTCCAGAATTGATATGATTTTGGCGTCTAAAGAACTGCTTTTGAAGACACATGAAATAGATAGTCCTCCAAATTTGTGCTCAGATCATTTCCCGCTACAAGTGATTTTCAAGGTCATGATCAGAGAGAGGACATGGAGGATCAATGAAGAAATTTTTAACAAGGAAAAGTACATTCAAAAAGCAAAAACAGAGTTAATTAATTATTTCAATGAAAATATGACAGTTGAATTACCAATGAAGACAATATGGGACACAAGTAAAGCTGTGATGCGTGGGAACTTTATCAGATGGTCTGCTGAAATTAATAAGGAGAGGAAGCGTATAGAAGAAATGATTTTGGGGAACATGAAAGAATTGGAGAAACACATGAGGAAAAACCTGACAGACAAAACTATAAAAAAAGATTAAGGTATGTCAAGCAGAATTGAATCAATTAAATTTGGGACAAATAGAACAACAGATGCGCAGACTAAAACACACTTCTTTTGAACAGGCTAACAAACGTTCTAAACTTTTGGCTAATTTATTGCAAAAAAGAAGATCAAGCAATATAATAACAGAGATTGCAACGAGGAAGGGAAAGACAACAAAGCAAGAGGAGATAAAACAGGTATTTTACTCATATTACATAAAGCTATTAAGTAATATCTCCTCAACAAAAAATCAAAGAGAATTGGAAGAATATTTGGAGAGGAAGAATAAAATCAGATTTTCAGAAGAACAGAGAGAGATTTTAAACAAACCGGTATCGATGATGGAGATAGTAGAAGCTATCAGGAACACAAAGAATGACAAATCTCCAGGACCTGATGGCTTTACAGCAAAGTACTACAAAATTTTGGAACATGAACTCTCAATCCCACTTCAAACAACAATAAATGAGATAAAGAACGATGGATTACCAGAAACATGAAAAGAAGCTAATGTAGTTTTGATTCCAAAAGAAGGAAGAGATGCAACGGATGTTAAGAATTACAGACCCATTTCATTACTAAACACGGACTATAAGATTTTTGCCGCTATTTTGGCAGAGAGACTTTAAAAAGTTCTTCAAGAACACGTTCATGAAGATCAGAATGGCTTTTTATCTAAGAGAATGATGCGTGACAATATCAGGACAGTTTGAAATATAATTGAATATTGCGAAAAACATAATGAAAGAAAACTAGCCATGGTATTTGTTGACACAGAAAAGGCATCTGATATGGTCAATTGGTCATTCTTGAAGACGACTATCAAGCAAGCACAACCGGGAGAAAAATTTATTTCATGGATTGAAGCAATATATTCTCAACAAACGGCGAGACTAATTATAAATGGAGAACGTACCAAATGGATTGAAGTACTGAGAGGAACAAGGCAGGGTTGTCCCCTATCGCCTCTGTTATTCATTATGACATTAGAAATACTCAACGATAATATAAGAGAAGATGCGACAATAAGAGGAGTCCAGATAAAGAAATATCAGTATAAACTCAAAACCTTTGCAGATGAGTTGGTACTTTTTCTTGATGATCCCCTCAAGAGTGTTCAAAGATTGATGGAAATTATTCAAGAGTATGGCGATTACTCTGGTTTCAAGGTTAATAAGGAAAGAACAGTGTACATAACAAAAAAATATGAGGGAGAAAGAAGAGGCTGAATTCAAACAAACAACAGGATTTAATAGAGGACAGAAAGCCAAATATTTAGGAATTTTGCATTACAAAAAGAAACAATGAATTGTATCATAACAACTATGATAAAAAATGGAAGGAGATAACTCAAGATTTGGCAAAATGGACTCAACTTAAAATATCCCTGTTGTGACAAATATCAGTGATAAAAATGAATGTCCTTCCAAAAATGAACTATCTTTTTCAAAACGTACCTATCATTACAAATATTAAACTTTTTGTTCAATGGAAGAGAGACATAACCTAATTTATATGGCAAGGCAAGAAACCAAGAATTAAATGGAGAATTATGACGGACCTAACAGTGAGAGGAGGTCTAGGCCTGCCGGACTTACAGGTATATTACAAGGCAGTGGCATTCACTTGGATAAAAGATTGGATGAATCTTCAAAATATGAGAATGCTGGCATTAGAGGGAGCTGATTTAAGAATGGGATGGTACCCCTATATGTTCTATGGAAAAGCAGCAATAGATAAAGATTTTACGCATCATTTCGTAAGGAAATCGTTACTTAAAATATGGAGCGAATACAAGAAGAAGAACATAAGACAGCTACCCAACTTGGTCTCTCCGCAAGAAGCCTTTTTTGGAAGATGGACAGATACAGACAAATGGCTACGATATGAAGACTTACTAGAAATGACAGAAGATTGCGGTATGAAGATGAAATCAAGAGAGAAATTGGAAATTGAAGGAATAAAATTAAGCTGGTTTCCCTACAGACAGCTAAAGGAAAGATTTCAAATGGACGTACAAACTTATGGAATACAACAAAAGGAGCAAATCCAATTATTGCGATTGTTAAGAGAAAATCCACCATACTTATTAGCACATTTATATCAAGAAATTTTACATCAAGAATGTGAGGAGGAGACAGTTAAAGCAGCAATGATACAATGGGCACAAAATGTCGGACATCCAATACAGTTAGAATGGTGGGAACCGAGTTGGCAATGAACACAGAAATTTACCGCTGCTCAAAATTTAAAAGAAAATTATTATAAACTATTTCATAGATGGTACATGACACCAGAAAAATTAAAGACAATTTATATGATGGGTACAGGGCAATCTTGGAAATGTCAAGAGAGTTCGGGTACACTATTTCATATGCGGTGGTCATATCCCAAAGCAGAAAAATACTGGAAAGAAATACATAAGAAAATATGTTCAATTTTGAAGATTCAATTTGGGATGATACCTGAACTTTACTTGTTAAACATGACACATATATTAGATGGAATGTCAGTGAAGAAATATTGGAGAATTATACTATACATGGTGACGACGGCCCGTATTGAGTATGCACGACTTTGGAAAAATGAAATTATACCTACTATTGAACAGTGGTGGACAACTTTTATGGAAAATAGAAATGCGGACATTCTTACGCAAAGATTAAAAGGGAAATCAGAGAAAACATTAATAAAGAGTGGAAGATTGTTACGGATTTGGGTTGGGTTGGGTGTAGACAGAAAGCAATGCATAATTCATGATATCAATTACTATACAGGGTAATAATCATAGAAATATCATGTAACAAGTAAAGTAGAGAAATATAGCAGGAACTAATGAATTAAGTTTGACTACTAACATTTTATTGTGATACGTGGTATAACAAATAGAGGAAATATTAATAATTGTAATCCAGAAAGGAAAGGAAGAAGAAGTAACATTGCATGTAAACATTGCAGAGATAATTGTTTGTTTTATTTACTGAAACTTTAATAAAATTATTAAAAAAAACATGCTTCTGTAACATTAAAAGAAAAAGAAGGAGAGAGAGATTTAGGCTAATAAGTAAGCAACTTTATTATTTTTTAATATTTCTTATGATCAATTGCAGCGGGGAACAGCACATACTTTATAAGGCTGTGGGTGGAATGTGAACCCAAACAAAGGCACATTGTTGACTTTTTCTGCTCCTTCTGGAAACTTGAACCTGAACGTCCTCAGCAGGCGCGTGAAGAAAAGGAAGAGCTCCATCCTTGCCAACTGCTCCCCTGGGCACACTCGCACGCCTGTGGAGGAGACAGAGAGAAAACAGCAAGTGAAGACAACCCTCTTCTCCAGTGCCTCCATTTTGGTCAACAGCATTTGAAGTAACATAAAACTTCACTTCAGCATTTACAAATGCAGAGTTAGCAAGCAAATGAGAACACAGCATTATAGGCATTCTAGATGTGAAGGAATTTAATATCTCCTTCTCTGCAATGCTAGAAATTTGGAGAGTGAAGGAATGTTTTAAGGAAGGGCAAAATTCTTATTTGGCTGCAAGACTTTTCATATTTCAGGACTTTTTTTATGTTTCTCAAAAAAACCCTGATCCATATCCTGTTGTTTCTAGGCTGGTTCATTATGCTATAGAGATTTACAGTGTCGATTTATGCTGTACAAACTTGATGCAAGCTCTCAGCTATTATATTCTTATACAGATCTTTGGGCACAAGCCTAGGTAGGGCAGAAGGATATTTGTGATTGGATCCTTTTTTGTTTTTGGTTTAAAGGAAACTCTTGTTCCCCTACTCCTTCAGCATCTTGGACCCAATCTAATTTAACCCCTTAAAAATCACAAAGAGCCAATGATGAACTTCTCACCAGTTAATCTGCTTTGACCATCAGTCTTCTTAAACCAAAGCAATAACTATACCTGCCTGCAGATGACTTTTTCATTTACCTCCTCCAAATACCAGGAATTCTTCTCGAGCTACAAAATGTCCATCCTTGTCCAAAAAGTGATGGGGGTTGAACTCTCCTGGTTTCTCCCATTGCTTGGGATCAAGAAGTACCGAGGGCAGATCCACCATCATAATGGCCCCCTGGAAAAGAGGGATCTCAGAATGTACTCAGCCCATCACTCTTCACAGTTTCATGTGTGTTGATGGTGGATCTGCTGCTACAGGGATAGTGAATCAACTCTTGATTTTGCCAATGTTCCTGCCACAGTTGCTCCAAGTGGTATGGACGCCATCACCTTCAGAACTCCTTCAGAAGTTTGGCACCAGTAAATTGCCTGTACAGCTCACAGGAGCAACTGCTACGGGATTGACATTTGCTAACCTCTCAAAGCAATGGATGATCCACCCACAACCCTTTCTGTCCCAGCAATAATAACTTAAGGAAAACCCTCTTTAGACAGTCAGTGTGGTGTTGCAGTTTGAACACTGGAGTATGACTCTGGAGAACAGTGTCTGAATCCAAAAGCTTGGCAATGGAGACCCACTGGGTGACCTTGAGCAAGTCCTATTCTCTCAGCTTCAGAGGAAGGCAAGGCAACCCCTTTCTGAACAAATCTTGCCAAAATCACCCCCTGTGATACATTCACTTGAGGGTTGCCATATATTGGAAACAACTGGAAGGCATACAATGACAACAAAAAACCACCACAACAAGAACCTCTGCCTCCGCCTGCCATGTTAAAAGGAAGCATACACACACTGTCCCTTTACCTTTATACATGCTAGTATGGCAATTTCATCTTTGACAAGAATCAAAAAAATGAAACAAGAATTACACACTAACCTAAACACTTTTGTTAGTTTCACCTAGAACAGAGCCACTAAATCACTTGGATTTACCAATGTGTTGACTTATCATTCAATTGAGTAAATGGGTTTAACCTAAATGGCATTAATGAAAGGGTTTCCAGCCACTACTTTTTCAGTTCCTTTCTAAGACCATGTATATGCTGAAATTTGCGTGGAATGATTAAGCACCCAAAGCCCAGTTCTAACCTAGGTGCTATAGACAAGAAGACTCTTTCCCACATCCTCAATCTGTGCATTGCTTTCTCTCATGGAAAGCAGAGGAGGACCCTGCCAATAGCTTTCAATCCTTGGGCAGGCATATGTATAGAGAGATGTCCTACCAAATATCAGGGTCTCTAGCCATTTAAATGCCATTGCCAACACCCTGAATTTAGCCTGGACAAAGACTGACTGACAGTTCATTTGCTTTACAATGATCTTACATGGTTTCTATAAATTGTTCTAGTCAGCAATGGAGCTGCTGCATTTTGTACTAGCTTTCAGTTTATGGGTCATGTTCTGACTGCATTGCAGTTGTTTAATTGGGATATTACAAATCCATGAATTACTGCAGCCAGGCTACCCCTTCGCAAGAAAGGTTGCGGCTGGTGGACCAGTCAAAGCTGGCTTCAAGCTCTCCAGGTCACAGAATCCACCTGGACATCCAGTGATAGAAATGGATCTAGGAGTACTTCCAAGTTGCACACCTACTTCTGCAGGGGCATTGCAACCCCATCCAGGGCAGGTCATCTGCTGAAATCCAGACTTGAAACTACAGATCCACAGAGTCTCTCTCTTAACTGGGATTCAGCTTCACATCACAGGTCTCCATCTAGCCCTTTACACGATCCAGTCCAGCACCTGCATAGTCTCAGCCAACTCCAGTGATAAGGAGAAGTTGAGCCGAGTGTCACCTACTTATTGGCAGCACTCCATTTCAAAACTTTGGGTGAATGACTTCACCCAGAACTTTCATATACTCATCATCTCACATAGGGGATAAGGCAGAACCCTGCAGCTTAATGAGGATGAGCTCAAGCTCCCCAATGCCACACTGTGGAACTGGCTCTGTAGAAAAGAGTGGAATCACCAAAACACAGTGCCTCCTTCTTGAACTGTGGTGTCCAGAAATGGACACAGAATTCCAGTTTGGGTCTGACCAAAGCAGAACAGAGTGGCACTGTTACTTCCCTTGATCTGGACACTATACTCCTGTTGATACGGCTTAGAATCATGTTGGATTTTTTTGGCTGCTGCATTACACCATCAACTACTAGACCCCTAGATACATGTCACAAATACAGTTTTCAAGCCAAATGTCACCCATCCTTTATTTGGGCATTTCATTCTATCTCCTTCAGCCTCACCTCTTTCACAGCCACTGTATCACCAGACTTTTTCATCTGACCATCACCGTTTGCATTGGTGTAGTCACATCCACCACATAGTGCATAGGACACTGGAGAGTAACTTGACGTATCAAGACACCCTTGTTGTGTATATACATTCAAGGGAAATCGTTCATGAAGAGAAATTTCTTACCTTCATTAACTTGTTTAGATTTTAAGTGTCTGGGGTTCATACGCTTATCCCAGGTCACTACAAAACTAGCCTTCATAGATTAGGATTTCTTGACCTTCAGATATCTTTGAGGTGTGTGAGAAGTAACTTTTTGGCTTTAAGTTTTTGTATTATGTGGAAACCTTTGGTATGGCTACCTCACTTAAATGCTATACTTGAGTGCTGATTGCTCTTGCCATACAGGGGGCAGCTGTATAACTTTACCTTGGGAATGGTATAACTATGCATTTCCACATCCTTAGTGCAAGATCTAAAGATCCCAATGGGCAAGACATAATTTGCACGTTGGATCTCATGAATCACAGCGCTGGTGTAGGGCAATTTCTTCCAATCTTGATACTGGATTGACTGAGTAGTACCCAACACATCCTCCATTTCTTTGTAGACTCTATCTGAGGAAACAGAAGAACAGGAAGCTTTATTGACGTCTTATTTATATCTGCAACATAAGACAACTGAGGGGCACTAATTTTATATGAAATAATTCTGTGTAGCTCAATTACACCTCATGAACTAGGATCGATGAAACCATGTTGTGTGAAATGTGGGGGTATTTTTGAAATACAATAAGAATTCCAGTGCATGGTGGGTCATAAGAATGCCCTATGTCAAAAGGAGTACTTGTGCATGAAGAATCAGGTGGGACCCACCTAGACATCCAGAGTTACACAAGAAAGTGGAAGAAAAGTAGAATAAAACGGCATACAATAGAATAAAACAAACACAATTCATATGGACAATTCACTGTGCAGGTCTGAGGTCTCTTCTGACTATGCAATGACCAAAAGTCTCCCCAAAGCTGTGTAGCCTTTCAAAATGGCCATTTTTCTGTTGCCAGTGTGGGCAGGGATGAGCAGGAACATGACCAGTTCTTTTCTTGTAGCAGGATCTGCTATGATAGGTAATTGCTGCATGGAAACAGCCGTGTTGGGGTGCTGGTGGCTGCAATGCTTAAACATTAGTGTTGTGTGGGGTATTCTGTAGTTGGAAGAGACTTTGAACCTGCACAATGACCATAAAAGAGAACTGTGATGCTGTGAATCGGACTTACAAAATCATAATTTATGAGCGGGATGCTAGCCAACCTTCACTGCCCAACCTTCAACCTTCTGAAAGCTATCACATGGCATGTCAGTGTGGTAGGACTAGAGGGGTTGCCAAAAAATGGGATGAAGAAAACAACTCAATAAATTTGTTTCATAGAATGAAAAATTTCTAGAAATGGAAGGGTTCCCAAGGGGCACTTAGTCCAAGCAGAAACCCACATCTAAAGCATCCACCCTCTGTTTAAAAATCTTCAAAAAGGGTTCAGAGGAAGACTGTCCCACTTTTGAACATCTGTGACCACCACAATATTCTTCCTAATATTTAGCATCTCATTTCTTTCTGCCTGCTCAAATAGCAAAAAGCAATCTTACTTCATCTTCAAAATGACAGCACTACAAATAGTTGAAGATGGCTATCATATAAACTCTCCACCTACTCTTCTCTAGCTAAACATACTCAGTTTTCTTAAGCATTCCTCACAGGGCTTGGCTTCCTGATCTCTTACTATATTAGTTACCCTCCTGTGAACACAACCCAGGTTGTTTGTGTCTTTTAGTAGTGAATAGATGTACAATAAACATGTTTACTATTATCAAAGATTTCCTATACCTTGATTCAGTCCTTTAATCAAGGTGGACAACTGCAGTCAGGAAATCAGAAGACCACTAGGATTTGGAAGGGTGCTATGAGGGAACTAGATAAGATCCTGAAGTGCAAAGATTACCACTGAATACTAAAGTCAGGATCATCCATGCCATTCTATTTCCCATTTCTATGTATGGTTGTGAAAGCTGGACACTGAAGAAAGCTGACAGAAAGAGAATCAGCTCATTTGAAATATGGTGCTGGAGGAGAGTTCTATGGGTACTATACCAAAAAAGACCAATAAATGTGTCCTAGAGTAAGTCAACTCTGAATTCTCCCTAGAAGCCAAACCTGAGACTCTTGTTCTGTGGACATATCAAGAGAAGACATGACTCATTAAAAAACACAATGATCCTTAGCAAGGCAGAACACAATAGGAAAACAGGATGACTACATTACAGATTGATAGACTCAACCAGGGAAACCACAACCCTGAGTTTGCAAGATCTGATCAAAAGTTCCCCTACAGGGTAACCTGGAGATCTCTCATTCATAGGGTTGCTGTAAGTCAAAGTCAACTTGACACCAGTAAACAATAAAGTCATTAATTGTCCCCTAGTCTTTAACATAACAATAATGAGAAAATCACTTGTAGAAAATTTTATTTTTCAGTGAAAAAAATCTTAGATAGATGATTAGGGCTAGAGAATGTTGTTGTTGTTGCTGTTATTGGTTAAATCTTTGATTTTCTTTTTGTCTGTATTCTCTGCATAGGAGCAAATATTTATCCCAGAACTGATAAGAAATTTTGCAAGAATTATGACACACTACCAAAGCAGCCAGCAAATTAAACCCACAATCACTGAAGTCAAGAAGGCTCTTTGTTCCATTTACACAGCGCTAACTTACCTTGGACATCTAGATGAGTTGCCATGAGGAACAGCGCCCATTGCAGAACAGACGCAGTGGTTTCTGTCCCGGCAGCAATGAATTCAAGAATACACTGAGCCAGATTATCTTCATTATAAGTAGGGTGAGGGTCATTCTTGCTCTGTAGTTGAGAACAGAAATGATGATTTGCCCTCCAAAATGAATTACATATGAAGTACAAAACTGACTCCCCTAGATGGCCCTGTAACTCGTTCCAATGCTAAGATTCTCTGAGATAGAGAGAGAGAGAGAGAGATCATCACAAGGGTACCAATAAAAGGCAAAAGGTAGGAAAGATATCTGAGTCCATTGTTACCCTCATTTCTGGGGGTCCCAAGAGGGACACCTAAATGCACTCTCAATTATATAAGTTGGGGAAATTAGCCAAGAGCACAGCCTAGCAATACGAGAGGCGGGGTAACGTAGCGAGATCTTGAACCCTATGTTTACGGGGTCAGGCGAAGTCAAGGAGCACACAGAAGTTGAAACAATAAATGTTGTTTTTATTAAAAACACAATCAAACAGTGTATGCAGCACACTCACACAAGATAACTAGAGAAATAAAGGTTGGAGTGGGATAGAGGGATTTTTAGAGGAGTTGTTGGTTTGGGTGATACTTCACCTGTCCTGAAGCCCGGTTGGAAGCGGAGAAGCTGAGGAGCGTGGATCTCAGCACGTGGAGCTGAGGGGAAGGCTTGCTGGACAAAGTGACAGCAAGGTGGGATGGAAGCCAAGAGCGATCTGAGGAAGCGCTCAAAGTCAGGGGTTTTTATAAGGAGAATTGTAACCGCAGGCTAGTTCGTACTTGGGGAAAACAATGGATTTGGGGCTGGAGACAAAGCCTCCGAAAGGTCAGAATTTGAATGATTGAGTTATAGCCAAATTGTCAATAGGACAGCCAGTATGCAAACATGGAGTGCTTGAGCGTTGTATAGTCAGATCATCAAGCTGCCAGCATAGGGCAGAGGATCTTTTGAAAGTTGTGTGCATACTTAACCTGGCCTTGAGGTCCCCTGAAGCTGCGAGTTGGCTATTTCTGGCCTGCCTGTATTGTGTTGTAATATTACGGCGATTATCGGCCGAGCCTGTATGCGTGCTTGTCCAGGGGCCTCGCAAGCATGTGGAGGGGAATGGGTATGTGAAGCTGATTATATCCCACAAGCTCAGGCTAGCCAGGGCAGTAACACCAGCTGGCTATCTATCACCTGCAACTGCTTTAGGTACTTATTATATGTATTGGTGCTTCCAACACTCACACCTTCAAGGCAAAGATTACATTTGTCCTATGTGGTAGTCCAATCAAAAATTTAGATAGGCTCATGGGTGTCTGGAGGCAGGGAACTAAGTCTTAAGCAAGTCCAGTGTCAATGTCAGGCGGCGGCTAAGCAGACACAGAGGCAGGAGCTGAGTTTATGGCTTTAGTGATAAATAAATCAAGAGGTTACATCATCAAAACAAACATCCAAGTCCCAGGAGCAGCAAACTCAAACAGCAAGGTTTAGCCTGGAACAGAAAGCCCTTGACACAGGACGCAGATTCCCGGTTAGTAGACGGTTGTTGCCCCATGCCCAACTCCAAAAGCGTCTGTCTTAAATACACAGTCTTTAGCCCAGCTGGGGCTGATCAAATGTCCGTTGGCCCAGCTCACAGCTGGAGCCCCTCAAGATTTCAGGGCCGATTCATCAGACGCTTCTCCCGCAGCCGCTGAGACCTCCAAACCGCCCCCTTCTCCAGCCGCCTATGGAGGAACGTGGGGGGAGGGTCTGCTGCAAACTTTGGGCTGGAGTCAGAAACACCAGCCTCTGTCGAGTCAGAAGCACTAGCCTCTGCCTCTGGAGCACAAACATCTGCTGCAGGTACTACCTTGGGATCCGTGCCCGGGACAGCTGTGGGGTTGCTGGCAGACTCCTCCCTAGACTCTGAAGGAGCCCCCTCTCCCAAAGGCCCCTCCGAGGGATCCTCCCCCGGTTGGGAGTCCAAGTCTAAATCAGAGTCCAAGTCTGAATCGGCAGCAAGCTCAGCCTGGCTCATGACATCCGGCCAGGGCAACCTTGGCATGGAAGCTGAAGTCCCTGATGGATTCAGGTGCTCAGTCAGGGATATTTCTGGGCAGCGGAGGAAGTGGTACACCAACAATATCTCCTTATTATTCCAGGGTAAAGAACCTTACAGCTAACCCAGCTCTGGGGGATTTTTCTGGTGAGGATAATGTCATGCTTATGGACTAATGTAACTGCTCACCCTGAGTGATGATCACCTTTACAGGGGCAATCTTTCTCCCCTCCCTGCAGACACATTCTGTTTCCAAGCTTTCTTTTAAAAATACTGCATCCCCAAAACAAAACAAGTCTCATGCCATTCTGGAAGCCAAGATATGAGGCAAATTATGAAGCCCTATTATTGGGGATGAAATCATACTGCCACTGCCTTTTAGAATTTAATCTATGAATAATCTTCATAGGGATTTAAATTATAGAGTGACCTCTCCCAATTCTCTCAGTAAATTCAGAAATTTGGGGGCAAACCTAAACTAAAAACAGCTTAATCTGTTCTTACAAAACCGCCTACAAGTAATACACAGAAAGCAATGAAGCCAAGGCATAAGAATGAATACGGAGAAAATGCAAGAAAACAAAGTACTCTGACAAAGTGATGTAAATTGTCGTAATTCTACAATAAAATTATAAGTATTTGAGGATTCATGAACTGTTTTGTTTCTATTGCAAAAGACTTGACATGGCAATATTATCCATTTTTATTGGATTTATAGAAAAAACATATTTTCCATCCAGACAATTTATGGAAAAGTTGATTTATGGTGATCCTGTGAACAGGAGACCACCGACTCCAAGCATCAGATGAAATTCTTAGATTTTGCAAACTCAAGGCTTATCTTTCTTGGTTGAATCAATCTACCTGTAATACGGTCTCCCTCCTTTCCTGCTGCTTTCCATTTTACCAAGCCTTATGCTCTTTCCCAGTTAATCACACTGTCTCATGATATGTCTGAAGTATGACATTATCTTACTTCAGAGAGGAATGCAACCCCACAACCATGATTAGTTAGAACCAAGGTAGGCCCACATATTTATAAGATGTATAATCAACTTGGTACCTGATTTGAATATGAGGGTGGTTTTATGAGGACAACTTCAGTGCAAGTGTTATCCAAGGTACAAAAAAATAGGAGGCCCTGTTGCTCTCAACTGTTCAGTCCTAGCACAGAATGAAATTCTGCCTTACACAAGCAACTTCTGCATAAAAGGTTTTCCAGAAGAAGTAGATAACTCACTTTCTCCATTTCAAGCAAATAGAAATCAGTGAAATCCTGGGGATCATATTGAGTCTGATGTTCCTTGTGCCTTGCAATCTCCTCCTTTAAAACTGAAAGAGCCTTCTCTGTTGAGGCCCGCATCTTGCTGAAAGGCATTATATGATATTTCATGAGCCAAGGGAAGATTTCATAGAGCTACAGAGAGGACAAAAAATAAAATTCCTTCACATTCATAAGCAGACTTGATAACATTACCCAAATCCTTTCGATTAGTACTTTGATGCAATGGTCTGGATGATTCTTGAGGCTATGACTATACCCCTGCTGGGTTTTCTTTTATTCAGAGTTGCTCCTGGATGTAAGGTTGCCAGGCCAAATAAGGGACAAGACTCTTGTACATTTAACAGTTGTGTAGAAGAAGCAATTTTGGCAGACAGGTAACATTTTCTGAAATTCCCTCATCTACAAAGACATTGAAGGTAGAGAAGCTTAGGGATGTAATTCTTCACTAAGTTCCTTCTCAAAGGAAGCAATGAGTAATTTTTAGCCATGTTCCCCCCATTATGTGAACATTTTAGAAAACTACAAAGTTTTCAAAGCCTATTCAGAATTCAGGACCAATTGTGTGCAAAATTTGCACATGACTGTTCTGCATAGAAAACAGCATTGCAGAAATATCATTTCCAGTGCTGAAAAGGCTTCATTTCTGTGCAAACCACCCACATGTGAATTTTGCACAGAATAAGTCCCCAGTTACAGCATTTCCCACACAGGAAATGATAGTTTGCAAAGAAATATCATTTCTTGCACAGAAAATGCTGTTTTCTGCTCAAATCAGCCACCTGCATTTTTTTTAAAGAATTAGATTCTTGCCAGTCCAGGATTCTTCTCATCAAGGTTTCCCCACACTTGAAAAACATGGGATTTTTCTGAGAAATTTGAATATCTTTGAATATTCTTCCTATCCCTACAGTAACCCTGACCCTCATTTCACCTAGCAACCCTGCCTGAATGCCAAGTCCAAGCAGTGATCAGAGACATATTTCACTAATCTCACTATGTCCATTAGGGACATAGTAAGACAATTTTCATGGGGGGGGGGGGTACCAGTCATTAAAAAACAGGTTTCTGTGGAAAAAGTGTTTTTCATAGGTAATAGCAAAAATAATTCTCAATTAAAGCCATTTTAGTAAGAAAGTATGTTGTGAAACTTCAAAAAATGCAAATCAATTTAAAATATGGTGTTTCCCATGTGGGGCCTAACTACCCTAAAGCCACCAGATCCTGTTTGATTTTGGAAGCAGAGCAGGGTCAGCCCTGGTTAGTACTTGGGTGGGAGACCACCAACGAATAGCAGGTGCTGTCAGCTATATTTCAGAGGCAGGAACTGGCAAAACCACCTCTGTGTATACCTTGCCTAAGAAAACTCCATGAAATCCATAGTCAACTGGCCACTTCAAGGCATACATACACACACATATATTTTCCATGTGCAAAATGTAACCATGAAGTAAATGCATATTGTACAAACCGTCTTGCTATAATGATTTGAACTGTTAATAAAATCGAATGTACAAGTTTTCTGTAGATTTTCAGGGAAACTGCCCACCTGAAATTCCTTCAAATATGTGACTTTCTAAAGCCAAGATTGCCAGCTTCGTTTTAGTCTGAGGAAGCTCTGAATGCTTGTATAATGTCAGCACATGGGCCAAGGTTGGGGATGAACTTCAACCCACAGTGGTAGATGCACCAAAGATTGGTTCTGCAGTACACAAAGTGTAACACATGTGGAAAGCCTGCCTCATACATGTACAACATTTTAATATATTTGTGAATATGTTTAATGTATTTATGTTACTGCTTGGAATCTTTAAGGATTCTACCTTATTCCTTTATTTGGAAGTCTAAACTGCATTTTTAAATGCTCAGCTGCAATACTAGAAATTTGGAAATGGAAAGAAAACTTAATCCTGGAGGAAGGCAAATGTTGTCCTCATCTTCAAGAAGGAAAAATGAGAGGACCCAAACAATTATCGACCAATCAGCCTGACAATGCAATTCTTGGTTGTATCAATACGAGTATGGTGTCTAGATCAAGGGAGGTAATGGTACCACTCTATTCTGCTTTGGTTAGACCTCATTTGGAATACTGTGTCCAGTTCTGGGCACCTTAATTCAAGAAGGATATCGACAAGCTTGAACACGTCCAGAGGAGGGCAACCAAAATGTTGAAGGGTCTGGAAGCCATGCCCTATGAAGAATGGCTCAGGGAGTTGGCGATGTTTAGTCTGCAGAAAAGAAGATTAAGAGGGGACATGATAGCCATGTTTAAATATTTGAGGGGATGTCACATCGAGGAGGGAGTGGGCTTGTTTTCCGCTGCCCCAGAGACTAGGGCCATTTCCGCACTACACTGTTATAGTGCTATTATTCCACTTTCAAGATCCTGTGGAATTCTGGGGTTTGTAGTTTACTGAAGCCAAAGAGCTCTTTAGCTGAGAAGTCTAAAGGCCCCTCCCTAAACTGCAAATTCCAGGATTCCATAGGAGATCGAAAGTGGAATAATAGCACTATAACAGTGTAGTGCCGAAATGGCCTAGGACAAGGATCAATGGATTCAAGCTGCAGGAAAGGAGATTTCACTTGAACCTCTGGAACAACTTCCTGACTGTCATAGCTGTTTGGCTGTGGAATATGCTGCCTTGGAGTGTGGTGGAGTCTCCTTCTTTGGAAGTTTTTAAACAGAGGCTGGATGGTCATCTGTTGGGAGTTCTTTTATGTGTGTTCCTGCAAGGTTGGACTGCGTGGCCCCTGTGGTCTCTTCCAACTCTATGATTCTATAATTAATACAGGAGGTAGAATATTTATTTGCAGGAGACAATGCTATCATTTCCACCCATCCCATAGCTATAACCCAGTCCACAGATGCACTGCTATTGTAGAGGAAACCAGACCTCTAAATGGGTTTATTCTGACATTTGTCTATTCTGATATTTCTGAGAAATGTCTATTCTGGCATTTCTCTGGAGTGTGATAATGGTAAGGTTTTAGAGACATCATGGTAGTGAATATATTGATATTTGTGCTTCTACCTTTCAGAATGCTGATATGGGACTTAGTCCACTGCCAGAGGCTTATTTAATTCAGTAGAAAAGAAAAGAAAATACTCACAATATGAATAAAGGTGCCTGTAAATTTTGCAATACAATTCAAGTCTTCCACCATTTTCTGCATTTGCTCCTCTTGAAAATAAAATCGGTGCCCAAAAACTACAGCGCACACCACATTGAAGATTCCACTTGTGATAGGCAGTGTGGGTTCCAGTGGAAGCCCTACAAATGTAGTTAGTTAAATTCATTAAAGGGGCATGTTATTCTGTACTCAGGATTTCTGCCTCCCCCATACACACACATGTTCCTCTTTTGGATTCTATGGGGTTATCTATAATGGGATATTGCAAAAAAAACCATATTTTAAGTCCCAATGCACATATTTAACAACAATACAACAAACTGTAGAATAAATTTGACACATATCCACTGCCCCAAATGTTCCATGCATCCAAGGAGGTCTGAGGGCAGAACTTGACTGGAGGACTCTTCTGCCCGTGCTGCTCAGTAGTATGGTGACATTTGGACAAAAAATCTTAAAGCCCTCAATGAAGATTAAAAAATCCTGCTACCTTATTCAAAACGGAAAGAACCTAATCCTTCTTCCTGGAAATTGCATTTTTTTCCCCCTTTCCAGATCTTCCTCTCTTTCTGAACGCAACTAATAAGAACAACCCCTTTAAGGTTTCCCCACCCACTTGGCCCAAACCAATGCACAGGGCTTACGCACACCCCTCAGAAGTCTGAACTCTGTGCTAATGATTTGATAGCAGAATTTCAAACCACTTGATAAAATGTCCCAAGCAAAACTTTTTGCATTCTTTGTATCTCTCCTTCCACCTTTTTTGGCTCAGCCCTGTCCTGAAATCTACCAAATTTTGGTAAAAGCTACTGAAGACCTTTGTTCAGATGTTTCAAAGAGGACAACTTTTTATACACTTTTGGTGAAGTTCTGAGTTGTTGGGGTTTTTTTCATGTCTCATTAAAACTTATGGCAGCAGTGGCTAACAAAGTATTTTGTGGACATTCTGTTTTATTCTGAAGTTGGACTACCAGAAGTACAGTACTCCCTTGTGTCTCTAGAGGGAGTCTATGCTCCAGGAGGACTCTTTGATTGCACATGTCTTCAAGCCATTTTTGGCCTATGGCGACTCTATCATATGGTTTATTATAAGGACTGTCCCCTGTTTGAGGGCTAGAAACCATTCCCTTTTACATAAACTGAACAAGATGCTTTAAAAAATCCTGTTTCTGGGAATGTGGGCCCTTCATAAAGGCAGAAATGTGTGCATCATGTATTTTACGAATGTGGACAACATGTTAATTTTACAAAGAAATGCATGACCACAGTCATTTCCATACAGCAGGGCTGTGCCACTTTGGGGACAGGATGGCAGCACTCAGCTTGTCATGCTTCCACCTGACGTTGTCACTAGCCAGCTGCCATCTCGTCCCCAAGCATCACACTCATGCGGTATTTGCAAAATAAAAAAAAA
Source organism: Cyclura pinguis (assembly GCA_030412105.1). Classification (NCBI taxonomy): domain Eukaryota; kingdom Metazoa; phylum Chordata; class Lepidosauria; order Squamata; family Iguanidae; genus Cyclura; species Cyclura pinguis. The sequence continues at coordinate 8,110,990 of CM059601.1, forward strand.
TCTGTTGTGCGCCTACGGCTGTGCAGCACTCCTGTAGTTACTGTCATGCAGAAGGGCAGGGAAATGTGATGGCAATGCTTCCTTCCTCAGCTCAACCTGGGAAATGTCCAGCTGTGCTGTAGAAGGAAAAGGTGGGGCAATCGTTCTCCTTTCTGCAGAGGGAGAGGAGGGGAGCATTTCTGTCACACTCTCTTCCCTACTGGAACTGCAGTAGGACAATGTGTGAGGACGTTGTCATGGAAAAATGGCATAGGTTGAATACAATCAATACCTTGTTTGGTGTTTAGGTAGAGCTCTAAGCCTGTTATTAGCTGCTTCCTGACTGTCAACACCGGAAGGACATGAATTTTGATTAACCCTTATTGCTAATTTTAAAACCTGGAAAGACTGTTCCAAGTCAATATATAATAGGGTGTAGGTCACATTTCATATTTATAAGGAATAGGAGTGGCTCTTACACACAATCACCATTTTATTTATGAAATGTGACCTCAGAAGGCCAGAGTACACATTACTGTATGGATCAGGATGAAGAAATAAGGGGAATTTAGCTCTACCTCTACGAATCCTTAAAAATGTAATGACTCTAAGGCCTAAGGAGCTACCATAGAAGAATCTAAGAATGATTTTGTTAGCTGACTCTGGGGAAGAATGGAATATTTGATGCGAGAAACATATCACACAAATAGCAAGTGAATATAAAGGAACAGATAGCACATAGCGGAAGACAGAAGTTCAACCAATATATAGAGTTCAACCAAGCACTCACAACATTTATTTAAATGTAACCAGTGCTGCCAGGTTTTATACCTAATATACCAAAAGAGGGCCAGGCCAGGGGGCCTTCTGTTTGTTTAATATAACTTTTTCTTTCCTCTCAGGAATCTTACTGCGGTTACCCCTATCCCATTTTCCCACTTTATATAACAAAATCTCAGGAACACATGGGTGGATAGCAGTATGTGTGAAAGGGATCTAGGAGTCTTAATAGACCACAAGCTGAACATGAGTCAGCAGTGTGATGCGGCAGCCAAGAAAGCCAATGCAATTCTCGGTTGCAACAACAGGAGTATGGTGTCTAGATCGAGGGAGGTACCGGCACCACTCAACTCTGCTTTGGTTAGACCTCATCTTGAATACTGTGTCCAGTTCTGGGCACCCCAATTCAAGAAGGACATGGTCAAGCTGGAGCAAGTCCAGAGGAGGGTGACCAAAGTGGTGAGGGGCCTGGAAACCAAGCCCTATGAGGACAGAGAGCTGGGAATGTTTAGTCTGCAGAAGAGAAGTTAAGAGGAGACATGATAGCCATGTTTAAATATATGAAGGGATGCCATATAGAGGAGGGAGTGGACTTGTTTTCTGCCACTCCAGAGACCAGGACAAGGAGCAATGGATTCAAGCTGCAGGAAAGGAGATTCCACCTGAACCTCAGGAAGAACTTCCTGACGGTCAGGACTGTCCAGCAGTGGAATCTGCTGCCTTGGAGTATAATGGAATCTCCTTCTTTGGAGGTTTTTAATCAGAGGATGGATGGCCATCTGTCGGGAGTGCTTTGAGGGTGTTCCTGCATGGCAGGGGGTTGGACTCGATGGCCCCTGGGGTCTCTTTCAACTCCACATTTCTATGATTCTAGGATTCTAGGATTCTAGGAATAGCAGCAGTCCTCGAACGTCTCCTGTTTCTCCCCTTTTAAAATCTTGCCTCGGAAATCTAAGCAGCGGCACCTCAAAGAGCCTTCTCCTGTTTCCTAACCAAATGAACCCAGTGCTCTCTGGGGATGTACCTCATATCCAGAAAAGTGTTCACGGTTTTCCCCTCTCCATTTTACCTCAGGAGTTTTACCAGTATTACAATAATCCCATCTTATCTGTGGGGGATACGTTCCAAAACCCCCTATGGATACCTGAACCTGTGGACAGTACTGAACCCGATAGTCTCTAGGGAAGAAGGTTATTTCTGGGGACTTCCGGTGGCGCCAGAGCCATTTCCTGTGGCGGTGTTGCTGGAGGGGCAGTTAAATTGGGGGGGGGAGGCAGGCAGGTAGGGAAAGTGACGTTGGCAAGATCCAGAGCAGGCCTCATGGATGCCGTCATCTCGATGCCAGTACTTTCTATTTAATGCTTTCGTACCGTGGTAACTGAAACCGCAGAAAGTGAGATCGTGGGTAAGGGGTGGATTACTGTACTTTGGTGAATCCTCTCCCAGTTTTGATCCTTTTTTTTTTTTTAAAGCAACAGGAATTGTAACATCAGGGCCTCAAAGCACTCTCATCTCTTCCTTAACCCCTGGAAAATACTTTTGATGACTGATGGCAGTCTACTTTTAAAAAAAGAACTTCCATTTTCCATTTTGACTTGAAACTGGCCACTGAGAAGTAAGCATGTGAGGACCCCAGAAGGCCCTCCTCTCACTTTTTAACCCACCTTCCTAGTTGCTAATGTGCACTCCTGAGGTAACTCAATCTATAGGAGGATTCCTCTAGAGAATGGGGGAAAGTATGGCCTGAGGGCCGCATGTGACCTAGGACCCGCCCCCCTTTTGTGACCCCTGAAGTTCCTGACGGTCCCTCACATCCCACTCCCCTAATTAATTTCTAAAAATTGCACGATTTAGGCAATGTTTATGCTAAAATCACCCAGAAAGCCCTCCAATGCATTAAGAAAATGGGAAAATAACCCCATCCTCAAAATGGTGACAGAAAGTCCTATGCCTTTGGAAGCAGTAAAAGTGCTTCCCCAGATTTTCCCTGGTCTTCTCTGCAGGGCTGCTAGAGATTCAGGGCCCTGGACAATTCAGTTCACAGAGGGCGTTGCCTGCTTAAATATCCATGCTAAAGGAATTCTTTCTCCATCTCTCTGCGTTTGCTGAACTGAAGTTCCTCCATTTTCAGATCTAGCCAGGTTCAAAGGTTGTTCCTATTGTCGGCGCCTTGTCCTACTTAAAATTATGCTGACATTAATTGTATGGGAGGGGAGAAGGTACAGCCATGATGGGCCTTGTGGGAGAAATGGCCCTGACCCCATTGCAGCTGCCCACTCCTGCTCTGGAAAGCGGAGGTATTTTATAAGGCATTAGAAGACCAGCAGCAGATGAAGCTCTTGTGGTGGTACTGTGGGCTTCATCTACCCCGTGTGGACTGCAGCCTAAAAGACCAAGGAGAAAACTGGGCACATGAAGAATAAAAGCAAATACAATGGCCATTTCTGCCCTAGATTGTTGTAGTGCTATTACTCCGCTTTCAACATCCTGTGGAGTTCTGGGGTTTGTAGTTTACTGAGCCCAAAGAGCTCTCTGGTTGAGAATTATAATGACCCCTCTATAAACTGCAAACCCCAGGATTCTATAAGATGTTGAAAGTGGAATAATAGCACTATAACAGCCTAGTGCAGAAATGGCCAATTTGTGCTATTGTACCCTATTGTCACTGCTCATGTAAAAGCTGGAGTGGGCAACTGTGGAACGGGCTGGAGGCTATTTTTCACTCTGCACCCCATGTGGGGAATGCACTAGCACTCTAGACATTCATTCCAGTTTAATTTTCGGGTAATTTTCAGCCATGTTTAAGGAGGGGTGGAGGAGGTTTAAACATTGTGGGAAGATGAGGGTGTGGAGGAACAAAAACCCACTGCATTTGGCAATGGCTCTGGACTAGTGTCAGCCATTTTGGGAGGTCTGGGGGTGTTTGGAAGCTTTGGAGACCACATGGGTCCCCAGATGCTACATGATGCCCATGGTCTTACATTGCTCACCCTTGCGTTAAGGCATCAAGCTTAGCTTGCAACTTCCTAGCTTTGTGGAGCCTGACGCAACATGAGATAGCTTTATCTTTAATCTTTGGATCATTGGCTGTTAATATTATTCTAACTGCCAATATTAACACAGAGAGTGGGATTTCATAACAGCCGGAGAGATTGTTAGGATGAACTACAGTTTATACTGGGAAACATCTTCTCCAAGGATTACATACCCTTTGAACTTGCAAAGATCTCCACAAGTCCCTGGGCCTCCTCTTGAATTATGTGCTCTGTGCATTTCTTCCCCAATCCCAACTTTCTTAGGGTAGAAATCCCAAACCGTCTTTGCTTCTTCCAGGTGCCGCCATTTGTAAGCAAAATACCTGAGGACCATAGGAATTAATGATAAATTAAACAATAAAATTTACTTCTCCAAATTTATCTTCAGAAGGCTGATCGTGCTGCTTGTATCTATTCATTCATGAGTTACTGACACTTTTAGAACAGATTTGCAAGAATTATGCAGTGTTACCTTCTGTCTATTATAGTGGTATCTTGTACCTCTGATACTGGACACCACTCTATTCTTCAGAAAAAGTCTAAAAGGACCTCTTTTTCACCTGTCAGTATTCCAGACATTCAAGAATTTATCACACTGTTTCCTTCACCACCACCACCCAGTAGTGTTGGCCATTCTGATTTTCACATTAATAAAAGTCAGGAATAAGAATATCCCAGATATCAGATGTGCCAGGTCTCATGACTTCTAATCTGGTGTGTTGTCCATGCCAGAGAGACCTGCAATTGCTCATGCCACATCTTTTGGAGTACATGGATGTTTCCTAGCTCAGAGTTCCTAGCTGCACCTTGGGCTGACATTTTAGATGCTGCTCAGCTCAGAGTTCCCAGTCACACTATTGGGCGGTTTTCTGCAGCAAGCATAACTATGAAGGAGTCTCCCAACAGGTCAAACATGGACAGGTAAACCTAAAAGGAAACCTAGATGGTGGAGTCATCCCTCATTGGCACTGCACCACTCAGATTTCACTGTGCACATTTTATTATGGGTCTCCCTTGGGCTGGGAAGCTCTTCACACTGCTGATATTTGGCCCACATTTCTGGTAGAAGATCCATCAGGACTTAAAACTCCTACCTCAAAATTGTAGTTCAAACCAGAAGGACTGGTGTCTGTTATTCTTCCCTCCACTAACCCCCTTCTTTATTGTCTTTAAATAGCTTTCTAGAATTATATATTTTGCCTTCCAGTTCCTTATGTATGGAAGGGTCCCTTCTTCCTTTCAAGCCAGTGTGACTTGCCTCCTTAGGACTACCTCAAAACTTTCAGAAATATTTTTATCAGAATTTTAATATATGGTTGGTTGAATCCGTAGATGCAGAATCCATGGATGTGGAGGCCCAGCTGTGTATATCTATTTACTCTTCTAAATGAATTAAATTTTTAATGAAATCTTCTTAATGGACATATTTTGGTATGCCTTTTCCCCTTTGACTAAAGCATGTTTGTGCACATTTTTTTTCATTTAAAAACCATTTTAAAAATCCATTCTTTTAATATTATGCAGTAAATTGTATACATTTATTGTCAACCAAACGAAGGAAAAACCTCACTGAAAAAGTATTTACATGAATTCTGAAAAGATAAGTCCTGTCTCATTAAATATTTAGAATTCTAAAAGTTCAGTAAACATTTAGACAGAAGCAATCAACACAGCAACACTGTTCTCTTGGACACCCAAAGGGTTTTTAATTAATTCTGCCCACCAAAAACTCCTAAGAAAACATAGTAATTATGGTATATGATCTGGAAAGTGACCATAAGGAGAGTTGTGCTGAAGAGAAAATCTGCTTAACCATGGAGAATTTTTTAAGCTTCAGAAATTTCAGATTAAGTTAAACATGTACTCTGACTCATATCTATTAAGATTTTATGTGTTGTGTTGATAAGGAATATTAGAACACCAGTGTGCTGTAAGGAACAAGTTTGTCATGTGTAGTTTGGAAAGAATGCTTTTTATTGGTTAAGTACTATTGAGATACAGTTTTTCAAAAATCCTGGAATTAACTTGGGAATTTACTCAGACTAACATGGCTATTTTTTTTTCCTAACATCTTCACCTAACTTTCTAGATTCCCTAATTTACACTTATGGTAAAAATATTTTTCAGTCTATTAGGTTATCAGTCTTCCTTTGTCACATTCAGTAGAACAGGAAGGCCTGCTTCCTCAAGTGGAGGTATATTGGAAATGGAGGAAATACTTTATTTGTCTCCATTGTTAGGCAGGCTAATCTGTGTGATTTCTTTGGAAGGACATCAGGAAGGAAGAATGGAGACAGAAACTTTCTGCAACCCAGATCAGAGCAGAATAGCTGGGTTTGTGGAGCGGCAGAACAGCTAAATTTGGGGATGAAGAGGGAGCAAAAGAAGAATGGAGGAGAAGAAAAAAACAAGTCTTGGAACGGTATAGGGGATAATGATTTGTTTGCTTAGCAGGAGACCAAAGCTCACAAGCAGCCAAGGTCCCTTTAGAAAGTCAAGCCTTTGAGGCCTTAAAGGAAGGTGTCCCCCATGGGTCTGTAGTGAAGGAAACTGTTCTGAGTCTTCTGGAGTATGTGTGCGTTGTGTTTCTCTTTGGTAACTTCTGCTTCTCTGTTGATTATATGCTGAACTGGTTTCTAGTGTATATAATTGTATATATACAATTATATAAATTATTTTGGGTGAGCTGCAAAGGAAAACTTTATTTCAAGTGAGCTGCAGTGAAGAACTAGTTGATGACTAGAAGGCAGGGAGTAGGAATAAATACACCTGTCCTATAGTAGCTGTTTTACAAAGAAACATTACAATATTTAGGGCATTTTAGCTTCAGAAAAAGGTGAACCAGGGAGATCTTGACAAAGGTTTAGAAACTGTTCATTGTGTGAAGAAAGTAGAGAAGGAGAAGACAAAGAGAAGTTTTGTCTCTCTGCCTCTTCAGTGGAATCAAGGCATATCCACTAAACTGAATAGTAGCCAATTCAGGACAGATAGAAGGAAGAACTTTTTCACACAGTGAATACTGCCCAAAGAATAGTGATAGCCCCAACTTGTATGGCATTAAAAGGATTGGAAAATTCATGGACGATGGGGACCTTAAATGGCTACTAGTCAATATGACTGCCTATCACCTTCAGGAATGCAGATGGTTATGTCTCTACATATCAGTCACAATGAAGTGAGAGAGAGAGAGGGTGCAGTTGCACTAATATCCTGCTGGTGGGCTTCCCAGGAGCCCCTCATCAACTGATTGGCCACTATATGAATAGAATACATGATAAGATAGGCTTTTGGTCTGTTCCAACCTGAATCATCTTTTGTTCTTGATAATAAGAATCATGTTATAAAATATCACCAATAATGTTTTCAGCTCTGCTGTGTAATATAAAAAAACAATCTCAAGACAGTGCTTGAGAAACAACACTTTTAACTCTCATCCCAATGCCTGTCAGTTAAGGTCCAAATGTGAGGGAAAATTGTCTCCTGATGTTACATCTTCTAACAGGTCTTTAGCTTCATTTATGGTAATACCTGTTAAGCCTTGGTGAACATTTTCCTTTAAAAGGACAAACATTCCAACAGTTTTATTTCCTTCTGATGATTGTCCTTTTGATTGCTGGAGGAAGGTGAAAAAAAGATCAGGAGAAATTTTCAGCCTGTTTCATACCCTCCAACATTTCACAGATGAAAACTGGGACACATGTGGCCAAGCAGCAATCAGAGTGTGGTCAGGATGGTAAAATCAGGACTGTTGGGCGATATGCTGTTTCCTTGCTTTAAAAAAAAATCTTAACATCTAACACATTTAGAGACTTGTACAAGCTTGAATATGTTTTGCTGGAAATAAAACCCTTACCTCTCCCAAGAACTTACCCTTTCCTTTAAATAAAGCTTTAAGTACAGCAGTATTTGGTCGGCAAGCAAAATCTTCTGAATGATTGATCAGTCCTTCTTTCACTGCTTGGTATCCAGACAGGATGACTACAGGATAAGGGCCCACCCATAATGTGTAAATATTTCCATATTGCTTTGCAAGCTGCCATATGGATCAAAGCAGAGAAAAACCAATGTTACATTCCCTCATTAGCCAATTGTTTCCAATTTAAACAAGAATTTCAGCTTTCCTCATCTCTGCAGCTTCTATCATGTATGATTGGATGTAGTTGACAGAGATGTGACTGAGCTTTCCCTCAGGATGTGTGTGTGTGTTTGTATGGTTAAAGCCGGCCCCTCCCAAAACTGCAAACCCCAGGATTCCAGAGGATGTTGAAAGTGGAATAATCGCGCTATAAGAGTGTAGTGCGGAAATGGCCTAAGTGATGAGGTGCTGCCATTTGCAATGCATCTCCAGGAGGGTTTCTGTAGTTATTTAGTTAGTTTTGTCCTTCCCTTTGCATTTACCTTCTGGTTAGAAGCAAGCAGGCTAGATAAAGTGTTCTTTATCCTATCTTCCAAACATAGTGACCTTGATTGGGGAACAGCCCCTTTAGCTACAAATTTCTGTCTTAATTTCCAAACAGGGGAAAAAAATGTGCTCTGTGCATGTGGTTGTACTCTTTTGGCCACTGTATAGTGCCTTTATAATGCTTCTTAAAATGGAAGGAATAGGTAAAAAGTAGGAGCCCACACTGCAGGTGGATTGGTCCAATCAAGGAAGCCATGGCCCTGACTTAGCAAGATGTAAGCAGGGCGGTTAAAGACCGGGGGTCTTTGTGGTCTCTCATTGATAGGGTTGCCATAAATCAAAGTCAACTTGATGGCAAATAATAACAGCAAGAAGAGCAAATAATATTTCTACTCAGTTCACAGTTGTGTACATGGATTTCCACAAATGCACATTCATGCATTCTGGGATGGAATGTAAGTATGCATCAGTGCCTTTGCTTAATTGTGGAAGCAACAAACATATTTGTGGATACATAACTGGCAACACAACATTGGTATTCAGTTGAAGGGTAGTGTAGGGCAACTAGCCAACCGTGTGGGTGTAGATTTACACTTTGCAAGAATGTTGCAGAATTTCAACTGGACTATAGAAAGTTACATCCACAGAAGTAGTTGGTTATTGCTCATCATTGCCTCATTAGTGTAATTGTGGTGTTACACAGCTGAATTTGTGTAACACTGCAGCATCATGCACAATGTAAATGTTAAGATTCTAGGCCTTCCGGTCTTCTGTCTAAGAAACAGCTAAGTGATCTGTGTCTTGTCTCCGCTTTGCCTAATTCAGCCTTGGAAATGACAAGGGAGTGTGACACAGACAGCTGATAAGAAAACACCTGGCTTTTCTGTGAGAAAGCTAGAATGTTTGTGTTAAGCAGTCACACACAGAGACTATAATTACAGTGAGAGAATTCCTTGCTCTCTCTCTTTCTCTAATGGATTTTGTTCTACTTTGCTGATGCCAGTATGCTACAAGTGAACAACTATGCTGTATGCAATAAACAGTAGACTAGTTTTTGCCAATAAGTTTTTTGGTCTGGACTCTGTTCTGTTGACTCTGCTGGTTTTTTTAATTTCGCCTGGCCTGAAGCCCCGAGGTTCTGTAGCTGCCCTCGATAACGTGGGCCTTACTTCTCCCTTTGGTGTCCATGGAGTACAGCATGGCCCCTGGAAACTCTAACAGTAAATGCTCATTCATATGCAAAGCTATTGCATTGACACCAAATGTGTAACTCCATTTCTACAACCTTGAAATGCATATGTTCAGCCATGCATAAGACACTAATAAAATTCCAGCCACTATGTGTATGAAGGAAGCTATGAAACAGGGGACTATGTCAGTTTCCTTGCAGCATATACTTTGTTGTTTTTATATATAGTCAGGTTGAATAAAATTTACGGTGACCCTATAAATTAGAGCCATCGAAGAGATCTTGTTATTAACAGTGTTGTTGGGGTCTCGCTTTTGGCCTGTAGCGGGGTTTTCCTCTTTCCCTACTACTTTCAAACTTTCCCACCATTATTCTTTTCCACTGAGGAGTGTTTTCTCATAATATGACCATAGTACAATATCCTCAGTGTACTTATTCTGACTTCTAGGCAAAGTTGAGGCTTGATTTCCTCTAGGCCTCATTTATTCACATTTCTGCTAGTCCATAGTATTGAATAAATTTTGAATAAATTGATTCCCTGATGATAGTGTACTCTCCATTATCACAACTGGATAGCATAAATGGGAGGTATGGTCTTCCTTGCTGTTAAACAAAGAGTTATAGATATGTTAGCCTTCAGTTGCATTTACTGGGGGTCAGCATGACAGAGGAGCAACAGAGATCATGAGAGACAATTGCCCAATGAGGATGACCAGCTGGGGAGAAGTGTGAAAGCTTTGAGATACTTCCAAGAGAGATAAAAAAAAACCTCAGGGTGCCATGGGGCACAAGAAGAGAAAAAGAGTGATGGAGAGGTGTGGGGGTGATGTCTGCCTCCCTCTCCTAGGGATCATAGAATCATAGAGTTGGAAGAAACCACAGGGGCCATCCAGTCCAACCTCCTGCTAGGCAGGAACACACATAAAAGCACTCCCAACAGATGGCCATCCAGCCTCTGCCTAAAAACCTTCAAAGACGGAGACTCCACCACACTCTGAGGCAGTATATTCCACTGCCGGACAGCTCTGACTGTCAGGAAGTTCTTCCTGAGGTTCAGGTGGAATCTCCTGCATGGGTTGCTGCGTGCAGAAGATGGCCAGTTATTAACAGGAGAAAGAGAGAACGCAGAACTACTCAATACCTTCTTTGCCTCAGTTTTCTCCCAAAAGGATAGAAGTACTCAATCTGGGGGGTGGGGAGCAAGTAAGGAAGAGGGGGAAATGCAGCACAGAAAGGTAGAGAAATAGTACAGGAATATCCGGCTAAATTAGATGAATTCAACTCTCCAGGGCCAGATAAATTATATCCAGGATATTAACAGAACTAGCAGAAGTCATTTCAGAAGCATTCTCAATAATCTTTGAGAACTCTTGGAGAACAGGACAAGTCCCAGCAGACTGGAGGAGGGCTAATGTTGTCCCCATCTTCAAGAAGGGGAAAAAAGAGGACCCAAATAATTATCACCCGGTCAGCCTGATATCAATTCCAGGAAAGATCCTGGAGCAGATCATTAAACAGTCAGTTTGTAATTACTTAGAAAGCAATGCCGTAATCACTAAAAGCCAGCATGGATTTCTCAAAAATAAGTCATGCCAGACTAATGTTATCTCTTTTTGTCATAGGGTTACAAGCTTGATAGATGAAGGGAATGCTGTAGACATAGCATATCTTGACCTCAGCAAGGCCACAAGGCACGGAAAGAGACAGACTGATGGAGAGTTGTGGAGGTGCTGCCTGCCCCACTCTCCTAAGGATGCTTGGTCACAGGCTGAGCAAAGGAGCCCAGACTCGCAGCTTCCCATAACCTCCAAGACCCAGGACACTATCCTATTGTGAGCAAAATAGGAATGTTCAGCTAGTCACATTAGACCTTATGTTTCTTTTTCACCTCAGTTGACTATAATTTACACTGTTTTTGTAACTTTTAACTACTACTAAGTAACACCTGAAGGAAGGTGCCTTCATGTGTAAGATAACCTTTTTGCTAATGTAAGATTGCTTGCTTATAAGATTATCTAAGACTGTTTGCCTTCCTTTAAAGATCTCTTCTTTCCATGTGCTCTTTATGTGCCTTTGATTGATGTGTGCATGCATATCTGTTCAGGATTCTCATCTCCCATAGGAGGGAGAGGAAAATTCTGCAGAGGCAGAGAGGGAAAAGGGCAACTTAAACCCCTCAGTAAATCCTACTAAGTTACTGAGTCATGTAGGATGAAATAGTGGTGGCGGCAGCTATATAGTGTTTCTGGGTACCCTCTCCTACTGTAGAGCAGGGGATGAGGCTGGAGAGCTTGTCATGCTCCTGTTATCTTTCTTCATGGCCCAGTTTTCACATCTGTAACTAAAAACTGAGACTACCACAGTATGGAAGATCCTGACATTGGTGTTCATCAGTATATCTTTACACTTGAGGATTTTATCTAGTTCTTCATAGCTGCCCTTCCAAGTCTTAGATTTTATTTTTCAGATTTCTGTGACTATGGTCACAATTTTGGCTAAAGATTGAGCCAAGGTATAGAATATCTGTGGTACATTCTGTTGGATAGAAATGCTGTGACATTTGCCCCAGTTGAAAATACATTCGATGAGCATATGGGAAATACCTGGAGAATGACTCAGCAAGTCATGATGTGATCCCTAGAGGACATGTAGTAAGGCTAAGTTATGATAATGTGAAATCATGGCAAGCGGTTGCATCAGCCATTGTCCCTAGCTGATGACCTATCATCAGGTGTGTATAAAAGAGGGGAGCTCGGACACTCTGACGCTCTGACTCTGAACCTCTGTCTGGGTGAACCTCTGCTTGAGGTGTCCATGATGCTGAACCTATGACTGTGGATCAGCGTATCCTGATTGTACAGATGTGTATATATTGCAACAGTGAAGATTAAAAGCCTCCAGGTATCTTCGATGACAAACTCTGTGTGTATGAGTTACTAACCAGTGGGTAGAGGGGTCAGAGCTGACGCTGCAAGTTACACTCTGCTGCACACGCTTGTTGCTGTTTGGAAACTCTACTATGTTTAATGCTTGCCTCTGGGACACGTTTTGTCCAGGGAGCAGTGGGTCCAGGGAGGATTTTGTGCTGAGGCTGTAAATCAATCTCCCGACACATTCAGTTTAAAGTTTGTGCTATTGCATTTTGTTTCCCTTTGTTACGGCAATAATAGGAAATCTAAGCTAGGGTGATTTTTTTAAGGGAATGTTTTTCCTGAGAATATTAATCTACATAGTCTGCATATAATAGTTACGTGGCTCATGCTTAGAATGTGATGTTCCATCAGATAAGTGGGTTGCTCCATCAGACAAGTGGGAAGAAGCTATTTGTCTGCTTGAAGGGAACATGATGCCTCACTTTAGATGAGGGAACCACCAGGCTGACAGAGATATTTTCAAAACTCTGAGAACATTACGTTGTCCTTGCAGGTCTCTTTTGGTAAAACAAGATCATCATATGCAAGACCTGAGTTAATTAGAACAAGTGAAGGGAGTGTCAAAGGTATTAAGTGATCATCTAAGATAGATCAGGAATCTTCTTTGGGTTGAACGACAAGTACATTGGGGGGCATTGCAACAGTAGGCGAGGCCATCATTCCAGATGGTTGTTTGCTCTTCTCACTTCTATTCACCTCCTTCTCTCTCTCTCCCTCCCACCTTCCCTCTTACACCCTATTCATCCCATGTAAACACACAAATATACACAACATGTTCCATTCACACAAACATAGCACATGGAAAATCAAGGAACTGTTGACTGTGGGAAAGATTGCCTTCTTATTCTATGCTTTTCTATGCCTTTCTGTACTGAGGGTTAACAAAGCATTGTGTAGCCTGAAGAGACCCATGGAGAGGATTTTTTCCTCCAAAAAGACTTTCCCGCTTTCCAGGCTATTTGGTGATGAAGGGAGTCCCTTCATCATTCAACCTCAGAAAAACATTGCTATTTTTGATCAGCAGCCCAGCGGAAATTGCTAGCCCTGTGAGTTAGTGGCCATGTACACTGACTGGGTCCACTGAAAATACCAGAAACGTCTGTTGAGCATAGTTTCTCAGGAATTCTACCATATTGACGCTCTGATTATGAAAACCATGGGGGGGAAAAGATGTTATTGAATGAAATACGTCAAAAAATAGAAGACAGATTTGAACCTTAAGCCAGAAGGGCACGGAGCCATTCTTGCTCCTGCCTCTTAGAACAAAACTAAGATATTTCCTCACTACGGCGGGGGGGGGGGGGGCATTCATACAACAAAATTGTGGTATTTTGATGACACTTTGACTGCCATTGCAACCTCCGATGGAGTCCTGAGTTTATAGTCTGTTGAGGCACCCATGCTCTCTGGCTGAGATTTCAAAGTACCTCTCCCTAAACTGCTCCCAGGATTCCATAGGATGTAGCCATGGCAATTGCAGTAGAACATAGTGCAACAATGGTATAGTGCGAATGGGCCCAAGATGATTGAGAGAAGTGTGTGGGGATGGAGGAAATGACAACAGGAATCTAAGAGTACAAGTTTAGCAAAGAAGGAAGGTCAGCAAAGGTCAGAGTGGACCAAGGGTCATCTAGAAAAACTGAGGAGGTCTCTCTCTCCCCCCCCCCGCCTCCTTTCTCTTTGCCCCAAGGAAACACATGCATCTTCACTGCATGCTGAAATTGTATCCTTGTCACCTCCAACAGAGATGGCACCCTCTCCATGCTGTGTGGTGACAAAAGGCTTCCCTTTGTACAGCATGGAAAGGCAGTGGGGGAAAGGAGGCCTGAGAGATAGGTGGGGTTTGGGTGGTACCTTCTTAAATTCAATCTCTCTCTCTGTGTATAAAGAAGAGATGAAATGACTCAGAATATTAGGGAATAGACAAATGAGTTGAAGAAACTCCCTCTTTCTTACAGTTTCAGTAGCAGTCAATGAACTGTTGCTTGACAATCTGCTCCTAGTACTCTGAAACAACTGATCTGGAGGAAGCAAACCATGTGGGCCTTTCAGCTTTCCTGATAGGGAAGAAAACTTCATGAATTCCTCAAGCTGCCTCCAGCTACCAAGGGTTGACTCCATGTGCCCCTTGAGTTTCCTCTAGATAAAGGAAATGGATGCATGGAAATTTTTCTGGGAGAGACCAGGGCTCTGGGACTGCTTGTGCTCTCTCTATGATGGTGGGAAGATCCCACTAACCTGATATGGCCCACAGGCTCAGGTTTCCCAGCTCTGCTTCAGGATATTCAGGTCCCACCAATGAAGGACATGAAAGGGCTAAAATCAAGATATTGACCTGGGCCCAGAAACCAAAGGGCAGCCAGTGCCACTGCAATAGGTGTAGTTGAATGTGACTCTGTCCATAAAAAATTTCTGCAGCCCCTCATTCATTCATTCATTCATTCATTCATTCATTATTTATTGAAATAAATAAATAAATAAATTGAAATGACAGGATCACTGCATGAAGAAAATGATGAATTAATAATGGGGGGGAGTGAGACGGCAGAACTACTCAATACCTTCTTTGCCTCAGTTTTCTCCCAAAAGGATAGAAGTACCCAACCCAGGGTGTGGGGAGCAGGTGAGGAAGGGAGGGAAATGCAGTACAGAATAAGTAGAGAAGTAGTACAGGAATATCTGGCTAAACTAGATGAATTCAACTCTCCAGGGCCAGATGAATTACATCCAAGGATATTAAAAGAACCGGTAGAAGTCATTTCAGAACCACTTGCAATAATCTTTGAGAACTCTTGGAGAACAGGACAAGTCCCAGAAGACTGGAGGAGGGCAAATGTCATCCCCATCTTCAAGAAGGGGAAAAAAGAGGACCCAAATAATTATTGTCCAGTCAGCCTGACATCAATTCCGGGAAAGATGCTAGGGCAGATCATTAAACAGTTTGTAATTACTTAGAAAGCAATGCTGTAATCACTAAAAGCCAGCATGGATTTCTCAAAAATAAGTCATGCCAGACTAATGTTATCTCTTTTTGTCATAGGGTTACAAGCTTGATAGATGAAGGGAATGCTGTAGACGTAGCGTATCTTGACCTCAGTAAGGCCTTTGACAAAGTTCCCCATGACATTCTTCCAAAGAAACTAGTAAAATGCCAGCTGGACAGGGCTACTGTTAGGTGGATTTGTAATTGGTTGACCAACTGAACCCCAAGGGTGATCACCAGTAGCTGCTTTTCATCCTGGAGAGAAGTGACTAGTGGGGTGCCGCAGGGTTCTGTCCAGGGCCCAGGGCTATTCAACATCTTCATCAATGACTTGGATGAGGGAGTGGAGGGCATGCCGATCAAATTTGCAGATGAAACCAAATTGGGAGGGGTTGCTAATACGCCAGAGGACAGGATCAAATTTCAAAACAACCTTGACAGATTGGAGAGCTGGGCCAAAGCTAACAAAATGAATTTCAACAGAGAGAAATGTAAGATCCTACACTTAGGCAGAAAAAGTGGAATGGACAAATATAGGATGGGGGACGTGTGGCCGGATAGCAGTTTGTGTGAAAGGGATCTAGGAGTCTTGGTAGATCACAAGCTGAACATGAGTCAGCAGTGTGATGCAGCAGCCAAGAAAGCCAATGTGATTCTTGGTTGTATCAATAGGAGTATGGTGTCTAGATCGAGGGAGGTAATGGTACCACTCTATTCTGCATTGGTTAGGCCTCATTTGGAATACTGTGTCCAGTTCTGGGTGCCTCAGTTCAAGAAGGATGTTGACAAGCAGGAACGTGTCCAGAGGAGGGTGACTAAAATGGTGAAGGGTTTGGAAGCCATGCCCTATGTATGAGGAGCAGCTTAGGGAGTTGGGGATGTTTAGTCTGCAGAAGAGAAGGTTAAAAGGGGACGTGATAGCCATGTTTAAATATTTGAAGGGATGTCATGTTCAGGAGGGAGCAGGCTTGTTCTCTACCGCTCCAGAGACTCGGACAAGGAGCAATGAATTCAAGCTGCAGGAAAGGAGATTCCACTTGAACTTCAGGAACCTTCATGACAGTCAGGGCTGTCTGGCAGTGGAATATGCTGCCTGGGAGTGTGGTGGAATCTCCTTCTTTGGAGGTTTTTAAGCAGAGGCTGGATGGCCATCTGTTGGGCAGGCTTTGATGGGTGTTCCTGCATGGCAGGGGGTTGGACTGGATGGCCCCTGGGGTCTCTTCCAACTCTATGATTCTTATTGGGTTTATACCCTGCCTTTCTCCTAAGATGGGATCTAAGGCAGCTGTATGGATAAATCTTTTGATTTCTTTTTCAGACGGGTGGCTCCATGTAGCACTCCTGTAGTATTGAGGTCTCAATGGCACAGATGACTTATTGAGATCCTGACTCTTTAGGAAAGAGGTTCAGGCACAAACTTGGACACTGCTTATGTGCTGCATTTAATGGAAGATTTCTATATCAGCCTACAGGTGAAATAGTTTCTTGCACAGCCTACAAAAAGAAAAATTGAAACACCACTCAAATTCAAAAGCAGTAGAAGAAAGCTGAATGCTTCAGTATCACTGAATAGGTGATACTGTATCTGTATCTGTATCCTTATATTGTATCTGATACTGATATATACTGATATAGTGATATATACTATATACTGATATATACTGTATACTGATACTTTAACTGTATCTGATATATACTGTATACTGATATACTGATATATACTGTATATTGATACTGTATCTGTATCTGATATATACTAAATACTGACACTGTATAGGTGATACAGTATCATTGAATAGGTGATTTGATGGCTCATGAGCCAGTCATTTCCGGTATACACATTTGCAAGTCTCCTTAATTTCCATATGCTTGTTTTCATACCAGATTTGGACTACAAGGTTTTACTAAAATGACACTTTTATCCAAAGCACATAGTAGAAAAGGAAGAGGAAGAAGCACCACCACCACCAGCAGCTTCTCACCCATCTTACCTTCATGAGTTTATCTTGAGAAAATTTCTTTCCCAACTGCCACAGACCTCCAATGAGGGGAAGTCGAAAAGGTCCAGGAGGATAGTTTCTGCTTATCCAGAGTTGTTTCAGATAGTGCAGGATCAGAAGGCCCATTAGCAGAGAGGTCAAAAATGCCCAGAAACCCATCATTCTCCTGTCTTGTCTTCCTCTGCCTTTCTGACTTTCTATCCAAGTCACCTGGATGGGTTTACTGTATTTTCTCCAGTAGCTTTTGTCTTCTGTTGTGATGTTGTCACCATCACCTTTGCTTTCCTGCTAGTAGCCTGTTATATATATTGTGTCTTAAGAAATGTTGCTGAAAGGCTTTCATTAGAGTTGGAATGTCTTTTGTGCATAATCCCATCTAAATCCTTAAGCAACTCTAATTATAGTCATGCATATTTTCATATTTACATATTTCACACTCTCTATACATATAAGAGAGAGTTCCTGTCCACAAGCTCACAGTCTTAAAAAGAGAGAAAAGATATAGCGCAAATGTAAACAAGAGGGGTCTTTCAGGGAGGATGCTGCGACATCTATACTTCTCACGCTACATTGTTCTATTATGGCAAGCAGGAATGGCTGCTGGTAAAGGCAGTCAGTCCCCAGAACACCTGCAGGGAGAAAAGGTTAGCCCATCTGAGCCCAGGTCATGAGATCTTCCGGGGAGGTCCTTCTCACTCTCCCACCACCCTCACAGGTATGGCTGGTAGAAACACAGGAGAGGGCCTTCTTGGTGCTTGCACCCAGGCTCTGGAACTTCCCTCCTAGAGAGCTTAAACTGTGAGCCTTTTGTAGGCACTTGAAGCCATTTTTGTTTCTGCAGGTCTTTGAGGACTGACAACTTAGGAGGAAAAGGTCTTTTCATGTGATGCGTTGTTGATATTAGATGCTCTTCTTTAGACTACTTATAGTTTTAACTGATTTTATTGGAAGTTTAATCATGGTTTGAACTTCTTTGTGATGTCAGCTTTTTCAGCTGTTTTAACTTTTATAAGCCACTTTAAGGCCCAGACCAGGAAAAAGGCAGGAAATTCTTCATCACCATCATCATCACCATCAAGATGCAACTTTCGTCAGATAGCAACTCAGTAGAGTGGAGTGTTAAGCAAAGGGGGAAAAGCTGACGACTTCAAGATGTAAATCTTTGCTTACTTAATTTTTGCAGGCAAAGGTTTCAAAAGTTCTCTCTCCTTTGTGAGATCACTAATGTTTGTACATTTTGATGATTTTTCTGCTGTGGGCTGTATTTGCACACACCCCACAAAAAAAAGTCCACATGTATGCCTGCACATTCTATATAAAACAGCTTGACTTTCTCACTCCATACCCTCCAACATTTTACAAATGAAGCTTGGGACTCTGTGGCCAAGCCACATCAAAGTGTAGTTATTAATGAAGGAGAACAAACAAGCCAGGAGAGGCTGTTTTTGCCAGAGCCTACTGGGAAGGGCAGGATTTCACCACCTCTTCTTGTCTCTCCTCTGTGCAGGTAATTGAGTGCAAAGAATATGAATAAGTGGGGCATCAAAGGATTAACTGGGATATTCCTGTGAAATTGGGACAGTTGAAGGCTAAGTGGCTCAGGACAGAGAAGGATTAGCTGAGATGCCTCTCTAGATAAATCCTCTAGCCTGTGGAAAAAATGAGACTCTACTGACTGCCACCACCAGAGATGCCAGAAATTGATGTTGTTGTGTGCCTTCAAGTCCTTTGCAACTTACAGCGACCCTAAGGCAAACCTATCATAGGCCTTTCTTGGCAAGATTCATTCAGAAGGGGTTTGCCTTTGAACTCCTGAGGCTGTGAGTGTGTGATTTGCCCAAGGTCACCCAGGGGGTTTCTATGGCTGAGCAGGAGTTGGAACCCTAGTCTCTGTACTCTGATGCTCAAAGCATTACCCCACACTGGTTTTTATGTCAGAAATAGTGATACATTATCAGACATCAGAACCCCCAGGCAATGAGGTTCTGTATCCCCCAGTAACTGAAACTGCAATCCTACAATGGGCAGAACCATGCATTATAAACATTATAAACATGAAATAACACTAATAGGGAATGTCAGCTGTGAAGCAGCATGATCAGCTCAACAGGCTCTCTCCTTGTTGGCCAAAATATAGTAATCATATTTTGCGGGTGAGCCTTGTTCAGCAAAATGATGAAATATCTTGAGAAAGCATGACACTATGAAAAGTATAAACTCGAGCAAAACATAGGAGTCTTTCCCCACCTTGAATCACCTCTAAAGAGCCTAATGACTCCAAAGGTAATTAATTTGGGAGGAAGGCCCACTTGAAGATTCCATCTTTGTCAAAGAGCCCTAATTCTTTGCAAAGATGGTGTCTGACTCCCATCTCAGGGACCCTTTTGCTGCAACACTGCTTGCGTGCCTAATTCCAGACCATATGAAACCACTCTCTCAGTTCCCCCAAAATCTAACATTTTCATTCAAGAGTGTTTTAGCCTATTCTTTTTCTTATACTCCTGGCTCTGGTTTATAGGATGCTATTCAAGCTGGCCACTTTGTTGCTTTGTTTCATCCAGAAATACAGTGCTTCTCAGTTTCCCCAGGAAAGTCCAACAGGACTTAGGGCAAGTTATTTCTTGCACCTGTAAAATGTGTCTTTTAGGAAGTATTTCTCTGTTCCTTGGCAGCTCCACCATCTACTACCTCTTTCTCTGATGTGCCTGTGTGTGTCAATGAGGGAAAATAATACCTCACCCCTACTTTTGAAGCCATCTCTCACTTTCCTTTCCTCTTAGATACTGTTACACTTCATATTGCTTAGCCCCACAGACTTCCCAGCCTTGTGAATTGGCTCATTTGAGTTAATATTTCCCTATTCTTAAGCCGCTGTGTTGCATAAGCTACTTATCCGTATTGTCTCTCCTTTATGAAGTTCAACCACAGTTCTTGCTATTCCCCATTGCAACAATTATGCATATTTTTATTCTTGTGCATTCAATAAAACTCACCTAGATCACTCTGTGTAAATGTGGGTTACTGATTCCAATCTTTCTAAGATGCAATGCTGTCAAGGTCACATGATCCCTCTCAAGTATACATACTTAGTACATATATGAAGCTGTAATTAAACTCTGAAAACATACCTAGTGACATTTCACATGATTTTCTGCAAAAGTGAATCTCATATCCACCATATAGCCTAGCACTATGTGTGCAATACAATAAACAATCGAAAAGGGGTTCATTGCACTACAAAACAAATAACATTATATCATAATTGCATATTATACAATAATATACAATAGAAATCAGTTCAGAAAGTATGCAGGGAAGGGAGAATCATAATGCATTCCTATCCTCTAGAAATAAACACATTATTTTCATATATGCCCATGAAAAAGCACCTAATTTTCAGGTCTTCATGCTGAAAAGGCCATTCTGAAAGGGCTACCAATAATATTATAATAATTATAAACTATACCAATAATATCCAGCAGAAACCAGTTGAGAACATAATAAACAAAAAAGGGGAAGATGGCACTGAAGAGAGTCACAAAGCACTCCCAGAACCTCAATAAAATTTGAAACACTTTCCTTCCATACGGAGCGACCCACAGAGTGGCATTTTTAAAGAAAGAAAGGATCCTGACTTCATAAAGTCTTTGGGTTTCCCAGCAAACAAATCACTCCCCCTTTCCCCTCAATTCCATTCCAGGCTTTAGTGTTTTCTTCTTTCTCATTCTTTTTTCTGCTTTCCCAAACTTAGATGTTTTTCTGTTCCTTAGAGCCAGGTATCTGACCCCGGCTCCAGAAAGTCCTCTCTCTGTCCCTCCCGCTATTTCCTCCCTCTTGTTCTTTCAAAGAAAGGAAGGAGATTAATCCACCTAACAAATCGTGTGATGCAATTCCTCCAATCTGAAATACTTTTTCTTCCAAAGCAGCAGGCCTTCCTATTTTCCTGAATGTGATGGGGGAGGGCCATTTATCCTAATGAATTCTAGCAAATTCTAACAATCTAATTCATGAAAAAATATTTTTAACTTTGGTTAAATTGGAGAACCTAGAAAGTTAGGTGAAATCATAAGGGAAAAAAAAATATCAATGAGCTCATCATTGATTTAATTCCAAGCTCTGATAGATACACCTCTGCTTTTTGCAATATCTATGTCTATGTAATATAAACACCAATATTAATTGCCACATACATACTTAATAACTATACATCTAAGTTTGCTACATATCCGCCAGACACAGCATCAGACTTCAGCATGAATAAACTGATTGTATTCATCACGTCAATCAATGTAAATTGTGTAACTACATTCAAAGAACAGCAAGAGTGCACGTAGGTAAACAGAAAAGGTCATTGTTACACTCCAAAAAGTGATGATGCCATATTGTCTCCAAGTGCTATTGCCACAGGGTCACCCTCCCCTAAATTACCGTGATGCCAAACACACCTAGCAGGTAGCATTACCTCTGATGGTAAATTATCTAACCACCCAAGGCCAGGGAAGGCATCTTGTGGTGCCATGTTCTATAATATAGCATGTGCAGTGACTATCTTGATAGTTATTAGGGATGGGACGAATCCAGAATTTTCCGAATCCGAATCCAGATCCGAATCCCTAGAAGGTTCTGGGAATCCACGAATCTCACGAATCTTGAATCTTTCGAATCCTTGTTTAAAAAGCAAGGGAAAGAAAGATCATCTTGGGCAAGGCACACTCTCTCAGCCTTAGCAAAAGCCTAGGCAAAGGCAAACCTCCCTCTGAAGAAATCTGGCCCAGACAATTGTCCTAGTTTTGCCTCAGGATCTCCCCAGATTGAAAATGACAGGAAAGCCCTTTCTATACAGGCAGGAAAATGTGGATTAATCCCACATTTTCCTGCCTATGTAAACAGGGCCACATACTACAGTAGAGAGATAATCCAGGTCAAAACTGGCTTTTCTTTGCAAAGCTCCTTCTGGCATCCTGGGGTTTGTAGTTTGATGATGTACCAACACACTTTGGCAGAGAAGGCTGTGTAAGAAATAGCTGAAAAGACTCATAAAACAATTTAGCACAGGATCGGCTGAAGCATTAAATGTTCATTTAAAATACGTCTCTGCAGAGCCGGGTGCTTCTGAGAGAGAAGGACCTCCCCACTATGGAATACCTCATATTTTATCCCCCTGCCCCCATTGCAGGTTTTCCCTCCCCTGGGATTCTGTTGGATAGGACCCCAAAGGTATGGCCTATCAGGATGCCTAAGAAGTTACATTTCCCCTCTCCCCCTATTTACAGTGTATGGGATCACGCATTAACCATGTCTCTTCCTCGTGCATCATATTACACCCGAAGTGTCTTATCAGTAGTTTCAAAGTATCTCCTTTGTGCTTTGCCATGTCCCTATAAATCACTGCTTACATAGGCCTTGCCTTGTCCTCCTATAAGTTATCTTGAGACATACCAGTTACCTTTCAAGGTCTTTGGGAGGCCCTACCATCTCTAAAAATCTTCCTTGTTAGACTTATTTTGTTACTGGAGCTCAAATACAATATATACTAAAATATATGTGTACATATGTCTAAAATGTGTTATACTTATAAGCTAATACATATATGTGAGTAATACATGTTAATAATACTTGCAGAAACTAAAATGTATTTTATTCCTCTCAGGCTGTGACACCTTGTAAAACTGCAAACCCCAGAACTGTGTCTGAAAGAGGTTTGCAAGGGAGCGATGCAAAGGAATGTTCTAGCTGTCCTTGAAATCTCAAGCCTGTAGCTTCCAGTCAAGTACTGAACTTAAATATGAACTGTTCGATTTAAATATCTTAGAATACAAGCCCAGATGTAATTTGTGAAATTGTTAGCAAAGGCCATTATTACTCCAAGGGAAAGTCTCACCCGCTTACTATCTTCCCTTGTATGTCTGGTTTATGCACGGCCATTCATTGCACATGGGTGCACAGTATGCGTTTGATTGCACATGATTCAGTTGCGCAATGTTGCTACTCAATACAGTGGTTGTCAAACACAATTTTTGCTTAGGTCCATAGGTGGAGCCTTATGCCTTACAATACCAATGTAAGATTTTGGTCACTGTGTAACAAAGTATTAGGTTTCTCCTTATGTAGCTAGCACAAGGCCTTAAGAAGCTCTGGATCTCCCTCCCCGGAGAAGTCAGACTGGCACCCTCCCTACTATCCTTCCGTAATCAGATAAAGACAATTTTATACAGATAGGCATTCAATGTATGATTGTATGTGGCCTGTCTAATAGAAATGTGCTGGGTATTGTGTTTTGATTAATAATTCTGAGTTTTAACTATGTATTTCAGCATTGTTTTAATCCTTTTGATTGTTTAATTATGTTTTAACTTATGCATTTTATGAGTTTTTAACTAGGTCTTTTTTAATCTGTAAGCTGTTCTGAGTCCCAAACTGGTGATGATGATAAAAAAAAAAACTGAAGACAGTCTGCCAAGGATTCTTGTGAGGAGATGACATAGGACAGAATGGGGACAGCCAGCTAATCAAAGCTCATGGAATGGGGGTGATTATGTGGGAAAATATAAAAACCAGGCGTTGTCTATCGAACAATCAGATAGGGCCAGTCAGAAATAGAGTTAGGGCCATATAGAAATAGAGAGAGGGACAGGGGTAGATAGGAATGGATTAAATCTTGAGAAGATTAGTTAGGGCCAGTTAGGAAGAGACAAAATGCTGGGATTTGAATAGGGTTTTGGTTTGATGGGAGCTGAGGGTGTGGAAAGAGTTCAGGGAGATCATGTTTAACTTACTTGCTATGCAATATATCTTGGTTGTTGCACGGCTTCAAGTTGACTTATGAGGACCCTGAGGTAAGATGGAATTTGCCATTGCTGATCTCTGGAGCTGAGAGAATGATCACCCAGTGGATTTCCTTGGTCGAGTGGGTCTCTATAATTAATCTTTACTGTTTTTATGTTCTACAACTCTGACTGAACGTTTTCATTTGAGAAGGAATTCAAACAACTTGGTTCCACCTTACCACTCTGAGCCCATTGATTAACACATCCACTTGTCTGGTATAATGTTCGCCTTGCGACCCAAATACCAGAACCAAGGAAGGGTTGTAAAGGTAAAAGGACGAAGTGAGTGATAGGAGCCCAAGGATTAGAACTGCAGGGCCTATCTGAGGAGGGGACCCATCACTCAGGCTGAGAAGGAGTTTTCATCCCCTGCACAGAGATAGGAAAAACTGTGGAGGGGACCAGAAAAAAATAGTGAGAAAAAATATTTGTTTCTTCCTTTTCTTTCAAAGCCTTCCCTCTCCCTCTGAAAATGAAAATTTGGAAGAAATTGAATTGTGGATTCAAAGATATTCACTTATTTACTCTAACAGCTATATAACAGGAAGACATTCATGTATAATGAAGGCATGACTCCAATATTGTAGTTATGTTCTGTCTCTGATCTGACTCCTGAAACCCAGCTTAAAATCCAGCCAGCTGCCCTGAGTGATGGAATTATGTGGTCCAGGCAAGGATGACACTGACATTGCAAACAAGGGAGCAGTTTTGGCACCCACACCCACCTCCATTGCAGTGTCCCTGTTGCCATGTCCCATAGCTTTGCCGACCCCCTGTGAAGGCGCCACAGACCACCAGGGGTCCACAGACCCTAGGTTAAGAACCATTGGCCTGGGCGATTTGCAAAGGCAGCTCTATATGCAATGCACTATTGAAAGCCAGAGCTTGTAGGACTTCCTTTTTCCGATTATCATGGGCTGGGGCATTTTGTGGCTATGTTTGTTTGAGGATTCTAGGAACTGCAGTCTATAAAGTTGACATTTCCAAGCACTGCAGAATGCTTAGGTCTGGAACTGTAGTTTTGTGAGGTATGTAGAATTCTCTGCCACAGAGCACGAGTGAGTCACCAGACTAAAAATTCTGGGATTCTGTAGTATGCAGCCATGGCATTTAACGTGCATCAAATTGCTGCAACTGTGGCTTGTGAAACAGACCTAACTGGTAAGAAAATCCTTGGAGAGGAACCGACCTAAAAGCAGAGGTAGCATAATATAGTGGTCTGAGTGGTGGACCAGGTATCTAGAAGACCAGGATTCAAATCCCCACTTCAACCCAGGAAACCCAATAGGTGAACCTGGGCAAGTCACACTCTCTCAGCCTCAGAGGAAGGTGATGACAAACCTCCTCTTAACAAATTTGCTAAGAAAACCCTAATGCAGATTAGCCTTATGGTCACCATAAGTCAGAAAGGTCTGGAAGGCACACAACCCGCACACGCATGCCCATTAAAACATGCTTGTGTAACATTAAAAGAAAAAGGAGAGAAAGATTTAGGCTAATAAGTAAGCAACTTTATTATTTTTTAATATTTCTTATGATCAATTGCAGCGGGGAACAGCACATACTTTATAAGGCTGCGGGTGGAATGTGAACCCAGACAAAGGCACATTGTTGACTTTTTCTGCTCCTTCTGGAAACTTGAACCTGAAAGCCCTCAGCAGGTGCGTGAAGAAAAGGAAGAGCTCCATCCTTGCCAACTGCTCCCCTGGGCACAGTCGAGGGCCTGTGGAGGAGACAGAGAAAACAGCAAGTGAAGACAACCCTCTTCTCCAGTGCCTCCATTTTGGTCAACAGCATTTGAAGTAACATAAAACTTCACTTCAGCATTTAGAAATGCAGACTGTAGGCATCCAAAGAAAGAGGCAGGCAAAGTTACCAAGGAAATGAGAACTCAACAAATCCAGGCATTCTAGATGCGGACAATGTTAATGTCTCATTCTCTGCAATACTAGAAATTTGGAAGCTAAAGAAATGTTTTAAGACAGGGTTAAATTCTAATTTGGCTGCAAGATTTTTCATATTTCAGGACTTTTTGTGCTTCTCAAAAAAAAAAATTGCCCCATATCCTACTGTTTCTAAAGTGCTTCATTATGCCACGGACATTTGCAATAGAGATCTATGCTGTACAAACTTGATGCAAGCTCTCAGCTATTGTATTCTTATACAGATCTTTGGGCACAAGCCTAGGTAGGGCAGAAGGATATTTGTGATTGGATCCTTTTTTGTTTTTGGTTTAAAGGAAACTCTTGTTCCCCTACTCCTTCAGCATCTTGGACCCAATCTAATTTAACCCCTTAAAAACCACAAAGAGCCAATGATAAACTTCTCACCAGTTTATCTGCTTTGACCATCAGTCTTCTTAAACCAAAGCAATAACTATACCTGCCTGCAGATGACTTTTTCATTTACCTCCTCCAAATACCAGGAATTCTTCTCGAGCTACAAAATGTCCATCCTTGTCCAAAAAGTGATGGGGGTTGAACTCTCCTGGTTTCTCCCATTGCTTGGGATCAAGAAGTACCGAGGGCAGATCCACCACCATAATGGCCCCCTGAAAAAGAAGGATCTCAGAATGTACTCAGCCCACCACTCTTCACAGTTTCATGTGTGTTGATGGTGGATCTGTTGCTGCAGGGATAGTGAATCAACTCTTGATTTTGCCGATGTTCCTGCCACAGTTGCTCCAAGTGGTATGGACGCCATCACCTTCAGAACTCCTTCAGAAGTTTGGCGCCAGTAAATTGCCTGTACAGCTCACAGGAGCAACTGCTACGGGATTGACATTTGCTAACCTCTCAAAGCAATGGATGATCCACCCACAACCCTTTCTGTCCCAGCAATAATAACTTAGGGAAAACCCTGTTTAGACAGTCAGTGTGGTGTTGCAGTTTGAGCACTGGAGTATGACTCTGGAGAACAGTGTCTGAATCCAAAAGCTTGGCAATGGAGACCCACTGGGTGACCTTGAGCAAGTCCTATTCTCTCAGCTTCAAAGGAAGGCAAAGGCAAACCCCCTCTGAACACATCTTGCCAAAAAAACATGTGATGGGTTCACCTGAAGGTTGCTGTAAGTTGGAAATATCTTGAAGGCATACATACTAGCATGTACAATTTTCTAAAAATTAGGAAGAAATTCTTGGTTGGTTTTTAAATCACTGTGAAACTAGTGTGGGAATATGTAGAGTCGAAGGCTTTGACGGCCAGAATCCATTGGTTCTTGTGGGTTTTTTGGGCTTTGAGACTGTGTTCTGGTTGCATTTTCTCCTGACGTTTCGCCTGCATCAAAGGAGTCACTGACCGAATAGGGAAACTCATGAAGAAACATAACCTCTGAACAATTTACAGACCAACCAGGAAAATTCAGCAAATGCTTCGCTCAGCAAAGGACAAGAGGGATCCCCTAACTTCTGCAGGAGTTTACCACATACCGTGAGGCTGTGGTCAGGTCTACATAGGGACCACAAAATGCAGCATCCAAACACAAATCAAAGAACACGAAAGATACTGCAGGCTGATCCAGCCAGAAAAGTCAGCAGTAGCAGAACACACTATAAACCAACCCGGACACAGAATGTTATTTGAAAGCACAGAAATTCTGGACCATTCTAACAACTACCAGGTCAGGCTACACAGAGAGGCCATTGAAATCCACAAACACTTGGATAATTTTAACAAGAAAGGGGAGACTCAGAAGGTCAACAAAATTTGGCTGCCAGTATTGAAAAACACCAAAATCAAAACACAAAAGATACTAAAGAGCCCTAACGAGCTCCACCTGGGCTCAGGAAGTCTCCCTCCAGGAACAGGTATTCAATACACACAATAGGACTATTATGCTAATTGCTCCCTCCCCTCTGGGGTAGGAGACTGGCATATATATTCTCCACTCCACTTCCAATTCACCATTCCTCTGAAGATGCCAACCACAGATGCAGGTGAAACGTCAGGAGAAAATACAACCAGAACACGGTCTCAAAGCCCGAAACACCCACAAGAACCAACACTGTGGGAATGTTTGTCTTCAATGAGAATCCAAAAAGGAAAGAAGAATTACACACTAGCCTAAATCCTTTTGTTAGTCTTGACTAGAATAAAACCATTGAATCACTTGGATTTACCATTGTTGTTGGTTTATCATTCAGTTGAGTCAATGGGTCTAATCTAATTGGCGTTAATGAATGGGTTTCCAACCACTACCTTTTCAGTTCCTTTCTAAGACCATGTATATACTGAGATATCAATGAAATGATTAAGCACTCAAAGCCCAGTTTTAACCTTGTACCTAAGTGCTATAGAGAAGAAGACACTCTCCCACATCCTCAAACTCAGCATTGTTTCCACTAGCAGAAAACAGAGGAGGACCCTGCCAATAGATTTAAATCCTTGGGCAGGTATATATATAGAGAGAGATGTCCTTTCAAATATCAAGATCCCTAGCTGTTTAAATGCCATTGCAAGCACCCTGGATTTAGCCTGGACATAGACTGGTAGGCAGTTCATTTACTTTACAACAGATGCTACATGGTTTCTATAAACTGTTCTAGTCAGCAATGGAGCTGCTGCATTTTGTACTAGCTTGCAGTTTATGGGTCATAATCTGACTGCATTGCAGTTGTTTAACTGGAATGTTACAGATCCATGAATTACTGCAGCCAGGCTACCCCTTTCCAAGAAAGACTGTGGATGGTGGACCAATCAAAGCTGACTTCAAGCTCTCCATGCTACAGAATTCATCTGGATGTCCAGTGACAAAAATGGATTTAGGAAAACTTCCACGCTGCACACTTACTTCTTCAGGGGCATTGCAACCCCATTCAGGGCAGGTTCTGAAATCCAGCCTTGGTAACTACAGATCCAGGGAGACTCTATCTTAATTGGGATTTAGCTTCACTTCACAGGCCTCCATCTAGCCCTTTACACTATCCAGTCCAGCACCTGCATAGTCTCAGCCAACTCAAGTGATGAGGAGAAGTTGAGCCGAGTGTCATCAACTTATTGGTGGCACTCCATTTCAAAACTCCTAATGACCTCTCCCACAGCTTTCATATACTCAAGATATCACATAAGGGATAGGGCAGAACCCTGTGATGCTCCTCAACTTAATAAGGATGAGCATGAGCTCCCCAAGGCCACACTGTGGAACTGGCTCTGTGGAAAAGAGTAGAATCACTAAAACACAGTGCCTCCTTCTTGAACTGTGGTGCCCAGAAATGGACACAGAATTCCAGGTGGGGTCTGGCCAAAGTAGAATAGAATGGCACTGATACTTCCCTCAACCTGGACACTATACTCAATGCAGACTAGAATTACATTAGGTTTTTTGGCTGCTGCATCACACTGCTGACTTATGTTTAGCTTGTGGCCTACTAAGACCCCTAGATCCTTTTCACATGTGTTTTTCAAGCCAAGTTGTCACTCATCCTCTATTTGGGCATTTCATTCTACGTCTTTCAGTCTCACCTCCTTCACGGCTATTGTATCTACAGCTCTTTTTTATTTGACCATCACCACCTGCATTGGTTTAGTCAATTCCATTGCATAGTGCACAGGACACTGGCCAGTAACTTATGTATCAAGACACCCTTGTTGTATATATACATTCAAAAGAAATCATTCAGGAAGGGAAACTTTTTATCTTCATGAAGTTGTTTAAATTTTAAGTGTCTAGAGTTGACACCCTTATCCCATATCACTACAAAACTGGGCTTCATAGACTAGGATTTCTTAACCTTCAGATACCTTTTAGGTGTGTGAGAAGTATCTATTTGCCTTCAACATTCTGTACTTTGTGGGAAGTTCTGGTGTGGATTCATCATTTAAATGCTACACTTGACGGCTGATTGCTCTTGGTATACAGGCGGGCACTGTGTAAGTTTACCTTGGGAATGGTATAACCATGCATTTCTGTATCCTTAGTGCTAACTCTAATGAGCCCAAGGGGTAAGATAAAATTTGCACGTTGGATCTCATGAATCACAGCATTGGTGTAGGGCAATTTCTTCCAATCTTGATAGCAGATTGACTGAGTGGTACCCAAAACATCCTCCATCTCCTTGTAGACTTTATCTGAGGAGAACAGGGGAACAGAAAGCTTTATTTGGCATTTCAGGCCTATCTCCAAACTTAAAGGGGCATTTTTCACAGGAAACAATTCTGTATAGCTAAATTACCCCTCATGAACTAGGATGAATAGAACTGTGTTGTATGAAGTGTGAGGGTATTTTTGGAATCCAATGAGAATTCCAGTGCATGGTAGGAGATGAGAATGCCCCATGTCAAAAGGAGTGTTTGTAAATGAAAAATCAGGTATGTCCTACCTACACATCCAGAGCTAGTCAAGAAAGTGGAAGAAAAGTAGAATAAAATGGCATACAATAGAATAAAACATGGATGACCCGCACAAACGGAATTCATCTGGAGAATTCATTGTGCAGGTCTGAGATCCCTTCCATCTATGCAATGACCAAAAGTTCCCCAAAGCTGTGTAGCCATCCAACATGGCCAGTTTGTATTGCCAGAGTGGGGTGGGGGCATTAGCAGGAGTATGATCAATTATCTTCCTGTAGCTGGATCTGCTTTGATAGGTAATTGCTGCATGGGTGTTGGGTGTTGGCTTAAAAGTTAGTGTTGTGGGGGGGGGCACTGTATAGTTGGAAGAAGCTTTGAACCTGCACAATGGCCGTAAAAGAGAAGTGTGATGGTGTGAAAACCAGCACATGGCATGTCAGTGTGTCTAGGACAAGTGGATTTGCCAAAAATGGCATTTTTGTCCCAGTATGTTGCATTGGCCGGGATGGGGAAAACGACTCAATAAATTTGTCTCATAGAATCACAGAGTTATAGAAATGGGAGGGGACTCAAGGAGCACTCATTCCGAGCAAGAATCCACATCTAAAGTATAACTATCTACCCTCTCTTTAAAAACCCTCAACAAGGGTTCAGAGGAAGACTGTCCTACTGTTGAACATCTCTGACCACCACAATACCCTTTCCAATATTTAGCACCTCATTTTTTGTGACTGTAATTGGTTCAGATCCGGCATGCTCAAGTAGTAATAAGCATATCTGACTTCATCTTCCAAGTGACAGCACTTCAAATAGTTGAAGATGGCTATCATATCAACTCTCTGTCTATTCTTCTCAAGGCTAAACATGTTCAGCTCCCTCAAACATTCCTCACAGGGCTTGGTTTCCAGGTGTCATATCATCTTAGTTACCCTCCTGTGGAAACAACCCAGGTTGCTTGTATCTTTCAGTAGTGAATGAATGTACAATAAACATGTTTACTATTATCAAAGATTTCCTATGCCTTGGCTCAGTCATTAATTAAGATGGAGACTGCAGTCAAGAAAGTAGAAGACAACTAGGATTTGGATTTGGCACTATGAAGGAACTAGACGAGATCCTGAATTGAAAAGATATATCATTGAATACTAAAGTCAAGATCATCCATGCCATTCTGTTTCAAATTTCTATATGTGGTTGCGATAGCTGGACAGTGAAGAAAGCTGATAGGAAGAGACTTAGTTCATTTGAAATGTGGTGCTGGAGGAGAATCGTATGGGTACCTAACCAAAAAAAAAAAAAAGGAGGGGGCCTAGAGTAAGGTAATTCTGAATTCTCACTAAAGCCAACTAACCTGAGACTCTTGTTCTGTGGACATATCAAGAGAAGACATGACTCATTAAAAAAGACAATGATGCTTAGTAAGATAGAAGACAATAGGAAAACAGGATGACTGCATTACAGATTGATAGACTCGACCAGAGAAG
Source organism: Cyclura pinguis (assembly GCA_030412105.1). Lineage (NCBI taxonomy): Eukaryota > Metazoa > Chordata > Lepidosauria > Squamata > Iguanidae > Cyclura > Cyclura pinguis. Next base: position 8,142,890 of record CM059601.1, read on the forward strand.
CCACGACCTTGATTTTACGAGACCTGACCAAAAGTTCCCCAACAGGGTGACTTTGAGATCTCTCATTCATAGGGTTGCCGTAAGCCGAAGTCAGCTTGACACCAATTAACAATAAAGTCATTAATTGTCTCCAAGTCTTTAATGTAGCAATAATCAGAAATTCACTTGCTTTGCAGAAAATTTTATTTATTCATGCAAAAATCTTAGATAGATGATTAGGGCTAGAGAATATTTTTACTGTCATTGATTTTTAGCCTCATTGTCTGTACTATCTAGATCGCAGCAAACATTTATCCCAGAACTGATTGGAAATCTTACAAAAGTTACAGCTTACTACCAAAGCAACCAGCAAATAAACCCACAAGCATTGAACTCAAGAAGGCTCCTTGTTCCATTTACACAGTGCCCCCGCCCTTACCTTGGATATCTGGATGAGTTGCCATGAGGAACACAGCCCACTGCAAGACAGAGGCAGTAGTTTCTGTCCCTGCGACAATGAATTCAAGAATACACTGAGCCAGATTGTCTTCATTATAGGCAGAGTCAGGGTCATTCTTGCTCTGTAGTTGAAAACAGAAAAGATTATTTGCCCCCAAAATTACATATGAGGTACCAAACTGACACCCCTAGATGGCCCTGTGACCCCTTTCCAATGCTGAGATTCTATGATACATGTTCTAGATTGGTAATTATCACCCAAATCCTGAACTTCACTATCAACCTTTCTTCCTTTTTCGGCTGGGCTTGTGTGATTGTGGGAGTGCTTGTGTCTTGCGTTAATTCCCCCAATAAAACACATTTTAGTTTACTTTTGAATCTCTGGCTGGTTCTTCCCTGCAGAAGACCCTGTAAACATTGGTTTCAAAGATATCATTAGGTTACCCCCCCTCTCACAGGCCTCCTAGTTTTGAGCTAATAATTCCCTACCTTTGAATGGAGGTACTCACATCGTGGGTGGACCCCTGAGTCACCCACATTTTGGGGTAACAGTGTGACAGTGAAAAAATTAGATAGCCCCACAGGTTTTTTGCAGGGGGAGGGGGCACTAAGTCCCACGTCAGTCCAGCCAGGGCAGACTTGGCATGGAAGCTGAAGTCCCCAACAGACTCAGGTGTCCATTCAGGGATACTACTGGGCAGTAGAATAAGTGGTACACCAACAGTATCTTCTTAGTAGTGTATATACCCGGCGTTATCCAGGATTTTATTTTCTCATAGGTGATACTTGTTAGAAAGATTTGAGATCTTGTGCCTCTAACTGCCCTAACTGTCTTGTCCAGTACCTGTAACTTTTCCCCATACTCCCCAATCCAATCTGTATTTAGAGTTATTCACATACAGAAGTTGAATTCCTGAGGGAATACATTGCCCTCCTCCTTGCCGCTAGGCCTTATCTCCATAGCAACCAACCTATTCAAGACAGACACAGTTGGCTGAGGCCCAAGAGCTCTCTGGCTGAGAATTCTAAAGGTCCCTCCCTAAACTGCAAACTTTAGGATTCCACAGAATCTTCTTAGGCAGCCAATCATAAGAAGTCTTCACCTGACACAGATAAACAAACTTTGACTTTTATATATTAGATTATTCCAAAGCTAGGGTAAAGGACCTTACAGCAACCCCATTCTGGAGGATTCTTCTGGTGAGCATAATGGCATGTTTATGGACTAATGTAAGTCCCCACCCTGAGTAATGATCTTCTTTATAGGGACATTCATTCTCCCCTCCCCTTCAGACACATTCAGATTCCAAGCTTTCATTTAAAAAGACTGCAAAAGGTATCTTCCAACTCTATTATTCATAGAATCATAGAATCATAGAGTTTGAAGAGACCAAAGGGGCCTTCCAGTCCAACCCCCTGCCATGCAGGAACACCCATCAAAGCATTCCCAACACATGGCCATCCAGCCTCTGCTTAAAAACCTCCAAAGAAGGAGACCCCACCACACCCTGAGGCAGCATATTCCACTGCCAGACGGTTCTGACCATCAGGAAGTTCTTCCTGAGGTTCAGGTGGAATCTCCTTTCCTGCAGCTTGAATCCATTGTCCTAGTCTCTGGAGCAGCAGAAAATAAGCCCGCTCCCTCCTCAACGTGAGATCCCTTCAAATATTTAAACATGGCTATCATGTCCCCACTTAACCTTCTCTTCTGCAGACTAAACATCCCCAGCTCCCTAAGCCGTTCCTCATAGGGCATAGCTTCCAGACCCTTCACCATTTTGGTCACCCTCCTCTGGATATGTTCCATGATTCCATGTTCTATGATCCCATGATTCTCTCCCAATTTCCTCAGTAAATTCAGAAATTTGGAGGCAAAACCTAAACTCTTTGCAGACAGCTTAGTCTGTTTTAACAGAATTGCCTATGAGTAATGCAAAGAAAGCAATGGAAGCAAGGCATAAGAATGAATAAGGAGAAAATATAAGAAAACAAAGTATTCTGACAAAGTGTTGTAAAATGCCATAATTCCACAATAAAATTATAAGCATTTGAAGTGTCATGAACTGTTTTGCTTCTATTGAAAAGACTTGACATGGTAATATTATTCATCTTTATTGGATTTATAGAAAACAAAGATTATTATTTTCCATCAAGCCAACTTTTACTTGTGGCAAACCTATTAATAAGAGACCCCAAACATCAACTGCCCTCTTTAGGTCTTGCAGACTCTAGGTCTTGGTTTTCTTGGTTGAATCAATCCACTTGTAATACAATCTTCTCCTTTTCCTGCTACGTTCCATTTTACCAAGCGTTATAATCTTTTCCAGTTAATCACATTGTCTCATCATATGTCCAAAGTATGACAGCTTCTTACCTTACAGGGGAAGTTAGTGACAAGGAATGCCTGAATACTCATACAACTTATAATCAACTTCGCAACTGATCTGAATATGGGGGAAGTGTTATGGGAGAGCTTCTGTGCAAATGTTATCCAATGTACAAAGAACCAGATGCCCTGTTGTTGTCAACTATTCAGTCCTAGCACTGAAGGAAATTGTTCCTTACACAAGCAACTTCTGCATAGAAATTTCTGCACATAAAGTAGATACCTACTTTCTCCATTTGAAGCAGATAGAAATCAGTGAAATCCTGGGGATGATATTGAGTCTGATGTTCCTTGTGTCTTTCAATCTCCTCCTTTAAAACCGAAAGTGCCCTTTCTACTGTGGCAAATATTTTCTTGAAAGGTGTTAGAAGATGTAACATGAACCATGGGCATATTTCAGAAAGCTGTATAAAAGACAGAAAATAAAATTCTTTCACATTCATAAGCAGACTTGATAATGCCACCCAAATTCTTTGGATTAGTACTTTGGTGCAATGGTCTGGATGATTCTTGAGGCTATGATTGTACCCATGGTGGGTGTTCCTTTACTCAGAGTTGCTCCTGGATGTATGGTTGCCTGGTCAAATAAGGGGGAGGACTCCTGTACCTTTAATGGTTGTGTAGAAGAAGGAATTTCAGCAGACAAACGACACTTGCTGAAATTCCCTCTTCTACATAGACACTGAAGGTAGAGAAGCTTAGGGATTTAATTCTTTACTAAGTTCCTTCTCAAGGGAAACCATGCTTAATTTTCAGCCGTTTTTCCCCATTATATGAAAGTTTTAGAATGCTACATAGTTTTCAAAGCTTATGCACAATTCAGGAATAACTGTGTGCAAAATAGAAAACAGCATCGCAGAAATATCATTTCCAGTGCAGAAAAAGCTTGTTTTCTGTGCAAATCATTCACATGTGAATTTTGCACAGAATAAGTGACCAATTACAGCATTTTTTGCACAAGAAATAATGTTTTGCAAAGAAATATCAATCCCTGCACAGAAAATGTTGTTTTCTGATCAAATCACCCACCTTCATTTAAAAAAAAAATGATTCTTGCCAATCCAGGATTCTTCTCATCAGGGTTTCTCCACACTTGAAAAACATAGGATAGTTCCGACAATTTTTTAAATATCTTGGAATATTCTTCCTAACCCTACAGGAACTCTGCCCCTCATTTCACCAAGCAACCCTACCTGGATGCCAAGTCCAAGAGACATATTTCACCAACCTCGCCTAGTTCACCACAGGGCAGAGTGAGACAATTTTCATTGGGGGTTACCAGTCACTGTAAAAGAGGTTTCTGTGGAAAAACTGTTTTCATAGGCAATGACAAAAATAACTCCCAATTACTGTATTTGCTGTCGTATAAGACTCACTTTTTTTTTTACCAAAAAATACTGTTTGAAAATGGGGCACATCTTATATGCCGGTGTATCTTAGATGTCAGCAGATAGTATTTGCTGGCATATAAATGGGGTTTATTTTATACACCAGTGACTCTTATATGCCAGCAAATATAGTAATGCATTTTAATAAGAAAGTATGTTGCGAAACTTCCAAAAAAGCAAGTCAATTTAAAATATGGTGTTTCCCATGTGGGGCCTAAATACCCTAAAGCCACCAGATCCTGTTTGATTTTGGAAGCAGAGCAGGGTCAGCCCTAGTTAGTACTTGGGTGGGAGACTGCCAACAAATACCAGGTACAGTAGGCTATATTTCAGAGGAAGGAACTGACAAAACCACCTCTGAGTATTCCTTGCCTTAGAAAACCCCATAGAATTCATTGGGGTCACCATAGTCAACTGGCCACTTCAAGGCATACACACACACACACACACACACACACACAATGTCCAAAATGATTCTGTAAATTAAATAACAGTGACCACGCAGTAAATGCTTATTGTGCAAATCCTTGCTGTAATGATCTGATTTGTTGATAAAATCTAATGTGCTAAGATTTCTCTGCAGATTTGCAGGGAAACTGCTTTCTTGAAACATCTTAAGATAGGTGACTTTCAAAAGCTCAGACTGCCAACCTTGCCCTTCTCTGATGAAGCACTGAACACCTGTATGATGTCAGCACACATGCCAAAGTTGAGGATGAATTTCAACCCACAGTGGTAGAAGCAATAAAAATGAGTTCTGCAGTATACAAAGAGTACACATGTGGAAGACCTGCCTTGTCCATGTACAACAGTTACAACCTCACACACACCCCGAGGTTAATATGGTTTAATTGGTGAAATATTATTTAATTGGCAAATACATTGATTGGCATTGATATAAAATGGAACCTGAGGTGACTGGAAGGTCAAGCTGGACTGAACACAATGTGATTCCAAGGTAGGTCAGCTAACACCCTCTATAGGCATATCCACAGTCAGGCAGATTACCAAGCAACTCTAGAGATAATAAGCTGAAGCTGAAGCTGGAACACCTCTGAGTATACAATGGTTGAGGGAAGTTCCCACCAAAACAATGATTGTTTCAACGCTGTTCCCTCACACCTGGACGTTTCCCTGCATTGTCCCTCAAACCTCTCCACAATGCAAAGCTATTACGACAGCCATTGCCTCTTTATCATCTAAACACTAAGACCATTAGCTCTGTCCAGACCCCATTGTCTATGTTGCAACACCATTGTCCACTTGGCTGGGAGAAGGATTCACACCCATACCAGCAGGGTAGTTGTGGATATAAAAACCCTCAGTTTTGAGTGATTCAGTGCAATCTGTCGCCTTGCTGAAAGCCGTGTTGTCATTCTAATTCCCAAACAAGAACTGTACTTAGGTGCAGACCTAAGCCACACTGCTGCTTTCCTCACTGCTCTCCAGATTGGTAATTATCACTTGAACCCTAAATTTCCTCTATCCACAACTTTCCTCCCTTTATTCTTCAGTTAGCTCTTGCATGAGTGTGTGAGTGCTTAGATCTTTTGCACATGCGTGTGTATATTTTAATAAAATAGCTTATTTTGGAATCTGGCTGGTTCTTTCCTGCACGACCACATAAACACTGGTAGAAAGATCTCATTAAGTTACCCCCTCTTGCAGGCCTCCTAATTTTGAGTTAGCTGGTTAATTAATTAATTAATTCCTTTAATTAATTCCCTTCTCTCACTTGGAGGTACTGGCATCATGGGTGGACCCCGAGTCACCCATGTTTTGGGGTAATATAATGTTTTAGTATATTTATAAAGTGTTAGTCCTGAGAATCTTTCAGGATTCCACTTTATGCCTTTATTTTGAAGCCAAAACTGCATTCCTAAATGCTCAGCTACAACAGTAGAAATTTGGAGACAGAAAGAAAACTTAACCTGGGGGATAGAATTTCTATTTGCAGGAGACAATGTCATCATTTCCTCCCATCCCGTAGCTATATGCCAGTTCAGCAGCTGCACTCCTTTTATAGAGGAAACCAGGCTTCTGAACTTGGTTAACCAGGTCTATTCTGACATTACTCTAGACTGTCGTAATAGTAAGGTTTTAGAGATATTGATATTTGTGCTTCTACCTTTCAGAGTGATGATATAGGACTTAGTCCTTTGCCAGAGGCTTATTTGGTTCAGTAGAAAAGAAAAGAAAATACTCACAATATGAGTAAAGGTGCCTACATATTTTGAAACATTATCAAGATCTTCCATCATTTTCTGCATTTGCTCCTCTTGAAAATAAAATCGGTGCCCAAAAACCACAGCGCACAGTACATTGAAGATTCCACTTGTGATAGGTAGTAGAGGTTCAACTGGATGCCCTGCAAATGTAGTTCGTTAAATTCATTAAAGGGGCATGTCATTTCCAAGTCATGATGCGCCTCCCTCCCATTCCTCTTTCTGGGTTCTTTTGGGCCACCTATAATAGAATATTGCCAACACAATCACAACTTAAGTCCCAATATACATATTTAACAATACAACAAACTGTAGAATAAATTTGACACACATGCACTGTCCCAAAGGTTCCAGACATCCAAGGACATGCCAGGACATGATTGCAGGACCCTTCTGCCTGTACAGCTTGGCAATAGGCAACATTTGGATTAAAAATCTTAGAGCCCTAAATAAAAGATGGAACATCCTGCTACCTTACTCAGAGTGGAAAGGGCCTAATCCTTCTTCCTGAAAACTGCATCTTTTTTCCTCTCCAGCTCTTCCTCTCTTTCTGAAATTACTGTGTCACGAAATAAAACTGAATTACTGTGTCACGAAATGATGCACATCTAAAAAGTGTATCAGCAACATGAAAAGTTTGGAAAGCTCTGCCCTAACCTATAAAAACCCTGCCTTTTAATAGTGAAAAGTCCTTCTATCTGCTCATGTAAAAAGTGGTTTTGACTGCATGTTGTGGGGGGGGGGTCCCTTTGGCTAAAGCTGAGGACCCTTCAAGGCTGATTCTGATCTCACTCACAAATGTGCTGACTACTCAGAGTAGTCCATGACAGACCTAATATTTTAGGACTGGCCCTACATGGTTTTCTGTTTGTTTGTTTGTTTGTTTGTTTGTTTGTTTGCTTTTGAGGGTTCATTGATCACCCTAAAACCTTTACTTCTTGTTGCCATTTTTAAAAGAAGCTGCAGAGGAAATACCTCCATTTTCCTCTGCAGTTCCCCTCCATGTGGCAACAAGAGATGCCGCTTGACTTCCTGTCACTATTTTAAGAAGGTCTCCAGACGAAAATGGAGATAGCGGGGCTTGTTGTGTGTATGTGGGGAGTGGAGATGGTGTAGCCATGGAGGGACCTGGAGGGAGGAGAATTGGTATCTGAACCCAATGCAACTGCCCACCCCTGCTCTAGAAATACAAGAAGGCAGAGGTATTTCACAAAGCATTAGAAGACCATCAAGAGATGAAGCTTTTGTTCTGGCACTATGTGCTTCATCTACCCCATGTGGACTACAACCTAAAAGACCAAAAAGTTATCTGAGCACATGAAGATTAAAAGCAAATACAATTTGTGCTATTGTACTATATGGCCACTGCTCACGTGACACACCTATAAAGGCTGGAGTGGGCAACTGTGGAGGGGGCAAGATGCCATTTTTTCACCCCTGCAGCCAGCACTCCAAACATTCTAGTTTCCTTTTCAGCCATATTTAAGGAAGGCTGGAGGAGGTTTAAACATTGTAGGAGATTAGGGTGGGGAGGAACAAAACCCCACTGCATTGGCCAGTGGTTCTGGACCAGTGTTAGCCATTTTGAGAGATCTGGGGGAGTTAGGAGCTTTGGAGGGCACATAGGTCCCCAGATGCTACATGAAGCCCAAAGCTTGTACTTTGCCCACCTTTATATTAAGGTATCAAACTTAGCTTGCAATTTCTTGGCTTTATGGAGCTTGATGCAACATAAGATAGCTTTATCTTTAATCTTTGGATCATTGGCTATTAATATTATTCAGAATGCCTCTTAACACAGAGAGTGGGATTTCATAACAGGTGGAGAGATTGTTAGGATGAACTACTGTTTATACTGGGTAACATCTTCCCTAAGAATTACGTACCCTTTGCACGTGCAAAGATCTCCACAAGTCCCTGGGCCTCCTCTTCAATTACGTGCTCTATGCATTTCTTCCCCAGTCCCAACTTTCTTAGGGTAGAAACCCCAAACCGTCTTTGCTGCTTCCAGGTGTGACCATTTGTAAGCATAATACCTGAAGACCGCAAGAATAAATGACAAATTAAACAATAAATAGTTCTCTAAATTCATCTCCAGAAGGCTGCTCATGCTGCTTGTATCTGTTCATTCATGAATTACTGATACTTTTAGAACCAATTTGAAAGAATTATGTAGTGTCACCTTCTATCTATTGTGGTGGTATCTTGTACTTCTGATACTGGGCACCACTCTGTTCTTCGGGAAAAGTCTAAAAGAACCTCCTTCTCATCTGTCAATGTTCCAGACATTCGGTGGCTTATCACATTGTTTCCATCAGCAGCAGCAGCACCACCACCACCACCACCCAGCAGTCTTGGCCACTCCAGGTTTTTTGTGTTAAAAAGGTTAGGAATAATAATATCCCAGATATCAGATATGTCAGGTGCCATGGCTTCTAATCTGGTATTTTTCCCACTCCAGAGTGACCCACAATTGCTCAGGCCACATCTCTTGGAGTGCATGGATGCTACTTAGCTCAGAGTACCTGGCTGCACCTTGAGCTGACATCTTAGATGCTGCTTAGCTCAGTGATGCTAGTCACACTATTGGGTTGTATTCTGAAGCAAACATAACTGTGAAGGAGTCCCCCAAAATGTCAAACACAGGCAGGTAAATCTAGAAGGAAAACTTCAGATGGTGTAGTCATCCCTCGGCACTGTACCACTCAGAATTTACTGTGCAGATTTCATTATGGGTCTCCCTCAGGCTGGGAAGCTCTTGACACTGCTGATAGTTGGCCCACATTTCTGGCAGAAGATCCATCAGGACTTAAAACTCCTAGCTCAAAATTGTAGTTAAAACCAGAAGGACTGGTATCTGATATCCCTACCACCATTATCCCCCGTCCCACCTTTATTGTTTTTCAATAGTTTTCTAGACTCACTCGTTTGCCTCTTTTGCCTTCCACTTCTTTATGTATGGAAGGGTCCCTTCTATCTTTCAAACCAGCATGACTTACCTCCTTTAGGACCACTTCAAAACCTTCAGGAATAAAGTTGCCCTCCCCATATTAATATTCTTGGCTGATGCAGAAGCAGGAATATGAAAATTCCTCAGTCACTCACTCTTGACTTTGCTTTATTCCAATCCTGTTTCATATTGGGTTGTAAACTTTCTGATTTCTTCACACATGAAAATTGATTTACTGTATATAGTGGCCCTCAATATCCACTGGGATTGATTCCAGAACCCCCATGGATACCAAAATTCATGGATGCCCAAGTCCCATTATTTACAATGTTGTAGTGAAATAGTATCCCGTATATAAAATGGCAAAATCCAAGTTAGCTTCTTGACTTTTTTTTAATATTTTCAAGCTGTGGCTGGTTGAATCCATGGATGCGGAATCTGTGGTAATGGAGGGCTGACTGTATATATCTATTCATTTTTCTAAATGAACTAAATTTTTAATGAAGTTTTCGTAATGGACATATTTTTGTATCCCTTTTCCCCATTGACTAAACCATGTATGTGCACATTCTTTTCAATGATATGCAATTTTAAAAATCTGTGCTTTTAAAGTTATGCAGTTTGAGTTGTACACATTTCTTGTCAACTATGTGAGGGAAAAGCCTTGCTGAAAAAGAATTAACATGACTTCTTAAAAGATAACTCCTGCCTTGTCAGGGGAGGTTTACTAAGGAAAAAAAAAAAATCAAGTTATTAATTAATTCAATAGAATTTATAGAATTGTGAATCGAATTAAGTTATTAAGTAATTTAACAGAACTTAGGAATTTAAGAACTTAAGAATTTTTATATTTCTTGTTGTGACTTAATGGACTGTAGAATTTTAATTTAATGAATTGAATTAGAAAAAAAAAAGAAATTTATGGATTGATGGTATGGAATTTGATTGTTAAAGATTTACATGTATGTTACAATGAATTAACAGAATTGACAATTATTAATACTGGGCTAGTGGAGAGACGTTTTGAAGAGAAAAAAAATGGCGACGGGAACAAGGAAAGGAGTAAAGACACAGACACAATTACAACTACAACCAACAGAACTAGGTAGAAGACAATCTATGGATATGGGCCAGCAGTTAGCTGAAATTTTAAAAGAAGTAAAAGGACTTAAACAAGAAATGAGACAGGAATTGAAAGAGACAAGGTCTGAAATTAAGGCAGACTTAAAGAAAGAGATAGAAACAATTGGGAAAAGAATGGAATTGATGAGTAAAGATATTAAAACCATGAAAGGAGACATCCATGATCTTCAGGTTAAAACAAATTTACTAGAAACAGAAAAAGATACATTGATAAGAAAACAAAAGCAAGAAGAACGCGCGATATCTCAACAAGAGTTACGCTATCGTGATAGATGTGTGAAGCTAAGGGGGATAGAGGAGTCATCTGGAGAAAATTTATATGAAAAGATAACGCCAATTTTAGCAACATTTATTGATATGGACATAGAAAGAATGGAACAGGAAATTGATAGGATTTTCAGAGCAAACTCGAATCTTGCAAGAGAAAAAGGATGGCCTAGAGACATAGTGGTTTGCTTTGTTAGAACAAAGATAAGAGACCAAATAATTCAGAACAATTATGACAAACAATTAAAAATGGGAGATAAAATCATCAAAATATTTAAAGACATCCCTTATGATATTTTGAAAAGAAGACAGGACTATAAACCCCTAACAACATTTTTGCAAAGACACAAAATTATGTACAAATGGGAGAGGATAGAAGGGATATCTTTTACATATAAACAAAGAAGATATAAAATAACCAATATAATACGTGCTAAAGAACTACTTGATAAATTTAAAAGAGAGCTAGAATCAAGGAATGGGAGAAATAGTGATCGAAGAGAATACGACGATGATGGAAAAAAACAGGAACAATATCAAGAACAAAGAAATCAAGATAATAACTATAAAGAGGACGTGGAAGAACAAGAAGCAGAATTTGGTAGTGAAGACTCAGATTCAAAATCAGAAGGAAAGGAACCAAAAGAATCAGAATTAGAATTAGAAGATCTTTACGCGGAAGAAGAGGAGGTATAAAAAAAAAAGAAAAAAAAAAGAAGAAGCAAAGTTTTCTAATAAGGGAAAAATGACCATCAAAATCTTATCTTGGAATATAAAAGGAATTAATTCGAATTATAAAAGAAGACAAATTTTTCATTATGTGGAAAAGGCGAAAGCGGATGTAATCTGCTTACAGGAGACTAAAATTAGAGATAAGGACACTAAATTTTTACGAAACCCGAAACTTGGAACTTGCTATATATCTGCCTCGCAAAAGAAGAAAAAGGGAGTTGTACTCTATGTTAACCGTAACCTTCCATCAGAATTGAAATTTCAAGATACATTGGGACATTTCGTTGGAGTGGAGGTGCAACTTCAAGAGACCAAGGTTTTGATAGTAGGAGTATACTCCCCAACAGAAGACAAGAGTAACTTTTATCAAAAACTATTACAACAACTTTTAAACTACTCTGAAGAAACAAATCAAGCTAATTTTTTACTTTGTGGAGACTTTAATGGAGTATTAGACCCTAAAGAAGATAGAACAAGTGGTAAATTGGAACGTAAACAACAAGGGAAACTTCCCAAATCCTTTTTCAAATTGATGGAATTTATGGCATTACAAGATGTATGGAGATTGAAATATGGTCATTCTAAAGGATTTACCTTTTACTCTGAAACTTATAAGTCAATGTCAAGAATCGATATGTTTTTAATCTCAAAAGTTATACAAAAGCAAGTAGAAAAAATGGAAATTTTTCCTAGAATATATTCGGATCACAATCCAATTCAATTAGAGCTTAAAACACAAAAAAGAATCAGAAGATGGAGATTAAATGATTATATTTTTCAAAACTCGAGCTACTTGGAAAGAATTAGAGAAACTTTGAGAAATTACTTTAAAGAAAATGTTTCTGGAGAGATAAAATTGAAAACTACTTGGGACGCCAGTAAGGCAGTTATGCGGGGTTATTTCATTCAGTGGGGAACTGAGATGAAGAAAAAAAGACAAGCAAAACAACAAGAATTAATGGTTAAAATAAAACAACAGGAAGAACAGTTGAAGTTACACCCCACGGATATTAAAACAAGAACAGAATTGAAGGTGCTTCAAGAACAGTTGAAATCAGAATACCAATGGGAAATTAATAAGAACTTAAAAAGAATGAAACAAAGATTCTTCAAACAGGCTAATAAGCCAGGCAAATGGCTGGCATATAAATTGAGGAAGGAAAGAGAAAAAAGATTGATTACAGAAATAAATGTAGGGGGAAAGACGACAACAGATCAAGATATTATTAAACGAACATTCCTTAGATATTACAGTGACTTATATAATGCAAAAGACAGAAAGATACAAAAGGAGATTTTGGACTTTTTGGAGAAACAAAGAATACCAGAACTAACAGAGGATCAGCAGAGAATACTTAATACTAAAATAACAACAACAGAGATAACGCAAGCAATCAAGAAACTTAACTCGGCAAAGGCACCGGGCCCGGATGGGTTTTCGGCAATGTACTACAAAACATTGCAGGAAGAACTGGTGCCGTATATGTTGGATTTATTCAACGAAATTTTGGTAGAAGGACGACCAAATTCCTGGGGTGAGGCCTGTATCACGTTAATACCGAAGGAAGGGAAAGATTTAAAAGAACCTGGTAATTACAGGCCAATTTCGTTGTTGAATATTGATTATAAGATCTTTATGAGCATCTTGGCGGAAAGAACAAAAAAAGTATTACAAGAAATTATAGAGGAAGAACAAAATGGATTTCTGCCAAATAGACAATTAAGAAATAACATAAGAACAATTTTAAATGTCATCGAGTATTATGAGAAGCATAATGAGAGAAAGCTTGCCTTGATTTTTATCGATGCCGAGAAGGCATTTGATAACTTGAAATGGGACTTCATGTTTTTGGTATTGACTAAAATGAATTTTGGAAATACTTATATAAAGTGGATCAAAGAAATATATAAAGATCAAGTTGCTGCTTTGATTATAAATGGGGAAAAAACGGATAATTTTAAAATTAAGAAGGGTACAAGACAAGGATGTCCTCTATCACCTTTACTCTTTATATTAACATTTGAAATATTAATAAGGATGATAAAAGAAGACTCCGCGTTGAAAGGATGCAAAGTGAAGAACCATGAATATAAGTTAAAGGCATATGCCGATGACTTAGTGATCATATTAGAAGACCCGAACTCAGGAATAGATAATCTTCTGGTAAAGCTGAATCAATTTGGTGAATTGGCAGGATTTAGAGTCAATAAGGACAAAACAAAAATCCTGACTAAAAATCTGCGAGTGGAAGAAGAAAATATATTGGCTCAAAGAACAGGTTTTAAATTAGAAAAGAAAGTTAAATATTTGGGAATTTGGATCGCAAAAAGAAACAATGAACTATATGATAATAATTATAAAGATACATGGAAAGGAATTAAGGAATCATTAAATAATTGGAACAGACTTCAACTTTCGTTGCTTGGAAGGGTAGCAGCAATTAAAATGAATGTGCTACCAAAATTAAATTTTCTTTTTCAAAATTTACCTGTTATTACAAACGAAAAACCATTTAAAGAATGGTATAGAGAAATTTCTAAATACATCTGGGATAAGAAAAGGCCAAGAATAAAATGGAAGTATTTGATGGAGAAGAAGGAAAAAGGAGGTTTTGGGCTTCCAGATTTGAAATTGTATTATCAAGCAAACTCCTTGACTTGGATAAAAGAATGGTTAACATTACAAAATGAAAAAATACTAACTTTGGAGGGAAGTGGATTAAGAATGGGGTGGCACGCATATGTATGGTATAATAAATACAAAATTGATAAAGAATTTCAGAATCATTATCTAAGGAAGGCTCTTTTAATAAACTGGCAAAAGTTTAAGAAAAAATATTACAGAAAAATACCATTATGGATCTCCCCACATGAGGCCTTTTACAGTAGATGGCGGGAACCACAGGAAAAATTGATAAAATATCAGGATACGATAATTGTCGAAAATCAAGAAACAAGATTAAAAATTAGAGAAGAATTGGAATATGAAGGGTTCAAGTGCTCATGGTTTCTCTATAGACAACTTAAAGAAAGATATAACACGGATAAGAAATTAGAAGGTTTTCAAATAGACAAAAATAATAAACAGTTCGAAGATATATTATTTAAATCACAGAATCAAGTGACTTCTAAATTGTACAAATTCCAGATTGCGAGAGAATTAGAGGCAGAACAAATAAAACCTTCGATGATTCTATGGGCACAGAACATGGGCCATGAGATTCAATTAGAGTACTGGGAGAAGTCATGGTTAGAAACACAAAAATTTACAGCAGCCCAAAGTTTGAAGGAGAATTATTTAAAGATGCTGTATAGATGGCACCTCGATCCAGTGAAAATTAATAAGATATATAAAACAAGGGAGAATAAGTGCTGGAAATGTGGTCGAGAAAACGGGACTTACTATCATGTATGGTGGACCTGTGATAAAGCTAAAATATATTGGAAAAGAATACAAGAAATAATTTCAGATATATTACAGTTTAATATTCCTCTGATACCTGAACTATTTCTACTAAATATGACTGAGAAAATACAAAAAGAGTACAGGAAGAAATTTTGGAGAATAATTCTCTATATGATTACAGCCGCAAGAATAGAATATGCGCGAAAGTTGAAAAAAGATCAGGTTCCACAAATAGAAGATTGGAAAATAAAGGTTTTGGAATACAGGGAAATGGATAAATTAACCTGGATGATACAAGGGAAAAATCAAGAACTAAATGATATGGAATGGAGACAAGTAGAGAAGTTTTTCTTCTCAACATAAGAAATATGTAAGAAAACAATGTTTTAAGGTTCAGACATTAAAGGGTAAACATAGATTTGGAACGACAGAATTGTGAGAAGGCACATAAAGTTGGGATAGGGGTATTGAAAGAGTAACAATTACAGGACTATTAAGAATTAACTCTAGGGAAGTTAGGAAGTGGAATGTAAAGTATACATAATATGAAATAAGTAAAAGAAAATAGACAGATACGAGAAGATTTTTCTTTAAAAGTACAATGTTTATATGGACATAAATATTACAAAAAAATATTGTATATATAATTACTATTATATAGTACTTTGTATCTTATTTGTATAATGTTTATTGTTGTATATATAGAGATATTTCTGTTTACTTATGCATCTTTATTATTAATAAAAAAAAAAAAGTTATACATCCCTCAAGAAATCTTCCAGGGTGGTTTGTGAGGGTGAGATGAAATAAGGAGGTAAAATAGAACAAATAACAGTAAATAAAAGAGTATATAGGGTCAGCATGGTAAATGAAAAAAAAAAAAAAAAAGATAACTCCTGCCTTGCTAAACATTTAGAGTTCTAAAAGTTCAGTAAATATGTAGACGGAGTGATCAATGCTGTCCACTTGGACTTCCAAGAGGCTTTTAGTTAATTTTGCCCACCAAAAACTTCTAAGAAAACTTGGTAATCATGATATCCGATCTGGAAGATGAGCACATGGCTGAAGTAAGGCAGAGTTATGCTGCAGGGAAAATCTCCTTAACCATGGAGAATGTTATAAGCTTTCAGATATTTCAAGTTAAATTAAATGCATACTCTGACTCATAGCTATAAAGATTTGATGTGTTGATGTGTTGTGCTGATAAAGGATATTAGTTGGAACAGCAGTGTGCATAAGGAACAAGTTTGTCATGTTTAATTTGGAAGGAATGCTTGCTCATTATCATTATGGCTTTTTTTTTTTTTTTGGTTAATTGCTATTGATAAATAGTTTTTCAAAGATCTTGAATTAACTCAGGAATTACTCAGATTAACACAGCTATTTTTTCTACTGATCTCACATAACTTTCCAAATTCCCTAACTAACAGTTATGATAAACATCTACTTCAGTAAATTAGTTTGTCAGCATTCTAAGAAATTCATCGGAGTGGGTGCTTCTTCCTTTGTTGCATTTAGTACAAGAGGAAGGCCTGTTTCCTCAGGAGAAGTTATATTAGAACTGGAGGAAATACATTATTTGTCTTTGTTCTTAGGAAGGCTAATCTCTGTGATTTCTTTGGGAAGACATCAGGGAGGAAAGAGGGTGACAGAAACTTTCTGCAAACCAGATCAGATCAGAATAGCTGGGTTTGTGGAGCAGAAGAATAGTTAAATTTCAGAATGAAGAGGAAACAAAGGAAGAATGAAAGGGAAGAAAAAAGTAAGTCTTGGAATGAAATAGGAGGATAGTGATTTGTTTGTTTAGCAGAAGACCATGGCTCTTGTCTTATAGTAGCAATGCTACAAAGAAATGTTACAATACTTGGGGTATTTTAGGTTCAGAAAAAAGAAAAATCCAGGGAGATCCTGACAGAGGTTTTGAAACTAATGTCTGTGTGAAGAAGGTGGAGAGAGAGGACATGTTTTCTCTCTCTCTTTCTCTCTCTTCACAGTGAAATGAAGGGATATCCATTAAACTAAATGGTGGAAGATTCAGGTCAGATAAAAGGAAGTGAAAACTGCCCAAAGAATAGTGATAGCCCCAACTTGTATGGCATTAAAAGGATTGGAAAATTCATGGACGATGGGGACCTTAAAGGCTACTAGTCAATATGGCTGCCTATCACCTTCATGAGTGCAGGTGGTATGTCTCTACATATCAGTCACAATGGAGTAAGAGAGAGAGAGGGTGCAGTTGCACTAATATCCTGCTGGTGGGCTTCCCAGGAGCACCTCACCAACTGATTGGCCACTATATGAATAGAATACATGATAAGATAGGCTTTTGGTCTGTTCCAGCCTGAATCATCTTTTGTTCTTGTTATATCCAATCTCTAGACAGTGCATGAGAAATAACCCTTTTAACTGTCTTCCCAAAGCCAGGCAGCTAGTCTCAAACGAAAGGGGAAAATTGTCTCCAAATGATGCATCTTCTAAATGTGAAAATACACATTTAGCTTCATTTATGGCAACACCTTGTTAAGCATGGGTGCACATTTTCCTTTAAAAAGACAAATATTTCAACAGTTTCATCTCTTTTTGAAAACTTTCCTTTTGATTGTTGTAGGAAGGTGAAAAAAAAACATTAGGAGATGTTTCAGATTGTTCCATACTATCCAACATTTCACAGATGAAAAGTGGGATGCATTTGTCCAAGCAATCATCAGAGTGTGGTCAAGATGATGAAATCAGGACAGTTGGAGGATATGCTTGTTTCCCTATTTTTTTAAAAAAAAAACTAGCATCTGACACATTTAGAGACTTACATGAGCTTGAGTATGTTTTGCTGGAGATAAAATCCTTTACCTCTCCCAAGAACTTACCCTTTCCTTTAAATAAAGTTTTAAGTACAGGGGTCTCTGGTCGCCCACCAAAATCTTCTGGATGATCAATCAGTCCTTCTTTCACTGCTTGGTATCCAGACAGGATGACCACAGGAAAAGGGCCCGCCCATACTGTGAAAACATTTCCATATTGCTTTGCAAGCTGTTATTTGGAGAAAAGAGAAAAACCAATATTACGTTCCCACACTAGCCAATTGTTTCCAATTCAGACATGAATTTTAGCTTTCCTCACCTCTGCAGCTTCTATCATGTATGATAGTATGTGTTTGACACAGATACAGTTGAGCTTATGGTCAGGACATGTGTGCATATGGGTAAGAATAACCAGGGTTGCCAGATCTCAGGACCTGGGCCTGAATCCCCACTTTTTGTGGGTCATTACTGGAAGAAAATGAGAGTGCAAATTTTCCACTTTTGGGGGGCTCCACTTGAGACAAAAGGAAAGGGCTGTGTGCAAATCCCCAGCTCAGCTCAGAGAGCAGCAGCTTGCTGTAATTTGCAAGGTTTATTTGATTGGTTGCGGTCATTTACAAATCATCTCCAGGAAGGTTTCTGTAGTTATTTAGTTAGCTTTGTCCTTCCCTCTGCATTTACCTTCTGGCTAGAAGCAAGCAGGCTAGATTAAATGTTCTTTATCCCATCTTCCTAATACAGTTACCTTGATCTGGGGACAGCCCCCTTAGGTAGAATTTGTTTCTTTTGTTATATTTATATGCTGCCTTTCTCCCAGACTGGGATCCAAGGCAGCTTCCAGCAATAAACTAAAATATCAAAACATATAAAACAATTAAAAACATTAAAAGCATAACAAACCATTTGAAAACCTGTCAATATTCAATTTAATCTAAGTTGATAAATGAAGCTCCCCAGCTTACATAAAAGCCAGTTTAAAAAGAAAAGTTTCACCTGTTGGTGAAAGGAGAGCAGGGAGGAGCATTCCACAGGATGGGAGCAACCACTGAGAAAGCTCTCTCCTGTGCCCTCACCAGGTGAGCCTGGGATGGTGGTAGGACCAAGAGAAAGCCTTCCCCTGAAGATCTTAGGACTCTAGCTGGTTTGTACAGGGAGATACAGGCCCTTTTCACATGTGGGGGGGGGGAACGGTGCAGAGCAACCTCTCACGGAGGTCTTCTACACCGTAGAGTGGACTGGCGTGGACTACTTTTCGTAGTTCCACACCAGAATCCACTCAGGAGCGGCCGGAACTAGCCGGGTTGCGTGTTTTTTAAAAACCTCTTTTTAGAGGTTTTTAAAAAGCACGGAGCGTGCAGCCCCGCGCAGCTCCGTCGCCCGGCTCTAAAGTGGATCTGCAGGCGCGCACAAGTGCGTGCCTGCAGATCTGCCGGGGGCGGGCTTCCGGTTGGCGAGCTTCTCCGGTTGGTGGAGAGCCTCCACCAACCGGAAGCTGCCATCTGCGACGCCGGAGGAGTGTGGAGCAGCGAGCTTGCGCTGTTCCACGCAGCGACGGACTTACCCGGCTGGAGGTTTTTGGGCGTTTTCGCCCGTTTCCCCCCCCCACATGTGAAAAGGGCCACAGTCTTTCAGATAGCCCGGACCTAAGCTGTTTAGGGCTTTATAGATCATAGCCAGCACTTTGAACTGTGCCTGGAAATGAATGGGTAGCCAGTGAGGCTGTTTTAACAAGGGAGTTATGTGCTCCCTGTAACTGGCCCTGGTCAGCATTCTAGAAGCCAAGTTTTGAACCCACTGGGGTTTTCAAACAGTTTCTAAAAGACACATAGAGCATGTTACAGCAGTCCAAACGAGATGTAATCAAGACGTGTGTCACTGAAGCCAGATCTGACGTCTCAAGGAACAGGTGCAGAAGAGCTGAAATGACTCAAAATATTATGGAATGTGTTGGAACTGACAAGACTTACAACTTTAGTCATTATGGGGTTAACTGGTCTATTGGTGTTATAGAGGACCTTCACCTGCTACTGTTATTGGAAGCAGCTGTAAAGGCTCTATAAGAGTAGCATTCTCTTAGTGAACACTCACTTCCTGATTTGCTCTGATCTGCTGTTGCTGCAGTTTGTATCATATCCTGCTTCATTGTGGTATTGTATTATATTTTGATATATTTTGTATGTTAACTTGCCAAACTTGTTCATGTTCTCTTTTAACCTTTTGTACATTAAGAACCCATTTGCTATTTTTATCTTTTAACTAGAATATATAAAAGACTATTTCTCCTACCCTATTTTGTCTTCTGAATTTCCTTTTTATTTACGATAAATTGTATGAATGACTCAGAAAAACTTTCCAAGTTCCCTACAGTTTCAGTGTCAGTCAATGAACTGCAGCTTGATAATCTGCTCCTAGTACTCCAGAATATCTGGTCTGGAAGAAGCAGGCCATGTGGGCCTTTCAGCTTTCCTGATAGGGAAGAAAACTTCATGAATTGCTCCAAGTGCCTTTAGGGTTGCCAAGGGATGACTCCATGTGCCTCTTGAGTTCCCTACAGATAAAGGAAAGGAATATATGGAGTTTTTTCTGGGAGAGGCTCAGACTTTGGGGCTTCTTGGAGCCTCTCCATGATGGTGGGGACATCTCACTGACCTGATGTGGCCCATGGGCTGAGGTTTCCCAGCTCTGCTTCAAGATATTCAGGTCCCACCAGTGAAGGACATAAAAGGGCCAAAGTCAAGATGTTCACCTGAGTCCAGAAACCAAATGGCAGCCAGTGTCACTGCAATAAGTGTGGCTGAATGTGACTCTGTCAGTTCAGGGTCATAAAAAATATGTGCAGTCCCTCATTTCTTTATTTATTGGATTTATACCCTACCTTTCTCTCAAGATGGGATCCAAGGTAGCCTTATGGGTGAATATTTAGGTTTCTTTTTTCTTGATGGTGGCTCCATGTAGCATTCCCATAGTATAGAGGTCTCAGTGGCACAGATGACTCAATGAGATCCTGGCTTTTCAGGAAGAAGGTTCAGGCACAACCTAGACACTCTTTTTGTGTTGGTTATGCATTTAATGAAACATTTCTATATCAACCTAGAGGTGAAATGATTCCTAGCACAGCCTAGAGAAAGGGCTTTTCTGCACTTCACTGTTATAGTACTATTATTCCACTTTTAACCTCCTGTGGAATTCTATGGTTTGTAGTTTACTAAGGCGAAAGAGCTTTCTGGCTGAGAATTCTAAATGCTCCTCCCTAAATGGCAAACCCCAGGATTCTATAGGCTGTTGAAGGTTGAATAATACTATTACAGTGTAGTGTGGAAATGCCCCCCAAAATTGAAAAACCAGATAAATTCGAAAGAAAATAGAAGAAAGCAGAACGCTTCAGTATCACAGTTGCTAAATAGGTGACTTGATGGATCATGAGCCAGTCATTTCTGGTGTGCAAATTTGCAAGTTTCCTTAAAATCTGCACAAAAAATCTGCACAAATCCTACCAAATTTGGACTAGAAGGTTTTACTAAAATGACACCTTTATTCAAAGCACACATTAATAACAAGGAGGGGGAGGAACAGCAGCAGTAGCAGCTTCTCACCCATCTTACCTCCGTGAGCTTATCTTGAGAAAATGTCTTTCCCAACTTCCACAGACCTCCAATGACAGGAAGCTGCAAAGGTCCAGGAGGGTAATTTCTGGTTGACCAGAGATGTTTCAGATACTGCAGGATCAGAAGGCCCATAAGCAGAGAAGTCAAAAGTGCCCAGGTCCCCATTGTTCTCCTGCCCTTTCTTCCTCTGGCTTTCTATTTTTCGATCCAAGTCACCTGGAGGGGTTCCCTGGAATTTCTCCAGTGGCTTGTTTACTTGTGTGATGTTGTCGCTGTCACCTCTGATTTTCTACTAGCAGCCTTTTATATATCATGTCTTAAAATATGTTGCAGAAAGGCTTTCATTAGTTTTGGAATGTCTTTTGTGTATAATTCCATCTTAATTTTTCAGCAGCTCTAATTATGGTCATGCATATTTCTATATTCCACCCTATCCATACATCTAAGAGATAGTTCTTTACCACAGGCTCACAATCTTTTAAAAAAAGATATAAAACAAAAGGAAAAAGGAGGGGTCCCTCAGGGCAGGATGCTAGAACATCTGTACTTCTCACTCTACATTGTTCTATTATGACAACCAGGAATGGCTGCTGGTAAAGGTAGTCAGTCCCCAGAACACCTGCAGGGAGAAAAGGTTAGCCCATCTGAGCCCAGGTCATGAGATCTTCTGGGGAGGTCCTTCTCACTCTCCGACCACTCTCACAGGTACAGCTGGTAGAAACACAGGAGAGGGCCTTCTTGGTGCTTGCACCCAGGCTCTGGAGCTTCCTTCCTAGAGAGCTTAAACTGTGAGCCTTTTGTAGGCAGTTGAAGCCATTTTTATTTCGGCAGGTCTTTGAGGACTGACAACTTAGGGGGAAAAGGCCTTTTTATGTGATGTGTTTTTGATTAGTTGCTCTTCTTTTAACTACCTATAATTTTAATTACTTTTATTGGCAGTTAATCATTATTCAAAATTTTATGTGATGTCAATTTGTTCAGTTATATCTGTTTTAACTTTTGTAAGCTACTTTAAGGCCCAGACTAGGAAAAAGGCGGGAAATCCATCATCATCATCATCATCATCATCATCATCATCACTATCACCACCACCATTACCATCATCATGTAACTTCCCTGAGATACCAACGTTAAGTGACAACTTCAGAATGTAAATCTTTGCTTATTTAATTTTTGCATGCAAAGGTTTCAAAAGTTCTCTCTCCTCTGTGAGATCACTAGTGTTTTTACATTTTGATGATTTTTCTGCAGTACGTTGGCTGTATTTGCACAACACCCCTCCCAATACATCTATGTATGTGTGTGTGCACATTTTATATAAAATGGCTTGAGTGTCTCACTGCATACGCTCCTACATTTTACAGATGAATCTTGACACACTATGGCTGAGGAACATCAAAGTGTGGTCGTTAAAGAGGAAGAACAGACAAGGCAGGAGAGACTGCGGCAATTTCCTTTAGCCTGAACCTACCGGGAAGGATAGGATTCCACCACCTCCTCTCCTCTCCCCTCTGTGCAGGTAAATGAGTGCAAAGAATATGAATAAGTGGGACATCAGAGGATTAATTGGGATGCTCCCAGCAAATTTGGACAGTTGAAGGCTAAGTGGCTCAGGACAAAGGAGGCTTAGCTGAGATGCCACTCCAAACAAATCCTCTAGCACATTGAAAAATGAGAGCCTACTAACTGCCACCACCAGGGATGTCAGAGATTGTTGTTGTCATTGTGTGCCTTCAAGTTGTTTCCAACTTGTGGCAACCTTAAGGCAAACCTATGGTAGGGTTTTCTTGGCAAGATTTGTTCAGAAGGGGTTTGCTTTTGCCTTCTTTTGAGGCTGAGGAAGTGTGACTTGCCCAAGGTTGCCCAGGGGGTTTGAACCCTGGTCTCCAGAGTCATGGTCCAATGCTCATTCCACTACACCATGCTGGCTCCCATGTCAGAAATAGTGATATGTTACAGAACAATGCATTATAAACAAGAAATGGCACTGATAGGGAATGTCAGCTGTGGAGCAGCATGATCAGCTCAACAGGTCTCTCTCTCTTTGTTGGCCAATATACGGTAATAATATTTTGCAGGTGAGCCTCAGCAAAATGATGCAATATCTTGAGAAACTATGAAATCATGAAAAGTACAAACTTGAGCAAAATATCTCTTCCCACCTTAAATCATCTATAAAGAGCCTACATAATTACTCCAAATTACTGCAATTTGGGAGGAATGTCTGCTTGACAAATCCCTCTTTTTAAACAAGCTGTAATTCTAGAGAAGGAGGTGTCTGGCTCCTGTCTCTGGAGTTCAACAATAAAAATCCCTCCGGGGTATAATAAGCACAAACAAAATTGTAGAGAAGCCTCAGAGACTTCTGGTCTCTGGAGGCCTCTTGCAGCATCACTTCCTGTGTGCCTTACTCCACTGCAGATGAAATCAGTCTTTCAGATCTCCCAGATTCTAACATTTTCATTCAAGAATCTGGTTAGCTCATTCTTTTTCTTAAACACCTGATTCTGGCTTACAGGATGTTAGTTAGCCTGCCCTCCTCTTCTTTGCTCTTTTCCATCCAGGAAAACAGTGCCCCTCAGTTTCTCCCCAGGAAAGTCCAAGAAGACCAAGGGGAGGTTATTTCTTTCATCCAGAAAATTTCTTGACTACATTGGCATAGCAAATGCTGGGGCTTGAATGGAAGCCTCCCAGGGTACGTTTGAAGATGTACTACTGGCCACACAATGTGAACATGAATTTATACCAGCGTGCCTCATGAAGCCTGATAGAGTGGAAGGTGTTTGCCAAATCCATGACACTATAATATTTGGTGCCTGCTGCAACAGCTGACAGAATTTCATTATATTTGGCTACCATGGGAGCAACTGGAGGAATCATGACATTGAGGGCATTGACTGTCATCCGCTATGTCTGTCATGGGCTTCCAGGACCTAGACTCAGACTCATATTCTGAGGCAGCAGAACCTGCTCTGAGCCCTGGCACAGAGACTGTTACAGTAGAACTTGAATACCACCACCTGCCCTAGAGACAGAAGTGCCAGCCCCAGTGGGGGCCCTGCTCATTATGACAAAGAGAATGACCTACCCTTGCCCACCTTCACTCACCATAGACCCCAAAATAGTTTCCTGTGTTGCTCCCAGCAAATTTATGCCAAGCACCAATTAATCAGGCACCAGCTGTCCTGATCTTGGAACCTATAAGAACTGAGCTTTTCCCCTCTAGCTTTTGTCAGCAATTAACTGACCATTTCTCCCATGCATGCTTCTGTTTGCTTCCCTTGTCTGTTGTTCTTGCCTTTGCTTTGGGTTTATATTGCTTGCCACTGATTTATGGACATTGCTGGGATCGTTATTTGCTTCTCATTTGTAAGGTTGTTTTCTTTCTAAAGTAAACTGACTAATTGCTTAGCTACCTGAACTTCTTGACCTGTGTTATCAGCTTCTCCCAACTGCCAGCCCAAACCAGGCGTAGACAGAGTCATCCCATCCACCTTAAGGATGGCCCTAGGGCTGCGTTGCAGCGGGACTACATAGGAGTTATTACATCCCAGTTCAATAGACCCTCTATTGACTTTCCGATACCTTCCTCGGCCTTGGAAGGGTACTTTTACTGCCTTTGCAGTGGAGGATCTTTTTCTAGAATGAGGACACAGGTGTCTTTTATGAAACCATGTTCTGCCTTGTCCATAATCCAGACCTCTGGAAATTCCAATGTCCAGGGCTCATTTTCAATTGGTCACAAGAGAGACAGTGTCTTAAGGGCTGTGCATCTGTAAATTGCCGAAATAAGAGGGGAGCAGTTGCCACAACAAGCCATTAACCATGTCCACAGTCAAATGATATCCAATTGAGAAGGATACTCCCAAAATTCTGTCATCATCCTTCCTGTTCTCATACACCCTCATCATTCTGTGGAGTTTCCCTACAGGGATGGGAACATCCTCCCTGATCTTCACTTGGTGAGAGTCTCCTCTGTACCTTGATAATGCAATGGTCTCAGAGGTAAGCATCCTGTTCATGACTAGATCTAGATGCAGGATGTTCTGGGCTGCTGAGGTGTCAGCCAAGAGTGTCCTAGGAGTTTCAGCCCATGCAACCCCAGTGCCCACCTTGACCATCGGCCTTCCTCCAAACAAATTATAACACCTTGAGGAAGTGCTGTGGACCTTGAGTGTCTCTAACATGTGTTGTTAGTGTTTGTGCTGAGTATTTAAATCACATCCACAGGCAACAGAGCCACCCTGCAACTTCAGGAGTGCACCAATCAACTTCAGGAGTGCACCGAACTGGGACATGTTGGCTCCTGCTTTCTTTAGCAGCTCCCATATATGTCTTCATTCCTCACTATGTCACAATCTCTGAGAATCGTAGCCTCCTGACAGCTGACAAGGGTTAGAAGCTGAGTTCAGGTGTTCTGGATCTTGCCATTGCACTGGAGCCAAGGAAGCGCTGCCTCTGCCACAGCCATTGTCAGGAAAGGAGCTACTGCACTGGTCCCTCCAATTCCAATTACTGGGACCACTGCCAGAGAGTTCATCCTCTCCCCCTCCGCCAGCTACTGCGAGGAGCCAGGTTTCCTAGACCATCCACCCTGTTGTATGGTGTATATGGACCATGATTGCTGTAGGTCACGGGTTCCCACAATTTGGGGTGCATGCCTTTCTGGGGGACACCGGTGTTTTTGATGGCACCTGATTGCCTGAGGATGTCTGCCACCCTCAGCTATGTTGTTCCATCAAAATATGTCTACATCCAAGGGGCGCAGAGCTATTTTTATCTGGGAGTTCAAGCTTCCATAAGGGAGCAGCTTGAACTCCTCTATGTCTAAAATGTAAGTGTTTCAGTCTGAGGAGAATTGAACCTTGGAAGCAAGGATATCTAGCAGCTTTTTCCTGGCAATGCAAGCCACCAGGATTCTCTCTCGGAGCCTGGTGCTCCATTACAAATAGTGTGTTGGCTATCTGACCTGGCCATAGGATCTGAACAATCTCCCTCATCCAAGGGTGTTTCTCCAGTGTAGTCAAATCACAAGCAGCCATTGCCGATTCAAGGGCTGGCAGATCCACTGGGGACATAGGCCTATTCCGCACTGGGCTATTAAAATGGTGCAGAGCGACCTCCAACGGAGGTCTTCTGCATCGTAGAGTGGACTAGGGCAGACTACTTTTTGTAGTTCCATACCTCAGTCCACTCCAGAGTGACCGGAACTGGTCACGCGGCGTGTTTTTTAAAAGCCTCTTTTTAGAGGTTTTTAAAAAGCACGGAGCACGCAACCTCGTGCCGCTCCGTCGCCCGGCTCCGGAGCAGATTTGCAGGCACGCGCAAGTGCGTGCCTGCAGATCTGCCGGGGGCGGGCTTTAGGCTGGTGAGCTTCTCCAGTTGGTGGAGAGCCTCCACCAACCAGAAGCCACCATTTAGGACACCGGAGGAGTGCGGAGCGACGAGCTCGCACTCCTCGTTGCAACGGACTCGCCCGGACAAAGTTAAAATCCGGTGAGTAGCGTGTTCCGTCGTTTCCGCCCCCATGTCTGGAAAGGGCCATAGAGAGCCTCGCTAACTGTGTCAAGTCCTGTCCATTTGCTGTGGAGTAAGTGTGGATGACAGTGTCAATGTCCTTGTTCGACCGCTCAGAAAGGGCTTTCACCTCTATAGCAATCCAAGGGAAACTCTTCTCCACTTCCTGAGTTTTAGAACTATTCTGTTGGTGTTTACCTTACGTGTGGTTACTGTTTTGGCCTTGGCTGTGTGGAGTGGAGCTGGCTCTTCCCTGTCTGGGTTCTAGGGTGCATGAGCAACCACATCCTCCTCCAAAGGCCCATCTGGAGCATACTTAGGGAGAGGGAGAAGGGTCTCAGCACAAATTGTGGTGATGATCACCTCCATGGTGGTCAGTCTCTGGCTCAGCTTGGTAATCTGGCAGTTGCAAGCCTCATGGCTTATGCTTTCCTGTTGGACCTTTGCCTGGCTGACTAGATACTAAGCAGCATGCTGTGCTTCAGCATGCTTCTCTAACATGGTCACCCTGTCGTGGAGTACCTGAATCTGAACAGAGGCATTTTCTAATTTGGAGCAGGCCTCCTGCACACAAGACAAAAGGCCAGCTTATCAGCCAGCAGGGTGCTGTTTTGTGCCCGTAACTGATCTAATTCAGTGGCCTGTCTGTTGGCCATTTTTGTGAGCTCCTAGATGGTGCTTGAGGCTTCGCTTAGGGCCAGCCAGAACCCCCAAACAGCCATTGCTTCCTTGGAGGAGACAAAATGAGCCTGGCCCCACACTGTGTACGGTAAGTGTCACACAGGTTGCTGAATGGCTCCACAGCTCTGAGGGATCTTTCCTTCCAAGCGTTGTTCTCTGTACTGACAACCCATTTTTCCGATTTATCCATTTTTTCCTTGAACATGGTGCTAACTGGTTTTGCCAATTACAAATCTAATAAAGGGAATGCAAGGCTGAATTCCTAACATACTTGTGTGCACACACACAATGTCTTCAGCAGCTTTCAAAACATATTGAGGATGTTCTACACAAACACCACCAGACAGAACATACCCTTGAAACTGGGGACAAGTGGGCCAGGCACTCAGGGACCACCAGGATCCTTTGGGAAATTCCTAGTGTCTGCATTGAGCAGAGTTTGTCAGGGGGAAATAAACTCTGCGGAATTTGCCGCTGCTTGGCCAAGCAATGGAGAGAAAGGGACCTGGGTCCTAATTGAGTCCTGCCTGACTTCTGCATTTTTGAACTGAAAAGCACCTCCTCCAAGTCCAAGCAAAGTGCTGAAACCCAGAACCAGTTGTTGCCACACACGACACACAACCTACTCAAAGCGGTTGCCACCACACATGATGCACTAACTGTCTAAATAATTGATCACCACCACACACAACATGCTGACCATAAGTCTCTCAGGGAGCTACCCAGCAGGGGTACAACACAAGAGGACTCAGGGCTTCCTACGCACCCTGCTGACATTCCTAGTTGGGGAAACAGCAAAGAACAGTGGCCTGACAAAAGTGGCATGCAGCCCACACAGAATGAAGTTACAAGGTTCTGCTTACACCCTCTGTAACCGTAACTGGTAATGTTTCTGTGGTGTGTGTGTTGGTACCAGTGTGAGGCCCCAGCACTTCAAATCCCCCATTACATAGACCCCAAGATATGGAGTGATTCCCGGGTTTTCGTTAGTGTAGGAACTTTTTGTGCTTAATCCCATTTTAATTCATCAGCAGCTGTAGTTATGGTTATGCATATTTCTGTATTCCACATCTTCCATGCATGTAAAAGACAGTTCCCGCCCACAGGATCACAGCTTCAAAATAAATAAGATGTAACACAAGAGGAAATAGGAGGGGGCTCCCAAGGGAACACCAGAACATCTGTACTTCTCACCCTACATCAGAGCTTTCCAAACGGTGTGTTGCCTGAAATGTGTCAGTGTATTGCCTACAATCTTGGAAATGTATGTTATTATTTATAAATCATATATTTTTAAAAACGTATGAAAGGTTTTCATGAGATCTATTACGTCTCCATACATTTTGTTATTACAATTCATGTATGTGTCTGCATCTCTTATAAGGGATTAGTTTAACCTCTAAAAAGTGTGTCACCAACATGAAAAGTTTGGAAACGTCTGCCCTACATTGTCGTACTATGGCAAGCAGAAATGGCTGCTGCTAGAGGCAGTCAATCACCAGAACATCTGCAGGGGAAAAAAGCCATATAAGCCCGAGTCTTCAGATCTTCCGGGGAGGCCCTTTTCACTATCCCTCCACCCTCACAGGTACACCTTGTGGAAACACAGAAGAGGCCCTTCTTGGTGGCTGCACCCAGGCTCTGGGACTTCCTTCCTAAAGAGTTTAAATTTGCCTTTTGTAAGCAACTGAAGCAGGTCTTTGGGGGCTGACAACTTGCAGGGGGGCTTTTTGTGTGATGTGTTGTTGATATTAGTTGCTCTTCTTTGGAATACTTACAGTTTTAACTGCTTTTATTAGCAGTTTAATCGTGGTTTGAACTTTTATGTGATGTCAATTTCTTTCAGCTATATCTGTTTTAACTTTTGTAAGCCACCTTAAGGCCCAGACCAGGAAAAAGGCAGGAAATTTATTATCATCATCATGATGTAACTTCCCTGAGATACCAACTCAGAAACATGGTGTGTTAAGTAAAGGGGGAAAAGGTGACAACTTCAAGATGTAAATCTTTGCTTATTTAATTTTTGTATGCAACGGTTTCGAAAGTTCTCTCTCATTTGTGAGATCACTAGTGTTTGTACATTTTGATGATTTTTCTGTAGTAAGTTGGCTGTGTTTGCACAACACCCCTCCCAATACGTCTATGTATGTGTGTGTGCACATTTTATATAAAATGGCTTGAGTGTCTCACTGCATACGCGCCTACATTTTACAGATGAATCTTGACACACTGTGGCTGAGGAACATCAAAGTGTGGTCGTTAAAGAGGAAGAACAGACAAGGCAGGAGAGACTGCGGCAATTTCCTTTAGCCTGAGCCTACCGGGAAGGGTAGGATTCCACCACCTCCTCTCCTCTCCCCTCTGTGCAGGTAAATGAGTGCAAAGAATATGAATAAGTGGGACATCAGAGGATTAATTGGGATGCTCCCAGCAAATTTGGACAGTTGAAGGCTAAGTGGCTCAGGACAAAGGAGGCTTAGCTGAGATGCCACTCCAAACAAATCCTCTAGCACATTGAAAAATGAGAGCCTACTAACTGCCACCACCAGGGATGTCAGAGATTGTTGTTGTCGTTGTGTGCCTTCAAGTTGTTTCCAACTTGTGGCAACCTTAAGGCAAACCTATGGTAGGGTTTTCTTGGCAAGATTTGTTCAGAAGGGGTTTGCTTTTGCCTTCTTCTGAGGCTAAGAAAGTGTGATTTGCCCAAGGGGTTTGAACTCTGGTCTCCAGAGTCATGGTCCAATGCTCAATCCACTACACCATGCTGGCTCCCATGTCAGAAATAGTGATACGTTACAGAACAATGCATTATAAACAAGAAATGGCACTGATAGGGAATGTCAGCTGTGGAGCAGCATGATCAGCTCAACAGGTCTCTCTCTCTTTGTTGGCCAATATATGGTAATAATATTTTGCAGGTGAGCCTTGTTCAGCAAAATGATACAGTATCTTGAGAAACGATGAAATTATGAAAAGCACAAACTTGAGCAAAACATCTTTTCCCACCTTAAATCACCTATAAAGAGCCTACGTAATTACTCCAAATTACTGCAATTTGGGAGGAATGTCTGCTTGAACATTCTGTCTTTTTAAAAGAGCCCTAATTCTTGAGAAATAGGTGTCTGGCTCCTGTCTCTGGAGGCCTCTTGCAGCATCACTACCTATGTGTCTTATTCCATTCCAGATGAAATCAGTCTCTCAGATCTCCCAGATTCTAACATTCTGATTCAAGAATCTTGTTAGTTCATTCTTTTTCTTAAACTCCTGGCTCTGGTTTACAGGATGTTAGTTAGCCTGCCCTCCTCTTCTTTGCTCTGTTCCATCCAGGAATAAAATGCCCCTCAGTTTCTCCCCAGGAAAGTCCAAGAAGACCAAGGGGAAGTTATTTCTTTCATCCAGAAAATCTGTCTTTTAAGAGGTATTTCCCTGCACCTCGGCAACTCCTCCATCCATTCTCTCTTTCTCTAATGTGCCTGTGTGTGTGTAGATTAGGGAAAACATCACCTTGCCCTTACTTTTGAACCCATCTCTCTTTCCTTTCTCTTCTTAGATAACATTAAACATCATATTGCTTAGCCCTCCAACATTCCAGCCTGGTCTGGTCCCTCTATAAAATTAGATTGGAGGAGGCAAGAACTAGGAATAATGGATCTGGTGCAGGAAGAGGGAGAAATTGCCTTGGCTATGACATGTTATAAGCTGGAGGTATTGCTGCAGGTGCAAATGGAAGTTCTTCTAGAAAGCTTTGGGTGGAACCACAGCCATGTCTCCAGTTGGATAAGCTGGGTGGTGCAAAAAATAATAATAACTGTGTTTATTTCATATATTATGCTTCAGTTCTGCAATACTTGGGGTTTACATGTACTCACACTGCTAGAACCACACCTTATTAATAAGATTACATCAAAGGTACTCTTAGTGAGCAAAGACCAATCATTAGATGAGAAGGACATACTTTATCCACATCCAGAGATCCAGCTTCTCTACTAACCCAGGTTGCAAAACCATTACCATGAGGAAACAAAACAGGCAAGGGGAGTGGACATTGACAGTTCCCATGTCAGTGGAGAAGTGAACACACTTCAAGTTTAATACAGTAAATCTTGAAATAGGTCCAGGACCATGGAGGAGTCCTTTAAAGACTGCCAAAGCCTGGAATGAATTCAGCACCCCGCTGATATCGGAGCCACCAGCCACCACTGGGCTAGGGAAATAAGACATGAGGAATTAGAATGGCCTTTCCCTGGCATCAAAATGATACCAAAGTAGGTGAGGAAGGCTGTGTGCAATCAAGGAGCCAATGCTTATGGGTTCTTTCTCCCTTTGTGAAATGCCAAACCTAAGAAGGATGATCCCAAAGGATGGGGAGGTACATGAGGGAAGAGGCAGTGTCCCTCATATTGAAGTCCCAAACTGTGCAGACCTATAATGGTTAAAAATAGTGGCTGAGATCCTACATCAGAGGCGTGATTCCAATATTTTGATTATATTCTGTCTCCTGATCCAACCCTTAAACATGTCTTAAAATCCAGCCAGCCACACTTAGGAATGGAATTATGTGCTGCTGGCAAATGGGGCACTGGAGGGTGATGGGACCAACCTCCTCCTGCCAGCAAGTGGTGACCCCACAGAGGTCTCTGCTTCTGCTCCTCACACCACAGCTCACTGACAGGAGGAGGCTGATCACATCAACCTGCAGTGCCCTGCTTACCAATGCCATAGTACGCCATTGCTCAGTGCAGCTGGTGGGATTTTAAAGTGAGGATTGGGGGGTTTTATAATTGTGGCATGGTACCATGATCATAAATGTGAATAGGAAACAATTATAAAGTCATAAGCCTAGTTTCCAGCACTGTCACTGACTAACACAATGACAGCTAGTACTTCCAGCTGGAAGTGGAAACAGGTGGGTGGGTAGGTGGCAAGCAGTTCTTCCAACAAGGCTTTTGCCCCCAATCCTCCATTTCTGGAGTCCTACCATTACTTGAAGGAAAGACAGTTTTCATATATACAAATGCATTCTGACCTAGGTAAGTCAGAAATAGGCAAAGCAAAGTTCATGGCAGCCTCCCAGATCCTTATGGCAGCCTCCAATTTAGGGGTGGTTTTTTTTTTAATGGCATTGTTGTTAGTGGCTGATGCAGCCCAACCACTTAGAAATATGTTTTATCCCTTCTGTGGACTCTCCCCAATTTTTCCCCCCACTAACCACTGATCACCACTGACTGGGAGAAGAATCCCTCTGTGGGGCCTACAAAAGTAATGTTTCCGAGCTCTGCTGAAAGCTTAGGTCTGGAACTCTAATTTTGTAAGGTATGTAGAATTCTGTGCCAGAGAGCATAAGAATTTTCTAGGATGTGGCCATGGCAATTAAAGTGGCATCACAGTGCTGCAATTGTGTCTTGTGAAAGAGACCTAAGCTTAAAGCAAATGCTTCTTCATTCATGTTTGGCTTTTAAATGTCAAATCTATATTGGGCATAGCACAGATTTGCTGAACAATGTCTCTCATCTTTTTTAAAAAAAAATCCCAGTGAGCAATGAAGCATCGACAGCACTCGTGAAACTCAAAGGCTGTGTAATTCTGGACTGTGAAAATGACTTAATTGGTATTGCAAAAGAAATTTAACCAAGAGTCAACATTGTTAGGTTCTTCATGTTTTCACAGTTGCAAAAAGACTTATAATCCAAGGTGGGAAAGAAAAGTGTTCCCAATCTATCATTCAACAGTTGTATCTTACCGCTTTAGCTGCACTGTATTTATAGATTTCAACTTTATGATTTTTTTTAAAATGTGGGCTGGAATCCTGTTGAGCAGTGATTAAAGTATAAGCTAGACTTATACATTTGTAATGCTTTAGTCTTCATATTTATGGTTGTGGCACTATTGCCATGATTGCAAAGCCACCCTCCCAACCTACCTTAACAGCTAGCAGCTGTGCTGAGTGATGGGGGAGGTCTGTTTTGCTAGCAATCAGGGTACAGCCGGATGATGCTTCCAGCCCCCTCCCACTAGCAAATATGGTGCAACAATCAAAAGCAAATCCCTTGTGGCACAGAAGCAGAACATTTGTTGCAGCTCCTTGTTGCACCACAGATCACTGGTGGAAGGGCTCTGGAAATGCCATCTTGCTGTGCCCTGATTGTCAACAGAACAGATCTCAATTGGTTGGTGCAGCTGCTGGTTGCTAAGGGAGATGTGAGAGGGTCATGCAAGAGGTAATACATGGCCATTTCCGCACCGGGCTAGTAAAACGGTGCAGAGCGACTTCCAACGGAGGTCTTCTGCACCGTGGAGTGGACTGGGGTGGACTACTTTTTGTAGTTCCACACCTCAGTCCAGTTCGGAGTGACCAGAATTGGTCGCGCAGCGTGCTTTTTAAAAACCTCTTTTTAGAGGTTTTTAAAAAGCACGGAGCTTGCGACTCTGTGCCGCTCCGTCCCTGCACTCAGGAGCAGATTTTCAGGCGCGCGCGAGTGCATGCCTGCAGATCTGCCGGGAGTGGACTTTAGGCTGGCGAGCTTCTCCGGTTGGTGGAGAGCCTCCACTAACCGGAAGCCACC
The DNA here is from genome assembly GCA_030412105.1 of Cyclura pinguis. Lineage (NCBI taxonomy): Eukaryota > Metazoa > Chordata > Lepidosauria > Squamata > Iguanidae > Cyclura > Cyclura pinguis. The sequence goes on from CM059601.1 coordinate 8,176,989, forward strand.
ATTTTGGATGCCAGAGGAGTGTGGAGCGACGAGCTTGCACTGCTCCTCGTCCCGACGGACTCACCCGGATGCTCAGGAAATCCAGGGAGTCCTGTTTTCACACTGCTCCTTCCCCAAGTCTGGAAAGGGCCCTAGTTAAATGTGTGTAGTTCTCTGCAATACAGTATCTCACCCATGGCCAATTTATGCCAATCCTTTGTTCATTTTTCTGTGTCTTCTCTTTGCAACCCAGATTTAAAAATCCTACATCCTAACTGCATTCTTATGCTATCTTTCTGTCTACCTAGAGCTGTAAGATTTCATTTCTGAACACATGTGCGTTAAAAAGAAAAACAGAAGACCTCTGTTTGTTAGGTGTTGATATAGCAGGGCTTGTCTTACTTAGTTTGGGGGTTCTCCTTGTTTTGAGGGAGAGGAGTAAGTATCATACTTCTGAAAAAGCAGCACAGTTTCAGGCATGGAGATGTTACTGTAGTTTCTAGTCCGAACTTGTGGGATATTAGATATCATTTGATATCAAGAATTTGGCCTTCGCTACCCATTCCTCTCCATGTGCTTGCGAAGCCCCCGAACAAGCACGCACACGGGCACGGCCGAAAATAGCTGAACTATTCAAAACAAAATCCAAGCAGGCCAGTAATTGCCAGACTGCAGCTTTAGGAGACCTCCAGGCAAGTACCCTCTTAATATCACATTAGGTATGTACGCCGTTTACAAAGGATCCCCTGCCCCGAGCAGGCAGCTTGACGAGCGGAATATCCAACTCTCAAGCATGCCGCGTTTGCATACTGTCTACGCTATTGACAACGCTGTCATAATTCAACCATCTAAAGTACTGACCTTTCGGAGGCTTTGTCTCCAGCCCGAAACCCGTTGTTTTCCCCGGGAACGGACTAGCCTACAGGCGCATTTTCCCCTATAAGAACCCCTGATGTTGAGCGTCTCATTGGATCGCTTGGGTTTCTCTGACTTTCATCCCGCTTTGCTGTCGCTCCGTTCGATGAGCCTTCCCCTCAGCTCCCACATGCTGAGAATCTCCGATACTGTGGACTTTTCTTCTGATAAACCAGGCTTCAGGATCAGGTGTAGTATCTCCCCTGAAAAATTCCTCTTAAACTCCTCTACCCAACTCCTACCTTTCTTTCATTAGGTCTGTGTGAGTGGTTGCATACATACATATTGACTGTGTTTCAAAATAAAGAAAAACAATTATTATTTACTTCTGTTTGGTTATTGACTCGGCCTGACCCCATAGACATTGGGTTCAAGATCTCACTACGTTGCCCTGCCTTTCGCATTGCTAACTAGTGTTCTAGCTAATTCCCATTCTCCATTATTCTGAGCACATTGAGGTGTCCCTCACGGGGCCCCCAGAAATCAGGGTAACAGAGGACCAATGAGAGGACCAAACTAAGTCATGAATAAAGTTAGAAATATATTGATAAGCTAAAGTTGGAATTTTCAGCATTAAACTTAATTCGAGGATTAAGTTAGTAATTAATTCAGTAAGAGCCCACACTCTCAAGAGTCATTGAAAGCCCACTCTCAAGAATCAATGATTTTTACGTTTTCCAGATAATTTTTTAAACAGGATTTGTTTTCTTTCTCTTTTATTAATTTCTGACATTGATGAATTGCAATGTTAGCTCACAAGAGCCAAACAGCTTACTCAAGAGTTGCTAGTGGGATGAACTATGTTAAGGGGTTTTGAGGTTAGCAAATCACACTCTGCCACATGGTTCAAAACCTCTTCTGAATAAATCTTGGCAAGAAAACCTTAGGAGAGGAATTGACCTAAAAGCGGAGGTAGCATGGTGTAGTGGTCTGAGTGCCAGACCAGGAGTCTGGAAGACTAGGGTTCAAGTCCCCACTTCAGCCATGGGAACCCACTGGGTTATTAGTCACACTCTCTCAGCCTCAGAGGAAGACAATGGCAAACCTCCTCTGAACAAATCTTGTCCAGAAAACCCCACTAGAGGCTAGCCTTAGGGTCACCGTAAGTCAGAAAGGTCTGGAAAGAATGACAGATAAATTTACAGTAATAAATAGCCCATTTCATTATTTTAATATTTCATTTTTTAGTATTTTTATTAACATGTATTTAATACATAAAACAACATTTAGGGGATTAAAAAGGCAAACAGTAAGTAAACAGACCAAGAAACTCTAATATCTAATCTAATACTAAATTAAACTAGACTACAACTAAACTAAAAAGAGGCCAAAAATACATATAAATGAGTTCTAACTCACCAGTTTTTGGTTCTAAGATAATCTACGAAATATACTTCTTCCAATGTGACTGTCATAATCACACTAATCCATAGTATTTAATAACTATAAGCTTAGTCTTTAAACCCAGTAATTGACTCACCCCCGCAACAGTCTCTTAGATATACAATCAAGTTATCCCAATCAATTTTAAATTTAACCAAAGATCCTTCCTTAATTAAAATACTTAATTTATCAATTTCTGCCAAATCCAGCATCTTCAACGGTCAGTCTTCATGCAAAGAAATAGCCACAGTTTTTGATTATTTTAATATTCCAAAACTTCTTATGGTCAACTGCAGCGGGGAACAGCACATATTTTATAAGGCTCTGGGTGGATGGTGAACCCAAGCGCAGGCACGTTGTTGACTTTTTCTGCTCCTTCTGGGAACTGGAACCTGAACGCCCTCAGCAGGTGTGTGAAGAAAAGGAAGAGCTCCATCCTTGCCAACTGCTCCCCTGGGCACACTCGCAGGCCTGTGGAGGAGACAGAGAGAAAACAGCAAGTGAAGAAAAAGCTCTTCTCCAATGCCTCCATTTTGGTCAACAGCATTTGATGCAACTTAAAACTTCACTTCAGCTTTTAGAAATGCAGGCTGTAGGCATCCAAGGAAAAGAGGCAGGCAAATTTACCAAAGAAATGAGAACACAGCAAATATAGGCTTTGTAGATATGGATGATCTTACTGTCTCACCCTTTGCAATTCTAGAATTGCAACTGGACTGAAGGAATGTTTTAAAGGAGGGTTAAATTCTTGTTTGGAGGCCTATGGTCTCATCCCTCCATGTAGCCACAGCTTGGTCATTTCTGCACTACACTATTATAGTGCTGCTATTTGATTTTCAACAACTTATGGAAACCTGGGGTTTGCAGTTTAGGGAGGGCATTTAGAATTCTCAGCCAGAGAGCTCTTTGGCCTCAGGAAACTACAAACCCCAGAATCAAGGCCCCTTGATTCTGACCTTGAGAACAGAATCAAAATAGTCCATTGCTGGAAGGATATTAAAAACTTTTCGCTTGATAGCTAGATAATAAGGATCTGGGACCTCTTCCTGGATGAGAATGTCAAATCCACGCTGGGAAACTTTAGAAGTGAACAGACTGATACAGTCTTTTATACAACAAGGTTTCCTTTTACTGACTTTGGTCACTTCCTCACGGGGCAAGGGAATCACCCCGTGCCGCTACTTACCGGATCTTACAGCTCCCCGGTCCGGTCCAGGCTGCTCCGGAACAGTGCGTGCTCATTGCTCCACACTGCTCCGGCGTCAAAAATGGTGGCTTCCAGTTGGTCGAGGGTCTCAACCAACAGCTGAAGCTCGCCAGCCTAAAGCCCACCCCCGGCAGATCACAGGCTCGCATTGGTGCGAGCCTGCAAATCTGCACAAGGGAGCAGGCTCGCACTGGCATGCTCCATGCTTTTGAAAGACCGAAAGAAACAGATTTTTCAAAAGCACGCTGGACAACCACTTGGGGTTGTTCCGGGGCGGACTGAGGTGCGGATCTACGTTAAATAGTCCGGACCCAGTCGGCTCCCAGGTGCAGACGTCCTCCCTGGAGGACGCACTACACCGTTTCAAATACCCTGTGTGGAAATGGCCTTTGTCAATCATAATATGGACTTTGCACACACAAACATTTACTATGATGGATTAAAGAGATAAGGAAAGGACAGAACAACTACAAAAACTCAGGGCCAGAATCCTGTTGGGGAGTTACGTTTTCATAACTCCCCAATATCAGCAGGAATTAGAACTGGGCAGTTCTGTAAGATCCATATCCAGTGGAGGGCTGTTGTCCTGTTATGATGTTGAAGAGCCAGCAAAGTAATTGATGCCTAATGGGACCAATGCATATTGCAAAACTCCCAGCATGGCTCGGGCACCAATACACATCAGGCACTCTTGTCCTGCCAAGCATCTTCACAATTCACTAAGAGGGTTTTGCAGTGTCTCTCCTACATAGCTCAGTATACATACAGTGACATAGTGCAGATGGTAACACAGGATTACAATGCAGGTTTATCAGACCTGATTGTACAGTATTTTAAAAAAATGTAGTGGCAGGACTAAATGAAATTTTGATCCATATCCGTTGGTTTTCCTATTATAAAACAAACAAACAAACAGTTGTTTAAAAAAGTCTTAAACACCAGTTTAAAAAAAAAAACCCTTTAGAGAGCTGGTTTTGTTTCATGATCACCAGAAGCTGTCCATTCCTTCAAAATGAAGGCCGTATTCCAATCTGGAATCCTGAAATGGCATGAGTGTTTCTTTATAGTGTGAGACCCCAGGGTCCAGAAACTGACCAGTAGTTTTAGCCAGCAGCTAAAGGCTTAAAAGAAGAGCAACAAGACTAGCTAAGCAAAACAAGCTAAAACGGGGAAGCAAGTGCAAGGAGATGCTAGAGTGTGGTCAGCTCTGTGGCCTGCAATGTCTGGAGCACCCCAGACTAGATAAATAGGAAGGGGAGCAACCACTAGAGCTGAACCACAGTTACTTATAGCTTCATTAAGCTTCATTTTAATATTAACTTTCACACCACCAGGGTGGGACTAGATATTATAATTTGGGACCACCTATATGTACATGCACAGTGCTTGAATGCTGACGTAATAATATATTCATGACATAGACATATATGTATGCGGTTATCTCCTCCCCAGGGAGGACCATGTAACCCTTGTAGACTATATGAGATGTAGTTTTGTTTGTGTTCAGGGAACACTTGATTTGCCTGAGTGCCTTGTGTTCCATTCTGCAGAACTTCAAGAAAAGAATGTTGATCTCTCTCTCTCAGTACGGCTTATTGGCGAGTGCACTAGGCATGAACCCTGCCAGAGCCCCTTCTCTGGGAAAAATCCAGGTGACAACAGGGTATACAGTAAATTGGTTTTCTCTTTACTACTGTCTATATTTTCAAAAACCCATGTCAAAATAACAGAAGAACTTAGTAGACAGGAACAATGGAAATTCCTTTACATTTCATGTTCTCTGCTCCTGAATCATCTACATTTCATTGAAACCATGTTGAGTCTTACAGCATCAGATCTTATACCACAAGCATCAGGGGATCACAACACACTTTTCTGGATGTGAAAGGTGTTATATTAAAGCCTTGGGATATATGTGCACAGTGTATCCAGAAAGGGTTGGGATCAACTGAAAGTGGATGCATAAGGTGACAGTCCTATACATTGGTAAGACTGGTGATCAACAAGCATCCCTGAACCAACAAATATATATTTATTGCTTTATAACTGGGATTTACCTCTGAGGTTGTACACAGATGAGTGGCTGATATTTGATTTGCTCTACTTCAGAAATATGAAGAAAGCAAGTAACACCTCATTTTCCCTGAGAAATGGTAAACTACAGCAAGATTTTTTACATTTCAGGACTTTTTGTGTTTCTGAAAAAAAGCACTGCTCCATGTCCTATTGTTTCTAGAGTAGTTCATTATGCTGTGAAGATTAATAGTGGAGTTTATGTTGTACAAACTTGATGCAAGCTCTCAACCATTATATTGTTATGCAGAGGTCAGGGCACAAGCCAAGGTAGGACAGAGGGAAATTTGTGACTGGGTCTCTCTCAGTTTGCTTTCTTTTAAAGGAATGACTTACTCCCATTGTTGTTGTTGTTGTTGTTGTTGTTGTTGTGTTCAAAGTCATTTCTGACTTATGGCCACCCTGTGGTGAACCTATCATAGGGTTTTCTGGAGCTGAGAGTATGTGATGCACCCAAGGTCACCCACTGGATTTCTGTGGCTGTGCAGAGAATCAAACCCTGGTCTCTGTGGTCACAGTCCAATGGTAAAACCACTACGCTGGGCTCATTCTACCCCTTCAACATCTTGGACCCAATCTAATTCAACCCCTCAAAAACCACAAAGAGCCAAAGATGAACTTCTCACCAGTTAGTCTGTTTCAACCATCAGTCTTCTTGAACCAAGGCAGTAACTATACCCACCTGCAAATGACTTTTTCATTTACCTCCTCCAAATGCCAAAAATTCTTCTTGAGCCACAAAATGTCCATCTTTGTCCAAAAAATGATGAGGGTCAAACTCTCTTGGTCTCTCCCATTGCTTGGGATCAAGAAGTACCGAGGCCAGATCCACCAAAATAATGGTATCCTGAAAGACAAAAACAGGTGTTACTGCACTGGACAAACCCTACCCCGGGGTCTACAATTTTAATATTAAAATATGATTCTGTGTGCCAGAGAGGTCCCCTGAAGGGGCACGTAGGCAGCAATGGTCAAAAGACTGAAAACCAGGTCAGGCCAGTAAAATCTCCAGTCACGTAGCCCCAGGAGACCTCAAGATGTATAAACCCACAATAAACAAAGGGTCCAGAGCCCCAGGAAGCCGACTTGAGGGGATTAGCATGTCTGCCCCAAGCTGAGCAAATATTCCATCAGGCGAGGACCATTTACATGAAGTCACACCACAAAACACAGCCAAAGATCCTGAGACTTTGGCAACATCTTGCAATCTCATCACGCGAAGGAAATTACCATGGTGGAGCTTCGTTATCACTCCAACACCCATTGTTCTCCCCAGGAAAGGATTAGTCCTCCAGGTACTTTTTCCCCTACAAATAGTCCCAGCTTGAGTGGTTCTTTGGATCACTCCCAGTCATCCCAGCAGACCGTTTCTCTGTCTGTTGAGTGATTCCCTCAGCCCTCTCCATGCTGAGCCCCACTTCTCCACTGTTTTTCCCAGACCAAGGACTTCAGGACAAAGGTGCAGTATCACCCCAGCTACACCCCTTCAGTATTCCCCTATGCAGTTTCCTCTCTTTTGCTTCTTAATAGGTCTTTAGTGAGTGCATGAGTGATTGCGTTGGTGAGTGAGGCTTTCATTCAATAAAATCATTTATTGGACATTCTTGTTTGGTTTTTTGGCTTGGCCTGCCCCCGTAAAAACTGGGTAAAAAGACCCCGCTAGGTTACCCTGCCTCTCGCATTGCTATTGCTTGTGCTCTGGCTAGTTTCCATTCCCCATCACGTGGAGCACATTGAGGCGTCCCCCAAGGGACCCCAGAGATCAGGGTAACACAGGGATCTCAGAATGCATTCAGCCCATCATACTTCACTGTTGCCTGGAATATTGGTGGTGGATCTGCTGCTACAGAGACAGTGAATTGACTTTTAATTTAGCAGCTCCAAATTGTATGGGTGCCATCACCTTCAGACCTCTTTCAGAACTTTGGCGTCAGTAGATAACCTATACAACTCGCAAGACCAGCTGCTAGAGGAGTCACATTTGCTAACCTCCTAAAACAGTGGATGGATGATCTACCAGCCACCTTTCTTTCCAGCAATAATAACTTAAATAAGACTGTCTTTGGAGAACCAGTGTGGTGTTGTTACCCTGTGTACTGGGGGTCCCGGGAGGGACACCAAAATGTGTTCAACTAAAGGTGGGGAAAATTAGCTCAGAGCACTGCTTAGCGTTACGAGAGGCAGGGTAACGTAGCGAGATCTTGAACCCTATGTCTACGGGTCAGGTCGAGTCAAGGAGAACACAGAAGTTGAAATAATAAATGATGTTTATTGAATACATGCAAAACAGTGTATGCGACACACTCATACAAGATAACTAAAGAAAATAAAGGTTGGAGTGGTATAGAGGGATTTTTAGAGGGATTGCTGGTTTGGGTGATACTTCACCTGTCCTGAAGCCCGGAAAAATAGAGAGCGAAGCTGGGGTGCGATGTAGCTCAGCACGTGGAGCTGAGGGGAGGCTCGCCAAGCAAAGCGGCAGCAAGGCGGGATGAAACCTGGGAGTGTTCCGAGGAAGATCTCGGAATCCAGGGTTTTTATAAGGAGAATTGTGACTGCAGGCTATGCCGTACTTGGGGAAAACAATAGATTTGGAGTTGGAGACAAAGCCCCCGAAAGGTCAGAATCTGAATGATTGAGTTATCGTAGCGGTTCTCAATGGAGTAGCCAGTATGCAAATGCAGAGTACTTGGATATTGTAGTTTACCCATCAAGCCGCCATCGCGGGGCAGAGGCTCTTTTGTAAGTGGCGTGCATACTTAATTAGAGCACTTGCCTGGAGGTCTCCTAAAGCAGTGAGTCAGCTATTTCTGGCCTGCCTGTATTGTCGTTTGAATATTACGGCTATTAACGGCCAAGCTTGTTTACGTGCTTGGCTGGTGGCCTCACAAGCAAGTGGAAAGGAATAGAGAAGTACAGCCAAATTGTGATATCAAGGGATATCTTTAATATCCCCAAAGCTCGGACTAGCCAGGGCAGTAACAGTGTCATGGTTTGAGCAGTGGAATATGACTCTGGAGACTAGAGTTCAAATCCCCACTCACCTATGGAAACCCCACTGAGTAAATTTGGGCAAGTCCCACTCTCTCAGCCTCAGAAGAAGGCAAAAGCAACCCCCCTCCATGAACAAATCTTGCCAAGAAAACCCAGTGGTACATTGGAAATTACTTGAAGACACACAACAATACTCTTTATATACTAGCATATACAATTTTCAAAAACTTAAGAAAGAAAGTTTGGGTTTCATACTGGGAATGAGCTTGTGAAAAAGCAAAATAAGAACAGTTTCTAAATTCCTGTAGAACTGCTCTGGCAATTTTGTCGTCAAGGATAATCTAAAAAAATTAAAAATGAAAGCACTATACACTAGCCTAAATCCTTTTGTTAGTCCAGACTGGAGTAGAGTCATTGAATTAACCATTCAGTTGGAGGAACAAGCTTAATCTAATTGGGGCTAATGAACAAGATTCCAACCACCAGCTTTTCAGTTCCTTTTTCTTGACTAATACTATTTCTGATACGAAGATCAACAAAAGCGACTTTGATGTGCAGAAGATGATGTCTGTGTGGGCTGGTGATACAGTAAACCCTATGCAACTGTGCATCGTGGGAGCAAATCAAAGTTGCCTCATTTCCTGTAAAATTGCTTGCAAAAAATGTGCAAATGTGAGAAAATGCAAGGGAAAGTGCTTGTTTTAAAATACATGCAAAAATATCCATGGATGTTCATGTGGATTAAATGAAAAACCCAGCTGAAAGCCAAGAGGATATTGGGAATAGCAATAGCAAAAATAGTTACATTTCTATACTGCTTATCAGTGCAAAGCACTCCCTAAGCGATTTACAACGTATTTTAGCTAATTGCCCTCAACAAGCTGGATACTCATTTTACCAACCTATGGAAGGATGAGTCAACCTGGAGCCCTGCAGGATTGAACTCACAACGTTATGGCTGCAGTGCTGGCATTTAACCACTGTGCCACCAGGGCTTCCTGATGAACCTACCACTGGGAAAATGAGTATCTGGGGAAACCAGAGCAAGGCCGAATTGCTCACTCCACAAGAACACTTTCTCTTTTAATATAGAAAACTCAACTATCAGCATCATCACAGTAATACTTTAACTCTGGTTCGTGTCATAAAACCCGTGGACAGCTTACAATAAAATGAATTCAGACAATTTAATAATCAATCAATTAAAATGGAGACCATAAAATGAATTTAAACATCCTAAAAGGACATTCAACAATTGAATAATTTAAAAAGCTAAAACAGTGTAAGATCATGTATATATTGAGATTTGGGTGAAACCATTAGGCCTCCAAAGCCCAGTTTTAAGTTAATGCCTGAGTGCTATGGAAAAGAAGACTTTCTCTCATATTTGAAAATGGTGCCTTGCTTCCACTAGTGGAAAATAGAAGAAGACCCCACCAATAGATTTCAAACCTTGGGCAGGTATATAAAGGAGAAAAAATTTCTCTGTCCACTGTTAGCATCTATATATATGCATGCATGCATGCATGCATGCATATATATATATACACATATACACATATACACATATATACATACATATACATATACATATACATATATGCATACATATATATATATATATAAATTTTCTTTTGTTCTCAGGTTGCACACAACAAATTGACAGGAAAAAAGGAAGAAAAAAAAGGCCCATACAATCTAAAAGAATTACGTACAATTACATACCATTATCCATTTCTCATTGATAAATACCCCCAATACCAATATAAAATTAATAGGATAAAATTAGATTAAGTAATCTCTGTAGTCTAAACTTCAACTTGGAGCTATCCTCAGTCTCTCAGCGCAATTACTGACAAAGCCCCCCATCTCTTTTCCAGATAGTTACACACTTCTCCCCATTCTTCTCAATATCTATCCAAAGATTTATCTTTCAACAAAATAGTACGTTTATCTATTTGCATCAAATCGTATATCTCGTACAACCATTCATCTATGTCCAGTATTTTCTCTTTTTTCCAGTCTCTAGCAAATAATATTCTGGCTTTAGTTGTCAAATATAGAAAAAATTTTCTGTTATGCCTCCTAATAAATCCCTCAATTAGCTCAACCATATTCAACAAATAGCTTTCTGGTAACATGGGGAAATTTGTCTTTAACATTTTCAAAATTTCTATATGGATGTTTTTCCAAAATATTTTGGCTTTTTTACAATCCCACCAACAATGATAAAATGTCCCTCTTTCAGCCTTACGTTCCCAACATTTATCATTGTTGCCTTTATAGACCTTTGCCAGTTTTGCTGGTGTTAAGTAATATCTATTGAACGTTTTGTAATAATTTTCTTTAAACGTTTGACATCTTGTAAAATTCAAATTCTTCTGTGTTTGTTCCCAATTTTGCAATTCAGTTGGATGCCCTACATTTTGGGCCCATTTAACCGTCGTATTTTTGATCGCCTCCTGCTCAAGATCCCATTTTAATAATAATTTATAAAATTTAGAAGTCAATTTTTTATCTCCTTTATCCAAAATAACATCTAAATCTGTCTTTTCATTATTTATCTTCACTACAGTCCTGCTTGAATCTAGCGAGCAGGCAGGCATAAAGGAAACATGGAAAATCAAACCCCTCCTGTAAAAGTTCCTCTCTTTTCTTAAGCATTGGCATACTATCTTCAAGTTTTAACAACTCTTTATAGGTCCACCATCTCTGTATTTTAGGCTCATCTTGGTAAAAAGTTTCTATTGGAGATATCCATAGTGGGAACATAGGGCATAACCGTTCTTTAAACTTTTTCCATGAAAAATATAAAATTTTCCTTATAGAATGTTCAAAAAAATTCTTTTTGTGGTTGTTTTTTTGAATACCATAAATAAAAATGCAATCCGTTGCCAATACCTGCTCTTTCAAAGAGCAAAATTTTGCTATTTTCTAGTCTTATCCAATCTGTTATCCAGCACATAATATTTGCATGTAGATAAAGCCTGAAGTCAGGGAGATCTAGTCCCCCTCTTTCTCTAACATCTGTCGTGGAGGTCCATTTGATTCAGGGTTTCTTCCCAGCCCAAATAAATTTAGTCTGCTCCTGCTTCCATTGTTTAAAGACATCAGCCTTTATTATTAAGGGTAAGTTTTGAAATAGAAAATTGATTTGAGGTAGTAACATCATTTTGATTGCCAAGATTCTTCCCAAAAGGGAGAGCTTTAAATTCCCCAAAGATTCAATCTCTTTTTTTATCTCTTTCCATTTCTTGTTGTACTTGTTAAAAAATAAATCTTAGTTTTTCTTTGTTAGCCAAATTCCCAGATATTTAATCTTCTTTTCTATTTTAAATTTAATTTAAATTTAATTTAATTTAAATTTTAAATTTAAATTGAAGTCATATTTTGGGTTAGCAGGACTGCTTTTTCTTGGTTAATTTTGAAACGAGATAAATTCCCGAAACCTTCTAACATCTGATTTAAAGGATTTGAGGAATGCAACGGATCTTCTATTATAATATAATAGATATAATATAACAAGATCATCCACATATGCTCATACTTTCACTTCAACTTTCCCAATCTTAGCCCCTCTTATAGCATCATTTTGTCTTAATTGAATCAGAAGAACTTCTATAATAATTAGAAAAAGTAGCGGGCGAGAGGGGTCAGCCCTGCCTAGTACCTCTTCTAATCTGGCAGGCTTCATTTTTTTCAGAGTTAATAATTATTTGAACATATTGATCAGAATATAATGTTTTTATCCAATTTAGGAAATTTTTACCACAGTTTATTTTGTGAAGAACTGCCAATGAAAACTGCCATGAAACATTGTCAAACGCTTTTTCAACATCCAGGAAGATTAAACCTAATTTCTTCTTTTTGTGAGATTCAACATGGTGGATTACATTCAAGATCATTCTGATGTTATCTTTTAGATGGCGACCCGGTAAGAAACCAACCTGGTCTTTCTGGATCCAGTCTGATAGTATTTTTTTTTTAGCCTCTCTGCAAGAATCTTAGTAAATATTTTATAATCAACATTAAGCGAAGAGATCAGCCTGTAGCTTGATAATAATTTAGGATCTTTCTCTTCTTTAGGGATCAGAGTCACATTTGTGGATTTCCATGACTCGGGAATTTCTCCAGTCATCAACCAATTTATAATTTCACGGAGGGGATATATCAGCTCCTTTTCAAAAACTTTATAGAAAGTAACCGAGAAGCCATCAGGACCTGGAGCTTTCCCTGGTTTCAATTTTTGAATCGCTTCAGAGATTTCGTTTAAAGTGATTGATCTATTAAGTTGATCCACTTGTTCTTCTGTTAATTGTGGTATTTTAATTTCTTTTAGATAGTCCCTGATTCTTTGAGAAGTGTTATCATATTTTGTACCATCTGCATATAGGTTTGAAAAATATTGGTGGAAAGCTCGCTTTATTTCTCCTTGTTGTTGTATCGTTTTGTCTCCAATTCTAACTTCTATAATTATTCTTTTTTCCTTATCTTTTCTCAATTTACGTGCTAAACATCTACCAGGTTTATTAGCTGATTCGAAGTGATACTGTTTCATATATAACGTTTTTCTGTCCAGTTGTGATTCTAACAGAATTGCATGTTGTTTTCAGAGATTTTTAATCTCTGTAAGAATTCTATCATTATTTGATCTCATTTTAAGTTCATCTTCTTTCTCTTTTAATAAGTTATCTATTTGAGCTGCTTTCTTTCGCCCTTTCCTTTTAATTTGAGCTTCTTGAGATATGATCAAACCTCGGAAAACTGCCTTGGCCACATCCCAGACAGTGTGCATGGAAGTTTCCTTATTTATGTTTTCTTGGAAATATAAATTTATTTGTTGTCTAAGTTGTTCCACAACTTTATTATCTTTCAAAATATTCTCACCTAATCTCCAAATGTATTCAGCTTTTGGTTCTTTCAGAGCTATCACAATTGGATTGTGGTCTGATAGAAATTGAGGGAGAATATCAACTTTTTGAACCTCTTCTATTAGAAGCGAAAAACATGTTGATTCATGACCATGACTTGTGCCTTTCTGAAAAATAAGTGAAGTCTATTTCAGATCCTTTTTTATGTCTCCAAATGTCCATCAGTGTATACTCCTTCATATAATTTAAGACGTTTTTAGGCAGTTTTCCTTGTGATCTTTTAATCTCTTTCAGTGATTTTCTATCCATCTTTGGATCTAATACTGCATTCCAATCTCCCATCAACAAGATTTTCCCATAATCATGGTCCGCAATCGTAGCAAACAGTCTATCAAAAAACTGAGATTTGTTCACATTCAGGGTATAAACTCTAATCAGCAGGATCTTCGAATCTCCCAGTCCAATGTCCACTCCTATAAAATATCCAAGTTCATCAGAGAAAATCTCTTTAGGGGATAAATGACTCTTAACATAGGTCACTACCCCTCTCTTCTTCTTCTTGTAGGCTGAAACAAAACATTGGCCTAATTTGGGATTATGGAGATAGTCAACATCAGTCTTTCTAATATGTGATTCTTGCACGTCATTTTTCCCTTTTTCCAGGTAATGGAATATCTTCTTCTTCTTCACCAACTGGTTCAGTCCACAAATGTTCCAACTTACAATTTTAAGATCCCTCATCGTTAATCTTTTCCAAGGTCTCCTCTACTTGTTCTATAGTTGAAGCAGTATGTCCCGTCCCTCTTTGTTCTTCTTCATCTCGATCATCCAAGTTAGATATCTGTGTATCTTTAGGTGCTGTGTCTTTTCCTTCTCTTCTTTCTTCTTCTTCTAGCTCTACTTGTTCTTCTTGATCCTCTTCCGCTGAATCTTCTAGTTCTTCCAATTCTTCTTCTTCAGCTCTAATGTTTGTTTGACGATTCCTGAAAAATCTTCATGTCTGTCTTCCTCTTTGTTGTAATTGGTCTTGGTATTCTTCTTCATCATTCCTTCTAGTTCTTTCATTAAAGCCTCTTGATTTTCTTCAGTAAATTCCTTCACCTGTTTCTTAGATGTTATATTAATTCGCTTGAACTCGAAAAAGAACGAGAAACCTTCGGGGTTTCCCCACTTGTAGCTAATGCCTGCTTTCCTGAGCATCTGCATTAGGGAGGTATACTCTTTTCTAGTTTGCAGGATCTGAACAGGAACATCTTTATAGATCTGGATCTCTTGTTTTTCAATCACTAATCTTTCAATATAGCTCTTTTGTACTATCAAATCTTTGACACGTTGTCTTAAAAAATACACTGCAACATCCCAGGGTAGTTTATTCCTTCAGGCTACTGGAAAATTAACTCAATACATCTGGTCAATTTCTAAATCCAGTTGTTCCACTGGCGATCCTAAGAATTGTGACAGTTCTAGTATAACCCATTCTTCTAATTTTTCAAACTTTTTCTCTTGGAGTTCTCTCAATATCAAACATTTTTTGTTTATATCTGCATTCACATGATGTAACTGGGCTTGTTTCTCTTTAATATCTGTTTTAACTTCTTCGACCTCTTGAACTTTGTCCTCAAATTCTTGAAGTTTAGTATCTATTCTCTTCATTTCTACTCTCATCATTTCGAATTCTTCTTTTAAGGAACGCATTTCTCTTTTCAGATCTGCCTTCAATTCTACCCGGGTATTTTTGAGTTCTTGAGTGATGTTTTCTGTGAATTTCTTCATTTCATTAAGCATTAACGATTCCATTGTTGAGGCATGGGTTGAAGAAGCCATTGGTTCAGGTTGGGAGCGTCTTGCCAAATTTTGGAGTTTTGTTTTAGTCCTAGTTGTTGCCATTTTACACGCCCTTATCAACTGTTAGCTGAACAAATTTAACTTCTTAACAGGCAAATCTTAACAATTAAATAAGTAAGTTCTATATTCAAAATTGGTTGCTAACGATTATCAATCTTAATTTTTTAAAAAAATTATAATCTAATGTCTTAGTATTTTCTAGTTATCTTCTCAGAGAATTCTTACCACCCTTCTTTGCAATAATAATTATACACTAAGCCTATTCCAGATTTCCTTCTACACACTCCTCAATAAAATTCCCAATAGATTCTCAAAAGTTCATTATACAACAATACAAGCCCCCAATTAAAGTCTACTTCTTAATTCAATATTTCAATGTTTCAATAATTCAATAAATTCAGTAAATCAATAACTCAATAAATCCATAAATTCAATTAATTTCCAGTGACAGTGACTATATTATACAATCTCAATACTTTCTTTCCCAACTGATCAGCAATTTATGTCTTATATTTTATACTATGAATCTTATAAATCCAACACTATTTACAGCATTAAATATTGTAAGAATCAATAATCAATCTATAATCAATATTCAATAGCAAAAATGCAATATTTGAGCTTTTAGACTCTCAGAAATTCTTGACTAGCTTGTTGATAGTATTATTTTTTGGTTGTTGGTAGCATTATTGGCACTAGCTTGTTGGTAGTATTATTTTAAATATATATATATATATTAGATATACACATTCATCATATAGTCTTTTTAAATTGTTAAATTGACCAGCAAAGTAAGTACTTAAACTGCCAGCAGATGGCAGTGGTTATCCAGAGTCTTGGCTTGGAGAAAAAGAGAAAGGGGGGGGAGCGTTATTATAGATATAGATAATGGCAGTCTTATCTCAGCTGAAACCAGCTGTCAAAGGTCCTTGAATGTCACATAAGAAGTCCTTGAGAAAGTCCTTGAAGCTTTGTAGCCCTTTTGATCAGAAATTCTCAATAGCTTACTAAAAGTTTAAACAGGAACTTTCTGCTCGCTTCAAAAATGTCTTTCCATCTTCACACCACTCCAACTCTACTCTCTGAAAGCTTAAGTTGATTTTTAGCCACTGTCACTGTAATCCTAAAGCAAGAATATCCATTATTTAGAGCTTATATAATTATGTAACTCCCAAATCTGCAACTACCGCAGCATTTTGCAAAATTAATCTAAGTCAGTCCCAGACCAGGTCTTTTAAAGATGATCTTTATATCAGGATTTTAAATATTTTTCTGAAAGCCTGGATCCGGTCTTATAACATGATGGTTGTGATATTAAGTTATCACAATGCAAAGAGATAAAAATATATGAGTCTGTGTGAATTCCGAAGTAACCATATAAGTCCGAAAATGTCCATGTAGGTCCGAAAGTCTGAAAAGTCCAATTATATCTGATTTCCAAAAATACTCTCCAATGATTAGTGTTTCACATCTTTTCCTCAGTAACAAGGAAAAGTGAAGAAAGGGTGAATGAAGAGAGATGAATAACCAAGAGAAAGGAAAAAGATTCTTATCTTAAAACAGCTTACAAGATTCTTACTGTTAAAACACAGTGACAGGCGCTTGAGTCATGATCCAGGGAGAAAAATTGCCCAGTCTTGCCGGCTATCCCACTGCGGCTTCGGCAGCTCCCAAGCCCGTCCTGGTCGTTCTGTGTCAGATGCTCCCGTTGTTCTATGCTAAATTTTTAATGTTCTATTTATCTGAAACACTAAGACCGTTTCCGAATTTTCCAAGCCCCTAAGGTCTTTTCACTTCTTGAAGAGAACGTTGATTGGCTTCCATGTCTTCTAGAGCTAAAAATAGCCGCAGTTTTCAGTTATCACCTCCACACAACTGCTGGAGGGACAACCTGTCGCGCCACCATTACCATCAAACCTCCATTGTTAGCATTTCAACATGCAGACAGTATGGCCAGTTGATTTATGCCAACCACATGAGTTTCATAGGATTTTCCTAGGCAGGGAATATTCAGAGGTTTTGCCAGTTCCTTCCTCTGAAGTATAGCCTACAGCATCCAGTATTTGTTGGCAGTCTCCCATTCAAGTACTAATCAGGGCTGATGCTTCTTAGCCTCCAAGATCACATGGGATTTGATGCCTTTAGGATATTTAGCCCCTTTCCTGGACCCCTCTTAAGCAGGGGTCCATGGAGCCCTGCAGCTCGACACCAACAGCAGTACCAGCAACAGAGACGTGGCAGCGAAGGGTGGGCAGGTGCTGAAACGGCTCCTTTGTGTCCAGATGATGGACACAGTTTGGGCACATGCACATGTCTGCCGCCATATACCTTGGTGCCCACACAGGCCTGCTGCAGCAGCCCCGATGACAAGGACATAGTGATAGGTGTGCACATGTACCAAACTGTGACTCTCCTTTGCAAATACCCGCCATGCCCCCCAGAGTCTCCTAACAAAGGAGACATGGCAACAGGCATGTCCACACCCAAACTGCTTTGTTTGCAAATGAGAGAGCAGTTTTGGTGCCCTTGCGTGTGCGCGTGCACGCACACACACATACACACATACACAGAGGCAGATGTATGCACACTCCCAAACTAATCTAGAGACCAGGGTTTGAATCTCCACTTGGACAGGGAAACCCATTGGGTTATCTCAGGTAAGTCACATTCTCTCATCCTCAGAGAAAGGCAAAGGCAAAAAAACTTGCCAAGAAAACCCTCACAATAGACTTGTCTTAGGGTTGCCATAGGTCAGTTTTCAAAGGGAAGAGACACGATGGCTGGAAAGAACCTCCCCCTGTCAGCAGCACTTGTTATTGTGTGCCTTCAACTTAATCACTTCTAACTTAATGGTAACCCTAAGTTGAATCTATCATACTCTTTTTTTCTTTTTTGGCAAGATTTGTTCAGAAGAGGGTTTGCCATCGCCTTCCACAGAGGCTGAGAGAATGTAACAAGACATCCTTGTTGTTGATATACATTAAAAGGAAATCATTCATGAAGGGAAATCACTTATCTTTATGAAGTTGTTTAATTTTTAAGTGTCTCAGGTTCACATTCTTACCCCAGTTCATTACAAATCTGGGCTTTATAGACTAGGAATTCTTGACCTTCAGATATCCTTGAGGCATGTGAGAAGTATCTTTTGCCTTTAAAATTTTGCATTACTTGGGAAGTTCTGGTTTGGACACATTAGTAAAATGTTACACTTGACTTCTAACTGCTCTCAGGATACAGGGGAGCAGCCATATAACTTTACCTTAGAAATGGTGTAACCATGCATTTTTACATCCTTAGTATTAAGTCTAACGATCCCAAAGGGCAAGACATAATTTGCACGTAGGATCTCATGAATCACAGCATTGGTGTAGGGCAACTTCTTCCAATCTTGATAGCGAATTGACTGAGTGGTTCCCAGAACATCCTCCATCTCCTTGTAAACTCTATCTGAGGAGAACAGGGGAACAGGAAGCTTTATTTGGTATCTGATTCATATCTCCAAAATTAGACAATTGAGGGGCACCAATTTCATATGAAACAATTCCATATAGCTAAATCACCCCTCATGAACTAGGATGAATGAAACTATGTTGTGTGAAGTGTGGGGTATTTTTGGAACCCAATGAGAATTCCAGTGCGGGGTGGGGTGTGAGAATGCCCTATGTTAAAAGGAGTGCTTGTACATGAAGAATCAGGTGTGTTCCATCTAGACGCCCAGGACTAGATAAGTGGAAGAAATGTAAAATAGATGACATAAAATGAAATGAAACATGGATTGCTCAGGCCATCACAATTCATTTTTATGGTCATTGTGTAGATCTGAAGTCCCCCCCACAAAGCTATGCAGTCCTCCAAATGGCCATTTTTGTGTTGCCAGATTGGGCAGGATTGACCAGGAATGTGACCAAGTTTTTTTCTTATAGGTGGACCTCCTGTGATAGGCATCTGCTGCATGGAAACAGCCATGTTGCATGGCTGCACTGCCTAAACGGTAGCTTTGGTGGGACTTTGCTGGTCATTGCATTGTCAGAAGGGACTTTGAACCTGCACAACAACCATAAAGGAGAATTGTGATGCTGTGAATCAGGCTTACGACAACCTTCACTGCCCAACCTTCTGAAAATCAGCACCTGGCATGTCAGTGTAGCTAGGACAAGAATGTTTGCAAAAAATTGCACTTTTGTCCTAATATGTTACATTGGTTGTGAGGGGAAAAAATAAATCACAATGGCAAAACTCAATAAATTTGTCTCATAGAATCAGAGAGTTATAGAAATGGGAGAGCTCCCAGGGAACCTTAATCCAAGCAGGAATCCACATCTAAAGCATAATTGTCTATCTACCCTTTGTATAAAAACCCTCAACAAAGGTTCAGAGGAAGACTGTTCCACTGTTAAACAGCTCTTACCACCAGGATATTCTTCTTAATATTTAGCATCTCATTTCTTGTAACTGTAATTGGTTCAGATCCTGCCTGCTCAAGTAGCAAAAAGCAATCTCATTTCATCTTCCAAGTGACAGCACTTCAAATAGTAGAAGATGGCTATCATATCAACTCTCCGTCTATTCTTCTCTAAGCTAAGCATACTCAGCTCCCTCAAGCGTTCCTCACAGGGCTTGGTTTCCAGATCTCTCACCCTCTTAGTTGACACCTGTGGACACAACCCAGGTTGTTTGTATATTTCAGTAGCGAATGAATATTTCCCATTTTTATGTAAGGTTGTGAAAGCGAGACAGTGAAGAAAGCTGATAGGAAGATAATCAGCTCATTTAAAAAGTGGTGCTGGAGGAGAGTTCTATGGATATCATACCAAAAAAGATAAATAAATGGGTCCTAGAGTAAATCCACCCTGAATTCTCCTAGAAGCTAACTAACCTGCGACTGCTGTACTGTGGACATATCATTAGAAAAGACAATGATGTTTAGCAAGGAAAATAGGAAAACAGAATGACTGCATTACAGATTAATAGACTCAATCAGGGAAGCCAGATTGAGACCTGACCAAAAGTTCCCCAACAGGGTAACATGGAGATCTCTCATTCATAGAATTGTCAAAGTCAACTGGACAGCAGTTAACAACAAAGTCATTAATTGTCTCCTAGTCCTTAATGTAACAATAATCAGAAATTCACTTACTTAAAGTTTCACTTATTCAGTGCAAAAATCTGAGATGATTAGGGCTGGAGAATGTTGGTGACTTTTTTTTCCTTTGTGTTTTTCTCATTTTTGCTACTCTGTGGATTACAACTCGCTACCAAAGCAGCCAACAAATAAACCCACAAGCAATGAACTCAAGAAGGCTCCTTGTTCCATTTACACAGCCCTCCCTTACCTTGGATATCTGGATGAGTTGCCATGAGGAACAGCGCCCATTGCAGAGCAGAGGCAGTGGTTTCTGTCCCGGCAACAATGAATTCAAGAATACACTGAGCCAGATTATCTTCATCATAAGTAGAGTGAGGGTCACTCTTGCTCTGTAGTTAAGAACAGAAATGATTATGTGCCCTCCAAAATGAATTACATATGAAGTACAAAACTGACTCCCCTAGATGGCCCTGTGATCCAATGCTAAAATTCTCTGATATATGTATGTGTGTGTGTGTGTGTGTGTACATATGCCACGTACCAAGACAAGGCAATAGGTCGGAAAGATATCTGGACCTAGTTAACTGTCTATCACTTGCAACTGCTTTAGGTGCTTACTACATGCACTGGTGCTTCCAACACTCACACCTTCAAGGTAAAGATTACATTTGTCCTATGTGGTAATCCAATGAAAAATTTAGGTAGACTCATCTGTGTCTGGAGACAGGGCACTAAGTCCCAAGCCAGTTCAGCCAGGGCAGCCTTGGCATGGAAGCTGAAGTCCCTGATGGATTCAGGTGCTCAGTCAGGGATACTTCTGGGCAGTGGAGCAAGTGGTACGCCAACAGTATCTCCTTATTATTCCAGGGTAAAGGACCTTACAAGTAGCCCTGTTCTGGGGGATTCTTCTGGTGAGCATAATGGCATGCTTGTGGACTAATATGACTCCCCACACTGAGTGATGATCACCTTTACAGGGGCAATCTTTCTCCCCTCCTGTGATAATGGGGTTTCCCCATTATCTAAGTAACAGAGCTTTAGGGAGATATTTCTGCCTCGGCAATACAAAGGGTTAATGGACTGCTAGGGTTAGGTTACATTGATTAGAAGTCACGTGAGATAGTTGCCCGATCAAGAGGAAGACAGGAGAGAATCTTCTAGATGCTTCCATGAGAAATGAAAAAAAAATCCTCAAGAGACCATGAGGAGAGTGAGAAAAGCTGGTGGAAGCAGACAAGGTTGCCTCCGCCATCTCAGAAATGACCAACTGCTGTGAGTAGCTTAGAATGTGTCTAGTTAGCTGTGTTAGAGCTTTGCTATCTTGGACAGTACGGCTGATCTTGAGAATCTATCTGTGCTTACAACTACTTGTAACTATGAAGCATACCTGAGGGGGGAGGAAGCCCTTTCATGAGTATTATTTTCTTGTTTTGCCTTAGATGTTTAAAATAAATACTTTTCCGTAAGCCTCTATTCCCTCTCCGTTCCCACGCATTCCTCAGCACACATGTGGATAGGATTCCTCTCACTCAGAAGGGGGAGGTGAGAGAAGGGAAAGGATCTTTGAACATAGAGATTGTGAATTCCCAGGCAACGTCCCACTGCATTGCTGCAGAGTGGGTGGTGGCGGCGTGGAGAATTTGGGGGAAATTCCTAGCTCCTATTCAAGGCCAAAGTCAGCATTGAGAGGGAGGAGGGCCCCCTTTCCCCCCAAATCTCCACACCTCTCCTCCAGACACCTTCTGTTTCCAATTTAAAAAGACTGCATCTCCCAAAACAAAACAAACCTAAAATCATTCTGGAAGCCCAGATATGAGGCAAAATATTATTTGGGATAAGTCAGGCTGCTACTGCCTTTCAGAATTTAATCCATGAGTAGTCTTCATAGACATTTAAACTATAAAGTGACCTCTCCCAATTCCCTCAGTAAATTCAGAAATTTGAGGGCAAAGCGTAAACTCTTTGCAGACAGCTTAGTCTCTTTTAACAGAATTACCTATGAGTAATGCACAAAAAACAGTGGAGCCAAGCCACAAGAACGAATAAGAGAAAATGTAAGAAAACAAAATATTCTGACAAAGAGATGCAAAATGGCACAATTCCACAATAAAATGACAAGTGTGTGAGGTCTCATGAACTGCTCTGTTTCTATTGCAAAAGACTTGGCATGGCAATATCATTCATTTTAATTGGGTTTATAGAAAAAAAAATATTTTCCACCAAGATAATTTATGGAAAAAGTTGACTTATGGTGACCCCATGAATAGGAGAGTGCCAAGACCCCAAGCATCAGCTGACCTCTTCAGGTTTTGCAAACCCCAGACTTCTCTTTCTTGGTTGAATCAATCCACCTGCAACACAGGCCATTTCCGCACTAGACTGTTATAGCGCTATGATTCCACTTTCAACATCCTATGGAATCCTGGGGTTTGCAGTTTTGGGAGGGGCCAGCTGGCCCCTCCCGAAACTGCAAACCCCAGGATTCCATAGGATGTTGAAAGTGGAATCATAGCGCTATAACAGTCTAGTGTGGAAATGGCCACAGTCTCCCTCTTTTCCTGCTGCTTTCCATTTCACCAAACGTTATAATCTTGTCCAGTTAATCACATCATCTCATCATTGTATGACAGCCTCTTCCCTTACAGGGAAGTTAGTGCCAAGGAATCCCTGTATACTTATACAACCATAATCAACTTGGTAACTGATTTGAATATGGGGGAGATTTTATGAGGACAACCTCAGTGCTAAGATTATCCGAGGTACAGAAAATAGAAGGCCCTGTTACTGTCAACCGTTCAGTCCTAGCACAGAATGAAATTGTTCCTTACACAAGCAACTTCTGCCTAACAGTTTCTGCATAAAAAGTGGATACTTACTTTCTCCATCTGAAACAAATAGAAATCAGTGAAATCCTGGGGATCGTGTTGAGTTTGATGTTCCTTGTGTCTTGCAATCTCTTCCTTTAAAATTGAAAGCGCCCTCTCTGCTGAGGCAACTACTTTCTTGAAAGGCGTTGGAAGACGTGACATAAGCCATGGGAATATTTCAGAGAGCTGCAGGGAAGACAGAAAATAAAATTCTGTCACTTTCATGAGTAGACTTGACAACATCACCCAAATCCTTTGGATTAGTAGTTTGATGTAATGGTCTGGATGAACCGTTGGATGGTGCTGTTCTTTTACTCAGAATTGCACTTGGATGTAGGGTTGCCTAATGGAAAAAAAAGGGACAGGGCTCCTGTACCATTAATGGTTGTGTAGAAGAAGCAACACCTGCTGAAATTCCCTCTTCTAACACAGAGATTAAAGGTACAGGAGCCTAGGGATGTAATTCTTCACTAGGTTTCTTCTCAAGGGATGGAATAATTAACTTTTAGCAATTTTTTCCTCCACTGTGTGAAAGTCTTAGAAAACTTCACAGTTTTCAAAGCCTATTCACAATTCAGTACCAACTGTGTAGAAAATTTGCATGTGGTTGTTCTGCATGGCAAATGGAATCTGCTGTGCAGAATATGATACTGTTATGCAGAAATATCATTTCCAGTGCAGAAAAAGCTATTTCTGTACAAATCACCCATGTGTGAATTTTGTGCGGAATAAGTCTCCAATTAAAGCATTTTCAGCATAGGAAATAATATTTTTGCATAGAAATATCCTTTTCTGCACAAAAAATACTGGTTTTTGTGCAGAAATTGTTGTTTTCTGCGCAAGATTTGACTAGATGACCCTTGTGGTCTCTTCCAGCTCTATGATTCAATGATTTTAAGACACATACACACATATTTAGTGTTTTCTTTTTTTTCCTTTTCTCATTTCTCCTTCTTAGTTTAGATGAGTTTAATATTTAGTGTAGAATATATAGTGCTGGTCTTTGTTTACTTTTTTTTTTTAATTGATGTATACATATTAATTTGTGGTCATAATTTGTTGTCATTTTTTAGTTATACCTTGGTTTGGTTTATTTTGTTTGCTTGTAAGTTCTTCATAAAATATTTAATTTAAAAAGAAAACTACTATAATGATCAATGCAGAGAAATAGAAGGTGACAACAGAAAAGGAAGAACAAGAGACTTCTTCCACAAGATCCAAGAAATCAAAATGAAATTTAAACCAAGAGTGGGGATGCTCTGCAACCAGCAGGGCAACACATTATATGGCCAAGCAGAAGTAAAAAGATGATGGAAACAGTACATGGAGGAACTATTTAAACAGATGAGAGGTTGACAGATTCATTCAGGGAAGGACCATATGAAGATAAATTGCCAATTTTGGAAGAAATAAATCACCAGGAACAAATGGCATACCAATAGAGCTGCGTCAATCTACAGAGACAGCATTTACCCTCCTTCTAACTAAAATCTGTCAACAAATATGGAAAACAAAAGAATGTCCCCTAGATTGGAAATGCTCAGTATACATTCTAATTCCCAAGAAAGGAGACACCAGGGATTGCACTATCCACAAGAACATTGCATTAAATTCCCATGCAAGCAAAGTCATGCTGAAAATTCTACAATGAAGAATTCAACCATATATGGAGAAAAAAATGCCAGATGTCCAAGGAAGAGGCACTAGGCATCACATTGCAAACATATGTTGGGTAATGTAGCACACCAAAGAATTTCAGAAGAAAATCAACCAAAGCCTTCGACCATGTAGATAATAAAAAAACTACAGATGACTCTTAAATAGGTGTACTACCTTTGATTGTCCTGATGCGTAACCTGTATGCAGGACAAGAGGCTACTATTAGGCAGTGATGAATTTAAGTTTTTTACTCTAAGTCTCAAGTCAAGTCTCAAGTCCCTACCTTCAAGTCTCAAGTCCTTGGAGATACTTTCAAGTCAAGTCAAATCTCAAGTCTGGGAGCCAACTTTATACCCCAACCAAAATTCTATGTATTGTTGTGAAAGCTGGACAATGAAGAAAGCTGAGAAGGAAAAAATCAACTCCTTTGAAATTTGGTGCCAGAGGACAGTTCAACAGGTACCATAGACTGCTAAAAAGACTAATCAATGGGTCCTAGAGCAAATCAAGCATGCACTCTTCCTAGAAGCCAAGATAACTAAACCAAGGCTGTAGTACTTTGGCCATATTATGAGAAGACATGATTAACTAGAAAAGACAATAATGCTTGGTAGGGTGGAAGGTTGTAGGAAAAGAGGAAGACCGCATTCGAGAAGGATAGATTCAATCCAGGAAGACACATCTCTGAATCTACAAGACTCGAACAGAAAGGTTGAGAACAGGGTGATCTGGATGTCTCTCATTTATAGGGTCACCATAAATCGAAGTTTACTTGATGGCAGTTAACAAAAACAATAGTTTGTATATAAATGTCCTAATACCACACCCTCCAACTGTCCCAGTTTGGCAAACATAGTTCCAATTAAGCATATGTTGGGACTTATATGGCCAAGCAATATCAGAGTGTGGTCAAGTTGGCAAAAGTTATTAGTAAGGAAGAACAGACAAGCTGGAAAAGCCAGAGCAGTTTGCTTTTGCCTGTGCTACTGGGAAAGGCAAGATTCCACCCAATCCCTTCCTTTTGTAGAATCACTGAGTTGGGAGAGACCACAAGGGCCATTGAATCCAGCCTTTGCTAATTGAATGGAAACTATCTGTGCACTTTAAACAGTCTAGTGCGGAAATGGCCTGAGTTACGAACAAGTTACAGTAACAGTGTTTCAATAAAATGTAACTTTCTGTTTTTATAAAAGCAGTCTCACAGAGTGTCATTCTACATAAAAGATTATACACGCTACCATTACAACATTAGTACCAAGAGTACCACTTTCTTTTAGGATTGAAAGTCTATCTTATTGCTGAGAAGGGCCAGACTTTAAGAAAAGCAGGGGAGGGAGAGCAATCTGGTAGGAGGATGCCAAAGGGGGACAACAGTGAAACGGGTGCTGCAAATCCCAGTGGGGGGATAGAAGTGTTGGGGATGATAGGAGTTTCAGCCCCACAGAAACGCAGCAGAAAAACCAGAGTTCAGCAAGCCAACAGCAACAGCCTTGTACCCCAGTAAGGATACTCACACACGGAGGAGTTTCTTCCAAAACAGGAGGCACTTTACCTTGCAGCAAAGTTCCGTTATATACAGAACACAGGACAGACGGACCAAAGCTTGCGCCAGGCACCAGGTTTGGTCAACAGACGAATACATACTGGCGTTGCTTTGTTATATACATATCTACAACCAATCAGGTAGAGGTTTGCACACCTCCCTCTACCATCTGCACACGTCCCCAGTTTCTCATGCAACCTTGCAATTACCCACAGCTGGGGCATGATGCAACATCTTTGCAGTGGGCTGATCACTTTCCCAGGTTTCCCTGCCTGGAATCCCTGACAAGAAGCAGGCCTGTGTGTGTGCGCGTGCGTGCGCCCTGGCCTGATCCAGAAATCTCCCAGGCTGTGCAGACCTGTACACAAGATAAGTCAGGCTGGGCGGCAAGAAACTTCACAACCGGGTCTATTTTCACATTGCTCTAGACTATCATATTGGTAAGGTTTTGGAGATATAATAGTAGTAAATATATTGATACTTGTGCTTCTACCTATGCGCATTAGTCTTTCATGAGAGACTTGCTTGATTCAATAAAAAAGGGGAAAAAAGTACTTACAGGATAAAAAATGCTGCCTCCAAATTGTGAAACATTATCAAGGTCTTCCATCATTTTCTGCATTTGCTCCTCTTGAAAATAAAATCGGTGCCCAAAAACCACCGCGCACACCACATTGAAGATTCCACTTGTGATAGGTAGTGTGGGTTCCAGTGGATGCCCTACAAATGTAGTTAGTTAAATTCATTAAAGGGGCATGTTATTTCTGAGCCTTGATGTGCTCCCCACCCTCACACACAGATGTGTTCCTCTTTCTGGTTTCTATGGGGTCAACTATAATAAAATTTTGCAAACAAAATCACAATTCAAGTCCCAATACACACATTTAACAATAATACTACAAACTGTAGTATAAATCTGACACATGTGCACTGCCTCAAAGGTTCCATGCATCCAAGGAGGTGCCAGGACAGGATTTGATTGCAGGACTCTTCTGCCTATGCTGTTCAGCAGTATGGCAACATTTGGATTAAAAATCTTAAAGCCCTAAATAAAAGGATAAAACATCCTGCTCCCCGATTTGAAAAGGAAAAGGCCCAAAACTGCATCTTTTTTCCTCTCCAGATCTTCCTCTCTTTCTGAACTAAACTAATAAGAACAACCCCTTCTTTAAGGTCTCCCCACCCACTGGCCCAAACCAATTCACAGGGGTTCATGCACGCGCGCGCGCACACACACACACACACACACATGCACACATCTTCAGAAGCCTGAAATCTGTGCTAATAATTTGAATCTTAGCCAAATTTCAAACCAGTTGGTAAAAATGTCCCAAGTACAAACATTTTCCACTCTTTGTGTCTCTTCCCCCACCCTTTTTCGCTCAGCCCTGTCCTAGAAATCTACCAAATTTTGGTGAAAGCTACTGAAACCTTTGTTCAGAAACGTCAAGGAGGACAACATTTTATACACATTTGGAGAAGTTCTGAGAAGAACTTTTAAAACAAGTCAGTGTTTCATTAAAACTGAGGGCAGCAGTGACCAACAGGGGTATTTTGTGCATGCTAAGTTTTATTCCGAAGTTGGATTATTAGAAGTACAATACTCCACTGTAGAGGGAGTCTATGGCCATTTCCATACCGGGCTTCTGAAATGGTGCAGAGCAATCTCCTAAGGAGGTCTTCTACACCATAGAGTGGACTGGCGTGGACTACTTTTCGTAGTTCCACACCAGAATCCACTCAGGAGCGGCCGGAACTAGCCGTGCTGCATGTTTTTTAAAAACCTCTTTTTTGAGGTTTTTAAAAAGCACAGAGCGCGCAGCCCTGTGCCGCTCTGTTGTCCTGCTCCAAAGTGGATTTGAAGGCACGCGCAAGTGCGTGCCTGCAGATCTGCCGGGGGCGGGCTTCCAGCTGGAGAGCTTCTCCGAATGGAAGCCACCATTTGGGATGCCGGAGGACTGCAGAGCAGCGAGCTTGCGCTGCTCCGCGTAGCGACGGACTTACCCGGCTTCAGGTAAGCTCCATTTTTGGGCTTTTTCGCCTGTTCCCCCCACACACACACATGTGAAAAGGGCCTATGTTCAGAGGGATTCTTTGATTGTGGAATCTGGGGTTTGCAGTTTAGGGAGGGGGGGCCTCCCTAAACTGCAAACCCCAGGATTCCATAGGATGTTGAAAGTGGAATAATAGCACTATAACAGGCTAGTGCAGAAATGGCCTTTGTTGTTCTTCCGACAGCAGGCAAAGACCTTCTTAGGCCCTTTTCGCATGGCATTTCTGAAGCGAAAGGGCCCCTTGAGCATCACGTAAATGTGAGGAGCGGTCCATACGACACACTCACATTTGCGTGACACTCAAGAGCCTGATGCGGACCATGCACACATTTTTCATTTTCGGCTCAAAGCCAAAAATGCTGCTCAGTCGCGCATCACTCCAGGGCCCCGCGAGCACTTACCTGGTGTGCGGAGCCTCGGGAGCCGGGCTGGTCGTGCATCCTCTCCTTAGTGCAGCCTGGGAGGTCCCAGGCTGCACTGCGAACAGAAGAGGCAGGGTGCTCATGCGACCAGGAGGCAGCTGCGGAGCCGAAGCAGGAGGGATGCGAGAGCGTTCCTCCCAAGGCTTCCTGCGTGAGCCCCGCAGCCCAGCACCGGGAAAAGGTAAGGTGCGAAAAGGGCCTCAGTCAGGCAGCCATTTTAATACAGAAAGTGTTTAAAGAATGGACAGGGGGTGCTTTACTGTTTTAATTTCAATCTCTTCTTTTCATCTCTTTTTAGCTGTTTTCATTCTTTTATAGTTTAATTCTGTCTTAATACGTCTTATTTATGTTTTTAGATTGTATTGTTTCAGTATGCAAGCCGCTTTGAGCCCTAATGTTGGGCGAAAAGCAGGATGCAAATAAAGATGATGATGCTGGTGGTAATGGTGGTGGTGGTGATGATGATGATACAGTAATCTCCCCTTATGTGTGGGGGATACGTTCCAAGACCCTCACCCCCATGGATACCTGAAACTATGAACAGTGCTAAACCCTATAGTCTATAGGGAAGAAAGCTACTTCTGGGGAGTTCCAGTGGCGCCAGAGCCATTTCCTGTGGTGGTGTTGGCAGAGGGGCAGTTACAGTGGGGGGAAGGCAGACAAGCAAAGTGCAAGTGGCAGGACCAAGAGCAGGTCTTGTTGGGGGGGCATCAACTGAACAACCGTATTTTCTATTTGTTTTTCATACTGTGGTAACTTAAACAGCAGAAATCAAGACCACAGATAAGGGGAGATTTACTGGATTTTGGTGAGTTCTCTCCCAGTTTCCTGCCTTAAAAAAAAAAAAGGACAGGAGGAATTATAACATTAGGACCTCAAAGAGCTCTCTCCTCTTCCCTAAGCCTTGGAAAATATTTTTGATGACTGATGGTGTAAGCGGAAAAAGGTCTCATGACCCTGAATAGTACCTCCCCAGCTCTTCCCTTGTCTACTCTGCAGGGCTACTGCAGAGGTCAGTTCACAGAGGTATTGCCTGTTTAAATGTCCAGGGTGTCAGAAGATTTCTAAAGGTACTCTCTCTTTCCGTCTCTCCTCGTTTACTTAACTAAAGTTCCTCCATTTTGATTCCTAGTCAGCTTTAAAGATTGTTCCTGTAGTCAGCCCATTCTCCTACTACAATGGCAGTCTGTCTTTTTTCTTTTTAACTTCCCTGAAACCCCTTGTTTGGTGTTGTGACTTGAATCTGACCGCTTCGAAATTAGCATGTGAGGACCAACTTCCTAGTTACTAATGTGAATTACTGCCATAAAATTGTTACAGCCCCGCACACCCCCAATATTGTTGTGGTTTAACTGGGAAACATTATTTAGTTGGAAAGTTACATTAACTGGTAATGATATAAAACGTGACCTGAAAATGACTGGAAGGTAAAACCAGAGAGAGGAAAATTACTGACTGCAAACGTGAGATTGCAAGGCAGATCAGCCCACACCCACCTCCAGGTAAAGCCAAAGTCATTGTCAAGCAGATTATGAAGCAACTTCGGAGATAATAGGCTTAAGCATAAACTTAGTCTCTCCAATTGGAATACAATGGTCAAGGGAATGTTCCCACCAAACACTGATTGTCTAAACCAGGCTACCTCATTCCTGGGCATTTTCCCTGCATGGTCCTGAACTTTCCTCAAGTACAGGGCTATGAACGACAGTCATTATTTCTTTGTCACTTAAGCACTGAAACCATTAGCACCATCCAGAACCCACTGTCTGTGTTGCAGCTCCCATTGTCCACTAGGCTGGGAGAGAGATTAACTCACACCCCTTCAGGGAGTGAAATAGAGTATAAAAATCCCCAGCTCTGAGCAACTAGTTTTGCAGTTCACCAGTTGCTGAATGTCTCTCTGCCAGTTTGCTTCCCAGCTGTGTACTGTCCTTAGACACACAAGTCTAAGCCACATTGCTGCTTCTTCACTACTCTTCTAGATTAGTAATTACAACCCCAAATCCTCAACCTCTCTATCCATAATTTTTCTTCTCTTTGTCCATCAGCTAGCCATGTGGATGTGAGGTGCAGAAAGGCACAGCCTTGTGGTAAAAAAATTGGCCCCTGACTCCAACGTAGTTGCCCACCCCTGCTCTAGAAATACAGGAAGGCAGAGGTGCTTCACAAGGCAATAGAAGACGAGCGGGAGATGAAGCTTTTGTGCTGGCACTATGTAGTTTCGTCCTCCCCATATGGATTGCGGCCAAAAAGACCAAGGAAATATTTGAACACATGAAGATTAAAAGCAAATACTATTTGTGCTATTGTGCCGTTTCATGACTGCTAAGGGGCATATCCGTAAAGGCCAGGGTGGACAAATATGGAAAGCACCGGAAGCAATTTCTTTACCTCTTTACCCCATGTGGGGGGTGGACCAGCACTCCAGACATTCCAGGTTCATTTTCTACTAATTTTGTGCCATGTTTAAGGGGGTTGGATGAGGTTTACTCACTGTGAACAGATGAGGATGTAGGAAAGGACAAAAACCCACTACATTTGGCAGTGGTTCCAGGCAAATATTAGCCATTTTGAGAAGACTGGGGGAGCTTTTAGAAACCACAGAATTGATCCACAAATGCAACATGATGCTTTGTTCACTTTCTTGTGAAGGCATCAAGCTTAGCTTGCAATTTCCTGGCTTTGCAGAGCTTGATGTAACATAAGATAGCTTCATCTCTAATCTTTGGATCATTGGCTATTATTATTCTGAGTGCTTATTAACATAGAGAGTGGGATTTCATAACAGTTAGAGAGATTGTTAGGATAAACTATAGTTTATACTGGGAAACATCTTCCCCAAGAAGTACATACCTTTTGCATTTGCAAAGATCTCCACAAGTCCCTGGGCCTCCTCTTCAATTATGTGCTCTGTGCATTTCTTCCCCAGTCCCAACTTTCTTAGAGTAGCTAGCCCAAACCGTCTTTGCTGCCTCCAGGTGCGACCATTTGAAAGCAGAATACCTGAGGACCACAGGAATCAAGGGCAAATTAAAGAATAAATATTCCCCAAAATTCATCTTCAGAAGACAGCTCATGCTGTTTATACCTGTTCATTCCTGAGTTTCTGATACTTTTAGAACAAATTTGTAAGAATTATGCAATGTCACCTTCTGTCTATTATGGTGGTTATCTTGTACCTCTGGTCCTGGACACCACTCTAGGATAGAATATGCTTAAAATACACATGCTTAAAATAACCTAGTCCAAAAATGTCAGGCCTTTGAGACCTTCAAGGCAGTCATCCTCCATGGGCCTGTAGAGAAGGAAAGTGTTCTGAGTCTTTCTGGAGTGTGTTTGCATTGTGCTTCTCTTTGTGCTTGTCTGTTGTTTATGTACTGGACTGGTTTCTATTGTATATTATTGTATATATACAATTATCATATAAATTTATTTTGGGTGAGCTGCAAAGAAGAACATTATTTCAGGTGAACTGCAATGAAGAACTAGTTGTAGACTAGGAGGCAGGAAGTAGGAATAAATGCTCCTGTCTTAGTCCCTTTCTGCACGTTACCTTATCGTAGAGGTGAGGGGTGCCGTTCGCGGAAGCAGGCTCTTGTGCAAGGTGCTCTCTTCGCTGCTCCTTCGTCCGGCAGCTGGCTTCCTGGTCGTGCGACCGTCGTGCGAGCGCCCCGCCCCTTCCTTCCTTCCTCAGTGCAGCCTGGGAGCTGTAGGCTGCGCTGAGGAAGGAAGCGCGAACAGCGCGCCTGGGACGACGTACTGCAGGGCAGGTAAGTGCGCGCAGGCCCTGGGAGCCTTGCTCGACCATGCAGCCTTTTCAACTTGAAGCCGAAAATAAAAACATGCGTCCGGGGTTCGCGTTAGGCTCGTGAGCGTCGCGTAAATGGGAGCGCGTCGTACAGACCACCGCTCCCATTTACGCGATGCTCAAGGGCCCCTCTCGCAAAAGAAACTGTGTGCGGAAAGGGCCTCATAGTAGCTGTCCTACAAAGAAACATTATGATATTTGGGGCACTTTAGCTTTAGAAAAAGGTGAATCCAGGGAGATCCTGACGAAGGTTTTGAAACTATTCACTGTGTGAAGAAGATGGAGAGGGAGAAGACAAGGACTTGTTTCTCTCTTCTCTCTCTCTCTCTCTCTCTCTCTCTCTCTCTCTCTCTCTCTCTCTCTCTCTCCACAGTGGAATCAAGGCATATCCATTAAACTAAATGGTGGAAGATACAAGGACGTAAAAACTGTCCAAAGAATAATGATGGCCCCAACTTGTATGGCATTAAAAGATTGAAAAATGCATGGATGATTTAAATGGTTACTAGTCAATATGGCTGCCTATCACCTTCATAGAATCATACAGATGGAAGAGACCACAAAGGCCATCCAGTCCAACCACCTGTCATGCTGGAACACACATCAAAGCACTCCCAACAGAGTACAGATGGCATGTCTCTACACATCAGTCACCATGGAGTGAGAGAGAGAGGGTGCTGTTGCACTGATGTCCTGCTGGTGGGATTCCCAGGAGCCCCTCATCAACTGATCAGCCACTGTAGGAATAGAATGCATGATAAGATAGGTTTTTGATCTGTTCCAACCTGAATCGTCTTTTGTTCTTGCCAATAAGAATCATGTTATAAAATGTCACCAATAATGTTCTCAGTTCTGCTATGGAACATGAAGAACCAATCTCAAGACAGTGCTTGAGCAACAACACTTTTAATTCTCATTCCAAAGCCTCTCAGGCCATTTCTGCAGTACATCGCTATAGCTCTGTAGCAGTGGGTTGTTTCTGGTCCAGGAGCGGCACTTCTCCATGACATCTTCACTGTCCAGCTGCTACCCTGTCCCAAAGCATCGCCAAAGCACCATATTCTATTTCCAAAAAAAAATCCATGAAGAAATTCCCATAGCACTCCAATCCTATCAGCTGTTGTAGCGCAGTACCATTATAGTGCTTGATAGCGCTTTCTGTTATGGCAGATCCAGCAGTGGGTGGGCTGAAGGCATGCCCAGTTCATCCCTCCCTCACTGAATCCCATGGTGTGGTAACTCCCCATCACCTCTCCCTCTTTGTTCTGAATGTCACCATTGACTCAATATTTTTTAATTTTTTAATACACTTTTAAACAGTACAGGGCAAAATTGCAATAGTGTATTGGCATGTCATGCTGTTATACCATTGCTGTGTTAGTACAGCTTCCAAAAAAAAAAAAAAAATCACCAACCAATTGGGGTGGTGGGGCAGGGTGAAAGCAGGGCATGGGAGTGGCCAAGGATGCTGTAATGCCAAAGGAACATCAGTGGCAGTACCACTACCCATGTGCTTAAGGAGGGAGGGTGCCGAAAAGAGTGTCCTTAACCCAACAGCATTGTGCAAATGGTGATGCCACCATTATAATGCTGTAATGCACTAAATGGCCTCCGCTGCAGGAATGGCCTCAGTTAGGTGTAAATGTGAGGGAAAATTTTGTCCTGATGATACATCTTCTAACAGGTGTTTAGCTTTGTTTATGGCAATACCTATTAAGCCTTGGTGCACATTTTCCATTAAAAGGACAAGCATTTCAACAGTTTCATTTCCTTTTGATTTTTTTTTCTTTTTACATGCTGGAGGAAGGTGGAAATGACGTCAGGAGAAATTTTCAGCCTGTGCCGTACCTTCCAACGTTTCACAGTTGAAAATTGGGACACATGTGGTTGAGGAACAAAGTGTGGTCAAGATGGGAAAATCAGGACAGTTAAAGGGTATGCTGTTTCCGTGCATTAAAAAAAAAAATCCTGATGTCTGACACATTTAAAACTTGTATGAACTTTGCCGGAGAGAAAACCCTTTACCATTCCCAAGAACTTACCCTTTCCTTTAAATAAAGTTTTAAGTGCAGGGGTCTCTGGCCGCCCAGCAAAATATTCTGAATGATCGATCAGTCCTTCTTTCACTGCTTGGTATCCAGACAAGACTACTACAGGATAAGGGCCCATCCATAGCGTGAAAATGTTTCCATATTGCTTTGCAAGCTGTCATTTGGATCAAAGCAGAGAAAAACCAATGTTACAGTCCCAAATAAGCCACTTGTTTCCAATTCAGACATGTATTTTAGCTTTCCTCACTTCTGCAGCTTCTATCATGTATGATTGGATGCAGTCGACTCAAATGCAGCTGAGTCAGGACATGTGTGTGTTTATATGGTTAAATTAGAGTTGCCAGATCTCAGAACCTAATCCCGAGTCCCCAGTTTTTGTGGGCCATCTACAGGCAGGAGATGAGGGTGCAAATTTTCCACTTTGGGGGTGCTCCATCCTGGGCAAGAGGAAAGGGCTGTGTGCAAATCTCCACCTCTCTAGCTTCTTTTCAAGTTTCTTCCAGTCCTTTAAGGAAGAAAAAGCATCTTAGGTGTGTCTTTTTTTTTTCCTGACAGTAGGGGGCAAGCATGACTTTCTCTCTCCTCAGTACAATTCAACAAAGAACCAAAAACAGAAGCTAAAAAAATTGTGATCCCAGCTGTGCAGTTACAGTGGTCCCTGGGTATTCCCTAGTGTTTGGTTCCAGGACACACACACACACACACACACACACTGCGAATATCAAAATTTGTGAGTGCTCAAGTCCCATTATGTACAATGGTGTAGTAAAATGGCAAAATCAAAGTTTTTGTTCTGGAACTTTTTGGTGGGGGGCAATACTTTAAAGCTGTGGTTGGTTGAATCCATGGATACATAATCCATGGATATGGAGGGCCAACTGTATAATCTGCTATATAAAAGTCACAATTTGTGAGTGATCTTGTCTGTTTGTCTGCGTCAGGCAGGCGAAGACCTCATACGATTGGCTGTCTGAGGCGAGAAGACCTCATATGATTGGCTGGCTGTGAAAATTCTATGGAATCCCGGGGTTGGCAGTTCAGGGAGGGGCCTTGAGAAAACTCAGCCAGAGAGCTCTTGGGCCTCAGGCCGGTTGCTATGGAGACGAGGCCTACCAGCAAGGAAGAAGGACAGTGTATTCCCTCAGAAACCAAACCTCTGTTATGTTAACAACTCTGAATACAGATTGCATTGGGGAATATGGGGATAAGTTACAGGTACTGGAATAGGCCGGTTGCTCTGGAGATGAGGCCTAGCAGCAAGGAGGAAGACAGTGTGTTCCCTCAGGACCCCAAACTGTGTATGTAAATAACTCTGAATACAGATTGCATTGGGAAATATGGGGAAAAGTTACAGATACTGGAGAAGACAGTTTACTGAGTTCTTAAGAGGGAAACAAAATCCTGGGCAATGCCAGGTAAATATGCTAGTGAGATAAATGTAACACAATCAGAAACCAACTCAGCATGGGTTGCATATAAATATATAATGTCAAATACAGGGATGTAGCCATAACTCTGCTCAGCTCCATTCAGCCATGGAAATCCACTGAGTAAACTTGGGAAATCACACTCTCTCAGCCTCAGAGGAAAGCAGTGGCAAACCCTCTTCTGAAGAAATTCAGACCCTGTGATATATTTGCCTTAGGGTCACCATAACTGAGGCCCTTTCCGCACCTTACCTTCTTCCGGCGCTTGAGTGCAGGGATCGCGTGAGCAGCCGCCAGTGACAGGCTCTCATGTCTGGGGTCCTTCAGCTCCGCACAAGCTGTCTGCTCACATGAGAGCCCCGCCTCTTCCTTCCGCAGCAAAGCCTGGGAGTTTCCCAGGCTGCGCTGGGGCAGGAAGCGCGACCAGTGCGGCTCCAAAGGCTCTGCACGCCAGGTAAGTGCGTGCGGGGCCCGGGAGCAATACGCAATCATGCACCATTTTCGGCTTCTAGCTGAAAATGAAAAGGTGCTCAATCGGCGGCTGCCGGCCCCTGGAGCATCACGCGATTGTGAGTGCGTCGTGTAGATCGGCTCTCACAATCTCGCGATGCTCCAGGCCCTCTTTCACATGGAAAATGCTGTGCAAAAAGGGCCTTAGAAATGACTTGAATGCATACAGCAACAAAAAGTGTAGAATTCCATCCGCATACATCAAGCTACCGGGGGTGGGGGTAAGAATAAGGTTGTTGTGCCCAAATAAGAATTCTGCCTTCCAAATGACATTTTCCTTCAGTCCCCAAATTTCTAGCATTTCAGTAATTTAAAACTTCAGTTGAGCATTTTAGCAATACAATTTAGGCATCCAAAGAAAAAGGGCAAGCAAAGTGACCCAGTGAACATGAATACAGCAAATATATGGAGTTCTAGGTATGAACAATTTTCAGTGTCTCCTATGCAATGCTAAAATTTCGGGACTAAAGGAAAATTTCATGGGGGCAGGTAGAAATCTTGTTGGGGGGGGCTTTCATTTTGCCTCCCTTGTAGCTACACCCCTGGGGAAACATAAACAGCACATTGAGTTAGTATCATATCACAGAAGTATTAAGAACGGAAGAACAAGACTCTGGTAAGGCTTATCGGCAGATGCAAACTTCTTCAGATTCCACAGTTTCCCCCCTTGATACTACTCAATTCAATAATTTATTATGGTCACAGACAGCATAAACAATGATAAAAGATTTTACCATAAAATAAATAAAATATACAGTCATCCCTCCGCATTTGCAAGGTGTAGGGGCACAGGACTCCCCTGAAAGTGGAAAAACCGTGAATACCTTTAGGTCCACCCAAACCATATTTAACACACAAAAAAGTGTGATCACCCTATTCAACCCACCATGGATTCCTTTGAGGCACCAGAGTTCCTTCACAAGGCAGAAGAGGGTGGCTGGTGGGGCTTCCTGCCACCTCCACTGCTGCCCCACACCGTTTTTAATAGGGACTTGCGAGCCTCGTTCACAGTTTCTCAGTCTCACGTGGCTTGCAATCCCTATTAAAAATGGCATAGCGGGGCAGCAGAGGTGACAGCAAATAATCCGTGAATAATCAAATTCGCAAAAGTGAAACCTGCAAATATGGAGGGCTGACTGTATGGTATAAATAAAACAAAATGGCACAGGGTACAATGCAATAAATATTTAGACACTAACAAAACAAATCAAAACACAACAAGATGTACAAGGAACATTCACCCCACACAGGGTTAAAAAAAAAAGCCAGTGTTACCAACTACAAATAGTCAGACATCAAGGGTTATATGTAATAAAGAATGTTCATTTGCTGTATTCATAATAGAGCTCTATTATGCAATATAAGGAAATGTAATTATGATTAATGTTGACAAACATTTAATCCCAACTTACATTAGATTGTAAACCATGAATATAAATTCTTGCAAAGGTTAACTTATCTGCTGACGTCTGACAAAATAGATGTGGAAATAACCACTCCTACACTGCTGTCAATATACAATGCACCACCTTACTAGAAAAAGCTTAGTCCTTTTTGCAAACAAACATTTCCTCGTTCACTTCTTACGATTGTTATTATCATTTACTTATAATGTGTCATGAAAGCTAGCGTGGTGTAGTGGTTTGAATGTCAGATTACGACTCTGGAGACCAGGATTTGATTCCGCACCTGGCCACTGAAACCCACTGGGTGACCTTGGGCACATCACACACACTCTCAGCCCCAGAAGACCCTGTGATCAAGTCACCTTAGGGTCATCATCAGTCAGAAATTACTCAAAGGCACATAACAATAACAGCACATAACGCCATCACTGTACATGGCACTTTACAAGTAAAAGAAGAAGGAAAGAGTTCCCTGCTGTTACTTTGAGGGAGAAACCCTATCCCGGGGTCTACAATTTTAATATTAAAATATAGCTCTGTGTGCCAGAGAGGTCCCCCGAAAGGGTACATAGGCAGGCATGGTCGAAAGACAGACAACCAGGTCAGGCCAGTAAAATCCCCATCACGTAGCCCCAGGAAACCTCAAGATGTGTAAACCCACAATAAACAAAGGGTCCTCAGCCCCGAGACGCTGACTTGAGAGGATTAGCATGTGTGCCTCAGGCTAAGCAAATATTCCATCAGGTGGGGACCAGAAATCACACCACAACACTTCCGAAAATCCGGAGACTTTGGCAACACCTAATAATCCCATCACGCCAAGGAAATTACCAACGTGGGGCTTCGTGCCCACAGCAACACCCGTTGTTCTCCCCGGGAAAGGATTAGTCCTCCAGATACTTTTTCTCTTATAAATAGTCCCAGCTTTTGAGCGTTTCTTCAGATCGCTCCCGGTTACCCCGCCCAACTGTCGCTCCGTTTGTTGAGCAATCCCCTCAGCCCTCTCCGTGCTGAGCCTCACTTCTTGGCTGCCTTCTCAGACCCAGGACTTCAAGACAAGGTGCTGTCCAATTTCCTCTCTTTTGCTTCTTAATAGCTCTTGGGCGCGTGCGTGAGAGAGTGCGTTGGTGCGTGAGACTTACATTCAATAAAATCATTTATTGGACGTTTGGTTTGGTTTTTGGCTTGGCCTGACCCCGTGAAAACTGGGTAAAAAACCCCAGTAGGTTACCCTGCCTCTTGCAGTGCTATTGCTAGTGCTCTGGCTAGTTTCCATTCCCCATCATGTGGAGCTCAGCGAGGTGTCCTCCAAGAGACCCCCGAAATTAGGGTAACACTGCTCTCAGGCTTTCAATCTAATTAAGACACAACACAAAAAAGAAGAGAGGATGGAAGTGTGGGAAGGGATTACATCTAGTATGGTTACTTCCATATCCTTTTTCTCTCACAAAGTGTGCCAAACTTTGTAACTGACTAGGATCTACATTAAGGACATGGAAGCTGGCATCCTGTTGGTGTCTAATCCAGAGATAAGTTTTTTTATTCACGTGGTCATATTCTTTTGGCCACCATATAATGCCTGTATAACGCTTGGTAAGGAAGCATTATTGGAAGGAATAGGAAAAGTAGGAGACCACATTGCAGGTGGATTGATTCAGTCGAGGGTGCCATGGCCCAGAGTTTCCAAGACCTTGGCAGGGGAGTTAAAGACTGGTGGTCTCGTGGTTTCTCATTCATAGGGTCACCTGTGAACTTGATCACAAATAATAACAATAACAAACAACAAGAAGAACAACAAAAAAAATGTCTGTACTCAGGTCACAGTTGTGTGTGTGGAATTCCACAAACATACAGTTGTGCATTTGTGGATGGTATATATCTGTGCCTTCACTTCATTTACTGGAAATGGGGAAAAGCAAAAAATATTTGGAATATTTGATGGAAGCCGCCTTGGGTCCCATGCCGAGAGAAAGGCATCATACAAATATAATTAATTAATTAATTAATTAATTAATCAGGGTTCAAATCCCCACTTGACCATGGAAACCTACTGGGTGACCTTGGACAGATCACACTTCCTTAGCTTCAGTGGAAGGCAAATGCAAACTAACTCTGAAGAGATCTTGTCAAGAAAACCCTGTCACAGTTTCACCTTACGATCATCCTTGAAGGCACGTAACAACAAACACTGATAGGTGGCATCCCCTTGCAGGTGAGACTTGTAGAAACACAACAATTTAGAGAAATGCAGCAAATGAATGCAAGAGATCCTCACAGGCCTAGACAGGACTGGGGCACAAAACCACATCTCCTCAAGAACATAGAGGGTGAGCCACCAGCCAGGAAAAAAAAAAGCCCTTCTCTTTCTACTATTGACCTTCTCCCACAAAAATGCAAAGCAGAGCTCTGAGATGCAGTCTCTGTGGACTGTAGTGCAGGAGAAAGTCTCCTTGTATAAGAGAGGCAGGGGACAATTTGCAGGACTTGACAGCCAATGGTGGGTGTAGCCAAAGGCTCTCCCACACTCACACACACTATATGTTCAAACAATCCATTCACATGTGCCCCCAAAAAACATCCATACCATGTAAATATAGAGAGAGGGGTACATCTTGTTAGCTAATCCCAGTGAGACTAGATACATTCAATCAATTGTTGAATTGAGAGTCAACATGTGGGCAAATCCCATTGCTTCAATGGGTCTACTCTACAACAGGATTTAGGCCAAATACAATGGCAGTCTGTTCCTGGAATGACTGATCTGAAGGAAGCTGGCCATCTAGGCCTTAAATCTTCCCTGATAGGGAAAAAAACTTCATAAATTGTCATTAGGGCTGTCAAGGGATGACTCCATGTGCACCATCAGTTTCCTATAGATAAAGAAGAGGGATACATGGAGCTTTTTCTGGGAGGTGCTAGGGTTTGGGGACTTGTTGTGGCTTTTCCATGATGGTGGGGAGGTCTCACTGATCCGATGAGGTCCACGGGCTGCAGTTTCCCAACTCTGCTTTAAGATATTCAAGTCCCAGCTGAGGAAGGACATGAAGGGACCAAAGATGTTCAGTTGAGCCCAGAAACCAAATAGAAGCCAGTACCACTGCAACAAGTCTGGTTGAATGTGATTCTGTCAGTTCAGAATCATTAAACTATCTGCAGCCCCTGATTTTTTTTATTCATTGGATTTATACTCTGCCTTTCTCTCAAGATGGGATTCAAGGCAGTCTTATGGATGAATCTTCTGATTTCTTTTTTCTTGAGGGTAGCTCCATCTAGCATTCCTATAAGTACAGAGGTCACAGCAGCACAGGTGGCTCAGTGAGATCCTGGCTGTCTAGGACAGAAGTTCAGACACAACCTGGACACTGTTTATGTGCTGCTTATGTGTTTATTGGAACATTTCTGTATCAACCTGCAGCTGAAACAATTCCTACCTCAGCCTAGAGACATAATTTGAAAAACCAGACAAATGCAAAACAGCAGAAGAAAGCCAACTGCTTCAGTATCACAGTTGCTGCATAGGTGACTGGATGGATCATGAACCAACATCCAAAATAAGAACAACAATAATGTCACTAAGCTTCTCATCCATCTTACCTTCGTGAACATATCTTGAGAAAGCGACTTTCCTATCCGCCACACACCTCCAATGAGAGGAAGCTGAAAAGGTCCAGGAGGGTAGTTTCTGCTTGACCAGAGCTGTTTGAAATAATGCAGGATCAGAAGGCCCACAAACAGAGAAGTCAAAAATGCCCAGATCCCCATTGTTCTCCTCCCTTTTCCTCCTCTGCCTTCCTATTTTTCTGTCCAAGTCACCTGGATGGGTTCACTGGAATTTCTCCACTAGCTTCTGTCTTTTGTGATGTTGTCACTGCCACCTCTGCTTTTCTACTAGCAGCCTTTAATATATTCTGTTTCAAGAGATATTGATGAAAGGCTTTCATTAGTTTAGGAACGTCTTTTGTGCATAATCCCTCATTAATTCTTAAGCAATTCATATGCATATTTGCATATTCCACACTTTCAATATATGTAAGAAAGAGTTCCTGCCCACAAGCTCACAATCTATGTATGTATGTATGTATATATGTATGTATGTGTGTGTGTGTGTGTGTGTGTGTGTGTGTGTGTGTGACAAAAGGACATGGGAGGTGTCCCTCGGGGGGGATGCTGGAACATCTTTACTTCTCGTCCTTCATTGTTCTATTATGGCAAGAAGTAATGGCTTTTGGTAGAGGCAGTCAATCACCAGAACATCTGCGAGGGGAAAAAAGTTAACCCCATTAACCCCATACCTTGAAATCTTCTGGGGAGGTCCTTCTCATTTTCCCACCACCCTCACAGGTACAGCTAGTGGAAACACATGACAGGGCCTTCTTGGTACTGCACCCAGGCTCTGGAACATCTTTGCTAGAGAGTTTAGATTGGCACCCTGCTTGTGAGCCTTTTATAGGCAGATGAAACTTGGGACACTGTAGCCAAGCAACATCAAAGTGTGGTCATTAATGAGGAAGAACAGACAAGCCAGGAAAGACTGCAGCAATTTGCTTTTGCCTGAGCCTACTGGAAAGGACAGGATTCCACCACCTCTACTCCTCTTCCTTCTGTGTAGTTAACTGAGTGCAAAGCATATAAATAAATGGAATGACAGAGGATTAATTGGGATGTTCCCACCAAATTGGGACTGTTGGAAGGTAAATGACTCTGGACAAAGAAGGATTAGCTGAGATATCTCTCTAGACCTATCCTACAGCACTCTGGAATAATGAGACCATAGGAAACTGCCACTACCAGGAATGTCAAAAGTTCTTGTTGTTCTATGCCTTCAAGTCACTTCCAGCTTGTGGGGACCCTCAGGCAAACCTATCATGGAGTTTTCTTGGCAAGATTTGTTCAGACAGGGTTTGCCTTTGAGCTCCTCTGAGGCTGAGAGAGTGTGACTTGCCCAAGGTCACCCAGGGAGTTTCTGTGGCTGAGTTGGGATTCGAAGCCTGGTCTCCAGAGTCACGGTCCAATGCTCAAACCACTACACCGTGCTGGTTGCCATGTTTGAAATAGGGCAACATGTTAGAAATAGTGACACATTATCAGACATCAGAACCTTGAGGCAATGAGGTTCTGTATCCCCCAGTAACTGAAATCCTGCAGTTGTCAGAACAATGCATTA
Organism: Cyclura pinguis; assembly: GCA_030412105.1. Taxonomy (NCBI): domain Eukaryota; kingdom Metazoa; phylum Chordata; class Lepidosauria; order Squamata; family Iguanidae; genus Cyclura; species Cyclura pinguis. Next base: position 8,220,253 of record CM059601.1, read on the forward strand.
TTAACAAGGAATGGCACTGATGGGGAATATCAGCTGTGGAGCAGAGTGATCAGCAGGTCTCTTTCCAATAATAATATTTGGCAAGTGAGCCTTGTTCAGCAAAATGATGCAGTATCTTGGGAAAGCATGACATTATGAAAAAATTCAAAATATTTTCATTCCATACAAGCCCATCTCATAGAGTGGCAATTTGAAAGGGGCCTTGGTCTTCTTCTAAACAGAAAAGTTACTTCCCCACCCCCAGATTCCATTCCAGGGTTTACTGTTTTCGTCTTTCCATTCTCTTTCCTTTTTTCGCCCAAACTTCACTGTTTTTCTGTTCCTCAGATCCAGGTATCCAACCCGTGATCCAGAAAGTCCTCTCTCGATCCCTCCCACTCTCTCCTCCCTCTTGTCCTTTCAAAGAAAAGAAGGAGATTAATCCACCTAACAAAACATGTGATGCAGTTCTTCCAATCCGAAATTTTTTCACCCAGGGCAACAGGCCTTCTTATGTTACTGAATGTGATGGGGGGGTGTGACATTCATCCTAATGAATTCCAGCAAACCCTAACAATCTTATTCACGCAAAAATATTTTTAACTTGGGTGTTAATTGGAAAACCTAGAAAGTCAGGTGTGTAAGGCCCCCCTTTGAGGGTCCCTAATATTGGTTTGGTTGGGATAGGCACCATACCTAATTGGCACAATGTTGGATTGGCAACTGTATTAATTGGCTCTGATATCAAAATTAGACCTGAAAGGTGACGGAGAGGTCAAATCAAGTGAGGGAAGGAATTTGACTGTAAACATGAGAAAGGATAGGTCAACTCGAAACGTCCTCCAGGTAAGACTGAGTCATTTGTCAGGCAAATACACACCATTCCTGTGGATAATAGGCTTAAATAGAAGCTGGAATTGTCCAGGGAATCCAACTGTGAGGAGCCCACCAGGACACTGATTGACAGATATCCTTCCTTTGTACACCTGGATTCCTTCCTCTTTCCTCACAGCACCCACAACAGACAGCTATTACAACACCCAACATGTCTTTGTCAATCAAGCACTAAGCCCATCAGCAGGTGAAACACCCATTGTCCACAGCAGGTTCCCTTTCTCTTGCATCTGGAACCTTCACGGCCACAGGCTATTTTCAGGGTACAAATACCCCTGATTTCAGGATGCCCAGGGCAGTCTCTCGAAGGTCTTCCCGTCACTCTGTCCATCTGGCTCCTGAATGAGAACTGTCATTAGATCAAACCTAAGCCAAAACACATTTCTGCTCTTCATTACTCTTTTGGACTGGTAATTATAAATCCTCCCAAACCCCTCAGCCTCTCTATCATTACTCCTCCCTTTCTCTTTCAGTTAGCTCTTGTGTGAATGTGTGATTATGTGCATTTTGTGTACATGCATCAGTGAATTCCCCTCAATAAACACTGTGATTGAATATTTTCCCTGAGTTTTTGTGTGTTCTGACTCCATAAAAACTGGGTTAAAGATCTCGCTGTGTTGCTGTTATCCCACTGGCATACCCTATCCCGAGGACTACAAATTTGATATCAAATATGCCCACCATGCCAGAGAGGTTGCCCAGATGGGCACATAGGCAAAGAGGTCGAACGACCGAAATTAATCAGGCCAGGAAAACCTCCAGTCACGTAGCCCAAGAAGACCTCTAGCAATACACATCTACATAGACAAAGGGTCCTCGGCCAAGAGTAGCCAACTTGAGGGGATTAGCGTGTTTTCCCCAGGCTGAACAACTTTGACTCTGGAAAAATCCTAAATCAGTATTGCAACCTGACTTGATTGCAACCCAACTTGATAGAACCCACTTGCCATTGTATGGTATTCCTTCCTTTGTTTTGGCCATTGTTCTTCCCGGGAGAGTAGCTGCCCTCGAGATAAGTTCTGCCCTATAAGTAGTCCTAGTTTTTGAGGGTCTCTTCAGCGAACTCCCCCGCCACACTAGCAGACCAGCACTCTGTTAGTTGAGTGATCCCCTCAGCCGCCTCTTTGCTGAGCTCTGTTCTTCTCGCCACTTCCCGGACTGAAGATTTCAGGATAGGTGCAGTATCACTGTCTCTACAATCCCTTTGCTATATCCCCTATCCATTTTTCACCTCTTTTCCTTCTCAATAGGCCTTGTGCGTGTGAGCGAGTGCATTGGTGTATGAGAATATTTTCATTCAATAAAATCCATTTATTCGATACGTTTGTCTGGCTTTTTGGCTTGGCCTGACCCCGTAAAGTTGGATAAAAGATCCTGCTGGGTTACCCTGCCCCCTTCAAGCCCTGACACACAGATATACCTCTGCTGTTTGCAATACCCAGGGCCCTTTTCACATGCCAGTCCTGTTGCGAAACGGCCTCAGGAGCTTTGTGCGATTGCTAGGACCATTTCACATGACATCTTCGCAATCGTGCGACACTCGCAAGGCCAGTAGGCAGCGATCATGCATTATATCGTTTTTGGCTCATTGCTGAAAATGATGCGCGATTGTGCATCCCTCCCTGGCCCCATACTCACTTACCTTGCACGTGGAGGCTCCGGATACACGACCATTGCGCTTCCTCCCCCAGCACAGCCTGGGAAAGTACCCAGCTGCGCTGCGGAAGGAAGGGACAGAGCGCTCACGCTTCCTTCCAGCCAGCATGGAGCTGGTGCAGAGGGGAAGCAGAGGGGACGCAAGTGCCTCTTGGAAGAGGCTTCCTGCATGATCCCTTCGTGACACCAGCAGCACCAGATAAGGTATGAAAAGGCCCTAGGTCTATATCATACACACACCAGATATCAGTTGCAACATACATGCTCAATATCTGTACATCTACATTTGCTACATATGGTCTATCCACCAGGGACAGTATCAGATGTTAGCGTGAATAAATTGAGTGTACTCATTATTTTAATTAGTATGCATTATTTCAATCAATATAAATTGCATAATATCATTCAAGGGTCAGCAGGAGTTCACATAGGAAAACAGAAAAGGCCATTGTTACAGTCCAAAAAAATGACTCCACCTTGTTGTTTCGAAGTGCTGTTGCCACACGGCTAGCCTTTCAGAAGTTACACTGGGCAGGCTTAGCAGACAGCACTACCTCTGATGGTAAAACATCTGACCCTGTAACGTGAGACATCATGTGCTGCCACTTGCTGTAATGTAGCACTTGCAGTGACCATCCTGACAGGTGTCTCTAGTGCTGCATTTGCCTTCCACCTATGAATCGGCTTGCAGGTATTGTAAAGATATTAGATGTTGGCTGCTTTATCCTGTAAATATGCTGCTTAAATATATTATCCAGTTTTGATTTACAGTGTGACATCTTTCAGAACAGGAGTTCAAAAGACACCCAGGTTGTGCATCTGTTAAGTTCCTCCAGCTGTCCAGAGAAGAAGACTCCACCACTTCTCTAAGCAACTGGTTGCATTGCTGATCAACTCTTACTGCCAAGAAGTTCCTTCTAAAATTTAGCTGATATCTACTCTCCTGTAATTTTAATCCATCAGGCCTGGTCCAGCCCTCTGGGGCAGCAAAGAACAGGCCTCCTCTCTTTGACAGCCCTGGAGGTGTATAAAGAGTATAGTCATGTCACCACCCCTCAGTCTTCTCTTCACCAAGTAGAACATGCCCAGCTCCCTCAACCTTTCCTCATACGTTTTGTTCTCCATACTTTTTTTTTCATCCTTGTGGCCTCTCTCTGAACCAGGGTGCCCTGAGCGTCGGTGCCCTGGGGGCACCCTTCTGCCCACAGCCACCCCCATGCCTGCTGCTGCCCCCCACCTCCGCCGCTGCTGCCCCTGCTTGCCGCAACACCCCATTCAACTCCCTCCCCCCACTCTCCACCCCCACTTGCCACCAGCTCCCCCCACTTGCTGCTGCCCCCCATACCCTCCACTGCCACCCCCCTACTCTCCACCACCCCCTCCAAAGCCCACTGCCTCTGTCCCCACCTTGGTCCTTTCTGGCCCACTGCAGAGGTGTGGTGGAACAGCAGCACCTAGGCATACAACTTGCATGCTTGCCCTAGGCACTGTTGAGCCTAGATACACCACTTATCTAGATCTGTCTTCAGTTGGGAAGGTCTTTCTTGGCCAATCAATGCTATTTTTTCCCCAGGATCAGAACTAGTTGCCACCCAAAACAGAGGCAGTAAAGAAAGGATGGAATAGTCTCTAACTCACTTCATGCTTTCCCCTTATTTCCTTTTGCAGAGTCAAGTGTGTCCGGCGAGCAAATGGAAAGGATGGAGCTCTTCCTTTTCTATATCCACCTGCTAAGAGCATGCAGATTTCAGCTGTTGGAAGGAGTGAAAGAACTCAACAAAGATCTAGTAGCTGTGATATCAGTGCATCCCCACCTTTGCTGTTCCCCACAGTAATTTATGATACAACAAATTTTCAGTGGTTTATGGTAGCTTATTTATTACAGTATCTTTCTAAGTCATTCCTCTTCCAGTTCAATGAGAGACTGCCATAATTTGATTGTTACTCAGATTCAGTCTTCACCAGGAAATTCTCCAATTTGTTGGAGCTTCTTGTACACCTGAGGCCATTTCCGCCCTACATTGTTATATTGCTATTATTGCACTTTCAACATCCTGTGGAATTCTGGGGTATGTAGTTTACTGAGGCCAAAGAGCTCTCTGGCTGAGAATTCTAAAGGCCCCTCCCTAAACTGCAAGTCCCAGGATTCCATAGGAGGTTGAAAGTGGGATAATAGCATTACAACAGTGTAGTGTGGAAATGGCCAAAGTGAATCAACTGGTTTCACCTGGGTAATGGCTCACTGTTCAATAGTATATCTGAATTCTTGGTGTCTCCCTTTCTAACCATGTGAACATTTCTAGTTTACATGTGAAATTAAAAAGGGAAGGAGACAGGTGGCACCCTTGTCCGGTCCCTCTAAAAAATTAGAATGGAGGATTAAGTCAAGAACCTTGAACAATAGATCTGGGAAAGGGTTGGGGTGAAATTACAAGTATGCAAAGGCAATAAGAGCTGCTATGACCTCTTAATTGTCAGTCAGAGCTAATGAACAGTAGCAACAAAGTCTTTTAGATATTTAATCATGAATAACTTTTGCAACACATGAGGAAGTCAGACTGTGTGATGGTGGCAAGGAGTATGATGCTCTCAGGGAAGAGCAGAGAGACAGTGGCTGTTGGCCACCACCACTGATTTTGCAAAGAGGAACAGTTTACCTGAGCAGACACCCAGTGCTTCGCCCATTGCTCAGACTGCCATGGAAGTAGAAACCAGCTCACTCACACTGAAAAGAAGAGATTATTTGTGGAGGCATCATCAGGTGCTCTGTAGAAGTGCCCAGTTCTTTTTTATTTTCCAGTTTATTTTTAAAGTTAAAATTCCTTATTCGTGACCATACGAGAACGAATATAGAAGTGCAAACACATAATAACAGTAACAGTATTGACACGTGGTTTACATTAAATGAGAAGTTTGACTCACTCATAAAAAAAAAAAACAACAATCTACAAAAACAGAGAGAACCAAGAACATAACAAATCCAGTATAACATATTACACAAGATACAACATACTCCACAAGATACTGCAATATACTATACTAGATTTGACTTCCTACTCTGAAAAAGCTACAGATTGAGTATCTTCTTTGATATTACACTACTCCTTTGTCTTATTACTTAGAAATTAACCTTCCTCCTAAGAGACGATCTTCAATATTTGTAGAGCAGCTTAAACCTCTTCTTTCCAGCATTCTCTCCGATCTATACTTATTGCTCTTAACTAGCTAACTATGGCCCTTTCCACATGTGGACGGGGGAACGGGTGAAAACACGCTAAAACGGAGCTTACCCGCAGCTGGGTAAGTCCGTCGCCATGCGGAGCAGCGCGACCTCGCTGCTCCACAGTCCTCCGGCGTCCTAGATGGCAGCTTCCGGTTGGTGGAGGCTCTCCACCAACCGGAGAAGCTCGCCAGCCGGAAGCCCGCCCCCAGCAGATCTGCAGGCACGCACTTGTGTGCGCCTGCAAATCCACTTTGGAGCAGGGCGACGGAGCTGCGCGGGGCTGCGCACTCCGTGCTTTTTAAAAACCTTGAAAAAGAGGTTTTTAAAAAACACGCAGCACGGCTAGTTCCGGCTGCTCCTGAGTGGATTCTGGTGTGGAACTACAAAAAGTAGTCCACGCCAGTCCACTCTACTGTGCAGAAGACCTCAGTGAGAGGTCGCTCTGCACCGTTTCAGAAGCCCGGTATGGAAGTGGCCTATATCGTTAGTAATTCATAATTCATTATTATTGCCATTACATCATGATTATTATCATTATTGTCATTATCATCATCATTACAATGTGATCATTCTCATTACTTCAATAACTTTTGTAATTTTATCGTTATCATCAGCATAACCTTACTTCGCAATCATCCTTACACCATATCTGCGCTCATCAAGTCCTTAACATTCGCTATTTCCAAGGAGTCTCTTGTGTTAACAACGTATGTACAGTTGTGATATCGTCACGGAACTTTTCTAAAAACGCACTTTCTTTTTCTTTTCTCCCTTCCAAAAAATTCCTATTGGCTCACAAAAATATTCATTGTTCTTATTATACTCATTTTACAATTTGCGCAAAATTGAGTACTTTAAACACCCTTGGCTCTTACTTTATGTTATCTTTTGCAAATAACTTAGGAATGGCTGCCAAGTTCAAAGAAACTTATGATTTGTTGCATTATCTAGGAGATAGGTAAGTTTGTCCATCTCTGCTACTTCTATTTTGTCCATCCATTCTTCTTTGGATGGAATTGAAGCTTTCCTCCAGTACCTAGCATATATAATCCTTGCAGTCGTAATCATGTGCCAAGTTAGCCTGTCTATATTCTCCCTCCAAACTACATTTGGGTCATATATTCCTAACAGGAAAAGTTTTGGCTCCAGTTCAATATTTTTCTGTACCCCTTTTTGTATCACTGCTCTAACCATATGCCAGTATTTTTGTACACTATTTCCAACACTGTTTTTTGCATTTTCAAACATCTTGGGAAGTCTAACTAGGGGGAGGTACCATCTGAACATCATTTTCATGACATTTTCTTGTAATCTATAAGATCTGGTAAATTTCATGATCTTTTTCCAGGCTTTTCCCCAGTTCTCTAAATTGATATTGCGATCCAGATCAATTGCCCATTTAATCATATATTCTTTAATTACTTCCTCCTCAAGATCAAACTATAACAGTAGTTGGTACAATCTTGACAGTGCCCAGTTCTTTGGAGAGAACTGGAAACTCTGCACAAATACCTCTATAGCATTGTTGCCATGCTATCATTATGAACTCTATTTGTAGCCCATGATTTATGATCCCGATCCTCTGACAGCAGGAGGGAGATAGTTATTGGCCAATAACAGACTCTATCTCGGGGAAGAGAACCATTTGATGTCCTCTGAGCCAGAGGTTAGCCAGATGGAAAAGTAGATATTCAGATCTAAAAGACTGAACCCCCCCTCTTGGCGTACATCGGATCAAGTATCCAGAGGAAGACCTCAGAAAAGGTATGTATACATTTCAAATGGGCCGACTGCGGCTTTGACACTTTGAGAGACTAAGTGTCTCGTGACTGAAGTTAGCAATCACAAATCGCGGGAACTAAAAAGATGAGGTCCATCTGCATAACCCAGTTTCTGTCCTTTCCCAGGAAAATGGTCTACATCCCCAGCGATGTTCTGCCCTATACTTGGGTTCTGTTTTGAGGTTTTGCTGACTTATTCTTGCTCGCTCTCCCTATGCCTCCGGCCGGTTCATTCGTTCTCTCGCTCTGTCTCTTTGTTTGACAAGCTGTCCCATGTTTTCCCGAAACAGCAGCCTTCAGGATCGGGTGCACTATATTCGCTCTGTCCCCTCAATCTTTCCCTTTCTTAAGATTCTCAAACCATGTAGCCCTTGTGTGCTTGTGTGAGTGGATGCTTTGTGTGCGTGTATAAGGAATTTTACCATTTCTGCCAAATAAAAGTCCATTTAAAAGGACACTTTACTTCTCTCTTTTTCATGCAGTCTTACTCCATAAACATAGGATAAAAGATCTCGCTGTATTACCCTCTCCTCTGTTTTGCCAAGTTGTGCTCTGCTAATTTTCCCCAACCTTAGTAAAATCCTGGTGTCCCCCAGGGACCCCAGCAGCCAGGGTAACATATTCCTTATGATTTCCATATTGGTTTCACTGGCCCCCTCCAGCGGGTTTAGGATTCTTCCTTCTTCTTCATAATTTACTCAGATGAAACACAGGAAGGAAAAATAACCTCAAAAGTTTCCTCATGCTCCTAGATTAGCCTTGAAGGCCAGATTCAGCAAAAAGTTTAGGATTTTTCCATCATCAGAAAACATATCTGGGATAGCCAAAATACAGCAATGGCCAAAATCCAAAAACCAGCACCAGCAATATTTATTCATTTATTTGATTTGATTTATTGAATTTGCATCCTGTCTCTCTCCCAAATGAAATTCAAGGTGGCTTACACTAATTTTAAAAGAAGCTGTTAAAACATGAATTTACATTAATTTACAAAAGCTAAAAAGGAATTAAGTATCACTGTTATTAAAGTATGCTTAAAGACAGAAAAAACATTTAAAACACATTTAAAACATGGTTTCAAAAAGAGATAAAAAGTTTAAAAAATCACACTAGTTGCACACACATTACTGCTCCATAATTAGAATTCAAAATTCAAAAGCAAAAATTCAAAAGCCAGCAGAAAGAAGGAAGGAAAGGGCCCAACTGGATCTCCTGTGGAAGGGAGTTCCACAGTTTGGGAATGGCCAAGGAGAAGGCTTTCTCCTGGGTCCTCACTAACCACAATATCTTTATTGCGCCAACTAAAAATGTTCAAAATACATCACTCCAGCTTTTGAAGCTCTATTGGCTTATTCGTTAGGCCTAAATTGTCCCAAGGTGGTGGTGCAAAATATGGAGGAAATGCACCCCATACCTTTAGTGGACATTTTGAAGCATTTCAGGGCAAAGGAAAAAAATTGGAAAAATTGTTCAAAAGTTGTTTTTTGACCCGGGGGGGGCCTCCAAACATGGTGAATATGCCCTCCACACCCACTAGAGTGCCTTTGGTGGCATCCTGAAGCAATTAATTGATTGATTGATTATTGATTGATTTTAAAAATGAAAAAAATATTTTTTTATTCTTGGGGAGTCTTGGGGACCACAAAAATGGCCCAATGGGCCTCACATGGCCCACTGGCCACACTTTGCCCACTTCCGCTTGAAACCAATCTGGAAGAGCTCTTATATAAATAATGCAGAATTTAGTATTGTATAACATATTAATATGTTGTACATGAACGGAAACTGGCCAGCAGGTCCCTAATCCTCTCATGGCCATGTGAATGATGCAGCAGGCCTGTCAGTATGCGTACTATGGATGTCAACACAAAGAAGGTTTTGCAGACAGGTAGAATGGCATGGATCTACTCACCTTCAGGTAGTCTTCATGATAACAGCACAGTCCTCCTTGTTCTTTGGCCAATAGGACAAAATACTGTTAGGTGTGGGTATGAGATCCATACCAAATGTGGATATCTTACCCATGGAGGTTTCCTCTTCTATTCTCTGTATTTGTGCTCCATCTGCAGACGCTGCAATTGTATGTCCATATGCATGGTCAGAACATTCTTCCAGCCAGCTTGGCAGCTCTATTTAGATACCAATGGGGGCTGTCTTCCTTAGGCAGCTTACAGTGCAGGAGTTTCCCCCCACCCAACGCTGTGGTGAACCCCTTCCCTCACAGACTCATCTTCCTTTCTCTCACCTTTTGTCCAGGCAAGAGGACCCACTCAGTCTGCTCTAGGTGCTACCACCTAGACCTTGCCTGCCTGCCTGCCTCCCTCCCCACCCACCTTACATGTTTACTGCCCCTCCACCAACTTCACCACAGGGAATGGCTCTGGTGTCACTGAAAGTAGACCTGTAGCTTCACAAGGACCATAGAGAGGCTTCATACCATCTGGTGGTATAGGGTTCAGTACTATCCACAGTTTCAGGCATCCATGGGAGGTCTTGGAACATGGATAAGAGGGGAATGCTGCTGTTCTTGTTTGCCTTCAAATCATTTCTGATTTATGGTGACCCTAAGGCAAACTTGTCACAGGGTTCTCAGGAGGTGAGAGTGTGGGCTGTGCCCAAGGTCACCCATTGGGTTTCCATGGCCAAACAAGGAATCAAACCCTGGTCTCCCGGGTCATAGGCCAACACTCAAACCACTACGCTGGTATATTAGATACATCAACCAGAGTACGGCTGGGTTCCTAGGCTCCAAACCAATCAGGCTCAACAGAAGCTGCCTCACCACCCTCCCATGGTATGAGAAAGAGAGGAAAATGTGGATTCTGGCAACTCCGGCTTGCTGCTTCCCCTGGACAGAGTTCTAGACGATGTATCAGCATAAATTTGAAAGTGGGAATTCCTGGCTACCACAAACCCACCTGTGCGTCCACAGACAATGTCAAATTCATAAGCACCTTGACATTGGTTGGATTTGTGTGCGTCTCCAAAGCATTCCTGGGAATAGTAGGTCAAAAGCAGGGATATAGCTGTACAGTGGGCCCTCCACATTTGTAGGTTTCACTTTCACAGATTATTTGCTAGCTTCTCAAAGCCCTCTCTGCCCCCACCTCCAGAGCTACTTTTCCAAGGGAACCTTCCCTCTCAAAGGCTCCTGCTGTGGCCGCCGCACCCCCCACACACACACCAGATCAGGAAGGACACCAGATCGGGGGAAAAGGGAAGCAGGTGGGGAGGCTGCTGCTTCAGCCACTGCCACCCCAGAACCAGGCCAAGAAAGACTTCAGAGGGAGTGGCAGGCGGAGGGCGGAGTGGCTGCTGTTGCCACCAGTGCCACCACCGGACCAGCCCAGGAGGGACCCCCGTGGGGGTAGGGAGCAATGGCGGGCCAGGTATGGGAGGGTGGGGGGTTCAGATTTTTTGCACCCCCCTGTCATTGGTGCCCAGGGCACATGCCCCAGTTGCCCCACCCTAGATAGCCTCTGCTCTTAACCCTAGCAAAGGTGAGGAGTCCACTCTGCATATCATCCAGAAAGTTTTTTTTTTCCTGTCTCAATGTTGTTTTCTCCATGGCTGTTCCCACCTTCCTCACTTTACCTTAAGTGGACAAAGCTGCAGTACAATTTACGTTGTGTATATAAAGCACATGTGGGCTGTACCACTTCTAGCAAATGTGTAATACAAATATTCTCTCCTTCAGCTCTGCTCAGGCATTGATTCCTATCCTTTTTTTGACTTCACTTTTCTCTTTCTTGTCCTTTTTGTTCTCTTCCCTCTCTAGTAAAACATGTCCTCTTTCCCTTTTCTCTCCTTTGGCCTCTTTCGCATTCTTTCCTCCTCTAACCTTATTAAATATCTGATTTCCTTCCCCTCTATTCACTCTTCTTCTTCTCCCTCATCCCCTAATTATAAGGCTTCTCCCTCTTGTTATCTTTCTCCTTCTCACCTTTTCCAGTCCTTCTGGCTAAATTTGTTTTCTCCCTCCTTCCCTGTTCCTCTCTTTTTCCTCTTTGACTCTTTCTACTCCATATCTCTCCTAACTTCATTTGCCTTCATTCTTCTCCCCCACCCCACTTCGTTTCTCCAACTCTTTTTCCTTTGCCTCCCATCAAAAAAACCTCATAATTTGGATGTGTTGGATTCTCAGCACGTTTAAGTTACAAGTCCTATGAAAATTAATAAGATTGGGTCCAGAGTACACGTGCATAGAACACCTATTGATCTCTGTTATTCATTGTTTTATTATCATCATTGTTGTCAGCATTACCCTCATCATTATCTCCTTTCCGTCCCCAGATATTCAGCAATTAGCAGTGGCATTGTTAAAATTAGAACAACCCTTCTGCTGCTTCTGTTCATTGTATTGTGGCTTGATGGTGGGAGAGGCTTGGATATGTTGTCCTTCAATGCCCTTCTCATCAGCACTGTAGAAATCCTTCACTCAATAGGACTGCATGGCTTTTTAAGGTGGATTTTAAAGGGTCGGATCAGAGAGTAGCTAGAACACGTAGCTGTGTGTCCCATCCCAGTGGTTCTTAACCTGGAGTACAGGGACCCCTGGGGGTCTGTGGAGCCCTCACAGGGGGTCCGGAAAGCCCTGCTGCTGGACATCAACAGCAGTTGCAGCAACAGGGACATGGCATCAAGGGGGTGCAGATGCTGAGGTAGCTGTTTCAGTAAGGGAGCACCCACATGCACACTCACTATGCATCCCTGACAAAAGGGACATGGCAGCAGGCATATGTGCATGCCCAAACTATGACTCAGGAGAGCAGAGTTTGAATCCCCATTCAGCCATGGAAACCCACTGGGTGACCTCAGGCAAGTCACATTCTTTCAGCCTCAGAGAAGGGCAATGGCAGCAAATCTTGCCAAGAAAATCCCCATGCTAGGCTTGCCTGGTTGCCATGAGTTGGTTTTCAAAGGGGAGAGACATGAAGGCTTGAGATCACCTTCCTCTGTCAGCAGCACTTTGTTGTTGCATGCCTTCACATCACTTCTGAGTTATGGTTACCCTAAAATGAACACAGGGATTTGTTTTGTTTTTGTTTTTGTTTGTTTGTTTGTTGGCAAGATTTGTTCAGAGAGGATTTGCTTTTGCCTTACTCTGAAGCTGTGAGAATGTGACTTGCTCAAGGTCACCCAGAGTCTGAATGGGAATTTTAATCCTGGTCTCCAGAAGACTTCCATAAATAAAGAAATAAATATTTGAATACTTAAATAAATATTTAAATTTAGATTTAAATATTTAAATTTTGAGTTAAGTCTTGGGGGTCCCTGGCAACAAATTATATTTACAGGGGGGCTCTGGTAAAGAAAAAGTCCAGAACCACTGTCCCATGCAAAATACAAGCCATACTTTTCCCCCAGTTCAGTGCAAAGCTTGGAAAACTTAATTAACAACCAGACATTTATTTTCTCATTTATTAGACTCTTTTATTTGAATTACATGTTCCAGAGCAGCTATGGTTGATGCTTGTGGTACCATGCTGAATGGCTTCAGAAGACCCTGCCCCCTTGGAACTTCACTGGGGGACACCCCTATGACATTCCTGAGGCCTGCCTCAGGTAACATAACCAGATTCCTGGTTTTGGTCCCAAAATCCCAAAGATTTTTTCATCCTTGTGACCGTACTAACACAGGCACACAGAAAGACAACACGCAAAGCCTAGCGAGGAATAGCACAGATCTCAAAGTAGTGAGGCTGCAAAGTTCCTCCCCAAATAGGTTTCGTGTTTATATTTTTTGTTCCTTCTGCCATACAGAGGGTGAAAGCCTGGAGAAGATTAGAGAAGAAAAGGAACATCTCTGTCTTTGCCAAATTTTCTCCCAAGCACACTCGTTGCCCTGCAAGGACAGAGAAGGAGAGATTAAGGCAAGTGATAAGTATCAATTCCTTTGGACATTTCTAAGCTGAAATGCAAATCAGTCATTCTCTCATTTCCTTGAATCTTTCACATCTTCCTTGCTCACTCTCAGCAAAATTTGTTGCTGTGTGTCTTCAAGCCAACTCTGACTTACAGCAAATCCGTCACAGGGTTTTCTTGACAACATTTGTTCAGAGGAGGCTTGCTGCGGCCTTTCTCTGAGGCTGAGGGTCTTTCCGCACTACACTGTTACAGTGCTATTATCCCACTTTCAGTATCCTGTGGAATCCTAGGGTTTGCAGTTTCGGGGGAGAGGCCTTTAGAGTTCTCAGCCAAAGAGCCCTGTGGCCTCAGTAAACGACAAACACCAGAATTCCACAAGATATTGAAAGTGGAATAATAGCACTATAACATTGTAATACAGAAAGACCCTTAGAGAGGTTCACTTACCCAAATTCACCCAGTGAGTTTTCACAGCTAAGCAGGGATATGAGTCCTAGCAGCCCAACACTTAAATCACAGCACAATGCTTCCTCTCAGCAAAAATACCTGCTTCTAATCAAAACTACCACTTATCTGTTAGATTAGGTGCATCTTATACATTAAAAAGTACAGGGAATGTTATTTATATAATGCTACACTTTAATTCAGGCCCCTGGGGCTCCTGAAATCATTTTTGTTTAAAAAAAAAATAATTCCTGGGGCAATTCTGCCAAGTTACATGCAATTTCTAGCTATGTTTTAACTTCTGAGAGGCCTTTATTACAATAGGAAGTCAACTAATTAAATAATCCAGGGTGGGAAAAAAAAAGCAAGGCAGAATTGCCCCCAACTCTCCCTTGGGCCATGGGATCATAGAATCAGAGGACCTTTCCACCCTACAATATTATAGTGCTATTGTTCCACTTTTAATATCCTGTGGAATTCTGGGGTTTATAGTTTACTGAGGCCAAAGAGCTCTCTGGCCAAGAGTTCTAGAGGCCATTCCCTAAACTGCAAACCCAGATTCCATAGGATGTTGAAAGTGGAAAGTGGAATAATAGCGTATTACCAGTGGCTCTTTTCGCATGGCATTTGCCATGCAAAAGTGCCTCCGGAGTGTTGCGCGATTGTGAGGAGTGTTTCAGACGATGTCCTCGCAATTGCACGATGCTGCCGGGGCTGGCAGGTGCCGATCATGCACTATTTCATTTTCGGCTTGTAGCCAAAAATGGTGCACGATTGCGCATCGGTCCAGGGCCCTGCGCACACTTCCCGTGCATGCGGAGGCTCCGGAGCCGTGGCACTTGCGCTTCCTCCCCCAGTGCAGCCTGGGAAAATGCCCAGCCAAGCTGCGGAAGGAAGAGACAGAGCCCTCATGTTGCCTGCCAGCTAGCAGGCAACAACTGCAGGGCCAAAGCAGCGGGGATGCCAGAGCCTCTCTCAAGAGGCTGCTCGTGTGATCCCCGCACCCCAGCGCCAAGAAAAGGTAAGGGGCAGAAAGTGAGGAAAGGCCCATAGAGTGGGAAGAGATCACAAAGGCCGTCAAGTCCAACCCTCTTCTGCCATGCAGGAGTACACAATCAAAGCACTCCCAACAGTTGGCCATCCAGCCTCTGTTTAAAAATCTCCAGAGAAGGAGACTCTGCCACACTGTTAATGTTCAGGTGGAATCTCTCTTCCTGCAGTTTGAAGCCATTGCTCTGTGTGCTAGGCCCTGGAGTAGCAGAAAACAAGCTTGCCCCATCTTCCATATGACATCCTTCCAAATATCTAGCCATGGCTATCATGGCACCTCTTAACCTTCTCTTCTCCAGGCTAAACATACTCAGCTCCCTGGCCATTTTTGCACTAGACTCTTATAGTGCTATTATTCCACTTTCAACATCCTATGGAATTCTGGGGTTTGCCAGCTGGCCCTTCCCTAAACTGCAAACCCCAGGATTCCATAGGACGTTTAAAGTCGAATAATAGCACTGTAAAAATCTAGTGTGGAAATGGCCCCTGTGATGTAAGAAGCACGAGCTCCCTGGGTTTTGCCAGACTTTGGCCATTTCCGCATGGGACGAGGAAATTGCCCCACACCGCTACTTACTGGACTTTTCGGCTCCCCGGTGCGGTCCACACCGCTCCAGAGCAGTGCGTGCTTGTCGATATGCACTGCTCCAGCGTCCCAAATGGCGGCTTCCGGTTGGTCGAGGGTCTGAAGCTCGCCAGCCTAAAACCTGCCCCCGGCAGTTCGCAGACTTGCATTGGGACGAGCCTGCGAATCTGCATAAGGGAGCAGGCTCGCAGTGGCGCGCTCCGTGCTTTTGAAAGACCTGTTTTTAGTGGTCTTTCACAAGTACGCTGGACGACCACTTGGGGTCGTTCCAGAGTGGGCTGAGGTGCGGATCTACGTTAAGTAGGTCCGACCCAGTCCGCTCCCAGGCGCGGACCTCCTCCTTGGAGGACGGACTGCACCATTTTAAAAACCCCGTGTGGAAATGGCCTTTGCCTGTTGTTGTGTCTTTGGCATCCACTCAGTTCTTGGGGAGGGGTTGTTTGTAGCAATTTCTTGGATCTACACCAGGGCTCTTCTAAACATTGTTAAAATGCTGCTATGGCTTGAAGGTTTAGATTTGTCTTTTCTTATTCATTCATTCATTCATTCATTCATTCATTCATTCATTCATTCAGAGTTGTAGTTCTATAGTGCAAAAGTTCCATTTCATTGAAACACTACAACTGTAAGAAAACATAGTGGGGAGGGAAAACAAAGAGGACAAAACATGGAGACCTCTCCCACAAAATATTTCTCCAAATTAAAAGAAAGGTCATCAAAGGTGAGAATAAAATATTGCAGCAGGTACCAGGAATTGCCAGTAAATAGTTCAACAGTAACTGCATTTGGATATTTAAAAAAAAGGACTATGGCCATTTCCACACAAGACTGTAATATTATTATTATTCCACTTTCAACATCCTATGGAATCCTGGGGTTTGCAGATTAGGGAAGGGCCTTTATTTTTTTTAATTATTTTTTTTCAAAATATATTGTATAGATCAAGTTATAAAATATAAACCATATCAGAATCAGAGTAAAACAATATATAACAAAAAAGAGCAAAAAATAACAAAACCATCACAATATTTTTTAAAAAACCAGCCACATCAAAAAAAAAATTGACAGGTTGTCATGGCATCTATATCTCATCCTATATATTAGTCTGATCTTTATCTTAAGGTAAGTACATCCTTTTATTTCCATTGAAACTCAATTATATTGACTTGTTTAGATATTCTTAAATTTCTTTTACATGTATCAGTTCAACTTAATCCACAGTTTATACCCAATTTTAATCTAGATAGAGAATTCTAGCCACAGTGGTCATATAGAATAATAGCCTCCCATATTTTTTTCTATGCTTTCATCCATCATACTCAACAAATATAATTCTGATTCCATTTGTAACCTTATGCCCAGAATTTTTTCTATTGACAAATGGATTATTTTCCAATATTTTTTAGCCTTTGAATAGTTCCACCACATGTGGTAGAATGTTCCCTTTTCTTCCCTGCATTTCCAGCATTTATTATCAAGAATTCTCAACCAGAGAGCTCTTTGGACTCAGTAAACTACAAACCCTAGGATTCCACATGGTATTGAAAGTGGAATAATAGCACTATAACAGTGTAGGACAGAAATGACCTTACCTCTGCGTTAACTCATTATTTAATTTTTGAGTCAATAGGTCTACTCTAGATGGGACCTTGGCCCTTTCTGCAACGCATCTTTTCGTGGAGCTGGGGTGCGGGGATTGCGTGAGCAGCCTCCAGCGAGAAGCTCTCACGTCCTGGTTCCTTCAGCTCCGCAGATGCTGCCTGCTCTGGCAAGAGCCCCGCCTCTTCCTTCCACAGTGCAGCCTGGGAGTTTCCCAGGCTGCGCTGGGGCAGAATGCGTAAGTGCCACGGCTCAGGAGCTCCACACGCATGGCAAGTGCACGTGGGGCCCTGGAGCAATGCGCGATCATGCACCATTTTCGGCTGAAAGCCGAAAATGAAAAAGTGTGCGAGCAGCACCTGCCAGACCCTGGAGCATTGCACGACTGTGAGTGCGTCATGTGGACCGCTCCTCACATTCGGACAACACTGGAGGGGCCCTTTCGCATGGCAAATGCCATGCGAAGAGGGCCCTTGTTGTTGTGTGCCATCATGTTGTGTGCCTTGAGGTCCTCTCCTTAAACGGCAAACCCCAGGATTCCATTCAATGTTGAAAGTGGAATAATAGTGCTCTAACAGTCCTACGCAGAAATGGCCTATGTCTCCTAACATATTTGCTCCATCTGGAGGAGTCCAATTACTGCAGAATAAGAAGTGTTTCAGATTTTGTTCCGTATAAAATGAAACTTGTGTCCTGATGGGAATTCAGGCGGAATCTCCTTAGAATACAAGATGATGCATACCTCAGATAAATCTCCCTGATAGATACCCCAACTTTGGAAGGCCAAACAAGAAATTGTAAATGAGATTTTTTGAAGCCTTCTCTACTCTATTGACTGGCATGGTAGAGACTCTAGGCATGGCCCTACCCCATAGGACAGGAAAATACAACAAGCCTCTGTTCTTTTCAGTTCTCAAATATTCATTTCTGTTGAAGTGGTTGCCCAAGCTTGGGAGGTTACATATAAGCCCTTTTTGCGCAGCATTTTTGATGTGAAAGGGCCCCTTGAGTGTCACACACATGTGAGGAGTGATCCACACGATACACTCACATTTGCGCGATGCTCCAGGGCCCGGTAGGGACCGCTCACGCACTTTTTCATTTTCGGCTTGAAGCCGGAAATGCTGCACAGTCGCGCATCGCTCCGGGCCCCTGCACGCACTTACCTTGCATGCGGAGCCTCAGGAGCCGGGCCAGTCCCACTTCCTGTCTCAGTGCAGCCTGGGAAGGTCCCAGGCTGCACTGCAAAAGGAAGAGGCGGGGCGTTCGCGCGAGCAGGAAGCTCGTGCGGAGCCCAAGAAGCAGGGAAACGAGAGCCTCTTTCCCGAGGCTGCTCACACGGGCACCGCACCCCAGCACTGAAAATAGGTGAGTTGCGGAAAGGGTCATAGAATGGTTAAAATTACAGCTATGCGGTCTAAATGCTAGTGTGAGTTCCAACTAGAGTAGACCAATTGGACCCATTAGATTTACCCACCTACAACAATTGATTCAATGAGTATATTCTAGATGGGACTAACCAGCAAAATTTCAACCAACATCAGACCATAACTTTTTAGTCTATTTTTAAAAGATTCTATCTCCTTCTATTTAATAGTTTAAATGTTTTATCTGCTACACAGTTCTTCAGAAGCCCTAGTACACTGGGAGATAAGAAATAAATTCAATAAATAAATAAATACTTTGAAAAAAGTGGTGGATGGCCAGAGTAGAAGCACCAAGACCATTTAAAAAAAAAAAGGTAACAAATGAAAACTGTGAGAATCCTTGGAAATTTCAAAGAGGACCAAAAGAGAATTTAACATTTTACTCAGGCACCTGAAGAAAATGGAATGAAGGCCTCTGGGCAGGTAAAATTCCCATCCTTGTCAAGGAAGTGGCCTGGGTTGAACTCCAGAGGTGTCTCCCATTTGTTGGGGTCATGCAAGACAGAAGCTATATTTGGAAAAATGATAGTACCCTGCAAAAAGAAAGGAGACCAATTAAACTCTGCCTCTCAGCCTAGCTCCACATACTCTGGGACCCTCTTGGATGGACCTCTTTCACTCACAGCCCCAGTGGTCTCAGGGGCAAAGAGAATCTACTATACAATTTTCATCTGGTATGGCAGCTACAGAGATGGTCTGGCTACACTGACCACTGCTTTGGGAAACTCAAGTCTAGACTATTGCTATGCAGCTATGACCTGTTTGGTGACAGGCCCTTTCCACTTCAACTTCCCAACCTGTCATAGGAATGAGGGAAGTACAGGAGTGCAACGATGCTTATGCACAATGTTGTTGCTTCCCATCCCTCTCCCATGTCCAGGCAGCACGATTGTGCCAGAAATCATTGATGGGTTTTCCCTGGCAATGACTGGTGATTGTGCCACCCTCCCACCACGAGACCACACTGACCTTGTCTGCAGAGGCCCTGGAAGCATAATGGCTGTGCTTCTTGCCCCAGCGCAGCCTGGGACAGTACCCGGCTGCACCACTGCAGAAAGAGGCATGGCCATCACACTTCCTGGATCCTGCAGGCAGTCGGTATGGAGGGGAGCACTCCATCGCGCTTCTCTCCCAGGGTAGCCGCTGCCGCCATCATGTCTGGATGCCACCGGGACAAAAGTAAGCTGTGGAAAGGGCCATACACATGCATCAGTTCCCCTACAGAAGTGATTGGACTTCTTTGTCAATGCAGAACCTGTGTATTCAGCTTCAGGCTGTCAAAGCAGAGCCATACATGCAGTGTCTATGTGTACTGTGTGTTGCACGTTGCAGACTGAGCCCTGCAGATGCAGATGCTCATTTTGTGCTGTATCTTAGACATGCACATTGTGCATTTGGTTGCACATTCAGTTATGTAGCCTTTTAATTCAAAAATAAGGTGGCCCTGCACGACCACTGCTTTACTCTGTAAGTGTGAAGTTATGATTTGCCTCTTTGATATACAAATTCAGCCTGTATGTGGGACTACCCTTGGGCTTAGTTAGGAGTCTGCCACTGGTACAGAATGTGGCAGCAAGGCTTCTTAGTTGGGCTGCCATGCTCCCCTTTGAGAATTCGTCTTCCAATGAAGATGAACCAGACTTGCCTATGGAGGAGCTGCAGCAGATGCCTGATATCCAACCAAGTCCTCCTTCAGTTCAGCAAGCCAGGTCTGGTTCAGAGCAGGAAGAGGAGCTGGAGGAGGAGTCCTCCAATCCCAGAGAAAAGTGGAGGCTCAGGCATCTGGTTCAACCACCCCCCACAGATGGAGCAAAAGATTGCAATTAAGGTGTTGGGAGGAGTGCAGCTGTGCAACCCTCTCCCTAAATACTGCTAGGGATCAGGGTGCTGGCTGAACATGATGCCTAGATAAGGAAGTTATATTCACCGGCCAGCTTGCTGAGTACAGCTTCAGTCTTCCTCTTCCACAGCTCAGCTTGTGCAAGTGTGTTTGGTAGATTTATGGTTCCCTGGAAGTCTGTCTCTGATTTACATCTTTCTTGGGCCCTTTTCGCATGGCATTTTCCATGTGAAAGGGCCCCTCGAGCATCACACAAATGTGAGGAGCGGTCCACACAATGCTCTCACATTTGCGTGACACTCCAGGGCCTGGCAGGCAGCGCTCACGCACTTTTTCATTTTCAGCTTGAAGCCAAAAACGGTGCATGGTCACGCATCACTCCAGGGCCCTGTGTGCACTTGCCATGCTCACGGAGCCTCAGGAGCTGGGCCAGTTGAGCTTCCTTTCCAGCGCAGCTTGGGAAGGTCCCAGACTGCACTGCGAAAGGAAGAAGCAGGGCTCTCACACGAGCAGGAAGCTCGTGCGGAATCAAAGGACCCCAGATGCTAGAACCTTTCTCCGGAGGCTGCTTGTGCAAGCATCGTACCCCAACGCCGAGAAAAGGTGAGTTGTGGAAAGAGCCTTGATCTTCAATTGTTTGGATAACAGATACCTCTTGTTTCCGTGGCTTCTGACTTAGGAACACTGAATCTTGTTTGAACTTGAGAGCAGAACATGGGCCTCCTATCATATACGTATGACATCTGCACTAATCTAATTAGTTCTTCCTAATGTTTAGGTGGAATCTCTTTTCCTGAAGCTTAAAGCCATTGCTCCATGTCCTAGGCCCTTTTCACACGGCATTTTCGATGTGAAAGGGCTCCTTGAGAATTGCACACATGTGAGGAGCGGTCTACATGATGCACTCACATTTCTGCGACCCTCCAGGGCCCGGACAGGGACCGCTCACGCATTTTTTCATTTTTGCTCGGTCGCAGATCACTCCAGCCCCCGCGTGCATTTACCTTGCGTACACAGCCTTGGAAGCCAGGCTGGTCGTGCTTCCTGTCTCAGTGCAGCCTGGGAAGGTCCCAGGCTGCACTGCAAAAGGAAGAGGCAGGGCTCTCGCATGAGCAGGAAGCTCGTGCGGAGTCAAAGAAGCAGGGAAGCGAGAGACTCTCTCCCAAGGCTGCTCGAGTGAGCACCGCACCCCAGCACTGAAAATAGGTGAGTTGCGGAAAGGGCCCTAGTCTCTGGAGCAGCAGAAAACCAGTTTGCCCCATCTTCCATGTCATATCCTTTCAGATATTGAAATATGGCTATGATGTTACCTCTTAAGTTTCTCTTCTCCAGGCTAAACCTACCCAGCTCTCTAAGCTGCTTCTCATAGATGATGGTTTCCAGGCCTTTTACCATTTTGGTTGGCCTCCTCTGGACATGATCCAGCTTGTCAATATCCTTGCTGAATTGTGGCGCCCAGAACTGGACATAGTATTCCAGGAGACGTCAGACCACAGCAGAATGGAGTGGTACTATTACTTCCCTTGATCTAGATACTTTACTCCTATTGGTGCAGCCTAGAATTGCACTGGCATTTTTAGCTGCCGCATCTTTTCTCTGTTCTTTTGGTTTCATTGTATCTAGTTTTTATTATGAACAACCTTGGGATTTATTTATTTTTTAAAAAAGAAAAAGAAAAGCAGTATTTAGCATGTTGACAAATAAACAAACAATAGAAGGAAGAATATCAAGGAGGTATTTACCCTTTTAAGAGAAAATTGCCGGATTGTTGTATCTTTCACACATAACCTGGGTAGGCCAATTGCAATAATGTTACTGAAGCGCTGGCTCTCATGAATCACAGCGTTAGTGTAAGGCAAATTCTTACGGTCCTCGTAGCAGATCATCTGACCAGGAGCCACAACTGCATCTATTTCCTTCTGGACTTTTGCTAAGAAGAAACAAGCCTAATATTTATATGCAGAATTACATGCGCTGTCTTTTCAGCTGGACTGGTCCCAGCCCCAGTCCTCTCTGTGAAATCAAGGCTAGGCACATCTTTGTTCAAAAAATATTTTATTGCTGATTAATGGATGCAGCAGGTGTTTTGTAGGAGAGAAAACCACTGAGGGAGATCACTTCATTTCCTTCAATGGACTTGTTTAAGGCATGGATGCTAGAGCATTTGAGGAACAGCAGGCCCCTGTGACAGTGGGCCCTGGAGCTCTTTGGCTGAGAATTCTAAATACACTTCCTAAACTGCAAATCTTAAGCTTCCACTGGGAGAAACAATGGGAGCTCAAGTGGAATCCTAGTGCTATGATTGTGCAGTGCGGAAGAGCCCCTGGCCAGTTTCTGACTCAGTTCAAGCCAGTGATGTAGACTCGGGTCAACTGACTTGGACTCAAGTCGGACTTAAGTCACGTCAATGACTCGACTCGGACTCAACTTGGCAACAAAGATGCACTGACTTGACTCGAGACTTGCATATTTTTTTAGTGACTGACTTGCTGCCCTTGGTTCAGTAACATAACACATTCATCCAGAAACCTCACTGCTTTGAAAACGCTTCCATCTCTTTTTGCCTCCTTGTCACAGGACAATATGTCTCAAGCCCAAAGTGTGGGCGCATTTCTCAGAGGGAAACAGCAAACAAGTTAAGCAATGGGCTTGAGGTCTGCTCAGCAGCCTGTCTCTCCTGCATATTGGAGGAGACTCTAAAACTTTTCCTAAGAGCAGAAGGCAAGACTTTTCCCCAAAGCATGGGGCACGTTTCTCAAGGAACAGCAAGTGTGTTTGGCAGTGGGCTTGAGGAGGAAGAAGCCTTCCTTCTACAGCTTTTGAAGCTTCAGTAATGGGCAGTAAGAAGGATCCCATTTCCTACTTCTGAAAAATCCTCCAGCTTTGGAAATGGGAAATAAGAAGGATCCTGTTCCCCACTTTCAAAGCAGCAGACTCTTTCATGCCCATTGGCACAAAAGCCTCCAGCTTCAGGTAGGGGGACTAAGAAGGACCTATTCCTCACCTCTGAAGCTATAGATGGCAAAATTGCAAATGTGGAGGGCCAACTCTGCTTAAATTGTTAAAACTGACTTAATTTGACTCTGTCCAGAAATTCTGGAATATAGGTTGGGGTATAAAGTTGGCTCCCAGACTTGAGACTTGACTTGAAAGTATCTTGCAGGGACTTGAGACTTGACTTGAGACTTGAAGGTAGAAGTTTGAGACTTGACTTGAGACTTGAAGTAAAAGACTTAAATACATCACTGGTTCAAGCAAAAGTCAAATGCCCTTGCTTCCTCTCTTACCTTGTATGTCTGGATGGAGCACCATGTACAGCAACATCCAAGAAAGAGTGGTGCTGGATGTCTCTGTCCCACCCAAAAAGAGGTCAAATATGCTCTGGATCATGTTACTTTCATCATAAGGTGGGTTGCTCTCATCTTCCATCTGCAGAACAACAGATGAGGGCGTATCACACTTCTTTTGTGTAACCCATGCAGCTATTACGGGTAATATTAATATTAGGATTGGTATTTTTTTTTTAATAAAAGTAGGCCCATAATTACCAAGCACAGATTATGGTAAGAACGTGCTTGGTATGTAGCATTCCAACACGAGCTGATACTTTCTAGAACAAGATGGGCAAAGCGTGACTCTTAGGATCCCTAAGTGCAACCTTTGAATCTCCACCCAACCCCCTCATTTTAAAAAAATTAATTTTCAAATGATTTTTGGCCCCCAAAATGGCCAAAAGTTTCTGACACTGACCAAAAATGTGACAGTTTCAATCCCCCCAAGCTCCCAACCTGCCCAAGATCTCCACAATTTTTTATTTTTTTAAACTATGGCCATTTCCGCACCGGGTGTTTAAAATGGTGCAGAGCGACCTCCGACAGAGGTCTTCTGCACCATAGAGTGGACTGGTGTGGACTACTTTTTGTAGTTCCACACCTCAGTCCAGTTCTGCGTGACCGGAACTGGTCGCGCAGCGTGCTTTTTAAAAACCTCTTTTTTGAGGTTTTTAAAAAGCACGGAGCGGGCAACCCAGTCTAGCTCCGTCGCCGCGCTCTGGAGCAGATTTGCAGGCGCGCGCAAGTACGTACCTGCAGATCTTCTGGGGGTGGGCTTTCGGCTGGCGAGCTTCTCCGGTTGGTGGAGAGCCTCCACCAACCGGAAGCCGCCATTTTGGACACTGGAGAACTGCAGAGCGGTGAACTCGCGCTGCTGCTCATTGCGACGGACTCGCCCGGTCGCAGGAAAAATCCGGTGAGTCCCATTTCTGCCCGATTCACACCCCACGTGCGGAAAGGGCCTATGTGGAGGGGGAAACGGGGGGAAACGCACCGAAACGGAGCTTACTGGCAGCCGGGTAAGTTCGTCGCCATGCAGAGCAGAGCAAACTCACTGCTCCGCACTCCTCTGGCGTCCAAAATGGCGGCTTCCGGCTGGTGAAGGCTCTCCACCAACCGGAGAAGCTCGCCAGCCAGAAGCCTGCACCCGGCAGATCTGCAGGCACGCACTAGTGCGCACCTGCAAATCTGCACCGGAGCGCGGTGACGGAGCTGCACGGGGCTGCGCGCTCCGTGCTTTTTAAAAATCTCTGAAAAGAGGTTTTTAAAAAAACACGTAGCGCCGCCAGTTCTGGTCGCTTCAGAGCGGATTGAGGTGCCCCAATCCACTCCACGGTGCAGATGACCTCCGTGGGAGGTCGCTCTGCACCGTTTTAATACCCCAGTGTGGAAAGGGCCTATGTTTATTAAAGTTTTACATATTTACAAAAAGTTAGAATATGACTTCCCTCACTAAGGCCATTTCTGCACTACGCTGTTATGGGCACTACACTATAACTGTGTAATGTGGAAAGGCCCTTACTTTTAAGAAGCAAGATGGTATAATGTGATCACAATACGAGCATCCACTTACTTTCTCTATTTGAGCAAGGTAAGAGTAAATGAAGTCTTGTTGGTTATCTAGAGCAGCTGTGCCCTGGTGCTTGCTGATCTCCCTCTTTATGAAAGCACACACAAAGTCTCTTGCAGACAGTGCCTTCTGGTGAGATCCTGGTATATGGCTCATAAGCCAGGGAAATACATCATATAGCTGGAAAAGATACATATCAGATAGAGGTATGAAAAACAAACCAACAACACCAAGGTCCTACAGCTACCAGGTAATTCTATCATCTTTTCCGGCAAGAACTTCCCTGAATATTCAGGTCATTGGAAGTGGCCTTTTTGTGGTGCTGCTGGCATCAAAGTTTAGGTTGATCTCTACAAAGACTTCTACTTCTCTCCAGAGTCTCTGGCTGCTAGGGCATAACTTCTTGACTCTTAAATGGTCTGCTAGAATAATTGTGGCAGTTTTAT
This sequence comes from Cyclura pinguis, assembly GCA_030412105.1. Classification (NCBI taxonomy): domain Eukaryota; kingdom Metazoa; phylum Chordata; class Lepidosauria; order Squamata; family Iguanidae; genus Cyclura; species Cyclura pinguis. The sequence continues at coordinate 8,245,948 of CM059601.1, forward strand.
CTTCACTGATGGAGAAAACAAATATCGCTGCACAGTTTTCTCCCTGTATTCAAACATCCTGAAGTGTTGTGGAGGACTTTTCTTCTGTGAAGAAAAATGGGTGGAATTTTTGTGCCAAAAAAAAGACAAAAACACAAAACCACCTCTTTTCTGCACAGAAAACAGACTTCCTGCAGAGGGAACCCTTTTTCTGCTCCAACTGCCCCCCCCCCCCATGTGTTGTTCTCTTCAGATAATTGCCTCTGCAACACTTCAAGGTATTTGAATGCCGAGGGGAAATTATACAGCATTTTCACTGTTCTGTTATTTTTGCTGGTGTGGCTTCTCAGCTTTTTTAGATTTCCACTTCCAGAATGCCACCACTGGACAGGAGATTCTGGGAGATGTAGTCCAAAAAAATAAATGTTCCATAACTCTGGCTACAAGGGGAGTGGGTGGGGGTTTAAATTTAACAACAGAACAACTCTTGGCTTCACATTATAACACAGGAAAGGACAATTGTGAGGCTTTAAGGGGCTACGTTGATTTCCAGAGGACTGGACCTCTCCCCGCATATCCCACCAAAACATGAAAAATGGTTTTGCCCTGGTAACTCCCACTACCCCATAAAAAATTCCCTAGGAACTCTGAGTACTCATTTCACCTCCATTTTGCTCTCTCTGGGCCATTTCAGCCTCCGGATCTCTCAATGCTGGGGAAAAGGCCGCTCATAGGTCCAAAAGGACCCAGCAAGGGCAAATCTTCGATAAAACCGCCTCCTGCAGGGTTTGGGGAACACTGAGAGGGGACAAAAAATGTCTTGGAAAACAATCAATAAAAATTAGGGCCTCTGGGAATCACAGACACAGTCCTGGGGTGACCTGAGGTCCATGGGGTGCACTTTCTCCACTCTGGTATACAAGACATAGACAACTGGAATTTTTGACTTTCATTGATTTGGATGCTATCCAGAGATCTAGCTTTCACAGCCCTGAGACTCAATGTAGGCCTAAATAGTCCCAGTAAATGTACGCCTGAGTGTTTACGATCAAACCTGGCATAGGCCTAAAGAGCCGTGTAGCTTGGAGTGGGGGGGGGTGAGCAGAGGGGCAGAGGTGTGGCCACATCACACAGGGGTGTGGCCATGCAGTGTGGGGGTGTGGCCATGTCGTGCGGGGGCATGGCCACGCCCATCACGTGGGAGCTTGGCCACATCACAAAGGGGCATGGCCACATTGTGCACGGTGCCCCCAAAAAATTGCTGCCCAGGGCACACCGCCCTCATTGCTCCACTCCCATCCATGTGCCAGTGGACCTAAAGCAGTCGATAGATTTCATTTCAGTCTGAAATCAGTTAAGCTTATTATTGAGTTCGGATCTGGACTAAAACTCTGATTCTCTAACCAGTCAAGCAGTGTCCTCTTCTAGTTCTTTTTCCAAAGATTCCTTCTGAAAAGAAGTGCCAGTGATTGATATACTTGAGGTCCCCCTGCATGCCAACCATAGAGTCGAGTGAGCGACGGCTCCATCTACAGTTGGAGGCATCAGCTGAATCACAGAAGCATTCTTTAAAAATATTTTAAGTTTAGACGCCAGCTGTGACAGAGTAGAGGGGGAGTGGTATCCTGAGTGATAGAAAGCCACCCAGCAACAGCTTGCTAAGCAACCAGAATGGCCACTCCGGAGGAAAACCCAGCCCCTTTAGTGTGAAGGAGGGGTTGGAGGCCCAAGTGAAAATGTATTTATAGCAGGCACAATGATTTGATTGGAGTCAGACTTCAGGGAGGAAGGGATAAGACAATCATTCCTTCTGCCAGAGAGTTTTTCAGTCCGCCAAGGGGGTTTGAATGAGAACAGTGTTTTCTCAAAGATAACCTAGAGAGAAGGCAGAAGAGAAATCAACCCACCGGTCAGAGAGAGTGACCTAGATTTGGGAACAGAACTTTTGGCAAAAAGGGTAGCGAGGGGCCTCTCTGCATGAGAGACCTGTACCTTTAGGCTGTTGTAAAGATAGAAGGAACTGTTTAAGTGCGTTCTGAAGATCTGTTTGAGTTTGGACGTACATAGGAAACCAGTACTTTATTCTGTTTGTTGTTTTAATAAAGATTATAGTATATTTTTATAGACCTTGACTTGGTTGAATGATTCTCACTAGTTATAACCAACCAGAACCAAGCTACCATAAAATCATTAAAGGGGTTCTAAATAACGATTGAAAGGCTATACACTTTTTACATGAAGGTGGTGTTTTAGAGAAGGACAGAACTGTGTATAAAGTGGCAAGGCACTTTCACAGACTGAGGGAGGGAGGAGGTGCCATTCCAGTCCGTGGGGAGGAAAAAGCAGATCTAATTACGCCTACCTTCACTGCAACTTTGGTTGCAAATACGCAGGACACATTTAATGCTTACATGTATTTATCAGTGGTATATAGCAGGGCTTTTGAAGCTATCTTTATGGGTGATTGATGGGGACTTTTCCCCTCAACGTGCAAGGAACCAGCTCTATATTTGTTCCCAGTCGCATAGGAACGGGGGACAGCAGGGTGTTTTGTCCCAAGTGACAACACTTTTAGGGTGTCCCAGCTTGTAGCCATGCCCCCGCATGCCCTGGCCATGCCCCCCTCCACACACTCCAAGCTCCACCACTGTTTGTTCCCATTGACTAAAACCATTTCTTTCTTTCCTGGAAACTTGCCACAGACCAGCAGCTTGCCAACTGGCGCCAGTCCAGGGATCACCACTTTAGCACTGGTAATGTTGCTCAGTTTCACAGATGCTGGTATCGCTTAGGCAATTTTGCTGTTCCATCTAGTGGATCAAATTGGTGCCGTCAAGACATTGCTTTGGGGCACAGAAGTGAATTGGAAGACCTTGCCATCAAGTGGGTGGGTGAGCAGAGGGGTCTGCTAAGTCTAGAATGTGAAATCACCCAACTGTACTTTTGGTGGACTTAAGGTAGAGAGCAGGATATTCCTATAATGACTCCAAGTTGGCACACTCAGATTTGTGTTCCATTAAAAATAATAATAATAATGCAGACACAGGACAGAAGAAACTTAAGAATTAATGTATATGCAATTGAAGCAAACCAGAAAAAGACAGATCTGTTCATCCCTGACAGTACTATAGATAATGCTGCCAGGGCTGAACAGATTCAACATAGTTCAAGAGTCCTATAAGGCTTTCAGTCTCAAACAACCTGAAAGAGATGGTTTTAGGACTTGCTTAAAAGCCTTTGTGGAGGTCAAGCAACTAACCCAGGTAATGGAGTTCCATAAATATAAAGCCACCATCAGAAAGCCCGTATCTCTAAAGCCCATATAAGAAGTCACTAGAGTTCCATACATGTGAGGCCACCATCAAGAATCCTCTGTTTCCAAACTCCCGTTAAAGGGACCACAAGCTGTCCAATATAATGTAGTATCTTACTTTCTCTCTACTTCAGAAAAAAGGTGGGGAGAAAAAGGATGTTTGCTTACAAAGTGTGTGGTGCTACCACCAAATTTAAATATAGACTCCATGGCTTCCAGAAGCTGGTGAAAAGTTTCATCCTCAGTGCAGAAGCGATGCCCAAAGACCATGGCACAAATCACATTTGAGACAGCGAGAGTGAGGGCGAAAGAAGGGTTTGTGGGTTTTCCTGCAGATGGAGTGATTGGTCTCATGAGTCAACCTTGCTAAAATAGCACAGAACACCCTGCAAATGTGATCCACAATCTCCTGAGTGCAAATGCTTTTGACAGCCATGAACTCACCAGGGGGCATTATGCTTCGACTAACTCATCCCCTCCAGATAAGAATAATATACCCTATCCCCACAGGAAATACAATGATCTACTTTTCAGTACTTTAATAGAATTGCTAGAATTGCATGGACTATTGTTTCACCTCTACTCCTCCATTCTCCACAGAAATGTTTTGTACCACAAAATGTGTGATGTGGTGACACCACACAGTTGCTCTTGTTGTGTGCATTCAAGGCCATTTCTGACTTACGGTGACCCTAAGGTGAACTTATGTGGGGGTTTTCTCAACAGAGTTTGTTCAGAGGGGGTTGCCATTGCCTTCTTATGAGGCTGAGAGAGTATGACTTGCCCAAGGCCACACAATAAGTTTTCATGGCTGAGTGGGGGTTCAAACCCTGGTCTCCCAGAGTTCTATCCTGGCAGTCAGACCTCCACACCACACTGGCTCTCTGATATCCCATTAAGAAAATTAAAATTTAGATGCAATCTCCTTATGCCATTCCCTCTTCTGAGTAACAGGGCAAGTAAGTATTTAATGAAGAGCTGTCTGTGGTGGTAATTGCCTGCGTATTTTAAAAATATAGGCTGAAATCCTGTATCAGAATCTACGATGTTTAACTTTACAGTTTCAGAGCTATGTTGCTGACAGAATATGCAGCCATGAATATAAATATGTATAAATATGTCTATGGAGCTTCAGGAAAATGCCTTTTTTGAGCCACAGTTCTCACAACCTCCAGACAGCATGGCCAGTCTGCCATGTTAACTTGAGGATTCTGGGAGCTGTAGTCCAAAAATGGTGGCGGTTGGTGGCCTCTCGTGTAGTAGTGATGCCACTTTGGCTGGCTTTATTCTGACCCTTGTGGGAGACCTCCAAGGGGCTGATTGCTATCCCCAATATAAGTTGTGCACCTTGGACAGGTCTTTTCAGGTTCAAACTAAAACCTGGAATGGATTCACTGCCCTACTGACATAGGCCATTTCCACACTAGACTGTTATAGTGCTATTATTCCACTTTCAACATGCTATGGCATCCTGGGGTTTGCAGTTTCCGGAGCGGCCGGTTGGCCCCTCCTGAAACTGCAAACCACATGATTCCATAGGATGTTGAAAGTGAAATAATAGCACTACAACCGTCTAGTGTGGAAACGGCTATAAAAACCAGTCGTCTCTACTGCCAAAATGTTACTGCTAGACCTCTGATAATATACTTTTTCATGCAGGTTTTTTTTTTTTAAGCACGAACAGCCAATGCAGTTCAGGCTTAACTCATTTTTTGTTAAATCCAGGTTTTTACGCAGCTTACTGCTTGTTTTCTCATGTTTTGATTTCTACTATTTGAGAACAAGAGAAAACAAAGTTTCAGACCGGAACATGAACAAAAGTACACATTTTTATCTTTTCTTCAGCCATGAAAGAATACCTTTGGTTGCTCTAAAGGTTTCCACCAGGTGGCGTGCTTCCTCTTGGATCTGGTACTCTAGACTTCTCTTCCCCAGCCCCAGGCTCTTCAAAGTCATCAGGGAAAAGCGTCTCTGATACTTCCATGTTTTGCCAGTGGACAGTAGAATACCTGAAACCATCGAAAATCAAAAATAGAGAACTTCCATTACTGATGATTCATGTGAATTTTCAGTGCAGAACCCAAGTCCCAGAATATTATTGAAACAAGGTAGCCATTGAAATGCTAACACCGATGCCACCACATAGACCAGGATGGACCCTAGATCAGTGCTTCTCAGGCTGAAAAATCATAGAATCATAGAGTTGGAAGAGACCCCAGGGGCCATCCAGTCCAACCCCCTGCTATGCAGGAATATCCATCAAAGCACTCCCAACAGATGACCATCCAGCCTCTGCTTAAAAACCTCCAAAGAAAGAGACTCCACCACACTCCACTGAGGCAGCATATTCCACTGTCAGACAGCTCTGACTGTCAGGGATTTCTTCCTGAGCTTCAGGTGGAAAGGGCCTCAGAGGTGCTGTTGGACTCCTTGATACTTCTTACATACCTGCTAAACTGCCCCAGTTAATCCTCTGCTGTTCCACTTTCTCAACTGCTTTTAAAATGCCGCAATTATCTCTCCTCTTTCCACTTCCCCCCTTTATTCTCATCTCACTCCAATTGCCACCAAGCTCAACAAGTTGTTTGTACAACCCTCCCTCCACGTTTGCAGATTTGACTCTTGCAAATTTGACTGCTTGTGAGACGCCCACGCCTCAGCCGCCCGATCCCCCTCCTCCCATTCCCTTGTGTTTTGCTGACACCGAGAAAGAAGGCAAGCGCCTTGAGGCAAAAGGTATGGCAGTGGGGTGGGACATGTACATGCATGCCTTCCTTGTGCCCTCCAGAGCCCTCCCCTCCCATTCCCTTTCCTTTGCTCCAGCACTGAGAACTCACACCAACGTAGAAGTTAAGGCAATGAAGGGGACACGCACGCACACGCACGTTGCTTTCCTTCATTCCTCCAAAGCTCTCCCCTATCATTCCTTTGCCTCTGCCCCAGTGCTGAGAACTCAAGCCAAGGCAAAAGGTGAGGCAATGGGAGGAAGACATGTGTGCATGTGCTTTCCTTGTGCCATCCAGAGCTCTGTCCTCCAAGTCCTTTGCTTCCGCCTCGGTGCGGAGAACTCGCACGGAGGCAAAAGGTCAGGCCAGGAGGGCACACACACTCCTTCCTTCTCCCTTCTAGAGTTCCCCTCATCTCTCTCTGGCCCAGGCATGGAGAAGGAAGGTTCCCATGCCGGAGCCCTAGAAGAGAATGCGAGGGGGATTGCGTGAGGGGAATTATTCCTGATTTTTCCACTTTCGCAAGTGTTCTGCACTCCAAACCCTCGCAAATGTGGAGGGGCCGCCGTACTCACTTAATTCAGCAGCAGAGAAAGGAGAAGAGGGGATGGAGTCTTGCTGTACCCAGTGGACTCGTCTGAGGTCTCCCTTTTCATAAACTCATTATATAAATTCCAAGATTTCTCTGCTTAAAATAGTCGTTTTGTGTGTCCAATAATACTTAAATATCTTTGAGTAACAGTGACAACTTTTGCCTGCTTGTTTTCTTGTCATCCCCTTTAGACCACACTCTAGTGTAACTCAGCCATATCAGTCTCTGTTTTCACCAGGGAATGTTGGAAGATACTACTCCATGTCAGTTTTTAAATAATTGTTTCCAGTTACTAACAGATCTTATAAATCTCACACAAGACTTCTTTTTTTATTTTTTGCCAAACCCTGTTGTTGTTGTTGGGCTCCTTCAGGTAGTTTCTGATTTATGGAGACGCTAAGGCAAACCCGCCATGGAGTTTCTGGGGTTGAGAGCACATGGCCCTTTCCACACGGCATTCGCCACGCGAAAGGGTGCCTGGAGCATCATGCGATTGTGAGGAGTGAACTACATGACGTGCTCGCAATCGCACGATCCTCCGAGGGCTGGCAGGCGCCGATTGCACGCCTTTTCCTTTTCGGCCGGAAGCTGAAAATGGTGCACGAGCGTGCATTGCTCCCGGGCCCCGCGCGCGCTTACCTGGTGTGCAGAGCCTCCGGAGCCGCACCGGTTGCGCTCCCCACCCCGGCGCAGCCTCGGAAACTCCCAGGCGGCGCTGCGGAAGGAAGAGGAGGGGCTCTCGCATGAGCAGGCAGCTCGTGTGGAGCTGAAGCGGCAGGGACGCGGGAGCCTCTCGCTGGAGGCGGCTCGCATGATCCCCGCACCCCAGCATCAAAAAAAGGTAAGGTGCGGAAAGGGCCTATGATATACCCGAGGAAAGTGGGTTTCCATGGCCAAGCAGGGAATCTTACCCTAGTCACCAGGGTTGTAGCTCAACACTCAAACCACTAGGCCATGCTGGGTCTCAGGAATAGGTTGCCACTTCTCATTCATTTTATAAGAAACTAGCGTATATACACGCTGCTGCCTGGGATTTTATTTTCTCATAGGTAATACTTGTTAGAAAGATTGGAGATCCTGTGTCTCTAATTCCCCAAACCGTCTTGTCCAGTACCTGTAACTTTTCCCCGTATTCCCCCATTCCAATCAGTATTCAGAGTTATTAACATATAGAGGTTGGGTTCCTGTGGGAATACATTGCCCTCCTCCTTGCTGCTAGGTCTCATCTCTTTAGCAACCAGCCTATTCAAGACAGGTACATTTGACTGAGGCCCAAGAGCTCTTTGGCTGAGAATTCTAAAGACTCCTCCCTAAACCACAAATCCCAGAATTCCACAGAATGTTTTTAGGTAGCAAATCATATGAGGTCTTTGCCTGACACAGCCAATCATAAGAGGTCTTCGCCTGACACAGACAAACAGACAAACTTTGACTTTTATATTTCAGATAATAAAATTGCTGTGCTACATAATGGTACAGCACTAAAAAGGAAAAAAAAGAGAGATTCCACTTTAATTCTATAGCTGCTACCACAATGCTAGAATGAGAATATTCACATCAAAGAAATAGACATCTCTCTGTGGTCCCAACGAAAGTGGGATAACCTGACCTTTATTATTTGCCAGAGCTCTGAAGAAAGCGGAGAGGGGACGGCCCGCAACATCGTCTGGGTGAGTGGTGAGTCCATCCTTCACGGCTTGGAATCCATTCAGCATAACCACAGGAGCCGATCCAATCCACAAAGTATAGATGTCCCCATAGGATTTGGCAGTCTGTAGTGGGGGGAAAATAATATCAGAAAAGCCTGGGTGAATTTTAAAAAAAAACACCCAATTTTTTGTGTGTGAATCTAGGCCATTTCCTCACTAGCCTGTTACAGTACTATTACTCTATTTTCAACATCCTATGGAATCCTGGGGTTTTCAGGAATGCAAATTGAATAACTTGAATAACTATAGCAGTCTAGTGTGGAAATGGCCCTAGTCTCTTGTTTTCCCTCTCAGCTGGGCCTGAAGAATTTCCAAGCCAATCATATTCATGTAGAGTGACCCACAAGGGGCTCAATACACCAGTTTTTCTGCATGCTTCTGAATGTAGAGACAGGAAGCATTATCAAATGCCGAGAAGACCTCTACACAACTCTCAGGCCAACTCTTGGCTTGAGATAGGGATCCCAGGACTATTTTCGAGGAGATGCTAAACGCTGGAAGGAAGATGGTTCTTAATTTTTCCAACAGTCAGGTACTTGTGGAGGAGGGCAAATTACTTTCCCCATCCATTATCATTAAAGCACTCTTAAATATGAAAACTCTTTTAAGTGTTGTGTGTATTTCGAAATCTTCTCCAGGAGTGCAAGGTGGCTTATTCTCAAGGACAGGATAAATTTCAGACATCCTTTATTGTTTCTGAGGAGGCTTAACAGTAGCAATCTTAGTATTCCTCATATCTGAACTTTGGGGATGCTTTGAGTGGTCCTGCATAGCAGGGACTTGGCCTTGATGGCCGTTGTGGTCTCTTCCAACTCTATGATTCTATGAACATCTGCTACGCTTTTGATTGATAATTCTGACAGAAGCTCAGCTATATAGGAGTTTTGGTGGTCCAGCTTTGCCAGATCATTTGTGGCGGGCTGGAGGGTCTCTGCCAATAAGGAGGGAAAATGGCAGGTGTCTAAAGAAACCAGAATGGTTGACTAAAAAACTCTCATCTGAGCTAAGTGTTAAAAAAAACATGTACAGGAAATGGAAAAATTGTGAAGCTACCAAAGAGGAATTTAAGCAAATAGCCAGGAGATGTAGGGAGAAGGTCGGAAAAGCTAAAGCGCAGAATGAACTCAGGCTTGCCAGAGACATTAAAAACAATAAAAAGGGCTTTTTTTAGATATGTCCACAGCAAAAGGAAAAACAAGGAAATGATAAGGTTGCTGTGTGGAGAAAATGGCCAATTGCTAAAGGGGGGAAGAGAGAAAGCAGAACTACTCAACACTTTCTTTGCCTCAGTTTTCTCCCAAAAGGATAGAAGCAGTCAACCTGAGGGGTGGGGAGCAGGTGAGGAAGGGAGGGAAATGCGGCACAGAATAAGTAGAGAAGTAGTACAGGAATATCTGGCTGAACTAGATGAATTCAACTCTCCAGGGCCAGATGAATTACATCCAAGGATATTAAAAGAACTGGCAGAAGTTATTTCTGAACCACTTGCAATAATCTTTGAGAACTCTTGGAGAACAGGACAAGTCCCAGCAGACTGGAGCAAATGTCATCCCCATCTTCAAGAAGGGGAAAAAAGAGGACCCAAATAATTATCGCCCAGTCAGTCTGACATCAATTCCAGGAAAGATCCTAGAGCAGATCATTAAACAGTCAGTTTGTAATTACTTAGAAAGCAATGCCCTAATCACTAAAAGCCAGCATGGATTTCTCAAAAATAAGTCATGCCTGACTAATCTTATCTCTTTTTGTCATAGGGTTACAAGCTTGATAGATGAAGGGAATGCTGTAGACGTAGCATATCTTGACCTTAGCAAGGCCTTTGACAAAGTTCCCCATGACTTGCTTGCAAAGAAACTAATAAAATGCCAGCTGGACAGGGCTACTGTTAGGTGGATTTGTAATTGGTTGACCAACTGAACCCCAGGGGTGATCACCAATGGCTGCTTTTCATCCTGGAGAGAAGTGACTAGTGGGGTGCCACAGGGTTCTGTCCAGGGCCCAGTGCTATTGAACATCTTCATCAATGATTTGGATGAGGGAGTGGAGGGCATGCTGATCAAATTTGCAGATGACACCAAATTGGGAGGGGTTGCTAATACCCCAGAGGACAGGATCAAATTTCAAAACGACCTGACAGATTGGAGAGCTGGGCCAAAGCTAACAAAATGAATTTCAACAGAGAGAAACGTAAGGTCCTACACTTAGGCAGAAAAAATGAAATGCATAAATATAGGATGGGGGACACGTGGCTGGATAGCAGTATGTGTGAAAGGGATCTAGGAGTATTGGTAGATCACAAGCTGAACATGATCAGCAGTGTGATGCAGCAGCCAAGAAAGCCAATGTGATTCTTGGTTGCATCAATAGGAGTACGGTGTCTAGATCGAGGGAGGTAATGGTACCACTCTATTCTGCTTTGGTTAGGCCTCATTTGGAATTCCGTGTACAGTTCTGGGCACCTCAATTCAAGAAGGATATCAACAAGCTGGAACATGTCCAGAGGAGGGTGACAAAAATGGTGAAGGGTCTGGAAGCCATGCCCTGTGAGGAACAGCTTAGGGAGCTGGGTATGTTTAGTCTGAAGAAGAGAAGGTTAAGAGGGGACACGATAGCCATGTTTAAATATTTGAAGGGATATCATGTTGAGGAGGGTGAGGGCTTGTTTTCCACTGCTCCAGAGACTAGGAGAAAGAGCAACGGATTCAAGCTTCAGGAAAGGAGATTCCACCTGAACCTCAGGAAGAACTTTCTGACAGTCAGGGCTGTCCGGCAGTGGAATATGCTGCCTCGGAGTGTGTTGGAGTCTCCTTTGTTGGAGGTTTTTAAGCAAAGGCTGGATGGCCATCTGTTGGGAATGCTTTGATGTGTCTTCCTGCATGGCAGAAGGTTGGACTGGATGGCCCCTGTGGTCTCTTCCAACCCTATGATTCTATGATAGAGTCCCTCAACTCAAAGGGAGTTTTGCTAAGGAGATAGACTGAATGTGCCAAACAGCTACTGGGCAGCAGCACTACCATAGGGGTCACACTGGCAGAAGATCTGTCAGAGTCCATGGAAGTGGCACTTGTTGGTATTGCACAAAAGAAGGCAATGGTAAACCATTCCTGAATGCCTTTTACATCTAACCTATGATGAGACAATTGAAAATGAAACAAGAGATAGTGCTAGATAGTGAGAGTGCAGTGGTAGATAGTCAAGGGAAGTAATGGTACCACTTTATTCTGCTTTGTTCAGACCCCACTGTGTTCAGTTCAGGGCACCAGAGTTCAGGGAGGACATTGACAAGCTGGAACGTGTCCAAAGGGGGGCAACCAAAATAGTAGAAGGCCTGCAAACCATGAAGCTCTGTGACGAGTGGGAGCTGGGTATGTTTAGCTTCGAGAAGGAAAGACAAAAAGGTGACATGACAGCCATGTTTAAATATTTGAAAGGATGTCATATGGAAGATGGGGCAAGCTTGTTTTCTGCTGCTCCAGAGCCTGGGACACAGAGAATGGCTTCAAACTTTAGGAAAAGAGACTCCACCTAAACATTAGGAAGAAATTCCTAGAAGTAAGAGCAGTTCAACAGTAGAATACACTGCCTGGGAGTGTGGTGGAGTCTCCTTCTCGGGAGGTTTTTAACCAGAGGCTGGATGGCCATCTAGGAGCCCTGGTGGCACAGTGGTTAAGTGCTGGCACTGCCACCACAGGGTTGTAAGTTCGATCCTGCCAGGCTCCAGGTTGACTCAATCTGCCATCCTTCCGCAGGTTGGTAAAATGAGTACCCAGTTTCTTGGGGGCAATTAGCTAACACGTTGTAAACTGCTTAGAGAGCACTTAGCTGATAAGCGGTATAGAAATAAACATGCTATTGCTATTGCCATCTGTCGTGAATGCTTTGATGGTGTCTTCCTGCATGGTAGAATGGGGTTGGACTGGGTGGCCCTGGTGCTCACGTCCAACTCTACAATTCTATGATTCTATGCTTAAAGATGAGATTCCCAATTTACATTCAAAAGTGACTGGACAAGTAGAATAACAATGTGTCTAATGTTGCAACTAGACTGAAGCCAAAAGGATGTTCAGCTACTCACATGCCTGATGGTTAAGTCTGGCACTGCATAGCATATGCATATAGTTCTGACTCAAGGAAGTCACCGCCCTCTGTTTGCAAGACCTTAGCCAGGCTGTTAGTGACTGAGATTCATGAAGGCTTCTCAGTCATAGGATCACCATAAATTGAAGTGAACTGATTTTTATTTTGCTTTTTATTGTACTGCATATACAGTTTTATTGTATAATATACAATACTGCATCCAAGGGACCCTATGTATACGCAACCTCTAGATCTGCAATTTTGAGCAACTGTGGTGTGCCACATCCTATACGTAAGATGGTGGCAACATGAACACAGATTCACTGAAGCGTCCACATACACTTTGCTGCTCTTTAATAATAAGGGACTCAAGCATTCACATTTTTCCCTAATTGCAGGGTGTTCTGGAACCAAATGCCAACAGATACAGAAGGTCTACTATATTATTATGTGCGGTGAGCTGCAGTGAACCTTTTGTACTTCTTCAGTCTGCCTATTATTGCTCACACAATCTAGGAACTTGGATAATATGCAAAGTTATCAGCACACTTCCTTTCCCCATGCCTTTTTCTCACGTCTTTTTCTCTTCCCTCTCTATCATGCCCCCTTCCCAGGACTCAGGAGCACACACAGATAGGATCTTTCCCAGCAACCAAGACACACAGACATGAATAGGACAATACTTACTGTACCCCAGCATAAATGAAAAAGGGAGAGCCCACAAAACTCAGAGCATTTACATAGAGAAGACACATTAATTAGGCAAAAAGCTGAGGGAGGCTGTTGGCTAATAAATACAAGGGATGGGGTGGGGAGAAGTCCATCACGGACAACTGGTACTTCCAGTAGAAGCAGCACATTCTTCATTTGGATCCTTGGCTCGTGTTCCTGAAAAACCTTGGCCCTTGATTTGTGTGCTGACTATGCTGCTAGAAACTGCCTTGAACTGACACTCTGGATTTATTACTGACTTGGACCACTGAACCAAAAATGGTAACTGACTGATAAGCTTTTGTAAATCTCGTCTGTGGCTGCTACTATAAACTCTATTGGAGGACTGTGAACCACCGCTAGCTAACTGGACAATATAGCTGTCTCTCTCTTTTTCCCTCTTTCTGGCACCATTCCACCTTCTGCTTTCCACCCATCTCCTATTTCAGAGGGCCAAATACTTTAAGGAATTGGGGCTCAACAAGGCAGGTAGGTCATTCTAAATCTTGCCCACATGCAAATACATTTTCATACCAATGAAAATACACAACACACTAGATTAAAATAAACAGGCCAAATAAGAAAGAAACAAGCAACCTTGGCCATTTCCTCACTAGCCAGTTATAGCGCTATTATTCCACTTTCAACATCTTATGGAATCCTGGGGTTTGCAGTTTAGGGAGGGGCCTCAAAGGATTCCAGGATTCCAGACCCCAGGATTCCATAGGATGTTGAAAATGGAATAATAGTGCTACAACAGGCTAGCGCGGAAATGGCCTTTATCTTTGGGTTCCTCTTTAATATAAACCCCAAGATCGTGGTGTCATACAAACAACTGAGAGACAGTCAAATTAATAAGTGCAAACATCATTTTATTTCATAATGTTACAGTACAGGCTTCAGAGATTTACACAAAAATTATTAAAAATTATTAAAGAAAAATAACTCATAGAATATAATGGGTCTACTGTACGCCTCATCTTTTAAACTGGAGATCCACTGGAATTCCTAGATCTTTCATGCAAAACATATGCTCTACCACTAATCTCTGCAGATCATAATTCTTAATTAGAAGTGGGCTGGCAGAGGAAGCAGTTATTCTATATGCAAAAAACGGTCTGTATATGCTCAGAGGCATTCAAAACATTTCTAATTAAGAACTCTTGAGTCACTAGCTATCTTTTGTAACCAACCACTTGTTGCTACACTTGCAGCACATCAGGATCCCCTAACTGAAAAAATCATTCCTTACTACCTTTTAACACACTCCTTATTAACCTTTAACAAAAAAAAAAATGTATTTGAAAGATAAGCAAACATGTTAACAAGCTTGGGAGGGGTGAATGAATAGAAAAAGAAGGTGGAGGTCAGTGACGAAATATATCTGAACAGGTTTTAAGATGAGATCTCATGCTTTAGGATAGCTTTTCCCAACCTGATAGTTTCCAGGTATGTTAAACTCTTGCCATCTCAAGGCAGCAACTGTATTGTGGCTTTTGCAGTCCATATGGAAAAACATTCCAGGATGGAGAAGGCAACTTTAAAACGACCTCCAAAAACGCATTTTTGAAGGAGCCAATTTGGTAGGAGCCAATTACATCCACAGGATGTAACTCTGTGGACCAATGGCAAAAACCTCCATGCCATTCTCTGTAAATTTCATGGTCAATTTTGAAAGCCAAGGATTTAAAGAACAAATCATTTAACCAAGCCAATCAATTCCAACTGTTAGTGTTAAGAGCAAGCAAACCACAGATTCCAACCTCTGGATACAGTGTACATTTTTGCACTGGAACACTCAAAAAAGAGACAATTCCACTGTAGTGAAATTTCAAGGAGAAGCAAGTCAAGTCACCTACAAACCACTCTCCCTCGTAGTTCATTTTTGTGTTTATTGAGCCTAGAAGAATTAGTTGCCTCCTAGAACTCAGGAGACTGAATGGAGTTGTGGTTTTAATGCTGGACTAGAACTACAGGAGAAAAGAGTTCAGATCCCCACTCAGCCATAGAAACCCACTGGGTGATCTTGGACAAGTCACATTCTCTCAGCCTCAGGGGAGGAAAGGGCAAAGCCCTTCTAAACAAATCTTGCCATGATACTTCAACTTAGGGTCACTGTAAGTCAAAAATAACTTGAAGGCACACAACAACAAACGGATTAGGAAGCTCCTATTCTCTCACGCATGAGTCACGTTCCTCCAAATGGAGCAAATGAGTCAGGAAGCCTGGTATTTGTTGCTGTAGGGTTTGGTCAAATATCCAAAGGTCAGTTCTGTTATCCTGGACTGTTTTCCAGCAGTTCTGGCACCAGCTGCAACGTTTTATTCCCACTCTGAAGTGGATTTCTTTTTAATTCTGAGATCTATGGAAGCAAAATAACATTCTTTGCTCCTTTCTCTCTCTCTGTTTTTTTTTTAAACTGGAATTATATTGCATCAGCGCATCAGTGAAATGCCATTTTTTCACTTCTCTTTAAAAAAACAACCCTGCTACTAATTAATCAGAGAGGGAAAAATTGCCCTTCAGTCCATAGACCACCTGGACAGCAAACCATGCCCAGTTTTAAAAACCTTTGGAACAGCCCTAGTGCAGATCCCAAGATGTCCCTAAACAAAAGGCAAATTCAACAGAACCCAAGAAACTCTCATGTGAGAATGTACACTTCTTTAGACCAGCCTGGAAGAGCCCATAATCTTTGAAGCGGACTTAAACTGGACAGCCTTTCAAACAGAACAACCTTCCCCAATCTGCCACCCTCAGCTACAAACCCACCATATCTGATCCCAGTCATCTCGGACAGTGGTAATAAAAATAATGTCAATAGGACAAATGAAACGACTGTTCACCTTTGCACATCCTTTTTTCATTGGCTATAAATTTGTTCTGCTGAAGGGATTAAAGTTAAGTGAAGGGGGATGTTTTAAACAATAAGATTAATTTTAAATTGGTGTTAAATTAGTGGTACACATCAAGTCTAAAAGTTTTATCAGATGCAAGAAGAAGAGAAAGAGGTACCTCAATTTTTTGAAAAGCCCATTTCTTACCCATCCCACCAAAAACATTTCTTACTTTTCCTTTCTACCTCCCTTACAATCTCCCCTCCTCACTTCCCACTTCTCTTTAACTTGTAGGTTTCCATGTGAATCCCAGCAAACATCCCAGAGTGAAGACCTTAGAAATTCAGGTTTCTGGGTTAAATTCCGGTTTCTGGGTTAAACCCACCAAATCTTTAGCACACGCAAAGGCCAGAAATGCCACATGCCAATAAACTACCAGCTAAATCCTCTTACCCATCTCCCGTCTCATCTTATCAATCGGTCAACAGATTAAAGTCTTGGATTACAAATACCTCAGCCAGAACTTCACGATTTAACCAAAGGAACTTCAGCTGCCATAAGGATCCAAGAACAGGTATAGGAGCTGGTCCAGGTGGAAGATGTTTTTTTCTTTTTTGCAGCTTTGCAAACTGCCTTAAGAAAAGGCACAGAATGAGCAGAATAAAAATGCAAGTTAATGCCAACATTTCCAGGCCAGTTCCTGCAAGAGAAACCACACTGTGGTTAGAGTGCTGTAGAATGAAACCTCTCCTTTAATGATGTGTTTTCCATGGGTGTGAATCCTGTATTGCTTCTTGCCCTCCTCCTTTGACACACTCCCTTTCAATCCCATGTGAAATCACTCCAGATCTTTCTCTGTGTTGGAGCATGTTTACAATACTGTCTTATGGAAGGTGGAAAAACAAATTAATTCTATGTGCACTGGTATGAATCCAAAATTACAGCTGGCAGGTCTGAAACAACAGCTACAGCTGAACCCACTGCAAAAAGAAACAAGGCAAAACCTGTTGCATAGAAAGGAACAGGGCTGTGAGCTTTTATTGATTATTGATTGATTATTTCCAGTATCTGTTTTGTTTTTTCATGACATAAGGTATGCCCTCTTCAGCTAACACCACAATGGTCAAAAACCCAATAAGTTGATTCAAAATTGAAAGATGACCGCAAATACATCATATGAACCCACTTGTCCTTGGAGACAGCTTGGTGAGAACCTTTTCCACATGCCTTTGCCTTCCAAGGTGTAGGCGGCAGGAATCAGAATGTATAACATAGATTTTCCCATTATCACTCAAGATTTGGACTTGCCAGCCACGGAAAGACTGTCCCCTATTCTGCAAGTGTTCCCCAGGCATTTCTGCAGTTATATGTTGCGCTGATTGCTTCATCAAAACTTCCTGAGGGTAACTATTTGACATCAGAAGAGAAAGGATCTGGAGCTGGTGAGCTCCTTTTCTTTAGAGATCTTTACACATAAGTTGCATGGCCATATCTCCAGAGTACTAGACCTGTTTATTCCTGCATGCGAAAGAGCTGTGGTCCATTCCAGCTCTCTGGTTCTGTAATTTATTTGTTAGCATGAGCAAACTTTGGCTGCCTCTATTCACTAATTGCTAATCTGTGTTACAGTGACCACCTGTTTGCTTGTTTTACCACAACCACTCTCTTCTTGCTTCACTTCAACCCACAGCTATATACCTTTTCTTCCTTCTCTCCCTTCCAACAGACCATGGCCATTTCCATACTAGACTGTTATGGTGCTATTATTCCACTTTCAACATCCTATGGAATCCCAGGATTTGCCGTTTGGGGACGAGTCTTTGAGGGACTTTGACTTGATGGCCTTTGAGGCCCCTCCCTAAACTGCAAACCCCAGGATTCCATAGGACGTTGAAAGTGGACTAATAGCACTATAACAGTCTAGTGCAGAAATGGCCCATGTTTTGATTATGAACAAGACAGCCAGCATGGTGTAGTTGTTTGAGCGTGGAACTACAACCGTGGAGACCAGGGTTTGATTCTCTGCTCAGCCATGAAAACCTACTGGGTGACCTTGGGCACATCACACTCTCTCAGCCCAAGAAAACCCTGTGATAGAAATGCCTCACGGTCTCCACAAGTTGGAAACAATTTGAAGGCATCCAGTAACAATGGTAACAGAAGAATTTTGCAAGTACCAAGCACGCCTAAGTAGACAAGCCTGAACTCTCACTAGAAGTAAAGGTGACTAAACCAAGACTTAACCAAGTCCCACTCTCTCAGCCTCAGAGAAAGGCAAAGGCACTCCCCAACACACAAACAAATCACGCCAAGAAAGCCCCATGATAGGTTTGCCTTGGGGTCCCCGTAAGTCAGAAACAACTTGAAGGCACACAACGACAACAATTAATAAATAAAACTAATTTTATATGTTTTTACAAAGGCTGTATTTGCTTCTTTCTCTGCTAGATCTTGTCTGTATGCAGGTGAGCACAGGACTGATTATGTCAACCAACTAGTATAATGTTCTTTCAGTTTCTATTTTGCCAATTTGATTACCCTGCTTGAAAGATTCAAGACTCTCTCTCACACTTCCCAGCATTTTTTCATTGTAGCCTCTGGAGAATAGGCATGCCAGTTCTTGGAGGTGGGGTGTGCTAGTTTTGATGACTTATTGCTGCTTTTTGTGGGAAGAGAGGCTTGTGCTTCCTTTTATTTAGGTTTGTTTTGGTGGCTTCTATATTTTGCTTTGGTCAATTGCTTTGGACACCTTGTTCCTTGGAAGGGAAAAGCGAGATACCAATCAGGAAGGAAGGACAGGAGGAATGAATCTTCAATCGTCCCTTCACATTGGCAGGTTCCACTTTCACAGATTTGATTATTTGCAAGTTTCTTCAAACCCTGCTCCCCCACAACTCAGGTGCTTCTTTTCCTGGGAACCTTCCCTCTAGGTGGCTCCAATCGGGCCACGCAGCCATTTGAAAGCCCACCTCCGGTCCTCTTTCTTCTCCAGCCACTGCCCGGCCAGCTAAGGATGGCTTGCAGACTGATTTCTCACCACCACAAATCCTCTGCCAATGGATCTATCACATGTGTTAGACAATAAATCTGATGATCAGTGTTCAAGGATATGGTAGCCATTACAAGATTATCTTAAAAGTAGAGTTTAGGACATCAAGAGCAGCAGAGGAATTACTGGAAAACTATGGCAAAAGTATAAAACTTTGAGAACAAAAAAAAAATGTGTACTAGCATGATTATAGTCACAAAAATGAAAATTTCCGTTGAGTTATGAATGGAGAGATTTATAGCATTATTTTTTTATTGTAAACGGGACATAGTAGAAGATTTTGATTGGTTCAAAATTTGTTCGTTATACATGCTATGTTTGTTATTTACAAGCTTCTCTCATCTTATATATGAGGGTGTTGAAGCAATAATAGTAAGAAAAAACCAAAAACTCTTGGGGGGAGTTCTTGTTTGGGTGTGATTTGTTTTTGAGGGTGTGAGATGCTGTATTTGATAGGATATGATGCAATAGGATGAGCTATGATGTGATAAGAATGTGATATGATGTATGTACAGTGGTACAATAGGGCCCTTTTTGCACGGCATTTTCCATGTGAAAGGGCCCCTCGAGCGTTGCGCAAATGTGAGGCGCGGTCCACACGATGCACTCACATTTGCGCAATGCTCCGGGGCTTGGCAGGCACCCTTCACACACTTTTTCATTTTTGGCTTTAAGCCGAAAACGGCGTGCAGTCGTGCATCGCTCTGGGGCCCCGCGGGCACTTGCTGTGTGTGTGGAGCCTCGGGAGCCGGGCCGGTCACGCTTCCTGTCTCAGTGCAGCCTGGGAAGGTCCCAGGCCGCACTGCGAAAGGAAGAGGCGGGGCTCTCGCGCGAGCAGGCATCTCGCGTGGAGCCGAAGGACCCCGGACGTGAGAGCCTCTCTCTGGAGGCTGCTCGTGCGAGCACTGCACCCCAGCGCCGAGAAAAGGTGAGTTGCAGAAAGGGCCTATGACATCACACCATGTATGATGTGATAGGATATGATGTGGAATGTGATGCTATGTGTTACAATGTGATATGATGTATGTACAATTTTATAAAAAAAAAAATCCTCTCGCAATGAGAGATAGCAAGGAAGTATAGGGCCACCATGCCAACCCACTTCCACTTCCACTTCCTTCTCCTTTCCCTGAGCTGGTTTCAACCCTGGACGCCCACTCTCCCCACCACGGCTTGGTCCCCTTCCCACAGATACGTATACACACCTTTTGACATTTGCAATTTTTCAACTTTTGCAAGCGCTCCTGTGTCTCTAACCCTAGCAAATCTGGAGGTCCAACTGTACTAAGGGCTAATTTCAAACCTCACTCTGGCCCAGGGTTCAAGTGGGGGAAGGGTTACTTCAGACCAAAATAGCAAAGCGAGCAGATCCCCAGACCACATACAGCCACTGCCTGAAGTGGTTGCCTTAACTTGTCAAATGAAAATACTACCCCTGTAGGAGAGCAATTGGTTAACGAAGTTTCTCTGTCGATTCTGAACTTCCCACGATTGAACCCCTGAGAGTTGTCTGAGAAAGCCTCCAGTGCTGGGACCACAGCTCAAAGGTTTAAAACTGGAAAAACAGGAAAATAATCAAAGGGATTTTTCTGCAGCTGTCTTCTTAAGCCTGGGAGAAGCTACTGATACCTGGAGCCTTGGGGCTAGGGAAGCCAAATAAACTTGAAAGCAGTTCTTGTAAAACGTAAACAAAGCATCTTGTCATTTTCATCTTGGATCTTCTGGGATCGCTTTCAAAATATAAGCGTCATCCCTATTTGGCTGCTAGCTTTTAACTGAAAAGAAGTGTTGCATTACAACATCGCAATGAAACATAATAACTAACCTTGCCCAGAAAGACTGAGCATTTCCCAAAGGGGAAAACATTGGTTATTGGGGAAAGCTAGTAATATGTATTAAGTGCTCCATGTGGGGAATTTACATTAACATTTCCTGAAAGCAGAACCTCTCTTAAAGCAGAATTTTCAGGCTGAGGACAACATCCCTCAGTTAGTTTTGCTTGCTTGCTTATTTGCTTCCATGGCATGTGGCTGAAATCTGCAGTTCACTGTTTGCGATTGTGTCTGCAACAATGCCACAAAGTGCCTACTTTCCTAAATTTAGTTAAGTGCACATCTTGCAATAAGAAAAGTGATTCTGTGAGCCCCAAATGCCCTAACCTGACCAATAAATGTTAGCATTTCCCATCCCCATTGCTCCCAAAGGTGGAAAAATCCCTCCAGTTTTGCCCACATTGCTGGCAAGCCATCTTCCTCTCATGCAACCACCATGCACAACAGCAATTTTGCCCAATGCATGTGGCTGATTGAACACCATTGTGCGCTATGTCACGTGCAATCACAATGTGAAATGTGCAACTGCGATGCCCGGTGTACAACTTCAGTGTTCAACATTACTGTATGTGCAATGTTAATGTACGCACAACTTTGGCCCTTTTCGCATGGTATTTCTGATGTGAAAGGACCCCTTGAGCATCGTGCAAATGTGAGGAGCGGTCCACAAGATGCACTCACATTTATGCGATGCTCCAGAGCCTGACACGGACTGTGCACGCATTTTTTCATTTTCGACTTGAAGCCGAAAATGCTGCATGGTCGCGCATTGCTCCTGAGCCCCGCGCACACTTACCTTGCGTGCGGAGCTTCGGCAGCCAGGCCTGTCATGCTTCCTGTCTCTATGCAGCCTGGGAAGGTCCCATGCTGTGCGCAAAAGGAAGAGGCGGGGCTCTTGTGCGAGCAGGAAGCTCGTGCAGAGCCGAAGGACCCTGGACACGAGAGCATCTCTCCGGAGGCTGCTCGCGTGAGCACTGCACCCCCGCGCCTAAAATGAGTGAGTTGCGGAAAGGGTCTTCACTTCCACTGCTGTCAGAGGAATGCATCTATTGCACTATGATAAACAATTTGTCTCATACACATAGCACAACTTACATATGTGTATGTCCTAATAGGATGCCAGCCACTGAATGAAATGGGAGTGGATAGGCTAACATCTGCATGTGTGTGTACGTGTGGAAAGGGGACTGAGAAAGTGGGGTAGGGGGTTACGGTGAGTAACTTTTCAGAATTCTTTTATCCTTCAAGGCCCTTTCTGCACTCTACCTTATCCTGGGGGCATCCTGGGGGGATCCTGCCAGCACACTCCCCTTTGCGCTGGCTGCCTCCGTAATCCAGGAAGTGCGATGGCCCCACCTCTTTCTGCCGCATCGCAGCCAGGTACTTTCCCAGAAGTGCCATTGCACTTCTGGGCCCTCTGCACACCAGGTAAGTGCAGGATGGTGGCACGATTGTGGGTCACTGATGGGGAAAACCAGTCAATGATTTATCCATGACTGTGCCACTTGGGAACAGGAGAAGGATGGGACTGCAACAACAACATGCATAACCGTCGTCGTGGTCCCATTCTTCTCCTGTCCCTATTGTGGGATGACCACGTCCTGCAGAAAGGACCCAAGTTGCAGCCCAACCTATAGGTAGTAACTCAAGAGTGAGCTCCATCGAACTTTATGATTTTTTGCTTCTGATTCAGTTGCATGGTTAATTGACTTACGTAAACAAAGTCATTTTTTAGCAAATGGGAGAAACCTTTCAGAGAACTTAAGAACCGAGTGGGGCTAAAGGAGTCATGTGACGGAAGCCTTGCTGAAAGCTGAACCAAACTGTACTGTTTGGTGAGGGCAGTAATAGGTCTCCAGACAAAGATTAGGATGGAGACAATTTGACTTCTACAAAATCTAGTCCTAGGGAAGAAAATCAGCAGTGGACATCTCTGAGGATGCAGAACCCTAGCAATGAGATTCCTAAAGTCCCCTACAGTGGGGATGCCATCACGACATGCCTTTTTGTGTGTTTTGCAGAGTTTTCTGATATACAGCCTTTGGAAACTGTAATAGGATGCCTGTTAAGTACAGATGATCTCTTTCACACTATGCAATGAACAGTCCAACTCACACCTTTTGCAGTCATGGTGAGAGGAGGCATTTGCTACCTCCTCTGTACAATGGCCACCCCACATGGAAAACTTATCTTCTTTCTGCAGAGGCCCCCCCAAAATGTTCATTTAGTGCCCTGGATATGATAGAGAGATCCAGCAAGCATCTGGCTATGTTCCTAGAGAAATAATGACACCAGCCTCCAAGACTGCCAGAAGTTCCAGGGGATGCCTTCATCACTGTGCGTACAACTGTAGCAATATAACTGAAAGCTCGATGGTTCCCACTCCCCTGCCCTCCTTGACCTCTACATGGCCATGTAAGGAGGGCTCCATGTGGGGAGGAGAGGACGAGGTGGAGTTCTGCCTCGTGGAACTTTGCATGCAGGATCTCGAATAACAGCAGCAGCAGCAGCTTAGTTGGTGTTCTGTTTTCATATTTGACTTTTAACAATCATAGAATCATAGAGTTGGAAGGGACCACAAAGACCATTGAGTCCAGTCCCCTACCATGCAGGAATACACCATCAAAGCCTTCCCAACAGATGGCCATCCAGGAGCCCTGGCAGTGCGGTGGCTAAATGCCGGCACTGCAGCCACAAGGTTGTGAGTTCAATCCTGCCGGGCTCCAGGTTGACTCATCCCATCATTCTGCATTTTGCTAAAAGGAGTACCCAACTTGTTGGGGGCAATTAGCTAACACATTGTAAACCACTTAGAGAGCACTTAACTGGTATATAGAAATACACACGCTATTGCTATTCTGTTTAAAATTCTCCAAAGAAAGAGACTCCACCACATTCTCAAGCAGTACATTCCACTGTTGAACTGCTCTTACCATCAGAAAATTCTTCCTAATGCTTAGGTGAAATCTCTGTTCCCGAAGTTTGAATCCATTGCTCCATGTCCCAGTCTCTGGAGCAGTGGAAAACAAAGTTGCTCCATCTTCCATATGACATCTTTTCAAATGTTCGGTGCTCCATAAATTTCCCAACTATTATAAAGGAAAAGTAGAAAAGATATCGACAGACAGATATCAATCAGCATCTGAGACTATAGGAAATGTTGCTCTCACCTCCATGAAATGAAAGGCATCCTGGTTTATGAATGGCAGTATGTCACTGGGAACACTGGTTCACATGCTGCCAACACAACAAGCATTCTCCCATACATATTCCCACTTTCTATCTTTTATACTTCTGCTTATTTCTCTTTTTCCCTTCCGTCTATTTCTCTTCCAGCTGAAATTTGAGGATAAGACAGGAAGCATATTTTCATAGAATCATAGAGTTGGAAGGGACCACAATAGTCATCGAGTTCAATTCCATTCTGCCATGCAGGAACACACACTCAAAGCCACCCCAGCAAACGACCATCCAGCCTCTCTTTAAAAACCTCTAAAGAATGAGGTGCCGGCACACTCTGAGGCAGCATATTCCACAGTTGAACAGCTCTTACCATCTGGAAGTTCTTCCTGATGTTTAGAGTGAAATCTCTTTTCCTGTAGTTTGAATCCATTGCTCCACGTCCTAATGTCTTAAACAGCAGAAAACAAGCTTGATCCATCTTCAACATGACATCCCTTCAAATATTTATACATGGCTGTCACATCATCTCTTAATCTTCTTTTTGTCGGGCTAAATATACCTCGCTCCCTAAGCCACTCCTCCTTGGGCATAGTTTCCACACCTTTCACCATTTTAGTCACCCTCCCCTGGACATGTTCCAGAGGTAACAGGCTACAAATCCAGCCTGAGTTACAGGGGACATTTCTTCACCCACAGATTTCACTGTGAAGGCACGTGGCCTTAGTCTGATCCTCGGAACTTCCAAGATGATGGCAGTCTGATGTCTGACAAAGGATAAATTGATTATTCAGGCCATTTCTGCACAAGACTGTTATAGCGCTATGATTCCACTTTCAACATCCTATGGAATCCTGGGGTTTTCAGTTTAGGGAGGGGCCAGCCGACTGGCCCCTCCCTAAACTGCAAACCCCAGGATTCCATAGGATGTTGAAAGTGGAATCATAGCGCTATAACAGTCTTGTGCGGAAATGGTCTCACAGTCGGTACTGCCACATTGTTGTCTTCAAGTCATTTCCAACTTATGGTGACCCTAAGGAAAACCTATCACAGAGTTTCCTTGGGCTGAGAATGTGTGACGCACCCACGGTCACCCAGTGGGTTTTTGTGGCTGAGTGTGGAATCAAATGTTGGTTTCCCAGGTCATAATTCAGTGCTTAAGCCACTACACCATACTGTCTTTCAAAGACACATTAGTCATTATTAATTTATTCCAAATTTCCCTTTCCCAACAAACAGTCAGCATATACTTCCCCTTCCATGCGCTTGCCCAGAGCTGATTTGGCCTTCAGGCCAAAATATTTCTCTACCCATCTTAGACGATCACATAACAGTTCAGTCTTTGCAAGGCCTCTAACCTGTCCCAATGAACTCAGCTCTTGCAGAGCCCAGCCTCATTCTCCATGCAGAGATTTGCCCTACGCAACCATGAAGAAGTGAGTTGGCGGTGCAGTCCTACACAAGCAGAGGAGCCGCTGGACTTATTTAATCTCAGAGCAACTCCAGACAGGGAAGGAGGTTGCTAGAGGTTGTAGTAGTCATTGCTGTAGCTCCCTTTTAAAAGAAAATCCAAATGATTTCTCTTTTTTATTGTTATAATTATCTTTTTTAGCATCAATGAAGTTTATATCAACAGGGCTAATAAATCAATCCTTATCAACATGTGCTACATCCAAAGTCTTCAATATTTTTCTCCCCTCTTCCCCTGTTCTTACCCATCCCTTATTTCAACCTCATCTTCCTTTTTCATGCATTTTCACTGGCGTTTATACTCCCTTATATCTTCTTATTCCAAATCTTCTTTCCCCTCTTTTAACTCTACCCTCTTCTATGGCCCTTTCCACACTCCACTCCCAACCCGCAATGGCGCTGGGATTGTGACGGCACCACGACAATGGTTCTGCATGATGTCGTCACGATCCCGTCGCCACCTGTCACAATTGCAGAATAAATCATTGATAGTTTTTTCCCTGTCAACAAACCGTGATTGCGCAGTCCTCCCACCTCCCTCCTGCATTTACCTGCTGTGCAATGGCTCTGCTTCCTCCCCTAGTGCAGCCCGGGAAACTGCCGGGCTGCGCTGTGGAAGGGGGGCCATTGCGCTTCCTCCCTTCCAGCAGGCAGCCCGTGTGGAGGGGAGCACTTCTGTCACGCTCCCCTCCGGAGAGAGCCACCCCTAGGATCCTCCCAGAATGGATTTGGCAACAGGTAAGCTGCAGATAGGGCCCATTTATTTCCTATTTTAACCTTGGATATGTAGATAAGTCTTTTTTTATTATTTTAAGTTTAACTTTCTTTATTTACTATCCATGTCATGTCAATACAATTTCCCAAAGTTAAAAACCAGCTTTCCACTGCTTTTCAAACTAACTGAATTTCCTCTGACTAGAGTTTTTCCATTTCAATCATTTCCATTATTTTGATTTTCCATTCTTCTACTGATGGATTTTCTTTGCTTTTCCAATGTTGTGCCTAACAGATTTTTGCCACTGTAACTAGCTACAGAATTATCTTTCTGTTTTTTTCCAGCTCTTTATGGTTCCCATTGATATTCAATAAATAACATTTGTATTGTCCTGGACTATTTTCTAACAATCCCTGACACCACCTGCAAGTTCTTATTCTCACCCTTGAGTGGGTTTCTTTTCTTTTCTAATTCCATGGCATATCAGAACACAAAGGCATTCTTCTCATCTTCCCCTTTCTCTATTTTTTTTTTAACTTTTTAAAATAGTTATCACAGTACAATGCATCAGTGAAATGGCACTGTACACTATAGCACTGTGTACTACACTATAGCACTGTAACCTCTAAGGAAAAAAACTCATAAAGAAATTTTTCATAAAGAATTTCCTGACAGTAAGAGCAGTTGAACAGTGGAATACGCTGTCTCAGAATGTGGTGGAGTCTCCTTCTTTGGAGGTTTTTATACAGAGGCTAGATGGCCATGTGTCAGGAACTGTTGGATTGTGTCTTCCTGCATGGCAGGGGGTTGGACTGGATGACGTCTTCCAACTCTATCATTCGATGATTCTATTCTATGAGAAGAAGGTAGGGATTCAAACTCTGAGCTCCAGAGTTGCAGTCTATTGTTCAAAGCACCACAGTATACTCGCTCTCTAGGCTACGCTAACACGACACAATCCTTATACTGACCGCTATGGTAGTGCAATGTATGAGAAATTATATGTGCACACAGCTGTCACTTTATAGGGTCATGGGCAATGCACAGAATCAGTACACGAAGCACAATGTGCGTTGTGATGTAGGGCCTTTCCTCACTACACTATTATAGTGCTATTATTCCACTTTCAGCATCTGTTGGAATTCTGGGGTTTGTAGTTTACTGAGGCCAAAGAGCTCTTTGGCTGAGAATTCTAAATGCCCCTCCCTAAACTGCAAACCCCAGGATTCCACAAGATGTTGAAAGCAGAATAATAGCACTATAACAGTGTAGTGCAGAATGGCCATAATTCTAGATGTGTTGCTTCACAGCTGCAATGGTTCCACTCATGGTACTCCGCTCCTGCCAACATTAGCTGGGTACATCCTTTCCACATTGTCCAAAAAATCACGTTGCGTGTGCAGCGCAATTTACGCCTGTGTATGTCACCAACAGGAAACTGGCCTGTAAACTTATCTGTAATTTTGGTGCAATTCTGGCTCAGTGGCCACTCTCTGTGGCCATTTCCGCAGTAGACGGTTATAGCGCTATCATTCCACTTTCAACATCCTATGGAATCCTGGGGTTTGCAGTTCGGGGAGGGGCCAGGCGGTCCCTCCCCGAACTGCAAGCCCCAGGATTCCATAAGATGTTGAAAGTGGAATGATAGCACTACAACAGTCTACTGCGGAAATGGCCTATATGTCCTTTGGAACAAAGTAAAATGGTAGGCAGGAAGAGCCCATCTTTTCACTCACTGGCCCTCTGGCTCTGCTGCCTGAGGAGGGGTGTGCAAGGTTGATTTTTAATTCCTCCATTCTGTGTCAGTGACGGGAATGTCACGGCCCACATGCTGCTTATGTCCTTTGAAGGAAAGCTCAAGTGTGGCCAGGGACCAGAAGTGGCATCTGGTTGTTTGGAAACATAATTTTGGCTCATGCCAATCCCACCGGCATGGTCCACCAGGGGTTCAGCAATGCCAGAAGTGGCCTTCTGATTCTGACCTTGCCATGGAAAGCTTTGTACAGTGTGTTGCACAGCCTGTAAGCTGCTCTGCTTTTTTTTAAAAAATGAGTTCTGTAGGGCTGCAGTTAAGCTTTCTGAAAACATGCATATAGAGTCTAACAAGCATCCCCATCTTCATGTCTACAAGAGAACAAGATCTGTCCATTCCACCAATAAGAATATAATGAGTATAGGTGAAGGGAAGAATACCATTCTATTCTACTTTGGTCAGACCCCTCCTGGAATGCTGTGTCCAGTTCTGTGCACCAAAGTTTTGGAAGGATACAGAGAAGCTGGAACATGCTCAGAGGAGAGTAACCGAAAGGGTAGAAGGCCTAGAGATCATGAAGCCCTGTGAGGAGCAGCTTTAGGACCTGGATATGTTTAGTCTGGAGAAGAGAAGGTTAAGAGGTGACATGGCAGCAATTTTTAAATATTTGAAGGGATACCATATGGAAGACGGTGCAAGCCTGTTTTTTGCTGCTCCAGAGACTAAGGCCATTTCCGCAGGGGGCGAGGGAATCGCCCCGTGACACTACTTACTGGGTCTTTTGGCTCCCTGGTCCGGTCCAGGCTGCTCCGGAGCAGTGCGTGCTCATCGCTCCGCACTGCTCCGGGGACGAAAATGGCGGCTTCCAGTTGGTCGAGGGTCTCAACCAACCGCTGGAGCTCGCCAGCCTAAAGCCCATCCCCGGCAGATCGCAGGCTCGCATTGGAGCCTGCGATTCTGCACAAGGGAGCAGGCTCACACTGGCGCACTCTGTGCTTTTGAGAAACCTCAAAAACAGGTTTTTCAAAAGCACACTGGACGACCACTTGGGGTTGTTCCGGAGCGGGCTGAGGTGTGGAACTATATCAAGTAGTCTGGACTCAGTTGGCTCCCAGGTGCGGACGTCCTCCCTGGAGGACGGACTTCACCGTTTCTAATACCCCGTGCGGAAATGGCCTAGGACACAGAGCAATGGCTTCAAATTTTGGGAAAAGAGATTCCATTCAAATATTAAGAAGAACTTCCTGATGGTAACAGCAGTTTGACAGTGGAATACACTACCTTGGAGTGTGGCGGAGTTTCATTTGGAGATTTTTAAAGAGAGATTGAATGGCCATCTGTCGGGAGTGCTTTAATGGTGTATTCCTGCATGGCAGAAGGAGGTTGGACTCAATGGCCCTTGGAGTCTCTTCCAACTGTACAGTTCTCTGATTTTGTATTCTGTAGCATCGTGGGCTCTCTCAATACGTAAACTCTGTCTGCTTTCCTCGGCATTGGTGCAATGATGACAAAACATGAAACTGTTTAGGTTGCATGTTATATTAAGATGCATTGCTTTTGTCATTAGTAGGAATGGGCCAACCGAATCCTCAAATCCTGGGCCAGGATTCGAGATTCGTGGATCCGAATCCCCCCGTCAAAATAGGCAAACCGAATCTTTCGAATCCTGCCCAGGGCCAGCCGGACCTCCTCCTGCACACCACGCGCCCGATCCTGCCTGAGGTGAGCGGCAGAAGGTGGCGAGGAGCGCGATCTAGCACTCTCCACTTTCCTGCTGCCCGCTGCCCACCCGATCCTGCCCGAGTTGGGCGGCAGAATGTGGTGGGGAGCGTGATCTTGGACTCCCCACTCTCCTCCTGCCCACCACCCACCCGATCCTGCCTAGGGTGGGCAGGAGAAGGTGTTGAGGAGCACAGTCTCGGCTCCTCACTCTCGTCCTGCCCGCCGCCGGCCTGATCCTGCCCAAGGCAGGCAGGAGAAGGTGGTGGGGTTTTTAAAAATTGGTGCCTCTGGGGCCTACCAAAGGCCTGATTGGCTGGCTGGCCCCTGGGCATGTAAAAACTGTGGCATAAAGCTACACGCAGGAGGCTGCCTGTGCCTGGGGCTGCTGCCGGTGCTCACGCGTGCTGCCGGTGCTCGCTCAAGCTGCCTGTGCCTGCTCGGGCCGCCTGTCCCCGCGGCTGCCTCCCTCTGCAAGGTAATCATCTCTATTCTTTTGACTTGAGAGTTATATACTTCACGTAGCAGATGAACACGTCAACTGCGTTTGTATCTTCTTAATAAGAAGTATGGGTATGTTTTCCTGAAATGAAAACTATTTTTTAATTTGTTTTTCATTAAACAAAGATGTCAAATTCCGCTTCAAAAACACTTTTCGGTAGAAGTGCTTTCTTTCCCTTGCTTTTTAAACCCCTTTTTTTTAAAAAAAAAAAAAAAAGGATTTGAAAGATTCGAGATTCGTGAGATTCGTGGATTCCCAGAACCTTCCAGGGATTCGGATTTGGAAAATTCTGGATTCGTCCCATCCCTAGTCATAAGCTTCTGGCTAGCATGTAGTTCGGGCCTGTAGATGGGGTCAAGGGATGTTTAGCTTCACTGAGAGATGTTGGTTGGTGCCCGGGAAACACAGAATCGAGGCCGAATGGTTGTCATAGTAACAGACAGTAAGGAGAGAGACTGAGCCATGAGGCAGTGCTCTTGACAGCAAATGGAATGCTTTTGCACGCAAAATCAAGCTTCATCACTTGATGCTTATAAAGTTCTGCAGATCTAGCCTTTTTTTAGTCTGGGCAGTGGTGCCACATATGCAATTGCTTTGCTATGATCCTGAATTGGATCTTACTGGACCTTCAGAACTTTGTTGTAGTGGTCCAAAGCTCAGCAGGAGACATCACAGATCTTCAGCAATTGGCTATGCCGCCTTATAAAACCACGAAGGAAATCATGCAGGGAAGTGAGCTGCAGTCTTGTCAATTTTTGCATTGATATGGGAAGCTTTATCACTGCTTTTCAGCTTCCCTTGCCAAGGATGCTTCGGAGCTCCTGAGTATGTGCCTCGGGGTCATTTTGGAAAGGGGGAGACTGAATAAGCTGAAGCTTTATTCAGATAAAACACAGGTCCCCAACAGGATTGCAGACATAGGCCATTTCCGCACTAGACTGTTATAGTGCTATTATTCCACTTGCAACATTCTATGGAATCCAGGAGTTTGCAGTTTCAGGAGGGGCCGGCCGGCCCCCTCCCTAAACTGCAAACTCCAGGATTCCATAGGATCTTGAAGTGGAATAATAGCGTTATAGTGGGGAAATGGCCTCAGTCACACGACTGGTCCACTGTCAACCTTGGCTGACAAGGGTTCCCCAGGTCTCAGGCATGATTCTTTCCCAGCTTCCAAAATCAGATGTGTTCTGATGCACTCAGGGAGATACAGTGATTCTAGGTATGCCTTTGGTCTGATCCAGTATGGTTTCTTATAGATTGCTACGATTACAACTTAGGGAAACCAAAAATGAGGTAACAATGGTCAAAATGATAAGAAGTAAATATTAAGGAAGCTTACCCTTCCCCAGAAAGTAAACGGTGTGTAAACAAGCAGGAAGCCCGCTTTTATCAATCTGTTGAAAGCCTCGTCGCCATAGGCAAAGCGATGACCAAACAAAAAAGAGCATATGATGTTACCTACAGCACGGACTATGTGGGTCCTGGGTTCAAAGGCTGTTCCTGTGAATACAGAATGTATTATTCATGACCCATTGGCAGTATGACAAGTAGGGGAAAAGTTAAGTTCGGGGCAGTAGTATCACAATTCCAGCTAAGTAGTGATTGCAAATATGGAAGTGCCATGAATTTATCAGGAACTGTTGCATATTCTACTGAGTCTGATTGCTACTCAGTCACAATTGCGAGACTAGAGTCAGTCCTCCACATTCTCTAAGTTTAGGGGCACAGAAACCCCGCAAAAGTGGGAAAATTGCAAATATCAAAATGTCTACGCATGTATCTAACAGGCTAGTGTGGAAATGGCCATAGTTTCCTGCATGGCCAAGCCATCCACGCCTTTATTTACCCTTACGGTTTCTGTTCTCTGGAACTATGCGAGAGTGAGTAGGCAATTCAGTCTTCTCTACCCGGACTGATTCCCTTCCAAAAAAAAATGTAGGCCTAGATGTAGTAGAAATTTAACAGCCAGAGTCATTATGAAGTGAAACAAGTACCTAATTTAGATTCCTCCCATCCAGCTAAACCTCTCAGGTTGCAATAAAGCAGGCCTATTTGCTAATTCTAAATTAAACTTGCCTGGACTTTCTCCTCCCTGTGAGTCACAACTAATCACTCATGTACTCTTTACCACCAGCTTTGCATTCCAAAAGAAGGAAACAGAAGGGGTTGTGATGCAACTCTGGTTTTCCATAAGCAGAAATAAGTGCATGGGTACCAGATACACGGCTCTCAATTGTGGTTTATGTCAGGAGAAACTATTATAAAACCGAATGCAATGTCAGGCAGAATTAGTAAAAAGACTTGGGGGGCTCATTTTTATTTCATTTTACATTACTCCAACAAACAATAAATATTATGTAAAGTTGAAGGCTTTCACAGCTGGAATCCATAGGTTGTTGTCGGTTTTCTGGGCTTTGAGGCCATGTTCTATTAATATTTTCTCCTGATGTTTTGCCTGCATCTGTGGCTGGCGTCTTCAGAGAATTTGCAATTTGGAATGGAAGTGAGACAGAGTATATATACATGTGTAGTCCCTAGGTGGGTGGGAGCAATCTGCATGTGTTACAGTTGGCCTGTGTGATGGCCTGTTGTTAAATGGGTTATCCCCCAGGGTTGTATTGGTAGTCAGGGGATATGCGTAACAGTGCATTAACTACATTAGCCATCCATTGTACTATTTCTTGTAGAGAGACCTCCAGAGTTTGGGTGGTGTTCATTGGCATATTTTTGAGTCTTGATTTTAGTGTTCTTCAGTACTGGTAGCCAAATCTTGTTTACTTTCTGAGTTTCTTCTTTCCTGTTGAAATTGTCCAGGTGTTTATGGATTTCAATGACCCCTCTGTGTAGTCTGACGTAGTAGTTGTCAGAATGGTCTAGAATTTCCGTGCTTTCAAAAAGCATTCTGTGTCCAGGTTGGTTTATGACATGTTCTGCTACTGCTAATTTTTCTGGCTGAATCGGTCTGCAGTGTCTTTCGTGTTCTTTGATTCGTGTTTGGACGCTGCGTTTTGTAGTCCCTATGTAGACCTGCCCACATCTGCAAGATATGCGGTAAACTCCAGCAGAAGTTAGAGGATCCCTCTTGTTCTTTGCTGAACGTAGCATTTGTTGAATTGTCTTGGTTGGTCTGTAGATTGTTTGGAGGTTATGTTTCTCCATCAGTTTCCCTATACAGTCAGTGACCCCTTTGATGTATGGTAGAAACACATTCCCTTTGGTTGGCTGCTTATCTTCACTGCTGTGTTTTTTTCTGGGTCTTGAGGGTCTTTTGATGTCTGAACCAGAGTAACCATTGGCCTGTAGAGCCCAGTTTAGATGGTTCAGTTCGTCTTTCAGGAGGTGGGATTCACAGATTCTTTTTGCGCGGTCTACCAAAGTGCCATTGGATCCTGCGCATATGACTTGGCCAAGTTCCTGTCCACACAATTACAAAACCATATTGGGCGAACCTCCCACCATATCAAGGATTCAGCTCACTTTATAGAAAAGATAAGCAACCTTGAACTCAAACCCAGAGACAAACTGATCAGCTTTGATGTGGTCCACCTGTTCACCAAGGTTCCCATAGCAGACACCATTGCAGTCATCAACTGAGCTTTTCCCAAAGACATCACAGCCTTGTTTCAACATTGCCTCACTGCAAGCTACTTGCACTGGCACAATGAGTTCCACGAGCAGAGAGATGGGGTTGCCATGGGAAGCCTGCTTAGCCTCGTAATAGCAAATTTTTACATGGAACACTTTGAAAAGCAAGCCTTGGAAACCACACCAAAAAAGCCCACTATATGGTTCCGTTATGTGAATGACACTTTCACCATTTGGAGCCACAGAGAAGAAGAACTGACCGTGTTTCTGGACCATCTGAACAACATCCACCCGAACATCCAATTTACCATGGAAAAAGAAAATGAAGGAAGACTATCATATCTGGATATCCTGGTCGTACGCAAACCTGACCAACAATTGGGCCACATGGTTTACAGAAAACCTATACACACTGACAGATATCTACACAAAAACTCCAACCATCACCCAGGACAAAAAAGAAGCACAATGAAAACTCTGATAGATGGTGCTAAAAGAATCTGTGAACCCCACCTCCTGAAAGACGAACTGAACCATCTAAACTGGGCTCTACAGGCCAATGGTTACTCCAGATCAGACATCAGAAGAGCCTCAAGACCCAGAAAAAGACACAGCAGTGAAGATAAGCAGCCAACCAAAAGGAATGTGTTTTTACCATACATCAAAGGGGTCACTGACTGTATAGGGAAACTGATGATGAAATATAACCTCCACACAATCTGCAGACCAACCAAGACAATTCAACAAATGCTACGTTCAGCAAAGAACAAGAGGGATCCTCTAACTTCTGCTGGAGTTTACCGCATATCTTGCAGCTGTGGGCAGATCTACATAGGGACTACAAAACACAGCGTCCAAACACGAATCAAAGAACACGAAAGACACTGCAGACCGATCCACCCAGAAAAATCAGCGGTAGCAGAACATGTCATAAACCAACCTGGACACAGAATGCTTTTTGAAAGCACGGAAATTCTGGACCATTCTGACAACTACTATGTCAGACTACACAGAGAGGCTATTGAAATCCATAAATACCTGGACAATTTCAACAGGAAAGAAGAAACTCAGAAAGTAAACAAGATTTGGCTACCAGTACTGAAGAACACTAAAATCAAGACTCAAAAATATGCCAATGAACACCACCCAGACTCTGGAAGTCCCTCTACAGGGAACAACGCAGTGGGTTGCTAATGTACTTATCGCACTGTTATGCATATCCCCTGACTAACAAACACCCTGGGGGATATCCCATTTAACAATAGGCCATCACACAGGCCAACTGTAACACATGCAAATTGCTCCCACCCACTTGGGAGCTACACAAGTATATATACTCTGTCTCACTTCCATGCCACCAGGTCCTCTGAAGATGCCAGCCACAGATGCAGGCAAAACATCAGGAGAAAATACTAATAGAACATGGCCTCAAAGCCTGGAAAACTCACAACAACCAATAAATATCACGTTTCAAGCAAAAGAAAAGAAAAACACAACAAAACAACAAAACCATTGTGTTGCTTCTCTGTATCCAGTATGTAATTCATTATTGTTCAACAGTCCTCTTCTTTTCCATATCTTGTTTCTTCTCTAGATCTCATTTTCATTACAAATATATCTATATATCTATTGATATTTTTTTTTGAAATCTCGCTAAAGAAGAGTAGCTTGACTTGGCCATCCTGTTATTTCTGTATTTACATGTACATATTGAATAAATGGATACCTTATTGTCCAAACATTGTCATCCATTGTATTTTCTCTAGTTGATTTAACAGTAAAGGCTGGCTTTTCCATTAAGGAAACCACAACAGTTTTGTTCTTTTGTTGTGTAGGGTTTTCTGTATAATCTACACTCCACAATCTTCACTCTGAGGTACACAGTAGTTTTTATTTGTAGAAAATGCAGGCAGTGCAGCACACTTCTTCTGAAGTTGCTGAGACTAAAGCAGATACGGAGCTCACACCTTTTATAGGTACAATTCCAAAATTTAGACATGCAAAGTTGTGACTGGAAAGAATCATAAATCTAGCATCACACCACTTCTCAGACAGTTCCCAGTCCTGCATTTGTTTCCCATTTCTCACCATCCTTGACCCGAGCACATATTTCCTGCCTCTTATCTTAAAGACACCAGGTTCTCAAAACATAAGCCTCTGTACTTTCATTTTCACCAAGCTCTGATCATCCCACCCTCAGCAGATACATTGTAGCAATAGGCAATCAATTAACCAATTGACACTTACAACAAACTCCAAAGAGATACATTGTTGCAATCACCAATTAGCACTGGATACTTTGCATTACAACTAGGTTTAGACCCTTTCCACATGTTACCGGATCCCAGCGGCATCCTGTGGGAAGCCTGGTGGAGGCTCTCCTGGGCTCCCCTCCAGACCAGCTTCCTCCATGAATAAAGGAAGCGCAATGGCTAGGCCTCTCCCTTCCGCAATGCAGATGGGCACTGTCCCTGGCTGCATTGGGGCAGGAAGTGTGGCCACTGCGCTCCTGACCTCCAAACAGTTCAGGTAAGTGTGGGAGAGTGGTGGAAGGGCCGTGCGATTGCTGGTCATTGATGGGAAGAACCTGTCAATGATGAAATTGTGGTGAAATTGTGCCACCTGGGGATGGGAGAATGATGGGACATGGACAATGTCATGCATAAGCATAAGCATTGTCCAGGTCCTGTCCTTCTCCCATCCCCAATGCAGGATGACAACGTCCTGCAGAAATGGCCTTAGTGTTCTACAGCAGCTGCTTCTACATTGACTATAATAAACTATTTCAATACACATCCAGCAGACCAACACATAGCAGGGGCTACACATTCTTACAAATCCCATCTAGAACAGGCTATATAGTCTCTTTTAGATTCCCAGAATTTCTGACCCACAGTTGCACCATCCTGTAAGGATTAAACTTCTTTTGTATGATCAGGATGGCTAGAATTGATCTGTCTTTCTTAAGATTCTGGTGCAGATTAAAGGGACTCGAGGATCACTCCCTCAGCAAACTTTGTTAACTAGAACAACTGAGGTCTGGAGGTTGGGCACAATTGCTCCAAGACAAGTTAATGACCTACAACCTTAAAACAGAGAATTATTTAAGACTCAGTCCTCATGATCTTAAAAACTGGATTTTTGACGATGATGCCAGGCAAGACAGAGCATCCATAGTTGGTGCAAAATTCTCCATCTGGTACCCACAGAATCACATTAACCATGCAAAGCCTCAGTACCTTGAAACTTGACCTTATCTCAACTCCGAAGAGCATTTACAGAACTTAGATTTCAGCAAATGCCTTCTGCATATCTTGAAGGGAGATGCCAAGGTACTCCAATCATAGACAGAAAATGTGTATTTGGCTGTAACTAGATTGAGGATATAATTCATTACTTGCTATTCTGCCCCCTTTACTCTGCCCCTAGACAAAGATTCCTGTCTACTATTATTCAATCTTATGCTGACTGCACATCCCAGAAAATAGTCACAGCACTGATATCTGATATATTGCTTTCTGTCACATACTTAGTAGCTCAGTTTGCATTGGCAGCTAGGAAATTGCGTGCCCATTTCATGAAGGAACATATTGGAACATAATGCACTTTAATTGTATACCTCATGCTTTTATACTTTTTAGCCAACCTATAGGGGACATCAAATTGGATTAAACTTGTGTATAAACTTTAATAATTTTATTTTTAAGCCGATCACAGTAGTCGTTAAAATGGTTTTACATGGATAAAATGGTTTTAAAGTTCGATGTAAAGTCAAAGGCCTGGAAAGGCTCGATGTAAAGCCCGGAAAACCCACAACAACTCATGGTTTTAAAGTTATATGTATCTTTTAATCTTAATCTTTTTAATCTTAATCTTTAATGTATCGTTTAATAATCCATTTTAATTGTATTAATCTATTTTAATGCAATTTTATTCATGTTTTATTCTAAACGTTGTAAAGGCCATTGGCTATATACGATAAAAGTTACAACCAACAACAACATGATCAGGATGATACCTAAGATGGCCAGTGAGGAAAAAAAAATAATACCAGCCCAGCTTGCCTCTATTTCCTTAACAGAAATCTGGTCTTCATTGTTAAGAGTGTTAGAAGATCCTTGCTGCGTCAGACCAAAAGCCTATCTAATCCAACATCTCATTCGCACTGTGGCCAGCCATATGTCTATGGGAAGTGCACTAGCAGGACATGAATGCAGCTGCGTCCATTGCCTCATTTGCCCCCAGCGAGTGGAGTTCAACAAGTAGACAGATAAAACATTTCCAGCTGCTGAAATGAGCAACTCATATTGCTGTCAGTGAAACCGGACAGGTGGCAATAAGAAAGGAGGGATTAGCAACCTTAACATATGCACATATTTGACCAAACAAGTCTGGGAATTAGATTCTGGAGTCTCCAAAGACAGCATCTGCCTTGGCTATTAGACGGATCTTCAATATACAGCTCTCATACACATTGCCTTTTTGCAGCTCCCATGATAAAAGTCTATACATTAGAGGTAAAATGATCACAAGCGTCTTTGTTCTTTTTCTTCCCCCATTCCCTTTGTTCATGATGCAATGTTTTGGCAATGTATATCCACACTTAAAAGTCTTTTTTTTAAAAGTTAATCCCACTCCCTCAACTTTATCAGTGCCCCAGGAGGGTTTGTCAGTGAACCAAGATGTGACACTCTCCCATTAAAGATATTTTCTATAGCCTCCGTGAGAGGATTACTCAATGAGATGTCTTATCGGGAGCATTCAGAGATTAAACTGGGGCAAGGTGGGGTGTTGCATGATCGCTAAACCAGCTGGAAATACTATGTGCATCAAAACTGAAATCTCTCCAGCAAATCGGTCGCAGTGTCCTGGAGTATATATATATGTGTAATGAGAGACAAATGTTTAGAAAATAAAACCATATCTTTGGTGAAAGAAACAGTCTTGAGAAGACTGAGGGGGCGGAAGCTTGGCAAATGTTAAAAGCCTTATGGGTAGAAAGCCAGCACGGCATGATGGCAAATGTTCAGGGCTTGGAGTCACCACATGAGCATGTTGCGAAACAACAGTCTTGTTGCATCTTAAAGATTTAACACATTGATTAAGGCAAAGCTTGCAGTAAACTAGGATCAGGTGTAACAGAGAGATAACACTTTAGGTATCTCAGGAATGCTTCCAGGGATTCCAAAGGATGCACCCAAGGTAGCTAAAGTGGGATCATAGCACTATAATTGTGCTATGATCCCACTTTAGGCTTCCAGTCTTTAATCTACAGTAAAACTCCTCATTGGAATAACCTGTGGAAAATTGAACTCCTAATGCTATCTGGCTTTTTACTGGAGATTCCCACTTCTCCTAATAATTTAAACCTTTCTCACAAGACTGTTGGAAAGCTAGAAATTTAAGATTTTCATTTTCTTAAGTATGCTAAACCAGACCTGGATTTATAACATGCATCTTGAAAATAAATACTCTGGGCCTCTTGGCTCAACAGAGCAATGTTGCAATTCACAACCTAGACCAAACTAGTCTTTAACTAGATGTGGCCAAAGGGAGTTCTAGTGGAGTGTGTTGCACCTTGATTTTATGTTTTATATGCGTTTGAAGCTGTTTAAAGTATTTTAATATGATGGTCTGTTTAAGGATGGCTTAAATCTTATTGGTTAGGCTTGACCTAACCGATAGAATTCAGGGTTAGGTTTGACCTAATCGATAGGTCAGGATTCCATAGGATGTTGAAAGTGGAATAATAGCGCTCTAACAGGATAGTTAAGGATGGCTTGAATCTTATTGCTTAGTCCCACGTAGAGTAGACCCATTGAATCAATTGTCAAATGGTGAGTCATCATAAATGTAAATCCTGTTAATTCTACTGGTCCACTCCACTAAACCTAGTACAATAGGTTTTAGGCTGATTTTTTTCTAACTTTGAACCATATGTTTTTTAACTGTATTTTGTTTTAGGTCATTTCTGCACTACAGGCAGAGTATTCCACTGTCAAACTGCCCTTGCCATCAGGAAGTTCTTCCTAAAGCTTAGATGGAATCTCTTTTCCTGAAGTTTGAAGACATTGTTCCATATCCTAGTCTCTAGGGCAGCAGAAAACAGGCTTGTTCCATACTTCAGTTTATGTGTCCCTTCTCCTCCTCTCTCTGCTTCACCCATTCAATTGTCAGTGGTTTCCTTCTTCTGAGTTTGTGCCATTGGGGTGTCTGGAGACTTTTCTTTCTAAAAACTCTTGGTATTCCTGCACACTTACCTTCATTTTACACATGAGCAATATTCTTTTGACCTATATTCACACAATCATAGGAAAACTTGAATTGTTATTGGATGGAATGATAATGCATGTCAGAGCTAAAACCAGAAGCTAAATCAGTTTTCTAGATACCAAAGAGTTTCCTATTGAACCTGATGGAGATTGTGAGGTCAATAAACCAATAACTAAGAAAGAAAAAAGTGAAATTATTATTTCCAAATATGTTTATGGCTGTTTATCAAGTCATTCTTTTAAAAAAAAAATCAAAAGGTTCAATTTGTTATCCATGCTTCTGCAGAAAATTAGCTGAAACTTTTAATGAAAACTTAAAAAGAGGTAGAACTTAAAAACACTGGAGAACTAGTGAAAGTAGATGTATTAATAGAATGGGCAGAAATCTAAGACTTAACCAGGTTATCACAACTTCACAAGAGAATGCTACAAGCTTCCTACACTAGAAGGTGTGAGTCACAAGTTGTTTAAACTTATACATATTAATATAGGAGCAGAGTGGGGCTTTTCACTTCAGACTGTGGCTCATAAGAATTTAGCAAAATTTTCAAATTTCTTCATATTTAGAACGGAAGGAATGAAATTTTAGTGGGGGAATGGAATGCAAAAGAAACCGAACTTGACAGGATCAGAGCTTGGGTGATTCTTTCTTAAAATTCAGTGTTCGGGTCTCTGTATATCCAACCACATTAGTGTTAAAAACAAGGCCAGAAAAATCTAAGGACCATAGTCACAGTGCTATGCAGTAACTCCCATGCCGTGTGCCCAACCCTAATTTCAGGTCAGCAGCTGCTGCACTTGATGGGAATCTGTTCCTCCATGACTCAGGAAACAGGTGACTGATGTTCCTGCCCCTTTGTGTAAGCAATCTCTGGGGCAATAGACAGAAGCAAGACCCTTGTCCCAAGAGATCACTCAGGCAAGGAGGGTGGAAATGTCAGTCTTCTGCTTTCTAAGCGACAGAGGAACAGAGCCCTGTTGATGGCAGTCGCTGCTTCCCGGTAAGCGTAGACTTGCATAGTCCAGCATGGTGTAGTGCCCTGAGCATTGGACTTGTTGGAAAATGAGAGAGACTTGGTGGCTCTCTTTATGTAGCGGAGCAATTAGTTCTCAAACAGAAGTTTGAAGAGTTTACCAGCCCACCTTATTCCCTCTCACACAGTTTAGCTGAGAGGTAAGCACAAGCACAGTTTTAGTTTAAAAAAGGATGTAAAAGTAGTTTACTCACAGTTACTCATGCATAATCTATACAGGTTCATGTTCTTGAAGAAAAGTAAGAAAAAGGTAAAGAATTACATGCTTTAATTGGAGCTTCTCTCCTGGGGTGCTCCTGGCCCCACGCTTGGAGGAAGGCAGGTAGAAGAAGAAGAAGTAAACAGAGCGACAAAGACCCCAAGAACAAAGGATGCTTACATGTGAGAGGAAGAGAGTGGGTGTGAACAAACAAACAGGAAGTTATCTTGGGTTTTGCCCCTAAACTTGTAGTGATCATGCAACCTAACCAGCGGTGAATTCAGAGGGCACAAATGTTTCAGGACTCCGACTCTGGAGACAATAGCCATTTCCGCACTAGCCTATTATAGCGCGATTATTCCACTTTCAACATCCTATGGAATCCTGGGGTTTGCAGTTTAGGGAGAGGCCTTTGAGTAGGGATAGTGCTGAAATGGCCCAGGATTTTATTCCCCACACCCACCCACTGGGTGATCTTGGGTGCGTCACATACTCTCAATCCTAGGAAACCTCATGGTAAGTTCAACTTAGGTTCATCACAAATTACAAATGACTTGAAGGCACACAACAACGACAACAATGGCCTATATAGCTCAAAGGCACCAGATCCTGTCTGATCTTGGAAGCCAAGCACAGTCAGCCCTGGTTAGTACTTGGATGGGAGACCACCAAAAAACTAAGTGCTATAGGCTATATTGCAGAGGACTTCTAAGTAGTCCTTGCCTAAGAAAACTTTATGAAATTCATGGAGTCACAATAAGGCTGCAAGCAACTTGAAGGCGCATACACAGACGCACATGTAACCCCTAAACTAGGGGCTACATAGGAATCATGAATACAAAACAGACACAAATTACACATTCTAGGTTAGACATTCCTAACTGTTCAACAGGATTCTGGCCAGGGTTGCCGTTTCCTTTTCCTCAGATCCTACTCATCTTTAAGATTTGTACAGCATCAGGTCCAACATGATTCTCTCCATGCTAGGAATAGGTGTACCTATTGAATTTGGCCAGTGCAGGCACAGAAGATTTTGTTTCAGGGGTTTTTTTAAAAAAATACTGTACTAGCAATGACTAATTTCTTCATATCTGGGACAGAAAGAACTTGAGTTTTTGAAATGTCTTGATGTGGGAGAAAGCAAAAGCGATCAGGTGACATGCAGCTCAAGGAAAGTAGAAAACAACCAATTTGCAACCGGCCCTTCC
Source organism: Cyclura pinguis (assembly GCA_030412105.1). Classification (NCBI taxonomy): domain Eukaryota; kingdom Metazoa; phylum Chordata; class Lepidosauria; order Squamata; family Iguanidae; genus Cyclura; species Cyclura pinguis. Next base: position 8,288,410 of record CM059601.1, read on the forward strand.
CCGGAGTATTTCATAGAATTTCCTCAGTCCATTAAATATATTATTAAGGCCATTAAATCTTGGATCAGTTACAGGGTATGGAAGTCATTATTGATGACATATCTGTGCCTGCTTCCATTCAGGAAGAGCATGATTAAGAACCTGAAAGCAATTTTCGAAAGGTGCAGAGGGAAATTTTGGAATCAAACCCAAGTAAGATTCAGATGGGAGCCAACAGTGGCCCCTGCTTCGGTGACAGGCTGACTGTTGAAGGAATAAACAAGATCCAGGCAAGACTGTACCAGTAAAGTGAAAAGGCAGGAGACAGTGGCAAAGATCCTACATCACGTTTGTACAGTTTAATCTACACTCACATAGTTAAATGGTGGTTGTACTGCATCACCCTTCTGCAGAATGCCAACATTGTGTAGCCCATACTGTCCCTGCCCATGTGCCAGCTGATTGTTCCCTTGTGCGAAGGAGGATGCACGTGGACACTTTCTGCAACCCCAGTGAAGAAAGTGGTAGAGTGAAAGCGCAGACAAATAGTTACAGAATCATAGAATCATAGAAATGTGGAGTTGGAAGAGACCACAAGGGCCATCCAGTCCAACTCCCTGCCATGCAGGAACACCCTCAAAGTACTCCCAACAGATGGACATCCAGCCTCTGCTTAAAAACCTCCAAAGAAGGAGACTCCACCACACTCCGAGGCAGCCTGTTCCACTGCCGGACAGCCCTGACTGTCTGGAAGTTCTTCCTGAGGTTCAGGTGGAATCTCCTTTCCTGCAGCTTGAATCCATTGCTCCTTGTCCTGGTCTCTGGAGCGGCAGAAAACAAGCCCTTTCCTTCCTCTACATGGCATCCCTTCAAATATTTAAACATGGCTATCATGTCCCCTCTTAACCTTCTCTTGTGCAGACTAAACATACCCAGCTCTCTAAGTCTATCCTCATGGGGTATGTCTTCCAGGCCTCTCACCATTTTGGTTGCCCTCCTCTGGACCTGCTCCAGCCTGACCATGTCCTTCTTGAATTGAGGTGCCCAAAACTGGACACAGTATTCAAGATGAGGTCTAACCAAAGCAGATGCACCTTCCAAGAATGTTCAAATGATAGGGGACAACAGAGTGGCAATGGTTGTTACTCTGTTTTCTGGGGGTCCCAGGAGGGACACCAAATTGCTATCAAAATTATAGCAAAATTAAGTTGGGGAAATTAGTTCAGAACACTAGTTGGCAAAACGAGAGGCCGGGTAACCCAGCAGGATCTTGCAACCCAATGTCTATGAGGTCAGGCCGAGTCAAGAAGCAAACCGGTTGGAAAATAATGAATAGTCTTTATTAAATACAGGCACACAATGTATGCAACACAAACACACAGATAACTAAGGAAAATAAAGGTGTGAGTAAGATAGCGGGATTTTTAGAGGGATAGTTGGTTTGGGTGATACGAAATCTGTCCTGAAGTCCGGAAGAAAATGGAGAGCGAAGCTGGGGTTCGATGTATCTCAGCATGTGGAGCTGAGGGGAAGCTTGCCAAGCAAAGCGGCAGCAAGGCGGTCTGGAATTTGGGAGCCATCTGAGGAAGGTCTCGGAATCAAGGGTTTTTCTAAGGAGAATTGAGACTGCAGGCTAGGTCGGACTTAGGGGAAAACAATAGATTTGGAGTTGGAGACAAAGCCTCCAAAAGGTCAGAATTTGAATGATTGAATTAGAGCCGAATTTATCAATAGAGTAGCCGGTATGCACACGCGGAATACTTGAGCGTTGTATAGCTCGATCATCAAGCTGCCAGCGCGGGGCAGAGAACCCTTTGTAGGTTGCATGCATACCTAATGGAGTGCTTGCCTGGAGGTCTCCTAAAGCGGCAAGTCGGCTGTTTTCTGGCCTGCCTGTATTGTCCAGGAATATTACGGCGATAATCAGCCAAGCCTGTATGCATGCTTGTCCGGGGGCCTCGCAAGCACTTGGAAGGGATATGTGAAGCCGAATTTGGGATATCAGAGGATATCTTTTTATATCCCCAAAGCTCGGGCTAGCCAGGGCAGTAACAGGTAGTCTCCCTGCTTGGAGTAATATAGCTAGGATGGTGATTGGAAGTTTTTTTGTAATATATAATTCACTTGATGGGGAAATGACTTTGGATTGCTTCTCTACATACAAACCTGGTGACTCGAGTGATCAAACCCATGTGGCTTGCACTGACAAGTGAAGTTGGCTGTATTGTCTCATGCTATAACTTCGGTCTTAAACTAGTTCAGACTCAGGCCATTTCCGCACAAGGTTGATACATCGTAGCAGCGTCGAATTCTTACCTGCAGGTCTGCAAGTCATACCATTTTAGCATCGTAGTTTTCCTCGTGGCTCTGCACATTTCCAGCTCCTAGAACGGTTCACTGCAGTTCACTGTGATGCGAAACTGCTGTGTGTGAACACTGGAAAAACTCCAATGTAAATCCCCCAAACCGGTTCTGCTTCAGTTTTTGCCTACATGCAGAACCACAGCATTGATTCACGGTGCGGAAGTGGCCTCCTATGGGTGTTCCCAGGCTGCCCCTTCCATCATTTCTGTCTCTTTCTCTCTCCACCCATCGGAGGACTGGCTGCCATCATTATAGTCTTCCAGTGTTAGAGGGAAGAGAGTGGATCTGGTAATGAACTGTTAAAATGTGTTTTTTTCCACGTATCAACAAACATACCTTCCTACGCACAAATTTAGCAACACAGAAATGTGTTAATAATGTTTGTGTGTGTTTTAAAAAACAGACGAATCCGCAATAGCGGGGTGGAGTGAGAGAGGGGAAGGGGAGTGCCCAGGGACTTGCTGTTGCGGATCCGGCAACCGCTGTTCTCCACAGTAGTATGATGGAAAGGGGGGGTGCAGACAGCACAGTTTCTGAATTTCTGAATTCAGTTTCCGACAAGAGTATAAAAACACCACTCTTGACACTCAGTGAACCGCTCCTCCTCTCTAGTGCAAAAATGGCCTCAGTCGGCGGTGGAGCAGTCCTGCTGTTATTTGGACATTTCCTGAATGTGTACAAATCAGTCCAGTTCAGCTTAGGTGTGTTGTATAGAATTATGGAATAAGGTAGCCTGATGGAACAGTTAGTTGTCTATATTGCTCTCCCCTGAACTAGTTTTGTAGTTGCCTAGCAGAAAATATTAAACATCTCGCAAAACATCAGATTCAAGAACTTCATAGGGTAGAGTCATGGCATTTAAGGGAGTATCGAAGCGCTATAGTTGCATAGCGTGGATACAGCCTCAGACAAGCTGCTCAGGTTCTCCTCTAGGAAAGAGACTCATGCTCCAGTAATTCGATAATACTAGGTTATCTACTAAGTAGGTGAGGTAAATTCCTATAAGTGAGAAAATAGTGTAACTCTCTTTTTCTTCTGGGTCCAATAGCTATTTGTACTCAATCCAAAATACTTAAATCAAGTTAGAGATAGAACCTTTATAAAAAAAAATATATTTGCTTCAAATGATCAAACAATAATCACATGATAATAAAGATGTAAGAGCATGAAAATTACAAAGTGGTGGCTGTAACCATCAAACATAATGATTGTAATACGCAAAACGACATTTCAAACAGTTTTCTAGGAACTGTTACAAGCTTTTCTGGAAAGTGTCATACCCAAATAATGTATTTGAGCTAAAATGACCACAAAACTAGAAGAGGAGGCATTCTCATCCTAGAATCATAAATGTTGTCCCCAAACCATATCTCATCCTTGAAGAGCTTGTACGGTTACCAAAGAAAAGAATTGAATCTCTGGGAGTCTTTTCCGGTGACCTATTTTTTGGAAATTCTCCACTGAGACATGCAAGTATTGTGTTGCACTTGTTTCATTTCCTTGGTCTGTACTTCAGAATAATGTGTGTGTTAATCACTATCCAGTCAGCTTTGACTTACGGCGAACCTATGAATAATAGACTGCTAGTAGTAGTGGTAGTAGTAGTAATAACAACAACAAAAACAAAAACAACAGACTGCCATAAGGGCCTTTTCCACAATACCCTCCCATCCCAGCATGGGGACAGGAGAAAGATGGGACCACAATGATGCTTCTGCCTGACATCATCACAGTCCCGTCCTTTTCCCATTCGCAGGTAGTCCAGGTATAGATTAAATCACTGGCGGGTTTTGCCCATCAATGACACACTATTGCGCCACCATCCCATCTTTACTTGTCCTGTGGAAGCCCCAGAAGTGCAATGGCTGTGTTTCCTTCCCCAGCGCAACCTGGGAAAGTACCCAGGTGTGGTCATTGTGTTTCCTTTGGCAGCCGGTGCAGAGGTGAGCACTCCCGTTGCACTCTGTTACCCTGATTTCTGGAGTCCCATGGGGGATGCCTTAATGTGCTCCATGTGATGAGGAATGGAAACTAGCCAGAGCATGAGCAATAGCAATGCGAGAGCCAGGTTAACCTACCAGGGTCTTTTTACCCAGTTTTTACAGGGTCAGGCCAAGCCAAAAACCAAATGAAAATGTCCAATAATTGATTTTATCAAATGAAAGCCTCACGCACCAACGCAATCACTCACACACTCACTCAAGACCTATTAAGAAGCAAAAGAGAGGAAAGTGGATAGGGGAATTTTGAAGGGGTTGTAGCTGGGTAATACTGCACCTTTTCCTGAAGTCCGTGGTCTGAGAAAAACAGCGAAGAAGTGGAGCTCAACACGGAGAGGGCTGAGGGGATTACTCAGATGGAGAAACGGTCTGCTGGGATGACCGGAAGTGATCCAAAGAAACTCTCAAAAACTGGAACTATTTGTAGGAGGAAGAGTACCTGGAGGGCTAATCCTTTCCCGGGGAGAATAATGGGTGTTGCAATGAGAAAGAAGCTCCACAATGGTAACTTCCTTTGCGTGATGAGATTACAAGGTGTTGCCAAAGTCTCAGGATCTTCAGCTGCATTTGATTGTGGTGACTTCCTGTAAATGGTCCTCGCCTGATAGGATACTTGCTCAACTTGGGACAAACACGCTAATCCCCTCAAGTCAGCTTCTCAGGGGCTGAGGACCCTTTGTCTACTGTGGGTTTGCACAGCTTGAGGTCTCCTGGGGCTACGTGAGGGGGGTTTTTACTGGCCTGACCTGGTTTTCGAGTGTGTGACCGTTGCTGCCTATGTGCCCATCTGGGTGACCTCTCAGGCACCTTGAATCATATTTTAATATCAACATTGTAGATCCCGGAATAGGGTTTTCCAGTGGGGTAACAACTCCCTTCCCGGCAGAGCTACTGCCGGGATCCCCAGCAGATGATGCTGCAAGAAGGTAAGCTGTGGAAAGGGCCAAAGTTCCAAAAGCAGGTTTCCTAACTTTTATGTCACACAACCTGACCCTTATTTTCTGTGGGCTAGCTTTGCTGTTCTTGTTATGTGTTGTCAGGTCAACGTAAGACTCCTGGCAACCCTGTGAAAGAGAAGACTTTTAATAACAGCCATGCTCAAGTCTTCCAAAAGATCAAATCCATCCTCCTGTAATGCACTGTTCCTCTTTTTCTACTGCCTTTGCACTTTGAATTCTATTTATTGCCATGTGTCCACAAGTCAGCTTAAAACTTATGGTGACTTCCTGCTAGGAACAGCCCTGATCAGGTCTTACAAGGTCAGGTCCATGGCTTCCTTGAGTGCGTCAATCCATTTTTAAGGTGATCTCCCTCTTTCCTGCATCATTCAACTTTACCTAATCTTATTGGCTTTTCTAACAAGACATATCATCTCATGCTATGTCAAAAGTACAATGACCTCAGTATGGTCATTTTGGCTTCTATTGAGAGTTTCAGGCTTGATTTGCTTTCTGACCCATTTGTGTGTCTTTTCGGCAGTTCGTGGTATCAACAGAATTCTCCTCCAGCACCCATTTCAAATTAGTTCCTTTTCTTCTCTGTCAGCTTTCTTCACTATCCAGCTTTCACAATTGTACATAGAAATCAGAAAAAGCATGGCATGGGTAATTCTGACTTCAATACATAGTGATATACTTTTACACTTGAAGATCTTATGTGTAATTCTACAATCCTGAATTCTACACCCTCCTCAAATTATTTCATTTCACCTTCGCTCATTTAATTTGTAAGCAAAAAATTAAAAATTAAAAATTAAAAAATTTTAAAAAATAGCCATACTATTTTTACTAACCAAGCAACCAGCATTTCTCTGAGATTCTTTTTTGAACCTTATGCTATTTTCCTTGGGTTTAGAGAAGGATAACCTATACCAGGTTCTGTAGGCTATATTTCAGAGGTGGGAACTGACAAAACCACCTCTGAGTATTCCTCGCCTAAGCAAACCCTATGAAATTCACGGGGTCGCCACAAGTCAACAGGAAACTTTAAAGCACGTATACAGACACACATGCACCATTAGATTAACAGTGATAAGTAAGTGATCAAAAGAGGTAAACAATATAGAAAGATATGGAATAAATCAAGGAGAATGAATACATCTTTTTGTCGTCAGCTTAAGATGAAAGTACTTCTGCTTCACATTTTCATATTTCCTTTAATATCTTTAACAATAAATCAATGAGCTGAAGACTATCAGCAACAAGTTTCACAGTGTGCAAGAGATGTACAAAGTTCAAAGAGGTACAGAATACCAGAATGAGAATGCTCAAAGGTTCTGGGACAAAAAATGAATCTAAGTTGAAGAAAGCAATAAGAAAATTGCCTCCATCTTTTTTCGGGTATCAAGGACAAAGTGACCTGTGGGTAGTTCTATCAGTATCTATCACAGCACTCACACATAAGAAAGATTCCAGATGTTGACTACTGGAAGCTGAGGGGGGAAAGGAAGAGGAGGAGGAGGAAGAAGAAAGCTTGATAGTGAGGTGGTTATCCTTTGCAATATCCTTCACTGGTGGCTTCCTTGTCACTAGCAGCAATGAATCCACTCCAGTGTTTAGTCTAAATGTTAATTGAACTATCCAAGGTGCGGAACTCCATCCTCAGAATAGTTTCAGCTTGGACTAAAAACCAGAGCAGATACATCACACAGCTGACATAGGAACCACCAGCCACCATTCATTAGATACGAAAACTTATTGTTTGTTTGTTTGTTTGATTGATTGATTGATTGATTGATTGATTGATTTATACCCCACCTTTCATCTCAAATGGGACTCAAAGCAGCTTACAGTGTTAAGCTAAAACAAAATAGCTGAAACAATACAAAATGCTGTTGTTGTGGGCCTTCAAGTCCTTTCTGACTTCCAGCAACCCTAAATTGAACCTATCATATGGCTTTCTTGGCAAGATTTGTTCAGAAGGGGTTTGCACACTCTCTAAGTGTGGCTTACCCAAGGTCACACAGTGGGTTTCCATGGCTGAGCAAGGATTCAAACTCTGGTCTCTCCAGAGTTGTAGTTCAACACTCAAACCACTACACCGAGAGTTTTAACAGCATCAAACAATAATTCTTAATAAAGCTCAACTTTTAAGACATTAATTTTAAAAACAGTTTAAAAGCAACTTTAAAAAGATATTGTGCATTTTTAGGAAGCATCATATCTTTCCGAGCAATTAAAGGCTGATGGCCTATTTAACTGGAAAAGTCTTTGCCTGCTGTTGATAAGAGAGTAGAGAAGGGACCAAAAGAGCTTGTTACCCTGAAAATCTGGGGGTCCCAGAGGGACACCTCAATATGTTCCAAATGATGGAGAAAGTAAGCTCAACTGAGTACAAGCAACAGCAATGCGAGAGTTAGGGTAACCTAGCGAGATCTTTTACCCAGTTTTTACGGGGTCAGGCTCAGTCAGAAATCAACAAAAAGGTCCAGTGAATGACTTCATTGAACAGTAATAACTCTCATCAACGCAAACACGCACGCACACATCCAAGAGCTAAAAGAAATAAAGAGTGGAAATAAGATAGAAGGATTGTCGAAGGATTCGTAGTTTGGGCAATACTGCACCTTTTCCTGAAGTCTTTGGTCTGGGAGGCAGCGAAAGAAACGGAACTCAGCAAAGAGACGCTGAGGAGATCGCACGACTATCGGGAGGGGGAAGCTGTCTGTTGGTATGACCAGGAGGCATCCTCTGAACTAGTCCAAAAATGGGGACTATTTGTAGGAAAAATATACCTTGAGAGCAAAACCTCTCCTGGAGAGAACAAAGGGGACAGCAATGGAAAACAACGTCACACCAGCACCTTCTTTGATATCAGAAGATAACAAGGTGTTATCCAAGTATCAGCACCTTCCACCGCTTTGAGGCTGCGGTGTGAGTTTCTGGAGATAGATTTGGCCTGATAAGATTTTATTGCTTCCAGCGCCCAACTTTATGGGAAAACTCTTACTCCCTTCAAGTTGGCTCCTTAAAGGTTGATGACCTTTTGTCCACCGTGGGTTAGCACAATTTGAGGTCTCCTGCGGCTACGTGACTGGGGAGTTTACTGGCCTGACCTGGTTCGTTCAATCGTATGACCGTTATTGCCTACATGCGCATCCAGGTGACCTCTCTGGTGGGTTAGATTAATTTTATATCACAGCTGTAGACCCTATGATCGGGTTTACTAAGGGGGCAACAAGCTTCCCTAGGCAGGGAGTTCCATAGCCCAGGAGCAGCCACTGAGAAGGCCCTCTCCCATGTCCTCACCAGACAGGACTGGGAGGGTGGTGGGATAGAGAAAAAGCTTTCCCCTGAAGATCATAATATAGGGAGTCCCATACTAGTAGAGCCAGCATGGTGTAGTAGTTTGAGCCCTGGACTATGACTCTGGAAATCAGTGTTCAGATCCCCACTTGGCCATGGAAACTCATTGGGTGACCTTGTGCAGGTCATATTCTCTCAGCCTCAAAGGAAAGCAAAGCCAAACCCCCTCTGAACAAATCTTGTCAAGAAAACCCTGTGATAGGTTCACCTTGGGGTCTTCATAAGTCAAAAACAACTTGATGGCACACAGCAACAAGGTTTTTGTTTAAAAGGAGATTGGCAGGTAAATCTTGTCATGCAAGGAGTAAGAAAAGCTGCAAAGCATATGCTGAGATGCTGGCAAAGTCCAGATAAATATCCACACTGTTCCACTATAACAGTTTGCTACCACCTGAATTGCCATGGCTCCATTCTATGGAACTCTGGAATTTCTAATTTGGGAAGGGAGCAGAGTTCTCTGCAGGTGCTTGTACTTCAGTTTAGGGAGTGGCATTTAGAATTCTCAGCTATGGAGCTCTGGTGCTTTACCAAACTACATATCCCAGGGTTGCACAGAATAAGACCAGGATAATTAAAGTGGGATCAAAGTGCTATAATTGTGTAATGTGAAAAGTCTCCAGGTCTTCTTTCCATTGAACCATAACCACTCAAGCTGATTTCTTCAAGTATAATTCAACAAATGCTATGTTCAGCAAAGGACAAGAGGGATCCTCTAACTTCTCCTGAAGTTTACCACATACCTTGCAGCTGTGGGCGGGTCTACATAGGGACTACAAAACGCAGCATCCAAACACGAATCAAAGAACACGAAAGACACTACAGACCGATCCACCCAGAAAAATCAGCAGAATCAGTAGCAGAACATGTCATAAACCAACCTGCACACAGAATGCTTTTTGAAAGCACAGAAATTCTAGACCATTCTGACAACTACTATGTCAGACTACACAGAGAGGCCATTGAAATCCATAAACACCTGGACAATTTCAACAGGGAAGAAGAAACTCAGAAAGCAAACAAGATTTGGCTACCAGTACTGAAGAACACTAAAATCAAGACTCAAAAACATGCCAATGAACGCCGCCCAAACTCTGGAGGTCCCTCTACAAGAAACAATACAATGGATGGCTAATGTAGTTAACGCACTGTTATGCATAGCCCCTGAACACAGCCTCAGAGCCCGGAAAACCCACAACAGCCTATCTTCAAGTATAGATTCTACCACCATCACCCCACAGCAATGACATCATTACAACCCGTTACAAGTCAAGAGCCCATGAACCCACTCACACTATAGAATTATAGTGCTATCATTCCACTTCAACTGCCATCATAAATCCCTTTTCGAGCCACACAGAGGACCCCTGGGCAGGGTGAATGCCAAGGCCCCTCAACCTGCCTCCGTGTTGTTCCAGGGCCCTTTTTAGCTGCACACCTTTAAAAAAAAAGAGAGAGAGAGAGAGAGAGAGTTTGATTCATTCTATTGCTGCCATTCAGTAGAGAAATGTGTCACCTTTGAGTTGGCCAGTGTAGGACTTTACATTGCAGACAGCTAAAGGGGAGAAGAAGGACAAGCATGCCACCTTAAGATAGGGCTACAGGGGGTGGGCAAATTAAGGGCATTGTACCCCAAATAAGACCATTTGCATCAGATCAACTATGGCTAATGGCAACCCTATGAATGAGAGACTCCAAGATACACTGTCATCAACTGTCCTGCCTAAATCTTTCAACTCAGAGCTGTGGCTTCCGTGATCGAATCTATCCACCTATAGTGTCCTCTCCTTCTTTTCCTACTATCTTCCACATTACCAAGCATTATCATCTTTTCCAGTGAGTCATGTCATCTCATGATATTCCAAAGTATGACAGGCTTGGTCTAGTTAACTTTGCTTCTAGTGAGAGTTCAGGCTTGATTCAAGACCCATTCATTTGTCTTTTTAGCTGTCCATGGTACCTGTAAAATTCTTCTGTTGTTGTTTGGTGCCTCCAAGTTGTTTCCAACTTATGGCAACCCCAAGGCCATTTCTGCACAGAAATAGTAGCATCAGATCTTGAGACGCGCTTTTGCACATTGCAGCATGTTAGCATCACATTTTTATCTGTGATTCTGCATGACAGCGTCAAGAAACGGCTGATAGGGCGCCACCATGCATCGAGAAATCTCAGTGTTTGAAAAATGGAAAAAAATCCAACTCAAATCTCCCACAGTAGTTCTGCTTCGTCCTTCCCCTTAATGCGGGCACGTTACATCGAATCACTGCGCGGTACGGGGTGGGCCGTGGGCATGCCCAGCTCGTTCATTCGTCACTTCCGTCCCCATCTCTCCCCACCCGTCAAGGGACAGGCCGCTGCTGTTTTCACTCCATGCGGTAAACGGAAAACATTGAACTGTCGAACTGTTGAAATCTCTAAGGCAGGTTGGCTGAAGTATTCTTATTTTGTTTTCCAGAAAAAGTTGTGACTGTAAATGTCGTCATCGTCCAGAAACAAATAAAAAGGAAAAAACACCCAATCAGGGGCAGCCGGGCGGACTGATGGAGGGCCACGGGAGTGGGCAGGGATGAGGTACCACGGACGGACCAGCCGCGCTCCTGATCAGTGAAGCATGGTGAAGCACGGTGTAAAACTCACCCTTTTAGGACAGGACAAACCGCGGCAACCCACTTCTGGCATCTTGTGTGAAAATGGCCCAAGACAAACCTATCACGGGGTTTTCTGGGACTGAGGGTGTGTGATGTGCCCGAGCTCACCCATTGGGTTTCCACGGCCAAGTCTCCGGTCTCCAGAGTCATAATCCATAGCTCGAAGCACTATACCATGCTGGCTCTTGAAAATTCTTTTGTAGCACACATAGCACACCATATTTCAAAAGAGTTGATTTTCTTCCACCCAGCTTTCCTCACTAAAAATTCTGCCCCCAACCCTTGATTTTTTTCTTGTAGGCCCCAAATTTCTAGCATTCCAAAGAAAGAGACATTGAAAATCATTCATACCTAAAACTTTTCTATTTGCTGGGTTCACACTCACTTGGCCACATCGGTTTGGATGCCTAAACTGTGTTTCCAAATGCTAGGTTTTAAATTACCTCAATTCTAGAAATTCAGGGAATGGAAAAAAACAAAACCCCATTTGTGGAATCGTGGGCAGAATTCTTAGTAGGGGCAATGTCTTCATTACTACCCTGTCCCCACCCCACGGTTACACCTCTGGGGCCACTACAGCCCAATTTTTTAAACTGAACTCACTAGGGCTTACCTGACCGTGAAGATGCAATAGATTGCACTATCAGGGTGAGGGAATTTGCTTTGCACTTTGTGTCCAATTTCTTACAATAAATTAGTGTTATGAGCTTGCTCTGGATTGCAGAATCCCAGGTCATTTCTGCACTAGACTGTTATAGTGCTATTATTCCACTTCCAACATCCTACGGAATCCTGGGGTTTGCAGTTTAGGGAAGGGCCTTTGAGAATTCCTCAGGATTTCATAGGATGCTGAAAGTGGAATAACAGCACTATAACAGTCTAGCGTGGAAATGGTCTCTGTGCCATTTCTGGTAAGCCCTTGGCCAGACTTGATTTGGAGTTTTAAAGGTCATCAGTCTAGTTGGGAGAAAAAAATCGTCTTTTCTCCTCCTCCACACCTGCCCACCAGTTCTCATCACCAGGCTGCTAAACCACTGAGAATTCAGAGGCAGGGGAGGTGGAGTTTGGGCTAAATAGCAGAGGAAGATCACTTATTTATAAGAAAAAAAACGGCAAGAGGAAAAAGAGAGAAGTGTGTGCAGAGGAGATAACTGGAAAGCTATCTGCTCTCAGCAATCATTAGGATCAGGAGATTTTCAGGAAAAGGGAGGAACCAAGTGCAGCGGAGAAAGAGCTAGTCGAGGTGAGATGCTTCAGCTTGCCGAACTTTTAATATTTTTTATCATCTTCCTCTTCACGGTGCAGTTTCTGAAGCAGCAACATGGCCGGAGCAGGTTTCCTCCAGGACCAACTCCTCTTCCAGTTATCGGCAATCTTTGGCAGCTGGACTTTTCACTCAAGCGAGAGACTTTGGTTAAGGTAATTACCGGCCGTGGCACTGCAGAAGGAGGCTTTAACAATTAATTCAGTAGCATTGGTCATTAAAATGGGGAAATGAATTAATATGTTGCATTATTCATCTGTTAATGAAATCATGAAGTTTTTCAAAGAAGCTGTGGGTTTTACAGAGAACGGCATGGCTGGTTGTCACCAGCTGCGTTCTTGGCTCCTTTTAAAAAAAAAAAAAGGCTGTGTTTTTGTAGATTTTATGTCACCCTGCTCAGCCTGGGTTACAAATCCTACATTCTGATGGATAGATGGGGATGATGGGATACACAGTGCAATGCATAGGGAGAGTGCTGGGTTGGGGAAGGCTGTCCTAAACTGCGAGATCTAATAAAAGTCGTATTTCTAATGTTAGTTTTGGCTAGAGCAGAACCACTGAATCAGTGGGATTTACCTATGTGTTGAGTTGGCATACCACCACTGGTTGAAAGGATCAACTCCCATTGAGAATTAACCGACAGGATTCCAGCCAACCTGTTTAATTTTTACCATTGATTTACATATCTCTTTTGACTGCCCCCCTCAGCCACCTACCATGCTGTTTTCTCACCCATCAAACACTGTGGAGTGTTAGTCTGGACTGGAAAAGGTAAATAAGGAACGATATGATATGTTCATATGTTCAAGGAATGATATATGATATGTTCATTCTGGGCCTAGTAAGCATGCCCTATGAGGAATGGCTCAGGGAGCTGCATATGCTTAGCCTGGAGAAGAGAAGGTTAAGAGGTGACATGATAGCCATGGTTAAATATTTGAAGAGATGTCATATGGAAGATGGAGCAAGCTTATTTGCTGCTGCTCCAGAGACTAGGGCCATTTCTGCACAGGGCGAAGGAATCGCCCTGTGACGCTACTCACCGGACTTTTGGGGTCCCCAGTCCAGTCCACGCTGCTCCGGAGCAGTGCGTGTCCGCCACTCCACACTGCTCCGGGGACGAAAATGGCGGCTTCCGGTTGGTCGAGGCTCTCGACCAACCGCTGAAGCTCGCCAGCCTAAAGCCCGCCCCTGGCAGATCGCAGGCTCGCACCAATGTGAGCCTGAGAATCTGCATAAGGGAGCAGGCTCGCACTGGCGCGCTCCGTGCTTTTGAAAAACCTCTAGAAACAGGTTTTTCAGAAGCACGCTGGACGACCACTTGGGGTCGTTCCGGAGAGGGCTGGGGTGCGGATCTACGTTAAGTAGGTCCGACCCAGTCCGCTCCCAGGTGCAGACATCCTCCCTGGAGGACGCTCTGCACCGTTTTAAAAACCCCGTGTGGAAATGGCCTAAGACACAGTGCAGTGGCTTCAAACTACAAGAGTAAGACTAAGTCATTTATCAGGCAAAAAAACGCCATTCCTGTGGATAATAAGCTTAAGCAGAAGCTGGAGTTTTCCCAGGGGACACAATTGTGAGAAGCCCACCAGGACACTGGTTGACAGATATCCATCCCCTGTGCACCTGAACTCCTTCTCTTGCCTCGTAGCACCACAATAGACAGCTATTATAACACACATTACATCTTTGTCATCCAAACACTGCGAACTTTAGTGGGTTGACAGTCCATTGTCTGTGCTGCAACTCCCATTGTTCCACACCTGGAACTGCACATATTCTCCACTGCCGCAGGCTATTTTCTGGGTTCAAATACCCCTGATTTCAGGATGCCCAGTGCAGTCTTTCAAAAATCGATCCATCACTCTGACTGTCTGGCTCCTGAATGAGAACTGACCTTAGGTCCTACCTAAGTAAGCCAAGCCACATTTCAGCTTCTTCATACTCTTCTAGACTGGTACTTATAAACCCCCCAAAGACCCTCGGCATCTCTATCCGTAATTTTTTTTCCTCCCTTTCTCCTTCAGTTAGCTCTTGTCTGAATGTTTGACTGTTTGAGTTTTGTGTGCATGCATGAGTGAATTCCCCCAATAAAAATGCATTTTTAGCTTACTTTTGAATCTCTGGCTGGTTCTTTTCCACCTTGAGCCTGTAAACATTAGTAGAAAAATTCTCATTAAGTTACCCCCGTCTTGCAAACCTCCTCTTTGAACTAATTCATTCCCCACTTTTGCAAGGATGTATCTGGCATTGCAGGGTGGCTCTTGTGGCACCTACACTTTGGAGTAACAGTTGGACTGGATAGCCCTTGTGGTCTCTTCCAGCTCTATGATTCTATGATTCATTATTCTTTAATTTTTTTTAATTTGAGCGAATATCTTTGCTGTGCTCAGTATTTTAACAGTAGTTCAATTATGCAGCAGGACTTTCCCTGGGATAATTCCTTATCTTCCCTACCCTGTACACACAGAGAGAGACACATATGGGCCATAGTTTTAAATATCTTTTCAAAAAAATGTATCAGTTTCTGTGAAGGAAAAAAAAACCCAAGAAATTGATGACCATTTTGATTCCCCAACGCATCTCAATGAGAAATGAAAAAAATGTCAGTTTCTGAATTCTGTTCACGATTTGGGTCGGAATCTGGTTGGATGAAACTCTCAATCAGACTCATTTAAATTAAGTCTAATCAGAACCACAGGATCGGAAGATATTGAGGTTTCATACTGAACAATGTTAAGCACGTTCCGAACATTTATAAATAATTACTCTGAATAAAACTATGTGTTGATGTAAAAAAAAAATAATAATAAGGTCCCAAACCAATTTGTAGGTGGAGGGATGTGTGCACAGTTCCCATGTTCACTTCTGAGGCTAAGGACATTTCTGCACTAGCCTGTTATAGCGCTATGATTCCGCTTTCAACATCCTATGGAATCCTGGGGTTTGCAGTTTAGGGAGGGGCCTTTGAGAATTCCTCAGGATTCCATAGGATGTTGAAAGTGGAATCATAGTGCTATAACAGGCTAGTGCGGAAATGGCCCTCATCTGAACCAAGGAATTCCTTGCATGTAGAAATACTTAATTCTTGGAACTAGTAGTAAGCCTAGAATTCCGCATTAAAAAGTCATAAATGTCTTTTCAACATTTTTTTTTCAAATATGGCTTTAACCAATCATTTCCCCCCCCAATCAGTGCTTTTTCACCCTTCTAGTTAACAAACATCTACGGAAACATCTACACACTATGGTTGGGAACAACACCTCTGGTCGTGCTGAATGGGTACAAGGCAGTGAAAGAAGGCCTAGTCACTTACTCGGAAGAGCTCTCTTTGAGAGCCCTCACCCCTCTCTTTCTGGATCTGATGGGAGAAAAAGGTAGATACCAGACTTACTCTTATCTTAGGCCATTTCCTCATGGCATCACGGTCCCACTAGGCAGACAGGATGGCAGCAGTCCGCAGGTTGTGCTTTCATATGACATCTTCGCGGTCACGCTGCCATCTTGACCCATGCATCGCCATTCTGGGATATTCACTTAACAAATTAAATCCATTAAGCACCCATGATCGCATGATGCTCCCGTACTTACCTGCCAAGCAGAAGGGCAGGAAGTGTGATGGTGGCACTTCCTTACCCAGTGCGGCATGGGAAAAAGACCAGCTGCATTGCAGAAGGCAGATGTGTGTCGCTCATGCTCCCTTCTGCAGGGAGCCCATCCAGGTGTGGAAGGAAGTGTTCCTGTCACGCTCCCTTCCTAGCAATGGCGCAGCCGGGATTGCAACACAATGTGCCTTCGAGTCTTTAAAGCACTATTTGTCAGAGTGGTGTGGCAAAAACTGAAGAGTGACCCTGTCAGAAATACTAACTTGTAATTCAAATATTTACAAACAGTACTGTCCTGTTGAAATGCAACAACAATCCCATACCTTCCAATATTTCTTAGATGAAAACCCGGATCTTTTCCGCACTAGACGGTGATAGCGCTATGATTCCACTTTCAACGTCCTATGGAATCCTGGGGTTTGCAGTTTTGGGAGGGGCCGCTTGGCCCCTCCCAAAACTGCAAACCCCAAGATTCCATAGGACGTTGAAAGTGGAATCATAGCGCTATAACTGTCTAGTGCGGAGATGGCTTCAGACACGTGTGGCCAAGCAACCTGAGAGTGTGATCAAGATGGTAAAAGTTATTAAGGAGGAAGAACAAGCAAGCTAGGAGAAGCTGCAGCAGTTTGTTTTTCTCTGAGATCACTGGGTGGGGCAAAGTTCCACCCCCTCTTCTTCTCTCACCACTACTGAGTTAACTGAATGCAAACTACTTCTGCAGTTTGGCCTCAGTTTGCAGCAACTGAAGTAAACTGAACTAAGACCCTTTTTCCACAGCATTTGCCATGCAAAAGGGCCCCTCAAGTGTCATGCGACTGCAAGGAGTGGTCCACATGACGCACTCGCAACCGCGCGACACTCCAGGCTCTGGCAGGCGCCGATCACGCACTTTTTCATTTTCAGCTGTGAGTCGAAAATGGTGCATGATCGTGCATCGCTCTGAGGCCCCACACGCACTTGCCGTGCATGCGGAGCTCCAGAGCCTCAGGCCCTTTCCGCAGCTTACCTTCTCATGCTGCTGGAGTGTGGGTCTTGCGTGAAAGGCCTGGGCAGGCAACTTTCGCAAGCCTCCTGCTTCCCTGCTGCTTGGGCTCCGCAGCTCCTTCCCGCTCGCGCGAGAGCCCCACCCGCACCCCGCCCCTTCCTTCCGCAGTGCAGCCTGGGAGTTGGAGGCTGCACTGAGGAGAGGACGTGCGACAGGCCCGGCTCCAGAGGCGCCGCACTGCAGGTGAGTGCAGCCCAGGCACGTGAGCCTTGCGCAAATAAGAAAATGCGTATTTGCTGTGCTTGCGGGCCTTGAGCATGGCAGAAATGGGAGTGCGTCACGCAGACCACTCCTGACATTTACACGACACTCAAGAGGCCCTTTTGCTTGTATGCTGGCATGCGAAAAGGGCCTCTGTGCTCACACTTCCTGCCCCAGTGCAGCCCGGGAAACTCCCAGGCTGCACTGCGGAAGGAAGAGGAGCGGCTCTCACATGAGCAGGCGGCAGCTGAGGAGCTGAAGGAGCCGGGATGCGAGAGCCTCTCACTAGAGGCTGCTCGAGCAATCCCCGCACCCTGGCTCTGCGAAAAGGTGAGTTGCGGAAAGGGCCTGAAAGGGGAAAGTGAAAGGAGGAGAGAAAAGCTGGGACATTTTTTGAGCAGCTGAAAAAGTGTGATGACAGAGGATCAATCTGGACTGTCCCTGTCAAATCAGGACAGCTGGAGAATACGCGCTCCCTATAAGCGGGTGGGCAACCATGGCAGGGGTGGGGGGCCACACCCACTCTAAAACAGATTTTTGCCCCTAAATGTCCTTTACAGGCTGGGACACCAACATGTTTTAGGCCCCCAGGCCATTTAGGCCAAGGAGAGGCCCTTCTTAATTACAGGAAATGACCAGAAGTCACTTCCTGTCCACTTCCTGCTTTTAAAACAAGGAGTATTGTGAGCGGGGCTAAAATGGTCTCAGGGGAGATGTGGTGAAAATGCCCACACATTCCTGCAGGCCTTGCTTTGCACCCCTGTTAGGCTTGAAATTTGGTTCTCTGTAATTTGCCATATAATTGATGTGTGTTAACAATTAACTATGATATTAATTGGCATTTAGACACTCAGAGCTCTTCAAACGACCTTGCTTTAGAATTCTTTAGTGCATGTCAGTGATTGGTATGTACAAGCAAAGGACGCTGCTATCGTCAAAGATGTCTTTGAGGATGACCCAGGATGTTGCCTGGAACACACAGGCTTAGGAATGTTAAAGGTCAGATAGAATGTAACACGTGTACGAGCCGTGACTCTGCCAGTCGCATAGGGACGTAGGGACGTGGAGGCGATGGGGACGGATCGCCCCAGGCAGTAATGTTTTTGGGGCGTCCTGGCCTGTAGCCATGCCGTCGTGAGCCCCGGCCACGCCCCCGCATGCCCCGGCCACACCTCCATGCACCACGGCCGCACCTCCCATGCACAGTGGCCACACCTCCTGCGCCACGGCCTCACCTCCCCCTGTCCCCCCTCCACACACTTGAAGCTCTGCCAGTGGACTCTGCTGATGCTGATGCATGAATCTCTTCTTTTCTGTAAGCGTTCTTTCATATAAACATAAAAATGGTATAAGAAGGGAAGCCTGAAAGAAAAATCATCCTTCCTTCCTTTCTCAGAAGGATCCTTTGGCCAAAGTTAGTTGTGTGTGTCTTTCTTTCTTTCCTTCTCTTTTCTACCTTCCTACCTTATGTTCGGGGGTTCAAGTCAGCCCCGTGTCCACCTGGTTTGTTTATCCACCCTAACACCCCCTCCATTAGCAAAACCTCCGAGAAGTGTTCCAAAATGCAGTTGGCTTGGTAGATCTATGTTTGTTTTTTAGCTCTAGTAGTATTCATCTCTGCTAGTAGTAGATCTTTTGTAAGGCTAATGAGCCTTTGTTTCTGTAGTTCAGAGAGTATTTCCTTATTTCCTTATTATCATGTATTTGATCGTAACAGAATGTTTTTATCTCATCATTGCTTTTGCCTTGTTTTTTTAAATTACTTTCCCGTGGCACATTTGGCAAACTTGAAAATATAAAGAAAAGGACAATAAAATAAACATTAAAAAAATCTTAGTGGTGCATGTCATCATTAGAAGAACTGTTACCAATGTTATTTCAAAATGATTAAAATGATTTAAATAAAGGAGAAGAAGAAGAGAATGAAAGAGAAGAAAAATTAATTTAAAGGATGAATAGATAAGAACAGGGGGTAGGAACTTTATTTTATAATAACTCCGGCAATAAGATGTATAAATGAACTATGAAAAGAAGTGTTCTTTTCGTTCCAGCAGCTTAATAATGGTGCCCCTTGTTGCAGAAATCTGTTCTACTGCTCCAATTGTTCTCTTATATGTTAATTATTGAGGCCATTTCTGCCATACACTGTTATAGTGCTATCATTCCACTTTCAATCTGCTGTGGAATTCTGGAGTTTGTAGTTTACTGAGGCCAAAGAGCTCTCTGGCTGAGAATTCTAAAGGCCTCTCCCTAAACTGCAATTCCCAGGGTTCCGTAGGAGATTGAAAGTGGAATAATAGCACTCTAACAGTCTAGTGTGGAAATGGCCAAAGTCTCTAACCCATCTTCTTTCCTCATATTGACTTTTCCAGTAGTGAGTAGAACTTTAACTGCTTGCAAATCCATTGCTTGAATATTGTACTTCAGGTTATTTAGGAGAAAATATCTTAGGGTTATTTATTAGGTTACACCGAGAACACTCCTGACCTGAATCATACTCTGTCATACCCAGCAATGCATCCCAAAATCTCAAACACACCCTTTTTTCTTAACAGAACCTAAACCGAAAGTTCAGGGGAGAAGTCTGGGAGACGTAAACTATGATATTTGCAATTTGTGGCTGGTTTTGAATTATACTGGCCAATCTTCAGCACACACAATCTTCAGCACACACAGCCCCCCCAAAAAAGTCACCTGAAAATTGGTGGGAATTTATTTAAGGATTTGAAGACTTTGGGGTTACCATGGTGGTCTCAGAGTCTATAGAAGTAGGGCTCAAGAGCCTGATGGGGCTCACAGGCTGGATCTTCCCTACTTCTGTGATATGTTATTCCTAGTCCTGCAACGGACCTCTCAAACTTCAGACCATGCTGCACATATTGCAAAATGCTGTTGTCAGTGGCAATAAGAATGTCAGGATCAACCTGGAAACAAGGATTTTCTTGGTGCCGCAGGTGTTTTCCTTACAAGTGGCCATACTTGGAAGCAGCAGAAACGCTTCATCACAACAGTCCTAAGACACCTGGGGATGAAGGAGTTGGAGAATCAAATACAAGAAGAGGCCCACAGTCTTCTGAAGGTGTTTGCAAGCAGACAAGGTGAAAACACATAACTGGGCAACTCTGGTTCATTATGGCCAGTTTTCCGTATCAGCTACTTAGTTAAACATACTTAACTAACGAACCTCTCCTGGCCCAGCGCCCTCAAACCTGATGGCAACATCGTTCACTCCTGCTCTGATTTCTGGCAGAATGGGCCTTCTCCCTCCCATACAGCCGATGCCCAGCAAAGTAGGTTGGTAGGACGGTAGCAACAGAGTCAGCCCTCCATGTCTGCGGGTTTGACTTTCACAGGCCATTTCCTCACTAGACTGCAGGACACCAACGTCACTTCTCCATCTCTATTTCCACACTAGACTGTTGTAGTGCTATTATCCCACTTTCAATGTCCTATGGACTCCTGGGGTTTGCACTTTAGGGAGCGGCCTTGAGGCCGCTCCCTAAAGTGCAAACCCCAGGAGTCCATAGGACGTTGAAAGTGGGATAGTAGCACTATAACAGTCTAGTGCGGAAGTGGCCCCAGATTTGATTATTAGCTAATTTCCCTAACGCCTCTCCCCACCCCGCTGCTTCTTTTCCTGGGGAACCTTCCTTCTCAGCAGCTCCAATCAGGCTGCACAGCCCTTTAAAACCCACCTCTAGTCCTTTTCCTCCCCCACCGGCTGCTGCCTGGCCAGTCAAGGATTCTTCATATACCGATTTCTCAGCATCACGATCCCTCTCCTGATGCTCCCCACACCCAAGGAAAGAGGTGGGCAAGAGAGAGGAAGTATAGGGCCACCATCCAGACCCATCTCTTTCCCCCTCCTTTCCCTGGCCTGGTTTGGACCCTGGGTACCTGTTCTCCCGGTCACATAGGGATAGGGGGGCGGGGGGCGATCCACCCTGGGCGGCAATGTTTTGAGGGCATCCCAGCCCATAGCCATGCCCCCGCGCACCCTGGCCACGCCTCCACGCCCTGCAGCCACGCACCTCACACATTGGCCACGCCCCTCGTGCCGTAGCCCCTCCCTCTCCCACCCACCCCACGCACTCCAAGCTTCGCCACTGTGTTCTCCCTTCCGTGCCTTGTCCCACTTCCCACAGACACACGCATAGACATTTTGATATTTGTAATTTTTCCACGTTTGTAGGGGTCCCGTGTCCCTAAGCCTAGGGAATGTGGAGGGCTGACTGTAGTCTCACAATTGTGACTGAGTTGCAATCAGACTTAGTGGAATATAGAATAGTTCCTGATAAGTTCATGGCATCTTCCATATTTGCAATCACTACTTAGCCAGAATTGTGATACTACTGCCCCGAACTTAACTTTCCCCCTACTTGCCATACTGCCAAGGGGTCATGATTAATACATTCTGTATTCACAGGAACAGCCTTTGAACCCAGGACCCACATAGTCCGTGCTGTGGGTAACATCATATGCTCTTTTTTGTTTGGTCATCGCTTTGCCTATGACGACGAGGCTTTCAACAGATTGATAAAAGCGGGCTTCCTGCTTGTTTACACACCGTTTACTTTCTGGGGAAGGGTAAGCTTCCTTAATATTTACTTCTTATCATTTTGACCATTGTTACCTCATTTTTGGTTTCCCTAAGTTGTAGTCGTAGCAATCTATAAGAAGCCATACTGGATCAGACCAAAGGCATACCTAGAATCACTGTATCTCCCTGAGTGCATCAGAACACGTCTGATTTTGGAAGCTGGGAAAGAATCATGCCTGAGACCTGGGGAACCCTTGTCAGCCAAGGTTGACAGTGGACCAGTCGTGTGACTGAGGCCATTTCCACACTATAGCGCTATTATTCTACTTCAAGATCCTATGGAATCCTGGAGTTTGCAGTTTAGGGAGGGGCCAGCGAGCCCCTCGCTAAACTGCAAACCCCAGGACTCCGTAGGATGTTGAAAGTGGAATAATAGCGCTAGAACAGTCTAGTGCGGAAATGGTCTTAGTTGCTAGCATCTTGCTCATGGTATACAAAGCCAAATATCCACCTTACACCTGTGTATGCCTATTTTTGGTCACTGTGGAAGTTGCTAATCCCTCTCCTCCCTCTGCAGTGACAAACCACTGCCCCCTGACCAACTGTAGACCTGGTGAACCCCCACCAGGACCGTTCCAGGCCTGGTGAAGAGGGAGGGATCATGGAAACATGTGGCTATGTCCCTGTAGCCAGACACAAAATAGTTACATAAGCTGCTGAGACCTCCAGAAGACCCCAGTGGAATTTAGTGGATCATATAATCACTTCATGTCTGGCTACGGGGGACATAGCCTGTTATGCCTTGGATTACTTGCACTGCACAACCTCTACTCCAAATTAATCAGCAGTTTATTTGTAGCAAAGCAAGCAACAGAGCAAACTTCATCCAAAGTTGCTGAGACTACAACATTCATGGTGGTTGCAGGTTTTATACATTTCAGATACAAATGTAGGCATGCAGAGCTGTGATTGGAGAGGATAATAAATCTATCATCATCCCACAATTCTAGCCATTTCCCAGACTCACAGTAATTTACTTATCTTTCATCCTTGAGGCTCAAGCACAGTTCTTGCCTCCTTATCTCTGAATACTTCCAGTTCTTACAACATCTTTTGGTGCTTTCATTTTTCCCCTCTAATCTTCTCCCTCCTCCAGCAGATATATATAGCAGTGAGCAATAAAAGCAATTAACCATTTGATGCATTGCAAGACACAACAGCTTCAACCAGATACATAGTAGAAATCAGCAACTGGCATCTGATACTTCGTAGTGCTCTAGTTAGTCCTAGCAATGCCTAAGCTGGCTACCCAATCTATTCTAATACACATCCAACAGATACCTTATGGCAGGAGCCACACGTCCTGATATCTCCAGACACTTCTGTGACCAGCTCCAGGATCGAATGGTTGTGGGAGAGGGGGCTTTACCAACTCTGCGATAGACCTGGGGAATGGGCAGTCAGTATAAGACAACTTCCTATCTTCCTTGCTTGGTAGAATGCAAGGCTATAAGGAAGGAAGACCATAGTACAAGTGGATTGAAGGTAACTGTCATATGGAGGATGGAGCAAGCCTGTTTTCTACTGCTCCAAAGACTAGGACATGGAGCAAGAGATTCAAATTTCAGGAAAAGAGATTCCATTGACACATTAGGAAGAACTACCTAATGGTAAGAGCAGTTCGACAGAGTGTGATGGAGTGTCCTTCTTTGGAGGTTTTTAAATAGAATCTGGATGGCCATCTGTCAGGAATGCTTTGATGATGTGTTCCTCCATGGCAGAATGGGTTTAGACTGGATGGCCCTTGTGGTCTCTTCCAGCTCTGTGATTCTATGAAACAAGCCAGAGTTTGCAAGATCTGAATAGGGTAGCTGATGACTGAGCTCTTGTAGGTTGAGTGACAATAAATCAAAGTCAACCTGACAACAATCAATAACAATTCATCATGTCTCCACTTTCTCATCTTTCTAGAGAAGCATATGCCCAAATGATCTCATACAAGTTGAGCCTCGCTCATCTGGAAATCTGAAATCTGAAAGCCAAAAAAAAAAAATTGCTGCTGCCTGCTTTCTTCTGCCTTTAAGGCACTCCTGCTTGCTTGCTTGTTGAGGTTTTCTCACAGAGCTTCAGGATTACTCAGAATTAACTTGAGGACCCTCTCCCCTTTTTTTCCATTTTGTTTTCTTATCCCCAGGTGTATGATGCTCTCCCAGGGGTTATGAAACATCTGAAAGGACTTTATCGGGAGGCCCTAGAACACAATGACTTCATGCACAATCTAGTGAAGGAAAAGGTTCAACGCCACAGGGAAAGATGGAAGAAAGGCGATGAACCTCATGATTTCATAGACTTCTACCTGGAGCAAATGGCGAAGGTAAGATCAGGGCTCTCCCATCTAACTTCCTTGGCTTTGTTTACTAGGATGGGGTGGAGAAAACATAGGCTACAGGTGGCTCCCAGGGCCGTTTTTATGGTACCCAGGCTCCCTAGGGGTTAATTATAATCTTTTGCACCAAAAAAAAAGCCCAAAATGCAAAATAGGGGGTATGGGAGGATTTTTTTTTATGTGTTTTTGTCCCCCAGCCAATTTAGACCCAGGGAAAACTTCTTTTCTTTTTTTTTTGGAAACAGGAATTGATGTAACTTCTACTCACTTCCTGTTGTTAAAAAAGGACTCTCTTGGGCCTAGATGGCCCAGGGGACTAAAAATGTGTCAAAAATGCCCGATCCCCCAGTGGGTGTTTGGGGGCAATTTTTTTTTATTTGTCTGTATGTCTGTGTGTGCTTATGTATGTGAGGGGGCATTGCAGGGTGCTGCCCTCCAAGGTCTCCTGGGGAATTAAGGTGGTTTTCTAGCTTCCCACAGTTGTCTACAGCTGCATTGTGACTTAGCTTATACCACAACAATTCCATAGTCTTTATAATGTCATAAGTCATTTCTGTCACTAGAGTTCTGTGAAGGACTACATAAAGAGCATTATTCCTTTGTCACATAGATTGGAGTTTCCAAATTTTGTTCTTGTAAGTATAGATCCTCACAGTATTCTCAAAGGTCCCCCAACATTCCAGAGCAACTGGAAAGCCATGAGTTACTTCTTCTTCTTGTTGTTTTATTACTCGTAAGGGGGGAAAAGGCTTAAGATTGATTAGAATGGCATCAAATGCAGAAAAGCCTACTCATAACATTTCTTAAAAAGGATTTTAAAATCCCATGCAAAAGTATTTTTACCAGTTACTAGAAATGAGTACACATTGCACCAAAACCATAGGCAATGTTGTTCCAGTTAATTACATAATTTTTTGAAATTTGGCTTCATTGTGCCTCTATTATCACAGGTCCTCAAAACTGTGTTGCTTATGACTTGCTGCAGCTACATTCTGAGTTCAGGGCAAAGGCTGATATCAGGAGCCATGATTTAACATGCTGCCTGAAGCTGTACAGGGTCTGGGTTGGCTGGGTTTCTTTGGGGACTGAAAAGGCCTACCACTGAAAAGGCCTGGTCCTAGTGGACATTTTAATCTTAAAGTCCTAGTTCAATTCAATTTTATTATTAGGCTACCAAACGTAGGTTATAGCCAAAAATGAAAACAATAATGAGCAATCAAACAATACGTTAAAAAGTGAGAACAAAACAATTCTTAAAAATTATATCATAATATCAAAAATACAATATGCAAATACAATTGCTGAAATCCTAGGTCAGCTACTTATTTAAGTATACCTAACTACGGCCATTTCCGCACTAGACTGGTATAGCACTGTGATTCCACTTTCAACCTCCTATGGAATCCTAGGGTTTGCAGTTTAGGGAGGGGCCTTAAGGGGCCTTAACCCCAGGATTCCATAGGAGGTTGAAAGTGGAATCATAGCGCTATACCAGTCTAGTGCGGAAATGGCCTATACCTAACTCCTGGCCCAACACCCGCCCCTTCAATCCTGTTTTCCTGGCCATCAGCTGCTGCTAAAAATTGAGGTCTGTTCTCCTGTCAATCAGACACAGCAGACTGATCCTTCCACCCTTTCCGACCAGCCATGTCTGGTGTGAGGAGGAACTGCAACGGGGATCCAGCTTTCGATTGTTGCACTGGACATCACTGGTGGAAAGAGGCGGAAACGTCAGTCTGCTTTGCCCAAAACAACAGGACAGTGTATCTCTATCATGGCTGATACCCAGTCAAGCAGAACTGGAGGACTTTTACAATCACGTCAGTAGTGTCACCTTGAATACACAGGAACCGTGAATATGAATAATTTACCAGTGCATAACTCTTAAGTCAGTGGTTCTTAATCTTGGGTCTGTGGATTAAAAATGCAGTGACATTTACCCCAGTTGAAAATACATTTGATGAGCATGTCATGGGACACCTGAGGAATGACTGGGCAAAGTATGACTCATTCCCTAGGGGACGTGGAGTAAAAGACTGAGTCACGATAGTGAAATCATGACAAGGGGTTGCATCAGCCAAAGGCCCTGAGTGATGACATGGAAGCAGGTGTGCATATAAGAGGCAGGAGTGCTTACTCTGTCTCTGCATCCCAATCTCTGCATCCCGTCACTCTGCTCCTGCCTGTGGATCTGCGTATCCTGTATATAGGTATATATACTGCAACTGTGAAGATTAAAGCCTCCAGGTATTTTGGATGACAAATTCTGCGTCCGTGAGTTTACTAAGCCGTGGGTAGAGGGGTCAGAGCTGATGCTGTAGTTGTACTCTGCTGCACACGCTTGTTGCTGTTTTGGAAAACTCTGCTATGTTATGCTTGCCTCTGGGACACTTTTTGTCCAGACAGCAGCGGTTCCAGGGAGGATTTTGTGCTGGTGCTGTAAATCAATCTCCCGTCAGGGTCCATGGACCCATGGAGGTCTGTGGAGCTCTCAGGGGAGTCCACAAAGCCTTACTGCTGGACACTAACAGCAGCAGCAACAAGGATGTCGTCGTGGGGGGCCCGCAGGTACCAAAATTGCTCCCTCATTTGCAAATGAGAGAACAGTTTGGGTGTGCTCACATGCTTACTGCCACGTCCCTTTTGTCAGGGATGCAATAACAAGAGGTGTGGGCAACAAGGGACACAGCTGCAGGCATGTATGCAATAACATATTCCAGCCATTAATTACAAATATATTTCCTAACTCCACCTTTCTTATAAGAAACAACTGCTCTTACTCTCATGGACAGTTCTGAGTTGTGCAGTTTTTGTTGCAAGTCTAGATGCATTAGACAAGACCAGCTTAACTGGTTTATACAGCAAGTACATAATTTTATTCCTATCCTCAAAGTTAGCTGCAGGTGTTCAACTTCTTATCAAGTATTTATCTCTTGGACTAATCCTTAAATAAGTATGAATACTTTTTTGTCATGTTGCATGAAAACTATACTGTTTTCTAGTGTATCTTAATGTGTTCTCATTTTAGACCAAAAATGACCCAACATCCACATTCAGTGAAGATAACTTGGTTCAAACGGCAGTTGACCTTTTGCTTGGAGGGATGGATACCATGGCTACCACCCTATGCTGGGGATTCTGCTACCTGCTAAACTGTCCAGATGTTCAAGGTGGGTAAATGCACAGGCAGAATGTACTAATAATGTTTTGCTTAATGTGTTCATTAAGCAAAAACAGTCCACCCTGGCCTGACACAGATGTGGGCCTAAAACTTATTGTTGTTTCCAGCTGGAGTCATTGATTCAGCTAGATTTATCTATATTCAACTCACCATTCAACAGTAGATTCAGTGTGTCTGCTCTAGTTGGAACTAATCTCTATGACTAGAGGAAGGCATCAAAATGGTAAAAGGCCTGGAAACCATGCCTTTGAGCAGTGGCTTAGGCAGTTGGGTATGTTTAGCCTGGAGAAGAGGAGGTTATGAAAACAATGTTTAAATATTTGAAGGGATGTCATATAGAAGATGGAGCGGGCTTCTTTTCTGCTGCTCCAGAGACTAGGGCCAGTTCCGCACTAGCCTGTTATAGCGCTATGATTCCACTTGCAACATCCTATGGAATCCTGGGGTTTGCAGTTTCGGGAGGGGCCGGCCGGCCCCTCCTGAAACTGTAAACCCCAGGATTCCATAGGATGTTGCAAGTAGAATCATAGTGCTATAACAGGCTAGTGCGGAAATGGCATAGGAGACAGAGCAATGGATTCAAACTACAGGAAAAGAGATTCCCCCTAAACTTCTTGATGGTAAGAATAGTTTGACAATGGGATACACTGCCTGGGAGTGTGGTGGAGTCTCCTCCTTTAAAGGTTTTTAAACAAAGGGTGGATGGCCATCTGTCGGGAATGCTTTGAAGGTGTCATCCTGCATGACAGGAGGTTGGACTGGATGGACTTTGAGATCTCTTCCAACCCTAAGATTTTATGATTCGACAACTGGATCCCAGCCACAGCCACATGGAAGACTGCAGCCCAAGAACAGCAATAAGGCATGTGTGTTCACCATTGTTTTCCCTTATGAACAGAACTACCCAATATGACCTGAACATGGGCTGCATCTGATGACACATATCTGATTAATATATCCACCCTCAATCACCTACCTTGGAAACTTTACTTTTTTAGACTGCAGCTCCTAGAAGCCAGCAGCCAGCCTCACCACTTGCCAAGATGGCTAGGCAATTCTGGGTGCTGCGGCCAATGCCTCTTCCCACCCCCAAGTAATCTTGATAATAAAATATCACCCCTGTTCAAATACAACCTACTTATGGATAGAGAGGTCCAAACAACTTCAGCTACAACCATGAGTTTGTGTTTTCTGAATACATCAGTTCACAAAACCGCTGGCACAGAAGCTCCTTTTTACAAAGTCTTCTTATGCGCACCCAGGCCTCCTTTCCCCTTTGTCTTCTGTCTATCTGGAAGGTTTTTTGATAGCAACATTGGCTATGGGAGGATGGTGAAGGAGGGTTAGAGAAACACAGACTTTCCACGTTGGGTTGCAGCAGCATGTCTGCAACAAACAGTGCAATAAAGCTTGAGCTGGGAAAGAATGGGATTCTGTTCCAACCACTCATACTGTGGCTGCCAGAGTGTGCCTGCCTACAGCAGGCAAAGTAAGCAACAGCTGTCTCCAAAATTGCTTATTGAGCATGCATGGACAGCGAAACAACACAAAACTACTGTTAAGACAGTTATTTGTCTGCAGAAAAGAGCTACCAGGAAATCGATGCTCTTCTGGGACCTTCTCATACCATCACTTACGAGGATCGAGTTAAACTGCCCTACACTAATGCTGTTCTCCATGAGATCCTGCGGTTCGGCAACACTACAGGCGTTGGACCCTTGCGGACTTGCTCGAAGGACATTACTGTGCTGGGCTTCCCCATCCCAAAGGTATAAAATCTCCCCACCCATCAAGGATAAACAGTACAGAAGCAACTGTTATCACCACTTAGCTAGTCAAGAGCTGTGACCGCTTGAAACATACTGAGTGTCACTGTTGTCTGACAAACAACAGAGCCCTGCGGGATTTTCCAGAGCTTGGAAAAGTTACTTTGAAGGACTGCAGCTCCCAGAATCCCCCAATCAATGTCTTTGCAATCTGGAATGTGTAGTCCTCCAAAGTAACTTTCCCCAAGCTCTGAAATAACCTATACTAAGGAAGAATCTCAATCTCATACTTGGGAGGAGCAAAGATCATCAATGATGCTCAGCAGACAGTCTCTTCTCATAGCGCTTTGGACTTTCCATAGGGCTCAACTCCCATTTCTGTAGGATTGGCTGAAACTGTTGCTCTCCCTTTAAGTCTTTGACCAGTATGTCTAACAAGACTTTCAGCAACAGCATGTTCAGACACCAAGAGGAAGAAGTGGGAGCACAGTTAAGCCACATCCTTTGTGTTCTTCTGTCCCCATAGCCTTCCATCATCAGGAAGGAAATGGCAGCAGGCTATGCCAGCACAAGGCCTAAATAACATTGCTTCTGGGTTGCTGCTGCTTTTAAGTCTTTGTAGAGATGGACGCTTCCCCCTCTTCATTTTTGCAATTTTTATAATGATGTTGTTTCAGTTGAATTTAGCAGCTGTCTTGAAGCACTGTCTATAAATATTACAAACATAGGCCATTTCCGCACTAGACTGTTATAGTGCTATTATTCCACTTTCAACATCCTATGGAATCCTGGGGTTTGCAGTTTAGGGAGGGGCCTCAAAGGCCCCTCCCTAAACTGCAAACCCCAGGATTCCATAGGATGTTGAAAGTGGAATAATAGCACTATAACAGTCTTGTGTGAAAATGGCCATAGCCATCCCTTCTTGTTGTTAATCTCAAAATCTGGGATTCCAGAGCAACCTAATTCTTTTGAACCAGGTAGATCCATTTACCAGTCATCAGAGGATAGAAAAGTTACTTTGGAGGACTGCAACTCCCAGAACACCCCAATCATGGTGGCTGGGGGATTCTAGAAGTTGTATCTAAAAAGTAACTTCTTCAAAACAGTAACTTTTCCAAGAGTGAATTTGCCAATGACATTCACAGCAGCAATTGGCCAACGGCCAAAGTTTTTTTGTTTTTTTGGAGGGGAGACTTTTTTTTCATCTTTACCTTAAACTATTTTCACATACAACCTCATAAATATTTATCCTACGGAAAGACAAATGGGCAGACAAATTTATGGGCAGACAAATTTAATTCTATTCATGCCTTCCCCTTGCAGGGAACTTTGGTACTTCCCAACAACCATTCGGTGCTGTATGACCCAGATTTCTGGGAAACTCCTTGGAAATTCAACCCAAGGCACTTCCTTGATTCAGAGGACAACTTTGTAAGCAATGAAGCTTTCTTACCTTTTTCAGCAGGTATGAATTAATACCAATCTTTCTCCCAGAATGCAAACCATGAAGGGTTTAGAAATCTGTGGCATTACTTTGCACATTGAAATCATCATGAGGTCACCTAAGGGTTGCTAATTGACTGATGGAACAGGGCTCCTGTACTTTTAATATTTTTTAAAAAAATATTGTATTTTTGTTTGAGTGGATAAATCCATGACAAAATTTGATATGTGACTTTTCTAGGATAATTTCAGTAAGTTGTGAAACTTATTTCTCCTCCATCTGTAGTTTTCAAGGAAGATGGAGGAATTGCACTCAGGAGGGGACTGAAAGGGAGGCTGAAATCAATGAAATTGTTCCATTGTATCCTGTAGGAATTTTAAATACTGATGCTAGCATAACCTCTAACATCTGACAAACATGAACTGGGATATACATGGCCCAGCAACCTCAAGTGTGGTCAGAATGGTGTTGCCAGTCAGCAAGAGCAAAAGTTGTAAATGGGAAAGAATATCCAAAACTCCTATGTTAAGCAGAAAAACCCTGAAATAAAGAGATAAAGAGAGAATGAGAGAGATTGAGAGAGAGTGAGTGAGTTTAGGAAAGCATGTAAAAAGAAAACACACACACACACACACACACACACAAATGACCAAGTACATGGTTTGGAAGCTGCAGCTCGTGCAAAATGCAGCAGGAAGACTGGTGTCAGATACATATTTTAGAGATCGTACAACACAAGTCTTGCAAGAACCGCACTAGCTTCCAGTTTGCTTCCAAACTCATTTCAAGCTGCTGGTTCTAACCTACGAAGCCATAACCTGCTAGGGGCCATGATATCTGAAAGACCACCTCTTCCCATACAAGACTGCCAGAAACTTGAGCTCTTCAGACATGGTTCTGTTGCATGAGGTCCTAATCTTAACACCCAGACCTCTATACCACACAGTTTCTCTCATAACCTATATATGCCAGAGTAAAGCCCAGTCATGTCATCGATGTAGGATTGTACTCGGAACACAGTAGGATTGCATTTGGTTTGAAATGCTGTTTTTCAAAACCTTAAAATCATGCCCTGTGAAGAGTGGTTTAGGGAACTGGATATGTTTAGCCTGGAGAAGAGAAAGTTAAGAGGGGACATGACAGCCATGTTTAAATATTTGAAGGGGTGTCATATGGAAGATGAAATGTGCTGTGGAACGTGCTAGCTTGGAGTGTGGTAGAGTCTCCTTCTTTGGAGATTTTTAAAAAGAGGCTGGATGGCCATCTGTTAGGAGTGCTTTAGTTGTGTGTTCCTTCATGGCAGAAGGGGGTTGGACTGGATGACTCGTGGGGTTTCTTCCAGCTCTGTGATTCCATGATTAAACAGTAATATTCACCTAGGGGATGATGTGATGTTGCAACATGTGGGCACCAAGCAATAGTAACCAGAGGTATGACTGATAGACACAGCCCTGATGTGCAATTGAATAGCCCTTGGGGTGTCTTGCAGCTATGATTCTATGAAAACCTCAGTTAACTTCCCTGAAAACAACTCTACTCTCTTGCTTCTCTTTCCAGGCCGTCGAACGTGTGTGGGAGAACCACTAGCCCAGATTGAGCTCTTCATATTCTTTGCTAACTTAGTCCGTGCTTTCAAGTTCCAGCTGCCAGAGGGAGTAAAGGAAGTCAGCCTTGATTATATCCTGGGGGGTACACGGCACCCACTCCCCTTTGAGATCCATGCAATTCCACGTTGACCTACCTGTCTGTGAGACACTGCTGGGAGCACTGCATTAGGTCAGGTATAGAGATTTTGGACACATCAGTGTTTCATTTCTTGGTCACCAAGCACATGCTTCTCATTCCGAGGGGCACAAAGCTTCTTCAAACAACTGTCATCAGCCTTGTTTTCTTGTCACCCAAGAGAGCTTCAGTATTTACAAAGGGAAGTGCTCAGAAGGAACAGCAAGTAAGAACTTCCAGCTCATAGCCTCCAACATTTCACAGATGAAAACGGTGGGAACATGTGGCCCAGCAACATCAGAGTGTGGTCAAAATGGGTGTTACCCTGATTTCTGGGGTCCCTTGGGGGACGCCTCAATGTACTCCACGTGATGTGGAATGGAAACTAGCCAGAGCACAAGCAATAGCAATGCGAGAGGCAGGGTAACCTACCGGGATCTTTTTACCCAGTGTTTACGGGGTCAGGCCAAGCCAAAAACCAAACAAAAATGTCCAATAAATGATCTTATTGAAGGAAAGTCTCACACAGCAACACAATCACTCACACACTCACTCAAGACCTATTAAGAAGCAAAAGAGAGGAAACTGCATAGGGGAATATTGAAGGGGTATAGCTGGGGTGATATTGCACCTTCGTCCTGAAGTCCTGGGTCCGGGAAAAACAGCAGAGAAGTGGGGCTCAGCACGGAGAGGGCTGAGGGGATTACTCAACGGATGGAGAAACGGTCTGCTGGGGTGACCGGGGGTGATCCAAAGAACTGCTCAAAAACTGGGACTATTTGTAGGGGAAAAGGTACCTGGAGGGCTAATCATTTCCCGGGGAGAACAATGGGTGTTGGGGCGATAATGAAGCTCCACCATGACAATTTCCTTTGTGTGATGGGATTGCAAGGTGTTGCCAAAGTCTCAGGATCTTTGGCTGTGTTAGTTTGTGGTGTGACTTCATGTAAATGGTCCTCGCCTGATGGAATATTTGCTCAACTTGGGGCAGACACGCTAATCCCCCCAAGTCGGCTTCTCGGGGCTGAGGACCCTTTGTTTATTGTGGGTTTACACATCTTGAGGTCTCCTGGGGCTACGTAACGGGGGATTTACTGGGCTGACCTGGTTTTTGGCCTTTGACCGTTGCTGCCCGCCTACGTGCCCCTTCCGGTGACCTCTCAGGGACATTGAATCATATTTTAGTATCAAAATTGTAGACCCCGCGATAGAGTTTCTCCGGTGGAGTAACATGGGGAAAGTTATTAATAAGGAAGAACAGACAAGCTAGGAGAGACTGCAGCAGTTTGCTTTTGCCTGAGCCTATTGGGAAGGGCAAGATTCTACCCCCCTCTCCCTATCCACTATGTTAACTGAGTGTGGACCACTTTGAACTTAGTTTGTGGCAACTGAAATAAGCTGAGAACAAAGAGGGGAAAGTGGGTGGAAAAGAGAGAAACAGCGACATTTTAAAAGCGGTTGGAAAAGTGAGATGACAGAGGATTAATTGGAATTGTTCCTACCAAACTGAGACGGTTGGAAGGTATGCAAGGCGGTTATCAGCATCTAGTCTACCAAGACTAGATGCCTTCTACAGTCCTTTCAGGTTGCTCAGTGGTCACTCTACCACCAGCTGATGGTTCATAGGAGGAGAGAGAGTGTGAAAAGCAAGCCCTTGGATCAACAGCCTTACTGGAGAGTTAGGGGAAATAATGGTTGTTTGGTTATTTAAAGTACAAGGTCCTACAAGGTTAACCATTACAGCCAAAATCCAGTTGATACCGGTGGTAGAATTAGGACTTAAGGGCCCTTCCCTTCTCATAGTAGGGGATGCCCAGAAACCAGGTGCAGATGGGTTTTGTACTTCTACCCTACGGATTTTTGGGGTGTTCCATGAGCCATAGGGTGGTTAGAAATACACCCCCCATACACAAGCACACTTACACTGGTTCTGCATTTGTGCAAGCAAAAGTCCAACATTAGAAACAGACCTAGGTTTCACTCTGTCTACCGTATCGTGGTTCTGCTCCACAAAACATAAATCCAAAACCCTCTCTACGTGAATTAGTCCCTTCCTTATCAATGAACGTTCTTGTTAACTGACGCTTCCTAACCCAGCGAATGATAACTGGGTCATCTCCATGTGCAACTTTTGTGATTGTCCAACCTGTCTAATTACCGCAACTGGCCTCCCGCCCCTACTCAAAAAATTGTGGCTGAGATCCTGCATCATTACCATTGTCATCACTACCATGATGAAGTTCCACCATTGCA
The DNA here is from genome assembly GCA_030412105.1 of Cyclura pinguis. Classification (NCBI taxonomy): domain Eukaryota; kingdom Metazoa; phylum Chordata; class Lepidosauria; order Squamata; family Iguanidae; genus Cyclura; species Cyclura pinguis. The sequence goes on from CM059601.1 coordinate 8,323,109, forward strand.
GTTACCAATGATGATGCTCCCAAAAACCTACTTTTGTATCCTGAGAGCACCCTGGCTGAAAACTGCTGCAGGATACCTTGGAAACGGGCAATTGAGAAAGACCTTTTGGGCCCCTGCCACAACTGCTCCTCCCGAGGCACCTTGAGACTGGGAACGCACTGGGAACATAAATTCTAATCTCCAGAGCCTTCAGCTGGGGCACTGCCAGGTAGCAAAGGTAGGCTTTGGGGACCATAACCACGACCATAAACGTGAAACCCCAGCACTTAAGCTATTGTTAAGTCCAGCTTATAATATTATAACTGCTGAACAGGATGCAAGCTCATTTTTTTAATGAAAAAGGATGCAGGTTCTCTTGGGAGTTTTCCCCCTCAGGGGACCACCTCTCTAACAATCCCAGAGAATTTTATATTGAACATATATCGTATCTGCTATAAATACCTTCTGAAGTGCTTAGGCTAGGTTGCCAAGTTTTGTACAGTTCATTTTGTTTTCAAAAGTACATGTCTTCTTTCCTTCCTCTTTTCCAGTTATGCTCTTTAATACCGATCTTGAACTGTTTGTACATTATATAAGCACTTCATACAGACTTATAAATATTGCATCATCATAACTATAATGACATTAATATTTATTATAGTATATGAGTGTATTTTTGTTGCTATGGTCTACAGAAGCTCATTTGATAACATATGTTAGCCTTCATGGCGCAAAAAATACTGTCGTTTGGACTAGCGACAGGCTAAAAAATGGCAATATTTGGAAATTACTTCTATTTCGAACCTAGGGCTTTGGGAAAGTTTTGGGAAAAGTTTGTGAGGCACCCCAATGGAAATTCATGCCACCACTAAAATTCATAGCACAAGCTCTTTAGAACAGGAGTTGTGAAAGTGCAGGCCGTGTGCTCGCTCTGGCCCCTAATGCCATGGGGTGGGGAGCTCCCTTGTTTTCCAAAACAAATTAGGCAAGCAATGCCACTCATGTTTTTCCTCCTCAGGATGAGCTAATTAATGCCCAGAAGAGGACTTTTTGCAATAGGAGGTCAACCAGGAGCATGCCCCTAAATATCTCCCAGATGAAAATCAGGACACATGTGGCCAAGCAACATCAGAGGGTGGCCAAGAAGGCAAAAGTTATGACTGAGGAGGAAAACATAAGCTAGGTGAGGCTGCAGCAGTTTGCTTTTGCCTGAGCCTACTGGGAAGGGCAAGACTCTGCCCTTGCTCACCCTTAACCCTGTGCTGAATAATTGAGTGCGAACTATTTTTGCAGTTTGAACTCAATTTGCTACAGCCGAAGTAAGCTGAGGACAAATGGGGAGGTGGAGAAAGGAAAAGAAACTGGGACATTTGAAATGCAGCAAAAAAGTAGGAGGGCAGAAAATTAATTGGCCCTGTCCCTGCCAAATTAGGCAGCTGGGAAGGATGCAGAAGCAGACTTCTAATTAACTTCTTGTTGCAGGAAAAAGAGCTTTCCTGTACCTTCAATAGCCCGGGGGGATGTCAAAACATGGCAAAAGTGCCTTCCATGCTAGTGCAGTGAGTATTTGAGATCATAGGAGGAGAAGTAGTAGTAGTAGTAGTTTAAAAATACAGGGTACCAGGTGTGGACAAGGTAGGGTCAAGTACTGCCTTCCAATCATGGAGGGCCAGTGTGACCCCCAAACCTCTGGCAGTTCCCTACCTTTGCTTGAAAACAAGCATGAAAATTCCCATTTCAAAGCCATTTAACAATTCATCACAATTCTGGACACAACCCTCAAAAACAGCCCTGTAAAAAAAGCTTTAGGGTGTTTTTTTTTTTTATTTTAAGGGTTTTTCTGGAGTGACATAAAATGGCCTGAGTGGGGCTGGATGTGGTCTGTGGGATATGTGTTGCTGACCTCTGAGTCGAAACAAGGACAGATCTACAGAACGCTTTCGGAGTTGCCCAAGAACCTTCACACCATGAGGCCATCCCTGTACTGTCAGCCCTCCATATCCATGGGTTCTGCATCCGCACGTTCAACCAACCACAGCTTGAACATATTCAAGAAAAATAATGCCTAAAAGCAAACCTTGATTTTGCCATGTGCTGACCACTACACTGTTGTGTAGACATAACCTTGCTGCAGCCTCTTCCTGTTTCACAGATCCTCAGGCTCTCTCTGGCACTCCTTTGAGTTGGTCACCATTTTATATAAGGGATGCCATCTTATTATGCCACTGTATATAATGGGACTTGAGCATCCATGGATTTTGGTATCCATGAGGGATTCTGGAACCAAACCCCACTGAATATTGAGAGTCTACTGTACCTAAATGTAGAACAGACAGTGGATGGCCTAGCTTTAAAGAGTTTCAATAGCTCCATTATTGTGGTCAGACCATTTCTTTGCAAAGTTTGAGAGGATCTGTACCTTCCTGCAGGGATGGAGAATTATTAAGATGGTCTTCACTCAAATCCTAATGGGACTCAATGAATACCGCAATGCATTGTTGTTCTTCGCAGAATCATAGAGCTGGAAGAGACCACCACGGCTGTTCAGTCCAACCCCATTCTGCCATGTAGGAATACACAAGCACTCCTCACCGATGGCCATCCAGCCTTTGTTTAAAAACCGCCAAAGAAGGAGACTCCACCACACTGCATTAAGGCAGTGCATTCCGCTGTGAAATTGCTTTCACCGTCGGGAAGTTCTTCCTACTGTTTAGGTGGAACCTCTTTTCCTGAAGTTTGAAGCCACTGCCCCACGTCTCAGTCTCTGGAGCAGCAGAAAACAGTCTTGTTCCATCTTCCAATGACATCCCACTGTTGTATGCCTTCAAGTTGTTTCTGACTTAAGGTGACCCTAAAGCGACCATCTCATGGGGTTTTCTTGGCAAGATTTGTAACCTGCAACTTTTCCAAGCTCTGTACCAACTTATTTTTGTTGCAGTTTCCCTAGACATTTTAGTTGGCTACTTTGGCTATTTTTAAATTTTAAATGTTTATGAGTGCTTTGTTATTTTATTGGATTGTAGGACAATGCAATTTTTTTTAACTTGGTGTTTTACATTTGGATATGAAGAGTGAGTTTCAATAATAACCACGACAATAACAATGGTAATGATAATTTTAAAAAAATCACACAACTGATAAAACTCTTGTGCTTACAGGATGCCACTGAACATTTTAATTTTTTTTTCCAAAAGACATTTCAACCACCACCTTGCTTATTTTAAAAAAAATAAAATTTTAAAATTGCACTTAAAATGTTTTCCAAGGAAATACTGGGGGACAGGGGGATACCTATTGGAACCAGTTTCCTGCACACAAAGTAGCAATAAACACCCACCCAATAATAGCTTTAAATTATATTTCCACAACACACACAATTCCTGCCCACTTATCCTGATCATCATTTCCATCTTGTATAGGAGATCATTTGTCATTTCCAGCTTAAGGTCTTCCAAAACAAACTTTCTTGTTTAATTTGTTTGATAATTTAATGTTGTTTAATAACTTACAATAAATATTTTAAAAAGATTATGTCCCAGTCACTGGAAGACCATATTTAGTATTACCTACACAGGTAACTTAGTACTGTATAGTGCTGGTGCTAATGACATTACTGTGGGAGGGGCTTTCTTTCAGGTATCACTTGAGCTCACCTGGCAAACATGACACTAATTCAAGTGAAGAGAAAGAAAAGTCCTGGAGCCCAAAGGTGAAGGTCAGGGTACAAGACATGAACACTATGGAGTGGGAAGCTGAGAAAGTGCCAAGAAAATTCAGCATAGGAAGAGTGAAGAGAGGTGGAGCCAAGTTAGCTGGTTGTTTTGCCAGTGGCTTTCAGCTCCAGGGTGCAGTGAACCTACTCTGGGTATCATTTTCAACTCTAAGAGAACTATCCAACGTGCTGAATCTGTTTGGTGACTCCACTGTGGGCTTCACAGAGCTGACCGAGGTGCTGATTTCCACCCACAAAATAGGTTCTGTGCCTTGGACAGCTCCTTTAAAAGCTGGAAATAAAACCAAGAGCAATTTTGCTACATCACTGACATGGAAGCTGCCAACCACAGCTGGACAGTCCCAAGCCCTGTTCTTCCTCCCCACTACCACCTTCATCATCATTATCTCCTCAGCAGAATAGCTCAGCATGAAGAAATCGTGGATACCCAGAATGGAAGGAGGTCTAATATGGAACAAATAATGCACGACCCCTGACCCAAAGACAGAAGTCTCTTGCATTCATTGCCCCTGCAGAGCTGGAAGAAAATGGGGACTGTCAAGTACTAGGCAGGCAGTGTGCAACTTCACACCAGATAGCAGCCAACGCTTGGGAGCATTAATTTCTGGAATACAACTCCCAGAATCTCCAAGCAGCACTTTTAAAAAATGGGCTGGGAGGTTCTGGGCATTAGTTAAAAAAAAAAAACTTCATAGGCTTTGGCTAGGCCTAAAGGAACAAACAAACAAACAAACATCCAGCTACAGCATTCCAATCTTCTTTCTGAAAAAATCCTTCCTGTAATAACCTTCCCTTCTTCTCCCAAGTCTTCTTTTCCCTACCATCACTTTCTCAAGTTTCCTTGTGAACCACAAGTGGTTTTCACTACGAACACACACCACACACGTAGAGAAAGAGAGGAAAAGTATTCTCAACGGCGAATTGAAAAGGATCCGAACACTGCACGGGCACAACATTATTCTTCCACTGATAAACAGCTGGGAGAGGAAGAAGCACACGGAGTAAAACCCATGAAATCACACGGCAAGTGGTCTCAACGCAGGCTGAAGTTCAAACGGGCATGTTATTTTTTAAAAAATCAGGAGGGATGTAAGCTTGTTTTTTACAGAAAAGCTGGAAAAGAGAAACGGATGCTACTGTGCCCAAGAAATTCGCTGGGGCTGACATTCTTTTGCACTGAAAACGAGTTTGGCATTTCTTTCCCTCTGGTCGTTTGTTTCCTCCAACAATGGATGTGGGAATTCCAAACTACATTTTCATCACAGCTTTAAAGGAGATCTGCAGAAAGTGGGTGGGAACAAAAACAAAAGCCATGTGAAGCCATTCAAATACAATTTTATATACTTTGTGAGAAAGGGGGAAAAAAACTTCAGGAAGTTACAGTCCAAAGAAGAAGAAATCCTGTCAAGATTTCTTCTTGATATGGGATCCATTGGGTGCCAAGAAGCCCAGAGAACTTCAGCGCTCACAATAAGCTACATATTTAGCCCTCATGATACATGTGTCAGGGTGCAGGACTCCCGTCATAATATCTTTGCTGGATGTGTATTACAATATGCAGGATAGACAGCAGAGGGAAAGGTAGACTTTAGTTAGTTTTTCTAGACTCTGATCATGGCTGCTGGCAAGTTTGCAAATTCCACTTTATACTGCTATGCTATTTTTCAGCTTGAAATAGATAGACAGACAGACGGACGGACGGACGGACGGACGGACGGACGGACGGACGGACGGACGGACGGACGGACAGATAGATAGATAGATAGATAGATACACAGACAGACAGACAGACAGACAGACAGACAATTTCAAGCTGAAAAACATACAACAGTAGAGATGGAAAGGAATGGATAGCAGTCACTACAGTCAGTTCTCCACATTTGTGGGTTTCAGTTTTATGGATTTGATTATTTGCAAATTTCTCCAACCCTTGCCCCCCACACCTCAAGTGCTTCTTTCCTGAGGAAACCTTCCCTCACGGTAGCTCCGATCAGGCTGCACAGGCATTTAAAAACCCACCCACAGTGGTGGTCCTCCTCCTCCAGACGCTGGCTGTCCAGCTAAGGGTGGATCACAGCCCAATTTCCCAGCACCACAAACCGTCTCCCACTGCCCTCCCAAAGAAGGAGATGGTCAAGGGAGAGGAAGTATAGCGCCATCATGCCAACCCAACCCCTTTCCCTCTCCTTTCTTTGACTTGGTTTAGACCCTGAATGCCTGCTGTCCCCACTATGCCTTGTCTCCCTTCCCACAGACACACACACGCTTTGATATTTTTGATTTCTCCACTTTTGTGGGGGTCCTGCACCCCTAACCCCAGCGAATGCGCAGGGTTGACTGTACTATTTTTAGAAGTTTGGGCTTACTGCAGCCAAATCAGCAGTTCACAGACCAGCATATTAGTATCATCATGGCTCCAACCCATTCGGGACTATGAGCAGTATAAGCAGCAGGGCCTGGTTTATACAAACCTAGATACACATCCCATAAAGTCCCAAGGAGTTCAGTTGAATTATTTCCCAGGAAGTATGCTGAAGATTACAACCAAATCCCTTCAAACAGTAATTTCTCCCCCTGCCATGTTGGATGCCTGACAGAAACTGGTTTTCTTGGAATGATAAAATTGGAATAGTAACTTCTTTAACCAAAATTAAATCTCAAAATTTACGGATATTAAGCTCGACGCTCACCTCTTGCAACCGTTGACCCAGAGTCTCCTTACTCCGAATGCTTTTCCTAAGCAAAAACAAACACAAATGTATTATTATTGCAGAAGACATGGTCTGGGGTTTAACTTGGGCCTTTTCTGCCTACCACACAGCTGGGAGGTGGGGGTGGGTTATTTCATAACACTCAGTATGGAGGACTTGCCATCAGCCAGTCCGTGTGGACAGTGGCTTATCATAGCCAGTGGCCATGCTGTCTGGGGGATTCTGGTAGTGTTAAAAAGTAACTTTTTCAGGCTCTGGTATAGGCCAACTGGTTGTAGGCCAACTGATTTCTCCAGAAGTTTTTGACTTCTGCTCCCAGAAACCATGATTCTATGGCCGGAGCTTCTCAGAGCTGAAGTCCAACACATCTGGAGAACCTCTGACCTAGGCCATTTCTGCACTACACTCTTATGGCATGATTATTCCACTTTCAACATCCTATGGAATCCTAGGGTTTGCAGTTTAGGGAGGGGCCTGCCAGCTATAAAAGCGTAGTGTGGAAATGGCCCTAGAAAACATTACGGTGATCATGCACAGTCTGGAGAAAGTTCTCTAGAAAGCTGAGGATGGCATGTTAGAGCTCTCACTGTCCAGCAGGATACACACTCATTTCATCAAGTTGGAAGGAATTCCACTGGCAGCATCCCCAGTAGGTAGCTGCCCAGCCTCTTTTTGAAGCTGTCCAGAGAAAAAAGTCCCCACCACCTCCCTACGTTGTTGGTTGCATTGTCAAACCACTCCCACTGTCAAGACGCACTTTCTAATGTTCCATGTAAATCTACCTTTCTGTAACTTAAAGCAGACCCAGTCCTATCCTCTGGGGCAGCAGAGAGCAAGCCTGCTCTTTTGTCACAGGAGTGGCCTGAGTATAAATGAAGGGCTTGTGTGAAAAGAAAGGCTGCCTCTTACCTGAAAGGCCACTTCCTCCCATATATGTTCTTGCTGCGTGCCTTCAATGAACTTCTGCCAACCTAAGGCGAACCTATCATGGGGACGATTCTAAGATGAACCTCTCACGGAGTCTTCTTGGCAAGGTTTCGCCAGAGGAAGTTTGCCATGGTCTTCCTCTGAGGATGAGAGTTGCCAAAGGCTACACAGTGGGTTTCCATGGCTGAGCAGGGATTTGAACTCTGGTTTCCCAGAGTCTCAGCCCAACACCCAAATTAAACCACTCTGGCTCTGTCCTCTCATATATGGGTGCCCAGAATCTAAGATCATCAACAGAGGCCCTGTAATGTGAAGCAAGGAATGGTAGGTACATACAACAGGGCTTTCTCTGTAGCAGCCTCTTCACTATGGCACTCTTTCCCAAGGGAAGTCAGGCTGGCTCCATCCCTTCTGAGTTTCCAGCAGGCAGGGTGAAGACTATGCTGCTTCATGTGGACTCTGGCTCCTAACACTGGGTGTGGCTGCTGTGGCTCTTTTTTAAACTGTTTGCTTGGTTTTTGATTTATTTTTAAAGAAAAGTTTGAGTAGTTTCTAATTGGCTTTTTAGTTAATTTATTTAATGTTTTTGAAGCATTTGTATGCATTGTGCACCATTCCAGTGGCTCTGGTGAGTCAAGAGGTGGTAAATAAATCCCCTGAATAATATCATATCATATCATATCATATCATATCATATCATATCATATCAGAAACGATAGGTACTCAAATCCTAAGTTTGCTGGTAAATACATTAATTTATTTGAAGAAAAGTAATGGTAGCTTTACCTGTCTATTTTGGTTGCTACAATAACCGTGAAGGTGCCTTCCGTATCAGGCAAGTATGTTGACGGAACAATGGCATAATTTCCTGAAGACAGTCGGCATAGCTGGCTTACTTCTTGCGAGTAGCTATGAGGTACACAACTAACCACTGGTTCCAAGTGCAAGAAAGCTGCTGAAGGCATTTTGACATTGTTGTTATCAGTGGGAACCTGAAACCATCATAGACTGATAAGAATGTTTTCCATTTATGATATTCTTCTGGTATCAACCCAGTTTATGTTTAAGTGCAGTCACAGTACCAGTTCTGAACCTCGTACGGCCCACAAACTCTGGTCAGTTTGGGGCTAAAATATCAGGATCTGAAACCTCTGGTTGGAACTGTTTCCAAACCATGGTTTGTGCTAGTTGTGGTTTGTTGTTATGCCTTATTTCACCGACCAACTTTAGTTAGGATCAAAGTCTGCCTCACGAGGCTGTTGCATTGCAGAGACAGGATGGAATTCATGAAGCAGAGACCTCAGAAGGTGGGAAACAATGGCAGACAAACAGCTTGAAACCACGATTTGCCTGCCAGACATGTAGAAGCTCAAACTCCAGTGTGAATTCTTAACTGCACGTAATGCAACTCAGGCCCATAAATGGATTTTTTCCATAGTTAAGGCAGATTCTCTTGAAACGCAGTAGTGACACTGTGTTCCGCACCTCTCAGCATTAATGCAAATTGAAGTGGAGTGTCTCTTCTGCATTTTGCCCTGCCCTACTGGCCCTGAATGGCCTCCTGCTGGTACTGCCATTTCCTTAATATGCAGTAAAGCACATTCAACATTTCCACATTGAGGCAGCATACGGGATATAGGCGGATGAGGCGGTGCAAAATGGATTTTGTTCATCGTTCAAATAATGCATCCTAGCTACCGCTTTTAGATGGGATGGCTACTGGATCACTATGATGTCATATGGAACAGCAGCCCCAGAAAAGAATACAACCTGTAGCTACTATGTTTTAGTGACGGTTTGTGGAAGGGCCTCAGAGTTTTTGATAACATCTGAATCCAGCCGAAGAGTAAGCTCCAAGTATCATTTGACACTCCAGTACAGGGAGACACGAAATCAGATCCAACTTTTACTGATCCAGAACCATTCCAACAAGTTTGATAGTCATAAGTAGAGTTATACCAGTCACAGAAAATCAATCATCCTGAAGTCCACCTCATCTATCAATCCTGGTTGAACTCATACAGACTGTCTGGGCCAGAATGCTGCAGACGCCCAACTGGGGGCTACCCAGCATAAGTACTTTTGGGGGTATTGCGGAAAGCGGTATCCAGTACCTCTTTGTGCAATCCCTACCACCATCCACAATTCAGCTATAGCCTGATGGAGCAGATGTGTATCTCCATAGCCAATGAGCAATGGGAAGGGAGCCAAGTGGTGCCCAGACACTGTGTAGCTATGGCTTTAGAGAAAAGAGAACAGTCTTCACTCTTCAGACCTTCACTGAGTATACAGGAAGTCTAGGAGGGCGAAAGGGGTTCCTTTTTCCTGTTGACACAACGGCAGCAGAACAGTCCCTAGGCACTACTCAATCCTTGGTCTCCGCCGCTGACTGGCTAGGGAGGTGCACCTCAGAGCTGCAGTCACACAGACAAGAGGAGAAGCTTTACAATCTCTAAGAGTATATCTATACAATTTTGGCCCCTGGGTCCAAATTCAGACTGTGCCAGCTAGATCGGCTGCCAGGAGCGGTAGCTTAGAAGTTCAGGTGGTACTGATGGGAAAGTACCTTTGCCTGATACCCTGGAGAGATACTCCCAGCAGTACTTCTTAAACCACATGATACAGAGGTCCAGCAATTTTTGCCCCCCTCCTCCATATGCCTGCAACCAGTACCATATTTGTGCCCATTGGCTACAATTGCTTCTTTCCTTCTTGGAGATTCTCCAGGGACCAGCAGCCACTGGCTCAAGGATCAGCACCAGTCCAGGGACCACCACTTCGAGTAGCACTGGTATAGAGACCTTGCTTTCTGCTGTTGCAGAGGAGAGAACTTGAACCAATGGGTTCAGATTACTAGAAAGAAGCTTCCAGCTATACATTAAGAAGATGTTCCAGGTGGTAAGGGCTGTCTGACAGTAGACCAGTTGGCCTTGGATGATGGCATTAGAGGCTTTTAAACAGCAGCAGAATGGCCACCTCTTAGGGGTACTTTAGCAGTGGATTCCTGCAGTAGCAAAGAGTTGACAGGAAATGGGCCTTGAGAGTCCCACCAAATCTATGGGCCTAAGAGAATACAGGGAATGATGGACCCGTGATTTGGCTCTTAACTTCTTGTGGCAGAAGGAGCTTTTAATGGGGTATATGCTGTATTTTTTTTCCATTTTTCAATGTATTTTAAGCTGTTCTGAGTTTGTGTTTTTAACAGAATTGTCACTTAACTGTTTTCTTTGAACTTTTGTACTAATGGTTTTTTAATTGTAATTGTTCTAATTAGTATCCCACCTTGGAACCTGTGCTGAGAGAAAAGCAGGACATTAAATATAATATACAGTCATCCCCCTACATTCGCTAAGGTTAGGGGCACAGGACTCCCCTGAAAGTGGAGAAACCGTGAATAACTCTAGGCCCTCCCAAACCATATTTAACACACAAAAAAGTATGACCACCATATTCAACCCATCCTAGATATCTCTGAGGCACCAGGGTTCCTTCCCAAGGAAGAAGTGGGTGGCTGGTGGGGCTTCCTGCCACCTCCCCTGCTGCCCCACATCATTTTTAATAGGGACTTACGAGCCTCGTTCGCAGTTTCTCAGTCTCAGGAGGCTTGCAGTCCCTATTAAAAATGGCACAGGGAGGCAGCAGAGGTGACAGCAAATAATCTGTGAATAATCAAATTCACAAAAGTGAAACCTGCAAATGTGGAGGGTTGTATAATATAATGTAATGTAATATAATTAATATAATATAATATAATATAAATCAGATAGCCCAAAGCAATTCCCTACTATGGGAAGCTAGCTTGATTGCCTCTCTGCTTTCCTTGAACCAGCATGGAAAGACTTTCTTATTTAGACAGGGTTTGGGGTATTAGTTGCTATTAGTTGCAAAAGGATCTCTTTAATGATGGATGTGCTTTTTTATCTTCACTGTTAACATTTTAAATGCTCTTAAATTGTTTCAGATTAGTGTTGCTCAAGTAGTTTATTTGATTATTCAATAATTTTATCATATTTAAAAGCTTTTTTATTAAGAAGGCTGGTGTTTTTGAAGGTGTCTTTTGTTTCAATCTTCAGTATAAGCCACCTTGAGTCTCATATTGGGAGAAAACTATGATATCTAATTGATTAATTCATTGTTAATTAATTAACTAGAGAACTAATCAGAGTTGCTCTGCAATCACTGACCTGAAAGATATGAAACCCGATCGGGTGGCACTTGTTGTCTGGGCAGTGCTGGCGGAGGGCAACCCTGACACTTCTCTGACCCACACCTGGAGGGACCGACAGAGGAAGGCAGGGATTGGTGTGGAAGGAGGGGAAGTTCCTGCTGCCCCCTGCGTTCTGCCCCTTTCTCCAACATCCCTCCAGCCGAGATGTCTCCCACTCGCCTCCAGGGAGCTCTTCACGGATGGCGTTGTCAGGCGAAGGCAGTTTTATCTCACTACCAGAAGGAAAAAGATGAAGAGGGGTCCATGGAAGACCAGGCAGAATAGGAAGAAGGGGGAGCAGCAAAAGAGAAAAGGACAAGAGGTTACGTTTCTCTCCTTGGAGTTTGGATTCCAAAGGCAACACAAAGCAACTGTTTCCCAAGTTCCCGGTTGGTTTGGCACAGGGAAAGATATTGCCCTGGCCCATCTCAATGGAATGAGGCTTAGAGATAAGGTACACACGTGGCTCCAGTCATTTCTGGAGGGATGGACCTAGAACGTGGTGCTGAGGGATGTCTGCTCTATAGGAATTTGGTATCTATATCAAGCAGAGTGCATCATAGCTAGTGCAGCATGAGCTTGTGGTAGAAAACAGAGAAAATACTCTGGATGCTCTTGTAAAGTTAAAAAGAACAGGTTGCTTACCTGTAACTGTGGTTCTTTGAGCGGTCATCTGTGCCTTCACACAATGGGAATCTTCGCACATGTGCAGTAGCTTTTCGGAAAGTTCCAGAGCTGAGCAGCTTGGCGGAAACCCCTCCCCCATCTGGTACTGAGCATGCTCAGTCCCACCAAACCAATGGTCTCTCCTCAGTTTCAAAGTCCACTGAAGCAAGGACCTGAAAGAGGGGAGGCTGGGCGGGTGTGCGTGAGGGCACAGATGACCAGTCGAAGAACCACAGTTACAGGTAAGCAACCTCTTCTTCTTCTTTGTGGTCTCTGTGCCTCACACAATGGGAGACTGAGTAGCTTACTGAGTAGGTGGATGGTGGGTCAGGTCCTAGAAGATAGAAGACAGCACCGCACGACTGAAGCAAGCATCACACCAGGCCCTGCGGCGAGCAGAGCACGAGCGGTGAGCAGAGCGCGACCTATAAGAGTAGGAAGGGCACCTCCATGAAGAACGGGATGAAGATAGTCTTCTAGGTTGAGCCATTGGAGGAAGGCCCATCTTCTTAGCTATCAGCCGAGCTTTCATAAGATGGTCCATAGCATCATCTGTAGTCACATGAAAGAGTCTTTGGCCGTCAAAGGGCAAGTCCTCAATCCTTTTTCCGCTATCCTGAGTCAACCCAGCGGACCGGAGACAGGTGAATCGGCGAAGGGTGATCACACCTACCATCATGCGCGCTGCACGTTCAACAGTGTACCGGGACAACAAAATCTGTTGATTCAAGAGAGCGACAGACTCGTTAAAATATTGGACGGCAGTAGCTCTGTGGTCATCCAGCAGGTGGGAAAGCAGGTGAAAAAACCTATCCCAGATGTTACGTCGATAGGCCACCAGGCAAGCTTGAGTGTTAGAAATCCTGGTGATCAAAGAGGAGGCAGAGTAGAAGCGACAGCCGAAGACATCCAAACGGCGGCCCTCACAATCAGGTTGAGTCGTGTGGGCCCTTTTGCCCCCTTTTGTTTGGGATGACTCAACGACAATCAAATTAGGAGTCAGGTGATTGAATAAGAAATCAACATCCTTCTTCTGGGTACAGTAAAGATGTTCCAGGCAGTGAGGGATCGGTTGAAGTGATGCTGGCTGGGCCAAAGAATGTTTCAAAACCTCCTGCAGGATGGGCAGAAATGGAATCGGAGCCGTCGACAGAGGCCGAGTGTCAACATAGTGGAATACTGGGTCCTGTACTGTAGGAGCAAGACCAGAAATGTCGAGGCCCAGGCGTTGGCCATTCTGACTAATATGTCGGAGAACTACTTGACGTCCTCAGGAGCTGAATCAGGAGACGGGTCCCCAAATGCTAAAGGGGGGAGCTATGAGACTGCAGTGTAGAATCTGTTGAATCACCGTTGGAATCATAAGAACCAGAAGAAGGAGATGATGAGCGAGAGGATCGAGAACGACGATGTCGGAAGGGTCCCATTGCAGGAAGAGCAGCCAGCAGAGCAGGAGCAGAGACCTTTGGAACAGACGGAGCCATAAGCGAGACCGGAATTTGTACTGGTACCGAGGTCAGGCTACGAAGTGGTACCAAGGTCGATGCCGACGAAACGGGTAGGACGGTCTGGATCGGTGCGACGACAGACTGCATCAACAGTGGGGCCAACAGAGATGTTGGCAGAGTGGACACAGGGTGAATACCCAACGGAGGCCAAGACACCGTTGCTGTCACCCGAGGAGGAGGCGAAACGGCCCAACGATGAGGTGATGGGTCTCAGGACCGGGGACGAGACCGAGATGGTGAACGACAGTAGTAGGCCGATCTGGACCAAGAACGAGATCTGGAGTGGCGATACCGAGGGGAGCGTCAGTAATGAGATCCCGAAGGAGATCGTGATGGGGAACGTGAACGTCAAGGGCGGTAAGGGGACCAACGACGAACGTCGAGATGGTACCGGTCACAATAGGCAGGCAAATATGAGTGGTAGGAGCCAGGTTGCTCTCTCCAAAGGTGCTCATGGCCATACCGGGTAATATAGGAGGCCGACAAGAAAGGCAAATCGATTCTTGCTGACGAAGGCTCGTAAGCAGTGCGGTAGCCGTAGTCTCGACGACGTGGGGATCTACTCCTTTCACTGCTTCCTGGAGAACAAGCCAGACTAACTCGAGGCCAGTCTTGGGAAATAGCCCGAGGAGCATCCGAAACAGGTGGACGGTCCAACTCGGGACGGCCAGGGCCAGTGGAGTTTGCAGACACCCAGCCCTAGACTGGCCTGATGTAATAGGTGGAGAGACTCATGGTGAGGGCCAATGGTCCAAGTCGAATGCGAAATCTGCAGCAGTCGGAACCGAGAGCACTGGGAGCTGGGCAGCATCCCACACCAGTGAAAGGACGGGAGCATCATCCTCTTCAACAGTAGACATCGCAGGTTGCGTTGGGAGGAGGTGTCAGTAAGGGACCAAGAGAAGAAGGTCGATTAGCCAGCGAATGGGCAGCGGGAGAAGGAGAGCGATGCTTCTCCTTCTTCTTTTTCTCCTTATTGGAGGAAACAGAAGGATGGTGTGACGAGGTCCATTTACGCTCCCCCAAGGTAGGGACCTTGCAGGGTAGATGAACGGGAGCCTGCTGAGAGGTCAAGGTAGCATTTCCAGTGGTGGATGGAAGAGTAGGCATCCTGGAGAGCTTCGGAATCTTCGGTAAAGAAGATACCGACGGTAAAGCTGGCAGGGTCAAGGTCGGTACTGGTACCAAAGGTGTCGATACCAAGGGACCACTCGTTACCAATAATTTCAGGACCGAGGCAGAGGATGTCGTAGAAGGCGTCAATACCGAAACAGTGGAAAGAACAGTATTGGAAGACGCCTGCTCTTTAAGACGAAGAGCTTGCTCCCAGCAGTAGGATTTCAACCAAGAAGCAATATTCTTCAGAGTCTGGGAGGTGAAATCCTTACAAATAGAACAGGCCCGAACGTTATGGCCCTCCCCAAGGCAGAGCAAGCACTCGGGGTGGGCGTCCGAAAGAGAAACTTTACGGTCGCAAGACACGCACGACTTAAATAGAGACAACATAAGAAGGGGGAAGAGTTCTTAAATTTTTTTGTTGTAAAGAGATGAGAAAAACAAAGAAAAAACCAAGAATTAGAAGAACTGCTCAGAGAGGAAGCCTTCCAAGCTGCTAACAGGTCGGCAGACGAAAAGAAACTGAGAAGAGACCATTGGCTTGGCGGGACTGAGCATGCTCAGTACCAGACGGGGGAGGGGTTCCCACCAAGCTGCTCAGCTCTGGAACTTTCCAAAAAGCTACTGTGCATGCGCGAAGATTCCCATTGTGTGAGGCACAGAGACCATGAAGAAGAACTTAAGAACTTACATTTATTGTTTCCGGAACTCTACCTTGGGATAGGAAAAGAGATAGACAAAAGAAAATTACCTAAATTTTAGTCAAAGAGCCCTAAAAGCTGGCTCTCATGTGTGGATGCAAACCATCCTGAGGCAGGAGCCTCATGGATGCTCCCTTCTCAGACAAAAGGAGATAAAGGACTAATTAACTCTTGGAAGAAGGGGGAAGTAACCTCTGCAGGCAGGCAAGAAGCAAAAGGCTTGAGTACATAGATCAAAGAAAGAAACAAAGGTGAAACAGATGGGCAGGCATGCTCTCTAGAGCTCACTTTCACTAATTACTTTACATACGGGTTGATGCTTCTTTGTTTCCAACAAGTTCTGCCTCATGGCCATTGTCTTTTTGGGTGCTCCTGCGGCCTAACTTGTCCTCCACAATTTTTTACAGCTACATCATGGGTGAATAGCTTCTGTAGGTCCCTGGGAGTTGATTCATTCCACATGGACCTTGCTCCATCAAACCTCATACACACCACTCGGACATTCTATGAAGTATGAGGGTAGCAACTCAATCAGGTCTGTCACTTCTCCAGAACTTTTGGTACCAAGGGGTGGGTGGGGGCGGTTCTACATCAATGGGAAACCAGGTTTAAATGTGGACTTTAGAAGAAGCTTTGAATACCTGCTTGGCCAGTGGGTGACTTTGGGCAAGCCACACTCTCTCAGCCAAAAGGAAAGCCAAAGGTAAACCTTCTCTGAACAAATCTTGCTAGGAAATTCCTGTGACAGGTTTGCCTTAGGCTCACCGTAAGTCAGAAAGGACTTGAAGAGACACAACGACAATCCAGAGTACTAAATCTATTTTTCCTGAATAAAGGGTTCAGCATTTTGGTTAGGCTTGTTAAAGTTCAGATGAACCTCAGTAAGAATACCTCTAACTCACTCCATCCCACACAGAGCTTCCACTGAACGTACCTGAGAGAGATTCGTCCACTGGAGAAGATCCGAAGGAGGAAGTTTCCCTCGGCATCATTCAGGAAGGTGCTTGGGACAACAAGGTAATACCCAGGAGAAAGGTCACAATGCAGATGCACTTCCCGGTTGTAGGAATGACAAACAGTGCCTGAAACTGGGGGAGTGGAGAGGGTCTTTGTAAGGTTAAACTGTTTCTTTTCCACCTAGAGAGAGAGGGGGGGAAAAAATTCAACATGATCCTGTGCATCTAAATGTGGAAATAGTTCTGATTTTCAAAATTGTTTGGAGGAGTTGAGTTGTCAGCCTAGGCCATGGATGCCACATCCAGGAAAAGCTATTATACAATGTTTTCCTGCATCCCATCCCAATGAGCACCAAGATAGCCTACACTACAGCTTGGGAAAGTTATTTTTTTGGATTATAACACTAAGAATCCCCCAGTCAATTCTGGTTATAAAACTGGAAAACAAACAGAGTGCGACTAATCATAAATTTTATTCTTTTTAAAAACATCACTGGCAGATGCAAAAGCGGAACACTGTTGACAAATGAGTTAAGAGACATCCCACAATATTCTAATTGAAGCATTGCCATCCTCAAATTTAAAAAGATGCAACACAGTACTTCAGGAAGGAAAAAAAACAAAAGTCAAATGAGTCATTTCATGGTTCTACACATCTCTACAATCTTAGAATCACAAAGGTGGAAGGGACTACAAAGGCCATCTAGTCCAATCCCATACAATGCAGCAATACACAATTAAATCACTCCTGAAAGATATCCCCTTAACCTCTGTTTAAAGACTTGCAAAGATGGAGAGTCAAATACTCTTTGAGGCAATCTGTTCCACAGTCAAACAGATCTTACAGTAAAAAGAAAATTCTTCCTAACGTTTACATGGAATCTCTCTTCTTGTCATTTGAATCCACTGGTCTGCGTTCTAATCTCTGAAGCCGCAGAAAACAATCTTCCTCCATCTTCCACATGACACTTCGAAGGCTAGAAATTTAGTTTTTGCACTTTACAAAAAAAAGTTTGCCACATTAGCTCCCCATCCAGTAAACCTTCCAGTTACCTTCCACAGATGCAGTCCTACGGCGTGGTAGTTCTTCCCTCGGATGCCATCAGCCACAGACAGATCCGCTTCTACTAAGCGCGGCCAGTTCCGAATTCGGCCCGCCCAGTCCGTGCTATACTTTCGGTGTTTCTGCAGGAGGGCGATGCACACCTCGCTCTGCTCACACACCCTGAGCCAGAACTTAGGGTTTGTAGGGAACGTGCTGTTGTTCCGGCAGCCGCCTGCGGACTGGCCTCTCACCCAGGACCCGTACAATTTCTGAGTGTGGCTCAGCACCCTGTCTGTTTAGAAAGATGAAAATACA
Source organism: Cyclura pinguis (assembly GCA_030412105.1). NCBI lineage: Eukaryota > Metazoa > Chordata > Lepidosauria > Squamata > Iguanidae > Cyclura > Cyclura pinguis. Next base: position 8,340,973 of record CM059601.1, read on the forward strand.
GGCAGGCATCACATCCCTGCCCTTATTAGGCGGTGTAAATGAACAGGTTGCTTACCTGTAACGGTGGTTCTTCGAGTGGTCATCTGTGCCCTCACACACTAGGAGCTTTCGCACATGCGCGGTAGTGCTCGGAAGATTCTAGAGCTTAGTAGCTTGGCGGGAACCCCTCCCCCATGCCCGTATTGAGCATGCTCAGTCCGCCAAGCCAACGGTCTCTCCTCAGTTCTAAAGTCTGCCAGTGCAGGACCTGAAAGAGGGGACGGCTGGGCGGGTGTGTGTGAGGGCACAGATGACCACTCGAAGAACCACAGTTACAGGTAAGCAACCTGTTCTTCTTCTTCGTGGTCTCTGTGCCTCACACACAAGGAGATTTTGTAGCTTACCAGTTGGATGGTGGGTCAGGTCCTAGAGAACGGAAGACAACACCGCACGTCCAAAATGGGCATCTCTCCAGGACCAGCAGTCCAGTCTGTAGTGGCGCACGAAGGTCGAGGGTTGAGACCATGTCGCCACATGGCACAGTTCTTGCAGGTCCACTCCTCGAAGGAGAGCTGCTGAAGAAGCCACAGCTCTGGTGGAATGAGCACACAACAAAACCAGCAGAGGCTGCTTGGCCAGTTCGTACGCCAGCAGAATGGTCTGGGCCACCCATTTGGAAAACCTCTGGGTGAACACCTTGTGGCCTTTTCGACACCCACCGTAGCACACGAACAGGTGGGGTGTCTGACGGAAGACCGCAGTCCGGTGAGTGTAGAAAGCCAAGGCCCGACGAACATCAAGGGAGTGGAGGGAGCGCTCCAGAGGTGTAGTCGGGTCCGAGTAAAAAGCAGGTAAGATGATGTCCTGGCTAAGGTGGAAGTGTGATACCACCTTGGGCAGGAAGGAAATGTCAGGGCGGAGGACTACCTTGTCTCGGTGGAAGACGAGGAAGGGCTCATCGGATCGCAGCGCTGTCAGCTCACTCGCCCGCCTGGCTGAGGTGACAGCTACCAGGAAAGCAGTCTTGATGGTCAGGAGCCTGTCATCTGCAGTCGCCATGGGCTCGAAGGGCGGCCGGGTCAACTGCGATAGTACCAAGGACAGCAACCAAGGCGGTAGCAGCGGCGACACCAGTGGGTAAAGGTGTTGCAGGCCTTTCATGAACTGCTTGAGGGTAGCATCCCTGAAGAGAGCTGCTGAGGAGGACCCTCGTGGCCGATAAGCCACGATAGCGGCGAGGTAGACCTTCAACGATGGGAAGGTGAGCCCTTGTTGCTGAAGGTGGAGCAGGAAACGGAGCACAGTGGGCAGGGCAACGGGCAACACCGGCTCTCGACGTGCTTCTGCAAAGGCGACGAACTTCCGCCACTTGTAGTTGTAGTTGCGGCGTGTTGACTCCTTCCTGGCCGCGATGAGGACATCCTGGATGGTCAGATCCTCTAAGGTGTTATCCTCCACGCATGGAGGGCCAGGAGTGGCAGGTCCGGGTGGAGAACAAGACTGTCGGAGTGCGACAGGAGATCGGATGCTGTCAGAAACTTGAGGAGTTGACCACGAGCAGCCTCGAGCAGAGGCCTGAACCAGTGTTGCCTCGGCCAATACGGGGCTACAAGGACGTCGGCTCGGTCTGTGAGGACCTTGGTGACCACTCGACCCAGGAGAGGGAACGGCGGGAACGCGTAGAGGAGCCCGTCGGTCCACTCGAACTGGAAGGCATCACCGAGTGAGCCCCGACCGAGGCCGGCTCTCGAACAGTACCGGTGACACTTCCTATTCCGGCTGCTGACAAAGAGGTTGATCGTCGGCTCGCCCCACTGGTCTCGTATCATCTGGAACACTGCAGTCGAGAGGGACCACTCGTGGTAGCACGAGGTGTCCCTGCTGAGGGCGTCTGCTGTGGTGTTTTCCTGGCCCGCCAGGTGCATCGCCACCGGGTGAACTCGGAGCAACATACACCAGTCCCAAAGTTGAAGAGCTATGGTGAGGAGGGTGGTCAAATGAGTCCCTCCCTGCCTGTTGACGCAGCAGACCACCGTCGTGTTGTCTGACAGGATCTGCACCGTGCGGTTGACGACCACGTTGCGGAATGCCCTCAGAGCTTTCCAGATGGCGAGCAGCTCGAGGGCGTTGATGTGAAGATGTGTCTCCCCATCAATCCAGCGTCCCTGGACTCTGAGATCGCCACAGTGCGCTCTCCATCCGAAGAGGGAAGCGTCCGTCGTTACCGTGAGCTGAGGGGTCGGTTCTCAGAACGGCATCCCTGACAGCAGATGACGGTAGGACAGCCACCATAGCAGGGAGCGGCGCACTTGTCGAGGGATCTGCAGAAGGCACCTCTGGTCATCCAGGAGGGGGTCAAAAACCCTGACAAACCAGTGCTGGAGCGGACGGGCACAGAGACAAGACAGGTAAGTGACCGATGTGGTCAAGGCCACGTATCTGAGAAGTTGCTGAATCCTTCTCGCCGATATCATTGGGGCATCGAGAGCGGCTGACGCGGCCTGACGGAGGGTGCGTGCCCGCTCTATAGGTAGATATGCTCTGGCAGATACCGAGTCCAAGGTCGCTCCGATGAAGTCGAGAGTCCTCGCCGGCTCGAGGTGCAACTTCTTCGGATTGACCCAGAGGCCAAGGCGAGACAGGAGAGACAGAGTCCGATGAATGTCCCTGTACAGCTTTTGCCTGCAGGACGCCACCAACAGCCAGTCGTCCAAATAAGGGTAGATCATGACGCCCTTCATCCGCAGGTACGATACCACAAGGGCCATGCATTTGGTGAAGACCCTGGGGGTGGTGGAGAGTCCGAATGGTAGCACCCTGTACTGGTAGCAGGTACCGTCGACTGCGAACCGTAGGTATCGTCTGTGCTGTGGGCGAATGGCGATATGGAAATAAGCGTCCCGAAGATCAATGGAGGCGAACCAGTCCCATCGCCAAAGGAAGGGCAGTATCGAAGACAGAGTGACCACCTTGAACCTTTTGGGGCAGATGTACTCGTTTACCCCTCTGAGGTCCAAGATCGGCCGTAAGGTACCGTCTGATTTCGGTACCACGAAGTACCGGGAGAAGAAGCCGGTGGTACTGGCCGAGGACGGAAATTCTTCGACGGCCCCTTTGTGCAGCAGGGACTGGATCTCCTCCAGCAGAGCCGAGCTGGCTGGGATGGAATAGTAAATGCCTCGTGGAGGTATACTTCGAAATTCGATGGTGTAACCACGACGGATGATGGAGAGAACCCAAGAGTCCGTGGAGATGTGGCGCCATTCAGCAAGATGTCGGGCCAGGCTCAGTTGGTCTTCTAAGGCTGCTGGCAGGCTGAAGAGTGGCTGTGGTGGCAACCTGCGAAGGCGGTCAAAACCGGGACTTTGTCCCGGACGAAGACTTCTTCGAAGAAGAAGGCTGGTGTCTCCGAAAAGGTCTCTGTGCTGAGGACGAGGTCGACGGGCGGGACGGAGCCGAACGAGGCGAGCGAGGTTGGTAAGTCAAGACGATGACCGGTGCCAGGAGGATCGAGAGCTGAAGCTGCGGCGGGGCTGAGGCGGCTGATGGATTCCCATCTTCTTCGCCGTCAGGCATGTCTTGACGAGGTGGTCCATCGCCTCATCGGTCGTGGCATTGAATAAACCCTGGCCATCGAAGGGGAGGTCTTTGATCCGTTTCCTGCTGTCTTCTTGCAGGCCCGCCGATCGCAGCCATGCGTAGCATGTTAGGGCAACAGAGCCGACCATCACCCGTGCCGCCACCTCCACTGAGTACCTCGATGATAGAATTTGTTGGTTGGCGAGTGCTACAGATTCATTAAAGAATTGCATAGCACTCGCCTGATGATCCTCAGGGAGGTGTGCCAGGAGAGGAAAGAATCTGTCCAGCAGGTTCCTCTGATAGGCTGCGAGGCAAGCTTGGGTGCTGGACACCCTGGCAATCAAAGACGAGGCGGAGCAGAATCTCCTGCCAAAGGTGTCAAGCCTGCGGCCTTCTCGATCCGGTAGGGTGGTGTGCGCCCTCCTACCCCTCCTTGGTCTGAGAGGACTCGACCACAATTGAATTGGGCACCGGATGCATGAACAGAAATTTGGCCTCCTCCTTCTGGGTCCAGTACAGATGTTCCAACCGGTGGGGGATTGATTGAGCGGATGCCAGCTGGGCCCAAGGGTGTTTGAGGGCCTCTATCAAAGCCAGGAAGAACAGTAGTGGTGCCGTGGATGGTGGACAGGTATCCACATACTGGAAGACGGGGTCTTGCACAGCTGGAGCCGGGTCCGCAACCTTCAGTCCAAGTGTCGTAGCCATCCGGAGGAGGATGTCGGAAAACTGCTTGATGTCTTCCGGTGCCGAATCCGGTGCGGGGTCCCCGAAGACCAAGGGTGGAGATTCATGAGATGCAGGCGTGGACTCGTCAGACTCTGAGTCCGTCTCATAAGTCTGAGACAACTTGGATGGAGACCTCTCCGTCGATGGCTGCTGAGGAGGTAACACCAAGGTGACCGTCGGCACAGTAGCTGTTGTCGGTACTGTCGTCGGTGCTGGTGGAGCAACTGACAACTGAGGTGCCGGAGTTGAAGTAATCGGCACAATCGCAGGCAGTGGGCACTGAATTGCCTGGGTAGCGGTCACAGCGGAGGTTGAGGTCTGCGCTGGGAGAGGCTCCGGTGCCAGGCGAGAAACAGTCGCAGTGACCCTGGGAGGCAGAGACACAGGCCGGTACCAGGGCAAGCACTCTCGGAACCTAACCTTGGAACCTCTCGAGAGCGAGCGAGATCGTGATCGCCGATACCGCAGGTGGTACGTGCCGCGAGATGGTGAGCGCGACCGTCTGTAGGGCAACCAGTGCCTCAGGTCTGGGTTGTACCGGTCTCTATATGCTGGCGAATAGGACCGGTACGAGCCCGGGTGCTCCCGCCAGGTGTGTTCTCGGTCGTACCTCGCTATGTATGATGCAGACGAGTACAGCGAGTCAACTGGGGGCCGAGATGAAGGCCGCTCCGGGTAGGCCTCCCGCCAACGCGGGGATCGACGTCTCACCTGACGTTCTGGGGAGCGAGACTCACTCCTGCCAGAAGCTGCCCGATGACGGGGCGAGGCCTGAGGTGAGGTCGGAACCTCCTCCGGGCGGTCCATCCCCTCTGAGTAACCGGGCGGAGATACCGCAGCAGCAAGCACCGGCGGGCCCGAAGGCATAGCCGAGCCAGCGGTCTGTTCCTCATCGGACACCTCCAGGATCTCAGGTGGTTCCAGCTGTTCGCCTAGATCCCCAGATTGTTGGGTTGGAGGTTGGAGGGCAGGGCCTCTTGTAGGGCGAACTGCACTTCTCCTTCTTCTTCTTCTTCTCTTTGTCTTTAGGGACATTCTGTGAAGGAGGGCGCTTACGCCGAGCAGCAGTAAGCGGCTTGGTGGACTTGGCTGCCTGCGAGCCCGCAGGAGCCTCCTTCGAGGTCGACGCGCTCGACGATATTTTCGGGATCCGCGGCAAGGCCGATATCGGAGGCCAAGACGGCGGTACTGAGCCCAGTACCGTCGATGTCGTCAGCACGGCAGCCGCCGGTACTGAGGAGGGTGTGGTCGCAAGTCGGCTCGATGTCAAAGGCCGAGACATGACAGATTCTCCCGCCGGCTGATCCCATGCCCGAAGAGACTCCTCCCAACAGTGGGATTTCAAGGGGGATGAACGGTTTCGCAGAGTCTGGGCAGTAAAGTCACAGCAGATGGAACAGGCCTTGACGTTGTGAGTCTCCCCCAAACAGAAGAGGTACTCACTATGTCCGTCGGACAGAGCAACCTTGCGACCACAAGTGACGCAAGCCTTAAACAAGGCAGACATAGAAGGGAGACGAAGATTGAAGGAAAAGTCCAAGAGGGGGGAACTCACAGAAGCAGCGGGGAAGGAAACGAGGGTCGAAGAAGAAGAAAGTCGAAGGAGGGGTTGAAAAGATCCGAAGACACCAAAATCCCAAAAACCAAAGTCCGAATACCAAAAGCCAAGTCAAAATACCAAAGTCCGGAGTCAAAAAACCAGCGAAAAACAGTCCGAAGAGTAAGCCAAATAATGCTACTAAGGTAGAACCTTCCGTTCGCTATGGCGGACAAGAAAGAACAGAGGAGAGACCGTTGGCTTGGCGGGCTGAGCATGCTCAGTACGGGTACGGGGGAGGAGTTCCCGCCAAGCTACTAAGCTCTAGAATCTTCCGAACGCTACCGCGCATGTGCGAAAGCTCCTCGTGTGTGAGGCACAGAGACCACAAAGAAGAACTGTCAGTTTAAAGCAGGGTTAAGCAAAAGGTGGACTGTGGGCTGCAGGCATATCAGGAGGCATGGCTCCCGTCACAAGGTATCTGCCGGATGTGTACCAGAATGGATCGAGTAGTCAGCTTAGGCATTGCTAGAGTTAGCTAGAGTGCTATGAAGTACTGAAAGCCAACTGTTTATTGCAACTATTTATCCCATTGAAACAGTTTGTGTATTCCAATGTATCAAACGGCTAATTGCTTTATTGCTCACTGCTACAATGTATCCAGTGGAGGAGGAGGAGATCAGAGGGCGAAAACAAAAGTACCAAAAGGTGTTGTGAGAACTGGAAATGTTCAGAAAGAAGGAGGCAGGAAACATGTTCCAGCCTCAAGAATGAAAGATGTGTAAACAACTGAGAGTTTGGGAAATGTCTAGAATGGTGGGATGATGTTAGATTTATGACCCTTCCCAATGACGGCTTTGCATGCCTAAATTTACATGGAAAATGTAAAAAACCTGTAACCACCATGTATGCTTTAGTCTCGGTAACTTCAGATGAAGTGTGCTGTACTGCTTGCTTTGCTACAAATAACCACTGCTGACTACCGCTGAGTGAAGTTTGTGGATCGCAAGTTATCCAGGGCCTGACAATGCAGCCACTCCCCGACTTGGCCATCTGGGGACTGAGATAGGACAGTAAAATTTAAACTCCATTAGCAGCAGTGGCTTCTGCCTGCATTGAGATCCCTTCAGAATAACTGAACTACAAACGAAACAACATCTGATACAAAATGTAGGCCTTTGACTTTTAATGTAATCACTCGTCTTCTGATGTTTTAACATCTTTTGCCTGATCAAGAAGCCATGGAGATCCAAAAGCTTGTATGATATATTTTACACATTTTAGCTGGCTAATGAAGGAACCATTCTTTTATGCATTCCGGATTTTGTTGTGTTCTGTGGCACTATTTCATATTCAACCCAACAGCCCCCATCCCATAAATGCCAGAGACAAGATGACATTGAGGAATGATGGGGTTAAAATGCTATTCATGAGTAATGATTAGGGAGTCTTTTTAAGATCCCTGCAAAAAAGACACAAGGCAGAGGTTTGGAGGTGAGAGAAAGAAAGCAGATGTAAAATGAAAACTATTACAGACGTGACAGAACGCACCACAATCTTGTTAAGGGGCATACAAGCCTCTTTTGGGCTATATCATACCTGTGTAAAGGCTCTGCAGCTGCCCTTCTTCTGTAATCGGGTACCCGGTTATGATCTCATCAAATTCTGCAAAAAATTCCTCCTCCTCTACCCAGAATTCTCCTTCCTGTATCTGGGACAAAAGCTCTGCAGCAACCACTGGATCCAGTTGGCTCCACCCGGGTCCTCTGGAGTACAAAAGTGCCAAAACAATCAAGTTGGATAGTTACTGTGATTTCTATTTAAAAAGAGCCACTTATGTCAAGCAGCGGTGGGAATCAAGCAACCCACCAAAGGTGGTTAGACTGCAAGTCCCAGCAGGGCTTGCCAGCATAACCAATGGTAAGGAACACTGGGAGTTGCAGTCTAATAACCTTTGGAGAGTCACATGATTACCAGCCTTGATTTTTTACCAAGCATAAGAGGACATATTGCTGCCTGCAATGGGTGTGCAATCTATAAAATGACAAAAAGCACACCAACAGGCTTGAATCCCATGAAGGCATTTCACTGATGAAACGCTGGATAATTTGTTTTACAATTGAATGTTATAGTTTTATTATTCCTTCATACCCTGTGTGTGTGTGTGTGTGTGTGTGTGTGTGTGTCTATAAAATAAATATAAGACTGTACACCTTTAGCAGGACAAACTGTTTTTGGTTGCTTTACATGTAAAGTGCCATGTACATAGATGATACTATATAAATAACTGATAATAATATCAAGAAAAATACTTTTTACACACTTGTGTAAGGAGATCTCTAGTACCCTGTTACATAAGCGGTTCCCCTTGGTCCTACAGTGCAACAAAATGAGCCAAGTGTGCAAGCACAACCACAATGTCAAACCAAAACAGCCCTGAACATCCCGCTTCGCTTAGCAGCTGGTGGCTCCCCACATCAGTGGGATGATGAATCCATTCCAGGTCTTAATACAAGCTTAAAGGAGCTGTCCAAGGTGCCAAACTCTAGTCCCAAAACAGGTTCAGCACCCAGGACAGTTCTTTTAAAACTAGCCAAAGCCAGAAGTGTGTTCTCCACTCCACTGACATGGGAATCAGCAGCATCAACTCACGCCTCCATCATTCTGGGTTATTTATATAGGTATACTGGTAGAATATTACACGCTAAAGCCTGAGCTTGGTCATAACATGTGGGGGGAGGGGCATTTAATCAGGACAATGGTATAGAGAGAAAGATGGGATTCCCACTGCCCAACACTGTGGTCCTGATCCAGACTGTCTCTGCAAGAGCTCAGGTATATCTCCTGATTTGGTGATCCTCGGTGGCCTAGCTCAGCGGTGAGAACAAAAAGGAACAATGGTTGGAATTCTGCTGGTGTTTTCCACATGCCTAAGTGTGAAGGAAGACCTGGGCAAGTCTGGCTGGTGCCAGCCAATCACAAGGGTCCTATGAGGCAGAAAGGATAAAAAACTGAGATTTGACTCCAACAGAACGCAGATAGAGAAAAGATGGTGGAGAGACATGGAAAGGATCGCAGAGAGACAGGAGAAAGATGGCACGGAGACAGAGAAAAACTGTAATAGAGATAGGACAGTCAGCTGGGGGGAAAACTGAATAGGTCTTTGGGGAGCTGTGAATGACTAACCAGATCAGGGGTCAATGCGTGATCTAACTGCATATTAATAATCTTCGACTTGTTCAAGCTCTTTTTCCAACTGTGTCTGGCTGTTCCTATTAAGTTCCGAAAGGGAGCAGGGAGACACTTACCACAGTGAAACCACAGCGGACAATACGTCCACTGGTCCATATAGGGATGAACTTGGGGCCCAAGTACCTGATCCAGGGAGCGATCTTGAAGGAAAAGACGGCAAGATGAGTCACAGGAGCTCAGGGGTTTGGAACTGCAAGGCCAGCCTAGAGAATTCCTTTAGTGTCAGTCCTGTATATAATTTCCACCAAATACGTAACTTACTTTCTCTTTTCATGACAGACTTCAATGATTTCCAGTTTCCACTGTACAAATGGAATCTGGTGCAGCCGAGCAGGAACACTCCACATTCATCTAAATGAATATATGTTATCACCTGGAAGGAGTTGATTCCTAAAGGAGAAATGACTTACCCCTCCCTCCAAGGCCCTTTCCAACAGCGTCTTCCCCAAGGGTTGCGTATTCTCAGCAGGACTGTCTCCTTCCTGGACACTTTGGAGAGGTCTTGCATGTCAACAACAATGAAGGCATGGAACTCCCCCAGTTCGCTGGTCCCTGACACGAAGCAAAAGCAAGCTCCATCAGGATATCATCCAACATTCAGCTCCATCCACACATGTGCAGGCAGAGTGGGTAGGCTAATGTCTTCCATGTCAGTGGGGTGGTGGTAAATCCACTCCAGATCTTCCTCTTAACTTTACAGGAGCTGCCCAAGGTGCTGAACCTATTTTGAGGATAGCGTTCAGCCCCACAGATTGCTCCCTGAAAGTTCACGCTAAAACCTGGAGAAAATTCATGCTTCTACTGACACTGAAGCCACCAGTTGCCACTACACATGCACACAGATGTACACATATGTCATGCACGCAACCCAATATACACACAAGTAGAAAAAAAACAAGAAGCATTATTTGCTGCTTCCCAATCTCTACACATCCAACTATGTTCTGGAAAATGGAGAAGCAACTAAAAAACCTCACCTCCTAGTTGGAGAAGCCAAAAGTAGAACTAGTAGTCAGCAACTCTCTCCTGTTGTAGCCAGAACTCAGAAATGTTACTTTTCTGGACTACCATACCCAGAATCCCCCAGCCAACTGAACTGAAAGCATATCTTAGATAGAAGAGGAGGGGTGTTAAAGTTGCAGATCTTGCCCAAGTTTCAAAATTGATATGGATTTTAAAAGACAGACCAAGTGAAGATTTTTTGAAAGACAGGAAACCACTTATGATTTTTTTAGCAATAAGGAACCTACTGATGTAATAATCTGTGGTTATGATTATTAGTAATTCTAATAAGTTGAATGTACATAGACCTGTAATGTAGAATCTTTCCCATTAGTTTGTACAGGGAAGTCAGAGTTATTTTGTGTTTTACTGTAGGTTAGGATGTGTTTAGTGTAACAGACTAGTCTTTTAGTAACGGGTTTTCTTATTATGTCTTAGTCTTAGTTCAGTTCAATTCAGTTTAGCTTACTTTTAGTTATATATGTATATTGTTTATATTTTTGTTCTTTTTTTCTGTAGTTGTGAATAAGTTTGTTTAGTATGTCTGTACTAAGATTAATAAACATTAAATCTTTAAAAAAGAGTATCTTACGAGAAAATCAGTTAACAAATGTACCCTCAAATTAAAAAAAATTACCACCACTCCCAATCAGAAGAGCCTTCCTCAGCCAGCAGTCAAAACCTGCTTGAATAAAAAGGTTTTTGCTTCCTGACTTAAAGGGAAACAGGAAGGATGCCAGATGAACCTCTCTTGGAAGGGCATGCTAAAACCTAAGAGCAGCCACCAAGGAGACTCTGGCCATTTCTGCACTACACTGTTATAGTGCTATTATTCCACTTCCAACTTCCTGTGGAATCCTGGGGTTTGCAGTTTAGGGAGCGGCATTTAGAATTCTCAGCCAGAGAGCTCTTTGGCCTCATCAAACTACAAGCCCCAGAATTCCACAGAATCCTGGAAGTGAAATAATAGCACTATAACAGTGTTGCGTGAAAATGGCCTCTGTCACACAACGCTGACAACCATGCCTCTGACTGTCCACCACAATATGCATTTTAAACTGTTTTAGCTTTGTGCTTTCAACAGAATCATCAATTTTATCATTTTTTAATGTTTGTATCAAAAGACTGTATTTATTGTAAGCTGCCTTGTTGTGAGAAAGGTGAAATACAAATTAAATAAATAATGATAGTGATCGCTGGATTAGTGGAAGGTCCTCCCCTGAAGATCTCACAATCCAGAGAGGCTCATCAGTGAAGATACGGTCCTCCAGAGGCCCTGAATAAAGTCTCCGGAGAATCTTCTTCATGCTCTGCTCACCAGAAGATGTGGACTGCTTTCAGTGATGCACGGTTTCAATTAAGAAGTAATGGACTGGAATATATTCAGCAGAGGGTAACCATGACTGTCAGAAGGCTGGAAAACAGGCCTTCTGCTGCTCCAAAGACTAGAACATGAATCAATGGGTCCAGATAGCTTCCACCTAACTATTAGGAAGAATTTCTTGAGTTTAGGAGCTGCTCAACAGTGGAATAGAGGGTGGTTGACTCTGCATCTTTGGAGGTCTTTGAACAAGGGTTGAGCAGTCATCTTTGAGGAATGTGTCAAAATGTGGAGATCTGGGCCAGCCAGGGCTGTGACAGATCAGATCTGCTTTAAATTCTTCCTCCCTGGAGAAGCAGCACCCTTTCATATATTTATCACCTCCTGGCTCCCTCTCCACACTTAATCACTCTCCTGCTTTCCCTAAGCCCGCAGCCCTTGTGGATATAGGGCAAAGCAACTTCAGGTTTATCCCAAATGAATGTGTAACTTGCAGTAACGTGTCTAACTGAGCTCAGATTAAAGAGACACTGTATGGAGCCTGCTTTTTTAAAAAAATAGAATAAAACCTTTATTAAATTAAATAACCAGGGAAAGGTATTGGGCACTTCAATATTTTCAACATCAAAGAACTTCCAGCTCTTAACATGCAAACGCTTCTCTCAGTTAACCAGCTCTTATCTTTTCTCCAACGCTCTCTTTCTCTCAAGGAACCTCTCTTTTCAAACTCATCCAAAGAACTCTTTTTCAAACCCTGTTTCAGTTATTTTTCTACTGTTCTGCTGACTCACCCACCTAAATCCTCCCTCTGGTTAACCTGGGTTCTTTAGTCAGTGAACTGATCAAATTAAATCCCCTCCGCTGTAAAGCAGCTCTGCTGGCTATGCCCCTCCCCAGAGTTCATCACAGAGCGTTTAACCTGTGTATTCCCACATGGCAGCGGCGTCGACTAGATGGTCCTTCTGGTCTCTTTCCAACTCTAAGATGCTGTGACAAACATTCTCAAGAAGAACATTTCCAGCAGAAACAAAGGACCAGAGAGAGACTGGATGAGATGAGCAGCTTTATCCATGGTGAACGTTCTCATTGTTGAACCACCCAGAAGTCTTTTTGCCCAGCTGAAAAACAAGGCAGAACTGGCTTTGAAGAACTGTTCCCTTACCTTGGCGAGAGCTGAAGACCGAGCAGCTCATAACACATTTCTCCTTCAGGTTCATCAGCCTCCTAAAGACTGATTTCTCCAAGACTTTGCCTGCCCTCTCCCTTTCCGTGCTTCGGACGGTGTCTTTCAGGGTCCACCTTTCTGCTAGGCCTCCAGTCAGATCCACCAGAGCATCGGCAACCTGGCCTGCCCAGAGTTGCTCATAAGAGCCATGTACCCTAGAAATGTACAGACCAAAAAACCAGAACACATCAATATTTTGAAGGACAAAGGAGAGTCTTTTCTCTTTTCCTGGATCCAACGTAAGCTGACAGGAATAATACAGAAGTCCTTGACAATGTATTGAAAAATAATCACATGGAAACTCAATTATAAAGGTATATCACTGAATATCAAAGGCGGGATCATGCATACCACCGTATTTCTAATTGCTATGTATGGTTGCAAAGCTGGACAGTGAAGAAACCTGACAGGGGAAAAAATCGACTCATTTGAAATGTGTTGCTTAAGGGAAGTTCTATGGATACCATGCACAGCCAAAATGGCTAATAAAAGGGTGTGAGAACAAATCAAGCCAGAACTCTCCCTAGAAACCAAAATGTCTCAACTGAGGCTGTCGTACTTTGGCCATATCGTGAGAAAATGTAACTCATTAGAAAAGTCAATAATGCTAGGTACAGCGGAAGGCAGTAGGAAAAGAGGCAGACTGCATCAGAGGTGGATAGAATGAATTAAGGAAACCACAGCCGTGAGTTCGCAGGAGCCAAGCAGGGCTATTGACAGCAGTATGCCTTGGAAGTCTCTCATTATAGAGCTGCCATAAGTGGAAGCTGGCTTGAAAACAATTAGCAAGGACGTCCTATGAAATAATATGGAAACTCTTGACAATATAAGTGCCTTCAGACTCTATGACAAAATGGTGAAGGGTCTAGAAGCCATGCCCTATGAGGAGCATCTTAGGGAGCTGGGGATGTTTAGTCTGCAGAAGAGAAGATTAAGAGGGGACATGATAGCCATGTTTAAATATTTGAAGGACTGTCATGTCGAAGAGAGAGCGGGCCTGTTTTCTGTTGCTCCAGAGACCAGGGCAAGGAGCAATGGATTCCAGCTGCAGGAAAGGAGATTCCACCTGAACCTCAGGAAGAACTTCCTGATGGTCAGAGCTGTCCGGCAGTAGATTCTGCTGCCTGGGAGTGTGGTGGAGTCTCCTTCTTTGGAGGTTTTTAATCAGAGGCTGGATGGCCATCTGTTGGGAGTGCTTTGATGGGTGTTCCTGAATAGCAGGGGGTTGGACTGGATGGCCCCTGGGGTCTCTTCCAACTCTACGATTCTATGATTATATGACATTGGGTCAGACGGATTGGGAGTCACTTGAAATACTGACCAATCTGCCAGATGCAAATTCTATATCAATGACTTCCATATTATTCTTACCAGTCGAGTCATTTCGAATTGCAGATAAAAGTATTTCAAGCTTAAACAGCCACTCACATGTCTGTCTCTGGCAAACAGGAATTTTTTCAGCTGAACATACAGGAAACATGAACCCGAGGGCAACCATGTTTGCTTTGCTGCTTTCGCACAACACAACAGGTGACATGTTGGCAGACTGCATAGTAGATATTTTTGAGGACTAGAAACTTTTGGATGTATTATGCAAAAGTGACTGCCTTGATGTTGTAAGTCTAGGATACTAACCACCAGCAGCTAAACTGATTACAGTGAATGGCAAGCAGTATGTCTTTCACAGTTCTGTGGACAAGGTCTAGTAGGAATCAGCTTAAATGTCTGCATGTAAGACTTCTATTTGCACAGACAATCCATCTGAACCATTCTCACAAATTTTCAGGTCCAAACTAGAAAAAAGGAACAACTAAGGACAATCCTGGAAATCTGTTTTATTTCCTTTGTTACCTGCCTTTCTCCCAATATGGTATGTAAAACAGCAAACCCAGAAAGGAACGCAAAGACCACAAAAGGACATATTTATGTCTCACTTTCTTCTGATCTAGAGGAAATTCTAGACAGGGATGCAGTGTCTACACAGCAGAGCAAAGAAATAAAATAACAGCTAAGCCTGGGAGAGGGTGGAAAGAAACGAATGAAAGAGAAAGGATTGACAAATTCCTTATCGTATCCTGTTTCATTACGACCACAGGACTGTTAAAGTACAGCCACACTCCACATACTTGGCATAAGCTTTTTCCAGCAGAGGAAGCCAAAACACATCCTCGGTCTGGCACTGGGAGAAGCAGAGTTTGCCTCCCAGACAAGGCAGGCGGTCATCAATCGTGACCTCCACCCAGTGTCCAAACTGCCAGACGCGACAAGTGAAACAGCCTCTGTATTTCTCATCTCGCCAGCTGGGCTGACCAGGAGGTATCACCTGTGGAAAACAGAAAAGTCAGCATAAACAGAAAGAATCAGAGTAGGTATAACTTATTTATTTGATTTATACCCCACTTTTTGCCTGAAAGGGGCTCAAAGCAGCTTAAAATACAAGTTTAACGCAGAACAGCTAAAACAATATTGAGTACAAAACTTTAAAAAAAAATTAAACCATACATCCGATTAAAACACTACTTTTAAAACATAAATAACTAAAACACTTAACATGCATATAACAAAGAAAAAACAGTACAGCTTATTGCACATCACTCTATCCTTGGCAATTAAGGCTGAAGGCCTATTTAAACCAAAAGATCTTTGCCAGGAAGTGAATGGGCAGCAAACGGGGGATAGATCAAACCACCCACTGGAGGGAGTTCCAAAGCCTAGGAGCCGCCACCAAGAAAACCCTCTCCCATGTCCTCACCGGAGGAGCCCGGAAGGGTGGTGGAATTGTTACCCCACTGGCACACCGTATCCCGGGATCTACAATTTTTAATATCAAATTTGATTCACCATGCCAGAAAGGTTGCCTGGATGAGCACGTAGGCAAAAACGGTCGAACGACCGAGAACTAGGTCAGGCCAGTAAAATCCCCAGGCACGTAGCCCAAGGAGACCTCAAGCCGTGCAAACCCACGGTAAACAAAGGGTCCTCAGCCACTGAGGAGCCAACTTGAGGAGATTAGGGTGTTTTCCCCAAGTTGCGCACTTGTGCTGGAAAAATCATACAAGGCAAGGACTATCTACATAAATTTACACTACAATCCATTGCAACCGAAGATCCTGAAACATTGGCAACACATCATAAAACCATCATGTAAAATGAGCTGCCATTGTGGAGCTTCCTTTCCTTTGCAGTGCCTATTGTTCTCCCCGGGAGAGGATTTGCCCTTGAAGTACGTTTTGCTCTATGAGTAGTCCTAGTTTTTGAGAATTTCTCTGGAGAACTCCCTGCCATGCTAGCAGACCGTCACTCTGTTAGTTGAGTAATCCTCTCAGCCTTTTCGTTGCTGAGTTCCGCTTTGCTTGCTGTTTCCCGGACCAAGGACTTCAGGATAGGTGCAGTATCACCCCATCTACAATCCCTCTCTACATCCCCTGTCTATTTTTCCACTCTTTTGCTTCTTAATAGGTCCTGTGTGAGTGAGTGAATGAGTGAGTGAGTGATTGCTTTGGTGCGTGAGAACATTTTCATTCAATAAAATCATTTATTTGATACATTTGTCTGGTTTTTGGCTTGGCCTGACCCTGTAAAAACTGGGTAAAAAGACCCCGCTAGGTTACCCTGTCTCTCGTATCGCTACCGCCTGTGCTCCTTTAAGTTCCCCACCCTTCCTAACGCGGAGCACATCGAGGCGTCCCCCAAGGGACTCCCAGAAACCAGGGTAACAGGATGGAGAGAAATCCCCAATGCCCTATGAGGATAGACTTAGAGAGCTGGGTATGTTCAGTCTGCAGAAGAGAAGGTTAAGAGGGGACATGATAGCTATGTTTAAATATTTGAAGGGATGCCATGTAGAGGAAGGAGAGGGCTTGTTTTCTGCTGCTCCAGAGACCAGAACAAGGAGCAATGGATTCAAGCTGCAGGAAAGGAGATTCCACTTGAACCTCAGGAAGAACTTCCTGACGGTCAGGGCTGTCCGGCAGTGGAATATGCTGCCTCGGAGTGTGGTGGAATCTCCTTCTTTGGAGGTTTTTAAGCAGAGGCTGGATGGCCATCTGTCGGGAGTGCTTTGAGGGTGTTCCTGCATGGCAGGGGGTTGGACTGGATGGCCCCTGTGGTCTCTTCCAACTCTACATTTCTGTGATTCTGTGATTCTGTGACTGTAAGACTTGGGTAAACACAGACTTTTATTTTCTGCATCAGCAGGACTTGCCACTCCAGTGTGTAGCATCCTGAGACACTCTTCCTTCCCATCTTGATTCAAGAACAGGTTTCTAGTCCACAGAGAGGTAGCACAGTGTAGCAGTTTGAGTGCTGAACTAGGGCTCTGCAAGAGTTCAAATCCCCATGTTATCCCCATTAGCAGACCCCATCCCGGGGGAATATAAAATTAATATCAAAAATATCAGCTATGCCAGAGAGGTTGCTCGGGTGGGTGTGTAGACAAATAGGTCAAGCGACCGGACCGAGGTCAAGACCAGGAAAATCCCCAGTCACGTTTCCCAAGGAGACCTCAGGCGAGACACATCCACACAAACCAAGGGTCTCCAGCCACAAAGCCAACTTGAGGGGATTACCGGGTCTTCCCCTGTTGAGCAATGCTTGCACCAGTAACTCTTACGAGGGTGAGGTCCACATACATGAAACAATCATGCAAGCCACCAAGTAGCCATTGTGCAGTTTTCTCCTTCTGTTTCGACCACTGTTCTTCCCGGGAAAGGGTTCGCCCCCAAGGTACATTCTGCCCTATAAATAGTCCCCCTTTTTCGAAACCCTCTTCAGAGAACTCCCCGCTACACTAGCAGACCGGCACTCTGTTAGTCAAGTGCTCCCTTCAGCTGCCTCGCTTCTCTGAGTTCCTTCTTTCTCACCACTTCCCGGACCGAAGACTTCGAGACTTACCACCTTCACCCCCTCTCCACTTTATCCTCTTTCCAATTCTCGATAGTCCTCATATGCATGAGTGAGTGACTGAGTTTGTGCGTGGGAACATACTTATTAATCAAATTCATTCATTGATACGTTTGGTTGTTTTTCGCGTGGCCTGACCCCGTAAAAATTGGGTTGAAGGTCTTGCTGGGTTACCCTGCCCTTCGTTCTGCCAAGGCCAGTGCTCCGCTAATTTCCCCAGTCTTTGCAAGTTTGGAGCGAATCAAGGTGTCCCCCAGGGGATCCCCAGAAGTCAGGGTAACACCCACTCAACCATGGAAACCCACTGGGTGACCTGGGGCAAGTCACACTCTCTCAGCCTCTGAGGAAGACAGTAGCAAGCCCCCTCTTGCCAAGAAAACCCTGTGATAGAGTCTTCCTGGGGTTGCCAAAAGTCAGCAACAACCTGAAGGGATACAGTAGTTCTAGTCTTTAATGGCAGCAAAGGAAAGCTTGAAAACATATGGGTTTCTGGTAGAAATATTTAAAAAAACAAACTATGGAAATCTGCTCCGTGGTTTAGCATACAGCAGGGAAAAATGTCGACTGCCTGATTTAATCATACACTGCCTTGAGATCTTTAGACATGGAATGCAATGTAAATATTTTAATAAAATAAACACCTTAATAACAAAACAAATAAATAAAATTAAAATTACATAAATAATAAATAAAAATAAAGGATTGTGGAATCTCAGGTGTACAAGTAAAGCCACATAAGCTATTCAAACACATTTCAAACAATAAAATAATTTAAACAGGACAGAAACATCCATTAAATACGTTAAAACAGCCTTAAAGTTTCAAGTAGTCCAAACTACATGCACATGACTTTGAAAAATAAATTACAAGGCAAGAGAAAAAAACAGTCCGAACAGTTTAAACCCATTTAAAATTACAAATAATCTAACAACTAAAAGCATATTAAAACATTTAACACAAACAACAGAACAGGTTAAAAGCAGTTAAAGCAAATTACAACCAATCACATAGGCAAATCCGGACAAAATCGATCATGCCCCAAAAGCCTGAGTAAACAGCCATGTTTTTGCTTGGCAGGGGAATGACAGCAGTGTTGGCACCAATTGGGCCACTAAGGGGAGGGTATTGTACAACTGGGGGTCCACAGTAAAGAAGGCTTACCCATCTTCTTTCACAGTATATTGCCATGAACGATGGGACACAAAAGAGTTTCCATCCAATGCACCTCACTCCTCAGTGGTTATAGGGATCAAGTATCAAGGTCCCAAGCTGATTGGGGCTTTGAATATTATCACTAGCAGCTTGACTTTAGATCCGAAGCAAACTGGCAGCCATCTTTTCCATGAAATATCCATTAAGAAACAACCAGAGTGGTGTAGCAGCTTGAGCGTGGAACTAGGACACCACGAAACCAAGGTTGCAATCCCCACAGAATCATGGAAACCCACCAGAAGACGTTGGGCAAGTCACACTCTCTCAGCCCCAAATCTCAAATCTGAGGCTGAGAGAGTGAACAAATCTGCTGAAGAAAACCCTGTGACAGAGTGGCCTTTCCACTGTTGAACTGCTCTTACCATCAGAAAGTTCCTCCTCACGTTTCGTTGGAATCTCTTTTCCTGTAGCTTAAAGCCATTACTCCATATCCTAGTCTCTGGAGCAGCAGAAAACAGGCTTGCTCCATCCTCCATATGACATCCCTTCAAATATTTAAACATAGCTATTATGTTGCCTCTTAACCTTCTCAAAGTACTTTCTATTTTTCTGGGCACAGGAGCACAGTGGGGCTGCTGCTCTACCGAAACATACGACATGGACTTGATCCTGCCATGGGCAACAAGTACTGCTCCAATAAAAAAAAAAAGCCTAAAACTTTCACATACCTTGGCTAAAAGGTATTTACTCTTCTGTAAAGCAGCACAAGCGCACAGAAACCAGCAGTCTCCCAGCATCCCTTGCTTGACTTGCCACTCATAATGATTGTCGGAAAATAAGCGAGGTAGAGAGCAAATCTCCTAGCAAGGAAAAAGAAGAGGAAAAGTTTGCAAAGGAAACGATGTGACTGTTATAGAAAAGAGCAAACGGAGGTTTGGAATTAAACAGTCTGGGGTCCAGAATGGCTTTAGGTAAGAGGTTGATGTTGATGTCAATGCTCCTTCTGCTCTACATGACTTCAGCTATTGCTCACAGCTTCCATGGTAATGTGGCAGCAAATCTGCTTCATGTTTCAGTCTGTACTTTAAACTGCTAAAACCACTCCCCAAAATAGGCTCAGGGACTTGGAAATCACAGTTCAACACGCTTGGATTGCCGTATCATTCCCACATCTGATGTATAAGCCCACATCGTTACGCCATTAAACATAAATACAAATATATAAAATATAAATGTTTCCTGGGATTGCACCCCTGTGATTCAAGGCGTTGCATCGCCTACAAGTACTTTAAGTAGACCGTCGCTTTTAGCAGCACAGTCACTGTATGAAACAACACACCACCTGCAATCTGTATTTATGCAACTGAATGCAGACATACAGGTCATCTGCAGTATGTGGACAAAACAACCACAGACCTACATACACGCTACAGTACAGCTTTCCAAACTGTGGCCATTTCTGCACCAGAGTGTTATAGTGCTATTATTCCACTTTCAACATCGTATGGAATCCTGGGGTTTGCAGTTCCGGGAGGGGCCGAACGGCCCCTCCCGAAACTGCAAACCCCAGGATTCCATACGATGTTGAAAGTGGAATAATAGCACTATAACACTCTGGTGCAGAAATGGCCTCTGTGTTGCAACACATCAGTGTGTTGGCTGCAGTTTGTGTGTTGTGCGAACGTAACAGGTGGAGGGGCTGCCTCTCCTGCTGCCACCGCTGCTGCCCTGAGCCAAAGCAGACCCCAGCAAGGGTGGTAGTGGTGGCAGCAGCGGGCCCGGCTTGAGTGGAGGGGCTGCCTTTACTTACTGAATTACTTACCGAATTACCGTGTTGCAAAATAATGCACATCTAAAAAGTGTGCCACCAACATGAAAAGTTTGGAAAGCTCTGTGCTACAGGAACCATATGTCGGGTAGCCCTCCATCTTTCAGTTATGGGACATGTAGTAGGCGTTAATTAGCTGCTTGCTTGTAACAAGGTATGGGAACCACAGACCGTTAGGTAAACAAAGCTAGGAATGTAGTGATAAGCGCTGCCAAGCCGAAGCCAGTACTTCAAGGCCTCTTGCAGGTGGGATGGGAAACTACTTGCTTTTAATGTTTGGATTTTGCTAACTGCCTTCGGTGCGCTCACTGAAGTCCTGTACTATGCATCACACTCCTAATAAATAGTGTATTAGCACTGTTACATTTGTGTGTGCGAATTCGGTTCCTGACACCATAAGTCTGCGATCCCGACCAGGAATCTAGGACAACCAGTGGCCAGTCATTTCAACTCCCCTCTGATCTGTCTGTGTTTAGTCCTGAGGTGCCATCTCCTTAAGCTATTTTGGACAAAAGGGAGAATTTCCGGATTTATAGAGATAAGATCCTAACACCACATGGCCTCAGCCTAGAGAATAATACCACTGTCCGCTGAAGAATGCTGAAAACAAGAGTGTTCTAAACTGGGACGTAGCTCAGTTTCATCTTTAGCAACTGAAAAAGGTGGAAGTTGAAATGTTTTGCTCATTTCATACCCACGACAAACTTAGGAGAACTGCAGACCTCAGGGTGGGTACTGTCAGTGAGAGGCCAGGTTTACTCTGACAAGCAAAGAACCCCCACTGTTTGCTGTTAAGAATCTGAAGCCTAAGACTGGATTGAGACAGCTGAAGCCCTGGAGCAGTTCCCAAACAGAGTCCCCTTTATGTACGTACGTGACCTTTTCCAGGAGCAATAGTACAAAATAGACAGCACCACCAAAATATTTATGTGCAAACCCACTTTTAGCCCAACAGCTTGAATGAAACCAACTCCCTGTTGTCATGCAGTGTTATTCAACTGCTCCAGTAACACAGAAGATATTGTGATACAAATGGTATCAGAAGCACCGGCAAACAGAGCAGCTGACTGAAGAAGAGGAAGCTAGCAGCACACATTACCTTCGGCCTGAGCCTCCAGCCTGTGAAGGGCCTGAGGTATTTGCTCCAACTGAACCAGTGATAATCTGGCCCCGACTGTCCCGTTCCTTACCCTGAAAGCATTGGCGATATACAGTCATCCCTCCACATTCGCCAGGGTTAGGGGCACAAGACCCCCACGAAAGTGAAAAAAATGAATAACTCTAGGCCCTCCCAAACCATATTTAACACACAAAAAAGCATGATCACCATATTCAGCCCACTATAGATTCCTTTGAGGCCTCAGGGTTCCTTCACAAGGCAGAAGTGGGGGGTTGGTGGGGCTTCCTGCCGCCTCCACGGCTGCCCCACACCATTTTTAAGAGGGACTTACAAGCCTCATTCGCTGTTTCTCAGTCTCACGTGGCTTGCAGTCCCTATTAAACATGGCATAGGGAGGCAGCAGAGGTGACAGCAAATAATCCGTGAATAATCAAATCCTCAAAAGTGAAACCCGCAAATGTGGAGGGCTGACTATATTCGTAATGTACAGTGCGTCCTCTTCTGGCATAACCTCTGCATGCACAAATGCAAGGTTATGCAAAGTGTAATATCCATTATAATCAATAGATGTGACGGGTGCATGCCCATGCTGTTGTGGGCACATGCATGTTGCAGCTACTGGCTACAATGGGATGCAGCACTCATGTTTTTTAAGTGGTGGTTCCCGGAATGGAACCTCTGTATATAGGGCTGGCACACTCTATATTAGATGTATCTTGGCCCACTTCCTAGTGCTGGGAATCTGCCCAAACAGCACATCAGTCAAAAACAAACCTGAGGTCTCAGCCAACAAATCTCTCCTCTGAAATGAGCCAACGGAGTCGAGTAGTTAAAAAAGAGAGAGTCATCGTTAGCTGGAAATGAGAGGTCCTTGTAAAGGTCTCCCTTGAGATCTGTCGGTACCCTGTCTCCCAGCATCTTCTATAAAACGGCCAAGTATTTGCGGCTACTTCCAAAACCACAGGACTCTGATTTAAGCCTGCAAAGCATATTAAGAGGGGTGGAGAAGAACTGGGGTTAATATTACAGGAGTTGCTGTCATTGTTATTAATCAAATTGAAACAAATATGATTTTTTAAAAAGAAAAAATTCACTATAAACCTACAATATAGTTGAAAGATACAAAAGATCGAGATTAAAATGCAATTCCACTATCAGTACCATTCGAAAAAACTGAAATATAGAAATAGCGAAAAGCAGTTATAAAAATGGTGTATTCGAAAACACAACAGTATCCTATTAAAAACATTCATGAAAAACATTTATTTAATTAAAAAGATTCCGTTCTCAAAAGCCCGTTGGAATCTTTTTTAAAAAAAAACACAAAAGTCTTCGCTCGCTGAAGGACAGACAGCAAAGAGGAGCCATCCTAGCCTTTATAGGAAGGGAATTCTTGAGACTGAGGGCAATGACCAAGAAGGCCTTGTAAAGACATTCATATCACAGAGAAGGAAAGGGGTTGGTAGGTGACAATGAGAAAGTAAAGTCGGCTCAGAATAGAAAATAAATTCACAATAATAACAACAAGAACTCAGATTGTTTCTTCAAGGAATGCATAGTTAACTCATAGAACCGTAAACTCCTAGAAAAGACTTCCATCAACAGTAATGATCAGTCATGGCTGCTGAATAGAGACTCCATGGTCAAAGGGGGTCATCCCGGGGAGGAGCTATCGGGGGCAAAATGAGGCCACTGATCCCCCAATTAGAATTCTGCACTCCCAATGGAATGCTCCTTCAGTCCCCAAATTTCTAGCATTGCAACAACTAAATACTCAAATAGAGTTAGAGATAGAGTTCAGGCATCCAAAGCAAAGCGGTAAGCAAAAAGACCACGAAAACCTTTCCCTGTCTCACTCTCTGTAGTGCTTGAAATTTGGGGGCGGAAGGAAAATTTCACAGGGCAGGGGGGGAGAGAGAATACTTACTGGGGGAGCAATATCCTCATTTTGCTCCCTCCCTTACAGCTACAGCTCTGAGTGAGGCACAAAAGGCAGAGAAGGAAGGGCTTTTGCTTTCATAGGACTTCCAGGGAATACCGCTGGTCGTGCTCTAGCCAGCCTGGTTCAACAGAGCTCTTCTTAAGTTCTCAAGGAGGAAGGCGGAGGAAGGACCTCAACGTCTAACCTAAAACTGTGCGGATGCTAGGGAAGAAATGACTTTGCAGAAATCCTACAAAGGACTGCACTGTCTTCCTCTTATATTCAAGAATAATTTCACTGATCTTCGCTCCCCTCAACCTTAGTCTATACAGAAAAGATGAGTTGCTTACCATGTTTCCCCTTTTCTTCATCACAGTGGTCTCGAGGAGAATCTGGCAAGTAAGAGGTATAGATAAAATCCAGTGCACAGGGAGATACAGAAAGAAAAATAAATTCACAAAGAGACCTTAATTAAACTAAAAAAAAAAACCTCATTGTTGTTGCTGTGTACCTTCAAGTTGTTTCTGATCTGTAGAGATCCTAAAGTGAACCTATCAAGGGGTTTTCTGAGGCTGAGAGTGTGTGACATGCCCAAGGTCACCCAAGGGGTTTCTATCACCAGAGAATCCAACCCTGATTTCCAGAGTCGTAGACCAAAGCTCACACCACTACACCACACTGGTTTTCAAATTTAATTAAACTAAAAGGCTCAGCAAGGGACTTAATATCTTTCTAAGTGAACTTCCATGTGCACAAAATAGAAGTGAACAGTTTCTCAATTCCGGCCACTCTGTTCTGTTCTGGTCAGACTTCACCTGCAATACTGTGGGGCACCACATCTCAAGAAGGGTGTTGAGAAGCTGGAACATGTGCAGAAGACCTTCACCAAAATGGTAACAGACCTGGAAACCACGCCCTATGAGAAGCAGCCTAGGGAGCTGGGGATGTTTAGCCTGGATAAGGAAAGGTTACAAGATAACATGATACCCGTGCTTAAATATTTGAAAGGATGTCATATAGAAGATGGAGCAAGCTTGTTTTCTGCTGGTCCAGAGACCAGGACATGGAGCAACGGATTCAAGCTACAGCAAAAGAGATTCCACCTAAATATTAGGAAGAACCTCCTGATGGTAAGATCAGTTTGAGAATGGAATACGCTGCCTGGGAGTGTGAGGGAGTCTCTTCTTTGGAGACTTTTAAAGAGAGGCTGGAATACCGTCTGTCAGGAGTGCTTTGATTGTATATTCCTTCATGGCAGAAGGGGGTTGGACTGGATAGCCCTTGGGGTCTCTTCCGACTCTATGATTCAACATCCATATTCCCCTAGGGGATGCCATGATGTTGCACCATGTGGGCATCAAACAATGGTAACCAGAGAAACGACTGATAGGCACAGCCCCGATGTGCAGTAGGCACCACTCCCAATGTGCATCCAGACAACAGGTAAGAGGTGCCAGAATGCAACAGGAGTGACCAACGTGCAGCAGAACACTCTTGCTGGGGCCCGGATGCAGATCGTCCCAATTCACTAACAATGTTTTGTTCTATTTCTGCAAGTCATGAAACGTATATCATGACACAGAATCTCAGCTGATGTTTTTGATTAATTAATTTACAAAGGCGAGTCAGCATGGTATTGTGGTCTGAGCACTGAGACTCTAGAGACCAGGGTTCAAATTCCCACTCAGCCACGGAAATCCTCTGGATGACCCTGAGCAAGTCACACTCTCTCAGCTCCAGAGGAAGGCAAAGGCAAACCCTCTCTCAATAAATCTTGCCAAGAAAACCCCATGACAGGTTCGCCTTAACCATAAGTCAGAAATGCCTTGAAGGCACACAATAAGAAGAACCTTAGAAAGAGAACATCACAATTTGCGCAGTCAGAAAAATAAGAATTTTTGGGGGTAGTCAAATGCTTGAAGCCTGGAGTTAACAAGCTGGAAATAACACAGTAACATGTGACAACTTTTTTTTGGATGTAACCTAGTTACATTTGAAAATTTCAAGGCATGGGAGAGATGCTGGGCTTTTTTTTTTCTTTTTTTTTTTGGTGCAATGAATAATGTTTTGAGTCACTCTTAATTTACTTTTAGAGGCTATTTCTAGGCTATTTCTAACTGTAGTAAAAGCAAGGGAGCTTTGCAAGACACTAAAAATTGCTGGACATTGGATTCTGCATTTATTAAAAACCCTCCTGAGAACCTAATCTTGTTCACTTATTCTTACTTCCATTTTTAACTTTGTTGTTTTTTAATGGATTTTAATTGAATTATATATGTTTTTTAATTGATGTTCAGGTCTGCCTCTTCCAAACTGTTGCTCTCTAGATGCTTTGGACTTCAACTCCTGTACGACTCAGGCAATTTGATCAGTCAATAATCAGAATGCTGGGCCATGTAATGCAAATCATCTGGAGGTTTCTAGGTTGCAGAAGGACTGTTGGATTTAAAGACTGCAGAGAGGAACTTCTTTTAATGGGCTCTTTGTGGGGAAAAACAGGGTAGAAAGACTTTAAATAAATAAACATTTTGCAATCTGTTTTATAAGGTCTGTTGGAATACAAATGCAATTTATATTTTTGAATACAAACAAATAGTTCTTTGTACTCAATGAAGACTATAACTTGATGGAAGAAACAACTCACCCAACCCGAGAAAGTGGAGCTGATAACTCCATATCAGTGCAGTGGTGAATCTGTTCAAGGTTTTAGTCGAAACTTTACAGGAGCTATGCAAGGTGCTGAGGCTATTTTGCACAATACTCAAAACCCGTGTTATGTCTCTCGGGCAGAAAAGGATCAAGACATCTAGGAAAACGTAATGAAAACACAGCCATACTTCCATTCACAATATTCTATGGGGCTGTTTAAATATTTTCAAACTGGTTTAAGCGACTGCTGTCTCTAATAGGTTGGAATATTTGTTTTATTAACACATTTTTAATTAAAATCCTTGTTTTTAGCTGTACTGTGTTTTATTCTGTGCTGTGAGTGGTCTTAGATCCCATATTGAGACAAAGGTAGGACAGAAATTAAATTAAAGAAAGAAAGGATGAAAGAAATAAAGGTATCAAGGACAACCCTTTAAAAACCAAGGGATACCTGCCGATCATTGTTATTATACATCTGGCAGTGGAATGCCTAAAATAATAAGAGGTATCATCCTGCCTGTAATGGAACATAAGATGGCATCTTCTGTCCATCTGTCTCTCTCTCCCTTCTCCTTCTGTAAAATGCTAAACCCACCTCCATAAAAACAATAGGATGGCTTGATTTTGTAGCTTTTGAATTTCCCAAATAGAAACTACAGAATAAAAAGATACTGCGGTATAACGGTTTGAGCATTGGACCACAATCCTGAAGGCAAGGGTTCGATTCCCTGCTCGGCCACAGAAATCCACCGGCTGACTTAGGGGGAAACAGCCTTCTTTGATTTCTGCTGGACTTTATTTGCTGTTGTTTTCTTTTGATTTTTTTTAAGTTTTAAGTCGGTTAAATTGGGGTTTTTTTAAATGTTTGTGAGCTTCTTTTTTTTTAAACTTTCTTTTAACTGTTTTAAGACACCCTGAATCCCTTTTCAATTTCTCCTCATATTGGTAATGGAGCGTTAAATGTAATTAATAGATAATGAGCCGGTGCTTCGTCAGTGGAGGGAGTTCATTTAACTGTAATTTTGTTAATTGTCAATATTGTGGATATATGTTGTGTATAATATTTGTGTATCAAGTGTAAGTATATGTTGTATATATATTTTCTTTTTTTATGTCATATTTACTTACAGTGATTGTTGTAATCTATCTTATTTTTCCTTATTTTAATAAAAATATACTTAAAAAATAGACAGCCTGAGTCCCAAGCTTGGAAAAAGGCAGGATATAAATAAATATCACCATCATCATCATCATCATCATCATCATCATCATCATCTACCTCAGAGCTTTCCAAATGGTGTGCCACGACACATTAGTGTGTCACCTGAAGTGTGTAGGTGTGTCGCCTACAATCTTGGAAATGTATTTTATTATTTATCAATCATATATTTTTAGAACTATACGAAATATACGATTATACGAAAGGCTTTCATGAGATACGTTGCGTCCCCACACATTTTGTTATTACAATTTATGTTTGTGTCTGGATCTCTTATAAGGGGTTAGTTTGCTAGAAAAACTGAGTTACTGTGTCGCAAAATGATGCGCGTCTAAAAAAGTGTGTCACCAACATGAAAAGCTTGGAAAGCTCTGATCTATCTTGTGGGCCTCAACTGGATCGGTCCTTCTTCCCAAATAACCCTGGGATCTGTAATTCCGCAAATTGTGATGGGGGAAACGTGCCATGGATCTCTAACAGAATTTTAACCACCACCAAAAGAAAAAAAAAAAGCTGCAGTTCCCAGAACTCTTAGGAGGAGAACTTTCCGTCAGTCCCACCAGCTTCACAGACACCAGCCTTGAAGTCAAGGGACAGGGCCACTCTGTTCTGCTTCGGCCGGACCACCCCCTGGAAAGGTGTCCAGAGGAGGGTGACCAAAACGGCAGAAGGCCTGGAAAACACACCCTGTGAGGAGGGCGCTGGGTATGGTGAGCCCCGGAGAAGTTAAGAGGTGACACCAGCCACTTCCTGGGTAGCTAACGATGGACCACAGCCCAGTTTCTCAGGCCAACAAATCCTCTCCCGAGGGGCCCCACACTTCCGAGGAAGGAGATGGGCAAGAGAGGAGAGTATAGGATCACCATGCTGGCCCGCCCCCTTTCCCTCTCCTTTTCCTGACCTGGGCCATTTCTGTTCTACACTGCTTATAATGCTATTATTCCACTTTCAACGTCCTGTGGAATTCTGGGGTTTGTCGTTTATTGAGGCCAAAGAGCTCTCTGGCTGAGAATTCTAAAGGCCCCTCCCCAAACTGCAAGCCCCAGGATTCCATAGGACGTCAAAAGTGGAATAGAATCATAGAATCGTAGAAATGTAGAGTTGGAAGAGACCCCAGGGGCCATCCAGTCCAACCCCCTGCCATGCAGGAATACCCTCAAAGCACTCCCGACAGATGGCCATCCGGCCTTTGCTTAAAAACCTCCAAAGAAGGAGACCCCACCACACTCCGAGGCAGCCTATTCCACTGCCGGACAGCCCTGACCGTCAGGAAGTTCTTCCTGAGGTTCAGGTGGAATCTCCTTTCCTGCAGCTTGAATCCATTGCTCCTTGTCCTGGTCTGTGGAGCAGCAGAAAACAAGCCCTCTCCCTCCTCTACATGGCATCCCTTCAAATATTTAAACGTAGCTATCATGTCCCCTCTTAACCTTTTCTTCTGCAGACTGAACATACCCAGCTCTCTAAGTCTATCCTCACAGGGCATGGCTTCCAGGCCCTTCACCATTTTGGTCGCCCTCCTCTGCACCTGCTCCAGCTTGACCATGTCCTTCTTGAATTGGGGTGCCCAGAACTGGACACAGTATTCAAGATGAGGTCTAACCAAAGCAGAGTACAGCGGTACCAGTACCTCCCTCGATCTAGACACCATACTCCTATTGATGCAGCCGAGAATTGTATTGGCTTTCTTGGCTGCCGCATCACACTGCTGACTCATGTTCAGCTTGTGGTCTCTTAAGACTCCTAGATCCCTTTCACACGTACTGCCATCCAGCCACGCGTCCCCCATCCTATATTTCTGCATTCCATTTTTTCTACCTAAGTTTAGGACCTTACACTTCTCTCTGTTGAATTTCATTTTGTTAGCCTTGGCCCAGCTCTCGAATCCAATAATAGCACTGTAACAGTGTAGTGCAGAAATGGCTCCGATTTGGACCCTAGGTTCTCCTCACCCCACTTCGGATCCCGTCCCACAGACACACACACACACACACACACATTTTGGTATTTGTGGTTTTTCCACTTCTGTGGGGGTCCTGAGCCCTTAACCCTAGCAAATGTGGACAGCCGACTGTATTCGTCTTGATGCTATCCTGACCACCATCTCCCATCCTAATTCCCAGAATGTCAATTAAAATAAATTTAAACATTTTAAAATTTTGAAACAGTAAAGAATAATTTAAGCAGACTAAATGTCTATCACACAATGCATCGATTTATATTTATCCACTGATATCAACTTAACTATTTAAACCAGGTACATATATAGTTTTGGTTGAAATCATTGTGTCTCGAAGGCTTTAATAAAAAAGCCATATCTCAATTTGGCACCTGAATAACACCATTGTCTGCATCAATCAGGATGCCAAGAGGATGGATGTCACACCTGGACTGCCACAGCAGAGAAGGACACATAATGTGCTGCTCTCACTGGTGGGACACAGAGTTCTCTTGCGCAGGCGAAGACCTCATATGATTGGCTGTGTCAGGTGAGAAGGCCTCATATGATTGGCTACCTGTGAAGATTCTATGGAATCCTGGGGTTGGCAGTTCAGGGAGGGGCCTTTGGAATTCTCGGCCAGAGAGCTCAGGCCGGTTGCTGTGGAGATGAGGCCTAGCAGCAAAAAGGAGGGCACAGTATTCCCTCAGGAACCCAACCTCTGTATGTTAATAACTCCGAATACAGACTGCATTAGGGAATATGGAGAAGAATTACAAACAGCTACTGGACAAGACAGACTGGGGAATTAGAGACACAAGATCTCAAATCTGTGTATTTCAACTGCATCTAATTCCAAAGGTAAGGTAAGGTAATTCCTAAGGTATTTCTAACAAGAATTACCTATGAGAAAAGAAAATCCTGGGCAACAACAAGTAAATATGCTAGTGTTCTTATAATTCTTGCTGGGACAGTCTCTTAGTTTTTTATCCTCTAATTTTTCACAGATGAAAGGAAGAGCACACACGGCCAAGCAACATCAGAGTGCGTGAGCCGACCGGGAAGGGGCAAGATTCTGTCCCTTCCCCTCCGTTCCTCTCCTCTCCTCTCCTCCTTGCTGAATTAACCGAATACAAAGTACTTTTGCATTTTGAACTCTGTGTGAAGCAGCTGAAGTGA
The DNA here is from genome assembly GCA_030412105.1 of Cyclura pinguis. Lineage (NCBI taxonomy): Eukaryota > Metazoa > Chordata > Lepidosauria > Squamata > Iguanidae > Cyclura > Cyclura pinguis. Next base: position 8,371,506 of record CM059601.1, read on the forward strand.
GCTGAGAACAATGGGGGAAAGTGGGTGGAGGAGAGAGAAACCAAGACATTTTAAAAGCAGCTGGGAAGGGGGGATGACAGAGAATTAATCAGGACTACGCCTCCCAAACCGAGGCAGTTGGAGGTGGGAAATAGCCTTGTGGGCCACACTTTGGCCACACTGGTGCTTCATGCCCAGGGGCACATTCCTCCAGGTGCCAGTCTTTATTTATTTATTTTAACCAACACAAAGGCAGCAGAGCTTTCATGGCCAGCTGCAACTGCCAAAATACCTCTTTCGCAGCAGCTCTGCAAGGGCCAAAAAAACCAAAAAACAAACCGAAGTCTTATTCTTTATATCGGATCTCTTCAGGCTAATGGAAATCTCTCCCAAATTGAAACCCTTCCAAAATTAATTCAAAAGTGTAGCCATGTTAGTTTGTCGCTGCCAAAACAACAAGCTACTCCCGTGGCACCTTAAAACTGTAACCATTTCATCACTGGATGAGCTGTTTGCAGATGCTATCCCACTTTGTCAGATAGCCAGTAATCCAGAATTCCCGGTACAGTTACAATTCCACCCTCAACCATGTGAACTGAAATTCTGGACAAGGCTGCATGCATCTGATGAACCGGGCTGCAGTCCCCACAAAAGAAGACTGTAATAAATAATAAACATGTTGATCAGAATAAATATGCTGATCTTTAAGATTCCATTATCGGTTATTTTCCTTCCAAACATACACACAAGCTGCAAGTAAAGAGCTTGTCGCCGTTGTCGGGTATCTTTAAGTCCCTTTTTGACTTACAGCAACCCTAAGGTGAAACTAAAATGGGATTTTCTTGTTAAGTGCTGTTCGGAGAAGGTTTGCCTTTGCATTCCTCTGAGGCTGAGAAAGTGTGACTCCCCAAGTTCACCCAGTGGGTTTCCATAGCTGAGTATTTCAACCCTGATCTCCCAGACTCCACAAAATCAAACCACTACATCATACTGTCACTCAAATAAAAAGGCCTATCGGGTCCAGTACGCTGTCTCCGAAAGAGATCAGCAAGGTATCTCACAGTAGGCTGGTCGTAAGAAAGACACAAAACGAAGCGCCATCCACTTCCTCGGCTATTGGGCTTCCCCCCCCATTGCTGGTACTGAGAGGTACCCCACCTCTAAGCATGGAGGCTCTGCTTAGCCATCATGCTTATTGGAAGACTAGGGCCATTTCCACATTACAATGTTATAGTGCTATTATTCCACTTTCAACTTCCTGCGGAATTCCGGGGGTTTTAGTTTCCTGAGGCCAAAGAGCCCTCTGGCTGAGAATTCTAAAGGCCCCTCCTGAAACTGCAAACCCCAGGAATCCAGGGGATGTTGGATGTGGAATAATAGCACTATAACAGCGTAGTGTGGAAATGGCCTAGAAACCTCGTCCCTTGCAGAGCTGACAGGTGCCCCTTTGTTAGAAGCACTGCTCCCTATTTGAAGCTTTGGAAAGCTTTTTCTTTTATATGGACTGAACAAGATGCAAAAACAGAAACATGTGTGTCCTTTAATTTATGAAGGTGGACAACACTTTTACAGCGAAACTCACGGATACCTTAGCTGTAATCCATACTTCCATTCGGTATTTAAGCAGAACACCCGCTTCTCTATGGCCCTTTCCACACCGGACTGTTGTAGCGCTCTGACTCCACTTCCAACCTCCTGTGGAATCCTCAAAGGCCCCTCCCTACACTGCAAACCCCAGGATTCCATAGGAGGTTGAAAGTGGAATCAGGGCGCTACAACAGTCCGGTGTGGAAACGGCCCAAGATTATCCACCCTGCACGTCATCGGTTTCGACCGATCTTTCTTGATGTTTGCCGATGCGTTTGGAAAACCTGGCAGCCCCGAATAATCGGCCAGGGACGCCTTTTTCCGACGGCGGACTCCAGCATCTCAGAGACCCCCGCCAGACCCGCGTCGCTCCCCATCGCCTTCCCCCGCCCCAGCGCCCCGGCAAACAAAGCCCTCCCCCTCCCCGGGCTCTCTTCCTATGAGCTCCCCCTCCCCACTTCCAAAACCCAGCCAGAGGCGCCTCTGCTCCCTCCAGCACGCATGCACGTACGTGTGCAAAACCGCATGCATGCATGCATGCATGCATGCAAAACTGGAAGCCCCATGCACCCCACCCCTTGCCCAAACGGCGACCCCCACACATCCTCCTCGCCCCCGGTCCCACCTTTCACCAAGACCGCAAGGAGGGCTTCATCTCTTCCAGCCAAGGCCCGGAGCAACCACGGGCAGCGGCCAAACCTCCCCGCGCCGGGTCATAGAGCCATTCGCGGTCTGTGCACGGAGCGAGACCGGGCTCCGTCCGGGACGCCGCCTTTGTAACCCAGAAAACTACCCTTCCCATCATGCACTTGGCTCAGGGAGCGGGCGGACCCCCCATAATTCATTGCGGGCTGGACAAGACTACGCATCCCAGCATGCCCTGGGAGAGACGATGAGGTTGCTTTTCCTTCCTTTGCTTTCACAGGGTCCTCTAATGACTTTTTTGTTAAGGGAACGGAATGCTTAAAAAAATTGTAACTCACTCTAAGCTTTGAGATAGAATCAGAGGGCAATTGCGCACTACACTGTTACAGTGCTATTATTCATAGCATCACAGAGTTGGAAGAGACCCCAGGGGCCATCCAGTCCAACCCCCTGCTATGCAGGAACACCCATCAAAACATTCCCAGCAGATGGCCACCCAGCCTCTGCTTGAAAACCTCCAAAGGAGGGGACTCCACCACACTCCACTGAGGCAGCACATTCCACTGCCAAACAGCTCCGGCTGTCAGGGAGTCCTTCCTGAGGTTCAGGTGGAATCTCCTTTCCTGCAGCTGGAATCCATTGCTCCTTGTCCTGGTCTCTGGAACAGCAGAAAACAAGCCTGCTCCCTCCTCAACATGGCATCCCTTCAAATATTTAAACATGGCTGTCATGTTACCTCTTAACATTGTCTTCTGCAGACTAAACATCCCCAGCTTCCTGAGCCGCTTCTCATAGGGCTTCGTGGCTTCCAGACCCTTCACCAATTTGGTCGCCCTCCTCTGGACACGTTCCACTTCCAACATCCCGTGGAATTCTGGGGCTTGCAATTTCCTGTAGCCAAAGAGCTGCCTGGTCGAGAATTCTAAATGTCCGTCCCTAAACTGCAAACCCTAGGATTCCATAGGAGGTTGGAAGTGGAATAATACGTCCACCACGTGTGAAAATGCGTTTCAATCCCTTTTCCACATTTCCAACACTGACCGTTCCCTTCGTGTGTTATCTTCTTCAATTTCTGAGCTGTCAGGTACCACCTTTAACTAATGAAAACAATAAGATAAGATTACGTACCGTAGTCCTATATGAAGAGAGGGAAATAGCATAGGGAATTATAGGATAACGTGTTTTAGAAATGTAATATTACACGATAGTATACGGAGACAAAAAATGTGTATTTAGATATTAAAGAACTGTTAAGTATAAAGCACGACAAATCTAAACACACAAGAACAAAATGGTATTTCACAAATTGTAGGTCCAGGTTAAAACATCTGTGATTGATTTGGATTTGAGGAAAGCACTGTATAAGGACAGTAGGGAAGGGGGAACGGAGGGGTTAATAGCGAAGGATGGAGAAAGTAAGACAATAAAAGAGATAGAAATATAGAATAAAAAATGATTAAATATGGAATGGGAGGGGAGCTAAATAGAATTTTATAATATATAATGTAAAAATTGCCAGTGTTAAAAATCAATTGTAGGTATGTATAAATGTGTGTGTGTGTGTGTGTGTACACACTTTATTTTTATCTATATTGTTTATGGAAAAAATGAAGCTTGTTCAAGCATCAATGGGTTAAAAGAAAGAAAGAAGGAAGGAAGGAAGGAAAGTGGAATAATCGCACTATAACAGTGTAGTGCGGAAATGCCCATAGAATCACAGAGTTGGAAGAGACCCCAAGGGCCCTGAAGTCCAACCCCCCGCCATGCAGGGATGCACCACCAAAGCACTCCCAAGACGTCAGAGTAGTGTTAAGAGGTTTAAAAACCGAAAACAGTCCCCATCATTTGAAAATGCTGAAAGCATGTTAAACCACTTTACCAGTTAAAACAGGTGTAACAGGTTGAAACAAGTTAGAACCATGTGCATGGATGTTTTGGAATGAATTGCTTCCATCTCAAAGACTTTAATAAAAGCTGTGTTTTCACTTGGCAACAATCAGAAAAAGACTTTCCAAACTATGAAGTCCCCATAAGCTCAGACTGGCCAAACAAACGTTGGGGTACAGCACTTGTAGAAAAATTAAGAGCACGTATTAGAGAATCTAGCAATAAATTAGATGGATAATTCCTTTTGGGAAACTTTTCACATTTTTATTAAATTCTTGTTGTCATAACTGTATTAATAGCTTTATATTTGAGACCTTAATATCACCCTGTACTGCATCTGAAGAAGTAGGTTTATATCTACAAAAGTTCAGGCTAAACTAAAAACCAGTTAGTCTTAAAAGTACTGCCATATTTTTTCTTTTTATGATGCAAGAGACTAACATGGCTACTGCTTTGAAAACTAGGATCATGGCAATAGCGTGACAATTGTGATTAAGTAACAATTGTGAATATAAACCAGTTATGGATAAGTAAATCTAGGTAATGGTTCCATATTGATAATCACTACTTAAGTCATGATTTTGATACTGTGATTATTGTTAACTCTCCCCTTGACTTACTTTACTGGGCATCATAGAATCACAGAGTTGGAAGACACTATAATGGCCATTGAGTCCAACGCCCTGCCATGCAGGAACAAACACTCAAAGCACCCCCAGCAAATGGCCATCCAGCCTCTGTTTAAAAACCTCCAAAGAAGGTGACTCCACCACACTCCAGGGCAGCATATTCCATTGTCAAACGGCTCTGTCAGGAAGTTCTTTCTGACGTTTAGGTGAAATCTCTTTTCCTGTAGTTTGAATCCATTGCTCCGTGTCCTAGTTTCTGGAGAAGCAGAAAACAACCTTGTTCCATCTTCAACATGACATCCCTTCAAATATTTAAACGTGGCTATCACATCTCTCTTAACCTTCTTTTTGTCAGGCTAAACATACCCAGCTCCCTAAGCCTCTCCTCATAGGGCATGGTTTCCAGATCCTTTACCATTTTGGTCACCCTCCTCTGGACACGTTCCAGCTTCTCAATATCCTTCCTGAACTGTGGTGCCCAGAACTGGACACAGTATCCCAGGCGAGGTCTAACCAAAGCAGAATAAAGTGGTATTATTACTTCCCTTGATTTTGACACTATGGTCCGGCTAGTGCAGTCCAGAATCACACTGGCTTTTTTTTTAGCTGCTGCATCACACTGTTGACTCATGTTCAGCTTGTGGTCCACTAAGACTCCTAGATCCCTTTCACATGTACTGTTTTCAAGCCAGGTAACAGCTGGTCAGTTGCATGAAGAGATGGAGGTCCATTCCACTGGAGACTGGAGCACACCTGAATGACATTTCCATCCAGGCTGGAGGGGTGGGATGGGCCAGGAGAAGTTACTTAGTCAAGTATATTTAACGAAGTAGCTGGCCATAGAGTTGGAAAGGCTACCAAGTGCTACATAAGCCAACCCCTTGCAAGTATAGGTATCCTGTTCTTCACTGTGTGGCCAACCACGTGCCTTCAAAGAGCTGACTATAACGGTCTGGGTGCCACAGTACTCTCCTGATGCCACTACTGGGGGATTCCCCCAGAGGCTGTGTCTAGAACACCTTGAGTCAAAATCAAAATGGGCTCCCTCTGCCAACATCAGAGGTAAAGGTAGAGGATGCTGCCTGTTTAGATGGCAGAAGCTCAGCCCCAGACTAAAGTGATGAGGCAGTGCTTCCTTGCAGCCCAAGAGAGTGGCATAGGGTTAAGCCATGCATCAACTCACGGGGTCCTCAGACCTAGAAGCTTCCTCAAGGGCAAGGAGTCTCTCTGAGACCTTTTGCTGAAGTGCCTCCAGCTGAACCTAAGATGGGACCCAGGCAGTGCAGCTACAATGCCCTCAGTTCCAGGCTGGAAGAGCGGCTAGGAATGTCTGTATTGGCTCAGGAATTGTTTCTGCAAATGGCGCTTCTTGTTGTGTTTGTTACCTAGTGTCTAGTACTGGACTTCATTTTCCTTGTGGAACTCCATGCTCTTTCTTGCCTTGGCTTGTGCTCTAATTCCAGAGAGTCTGGTTTTGCATCTAGTGTTGCACAGACTGACTGTTCCTTCAGGAAGACCGGGAGACCTGACTACTGACCCTGCAGTTAGCTTTCCCGTTTCTGGACCAGGTGTTGGCACGCGACTCCCATAGTACTGACTTACGGCAACCTGATGAATGAGAGATCTCTAAAATACCCTGCTTATCAACAGCCCTGGCTGTGTCTTGCAAACTCAGTGCTACGGCTTCCTTGACTGAGTCAATCTACCTGTGTTATGGTCTTCCTCCTTTTCCACTACCTTCAACGTTATCTAGCATTATCATCTTCTGTATCCAAAGTATGACATCTTCAGTTTAGGCATTTTTGCTTCTAGTGAGAGTTAAGGCTTGCTTTGCTCTCAGACACATTTATTTGTCTCTTTGGCTGCCCTCATGGTATCCACAGAAGTATCCTCCAACACCATATTTCCAATCAGCTGGTTCTCTCCCTATCAGCAGAGCCACTTGTACTGCTCCAGAAATATACTTTTCAGTTTGGATTACCTGAGGACTCTTCTTCCCATAATCTCCTTGCCCTCTGGCTAGAACTGGAGTGTGGGGTGAGAGCAACATGTGCAGAAAAGAAAACAGGCAAACCACAAAGCTTTGAAAGTCACAAAATTTAGTTTAATTTGACATTTTATCAGTGATGTTATTGTAAGGCATCAATGTACATTTAAAAGGAATTTCCACCAGGGTTACATACATTCTCCTGGAAAAATTAAAACAGAATAAAATGAAGGCCTAAGGCAGCAGGAGGGCAAGGCTAACGGCTGCTGGTCTTTACCAGGTCGGAACTGTGGTGTCAAAATGTGCCGCATGCCAATTGTTTGCAATGTTACAAGTGGGAGGTAATTGTGTGGGTCCATTCTTTTGAGGGGAGGACAATTCCTACCATGTTCCCTGCTACTTAAGTCAAGGGAATCTTTGTGAAAGGGAATAGAGTTTCTTGAAATTTCCAAGTATTTCACCACCCATAAACATCTTGGTGAGGCCCACGTTCATTATTGCTTTATCCCATTTTTATCTGAAGATGGCTAACACAAAAAATAAATAGTCAAAAGCTAGAAGATAGGGAGAAAAAGGTTAACAGCCTGTAGCTCCGCTTGCATGTGGTTGTAAATGTTTTCTTTATGGTGGACTTCAGGCTGAGCATTTCTGTCCCTGACATCCTGAACATGACATATAGCTGGTAGGAATTAACAGCCTGTTCTCCCCCACCACCACCAAACACACACATACACACATCCCACAATGAGTAATACCACTCAGCATAACTCTTAAATATGAAGGCAACTAGCACAACGAGCAACTTCCACATACACTGGTAGCAGCAGTCAGGTTAAAAACATGAGAGCAGAACTGTGTGTGTCCAAATATGAAACAAACACATCCCATGGAGGCAGCCATAGGTGCCAGGCCACTAAGGGCACCAGGGCAAAAGGTTTTCTCTTCACTTCACAGACAACTGCTGAATGCACTCCTGTGCCATCTACCACAAAATGTAAAGTAGCCTCAGGCATACCCATCTCTATGGCCAAACGAGGAAAACTCATCCAAGTTCCCACACCCCTTAAAAGTGCTGAATATTTCCAGCACTCCCCTTGCTTTTGTTTTAACGGCTCCTTATAGACCTATTTTGTTCAATGATCGGCTCTGATTCTTCCAAACTGCCCTCAATGAAAAAATTAAAACCTCTGCCATTCCCACAACACAAATATCTGAGCCTCTATCCTCTTGGCTCAGCTTTGGCAACTGACCAATGCCACACACAGGGCTACCTCTCCATTTGTTTCTGATGGATATGAATTAGGCTAAGTCCCCCGTATCAGAAAGACATTGCATAGAGTGTGTGTGTGTGTGTGTGTATGTGTGTGTGTACATGCACATGCGCCTGAGTGCCTGCCTATGAATCAGTGAAGAAAGATTTTGGTGAACAGCAGTATGGGTAAAAAAAGCCTTGTTGATTAGCAACATGGCTTTGACCCCAAGTTTGGCTTGAAAGAAGCTGCCATTGAGATCCAACAGTCATTTTCTCAGCTGGAGAAAATGTCTTTGGCAAGACACAAGCCTATCTGGGGCTAAAGCAGACACTTCTAAACAGAAATACTAATTTTATTCTATTTATTTTTGCCTTACCTTGCTCCCAAACACTGGGAACTGAGGCAGCATGTTCTTTGGTCCCAGTGCATCCACCAGGACCTTCTCTTGTGCTGGCCTCTTGTGCAATGAGTGCATGTTGTACAACGTCATACCCAAAAATCTATGTAGATGGACTGCACCTGTGCCTGCTGATATAGCCCATGTAATAATTTGCAAGGAGAAGCAGGGTAACCTATCACCCTACCTGTTTTGAGAGCCACATCCCAGGCACTGATGAAAGCCAAGGTTTAGATCTGCATGAGAGCTGGAGAAAACTGTCCCCCTGCCTCTGCAATTCAGCAATGTTTGGGTATCAAACTTCTTACGAAAGAGAAAGGCCAGGCAGAACAGAAACACAGGAGGCAGTTGAATCCCTACCAAGTCTCCCAACCTTTGACCCCTAATCCCCTTTGACAAAATCCTGAAGGAGATTCTTCATTCCTCTAGATTCTCCACTTCCTGAATCGCACAGTAAAGAGCACAAAGGAGAACAACAGATCCCGCCCTGCCAACACACCACCATTTTCTTTCACTTATTTTAAAAGAGACCGCCTTCTTGACAAAGGCTCGCCTCACCTTCAAATGTCCATGATACTGATCCTCTTTTCTCCTCACTTCCTCAACAGCAGGCACTCAGGAGTGACTGGCACCCCTTCCCATCAAGGCCCAGAGGGCAAAGTCACCTGCCAGGTGCCTGAAACAGAACTCTTTTTCTGCTTGCAATGGACACCCTGGAATCCACATTCATGATGCATCAAGTCAAAAGATCCATCCCAAAACACAGCTCCTGCTTGCAGCTATAAGGAGATATATCCCTGATATCTGACTGTGCCAGTAAATCAGGCACCTGAAGGCACGTTTCGTGTGGGGCTGGAGGAGGGAGTCGAGACCATAAAATCCGGTCCCCTCTAGTGGCAGCCGTGGCACAAAGGGTGAGCGGTACTTTCTTAATATCGCTTCCTTCTTGCTTGCCCCTCCAGCTTCAAATGCCCGGCATGAGCTGTCATGCTAAGCAGACACATTTACGTCCCTGAGAGAAATGGCACCGTGTACAGTTTCGGGAGACTTGTCCTCGTACCCAGCCGCTGGGGCCTCTGCAGTAACAGCTGTCGTTTCCATGGCAAGGAGCGGGTTCAAGCCCTGTGTTAAGATCTGCTGGATGGTTTTTCGCAAGTTGGGGTGCAGCTGGTTCTGGGTCTGATAGAAAACTTCTAAGGCAAAGGACTTCAAGGTGCCAGTGCAGAGATCCTCGTATAATGGAATCGTGTACATCCGCGACATCTGCAACAGAGCAAATGGAACACCGTACAAAAGATGAGGAGGAGGATAACAGCAATGACAATAGACAAATGATACAGCGTAGTGGAAAACAGCTTGAGCCACTGGGTCAGGAAGCCTTGGTCTCTCTTCTCTGCCTTGAAACCCACAGGTGGCCTCAGAGAAGGCACTCTTTGTCAGCCTCACCTAGCACCTGACAGATGCATACCATAACAGTGACATACTATAGAGTCAGGGTGGGAATCATGTAGCCCAGGGGTGGATGACACCACAGGGTCCAGGAGATAATTTGCTGTGAAGTGAAGTAGGGTTCAATGCAAAATCAACCAGTCAATCATGAGGGCTACCAAGGAAAGGTAAAATGAGCAGATGGTGCAGTCCTTCACCCTTGGGAAACTGAGTGCTGTTTTAGGGGAAAAAACATTCTCATTGTATGTGAAATTATTTCTTCCTAACTAATCTTTGGCAAGGAAGAGCAGGGGCTCCAACTAGTCAGAAAAAGCAAGCAGCAAGCAGCCATGAGGCAGTTTGCAGCGGCTGAAATAGCGCAGCTGGCAGGATGTTGCCAACTGTGCCTTCAGGACAACATTGTTTCCTCTCATTTCCACTTCCCTCAGCCTAGCAGGGAAATTACTATACGCTACCAACTTGGCCAAGAAGCCATTGTTCCTGGGTCCACTGCTGCATGTTCTTCCCCTGCGTCACACACCTCAACGCTTTCAATAACCTGTCAGTTAATACCTGGTTTTCCAAGAAGCGCCGGACTTTGTGAAGTTCAGGATAGTAGTCATTGCGGACGATGATCTGCAGCCAGCGGATGCGAATCTCTGCATTCATGCTGTCCAAGTGGGCCGAATAGCATTCAGAGAGCTTTGATATCACCTCTGAAAAGCATGCATTAGAAGGTTGAGAGCTAGTCTCAGGAAGTAGACCCTACAGAGAGGAATCGCTCCATTCTAGAAGAGGTTCAGAAACATCTGTAGACTAAATCTGCAAACCTAGCCCAACACTACAAAGCTACCAAAACAGACAAAAATGTGTGTGTGTGTGTGTGTGTCTGTCCGTCCGTCCATCTTATATTTTCCTTGATCTAAAATCCATACGGGTAAAGAAAACAAACGCTTACTGGTCTACATTTTCACCATGCAGGCACACCTCAGCTAACAAAGCTTCTGACAAAGAATCTCCTTTTTACAAAGTATTTTTGCTCTGGCTCACCCCCTTTTCCTTTTCATCCCCCACCTGGCTGGAAGTTTTCGGCAGCATTGGCACTGGTGGAAGGATGACGGAAGGCCAGAGAAACACAGACTTTCAATATATTTGCATTAAACCATGCAATAAAGTTCAAACTGGGAAATAATGGAATCTGCTTTAGCCAGTCCTACCGTCATCACAGTGTGCCTGCCCACAACAAAAACAGTAAACAGCCTCTGCCTCCTGATTCTCTTGAATATGCATGAACAGCAAAACAGAGAGAAAAGGGGCTGATAAATCTGTCTCGGCAACTATTCCCAGCATGGTAAAAAAAGCACAGATTTATAAGTTTTCCCAACAAAGTGGACAGTATAAGAAAAGCAAAGGGCAGTGAAAGAAAAAGTCGTCCATGGATGCATTTTTCAGGAAGTCTTCATATAGTCTCTAGATTAGAACATCCAACACGTTTTAGTTTACTTATGCCAGGCTTACCTGACCTCATTGTTTCATGCTTATATATGCTTACATATGCTTCAGCATACTGTTATATATGCTTATATATATATGCTTACATATACATATATATTATATATGTTTACATATGCTTCAGCATACTGTTAGTTTTGAATTAAAAGTCTGTTTGCTGAAATATGTTCAACTGCTCTTTTTGTGTGTGCTATAGGAACCCATCCCCATTCTTTCCATGTTATTTTTGCCCATGGAGCCAAATTTTCTGTTAAAGAAGTAATGTCAAGGAATACATCTACTTCATTAACTGAAGCATACCTATAGATGTTGAGAAAAAAAAAACAACTCTCTTATGTTTACCCATTTATTCCACTGTGCATTGTGCATCAGTGGAGATTTTGTCCCAAACTGCCTTGTGAGCAATTTTCTGTTAAAGACGGTTAACAAAAGCCAACATCTTAAGTGAGCTCACTGGACTAAATCTGCTCTCCCTAATGTTAGGAGCATGAATGTAACATGCAAAAAGATATCCCAGAAATTAGTATTGAAAGAAAAGCATAACCTAAATTGAGAAAGAATTTTCTTACAAAGACATCTATAGAAAACAGATTTGTTTATGTCATTTGTGGCAGATTTCCTCTTTCCCTCCAGCTATACGATCTAGAATAATAATGCTAGCTATGCTAACTGTAGGTTTTGACAATTAGTATATCTTGAAAAATAAACAGTTGAAGTATTTGAATGATAATTACAATTGGAGAAGTTATTTTCTATAGTCATGCATGATCTGCATTACAAAAGCTGGAAGTCAAATGTATTTTTTAAAAAATTATCTTTGCTTTTTTTCTTTCGTAACTCTTTCTTTTTTGTCTTTCTTGTTTGCCATTTCTTTTTCTTTGGTTGGTATGTATTTTAATTCTTCATTCTATTTGAAAATGTTTAATAAAAATATATAAAGCAGAATTATAACGTGAGTGACTCAAAGTGACCACCAGGGGCTTCCACTGATGTTAACTGGGGACACACTGGCCTCAACTTATGGCAACTCCATGCACGTGAGATCTCCAAGACACACTATTATTAACAGCCTGCTAGAGTCTTGCAAATTCGGGGCATGGCTTTCTTGACTGAGTCAATCTGCATGTAAAGTGCTCTATCTCCTTTCCACCTGCCTTCATTTTTACCAAGCATTATTGTGTTTTCTATAAAGACAAATGATCCAATTGTATACGTAGAAAATTCCCTGCAAAATAGCTCCAAATCACATGATAAGGTGTGATTTCTTTTCCCAGTTCCATGATTCTATGATTGGTTTACTTATATCACTTCCAAGGCACCCTAGATTGACCCACTGACAGTGGCTCTCCAGGGATTCAGACGCAAGTCTTTCTCAGTCCTACTCAGAGCTGCTGGGGACAGAACTAGGCCCTTTTGCATACAAAGCAGATGTTCTGCCACTGAGCACTGATCTTTCCCTAACTTGTTATAGGTACGCTGGTTTCTGTGGTTGAGTGCAACATCTAGACTAGCTCTCAATAACCCATACGAGGATTATGTTTTTGGAACTTTTCTGAAGTCTCTCATTCCTCAGAAGGGATATAAATGCCGTGTTGCTTGAAATGTAGGCTTTTGTAGCTATCTCTCAAGTCCTGGGAAGTATGCCATGCTCCATTATTGGTTAATAAAATACCCAGTTATTAGTGCCTATTTATTGTTGCTGTTAACTGCTGTCGAGTCGACTTTGACTCACAGTGACCCTATGAATGATAGATGTCCAAGTCACCCTATCGTCAACAGCCCTGTTCAGGTCTTCAAGACTCAGGGCTGTGGTTTCCTTGATTGAGTCTGTCCATCTGTAATGCAGCCTTCCTCTTTTCTTATTGCCTTCTATCTTACCAAGCATACTAGTGTCTACTACTGATGATTAATGAAGATTTCAATACCGCTGTCTGGCCACATCTCCTGAGTGTTTGGCTCACATCCTCTACCCCACCTCCCTATTTGCAACCTTTTTATTTGTAGCTGAACTAAGAAGGCACTGTCTCACCTGTGCTTACCTTCCCACTCTGAAAAACTCACCATGAGGCAGTGGTGACCCATCCAGTAGTCTGTCCAGGAAAAGTACTGTCTGGAACGTTTGCCACTCTGTAATGTTGACACTGTTAGCAGCAGCCACAGCATCTAGAGGCTCCATGGTCCAGAGACTGAAGAGTGTTTCCACGGGGCTGGTCAGACTGGATCCCTGAGATAAGTCTGGTTCGATTAAAGGAGGGCCTGTTGCATTGAGCCAGCGTTCAAACTCAAGTCCTGCAAGAGACACACCAACATGGATCAAAAGGGGAACTGCATGGGATTCTTTTTCAGGAAGCAGGAAGCCTTCAGTGAGCATTGGCCATCACACGATACAGACTCAGAGCTCTGAGCCACACAGGAAGAAATAATTCCTAGCCCTGATGCCTGAAATGCTTTTCCCAGGCGAGGATGACGACTAAGATTTTCTGTATGCAAAGAACAGGGGCTGCCATATAATAATGCCAAACTCAGCTATTGTGTTGTGCCACATTGATCTTAAAACTTCAGTCTCAAAGGCAGCAATAACTTTCTTACACTGCCAGCTTTGCCCAGATACTTTTGTTTTACAATTATATCCTGCCTTTTCTTATGCTGTGTTCAAAGTACCACAGGCACATTATCTCAGAAACCTTAACTATTCAGTTGTAAGAGAGAGTCTGCAAGTAATTAACTATTTCCCTTTTGTACTAACTACAGTATACAAAAAGTTACAAGTGTAACTTCAAGAGAAAACTTGATTCCTTTTGCAGGGTAACTGTTATTTTTTGCCTATAGTTGCAGCAGCTCATTTCAGTAAATGGAGCATCACATGGTTCAAGTGCTTCCTCATGAGGTGTCTTGTGTAGCTGTCTCATACCCGGTTGTGGCTGTTAATGAGGTAGATGGGAGAAGCGTGAACAAAGATATTTTATATCAGCGTTCATAGCACTAGATTTGGCATTTTTTGCATAATAACTGAACATAAAATTGTACTAACAGTAACCAATTATTTTTGCTGGGGTTTGGAAATATAACAATAACAATTGCCATTTGAAAGTAATTTTCCAAACTCTGCTATAAGATAGTTCAGTACTACTCTATCCATAGAGCAGATGATGATGATGATGACTTTTTTTTTAATTTGTGCTTGAATACGTATAACTTACTGTGCTTTTATTGCAAACTTTTACATTACGTTGGAAGCCACCTTGCCTCCCAACTGTGGGAGAAAGGCAGGAAATAAACAAACAAACACAACTGCTGGCTAGGGGAAACGGGACTTACCATTCTAGGTAGAAACAGAAGTGAATGCACATCAGGCAAGCCATTTGTCTGCCTTTTCTGAGTAGGGAATAGCTTGTTCCGAGCGATGCTAATTTTTCGACAAGATATTCCCATGAGTGGGCAGAAATATGAAATTTCTTTTCTAAAAAAAAAAAAAGGCCTTGGGCAGAAAAAAAGGATGTTGGCAATGGAAGAGGTTTAAGATGGGCTTCCAGGAACCCTGAAGCAGTGTTCATTGCCCTGAGCAACAAGATGGAAAGATGAAGGGCCCAGGAGGTGACTTTGTGGGCTACTGGGGAGAATTCTGTGCCCCCAACACTTTTCCAAGGATGCTTCTTACAGTGATCTAACTTAGGGAGGTTTCTTTTACCAAGAACTGCCCTCCAACTGCAGACGAGAAAGTAAACAGAAAAAAAAATATTCGAACAGCCTGAAATGTCAAGAGTGGTCTATAGTCATGTCACATGTTATTTGTCAGCAATTACACAGGTATTAAAGACAGGATGAACTCAAGACTGCACCCTGTCTTTTGCTTCAGGAAGCTGTGATGTAGACACACCCTCTGAAATGCTTTCCATTCCTGGGTTTAAGCACACAAACTCAAAACAGCAGCAGCATGGGCTATATTCAGACCTTCTCTTATGCCAATGTTAAGTCCACTGGGAAATGCAATTCACTGCTGTAATCTTTTTAACCTTCTAATCCAACCCATGGATGCTCCTTAAGGGTTTTCAGGTGTTAGTAATGGCACATACTCCCACTCCTGTTAGCTACAACTGAACTGTGCAAAGAGGAGCTGGATCCCAATCTTTGGTTTGAAAACCAGAGCAGGATGTGTTGTCCTGTCACTGCCTTCCTCATGTACTCCCTTCACTGTGGGTCATGATAACCCCTCCAGTCCCTATGTGTCAAAGAAGTCTACAAGATACAGAAGGATGGGATGGACAGGATGAAACTCTCACTCTACCCCACCTTTGTCAGAATGGCACAATAGCTTCAGTATGGTACATCTACAGAAGGAATACAGCACTAGGAATATGGCCCTGATATCAAGACACTAGTTCACAGCATCAACCATTTTTCAAATGTTATATACAGCCTGCTAACACTTTCCTCCCACCTGTTTTGCTATCAATGCACTGCTCTTTCAGTTCTGGGAAGAAAGCCAGGAACGAATCCAAGAGATCTTGGGCCACAACACTTGTGAACTTGTACTTCTCAATGTAGGCCTGAAAGGGAAGCCGGAGAATGTGTTGAGAGGTTGGAAAACTTCAAGGAAAAAAAGCAAGACTTTTAGGGAGCAAAGCCTCAGGGATCAGGGAACTGAGAGCAATAATGGGGAATCGGCAGGAAAGCAAAGGTGGCAGGAGGACAATAACGCCAGAGCAGTGATTCTCAGGTTATCTGATGGGGGAAACCCGGAATTTCTTTTTCTAATGTGCCAGGAACCAGTACTATATCTGTGCCCATGAGCTACGACTGTTTCTTTCTTTCCTGGAAACTTGTTGCAAGCTAGCAGCTGATGATTCATAGACTAGCACTGGTACCACAGACCACCACTTTGGGGAGCACAGGGCAAGATGACAACAAAAAATACAAAAATTAAGGGAGGTCAACTTCCCTGAAAGGATTCAGTTTTTAAAAAAAGTCACTGGAGCAGAGCCAGGAACTTCACATGTCCGCCACCAGACCACTTAAGACGGCACACGCACACACACACACTCCCAAACACACTACCTCTGGAACTGTTTTGTATATTTATTTTTTAAAAAATTACACAAAATGCCATCTATACTCTCTACATCAAGGGCAAGAGTCATGTGGCTCTCCAGATTTTTGCTGTAGCTGCTGCCATTATTGCCTTCAAGTCATTTCTAGGCAATCCTATTACAAGATTTTCTTGGCAAGATTTACTCAGAGATTTGCCATTGCCTTCCTCTGAGAATGAGAGAATATGACTTCCCTGGGGTCACTCAGTGGGTTTCCATGGCTGAATAGGATTTGAACCCTCACCTCCTGGAGTTCTAGATCAGTCCACAATTTAAACACCTACACCACGTTGGGTCAAATAGAGAATTTGCTTTTGTATGCCTTCGAATCGTTTCTGACTGTAATCCTATCACGGTTGCTTTCTTGGCAAAATTACTTCAGAGGAGGTTTGCTACAGTATTCCTCTGAGGCTGAGACAGTGTGACTTTATGAATTCGCCCAATGGGTTTCAATGACCGAGGCGGGGTTCAGACTCTGGTGTCCCAGAGCACAACGCTCAAACCGCTACAACGTGCCAGCCGCAGCAGCAGGTGTAAGAGGCAATTTTACTCCATTAGTGCCCTCCAGGATCTTTTATGCCTCCCAGATACGGGGCTTTATTCAAAACTTTTTGTTTGCAAAAATATCAGGGGAAGAGGGATTCCCAAGGCATGAAGAGACCTCGTACGCAGCCTGCAAGCCACACTTTCCCTGCCCCAACGGATGATTCACATCACCGCAGCCGTTCTGAACCACACAGCTTCCTTCCCCTTGAGAGCTACCAAAGGCCACTCAGCTGCCACAAGAGCTTTCTTTAAATCACTATGCACCTCGGGCCTTTATGATGGCCAGGCCAAATGCAGAAATAAAGCAAATACAATATGCCTCCAGAGGTTATGGCAAATGGCTGATGAAGACACAACTCATGTGTTCTACAGATGTAGTTTTTAGGTAAGCGTAAACATACCCCTTAGGTTAAAAGTACAAAGAGGCAGAAACCACTTCTGTGAAAAGTAAACGTTTACCAAGAAAATGATGACCTGTGAAGCCACCTGCTGTGACAGACCCCTCCCTTCCCACTTCACAACTTCTCATCACACTACTGTGAACCATTTCAACTGTTGTACCACAGTAACACAGAGACAGACTTCTTGCTAATGCTTTTTTTTCTTCCCAGTAGTCTTATGCAGAGTATTTTTCAGATCCTGCTGCTACTTTCAATCAGCTGTTGGTAGTCTTGACTCCTTACACACACACACACACACACACACAGAGAGAGAGAGAGAGAGACAGAGAGAGAGAGGACCTTCTTTTCTGGCACTGCTGCTCTTGTTCTCCTAGGTATTTCAGCTAAAGTGCACACAGGTAAGGGTCTCATATATACACACACACACAGGTGGATACAACCCAGCCATGAAACCCAAGTTACTAACTCGGAGGAAGGCATCAAAGCGCATTGGGTCTCCGCAGAGCTGAGACAGGTAGTAAACAAAGCAGTAACCTTTCTCATACGTGAAGAGGTTCATCAGATTGCTAGGATTCACACCTGTAAAACAGGAAAACAACATTTTGGTAGGGCTATATCCCATATTTGCTGGTGTATAAGACACACCAACGTATAAGACCACCGTATAAGACCAATTATACCAACGTATAATCTTATTTGCCAATGTATACGACACGCTGGTGTATAAGACGCACCCCATTTTCAAACAATATTTTTCGAGGAAAAAAGTGAGTCTTATATGCCAGCAAATAGGGTATATAAAAACTAGATGTTTCCCTCAGCCACCATCTTCTTTACCCTCAATTTTTTTTAACTGTACAACACAGTTAAGTGTATGTGGTGCTCTAGGGCAACAATACAAAACAAACAAACAAACACTACCCCCAGGAGCTTACAGTCTACAATGGGGTTGGAACTCACTCTTGTTTCCATCCCTTGCTTCTGGGTGAGAACCCAAAGAGTGCTTACCCATGGCTGCTCTTCATACTGGAGAGAAGTAACAGAACTTCAAGGTTCTGTCCTGGGCTTGGTGTTGTTCATCATCTTTATAAATGACTTAGACAACGGAATAGCAAGCATTCTTCTCAAATTTGCAGATGGCACCAAATGAGGGCAGGGGTAGCTAATACCCCAGAGAACAGGATCACAATCCAAAACTATTTTGACAGATTCGAAAGCTGGGCCAAAACTAACAAAATGAATTTCAACAGGGAGAAATGTAAGGTACTACATCTAAACATGAGTCAACAGTGTGAAGTGGCAACCAAAAAACACAATGCAATTCTAGGGTGAATCAACAGGAGTCAAGTGTCCAGATCAAGGAAGACAACAGTGCTGATCTATTCTGCTTTGGTCAGACCGCACTTGCAATGCTGTGCCTTGTTCTGGGCACCACTATTCAAGATGGATATTGACATGCTGGAACCTGTCCAGAGAATGGCAACGAAGATGATCAAGGCTCTGGAAATCAAGCCTTATGAGGAACAACTTAGGGAGCTGTGTATGTGTAGGCTGGAGAAGAGGAGACTTAGAGGTGACTTGCTAGCTATCTTTATATAGCTGAAGAGATGTCATACAGAAGACAAAGCAAGTTTGTTTTCTGCTGTTACAGAGACTAGAATGCAAATCAATAGATTCAAATTACAAGAAAAGAGAAAAGAAAAGCCCAAAAACATTTAGTGGGGATGGCAAAATTGCCCTGCACTGCCTATTAGAAGGTATGAGAGACCCTGTAAAGTCAAAACAAAACAAAACGGGTGGGGGGGGGGAGAATACATGGGAATCTTGCAATTCAATTTTATATGTATCTATTCAGTGAAATAAACAAGGCTGGCTTCTAAATAAGGGCACAGGTTGTTGCCTTACTACATACACTTCAACAACAGCTCACTGCCTGCTCCTAATTTTAGAGTGACATTTTGAAGGCAAGCAACCTCCACTATGCTGTAATCTTTTGTGCTTCATTTCCCACGGTGGCATTAAGTTTATTTGGTAGAACTGGCTCAAAACATGGCCAGGAGGAGAAAATCGAAAAAAGGTGATTACAGTAACGATCACAGAAATGAAATGTCAGGTTCCTGTTTTATAAAAGCAAAGACCCAGCCTTTTTTTCCCTCAGCTCTAGATGTACCTGGCTCCAGCTTAACCTGAAGCTTGCTAACAGGGTTGTCCTCACCAAGGAGCTTCATTTGTCTGTGGAGGGCATCAAGGCGGAAGGCAGTCTCCAGGCAGGTAAAAGCAGCACCTGTCCAAAAATAAATGAATCTACTTAGACTTAAGACCTGCGACATAATGCTTGGTTAGAAAGTATGTGCCTTCAAGTCATTTCCAAGTTATGGCAACCCTAAGGCAAACCTATCATGAGATTTTCTTGTCAAGATTTGTCCAGCAGGGGTTGGTCTTTGCCTTCCTCTGAGGTTGAGAGAGAGTGTGACTTGCCCAAGGTGACCCTGTGGGTTTCCACAGCTGAGCAGAAATGTTCAAACCCTGTTTGCTAGAGTCCTTGTCCAATGTTCAAACCACTATGCCATGCTGGATCTCAATGCCAAATGTTACTATAAAAATCCCTCAGTCAACCCACTGCAATAAAGAATTATTAAATAATCAGCCAAATTTGAAGACGGAGAGGAAGGAATTATTTAATCCAGCCTCCCAACAGTCTTGTGAGTATCAGAGACCTGGTGAAACGAAAGCTGAGACAAAGCAACAAATCCAAGGTCAGCTATGTCTTAATGTTGGGCTCTGTGACATAGAACTCAGGACTTAGCAGTGTGGATGACATGGGATCTCAAGAAAAGAAACTTTGGCATCAGGGGTTTACACCTTTTGACTGCTACTTCAAAGACAATTTGAAATCAATCTTGTACAACAGCTGTTGTCACCCCAGTGTGATGAACTTGAGCTGTTCAAGTATATCACACTAACTGGGAGATTTGGGACATAACACTGCATATAAGTTCATCTTCTATATCTATTAAGCAAAACTCAGACTGCAGACCACAACTCATCTTCTCCAGAGTAGTTGTGCTAAGGTACAGTGACTGTGGTTTCAGTTATCCACTGCACCTATCTTCTGTGGTTGAAGGTAGATAGGACAAATTGACAGTGGAAGACACTCTTATTTGGGGGTAGTTAATTGCATCTAGTAAAATATTTATATCTCATCCTATATCCAAGGATTTTAAGGTAGTGCACAATAAAATTAATTTAAACAATTTAGAATGATTTAAAATATAAAGCAATAAAAATGATTTATAGTCTAACATCATGTTCAACTATCTAACAAATCAAAATAAGTTAAAACAATTAATACGTACAAACTGGATAAAATAATTTGATTCCCCTTGGTGCAAAGAATTTAATAAAGAGCCATTTTTAAATTGGCACCAAAATAATGCCAAATTTGGTGCCAACCTAACCTCTAAGGAAGGGTTTTTAATAACGGGGTGCCATGACAGAGAAGGGTAGGTATGTAAAAATGAGAGAGAGAGGCACTGTTTTGTGTGTGATTGGCTCCAATGTTTTGTGTGCATTTAGTTATTAAAAACCACCACAACAAGAAAAACAACAACAAACTCAGCTCTTGGGGGATTTAACCCAACAAACAGTCATAACAACTCCAGTCATAAGATACTGAAATAACGGCACAGAATGCTGTCATTATGAAAGAACAAATTTTACGCCAGCTGTGTCTCTCTCTTTTCACCATTGAAATAGTACATATGCAGCACTGATATCCACCATAATTACAATTAGTTAGGGTTACTCTTGAGCCAAGATCAAAACCCACTTCAAAGTATGCTTTCAGAACTCACTTAAATGAGAGTATCACTGATCTCAACACACATTAACCTTAAGTAACCTTACGTAATATATTGAGACACTGTTTTACTGATGCTTGGAGAGGACACAAGGGGGAAAGAAATTTGCTTCAAGGGAGTGAAAGGGCTATGGAAAAGGAGGATGTGATTCCAAGGCTGGCTTCCAATTTCAGCAAAGAAACCCAGTGTTACATGTGCAGGAGTCATAAAAGCTTTCAGCTACCAGGTTCTTCACTGGGTCCTGTGGCCTGAATCTAGTTGGTAGTTCAAATTAAAGCAGACCCACTGAATTAATTTTTCACCAATAAGTCAATTTTCAGGTAAATTACACTGACTCAATGGATCTGCTTTAGTTTGAACTACCAACTAGAATAGGATTTTGGCATACATGTGCAGCAAAACTGCAGTTATGTAGCTATCTAGTCTCTTGCTAAGGGGCACAACTTGGGACTCAAAACACATTTGAATTGATGAAATAAGCCTTCTCCTTGCACTAAGCACAGGAGTTCTCTAGTATCCCAGGTGATGGCTGGAAGAGTTGGGAGGTCCTGGAAGTACTGCTCACCCAAACAGATGGCATGTGGCTTACCATATGTCTCAGTGGTGATTCGGCGCTGAGCGTAAGTGGCCAGCCCCTCACTCAGCCACATCTCCTCCCAGGTGGCGTTGGTGACCGCATTGCCAAACCAGCTGTGGGCCACTTCATGGATGACATCTATGATGAGGAATTCATCGCTCTCCAGAATGGAAGAGATTATGAAGGTCAAGCATGGATTCTCCATGGCAACAATGGGGAACGAGGGAGGAAGAAAAACGATGTCGTACCTGGAAGGAACCGAAGCAAAGGAGAGAGAACCAAAATTGTTTTCAGAAATGTGCCGCTCCAATGCTGAAAGCATGTGGTACTGCAAAAGGGAGTTTTGAAGAAGGGCTTCTTCCTGCTTTCCCTTAGCTTACTTTATGTAAGTGCACTTGTTATAAGCACTACCAGCAACAACACTGGCTACATAGCAGATACCTGTTATTCTCCCCATCAGCCTCTCATTCTGGGTTCAAGATGGCAATTGTAGAGTCACTGATATTCAGCAGGCCTTTTAGAACCCTTAGGAGATATGCAGCTATAGATCTCTGGATATTTTCTGACTGTCACTTGAGGGCTGGTGGAAGTTCTGATCAAAAAATGCTGCAGAGGGCACAGTTGGCTGCGCCTGCCATAAGACAATAGACTGAGGTTTTTCACTGTCTTGAGCCATGCACAACCTACCCACCCCAAATGCATACTTTGGTTAGTTTCCCCTCCCTGCCCCTTCCACTAAGCTCCCTTGCTCCTCTCTGTGTTGGGAACTGCCTTCTGGCTAGACAAAGCCCAAGACCTCATTTTCAGGCTGTTCGTTCCAAAGTGGGTCTTAGAAGGCTCCAGGATCCTTAATAACAGCTTAGCCAGTTCACCCTCCTTTTCATCTATGCCTTTGGCTCAGGAGTTTGACTAGCATTGGATATATAAATCTTCCAACTGTTTCAGGGCAAATTAGAACACCCAAGATGTTTAGACAGGGGTGGTGACTACCACGTGTGGACCGGGGGAATCTTTATCTGTTTTGGTAACTACCTTGAGCCAATGGGAAGGTGGTTTTATGTTCCCTGTATTCTGAACCAAAGTAAATATATCCTTCTTTGGCTTTATTTCTTTCAGCTTTGATTTAAATTGTTGCAAATCCATCCATTATGTCTTTCATGTCATCCAGAAAACTCAAGTACCTCTCTGCTGTATTTGGCTTCCAAAGTTGTGCCTAGATATTTCCATAGCTCCCTCACCCATCCTTAATCAGCAAACATGAATTCTAATACCTCCATTTTACTCTATTTCTGTTCTTTCTAGCCCAAACAGCCTAACAGTCTAATGCTAGAAAGTTGTTATACTTTGTCTTTTCTGAAAATATTAATGATTAAATAAATAAATAAGCGAGCTGATTTCCTCCCCCTTTGTTGACCTACAAAACATGATTTGCTGTGTGTGCACCATGATTTTGCACAAGATTTCTGTATCTTCTAGGTATGTCAGGTACATGTTTATACATGTGAAGTCATGCACAGATGTGAATGAGGATATCCATAGAACTCAGAGGTCACTTAAAAAATAATTCACTCTCATTATTAACTGTAATATTTGAAAACTAATTTGTTGCTGTCATTTGTTTTAAATGTTTAGAAAGTAACTTGCTGTTATTCACTGCACTATTAGTTACTGTTTTCACTACTTTTTTATTTCTAAAAAAAAAAACACTTCTGACTATCTAAAGAATGGTATAACATTTCAGTCATATTGCCTCTAGAAATGTCCTTGAAAGGTAACTTTTAAAAGTAACCTGAAAACATCACTTGTTACACCAAAAAGTAACATTCTTTCCCATGCACCATACTTTTGAAATGTAACTCTCCCCACCCTCATTACCCAGAAGAGCAACTCATTGTGGGGTAGCTGTTACTTGTAACTTGTGGCTTCCAAACTATGGACAGTTGGTAACAGCATGTTATGTGAAGCCATCCAAACTTACCTGCCCCATATATAAGGGCCATAGAGGCTCTCTGCAGCACTGAGCCAGCGCTCAACTCTACCCGAGAGTTTACCAATAGCTGTTGATAGCAGGCATGGCTCTGCCCACACTTTGCTCCTGTTGCAAGAAAGGTAACAGTCAAATTAATTGACTTCACAATGGGATCAGTATTTAACATGATTCACCAATACTTCTGGATTCCTATTATGAAATTCTGTATGTTCAAATACAAATCTATACATAATGTCTAGCTTTAAGTAAAACTCCTGATAAATGCTGATTAGGTATGAGCTGCATATTCTCCAGATTACAAAGGTGCAAGGCTGTGTGAGAGATGTCTTAAAGCTCAACCAGTCAGCAGTGAGGAAACTGTGTAATTAGTTCTACAAGTGCCCAGCTCCATATGTTAGCAATTTTTCTGGTCCACCTGTATTGTCAAATTCTAAGCAGCTCCTCACATGCAGAGGACTAAATGAAACAACAGTGACTAACCTGGGACCAATGTCTGCAGGTACAAGGTCCCCTGCCACCAGTGCCACCAGATAAGCAGGAATTGGGTATTCCATGTAGAACTGGTATATGCCCTCTTGTTCTTCATACGAACTTTGGGTAGCACTCATCAAAACTTGCATACCTGCAGGAGCCTGGAAAACAACATGACATCTCTATCAGGACCGCTCTATAGCCTGAGGTGCATACAGGCTGATTAATGAACATCCAGTATATATCATCGTCACTCACTATCTCTCTTGTTCTCTCAATCTCTTTCACTCTATATATATTATTGTGGGAAGTCAGGCTGGCTCCATCTATTTTGAGCAGCTAAGATGATGTTGTTCTACATAGTCTTTGCACTTTCTGCTCTGTCTGCTTCAATTGTTTGCTTTTAAATTATTTTTAAGGACTATTTTCAATTTGTTTTTAAAACTCTTGAAGGGTTACTTTAATTTCTTGTTAAAGTTTTTATCGCTGCATTGTTTTAAATGTTTTTACCTGTTGTGTGCCACCCTAGAGCCCAGGTGGGCTGTGAGGCAACAGACAAAATATTGTAAATAAATTAATAAAATTTGCACTCATATTTTGTTCTAAGAAAAAGTCAACTCAAACAACATACAAATGTGGGCATTTATTCCTGTACAGCATAGACACTAATGTAGGAAAAGATTCAGAGAAGAGAAAACAAAATGATCAGTGAGATAGATCACACACACACACCCCACCGAGGAAAAGTTGTAATATTCAAGACTTTTCAGGTTAGAAACAAGGCAAGTAAGAGTTGGGGACATGATAGGGATGTATAAAGTTATTCATAGTATGGAAAAAGTGGGTACAGAGAGAGATTTCCCCCTCTCTGTCATATTAGACATACAGTCAGCTAATGAAAGTGAATGGTACTAGACAGAGGGCAGCTATAAAGAAGCACATCTTAACACCATATAGTTAAACTACACAGTGTGCTTCAAGATGTCCTAATGACCACTAATTTGAATGGTTGTATCAAAGAAATTCAAAATATAGTGCTGGAGGAGAGTCCTGTGGCTACCTCAAAAGCCCCAAATGGTTGGGTCCGAGAGCAAATCAAACCAGAACTCTTTCTAGAAGTCAAGATATCTAACCTGAGCCTGTTGTACTTTGGCCATATCAAGAGGAGACATGACTCACTGGAAAAGACAATAGTGGTTGTTACTGGTAGGTAGAAGAGAGTAAGAACAGAGAAAGACCACATGACAGGTGGATAGGCTTAATCAAAGACCTCTGGAAGGCCACTGACAACAGGAAGAAATGGAGGCCTTCCATTCACATGCTTGCCATAAGTCAAAGTTAGACTAACAGCAATTAACAGTAATAGCAGGAACAACAACAAAAGAAATGGACAAATTCATGGAGAATAAGATTACAACTGGCTATCAGGCACAGTCCCGGTATTCTGTGTGTGGAATCAGAGGCTATATGCCTCTCAGAATTAGTTACTGGGAAACATGATCAGACAGCTGCTATTATAGCTTCTCTCACAGCTTCCTCCCCACACTGTGAAGTCATCAGTAGAGGCCATATTCACGGTCAGCCTTCAAGTGCACTTAGACTAGTGAGAACAAAGGACAACGTCTAGTCATTTGTGCTCCTGAATCTCTGGAAACAACTTCCATTCTGGCTTTGTTAAACATCTTCTTTGCACATCTTTTAGAAAGCTTTCAGGACTCATTCCGTTCACTGGACTTACCAATTCCTGTTTTTATTGACTCCTTATTATACTTGTTTTAAACTGTTTTCTATGCTGTCTTGAGAGGGCTGTAGGTGTAAAGGTGGCCTAAAATAACATTACATAAATAAAAATACATTTTGACATTCTGGTTAAAATTCTGCTCACAACTGAGTGATGAACTAGACAGTTTTTGGTCTTATTCCAATATAGCTCTTCTTATAATGTTAGATTAAGAAAGTAGTAGTTAAGATATCAGCAATTATGTCACTACCTTGACGATAGCAGAGTAGGTACATTTCACAGCTGGGGTGTCAAAGCAGGGAAAGAAGGAGCGGTTGCACACTGAATGGCCTTGGGTGAAGACAAAGGGCTTGGAATTACCATATGTTAGCTCTGGATCCAGCCACCAGATCTGATGGAACAAGAAGAATGAACACGTGAGGGAAAAAACCAAGAGTAAAATAAAGCTCAGACAACAGGAAATAAAGGAGGGTCTCTAAATAAGAAAAATACCAACTAAGAACTGGGGCAGAAGAAAAAGAGACTCTAAACAGATAACCAAAAAAAATAAAGCATTAATAAAACAGTAAATAATACTGGGAACAACATATGGAATACAGAACAACAAAAGCCAATAGGCAAGACAAAATA
The DNA here is from genome assembly GCA_030412105.1 of Cyclura pinguis. Lineage (NCBI taxonomy): Eukaryota > Metazoa > Chordata > Lepidosauria > Squamata > Iguanidae > Cyclura > Cyclura pinguis. The sequence continues at coordinate 8,398,113 of CM059601.1, forward strand.
GCTGAATACCATAACTAATAAGGCAAATGACAACTATATAAACAACGTACAATCCTAGCAGGAACGTATATAGCTAGATAACAATTATAAAGAACAGCTTCAGTATTGATAAATTGTCCTAAAATCAGATATGGAATTCCATAATAAAAGCTGGGCTCATACAGCTACCCAAGTCCATTCAAGCATCCATGTGAATAGGGTAACAAGCGTGTGCATGTGCCTTGAAGTAATCCATCGACATAGTGACCCCATGAATTTCATAGGGTTTTCTAAGGCAAGGAATCTTCAGAGGTGGTTTTGCTAGTTCCTCCCTCTGAGTGTAGTTTTCAGCACTTGACATTCATTAGCAGTCTCTCAACCAAGTACTAAACAGGGCTGACACCTCTTAGCTTCCAAGCACTCACTGGTCACCAGTGTCAAAGGCCAGATCCTCTCAGGCTGCTTGCTCTGTGTCCCGTCCCATTTTGCCCTCACTGCTCCATGTTTTTTCTCATCACACCCATACATAATTTTGTGCATCTGAAATTGAGGTATCCTGTTTTACCCTCCTCCTGGTACTCTGCATTTGTTGCCACTTAACAAATCAGAATAATCCCCTCTCAATCCCTATGCTTGACTTTTTAGTAAATAGATGGTTCTCTGTGCTGCAGCAAATACATCAGTTTACATGGAACTGTCCTTCTCAGCAATTGTACAGGGTGGGGGTTGGAGAGTTCTTCTCTAGCATTTATCAAGTGCAACACAATCATGGTCTGTTACAATCAAGTGATCTGCAACCAGCATCACAATATAAAACCACTGCTTAATTAAAATGCAATGCCTGTAATAGAAGAAGCAGAAACAGGACTTAAGTACATAACTACTTTGCGCATATACAGCAAGCCAAGCTCACACTGAGTACTTATCCTTGTGTTGTGTTCAGCCCAGGCCTCTGGTACATAGATACCTCTACCTCAGACCATCAGTCTTCTTCCTTGGCCCTCTTACTGTAGTTTACCTTTAATAATTTGAACACCAGCAGCCACTTGACCAATCCTCTCTCCCAAGTTGCAGTTCGAAAATTCCAAGCTCAAAACAACACATGTTGGTCAGACTGCAGAATTCAAACAGTCCTTTCACACTGGTGTAATGTATACATACTATTGTTGTGTGCTTTCAAGTCATTCCTGACTTATGGCAATCCTAAGACAAACCTGTCATGGGGTTTTCCTGGCAAAATTTGCTCAGAGTGGGTGTGCCATTGCTTTCCTCTGAGGTTGAGAGACTGAGACTCACACAGGGTCACCCAGTAGGTTTCCATTTCTGAGTGAGGACTCAAATATACATGAATACTAGCATTTATACCTGGTGTTGCTGCGATTTTATTTCCTCATAGATAATATCTGTTGGAAAGATTTAAGATCCTGTGTCTCTAATTTCCCAAACTGTCTTGTCCAGTACCTATAACTTTTCCCCATATTCCCCAATCCGATCTGTATTGAGAGTTATTAATGTACAGAGGTTGGGTTCCTGAGAGAATACACTGCCCTCCTCCTTACTGCTAGGCCCTGTCTTCATAGCAGCCAGCCTATTCAAGACAGGCACAGTTGACTGAGTCCCAAGAGCTCTCTGGCTGAGAACTCTAAAGGCCTCTCCCTAAACTGAAAACTCTAGGATTCCATAGAACCTTCTTAGGCAGCCAATCATATGAGGTCTTCGCCTGCCTGACGCAGACAAACAGACAAACTCACAAACAAACTTTGACTTTTATACAGTAGATAGGAATATATTCAACCTTGTGAACCCAGCAGCACCAGCTAAGCTGCCATACTTCTGAATTTCCTAGGTAAAAGCTCTTGATGCCTTCCCAGGAATCCTTACCCTGCACCAAAACAGCACAAGAAGACATGAAGCCAGCATAAAACATGTGCCTCAGTCATTTGGAAGAACAGCAGGGAGGAGTACAGAAACAGAAGGAAATTAATCCAGAGCTGTGTCAACAGCTTTAACAAAATGGCACAGAGGTCTCCAGCTGTCCTGACCACGGGCAGCCTTCCAAGACAGTACACGGAGAAAAGAGCATTCCACGACTGCTTTTTATAACCTGATGGACAAGCGTGGTTTGTTCTCTTGTCAAGAAAAGAATACATCAGGCAAAGATAAAAGGTTCCATTCCAAGTTACATGTTTTTGGATCTTTTTTTTTCCAGAAAGTAAACAACAATAGCAAAAAACGCTTTCAAATCTTGGTTGGGTTAACACGAAAGAGAGCAAAGATGGCTGCAATCTATCCTACATGCAGAACTATAAGCCCACAGACATCCAATCCCATGCTCATGTTCTATCACACCTAACTTGTAACCAAGCCTGAACACGTTTAATTAAGGTAACTGCCTATTCTTTCACTAACTCTGTTTAGAAGTTATTCCTGAACATGGAAAGGCAAGATGTGCGATGGGCATATGCAGCGGACTTGAGGGGTAGAGGGCTGTATGCATCAGTCTTGCACAACAGCTCCTATTTGTTCCACTCCCAACCTAAGAAAAGGTTTTTAAGTGGGTTCATGTTAAGCCCCCATTGGTCAAATTCAGCCTGATCAAAATACTTGATCATCTGGACACTTCTATCTGTGCAAATGAACATGCAGAGAAGCCAGCCATGAGGCCTTCCTACTCAATGTGGGAGGGGTGGAATAATACAGAATACAGGGGTGTTTGATGGAGAGCATATATGTGGGTACACTGGGAGCAGGATCAGCACGTGTGTCCTTGAACTCCATTACGTGTGTTCAACTCCTTAAGTCACCCATCTCTTTCCCATCCTTTTGTTGTTTCTCTGCATGTTTTAGATTGTAAACTCCTTGCAACAGGAACCTGCTCTTGCATACTCCAAAACAATGCTCCACTCAGATGACATTTGTCATTACTTTTATCTATTATTATCATTATCATTATCTTCTTTTTTCATCACCATCATACTCATCAACATGGCTGCCGTCACCACCACCACCAAATAATGTCCTAATGCTGAAAAAAATTAGGTTTACTGCAGCAGAACTGTCATCCTTCCTTGGGCTATGGAAGAAGCTTTAAGGATGGGATAACTTTCATCTATTATTCCATTTGAAGAAAACAGCTCCAGGCACAGTAATGAGCCAAAACTGAATATATTACTTCGCAGAACAAGAAAGCTTCTGTTTCTCCAAAGACCATCTGGAAATTAGGGCATATTGGGAGAGAAGGCAGGTAGAGATATTATTGCCATAACATCACAGGCATATATCGTGCCAAACACCCAAGGAAAAAGGCTAACAGAATACACCAGAGAGACTAAATGAAAAAGTTTAATGTCACAAATTGGGAGGGAGTAAAGCATAAAAAACAATTTTTGCTTCAGATATTTTTTATACATAAGAACTCTCTGGATGAAACCTGAACTAAGATGCACTACAATACACAAAATGAGATTTTGCTACAGAGCTCCTGAGAAGATGGTTACTCACAGATGCTGGTGACTACCAGAAAGGCAAACAGAACAAATGGCACCAGAACTTTTTATACTTAACAGCTTTTGATACAACTTTTTCATAATTTTCTCTTATATTTTTATCATTTACTTATCAAAGTATATTTATGATGCCCTTCATCCTCATGGATGTGTTGTTGTGTGATTTCAATTCATTTCAAAGCTATCATAGGATTTTCTTGGCAAGATCTGTTCCAAGGCTTGCTACTGTCTTTTTCTTAGGCCAAGTGAGTTTGACTTGCCCAAGGCCAGCCAGTGTGTTTCTATGGATGACCAGGGAATCAAACCCTGGTCTCTCAGACTCCTAGTTCAACACTCAAATCATTACACAACACTGGTTTTCTTATTCTCAGAGATACCAGGATGATATGAAACTTCCAAAGAAGATCCTTGGAAGATCCCAACACCGTCACATGTCCAAGAGGCGAGAGTACAGGAGAGAACCTTCTTGGTCGCTGCTCCCAAGATATACAATTGCCTTCCACAGGAAGGTAGGTTGTCCCCCACATCCGCTTTTGCCAGAAGATAAAAATCTTTTCATTTAAATACTCTCAGGCTACAGAATCATAAAGAGACCCCAGGGGCCGCCAAGTCCAACCCCGTGCTATGCAGGAACACACATCAAAGCATTCCCAACAGATGGCCATCCAGCCTCTGCTCAAAAACCTCCAAAGAAGGAGACTCCATCACGCTCCATGGAAGCAGCATATTCCACTGCCGGACAGCTCTGACCATCAGGAAGTTCTCCCTGAGGTTTAAGTGGAATCTCCCTTCCTGCAGCTTGAATCCATTGCTCCTTGTCCTAGTCTCTGGAGCAGCAGAGAACAAGCACATGATTATGATGATTAATTGGTTGTTGGAGGATCTTTTTCTTTGTGTGTGCTGTATTTTTATTATGTTTCTAAACAATTCTATATATTTTAGATTAAAGGCATTTTATTTTCATAACTTGTTTAATTGTATTTTACCTTTTTTAATCATTAGATTTTAAAGTATCTTGTTTTAACCCTGTTGTAAGCCACCTTGTGTCCCATGCCAGGAGAAAGGTGGAATATAAATAAATGAATAATGGATAAGCAGCATGACCAAAACTGATCATACTAAGATCAAATATACAAACTATACAATAAACAAATTAAAAGCAGCTAAAATTGAGAAGTATACAACCATATGCCTGCAAAAACAAAAGTCCTGACTTGCAACTGCGATAAATTTAGTGCCAATACCAAGCACACTTCTAGAAGAAAGCTATTCCACAAACAGGGTGCCATGACACAAAAAGTTTTTTTCACGCTAACACATAAAATATTTCCCTTAATGAAGGTGCAGAGGGTGACGATCTTAATGGAAAGACATGTTGTTGGGTGGCGAGGTGCTCCTTCAGGTATTTGGGTCTCAAGCCGTTTAGGGATTAAAAGTAAGCACTAGCATCTTGAACTGGGCTGACAAATAAACAATTCCTTCAAATTAGGTGTATAAAACATACATCTGAATTCTAGCAGCTGCATTCTGCAAAAATGGAGGGTTCCACCATAATCTTCAAGGGGCAGACTCTCCTTTATTAGAGATTTTGAATCAGCAGCTGGATGGCTATCTGTTGTGGATGCTTTAGCTGTGGATTTCCCCAGCTAAAGATTGCATAGTGTAGTGGTTTGAGTGCTAGACTAGGGCAAGGGTTCATATACCTGCTTGGCCACGGAAAACCATCAAGTGACCTTGGCCAAGCCACACCTGCCCAGCCTAAGAGAAAAGCCATGGGCAAACTGCCTCTAATAAATCTTGTCAAGAAAATCCTATGATGGGGTCACTATAAATCGGAGTTGACTTTACAGCAAGCAAAGAATGCAGGAACCAGATGAACTGTGAGACCTTTTCCCATCCTACCACTCTATGACTATGACTATACGTGCAATACAGAATAGTGAATGAGCAACAGTCCAGACGTGGCTGGACCACAACTATGCAGCCAATGTTGAGAAGTGACAGAAGCCGTGGTACAATAACACCTAGAGGGCAACAAGTTACCCATCCCTGTATTACAGCAAATTAGTCTGGAGATTACCATGGATCACTGTGGCCACACTATCTTCACCCACAGCTGACAGAGTAGCTGAAGACGGTAAAAGGTACACTGAGGCACCAAAGCCTTATGACAATAGTGATGAAGAAGAACTAAATAGCTATTTACCTGCTTTTTCAGGGTAGTGCAACTGCATCTAAAACTAACTATATGCTCAATTCCCAATTAGTGACCTACAGCACTTTGAAAAGGATATTGCTTCAGTACATTGGGCTTCTACTACCAAACTTAGACACCGGTTCAGCACCTGCACCGGTCCTCTCTTGAGTCAGATAACTGGGAGAAACAGAACTGAGCATCATTAGAATACCTGATGGCCCTCAGTGCCAACCCTCTTATGACATCGTCCAACAGCCTCATGTTTAAAGGCACAGAGGCTAAGGATGGGATCCCCAAGCAATCCTGCCATATTACTTTCTGAAACTGGCCCTGCAGTTTAGAGTGTAACCATCCTGTCAAACCGTCGATGGAAACTCTTTCCTGCAAGATTTGTTCTGAGATATGTTTGATAATTTTCTCTCTAACAACACTCACAATCAACATTATCTGAAACAGACTCGCAGAAAACTAGCCTATAATTTCATGAGTCTAAAACCAAAATCCTTTTCTAAAAAAACTAGATAGAGCAGTTGCTGTTCAGTCCTCTAATACGCATTAAGGATGTTACATATATCTGTTAGAAGATCTAGGATTCTGTATTTCCTTACAAAATGGCCATCCAGACCTAGTAATCTGTTCTCAACAAATCCTAGAACTTCACTGCTTGCCCTCACTCAATTTTTGAGATTCCAGCCCTGGAGAAAAAAAAATCGGTTCAACCATACCTGTCGCACAGTTTCTATAACTTGCTGAAGCTTCTTAATCTCCTTAGTATACTTTAAACTTCCCAAAATGGCCCCCAAACCTCCCTGGCCAGCATCATCCTGCTGGTGTAGTAAAAAAAATTACCGTTGCCCTTAATATTTTTGGAAATACACGTCTCAAAATCTTTTTAGAAACTTTGTTGTCAACTTGCATCTCTTTTGCCGGAGTTCCTGTTCTCTTCTTGGGCCCTTCTGCACTACAGGGTTATAGCGCTATCACCCCACTCTCAACCTCCTATGGAATCCTGGGATCTGCAGTTTAGGGAGGGGAATTTAAAAATTCTCAGCCAGAGAGGTCTTGGGCCTCAGTAGACTACAAGCCCCCAGAACTCCACAGGAGGTTGAAAGTGAATGGAGGGCACCCCAACAGTTTCTCCCTTTGGGAAAGTCGGCCCTTTCCTGAGTAGGAGCTCATTTCCCTTGCTCCGCTCATTTCGGGAGCGGTAACAGGCCTCCTAGTCCGAGGCACCTGTTCTAGTTGAACGTTCACCAGGAGGCAACCGGTCAGGCTACCACCGCTTCGCAGGGTCCCCCCCAAAATCCCGCCCGCCCCCGCTCCCCGTAGCGCCTCCGGGCCACGGAGGCGCCCCGTCCCAGAGAAACACTCACGGCCGGCGCATCCACGGTGGTGTAGCGGATGATGACCTGGAAGGGCTGGTGGGGCTCCAGCGAGGAGGGCAAGGAGATGGTGAGGGCTGAGCCGTAATCCGTGAAGGGGTCCACCCTGTACAGGAGCGGGCACGGCGACAGCGAGGGCCGCGCCGGGTCCGGGAAGGTGGGGATGGGCGGCGGGGGCCCCTCGGAAGCCAGGGAGCAGTCCGAGAGCGGGCAGGCCAGGCGGTTGACCGGGCTGCCCGCGGCCGGGAGGGGAGACGGGGGGCCGGCCCCACAGGCCCCCGGGGCCGCCCCGAGCTCCGGCGGCGGGGCGGGGGGGCCGTCCGGGCGGTCCCCCGCCGAGGCGGCCGAGCAGCCGTGGCGGCGGCGGGGGGCGGAGGGGCCCGCGGAGGGGCAGCGCGCGGCGGGCGGCTCTGCCGGGTCCTCCGGCCCCGGGGGCGGCGGCGGCGCGGGCGGCGCGGCGGCAGCCAGCGGGCCCGGGCCGAAAAGTGCGCTTGGAGTGCTGAGCGGGCAGTGGGGGTGCGGGTCCGGGCGGGGCGAGGGGCAGCCCGCCGGGCCCGCTGCGGGGCAGTGGGGAGAAGGGCAGCGCGGCGGAGGGGCCGGCGAGAACCGGGCCGCGGGCGGGCCGCCTCTCTCCCCGCCTGAGGGCCCCGGGGTGCCCTCCTCCTCCTCGCCGCCGCCGCCGCCGCCGCCGCCGCCCCTCTGAGGGGTCGCCGTCGAGGAGAAAGAGGCGGCGGGCGCTGCGGGCACCTCAGAGGCCGCCGCTGAGGGGAAGACGAAGCCGCAGCGCTTCTCCCCGGCCGGGGAAGCTCGGAAGTCGACCGAGGCGACCCGCAAGGCCGGGTGCGTGTCGAGGACGAGGGCGCGGCGGCGGCGGCGGCGGCGGCTGTGGGGCTGCTGCTGCTGCTGCTGCTGCTGGCGGCGATTTCCTCCTCCTCCTCCTCCCCCTTCTTCTTCGTCTTCCTCCTCCTCCTCTTCCTCGCCAGCGCCGCTGTTCTGGCTGCCGGCCGCCTGCCGGGCGCAGAGCTCGAGCACCAGGCAGCCGGCCAAGGCGCGGGCCTCGGGCCGCAAGTCCAGGCCCAGGCGGAGGTGGCGGAGGCAGAAGAGCGACGCGCTGGAGGCCGAGGCCAGGTCTGGCGGGCTCTCGGCGGCCGCCATGGCGGGCGGCGGCGGCGGGGAGGAGGAGAGGCGGAGAGAGAGGCGAGGAGCTGAAGAGGCTGGACGGGGTTATGTGAAATCCATGGGCGGCGGCGGCGCCGGAAGCCCCGGCGCGGCGGGTGATTCGCGGACGCGGCTGCTGCACGAGGCCGCCCGGGAGCGCCAGGAAGTAGTGACTCGGCCCGGCCCGGGCCCGGCCCCGGCCCCTCCCCGCCCGCCGGCCGGCCGGCCAGCCAGCCAGGCGGCAGAAGCACCGCGGCTACTCCTGCTGCTCTAAAGCCGAGCGCGGGCCGCGTGCGAACGGGCGCTAGGTGGCGCTACAGCGAAGCAGGCGGCGGCCCAGGGCGAGGCGGCGGCCGACAGTGGCCACCAGGCGGCGCTGCAGCGCCCTCGCGGCTTAGGACGGCGGGCGCTCCTGGCCCATTTAAAGGGACAGAGGGGCGCGCCTCCGAGGCCGTTTGTGCGCTAGAATGTCGTAGCGCTATTATTCCACTTTCAACATCCTGTGGAATCCTGAGGTTTGCAGTTTAGGGAGGGGCATCAGGCTGCAAACGCAAACTGCGAAGCCCAGGATTCCATAGGATGTTGAAAGTGCAATAATAGCGCTATAACAGTCTAGTGTAGAAATGGCCTGAGTGACGGTGATCCAGGCCCTAAGATGAACAGGGGACCTGAATGCCCTAAAAGGCACTAGACCCTGTCTGGTCTTGGAAGCTAAGCAGGGCCAACCATGGTTGGTACTTGGATGGGAAGCCACCAAGGAATAACCAGGTGCTGTAGGGTGTATTTCAGAGGAAGGGGCCAGGGAAATCATCTCTTGAGTATTTCCTACCAAAGAAAACACTGTGAACTTTATAGTTTGACAGGTGATATGAAGGCACATACACACACACACACACAAGTTATCTTGGCAAGTTTTGTTCAGAGGGGGTTTGCCTTTGCCTTCCTTTGAGGGATGACAGTGGGTTTCAATGTCAGAGCAGGGATTTGTACCCCAATTCCCACCTAGATCTTAAAAATTAGTCAATGAGAGGCTGAACAGGGCTCAAAGATCTCCAGCGACTTCTGTGATCCATATGGTTGTCCTTAGAGGCAGCCACTGTAAACGCACTGAAGAACCTTCTTAAATTTTTTTATTAATAATGTCAATATTACAGAAGTATCTATGTAGGTAACACTTTCTGAAGAGCCACTTTTTGGCAGAAAATTCTATGCACTCAGATTATATTAGTAGTAGTAATAGTAATAGCAGATAGAAAGGAATAATAAAAAAGAGGGCATTATTCAGAAAAAAATAGTAATAGTAGCAAGGTAGAAAGAAAGAGGAAAATGGAAACAAGGGTAAAGAGTATGCAGTCTTGTACTGACCTACCTGTCAGTAAATCTAGGGTTGCCAGCTCAGGATACTCCTAGGCCCATGAGGCTTCTGGGCCAAAACCTGAGATGTAGGAGATGGCCCCTGGTGATGTTATTAAACATTCTGCATTAAATACCAATTACAGTTGTTCTCAGCTTGTCACTGAGACACACACACACACACTTTTTTTGCCATTAGGATTTCAAGACAAAAATCTTGGGGAAAGGAGTATTCCTAGATCAAGAGGAAATGAGGGGCTTATTCCTTCTCACCTACTTAGGGACACAGGATAAGGAACATTTCGTCTAGCCAGAGAGTGGCTAGACTGGATGAGGAACATTTAATCTGACGACAAAGTAGATGCAGAGCAGAGTGGAAGGTGTACCCTGGTGACACAAGAACTCAGAAAAGAGGAAGAAGCTAACTAAGTCGGTCCACAGACCTGCTGGGGAGTGTTTGTGAGTTGCAATAATAAGTCAATTAATACTTGCAAATTGTAGCAAACTGCTGCTGTATTGGCTTGACTGGAGACTTGCAGACAGTCCTTTTGTCCTGCCCAGAGCTGCACCTACTAAAAAGAACTGGAGAATTTGCATCGTCATCTATCACCTGGAGATGGGCCATAAAATGATAGAGTAAGAGCCATGTTCTGATGTCCACCACTCCTAAGTAATTTCTGTGACAACTGTCTCTTCAAACCACACTTGCTCCTCAGTAGTGCTGAATTAGCTTATGGCTCAATGTTACCTTATTATACTAACGGTAGTAAAAAAGCAGATGATGTGGTTGCGAGAAACCAAGGAATATGTTACTGCAATATAACTTGATATTAATAAAGGTATACAATTCTTTTCCACTGTTCATTCCCTTCTCCTCCTCCTAGCCAGTCTCCTTTCACATGCAAATCCACGCATTCTGTCATTCTCAGGGTGGCAGGAGCATCCATCTATGTACTGATGGGTTCAATCCCCTCACCGGAGCTGATCAAACCCATTAGTACATGGATTGCTTCTCCTGTCATCTCAGAAATCACATTCACATAGGTACCAACTTCTCAGTCTCCACATAACCTCATACCCCTACTTCTACTTACTACATTAATATAAGCGCTGTTGTACAAATCTGTCAAAGCCTATGTTATCTCACAGCCACCCAGTGAGTTTCATAGCTGAGTGAGGATTTGAACCTGAATCCCAGGACCGAGATTTCCCTAGCTTCCAGCCAGGCAAGATAGAGGATTCCGGGCACTACAGTCCAAGACTTAAACCATTAACCACAATGTGTGGAAGGAATGTGGCTGTCTGAATAGAGCTTTACATTGTGTCTTGGCTGCACCTGTGACTTTTCAGATATCAGATTGGATTGATACACATGCATGCTTTCTTCACGCAGTTGGTATTAAGTATCCCGTCAACAGTAGGGCCCACCTCACCCATCCCTGGGAATAGATCAACTGTGCCCAAAAGATGAGTACACACATGAGTTTACAAAAGCCAAAATAGTTTTTATTCACTTTTTCAGATGTTCGTCCTGACAAGACAATTAGCAAACATGCTAAGGCTATGAAAGTCCAGATGGACAAAAAAACCCACATGCAACGCTGACCGATTAGAAGTAACAGCTATTACAGGATTGACCATGCCCACCCGGGCTACTGGTCCCACACAACAGGGATGCCATACAGTCACCATGGTAACGTACCACACAGGACTCAGCAACCTGAGGTAGGTCTCTTTACAGTAAGAAAATAAAACTTCCTACACCAGTGTCAAACCCTGATCAGCAGGGGGCCTGCTAAAAATTGCAGATGGAGGTGGGGGAGTAGTTTTAGTAACAAATGTCCAGGAAAAAAAGTTGTCACACATGTTGAGTAATGTAAATCGTTAATTGTTACAATTATCAAAGTATCTGAAGAGCTTTCCAAACAAAGCATTAGTGTCTCTAAATCAGTAATTCAGCAGAGGCAACTACGAAAACTTTTGCAAAGCAGCACCATGGTCCCAATCTGAAGATTCATTGCTGCAGTTCATTGATAATAATTAGGAGCAGGAGTGTTTGTTCAGCAGGAGGAGTATGCATCTCCTTTCTACAAAATAGAAACCAAACTCTACCGGCAGAGAATGCTATCACATTCCCTTTTATTGCACTGGAGCGAGTGATGATATTTTTTTTAAAGATACCTGAGGCAAATGTGTGGTTCTTCCCCTACTGCAACCAACAGAGTTCACTCATGAAATCAGAAAAAAGAAAACAAAAACTAAACCCCATCAGGAGAAAGAATAATGGGAAATAGCTTCTGCTACTTCAATGCGCCCTAGCAATGTGCCACAGAGCTCAACAGTCATGATGTGACTGTGTCACATAATTGGAGCCCACAACCAGAACCAGTTCAGGAGGGTTAGGACACAGCAGGACATTGCTGCAAAGTCCCACTTCCCTCCAGTGATCTGGGAAAATCCAGCACTAAGAGAAACCCAACTGCAAGAGACAAAAACAGTGCCCAGTGCAGCCAGGCACAAACCAGATTCCCAGTACCATAAAACTGTACAAAAATGATAGAAAAAGAATATGCACTGGTATTAACGCAGTGCTTATTTTAATATAAAATAAACAGCTTACATTTCCACTGTAAATATAGGCTATGTACAGAATTCTGTATAGATATAGCTACATGTATAAAGCTTCAATATAGGCCTCTCGATACATTTATAGTCATGGCTCCCTGAGCCACTTGGTAGAGTGCATTTAATAGCAAAAATTAGTAAGAAGAATATGGAATAAATACCATAATAAAAACCATAAAGAATCTTCCTTACAGTACCTTTTTTTAAAAAAAAGAACTCAGTTTTGACCCACAATGCTGAAAATTAAAAAGAAGAAAAGGCAATAATCTGCTTAAGAGAACATGGAGATGGAGGAAGAGGAGGAGGAGGAGAAACCTGCCACAGGCAGAGCACAATACCCTCCAGGTTAAAGTGACATTGCCCTGAATTTTAGCCCTTGACAGCGCTCTTATTTTCTGCAGCAGCAAACATGGAGTAGAAGCGGGAGTTCTCATTGGACAGAAGAGCAGATGGAGTGTCAAATTCCACCACCTAAAACAAATTAAAGGGGAGAATGTGAACGATGCACCATTACACAGAACAGAAATAACACCAAGTAACATTATCAACTCAACCAATTTGCACACAGAATCCAACGTGAAAAGGAACCAAATTATCAAGTCCAAGTGCCTTCTTCAGAAAAAAAACTGAAATTCCACTATGAACCAGTTTCAAGAGCCAGCATGGTTTAGTGGTTTGAACATTGGACTATGATTCTGGAGACCAGGGTGCAAATCCCTGCTCAGCCATGGAAACCTACTAGGTGACATATTCTCTCAGCCTCAGAGGAAGGGCAAAGGCAAAACCCCATGGTAGGTTTGCCTTAGGGTCACCATAAGTAAGGGATGACTTGAAGGCACACAACAACATAAAGAACCAATTTAGATTCTCCTTCTAAACCATTATGCGTGGTTTGTCAAACCATCTCACCAAAAGCACGATGATTCACTGACTAATCATTTTTCAAATGGGAAGCTATGCTTAATACCTAAACCAGCCTTTTTCTTCCAACAACTCTCCCAGTTATGCAAAACTGTGCAGAGTTCTGTCTCAGCTTTGAGAGGCTCAGTGCTATAGCAGCGTGCGTACATTTGCAGAGGGGAAAAAGGCATTCATTTCTTTCTAACCTGGCCTTGCACCAGCACCATAATCCGATCAGAGCCCAGAACTGTATGAAGGCGATGAGCAATCGTCAGCATTGTGCAGTCTGCAAATGCCTCTCTGATTGTTTCTTGGATCAACAGATCGGTCTCTGTGTCCATAGCAGCTGTTGCTTCATCCAGGATCAAGATCTAGAGAGCATAACATGAATTTTGTTTAAAAAGACATACACACACCATTGTTTGCTTCAAGTGTGACTAAAAGATTAACAAAACATGAGCTGGCTTATATAGGAAGAGGAAGATCTGTAACTTTCCTTTAAAGGTCTTCACATATATAAGCTGAAATCTACTTCCAGTTTTGTTTGCTTTACTACCATAGATTTATAGACATATGGCTTTCCAAACAGAAGCCACTTAAGCAATGGTTGCGTTATGATCTGTAGCTAAAATCCAGATCTCAGATTTCTATTAACAGAAGAAAACAAGTAACTGGGCCATTTAGCACAAGGAGCTAGGGCCAGAGAAGGACTGCATACCATCCAGAATTCTGCATAAAATACAAACAGTCACAAAGTTTAATACTTAGTAATTTACCTTACTAAGAGTCTCAGCTTTAATTTTAAAAAACAAAAACAATGGGCACATTCTGGAAAGGATTTCAGCATTATATCTTGTGAATGAAAGAGGGTCTTCAGTACCATGCATAGCTAATTGTGCCTCCTCATGAGAATGAGAACAAAATTAAATTATGTAGACTAAAATAAAAAAATAAAACCCTCCCTTCATCTCAACAGCCACTGTCCTGGCCTCAGAGGGAGAGACGAAGAGGCAGACACAGCTCCATCACTTAGGCCCAGAAGCAGATGAAAAACCCTCCATCCATCCAAACGGCCACTGCCCTGGCGTAAGAGGGAAAGAAGAAGAGGCAGTATCTGCTGGATTTGACCGCCTCCCACAATGCCATCTCCTTTTTGTTTTCTGCCATGTCTTTAATTAGACTGTAAGCCTGAGGACAGGGGACTGTTTTGTTATTCTTTTACTTCTAACGAACTATGTACCATGATGGCACTATATAAATAGCAACAACTACTACTACCACTACTAAACTACGTATATACAAACGTGCTTGGTTTGTACACTGCGTATGGGGCACGTAATTCAAGCAGAAATTTTATTTCTGTTCAAACACAGTTATACAATAACCCTACTTATTGTGATAGTCATTTGTCAGAAGCTCAGACATCCTGGCTTTGCTACACAGATTTTTGCTGACATCAAAAACAAAACTTGACTAGTATGTTTTAGTGTTCTAAGAAGGGCTGCAGGGGCAAGGGACCCAAATAGTAGCACCTTGCCATCAAGGTCCCTAACATCCAATTGATTATCTATTTTGTCCCCTACTGCAGGAGTGGGCAAAACGTTAGCCACACTCTACTGGCAGTAGATCAGCAAGGATTTTGCTTCCAAAGGTTTTATCAGAACTGCAGCTAAAATAAACTGCTTTGATGAAAACAGATTTGGGCAAAGTCAGACATAAATGGCCTGTGAGCTCCATCCAGTGAAAAAAATTAAGTTCTTGGACTGAGCTTATTGCCTATACAATGGTAATCCCAAGGTTGAGAGGTGAGCAAGGGAACCAACTAGAGATGAAACAGAAGTGTGCGAATATGAGGGGCAGTGCCCTGCAAAGAGCTACCAAGGTTTGAGTTCTGGATCAGAATATTAAAACCAATACATGTAATCTGAACAAACCCAAATTCTGGGCAAATTATTTTAAATAAAAGATGTCACAGCCTGCTCCAGTCCTGCTCCTTTCCTAGAAGAGGTCTTTCTTTAGAAAAACAGATTTTTTTATTTTTTATTTTTATTAAAAGAAAAACAGAAATTAAGCATCTACACAAATGGGCATTCTCTCCAATTCCACAACTTACCTTACAACGACGAAGCAAGGCTCTGGCAATACAAAGCAACTGTCTCTCTCCAACAGAGAAGTTGTCACCATTTTCCATTACTTCAGATTCAAGTTTCATGGGCAGCTGAGAAATCTAGTTGAGAACAAAGGAAAGGAGAAGCATCAAAACCAAGGCTTAAAACTGCTACATCCATTCAGGAGGCAAAGGAATTTCATTGATGCTAGTAAGAAAATGCCTGTTCAACACAATCAGGCAATCAGAAGACTGTGCAATAATGGTGATCCAACATTAGTTTCAGAAACTTTCAATAGGGCCTACCTCAGACTGACTAAGTGTCACTAACAAGACTCTATTCCAATCCATAGTGTCCACAAGGATTTATCTGCTATGGCCTTTTATTTATTTATAACATATTGGAGTCCCCATTTCCTACTTTTTTTCAAGAGTGCTTGATAAGGCATACAATAAAGACTTCTTTAATAGCAAGCTGTTCTCTTTTCATGGTACTACCCTTTCCAATAACATAACATCCCTGTGACCTGAATATCAGCTTTGACTCTGGAAACAGTTTACAAACTACATATACATCTTGAAGGCTATAATGCAGATCTACAATGCTGGAACCTTCACCTTTTTTTATTCCCACATCTGTTCTGAGTGTCTTTAATCCTGCTTCTGATTATCCAATCGTTTACAGATATTCTAGGCCTCAATGTAAAAACACAGCTTAGAAAACAGGGATAATCAACTTCTGGGGGTCAGGGGCCACAGTCACACTTTCCAAACCCATTGTGGTCTGCCTCTCACCCCCACTGCTGCATGTAGTGGCAAAAAAAAAACATGTAAATTTTTATTTAAAACAATTTATGCGAGCAAGCATCTGGGTGGTCGGAAGACCAGCAGGTGGCACAGCCATTAACTCACCTGGCTAGTCCTCCTCAACTTTGTATCTCCCCCTACTTGTATAACCCTGAATTGCCTGCCCTCTTGCTCCTCCAACCTCTCAGGCAAATATCTTGGTTTCATGCACATGGCCAAACTCCCAAAAGAACACCCTCGAGTCAAACGAGAACCTATCAGCAATGATTCCTCAACCTTACAGAAAGGAATGCAGAAGCCATCCAAGAATTTTATTAAGGAGAAGCCTTGCTTCTTCCACATAATGGCTCCTCCAAAGGGGCAAGCTGTTCTTTGGAGTCAGCCACACTGGGCCCATCAGATAAAATCCTCCCCTGGAAATAAAGCTCAGCCTTCCCAAGTTGCTAATCCACCTGAGTAGACAAGAGCCCCATCTCTATTACCAATTGCTATACTTACACATTCCTTCATGTGGGTCCTTTCCAAAGCATCCCAAACTTGCTCTTCACTGTACTGTGTAAAAGGATCCAAGTTAGACCTAGAGAAAGAGAGATAGTAACAAGAAATGAAAGCTAATTCCCTTCCTCACAGGCATGTAAGCATTCTCCAAAATGCACCATGGAAGCCAGACATTCAAAGAAAATGGTCAAGACAGCCAAACTCAAAAGACTTTTGAAAGGTGACAGGAAAAGTGATCCAAAACAAACAAATCTTCCTGGCTCTCAAATGGCATATATTTCAGTAGGATACAGCATATATTTTAGGAATCACAGAAACATAGAGTTGGAAGAGACCACAACAGCCATCGAGTCCAACCCCCTGCCATGCAGTAACAAACACTCAAATCACCCTGAGCAAACAGCAATCCAGCCTTTGCTTAAAAACCTTCAAAGAAGGTGACTTCACCGCACTCCTGGGCAGCATATTCCACTGTTGAATGGCTCTGACTGTCAGGAAGTTCTTCCTGATGTTTAGGTGAAATCTCTTTTTCTTGTAGTTTGAATCCATTGCTCTAAGTCCTAGTTTCTGGAGCAGCAGAAAAGAAGCTTGCTCCATCTTCAACATGACATCCCTTCAAATATTTGGCTATCATGTCTCCTCTTAACCTTTTTTTTTGTCAAGCTAAACACACCTAGCTCGCTAAGCCTCTCCTCATAGGGCATGGCTTCCAGACCCTTCACCATTTTGGTCATCCTCCTCTGGATATATTCCAGCTTTCAATATTATTCTTGAACTGTGGTGCCCAAATCCATAAAATAAATCAATAAAATAAATCCATAAAATCCATAAAATCAAGGATTTCCAAAGAGAAAGAAAATCAGCTTTTTTTCAAGCAAGTTATAGAAAAAATAAAGGCTAGCTCCAAAAGAAAAAAAAATCCAAGCCCTCATACTATGCTATGTTCTGAAGATGTTTAAACAGCATTCGTATCCTTAAATCTGTTGTTTGGCCTCGTACAGGGTTAGCATGCATGTGCCTTTGAGTCACCTGTCAGCTTATGGCTACCCCATGAATTTTGTAGGGTTTTCTTAATCAGAATTTTGAAGAGTTTTCTTAGAAGCCCCAGAAAAAGTGTAGTAAGCCGCCATGATCATCATCATCATCATCATCATCATCATTATTATATTTAATAGTGCAGTGGAATGTCTATTTGATTCAGTATCATTTGGAAGGCTGAAGAAATGGCAATCTTTTCTGTCGCTTTTATGATGAGTTCTACTAACCTCACAGTACCACTAAACAGCACAGGCTCCTGGGGAATTATGGAAAGCTTGCTCCGGAGATCTGCTAGGCCAATGTCATTGATTTTTACTCCATCAATCTTAATACAACCTCCTGAGAGTTCAACCAAACGAAAGAGAGCCATTCCCAGAGAAGACTTTCCTAAATAAAAGCAAGGAAGAAGAATGATAAGCTGGTACTAACACAAAAGAGATGTTTCATACATCACAAAAAGACAGACACACTGAGAATTCTGGCTTATAGTGTATGGAAGGATGCTGCTGCTTGCCCAAACAGAAATCCTTGACCGGGGACTTTCCTAATTAAGTTAAAATTATAAATCAGGATGTCTTCCTGGCGTCGAGGTGGTTTACTCATCAAACAACAAGCCAGAAATCCCTGTTCGGATGCAATGCTAAATGAACCACAGGTTGATTTTTTCTAGTTTATTTAGTCCCTCCTTCTGGCAGGAGAACTGAAGCACAAGTGATCCACCCCTATGTACCAGCACACTGGTTCATTCACAACCATTATCACAATATGCAAATAGATCTGGAGGGTGGATCCAGCTCCATAAATCAAAGAGAAACAAATATCTTTGAATATTATTCCATCATTGATGCATCAGCTATTAAGCAACAAAATATCTCTACTTTGTTTACTGTCATTCACGCTCCCTTTCTCCCAGTGCATTCAAGACCATTCCCACTTTAGTACAGCGATGGACGAAATGGGGCCTGTGGACTACCCTCTTTGCTGGCATATAAGACTTACTTTTTTTCCTGAAAAATACTGTTTGCAAATGAGGTGCGTCTAATATGCCAGTGCATCTTATATGCCCTCAAATAATATTTGCCAGTGTATAAATGGGGTGCATCTTATATGCTGGCAAACAATATATATTCCCCCCTAAACCCATTTTGAGGCTCCAATTGCACAAAGAAAAATTATTTTGACTTTTTTTAAAGCTAAACATGATTTTGTCATGTTGGGGTGGGTATTTTTGATGCAGAATACCGGTAGCTCTGTTTAAAACCTGAAGTATGCTGAGTTCCCTTTGCTTCCTGGTTTAAAAAGAATTCTCCTGAGTGCTTTTGGGATAGCCCAAAAACATAGCAAAAGAGCATGGGAGAATCCTGTTTTTCAGAAATTACCCCAAAAGGGTATTTAAAAGAAAAAGGTGGAGGTGCACAGCTTGCCACGGTCTTGCAAGAAGTTAATAGAGCCCATTTGCTCAATCCTGGTTTAATATTGTATAGCCAAAAAAAAAAAATAGGAAAAGAAGAAAAGGAGAGGAAAATAAGCACATTCAGATTCTATAGTTGTTACTTAAGGCAAGCAGCTCTAAAAAGTTAGGTCACCCTGCAAATCTGAGAAAGAAAGGTACTAAGACTGGAGGAGACTGGAACGGTGTCCATAACTACTAGTTCATGGCGTTGTTTGCCCAGGCACCTCCTGTTGTAAAGGAGGCTGCTCCTCCACCCTGTCATCCCCTTTTGAGAAAAGGAACTGCAAAGGGCAGACCCACAGGCAAAACCAGGGAACATGATAGACTTAACTAGCTCACAGAGGACACACATGCAACCAATAATACCAGAAGTTTCAAGCAAGTTTCCAAGAGAAGCTTCTTACTTAGCAATAAGCATGGGCGTGCATGACATGCACAGATAATCTCTAATGTGAATTAGTCACTGCAGTCTCTGTAGAGCCTATTCTGACATTGAAGCAAGTAGATCTTCTACAGCACAGCAGCAGGTCATTTGATGTCCGGAAACAGTAATTTCCATCTGCACAGCCTCCAACTAGATGGCTCCAGTTAGCTTACACAGATGTGGTACCTTCACAAACACACAGAATAAATTTGAGCTCCTTATGTTCATGTGTCCTCACCTGACCCTGTCCTCCCCACGATGCCAATCTTTTCCTTGGGTTTGATAGTGAAGCAGACTTTCTTGAGGACAAGCGGCAGGTTCTCCCGATACCGCATTTCTGCATTTTCAAAGATAACCTCTCCTTCCTGAGGCCAGTCTGTAGGAGGAGCTTTGTTCTTAATCCGAGCTGGAGCCTCCAGAGAAAGAGTCTGGGAAATTGACAGGGAAAGGAGAGAGAAGAGAAGAAAAAGAAGAGTCAGGACTTAGGGGCAAACAGTTTTCCTGGGAATGTTTCCTCTTGATGAACAGCAGCTAAAAACAAGTTGTTGTGCATTCAACACATAATACAAAATGTATTAGGAACTGAAATCTGCAGAGCAGGAAAGAGGCAGCACATGTTTCTAAGGACCCGATATCTTAGAGCAGGGAGGCCCAACAGCTCTTGCCAGATTCCAGCTCTTTATAGCCTCAGCCAGCATGACCAATGGTTAGGAATGAAGACAGTTAAGATCCCACAAAATATTGAAGGGAACAGCCTCTACACTGAGCCCTTGAAACAATGCTTCTCAGAGTAGGAAAATGTGCTGAGGGAACTGGCATTTGATTGCATTCACCCACTGGCTGCTTCCTTTTTCAGAAAATTGCAGCCTCCCCATTAAAAGTATTTTAAAAAAATCATATAAGAGAGGTTGCATCTCTTTAACAAGTTTAGGAATAAAAACTACCTGTTTATGTCTTTGAAAGATCATTCCTCAAAGAGGAAGCATTCTAGATCTGTTTAGCAGGTGGCTGAAGGACTATGTAATATTAGCCGATCAACCCCCAAAGGGATTCAAAAGCAATCAGTGACCACTGTTGGCATTATTTGCACTCATGCTAATGCAAGCAAACATATGCAGAGTCATCTGCTATCAGGCACTCTCCCCGAATTTTTTACCAAGTAGTATAAGCCTGACACTTCCATTCAGTGACTGTAAAAGGCAAATAAGACAGAATACAAAATGTGCTTGCTGTCCTGAAGAAGTGCTGAACATCCACTATTAACAGGAAGTAATCTTTCCATTTCTGAGAAAAGAATCTTTCTGGGCACAAAGGAGCTAATATCCTGCTGAACTTTTTCTACAGGTGAGAGAATTCATCTCCTTAGAATGTACAACACACAAGGATGACCCATCATAAACTTTCTTTGACAGTTCTCAGTTTATAAACTTCTGAATTTTAACAGGTTTTAATTTTTTACCATAAGTTTGTTCCTCAGCTGCAGAAATTTCCACAACTTAGAGTGCACCCCCTAAGGTGGAAGAAATCAGTCATCACCACAAGATGTCATCTTTTCCATAACCAGAAAAGCAGCCTCAATAATGAAATCCAACACTTCTTTAAGCCTGCACACACACGCACACACACACACACACTTACTTTGTTTCTCACATAAGTATTCCTTAAGAGTCACTGTGCCAATGCATTGCAAAACAAAGACATTTTATTCAACCCACTATCCTGAAAATGTTTATGATCACGCTTGACTTTAAGCAAGGTCACAAGGCCAACATGCAGTCAGTACTAAGACACAGTTAAGAGGCTGGTGACATTTTCCAGAGGTAGGCCGTCTGGGAACATGACAAGCAAAGAGCAAAACACTGAGAAATCATTACCTTGATATAGTGGTCAATCCTTTCCACAGAGGTGAAGCGGGCCTCCGTCTCTGAAGCCAGCCGGACTGTGAACTGGAACAAGCCTGTTAGCTGAGTAGGAAAGAAAGAATAATTGAGGCACATTCACCACAATCTCCGCTAAATTAATTAACATGTTGATTTAGATTTCACCCTACTGCTAAAAGCTTCAAAGTAACTAACATACATACAAAACAAATGACACATATAGGCTGGAATTCAGTTAGGAACATACGCAAGTGCAAAAATGCCACTTACACATGCAGAAGTCCCTTTTTCAGAGGCTGTGGAGGTTAGAATTCCCTTCCTCCTTCCACAACAGCCAAAGCCCCTTCCCCCAACCTACTGTAAAGCCTCCAGGTTGTTTTGCACGGCCATTCTGTCCTCTACAGGAAGCAGACAGGATCAGAGAAACATCTAGCTACCTCTCCCATAGCCAGACATGAATTGACTACAGCAGCACTAAGAACCCCTGCCTGCTTGCCACAAAGCACAGAATGGCCGTGTAAAGCTACTTCTGGGCTTTACAGGAAGTGGGGAAGGTGTGCTCAGCATAGCATAGGTCTACATGCAGACTATTACACTATGCCAAGGGGATGTTGGACTGAAACCATAGTGGTATTAACTACGTAGCCTGCCTAATGAATACTGTAATAGGGCATCATCCAACTCCACAATCCAAGACTGTACTTCAGATAATGAAATAGTAGCATGCAGAAAAGCAGATAAAAAGATTAGTTGTATTTTGAAATTCAATTTTCAGTCTCAATTGGTCTTAAATTCCATCAATTAATTCAAAATCATGTACAGAGCAACACTCTGGCTGGCCTCCAGTTAGGGACTTATGCAGGCAAAAGCCACACTACAGAGGTGGGACCAAAACGTCACCAATGTGCAACACACGCATTCTGTCAATAGCCGCAGCAGTAGAGTTGTTTAGACAGCACGTTCCTCTGTGCTTTGTGTCTGTACACTTCAATTATGCATTGCGTGTTGCAGCTGCACATCCTATATTATGCGCTGTGGTTGTGCATCATGTACTGTGCATTGCACAATGGCATCTAGTCATTGGCATGTGATATGCAATGTTGCTATTATGCACAGGGGTTACATGAGGTCAGTGGATATTTACGCTATGCAAAAGGAGATGTTAGATGATAGCTTCTATGTCCTGAAGAACAAACACCAAAATAAAATAGACTAAATGTAATTCTACTCCACTCCTCTTTCACCATGTAGTATCCCCCGCATTCAAGAGTTTCCTTTCAGGGAACAGAACACAGGACTTCTGGCTAATAGGCTCACCGGCGTTTCTCAAAATAGCCATATTAAATATTATTCCTGATAACCCCCCTGCACTACCCCAACAAGTAGGGTCTTCCTAAATATTCCATGTCACCACAGCAACTTAGCAAATATCTCAGGGATCAGACAGAAAGGAAAGAAAAAGATAGTGTGAAGTGGACAGCTTAAATAAGCAAACTGTCTCTGCAACTGTACAGCTCCAGTATCCCTACTGGTAACTAGATATCTAAATCCAAATACACGTCTAAAGACAAGGGAAGTCCTCACCTGAACAGCATAGGAGATGGCTAGTCCAGCATATGCTGAAGGGATCTGGCCATGCATTAAGACAATCATTAAGCCAGTGGTTGTAATGAGGGCAATGCTGACAATATCCAGTCTGACAGCGAGCCAACGCATTGCACAGCTGAACAAATAGAATGGTGCTTGGTTGTCATCCAGCAGCTCTTGGTATCTGGAAGAAAGGATTTTTTTTTTCCAAGTGAAAATGCTACAATCTCTAATATCATATGTTATAATGTGAGGACCATCTAATATTAGCAGTCAGAAGCTAAACTCTAGCAGCATACAAACATCATGTTTTAGAGAAGAAAAGAGTGCTAACCTATGCAGGAACTCCTGCCCTTTATTGTAGGCATGAATTGTAGAGAGGCCTTGTATGCTTGATGTGATGTGTGAAAGGAATGGAGACTGTGTAATATTGTCCAGCCGTTTCAACTCTCGAATGAAGACTCTGCAGACAAAAAAGAACCAAATGGAAGTCAAAGATCTGACACTGCAAGCTTTTAAAGTTACCTGTCTAGACCAACATGTTTGAAAAACCACTGAACAACCAACTGTTGTTTACCTAGATACAACATGCAGGACTGTAAAAAGGATGACAAGGGGAGCAACTGCCATTAGGAACCACGGGAAGACGCCAGCGATCACTCCCACGCAGAAGAATACCAGGATGACATTCTGTATGAACATTTCAGCTTGAAATGGCAGACGGACATCAACTGGCAGAGAGGGACAAAGACAGAAGTCTTTACAAAAGAAGCTAAAGGTCTAATCAATTCCCTGCCCTTCAGCCAAAAAGCCTCCTGCCTATGCACCACAGGATCAATGTTCCCTGCTAAACTCTCTTTCACAAATTCAGATTCTATTCCTACCCTGTGGATAGAGACCCACCTCTATATAAGAACACTAGTCTTGGTAATGCAAGTTAATCGCAAGAATACAAAGCAACCCACATTATATATACGCTTTTCACAGCTTTTGTAATTTCAAAGAAATTAAAAAAAAAATCAGGAGACTAAAAGCCATGCAGTACCAGAACTGCATTTCAAAGATTTCTTATTATTTCAACATGAGCATGGACTACATTGAACACTTGCATAAACCAACAAACGGTGGGTCTGCATGTCGAGGAAGGAAAAAAATTACTGTCTTCTCCCCAAAAAGCAGGCTCACCACACAGAGGATGCTTTTGACACACAGGAGCCTCCAGACGTTCTGCCTACCATCTGAAATGGTTACAGCCCCAGGAAAACAAACATATCATATGCTTTTCTTTCCTCTGTATGTGCAACTAGCGCTTGTTCTCAAGTCACTTATCTTTCCATGAGCAAACTACTAAAGCCAGACCAATTACCTTCATCCATATCTTTGGAAAACCTATTAAGAATCCTCCCTGTAGGTGTAGTGTCAAAAAATTTCATGGGGCTACGAAGAATCCGTCTGAAAAGCTCATCATGGAGCCTGGAAGATGCCCTCAATGTCCCCTGCAACAACAGTAAAGAAGAGTTACTGGAACCAGTCAAGGACCCTTGTGCATACACTTACAGACTCTAAATGGAGGCTCATAGAAGCCCATCCATTTTCCCACCAGCCTCTCTCAACAGTAGTGGCTAGTCTACTGCAGCACAAAGAAGTTTCTTTCCTTCTTCTCCCAGGCAAGAAATGAAAGTTCCAAGAATAATGGTTGAGTATCCGAAGAAACAACCTCCCAACCTCCTGATTTATATTCGTTGCAATCCCAAGACAAGGCAAGAGGCCATCCTGCCTATATCCCCAGATACACATACCTTAACAAATACAACCCCACGCACAGCCTTCAGAATCAACATGACACCCATTGAGAGTGCATAGATGGCAGCATAGTAACGCATATGAGGATTGTCCTTCATGCTGTCACTTACAACTGTTTCATTTCCCAACCTGACAGTAGTGTTCTGTTAAAAGAAAAGACCAGTGATATATGTATTAATAGGATATAGCTTTCCACTGTCTCATACAGTCATTTTAGTAGCCTCTACCCAACATCCTAACCTTGTTTTGTCTAAATAATTATTACTGTTAACTACCTTGCAGATTATCACTCGTTAGACCTTCAGTCTGATCTAATGTAGCTCTTTTTATGTTTTTATTAAGCGTACAAGTCTGTAAAGTGACCAGAATGCAGTTCTCACTTGTATCCAACATCTCTCAAACTTACCCTTCTACAATAAGCTAAATTTTAAAACTAGATACAAATTATGTTGGCAGAGTTATGTGTACACTGACTTAAGAACAATTATTTAGACCAACAAATCAAATTAGACTGATTGTTCTAACTGTTGCAACAAGGTTGTAAGGCCAACTTCCCCTCAAACACCAAGTTAGTTGTGTCCACAATATTCGGAAGAACACTTCCCACTAAGTATGTGATTCGACTTACAGGTCTCTTATTTTCCATTCTTTTTCCTATCCCTTTCTAAATACTGGACCAACAAACAGTGTCTCTCAGCCACCTGGTACTGCCCCAGTATCAAAGCCTCCCTAGAAATAGTTATTAACAGTTTGATTACTGGCTCTTAACTCACTTTACACATCATCACTATTAGTATTAATTATATCTTCTCCCACCAAACAGCTACTTAATAGTATTTCCTATAAATAAAATAAGCCACAAATCCATACGGACACAGTAATAATGAACTATCTTACCAAAACTTTGAAAATACTATGTTAAGATATTTTATGTGAAGCACTCTGAATGTGTGAAAGAATTTTATAGATACCAAACATCCATGGCTTTCTGACTGGCAGGTCAGCAAGTTGGTCTAAACAGTCATCTGCGGAACAAAAGACAGCTGGTTCTCAGCCTGTTGTACAACGAGAACCAAATGTTCTTTTCCCCCCCAGATGAGGCCATAGATCAGCAGTGGAGCACCTGCTCTGTATGTTCACCTTGCTCAGACTCCACCCCTTGCCAGTTCAGTGGGTCACACAGACCGTGGTCATGCACTGCTGCTGCTGCTTAAAGCATTCAGGCCAGATGAACAAGCAGTCCGACTCTTTACAAGGAAGTTTTATATTTTCATCATTCATGTGGGGATTATCATCAGGACTAAATGCATCCCCCACTTCCTCTAAAATCAGTTTAATTTTTCAACTACGAAAGGTTCCTCGGACAACCAGCCTTTTCAATTTTCAAATTAATGAGAGTAGGATATGCATGTAGTTTAAAGGTTGCTTCTGCCTTTCATTTTACATTTCTTCACTTTTTAAACATGAAAAATACTACTGGTACTTATATTGATTAATTACATGTAATTTATATATTATATATTTGTATTTATATGTACTATTTAGGCAAAAGCAGTAGGCATAAGCAAAGAGCTGGAATACAAGATGCTCATTCAAAGTCTGATTTGGAATTAAAATATTGGACTAAGCATGACAAATTTTGTTCTACAGTAGATTCAGGTTATCTTCAATGGGTTGCTTCTCTCATTTGTCCCAAGAGGTAGGTGTTATTCAAATCAGATGTGTTTGTCTGTTCTTACGTGGAAAAAATTCCCCACCACCGGTGCTCTTACCCCACTGCCTTGTTTGATCCAGTAACTCAGCCACCAATTGCTGAATGCCGTGCTGCCCACATTCAATATAAACAGTGTCATGATGATGATGAAAGCAATGGGGCCTCCAGCTGCTTTGATATAGATGCCGTAAACTGACCAGGGGACAGAACCTTTGCCTTTATCCTCCACTTGCATGAGCTGACCTGAAGTACACATACAAACACAGAAGAGAAGGTGTAAGGAGTGAATAGGCTAATGGACAACATCCAGAATTCTCTATTGTAGATGTTTTAATATCCTAATCACACGGATCTTTTTGAAAATACTTATACTGATGGGCAGCATAAAAATTCAGTGAAGAAACAAACATTTATATGGGCTAGAAGCAAGCTCTGGTAAACATTCTGCTTTATGAATACAATTCTATCAATTGTCAAAACAACATTGAGCCCACACAGCAGCACACTTCTTGAACACATTCACTGCAGGTCTACAAATGCAATAAATCCTTCTTAGCATGGATTTCTTAACTAATGAACATTTTTGTGACAGGCAAGAACTTATAGTACCACAATGACAAATAAAGGGCACAATAAGTTCACATTTAAACTAATTTTCAGCTGCCCTGACATTTGTCTGACGCCAACTAGACAAGAAAAGGAAATAGGATCCATCAGATCAATTAAAACCCAAGTTCCTTTTAAGCAGATGAAAATGAATATGTATTTCTGCATAACAAAATATACCTTCTTCCTTCTTGACAACCTTCTCTTTCTTCACAGATCCTGATTTGGTGCCTTTATCTTGATGTCTTTTCAATGAACTGTTTGTTGCCTTCTTTACATTAATCTGCAAGTAAAGAGGGGGGTTAAATTTCAAAAGAGGAACCCCACTATGTACTACATTCCACAGAAAGAGTTAGGACAGATTTGGTTAGAACATCATATACGTTTATGCCCCCACATTAACCCTGTAAGTGCTCTCAAACTGCTTATAACCGCAATTTTCAAGTTAACAGCAGAAATTTCCCCAAGCACTATGTGAAAGCAGTTAATATTCTCCAGCACAGCTGAGGCAGACGGCTTAGCAATACAAGGCGTCACTGCTACTTTACTTCTCAGAACCTTCCAAAGAACCCAGATGTTATAACTTTTTTTGGTTTTTAAAAATGCACTCCTTTTCTGTTTCATCTATCTCATTCTAGGTTTTGCAAATCATTCTTCTCATATTCTAAGTTTCCTGGGGGAGGGCTTTCTGTTGTTTTTACCACAGTCATAGGCACATTTACTGAAAGCGTGTGAGAAAGCCATCTTGCTGTCTATTCCCAGGCACTAGAACTTGCTCCCATGGAAGGCTAGACTGACCCAGTCTCCAAACACCTTTTTACTGAGACAGCTGCAAGAAGGGGCCTTTCTACATAGGTGTTGTACTTTTATTTTCATTGCTTCAAATGCTTTTTAAAATGTTAAATTAACATTGTTAATAGGATTGGTTATTTCATTGTTTTTAGCTTTTGTATGATGAACAGTTTTAGCTGTATTTTCTTTTAACCTATGTTGTAAGCTACCTTGGGTCCCATATTGGGGGAAGGCAGGATGTAAATAAATAGTAAATAAAGTAAATAAATAAATGTTTTTAAATTCAGTTTTCATTCTTCTATGTGAGTCATTCCAGAAAGCGTTTTATGGACAATATACAGAATATAAACAATTTTACAGATTAGTAGAATTGTCTGGTAAGTCAATATGCTGTTGTACATAAATGGATATTCCACAGAGGGAAAATAGGACTGCATAACTTTATGCATAGTCAGCTACATAGCAGATGTGCTAAGAAATCTTCTCAGTGAATTGCAAAGAAGAATAGCGGGATACCAGCAAGAGAGTCCTGATGTGCATTGGCATTCCCTATCCTGTGTCCAGATGCACAATGGGACCAATACACATCAGTCCTGATGTGCATTAGTCACTTGGCTGGCTCCCCTACACAGTAATGTAACACCAGCCTTTTACCGCACATGGACATTGCAGAACTGACCAATTCTAATTCCCACAAATGTAAGTTCCCAACAGACAATGTCTTTAGGGTTGGTATCTTTAATGACTGTGTAGAATAGGGAATTTCAGCAGGTTTTGCTTGTTACCTATGTGACAAGCCACACCTACTGAAATTCCCTCCTTTATCCCAACCATGAAAAGTACAGAAGCCCTCTCTAGTTGTCACTCTAGCAAACCTAACTGTCATATGTTTCTTCAAACTAATTAAAGCTACTAGAAAGTAGAGCAGGATGTACAAGTAATACATATTTCTGAAGGTAGGTCAACCTGCCTCTACTTTAATGACATTTTAACAACCATGAGGAAAGAGAGATGTTTCAGAATGCACTTCTGTCAGGCTGATGAAAAACATAGTTACTATACTTAATTAGCTGCTGTTCATTTAGGAACTGAATTAATTCTTGTCATATGGCTTGCTTTTTCTATCATCTCTTAACTTTGCTCTTATTTTGCTTGTAATACATATTCAGTTTTGGAGGCTTTATCATACCAGAAAATCACTGCACCGAAATGGTAAGGATAGATAAATACCTCAATGTGTGGAGTCTCTCCAAGTTGCAAGTTGTTAAAAATGGCTGCATAGTCACCATTCAGATTCATCAGGTCCTCGTGGCTTCCCCTCTCAGTGATAGAACCTTCTTTCATGAAGATCACTTCATCACAATCCACAAGGTACTGAATACCAATGACAGGGAGCAGAACACTTATCATAAGGTGTACCTAATTCCCTCCCCCAACACCTATCTTTTCCCCATTTTTATTATGCCACTGGCTATTACAATATCATGCAACTGACCAACAGGTTAGTTATATATCACACAAAGGTGTACAGTCATCTCCCCTGAGCTGTAGCCAATTAGCTTTACCAAAGGTTCTTGTGTTTTTCAGGGCACTTCTTTCTATTCACCCTTTTGGCATCATTTGTGTTTTATAAGCCCAGAGATTTTTCTAAGCTAAACAACATGCAACTGCCGCAGTCTCTCTCTGGGAAGAAGAATCTTGACCACCCTATCATCAACACTGGTTTTTAGTCTCCATTTTCTTACACTTTCCAGTGCTGCAGTACACGCTGCTATTTCTTGATCTATTCTTCTTTTTCCCTTTGTTGTCTTACTGTCTAGGCTACACTAAGCTAGATGCTCTTATAGTAAAGGCATTACTTATCCCACCCACCGCCACTCCTCTTTGTAAAGCAAAAGGCAATTTGGGGTATACAACTTAGTAGCTACTCTAAGACCCTTGGCTACCATCACCCAAACTCCATAAAATGTTTTAAGATGATTGAAGTACCTGTAACTGATGTGTGATAAAGAGGACTGTTTTTGACTTTAGATGTTTCCGTATTGCACTGTTGAAGATGTGGTTTCCAACATGGGCATCCAAGGCACTGAGGGGGTCATCAAGGATGTAAATGCTCTTGTCACTGTACAGGGCTCGAGCAAGGCTGATCCTCTGGCGTTGCCCCCCGCTCAGATTTGCACCTCGCTCACCAATCTGTGTTAAACATGCTTTGTTAAAATGTTTCTTTTTACATCACTTAAGGTAAGATTGAGGACCTGATTTCTTTCTTAGGCACTTCCATCAAAAATCTCAGACTTACATATTTTAAGGTGTACCCCTAACCCAGTGAGATGAATAGGTCAGGTTTTCTTGGCCTTGATTAAAATCACTGAGTGAGCTTTATGGCTGAGCACCAATTTGAAACTGGAACCTCCATATTTAAATCAAAGAGTTTAAGTATAACATAAACTGGTCTTATACACCTTGGAAATAATTTGCTTGTAATGTTGATATAGAGCCTTCTAAGGCAAGGGCTTCTCAAGGCAGTTTAAAAGATTAATTTTTAAATTAATAACATTTATTCATTATTAAATATATTTGCCACCTTTCTCCTGACACAGGACTCATGGTAGCTTATAGTTAACTACAACAGTATAAAATATTCAAACAGTATCTAGTTTATAAAGGTGAGCATCCATTCATTTAAAAGCAGTTACTGCAATTAAAAAAACAAAATAACATGGTTTGGCTAACAAACTATTGTACTGAAATCAGGGCCATTTCAGGGCAAACATCTAACCAAGTTCATCACTCACCCAAGCTGCCTACATATAGGAGCAGACAGGTATACAATCACAAACTAAAACTATTTATGGATGTCAAAGTCCTACATTTACAACATACACCTGAATGCATATGTGATCTGATCATGATTTGTTTAATTGTTATACCACCCTTAATGAAATATACAAATACCACAATATGAACAACTTCAATACTGTAGAATTGGATTAAAGACCTGGAGTAATACTGAGATTTAGTGAGGTCTGCAAAATGCAGGAGAAGTTCTTAATTCTGAAGCACGGCCAGTTTCTTCTCTTTCCAATTAAGTCCTTCCTAGAATGCTGGATCAGTTCTACCTAACAAGATTCCTACCTCTGTCATGTCCCCATTCGGCAGGATAGCCAGATCAGGTCTGAGACAGCAGTCATTCAGCACAGTGTTGTATCTGAGGGGAAAAAACTGAGGTATCAGAACAATAACAATTGCAGCTGTAATACTAGCTGGGACAGCTTTTTTTTTTTCACTCATGGGAAAGAAACTCAGTATAGTTTCACAGCTTCAGAAAACGGTTTCAGCAAAATAAATAAATGCAAAAGAATTAGAACATCTATGTTTGACAAATACGTCCTTCCAGTGAATGGTGTTCTTTGCCAGGGGAGATAGTGACTATATTAGATCACTTACAGCCATTTATCTGAAGCATTTAAGTAGCAAAGATCTGACAAGCAAAATGACTAGGTGATTAGGTAAAGGTGATTAGGTAAAATGTTCAGCAAGTACAACTGCATTTGCAGTGCTATAGATACTCAGCTGGTTTATACATTATGGTACTCCAGGATTTAGTACTACATGTGTGAATCTCTCCAATACTAAGCAGAGTCTCGGAATCATATATTCCTCCTCCCACCTTCTTCCTGTGCAGCCTGGAAAATGACTTTTATTACATTTATTTGGACTTACCTAGATTTGCACCTTTTTTGTCTACAAACTAAGAAACTGTGGTTTAAAACATCTGGCATATTTAGCAAATGACTACAGTTCATTTCAAACTAAAACTCCTGTCCTTAATAACAACTGAGGAACCAAAGACAATGAAATTAAATTCCAGTTAAGGACTTCTGCCAGCCACATGGGAAGAAGCAAAGGTAAAGTAGATGTGCCTGAGATTTTTCTCAGGCTCATCGAAGCTTAAGTAATGCTTAATCCTAGTTTACCGTTACATGCAAACTGACTCAGTGTTGCTTTTCAAGGCAGCCTGAGCAAGATCAGAGGAAAAGTTACACCAAAGGAAGAAATCTCTAGAGGCAAGCCTAGGCAGGAAACCAGATAATAATTCATGATTTAAACTCCTACATAAACAACACAGCAGCAGTACAACTGGGGTGGGCAAAGTGCAGCCCCGGGGACATATGAAGGTTGTTTTTATAGCCTTTAATCTTTCCACATTCCCCATATCACTTTTTTATGGCCGGAGAGGTACAATTTTACTCTCCTTAAAACCTCCACAAACAGCAAGTCTGTTTTTAAAGAGGCTGTAGGACTTTACTGCACTATCTAGCATTAAAATCCATGTGGCCTCCAGAGGGTCTCAGAGACAGAAAGTTTTTAAACAGACTGCAGGGCTCTATTTCACCATTTAGCATTAAAAATATACTTTTTTTTTTTCAAAATCCAAGATGGACTTATGATCATTCCCTTTTGTTTTTTGTTTTTTAACCCTGGGGGAGGTGTTTTTTGGCAATCCATGTGGCCTCCAGAGGGTCTCAGAGATAGAAAATTGCCACCTAAATCTGCTTTAATTGTCTCTCCACTATACTTCTGCAGCACAGAAATTCTATCAAAGAGCTTTACCAATGCATACTAAGCAGGGAGAATAGTAGCAACAGGTCAGTACATAATTACAGCTTGCAAACCTTTCTTCCTCAAACTCCTTTCCAAACAAGATATTGTCTCGAAGTGTAGCATTGAGAATCCAGGCTTGTTGTGCCACGTAGGCAAAAGTTCCATCCACAGAAATGCTGCCTTCCAGCAGAGTCATCTGGACCAAAAAGTAGAAAATCCACAAATGAGTCCACTCCTTGTTAGTGTGGGGAAAATTCCTCCCTCGCTGTCCACCTTTCTGGCATGCAAAACCAATTGCACTTCTTGAGGTCAACATGCACACCAATTTAAGACATTTTAAGATCTTAAATATGCCGTGCTTCACTGCATTTTATGATCTGAGTTTGAGGTCAGATCAATTATTTATCGTGTGGGCTAAAGGCCCATAAAAAAAATGTAGCTGCTGCCAATGAGGATGGGAGTTTAGAGCTCTCGCTTGCCTTGCAGAAGAACAGCAGAACCAAGAATAACTGACAGTGGAAAAGAAAAAGCCAAATGATTATCTCTCACCTGTCCTAAAATGGCTGAAATAAGTGATGTTTTCCCACTCCCCACGCTGCCACAAATGCCAACAAGCTTTCCCTAGATTAGACAACAGAAAGAAATACCGTCACATAAGAAATCAGTTCTTCATACTAGGAAAGGATAAGTTAAGTGTGTAATATTAACTAAAATGTGTGAATGAAGTAGAAAAGAGAACTATTAGACAATATCAGACTGTACAATAGAGAGGCAGGGAGAATTCATACTATCCATTTTTAGAACTAGCCCTCAGTGTTAATTACTTTTAGATCTAGGCCAGCCACATTAGGCTAAACCTAAAGTATCAGGTTCTAAAAGGAAAGCAGTACTAGACTAACAGCACAACCCTAGGCATATTTAATCTGGAAGCAAATATGACCAAACTCAAGCAGATTTATAAGTGTACCTTGAAATTGCAGCCTACATTGTTAAAAAGAAGGAACTTTAACATTTCTCTCATTTCTACATAAGATACACAAGTGTCCCATGTAGGTCACATCAATGCTTGCTAGAGAAGGCTGTCATGGGCCACAACTCTCCAGAGCTATGCTTCTTTGCATCTCTTTTCCAAAGTTAAAGGTATTTCATTGTAGTGGTGTGCTGAAAATAAGTCTGCTGCCCAGTGTTCAAAACAACCCTCGTGATAAGCAACTTTGAGTCCCGTTATTGTGGAAAAAGTAGGTGAACAAAAGTAACAATGATAACCCTAATCCTCAGTTTTTCCATGCAGGTTCAAGGCAAGAACAATATTCTGTTACTCTACGATTGACCTGAGCAGAAAAAGAGTGTTTTGTGTCCTCACCTTCTCAATTTCAAGATCAACATTGTACAGCACCCTCTGAAGGCGGACATTTGACAGCTGGATGTGTCTGTTCTCCTCTTCAGGACTTGGGGGGTCATCGTTGTCCACTAAGAGGTGGCCCTTCTGCTCAGCGAGCATCGCCTGTTGTCCCTCATGCTGCTGCAGCTTCCTCTTCTCTTTCTTGCTCCGGGCCATCTTGTCTTTTTTCATTTTAGGGGTCATCTTTGGTGAGCTCTGGACACTAGCATGGGAGGACTCCCATGCCAAGGTGGCATTTTTCACTTCTATGGCTGTGTGAGGATTGGCTGGTTTTTTCTTTACCATATGTACCTCTTCCATTAGAAACAAACTCTGATAGGAGTTGTGAGAGAGGTGCAAAGATGAGACACCAGGTCAAGACTGAGAGGGGGACACAAGCCTACGGCACACTCACGCAGCAAAACACATCAGGCTATACAGTGGGAGGAAGCTGAAGAGCAAAACGTAGCTCATTAGTGAAAACTAACTCCAGGTCCATAAAAGGGCCTGGTTATCCATGAATGTGGTGGTTCTCAGACAGAGAGACTTCTGCAGAGCTACCATACTCTGGGCACTGGCTTCGACATAAAATATGGTTATTGCTAATCCTGCTTAACTCACATGTCTTGTATCTCGGCATTTGGAAGATGATATTATTAGGTAAAGTGAGGAAGCAGAGGGAAAATCTGCTCACCATAAATATTGCATGGCTAAAAAGAATGGATGTATTTCTTAGCACGTCATTGTTAAATAAGCTAAGTTTAGTTGCCTAGGGATCTGGCAATTTATCATCAAATCTGGAGTCAAGACAGCACTATTACAAAACAGAGGCTCTGTATCATGTTTTCCACCACATTCATTTATTTAAAAGCATTATCAGAAAGTACTGCAACGTCTGCTTACAAACAGTTTACAAAGAAAACTAAAGACAGAATAGTTGTCACTTAGTTAAAACAGTATTTCCAACAATGAAGCTCCTTCTCTTATTGACTCCCAATCTAGAAACAATTACGGGAATTGTACTGAAATTCTGCCCAAATGATCCAACTACAAGCCGTTACTCATGATATAACATCAAAAAGCCTCTCAGAATTATTCATGTTTTTTTCATCTGTCACCTATCTTCTCCTTTTAGCATCTTGAACATTATAAAAATGGCTCCTCTGCTCTGTTAAACACTTTTTTTAGAACTAGCTCAAATGGCCTAAATAAATGGTTTGTCTGCAGAATTCCTGCATGTTCAATTGGCAGAGGCTTAAAAAAATCTGTTTATTCTTCAAAGTACAGATCAACTTTCTTTCACCCTCAAGTAATCTTGGATAGGTTATTCTGCTAACAATATATTTTCCCCAAGGGGGAAAAAGGCTGAGCATTACATAGTCCAGGAATTATAAGAAATGGGACACAAATCCCTGAACCCCAGAGGAAAAAAGTGGAAAAGGAATGTGCAGTATTCAGCTATTTTCTGGTTGTGATCTGAAAAGCATTCTCAACTTACATGGAAGAATGAACTGGCCCAGCAGCCTGGTCAGCAACACATGGCAAGGGACCATGCACTCTAGAACATTACCCAGAATTCTCTACAATTCCCAGAGATTCTGGAGCAGGCCAGCTAATACATGTTCTTCAAAGACTAGAAGCCTTCTGGATCCGCAAACTATTGGAAGGCCACCTGTCTGCTCTAGTCTGGCTTCAAGAGAACTGCAAAAATATCTATCATAACACTACCCAATTTTCAAACTCTACAGGTTTATACTTAAGAACTCTGCAATCTTGGAAGATAATTCTATTGCACAATTAGAAGTGAATGTATTTAGTACTTGAGATGGCTGATACTATATTATATCCAAACCGCTAAGGTTGCAAAGTTCAAGGTGTCCTGTCTAGACTGCACTGATCTTGCTAGGAAATGAGATAAGAAAGTAGCCAGAGGCTTAGCCTATCACTATCTCAAGAACTACCCCACCGTCAAAGGCCACAACCCACAGTAATAAGCTATAGTAAGATAACTACTCACCTTAAATCTATCAACTGCAACAGATGCTTCAGACAGAGACTTCACAGAAAAAGGTGTGACTTTCAGAGCAAAGGTCATTGAATTGAACACAGTAACCACTGTAAAAGCCTGAAACACAGGGAAATACTTTTGACTGCAACATATATATACATATTAGCTTCAAATATATCCAAGAATTAAGAGTTAACCCGGACCTGTAAGAAAAAAAGTTCCTTCTGATGAGATCCTGGGGACTGCATGTGAAGCAGCAAGAACAGAAGAGTGGAACAATTCATCCTCCATAAGGTTCTAGCCTGGACAGTAGGAGGAGGGTAAATCTCTCCTGAAACCTACCCACTTGCTAACAGGAGCAAGTGTCTAGGCCCTTGCTGCTCACCTTTCCAATTTTGCTGCTCAACGGAAAAATAATAACAGAAGAGAGAGATCACAGTTGCACCCACTCCAGCCTTACAATAATGTTTGGTCAGTTTCAAATGGACCATTAGGATTTTCAGATTGCAGGCATGCTGCAGCATTTTTTAAAAACGTCAGCAGTTTCCCTTTTAGTGTAAGAATCAAACAGCATGTACTGAAAACTGGATATTCAACAAGTTACAGAATTAGATTTTAGCCAAGCAAAATTTAAGTCATAATTCTGCTTGCCTTCAAACATTATACTGCAGCAATAAAATGCCTCAGGCAGAAATATATACCCTTTATTTTGAAGTGCAACAGAAATTATGATCAGAAAATGAAAATGACAAGGAACAGGCTTCTGCATGGCCATTCTAAATACAGAAAGAAAACAGGTTTCCTCAACACCTATCAGAACCTGAGAAACAAAAGACCACCAGCATATCTACCACTGTTCACTGCAGCAGATTCTGTTCATACACAGTTCATTATCAGCTGGAGCCTTCCAGCCATTTACTTAAGAGACCTCGCCAAAGCTCTTCTCATGGTAGAAGAAAACAACGTGCAAGCTTATGTCAGACCATTTTAGAAAAAGGTAAAGAACTCAGGCCACAGACCTTCCTTTCCCATATCTGAAGTTAATACTCACTGTCTCCATGCAGTTACCTGGGCTGCTGTGAGGTCATAGCCAAGGATCATATGGACAGAGAAGGTCACCACACTGGCAATAACCACCACAATGGGTGCCACTCCTACAGTGATGCTCTGGAAGTATCCCGCACGTTCCAAAATTTTACGCTCTTCCTCTCTAATTTCTGGAAATACAGAGCACACATGAGGTTCTAAGCAGCACAGTCATGAACTCTCCAATTACAACTTCACCATTTGTAATATTTCAGATAAACCTAGGAACAACAATTTATAGAATAACAAAATCTAATTACCTGAGCTGTTACTATTTATATCAAGAACAAAGAATAAGATTTCATTTTACAGTTTAAAATCACTAACACTGCAGTGAATCACATTAAGAGAAGCACTTCCAAGTGACAAAAATGCATAGCTTCTTACCTTAAGGCTAACCATGCAAGTACACTAGGACTAAGAAAGTGAAGTAATTTCCTATTTCTATTCAGCATGAGCTGAAAAAGAACGCTGACTGTAGTTGTTGTATTGTGTGAAGAGATAACAAGTAAGGATCTACACCAGGGAATGAGAAAGAGAACTGACACTCACTCTGAACATTCTGCGAGAAGGCTTTGACCCAAGCATACATTTTAATAAATTTAATGTAGTTGAGAACTTCATTCATTTTCTGAACACGTTCATCAGTGACAGCTACGCACTTCCTCCTGAAATAGGCTGTGAAGCGGGATGCAAACATCTGAAACAAAAAGAAGCATCACAAATGCTGGTACAGACTACTCTCAGCCAGTAAAGAGAAGGAGGTCTGTACAAGAAAATGTAATGTGCAGGATAGAAAGTGGGTTTACCTACCATTTTCTTCCCTTCTCAACAGGATTTTTCCACCAGGATAAGAAAGGGAGATGCGCTCTTAGGACACTAATTAATAACCATATAGAGAGGGAAAACGTTGAAGGGAACTCATGAAAGCTACCATGAAGAGTTCGCATTTCACTCCCAAGGCTAGAGTTCCCTAAGTCATAGTTTTCATATGACTGCAATATTCACAGAGCTACAAGTTATGAGTCATATTTTGCTGTGTAGTTTATTGCAACGATTGGTTAATAATTTGCCCATTCCTCTTCTGAGAAACTAGCCTGCTTCTGTCTTTCAGTATTTTTAGTCAATAAATAAGGATTTAGCAATGACTGGCACACTCAACTGTCTGCTGTCTAATTCTTTTTTTGGGAGCTGGGTCTTCCCTCGTGCAAAGCAGCTCCTGTCCAATTTTTTAAAAAAAATAAAAATTCAGCTTTACAGTGCAGCTGTGATTGAGCAGTAGTGTGTTGACCCAAAAACAAAAGACTGCAGCAAAAATAAGAATCTATGATCTTTTGAGTCACATTTTTTTCTGAGTTTATAAAAATGTAAGAAAATCATCCAGATAATACATGTAGAGAAAGTTAATTCTATACTAATATGGCCAGAAGCAAGGCTAAGAATGTATAATATCAGCCTTCCAAAATAAACCAGTCTTATTATACCCATTCTGCGGCTGAGGTGAGGTCATGGTGAATGAGAGCTGTATGTGAAAACTTCTTTGCCTGCCACTTAGTCCCATGTTAGTATCTAGTCCCCTGATTAGTTTTTTTTAAGGGAAGTATTGTGGGCACTGTGAAGCGGACTGCAGCAGCAATGAAATGTATTAAACATTAGGTAAGGTTATTAAACACAAAACACTTGGCTCAGGACTGCTTTTCATTACAAGCATGGAATCTGAGACTGTAGCTCCTCAAAAAAAAGCATTTTCTCATCCTTGTAATAATAAAGAACCCTGTTGCACAAGCACCTAAATCCCATGTGTGTTGCTTGGACAGTAGAGCCTAAGGGACGACTGCACGCTAAAGAGGTCATCCCATCCCTCATTTGCCATGCTCTTCACACCTTAAATTCCCCTTGGCCCGAAGGCTATTAATAGGAATGAGTGGTGCAAAGGAAAGAAATTATGGATTCCATTTGTGTGTGGAAATACACTGTTTGAAAACCTTATCTGTTCACCAATAAAAAAACAGCAAGCTGCATGTACCCTTCTCAGAGGCAAAGTCTGTTTTCACAGACATGGAGTCCACACATTTCTCAGTTACCTGATTTGCCAGATATGGCAGAATAATAGTACCAGGTCTGTTTTTAAATCTACAGCTGAGCATAAAGGCTAAGATCCAGTTGAATGAAAAGGCTGTCAGCATAGTAACATGGGATCACTGCTGCTTGCCACTGCACATGTAATCACTATGCGGACAAAGGAGCTTTTGCTTGTACAACAGGGCTCTGGACATTCACTGCCTGAGTAGCAAAAAAATCAAACTGTTCATGCCACAGATTCAGCATACAAATTCAGCTGCTACCAAGTAATGCCTTTTACTAGGTTTTCTTTTAAGCACCATCAAATTCATGTAATGTTTCCTGCAAACAATGCTTTTAGTTCCAGGTAGTCAATTAAAACACAGTTAGTATCTTAAATTAAAATAATAATACTCTCAGCTGGCACTAAAAATGGTAGCTTTTGGGGGTAATACTCCAGAAAACATGTTAAACTGAAATTGCAAAAGCAGATAGGATATGTTGTTTATCTACATTTTGTCTTCTTTTTCCTTCCCTCCCTCCCTCCCTCCCTCTCTCCCTCTCCCTCTCACACACACACACACACACACACACACACACACACAGAGTATCTTGCAATGGGCAGCAACATTTTGCAGGCTTACTTAGCAACAGCCAGAAAACCTTGATACCGAAGGAAAAGGAAAAGCTGGCTGAAACAACATGAAATATTCTCAAATGCAAGCAATCTGATATTAATTTCTGTCCCTTCATTACAGAGGAAGATGTGCCCACTTTCTGAACTCACTGAACAATGATTTCACAACTTATTCTGCTTAAACTCCTTTCAACTCCCTTTAATTACCTACAAGTGATCACTTCCAACCACCTACTCACCATTGCTGGGTAGAAGAGGATGAAGATTGCTGATCCCAGGAAACCTGTTGGTCCCAGAATAATAACATTGTACACCATGCCAAGGATGGCGACAACAGGACCTCCAGCCAACAAGCTACCCACAGCTGCAGCTTCAAACATTCTCTGTCCATCATTGGAACATACATTTATCAGCTGAAAATACATACAATGCAAGTGAAGGACAACGGCAATGGACCAGCCTCTAAAGATCACATTTATTTCATTTAATTTATGGACTGTTTTTCTGTACATAAACATCCCAAACAAAATTAATTGAAAAAATCATTCACACAGTAATTGATCAATAAAAAGCAGTAAAAGGCAGCAATATTTTTTAAGAAATTCCAAATGATGAACTAAAATTCTCTGTAGCCCACCTAAAAGCAAGGGAAGTAGGGGCACAAAGTTCCTCCCAAAAGATGATTCCATACTTGTGCTCATAGAGTCAAAATCAGAGCCTCTGAAACCAATAAAGGGGAATGGAAAAGTTCATAAAGGTGAAGCAGAGCCTGCTCCTTGATCATGAAGATCTACTGAAAACCAAGGGCATATTCTGATAAGCCCAAAAGATTTTTAACTTCCTAACACCATCACTCCAGTTGCCCTACACCTCTTCCTTTATACTTAATGACAACTATATAACACATCTTATTAGAAGTAGATTCAATAGGCAGAGACCAAAGACAGTCCTACCCACACTCAAGGGGAGACTTCAGATAAAGTTCTGATCTCACTGCAGACAATAATGCTTGCGCCTTATTTTCAATACACGAGAGCCACCATGTCACTTCTAAGAGACTCTTGCTTAAGTGAATAAAGAAGATGCAATTTCAGCTTACCTCTCCCATAGATTTCTCCTTGATATTTTTCAGCTTCAGTATTTTCTTAAAAGCCATGGTAAGGATCGCTCCACGTAGCCTGACCCCAGTGCGGTAATTTAAAGCCCAGGTTAAAGCCAAGGACCAGGAACGCACTATTTCTGTCATTAAGATGCCAAAAACTAACAACAGGCCATACTGTAAATTGGGCTCCATTTGCTGTGTGTATTCAAGGAGGTGTTTCACAACAAACGCCTAGAGGAAGAAATGCAAACTTGCATGAACACCCCAACATGCCATAGGAACCATTAAATCATGTTATGTTAAGTTAGAAATAAGGAGCTACTTTATTTCTAGTAAGAAATTTGTTATTACTAATTGGAAGCCTTTAGATAAGCAGGAACTGCAACTGTTAATAGAACACCCTGCTGAAATCAAGCAGTTAATCAAATTTAGCAAGTGGGAAAATAATTTGGAATTTCCCAATTCCTTATATCCAATTCCTAATGCTCCTTCACATCGTCTAACTTAACATAATCCTAGCAGTTAATTGAAGCAATCCATCATCAACATATGCTTTATAATAAACTTGTACTTATGCAAAAACTGAAACATATTAAAAAGATATATTCCTTTACATGACATTAAGACCTTTCTATTCTTTGTTTCAAACGTGCTTATTTGATAAAAAGGAACAAATGTACCTACAGTTGAACTGGGGAAGAGTGTGAGAAGGACATTTTGCAAAACATTCCTGAAAATAAACATCAGCAGTTTAATAGTAAAGAAAAGGACAAGCAGAAAAAAAAAGAAAAAGAAAAAAGGCGATACCACTGACAAAACAGCAAAAAGACAACCCTTTATCCTAACCCTCACCCTCCCTGACCTCCCTCCATCCTCAAAATACAAAAACAATTTTACCTCAGGAATCATATTTCAAACACCACCTGCAGAAAGAGAAAAACAACCCCAAACCCACACACCCCCATCATGTGTTTTGTCTAAATGCACAGAGCAGTATTACAATAATTCATGTTCTGCAGCAATATTAAGTACTAATAAATGGGAAGCTATATTTTTTTATTTTTTAAAATAAGTATCACCATCTTAAAATGAGTAACATCTCACAAACACTGTACAAAAAAAATAAAGGTACCGTGGAAAACATACAATCTACATGCACAAGGAAAAATTATACAACGCCTGAATCCAACATACAGTCTGGCTTCCAACACAGAATCAAGTTCAACTTCACATACACACAAAAATTAAACGATACAGGAAGAAGCAGGACCAATATTGGTTCACAATGTCCAAAGAAGAATGAAACTTGTATGACTAGTCAGGAAGACTTCCAAGATGAGGTGGGTTCTCACATTTGGCTTAACTGAGCTTTACTACAGTAAGGCTTCCCAGCTGGGCTTTTCCAACAACGAGGCCTACATATCCTGGAGCTTAAGGTTCTTTAGTCAGAGCTGAGAAGTACCTCTGCCCATCTCAAAAATCTGAAACCAAGGAAGAGGTTTGGGAAAGCTTTCAGAGTCCGTGGGAAGTCCCCTTGACTAAAAGAGGCTTTGCAAATCAGAGTTCTGTGCAACACAAGAATGGATGGAAAACAAAAGCACATTGCTTCAAGCAAAGGTAATAGCTGCTAAAGCCCAGCATCAAGTAACAGATTTTAAAAAA
Organism: Cyclura pinguis; assembly: GCA_030412105.1. NCBI lineage: Eukaryota > Metazoa > Chordata > Lepidosauria > Squamata > Iguanidae > Cyclura > Cyclura pinguis. Next base: position 8,440,464 of record CM059601.1, read on the forward strand.
TGAAGGCAGTATGAATGTGCAAATCCTGAGATGGTCAACTCTGAATGCTACAATGGAGAACTCAGTTGGTTAGCATTTCTCCCATGAGTTTTCACAAGCACATGTTAAGAGCCAAAAGTCCATCATATTCCCAAAGTGACCATTTAAAAAAAAGAAAGAAATCCTACACAAATCGCTGATCAAAATGTAAAACTCAGGTTCCAAGATTATGCTATGCCAGCTTTCCTCTTCATCAGGTTTGTTTTACATTCTTGGAGGCTGAAGCATAACTGGCTATGTAACTGGTTTGTTGTTACTTAGAAAGGAGGTATTTTGACTCCTTTTCTAGCATCCGATCCAACAAAGGTAATGGAGTCACTGGAAGGGTCAGTAGCCCTCCCGTCCCAAGCCAGAACCCCCAACATGCTGACAAGTGCTGCAAATCGTTCTTCATACACCACAGGTCTGGAAGAAAACGCTCCACAGGAATGTGTGCAATATCAGCAAGGTATGCTTTCCTAATTATTCAGAATAACTTTTATGGCACAGAGAATTAGCAATGCCAGTGAAAAATCAACAGATGGTTTTCACTGGTTTAAAAAAAGAGACTTAATGAGTAGTTTCAGAAATATTTAAAGGAGAAAAGAGAAAACATTTGCAATCTTAACACACTGTTTTTGGTTAAAGCCAAGAAGAAAATACCAGCATATTAACATTTTATAGAAATGATAGTTACCAAAACTAGCAGAAGAATGGGAAAATACCCCTGAGACTACCATGGTAGTAGTCATCCTTAACCGTTTGGCTCTTAAGCATTCCCATTTAATAAATGTCACCTTACCTTTCATCTTGGCGTTGGATTCTGCCCAGCTTGACTGTCTCATTCTGATCGCAGAATACAGCCATCCTGGAAATTCTAAAGAACAGCTTCTGTCATTGGTTCCACTACAGAGAAAGAATCCCCCAAACCACATCCAGCATTTTACAGCACAAAGCAAGCTGTGACTGGAGCGGACCTGGAAGACTGGGAGGCTTACCTTAAACAGTTCCCCCATTCAAGCCCCCACTTCCCATCCCACAATACCCTCACCAAAAACTAAATGAGTTTTCAATTTGCACTTCACTGCAACAGGAACTCGGACTGGTCTTCCAATGATAAAAGCAACTTCTGAGCTACCAAAGCAAGTGTATCTCATCAAACAAGCCCAGATTTAAGAATGGCAATAATTCTTTGATACAAACTGAATGTGAATTGTTAAGCAGCCATCTCAATAGACAGCATGCCTTTTTAAAAAAAAAAAAAAAGTGAATCCTGGAGATGATTAGAAAGATTTAAGCTGTCTCAGTTAGATGAAGGGCAAATATAAATTTGAAAACAGCGCCAAAAATAAATTTCATAAAACATTATTTTAGAAACCACTGAAAATTTGGATATATAAGGAAATTACAAAAACCAATACCATACACTTTAGGAACAATGGCCACAAAGGAATAGCAGCAATCACACCCTCCTATTGTCTTTGCTTCATATTTAAGTACTATAAGATGAGAATGGAATTTTGTAAAAAATGCGTGAACTTTCCTTATCAACACAAAGGGCAAATCAAGTGTTCTTTTCCCAGGGTACCACCTTTCCACAAAAAGAGGGCTTGGAATTATTTATTTATTTAAAAAGCACTGATATTTCAGTGGAGACAGCAATCTAGTTAAAACACAGTGAGGAGAGCAACATTAACAATATCTCCCTCGTTCCAAACGATGCAAATGAAGAGGGTTCTGTATTCTGATTGAGAGATTAGTGGACAGTGGAAGACGCACATAGGCTGCACATTCAAATCCAGCACAGACTGCATTTCATTTGGTTGTCTGCTTTTTTGTAGTTTGCACCTGACTCGAATGGAATTGTGCAGACTAAGATGACAGACCACTCTGCTGCCCACTTTCTACTATAGGTAAGAGCATCCACAGGGCCCTGTAGTGAAACAATGACAGAAGCTCTTCTTGGGGGAAGCTGGTTCTGTTAAAACCTCATTCTCATTGGCAGTTCAAAGTTTATCCCATAAAACCTTTGGAATTGTTTTAATATTCAGCATAAGATAATAACAAAAAAAATTACCAAAACACACTATTTCTTCCATCTCAATAAAGAAATACAAGAAAACTTTCACAATTTAAAGAAATGAGTGGGATGGGGAGATTTTATTTAAAAGGAGACAAAAGACTGTTTTTAACATTAACCTCAGCTGTACTTACCCAAGCACTGAATCATCCCCGCTTAACAGCACACTGAAATGTGAACTATAAGCAATAACACTGCGCCTACTCCTCAAGGGAAATTTGCAGAGAATAGATTTAGTCAATGTGTCAAAGTGTAAATCTTGCACAGCACGTGCAACAAACAGGTGACAAGAAAATGATGTGAATGGCAAGTTCTATATGCTGTGCCTTCACTACCAAGTAAAAGCGGCAACAATAATCTTCCAATCATGCCACTTAAGAGGGTAATCTGACTGTTTTTTCATACACGCCAGACATTAGCTTTGTAGAATCCTCTGAGTCCTGTTTCCTAGAACTTTTAAAAAGGTAATTTGCCAGGACTCTGTTCCATATCTCGCAGAGAGCAGCAAAAGAAAGTGACGTGCCAAGACCTGCTCTGCTGACAGGTAGCTGCTTTCCACCCAGAAATCCTCATCCCCCTCCCTTATCCAATCACCTAGTTCAAGCAAGAAAACACATCAATACAAAGAGAGAACAGTTGAAAATCTTAAGATTCTCACAGCACTCTGGAAGCCCTATTTCCTCTCTGCAAACTGCAAGACAGGTTTCTAACTAATCAAAATGCTTAGGAGATCTTCTGCAACGCAACTGGAACACATTAGAACTAGCTGCATGGTAGATCCCACTCCTTAGACAAAGGGTGGATAGTACTTACTGGTCCACTGAAGCCAGCAAGTTGTGTGACCATCAAGCAGACAATGGAAATGATGAGCCTGGTGTGACAGAAGACCCAGACAACTCTTCGGAGAGAGGCATCATCTGGCCCACGTTCATGTACTTCTTGATGCCACAACCTTTCTAACCTGAAACAGCACCAAAAAAAAAAAAAGTTTAAGGAACCTTGCTGACAAGCAGACAGATTAAAATTTCTTTTTTAAAAAAATCAGGTTTCAAAAAAGCCTCACTTTTCTTCTGCAGCCTTGAACTGAATATGACTGTTGAACAATGGACCAAAAGCCTGGCCCACAGGCATAATGAGGATTAGCTTACAGAACTAATTAACAAGATGCCAGCCAATATTTTATAGTAGAGACCATCAGTTGGCTATGAAATCTCTGCACAGACAATATAAGAAATCCCTACCTTCTACAGTTAACCTCTGAAGACTCCTGAGCTGACAAAGGCCACACATCTTCTGTCAGTAGTTCTCTTTTTTTGGAAGCTAGTATTGCCAGGGGAGTGAGCCAAGAAAAAGTCATGTAGGAAAAAAGTCCAGCATTATCAATTGGGTGTGGATGCCTAGAAACAGAGATGGCAACAGATTATACCAAATAATAGTATCCTGAAATAAATGTACTTTGTTAGCAAAGATACTGACTGACACTTTCTTAGCAAGCATAATGTGATGCAAAGATTCGATTTTTCCAGCATGTATGTTTCTATCACATTTGGATGCTCCTATTTTTAGGCCTTCTACATCTGTAGTTCGTTAACACAAATCTTACTTGGAAGTAGTCCGGATAGGTTTCATCAAGTTCCAGCCATAGTGATATTTCCCTTTGTAATGGCCTTCATCCAATGCTCCAAAGTGAGAACCTGTCAAGGCATTTAATGAAAGCCCTTCCACCCGACCAGCTGTTTCCAATGCATCTTGGCATTCCACATTCTTAAAAGGAAAAAAAAATACAGAAAAAAATAAATATTTTTGGACTTAAAAAATATTATTTCATGCTCAGGTTGGGTCATATATTAACAGCCATAGTTTAATGGTAAAGCGCATGCACAAAATGTCCCAGTGCTATCCCTAGGACTGAACCTCACCACACAGGACTGGAAAAGACTCCTGTCTAACTAGTGCAAAGATTACTGAGTAATGATGGATCAATCATATGATTCCATATAACAAGCTGACTTTCTGCTGCAGGGAACAGCATTATATGTATCTTGTTTTCATCTTCTGACAGGACATCTGATGGCTGTCACCTAGCATGATACTGTTTAAAAGAAATGTTCTATAAGTCACTAACAGTTACCACTTATGTTCTAGTCCCACAGGTTATACAACTCACCTTTTGGTACCTTTTTTTATAAGAGGAGGATCTGAATCACGTTACGTGAGTACTATTAGAGCACTATATGCAAAGGGACATCGTAGCACTTTTGAGACTGAGAGAAAGAAATCTGCAGCATAAGTTTTATAGACTGAGTCTACTTCATCAGACACTATACTTGTGCTACCAACTCCTTTCTCTCAGTTACTCTAAAAGGTGCTACAACATCCCTTTGCATACCGTTCCAGGATAACACACCAATGTCTTTGGAGTAGAGCACTATATAATCAAAGCAGTATAACCTTCATGATCTTTGAAGCCGTACATGGCTTGGTTCCTCAATATCTAAAAGACTGGATTTCCCTACATGAGCCAGCCTAAGTTTTAAGATCTTCAGAAGAGGGTTTTCTCTTGGGCCTACCATCCTCATAGGCATATTTGGCAAGGACATAGGAAACAATTGCTGCTCCCAAGCTGTGGCATTCCTTTCCATGGGAGAACCAGTTAGCCCCCTCTCGGCCCTCTTTCTTCCAAGAGACAAAAAAATTTTCTTTTTAGGCAGGCCTTTGATTTTTAATCACATGGCAGAAAGGTGCTGAAAGTGGTATGCTGTGTTTTTATTTTGTATTTTGTCAACTGTGCTTTAATTGTATTTTAAACTGTTCTAAATCCATATATTTCTTCAGAGAAGTTTAGCTAAAATCTTATTTTATAAAAGTTTAAAAATTATACACTATTTTAATTTTAATATTTTAAATTATTGCAAGCCACTTTGGGTCCCAAGCCAAGAGAAAACCAGGATATAAATTAAATAAATAAATATTAGACACAGACTGTTTCACTCATGACCCATTGGTAAATACCTTTGTTGAAGACTGGCATTCATGAAAGGCAATGCAGTAACAAGGATCACTATAGGACTTCCAGGAAGTTGAATAACCTCCTGCAGAAATGTATGCTTGGCTTATATTACACTACTGAGAAGCCAGCTAGGGGGAGGAGTCTTATTAGGAGCTCCCAACGGCCCTCTAGCTCATTCCCAGAGGAGAGAGCCGAGGGTGAGCTGGGTCTGTGAAGACATCCTTGACCAGGTGTTCTTTACAGGCTTGTGGGGCTGTGCTTGCTTGCTTGTCTGTTTCTTTGCTTGTTTTTGTTAGGTCTCCTTGTGCTGGCCGTGTGCTCTCCCTGAGCACACGGTCTGACTAACGAGGGGGAGGAGCCAGCTGGGGGGGAGGAGTCTTATTAGGAGCTCCCAAAGGCGCGCACAGTTGAAGCCCTCTTCTTCAACCCTTCCAATTCATCCCTTGGCGATCAGCAGAGGAGACATACTTGATTCAGTTGAATTTTAGAAAGAAAGCCCTGTTATTCTTTCTAGACCTACTCCCTGTACTACTCTCGGTAGTATCAAGGATGGAAGGTGAGGGAGCTGCCCCGGTCACCTGTAGCACTTGTAGGATGTTCCTTTTCTTGCCACAAGATGTTGTCGGGTACACCTGCACCAAGTGCAAGCTGGTGACCTTCTTGGAGGAGAAGGTTCACCACCTGGAGGCATGAGTTTCTAATCTTCGTCTTATTAGGGAAGGTGAGGATAGGGCAGAGAAGACCTTCCTGAAGACCAAATGCGCGGGGGAGCTGCCAGATCAGGAAGTCAGCACACTGGGCCAAGAAACGGATGCTTGGAGGAATGTCACACGGAGGAGTAGGAGGACCAGGAAGGAAACAGAGACTCTCAACCTACACGATCGCTTCAAAGTTCTTGGCCTTATGAACGATGAGGAGCACCAGGAGGAGGGAACAGAATGTCAACAAGAAGGAATCCAACTTCGGCAACAGGAACTAGATCAACACTCCCAGCCTCAACAGAGTGCCCAGGCAGTCCTAGAAGAACCTGCTTGTCGAGGAGCCCCGGAAAAGCCTCAGAGGCGGCGAGTTCTGGTTGTTGGGGACTCCTTGCTCAGAGGAACCGAACCGGCAATTTGCAAACCCGACAAGTTCAATCAAGAAGTCTGCTGTCTTCCTGGGGCCAAGATCAACCACATAACGGAGAGGCTAACCAGGCTGGTCAAGCCCACTGACCATAAGCCCCTCATTGTGGTTCATGTCAGAACCAATGACACTGCGAGGTGCAGCTTTTACCACATCGCAAAGGACTATGAGCTTATGGGGACAAAGCTTAAGGACCTTGGTGCGCAGGTGGTCATTTCATCTCTCCTCCCTGTTCAAGGATATGGCGCACAAAGGGAAAGGGCAACAGCAGAGGTCAACAACTGGCTCCGCACATGGTGCCGCCGGCAACGGTTTGGGTTTTTGGAACACGGCCTGAATTTCCATGAACGTGGGCTTCTGGCAAGGGATGGGCTGCACCTCACGAAACTCGGCAGGAATGTTTTTGCAAACAGTCTCGCAAGGAGGATTAAGAGGTCTTTAAACTAAGTTCTGCTGGGGAGGGAGACAATATTATTCAGGGCAAAGACTCGGCGAGTGCAGGGGGAAAAGGCCCAAATGATATTGACCAAGTAGTACAAGCGTCCAATGGTGGGAGGAGTAGAAACTATAGTACAGGACTTGCAGGAAGGGCCCAGGGATTTAAGTGTCTCTACACTAATGCACAGAGTATGGGAAACAAGCAAGATGAACTTGAACTCCTAGTACAACAAAATAAATATGATTTGGTAGGCATCACTGAGACCTGGTGGGATGAGTCTCAGGATTGGAATGTAGGAATAGAGGGGTATAGCCTATTTTGTAGAAACAGACCAAACAAGAAAGGAGGAGGAGTAGCCTTGTATGTCAAGGATGTTTTCACCTGTGAAGAGATCCAGGACTTAAACCCAGAAAGCCAGGTCGAGAGCATCTGGGTAAGAATTAAGGGAGCGAGAAACAATAGGGATATTGTGGTGGGGGTTTACTACAGACCTCCAACCCAGACTGAGGACCTTGATGACGCCTTCCTCAACCAAATGACTGCACATTCAAAATGGAGAGATACAGTAATAACAGGAGATTTCAATTACCCGGATATATGTTGGCAGTCAAACTCTGCCAAGACAGCAAGGTCCAGCAAGTTTCTTGCTTGTCTTGCAGACAATTTAATGGTCCAGAAGGTGGAAGAGGCCACAAGGGGATCAAATATTCTAGATCTGATCCTGACCAACAGGGATGACCTTGTTAATGAGGTAGAAGTGGTTGGATCTTTAGGGGGGAGTGACCATGCCCTATTGGGATTTGGCATTCAGTGGGAAGGAGAAGATAAGTGTAGCCAGACACTCCTCTTAGATTTTAAAAAAGCGGACTTCTGTAAACTTAGGGAGCTGCTGGCTGGAATAGTGAAACAGAAAGGAGTTCAGGAGGCATGGGAGTTCCTTAAAAGGGAGATACTGAAGGCACAGTCTAAAACTGTGCCAATAAGGAGGAAAAATGGAAGGCATCTGAAGAAACCAGAATGGTTGACTAAAGAACTCTCAGCTGAGCTAAACGTTAAGAGAAACGTGTACAGAAAATGGAGGAAGGGGGAAACCACCAAAGAAGAATTTAAGCAAGTAGCTAGGAGATGTAGGGAGAAGGTCAGAAAGGCTAAAGCACAGAACGAACTTAGGCTGGCCAAAGACATTAAAAACAATAAAAAGGGCTTTTTTAAATATGTCCGCAGCAAAAGGAAAAAGAAAGAGGTGATAGGGTCGCTGCACAGAGAAGATGGGGAATTACTAACAGGGGGAAGAGAAAAGGCAGAACTACTTAACACCTTCTTTGCCTCAGTTTTTTCCCAGAAGGATACAAGCACTCAACCTGGCGGTGGGGGAGCAGGTGAGGAAGCAGGGGAAATGCGCCACATAATAGGTAGAGAGGTGGTACAAGAATACCTGGCCACAATGGATGAATTCAAGTCTCCAGGGCCAGATGAATTGCATCCTAGGATATTAAAAGAACTGGTAGAGGTCATTTCAGAACCGCTTGCTATAATCTTTGAGAAATCTTGGAGGACAGGAGAAGTTCCAGCAGACTGGAAGAGGGCAAATGTTGTCCCCATCTTCAAGAAGGGAAAAAAAGAGGATCCAAATAATTATCGCCCAGTCAGCCTGACATCAGTACCCGGAAAGATCCTGGAGCAGATCATTAAGCAGTCAGTTTCTAATCACTTAAAAAGCAATGCGGTAATCACGAGAAGTCAACATGGATTTCTCAAAAATAAGTCATGCCAGACTAATCTTATCTCTTTTTATGATAGAGTTACTAGCTTGATAGATGAAGGGAATGCTGTGGATGTACAATATCTCGATTTCAGTAAGGTCTTTGACAAAGTTCCCCATGACATTCTTGCAAAGAAGCTAGTAAAATGTGGGCTGGACAGAGCTACTGTCAGGTGGATCAGTAACTGGTTGACTGACCGTTCCCAAAGGGTGATCACGAATGGCTGCTTTTCATCCTGGAGAGAAGTGACTAGCAGGGTGCCACAGGGTTCTGTCCTGGGCCCAGTGCTGTTCAATATTTTCATCAACGACTTGGATGAAGGAATAGAGGGCATGCTCATCAAATGTGCAGATGACACCAAACTGGGAGGGGTTGCTAATACGCAAGAGGACAGGATCAAAATTCAAAACGACCTGGACAGATTGGAGAGCTGGGCCAAGGCTAACAAAATGAAATTCAACAGAGAGAAGTGTAAGGTCCTACGCTTAGGTAGAAAAAAATGGAATGCAGAAATATAGGATGGGGGACGCGTGGCTGGATGGCAGTACGTGTGAAAGGGATCTAGGAGTCTTAATAGACCACAAGCTGAACATGAGTCAGCAGCGTGATGCGGCAGCCAAGAAAGCCAATGCAATTCTCGGCCACATCAATAGGAATATGGTGTCTAGATCGAGGGAGGTACTGGTACCACTCTACTCTGCTTTGGTTAGACCTCATCTTGAATACTGTGTCCAGTTCTGGGCACCCCAATTCAAGGAGGACATGGTCAAGCTGGAGCAGGTCCAGAGGAGGGCGACCAAAATCATGAAGGGCCTGGAAGCCAAGCCCTATGAGGATAGACTTAAAGAGCTGGGTATGTTCAGTCTGCAGAAAAGAAGGTTAGGAGGGGACATGATAGCTATGTTTAAATATTTGAAGGGATGCCATGTAGAGGAGGGAGAGGGCTTGTTTTCTGCCGCTCCACAGACCAGGACAAGGAGCAATGGATTCAAGCTGTAGGAAAGGAGATTCCACCTGAACCTGAGGAAGAACTTCCTGACGGTCAGGGCTGTCCGGCAGTGGAATATGCTTCCTCGGAGTGTAGTGGAGTCTCCTTCCTTGGAGGTTTTTAAGCAGAGGCTGGATGGCCATCTGTCAGGAGTGCTTTGAGGGTATTCCTGCATGGTAGAGGGTTGGACTGGATGGCCCATGGGGTCTCTTCCAACTCTACATTTCTATGATTCTATGATTCTACTTCTTATACAAGAATTCACACCTATTCTAACTTGCCTGACAATTTTGTGATGATATACTGCTCTTGACAGCTGCCCCCTTTTAAATTAGATCTTTAATTGACTTGAATTTCTCAGCTAATTGATTTTACTATTCAGAAACACCGCGAAAACATGGAAGTAGCATATGACAAGATAAAGATGGTTAATAAAATAGATACCATATACAGGCATACCTCAATTAACAGAGCCTCTAACAGAGACATGCCTTTTTATAAAGTCAGCCTCTACTTTTCTTACATTCTGTCTAGCTGAAAGGTGTTTGTTTGTTTTAGCATTACCATTGAGAGGCTAGTGAAAGAAACTGCAGCAGCATATCTGCAGTAAACAAAACAATAAAGTTTGACTTGGGAAAGAATGAGATTCTGCTCCAGATGATCCTACTGTAACTGCCTGCGCTTATATACAACAGGCAAGGTAAACAGCTGCCTCCAGAATCACTACCTGAGCAGGTGTGAAGAGCAAAACTGAAAGAAAAGGGGGAAGCAGATTAGCCTGCTTCGCCAGCTGCCTGGTATATTGATAAAGCATAGATCTATAAGTTTTACCACTAAAATGTAAATCATAAGAAAAGTAGAGCCTACTGAAAGAAAAAAAGTCATCCGAAGATACATAATGCAAGAAGCTTTCAAGTTGTGTCTAGAAAATTCAAAATGTTTTTGTTTACTCATACAAGGCTTACCTGGCCTGGCTATTTCATTTCACATAAGCATAACATTAGTTCTGAAGAAACAGTTGGCTGAAACATGTTGAACTCTGTTTTTTTTTAATGCGGTATAGGAACCTATCCTTATACTTTCCATGCTTATTTCTGCCTCTGGTATCAAAGTTTCTGTGAAAGCAGTAAAGCCTAGGAACACATCAACTTCCTTAACTGAACTATACCCGCATTCTATTTGTACAAACATTCAGAAACAAGATTTATGTCAAGGAAGACCCAAATACCCAGAGCCAGGCCATGGGTCTACAGCTCCTAGAGGTGTCAGTTTTTCCACCAAAGGCTAGATATGATCAAAGAACTGATTAAGGCATCAGAGCAGTCACTCTGTTGCTAGACCATCTGCTGATCAATACGGCAAAGCCAGCACCTTGGGAAAATCACTACAAAATCTACATTTTGTCTCATTTTGAGCACACCATGTACAGAAACAGACACTGCTACACTGGACTTGGCAGCCAGACGCTGTTAACAACCAAAGTTTAATAATCTCCTGTTCAAACCTCAGATGAAACAGATGGGGCACCAATTAGTTAGATAAAGCTACAAATGGTTTCTCTCCCCTACTCAGAGAGCTTTTCTTTTCCTTGCATGCCATTTGAGTTCTTTGGTAATTTTGCAGAGGATATTCTGTTAGATGTAGCCCATCCATAGCAGGCAGCGTTTAAAGACACTAGAAGGAAACGAAATTTGCTTTCTCCTTCAAACGTGCAGAAGCTGCAACCCCAAGCAGCAATCAGTTTCTGCTGCTAAGAAGAGAGACATTTGCTGCAAAATGTTAACTGTATGACATATAGTCATGGAAATTTCACTAGCGATTGGTGCAAAGAAATACTAGCAGCCTGATTGTTAGTGAGTTAGTGACAATTCCTTTCTGCATTACAAGAATCTTTAAGGGTAGAGAAGTTCTTGCATGGAACTACCATAAAGCAATCAGGAACCATTCCTAGCAGTGAGACACTATTATGATGGTCAAGTTAGGTTTACCAAGCAAGGATGCTGTTGATATAAAAAAAGAGGAGCTGAGGGAAACAAGTTACTGTGGCTCCTTGGTTAATAACGCAATCCCTCCATTTCTACACAATTTAGAAGAGGATTTTAGATGTGCGATATTCACCAACAAACAGCTACTGTGACTCTCTTAACAAAGTGCACATTTTCAGCAGAGGAAAAGTGGCCCAGAAGCAGCATGGCCAGATTAATTCAAAACTCAGGGTTGAATTTCACTGGCAAGTCACTATCTCTTGGATTGAGCACCTCACAAGATTGCCAGAAGGCTAAAGCAGCAGCCTGAGTTTCTTGGAAGATAAGCAAGACACAGATACAAATGCAAACAATTTCATCCACATATCCCTCTACACATTCAGTTTCAGAGGAACAGATAAGTTTGAAGAAGACCAATAGGTAACATGATCATAACCTTTAAATATTTGAAGGGATTCACATAGAAGATGGAGCTAGTATGTCTTCTGCTGCTTCACAAGGACTAGGCCACAAATGAATGGATTCAAATTACAAGCAAAGAGACTCCACCTAATCGTTAGGAAGAACTTCTTAACTGTAAATTCTATTAGGCAGCAGAACAGAATGCCCTGGAGGTTGGAGGATTTTTTTCTATGGGTGCTTTTAAACAGAAGTGGGACAGCCATCTTTTGACTGCTTGGTTGTGTATTCCTGCATGGTAGGGAGTTGGACTGGGGGCCCCTGCAGCCCCCTCCAACTCTAAAATTCTATTATTCTAAACACTTTGAAAGCTCTTCTTCTGAAGTCATAGGCCTGGATCCTTTCAGTTAGTCTCAACTTGAATAGCTCTACTGACTCAATTATTGAAGAGTGAGCCATTACACACAGGTAAACCCATTGATTCAGTGGGTCTGCTTTAGTTTAGCACTTTGAAAGTATGCCTTGGAAGTTTTCTTTGTTACCTGTCAGAAAGACAGCATTGCCATTTCACAGGTGGGAAAGGCAGTCATCTGTGAGTACCTAGTAAAACCCAGGTAACTACCCCATTTGAAATGGTGAGAGCAAAGGTGCCATTACACTGATAAGAAAAAAATTGCTGTCTCCTGTCTCAAAACAAGATGAAAAATATTTGAAATCTCATGGACCCTGGCATGCTCAAAGCATCACCTACTACAGAAGAAAGAAGTTTTTTTTGCATCTTCATTTTGTATCTTAGTTTAGACACAAATGTAGCTGACAGCAGCACAGCCTCAGTGAATGATTCAAGCCCTGATTAACTTTTCAAAAATGTTCTCCAGTTTGTCTCAAAGCTCCCCTGAGATGCAGTAATTGGAAATCCTATCTTCCTTTGTAATCTCACACGTGCTGCTATTACACGTGATTTGAAAATCACAAGGCCTTTCTATAGTAGCTGCTCATTTTCTAAAAAACATTGTTGGGGAGAGAGAGAGAGAGCACCCTCAAAATATCAAGACACACACACACAGACACACACACACACACATGAACATACAGCTCAAGAGAAGAGCAGATGAAGAGGTTAACCTCAGCTCACCTAGATAGTGTTTCCAGGAAGGAAAATGACTTGGCATACTTTAGTTAAATGCCCAAAGGCAATGATAAAACCCTTTGAACATGTCTAACTGGTTTTGAATGTTTTCTTGGAAGGTTTTTTTTTAATGTTACAAAGCAGTTAAATTGATAAATACATTGCCTGACACGAGAGAGGTATATTTTTAGTGTATATGTGGGATTTAGCATCAGTCTGGCAATGTGCACTCTACAGCCCTGCCTCTAGGTTGTTGGGTTTTTTTAACCAATTCTGAGTTTTGTGTACACAGCAAGTTCGCCTTGCAAAGTAGCAGCCTGAAGACTTATAGTCAGCAAACAATCACTTCTCCCAATCATACGGCAAAGTCAGATGAGAAAGAATCTGAATAAATGGCAATAGCTTTTGTACCAGCAAGTATTTCAGTCCTTGAACACTTCAGGGTCAAGACAGTATCATGCAGGATTGCCAAATAAACACTTCCAACTCAATGCTCTACTTGAGGAAGCCACTGGTAATTAATGTGGTTATGAACACTGCACTATTTCCTCTCGCACCAACACATATACCTAGCAAAGTTTTGATCTCAGTATTACTAAAAGGAGCATCCCCTATCAGGAAGTGTCATTTTATTTTCACATATATTTTAAGAAAAAATGGAACTCAAGACTACAGAAACCAAATGGTAAAATGGTTTTCTATGTAAGCGCTCCATAAATAAACTTGTCACTCGACTTATATGATAAGGAGAGAAAAAGAATCTGGTATCTAAGGCTACAAATACCACAGCTATAACTGTCTCTCTCAAAACCAGAAGCCCATGTATGTAGGTGCCCCCAATTTTTCTGAACTAGCATTTTAACTCCAGCTGAAATTTATGTTTTGAGTAAACATTATCAGTCAGCAGGAAACTCAGAATAACCACTTATAAAAAGCTTGAAAATGCCATATAGCTCCCAGAAAGCCATACTGCCACTAGAGAATTTCAGTTACTGTTTCAGCTTCATTCTACAAACAATAATTAATACAAAGTGTAGTTCCTGAATGCCTGTTGAAACACCAAAGTAGGATTTTCAAGAAGTTTAAAAGTTTCTCTAAAGGCGATTCTGCTGTGCATGACTGATCAGCAATGCTCTAGCTAAAGTTTTGGCTCATACAAAGTTGTTGACAAAAGTGAATGATGCACTGCTTCTCCCATTATTATATTCTTTATACCGTGAATTTATTATACCCAAAGGAGAGTTCTGGCTGCAAATAAGTTTCTTGCACTTTCTGCCTGAATTGCTTTCTGCTAATCCAAGTATTTTACTATTTTTTTTCCCATGAAATACAGCACAAGAGAACTTTTTTCTTCTTTTTTTTTTTCTAATAATTTCAAACATGGAATTTGCCTTTTTGGCATTGGTGTTGCATACTTCTCGCTTAGCTATTCATCATGCCCCAAGGTCTTTCCAAATGGCAAGACTGATCTCCTGACTTATTTCAGGCAAGTAAATGCTACCAGTGAGTCATTTTGACTGCAAAGAACATTGAGAGTGGGAGAAGCAAATGTCATGGCTCAATGTTTGTTCCTGGCATAACTATCAGCCTAGTTCAACTCTTCCGACAAAAGATCAGAACGTTCAGGACAAAAGAAATGGAAGCGGATTTTCAGTTTCATCAAATGAAGACTCCATCAGCATCCCCTTTCATTTCAATCCATCCCAAATTGCTTGGAGCAAAAGAGAAAGTTTATCCTTTTGGTCTGCGGCTCCCTTAGTTCTGAGGAAATCTGCCACTTCATACTCATGGTAGGGCTTACATGATTTTCCTCTTTAAAAATATAATGTCTGACAGAGTTTTTCTGAAAATGGAACTGTTTTTTTCCTGCCACCTATGTTATTTTCCATTTCACAACTGATGTCCTGGACACAATGGGGTCTGCTCTCCCCCTGAGCAAAAGCAGCTCCTGTTAATAGCACCCACTAAGCCAGATCTTCTTATTGAATTGCCCAAAGAAAGAACATGACTGATTAGACTGACTGCCGGCAGACTGCTGCAGAACAAAAAAGCAAATGAGCAATCAGAGACAGGAGCAACCATCACTTGCCCAGTCCTTGCTGCCAGGAAAGCTGCAGAATCATGCAGGAGCAGCCAAGGGCTCCTCTCATTCTCTGTGGATAGTTCAAAAGAGAAAATTTGATTCAGTCAGCTGAATCCCTATTACTGTGCTTACTGGAATGAGAATTTAGGGGGTCACATAAGAAGATGAAGTGACTGCACCATCCAGAAGCAGTCTTGCACAGTACGACACCCCAAAAAAGAAAAGCGAACAGGAAGAAGTGGCTGCCCGTGCTCGATCAGTGGGACCACAAATCAAATCCATGCGGCCATAGGGGATGAGCAAAGAACAGGATGTAGGAGGATTCACTGTCTTCTCCTGCAAATATGCTTCCCCAACCTCCCTCAGGAACATGCCATGAGGGGAGAGAGTGGGAAAACTATAAGAAACAATGAGCTGCTTTCCAAAGGTGTACATGCTGCTGCCACAAATTGCTTAGCTTTATCTTCCCTTCATGGTAAGGACTGGGCAACTGATTTTTGTTACTTCTTCCAACCACTCTCCTCCTTCGTCATTTTGAGATGTAGCAAAAGAACTGGACTTAAAAAATCCAGGTGGGAACAACAGGCAGCTGTGTGAGAGAGCCTGGGGTGTGGCAGAGCAGCCCCAGCAACAGGTTGCCAGGTAACCAAAGTGGTTCTGTATGAGAGAAACCCAGCCCATTGGGGAGAGGGAGGGGCTGAGGTTTAAGAGAACAAGGTCTATATATAAGACACAGTGACTTGGGTTTTTCAGATTCCTTCAGTGATATTTCTAGGATAGAGCCCTTCAGTCAGCCGGGGGGCTTGTCTGAATAAGAGTGGTTATCTTCTCAGAGGTCTAGAGAAAGACAGAAACAGAAGAGAAACCAAACCATTTTTAAGTTGGGTCAGAAGGTGTGACCTAGACTTGGGAATTAAGCCCGTGAGCAAAAGGGAAGCCAAAAGCCCATGTGTGTATGAAAGTTCTGTATCTGTATACTGGGTTAAGCTATAAGAAACTGGATAAACACCTTTTGTTCTGTATTGCTTGGATATACTTACGACACCCAGTACCTTTCCCTGTTTGTTATTTTAATAAAGATTGCACTATATTTTTATAAATTCTCAGTAAAGTACCTTCCATTAGTTCTAATTAACCAGAAACATGCTACCACAGATAAATAAATCATTCTGAACTAACAACTGAGAGGCTTTACCCTTTATACACTAAGGTGGTGGTTTTAAAGAAAAAGCAGGGCTTTATAAGGAGGCAAAGCACTTTACCAGACTGAGATGGAAGCTGCCATTCCAGTCAGTGAGAAGGAAAGCAGGCTTGCCCCCCCTCCACAAGCTGTTCCTCAGAGGAGGAGCAATCACCAACTTTGCCCTCTTAGTGGGTGCTCTAGAGGACTAGGTTAGTTGGGCTCAGCACGCACTACCACATCACTCAGAGGGAGACTGCACATCAGTGAGGGTCAGGGATGAGGCAGGGGGATAACACCATTGCTCCTTCTAAGACCAAACCTTGTCCTGCAACAGCATGTGAAAGAGGATGTGCAAGCTGGGCAAAACAACGTTTATTTGTAACACCCTTTACATCAAAGGGCGGAACAACTACATACACAATCAGGGACAAAGACACCAAAACAGAAAATCACAACAATACATGGCATGAAATCCCCAACACCCCACCAACAGCTACCCATAAAACCAACCTAGTTACCACAGTGGACTCACAACTTCATTGTAATTATAAAACACAACTTCATTGTAATTTGGAATTGCTTTATTGAATATAAGGGGGGGAAATAATGCTGACTTCCAAAAGCGTTCAAGTCTTTTTGGTTGGTTATATAAGGAAATACTTTCCATCTCTTTTATTTTGGTATTCTAATTGAAGAGTACAGTCCTCCTTCCACATTAGCTGGTTTGACCTTCTCAAATTTGATTACTCTCAAGGCATGTGCTTCCCTCCCCCACCCCATTTTCTTCCTCCCAACTCTCCCATTCCTCACCCCAGGCTTGCAAGACTTCTGTTCAAAATGGAGGGTGTTTTTTTCCCTTTTGGGTGAGCAAAGGCCCCTCCCATTGCTGAGGGTGTGGCCTCTCAGCCATGTGGTTGCACATTTTGCTGTGTATTGGCTGCTGATTGGTCAAGTGCTCCTTTCTCAAAATGGCCACTGGAAGTAATCAGAACTCCAGAACTCCCCTCTTTTCTGTCTGAAAGGAAGTACTGATTAACCTTTTAGGTTGTTTTTTTTTCTCTCCCCACCCCTACACCAGGGCCAGAGGCAAAGGAATGGGAGGGGGGGAAGCTCCAGAGGAGAATGAGAGGGGAATGGCGGGGGGGGGAGTTATTTTCGTTTTTTTCCACTTTTGTGAGGGTTCTATGCCCCTAACCCTCATGAATGTGGAGGGGCCACTGTAATTCTGTATACTACTGTTTGTGGGGGGTGGGGTAAAGGATAATGTTATAATATTAAATCAATTTAAAAAATAATAAATTGAGTATCTTTTTCCTATCATGGCAAGTTAGGCCTACAGAAACACAATCTAATCCTCTGCACTGAACTTTAGTTTTTTCTGCTAAGATTGGAAAATAAAATCTGCCAACACAGATATTACAGAGAACACCACTTTTCAAGGTTCCCTTTAAAATTCAGTTTAGTTTTATGACATTGTTATTAGTAACAGCTGAAAACATTCAAGTTCTCTCATATTCAATGTTGTAATTTTATTTCAAAAAAAGTGAATAGACCAAGGTTGTCATTTCTACATCAGGGTACTATATAGATAACTGGATTTAAGCTGTATTACAAGCATGCTTTTTTCAAAATTGGTAAAAGACATGACTCATTTGAGTATACAATGGCTCATGTCAAGAATAAGTGCAACCCTTCCAGACTGAAAAGCCACAACTTTCTGGTCTCGCGTGACAGTTGCAAGAGAAGAATGTATAAGGCATCCAACTGGCCATACAGATGAGTGGGGAGAGATGTGTGAGAGAAGAAGAATAGGTACTCTTCCTCTCCCCCAACCTTATTGCTGGACATAGAGTAATATCTGAAAATTTTGTCTGTGAGCAGCATAAATCACAACGTTGATTACTGATTTTGAGACATGTTCTAGCTATTGCATGAAAAACTACATAAAAGCCTCACACAAACATGTAGTCAGCTGTAAAAAAAACACTTGCCACAAAATTTCTATTACTTTTCCTATCTTGTAGAAATATACCTAAATTTGAACACATTACCTTGTATAATTGCCTAAAAAGACCAAAGAGATCACTTTTATCATTTTTCAATAGAGCAAAAGACACAAAAGAGTCAAGGGAACATCCTTTATTGAATGTCTGTTGATGAAAAGCAGGCATATCTTTAAATTATAGAGGACTTCAAAGACTACCAGATAGATTAAGACGTAAACTTGAAACATATTATAATTTGCAAAGGTTATGGAATAATCCATTTGTTAATATTCCAGGTTGTTTTCATTCAGATTAGTGACTTCAGTGTTTAAAAATTTATAAACGTGAATCCCCAGACAGATCTTCTGAAGGGTTTTTTTTTCTCAGTTTACATAAGATTAAGGTACAAAAAGATGTTGTGATTTTAGAACAGGCGGCTCTTAGGTGACAAGCAATTAGCATACCCTCTTTCACCAACACTCTCTTCAGAAGCCTTTGAAGCAAATGCTTTTCTTGAAATACACAGTGATAGCTTGTACAGTTCAATCCATTCACTGATTACCTTCACTCTTTTTCAGGTACAAATGCCTAATGAAAAGACTGGTAAGACTCAAACATTTGTAACTTTAAAACATCAAGGCCAGTCAAATTCTAATGTCAAATAGATCTTGCCATTACTTATATTGTATACAGAAGAATACTTGACATTAACCCCCTGCCATAGCTCTGTACATGTGTGTATGCAAGTCCATGTGTTCCTTCAAGCTGTCTGTCATAAAGTTTTCTTAGGGAAGGAACACACAGAATTGGTCTGCCATTGCCTTGGTCTGAAACGTAGCCTGCAGCACTGGTGTTCCAGTGCAGTCCCATATCCAAGTCTGACCCTGACTAGCCTTCAAGATCATCTGACATCTGGTGCCTTCAGGGTATTTAGATACACCTTTTCTTTAATTACATAACCCAACACCAGCTTGTGTGTCTATCCAGCCAAAAGCTTTCTATCATCAGCACTTTCGTCCCTTTCTTAGTTTTCCTTCTTGGAAAAAATTTCACAGGCAATGTTCACAGGTGTTCAACAGGCACATATTTTAACAGCCAGATATATGAAAACACATGCTTCTAAGGAGAGCAGAGGGCACTCAAAACAAATTGGACTGGTGAGTTCTGGCATCTGATTGTGTCAATGGAGGACACAATCTAGCAAGCTCTGATCACAATCCCCTGAAGTATTGTGCCTGATGGGGTGGCCTGAAGATCCCAATCGAGTCAGGATCGGGACCAGCCAAGTGTATGCTTGGGAACAGAGTGCCCACAGCAGGTTCTGAAGGTTCAGGAGAATGGTGCGCTCTGGTGGAGCTGGGGATGAGGATGATTCACTCCCCATATGGACCCTACATTCTCAGCATCTGGACATCTTGTATGTATATAAGTTGATTTTTTATGATGTTGTTTATGGAAGACAAGAAGCCCTTTGTTAGCAGCAGCTGAAATTTTCCTACTGATGTAGAGCCTTCCTGTGTGTACTTAATGCAACTGTACCTTTTGTGGGGGGGGCACTATGGGATTATAAGTGATTCAAGTTAAATTACTCAATCCCTCCTTTTCCTCCGCTTTATTTCTGCTCTGGGATTTAACTCTTTCAATATGTTTTATACTTCGATTTGGATTGTAAGTTTTTAAAGGACTGATTTCCTTTCTTCTGATATTTGACTCTGTTGTTTTTACTGATTAATTGGATTCTTTTTCTGTGAATTTGGTTATTGCTATATTTGGCTTACATCAATATTTGAATAAGATTTCATCTTTAATACCAAGATTGTCATGCTTGATATTTTGGAAAACACACTGGACTGGTTGTACACTGCACAGGCAAAAGGCTATTTCTTCCTGTTTCAATCTCATTTACTGATGAAATTATCCAATGCATAAGTACAATTTAGGGCATTAGGCAGTCTAAAGAGCTGCCAGAGCACAAACACCGCTAGGCTCAAATCCCAACAGCTTAAAAAATAAAGTTGCCTGCCAATAGCATCACCAGCAATGTGACAGTGAAGTGATATTGCTGGGCTATGATTTTTTACATTGGCACCAGTTTGATAAAAGGCTACCAAGCAGCTATGCATCACCACCTGCATTTGAATGCAGAAGCCAAAAACACTTCAATTGTTCCTCACAATGACAATATTTTGCTGAGTCACACACCACAACCGGAATCACAAGAATTATAGCAGCCATGGAAGTGACTGCAAGCTGATACCGCACTTGAAACTGTGACCCATTGTGCAGCCTTCAGTTTAACAAACCATGCCCTTTAGTACATCTGTCAGAATATGACTGAAAGAAAAGCTCTTCATTAATTAGGTTTAATGCATTATTTTGTGGTGGACACCACTATCATGATTCCCAGTAGCAAATGCTAACAACTTATTACAGAATAAGACTTTGTGGGGCACGCTGGCATCTTTGTCAGATGCAAAATTCCTGCCCACAGACGTGTGTGTGCATGTGCGCACATGTACAGGCCTTCAAGTCAGCTGTCGAGACATATATATCACAAAAACAGCCTTACCCTTTAAAAAGGTACCACATAATTCTTGTTTGCCTTTGCCACAAAAAGCTAACATGGCTTACCCTGCTACTACTTTGTCTGCTTTAGAATCCCACTGGGCATTCTTTAGGAACAGTGAAGACTTTTTAGTTAGTAGCATTCCTCCCATCAGGAAATATCGGAGCTTTCTCACCATTAATCATGACTTCATTGCAGAGAAGGCAATGCAGCACTGCATTTCACATCAAACTGCCTTACGCTAACAGCTTTGAGCTACAGTAGAAGGCCACCTCACTTTTGGTGGTGACTTCGCCTTCTGTATCTGCCTTGGGAACAGAGGGCAATTTCATCAACATTTGGGACAAGAACCTGGCTATTTTTGAATAATGAGAATTTTTTCTAACCACAAAATAAATCAGGACTCTATTTCTCAGTTAGAAAGAAGCTTCTCCTGATCTAAAATGGCCCAGAGAAATTGTTTCCAAACTTCCTAAAGAACACAGGGGACCATTTTAAGAAAACAAAAACCTTAAAGAGTTTTTAAAAATCAAGGGCAGGGGACATGGTGGTGGGTACAACCCTCCAAGTTCTCTGGGGCAAGCTAATGCAGCTCTCCAAGTCCAAGCAGTTGCCCAGTCCTGCCCTAAACCAACAGCTGTATCAGAACCTCAGAAATCCCTATTTTCACGCTGATGAAAAGAAATGGATTCCTAATACATTTTGTCACAATGAAAATTATGAACGTGCAGAGATCATAGCACCCATTGTAAGAATCCATCATCATTCTCAGAGTACTGTATAAGGTTTCTATCTCAGAATGGTTTAAACCACCTGCCACAGGCTGTGACATATGTCTATGCCTTTCTATATACACATGCACACACACACAATAGCAGGCAAATCCAAACTATTTTCATTACACTGACAGCACAAAAGTAAAGTAAACCAAATCATTTATTAGAGATAAATAGGTTGTCCAAAAGGTTCTTGGCAGCAAAAAAACTATATCATCCAGAGGATTCTAGCTATGTGGAAGAGCATGAAGGCTAAAGGATCTCACATTCAATATAAAACATCTTCATTTAAAATCTCAGGAAAGAAGAGCTGGGAAAGCACACAAATGAGCTGCTATCAGGCAAATGGGATTCTAGTTGATATAGTCAGACCTTCAGCTTTTCCACATGAAACAGCTTCCTATCCTTCTTCAAAAAGTATGTACCAATCACAAAAAACAACATAATTATGTCAGTGGTGACTATAAATTTATATCTAAAATTCAAGTGCACATTCTTCCCCACCTTCCTTTATTCTATGAAGTAAAATATAATGAAGCTAGTCTGATAGCATTCTGTGGAATTATCTTTTCAAGGAAGTGCATTAGGCTACTTCATTGCTAGCCTTCATGCCCAAAGTTAACACTTTTTTCACTATTTTGTGCTTTTAAAATTTAATTAATTTCTGTGCATCAACTCTAGTTGAAAATGCTAATTCCCTCCTCCTTTTTAGCTTACTTTCTATCTATACACAGACAAACCAATGTCATGCAAATGTTTATTGTCAGATGCTGAATCTTTCCCCAGGCTCAGTTCCTTACCAACCAATTACTAATGTACACAGTGTCTTTTCCAATCATCATCACTCCAAGCGCAAATCAGACTGTACTGCATCTATACAGTAAAGGCTGATTATGGAAAAAATTATCACAATAAAATTAAATCTGCTATATTAAGCAATTCAGTAAGTTGCCATACACGTCCCCTAACAAATAGCTATAAGTCCTAACCTTGTTTTTAGCTTGCCGGGAGTTCAGCCCTTCTTGTTCTTCATGTTGATTCAGGTTGTTTCTCTGCCTCCCATTTCTATACCCAGGACTGGGTATAACATACTCTTTTCCTAGATCGATATCTTTCATCTTCTCCTTCTGTAAACGCCAGGGTTAACAAATATATTCGCCACTCAGAAAACTCTGGGGAAGGAAAAGGAAAAAACATGGCAATGTTGCATGAGGACTGTTGTGCTCCATGGCTTCTTAGAGATTGTTTTAAAACAGGATTAGATTTGATTCAAAATCCTATTGCAAAATACGGCCAGGCTACTGTTTTTCCACTAACATCAGCAGAACAGACATGGTTTCAGTTGAAGTCCTGCAGCAGTGACTCCAGGTGATCCCAGGGAACAGAGAAGCATACACTCAGTCCTAACTATGTTTGCCATACATGCTTTTAAACAGCATTTCAATCTTTACTAATGCAAACTCTGATTATGCTCTCAGCAAGTGCATTTCTTAATAATGAAAAAAAGACTGTATGGGCAAATAATAAAGGAATATACATTAAACTCCTGCATGTCGGTACAAGTATGTGGAAAAAACACACACAAGATGTAATACAGATAAACCTACCACTTTTATTGGACCAGTTTTGTTGAGCAGAACTATAGAAGCATCTAAATTCACAACACTCATCATTAGTCATATTCACATTAGCAACACCAGGATAAAGTTGGCTAGAAACGCACGTATTTTAAGTTCCTTCAGACAAGATGTGATCGAACTATCACAGTTTTGCAGGCTTATTCAATTGTTGTAACATACTGCAGCAGTTAGGTACTTCAAGACATGATGTCTTGTGAGTAATCAACATTCAGAACCAAAACTGTATATGGTTACTGTCTTATCTTCATACACAGTACTACTAGTTCAAATGACTAACCAAATTACCCAAGGTAAGTGCAACTATCATTACACAATCAAAGCAATAAGCAACTCTAAATAAATTCCCCATGGGGAAGTACCTCTTTTTCAAGAAATTTGAAGCTTCATATCTGCTATTATCATAGAGAACTACAGACTACTCTCACAATCCCAAATCACTAGCCATACCTACTATGCCTTATGGTAAAGGCAGGCCAAAATTTTTGGAGAGTGACAGGTTGCTTGTCCCTGGATCTTACCCTTTTAACCTTGGACATAAGAACTCCTTCATTTTGCCAGAGTCCATCCACCCTAGAAAATTCACATTCTTTTTTTCCCCTATTCTTTTAAAGGCTACAGTAGCCAATCACCTTGGCATAAAACTCTTACTGTAAAGTCTCTCTCTTCTGGTGTCATTGCATTTTATACCACTAGGGCATTTAAAAGAGGCTTTAGGATTTTGTTTAATATATCATCATCACCACCATGGGAATACAAGAGATGTAACAAAACAACTTCAGCCAGTATGACTCAGCAATCTCGCCTGTTATCACAATGAGTCATAATCCCTTTCTGTAAATGGAAAAAGCCATACAATCCTTTACATAAGCCTTTTAAAGACAGTTAGAAAAGCCATTTTCCCAAGACAGAAGGAAGCAACTGCATCAAATTCCACTTTCATTTGCAGCTTGGGGGAGTTTCATGAGCTTTGCCACAAGCGGGCCACAGTGACTCCCCCATCCCCACACATTCACACAAACCCCCCTTATATCACTAGTTTTTGCCCAGAGAACTACTCTGCATCCTTTGACAGCTACCAGAAACATTATGTTATGGGACCATTTATTGCCTTGTTTGCAGCACCCTCTGTGGGATCAATTTGTAAACAGCACTGAACAATTCCCATTTTAAACCCATCTTTTAATGCATGATTTCAGAAGCAGGAGTTACCAACCACCCCCTAACTCCCAGCCCCTCCGTGCGTGTCTCTCTCTCTGTGTGTGTGTGTGTGTGTGTGTGTGTGTGTGTGTGAGAGAGAGAGAGAGAGAGAGAGAGAGAGAGAGAGAGAGAGAGAGAGAGAGAGAGAGAGATGCAGAGAGGGAGAGCCGAGCCCAGTCCTCTGTCGATTTATGAATTTCACAGGGTTTTCTTCAGCAAGAAACACTCAGAGCTGGGTTTTGCCATCTCCTTTCTCCGGGATATAGCCTACAATATCAGGTATTTATTGCTTGCTTCCCATCCCAGTACCAACCAGGGCTGACCCGCTTAGCTTCCAAGATCAGGCAAGATACAGTGCCTTTAGGGTATTTATACTTTGTAAGAGGTTCCTGAAGAGAACTGTCAGTACCTTAGTCTCGCCAGGCTTGCTCTGCAGTCAGTAACAGCAGCATCATAAACATGGGAGGGGTCATCAACCTATAAACACTTCTGCACATCCAGCTCCTCAGTCTCTGCCATCCCTTGCAAATAACTACATAGCAGGGCCTGCTTTTCAAGAGGAGGCTTGAGAAATCCTTTGACTGATGTGTTTTCCATTCCATACTTTAAACAGAAAAGGGCTAGTATTTTCACTAAATCTATCAGATATGCTATCCTGTGTGTGACAGGGGCTGTCATAACCTGTTGGGACCTTCTATTTGATCATCAGGATCAGAAATAATACACCCCACAGGTACTGCATTACTGCTTTCATTCCCCAATTCTTCGGCTCCCTGCACGCATACGCAAGTGTACCAAATCCTATTGTTAGTCCTGATGAACGCAGACCCACTGACCGGAGATGGACCTATGTACTGACTCATCATTCCACAGCTGAGGCCATTTCCACCCCTGACTGTTATAGCGCTATTATTCCACTTTCAACATCCTATGGAATCCTGCGGTTTGCAGTTTAGGGAGGGGCCAGCCGGCCAGCCCCTCCCTAAACTGCAAACCCCAGGATTCCATAGGATGTTGAAAGTGGAATAATAGCGCTATAACAGTCTAGTGTGGAAATGGCTTGAGTGAATGGCTCCACTCTTATTGGAACTAACCAACAGCATCGCATCCTTGTGGCAATGACAAAGGGTACTTTCTTCCCAGTAAATACACACAGGACTTGCCTCTTAGCCCTTCCAAGGACCCCCATCATCCTTCTCCCAGCCACCTTTTTAACCAAGAGGAGCCCTTTCTCCCCTGCAAAGATTTCCAGAAAACATCCCGCCCCGAAAGTCTTCATAAAAAGAGGGAGCACCCCAAGGTATGAGGCATCTGCCAACCAAATCCGATACAGAGGCAGATTCTTGGTTGAACTGGCAAGCAAGGTAGGGAAGGAATGGAGCTAACATCCCATGCTTCGACTATATTAGCAGCCAAGGGAGGAGGAAAGCCCTCCATCTACTGATTATGTTGTGTCCTGCCCGGGGTGTAAGCTTCAGGGGTGGATGAAAGGAGGAGGGCACGGCCCCTCAAAGAAGAATCCTTGCCAAACGAAATCTTGCTCATCTCTGCAAATGCCTAGCATTGCACTAACTTAAGATCTCAGTTGGGCATTTAGATACTGTCTCAGCCTCCAAAGAACAAGGATAGGAAGAGACACCAAGAGAATAAGAACACAGCAAATGGAATCCGAGTTCGGGATGTGAGGGATTTTCAGTGTCTCATTCGGCAATATTAGAAATCTGGTGCCTTAAGGAAAAGTTCATTTGCCAGGGAGGGCAGAATTATTATTTGGGGGCGAATGTTCGCACTTCCCCCTTCCATAGTTACACCTCGGTGCGTTGCTAATGTTTTAGATGGAATTTTTCGATGCTGCTTTTTGTTTTTTCTGTGCAAAGCTTCCCTCGCCACACTGCCTCATCCTCAGGATCTTTATTCTTCCCCAACCACCCCGAGCTTAAAAAAAAAAACCAAAAAGCTAACCTAAAAATCAAGGACCTCCCAACAGATCCTTTCCAAAATGTCCTCCCCCCCGCCCTCGCCCGCTTAACACCTTAAGGGGAACTCAATTTCGAAATCAAGGGGGCCTTGAAAAGGAAGTCCTTCATACATCCCCTTCTTTTCCCAAATAATCCACTTCCATCCCCACAAAAAGGTCCACCCCAAACCCCTCTTCCTCTCTCTAGCCGGGGCAGGCTCCCCAAAATAAAAACCCACACAGCCCACTTCCCCCCTCAGGAAAAGAACAGCCTCCTTTAAGTCTCCTCAGGATTACTCGCAGCCCCCGCCTCCTCTCCTCCTTATCAACATTTCTCCTCACCATTCTTCACCTCAGGGTGGTAAAAAAAACAGAGACAAATAGAAAGACCTCCTCTTGTTCACCCACTCCCCCTCCCCCAAAAAAGAAAAAAAAAAATAACCGTCCCAACGCGCGCTCGCCCTCCTACCTGGCCGAGCGACGGCGCCTCAAAAGTCCTCAGCAGCCCTTGAGGCAAAACAAGGGGAAGGTTAAAATAAACCCAACCCAGGCAGGCTTAAGCGGCTCCTAGCTCATTCTGCAACACTGCGCCTGCGCCGGAGAGATCGCCTCAAATACCTCCTCTCCTCCCTTCTCCCCCCTCTTTCTCGCTAGGGCGTCACGGGAAAGGTAGTCCCGTCTCCCTCCCGGGGCCCCGTCGCAGCCCGGGGCTGGGAACTACGCGTCCCATCAGGCACCCCGAAGCAGCCGGCTTATTTGCGTAAGCTCCGCCTCCTTTTCTCTCTTCCCCGCCCACTGTAGCCCACCCTCCCTGTTGCTCGTCCGGCCGGTGCTGCGGCGCGGGTCGGGTCCTTTTGGAACGACCTCCCAGGGGCCTTTTTTTTCTTCTCTCCCGGTGCTTTGCGCGAGGACCGGCGGCGGGAGAGGCACGTGCCCTCGCGGGCGCCGGGCACGTGCAGAGCCGGCGGGAGCCGGAGGAGAAAATTTTCCATTGCGTTCCCTAGGAAGGCGGCATGGGAGGGAACGGCGGCCCCTCCATCTCTCCGTCCTAGCCCCCCTTAGGGATGGGTGGCCGTCCGCGCTCCTCGTCGCAGCCGCGCAAGCCGAGCAGATTGCAAGCTACGCCGCCCGGCGCGCGGTTAATTACTAAGAAAAGCTCCATCGGAAGCCTGTGGCAGAACAGGATGGCCAGGGTTGGAGTCTCAAAAATTGTTCCGGCAGCGAGAAGTAGCTTTGGTTTTGTGCATTTTGTGCATTCACGCGCGCGCGCGCACACACACGCCCATGCATAGGAGAATCGGCAGCTTCTACTGGCCTGCAAGTGTTAAATTAACAATTAACTGCTGCTTCTCTGCAGCAGTTGCTGGTAGCGTTGCGAGAGGGCTGTTGTTTTAAGTAGCTTGGCTCAGGCATAAATCAAAATGGAGACTGTAGTCAAGAGATCAGGGGAATAGTAGGACTAAGCAGCTGTGAAAAGAGTAGGCAGGCTCCTCCAGTGTAAAGGTAGGTCGTGGAATACCAGGATAGGAGTGGCAGTGTCATTTTTGATTTCTATGGCCGTGTCCTCGCTAGACTGTTGTAGCGCTATTATTCCACTTTCAACCGCCTATGGAATCCTGGGGTTTGCAATTTCGGGAGGGGCCTCGGAGGAACCCCAGGATTCCATAGGAGATTGAACGTGGAATAATAGCACTAGAGCAGTCTAGTGCAGAAGCCTGGTGCGTATGGGTATGAAAGCTGGGCGGTGATGGAAGCCGACAGGAAGAAAATCAACTCATTTGAAATGTGCTGGAGGAGAGTTCTCTGAACATCTTAAATTGCTAAAAAGACAAATGAATGGCAAATCAACCCTGAATTCTCCCCAGCAGTGAGCTGAAACTGTTGTATTTTGGAACTGTCATGAAAAGACAGGATTTATTGGAATGGACACTAATGCTTGGTAAAGCAAAAGGCCGTAAGCAGGGGGGGAGGCCGTATTACTGGTGGCTAGACTCAGGCAGCATGGTGTAGTGGTTGGAGTGTTGAACTACGACCCTGGAGACCAGGATTCGGTTTCTGACTCAGCCATGGAACCACACTTGGTTACCTTGGTCACATCACACACACTGTCCGCCCCAGAAAACCCCATGATAGGTTCACGTTAGGGTTGCTGTAAGTCTGAAACAATTGGAAGGCACACAACGAAAAGAATCAAGCTAGCCGCAGCCCTGAACCTGCAAGACCTGAGCAGGGCTGTTGATAACAGAGTGACTTGGACTCTCTCATTTATAGGGTCGCCATAAGTTAATGGCAAATAACAAGAGGGGATTTCAGCAGGTGTTCCTTGTCATGCGACCGTGTAACAAGGAACACTTGATAACATTCTGTTTTCTGCACAACCATTAAAGGGTCTGGTACCCTTTCCAGTTTTCATTCTGGCATCCTTAAGTTGCTGGAGACCACAAAGCTGCTAAGGTTGCAGGAGTGAAAAACAGAGAGGGCGCTTGTCCCTGTGATGGTTGTGTTATAGAGGAAATTCCAGCGAGATGCCACTTAAACCTCAGGAGGAACTTCCTGGCAGTCAGAGCTGTCCGGCAGTGGAATAGGCTGCCTTGGAGTGTGGTGGAGTCTCCTTCTTTGGAGGTTTTTAAGCAGAGGCTGGATGGCCATCCGTTGGGAGTGCTTTGATGTGGGTTCCTGAAGAGCAGAATGGGGCTGGACTGGATGGCCCCTAGGGGTTCTTCCAACTCTATGATTCTGTGACTCTAAGTGTTTGTTACCTGACATCTTTCTGCACTACACTGTTATAGTACTATTATTCCACTTTCAACAGATTATGAAATCCTGGGGTTTGCAATTTAGGGAGGGGCCTTTAAGGCCTCTCCCTAAATTGCAAACCCCAGGATTCTATAGGATGCTGAAAGTGGAATAATAGCACTATATCAGTCTAGTGTGGAAATGGCCTTGGTTATGTGACAACACCTGCAGAAATTCCCTCTTATTAAAAAAAAAACTTTAAAGGCAGAGGAGCCATCTCCAGTTTTCAATCCAGCAACTCTGAAATTGTCTTAAGTTTCCAACTTGTGGGCTTTTCAGAGTCACTTGGCTAACTGTAGTGTGAACAGGGTAGTGGGAAAATACATATTAGGAAAATACAGACTTTTTGAAAGTTCATTAACTGCAAGAGCAAAAGTATAAATTTATTGTAGATAACAAAGCTGGTTATTAGTATTTGTAAACTTAGAGGCTTATCAGATTGTTACATTTTACATCAAGTTTGAAAAATTGTCTGGTGTGCTATTCAGTTGTCACAGGTTACTGCCAGTCTCCCCACACTGCCTTTTCTTTTCCTGCAAATGAAAGAAAGGCTCATGGCTTTTCAAACCACCAAATGGAATTTCTACATGTTTCTGCAAAGTCTTTTTTTTTCCTTGCCAATCACTGCCTTGAGAGCTCCATTAATACAATCAATTGGATAAGTCTGATTGTGTTCCAAGGGACCTTTCACCAACCCAAGGATCTCTGCTTCTCTCCCTTCTTGTTTGCTGATTTGAATGTGTCTTTCCTGTCACATTCTGAAATTACTTGTTTCCAGAACTGATCTTTTTGGTTTGATCCACCATAGCTTCTCTTACGGGCCTTTTCCTTCTTGTAGAGCTCACTTTGTCTAATCCTTTCTGGTTGGATTTCCGCAGCCTCGTGCGGAAATGGCCTGAGTGTTGTCCTTATCTGACACATAGCAGCAACATAATATGACTGTGTTTGCACATGATGCTAAATCAACACTGATGTTGCATAAGAAGCATCAGGCTAGTTCCTTCCTGGTTCCTTCCTCTTTCCTAATCAGAGGCAAATTGGAAGGTTCTGTATTTAACCAAACACAGGTTGTCATTATACCAGAACTTGAATGAACTGTTGTTCCTGTGTGTCTTCAAGTCATTTCCAGCTTAGGGTGACCGTAAGGCAAAACTATTGTGGGGTTTTTAGGGCTGAGAATGTGATATAACCAAGGTCACCCAGTGAGTTTCCAAGGCTGAGCAGGGAATCGAACCCTGATCTTGAAGGTTGTAGTCCGATGTTCTAACAACTACAGTCAGCCCTCCATATTTGCGGGCTTCGCTTTTGCGGATTTGATTATTCACGGATTATTTGCTGTCGCCTCTGCTACCTCCCTATGCTATTTTTAACAGGGGCTGCAAGCCTCGTGAGACTGAGAAACTGCGAACGAGGCTTGTAAGTCCCTCTTAAAAATGGTGTGGGGCAGCCGTGGAGATGGCCCCACCAGCCACCCTCTTCTGCCTTGTGAAGGAACCCTGATGGCGGGTTGAATATGGTGGTCATACTTTTTTGTGTGTTAAATATGGTTGGGACGGCCTAGAGTTATTTACTGTTTTTTTCACCTTTACAGGGGTCCTGTGCTCCTAACCCTAGCAAATGTGGAGGGATGACTGTACACCACTCTGTCTCTCTGAATGATCTGTTAAATGCTTTTTTGAAACAAAAAAAGCCAATGATCCTATTGTGTTTCAATGTATTATGGTTTAGATAGTCTTTTAATGTGTTTAATGTTTTAACTTCATATTGTTTTTTAAATAGCTGTTATATTTATACCTTTATTGGAAGTTTTGTATAGTTTTTAACCTGCATTTATTTTTAAACATGCTGTCAGCCAGTTTGAGTCCCATTATTGGGAGAAAGGTAAGATGATAACAACAATAACCACAGTTTATTATTTTTCACAGTTCCTGGCTCATACATAACAGTGAACAGGAATTACAGTGGGCTCTCCTTACCCACGACTTCTGCATGCACAATTTGCAGCACACAAAGTGTTGCATCCCTATACATAAAATGGCAGCAGCGTGTGCATAGATGCACTGAAGTGTCTGTGCACATGTTGCCCTCATTAAATATAATGGGACGTGAGCATTCACAAATTCTGGTATTCATAGGGGTTCCAGGAACAGAACTCTCACATATACAGAGGGGACACTGTAATTGGAAAAAAAAATACTTCCATTCTCCCTGCAACCATTTCTTACACAAATACTACTGGACTATGGTTCAGGATTACATACAGACTACGGCACTGTGGTTTCTGAGTGATGAAACACATATAAAATACAGAAGAAAGAGTTTTTTAAACTGCTACTCAAAATACAGGGCTGAAATACCCTAAAGGCACCAGATCCCGTATGATCTTGGAAGCTAAGCAGATGTCAGAGGGCCACCAAGCAAGGTTCCTCTGTCCTGCAAATCATGCTTAGCTGTGCTGTGGCCATATTGTTGTGTTTGCCTGGATGTTTGGGTAATGGGAGGGAGAGCTTGGCTGGAGCATGGAAACCAAAGTCATTTCACCAGACTGGTACAGTCTGGTGTTACTTGGGAAAGGAATTTGAACTGGAGAGTGTTTGGGGGAACATGAAGGGTTCTTAAAATTGAAACTTGTTTTGCATGTTCAATTCTGGCAGCAGCGCTGTCTGTGTGTTGTACCTTCCTCTCTAATAAAATCTTTCTGCGTCTATCCATGAAGCCTGGTTGTCGAGTTAAGATAAGACAGGACATTACAGCAGAGGCAGCCCTGCTGAGTACTTCGCTGAGAGACCACCGTTGAATACGAGGTGTGGTGGGCTATATTTCAGAGGAAGAAACTGGCAAAAACACCTAAGAATATTCCTTGCCCAAGAAAACCCTTGAAATTCATGCAGTCACTGTAAGTCAACAAGCAACTTAAAAGCACAGACACACTCTCTAAATACCTACTCTAGCCCCAAGACCTTCTGATCACTTCCTGTTGTTAAAGAAGCCCCTTAGAGAACATCGTGAGTTAAAAATTGGTTGGGGCCATCCAAGGTCCTGGGTGGTGGTGGTGGTAATGAGCTGTCTGGCAGTGAAATATGCTGCCTCAAAGTGTGGTGGACTTCTTTGGGGGTTGTTACGCAGAGGTTGGATGGCCATTTGTTGGGAATGCTTTGATGGGTGTTCCTGCATAGCAGGGGGTTGGACTCGATGGCCCTCATGGTCTCTTCTAATTCTATAATTCTATCATTCTGTGATTTGCATAACCTCAGAGTAGACAATGAAGACATTGAAATAGTTCAAGATTTTCCATGCCTTGGTTAAGTCATTAATCAGAATGGAGACTGCAGTCAAGCAATCAGAAGAAGACTAGCACTTGTAAGGGCAGCTATGAAGAAACTAGACAAGATCTTGAAGTGTAAAGATGTATCATTGAATACTAAAGTCAGGATTGTCCATGTCACCATATTTCGAGTTTGTATGTATGGCTATGAAAGCTAAATAGTGAAGAAAGTGGAATAGGAAGAAAATCAACTCCTTGGAAACGTGGTGCTAGAGAAGAATTCTACAGATGGCTTGAGCTGCTAGAAAGATAAATGAATGGATTCTGGAGCAAATCAAGCCTGCACTCTCCCTAGAAGCCAAGATGACTAAATTGAGACTGTTGTACTTTGGCCGTAACATGAGAAGATATGACTCATTAGAAAAGACAATACAGTAATGCTTATTAAGGTAAAGGGAAGACTGTATTACAGATGAGTAGACTCAATCAAGGAAGACATGTCCCTGAATCTGCAAGACCTGAGCATGATGGTTGGTGATAAGGTAACCTGCAAGTGTCTCACAGAATTGCTATAAGTCGAAGTCAACTTGATAGCAGTTAACACAATTTTCCACGTGCCTAGCTGAGAGACAAGATATTTTTTCTGTTTTCCCTGCCTCTGAGTTGGCCTTCCTGAACAAACTCATCAGTCTTCCAAAGTCAAGACTGGGGAGATTGTTCTCCTAACCAAACAGCCACTCCATAAACAAACAGGAAATATCACAATGTTCCTGCCGGTTGGAACACCCCATGCAGAGTCTGTAGCAATTCTCTGGGCACTTCTGTTTCCTGAAGGAACAATTGTACGATTGTCAATGTTCCATTTATTTGCAAAGGGAAATGATAAAAGAACTCTGGATTTTATCAAAGACTGTTGTTAACTCTCTTGCAACTCCCTTCACCTTTCTGATTGCTGCTTTTATCAGGCAAACAAATCAGAAGTCAGCAAGATTAAGGACTGCTGTTCCACAATAACAGGAGGCTGCAGTAAACAACCATCTCACCAAGTATTAAATCTGAGGAGGGAGACCTGCCATTAGGCAAAACAAAGAATTTCCACTAAATACATGCATACATCAGTTTAAAAAGGGACTCCTGTTTGCAAAGTCCTTTTACACCTTTCCAATCACCCTTTTTCCTTGTCTTTTTCCTAGCTGGAGTTTTTTTTTATCAGCATCAGCATTGGGAAGATGGCTGGTGAAGCACATATTTTTGGTGTAGCGTTGCAGGAGCATATCTGCAATAAACAATGCAATAGATCTTGAGCTAAGAAAGGATGGGATTCTCCTCCAGCTGATCCTGCTATAGCTGTCTGTGCCTGCCTAAAGCAGGCAAGGTAAAGGGCAGCTGCCCCCCAAACCTGTCTTGCTGAGCAATATATACTAAGTGTATATTTTTGGACTTGGATAAAAAGCATGTTGAAATGTGCTCTTTTTTAGCGGGGTGGGGAGGGATACAAGAAACTTTCCTTATTCTTTCTGTGTTATTTCTACTTCTAATGCCAAATTTTCTGTCAAAGAAGTTATGCCCAGGAACACATCTGCTTTGTTAACTGTGGTGTATCCGAATTAGCATGCACAGTTGGAAGGGGAGTAACACCAATATTCAAGTATTAACACAGATGGCTCAAAAAACATTGGTGGAAATTGGTCATCAGTAATGGACTCTTAGTTTACAGTAGTCATCCCCAAGCCTGTATCCCAGACGTGTTAGCCAACATTTCATATCACCCCTGACCAGCATGGCTGAGGGAGTGATGAGATTTGTAGTCCAAGACATTCAGAAGGTGCCAGGTTGGGGAAGGCTGGTGCCCATATCAATGTGTACTAGCAAAACAGATGTAAAAAGGGCTTTTGAAATTAACATTAAGAGGTAGTATGGCACAATAGGAATGCCAGCATGGTATTGTGGTTTAAGTGTTCAACTGTAACTCTGGGAGACCTGGGTTTGAATCCCCACTTGGCCATGGAAACCCACTGTTTGACTTTGGGCAAATTATGCTCTCTGAGCCTCGGAAGAAAGCAAAAGCAAACCTCTTCTGCCCAGATCGTCCCAGGAAACCCGTTTGATAGGTTTGTCTTAGGGTCACACCAAGTCATAAACAAAATGAAGGCATACAATTACAAGCAACATGACAACAACACGACAAAACATGCAGCAACATGACAAAAAATAGCTCCTGTTCCCCATGCCATTAGGTTATTGCTTTTCCCAAAGTTACCTCAACCATCTGTAGCTGAGGACTAATTTTGCAAGGGCTAAACGTTTGGTTCTTAGTTTGGAGGGAGTACAATTAGGCCATGAGGTGTGGCATATGATGCCAAATGGTAAAATTATGCCAGGTATGCAGGAGGTATACAAAGTTTTGATTTGCTTTTTGTATTTTTCCCATCAGTTTCAGAGCAGAGAATTCGTTAATTCAGAATCAATGTATGGAATTCAGTGTTACGCAATGTGATAGTCACAAGGACAGCTAGCTTGTAACATGGAATTGTTGTTGTTGTCTGCCTTCAGGTCATTTCCAACTTATGGAGACCTGAAGGCAAACGTATCACGGAGTTTTCTGGGGCTGAGAATGTGTGATGAACCCAAGGTCACCCAATGGGTTTCCATGTCTGAGTGGAGAATCGTAGTTCAATGCTCAAACCACTATACCTTGCTGACTCTCAGAACATGGAATTGGAAAGATTCATAAAGAAGGAGATGCTTCCAATGACTGTCATTCATGGTGGCTATATGGAACCTCTACTGTTTAGAGGAAGGATATTGTCAAGCTGGAACGTGTTCAGAGGAGGGCAAACAAATGGAAGGCCTGGAAACCATGAAGCCCTATGTGAAATGGCTTAGAGAGCTGGGTTTGTTTAGCCTGGAGAAGAGGAGGTTAAGAGGAGACGTGATAGACATGTTTCAATATTTGAAGGGATGGCATATGGAGGATGGAGCAAGCCTGTTTTGTGCTGCTCCAGAGACTAGGACAAGGAGCAATGGCTTAAAACATCAGGAAAAGAGATTCTACCTAAACATTAGGAAGAACTTCCTGATGGTAACAGCAGTTCCACAGTGGAATAGGCTGCCTGGGAGAGTGGTGGATCCTCTTGTCTTTGGAAGTTTCTAAATAGAGGCTGGATGGTCATCTGCTGGGAATGCTTTGATGGTATATTCCTGCATGGCAGAATGGGGTTGGACTAGATGGCCCCTGTGGTCTCTTCTAGCTCTATGATTCTATGACAAAAGCCAAGTGGGAGAGCAGCAACAAGAGAAGGTTGTTGCCTTCATGCCTTACTTGTGACTATGCTGGCGGGGCTGGGGGGAGTCCTATATGTATAAAAGTATAAAAGTAATGTTTCTAAAGTCTGGGGAGGAGGTTGGACCTTCTAGTGCCTCCTACAGCATGTTTTAGGCATCTGAGAAGAAAGCTGGTACTAAGAACAGTAATTTCAAACTCCCTTTGACTTTGGTTGAACTTACTTCCTCATAATGCTTAGATTACAGCCTGGTTGTTTGACATTATTCCCACACCCTCAAGTCCAAGTTCCCACACCACAATGCTGCCCTGTAAAAACTTTAATAACAGGCTAAGAGAACAGGTTGCAAAATACTACTTAAGAACAAAACCACAGAGAAGCCAACATCTAATGAGAAACTTGTCATAGCCTTAAGCACAAGCTTGCTTTTGTTTTTAAGATACTGCTTAGGAGAGTTCATCTATTACTCTCACAAAACCAAGTATGATTCCTTGGATACCATCGTAGTTTTATAAGTATATATAAAAACAGGGTTACCTGTTTCCTGTTTGCTAACCCTCTTTCCCACAGTTATTTCTCCTTCTAAAATGGAATTAAGTAATTTTTACACTAGCAGGATGTACTGCTCATTTGTTCAACGGTTGCTCCCAGTAAATGGATTACTTCTTAGGCTGCATACTTCATATGGAAAGGAATCTCACTGAACTAATCCCAATGAAGTACAGTAATCGCTCCACTTTTGTGAAAATTAGGGGTGGAGGACCCTCTGTAAAAGTGATAATATCGCAAATAAACTGAAGCTGATTTTAGACGCAGCTGGCAGGGACAGCAGTGGCTAATCTAGCTGCTCACCACTCTTCTCCTAGGCCATTTCCGCACTAGACTGTTACAGCGCTATTATTCCACTTGCAACATCCTATGGAATCCTGGGGTTTGCGGTTTCGGGAGGGGCCGGCCGGCTCCTCCCGAAACCGCAAACCCCAGGATTCCATAGGATGTTGCAAGTGGAATAATAGCGCTATAACAATCTAGTGTGGAAATCGTCCTACTCCCTGCTTCTAGGCTGCTGGTCATTTAGGTTAAAACCCAGTTGAGTTTTCCTGGCGTGAGAATCTGGAAGAGGCCTGACATTTCCAATGTGTGCAGGAAAAGAAGTGAGAGGTTGCTGTTGTTGGTACTGGAAAGGGGTGTTTGGAGATGAGAAAAAGAAGTTGGGGGGAGATCTTGGATGATGGGAGGCTGCTGGTGGTATCTCTGAAACCAGGCGGAGTTTTCCTGTTCTGAGAATCTCAGGCCGTTTCCGCACTACACTGTTATAGTACTATTATTCCACTTACAACATCCCGTGGAATTCTGGGGTTTCTATTTTACTGAGGCCAAAGAGCTCTCTGGCTGAGAATCCTAAATGCCCCTCCTTAAACTGCAAGCCCCAGGATTCCATAGGATGTTGGAAGTGGAATAATAGCACTATAACAGTGTAGTGCGGTAATGACCTCAGAGAGAAGTGGTGGTGCCAGACAAAGGGGGAGGTGGACCTTCGAACTTGTGAATAATCAAATTCATGAAAGTCAAACCCATGAATTATGAAGGGCTGACTATATATGCAACGTTAAAAAATAGTGGTTTTTCTACTTTATAAACCAGACTTGAAGAAAGTGCAGTCCATGGGCTGCATGCGTCCCTGAGGGCCATTTTTCTGGCTCCTGGGGCCCATCATGGCCTGATAAAAATCCCAAAATTGAAAAAAGCTTCCCTCCTATGTTTGTGTGGAGTCAAACTTCATGACTGACCGATGAAGGTTAAATGTTAACTGGAGGACATGGCTATCCATGCAGCAGAACCATTAAATAGTAGAATCCCCTTGTTTCTCTCTATATCAATTTTTTATTATTATACTGTACATTTTTGGCGAGGCCATGTGTTTTATTTTTCTATAGTGACATGCACATCAGCAGCATGGCATTAAACAATAGCTATTATCATCCTCCTGATTGGGTAGCAAAGCTATACTGATTCAGAGAGTATAGTCCATTCTACCATCTTTGATTCTTTTCCTAAATTTAACCACCACCAACAAAAACATCTGGAAGCAGAAAAGAGAGCGAGCAGGGAGCTGGCTATAATCTTTTCATAAGCGTTTCATTATAAACATGACTTTTATTAAAGCCTTTGGGATTTCATACTGTTCTCCAGATCTGTGCCAACATAGCTTTAAACTGTTTCAACTTGTTCTTCATGTGTTGAGATGGTTTTAAAACTTTAAAATAGTTGACATTTCAAAAGGGGTGTTTGTGACCTTTATCTTGAAGGTTTCCTGCTGATCTTCAGTCCCTCATAACTTATCTAGTTACTAGACTCAATTTTAATTCTCCTTCCTCTTCTTTTTAGACATCTCGATCTGCTTAGAGATACACAGTCAGCCCTCCACATTTGCTAGGGTTAGGGGCTCAGGACCCCTGCAAAAAACGGAAAAATTGCAACTATCACAATGAAAGTATGTGTCTGTGGGAAGGAGACTGAGCCATAGTCCCTTTCCACATGTGGTGGGGGGGAAATGGGCGAAAACGCCCAAAAACGGAGCTTACCGGCAGCCGGGTAAGCCCGTCGCGATGCGGAGCAGCGCAAGCTCGCTGCTCCGCAGTCCTCCAGCATCCCAAATGGTGGCTTCCGGTTGGTGGAGGCTCTCCACCAACCGGAGAAGCTCGCCAGCCGGAAGCCCGCCCCCGGCAGATCTGCAGGCACGCACTTGCGCGCGCCTGCAAATCCGCATCAGAGCCGGGCGACGGAGCAGCACGGGGCTGCGCGTCCGTGCTTTTTAAAAACCTCAAAAAAGAGGTTTTTAAAAAACACACTGCGCGGCTAGTTCCGGCCTCTCCTGAGTGGATTCTGGTGTGGAACTACAAAAAGTAGTCCACGCCAGTCTACTCTATGGTGTAGAAGACCTCTGTGAGAGGTCGCTTTGCACCATTACAGAAGCCCGGTGTGGAAATGGCCATTGTGGAGAGAGCAGACACCCAGGGT
This sequence comes from Cyclura pinguis, assembly GCA_030412105.1. NCBI lineage: Eukaryota > Metazoa > Chordata > Lepidosauria > Squamata > Iguanidae > Cyclura > Cyclura pinguis. The sequence continues at coordinate 8,479,153 of CM059601.1, forward strand.
CCAAACCAGGGCTATTTCCGCACTAGCCGGTTATAGCGCTATGATTCCACTTTCAACATCCTATGGAATCCTGGGGTTTGCAGTTTAGGGAGGGGCCAGCCTCCCTAAATGTCCCAGGTCAGGGAAAGCAGAAGGAAGGAAGGTGAGTCATCATGGTGCCCTCTATATTTCCTCTCTCTCACCTGTCTCCTTCCTTGGGTGTGGGAAACACTGAGAGAGGGCTTGTGGTGCTGAGAAATCAGGCTGTGAGTCGTCCTTACCTGGCTAGGTGGAGGCTGGTGGAGGAGGAGGAGGAGGAGGAGGAGGACCAGGAGTGGGTTTTTAAAGAGCTGCATGGCCTGATTGAAGCCACCGAGAGGGAAGGTTCCCCCAGAAAAGAAGCACCAGAGGTGGAACGGGGCGGCAGGGGCTGGAGAAACTAGCAGATTAATCCATGAAAGTCAAATCTGCAAATGCGGAGAGCTGACTGTAGTACGAAAATGATACAGCCTTGTATCACTTTAGCACTATGACAATTTAAAAAAAAAACTTTTTCGAAGTTGTAGAAAGTAAGAACTAGCTTACGAGATCAGACGAGATCGGGCACGTTCGGGGTGGTATGGCCATAGGCAATAAGAACTAAGAAGTAAACTAATGTGAAAGACTGGGAACTTGGATACTAGGAGAGAGGCATATGGAGAGAGATTCTGTCAGGAACGGAATTCGCACACACAAATGTAACAGTGCTAATACACTGTTTATTAGGAGGGTGATGCATAGTACAGGACTTGAGGGAGCGCACTGAAGGCAATTAGCAAAATCCAAACATTAGAAGCAAATAGTTTCCCATTCCGCCTGCAAGAGACCTTGGAGTGCTGGCTTCAGCTTGGCAGCGCTTATCACTACATTCCCATACCTTGTTACAAGCAAGCAGTTAATTAACTCCTACTACATGTCCCATAACTGAAATATGGAGGGCTACCCGACAGATACTGAGGTCATAGAGGTAATGCCTTGGATGGAAAGAAGCATACCCATGCCACAACACAATGCAAAATGGGAGAAAAGAATACAGGCTTCCTCCATTTACCTATCGGGTTAGGGACTGGATTGCTTCAGAAAATAGAACTGGTTGAAAAGCCGAACTCATGTACTGTACTGTAGGAAGAATGAAGGACTTATGGAGGGACCAACCACATGCACGCTGCTTGCAAAGTCTCTTAGCTGGCTTAGTGCCTTCTTTGCCACTTACATCTCATTTTGCAAGCAGCACGTGCGTGTGCCAGCAGTTCCAAGTGAGCTTCCGCAGGCAAGAAAAGCTGATGAAAGAGGAAAAACCCTCATTGAATTAATGGAACTTGTGCTTAATTTTGAAGTGTCCAAAAAAAAACTTATCAGATAACAGGGCATTGAAAGCCAGGGGCTTACTGTAATGCACAGGTGAGAGAGATAACACTAAAAGCTGTTACAACCAGCGACAAACAAGGGCCAAAAGGCCAGCATAGTTAAGGCACCACTGGATGCAGGAGTGGGAGTAAGCCTTAAGGTCATTTCCGCACTACACTGTTACGGTGCTGTTATTCCACTTTCCCGTGGAATCCTGGGGTTTGCATTTTCGGGAGGGGCCTTTAGAATTCTCAGCCGGAGAGCTCTTGGGCTTCAATAAACTACAAAGCCCAGAATTCCACAGGATGTTGAAAGTGGAATAACAGTGTAGTGCAGAAATGGCCTAGGACGTACCTTCCAACTGTCCCAATATGGCAGGGACATTTGCAATTAATGTTTTGTTGTCCCACTTTTTCAGCCACTTTTAGAAAGTCCCCGTTTCGCTTTCCTCTTCCCATTTTACCCCCTTCATCCTCAGCTCACAAACTGAGAACATTTCCGCACGACACTCTTATAGCACGATGGTTCCGGCCCCTCCCGGAACTGCAAACCCCAGGATTCCATAGGAGGTTGAAAGTGGAATCATCGTGCTACAAGAGTGTCGTGCGGAAATGGCCTGAGTTCAGAGTAGAAAAGTAGGTCGTACCCATTGGCTCCGCAGGGGAGAGAGGACTGGCCAGAATCTTGCCCTTTCTAATAAACCCAGTCAAAAGCCAAGTTCTCCAGTCTCTCCTAGCCTGTGAGTGCTTCCTCCTTCACCACTTTTGCCATCTGAGCCACACTCTTTTGTTGCTTGCCCACATATGTCCCAGTCTTCCTCCCTGCAATGCTGGAGGGCATGTTAAAAGGCTTTAGAATGCATGAAATCCTAGAACAGAATGTTCTGACATTTCCCAGAATTATTGGTCAGCCTGGAGGAGGCCTTTAGTCTGTGTTTAAGTTTTTTTTTTTTAATAAACGAACATATTTCACCCTCCTGCCCCAATTTCCATCGGTACCTTAAAAGGCACACAGTCTCATGCCACACAGTAGGGGAACTTCTGAATAATTATGTTTAGGACCTTGCTTCGGCTTCTGCTCCTTCTTCCTCTGTTTAGTAGCGGTGTTGCAAAAGAATTGCAATAAATTTGCTTTCAGCAATAAAGTCAGCAGCTCCAGTATCTCTCCAAACTAGGAAACTGCCTATACACAGTGAATGGGGATAAATACAATCAGCCCTCCACATTTTCAGGTTTCACTTCCATGGATTTGATTATTTGCAAGTTTCTCCAACCCCTACTCCCCTTCCGCATCTTAAATGCTTCTTTTCCAGGGATACCTTCCTTCTTGGTGGCTGTGATCGGGCCGTGCAGCCCTGGTCTTCCCCCTGTTACCCTGTTTACTAGGGGTCCCGGGAGGGACACCAAAATGTGCTCAACAATAGGCGGGGAAGATTAGCTCTGAGCACCGCTTTAGCGCTAGGAGAGGCAGGGTAACTTAGCAGGATCTTGTAACCCAGTGTCTACGGGGTCAGGCCAAGTCAAGAAGCAGACCGGTTGGAAAATAATGAATGATCTTTATTAAATACGGGCACACAATGTAAGCAACACACGCACGCAGATATCTAAGGAAAATAAAGGTGTGAGTAAGATAGCGGGATTTTCAGAGGGATAGTTGGTTCGGGTGATACGAAACCTGTCCTGAAGTCCGGAAGAAAATGGAGAGTGAAGCTGGGGTTCGATGTATCTCAGCACGTGGAGCTGAGGGGAAGCTCGCCAAGCGATGCGGCAGCAAGGCGGTCTGGAACTCGGGAGCGATCCGAGGAAGGTCTCGGAATCAAGGGCTTTTATAAGGAGAATTGTGACCGCAGGCTAGGTTGGACTTTGGGAAAACAATAGATTTGGAGCTAGAGACAAAGCCTCCGAAAGGTCAGAATTTGAATGATTGAATTATAGTGGAATTTATCAATAGAGTAGCCGGTATGCAAACGCGGAGTTCTTGAGCGTTGTATAGCTCGATCATCAAGCTGCCAGCGTGAGGCAGAGGATCTTTTGAGAGTTGCTTGTATACCTAATGGAGGTACTTACCTTGAGGTCTCCTAAAGCGGCGAGTCGGCTGTTTCTGGCCTGCCTGTATTGTTTCGGAATATTACGTCAATTATCGGACAAGCCTGTATGCGTGCTTGTCCGGGGGCCTCGCAAGCACGTGGAAGGGATATGTGAAGCCGAATTATTGATATCAAAGATATGTTTTTATATCCCCCAAAGCTCGGGCTAGCCAGGGCAGTAACACCCCTCCTCCAAAAGCCACTGTCTGGCCAGCTAAGGATGGCTCACCACCTGATTTCTCAGCACCACAAACCTTCCTACACCTGCCCGCACCCAAGGAAGGAGAGGAGTGAGACAGAGGAAGCATAGGGCCACCTGACAACCCACCTTCCTTCCTTCTCCTTTCCATGACCTGATTTGGACCCTGGGGTCGATTCTCCCCACCATGCCACAGCCCCCTTCGCGCAGACACAAACACATTTTGATATTTGCAGTTTTTCCACTTTTGCGGGGGTCCTACACTACTAACCCTAGAGAATGTGAAGGGCCAACTGTAGACCCATTTACCATCTCTGAGTATTCATTGCCTAAGAAAATTAGTGGGGTTGCCCTAAGTCGACATGAGAAAGGGACATACACACCCACACAGAGGAAACCCGATAATATTTTGGGAAGAAAAGCAGTGCAGTTTGTTATTGCTAGTATGGCTAGTGTTGGCAGTATGGCTGCACATAAAATTTTAAAACACTAGGCAGTAGGCTCAGGATCTTAGCCATCCCTATCTCACTCCACCTGCCTGCCTTTAAAGTTGTATTTCTAGCCTTCATCTTTGAAAATACAGGCAGAGCTCTTTTCAAAATCCCATACTTAAGGAATGCGCTTTTTGTAGCATTACTTGTCTTCTTTGCAACTGTAATGGCCTCTGGAATTTCTCTATTTCCTTCACTCTTCTTCCAGGTGTTATATTATTCTTCAGATTGTTTGACATGATGAAATTATGTTTTGCATAGGCAACTGCCTTATATCAAATCAAATCACTGTTCATTTAGCTTAATACTGGCAGTTGCTCTGGGCTTTTAGACAGGAGTCTTTACCAACTGTTCCTGGTCAATTGGAGAGTGAACCTAGAATTTTTTGCACTTAATTTCTAGGGCCCATCCTCAACTGTGTGCAGAGTCTACTTTTCTTAATGGGAAAGCCTATCCATTTTGCCCTCCCTCTTCATTTTCTGTGCTGTATATTGCAGATCCTACCAAGTGTTTTCTGTTGGTTTGTTTTGCAAAATTTAGCACACTTCTTCTGGGTGCTGATCTTTATCTGGAATAACATCTGGAAGTTTAAGAAATATTCAAGTTTGATACATCTCATAGATAATCTTCCTGTGGAATATTCCACTGGGGACTTTGACTGTGCAAGCATAAATTGCTCAAGTTGGAATTTTACTGTAGCTAGGGATAATTTTATTTCGAGTAATGATAATGTGCTCTCTCTTTGCAAACTGTCTCATAATGTCTCAGTGGCCTTGGTCACAGACACTCTGGGCTGAAAACGCAACTGCTGAATTCCAGGCTGGTGAATGGGAAAGCAACAGTCCTCCAGGACTTGATCATAGATGAGCATGCTTCTGCTCTGGCCTATGTTACCCAAATCTAGCTGGATGAGATGGAGATATTTCTCCCTGGCTGAATAAGATGGCAGGATCTTTTCTTGTATCTCTCACTTTCACTCAGTTTTGCCCAGCTAGGGTTACCTGTACAGCAGTAGGCAAGATCTTTGGGAGATGAGGAGACAAGAGTCGTACCAATCTGTTATGTCTGCAGGTATATCCCCAACCAGGTCCTGCTGCCATCTTGCACTTTAAAGTGTTTATATCTGAAGAGGGGTACCTAGAACAAAATTGGGATTTGTACCACATGTCCACAGCCCTGCAATTTGTTTCCAGAGTTAGTCAGAATGATCTTTAGGGATGTGGGATGATGGAGGCTTGTTGTGACAAGGAACAGCGGTGCTCAAGTTGCTTTGTTGGCAGGAGCTTAGTGCTTCATCACCTCCCATGTCAACCATGTGGATGCATGAGGATGTTTGGCCCAATTCATGCTGGTTTTTTTTATTTGTTTGGTGATGGGTGGGATGGAGGTGATTTGGGTATGGAGAAACACTTATAGATCTATTGTCCTACTTCCTGGTAGGGTTTTGACTTACTGGAATTTGGAGTGTCCATGGGGGTGAAGGAGCAATTAAAGTGGTCTGCCTAGAAGTCTGATGATTGCAGATAGCTTGGGGGAAATGTCCAATTGCCTTGGCAAATGATTGTGTAGAAGCCCTGATTGACTTCTAGAACAGGGAAATGGCCCAGGTAATTGACGTGATCTCTTCTGAACTTCTCCTCTTCAAGACTCTTCAAGTCAAACGAGCTCCCTGGTTTTCTAGGGAGCTGAGGTCATGAAACAAGTGAGACGACAACTAGCGTGAAGTTACCCCACAGTGTAATGTAATTATACCTTCATTATTAGGGAAAGGAATTAATTACAAGTAACTAGACATTTTGAGAACCAACATGGTGTAGTGGTTTGAGCACTGGATTATGATCCTGAAGGCCAAGGTTCAATTCCCCACTCGGCCATGAAAACCCACTGGGTGATCCTGGGCATGTCACACATTCTCAGCCCCAGAAACCCCTGTGATACTTTTCCCTTAGGGTTGCTATAAATCAGAAATGACTTGATGGCATACAATGACAGCTAGACATTTATAGTTGAAGGGGCTGATATGTCTTTTTATTATATTTTTAATGGTGTTTTAAAGTTTTAACTGTTGGTTGTTATATAGATTGTAATGTTGACAGCCTTTTTAAAGGCCAGTTTGAAGGGAGTTAAATAAATGGGAGGAAATTTGGATAACTAAACTAAAAGGGCAAACGGAGAAGACTTAGGCCCTTTCTGCAGCTTACCTGTTTTTGGCGCTGGGGTGCGAGGATTGGGCAAGCAGCCTCTTGCAAGAGGCTCTTGGGTCCCTGTTGCTTCAGCTCCGCAGCTGCTGCCTGCTCGTGAGCAGGCAGCGTGAGAGCCCCTCCTCTTCCTTGTGCAGCGCAGCCTGGGATTTTCCCAGGCTGCACTGGGGCAGGAAGCACGAGCGCCGCGGCTCCAGAGCTCTGCAAACACGGTAAGTGCACGCGACGCCCTGGAGCGATGCACAATCTCGCACCATTTTCGGCTCAAAGCCAAAAATGAAATGGTGTGCGATCGGCACCTGCTGGCCCCGGCAGCGTCGCATGATTGCAAGTGCGTCATGTGGATTGCTCCTCACAATCATGCGACGCTCCAGGGGCCCTTTCGCATAGCAAATGCCATGCGAAAAGGACCTGAATCTAGTAAAATGGATCAGACAGAGAACACTTGGCTACTTTAAATTAAAGTAAATGTCCAGGGCCAGATTTATTGTATACCAGGATTCTGATGCAGACATTATTTCAGAGTTGCTGGTCGTAATGTCTCAGAATTCTTGGAAAACCAGTAAAATGCCATGAGATTGAAAACAAAGTGTTGGCCCCCATCTTCTAAATGCTGGGAAATTACAGACCAGTCAGCGTGATGCTGTTACCAGACAAAATTACAGAACAGTCAGTTTGTGAATATCTAGTACAGTGCTACCCAGAGTGCTGGTCCTTGGACCAGTGCTGGTCTGACTAGTTTCTAGGAAAGAAAGAAATAATTTTTCCCAATAGGCACAAATTTAGTGCTGGTCACCGGCACATTGGAAAACAATAATTGCTATTCTCCCACGTCAGATACTGAGAAGAACTGATCTAGAAAATAATATATAGATACTGGCATGCATTTATCAAACAATTAAATCATGCCAGACTAATCCTATCTCTTTTCTCTGGAGTTGCTAGGCTGGTGGATCATGGAAATACCATCTGTGTAATGTATTTTGATTTCAGCAAAGTGTTTGATAAGCTTTCTAGTTATATCTCTGTTGAATGCTACAAATAACAATAAAACACAGCAGAAGTAAATGTAAAGTCTTGAATTTGGGCATATTTAGCCTGAAGAAGAGAAGATTTAAGGGGGCACATGGTAGTGCAGAGCTTTCCAAACTTTTCATGCTGGTGACACACTTTTTAGACATGCATCATTTCGTGACACAGTAATTCAGTTTTACTAGCAAACCAGAGGTTAAACTAAACAATTATCCATGTGCAGTACCCAGAGGTATATCTAGGGTGGGGAAAGGCAGCCCCCCCAATCCTGGCCAGCTGCCGTTGCCCTTGCCAAGAAAGACCCTGGCAAGGGTAGTGGCAGCAGGAAAGGCAGCCCCTCTACCCGATCCTGGCCCACTGCCTTCACCCTTGGCAAGGAAAGACCCCCAACGAGAGCAGTGGCAGCGGGAATGGCTCATGTGAGAGAGGTCTTTCTCAGCCCAGGAAAGTGACACACCTACACACTAACATGTCATGACACACCATTTGGAAAGCCCTGTGGTAGTGGTTTTCAAAAACCTAAAGGACTGTCATGCAGAAAATGGAAGAAATTTGTTCTGTCTTGCTCCAGAGAACTAGCACCAAAGGGTGGATACTGTAGGAAAACCAAATTACCTGTGTTTATACTATAGGAGGGAAAGGTTTCTGGAAGGTGGGGACAAAGTTTCCTGTTCCCATCCCTTCCTATGCATCATATCTGTTGCAATGACAATATTTAGCTAATCTTCTGCTGTAACAAGACAACTGAAACCGAGTTGTGCAAGTTTGTGTTGCTGGCCTCTTCTTGATACCACACCCAAATCTATCCAATAAATAAACAGGTTCAATTATAATTGCAGTGTTACGCACTTTTACTTTTCACAAGTTTACAGAATACTGCATGCCAACTTTTCCTTTGCCCTTGAAATCTGATATCTGTATATGAGCCTCTTTAAACCGATGAGCCACAGCCAAAATACTGACTTGTTCAACGCCTTACAAAGATTGCATGGTAGAATTTTGGACTTGTTAGGATGCAATAGTACCTCTCTCCCTCAATGAGCTACAGTCGTTCCTCCATTTTCTTTGGGGTTAGGGGAGTAGGATCCCCACAAAAGTGGAAAAATCGCAAATAACTCTAGTCCCTCCCCCCATTTTTAACACACAAGATCTGTGTATTCAACTTACTGCGGATGCCTTTGAAGCATCAGGGTTCCTTCGCAAGGCAGAAATGGGCAGTTAGTGGGGTTGGCTATCACCTCTGCTGCTGCCCTGCCCAATTTATAATAGGGATTTACAGGCCTTGCTCACTATTTCTCAGTCTCACAAGGCTTGCAGTACCTATAAAAAATGGCATAGGGCATAGCAGAAGCGACAGCAAATAATCCATGAATAATCAAATCCACAAAAGTGAAACCTACAATTGTGAAGGGCCAGCTGTATACTGCCTCTCATTCTAGGTGCTTAGCATATAATATATGCTAAGAAAATTAATGGAGAAGAGTACTTGAATGCTATGAACTTTGCAGAATTCCCTCTGTCCAGGGCTTCCATTTGCAGTTTCTCACCTTTATATGTATAATGCTCGTGCTTTTTGGGAACACTAGAATGGAGTTTCCAATAAAGATATTTCCTGTATCTTTTCCTCCTGGGGGCAAATGAACTTGAAAGGTCAGCAATTTGGATGGAAAACACGACCAGAGAAGGAAGAGGTCTTTAGCAATGCATCAGCCTTTTGCTGAATTTGCTAGGAAGAAAAAAAAAGAAAAATGAAAACGTCCATGCAAAGTTACCTACAAAGCATCATGTGCACATCAACTCCCATTATTGGGAGAAAGGTAGGATATAAATTGTCATTATTTATCATCATCATCATCATCATCATCATCATCATCATCTTTATTTATATTCTGCTTTCTTCCTTGGAAGGATTCGAAACAGCTGACAGTACTTATAAAAATGAAAATATTGTTAAAAAATCTTAGCATACAAAAGTTAAAACACAGATTAACAATCAAACAGTAATTAAAACAAATACATATTTAAAAACACAAACAAATCGCAAATACTACATAAATTATGAATAGCCAGCACCTTTCATCAGCCAAACAATGGTCATATATGGAATGTCTGCTGAAATAAAAATGTTTTTGCTTATCTATGAAAGTGCCTGAGCTTTCTGAGCTGGCAGCCAGTAGAAGCTGATAACAAACACAGGTCAGAAACTCAGCAGTAACTTAAGTAGTCAGTTTACTGAAGAAAGGAAACAGCTTTGCAGATGTGAAGCAATAAGTGTCCCAACAATGTCTATAAATCAGAGGCAGGCAAAAATAAACACAAGTCAAAGGCAAGCAAACAGAAGCACGCATGGGAGAAATGGTCAGTTGATTGCTGACAAAAGCTAGAGGGGAAAGGCTCAGTTCTTATAGGTTCCAAGGTCAGCGCAGCTGGTGCCTAATTGGTGCTTGGCATCAGTTCGTTGGGAGTGGCGCAGGAGACCCTTTCGGTGAAGGGTGAAGGTAGGTACAGTTAGATCATTCTCTATGTCAGAGTGAGCAGGGACTGACACTTCTGTCCCTGGGGCAGGTGGTGGTATTGTCAGGTTCTGCTGTAGCAGTCTCTGTGCCAGGGCTCAGAGCAGGTTCTGCTGCATCAGACTCTGAGCCTGAGTCTAGGTCCTGGAAAGCCATGACAAGAAGGAAAGAAGGAAGGAAGGAAGGAAGGAAGGAAGGAAGGAAGGAAGGAAGGAAGGAAGGAAGGATGCCAGTCTGACCTCTCTGTGAAGGGAGTTTGAGAGCCTGGAAGCAGCTACTGAAAAGGCTCTCTACAGTGCTTCCAAACCTGTGAAGGTGGTGGGACAGAAAGTGATAATAAAATAATAACCCCCTTTCTTAAGGCTTGGAAAGCAACTATCACCACCACCGTCCACTTTAATATGGAACTAGGTGGTCCCAGGTCTGAGAATGTGAAACAGCCACTCAGAGATACAAAGTGATACTTTCTGCATACTAAAGTGATTTTACAGATACACATAAAACATCAGAGCTAAGGAACTTAATTTTAGGCAGAAAGACTATAATGATAAAGCGTTCTCTTACACTGCTCAGTTCTGGATAGCTTCATCATGCAGTTATATTTGCCATTCTTAAAAATACCTGTAAGGCTATTAGATATATCTAAAAAAAATCTCTCCTCAGTGTTGGGAAAGATGCAGCTACCAGGAACTTATTTGCCTATATTATGGGATTTCCCAAACATTTGTCTTCTGGAAAGCAGTTGCTCATGTCTCAGAGGGAATCTCACACAAACAGATATGAGCAAAAATGCAGTTTGTATTGCTTAATAATTTTCCCTGAATTTCAATGCTCTGTCATTACAAAAGATTTTGTAATGTTCCTTCTTGTTGCTAGACAGGTTGTAGTTCTTTCCTGGAAGATAAGTGGCATGTTGGAGATCACCACATTGTTACCCTGTGTACAGTTACCCGGGAGGGACACCAAAATGTGCTCAACTAAAGGCGGGGAAAATTAGCTCAGAGCACTGCTTAGCGTTACGAGAGGCAGAGCAACGTAGCGAGATCTTGAACCCTATGTCTACGGGGTCAGGCCGAGTCAAGGAGCACACAGAAGTTGAAACAATAAATGATGTTTATTAAACACAAGCAAAACAGTGTATGCGACACATTCACACAAGATAACTAAAGAAATAAAGGTTGGAGTGGTATAGAGGGATTTTTAGAGGAATTGCTGGTTTGGGTGATACTTCACCTGTCCTGGAGCCCGGAAAAATAGAGAGCGAGGTGGGGTGCGATGTAGCTCAGCACGTGGAGCTGAGGGGAGGCTCGCCAAGCAAAGCGGCAGCAAGGCGGGAGGAAACTCGGGAGCGATCCGAGGAAGGTCTCGGAATCAAGGGTTTTTATAAGGAGAATTGTGACTGCAGGCTATGCCGTACTTGAGGGAAAACAATAGATTTGGAGTTGGAGTCAAAGCCTCCGAAAGGTCAGAATCTGAATGACTATCGTAGCGGTTCTCAATAGAGTAGCCAGTATGCAGACGCAGGGTACTTGGGTATTGCATAGTTTACCCATCAAGCTGCCATCGCGGGGCAGAGGCCCTTTTGTAAGTGGCGTGCATCCTTAATTAGAGTACTTGCCTGGAGGTCTCCTGAAGCAGTGAGTCAGCTATTTCTGGCCTGCCTGTATTGTAGTTTGAATATTACGGCTATTAACGGCCGAGCTTGTTTGCGTGCTTGTCCGGTGGCCTCGCAAGCACGTGGAAGGGAATAGAGAAGTGAAGCCGAATTATGATATCAAGAGGATATCTTTTAATATCCCCAAAGCTCGGACTAGCCAGGGCAGTAACAACATGATAACACAAAAACCCAGGAAATGATTCAGAGAAATAAACACAGAGTCAGAGATTAAAATAAAGCCACAGATACATTTACAGGAAAGTGGTCCTTTTTTGCTATATGTGTATTGTATTGTTCTGCATTTGTGTGTTATAGTTATTGTTTATTTCACACTGTAATATTTATTAAAATCACTTATTTTAAGTACCTATTCAGGCTCTGAAATGCATTGGTTTGTAACCTGAAAGAAAAAAATTAGACAAACCGTGACCTGCTGAGAATCTCAACCAAGGTGAAAGAAAGAAAATGGCCCAGGGAGAAATTAAATGAATTAATTAAATTAATAAATTTAAATTAATTAAATTAAATTAATAAATTAAAACAATGGCAGCTGTTGTCTCAAAAGGTGGGGTACCTTGAGTACTCCAGCAGTACCCGTGCCTCCGTGAAACAGTGGGGAATATTAGCTCAATAAAGGATGCCTGACAGAGAGGCGAAACCTTGTGAGATCTTTCCGCCTATGTTTACCAGCATGAATAACAGCCAGAGATTCACAGAATATATTTAAAATGTTTTATTGGAGGATTAATCAATCAAGCATACAAGATCCAAGCAGTCTCACAATCGCACAAGGCTAACTGAAGAAAAAGGGAAGAAAAAATAATTGGATAGTTAAGTTCTCAGGGAAAAGTGGGTAATAATTACCAATCCGGAAGAGAGGAAACAGCACTGGAAGACTCAAACCTGAAGGAGCTTGATTGTAGTCTAGTGTCAGGGGATGAATCAACAGAGTGACAGCCAGCTTCCAAAGGACTACAAGCAACTGCGAAATGGTCAGGGCTTAAATATCCTTTCCACACGTTAAAGTGAAGCTTCTGCTCAACACTTTCTTATGGAACCAACTGACAGGAGATTATTTTGACACCAGATCGACAGAATTGTAGAAGTCATGGTAGCCTCTTGAAGTTTAGTCTGGCAAGGCAAGGATTTGGGTGAGAACCCAAAGGTAACAGTCTCTGATCAAAAGAAAGGTCTCTGAGGAGCTCTGGGCCTTCAAAATTTATGATAGGCAAAAGGGATTCGCTTGGGCTCCTGGATGCCAGGGCTTTCGTCTCAATGTTCTTTTGAATTTTATGGCCTTAGTCATTTCTTAGCAGCTTGACTTAACAGCAACTTTCTCCAGCCAGCATGCATCCTGTCATATATTTCCAGCCATAAATATGTTTGAATTATATAAAAATGGTATTCCTTCTTAGTCTTGCTATCTCTCAGGCTGGGGGGCACAAGGGGTTAGTAACATAGCTGGTGGTTGCATTGTCGATGGTGGGGTGGGTGAATCCATTCCTGATTTTCATGAGCTTTAAAGGAACTATCTGAGGTGCTGAACGTCTTTAGGAATGGGATTCAGCACCTTGGAGATCTCCTCTAAAGGCAAGATTAAAACCTGGATCAACACTGAGGCCATTTTGACATTACACTGTTCTAGTGTGTGGGATCCTGGGGTTTGCAGTTGAGGGAGGGGCCTTTTGAAGTCTCAGCCAGAGAGCCCTTGGGCCTCAGTAAACTACAAACCCCAGAATTCCACAGGAGATTGAAAGTGGAATGATAGCACTATAACAGTGTAGGGCAGAAATGGCCTAAGAGCTACTCCTGGGTCAGAAACATTAGTTTTTCAGGACCCAGTTCCCAGAACCCTCCAGCAGGAACAGAGCAGCTCAGTCAATTGTGCTCAGACACCCTTCTGCTTTTTTTTGCTCCTCTGTGACATCACAACAGTTCAATCAGTACAAAAGGGTCACCACCACCACCACGAAATCACTTCAGTGAACTTCAATATGTTTCAAAAGAAAAGAAACATGAAAGGTATGATTGAGGCATTTTTACTTTTGTTTAATCGATTAGGGCAGACCCTCTGGTCCACCGACATCCGCATCTTAAGGATTTGGCACCATTTAGACTGCTCGGTTGTGCAATACTTCCTAAGCTGCCAAGAATTGCCTCTTGGCAGCCTTATACTAGTAAATGAAACCTTTGAGTCACTTTGTCCTTCTGAAGTCCTTCTTGGCGTTGCTTGTATCACTAAAGTAGGTTTCCACCTTTATTGACACTAATCTTGTGATGCTTATTATAATGCAAGTCTTTGTGTTTACTTTGCAAGCTGGGCTAAATGTTTAACAGTAGAACAGAGGTCACGGTCCCTTCTTTCCTAGAAATTCAGGATAACTACACTTTGTAGGTCAATTATTGAAGCACAGGCACACTTCAGTTGTTGTTGTCGTTATCTTTATTTGTACCCTGCTTTTTTTTCCTGGTAAGGGCTCAATTTTTAAATTTGTTTTAAAAAAACATAATTAATGAAGGCTCTGACAAAGATGCTCCTTTTTACAAAGTCTTCATCATTGCCTATCTAACTGGAAGTTTTTTAGCTGCATTGGCTTTGGGAGAATGGTAAAGGAGGATGGATAACCACATACAGTTTGCTGCAGCTGAAGCTAGGCTTTATATACTCCGTTTCCTACCCTAAAGGGGTGCATAGAAAAGCTGTAATGGCTCTCCCACAGAACTGACAAAGGAGTCTGGAATGGGCTGATTGCCTTAACTCCGGGTGACAAAACATTGATGGGGGTCATGACAATCTTTTAATGTCTTGTCAGGCAGGGAGTCTAGAGAGAATTTCCGTAGGACAGGATCACGAGATGGTCCCTGATTGCTTCATCTGGGTGGTTTTGCTTTCTATTGTATTTGGATGTTCATGGAGCCTGAGGTGTTGAAAGGATTATCACAAACCCATAAAGGTGTTGGGTTTTCCTGCCTAATCCTCTCTGAGTTTAGAGCCTGACCATGGCCATTTCCGCACTATACTGTTATACAGTTCTCCCTCCACGTTCACGGGTTTCACTTTCACGGACTTGATTATTCGCGAAATTGCCCGCTGCCCGCCCATTCACCCTCCTCACACTCCCTGGCCTTTTGGCCAGGCAAAGGGAGGAGGAAAGATCATCCCTTCCCTGCACTCCCTTCCCGCAGCCCTCATGGGTCCTCCGCTGGGCGGCAGGACCATTCAGGGCAGGACTGTGCAAGGTGTGCGATTGCTCATTATCTGCATGTCCCAGGACCTTTGCTCGTGCAGGCCTGCAGGATTATGCAGGGCCGGCATCGCAGCCTCCCTGCATGCCCTGGGTCCTCTCCTTGCGTGGGCTCTCCAGAGGAGGCCCACCGGTTCCCTGCGTGCCCTGGGCCACAGCGGGCAGGAGCCTGGAGGGAGGACACTGGCCTATTTGTGATTTTTTTGACATTCTTGGGGGTTTTCTGTCCCTATCCCTCGCAAATGTGAAGGGCCAACTGTAGTCCTATTATTCCACTTTCCACATCTTGTGCAATTCTGGGATTTGTCGTTTACTGAGTCCAAAGAGCTCTCTGGCTGAGAATTCTAAATCCCACTCCCTGAACTGCAAACCCCAGGATTCCGTAGGATGTTGAAAGTGGAATAATGGCACCATAACAGTGGAGTGAGGAAATGGCCCATGTCTAAGGTCCACCTGACTTGGCAACCTGCTTCTGGCCAGTGCACTTTCAAACATATTTTCCAGCCATAAATATGTTCAATTATGAAAGTAGCATATCCCACCAAAATGGGGGTGTAGGGGATGGTAACAGTTCAAATGTTTTTGCTGGCTTATCCAAGGCTTGCCTGACCTTTCATTTGTGCAGATAGATAGATAGATAAATTTTGAATAAAACATTTACTCAAACATGTTAAAATGCTCTTCTCTTTTGTGCCTGTCTCTATTCTTTCCATGTTATTTTCGCTTCTGGCACCAAAGTTTCTGTTAAAGAAATAATGCACAGGAACATGTCTACTTTATTGACTGAGGAATCCCTGTCGTGGCTTTTTGGTCCCAGCAGTCAAAGATCCTATCTACTTAGAATCATAGAGTTGGAAGTGGCCCCAGGGGCCATCGAGTCCAACCCCCTGCCATGCAGGAACACCCATCAAAGCACTCCCAACAGATGGCCATCCAGCCTCTGATTAAAAACCTCCAAAGAAGGAGACTCCACCACACTCTGAGGCAGCAGATTCCACTGCCGGACAGCCCTGACTGTCAGGAAGTTCTTCCTGAGGTTCAAGTGGAATCTCCTTTCCTGCAGCTTGAATCCATTGCTCCTTGCCCTAGTCATTTGTACTTGTCCTAGTACTTGTTATTGTTGTTGCATGCCTGCAAGTTGTTTCTGCTTTATGGCAACCCTAAGGTAAATCAAATCATGCAATCAGAGGGAATTTGCAATGGCCTTCCTCTCAGGCTGAGAGAGAGGGAATTGCCCAAGGTTACTCAGTGGATTTCCATGTCCAAGCAGAGATTTGAACCCTGGTCTCCCAGAGTCCTGGTTCAACACTGAAACCACTACATTATACTGGCTCATCGTGTCTAGACCTATCATGCAATCATGATACAAGAAGGAGCCACAATGGCAAGCATCCTTCCCACATCCTTCACACATCAGGGAAGAAGACTGAAAATGTCAGTTTGGAGGTTTAAATAAGCTGTTGTTCCTTGTTGTGTTTGAACCCAGTAAAGTATGGTTTATTCCACCCATGGTTAGCTATGAAGCACTGGGATCTGAAACTGTGACTTGAAGCAGCTCACAGCATAGATTAAAAGAAGTACAGATCAAAAAATATGATGTTATAAAAGTTTTTAAAGAATCAGATAATTTATCCTATTAAAATACCACTAATCTGAATCAGTGCATGGCTATTTCTGCACAACGATGCTCTTCAGTGTCATCACACTGCAATTCTGGGTCCGGAAAGGAGTGCTTCAGCAATGCTCCCCTCCGTACCCGCTTGCTCGCTGTAGAAGGAAGCATGATGGTTCTTCCTCTTCGTTCCACAGTACAGCCAAGCACCTGCCATTGCTGCTCTGGGGCAGGAAGTGTTGCAATTGCGCTTCCGCGACTCTCGCATGGTGGTAAGTACAGGAGCGCTGGAGGTGCAAAATGAATTTTTTCTGTTTTGCAAATACTGTATGAGTGCAACAGTTCACAATGGGATGGCAGCAGGAGGGCGACAACATCATGCAGAAGCATGACCTGCCAACTGCTGCCATCCTGTCACAGAAGTAGCACAGTGACATCGTGCAGAAATGGCCTAAAAGCATTAAGGATAACAGTGCAGGCATACCTCGCTAATATGGCAAGTGTGATAGATGACAGCTCTGAGGTCAATGAGCAACTGTTTGTGTCAAGAACAGTGCCAGTGATTGACCAAACCGGCTTGCAAACATCCCCATCAGCTGAAAGACAAGTGAAGGCAGAGTTGCCCCAGCCAGTTCCAGAGGGAGAAGGAACCAGCAGTGATTTAGAGGAATTACACTCACCTGCGCCTCTCAGCCTCCAGTCACGGAGGAGACTGAAACGAGCAGCTCAGAGGGAAGCTGCGTTGCCTAGATTAAGGAGACAATGACAAGTAACAACCTGTTTTCTGTGGTTATTGCAGTCTGCCAGCGTGGCTGGCTCTTTGCTTGTAGCAAATTACTACGCAAGCCTCTCAGCTCTTGTGCTCCAGCTCCCTTGACCCCTCTGGACGGACTTTCGGCTTCCCGGACCGTTTGGATTAGACCTTGACTTAGCTGAGCTCAGCGTTTCCATTAGTTGTTTGTGTTGAACGCTCACCGCTGCCTCCTCTTCCTTCTAGGGCGAGTCCCTTCGCCTCCCCTTCTTTGCTGGCAGAGAGGCACAGGCAGGGAGTTGGACTCTGACAGCGGGTAAGCAGTCTTGGGTCCCACTCTGAGAGAACAGTGACATATAAATGCAATAGGTTAAATAAATAAATGCTAAATAGTTTTTGGGCACCATTGTAAAGTGAATGTTATCACCTTAAAGCAAATCACACCCTTTTTTGTTTCGCTTGCCAGTGCATATAAAAGCCTAAAACCATATTTATGCAATCATATTGCAAGTGGTGAATAGCACTAGCCTGGAAAAAAAATAGGGAAAACTGAAAATAATGCAGTTTAAAAAATTGCTACAGTGAGCTGTATTAGCAAAGGGCTCTAAAGCAAAGCTCCTCAGAGCGAGGTACACCTGTACAGTACACACGTGCCATTAAAAGACCCTTTGATACAAGCAGTTATTCTCCAAATGCTTGTTTTAAATAAAGTCTTTACCTGCCAATGAAAGGAGAGCAAAGAGAAGAGCAGCCTGGCCTCCCTTTGGGAGAGAGTGCCACAGGTTGGGAGCAGCCACCAAGAAGGCCCTCTCAGGCATCCGTACCAGACAGGCCTTTGATAGTGGTGGGACTGAAAGAAAGTGTTTTGATCGTGATTGGGTGGCCAACAACTTTATCAGCAAAAGCAGAGACAATGCAATGTTACTGCCCTGGCTAGCCCGAGCCTTGGGAGATATAAAAACATATCTTTGATATCAATAATTCGGCTTCACATATCCCTTCCACGTGCTTGCGAGGCCCCCGGACAAGCACGCGCACAGGCTCGGCCGATAATCAACGTACTATTCCGAAACAATACAGGCAGGCCAGAAACAGCCGACTCGCCGCTTTAGGAGACCTCAAGGCAAGTACTTCCGTTAGGTATGCAAGCAACTTTCAAAAGATCCTCTGCCCCGCGCTGGCAGCTTGATGATCGGACTAGACAACGCTCAAGTACTCCGCATTTGCATACTGGCTATCCTATTGACAATTTGGCTGTAACTCAATCATTCAAATTCTGACCTTTCGGAGGCTTTGTCTCCAGCTCCAAATCTATTGTTCTCCCCAAGTCCGACCTAGCCTGCGGTCACAATTCTCCTTATAAAAACCCTTGATTCCGAGACCTTCCTCTGATCGCTCCCGAGTTCCAGACCGCCTTGCTGCCGCTTCGCTTGGCGAGCTTCCCCTCAGCTCCACGTGCTGAGATACATCGAACCCCAGCCTCGTTCTCCATCTTCTTCCGGGCTTCAGGACAGGTTTCGTATCACCCGAACCAACTATCCCTCTGAAAATCCTGCTATCTTACTCACACCTTTATTTCCTTAGTTATCTGCGTGCGTGTGTTGCTTACATTGTGTGCCTGTATTTAATAAAGATCATTCATTATTTTCCAACCGGTCTGCTTCTTGACTTGGCCTGACCCCGTAGACACTGGGTTACAAGATCCTGCTAAGTTACCCTGCCTCTCCTAGCGCTAAAGCGGTGCTCAGAGCTAATCTTCCCCGCCTATTGTTCAGCACATTTTGGTGTCCCTCCCGGGACCCCCAGTAAACAGGGTAACAGGGGGAAGACCAGGGCTGCACGGCCCGATCAGAGCCACCAAGAAGGAAGGTATCCCTGGAAAAGAAGCATTTAAGATGCGGAAGGGGAGTAGGGGTTGGAGAAACTTGCAAATAATCAAATCCGTGGAAGTGAAACCTGAAAATGTGGAGGGCTGATTGTATTTATCCCCATTCACTGTGTATAGGCAGTTTCCTAGTTTGGAGAGATACTGGAGCTGCTGACTTTATTGCTGAAAGTAAATTTATTGCAATTCTTTTGCGACACCGCTACTAAAAAAGGGAAGAAGGAGTAGAAGCCGAAACAAGGTCCTAAGCATAATTATTCAGAAGTTCCCCTACTGTGTGGCATGAGACTGTGTGCCTTTTAAGGTACCGATGGAAATTGGGGCAGGAGGGTGAAATATGTTCGTTTATTAAAAAAAAAAAACTTAAACACAGACTAAAGGCCTCCTCCAGGCTGACCAATAATTCTGGGAAATGTCAGAACATTCAGTTCTAGGATTTCATGCATTCTAAAGCCTTTTAACATGCCCTCCAGCATTGCAGGGAGGAATACTGGGACATATGTGGGCAAGCAACAAAAGAGTGTGGCTCAGATGGCAAAAGTGGTGAAGGAGGAAGCACTCACAGGCTAGGAGAGACTGGAGAAGTTGGCTTTTGACTGGGTTTATTAGAAAGGGCAAGATTCTGGCCAGTCCTCTCTCCCCTGCGGAGCCAGTGGGTACGACCTACTTTTCTACTCTGAACTCAGGCCATTTCCGCACCACACTCTTGTAGCACGATGATTCCACTTTCAACCTCCTATGGAATCCTGGGGTTTGCAGTTCCGGGAGGGGCCGGAACCATCGTGCTACAAGAGTGTTGTGCGGAAATATTCTCAGTTTGTGAGCTGAGGATGGAGGGGGTAAAATGGGAAGAGGAAAGCGAAACTGGGACTTTCCAAAAGTGGCTGAAAAAGTGGGACAACAAAACATTAATTGCAAATGTCCCTGCCATATTGGGACAGTTGGAAGGTACGTCCTAGGCCATTTCTGCACTACACTGTTATTCCACTTTCAACATCCTGTGGAATTCTGGGCTTTGTAGTTTATTGAAGCCCAAGAGCTCTCCGGCTGAGAATTCTAAAGGCCCCTCCCTAAACTGCAAACCCCAGGATTCCACGGGAAAGTGGAATAACAGCACCGTAACAGTGTAGTGCGGAAATGACCTTAAGGCTTACTCCCACTCCTGCATCCAGTGGTGCCTTAACTATGCTGGCCTTTTGGCCCTTGTTTGTCGCTGGTTGTAACAGCTTTTGGTGTTACCTCTCTCACCTGTGCATTACAGTAAGCCCCTGGCTTTCAATGCCCTGTTATCTGATAAGTTTTTTTTTTTTGTTGACACTTCAAAATTAAGCACAAGTTTCATCAATTCAATGAGGGTTTTTTCTCTTTCATCAGCTTTTCTTGCCTACGGAAGCTCACTTGGAACTGCTGGCACACGCATGTGCTGCTTGCAAAATGAGATGTAGGTGGCAAAGAAGGCACTAAGCCAGCTAAGAGACTTTGCAAGCAGTGTGCATGTGGTTGGTCCCTCCATAAGTCCTTCATTCTTCCTACAGTACAGTACATGGGTTCGGCTTTTCGACCAGTTCTATTTTCTGAAGCAATCCAGTCCCTAACCCGATAGGTAAATGGAGGAAGCCTGTATTCTTTTCTCCCATTTTGCATTGTGTTGTGGCATGGGTATGCTTCTTTCCATCCAAGCCATTACCTCTATGACCTCAGTATCTGTCGGGTAGCCCTCCATATTTCAGTTATGGGACATGTAGTAGGAGTTAATTAACTGCTTGCTTGTAACAAGGTATGGGAACCAGAGACCGTTAGGTAAACAAAGCTAGGAATGTAGTGATAAGCGCTGCCAAGCTGAAGCCAGCACTCCAAGGTCTCTTGCAGGCGGAATGGGAAACTATTTGCTTCTAATGTTTGGATTTTGCTAACTGCCTTCAGTGCGCTCCCTGAAGTCCTGTACTATGCTGGGTTACAAGATTCCGCTACATTGCCCTGCCTCTCGTTCTGCCAACCAGCGCTCTTGACTAATTTCCCCAATTCGTGTAATTGCAAGGTTATTTAGGTGTTCCTCCCGGGACCCCCAGAATACAGGGTAACAGCAACACCAGCTGCTGCCACCGAATCAGGCCCATCAGAGGGGTTAGTTATTTTCTATACTGTCTGCTAGGATTGCTAAGCATATTTAGTAAGACATGACACATGGCTAATGAACGTCATTCATTTTTTTGAAGGGTTAATATTTATTTTTTTCCATATATAGAAACCAAAATAAGTACAAAATAATTTTTTGATAACTACATTGGGGGGGGGGGGTCTACAGATCTGAAGCTGACCTAAAAAGAATCTCAACAAGGTATAACATTTTTTTGATCATTTTGACATGTGTTACGTTAAAAGGCACTTATTCAGAATTGCATAAGTTGGAAGGATGATCAGTAAGGAGAAGGGTCTCTGTTGGAAAACACACTAAAAGGATAGCGGATGAGATCAAAATCAGTGTCTTCTGTTATCAGTCTTTTCACGCTGCAGATCAGCTTTTCCTGTAGAACCACTTTCCGTACTTTTATCTAGTTAGCCACAGACACTGCCTTCATCTCAGCAGGTTACAAGTTCTGCAGGTTAGGCTTTTCCAGATTCTGCTTTGGCGCTAATAAGGTGATGTGCCTGCAGAACAAGAGCAGGATTTTTTAAAAAATAAGTAATGTGTTCTCATTTATTATTAATATTTTTTAAGTGACTTGTTATTTTAAAGGTTTTGCATCTCTAGAATGTTTTATATTATCCTTTGCAAAAATATATTTAACACAGAAATGTGCCTCCCCCCCAAAGTGTTCACTGAAAAACAATGCCTTAGATGTAATGAGACCAGTGAAGTAACAACATTTTCAGTCATGGTTAATGGAATGCTGTTTTACATTCAGTTCTGTTGGGGGAGAAGGTCCAACATCTTCAGGACTGTGTATCCACTCTGCAGCATATTAGGGCACCAGAGTTCAGGAGGGGTATTGACAAGCTGGAACATGTCCAAAGGGAGGCAACCAAAATGATAGAAGGCCTGGAAACCGTGAAGCCCTATGAGGAGTGGCTTAGGAGCCTGGAGAAGCCTGGAGAAGAGAAGGTTGAGAGGTGACACGATAGCTACGTTTAAATATGTGAAAGGATGTCATATGGAAGAGGGAGCAAGCCTGTCTTCCACTGTTGCAGAGACTGAGATGCAGAACATGGCTACAAACTTCAGGAAAAAAGGTTCCCTCTAAACATTAGGAAGAACTTCCTGACAGCAAGAGCAGTTCAACAGTGGGATGCGCTGCCTCAGAATGTGATAGACTCTCCTTCTTTGGAAGTTTTAAACAGAGGCTGGATGGCCGTCTGTTGGGAGTGCTCTTTAAGACTACATATGCTCACTGTAAGACTATGTAAGTGCTCCCCAGCTAGCAGCTGTGTCAGGCAAACTACAGCCATTTCCGCGCGAGACTGTTACAGCACGACGATTCCACTTTCAACGTCCCATGGAATCCTGGGGTTTGCAGTTTCGGGAGGGGCCAGGTGGAGGGAGGGGACTGGAAACATTATCCTTATTACTTCCCAACCGGCAGCTGAACAAACCTCCTTAGTGTGATGTGGCTGCTGACTGCTAAAGTGGGTTGTGGTGGTGGTGGTGGGCAGGTCAGGAGAAGTTACTGAGGCCCTTGTCTCACCACTCACCATGCTGCGATGTTGTGTTGTCCTGGCAGGATCCCCGCAGCGCCATTGCTGGGATGGGATCGGGACCTGAGCACTCCCCACTGCACCCGGTTGGTGGCCAGCAGATAGGTAGTTTTAGGGACACTTTCTTCCTTCCACAGTACGGTGTCAATGGTGGGTCCCTTTTCCTGCCTCTTCTTGCGCCGTACCGTGAAAGCAAACACTAACGAGCACTTTCGTCCTTCCTGCATGCCCACAGCCAGTGGGATTGTGCTGGGAAAGGGGGCCATTGCTGGATTTTTTCCAGTAATGATACACGGCACGTTTGCAATGTGTGGGGACACAATAGCATCTGGTCATCAATGACTTCATGTGAAAGCACACATCCCAGACCGGGAGCAATGCATTGCCATGCCAGGATGGCAAAATTGTGCAGTAAGGGCCTTAGTTATGCATATTTAACTAACTAGCCAACCATCATTACCTGCAAGGTGTTTGATGTGTTTGACCTTTGCGAATTTGATTATTTGAGAGGCGTGCGTGTGCCTCCCCCCTCCCAGTCTCATCCTCTCATTCTCTTGCCTTTTCCCCAGGCACATGTACCTTCCTTCTCTGCACCAGGGCAAAAGGCAAGTGAAGGGGAGGAGGAGTCCCAGGCATGGAGAAGGAAGGCTTTGTGTACCTTCCCCCCATTCTCCCCTTCCCACTCACTTGCCATTTGCCCGGGTGCACAGAACGAAGGCATACACACCCTGGCAAAAGGCAAGGGAATGGGAGGGAGGTGTTCTGGAAAGGAATGAGAGGTGGAGGCAAAGGACACACACGTGTTCCCTTACTTGCTCACTTGGGTAGGGGGGACTTACTTGCAGCTTTTTGACTTTTGCAAGGGTTCTGTGCCCTGAACCCTTGTAAAAGTGAAGAGGCCTCTGTATTTCCAAGCCCTGTACACGTTTCATCCACATTCATAGAAACACACTGTTTAGATTACAGGAAGTGATCAATCTCCTTTATTCTGTGCAGAATAATCCTACATTTGAAGAAGATCCTTGACAAACTGGAGTATGTCCAGTGGAGGCCAATCGGCATACCAAGGGAGCCGGAAACCAATCCCGGGACAAATTGGATGTGTCCAAAGAGCTAACAATCCATAGCCTGGAGAGGAGAAGATAAAGAGGAGAGATGACAGCTGTCTCCAAATATCTGAAGGGTTGTCAGGCATGCAGAAAGTAGAGCAGGCTTGTTTTCTGTTACTCTACAGCAGGGGTGAGCGACCTCACAGGAAGCGGGGGCTATTCTTATTCCCTGCGCCCACCTGGCAGGCTGACCAACACACCTGAAATGACACAACATCACTTCTGGCCACAATTTTGGCCAATTGTCTCATTTACAGGGTGTGTAGGGGAAGTTTGGAGGGACTTTAGATCTGCAGGGAACTGCTGGAGAGGCCCTTCTGTTTCTCCCACTGCTCTCTTAGGTACATCTGGTGGGAAGACGGGAAAGGACCTTCTCAGTAGCTGCCCCTTTCCCAGAGCAGCTGGACTGGCAATCTCTATTTTCTTTTCACAGACAAATAAAGATTTTTGTATTCGACAGGCATTTGACGAGTGACTATATATCTTCCTCAATGTGCCGGATATTGCAAATTGTTGTGCTGGTATGTGGGTGTACGTGCTTTAGTAATATATGTTTTAAACTGGTTTTAATTTTTTTTAATTGCTTAATCTTGTTTTAACTTTTGTATCCAGTGGAAAATCATTGATGGGGAAGTAACGCAATACAAGAACAACTGTTGACTGTAGCAAGTTTATTATTATTATTATTATTATTATTATTATTATTATTATTATTATTATTAAAAGGTGCAACAGATGCCTTTCAAAAGCAATGTAAATTAGTGGCTGACGTTTCTTTACTTGTATGATAATTAATGTTTTCTGCTCACCCTTTACAGTTACTTTTAAAGGGCATTTGCAAACATTTCACAGGCATTTTGACATAAATCCTCTTAACAAGGCTAAGGATTGTTTTTTCTTTCAAAGCAATGAAGAAGTTGTGAATGGTAAGTTATTTATTCACAGTGACCTAAACTGAATTGTTAGTTCCAGCTAGGGTTGACCTACTGAATCAGTGAGAATTTGGTAAGATTAGATGGGTTTACTACAGGAAGGAGTAACAATTGGATTTAAGTCAGGGGTGGGAATTGTGTGGCCCTGCAGTTGTTGTTGGATCAAACTCTGACCATTCTCCACATGCTGTCTGGGGCTGCTGAGGCTCACAGGACTGGCCAAGCCTCACCCATGATTTAAGCCACTGAACAGGAAAAAACAGCAAATTTATTTTAAACTATAACCAGGATGGGGAATACATGACTTTTTAAAAGGCACACGTGAAGCTCTGTTGTGAACCTTTCACTAGATTCACCAGGGATGAAAATGGGGCAATTGTCTCCATGCGAAACCAAGGCCATTTCCACACCGGGCTTCTGTAATGGTGCAGAGCGACCTCTCACAGAGGTCTTCTACACCGTAGAGTGGACTGGCGCGGACTACTTTTTGTAGTTCCACACCAGAATCCACTCAGGAGCGGCCGGAACTAGCCGCACTGCGTGTTTTTTAAAAACCTCTTTTTCGAGGTTTTTAAAAAGCACGGAGCGCGCAGCCCCGCACTGCTCCGTCGCCCGGCTCCGAAGCGGATTTGCAGGCACGCGCAAGTGCGTGCCTGCAGATCTGCCGGGGGCGGGCTTCCGGCTGGCGAGCTTCTCCGGTTGGTGGAGAGCCTCCACCAACCAGAAGCCGCCATTTGGGACGCCGGAGGACTGCGGAGCGGCGAGCTCGCGCTGCTCCGCGTGGCGACGGACTTACCCGGCTGCCAGTAAGCTCCGTTTTTGGGCGTTTTCGCCCGTTTCCCCCCCACACATGTGGAAAGGGCTAAAGTTTCTGCCATTATAGCATGTGTTCTAAAGGATGCTGGATAAACAGAGCTATGGAACATTCACCTGGGAAAAGCCAGTCTTTAGGAAGATGGAAATTTTTTTATCTTGCGTTAAATTACTAGCTCCTCTGTAGAATGGCGGCCTTTCTGCATTACACTGTTATAGTGGTATTATTCCACTTAACAACATCCTGTGGAATTCTGGAGTTTGTAGTTTACTGAAGTCAAAGAGCTCTCTGGCTGAGAATTGTAAAGGCCCCTCCCTACACCGCAAACCCCAGGATTCCATAGGAAGTTGAAACTGGAATAATAGCACTACAACAGTGTAGTGTGGAAAGGCCTGGAGTTTCATTTCCCTTCTTCTGCACACACCCTCCAACTGTCCCTATTTGGCAGGGACAGTTAATGTTCAATCATCGCACTTTTTCAGCTGCTTTTAAAATGTCTCAGTTTCTCTCTCCTCCTTGTACCTTCCCTCTTTGTCCTCAATGGGATCTTAATATTTTAATGTTTAATATTCTCACTTTATAAATAGTTCAATTGTTTTTGAAATCTTATTTTTATACTTTTATTAATGCTCTTGTATAGGGTTTTTTTTCCATTTTTTAAAATATGTTGTTAGCTGCCTTGAGTCCCATTATTGGGAGAAAGGGGGGTTTAAATGAAACAACTACGGCCATTTCCGCACGACACTCTTATAGCGCGATGATTCCACTTTCAACCTCCTATGGAATCCTGGGGTTTGCAGTTCCAGGAGGGGCTGGCCTTTGAGGCCGCTCCCTAAACTGCAAACCCCAGGATTCCATAGGATGTTGAAAGTGGAATAATAGCGCTATAACAAGCGAGTGCAGAAATGGCCGTAGTCCCTTTCCCTTTCAAATCCACTAAGAACGCTTGTTGAAGTAAGAGAAAATATTGTATACAGGAAGGGTAGGGAAACCATGGCCTTCTAGGAGTCTGTTGACTCAAGGCATTTTTACAGTAATAGGTATGTGGTTAAATAGAGCATCCAGTACTGGTTTTCTTTTTTTTGGACACTCAGTTGAGACAAATGGACACACACAATTTAATCAGTCAACCACAGGATTCCCACTGTTGTTTCAATGACTTCCTGAAGTTACTGCAACCCAAACATTAAAAAAAAAAAAGTCCCAAATGTATATCTTCTGTGTTCCAGGTCATTTATGTTTTTAACCTCTTTTTCTAAGCTTTGATAAGAGTGCGGAGTATGTGTGTTCTTTTTAATTCAGCTATTTTCTGACGGTAGTGAGGGTTGAGAAGGACTGAAAACGTAGCGTATTGGGGGTGACTGCAGGTGACACACTGTGTTTTCAGTCCTTACCAACCAATTACTTACTATACCATTTACTATACAATACAGTAATCCCTCCACATTCACTAGGGTTAGGGGCACAGGACCTCCATGAAAGTGGAAAAACTGTGAATAACTCCTAAGCCCTCCCAAACCATATTTAACACACATAAAAGTATGATCCCCATATTCAACTCACCGTGGATTCCTTTGAGGCATCGGGCTTCCTTCACAGGGCAGAAGTGGGGGGCTGGTGGGGCTTCCGGCCACCTCCACTGCTGCCCCGCACCATTTTTAAGAGGGACTCACTAACCTTGTTCGCAGTTTCTCCGTCTCACGAGGCTTGCAGTCCCTCTTAAAAATGGCATGGGGGGCAGCGGAGGTGACAGCAAATAATCCACAAATAATCAAATCTGCAAAAGTGAAACCCGCAAATATCCATAATTGTACCTTACCATAATTTCTCTAGTAAACAGGACAACATTTTAAATAAAAGTCCATAATAGGAGACCAAAGTAGCTTAGGGAGTTCTGCTCTCCAAAAGAAGAGAACAACCAGAGAGTTTGTGAGCCCAGACATAAAGGTGCTGTTGGTTGTGGAAGGCAATTGCCTCACTTTGCTTAATGCAAGATGGACAATGTGTGTGGTCCTCCAAATGATTTTTGACTGCAGTTCCCATGATCCCCCACGATTGGCTATGCTAGCTAAGGTTGTTGGAAGTTACAGACCAATAATGTCTGGAGGAACACACAACTCCTGGAGGGCCCTAACAGTAGGGCTGGTCCTGCGTAATTATTTTCTTAATAAATGTTTAGTATTCTGTTGCTCTAACAGAAACAAGCATTTATAATGGTGTTATTAATACCACAGTAACAGATGTTTATCTTGAATGGTTAGCTTCTGAGGACTGTATCAGTGTTACACAGGCTGCAATGTTTACATGCAAAAGATTAGAGACCTAGAAACCATAGCTGTACAAATTCCCTTTCCTTCTCTACATGGCACTGGGCAGGCCAGAAGGTAAATATGTATCTGCTGGTGTAGATCTTGGCACATTCAGCAGGAAACAATCCATGGCTTTTGACTCCTAACTGTTATATTACAGCAGTTACAAAAAGCATCCTCCACCCGCCATCCTAAGTTAGGTTTCAGAAGTGTGCATGTATGTGTGGAGAGGGGAGCATGAAAGAACTGGTAAGTTTTGCTCTAGTACAGATCCTGGGCTGAGTATGCAACAAGAGGTACCCTTGATCCTTTATGTGTGGTAGGGAAGTGTGATAAGTCCAGGGAGCAGTTCTTCTGCTCTGGGACTCTCCTAAGGGCTACAGAGAGTGCCAGAGTCGCCATTAAATGAAGAAAAACACAGAAGTCACCGGAAGTCCACTTTTGGCTTTGAAAAAAAAGGAGGGTATTTTTCGATGTTAACAGAGCAGGAGCGTGACTTAACTGAAAGGCAAATTGCTGTTCCTAGAAGCTTCCCAGAGAGGCAGATTGCCCTTTTCATAGACTAATAGAGTTGGAAAAGATCACAAGGGCTATCCAGTCCAACCCCCTGCCATTCAAGAATCCACCACCAAAGCATTCCCAACAGACGGCCATCCTATTTCTGTTTAAAAATCCTTCAAAGAAGGAGATTCCACCACACTCTGAGGCAGTGGATTCCACTGTTGAACTGCTCTTACCATCAGGAAGTTCTTCCTAATATTTAGGTAAAATTTCTTTTCTTGTAGTTTGAAGCCATCGTTCTGTGTCCTAGTCTTTGAGCTGCAGAAAACAGGCTTGCTCCATCATCCATATGACATCCCTTTATCCCACTGGTAAATCCTATCCCAGGGTCTACACTTTTGATATTAATATATGATTCAATGTCCCTGAGAGGTCACCCGGATGGGCACGTAGGCAGCAATGGTCAAAGATCGAAAACCAGGTCAAACCAGTACAATCCCCAGTCACGCAGCCCCAGGAGACCTCAAGATGTGTAAACCCACAATAAACAAAGGGTCCACAGCCCCAGGAAGCCGACTTGAGGGGATTAGCGTGTCTGCCTCAAGTTGAGCAAATATTCCATCAGGCGAGGACCATTTACATGAAGTCACACCACAAACTAACACAGCCAAAGATCCTGGGACTTTGACAACACCTTGCAATCCCATCACACAAAGGAAATTACCATGGTGGAGCTTCGTTATCACTCCAAGACCCATTGTTCTCCCTGGGAAAGGATTAGTCCTCCAGGTACTTTTTCCCCTACAAATAGTCCCAGTTTTTGAGTGGTTCTTTGGATTACTCCCAGTCATCCCAGCAGACCATTTCTCCATCCACTGAGTTATCCCCTTAGCCCTCTCCGTGCTGAGCCCCACTTCTCTGCTGTTTTTCCCGGACCCAGGACTTCAGGACAAAGGTGCAGTATCACCCCAGCTACAATCCCTTCAATATTCCCTTATCCAATTTCCTCTGTTTTGCTTCTTAATAGGTCTTGAGTGAGTGTGTGAGTGATTGCGTGGCTGCTTGAGACTTCAATAAAATCATTTATTGGACATTTTTGTTTGGTTTTTGGCTTGGCCTGACCCCGTAAAAACTGGGTAAAAAGACCCCACTAGGTTACCCTGCCTCTCGCATTGCTATTGCTTGTGCTCTGGCTAGTTTCCATTCCCCATCACGTGGAGCACATTGAGGTGCCCCCCCAAGGGACCCCAGAAATCAGGGTAACACCTTCAAATATTGAAACACAGATGTCATGTCACCTCTTAACCTTATCTTGTCCAGGCTGAACATACTGAGCTCTCAAAGCCACTCCTCATTTCAAGGCCTTCTACCATTTTGGTCGCCCTCCTCTGGACACCTTCCAGCTTGTCAACATCCCTCTTGAATTGTGCTGGTGACAAGCTGGCCAGACGAAGGGCATGCAGGGAGTCTGGAGAGGTTAGGTCCCAGGAAACCCTCTGGAGGAGAGGGGTCACATGTGATCCCCAAGGCTATGGTTTTTCCATTCCTGCTTTATTCTGTTTAGTTCCTCTTCAACTTCATCTCCCAGGGGTTAGTGAATCATGGGGTTCTAGAAAAACATAAAGTAGATCCCACACATCTAAAGTTTTCCCAGCCCCAGTCACCTGCACCTGAAAAGACCACTGTCCGTCTGTAGTGACAGGCTTTAAAACTTTGGCCATTTCCACAGTAGACTGTTATAGGGCTATTATTGCATTTCAACATCCTACGGAATCCTGGGGTTTGCGGTTCCCTCCCTAAACTGCAAACCCCAGAATTCCATAGGATATTGAAAGTGGAATAATAGCACTATAACAGTCTACTGCGGAAATAGCCTTTAGCTCTTTGAAATTACACACATATCCCTTGTCTGAAATCTGCCTTTAATTCAGCTGCCATGGGAGAGCCAAAGCTATTTTTAAGCTACATGCATTTCTGCTGTTTAAAAATGACAGCTTCTCAATTCCACCCTCCCGCTGGATCAGTCTTCCGCAACCTGGTACCAATGGTTGGCCGAACTTGGGAAACGTACTTTTTTGGAGCTGCAGTCTGAAAAAGTAGCAGCTCCAAGCTCTCTGTTCTGGTCTACAGACTCCATCATCCACAGCCAGTATGCCCAGTTTGTTCTTAATAGCCATCAAGCTGGCTTCAGCTTATGGCAATCCTATAGACAAGAGATTTCCAAGAGTCTCGGTCATCTACTGACTATGGATTATGGGAGTTGTAATTCAACACATCTAAGCTGGGACAACAGTTTGAGAAAAGCTGCCCTCTAACACTCAGTAATGAGTCATCTATGCTATGCCGGGGGCCATTCTCTCTTTCTTTGCCAGGATTCCATATTTATTTATTGTTAATGTCTATCTTCAGATGCTTGTAAGCCCCAGCCTTTCAGGTTTATATCAAAAGGTAGCTTATGAATATTTTAATGCAGACAATAATAACTCTGTATTTCTAAACTGAACACTCTGCTTCCTGCTCATCCTGCCCCCTCCATCTCAAAAGGTTCCCATTGCAGCTTACAATAAAAGGATGATAGCCATACAGTTGATAATAAAGTGAAGCAACGGCACAGATGAGGAAAAACAATCTGTTCCCGTAACAGGCCATAAAAACCTGCTCTTAAAGGAAGTTCATGATCAGGCTCCCCAGTGCAGGAAGAAAGACAATTGCCATCTGAGCTTCTCTTGTTCCAAAGAGCAGTTGCCATGGCAGTGAGGGCTAGAGGCTTATTGCCATCCCCAGCACCCGGAATGTCAGAATGATCCTGTAAGGGGACATCTCCTGGAAAGTGAGATGGGGCAGCCCCAAAAGCCAATGCAATTTAGGCTGTATCATAGAATCATAGAAATGTAGAGTTGGAAGAGACCCCACGGGCCATCCAGTCCAACCCCCTGCCACGCAGGAACACCCTCAAAGCACTCCCGACAGATGGCCATCCAGCCTCTGCTTAAAAACCTCCAAGGAAGGAGACTCCACTGCACTCCAAGGCAGCCCATTCCACTGCCGGACAGCCCTGACCGTCAGGAAGTTCTTCCTGAGGTTCAAGTGGAATCTCCTTTCCTGCAGCTTGAATCCATTGCTCCTCGTCCTGGTCTCTGGAGCGGCAGAAAACAAGCCCTCTCCCTTCTCTGCATGGCATCCCTTCAAATATTTAAACATGGCTATCATGTCCCCTCTTAACTTTCTCTTTTGCAGACTAAGAAGCAGAAACATGGCATCTAGATCAAGGCAAGTAATAGTACCACTCTGTTCTGCTTTGGTCAAACCTCACAGGGAATACTGTGTCCCTTTGTGGGCACCACAATTCAGAAAGGATATTGACCAGTTGGCTTGTGTTCGTGTGTCTGTATGTTCTACCTCATTAATGTTTGTCATCTTGACCACACTCTGATATTGCTCGGCCACATACGTCTCAGTTTCTGTCTGTGAAATGTTGGAGGGTATGATCCAGTTACTTCCGACCTTTAGACACAGTCCAGTATACAGCTCTTCCCCATTTTAGTCATTTCACCAGCACATCTTCATCATTTGAACCACTCTGCTTGGGGAGCGTTTTACCAGAGTACTGAGGGCAGGAATGGCAAAACCAAAATCCATGGACTGCATACAGCCCCAAAGTCATTTTTGAAGCCTGTAGTACCTCCCATTTAATACATTTATTTTGCCCAAAAATACTCCCCACCCCACGATCCTCAAATCCCAGCAATTTCCCGCCCCAACATAAGGTGTTCCACTAGTGTATCTGTCATTAGAGCTGTCTGCAGCATTCTGCTGGCACAGCCAGATTTCTATTGAGTCCTAGGGCTCTTTCACATCAAACAACAATAGCACATGGACAATTTCAACAGGAAAGAAGAAACTTGGAAAGTAAATAAGATCTGGCTACCAGTACGGAAGAACACTAAAATCAAGACTCGAAAACATGCCAGTGAACACCACCCAGACTCTGGAGGTCCCTCTACAGGGAACAATACAATGGGTTGTTAATGTACTTAACGCACTGTTATGCATATCCCCTGACTAACAAACACCCTGGGGGATATCCCATTTAACAATAGGCCATATCACAGGCCAACTGTAACACATGCAAATTGCTCCTTCTCACCTGGGGACTACACAAGTATGTCTACTCTGTCTCACTTTGATGCCACCAGATCCTCTGAAGATGCCAGCCACAGATGCAGGCGAAACATAAGGAGAAAATACTAATAGAACATGGCTTCAAAGCCTGGAAAACCCACAACAACCTATGGATTCCAGCTGTGAAAGCCTTCGACTTTACAATAGCACTATGATTGCATAC
The DNA here is from genome assembly GCA_030412105.1 of Cyclura pinguis. Taxonomy (NCBI): domain Eukaryota; kingdom Metazoa; phylum Chordata; class Lepidosauria; order Squamata; family Iguanidae; genus Cyclura; species Cyclura pinguis. Next base: position 8,511,893 of record CM059601.1, read on the forward strand.
CATCCAGCAGTCCAGATTTGATAGACACAGTCCCAACTGATCCTCAGCTGTCCCACCTTTTTTTTTTCCTGCTTCAAAATGTTCTAGTATCTCTCTTCTCCTCCTCCAACATTCCCCCTTTGCCCTCAGCTTGCTTCAATTGCTGAAAACTGAGTTCATAGTGCAAAAGTAGTTTGTACACAGCTTGGGGAGAGGAAAGGAAAGGAGGTGAAGCATTTGCTTACAGATGCTCTTGGCTTGTGTTTTCTTCATCCTTAATAAGTTTCACCAGTTTGAGCACTTTCTGATGTTGCTTAGCCACACACGTCCTGGTTTTCATCTGTGAAACATTGGCAGGTATGTGATTCCACTTGAACTGCCATTGCTGCATCCTCTTGAATCCTGGGGGAAGGCCCTAGACTTCTCTGGTTGAGAACTCTAAATGCCTTTCCCTAAATTCAGTGGTTTTGCTGTTTGGGAAGGGTTGAAAATGAGGCCCTTGTGCCCCAAATAAGAATTGTATTCCCCAGTTAAGTTTTCCTTCTATCCTCAAAGGGCTAGCACTACAGCAAGCGAGATGCTGAAAACCTTTGGCACCTAGAACTGCTCTATTTGCAGAGTTGGCATTCCTTTGGTAACTTTGCAGGCCCCCTTTTCTTTGGATGCCTAAACTATCATTCTAAATGTTCAACTGAAATTTTAGGTTAATATAATGCTAGAAATTCGGAGACTGAGGGAAAATTTGATGGTGAGGGGCAAAATTCTTATTTTGGGAAAGGAATGCTGTCATTTTGCCCCCACCGCAGTTATAGCCCTACCTAAACTGCAAATCCCAGGATTCCATATCATGGAAACATGGCAGTTAAGGTGCCATCATAGTGCTCTAAGTGAAATGTAAAAGGGTCCCTTCAGTCCTTCAGTTGGCATATATTACATAAAGAATAGCACATTCAGCCCTCCACGTTTGCAGATTTGACTTTCACAGATTTGGTTATTTGCGTGTTCCTCCTACGGCTGACTCCGCCTCAGGTGTTTCTTTTCTGGGGGAACCTTCCCTCTTGAAGATTCTACTCAGGCTGTGTAGCTCTTTAAAAACCAGGCTCTGGTCCTCCTCCTCCTCTTCCTCCTCCACCAGCCACTGCCCAGCCGGCTAAGGATGGCTCATAGTTCAATTTCTTAGCACCGCAAACCTTCCCCTAATGCCCCCACACACACCCAAAGAAAGAGATGGGTGAGAGAAAGGATTATAGGGCCACCATGCCAACTCACATGCTTTCCCTCTCCTATCCCTGAACTGGTTTTGACCATGGATGTCCATTCTCCCCACCATGCCTCAGACCCCTTCCCACAGACACACACATTTTGGATATTTGTGGTTTTTCTACTTTTGCAGGGGTCCCATGACCTTAACCCTAGCCAATGTGGAGGGCTGACTGTACTTGTAACAGCCTTTCAGAATTGACAGCTCCACAATGTGGTTCCATTTTGCACATGATGAATTCCCGTGGCGGGTGGATGAGTGGGTGCGTGAGTGTTCTGGCTGCTCAAGATATCTGATGGCCCATTAATGATTACAAGTAAAGAAAGATTTTTTTAACAAAGCAGACATCTTTCCTACTATGCCAGCGCACAGTAGATTTCACTGGAGCTTGGCATCTGGAACGGCAGCTAGAAGAAATGACCGTGCTTGAAAAATGAAGCAATCTCTATCTGTTTTGTTTCCATATCAGCATCAGCACCTGTTTTATATAAATCATGTTGTGCATTAAGGATGCCTGCCAGGACATGTAAGATCCTTTTAAGTGCCAGAGTTAAGTGAATGTTTTGTGTCTGTGCCAGGAACCTGGCAGAAGTTCTAGGTTGCCCTTCACAGAGCATACAGCTTTTCAGGTTTATTTCCAAAACATTATCAGGAGCAGAGGAGGAAAGATGTTGGGTTGCCGGGATCTCCAGGCAATTCAAGCGTGGTGTGGATAATACTGTTTCAGAGAAGGGTGGGACAAAGTCATAGGAAAGTCTCCCCTTCATTTCTGAGGCAGCCTGCATTATAAAGGTGAAGGAGTCAAAAAACTGGCACTCTAACCTTTATCACAGATAAGTAATTTGCTGGTCTCAGCCTGGATGCAGAGCTTCTTTGGACTATGACTCCCAGCATCCCCTAAACAGCATGAGATTCAGGGAGTTGTAATAAGTTTTGCAAGCTCTGAATGGTGCTCTTGCTCTGCCAATCCATCCTGGACCTCAGAACTGGAGCCCTTGAACAATAAAGCTACAAAGGAAGATTGGAAAGAGAGACAGCAGAATTGGAATATACCCATAAACTCCAGGCCATCAGCAGTCATTTTAACAGAGACAATCACTTTTTTGAATGCTACCCATATTATAAAGCTAGTTAAAAACACCAGCCTCATGAGGGTTCTCTTTGTCCACTTTACCACATCTTCCTTCTGGTTCCTAGCCAGCCTCATACTGCATTCCTCAAGAACTCTCTTTGCCACTCATACGGTTATCTACTCATCTTGGCTTTAGGTAATATCTTTCCTCTCACCTTTATCCCTCAGCACCCATGGTTAAAACTGAATTTGTCACCTCACCATTATACCCACAAGTTTTTCTCTTTCTAGTCACACCTGCTCATTCATGGGTACACAGTTGGCTTTCCACATTCACTAGTGTTAAGAGTGTAGGACCCTTGAAAGAGTGGGAAAATTGTAGATATCAAAATGTGTGTGTGTGTGTTTGTCTCTGGGAAGGGGGCTGCGGTGTGGTGGTCTAAACCAGGGCAGGGAAGGGGAGGTGGTATGATGGACCTATACTTCCCTCTCACCCACCTCTTTCCTTGGCTGTGGGGGAGGCACTGGCATCAGATTTTTCCCTTATGGCTGGAACATCAGGAGTCAAAGCTTGTGAAATTGCTGGGTAGGCTCAGCTGAAGCTGCGGTACGGCAAATCACTAAGTACCTTTTATGAACTTTAATGACTTTTTTTTTACAGGAAGATGCTGTAGCCTCCAGCTCCCTGTTGCCATGGGTGAATTACGCTTTCCATTCACTCCCTCCCATTCATCCATATTCTACATGAGCCTGGTTGCTGATGGTGCTCGTTCCTAGGAGACAAGAACGTGGGCACTGGGCAGTTGGTGTTCAAGGAAGAAACCAGAGAAGTTGCTCTATTCCAGATTTGCATTATATTCTATTTTTAAAAATGAAACAGAGAAGATGGCAGAGAATATCCGAAGCTGCATGGAACACCAGTATCCAAATATTCATTTGCAAGGCAGAAGCTTTGCATGCCCAAATAAAAAATGTATGCCCCATAAGGAAGGCTTTGATGCCATCTCTTAAACCTCTGCATCTGTGATGGTACACTGTAGGCCCTCCTACGCATCATATCCTCCAACACTTCACAGATGAAAACTGGAACTCTTGGGGCCAAGCAACGTCAGGATGTGGTCAAGATGACAAAAGTTATTAATGAGGAAGAACAGAAAGGCTAGGAGAGGCTGCAGAAGTTTGTTTTTGCCTGTCTTCCAGGAAGGGTGAGATTTCACTCCTGCCTCTACTCTGCCTTCTGCTGAGTTAATGGAGTGCAAACTACTTTTGCACTTTGAACTTAGACCATTTCTGCACTTGCCTGTTATCGTGCTATTATTCCACTTTCAACATCCTAGGGAATGTTGTCCTAGGCTCCTCCCTAAACTGCAAACCCCCAGATTCCCTAGGATGTTGAAAGTGGAATAATAGCACTATAACAGGCTAGTGTGGAAAAGGCCTTAGTTTGCAGGAACTGAAAGTAGGAGCAGGAAAGAGACACTGTTAGGCATTCCCAGACCACCTTTTTCTTTCACATCATACAGTGTCTTAAGTCTTATTCTGGGTATTCCTGCCTGCCATAGAAAACTGGAGATTTTTTTCTCTGCCATTGCACAAAGGGTGTTTCATTTGTTATAATATGGGCCATGTGAAAATAATATAAAAGTCTTGGCAACACATTTGTTTTTATTGCTGCAGTTCTCCCCTAAAGGAATAGATTTATTTTTCCCCATTTTTCTAAGCCTTTCTTAATTTCTTTCCAGACTTTTTCTTAGTTATGTGTTAGAAATGCAATAACGCTTTGCACTGGAGAATCAAGACTGTCTCAGAATGAGCAGTAGTAGTAGGGCTAGTCAGTTTGAATTACCTACAGTATCCTTCCTTCTGACTCTACCTACCCTCACCCCTCTGTGGTGTAAACTGGTGCTCTTAGGGATGTTTTTCCACCTCTTCTCTTTCTGTGTCTCTCTTCCCAGATCTTCCTGAGAATGCAGCTAGATTAGCATAGCACTCTAAATAACTCACAGAATCATAGACCATTTCCGCACTAGACTATGATAGCGCTATGATTCCACTTGCAACATCCTATGGAATCCTGGGGTTTGCAGTTTCGGGAGGGGCCTAGGACAACATTCCCTAGGATGTTGAAAGTGGAATAATAGCACGATAACAGGCAAGTGCAGAAATGGTCTAAGTTCAAAGTGCAAAAGTAGTTTGCACTCCATTAACTCAGCAGAAGGCAGAGTAGAGGCAGGAGTGAAATCTTACCCATCTGGCCCCTCCCGAAACTGCAAACCCCAGGATTCCATACGATGTTGCAAGTGGAATCATAGCGCTATAACAGTCTAGTGCGGAAATGGCCGTAGAGTTGGAAGAGACCACAAGGGCCATCACATCCAACTCCCTGCCATGCAGGAACACACGCCCAAAGCACCCCCAGCAAATGGCCATCCAGCCTCTGTTTAAAAAACTCTAAAGAAAGTGGCTCCACCACACTCCAATGCAGCATATTCCACAGTCGAACAGTTCTTTTCTATCTTAGAATTTCTATCTTAGAAGGACTTTTCTATCTTAGAATGGAGTTCCTGTAACAATGCCTTTTACTTTGTCCCTTTAAGCCATTGGTGTCTTTCCTCCTCAATCAGCATTAATGTCCTGCTGCAGATACACACTCTCTATCATTATGAAGATGGACACACTCTCCTCTGCATATCTTGCACAATGCTGTTGTGCATTTGAGCAGGTATTGCATACAAAGATTACAAACAAATCATGCGAAAAATCTCTGTGCATGGCTTGCCTCCTACTGGCTGCTTTCTGTCATGGCTCCAGCCAAATAACTCCATTCTCTGCAGATAAAGGCAAGAATGAGTTAAAACTCCTAAAAACTATTGGAAGCAAAGAGTGAGATGTCTACTGCTCTCCACTCTGCGTAAAGAAGCCAACTGGAGTTAACTGGCACTTCTCCGCTATTTCTCTACTGGCAATGGGGCAGCATTGTCCCATAACATCCAATATTTCACAGATGTAGTCTGGGACACATGTGGCCAAACAACATCAAACTGCAAAGGAAAAAAAATGAGGAGGAACACACAAACTAGGAAAGGTTGCATCAGATTCAGCCCCTTCCTCTCCTCTGGTCTTTTTCTGTTTAGTGCAAACTACCTTTGCTCTTTGAATTCATTTGCAGCAAGGGAAATAAGCTGAGGACAAAGGGGGAAAGTGGGAGGACGACAGAGAAACTGGGACATTTTTTAAGCAGCTGAAAAAATGAGATGGCAGAGGATTAATTGAGATAGTTTTGGCAGAGTATGTTGTCCACCAGACTTGAGGGCAGTGATAGACAAGGGCACATGTATCAAACACAAGGCCCGTGGGCCGAATCCAGCCTGTTAAGCTATTTCATGTGGCCCTCGCACTTCTCCTGCAGCTGCAGCACCCCCCCCACCTGGTGAGCCCAATCTCCATATTGCGGGCCCCTGGCTGCTGGTATTCTAAAGAGGGGCCCAGCAGTCAGCACTCGCAATCTACTTCTACTTCTGACTGCTCCTCTGTTCAAGCCGTACCATCAGAGCATTGCTGCAGGTTACCATGGCAACACTCTGCACAGCTTGCAAGAATTAGACAGAGGAGTAGTCAGAAGTAGAAGTGGATCACAAATGCTGGTCGCTGGGCCCCTCTTTGGAATATTGGCAGGCGGGGGCCCGCAATGTGGGGATTGGGCTCACCAGGTACAGAGAGGGGCAGGGGGGCCACAGGGGAGGTGGGGAGCAGAAAGAGGCACAAAGAGGGTCTTAGCTGGGACCAAAAAGTTAAACAAAGTTAATGTAGTAAACAGTGCTTGGTAATATTTGTCTGATGATTGAAAAAATAACTTTCTGTTTTCAAAACTCATTTTTCAATAAATTGTACAATAGTTGTGCACTTGAATATCTGCTTGCCATTTTTTCCATAGACTTCTAGTTTCAGAGCTAGTTATTACTAAAACCAGTAATAATTGAGTGCAGAGGTAATTATTTAATATGATAAAAGAGTAGATACATTTATATAGTCTTACAGATATAACTAGCCTCTTGAGGGCAACCATAATGCTGATGCGGCCCAGGATGAAATTGAGTTGGACACCCCTGGATTAGGGGGTGGAAAGGCACTGAATTCTACTCTCTTTACCAGAAGTGTCCAGTAAGGCTTAACATCTGCTACCTGAGATGGGCACATTACTCTACTTAATGGGAGGACTGGCCCTGGCTGAGGATCAAAGAGAAGCTGCCACAGATCTCATAGGTGTCATAACTCTGACATAGACGAGCTACAAGACCAGATTGTAGGACTCTTCCGCATGTGCTGTTTCACGATACTGCAGCCTTGAATAGGAATCTTGAAATCCTAACTAAAAATACAAAAATAGGTACATACACATGATAGAAGCCCCCCTATAGGGAATTTATCCTTTTGTTCCGTCCTACTACCTAATTCAAGATGAAACAAGTCTAATCTTTATCCCTGGCAATCTCCAGCTTTCCCTCTCTTTCCTGAACTGAACTAGTAAGAACAGCCCCTTCTTTAGGGTTTCCTTACCCACTGGCCAAACCAATAACTCAAAGAGATTCCAGCAGTACACAAACAACAAAAAAAATTGGGACAGAACAGAGACAAGTGTCTCCTCTTTCATGATGGACATCAGTGAAGACCGTGGTCCTATAAACACTTGTCTGAGAAAAAGCCCCACTGAACTCAATGTAGCTATCTCTCATGTCCTGGCTAACTTGGTCTCAAAAACTTCACTCAGAATTTCAGACAGAAGCATTTACTTTAGCAAATCAAGTAACACAGCAACTTTTCCAAAAGTAGCAGATGCTAAAGCATCTAGGTTGGTTACAGATTTTATACCTGCTCATACAAATTTTGGTGTGCATATCCATGATTGGTTGAAGTGGTGCGTATCAATTCACTCCACCAGCACAGGCATTTTTCCAGGCCTACAATAATTTATATATTTTTCATAATGGGAGCAAGAACAAGCCCTGTCCCCTTATTTATGCATAGCCAATTCTCATAACACCTCCTCACTGCTTCACCCTTTCCCTCCTTTGATCTCTTTGCCAACACAAAGTGACACTGAAGATACAGCAATTGACCATTTGCAGCCTTGAGATACTTGAGAGGTTTGAACAGGATACATAGCTGTAGGTAGCACTTGGCGATGGATTCTTAATAGAGCTTAGCAAGCAACACCCTATTTGGTCTAATGCAGCTGTGCTACTACATATACTAATGCATACATGTGATAGGAGCCACACATCCTGACACTTAGGCCATTTCCATACTACACTGTTATAGTGCTATTATTCCACTTTCAACATCCTATGGAATCCTGGGGTTTGCAGTTTAGGGAGGGGCCTTTGAGGCCTGAGTTTCCCAGGAAGGGTAAGATTTCACTCCTTTGAATGAAATAATAGTACTATGATAGTCTAGTGTAGAAATGGCCTTACTTAGGATTAGACATGTGTGGCATAGCTCTGTAATGCAGCACTGATACGTTGATTGTGTTATCTATCATTGCTATTGTGTAAGGTCATCGTGCACATTGCATACATTAAAGGAACTACATTTTGCTTTGCTTTGCTCTCTCAACTGACAATACCACCCAATCACATAAAGCCACACACATGTATCTATACTGCAGCTTAGCACAGTATGTCATACATTTAGTATAGCATAACCCATGAAAAGTTATGCCACTATGGGCGTACTATTCTTTAAGTTGCCACAAGGGTCTTTGGTGTTACTGATGAGAGTTGGATAAACATGAAATTCGAGATGTTTTGCGACTACTGACCAATGAATTCTCACTTGTGGCAACTGAAAGGTCACACAAGACTTTCGAGAGCTGATCAACATGCTAGGTTTAATCATGGGCACACTCAGGGCTAAGCGACAATGAACTTAGAGGTGCATTTTTAAAAAACCCATCAACAATGGTATTGAAATGCTGAACTGTGAGCTGCAGAGGAATGATGGAGAGAACAGTGGAGTTTTTCTCATCTTAAAAAAACACTAATCACAGCCTGAGTTCCTTCATGAAGGGGAATTATTTTATCTGTTCATCTATAGGTGAAAAAAAAAAAGAGGAAGCAATTTTGTCTGGAAAAATGACTTGCAGGGCAAGAGCTAAGCACTCCCTCACTCTTATATTGCTCAATAAAAACCACAATTAAGAAAAGATGGGAGAACGTCCATGTCTGCCAGGTGTTATTGACTTTTCCTCTACTGGGAAGTAAGGTCCCATGAGATGCTGCCAATCCAACATGTATATTGAGCAGTAAGGCTATATCTCTAAGCGTACTCACTTGGGGGAAAGTCTTACTGAACTCCATGAAACTTATGTCTGAATAAGGAGGGAGAGCATGACTTCGTAAAGGCTTGTTAGCCATAGGAAGAGGGTGAGCAAAATCTGTCACAAGCAATAGCACGGTGAAGGTGGCACAAGGGGCAGAAGCATGTGATCTGCCTTGTTGCGGTCCTTCGTCCTTCACCTGCTGGCATCTACTGCAGACCTACTCTCTTAGTCATAATCCATTGATTTGTATACCTCATTTATTGTGCTCATGGGTGTAGCCACACTTGTGATTGCCAGGGGTCCCTATTTATAAAGGATGTCCCTATCAGGATGCAGGACCCCTACCATGTCTTGATCTGCAGGAGGTATTTTGAAATAGTGTACTGTAGTCAATGTAGATGCAGTGTTATCGACCTCCATAGAGTTAAGCTAGTAATGCTACAAGTATCCAGTGTTAATTGATGATTGCAACAATGCATCCATTTGCAGCTGTCCTGTGTTATTACAAAGTATCATTTGGTTACAGTAATTGCTTTATTGCCTGTTCCTACAATGTATCCAGTGTGGGAGAAAAGGTCAGAGCGGGTGAAAGCAGAAGTGTCAAGTAGATGTTTTGGGAACTCATAGTATCTAAGATTGGAGGCAGGAAATGTGTTCCTGCCACAAGGATGAAAAGTGACAACCAAATGAGGGCCTGGGAACTGTCTGAGAATGTTGGGTGATGTTATATTTATGATCCTCTCCAATCACAAATTTGCACAGCTAAAATTTGGATTTGTGTCTATAAAACCTGATAACTCCGTTTATTCTTTAGTCCCAGCAAGCCCAGAAGAAGTATGCTGTGTTGCTTGCTTTTCTGACAAATAAAAACTACTGTGTACCTCAGAATGAAGTTTGTAGATTGTGAGTTATCCGGTACATGACAGTCCCTTATTCGAGGGCTAGAAAACTTGTCCTTTATAGGACTGGCAGGTGCCTTTATTATAAGGAATGTCCATTGTTTGAGGGATGGAAAGCTTTTTTGTTTATACAGACTAGGCAAGATGCCAAAAAATCCTGTATTTTGGGGTGTGGAGTCTTCATAAAGCCAGAAATGTGTGCACCATGAAATTTATATATGTGGACAACGTGTTAATTTTTACAGAAAAATGCATGACTAGCTTAACTGAAACCAATACTTTTGTTTGGTATCTAGGTAGAAAACAAACTCAACAGTTACTTTGTGACTATACTGTTACCCTGTGAACTGGGGGTCCCGGGAGGGACACCAAAACATCCTCAACTAAAGGTGGGGAAAATTAGCTCAGAGTACTGCTTAGCGTTACGAGAGGCAGGGTAACGTAGCGAGATCTTGAACCCTATGTCTACAGGGTCGGGTCGAGTCAAGGAGAACACAGAAGTTGAAATAATACATGATGTTTATTAAACACAAGCAAAACAGTGTATGCGACACACTCATACGAGATAACTAAAGAAAATAAAGGTCAGAGTGGTATAGAGGGATTTGTAGAGGGATTGCTGGTTTGGGTGATACTTCACCTGTCCTGAAGCCCAGAAAAATACAGAGCAAAGCTGGGGTGTGATGTAGCTCAGCACGTGGAGCTGAGGGGAGGCTCGCCAAGCAAAGCGGCGGCCAGACGGGATGACACTCGGGAGCGTTCCGAGGAAGGTCTCGGAATCAAGGGTTTTTATAAGGAGAATAGTGACTGCCGGCTATGCCATACTTGGGGGAAAATAATAGATTTGGAGTTGGAGACAAAGCCTCTGAAAGGTCAGAATCTGAATGACTGAGTTATCGTACTAGTTCTCAGTAGAGTAGCCAGTATGCAAACGCAGAGTACTTGGGTATTGCATAGTTTACCTATCAAGCTGCCATCGCGGGGCAGAGGCTCTTTCGTAAGTAGCGTGCATACTTAATTAGAGTACTTGCCTGGAGATCTCCTAAAGCAGTGAGTCGGCTATTTCTGGCCTGCCTGTATTGTAGTTTGAATATTACGGCTATTAACGGCCGAGTTTGTTTACGTGCTTGTCCGGTGGCCTCGCAAGCACATGGAGAGGAATAGAGAAGTGCAGCCGAATTGTGATATCAAGGGATATCTTTTAATATCCCCAAAGCTCGGACTAGCCAGGGCAGTAACCATACACCCTGCGTGTCATAAGTTTTGTCTGTGCCTGATTGCTATTTTGAAAACCTGGCAACACTAATCTATACCATACACTTAAAGCAGTCTGATGCCACTTTAACTGCCATAATTCTGTTCTCTGGGATCCTGGGAAATGAAGTTTGGTGGTGATACACCCCAAAGTAACCCTAAGAGTGGGCCCCTAAAATTGGCATGACTTCCCCCATATTGGATATTGGCTAGCAAAGGTCAGTTGCAAGTAAAATTGGTTTTGAATTAAATTCTCAAGACCAACAACGTCTTTGCTGCTGTATGGGAATGTAGACAGCGTCCTTCAGGCTAAAAGACAATGACCTATTGTCCCCAGTCACGTATCTCTAGGCAGTCACAATAGACTCTCTCCTTGATTAATAAAAAGGTTGCCTCAGCCCCAAGCCACGCTGATGAACTTTGCGAGAATAGACAATCAAAGTCTATCAATTTGGAATGATAATCCTATCATGTACTTGGACTTTCCTGGGAGAAGAAATACCGAGGAGAGGTCGTGATATTTGCCTAACATTATATTCCGCAATCATCGCCCATTAACGCCACTTTGCTAGCCTATACACAGCCTGAGGATAGAAACTGGCTATAAAAATCCTCACTTTTGGAGCCTCTTCGGAGAGCCTCCCAGACAAGACAAGGGCCCGTTTCGCTGCTACCGAGGTGTCTCACTCAAGCCTCTCAGACGCTGCTGAGAGCTAAACGCGACTCGCGTATCCAACTCACCGCGAAACCCCGCTGCTTCCAGCCCTCCAGCCCCGGGATCCAGCCTCCCCTTGGTGCTTTACACCAAGCCTCCGCTAATCTTTTCCTTCTCCAGGACGCCTAGACTAAGGTCTGTATGACTTCTATCCCAACTGTCTCTTATTTCCAACTTCATTCCTGTAGCCCTTGTGTGATTGTAGGATTATTTGTTAACGTGTGTTGCGACCTTCTTTGTTAGTTTTAATAAATTTACTTTAGACTGTTCCTCTGACTCTTGCGTGGTTCTGACCTCGTAGACATAGGGTTAAAGATCCCTTGCCCTGACCTCTCACAGGCTTTGAGTTTCTCTGTTAATTCCCTTAATTTGAAGTCTGCTTGGGTGTCCTCGAGATACCCCCAATTTTCAGGGTAACAGTGGGACACGTTAGAATTCTCAGTTAGATAGCTTGAATGCTTTAGATCAAGGGACTGGACTAGACCTCTGTTACTGGAAGATTCTAAGTCACTCCTCCAACTATAAATCTCAAGATTGCATAGGATGGAGCCATGGCAATTAAAATGATATCAAACTGCCGTAATCGTTCAGGGTGGATACATCACACAGCAGTTTATGAAAACAAACCAATACATTATATATCAGAATGCTGATTCCATTTCTCTTCATTTAAAACATTTCAAAAGAACACATACCAGCAAGCCAGTTAACAGTACAGAACACTAACTTGAATTCCCAAATATTTAACTCTATTGGTACACTGAATCCCAGATATTTTCTCAAGTTGGGTTCTCTCTTGATTATTAATGTTCTCAATAAGCATTTTGGTTTTATGTTTGTTGATCTTAAATTCTGCCACCTGACCGAATAAGTTTATCACTCTTTTTATTTTTGCAAATTGAGGTAGCAGGTCTTCCAGGAAAAGAACCACAACATCTGCAAAGGCCCAGGTTCTATATTCATCTTTGCCGATCTTTACACCCCAAATATCCTCCTGTTTTTGAAGATCCCTTAGAAGGACTCCCAATGCTAAGATAAATAATAGCAGAGACAGTGGACACCCTTGTCTCGTCCCTTTCTCTATTGGAAAGTCTTCAGATTTAACGGAGTTAATTATCACACATGCATTTTGGATCGAATAGATACTCTTAACCCAGGCCACAAATGGCTGTCCACACTTCATTTCTTCCAATATCTTCAAGATAAAGTCTAAGGATGGGCCAACCAAATCCTCAAATTCTGGGTAAGGATTCGAGATTCCTGAATCTGAATCCCTGTGCCAAAATAGGCAAATGGAATCTTTTGAATCCACCAACTAAATAGATTGTTGGAGACCAGGACACCTGAAAACCAGGGAGACCGGGACGCCTGAAAACCTGGGAGACCATACATACAAGGGAAGATAGTAAGTAGATGAGGTTTTCCCTTGGAGTAATAATGGCCTTTGCTAACAAGTTCACAAATTACAGCTGCGCTTGTATTCTAAGATACTTAAATTGAATATTTCATATTTCAGTTCAGTACTTGACTGGAAGCTACAGGCTTGAGATTTCAAGGACAGCTGAAACATTTCTTTGCATAGCTCCCTTGCAAACCTCTTTCAGACAGAATTCCGGACTTTGGAGTTTTACAAGGTGTCACAGCCTTCTCTGCCAAAGTGTGCTGGTGCATCATCAAACTACAAACTCCAGGACGCCAGAAGGAGCTATGCAAAGAAAAGCCAATTTTGACCTGGATTATCTCTCTACTGTAGTATGTGGCCCTGTTTACACAGACAGGAAAATGTGGGATTAATCCACATTTTCTGTCATGAGCCAGGCTGAGTGTGCTGCCAATTCAGACTTGGACTCCAATTTAGACTTGGACTCCCAGACAGGGGAGGATCCCTTGGAGGGGCCTTCGGGAGAGGGGGCTCCTTCAGAGTCTAGGAAGGAGTCTGCCAGCGACCTCACAGCTGTCCCGGGCATGGATCCTGAGCCAGTACCTGCAGCAGATGTTTGTGCTCCAGAGGCAGAGGCTAGTTCTTCTGACTCGACAGAGGCTGGTGTTTCTGACTCCAGCCCGGAGTTTGCAGCAGACCCTCCCTCCACGTTCCTCCAGAGGCGGCTGGAGAAGGGGGCGGTTCGGAGGTCTCAGCGGCTGTGGGAGAAGCGTCTGCTGAATCGGCCCTGAAGTCTTGAGGGGCTCCAGCTGTGAGCTGGGCCAACGGACATTTGATCAGCCCCAGCAGGGCTAAACACTGTGTATTTAAGGCAGACGCTGTTGGAGTTGGGCACGGGGCAACAACCGTCTACCAACCGGGAATCTGCATCCTGTGTCATGGGCTTTCTGTTCCAGGCTAAACCTTGCTGTTTGAGTTTGCTGCTCCTGGGACTTGGATGTCTGTTTTGGTGACGTAACCTCTTGATTTATTTATTACCAAAGCCATAAACTCAGCTACTGCCTCTGTGTCTGCTTACCCGCCGCCTGACATTGACATTTTCCTGCCTGTGTACAAAGGGCCTTCATGTCATTTTCAATCTGGGGAAATCCTGAGGCAAAACTATGACAATTGTCCTGGCCAGATTTCTTCAGAGGGAGGTTTGTCTTTGCCTAGGCTTTTGCTAAGGCTGAGAGAGTGTGTCTTGCCCAAGATTATCCTTCTTTCCCTTGCTTTTTAAACTCTTTTTTAAAAAAAGGATTCAAAAGATTTGAGATACGTGAGATTTGTGGATTCCCAGAACCTTCCAGGGATTTGGATCCGGAAAATTCTGGATTCATCCCATCCCTAATAAAGTCCCATCTGATGTTGTCAAAGGCCTTTTCCGCATCTAAAAAAATTAGCACTCCTTTCTCTTCATTATGAGATTCAAAGTACTCCAGAACATTCACCATACTTCTCATATTGTCTCTCATTTGTCTCCCAGGAAGAAAGCCTGCTTGATCTTCACTAATGTAACTAGGGAGGACTTTTTAAAGATGCTTGGCCAGTATTGATGCAAAAATCTTATGGTCATCATTCAGCAGTGAAATTGGTCTAAAATCTTTACATGTGGCCTCTTCCAACTCTGTCTTTGGAATCAGTACAATATTTGCCCTCTGCCAGCTATTCGGAATCCACCCATTGTCCATTATTGAATTAAGCAGTTTCTGCAATGGTTTCATGAGCTGATCTTTAAAATGCTTATAGAAACTGGCTGGCAGTCAGTCTGGGCCGGGAACCTTTCCTAGTTTTGTCCCATTTATTGCTTCCCTTATCTCCATCAGAGAGATTGGTTTATTCAAAATCTCACAATGTTCGGATTTCATTTTAGGGAGCTCTTCTGATTTCTGATAATCTAATACTTGCTGCCCTCAATATGAATTGTGGAAATAATTATACAAGAGTTTCTGAATTTCTTTTTCCTTTGTAATAATCCTATCACCTTCCTTAATTTTCAGAATGAGTCTTCTTCTCCTTTCTTTTCTTATTTTGTATGCCAGCCATCTGCCTGGCTTAAAAGCATTCTCAAAGAAGTTCTATTTCACATATTTCAATTTCTTTTCCATTTCTTCTGTAATTACTGTAGACAATTGCTTTTGTAGTACTTTCAAAGTTGAACCAAGAGGTCTATTATTGGGGTCTGAACTCAATTTACTTTCAGTGCTCCTAATCTTCTCCAATAAATCCTCCATTTCTGCCCTTTCTTGCTTTCTTCTTTTGCATGTTTTTTGGATAAGAATTCCATGAAATATTGCTTTTGCAGCATCCTAAACTGTAGCTATTTTCACTTCATTATTTAAGGTAGTTTTGAAAAATTCCTCAAATTCCTTTTTGCAATAATTGACAGTCTTTTCACGCTGCAAAATGTTTTCATTAAACCTCAAGCATCTGGATCTAGTGTGGAAATTCAACATCAATTTAATAGGGTTATGATCACTTAGCATTTTTGTTAGAATTTTGACATTTTTAGCATGGTTGAGGAACAGTTTTGGCAGCCAGATCAAATCTGTTCTTGACCAAGAATTATGCTGGTTGCAAAAAAGGTAAAATCTTTAGTCAAAGGACGTTTGTGCCTCCAAACATCTGTTAGTTGTAGCTCATCAATCAAATACAGAAATTCTTTTGGTATTCTCCCATGTTGTTTCTTTGTCATAGATTGTAAACTCCTATCCTATTGCAGATTCATGCCAAAACATATTTCAAAACAATTACTTAGTATCTTGGAAATCTATTCAGGGTAAACTAGATAGCTGGAAAAAGTTAGATATGTGTCTAAATGGGTAAAATATCGCTGATCAAAATGAACATTTTACCATGTATGCTATTCTTATTTCAAATTATTCCCATAGCCATTCCTTACAAATGGTTTGATAGTTGTAAGAAAGATATAATAAAATTTCTGTGGAATGGGAGAAGACCAAGGCTAAAATTCAAATCAGTGATTGATTTATGTGTTTGGGGAGGGTTCTGTGTGCCTGAGTTAAGAATATATTATGCGGCAGCCTTTCTGGTCTGGATTACACTGTGGGTATTGTTTGTTTTTTTTAATTTTTTATTATAAAGAAAAAGGAACAATATATAACAGAATAAAACAAAAACACCACGTGAACAACAAAAATGTGAAAAAGAGAAAAATTACAACACAAATAGCTTACATTACTATTTCTCTCCAGATCCTTTATCATCATATGCTTATTCAACATATTATGTATCATATTGATTATATATTTTATTTCATGTATCTAAATCTCATTCTCCTTGTACTCATTATTGCTATAGTAATTTCATTCTTAAATCTATTCTTTTCAACTATATTTAACCTATTACTAATACTATATATGATTCTGTTATTAACCATAAACTCTAGTACTAAATGTGAACCCATTCCCAGAGCCAATTATATTTCAGCTTACTCTGCTTTCCAAAATTGTAATTCTTCTTGTGGAGGTGTGACACTACACTGTGGGTATTGTTAGACAATCACCAGCTTTTGACATTGGAGGGGCATGATCTGCACTTTGGCTGGCATGCCTATTTATGGTATGGCAAAGATGAAGTCCAGACAGCATTTCTCTGTCATGTGATCCGGAAATCTCTCTATAGGATATGGTATAAATAAAAAACCCATTTTATATTCTAGACTTCCATGCTCAGTTTCCCCTGTCAGAGGGGTGGTGGATGATGGGAGCTACACAAAAACCTCGGTAGCACTTCCTTCCAGCACTGAGCTCTGGCAAAATAGCTTACCAGAGTCAAGTGTTTGAAAAATCACCATATAGCAGAGTTTACTCACACAGCGTAGAAATGTGCCAGCAGAGTATAAACATTAGCAGCAAAGCCCTGAAGCCAGGAAAAAATACTCCCACAGAGTGTTATCTTCCAACAGGAGGCCTTTACTCTTGAGTTACAATACATACAGTATACACAAGGCTCCAACGGAGTTTCAGCATTCAACAGCATGTGAAGATAGCCTCCAGCTGCTCCTTCAGACATCAAGAGGGCACAGTTGGCTAGAACACCCCCCCTTATATACAGACATTTCTGATGTAACTCTAGCAAACCTTGCTAGATGTATGATGCAACCTTCCCGCCCTGGTTACACAACCCAATGACTCACGCAGGTATTACATGGGATTGCATCATCCACTGTCTTCCCCAGGTGCAAACCTTAACGTACATAATGTATATTTTATTTGGACTTCGGTTCTGTCCAACCTTTCCTCACATCCCCTACAGAGGCTCTGATGATAAAGGGTTTAAGGAGAGAGGGACAATGGTTCACTTACAAAGGTCTAGTCTACTCAGAAGGAGGGGAGTTAAATTAAAAGACCAACAAAAGCTCAAACAAGAAGGGCTTATGTTACAGTGGTTTCCCTACCCCCAGATTAAAGAGAGACTTAAAAGGGATTTGGAAGCGGGTGGTATAGATCTTGAGTTACCATAGTTGGGGAAATTAAAGCAGAGAAGAGACAGCCACTTGTTTTCAAAGATATATAAATTAATATTAAGAATTGAAATGGAGGGAGAAACCATCAAGGAATATATGATCAAATGGACTCAAGATATTGGCAGCAACATATATCTCGAAGATTGGGAGAAGATCTGGAAAAACTGTTCCAAATATACCAGATCATATATTTTACAAGAGAATTCATTAAAAAATGTGGTATAGGTGGTATCTCCCCCCTGCAACGATTGCTAAAATGTTCAAAAATGATAGTAATCGTTGCTGGAAATGTGACAGAGCGATTGGCACCTTTTTCCACCAGCAGTGGGGTTGCCAGAAGGTCAAAAGATTCTGGAGAATGATTTGCTCAAAAATGCAAAAAATATTGTGTGTTGACTTGAATCCAGAACTTTTTCTGTTGGGCAGCTCACATTTGGATAAGGATGTGGATGGGAAACTAGGAAGACTGATTTGGCACATGGTCACAACGCAAGAATAACGCTTGCCAGATATTGGAAAAAAGATTCCTTGCCAACTGAGACAGAACGGATGGAGAAATTGGTAGAAGTGGCTGAAATGGATAGACGTACTTGGAGGATAGAAAATAAACCAAACAGTAAATTTCTGAAGAGTTGGCAACCGCTAATGGATTATTTACAAACATCATCACGGACTAAGCATGCCTTAGGAGGGAAATTTGTTTGATATGACTATAAAATATTCGGGTAATTTGTTAGAGTCTATCAGTGCAACCTTCAGAGTCCGGGAGTTGGCAGGGTAGTTGTATCTAGCTATTTACTGTTGCTGATTTTTTATTTCCATAATTATGGGATAAAAAAAATCTTTTTTTCTTATATATAGGTCAAAAACCACATATATTGTGATTGTACTCTTGGGTATAAATTTGTGATCAGCGTATGATTAATCTGGAGGAAAAAACGAGATACATTTAGTGTTATATATTGTTAGAAAGAAAATATGTGTTATTTTCGTATGTGTAACATTAGTTTAAATGTAGAGGGAGATTCTTTTCTTTTTCTTACTTTTACTTTTGTGTATGTAAAGAAATACTGAGAACTCTAAAGAACTACATTTGTTCCATTCTTGTTTGGAGGGTGGCTTACTAAGATTGGTAATTCAGAGCTGTTACGCCACCAGAGGGGGAGGTCCTCTTTAAGTTAATTGTTCATTGTATGTGTAAAGTATGTGTTCATTCTTAGGTGTTTTGTTTTGCTTTCTCACCCAAGTCCTTCTTGTTTTCCATAGGTAGGTTATATGTTGGCTAGGATACGTTTGTTACAGCAATTGCATTTTTATGTAAGAATTATGTTATTAGAAGTCATTGTGTATGATCTCGAGGAGCATTACCTGTTTTGTGCCTTCCCATTTGTGCGCTTTTGTATTTTTCCTTATGTATCTTCTGTCCCTCTTTTCCCTTTTGTTCCATTTTAATAAAAATAACTAAATAACCAGTACGGAACACTAATAATATAATCACAAGAGTGTTTGTATTGCATCAGTCACTTAAGTTGACAGCAAGAAGCTTAACAGGAGATATCCCTCTCACACCAAACTCACCGCCAAAGAGAGAAAGATAAGGAAAATAACCACAAGGCACTTTAGATAAATCTACCCTCAAGTGACAGAAAGGGACCCACCTCTTTATCATCTCTGCTTGCTTTATGGGCTTAATGCAACCCAGCCGGAACGAAGGCATCAAATAACTTGTAGCTTACCTAACCATGCTTTCTCCAGAACTTTTCTACCACCCCAGGTCACAAGAGAAGAGCTAACGTTGCTTGCATCTTTTGTACAAGGACTAGTTCCTTTGCTGACACAGCATCGCTGATCTTAAGCAGCTTCTCTCCGGTACCCCCAAAATGCTGTCTCAGCGTCTCCAAACCATTCTTAGGCCATTTCCGCACTAGACTGTTACAGTGCTGTGATTCCACTTTCAACATCCTATGGGATCCTGAGGTTTGCAGTTTTGGGAGGATCCCGCTGGCCCCTCCCGAAACCGCAAACCCCAGGATTCCATAGGATGTTGAAAGTGGAATCACAGCACTGCAACAATCTAGGGCAAAAATGGCCTTAGTAAGGCTGAGCTGCCTCGTTCCAAAAGGGCAGAAACAGAGTCCGTTTCTCAACAAAGTACAGCCTAGCCATTTTATTCCCACCTACCAGCTGGCACTAAAACACACTAAACTGCAAACTAGCGATGGGATGAATCCATAATCTCCCAAAACCGAATTTAGATCCGAATCCTTGGAAGGTTCTGAGAATCCATGAATCTCAAATCTTTCAAATCCTTTTTTTTTTTTTAAAGGGTTTAAAAAGCAAGGGAAAGAAAGCACTTCTACCGAAAAGTGTTTTTGAAGCAGAATTTGACATCTTTGTTTAACGAAAGACAAATTAAATAATAGTTTTCCGTCCAGGAAAACATACCCGTGTTTCTTATTAAGAAGATACAAATGCAATTGACATGTTCATCTATGACATGAAGTAGGTAACTCTCAGGTCAAAAGAACAGAGGTTATCACCTTGCACTGGGGGGCAACTGCGGGGACAGGCAGCCTCCTGCGCACAGCTTTATGCCGCGACTGTCGCACTCCAGCGGGCCCCTGGAGGCACCAATGTTCCAAAGGCCCACCACCTTCTCCCGCCTACCCTGGGCAGGATCCGGCCAGTGGCAGGCAGGAGAGGAGCAGAGAGCTCTGGACAGGATCGGGCCGGCGGTGGGCAGGAGCGGGGCAGGGGCGCACGAGGGCACGCTCCCCGCCGCCTTCTCCCACGTGCCCGAGCAGCATTGGAAAGATTTGGGGCATTTCCGCACTATACCCTTACAGCGCGATTATTCCACTTTCAGCATCCTACGGAATCCTGGGGTTTGCAGTCTAGGGAGGGGCCACCCGTCCAAACATCCATAGGATGTTGAAAGTGGAATAATCGCGCTATAAGAGTGTAGTGCGGAAACGGTCTCGGTTCGCCTATTTTGGTCGGGGGATCTGGATCCTTGAATTCTCGCCCAGGAGTCTAGGATTCAAGGACTGGGCTGGCCCACCCCTACTACAAACCCCTAGGATTCCGTAGGATGCTGAAAGCGGAATGACAGCACCGCAACAGTCTAGTGCGGAAATGGCCAGAGGGTTGAATTCGGCTCCCAGGCGAGCCTACCAAAACTATAAGGAACCATTTTGCCCAACTACCAAAACTCTTAAGAACTTTAATTTTTTTAAAAAATAGTAATGATGCCATTTAACTCGTCTTGCTGCCAGGGGGTTTAGAATCAACCTAAAGGTCGCTTTTTCCGGAGACTAGCCCAGAAGCAAGAACAAACACACAAGCGAGCCATCCAACGCATGCGCTCCAAAGCCCCCTCCTTTCTCCTGTCAGCTTCGAAATCCGCTCTGTTTTGTCCTCTCCGCGGCGCCGTCTCGTTCTCCGGCGTCCTCCGGAAGCGGAAGAAGCGAGCCCGACGAAGCAACGCGTGAAGGCAAGGCGGGTATGATGGCGGCCCGCGGTGCTCCTGGCAAGCGTGGAGCCGGGTCCGGGGGTTCTCGAGGGCCGGATCCCCAAGAGGAGCCGCCGCCGCCCCTCCAGGCCGTGCTGGTCGCCGACAGCTTCAACCGCCGCTTCTTCCCCATTTCCAAGGACCGGCCCCGGGTGAGCGAAGGGAAGGCGGAGGAGGAGGGAGACCGGGACGGCTGCGCCCTTTCCCCTGCCCCCGGAGAGAGGCCTCTTTCTCCGCCGGAGGAATCCGTTGGGGCGTCGGACAACTGTGTTGAGCTTTGGGAGGGTGGAGGCCTGGGGGCAAATCCTGGATTCGGCAGTCCAGATCGGCAGTTGGGTTTCCTTCTTTCTCTCTCTCACGCCCCTGCCTCCACCTGTTCATTTATCCCCTTTGCTTCCTTGGAATTGCCACGGTGTTCAGCTGGTAAAAGCAGCCATTTGGAATAATGTGTTTTATGTGGTCTCTCAGGCCTCTTTCTGCATCGTTCTCCTTTGAGAACATAGAAAGACGCCTCACACCTGCGCTCCCTGTTAGCCTTCCGGCGCCCATCCTGTCAGGTATTTGCTCTGGGGCAGGATTCCTTCCTGTCAGGCGTTCCTGATCGTTGTGACAAGAGGTCTGGGACTGAATCTGGAACGATTTTGGTAGATGAAACATAAGCTCTTCTCTGAATTGTGGTCTTCTCCCATAGTGGCAACTAGTGTACATAACTAGCATTGCCCGGGATTTTATTTTCTGATAGGTAATATTTGTTAGAAAGATTTGAGATTCTGTGTCTTTAATTCCCCAAACTGTAACTTGGGAAGTGCCTGTAATTTTTCTCCATATTCCCCAGTCCAATCTGTATTCAGAGTTATTAACATACTGAGGTTGGGTTCTTGAGGGAGTACACTGCCCTCCTCCTTGCTGCTTGG
Source organism: Cyclura pinguis (assembly GCA_030412105.1). NCBI lineage: Eukaryota > Metazoa > Chordata > Lepidosauria > Squamata > Iguanidae > Cyclura > Cyclura pinguis. The sequence goes on from CM059601.1 coordinate 8,533,726, forward strand.
ACATGTCTCCATACCAACCGGCCAGGCCCAAGAGCTCTCTGGCAGAGAATTTTAAAGGCCCTCCCTAAACTGCAAGCCCCAGGATTCCATAGAATCTTCTCAGGCAGCCAGTCATATGAGGTTTTCACCTGACACAGCCAATCGTATGAGGTTTTCACCTGACAGCCGATCTTCGCCTGCCTGACATAGACAGGCAAACAAACTTTGACTTTTATATATTATAGACAGATACAGAGGCAACTGCCAGAATGCTGCTTTGGTGTAACTTGAGCCTTTTTTTTTCTTTTTTCACTCATCATCCTTTCTGACTCTTGTTTCTCAGTCCATTTTTGCACTTTGCCTTCAGTCACCCCCCTTTCAGTCGCTTCATTACGTAGAACTTTTTCTCAATACTCAACCTGTCCTGCAAATATCTTCCTTTAGTCAAATAGGTCTTTCTTTGTTTTGAATCCTAGCCAGACTGACACCTTGTGCTTCTCTCATGGAAACTTCTCTCATGGAAACTCGTGCTTCTCTCATGGAAACTACCCCAAGCATTTAAAATGTTTATGAACATTCTGTACTGGTCATTGTATCACCTCACTTGAGCGGTAATGAGGACATCATTACATCAGTATAGGTGTTTTATAATCACTCACATTTGTTACTTTAATTTCATTTAGGCTTACAACCTTCATTAAGTATTCTTCATTGCTTAGGCCTCTTCAGTATCACAAAGCATCAGATCTATTTTGTGAGCATCAGCCTTGTGAAGAGCGATGTTTTACTTTTGGTAATTGTCTGAGTGAGAAGAAAGCAAACAGGAAAAAAGCTTTTCCATTACTATATCTTCATGGTGAAAAGAGTTCCATGTGTCTAAATTGCACAGTAGAAAGGCAGCTGATGGCAGAGGGTGGGAACTGATCTTTCATGTGTGTGAAAAAGAATGCCTGATTTGTTTAAAATCTCAATTTTGTGCAGTATGGTACCTTTTCCAATGGATCTGTTCCTCTGCTTTCAATTTCAGTATGTCAGGCCAGGGTTAAATAGGAAATTTAGTGTGATTACTGAATTACCTGTTAATTATTGTGTTTGTACTTGCAGTAAGTATTGCTGATAGTACTGGTAACTAGGCTTCAAAGAGTCCCTGGTTTTTGGAAGATGCTGGCAGTTATGATAAACAATGAAAGTTTGTGAAGATGAGTGTCTTGAGTACATACTAAGGAGATGGGTGTGTTTGATGTACAGGAGCAGTGTCAGTTCTTAAATGCTTTCTTATCTTGGGTGGCATTCTGAAGCTGGTTTTCCTGAGTTCAGATTCAGCATTCTGTCTGACACAGTATGGGCCCTATGTACACAGCCACCGGCTTTCTCCACAGCTGGGATATTTAGATCAAATTGTCTTAGGTCTGCTATGTACCAAGTTTTCCTGATTTGTAAAGTATTATGGAGGTGGCATGTATATGAAGTGAAGAAAAGCTAGGTACTAGTTTTGTATTTTTGTGTTTTGTTCTTGTGGACACTTTACCAGTCTTCCTACATCCTGCCACAGGTGTAATAAAGAGACCATACAGATGATTCTGTCAAAGTTATTGTATCTTCCATTTGTGGCAGTATAACACTTTTTTTGTTGCATTCAGAAACCTTTCTTCTTTAATTGGATAGTTTGCATCTTGCTTTTCTGTTTGTTCATGTTGTCTTATTGCAGAGACACATTGCAGATGTTGACCTCCATTCTCTCTTTCTTCCTCACATCCGCCACCACCACGCATTTTGTGTTTATAGTTATGTTGGTGAGTTTGGGTAATGAAAAAATGTCAAAACTGAAAGTCTTTGGCAAAATATTTAATGTTTGGAGTGAATTATTTATGTTTTTTTTTTCTTAGATAGACAGCCTCATAAACAAGCTTATGAAGATTACTAGCAAGGAGAAAAAGTTTTTTCGAGAAGAGATTAGACCTTTTGGCAGCTAGCAGAGGAGGGATGGAGAGCTCGCTCTCTCCTTCAGCAGCCCAATTAATTTCTGTGCTCAGCATGGGGGAGGGATCATCCCTTCCCTGGAAGCCTTGTTAATTTTGTTTCTGGTTTCTGTACTGTGCTTTTGTCTCTCTGGGATACTAATTGCTATCATCCTTGAATAGCTTGACTTATGTTGAAATGAATGGTTGGTGTAGAAGGTGAGTCACCCTTTTATTCTGTGTTTTATAAGAAGGAAAGATATACACAGGGAGTATTCTGTATTCTGCATCATTCCTGGTAGTTCAGCAGGCTTTACAGGATAGCATTTTGTAACACCATGGCACCAAATTGCTGGTGTAATTATCTGGCAAAAACTTCTTATTAAAAACTGACATCCATTATTACAACATGAAAGTGGTACTTGGGTTTAATCAGAGATCAGGAGAGGCTTCCACAAAGAAAAGTGGAATTGACAGCAGTTCTAATGGTAGGCTTGAGAATTCATTAGCGTCACCACAGGCATGGCTTCCAAAATGATTGCCACTGAGAGCTGACACACTGTCTCCGGAAAGTGTAGATTTCCACCTGGATAGACATTGCAAGGACCTGCACTGCTGGCTGAGTGTATAAAGTGGATGCATACTTTTTAAAAACTGGTAGCCATGCATTTCATTTAAAATGATGTTACTGTATGAAGAAGCACTTTGCAAAGGCTTAATTAGTGTCATATAGGATATGCATAGGAGAGTTACGAGACCCAGCATTAGTTTGAGTGTTGAACCAACCTCTGGTAGCCCATGGTTTGAATCTTTGCTCAGCCATGGAAACCCGCTGGTGACCCTGAGCAAGTCACACACTCTCAACCTGAGAGGAAGGTAATAGCAAACTCCCTCTGGACAAATCTGGCCAAGGAAACCCCATGATAGGTTCTGCCTGTGGGTTGCCGTACTGTGGAAATGACTTGAATTCACACAACAACAAGGATGTACAAATCAAATACTTACTATAAAAGTAGTTGTGTGCAATTTACATGACTACATCCTCTTGTATCTTGAAATTTTAATATGGGATTTTTCTTTGCAATCCACTGTTATTATTTTCTAGTGAAAAAGAATTGCAAATTCAGGCTGCTGTGAATAAAGAAGCATGCTGCACCTAGTATTTTTTGATGCTGTTCAACTTGTTGATGTTAAAGTTGCTGTTTTGCCTGGGAGCAGTGTGCATGATATAAAAGAAAGATATCTGGCAGTGATATGAGGCAGGAGACTTTCTAAAATGTGAAATTTCCCAGAAAAAAAAATCCAGTGTTTAATTTTTCATAGGTGATTTTTCATTTCTCAAACCTAATATTGTTCCCTAAAACTAGCTAGTAGTCACAACTAGGGAAGACATTGATGTGATAAGTCTCCCTTGCCCACAGAAATAGCGTTCTTTTGCAAAAGAGAATTTGGTTCATGAAGTTCTGAATCATTTGCCATGATCTGAAATTGGACTAAGTAGTACAAGTGTTTCTATGGATGATGATAGTGAAGCTGGAAGTAGCACACTGAGCTCAGTAGAAGAGGTTTAAAAGCCTTTTAGAAACAGATGAGTAAACAACTGCAGAATATCATGCTTACTTTGTTGGGTGTGATAAAATTACTTTGTCAGTATCCCCTTAAACTTAACTAAAGACATAAGGGAATTATACATTTAAAAAGTTTAAAGACAAGCATTCTGTTAAAAGTAATTTCTACGGAAAACTTTGAATTTGTTTTAATGAATTTGTTTTAAATTTGTTTAATATTAACCACATTATATGCTCTATATTTTTCCTGATTGGATATTTGGGAACATAAACAGGTTTTGCTGATTTAAAAAAAAACCTCAAAACCATGCTAAATCTGAGCATGTTCTGCTTGGGGCATTGGAAAATTTTGCAATTTTTTTTCCTAGTCAACATTTTCTAGAAAATTTCCACCACTGAAGGCTTGTCCCTGTAGTAAGAAAGCATTTTTATTACTGAAATTTTAGGGGGTGACCAGGTATTGAACCTTCCATGACAACAGTTGACCAAGAGGTAGTAAGGTCAAATGAGGAGTGGTGGGAGCAGGGTTGAAAACAGAAATATAGGTCTGTGTTGTCTTGTTTTCCAACTCTTGTGTGAATGAATTGGTGGGTTTTGTTTTAAATGAAATCAGAAATAAGTTTCTAGGAAAATTTTCTTTGGTGCGCTTCTCTAAACTTTATGGAATGAAGCCATTAGGTGACGAATGTGTGGGAAGCCTGGATTGTTAATTAGTTTGTATATATTAATGATAAAAATTGATTTTTAAGAGTGGTAAAATAAACTGCAATTCATACTGTGATCCCTAAAAAAAATTCACTATCAGTTAATATATTAGATGCTGCTTGCTTTTCAGCTTGCTGATGTAAAGCCGTTGTTGTCATGCCTGTCTGGGTGGGAACTGAGAGAAAGCCAGAGGCAGGGGAACGTTAAACCACCATGCAAAGATGCATTGCTTCCCTACATTAAATTGTTCAGGTAGTGTGAAGGGAGCTACTTTTGCTATTACTTTAATTATTCAGTGTGAGGTTGTGTTGGTGTGATATAGCCTTAATTGGTGATGCCTTTGCAAACTGGCTGAATGTTTAGGGCCAGCATAATCTCATCTTGAGTGTATCTGGCCTATCTGGAATAAAGCAAGAGTTTGATCACCAGCAGCTTAATTTCAAGTTTCTGATCAAAATGAAGAGAGAGGGCTTGTGACTGTTGCATCTGTGAAATATTGCAGAACAAGCTACTAGAACATAACTTGGCAGGTTTGTACTAGTCCATATGTTCACTATCAGGGTGTTCTTTGTCACAGAATCAAACTAAATAAAACCTTCACATCTAGATAAATGTGCAGATAATAGGAATGACTGTGTGCTTTCCAGTGTAGTCCTTAGCAATAATCTTTGGGAGTGAGTCCTTCTGGGTTAAGAGACTTGCTTCCAAGTAAAGGTATGCAGGACTACAAGGCATAACCATTTAATCACTAGGAAGAGAATGGAGAATTTGAACAAGAGCTTCTGAAAATGGACTCCCATTTTTGCACTGCAAAATCTATAGTTTCCTTGTCTAAGTACCATCCTGGCATTGGAAGTGTGCTTTTTAAGGCCATTTTGGCTCAGGGGTATTTCTGGAATAAGTAATAGAAATATTAAAGCTGACCTTTCATAGAGAATTACAGCTCACTGTTAAATGTATTTTGCTCTTTTCAGTGTCCTCAAGAAGGTACTGAACGTGAGGATTTGGTTAATGTGCCAGTTATGAATTTGATTGGCTGGTTGACTTATTGAGAATGTTTTTTTAAGACAATTTAGATAAAATAATTCTTTTTCTTCATTGCACTTGACTCTTTTTAATTTTTCTATTATTCCTTTTGCTTGCATGTCCAAATAGATGAGGCATTTGAGACTCTCACTGTTTTCTCTGCCTCTGATTAAAACTGACTTTGGACAAAATAAAACTTTGATATTTGGCAGTGTTAAAAATGAACATGATATTCAGGCTTAGATCTTGAGACTAAATTAGAAATTAAATTAAAGGCGTGACTGCAGTTAATGTCTTTGGGTCTTTTGGAATGGGAGCCATGTGAAACCAGGTGATGACTGGGACAGTAGAGAGTACAGTTAATTTCTTCATATACTGTGTCCTGGAGGGAATATAGTTTATCATCTTTAACTGTAGTTCTGATCCAATCAGTCCTGTCCCTGGTTGCTGAAAAATAAGAGCTGTTAAATTAAAAGCTGTTACGTACCTAATGTAATGTTAAATTTAGCTTTAATTCTGTATTTCATTTTCAGTTGGTTGGTTGGTTTTGGTTTCATGTCAAAATTGTAAATGTACAGATAAGGAGAATTACCTTTTGGCTGACCTTTTGTTTTCTTTGTTTGCTTGTTTCCTAGGCTCTGATACCTCTGGCAAATGTGGCCATGATTGACTACACGCTGGAATTCCTCGCTGCAACTGGGGTGGAGGAAACATTTGTCTTTTGCTGTTGGAAGTCAGCAGAGATCAAGGATCATATACTGTAAGAGTAGATACTTGTTCTGATTTGCTGGAGAGAGGAGGCTCTTCCCATCATCTCTCAGTCTTTTAGAGCTTGTCTAATGAAGGAGTGGTCAAAGTTTGGCCCTAGAGCCACATGGGAACCCCAAAACTGTTTTTGCAACTGCTGATAACCTCTCCAACTTCCCTGGAATGCCCTCTTTCTGGCAAAAAACAAAACAAAACTTGCTTTATAGAACAGGCAGCTCTCTAAACATGGAATGATGGTTCTCTTTTCAAATAAGTCACTTCTTCCCCCATTGTTGAACATAAAAGAAGAGACAAAAGTTGGCTTCCAACTACTTCTATTCTCATTTTTATTTTGTTTTGTTTGTTGTTTGATTACCTGTGCCAATCCCTGGTGGTCCCAAGGAAGATAACTGGCTCCTAGGCACTCCAAAGTTGTCCATCCCAACCTCTTGGCAACTGCTGTTAGTGCAGAATTTGAGAATCGCACCTCCCAGGGAACACAGCATAAACATGCTTACTTTATTGAATTTGCACCGCTTGGTTCTTTTTTGGGCCCATAACAGGTGAAAGAGGATACCTATTATAATAGTTAAAATCATAGGATCAGAAGGTGTGGTTAAGACCATAGATTTAACCTCTTGCCATCCCAGAATACAAAGCTACAATACTCCTGAATGTTGCCCATCTACATATATTTAAAGATTCCCATGCCAGGAGAGTTCTTCCCCCAATCCCAGGTAGTCTATTTCATTGCTGAATAGTTCTTACAGTAAAGAAGTTCTTCCTAATATTTAGATAGAATATCTTTTTTTGTAATTTGAGTCCATTGATTTGTGTGCTAGTCTTTGAAGCAGGAGAAAGCAAGCTCATTATATATTCTATTTGACATTCTTTCAGATGTTTAATTAAGCAAGATAGTTAATTAGATAGGTGCTGCTTGGAGCTTTGCAGCTGGACAAAGTTTGAAGTGTCACCTCTGAAATGCCAACAGTAACTTCTGAAATTGTTTCCATTCTTTCCTCAACCATTATGAAAATTCACCCTTTGGATGTATTTTTGCCCAAGCTACTGGAATCTGTTCCCAGCATACTCCTGTCATGATTGTGGTTATGCTGATACTTAAAATCCCCTGATTTGTTATTCATGTTAGAAACAGAGTAGGAGGGAACTTTGTATTGCACATACTATGCAGATCTTTCCATTTTTTCCTGTCTGTCTGTGTTCTCTCCCAGGAAATCTAAATGGTGCCGTTCAAACTCTCCAAACACAGTGCGGTTTGTGACTTCAGACCTCTATCGCTCGCTTGGTGATGTGTTGAGGGATGTAGATACCAAGTCCCTTGTCCGTACTGACTTCATACTTGTCTCTGGAGATGTTGTGTCCAATATTAATGTTTCCACAGCTCTGCAGGAACACAGGTGAATGTGCAGGAGAGAGATGCAACAGTCTTGCATGCTGGGGATGATTTGTGGCTCCTGAGGTACATTACTTCACTCAAAAACCCTTCTGTTCCACCCCTCCTTACCCACATAGGTTACGGCGTAAGCTGGAGAAGAACGTGTCTGTGATGACCATGATCTTCAAAGAGTGCTCGCCAGGTCATCGAGCTAGGTGCCAAGAGGATGATATTATTGTCGCCATGGATAGTGCTACCAAACGAGTGTTGCACTACCAGAAAACCCAAGGACTGAAACGCTTCCGGTTCCCCATGGTGTGTTAACAGGGGAACATGTGACAAGCAGACCAGTCAGTTCTCCCAAGAATCTGTATCTGGAGAAGCTGTGCTATCCCCTTCAAGATCTAAGGTCTTCACGACCTGGCCTTCACATGATAAATCACTTTTGCGCTTGCTGTTGGATATTTCATTCTCTTTCTGGCTTAGACTGTCATCTGTACAGTGGGCATAGTATTATCATGCAGGGCCAGTGGATGGTTCAGTAAGAAAACACTGTATGCCTTAAAAGTGCTGATTTTTTTAATGGATGTTCTTCATTGTCATAGTAAATTGTTCTAGTGGTACCATTTTTATTTTTGTGATTTTGAGTAAGTGTTTCTAGAATTTGAAGTTGTTTGTGGCTTTAAGAGAGAGTGTTTGTTGGAAGTAACTGGTAATTCAGTTGGTTGCATACTGGTGATCTAGAGAAGAACTTCAAAAATACCTTAAGCAGGCAGCAAAGTTAAGGTTTTTGCCCCAAACCCTTACAGTGCTTGCATGTTGAAAATACAGTTGCCGTCAGAGAATGCTCAAATGACTCCTATTACACATCTTCCAAGCTTCTTGAGCAAAGTGAGTGGGCAATCTGAGTGTCTCAGTGGGACAAAATGCAAGCTGTTGTCCCTAACTGGAAATGGACACACTTTGGTGCAGAGGAAGTGTGGAAAAAATACTCCTGATCTATGTCAGGATGAGAAATAAACTGTGAGTTGCATTCATTCTACCACTGTCCCTCTGTAACTGCCTATTGCTGGAAAAAAAATTAAAAAAAATAGAGAATCATACCCCTTGAAAGCCTCTAATGGGGTGTGATTCTCCATTTGAAGACTATTTTAATCCCCCCGGGTGCTTTTTTTTGTCTCAAAATGACCTTTTTACAGAGGCTGGGGGTGATAGATGGTGAGGTAGTTTTCACCCCCTGATGATCTGTGGCTGCCTATCCTTGATCTGGGTCCATTATTCTATATCTGGATATGAAAAAGATCTGACTCAGATCTTAGATGAGCTGGCGTAACTGGGGAAGATGGTGGGTTGCCAACCATATCGTGGGGTAGAGCACATGGTTTACACAAGATCTTAGGCTGTACCAAAGGTGGAAAAGACATAGCTGACTAAAACACTGGAGAGATGCTGACAACCAGAGCAGGTCATGTGGAATTAGATGTACCAACCAGCTCTCTCAATATGAAATAATTTGGTATATTCCTAAGGAGAATGCATAATATCCTGTTTTAACAGTTCTGCTTTCTGCAAACATTGAGAAGTTGATCATTTTAAATCTTATACAGACAGGGAACTGAGGCAGAATTTCCCAAGGCCATAGTGGGATCATAGTGGTGAACTGTAATGTTTTGTGAAAAAGCACTGGTGAACTTTCACAAGCAGTATAAAGTATATGTTGACAACCTATTAAAATTTACTTAAGACATAATCCTGGCTTACAGAGAGGCATTTCTGGTTTACGGCACTTTCCTTCTGTCTAGTTATCAGTTGCTGGAAAAAACATTAAATACTACTGTGCAAATTTCCAAGTGAGACCTGGGTGTTTGGTAAGGTTCACGTGGAGTCTGTGTGCAAATACACACCCCTCCACCCCAATGGCTACCCCTCCTTGCAGAGAAGGCTCTAAACAGCATGAAGAATTTTGATTGTTGCATTGTATGTGAGAGACTCACGAGTTCTTCACTGTGTTTTCCCCTCCTCCCTTTTCTAGAGCTTGTTCCAGAGTAATATTGAGGAAGTGCAAGTACGGCATGATTTGTTGGACTGTCACATTAGCATCTGTTCCCCACAGGTAGGTTCTAGAAAGATTGGCTGTTTTTGCAAGAGGCAATGACCAAAATCTTACATGGATGAACATAGTGTGAGAGTTCTGCATGTAGGACTCTGCTGGCTCTCCAGGACTCATTGTTCCCATGCAGTAGCCCTCCTATGGCCATTCCATTACTGGTAGAGAGCAGGACAGGATCAGAAGTGCCTAACTAAGTTCCCATGGCCTAATGCAAATGAAGACATCTTTACTGGGAACTGCTGAAGTCATCTGGAGGTCTCAATAGATGATGTCATTGGTTTGTATCTGGCTTTGGAGATATAGCTAGATGCTTCTCTGATTCCCCCAGCAGTGGAATGGCCACGTAGCGGGGTGGTGGTATCACAGTACATTGGTGAGGCGGGGGGATTTTGGATGTTGAGGAGGGAAGAGAATGCAAAGTTTGATAATGGCAAAAATACAGAAGTTTAAGATGGATGGATGTTTATGTATTCCACTATGTGAAATGTGCTATTGGCCAGGATGTTGGGATGTGTATGTGAATCTGTGCTTCTATTGTCTTAACCCCCACCCAGAAACGCATACACACACATACATATAAGTGAATTGTTAACAGTCAGTAATTTTAAGTTGAATCCAGATGATCTGTGTTCTCGTTCAGATGAGGGTGGTGCAACTACAGCATTACTGTATTCTCTGAGCAGTGTCAAGATGGTAGAGTGACCTTCCCTTGAATAGACAAAATGGTTTGCATAAAATGTAAAATTAAAATTTATTAGCTTATGGAAAGGCTGCTTGGGCTGGTGGTTCCTCGTTGCTAATTTATAGGCAAGTGACCTTTGACCTAATACAGGAAATCCGAGATTAAGGTAGCTGAACTGTGTCGCTAATTAGTCCCAGATGGCTGATGTTGCCTCTAGGAACCTGTAAGGGGTGAATTTCTATGGGTATTCATGTTGCTACCTTGGAGGAAAAAAACAAATATTGAGCCGGACCTTGCTGGGAGAGCGTCAAGAAGTGTGCACAGTGGCAATTGTGTGCAGAGGTTTTCTTTGGAATATATTTCTGGAGCATAATAATAGTTAGATTGTATTATTATTTGACCTTTACCATGAACATTTCAAAATTCTGCCTCATAGGAATTTGTGCTCATATTTTGCCCATCAGTAACATGTGCATAGAGGCTAGCAGAAATCCATTGAATTATGCAGAATTAGCTAATATGTGCTATATGCCATTCTTCTGATAGTCAGCAATTTAGACAGCTTTGGCTCCCAAAGTCCTGCTGGTGCAGAGGGATCCTTCTGTGATTCTCTGTGTTGTGAAAGCACCATGATCTACCTTCGGAATGATAGGAAGGGAGTGCGCTGAGCAAACTAACCTGCTCCAAGGAGGATGATCAGTTTGTGATTTGGATTATTTAACATATAGGTTCCCCAAAACATGTTCTTGTAAAACCTGTGAGTTTCCATAGGCAGAATCAGAGCCACTGTGGTGTAGTGTTTGAACATTGGACTCAATAACTGAAGACTGGGGCTCTAATCCCTGCTCAACCATGGAAGTCTACTGGGTGACCTTGGGCAAGTCTCATTCTTTTGTCCTCAGAGGAAGACAAAGGCAAACCCCCTTTCAACAAATCTTGCCAAGAACACCCCATGATAGGTTCACCTTTGGGTTGCCATAAGTCTTTTTTTTTCTTAATAATTTTATTGTGATTACATCGTATAAAACAACATTTCTCATTGTACATTTTACCGAACTATTACAGCTTTCTTCCACTCCTCTCTGGATTTCAATACTGTTATTTCATTGACATTTCAACATTATACATCGCATTACATTTGTTAACATACAAGTTAGATCCTGCTCTTCTACCCTACTTTTCATGTTCCATGATATTCCACTGATTTTAACTTCTAACTGTTCATGCTACCATGTATTAGGAATTGTTACCTGTGAACACCCAACCCGTTTTCAGAACGATTTGCCATTCTTTGTTAATGTCATCATCTGATTTTCCTTTCAATCTCTGAGAGACTGTATCTGCATTTCGATTTTCAATGAAAGTTGCCCACTATTGCTCTATTGTAGGTATCTGCTCAGTTTTCCATAACCTTGCATATTCAATACGGGCTGTTGTAATCATATACATCATTATTCTCCAATATTTCTTTGCTACAGTTCCATCTAACATATATGTCATATTTAATAAGTACATTTCAGGTTTCTTATCCATTTGAATCCTCAATATTTTACGTATCATATTGTGTATGTCATTCCAATATTTTTTAGCCTTAGGACATGACCACCACATATGAAAAAGTGTTCCAGCATTCTCCTGACACTTCCAACAATGACCTGTTCCCGTATTGTATATCTTCTTTAATTTTCTGGTGTCATGTACCATCTGTGAAATAGCTTATAATAGTTCTCTTTTAGTTTCTGTGCTGCAGTAAATTTTTGTGTCCTTTGCCAGCTCTGTTCCCAGTGCTCTAATTGAATTGGATGTCCGACATTTTGAGCCCACAATATCATTGCTGCTTTGACTGTCTCCTCTTCTCTTTCTTGATTTAAAATCTCCTGATATAAGTGTGATAATAAATGAGGCGGGTTTTCCCACAATAACTTCAACATTCTTCCTTGCTCTTTTTGTTCTATTCCATAAGTTTTCACGTCCATCTGGAATCTCTCAGTTAGCTGTCTGTAAGGGAACCAATTTAACTTTGTTCCGTCTGATTCCAATTTTTCTCTTGATTTCATCTTTAAAAAATTCAGATTTGTCTTTTCTAATATGTCATCATAACACAGCCATTTATCTGAATCAGTCCATCTTCCAAAGAAAGCTTCTTGAGGGGAGACCCATGTAGGTAGTTGCCTGATGTTCTTACTCTTGTAGTCAGTCCATACTTTAAGTAGTGATTGTCTTACAAAGTGATGAACAAAGTCTTTGTCAACTGTAGCTTTCCCATAGAACATATAGGCATGCGAACCCATCCTTAAATCAGCTCCCTCTAATGTCAGCATTCTCATATTTTGAAGATTCATCCAGTCTTTTATCCAAGTAAATGCTGCTGCCTTGAAATATATCTGTAAATCCGGTAGACCCAGGCCTCCTCTTCTAATTGATTCTGTCATGATATTCCATTTTATTCTTGGCTTTTTCCCTTGCCATATAAATTTACTTAAATCTTTCTTCCGTTGTATAAAAGGCTTAGTATTTGTAATAATAGGAAGATTTTGGAAAAGATAATTCGTCTTTGGAAGTATGTTCATTTTTATGACTGCCACTCTTCCCATCATAGATAGTCGCATTCTAGTCCATTTCTCCAAGTCCTTGATTATCTGTTTCCATTTTTTTTCATATTTATTCTGAAATAGTTCATTATTTCTTTTTGTGATCCAGACACCCAAGTATTTTGCTTTTTGACCTTTATTAAAACCTGTTAAATGCTCAAGCTCCTTCTCTTCTTTCTCCCTCATGTTTTTTGTTATAATTACTGTTTTTCCCTTGTTTATCTTAAATCCAGAAAATTCTCCATATTCCTGAACAATATCCATCAACCTTTGAATACTGCTGAGAGGATCATCCAGAAACAAGACCAAATCATCTGCAAATGCTTTGAGTTTATACTGATATTTCTTAATCTGAAGTCCTCTTATTGCTTTGTCTTCCCTTATGGCATTGTTAAGTATTTCCAATGTCATGATAAATAACAGTGGAGATAGTGGACAACCTTGTCTTGTTCCTCTATGCAATTCAATCTGTTTTGTTCTCTCTCCATTAATAATCAGTCTTGCCTGTTGCTGACAGTATATTGCTTCAGTCCAAGAGATAAATTTGTCTCCGGCTTGAGCCTGTTTAATGACCATCTTCAGGAATGACCAATTAATCATATCAAAGGCCTTTTCTGCATCCACAAATATCGCTGCCAGCTTTCTTTCACTGTGCTTCTCATAATACTCAATTATATTTAGCACCGTCCTGATATTATCTTGCATCGTTCTCTTTGGTAAGAAGCCATTCTGATCTTCATGTGTATTTTCTTGAAGAACCTTTTTAAGTCTTTCAGTCAGAATTGCAGCAAAGATTTTGTAATCTGTGTTTAATAATGAAATTGGTCTGTAATTCTTGACATCTGTTGAGTCTCTTCCTTCTTTTGGTATTAAAGTCACGTTAGCTTCCTTCCAAGTGTCGGGTATTCCCTCCTTTCTTATCTCATTCATTGTGTTCTGCAAAGGTATCGAAACGTCATGTTCCAATATTTTGTAATATTTTTCAGTAAAGCCGTCTGGTCCAGGAGATTTGTCGTTCTTCAGATTCCTAATAGCTTGAACTATCTCTATCATCAATATGGGTTTATTCAGAATTGATTTCTGTTCCTCGGTGAATCTCATTTTGTTCATTTTTTCCAAATATTCTTCCATTTCTCCTTGTTTTTTCATTGAGGAGGTAGTACTCATTAACTTCATGTAATATTTATAAAAAGCCTGTTCTATCTCCTCCTGTTTTGTAGTTTTCCCGTCACCGACTCTTATCTCCGTAATAATATTTCTAACCCTTCTTTTACGAAGTAAACTGGCTAACAGTTTAGAAAGTTTATTTGCCTGTTCAAAAAAAGTATATCTCTCTCTTCACATCTGTTGTTCTATTTCTTGCAAATTTAGTTGATTTAATTCAGCTTGACATACCTTCATCTGTTGTCTTATCTTATTGTCCGTCGGTTTTTCCCTCATCTGTTTCTCTAGTTCTTTCATCCTCCCCAGAATCGAATCTTCAGTCCGTTTCCTCTCTTTCCTGATTTCCGCGGACCATCTGATAAAATTTCCTGGGTTGCCATAAGTCTTGAAGGCACACAGCTACAACAAAAAATGTGAGGCGGCAAAGACACTGAATTTTAAAGTTGCGTTACTATATGCACTACATTCCTTTTGTCTTAGTGATTTACTAAAGCATCTTACTCAAAAGTGTTTCTATCTATCTGTCTGTCTGTCTGTCTAATTAAAATTGTATATCCTTCTCTCTAGCATGTGATGTTAGGGCAGTATACAAATAAAATCAATATAAGAACTTTAAATAGACTAAAACCTATTAAACTTGTTAAGAAGTTTAAAGTGTTAAAACAGTTTAAAATTATTTGCATAACCAACTTAGGGAGAATCACTTAGGCCTCAGAGGCATAAATAAAAAAGCAGTGTCTTATAAATGAAACCAGAGTTTGCCCCATCAGGCCTTCAGTGGGGAGGATGTTCCTCGGTGGAGCTGCTGCAGCTGAGAAAGCCCTCTCACATTCTCACAAGGTGTACTGACCTTGTTGGTGGGACACAGAGGAAGGCCCCACCAATAGACTTCAGTCCTTGTGGAGGCATGTATAAAGAGTGTCATTCTCCTAAGTATTGAGGTCCCAACCTGTCATCAGAAATGTCATCAGAAGTACCTTGAATTCAAGCCAGAAGAGTATTGGCAACCAGTACAGTGCTTCAAAGACTAGCTTTGCATGATGTGCATATATTTCAGTCAGCAGCTGAGCGGCTGCATTTTGCACTAACTGTGGCTTTTGAGTCACCTTCAAGACCAGCCCCATATGTAGCACGTTACTGTAGTTTCATCGGGAGTCATCAGTGCATGTACTCCTATGACTATGTAATCTCTGTCCAGGAAAGTCTTGGAGAACTTTAGTAGAATTGTTTGGAGCTATGGCATGTGGCTTTTTCTTTTGATGTTTTCTCCCTAACGTTGCTTCTCCTTTCCTTGCAGGTAGCTCAGCTGTTCACAGATAACTTTGATTATCAAACCCGGGATGACTTTGTGCGTGGCCTTTTGGTGAACGAAGAGGTATGTTTGTGAAGGGAATTGATATTCAGTGTGGTTGTATGATGGTTACTGCGGAATGAGGAAGAAGTAGGTGTTGGTGGATATCTGTTGAAAGAAGAAGTTGTCTTAGGAGACTGATATTTCGTCAGGGTATTATATATTCTCTGTAAAGATGATTTGAATTTTTCACTTGAGATAAAATATGTGTATTCAGATTTGCACTGATATGTTTTGTGTAACTGTTTATTTTCAGAGTAAAGATTATCAGCAACTTGGGCATAATTGGCCAAGAACAGTAGAACTGTTCTACTGGAACAGTACAAGTAAGACAGCTAGGAAGTGAAAAACTAGGAAGTGAAAAGGGTGAGATGGAGTAGAGATAAAAAGGTGATAAGGGAAGCAGCAACCTATCTTCAGTGGCTGCTATACACAATCTGCACAGGCTATATATGGAAACTTCAGCATATATGGCCTGGGGATTTTAGCCTTTTCTCTGAGGTCATAAGCATGTTCAGCATAGCCCTGTGTGTTCCATGCTGAAAAGAGAATTAAATCAGCACCCCAAATTCTGCTCTAGAAGAAGTTGACTTCTGCGAGCTGTATGTGAATGTGGAGCAGGATTTGTAGTTCAGTGACATCTCCAGATATAGCTGGAAAAGACGTCTCTCTGCAAAACCCCTATGAGTCACAATTGACAGTACTAGGCTAAAAGTACCTATGGTCTGACTCTATAGAAAGCAGCTTCTTGTGTTCTTATTTGAATAAATCTACATGACTGTTTTCTGCATAACTTTTTACATGGCTCTGATTTTTCTGGTCCAGAGCTATGTAGAGCACCACATTCCCACCAAAAATTGCCCTTAAACAATGTGATCTTTGTTCAAAATAGAATTCTGGAATACTGATATTTTTGGGGCTTCTTGTGTGGCAGTTTTCTGTTATGCCCATTATTTGGATTTAGGTAGCCTACGTAAAAATGGTTTCATATCTAAAAATGGTTTGTGCAAATTGGGTGGTCCTTCAGGGTTTTAACTTCACCCAGCTACAACATCCATAGTTCACTTTATTGTATTAAGTTATTGTACCAGGTAGATACAGTACCAGGAGAATACAGTACTATGTTCTCCACTTGATACATGGTCTAAATATCAGTTGATAAACCTACTTGGTATGATAACTTAATACAGTAAGGTGAGATGTGGGTATTGCAGTTGGGTACACCTAAAACTTTGAAGGACAGCTAAGGAAAGAGCAGAAATCTCCAAGAATACAGAGTTCAAGTTGGATTCCAGTTTGTTTGTAGAGGCAAGTAAAACTGACATCTGATTTAATTGGGAAACAGGCCAAGCCAGGCCTGCCTTAGCTTAATTGGCTTTTGAATGGGATCTTTCTGTTTAATAGGTCCTGGGCAACCAGATCCATATGCATGTGACATCAGAAGAGTATGGTGTCCCTGTATCCAACTTGCTAATGTATGAATCCGTGTCTTCTGACATCCTCCAACGCTGGGTTTATCCAATGACTCCTGAGATGAACATCACTGATGATGAGAAGCAAAGTTGCACTCATTCCCGGCACAACATCTACCGGGGGGTGGAGGTGAGCCTGGGCCTTGACAGCGTGCTTGAAGAGAATGTCCTCATCGGGCAGGGAACCTCTGTTGGCAGAAAATGCTCCATATCCAACAGTGTCATTGGCTCCAACTGCAACATAGGTGAGTTCTGTGGACTAGGAGGTGTGAGTGGCTTAACTGTTTTTGGCTTGAATTAGTAGGAGTTATAATAAAAGGAACTGTAAATAACTCCCTTGTGATGAAAGGAGAGGGATGAGGGAAATGCAAGGCAGAATAATCCATCTCTGGTATGGTTCCTGATTCCCTTTCTCGAGTATAGGCTGGATATAAACCAGAGTGGTAGAGGTATTGATTGATCTGCCTTGGTTCAGGTTCAGACTACATAGAATATGGATTAAGGTAGTGGTTTAGGCTCAAACAGCATAGGATATTGAATGTATCCTAGTCAAATTTAAAATAGGATTGGGCTCCTCATATATTTTTTTTAAATAACGGCTGCATGGGATGGGGGGCTAGCTTTCTTTCCGTCTGGAGCCCATCTCAGTACAGGGGACCACTCTTTCACAGTTTGTTTCTGATATCAGGAAGGAGCTTATCTGGGAGGTAAATGCCTAGAGAAGAGGTTGCTGGTTGTCATTCACCTTCCTTTCTCACTGCATCTCTTCCTTCTAAAACTTGGAACTTCTGTCACCTGCATACAGCTTTGGTCATGACTGAGGAAGTTCACGCTTTAAACAGAGAGACTTTTCATGACTGTGTAATTTGAGTTTCTAATGAAAGTCAGGAAAATGCCCTTGTCTGTTGGGATGTTATTCTGTGTTGTTCACTAAAGCCTGCTTTCATTTTCTGTTCAGTGTTTGTGTGTATGTGCGTGTGCGTGTGCGTGTGTTGGCCTTGGTTTAGACTCCACAGTTTACTCTATGTAAAAGGCTTGGTAGTACTCCAGATTAAACAGAAACCTAATGTATTACGTTTGGAATGGATTTAAACATTTGGAAGGGATATATAGTTTAGGTCATCTAGAACTTTATCACTTGAGAGTGCATTATGTGCATGGGGAATGGCCTCTTTGCATATTCCTTGACACCAGAAGTTACATGCATGTGGGAATTTGTGGATGTCTGTGTGTGTTTGTATTAGATTTTTAATGTATGATTACATTTTAATGTATGATTAAAAGTAGAAAAAGAAAGAAAGAAGGGAAGAGGAAGGGTACATAGAATAAGAAAGTGGGCTAAGTATTTGCATTAATGTAAACTGGCAATATTTCCAAAACACATTTTCCTCAAGCTGGCATTTGTAAAATATTTATTCATGCATAACAAAAGCAGTGAGGTCTTCTGACCATTGAAAGATAAATGGTGAATGTTTTATCTTTCCATACTTGGAGTAGAATCCTTTTGGCAATAATAAGAATATGCATGATCCAGCCATGTTAAGCATTAAATTCCATGTCTCAAGGGTATAATTTTAGAGAACACATATATCTATAAGTATAAAATATTTTTTCAATATAAAATTGACACATGTGTAACAGACCCAACCAAAAAAGATTAATTGCTGAACAGGCCCCCTTATGATACAGGGGTGGAGGGAGCACTGTGCTAACATTTGACACTTGGTGAGGTTTGGGTGCAAGGAGTCAAATGGCTGTCCACATCTTCATTCTGAAATGTGGTTCTGATAGGATTTGAGCGTGTATTTTAAAACCAAACATTTGGATAAGCTGTCAACTTCAAGTGTCGATGAGCCTGCAGGAACAATTACAGGGTGCTCATGCCTTTATCATACCTGCTAAAAAAACACTCATTTGAAAAGAACACTGGACTCTACTTGGGGACTTAAGAGCTGAAGGCAGGTGGAGGCTAATTTTGTCATTGGTTGGGGGAATGAGGGTCATTGTGAAGCTCCACGTCCTACTTGCCAGAAAGAGCATTATGGAAGCCTAAGATCAGCCTAGATCTACCCACTGGGTCAAGGAGAAGGACCTGCAGGGTGTTCGCTTATCTGTTCTCTGACAGAAGGAGCATCAAGCTGCTAAGAAGAGAAGCATATTCTCCAGCTACTGCCAGATGGCCCACCCATCCGTTTATGTACCAGAGAATAAAGGGCTGCTGGTGTCTGAGATAGTGTTCTGTCGTGGTGTTTGTTATTTCAGTTTCCTGTTACTTTAAGCTACCTCGAGAATAATCTGATGTAAGTATTCTAAGTGCAGTAATTAAGAGTATCATCTTCCCAACACTGATGCTAGCCATTGAGCTGTAACAGCCTGTTAAATTCAATAAAGAACCCAGGAGCTTGCCCTTTACAATATGTGGATGAGAGAAGAACAATGAATAGCAAGGCTGGAAATGGGAGAGTCAAGGTAATGGAGAAGCGAACTAGTGGAAGGTTAACATAGTTTAGGGAATAGATGTGCCACTGTGCACCGAATATCTACAGGGTTGAATTACAGTTGATTTCTGCTACCTGATGTGTGTAATGTAAGATGACCATTATATTCCATGTACTTTTGGTGATATTTGGCAGGTGATGAGGTCATTCTGGACAGGGCTTTCCTGTGGAATGGTGTGTGCATAGAAGATGGTGTAAAAATCCATCAGTCGATTGTTTGTGATGAGGCAGTGGTAAAGAAAGGGGTAACACTGAACCCGCACTGCGTCCTCACTTCCCAGGTGAGTTTGAGTAGTTTCACCCCTGCTTTCTGTATATTCTTTTTAGACCATTCCATGGGCAAGATGTTGTGCTTTCCTCCTCTCAGTTCAGATCACCTGTCTACAGTAGATTGGTATGCAAAGCCCTGGGGCTAATTGCTAACTGAGGCTTGGATGCCCGTCAGTAAAGCAGGGATAATGATAACCTATTTCACAGTGGATCCTAGTAGTATCAAGATCTCAGAGTGTTTTGAATTTTAAAAAGCTGCATGTAAATGAATGACAGCTGCAAGTCTTCCTGCACAGCAAGGCAGTGGTGGCTAGAATGAGAAATTACAGGCAGCCTTGAATACTCAATAGGCTTCTCCTGGTCTTTCATTTATTAGTTAGGTCATCCACCCACATGTGTGCTCTGGACTTCTGGGACTAGAGTTTGCAAATGTGTTTAATCTTCTGGATGAGCCAGGGTACCAGACTGGTGTAATGGAAGCATTGCTTCATTTCTAGGTGGTGGTGGGCCCTAACATAACCCTTCCAGAAGGCACAGTCATTTCCCTCCATCCTACAGATGAAGAGGAGGATGACGATGACCAGTTCAGTGATGATTCTGGTGTGAACAAAGAGGAGAGCAGGGCAAAGCTAAAAGGTGTGTGGAGTTTTCTTTCTGGAATTGCTGGGGACCAAGAGTTCTCCTTTACGTTTTTTCCTCAACTTTCTGTTGTGCTTCTACACAGTTCTATGTCTGAAATGTGCTGTATGTTGAAAAATAGGAAATGCAGCAATTCTTGTAATTAAGTGACTGGTTGAAAATACCCATCCCTAAGAGAACAGTGAATGAGTCTCAGGGAAAAAGTGGGTATCAGTAAAGTGATTGATTGACTAGGGGGGAGGGGAGGAGAACAGAAGGCTCTGGTTTTGTCCTGTACAGTGTGTTGCAGTGGACAGTGTCTTAAATTGATCCTGGGTTCAGATCTCAACTCAGTAATCGTTCCTCAGCTTCTGTTTCTACATTTTTAAAATGCAAAAAATTCCTACTTATTGGAGCTCATATCTCATGTTTTGGTGGTGACAGCAGTGGCTGTCTTTCAGTAAGATGTAGCTTACTGCTGGAGGTGAATAGTCTTGGGCAAATGTGCTTCTGGGAGAGGAAGTTGTAGAAATGTTGAGGTAGATTTCACCTTACAATAAGCAAAGGACTAAAATACGAAGGGATGGATGAATTAGAGCCACATATAATATCAAAGCACTCTAGAACCAAGGGTTTTTTTTTATTTCTTTGAATGGCTTTATTAATGTGTACTTTTACTGGGCCATTTTCTTTCTTAAGAAGGGGAAAATGTTTTTTCTTGTTTTGTTTTTAAAGAATATGGCTTGTGAAGTTATGGCCTGCTTCCTCTTAGTGATATATGCAAGCGTAAATCCACTGTACAGCTGCATATGTCCTTTTTTTTGGGGGGGGGGTCATTGCAGAGGCTGGTATTCTCTTCCAACACAATGACCAAAGCCCTTCCTGACTCACAGTTTTACTGTGATAGCCGCCCTCCACAGCCATTCAGTGACTGATGGAGAACAGAGGGGGAAGGGGCAATCAGTTAGATCGGTTAGATCATCTGCCATTTTGAAGACCCCAGTGGATCTCAGCAGATGATGTCATTGCCCTGTGTCTGGATATAGGGGCATGGCCAGACTTATCTCCACCGAATGCCGGGGAGGGAGGGGGAGGGAGATTGCAGCAGCAAAACAGAGAGGTGAAAGGGATGCACTGTTTATCTGGTTTCGCTTTTATGATGGTTTAATTGCTTCTTAACTTTTGCATGCTGTTCTTAACTACAGCTGCCCCTCCACATTTGCAGGTTTAACTTTCACAGATTTGATTATTTGCAAGTTTTTCCAGCCTTGGGCCCACCCACCCCCCGCCGCCTCAGGCGCTTCTTTTCTAGGGGAACCTTTCCTCTCAATGGCTCTGGTCAGGCTGTGCCGTCCTTTCAAAAACCTACCTCTGGTCTTTCTCCTCCTCCTCCTCCTCCACCAGCATCTGCCTGCCTAGCTGTCCTTAGCTTGCAGCCTGATTTCTCAGCGCCACAAACCTGCTCCTGAGGCCCCTCCGTACCCAAGGAAGGAGACGGGCGAGAGCGAGGAAGTATAGGGTCGCCGTGCCAAACCAATCCCTTTCCCTCTCCTTTTCCTGACCGGCTTTGGACCTTGGGTGCCCATTCTCCCCGCCGTGCCTCAGCCCCCTTCCTACAGACACACACTCACGTATTTTGATATTTGTGATTTTTCCACTTTTGTTGGGTCCTGCACCCTGACCCTAGTGAATGTGGAGGGCTAACTGTATGTTTGTTTTTAACTGTTGTGAGCTGCCTTGAGTCTCAAAACAGCCAGATGAATGAGAAGGAGGAGAATTCCTATCTCTCTTTGCCCTCAAGCAGCTGTCCTCTTGGAACACTGCCGTCTGTCCATCTTTGTTACCATTTGAACAGCCTCTCTCTCTGGTCTGTGATGTAATGGCAGACTCAGCCTTTGGTAGTTGCAAAGGTTTTGTTGTTGTGTGCTTTTAAGTTGTTTCTGACTTATGGTGACTCTAAGATGACTATCATGAGTTTTTCTTGGCAAGATTTGTTCAGAGGGGGCTGGTCATTTCCATACTCTGAGGCTGAGAGAGTGTGACTTGCCTAAGGTCATCCTGTGGGTTTCTGTGGCTGAGCAGCGATTTAAACTCTAGTCTCCCAGAATCCTAGTCCAACATTCAAACTCAAACCAATATATCACACTGGCTTCCTTACTTAACTCAGTACATTCTGAATTTTAGTGGAATCTAAATCTGAACTTCAAATTCTCTAAAATACCTATTTGAGCACTCTCATTGCTAAGAAGTCCAAGCTGAACCTTCTGTGAGATTTTTTTTTAGCTTTCAGTCTCAAGCTAATTCTTAGAAAACTTGGCATAGTCCTAGGGTAGTGGCTTTGTTTTTTAAAGTCAATTTGAAAAGGAAACCCACATTGAAAGCATTAGATAGAGGCAATCAGCTTTAACTGCCTACTCTTGAAGAGAACTGCAGCAAAAAAAAAAATTATCAGTTAAGAATGCAAGATAAAAATGTGAAGTATGATCAAAATTTATGCTGTCACACATACAATATTGAGTAGGTCTTCCCTTTTCTGCAGAACTGTCTGTTGGTTGGCTCTGTGTCCTTAGGCCTACCTGTTTTAGACTTGGACATATGGTTTTTCAAATGGTTGAAACCAAGCTAATATTGCCTCCTTTTTCTAGGTTACAACATTGCAGAAGTCGGCTTGGAAGGCAAAGGTTACCTCTGGAAAACTGGCAGAGAGAATGATGTGGATCAAGAAGAGCAAACACAGAGTCTTTGGGGTAAGGAAAAAAGGATCTTGTATGGATGAGATCAAGCCAGTTGGCACTCTGTTGACCGTAATAGTGTGGAGAAGGATGTTACTGTATTTGCCCATGTATAAGACGCACTTTTTTCCCCTAAAAAATACCCACTGAAAATGGGGTGCGTCTTATATGCCAGTGTGCCTTATACACTGGCAAATAAGGTAACGCTAAATGCATAGGGAAGGAAGGGGAGTGAAAGAAGGTCTCCCTGTTCAGGCAAAACAGGAATGGAGGCAGGGGAGAAGCCTGGAGCAGCACTCTTTTCATTCCCCTCCTTTCCTTTGCATTTTGCCTTGCGAGAGTAATCAAATTTTTTTCCTGAAAAATATCCCTTGAAAAGTGGGGTGTGTCTTATATGTTGGTGTGTCTAATACGCCAGGAAATACAGTAATATGTGGCCCTGCCCACCAACAACTTCATAGTTTCCTTTGGATTGAATGGATGATGTACCAGAACACAAATAAGGCAGTGGCTTTTCTTAGCCATGCACATTGTAGCCGTGTCCTTGGGTTAAGGCTATTTCAGTCAGACACAAAATGAGTCCTGATACACTAAGAAAGATATAGGCAGTACCCAAAATGTGCACCCGTGTAGGAAGCTGTATTTGTGCGTTTTCTGTGAAGATTCTAGATACCCAAGAAATAACTTCCTACCCTGCAACCTGTTGTGCAATCCAATTTCAGTTAAGAGTGTGCTGTTTAGCATCCTTCCTTACAGTTGAATAAGGGTATATTAAACAGTCATTCACACTATACAGAAACACAAAAGCAGCGGATGGTGGAATAGAGTACTCTTTCCTAGATTGTAGCCTAGAGATGCTGCTGAGATGTATGGACAAAGCTGAACTTGTGATCTTCTATGTTGTTTTTTTCCTCCATCTACATTAGGCCCCATTTTAAGTGAAGAGGAAAAAAGCGAGTCAGAAAGCGACATGAGTCTGGGGTCTGAGCAGCCAGACAGTCGGACAGCTTCCCCCCAGTTGGATGACATCAAAGGTAATCACCTTTTGCTTTTGAGACACAAAATTAAAACTTCTTGCACTGCACTTTGGGGAAACAAATCTGTGGAATGAAAAATCCCAGTCTGACCACTTGACATTTCACTCTTGGAAAATGAAGTCTGCTGTGGATGCTGGCTTTTAGCGTGTGTTTGATCTATGTTTGATCTCAGTATTTGATCTAATGGATCTGCTTTTACCTTCACTACAGTTTTCCAGAATGAGGTGCTGGGAACTTTACAGAGGGGTGAAGAGGAAAACATCTCCTGCGATAACCTGGTCTTGGAAATTAATTCTCTTAAGTAAGATAACATCTGTCAGATTTTCTGAATTCAGCAGCAGTTCTCCTCTTACATGCATCAATAATGATCATTGGAAGTGTTTTTGTAAAACTATAATATACCATGGAATCATCAAAGAGGGAACTCAGATTCTTCCGCAAACACTTACAGGGATATATTGAATCATATTAAACATTTTCTAAATTTGGCGAACTGTATTGAACAGCTTAAGAATTCTTTGGGATTTTTCAGACAAACATGTCACATTCCACTCAGTAAGAATGGCCCAGCACCATCAAAAATAAGTTGCATAGTATTTACAGTACCGTGTGTTTGGCATACACATATCAATTAGTTGTGTAGGTCTTCTAAATTTAGATAAAATCTAGATTTTGCCCACCCCAAATCCTGTTTTTTAAATAGTCACTGAGTGAGGACAGTGACATTAGTAAGTGTTGGAAAATGCCCCAGTGCTACATGGTCTTTATGGCACTTCATGTAAGTAGACATGAAGGCTGTGGAAACTATAAATGCCGAAACCTTTAAAAGATGCTGCTTGTGTCTTTCCAAACATGTCCCCTATCTGAAAACGTACTCTTTTATTTAAAGAAAAATTATTAGGATAATCTGCTTGTTTTCCAATTCTGTAGTGCTCTTCTGTGTAAAATTTCACATAGCGGGCCATCTGTCGCTCCACAGTTTTTCACCTTTTGCACGAAGACTTTGGCTTAGTTCAGCCTTTCTCAATCATTTTACCCTGGAATAAAGTAATTTTTTCACATCTTAGGGAACCCTGCATAAAAATTGTATCTATAGTTCAAAAAAATGTTTTTTTTTTTTTCCTAATCACAATCTCTGAAGAAATTCATAGTGAGCTCTTTAGCCGCTTAATCATCGTCTCCAATTATAATACAGTCCAGGTATATGTAATTTGTAAATAAATCAGTTTACATTCTTACTTTGTTTTTCTTGACCTTGCATTTCCTCCTTCTTGTTCCCTATGGACAAAACTTAAATTGTAAACTGTTTCTGGGGACGAGGCACACTGCATTTATGGAGAGTGGTGTTGCTTAGGAAAGTATGTAAAGCACCACCAGAACATAGCAAGCTGCCTTGGGAATCTTGCTGAAGGATAGTTTGTAAGTCCATGAATTTATACAGTGCTAGATTGTTGGTTTACCTAGGTCAGCATGGTCTATTGTGATAACAGTGACTCCAGACTATAGGGTAGAACTGCCTCTCCATTGTGTTAGGGTGGATAAATAAACCACACCTTCATTGTATCCCCAGTGCATACATGGAGCTGGATTAAACCCCAAATAATAATAATAATAATAATAATAAAATTTATTTTTATCCCGCCTCTCCACCTGGATCGAGGTGACGAACAACATTAAATACATTAATACATTAAAAACATTAAAAAACATACCCAATCCTCCCCACCCACCAATCCACCTAAGACCAACCCCTTAAAACACACTACAGTCAATCAGCTAGTAAAAGAACAGCAAGACAATTGATGGGAGGCGATGGAAATGCTAGTCTTGGAAGGCCTGTCGGAAGAGGTCAGTCTTGATTGCTCTTTTAAAGCAGTCAAGACTGGTAATGTACCGGGTCTCCTCCGGCAGGCCATTCCATAACTTAGGAGCTATAGAAGAGAAGGTCCTCTGGGTAACCGCAGCCAGCCTAGTTCTGACTGGCTGCAGTAAATTCCTCCCAGAGGACCTTAGTGTGAGGGGTGGATTGTATGGGAGAAGGCGATCCCGCAGGTAGGCTGGCCCCAAGCCATGTAGGGCTTTAAAGGTAGTAGTAGGAAGTAAATGTACATAGTAGGAAGAGTAAATGTACCAGTATGTGAAATGTAAATGTAAAAATAAAAGACTAAAAGAAAACATACTCACACAATAACTTTGGCCAAAGGATCCATCCAAATATCACTACTGACAGTAGTGACAAGGAAGGATAATTTTATTCTTTCACACTTCCCTTTTTATACCATGTTTATGTTTATATTAAAGAATGCTTACATAAAAGAGAAGATTCAGCATCAGCAAAGTTACTGACCCTTAACTTCCCGAGTCTACATGACCCTGTCAGTTTCCTGGGTCATCTCCAAAGACATCTCCGACATTTCAAGAGTCCTTCGCTTGTACATACTGATACAGAAAAAATGTATGAGGCAGAGCAAACAATTATAAGACAAAGATTATTTGATGAGCCGCAAGTGTCTAAAACCAATTAATAACATAACTAATGGTTAAAACACATCAGTTCTATAGCTAATTACCGAGTATTAACATTTTAAGCCTAACAGTTGTAGCTGGACATACCAGGAGTTGGGAAGAGGACCCTATACCTCCAGAACAATTTGATTTTAAACTTCAAAAAAAGATTCCACCTAAATCCAGGAAGAACAGCCTATGGCTAGAGCTGTTTGACAGTAGAATTGACTGTTTCCCTGGGGTGGTGGAATACCTTCCTTCAGAGGTCTTTAAATAAAGGTTGGATGGCTGTCTTTCAGGATTGCTTTAGCTGTGTACTCCCGCATGGCAGGGGGTTGGGCTGACCCATTTAAAACAGGCATGGTTCCCCATCCTTCTTTCTTAGACTGAGGGAATGAGGGTCCTTGCCACTTAGATTCTCTCTGGGGTAACTTTTCACACCTTCTGGTCATCCAGCTCACGATAGTGTGTATGAGACGGGCCAAGTTAACACCAACACTCCATTTAAAAAAATTTCAGAAATTTGGGGTTCCAGGATATTTACATGGAAATGAACATACTCTGTCGGTACTATTTTATGTTGTTTATTATAAATATCAATTTAAGTAGATAGGAATATACTTCCCCTCAGAATGTGACTCCAGAATTAGTTGACAAGTGGTAAAGACCCTCCGTCCTTCAGTATAAGAGATAGTGGTGAGGAGCCACTTCCCCTTACGTAATTGTAGTTGATTATTCTTATTAACGGATGTTGCTTAATATACATTTAGAAAAGATAGCTGATGGAATAGGGAAAATTAGAACCAAATCCAGAATAGCATAGAATAGCATAGCATAGCATAGATCACTGAAATCCATGCAACTAATGTTCCTTTCTTTTTGTTGTGTCTACTCTGGGTAGCACTTAGCCGTAGATGTTTTCAAATAGACATGAAGACTAAGGATATCCTCTAATACTTCATTGTGTTTTTCTTCACTTTACAGATATGCCTATAATATTGGCTTGAAAGAAGTGATGGAGGCGCTTAGCAAAGTGGTTCTGGAATTCCCACTACAGCAAATAAATGCAGAAAAGGATCCCAAACGCTATTGCGTGCTGATAGTTCCTGTGAGTTTCTTTCCTGCTTTTGATCAGAAGAAATGTGTACTGTGTATTGCCCTCTAGACCTTTTGAGACTGCAGCTTCCACTGTTATTGACCATCGGCTATACTGATTAGGGCTGATGGGAGTTCCGGTCCAACATGTGAAGAACCATATATTCCTTACCACTGGTTTAGTAATTTACCTGCTTGTTCAGAAGGCGGCTGCATTTGCTGCTCCAGAGGTACAGGCGTGAGCCAGCCAGCTCTCTGATGATATTTTTTGAGTTTTCTGAGTTGGCATTTTGGATTGCAAATGCTTTCTTATTTTAACTGAAATATTTTAAAGCTGCCTTTCAGGGCTATACCATTACAAAGCAGATTATGAAAAAAGAGAGAAAGGAAGAAAGAGAAGAAAGAAAACTGAGAGATACAAAAAGTAGCCACATAGAAAGCATTTAGTCTATTTTATGGAAGATGGAGCAAGCCTGTTTTCTGCTACCCCAGAGAATTGGACACAGAGCAATGGCTTCAAACTTCAAGTAAAGAGATTCCATCTAAACATTAGGAAAAACTTCCTGATGGTAAGGGCATTTCAAACATGGAATGCTCTGTCTCAGAGTGTGGTGGAGTCTCCTTCTTTGGAGGTTTTTAAACAGAGGCTGGATGGCCATCTGTCAGGAAAATGTTTTGATGGCATATTCCTGCATGGCAGGGGGTTGGATTTGATGTCCCTTGTGGTCTCTTCCAATTCTGTGATTCTTTAACTCTATTTATGAAACTGTTTTGAATGCACAAGCCCATTACAAATTCACTTGAGGGCAGCAGTAAAATCCAAAGGGGTCTGCTTGTCTAAATGCTTGCAGAGAATGAGCTAGGCACACATCTGTCAGAAGGAGATTGTACAGTGTTGGGGCCAGTGCTGAGAAGGCAACAGACAGGCAACTGTATCTGCCCCTTTCCATAAGTTGCCTACTTACAGCTAGTCTGCCATATCAGAAAATTCCGTGATATATGAAGTCAAATTGCCCAGGTGTGCTGTTTGGCTGGGTATTGAAGAGCAGTATTTATCTGTCCTGAAACAAAAGGAGACAGGACTTCAGGAAGCAATGTGGCTTTTGCCTTATTGCTGCAACATGCTTGCCCTGAATTTTTAGCTTTACAGTAAGCTCTCCACTTTTGCAGTGGTTAGGGGCACAAGACCCACGAAAGAGGGAAAAAAAGCAAATGAAAATAAAATAAAAATCATGAGTGCTATTTTTCTTAACTGAAAACATTTCTCTGGGGATCTCTGGGTCTTCCAGAATGATTCTGGACCATAGAAACGCACTGGACCATAGAATCGCACTGGAGGACCTAGTGATTACCAGAGAGAACCTGTTTTTTCTGTGGCTGGGGCAAATAGGGTAAGAATTTTTTTAAATAAATAAAAATAATCAACAAATAATCAAATCTGGAAGTGCTTAACTTGTGAACATCGAACACAACTGTACATGGTTTTGTCTTGCATTGCTGTGTGTGTTGTATTGTCAGTGCCCACTTGGTATTGTAGAACAGATGTTCTACTTAGAACATACATTGCTCTTTAGGAGCTGATGGTTCCAAAAAGATGGACCCTGCACCTTCCTCCTTTACCCCACTCTACTGAGTCCACATAACTCCTGTATCTGCATCCTGGAAGAACTCATCAATTGCTCTTTGGCTTCCATGCCATGCTTTTTCTTTCTCCTCCAATCCCAGCTTGTGCCATCTTTGTCCTGTTCTTCCTTTAAGTAACTCCAAGTGATGAACATAGTACACAAGTATTTTCCATTTTCTCCTCACAATAAACATTTGTGGTTGTTGATGTTGAGAGACAGACCCAGAGTTACTAGCTGAGCTTATGTATAGATTTGATCTTTCCAGACTCTTGTCTGTCACTCTGACCATGACATAGCACTGAGTAGAAAGGGAAGGAAGCCTCTTGAATCTTAGGGTGAATATGTATACTATAGGGATTATTAATGCCTTTTTCTCTCCATGCAAGCAAGTTCATGGGACATTACATGGCCATAGCTAGCCTTGAGGGGAGGTTTCTTGGCAATTGTCCATTTAGCCTTTCTATAAAAAAAAAGAAAAACTCCAAGGAAGAAGATTGCTCAACAGCTTTGGGCATCTTGCAGCTTGTAGTTGTTCACAGATTTAAAACCCTAGTATATGTGCCTGGGGAGAGAGCATTCAGTGTCACAGATGAAACTTTTTAAGAATAGGAATATTTCAGGGTTCTTTCTAACTGGATGGAGAAACCAGGAGAGCTAAAAGAATGTCTTGTAAAAGGAAGCCAGAGGTCTTGGGTGGGGGGAACCTGGCACACCTTGAATTGCCTTGATCGTGGATTCACCATGCCTTCACTGCGTGGGATCTTTCATTTTTTAAACAAAGTCCACAAAACTCTTCCCAGGCTTGGCATCAGCCTCAGAGGAAGGCAAAACTCCTGTGAACACATTTTCTTAAAAAAAAAAAAAGTGTTAGGGTTTGCTTTATGGTCACCATAAGTCAGAAACATCTTGAAGGTATGTAACAACAAATTTATTTCCCCTAACTTACATGTAAGCTTCCTGAAAGAATCTTGCCTCCCTATGATGTTGAGAATCTGCAGGGGGAGGCTTTCTCTTGGTCCCTTTTCCCAAGCTCACTTCATTAGGACCAGGGAGAGAGCCTTCTCAGTGGCTGCGCCCATCCTCTGGAACGCCCTTCCATGGAAGGCTAACCTGCCCACCCCTGGGTTTCTTTTGCCGGCAGGCAAAGACCTTTTTGTTTAAAGCCGGGTTTTAATGTATAATCAGGGAATCTTTTATTGTGGTGTTTTATTTATCTTTTTAACTTCTGTATGTTTTTAAATGATTTTACATTGTTTTATGTGGGGGTTTTAATTGATGTAGAAATTTCATTGTTTAGGATATTTTTCCTTTACTTTTTCTGGAAGCCACCTTCTATGACCCCACTCTAGAAAAAAGGTGGCATATAAATGAAGTAAATTTAAAAAAATTAAAATGTCTCACTGATACTGCTCATATAATACTCATTGTATTCAGAAATGAGGTTGTGTGGCATATTAAACCATGCTTCTCAGTGCTGGCACCAGCAGAACAGTCTCTTCACGTAGAACAGCCAAGACCTTGTTCCACTTTCCTTTTCATTGAAGAACCAATTTCAGTGTCTTCCTGCTTGTCCTCATAATTCTTTCAGTATTTAATAGTGTTGAGTGTTTCCGTTGGCATGTTTCCCATATCTGACTGGATTTATTTTACATCTTGCATATTCCTTGCACAGTGAGAGATTAGTTGTTTTAAATTCTCCTTTTTGGTATGTCTAAAACAAGGGGTGCTGCTTAGAAATTGCTGTTCAACTCCTGCCTTCTCAAAGACACTGCCAGAAAGTCACGCATCATCTTTTAGAGATGGGCCAGTTCAATGAGTCCAGGCCTACTGGACTGCCAAAAATGCAAATAATTTCTAGAATAAAATAAAATCTAGAAACAGGAAAGTGGCCAAAATCCACTTCTAGTTTTGAAAAGAAGGTACTTTTTATGTTAAACAGTGCAGAGGGCCCTGAAACCTATTTCAAAAGGAAATTCAGTGCTGGAAGCTTCCTTTAAATAGCAACCAGCCTGGAGCCCACTGTGAAGAAACGTGTAGCTTGGAATTGTATTATTTTTAATCTTATCAGTCGTGAATTTGCTATGGCACTGATGAAAGATCAAACCATTGCTTTGCCAAAATAATTCCAGTTTTTTTGGCTCGAAACATTTTTTCAAGAAGGAGCTGGGTTTTACATTGTAAGTGCATAAAATATGATAGAGAGGGTATGCTAGCTTTAATGCTTCCCTGTAATTTTGACAATGTCACGATCAGGATTTTCCACCAGCACATCTGGATCAAATTCTCCAGTAGAAAGACATGTTTGGCTAAGTGGCTGCCTTTTTGTTTCCCCTCCTACCCCCTCCCTATTCCTTCTCTTAACAGTTACTGAAAAATTGGGCTCCAGTCTTCAAGAATTACATAAAGCGGGCATCAGACCATTTGGCTGCCTTGCACGCCATTGAAGAGTTCTTCCTGGAACACGAGAGCCTGCGCGTGTCCATGGCTGAAGTAAGTTTCCACGGCAGTTGGAAGGATTTTGTGCATCTGTCTCCGGCACAGAGGTAGAGGACTGAATTATGGGTTGTTTTCTGAAGCAGTGCTTCAGTGTTGCTTATCAGGAAGGGCAGTGCCCATCTGCCTGTCAGCAGGAGTTGATTAAGAAGCCGTCGGCCGATCATGGAAAGGGCTTTGTTTCTGCGGCCAAGGCTCTGAGTCAGCGCAGTTGATGTGTGGCTGCTGCTGTCTGCAGCTTATAGGAAAGGAACATTTCCCAGACAGGCAAAGTCAGATCACTTGATTTGCAGTAAGAATGCACCAACTGTAAAACCAGATCACAAAACAGTTTCAAAACAAAACGAAACCTGGAAACCTGAGTTACACAGACCATGACAGTTGACACAAAATTGTGCTCTGTTTTTAGCAAAAACTCCTCTACTTTTCAGCTTCACTTCTGCAGCCAATGATGATCATCATTACCATCATCATCATCTAGTTATATAGCACCATCATTATACATGGTGCTTTATAGGTAAAAGAATGACAAAAGACTTCCCAGCCCTCAGGCTTACAATCTAATTTAAACATGACACAAAAGGAAAAGGAGATGAAGGTGCAGGAAGAGACTGAGTCCAGCAGATACTGCCTCTTTTCTCTCCCTCTGATGGAATGGAGGGAGGGCCTTTCCTCTGCTTCTGGGCCTGGGCATGTTGGAGCTATTCTTGAGTTGAGAAGCTTGAGTTTAAGAGAAGAGGATATGAAGTGGAAAAAAAATTAAAAAAAAAAACACCTAGTCTGCTCATGGCTGCATTTCTTTGAATTCCATGTTTTGTGCTGTGGTGCAATTTTGTCTAGATTTCTGAACTTATGTTGTTGGTTGTGGAAGCTTGGCTTGGAGGTCAGTAGTGGAAGATATTGGGGCCTTCCACACCACACAGTTATAGCACTATAATTCCACTCTAACTTCCAGTGGAATCCTTATGGTTGTTCTTAGCTGAGGCATTTGAACTCCCTGGCTGAGAATTCTAAATGCTGTCCCCAAAACAGCAAATCCCAGGGTCCCTCAGAGTATTGCTATGGCTGATAAAGTAGAATCATACCACTATACTTGTGTGGTGTGGAAAGGCCCATGCTTTTCCACATATGACAACCTAGGCTCAGTGTTTAGCGTCTCTGCTGAAGCAATTCCAGGCAGTATTCTGGGGAAATCTTCTAAGAAGATGTTGGCTGCTGTCAGGACTGGAGAGCATTGGGCTGGATGAGAGTGGTGTGGTATGAGCAGCTGACTGCATCCTCATCTTCAACTTGAATTAAGATTTTTGCAGCCTAAAATTCTCTACAGAGGCCAAAAAGCCTCTGAATTGACTTTTTGGTTTCTGTTTGAGTCCTGTGATAAGCTTATTTTGCTTTCTTCCCTGTGTTGCCCTGCATAGCTCTCTTTTACTTAAACAGAATAAATCGAAGGTTATAACCACCCAGTTACTCCCATGGCAGAACAAAAACTCTGCCCACCTGCAGAGTAGAGGGTGGTCATGCCTTGTTACAGTATAACAACACTGTTGGGCTCTGTGCTGGAAAGCACAGTTTTCTTGCTTGCCCTCCTGGAGTGTGCTTGTCTTCCGGGTTGGAGAAGGAAGGGTGGCATATGGAGTTCTAGCAGGGAGGCCCAGGCTCCCTCTAAGCGCCCAAGCTCATTGCCAGTGCTGTATCAGCTTGGGGCCACAATATTTGAAAACACCTCCCCCTGTATATGCATGCCTGGGGACTGAGGTGTACTGGAGAGGCCCTCATCTGTCTTCCACCAGTGGAGAGAATACACTGCAGGAGGATGTGAGCCAGGGACTTCTCTGCTGTGGCACCCAAATCTCCTATCAGAAGTCCAGTTAGTTTCAATCCTGGTGTCGTTCTGGCACCAAGTCAAAACACAGTTGAAAGCCTTTGGAGGACTAATTGACTTTATCTAAATCTGCCCCATGCATTATGGCTTTAAATTGTTTTTAGCTGATTTTAATTGTCTTGTTTTAGTTTGTCCAATCCCTTAATGTGCTCTGAGTCTGCTTCAGTTATTTCCTCATGTTTTCTATTGTGAGTTAAAATGAATTCGGATAGGATGTAAGTAAGTAAATAAATGCCTTGCTCTTAAGGGTAACAAAAAGCCTCTGATACCAGTTGTTACCTGTTCTTCAATCTATCTTTTGACAGTTGTGTGTTTTTTAGTTTGCTGGTAATATTTTGTGGTGTATGAGATGCTGGAACAGTTTTACATGAGTCTTTTCTACTATACCTCACCCCCTGTCCTTCCCTTTCTTACCTTTGCTTTCCCTACCAGTTGCTTTCCTACCAAAACATTAAAGTTAAACTGATATAGTCTTCTTATCGTGAATAGCACCTAATCCAGAATAACTTAAATACAGCATAAGCCCCTGTGCTCTGGTTTCTGCAGGTGCTGCTGACTTTTTACCAGCTGGAAATTTTAGCAGAAGAAATGATTCTCACCTGGTTTTCTCAGCGGGACACATCAGATAAAGGCAGACAGCTTCGTAAAAACCAGCGGGTGAGTCCTTGGGATATAAGACTGTATCAACTACTGTTGTCACTCCCTCGTCTAGCCCAGGAGGAGGCCAACATCTGGGATGCACCATACTGTTTCCCTGAATGAGTACCCTGCTTTAAAAGGTTCTGCTGGGGAACATTTCTACAAATAGAAGGCCTGTTAGTGCCACTGATATCAGTAGAACTGGCTGAGACAGTCCAGGATTTCAGATTTTGGTGTATTAGACTGGTTGTTGGGGAGGTGCTTTAAAATCATCAGGTGATTTTAAAGCACTTGAGCTGTATGAGAGTGGAGGGACACTTTCATTTTCAGGAACATGGGATATAGGCTATTCTGGTTTCAGTGAAGGCTTTTATTTCAAAATTTATTTATCTATTTCAGAATTTGCTTTGCAGAAAAAGGCACTTCAGAACAGCCATGGTCTCTTTTGGTACATGATACATGATACATGGTACATGAATTTGTGCACGGAGGCCATTTTTGTGTGCGTAATATTCAGATGTTCTGTGTTGTGTGCTGCACAGTGTGTTTCTCGAGATCCAAGATGTCCACATCTTCTTTCACTGCTGGTCATCTTTCACTACAATGAATTTTTTACCAGATTGATATTTTTGATGTTCTTTTGTTCTAAAAAGCCTATGCCTTTGGGACACATTCACATGAGTATATTCCTCATTTCGCGACTACAGCGTAAAGTAACAGCTTTCATATGTAAAACAGTCTTCATGCATAAAATATCTGTATTGTTTTTAATGTATGGTGTGAGCTGTTTAGGGTACTGTATCGAAGAAAAGCGAGATAGTAATCAAGCAAACAAACACCATTGCTTTAAAGCTCAACTGAGATGACCCACAGTACTTGCTTTCCAGTGGTGAATACATTTTGACAGGTTTGCACGTGCAGTAGAACAAGGTGGTAGAATCTTGGTTGATTATACCACGTTCAAATAGTGGTGAAGACATCTTTGAGTGCCCTCTGTGGAAGGGCCAGGTCTGTTTTTCCTTCTCATAGACTGGAATGGCAGCTGTCTCCCTTTTAATAGCACTGCTTCCCCTTTAAAACCACCACCTTTGTGAATAAAGGGTAAGGCCTCTCAGTTGTTATTCAGAAAGATTTACTCATCTGTGGTAGCATGTTTCTGGTTGATTAGAACTAACGGAAAATAGTCTACTGAGTCAGAATTTATAAAAAATATAATGTAATCTTTATTAAAATAACAGGGAAAAGGTATTGGGTGTCATAAGTAATTCCAAGCAATACAGAATGTCAAAAGGTGTTTATTCAGTTTCTTATAGCTTCACTCAATATACAAACACAAAACTTTTATACACCCACAGGCCTTTGGCTTCCCTTTTGCTCAAAGGCTTAATTTCCAAGTCTAGATCACACTTTCTGACCCAACTCAAAAATGGTTTGGTTTCTCTCTCTAGACCTCTGAGAAGACAACCACGCTTATTCAGACAATGCCCCTGGCTGACTGAAGGCTCTAACTTAAAGCTTTCTCTCTCTCTGGAAATATCACTGAAGGAATCTGAAAAACCCAAGTCACTGTGTCTTAAATATAGACCTTCTCCTCTCCAACGTCAGCCCCTCCCTCTCACCAGTGGGCTGGGTTTCTCTCATACAGAGCCACTTTGGTTACTTGGCAACCTGTTGCTGGAGCTGCCTTGTCCCTCAGGTTAGCCACATCCCCAGGCTTTGTCACAACCTCCTATATGAAATCAGTAGCTCACCAGGCTGGAACTATCCCAGCCCATTCCTTGCATGTGTTTAACTTGTGGAGAGTTTTTAACATTGAAAAATGTGATCCACACCTATTTATATCCAGAGATAGTGCATTCTGTCCTGCTGGCTCCTTCTGAACATGCAGACTCCATGTGGTGGGTCACTTAGTGGCAGCTCATCAACAATGAGATAATGAGCGGGCATGCCTTCATCCATTTCTGTGTGTACTTCCATACCCAATTTCTAGTTATTTACCTGGTTCTCTGTCATAGAGATGTCTGAAGCTACTGTTATTCTGTTGGGTAGGTACCATAACTGATTTTTTTTTTTCATAATCTCTGTTACTTCTTCCTTCAGCTTCAGAAGTTTATCCAATGGCTGGAGGAGGCAGAAGAGGAGTCATCTGAGGGAGAGCAAAACTGACCGGGCAGCCCCCATGAGAAGGAGATGCCCCTGCTCCCTGCTTCCGAGAGGAAGAAGAGCCTCAGCGTCAGGCTTTGCCCGATGAGGTGGTGGAGCAAGAGCAAGACCTGGTGCATGGCATGTACGTGTGGGACCTGCAAATCCAAGTTGACTGACAATCCCGTTGTTATTTATCTGTGTACTTAGCATCTATCCCTGAAAAGGCACCTCATGCAGGATGTGCTTGAACAACTGAAAAGCCAGAGACCTCTATGTACCCACACACACCCCCACACCCACAAATGTGGGTGTATGTATTGGAGAGATGGAGAGACAGAGAGCGTGGGATAATATATAAATGAGCAATCCACTAGGGCAGCAGGCTCACTGCTGATGTAGTTGGTAATGAGCAAAAGACATGCAAATTCCAGGTGAGCCACTTCTGAGTTGTGTAAAAGATTTTCCAAAAGCCCTTGACTTTCCTGGAGTGCTGCATGTACAGGTAACGTCCCACTCCTTGATTCAGGGGTCAGCTGGTAATGCAGGAGACATCGAAACAGGCCAGTGACCCAGGCTCAGGACTGATATGAGAAAGTGCTCTTATTGAAGGCAGAGTTGTTTATTGATTTCAGGCAATTCAGCCACAAGGGAAAACAAAACAACCTTTCTTGAAGGGGAAAGACTTGTGTCTGTAGAGAAGTTAGCTTCTGTTTTGGCTTGGATGTCCACTTTGGTGCTGAAGCCTTTGCCAAAATCACAGAGCCTTTTCTGTTTCACTTCTGTTTGTACAAAATGGGGAGAGTGTTCATTTACCTCACAAAGGGTTTGTAAGTGGAAAATCTGTAATGAGTAAGTGTTCCTGCGCTCCTGACAGTGGGAGCCTTTTGTCCATGTCTGTCCTCCTTGCTGACCAGTTTGACTCTCTGGATCTGGGAGGGCAGGTTCATTTCTGCCACCTGTCTGAAGGAGGAACGGAGGATATTCTTGATACCTATCAAGGAGGTGCTGGATACTACCTGCTGCAACTACTGACAAATAGATTTATTACATCATAATATGTTTCGAATTCCTTGGTGCTCACACTGACACAATGTGGATGCAACCTTGGTTAGTCCTACAGTGGATCCTGATAATTTAAAAGGTTTTCCAAAAACACTTGATATAATTTAAGGAACGTGTCTATTTCCTCTCAAAAGTTGACAACAGAACTTCTTTACGCCTGAGTTTGTCATAAAAGGGTATGGCTGCATGTTCTCTCCATCTTGCGCCCTTCTCATTCCTGACAAAAAGTGCTCAAACAAAATTTTTTTTGTGGATTATGGTTTAGCATCCAGCACTTTCCTAGAGAGAACTGTGGAGGGCTTAAATACGGCAGGCGGTAGCTTGGGTTAAGTTGTTGGAATTGATCTGTTGATTTTGTCACTGTTCCTTCTGGAAAAGGATCACAACGTAATTGGAGAAAGGAGAATACTGTCTTTGCCAGTCTTTTGGGTTCCTGGGGGAAGAGCAGCTGTAGCTGTTGGATGGCGCTGTTGTGCCACGTGGAATCCCTGAAGTGTCTGGGAAAATACTGTCTGTCAGGTGAGAAGAGCCTAAACATAGGCCAGTCAAGCTGGGCTTCTCTTGTCACCACCTTCTCTTGTAAATGTTGGGAAAGAAGTGCTTTTTCCCTCCTGTGCCTGCCAATATTTAATTTGGGAGCAATTAAACATCTCTGGTATAAAGAATGAGCTGTCTGTTCTGTAACATGTTAGCCTGTGAGCTCAAGTCTTGCGTTTTTCTGGGTGCTATAATGAGAGAGTCAAAGGTTATCTCAGATAAGAAGAATCTCTTAAATTCTTTTCCATGTTATTTAATGGATGTGGTGGTTGATGCCGCTGTCGATGTCCCCAAATCAGTATGTGTTGTATATGTCAGAGGTTCCATGCATTTTGTTCAGTTTTTTTGAAATATTTACAAACCACACTAGTGATGTCTGAACCTTTGGGAAGTCCACCACTGATGCATAGCTCACAAACCTCTTGGAAACATTAAACCACACGGGTGACACCTTTAATTTTCCAGAAGTTTTGTTTTGTGTGGTGATGAGGTGTGGGGGGGTTTAGGAAGAAGCTGGAAAATCACAGTTGTGACAAACTTGGCTTGTTTAAACACATAGTGTTGGGATCTGAATGTCTGCTTTAGTTTTGTGTTATTTTTCTGAAACTTCCAAGGTGTTTATGCAAAATGGATTCTGGAAAGATTTATCAAGATTTCTAACTGAACATTATTGGGCTGCTGGCGGGGATGGGATTTGCTAATCAAGAGATCAGTTTGTCTCTGTTTTATTATTAGATGGCATATTAGCTGCCCTGTTTGGGAAAAGACAGAGTGGCTAATTACATCTTAGAATGGAAATAAATCTTGAGAGGACCTCTGCTGTCAGTCAGCGTGATCTGTCTTGTGATACTAGCTGACTCTCAATTATTCTTGTGACATGGGCCCTTGAAAATGAGCTTTTCTGACATTGTTGAAATTAGTCTTTGTCTCATGCCATGACTTTGCCCAAACAAGTGGCCAGGCAGACAGATGCAGTTGAGATTTATGGTGGCAGCCATGTACTAGGTCCTAACTAGGATAACCTGTGAAATGGGTGGAGCTTCTCTTCTGCTGCATGACAAGAGTTTTTACAAATTGAAGTTGGTTTTTATTTTCTTCCTGCTGCATTGTGCTACATGGGCTACAAGAAATCTTTGAGCCAGAAAAGAAATTTCCTGTTTTTTAAAATTTGTTTTCTCATAGTTTCTGGTAACATTTGGTTGTATTAAAACGTAGTGCTTTTTTTTAAAAAGAGGCATTTTAAAAAATGCAAACTTGAAAAAAGGTAATCTTTTAGACCTGGCAAAATACGGGCTCCTGCTCTTATTTTGGTGTAAGCCAACAAAGTACTGTAATTGTCTTGCCCTTCTTTTGATACTACTCAGGGAGACAGACACAGCAAAGTTCCTCCCTTCCCCAAAACATGTCAACTGTTTTGATATATAAAAGGTAGACATCAAAAAATCTTTCCGTGTGTGTGAGGTTCCCAGCTCTTCTTGAACATTTTAAAGATGGTTTAAAGGTGGGCTTTGCTTGTAATATGAGTTCTCATTTGTTTTGGCAAGAGTGGAGCATATTTTTCCTGAGTAATAAATAATTCCGTGTTCTGCCTTGCCTTGGTCCAGTTCTGCGCTCTGAAAGTGTGTGCTCACAGACGATGTAAACTGCACACTCTTTTCCATTCAGGGATGTGCGTAAATGGAAGGTGTTTTCAAAAAGGTAGGAAGTAATGCATACTTGATTTCTTTTCCAACCCCAGGCTGCCCTGAATAGCATCCCCCCCCCCCCCGTCTTCATTCTTCAGGTGGAAGCTTTGGAAACGAAAGCTTAGAAATGAATAATACCTCCAAAAGGAAGGAGAAGTGCCAGATCTCTTTGGGTCTTCCACTCCAAAATTACAGAGTATAATTTGTATTCAGTATTTGTTTCTTCATACTGGTGGGCGTGGAGCATTCCCTGCCTTCCGTGGACAGAATGCTCTGATAATGCAGTCTTTTGCCTTCCTACTCAGGAACAAGTCCTACTAAGTTCAGTGGTTCAAAAATGCATTTTTCTTCTCTAGGGAGCATGGAGGTATTTTTTCTGTGTTTTTGGCCTTTCTGGTCATTTTAGGCCCAGGAGAGGACTTTTTTAAATGATTTCTGGTCACTTCCTGTTGTGAAAAATGTCCTCTCCTGGGCCTAGGAGAGCCAAAAACACAGCTAAAATGTCCCCACGCTTCCAAGAGGGCATTTTGCCTCTCCCCATGTCATGTACTGGATAACTCATACTCCAAGAACACATTCTGAAGTTAACAGTAGTTATTAATTGGCTTAATATGAGCACTTCTGAAGTTGCTGAAACTAATTCTGTAGTCATCATATGCCCTTTGTATGTCGCCATTACAAATTCACTGGTGCACAGCGTGGCCCATTTCCCCTGCTTCTTTCCCAGGCTGGTGTCTGCCTCAGCCTAGCTTACCCTTGAACAACTGTTGACCTGCCTCTGGGCGTTCACCAGGCATCTCCATGGCTCCCCTCACCGTTCTCACAACATTCTTGCACCAAGTATTTCCCTCTTTCAATTTCCAGCCTTGACACTTCTTCCCCATCCATCAGATCCAATGTAATAGCAGGTGATCTGTTAGATGCAATGTAGCAGCAGTTAGCAGAATTGCTTTCACGTGGGATACACAGTCGCAAATAGCAATGACTACATACATCCAGCCAGCTTCAGAGAATACACATTGGAATACACATTCAGCTGTTGAATAAGTGCCTCATGCTTATCTCACCTATCACCATGTCAGGAATGCCTAGGAGCATTGTACAAAATCCCACAGATTTTGTACAATGGGAGCACATTCTTCCAAGGGCTGCTGGTGGGGCTAACACAGTCACCTAGGGTCACCCATCTGCTAGACAAGTGACTCAACAGTGAGTCACAGTTTTTAATACAATGTTTTATTCTTTCAGATTGCCCAGGAATAATCTTTTATGAAACCAAACAGTAAGCATAAAACCTTGATTTTTAAACAAAACAACAAATTAGGTGCATCGTTGTACCTGAAAAGGCTTGACACTGATACTCCATAAGGCTTGAAAACAGCAGCATCGCTTAAGCTAAGGCCTCGCTTGTTTGCCTGTGGTGTGTGTAAAAAGAGACACAATTGCATTCCCCCTCCCCAATGACATCTAGCCCTTCCGTCTGTCTCTGCCATGAGCCAGTCAACACCTTAAAGTTTTTGCTAGTCAATGAATAGTCTTCTTCTGGGGATGAATCATACTGTATGTATCCTATAGGTACTTAAGCATAGAATCTTAGCAATGGCTGGGCCAGAAGGCATGCTCAGAAACTTCTGTGTTACTGTTCACGCAGTTCTTAGTGCAGAAGTGTAAAGGCCCAGAGGGTGGGAGTGGACATGAAAAAAAATCAGGAGAAAACCATCTTTCTCTCTATCTCTGTCTCCCGTCTGCTTTTGTGGGAGGGAAGGAGTGATGGCCATCACATCTCTGTGCCACTGTAAGAAAAGAGGAGTGAGACCACTTGTTGAAATCTCACAGGTCAGCAACAGAGTTTGGCTTGGCAAGAAACATCCCTGTTGCCTGTTTTGACTGGCTTCTTCTGAAAAAGGGAAATATGCTAGGCTGAATATAAGCAATGACTGCAATGAACATACTTAGAATACAAATCTGGCTGCTCAAGGCTATGTGAAACCTACAGTTCCTTACAAATGTAAAAGCAAACCATGCATGAAGCCTTGGACACAGAATTCTGCTTCCTGAGATTCACTGCTATCACTTAAAGTAGTTTTAGCCTTCATGTTTTGAACATATGTTTGAAATCTTAGCTTGAGGAATTGCTTAATAATATTTGTTGTGGTAAGGCATGAGGTTTCAGCCTCTTGTATCATTTCGCTCCATTTCATGACTAGCAGAAACACTGATTTATGCAAAACAAGAAATTATGCAAGTGGGCCTAAATGACATGATTTAAACAGGCCTTAGATTTCAACGATGCATGGTGTAGACTTTTTTTAGCACAGCATTTTGTATTTGCTTTAAATACATGCATCATACTTTTCTTTAAAAAGTCGAGGAAACATAACATATTAAAGAAGTTAACACACATTGTTACCAAACCCTCCCAAGAAGACAACAAGAAAATAATATCAAAAACAGTTTTTCTTGAACTGTAACAGCCAAATTAAAGTAGAAAAACCAAGTGACAGAGAAGTAAAATGCAAATCAGAAACCGGTTCAGTCGATACCAAAAACTTTCTGAAAAATCTTGGTTTTCTGCTTCTGTTGGAAAACATAACAGTGAATAAGAATCGTGAAGCCCAAACTATTGTTGAAACACAACTTCTAGCAGTCCTAGTCATCATAACTAATGGTGAGGAATATTAGGGATGACAGTCCAACATCATCTGGACAACCATCTGATTCCTATCCAAAAATGCCATGTTGTGTCTAAGGAAACCCCAACTCTGAATAGGCACCATGCCTGAAAAAGGTCTGCACCTACTCTGTTTCTACCAAGTCTCATCTAATAATTTATTCTGGCACAGAGAAGTTGACCTCAAGCATTGAATGAACTACACAGCAAGATATGTTTTGGCTTCCCAGATCTTTTGGACTACTGTTTCTGTATAATACTTCACCATTGGCCCTTCTGGGTTTGGCTTTTGGGAGTCAAAGTCTAAAACATTTGGAGAGCTTCAAGTTCTCCATCTCCACTCTGGACTTTGAAGTTTAGGCTGATCATTTGTATGGATTTGACGGGTAAAAAGAGTTTTTATAGGAATCTCCCAACATGACATACATGGAGGTAAAAGTGACTGGAATGCAAGGTGATCCTAGCAGACAGGACTGTTGCTGGGACAGTTTTCCCCCATTTGCTTTCTTCAGCCAATAGTGGCTTCTTTTATCCTCTGACCTAAAGCACTGTCAGTCTTAAGTGTAAGCAAGTAAAATCCCCAAGTGTAAAGGTATATCATTAAATATCAAAGTCAGAATTATCCATGCTATGATATTTCCAGTTTCTATGTATGGATGTGAAATCTGCATGGTGAAGAAAGCTGACAGGAGGAAAATCAATTCATTTGCAATGTTGTGCTGGAGGCAAGTTCTACAGATACCATGGACTGCTGAGAAGACAAATGAACGCGTCTTAGAGCATATGAAGCCTGAACTCTCGCTAGAAGCAAAGATCACTAAACTGAGGGTGTTGTGCTTAGAACATGCTGTGAGAAGATGTGACCCACTGACAAAGATTATAATGTTCAGTGAGGAGGAGGGCAGTAAGAAAAGAAGATGGATGTAGTCAAGAAAGCCAGTGTCCTGAGTCTGCAAGACCTCAGCAGGGCTCTTAATGACAGGATCTCTTGGAGGTCTCATTCATAGGCCATTTCTGCACTAGAGTGTTATAGTGCTATTATTGCACTTTCAACATCCTATGGAATCCTGCGGTTTGCAGTTTAGGGAGGGGCCTCCAAAGCCCCTGTGCTTTTTTTTTTGGGTGGGTAGGTGAGATGAGAAATTCTTCAGTGAATACCCATCGTTAGTTGTCTAGTTCTGATTCTCTCTGACCAATGGATAGAGCAATTAACTATGCATTTTGCTGTTACAACATCCTGATTGTGGAATCATAACCATTATTCTAAAGAGTAGCGGCCATGTTAGTCTGTTGCTGCAAAAACAAGTCTTGTGGCACTGTAAAAAACTAATAAGTTCATTGTATTATTAGCATTTGTGAATAAACCCACTTCATTTGAAGTGCTGTTCATACTTTCATGCACATAGATAGTATATGGAGTTGGAGGTAGGATTGTAGACACTGAGGTCAGGGGGAAAATTAAGTGCAGAAAGCCCTATCAGTTACAGTTACATTATT
Source organism: Cyclura pinguis (assembly GCA_030412105.1). Lineage (NCBI taxonomy): Eukaryota > Metazoa > Chordata > Lepidosauria > Squamata > Iguanidae > Cyclura > Cyclura pinguis. Next base: position 8,577,466 of record CM059601.1, read on the forward strand.
AGCACTTGCCAGTCACAAAATTGTTAACTGATAAAACAGATGTTCCGTGTTAGGTAAGTCAATTAACACAAGGAGTGTGATCAGACTCTGTTATCCTGATTTATATCTCCAGTGACAGGAACTTCCTAATGAACTAAAAGTAAACCGTTAAAGGTTTAACTCAAAGTCTGAGTAGTATTTTATGGAGCTGATGGCAAAGGCTACAGTCCGTGGAAGCTCGTATTTTAATAAATAGTCTTTAAAGTGCTGCTGATTTGAACTGTTATGTAAATTTTGAAAAAAAAAATTGATGTTATCGAGACTGATACTTTTATTGTAGCATACGTTTTCACTGGCAGGAGTTTACTTCTCAGACACATGAAGTGGCCCCTGAATTTTCTGAACATTTCACATGCATGTAGGATAGAAAGTAGGACTATGTTCCTTTTACCTGATGAGCTTAAAACTGCTCAGAAAAACAGCCCAAATGTAGTGCATACCCTTTGCATATACACAAATCAAATGAAGTTAAGATCTAATCATTGGGCATTGGCAAGGTTGTAAAAGTTAAAAGGATCAGTCACACCCACCCAAGTACGTAAGCTGAAGCTGATGGCCAGCCAGTGTGCAACATATGTGTGAGAGCATTGGTGTATGTGATAAAAGTTATATTAGCCTGCTCCAAAGAGAGCCCTGTGCCACTTGGAAAGCTATGGCTACAATCCTATCTCATTACATAAGAGTGAAGTGTACTCTGAAACAATTGCCAATATATTGGCACTTCTGGGTAAGCAGGAATATATTTATACTTTGCAAAGTTGTCGTGGGCCAGGAAGTCATTTCTGACCTATGGCGATGTTAAGGCAAACCTATCACCTTGGCAAGATTTTATCAGAAGGGGATACAAGGTCTAACACTGCACCTATAGTGGAGGTGGTTGTTAATGTTATTTATACCTTAAAATCCAATTAAAACTATATAACACCCTCTTAAAAGCCCTGTCCTTACCACAAAGTGAGAGAGGTGCATTTCCCTTGTGCAAATACAAACAAGGTTCATTGAAAAGATTACCATGAGCATCTTTCTGTGTCGTGTTATGTTCTAACCGCATCCCCAACACCAGCCTTATAGCTCTACTGTACTCGTGGCTGTACTTCAACTCCCTCAGTGTTAACTTGAAGAAGTTAATTGATACCCAAGAAGCTCATGCTTAAATAAACCAACTAACCTCAAAGGCACTTCATTTCCACCCCACATACCCCTTTCCATTTTATCTGAAAAGGTTAAAAGATAAAACTGGAGTAGATGTGATTCACTCCCAATAGGAAAAGAATGCACAAAGCCTGATGGATGCAAGAGTACTTAACTAGATGATTGGTTTCCATTCAATGCAGGCTCAGGTCTAACAACTGTCAAATCTGAATGTAAATTCCATCTTAGCAATGTGAGACTTCACCACTTGCCCACAAAAACTCACACCACAATAAACATAATAGTCTCTGAAATATCACAGGATTCTTTGTTGATTTTGCTCGCAACAGAATAGCATGGCTACTGCTCTGGAATTTGTGACAACCCTACATTTGCCATAGGATTACCTTATTTGATCTTACAGTTAAACTGAAGAACATAACAAAAATAAAGACGGTTTATATCACAATATTACCCATCAGTCTAAAGCATCCATTGACTCATTTTCTGCTAAAATAAGTCTCAGCTTCATTGCTTGTAATTATTGAAGGAGTCTACCATTCTTTTAAAGGCAAGACACTCCTCCCCACTCTTGACTCCCATTTGTTTGTGGTATCTACGAGTGAGGTAAGAGCACAATATTGTCAATTAACCAGCAAGCTCAGATCTGTGGAGGAAGCTCTGGAGGACCTCTTGCTCCAAGAAATGAGTGTTCCTAACTTGTCCCCATGATGCACAGCAAGCATCTATCTTTGAAAACAACAAGAACAAGCTAAAACAAAGCTTCTCGTGAGCAAGCCAAACCAAGACAAGATTTTTTGTGTGTGTGCATGGGTGCTTAATTAGCCTCAAGCCATTTCCGCATTAGAGTGTTGTAGCGCTATGATTCCACTTGCAACATCCTATGGAATCCTGGGGCTTGCAGTTTAGGGAGGGGCATATGAGGCCCCTTCCTAAACTGCAAACCCCAGGATTCCATAGGATGTTGCAAGTGGAATCATAGTGCTATAACAGTCTAGTGCGAAAATGGCCTTAGTCTACCTTTCCAAGAAATTTTGAAATGCTACTCTCCCATGTGCTCCTAATCTGGATAGGAGTGCTACACATGGGTGTACATACACCCACACAGTCTCCAGTGTTGCAGGAAAGGATGAATTAGGCACTTTTCTCCTTTGCATTCAAATTGCAAGTAGGATAATTATTAACTACTTATTGCCCTGCTTGGCTCTAAATGTGCACCAGTGGGAGTCCACTGTAGCAACTGCTTTCCTTCTTGTGCTTTCAAATGTGTTTGCCTGAAGGCTACATGCCCAGCATGCTTTGCCAGGCAAAAGGAAGAAATTGGGGGCTTTGCCAAAGCATTACTTAAAGCCTTTAGCTCTGCTGAAACGTCAGAGAAAACTGGCTCAGATCTAGCCCCTGGTTCAGAAGTTGGAGTTAACTGCTCCTTGTCAACACTAGCAGTCAAAGCTGGCTTTATTCCTAGAGTTGTTGTTGTTGGGTGCCTTCAAGTGATTTCTGACTTACGGTGACCTAAGGGGCTTTCTTGGTAAGATTTGTTCAGAGGAGTTTTGCCTTTGCCTTCCTCTGAGGCTGAGAAAGCGTGATTTGCCCAACGTCACCCAGTGAGTTTCCACAGCTGAACAGGAATTCGAACCCTGGTCTTCATGGTCATAGTCCAATGCTCTAGCCACTACACCACACTGGCCCTCTCATTCCTAGATCCTGGTTCATTAGTTCATGCAGAACTGTATTAGCAGCCTATCTGAAAAATGGAAGTGTTTTGTGTTCTTGCACTTAGAGGAGCAGAGCTCTTAAAACTGTGCACTGTTCCCCCACCTTGTGTATCCTGATGAGTGGAACATTGTCTCCTTTGAGATGAGTTAGCATTATCTTTAACCAAAAGTACTTTTTACAGCTTGCAACACACACATCTGGCTCAAATCAAATGTTTTTCTATTTTCTATCAGAATTGGCTTACTCCACGGGAGGAATCACTAAGCTCCAGTGGCCCTGGCCAGCACAGTAGACAATGAGGAATGCTGTGGTTTGCAACCCAACAACATTTGGACAGTGACATGATTGCCATCTCTGGATTATACTGTCACAAAGTGTTGATGAGCTGTACCTACATGTGAACTGGCCCTCAGGGGAAGACGGGCAGAAGACTGAAATAGAGAACGGCACTTCTAAACATGAGTCATCTGTTGAGGATGTGGCAGGCTTATCAAGGGAAGCCTGTCAACAGAATCTGTTAACAAATTCTGTAAATAGAAGTTCTTACGGCATAGGAAGAGGGCAAGAAAGGAGATGACGCTTGGGAAAGGGAGGAATGAGACTGAGGCTTAGGCAGAAATAATTTGGATAGGTCCACAATGCTAAGAGAGATGGAATAAAACAAATGAAGGGAAGGTATTGGGAATAAGCTGTATAGGACTCCGCGTGGTTTTCTCGGTCTCTCTCTGCTGCTAGGAAAATTAAGGGTGGAAGGAACTGGTCTGGCAGTTACTTTTCAAGAGAGAGCAAGGCTCTAAGAATCATACAACTTCATACATACTTGAAGTAGAACTTGTAGTTGTTCATACAACTACAGTCATCCCTCCACATTCGCTAGGGTTAGGGGCACAGGACCCCTGTGAAAATGGAAAAAAATGTGAATATATCTTCCCAAACCGTGTTTAACATACAAAAAAGTATGATCACCCTATTCAACCCACCATGGATTCCTTTGAGGCATTAGGGTTCCTTCACAAGACAGAAGTGGGTGGCTGGTGGGGCTTCCTGCCACCTCCACTGCCGCCCCACATGATTTTTAAAAGGGACTTACAAGCCTCGTTTGCGGCTTCTCAGTCTCACGAGGCTTGCAGTCCCTATTAAAAATGGCAACGGGAGACAGCAGAGGTGACAGCAAATAGTCCGTGAATAATCAAATCCGTAAAAGTGAAACCCACAAATGTGGAGGGCTGACTGTATATACTTAAACTGATATTCATGATCAAAGATGAGCGTGTTTCCTTTCTCGTCTCCCAACAATAAAGGTAGAGTTTGACTTTTTTTAAAAAAAAGAAGGGAAAAAAGGCCTCCAATTAATGTCCAGGAAGCAGAGATGCCAGGAACTGTGAATACAAATGCAACAGGAGTGCTGATGGTAACATCAGATTTCAGTTCCGAATTCAGGAACTGAGAAATCCTTGATCTTCTACAGATCACCTAGTAAAAGCAACTAACAGATCTAAGACTATACTATCTGAGTGAGTGGGAATGCAGTATTGTACACTGGTTAGTACTGGACTGGATCTCTGAAAATCTAGCTTCTCGTCCTCGTCGACCCCTAAAACTTAACCTTGACTGAGTCACACCACTGTCCCAATCCACTTCACAGGGCTGTTGGCAAAGTGGGGGAAAGCACGGCAACGTAAACTGCTCGATGAAGCGGAGAAAAAGTCAGAATGTAAGAAGTGAATACAGGCTATTTCTGCATTACACTGTTCCAATGCTATTATTCCACTTTCAAAATCCTGTGGAATCCTGGGGTTTGTAGTTCAGGGAGGGGTGTTTAGAATTCTCAGCCAGAGAACATGTTGGCCTCAGTCAACTATTACAGGATGTTGGAAGTGGAATAATAGCACTATAACAGTCCTAGTGCAGAAAAGGCCCCAGATTGAAGTATAGGCAGCCGGGAAGCTCACAAGGTGACCTTGAAGGAGTCCCTCTCTCATCCCATCCTTGCTTACAGGATTAGGAGGACCATAACCTCTAGGAGGGAAAATAGATACATATCTAATATATAAAAGTCAAAGTTAGTTTGGCTGTGTCAGGAAACGGCCTCATATCATTGGCTACCTAAGAAGATTCTATAGAATCCTGGAGTTTGCAGTTTAGGGAGGGGCCTTTAGAATTCTCAGCCAGAGAGATCTTTGGCATGGCCTGCTGCTATGGAGAGGAGGCCTAGCAGCAAGGAGGAGGGCAGCATATTCCCCTCAGGAACCCAACCTCTGACTACAGATTGGATTGGGGAATATGGGGAAACGTTACAGGTACTGGACAAGACACAGGATCTCAACTCTAGCAAGTACTGGGAAGCTAATACGCCAGAGGACAGGATCAAAATTCAAAATGACCTGGACAGATTGGAGAGCTGGGCCAAGGCTAACAAAATGAAATTCAACAGAGAGAAATGTAAGGTCCTACACTTAGGCAGAAAAAATGGAATGCAGAAATATAGGATGGGGGACACGTGGCTGGATGGCAGTACGTGTGAAAGGGATCTAGGAGTCCTAATAGACCACAAGCTGAACATGAGTCAGCAGTGTGACGCGGCAGCCAAGAAAGCCAATGCAATTCTCGGCTGCATCAATAGGAGTATGGTGTCTAGATCGAGGGAGGTCCTGGTACCACTCTACTCTGCTTTGGTTGGACCTCATCTTGAATACTGTGTCCAGGTCTGGGCACCCCAATTCAAGAAGGACATAGTCAAGCCGGAGCAGGTGCAGAGGAGGGCGACCAAAATGGTGAGGGGCCTGGAAGCCATGAAGCCCTATGAGGATAGACTTAGAGAGCTGGGTATGTTTAGTCTGCAGAAGAGAAGGTTAAGAGGGGACATGATAGCTATGTTTAAATATTTGAAGGGATCCCATGTAGAGGAGGGAGTGGGCTTGTTTTCTGCTGCTCCAGAGACCAGGACAAGGAGCAATGGATTCAAGCTGCAGGAAAGGAGATTCCACCTGAACCTCAGGAAGAACTTCCTGACAGTCAGGGCTGTCCGGCAGTGGAATATGCTGCCTCGGAGTGTGGTGGGGCCTCCTTCTTTGGAGGTTTCCAAGCAGAGGCTGGATGGCCATCTGTCGGGAGTGCTTTCAGGGTGTTCCTGCATGGCAGAGGGTTGGACTGGATGGCCCCTGGGGTCTCTTCCAATTCTACATTTCTATGAATCTATGATTACCCACCAGAAAATAAAATGCGGGGCAACGCCGGATATATACGCTAGTAGCACTATAACAGTCTAGGGTGGAAATGGCCCCCTTTCTCCTCCCGCCCTTCCTCACAAGATTAGGAGGACCATAACCTCTAGGAGGAAAAAACAGATAAATATAGATAATAAAGCAGATAAACAGATGGCGTGTGAAGGGAGACTGAGGCACCCACAGCGCGCCCTGCCCCAGCCTTTGCCGCCTCCTCAGCCTCTGTGGCTCCTCTCCCCTCCCGGACCACAAAATATCTCCACAGCCTTTTTTTCCTCTGGCGGCAGGAGGAGGAGGAGGAGGGCGGGGCGCAGGTCGCGGGGAGGCGGCCGGCCGGCCGGCGAGAGGGCTCCCTGAGGGGCCGTCCGCGGGCGAAGGCGGAGGGGAGCTGGGCGGCCGGCGCCGCCGCTGAGGGGAGGAGTCGGCGTAGTGGCGGCGGGAGGCGCTGCCGGGCCCGGAGTCTGCGCTCTCGAGGCGGCGCTGGGAGCAACTCGGCGGCCGAGAGACCGGGGCGGGGGAGGCGCGCGTGAGGCCTGCGTGGCCCGCCGAAGCCGCCCCCTGGCTTGAGAGGCCGCCGGAGCGGGAGCCAGCCAGCCAGCCGCCGCCGCCGCCGGTTAGGCCGGGCCTCTGCCGGCGACGCCTGGCTGCCTCTGCTCTGAGGGGGTCGCTCCCTCCAGGGGCGGCATCCTTACCGTCAGCGCCAGCAGCAGAGGCGTGGGCGGCGGCCATGGCGGCGGCGGAGACGAAGATCATCTACCACCTCGATGACCAGGAGACGCCGTACCTGGTCAAGCTGCCCATCCCGGCCGAGCGGGTCACGCTGGGCGACTTCAAGGCCCTCCTCAACCGGCCCAACTACAAGTTCTACTTCAAGTCTATGGACGATGATTTCGGGTGAGGAAAAGAAAAGGCGGGGACGGGGGAGGCTTTGCTTTCGGCGCCCGCATAGACGCGTCCTGCGGCGGAGCCCCTCGAAGGAAGCCCCCCGGCTGCCCGCCGCGCCGGCGGCGGACAATGAACCCCGGCCTTCGGGGCTGGCGTCCCCCTCTTACCCTTTCCGGCTGCTTTTCTCACCTCTTTACTCCCTGCTCAAGGGCAACCCTTCCTTCCTTTCCCCGGGTAATTATTGTTTGGGAGGTGGGAGAGGACGAGGACGTCCAGGCGAAGCCCTGGCCGTTTCCGCACTAGACTGTTATAGCGCTATTATTCCGCTTTCAACCTCCTATGGAATCCTGGGGTTTGCAGTTTAGGGAGCGGCCTTTAGAATTCTCAGCCAGAGAGCTCTTTGGCCCCAGGAAACTACAAACCCCAGAATTCCACAGGATGCTGAAAGTGGAATAATAGCAGGGTAACAGTGTAATGCAGAAAGGCCCCTTAGTGCTATTATTCCATTTTCAACATCCTATGGAGTCCTGGGGTTTGCAGTTTAGGGAGGGGCCCCTCAAAGGCCCTTCTCTAAACTGCAAACCCCAGGATTCCATAGGATGTTGAAAGTAGAATGATAGCGTTATAACAGTCTAGTGCAGAAATGGCCTTTGTTTTCCCCCAGCATTAGCTAAGTATGGAGGGAGCCCTAAAGTCTCTTGATAGGTAGGAAGGAGCCTTCAAAGGGCAGCCCGGCAGCCTATCAGTCAGTCCCATAATGCCAGATACTACTCATCCACCCCATCTGCAAAAATCAACATATTTCTCAGTGAAGATGGCCTTTCCTCTTATGATACTGAAGATCCCTTTGCTTTTAAACATTATCTTGCAGGATTACAAAGTATGTGTGTGTGGGGGGGAATCTTCCTTCTCTATTTCAAAGCTTGCATGTCTGGGGAAGAATGGATCCTTCAAAGCCAGGTAATTGCTGGCTGAAAGAGTCTACCCTTTGCATGCAAAAGAGTCCAGGTTCAGACCATTTCCACACTACACTGTTATAGCGCTATTCTTCCACTTTCAACATTCTGTGGAATTCTGGGGCTTGTAGTTTACTGAGGCCAAAGAGCTCCTGGGCAGAGACTTCTTAATACCCCTCCCTAAACGGCAAACCCCAGGATTCCAGAGGATGTTGAAAGTGGAATAATAGCACTATAACAGTGTGGTGCAGAAGTGGCCTCAGTGTCGGGTGTGGCTGGGAAAGAGAGCTGCTGCCAGCCAGTGTGAGCCAAGAGTCAGAAATTGTGACCTTCCGGCTGTTGGTTGCAGCCCTTCTTGGCTGTATTAGTTGGGGCTGGTGAGATTTGGAGTCTTAATGACTCCAGCTTGCCACAAGGACAGAACTTCAGAGTAACTGCTTGCTTGTGTGATCTTAGATGTTCCCCTCAGGATTCATTACACCAGTGCATCTTACGTTGTCTGATGTTGAGGAGTGGGATTTTTTCCCTGATATGTCAGGATCCAGTGCCGTATCTGTGCCTATTGTTTACAACTCTTTCTTTCTTTCCTGGAAACTTGCGGTGGCCTGGCACTGGTCCATGGATTTTGAGTAGCTCTGATATGCAGCAGCTTCTGTTGCATGTTCCTATTGCATCATGAAGTATAATTCTAGCAGGAGACGATCCTGAGACCCCTTTTACTTCCCACTGTAAAAATTTGGTAAATATGCTTTCAACCCTGTTGCAACTCTTCCTAAAACCTTAGGGCATTTTAAGTCCTGCCATCTTAGAGTAGGTCAGCCATGACCTTCCTGTTCCTACTGATGTATTGAGATATTCTTTTGTAAGCAAAATGCTATTTACCAGAGCTTGGAAAAATTTGTTTTGGGGCTACAGCTCCTAGAATCCCCTAGCAGTGTGGTCAGTGGCCATCTTGGTTGTGGATTTCTAATTCTGATCCCAAAAGAAATCTTTTCCAAGGTCTGTCTCTGAAGAGGACTAAAGGACTAAAACCCATATCTAGGGGACCCTCACCTCTTCTGGGTGTGTTCTGACCTGGATTTGTCCATCCTTCCTACATTCCTCTTATTCCGAAGGTCCAGTAATTTTCCAGACAATGATTGTGTGTCATGAAACACAAAGACATTCCTCTTTAAAGAATCAGCTGCTCCTCTGTCTTCTTTCCCTGGAACACTCTTGCTCTCCTCTACCTCTCTTTTGTGTGATCTTTGTTAATTTTAAGGGGGTTTTTTTTGGGAGCAAAAATATAGCTGTCATCTTGCTTTCTTTTAGGCGCTGTTTCTGTGACAAGAATGTTTCTGTTGCAATGAATCACATGACCTTTTGCTTTCTAGGACGTATAGCTTGTGCTAGCATCTGTTTATGGGTAGTGGACAGTAAATTGGTTAGCGACTTTTATAGTGCAACAGCGGCAGCCCTCTTGTGGCTGCACAGCATGTAGCCCAGACCATGTCCTTCTCTGAGCTCTTGGTGCCAGAGCTGGTCTTCAAGTTTAGGAAAAGTAAATGAACCAGTTTTCTTGATGCTTTATCGTTTCATAGTGGAACTGAGTGTGCATATATCTGTATGCGTGTCTGTAGTCTCCTGCATCTAAAAAAACCCACACCTTGCAACAAATAGGTATCTTTCTTTCTGTAATCTACCTGTCCATGGCTGAGAAGCATTTTATATGTGGCATGCCTGATTCTTTGATTTTTCTTCAGCTGTATTCTGAAATGTTAGGCATTCACACTGGGCATTTGGAGGGGAATTTGTAGTGCTGTAGAGACTTGTTTCACCACAACAACACATGTTCAGAAACCTCTAAAAAGCCTCGAAGGAGGTTTTCTTGGAGGTGGACATGCTGTGGATGTACTGTTTATAAATTACCACGTTAGGGTGTTTGAAATTTGACTCCTGAGAAATAATTGGAACAATTTCATTGTTGTTCTATCACGTAGGCTGAAAATGCAGAGCTATAAACAAAGAGTACTGTAAAAACGACAAGCTGTTTGTATTCTGCACCAGAACATCAGAGCAGCAGAATGGGTAGTGACTAAAATGGAAGACATGTACTAATGAGAATTCAGATCCTTATATTATATCTCATTCTAATCTAGTTTGGAAGATTTCTGTGAGAATAAATTGAGAAAGCCTCATTATTTGCCACTCTGACCTCTTTGCAGAAAGAGTGGGATGCAAATGTGGTGCAAAGCAATAAAATACTGAGTTTGGGTCCAAAATATTCATTCAAATGAATTTGTCTAAGTCAGAGACAGGAACCATGTAGCCCTCAAGATATTGTTGGATTGCAACTCCCAGGAGCCCTATCTATTACAGTGGTGAGGAATGCTGGGAATTGCAGTTCACCAACATCTGAAAGATTGCATGATTCCCATTCCCATAAACAGGACATAAACTTGCACACTTTCTTAGTCTGCACATTTGATTGTGAATGAGAGAAGTAGGTGTTTGTACAATCTTGGGGTGTTTGTAAAGGCTGGGTGTTGATAAACTTTTTTGCAGGAAGGGGGCTAAGTGTCAAACATAAGAGATAATGGGGTCAAACCCAGCCTCGGTCAGGAAGCACTATGTTGTTCTCAGCAAAAGTTATCATTTCTCAGCCTGAAGCTGCCCTTTGTAAAATGGCACCAATGGTAAAAAAATACGTTGTTTTATGATTATAGAACAAAAGCTTTCCAATTGTTCAGTGGAACTGGGTCCCCTGTAGGCCAAAATGATAACAGAAATTCTAGAGTCTGTTCAGTTTTCAAACTGTATGGGTCTGCAAGTCCAGTTTAGTACGTAATTTGTTGTCCTATGCCTCCAAGTCATTTCTGACTTATGACAACTCTAAGGTGAACCTCTCATGGGGTTTTCTTGGCAAGATTTATTCAGAAGTGAGTTTGCCTTTGCCATTTTCTAAAGTTGAGAGCATGTGAGTTGCCCAAGGTCATCCAGTGGGTTTCCATGGCCAAGGGGGGATTGGGTTTTAGTTCCTTTTATTACCCATAAAAGTTTTAATTGAAATTCTGAGCAAATTTGCTTTGTGGCCCAGAAGATTTTCAGCACTTATCTGTTTTTGTATTGATGGGAGAACAGGGATTGCAGTAACAACAAGACTGTTGCGTTAATCTTGCATGCAAACAAAGTGATGTTCAAAATTCTGCAATGAAGTCTTTTACCATAAATGAAGCCAGAAATGCCAGATGTCTAAAGTGGGTTCAGGAAAGGAAAAGGCACCAGGGATCATACTACAGAAGTACTACAAAAGTACATTGGACATTGGATGATGGAGTGTACCAAAGTATTTCAGAAAAAAAAATCAACCTGTGCTTTATAGATTATAGCAAAGCTATATTGTGTAGGTCATGGAAAACTATGGATCTCTCTGAAAGAAATGGTTGTGCCACAACATTTGGTTGTCCTGATGCATAACCTATACTCGAGACAGAATAAGAAGAAATAATTTCCAGCTGACAAGGCAGGCCTGAGTTTTATTACTCTATCTGTTTAACCTATATACTGAACATATGAGGTATAAGCACTGAATGAAGGAACGGCAACAATCTAAGGTATGTAGATAACGCCATAGTGCTAGCAGAAAATAGAAAAGACTAGGAATGATTACTGAAGAAAGTCAACGAAGAAAGTGCAAAGGCAGGTTTATGGCTGAACATTAAGAAAACAAAACACTGTAATGACCACATATGATTTATATAGCTTTAAAGTAGGTGAGGAAGGCATTGAAATAGTTGAAGATTTTTCATACCTTGGCTAAGTCATTAATCAGAATGGAGTCCTGCAGTCAAGAAATCAGAAGAAGACTAGTACTCAGAAGGGTAGCTATGAAGAAACTAGATAAGATCCTGAAGTATAAAGATACGTCGTTAAATGCTAAAGTTAGGATTGTACCTGCCATGGTATTTCCAGTTCATATGGTTGTGAAAGCTGGAAAGTGAAGAAAGCCGATAGGAAGAGAATCAACTCATTTGAAATGTGATTCTGGAGAGAGTTCTGTGATGATGTGGATTGCAAAAAAGACAATTCAGTGGGTCCCAGAGCAAATCAAGCACGAACTCTCCCTAGAAACCAAGATGACTAAACACACTGTTGTACTTTGGATGCATCATGAGAAGACACGACTCGCTCAAAAAAACCAAGAATGCTTGGTAAGGTAGAAGGTAGTAAGAAAAGAGGAAGACTGCATATCAGATAGCTAGACTCAATCAAGGAAGCCCTGATCCTGAATCTGCAAGTCCTGAACAAATTTGTTGATAATAAGTTGACCTGGAGTTTTCTCATTCATAGGGTTGCCATAAGTCAAAGATAACTTGATGAAAGTTAACAATAGCAACAAATGTTGTAATAGAATTTTGAAAAGGCAACCACTCTGTTTTAAATTCTGAGCTATTTAACATTTTTTCTTGTTTTGGAAATAAAAAATAAATAGGCAATAAACAGGATTTTAAGCAGAAGTTAAGGAGAAAAGGTCTTCAAGGTACTATATAACAATATAATAGAATGTTCCTTGAAATTGCTTTGTGTGTTACTAATAGTAGGTATCCCTCAGACTCTTTTGAAATGTGTGGTTTGCATAATAATGAACTCTGGAGATAGGGGATTTCTAGTGCTAACAATTTCTAATTATGGTGAGCTTTTTCAGAGAAATGCACTAGCTGTAATAATTAAAAGAACTGAATACTTGTTATCTTTTGATCTATTAATTTTCTTGCATTACCTGAACAATGGTATCCTAACAAATAGTCATAGAAGCAATTACGGTTGTACTGATAACTGCTAGAACAGAGAGAGCAAAAAATTAGTTTATTAGCTATGGATAGTCGGCTCTGAAATACAGGGTTAACTTACTTAGCAGTTGGCTAGATTGATTTACTATGTTTTTTACATTTTTACCATTACTTTTATAACAGTGCAGTAACTTACTTTTGCGGGTTGGGATAGTTGAAACTGAGAAGAAATGTCTTGCCTTGGGATATATTCAGAATGACTCCATGGCAAAGGTGATGTTAAGAGTCCAGGTCCCACACACTGAAAACCTGGTCTCTTAAGAATATATAATGGGAGCATTGTGTCAGAAATCAAATAAAGTTCTTCAAATTTTGATGTAGTTTGCTTTAATTGTATCACTAGTAAGAAAATACATGAGCAAAAATTGTAAAATATGATCCTTTTAAGTGATGATTTTAAAAGATGCTGTACAGAGATTAATAGTAGTAAATTTTGGAAAGGGATCTGAATGAGTATTTCTTCAGTTGATTTCACAGAGAGGGTCAGGTTTATTCTTGCAAGTCACAAATAGAACAAATAGGAAAATTCTTACGGCCTTTCCACACTACACTGTTATAGTGCTATTATTCCACTTTCAACATCCTATGGAATACTGGTGTTTGCCGTTTAGGGAGGCGCATTTTGAATTCTCAGCCAGAGGGCTCTTTGGCCTCAGTAAACTACAAACCCCAGAATTCCACAGGATGTTGTAAGTGGAATAATAGCACTCTAACAGTGTAGTGCAGAAAGGACCTTAGATATGAACAGTAAACCAGTGAATAAAAACAGCTGTGGAAAAAAAATTGATCCTGCCCCCTAATCCTCTTTAGAAGGGGGATGCTTGCAAAGCGAAGCAAAGCAAATTTTACAAGATGTCAACTTAATAACGGACAGTGTATGAGTAATAATGGCTAGTTATAAAATGAGAGCCAACATGGTATAGTGGTTTGAGCATTGGGCCATGACCAGGGTTCTATTCCCTGCTTGTCCGTGGACACCCCCTGGGTGGCTGCCCCCGAAAACCCTGTGATAGGTTCACCTAAGGGTCACTGTAAGTTGGAAAGGAGTTGAAGGCACACAACAACCACAGTGTAATACAGCCAGACTGCCAGGGCCAAGGCCTATTCAGAAGGGAATCCATGTTCCTCTACATGACAATAAGGATGCCTGCCTGGAATTTAGCTATTTTCAGCCTTCGGCTCCTGACAAGGAGAAAGAGAAGTGCAAATTTGCAGAAGAGCTATCTGATGTCTCTACTTGAGATTAACATGAAAACAGAGGCTAACTTGGCAAGCAGGTTCAGAAGGACAAAGAGAGGAAGAGGACAAATTTGCAAATGTGTTGGTCTCTGTTGCTCCCTAGATTCCAGAGTGGGAACTGGATTTTCCTCTTATCTCTTTGTCATAAATTTGTAGCAACACTGTGAGCCAGGTCATTTACTGGCTTCCAAAATGAAGATTTAGAGAGCCAGTGAGATATAGTGATTTGAAGATTGGACCTGGGCTCTGGGAGACCAGTGTTTAAATCCCTGCTCATTTGGAGATACCCAGTGAGAGATCTTGGACAAATCACACTCTCTCAGCCCAAGAAGAAGGCAGTAACAAACTTCCTCTGAATAAGTCAGGCCAAGAAAACCCTAGGATAAGGTCTCCATAAATCAAAGTCAACTTGAAAGCTTATAACAACAATAACAACAAAATGGAATTTCCTGTTCTTTCTGATAATTATTTATTCAAGGTTTAATAACATAGAAGTTGCATTCTACAGATGTAGATACTTTGTCTCGGTAAGTATTAAATATGGCTGGCAACAAGGGATCTTCAGAATTTCAGGTAGTATTCTTTTCTACCTCTGTCTGAAGATCTCTAGTATTCCCTGGCCGTTCCCGCTGACATACTAACCAGGCCCACCCCTGGTTAGATTGAAAAATTGGGCAAGATTTCAACTTTTCAGAGTGGTTGACTGAGATTGGGTATCTTGAGACAGCTGGGATTCACACCAGCACTGAGTTGGGCCACATATTAAGGGGTGAAGTAATAATCTTGTGTTAGGATGAGATGTTACTTTGTGGTGTGAAAAATACAAATTTATAGAAGCTAGTAGGGAGTAGATTCTGAAATGTGAAGACTCATATGAGGAGAAGTGACTCTAACATTTAACTTGGTCATCATCTCTTTCTGTGAATTTGGGAAGGTCCCCATCTCACAGCCTAAGTTACTCAACAAGGTTAGCTGTGAGGATAAAGTAGCATGACTCTGCGTATCTCACACTGAGCTCCATGGAGGGAAGGTAGAATACAAATGGGATGGATGGATGGATGGATGGATGGATGGATGGATGGATGGATGGATGGATGGATAAGAGGCAGTGAGGAAACTTCATGTTTAAGAGTACCATATGTAAAAAAGAATTGAGTCAAGGAAATGGGGAATATGCTCAGAATTACAGTGGAAAGCACGCTAGTCAGTAGGTGCAAACTACTTGTATTGGTGGGTTGGCTTCAGATCTTTTAAGTATTTTCCATCTGTTGTGTTAGCGGTAGCACTTGTTTTTAGACTCCTGTACATCTCTGCATGCATTTTGTGATGAGGGTGAAGCAATATGGACAAAGTACATGCTATGTCCAGCTACCATCTTGCTCTGCCATATGATCTGCTTGCTTTAGGCTGTGTAGTCTTTCCTGTAAGGGTAGTGTGTGCGTGTGTATGTGTGCATGTCCTTTCATGTCACCTGTTGACTTATGGCAGCCCCATGAATTTCATAGGGTTTTCTTAGGCAAGGAATACTCAGAGGTGGTTTTGCCAGTTTCTCTGAAATATAGCCTGCAGCACCTGGTATTCCTTGGTGATCTGTTGTCCAAGTGTTAATCAGGGCTGATCCTGCTCTGCTTCCTATATCAGATGGGATGTGCCACCTTACATCAAAATAAGGACTCTTTGTGTTTATTTTAAACAAACCCTTGTTTCTTCTTCAACACTGAGTCACTGAGAAATATGAATGGTGTATTGGATCTTGTTATGGTGAACAGCTCATCTGGCACTTTATAAATCTTTAACTTGCTTGTCTCCTTGATTCTTACCTGTTGCACACCGCACCGTTGATCTGTATATTAGTAATTGAGCCACCAAGTGCAGCATATGCGTATAATGCAGCATCCTGAGAATCCTGGTGTTCATTGGAAAAAGAAATTTGTGTGCCAAGAAAAAGATGCAGTTTGGGCCTTTTCAGAGAGCAATTATGCATTTTCCTATTTTTCCCTTTCCCCAGGAATCTGCTTGGCTTGTACTTTACCAAAACAACACCCTACCTGCATATATCCCTTCAAACTTTGTAAGAAAACCAACATTGTCTTGGTTGTACATCTGTAAATATACATCATGCAGTTCATATGACTTTTATCAATTTGCCTGATTTGATTTGCTTTAGCTTATACAATCCACCTTTTGGATTTGATAGGTAAAGATTGTTAATACCACAACATCACATGTCTAAACCTTTGCCTACCCCACATGGCTGACTTTTGCTCCATTTACTTCAAGACTACTCTGAACTGTTCCTCAGGTACAAGCAGCTTCTGAAGCGAGTTCACTCTTATATATAACATTAATAAACATCACAAGGAGGACCGGTAATAGGGGATAATCTCTACTGTAAAAAGCTAAGCAAAACCATCAGACTTCACGCCGAGAGACAGTGAAAACTCAGATGAATAAAACCACTGCTTAGTGATAAAAAGAGTCAGCAGTAGGTGGGCCTCTCTAGGGAATGTATTTTGAGATGTGTTTTACCAGTATGGGGGTACATTGTGTGACATGCTTAAGGTGTGCTTAAACCTGACTTGATCCTGAGTTTGTTGGTCAAGACAGCATTCTTTCTGTATCCTTGGTCTGTTGTAGCCATTCAGTAAGAAGATGATTACCAAGGTTGTTCATTACCATTCCCAAGCATAAAATCTTGCACTGTAGAGAGATGCCTCCCTACATGCATGGCAAATCATGGCAGTTTGTGTAATGGGTCTGTAGCAGTTGTTCTTAGTTTGGCATCCACAGACCTCTGGGGGTGCACAGAGCCCTCACATGGGGGTCCACAAAGCCCTGCTGCTGGACACCAATGGCAGTGGCAGCAACAGAGATGCAGCTGAGGTGTGTGTGCTGTATGGGTGCCGAAACTGCTCCCTCATTTGCAAATGAGGGAACAGTTTGGGCATGTACAGACACCTGCTGCTGTATCCCTTAGCACGCATACCCCTCGCTACCACAAAGAGGGCATGGTGGCAGGTGTATACACGCACCCAAACTTCTTCATCATTTGCAAACGAGGGAGCAGTTTTGGCTCTCGCACCTACATATGCGATACCATGTTCCTGACAAAGGCAACATGGCAACAGATGTGCACGTGCACCCAAACTTTGACTCTGGAGACTGGGGTTTGAATCCCCACTCAGCCATGGAAAACCACTGGGTGACCTCAGGCAAGTCTGAGAAAGGCAAAGGCAACAAATCTTGCCAAGAAAAATCCATGACAGGTTCACCTTAGGGTTTCTAGAAGTCAGTTTTCAAGGGGGAGAGACATGATGGCTAGAAAGACCCTCTGCCTGTTAGCATTACTTTGTTGTATGACTTATGTCAACCCTAGGGTGAGCCTGTAACGTAGTTTTTTTTTTTAGCAAGATTTGTTCAGTGTGGTTTTCTCTTTTGCCTTCCTCTGAGGCTGAGAGAATGTGACTTGCCCAGCATTACCCAGTGTCTGAGCAGGGATTTGAATCCTAGGCTCCAGAAGCCTTAAATATATAAATATTTATTTATTTGAATAAATAAATAAATATTTATTTAAATAAATATTTGGAAATTTAAATCTAAATTTAGATATTTAAATCTTGAGTTAAGTCTTGGGGGTCCCTGGGAACAAATTATATTTGCAAGGTGTCCCTGGTAAAGAAAAGGTGAAGAACCACTGGTCTATATCACTGCTTCCCAAAATGTAAACTTGTTTGCTTCTTAGCATGAAGAATCATGAGTAAAATGGTATGTCTGTTTGATGTAGGACCTGCAAAATTATGCTAGAATTTTTGGTGAAACATGACACTGCTGGGTTAGCTATCCTTGTTGACTAGGTATCTGCATCACATTGATAATTTACAGTAATTTACATTAGTTGTACACTTGGGACTATTAGAATTTTTGCAGTTGAACAATGAATTTATTGGTACGAAAGGAAACATCAGGGCTTAGTATTGTTGCAGTGTGCAGACATAGCAGAATGTATGTGGAGTATATGTATCCTATCCTTTTATTGATATTGTCTTGTTTTTAAATGATTTTAGAGAGGCTTTAGAGTGCTTCGAAGAACTGATCTTTTAATACAATGGTTTATTAGTTGCTTTTAAAAAAATTTTATTACCAGGCTTTTATATCTATATCTGTCTATATCTATATCTATATATCTGTCTGTCTATCTATCTATATGTGCGTGTACACATGTGCCATCCAGTTGCCTGTCAACCATGAATTTCATAGGGTTTTCTTAGAGTACTCAGAGGCTGTTTTGCCAGTTCCTTCCTCTGAAATACAGCCTGAAGCACTTGATATTCATTGGCAGTCTCCCATCTTAGTACTAACCACAGCTGAGCCTGCTTAGCTTCCAAGATCAGATGGGCTCTGATACCTTTAGGGTATTTAAGCAGATCCATCTCCACATACACAGTCAATTCTGAAGCGAGTTTCTCTTTTACAGGTCTTCAAATACTGCTGAATCTGGTGCCTTTAGGGTATTTAGGTCCACTTTTAATGCGTACTTAGTTTTAATTGCCATGTTGGGAGAAAGGAGGATATAAATTAAATAAAATAAATAAAAGTTCTCTACAGCTCAGGTCAAACAAAGCCACTATCTATACATGTGGGATTTTTTTCTTCACTTTCCTCCAGTTAATGTAAAGGAAAGATAAATTATTATTTACAGGATTTTTTAAAAAAAATCTGCCACCAATCTGTAGGAAACAAAGAGGGTCAGAGTAGCTCCACATGCAGCGATGAGACAAACACCAGAACGGCCATGTACAGATCATGATCCTCCCATCACACCTGCCAGACACTTTGAAGCCCTCTGTTATTGCAGTCTCAGGCAAATAGCAAAACCAGCAGGTTGTCAAGCCATAGTATATGGTATATGGATTTAGGAGTACAAAGGGTAAAGACCTGCTCAACTGAATTTGGCAAACTGGGGCAAGAAGGCATGTCATAGAAGAGATGCTGTGACACACTTCCTTAAGTTGGTGAGGATCATCAGGCAGGCATGGTTATTACTCAGAAAGCTGCCAGATAAGGTGAAAACAGCCCTAGATTGCTACTCAGCTACTCCTGTGCCTCCTTTTCTTGATTCGTCTTGCTGTGAATCAGCCCCCTTTCCTTAAATCATTGAAGTCTTGAACTCCAGTCCAGTTTAATGACAGATAATTACAATAATAGACAGATACTTTAAAACCCAAATTAGGAGATTAGGTTCCTTTTGGCCACACGTCATCTTATTAATTTTAGAAGCTCTGGCTGGTAATGTGAGGAGAGTACGAAGTTGACAGGAACTGTGGGTTTCTGAAGGTGATGCTGGGTTGAGAAGACTTTCAGAGACCAAATGTGGCTCTGACTAGGATTTGAATTCTTTGCCGATTCAGCCTTCTGGCTACAGTGATGTGGTTCCTGGATGGGAAACAGTTTTGGTGGGAAGTACACCCTTTCTGAGTGAGTTGTTTCCAGAAGTAATTTTTTTTTCAGGTGAAGAACTAGTGGATAAACAGGTAGAATGTATAAAATGAGTTAAGATTTTCCTCTCCTCAGCTCCACTGTAAACATGCAGGCAATTTTGTGCAGTAAACATGGTATGGTGAATCTCGTTGTAATATGAAATGGCCTTTACCATGTCTCCTACTGGCCATGGATTCAATGAACTAATGAAGTAGCCTGACATACTAACACATACACGTTAGCTGCTGTATGCTGACTGATAAATACCTCTGTGAGAGTTGTTTGTGTAGCTTCTAATCAACCCAGGATCCCAGAACAAAGGCTTTTTCTATATATATTTGTGTGTGTGTGTGTGTGTGTGTGTGTATGTGGAATCATTCCACAGGCTTTTCAGATGGGCAACTTGGATATTGGCAGTGCTAGATAGACCTAATCCATGTGGCCTTGTGATTCCTTCTCAACCTGTGATGTAAATATGTGACAGTGCATTGTCTCATACCACACACACACACACACTGCATGTTTGGTGGCTTTTTCAGCATGACTCCCAGGGTCTCTCTGCTGGACGATCATACCAAATGTAGGCCTTATAACTTTTTTGGCAAAGTTAAGGATACCCATCCTCCAGTTATCAGTGTGTCACTTTGCATTCACTGCCATGATCTCTTATTTGCTGCAGGCAGTGTTTCTATTATATATCTCAGAGAAATTATTCTTATATTCGAGCCTTCCAGGTACTTCTCCAGTGAGTTTGTGTTCTGAGTGTGGCCCATGCTGATGAAAATGTTGCTTAAGTAAAGCACACTGGTGTGCATTCTTTGCCCTCTCTGTTCAAGCAGGTGGAGTGGTATTAATTCAGTCAACTTGTATTGATCAAGGCGATGTATCTGGAGCTCTACAGAGGTTTGCAAGGGTGAGGGTGGGGAATCTAGAGCCTTGAAAATGGCCGTGATGGTTAGGGGATTCCAAAAAGCGTCTTTTTCATCCTTTTTCTTTGGCGGGGGGGGGGGATAAATTGACTCTCCTTTGCTGCACAGCAGTGTTGAGAGTCGCCCTCACCCGCAGCAATAGTCCACTACAAAGGCCCTCCATTGTTTCTACTTTACTTACCATTGTTTCAGTTCCATCTTGATGGCTGAATTGGAAAATCATAGAGCTGAAAGAAAGACCATAGGGACTGAAGCTGGAGCTTAGTTTAAAAAGGTATCCTGCAGCTCTGAATGCTCAGCTTATGCAGGTAAGAGAAAGTACTTCAGCCAAGGGGCCAAATTTCACCGTAGGCTCTGTGAGCAATTTTGGGCTTGACATGTTTTTTGAGGTCAAAGATAGTCTCCAGGTTACCCCAGAACTATATGCCTCATCTAGGTTTGCCATCTCTTAGCATCTAATGTCTTGTGAATATAAAATAGGGCAATACATGTAATCCTGAGTTCTTTCTAGGAAAGGAGGGATTAAAACAGACAGTAGAATAACCAGAACATTAAACTTCGGTATCCTGACAATGTTATATTTGTGAATATTTAATAATTCAATGAAAAATTATCAGCCTTCTGCAGTTGGCAGGCATTATAAAGCCCTTTGGTATCTAAGCGTCTTTTAAATGCTAGGAGCCTGGCGTTCTGCCTTTTTTTGATAGGTAGAGCACCATTTCTGTCTGCTGAATTTCTGATTCACATCAGAACAGCCCCCGAGCTTCAGTAAAGAACATCAAGACTCTTCTGCTACAACCATCTTTGCTTTAGATTGGCTATGGCTGTTATACTGGAGGAACTCTGGCTGTGGGTTGAAGCATGCCTTTCCTGAAAAGTGAACATTATATTCTGGGGCCACAGCTCCTCCTTAATGAAAAAATAAACAGACAGTCCTTCTGTTAGGGGGACAAAGCTAAATAATTTTTTAGACACACATGTCTTAACATTCTGGTGCTTCCCCTCATGTTTGCAGCTGGTGTTTTCCAATTTTGAGTTCCAAATGATCCCCTGGTCTCAGCTGTTGAGTGAAAATGAGTGTCCCATGTAATTGTCTGTCTGATGATTAAGCCGGGGTTGCTTAATTATCTCCCAGTTTCACTGGGTGGGTTCAAGGCTGAGCACTGCAGGACTTCACAGAGAAGAGAACAAAGAAAGCACTGCTGGAATTCCCAGTGTGCTGGCCAGACGCTGCTGGTATTTGGCAGCCTCCTCTTGCACACATGTGCATGGGGGGAAATGTGTTGATGTGGGCAGAACAGTCAATTGATTTATTTTTATTGTATGTCCTGTTTGAAATCAGTGCCAGGAGCCTCTGTCCGCCAGGCTTTTTCAAAATAGAGAGAGGATCCTTTTCCTAATCAGCTGCAATCTTACTGACTAGCTGCCATCTTCTCTTCCCTTGCGAGCTTTGCCAGCTGTTTGTATCCCAAATTGGCATTTTAAGAAATGCTGATGACTGTTTAGAGGAGCCCCATGCCTTCGTCAGTTTTTTGGCAAATGATGGATGCTTCTGGCACTCAGGAACGGTTTCGTGGAAAGCTGAGAGAGAATGTGAGAACAGCGTTGTCAGATGTGCTGTACAGCTTGTTTGCTTAACTAATTTTCCCTTGTTGCTTGTCTGGTTAAGTGGCAGGGCTGCTTTGTTGCTGAACTCCTGGCACTGACTTGTTGGCTCCACCTGCCTTTTGTTGTCTGGCTCCTTAAGGTTGCCAGGAATGTTCTGTCCTTGAATCAGTTTGTTTCCTCTCAGGTGTTCTTGGCCTGAGATTGATTGATTGATTGATAGACTGATAAAGTAGAACAATGTGATGCAACCAGCGCTGGCCCTACCATTAAGCAGAGTGAGGCATTGTCCCAGGCAGCGGATGTTGCAGAGTGGTGGTATCAGCTTCTCAACAATTCCTTCAGGATTGTCTGGCTGTTCCTGTATGTTGGAGGACAGAGGTATATATGCTACGTTGTCTGTCCTGGGGTCCTTAAGCTAGTCTGCTGCCTCAGGTATGATGGACACTGTTCATTTTCATTGTTAAAGGAAGATTTAGCAGCTGGCCCAACTGGCTTTTGTTCATGGGGGAGAGAGAGAGAGAGAGAGAGAGAGAGATGCCATCTTGTCTTGTTCCTCAGACGCCAAAATGTCATGGACTAGCTCACCTCTTTTTTTCTCTATTCACATCCTTTCTCAGACCTTACTTTTTCTTTGAAGTTGATCTTTTAGACCTCTAGCAAAGAGTAAGCCTAATGGATGCTTATTCACTCTATTCAGAGGCATATCTGTGTTAGTCTATTTTTTAGATACAGGGGAATCTTAATGTGGCACCTTTGAGGTTCACTGAGAAAAAAAAAAGATTTCTAGCAAAAGCCTTGGTGGACACCAGTTGGATCTAATGATTAGACTGGAGTCCACAAAAGTTTATGCTAGAAATTTCATTTTCACAGTCTCACAGGTCCTACAGGATTCCTTTATCTTTTTATGCTTATTCACTGTTTCCCATGTCTTTTCCACTTGTCCCCCACCCCACCCCCAGTTAGAGGCAGAGAGGAAGGAATTCTTAGGGGCAAGGACCTGCTTTACTCTAATGAAAAGGCTGCTTTTTTCATGTTTCTTTTTCCTTTGCAGCTTTATCACGAGGAGTATCTTAAGAAATGATGCATTTTGACTTAAAGAAAGGAAATCTGAAGTTGTATGCTGGTGATAACAATTCTATTGGGACAAAATTTTGGTGGTTACGTGGGGCAACATTTCTGAAGCTTCTCAGGAGAGAGACGCTTACCATTTAACCATGGGGCAGGACAGCTGGATCCTGAATCAAATTGCTGCATGCTCTTTCTGCTTCTGCAGCACTGGAAGGAAACAGGCTGATATGCAAACAATTTTGTGACAAAACAAAAATAGTTTCTAGTCAACAAGTTAGATTATGTCTGGTAATCTGGAAGTGACTATGATGATTTTGTTTTAAATTTATGGGCTATGAAAGTACTTTTCCACATTAAAATTGATTAGTAGTTGCAGAATTTCTATTTTATTTTTTCTAGTGTTCATGTCATATTAGGTTATACATGAAAGAACTGGACTGGAGATATCTCTTGTAGTAACTCGAAGTTTGCTTCTGTAATAAAATGGTTGACTATCCTCTCAGTGCCAAAACTGGTCTCTGAATAACAGATGTTCAGATTTAGCCTTGGGATCACAGTGCTGTACTGTGTATTACTGACGCAACGTATTTTCCAGTTCTGAAAAGAATGGCTTCAGATTCTGTACATTTCAGTGGTTTTTGAGGGGGGCTATCTAGACCACTTCTGCACTGTTGGCAGCTTCTGACTTGCAAAGGCTTGCCAGTAGACCCAGCGCCAGCTCAGGCCTTGTTGAATCAGTGAGTCATCCTCTCCCTGTGGCTACTCAGAAGGGAGAACTAGCTTGGCTTTCTGGTTTAGCCTGAACTCTCCTGTGCTGCTCTTAAACTAATGATGAAGTTATGGCAGCAGTTGTTTGATCTGTTGATGACTCTTTTAGATGATCCCTGAAGACTTTGTTCAGATCTCGACTGATTAACATGTAAGATTCAAATACCTACTGAAGACAGAGCAGAGTAAATTTCCGCCATCTTCTTCCTGGCAGGATGTGTTGCATGGTTGAAACACCAATTTCTTGATCTCTGTTATTCGCTATTAAGAGGGCTTGTTTATCAGCAGGATTTTATGGAAGAGTTTGCTTGAAGTATAGTAGGGAAGATGTGTCATCGAACCGGTTGAATCATACTAAGGCTCATTTGAGATATCCTGTAACACTTACCAAAAGAAAGTTTAACTGCAGTTCGGCGTGACATCTGACATGATGAACCATGTTTTGTGGTTAGTCAGAAGGTCATAATCATAAACATGACTGAATTGACAAGCAGGTGGGTCAGGGTTTTGTTTTTGTATCAGAGACCAGGGTACCTACAAACCAGAGTGCTGAATAGATAAAGAAAGCAAAGAAGCTGCTCTAACAGATGATACTGTATCTTTGCAAGCTCAAACCATGATTTGGTCCTGAAATCTTTCTTTGATATTAAATCAAATATGCATTGGAGTTGACTTTGTAAAATATTCCTAGCTCCTAGGCAATTCCTGACCAAAGGCTAAATCTGGGCGGAACCAAATGCTTGACTTCTCAACCACTTGTATCCCACCGAGCAGCGGTGTATGTCTTCCATACAATGGGCCCTGTGATTCAGGGCAGTGCCTAAACTGTTCATGGCATAATTCTATGATAATTAAGGAAATAGCTGACAGTGCACAAAATGAGGCAGTACATGGGGCTTCCTTTGTGCTTGTTGAACTCATTGATTTGGTGGGGGTGGGGGACATACTGAATGGAGTGTTTGTCATTGCATGTCAGTTGACTGACTCATCACCCGGTTTTGCTTGCTTCCAATATTGGCCTCTCCTCCCACAAGGGGGAAGCCTGGGTATAAGCCCCTGTAGTAAAAGAAGCAGAAACTGCTGAGCATCCTGTGAACTCTGCAGAAGAAACAAGAGACGTGTTTCACAATGTTCAAAGGATGGTCTGTTTATTAGCAGAAAAACACAGCACATTTGGCCTCTGTGTGCTCTTTATGGCCTTCTTCAGGGGAGGAATGATGATCTTAACCTCTTCCCATTCTTGTAAATTCTTTTATTGTTTTCAGATGGTCTCTTTCCCTTTCGCTTGGATATATCCATGTGCCTGTGAAAGTTAACTGTATTTTTCCTGCTGCATGATCACAAGATATTAAAAAAAAAAAAAACTTCAACTTTTGCTGACGTGTTTTTATTTGCCCAGGACAGTGGACACTTGGTATCCTCTAGGGTTTGGTTCCAGAACCTCCTGTGAATACCAAAATTCGTGGATGCTTAAGTGCCATTATGTACAGTGGTGTAGCAAAATGGCATTCCTTTCTATAAAATGGCAAAATCAAAATTAAAAAAATAAAATAAAAAATATTTTCAAGACTTGATTGGTTGAATCTATGGATATAGCATCTGTGGACATGGAGGGCCAACTTTAAGTGTCTGTGTGTCTGTGTGCCTTTGAGTCACATGTCATTGTATGGCTATTCTGTGAATTTCATCGAATTTTCTAAGGCAAAGAATACTCGGAGGTGGCTTTGCCAGTTCCTTCCTCTGAAGTATGGCCTACAGCACCTGGTATTACCTCTCATCGTTCCATCCAAGTACTAACCAGTGCTGACCCTGTTTACCTTGCAAGAACAGATGGGATTGGTGCCTTTAGTGTATGTGGGCCCTCATAGTAAATGGTTTACGATGTCTTTATTCAGATTTTTTTCAAATTTGATTCTGATCAGCTGTGCACAGGCTGTAGACAATGTGCTCATCAATTATGATCTTATGTGATACTATGATCTTATGTGATACTACAGATCATTAAGCAGTCAGTTTCTAATCACTTAAAAAGCAATGCGGTAATCATGAGAAGTCAACATGGATTTCTCAAAAATAAGTCATGCCAGACTAATCTTATCTCTTTTTATGACAGAGTTACTAGCTTGATAGATGAAGGGAATGCTGTGGATGTAGCATATCTCGATTTCAGTAAGGCCTTTGACAAAGTTCCCCATGACATTCTTGCAAAGAAGCTAGTAAAATGTGGGCTGGACAGGGCTACTGTCAGGTGGATCTGTAACTGGTTGACTGACCGTTCCCGAAGGGTGCTCACCAATGGCTGCTTTTCCCCCGGAGAGAAGTGACTAGCGGGGTGCCACAGGGTTCTGTCCTGGGCCCAGTGCTGTTCAATATCTTCCTCAACGACTTGGATGAAGGAATAGAGGGCATGCTCATCAAATTTGCCGATGACACCAAATTGGGAGGGGTTGCTAATACGCCAGAGGACAGGATCAAAATTCAAAATGACCTGGACAGATTGGAGAGCTGGACCAAGGCTAACAAGTGTAAGGTTCTCAGGTAGAAAAAATGGAATACAGAAATATAGGATGGGGGACACGTGGCTGGATGGCAGTACGTGTGAAAGGGATCTAGGAGTCTTAATAGACCACAAGCTGAACATGAGTCAGCAGTGTGATGCGGCAGCCAAGAAAGCCAATGCGATTCTCAGTTGCATCAATAGGAGTATGGTGTCTAGATCGAGGGAGGTACTGGTTCCACTCTACTCTGCTTTGGTTAGACCTCATCTTGAATACTGTATCCAGTTCTGGGCACCCCAATTCAAGAAGGACATGGTCAAGCTGGAGCAGGTGCAGAGGAGGGCGACCAAAATGGTGAAGGGCCTGGAAGTCATGCCCTATGAGGATAGACTTAGAGAGCTGGGTATGTTCAGTCTGCAGAAGAGAAGGTTAAGAGGGGACATGATAGCTGTGTTTAAATATTTGAAGGGATGCCATGTAGAGGAAGGAGAGGACTTGTTTTCTGCCGCTCCAGAGACCAGGACAAGGAGCAATGGATTCAAGCTGCAGGAAAGGAGATGCCACCTGAACCTCAAGAAGAACTTTCTGACAGTCAGGGCTGTCCGGCAGTGGAATATGCTGCCTCGCAGTGTAGTGGAGTCTCCTTCTTTGGAGGTTTTTAAGCAGAGGCTGGATGGCCACCTGTCGGGAGTGCTTTGAGGGTTTTCCTGCATGGCAGGGGGTTGGACTGGATGGCCCCTGTGGTCTCTTCCAACTCTACATTTCTATGATTTCTATGCATTTATGTATTGTCTTTTCTTTCTTTAGGCCCTTAAGAATGACTATCCCTAGGGTGTATAATCCCTAATGTATATAATAAAGGTTGCACATAGCCTTTGGACCTTTATTATTTATCTATGGAGTACACTTCATGTCTAATTCTATCAGTGTGGTCTAGTGGTGATATCAGTACATGAGAAGCAGTGAGCAAAGTAATCTGTTTGGAGACAGATGATTGCTTCATGATTTTGCTTATTTAGCACAAAAGTTCCCCAAGACATGTCCTTGTAAGCCTGTGAGTTACAGTAGCCAATGTATATTAAGAAATGAAAGTCAGCATGGTGTAGTGCTTTGAGCATTGGGCTCCAGCATTGGAGACCAGGGTTCAAATTCCTGCTCAGGCATGATGACATTGAGCAAGTCACATTCTCTCAGCCTCAGAGGAATACAGTGGTAAAACCTCCACTGAAGAAGTGTTGTCAAGAAAACCCTAGGATACAGTCACGCTTGGGTTGCTGTAAGTCAGAAACACCTTGAAGGCACACAGCAACAAAACATTTTCTTCTCCTCTAGGACCAAAATGGGAATCTGAGGAAAGAGTAAAATTTAACATACATGACTTTTTAGATTGTGGTAATGGTTGGCTTGCTTTACAGCAGGGGTGAGGATACTCTCTGGGTCCGATTGCCATTTGCAGCACCTCTGATACCCTGGTCTGTTGTTGGAGTATGCCTAGCAATGCCCAGGAGTAACTTCAGGACGTCAGTGCAGCACATTTAGGTGGATGGGGGGTACTGTTCAGGGTGGGGGTAGAATAGGCTCCCAGGAGTCATTTTTCAACACAAAAAGCATTTTTCAAGGCTGATTTTTTTTTCCTGTTAATTTTGGGGTGCCCAAGACAGGATCATCCAAAAGATTGCACAGAGTAGGGACTGCATAATTACCATCTATTTCCAGGAACTGAAATGCGTTAAACAGAATACATTCCTTTTTTCTTCTTCTGGTCAAATAATCATTTTAGAAATCTTCTTTGAAACATACTAGATTACTTCCTTCAGAGTGTGCGTGTGTGTTATTGTGCCTTCAAGTTGTTTCTAACTTACGGTGACCCTAAGGGGTTTTCTGGGGCTGAAAGTGTGTGATGTACCCGAGGTCATTCAGTGGGTTTCCATGACTGAGTGAGGAATCAAACTCTGGTCTCAAGGGTCGTAGTCCAGTGCTCAAACCACTGCGCTGGCTGTCCATACTTCTTTCAATACCTGGTGTAATTTTCTAGACTGTTGTTAGTTCCTTTCAGTTGTTCGTCTTGATACAGATGGACTCAAATGGGGAGGGGGAGTGGGGAGAGGGTTATGCCCCACCTCCACTATTCAGCCTCCTGCTAGAATTGGTGCTCCCTTACTGTGTACATGCCTTTAACAGGGAAGCCTACTGAACTTCATTCCCATTCATCTTGTTCCGTAGTGTAGATGGCCTGGGGCCAGGGCCAGCAGAGAATGCAGACCCAGGGGATTATAATTGCCAAGAGAGGTGTTCACCTCACATGTACATAAAACAGGGAAAGTCACTGATAATCAACGCTCACAAAAAGGGTGATTTGTTGGGTAATACAGGCATACCTCAGTTAACAAAGCCTCTTGCAAAGAAGCTCCTTTTTGCAAAGTCTTCTTGCAGAAGCCCAGCCCAGCCCCCCTTTTCTTTTTTTCTGTCTAGCTGGAAGTCTTTTTTGCAGCACTGGCATTGGGAGGATGGTGAAAGAGGGCTGGAGAAGTGTTCAGTTGCAGCAGTGTGTCTGCAGTAAGCAATGCAATTAAGCTTAACCTGGGAAAGAATGAGATTATAGTCCCAGGTTATGCTGCCGTATCTGTGTGTGCATTTACATACAACAGACAAGGTAAATAGCTGTCTCCAGAATCACTTACTGAGCATGTGTGAAAGCTTCTTTTGGCGAAGCTTTCAGGTAGTCACTAGAAGATTCAAAATGTTTTTGTTACTCATACAAAGCTTACAAGATCTGGTTGTTTCATTTCACATGTGTATAATGTTTTTGTTAACTGCCACCAAGTCAACGTTGAGTCAATCGACCCTATGGATGAGAGAGCTCCAAGTCACCCTATGCTAAACCACCCTGCTCAGGTCTTGCAGATTCAGCGATGTGTCTTCCTCGATTGAATTTATCCATCTCTAATGCTGTCTTCTTCTTTTCCTACTCCCTTCCACCTTACCAAACATTATTGCCTTTTTTAGTAAGTCATGCGTTCTCATGATATTGCCAAAGTACAACAGCTTCAGTTTAGTCATCTTGGCTTCTAGGGAGAGTTGAGGCTTTATTTGCTCTGGAACCCATTTAGTTTTGAATAAAAAGTTTTCAGGAGCATGTTGAAGTGCTCTTTTTTGTGGTGTAGGAACCTATCTCAGTGATTTCCATATTATCCCTACGTCTGGTGCCAAAGTGTCTGTTAAATAAGAAAAGCTCAGAAATGCATCTATTTCATTGACTGAGATATACCTGTAACTTTGTCGTACCCAGGTTACTGGTTAGAAACCTTAACAGGTAAAAGGAGAGCTTCTGCTGCAGAGTATGTAGGTTGGTGGTATATGAGTAGGGGAAACTTACCCTCTAATGGTTTGAAGAAGGAAAGCTGGATGGGTCTGAGCAAAGGAAAGGAGTAAGGATGTGTTCTAAATTGTTGTGGAATTTTCATATTGTACCTTCAAAAGTGAAAATGTGTGCACCAACTTTGTGAGTGTGGCCATTCTCAGCTTTATTTAAGTCCTAATAGAGGAACAGTGTGTTGCCCTTATATTAAGAGAGAACATTTGTTCAGCCGAAGCCAGAAATGTCTTGGGGCTGTAGCACCTTGTGGAAAATTCCATTTACAGCTTGCAAGCAACAATCAGTTTGGCAACTGCAAAAAGCCTGAATTGAAGTCTTGAGAGTATTTGCCAGTTCCTCTAAGGCACTCTTGCTAGCCACAGCCCAGAGGAGGTAATTTTGCATGTTTATGCAAGGTTTATCAGCACTCATTTCTGATGTTTCATCACAGTCCCTACTGCTCTGGGTCCCCATTGTGCAGTACAGGAGGAGGTTAACTGCTGAAGTGAAATCTATGTAACATCAGTGGATTCCACCTAGTTTGCATGCCAGTTCCATTCATGCTGTGTTCTCCAAAAACCCTGAACACTGTGTGCACATGGGGCCTATATTTGGAGTGGCAAGGCCCCAAGCAAGGTACCATGCCAGGGTGCACACATTTGGCAAAACAGTGTTCTCTCATAGCTTGCCAGTTTTTGCACACAAGTGACCATTACTATTTTGAGCCTTCTGCAAATTCATTTCACATTGTTGATCTGGCACTATCCTGTCTTCAGAGCTCAGGAGCATCCAGACTGGCTCAGCTTTTATTGACGT
Organism: Cyclura pinguis; assembly: GCA_030412105.1. Lineage (NCBI taxonomy): Eukaryota > Metazoa > Chordata > Lepidosauria > Squamata > Iguanidae > Cyclura > Cyclura pinguis. The sequence goes on from CM059601.1 coordinate 8,608,026, forward strand.
TGGAAGGAATGCTCAGTCGTTGAAAACTGAAATGTGGCCAGTCCAAGGTTCTGAAAACCTTTTACAGGCAGGAAAGAATCCAAGTTGAAGCCATACGCTCTTTGCTTTTCATCAGTGTACTTTGTAAAAAGTCAGGATTAGATTTGGTTATAGTAACTAGCTGTTTCAGTATTCTGGAGAGGAAGAACCCCTTATTTCTTGAGCCAGCATAGTATAGTGGTTTGAATATTGGACTAGGGCTCTGAGAGACCAGGGTTCAAATCCCTGCTTAGCAGAATTCCATAATTTTGGTAGGTGGCCTTGGCAAATCACACCCTCTCAGCCTCAGAGAAGGGCAACGGCAAACTGCATCTGAACAAATCTTGCCAAGAAAACCATGTGACAGGTTTACCTTAGGGTTGCCATAAGTCTGAAATAACGTCATGGCACAAGCAGGTATATACGTCAGCAGTAAAACTAGGAGCTCTGTGCAGTAGAATTGGAAGAGACCTCTGAGGCACTATGTGTACCGTACTCTGAGTTTCCATTGGGATCATCCCTTGTCAACAAATAGAAAGAAGCTTGTGGATGGGGGTAATCTGGTTATAAAATACTAGGAGTCTCAGCTCTTCTGATAGACAGAGTAGAACCTTCTATGTGCTGCATTTCATGCTCCAGTGAAGCTCCTTTCAGAACGTAGTCCCTTGTGGAAAGGCATCTCTTATCAGACTAGCTCTGATGAGAGGTTTCCCCTTATGAATTAAATGTGCGTCCCACCTTTCTACCAAATTATGTCTTGAAAATCAGAGCAAACTCATCACTGTAGCTTCGGTGTCTCAGAACAAATCCCAGTAGTTGTTGTCACTTTTCTAGCTTTGAAGAGCTTCTGTGGTCACCACAGGCTTTAGGAGATACTTGATGAACTGCAGCACAATGCTGGAAAAATCTGTAGAGTGTTGCTGTTAGAAAGCCCAGGGTACATCAGCTGGGAACTGTTATGTTCTGATCTATTTTAATTTTGCTGCTTGAAACAATACACATTCACTTTCAGTGAAGCATCTGACTTTGTGTGGCCAGAGGTGCCCTACTCATGATCTAAAACTTCTTCTCTCATATCTGTCACTTTTATGTTTTTCTTTGGTGCTTAGCCACCAAAAATCCTTTGGTTGTTCTTCTCCATTGGCTTGCAGTCAGTAGACTCATAGCATACTAATAGTCCATCCAGTTTTCAAATCAATGCATCATAATTTATTACAGATGACTTTTCTTTAATAGTTTCACAGTAGTGTGTATTCTGCACAAGTACAGATGTGGCAAAATCCAGAATTGTCTACAGAATTTGGTATTGCCCACAGAACTCAGCATCCTGAGGATCTGTTTTCCCTTTTTTTTTTTTAAAGTCTTGGCACTTTTTTTGCCCGTGAAGATGCATTTCAAAAGTATGAAGATGATGTCTGATGAAGTCTGTTAAGCCAGCAAGGGCTAAGTTGGATTTCCAGTAGTGTTGGATGGGACTTTGCGACTAGGTGAAATGCAGCAAAGATCGCAAAAGCTTGTCCATTTTTGTGACCTTTTTGTGTGGCCCAAATAAAGATGTTACACTAATGATGGATTTTGGTTTTTCCCCTTGTGGCCAACAAATTACCTTTGCTATTTGAATAAATAACAATCCATTTTGAGGGGCACAGTCTCATAGTGGTTTCAGAGTAGAGTGGGCAATTGGTTGCATTCCAGATATTTTGGACTACAAATCCTGACAGCCCAGCCAGATGGTCAGTGAAGTTGAAGGCTAAGACAGCTGAGGAATGCCAGGTTTGCCTTCCCCTGCTTTGGAGAGTGCGGTGTCTGTGTTGTTGATGTACATGTTGCTGGTTGGAAAGACTCAAGACTTAGTAGATGCCAACATGTCATGTTTGGTTGGATCAACCTTCTGCCTTCAAGCCATTGTACCTTTTGCGTCTGTAAACATGTATGTTACAATAAGATTGTTACTCTTGTTTTAATAGCTATTAATTATATAACTGTTGGCCTAAATACCCTAAAGGCACCAGATCGTGTCTGATCTTGGAACAGAAGCATGGTCAACCCTGGTTAGTACTTGGATGGGAGACCACCAAGGAGTACCAGGTGCTGTAGGCTGTATTTCAGAAGAAGGCACTGGCAAAACTACTTCTGAGTGTTCCTTGCCTAAAAATACCCCTATGAAATTCATGGGATTGCCATAAGCCAGCAGGTGACATGAGGGCACACACACACATATCTATAATGTTTGCTTGTCAGCAACACTAGAACTGTTAGAATGACCCTGAATTAGCTCAGGTTAATAAGCTGCCTCACACAAAATCAGACCATTGGTCCAGCTACTTCAGTATTATTGACATTGACTGACAGAGGCTCTGTAGGATGTCTGATAGGAATCTTCATCAGCTCTGCTTGAAGATGCCAGGTAGCTAAACACCCAGTTACGCTTCATTACTAGTAATTGTCGGCCTTAGTGGGGATGTGTAGTTTCAAAGATACCGGACAAATCCATCAAGTTCAGTGGAAATCAAGTGGGTACTGCATTGCACATTCAGATACATACCTTTGAAGGCTCTGCATAGGGATCCCTTGTGCTGGTTTAGAGTAAGTGTCTGTCTGTGAGCTGTGAGTTTGGTAACATATCATGTTATTGTGGTCCACTGGTATGCTGTAACCAGCACGCAGTCTGACACACAGGCTTTTGTTGTTCTGTGGCCTGGCTGTGGGACAAGGATGTAATGGGAAGAACGGAGTTATAACCAGCAGAAAATAATTCAAGGATCTTGTGTGTTGATACTGAAGTCTTCCAGATGTCGTGCTGCTATGGATGTTATTGCAGCTTGTGGTTTCCATTGATGGAGCAACGTTTGCACTCAGAGCCATTTCAGTGTCAAAGACTGAAGGCTTTGAAACTGAAGGCTGAAAATTACAGTTTACAAATTACAATTCAAGAAAGCAGCATTGAAACTAGTTGCTGTTATTAGTCAAGACTGGCCCCTACTTTTCTGATAGTAGTACATGTTGTGAACGTACCAATCGTCTTAGGCTTGTCCACACAGCCTAGTTGCTCTGCTTGCCATTGGGTCATTCTGCTTGACATGCTTTGTGTTTTGAATATATTATATCAATAAGCAATTTTTTAGAAATATGCTTTATTTTGAACCAAGTATTCCTGTTTTATTATTATTTTTTTAGTCTCAAACTGCAGCATCTTTAGTGTTAAGGGGATGGTGGTTAGGCAGCTGCTTTGTGGCCATTCTTGTTCTCTGAGGTGTACAGGGACCAAGGAGCTTGAGGCTTTCATTTTTCTCTCTTTATTCGTCCCTTCTTGGCCTCCTACTGGGTTGAGGCTTTTCCAGGAATGAGCTGTTCTGCTAGCAAAGCACATTCCACAGCCTCAGCTCCTTTCTAGAATACTGTTTGCCTGCTGTTAAAGTGGGGCCAGGACCAATCTGACAACCCACTTGGAAGGGCTGGGTTTGCAGGGGTCCAGGGTAGCAATTGGCATTTTTCTTTGTGGCTCCTCACTTGGCAGTTTATTCTGCAGTGACCTCTGCCAAGGCCTCAGCCTCCAGAGAACACTAAGCTTCCCTGGGGGCTCTGATCTGGGCAAGATTTGTATGAAGAAGTGTGGCTGCCTGTTGCAACACTCTCCTGCAGACTGAGTGTGTAAAACTTTTTTTTCTTTTAAAGTTTTATTACACTTACATGTTACCCTTTTTTCTTATAGATCCCACTTTTGTGTGTGAGTTAGGGGTTGGGGGTCCGAGTCATCCCTCAGGCTCGTGTTGGGCAGCCTCAAGGCTGTTTGGCTTCCGAAATCGGATGGTGACAGGCTCTGTCAGGACATTTTAGCAACATGAGGCAGAACTGCATGAATTGAGGGAGGACTCGTTTGACAAATTGCAACTATTCACCAGGCTAATGGGGCAGAATGCACAGGGACATTGAAGGGGTTGCTAGTAATCACAATATCATCCTTCCTGTCCCAACTTTTTAACTGCCGTACTTATTATATCTTAGTTGTTGTTAAATGCTGTCCATTCAGCTTTGACTTATGACATGCTTGAGGGACGACCAGAGCACCCTGTTATTAATTAACATAGTTTTCTACAGTTTTGTTGGCCATTTGTGGATTTATAACAGATGACTGACAGCGTGGCATGACAATGATCTCTTATAACAGTAAGGTAGTGCTATTGTGGATCAAGGGCACATGGAGGGACACAGTCAAAGTAGCAAATACAGTGCCCACAATTTGTTATTCATGTGAAATTTTCTGTTATCTCTTGGTGCGGAAAACCCCTTGATGAGCCGAAAGATATGGGCAATCCTGAAATATGAACTTTAGGTATACCTCAGTTAGTGAAGTGATAATGTTTCTGTGCATTACTTCCTTAACAGTAAATTTGCTACCAGAGACATAAATAACATAGAAAGAATAAGGAAGTTTTCCTGCACCACAGATAAGAAGAGCACTTGGACATGTTTCCACATAATTTTTATTCAAAACTAACAACCTGCAGATAGGAAATGTAAGAGCCAGGTCAGGTAATCCTTTCATAAGTAAACAAAAACATTTTGAATTTTAGAGAGAAATTATGCAGAATTTTTGAATGTTTGAGTTTTAGTTGTGTATTTTAACTTTGTTTTAATTCTTATTTGCTTCTATAATTTGAGTTTTAACTTTTGTATTCCATGATTTTTCACTTGTTTTTTTAATTATTATAAGCCAGTTTGAGTCCTTACCAGGAAAAAACTGGAGTGGTAGTAATAGTAGTAGTCATAGTCATGATGATGATGATGATGATGATGATGATGATGATGATGATGATGATGATGATCATCATCATCATCATCATCATCATCATCATCATCATCATCGAAATTACTTGAAGGTTTCTTGCAGAGTGCGTCCAGAGATTTTTTTTTTTTTTGCTTTCTTTCCATTTTGATGGCCAGACTGATAGATCTATGCTTTTTTAACATACTGGGGGTCAATAGTGAGGTAGGCTATCTACCCTCACCTTTTCTGTCTGTTCTGCTGTTCATGCATCCTGTGTAAGGGATTCTGGAGGCAGCTGCTTTTTAACGGTGCCTGTTGCAGGCAGGCATATATGAGTACAGGAAGATCAATGGGAGTAGCATCTCACTCTTTCCCAGCTTACGCTTTGTTTATTGCATAATTTACTGCAGACATACTACTGCAAGCTGACACCAAAAACCTTTCTTTCTCCAGACTTTCCTTTACCATCCTTCTAGTGTTGATGAGCTAAACATAGGATGAGATTGAAAAGATAGGGTGAGGAGCTGGACCTGGATGGTAGTTAAGACACTTTGTAAAAAGGAGCTTTACTGTCAGAGGGCTTTGTTAAATGAGGCATGCCAGTCCTGCTAATGTGTAGGGTAGGGTAGCTGCTATCATCCCCTGCCCAGAGCACTGGAAGTGTAATAATGAGGACTGCTTGTGAAAATATAGAGAGTGCTTCTCCTTTGCTACTGACCTATAGAACCATAGAGCTGGAAAAGACCACAAGGACCATCAAGTTCAAATTCCTGCTATGGAGGAACACACCACCAAAGCATTGTTGAGAGATGGCCATCCAGCCTCTGTTTAAAAACCTCCAAAGAAGAAGACTCCACCATACTCCAAGGCAGTGCATTCCACTGTTGGACTGCTCTTACTGTCAGGAAGTTCTTTCTGATGTTTAGATGGAATCTCTTTTCTGAAGTTTGAAGCCATTGCTCTGTGTCCTAGTCCCGGCAGCAGCAGAAACCAGGCTTGCTCTGTCCTCCGTGTGACATCTCTTCAAATATTTAAACACAGCCATCATGACCTGTTGCCATTATTTTAGGCTTGTTTCCATCTTGCATGTCCCAACAACCCCTGAGATATATCTAGTTGGTGCGGGAGGGGACCTTTTTGGTGGATGTTCCTAGATTCTGAAACTACCTTTGAAACATGCTATGTCTTCTTTGCTAATGAACTGCTGGAAGCTAGTAAAGACTTTCCTTTTTAGGAAGGCATTTGGTATGTGATTTTAACATGCTGTTTTAATTGTTCTGTTTTTCCTAAATAGCTTGACTTTTGCATTGTGGTTCTCTGTTCATTTCATATTCTGCTTTAAACAGGGGGATTGTTTTGATTGTGGAATTATTTACTGGTTTGGGCATAAGCAGGATATAAATGTTTTGTATCTTTATTAAGCCAAGAGTGCATGGATGTAAAGGAGTAGTTTATTATTAAGTTAATTTGGAGTTTTATACCAGTTATGAAGGTGAGTCTCGGTAGTGAACGTATGTGTTCATCAGATCCTGGCTGGTGTTCTTTATATTCATGAGGGATAGAAACTATAAGTGAAAATAGCTTTTCTGTGGTTGCCAGCTTCTTCAACAAATACTGTTCTTCTCCTGCTACCAGCAATAACTATTATCAAAATACATAATATGAGCAGTTTCTGAGCAAAACTGTTATAAGAAAACAGTGGTAATTTTACATAATAAAACATATTGCTACACTTTAATAATAATTTTGAGAAAGCTGAGCAGCTCTGACATGTAATATTATGCCATGGTGGTGCTTTGGTTTTGCATAGACTTCTTTCCCCAGTTTTGTGAGTAAGGGGTCACAGTTCAGCCTCTTGACACAATGGCTTCTAGAAACTTCTCCTTCCTGCATCTCTTTTAGACAAAGATATTTGGTTGGTTAGTTGGAAGAAGACATTAATGCTCAGTAAAGTTGAAGGCAGTAGGAAAAGAGAACTAATACATTACAGGTGGACAGCTGCCACTGTGGTGGTGTGGTCTGAGTCTTGGACTAGGACTATGAGAGATCAGGGTTCAAATTCCCACTCAAGCATGGAAACCCAGTGAGGGACAATGAGCAAGTCATACTTCCTCATCTTTAGAGGAAAGCAAGGGCAACTCCCCTCTGAACAGATCTTGCCAAGAGAATAGATTCTCTTGATCAAGTCACCTTAGGGTCACCATAAATTGAATATGGATGCACAACAGCAACAAAGACTCAGTTGTTGAAGCTAAGGATATGAGTTTTGCAGGGCTGTTAATAATAGGGTGTCTTGAAGGTCTCACATGTATAGGGTCACCATAAGTCGAAACTGACTTGATGGCTCATAATAACAACCAGTGTGGTTGTTAGAGCAGAAAGATCTGGGAAACAGGCAGAATGCTTCATGCAGTTAAATGGTTGCATTTGAGCAAGCCTTCTTTGGCTTTAGGAATAGGTTTCTTTGAAGTACTGTATTTGCTGGCATATAAGACTCACTTTTTTCCCAGAAAAATACTGTTTGAAAATAGGGTGTGTCTTATACACCAGTGTGTCTTATAATAAATGGGGTGCGTCTTATACAACGGTGCATCTTATACGTCGGCAAATACAGTATATAAAAATATATTTAGACTAGAGATGAAAGAATTAATTAATGTGGGGCACAGTTAATTAGGATGGAAAACATTGTTTGCCCCCTGGAATTTTCTGGATTTGTCTTTTTAGCAATACGCGGCATCCCGATATTCTCTTTCTGTTAGTTTCAGCCAACGTGCCCAATGATTGGGGATTCTGTGAGTTGAAGTCCAAAATACCTTGCTGACACAAGTTGAGGACAACCGCAGCAAAGTGTTGGGCCATATTCTGCTCAATAAAAAGTTTTTGAATATAAGGAAAAGGTCTTTGGCTTTCTTTTAGAAATGGTTTATCTCCTCACAAAATGAAATTCTTAAGTGGAATAGCCTGGGGAAGAAAATATGCATGCTACTGTACTACCCCCCTGAGGTACTGACCCAAACAACTGTACTTCTTTCTTGTGTGGCTCCATCTGGTGAGGAGACTTCAAAGCCTATCTAGTTCTGGCAGAAGCATGTGGCCTTCTGGAGGACTGGAGGGGTCTTTGGAGTGACAGCATGTCAGGCATTCTTCAGCATTTCACTTCTTTTATTTATGTAGTACATGCACTTCATAGGTTGAAGGGAAATCACAGTTTTTTTTGTGTTTTGTCTTGTACTACAGGATATCCAAAAGAAAAGCTTTTATTATTTCCTGGATGGAAGTAAATTAACGCTGTTAAACCAAGACAAGCTGTGAAGAGCTTTCAAAAGCCCTTTGCCAAAAACTGCTACTGTATGCCAAGGGAAGCTTGAATCCAGCCATATCTAAATCCAGGCCTGCATGCTTGTTTTCTTCGGCCAGAGGCACTGAGACCAGTTGCTGGAGCTGATGACTTTTAAGTTGGAAACTGGAATGCAGCAGGCAAAACAGTCCTGCTCTGTTGACCAGGCAAGGAGATTAACCTGTGCCCCTTTACTGGCATCTAGCATGGCCAGCTGAATGCTTTTTACTTGCTGAAGAGCCTGCTATTGGGCAACCTTCTTTAATTCTGTACCTGAAGCATATTCTGAGCTTTGAGCACACACGGCCACAGCTTTAGGGCATGAGATGCTTGAACTAAGCCCTCAAATCCCCACCAAGCTCTTGTGGTAGTTCTGGTGCCTGTAATGAAGAGTGCAGTCCTGCTTGTAGCCCTTAGGCATACAAAAATAGGGTTGAAGGTATCTGGCCAGTGCAAATGCAGAATTTTCATAATTTATGCAGGTTGTAGAATCTGGTTTTCCTTCATGCAGAACTAGGATACTTTTCTTTTCTAGTATGCATGCACCCTTAGCCTCCACTCCTCAATGGAACTGCATATATCATAGAAATGTAGAGTTGGAAGAGACTACATGGGCCATCCAGTCCAACCCTCTGCCATTCAGGAACACCCTGAAAGCACTCCCGACAGATGGCCATCCGGCCTCTGCTTAAAAACCTCCAAAGAAGGAGACTCCACTACACTCCGAGGCAGCATATTCCACTGCCAGACAGCCCTGACTGTCAGGAAGTTCTTCCTGAGGTTCAGGTGGCATCTCCTTTCCTGCAGCTTGAATCCATTGCTCCTTGTCTTGGTCTCTGGAGCAGCAGAAAACAAGCCCTCTCCTTCCTCTACATGGCATCCCTTCAAATATTTAAACATAGCTATCATGTCCCCTCTTAACCTTCTCTTCTGCAGACTAAACATACCCAGCTCTCTAAGTCTGTCCTCATAGGGCATGGCTTCCAGGCCCCTCACCATTTTGGTCGCCCTCCTCTGCACTTGCTCCAGCTTGACCATGTCCTTCTTGAATTGGGGTGCCCAGAACTGGATACAGTATTCAAGATGAGGTCTAACCAAAGCAGAGTAGAGTGGAACCAGTACCTCCCTCGATCTAGACACCATACTCCTATTGATGCAGCCAAGAATCGCATTGACTTTCTTGGCTGCCGCATCACACTGCTGACTCATGTTCAGCTTGTGGTCTCTTAAGACTCCTAGATCCCTTTCACACGTACTGCCATCCAACCACGTGTCCCCCATCCTATATTTCTATATTCCATTTTTTCTACCTAAGTGTAGGACCTTACACTTCTCTCTGTTGAATTTCATTTTGTTAGCCTTGGCCCAGCTCTCCAATCTGTCCAAGTCATTTTGAATTTTGATCTTGTCCTCTGGCGTATTAGCAACCCCTCTCAATTTGGTGTCATCTGCAAATTCGATGAGCATGCCCTCTATTCCTTCATCCAAGTCGTTGATGAAGATATTGAACAGCACTGGGCCCAGGACAGAACCCTGTGGCACCCCATTAGTCACTTCTCTCCAGGATGAAAAACAGCCATCAGTGAGCACCCTTTGGGAACGGTCAGTCAACCAGTTACAGATCCACCTGACAGTAGCTCTGTCCAGCCCACATTTTACTAGCTTCTTTGCAAGAATGTCATGGGGAACTTTGTCAAAGGCCTTACTGAAATCGAGATATGCTACATCCACAGCATTCCCTTCATCTATCAAGCTAGTAACTCTATCATAAAAAGAGATAAGGTTAGTCTGGCATGACTTATTTTTGAGAAATCCATGTTGACTTCTCGTGATTACCGCGTTGCTTTCTAAGTGATTAGAAACTGACTGCTTAATGATCTGCTCCAGAATCTTTCCGGGTACTGACGTCAGGCTGACTGGGCGATAATTATTTGGGTCCTCTTTTTTCCCCTTCTTGAAGATGGGGACAACATTTGCCCTCTTCCAGTCTGCTGGAACTTCTCCTGTCCTCCAAGATTTCTCAAAGATCATAGCAAGCGGTTCTGAAATGACCTCTGCCAGTTCTTTTAATATCCTAGGATGCAATTCATCTGGTCCTGGAGACTTGAATTCATCCAGTGTGGCCAGGTATTCCTGTACCACCTCTCTACCTATTATGTGCCGCATTTCCCCTGCTTCCTCCCCTGCTCACCAGTCGCCAGGTTGAGTGCTTGTATCCTTCTGGGAAAAAACTGAGGCAAAGAAGGTGTTAAGTAGTTCTGCCTTTTCTCTTCCCCCTGTTAGTAATTCGCCATCTTCTCTGCGCAGTGACCCTATCGTCTCGTTCTTTTTCCTTTTGCTACAGACATATTTAAAAAAGCCCTTTTTATTGTTTTTAATGTCTCTGGCCAGCGTAAGTTCGTTCTGTGCTTTAGCCTTTCTGACCTTCTCCCTACATCTCCTGGCTACTTGCTTAAATTCTTCTTTGGTGTTTTCCCCCCTCTTCCATTTCCTGTACATGTTTCTCTTAACACTTAGCTCACCTGAGAGTTCTTTAGTCAACCATTCTGTTTTCTTCAGATACCTTCCATTTTTCCTCCTTATTGGCACAGTTTTAGACTGTGCCTTCAGTATCTCCCTTTTAAGGAACTCCCATGCCTCCTGAACTCCTTTCTCTTTCACTATTCCAGCCAGCAGCTCCCGAAGTTTACAGAAGTCTGCTTTTTTAAAATCTAGGATGAGTGTCTGGCTACAATTATCTTCTCTTTCCCACTGAATGCCAAGTTCCAATACGGCATGGTCACTCCCCCCTAAAGATCCAACCACTTCTACCTCATTAACAAGGTCATCCCTGTTGATCAGGATCAGATCTAGAATACTTGATCCCCTTGTGGTCTCTTCTACCTTCTGGACCATGAAATTGTCTGCAAGACAAGCAAGAAACTTGCTGGACCTTGCTGTCTTGGCAGAGTTTGACTGCCAACATATATCCGGGTAATTGAAATCTCCTGTTATTACTGTATCTCTCCTTTTTGAATGTGCAGTCATTTGGTTGAGGAAGGCGTCATCAAGGTCCTCAGTCTGGGTTGGAGGTCTGTAGTAAACCCCCACCCGAACTGGCTGCTATCCTCCAGATCTGTTATGTTAAAGCATGCCTTTCATGCATTAATAGCATCTGGGGTGTGGGTGGGATTGCAGATGCATAGTCTGACAGCAACAATAAAAAGGAAATCAGTTTCTCCATCTAAACAAAACTGCCAAGTAAACATAGGATCCCAATGAGATCATAAAGTTTTCCATGATGCAGTGTATTTAAAGTGAACTGCTTCTGCTTATGATGTGGAAAAGAGCTTGATTGCTTTCCCCATCTCTTCTTTTAAAAAAGATTCCAGCTCAGATTCTTGCCTAATCTTATTGCTGAATGAGGCAAGTATATACATATGTCATGCCTAACTCCAAAGGTTTGTTGGGAAATAAATTGTGCCCCCCCCCCGGGTTATGCTTCTGCAATTACAAATAAGAGTCAGGGGTTATTTACCCTCAGTTCTGCTGCTGCCCTATGCCATTTTTAATAGGGACTGCAAGCCTTGTGAGACTGAAAACTGAGAATGAGGCTTGTAAATCCCTATTAAAAATTGTGTGGGGCAGAAGTGGAAGTATCATTAAGCTCCACCAGCCACCCACTTCTGCCTTATGAAGGAATCCTCAGAGGAATCCACAGTGGGTTGAATAAAAGAAAGAATGATTATTTGTAAATATTGATTGTTATAACTTTTATAATAATAAAATTAAAAAAAAAAGAATATGGTGATCCTACTTTTTTTGTGTGTTGTGTGTGTGTGTGTGTGTGTGTGTTTTGTGTGTTTTTGGGAGGGCCTAGAGTTATTCACATTTCTTTCACTTTCACGGGTGTCCTGTGTCTCTAACCCTAGCGAATGGGGAGGGCTGATTGTATACACACACACACACACACACACACACACACACACACACACAGAAAGGTACTCAGTAATTAAGTGTATGTTAGTGTGTAGGATAGCCTTCTTCCAGTCTGTGAGGGTTGATTCCAGGTTCTGCTCTAATCCTTCCTAAAGGATCTTAAGATAGATTTGGGCTGGCTTGTAAAGATGTCGACCTACCGTGGTGTCTTTGGTTGCTCTCATTATTATGGATGTTTCCTCTGCAGCCCTCAGATCACCTCAGATTTTATCAGTGTTCTGCAGACTTTTAGATTACTGATCTTTTTACGGAACTGGAGACTACAGAGCTCTTGGTTGAGAGCCATGCCAATTTTGAAGAGGCTTGAAACAACTTCTGAGTTTGGTACGTGGATATGCTAAGCGATTATGGTTGTGAGGTGGAAGTGGGGAGTTTAGGTATGAAGGACATAACTTTTGCTCTTCTGTGTTCTGCTCCTGGTTCCAATATTTATAGATGTCTGTTGGTCTCCATGATATTTTTCTAAGAAAGCTCCAAAAACTAAATTGATAAGGAAAAGTGTGCAGTCGTCTGTAATTTATTCCAGTGGCAGTATCTTGGATTTTTGCTCTTTGTGCCTCAGTGTTGCAGCTCTGAAGGAAGTGTAATAGAGGTGTCCTGTTGGGCTTCTTGGGCCCTATAAATTTCCTTGGGATCTTTATTATGATGGTAAAGTCAAGAAAAATCAAACCCTAGTATCAGCCTGCATGTTCTGTCACCTTTTCCTCATGGGTTCATCTGGAGTCTGACACCGCTCTCTCTCCTTTTTCTTTTTACAGGGTTGTGAAGGAAGAAATCTCAGATGATAATGCAAAGCTTCCCTGTTTCAATGGCCGAGTGGTATCATGGGTAAGCATGACTATGAACTAGTTTCCTCTGCAGATAGTTGTGAATAGAGTTGGCTCTACCAATATCAGCTGTTGCTAAAAAGAGAAGGAAGAAGCCATGTTGGATGGGGGGAGCTGTGAAGATTGCATGTCATCCTGAGCTGAGGCAATTCTCTATTCTTCCTCCAGCTTGCATGTAGTTTGATATCAGAGAATCTGGGCTTCTCTTAACCATTATCACTCAAAAGGTTTTTGTCTGATGCAGAGTGTTTCTTTGACGAAGAATGACTCAGATGTTTGTGTGGTTCAGAAATCAAGTGGCCCTCTGCAAAGTAAGGAGGCTGGTATCTTATTTCACATTCATGTTCGTTTAATCCTATCCCAAAAACACATTTTTGGTTTCCTCCTTCAAATCTAAATTACAAGGAGGAGACTTCTGGGTAAAATGATTGAACTGTAAAACCATCCTGTGTGTGTCTATTCAGGAGTAAGTCTCATGGAGTTAAATGTGAACTCCCAGATAAATGTGCTAAGACTCTAGCCTTGGAAGGAAGGAAAGAAACTGTGAGACATTAAATAAGAAATGGGTGAACTTGATTTATTAGGACTGAACAAAATTCTACCCCTTTCTGTTTCCCAACAAACATATAAATAACATTGCATAGAACTGCCTCACTCAGTCTCTCTAACCTTACTGGGGTGAAGAGAGGTGCTATTCAAAATATTTCAATGAAACCTGCTTGGGCAAGGCCTTTGAACGTTACAGGTCTTTATTAGATGCTATTAAGTAATTACTGACAAGTGACAACCTCTTCCTTTCCTGATTGCATTATTCTGTAAACTCCAGTGCAGCATTCCATCTGAATAACCATTTTTGGAGGTAGATGGAACTTGACTTAATAAGGCAGTTCATTTCTTATGTCTTAAGTAAAGAGATCTGGAAGAGATATCTTGCAAAGGTGAATATCTGCGTGGGGCATGCTTAGATGAATTTTGGAAAAAGAGTCCTAAAATTATTATTTGACTGTCTTAAATCCAGATCTCCATGCTACGCAAGTCCTGTCTTTTTGAGTGAATTTATATCTCCACATCTTTCCTAAAATCAGAAGGATTGGGAAATGAAAGGAGCACTTTCTATGGTCTGGAAGCAACACAGAAGAAACAAACAGACAGACAAAAAAACCCTCTCTACATGCCAATTAAGCAGGTTTAGTGGGTGATGGTATTCTCAAGAGGGCAGCCCCTGAGGCATTTAACATCTGGGCAAGTTCATAGCAAGTCAGTAATTCTGTTAGCTAACCCCAAGGTATTTAAGGTTTGAAGTTTAAAACCAACATCTTGAATATGGCCCAGAAAGCAATTGGCAACCAGGGTAGGTTTTTCAGTATTGGAATAACGTGATCTTGATATTGTGTGCCAATTAGTTGCTTGGCTGACCCATTTTGCATCAACATAAGGTTGTAGCTATTGGGTAAGCTATAAAATTGGTAATGTTTAAGGAAGCATTGTCTGTAGCAAACTGATTTTGTGCTTATTTTCAAACGTATCCAAATATTTAACATGAGGTCTATTTCTGCTTTCAAAAATGTCTTGGTTTGCAGAGCCAGAAATGATTGGGTTGAGGTAGAGCAGTGCATCATTTGTTGCTCCATGTCGAAGAACAAAATGTCTTGGTTCAAGCACTGGTTTTGAGAACTAGTCTCTTCATCCTGTTCACAGTGTAGGCTAATAGGTAAAATGTAGACGAATAGGTGCGTGTGTGTGTGTGTGTGTGTGTGTTTGTGTGTGTGTGTCTGTGCGTGCGTGCGTGCAAGCGAGCGAGAGAGAGAGATTGAGATTTGAGACAAACACTGGAAGGCCACAATATATTACTGGTGAGTGATGTGCATAATCCCTGTGCATAATACATTGCATAAGTCCATCCTAGAAAGTGGAAGGTTGACTGGTTGCCTCTGATGGGAAAGTCTCTATGAAAATATTCCTATGCATGTCTCAGGGCAGTCCCAGGGCATCTATTATCTTGGTAATGTATTGAAAAGTTTCAGTAAATTTCTTTTCCATGTAAACTAATGAAAAAAAAGGCTGGTTCTGGCAGGTGGCCATTGACTGATGGGTTAGTTGTCTGATAGAAACAAGGAGGGCTGAATGAATTCATCCTCATTTGTATTTCAGGTTAAAGAACTAACTGCATGAGACTGGGTAAGGCTGACTTAGGTTCATTTCTGCTCCTCTGTCACAAGAATAGTAGTGATGCACCTCAGTACTATTTTTGTGGAAGCGACCAAATAGTGGAAAGCATTCAAATCACTTCAGTAGGTGCCAACAATGCACTCAGTCCCCTTTACGTTGCAGTGGAGTGACCATGTACGCACAGGCAGCAAAAAGAAGGAAGGAGAGGAAGGAAACCACATTTGGTGGTCTGTTTTCCTGCCATCCAATCCTTGTGTACTTGGCCCTCACTGCAGATCTTACCTAGTGTCTCTTTCTCCCATTGGAAGACCTGAGGGAGGTATCCTGTTTTAATCACCTGACATTGATGTTGATATTGTCTGGGATGTGACTGGTATGGGAGAGAGAGATTAGCCCCCTCCTCAACTAATCTTTGTCTCTGGGAGGAAGTCAAGGGCCAGTCAGACTCATAAACTGAGTTAGGAGAAGGAAATCTGTTTTGTGGACAAAAGTATCCTGAGCATTAGCTTTAGCTGACACCAGTTACCAGATTTCCTTTCCATGGAAGATGTCTGTGGCTCCCACTGTCACAGAAATTATTGAGAGGACTGCATCTGGGGAGACTCTTGCGGGGGAAGCAGTCATGCTTCTTCATAGAAATGGGTGGCCTCAAAGCGCACCCTCTTTCTGCTTTGCTCCATAGATGTCAGCAGCAGCTATTCATTTTAAAAGTAATTGTAGCATGTCCTGCTGAATCACCTAACTACAGATTCCTGAAAGCTTGGCTTTTATCTAAAGAAAGAAGCTAAGTTTCTAGCTCTTTCAGTTGAGAAGCGTTGAAACCCACACACCTCCCCCTGCTGAACGTGTGGCTATATTCCTTTCCTAAACAGTCCTAGTTAGAAGTAGTCTGGGTAAAGCTTTTAAGTAGCTATGTGTAAGATCTTTTCATTGATCTGCCTTCTGCTCTTCATTTTAATGCTCCAGAGATCCTGTGCATCTTTCTCTTCTAAAGAGAAAAGGTCCCACATTGTCCAACACACACATCTTGCAAATTTTCAAATCAGAATGGAAGACTGAAATGTATTCAGATTTCTGAACTGCCGGTTTACTCCGGTCATAGAATGCTGAGACTTCTAGGCACAGCCTTTGGACAGCTATGCCATCTGTTTCCTCGCAGGACAGCTGGACCTTTTAGAGAAGGATGGGTCCTTTGTGCATTGTGCCTGTTGCCTCCCGCCCCAATATCCCCCATGACTTTGGAAATTGTGTGCACTGCAGGGATCAGACTGCAAGGAGCTATTTCAGTAATGTGACTCTAATTTTAGGAAGCTTAGTGGGTGGGGGCAGTTCACCCAAAGTCTGTCCAGACAGCTCAAGAGGCTGGGGATTAGCAGGATTCTTCCTCTGGGAAATTCAGGCCTCAGGCATGTTGATGGGCAGATTCTGAGAAGAACGCATCTATCTTTTTCTCCTTTCATTTGCAGTTTTGGCCTCTTAAGACCATTGAATATGAAAGTCTTTCTCTCTTAATGTGGTTGTTGTATGCCTTCAAGTAGTTTCAGAGCTATAGCAACCCTAAGGCAACCCTATCACAGGGGTTTCTTGGCAAGATTTATTCACGAGGGGGTTTGCCCTTGCCTTCTACTGAGGCTAAGAGAGTGTGACTTGCCCAGGATCACCCAGTGAGTTTCCATGGTTGAGAGGTGATTTGAACTTTGTTCTTCAGCGTAATAGTGAAATGCTCAAATCACTCTGTCACAATGGCTGTCTTCCCTCTTTATACACAAGTAAAACTAAGTCACTACAGGTCATTCCAGAGAGAAATTACTGATTGAAAATGATTTAGGAACTGTAAGAATTATTTGGTACATGGGTGTGTCTACCAACAGTGGTGAAAAAGGAAGCAAACACAACTGGTTATCTCTATATATCTTTCACTGAAGCAAGAGTGGGCAAGTCTTAGGGGTCCAGGAGCCAAATTTCTGTTTCCAGTGTCTGCTATGGACCATACTAGCCCCCAGAACAAAGCTGGAAGTGGCCAGACATCCGCTTGCAGTTTTGTTAAATAATTTGTGGATGAGGTGGGGAGGGCAAAACCACCCATAGTAGGTCTCTACATCTTGTTTTGAAGGAGAATCATCACTCCTGGAGGTTTCACAGGGTGATAATTCTGATATTTCTTCCACACTTTGGTTGTTTTTTTTGGGGGGGGGGCGTGTTGAGAAATAGCCTGTGCATGATTTTGTTGCTGTTGCTGTGTGCCTTCAAGTCATTTCTGACTTCCCAGCAACGTAAGGTGAATCCATCACAGGGTTTCCTGGCAGAATTTGTTCAGAGAAGGTTTTTTCTTGCATTCCTCTGAGGCTGAGGGTGTGTGACTTGCCCAAGGTCACCCAATAGGTTTCCATGGCTGAGCAGGGAGCCTCGGTCTCCCAGTGTCCTAATCTAACAGTCAAACCACTATACTGCACTGTCTGTCTGCTTGTTTCCCATTCCTGTTTTCTCTCTTGATGGCTTTATTCAGTAGTTTCATGTTGATGTTAAATAGCAAGAGAGATAAGATGGAATCCTGCAGATCCTCAAAGCTCAAAGGTTATGTGTTTGAGCAAAAATCCCCCAGCATCATTTCCCCAAAGTAGTCATATGATGGAATAGACTAATAGATTGTTTAAATATTTTGTAGGATTTCCCCTACTCCCCTAAAATGGATCTTTTTTTTCCAAGCCAGCTTATCATCTGTGTCCTTTCTCCTTCCAGCTTGTATCTGCTGAAGGCTCTCATTCGGATGCTGGATCTGTCTGTGCCGACAATCAGCCAGAGCTGCCACCCTCCATTGAGCGTACAGGAGGTATAGGAGACTCCAGGCCTCCTTCTTTTCAGTAAGTTAAATGAAGGTGCAGCAAGTTCAATTAGAGGGACAGATGATCAGGTCTCATGTAGGAGGTACCCTTGAGGTCTTCATATTCACTTCAGATTAAGACAGTCTGGGCCTTTGCCTCAGGATTATCCCTGAGGAAATCTAGGATTATTCTTGAGGCGTACTGACCTCATCATTAGCTTTTTGACTGGAATGCCCTAATGAATTAGCAAAGGAATATGAAAGTCATTGGATTTATTAGAGTAGTTTCCTTTTGAGGTGCCATGTCTGTCCAGCATTTTTAGGGACACTTTCACTCCCACAATGAATAGGAAAGCCCATAATATAGAGGCAGGCCACTTGCTTTGTATGCAGAAAGTCCTATTAATCCCAAATAACTCAAGTTAAAAAGGATCTTCGGTAGCAGAAGTAGTGAATACCTTATCTAAGATCTTGAAGAGTAGCTGCCAGTCACGGCAAAGAGTTCTGACCCAGTAGGCCTCAGGTTTGCTCTGGAGGAATCGGAGACTTACCGCAAAGTGCTTTAATGGAAGAGTGGCTGAGTTGGCAAAGACAGGAAATACTTCTTCCAAGTGCCTGTTTGCAGTGTTCTGTGGTGTTCTGGGAGTGGGTAAGTAGGCCTGGAACTCTTGGCAGCATTATATAATGTATACAGGTTCAGCTGCCTGATGTATGTAGGTGCAGCTTTGCAGTGCAAAGGGATCCCTAAGTGACCACTGGCACTGGCTCCTGGCCACTTTAAATTTACGTAATCATATGTGGTAGCACCATTCCTAGAGCTCTTTGAGAACCTTCATATGTTTTGAAGATTCATTTAAACACAGACACACAGACATACACACAGTTCAGCCAAGTTAAAACCTCACTGTACGTGGAAAGCTTGCAAGAAGAGGCTTCGATAGCTTTCTCTATGATCTGTTGGTTTTTCCACATACTGTGAATTTTGCTTTTATTGTTGTTTTTTTAAACATGCAGGGGGAGTCAAATGTATAGTCTCTGAAGTGGGGTGCAGTCCAGCTTTCTGCATCTTTGAGTTGACCCTCATTTTTCCTTTTCAACCCCATGTTTTCTTGAGCAAACTTGAAGGGAGTACCTGTTTGTGCCCTCACATGAAGTTTTCTGGGTCCATATATGTGCCTTACTTTGCAGTCCCAACACTGGGGGAAGTCGAGAGAACCTGGATAATGAGACAGAGACGGACTCTGTGGTGTCAATACAGAGAGAACGACCACGCAGAAAAGATGGACCTGAACACGGTACGTTCTCCTCTTCCCACCTGAAGTTCAGCTGAATGTAGCAGTGAATCTCCCACCTGACGACCAACACTACTTTGCAGCTTGTAACGCTGGAGTTTAATGCTATGTGTTGTCTCAGATGTGCCAACTTCTCCATGTTAATGGATCCTTAGGTGATCCAGCTCTTTTGCCCCCACCTCCGTCGCCCAAAATCCTTGCTTATACTCAGGGCCCAGTTCTTTATAGAGTTGTGTTAGCAAGTGGGCAAGCTGGCTTTCCCTTTTGAAGCAGAAGAGAAAATTTGCTCTGATGAGGCAGAAGACCTCCCTGGAGATTATCCAACATGAAAGCTCATTAGTTTTCTGCTAGAGAAAATTGTCGGGCAACATGGCGAGATGCTATTTTGTTATGAAAATGTTTATATCCTGCCCTATAGCTAAAAGTTTCCGGGCAGGTGACAGTAAAATAAGTGTAAAAAATTTTAAAATGTGAAATGGTAAAAGAAGATAGACAATCTGCAAATATGTGAAATTATAGAATAATTAGGAACAAGTTAAAACCACACACAAATGTAAACACACTGGATAAAAACATGACACTCCCCCCTCCCCCGCAAGGCTTTAATAAAAAGCCATGTTCTAGCTTTGTGCTGAAATGAAGCCACTGTCAAATACAAATTGGATCTCTAAGGGGAGGGAATCTATAACTGGATGCGACCACAGAGAAGATCTTTCACCATATTCTCACACAGTGTATTGCCACCCACTGGTGGAACACAAAGTAGGTGTTTTGATCTTTCCTGTCTCTCCACATCTTGAATGTGCCCTTCTCGTAGTTCCTTTTGAATAAATTCAGAGAGACAGCTGTCCTACAGTTTCAACAATAAATGCACTGTGTGAAACTTTGCAGAAGCCACATATTGCATAATGTTATTTCCCAGTGGCAGTGCAAGGACTGAGCAGGAGGAGAAGCTCACCCCAAAGAGGCTGAGGGAGGCAGCTGCCCTGCTTAAGCCATGAGCATCCCGTATTTTTAATTATCTGTTGAGTTGCTTAGGCAAAATTTCCTTAAGAATGCTTATCGAATTTGAATAATTTGTTACGTAAAATGAAAGGTAAATTATAAACTAAACAATAAATTTTACACTAAATTTGAAAGCAGAATCATCACCAGACTTATTGGATACTTAAGGCACATGCACATGTATTTCCACATTATACCTTGTCTTCCAGGTCAATAAAAGGGCTTAATTCTTCTATAAATTAATGCCTTTCCTGCCTCCCATCTATGGCTTTCATTAATCTTTAATAGTGAGCTGCTTGTCACACTTTATTTATCCTCTCTTCTCATATGATTAATTTTTTTCTTTTTCCAGTTTTTGACTGTTTGGTAAAGTGGATATCATTGATTGTATTCTTGATACTTAGCAGTGAAAACATTCCAAAAATGTAGTTGGGATCAAAACATTATACCCATTTCTTTTTTTTTAATGCATCTCTTTATTTGTCTGTAGACTACTTAGATCTGGGGATATAGTTATCGTATGTTCATGTAGTCTGTTGATTATAGCCCTTACTTCCATTATGCACTATTAATTAATGTATAAAACCTACATGTTAACACACATCGAAGTCAGTAGTCCTGCTGTAAAAGCTGATTCTCAATCTGTTTCATTAATTTCTTGTTGTTTTTGTTATTGTGTACCTTAAAGTCATTTCTGACTTATAGTGACTCTAAGGCAACCCTAGTTTTTTGTGGGGGGACAGGATTTGTTCAGAGAGGGTTTGCTATGGCCATGACTGAGAGAGTGTGACTTACCCAAAGTTATCCAGTGGGTTTCCATGGCCTAGCAGAGATTCAAACTCTGATCTCCAGAATTGTAGTCCAGCATTCAAACCATTACATCACCCTTGCTCTCTCTGTTCCTCAGAGAGATGCAACTCCAAAACAGTTAATACAGTCTTGCTTTTAAAAAAAAACTTTCAATGTTTTTGGATCTCAGGCAGATGGTTCTTTAGTGACTGATGTTTACTATTTTTTAAATACAGTTTATGACTATTCTAATTTGCACAGTATATGATGATGATGTCATGATTTGCAGGGCTATCACACTTCTAGTCCCTAACTTGGTTGCAGTCCCTCAAGACTAGAAAAGCAACCTCCTTGTGATCCCTTTCCAAGCGAAATGCATGTTGTTTGGCTTTTGGAAGGCTATTGCTTTTGTATTGAACCCTTGTACTGTTGATCCTCTCCTGTTGTTACTCCAGCACCCAGGGTGAATGGGACAGCTAAAGGGGAACGGCGGCGGGAACTAGGTGGCTATGAAAGCTCCTCCACCCTCATGAGTAGTGAACTGGAGACCACCAGCTTCTTTGATTCAGATGAGGATGATTCCACCAGCAGGTAAGCCAACAGAGGAGCATGATTTGAGAGAAAATGTCTTCTGTGACTTGGAGACCAATGGAAGTATGCCATACTTCAGCCCTCTTTCCCTTCTGATGCTAACTGGCATGACAGACGGGCTTTTGCCATTGTGGTGGTAATGCAAGGTTTGCAAGAGTGTATGTCCTTAATGGGGCACCATAACTGTTCTGTGTCAGGAATCTCTCCCTGCCGAGCTGCAGCCAGCAAAGGAGGAGGGAGGTCAGGAATACTTTCAGGGGAGTCCGAATATACCAAACACCAGGGAAACACAAGCTGAGCCAAGTCAAGGTCCATTCCAAAGGTTCAGGAGGCAGAGATCCATCCGGAGGGTTTCAGGGGGCAGGAGACATGAAGGTCGTGAGGGCTTGCTAGTAATTTGCTGCAAGCAAAGAGCAGCCACACCAGTAGACTTAAATAGCCATGGTGAGCAGGTGCTACTTGTTATTGTTTCCTCAACCTAGTCCATGCAGCCTCCCTCTGAGCAGGCCGTTTCAGCCTTCTTCGTGATTGAGGGCTGATGGGCACAGGTGGCTGCCATTCTTCTGTATCACTGCTGGTTCCTTCTCCGTCATGAGCTGGCTGGGGCAATTCTGTCTCTGTTTGACCTTCCAGTGCAGGGGATGTTTACAGGTTGACTTGCTCACTCATTGGCCCAGTCCTCAGCACAGTCAGTTGCTCCTCGATCTCAGAGGCATCATCTATCCCACTCACTGGCTCAGTCCCATGCACAATCAGTTGCTCTTCAATCACAGCAGCAGCATCTGTCACATTCTGGTTCTAAGAAAACATACATGGTGCATACGTGCAAAATTGTCACATTTGTACCCAGCACACTTCTGTGTGTACATCTGAGACTTTTTAGTATGTGCCTAGAGAAATTTTAATGTGGGAACTGGAATCACACAGTTGGAAGGAATTTCATAGGTCATCTAGTCCAGTGATTTTTAAAGTCCAGCCCTGTGTCTGAAGTCTGGTAAATTCAGTTGAGGTTATTTTATCTTATAATGCCAAATGGGTTTCTCGTCTGGACTTTGTCCTCCTGTAGCTAAGAGCAGCAGTAGCTGGAGACAAGATGTTGTGTGATACAAACATAAATCCCAGTTCATTTCCCTGGCAAACATCTGTACATGTTCTGTTTCTGATCAGCTTTTTTTTCAGTAAATCACCTACCAATCTATTGTGGAAATTTGTAGAAATTCTATCACGTGAGGTAGAAAGATTACTATGTGGAGAAGATGGTGAAATCATAATGGGTAACAGGGTGGAAACAGAACTACTCTACAGCTATATCACCAATGTCATTTCCCAAAAGAAAAACAGTGCTTATCCTAGGGAAAACAGAATAAATGATGCAGTAAGGGAGCTCCAGCCCTCAATAGATAAAGAGTTGGTACAGGAACACTTAGCTGTCTTAAATACGTTCAGGCCTCCAGAACCAGATGAACTGCGCCAGAGTACTAAACAACATTGCAGATGTAATTTCATAGCCTCTGTTATCTTTGAGAATTCTTGGAGGACAGGTGAAGTGTCTATAGAGCGGAGGCGGACAAATGCTGTCCTGATCTTCGAAAAGGGGAAAAACATCTGGAGCGTCTTGAATACTGCTTTGTTCTACTTCGATTGAGCCTCAGTTGAAGAATTGTCTCCAGTTCTGGGCACCAGTTCAAGAAGGATATTGTCAAGCTGAAATGTGTTCAGAGGAGGGCAATAAAGAGGGTAATCTCCTTTCTTGTAATCTGAATCTGAGCCAGATCCGATGAGGAATTGTTGAGTATGCTTCGCCTGGAGAACATTAAGAGGTGATATGACAGTCGTCTTCATAGCTGAAGGGCTGCTATAAGGATGATGGAGCAGGCTTGCTGTTCCAGAAATTAAGATGTGAGCCAATGGATTCAAATTGCCAAAAAAGGAGATTGCAGCTGAACATTAGGAAGAACTTTCTGATAATAAGTGTAATGACAGAAGAATAGGCTACCTCAGAAGCAGGAACAATTTTGCTAAAGTCTTTTAAACAGCGGTTAGTTGGGCTGCCAGGGATCCTGTAGAAGTGGATTCCAACACTGCAGTTCTGCGAACATTATGTAAGAAGAAATGTTGAAATGCTGAAAAAATATATTTCAGGGATGTGTTCAAGTGTTTTAAATTAGAAATGCTTCTACTGCCACCCAAAAACATTTGGCTTCCACGAAGTTCCTCAGATATTTTGCTTGAAGAGGATCCTGTAAATTTGGCGTAGCAAAGTTACAGCAGCCCTTCTATGCAGTTACCAGAAAGAGACATGCACAGGTGCAAAGTTGATTTATGCCGGCATATGTCACTGACAAAATACCAGCCACTGTTTGCTAAGTACTGGCAAAGAAGGGCAAGCAGGTGTGTAGGAGCTAAACAAGACAAGATGCTGTACCTGTTGCTACGGAAGAGTAGTTGCTAACATGTTATGATCTTCTGAAGGGTGATAGCATCATCCATAAAAAGATATAACTTAGGCAGGGACAATGATTTGGGATTCATAAATCATTGGCCAGTTGTGGCTTTGAAAAGTTCATTTTCCTTATCTGTCTTTGTGCATCTTCCTGTGCAAGCAAACAGTAGGTTACCACATTGTAAAGGAAAAAGAGGAAGGATTTTTAAGGTCTTTTCAATATATATTGACCTACAAACCCTAGGATGACCGTGGGTTGAAGTTAGTTATGAAGCATAGGTTATTTGATGGTGCATCTTACATATATTCTCGTCTAGAGATTTTGTTGGTGTCATCTAAACATGATACCAAAGTGGCCATGAAAGAGTGAAGGGTTTTTGGAGCCAAAGCACCTTTGTTTTGGTAATGCAAATTTCCTTCTTGTCCTGTCAATGTACCACTACCCTAAATACTTTCAGAAGTGAAATGGATTCTTTGGATCAAATGTTGCAAATTTTTGTTGTGCATCAAATTTAGGTACTAGAATCACATGCACCAAGCTCCCACTTTTCTCACAAGCTTGGTTGATCACCATGTTTAGGAGAAGAGTTGCTCTTGTGCCAGCATGTAGAATACCATCATGTAGCACGTAGGTTAGCTGTCTGTAGGTTACTTAAGTTGGTACATTTCTTCTTCAGTTTTTGAGATGACTCTGCTACTTTGTTGGTTGCCTCTGTGACCTGTATTATATGGTTAGATATGGTAAGGGGTGGATGGGAACCTGGTGAATGCAATAGTCTTGTCTTGTTCAGGATGCTGCACCAGATGGCTGCCTGGCCATTTCTGACCTTGTTCCTAGAGCCTGATATTGATATCTTTCATTGCTGTTGTGCCTTTTCTGTTGGTAAGCTTGTGAATTATGCTTCTTGCCTCTTTACATTGTAGGCTTAGTAGTTCCACAGAGCAGAGCAGTGCCTCCCGCCTGATGAGAAGGCACAAACGACGTCGACGGAAACAGAAAGCACCACGTATTGAGCGGGTGAGACATATGGGGAAGCTGTTCAGGGCTGGGGATGATGCCTCAAGTGAAATCACAAATGTAGGGCTGAGCCAAATCCTGTGAGTGGGTTAAATAACTGATCAAAGGTGGGAGGAGAGACTTTTAGGGCATTGTGACTCTATTTTCTCTCCAGTGGTAGGAGCGAGATTGTGTTTCTGTGGCTGATGTTGAAATTATCTTTGATTTCATTCTTTTTCCTTCTGTTATAGTCCTCGTCCTTCAGCAGCATCACAGATTCTACTATGTCGCTGAATATTATCACAGTCACTCTCAACATGGGTGAGTACATGTCACTGATTGAGGTGTCTTAGCCCTCAACTAGCCCCATAACCAGAGTGGAGGATGGAAGAAAGTCCTTTAAAAGTTCCTGGTGCAACAGTCAGAACAAGCTGTTTCCAAGGCAGACATTATTTGGGTGTAGTACTTTATCCAGATTTCACTGCCCCCCTCCACTCTATCCCTTCATTCAAGTCATAGATAAAGATGTGGAATAGCACTGAGCCCAGGACAGAACTTTGTGGCACCCCACTTGTCACTTCTCTCCAGAATGAAGAGGAGTCATTGGTGAGCACCCTTTGAGTTTTCTCTGTCAGTCAATTACAAATCCATCTAACAGCAGCGTTGTCTAGCCCACATTTTACTAGCTTGTTTGCAAGAATATTATGGAGGACCTTGTCAGAGGCCTCACTGAAATCAAGATAAGCTACATCCACAGCATTCCCTTCATCAACCAAGCTTGTTAACTCTATTAAAAAAAAAAAAAGATAAGATTAGTCTGGCTTGACTTGTTTTGAGAAACTCATGTTGACTTTTAGCAATCATGGTATTCCTTTCTATGTGCTTACAGATTATTTAACATTCTGCTCTAGAATTCTTCCTGGTGTTGATGTCAGGCTAACAGGGAGATAATTGTTTGGGTCTTCTTTTTTCCCCTTTTTGAAGATGGGGGCAACATTTGCCCTCCTTCATTCTGCTGGGACGTCTCCCATTCTCCAGGAATTCTCAAAGATTATTTCCAGTGGTTCTGAGATTACTTCTGCCAGTTCTTTTAATACCCTTGGAGGCAATTCATCTGGCCCTGGAGACTTGAATTCATTTCGAGTAGCCAGGTATTCATGTACTACCTCTTCACATATTCTGTGCTGCATTTTGCTTCCTGCATCATCTCCTCCATTTTCTCCAAGTTGAATACTGTTTTCCTTTTCAGAGAAGACTGAGGCAAAGAAGGTGTTGAGTAGTTTTGCCTTTTCTGTGTCCCATTAGCATTTTGCCATCTTCTCTACACAGAGGCCCCGACATTTCCTCATTCTTTCTTTTGCTCTGAATCTCTTTTTATTGTTTTGAACCCCTCTAGCAAGCCTGAGCTCATGCTGTGCTGTGGTTCCCCTTGTGTGAGTGCAGGACTATTGCCATCCTTCTCTCCCCAGAGTGGCTGATTCTTTCCATTGAATACACTGAATTGTGTTCATCCTCCTTAAAATATTGTGTCCATGCCTTCTTGATTTAGCTCTGGATTAAGAGAGAGAAAGCTACTTCAGTTTCTTCTGTAATAGAAACTCTGTTCCATAGTGTAAAATGGCCTTTACTATTTTGTTGGGCAGTGTCCCATTTTTAGCAATTTTCTTTTAGCTTACTGATGAAGCATTGTAATTTAGAATTATCATCCAGTCCTTCTTGTTTTCAGGACTCAGTTTTCTGTCATTTGAAAATATAGTAAACTATAAATTGCTACTTAGTAGACTTTTCGTGTGGCTTATTAATTGCCTGACTGGGTTAATTAGAAGGTTGAATGCTATTCTAATCTGCACACTCCCTTTTCTGCAGAGAAATACAATTTCCTCGGCATTTCCATTGTCGGACAGAGCAACGAGCGTGGTGATGGTGGCATCTACATTGGTTCTATCATGAAAGGAGGTGCTGTGGCAGCAGATGGAAGAATCGAGCCAGGAGATATGCTTTTGCAGGTACCTTTTTAAAAATAAAATAAAATAGCCCCAGAGTCCTAGTGCTACAGAAGATAGGCTTCCAAAAGATCTTCCTCCCAAGGGAAAAGCCTGGCGTCCTATTACCAGATACTGTCGTCCCCTGAACTCAACTGAAGAGAAAAATTAGGAGATGAAGCAAAGGGTGGCTGAAATCCCTTGGGATGCCTTCTTCCTAAGGATGAATAATACAAAGCTCATGATAATCCCCTTTGCAATTTGGCAGTGGTGGCAAAAATTACAGTGAAGAGGTTTTGTTGATGTTGTTGTTGTTTCCATTTTATTTTGTTCTGTTTTGCTGCGGCATTGCCAGCTTACAGTGCTGCATGTGTGTATGTGGAAGTACAGTTCTTTTTTAGCACACTGTAAGTGGTCCCCATGCACCTTATTTCAGTGAAAAGGATCAACCCCTCCCCAACTTTGGCATTGTAGTTTTCTGTATTTCTGCGGTGGTGGTGAGACGCAGTACAGACCACAATGGTATTGGGGTTGGAATGCAAACATTTGGA
Source organism: Cyclura pinguis (assembly GCA_030412105.1). Classification (NCBI taxonomy): domain Eukaryota; kingdom Metazoa; phylum Chordata; class Lepidosauria; order Squamata; family Iguanidae; genus Cyclura; species Cyclura pinguis. Next base: position 8,635,597 of record CM059601.1, read on the forward strand.
CACCATCCTTCACCACACACCCCCAGCATAAATGGTATTGTCTTTGTCTCAAGGAAGCCTTGTGATGATGACGACCTTTGGATTTTAGTATTTTAAAGAAAGCTTCAGAAGCTTGAAACCTCCCTGATGATAGGCATCAACAAGTAGCGCTGCAAGAGAGAGTATAGTTAGATGTTAGAGCATGTCATTTGCATCTCCAAGCCCTAGGCTCAATTCCTGGCATCTCCAGTTTGAAAGGATCTGGATCAGTAAGATTAGGAAGGACCTCTTTTTGAAGCCTCAGAGGGCCATTTCCACTCAAGAAAGACTTTACTAAGGCCCTTTTCACATGTGGGGGGGGGACGGTGTAGAGCGACCTCTCACGGAGGTCGTCTACACTGTAGAGTGGACGGGCATGGACTACTTTTTGTAGTTCCACACCAGAATCCAGTCAGGAGCGGCCGGAACTAGCCGGGTTGCGTGTTTTTTAAAAACCTCTTTTTAGAGGTTTTTAAAAAGCACGGAGTGTGCAGCCCCGTGCCACTCCGTCACCCGGCTCCAAAGTGGATCTGCAGGCGCGCACAAATGCGTGCCTGCAGATCTGCCGGGGGCGGGCTTCCTGTTGGCGAGCTTCTCCGGTTGGTGGAGAGCCTCCACCAACCGGAAGCCGCCATCTGCGACGCCGGAGGACTGCGGAGCAGCGAGCTCGCGCTGCTCAACGTGGCGACGGACTTACCCGGCTGGAGGTAAGCTCCATTTTTGGGCGTTTTCGCCCGTTCCCCCCCCCCCCCCATGTGAAAAGGGCCTAAGACAGACAGATTCGTGGCAGTTTTCTTTGTTTCTTTGTGACTCATACTGTTATGTAGGGCTTACATATTTTATCTGTCCTTGCAGGTGAATGATATCAACTTTGAGAACATGAGCAATGATGATGCTGTGAGGGTGCTGAGAGAGATTGTGCACAAGCCTGGGTAGGGCATCTTTCCTGCTTCCAGTGAAGCTTCAAAAGCTTGCATGATATATTTTGTGCATTTTGGTTGGCCAATAGAGATATCTTTGTTTTGTGGATTTTGTATTTTGTTGTATTTTCCTGTCTCTTCTAAGACTTCTCGTAGTACAGGCTTCGGCGTTGTTGCATGTTGGTGTCTGATAATAATAGAAATGCTCCAGTTTGCAGCAGTGTCCCCTGGTATCTTCTGGGAGACTAGCTTGGAATGCTGACGGTGCAGTTCAGCACTGGAAATCTGGAAATTTAAATTCTGGAAGAATGGTTGAACGCTGCACAATTGTGCTGACAGCAAGGGGCAAAGATGATGGCACCAGCCACCATCTCTTCTGCTTGGATGATTTGTGTTGTGGGATTCTGAAATCTTATTAATGCTGATTAGCAGACTGTACAGTTCTGACAAGTTGTTTTCCATTTTTTGACTGATAAGAAGAATAAAGTGTCCCTAAAGTGTAGCCACAAACTATAAAATACCAGTAAGTGTGATAAGGTATTATGTTGACTACAATATAAGCAATATAATACAGAAACAGTATAAACGCAACATGTAGAACACAAAATGAAGTCCATTGAGCAAATGAAAGCTGAAAAAATAAAAAGGATTGATCAAAGGAATACCAAGTAAAAAATGTTCCACCGGAATATCAGAAGCAAATGATAAATTGGCAAGTTTTCTAATGTCACCACAGCAGGCACAGGTCAAGGTTTTCACACGAGGATACAACAATCCATGTATTAATGCAGAAAATCCAGTAGAAAGTATGGGCTTATCTCAGGTAATTAACAGCGAAGCAAAAACGGCCAGCCCAGGAAATGTCTAGGTGTTTCGAGCCATGTCTTTCTGTTTGCTAATATATTGTTAATATCCTGCAAAATATATTCATTTTAATATAATACATCAATAAATTACAAAAATTATTTAAATTTTCTAGAATTTTTTTAAATTCAATATGTACTTACAAGAGTATAATCCCACACATACCTTAGTAGCACCTTTTCAAAAAGCTTTGAATGACTTACTATAGCAATAAAACTGATTTATAGCAAAGTGCCAAGGTGATAACTCCAAAGGCATTACAGCTGGGGCTAGGGAGTCTGAGTACAAAGCTCCTGTAATTCCTTCTTCTTAAAGAACCCCAGTTTCAAACACTTATATTCACAAGTTGCATCCTTACATCAATAGAGATAAATTCTCATTTTTTTGACTGGCCAAAGCATAAGTACATTTTTACTCTTCAGTTTCCATGTGTTATTTCCTCAGCTATCAGTACTGGCCATACCTCAGGTAACAAAGACTCTGAGAAGGAATCTACTTTTTATGAAGGCTTTTGGAAACACATGGCTGCCGACCAGACAGGAGACACAACTCTTTGATTTGCCTTCCAAATGTTCTCTGGAACTAAAATGTAATATTTACAGCATATTTATTTGTTTAATTTTATTTATGTTCTGCCTTTCTCTTCATACAAAATCCAAAGTGTTCCACAAGCATTTAAAAAAAAACAAGATACAGGTAAAAATTATTTCTAACTTTAAAAGGAACTGCGTTAAAAAAAAAACTTTCTGCCATGTACATTTAAAGGCAAAGGCCTGCCTGAATGAAAATGTCTTTGGGTGTCTGCAAAAGGAAAGGGGAGAAGAGAGCAATTGAACCTCCTGTGGGAGGGAATTCCACAGACTAGGAACAGCCACTGAGAAGGCTGTCTCCTGCATCTTCACCAAATCTGCCTGTGATGGTTGTGGAACTTCCCTGGAAGATCTTAAAACTGGGACAGGCTCATACAGGGAGACAGGATCTTTTCAACACAAACCAAATAAACTCTTACTGGTAGAGAGAGCAAGAGACAGACCTCCCAACTCAGTAGGGTGTTAGTTAACCCTTTATGTTCAGCTTTTCAGGGACTCAGACCAAGTCCTTCAATAGAAACATTGGAGAGTTGTGCTCATTTAGATTGTTACAGTGAGATGCTACATCATGACACTGAAAAAGGCAAAGTTGACATTTGTACATTTTGGAAGAAGCCATCAGGTGGTCTCTAGAAGGTTCCAAATGCTTTTGTTTACTTATGCAAGGCTAGCCCAACCTGGTTGCTTCATTTCACATCTGCATAGTTTCAATTTTGAATAAAAAGTTTCCTCCAATAAGTTGAACTGTTTTTCTTTTTTGTAGTATAGGAACATGTGTCTATTCTTTCTATGCTGCTTCTGCCTCTGGTACAAAATTTTCTGTTAAAGAAGTAATGTGCTGGACCACATCAACTTTGTTAACTGAGGTATACCTGTACCGAACCTTAAGGCAAATCCACTTGCACAATATGGACCTGGTAGCAGTTAGACTCTTTCTGTTTCTATTGCAGACCCATCACCTTGACTGTTGCCAAATGTTGGGATCCTAGCCCTAGAGGATGCTTCTCATTACCCAGGAGTAAGTGATTTTGCTTTTGTTGGCTTGTTTATACAATGTGTGTGGAGTTTTCCTGGACTAAACTACGGAAGGATACAGGTAGAGCTTTTAGATTTGCATGTTTCTACACTATAGTGGGGGTGTTGGTACCTTGCACCTAGAAAACTAGCATGTTAAGGAGAACACTGCTGTATTCTCACAGATGCTAGCTTTCTCCATGCAGAGAGACTTCTAGGTATAATTCCTCACCTGTATCCTGAAGGGGGTTCAGTCTTGGAAAATCTTGACTGCTGAAATGTGGTAAAACGACAGAGGTTCTGAGCCTTTCTTTCTCTCACCCTCTACATTTCCGTCTACTTCTCTCTGCTTCTTCTCCTGCCATTTTCTGTCACTTCATGTCTAATCAGTCCTCTTCCACATCATCTCTGAGAAAAGTCACCAGATTGGCAAGCTGCTTTTTCTGCATGGGAACAACACCCCATATAAAAGCTTCTGTGCCAGGGCAACTTCTTCTTTTTCTTCTTCTTCTCCTGTGTCCCTCTTGCTGATCCTCCCTCTCTTCTTTCTCCCCCAGTTGCTCCCCAGCGGATCTGGGCTGGGCCAGACTCTCCATGCTCCGATCCGGGTGAGTCCCGGCTGATGCTGGGGGAGGACAGGGCTGCCCAGAGGCGTTGGGTTCGATGAGGGGGATGCCTGTTGAGGAGGAAGCTTCCTCACATGCTGTGTGTTCTCTTTAGGTGAGCCTATACGACCCATTGACCCAGCAGCCTGGGTTTCGCACACTGCAGCGATGACTGGCACCTACCCAGCGTACGGTATGAGCCCATCCATGAGTACAATCACTTCCACCAGCTCCTCCATCACCAGCTCCATCCCAGAAACCGAACGTAAGTCTTCGTGCCTGTGTGGTCCCCATCCCTGCTTGGCTTCCAGTCACCTGCACGCCATGCCTGATAGGAGCAATACATGCACAGGGGCAAAAACCCAGTTTGGGAGTTGGAAGAATGAGTTGACCCTCTCAAAATGTGATTCTTCCCCCCCCCCCCCCAAGTTTGAGCTGTTTGGTTAGGCATATTTGTTCCTCCTTTGTGAAGCATTTGGAATCATCCAGAATATAAATATTTATTTAGTGAGTAGACTAGAAATGGAAATGAAAGACTAGAAGAAAGAGAGGAACATGGAAAGCTAGAAGTAGTCAGAGGGGATGATCCCATAAAAGTCTAGGCTAACTAGAAGATAGCAGGTTTGTTTACAGCACTTAGTTGTTGCTTACTCTGGAGTAATGAGCATTCCTTTTACAATTAGACGATCAGTTGGAGAATCAGGAGAGTTCCAAAAGGGAGGAGAATCCTGAAAATATTGTAGGGTCTTAGCTTATCTCCTTTGGAGTCATTATTATATAAGCCTCCAGCAGTGTGGTGGTCTTCACAATGCAGAAGTGGACAGAGTGCTGTCCTCTCTGGAGGTATATGGTGACCAGTAAGCCCATCGAAATAATTACTGTATGTCCGGTTGAAGAGCAGCGGGAAAAGGACATTGCTGACTGAAGAGGATGACTGTTTCTGGAATAACCACTGGTAGCTAGGATTGTTTGATGCCGTGCTGGTTTACTTCCCCAGAAGTAGATGTGATATAGAGTGTGGAAGAGTACATTTCTTTTCTAAAATGTTGCTCAGAAACAAAGAGAGGGCAGGGTGTTAGTCCACAGTAGGGGTAGGTATCTTCATGTGCTAACCTCTGGTAGGTTTTTGACTGCGGGCTATACATTTGGCATAGTGAAAAGTCTGTTGAGTACCTGATACTGTTGAAGTTAAGCAGTAGTGTCCCTGATTAGTGCCTGGCAGGATGACCATTGAAAGTCCTAAACTAGCTACTTGGAGCTTTCTCAAGAAAGGGCTAAGGTAGAAATATACACAAGGTAGATGTCTATGGAGGCTGGGGTCATCAGTGGAGATTGTGGCAAGACTGGAGCTGATGACAGTCCACAGGAAAAAGGCAAGCAGGAGTCTGAACATTCTCACCTTGAACATTCTCATGAGATACTGCTGCCTTTTGGGACATACAGCTGGTTGTAGCTGTATGTCCCAACAGGGATTGTAGAAACTCTAATGGCTTCTAGGGTGTGCCTGTGATGTATTGGTCCCTGTCCCCCATCCCCTCTGTGTGTGGCACCTCCATGTGCTCTCCTCTGCCTTTCCATCCCCTCTCATCTTTTTGCCTCCCTTCCCTCCGTCCAACCCGCAGGCCTCGATGATTTTCACCTGTCCATCCACAGCGATATGGCCACCATTGTCAAAGCCATGGCCTCACCTGAGTCAGGCTTGGAGGTACGTGACCGCATGTGGCTGAAGATCACCATCCCCAATGCTTTCATTGGTAAGTCTCCGCCACTGCCCCCAGGGAAGATGGGTGATGTGTTGTTCCTTGTTGTTCAGTATGTCTCTCAAACAGATGCACTGTTGGCCCCTAATTTAGATAAATAATATTTAGTTTACTGTACAGAAGGAGTACGTTGGTTATGTACCTGAAGGGCAGCATGCAAAGCTGTTCATCCTCAGAGAGGCTTCTCTGGCAGAATTTTGTGTGGTATCTTGTATTCCTAAGTATCTCATCTTTCACCGAATGGAGAAGATGATAACTGTAATAAGAGATAATGTTTCATACTTGAAGGGTATTAAAAATACTCAAAATGCTTTATGTGGATCGTATTAGTACAACAGTTATATAAAGCTGTTATTATGTTTATATACTACAATAAGGTTGGGATTGGGTTCTGGGTAAAAGAATTGCAGCTTGCTTGAAATGAGTTTAGGTCTGAGAAGACATTTTCTTGGTTCACAGCTCTTATTCTGAGCCCCTGTGTAAAACATTGCTTCATAGAGATTGCCAAAATCCAATGCCCAGTTTGGAAAATCTCATTTGCTTATTTCTGTGGATGATGAATACTTCCAGAATAATCTTGGGTTGCTGAAATGGATGCAGTGCCAAGGAGTTGTTGGAACAACTCAGGGGGAGATTCTGTGTCCTCTCTGGTTATAGTGTCACTTTGTCATAATACAGTGCCACCTCCCCACCCTCAGCCAATACCTACAGATCAGAGTGTTGGGGCCAGTTTTGACTGGTCTGCCAGCTATGGCTTTTCCAGGACAAGGATGGCATTATCAAAGTAGTCTATGCACTGGTAACTTACCAGTTGGACTACTGTAATGTACTCTACATGGGGCTCTCTTTGAAGATGACTCAGAAATTATAGCTAGTGCAAAATGGAGAAGGTAGATTGCTGACTGCAGTGGCATACAGAAACTGCGTAATACTAGTTTTAAAGAAATTGCACTTGCTACCAGTACATTTACACTCTGAATTCAAAGTACTTTTGATGAAATCCAAAGCCCTAAATAACTTTGAACCTCAGTACCTTAAGGGGCACCTTTTCCTAAATATACCTGCCTAAGATCTGAGGTATGCTGAATAAGCCCTTCTCTGTGTCCTACCAGTGGGAGCAATATACCATGTCAGGACATGGAAAAGCACCTTCTTTGTTGTGGCACCCCACATCCTTTAGAGGCCTGATTGTCACTGGCATTAACTTCATTTTAACATAGTCTTTGATTAAAAGCCTTTGGAGTTTTTATCTCATCTATTATATACATACACATATTATATGTATGTGTATGCATATAGATAGATAGATACAGATATAGATATAACTTGTTTCAAATTTTATATAGTTTAATATGTAAGTCTGAATTTATTTTATTGTACAGCCCTCTTCCCAAGGTCCTTGGGTACAGAAAGAAATAAAAATGTTTCAGTAAATAAATAAGTTAGTTATATATGCTTGTCCCCTTGCTGTCATTTAGAAATAAGGATGGTTCATGCAAGTTTCATATATTTGGTAGTGCCAATCCATATTGACATTTACATTTACTAAAAATAGTTCAAAATTCTAGTGTCCTTAGGCCATGATTTTGTACACTGTTACCTGGGAATAAGTCCTATTGAACAGATTGGGGATGGAGATTGTGGAATGCCATGTGAATGAACTTTTCTATAAAGCCCAGTGACTTGGAGGCTAGCAAAAGAAGGCTTAAACCAGCCCCAGTCCAAGGGTCTCCTTCCCTCTTTCCTGCCAGCTCTCTTTTTCCTTACCGAGTGCCTGTTGCTTCTATCTGTTGACAGGATCGGATGTGGTAGACTGGCTCTACCACCATGTGGAAGGCTTCACAGACCGTCGAGAATCCCGCAAGTATGCCAGCAACCTGCTGAAGGCTGGCTACATCCGACACACTGTCAACAAGATCACCTTCTCGGAGCAGTGCTATTACATCTTTGGCGACCTGTGTGGCAGTATGGCCCCTGTTTTGACAGTGGGGTTGGGGCATGGTGGAGCAACAAGCCCTGAGGCTGCTGCTAGCAGGCTCTCTTGTGGCAACTTGTTTCTTGGGGGCGCAGAAGTAGAATGGTGCACAAAGCAGACCTGCACAGGTTCCTTAATCCTGACATTGTCCTTTCTCCCTCTTTCTTTTCCCTGGAAGTCTGAGAGAGTACGTACCCTTTCTTTGGGGTATTTTAACATTAAAACCATAATCATTATTATGGACTTAAGCCACCTACCCAGGACACACCCCCACACGCACACCTCCTTTTTTCAGTCCAGCCAGCTAAGATAAGAGGATAATGCCACTTAGTGGCGCTGCGTGATTGTCGTTGTTCTGGTTAATGTTTGCTCTTTTTTCGATTCCCCTTTGCAGACATGGCGAGCCTGTCCTTGCATGACCATGATGGATCCAGTGGCGCCTCTGATCAAGACACGCTGGCTCCATTACCCCATCCAGGAGCTGCGCCATGGCCCATGGCGTTCCCATATCAGTACCCACCACCCCATCCATATAACCCCCATCCTGGGTTTCCTGATCCAGGCTACAGCTATGGAGGGGGCAGTGCAGGCAGTCAGCACAGTGAAGGTAAATGTCTACCGGGTGGGAAAGCAGAACTGTCTCTTACACCGTAAAGGCAATTGCATCCAGTGGCAGTTGACTTGACTAGTTGGGTTTGAACATTCACTATTCATTTGAAGAATGATCGTGCTTTTGCCTGGGAAGAAATGGAGTAGGTTTATTTTAGGTGATTTTATTCTTACTGACCTCTGTTAGCATTAAGATCAGGGGCAGGCAAAGTTAAGCCCATGGGCCACAGACAGCTCCTGCATCCCACTTTTGAGGCTTCTGACCCCCCCCCCCACCAGTACCACAAAGACCTCTATTTTTCCTCTTCAATCCCTCTCAGAATGGCAACAGGAGGTGAGACAATGTCACTTTGTCACCATTTTTAGAGGGACTGCAGAAGAAAATGGAGCTATTTGGGCTTGCTACGGCAGGGGGAGGATGCACTTCTTGGAGGAGGTGTTATAAGAGGGAAATTGGCCCCAGGTCCTCCTGCAGTTGCCTATCCCTGGTGAGGATCTTAAGTATGCTAATAACCCACATTTTCCAAGTTGGCAGCATCCACCGGTATCTTATCAGCCAATCTTGGAAAGTGATGGCCCCTGAGCCATTTGTGGCTGATCCAGGGGCTGTTTTGACCTGAGAGCTGTTGAGACTTTGGGGAAGATTTCATTTGGACCAGAAGAGCTTGGCGAGATAAACAAAGAAGGAACCTTCCTTGTAGTAAGACCCAAATTACAGATAACTGAATCCCAAGAGATATTTTTGGCTTCTTCCAGTTGGCATACCCTCTGAGTGTCCTGATTTGATTAATCCTGTGTCATCCCACTTTTTCCAGCTGCTTTTAAAATGTCCCAGTTTGTCTCTCCTCCTCCCACTTCCCCCCTTTGTCCTCAGCTTATTTCACTTGTTGGAAACAGAGTTCAAAATGCAAAAGTGGTTTGCACTCAATGAACTCAGCAGTAAGGAGAGAAGGGAATGCAGAATCTTTCTCTTCACAGCTGGCTCAGCCAAAAGCAAACTGCTGCAGCCTCTCTTAGCCTGTGTGTGCTCCCTGATTCATAACTTTTGTCATCTTGACCACACTGTCATGTTGCTTGACCACACACATCCCAGTTTTCATCTGTAAATTGTTGGAGAGTCTGAAGTGGTGCTTTGATGTTACCTCAATACTATTACTACAGGCCTACGGCCAATTACACTTATCATTTGTTTCTTTACTTATTGTTGATTACCTCCAAGTTGTTTCCAACTTATGGTTACCCTAAGACAAACTTCTCATGAGGTTTTCTTGACAAGATTTAGTCAGAGGTAGTTTGCCTTTGCTTTCCTTTGAGGCTGAGAGAGTGTGGTTTGTTCAAAATCACCTAGTAGGTTTACATGACAGAGCAGAGTTTCAAACCTAGGTCTCCAGAGTTGTAGTCCAACATTCAGCCACTATACCACACTGACTCATCCCCTTACTTACTGTATTTTAAATCAGTTTTCATTATTTGTAATGCCTTTAGTTGTAAGATTTTTTTCAGCAGCTTATGGAAGCTGTAAGAATAGGATACAAGTGAAAATATAAATATTAGAGATGTTAAGTATGTTGCTAGACTGTTCTGCTATTGAGAGAGATATGAAATCAGCATGAAGATATGCTAATGCATACTCAAAGAAAAAGATGTTCATTCTTTTGCTTTCTTTATAATTCTTATAAGCAGATACATATGCATTCTTTCATTTCCATTCTTGGACACATGTGCATATTTTAAAATCTTCGTACCATCATAAGGGTAGATGTAGCTTTAAGGAACACCCAGCTTTTTAGACAGACCTTTAGACAGACCTTATTTAGACAGACCTTTAACTGTTTTAATCATATCATAAAATAATATTCAAAGTGGTGTGCTCTGGCTTTATCTGGTACATTTTTAGTTAAGTTTAAAATGTATTTAAAACTGTTTTTGGGTATGTGCTTTTAATAGAACTGATGTTTAATCTTTTTAGTTGAACATTTATTTTAAATTTTGCAAGCTGCCTTGGGCCTCATGGCAGGAGAAATGTGGGGTATATATTGAGTGAAAGAATAACGTAGCTAAATTAGATGGGGCAAGTAAATAGAAGCTGTGGAGGAGTTGCTTGGGTTAGATGATTATGACTTGGGAGCAATTGTACTATCCATTAAACCTGTGGCCAAGCTTTTCTAGAGATCAAGATTGACAAATTTGTGAAAGAAGTGATATATCAGCAGCTGGAATATGTAGGTGGGATTTCAATATACAAAAGACTTGCAAATCCTGGAGAAACTAGCCTCTCTGTGCCTTGCTTGTGGCATTCTGGTGGTTTCTGGCTGATCGTTTTTAGTAATCGAACACTTGACCGGATGAACTTCTGGCCTGATCCAGCAAGGCAATACTTTTGTTCCTGTGAAATTCTTCACTGTTCTAATGGATCTGTTCCCCTCACCTCTCCCAGAATGCATCTGAGAATATTCTCTAATTCTTCCCTCCCCAATTTTTACTCCCTCTGTAGGAAGTCGGAGCAGTGGCTCAAATCGCAGTGGCAGCGAGAGAAGGAAGGAGCGAGAGCCCAAGGCCGGGGAGTCCAAGTCGGGTGGCAGCGGCAGTGAATCAGACCACACCAGTCGCAGCAGCATACGCCGGGAGCGAGCTGCCAGCGAGCGCTCGGTGCCAGCCAGCCAGCGCAGCCACCACTCGATGGCCCACAGCATCCGGAGCCACCACAGTCAGCAGTCCTACGGGCCTCCCGGCCTCCCGCCTCTCTACAGCCCTCCCATGCTCCTGATGCCTCCACCACCTTCTGCCCTGGGACCCCCGGGGGCTCCCCCTGGCCGAGACCTGGCCTCCGTGCCCCCTGAACTGACGGCCAGTAGACAGTCATTCCGAATGGCCATGGGCAACCCCAGTGAGTTCTTTGTGGATGTAATGTGAAACACCGTCCCTCCCTCTCTCCCTCCCTGTATGTCTGCTGCCCGCAACGGTTTGTCTTTTAGGAACAGCCCAGCCTCCGTCTGTGTGGGATTTCCTTTTTTTTTTTGGTCTTAATAATTATGAAAAGGGAAAAACAAAATAAACTGAACTAAAATTTTTTGATTCTAATCCATGCCTGCGAATGGACCCGGCCGCCTCTTCTGATCACCCCCGACTTGATTGCTGAAGCGAACCCCCTGCCTGCACCAGTGCCCTAACACTTTTTCTAACCCATTAATCTGCATCTGCCTGGGGCCTCTGCTGCCCGCCTGTGTTTTCCATGCTGGCTCACTTCTCCTGCCCTAAACACGTGCCCTCTTTCTTCTCGCCCCTTTTTGTGTTCCTTTCTGTCGAGCAGCCAAGAATTACGGGGTGTTTGACTTCCTTTGAGCCAGCCACCGGTGGTGGGGAGAGCCGCAGCGTGCTGTGGTGGTGGTGGTGGTTCGGCTCCCCCCCAGCAGAGGAAGACTCAGAACCTTACGGGCAGGCACTTGGGCCCACGTGGAGGCTGAAGATGGCTTCTTGCCCTGCGGGTGGAAGACACCTCACGTTTTCCATAACTCGGGGAGGGGAAGCAGGGCTCAAATCCAGCTCAGTTTGTCTTCAATTTGTTAAATGTAGCGACGGGGTAGCTATTCACACTAGTTTGTGAAGTGAAACCAGCCCCCAGTTGGCCGGGCAATAGAGACCTTTCCTTGCTGTGGCTGATTGCTTCCCAAACTGCAAAAAGGGCCTCCCTGGGGAAATGCCAGAAACCGCTGAGGATGCTTGTGGTCCTCGTTGATTCTTTGCCTCCTGAAGTCTTGACTGGGGCAAATAGTGAGAGTACCAGCCCATCATATTTACTGTCACACCGCGTTCCTGAAAGTACCAACGGTACGAGTGCCATTCCCTCCTCCTGGAAAACGCATCTGCAAATGCAAGGAAAACCTCTCCAGAATGGATTTTTCTACACCAGCACTCATAGTGAATGGTCTTCTTGCCGTGTCGCTTCTACTTCAGGTGTCCTATTGGAACCTTTGCACGCTTTTGTTACATTATCAGTTCTGTGCCTCTCATCAGTTGGCAAATTTTATGTGTTTTCCTTCCTGAGTCTCATTAGCTGTTTTGTTTCAACTTCCTGCATACCTGTGATCTCTGTGCATTGGTGGTTTCTTCCCTTTCTTTCATTCCCATTTTTCTTTTCTTTTTTTCTTTTTATTTCTTGGGGTGATCTGTGGGATTTTCATTCTTTTCTTGAACAGTCCCAAAATTTTGAAGCAGTGCCACACAGCTGGGCCACCTGTGTCCCTGGAAGTTGAAAGGGGTTACTAGATCCATCTCTTAGGCTAGGAAAAGAAGCATCAGCAGTTGGCCCAAGCAGGTACCTAAGAATGCCAGGTGCTGATGCCATCCCTGTGTGCACGAGAGGTGGTTACGTTAGTAATGACAGTGACACCCTAAATATCGGAAGGAAAGTGTAGATTGTGCCAAACAAGGGAGCACGTGGAAATTGGCCTATTCTGTTTAAGTTCCATGCTTTGCAGAATTAATCATTTGACTACCTTTATGTAGAAATCTTTTTATTTTTAACCATAGCATGCACACATCCATGCTTTTTTGGTACCTGGAATTCTGTTCAGTTCATTCCAGTACCAAACTGCCTTAGTACAACTCTTTTGCCAGTGAAGGAGATCATTGGAGGTGGCTATCTGGTTTTTTTATAGATTTTTTTTCCCTTTGGTACTACATAATCTGTATTGTGCCTCATGTAATCCCACATTTTTCTTACTGACTTGTTTGCCTATGGAGCAAGCACAAGTGGGAATTGTAGTCTATTTCGCCTTGTTTCCTTAGCACTGGAGAGGACTCTGTAGACTTACTTAGGAACCTACCAAGACCTTGTATGACCAAGTTTATCCTGAAAGTTACCTAAGGTCATGGGTAAGCAAACTGGCACATTGCACACCAGCTACTATGGCTGTCTTCACCTCCAACTGAGGCTGAGTGGGCTTTGTGTAGGATATTTGTTTTAATGCTGTGGTGCAGGGAGAAACAGATTTTAAAAACCTGCCATCTGGGAAATGAGCTGATAGTCCTATTATCCTCAAACTCTGAATGAGCTCCAGCACACCAGCAAAATGATAGCAGGATAGATGCACGTGATAATCTCTCTCTCTCCTCCCCCCCACTTCACTTCTCCTTGCACTTGCTTTGCTTCCCTTCCTGTTCCAGTGTTCTCTTCTCTTTATGGATGAAAGAGCAGGTAATTTGAAGCTGGACAGAAGTAAAAAGATGATCAGCCCCAGCCCCAGGCTATTTTGCTGGGAAATAGATGTTTCCATGGGAACACTGCATTACTTGTAGTCATGCCATAGAACAGACATTCTGCCATCAAATTGGGAGAATTGTTGTTTCTGACAACATTTTTAGCATTCATGCTGTGGGATGGGAGGGCACAATGGTCATGTTTGCTAAATCATAGGAAATAACAGTGACAGAAGAGAATATTGCAAGCAGTTAGAGACATCTTAACTCAGTCTAGTTGCCAGCATAGTTTAGTGGTTTGACTGTTGGGCCAGGACTCTGGAAGACCAGGGTTCAAATCACCACTTGGCCATGCAAACTCACTGGGTAACCTTGGGAAGTCACACACTCCCAGCCTCAGAGGAAGGCAGTGGCAAATCCACTCTGAACAAATCTTGCCTTCTACTCTGTGATAGGCTTGCTTTAGGGTGGCTGTATGTAGGAAATGACTTGAAGGCACACAGCAGTAATAGTGACATGCCTTTTACAGATGCCCCTTCTTTATGCACTATTGGTGCATCATAATCCCTTCTTCTGTAACCACACACATTGAATATGAATGCAAATTTTATTAAATCTGGATGATAGAGACTGTAGTTTGCTGCCATATATTTTCAAGCCATCCTCAACTTACAGCATTCCTATGAATGAGAGACTTCCAGGAGACTCTTTTATTATTATTCAGAGGAACCGACAGTATGTAGGTACGTAAAACTGCAAAAAAGCACACATGAATTTTGCCCTGTGGGATTTAGACTATTTAACATTTCCCTGTGTAGAAGTGGCTTTATGTAGGAAATCATACATGAAGCAGTGTTTACGTGAGTGGAGTAGTTGGGATCTGTTTTGCTAAACATTCAAGAGGCCTTGAACTATTGCACCCTGGCTCAGTTTGTTCATGTGCAGTTGGACATGCCTCATTGTCACACTGCATCTTTAGCTACTCCTACGTCTTACGTTTCTGTGCTCCTGCCAAGGAAGCGCTTGGGAACACCACCCTCTTTTAGCTGGCACACTGAAGTCTCTTCCTATCTTAAATCGAATTTGGCCTGTCTGCCATACCACAGACTCTGCCTGCCATGTAAGCTCTCTGTATCAGTGTCAACCATTTTTCTTTTGTATTTGTGGATTTTGTCATTCTTCTGAGCATACCTTCACTGCTGCTTCCCTTTCCACTTCAGCTCACACTGCCCCCCATCTGCTAGTACCCCACACTAGAATTATGATACTAGTTCCTGTACACTTTTGCCACTTTGCTCTGTTTCTCTGTTTCTTTCGAGTCTTCGGCCAAGTGGCCTGTCCCCCTTTCTGTCTGGTATTAGCCTTTCTTTCAGGATATTCCACTGTCATGTTAACCATCTCTTTTATGTCCTCCTGGATGCTACAGTGCCACCCTGTCTTCCCTTCTCCTGTCTTCGCTGGCCCCTTCCCTGACCAGGTACTACACCACCATCCTGTTTTTTCTTCAGTTTTCTTCCTTCTACTTGGTGCTATCTTCCCATGTCACAGATATTGTCCCCCTCTCCCTCAAATTTTATATAAATTGAAACCATCCTAAGTGTTTTTATTTATAAAATAGTTTTATTGGACTCCATGTGGTCTCGGTGTGGCTTATTTTATTCATTATCCAAGACTCGGCCTGCTCTGTTCGTACGTATGGCTTGTGAAATGCTGAGTGAGATGGTTAGATGCCCAATTACTTTCCAGAGGCGTGTGTATTTTCATTTTCTGAAATACTGATATGCTGAGTGGTTTTGCTGCCTCATGTTTCTGAAACGGTCCCAGCATGGAAACAGGGTTTGGATCATGTGACTCAGGTTTAAACCTGTTTTCTTGGAGGAGCTATTGTAGAAAAAGGAGCAAAAGACTGAAGAAAGGAGAGAAGAAAAAGAGAGCCAACGCATGGGACGGGAGGAGGGGAGAGGAATAGGAAATACTGAGTTGATATTTGGTGAGCTGGTGGGAGTAGCTTAAGCTCAGGAAAGATATATTTTAAAAGAAAAGTTGTGGAAAACAAAACAAGCAAAAGTAATAGTGACTAGGAAGGGTAAGGCTGAAAAAGGAAGTAAACATGTAGACAGTTACACTTGAGGATCCATATGAACCTGTCACCTGTGCTGTGTTGATTCCTAGTTATATCATTCTGTCCCCTATGTAATGACATGAAAAGTGTTCAGTGTTTCATAAACTGGGCTCATGGGGGTGTTGCCTGTAGAAATGTATTAGTGACAAACACAGTGCTATGCCACTTGTTCCATTTCAAAAGAATGTCAGTACAGAAGATACTGGGTGGCATTCCAGTTGCAGCCCATTTTAAGTCAGGCTGTGACCTGGTCATGACTCTTGCACTAGCTAAATGCCAGTAGTTTAATGGGTAAATAGAGATGGGTGAGGGTTGCAGTCCTTGTTTAAAAAAGGACAACTGCCTTGCCAGGCTGCCATTCTTACCCTACACAAAGACTGGTTTCAATCTTATTATCTTCTCCTGCTTCCGTACTCATTTGACTGTTTACAAAATAGTATAACAGGTGCTTGTGTGAATTCTAGATTCTTTTTTGTATGAGATTATTATTCTCTAGAACTGTGTGTCCAACTGACTTTTGGAGCAAGACTATAACATCCTTAAGGATTTAATTCCATGCATATTTATTAGAAAGTGAGTCCATATGAAATCAGCTAGACTTCTTTCTAAGTAAACATGTGTAAGATTGTGTGTATAATATTACTGTCATAGACCGGTTGGGTCTTTTTAAGGCTAATCTGCATGTTGAAGATGCTGTGTTACTATCCTTCAGACCACTTAATGTACCATTTCACAGTACAAATAGCAAGGCAGGGTGGAGCACAATGGTAGAAGGCATAATTTGCATACAGAAGGTTCAGGGTTCTAGTTCTTCCATTGCTGGAGTCGGGACAGAGGGGAAAGAACTGGAGAGACACTGCTCATCCACTTAAAAATGTGTGGGCAATGGTGGCTCTCCAGATGTTGCTAATCTAAAATTCATTAGATTCTTCCCTATTGACAGTGCTGCCTAGAAACGTTGGGAATTCCACTCTAACGTCTGGAGAACCACTGCTGACCATTCTGAAAGGCATAAACTATACATTAACGCAGTTCCCCTGTGAGTGCTGTTCTCTCTGCACAGTGCCAACAACTTTTTTCCCATCCTGCTGCCTTTTCACCACCTAAGCCTCCTACAAATGTTTACTCCTTCCCTTCCATCTCCACTCTTTATATAGTTTGGAAAAAATGGGGGAATTGTATTACAGGGTTTTTTTTGTCCCCCTCACACACACCGTATTTCCTTTTGGGTTGATTGATAATCACATGCAGCCTGATGCATGATGCATATTCTGTCTGTCTGTCATTCTTTCTTTCTCTCTCTCTCTCCCTCTCTCTTTCTTTCTTTCTGGGTTTGTAGGGCCACCTATAGCTGAATATTGCAAACACCATCACAATTTAAGTCCCAATTATATTTTAGCAACAATACAGCAAATTATATATTTAATTTAACATATATACAGTGTCCCAAAAGTTCCATGAATCTAATGAAATGTGACTTCAGGCCTTGACTGAAGGACTCTTCTTTCTGTACTGCTCAGTAGCCTTGCAAGATTTAAAAAATTTAAAAAAATGATACAAAGTAGGTGTAAATACAGTATAGCAATTCCACTGTAAATAATTTTTCTTTTGGTTCCCTCCTAAATACACAACTAAAAATATCACTACCTTATGCAAGGAGAAAGGGGACAACTCCTTAGCCCCAGCAACTGCAGCTCTTCCTCTTTTTCTGAACTGAACTAGTAATTGTAATATCTTCTTTTGGATTTCCTCACTCACTGGACTAGCCAATAATTTGTAGGGGTTACAGTTGCACAATAACATTTATATTAATTATACCTGTAATAAATACCGTTCAGACAATTACCTTCAAGTGTTTAATGCCAGTTTCTCTATCGCCTTTGTGAGAGGAAGATCTCACGCATGCTGTTAGGTATTTGCTTATCGCTAGTTTTAACTGCCAGACATTTGAGGTCTTTTAGATGGAGTGTCCCTTATTTCTGTCTCCACACCTTCCCCATGGGCAGTAGCGAGTGGGAATGTAACCACAGTCCCTGTCTGAAGTAGAAAGTGTCTTAAATTCTGAATACACATTGTGATGATGCTGTTTATCAGGTCATCCAAACGGGGCAACTTTGGCCTATCACCCCAGTGTGAATTTTGGATTCGTTTTAGGTTGTCAACCAGGGATTGTCAACCAAGCTGCTACGGGATTTTTATGTGTCTTAGAACCTTGGGCCACTAAGTTCCAAAAAGGCATTAAGTGGCATGACCATATATTGTGTTTACATGAACAAGGTTGACGCATATATACAGGTGGTTGTCACATTTGCCCCAGTGCATGAAATGTGGCAGGCAGAAATTGAGAGTGTGGTCTAGTGGCCTGATGGTTGGACTATGACCTTGGAGAGCAGGGTTCAATTCCCCGCTTGACCGTGGAAACCCACTGGGCAACCTTCGGTGTGTCACACACTCTCAGCCCCAGAGAAGTTCACCTTATGGCCACCCTAACTCAGGCCATTTCCACCCTACACTGTTACAGTGCTATTATTCCCCTTTCAACCTCCTATGGAATCCTGGGGTTTGCAGTTTAGGGAAGGGCGTTTACAATTCTCAGCCGGAGAGCTCTTTGGCCTCAGGAAACTACAAACCTCAGAATGCCACAGTAGGTTGAAAGTGGAATAATAGCACCATAACAGTGTAGGGTGGCAATGGCCTGAGAAATTACTTGAAGGCACACATCAGAACAACATCAGAGATTGGCAGGAAGCTAAGATGACCACGCGCCACACTTGCATAGAATCATAGAAATGTAGAGTTGGAAGAGACCCCAAGGGCCATCCAGTCCAACCCCATTCTGCCATGCAGGAACACCCTCAAAGCACTCCTGACAGATGGCCATCCGGCCTCTGCTTGAAAACCTCCAAGGAAGGAGACTCCACCACACTCCGAGGCAGCAGATTCCACGGCCGGACAGCCCTGGCTGTCAGGAAGTTCTTCCTGAGGTTCAGGTGGAATCTCCTTTCCTGCAGCTTGAATCCATTGCTCCTTGTCCTGGTCTCTGGAGCGGCAGAAAACAAGCCCTCTCCCTCCTCTACATGCATGTGGGCACAGGAACCATATTAGCACTTCTGGTACCTGAGTATTCCTCACTGATAATACCAGCCCAACAGACCTCCGTTGGGGTTATTCACACGACACGATTATAGCGCCATTATTCCATTTTAGCTGCCATGGTCACGTCCTAAGGAATCCTGGGAGTAAAAGCTTAGGGAGGGATATTTAGCATTCTCGGCCAGACAGATCTAGAACCTCACAAAACTCCGAACAGCATATAACAGAAACGTGGCAGTTAAAGTAGAATAAAAGTGCTGTAACCGTGTCATGCAAATGACCCCTTCCGCCATTTCCGCGCTAGCCACTTTGCACCTCCCATGGAATCCCGGGGTTTGCAGTTTAGGGAGGGGCCTCAAAGGCCCCTCCCTAGACAGGATTCCATGGGAGGCTGAAGGTGGAACAATATCGCTATGACAGGCTAGTGCAGAAATGGCCTTCGTCTTTGTATCGCCACTAAACCTGCCATAAGGCCCAAGAGCGGCTGGTTCACTGCCAACTAACCGCCCCAGAATGCAAAAACCGCAGGCCATCATTCGAGGAGAGGGAAGAAAACTACACATCCCGTCGGGCATCGCGCGCCGCCGGGGATCGGAACGGACTCCGTAGGCTTTCGCGTTGCATTCTGGGTCCAGAAGGCTCCTCCCGCGGCGTCAAAGATGCTCCGCTCGTCCATCCCTAACTGCCATTCCGTAGAGCATCCCTTTCCCTTTTATTTTTTTCCTAGCCGGGCGCATGCGGGCGGGCGTGACCGGCGCGTGCGCAATGGCGGCACTGCTGCAGTGATAGGGGAGGGGGGAGCGGCCGCCATCTTAGCAGTTGGTGGAGGAGACGCGGGTGGGAGGCGAGCGGGCGCTCGCTGGCGGCGGCCGGAACAGGTGAGCCAGCCGAGGCGGTGCTCCTGAGGCGATTTTCGTTTCTCTATTCCCCCTCCACGCTCTGCGTTGTTGCTTTTTTCCTCCTTTCCCTCGCTTTCCAGGGTAGAGGGCCCCAACCCAGGCGGGCGAGCAGGCTTGTGGCTTCCTGAGGAGACTTATTTATTTATTTTTAAATTGCCGTTTGCATGAGAGGCGGGTCTGCAAACCCTTCTGCTCCACGAAGGTTGGCAGGGGATCACTTCCATCCTTAGGTGGGGCTCTTGAAGGGCTTTATTTTATTTTATTTTTGAAAAGGAAGGGAGGGAATGAGTGGAAAGGTCTAGTCATTGGATAGGTTATGCCGGGCTCGTCCTTTATTGAGGGCTAAGTACAGCTCATCTCCTTTCCCCCCATTTTTTTTATTTATTATTTTCAATAAACGTTATTATCAAGGTTCTCGGTGGGCACGAAGCAAACCGAGGGAACCGTCCCTCCAGGTTTCTGTTAAGTCTGAACGACAACAGGGGAAAATGAGATTAGGAAGGAAATAAGAATGAAAGGTACGCCTAGCTCGGTTATATTTGGGGGTGGATGAGAATTAAAAGGTTTAGCTGGGTAACTGTAGCCTGGGAGTGAGAGAGAGAAGAAGGGAGAGTAGTAGGTGCTCTTTGTATTTTATTTATAAAACACCCGGAATTCCTCGATGCCATACCCGAAATTCTCAGGGTAAAGCAGAAAAAGCTGTGAGGGCTCTCTTTTCAAGCCATTTCCTCACTAGACTGTTATAGTGCTATTATTCCACTTTCAACATCCTACGGAATGCTGGGGTTTGCAGTTTAGGGAGGGGCCAGCTGGCCCCTCCCTAAACTGCAGACCCCAGGATTCCATAGGATGTTGAAAGTGGAATAATAGCGCTCTAACAGTCTAGTGCAGAAATGGCCTCAGTCCCCCCCCCCATCCTCATCATTTAGCAAACTTAATTGTTTTTGGAGATTATTTTTGCCCCCTGTTGACTGCCATTATGTTTCGAAATACCCCCAAAATAGGGAGGATACAGTGTTTGTGATTCCCCAATATGGAGCCCAGTTGACAACGTTTCAAGATGTTGCATTTCAAAATGGTGAGATCTGGGCTTAAACTCTCCCTTGGAGGATCTTCTCAAGATCTGAGGGTGGGGTACTGGATGCTGTAGAGGCTGTATTACTTTAGGAGAGGGAAGGGACAAAAACCACCTCCTATTTTTTGCCTAAGAAAATGCCGTGAAATACATGGGGTTGCCATGAGATGACAGGCGACTTGAAGAGACTTTGCATGCAGGCAAAGACACACACCAGTAGTCTGACTGAGATAGGGTGTTGGTTGTGCTCTTAGTATCATTGAATTGAGTAAGTCTTTTCTACCATCTTCAGCAGTTCGGGAGAAATGGTGTAGTCTACATCAGCTCATTGGCTGGCTTGCAAGTCCCCTCCTGTGGCCTGTAGTGTTTAAAAAAAAAATTGAGATTCATCATGTGGTGAGTGAAAGGGGTTAAGGAAGGCTTCATCTGAGAGTGTCTTCAGTCTAATTGGCTAGATTCCGGGAATAACGGTTTCAGCCAGAGTTGTCTGTGTGCTGTTGGCCAAGACAGGAGAGTAATTTTCTCTGGAAGGAATCAAGATTGCTGCCAGTCCTGTGTCCAGAGGAGACTCCTGTCCCTCCTTGGCAAGCATGAAACCTGACTGATTGGGTTGGGGAGGAGTTTACTGCTTACCTGTTTGATTTAGCATGTGATTAAGCCAAGTATTCGCAGATTATACAAGTTAGAACTCATATGTCTAGAGTGTTTTTTCCCTGTTCACTTGTCTTGGGTGCATGTAAGTTGTATGTACAAAGCTTTCTCCAGCTTTCTCCAGGTTTGTTTATTTTGAGAAGTGGTAATAATACTATTGTTAGCCATTGATATTTATTTGCTGATGTATAGTTATTAGCTGTTCATGCACAGTTTTCATTCTTCCTTAACCATATCCTTTACTGACAAAATAGAAGTGGGAAGACTCTTTTTGTAGTACACCAGTCAGGTAGGGAGTCATCGTACCTGCTTGGAACACATGTCATAGTAACCATGGAAAAAATGGTGGCTGAAATGTGTGGTGGTCATTTTCTCCTAAGTCAGTATTTTCTGATTTACAAATAGTTGCTTTATTTTCCTGCTGTGAGAAAGAAGAATTCGGGGCAATTTTAGTACTGTTCAGTGGAAGATAATTTCCGTACTTAAAAACATTAGTATATCTTTTAAGGAGACTGGAATGTGAGTGGTATGTGCATGTTTTATAGGGCTGCTTCATGTTCAGTAGGATATTTCTGTGGATTTATGCCTCTCACTGCATACTACAGTAGCAGTGCTTGAGGGTGACTAGCCACATGATGCCAAACAAGTCCTTAAATTATGAGGCTACCTTGTGATAATCTGGTGAATTTGTATGATTGTAACATTAATGATCTTAGAATTCACAGTAGCTATCTTATTTTGCATCAGAAACAGTTTATATTGAGCTACCATGTTCATGGATGAGTCATATTTGCTCTCATTGTAGTCAGGTATGTACTTCATGACTGCACGTTTAGAATTGAATGGTCCATAACAATATCACTTCCATAATTTTGCTCAAACCACTGCTTACAGCAGGATTGGGGAACATGTAGTGTCCAGATATTGGACTGCAAATCTTATCATTCCTCACTATTTGCCATGCTGGCTAGGGCAGACAGTTAAGAGACTATATGTTTCCAACCCTGACTTACAGAGAATTTTTGTAGAATTCAAGAGGACTCTGTAGTTTTCTTGTTTAAATAAGAAATGTTTAAATATTTGAAGGGATCCCATGTAGAGGAGGGAGTGGGCTTGTTTTCTGCTGCTCCAGAGACCAGGACAAGGAGCAATGGATTCAAGCTACAGGAAAGGAGATCCCACCTGAACCTCAGGAAGAACTTCCTGGCACTCAGAGTTGTCGGGCAGTGGAATCTGCTGCCTCGGAGTGTAGTGGAGTCTCCTCCTTTGGAGGTTTTTAAGCAGAGGCTGGATGGTTGTCTGTCGGGAGTGCTTTGAGGGTGTTCCTGCGTGGCAGGAGGTTGGACTGGATGGCCCCTGTGGTCTCTTCCAGCTCTACATTTCTATGATTCTTTGCACTGTAATTTCTGTCTAAGTGATTTAAGTAGTATGAAGGTCATCAGTAGAGACTGATCATTATTCTTAGAGAACAAATTTTGTTGTATTTCAGATTCTGCAGATTCTTTTTCCAGGAATGGCTTAGTCCTTCATTTCAAATCTTTATCTGTTAATAGGGAATCCAGTATAAATTGCTGGGCTGAGAAGATCCTTGAAAGGAGGACAGTGAAGAACTTGCTTGCTCTACTGGTGACTTTTGGCCTTTAGGTCTGAGGACAAGCCTTCCTTGCACAATCTTGCATAGTCACTGCTTTACATTTCCAGACAGGAGGCAGAATTGGAACAGAAACACCAGTGGTAACTTTGCCGAAGGAGATACATTCTTATTCTTTTATACTGAATACACACAGGTTTGTGAAAGTGTCTCCAGTCTTCATTTTAGGGGAAAAACCGCGGTTGTAAAACAGAAGGCAACTGTAGCTGTGTCTCTGGCAGCATATAAGTGGTGGTGACCCGAGCTGATGCTTGTGAAGCTGTATATCTAGTACTGTATCAGATTGTTCTGGAATGCATTGTCGTTATTAGTTAACTGACAATGTTAATATTAAGTGATATGATATACATATTGACTTTTCCAGAAAGAAGCATGCTTTTCTTTTCAGAATAAAGAATTGGAATTGTTGCTGCTAGAAATATTTTGTTATTTGTACCCTTTCTTTGTAATCTCCCTTCTGCTGCTTCATTCTGGTTGTAAAATAGTTCTGTCTTTAGTGAATGATGTATGCCTGTCTGTGTTGGACATGTGATATCTACATAGTTTTTTGGTGACTTCTGCAGGACCCATCGTACTGCAGAATGGCATTTGCAGTTTTCTTTTGGTAGCCCTCTGATGACATAAGGTAGAATGTCTGTTGCTTGACTTCCACATACTGTCCTCCTGAACATTAAAGTTCTGTTTTTAAGGAGCATGCCATTTTGCAGTCTCTGAACAGAGGAATTGGAATGATTAGCTGGGGAAGCTGCTTCTTTGCTTTGAGATGAAATACAAATGGTTCCATAGCTGTATGTGCAAGTTACTGCAGAAGTCTCATGCTCTTAAGTATAGCAGAATGCAGTGGTCTTTCAAACTGTAAGTGACTTGAGAGTGAAGAGTGTGAGTCACAAAATGTTTCAACAGTAAATAATCACCAGCCTTCTTCTTGTTTGGTTGAAGACATTGTAAAAATTATTCATATGCCCATACAGAAGGAAGGAGTTCCAAGGGGCATCTAGTCCAAAACTCTGCCAGTTTGGTGCTCTTCCTCATACCCCCCAAAATTAGATCTACAACTTTCACTGTTGTTACTATATGTGACATTAATTTATACTTCTGCCCCATGCAAACATCCTCTTTAACTTTCTGAAAGTAATCCTCTAGAAGCTGGATTTAAAGGTAACAATTCTCTCTCATCATTCCCCAGCCACTGATATTGAGAACCATGGTGTCTCTTAATCTGGAAATAGTAAATGGCCATAATGTTAGTCTTATTCTTCACTCAGTTTGTCTAATCCTCCTCTGAAGTCTTCTGAGTTGGTTGCGATTACCATGCTTTGTGGTAACTAGTTCTACAATTCAGGTACACATTTTGTGAAGAAGAACTTCTCCCACCATACAGTTTTGTTGGCTGATGCTGGGCTCCAGTGTGGGACGGAAGCATGTCCCTGTTCATATCTGTGATGCAATTGCATATTTACTGTTTCCTGAGGCGGTGCTTCTAAAATGAGTGGGGGACGAGGGGTGAATTCAGTCTCCCATGGAACTCCAACCCAACCTTCTAGGGTTCCTTAGATGGCCATATCCCTTTCACTGTGATGCCATCATTTGGTAGCTTCCCAGCTTCTGTGAGTATTTGTTTCTGAAAGATTGAAATTCTTCTCACAAAGTTAATTACTGACCATAAAAGCATGAAGTTAAAATATGCTGGTATTTTTTGGTCCCACCCTTTTGTCATTTCCCATGATTTGGGATGCAGCCTTCAGTTGCTTCTGAAATTGAATTTGGTCCTCTAACTGAAAGAAGTTCCTCCTCTCTTTTCTAGAACTCCCTGTCTTTTGGACATCACCAAGAGAGTCTCTTAGTGGAAACGTGAAGGGAACATCTGGCATCTGTTCTTTGGGGGGGATGGGGGTGGCATTGCGATTAAATGTTTGGCCCTTTCTGAGGAACAGTGGGGTCTCTGTGTAGCTGTAACTATTTAAGTTTCCATCGTTCTGGCCCGCTTGAACAGAACTTAACCTTTTCCCTGGTGGTGAAGAAAACAGAACAAACACCTATTGGGTGTTCTTAAGCTGGATGTAACACACCTGACTTCAGTTGTGCACTAAAGGGGCAAGTCCCAGGCTCTAAACAGAAAATTGGCTTATGAAGCAGTCTCAATTTAATTCAGTCAGGGTCAGTCTGCTTCCCATTTCAGCTAATGGCACATGTGGTAGCTCTTGTAACCCACCTTCCTTTTAACAGCATTGGAGGCCTTCTCTGCTTTTGGTCTTTAGCTTTAGCAGTAGTAGTTGGAGCTTGACAGATTGGGCTGGTTTTGAATTTACACATCTATATATCTTCATCTTTCATAGAAATAGCCATGTTAGTCTGTTTTATATAAAAATGAGCCTTGTGGCACCTTAAAGACCAAATTATTTCAATATCCGAGTATTGTATTACAGTCCATCAAAGCTGATGCAGATGTATATTATTCCTTAAGATACCAGTCAGCTCTTCCTTTTTATATATGCATCTAGAGAATGAGTTTCTTGAGGGAGGCGATGTTTGATAATGTTGGTGTGTATCAGTTTCTAGGGACAAATGTGGCTGGGAAATGCTTGCTGTAGGAGAGCCTGTGGACTTCTAGAGTAAAAGGACAATGCTACTGATATTTAAAACCCTTTGAAAAGAATGTCTCCTCACTAAAGCTTCTTTGAAAGGGTTAACTCTGAAACTGCATCAGCTGCAAGGCTCTCTGAAACCCTTATATCATTGATGGCTTATGCCAGAAGATGGTGATGACAGTTTAGACCCACAGTTTCAAGATGTGAAGTAGACATCTTCAGAAATTGCACCTTGCTGTCTGAGGAACTGTGTATTTCTTGAAGTTGAGTGTTCCAGTATACTTACATACTTCTCTTTTGTGGTATTCCATTATATCTGCACCAGTGCTCTGACATTTCTTGGACAAAGTTCCAGTAGGCTGGGGTGAAAAATTCTTTGCTTCCAGATATTACTGAATTCAAATTTCAGTTAGCCCTGGCCAGTTAGTTAGCCAGTGATCATGGATGATGAGAGTTACATTTTCAAACATATGAAGGGCCACAATTTCTCTACCTTTGCCAGTATGTTCCACAACTTTGTTTTATTAAGAGGCTGACAATTTCCAAGTGCAGTAGACTTGTTGATGTACCTTAAGCCAATAGTTCTTAACTTGGGATCTGCAGAAGCCCTGCTGCTGGACACCAACAGTAATGGCAGCAACAGGGATGAAGCAGCAGAGATGTGTGGAGGTTTGCAAATAAGGGAGCAGCTTCGGCACTTGTGCACACACCCTGAGGCCAGGGACACAGTAGCAGGCATACAAATGAGGGAACAGTTTGAGTGTGTGCACAAACACCCTGCTGCCACACACACACCATGTGTGTGCAAATGATCGAGCAGTTTCGACACCGGCGTGCACATACACCCTGCTGCGTTCCTGACAAAAGGGAAACAGTGGCAGACATGCACATACCCAGACTATCACTCTGGAGACCAAACTATGACTCTGAGTTGGCATCCACACTCAGCTGTTGAAGCCCACTGGGTGACCTCAGGCAAGTCACATTCTCTCAGCCTCAGAAGAGCAAAGGCAACAAATCTTGCCCAGAAAACCCCCATGATAAGTTTGCCCTAGGCTTGCCGTAAGTCAGTTTTCAAAGGGGAGAGACATGATGGCTAGAAAGAACCTCCCTCTGTCAGCAGCGCTTTGTTATGTGCTTTCAAGTCACTTCTGGCACATGGCAGACCTTAGGTGAGCCTGTTGTAGGTTTTTTGTCAAGATTTTTTTAGAGGGAGTTTTCTTTTGCCTTCCTCTGAGGCTGAGAAAATATGACTTGCCCAGGGTTACCCAGTATCTGAGCAAGGATTTGAATTCTAGTTTCTAGAAGCCTTAAATAAATACTTGACTATTTAAATAAATATTTGACTATTTAAATCTAAATTTAAATATTTAAATTTTGATTTAAGTCTTGGGGGGGCAAGCAACAAATTATATTCACAGGGAGGCCCTGGTAAATAAAAGGTTAAGAACCACTGGTTTAAGCACTTTTTGCTGCAGTTATGCCGTAGGTCTCTGCTGAATACTTTTGAGATGGCTGCATCTCACAAGAACTACAACAGCTGATATCTCAAGTAGCTCTTCTGGTATAAAGCAGAACATGTTTTTATCCACAAGGAGCATTACAATTCCTTTGTGGCTTACTATATTGACTCATTAGTTAAGAAGACTTTTTCTGAAGCAGCAAATATCAGTGTTAACATTTAAAATAAAGATCTCTGCTCAAAACTTTGAAACAGGTTGAGCTACCTATATAATCTACATAATGTAGGTTAGAACCTGCATGATGCCGGTCATATGCCTTCAAACATGGGCTGAAGGATTATTGTTCCTGTATCTTTAAGCATTTTTCTTACGTATATTGTTAATGCTGCCATGGCAAGTAAGCATTAAATAATGAATATCTGTGAGAAGGCAATAACTGTGGGCCTTTAACTGTTAAAAACAGGGCATCAGAAATGAAAAGAAATCAAACCAAGTAAGAATTCTTGAATATGCTTCCTTGAGGATTGTGTCTGTTCAGAGTGTGGCAGCCTATCATATTTGTGGCTGTGGTTGGCAGGAGTCAGAATTATTATTCATTCTGTTACAGGTAGCTATTGCTCAGCAATTTGATGATAACTTGGCTGTTTGTTTCAAATTGTGGAAGACTGATTCATAATACTTAGGACAATGGGGATTCCAGTAGCTGTAGGTTCTGTGCATATTACTGGACTCTCATGTTCAGGGTGAAAAGTTCCTGGCTCTGTAGACCATGAACGACCAATGATTGCATGATAAAAAAACATTTTTGTATGTCTCATCTGGCCTTCAGAGCTCCACCAGATAGTGGTATTCTTTTGCAACACAGCCTCCACCATTCTGTTCAGAATGGGCAAAATTGCTCAAAAGATATATGAAGTGTTTTGACTTTTTAAAATGAATGTGTGACTTGATAGCACCCAGAAAATTCCTGTGCAATGATGCAAACTTGTGTTGATTAGGTACCAAATACAGAAAAATTTCAGATAGTGCTGCTGTTTCTTGGAGCGGGATCAATAAGAGAGACCAGGGTAACATCCTTAAAACCTGAAGCATTGCAAAACTTTCCTGCTACTTTGGCACAATAGTTGGTGCTGATATTATTCCAGCTATACGTCTAAATCGTTAATACCCTGGGAACTCTCATGATGCTATGTACAATTTTCAGAGTACGGGGTTGTTCTTGTTCGGCTCTGCTGCTTGTGCTTGCTAAGCTGTTCCTGTGTTACTAGGATTAGCTACTCCTATTCTGCTACTCCTGTAGTAAAGATCCATTGCTCACACAGTTACTTTTGAAAACGTTAAATATAGCAAACAAATAACTTAAGTAGCATTACGTCCTTGTGAGCTTAATTAAGACTATTTTTAGGGTGGAAGTATGTTTTCAAGAAACCTGTCTGGACTACTGCTTCTGACGTAGGACATGTAAGAAATCCTTCCATTTCATTTTGCTTTAAGATTGTATAAGCTTTTAGGAGCTGCCTTGTATAGAGGTGAACATTGAGGCCATGTCACTGCACTTGAGGGCAGCATCCACTATCTGACCTATATTGGAAAAGCCACAGAGCTACAGGAAAGATGTTTGCTTTTCCTGGAAAGGCATAAAGGCAATGTGGTCTGATCTTCTATAGGTGAGGATCATGTTGAACAAGATGGAAGATGGCTTAGCAAGTTGGAACACTCTCGAGCTGGACAGAAAACTTACTGGCAAATGTGAAGGAGCATTCAGTGATGGGGCTTTGGGATTTTTTCAGTAGTACTAGGACTACTCAGTATAGAATGTGTCATTAGAGTAGTTTGCTTTCTCATCTATGACTGGTTGAAGAACAGTGGTGCCTCTGCTGAAGTATTGGATGACCAGAGATTACTTCCATGAGGGCTGTGCACGGCACATAACAAGACATTTTGTAATACAGGACCCTTTGACACAAAGGAATCTCTTAATATAGAAATATACCTTGTGTATAGTGGCCCATTTAGGCATCCTTGTGAAAAAAGGACAGTGAATATAGAGTAGGATGGGATGAGAATTGTTTGGTCCTCCAAATGTTGAAATCTAACTCCCACCCCTTGTTCATTCAGCCATACTGGCAAAGGCAGCTGAAGGTTGGTGTTCTATACCTTCTGGAACTCCATGCTAGAAGGATAAACATAACTTAGACTTGAGGTGGAAATGTAATTGGCATATTGTTCTTTTTATTGTCTGGTTGCAAAGTATGGCAGCAAAGTTTCCCCAGTTTCCTGTAATGGTATAATATTTTCTTGTGCAGTAGCATGTAAGATATATAAAATAAAAGCAAGATTCTGGATAAATGGAAAGCTATAATGTCACTCAGTACAGATCCTTTTGAAAAGAACTCTATATAGGAACAAGAGTTAATACTAACAATTGCTATAGGCTACTTCTCACTGTGTGGTAACTATCTTGTTCATAGCCGTATGTCCAGTGTGAAGAGGAACTGGGCAGAAAGAAGGTTGTGATTAGGGATGGGATGCATCCAGAATTTTCCAAATCCGAATCCTTGGAAGGTTCTGAGAATCCACAAATCTCACGAATCTCGAATCTTTCGAATCCTTTTTTTAAAAAGGGAAGGGAAAAGCAAGGGAAGGAAAGCACTTCTACTGAAAGGTGTTTTTGATGCAGAATTTGACATCTTTGTTTAATGAAAAACAAATTGAAAAATAGTTTTCAGTCCAGGAAAATATACCCATACTTCTTATTAAGAAGATGCAAATGCAGTTGACATGTTCATCTACTACATGAAGTACATATGTCTCAAATCAAAAGTATAGAGATTATTACCTTGTAGAGGGAGGCAACCAAAGGGTCAGGCAGCAGGAGCGAGCACAGGCAGGCTCCGGCGTGCACATGCGACTTTAGATTTTCACACCAATTTTTAAAAACATGGGCGAGCTCAGGCCCTGGGGTACGCAAGGACTTGTAACCTCTTGTGGGCCCGACCCGTGGTGATCCGCTCACTCAGTGTTCGCATCGACAGAGGCCCTGGGACGTGCAGCAAGCCAGCCATCACCGTGGGCGCCGGATTCGAAAGATTCCATTTGCCTATTTTGGCACCCAGATTCAGATCCCCGAATCTCGAATCCTTGTCAAGGATTCGAGGATTCATGGTTTTGGTTGGCCCATCCCTAGTTGTGATAAGTAAACTGTCAAAGGTGCTTTAGCCAGTCTATCATGGTGCTGTTTGTTGCATTTGGAGAGTAAGGAAACACAGTGTGTGTGGCTTCAACAGCCATGTTGTCTGTGTAGGGCAGAGTTTTAAGTGAATTATGGGCGGGGGAATTGTGTGTAATCTCTCTTCTACAGCACTGTTTGAAGGTTAAGATAAGTTAATAGCATAGTAATGCTGATCTGGTAGAATTAACTGAAAGCATATAAACCTCTATTTAGTGTGAAGCAGTTCTTTGCAAAAAAAAAAAAGAGGTAGTTATTAATGACACTTCCCTATCAAAAGTTTGTTGTCTTAAAGCAAATTGGGAAGTCTGTAATTCCCAATACGATGTTAAGTACTGATGTCAGGAATTGTGCTTGCTGGAAGTGGGGCCCCTTATCCTTTTATAAGGATATTCTGGGTTCTCTGACACACTGTCACTTATGCTGTAGATGATGAAAGCTTGGAAAAGTTACTTTTTAGACTACAACTGCCTGTCCTAAATCCAGTTGCTAGTCCAAACTAGAGGAGATCCACTGTATCAGTGGAATTTACATATGTGTTCGCTTACTGGGTTTCCATTGATTCAGTGGGCTGATACCAGTTGGGACTTGGAGTTGGATGTGTGTATAGTGGCCGGAGCATTGGATTATGACTCTGGAAACCATGGTTCAAATTCCTGCCGAGCAGTGGAAATCTACTGAGTGACTTTGAGCAAGCTGCATGCTCAGCCTCAGAGGAAGGCCAAAGCCAACCCTCCTCTGAATAAATCTTGCCAAGAAAACCCTGAGATTGGTTTGCCTTAGGGTTGCCGTAACTTGAAGGCACACAACAATAACAAAATCCTCCTGTCAGCATAACCAGTTGGCTGTGTTGGCTAGAGAATTCAGAGTTTTTTTCAGAAAACATTTTGAAACATTTGAGTTTGATAAACAAAATGCAATAGTAACATCTTCTCTTATTTTCTTGATGCAAATAAGACAAGAAGCAGCCATGAGGATTTAGGGGCAAGACCAGACAGAAAGCCGAACTGATCCTTGTAAATCCTTTTTATAAGGAGGATTTCTAAATGAAATGTCACAACCTAAGAGGTTTCACTTTATGTGGCTGGTTTATTAATCTACATGTTATTGCAAGTTAAGTTTTGTATACTACTGAAAACATATAGTGTAGAGGAATTATTCCAGCATTTGGATACACATACCTATGGAAGACTGCATTGTTCTGATTATTTCAGTCTTAAGGACACATTTCCTCTTCCTTGCTCTTTAGAAACAGTTTGTATCTAACGGAAGCCATCTTTGTGTCCTTGATAAGGAATCTTTTGTAGAATGTTCAGAGAGCTTGCCATTGATGTGTATGTGCATGCATGACAAGAACTGATTTTCCTGATTTCCATTTGCATGAAAATTCTTCGGAAGAATTGCTAAGACCTTAAGTTTGGGGGATGATCCCGGGAACAAAATGTAACCCTTGATATGACAAGAACGTGGAAGGATGACTGCTTTTTTTTCTTTCACATTTGTTGGCCGTTCTTTTTCCTACCTCACAAGAGATGTTTTCAGCTAGTGATATTGAAAATTAGTCCCTACCTGGAATCATACAGTTGGCCCATGGTAGTCACTTTTCCTTATAAAACCTTAGATGTTGTTTACCTCAAAACTCAACTCCAAGTACTTAATTTGTGTAGGATCTGCTGATGAGAGATGTCAGCCACATTGGGCTCAGCAAGTCTTTCAGAAGGCTAGAGTATACTTGCTGGGATTTTGTGGCTTGATATTTGGAAAATGCTAAACAGAATGTATACGTTTCTAGTATTTCTTTTAAACCAGGAATGTACTTAAGTATATATGCATCCTATCAGCTCTCTACATCCTACCACTTTAGCAGAAAATGGCTCCATAATTGAAAGCTTTGTAGCAGAATTGCTTCTTATTCCATAATTCAGCACTGTACAGAGTTTGCATAGCCTATCTGAGATGGGGATATTTTGGTTTAAATATGCATATTGAACACTCTATCAATGCTATAGGCTCTCTTCTCCTTTACTTAAATAGGCTTCATTGTTACCACACATTTTGATTCCAGGGAGAACTCCTAGGACAAAGCTTCCTTTTTCTTGTTCTAGAGAATAACTAAGAACAGTTACATGGAAATATGAATCATCTTTGTGTGGGACAAATCTTGGCAAGCAGATTTCATGAGTAATTCTGCTTTGTAATACACTATAGCTGCATCTAATGTAACAAGTCCTTGGATGTGAACTTTGCAAGGTTTTTCTATGCATTGAGTTACCTTCATTTATTTTTGCTTAATCAGTGAGCTTCACAGTGCTGTATCTCTGTGGCTTTCTCTTCGAAGAACATCCATTTGTTTATGTAGCCTAATCACTACAATGACTCCACACATGTCAGGTCTCAGAAACCAACAATAGTTTCTACTGCTCTAATATGTCTGCTCATGCGGCAACCTGTCCTTCCCACAGAAGAATTAAGGGAAGGCTAATTACCATGCGTTACCCAAAAATGTTTCCTTCCTGCAGGTATTTTTTCTTGAAAATTAAAGATTGCCACATACTTTCCTTGCTGTGTCCCAGCAAAATGAAATTTGTTTTCATAATCAGTGTTAGCTTTCCTCTTTTTTGTCAAGATCAGAGATTTTTTTCTAACCATTTTGTTGCTGAATTTTTTTTTAAATGGATGTTGATCCTGTGCACCACCTGTAAATACTCCATTAAAAGCATACTACTTTCTCCCTCAACTATGCGTGGTTTTTCTGTTCTCTGGCCTTGATCCAAATGCAAATTTCAGCTAGAACAGACCAGTTGAATCAGTGAGCTTTAGACAGATGTTGACTTTACCACTCAGCATTGATTCACGGAGTCTCTCTGGACCAGCAATTGAATTTAAGGCCATTTCCGCACTACGCTGTTATAGTGCTATTTTCTATGGAATGCTGGGATTTGTAGATTAGGGAGGGGCATTTAGAATTCTCAGCTAGAGAGCTCTTTGGCCTCAGGAAACTACAAACCCCAGAATTCCACAGGATATTGAAAGTGGAATAATAGCACTATAACAGTGTAATGCAGACATAGCCTAAGCTTCTGGCTAGAGACAGCTATCAGTAAAAGTCCATCAGAGAAAGCAGGAGTGTATCCAGGCAGATGGAGCAATTCTTGTGAAAAGGCATTGTGCATACAAATATCTTCTATGCTTCCAAGACATTAAGCAAAAAAGAGCTATCTACCTTGGGTTTTTCTAAAAAAAAAAATCAGTCAGGCACACAGACACACATGTTATCTGCTTTTTAAGAACTATTTTAATTCATGTGTGTACTGCTAAGAGAAATTCGAAGTACAAGCAGTTCTTGCCCTTGTAGAGCTTGTTGAGACCTCAGAGCTGGGTGTCATACTATGTTATCTGAAGCACTGCAGGGAGCGATCTGTTACAACTAATACGTTGTATACCTGTCTGGTTGCATTGCATATTGTCCAGACAGAGAGATTATGGAGTCATAGGTTCTAGGGGAGAAAATATAACTTGTTTCTATATCAGAAACTTTATTCTGAACTTTCCTGCTGAGCACTAGGACTTCATCTGTCAGTGGCAAACATCCAGAAGGTAGTTCTAGACATAGAGATGACCTTACATAGTAGAAGAGATTGAAATACACAGGAGGTTATTGTGTGGAGCAGTAGTTTGTGCTGCTTGTGAATTGTCTTCTAAGGGTTTGGTTGACATAGGCCACGTAGTTAGAGACGGATAACTACTGAATTGGTCATTTGTGCAAATAAGGGAGCTTGTTGAGTAGACAACAAAAATATGCTTACTCAGAAGTTAGTATTGACCACAGATCATAATAGATGGTCGTACTGAACCATCTCATTAAATATTGCAGCACCACAAGCCTCAATAAGGGGGGAAAATAAGCAGCTTTCAAACCAGTATTGTAGGCTGTGAATGAATACAACTATATTCTTGATAAGCTTAAATATAGGTTGTTAAATCAACTGATCTCTTGAAACAGTTGTTCTCCTGAGCTTGTGTTCTGAACCGTAAGTCTGACAATTCTTTCTCTTGTATCTGTAGATCTGATCTAAGCACCATGAAAAAAGAAATATAAGATATCATCATGATTGGAGGCCTGTTCATTTATAATCATAAGGGAGAGGTTTTAATCTCTCGAGTCTACAGAGATGACATTGGGTAAGTATTTGACCACAGCTTCATCCTGCACTCAAATCCAGTTTCTTGAAATTTGTGAGCTGCTGCTGCTTTAATTGTTCGTGCATGTAAAGTCTGTTCGCTAGCCATTGCATCTAGGCTGTACTCATCCTGCTACATTTCCTGATATGTATTGTCTTGTGTCATTCCCAGGCAGTGGCCATGAAGGCAGCATTAGTGGAAACAGCTTTTCTTACATGGTGCCTAGATTCTAGTATGCCAGGAAAACTTCTTCAAAAAGCTTATTATACTGCTCTGAAGCTAATTAGTGAAACCTTGAGTCCAAATGGTAGTAATTTCCTCCTCTCTGGATTTCTTAGTTTCAGAACTTTTTCTCATTTTGAGGCATAGCAGCAGTTTTTTAATTATTTTTAAGCAGCATAACATTCATGTCTGGTTAGGAGAAGATAGCAGATAGAAGACAAACTAATTCTACAAATACAGATGTAACTAAAGATTTCAATGTAAAATGGGTATCATCTTTTGTCTGCAAGGAAGGTGCTGTAGCCATGTATTACTTGTTTGGGCTGTAAAGTTCTAGGAAGGAAAAATGAAGAAATTAAGAGTAGCTTTATTACTTGGAAAAAGGAGACCCCTGCAGTTGTGATACTACTCCAGAAGCCAGGATGTTCTAGAAATCCGCAGCATAGTTGTATTTCTGTAAGCACCAGACTTCCTTTTAATGTGTTGTCTGGTGTTTCTTTTTTCTTTTCAGATTTCTGAGCTCTTATCAGCTGAGACAGAAAATAGTCTAATTCTTAACAACTCTCTAGAAAAATCAGTGGTTTCTGGATATCGGCTCAGAAGCCTGTGTTGAAACTAGTGATGCCTTATGTCCTTCCCTTCAGCTTGAGATGATTAATTGATGCCTTTGGTCTTAGAATCTTAGGGGCAGGCCCACAAGGAGTCATCTTGCAAGCTAGAAGTAGGCAATTACAGCAGATACTGGGTACAGTTTTTGCTCCACAACTTTTCAGAAGCTGCACAGGATGCTAAAAGTTAGAAAGGGCCAGAAGTCCACTTCTGATTTTGATAGAAGTTATTTTTTGATGTTAAACTGTGCAGGAGAGCCCTGAAAACTACTTAAAAAGTGAATGGCCACTCCCAGAAATTTCAGATGAGGCAGCCGATCCTCTGTTTTTTTTTTTATTTGCCAGAAGAAGGGAGATCAGGGGGCATTGGAGCGTTCAAGAGCTGGGAAAACAGCCATGCAGTCCCGTGGCTCTGCTTTGCTCACCCTTTTTATAATAATCATTGCCTGAGAGTGAAGGCCTACTCACTGTTTTGCAGCCAAGCCTCTTGTGCCTGCCCTGTTTCTGTGCTGCTGTCCTGGTTGTGTACTGTGTTTTACTACCAACCATGGGGATAAAGCCACATGCGGCCTTTCTGTTCCAGTTAAGTGTTAAGCAAGGGAGTGCTGAGATAATTAGGTGTATGACTAAAGGAGTGAGTATCCACATGATATTTTGGAATCACTATTTAACCAGAAGACTGGAGAAATGCTCGAAATGCAAGGATTAACCCTAAATCATCAATTATAGATAGCTGCCTGTCTGTTTTTTCAAGGAACAGCTGGCCCTGTCCATCTTTTTTTCCCCTTTGCGTAGTCTTTTGACAAATTGAATCTCTAGCAACTTAGAACTTATTAGTTGCATAGAAAATTCTTTTTGCATGTTCTCTTAACACCAGTCTACTGTTCATTTAGCTCAGCTTCCT
Organism: Cyclura pinguis; assembly: GCA_030412105.1. NCBI lineage: Eukaryota > Metazoa > Chordata > Lepidosauria > Squamata > Iguanidae > Cyclura > Cyclura pinguis. The sequence continues at coordinate 8,671,838 of CM059601.1, forward strand.
TTAACCCTATTGCGAATGTGGACTCATTAAAAGTTTTGTCATAGTCCATGCCTGATTCCTGCTGCAGTGTTATGTCTCTGTTCTTTTCTGTAGTATATTAGGGAAGAGCAGCCTTGAATCCTTAGTTGGCTGGTCACTCCCTTAAAAGTTATTGCTGTGAAATACTATTACAACGCAAACTGTAGCTTTGGAGCACATCATTTTGAGGTTGTCCTAAATATTATTATTCTTCCTACTACAATAGGAAAACTAATAACTTTTTAGGTTACCTTTATTCTGCTTTCCTTATATGTATGCAAGAGCTTGTTTGGTCTTCAGTCATTTCCTAATGTGTCTTCATACAGATCCTTTTCCAGGAAGTCTTGCTAGATAATGTAAAGTCTATAGGCATGTCAGTTTTCTCCTACGCTATAGGCATGACAGTCTTCCTTCATGAGTTATTACTTCACTCCATGAAGAAGGCACACTGGAGCATGGGGTACTGTTGTGCTCCATGTCTATAGATAGCCTATCCCTGGTGTGAAAGGTGTTGTCTAGCTGCTGCTTAAAGTCCAGTTGCAAAATTTGGAGTTGCAGAACTTGCAGGCAAGCTATACTAGTAACTTGAAAGACTTTTTTTTTTACTGATAATTTGAAATACTGCTGCACTTTAACAAATGAAGGAGCAGAAGGAAGCATTCTACACAGATATGGAAAGGGCAACTCATCGTGTTACAGCTGTATAATAGTTCTGTGTCATAATAAAATGGAAGTGTCTTCTTGAGACTAAACTTTTGATTTGGCCTTAGGTGTCTTATTCTGGGCTATTGTGTAGTCAGCTTATGAAGCACAGCCAGCTACAGTACTATGCCTTTTATTGGCAGAGTGCAGTGTGACTTGTGTGAAAACTCCTTGATTTTGACTTATAGCTTTGGAAACTTCATTTTCAATCCTAAGAACTTGGCAACGAAAAGCTAAGTATGGCTTCAGACTAGGAGTTAATATTAATTTGGTCCTTGTACATTTTGAGTAAGTTACTGATGCCTAAATAATTAGCTCAGGTTTATTGATGGCCATTTCCCCATCACCTGTTGAGAGTTAATATCCAGGAAATCAGGAGGAGAATCCATAACACATTTTCTTGGGTGTAAAGGTGTGTTTGGGCTTTATCAGTTGGTAAACTTTGTGAAACTTTTAAGGCTGGATCCAATTATGATGAAGTCAATATTCAGTTTTATCTTGCTTGCCAAGGAGATGAAGTTGTGTCAGAGCTCATCTTGTCTGACTGACTTTATCCTTAGTTGCTCTTTGTGTGATGCAGTATGTACAAAAGAGAAGATCATGTGGCACTTCCTGTTTGGTGCCTAGATGTGCACCACCCTTACCAAATGGGTTGTGGGTAGCTCACAGCCTAATTCTGGAAGACAAAGAGTTCTTGTCTTCCTGCCAGTAGCATGCCTACCTGCCTGCATGAGCTTGGAGCTTCTGTACAACTTGTTCATCTATTCTGTGCTGCCATCTTTCACTACATGACCCATCAGTGCTCTATGCAGAGGTGCCTTTTGGAAGGCGAATAGAAAAAATAGACTTAAGTCTGAGTTATCATGATGTCTTTATTTTTAAAGCGATTAGCTGCAGAGGAGTTGAAAACTCATAGCCCTCATGGCCAGCTTAAAATGCTTTCAGAGAGCAGCATGCGTCTGCCTGAAATATTGGGGGGAGGCTTAGAATGATATAGTTCAATTAACTGCATGATGTCAAACAGTATGTGGGGGCTCAGGATTTCTTCAGGTAGGCATATATTGAACTAGCTGGCAAAATTCAGAGACAGTCCTGACTACTGATTTCTGAGACTTGAGACCATTATCCTGTGTAGTTATGTATGTACTGCATGAGCCAGCATGTTCTAGTGATTTGACTGTTGGACTGGGATTCTGAAAGACCCAGGTTCAAATCTGTGCACAGCCACAGAAGCCCATTGGATGACCTTGGGCAGGTCACACTCTCAGCCTTAAATGATGGCAATGGCAACCCTCTGAATAAGTCTTGACAACAAAACCCGATGAGAGGATCTCCACAAGTTGGAGCTGACTTGAAGGCACAGAACAGCAGCAGCAACACTGCGTTGTACATCTGTATTAGAAGCAATGGTAACCTTTCAAAACCATCTATAGAAAAGTGGATTAGAATGTATACCAATCTTAAGGTGATCTTATGTATTGCTACAGAGCTAATGCAGCCCACTCAAAACGTCTCATGGTGGACATGCCCTAATTGCCATTCTGGGCTGCACTCATTAGATCATAAGTATTAGGTGTAGGCAGTGATGACTAAATCTTGCCTTTAGGCATTGCATTTCTCAAAACAGCTGCTGTTGTAAAGAGAAAACGAAGTTGTCAGTTAAGCCTTGGGTTAAAGGATAGTGAGAATAGATATGCATACTTTCCTGACGTTTGTCAGTGTAGTACTGCTGGTGAATTTCTTCCAAGTAGTTACAAGTTTCGGTTGGTGTTTATAAGCAGCTAGGTCACAACATGCTCTCAATATTAATCACAGGGCAGTATTTTCTAGTGAACCTGTTACTGTCTGCCTAAAATCACTTTAGTTCATAGAATTCTCATTCCAGGTACCACTGATGCAGCACTGAGCCCAAGTGACACCATAGGTGCATTCTACTCATATATAAGCTGGCCAACATAGTGGGTTGAATTGCCTTTACAGATAGGTGTAGGGTAACGAGAGCCAGCATGATGTAGTGTTTTGATAGACTACAACCCTAGAAACCAGGGTTTAATTTCCCACTTGGCCATGAAAATCCACTCTCTGACCGTGGGCATATCACACACACTTAGCTCCCAGAAAACCCGTGATAGTTTTGCCTCGAGGTCGCCATAAGTTGGAAGCAACTTGAAACATGGGGTACCAAACAAAAAAAAATCCCCAAACCGTGCTGGTTTAAAGGACTGTGAGGGACCCCTTGCTTCTTACAGTGTCTTCTTAAGCTATACAGAAGGAAAAAAAACTTCTGTTGTTGCATAATTACAGCTTCTGTTGTTCTGAGTCCTCAAGTTGTTCTTGATTTATTTTTTTTAAATTATTTTTATTAGACAAAACAAAAAGAAAAAGATAGGGCGTACAAAAGAAGCACAAGATTTCCACATGATACGTGACACACATTCACTTAGTATACATAAAACTTACAATAATATTACACTAACAATACCGTGATTTAACAATAATACTACCAAAACAGTAGCGCTAACATAACAATACACTACCATAAAACAGTTGCAAAATAACCAAACTAACATTCCCTAAGCACACGTGGTTCCGTGTAATCAGACAGATTTACCTTTGCAGGCCAACATGAGCCTAGGAGTTCACACAACAACATTCTGACAATAACAACAAGATTCTGGAGGATAATATGCTTTAAATGCAAAAATATTGCATGTTAAAATTGATCTAAAACCAGAATTCTTTTTGTTGGGCATTTTCCATTTGGACAAGGAAGTGGAAGAGAAATTAGGAAGATTGATCTGGCACATGGTAACGACAGCTAGAATAACTCTTGCTAGATATTGGAAAAAATGAGTCCATACCATCCGAGACAGAATGGTTGGAGAAGTTAGGAAAAGTTGCTAAAATGGACAAGTTCACTTGTCTGATAGAAAATAAACGATACAGTAAATTTTCTGGATTTGGCAACCATTATTAGAATATCTACATATAAAAACAGGGACCGATTATGATCCAAGAGGGAAATATAACTGAGAATTTGGCCTGCAAGAGTCTGTAAGTGGGAAGTATAGAAACTGGGAGTTGGCAAGGGTAGCTACATTTAACCAGCGATGATAATGGGTTTCTCTCAATTATGGGACTAGGAAAAATTTTGTATATGTTTCACTAATTGTATATATAACAGTTGTAAATTGAATATTATTTAGGGATCTGTGCGTGATTGTATTGCCAAAGTTGTATACATAGCGTCATACAAGGCAGTAGTCATTAAGACTACACGCGGTACTCTTAAATGTGCAACGTTAGCTCAAATTCAGAGAAAGTTTCCTTTTTTTTTCCTTGTCATTTATTCAAGTTAATTGGGAACTTAAAGGTATATTTTTTGTCTCATTTTTCTGTTTGGAGGATGGCTTGACAAGAAATTAAACTATACTCTGTTCTGTCAGCAGAGGGGGAGGTCCTTTTAAAGTAAATTGTCTGTTTGTTGTTAAGTTGTTCTTGATTTATAGTGATCCTGTCATGGGGTTTTATTGGCAAGATTTGTTCAGAGGAGGTTTGCCGTGGCCTTCCTCAGAAGCTGAGAGAGTGCAACTTGCCCAAGATCACCCAATAGATTTCCATGGTTGAGTGGGGATTCAGATCTTGGTCTCCAGAGTTACAGTCCAATGCTGAAACCACTATACCATGGTAATTGTAGGCCTGAAATCCATGTTTTCATTTCTTTTAATTGAATAAAAACAAAACATAAGCAAAACAAAAAAGAACACATAAGAAAAAAGACAGCATATATAAAAAAGACAAAATAACCATTAACAAAACAAAATATAATAACAAAATAAAAACATAATAATAAACTATAAAAATAAGCTAAATAACAATAAACCACGAATATCAATCTGAACTAACAAACAGCAGACTATATCTTTTCAGGCATAAGCTCAGTACCAAAATCATTTAACTTTTGAATGCTGATGTTATATACCTCTGTGACTAACAAAGGCAGATAAAATTCCTGCACAAGGGAGATTTCTGTAGTCACACTTGCTTTTCCAAGAATAGTTTTAAATATATTTAAACATATAATTATATATTTAAATATATTCATAGAGCATGTCAGATATTGCTTAACTTGTCTTAGGCTTATTAAAGGGCACATTATAGAACTGTCTGTTATGTTTTAGGCCACTGTGAAGGTCGGTTACATTCATCAGTCGTTTGCTTACATATGAAATGTGTGGCCCAGTACATACTTGAAGGCAACATAAACAATATGAAATTATAGGGTTGCTGTAAATCGATTGGGGACTTGGAGATACACACACACACACGCACACACAAACAGAATAGTTGCAGCCATTTTGAGAACATTTCCCTTTTGATAGCTTTCAGGCACTTTGTACAAAAGATAATACACAATGACATGTTTGTACTGTCTCCAGTCATGTTACCACTTATCTCCTTTTAGGCCCAACCTGGGAAAAATGTGTTATTTAACATAACTGAATACATTGACTAGTCCAGCCAGCCTCCTAGGTATATCAAATCAAGGCCACTGCTATATTTTTTTTTAACATGTAATGCTTAGATCGTTTTAAAGAATGAATGATGCTATGCACAACTGCATCCTGTCTCTGTATCTAATTGGCTTGAGTAACTACAGAAATAATGAATGATCTGTTGACGTGGTTTACTCTTGTATTTGTAAGGATGCTGCAGTAAACATCAAAGGAAGTGTGAATTTATAGCTCAGGCTGCCACTTGGAGTTTTTAAAACAGTATTATTCCCTATTACAATAACATGATGCAGCCAGAATGACTTTTTTGAAAACGGAAATGCTATTTACTCTGTGTCGAACCTTCAGTTGATGTAGCAACCACTCATCAGCCCTCATGAGGCAAGGGCAGGATGGAATGTGTTTTGGCAGAGAGTAAGTACATTTGGGAAGTGACCTCATCTGACTGAACTTGCAAAATCCAGTTAAATGTTTGCCCACTTGTGTGTTCAGACTAGGAGAAAAATTACAGACAAATGAAGAGGTAGCTGTATTTGACCTTAAGACAGATTCCAAAGTCTATATTGTGCTGAAAGGTTTAGATGACTATCCAGAAGGCAGAAATCTCCGCAGGCTTTCAAAATGAAATTTTTTAATTAGACAAATATACTTCTTAAAAAGCTTGCTGGGAGCATGGATGGTAAGAGATAATGCATTGTCTAGTTCAGCAAGCCTCCTTGGTATAGTAAATTAAGGTCACTACTTACAGCTGTCCAGGGCTGTTATACTTAGGTCATTTTTAAATAAGAATTAAACATAAAGTCCTGTAGACTTTAAGTTGTCTTCAGATGGTATGAAAGGAAGGATCTGCTGACTGTTAAATTAGACACACCAAACCACATCCCGAATGATTCTGGTACCTCCAAAAACAAGACAGTAATTTTTTTTCTCCATTTGAGACTACTAAAGACAGCAATGAAACATCGGTCTTATTTCTATCTGGTGTGAAATTCGCAGGACTCCTTTGTAGGAAGAGAGCAGTGAGCGCTTCTTGTTGTCTCTGTTGTGAGAGCTGGCGATGCATGTAGACGCTGGGTCAGTCGAAGCAAGTTGGTAGAAGCCAATTTGAATAGCTTCCCCTTTGATTGGCATGAGTAATCCCATTTAAGACGGTGTACAAACTTCTTTCTACACTGTAATGTTCCACTGCTGAACTGCTAAGTTTGGTATTTTTGAGACATAAAAAATGGAGGCCTAGCCAAGCAAAAATCTGCACTGTCCAGAATCAGAGAAGTTACTTTTATTGGCAATTCCATGCAACAAGGGATTATTTTTTTTCAGAGCTGTTAAATACATGTGTCTAATTCCTGTAAGAATAACGGATATATTAGTTCCTGGAAACGCAGTGTGGAAACTGAGAATGCAAAATAAATACCACTTTTGTTTCTGGATATCTTTAAGTGTTGGTGGTGTTCAAGTTTCTTCTTCTGGACCTAGAAATAATTAAAGCAAAACCAGTCTTAAGTAAGCTTTCTGTCTCTTATGTTTGGCTAAGTGCTAATCCAAACCACGGTTCCTGTGGCACCCTTGGTAAGGGGTGACTTGCGGTTGCTCCGTGACCACACAGCCTGGCTGCTCCATCAATACTGTTAAACCTTGTGCCTTTGCCTCTTCTCTAGAAGCTTCTTTGCTGCCACTGCCTAGGTACTTAAGTGCCACTTGGAACCTTTTTAGTGGGCGGGGGTTGCTGTCTGTTGTCTTTCTTTTTTAGTTTGGATTCATTGTGCTTTGTGTGTATGTGTGTTTTCTAACCTTTCTCTTGTTGCTGTCACTCCTCCTTTTCTTCGCTGCCGCCATTTCTGTTCATCCCATCTCATTGGCTGCTGTAGCAATAGGTAAGAGATTAATGGCAGGACATAATGGGCACTGCAACGTGGGGGAACTGTTACATCAAGTCAGATTTAACCATAAGGGAATAGCACTGCAATATTGGACCAAAAGTATATATTAATGATAGTGCAAATAGTCTGATCAATGCCACAAGTGAACTCAACAGTGGTGCAGTTTAACAAATTAAAATCTAGAGCTGCTTAGCTACTTGTTTAGGTCAGTGCGATCATAATAGAACTAGTATACTGAAAAGCTTTGTATTACTTAGGTTCTTCCCATTCATCTTATGGTTATGGTAGCTAAGAGATTCAGTGCACATCAAAACTCTCTAGATGTGGAGGATATTTTATTACTGACTTAAGTGCTGAGTTGTATACTGTGGGAGTTGCATGCATGATAAAAAATGGTATATTTCAGCACCTGAAAACATTAAATGGCAAATGGAAGACACTGCTGCTGTTTGCTAAGGCTGCTTTCTCAGATCCCAGTCATTATATTTATCCAACTTGGTATTGTTATCCTAGCTGAAAAGGACCAAGTATGTTACCCAGGCAAACTCTATGTGTGGTTTAATTCCTGACAGATAATCTATATTGCCCCCTGGAGTTCTCCTAAGAAGGGGCTTATCTAAGCAGCTTGTTCGCTTTCTGAAACTGACCCCCCGCCCCCAATCATAGTGTTGCTTGGAGCAGTGTTTTTCCCTTTCTGGTACTTTACAATCTATTAGGTAGTACAGGTACCATCAGTTGAAAAAACTGGTTTAAAGCAATAGTAGATTTAAGTTTTATATCCATTTAATACTCAGTTTGGGATGTTCTGTTGGCTGTATATGTAATCACCCTCAAACCAAATCCTCAGTTTCAAGGAACAGATGAACATGCCAGTGCCTGTGAACTAGCTTTTCATTTCTCCTACAGAGCTACGGGTAGACAACTTGGTAGTGTGATGTGTAAATCAATGTTCCTGGTATGTTTGGCCTCAGTCTTATTGTCCTACCATATTTCAATCCTACAGGCGGAATGCAGTGGATGCCTTCCGGGTCAATGTCATTCATGCACGGCAACAAGTGCGCTCACCTGTCACCAATATTGCTCGAACCAGTTTCTTCCATGTCAAGCGTTCCAATATCTGGCTGGCTGCTGTCACCAAGCAAAATGTCAATGCTGCCATGGTCTTTGAGTTCCTCTACAAGATGTGTGATGTGATGACTGCCTATTTTGGAAAGATCAGTGAAGAGAACATCAAGAATAACTTTGTGCTCATCTATGAGCTTCTGGATGGTGAGGATGAGTGATTCTAACTAAATTCCAGGAACTTATTTAATAAAGGGTGTCTAGAAATGGCATTATAGACTTATGGATGCCTGTATGAGATAGAGTGTTGTAGACTTTGTTTTGTCTTAGTACACCCAGGGCATACTGTTGGTGTACACATTCAAATATCCACATGCTTATCCTTGTACTTGCTTTCATATAGTACTGAAGTTAAAATAAGTTGGTGCAGCTAGCAAAACTAAAGGATGAGTATAAGCTTAGTACAGGTCTTCTCCACAGGTTCCCTGTGCCATCTGTTCTGTATTGACATCTGCAAAAAATAAAGGTGTGGAGTTGGTGTTGACCTCCCACAAGTGCATGTGTCCGCATGGCAAATGAGAAGCTTTGGGATCAAGATTTCAATGTACTTTAAGTCACTTTCTGTATAGAACTAAGCTGCAGGCTGAAAATCCAGTGTTAGTTCTGTGATGGATTGCCATGGCAAAAATACCTGTTACATTCTGTTTGGCTTCCTGAACAAAACAGTGGAAATGTGTGCTAACCCATTAATGTTCAATTTTTTCAAGATTGTACTATGAGAAACTATTTTATTGTAAGTCTTATAAACTTGGCATCTGTCCTGACCTGCACATAAGAGATTACCTGCTACATCTTTGTATGATTAGGTGTTCTACCAATACTTCATTCCAGTGTACTTCTCCAGTTCAGTCACTTATTTGTCAGAAAATTTCTCACCAGTCTGTGTATGCTTACTCTGACAAGAGTCTTAGTGCTGAGGACAAGTTTCAATTCAAAGTCACTGTTAGACTGTCACTTTACTGAATAAGTATCTTTAATGAGCTGTGCTGGTCTTAGTAGACCCAGAGCGTACTTTTGGTGTAAACATTCCCATGTCCAAATGCTAGGACTTGCACTTGATTTCATTTGCTACTGAAGTTAAAATAAGCTGCTGCAGCTAGCAAAACTGAGAGATGAATATACCCCAGTGCCAGCACCATTTTGGTGCTTAATGATGGCTTTTCTGTCATTTGAAGTGTTCTTGAACTTTATAGTTGGGGTTTAATCACTGCTTACCAACACTGTGAACATGTTATAGTGAGATTCCAGGAATTCCTGATGTTAATGTTTTGAAATTCACAAGCATGCTTTCAGTTCTTAATGGCTTTCTACAAGCCATTTCAGGAAAGGGAGAAGGTTATCGATTTGTATCTTGCTGCTGGCTAAAGAAAAACCTATACTTAAGCGCAGCGTCACATTGTTGCAGGTCTGGATCAGGATCCTGAGAGGCTAGCTCTCCCCCTTCCTGGAGTAGGCAGCTAATGGCAGTTTTCTTTTTCTCAAGCTTGGCTGATCGGCCTGCCTGCCCTGCGACACTTGCTACTCTGCTGTTGTTTTTTTAGGTTTTGATTTTTATGCCATGCTCATGCGAAAATCAAAACCTAAAGAAAATGCTGCAAAGATAGATTATTCTACTGCTGTTGGATTAGCCTGCTTCAGAGCAGGTTCCCTTGGATGTCTGGATTCCATCCGCTTAAGTGTTCTTCTGGTCATAACTCCTGCCGATTATAGGAGAGCTTCACAATAGCCTGTGATGGGATTGTTACCCCCAGGATCACTCTCAAATGTGACAGGAATCATTGTTTAGAACTTCTGGGTAAATTGTGTGCTTGATTGTCATGTAAACACTGGTTGCTGTTCGTGAGCCAGTCTTTCTGGTATCACCTTTCTCTGATAACTTTTTACCCTTCTGTAGAAATCCTGGACTTTGGTTACCCTCAGAATTCCGAGACGGGAGCACTGAAAACATTCATCACCCAGCAAGGAATCAAGAGCCAGGTAAAGGCTAAGGGAAGTGGATGCATTGACCATGGCCTGTATGTTTAAGGGGAAATGCGTTACCCTGTGAACTGGGGGTCCCGGGAGGGACACCAAAACGTGCTCAACTTAAGTTGGGGAAAATTAGCTCAGAGCACTGCTTAGCGTTACGAGAGGCACGGTAACTTAGCAAGATCTTGAACCCTATGTCTACGGGTCAGGTCGAGTCAAGGAGAACACAGAAGTTGAAATAATAAATGATGTTTATTGAATACAAGCAAAACAGTGTGTGCGACACACTCATACAAGATAACTAAAGAAAATAAAGGTTGGAGTGGTATAGAGGGATTTTTAGAGGGATTGTTGGTTTGGGTTCACCTGTCCTGAAGCCCAGAAAAATAGAGAGCAAGGCTGGGGTGCGATGTAGCTCAGCACGTGAAGCTGAGGGGAGGCTCGCCAAGCAAAGCGGCAGCAAGGCGGGATGAAACTCGGGAGCGTTCCGAGGAAGGTCTCGGAATCAAGGGTTTTTATAAGGAGAACTGTGACTGCAGACTATGCCGTACTTAGGGGAAAACAATAGATTTGGGGTTGGAGACAAAGCCTCCAAAAGGTCAGAATCTGAATGATTGAGTTATCGTAGCAGTTTTCAGTAGAGTAGCCAGTATGCAAACGCAGAGCACTTGGGTATTGCATAGTTTACCCATCAAGCTGCCATCACGGGGCAGAGGCTCTTTTGTAAGTAGCGTGCATCCTTAATTAGAGTACTTGCCTGGAGGTCTCCTAAAGCAGTGAGTCAGCTATTTCTGGCCTGCCTGTATTGTAGTTTGAACGTTACGGCTGTTAACGGCCGAGCTTGTTTACGTGCTTGTCCGGTGGCCTCGCAAGCACGTGGAGAGGAATAGAGAAGTGCAGCCGAATTGTGATATCAAGAGGATATCTTTTAATATCCCCAAAGCTCGGACTAGCCAGGGCAGTAACAAATGCTCATCAACATAACTTCATCTTCAGAAGTTAGAACACAAACTGAATACGTAAACCAGGTTGGCGTACGCAGCCCCTAGAATTGCACAAGAACCCTACCCCACATACGTATTTTTCCAGAATAATCAGGTTTGCATGACCTAGTGAAATCCCCATGGTCCCTTTTGACCTTTACCTGTTTTGGGGGAGCATGTGACAGGGGTTGATTCTAGAGGCATAGTGTAATTGGCTTGAATATTAGCTGCTTCCTTCCCAGTTCCAAAAAAAAAAAAAAAGACAAGCCCAGACCTTGCCATCCTGTATTCAGCTTTTATCTGGCCCATGTTCCAGATCACAGGTTCCTGTGTTTGTCACCAGGCAGCCTTTGAGCCTAGAGTCTCAATGGTTTTAGCAGTTGTAACAGTGTAAGGTGAAATGCTAATTAAAGACTGTGACACCTCTCTGGCAGACCTGCCTGATGGGGAGACTTGGGAAGAAATGTTTTAAGTGAAAAGACATTACACCACCTAACTGGAAAGAAAACATTTTGGGGGCTGATAATGTATTGGTGTTGGAAATGCTCTGAAAGAAATAGCTGAAGCAGAAGTCTACCACTGCAGACTGGATGATGCTTCCAAAAGGTGCTTTTGGGTATTTGCTGGGGGCTGTGTGTGGCTATGGCATGTTTTCCTGGAACAGATAAGATATGAAGAGCAGAGTGGTGTAAGTGGGAAGCTGCATAGTCAGTCTAGTGACTTGACTTTGTAAATACTACACAATCTGTCCTACTCCTCGTAGGGCCTGTACTTTTTGCAGTATAATTTGGAGCAACTCATAGATCATCTGAACTGGCTGGAAATGCCAGTATAAAGTATATGCTGTAGCTGAAGAGGGGGATTCAGGAATAACTGGGTAGCTTTTTGCATCTGTCAGTGTATTAGGAGATGTATTTGCCATCATTTTCATGTAGGTCTGCTAGCTGAGGATGGAAGAGAACAAATAGCAAATAGACACTGGCAGTTCATATGGGAGGGGGCTTGTACAGTCTATGCTCTTCTTTGTGGATTATTTACATTCATTTAAGCCAGGAGCAAATAAGGGTATGAAGGATTGTCTCTGGGGCTGGCTGAGCTGAGGTGAACTTGCACCTTTGTCTAGTGCTGTCTGATGTGATGGTTCTCAAGTGTGAGCTGTTCATCCTTCAGGGGATCACCTTATACCTCACATGGGGATAATGTGAAGTTCTGGGCAAATGTGGGACCATGAAAGAAGTGAATACTTCCTCACATGCTGATCAAATCTGTGTAGGTTGAATGGTCTGCCAGAAGTGTCCCTCTGTTCTGTATTGAAATTATGGGCATTTCTGAACCGCCAGTTTTCTCTTTCAACCTGAATCTGGTAGAAGGGAGTTTGGGAAGAGCTGCTGGTACTCTTGATTCTAGTGACTGTCTTCTTTCTGTGCTTTCAGAAGGGGATAAGTGTCCCATTTTTTTCTTTAACTGCCACTGTTGGATTGATGGTTCAGTCCATAGAGAACAGCAAAGCTTGTGATCAACTCTGTGCATAAGTATCCTTGCAGCTTAATTTGCAGGGCATATTGTTGGTGGAAGAGGAAGTTGAGAAACACAAAGAGGGAAATCTGAAAAGTTTGAACAGGCTTTACAATAAGCATGAACAGGGCTCCCACAACTCAGCATTTTTCTTTCCTTACGATTTACAGAGAAGGAATCTTGTAATAGGCCATGAATTCCATGAACTTCCTCATGATCAAATGCTTTTGGGATAGTCTTGAGGCCTTCAGCCCCATTTCCTGGAATAAGTGAAGTGTACTTTTTGAGGAAGTTTGTAGGGCCAGATGTGAATGCTGTTTTCTACATTTTTGTAACTGTGTGCAGGAAAAGGATGTTGTCTCTTTACAACAGGCTAAAATTGCTGAGTTTGAGAGATTATCTGAACGTTTCCTTCCTCCTGAGTTCCTGATTAGGTTGCCTTTCACTCAGTTCTCTCTATGAAGATGCCACATTACTAAGCAAATGTAGCCTCAGGAACAAAAAGGCATGTTTCAGTACCACTGATTCTTATTTCTGAATGTAACACATTCAGTGGAGTCTTGACTTCTCTTCATTTCCTCTGTCTCCCATCTCCAGTGCAGTCATAGGCAAGTTACTTACTGAGCAGCTATCGCCTTCACTCTCCATTCAGTTTCTAAGTCCAGAACAGCTTGCTATTTCAGTGAGGGTGAGCAGCAGCTTGGGGGAAGATGGCTTCTTACAGCTGTGAATGGAGGGCTGTTTAGTTAGGACATTCCACAACAAAGTCCTCTCAGTGGCTTACAATAAAGAGAAAAACATTTATACAAACAGAATGGAACCTCACAATCTTGAAGCAATTCCAAATGCAACAACAGCTCTCAGCACTCCAAAATTAGAGCACATGTTAAAATGCAGAGATCCAGAATACATAAGTGGTTTGGACAGTCTGGTTGAGCAGAAAAGTCTTCCATTCGTGCCTAAAAGATCCTTTGTCTTGGGGAGGGGGGTTTCAGAGTGTTTTCCGTGACACGGGAGCAGTGCGAAGCTAGAAAAGACCAGTGGAAGCTTTGGTTCAAATCCCTGCTTGGCAGGTGGTTTGGAGTCAAGTCTCTAATATAGGTGGGTCTAGTTGAGAGGATAAAGTGGAGTCATCCTAGATGGAATATATACTCACAGCTGTAGCATGTCTTATTCTGAGGCTGTCAGTGCAGTCTGTAATTGACTGTCTCAGACTTGCTGTGGTTATTCTTCCAAACACTGTGTCACTGAGTTCTCCACTGGCTGTGTCACTCAGGTGGCAGGCCTGGGGAAGGAGAACTGAGTTGGAGACCTCCAGAATGGTACAGATCTAGCAGATCTTAAAACCGACTGTGGCTCAAATTCCCAACACTAAAGAACCCTAAAAAGACTCGTGTAGTTTTTTCTTTATGTTTAATATCAAGATGCTTTGGAACTGTATTCCAACCTTTATGAAAATGCAGTAAGTGGAGGAGCTGAATACCAAAAAACAATAGCAACCTGCCACTTCTGGAGAATGCAGAAAGCCTGGACTTTTTGGCTTGAGGTACCTGCTAACTTGGTAAACCTCGTGGTAACCAAACATTGTCAAAGTATAGATGATGAATACACTGTCTGGTTCTTTGCACTTTGGAAGGCTGAGGATTGTTCCATATTGTTACTGAGAGGGGTGAAGACAGGAAGAGAGAACTGGACTGGAAGTTTAATGTATAATAGTTTTAACTAATAAACCTCTCTGGTTTGAGTTGATACGCTGCCCCCTGTACTGTAAATTCAAGCCATGTATGAATGGCTACAGAATCTTGAATACCAGAAGACTGTAGAATTAAAACATATTAATCTTCCATTTGAGGTGAGCTTGCATAAAACAGAGGCTTTGGGATAGTCCACCAGGCTTAGTGAGCCTTTGTAGTACCTCTTAGATTACTCCTCCTCCTTGCTGATGAGCGTGCTTTCGTTTAGTTCAGCAGAATGTCTTTTCCTTCAGGCTTATTAGTGGAGTAGACGAGAAGCTTTGTAGTGCCTGAGATTGTCTCAAGCCTAACGCTCATCTTTCTTCCTCCTCCCCTTCTACTGACCTGCTTGCCTCCTAACCCTGTGTGTGCTGCACTTGCTGCTATACATCTGTTTTCTCGCTTTCTGCGTGTGACTGGACCTGCCTATAGCACCAGGTAGGAGAACATGCCGTCCCTCCTTACCAGTCCCCAGTGACTTCTTAATAAAATGTATGTTGTAAGAGTTCTAAAATGGGACCCAGTTGATTATTCTAGTGCATGAATGGCATAATCTCTTGTGGGTGGGAAACAAATAATTGGGAGTAGGAGCATGGATTTTTATCCTGGCACAACTACATCTCTAAATGGTTTCCTTCCTTTCTGCTGCTCCCAGTTTATGCCTATTTCCATGGCATTGGGATGGCAGAATTTCCGTTTAATTATAAGAAGCATATTTGCTTAACCCAGTGAGGTTGGAAATTTTGAAAACTTAAACCATCAATATCATTGTCATACAGATGACTCAGGTCAGCTAGGTAGAGGATAATGTATTTCATACTTATAGTCAGTTAGCCCTCTTGGAGAGTTGTTTTTTTTGGGGGGGGGGTTGTGTGGAATAAATGGATTGCAGTAGCATGTTCTTTTGGGAGTTGTTTTTAATGCAGTGCACTCTTTGAGAGTTGGCGAAGTTGTTCCCAATCTAGATTTTAAGAGTGCGTATCATCCATCTGTCTCTTTCCTTTAGACTAAGGAAGAGCAGTCACAAATTACTAGTCAGGTGACTGGTCAGATCGGTTGGAGGCGTGAAGGCATCAAATACCGTCGCAATGAACTCTTTCTGGATGTGCTGGAAAGTGTGAACTTGCTAATGTCACCGCAAGGTAAGTGCAGCAGAGTGCCTTCCCACATCACCAAATTTAAGATAGTTAACACACTGCCTCGGCCACTTTGCTGTGCCACACCATTTGTTCTTCTTTTCTTCCAGGTCAAGTGTTGAGTGCCCATGTCTCTGGCAGAGTAGTGATGAAGAGCTATCTAAGCGGAATGCCAGAGTGCAAGTTTGGCATGAATGACAAAATTGTAATTGAGAAACAAGGCAAAGGGACTGCAGATGAAACAGGGAAAAGGTAAGGGGGTAGATGGGCTGCAGGTTTCAGATGACATGGCAAGATTATGTTAACTGTCAGTAACTTCTCTGCCTTGTTCCTGTCTCCTCAGCAAAATACGGGAAGATGCCCTTGCTTTCCTAGGGACATTTTGTTGCTGTTTCACTGTCCTGCTAAGACAGGGAGCTCTCCATGTATAACCTTTTTCTAGACAGATAGATGCGTTGTCTTGCTGCTGCCACCTCAAAATCTCTTAAGGACTAGAGAGTGAAGTGAAGGAGTAGAGATCATTTATTTCAACTTGGTTCCAAGCAAAGCTTCCTTCTAGTTCGACTCATTGTTCCCATATTGTTAGCTTCGTTGATGAATGAGGTGTCATTTTCTAGATCTTCATTTGTGCTATGAGTCTGGAACGAGTTACGGTACATTTTTTCTCATCTGCCCCATCCCTAAACCAGGTTAGATAGTCATATATAGTCAACATAGTAGCCATTTGTGGGACGGGGGGTTGGGGTGAAGGGAGTGCTGCTGCATTCGACATTTGTCTCCTCCCCCCTCATGTGCCAAGTTCAGCCACAGAATATTAATGTGCGGGGCTCGCGCAGATTTTCTACGTTGAAATGGATCGCCTGAGCACGTGTAGGTAGCTCTGAGGCCCTCCTTACTCCCTCCTAACCACCTTTTTTTTTTACTGAATTCTTTTTTTTTTCTCCTTTTGTGTCCTGCTGACTCCAGTGAAACAGGAAGGTAGATAACTTGCTTACTGCTGTATGCACGCGCTCTTCTCCCATTCCCCATCTAATTTGCTTGATGTGATTTGTGCATGTGCCACCATCTTTAGACACTTCCACACAGGTCACACCTGTGATTGAAGGCTGAGCTTCCACTTGCTTGTTCTTGGGAACAAAACCTGTTCGAAAAGTTGCATTCCCATCCAGCTGGCGCAGGGACCTGCCTGAGTGAGCTGGGTGAGGTTCTTAAGGCTTCACGGTAGGGATGGCTACTCCTGGCAAAGGCTGTAGTTGGCTTCTTGCATTAGTTCCGTAGTGAGATGGTAAAGGAATCTCTCGCTCCTTTTGAGGTGCAAAAGCAAGAGGGGAAACCTCTTAGGAGAACCTAATATAAACGTCAATATAAGTAGCCTCTTGCCGTGGTGATGACAAGCAGTGGAGCTGTGTCCCTGGATGGTGAAATCAAGGCCTCTCTTCAAACTGTGTTCTGAGAACCCAAGATGCCAGGTCTTGGGTCAGAGCCAGCAGTTGTCAAAGCCCACCAGGTTATTAATTGCTGAAACTTTGCTTGTCTGTCCCTTGAAGTGATAGATCCATATTGTGTTGCAGGCTCAGTTAAAACAGCAATTTCTGTACCTATGTGGGAAGGCTTGAATTTCAAAGAGAACAGTAGAACAGAAGTGCTTTAATTTTGTGTGTATGTGTGTGTGTATGTGCATCCAAGTCTCCTGTCAACTTAGGGCAAGCCCATGAATTTCATAGGGTTTTCTTAAGGAAGGAATACTCGGAGCTGGTGGTTTTGCCAGTTTCTTCCCCTGAAACATAAGCTACAGCACCTGATATTCATTGGCAGTCTCCCATCCAAGTACTAACAAGGGCTGTGACTCTGATTAGTTTCCAAGATCTGATGGGATCTGGTGCCTTTAGGATATTTTGGTTACTAACTTCATCTTGGGAGAGTAGGTGAAATGCAACAGACACCACCTAAATCAAGCCTTCACCAGACGCTTTTGGCAAAAAATTAATGGTCAAGAATATCTGTCCAGAATCCCCTTGAAACACAGCCTCATCCACAAACTCACAAAGGAAGCTTTGCCCATTCTGTGTCTTGGGCCTCATATCAGTGTCCTGTAAAACGCAGCCACTCTGCTATGTTTAGGCATGTTCTCCTTCAGTACTTCGGTGTCTGAATCCTTTACTTGCTGCCATTCGGCACATGTACATGGCAATAGTTGCAGTGAGATTTTGGTGATACCGAGTTGTTTCTGAACCTTTCCCTCTATCAGCAAATGAATTTTCCTTCCCCTCTCAGCACAGATGCTGAGATAAATGACAAAGATGTCATAAAAGTTCAGGGCCAAAATAGAGGCACCTCTGAAAGGTAATATCTTCTGCCTCTCAGCGTTGTGGCTACATAGAAATGTAAAAACCAGAAGCTGAACATTGACTTGTGCTGTTTACACTTCAGGATAGAAAGTTCTTCCTATATCCTACCCTGCATGTCCTTTGAAAAGGAAAGGTCTAGGACAGGGGTGATTTGTTCTTCAGCCACCAAATGCAGTGCTGTAAACAGAACAGAAGTGAGTCTGTGTGCAGTTCTCCTTGGTGGACTGCAGAAAACATGTCTCTCAGTTGGGTCTTCGTGGGGGGACAGACAGCCCTTTTGGGCGGAGAGGATGATTCACTCTTTCAGTGGCGGGTCTCTGGCTTGCTCTTCCTCCCTGCCTCTGTTGCGTCATGACTTCGCCCATAATAGCAGCACTCTTGGTAGACTAGTCTTGTTGCAACAGGGAGCCTGAACACTGCTTCACCTGCCCACCCCTCTCCCAAGGGCAGCCTGGCAGTGGCTCCTGGTCATGGTTTTGCTTGTGTTTTTGTTCCATAGTGGGAAACAGTCGATTGCTATCGACGACTGCACCTTCCATCAATGCGTGAGGCTCAGCAAATTTGACTCGGAGAGAAGTATTAGCTTCATACCCCCAGATGGAGAGTTTGAACTAATGAGGTATGCCGGCCGGAAATCAGTTGCTATCGATGGTGCTAAGTGGGCTGTAGTAGGCTTCCCGTGTCACACAAAGCATTATGTGCCTGCTCATTCTCACACTCAGGAGTAGGCAAGCCACATTTGTCATCTTTATTACTTCCAGTAATATCAGGGTGTTTGAGGAGGCCTAGCTCAGTTATGCCTAAAATGATAAAGAAGATGGTGGGTGGATGTCACCCCAGAATGTTGCACCGTAAAAACAACTATTTTTGAGAAAGGCGCTCTATCTGTGAAAGTCATCAGCCGATTCATAATATAAAGCAAGGAGGCTGTTATTCACCAACATGAAAGTAAGGAGCTGTGTAAACCAAAACAGTAGTGGGAGAGTCTATCCTTGAAACATGAAGTGCTCGAGTGGCAAATATTTAAAGTTAGGGCCAAAACACAGCTTCTGAATGCAGAACTATTTTAACCTTTTCACATAACTGTTTCAGGCTTATTTGGTATAATGGTATCCAGCTTATTTCCTATAATTTGATATGTGGACTGTCTAAAGTAGATTGATATTTCTGGTTATGACTATAAATGGACACAGCTTTATCCTTTCAAGGAGGTATAAGGCAAAAAATGTGCCCGAAATGCACACCAGTACATGGACATTAATGTTCCATTGTATCAAGGTTAAAGGTTTACAAAATGAGCACCTGCTTATCACCTGCATAGAGTATGAGGAAATGGTCTAGCAGCATTAATTGGACCAGTCAGTAGCATTCTTGCAAAGAAGCTAGTAAAATGTGGGCTGGACAGGGCTACTGTCAGGTGGATCTGTAACTGGTTGACTGACCGTTCCCAAAGGGTGCTCACCAATGGCTGCTTTTCATCCTGGAGAGAAGTGACTAGCGGGGTGCCACAGGGTTCTGTCCTGGGCGCAGTGCTATTCAATATCTTCATCAACGACTTGGATGAAGGAATAGAGGGCATGCTCATCAAATTTGCAGATGATACCAAATTGGGAGGGGTTGCTAATACGCCAGAGGACAGGATCAACATTCAAAATGACCTGGACAGATTGGAGAGCTGGGCCAAGGCTAACAAAATGAAATTCAACAAGAGAGAAGTGTAAGTTCTCACACTTAGGTAGAAAAAATGGAATACAGAAATATAGGATGGGGGACACATAGCTGGATAGCAGTACGTGTAAAAGCGATCTAGGAGTCTTAATAGACCACAAGCTGAACATGAGTCAGCAGTGTGATGCGGCAGCCAAGAAAGCCAGTGTGATTCTCAGTTGCATCAACAGGAGTATGATGTCTAGATCGAGGGAGGTACCGGTACCACTCTACTCTGCTTTGGTTAGACCTCATCTGGAATACTGTGTCCAGTTCTGGGCACCCCAATTCAAGAAGGACATGGTCAAGCTGGAGCAGGTCCAGAGGAGGGCGACCAAAATGGTGGGGGGCCTGGAAGCCATGCCCTATGAGGACAGACTTAGAGAGCTGGGTATGTTTAGTCTGCAGAAGAGAAGGTTAAGAGGAGACATGATAGCCATGTTTAAATATTTGAAGGGATGCCATGTAGAGGAGGGAGAGGGCTTGTTTTCTGCCGCTCCACAGACCAGGACAAGGAGCAATGGATTCAAGCTGCAGGAAAGGAGATTCCGCCTGAACCTCAGGAAGAACTTCCTGACAGTCAGGGCTGTCCGGCAGTGAAATATGCTGCCTCGGAGTGTAGTGGAGTCTCCTTCTTTGGAGGTTTTTAAGCAGAGGCTGGATGGCCATCTGTTGGGAGTGCTTTGAGGGTGTTCCTGCATGGCAGAGGGTTGGACTGGATGACCCCTGTGGTCTCTTCCAGCTCTACATTTCTATGATTCTATGATTGTTTCTGCAAAGAGTAGGCAGCATTGCGATTACATGCATATTTGAAGTGGATGCCTCTATTTCTCACCATCTAGTGCTGGCATACCTCCATTCCCTAAGGAGTATTCTTGTCCCCAAGGTATCGAACCACTAAGGACATTATCCTGCCTTTCCGAGTGATCCCACTGGTACGGGAGGTTGGCCGCACCAAACTGGAAGTGAAGGTGGTGATCAAGTCCAACTTCAAACCTTCACTCTTGGCTCAGAAGATAGAGGTGAGACTGATGTGGGCATGAAGTACACTCCAGAATTGGCAGGATGTTGCAGTATGATGCAAGTCTTACCCCTCCAGGACTGTAATTGTGGACATAGACACAGTGCCTCCATCTTGGTTGGCTGCAGAATTTTGTGGGCAGAGTACTGCCTCTGAGCTGGATGTGACCACCACAGGCCTCTCAGCATCTTCACATTTTAAAAAATTTTTTGGCAATTTTGAATGGGGAAGCAAAGGCTGTTCTGGAGAGGCCTTTTTCAACCAAGAAGCAAATTGGTCTCTTGTGTGCCTTCAAGATGTTTCCAGGTTATGGTGACCCTAGGGTAACCGATCGTGGGATTACATCTGGCCCACAGTCCCTGGCTGCAAAAGATAGGTGTGGAAGCTATTGGTTGTATAGGCACCTTGGGTGCCTTAATACAACCTGGTGTGAAACATTTGCCTTTAGAGGTGCTGTAACTTTCTTAACAAAATTTTGTGAAGAGACTTTGGCCGAGAGGAAGCTTACTATAGCCATGTGACATTGCTCATTTCTGGCCATGGCTAGGATTCTTGATAAGCATTTCACCATGGAACATGGCTTGCTCCCATATGAGCTTGCATCCTAGCTCTTTGTGAAATTGGATTAGTGGGTACTGTACACAAGGAAGCTAAGCTGGACCCATCTCTTTTAAGCTTCTGGCAGGCAGCCAAAACAGTGCTGTTCCACGCAGTAAATCCTATTCATGGCCAGTGTTTGAAATTGCTGTTTTAGAGGTTTCCAAACTGGATTCTAGGATTGTTTTCAGACTGTTTCTTTAAGAGTTTTAAAAGAGTATTTTAATGTGTTTTAGAAATGTCTTTATTTTTGTACTGTTTTAATTGGTATTTATTTGTTCATCGCCTTGGGAGCCCTTGTGGGCTGGGAGGCAATATAGAATTATTTTAGATAAAATAAATAAAGTCTGCTGATACTGGACTATTCATGATCAGTTGAAAGACTCCTTAAAAAAAAAACCAACTTCACTCTCTTAATGGCAATGTTTTTGAATGCCCTTTAGCCTCTCCTTCCTGGGTGCAAAATTTTGCTTTCTGGTTCTTATAAACATTAATTTACGCAACAGTGGTTAGTTTTCCTTCTTTATGCTAAGACTTCATACTTTACTTTGCTGGCATAAATGCCCACATGGGATTGCAAGTACTTTTTCTCTTCCAGGTGCGCATCCCAACACCTCTGAATACCAGTGGTGTACAAGTCATCTGCATGAAAGGGAAGGCAAAATACAAGGCTAGTGAGAACGCCATTGTTTGGAAGTAAGTGAGAACTTCTGTCCCATTGCTTCCCTTGCTTAGTGCAAGTCTTGTGCTCCCTTCCAGGTGGGGCTGGGTGTACCTAGCATGCCTGAGCTGGCTTTAGAGAGTCCTTTCCTTTCTCCTTGATTCCTTAGAATTAAGCGCATGGCTGGAATGAAGGAGTCCCAGATCAGCGCTGAGATTGAACTGCTTCCCACCAATGACAAGAAGAAGTGGGCTCGGCCACCCATCTCCATGAACTTTGAGGTAGGAGCTCTACATTGTGCCCAGGTGGCCACTTGGTACAATTCGGTTGTTGTCATTTAGGATTATACCAGTCTTGGCTTCAGGAAGGGCAGATTTGCAGCTTCACTGGAGAAATGATAAGGCAAGGAGCAGAAAGTTTATTTCTGGTATTTGCACTTGGGGAGGTGCATGTCAACCTTATATTGTTGTTCATGCCATTTTCTGCATCTCTGTCCCTACCGTAGCTGAGATTCTGCTTCTCACCTAGAGACCGTTTCATCCTTATTCCTATTATGATGCAGACCCAGGGGATCTCTTATGAATTCTTATTCAGCCTTTCTGCTCAGGTAGAAGACATGGCAGTTCAGCAGAAGGGAGAGGAACATCAATAAAATGACACTGGTACTAATGAAAGCATTGCATAGTTAATGCTGGAGTTTACGTAACCAGAGAATTGAGGAGGCCTCAGAGTTGTACTGAAAGCAGAATTAGCTCGCCACCGTTGTGAGGGGGTTGTTTTCAAGATGAAGGTCATCTGATTCATGCATCTTCCAGTGGGGAAGTTCATCAGAATTGATTTAGGGAGCACATCAGAATTGCAAGCAACCAACCTGTATATTTTGAGTCTTTTCTCCATCTTTGGCTTCCTTGTAATAGTTGTAGATGCCTCCCTGTAATTTTCCAAGGACAGCCAATAAATCTGGCTTTTGACTTAAAGAAGGTTATGAAGAGTAAGATCTTCGGAAGGTGTTGGGGTGTTAGGGGACCAGGTGAAGAGACTGTTGCTTTGATCAGCTTTTGTTCCCATTGACGTCTTTGCAGAATTGCTCGGTTTCCCTTCTCATCCTTCTTCTTTGTTTTGCGCAGGTCCCATTTGCACCCTCTGGACTGAAGGTTCGCTACCTGAAAGTCTTTGAGCCAAAGCTGAACTACAGTGACCATGATGTGATCAAATGGGTGAGATATATTGGCAGGAGTGGGATCTACGAGACAAGATGCTAGCCCTCTGCAGCCAGCTCCCTCTTTTCCCCAGCCTCCCTCGGTCTCAAAAGTACAATTGAAGAGCATTTCTTTGGCCCTTCCTGTGCAGAGGCTGGAAGCTGGACTCCTGCAGCTCCTCTCTGAAAAAAGGACACTGGTATCTGCTGTGGTTTCAGTTACTTGTTGGAGTTGCAGCTGAAGCCAGGTGCCTCTTGCTTCTGTCCCAGGGTATAAAAGGGCCAGTCTAACCACCACCCCCTTGTGGTCATTCTAGGGAACATCCACCATGTGGTAAACCCCCACCTCCTCTGTTGTCACTACTTGCATCATATCCTAGTATTTTTGGAAGTTCTTGTGCACATGTACTAGTAGAATAGACCTCAAAACCATAGACTGGACAAACCCTGAGTTAATTCTGGCTCCTGTACATGCTACTGCTGTTGTGATTGTTGCTATACAGCAAGAGTGGGGCTCACCATTCTTCTCTTCCATGGCTCTCTCCCCTCTTTGTTTTCTACTGCAGCATCCTTAACATGGAGCCCTACTCTAGGAAGATTAGTGACCAAAAAGGCTGAGCGTTGGCATCTCCTCCTTGGTTGGGGGAGGGTTGCACAACATTTCACAGCCTTCGAGGGCACGGGCATTTGAGCACTGATAACTGCTGACGAAGGCAGCGCCTTCTTCCTGCCTTCATGCCCAGCCCCCAAAGAACCAAACCTGGCAGCTGTTTGAGGGTGGACTGACTTTGTCAGTGTGCTGCACAGGATTGGTTATCCTATTTAGAATTGGCCAGTAAATTGTTCTTCTCCTACATTCGTTTCTCCACCTCTTCCTCCTTTCTTTTGCCCCTGGTCACACTTAATGCTTTGTTCTACCAAAAGCTTTTGATTGGATCAATAGAAGTGTTGCTGCAGCCCACAATCCTTTGCTTCTGATAGTGTGGTCTCCTATTTTGTACACTTGTGATTTGTCCAGTTCTAAACCCAATAAAGTATGTAGAACCAGCTGGTTTGTGAGTGGTGCTCTTAATGGACGGGTCCTTGGCCAGACACCTTGCCAGGCTGTCTCCACCTCATCTTTAAGCTGACAGTTGGTGGCCTGGTGCCAGCAATCAAACTGTGTTTTTACACTGTGAGCATTGCTGCAGTATCATGCAACTGTATAGCAGCACTGCCTCCCAGAGCTTCTTCCAGTGCTTGTCGTGTTAATTTAAATGACGCCCATCATTTGTGCAACTCCTTGCACCAGTGTCCTTAGTTCAAGGGCATAAGTTTTTATTCTGGTATCCCTGTATGACATCTGAGGAAGGTTTCCTTGGTGCGAGGTTGCTGGGAAGTGTTCCAGATCAGTGCTTCTCAGACTACATGATGTACAGTATTGGCAGTTTTTTCCTCCTAGTGTGCCAGGGACTGACATTGTATTTGTACCTTCTGGCTGCAGTTGTTTCATTCTCTCCTGACATCTTGCTAGCCAATGGCTCAAGGAGTGATACCCATCCAGGGACCACCACTTGGATTAGCTCTGTTCTAGACCAAACTATCTGATCTGAGAAATACCCCCCCCCCCACGTGAAATCTTCTACCATCTTTGTGTCCTTTGGCTACAGTTATTTCTTTTTTTTTTTCTTCCCCTTGAAAACTGTCCAGGGACTGGCAGTGGCCCATGGAGCACCACTTTTGAGAGGTACTTTTCTAGAGTCCAGGTCTCTTGGGCCTTCTGCATAAGAATGGAATAGATTGAACCTTAGGTAACAACTTGTCCCTACCACATCTCTGTCAGGAACTCTGTCAGTCAGGGTTTCACTGGCTTTGTGGCAAGAAACATTTCAAGAGTTTCTTACGCATCACACTGTGGAAGCATCATACTTTCCAGGCACAGAATACAAAATGCTTTGACACACAGGCTCAGGGTACTGTAATTCTTGGAGCAGTAATTGTGGAAGCAGATTTCTACAGTGGAAGCCTGAGATCAAGAGAGAATGGATCACTGCCTGAGTGTGGCTGCCCAAGCATAGCAAATCCTTCTTTCCTAATAACTGAATCTTCCTTCACCCTACTTTACTATACTACTTTTTCATTTATTGATGGATGACAGCAACTGGGTCTGATCTGCAAATAAATACCTGTTGGACTTTGCTGCTGCATGCAATGAGGTAGCATGTTTCTTTGTCCAGTAGAAACTTGAGCACAGATATCAAGGTAAGTTACATTTCATGCTCCCCCTAGGAAAGCATCTTGTGTCAGTCTCCACAGCCGAGAGATCTGACTAAAACTCAACATACCTTCCAAACTCATGGTCATGGGGATGTCTCATGGTTTTCCTGAAAGCAGTGACTTGGTTTAGCCTAAAGCTGATTGGGGTAGAGGATGGGGGTAGGAAAAGGCAGATTATAGCTTGATGCTGCTGTTGTTTCACTCCTTCTGCCAGGTTTACATGTTTCCTGAGGCAGATTTGGAATGGGGAATTCAGCAGCAAAAAGGTCAGCTGCTCTTGGAGTTAAAGAAACACCCCATTGCAGAAATCACCTGCTAGCTCTTGACATCTATTGTGACACACTACAGTACAAGTTCTGTGTTATAAGGCACTCTTCATTAGGACACTTCCATTTCCACAAAGCCACTGTTCTTTTGAGTTTATGTAGACTGGAAAGAAAGAGCTCTGTAATGTCTGATTCTAAATAGTCTCAATTCTTCAATGCTCAGCTTTTAAGCTATAGCTGGAAGTCGTCATTGACGTTGTAAGACTATGCATTGATGTGCAAGACTAAAGCTTCAGCCTTTTATATTACAGGCTTTGAGACTGAAATCTTGTCATAGGTCTTAACAGAAATCTTGGACGTGCTGTGATTTCCAGAGGTTAACTGCTTTGGATCAAATTGGTCTCAGGCCTGCTTTAAAAGAACAACAACTCCACTTTGTAGGTAGGATAAGAGCTTTCCAGTAATAAAAGTTGAATCGTACAGTGGTTTTGTACCCTGGTTCTAGACCCTGCTAACAAACAGACAAAAACCCAAACCCTCAAAGCACGTAGGACAAAATTATACTTGGGCTTTGTAGCTAGAAATTGTTTCTGCTGACCAGCAACAATATACAGGATCTCTTTACTTTTGTTCCCAGCAAACAGCAATCTGCGTCTCCAAAAAAAGTATTAAAGGGAAAGGCCAATAGTACATAGGACGTTGTTCACCATAAGCCTGTGGCTTCTCTGGGTCTTGTTTTCAGAAAATTAAACGTCATTTCTTATCTCCTATGGCAAACCTCAACAGCAGCTGTTTTCAAGGCAAGGGTTTCAGGCTGAGAGAATTCGTTTGTTTCCTCTCTCCCCAAGAAATGTACTTGAGCTCTTGCTCCCTTCCCTCCAGTAGTTCCTCTCTAGTGTTTCAGTATAGTGTATTCCTGCATGGCAATGGGTTGTGCTGAATGGCCCTTGCTGTTCTTTTCCTGCTTTACAAGTCTGATCAGCCAATTTACAAAGCAGGCCTTCGTAGTGGTGTTTAAATTGGAATATGCTTGGAATGTGCATTGTTGACAAGCGGTGGAGCTTGTTGAGTTGGAAGTTTTTTTGGGGGAAAAAACATTTTCATGGCAAGAAATGGAGGGTGGAGCTGCAAAGATTCTCTTAACAATGGTGGAGGAGTGTCAAGAGGAGGCTATACTTACTATAAATGGAGGAAACCAGTCCAGAAGGGACTATGGGAAGGGCATTGCGAAGCAAGGCTGGTCATGCCAGCTTGGTGCTCCACAATCACAGCTCAGGGAATGCTGTGAAAGGGTGGCTATGTGGGAGAAAAGACGAAAACAGGCTTGTCTCAGAGGGCAGATGGGGAAAAGATGGCCTACAGATAGAGACAGATGGAATAAAGACGGAGTCAGACAGGGGAGAACTGACTGGTTGTGAGGAGCTATGAACGATTGAGAACTTCAAGGGTTCACGTGTTATCTTCTGTGCCGTAATAAACACTGATATCTTGTTCTTTGTTTAAACAGTCTGTGGCCGTCTCTGGCTGTCTCTGTCAAGCCTGATAAAAAGTCAGGTCACACGTACCACAAGAAGCCCCCAACACAACACAGCCACTGGCCCACAATAAGGGGATCACCTTGAGGCCCAGGTACCCAATCTAGGAAGGGATTAAGAGGGGGGAAAGGGCGAGGGGAGTGACAGGACCCCATGGTTGAAATTGCACGGCCAGTCTGGCAAGCAGACCAGTCACAGCTTTATACATGGAGAACATGAGAGAAATCAAAGCAGAAGTGGGCACATTACATAGTTTAGAGAGATAGACAACCTGATTTTTTTTCTCCAGAGTTCTGGAAGGCTGCCCTGTGCCATTGCAACTGCCATTTTGGGAGACTGGGAATGATCTTCCTTTTCCAGTCAGCTTTGGGTGGAGGGGCCTGCAGTTTGAGGGTGGAGAATTCCAAAGATAGCATTTTAAAATGTCTTCAAACTATTTTTCAGTGGTTTTTTAAAATGAATTGTTCTGTGGGGGAGTCCCACTAGACCCCTCAAAGACTGCACAATTCCTTCTCTGGCAGCAGAAGGAAGAGAAGTTGGAAAATGGTGCAACCAGTCCTCCCCCTCAGCCCACAGATCTAGAGGGAAGATTGCCAAAAAAGAAAGAAAAAACTTTTCTAATACACAAAACAGACTGTTTCTGAAAAATCTATTTCAGGGTTGTGCTGGCAGCCTATTTTCATTGCTGTGTGTAACCTATACTACTTTTTCACACATAAGGGCTGTTCTACAAATGCACAGATGCATGTTTAGAAACTTACAGAACTGGCTTGTGCTGCAACCCTGCTGCCTCCCTGTTGCATCTAATACTGACATCTTCCTGCCCAGTTTCCTCAGTTCCTCTTCATCCGCCCTGCTAGCAGCAGCATTGTGGGGGATTTGCTCTGTAGGGCTTTGAGCTGGTTCATTTTTAAACATTTTTCTTGTTGATTTTGGTGATTTTATTTTGGTTTTTATTTTATTTTCATTTGTTGATTTTTTTTGGGGGGGGGAACTGTGTTCACTGTTGCAGGAAGGTAGTTCCACCACTTTTCCCCTTCACCCATCCACAAGTTTGTGGCCTCCGTGACTTCTTCAAGAAACATCTCCAATTGTGGCCAGATGATCTCACAGGCTGATGTGCCCTCCTGCTGCCTCTTTTGCCTGGGCAAGACTCGTTGCCAGTTTTGTCTAAAACTGACAAGACTGGGCAGGAAGGTGCCCATATTAGACATGACAGGGAGGAGTCAGGGTTCCACCAAAAAGCATGAGCCGTCTTCACAACTTTCCCAATACATAGCTGTGCTGGTCCAGAATGAGAACCAACATAGTGTAGTGGTTTGAACATTGGACCAGGGTTCAAATCACAACTCAACCAAGAAACCCACTGGGTGACCTTGGGTAAGTCACAGTCTCTCAGCCTCAGAGGAAGGCGAGGGCAACCCCCGGAACAAATTTTGCCAAGAACACCCTGTGATAGGGTTGCTGTAAGTCAGAAATTTCTTGAGGGCACACAAGAAGCAGGTGCAGAATAACACAGATAATCACTCAAAGAACCACTAATATAAATAAGCAACTGGTTTTTCCTTATCTGTTCTTGCTCAGGTCATATACATGAAATGCACAAAATGCTTTTTTTACTTTTAAGATTTAATTTTGGAGTGATTAACATTATACATACAAAAAAAAAACCCAGTGATTAATGCAAAACCATCAGTGCTCCAACTACAACCAAGTTAATTGTCCCAGTAAATACATTAGTGCTATAACCTTTGCCTCTCTTCCTCCCCAGAAAAAAGTCAATTTTTATTTAAAACGCCATTCCTTTGATGTGGAGAATCATATTAATTGTATCTTTTATAATTTTGTACCCCTTCCTTCCTTCATTTCTGTTACTTTATTCTACTTCCTTAGCCAATCACCTTCTTTAACTGACCCATACATCCCATTCTTCTTCCTGAACAAAATAATGTTTGTGTCTGAATAAAATTATTTTGCATCTTCCCAGTGTTGACCATCTTGTGTACATTAAGTGGTAATAATGACAATAAAATCCACATTCTCTCTCTCTCTCACACACACACACACGCACACGCACACGCGCAGATTCTGACACAGGTAGTGAAACAGAAGAACGGGGGGTATACCATTTCTCAAGACAGACCGGGACCTTCCAGAGAGCCGCAGCACACAGACATAAACATGACAATACCTACTGCAACCAAGCATAGATGGCAAAGGGAGGCCCTACTGTGCTCAGGGTGTTTTAAGTATCAGAGGGTTATTAAGCAACAGCTGTGGGAGGTTGCCAGACCATAAATTTGCCAGCACTTCCCTGACTAGGTTGTTGCTGACAGCTAATTCTTGTAGAAGAGGCAACTCCTCTGTCTCCTGGTTCGTGGTTCCTGCTTCTGAAGGACTTTGAATTTTAATTCATTGCTGGCCAGATTACTTGCTCCCTTGGATTGACAGCTGTGATTTATCCCCTTGCCATGTTGTCCTGGACTGCTTGAACCCCGGTCACTGACCAGTAAGCATCTGCTTAAAGCTGTGGCTGTTACTGCTTCTGCTGCCTGACAAGACTCTGCTTTGAACTGGGACCTCTGGCTGGCCTCCAGAATAGGACAGGTGAATACTTCTAGATGAATGCTGAAAGGATGATTTCCAATTTTTGGCCCCCCGTATTCACACGTAAGATAATTTCTCACAAGATCTCTGCAAGCAGCCTCAAAACCTGGAAAACCCACAACAGTCTATGGATTCCGGCCGTGAAAGCCGTCGACTTTACATCTCTGCAAGCTGTGCAAATACCACTCTGAAAGCAAACCTGAGGTGAAATGTCCTGTTTACACTGGAATAAAACTACTATATTTTCCGTGTCAAGTGAATGCTATTCATTCCGCCCCCGCACAGTTATGATTTTCTTGATTTATGATTATATCATAAATCATTATATTTAAGGGAGCTGTGTGTATGTTTTCTTTAGAAAAGATTAAGAGGTGATAGGATAACCCTCGTTTCCAGGAAATAAGAAATGAACCAGTGGATTGAAATGATTAAAAAAAAGATTCCACCTAAACATTAAGAAGAATGTGATTATTGAGTGGTTTGACTGCTTGAGACAAAGATGGACTCTCCTTCTTTGGAGATTGGATGGCCATCTCTTAGAAATGCTTTAGTTGTTGGATTCTTCTTGCATAGCAGGGGTTGGACTTGATGGCTCTTTGTGGCACCTTCCGACTGTGATGCTATCACAAGAGTGAAATTTGTTGCCCAGCAGAGAGTCCAGATTAGCAAAGCAACATGAGCATGTAGTTAAGGCAGAGTTTTATTTCTGCAGCAGATATAAGTCAACACCTTCTGAGGTCGGATAAAACTCATTTCCTAGTGCCCACCTTTTTTATACACTAAACACGTGGGTTTTCTCATGTAAGCATTCAGAAAAGAATTAACAGTTCAAAGCACATCCTCTCTGGCATCTATCAGCATTTCCAAACTGCCCATCATTTTCAGGAAGCATGTGATGGATTAATTCAACTGGAGCTTCATTGTGTGCTTCCTTCCGATAGTCTGTTACCTTACCTTAAAGAAGGAATGTAATAGCTGCAAATCAAGGAGGAAACTCTCTTCTTGCTTAGGTGTTAATCAAACAAACAAACAACCGAGGATGGAGCCAAGGCTCTTAATCTGTTTAGTCTACACTTCTTATTTCTAGGGCATGGAGATCTCAAGACTTCTGAGCTGAGATTGGAAAAGGAGAATTTCTAGTTGTGAAAGGGTTTTATTATTATTTTTGCCACGGTACTATGATTCTTATTTGGGGGTAAGGTGCTGAGTGTTGCTGTGGCCTTGGAATCTTACATGATGCAGATGAGATTCACTTACCCAATTTCTTTATTTTTTTTAGAACCATCTCCATGCAGTGCCTTTGTGGCTCAGTTTTTAGTCCATCCTGCTGAGTTTGGTCGCAATTTCCTCACCAGGAATTCTCATCCCAAGTCAGAGCGTGGATCAAAGCGTAGAGTGGGTGAAATGAATGAAAGCAGTGCAGGAAATGAGTGGATCCTCATCTTCCAAAATCAGCTTCCTGCCAAGTAGGCAGGTACAGAAGGAGCAGCAAACAGCTATATGTATCGGTGTAGCACAAGTCTGGGCATGTTGTATTGTGTCGACTCTGGCTCAGCTGCTTTTTTCTTTCACTGTAGCCAGGAGTTTGCAAGCCCAGCATAACAAATGGTCTACCACTCTTCAAAAGCTTTTTTCTAGCTGCCTACTGAGAGTAGCAGTGAAGAATGTGTCTAGCCTTCCAGTGGTTTTTGGACTGCAAATCCCATCAGCCCCTGTCAGCACTGAGGGATGATGATTTTGCAATTCAGCAACATCTGGGAAGACCACAAGCTGCTCATCCCCACTGTACAGAGGTACCCCAGATATTTGTGTTAAGGTGGAAAGAAAGGCACCAGATCCTATCTGATCTTGAAAGCTAAACAGGGTCAGCTCTGCTTAGAACTTGGATGGCAGACAGCCAATGAATATCAGCTGCTATAGCTGTACAGAATGGAACTACCAAAACCGTTTCTGAAAGTCAGCAGGAAACTTGGAGACATGCGCACACACACACACACACACACACAATGTGTGAGAAAGTTGATGAGAATGAAGGAGATACCAAGTCAGACGGGGGTTCCACCTGCCTCAAAACTGGCAATGGCTCTCCAAGATTTGGTCACAAGTTGTTCCCAGCCATGGCTGGAGACTCGAGGTTGAACCAGATTGAACTTTTAAGTGCAAAGCACTTGCTCCCTAACTAAACCCTTTCCCCTTCCTATCACTGAATTTTGTGGGAGGACAGCACCCTCTTCTGGCTGGATGGTAACAGCCTATGTTGCTGTCTGGATTTTATACCTCTTGCCCTTTCTTTCTAACGCACTCTGCTCTGGCACACCTTACCCTGTTGCTAGCTCCTTTAGAGGTAATTTTTCTGAACACCAGAGTTGTGGTGGAATAGTGAGTCTGGTAGAGAAGCACCTCCAGGGACTGAAATAGCATCAGGACTATGAATATGCCTACAAGCCTGGTTGCAGGTTTATCTACATTTGTTGTTGTTTGCCTTCAAATTGTTTCCCACTTGTGGCAACCCTAAGGCAAAACCTATCACAGGAGTTTCTGGGGCTGAGACATCACCCAGTGGGTTTCCATGGGCAGGTGGGGAATTGAACTCTGTTCTCCAAAGTTGTAGTCCTTTATGCCATTCTGGCTCTCCTATCTACACTACACAATTACATTAGTTTTTTTAAGACCACTGTAACTGCCAAGGTTTGGTCCTGTGGAATCTTGGAATTTGTGGTTTGGCCGGGTCCTTAGAATTCTCTGCTAAAGAGCTCTCTTGTTTGCAAATGAGGGAGCAGTTTGGGGGCATGCACACCTACCCCTGATGAAAGGGATACGGCAGCAGGCACGTGAACATGCCCAAACAATCTCTGGAGACTAAGGATTCGAATCTCCAGTCAGCCATGGAAATCCACTGGTGGACTTCAGGGAAGTCACATTCTCTCAGCCTCAGAGGAAGGCAAAGGCAAACCTCCTCTGAACAAATATTGCCAAGAAAACAACACAATAGCTTTGCCTTATGGTCACCATAAGTTGGGAACAACTTGAAGGCACACAGTAATGTCAACAGTGCAGCCAATTAATTGCTAAATGTCTCTTTAAATAAAAAGAGCTTTATCTAGCCTTTTAGCTACAGGGAGGAATGAAGGCACTGCACTCAAATAACAATTCTGCTCCCGCTGCAGGAAATCTTCCTTCAGTCCCCAAATTTCTAACAATGCAGACAGTGGGACAGTGAAAATTATTTCCACCTAGAACTCCTCTATTTGCTCTGTTCTCCTTTCCTTGGTAAATTTAGCCTACCTCTTTCCTTTGGATGCCCACATTCAGTTTCTAAATGCTCTATTGAAGCTTTAAGTTACTGCTAGAAATTTGAGGACTGAAGGAAAATTTCATTGGGGGTGGAGAGAGAATTTTTTTATTGTGGGGGAAGGACAAGGCTCTCATCCCAACCCCTTCCCCCCAGCTGCATCCCTGGCTTTACCCGCTGGCAGGAGGCACAGAGGGGACAAGCCTTCTGTTATTTTAGTTCCCAGCCTTCAGTATTTAGAAAGTTCTCATCTCCAGAGCTGGCGTTTACAGACCTGCACAGCTGTTAGTTAGCCACGGCTTCCAAAAATTCTCACTCTGTGCATTCTGGCAGTGGCATAAAAGGTCCAAAAATCAAGGGGCACTCTCTTGGCTGTTCAGGCGCTTTGGAACTGGGAAGCCGGTGATCCTTGGGATGGCAGGGAGGAGATGGGGGTCCACATCTGGAAGTCTGATTTGGCAGCAGAAGTCTGCTTTTAGTTCCTGTATACTTTGGACAGATGGATCCAATCTGAGAGGACTGGAGTCAGGATGGGGGGTGGGTGGCTCCATTGCTGCACGGCCGAGCTCCTTTCAAGATCCTCTCTGCTCTTGTGGGGCAACAGCAGTCTCTTTGCTGGGTGAATCTGAGAGGCACAGAACCACTGGCAGAAGAAGCAGCTGTGAAGACGTCTGTTCCTTGGGGAAAGGGACTAATCCAGCACTGTCCATGAGGCCTGGGCCCTTTCCAGGCTCCAAGATGTCCAGCAGGAGCTGGATGCCGGTGGCTATAGCAACCCTCTTCTTTCTCTTGTCTGTAGCTCTCTGGACTCTGCGAAACACTGACCAAAAGGTGGGTGAACACTTTGATTTGTCATTGGGTTTTTTTTTTCTGGGTGGGGGGGGACAGTTTATGCCTGGGGAATGGAAGAAGCAGATGGGAGGGAGTTGAAAGGAGTAGGGCAAGCTCTAGGGATGACTTTTTCTCACTTCTTAGTGTTGGATAGAAGCGTAATTCAGAGAGAGAGCCTAATTTCCTTTTTTTTTTGGAAGTTCAAACATCAGACCAAAGGGATGGGGAACTTCAGTGTGCTTATAGCATGGGGGATTGCAAAGGCATCTGATCAAAGGCAGAGCTCAGAAAAGCTTCCTTTTTGGACAACAGCCCCCAGAAATTCTGGAAGTTGTCGTCCAAGAAAGAAACGAAGCTTACTTGAGCTGTAATCAATGAGAAGAAGCTTGTTCTTTTGCCTCCATCCAGCTTTTCACAAACTCTCCTTGACAGCAGAACTGGCCCCCATCTGCTGAGTTTGGAGTCTGCATCTGTTTCTGGAGAATCCCAAATTGTGGCTGAATAATTTCCCCATGTGGCAGACAGCCAGTAAAAACAACATGTCAGTGGTTTGAATTGTAAGGGAAGTGGAGAAAGGGAGCTTTGATTAGAAGGGGACTTGAAATGTGGAATGGCTCAAAAGAGACCGCACGGTTTGTCTCTCCGTCACAGATGTCCTCTTTGCTTCCTTCTAGGCAGAAGAACCAGCCGAGTCCCTTGCCATGACCTCTGCTGCTCGGCTACCAAACAAAGGCATGGCCAGGAGAAGGCGTTATGCCATCAACCCTCTAGGCTACAAGTGGGACCATGTGAACCTGACCTATAAGTGAGTACTGGGGATATGTGTGGGAAGAGAACCTGAGTGATGGTTACAGGCGTCTTAGGGGTGCAGCCAGGGCTAGACTGTGGGCTGTCCAAAGGATGTGGTCCCGTGGCCAAGAAAAGTCCAAAAGTCCATGGCAGAAAAAAGTCCAAACAAGGAGACTCCACTGCATTCCCAGGCAGTGTAGTCCAATGTTGAACTGCTCTTACCATCAGGAAATTCTTCATGATGTTTAGGTGGAATCTCTTTTCCTGTACAGTCTGCCCTCCATATCCACAGATTCCGTATCCATAGATTCAACCAACCATGGCTTGGAAATATTTCCACCCCCCAAAAAAAAATGTCTAAAAAGCAAACATTGATATTGCCGTTTTATATAAGGGATGCCACTTTACTATACCATTGTAACTAATGGGACCTGAGCATCCAGGTATTTTGCTATCTACAGGGGTCCTGGAACCAAACACTAGTGGATGATGGATTAATTCAATATCCCACCTGTCTCCCAGCACAGGACCCAAAGCAGCTTACACAATTGCTAAAACAAGAAAAAAAACCCCTAAAAACCTGATGGTAAAACAGTTAAAACACAATTAAACAGGTTGCTGTTCTAAAATGCCATTAAAATTTTAAAGGTGTGAAATCATTTTGAAAAGCTGACAATAAAAATACAGCACACCAACTGCACAAAATGACTCCTTGCGACCATGATCATGATCATTAAATCATTACAGTGGTCCCTTGGTGTCCGCTAGGGCTTGGTTCCAGGACCCTCCCCGCTCCTGTGGATATCAGAATTTATGGATGCCCAAGTCCCATTATGTACAGTGGTCTAGTAAAATGGCATCCTTGATATAAAATGGCAAAATCAAAGTCTGCTTTTTTAAAAAAACAATACTTTCAAGCCATGGTTGATTGAATCCGTGCATACAGAATCTGTGGCTATGGAGGGCTGACTGTAAATACCTGTCTAAATGGAAGAGTCTTTTCCTGCCAGCGAAAGGAGATCAGAGAGGGAGCCAGCTTAGCTTCCCATAGAAAGGAATTCCATAGCCTGGGAGCAGCCACTGAGATGGCTCTCTCACAGGTCCTTGTAAGACACAGGAAGATGACGAGGGTAAAAGATTAAACATGTCCTGCACATGGCTTAGTAAAGGAGGTGGGACTGTTAGACCATTTAGTCCAAAGCAAAGTGTTGTTTTGATTTGTTTAATGTATTACAATTCCCAGCCTGCCTGTCCACTGACTATGATCATCTTTCGGAGATCACATTTCCTTTACACAGTATCCCACAGCGGGAGATGTTGGTAATGAGATCAACCTTAAATTGTCCAGCATAGAAAGGAGGAAAGGAACCTCTTTAAGACCACAATCTTTGGCCATTTCCGCACTACACTGTTATAGTGCTATTATTCTACTTTCAACATCCTGTGGAATCCTGGGGTCCGCAATTTAGGAAGGGGCCTTTAGAATTCTCAGCCAGAGAGCTCTTTGGCCTCAGCAAACCCCAGAATTCCACAGGATGTTGAAAGTGGAATAATAGCACTATAACAGTGTAGTGTGGAAATGGCTTTAATTTAGTCATCTTTGCTTCTAGCGAAAGTTCAGGCTTGATTGTTTTGTGACCTCCTTGGCCTGTGAGAAAGCAAGCAGGGATGCAACTCTCTCCCCCCCCTCCACTCTTTCTCTCCTCTTGTTACCAGGCCGTATACCTCCACGCTTTGATATGGTCTAATTGGCAAAATATATTGACTGGCAGGTGTGTTGGCATAAAATATAAATTATACTTATGGCTGGCAAGGCCATGTGGAAAGGGAAACTTGCTGCGAATAGGTCAGAGATGATCCCAGTATGGTCAGCTCAAAAGTTGGCTGACATTAGCCAAGAAAGCCTGACTTAATGGCTCTGAGCTAACCCTAGCAACTGCCAACATCAGAAAACAATAAGGTGCCCAGATGCAGAGGCCAAGACCCCTACTGTGTGCATATCCTACTGCAGCCTGGCCCAGAAACACCCTCTCAACCAAGACATTGAAACCAATCAGTCCAATACAAACCCCATTCATTGTCTGTGTCGCAACTCCCATTGTTCACTAGGCTGGGAGAGCAATCAACTCACACCCCTTCAGGGAGGGAAACAGAATATATAAACTCTTGGTTTTGAGGAGTCAGATGCAGTCAGATGAAATGCAAGACTCCACTATGTCACTCTGAATCCTGACCTGTCTGCCCTTAGACAGAAGTCTAAGGCCCTTTCCACATGTGGGGGGGGGGAACAGGCGAAAACGCCCAAAAACGGAGCTTACCAGCAGCCGGGTAAGTCCGTTGCCACGGGGAGCAGCGCGAGCTCGCTGCCCCGCAGTCCTCTGGCGTCCCAAATGGTGGCTTCCGGTTGGTGGAGGCTCTCCACCAACCGGAGAAGCTCGCCAGCCGGAAGCCCGCCCCCGGCAGATCTGCAGGCACGCACTTGCGTGCGCCTGCAAATCTGCTTCGGGGCCGGGCGACGGAGCAGCGCGGGGCTGCGCACTCCGTGCTTTTTAAAAACCTCAAAAAAGAGGTTTTTAAAAAACACGCAGTGCGGCTAGTTCCGGCCGCTCCTGAGTGGATTCTGGTGTGGAACTACAAAAAGTAGTCCACACCAGTCCACTCTACGGTGTAGAAGACCTCTGTGAGAGGTCGCTCTGCACCATTTCAGAAGCCCGGTATGGAAATGGCCTAAGTCACATTTCAAGCTCTTCACTCCTCTTCTGGAATGGTAACTATATGAGCCCCAAACCCTCAGCCTCTCTATCCATAATGTTTTCCTCCCTTTCTTCTTCCGTTAACTCTTGTGTGAATGCTTGACTGTATGTATATGGTGTGCATGCATGAGTGAATTCCCCCAATAAAAACACATTTTAGCTTACTTTTTAATTTTTGTCTGGTTTTTGTGTGGTCTGACCCCATAAAAATTAGGTTAAAAATCTCACTGGGTTACCCTGCCCTTCATTCCGCCAAGGCCACTGTGCCGCTAATTCCCCCAGTCTTTGCATTTTTGGAGCGAATCAAGGTGTCCCCCAGGGGACCCCCAGAAGTCAGGGTAACTTTCTCTCTCTCTCTGTGTGTACACATTACCCCCAATGAAATTTTCTTGCAGTCTCCAGACTTCCAGCACTGCAGGGAGTTAACCTTAAGAATAAAGTGTCTTACGTCTGCTCTGTGGACTTACTCTCTGTTCTGGCTTCAGGATTGTGCAGTTTCCCAGCACCCTCAACAAGGGTGACACCGAGCGTGCCATTGCCATTGCTTTCCGCATGTGGAGCGACGTTTCACCCCTCAGCTTCAGGCGCTTGGCTCCCACCCAGCAGGCTGACATCACTATAGGTAGGAGGCGCCTTGAAAGCAATGGGGATTGGCAGGGGAGGTTGGGTGGTGGGGAGGGAGGGAGGGAAGCTGAGAGAGGAGGAGAGAGAGGAAGAAAAACAGGGACTTCTCTTCTGTGGCACCCCGCTTAGAGAATGCTCTCCTCGTGGAGGCCTGATTGGCACCAACATTTCCATCCTTCCTGCACCAACTGACAACTTGATCGTTCAATAGAGCCTTTGGGGCCTGTCTGGTTTTATA
Organism: Cyclura pinguis; assembly: GCA_030412105.1. Lineage (NCBI taxonomy): Eukaryota > Metazoa > Chordata > Lepidosauria > Squamata > Iguanidae > Cyclura > Cyclura pinguis. The sequence continues at coordinate 8,710,132 of CM059601.1, forward strand.
CAAACCCTCGTGTCTGCATGGTTTTAAAATATTTTCATAGAATCATAGAATCATAGAAATGTAGAGTTGGAAGAGACCACATGGGCCATCCAGTCCAACCCCCTGCCATGCAGGAACACCCTCAAAGCACTCCCGACAGATGGCCATCCAGCCTCTGCTTAAAAACCTCCAAAGAAGGAGACTCCACCACACTCCGAGCAGCATATTCCACTGCCGGACAGCCCTGACTGTCAGGAAGTTCCTCCTGAGGTTTAGGTGGAATCTCCTTTCCTGCAGCTTGAATCCATTTCTCCTTGTCCTGGTCTCTGGAGCAGCAGAAAACAAGCCCTCTCTCTCCTCTACATGGCATCCCTTCAAATATTTAAACATGGCTATCATGTCTCCTCTTAACCTTCTCTTCTGCAGACTGAACATACCCAGCTCTCTAAGTCTATCCTCATAGGGCTTCATGGCTTCCAGGCCCTTCACCATTTTGGTCGCCCTCCTCTGGACCTGCTCCGGCTTGACCATGTCCTCCTTGAATTGGGTTGCCCAGAACTGGACACAGTATTCCAGATGAGGTCTAACCAAAGCAGAGTAGAGTGGTACCGGTACCTCCCTCGATCTAGACACCATACTCCTATTGATGCAGCCGAGAATTGCCTTGGCTTTCTTGGCTGCCGCATCACACTGCTGACTCATGTTCAGCTTGTGGTCTATTAAGACTCCTAGATCCCTTTCACACGTACTACCATCCAGCCACATGTCCCCCATCCTATATTTCTGCATTCCATTTTTTCTACCTAAGTGTAGGACCTTACACTTCTCTCTGTTGAATTTCATTTTGTTAGCCATTTTAACCAATTTTGATCTGTCTTGTTAACTTGTCACATCGTTTTAGCATGTTTTTAGCCTTTTAAAAAGATTTTTATTTTTACTCGGTTTAAATTTGTCAGGTTGGTTTTATTGTACACTGCCCTGAGATCTTTAAATACAGGGTGGGCTTTAAACAAGCAAACAAACAACTAACCTTGTAAAGTTTTAACCACTACAACAGCCATATAAGGCAGGCCAGTGGTATTGTTCACAAGAGAGCCAGCGTGGTGTAGTGGTCTGAGCATTGGTCTATGATTTTAGAGACCAGGGTTCAGATCGCTGGTCAGCTATGGAAAACCACTAAGTGACCTTGGGCGAGTCACAAGGTCTCAGCCTCAGAGGAAGACAAAGGTAAACCCCCTCTGAACGAATCTTGCCAAGAAAATACTTCGTTTACCACCTACTAAGTTAAAAGGCACAGGTGGGATGTGAAGTCAGTTCATAGTTCAGTCTTTTAGCATGATGGTGCATTTTTAAAAAAGCTGTCTGGTTGTGTGAAATAGTTCTGGAGCTGGTTCAAATGTGACAGACAACTTCTCTAAACCAGGCCATTTGTCTCCGGGGGGGGGGGGGGTACAACTTGGTTAAAAAGAAAAATAAAACAAAACAGACCTGTATCGTGATCCCTTCTTGCACGGTTGCAGATATCAGGTTTGCTAACACTATTCAGATATGGATCCATCTTGAAAATTGTTGAAGCTGTTAAGACACGAGTTCCAGAGTTCACAATGCACCACTGTAGTGTTAGGAGACTTTGGCATCCTACCTCATACTACCCTGAACAACCGCTGTTCCCACCTGATTTCAGAAGCTAAGCAAGGTTGGCCTTGCTTAACACTTGAATAGGAGGCCACCAGGAAAGACTAGGTAAGGCTAGGGGGGAATCTTGCCTAAACACCTGGAGAACTACTGCTGCTAGTCAGAGATATCAGTAATGGATTAGATGAAACATTGGCCTGGCTCTGTATAAGGCAGCTTCAGGGCTGGCTGGCTCTACTTGCCACAGCTAGCACTTTCCTTTTGCCTGTGTCTGCCAGGAAGGCCATTTCCACACATTATTATTCCACTTCCAACATCCTGTGGAATACTGGGGTTTATCGTTCCCTGAGGCCAAAGAGCTCTCTGGCTGACAATTCTAAAGGCCCCTCCCTAAACTGCAAACTCACAGGATGTTGAAAGTGGAATAAATAGCACTATGACAATGTGGTGCGGAAAGACCCTAGGTAGCCCCTGGTCTTGTAAGCAGCCTAGACTACCTGGAAACTGATGGTTGGCTATGGACCACGAGGTTGGATGATAAGCTGCCTTTGAAGGGAACCAAAAGTAAGCTTCGCTGAACAATTCAGAGGAAGAATCAGCGTAATAAATAAGAGAGGAAGGCCAGCCCTAGGGAGTCCCACTCAGAACTTGAAAAAGCTGCCGTGATTAACTTTATTTGCATCTCCACCTTTTCCCCAAAGCTGGGATTCAAGGTGGCCTGTTTTGGACTAGCTCCTTTTTGGATGGATATCTATTTCACACTACACAACTATTGCACTGTATTTGCCCTTTAACTGCCTGGGATTTGTAGTTTCATGGAGGGGTGTTTAAAATTCTCTGCTAGAGAGCTCTAGTGCTTCCCCAAACAACAAATCCCAGGATTCCACAGGATGCAACCATGGTAGTTAAAGTAGAACCATAGTGCTTTAGTTGGGAGGGGGAGGAGATCTAGAACTTCTCAGCCAGCAGTTTGAGAGTTATAGCCCCTCCAAAGTAGCTTACCCAAGCTCTTTTTTTCCTTTTTATTTTTGGCTGTCAAAACAAGTGATGGATGTGAGAGGCGGACACTGAAGGGCCATAGAGAGACAGGTCTTCTTGCTCAGGAACTCACTGTTTAACTGACTTCTCCAAATGGACTTGAACTTCTGCAACAATTACAAGAAGGAAGGAAGGAAGGACTTTCACTGGCAGATTTATTACATCTGAGTTAACTGGAGAGAGTTCAAAGAAGCTCGGCAAAGAGGGAGAAGGCAGAGGAGGGAATGTAAGACACATGCAAAGAGGCAGGCTGAGGATGTGATATATTTAACTGCCAGGAGATAGGGAGAGAAAACTGTTAAGCAGAGTGGATGATTTTTATTAAAACTGAGGAGCTGCAGTGTGACGGTGACTCAGAAGCGTCCTTGGGTTTCTGAAGGCAGAGTTAGCTGTTAAATAGATGGATTTTCACTGTAAAAAATTTGGTGACTGTAAGCAGGCAGATTTTATTCCAGGGAAATCGTTGTGGTTCTGTGTCTCTTTCCCATCTAACGTTGGTGGATTCAAAGACCTCCTCAGAGGTTTTGTGGTGAATCTAAGTTCCCAAGCCCAAAGGTAACATTTACCCCTGCAATGTATTCAGATTGTTCTGTGTTTGCATCTCTTTCACGCTGCACAATTACAGTCAGCTCTCATACCTGGCCATTCCAAAATTCTAAAACGCAAACCTTGATTTTCCTCAGGCTGTCTCTGGCACCTGTTGTGAGTTGCTCACCGTTTTGTATAAGAGATGCCATTTTAATATGCCACTGTAAATAATGAGACTTGAGCATCCACGGATTTGGTATCCACGGGAGGTCCTGGAACAAAACCCCAGCAGATATTGAGGGCCAACTATATACGATTCCAGAGTGCATGCTGAGGATTCCTGAGTTTTTTAGTTGAGGAACTGGAGCTCTCTGGCTGAAAATTCAAAATATCTCACAAAACTGCAAATGTTAGCTTGCAGCTAGAGTGGTATAAAGGTGCTCTAACTGTGGCCATTTCCTCACTAGCCTATTATAGCGCGATGAGTCCACTTTCAACATCCTCTGGAATCCTGGGGTTTGCAGTTTCGGGAGGGGCCAGCTGGCCCCTCCCGAAACTGCAAACCCCAGGATTCCAGAGGATGTTGAAAGTGGAATCATCGCGCTATAACAGGCTACTGCGGAAATGGCCTGTGTAGTCTGATAGAGACCACAACAATCATCTGCAGTAGACATTCATCAGGAATGAACACTTGAGTTTTCCAAAACCTGCATCAGATAGCCCGTAAATATAGCTTAGTTCTCACTGAGATGGTAAACCTGTGTCTGGGCTGTATCATCTTAATTATAGAATCATAGAGTTGGAAGAGACCACAGGGGCCATCCAGTCCGACCCCCTGCTATCAGATGATGGAAGTGAGGATCACAGTTCCGGAAGCTTCTACATCAAGAGAAGGGGGAGACCCTGCGTATAGAAAACTAGCTTGTCAGTTTTGTAGATTTTCTCTCTTCTTCCAAATCTTCTCTTACTGTTGAGCTGGGATTGAACTGGGTTGAATATCACACCCCCGCTTGTGATTTATTAAGCGACCTTATAATTCCTCTCCACCTAATAGAATTGTTGGCTAGATTGGAGAAACTTTGTATGCTGCCAATGCTGTGGAAGCAACTGCTAGCAATGCTAAAATCTTTTTAAAATCGGTCTTCTTTTCTGATATTGAGCAGGCTTCTACACATTTAACCACACTGACTGCTGGTTCTCTCCCCTGCATCCTTGCTTTGATGGGCTCAATGGTGAGCTGGCTCATGCCTTCCTCCCTCCTCGTGGTGAGATCCACTTTGACAACCATGAATTTTGGATACTTGGGCGCTCTCGCTTCAGCTGGAAGCAAGGTATTGTCTCCTTGTTGTTGTTTGCCCATTTGTTCTCCTTTAAGAAATGGGATGGGTTAAGCATCCATCGTCATTTATGGCATGTGGATGTTACTACCTGTTTACCGTAAGAATGTGACTTTATTACATGTGGCATAAACAGGAGGGCCCTTGCTAAACCATGGGCCATTTTGCTTTGTGCTCTTGCTGATGTGTTTGGAATGGTTGCTTCCTGATGGACAGTTTCTGGTGCTACCAAGACATCATCAGGAATCCAGTTGGTGTCATCCACCTTATTGTTGTTGCCAAGAATCCTGTTGGGGACTTACGTCTGCAGGAATTAGAATTGGACAGTTCCATAATGTCTGTATTCATAAAAGGGCTGCTATTACGTTACTACAGTTGTCCCTCCACAAATCCACATTTCATGGATTTGATTATTTGCAACCCCTGCCCCCATCAGGCACTTCTATTCCTAGGGAACCTTCCCTCTCAGCGGCTCCAGTCAGGCTGTCCAGCCCTTTGAAAATCTGCCTCTAGTTCTCCTCCTCCTCCACCAGCCACTGCCTGCCAGCTAAGGACAGCTCACAGCCTGATTTCTCGGCACCACAAACCTTCTCCCAATGCTCTCCAGACAAACACCCAAGGAAGGAGATGGGCAAGAGAGAGGAAGCATAGGGCCACCATGCCGAGCCTTTCTTCCCTCTCCTTTCCTTGACCTGGTTTGGGCTCCGGATGCCCACCGTCCACACCGTGTCTTCGTCCCCTTCCCACAGACACATATGCACATTTTGGTATTTGTGATTTTCCCACTTTTGTGAGAGTCTTCCACCCCTAGCCCTAGCAAATGTGAAAGGCCAGCCGTACATACAGGAGCCAGGGAAGTGACAATGTGCATCCAACTAATTGTGTATTGGAACCAATGACCCTCCGTCTTGTTGTGCATCAGGACACCAACTAGGGAGTCCTGGTGTGCGTTGGGGCATTCTTGCTAGTGTCTTAATACCTCTGCTCCTTAGCTAAGTATACAAAAATTTATGCAACATAGACTAGGATAGAAGATTCCAGCCATCATTGTTGCTGCTGCTTCTGTTGTTGCCGTTAACATTATTTATATTCTGCCTTTTTCCCAAGTCTGAGACTCAAGGTGGCATACACATTAAAAAGCTTACAATTAAAAACATTCAAAAAGTCAGTATTAAACCAAATTAAATTATGCAACTTGTTAAACATGTACAAGACAACTGAAAAATCATACTGCACTTACAGGCCTTTTATGAAAGCCTTCAGTTCTACAAGGCTCTCAAAAAAGTCTTTGCTTGCTGACAGAAGAGAGCACCATTCTAGCCCTCCTTGGAGGGGTGTTCCAGAATTTAGGGGCAGCCACTGAGAAGGCCCTCTCTCATATTCTCAACTACTTTACCTGTGAAGGTGGTGGACCTGAGGAAAGGGCTTTCTAGTGGGTCTCCAGGTCCAGGCAGGCTCATATTGAGAGATATGATCTATCAGATAGCTTGGATTTAAGCCTTTTTAGGTCATGGCCAGCATTTTGAATTGTGCCCAGAAACAGACTGGGAGCTGTTGGAGTAGGGGAATTGTATGATCCCTGTAACCAACTCCAATTAACACTTGAGCTGCAGCTCTTTGTATTTCTTTGTCTGACCACATGTGGTTGTATTGTTTTGCCTGTTGTGGAAAGGTCACTGTTGCATAAAAAGACTTCCACATGCACAACCATTTCATGCGGACCTCAGTCCTATAGCTACTCTTGGCTAGGGTAGAGCCATTGAATCAAATGGATTTACCCATGTGTTGATTCACCATTCACCATTTGATTCAATGGGTCTTCTCTACCTGGAACTAACCAACAGTATTGCAGCCAGGCAGCCAGCTGTACGAACTGGGATAGCAATTGGTTGTCAACAACTTCCGTGTACAGCCATCCCTCCACATTTGCTAGGGTTAGGGGCACAAGACCCCTGTGAAAGTGAAAAAAAGTGAATACCTCTAGGCCCTCCCAAACCATGTTTGACATACAAAAAAAGTATGATCACCATATTCAACCCACCATGGACTCCTTTGAGGCATCAGGGTTCCTTCCCAAGGCAGAAGTGGGGGGCTGGTGGGGCTTCCGGCCACCTCCACTGCTGCCCCACACCATCTTTAATAGTGATTTACTAGCCTCGTTCGCGGTTTCTCAGTCTCACGAGGCTTGCAGTCCCTATTAAAAACGGCATAGAGAGGCAGCAGAGGTGACAGCAAATAATCTGTGAATAATCAAATCTGCAAAAGTGAAACCCGCAAATGTGGAGGGATGACTGTATTTATTTCTTACCTGCCACTCCCTTTGGATGGAGGCAGGAAACAACGGCAGATTAAAATGCAGCAACAGATGGATACACAACACCAGTTTTAAAACACCTAGCATCAGTTACAAGAGCATTCATGTCAACTCTTGCTTTAAACCTCATAATTTAACAATCATCTGGCTAGGCCTGCTGGAAGATACAGGTCTTAAACGGAGATGGTGTATCCAGCTGTTGACTCTTGTCAGCAGGTCATTACACAGTCCAGAGCCAGGTGAAGGATAACACTTTATTTACTGAGATTGCAGAAACAGACCCTGCATTCCCCATTCTGCAATGAAACAAGAAGCAGGCACCATGGCAGATACACATTTGGTTGCGTAATGTCAGCATTCAGCAGAAGGGTAGCATAGTACAAGCTCTGCCTAACTACATGAAAGTAGGTTTACACGTTGAAAGCATGATGTTGATCTCAGCCACTGTGTTGCTGTTCCATCTTTTTCCCGTGAGCAATTTCTCCCATAAGCAGTCTTGTGTGCTAATTGAACTAATGGCAGCAAAACGCTGGAGATTACAAATGGAAGAAATTATCCTCTAAACACCAAAACATACAGAGACGGGAATTCTTTGAATGAACAAGAGTGGCTCTTCCTGATAAAAACCACTGTCTGTCTGGCAATGATGGGAGCTTTAGTCCAGAACATCTGGAAGGCACCAGGCTGGCGAGGTTGTGGGGATGGTGGTGGTACAGTGGGAGAAGAAGATAGTTTTAAAGAACCAGGTAAGATAGTCCTCAAAGGTAGGTGAGAATAGTGGTATGCTATTCCAGAGGTTTCTAGAAGCTTCTAGGACATGGAAGGGAATAGTGGAGCCCTCCAGATATTGCCGGACTGTAATTCCCAGCATTCCTCACCCTTGGCTGCTGGGAGTTGCAGTCCAGCAATGCCTGGAGGGCCATATGATTCTCAGTTCCACTTTGTCATTGTAGATGTCTCATTGTGTGATGGCATTCAAGATTTTCTAGTTGCCCTCTTCCTATTTTGTCTCTTGCCTTCTCTCTTTGGCAGGTGTCTGGCTAAACAACTTGGTTCAGGTAGCAGCCCATGAGATTGGCCATGCTTTGGGCCTGTGGCACTCCCGGGACATCCGTGCCCTTATGCACCCTAATGCCACCTACAGCAGGACTTGGCAGATTGGCCAGGATGACATTTGGGCCATCCAGCGTCTGTATGGTGAGCAGCCTACCTAGCAGGCCTTTCCTGAACCAGTAAGCACCAACAGCTGGTGCCAGGAGCCATTAGTTTTCAGCATGGGAACATCCCAAGGTGCTGAGCTCTTGTCTTGTGTGGATTGTCTCTTTTAGCCCAAAAAGGGGCACATTTGGTGAAGTGAAGGTATGCCCTGAACCAGGGACTGGGCAGATGCCTGGGAGCCCATAATTCACTATGGAAATTGGAAGTGGGTGGGGAGGAAAGATCATAGATTTGGAGGGGGACCTGAATCTCATGTCTTCTATATCTTCTATATTCCCCCAGGGAAAACTGGCCTTCAATGTCCAAAAGGCTCCCCACTCCTGTGGTAGCTGATCTTCCTCTGTTTTCTGAAGTCAGATCTTTACCACTCATGTGTGCTTGATCTGACTGCTTTCTTCCCTCTTTCTCATCCTGCAGGCTGTGTGGATGAGAAGAGGCAGTGCCAGTCCTGGGCACAGCAGGGCTTCTGCACACACCGGAGGGCCTTCATGAAGAAGCACTGCCCCAGGATCTGCAATACCTGTTTTGGTGAGTCTGGGGCTCCTAAAGGTAGCCTCTGGGGCTGGAAGTGGAATACACCATCAGCTGGGTGGGTTTTCTTCCTCTCCAGATGACAAAGTGGGTGTATTTCCCCCCGTGATGTCACCACTACAGTGTAGTGGTGAATTTCCTGCATCACCAGGGATTGGACTCTATGACCTTTGAAGTTCCTCAATTCCTCCTCAATTGATTCCATAGGCCTCTTCATGCTACACTGATATAGCACTTTCATTACCTTGGCAACATCCTGTGGAATCCTGGGATTTATAGATTGGTGAAGCGCTGAAGCTCTCTGGCTCAGAATACTAAGTACTCCTTACACTACAAATTTAGCTGGAAAGTGGAATCATGGTGCTATAATTGTAGTTCCTCCAACATTTCACAGGAGAAAACTAAGACACATGTAGATAATCAGCATCAGAATGTGGGCAAGATGGCAAAATTTATTAATGAGGAGGAACAGACAACTAGAAGAAACTGCAGCAGTTTACTTTTGGTTGAGTCCCCTGGGAAGGGCAAGATTCTGTCCCTTCTCTCTCCTTCCTTCTGCTGAGTTGAGTAGAAACTATTTTTACACTTTGAACTCAGTTTGCAGCAATTGAAGTAAGCTGAGGACAAAGGGAGAAAGTGGGAGGAGAAGGGAGAAGCTGGGACATTTTAAGAGTAGCTTAAAAAGTGGGATGGCAGAGGATTAGTCAGGACTGTCCCTGCCAAATTGGGACAGCTGAAGGGTATCTAATTGTGTAGTGTGAAAGAGCCCCATGAAACATTAAATTGTGTCACCAGAAGTCTGGTACCCCCACTTGTGGTTTGAAGCAATCTAACCAGCAGGAGGACAGCCAGTGTGGTATAGTGGTTTGGGCATTGCGCTATGACCCCGGAGACCAAAGTTCGATTTCCCACTTGACCATGGAGACCCACGGGGTGACTTTGGGTGCATCACACACTCTCACTCCCCAGAAAACCCTGTGGTAGGGTCACCGTAAGTTAGAAATAACTTGAAGCCACACAACAACAACAACCTGTGGGAGGTGCTATGAGGTACTAAGATGCAAATCCAAATGCTTGAGCACAGAGTCAGTGAAGTAGGTGAGCTACCCAACGGGCCCACAGTAAAGGCTGCAGGAAGGTTCTGGACCCGATCCGTCAATTATTTGAGGTACCTCCTGAACAAACACTTTAGATTCCTGTGGATTTTTTGTTTTATTTTGCTTTTGTTCTAACATGCACATTGGTGAACAGATTTTGAACAATTTGCAAACTTTTGCTCCTTTTTTAAAATAGAAATGCTTTTTGGTCCAGGCTGCATCTGATTTTGGTGTGAAACAATTTTTAACAAGTGTGGGTGGTATCACTCAGACTTTTGGTTCATTTAAGTCGTAAATGAAATCATCATCATTGTTCTGGGTAAGGGTAGAAAAATTTCCTAGTTTAAAAAACCCATCACTCCGCTGTACTGACAGGAACTCAGCACCAGGGGTCGCTCTGGCTCTGCTGGGTCATCCCTTCCTTTTTGTCCTGCAGTTAATTGGAATTCAGATGGGAGTGGTGCATGAAAACTCTTAGCTCTCCAGATATTTTGAATTTCAGCTCCCAGAATTCGTCACCACCAGCTAAGCTCGTTGGGGCTTCTGAGAGCTGAGATCCAAAACAGTGGTTCTTAACCTTTTCTTTACTGAGGACCCCCTGCAAATATACTTCATTGCTGGGACTCCCCAAGACTTAACTCAAGATTTAAAGATTTAAATTTAGATTTAAATATCCAAATATTTATTTTATATTGACCTTGGTCAAGTCTCTCAGCCTCATGTGTTGGCAAAGGCAAACCCTCTCTGAACAAATCTTGCAAAAAACAAAAACCCACCAAATCAAACCAAAACAAAACCCTGGGATAGTCTTACCATAGGGTTGCTGTGAGTCAGAAGTGACTTGAGGGCACACAACAACAAAGTGCTGCTGACAGGGAGAGGTTCTTACCAGCCATCATGTCTCTTCCCTTAGAAAACTGACTTATGGCAACCCTAAGGAGAACCTATCGTGGCGGTTTTCTTGGCAACATTTTTTGCCCTTGCCTTTTTCTGAGGTTGAGAGAATGTGACTTTCCTGAGGTCACCCAGGGGGTTTCTTTGGCCAAGTAGGGATTCAAACCCTGCTTTCCAGAGTCATAGTTTGGGTGCACACAATGCTTGCCGCTGTGTCCCCCTTCATTAGAGATGTGGAGCAAGGAGTGTGGGTGCAAAGGGACAGGGTGGCAGGTGTGTCCACACTCCAAACTGTGTTCTTCATTTGCAAATGTGAGAGCAGTGTCAGCACCCACATGCTTCCCGCTGCCACATCCCTGTTGCTGCGACTGCTGGTGGTGTCCAGCAGCAAGGCTTTATGACTAATGGCAACACTAAGGCAAACCTATCACAGGGTTTTCCTGGCAGAATTTGTTCCAGGGGTGGTGTCATTGCCTTCCTCTGAGGCTGAGAGAATGTGGTTATCCCACTTTCAACATCCTATGGAATCCTGGGGTTTCCATAGGATGTTGAAAGTGGGATAATAGTGCTGTTAACAGTCTAGCGCAGAAATGGCCCACGTAGGCTTTCCAGGTTTTCCATGGCTGAACAGAGATTTGAACTCTGGTGTCCTAGTTCAACAGCCAGACCACTACACCATGCTGGCTGTTCCTTACTATGCAGAGTGGGCTGATGGGAGTTGCAGTCCTACAAGTATCTGGAAGCCTGCACTTTGCCCAGTTCTGAAGGATTTACCTTCATTTGTGGCCTTGGAGGTTAGGAAAAACACCCATTAGCTTCTCAAGTTTGTATATTTCACAATCTTGCCTTGTGGATACTGCAGCCATCAGCTGAGGAAGGCTCACCCAGGGGAGATTATGGCTGTATTTTGATTAACAAAAGGAAAGGATGTTGAGCTCACCTGTGCTCCGGAGGAGATCTACTTATCAGTGTGATTTCCTGTCCATTATGCACAAATTATCAACTGCAGGATGTTATCCTGGGAGATACAGGTCTCCTCCAGATGTGTCAGGAGGATGTGGTATTTGTTGCTGTAGTTCTCTGTTTGTTTTAACATATCCAAGTGGTGTTTCTGTTGTCCCAGACTATTTTTGACTGTTCCCGGCACCAGCTGCAATGTTTTATTCCCCTCCCCCTGCTCCAGTTTCGAGTGGGATTCTTTTTAATTCCAATACATATTTGAACAAGAATATCTCCTTCTCATGTCCTTCTGTTTAAAACTTCTAACAGTTCCCCAGTGAATCAATAGAATGGCTCTTTTGCAATATAACTCAAAGGGGAACAAAAGTGAAAAAAGGAATCATAGGATCATAGAGTTGGAAGGGACCACAGGGGCCATCCAGTCCAACGCCTGGCCATGCAGGAATATACCATCAAAGCACTCCTGACAGATGGCCATCCAGCCTGTCCTTAAAAACCTCCAGAGAAGGAGACTCCACTACACTCCGAGGCAGCATATTCCACTGCCGGACAGCTCTGACCATCAGGAAGTTCTTCCTGAGGTTCAGGTGGAATCTCCTTTCCTGCAGCTTGAATCCATTGCTCCTTGTCCTGGTCTCTGGAGCGGCAGAGAACAAGCCCGCTCCCTCCTCAACATGACATCCCTTCAAATATTTAAACATGGCTATCATGTCCCCTCTTTACCTTCTCTTCTGCAAACTAAAGATCCCCAGCTCCATAAGCTGCCCCTCATAGGGCATGACGTCCAGACCCTTCACCATTTTGGTCACCCTCCTCTGGACATGTTCTGGCTTGTCGATATCCTTCTTGAAATGAGGTGCCCAGAACGGGACACAGTATTCCAGATGAATTCCAAAGGAAGGAGCAGAAAAAAATCCCTTCAAACAGGATCATTGCAGCAAACCACCCCTCCCCAGTTTTAAAAATCCTATTGCAGATCCAAGAAACTTCTGCAAAGAGACCCCCTAAAGGAATGGAACAAGTAGACATGGAGGCGAGAATGCCCAGCTAAACCAAGTAGCTCCCTTGTGAGAACACAACTCTTCCTTCAGGCATCCTGAGAGAGTCCATAAGCTGAATGCCTGGAAGTATTCACGTTTAATGACTAATCATTTAATAAGTGATGGTAATTAATGGAGTCACATTCCTCATTCCTTTCCGACATGGGTGCTGACTCAAGGATTTGGCTAAGTGCCTTAGGCCACAGGTTTCACAGAGAACGTACATTTGTTGTGCTTATTTGTTCACTGGATCAACTTTGACTTCTGGCAACTGTATGAATGAGGGGGCTCTAAAAGTCTTGGTGACCAACTGTGCTGCTCAGGTCCTGCAAAACTCAGGGCTGTGGCTTCCCTGATTTGAATCAATCCACCTGTCATGTGGTCTTCCTCTTTTCCTGCTCCCTTCCCCTCGATCAAGTATTATCTTTTTTTCCCAAGCAAGTCGTGTTGTTTCCTGATGTGTTCAAAGTACACCAATGTCAATGCAGCCATCTTTGCTTCTACAGAGGTTTGAGCCATGATTTGCTTTAAGACCCATTTGTTTGTCTTCTCAGTAGTCCATGGTCTCTGTAGAAATCTCCAGCACCACAAGGTGCTGCCAAAGGAGCGGCTTAGGATGCTGGGTACATTTAGTCTGGAGAAGAGGAGCTTAAGGGACGACATGATGGCTATGTTGAAACATTTGAAGGGATGTCATATGGAGGATGGAGCAAGGCTGTTTTCTGCTGACAAGAACACAGAACAATGGCTTCGAACTTAAATTCAGTTATGATTGCGACTTGCATACATAAAATTCAAGTTCCCATACGCTTAGTGTATCATAATTTTATGTCAATGCTAGCTATTTACTCAGCGTTGCCCAGAATTTTATTTTCTCATAGGTAACACTTGTTAGAAATGCCCTAGGAATTACCTTACCTTACCTTCGGAATGAGATGCAGTTGAAATACACAGATTTGAAATCCTGTGTCTCTAATTCCCCAAACTGTGTTGTTCTGTACCTGTTAATTGTAGCCCATATTCCCCAATCCAGTCTGTATTCAGAGTTGTTAACATACAGAGGTTGGGTTTGTGAGGGGATTTGCTGCTAGGCCTCGTCTCCATAGCAACTGGCCTATTCAGAGCTCTCTGGTTAAGAATTCTAACGGCTTCTCCCAGAACTGCCAACCCTAGGATTCCATAAAATCTTCACAGGCAGCCAGTCATATGAGGTCTTCTTGCCTCGCATAGCCAATCCTATGAGGTCTTTGCCTGCCTGACACAGACAAACAGACAAGCTCACTCACAAACTTTGACTTTTATATAGTAGATAGTCACACTGCTCCTCTACTGGTAGACCGTCTACGATCCATGCAGTTTAACTTTGCTTCTTCCTTTCTTGCAGAGCGGCCTGCCGCCAGCCCCCCCACCTCTTCCTTGTCTCTCCCAGCCTGGCCTTCGCACAATCACACCAGGTACATCTCCAAGGACAGGGTCATCACTTTCCGTTGTGGGTTCAACTCTTCCAGACCACACTTGAAAGTCAGGTGAGAACTTCTGACCCATCTAAGGCAAGGAGACTGTGGCATCTCCAATAGATTGGTCCAGGACCATGCTGGTTCTGGGTACTTCTATATGGGTTTATTGAAACCATGGAACAGCCTCATTCATAAAACTTTAGGGGGTGGGTGGGTTCTGAACAGTGCAGAGGCGTATCCAGAGCGGGGCAACTGGGGCGCGTGCCCTGGGCGCCAATCCCAGGGATGCAAAAAAGAGGAACTCCTTCGCCCTCCTGCCCTCACTGCTCACCCCACCTCCCGCCCGCCATGCCCCCCGCCCCCTGCCAGAACTCACCCTGGCCCCCGCCACTCCCTGCGCCCCCACCTGCTGCCACTCGCCCCCGCCCCCACCGGGGTCCTTCCTGGCCCCGTGTGGTGGGAGACGGTGACAGCAGCACCGATGGGCACAACTTCAATGCTTGCCCTAGGCGCCGTTGAGCCTCGGTGTGCCACTAGAATAATGTCACCCTTTACTTGTAACCGTCTTTCCTCCTCCTTTCCTCTTCACAAAAAAAACCACTAAGGATGAAAAGACAGCAGAGATGCACAAGGCTCTTTTGATTGGGAGCACAGGGAGCTGTCAGCCTTGAAGCACTGCTTGTGTGAATGCACACCCTCCAAAACAGTAACCGTAGCTCCTGGCCCAAGTATCATCATAGGGGGATGTGTGTATCTTCAAGTTGCTTGTTGACTTATGGTGACCTCATGAATTTCATAGGGTTTTCCTGGGCAAGGAATACTAAAGAGCTGGTTTGACCAATTCCTTCTTTAGAAATACAACCAACAGCAACTGATATTCTTTGGCAGTCTCTCACCCAAGTCCCAACCAGGGGTGACCCTGCTAAGCTTCCAAGATCAGACAGGATTTGGTGCCTATTTAGGCCCTGCTATAAGGATAACCATCTTTAAATATCTGAAGGGAGGTCATGTAGAAAATGGAGCAAACTTGTTTTCTGCTGCTCTGGAGAGTAGGGCAGGAACTAAGGGATTCAAATTACAAGGAAAGAGGTTCCATCTAAACATCAGGAAGAACTTTTTGACCATAAGAATTTGTTGACAATGGAATGGACTGGCTCAGAGAATGGTCGACTCTCCCTCTTTGGACATCTTTGTTTAAAGTTGAGATTCAAAGGGCATCTCTAAAGAGCTGCGCATTCCTGCATGGCAGTGAGTTGGACTGGTTGGTCCTCACGTCCCCTTTCCAACTCTTCTTAAGATTCTGTGTCCAAATTGTTCTTGACGGTGGACATAAGAACACTTTGCTGTTTTATGGTGGAGAAGTATGGAGAAGATGGACATCTCTTTGGAAATGACATAGGGGTTTCTGTGCTAGAGCAACCCCTATGAGTTATTGGTTTGGCCCAGTAGGTAGGGAAACCCAAAGGAAGGGGCTGTGGTTGCTGGTTGAGTTCAGAAGGAGAAGGAGAGACGGAGATGGAAAGGAGCTGCAGTTGCCAGGGATCAGGAGTTGGCCCTTTTCGCGTTGAAGAAGGCAGTGGCATTTTCAGTTCGGTATTTAGGAAGGGGAAAAAAGGGGTAAATTCCTTATAGTGGAATTTCTATGATGCATTTCCACTTGTATCTTTTTATTTAGGACTTTAGGACTTTAAGATTTGCATCCAAATGTTGCGATACAACTGGGCAGTACAGGCAAGAGTCCAGCTATCAAATCCTGCCATGGCACCTCATCGGATGCATGGAACTTTGGGCATAGTCCAGACATGTCAAATTTAATATATAATTTGTTGTTAATTATATGCGGTGGAGTCCCCTTCTTCAGAGGTTTTTAAACAGAGACTGGATGGCCATTTGCTGGGGATGCTTTGAGATGTGTTCCTGCATAGTGGTAGGTTGGACTCAATGGCTGTTGTGGTCTCTTCCAACTCTATGATTCTATTACATTTATATATATGTATATCTCTGTGTGTGTGTGTGTGTGTGTGTGTGTGTGTGTACATATGTTTATAGACTTAAACTGTATCTGTGTTTGCAGTATTCAATTATAGAGCCCCCCATAAAACCCAGAAAGAGGTATAGCAGGAGATTTTCAACTGTGAAATCTCCTTCGACTGACCCGTACCTTCTTCTCCCTTCCAGCTGGTATAAAGATGGGGAGCCACTCTCCCGCTCCGTCCGAGGCTTTGAGCTGCTTCCCAGCCAGCACCTCCGCGTCGTTGCCACGGAGTTCAGCGAAGGGCGGTACGCCTGCACGATCCACCGTGGCAGCAGGACTCTCTGGGTTAACTCCTGGCAGATAAAGCTCAAAGACTGAAATCCGTTTTGTTTTGTCCTGGGATCACGAAAAGGCACCTCTGGGCGATGACAAATTGAAGCTGCTTTGTCGGGCAGGGGGAAGCCGGAGGCCCTATTGGGATGGCTTGTCACAGAAGTGCAAAAGTTGCTCGCTCTAATGTTCAACTGTGGCAATAATTTAGAAAAGTCCTTCGCCTGCACTGGCATGGGGGTAAATTATGATGTGAAGCACTCACAGTGATAAGTGGCCTCAGTGCCAAAAAGAGTCTAAAAATGCAAGCAGCATAGTGATCCCTATCTACACATCAATTCTTCCAGGGCTTCCCAACCGGGTTATTTTTGGCAGTGTGGTTTTCTGCTTCAAGGTGCCTCCCCAAAGTCTTTTAGGCCCTCAAGTGTGCTTCTGGAGAATAATTTCAGTAAACAAACAAACAAACAACCTCTTTTCAGGTCCAATTCCCTCTCATTTCTTCAGCATGGGAGGGTGGCCGGGTTGGGATCCTAGTCCACACGATTTCTATCCTATTTTTAATTGTGGAAATATGGGCACCCACTTGCTTTTCTGATTGGTTAGGGACCACAGCACTGTCAGAAAGTGGAATTGGTTGAAAATCGGAATCCAGTTTATCATCAGTTCTTCTCCTCTTGCCTTCTTTCTGTAGGGAGCCTGAGAGAATTATGGGGGCTCACTTGGGACCACTTGGGACCTTGAATCCCAGCTTTGGGGGAAAGGTAGGGATACAAATAAAATTAACAACAGCAGCTTTTTCAAGTTCTGAGTGGGACTCCCTAGGCCTGCCCTTTCTCTCATATTTATTACACTGGTTCTTCCCCAGAATTGCTCAGAGAAGCTTACTTTTGGTTCCCGTCATAGCTGGCTTATTATCCAAGCACAAGGGCACATCACCACAACATTTTGGAGGCAAAGAGAACACCTATGGTCCATTGCAGAGCAATTAGTATGCAAACAGAAGTTTGAACGGTTCGCCAGCCCACCTAATCCCCTTTCTTGAACCCTTAACTCTGAGAAGTAAGTACAAACTCGGTTTTGTTTAAAAAATTTGGCCATTTCCACACTACAGTGTTATAGTGCTATTATTCCACTTTCAACATCCTATGGAATCCTGGGGTTTGCAGTTTAGGGAGGGGCCTTGAGAAAAGAAGAGGAGGGTAAAAAGAGAGACAAGGACCCCAAGAACAAAGGATGCTTACATGCGAGAGAAAGAGAGCGGGTTTGAACAAACAAACCCAAGTTATCGTAGGTTTTGCCCCTAAACTTAGAGTGGTCGTACAACCTAAACAGCAGTGATTTCAGCGCATGCAAAAGGTTGCTATTCCCAACAGTTCCTAGGTAGTCTAGGTTGCTTACAAGGCCAGGAGTTACTTGGAAAAGACTCAGAGATTTTCTGATTGCAAGAGACTCTCAAGCGTTTGTTGTTGTTGTTGTTGTTGTTGTTGTTGTTGTGTGTCTTCAAGACATTTCAGACCCTAAGGCAAACTTATCACAGGGTTTTCTGGGGCTGAGAGTGTGTGATGTGCCCAAGATCACCCAGTGGGTTTCCGTGGCCAAAAGGAGAATCGAACCCCTGGTCTCCAGAGTCATGGTCCAATTCTCAACCCACTACCCCACACTGGGTCCCCAAAGTAAATGTCTATAATTTTCAGTGGCCGAAAAAAGGAACATTGAAAAAGGAGTTATCGAAAAGTGGGGGTTCCCTGTAGAGGAAAAAAAAATATGCTGGCTCTCCCCCTGCCCTACTGTTAAGTTCCTTATGTTGATGTGTACCTGTTTGACTGATATCTTTTCCCAGCGCTTTCTAGTTGGGCTAAAATGAAACCAGAATGCTATTCCAAGAGCTACATGGAGAAGGCCTTTTTACTGAAGATTGCTTTTAATTGCTGAAGAAACAGAATCTGGGTGCTTCTCCATGCAGATGGTGATTTTTTCCTTGTTGCCTTTCTCTTAACGTACTTGTTTCATACTTTCAAGTCCCCCCAGCAACTGCTGATTCAGGTTAGGTGACCGACACGTTTTGTTCTTGTCATGTGCCTTAAAGGTGATCCTCATTTACGATGGCCTTCTCCTAGGATGCTTTCAGAGGAGGTTTGTCACAGCCTACCTCTGAGGCTGAAAGAGTGTGACTTGCCCAAGGTCACCCCGTGGATTTTCATGGTTGAGTGGAATTCAAATCCTGGCCTCCCAGAGTCTTAGTCCAATAGTCAAACCACTATATGACACTAGCATGCTCTAATAGACGAAACGCCAAAGCCTGCTCTAGAGGGATCCATGGATATAGGTATATAGGCACACCTCAGTCAACAAAGCTTCTCTGACAAAGAAAGTCCATTTTACAAAGTAGTTTTATGACCTCTGAGCTTTGTCCCTTTCCTTCCTCATCCTTTGACTAGCTGTATCTTTAAAACAGTATTAGCATGGGTGGGATACTGCAGAGGGGTTTTTGGTGTTGGTTTTCAGCAGTGTATCAGCAGTAGACAATGCAAGAAAGCTTCAGCTGGGTGAAAATACAATTCTGATTTAGCAATTCTACTCTGCAGAAATGTGTGCCTGCTTACAACATGCAGGCTAAACAGCAGCTGCCCCAAGAGTCTGTTACTGAGCATGCAAGAAGAGAAAAACAGAGAGAAATGGGGAAAGCAAACAAGCCTGCCTCACCAGCTATTCCCAGGCATGTCCGTCCGTCCGTCCGTCCGTCCATCCATGCATCCATCTGTCTGTCTGTCTGTCTGTCTGTCTGTCTGTCTAAAATTTTGGTCACCAAAATGAAAATTATAAGAGCAATGGTACTGACGAAGGGGGGAAAAATCACCCTTGGATATATTTTGGAAGAAACATTCAAGTAGTATCCAGAAAGTTCACACTGATTTTTAGTTATGCAAGGCTTAAATGACTGGTTGTTTCAATTCTCATGTGCATATTGTTAGTTTTTGATAAAATAAGTCTGCTGAAACATGTTGAAATGTTCTTTTTTTTCTTCCTGTGGCAGGAACCTATTGTTATCCTTTCCCTGTTATTTCTGCCTCTGGTGCCAAATTTTCTATTAAAGAAGTAATACCTAGGCCCACACCTACTTTGTTAACTGAGTTATATCTGTAGTTATGTACCATTCATGAATGCACAACTTTATGTGTGACGATTATTTTGCAAGATTCCTCTTACACAACTGTGAACCTAATGGGGGACTTTATGCCACAGTCAAAAAAGTACAACCACATGTGTAAGGGAAGTCACTTGTGTGTAGAACATGACAGGACATGTAAACTGTTGAAGGATTTTTAAAAAATGTTCATCACTGTCTAATTGCATAGAAAAACACAAAGAAGAAGTAGGAAAAGAAAACACCTCCCAATTGTATGGAATGCTTCATTTTATTATGTAAACTCTTCGCCAGCTCCTAAACCACAGGTGGGCAAAGTGTGGCTTGCATGGAGCCCCCACAGCCTCTCATGGTCAAAAAAATTGGACCAAAATGCCCCTAAATGGCATCTGGGGAGGGGAGGGGAGGGCATTTTGACTACATTTGGAGACCCCCTGCGCCCCCAGGAGTCAAAATATTTTTTTGCAATTTTTTCAAAAATTTTTTAGCCGCTCCCCCTGCCAATTTATGGCCATGATAGGCCTATCTTGAAACAGGAAGTTTGATGACGCACAATAGAACATAGTGAATTATTTTAAATAGTTGAAAATTAATATTTTTTTAACAGATGAAGTTAGTAAATGAATATGTGCCTTTAAGCAAGATGATGGGTCTTACAGCATAACCAAGGGAATAGGCTTTTTGGCAGTAGAAAGAACTGTCTTGTTAACAGGATGTGAAAAAGAGATAAGAAGACATCAGGAATATGCTAGCCAACATGGGCTGGACAGTCAGATAAGAACCAACAATTTTGTAACAGAGTCTTAAAAAAATGCATCTTTTATGTCGATGGAGCAAGTCCTTTTGTTAAGATAAGCATTTTAACTCGCTGAGAAGGGAGGACACCTGTAATGCTACCCTGAAGATTAGGAGCATTTTGCATGTGTCTGCGCACATATTTTTCAACCAATGGAATCCAAATGTGTATTTTTGAAGGGACAAGGAGAATATAAATTTCAAATGGAGAATGTGTTCAGTACTGGCTTATTTTCTGGGGAACACAAAAGTCAATCTGGTTGTACAATCGATTTTAATTAAATAAGCCTTCTTACTCTACTCAGTCTCCCTGAGTTGTTATTCGTTGGCTTCATAAACTCAGGGACAGGCAGATTTGCAGCAACAAATAGGAAGTGATGTCTGCATACTTCCTGTTATGTCTACAGAGTGGTTTGAGACCATTAAGAGATGCTTCTCACAGATATTCAGGAATCCTGTCTTTCTTTCTTCTTTCTACTATTTGATTTATATCCGTCTTTTCTCCTGAATGGGACTTGAAAGCGGCTTGCAATAGGAATCAAAACAGAACATTTTAAACAATACGGAGTACAGGAGTTTAAAAATATTAAACCAGATATTCTGTTAAGTAAAACATTTTAAATACACATTACATACTAAAAACAGTACACCAATATGCCCATCACTACGCCCTGATCAACCAAGACTGAAGGCCTGTTCAGAGAAGAAGGTCCTTGCCTGCAAGTGGAAAGCCAGCAGAGAGGGGGCCAGTCGAGCCTCCCTTGGGAGGGAGGGAGTACAAAAGTCTGGGGTCGGCCGTTATGAAGGCTCCCTCCCGTATTTTCAGCAGCCAAGCCAAGGAGGACGATAGGAAGGAGAAAAAGTCATCACCTGAAGATCATACGACGCAAGCGGGCTTGTATGGGAAGCAGTGGCACATCTAGGCTCAACAGCACCTAGGGCGAGGGTGGAAGTCGCAGCCCTAAGTGCTGCTTCTCCTGCTGCCGCCACCTGGAGCTGAGGAAGAGCCGGGCAGGGGGGCAGCAGAGGGCGGGAGGGAGGGTTGCCGCCGCCACCACCTCCACACCAGGGCAGGAAGGACCCTGGCGGGGGCAAGGGGGGTGGCGGCAGCAGGTGGGGGGCCAGGGCAGTGGCCAGGAAGGACCCCGGGGGGGCGGCAGTGGGCCTGGCCTGGGCAGGAGGGGGGTTTGGCTTTTTTGTGCCCCCCGGCATTGGCACCCAGGGCACGTGCCCCGTTGCCCCACCCTCGATAGGCCTCTGATGGGGAGATTGGTCTGTGAGATACTTGGGGACCTAAGCTATAGAGGGCTTTCTAGGTCAAAACCAGAGCTTTGAATTGTGCTTGGACATGGACCAAAGACTGGTGAAGCTGTTTTAGCAAGTTCCTTAGTAAAACCTGTCTCGTGTGGTTGAAACATGCCAGAATTTTAACTTGATTGTACCTACTGAGAAAGCCAAAAGAATGAGGAATAAAGGTAGTACATAGGAATAAAGGTAGTAAATATGGGATCTTTCCAGCACAGAAAAAACAAACAAATACGAGCTGGCTCGTGCAAGCAAGAGCATGTCACATGCCAAATTCTTTTTGAAGCACATCACTTTCCACTTCTCGGCGCGTACCTAACAGATGATTTCACTCGGTGCCATGTATGACCTTTAGTTAGCCTGCACCAAGCTCAGTGTGATGCTCATTTCTTCATTTGGCAAGCGTACAGCATGAGAGAAGGGGGAGCATAAAAAGACCTGGAAATTTTTGGTGCCTTAAGTTCGGTACTTCTCTGTTGTTTGGGATACTGCTCTCCCCAGCCCAGTTCAGTCTTAGAACTAGAGGCAGAAGTGCTCAGTGCCAAAGAATGCTGGGGAGATGATGGATGGTGAGCATCTCTGTCAGGGCTGGACGACTTCACCAGCCTGGGGGGGCCAGTGTTCAACCTTCCAGAAGCCCTCCCCCCAAAAAAACAAAAAATAAATTTGAAGTGGGCTGCCTTCCCCCCCAAAAAACAAAAAGCAAATTTGCAGTGGCCATGAGTCCATTTCCAATTTTGTACACCAGGCATTTTTAAACGTGAAAATAGCTGAGGGTAGTTGCAACTCATTCAAAAGGCAACACATCTTTCCTGGAGGACTCCAGGCCTTTATTTGTGTAATGCGCAAATGAGAATGTGGCCCCCAAGCTTTTTCAGCACCTTCGGACTGCTCTTTTCTGTGGTAAAAATAGATTGCGTAAGACATCCCTCTCCTAAAAGCCTTCACAGGTAGCAATTTACTTTGAAGCGAGATGCAGGCCTCCCTTGGAACTATTTAACACTTTTAAAAAAAAATACCAGCTTTTCAAAACCAGGACTTTGAAGTATATCCAGTTTTCATGCATTTCTGTCAGTCCATGTGCTCACAAAGGGTCCTAGGGCACAAAATTCACCACAGACCTGCCACATTTCCCTACCCTTGGTGTATTTATTTATTTATTTACCATTCTATTCTGCTTTGTTCAGACCCCACCTGGAATACTGTGTCCAGTTCTGGGCACCTTGTTTCGAGAAGGATATTGACAAGCTGGAACATGTCCAGAGGAAGCCAACCAAAATGGTAGAAGGGCTGGAAACCATGAAGGCCTATGAAGAGTAGCTTAGGGATCTGGGTATGTTTAGCCTGGAGACGACAAGGTTAAGAGGGGACATGATTGTTATGTTTAAATATTTGAAGGGATGTCATATGGAGGATGAAGCAAGCCTACTTTCTGCTGCTCCAGAGAATAGGACGTGGAGCAATGGCTTCAAATGTCAGGAAAATAGATTCCATCTAAACATTAAGAAGAACTTCCTGAGAGCAGGAGCAGTTCAACAGTGCAATAGGCTGCCTCAGGATGTGGTGTCTCCTTCTTTGGAGGTTTTTAAACAGAGGCTGGATGGCCATCTGTCAAGAATGCTTTGAAGGTATATTCCTGCATGGTAAGGGGTTGGACTTGATGGTCCTCGTGGTCTTTTCCAGCTCTATGAGTCTATGATTTACTTGGAGTATTTATAGCTCACCCTTTAGCCAAAAATGCTCCAAGGGCAGCTTTCAGAGCATTAATTTAACTTAACAGGTCTCTGTCCTCAGGCTTACAATCTAAATCAGACAGGATACACAAGAGAATGGCAGTAGAGAAGGGAGTTTAATCTACTAAACCTGTGGATGTTTCTTTAACATTTGATTTTAATGTTTCTTTAACATTTGATTTTAAAGAAAAATGAAACAAAAATGAGGGTGCTTCTAGATAAGAGATTCTATTGCACACACTTCTCAGGCATGTAGGATTCTATGAATGCATGTGAAGATTAAAAAAAGGAAACTCGTGAACTCTGGAATACTAAGAGGGAGATTAACGTTAAATTAACACGGCTTAACATCAAACCAGCACTACCTTCACGTGTGCTGTGTGGGTTCTTATGCGCTGATTTCTATCAACACACAATTATGTTATCTGTTAGAGATATAAATTCCTCCACCAGCAACCAGTGTGTCAGGCACTAATCCAACACACCTACTACCCATGATCCACGTAGATGATATGCTGCTCTTCCTGACAATGTCTGGAAATCCAAAGAGACTACACAGGTCAGGAAAGGATGCCCAGCAGTGGTTGGTATTGAATGACCTGGTTTAATTCCCTTTCCATCCATCCCTACCAGCCTATATACTAAAAACAAAACAACAAATCCCTCTAAATTACTTCCTGTTGAGCTACTTGCATTGGCATTGTGACTTCTCAACTTCAAACTGAACTTATATTCCACATGGGCTCCCATACCTAATGTGTCTAGAAGAACTCAATTGTAA
Source organism: Cyclura pinguis (assembly GCA_030412105.1). NCBI lineage: Eukaryota > Metazoa > Chordata > Lepidosauria > Squamata > Iguanidae > Cyclura > Cyclura pinguis. The sequence continues at coordinate 8,734,224 of CM059601.1, forward strand.
TATTAAAAGAACCTTATCACTTAGTCATATCTTGAACCATTAGTCTCCATTCATAGTGCCTGCCACAAATGATCTTCAGGAAGATTAGCAGAATGACGTGTGAGAGGATAATATATTTCCACACCATTATAGCATCACGTTCCGAGGGGCATCAAACTGTTTACTGGAGGGATAAAAATTTGTGTATTCTCTGCTGACCCCGTGGATCACATTTCATCCATGAAAGCTGATTGGGATCCAGATCTCCTATTGAGTGGAAAATTGGCCAGAAGACTCCCAATTCCCTGCTCCCTTGTTTTTCTCTTTCACATATCTACACTCCATTCACACACGTCCGTCCAAACATGCACATATACACATACATCCTATTCACTTATACATATATTTTTCTCTGTCTCATACACAGATACACAAACAGAGTGAACTGATGTGTTCGGGGCAACATGGTTGGGTGCAGGCAGAACTTTGTTAGCCTTTAAGCCAGCCTCTTCCACTGTGGGTTTGTGCAGAACTATGCATGTAAAATGTTTTTAGAAAAATGTGGGTACATCTGGGAAAAGCACCATGGGAGAATGTCACAAAATCATGTGGCTTTTAGATCTTTTACATCCTATAGGAAATTCAGACAAGAAGAAAGCTATTTTGCAGACGTGAATTGGTTGGGCAGTATGACCTTTTAGATGGTTCCGACTGCCACAGCTTCCTTCCTTTCTGTTGTCATAGAATCATGGAGTTGGAAGAGACCACAGGGGCCATCCAGTCCAACCCCATCCTGCTATGCAGGAAGACACAATCAAAGCATTCCCAAAAACCAGATGCCATCCAGCATCTCTTGAAAAGCCTCCAAAGAAGAAGACTCCAGTACATGCCAAGGCAAGCGTATGTTACTGAGGTTCACATATATCTGGCTACTTAACAGAAGTGGTAAGTAAAAGTGGCAAGCAGAAGGGGTAAGAAACCCCCTTTTTACTGAATTGTGGTGATACATAATGGGACACCAGCAAGAGGGTGGTGCACAATACATGTCAGCGCCCAATGCTCATCGGTGTCTGATGTACATTGTGCACCAATGTGCATCAAGCACTGTGCCAGCTATGCTATACATTAACAAAACATCAGCTCTCCAGTGGAGACAGACATTATGCAACTGTGCAATTCTAATTTGCACAAATGCAAGTCCACTTACAAAGATGTGAGGCCTCAACAGGATTCTGGTGGCTTTCTTTAACAACTGCTTTATTACATCAGCATATGCAATCCCATGCATTCACTCTGACACATATGCCATTTCCGCACTAGCGTGATATAGCACTATTATTTTGCTTTCAACATCCTGTGGAATTCTGGGGTTTGCAGTTTAAACTACATAAGATGTTGGAAGCGGAATAATAGCGCTATAACAAACTAGTGCGGAAATGTAGCCCCACTGCTAGCTGGCTAGGTTAATAAGGGGTGCTTGGAGAAACAAGTCACCTTTTGGTTGTTAGGAGGGTCCCTCAGACAGCGGGGTTCTCACAATGGCTTTTCATCTGGTTCTCTTCCAGGCATCATCTGACTTTTGGGATTATTTATTAACGGAGTCTGTAACTGCCTACACGTGCCCATGGTGTCCCTGACAACTCCAAATCTTCTTCAGTTCAAAAATTCCAAGGTACATAACTTACAGTAAGTAGTAAGCACACAATAAACAAGTTAGGAAAAGTTAGAGCTAAAATCAATCACAGCAGGGGAGAACAGACAAAGTTAAAGGATGACATGATAGCCTTGTTTAAACATTTGAAAGGATACGATATGGAGGATGGAGCAAGCTTGTTTTCTGCTGCTCCAAAGACTAGGACACAAAGCAATGGCTGCAAACTTCAGGAAAAGAATTTCCACCTAAATATTAGGAAGAACTTCCTGATGGTAAAAGCAGTTCGACAGTGGATTACACTACCTCTGGGTGTGGCGGAGTCTCCTTCTTCGGAAGTTTTTAAACACAGTCTGGATGGCTGTTGTCCAGAGTCTATGACTGTGTATTCCTGCCTGGCAGAAGGGTTTGGACTTGATGGCCCTTGTGGTCTTTTCCAACTCTATGATTCTGTGACATCCTCTTGGTTAATCATAACGTGAATAGATCCATTGATACACAGTTGACACACAGGTAAATCCCATTGATTCATTGGGTCTACTCTAGTTAGGACTAACCACAGGATTTAATCCATTAGATGCAGAAAACCTGTGGAAAATAAAAACCGCAGTGGCATTGCTCATGGTCTGTCATCAGGCTGAAGCACGGTTTCAAGGAGCCTCCCCATGGCGATTATAAATGACTTAGGTTGGGGCAAAAATGATGAAGACCTCATGTGTGGCCCTCAAGCTTATTTCGTGGGCCTCTGGCTCTTCCAGACACCATCCCAGTTATTATCTTTTGCTCAAAAACAATAATTGTTGTGCATTTTGCAGACTACGTGGAGGAATTGGTATAGTCCTAGATCTCTCTCTTTGATAAAAGGGTGGAGGAAATCCTTATTAGATTTGGGATGACATAAAGCTGGGCAGGATAGCTGGTACATTTCAAAATGACCCTGACAGTAGGGAAAACAGGGCTGGAATGAAGGGATAAGTAGACTTCAAACACAAATGCAAAGTTTTATACTTTGGAAATAAAGAGAAATGTACAGGTACAGATCTTGGGACTGTGAATAAGCAGTGTGATGTGGGGCTGTCAAAAAAAGGCAAATTTGTTTGCAATGTGATTAATAGAATTCTAATTCCCATGTCACCAGACGTTAATAGTTCTACTGTAACCTATGTTAGTTATACCTTGTCTAGAGATAGGAAGCAGTAGAGACAACAAATCCCATTGGACGATTCTGATGGAAACGGGTATGAGAGAGTCTGCAGAGGACAAGACAGAGTGGGTCCATGGTAGCTTTCTCCTTCCCCTCAGCTTACTTCAGTTGCTGCAAACTGAGCTCAAAGGGCAAAAGTAGTTTGCAAAAGTAGTTTCATTCAACTCAGCAAAGGGAAAAAGAGGGGTGGGGGTGGAATCTTCCCCTTCCCGGAAGGATCAGGCAAAAGCAAATTGCTGATAACTCTCCTAGCGTTTATGTTCTTCCTCATTAATAACTTTTGCCATCTTGACCAGACACTGGTGTTCCTCGGCTACACGTGTCTTAGTTTTCATCTGTAAAATGTCGAACAGTATGCCTTTTGTGACTACAACTCCCAGAATTCTTCAGCCAGCATGACCAAATGACTGCTCACCGTGCCCTCAGTTTTCCATTTAATAATTCCTTTGTGCCACTTTTGTTAGCTGCCTTGCGCATGTTGTTTTAAATAATTAGCCCCTTGTGGCATGTTAAGTTTAATAAATGAACACACTTACTAAGTGGGGTAGCAGGAATAACAGGAAAACCTGAGCCAATCAAAGCAAGCAGAAGAGGTGATCATGGAAACTGGTTTCCTAGTATGCACCACCCTTGCTGAATCAGGAAGACATTACATGCCTGACAATGCCTTCCCGTCAGATCACCCATAGCAGTGGGGCTCCACAGAAGCCAGAATAATTACATGCGCATATATTAGCCAAATGATGACTATGACCTGGCACATGCAAAAGAAACAATGCAGCCAATTAAAATTAATTAGAAGTCAGCCAGACACCTATCTTGTAGTACGTGGAAGAGCAGCTCAAGTTACAAAGAGGGCTTTGATATTTTTAATAAAAAGAAATATATTTTAAGCTGAGTTTATAATTAAAAATCTTGATTATGAGCTTCAAAAAGTGAAAAGTGCTGGGTATTAACAACAGAAACACAATTGGCGGCTGTGTAGCAACTGATCTTAAGGTTCTATGTATTGAATGATTTCTTTGAATGATTTTTATCCTGCCTCTTTACAATGAAAGCTACCAGAATTTAAAAAGTTTTGGTTGGCCCAAGAAAGATATTGTTTTTTTGTGGATTTTCAATGTTATTGTACAGTACTGTATTTGGCTGTATGACCAATGTGGCTACTCTGGATATGTTTTCTAGAACTTGGAAAGTTACTTTTACAATTAATTAGTTGCTGTTATAGTTCTGCCAGCCAAGAGGTTGCTAGTTACTTGTACAGTTATAGGTTGGAGTGCTCTATCGTAGCCTATATTGCCCAACTTATACTTAACTACATAGGACAGGTGCTAAGAGATGCTGTTAGTGAATTGCATTTCCTTGCCTTTTGTCCGGATGCTTGCCTTCCTTGTCTGCACCGAGCTAAATAGAAGGGAAAGGGAGGAGGATAATAGGTGGGCACATGGGCACCTCGTGAGTAATCAAATTCGCAAGTGTCAAGCCCATGAATGTGGAGTGAGGAGTATAATCAAATCTATGAAAGTCAAAGGCCCTTTCTGCTTGACGCAGCCAACCCGCCATAGGGACGGCAGAAGGACGGGGCTGGGACGATGTTTATGCATGACATCGTCCTGGTCCTGTCTTCCTCTGTCCCTAGGGGGTGCAAATGCACAGCAAATCATTTACAGGTTTTCCTCTTCAATGACGAACGATTGTGCCACTCTACCACTGTGTCTCACATTTACCTTGCTTGCAGAGGTCTTGGAAGCGCAATGGCTGTGCTTCCAGCCCCAGCGCAGCCTGGGACAGTATCTGGCTGTGCTGCACAGGAAAAGGCATTTCCATCGCACTTCCTGGATCCCGGAGGCAGCCGATGTGGAGGGGAGCATGACGCTCCCCTCCAGAGCAATGCCTTCTAACTTCAGGAAAAGAGATTCCATCTAAACATTAGGAAGAACTTCCTGATGGTAAGAGCATTTCAAACGTGGAATGCTCTGTTTCAGAGTGTGGTGGAGTCTCCTTCTTTGGAGGTTTTTAAACAGAGGCTGGATGGCCTTCTGTCAGGAATGCTTTGATAGTGTATTTCTGCATGGCAGGGGGTTGGATTCGATGGCCCTTGTGGTCTCTTTCAGCTCTATGTTCTTTGATTCCCGAGAGATCTGCTGCTGCCATCATCATCAGACACCACCGGGACAAAGGTAGGGTGCAGACAAGGCCCAACCCTGAAATGTGGAGCTCTGACTGTAGGACTAACCTGGCAATACTCAGTATCATTGACTTCAGTATCATTATCCCCTTCATCATTGTGCTGGACATTTTTTTTTTTTTAGCCATTTCCAACTTCTGTGTAAAAGTTGGAAGTGGCCAGGAAAGTCAAGCACAATTACTTTCCATTTTAAAGGAAGAATGTTCTACAAAAGAGAGAGGAGATTAATTACAAGAAAAATGAAAGGGAGAATGTTGGAAGAAAGCCAGATCTCTTCAAGTGGCCTGGAGCTTATTTGAAATCATCGTGACAGAAGCAAGAATATCTTTGTACACCACAGATTAGGTAAATTGCAAACAAACAAGTTCAAGAGGATGCCGATATGGTTAAACAACAAAGCGATGAAGGCTTTCTTTCAAAACGTGGATGTCCAATTAAGAAATCGAAAAGGAGCATAAACTCTGGCAAAATAATAATCAGTTGACAATGAGACAAGGAGAAAAATGGACTGCTGGACATAATGCAAACCCTGTACAGTAAGAGAGAATGCCAGCCAGGAAGCAACTGAACTGTTCAATGAGCAGAATGTGGGAAATTTACAGAATCCCCTTATTAATCCTCACTAGAGTAGACCTATTGAATCAATAAGAACTTGTTAAGTCAATACTCCTGTTAAGTTCTCCTGATTCAGTGAGGTCCACTCTAATTAGAACCAACTCTGAATAAGGAGACTGCAGGGAAATGAACTGAATTCGTTGCAACCATCTTTATTACTGAAAAAATTGAGCAAGTTAATGCATCAGAAACATGTGATGCTGGGAGACCAGTGATAGTTGCTTTCTTGAGATAACATGGCCTCGAGACATTTAGGGCTTCTGAGGTTCATAACAAGATTACCATAAACTGGAACTGAAAGGAGACTGGGGATGAATTTTGATCATGAGGCACCATTTGCAGTACAATCACATTGGCTAGAATCCTGCTGGTTACAGAATTCTGTTGGTGACTCTTTCTGCGGGATGTTGTTGTCCCGCTTTGGCGATGTGGGAAGGATGGGACCCAGGTGATGCTTATGCACAACATTGTCACAGTCCCATCCTCCTCCTGTCCCCAGGTGGTGCAATTGTGCAGCAAATCATTGACGGGTTTTACCTGTCAATGATGGGTAATTGCACAGCCCTCCCACTGCCTACCTGCACTTTCCTTAGGTGTAGAGATCCTGGAAGTGCAATGGCTGCGCTTCCTGCCCCAGCACAGCTTGGGACAGCACCCGACTGCACTGCGGAAGGAAGAGGCAGTGCCATCGCGCTTCCTTCATTCACGGAGGCAGCTGGTGTGGAGGGGAGCGCTCCTGTCACTCCTGTTGCTCTGTGAATGTTTTTTTTTTTTACTCTGCAGAACGAGGTATGCCTCCTTGTGCAACGGCCCTCCCCTCAGGTCTACAACAGCAGTCAAGGGACTCATGGGGGCAGCTCCATTCTCCCTGTCACCAATCAGCTATGGGGAAGTTGGAGGTATTTCATCACGTTCAGATTGCTGCCATGCACTTAGAGAAGAAGGAGTAAACGTATGTACGGGATGCTGCTGCTTCGTCTTCTCCAGGAGCACAAAGGCGGTCAGAGTGTGCCCAGCTGAACCCCTACAGCTGAGTGGATGGTAGCTGGCAAGGCAGGTTTATCTCCTCTCGTATCTAGCTCCAACAGCGCCTAGGGCAAGCATGGAAGTTGTGCCCCTCGGTGCTGCTCCTCCCATCGCTGTTGCTCCGGGTCAAGAATGACTTCGGTGAAGACAGCAGTGACAACAGTGGGGAATGCCGCTGCTTTCAGGGTGTGCTGCTGGGCTGGCTGTCCCGAGCAAAGGGGGGGACAGGGGACACAGCTTTCTTGCTTCCCCTGGCATTGACGCCCGGGGCATGTGCCCTACCTGCCCCACCCTAGACACACCTCTGCCTCACCCTTTGTTTTGCTGTTCATGTGTGCTCAGCAAGGCATTCTGGAAGCAACTGCTGTTTACCTTGCATGTTGTAGGCAGACAGACACAGCTATATTAGGATCAGCTAGAGCAGAGTCAGCTAGAGTAGAATCTTATTCTTTCCCAGCTCGAGCTTTGTTTTATTGTTTATTGCAGACAAGCTGCTGCAAGCTAACACTAAGAAATCTGTGTTTTCTCAGCCTTCCTTCACCATCCTCCCAGTGCTGATGCTGCTAAAGAAATTCCAGCTAGGTAGACAACAGGGAAGAGGAGGGAATATGGATAAGTATAAAAACCAGTGTGGTGGAGTGGTTTGAATGTTGGAGTAGGATTTGGAGATCAGGGTTCAAATCCCTACTCAGACATGGAATCCTACTAGGTGACCATGGGCAACTTATACTCTCTTAGCATCAGAGCAAAGCATGCTGCAGAATTCTGTAAATGTTGCCAAGAAACCCCATGATAGGTTTGCCTGAGGGCTACCATAAGTTGGAAATGACTTGAAGACATACAATAAGAATGACAAAAGACTTTATAAAAAGGAACTTCTTTGTTCTGAAGTATGCCTGTACACCCATGGAAGCTGTCATTTTGCCAGCATGCTTCTGGACCTCAGCCACTGTGATAGGATCACAACAGCAGTTTCAGGACCCATTTTGAAAAGCACAAACACACGTCAGTAAACCAAAGGAAAAGTTACCAGAGTGAAGATAACTGAAGCAAAGCGATTTCCAGCCAGATACGGTTGTCTTTGACAGTATGTCAGCCTAACTTGATAAAAGACGTACAGTTTCCACACTTTTTAGTGCAGATTGATTCTTCTTTTAAACCCCCATTTTTTGACCCTAGAATTAATCATTTGCTGATGTCATTTTTTTCTGACTGTCTCATGCTAGAAAGATATACCTGTAACATCAAAGAAAGCCTACTGGAGAAATTGTAATGAAAGAATCACCGTCAAAGCCAGACTGTGCTGAATTTTCTGGTGCATTCTTGTTCAGCAATTTCATAATGGAACCCCACATCTTTGAAATTTGTTTGCATGAGTTTGAGGTGAGTAGTAAAGAGGACTAGGAGACTGAAATATTCTCACATCGCAAGATCGAGACCCATTGCCCAGCAGCGTGGTCAGATTAGCAGAGCAATGTCAGCAAAGAGGCAAGGTTTATTTCTGCAACAGAAATATGTCAAGACTTTGTGAAGGTCCAAAGTGAGACAAAACACATTTCCCAGAGCCCAGAGGTGGGCTTTTTGTAATGTAAACATTCAGAAAACAATTAACATTTAGTTCGAAGCGCATCCCCTCTGTCTGGCATCTATCAACAATTCCAGACTGCGCCAATCTGTTTATCGTTTTCAAATAGCATGTGAAATTCAACTAATGGGAACTTAGGTGTTTGCTTACTTCAGACAATCTGTTACCTTAAACAAGGAATGTAACTGACTGTTGCAAATCAAGGAGGATGGAGCCAAGGCTCATGATCTGTTTAGCACAGATGACCTTCTCATTTCTAGGGAATGGAGTTCTCAAAATTTTTGAGTTCAGATTGCACAAAAGGAATTTCTAGCTTTGAGACTGAGGGTTTCATTATTATTATTGCTATTTTTATCAGACTCACACTGGTCTCTGAAGGTTCCCATTCCTGGGTGAGATGTATGTCCATTTATTCACATGCATAGAGGCTGGCCTGATTGTCCTAGATCAAGCACAGGGAATACCTGGCCCTCCAAATTCTCCCTCATCCATTTGGTATATTAGCTAGGGCTGATGGGACTTGCAGTCCAGTTGTATCAAAGGGTTACATGCTCCTGTGACAGTGAATAGCACATGGCAGGTGATGGCAGATCACACTGAAGGGTGTGTAAGGAATGAAACCCTGACCTTGCTATTAGGTTATTTGGAAGTCATGTAATATTGTTAGGTTATGTAACAGCTCAGTAAATACGGGAAGGGAGGAAGAGAGCTATTTTGGCCAGGATTCTGAGTCACTGGCTGGATCCAGATCTAGTTGTGTTCAACTGGGCTGGTGGGAGCAGAATTCCTGTATCCGTATGGTAGCCCTTCCAATCTTCTGGAAATGCTTAGAAAGTTGTTTTTAAAATTAAGTTGTTATGTAACCTGTTGTGAAGCACCAAAAGTTACTAATTATTAATTACGGCTACCTCAGAATTGTAGCTGAGTGTGCGCCTTATTGCATTACTAGTTCCTTTATTGTTACTTTTTTATTTAAAAAAATACCTGAAAGGGTAAGAAAATGCGCTATTTTTTTAGAAAACCAAAAACCTCAAAAATATTCCTAAAATCGTTTTTACCCAAGAAAAGGTAACAAGCAGAAACAATAAGCAGACATTTCCTGCTATACGCAAAAGACTAGTAGCCAGTCTTTTTTTTCCCAAAGGAATGAAGAAACTTCATTTTGTCTTTGCGCTTGTAACACTTAGAAAGGGAAGACAATTTTGCATTGCAGAGAAAAGTGATTTAAATATTCCTGTTCTGTAAAGTGAGAATTTGTGGGAGGGGGTTGCAGTCATGCTATGTGTAGAAGACTTGTTTGTATGCAAGTGGAAGATTGCCCTCCTGTGCTTTTTGTAGAATAACCCCCCCTGGCATCTGAAATGTTGTAGACTTCTCCATTCACTGCATATCTGTATCCGCACCACAATTGTTACAAGTCTCAGGTCCTTTCCGCCCTACACTGTTATAGTGCTATTATTCCACTTTCAACCTCCTATGGAATCCTGAGGTTTGCAGTTAGAGAAGGGCATTTAGAATTCTTAGCCAGAGAGCTTGTTGGCCTCAGGAAACTACAAACCCCAGAATATCCACAGCATAGTGCAGAAAGGCCCTCGGAGTTAGAACAGAAGAATGTATTTGGAGCAAAGCAAGCAAGCAACACAGCAACTCTACTGAGAAGTTGCTGAGACTATCACAGATTGGATGGTTACAGATTTCATACTTTGGCCATTTCCGCACTACACTGTTATAGTGCTATTATTCCACTTTCAACATCCTGTGGCATTCTGGGGTCTGTAGTTTACTGAGGCCAAAGAGCTCTCTGGCTGAGAATTCTACATGCCCCTCCCTGAACTGCAAACCCCAGAACTCTACAGGATGTTGAAAGTGGAATAATAGTGCTATAACAGTGTAGTGTGGAATTGGCCTTCATCATACAAATTTAGGCACACAAAGAAGTGATAGGTGAAAGTCATAAATGTCACATCATCCCACCAGAACAGGCCCTTTCCCAGATCCTTGGTTATTTACATAACTTTTATCCTTGATGCCAGAACAAGTTCCTATCCCCTTATTTTTGCACTGCCAGTTCTCATAACACCTTCCTGATACTTTCACATTCCCTCTTCAGATCTTCTTCCCCCTTGCCCATATACAAAGTAGGAATGACCAGTACAGCAATTAAACATTTGGTACCTGGAATACCTTAGAAATTCCAACTAGATACATAGGCCCTTTCCGCAGCTTTCCTGTGTTTTGGTAGCATCCAGTGACAATGGCAGCAGCAGTTTTCCTGGGAGAGAAGTGTGATGGAGCACTCTCCTCTGCACCAGCTGCCTGCGGGAACCAGGATGCATGATGGCCACTCTTCTGCCTTCCACAGCGCAGCCCGGCACTGTCCCAGGCTGCTCTGGAGCAGGAAGCACAGCCATTATGCTTCCAGAACCTTTGCAGCGAAGGTAAGTGCAGGTGCACAGCAGGAGGGCAGCGTGATTGCTGGTCATGGATGGGGAAAACCCATCAATGATTTGTGGTGCGATCGTGCCATCTAGGGACAAGAGAAGGATGGGCTTGGAACGACGTTGTGCATAAGCGTTGCCCTGTCCCCGTCGTTCTCTTGTCCCCGTGGTGGGTTGGGTGCGTCATACGAAAAGGGCCGTAATTGCAATTAGCAATTAAAAATTGATACTTGGTAGTGCCTTAGCAAACTATAGCCACATCTAAGCTAGCAAAGCTATTCTAATACGTGCTATTCTAATACACCTAATACCTCCAAAATACTTATGACAGAAGCCGTGAATCCCAACAGTGAGTGAGAAGCCTAAGGTCACGCAGTGGGTTCCCATGGCTGAGCAGGGAACTGAACCCTGGTCTCCAGGATTGTACTTAAATGCTCAAACCTCTACACCACACCAGGTTTCTGAAAGCAAGTGACACAGCAAGAAATGGAAGGACCTGATTCTGCTAACTGTAGCAGCTGGAATCCTGTTTGGAAGTTAGAAATGCATAACTGAGGGTTACACATTCAAGACTGCTTTGTATTCATGATTCCTGTATACCCATAATTTAGGGGATGTATAGGGACCTTGGAAGTCCCACTGTCCCCACTTACCACTCAACAGCCACTGTGATCGACAGGAATCTCTTCTCCTACCACTCAGGAAGTAGTTGGCTGATGTTTTCAGACACATACACCTCATGTGAATAATATCCCGTGCAAAGGGAGATTGCAACAGGTACTCTGTTTCTGCCTGTCACAGTGGAGATTGTTTGTGTAAGGGGCTGATGACGTTTGTCAGCCGTTTCCTGCCACATGGGGGAACAGACCCCTGTCAATTGCAGCTGCAGTGCAGATGGTGGTGGTTCAGATTGGGATTCACGAAGTAGTTACATAGGCCATTTTCACACTAGCCTGTTATAGTGATATTATTCCGCTTTCAACAGCCCATGGAATCCTGGGGTTGCCTAAAATAGAATCATAGTGCTATAATTATGTAGCATGGAAGGGCCCCAAGAGATTTGTTACCTTGACTTCTGGAGGTCCCCTGGGGGACACCTTGATTTGCTCCAAAAATGAAAATATTGGGGAAATTAGTAAAGCACTGGCCTTGGCAGAACGAAGGGCAGGGTAACCCAGCGTGATTTTTAACCCAATTTTTATGGAGTCAGACCGCACAAAAACCAGACAAAGATTAAAAAGTAAGCTAAAATGTGTTTTTATTGGGGGAGTTCACTCATACATGCACACCATATACATACAGTCAAGCATTCACACAAGAGTTAAAGGAAGAAGAAGAAAGGGAGGAAAACATTATGGACAGAGAGGCTGAGGGGTTTGGGGCTCATATAGTTACCATTCCAGAAGAGGAGTGAAGAGCTTGAAATGTGACTTAGACTTCTCTCTAAGGGCAGACAGGTCAGGATTCAGAGTGACATAGTGGAGTCTTGCATTTCATCTGACTGCATCTGACTCCTCAAAACCAAGCGATTATATATTCTGTTTCCCTCCCTGAAGGGGTGCGAGTTGATTGCTCTCCCAGCCTAGCGAACAATGGGAGTTGCAACACAGACAATGGGGTTTGTATTGGACTGATTGGTTTCAATGTCTTGGTTGAGAGGACGTTTCTGGACCAGGCTGCAGTAGGATATGCACACAGTAGGGGTCCTGGCCTCTGCATCTGGTCACCTTATTGTTTTCTGATGTTGGCAGTTGATAGGGTTAGCTCAGAGCCATTAAGTCAGGCTTTCTTGGCTAATGTCAGCCAACTTTTGAGCTGACCATACTGGGATCATCTCTGACCTATTCCCAGCCAGTGTCCCTTTCCACATGGCCTTGCCAACCATAAGTATAATTTATATTTTATGTCAACACACAATTACACATAATCTACCAATTAGTACATTTTGCCAATTAGATCATATCAAAGCATGGAGGTGTACGGCCTGGTAACAGATTGGTCTCCTGCTGAAGACAGCAAGTTGTCCTGAAATACTAAGGTCAAGAAAATACATTTCTGTACAGTAATTAAATGTGGGGCTGGACATGCTGTATCTTTTTCCATGATGAGAGAAGACTGTGTTCTCAAATGTACCAACTGAAAAGATTAATTCGCCTCTTACCTGTGTCAGGGCAGGGATGACTACCAGGCAGAGCTGTGGGCAGGCTCTTTAGCTACCTCACTGTCAGTACTAGTAGACCATATAATGTGTAGCTGAAAGAAAAGTGGAAAGGAGCGGATGTTTTATGAAAACCGGGCTGGTGCCTTGTGTGTGGCCCAGATACCCAGCTGGGGGAACATCCAGTGCTACTACCAGTATTCCCACTCTCTCTGGCAGAGTCTCTGTGTTGTGATGCCTATGAATACTTCTGTGATTCCTTAACAGGCGTCTCTCAGCCACACAAAAGAAGAATGTTCGCAGTAATGGAGATGGTAAAGTAATGCTTAGTAAAGTAGAAAGCAGCTGGAGAAGAGGAAGATTGGCATTCACTGTTGCCGTTACAAATGTGTACCTAGGTACACATCCATAACTGATTTGTACAGTAGGCCCTTCACTTTTGCGAGGGATAGGGAAAAAGAACCCTTGCGAAAGTGAAAAAACCATGAATAACCATGGGCTCCCACCTGGCCCATCGAGAGTGTTGCAGGAGTGAGCCAAGAAAAGAAACAACTTCCTTGCTTGGCTTTCTCCCGCCTCTCACTCCCACAATCAGGCGAGTGGAGGGGTGCAGGAGAAAGCCAAGTGAGGAAACAACTTCCCTGCTTGGCTTTCTCCTGCCTCCCACCCCCACAATCGGGTGAGTGGAGGTGCTCAGGAGAAAGCCAAGCGGGGAAAGAACTTCCCCACTTGGCTTTCTCCTGGCTCTCAACCCCACTATGGGGCGAGCGTGAGGACAGAGGAGAAAGCAAAGGAAGGAAACGACTTCTCTGCTTGGATTTCTCCTGGCTCCCACCCACATGATCGGGCGAGTGGGGGGGAGCTCTTTCCCCGCTGGCTCTCTCCTGCGCCCCCCTCTCTCATCTTCTGTCGCCTGCCAAGTGTGCGACCACACCAGCAATGGCAGCCAAAGGAGCACAGGAAAGGGTCGATCACCCTCCCTGTGCCTTCCTGCGCCCCCCAGGCCAGGGAATCGGAAGAGAAGAAGGAGGACAAGTGGGCACCTCACCAATAATCAAATTCACGAAAGTGAAACCTGTGAATGTGGAGGGAGAGCTGTATTCAGGAGCCCTACATATTCACAATTGTGGCAATAATGTAGGGAATATATAGGGATTGTAAAAGTCCTCCCATTCTGCTTTATCAGGCAGCAGCTGCCGTGAGCATTGGTGGGCACATTTCCACCCTCTTTTGCCAGCGTTCTCTTGTGTGACGAGGAATTGCAACAAGGGTCTTCTGTATGTTGTACTAGAAATCACTGGCAGGGGGTGGGTGGAAATACCAGTCTACTGTATCCCAATAGACAGGAGAACAGACCACCATTGCTCACAGCAGCTGCTACCTGGTAAGGAAGGATTCAGGTCAGGGGGCTTGGCCAAGAGACACTACCTAGGCCCTTTCTGCACGAGGCTAGTGAACTGCTCCATGCCGTTACTTACCAGTTCTTCTCTCTTCGAAGCAACACGGACTTTCCCTTAAGCCCTTCTGCAGGGCTCCTCTCTTGTCGCAGGGCAAATCGGAGCAGTGTGAGGTCCCTAGATCTGCATTGCTGAGGCTGAAAATGGCGGCTTCCTGTTCTTCGTGGGTCCAGACCAACCACTGACGCTGACCACGCCCACGGCCTGCCCTCCTTAGATCGCAGGCTCACATTGGTGTGAACCTGCGCATCTGCACAAGTGAGCAGGTACAAAATGGCGCATTCCAGAAGATTGAAAGACTGGATTTTTCCGGCCTTCACTTAGCACGCTGGAGGACCACTTGGGGGCGTTTTGGATCAGACTAAGGTGCGGAACTAAGGTAAATAGTCCAAACCTAGTCCAATCCAAGGTGAGGACAACCTCCGTGATAGGACGCCTTGGCCCGTTTTAACTTCCTCATGCAGAAAGGGCCTTAGTTAAGCACGCTTAACTAAATAGTTGATCTAGAATCTCAGCCAAAGACCACATTATAGATGGACTGATTCCATAAAGGAAGTCACAGCCCTGTGTTTCTAAGTCCTGAGCAGGGTACAGATTACCAGGTCCTTGTAGGTCTCTTATGCATAGGGTTACCATAAATCAACGCCAGCCTCATGACAAAAAACAACAACAAGTGAAGGTCAGAGAGAGCACACTAATACAATGAAGACACTAGAGACTGAATCATATGTCGATATTCTCAACCAGAAAAGATCCATTGGATTAATTGTTGGGTGGTAAGTCAACAGAAGTGCAAATTGGATTGATTCAAAACTTCTAGATGAGAGTGTACCAATAGAATTCAGGCCAATTTTGAGTAAGGTGTGAAATGATGCATACACATAACAGACTGTATTCATTTTGAAGAAGAGTTCTGCATCGCTGTGGAATGCATATCCAGATATATGGAAAGATGTGCATACAGATCAGATATGTTACACATGTAGGGATGTACACATGATAGAGAAGCCCGGAAGCCTGAGAATGATGGGACTTAGAGTAGCATAGGATAGTATAAAGAAATCAAGACTAGGGCTATTTCTGCACTAGACTACTATAGTGCTATTATTCCACTTTCAACATCCTATGGAATCCTGGGGTTTGCAGTTTAGGGAGGGGCCGGCTGACCAACCGACACAGAGACATGGAGAATGTAATGTAAACTACAGATAACAAAAGAGACAGCAGTGCTAGCCTTCCAGAGTACAGAAATGTGAGCAGGCCCCACTTTGAATCTTTGACATATTGGAGAGCTGGGCCAAAGCTAACAAAATGAATTTCAACAGAGAGAAATGTAAGACAGAGAGAAAAAATGACAGAATGCACAGGAAAAATGTAATGCACAAATATAGGATGGGGGACACATGGCTGGATAGCAGTACATGTGAAAGGGATCTAGGAGTCTTGGTGGACCACAAGATGAACATGAGTCAGCAGTGTGATGTGGCAGCCACGAAAGCCAACGCGATTCTCAGTTGCATCAGTAGGAGTATGGTGTCTAGATCAAGGGAGGTAATGGTACCTCTCTATTCTGCTTTGGTTAGACCTCATTTGGAATACTGTGTTCAGTTCTGGGCACCTCAATTCAAGAAGGATATTGACAAGCTTGGGTGTGTCCAGAGAGGGGTGACCAAAATGGTGAAGAGTCTAGAAGCCATGTCCTATGAGGAGCGTCTTAGGGAGCTGGGTATATTTAGTCTGCAGAAGAGAAGGTTAAGAGGAGACATGATAGCCATGTTTAAATATTTGAAGAGATGTCATGTCGGGGAGGGAGCAGGCTTGTTTTCCGCTGTTTCAGAGTCTAGGACAAGGAGCAATGGATTCAAGCTGCAGGAAAGAAAATTCCACCTGAACCTCAGGAAGAACTTCTGATGGTCAGAGCTGTTTGGCAGTAGAATAGGCTGCCTCGGAGTGTGGTGGAGTCTCCTTCTTTGGAGGTTTTTAAGCAGAGGCTGGATGGCCATCTGTTGGGAGTTCTTTGATGTGTGTTCCTTCATGGCAGGGGGTTGGACTGGATGGCCTCTGAGGTCTCTTCTAACTCTGTGATTCTATGGCTGTATGAATAAACAACAGGTAGGTGTTAAATGACTGATGTATGGAGGGGCTACTCCATCACATGGCCAAAGGACATCCTCTGACACTTGAAGCCTACCAGGTCTTATGTAGGAGGGGAGACAACTTAGTATGCTAATTCCTTTTCTTATGGGAAGTATAAATTTGTATGCCTTTCTTTGTTCTGGCACGTCTGATTTGGGTTTCACTCAGGTTTCTCTTGGTTTCAGCCTGGATTGAATAAAATATTTTGTGTTATTTTGAATCTCCCGCTGGTGTGTAACTTTTGCTTTGCACTCCGGGGGAACCTACCCATTGTGATCGTCACACATATGAGTTGTGTATGTACTGTTTTGACTACTAAGGTATATGCCAGCCAATGTGTACATCTGTGGGATGGAAAGCAATTCTAGGGAAGGGGTTAAATGGATACATGGTATGGCTGTGACTGACTCCTGGGCTAGTACCTGCAAGGGATGGAAAACAATTTGTATATCCCTAGTAACATGTTACTTATACCAGCCATTCTCAACTGTTTTTTGGCCAGAGCCCCCTTAGGAGCTCTTCTCAAGTTCCAGACACCCCTGCCCATCACACAAGGGCCCTTTCGGCACCAGGCAATTAGAACGGGGCAGCGCGTCCTTTCATGGAGGTCGTCTGCATCTTGGAACGGACTAGGAGCAGACTACCTACCGGAGATCGGCACCTCAGTCCGCTCCAAAATGACCCCAAGTGGTCCTCCAGCGTGTTTTCTAAAGACCACAAAAAACAGGTCTTTATATTCCTGGATTGCGCCATTGCGTTCCTGCTCCCTTGCGCAAATTCGCAGGCTCGCACCAATGTGAGCCTGTGATCTGCGGAGGCAGGCTTTAGGCGTGGCGAGCTTCAGTGGTTGGTTGGGACCCACGACCAACCAGAAGCCACCATTTTGGAAGCTGGAAGCTGCCATTTTGGAAGCCGGAAGCTGCCATTTCGGAATCCGGAGCAGTGCGGATCTACAGACCTCGCATCGCTCCGATTCGCCCTGGACCAAGGAGGAGCCCTGCGGAAGGGCTTCGGGGACAGTCCGTGTTGCTTTGGACCCCAGAAGAAGCGGTAGGTAACAGCACGGAGCGATTCCCTCGCCTCGTGTGGAAAGGGCCAGGGAGACAACAAAAGAGATTGACAGAGGCCCTTTCCACATCTTATCTTTTGTCGAATCCATCACGTGGGGATTTGGGGAAAACCTCTCCTGGGAGGGGAGTTCGACAGAAGCACTCCCCTCTTCACAGGCTGCCTGCTGGATGGGAGAAAGTGCAATGGTTCCACCCCTCCCTTCCACAGCCTGGCACTTTCCCAGCTGGGGGAGGAAGCAACAGCCATTGGGCTTCTTGACGTTCTGGACAGCAGGTAAGTGTGGGAGGGAAGCGAGAGGACTGTGCAATTGTGGTTCGTTGATGGGAGAAACCCATCAATTATTTATTCCATGATTGTGGCAGGTGGCCACAGGATCATGACGGGATTGCGACGATGTCATGCAGAACAGTCATTACAATCCCCTTGTGATCCCATTGCCATTGCGGGTTAGGGGCAGGGTATGGAAAGGGCCAGAAAATAATTTATTATTGAACACCAAGAAAACTCGAACATTCCAACATACTAGACAAAAGCTTTAAAGAGACTGTCTGAAAATCTATCAGCCCTAATGCAATCCTTGAGCTTGGTGCTTTTCTGCAAGTTTTATGATATAGGGTTACAAATTAGACCATGGCTGTTGGAAGTCACCTCTTCTTGAGATGTCAATTCTGTTCTAGGATTTTGTCAAGGAAACTGTCAAATGGTGTGTTGGAAAGATATTATAAATATGAGGTAAACTATCAATTCCAATTAAGGCTGCTGCTTGGGTATTTCATCAGTTTAGTTACCAGGGCCCCCATAAACCCTGGGGGCTCTCCTTCTCACCATTTTCTGTCTGTGACTCCTTCCAAATGTGCCTAGACCCCATTGGGTGCTTTATGGCTTTTGTGGAGAATGTCTGACTTATATACTCAGAAAATGCTACACAGACCAGAGAAGCTGAGCCATCTTGCTATGTAGGGTGATCTGTGAGGAGGGGGAGTCTCCCAACCCTAGTTTTCATCCGTAAAGTGTTGGAGGGTATATGTCAACCACAACATCAAGCATTAATTTTCATGGTCATCATCAAATGCAAAATATTCCACTCACCTGCCAGAAATGCCTTTCTTCATTCTATATAGGACAGAGAAGCCAGTCTATACATTTGAATAAACAATAGGAATGGGCAGGAATGGAAAAAAAATGGTAGTGAGGAATTTCAGCCACATCCCAGGACATCTGTTGCTGGATTTGGGTGAATATTCTCAGATAAAGCAGCTTCAAAGGGAAAATCCAGCCGCAAGTGCTTGAATTTGCTTCCCAAGCAGTTCAATCCTATCACCTGTGGCATGAATCAGGATTATTTTATCATGTTTAAGGTGTCATGGGCAAAGCAAATCAAGCAACTCAGCAGCCAAAGGGATCTGTACTCAGTGGGCTGAAATTAGGCACTACAGCTGCTGTTTCCCCACAGCTGCTGCTCAGCCATTAAGATAATAGTGAAAGGTGTTCATTAATTCAGGATGTTTATCTTCTTAGTGAGTGGTCACAGTAATTATTTTGCATACGTTTGAGGATGCATGAGTTTATCACTGTCTATATTTCTTGCATTTCATCACCTCTGACCTCACCGCTACAATTATCTTCTTTCCCATCACCTGTGTGTTTATATCTATCACTATATCTATACCTGTATCTACATATACGTCAATATAGTGTGACATTGTTACCCTGTATACTGAGGGTCCCGGGAGGGACACCAAAATGTGCTCAACTAAAGGTGGGGAAAATTAGCTCGGAGCACTGCTTAGCGTTACGAGAGGCAGGGTAACGTAGCGAGATCTTGAACCCTCCGTCTACGGGGTCGGGCCGAGTCAAGGAGCACACAGAAGTTGAAACAATAAATGATGTTTTATTAAACACAAGCGAAACAGTGTATGCGACACATTCACACAAGATAACTAAAGAAATAAAGGTTGGAGTGGTATAGAGGGATTTTTAGAGGGACTGCTGGTTTGGGTGATACTTCACCTGCCCTGAAGCCCGGAAGAATAGAGAGCGAGGCTGGGGTGCGATGTAGCTCAGCACGTGGAGCTGAGGGGAGGCTCGCCAAGCAAAGCGGCAGCGAGGCGGGATGAAACTCGGGAGAGATCCGAGGAAGGTCTCGGAATCCAGGGTTTTTATAAGGAGAATTGTGACTGCAGGCTATGCCGTACTTGGGGGAAAACAATAGATTTGGAGTTGGAGACAAAACCTCCGAAAGGTCAGAATCTGAATGATTGAGTTATCGCAGAGGTTCTCAATAGAGTAGCCAGTATGCAAACGCAAAGTACTTGGGTATTGTAAAGGTTACCCATCAAGCTGCCATCGCGGGGCAGAGGCTCTTTTGTAAGTTGCGTGAATACCTAATTAGAGTACTTGCCTGGAGGTGTCCTAAAGCAGCGAGTCAGCTATTTCTGGCCTGCCTGTATTGTTGTTTGAATATTACGGCAATTAACGGCCAAGCTTGTTTACGTGCTTGTCCGGTGGCCTCGCAAGCACGTGGAGGGGAATAGAGAAGTGCAGCCGAATTGTGATATCAAGAGGATATCTTTTAATATCCCCAAAGCTCGGACCAGCCAGGGCAGTAACAACATGATGTGCGTCTGATAAAGCTTTCTGTATTCCATGAAAGCTTATGTCTTAATAGACTTTTTTGACCTTTAAACAGCAAGAAAAGAAGACGCTTTCTTGTATTTTGCTGCAACAGGTCAACACAGCTACCCCTCTAGATATCCTCTGCCAAGGATGCTTCACTAAGCATACTAGTCATGAGATAAAAGGATGGGTCATCTTATGGACAGGTAGGTTATTAAATGACAGGAGGTGGAGGGTAGGAAAAAATTGAGAGCTGTTTGTGGAGACTGCAAAAATCTGCACTGGTACCACTGCTGTTTCATAGAATCATAGAGTTGGAAGAAATCACACAGCCATCAAGTCCAATCCCCCGTCATGCAGGAACACACAGTCAAAGCACCCCCAGCAAATGGCCATCCAGCCTCTGCTTAAAACCCTCCAAAGAAGGTGACTCCACCACACTCCAAGGCAGCATATTCAACTCTTGAATGGCTTTTACCATCAGAAAATTCTTCCTGATGTTTAGGTGAAGCCTCCTTTTCTGAAGTTTGAATCCATTGCTCCGTGTCTTAGTCCCTGGAGCAGCAGAAAACAAACTTGCTTCATCTTCAACATGACATCCCTTCAAATATTTAAACATGCCTATCATGTCACCTTTCTTTACATACCAAAAAGTGTATAATGAATACACTGAAATGGTTAAAGATTTTCCTTAGCTCAGGTATTAACCAAAATGGAGATTCTTAAGCAAGAAAATGGAGAGCCACCATGTTGTAGTGATTTGAGCATTGGACTACAATCCTGGAGACCAGGGTTCGATTCCCCACTCGGTCATGGGAACTCACTGGGTGACCTTTGGTGTGTTACACACTCTCAGCCCCAGAAAACACTGTGATAGAGTTACTTTAAGGTTGCTACAAGTCAGAAATGAGTTGAAGGCACACAACTTCAGTACAAATCAAGAAGACAGAAGACTAGAAAAGGCAGCTAGGAAGGAAGTAGAAAAGATCCTCAAGTGTTACAATATATCATTAAATACCAAAATCAGATTCATCCATGTTATAGTATTTCTGATTTTTTACTTACAAATGGGAAAGCTAGACAGTGAAGAAAGATGAGGGAAAGAAAATCAACTCATTGGAAATGTTGCAAGAGGAAAATTGTAAAGATACCATAGACAAATGGAATAGGTCTTAAAGCAAACCAGGCCTGAACGGTCATAGATGCATAAGAAACACAGTGTATAGCAGGGGTTAGCACAGTGTGGGCCACAGACAATCCCCTGATGCCACTTTTGTGGCTTCTGAAGACCCCCACCACTCCCCCAAAGCTCCACAACATCCAGTGATTTGGGGCAATTTTTGCATCAGAATCACACAGCAAGTCCCCCAGTGCATGAAAATACACAAAATCCTCACAGTCCACCCCCACAACCCTAAGAGATTTGTGCACTATCTCCAAATATCTCTATTTTCCTCTGTAATCCCTCTCAAAATGGCTACAGGAAATGACACAATATCACTTCCTGTCACCATTTTGAGAGGTATTACAGAGGAAAATGGAAATATTCAGGTTTGCTATATGTGTGTGGGGACAGTGTCTTACGGATGAAGACTTGGGGGAACTTGGGCCATTTCTGCACTACACAGTTATAGTGCTATTATTCCACTTTCAACATCCTGTGGAATTCTGCAGTTTGTAGTTTAGGATGGGGCATTTAGAATTCTCAGCCACAGAGCTCTTTGGCCTCAGTAAACTACAAATCCCAGAATTCCACAGGAAGTTGAAAGTGGAATAATAGCATTATAACAATGTAGTGCAGAAATGGCCTTGGTCCCTGCCCCCATACAGTTGTCCAGCCCTGTTGTAGAGGTTCGGGCTGTTGCATCTCTAAAGTGCTACCGTACAGCTGAAAGAGCTGTTAAAAAAAGTGCATCAAAATTTACCAAAAGATTGAAGCAATCTCTATTTGGAAAATAAAATTAGATAATTAAATTGGAGGGACATGATAAAAGATGATGAAATCATGAACATGTGTGAAGAATGTGAATGGAGAGGGTGGGTTTTTTTTTTTTTTGCTTCCTCCATTTCTCATATCATCAAGCTTCAAGATTATCCAAAGAAAATGATTGGCAAGAGATTCAGCGCAGATAAAAGAAGGTATGTACTTTTCCCCACAAGACATGATTTAACTTAACAAAACTGCTGCCACAAATGTTGAACACTGGCTTAAATGGGAACTAAGCACATGAACAGTGAAGGGAAATTGTAGGCAAATTATGGGACAGCTCTATCATTGGCTAGTATCCAATAAAGATAAAAGAAGTTCTATGTTTGGAGGCAACTGTGCAGCTGAAAATGGAACCAGATGCATATCTGCATGCACAAGGTGCAGCTGTATGCACAAATCCCTGTCTGCAACCTTAAACTAAATATGCTTATTCCACATTGGACAAAAATGTCCAGCTGTTTACGTAGGGGAGGTTATAAATGCAAAAGTCACCAACAGGATTCCAGCCACAGTTTCATGTTCTCCATTTCCTCAAATACGAGGAAATTTCACAGCAGCCTCTTAGAAGGTTACCCTGACGAAAGAGCAATGGAACCTTTCTATCTCCAGTCCCCAACTGTTGAACAGATGAGATATCAGCACATACAGGAAATGAAGGTCCTTTTTTCTCAAACAGCATCTGTGAAGTTTCCCAATTACTTCCAAGGTTGCAGCTGCCAGCCACCAACCTCTTGACGCTCATGCCCAACATGTGCCAGTCTCAGAATGCTTTTCTCTTTCTCGACTTTGTTCAGCTTTAATAAACCACAGGACTAAAAACATCATCATCATCATCACTATCATCATCAACAACACCAACACCATTGATCTGCATTTGTGTCAGGAATTTGAGAATTAATTTTTGGCATCTCTGTGTATGAGAGAGACTACTTGTTTTTTTCCCCCCCCCTTGGATGTATTAGAAGGAAATCTAGACCCATCTTTCAGAGTTTGAGCCAATTAGCATAAAGACAAAGGATGGGTTTTTTAAGTCCAACAAATGTCTGTTTTCAATCTATGTCCACGTCTATTCAGTTCTGAATTAATTTACAATCCTTGAAGAATACATGCACAGAAAGGAATTATACTGAAATATGTATTTTTAAATGTCATTTCAAAAGTAAATGCATATTTATTCAAAATTTGCATTTTTGCACTATTAAATGCATTCAAATTCACATTAAAATGTTGATCCTCTTGTTTGTATTGAGAACTCTGTTGGAACATTAGAGAAGCATGAAAGCCAATGAATAATTAAAAGTCATTCTGCAAATTGATCTGAGTGGTACAGATCAGACCAATATGTCTGGATCTGGGGGTTCACAAAGATTGCATACTTCAAGCATCTTTAGCAGAGGAAACTCTGAAGGTATTGAGGGCCGGATAAAAAAATGTACTTGGGTCTGTAGTTTTTGTTTTTAACCAATGAATTCAGTATTAAGGAATTTGTTATTAAGAAATTTGCTAGCCACCTGGAATGCTATGGAGTGTATCCAGCAAAGTACACAGTGTTGGTTATTTCCTTTAATGCCCTACATGGTTTGGATCCAAATTACCTGCAGAATCACCTCCTCCCATGCAATCCGCCCCATACACTCAGGTCCTCTGGGGCCCATGGGCTTAAACTGCCTAAAACAAGACTGTCAACAATCGCCCGGAGGACCTTCTCGTTGGCCACCCCGAGACTGTGAAATGATCTGCCGGGAGAGATTTGACAGCCAAATATGCTGTCTGAATTAAAAAAAATAATTAAAGACCTACCTCTTCCAGCAGGCCTACCCAGTCTATTTTTAACTATGAATTTTAAGTTAGTGTATTTTAAATGGTTTTATTTTTTTTTCAGTTGTATTTTATTCCATGATGTACCCTACTTCATAGAATCATAAAATCATAGAGTTGGAAGGGACCCCAGGGGCCATCGGGTCCAATCCCCTGCTATGCAGGAACACCCATCAAAGCACTCCCAACAGATGGCCACCAAGCGTCTGCTTAAAAACCTCCAAAACAGGAGGAGACTCCACCACACTCCACTGAGGCAGCAGCAGATTCCACTGCCGGACAGCTCTGACCATCAGGAAGTTCTTCCTGAGGTTTAGGTGGAATCTCTTTTCCTGTGGTTTGAATCCATTGCTCCTTGTCTCAGGCCATTTCCGCACTAGACAGTTATAGTGCGATTATTCCACTTTCAACATCCTATGGAATCCTGGGGTTTGCAGTTCAGGGAGGGGCCGGTTGGCCCCTCCCTAAACTGCAAACCCCAGGATTCCATAGGATGTTGACAGTGGAATAATCATGCTATAACAGTCTAGTGTGGAAATGGCCCCAGTCTCTGGAACAGTGGAAAACAAGCCTGATCCCTCTTCAATATGACATCCCTTCAAATATTTAAACATGGCTATTATGTCCCCTCTTAATCTTCTCTTCTGCAGACTAAACATACTTAACTCCCTAAGCCTTGCGAAGAGGCAGGTAAATAATAATAATAATAATAATAATAATAATAATAATAATAGTAGTAGTAGTAGTAGTAGTAGTAGTAGCAACAATAACAACAGTAACAACTATTATTATTGCAGTCACAATTGCTACTTACTCACAGTTTTTATGCCATTGCCACAATTGTAACTCCCCCATCTCAACCTGCTTTACAGGGCATTGGCTGAATGAGGAGAAGGAGGTCCATTTTGCCAGCAATCAGAGTATAGGTGAATAACATTCGCTCGGGTTTGGTGGCAGGGTTGAGCTTGGACCCTGTTGATCCAAGGTTCCCGCATTTGCCAGCGTATAAGATGCACCAATGTATAAGACATACTCTATTTATACACTGGCAAATACTATTTGCCAGTGTGTAAGACACCACCGGTGTATAAGATGCACCCCATTTTTCAAACAGTATTTTTCAGGGAAAAAGGTGAGTCTTATACGCCAGCAAATACAGTACTTAATTGAGTTAAGTATACTTAACCAAATAGCTGGTACAGAATCTGGGTCAAAATAAATAAATAAATAAATAAATAAATAAATAATACCAGAAAATGTGTGATGATAAACATGCCAATCACTTCAAGGCTATACAAAAACCTAGAAAGAGCACCTAAAAAAAAAAAAAATTAAAAAAAATACCCCACCTTTTTCAATAGATCACCTGCTCCAGTGGCAATGACAATCTTCCTTGTTGTATCTGAGCATCTAACAATTCAACCTTGCACGTGCTGAAGCAGCTTGTATGATGAAGGCCGCATTCCTAGGTTATAAATGAGCTTGAAAGGATGCCAAAAGACTGGATTGTTTTGCCTGCCTAATTACAGCGTATCTCTAGCTAGCATCTCTTCCATATGAGGCAGTAGGATATAAGACAAGCATAAGTTGGATGTGATGAAGCTTTGAGAAGAACCAGGTAGTCATCCCTGAAAGGTACTATTGATTGAAGACATCTCTGAGGAACATACCTAGTAGAGAGAAGGAGAGAGGACAGCCTAGTCAGGATGTGGACTAGTGGAGTCCTGGGGGCTGTGGTCATCTGTCTTCTGGTTGTGCAGTTTACGATGCTTCTTTGGGCCCGCCGACGGTTTCCCCCTGGACCTATTCCCATCCCCTTCATTGGAAGCCTGTGGAGAGTTGGCTGGAAGATTCGTCAGGATACTCTCATGAAGGTATTTCTCTAAAATAATAACCATAGAAATGATGAGGTTGGCCTAAACCCTATTGTTATTCCCAACTGGAGCAGAGCATGGTGACTCACCATTTAACAATTGCTTGTAAAGTCCAGTTGGGACTAACCAACAGGATTCCAGCCATAATAGGGGGTGGGTGAGGAACCCAAGCTGAATGACTAGAACAGTGAAATGTCTTTCATGCCTAGAGAGACACATTCTTCATTCTGTGGTGACTCTGGTTGAGGTGACTCCTTCAGGAAGCAGCAGATACTTGTGGGAGTTGTGTCCGATGGTGGAACTAGGCATCGCAGGAAATGCGGAATGCATGCTCTTTTGTTTCCTTTTCTTGACTGTTCCTGGTAATGTGTAGGGTTGCCAAGAGAAATAAGGAAGAAGGCTCCTGATCCCTTTAACAGCCATGTAGAATAGGGAATTTCAACAGGGGAGGCTTGTTGAATTTCCCTGCTCTATACAACCCTTAAAGGAAATGAATCCTCTCTTCATCTGGCAATGCCAGGAAGGTATAATGAAGCAGCAGCTATGTTTTCCTTGGCTGCCTCTGCTTATAAAAGAGGGTGGGCAGGTTCTGCTCCTGGAACCCTCCAGGGGCCACATGGAGTGCCAAAAATTAATGAACAAATATGGAAGTGGCCAGAACCGTAGATTTGGAAGGGACATCTTAGGGAGAAATTTTTCATGAGAAGTAAACAATGCAGGTTATGGCAATCCTAAGGTGAACCTATCACAGGGTTTTCTAGGGCTGAGAGTGTGTGATGCACCCATCACCTGTGTATTCCACGACCAAGTAGGGAATAAAACCATGGTTTCCAGGATTGTAGTCCGATACACAAAACAATACCCCATGTTGGCTCTCCATGGTACATAATAATTTACATATAATTTACAGTGGTTGAAAAAGAAAATGTTGAAAAAAACCCTCCCAGGAAAGGTGATTCATATTTTAAACAGGTCACAGGACGACCCTTCGGCCTGTTTAAAATATGACTCACGGTTCCTGTGTGGGCATCCAAGAAAGGCAATTCACAAATTTTGTGCTCTATCACACTACACTGTTATAGAGATGTAGCCTACTTTAACTGCCATAGCAGTATCTTGTGGAATTCTGGGATTTGTAGTTTATTGAGGCCAACGAGCTCTCTGGCTGAGAATTTCTAAATGCCTGTCCCTAAACTGCAAATCCCAGGATTCCATAGGCTGTTGCCATGGCAGTTCAAGTGGAATATAGCACTATAACAGGGTAGTGTGATAGAACCCTTTGTGCCAGGAGAAGAGTACTCCATGAGAATATAGGCAGGTCAAGGACTGTAAAATCAGCCTCAGAGACCACCTGTAACCCCAGGGCCAGCAATGTGGTATCTTAAACTGATGCTAAAATATGTCTGTGCATTGTTGTTGTTAATTGTATCAAACTTTTTTTCCCAAATTTGAGCCTCAAAGTAGGTTACACTTCAAAACAATATAATTTAAAAACATATAAATAGTGTAAATTAAGGGAAAAAACAGCTAAAAATATATTAAAAATAATAACTAAAATTAAGACAGTATAGCCCCTCTAGCTTGTTATTTAAAAACTTCCTGATTTAAAAGCTCTGTCATAATAAAAAGGTCTTAGCCTGCCACCACAAGTACAACAAGGAAGAAGCCATTTGGGCTTCCCTGGGAAGGGGGTTCCAGAGTCCAGGGGCAGCCACTGAGAAGGCCAGCTCCTGTGTCCCCACCAACTGTGCTTGGGATGGTGGCAGGACTGAGAGAAGGACCTCTTCTGATGATCTCGGTTGGTTTCTACAGGGAGACAGTCTGCCAAATAGCCTGGACCCCAGCCATACAGGGCTCTTTAACTCAAAACCTGTACTTTGGACTCTGCCCAGAAACAAACTGGGAGACAGGGCTTAAATGGAGCTCTCATGTGGATGTAAAGCTTCCATCACTGTAGAACCAGTCTCCCGAAATTTTATTGTCCCACAATAGAAGCATCGATACGTAGTCTAACTGGCATGGTTCTCTTGTGTGCTCCCATCTGTGCCCTGCGGGCTGCGAAGCGCTTCTATAAGGCCCTTTCCGCATGTTGGGGGGGGGGGAACGGGCGAAAACACCCAAAAACGGAGCTTACCTGAAGCCGGGTAAGTCCGTCCCCACGTGGAGCAGTGCGAGCTCGCTGCTCCGCAGTCCTCCGGTGTCCCAAATGGTGGCTTCCGGTTGGTGGAGGCTCTCCGTCAACCGGAGAAGTTCGCCAGCCAGAAGCCCGCCCCCAGCAGATCTGCAGGCACGCACTTGCGCGCGCCTGCAAATCTGCGTCGGAACCGGGCAACGGAGCGGCACGGGGCTGCACGCTCCGTGCTTTTTAAAAACCTCGAAAAAGAGGTTTTTAAAAAACACGCAGCGCGGCTAGTTCCGGCCACTCCTGAGTGGATACTGGTGTGGAACTACGAAAAGTAGTCCACGCCAGTCCACTCTACGATGCAGAAGACCTCCGTGAGCGGTCGCTCTGCACCATTACAGAAGCCCGGTGCGGAAATGGCCTAAGTCTCACCACTGACTGAGGTGTGGTTGCTGGGAACTGGTGGGGAAGGAATCTAACATGGTCTTCTTTGGGCCATTGCTTAAGGTGCTCTCAGCTTCAGTGTGATCTTATCTGTCACGACTTATAGGGAATTCTGCCACAAACTGCTAAGCTAGTAAGTTACATCCAGCACATCTGGTTCTTCACGGAAACAGAGATTAGTATCAGGACTTCCTGATACAATAAGGGCACATTTGGAATGATGGAAAAGTCCTGGATTATGGGCCTTTCCACACTAGGCTGTTCTAGTGCTATTATTCCACTTTCAACATCCTACAGAATCCTGGGGTTTGCAGTTTAGGGAGGGGGATTTAGAATTCTCAGCCAGAGAGCTCTTTTGCTCCAGTAAACTGCAAACCCCAGCATTCCGTAGGATGTTGAAAGTGGAATAATAGCACTGGAATAGTGTGGAAAGACCTTTTGTTCCTGTTCTTTTGAATTTCATACTGGTGGGTTAAAATAAACTGACCTGGGCAACTAGTATAAAGAATCTCTCATTGTACTGAGAGTGGGCAGATAATATTCTGGGACAAACAAAATGCGTATGGATGCCCAAAACAAGATTGGAAAGAACAGCAACAAAATCGGGGGCTTTCTGATCTTTTTAATCTCTCTGGATGAACCCAAAGTTGCTCACGCAGAAGAAAACAACAGTTGGCCATTCTGATGCCTGCTAAATAACCAAAGCATATGTCTGAAATGCTTAGTTGGGTGAAAAATCACTGCAGCTCATGCACCGGTATGAGGGCTTTGCAAACTTTCTGGAAATTATACTGGTGTAACAACCACTGCTTTAGGGCTTTTATTCTGTACAGCAGCCTGGCTGTTAGAACGTGTGAGAGAAATGCATTTCTTTCCATAATGTGAGCAAGAGCTTTCTTTGTGCCAGTGACTTCTGACAGGGGAACTCCTTCTCCTCCACAAAATGCCTTGTCATTTCATGCATAGCCTTCTATTGTTGAGTCAAGGCTTTTTTTTTTTTTTTTAAGGTGAGTTGTTGGCTTGGCTTCTGTTTGATTTTTTTCCCTCCTTATTATAGTATTCTTGCTTTGTTGTGATTCAGTTTTAGTATTATACCAGCTGTGGTGTCCAAAATTGCTTGAGAGAATAATTAATCATCAGTAATGATTGTTTAGTTTCAACTGGCTGGAGGATGACTACTTATTTTTGCATGTATGTGTATGTGTGTGCCCTAAAATTGCCTGTTGACCTATGGTGACCCCATGAATTTCACAGTGTGTTCTTATGCAATGAATACTTAGAGGTTGTTTTGCCAGTTTCTTACTCTAAAATGCAGACTACAGGACTTGATATTCATTGGCAGTCTCCCATCTAAGTACTAACCAGTCCTGACCCTGCTTAGCTTCCAAGATGAGATGGGATCCAGTACCTTCAGGGTTTTTCAGGGTACTCAGTTGTTTCTCATGTTGCACCTCAGTTGCAGTTGTCCCAGAGAGACCAGTCCTCTCCTGATCAGCAACCACACTTTGTATGGGTGAAGAAAATAGCTGGGGTGTCCTCCCAAAGTGTATTTTGTGTATGCCACATAGTTCCCACCACACTAAGCATCCAAATTTAGTGAAAATTTATCTGGACATATATGTATGAAGTAGTAATAAGGAGACATGCAGACAAAAAGATGGACATTTATTTTTTATTTATAAGGTTTTGGCAAAACCTTTGGAAAGGTTATTTTTCAGCTTAATTTGTCACCATCTTTTGCATGATTTTGAAAGATACACATATATGAATGAAAAAATAACTGGGCAGTGAATTTAGTGTGTGCCACAAGAACCTAATTTTTCAGTCAGATCATCTCAGATATACCCTCCAAATCTGATGAAAATCTGTCTGACTGTTTTCACATGGTATGGCTACAGGTAGACAGAAAGATAGGTTTATTTAAATATTTAGTTATAGAAATACTGCCGGTACCCTGCATTGGAAAGAGTCCCAGAGTATTCAGTAGGGCTTGTATAAGCAGAAGTATTTTGAGTGTAAATGGCATCAAGGGAAAGCATGGAAGTTGTGCCCTTACCTTCTTACCCCTACCCCCACCCCCCAGCCCTACATGCATGGCTTTTTTGTGCCCCCCTGGCATTGGTGCCGAGGGCACTTGATCTACTTGCCTCACCCTAGATATGCTCTCTGGCTGAGAATTCTAAATGCCCTCCCCAAACTGAAAATCCCAGAATTCCATAGTGTAACCCTGCTAGACCCCATCCTGGGGAGTATAATTTTAATATAAAAATGCATCTAAGCCAGAGGTGACTAGACTGATGCGTAGACAGTCAGGCTAGCAATTGGACAAAATATCAAAGACCTGAAACGTCCCCTGTCACGTCTCCATAGGAAATCTCAGAAAGGCAGGTAAGCACAGGCAAGGGGCCATCAACACAACAATACTTTGGGGAGATTGCCTGATTCCCTCCTGGAATGCTTGGAACAAAGTGAGACATAGCAAAGCAAGGTCCAGTTACACAGTGTGACCATCATGCAGCCATCGGGCAGGTGTCACGCCACCTTCATCCTTCAGTTTCTACTATTATCTTTTCCGGGAAGAGGGTCTGCTCTCAAGGCATGTTTCGCCCTATAACTAGACCCCCTTTTTGAGACTCCATCTTGGAGGTCTCCCAGGCTTGACTGGCAGGCTGTCATTCTGTCAGTTGACACTCTCCTCAGCCCCCTCCCTACGCTGAGTTTTTCCCTCCGCTTGTCTTTTTCCCCAGCCAAAGACTTCTGGACAGGTACAGTATCACCCCATTTCACATCCTCTCCACTTTTCCCCTATGAATTTTCACCTCTCTCCGTCTTGATAGTCCTTGTGAGCTTGCGTGATCATTTGACTCTGAGTGAGTGCGTTTAAATATATTTTCTAATAAAATATCTTGATGGAACTTTTAACCTGGTTCTTTTGTGATCTGACTCCGTAGACATTGGGTTAAAAGATCTCACTAGGTGTTGCCCTGCCCTCTGCATTGTTGAAAGCCAATGCTCTGCTAATTTCCCCTGTTTTGTCATTCTTAGAGCAAATCAGGGTGTTCCCCAAGGACTCCCCAAAAGTCAGGGTAACAATAGGATGTTGAAAGTGGAATAATAGCACTAGAACAGTGTAGTACGGAAATGGCCTTAGTTCAACACTCACAACTCTACACCACACTGGATTCCTCATTTATGTCTATAAATAAAATTAATCTATTTGTTCAGAGAAACCTTCCAACTCTGCAGCTGAAGGCAGGATATAAATCAAATAAATAATAGGGTCATGGAGGGATGAAAGGGTAAAAGGAGTTGGAGACAGATAAAGAAGATGCTGGACGGTTACAGAAAAAGGGAACCGTCTGGATTGGTATCAATCAGTAGACACTGGTATGCCCCCCAACATTTCAACAGATGCCAACCAGGTCACATGTGGTGAAGCAACATCAGACTGCAGTCAAGATGTCAGAAGTTTCAAATGCAAAAGAGCACATAAGCTAGGAAAAGTTGTAGCATCTTGCCTGAGCCAGTTGGGGAGGGCAAGATTCCACCCCTCCCCTTCCTTTCCCCACTGCTAATGGAACACAAACTGCTTATGCATTTTAGACTAATTTTGCAGCAATTGAAGTAAGATGAGGACAAGGAGAAAGCGGGAGAAAGAGAAAGAAACTGGGACATTCTTAAAGCAGTTGAAAAAAGTGGGATGACAGAGGATTAATTGTGATAGTCTTTCTCAGAACAGGATAGTTGGATGGCATGCACTGTGGTATGTCTCCAAAACCTATCTCCAAGTCCTGAAAAGCTGAGATATTGTTATATAGCTGAGTGACCCTAAACATGTGCAAAGTTCCTTTTTGTTACCAGTTTACTCAATAAACCTCTCCCCTACTACACCCACAAGGCTTTCAGTAACAAAATGCAAAGCAAATAAAACAACAAACAAGGAAGCAAAACCTCAGTTCTGTACCTTTCAGAATTGGAGCTGTTGTGCACCTTCTCACTCTTCAAAATCCAAACTAGGTTGGGCTTGAACCAAGTCAGAAATAGGACACTGGGAGGAGTCAGGTGCCAATTTTAACCAGGCAGCCAGAACCATCTGCTCCTAGTTGTGCAGACAGGGCTGATGTTCAGGGATAATACTATGGGAACTTGTATCTGCCTGGTGCCATCTTTAACAAGAAGCAGATATCTCGCCTAAATCTGATATCACACTCTGGTCAGTGTCCTCCTCTCTTTTGCTTGTACCAAGCTCTGATCTGCTTGGCAGAATTCAAGACTCAGATGTTTACTTCTAACTGCTATCAAATTCTTGCCACAAGATGTTGTCGGGTACACCTGCAGCAAGTGCAAGCTGGTGACCTTCTTGGAGGAGAAGTTTCAGCAGCTGGAGGCACGAGTTTCTAATCTTCATCTTATTAGGGAAGGTGAGGAGTTTTTGGATAGGGCAGAGAAGACCTTCCTGAAGACCGAATATGCGGGGGAGCTGCCAGATCAGGAAGTCAGCACACTGGGCCAGGAAGCGGATGTTTGGAGGAATGTCACATGGAGGAGGAGAAGGACCAGGAAGGAAACAGAGACTCTCAACCTACACAATCGCTTCAAAGTTCTTGGCCTTATGAACGATGAGAAGCACCAGGAGGAGGGAACAGAATGTCAACAAGAAGGAATCCAACTTCAGCAACAGGAACTAGATCAACACTCCCAGCCTCAACAGAATGCCCAGGCAGTCCTAGAAGAACCTGCTCATCGAGGAGCCCTGGACAAGCTTCAGAGGAGGCGAGTTCTGGTTGTTGGGGGCTCCTTGCTCAGAGGAACCGAACAGGCAATTTGCAAACCAGACAAGCTGAACCGAGAGGTCTGCCATCTTTCTGGGGCCAAGATCAACCACATAACGGAGAGGCTAACCAGGCTGGTCAAGCCCACTGACCATAAGCCCCTCATTGTGGTTCACGTCGGAACCAACGACACTGCGAGGCGCAGTTTTTACCACATCGCAAACCTTTGTGCGCAGGTGGTCATTTCGTCTCTCCTCCCTGTTCAAGGATATGGCGCACGAAGGGAAAGGGCAACAGCAGAGGTCAACAACTGGCTCCGCACATGGTGCCGCCGGCAGCAGTTTGGGTTTTTGGAACACGGTCTGAATTTCCATGAACGTGGGCTTCTGGCAAGGGATGGGCTGCACCTCACAAAACTCGGCATGAATATTTTTGCAAACAGTCTCGCAAGGAGGATTAAGAGGTCTTTAAACTAAGTTCCGCTGGGGAGGGAGACAATATTGTTCAGGGCAAAGACTCGGCGAGTGCGGGGGGAAAAGGCCCAAAAGATATTGGCCAAGTAGTACAAGCATCCAATGGTGGGAGGAGTAGAAACTGTAGTACAGGACAGTAATAATAGGAGATTTCAATTACCCGGATATATGTTGGCAGTCAAACTCTGCCAAGACAGCAAGGTCCAGCAAGTTTCTTGCTTGTCTTGCAGACAATTTCATGGTCCAGAAGGTGGAAGAGGCCACAAGGGGATCAAATATTCTAGATCTGATCCTGACCAATAGGGATGATCTTGTTAATGAGGTAGAAGTGGTTGGATCTTTAGGGGGGAGTGACCATGTCCTATTGGAATTTGGTATTCAGTGGGAAGGAGAAGATAAGCGTAGCCAGACGCTCATCTTAGATTTTAAAAAAGTGGACTTCTGTAAACTTAAAGAGCTGCTGGCTGAAATTCTGTAGTCAAGAATAGTAAAAGGGAGAGGAGTTTAGGAGGCATGGGAGTTCCTTAAAAGGGAGATATTGAAGGTACAGTCTAAAACTGTGCCAATAAGGAGGAAAAATGGAAGGCATCTGAAGAAACCAGATAGTTGACTAAAGAACTCTCAGCTGAGCCAAGTGTTAAGAGAAACATGTACAGGAAATGGAAGAAGGGGGAAAACACCAAAGAAGAATTTAAGCAAGTAACCAAGAGATGTAGGGAGAAGATCAGAAAGGCTAAAGCACAGAACGAACTTAGGCTGGCAGGAGACATTAAAAACAATGAAAAGGGCTTCTTAAAATATGTCCGCAACAAAAGGAAAAAAAGGAGGCGATAGGGTCTCTGCACAGAGAAGATGGCGAATTACTATCAGGGGGAAGAGAAAAGGCAGAACTGCTTAACACCTTCTTTGCCTCAGTTTTTTCCCAGAAGGATACAAGCACTCAACCTGGCGGTGGGGGAGCAGGCGAGGAAGCAGGAGAAATGCGGCACATAATAAGTAGAGAGCTGGTACAGGAATACCTGGCCACACTGGATGAATTCAAGTCTCCAGGACCAGATGAATTGCATCCTAGGATATTAAAAGAACTGGCAGAGGTCATTTCGGAACTGCTTGCTATAATCTTTGAGAAATCTTGGAGGACAGGAGAAGTTCCAGCAGACTGGAAGAGGGAAAATGTTGTCCCCATCTTCAAGAAGGGAAAAAAAGAGGACCCAAATAATTATCGCCCAGTCAGCCTGACATCAGTACCCAGAAAGATCCTGGAGCAGATCATTAAGCAGTCAGTTTCTAATCACTTAGAAAGCAATGCGGTAATCACGAGAAGTCAACATGGATTTCTCAAAAATAAGTCATGCCAGACTAATCTTATCTCTTTTTATGATAGAGTTACTAGCTTGATAGATGAAGGGAATGCTCTGGATGTAGCATTTCTCGATTTCAGTAAGGCCTTTGACAAAGTTCCCCATGACATTCTTGCAAAGAAGCTAGTAAAATGTGGGCTGGACAGGGCTACTGTTAGTTGGATTTGTAATTGGTTGACCGACCAAACCCAGAGGGTGATCACGAATGGCTGCTTTTCATCCCGGAGAGAAGTGACTAGCGGGGTGCCACAGGGTTCTGTCCTGGGCCCAGTGCTGTTCAATATCTTCATCAACGACTTGGATGAAGGAATAGAGGGCATGCTGATCAAATTTGCAGATGACACCAAATTGGGAGGGGTTGCTAGTACGCCAGAGGACAGGATCAAAATTCAAAATGACCTGGACAGATTGGTGAGCTGGACCAAGGCTAACAAAATGAAATTCAACAGACAGAAGTGTAAGGTCCTACGCTTAGGTAGAAAAAAATGGAATGCAGAAATATAGGATGGGGGACGCGTGGCTGGATGGCAGTACGTGTGAAAGGGATCTAGGAGTCTTAATAGACCACAAGCTGAACATGAGTCAGCAGTGTGATGCGGCAACCAAGAAAGCCAATGCAATTCTCGGCTGCATCAATAGGAGCATGGTGTCTAGATCGAGGGAGGTACTGGTACCACTCTACTCTGCTTTGGTTAGACCTTATCTTGAATACTGTGTCCAGTTCTGGGCACCCCAATTCAAGAAGGACATGGTCAAGCTGGAGCAGGTCCAGAGGAGGGCGACCAAAATGGTGAGGGGCCTGGAAGCCATGGCCTATGAGGATAGACTTAGAGAGCTGGATATGTTTAGCCTGAAGAAAAGAAGGTTAAGAGAGGACATGATAGCTATGTTTAAATATTTGAAGGGATGCCATGTAGAGGAGGGAGAGGGCTTGTTTTCTGCCACTCCAGAGACCAGGACAAGGAGCAATGGATTCAAGCTGCAGGAAAGGAGATTCCACCTGAACCTCAGGAAGAACTTCCTGATGGTCAGGGCTGTCCGGCAGTGGAATCGGCTGCCTCAATGGAGTGTGGCGGAGTCTCCTTCTTTGGAGGTTTTTAAGCAGAGGCTGGATGGCCATCTGTCGGGAGTGCTTTGAGGGTGTTCCTGCATGGCAGGGGGTTGGACTGGATGGCCCGTGTGGTCTCTTCCAACTCTACATTTCTATGATTCTATGATTCAAATGTTTCCAACGCATGCTGTGAATTCTCTTCAGATGGCTGCATGCTTGGTACATCGTCAAAACACTAACAAAAGACTGATGCTGGAACCCTTTCACACTACACAATGATAGCTCAGATTCCAGATTTAACTGGCATGCCTCAACCCTGTGGAATCTGGGAATTTCCAGTTTCAGGAAAAGTATTTATAGTCCTCAGTCAGAGAACTCTAGTGCCTCACCAATCTGCAAACCCCAATATTCCATAGGATGTTGCTAAGGCAGTTAAAGAGGAACCATAGTGCAATAATTGTTCAGTGTGATCCCTGGGTGTATTTTCCAGAACCCTGAGTGTTCATTGGTGTCAATGGATTTTCCCTCCCCGCCAACTTAATGTTCATGATGAATTGCAAATAGAAAGGATTAGCCTTCCACCTTTTTATACTGTGCACTCACCCCATCTCTGCATGACTTTTAAGCAGGGATGGGGGCCCTCTTCCACTCAATTTAAAAAAGTACTCCATTTTTCCCCCTTACTAATTGCCATGTGGTGGAAAAGAGGAGTTCTAGCGGGACTGCAGATAGGAGAGGGAATGGTTAGTTCTAGCTATCAGCTTCCAGTTGGTGTTTTCATTGCAGATGGGCAATTTTTCTAGAGATGGGGAAAAGAGGAGGGAGAGAAGTGGAGGAAGGAAGACAAAGAGGGAGAGGCTGGGGAAGAGAGAGGGAGGTTGGGAATCAAAAGAGGAAAATGTCTTTATTGTTCTCCTCAAAGTTCAAACAATTTGGGAAGGAGGTACTTCTCCAAGTACGGATTGAGTAATCCTTGGCCATTTCTGCACTAGGCTGTTATAGTGCTATTATGCCACTTTCAACATCCTATAGAATCCTGGGGTTTGCAGTTTAGGGAGGGGCTAAATGTATATTTAATCGGCTGCCTCAATGGAGTGTGGCGGAGTCTCCTTCTTTGGAGGTTTTTAAGCAGAGGCTGGATGGCCGTCTGTTGGGAGCGCTTTGGTGTGGGTTCCTGCATAACAGGGGGTTGGACTGGATGGCCCCTGTGGTCTCTTCCAACTCTACATTTCTATGATTCTATGATTCAAATGTTTCACATTATAAATTGATAGATGTATAAATTGATAGATGAAGGGAATGCTGTGGATGTAGCATATCTCGATTTCAGTAAGGCCTTTGACAAAGTTTCCCGTGACATTCTTGCAAAGAAGCTAATACAATGCGGGCTGGACAGGGCTACTGTCAGGTGGATCTGTAACTGGTTGACTGACCGTTCCCAAAGGGTGCTCACCAATGGCTGCTTTTCATCCTGGAGAAAAGTGACTAGCGGGGTGCCACAGGGTTCTGTCCTGGGCCCAGTGCTCTTCAATATTTTCATCAACGACTTGGATGAAGGAATAGAGGGCATGCTCATCAAATTTGCAGATGACACCAAATTGGGAGGGGTTGCTAATACACCAGAGGACAGGATCAAAATTCAAAATGACCTGGATAGATTGGAGAGCTGGACCAAAGCTAACAAAATGAAATTCAACAGAGAGAAGTGTAAGGTCCTACACTTAGGTAGAAGAAATGGAATGCAGAAATATAGGATGGGAGACACGTGGCTGGATGGCAGTACGTGTGAAAGGGATCTAGGAGTCTTAATAGACCACAAGCTGAACATGAGTCAGCAATGTGATGCGGCAGCCAAGAAAGCCAATGCAATTCTCGGCTGCATCAATAGGAGTATGGTGTCTAGATCGAGGGAGGTGCTGGTACCACTCTACTCTGCTTTGGTTAGACCTCATCTTGAATACTGTGTCCAGTTCTGGGCACCCCAATTCAAGAAGGACATGGTCAAGCTGGAGCAGGTCCAGAGGAGGGCAACCAAAATGGTGAGGGGCCTGGAAGCCAAGCCCTATGAGGATAGACTTAGAGAGCTGGGTATGTTCAGTCTGCAGAAGAGAAGGTTAAGAGGGGACATGATAGCTATGTTTAAATATTTGAAGGGGTGCCATGTAGAGGAAGGAGAGTGCTTGTTTTCTGCTGCTCCAGAGACCAGGACAAGGAGCAATGGATTCAAGCTGCAGGAAAGGAGATTCCACCTGAACCTCAGGAAGAACTTCCTGACGGTCAGGGCTGTCCGGCAGTGGAATATGCTGCCTCGGAGTGTGGCGGAGTCTCCTTCCTTGGAGGTTTTTAAGCAGAGGCTGGATGGCCATCTGTCGGGAGTGCTTTGAGGGTGTTCCTGCATGGCAGGGGGTTGGACTGGATGGCCCGTGTGGTCTCTTCCAACTCTACATTTCTGTGATTCTGTGATTCTGTGAGGGGCCTTTAGAATTCTCAGCCAGAGAACTCTTTGGCCTCAGTGACCTACAAACCTCAGAATTCCACAGGCTGTTGAAAGTGGAATAATAGCACTATAACAGTCTAGTGCAGAAAGGCCTTAGAATAATCGAATCTTGGAACTGGGAGGGGCTGCAACGACCAGCTGGTCCAGCCCCTGCCATCTAGGAACACACAACTAAAGCACAGCTGAAAGATGCTTATCCAATTTAAAATATTTGCAAAAATCAGTCCCTATAGTCATTTCTAAATATCCACATAAAGCATATATGCAACCATAACCTGCATGTATGAGATGAAGACTGAAGTCCTGCAGGCCTGGGCCCCAAAACCTTTAAGTGCCTACCATCGCCCTGTGCATGGCTGTTGTGTTGGCATCTGCCACACCCTCATTCCCTGTCAATTGTTCATAGCTTTGAACTAGGTTGTTTCTCAAACTGCTTCTCTTCTACAACAGCAGACAATGGCCCTTTCCGCATGTGGGGGGGGAACGGGCGAAAACGCCCAAAAACGGAGCTTTCGGGCAGCCGGGTAAGTCCGTCGCGACGCGGAGCAGCACGAGCTCGCTGCTCCGCAGTCCTCCGGCATCCCAAATGGCGGCTTCTGGTTGGTGGAGGCTCTCCACCAACCGGAGAAGCTCGCCAGCCGGAAGCCCGCCTCCCCCGGCAGATCTGCAGGCACGCACTTGCGCGCTCCTGCAAATCCGCGTTGGAGCCGGGCGACGGAGCGGCGCAGGGCTGCACGCTCTGTGCTTTTTAAAAACCTCAAAAAAGAGGTTTTTAAAAAACACGCAGCGCGGCTAGTTCCGGCCGCTCCTGAGTGGATTCTGGTGTGGAACTACAAAAAGTAGTCCACGCCAGTCCACTCTACAGTGTGGAAGACCTCCGTGAGCGGTTGCTCTGCACCATTTCAGAAGCCCGGTATGGAAATGGCCAATGCCTGTGGAGTAGCAGGCCCCATGTGTGCATCCTGCTTATATACTTCATTTACAATGAGCTTCAAAACCCCACCAATGTGAACACATGAGGTTTCAGGACGGGAAGAACAGGTCTCAGTGCCAGCTTGTGCGGCTTTTGGCTTGAGGGCTCCTTGAGCAATAAACCAATCTTCTTCAGCCTCCCTGCTTCTTTGGGCAGTGAGCAAGTCTATGTGCAGCAGGAACAAGTTGGGTTGTTTTCAGATGAGAAACTGCTAGAGACTCATGCCTGTTTTTTGCAGAAGCAGAGACAGAGGTGTTTCTTTAATGCATTAGGCCTCATGCCTTGCATTAGATTTCTAGAAAAATACCATTCACCCTCAAGGTAATTTCAACCTTCTCTCGGCCTACACAATCCCTCTGCATGCCTAAAACAAGCGAATACTCTTTTTAAAAAAAAAAAAAAACATGTACAGACTGTTGCTCTGGCTGTCAGGGAGAGTACGTCACCTCTTTTAATTTTGGTTTTGATGAAACTAAAATTCCGAAGAGAAAGAAAACGAAAAAGTTTTCAACTGAAATTTCAAGACAGTAATGAAAGGAGCAGTCCACAAATATTTAGAAAGACAACAAACTGGAACCATGAAAGTCAGTTTCTGATTATGAGGAGCCCTGTGTAGGAGATGCAGTCTTTTCCAGACAATCATGCTTCATGTGAAGAGAACATGATAGAAAAGTGCAGGACTATATCCTCCAATGACCCTAATTTGGGAGGAACAGTCTCAATCTTCGTTCATCCCATTTTTTCAGCTGCTTTTAAAATGTCCCAGTTTCTCTCTCCCATATGTATGTGGGAAGCAATTTTCCATGTAATATTCTTGGACCACGGTTGACTATGGGTAACTAAAATCATGGAAAGCAAAACTGTAGATAAGGGGAGACTACTGTACCACCAGATTCTATGGCTGAATTCATAGGCATCCTTGGGTGCTCATCTTTTCCCTCTGAGACCACATAGGATGTATCATAAGCTCTCTCAGATTTTATCAGTATGTTCCCATATGCAGCTACCTGGCTCTACAGTAGAGGCGGGCAGTGTGTGGCCAATGGGCCTTCGGCTGGCACCTTCAATGCCAGGGTGTGAGCAGGGGCTCTGTGGACGGGAAGGAGGGATGTGACTTCCATTTGCTGACAGTGATTGACAAGGCTGCATCCTCAGCCCTTTAACTACTTTTTAAAACTAGTATTTTCTAATGGGCACCAACAACACAAATATCTTAGGATATTTGGGACCCCCAAAATGCGCCCCAAAGCCCCCAGCCCCAGTTTTTAAAAATACCGAGCCAATTTTCAGGTGGGTTTTTTTTGGGGGGGGGGCCTTAAAATTGGTTTTAAACTGGATAAAAAGTTTACTCCCTCACCCCCAGTCCCACCCCAAAATCCCAGCCCCAACCAAATTGCAGAAAAAGGTCAGAT
This sequence comes from Cyclura pinguis, assembly GCA_030412105.1. Classification (NCBI taxonomy): domain Eukaryota; kingdom Metazoa; phylum Chordata; class Lepidosauria; order Squamata; family Iguanidae; genus Cyclura; species Cyclura pinguis. The sequence goes on from CM059601.1 coordinate 8,775,135, forward strand.
GAAAACAAGCCAAGAATAGCATCTGAAGTGATGCAGCATGATGTCTGCATCACCAAAATGTGATGGTGTGGCTTGCTGGGGCAGGATTGGGGGAACTGGCCTCTGCCTCCTCCTCCACAGTTGCCCAGCCATGCTCTGCAGATATGAAGGAACAATTGAACAGAGAAATCGTGTTGTTGGTGCCCGTCAGAAAATACTAGTTTTAAAAAGTAGTTAAAGGGCTGAGGATGCAGCCTTGTCAATCACTGTCAGCAAATGGAAGCCACATCCCTCCTTCCTGTCCACAGAGCCACTCCTCACACCCTGGCATTGAAGGTGCCAGCTGAAGGCAGGAAGTTGCAGGACTAGTTCTGTCAGGCTGAAACCAGCCCCATCAGGCCAAATTGTGTAGCATCAACATGCACCAATGCTTCAAGCAACAGGGAAAAAGTATGCTTAGACAGAAAAAATGAAATGCACAAATATAGAATGGGTGACACCTGGCTTGACCACAGTACATGTGAAGGGACACTGGGAGTTTTAGTACACCGCAAGGTGAACATGAGTCAGCAGTGTGATGCAGCAACTAAAAAAGCCAATGTGATTCTAGGCTCCATCAATAGGAGTATAGCTTATAGGTCAAGGGAAGTAATAGTTCCACTCAGCTCTGGTTTTGCTAGACCTCTTCTGGACTACTGTGTCCAGTTCCAGGCACCACAGTTCAAGACGGATATTGACAAGGTGGAATGTGTCCAGAGGAGGGCAACCAAAATGGTAAAAGACCTGGGAACCCATGCCTGATGAGGAGTGGCTTAGCGAGGTGGGTATGTTTAGCCCGGAGAAGAGCAGGTTAAGAGGTGACGTGATAGACATGTTGAAATACTTGAAGGGATGTCATATGGAAGATGAGGCGAGCTTGTTTTCTGCTGCTCCAGGGACTAGGACATGGAGCAATGAATTCGTACTTCAGAAAAAGAGATTCCACCTAAACATTAGGAAGAACTTCCTGGTGGTAAGAGCTGTTTGACAGTGGAATACGCTGCCTCGGAGTCTGATGGAGTCTCCTTCTTTGGAGGTTTTTAAACAGAGGCTTGATGGCTATCTGTTGGGAGTGCTTTGATTGTGTATTCCTATACGGTAGGGAGTTGGACTCAATGGCCCTTGTGATCTCTTCCAGCTCTATGATTCTATGAAAGATCACCAATACTTGGCCCACTATTGATGATGGTCTTTACCACTACCCCTGCTGAAAGAACATATTTTTCCGGTAGACAAACAAATCTACCTTGAGATCTTACACATACAGGATGCCTCTCTACAGCTGGAGGTATAAATGTTTTGCAAGATATATCATGTTTCTCATTGGCCTCTCCAATACTGAGGAAGCTGCGGAAGGTCATCACGGTTAGCATTCGGCCTATGCAATGAGGGGCAAGTTTTTAGACAGTAGCTGAATGGCTGTCTGCTGGGAGTGCTTTGATTGTGTATTTCTGCATGGCAGAGGTTGGACTAGATGGCCCTTGGGGTCTGTCATTGAAACACCAATCTCACCTGGAAACTGCACCAAGCAAATAAACCAAAATAATTATAGATGCAGTCTGAAGAAATCTGGACTCTAATGACAGAAATCGCACGAGCAGGAAGGATTTAGGACATGTGTGGCAAAGCTTATAAGTATATCTCATGTTCAAATGATATTTAGGATCACTGGGTTTTGAAGATTGGTTGGTTTTATTGTTCGGTTTGTTTTTAATGACTTTTGTTACCTTTCTTGAGTTCCACTTTGTTAAAAAGTGGAAAGGTAGGATAAACAAAGGTTGTGATGGACTTCTGGGGCTATGGCTGTCCAGAGTGCCAGAACGGTCTGGAAGCAGGTTGCTAGGCAACTAGAATAGCTCCTCAGGAGAGAAACCCAGCCTGGCAGTGAGTGGGATGAGCTTGTGGCTGAGAGGGAAAGTTATATAAAGCCAAGTACCTGTTGTTGAGTTTTAGTCCTTTAGTGAGATTCCTAGCAGGAAGCTACGGAGTAGAAACCCTCAGTTGGCCAGGGAGGGTGACTGTGTGGGAAGGTTTAATTCTCAGGCCATTTCCACACTACACTGTTATAGTGTTATTATTCCACTTTCAACATCCTACAGAATCCTGGGGTTTGCAGTCCAGGGAGGGACATTTAGAGGGCCTCAGTAAACGACAAACCCCAGACTTCCACAGAATGCTGAAAGAGGAATAAAAGCAATATAATAATGTGGTGTGGAAATGGTCTCAGCAGAAGTCTAGTGAGAGGCAGAAGACTGATTGAACCTTAATAGAGTCTGGTCAGAGAGTGTGACCTAGACTGGAGGTTGAACCTTTGGTGGGAGTGTAGCCAAACAGCTGTTTATGCTGCTGTGCTTTATACGTGAGCCTAAAGATAGAAGTAAACTATCTAAGAAGTCGTGATGTAGACTCGAGTTGATAGACTCCGACTCAAGCCAGACTGAAGTCACTTCAGTGACCCAACTCGGCCATAAATGATGCCCTGACTCGACTCAAGACTTGTATGTTTTTAATGACTGACTTGCTGCCCTTGGTTCAGTAATACAACGCATTCATCCAGAAACCTTGCGACTTTGAACAACGCCTCCATCTCTTTTTGCCTACTGGTCGCGTGACAATCTCTCTCAAGCCCAAAGTGTGGGCGCATTTCTCGGAGGGGAGCAGCAAACGGGTCAGGCACTGGGCTTGAGGAGGAAGGATCCTTCCTTCTAAATCTTTTGAATCTTCAGTAATGGGGAGTAAGACAGGATCCTATTCCCCGCTTCCAAAGCTGCAGATGGCAAAATTCAAATGTGGAGAGTTGACTCTGCTTAACTTGTTAAAAACTGAATTTATTTCACTCTATCCAATAATTCTGGAATTTTGGTTGGGGGGTATAAAGTTGGCTTCCAGATGTGAGACTTGACTTGAAAGTATCTTCAAGGCCTTGACTTGAGACTTGAAGGTAGAGACTGGAGACTTGACTTGAGACTTGGAGAAAAAGACTTAAATACATCACTGCTAAGAAATACACTGAAGAAATGTTATCAACCTTGAATTGCATTTGAAATCTGAAGTGCTACCTTATTCCGATTGTTAGCTTAAGAAATATTACAGTTTTTTTTCCTAAATACTGACTCAGCTGACTTGTATACAGTATTTAAAGTAACACAGCATGCATGCTACTGTAAAACTATTAAAGGGTTCTAAATAAACATTGGAAACCCTCATCCTTCTACACAAACGTGGTATTACAGGGGGAAAGCAGAGCTATGTGGTAAAGACAAGGGTGCTTTATCAGACTGGGGAACTGCCATACCAGTTTGGCAGGAAAAAGGACCTGTCACAAACGTAATAAAATATAATGGGGAGAAAGTGTGTAGATTAGCTCAAGTATAACATTTCTTTCATCCGTTTTGGTCCCACTTACAGCTTGCAAAGACCTATGGAGATGTTTTCACCCTATGGATAGGACACTGGCCTGTGATTGTATTGACGGGATTTGAAACCATGCAAGAAGGTCTAACTGACAATTATGAAAGGCTGTCTGGACGACCCTTGATCCCCTGTTTTAAACTGCTAGGCAATGAGAAAGGTAAGCTGTTGCAAAAGAAAAAAGCAAAAAAAAAGGCAAGTTTCTTTCCTTTCAGTTATTTTATGTGCTGGTGGCTGTTTTCAGTCATGGCTCTGACATTGGTGGGGCAGATTTTAGTTGACATTTTGGAAAGCCCAGTAAAAGTTCAGATTAAAACCTAGAACAGATTCAATACTCCAGCAACATGGGAGCCACTAGCTGCCACTGGAATTTGTCTTTCTCTTACCTCCACGACCATGGAGTAGGGATGTAATTTGTCACTAATTTTCTTCTCGAACGAAGCAATGAATAAACTTAGTGATTTCCTTCTTGCTGCAAGAAAGACTTCAAAAAAACCTCACACACAATTCACAGTTCAGGATATATTCTGCACAAAATTTGCACACAGTTGTTTTGCACAAAAAAACCACCAATTTTTCTACAGGAAACACCATATTCTGCACAGGAAATGGTATTTCTATGAAGAAATATTATTTTCTCTGCAGAAAATGCTGCTTTCTGCACAGAAAATGCTGCTTTCTTTTTTAAAGATAATTTGTGTTAAGAACTTTCTCAGTACAATAAAAAAGGAAGAAGGAAAAAGAGGAAAGAAATATAAGGTATAGAAAGAAATGCAGAACAAAAAAAGCATGATTTCTGATTTTCTTTTTGGCAGTTATGCATATATTTGGCAATTGTACATACATATAATCAAACCTTTCTGTATAACACAACATTGTTCACTTCTGCTAACAACATCTATTTTTAATCATACTTTTAATTGTACTTTTACTTATACTTCTAATCATATTTGTATTTTAATTGTACTTTTAATTATGATGGATTTTAATTGTGAGATATTTATATTTTGAATGGTTTTGTGTTTTTAATGTATTCTGGCTATAATTTGTTTTTAATTGCATCTATGTTGTACCCTGCCTAGAGTCTTGTGGAGAGGTGGGTAACAAATAAAAATTATTATTATTGTTATTGTTATTATTATTATTACTATCATCATCATCATCTTATTAATTGTTAGAACCAAAATTTGCCAAATCATTTTGTTTTTTCCAGAAAAAAGTCTGCAAGGACTTTCCAGTCTTTCAGAAATGTCTTCAATGATTTTTCTCTAATCAAAGCTGATAATTTGTCCGTTTCTGCTAAAAAAAATTGCTGTTTTCTGTGCAAAGCAATCATGTGTGAATTTTGCACAGAATATGCCCCAAACTGTGAAAACTGTTGTGAGTCCAGGATTCTTCTCATCAGGGTTTCTCATTATTTGAAAAATATTTTTTGATCTCTTTTTCAAAAATGTTCAAAAAGTCTTTCCATTCCTAGCATGGAGTGAACGTGATTTAGTATCTTCATTGATAGTATTTGGTGAAAACTGAGAGCAGGCATCCCTTTTGAAGAGTCTATGCTTTTGACACGTGAAAATTTGTGCCTTCGACATGTGAAACTCTGTGCTTTTAACACATGAAAGTCTGCACTTTTAACATATCTTAATTCAAGCCATTTCCGCACTAGACTGTTATAGCGCTATGATTCCACTTTCAACATCCTATGGAATCCTGGGGTTTGCAGTTTCGGGAGGGGCCAGCCGGCCCCTCCCGAAACTGAAAACCCCAGGATTCCATAGGATGTTGAAAGTGGAATCATAGCGCTATAACAGTCTAGTGCGGAAATGGCCTCAGTTCAGGTAGAGCCAGCAGAAGGTAGTGTTTATGTGTGTGAAAGAGTGAAAGTCAACCTTCTTTGGGAGGCAGATTGGACTGTGAGTCACCAATCCCTGTTAAAATATCCTTATGGTTCTTGGTTGTCACAGGTGTCCTTTTTTCCAATGGCAAAACCTGGAAGGAACAGAAGCATTTCAGCCAAACTACCATACAGACGTTAGTTCAAATGCAGAAGGATCTGCAGCATCAAATAGACAAGGAGGCCTCTCATCTTGTGGAAACCTTTGCACAGGAAAAGGGTACGTATGGGATGGCCGGGATGCAAGTTGATCTTGCAGCTATGGCTTGGGTCCAAATGATGTGAAGACCATGAGCAGTGCAGGTAGTTGTAGTTCAGAAAAACTTGAACTCCCAATCTCAAAGTGGGTAGATTTTACTGGCAGAATGTTCTATGCTGGAGAACAAAATGTTCTTTGAAGACTCAGGAACCAATTCAATTATGAGTGATGCCAGTAGCTAAGATCGTGTTCTTCTGGTTGGTGCAGCATAAGAATATACGAGCATAGTTTTGCTGGAGTTCCTAGATAGCACCATTGCATGAGTGATCACAGAGAGCATGTCTGTGCACTCTCCCCTTCTACAACAGCTATTCCAGCTCCCTCACCCTATAGCAGAATCTCTTAGACAATGCACAGTGTCTTAGATGCTTGCACAATGGTTCACGAAGGTACCACGAGGTATTATTATTATTATCAGCCAGAATCCTCTACTGCAGTCTATGTTACATAATTTTACATATGCTTTGCTATGTAGCAGAGGCGCTAAGAAATCCTGTTAATGAATTGTGAAGATGTATAGCAGGAAACTGGTACGGGTGTCCCAATGCATGTTGGGCTCTGCCAATGTGCATTGCCACTTCCTATCTGGTATCCCAGTGCACAACGGTATCGATGTCCATCAGTCCCAATGTGAATTGTTCCCATTGGGCATTGGCACCTTTCTGCTTCAGTCCTTTTGCTGGCTTCCCTGCTTGGTAATGTAATAGTAGCCCTTTACTGGATGCGGATGTTATGGAACTGCCCAATTCTAATTCCCACAGCTGCAAGTCTGCTTATGAAGATGCAAATTCCCAACAGGATTTTGACCCGTTTGCCTTTCTTTTGCTTGCTTGCTTGCTTCCTTCCTTTGTCCCAAAATTGGGAATCAAAAATGCTTACAATTTAAAAAAGAACAGGGACCCCAGTGGTGTCCTTCTAGTTAATTACTGGAATTGATCTATTGGCTGATTGGGAAAAAGGTAATTTTTTACTTTATATGGAGCTCCTCAGGGAAATCATGGTTTTTGCTCCTGTAATTATTGTTTTCTTTTCCAAGATCCAGACAGTGGATCCTGGTAATTCCAGGACTTCTCAGGCTTTCCGAAGCATTTTTGTTCCTATAAGTAGAGTGTTTTTTACAAGAACGATACCTTCTAGTCTGTCAGCTTTCTCCCTTTTGTACCCTTTACCTCTCTCCTGCATGTTTTGGATATGCAGTGTTCTGTCTGTCTGTCTGTCTGTCTGTCTTTTCTCTTTGTGTACAAGCAGAGAAAGAGATTGTCAGGAATTCCTGTTCGATTTAAGGTGCCAGAAGAGAATCTCATTATATGAGGGTTGGGGAGGGTTGATGTCATTTAGCACAACGATAAATAAGGAAGAGTAAACCATGAATTTTATTATTATTTTTTTAAAAAAAGAGTATGAGGATATGGAAATGGGAAGAAGCAACCCAAAGTGACATTAAATGTAGCTGATTGAACAGGCAGTGGTTGCCAGCTTGGATGAGCCGTGGGATAGCACTAAGGAATAAGCAACAACTAGTGCTTATTTTCCTCACAGAGGATTCAGGGGCAGGAATGTATGAGGAAAGGTTCATTGTGATTTAGGCAGTTAATATGGAATCAGCCCTATTTTTTCTTCTGTGACTGTACTTGAAAAGGGATAGTTGTGGTCACTGAAAATGGCTGCAGCTGTTCATACGTAATCAGGTCTCTGATTCATGCTAAAAGATTCTCTGTGCATCCCAGCATGCAGGACTCCACTTGTATGGAGGAACCATGTGCAGTTGTGTGTAAACTGGTGCTAAAAGGATAACACACTAAAACAGTGGCAGTGGTGATGGGGAGGGTGGGAGAACAGATGGGACAGAGGATCTGTGAATCTTCTCTAGCCAGATTTCTGCTAGTGGCTTATGCTTGCAGGGTTTTAAATGGTGGTACATAGCAATGGTTACAAAACTGCAGAAGGAGGTGTTCTGTACCTCCTTCTGCAAGGCCTTTGGTTCCAGGTGCACAACCAGAGGCACTTGGGTGCGGATCCCTCCCTCACCACGATTGTAGGGCTGCCTCTGGGAGTCATCTGGTTTTCTTTGCCTACCTGGGAACAAAGAAGCGGCTTCTGCCCTTGTCCAGTAAGGGGAAGGTTGTGCATACTTTTCATGGATGCACAAGGATAGCTGGATGGCTCCTGCGTGTACGCTCATGGTAATCAATTGCTGGTAGGTGGAACTGTCCTTGGGAGTCTCTGGCTGCCCTTGCATACCCGACTTACAGCCTTTCCACACTACACTGTTATAGTGCTATTATTCCACTTTCAACATCCTATGGAATCCTCGGGTTTGCAGTTTAGGGAGGGGCATTTAGAATTCTCAGCCAGAGAGCTCTTTGGCCTCAGGAAACTACAAACCCCAAAATACCACAGGAAGTTGAAAGTGGAATAAAAGCACTATACAGTGTAGGGCAGAAATGGCCTTAGAATCCTTGAATTCTGAAATCATAGAGTTGGAAGGGGCCGTCAAGTCCAACCCCCTATCCAGTGCAGGATTTCCTGCTAAATCATTCCCAGAGGGTACCTATTTAGCATCTTTTCCAAGATGCCCGGAGAAGAAGGCCCCACCACCTCTCCAGACAGTTGCTTCCACCACCAAACCACTCTTACTGTTGAGGAGTTTCTTCTGATGTTCAGTCGAAATTTACTCTCCTGTAACTTCAAACCATTAGCCCTGGTCCTACCCCCTGAGGCATCAGAGAAAAAACTTTCCCCGCCTCTCTGTGACAGATATTGAAAGAGCACAATCACGTCACCCCTCAGTCTTCTCGCCACCAAGCTGAACATGCCCAGCTGCTTCAATCTTACCTCATATGCTTTGTTCTCCATACTTCTTAGCATCCTTGTTGCCTTTCTCTGGACCCACTCTAACTTGTCTATATCTTTCTTTAAAAAAAAGAAGCATGTCAAAGATGTTCTGGTAGCAGTCCTATTTGATTTTGGCCTGTGCTTCCAAAGACAATGGTAACACACGCTCTGATGGTCATTATTTCTGCAGGACAACCATGGGATCCTTCATGGGCCTTCATGTGCTCAGCCTCCAAAGTGATTTGTAGTGCAGCTTTTGGTCATCGTGTCCCCATTGAGGACGAAGGCTTTCGCCAGCTGACCGAACACATCAATACTGTCATCAAATTTAGGGGGAGTGCTGGAGAGATGGTGAGTGTTGAAGAAGAGAATTCTCTTTTTTCCTTGTGGTGACACAGTATTGCGTACAACCCTGTTATACTGTACCATATCACTGCCCAGTTCAGCCCAATGTGGTCTACACTGACCGGCCAAAATCAGCAGGTCCTCTGGCTGAAAGAAATATTTCAAACTAGTTGTGATCCTTTTTCCCTAGAGGTGATGAGAACTGAACTAAGAACTTCCTCCATGTAAATGCCCAAGTGTACTCTGCCAATTAACTGTGCCCTCCCCCAAGTGAACTCTTTAACAAAACTCACCATATCTGAAGTTAATAAATTATTACTTTTTTAAAGAAAAATTATTTAGTTATAAAAGAAAAAACAAAAAGAAGAACAAAAGAAGAAAAACATTACGTGATAAACATAAAAGTGAAAAAAGAAAATTATAACAGAAGAATGCTTACATTGTTATTTTCCTCCTAATCTATTCACATAACATACTTGTTCCACATATTATAAATCATACTGCTTGTATACATGTGTGTGCATGCGTGTGTGTGTGTGTACCTGTGTGTGTGTGTGTGTGTGTATTACATGTATCTAAATCTCATTCACATTATACTCATTATTATTTATTCTCATAATTAATATTTAGGAAAATATACTATTAACAATTTCATTCTTATTTCTATCCTTTTCAACTAAGTTTAACCTCTTACTATTACTAAATATATTCTTATTTCTAAACTTATCATTGCTAACCCTATACGTGAATCCATTCCCAGAGCCAATTATATTTCAGATTACTCCACCTTCCAGAATTGCAGTTCTTCCTGTGGAGGTATGACACGTTCCTCTTTTATTAAAGCCTTTTCCACAAATGTCTTCCATATTGCTTCAAAATCATTCCCTTTCAATATTCCATTTTTAATCTTAATTCCACATGTTAACTTATCATTAATCGCAATTTTCCACACTTCTTTATACCAATCCTCTGTTTGAAATTCTCCTTGAGTTTTCCATTTTCTTGATATAATTAACCTTGCCGCAGTCAATAAATTTGTAATCAAATCCTTCATTGCCTGGGTACAATTAACCCTATCAAACATAGATAAAAACACTATACCGGAACATATTGGTAAATCAATTTCTGTTATCTCTTGTATCTCTTTAAACACCATTTGCCAAATTTCCCCCCCACTTTTTTTAATTAATAAAGTAGTTTTAAAAACTTGAACAAAAATGAGAATACATGATAATATACCATTATTCTCAGTCAACAAATATCTCCTGGTAATAATTATTGAATATTAGAAAAGAGAAATATCTTCTAAAATTATATTTAATTACATTAATAAAAACCAAAAAAACAAAAACAGAAACAGACATATATATAATTTAACACAACTTCCACTAGTTTGAACATTACCTCTTCTTGAAAAGTAATATAAATTTACTACCTATAACCTAAACTTCCTCTCATTATATAACCTCTTTCTGTGTTTTCTCTGTGCTAGTTGATCTTATTCCTCCTATATGTCAATATGTACACATATATACACATACACATACATCGTTATGTACACATACACTAACAGTTTTACAGAAAGATCTATATCAAATCAGAATGATAATCTCCACAAAGGTCACTACAATTCCCATGTTTATTTGTATGTTTGTTTTTCAATCTCTCTGAGATGTATTCAAGCTCATTTGATATTTTGATTTATTTTATTCGATAATTAAGTTACCCCATTTTTTACAGAGAAACATCATAATTGGGTCCCATTCCTTCAATATTTTATTGGATTTCCCCTTAATCTTACAAGTAAGCTGATCATTTTCCTTCATCTCCAGTATTTTAATCATCCATTGCTCTAAAGTGGGGATTTCTTTAATTTTCCAACATTTGGCTATTAATATTCTGGCAGCAGTAACAAGATACAATAAAACTCTCTCATATTTCTTTGAGACTTTTGGATCTATATTTTGAACCATATTCAATAAGAAAAATTCTGGCATGAGGGGTATCTGGGTTTATTTGCCAAAATTTCTGTGCACATTCACAATTCCACCACATATGAATATATGTTCCAATTTGTTAACAACCCCTCTAAAACAACCTTGAATAATTCTTATCTACACAATTTAATCTTACTGGTGTTAGGTACCATCTCCAGATCAGTTCATAACAATTCTATTTTATCTGTACAGATAAGCTTTTTAAATGACGCTGATTCCAAATTGTTCAGCAATCCTGAATATCTACTTTCTGTGCTGATTCTTCCTCCCATATTTTTCTAAGATATTTGTCTTCATCTTCATGTTTTGACAACATTTTATATATTTCACTTGTGATACCCTTCAAACTTTCATTTTCCACCGTTCCTTCTCTTTGATTAATCATTTGTTCAAATCTAGTATAGTCTGTAAAATCTTTATTATTCCTGTTCCAAGTCCTTGTCCACTGCTCTAACTGAATATAATTAAGCCATGATATCCTAATACCTTGCAATCTCTCCTTTATTTTCCCTTTATTCGTCATTGAATTCATCCAATCTTTTAACTTATAAATTCTCTGTTTCTTTAATTCCTTCTCTAATTCACCTCTTAAATTCATTGGAAATTTATCTACCATCACTACTGGTGTTAATGGTGAAATAACTGGCATTAATTTTTCCTTATAGGTACTATATGCTTTTGCATAAATAGCAGCCCAATTCAATTTAAGTTCATTTATATCTCCTCGTATTTGATGTGTTTCTTGTAAAAGCAATCATATCCGCTTTATCTTTTTTCAACAATGACTCTATCTCCTCCCTTTTTATCACAGACCCCAAACCTTTCACATTCAATGTTGTTATCCTCAGTTTATTAACCATGTTACTCTATAAGGTCCTTTCCCAAATCTTCTTGATTAGCTCCTTAATATAGTGCAGCTATTTCCCCCTTCCCTTCCCTCCCCTCCTCCCCATCTTCACCCCCCTTCCACCTCTCCCTACCCACATATACAATTTCCCACCCTTCCTTCCCCAAGGTATTGATTCCCAAACTTCACTCATGGCCTCAACAAGCCCTTTGGCTGTGGGGGGGAAGCAAGAAGAACCACATTCCCTGGCACAAAAGCAGGTTCCTCCTCCTCCTTCTCGTTAATTGTAAATATTCCTTCTATTATCCCCCCTTTTTTCCCTTTATAATCAATATTGTTGTTCTTTTTATCATCTCTACAGCTTCTTGAATCCTCCAACCGCACTCATCTCCTCAGGTCCTCCAGCCGCACCCACATCGTCATTTCCTTCTTGCTTGATCAATTTCAAATTTTTCAAAAGCTCTGTTTGACAAAAGCTCAAGGGAATACACTTGTGTTGTTTCCCTGCCCATTGAAATTTCAAAAAATGAGGGTACCCCCACCTGTATTTAATTGCAGCTCTTTGCAGAACTGCAGTACAAAGCTTGATTCCTCTTCTCCAATTGACTGCTTCCTGGCAGAGATCGTTGAACATTTCAATCATGGTATCACCATATTTCAATGGTCCTGGAAGCTTTCTCATTGCTTTAAGCAAAGTATCTTTTTTATTGAAGCTTGTCACTCTCATGATTACGTCTCTGAGAGTCATGCGTCTTTTTATTGCTATTGCTCTATGAATTTGCTCCACTTCCTGTTCATCCCAGGTGATCTGAGGAAGAATACTTTGTAGCCATTTCAAAACTTCCTCCTTCAAACTTCTCGTAGTTTCGTTTGGAATGTCGGGAAAACCGCGAAGACAAATGTTATTCCTTCGGTTCCTGTCTTGTAAATCAATAATTCGCCGTTCCTGCTGATCCAAACTCACTGTATGCTCCAGAATTGTCTTTTGCTGGGAATTTTGCTTTTCTTGTAGGGTGCCTACTTTTTCCCCCCATTTTTTAAATTTCCTTTGCTATGCCCTGAAGGGATTCATTCATCTTATTGAGTATTTTAGTGGTTATTGTGACTGTAAGGATTTCATTATTCTGAGTTAAGCCTTGAAAGAACCATTTTTTAAAATCCTTTCCTTTCCCTGCACTGTTCTTTTTCTCTTCCAGCTGTGTGCCTAGAGTCTTAGGTTTCATTCCTGCCATTTCTGGTGCCTTCGTGGGGCTAGATTTGTTTTTGTTTTCCATTTCTTCTCTTTTACTGTTAGAGATTAAATTCTTGTCTGATCTTGTTCGGATAAGGCATTGGTGCCTCTTATCTGATGGTCTTTTCCAGGCCACTATAACAGACTGTTTAGTTTTTGTTTTATGAGCTATTTGAGTTTTGGACATCAACCAAATTGCCGAGCTGCAAATCGGCTGTAAAAGTGAAAGTAGAATTTATTTTCCTTTCTCTAAGTTCAAACTTCAATTAGACTTCCATTAGTCAGTTATTAGTCAATTATTTTTTCTGCCCAGGAGAGTCCAATGAGCATTTCCACAATCTCTCACCATGCCATTACTGTCCAGCCCCAGGTCCACTCCAGTTTTGACTAACCAACAGGATTCCAACCTATGCATTTAAGGGAATATTAGCTCACTTCAGACTTTGGGTGCAAGAGTCACTTTTTTACTGTTCTCCTGTGTTGTCAAAGATAGCCAGTAGTGGTCTGGGTGGTCCGGGCTCACCCATACTTACTTGTGAGTAAAGAAAAAAAAAGAGCTACACAACGCATTAAGCTACATTGAATTCTACTAGTTAGGTCCAACCGACATGGGCTCACTGACTCAATTGTTGAATTTATTTATTTATTCATTTAAGTTATGATTATGACCTTTTCTCCAGGGTGGGCCCCAAGGTGGGTCCATAAATAATTCCCATTGATTCAAGCAGCTTACTTTAGTAAGCACTAACGATAGAATTCAGGCCATTGTGTAGCATCTAGTGTAACCTGGAAGTGGTACAATCTATTCTACCATCTTAGGTCTCCATCCTACCTCCTTTGTACCTGGCTAGATCAAGCATGAGCAGTAGGAACTGCTGGCTCCAATGTCAAGAGACCAATTAATCCACTCCTTGCTTTAGGGGGGTAGGACCAGAGACTGTCCAAGTGACCAAACCTCTAGCAGGTAAGGTTTAGTGCCCTGGATAGCCCCTTTGAAGTTCAGTCTAAAACCCAGAGTGAATTCACCAGGTTTTCTGACGTCAGCCCTGCAAGCTGCCCAGGGGGGCACGGAGCATTATATTTAGGAGCTATCCAGACCAGGACCTAGAATTGGCAACTGTACAGTGTCTCTGTAATGTTTTCAGTAATGTCCAGATATTTTTTTCCATTGGCTTTTCCCACAGATGTATAACATCTTTCCTTCACTTATGCAATATATTCCTGGACCTCACAAGAAGGTAATCTCCTCCTGTGAATTTATACATTCCTTTATCAAGAAGGAGGTAGAAGACCATAAGGAGAAATGGGTACCACACTCTGAGCCACAGGACTTCATTGACTTCTATTTGGCCCAGATCCACAGAGTAAGTAGCACTCAGTACTTTTATTCGAATCATAAAATCATAGTCTTTTGTTTCTTATTATTTTTATTTATCAACCAGAATCATGTTGGGAGCTTATGTCTTCATAAGTGGACTTATATCTGATGGAACAGAACTGAGCAGTTCTACAACATTTGGATCCAGGAAGGGCCTGCTGTTACATTGCTACATAATACAGTTGGCAAAATTACCAATATGCATCAGGAATGATGCATCAGTCCAAATGGGTATCCATCCCACTGTGTATTGGGACACCAGCTAGGGAGTGCCAATGAGTATCAATAGAGCCCAGTGTGCGTTGGAACACTCTTGCCAGTATCCTGGCCACACATCTTGACAATTTGTTAACAGTGTTTCGTAGTGCCTCTGCTCCATAGCAAAGTAAATGTAAAGTTCCCTAAGATAGACTGCGATAGAGAATTTTGGCCATCGTTGCTGCCATTATTATGATTGCTCCACCTTTTCCTAAAATTAGAACCTAAATTAAATTAAAATCAGTACTATTAGCAATATTAAAACAAATCAAAATATACAGTGGCCCCTTCACTTTCATGATGGTTCAGGGCACAAAACCCTCATGAAAGTGGAAAAACCATGACTAATTCCCCCCATGATCCCCCTCTCATTCCATTCTGAGGCTGCCCCCATTCTTTTGCCTTTTGCCTCGGCGCACGTTCTCCGTGCTGGGACAAAATGCATGGGAATGGGAGTGGGGAGCTCCAGAAGGGAGAAGAAAAGTGTGTACATGCCTTCCCTCTGCATTCCCTTGACTTTTGCCTGGGCATGCTTGCCTGTCTTCTCCACACCTGGCAAAATACAAGGGAATGGGAAGAGGAGAAGGGGGGGCGGAGGCACAGACGTGCCTTGCAGATATCAAATTCATGAAAGTCAAACCTGCAAATGGGGAGGGAGGATGGTACAGTTGAAAATAACAAAAAGCAGTTGAAAAACAGTACAGTAATCCCTCCTTTATCTGTGGGGGATATATTCCAAGACACTCCCTGGATACCTGAAACAGTGGATAGTACCAGACGCTCCAGCCTTGCAGGAACCATAGAGAGACTTCATACTACTGGATAGCATGAAGCTTCTTTGTGGTTCCTGCAAAGCTACAAATGGCTCTGGTGTCACTGGAAGGAGCCCTCTAGATTTGCAAGGACCATAGAGAGGCTTCATACTATCCAGTAGTATGAAGCCTCACTATGGTCCCTGTGAAGCTAAAGGGCTGTGCCTGGTGATGCCAGAGCTGTTTCATGCAATGTGATCCAGACACCAGTATTTTTCATTTAATAGTTGTGGACCATGGGTAACTATAATAATGGAAAGCGATTCCATGGATATGGGTGGGTGGGATTACCGTACCGTTAAAACAACACAGCACCTTCTGGATAAAACCTTTTTTCAAACATTCAGTTCTAAAACCCAGGCTACAAAAGGAGATTTTGGCAGTGGTATCATCAAATGTAGCTATGATGACAGAGAGTCATTGTTAAACTGACAATGCAGGATGTCAGCCGTTAACTGATCTCATTAATTTATTTATATCCAGATTATTTATCAAGACTGGGACTGCAAGTGGCTTGCAAATTAAAATGCTAGTCGCAAAATAGTTAAAAAAACATGCAGAAGTTCAACATTAAAATAGAATTAAACTATTAGCAATATTAAAACAATTTTTAAAAAAGAATCAAAAGCAGTTGAAAAACAGTATAATTTAAATGATATGGCACCTTCTTAAAAACCTTTTTCTTAAAAATCGTCAGTTCCAAATGCCATAAGTTTTGGCATCTTAACAGATCATAGAGTGGCTACTCTGGGTAAATCCTTACATTGCACATCTAGAATGTAACACTCCGCTTGGACAGTTCTATGTTCCACCGCCCAGAAGGCCGATTCCAACCAATGGAACTTGCGGCTATAGCCTTTTATTTCCTGGAGGAGGCAGGAAGCAGGCAGGCAGTCTCTGGCTCAACAGGGAGAAAGGGGCTGACATCATCCTGTAGATCTGGGAGGGCAACATCTGCTCATTCCTCTCAGCTGCAGATGTGGAACTGGACGCTGTCCAGGTATGTTCCACCCATCACTCCTCCAACCAGTAAATGTAACATCCCCTGGCACTTGAAAGCAGTTTTCTGGGGTGGATGTTGTGCAAGGTATTGAATATCATCTTCCACATAAAAAAAAATGGCAGTGAAAACTGGCAATACACAAGTACCTGCTTCCAACAGGCTTCTGGCCAATGACTGTAAGCACTACTCATTAAACAGTTTAATAATGCAGTAGTACTAATATTCTTGGCTGTGATCCTGCATCTGGAGATGTACATCTGGCCCACAGCTACATTTCCCTAGCTACATCTCCTGGTACTACCCTCTCTAAAACTTCCTTTTAAGTAACACAGCCCTCCAACACAACCATTTCCATGTCATTGGAGAGCGAAGAGATCAGTGAAGATGAGTTTAGCTGTTTTCCTGTAGCTAGAAACACGTGCCCAGGGGGCTTCAGGAGGTCTCTGGAGATGACACCTTTGCAGCATGTGCAGCTTCAGGAAAACACTGGCTATGTCTCTGATGATCCATCTGCTTTCCAGAGAAGCAGACATGTCCGTGTAGATGCAGGACTGCATTTCTCAAAAGTTTGGTTTGGTGATGGTGGAGATTTTGGTTGTTGAGCAGCCGGTAAAGAATCCCAAACTCTGCAACAAAAAGAGGGTTACAATAGTGTAAGTTGGATTTGTGCCTTTGTAATTCACTAACTGAAAAGACAAATAAATGGATCCTAGATCAAATGAACTCTGAACTCTCCCTAGAAGCCAAGAGGACTAAACTGAGACTGTCATACTTTGGCCATATCATGAGCAGGCAGGACTCACTAGAAAAGACAATAATACGTGGTAAGGTGGAAGGCAGTAGGAGAAGAGGAAACCCACATTACAGATGGATAGACCCAATTAAGGAAGCCACAGTTCTGAATCTGCAAGGCATGAGCAAGGCAATTGATAATAGGGTGATGGGGAAGTCTGTCATTTATAGAGTTGCCATAGGTTAAAGTCGATTTGGTAGCAATTCACAACTCGCTAACCAGTTGCTAGCTGTTAGGGTTATTTTTGCTTGGGCTTGATTTTTACATGGGTTTGACATCAAGTGATGTCAAAACAGTGTTATTTTTCCAATAATGTATTAACTATCCTGTTTTGATAAATGTTTTTGAATTCCTTTCAAACTTTTGCACTTTTTTGCAGGAAGTGGTAAAATTTGGTTTGTAGGAGGATCTAAGGGCTGGGGGACCAGTCATACATCTTGGGCCAACCCAAAAGTCTTGGGATGAGAGATGCAGGTCAGGAGCACCCGCCTTTCTACCTGCAATGCCTAGCCTAGGCCTCAGTCTTTTTAGTCATTGACTGAATGTCATGCAGACAGGGGCCCAAAAACGAATGTGAAATCTTTTGGTCTAGACGAGGAATAAATCATAAGTGAAGCCACAACTGCAACAAGATTTTTGCAGTACTGTGCTTTTCTTTTGCTGGACAATGCTTTTCTTTCCATTGCACTGTTTCCAAAATGTTGTGGTCTGCTGTGCATCGCAAAGTAGGACAGATAGGGGATTGCATGTCTGGATGATTTCCCGGGTCAAAAATTCCCTCCATGTATAAGACTAGCCTATCAGAGAGAAACGTCCTAGCTTAGCCTTAACCATTTAATTGGTCCTTATTACCCTGTGAACTGGGGGTCCCGGGAGGGACACCAAAATGTGCTCAACTAAAGTTGGGGAAAATTAGCTCGGAGCACTGCTTAACGTTACGAGAGGCAGGGTAACGTAGCGAGATCTTGAACCCTATGTCTACGGGGTCGGGTCGAGTCAAGGAGAACACCGAAGTTAAAATAATAAATGATGTTTATTAAATACAAGCAAAACAGTGTATGTGACTCATTCATACAAGATAACTAAAGAAAATAAAGGTTGGAGTGGTACAGAGGGATTTTTAGAGGGATTGCTGGTTTGGGTGATACTTCACCTGTCCTGAAGCCCGGAAAAATAGATAGCGAGGCTTGGGTGCGATTTAGCTCAGCACGTGGAGCTGAGGGGAGGCTCGCCAAGCGAAGCGGTAGCAAGGCAGGATGAAACTCGGGAGTGTTCTGAGGAAGGTCTTGGAATCAAGGGTTTTTATAAGGAGAATTGTGACTGCAGGCTATGCCGTACTTGGGGGAAAACAGTAGGTTTGTAGTTGGAGACAAAGCCTCCGAAAGGTCAGAATCTGAATGATTGAGTTATCGTAGCAGTTCTCAATAGAGTAGCCAGTATGCAGACGCAGAGTACTTGGGTATTGCATAGTTTACCCATCAAGCTGCCATCGCGGGGCAGAAGCTCTTTTGTAAGTGGCGTGCGTACCTAATTAGAGTACTTGCCTGGAGGTCTCCTAAAGCAGTGAGTCAGCTATTTCTGGCCTGCCTGTATTGTTGTTTGAATATTACGGCTATTAACGGCCGAGCTTGTTTACGTGCTTGTCCGGTGGCCTTGTAAGCACATGGAGAGGAATAGAGAAGTGCAGCCGTATTGTGATATCAAGGGATATCTTTTAATATCCCCAAAGCTCGGACTAGCGAGGGCAGTAACATCCTGAAATCAGAAAGTCTGGAGTTTTTGGGAAACCTGGAAAGTAATGTGAAACATTTCAGATAGGACATGAATGAAGCTGAGTTTAAATTATCATATTCAGTACAAAGGGAAAGTATGCAATTGTTGCAGCTGAGAGTCCGAGTAGATGGTATGTTTAACAGATATTTAGAAAAGATGCTTTCCTCTAAGTGCTGAAAGACACCACTTAGTTTGTCATAGCACATGATTGTCCTCAACTGAGCATTTTGTATGTGTTGACTGGTTTCTGGGAAATGTTTACTCTGCTTAATTTGTAAATCTGACTGCTAAATCACAGTATATCTGAGGAAATCCCACAGTCAGAGAAAAAGGTATCAGTCTTTTAGAATACTTCACTTCTGCTTTACTTCTAATTTGGTCCCAAGGCTACATTCCTTTCAGTATGTTGGTTGCTGTTTTGTGCTTCTAACCCACAGGAGAAGCTGGACTCCACAACTACCTTTAATGAAGATAACCTGGTTCAAGTTATTGCTGACCTGTTCACAGCAGGCACGGACACACTTGCTGCCACCCTGTCCTGGGGTCTAATTCTTATGGTGACCCATCCTGAGATCCAAGGTGAAAAGAAATGGTATAAAAGTTGTGAAGGATGTTTATTCTAGCTTTATGTGTTGAAAAACAAAATGCTAGAACTGTTACCTAGGTGACCCAATTGAGTTTCTGATGGTCAATTCTTTCCTTGCCAAAATGGCATCATCCATGAGCCAGAGGGGAAGTATCAGCAGATGTGGGGAGTCCCATGGTACGCTGAGCTACACACACACACACAGACACACACACACACACACACTTAGATTAGTGGGGAGGGGAAAACTGGGATCGGGGGACCAAAAGAACTAAATGAAAATGGAGTTTGTTCAATGACCATAGTATATTTTGTTTTTATTTTTAAATATTCTTATTAGATTTTTTTAGAGTATAGCAATTCATCAACATGAAGATACAATATGAATGTTGTTCATTTGTCTGTTGACTGTGTTGTTAAAAAATTAGGTGGAATGTCTTTTTAATTTTGGATTTTCCCAGCTGACTGTGGGGGAGAGGGCACTATGCTGTGTTCTGGAAAAGGGGCATGGATGGTTCTTTGAACTTCTACCAGGAGTATTTCATGCTGGAAGACTCTGTTGTAGATCTAACTTGTCAAAGTATGAGATGGCACAGTTGATGGTTACAGAGGTGTTCCTTACTTGGAATCACATTAATAATGTTTATTTAATAATAATAACTTTTTATTTATAATGCTCTTTTCACCAAAGGGTGGAACATCAACATATACAGTCAGGGACAAAGATGGTAAACATAACACTATAGCAACACATGGAATGAAATGCCCAGCACCTCGCCAATTGCTGCCCATCTCAGCTCTGTTACCCTGATTTCTGGGGGTCCTGGGAGGGACACCTAAATGTGCTCACAACAATGGGGAGGGAATTAGCACAGAGCACAAGTTTGCAATGCGAGAGGCAGGGTGAAGTAGCGAGATCTTGAACCCTATGTCTACGGGGTCAGGCCAAGTCAATGATAAGGCAGATGTTGAAAATAATAATTGTTTTATTGAAGCACAATCAAACAAATATATGCAACACACTCACACAAGGGACTATAGAAATAAAGGTAGGAGCGGATAGAGGGATTTTTCGAGGAGGTTTGGTATGGGAAATACTATACCTGTCCTGAAGCCCGGTTAGAAGCAAAGAAGCTGGGGAGCGTGGATTCTCAGCACGTGGGGCTGAGGGGAAGGCTCGCTGGACAAAGTGACAGCAAGGCGGGACGGAAGCCAAGAGCGATCTGATGAAGCACTCAAAATCAGGGGTTCTTATAGGGAAAATTGTGACCGCAGGCTAGTCCGTACTTGGGGAAAACAATGAGTTTGGGGCTGGAGACAAAGCCTCCGAAAGGTCAGTACTTTAGATGATTGAGTTATAGCCAGATTGTCACTAGAGTAGCCAGTATGCAAACGCGGAGTGCTTGAGAGTTGTGTTGTCCGCTCATCAAGCTGCCTGCGCGGGGCAGGGGATCTTTTTGTAAGTAGCGTGCATACATAATGTGCTACTTGCCTTGAGGTCTCCTGAAGCTGTATTCAGCAACGACTGGCCTGCCTAGGTCGGGATGCGAATAGTTTGGCTATTGTCGGCCGCGCCTGTGTGTGTGCTTGTCGGGGGGCCTCGCAAGCGCGTGGAGAGAAGTGGGTAAAGAAGGCCGAAGTATTGATATCAAAATGATATCTTAATATCCCACAAGCTCAGGCTAGAAACAACGGTAACAGCACCTTAAACACAACTTAGTGGCATAAGCTAGTGAATCAAAGAGGAAGGTCTTCAGCCCTTTACAAAAATGAATGAGATCCTCCCCCAGCCAGAGGTCCAAAGGAAGACCATTCCACAAATGCGGAGTCAGCTCTTGAAAGGCTCTCAGCCTTGACAGGGCTATGTGTATTAGTGGAATAACTAGTAATCCTTTACCAGTAGATCTTAAATTCCTGAATGGAGCATACCATACTAGCCAAGCTGCAAGATACTGAGGGAGGTTAGAAGGCAAAGCTTTGAATAGCAGAACTAAAAGTTTGAAACAGGCCCTGGCCCAAACTGGTAGCCAGTGAAGGGATCTATAGGGGGAAGAAACAGTTGAATATTTAGAGAGAGTTAAAACAACCCAGATTACATTGTTCTGAATTAAAACCAGAGTCAAAAGGGAGCAGGAAGGCAAACCTGCTAGTAAGCCAGTAAATATTGTCTTGTTAAGGTTGTGAAAATGTGTTAATTTTTTTTTACGTACCTAGGACACAAGAGCATCCATCTTCCTTTTAGTTAAAGCTCTTGATAGACTAGATGGTGAGCCCTGGTGGCACAGTGGTTAAATGCCAGTACTGCAGCCACAACATTGTGAGTTCAATCCTGCAGGGCTCCAGGTTGACTCAGCCTTCCATCCTTCCATAGTTGGTAAAATGAGTACCCAGTTTATTGGGGGTAATTAGCTAAAATATGTTGTAAACTGCTTAGGGAGTGCTTAACACTGATAAGCGGTATAGAAATGTAACTGCTACTGGTGGCCCTGTTTAAGGTTGCAGACTGGCATTTTGTCAGAAAGTTACTTTTAAGAATAATTTCATGCTGAAGACACACATAGTGATGTAGTAGCATGACCCCAGAGTATGATCCTACCACTGCTGAGCTATGGAGGACTTCAGACTGTCATTATGTTCATTCTTCTTGACAAAAATAACTTTCTAAGCTCTGGTTTTAATACACTTTGGCTAAACAGAGGTTGAGGTACCTGTGGTAAAAGTACTTCCAGAGCAAATATATCTTGCATTTATGAACAGGAATGTTCTTTTTACTCCTCAGAGAAAGTCCAGAAGGAGATACAAAGTGCTCTGGATCCCTCCACACTGATTAGCTATGCGGATAGGAAGAAACTACAATATACTAATGCTGTAATTCATGAGATCCAACGCTTCAGAAACGTCATATTATTTGGCCTCCCCAGATTGTGCATCCAGGATTTAAATATATTTGGTCATTTCATTCCAAAGGTATGGAGCAACTTACACCACCACCATTCTCATTCCCAAGAAAAGGACGGTAATTGTACTGGAATATCCTTTGCTGAGCAGAAGCAGAGGTTGCTCTGTAAACATTGACTAAGATCCTATTTAATGCTGGTGGAGCATAAGAGTAGGTATTTAACCACTAGGGTGGTTATACAGTCAGCCCTCCATATCTGTGCATTGAACATTTGTAGATTTGATTATTTTCCAGTTATTTGCCACTACTACCCTACAGTGTTTTTAATAGGGACCTATATGTCTCACCTCACATTCACAGGCCATTTCTGCCCTACACTGTTATAGTGCTATTATTCCACTTTCAGCATCCTGTTGAATTCTGGCATTTGTAGTTTACTGAGGCCAAAGAGTTCTCTGACTGAGAATTCTAAAGGCCTCTCCCTAAACTGCAAACCCCGGGATTCCATAGGAGGTTGAAAGTGGAATAATAGCACTATAACAGTGTAGTGTGGAAATGGCCATGGTCACATTGGGTTGAATTTATAGCCATGTTATGATCACACTGAAAAATGCATGAACAGCCACTACCAGCTGCAGAAGGCTTACATGACTGATGCAAATGGAGACAGTTCATTGCCTGGTAGCAACACTAGAAGGAATGGCAGCTTGTACACCCGGGCCCGCTTGTGTGGCCTTTATTTTAATTTCCCCAATGGTCACATGTATATGTCGCAGGCATTGCATTGCGGGAAGGTTGAAACAGATCTGCACCAGATAGTCCAATAGCTCAAGTTTGGCATTTCTTTCAGCATAGCTACCAAGGGAGGTTGCTTACCCTCCAACATCTCACAGATGAAAATCAGGACAAATGTGGCCAAACAGCATGAGAGTATGGTCAAGATGACATAAGTTATTAAAGAGGAAGAACAAAAGGGTAGGAGAGGCTGCAGCAGTTTGCCTTTGCCTGAGCTTATTGGGAAGGACAAGACTCTGACCTTTCCTCTCCTCTCCACAACTGAGTGCAAACTACTTCTGCACTTTGAACCCATTTTGCATCAACTACAGTCAGCTGAGAACAAAAGGGGAAGTGGGAGGAGGAGAGAGGAACTGGGACATTTTAAAAGCAGCTGAAAAAGCAGAATAGCAGAGGACTAAATGGGATTGTTCCTGACCAGTCAGGACAGTTGGAGGGTATGAGGTAGCTGTGCAGTAACGCTAATTGGAGCGGAAGGACCACGGTAGGCCTAATCCTGCCGGTGCTGCTGCAGTTATTTAGATTTCCCCATGACATTTGCCTGCCATCAGTGGATGGAAAAAAAAAATGAAAGGGAGCTAGAGATGCTGTGTTGCTATAGCAATTCTTTCTCGATCAGTTTTTGGCTATTTATACTGGATACCAGTGCCAGACCTTGCTGCAGGTATGTTCTTTCCTTTGTCTGTCTGTCCAAGAAATACATTTGAGTCCATCTCACCGCTCTTTTTAGGATACACTGGTGGTCCCAGACCTCTGTTCTGTTCTTCTTGATCCCAAGCGGTGGGAGACACCTCAACAGTTCAATCCTAACCACTTTTTGGATAAGAATGGAAAATATTCAGCAAGAGAAGAATTCTTCGCATTTGGAACAGGTACATTTACTGAATTCTTACAAATGTAGGTACCGCTGACTTTGAACCAATTTTGCTTTGGCTTTGAGAAGGCCTAAGAAAGTGTTTCTGAAGAATCAGTGATAAATGTACTTTGTACTTAATAGAATACCACTTATCATCAGCTAGGGCAGTGGTTCTTAACCTGGGGTCCAGAGATCCCTGGGGGTCTGAGGGGTCCTCACAGGGGGTCCGTAAACCCTGCTGCTGGACATAGAATCATAGAATCATAGAAATGTAGAGTTGGAAGAGACCACACGGGCCATCCAGTCCAACCCCCTGCCATGCAGGAACACCCTCAAAGCACTCCCGACAGATGGCCATCCAGCCTCTGCTTAAAGCCTCCAAGGAAGGAGACTCCACTGCACCCCGAGGCAGCCGATTCCACTGCCGGACAGCCCTGACTGTTAAGAAGTTCTTCCTGAGGTTCAGGTGGAATCTCCTTTCCTGCAGCTTGAATCCATTGCTCCTTGTCCTGCTCTCTGGAGCAGCAGGCCCTCTCCCTCCTCTACATGGCATCCCTTCAAATATTTAAACATAGCTATCATGTCTCCTCTTAACCTTTTCTTCTGCAGACTAAACATTCCCAGCTCTCTAAGGCCATTTCCGCACCGGGCTATTAAAACAGGGCAGAGCAACCTCCGACGGAGGTCTTCTGCACCGTGGAGTGGACTGGGTCAGACTACTTTTTGTAGTTCCACATCTCAGTCCGGTTCTGCCCAACTGGAACTGGTCGCGCAGCGTGCTTTTTAAAAACCTCTTTTAAGAGGTTTTTAAAAAGCACGGAGCGCGCGACTCTGTCTCACTCCATCGCCGCGCTCCGGAGCAGATTTGCAGGCACGCGCAAGTATGTACCTGCAGATCTTCCGGGGGCGGGCTTTCGGCTGGCGAGCTTCTCCGGTTGGTGGAGAGCCTCCACCAACCAGAAGCCACCATTTTGGACGCTGGAGCAGTGCGGAGCGATGAGCTCGCACTGCTCCTCATCCCGACGGACTCGCCCGGACGCTGAAGAAGTCCAGTGAGTAGTGTTTTCGCGCGGCTCCCCTCCCATGTCTGGAAAGGGCCTAAGTCTATCCTCATAGGGCTTGGCTTCCAGACCCCTCACCATTTTGGTCGCCCTCCTCTGGACCTGCTCCAGCCCGACCATGTCCTTCTTGAATTGGGGCACCCAGAACTGGACACAGTATTCAAGATGAGATCTAACCAAAGCAGAGTAGAGTGGTACCAGTACCTCCCTCGATCTAGACACCATGCTCCTATTAATGCAGCTGAGAATTGCCTTGGCTTTCTTGGCTGCCGCATCACACTGCTGACTCATGTTCAGCTTGTGGTCTATTAAGGCTCCTAGATCCCTTTCACACATACTGCCATCCAGCTACGTGTCCCCCATCCTATATTTCTGTATTCCATTTTTTCTACCTAAGTGTAGGACCTTACACTTCTCTCCATTGAATTTCATTTTGTTAGCCTTGGTCCAGCTCACCAATCTGTCCGGATCATTTTGAATTTTGATCCTGTCCTCTGGCGTATTAGCAACCCCTCCCAATTTGGTGTCATCTGCAAATTTGATGAGCATGCCCTCTATTCCTTCATCCAAGTCGTTGACGAAGATATTGAACAGCACTGGGCCCAGGACAGAACCCTGTGGCACCCCGCTAGTCACTTCTCTCCAGGATGAAAAGCAGCCATTCGTGATCACCCTTTGGGTTCGGTCGGTCAACCAATTACAAATCCACCTAACAGTAGCCCTGTCCAGCCTGCATTTTACTAGCTTCTTTGCAAAAATGTCATGGGGAACTTTGTCAAAGGCCTTACTGAAATCGAGATATGCTACATCCACAGCATTCCCTTCATCTATCAAGCTAGTAACTCTATCATGAAAAGAGATAAGTTTAGTCTGGCATGACTCATTTTTGAGAAATCCATGTTGACTTCTCGTGATTACCGCATTGCTTTCTAAGTGATTAGAAACTGACTACTTAATGATCTGTTCCAGGATCTTTCCGGGTACTGACGTCAGGCTGACTGGGCGATAATTATTTGGGTCCTCTTTTTTTCCCTTCTTGAAGATGGGGACAACATTTTCCCTCTTCCAGTCTGCTGGAACTTCTCCTGTCCTCCAAGATCATCAACAGCAATAGCAGGGACATGACAGCAAGAGGGGTGCAGGTGCCAAAACTGTTCCCTTGTTTGCAAATGGGGGAGCAGTTTTGGTACCCACACATGAGCCCCTGCTGCTGTGTCCCTGACATAAGGGACATGATGGCAGGTGTGTGGGCATGCCCAAACTATGGCTCTGGAGAGCAGGATTTTGAATCCCCACCCAGCCATGGAAAACCACTGGGATCCGATCTCCGGCAGGTCACATTCTCAAAGCCTCAGAGAAGGGCAAAGGCAACAAATCTTATCAAGAAAACCTCCATAATAGATTCGCCTTAGGGTCACCATAAGTCAGTTTTCAAGGAGGAGAGACATGATGGCTAAAAAGAACCTCCCCTTGTCAGCGGTACTTTGTTGCTGTGTGCCTTCAATCCACTTCTGACTTACAGCAACCCTAAGGTGAACTATCACATGGTTTTTGGTGGTTTCTTTTTTGGGAGGAGAAGATTTGGTCATTTGCCTTTCCTTTCCTCTGATCTGAGAGAATGTGGCTTGCCTAGGGTCACCCAGTGTCTGAGTGGAGATTTGAATCCTTGTCTCCAGTAGCCCCTAATAAATAAAAAAATGAATATTTAAATCTAAATTTAAATATTTAAATCTTAAGTTAAATCTTGGGATCCCCAGTAACAAATTATATTTACAGAGGGACCCTGGTAAAGAAAGGGTTAAGAACCACTGAGCTAAGGGAATTCCAAGACCTGTATTCTGCAAACACCACTATGGCCATTTCCGCACAGGGCAAAGGAATCGCCCCGTGATGCTACTCACCAGACTTTTGGGCTCCCTGGTCCGGTCCACGCTGCTCCGGAGCAGTGCGTGGCCACTGCTCCGCACTGCTCCGGGGACGAAAATGGCAGCTTCCAGTTGGTCGAGGCTCTCGACCAACCGCTGAAGCTCGCCAGCCTAAAGCCCGCCCCCAGCAGATCGCAAGCTCGCACCAATGCGAGCGTGCAAATCTGCATAAGGGAGCAGGCTCGCAGTGGCGTGCTCCGTGCTTTTGAAAGACCTGTTTTTAGCGGTCTTTCAAAAGCACGCTGGATGGCCACTGGGGGTCATTCTGGAGCAGGCTGAGGTGCGGATCTACGTTAAGTAGGTCCGACCCAGTCCACTCCCAGGTGCAGACGTCCTCCCTGGAGGACAGACTGCACCGTTTCTATTAGCCCGTGTGGAAATGGCCTATGACATCTATTTTTAACATAATGAGGGAGTCTTGCAATTGTTTTTTGGTCCTGAGTTTTGGGGACTGTTCCTCAAAGTAAGAATTCTGCCTCTGAAGAATTTTTCTTTTGGTTCCCAAATTTTTAGCTTTTGAGAGATACTGAATAGCATTCACACCTAAGTTTCTTCTATTTACTACATTCGCATTCCCTTGGTGACCGCCTGCCCCTTTTCTTTGGATGCCTAAACTGAGGCTCAACTAAAATTTTAAGTTAGTGCAGTGCTAGAAACCTGAGGACTGAAGAAAAACTTTGATGGAGGGGAGAAATTCTTATGGAGGGGTTAAATATCTGGGAAAGGGATATAAAAATCAAATTTAAAATGTGTGTTTTAAGAGGAAATGGTTAGAAAAATATATTTGGAGTGGCAATGTTATTTGAGGCAACTTTGGCTTCACTCTCACTCTTAACAAAAAATACATCAAGCCTGGTGTCTGGATTACACTAGAGATGATAGATCTTGATTTCTCCAAGTCCTGACCGATATCAAGAACAATTAAGCCATTTTAACTTTGAGACACCTGGGAATTTTTTTTTCCCTGCAAGGATGGAAGTGTGCACAGCTTTTCTGTGAAAATTGTGCAGCATCTCAGAAAACACCACAGTTTTCTGGAAGCTAGGCAGCTCCTCCTGAGAACTATGCAGCCTATCTTGAAAATTGCTCAGCTTTTGAGATAGAAAGGACTGCTTTCAGACAGCCACAGGTGAGGTTTGTGTAAAACTGTTTTTTTTTTTTTTTTAGTGTAGTAAACAGCAATGTTGCACAACAAAAACTTTACAAAACGAAAATGTTGCACAAAATTTGGAGGTTTTTAAGCCGAGGCTGGATGACTAGCTGCTGGGAGTGTTTTCATTGTATATTTATACATGGCATGGAGTTGGACTCGATGGCCTTTGTGGGCTCCTCTATGATTCTATGAGATACTGTAGAAGACAAGGGACGCACTGTGAACTACTTCTACAGTACACCATACTGTCCACAAGATGGTGCTAAATCAATTGAAAGAAAAAAAAAAGCAGGCTATGGTCACAAAAGCTTTGTGCAAACACGCCAAAAGAGCAGAACACCCATGGAATGTATGAGTTCTGGCTATAATTCAAGAGCACAGGTCATTGAAAAGTGGCTCGTGGAAAAGCAGGGGCCACCCGTAGTCTGTGCGCTAATGGGAGCTTCTTTTCTACGCCTGAAGCTACATGGTGGGGTCAGTTTCTGTTGGGACTGTGGCGGAGGGTGGAAGCATCAAACCTCCACCCAGCCCAGGCTGTGATCCCTCACCTTTGTGCCTGCCACTTAAAGACAGAAAACACCAACTGACATTGGCCATTTCCGCACGGGGCGAGGGAATCACCCCGCGCCGCTACTTACTGGACTTTTCGGCTCCCCCACCTGGTCCACGCCGTTCCGGAGCAGTGTGTGCTCATTGATACGCACTGCTCCGGCGTCCCAAATGGCGGCTTCCGGTTGGTCGAGGGTCTCGACCGACCGCTGAATCTCGCCAGCCTAAAACCCGCCCCTGGCAGATCACAGGCTCGCATTGGGGCGAGCCTGTGAATCTGCATAAGGGAGCAGGCTCGCAGTGGCGCGCTCCATGCTTTTGAAAGACCTGTTTTTAGCGGTCTTTCAAAAGCACGCTGGACGACCACTTGGGGTCGTTCCGGAGCCGGATGAGGTGCGAATCTACGTTAGGTAGGTTCGACCCAGTCCGCTCCAAAGTGCAGACCTCCTCCTTGGAGGATGGACTGCACCGTTTTAAAAACCCCGCGCGGAAATGGCCAAAGTTCCTCGTGAAGTATGTAATGTTATGCATCATTTGGCCCTTAGGTACAGTGCATGAAATAGCCCTTGAGAGGTTTATGTATGAGATATCTTTTACTGCCTTCTCTTTCTTCACGCTGTAGGAGGCCGGGCGTGCCTGGGGAGACAGCTAGCACAGGCTGAGCTCTTCATTTTCTTCACCTGCCTCATGAAAGCGTTTACCTTCCGCTGGCCAGAGGGCACAAAAGAAACCGACGTGCAACCTGTAATGGGCCCTGTGCTGCATCCCAGCCCATTTAAGATCTGCGCTGTTCCTCGCTAGGCTGTTGTCTCTCAAAAGACCAACTCAAAGAGTATCCCATTCCTGGGCACTGGACATTTTTAAACCTCCTACTATTTAACTTTGCCTGCTTATCTTTATTTCATCATCTCGCATTTTCACTCTGCGCTGCTTGTTTGTATGGACATTGTGACCTGCTTGTTGTTGCTGTGTTATCTTCCTGTCAGATCCCACTTAGGCTGATCTTATCCTAGCATTTTATTGGCAAGATTTTTTTCAGAGGGAAAAACCTTCCTCTGAGGCTGAGAGACTGTGACCTATCAAAGATGGTTCCCATGGATGAGTGGGGATTTGAACTCTGGTCTTGAAGAGTCCGAGTCCAATCTTCAAACCATTACACTATGCTTTCCATCTTAGAAATGTAAGACCGGTAGTTCTTGACCTTTTCTTTACCGTGGACCCCTTTTAAATATCTTTTGTTGCCATGGATCACCGAGGCTTAATTCAAGGCAGCTTCTGGCTGTATGTGTGGTAGCAAAAAATATCACAGGTTTTCTCTCAGCCACTCAGCGTCATTCGCTTGCATGTTCTCAGTGTGTGCAGAAGTGGCAAATGCAAAGTACAATTTTTGCTATCAAATAAGTTCATAACTTTTCAACAGTTTATGATATTGTAATGAAAATTTGTACAATTGATGTCTGTCACTGTATATGACTATCCTCCTTCCCTCCTTCCCTCCTTCCTTCCTTCCTTCCTTCCTTCCTTCCTTCCTTCCTTCCTTCCTTCCTTCCTTCCTTCCTTCCCATTAGCTCATAGCATTTCTTCAAGTGTTCGCTGACCCCCTGTGAAGACATCACAGACCATGGGGGTTTTGCAGATTCCAAGTTAAGAAATGTGAAATGTCAAGTCATCTCTGTCTTACAATGACCCTCTCCTAGGATATTCTTGGCAAGACATATTCAGCAGGAGTTTGTTGCTGCTTAATAGTATGTGACTTCTTCAAGGTCACTCAGTGGGTTGCCATGGCTGAGCGGGCAACAGAATTATAATATCCCAAAGTCCCAATGCAGCTCTTAAACTGCCAGACAATGCTGCCCCATGACTTGCTTTTTTTGACTTCATCATCTGAATTGTGTTGAATGGTTGATGTTGAGGCTGGCTTGAAAGATCAGGGGGCATGTTATCAGAAACTGTTCATCCTCAGAACTAAACCACGAGTTGGACTGTTACTCCCAGAATTCCCCCAGTGGTGTGATAGGTATAATGACCACTGTGCTATCACTCATTCCCAGACAGTAGACACGTCCAAGAAAGCCTAAATAATCTGTACCTGAGTACAGAAGGTCTTACTATGCATGTACTCTGGTTCAGGTTAGACCAACTACAACACATGTGTGCTCATCTGTCTCAAAATGTGGACTCGTGTAAGATGTAGCAGGTATCCTTGTAAAATACAGACTTGGCCAGTGCTTCTGGATATTTTAAAGTGATTATATTTTGAAGTGAATGAGACTTTTATCAATGCTCATTCCTTCATTCCTCTCGCCATCCGTTCCCAATACGTCCTTATTATTTATTTTTACAATATATTAGCAGCTCTTGCCTTCATTCTGCCCGCAGTGCCAATAAATATTCAGATTAATGATTCAAGCATAGCATAGGTGCAAAAAATAAGTGCAAACAATATGCAATGTAATTAACATTTCTTTAAAAAAAAGTGATACTGAGGAAGAGGTTATGAAAAAATAAGATGGAGTACAGAGAAAGGAGAGTTTTACTTTTATGGAGCACAACATTTCAGGAAGGCCAAACACATTTCATCTATTAAGGTTGGAACCCTATGTACTAGGGGTGTGCAACTGTGGAAGTCTAGAGGGGCACGCTTTTCCTCTTGGAGATCTTGGGGCACCCCCATCTGTAGGCCACAATTTGCTCACCCTCCTATCCAGTGTGGAATTTGTGCAGTCTTCCAGATGTTGCTGGACTTCAACTCCAAACATTCCTCACTATTGGCTATGCTGGCTGGGGCTGCTGGCAGTTGCAATCCCACATCCAGAAGCCACGGGATTCCCACCCCTGCTGTATACCCTTGTTGTTGTTCTGTGCCTTCAAGTTGTTTCCAATTTGTGGTGAACCTATCACAGGGGTTTCTGCTCAAGATTTCTTCAGAGGGTGTTTGTCATTGGCATCCTCTAAGGCTGAGAGAGTGTGACTTGCTCAGACTCACCCATGGCCAAGAAGGGATTTGAACAGTTGTTTCCCAGAGTCCTAGTCCAACATTCAAAGTACAACATCAGACTGGTTTTTTTCTGTACAGCCTCACCTGGGAGGAGGTTCACTGAAATCAATAGGACACTTCCTGAGTGGCCCTCCATAGGACTCCACTGGGTTTTTTACCTTGCCTTTCCAGTTGTAAAAATGTTTAATGTGGTTAAAATCTGCTCATCATTTCCTTTTGTTGTTGCTACAAATTAGTTTTTCTATGGCTCACAAGTTTCAACAAATATTCCATCTATTCTTCACTCGGATGAATGGAGGATGTTGTATATCTCAGTGTCCGAGCACTAAGCAATTATACAGACCATATTTATTTAAAATGTGCACAGATAAAGAGTAGCCACAGACACTATTCATAAATAAAAAGTGTATTGCCAGTTTGAATAGTTCTTCTCTGATTACCTCAAGCATACCTCTCATGCACCATGACCGTGCCTAGATGAGCCAGCATCACGCAATGTGATGGTTACGCTTTTCAAAAAGTTACCTTCTAATTTCTCCAAAGTAACTAAATAGATGTTTTAGTTACTTTAAAAATGCACCTGAATGCCTTCTGGTATAAACCCTATTGTTCTTCCATCCATCTATTAATGGCCTCAACACCAGTAACAAGAAATGAGGCATAGCACGAGCTGGACAGTAAAGAAAGGTGGTAGGAAGACAATAAAATCATTTGAAATGTGATCCTAGAGAAAAGTTCTGTGGATACCATGAACTATTAAAAAGGTGAATGAAGGGATCTTAGAAGAAAATCAAGCCTGAACTCTCCCTAGAAGCCAAGACAACCAAATTGAGGCTGTCATACTTTGGAAACATCATGAGATGAAGTGATTCATTGGAAAAGATGATAATGCTTGGTAAAGTGGAAGCCAGCAGGAAAAGAGCAAGGCCATACTACAAGTGGATTGATTCAATTAAGGAAGCTGGAAGCCTGAGTTTGCAAGACTTGAGCAGGTCAGTTGAGGACCAGGGGTTCTTGGAAGTGATGTAGAGTTGAGTCAATTAACTTGGACTCATGTCAGACTTAAATTACTTCAGTGACTTGACTTGGACTTGACTTGGTAAAAATTACATGCTGACTTGACTCAACTTGAGACTTGGGCTTGGTGGCTCACATTCATTGGATCACCATATGTTGAAGTCAACTTGAAGGCAAGTAACAACAAATAGGAGTCATCTATGTAATATTTCTCACTGATTACTTAGTAAGGTCACATGCCATGACAAAAAGTTAGCTATACACTACAAAAGGAGCACAGTTCTCCCTTTTAAAGTTGTAGCTGTAACGCAATGTCCTTATAAAAGAGTTATTGGAGAAAGAATCTGACGACGTGGTTACTCCCAAGCCCTGGTTGAAGCTCTTCAGTGTCTTGTGTGCATAACCCCCAACTCCTTCCTACTTTAAGCTGTTGTACATACCAGTGATGTAGACTCGAGTCAATAGACTTGGACTCAAGTTGGACTTAAATCACCTCAGTGACTTGACTCGGCCATAAATGATGCACTGACTCGACTCAACTTGAGACTTGTATATTTTTAATGACTGACTTAATGCCCTTGGTTTAGTAACATAACACATTCATCCAGAAACCTTAAGACTTTGAACAATGCCTCTATCTCTTTTTGCCTACTAATCACATGACAATGTCTCCCTCAAGGCCAAAGTGTGGGTGCATTTCTCAGAGGGGAAGAGCAAACGGGTTAGGCAATGGGCTTGAGGCAAGCTTGAGGTCTGCCGAACAGTCTGTTCCTGCTGCATATCGGAGGAACCTTCTAAGACATTTCCTAAGAGCAAAAGACAAGACTCGCCCCCAGAGTGCAGGGTGCATTTCTCAGAGGGGAACAGCAAATGTGTTAGGCAACGGGCTTGAGAAAGAAGGATCCTTCCTTCTAAATCTTTTGAATCTTCGGTAATGGGGAGTAAGACAGGATCCTATTCCCCACTTCCAAAGCTACGGATGGCAAAATTGCAAATGTGAAAAGTTGACTCTGCTTAAATTGTTAAAACTGAATTTATTTCTCTCTATCCAATAATTCTGGAATTTTGATTGGGGTATAAAGTTGGCTTCCAGACTTGAGACTTGACTTGAAAATATCTTTAAGGACTTGAGACTTGACTTAAGACTTGGAGGTAGAGACTTGAGACTTGACTTGAGACCTTAGAGAAAAAGACTTAAATACATCACTGGTATATACACAGAAAGGTCTGTATAGGGTCATGCAGTTGTTAACCAGCTCTCTCCACTGAATCTCGCCCTGGGTCACTGCCATTTTTGCTTTTCCTTTCATCAGATTTTCTTGAAAGTTTCACGTTGTCACGAATCTCCAAACTGGTCTCAGATGGTTGCTTGAGGTCAGGATGGGAAACTTCCAGAGGTCCAGAGGATTGTGCAAATCAAGTGAGAACTGCCTCCTGTGGCCTCAACACTTTCTATTTTTTAAAACCCAGTAAGCCTTCTTGAGCCGGCTAGGGGGCGCGGGAAACAAGCTCAGTTCTCCTCATTGCCCAGCTACAGAGAAACTAAAGAAACTCTTCTTTGCTGTACTCTTCCTTACACAGAAACTAAGGGTTTTTTCTTTGTCATGCTCTTCCTTGTAAATTATGCTGCTATTTATTTATTATTTTATGTTATTTAAAATATTTATATCCTGCCTTTCAATACAGATTTTCAAGATGGCTTAAACGAAGCAGAATAATAAACGAAGCAACTCTAAAACAGACATCACCAATCATGCAACATAGCACGGACTGACTAAATATATCAAACTAGCGTATTTACCCAGCATTGTCTGGGATTTTATCTTCTCATAGGTAACACTTGTTAGAAATACCTTACCTTACTTTAGGAATTAGATGCGGTTGAAATACACAGATTTGATATCTTGTGTCTCTAATTCCCCGAACTACGTTGTCCAGTACCTGTAAGTTTTCCCCATATTCCCCAATCCAATTTGTATTCAAAGTTGCTAACATACGGAGGTTTAGTTTCTGAGGGAATACACTGTCTTACTCCTCCTTGCTGCTAGGCCCCATCTCCATAGCAACTGGCCAAGCCCAAGAGCTCTCTGGTTGAGAATTCTAAAGGCCCCTCCCTAAACTGCAAACCCCAGGATTCCACAGAATCTTCACAGGCAGCCAATCATATGAGGTCTTCTCACCTGACACAGACAAACAAGCAGACTTTGATTTTTATATATTAGGTTATCATTTGACAAATGTATGGTGGCCAGATGACAAAGAGGGTAAGAGTCCTACACAATTTTTAATGGTTGTGAAAGAGAGAACATTTCCAACAGGTGTAGCTTGGTGGCATAAGAGACCTCTCTTCTGTCTTATCTTCTTCTCCAGAGTCCACTCTGATGGTTTTTTAAAAAAATACATATGAGGGATGTTGGAAGATTCCCAATTGTCTTCTTATTAATTAACAAAAAGAATGATCATCTGCTGTTCTTGACATTTTGTTTAACTAAACTTTGTTCTGTAGTAGGGATGGGACGAATCCAGAATTTTCTGAATCCAAATCCGAATCCCTGGAAGGTTCTGGTTTGCAAGGGAGCTACGCAAAGGAATGTTTCAGCTGTCCTTGAAATCTCAAGCCTGTAGCTTCCAGTCAAGTACTGAACTTCAATATGAAATGTTCAGTTTCAGTATCTTAGAATACAAGCGCAGCTGTAATTACTGAAATTGTTAGCAAAAGCCATTATTACTGCAAGGGAAAACCTCACCTACTTACTATCTTCCCTTGTATATTTGGCCTCCTAGGTTTTCAGGATTCCCAGTCTCACAGGTTTTCAGGAGTCCTGGTCTCCCTGGTTTTCAGGCGTGCCGGTGGCCAACAATCTATTTGGTTGCTGGATTCGAAAGATCCGGTTTGCCTATTTTGGCACAGGGATTCGGATTCGAGAATCCAGGATTTGAGGATTCTAGGATTCGGTTGGCCCATCCCTATTCTGTACTGTATGAAAGTATTATTGCTGAAATCTGGAGTACACATGTTACATCAATAACATGATTTGTTACATCGGTAATAACCTTGTTTGTGTACATTTTGGTAGTTACACACTGTTGTGGTCATACAGACAGCTGATGGAAGAGTTAGATAAGAAATAACAAGTAGTCAGTCTCAAGTGAAATATTAATCTTGCTGATGTATGTTTTATTCTGCTTCCTAATCAAGAAAATAGTATAAAAATATGAGGCTTGGGAATAAAGTTATTCTTCTGGATCACTACTGCTAGTAGGTTGGACTGAATGCAGTTTTGATTATCAGCAGGATCCTTTGGCCGAAGAAACTCTTTTCTGTGTTTTATTGTTTTGTACACTTTGCATTCTGCGTTGCTGCCTCACTTCCTACCCGGTTTCAGAGCTCACCCCAGCTCCATGTCCAACCCGTTTGGATATGGTGGGTACGAGATTTTGACCCACTCACAATTTGGGAGCTTGTCCAGGATGTGCACACGGTCTTCTTTTTTTCCTTCTGCCCACCGCCTCATCTGAACGCAGCTTCGGTATGCACAACAGGGTGAGTTTATCCTCTGCCCTCATTTGAGATGGGGGCAGAGTGATGGAGGTGGGTAAGTGTCAGCTGTAGAGCTCCCAGATGGGAACTAATAGGTCAGGGAAAAGATTTCCCCGATACCAGCCCTTTGGGCATTATGTGCAAACTTTGGAAGGAAAGGTAGTACTCCCTGCCCTAGTTGGTATGAAGAAAGCACACATGATTCAGTTGTATACTAGAGTATGACCCAGACACACTGCAGAAAAATAACTTGTGTGAGGTCCTTTAGAGGCGGGACCCTCCGGAGTACAAGGCGCCAGTGAATTTTAATGTGCAAATCTTAGATAATAAACTTGGGGTGTGTGTGTGAAGGCTATTTTAGACTTATGGGAAGATGTGGCTTCTCATAACTCTAAATGTTTCATTTTTCATCTTTCATATTCCCAATTCCAACCAGCAATGGCTAACTAATTCCTATTTAACCACATCTCCATCGTATTTTATTGACAATCGCTCCCCACTTGCTACTTCTCTCCCCCTCACAGTTGCTGCTTCTGCTGTTGCTTCTGCTGCTGTACTGCTCAGGAACAAGACACTTTTAAAAATAACACAATTCACTTTTCCCCCTGCTACTGATCATCCGCTGCCATCAAATCTCAATCCAAATTTCTTCATGTTTTGACAAAGCTCTTGAAAGGCAAGAAAAATAATGGGAGTGATTGAACAAAAACTTTTTACTAAACAATATGTAAAATAATCAAGATGACTAAATGCATCTTCACATAAGCTCAGGGTTGCAGGGTCATATTCTTTATACCAGGGCTTTCCAAATGGTGTGCCGCAACACATTAGTGTGTCACCTGAAGTGTGTAGGTGTGTCGCCTACAACCTTGGAAGTGTATGTTATTATTTATAAATCATATTTTTAAAAAAATATATGAAAGGTTTTCGTGAGATATGATGTGTTCCCATACATTTTGTTATTACAATTTATGTATGTGCTCATATCTCTTATAAAGGGTTAGTGTAACCTCCAGTTTACTAGTAAAACTGAATTACTGTGTTGCAAAATGATGCATGTCTAAAAAAGTGTGTCACCAACATGAAAAGTTTGGAAAGCTCTGCTTTATGCCTTAAGTTTTAGCTCATCATTGCAGATCACCTAATCTAAATCCTTGCCTATGCTACCTACCAGCACCACATTTAAATCTAGATCTTCACTCCCTTGACATCATTTCTCACTTTCCGTTTCCAGCTGTGTTACCTCAAAAGGTGGGGGACCCCTTGAGGTCCTCCAGCAGTACCTGAAATTCAGTGAGAAAATGGAATTACTTAGTTCTGATTGAGAAGGCAGCAAGAGCTGGAGTAACTAGCAGGATCTTTCCACCAATGTCTGTGGAGTCCTTGCAGGAAAATCAGCCAACAACTCAGAACTAAACTAAAAATGTGTTTGTTGAGGGGAATTCACTCATGCATGCACGCAAGATTCAGACAGTCACGCACTCACATGAGAACTAACTGAAGGAAAGGGACGGAAATTATGGATAGCGAAGCTTCAGTTTACCAAGTTTACCAATCTAGAAGAGCAGTGAAGAAACAACAAAGTGGCTTAGACTTGAATCTAAGGGCAGTACAAATCAGAATTCAGAAGGACATAGTAGTGTTCAGAATTTGAGGTACTGCAACTGACTGGTCAAAATGAAGGATTTTTACACCCAAAATCTGCCTGGAGGGCATGTGTGCAAATGGCTGTCTGCCTGGGCAAACAATGGTGGTTGCAATGTGGACAATGAGGTCCAGACTGCATTAATGATCTTAGTGTTAGGTGACAAGGGTTTAATGGCTATCATAATAGGTCTGTAACAGTGGACAGGAAAAAAGGGGCAATGTGGTAGTTGTGGATCTTGCCCAAGTTGCAAAATTGATGTGAATTTTAAAAGATAGGCAAATTGAAGAATTTTTTTTTGAAAGACTGGAAACCATTCATGGATTTTTTTTGAGCAATAAGAAATCTAGTGATGTAACAACCTATGATTATTAGTAATTCTAGTAAGCTCAATTTATGTAGGTCTCCAATGGCAGAATAAGATGTGGAATTTGTTTTTGTTTTCTTCATTGCAAAGGAAGTCACAGTTCCTTTGTGTTTTAGTTAGCATAGGTACGATGTGTTTAGTACAATAGATCAGTTTTTAGTAACCGGTTTTGCTATTACGTCTTAGTTGTAGTTTAGTTTTCTTTAGTTTTAGTTTGTAAAACTTCACTGTATAAATTATTTCTTTTCTTTTCCCCCTCTTCTTTAGTTATGAATTAGTCTGTATCTCTGAACTAAAATGAATAAATTTTAAATCAGAAAAAAGGGAGGAGGGTTTTTGCTTTTTCTGAAACGCTGTTTTGAAAATCATGCTTCCGGTTACAATTTGCCTGAATAGGGGAAACAACATGCTGGTCCGGACTTTTGCACTCTTCTGACCTCTAGTGGCTTGATATATCACATTTCCTAGCTAAAAATTATGGACAATCCATAAATCTGTTTGTTCCACAAGAAGGTAGTTCTGTTGTTTTAAATTTTAAAAAAGCCGATTTGTTGCCTTTGAGCCTCTGTAAAGGACCAGAGCAGGAAGGGGCATCTCAGTTTTTAAATTGACCGAGATTTTAGCTTTTCATTGAAATCAGTGGCATAGCTGGGGGGGGGCAAGGGGGCGGTGTACCCCAGGTGGCACTTTGTTGAGGGTGGTGCTACTCGAATGCCCCTCCCAAGAACCCCCTCTCTTTGCACTGCCTGGACGCCATCCCGTCTAAGCCCCCCCGGGACTGGGAACTGAACCTGCCCGCCTGGCTGCCCGGCCGCCTGGGGCTCAGCGAATCAGCTCCGCCCACCAGACCGCACAGAAGGGAAGTGGTGTAGCTCAGAAGAGGTGGGAGGTCAGGGGTGAAGGGGCAGGGGGGCTCTGCCTGCCCGGTGGTGGCTGTCCTTTTCCTGCTTTAGTGCCAGCTTACCTCGCGGAACGGCTCTCCCTCGGACAGGGAGACCGGGGGCAGGGGACAGGAGGGGTGGCAGTGGCAGCAGCAGGGTGGCCTCATTGGCCCCCATGGAGTGCATGGCAGGCAACCAATAACGGGCCAGGACGGCCAGCAGGGGGGCTGGCCAGCACCGGCGTGCAGACTCCAGTGGTGCTGCCAGCTTCTTCTTCAACGGCAGTGGTGGTGGTGGGCCTCCTTGGGGGGGGCTGACTGCTCCTGGCTGCCTCCATTGCCTCCTCCAGTTGTGGTGGCCGGGGGCCCCTCGGTCACCCACCAGAGGAGGAGCTGCACCAGCCCACTGCCTCCTCCTCTTCCCGCCCTGTCCCACTTTCTTCTCATGTCCCACCCCCGCGCCTGGGTCGGGGGGGGGCAACTCCTGTAGGCTGTCACTGTTGTAGGGGCAGGAAGAGGAAGCAAACGGGCCCCATTTTGAGCCATCCACCATCCGTCAGTGAGTTCATCCGTCATAGTGACCCTTGACTCCGCTTTTCCTTGCCCCCTCCCTTGGGGATCACTACCCTTCTCCAAGTTCAGCCCCAAAGGAGCGCAAGGGGGATGGGGGTGTGAGGGAAAAATCCTCTTATGGGGGCCATCCCTTTAGGACAGTGGGGTGGCTCCACAAGCTATGGGGGTGGGCAGGCGGAAGGAAGGTTCCAAGTGCCACCTGGTTATTCCCAGTATAGCTGGGCGGCGAGTTTGCCCTGGGCGGCAAAAACTGTAGCTATGCCACTGATTGAAAACTGAATGTTGAAAGAAAAGGAAGTTATGCTGGTTGGTTCTAAAATTCACAACTGAGCTGCTAATAATGAAAAATAAATGGATTTTGTACTTGTCTTGAAAGTGCAGATGACTCTGAGAGCTTATTTAGTTGACAAATGTCATTAATTCGTACAAAAAATCCAGACAAATAAAATTAAGTTTCTTGCTGTTATTGCATCATAAAAAATGTTTGGACATTTTTTTTTTACCAAATCGAGGGGTTATGCTTGGGATGATCTGACTTAAAATACAGACTATGTGGTGTACATGGGGTCAGGGGGAGGACAGTGGTAGTCCCATATTTTTTCCATTTCCACAGACTTTTGCAAGACATTATTTGAAAGATTTCAAGGAGTTGAGATCAACAAATTGTCTTTTTTTGAAGTTTTGCCATAACTGCGTATAAATAAAGGCTGGTATTCTGTGCAGTGCTTAGGATATTCTAAGCTGGACTTAACAACCTTAGAACTATTGTAATTCACATTTTGCAGTCATGGTTCCATTGCAACAACCAAACGCAATTCCCACAAACCAGTCTTTGGAGCCAGGCTACTGCACGTCATGTCACGCCTCACTGCCGGGAGAGGGCTGGACGAGTCACCACGCAGCGACCACTTTCCAGTGCCTTCTAAATCCTTCTATTGGAGGTCTGCCTAGATTGAAAGGTAGTTTGGGGTGGCGGGTAGGAGAGGTTGCTACAACGATGTTGCTCTACCACTGAAGCTACATCTCCTACATCTCCCAGCCAAACTAAATTTCTGTCTGTTTCTCAATGCATCATGTGTAAATAACTGGTTGGGTTGTCTCCAAATTTGGAGGAGATTTTTAACATGGTCATACTTAATATATAGATTACATGACATATGCAAAATTTAATGCAGGGGCTTGGGGACCCCATTTTTTTTAAAAAAATAAATAAATACAAGGCCAATTGGGATAGGTCTGTTTTCTCCACAGCAACTGAGACTGATGGAAACATGGGGAATGTTTGACCATTCAAAGAACAGTAAGAGACAATGCTTGCAGTGAGGAGCTGGCCAAGCCAAGCTGTAAGAATCTGCCGTACAACAGGAAACAGCACAGCTTGAAAAATGCATGCAGGAGCTTAAGAGGGACAAGAAGCTGCTGATGGCCTCCCTGAAGGAGGAAGGGCTGTTCGCTCAGTGCAACGAAAAGTGATGGCTGGCAATTCAGGTTCCAGAAGAATCAGCTAGGAAGACAGGGCCTAAGCCCGCATCGAAAGAGTCACTTTTTGCCATATTGGATGATCTGCAGGTTTTGGGTCCTGCTATCTCAAGTGAAGAGGAAGCAGGCAAAGATAGAAGGACCAGTGCTGACATATAAGGGTGGCTTTTGAAGAAAATATGTACTTGTAGATGGCTTGAATGTGAGGAAGGAAATGGATAGATTAATATCTGTAAATAAAAATTATTTAGATAAGCATACCTCCCCCCAAAGAACTAGGAAATCATCTTCCAGATCAGTTCAAACTGAATGTTCATTAATGGTAGTTGATTGTTCTCTCCAGCAAACACTGGATACTACAAGTTGCTGGCAGGCAGGCAAGCAGCAGAAGGAAGCATTCCTGTGGTAGTGGTGGTGGGGAATAGGCAAGGATCCTATTCAGTATAGGTGCAGCATCTGTCTTATCAGCATACCTATGCAGGAAGTCCAGGAAGGTTACATGGGCCACCTGGGCAACAATGTGTGGGAGCTCTCCCAATACCTATTAGTCAATTACTGGCTATCTGGGTTTGAAGGCGGAGCTCCATCCTCACACCATCCATTACACAGCTAGAGAAAAACCCCTGGGCTAGAAGTTACCGGATACCTTTTTGTTGGAAAATCCTGCTCAGTGAAGGATTTTCCACATCTCCTTCTCCCATTTGCTACTAGAGCAACGAGGCTTTAGACAGTAAGGGTTCCCTGCATGCCTTTGCTCTCATAAAGTTATAGCATCCTAGAGTTGGAAGAGACCCCAGGGGCCATCCAGTCCAACCCCCTGCCATGCAAGAACCCACATCAAAGCACTCTGGACAGACGGTCATCCAGCCTCTGCTTAAAAACCTCCAAA
Organism: Cyclura pinguis; assembly: GCA_030412105.1. NCBI lineage: Eukaryota > Metazoa > Chordata > Lepidosauria > Squamata > Iguanidae > Cyclura > Cyclura pinguis. Next base: position 8,817,202 of record CM059601.1, read on the forward strand.
GAAGGAGACTCCACCACACTCCACTGAGGCAGCATATTCCACCGCTGAACAACTCTGACCGTCAGGAAGTTCTTCCTGAGGTTTAAATGGAATCTCTTTTCCTGAATCCATTGCTCCTTGTCCTAGTCTCTGGAGCAGCGGAAAACAAGCCCGCTCCCTCCTCGACATGACATCCCTTCAAACATTTAAATATGGCTGTCATATCCCTCTTAACCTTCTCTGCTCTCTGCACACTATCTCTAGAACTGTCTCCCATTTGCTCAGTCACCTGATTGTAATACATGATTATTAATGTATCCGTGTATCTATGCAACCAGGTGTGTCTGCAACAACATGAAGGACACCTCCCTCTCCCTCCTTCCTCCCTCAAGATGGTGAGTGCCACCTCTGTTGAGCTGCCTCTTTACTTGAAACTTTCCTCTAGGCAGCCAGGACCTGTGCAATAGATGTGTATATATTTTGCATGTACTTTTCAATGTAATCAGTATTTTTTTCCACTGTCTGTCTACTTTATTTTGATAAAGCTAGTCTCTGGGAGAGAGAAGAGATTCAAGACTTTTGCTTGTGAACTCTGGTGCTGGAAAATTGAACGAGTCTTCATCTTTCCCAGAAAAGGGGCTAACACCCTGGGAATTGACCCCTAACCCAACTCTTTTAAAGTAAGTCATTGTGCAAGTGTAAACTGGCAGTTTCCCTTGTGTAAGTGTAAGAGGATTCCAGTTGCAATCTACCCTGGCTTCAGGTGAGGTCCAGCCCTGATCTGAATGCAAAAGCTATGGCTCTTTCTGCACCATACCTCAATAGCACATTGTTCCATTTCAATCCCAGCATGGCTATTTCTGTGATGGTGAACATTTCCGCACGACACTCTTATAGCACGATGATTCCGCTTCCAACCTCCTATGGAACCCTGGGGTTTGCAGTTTCGGAAGGGGCCGGCTGGCCCCTCCCGAAAGTGCAAACCCCAGGGTTCCATAGGAGGTTGAAAGCGGAATCATCGTGCTATAAGAGTGTCCTGCAGAAATGGCCAGTGTCGGGTCAGGAATGCTCTTTACTGCATCCTTTTGCCTTAAGCGGATGAGTAGCATTATTGTCACCGGACTAAAGCGCACTGTAGTCCCTCTGCATTACAGCATCATTGGTGAGTCCTTTTCCCCAACTTTTCTCCACCCCACAGCTCCTGATTGGTCTGGATTTTTGTTTTGTTTTTTTAAAAACCATACAAGCACAGCAATGTTGTAACATCATAACATACCGTATGCTATTGTGTTTTTTTGCACTAGGACACCAAAAAGAAAAAAAGAAAAAAAATAATGTATTAAAAAAATAACAAAAAAAAATAACTTGAAGGAGACATTTAAAATAAACACAGAGAGGTGATCGATGCAAACTTACCATGCCATGGGAGTCTCTGAGGGAGGGACCTGTGCGTTCTCACACCCTGTCCATTTCTGGATCTGCGATGACAGGAAGCGCTATTAAGCACTATTGAGGAACCGCACTCACCCAGCTGACAGGATTGTAGCAGGAAAGGAGGCTCTTAATGGACTTTTTCTGGAAATGAATTAGGGATGATTTGCAATGCTTGGGAACATGACAGGAGCTGGATACCAATGGCATAGAGCACTAGCACAGCTCCTGGACTGGGAACAACCGGTTGCTGTGGCGGGATGATGACATTGGCCCTTTCCACGTCCTACCTCTTTTCAGCGCTGGAGTGCGGTGCTCGCGTGAGCAGCCTCTTGTGAGAGGCCCTCGCATCCAGGTTTCTTCAGCTCCTCACGAGCTTCCTGCTCACGCAAGAGCCCTGCCTTTTCCTTCCCAGGCTGCGCTGAGACAGGAAGCGCGACCGGCCCAGCTCCCGAGGTTCCACACACAAGGTAAGTGCGCGCGGGGCCTGGGAGCAATGCATGATCACTTAGAAAGTAACGCGGTAATCACGAGAAGTCAACATGGATTTCTCAAAAATAAGTCATGCCAGACTAATCTTATCTCTTTTTATGATAGAGTTACTAGTTTGATAGATGAAGGGAATGCTGTGGATGTAGCGTATCTCGATTTCAGTAAGGCCTTTGACAAAGTTCCCCATGACGTTCTTGCAAAGAAGCTAGTAAAATGTAGGCTGGACAGAGCTACTGTCAGGTGGATCTGTAACTGGTTGACTGACCGTTCCCAAAGGGTGCTCACCAATGGCTGCTTTTCATCCTCGAGAGAAGTGACTAGCGGGGTGCCACAGGGTTCTGTCCTGGGCCCAGGGCTGTTCAACATCTTCTTCAACGACTTGGATGAAGGAATAGAGGGCATGCTCATCAAATCTGCAGATGACACCAAATTGGGAGGGGTTGCTAGTACGCCAGAGGACAGGATCAAAATTCAAAATGACCTGGATAGATTGGAGAGCTGGGCCAAGGCTAACAAAATGAAATTCAACAGAGAGAAGTGTAAGGTCCTACACTTAGGTAGAAAAAATGGAATACAGAAATATAGGATGGGGGACACGTGGCTGGATAGCAGTACGTGTGAAAGGGATCTAGGAGTCTTAATAGACCACAAACTGAAGATGAGTCAGCAGTGTGATGCGGCAGCCAAGAAAGCCAAGGCAATTCTCGGCTGCATCAATAGGAGTATGGTGTCTAAATCGAGGGAGGTACTGGTAACACTCTACTCTGCTTTGGTTAGACCTCATGTTGAATACTGTGTCCAGTTCTGGGCACACCAATTCAAGAAGGACATGGTCAAGCTGGAGCAGGTCCAGAGGAGGGCGACCAAAATGGTGAGGGGCCTGGAAGCCAAGCCCTATGAGGATAGACTTAGAGAGCTGGGTATGTTCAGTCTGCAGAAGAGAAGGTTAAGAGGGGACATGATAGCTATGTTTAAATATTTGAAGGGATGCCATGTAGAGGAGGGCGAGGGCTTGTTTTCTGCTGCTCCGGAGACCAGGACAAGGAGCAATGGATTCAAGCTGCAGAAAAGGAGATTCCACCTGAACCTCAGGAAGAACTTCCTGACAGTCAGGGCTGTCCGGCAGTGGAATATGCTGCCTCGGAGTGTGGTGGAGTCTCCTTCCTTGGAGGTTTTTAAGAAGAGGCTGGATGGCCATCTGTCGGGAGTGCTTTGAGGGTGTTTCTGCATGGCAGGGGGTTGGACTGGATGGCCCGTGTGGTCTCTTCCAACTCTACATTTCTATGATTCTATGATTCTATGATCGCGCAGCATTTTCAGCTTAAAGCCTAAAATGCAAAGGTGTGCAATGTTGCCTGCCGGGCCCTGGAACCTTGCACGATTGCGAGAGCGTCATGCAGATCGCTCCTAGCAATCGCTCAAGGCTCCAGGCCCTCTTTCGCATGGCAGATGCCGTGCAAAAAAGGATCATTGTGCGGAAAGGGCCTGTGCTTAAGGACTCCAAATCAAGTGGCGTTTAAGGGCAAGGAGTAACATTTTTAAAAATATTTTTATTAACATGTATTTATATGAAACAACATATAGGGGATTAAAAAGACAAACAGTAACTAAACAAAGAAACTCTGATACCTAACTTAACATTAAATTAGACTGCAACTAAACTAAAAAAGGGCGAAAAATACATTTAAATGACTTCTAACTCACCAGCTTTTGGTTCTAAGATAATCTGTGAAATATACTTCTTTTATTGTATCTGTCATTATCACACTACCGCCTAGTATTTAAACATAAGCTTAGCTTTCAAAACCAATGATCGACTCCCCCCCTCAACAGTCTCTTAGATATACAATCAATTTATCCCAATCATTTTTTAAATTTAATTGAAGATTCTTTCTTAATTAAAAGAGTTAAGATATCAGTTTCTGGATCTTACTGAGGAACAGACTGATAAGAAGTTGAGAGGAATTTTTCACTACGTGATCACGGCAGAAAGAGTGCTGTACGCACAGAAATGGAAAAGAGTGGCTATTACTTTTCGTGAAGACTGGAGAGCTTTCTGCACTAGACTTTCATAGCGCTATGATTCCACTTGAAACATCCTATGGAATCCTGGGGTTTGCAGCTTTGGGAGGGGCCAGCTGGCCCCTCTCGAAACTGCAAACCCCAGGATTCCATAGGATGTTTCAAGTGGAATCATAGCGTTATAAAAGTCTAGTGCGGAAATGGCCTGGCTGTTGAAGACCAAGGGCAGAGAGTTAACATTAATAGTATTGACTCTATAGCTCTTAGACATGATGATGTAACAGAGCCTTCTTGTTGTTTTCTTTTAAACATAGAGTTTTACAGTTTTGATTCTTTGGATGAAAGAATGGGGAAAAAAATGAAAAGAGAAAAGACCAAGTACAAAGCCAGTTCAAAATGACATTAATAAGGCAGACTGTTCCACTGCTTTACAGTTGTCAGAAATTTCCTACTAATGTTTAGCCGAACTTTCGTTTCTGTAATTTAAATCTTGATGCAGCAGGAAGAGTTCCATCATTCATATGAAAGCCCTTACAGTGTTTGAAGATGGTTATGATTTCAATTCTCCATGTCATTTTCTCCAGGGCCATTTCTGCACTAGTCTGTTATAGTGCTATTATTCCACTTTTGACATCCTATGGAATCCTTTGAGGCCCCTCCCTAAACTGCAAACCCCAGGAATCCATAGGAATTTGAAAGTGGACTAACAGCACTATAGCAGGCTAGTGCCGAAATGGCCCAGGCTAAACATGCCCATCTGTTTCAGCTGCTCTGCACAGGGCTTGGCTTCCTGCAATATTCTCCCACTGGTTTCTGAATGTTGTTTTTTCAGTTGTCAGATTAGTGTCTCTTTATTCTTTTACCATCTGACTGACATGAGATTCTTTAAAATACCACAAAACTATTTGTTGTGTTTGTTGCATCATGCTACTGGAACTTCTTTCATGGGCTCATCGGCAATAATTCCAAGCAGAATAAATGCCTTGCAAAATTCTCTTTACTTCAAATATAGTATCTCAAACTATAAGCTTCATTTCCCACTATTTCCATCAAAAAAAAAAAAAAGTCTACAATGAAATGGATGACATTTTTGGCTTCTCTCAGTCTGCTTACAAGATTGGGAGAACCGCCTTACTCCTATATGGTGATTCATCAGATTCAGTGTGCAAGATAATCTTCTAGAATCATAGAAACACAGAATCATGGAGTTGGAAGAAACCACAAGGACCACGGAGTCCAACCCCCTGCTATGCAAGAATACACCATCAAAGCATTCCTAACAGATGGCCATCCAGCCTCTGTTTAAAAATCTTCAAAGATTTAAAAATCACCACCACATTCTGAGACAGCATATTCAACTGTTGAACTGCTCCCTAGTGTTTAAATAGAATCTCTTTTCCTGAAGTTAGAAGATTTGAAGTTTGAAGTTTGAAGTCAGCATTGCAGCGTCTTCTCGGGGCCTTCTCAGTGGCTGCTCCCAGACTTTGAAGCTAGGATGGCTCCCTCTTACCTCTCCTTCCATCAGCAGGTGAAGAGCTTTTCAGTTCTTGAAGGCTTTTCAAAATTGCCAGGGCTTGTAATATTGTTCTGTTCTGCTGATATTAACAGTTTTAATGGATTCACTTTAATTGGTATTAATTAAAAGTCACTTCAAACTTGGAATGTTGCATGGCTCCACAAAGTATTTTTTTAACATTATTAACATTATTTCCACAGGAATACATTACATGTCTAGCAAAATTCAAGAAAATACACACACACACACACATGCATACATACATACAGCATCCCACTTCAGCATAAACAACGTGGCTTTTCTGCTAATGCTTCATTCTACAGGGATGGGATGAAAAAAAAAAAGAAAAAACCCATAAGAGACAAAATCAATAATGTAGACCCCCACAGGTAGACATATTTACACAGTGGAATTGTTCCATCAACCCTATCTGTACATGGATGCAGAAGATGTGGCTCTCCAGATGTTGATGGGCTCCATCTTTCATTAGTCCCAGCCAACATGGGAAGGTATGACATAAAATATAGTTCAATTGTCAGAGGTCCTCAGGTTTTCTGCACATTCTAGTTTGAGTGCCTACCAAAAAAAGTAGAAAGAGACCACTACAGTGCAGTCCTTCATATCCTCAAACAACACACAAGTGGTTTAGAAAGAAGGCTGGCGAGGCAACCAGGAGAATGTAGCAAGCTGAAGTTTTCTTGCTTCCCGTCCCACTCATCTACAAAGGTGATCGGTACTATAACTGACCAACGATGAGCATCAGTAGTACAACAGGAACTACAATCAATTTCAAGGCTTCAGCCAACCTGGAAGCCAGATTGATAAGAACCAAAATAACCAGCATCATCAGAGAATACCTATAGCTGACCTTCAGATCAAACCTCACGTTTGATTACCTTAACCAAAACAGATAAAAGAGGTGCTGGTCTATAATTTGCAAGTGTTAACTTCTTCAGTAATGGCAGCTTAGTCACAGTTTCTTTCAAAGGGGGTGAAAAACAAAATTCCCATCCTGCAGTGAAGCATTAGTCATAGTTGTGATTACACTTTCCTGTAGACTTTGGCTACATCATGAGCTCTCACGTGGACTGGACTCCCTAGATCAGAGATCAATCAGAATTTCATCCTACACTGAAGAATTAATCACCATTGTGATTAGACTTAGGGCCTTCCTGCACTACACTGTTACAGTGTTATTATTCCATTCTCAACATCCTGAGGAATTCTGGAATTTGTAGTTTACTGATGCCAAAGAACTCTCTGGCTGAGAATTTTATATGCCCCTACCTCAACTGCAAACCCCAGGATTCCATGGGATATTGAAAGGGGAATAATAACACTATAACAGTGTAGTGCGGAAAGGCCCTTACCGGTGCACCTTACCTGCAGTTATCACTTTAGAGCCAGACTCCTTGGATCGGAGACCAATCAGAATCCCATCCTACAAGGAAGCATTCAACCTAGTTATGATTAGCTTGATCTACATGACCTTACACTTGGGCTGGAGCCCCTGGCTCTGAGAACAACCAGAGCTGTAATGAGATGGTTGTGTATCTAAGGGAATTCCAGAACAACCAAGGCATTCTGGAAGCTATTGGGCCCATGAGCCACCAGTGGCAGATCATCCAAATTGGTCCAGCGTTGTAAGGGAGTTATAATACGATCCCCCATCCACAAATCTATCTTGAACAAAATATAAGAACCATGTTCTAACATGTGTTATTATGCATTGTTATGGATGAACATTGAAGCTTTTGGTAGTTTATGATGAGGACTGGCTAGCAGGGGAGTAACAATTGCACAATTAATGCTATCTGATGTGTAGTAATCACCTATGTTCCCTATGGAAATATAAGAACACTCAGATTATAATCGCTGTGCTTCTCAATCAGCTAATTTCCTGTTTATGAAAAAAGCTTTGATCTCAGAAATGATTTGCTCTTAAGCATGACATCGGAAACCAAAGAATGAATCAGATTGGCCACAACGGGTGTTCTCCACACTGCTCTCTACATTCAATCTTTTTCACCTTTCCAGTCCTTCCAAATGTGGAACTCTTAAATAAACAAAAACAAACATGCCAAGGACAAGCAACTAATTATCCTTTGGAAAAATTCAGGCTGTTGTCTCTGGTGTATTCTAACCACAAAACTTGTGATGTGATTCTAGACCAGCCACTTAGTTAAGTATACATAAGTATATTTAACTAGGTATGCTTAAGAAAGTAGCCCCTTTTGCCCTGACCCTCCAGCCTCCCATCCTGACTTCTTGGGCATCAGCTGCTGTGAGCTAGGGAGGGCTGTTCTTCTGCTGATTGGGACACAGCAGACTGATGTTTTCACCCCACCTCCACCAGAAATCTCCAGTGTGACAGTCAGAACCAGGATCCCTGTCCCAATTCCTCCTCACACCAGAGATTGCTCACAACAGAATGGTGGTGGTGGAACTGTCAGTCTGCTGTGTCCCAATCTACAGGAGATGCAGTAGGGATGCCCAGTATATCAGGATTGGGGGACTTTCATAATCCTAACATATTCCCTAGGCTATTGAATGTTTGTACGTGTGTGCGTATGCACACCTTCAATTCACTTATGGTGACCCCATAATTTCATAGGGGTTTCTTAGGCAAGGAATACTCAGAGCTGGTTTTACCAGTTTCTTCTGTGGAAATATAGCCTACAGATAAGAAGGAAAAGAACAGCTGCAGTGAAATTAATGCACGTATGGGGAAACGAATAGCTAGCTATTCATCAACATCTCCCTGTTGACTACTGATATTGGTTGATATGATTTGGACCATTTCATACAAGAAGCAGCAAATAATTACCTCTTAGAAAAGTTTCATCTGTTGTCTCTGGAGTATTCCAGCCACAAAATCAACCAATGATACTGTCTGGACAAGCATCCTGTTGGTTAGTTGCAACTAGAATAGACCTACTCAATCAATTCACGCTAGGAGAGGCTGCAGCAGGTTTTTTTCTTTTGGCCTGGAGGAACTTTAGTTAAGCAAATGTAGAGAGACAGAGTTCCTTTAGCTTAGACGATACTCTCCGTGAATTAATCAGGCAATACTCTCTGTGAATTGAACTCTCCAAGACGCTGCATCTCTAGCAGGGAAAAGTGGGGGAAGCGTTATTTTGTCTAAACTCTTTTACCGCTTTCAATACTGCTTTCTTCCATTGTACTATCATTGTATTGTGATGTCGTAGTGTTGTGACACCATAGCATCATAGGGTCATGGTGTAATTACTGCTAGAGGAACCAGTCATAGAAACAAGGAGTGGGTGTAGAAGTCTGTAATGATGCCTTAATGCGGATGAACAAACCGTATAGATAGTGCTATTAAAGTGCAAAGGGCGTGACCAAGACGTTATTCAAACGGAATAATATAGCATAAAGGAGTGATGTGATAAGGCTCTCAGACCTGAGGAGCATCTTAGGGAGCTGGGTATGTTTAGTCTACAGGAAAAAAGGTTAAGAGGGGACATGATAGCCATGTTTAAATGTTTGAAGGGATGTCATGTCGAGGAGAGAGCAGGCTTGTTTTCTGCTGCTCCAGAGACTAGGACAAGGAGCAATGGATTCAAGCTGCAGGAAAGAAGATTCCACCTGAACCTCAGGAAGAACTTCCTGACGGTCAGAGCTCTCTGGCAGTGGAATATGCTGCCTTGGAGTGTGGTGGAGTCTCCTTCTTTGGAGGTTTTTAAACAGAGGCTGGATGGCCATCTGTCGGGAGTGTTTTGATGTGTGTTCCTGCATAGCAGGGGTTGGACCGGATGGCCCCTGAGGTCTCTTCCAACTCAATGATTCTCTGACCCACCACCGTCACAATCACAGCTGGTGGGGATGCAAGAGAGGCTGGACTCAGTAGCTGACCCTGGACTCTAGGGGGGCCAGGTTCCTCCCTGCTGTCCTTCTGTCCTCAAGCAAAGACCGTTTTATTGAGGCAGGCTTTTAAAATGAATTTTTTTTAAAAAAAAAATGGGCTGAGGATGCTGTATCGTTTTAGACTGAACTGTTGTAATAAATTTTTATCTTTCAATGGCATTTTATCTTTTTAAGTGTAGTTTTAAATCATTCTAATATTGCCAAAAGCTTAATCATATTTTGTTAGTCCTCTTTTTCGAGAATGTCACCAACATTTAATGTGTAAGCTATGACCAATAATTCCCTATATGGTTTAAATGTAGGCTATCTAACTACCCTATTGTAATATTCACTTTTTTGTGTGTTTTTAGCTTTAGGTGTCAGAGTACAAACATTTTAAATTATATATTAAAAATTATACATATTAAATTTCTTTTCAGAATTAATAGCCAGAATCCTTACATCTTAAATAGCACAATAACTACGCTGCTATGTAATGAATCCCAGCCCGACCTCTCCAGTCCTTATTTACCAAGCAGTAGCCATTGGGACTGACAGAGGTCTATCTCCCTTCACTGAGGAAGCAGAGGGCTGACTGTTTTCTCCCCATGTGACTGATCTCCAACACGGCAGCCAGAAACAGGACCCCCGTCAAATTCCCCCTATTGCCAAAGATTGCTTGCGTGGGCGGGTATGGGAATGGCAGCTAGCTGCTTCCTGAGTGACAGAGGAACAGATCCCTGTTGATGGCAGCAGCTGCTTCCTGATAAGTGCAGATTGGAGAACATTCATGATCCGTGTGTAGCTTCTAACAAGGGCTGTGTAGGGATCTTGAATCCATATTCATGAGTGTGTAACTCCAGGTAATGCCTTTGTAACTGTGATACAAGATTCTGGCCGTTCTTAACTCTCTTCTTCAAGAAATAGTTTTCTGAACATTTCTGCTATATTTAGGATGGTTATGGGCAATATCTGTGGGACATGCACTGTACATACCAGCAATCTCTGAATGCATTCTATTGCCATCCGTAAGTAGTATGCTTAGGTATATCAGGGCAGTAAATGTGTAATGTATAGCATGCAGCCAATCCTTTCCTTTTCTCCTCAGGAATACGTCTCACTAATATCAGTTGAGATGAGTGAATATCGGCTTGGAGATGTCTTTTATGTTCAGCAATTTTTAGTGTAATCTGTGTTCACATGTTTATAGATACAACTTTGATAGTCTCATCTTCTGATACTGCACATGGCTTTCTACTTCACCAAACTCATTAAAAAATATATACAAGACACTTGAAGAACTTTCTATTGATTTCTGAGACTGTGATGTAGCTACTAACCATACATAGTTCACAAACATATGGCCAGCTAATTTCTAGAATATGCGTGCCACATAATTGATCCTGTATTAGCCTGGGGGTTGGGTTATAATGACCTTTGATATTAACCTCCCCTCAATTATTTGAGTGACGCTTATGAAACGATTAACTGTGCTGACAACTATATTTGGTACTATAATACCTATCTAGAGGACCACATTCCAGGGCTTCTTGAATAAAGTGTCAGAAGGTGGCTTCAATAGAGTGTCTCTAACAAGAAGACCTAAGAAGCAGAATGCATAAAAGGGTTCTGGCAGACAGCGAGAGGGTTGGAAGGTGGTAACATCTCTCAAGAAAGCAAAACGGCACAACTGAAGACCAGTCAGGACCCATCTGAAAAGGTTCATCAACACAGAGGACGGCAAGAAAATGGGGATACTTAGATTTTTAATTACTCTGATTCCACGCCTGATTCCGGGCTTTCTGAAACAGTTCTGGTCTTGCAAACGCTACCCTCCTGGGCCTTTTCGGCTTCCTTTCATTGGAGGTGTTTGGAGGTTTGGGGTAAAGCTTTCGGAAGACACGTTCATGAAGGTATGCCATTCTAAGCATTTAATTGGTTGTGTAAAAGGATGAATGAAATTTTTAAAAATGGTTTTCTAGCCATAGGAACCCAGATTGCTTGTCTACAAGTGGTATCTTTTAAGGGGTCGGCTGTCTAGTCACACATGTGAATTTTGCACCTGCCTGGAGTTCATTCCTTCTAATATTTTCAGAAAGAGTTAAAAAACTAGGGAGAGAAATGACGCCTCGGTGCTTGATGAAGACCATCATCAGTGCCCCAAACAGAGCAAGCGCAGTCTTGTAGGGAAGGCAAGTGGGACTGCCAGTATTTTTGCCAGGTTTTCAAAATAGCTATAAGGGACAATTGAAATTTGTAACATTCAGGTTTCACAGGCAGGAAGTAGCTATTAGCAAGTTCTTAAATACCAAATCAAAGTATCGATTTCAGAAACCTAGCCAAGTATTTCTCTATAAAATGACCATGTTGTCCTCTTAAATAAATTAAATGATTCATACATTTCTGTTTTTATGAAGAGCTCCAAAAGTATGAGATTTTTTTTACATCTTTTTGAGTCTGTATAAAAAGAAAAGCTTTCCATCTGGAGAGAGATACCATTATAGATGGGATCTCTCTCCAGAAAACCTATCTAGAAATGTATAAAAATTGTAAAGATATGTGTTGGAAATGTAAAAAAGAGAGAGGAACTTTTTTTCACTTTTGGTCATCTTGTACCAAATCAAAAAAAATTAGGAAGACAATCCACTTAACTATGGAAAAAAATTTAGCAGTTACATTTCAAATGAAGGCAGAAATGTACCTTCTTGCCATGGCATGATAATTTAGAAAAAAAATTATGAAAGAATCGTATTTTGTATGGTGGTCGCAGGTAGGCTGCTCTTTGCCAAAAATTGGACCTCAGAGGTAATACCATTGATAGAGGAATGGCTATTAAAAGTCATGGATATGGAGATCATGGAGAAACTGACGATCTTGATTAGAAATGGTTGTATAGATAAATATTTAAAAACCTGGGAACCTTGGATTAATTATCTCAGAAACAATTATTCTAAATCAGCAGTAGCTGGTTTTTCTGACTGCAGGTTAACTCTTTTGGAATATCATAGACAATTATGGTCAAAATAGATTTATGTTAGAATTAGACAAGTAATTTAAATTTTTTGTTAAAGATCTTTAATTACATACTTCCCAGAATAACCCTATGACACTCGGGGGGGGGGGATTTTACTCTATTCCTCCTTTATATGAATGTATATAATTATTTTTGATTTTGATCTTCTTTTTTTCCTCTCTTCTTTTTGTTATAATCTATGTACTTTTTATTGTTTGAAACTATTTTTAAGATAAAATAAGAAAAAGAAAAAGAAAAGCTTTCCAGTCCTTGAATAGGGGCCATCCCTTATAATAAGGGACACCTGCAAGTCCAATGAAAGAAAAGCTCTCTGGATCTTAAATAAAGGACAGATTTTACAATAAGAGACACCTGGTAATCCTAAGTAAAACCCGCCAGAATCTTCCAGTCAGCTGGTGGGTTCGGGGAACTGTAATCAACAGAAGTAACATTTCCAGGCTCAGGTTTTGGACAGGACCGGTGGGAAGCCATCATTGGACAGCAGACAAGGCAAAATCTGGCATGGGTCTTTCTGACCAACCCTGGAGGCTCCTGAAGTCAGAGGTGTATCTAGGGTGGGGCAAGTAGGGCACGTGCCCTGGGCGCCAGTGCCAGGGGGTGCAAAAAAGCCGTGCCAGAAGATATAGCGGTAGTGGAGGAGGAGGAAGCAGCCCTCAGAGGTGGGGCACAACTTCCACGCTTGCCCTAGCCGCTGTTTACATTAGATATGCCTCTGCCTGAACTTGATGCCTTCCCTTTCTGTTGTTGCTGTTGCTGTTCATTTGCTTAATAGTGTTCTAAGACCCAAAGGAAAACAGCATCCATTACTTAGAAGTCTGTGGATGTGTGACAGAAACACCGCTGGGGAAAACAAAGGATCCCTGATACCAAAGAAGCATTAGTTTTCCTGGATCCATGACTGAATAAATAGTTGAGACCATTTTGACTGAACTTAATTTTTCCTGTGCCTGACTTTTCACGAGTCTCTTTCCAGGGCTTGGGAAGGATAACCTTTTCGGACAATTGTCAGAACTCCCTCAGCAGCCTGTCACATGACCATATTGACTGGAGATTCTGAAGGTCTGCAGTCCAAAACAATAACTTTTTCAAGCTCAATTTTCTGTGTGAAATTTCAGCCAGAAATCAAGGGGACGATGGGATGGGGAGAATGCAGCTGTGGAAGCATCCCTTCTTGATACATCTTTATAATACCATAGACTGGTCAGTTGATGTATGTATTAGTCCTGTGTCTCTTTTGCTAAAGGTGCCCCACAGTGTTTTGTCTGCTTGCACAACTATATCCTGATTGCCTCTTCATAACACACACAGCCCATTGCCATTAATTTTGCATCATCTCTGAAGTCTATGAAGTTCTCAAGAGAGCTGGTCATTCCAACCTAAGAGACCTTATTAGAAGAAATTAGTCTGAATACTGAACAATTAGATTTAGAGATTGACAAGCTGTTCAGTGTAAATTCCTTTATAGTTAAGGGCCTTTCCGCACCTTACCTTTTCATGGAGGTGGGGGGTGGGGGTCATGCGAAAAGCCACAACAGAAATGCTGCCGCTTCCCTGCTGCTTGAGTTCTGCATCGGCTTCCTGGTTGTGCAAACGTCGCTTGAACGCCCTGCCCCTTCCTACCACAGTGCAACCTGGGAATTGCAGGCTAGCGCTGAGGCAGGAAGTGCAACCGGCCCGGCTCCCAACACACCGCACAGCAGATAAGTGCTCACGGGCCCCGGGAGCATTGCTCGACTGCACCCCATTTTCGGTTTAGAGCCAAAAATAAAAAGGTGTATGTCCGCTCTGCGTCCGGCTCTTGAGCGTCGCATAAATGGGAGTGTGTCGCACAGACAGCTCCTCCCATTAAGCAACGCTCAAGGAGCCCTTTTGCTTTAGAAACAGCATGCAAAAAGGGCCTAAGAAGAGAAATGTACCCCATGATGTTGTGGTATATTTCTTAGGAGAAAGAATTAAAGACTTAGTGATTCAACAAAGTTATTCAAAAACACTGGTGGTAGAAGGCAAAGAGCTGCAGATATTTAAAGACATTCTGTCACAAGTCTTAAAGAGGAAGGAATATTATTTTCTAATGCAAATTTTAAAGAAAAATGGAATTACATATAGATGGTGCAGAACAGAACATTTACATTACATAAAAAAAGATATACTTTGAACTCCATTTGTAAGACACCATAAAGAAGAATTGAAAAAAGAAGAAATTAGTCTGATTTGTATAGTTTACTTCCCTGCTTGAGTGTGTTTAACATTCTGCTGTAATCCAGTTAATTTGAATAATTCCGTAGTTGCAGGTTGGTTCAGCTGCTTCCTTACTACTAATCTACACAACAATGTTTTCTCCCTTATACCTTGATATGGAGAGCTGTTAGATCTTCCCCCCCCTTTTATCGTTTAGTAAAACCTTTATGAAAAGGACTTTGTAACTTTAAAATGCTCCTGTCAGATTGTCTGATCTTTTTGGAATGCCTTCTTATTGATCTCCCAGCTGATGCACGGGCATTTTCAGGTATAGGACTACATGTGACTTACACTTCCTTTGTTTTAAAAGTGCCTTTCTGCACAGCAGTTACACTGGGACCACAGAACCTGGGGAAGTTACATTTTGGGACTACACATCCCAGAACCTCCCTAGTCAACACGATCATTAACATGCTGGCAGGGGAGTTTCTGGGAACTGCAGTCCAAACAAACATACATATAAATAAATAAATGGAATCTTTCAAACAAAATCACACTGAACGTACCCAACCTGTCTGATTGGTTGGAAGACATGGTCTCATATGATTTAATACTTAGATGGGAGACTAGCAGGTAATAACAGGTTTCTTGCAGTAAGTTTAGTGAAAAAATCCTATCTTGAAACCCTGGAGACCCACTGACCAGCCAAGCTGATAATATTGGGCTACTTAGATTAAGATTCAAACTTGGTATAAGACAGCTTTCAGTCTATTGTTGTGATCTTTTATCCCTGAAGATTCATAGGGGACAAAATGGCACCTGGTCTGCCTTTAATCTCCATAAGTGGTTAAAAACCTTGTAAGTCATTAACGAGAGTAGATCTATGGAAATAGTTAGTCACCACTTAAATAACACACTTGTTTCAATCATCTTATTCTAGTCAGTACTAGCTTTGCATTTAGCCAAGGGAGAATCAGTGAGTTATACAAAGTTTTTTTCTTGACAAAGGTGCTGGCTTTAGAAGAGAGATGGCTTTTTTTTTTTAACTAAGGAAGCCTGGTGAAAGGGATTTAATTCTCTCTCTCTCTCTCTCTCTCTTTTTTTTTTTACTGTTGCTTTTCATATTATATAAATCAGTTCTATTCTGAGGTCACCTGCTTGTGATTGTAAAATTTGATTACAGCCAGGTCTCTGTTTAAAGCAGGATTGCATTTCTGGACTTGCAATGTAAATTGAGACTGATGTAAATGGGGGAGGCCACTTCCGAAGGGAATCATTGGAGACCAGGTGGATGCATTCCAATGGACCTGAAGTATCCATGAAATTAGTTGTTTTACTCAACTGGCCACTATTTACTTATTTATTTATTTAGTTATTTCCTTCTAAAAAGGTATAAAACATCAGTTTTCCTTTTCCAGGCTAGAGAAACCCCTCAGTTCCAGAAAATAATGCTCCAGTTGCTCATCCTCTTACCTTAAGAAGCAGAAGAACATCCCTTCTAGAGACACCAAAAGCCCAAAATTCCAGTTTCTTCTTACCCCTGCATTCCCACTTCTAAGCAGGCAAAGGAAAACCCTATCTGCAGTGCCAAGACTGCAGTTGCTTTCTTCACTTCTCCGCTTGCCCAGCCTAGGAAGGTAAAAGAAACCTGGTGCAGTCGATTTTCTAACTGCTCAGAACTCCAGGTCTCTACTCCAGCCTTGTTCTCTCACATCACCCTCATCACTCTCCTGCTTCATTCAGTTGCATTGGAGCAATGCCCATCGTGACTCACCTGCATGAGCTTTTCTCAAGCTTTGGAAGGGTGGAGTAGAAATATCAATGCGAGCCTCTGATCAGCATCTCAAGGGCTGACTTTGTTTCTTCCCCAGCTCTACAGTCTCCCCAGTTACAGCTCTCTTTCTTCTTTAGGGATACCATACTTCCTTACGGACTTAAAGAGAGTAATGAGGTTACAGCTGGGAAAACCTATCTAGTTCCTCATATGCTTTTGGCTTCAGGGAGGACAAGTTTTGTTGCTCTTCCACCAGTCTTTCCACTTAATAACCTTACGTTCTGTGAAGCTATTCTATTTCCATTCATCATCTTCTTCCTCTTCCTCTTCCTCTTCTTCTTATCTTTATACTCCCCTTTTTTCCTGGTAAGGACCCAAAAGTGCCTTACAATAACTAAAAATAAAATAAAATAAAATAAAATAGAGTTAAAAATTACAGAACACAAAAGTTAAAACCCAAGTGAAACAATAAAAAGAAAGAAAGAATTAAAACAAAGTTAAAATACATTATTAAAACTCAAATTCTGCATACTTAGCAATAGTCAGTACCTTTTATTAGATAGGTGATAATCACACACTGAACACCTGTCAGAATGAAAATGTCTTTGCCAGACCACAGAAAGAGAGTAAAGAGGGTGCCAGTCAGACCTCTCTGGGAAAGGGAGTTCCAGAGCATAGGAGCATCCACTGAGAAGGTCCTCTCCCATGTTCATACCAGATGCACCTATGAAGTTGATGGGACAGCCTGTGTTCCTCATATCATCTGACACACTATCCCATTCTAATGCAAAGCAAAATCCACCTGTTCATCTACCTGTTCCATCTACTTCCTTCCTTGTATTCTTAGTAACTTCTAAATAGATTGTGAAATCAGCACCATAGACCTTAACAGTAACTTCTGTCAGAAAAAAGTGAATAAGAGAAAGACATTCTTCACTAAGAGAGAAATTACTACAGTACTAGAAAGAATTAATGGCAAAATACTGCAAAAATGCAGGGGTAGCCGTAAAACAGTGGTGGTATCTTTCTTTGACTTTCCAGAAAGTACAAAAAAAAAAATCATTATGCTAGCTTTCAAAGTCCACCAGCTTCTTCATCAGGCCTAGATGGTAAAATACTAAGCAGGGGAAGGAAAAGTGACATCATGAGATTTCCATCTTGGTGGAATGCTTTTAAGTTTTCCTTCCCTCATAAAGAGCCACATAAAGCACACACAAAAGCACACACACATACACAAAACTCTTTCAAGCACTAGAAAACTGTGGACAAAAACTCCCACAGAGAGTGATTTAAAAAAAGGACTAAAGTAGTACTTGGATGTCATGGACTGGCTAACTTTGAGTTCAGAAATCAGGCTTAGAAGATTCCATACTTTATTCAGAACAGTGAAGAAACAGCAGCACATTCTGGCAATTGGCAAGACTAAAGAACTATTGGATTTGCAGTAATTTATAAGCTCTAACACGACAAATCATTGCATGCAAGCAGTCTATTTCACCACTAATTAAAACAACTGTTTACCCAGATTCTCATCCCACTTGCCAACTGTGTAACTTCACAGCTGTGTCTGTTTCCTCTTATCAGAAATTGTTAAAATAACATTCCCTTGTTCCCAGCACACCTCATTTGCAAGTCTTAGTGATTCCCCAAACTCAAGTTTCTGAAGCAATTCTTACTACTGAAGAGAAAACATACTAACACCTTCTAATCATGAGATCATCATCAAAAAAAGCAGAGCAGCAATTAAACATAACAATGGCCCTTTCCGCACCAGGCAATTAGAACGGGGCAGTGCGTCCTCTCACGGAGGTCGTCTGCACCTTGGAGTGGACTAGAAGCGGACTACTTACCGGAGAGCCGCACCTCAGTCCACTCCAAAACGACCCCAAGTGGTCCTCCAGCGTGTTTTCTAAAAACCGCAAAAAATAGGTCTTTATTTTCCTGGAACGCGCCGTTGCGTTCCTGCTCCCTTGTGCAGATTCGCAGGCTTGCACCAATGCGAGTCTGCGATCTGCGGAGGGCGGGCTTTAGGCGTGGGGAGCTTCAGCGGTTGGTCGGGACCCACGACCAGCCAGCAGCCGCCATTTTGGAAGGCAGAACCACCATTTTGCAAGCCGGAGCAGTGCTGATCTACAGACCTCACACTGCTCCGATTCGCCCTGGACCAAGGAGGAGCCCTGCAGAAGGGCTTCGGGGACGGTCCACTTTGCTTCGGACCCCAGAAGAAGTGGTAGGTAACGGCATGGAGCGATTCCCTCGCCTCGTGCAGAAAAGGCCAATGTTATCAGAAAGTGAAAGCCTTCTGGAATGAATGTATTGGTTGTTCTTCAGAAGGGAATCAAAGACTAAAATAAACAAATGATCTCTGGGAGAAGATTCCGCAATCCAGGTGCCGTTATAGTTGGGGCGTGACTGGTTTTGCTTGTTGTTGACTATTGAACCCAATGGGAAGAAAGTACAGGAGCTGCAGTTCAGCGACATCTAGAGGGTCACAGCGCTTGCATCCCCTCTAGTGGAGAAAAGGTCCTGAATGTCACATCTGCTTGCTGTACTGCAGACATTAGTCAGGGGGTAAAGGCCAAGGCCTCCTATGCTAAACCTATGGTTACCATGGGAGCAAGTGATTCTTATATTCTTATTCTGATAAAGATTCGTATTTCTACAAAGCTAGTTATCACCGAGCTCATGTATTTTTTGGGTGGGGGTTCAGGGCATAAAATCTTCCCTGTAAGCATGAATTTTTCTTCTTCTGTGACATTAAAAAGAGGAAGGGGGAGGAAAAAGGGGTTTACAACCATAGAAGAAGTAAGGAAAGCTGTATCTCCTCTGTGACTTTTGGTGCAACGATAAACAGCACAGCCTGGTTGTCTAGGAGAATCCTAAGGTGTACAGTGTAATGGAATCAGGGCTTGGAAAAGTAACTTTTTGGACATCAACTCTCAAATTCCCCCTGCCAGCATGGCCAGTAGTTTTTGGGTGTTGTAGTCCAATGGAGTAACTTTTCCAAGCTCTGAGTGGTTCCTGTCTTTGCATGCTATGCTGTAGCTGTATAGCTCATTTCACGGGTCTTTCATCTGTCTTCATTGTAGAAAATGTAGGAGAAATAATACATGCTTGAACTAATATTTCTAGGGGAGAGAGACTGAGGAACTGGATCAAATTGTAGAGACTGACAAGAGAGGAATATTCAAGAGCTCAATGAGATAGTCAGCAATATCTGGAGGAGTGTAACATTTCCATCTTGATCCAGAGCTTTAGAGGACGAAACAGATAATTAAAACTCAGGGTGGAAACAAATTGTGGACACAGTGTGGAATATTTTTAATCTGATTATTTTTAATTGCCTTTAAGCTTTTATTGCTAGGTTTTAGTTTATTCTTTTTGTGGGCCACTCTGGGAGAAAGGTGGCATATGAACGAAATAAATAGGTAGACACACAGACAGACAAATAGGATGATGTCAGAACTGTGTAAGCTGAGATACATACTTCTCTTAAAATTTCAGTAGCTACATTTTGAATGAGTTAGAACATAGAATTGCAGAATTGGAAGTGACCACAAGGGCCATTTAGTCTGACCCCATGCCATGCAGGAATATACCATCAACGCATTCCCGACAGATGGCCACCCAACTTCTGTTTAAAAGCCTCCAAAGAAAGAAACTCTACCACACTCCCAGGCAGCATATTCTACTGTTGAACTACTCTGACCATCGGGAAGTTCTTTCCAATATTTATACGGAATCTCTTTTCCTGAAGTTTGAAACTATTGCTCTATCGCCTAGTCTCAGGAACAGCAGAAAACAGGCTTGCTCCATCCTCCATATGACATCCCTTCAAAAACTGAAGCATAGCTATCATGTTGCCTCTTAACCTTCTCTTCTGCAAGCTGAACATATCCAGCTCCCCAAGCCTGTCCTCATAGGGCATGGCTTCCAGGCCTTCTACCATTTTGGTTGAAGTTCCCAAACTGTCCTCAAGTGCAGGCCCATATAGAATTAACTTTAATAATCTAATTTGGTAGCATATAAACCAGAGCCGTAAAATGTGTTCCTGGTTAATTACACCTTGTAGTCACAAATTAACAAAAATCAATCTTTTAAATAAGATTGATTTTCAATAGTTCAGTGGATGATCCCCTAGAGCAGAGCTTTCCAAACTTTTCATGTTGATGACACATTTTTTCAGACGTGCATCATTCGCAGCACAGTAATTCAGTTTTATTAGCAAACCGAAGGTTAAACTAGCCCCTTATAAGAGATACAGACACATACAGAAATTGTAATAACAAAATGTATGGGGACACAACATATCTCGTGAAAACCTTTCACATATTTTTAAAAATATATCTTTTATAAATAAAAACATACATTTCCAAGATACAGGCGACACACCTACACACTTCAGGTGACACACTAACATGTTGTGGCACACCATTTGGAAAACCCTGCCCTATAGTTTGTGCGTATTAAATAATCAATAATATCAATCACATAAACTATCAAGATACTCAATGCAGACATAATTCACAATTTTTGGACAGACATACTATCTTTTCCACATAATTTGCATCAAGGTAGCTCAATATTGCAAGCCATAAGTCAATAAATTAATAGTTATAGGAGGTGCTACATTCAGCCCCATGGCCATCCCGAATATTTCTCCTCTTCCCTCTTCCTTCTTCCCTTCCCAGAGCAAGAGGACATTAACCATTGGTCACACTGGTCTGAGTACCTATTATTTTCTGTTGGAGGAAAGACTGAGAAGAATAATTAATTAAGAATAGTTAGGACTTACCTACTTTTGTTGTAGCTAGACAAGCTTGCTTTAGTCAGGCCACCCTAGATTAAAAAAGGTATAGCCGTGGGACTGGCTACATTACTTTTTCTCAAATTGTTATTGCTTTAGTGTTTCTTAAGCAGTCTCTTTATGGGGTACCTAAACTTCTATTAGGGCTTTGCAGTTTCACACCCATTTAACACCCACTCTGCACATAACTAATGCACTCTGACTCAGGAACGTAGGTAAGATAAAAACAGTACTGCTCTCTCAATACTCCTTTGTTGCAACATAATCTAAACTATGGTGCAACATGATTTCAGTGCTGCTTTCCTATAACCTAGTTCTGATATATTCCTCCAGTTGGTTCTTTGGAAAGGGAAGGAAGAAGATTTTTTCCTAGCTAAAGCAGCTGCAGCATTATGGCAGGAAGCAGACAAATTGCACAGGCATATCCCTATTCTTTCACAGACTAACAGCAAGAGTTGGGGAATATCTTCACTCGGTCCCAAATGATGAGCCCACCGTCTCCTGCCTCCACATTGCAGATAACAAATGGACTTAATTCCAAAGCCAGCAGTGACTTAAGCTGTAGTCCTGAATGAATTCACAAGTGACGTCAGTCTCACTGAGCTCTGTGGGCCTATATTTGTGTCAAGGTGCCGCTTGTCAGAATTGTTAGTAGTCCATGTTGCACCCCAAGATGTGCATACTGTTCAGCCATCCCAGTTTGACAGGGACAGCCTGATTAATCTTCTCTCATCCCACTTTTTCAGCTGCTCTTCGAATGTCCCAATTCCTCTCCTCCTCCCACTTTCCTCCTTTGTCTTCAGCTTGCTTCAGTTGCTGCAAACTGAGTTCAAGGTACAAAAGGAATTAGCGCTCACCTCAATAGGAGGAAGAAGGCAGGAGGAGCAGAATCTTGCCCTTCCCAGTGGGCTCAGGCAAAAGAAAATTGCTGCAGCCTCTCCTAGCCTGTCTGTACTTTGTCATTAATAACTTTTTCCATCTTGAACACACTCAGATATTGCTTGGACACATGTGTCCTAGTTTCCTTCTGTGAAATGTTGGAGGAGAGGAATGTTCTTTTGATTGAAGTGTTAGTTGAACATTCACCTGATTGATATTTAAAAGTGGATGTTTACAAACCAGAAACCTTGGGAAGGTGGGAATGTAGATTCCTGATAAAAAGGGACGTGCTGTTTCACATGGCCTTCTGATGTTTTTCCTTAAACCTGTAGCCCTTGCATAGTCTTCCATTTGACCATCCCATGGTATTTCTTCCAAGGGAGATACAGAGAGCGGATTAGCAGGCATAGCAAGAAAAATAGTTTTGGCTAGAGCCGACACAACCCAGCGGAGGAGACACTGTAGAAATATGCTTCCTTAGTTTCCGGCTGAATCTTGGTGGATGCAAATAAATGTACATCTTCCTGTGGTGTCATTTTGGATCCTGTTATTATGACAGTGGAACTAGAGCAGAACAATCACAGTGGACAAGCGCAGGTAGCGTCTCAACATTTGAATAATGCACAGAGGTATGGTTAGAATGTTTGACAACATTCTAATGTTGCCTGGTGCCCAAGAAGAGAAGACAAGAAATGCTGATGTGATAATTAGGTCAATATCATGATAGTCAGTTTGTCGGTGGAATGTATGCCCTTTATTAATTTCAGAATCTAGACCATTGGATCCAAAACAAGAACTTGGAAAAGTTAATTTTGGACTATAACTCCCCAAATCCACTAGCTGTACTAGCTGATGGCTTCTGGGAGCTGGAATCTAAAATATAAACTTGGTCCAAATCATACCTGTTGGTAAATGACAAAGGTCAGAACAGAGACATAATGTCACAGCGGGTTCATAATCTAACTGGAACGCATTAATTTATTTAGGAAAAAAAAATGAAATGTAACTGTCAACATGGTGGTTAGATAAGCCAATTATTTCAATAACAGAGATAGGCTTTTAACAAATATACCATGTTGACAATTCTCTCTAGGTGGTTAAAAACAAGTGATTTGGAAACTCCTCTATGGTAGATTTGGGCAACTGCATGGGGGCCAGGGAATGCCCCTCCAACAGCAAGCCCAAATACCTCCACTTTCCTTTGCAGTCTCTCAGAATGAAGTGATGTTGTGCCACTTCCTGTACCCATTTTCTTTATTTTTGCTCTGCACCTTTTAATTTTTATTATATTGTATTTCAGTGGTCTTTCTTTTAACTTGTCTAATCTCCCATAACCCTTAATGTATTGTTTAAAAAATTCTTATTAATAAAAATTATTTTATAAAAAAGAATTGTAGCCTTGTTGTAGTTGTGTGTCTTCAGATCGTTGCTAATGACGATCCTATCATGGAGTTTTCTGGGGCTGAGAGTGTGTGACATACCCAAGGTCACCCAACGGGTTTCCACGGCCAAGCAGGGAATCAAACCCTGGTCTCCTCGGGCGTAGTCCAAGGCTCAACGCACTTCCCCAAGCTTGCCGCCTTACTTCTGAGTACACGCGCTCCTCCGCCCTTTTAATTCCACAGAACAGTTGCACTGGCTTCAAGGAAGCCTCTGGTTGCAATTTAGTTCCTCTGAGTGTGTGGAACAGAAGGGGAGCAGAAGGAACAATGTGCTTGGCTTAAAATGTAGCTGAAACGGGCTGTCTCCTGCAGAACTTCTGTCTCGCCCATCAGAAAGCAAGGGTTGGGTTCGAACCTTGGCTCCCAGAGTGTGCTTGCTCATCACTGCAGAACTAGAGATTTTCTAAATCCTTTCATTAATTACTTCCTCTCCTGAAACAATTTGAATTCAACCAGCAAAGCTCTATTTCCTTGCTGAAAATGATAGGAAAAAGTGCAACATGGGGTCAAAAATCTAGAGCTATTGTTGTGGTTGTTACTAGTTGTTGCTGTTATTACCTTGCTGTTAGAGCTTCTTGGTACTCTTCACGGGAAGGGAGGCATATCTTTTGAATTAAAAGGGGGGAAATTCAGGAGGCAAGTTTTCTAGCTGGGTTACAAAACTGACCACTAGATGGAGAGGTATTCCATCACTGGGCAAGAGCAGGTTGAATTGATGGGACCGATCAATAAGTTCAGACGCATAGCAGTGAAAGACAGAAGCTATTAAGGGCTGATCCGGATGGTTTCTTTGAACAGTTTTTGCTACACCATCATGACTGTTGCTTCTTGGTACTTAACCTTCCAAACGCTACCTCCTGCCTTTTCCTATATCCTCAACAGTATGGTTCCTAGATTTATTTTTATCTTCATTTATAAAATATTTCTCTTTCTCTTCTCCCCTCTCTCATATTCAAAGATCTTAGGGCAGCTTACAATAAAACCAATTTAAAACAATAAAATAACAACGATAATTTTAAAAGACTAAAAATATATCAAAACATGTATCAGTTAAAGCCAGATAATTTTAAAAGCAGTTAAAACAGTTTAAAAATGTGTTGTTTCCCAAAATTTAAGACCTATTACAGCAGAGGTGGGGTGTACTAACTATTACTATGCCTGTGCAACATCACAGACAGAATAATCTGCTGGTGGTTTACATGCATAAATGTTTATCGAAGTTTCACTAGAAATGTCTGCATCCCAACTGGTGTCAGATGTTCTCCACCAGGCAGCTTTGGCAACCGCCCTCCCTTCTTCTGATGCAGGCAGGGAAGGTGTTTTCATTGGTGTTGGACTGCCAACTCCTTCTCCTTCTCCTCTTTCTTAGTAAAGTTTGTTAGACATGGTCTGGCTTGCATTTTAATGTGAACTTATTAAATCTGTACCTCCCAAATCTACGGGTGAGATAGGATGCAGTTATACAGTGATACTGTAAGCAGAAAAAGTTTTCAGGACCCTGGATAGGCTTTCTCAGCTCCTCCCTGGTCGGCTCTGCAGGGCTGCTGGAGATTTAGCACCCTGGACAGGTCCATTTATGCAGGGTATTGCCTGTTTAAATGTCCAGGCTGTCTGAGATAGCAAATAGAAATCTCATTCAGCATTCTTCCTTAGCCAAAGTACTGCCTTTTTCATATCCTAGTCAGTTTTAAAGGTTGTCTTTGTTGCCAACTCCTTGTCCTACTTAAACGGCGCTGACTCTTAACTGCCTCTGCTGCTGCTTCACTTCCCAACACTCCCTTATTCTCTGTAAAAATATTGCCTATACTTCACCGCTAAGCAAATGTAACGTGTGTGATTCAGGGTTCATTGTCGATTGTTATCCGAAGGATATAGCTAGCAACAATGTATCAGGACTTTGGTCCTGAAAACGTGATGATTTCTTACATGCTTTCTACATGTGTGCTGTATGCTTTATGAGATCATTGCCCCCAAACTTATAAAAGCCCATCCTTTTAACCAAAAAGGGTTCTTCTTTCCACTCACAAAAGAATTGATATAACTGTGTTCTTCTTGAGGCGTGGGAGGGATGTTTTGATCAAGGGCCATTTCCACACTAGGCTGCTATAGTGCTATTATTCCACTTTCAACATCCTATGGAATCCTGGGGTTTGCAGTTTAAGGAGGGGCCTTTGAGGATTCCATAGGATGTGGAAAGGATTCCATAGGCTGTTGAAAGTGGAATAATAGCACTATTCCAGGCTAGTGCAAAAATGGCCAAAGTTTTGGGGACCTTTCCAGGCTGATTCAGAATTCAACTGCTGATCCTGTGTACCACGTGGGTGATACGTGGCGAATCTAATATTTTAAATCTGGCCCTTACAATATTTGCACTTGTCTGGATTTTATGATGCAGTTTTTTAAAAAAATGCATGCTTAAATTGTGTACTGAAAGGGAGAATGCAGCATTACGTTAGGGGAAGTGAATAGGGAAAGGTGTGTTCAGAAATGCACACATTAGAAGATTTTTTTTAAAAAAACCAGAAATGTCCATGCAGATTTTTTTTAAAAAATCAGAAAATTTATATGCAAACAATGCAAAACTAATTTCGTGCTGGAAAAATGAGACCTCATATTTGACGGATTCTCCTGTCCTAAAGAAACCCATGAGGTGAATGCCATTTGCTATTTGCTATTTGCTATGCTATTTGCCATGTGTTATAGATACTCTTATACACCACAGGGTCACCTAAAAGATCAAAAGCCCACTGCTGCTCCAAAAGGTTTTAAAATCTTTTTTTCTAGAACATCCTAGATTAGGGTCCAGCAAATGATTACATATCCCCTGTCAGGTACACATTTGAGAAGGACAAAACCCAAGGGGCCTACAAATTAAGAAACTTTTCTCTTTTGCTCGTTGCTGAAACAAGATCAACCAAAACTGTTTTTAACCTTTAAAAATTGTTTTTGCTCTTTATTTTTGTGAAGTGATTTTATTCTAAGCTGCCCTGGGATCTTTGGATACAGGGTGCGACATAAATATTGTAATGCATAAAATTAATATAAATAAAGTTGTGATCAGATGTAGTACAAACTAGATCCAAAGGATAAATATAGCAAACTCAACATTTTCTAAGGAATAGTAAGAACTTTCCCCTGACTACCAATAGGATGGGGTATATTTTCGCATATCGTGTACAATTACATGCCTATTTACTGTTGACAAAACAGATCCAATACACCGAGACAGAACTGTATAGAGATCCAGATAGTATATTACCAGCAACAGGATCCAGAGAACAGGAGTCATCCGAGGTCATTAGGGGGAAGCAGAACACGTGAATTATTGAATGAAACTTGTGGCAGTGAAGAAGGCCACTGATCGGCTCATCTCCCTCCACGTCATACACACGATGTGTAGTCGGAAGGGCTTCTGCCGGCCACTGGCCCCATTGCTCTGGTCTTAGGTGGGGCAGGGCAGGGAACATGACGGAAGGGGTTTCAGGAGGAAGGTTGGAAGAGGAGCGTCTCAGGACCAAGGAAGGACAGGTGGGCATACAGACAGGAGTCAGAGGAGGAAAGGAATAATCAGAAAGAGAGTGGACAGAGAAAATGAATGAAAAGACCCAGAGTTGGGGGCGATACTGAAGTTTGCATCATGACTAGAAATAATTTGGGTTGTCTGAGTAAGATATTTCTCTTCTCCTCTTCGATCCAAATGGCAGATGGCAAAGCAATACGGAAACATTTATACGATATGGGTGGGGAATTATCCTGCTGTTGTGCTGTCTGGATACCAAGCGGTGAAAGAAGGCATGGTCGACCATTCAGAAGACTTTACCGAGCGGTCGGTGTCACCTTTCCTTCAAGATGTAATTAAAAACCGAGGTATGTCATGCAGGCTAAGGTGTTTATAGTCTTGAGGGAAATCTTGGCGAGGGGTGGGGCTTCAAGAAAAGAAGATAACAGAGGCTTCTTGAATGTCCCGGGCATTTGGAGTTTTCTCCAGCAGATGGGGTCATTGTGTGTGGTTCCAAGCTCCAGTCGACAGTCAAGGATTTCCATTTCTTTTCTTCATGAATTTTTTGAAGGGACATGCTTAATAGATGCTAAAGACTGGATCCCCCAGCCAGAATGACTGTTGACTGTTGACCATGTGGGCTGAGGGATTCTGGGCGACATTGTACAAACAAATAACTTTTTCTAATCTTAGAACCTGCTGACATTTACTGAAATCAGTCCCAGGTGGATAAATGTCAGCGGGTTCCAAGATACACTTGAGCTCACTGTTTTTGAGTCTTGCTCCTCTTATGCAATTTCTGAAGCATATATTAATGTCCAATATTGGAGACAATCTGTCCTGCACAGATCAATTCTGCATCAGCCTAGCAATTCTTAGGTTGCAAAATTCATGGGCATAAAGTGTATTGATTCTTATCTCTGCTAGCGAACCCATTTTTAAAATAATGTCAATTATATTGAACAGTGTTTTCTCATTGATTCCTGATGATCCCAGGGATTGTATTTTCAAACGGTCACACCTGGAAGCAGCAGAGACGGTTTGCTGTGGTAACTTTGCGGAAACTGGGACTCGGGAAGAAAGGCATGGAGCACCGAGTAGGAGAGGAGGCCCTCCGGCTTATAGAGGTTTTCGCAAAGACAAACGGTTTGTTATACTAAGAGATGAGGCTATAACGTCTCCCAGTTAAAAGAAATATTTCTGTGACCTATAAACTTTTTATCACTCACTAAATGCCTAAATTAAAATAGTCCTGTGTTCCTGATGCAACACTCTCATGCACCACAAAACCCTGAGACATTTCATGGTGTCAAGGAGGTCTCTGTTTCATCTCACCATACTTCTGACCAAGGAAATACATTGTTACTAGAACTCACAAAATTTTCTGCTAGCTATGCAATGTTGAAAGATTTATATTAGTAAAGCAATCTTGCAAGATCTCATGCAGGTCCTAAGATCTTGTGAAATCTTGCAAGATCAAGTGAAACCTCTGTGCTAGGTCTTGACATTCCATGAGATTCTGGACTGGTTGAGATGTCACAGCAGTCGCTGATATTTTCTGACAGCTGTGAGATCTGGAGGAATTTTGAATTAATTCCTGTGGAATTCTGGCGTTTGTAGTTTATTGAGGCCAAAAAGCTCTCTGGCTGAGAATTCAAGAGACATTCTATTGAAACTGCTCTTTACGAAAATATAACAGAATCTTTATTGAACAAACTGTCAAGGGAAAAGGTTGCTGGCAAATTAAAAGTTACCCAAACATAACCACACTTTTAGCTCTAAACCCAGCGAGCACTCTCCAACTCTATAACTCTTTCACCCTCTCTGTTCCCAGCCTCCCAGATGGATCTCTAACTAAACTCTCTCCAAACTCTGTTTCAGCTAAATTACTGTTGGACTTAATCCCCCACCTAGCCCCTCCCTCTGGCCAGCCTGGGTTCCATATTCAGCAATCGAACAATTTAAACCCTCTTGGTTGCCAGGGCGGCTCTGTTGCTACCCCCCACCCCAGGGTTTGTCACCTCTGCTATGTAGTTAAGGGTGTGCAAAGATATGTAGCATTAACAGGTTGAATAGGATTCCAGCAGATTCTTTTTGAACAAATGTATTTTTCCTTGCTCAATTTTTTTTTCCATTGTTTATCTGATTTATATATTGTGTTTCAGAGGCATTTTTTTTTTTTACATAGCATCTCAGTGTGTTGAGACATGCTTTCTCCTCAGGGATGAGAACATTTTTGAGTATTCATTTTATCTCTGATTTCCATTACCTTTCCATAGCCACTATCCAAGAGTTGTATTTGTGGTAACCATGGAACTTTTAGGTGTTTTTTAATATAAATTTTTATTTAACATTAAACCAAAACAAAGACAACAAAACCCAAT
The DNA here is from genome assembly GCA_030412105.1 of Cyclura pinguis. Lineage (NCBI taxonomy): Eukaryota > Metazoa > Chordata > Lepidosauria > Squamata > Iguanidae > Cyclura > Cyclura pinguis. Next base: position 8,846,506 of record CM059601.1, read on the forward strand.
AACAATGCCATAGAATACCGAAAGCATACAAGTAACTAAAACAAATAAAAAAACCCCAATGCAACCACAATCTTTTATTAAACAACCACTAACCTAACAAACAAATAATTAAAAAAGATAATTCCCACCCTTATTGAAAACAGCTCCTGCTAAAATCATTGCACTTAACTTTCTTTTAAATTGCCATGGAACTTTTAGTGAAAGAAGTCTCAGAGCATTTAAAGATAAAAATCCCTGCCCTTGCACTTTCCTTTGCTTACCTCCAACTTGGTATCTTGCTTTTACTAGAATTAACTTGACTATTAAGACAAATGATTTCATTTTCAGGGCAGCCATTTGATCCTTCATTATCCATTACAAATTCAGTCTGCAATATGATATGTGCTGTGACTTTTGGATCCCAGTTTTCTGTTGAAGATGAAGAATTTTTGAAATTGGTAGAAGCCATTCGAATTACTTTAGCGTTTGGAGGCAGCTTCTTTCATGGTGTGAGTACCTTTCTTCGTTCTGTCTGAATCAGGTGGGTTTACCAAACGCCCGTCTATCAATTCAGTATTCTTCTGAACAAGATGCAGTGAAGAAAATACATCCTTCCAGATGTTGTTGTATTGTAGCTCATATCAGCCCTAGCCATCATAGGCAGGGAGTTGAGGTCTCACAGCTGCCCATACCTGCCCTAGACTATAACTGAAGTTCACATTTAACTGAATTTATGTCTTCCTCCCTTCATCATCATCTGTCTCAACTGTCTACCAGTTAGACTACTGTACCACATTTTATGGGGGGCTGCCTTCAAAGTGTGTTCAGAAGCTACAGCTTGTGCAAAAAGTAGTAGCCAGATAGTTCTCTGATATGCAATTTACAGGCCATATCTCACTGGTCTTAAACCAAATGCAAGAGCTTCCAGTTGGCTTCCAAGCTTAATCCAGCGTACTGATTTTGACCTTCAGTAGCACTTCAGTTGTAAAACTCCTTCCCAAGGGAGATCAGGCTGGCTCCATCCTGTTTGAGCTTTCCACAGGCAGCCGAGCTAAATTATTCCTAAAGGGCTTTGGATGGTAAATGTGGTTGTGAAGTTGGCTTTTTAAAAAATTTAAATACAATTTAAAGAATTTTAAAATCTAGTTTATTGTACATTGTTATGGGAGATATGATAAGCAGAAGGACAATCGAAAATATTTTTCATAAAACAATTATGCAGTTGGAAATTTTAGCATGATATTAATTTTGTACCCCTTGCTGAAATATGCTGATTCTGAAGTGTAAAGTTTGACATTTTGGGGTGAACACAAGAGGTCTGAACGGTTACTGTTGACAACAGACAACAGACACCAGGATAGAAGAGGGATGGTCTTGATATCCACCATCACTGAGTCCTGGTGGATATCAAGAACAATGAAACAGATCTTCATCCCGTTGCTTTTAGATACCTAGGAATCCCCCCTCCCTGCGATGACAGTAACTGCACAGCTTTTCTACAAAAGCTGTGCAGCTTGCTGACAAAACTGTGTAGGTTTCCAGAAACCACATAGTTTCTCCTGAGAACTGCACAGCTTTCAGTATAGAAAGGAAATTGTACAGCATTCTAATTGTGGGGTTTTTGTGCAAAAAGAACCATTTCTAGGCAGCCTTGTGTGTGTTTTGTGCAAGACCGCTACCTTTCTAAACGTAGAGAACAGCAATATTGCACAACAAAAATGTTGCACAACATCAATATTGCATAAAAGATAGAGCCATGGTTTTGTTGTGAAACATTGCTGAGGTTTGTGCAACATTTTTGTTGAGCAATATTGCTGTTTTCTATGTAGAAAGCAACAACGTTGCCCAACAAAAGTGTTGTCCAGAAAACAGTTATCTTTCACAACAAAAGCAGGTGTGGCTGCAGCTTTGGTTGGCCCAGGTTTCCTTCCTGCTGCATAACATTTGCGCTGTACAACTTTCAGACCAAAAAAAACCTGCAGCCACAATGTAAAACCCTTCACTGTGTTGTTTGTATTGCATAAAATTTAGTTTTACATTTTGTGCATTTTTCCCAAATATAGAAAAAAATGTAATCAGATTCCTCCTCCCCTTGTCGGAAGCCACACAGTTTTTTATGTGTAGCGGAAAAGACTGAGTGCAGGTTTTTAACTGCAAAGCTGCACAGTTTCTGAAAGCCTTGCACAGTTCTCAGAAATTTTGCTGTTTAAGTTGTGCTGCAAACAAACAAACAAAAGTTCCCACCATTTGCAAGAACTTTTGACATAACTTCCCTGAGGTGTCAGGAACTCCAGATTGGACCCCATTTGGGAAATGGACAATTTTCCGTTATAACCCGAGTACAGACAATGTCAGACATTCAGCACGCCAACAGAATGTCCTTGGGGTACTAAAAGGATTTGCTTTGCTTTCTTATAGCTCTATGAAATGTTCCCATGGGTCATGAAACATCTTCCAGGGCCTCACAAGAAGGCCATGTCTGCCATCAATGTCATGTTTTCACATGCAAGGAAGGAGGTGGAAAGACATCAGGAGCATCAGAACCAGCATGAGCCTCAAGATGTCATTGATTACTATCTACTTCAAACGGAGAAAGTAAGTGTCTGCTGCTCTGCTTTGCTGTGCAAACAGTGCCCGTCCAAGTGCTCATTAGAACCGTCCGTGTGCTTGACCAGCGTCAGGATCCTCTGAGGGCTTTATGACATGAGGCGGGTAAATTGCCATTGCAGTGCCCATTTCCAGGCCAATGGAATCATTCAATAGGTCAGGTTAGAATGTTTCTGGCTGAGATGTATTACGTCACCTTTTTGGTTGTTCTCCTGATGGGAGACCATTTGGAAAACTTTTGTATTACTTTTTTTAAAAATATTTTTTATTAAATCCAGCTACTTAAAAATATACAATAAACTAACAAACAAAGATGAAATAAAGTCGAAGGCTTTCCCGGCCAGAATCCATAGGTTGTTGTCGGTTTTCCGGGCTTTGAGGCCGTGTTCTATTAGTATTTCCCCCTGACATTTCACCTGCATCTGTGGCTGGCAACTTCAGAGGATCTGGTGGCATGGAAGTGAAACAGAGTATATATACTCGTGTAGTCCCCAGGTGGGGGTGAGCAATTTGGATGTGTTACAGTTGGCATGTGTGATGGCCTGTTGTTAAATGGGCTATCCCCCAGGGTTGTATTGTTAGTCAGGGGGTATGCATAACAGTGCATTAATTACATTAGCCATCCATTGTATTGTTTCTTGTAGAGGGACCTCCAGAGTCTGGGTGGTGTTCATATGTTCATTCGCATATTTTTGAGTCTTGATTTTATTGTTCTTCAGTACTGGTAGCCAAATTTTGTTTACTTTCCAAGTTTCTTCTTTCCTGTTGAAATTATCCATGTGTTGAAAGATGAAATACATTGCATTTCGTTTTACATCTAACACATACCAATAATGTTAAGTTCCTCTAGTCCTAACTAACTTTTTACCAAATTCCTTATCTAAAAGTTCTAGGTGCTTTGTTATTTTTTATTTTGCTTTGGCATTCATTCTTAATCTTATATTATATATTTCTCTGCTTTCTCATTCAGTATTTCCCTTATTTTTTAACCTTATAAATATATATATTTTTGTACATATTTCCTGTAACTTAATATAGTAAATAAAAGTTTTAATCCATCCACAATTACCTATGTTGCTTAACCAAAATTTCATAAATCTTTAAATCTCGGTAAAAGTTGAGGTAAAAACTAAGCCTTGCACCATATCCATTTATACTTAAAATTGCGTACTTAAGATTGTAAGACTCCCACTGTTGCAAGTTCCCACCATTGCTTTTCCCATGGGGGGGGGGCAACAATTTCCCATACCTTGTGAAATTAATTTTCCTTTTCATCCGCGAGCATCATTGTTAATTTATCTAGTTTGGCTAAATCATATAATTTCATCAACCTATCCTCAATGTTGGGCATTGTAGATGATTTCCAATATTGGGCTATCATTAAACAAGCTGCTGTTATCATACACAATACAACTTTCTTTTGATGTTGTTGTAATCTCTGAATTTGAGCAATTTCGTCAATCACGTTTAGTAGATTAAAATGTGGCTGCACTGGGAATTTGGATTGTAATACTTATGGAACTAAGTCATGTATGTTATTCCAGAATTTCTTTATATGTTTACATCTCCATTACATGTGGAAGAGGGTTCCCTTTACTTTACATCTCCAGCACTTGGAATGGTTCTTTTTTGTCATTTTAGCAATTTGGGAGGGTGTAGTATTTTGTAATAGTTCTCTCTTAGAGATTTTGGTTTTACATACTTTAAAGTATTGTTCCAAGATCTTTCCCATTTTTTGAGGTATATCTCACTTCCTATATTTTGGGCCCATCTAATCATGTTCTCTTGTATCAAGTCTTGTTCAAGATTTAGCTTCAGCTAAATTCAAGTCTTGTTCAAGATTTAGCTATCTTTCCTAATTGGTTTTCTGTATTAGGTAGTAAAAGTCTGTCAAATTCGTTCTCTTTTGTTTCTATATCTCGCAGTTTCTTGTCTATTTTGCATTTTTCTATTAGTTGTCTATGAAGCAACCAATGCAAGGTTATTCCACAGTCCGCTAATTCCTCTTTTGATTTCGGATAAGTCTCTTCCCCTTCTACGTTTAATAGACCTTTATAGGTTATCCAAGCATTTAACCTAAGCATTTCTCTTCTGTAAAAAGCTTTGTGGGGTGATGCCCATAGAGGAACTTTTGAGTAAAGTTTAAACGTGTATTTGTTCCATAACCTTAAGAGCTATTTTCAAATAAAATGATTATTAAAATCTTTGTTAATTCTGTCTTTATCATATCTTAAGTAGGCATGCCAACCAAAGAGGAGTTCTCCTTCTAGCTGAAGTAGTCTTGAATTTTTTAAAAGGATCCATTCTGTTAGCCAACATAATCAACTTGAATAATAGTATAGCTTAAAGTCTGGTAAATTCAGTCCCCCTCTTTTTCAGCATCTTTTAAATATTTGCATTTTATTCTGGGGTTTTTCCCATTCCATATGAATCAACTTATATCTTTATCCCATTCTTTAAAGGGTTTATTATTAGTTATAATCAGAAGATTTTGAAAGAGGTAAAACATTCATTTTTACTGTTGCTATTATTCCTAGCAATGATAAATTCAGTTTAGCCCACTTTTGAAGATCTTTTTTTATTTCCTGCCAGACTGCTCTGCAGTTATTGTCAAATAAATCAGTATTGTTTTTGGTTATGTAGATAACTAGGTATTTCACTTTTTTTGTTAATAGTAAAATTGGTTTTGGTTATAATTTGTTCTTCTTTGTATCTGGACATATTTTTAGTGATTATGTTTGTTTTCTCATGATTAACCTTGAATCCTGATACTTCACCAAAATCTTTTAGTATTTGTATTAAAGATGTGCTGCTTTGTATTGGGTTTTCTAACCATAAGACCAAATCATCTGTGAAAGCTTTAATTTAATATTTTTCTCTTTGAGTTTGTAATCCTTTAACTTGAGGTTCATCTCAAATTTTCTTTTTTAATTTTCTATTATTATATTAAAAAAAAACAGAGGTGAGAGTGGACAACCCTGTCTAGTTCCTTAATGGATTTTTATTTTTTCTCTTTTCTCACCATTTATCAATATTTGCACTTGTTGATTTGAGTAAGTGGATTTTACTCACTTTATGAAAGAATTCCCCAGGTACATCTTAGATAATACTGCTGACATGAAGGCCCAACTGACATTGTCGAATGGCTTCTCGGCATCTAGGAAGATTAATGAGAGTTTCTTTTCATTCTGTCTGTGAAAATATTCAGCTGTGTTCAATACAGTCCTGATGTTCTTAAGGTTTCTTTTTGGAAAGAATCTGCTTTGGTCTTCATGTATTCAATCTTGAAGTATGTTTTTTAATCTTTCAGCCAGAAATGGATGAAAATATCTTGTAATCAACATTCAACAGGGAAATTGGTCAATAATTCTTAGGTTCCAATAGATCTCTTTCTTCTTTTGGTATCAATACTATATTAGCTTCTCCCCACTATGAGGGTTTACCAGTCTTTTCTGTCTAATTTATAGTTTACTGCAAAAGCATTATAAGCAAATACTTTCTGGTTTCTGTATAGATGTCTCCACTCATCTAACAATGTTAGATTGTCCATCATATTGAAAAGTCTTATAGTACAAAGGGCTGAAGCCATCCAGGCCAGGTGCTTTCCCTGTTTTCAATTTTTTTAATGGCATTCAGTATCTCCATTCTGGTGATTGGCTTATTTAGTTCATTTTGTTGCTGTTCATTGATTTTAGGCAAATCGATTGATTCCAAATATTTATTAATTTTTGGGCTGGCTTCCACTTTATTTTGAAATAGGTTTTTAAAGTAATTTGCAAAGATCTTCTTTATTTTATTTTGTTACCGATGAATTATTTTACCTTCCTTGACTTCTGTTAGCAATAATTTCTCTCTTTCTTTAATTTGCAAGCTAACCATTTTCCTGTTTTGGTGGCTTGTTCAAAATATTTCTGTTTAGCACATTTCAGTTTCTGTTTGATCTCCAATGTCATTTGAATATCTAACTGTTTTTGAAGGGTTTTAATTTAGTATTGTAGATTCTGACTCTTTGGATTTTGTTTCAAGAGATCTTCTTTCTTTTTTATTTCGTCTTGTATCTCCTTTTCTTTATTTTTCCTCTTCCTTTTTAGTTGAATCTCTTGTTGAATAAAGAAACCCTTCATTACCTCTTTACTCATTTCCCAAACCACATCTATTGAGGGGCGTTTGTCAATGTTATTTAGGAAGAATTGCTCTAGTTCTTGCTTAGCTTTTTTGAAAACTTCTTCATTTCTCAAAACTGCATTGTGGTCTAAAATTGTTTTAGGAAGGATTTCCATTTTTTTTTATATTCTTGTTCAAAGTCTTAGATACTAAAAACATATCTATATGGACCACGATTTGTGTACCTCTGAGTAATATGTATATTCTTTTTTGTTTGCGTATAGATGTCTCCCCACATCTAACAGTGTTAGATTGTCCATCATATTGAAAAAAGCTGTTGGGAGTCTTCCTCTATTTTTCTTTAATTCGTAACCCCCTGTTCTGTCGATGTCCGAGTTTATGACTCAGTTGCCCAGAAACCATAGATCTTTGTAGTCATAGTCCAGAATCTTCTGCTCAAGTTTTGCATAAAATTGACTTTTATTTTCTAGAGAACTATATATTCCCACCAATAAAAGCTTGGTTTCCACCATTCCAATTCCCACAGCTATATATCTTCTGTCCAGATCTTTAAAAATCTCTTTTGCTTCGTATCTGTTATTCACATATATCGTTACTCCTCTCTTCTTTTTCTCTGTTGCTGATGAGAAATCTTGACCAAGTTTTGGATTTTTTATGTATTTATTATCTTTAGATCTCATACATATTTCCTGTAAACATATAATATCAGATTTTTGCTTCTCTAGATGGTAAAAAAATTTCTTCCTTTTTCAAGGGGAATTCATTCCTTTTACGTTCCAGGAAAGAAATTTTACTTTCATTTTTGATTCTTGAATATGTTTTTAAATGTATGTGTATTTTATATCCTCTTATTCTATCTCTATTTCTGGTCCTATCTCTTCTTCTTTGCCTTCTCTTTCAAATTCTATTTTCACTTCTTTTTCCTTCTCTTTGTAGTTCCTCTTCTTGATCCTGTTCTTGCTCTGGTTCTTCCTCATTTTCCATCTGTAGTCTTTCCCCCCTCTGAATTTTTAAATCCTTCAGCCCTTCTTGTAGGGTTTGACTCATCCAGTTTTCCTTTGTGCCTTCCTTCTTTTTGTTTCTTTGGTCATTATCTTGGTATTTTGTTTGTTCTATTTCTTGAGCCTTATTCAGTTCTTCTCTGTATTTTTTAAATAAATTCTCTTGCTTTTGATACTCAGTTGATTACATATCTTTTCTTTTGATAATTAAAAATTACAGTAGGATCCCCATATCCACAGATTCATTATCCACTGATACAGTTATCCGTGGTTGGTTCCCTCTGTTTTCCTGCCCACTGCTGCTGCAATCAGACCTGGGGCGGGTGGTAGGACAGAGCATTCCCTACTATCTGCAGATTTCAGTATCTGCACGGGGCCTGGAACCAACCTCCCATGGTTAAGGGGTCCTACTGTATTTCTTCAGATCTTCCCCATCTGTATTGTATATTCTTCCTCCCTAGAATTTGAGTTAAGAAGCTGTAGTCTTTCCTTCTTTTCAAGATTTCTGAGGGAATATCTTTTAACATTTTTAGTTTCTTGCCTTCCATCAGAAGATTATTCGTGTAACTTTGTTGTATAAACAGATCTTTTATTTTATCTCTGACAAAATAAACTGCAATGTCTCAAGGGACATTTCTCTTTCTGGCTGTAAGGGAATTAATCCTAAAATTCTATCTGTTTCAGAGTCTGTTTGATCTGTTGACCAACCCAGAAAGTCAGCCATAGCAGGTATCAATCTTGTATAGACGTTCTCCTCCTGAATTTCCTCTAGTCCTCTAATTTTTGTACATTTTTTCTGTATCTCAGTTCTGTATTCATAATTTTGTTTCTATCTTGCTGTAGATTTTGTTCAAGTTGTTCAATGTGTTTCTCTGTCATTGCAGCACTTTCTTGAATCTCATCAATTCTTCTATTTATCTCCTTTATACCTCTAGTCACTTCTTCCAAATTAGTTCCAAAGTTCTCTACTTCTTTTCTTACTTCTTTAAATTTGGAAGAAAGATCTTTCATGTTCAACATCATCTCTGCCTTTAATTGTTTTATCTCTTCTATTATAGTTAAATTCATATCTGGTGGTTTGGTTTGCAGCTCAATTGATGTTCTTCTTGCTGTTTGAAATTGGAACTGAGACTGGGCTACTGTTGTTGCTCTCCTTGTTTAATTTTCATGTTTAACTTTCTCTTCTGAGGGTCTCCTCCTATTATTATTTATCACTATACTTTAAGTACCATGTTTATACCATAAATTAATTTCAATATACCATCAAAATATTCAGTTTTCAATATTTCTATCAATCAATATATTAATCAATATTTCAATCAGTAAATTAGTATCAATCCATTAGACAATCAAACAGTTAATACCAATCAATATGCCTGTCAATTTGTTATTTATAGCGTTATCTATTAGGAATGGCAATGAATTTAATTAAACTCTATCTTAGTACTTTAGAAAATCTGACAATTCTATATTTTGCTTTCCCTTCAAAACCTAAACAGAGGCAATTTTAGAAATACATTTGGTTATCCAAACTTTTAGGTGTTAAACTATATAGTCAAGACAGGTTATCTAAAAATGATTTTTCTGCTTTTAAATCAAGAGTAAAAATAAAATTATCTATTTATAGAATTATTTATTTATGTCTGTTTATAGATCAAACTTCAGTCTAATCATAACCTTCACCAAACCAATCTATATGCAATCACTTTATAATATTTATGATATCAATTAATTCTCTTAAGAGCCCCTAATATATTTCATCAAATTTATTCTTCTATCTTTATAGGTATTTTAAATCACCGTTACCCCCGACCTATTAACTTATTTTAAAATGAAATTATATTAATTTTAAGTGTTCTACAAATGCTGCCACTAGGTGGCAGTATTGACTCAATCTAGTCCATGCATTGATTCTTTTTGTAGCTCTTCCCCCTCTTTCTTAAATTAATGAAGAGAGAGCTTTGTTTAAACTTCATCGTCCTTGAGGAGTCCACATAGCTCCATTGTCCTTGGAAGCACTGACACATCTCCGAATATATCTCTCTTCCAGCTGAACATAGTATCAGCTTAGCTGTCTTTCAAGGTCGGAAAACAGTCCTCTAAGAATCCACGAGGAAACAAATTAAAAAACACTGGAAAGAAATGGACTCAGCAATGTATCTCTTTCTACAAAGCAAACCAAGTCTATTTCCAAGGTTTTCAAATATGAATGGACAAAACATTAACCATCCAGGGAAGAATAGTTTCTCAGAGCACTCAGTCCCTCAGAACAGATACCATCTCTACAGTCTATTTCTTCAGGTCATCAACCCCTCAGTCCGACCAGCCTTTTCCTCAATCATGTGATCCATTGCGTTTTTTAACCCCAATAATGCACATTCAAATAACTCTCTCCTCCCCAATGCCTGATACTTTCAAGAGTCTGTGCATTCATTAAGACAATCTTATCTCTATTATATCAATTTGTGAAAAGGAACACGACAATGTCTTTAGAATCTAGGCTTGTGAATGACCATTTACAAAAAAAAAAAAAGAAAAAAAAGACACAGTCCTATAATTTTCTGTTTTCTTCTTTAGCAGAAATCCTCCACTTCGCTTTGATACAGTTCATTTATACTTTGTTATACAGCTTATTTAACTTGTATCTGTTCTTTCAATCAAGTTTGACAGTCTTTTCGATCAAAATTTTCCCTTAGAAACTTTAATTTGATTGTGCTCGGTATTGCCAGATCTGGTTAATTAAGACTTGTTTAAACATCCCTAGGGCAATATTAAGTGTCAATCATATGCTAAACTTCTTAATTATCTTTTTAGATAAGTGGGGAGTTCAATATTCCTTCCCGCTTTCTCTCTTTCCCTCTATCGGGTATGGCACAGTCTGTAAGTAACAGTCTCCAAACTTTCCTTGTTTCCTTTTTTTTCCTACTTGGTTCTCAGCTCTTTCAAGTCAAATTGTTAAGAAAAAAACATTGAAGCAGTCTTAAGAGTTAGCAATATGTGAAGAAATTTTATCCAAAGATCTTGGAAATGATCTTCAAGAAGAAAATCTTTAAAAAAGCAGTGGTGAAATTTTCTCCTGACCGGGGTCGTTGCAGAGTAATGGAAGCTCTACAACCTCTACAACAGCGTCCATGTCCAGATCTCTCTCTCTCTAGTGTTTTACTTCCCCATCCCTGGGCACTAGTTGCTGTAATTCGGTCTCTTCGAGCCCTCCAAGTCCCCTTTCCCAAGGGGTCTATTTCGTCCTACCCAATTTATTTTGGCAGGCTCCCGACCCTGCAAGGGATTGTCCCTTCCGCAGCTGCCATTTCACCCTGCCATTTCTGCTGGAAGTCTTGGAAAGCTTTTCTATTAGAACGGATGTCATTAATGGGTTTTTTGTGTAAGAGAAATGCTGTCCAAATGGTTGCCCACTGGGAGAACAAAAGATGAATGATTTCATGTGATAAATTTGAGCTAGAGAAGGCTTTGCCTTTGCCTTTTCTGAGGCTGAGAGAGTGTGACTTCTCCGAGATCATCCACTGGTTTTCCACGGCAGAATGGGTGTTGAAATCCTAGTGTCCAGAGTCATAGGTCATTTCTGCACTAGACCGTTATAGCGCAATTATTCCACTTCCACATCCTATGGGGTTTGCAGTTTAGGGAGGGGCCTCAAACAGTCTAGCGCAGAAATGGCCTCAGTCAAGACATCACACCGGCTCTCTCTTACTCTCATTCTCTTACTGGCTGTATGTTTTATGAGTGGGGCAGGCAGCTCATCTCCATAGTTTCATGTATACATTAAATAGCTTGAGGAACAAGACAGAACTTGAGAGACCTCATAGGTCATAGGCCATTTCTGCACTAGACTGTTCTAGTGCTATTATTCCATCAGTTCTGGGGTTTGCAGTATATTTAGGCCAAGAGCTCTCTGGCTGAGAATTCTAAATGCCCCTCCCTCAACTACAAATGCCAGAATTCCACAGGAAGTTGAAAGTGGAATAATAGCACTACGACAGTGTAGTGCAGAAATAGCCATAGTATTGAACAGCAATCCTCCAGCATCATCTTCTGAAATTTCCCCACCTTGGACACAAGGCAATGAAGGATTGACACCAAATTGAGAGGGGTTGCTAATATATCAGAGGACATTTTGGACAACTGGGCCAACACTAACAAAATGAATTTGAATAGAGAGAAATGTAAGGCCCTACACTCAGGCAGAAAAAATGGAATCCACAAATATAGGATGGGTGACGTGTGGCTGGATAGCAGTACTTGTGAAAGGGATCTAGGAATCTTGATAGATCACAAGCTGAACATGAGTCAGCAGTGTGATGCGGCAGCCAAGAAACCCAACGTGATTCTTGGTTGCATCAATAGGAGTATGGTGTCTAGATCAAGGGAGGTAATGGTACCACTCTATTCTGCTTTGGTTCGGCCTCATCAGGAATCCTGTGTCCAGTTCTGGGTGCCTCATTTCAACAAGGATATTGACAAGCTGGAACGTGTCCAGAGGAGGGTGGCCAAAATGGTGAAGGGTCTGGACGCCGTGCCCTATGAGGAATAACTTAGGGAGCTGGCTTTGCTTAGTCTGCAGAAGAGAAGGTTAAGAGGGTACATGATGCCATGTTTAAATATTTGAAGAGATGTCACGGCGAGGAAGGAGCAGGCTTGTTTTCTGCTGCTCCAGAGATTAGGACAAGGAGCAATGGATTCAAGCTGCCAGAAAGGAGATTCCACCTGAACCTCAGGAAGAACTTCCTGATGGTCAGAGCTGTCCAGCAGTGGAATATGCTGCCCCGGAGTGTGGTGGAGTCTCCTTCATATGTTTTTAAGCAGCAGCAGCTGGATGGCCATCTGTTGGGAGTGCTTTGATGTGTGTTCCTGCATAGCAGGGGACTGGACTGGATGGCCCTTGTGGTCTCTTCCAGCTCTATGATTCTAGGGATAACATGGTTTCAAAAGCCACTGAGGGAGCCAGTAAGACTAACAGGAATATAATCTCTCTGTCTGCTTCCCAACATAAATTCTCCAACAGTGTCTAAAGCCATCTCTGTCCCTGAGCTCTCACTTGATATGAGACTGAAATGGTTCTGGATAATTGCGTCTTACCCTGCAGGTGGGACGTCACCACGGTCTCCGAGACTGTGCCCAAGAGTGGGATACAGGAGAATGACTGTGTTTAATCAACACATCAAACGACTGATTACTGGAGTTCCTACATCATGGTTGTGAAGTGGAACTCTCTGCATGTGGTTATGCCTCAACGGCACTACACAAGCCTTGTGTTGGATGACAGCATGGTGTCACTAGATGTGCAATTGAATGTTCATGCAAATGTGCACCGAAATGCACACTGATGCACACAACACCCTACAAGCATCTCGCACGCCAAACTGCATGCACAATGGCACCACAAGAGCAACACTTGAATACTGAATGCAGATATTCTGCATCAGATGAGATTGCTGTGCTGTTTCCACAGGGACATGCATGCATCTGTAAAAGCAACAGGATCCCAGTTATCACCTCTGATGTCTCAGAGAAAACAGGCCTGAAGTGGTTGATAGAGTAGCTAGTTCAATACTGTAAATCAGAGCTTTCCAAACTTTTCATGTTGGTGACACACTTTTTTGACATGCATCATTTTGCAACACAGAAATTCAGTTTTGCTAGCAAACTAGAGGTACCCAGAGGCATATCTAGGGTGGGGAAAAGCAGCCCCCCTGCCCAATCCTGGCCTGCTGCCATTGTTCCTGCCAGGAAAAGACCCCAGCAAGAGTGACAGCAGAGGAAAAGGCAGCCCCCTCCCACCTGGTTCTTGCCTGGTGCTGTCGTTCTTGCCAGGGAAAAGCCTCAGCAAAAGCAATGGCAGCGGGCCAGGCTTGGGGGGGGTCTTTGGAGGCGACAGACCAACACACTACAGGGAACACACTAATGTGTCGTGACACACCGTTTGGAAAGCCCCGCTATAAATAAAGATACTAACATTAGTAGCCTGCAGAAGACTGTCTGAGAAAGAATGGACAATTTGCTACAGAATCCTTTCTGCCTCCATGGCCAGCTTGTTCTTTTCCCTGCAGGCATTTCTTTGTTGCTAATGATTGCCAGGCTAGTGCTTAAACGCTCAGCTGGGTCAGGATGTTTTCACCCAGGCTACTGCTGACTTTTTTAAAAAAAATCCAGATTAACATATATTCCACTGTAACCTGACTAGAAACTAGGAACAAAGGTCCCTTTTTCCCTTCTTGAACTCCAGTTCTGATTATGCTGAGAACAAGATGGTTAATATCTGCTGCTGATGGTGGGATAAACGTGTGTGTGGACGCAACAGTGTTGATTTTCTGATATCACAATTTATCAGCTGTGACAGGGGATGGGAACCTCCAGATCTCAGCCGGCTGCAGCTCTCATCCTCATGTTAACCAGGGCTGATGGGAGTTGGAGTGTAACGACATCAGGAGGGCTACAGCGTCCTCACTCCTGACCTATGAGGGCCAGGTGTGTTCATATCCTTCCAAAGTGCTGGTCAGAATGGAGTTTATACACCAGTATCACATTGCTGTTGTTGTGTGCCTTTTAAATCATTTCTGACTCATGGCAACCCCAAGGTGAACCTATAATGGGGTTTTTTGGGGTCTATGATGCACCCAAGGTCACCCAATGGCCGAGTGGGAAATCAAACTCTGGTCTCCAGGGATGTAGTTGAATGCCCAAACCTCTAGACCAGGCTGTCTCTCTCAATATTACATACGTTCCAGCATGTCACAGATGAAAACCAGGAAGCATGTGGCCAAACAACATCAGAGTGGGTCAAATGGCAAAGGTTATTAATGAGGAAGAGCAGGCAAGCTTGAAGAGGCTGTAGTAGTTTGCTTCTGCTTGGGTCTACAGGAAAGAGCAAGATTTGACCTCCTCTTCCCCCTGCTGAGTCAACTGAGTGCAAACCTTTTGAACTTTGAACTCAGTTTGCAGCAACTGAAGTAAGCTGAGAACAAGAGGGGAAAGTGGGAAGAAGAGAGAGAAACTGGGACATTTTAAAAGCAGCTGAAAAAATAGGACAACAGAGGGTTAATTGGGACTGTCCCTACCAAACTGGGATAGTTAGAGGGTACAATACGACATCCCTCTGCTTATATCAGGCTTCCGAAGTTTTGTTCCTTCCAGATGGATTAGGCTACAGCTTTCAATATACATGGCCAGCGTGGCCTGTATCAGCTTTCTTCAACTTGGACATCAGGTCTCATCATCTCTAGCCAATGGACAGGGGAATATGTAAGTTGTAATCCAACACATTGGGACAGGGAGCAGTCTGTGCTACAGAATTAATATTAACTGGGAACTGCCTCTAAAATATATTTCCTCTTTCTTCTTGTCAACAATAGAGCAAGGATAACCCCAGCTCTACCTATAATGAAGATAACTTGGTTCACTGTATTTTTGACCTCTTCATCGCAGGGACAGATACAACTGCCAATTCTCTGAAATGGTCACTGTTTCTCATGGTGACTCACCCAGACATCCAAGGTGAGACAAACTGTGGCAACGTGAACAAGGGCCCTTAGTAGACCTCATAAAGAAGAACATAAGCAGGATGGATTAATACTGGGTTAAAATTCCTGTATGATTTCCTAGCAGTAACCTATTGATAAATGGGTTATTGGCAATAGAATGATCTCATATCTCGGAGTTTGACCTAATATTTCCAGCTTCTGTCTTCCTCAGCATGTTTAAAATAAGGAGGTAATAGGGAAATAAATTCACCATCTTCAATAAACTTCCTTTCTTGTTGCTTTTCCCAGAAAAAATCCAGAAGGAAATAGATGATGTTTTGGGTCCCTCTCAATCCATCTGCTATCAAGATAGGAAGAAAATGCCTTTCACCCACGCTGTGATTCATGAGATCCTGCGTATCAAATATGTCTTCTTATTTGGGATTCCAAGACAATGTGCAAAGGATGTGAAGATGCGTGGTTTTCTCATTCCCAAGGTATAGAAGGCTGATACAGCCACACTGATGTAGTCCAAGAATTTATACTATAACTGTTTATACTATGTCTTTTCATAGAAGCAATTAACCCATTTTCTCTCCAACAACAGGACTTCTTTAGACAGATTTCCTTTGTAATCAAATTTGCAAATTAATCTGGTATTATCATAGAATCATAGAAATGTAGAGTTGGAAGAGACCACACGGGCCATCCAGTCCAACCTCCTACCATGCAGAAACACCCTCAAAGCACTCCCGACAGATGGCCATCCAGCCTCTGCTTAAAAACCTCCAAAGAAGGAGACTCCACTACACTCCGAGGCAGCACATTCCACTGCCGGACAGCCCTGACCGTAAGGTAGTTCTTCCTGAGGTTCAGGTGCAATCTCCTTTCCTGCAGCTTGAATCCATTGCTCCTTGTCCCAGTCTCTGGAGAGGCAGAAAACAAGCCCTCTCCCTCCTCTACATGGCATCCCTTCGAATATTTAAACATAGCTATCATGTCCCCTCTTAACCTTCTCTTCTGCAGACTACACATACCCAGCTCTCTAAGTCTATCCTCATAGGGCTTGGCTTCCAGGCCCTTCACCATTTTGGTCGCCCTCCTCTGGACCTGCTCTTCCAAACTAGTTACAAAACATTCTATCCCCACCCTGCATCCACATCTCTCCTGTGAATGAGAGGAGAACTGTGATTATCCAGATGGATTCTTGAGCTGCTGTTTTTTAATCTTTGCAGGGGGCCTTCATTGTTGCAGATTTACGCTCTGTTCTCTTTGATCCTGAGCAATGGGAAACGCCTGAGAAATTCAATCCTTATCATTTTTTGGACCAGGAGGGAAATTTTGTGAAAAGAGAAGCATTTTTGCCATTTGGAGCAGGTATTATTCTAACGTCTATGAGTGATAACAGTGTTTGAGAAATTGTTGCAAGAGGAAAGAACAAAGGACTATTTGCTCTGCTTAGTTTGGGGCTTCGAAGAAATACAAGTAGATCATGGTGACTGAGGTTACCTGACAAATTCCTCACTATTCTGTGGCCCTTTTTCTTACGAGTTCTCTCCTTTCCATGAAAATGGCTGAATAGTGCAGCTGATTCCAATGCAGCGTATGAGGTAACTATTGTGATTAGATTTGTCACAGCTTGGAAAAGTTCTGTTTTTGGGCTGCAATTTCTCAAAGGGCCCAGCCTAGATGGCCACTGGCCATGCTGACTGAGAGCTTTGGGAACTGTAGTTGCAAAACAGTAAATTTTCCAAACCCTGGACTTTATACATTCTTATGCATAAAAATGGAGGACGAAGTAACTGTGATTATTGCAATTATTTCCCTGCCCTAAAACTTTTGTGATCTGTTTTTCTTTTTCTGTATAATAGAGATTGTCAGGGTAGCATGAGGTAGTTCCTCAGAACATGTGCAGAGTGTTGACAAGGCAGCAACGTCCAGCTGCAACCAAGCGACTCCGGGCAAGCCAAAAACAGTTCCGGAGACTCATAAAGATAAGCTCAAGGCTATTTATTTAGTTAAGCACACACTGAGGTTAAAGTTAGGGCTTCTGGTCGTATGCCAAGAAGCAATGAGTAAGACAATAAATCAGCTTACAAACCAGCAGCATGTCTAGATGCAGTCTACAAATCAGTCAGCAGAGCAGCATGACCACCAGGGGTTGACCTGAATGGTAAAATACAGTGCCATACCAGCCTTTTTAAGGGCTGGAATTACCCCAGACCCTATGGGGTGATCCCATCACATTTACTGCAGGCAACCTTCTCATGTTGACGAGGCGAGACCTTCTGAGGCTAGCCAAAACATCCCAAAACATCCCAAAACATTCCAAAACATTCCTTCAGATGCACTCAAGGCTACCTCATTCCTGCCATTCATGTAGAAAAACTTTTTCTGCCACACCACACTCACACTGAATGCCTTGACAGAGATGAAAGCTCTACAGGGGAAAGAGAATGTTGCTTTCTTCCTTCTTTGCTCAAAATAACTAGCTTGTCATGAGGAATTTTCTTGACACTCTAGTCCTATAGCTGGTGCCAGATGTTGGTGGCTTGGAACAAAGTTAATCTCAGGGGTGTGAAGGGAAGGTAGGGAAGTAGCAGTGTTTATAGTAACGGTTATAGCATCTTGGGAGGGTGCTATTATACTCACCTTTTGCATGTGGGACATTTCGCATATGCTTCTGGTTGTCTGCTGTAGAAGAAGAATGCCAGACTGCATAAAATATTGGTCTGATCTAATATGGCTGTCTGTATGCTCTTTATGGGAGTCACTGCTGGGACACTTTAGGGGAGAGGGCAAGGCGTCACTCATCAGCCCAAATATTTTTTTAGGAACAAAGCCAATTGCCGGTCAGGGCAGCTGAACGAAAGAACAGGTGGAATAGGTTATTGTTCACTTGCTGCTTTCTCAATATTTTCCCCACAGGAGCTCGATCGTGTGTGGGTGAACAGATGGCAAGGGTTGAGCTCTTCATTTTCTTGACCAGCCTCCTGAGAGCGTTCAGTTTCCACCTGCCAAAAGGAGTGAAAAAACTCAATCAAGAACCTCTTGTAGGCCTCGGAGTGCATCCTCGTCCTTACAAGATCTGTGCTGTCCCGCGATTCAGAACGTCATGAATGATAAGAGCAATTGTTTGTTACTGTACTCTTCTACCTCACTTCTTTTCAATTGACCCAGAGTTCTGGCTTGCCTTGGCCAGTTCACTTGTCTTAAAACTTTCCAGCTCTGCCAGAACTTAAGACAAATCTGTGATAAAACTGATTACTAACATTGTAATCAAGCACATATTTACCTGGAAGTAGCTCACAGTGAGTACAGTGGGACTTCCTTCTCAGTAAACCTGTTTAGGATCACTTTGTTGATCTGTTGTGATGACCTGGAAAAGGTCCATTTTTCCTGCTGTTTATGCATAAATGATCAGGACAGAAGTCTTGGTATAACAGCTATGCCTTTCTAAGAAAAAAATGTATTTCCTTAAATAAACACTTTTTTTTTCCAGTTTATAGTGCATCACACATTCTTTGATAGAGGGTGAATTAAATGGTGGCAGAAAAAGTAACATTACAATGCCATTCTTGGAGATTAAATATAGCAAGGATGGGCAACTTTTCTAGTTCTGAAGATGTTTAATGTAACTTATGATTAGAAGTATTTTATTCATTTGTATCCTGCCCTTTTCCCACTAATGGGTCTCAAGGCATCTTATAGAATTATTAAAACTACTATGGATTGAAAACCATACAAAACATCAGTGTGTGCGTGTGTGTGTGTGTGTGTGCATACACATGTACATGTACAATTTTAAAAGCAATCAGAGTTTGAAACCATTTAAAATTCACTAGAAGACAATATTTTTTAAAAATAAGCAAAACAGTACACCATAAAAGCCCATCACCATCAGTTTCCTAAAGTCCCAGTGGAACAGGAATGTTTTTACCTATCCTCCCTAAGGAAGGAGTTTCAAAGAGGTTCTGCTGGAAATGTCCTTTCTGTTTTGGGGCAGTGCCAGCCAAAGTGGAGCCCCATATCTTTTCTTTATCGTCTTGCCTTCATTCCACTGCAGCAGTAACATTCCATCATGGGAACTTTCCACATCCTCCAACAATTTGGTTTTGCATTTGGACTAGATCTGTGGTTCTTAATTTGGGGTCCGTGAAGCATAAACCTGGTGCTGTAGCTGCTGCAGGCACTGGGGTTATAAACCCCTTGTTGTTGTTGGTTGTGCTGCTGCTGCTGCTGTTGCTGCTGCAGGGCAGTGGACTGGAAAACTCTCAAGCTGTGGCGAGTCCTGGCGCTGCTATTACGGCAGGCCGCTGCTGCAGCAGAAGGAGCTCTGGTTACCACCACCGCAGTGCCAGTCCTGCTCTCTTCTCTGCTGCCCTCATCCTCCTCTAGCTGCCCATTCAGTGAGACGTTGGTGAGGAAGGAGAGCACTCCCTGCCTGTGGTGGGGGGCCATGCATGGCAGAGGCGGCAGCGGTGGTATTTGTTGCTTCCTCAGGTAGGGCTCCGGCTGACGGTCGAAAGTGCTGCTGGTGCTGCCACCGCCGCCTCTGCTTTTGGCATTCCCAGGACTGCTGCCACTCCTGCCGCCAGTGAATGCAGCACTATCACTTCAGCCATTGCCCGTTGCATCTGCCCACCTGCCCTCAGAGGAGTGGGCAGGAAGGTGAGCATGAGCAGAAGGCAGGGAACCTCCCCGGTGGCGAGCAAAGGGTTAGCTGAAGGCTGCGAGGCCTGGGAACGGCAACCCGGTGAAGAAGGGAGCAACTCAGGGCTGCCATGTGTGACAATGCCTGGGGGTGAAGCAAGCAACACGGCCTAGCAAGAGAGGGTGATCTAATCTGATTGCCTAAGGAACCCAGCCCTAGCCAGAGGAAGGGGCTGTGCGGGAGACACATCAGACAGCACATATATACTGGAAGGGTGGGTTAGAATCTATTATTCCTTCAGTGAGTTTCACAGAGGCAGAGTGTCCAGTAAACCAGAGGAGAGTTTTCTGGGAAAGGGGTTAGCTTCCCAGAGGCCTAAGCGTGAGGCAGAGAAGTAGCCGAGCTGCCTCTGAAAGGGGTCAGACAGTGGAACGCTGAGTGGGGGAAGCAGACCTTTGAGCTGGGAGAGCTCTCGAGGAAACACTGAAGTTAAATACTGATGGTTAAATACCTGGGAGAAAGTGTTCTTTTGTTTGAATCTTTCTGAATCCTCAATACCTTTTCCCTTGTTGGTTCTTTAATAAAGATTTCATTCTATTTTTCTGTAAGAACATCCTCCTATATTCTTCAGTTTGAATTTAACAACATGCTACCAAAGGTTACCCATTCCTTTTGGAGTAACCATTGACTCTCTGTTCTGAGATTTAGGCGTTCCGAAAGTGATCAGAAAGGAGACTGGGGCTACACTGCAGTTGGGAGCTGTCCAGCAGTGGAATCTGCTGCCTCGGGCTGTGGTGGAGTCTCCTCCTCCTTTGGAGGTTTTTAAGCAAGGCTGGATGGCCATCGGTTGGGAGTGCTTTGATGTAGAACATCAAAAACCATGAGGTTTTCTGAACACCCAGTTCCTGTGTGGAAAACTTCCGGTTTGTGATTATTTGGACAAGCAGAGATGGAATGGCTGGTGAATGAATAAGAACATGCGATAACAAAGGTGTAATGAAAATAGGAAAATTCCCTGCTGACTGCATGTGAATAAAGCCAAAAAAATAGACAAACATTTACCAAAAATAGTGAAGAAGTTGCCCGAAAGAAGAGAAAAAAAAAGCAGGAGGTATCAAAGGCAAAGAATGGAAATATTTATTCGTGGGGGAGTTGTTACCCCAAATGCATGGGACCCCATGAGGTCCTTTATTAAAACCAACAATTAACTGTATAAATGGGAAATTAAACTCAGACTAAAAGGCTGCAAGAGGAGGGGTAACTGGCAGGACCTTTTCACCAGCGTTTACGGGGTCACTGCAATAAAATCAGCCAAAGACTTATAAATAATGTAGAATGTGTTTTATTAGGGGAAAATCAAACAAACACACAAAGATTGACAACTAACTCACACACTCACACAAGGCTAATCAAAAGACAGGGAGAAAGGGGGATAGCGGAGAATTCAGGGCAGAATGGGCAATATTTACCGTTTCAGAGAGTAGGATGAAGAAAATTGTTGTGGCTGAGACTTGTGCCCATGGGCAGTACAATATCAATAATCAGAGTGACAGAGGGGATGCCTGCAACTCATGTACTGCAAGCAGGTACCCAAAATCAGGGTCCCTTGCACCCAAAAATCTGCCCTGAAGACAGGAGGTGTTGATTCTGTCTGACTCTGTCTGGGCAAACTATGGTGTTTGCATGGAGGACAAATGGTGGCTCAAATGAGTTGATGGTTTTAATGTGCAAGACTGAATGTACATCCTTCGAATGTGACCAAGGGCAGATATTTACAGATCCCTTTCTTAAAGCATACGTGCCATTGTGCACAAGTTCCTGAGGATCTCTCTCATATTACACTGAGCTGTCCATTGTATTCAAATTCAAGGGAAAAGCTGTTAAGGAGACTATTGGAAATGAATATCTGCCTAGATAGGCTATCTGTAGAATACTTATTGGATGACCGAAACCCGCAGGTTACTAGTTTAATGGTTAATTTCCTGGTGGCAAATTTATGGTTTAAACTGTCAAGCAAGGATCCTTGATGTCTTATTGATGGGTATATGTTTATGTTATAATACGCCTAATAAAGGTCAATTGAAATTGAATTGAATTGAATGTGTGAGGGAAATAGGTTGATGATTTTAGCATGTAGGTGACAAAGGCTTGGAAGACAATGAGGCCAGCTTGTTTTCTGCTGCTCCAGGGATTAGAACTCAAACCAATGGAATTCAAATTACAAGAAAAGAGAGCCCACCAAAACATTACAATGAACTTCTTCAGGATAAGAGCTCTTCGACAGTGGAACAGATTTCCTTGGATGGTGGGGGTGCTAAGTTCTGCATTCCTACATGGCAGAGGTTGGACTAGATGACCCTTGCAACTCTAAGATTCTTTGGTTCTATGTTTTAATTCAAAATCTAAAGGACTTAGAATAACAGAATAATACAGTTGGAAGAGACCCGAAGGGCCATCTAGTCCAACCCCATTCTGCCATGCAGAATGGGCTGACACACACTCAAAGCACCACCAGCAAATGGCTGAAAAACCTCCAAAGGAGGAGACTCCACCACACTCCCAGGCAGCATATTCCACAGTCGAACAGCTCTTCCTGATGGTTAGGTGAAATCTCTTTTCCTGTAGTTTGAATCCATTGCTCCGTGTCCTAGTCTCTGGAGCAGCAGAGCTTGCTCCATCTTCAACATGACATCCCTTCAGATATTTAAACAGGGCTATCACATTGCCTCTTAACCTTATCTTCTCCAGGGTAAACATACCCAGCTCCCCAAGTCGTTCCTCATAGGGCGTGGTTTCTAGACCCCTCATCATTTATATTATCCAGGGTTGCAACTCCGTTTTGCGAGTGGGTTCTTCATACCCTTCGGAATATGTTCTGTCAATCCATTCTCCTTTAAAGTTTCAACTAAGCCTTGAGAGGATTCACTGCTCCACTGACATGGCAGCCATTAGCTGCTGCTGCATCTTTCCATCTCCTTCCTCATTCTTTCCTTCTCTTCCTCTCTTCTGAGCTTCTGTCCCTCTCATCACTGGGTCATTTCAAGAGCCTCCCATTCCAGGTTCTGCCTTTTCCACCTCTCTGCATTCACAGTTCTACCCAGTTTGATAGGCTGCCCACCACCTAGGCTCAAGTCTACCATAGTGAAGGCTAAAAATAAGATTTAGGTCTATGTGTAAAGATGTATGTGTGTGTATGAGCGTGTGTCTTCCAATCATCTCTTGACTTATGGATCCTGTGAACTTCATAGGGTTTTTTTTTAAAAGCAAGGAACACTCAGAAATGGTTTGACATTGCTGTCTTCTGAAATATAGCCTACAGCACCTGGTTGTCCTTGTTGGTCTCCCATCCAAGTACTAGACAGGCTTGACCTTGCTTAGCATCCACGATTACACAGATTCATGTCCCTTCAGCCTCTTTTGGCCCTGACATGTTTGTTTGTACATAAGACAAAAATGCGACCATATGAGTAAACGATACCAACAGATGTATGACACCAACAGCTTTCTAGTCAATGTACTTGGCCTATCTTGGTCAAGTCTGTTTAGTTGCACAGGATTTTGATTTGCAAATGGGGGCAGATAAACAGGCTGGCTGCCTTCTTCTCCCTCTATAGCTCCATTAGAATAAAGACATCCAATTAAGAGTTGCAGCCTCACCCAGATTTCCTCATCCCAGTATGCCCCTGAAATGATAGTAGATGGTAGGGGTGCTCCAGAGCAGTTGTTCTGCAGCATTACATTTAATGGAGTGCATGGACAAACTAATCCAACTAGTGTTCTCTTTATGGCCCACCAGGAGGCTTTGGAGAAAAGCAAAGGCAGCAGGAGAACTGGGCCACTCGTGGCAAGCAGCTCTACAACAGTTCAAATCTTTTTCAGCTCCCACTTTGAAAAGCACTGGTATGGCAAACTGCACATGGGTCTCTCAGTTCACTGCCTGGTTTTGTGTATTTTTGGTATAATAAATACTGAAGGTTTATACCTATCAGGACCTTTGAATCCTTCCCAGTTAGCATCTTTTAACCCATAAAAAAGGAAAGATTTGAACATACGTATGTGTGAGGAGAGAGAGCGCACTAGACAAGACACTTTACGTGGATTCCTATGTGCCTTCAACTTGTTTCCAACATATGGTAACCTATCATGGGGTTTTCTTGGCAAGATTTGTCTAAAGGGGTGGGGGGTGCCTTTGCCTTCCTCTGAGAGAGTATGACTTGCCCAAGGTCAACCAGTGGGTTTCCATGGCTAAGCAGGGATTTGAACCCTGGTCTACAGAATCATAATCCAGTGCTCAAACCACTACTCTATACTGGCTTTGTTCTGTGAGGATACATTTCTCAAAATACCATTCTGGGAAGCAACCTGTTCTTGGGATACAAAAGCGCAGCCATAACTATGTTCTGTACCTCGGGGATGAGAAAACCTCTCATGTTGAAATCTTTGGTGGATTGCCTTGGGAGCCCAGCTAACAAGGTATATTTTAAATGCTGGATCTCGTGAATCACAGCATTAGTATAAGGCAGCTTCTTTTGATCTTGACAGTGGATGGAAGGGGAACCCAAAGCACCTTCTATCTCCTTGTGGATTTTATCTGATGAAAATGAAGGAAATGGATGAAAGTTTTAATTTCAATATTACAGTTTATTTCAGAAAATTTGACTGATGAACAATGAATCCCAAATCACAATCTGTGTATTATATTTATGTCCCACTTTTCCTTCAAAGAGTTTAGGACATTTTCAGAGCCCTATGGGAATAGGAACCTAGTTCTGCCAGTCCAAGCAGAACATTCTTATCTCATTTTTTATTATGTGTTTTTTAATTTGTTCTAAGCCCCTTTGAGTCCGAAACTGAGAAAAAGGTGGGGTAGAAATAAATATAACAATAACTATGGATGAAATAAAGCCATCATTGGCGGTGGTTGCAAGAGTCTAGAATATGTCTGAATTCTCTGGAGCCCTCCAGGTTTTGTTTTTTGTTTTGGACCAGGATGATATAGTGTTTTGAATGCTGGACTATGAGCCTTTCCACACTACACTGTTATAGTGCTCTTATTCCACTTTCAACATCCTGTGGAATTCTGGGGTTTGCAGTTTAGGGAATGGGCATTTAGGAGGTCCAGCCAGAGGGCTCTTTGGCCTCAGCAAACTACAAACCCCAGAATTCCACAGGATGTTGAAAATGGAATAAGAGTACTATAACAGTGTAGTGCAGAAAGGCCCTATGACTCTGGAGATCAGAGTAGAAATGCCTGCTCAGTCATGGAAACCCACTGGGTGACATTAGGCAAGTCACGCTCTCTCAACCTCAGAGGAATTCTGGGGTTTATAGTTTACTGAGGCCAAAGAGCTCTTTGGCTGAAAAATCTAAATACCCCTCCCTAAAGTGCAAACCCCAGGATTCCGTAGGATGTTGAAAGTGGAACAATAGCACTTTAACAGTGTAGTGTAGAAAGGCCCTGAGTCGCTGTGTCTGAAAGCACTCTCATTCAAGAAACGGAAAATCACTGAAGTTTCATGTTGTTATGGTGGCCCTATCCTATACGAGTTGAGTATTTTACCATTAATATTTTAACTTCTTCAAGATTTGTTGTCATGTGCCTTCAAGTTGAGTCCAACTTACAGCAAGCATATCCTAGGGTTTCCTTGGCAAGAAGAACATTGCCAATTTTACCTTTGCTTACCCAGTACTATATGTCACATGTTTTATCTCTCTATATATTTACAATATGTATATTCTATCAGCATCTTCCTACACCCCCCCTCCTGAAACAACTCAAGCTGTCCTGTAGAGTCTCTATGCAGGGGGGGTCTTTGCCAGCTAGAATGGCAACACTGAGCTCAGATCCATTGAGACTTGTTTCAAAGCCATTTCACTGCTAAGATCTTCTGCGTTCATTTCCATCTACCCTCTTGAATCAGCCCAAACTGTCCAATGGAGCTCATCTGCCTATTTTGTGTGTGTGTGTGTGTGTGTGTGAGAGAGAGAGAGAGAGAGAGAGAGAGAGATGTCTTTGCAAGCCAATCTCCTTGAATGATAGCACTGAACTACTGAGGCTATTCCACTACTAAGATCTGCATCCATTTCAATTTAGATTTCACAGCTGTTGCAGTCATCAAGTGGAACATCCTCGAAAGTTTTAATTAATGAATGAATCCACTTTTTAAGGTTGCTTTGTACATGGCAGATCCAGCAATTTGAACATTTGTCATGCTCCCTTCAACCCACTCCCCCAGGGACAAAGATTTCCATTCTTTGTCCTTCATACCTTCTGCTTTCTTTCTTTTAGGCAACTTTTTCACTATTTTTGGTAAGCGTTTGTCTATCTTTTGCCTTTATCTATATGCATTCTGCGGGGAGTTCTCCTATCCTACTTTCACTACACCTTTGTTATGACATGCTTTTATTCATCCACCAGCCACTCCATCTCTGCTTAACCCGCTAATCTCTGCTCGTCCAGCTAATCACAAACTGCATGTTTTTCACACAGGAACTGGGTGTATAGAAAGCCTCATGTTCTCTTGTTTACTGTAATTCTCTTGAGCGGTTGAGCACAATTAAAGTTTCCATAAACTACACAGAAAAACATGTGTGAAAGAAAAGAAATAATCAGAACTAAGCAAAAGATCGTTAGACTAGCTCAGAAGATGTGGATCGCCACATCTCCACGTCAAACTCTAGTAATAAATTAGCTCACTAGGATCTTCCATCTCTTGAGTGGGAAACGTTATTAGAGAACAAGCTGGATCTGTTTTCTTCTTCTTCTTCTTCTTCATTTCAGCACAGCCTTTGATAGGTATAAAGTTTTTATTTAAAAAAAAAAGCTACAAGAAACTACTTTTACCTTGGATATCTGGATGGTTTGTCAAAAGGAGTATTGCCCATTTCAGAGCAGTGGCAGTTGTTTCTGTATAATTTATGACCGATTACAATGCTTTCTTTACTCCTCTGTGTATGTTACATGTCAACTTCTGGTAACTTCGTGAATTTCACAGGGTTTTCTTAGGCAAGGAATACCCAGAGGTGGTTTTGCTAGTTCCTTCTTCCAAAATATAGCCTACAGCATCTGGTGCTTGTTGGCAGTTTCCCATCCAGGTCTTAATCAGGGCTGACTCTGCTTAGCTTAAAAGATAAGATGGGACTGGTGCCTCAGTATGTAGACTTTACTTCTGTAGTTCTGCATTATTCTAACAACAAATCAACTTTAATAGCTGAGTGTGAAAAGATCCTTGCACAGATCAATGGTCATTAGTGACATAGCATGTTTGCAAGTGAGGCTGAAATTCATGAATGCCTGTTTTTGGACAGATGCAGAGAGCGATTCTTTAGCCCAATGGTTCTGAACGTGGTGTGTGGATCTGCAAACCTTACGACTAGACAACTAGATGTGGCAGCCATGGAGGCGTGGCAGCAGAGGAGGTGTGGGCACTGAAAGAAGGGAGCAGTTTGGGCATGCACACATGCCTTTTTCAGGGATGCTGCAGCATGGGGTGCGAGTGCCAAGGGACATAGGCCCTTTCCGCACCTTACCTTTTTCCGGCGCTGGGGTGTGGGGATTGCGTGAGCAGCCTCCAGCGAGAGGCTCTCACGTCCTGCTGCCTGCTCACGCAAGAACTCCGCCTCTTCCTTCTGCAGCGCAGCCTGGGAGTTTCCCAGGCTGTGCTGGGGCAGGAAGCCCGACCGGCACAGCTCCGCAGGCTTTGCACTCCAGGTAAGTGCGTGCGGGGCCCAGGAGCGCCGTTTTTGGCTTCCAGGCAAAAATGAAAAGGTGAGCGATCAGCCCCTGCCAGCCCCTGGAGCATCGCGTGACTGTGAGTGTGTCGTGCAGATCGCTCCTCACAATCGCGCGATGCTCTAGGCGCCCTTTCACATGGCAAATGCCATGCGGAAAGGGCCATAGTGTCAGGCAAGTGTACAGACCCAAACTGCTTCCACGTTTGCAAACAAGGGAGAAGTTTCAGCATCTGCACCCCCCAACTGCCACATCCCGAACAAAAGAGACAGGGCAGAAGGTATGTGCACATGCCCAAACTGTGCCCACTGTGGCTAATGACACAACCGGACTCAAGCTGAAAGGATGTTCAGCTGCTGACCTGCTCAGAGGGAAAAAGGGAAGTCTGAATGTAACCCCTGCTGCCAGACCCAGTCCTGGGGCAGTATAATATTTAATGTCCAAAGTTATTAAGCCAGAGGTTCACTGGACGGAAATGTTAGACACCCGGGTCAAAAACTGAAGCATTACTAGCGAGGTCAGATCAATGGTTCCCCAGTCATGTCTCCAAGAGGGAAACCTCGAAAGGCACGCATATACACACCATGGACCATCAACAACAATGGCACCTTCAGGGGATTACATGTCCTCCTGATGAGATTAATGCTTGCAACAGCGAGAAATACAAAGACAAGGTCCATCTGCATGATTCGGCCACTGTCCTTTCCTGGGAAAGGGTCTGTCCCCAAGGCATATTTTGCCCTATAATTGAGTCCCTTTTGGGTCCCTCTCGGAGAACTCCCATGCTTGACTAGTGCCCCACCATTCCGCTAGTCGAGAGCTCCCCTCAGCATTCTTCTTCCACTGAGCCACCTTCGCCTTGCTTCTTTTCAAGCCGATGACTACAGGATCAGGTGCAGTATAAACTGCTCTTTTTCCCTCTGGTTTTCCCAAACTTCATATCTTTTTGGCTCATTGGTCCTTGTGCGCTTGTGTGAGCAACTGCTTCGTTGCATGTCTGTGTATGGATAATATTTTGCCAAGTAAATTACTGATAATCAGACATTTGGCCTGGCGCTTGTGCAGTCTGACTCTGTAGACTTATGGTCCAAGATCTTACTGTGTTGCCCTGCTCTCCACTTTGCTAAGCAGTGCTCCACTGATTTCCCCAATCGTTGTATTTTTGAAGCAAATCTGGGTGTTCCCCTGGGACCCCCAGAAGTCAGGGTAACACGAAGCTGCACACAACATATTATAGGAACACTGAATGTGGGAAGCATGAATCAAGGGAAGCCAGATATAGTAAAACAAGAAATGCAATGCATAAACATTTCAGTACTCGAGGTGAGCAAGCTAAAGTGCACAGGAACGAAGTAACTGGTTGTGTCACAATTATTCCATTCCATTTCTTGTCTTTCTTGAAGCGTAAGCACGTACAAGACTTCTCAGAAGAGAAGAGTAAAGTTAAGGCATAGACCAACCATCTTTAACCTGATGTCCTTCTGATGTGCTATCATCCCCAGACACCATAGCCCCGTAAAGTGCCAATTACCAGCTCAAAACCAGTATTTTTTTCTTCATTCATACTGCTTTTTAAGCATTACTCATACGTTACTCAGCCAGCTGTGTCTACATTACTTATGGGTGTGAAGTGATCAAAAAAATGCTGCTGAATGTGGCTGAATAGGTGAACCAGAGAAAAGATTATGTCCAGAATCTTGTGTGGGATTTACATATGCACAACACAGCATAGTGTGTTGGTTTGAGCCTTGGACTACCACTCTAGAGACCAAGGTTCAAATGCCCTAAATTGATTTTTGAGGATGGACAAGGCAGATGCATAATTTGGCAAAGCAACTGGAATGGTAAGATAAGGGGTATCCATGGCCCCGATAATGAAAAATCAATGGTTTATGAAATGTTTTTAAAAAGATATCTGAACTAAACCCACAAAATTTGATTTGTATGAGCGTTTCAAATGGAGTTGTTGATTCTAATAAATATTGCAGTTCCACTGGGGTGGCATTTTATGCTCTTCCTCCCCACACAGGATCTTGGCCTGACATTAATGTTCATAGGGATGACACATGTAGAGACCAGAGCAAGACACCTGCGTTGGTTTTCACGTAAGAATCTAAGAAAGTGATAATGAGTATGATCTGTTCTTTGGCTCTGACCTCATTCCCAGGAATTCATGTGCCACAACAATAAAGTGTTTCTACAAACAGAGAACTTAGATGTGCATTTGTTGTGGTGTCACAGAACAGAAATAATTACATTACATGGCTCTAATTATATATCAACTTGCAACCTTACCACCAACAAAAATTAACTCAGGTCACTTCCAGGATCAATAGATCTCATTCATAAGAATTAGACATGATTCTTGTCAGAATCATGAAAA
The DNA here is from genome assembly GCA_030412105.1 of Cyclura pinguis. NCBI lineage: Eukaryota > Metazoa > Chordata > Lepidosauria > Squamata > Iguanidae > Cyclura > Cyclura pinguis. Next base: position 8,876,462 of record CM059601.1, read on the forward strand.
CGGTGCTGGGCTTGCTGAGGGAGTGTGGCGCATGGGGGAGGAAGTCTGGGGGGAAACTGGACCTGGCCCCCTTACGGTCGGCCACCCTTTAGCTGAAGGATACATATAGAGGCCAGAGCAAGACACCTACATTGGTTTTCATGGAAGAATCAAAGAAAGTGAGAATTGAATGTGATCTATTCTTTCTGATCTCATTCTTAGGAACTCATGTGCCACAACAACAAATTGTTTTGATAAACAGAGAACTTAGATGTGCTCTGTGTGAGTACTATGCACTGGCATTTGTTGTGGTGCCATGGAACAGAAATAATTACACCACACGGCTCTAATTACACATCAACATGCAATCTTACTATCAATGACAATGAACTCAGGTCACTTCCAGGATCAATAGATCTCATTCATAAGAATCAGACATGATTCTTATCAGATGAAAATGGTGCCTGGGCTTGCTGTGGGAGTGTGGTCCATGGGGCAGGGAGTCTGGGGAGAAACTGGACCTGGCCCCCAGGTGGTCGGCCACCCCTGAGCTAAAGGAATCCAACCACTTTTTGATGACCACAGCCGCTACATGGATTTATTGAGAGAGGGGCACAAGAGTCCTGGAGAAGGGGAGAGGGGAACCTGAGTGGGGCTCCACTGGGGTAGCATTTTATGCTCTGCCTGCCCACACAGGACCTCGCCCTAGCATTAACGTTTATAAAGATGATACACATAGAGGCCAGACCTAAAACATCGACATTGGTTTTCATGTAAGAATAAAAGAAAGTAATTATGAGTGTGACCAGTTCTTTGGTTCTGGTGTCATTCCTAGGAACTCATGTGCCACAACCACAAAGTGCTCTGACAAACAGAAAAACCTACATATGGCCTGTGTGAACACAATGAACTGGCACTCCTTGTGTTGCTGTGGAACAGAAATAATTACGCCATGTGGCCCTAATTAGGCATCAACATGCAAGCTTACTCCCAGTGAAAATGAACTCAGATCACCTCCAGGAGCAGTAGACCTCGTTCATAAGAATTAGGAGATGATTCTTGTAAAATACATTTTTATTTACAAATAGGTTTGCCAGATCTCTGGCCCTCAGTCGCCAGTTTTGTTTGAGACAAGGGTATAAATCCTCCAGTTCTGGGGGACTGTGTGCAAATCTCCAGCTCAGCCCGGACAACACAAGCTTGCTACAATTTCCAAGGCTTCATGGAGTGGTTGCTGTGACTCGGAAAGACTCTCCTGGGGGCTGGGAGGGGTCTACATAGTTACTTACTTAGCTCCCCACTGGTAGCGCAAGTGCTGCCTCTCCCCTCTATTCTTCTTCTGCCCTCTGGCTGGAAGCAAGCAGGCTAGACTAAATGTTCCTTATCCCATCGCCCAAAGGAATCTCCCATCTTCCTAAGGAAGTGAGAAGGAAAATGGCCATCCTTTCAGCTTCATCTGGGAAAAGCCCCTTTAGCCAAGATTTCTGTCTTAATTCCAAACAGGCAAAAATAGTGTGCGTGGCTACTTGTGTCTGAACGATAAGCTGTGAGCAACTGTGGTTGGCATTTAATGCTTAATGACATATCCAGAGGCCATCCCTAGGTCTCCGTTTTGGCCTGGAAACCTCGGGGCCTGGGCTGATCCTGAACTGGCAGCCTTATGTACTAATATGGCAAAAAGAATATAGACACACAGACCAACCCAAGATAAGGAAAATACAAGCTGGCATCCTGTTCGGTAATTACCATGTCCTAAGTCTGCCTTACGATATTGCAGTTGACTTGTACAGGTTGTTGCCCGTCCCAAAGCCTACCTTTTAAGCTGCTCAGCACCCTCCTCCAACATGGCCATTTCTTTTTTATATATTTATCTGTTTATTTATTTTAGCACAAACAATCTAATTTTTAATCAAAGCAATGTACATTTAAAAAATAAAGAAACAAAAGAAAAAGAAGTGAAAGAAAAGAAGAAAAAGACATACAACTAATACACAGTAGGGGTCTGAACCCCACCCCAACTTTAATGACAAGTAAAAAAGAAAAAAAAATGTATTCTACTATTACAGAGCCCATTAAATAATCCTACTAATATTACTAATAATCACAAGCAGAGATTATTACATTGTTAGATTTCTTATTGCTCAAACAATCCAAAAATGGTTTCTAATCTTTCAAAAAATCTTCAGTTGGCTGATCCTTTAAAACTCATATTAATTTTGCCATTTGGGCTAACTCAGCAACCTTAACAATCTATTCTTCCATCATTGCTGCTTCAGTCTGTTTCCAAGTTTGAGCAAACAATATTCTTGCTGCTGTTGTCGTGTATCGAAGAAGTAACCCATATTTACTATTCAGTTCTTTGTCCAAACTGCCAAAAAGAAACATTTGTGGCAACAGTACAAAGTCTACCTTCAATTTTTTTGTTAACATATACATTTTAGACCAGCAACCTTTTACTTTTTTATAAGTCCATCACATATGAAAAAAAGGAGCCTTTCTTATGTTGATATCCCTAAAGTTGTTTTGAAAAATTCTGAGACATTTTTGACAGCTTATATGGAGTTAGATGCAACCTATACATCATTTTATACAGGGTTTCTTTTAAATTACTGCACAAAGTAAATTTTATATTTTGGGGTTACATTTTCCTCATGCATCGCTGTGGATACTATGCCAAAAATTTGTGGCCCAGCTTCACTTGCACACTGTTATGGGTTCATCTTCTGTTTCTAGTTTCAAAAGCCATTTCTATAGTTTTTAAATTGCATCATCATTGTCTTTACGTAACTAAATCAACCTCGATTTTCTCTAACTTCTATGGCTACATTTCTCTTATCTTGATGAAGCATGTCCTTAAGCTGTATATAAGCAAACCAGTTAAGATCTTTGCCTTCCTTAAGAATCATCTCTCTTGATTTAAACTTCCAGATGTCCTGTTCAAAATACAAAAGATCATCCGATTTTAGCCCTTTTTTAAAAAAAGGCTTCCTGAAGTGAGGTGGCTAATATTATTTCAGGAAAAAGTCTACGTCTATAATTATACCAAACTTTAGGAGAGTCTTTCTAATACAATAATTTTTAAATTCAGCATGTGTATTGACTTTTTCATTCCAAAGGTAGTCATACCAAACAAATCTTAAGTTATAGACTTAAGTTCCAAGAGTCTCACATCTCTAAGCAATATCCATTCTTTTAACCATACAAGACAACAGGCCTGATAATACAATTTGGCATTCGTGACTGTGTCACACTGCCCCTTTCCTTAAATTTTATTGTGGGTTTCTTTGCTTGCCAAACACATTTGGAAATCTTCTGCCCCTACACAAAAGGCATTTCATTTCTTATCATAGGGATTGTTTGAAAAAGAAATAAGAGCCTTGACTAAACTTGCTTTTATTACTGCAGTTCTACCCAAAAGGGATAAATTTAAATGGACACGGACCTGATATGAACTCCCAATCACAAGATAGCAAGGTAAAAAAGAGAACGAGAAAGAAAGATGGACACACACACACAAGTACTTTGATCAAAGGATCCCAGGAAGGGATGATTTATTCTTTCAGGCTTCCTTTCTTATGCTATTTTTATGTTTATATTAAAGAGTGCTTACAGGAAAGGAAAAATTCACGCATCAGCATTTAGCAGAGTCGCAGCTTGTACGTGTGTTACATTCTATCTGACCCTTAAGCTCCTGACTCCACACGACGCCGTTACATCCTAAATCATTATCAAGATATTACTGGCATTTCAAGAGTCCTTCACTTTTACATATCAATTATAAACAGAAGCAGAACAGGATAAACAATTCTAGAACAAGGTTGTTGATGAGCCACAGTTGTCCAAACTATCAATCTGAAAGGGTTAAAACTTTAGAACTGCAGTTGCTTAAGTAGAAAAATAGAGAAAAATTAGGTGAGCAGATGCGTCCTTTATCTTATCAGAAGGTTTAGGTATGCGCTTAGCTGTGCGGGGAACTTGGGGAGTTTTTAGGTTGGCGCAACCCAGTGAGAGTACTCCCTTGGTACCGAAATACATCATTTTGAAAGCTGTAACCTGGGCCTCTGTAACCTGTAAACTGTTCATATATGGTCATATTTTAATCATTTCCTGTACCTGTTTACAAGAGTGTATAAAAAGTAAGCTGATACCTGACTCTGGGCTCTCAGTCTTTTGGAAATTCATTCCACTGAGATCCCTGCGCAGTTAAATAAATTTGTTTTGCTTTCTAATCTGGTGGTCTCAGTTCTTGGTGAGCTACAACAAATCAACATTACATTAAATGATTAACAATTATGAATTCTCCAGTAAATTTCCAAGCATTAGATTTCCAGCCTAACAATGATGGTTATTTGCTATGTCAGGATATGAGAATGATATCCTGATGATGATGAGAATGATGAGAATGCCTCCATGTACCAATTTTGAAGGAACATCAAGAAAGACCTGACGCATTTATGTCCTACTTGTGGGCTTCGTATAATCATCTAGCTGCCCATTGTTAGAGACAAGATGCTGGATTTGACAGGACTTCAGGTTCATTAAACCCAGGTCTTTTCATATATATGAGTAGTTAATGAATAAGCGGTATGCTTTTCTTTTCTTTTCTTTTCTTGGTGGTGGGGGGAACCTGTGTGGCACAAAATTGGTCCTATACTGTCTTTGACTCCCTTTCACTTAATTTGTTTGAGCAACACATGATGTTTCACAAGTAAACTACAGTCTGCTACTATGGCAGATGCCCAGAGGGCAAAATGTTAAGACTACTTGGAGAAGATAATTATCAGAAGATAATTGCCTATTTAACACCTGGAGTATATTAAAAGGAGTTCTTCGGAAAGAAATAACTACAGAGGAGGTGGGTGGCATCATCACTGAGGAATGAAACCAACACCCTCTTTCAGTGTCTCCCAGAGCTGGTTGGAAACAGCTAAAGAGAAAGAGAAGGCAGGTGAATGGAGGGGATCCAGATATTTCTTATCGTTCTGCTGGTGACACTTCTGCTTCTGTACTATTTGAAACAACAATGGTCACGCCGACATTACCCTCCTGGGCCTCTTGCCCTTCCTGTCATTGGAGGCATCTGGAAATTTGTGTTTGGCTTTCGGAATAAGGAAGAAATACTGATAAAGGTACTTCTTTCTAAATAATTATGCAATGACTTACGAAGCTGAATCAGAAAGTTCGTAAAGATCATTGTGAACTACCTTCTTTCTATGGTTACTGTGGAAAAAATAGTTGTGGGTTGGAAAAAAAACTATTCAGATGAAAGTTTGATATGGAAAATGAGTAGTAGCATGTTTGGTTGTGGTAGTAGTGATATTATTAATGTTTGTCTACCTCAGAGTTTGGAAATACTGCTTACTTGAAATACAGCTCTTAGAATCTCCTGGACAGTATGGCCATTGCGTGTTGCTGCTGTAGTCCAAAAAGTAACTTTTCTCAGCTCTGCTTTTTGTCCCAAGGAGTACCTCAGTGGTAAAAACAGGATATGAGTGTACAATGAACAGAAGGCAGTGTGGTGTGAGGATACTTCTGTGTGTGCAATGAGACTTCCTCCTCCCTCCCTCTCTTTGTAACATGCAACCCTTTGTGCTTCCCCACAAATCTGCTGTGGAAGGTCCTCCAAAGGAAGGAAGGAGAGAGGATGGAAATAAAGGTAGACTGAGACTACCAAGTCCTTCGGCAGCAAGTCAAATCACAACATAATTTTGATCGCATGAACTCATTCAACAGCTTTGTAGTCCATAAGCAGAAGTTCATTTAAAAACCAATCAGCCCAGTAATTCAATAATGACGTAAATTCTATTGTTAGTCCTGACTAGAAGAATTTGAATTTATGTATGTGTTAACTCATTGTTCAACAATTGATTCAAAAAGTCCTAGCTGTGACTCGTAGTTGTTGTGTGCCTGTTACTGCAAAATTGCCTGGAGCCTAATGAAACTTCAGAGAATCTGAAGTGAAGTAAAAAGGCAGATTTTAATTGAGACAATCAAAAATTACAATTAAAGATTTTAATTGTAAAATTAGACTGACTGAAAAAATAAGTCAGTGCCGGACACATCTCCCATTTGAAATTTATATTCCCTTTGTCCTTTCTAAAATACACATTTGGATTCCATTGGTTGTAAAATATGTACGCAGACACATGCAAAACACTTCTATCTCCAGAACTGCATTGCTGCTGTTTTCCTTTTCAGAGAGTTAAAATCTTTATCTCCCAGCTCAGGCTAGGCAGTAAGATGTTTTTCACTCTGGTGTCTCTTTAACTCTCGGCCACATGCTTGTTACGAGGCAGTTTCTGTCTTTGCTGTTCCTTCGGTTATATTCTGCTTAAAGGCACATATTCATCTGCTCATCTACTAAATTGATCTTCTAAATAGATTAAATATTTTTCAACTATTTAAAACAATTCATTATTTTATATTCTGTGTTATCATGCCTTTAAGTCATTTCTGACTTATGGTGACCCCAAAGGGAACTTGTCATGGGCTGTTCTGGAGCTGAGAGAGTGTGATGCATTCAAGCTGACCCAGTTGGTGTCCATGGCCAAGTGGGAGTTGGACTCTTGTCTCTGGGGTCAATGTCCAGCTCTCAAACCACTAAAGCAAACTGGCTCTCCTCGTTGTGAGTACCCAACAGAATCTCTCCCAAACATATGTGGTCATGGAAGCTACACCTGTATTTCAAGTAAATAAATAAGTAATATCTGAAATACTGATTTATTTATTTAATACATTTCTGTATCAATGGGAATGGGAGTTGGAATCCTCCTGGGTGTGTTGGCTAGAATTCCAATCTGATAAAGGCCATTTCTGCACTACACTGTTATAGCGCTATTATTCCCCTTTCAACATCCTGTGGAAACCTGAGGTGTGTAGTTTCCTGAGGCCAAAGAGCTCTCTGCCTGAGAATTCTAAAGGCCCCTCCCTAAACTGCAAACCCAAGATTCCATGGCATGTTGAAAGTGGAATAAATTGCACTGTTAACAGTCTAGTGAGGAAATGGCCAGAGACATTCAATGTAAAGTTAAGAGTTACAGTCAACCCTCCACATCTGCAGGGTTGACTTTCATGGATTTGATTATTTGCAAGTTTCTTTGATCCCTGCCCCGCACCTCAAGTGCTCCTCTTTCAGAGGAACCTTCCCTCTGGGCAGCTCCAGTCAGGTGGCACAGCCCTTTAAAAACCTGCCTCTAGTCCTCTTCCTCCTCCACCAGCCACTGCCTGGCCAGCTAAGGATGGCTTGTAGCCTGATTTCTCAGCACCACAACCTCTCTCCTGATGCCCCACCACCACACACAAAGAAGGAGATAGGTGAGAGAGAAGAAAAATAGGGCCACTAGGTCAACCCACCTCCCCTTCTTTCTCTGACCTGCTTTGGACACTGGGTACCTGTTCTCCCCACCATGCTTCAAGCCCCTTCCCATGGACATACACACACCTTTTGATATTTGCAGGTTTTCAACTTTTGCGAGAGTCCTGAACCCCTGACCCTAGCGGATGTGGAGGGCCAACTGTACTTATTTAATGCATCTAAATAATGACCGACCCTAACTAACTAATTCTAACTCACGTCTTCCAGTCACAGTCCCAGCCTTTGTAAAACCCATTCAAACATTCAGCCAGTCACTTCCAACATTCCATATTCTCACCCCTTTTGAACAGATTTTTACCTTATATCATATACCGTCCATTGCATACAATCACCATACTTTCACAAATACATGCAACATTGTAAAGTTGAAGGCTTTCACAGCTGGAATCCATAGGTTGTTGTGGGTTTTCTGGGCATTGAGGCCATGTTCTATTAGTATTCTCTCCTGACGTTTTGCCTGCATCTGTGGCTGGCGTCTTCAGAGGATTTGGTGGCATGGAAGTGAAGCAGAGTATATATACTTGTGTAGTCCCCAGGTGGGAAGGAGCAATTTGCATGTGTTACAGTTGTCCTGTGTGATGGCCTATTGTTAAATTGTTGGTAGTCAGGGGATATGCATAACAGTACATTAACTACATTAGCCATCCATTGTATTGTTTCTTGTAGAGGGACCTCCAGAGTCTGGGGGGTGTTCATTGGCATATTTTTGAGTCTTGATTTTACTGTTCTTCAGTACTGGTAGCCAAATCTTGTTTACTTTCCAAGTTTCTTCTTTCCTGTTGAAATTGTCTATGTGTTTATGGATTTCAATGGCCTCTCTGTGTAGTCTGACATAGTAGTTGTCAGAATGGTCCAGAATTTCTGTGCTTTCAAAAAGCATTCTGTGTCCAGGTTGGTTTATAACATGTTCTGCTACTGCTGATTTTTCCGGGTGGATCAGTCTGCAGTGTCTTTCGTGTTCTTTGATTCGTGTTTGGATGCTGCGTTTTGTAGTCCCTACATAGACCTGCCCACAGCTGCATGGTATGTGGTAAACTCCAGCAGAAGGTATGTGGTAAACTCCAGCAGAAACTCCAGAAGAAGAGGATCCCTCTTGTCCTTTGCTGAATGTAGCATTTGTTGAATTTTCTTGGTCAGTCTGTAGATCGTTTGGAGGTTATGTTTCTACTTCAGTTTCCCTATACGGTCAGTGACCCCTTTGATATATGGTAAAAACATATTCCCTTTGGTTGGCTGCTTGTCTTCACTGTGTGGTTTTTTCCAGGTTTTGAGGCTCTTCTGATGTCTGAACTGGAGTAACCATTGGCCTGAAGAGCCCAGTTTAGATGGTTCAGTTCGTCTTTCAGGAGGTGGGGTTCACAGTTTCTTTTTGCACGGTCTACCAGAGTTTTTATTGTGCTCCTTTTTTGTCTTGGGTGATGATTGATGTTTTTGTGTAGATATCTGTCACTGTGTGTAGGTGTGTAGGAGCCATGGAGAAGAAGAACTGACTGGACCATCTGAACAACATTCACCCGAATATCCAATTTACCGTGGAAAAAAGAAAATGAAGGAAGACTACCATTTCTGGATGTCCTGATCATCCGCAAACCTAACAAACAATTGGGCCACACAGTTTATAGAAAACCTACACACATTGACAGATATCAGCACAACATGCTAGACAACATATCCCATCATCCCTGGCCATTGGTAGGGCAGGATGTAGGCAATGGTCATGGAGTCCAAAAAAACTTGGAGAACCCCATTGCCTTCCAAGCAGTTTTAAGGCATGACTCAAAACACGCAGGGCTCCTTGCTATCAGGGTCCTTCTCAGTCACACCAGTCCCACAATACTTCCCAGGTAGTACACCGGATGAGGAAGGAAAAGAACAAGTTTCTCTGCATGCAGCAGGGCCCATCTGGGAAGGGGACCTCCAGCCCAGCATACGGGAGGTTCCTATCCAGGGTGTTCAGTTTCCTTCTAGTATCCTCTCCCTGCCACTCTGAGAGAAGGCATTTCCCCACCTTTCTCCCATGTTGCATTGAGGTTTACAGTTGTCAGTGGAGACTTTTTAAGTTCTAATTGCAGTTTGTGGTACATTTTGGCAGCCCAGCGGAGGTAATACTACGAGACTGCAACTGTTCCCTCCAAAAAAATTAATGTTGCAAACAATTGATGGTACAGCATGGCCTAGATATGGCTGATTATAAAATTTGATCTATGCAATGTAGTTTAGGGATTTGGGTGTTGGTGTGGGATACCGATCTTGTAACCTACCTCAGTTTAGGCTAACACCCAATAGTGGGTGCTGCCCTGCTTCTTAGGGATTAATACTCTAAATGGAGATAACATTGGAAGTTTCGGTGACACTGAAGTTGTTTTTGACAATAATTGGCTCATGGGGTGCCGGTCACAGAGGATCTGGACTTGCTTACTACTCTGTTCCTAGGCATAGGCAAAGCAGGTGTGAGGGATCTGTTTGCCCTGCACATTCCCTTCTTGGGGAAAATGTGGGTGGTTGAAGAACATCTTTGCTGCTATTTTCACTTGCTGCCAGTAGGAAAGGAGTAGGGGATGGGTAGTAAGAGTCAGGGAGTGAAGTTTGAAGGAGGTGGCTTGTAAAGAGAGGAAAAGAGTCCAAGAGGACCCTCCATAGAGCAGAAGGGGAATCTCTGAGGCCTGGATGAAGCAGCAGATGTCCACGGGGCATGGAATCTGTTCGCTGGGGCATGGCATCCATTCTAGGGTTTGACCTGAGAATTAGAAGAGTGATCCTGGATGCTAAAAATATTTTGAAGATACGTTACACTCTTGGATAGCTCCTGCAAAGTTTGAAATTGGAATTTTTAAATTTGTATTCAAATATAAAATATGTCAAGTCAAAATTTCATAATCCAGTCATTCTTAGGTCCTATCACATTTACCACCTCCTGGTGGGTCTTGGTGTATAATACACTATAAGTGGCACATCTATTTTCCAAGTTACAAATTTTTACCTTACTAATACCTACATTTACAGATTGAAGATATTTTTATGTTGGTATTTGTGCTATACACACAGGCCCACACAGTTAGAAAATATGAGAATCAAAATAATGTTCACTTTGTAACCCCTTGTAAGGTCCCACTTTGGGGGTCCCTGATATTAGTATGGCTTGGATGAGCACCATACTGAATTGGCATCATAAGTAATTGGCAACACATTTTATTGGCTCTGATATCAAATTCAAGCCTGAGAGATGACAGAGAGGTCAAACCAAGTGAGGGAAAGAATTTGACTACAAATGTGAGAAGGATAGATCAACTCAAAACTTCCTCCAGGTAAGACTGAGTCATTTGTCAGGCAAATACACACCATTCCTGTGGATAATAGGCTTAAATAGAAGCTGGAATTTTCTAGGGAATCCAACTGTGAGGAGCCCAGCAGGACACTGATTGTCAGATATCCATTCCTTGTACACCTGGATTCCTTCCTCTTTCCTCACAGCACCCACAATAGTCAACTATTACAACACCCATCATGTCTTTGTCAATCAAGCACTAAGCCCATCAGCAGGTGAAACACCCATTGTCCACAACAGGTTCCCTTTGTCTTGCATCTGGAAACTTCACTGCCACAGGCTATTTTCAGGGTACAAATACCCTTGATTTCAGGATGCCCAATGCAGTTTCTCGAAGGTCTGCCCGTCACTCTGTCCATCTAGCTCCTGAATGAGAACTGTCCTTAGGTCATACCTAAGCCACAACATATTTCTGTTCTTCACTGCTCTTCTGGACAAGTAATTATAAATCTTCCCAAACCCCTCAACCTCTCTATAATTTTTCCTCCCTGTCTCTTTCAGTTAGCTCTGGTGTGAATGCTTCCCTGTATGTATCTTGTATGCATGCATGAGTGAATTCCCCCCAGTAAAACACATTTTAGCTTACTTTTGAATCTTTGGCTGGTTCTCTTCCTGTGTGTGCCCGTAAACACTGGTAGGAAAGATCTCACTAAGTTCCCCCCCTCTCGCAGCCTCCTGATTTTGAGCTAATTAATTCCCCACTTTTTCAAGGAGGTATTTGGCATTGCAGGGTGGCTCTTGTGGCACCTATGCTTTGGGGTAACACCCCTTATATCATGTTTATCTTCATTCTTTAAGATTCGCTATCACCAACTCTCCCCATGTATTAGTCACACATGGTAAAATGTGCCTCTTTCTGACCCACATCAATGGTCAAAATTCTTATACGTCTTTGATCATTTGTCTGCTGATACATACCATCTGTAATGTACCTTTTATAAATTCTCTCTAATGTCTTGTGATATTGTGTATTTCATTCTTTTGTTCCATGTTTTCCTCACTGGGTCATTGGAACTAAATGTCCTATTTTATCATCTTTTTTTTACAGTTTCTTCTTCAGATTCCCTCTTTAACAATGCTCCATAAATTGATAAGGCTTTCATACTTACTGTAGCGACTATTATTTCTAATTCTGTTCCTTTTTTTATATGCCATTCAATTTTATTTCAGTTTTTAGTTTCTGTATGAGTGGTGTATACAACAGCCAATGACAATTCACTCCATCTTTTTAAAGGTCTTCTCATGTTTTGATTCTCTGATCTTCTTGAAGTACCAAAGTATCTTTGTGCAAAATCCATTTATTTTTTTCTCTTTTGTAGAAAGCTTCATGTGGTGAGATCCACATAGGTGTTTTAGCACAGCATTTGGATTTATATTTCTTCCAGATCTTCAATAATGGTTCTCTTACATAATGATTGTTGAAATCTCCACTGACTGTGTCTTTACAATACCATAGCTATACATGCCATCCAAATCTGAGAACTAAAGCTGATTTTACAAGCACCAGTGACCACATGGAGCAAGATCCTCCACAACCTCAGGAAGAACTTCCTGACAGTCAGGGCTGTCCGGCAGTGGAATATGCTGCCTCGGAGTGCGGTGGAGTCTCCTTCTTTGGAGGTTTTTAAGCAGAGGCTGGATGGCCATCTGTTGGGAGTGCTTTGAGGGTGTTCCTGCATGGCAGGGGGTTGGAGTGGATGGCCCGTGTGGTCTCTTCCAACTCTACATTTCTATGATTCTATGATTCCATGATCCTTCCTTTCCTGTGCTACCCACCATCCCCCAACATTTCAATGTAAGAAAGGAAGTTCTCAGCAGGAATTGAGTGGAAAACAGGGGCAGAGAGGGGAGGGTCTCATGGCCAGAAATGTCAGGGGTGAGGATCTGATGATGGGTAGTGTTCACTTAGTAAGCTTTCACTTACTAATGTGAAATAGTTTGCTTCATCTAATTGTAACTTTTCTTCTCTTTGCTTTGATCCAAACGGCAGATGGCCAAACAATATGGAAACATTTTCACTGTATGGGTGGGACATATACCAATGACAGTACTGTATGGATTCCAAGCTGTGAAGGAAGGACTGATCGATCACTCAGAGGAATTATCGGAGAGGCCAATGACCCCATTCTTTACAGCTGTAGGAAGACAAAAGGGTAAGTTGTTAAGAAGTTGTACTAGGGCTTCCTTCAGAGAAAATATCTGAGGACAAGTGATCCTTCTGGGAAAGATTTAATCAGTTGGAAATTATACTAAGAAAGTGAATTCTGGAAATAGCAACTGTGTTGTGTTTGCCAAAAGCCAGCATGGTGAAGTGTTGTTACCCTGACTTCTGAGGGTCCCCTGAGGGACACCTTGATCTGCTTCAAAATGTAAAGGTTGGGGAAATTAGCGGAGCACTGGCAATAGCAAAATGAGGGGCAAGGTAATCCAGCAGAATCTTTTACCCTAATGTTTACAGGGTTAGGCCAAGCAAAAAGCCAGATGAACGTACTAATAAATGTTTTTTATTGATAAAAATACTCTCATGCACCAGTGCACTCACACACACACACACACACACAAGAAGAGAAAGAGGTGAAAACTGATAGAGGATATAATGGAGCAGATGTAAAGGTAGTGATACAGCACCTATCCTGACGTCTTCAGTCTGGGAGCGATGAGAAGGATGGAGCTCAGCAAAGAGAGGCGGCTGAGGAGGTCACTCAATTAACAGAGTGCCGGTCTGCTAGTGTGGTGGGGAGTTCTCCAAAGAGACCCTCCAAAACTGGAGGTTTCCTACTTATAGGGAAGAACGTACCTTGAGGACAGGCTCTCTCCCGGGAAGAACAATGGCCAAAATAGAAGCAAAAATGCCGCACAATAGTAGCTTCATAGCTTGCATGATTGGATCATGTAAATGGACCTTGCCTTGCAGGATTTTCCAAAGTCAGAGTTGCTCAACCTGGGGAAAACCCGGTAATCCCTTCAAGTTGGCTATTCTTGGCTGAGGACCCTTTGTTCTTGTGGACGTGTATCGCCTGAGGTCTCCTTGAGAAACACGGCTGGGGATTTTCCTGGCCTTGACCTAGTTTTGGTCGTTTGACCTATCCGTCTGTGTGCCCACCTGGGGAATCTCTCTGGCATGGCAGGCATATTTGATATCAATTTTATATCTCCCTGGGACAGGATATGCCAGTGGGATAACAGTGTGGTTTGGGCACTGGACTGAGACACCAGAGACCAGGATTCAAATCCATGCTCAGTCATAGAAACTCTATGATAGGGGTGCCTTAGGGTTGCCATAAGTCTGAAATGACTTGAAGGCACACAGCAACAAAAACAAGTCTATCTTTGAGAGGCAGTTCACACAGTTTTCTGGACAGGCAGCCCCTACTTTTCCTTTATGTAGGTTTTCCACATTAGGGTGAAGAGCACTTCCCATGGTTGACATTTCTACTGACTGTGATTCATGCAGCTAACACTAATGTTCCACTGGCATTCGGCCAGATGAAAAATACATGACTGAGGGAGGTCGCATATGAATGTATGCACGTCATTCAGTAACAGTCCCAGAAACTGAGTAGAAGACCCTTTCAAGGGCAATTTATTTTTGGAATCATAAAAGCAATTTTTTTAAAAAATAAAAATATTAGCCATTCAACAATACCATAAATGAAAGCAGCAACAGCTAAAAGGATAGGCCAATTATTTTTTAGTCCATTAAAAGCAGATTGACAACCAGCATGGTATAGTGGTTTGCACATTGGACAATAACCCTGGAGACTAGGGCCTGATTCCCTGCTCAGCCATGGAAACCCATTGGGTAAATCTGGGCATGTCACCCACTCTCAGTCCCCAGCAAACCCTGTGATAGGTTTGCCTCAGGATTGCCGTAAGTGAGATACAACTTGAAGGCACGCAAGTGGGATGGGTGGGATGACAGGCAGGGTAAATGTAGTAATATATTTATTGGGAAAATAAATTTGTTGGTTGTGGGTTGAGCACTGATAATTTTGTATTAATCACTGGAATAATACTTTTGTACGTATATCAGTGTTAAATTGTAATTAGTTAATTACTCAGTAAAAAAAAAAAGCATCAGCAAAGGGAGATCGGAAAGGATTCTTTGAAAACAACCAGAAAGAAGAATCAAATATATATCCACAGGAACTAGGCCACTACTGAAAAGGCCCTGTCTCTAGTTCTTGCCAACTGGATGGCATAACACAACACCAGTTTTCTCCATAGCAACAATTAACTGTATAACTGTTTGAGGCTATTTCCACACCTTACCCATCTCCATCGTTGTCCTGTTGTAATCCTGGTGGTACCACTATGAGGATGAAAGTGTGACACAAACACCCTCCTCCACACCTGTCTGTCTGTCTGTCTGTCTGTGGAAGGGTAGCATGAATGACATGTGCCTTCCTTCCACAGTGCAGCCAGCCACTTCTCCTGCTGCACTGGGGAAGGAAGCGCCTAAATCGTGCTTCCTCCCTTTCCACACAGCTGCTGGTGATGGGACCATCATGCAATTGTGGACCATTACCGGATTTTTTTCTGGTAATGGGATATCCCGCAATCGTGATGGGTGGGGACACATCGGCAGCAGGACTGCAATGACATTGTGCAAAAGTACAAGTCGCAGACTGCCAGGAACACAGACCCATCGCAGTACAGTGATGTTGTGCGGAAATGGCCTGACTATGTAAATTGCAGGAATTTGGGGGTTCCTGTCTACTGTGACTCTTCAATTTCGGATGACCACGACTTTTTACTGAGTGAACTGGTGTGAACCAACACTGAATGTTTCAAAAAGAAGGGAACGAGCACATCTTCAGTTTCTGAAGCATACAGTGGTAGTTCCAGTGATTTGCTATTGTACTAAACAGAGGATGATTCTGACTTAAATCAGCAAAATTATGTTGTAGGGTTCAAAATCATGTACAGTGTCTGGAGGCTTTAGCCTGGCTTATAGTAAATCTTGCCTTTTCTAGGGTAGCAACCTAACCATATTTGTGAGTGATAATTGCATATTGATTCCCGATGCTTCAGGTATTGCATTATCAAATGGACACACCTGGAAACAGCAGAGACGGTTTGGACTAGTTACTCTGCGGAAACTGGGACTGGGGAAAAAAGGCATGGAGGGCCAAATAGAAGATGAAGCTCAGCAGCTTATAGAGGTTTTTGCACGTGAAAAAGGTATGCAATATTAGGAGACAACGTTGGCATGTGTCTGCAGAAAACTTTGTGTAATCTGTACTGCTCTTCAGGTGGAGAAAATTGACATATTTTAGTTGATTTCTAATACAATATGATTCCTAATATGGTTCCTTTCTCCAAAAGTATTAAGAGTATTAAGTATCAGAGTATTAAGAGGAGGGGCTGAACTGACATTAATAAAACTTCATTTGCAGGGCAGCCATTTGATCCTTCCCTGCCCATCACCAATTCAGTCTCCAATGTGATATGTGCCGTGACTTTTGGACACCGTTTTTCCCTCGAAGATGAAAACTTCAAGAAACTGATTGATGCCATTGAGTTTGCCTTAAAATTTACAGGAAGCCTCTTTCAGATGGTAAGTGTATGTTTAATTTCATTCAGTTACATAGATTTCCCAAAGGTTCAAAGTCCTTAATAGCATTTGGAAAACCTTTATAATAGTGCTCTGAGTGTTGCATTTGGTCAAGGAAGACCAGAATAAATCCTGCAGAGTTAAATCCTCACATGCTATGTAAGGCCCCACTTTGAGGGTCCCTGATATTAAGTATGGTTTGGATGGGCACCATACCTAATTGGCATCGTATATAATTGGCAACACATTTTATTGGCTCTGATATCAAATTCAAGCCTGAGAGATGACAGAAAGGTCAAACTGAGCGAGGGAAAGAATTTGACTATAAATGTGAGAAGCATAGATCAACTCAAAACTTCCTCCAGGTAAGACTGAGTCATTTGTTAGGCAAATACACACCATTCCTGTGGATAATAGGCTTAAATAGAAGCTGGAATTTTCTAGGGAATCCAACTGTGAGGAGCCCAGCAGGACACTGATTGACAGATATCCATCCCTTGTACACCTGAATTCCTTCTTCTTCCCTCACAGCACCCACAATAGGCAGCTATTACAACACCCATCATGTCTTTGTCAATCAAAGCATGAAGCCCATCAACAGGCGAAAGATCCATTGTCCACAACAGGTTCCCTTTGTCTTGCATCTGGAACCTTCACAGCCACAAGGTACAAATACTCCCAATTTCAGGATGCCCACTGCAAAAGGGTTTTTCTGAAGAAGTGTGATGGGCTCCGGAAATCTCAAGACTGGTATTGGGGTGCTGCATGTGACTTGCACTTTGCCCTCCTCCCCCCACCCAAAACGTTTAAAGAGGCTCAGAGACTATCCGGAACACAGTCCTCCCTCCACATTTGCATGTTTGACAGTCACCAATTTGATTATTGGCAAGCATGCGTGCCTCCTCCCTCATTCTCCTCCTCCCATTCCCATGCATTTTGCCCTGGCACAGAGAACTCATGTTGACACAAAATGGAAGGGAAAGGGGGGTGGGAGGAAGGCTCACGCGAGCCTTCCTTTTCCCCCTCCAGAGCTCCCACCTTTCTGTTTCCATGCAAAATGGAAGGGGATGGGGAAAGGCTTGCGTGAGTTCTCAGCACTGGGGCAAAATGCATAGGAATGGGAGGAGGAGCTCTGGAGGGGGAAAGGAAGGCTCACACCATGCATTCCCTTCTGTTTTGCAAGGGAATGGGAATCGGGGGAGCCCCAGAAGGGGAGGGGAGGGGGAGCAGGGGAGAGTTATTTGCAGTTTTTCTGTACCCTGAATTCTTGCAAAAGTGGGGGGACCACTCTGTATCATGACCACAAGGGAAAAAGAAAAAAGAATCATGATTAAAATTCCCAAGGAAACATGCAAATGAAATAGTTCATAGCATCATCAGGTTAAGCCATCCCCCAAATGGGGACATTTTAAAACAGCGGAAAAAGTGGGACAACAGAGAATTAACCAGGATTTTCCATACCAAACAGACATGGTTAAGAATATGCTGTTGCTTCCCTAGCAACAACAGGAAAATTATGGAGACAAGGAGCAAGACTCATCTCCTCCATTCCTTCTTTACAGCCAAGACGTTCAGTTATCCCGAAGCAACGAGCGTGTGTCAAAGCTGCTTTAGCTGACAGACTGTGTTTCCTTGCCTCTTCTGAACTAACTGTAGGCTTTTGCTTTTCCCTTTTCTGTAGCTGTACGAAATATTCCCATGGCTCATGAAGCATCTTCCAGGCCCTCACAAGAAGGCACTATGCGCTTCACAGATGGTGCTTTCATTAGCAAAAGAAGAAATACAGAAACATAAGGAGCAAAACTCCTTTCATGAGCCACAGGATTTCATTGATTACTACATGCTCCAAATAGAGAAAGTAAGTATCTGCTTCGTACTCAAGTGCTTCTGTTCCAAGGAATAATCACATTTCCCAACTATGATTGAATAGTAATACCTGTCAGGTCACTATTTTCTTCCAGGCATCAGATAGTGACCTAAATCCTACTCTACTCCTGACTAGAGTAGACCTATTGAATCAATTGGAGTAATCAACAATTCAACAGCTGATCCACAATTCAACAGCTGATTAAATGGACTAACTTACAGGATCCCAGCCAACATCAGCATTAATCTTGCTCCCCTGAATTTCATCCCTATTAACTCAGCCACACAGCTTGGAGTTCAGGTAGGGGGAGTGGAGGGGTAGGGACGTGTCCGTGTTACATGGGGATGTGGCCACATCGCACAGGGTGCCCACACCAAAATTGCTGCCAGGGGTGGACTGCCATCATCGACCCCCCTGGCCATATGCCTCTGTATTAACTTCAGTGGCAGAAGCAGATTATTATACTCAATGCATTTTCTAATGAAGGTATATGTGGTTTCACCTTAGATTATCCTGACAGCAATTGTGTGATACAGATGAAGTGGTTTAATTGAAACAGTTTAACAAGGGAAAAATTCACCATATTAACCAGCAGATTTTTTCTGATGCCTGTAAGCTCTTATATTTAATTTGATGTGTGTGATATAGTTCCTTTTTTAAAAACATTTTTAATTAATAAAAAAATACAAGCATAGAAAAAAACAGAAGACAAAACATAAACCAACAAGACCCAACAATCAACACAAACCATACTTTAAAGGGAAGAAAAATTAATATAGGCCATTTCCGCACGGGGCGAGGGAATTGCCCCGTGCCACTACTTACTGGACTTCTTGGCTCCCCGGTCCAGTCCGCGCGGCTCTGGAGCAGTGCGTGCTCGTTGCTCTGCACTGCTCCGGGGATGAGAAGGGCGGCTTCCGGTTGGTCGAGGGTCTCGACCAACCACTGAAGCTCGCCAGCCTAAAGCCTGCCCCCAGCAGATCGCAGGCTTGCACTGGTGCGAGCCTGCAAATCTGCACCAGAGAGCGGGCACGGACTGGCGCGCCCTGTGCTTTTGAAAGACCTGTTTTAAGCGGTCTTTCAAAAGCACGCTGGACGACCACTTGGGGTCATTCCGGAGCGGGCTGAGGTGCGGATTTACATTAAGTAGGTCCGACCCAGTGCGCTCCCAGGTGCAGACGTCCTCCCTGGAGGACGCTCTGCACCGTTTTAAAAACCCCACATGGAAATGGCCATAAAGAGTACATAAAAAGGAATATATAACAAAACTACAAAAAGAAAAATTAGAAATTGGTTCTCGCCCTAGTAACCAATCAGACAAACATCTAACCATCTATTATCAGCTTATATATCATAATAACTACATGTTGCTATTCTTATAACATCATAAATATCTAGCTACGTATATATTTAATTAATAGCAAGCACTAGTATACTAATATATAGTCCTAAATTATATAGTAATAGCAATAGCCAACAAGATCTATTAGTGATACTATTGTTAGTAATCCATGTAATCTAAAATTGGATCCGTTAAACTATATAACAATTAGACTTACAAAGCAACAATCAATTTAACTCATTTATCAGTTTATACTTCCCATGTGAGTTTAAGAAAAGAAAAAGAAAAAAAAGACTCCAAGTTGAAGTTATAAGGCTTACCACCTTAAAATCAGCTTCCTTCTTTTTTATGCCTATTAATTCAACAAAATTATGATAATTATTACATCTGTGGATAGACTATTATATCTCTTCTTTTTTAGACAATTTCAGGATCATAAGCTGCTTTATCAGATCATATCCAATATCTTCATCCTCATCTCTACCACTTTATTCTTTAAAGTAAATCACATCCTTAACTCATTATCCATGCAGCTATTCCAAATCAAGAAAAAAATGGGAGGACTTTGAATCTCCAATTCTTTCAATACATAGGCATACATACATTCCTCTTGAAGAATTCTTTTGTGGACTTCTTGTGGTTTCTCCTGCATCTCCTTACATTCATCAGAGTATAGGTCAAATTTAGATCTGCCAAGATCCACAGACATTTCTTCAGTATTTTCTTCTCCACCTAGGTCCTCTGTGATAGAATTGAGTCCAACAAATCTGTTAGCTGTCTTTCTGTTTGTCCAAATTGCTTCACCCCTTTATGTGTATAATCTCTAAATTCGGCCAAAAACTCCATAAAGTAAGTTGGCACCTTCTTTTGGTCACAGTCAATTTGTAAATCCATCTTGTTAAGCAAGTCAGAGTGAAAGTCCAGTCAAAACAATTGTTGAAAATATTTATCTTTCAGGCCAGGATAACCATAAATTAAAAAAAAATTCTCATGAATGGTTACAGTTATTCCCTGTAGATGATGTATTACAATGATTCATGTGGTAAATGTCCCAATTAGTTCCAATTACTTCCAGCTTAATATCCTCAATCCAAAATTCTAATCACGCCAATCACAAAATTACTTATTTTTTAAATCCGCAGTTATCAAGAAGACAACATCTTCAAAAATCCCCTTCCACAAATTTGTCTTTTGATTTGTCAGAAACATATATTTACTTTGGCAGCCTTAGAAAAAGAGTACTGTCTCTTTAAAATTTCCTTCTCATGTGAGAGCAATTTAGCTTCAGGGAAAGATTTACAGCTGCAGCAAGCAACGGCCCCTTGCATAATCCAAAGAATTCTATTGAAAACACTAACCGTCAGATATTAAAAGTAAATATAAATCCTTGCTGCTCTCCAGAAAAATGACAGGACTTCACTTGCATGGATGCCTTAAATCTCTCTCTCAAAGACCCAAGCCTTCAGGAATCCTGATTTTATCCCAGATAAGACCAGAGACACAGCAAAGTGGGTGGTGTGGAAATACCTCCTGGCTCAGGGCCTTAGTGCTGCAAAGAAATTCTTAGCGATGGGTCCCACTGGTGAAGCAGCACACAAATTCACACATGGGTGACCGAGTCCTTCCTTTG
Source organism: Cyclura pinguis (assembly GCA_030412105.1). Lineage (NCBI taxonomy): Eukaryota > Metazoa > Chordata > Lepidosauria > Squamata > Iguanidae > Cyclura > Cyclura pinguis. The sequence continues at coordinate 8,897,537 of CM059601.1, forward strand.
AGAAAGTCTGGAGGGGGGTGATTTTGGCAGCAAAAACTTTCTGGGATATCTTCCAGTTGTTGTGCCCAGCCTGGCATGCTCCCAATTGTATCTTCCTAATTTAAAAAGGCTGGGAGTTAGTTGGGTGTGCCTTCAAGGAGTGGCATCAACTGGCTGCTGGCTGCACATTTCCCACCCAATGGAAACAATATGGAGAGGCACTTGGTGAGAGAGGCTTAGAGACCTGAGATGCTGGCTACAATTTTTGCACGGAAGGCCAGTGAAAATTGTAGACTCCCAGAATTGCTGTTGTAGTTATTTGCTATCAAGTGGAGTTGGACTTAATGACAACCCTATGAATGAGACCTGCAAGACCCTAGGCCATTAACTGGCCTTCTTAAGTCTTTCAAGTAAATATACAGAGACAAAACCAAGAAGAGTAAAAAACACATACACGCACACACCTGGCTCAGATATCTAGGATCTTCCTAAAAAGAAAGTACCCATACTTTCCTTTTAGGAAAATCCTAGATATTTGAGCCAGAATGCCCAAAACATTATTTTCTTTCCCAGAAATTCTAAATGTAATGGAAGGCTAAATAAAGAAGCTAAGACAGCTGTATTATGTTCTATGCTAGTTCTTTATTCCATTCAGATACAAATTCTTGGCTGGCAAATTTACTTCACTTCAACAAACACTGATTATTATAAACATTTATAAAGAATTATTGTGGATTTAGATGTGGAACCTGTTAATTCTTCTAACAGATTGGAGATGCCACACTGCTCAAAGATGATGGCCCATGCAAGGTTATCCAAAGATGTTGCAACTGTAAATATTGCAGCTATTCGACAGTGAAAGTAAATGATACTTAAGTAGCCATATTGAAAATGGTGGAAATTCTCCATATGAAAAGATTATATACAGCAAGCCTCCCTAAATACTTAGCAGTAGGTACAGCCATGCTTTTCTCTCTTATACGTGCAGGTCCTAGCACTGTTTGAAGAGAAAAGCCAGATAGTTTGGTTACCCTCTAAATTTACTCACAAGTAGATTATTGCAAGAAGCAGCAGCAGCTTCCCATGCCTTTGTGTGAGCCGGAGGATACGGCTTATGAGTGAAACGAAGATCCAGAAAATTAAATTCATTTTCAGGGATAGGCAACTGCACCTCTGGGAATGTTTGCCCCCTATGTGCTACACTACACAGTTATAGCACTTTGATCCCACTTTAACTACTCTGACTCCATCCTATGGGATCCTGGAAATCTGTAGTTTTGCGAGGAACTTAGAATCCTCTGTCAGAGAACTCTAGTGCCTGTGTATCCTGGGATTTTGTAGGATGTACCCATGGCACCTAAAGTGGTATCAAAGTTCCATAATTGTATAGTCTGAAATCTGACCAGTTAGCCAAGAAACAATATAACTTTAGTATCAGATTTAGCTTAGGTTGTAGTAGAACAAGAAACTGTCGCCATACATTAGTTTTATGGAATCTTGTATGGAAAACTTGGGTTTACTGACGAGCAATGCATCATCAGACTACAGGGCAAGAACAATGCATCATTACTGTAATAATGGGCTCTCCCATTATCTGAGCAACATAGCTGATAGGTATACTCTCCGCTCCAGGTAAACGTAGGGTTGATGATGTGTTGGGTTTAAATTACATTTATTGGGATCAGCATCATGAAGTAGCAACAGAGATCATGAGAGATAATGATAGTGAGGAAGACCAGTTGAGGAGAAATGTGCAAATCTTCAAGGAACTTCCAAACAAGATGTAATAAAAACCTCAAGGGGCCACAAGGCCAGAGAAAGGCAAAGAGACAGATAAAGGGCCTGGGACTTTGCAACGAGGGCAGCCTCCCTCACTGGGGCAGGGAGGAGTTTGGTTGCAGGGTGCATGAAGATGTCCAGACTCCCAGTTTCTCATGACCATCCAAGACCTAGAACTCCATCTCTATTGTGAGAAGAATAAGTTGACATGTGCCAGCAAGTCACATGCACACACACAGAGAAGTAAAGAAAGCATTGAAGTGTAGCTTTGTAATCAATCATAAATCATATTTACCTTTCCCATTTTTAGGATAAGAGAATAAATGATCCTACCTCTACATATGATGAAGAGAACCTGGCTCAATCTATCCATGACTTCTTTATCGCTGGAACAGAAACAATTGCCACTTCTCTGAAATGGGCGATCCTCTTTTTGACAAATCATCCCAATATCCAAGGTAGAAAAGATCTCTGTGCAACAGAAATAAGGGACACTCCTAATCCCCGTTGTAATTTGTTTTACAAAAAAAAAAAAAAAACACCAAGCGAGGATTTGAACCCTGTCTCCAGAGCCATAGTCCAATGCTTGAACCACTTATATCACACTGGCTCACCCATGGTAAAATACTCATCTCAAATAGGATAGGGCCACTATGACAACATCAAACTTTTGTGATGTTCCTTTTCTTGAATGAGAGAGCTCTCAGACACAGTCTATCGTTTGATTAGATGTTCTGTTGTGCAGGAAATCTTACTAGACCAACTATAAGGTGAGGAACAGTAAAAATCTGGAATAGGGGCAAAATTCCCTTTGTTTTCATCTTCATTTGATTTTTCCGAATTCTTTCACTTCTAAACCAATACCCAAACTGAAACTTGGTTATTCCTCAAAATTGCCATGCCTTTGAAATTTACCGTGGAGTTGTCTTGCCCAAAATATGCATATAGAAAGGTGTCTATTAGGGGAATGTGTACATAAACATGTGTAGCTTCATAAAATTACATTTTACGGTGTTACACTGCTTGCTGGGGTCCCTTAGGGGGATTCCCAATGCCTGTCAAATAGTCACTTGTGGGGAAAATTAGCTAAGAGCAGTGCTTTAGCAATGCAAGGAGGGCAGGGTAATTAAGGATCTTTAACCCAATGTTTATGGGATCAGGCTCAGTCAGAAATCACACAAAAAGGTCCAATGAATGAATTTATTGAGTAGTAATAGTTCGCACTCTCTCTCTCTCACACACACACACACACACACACACACACACACATCCAAGGGCTAATAGAAATAAAGAGTGGAAATAAAATAGAGAGATTGTTGAGGGATTTGTAGTTTGGGAAATACTGCACCTCCTCCTGAAGTTCTTTGGTCCAGGAAGTAACAATAGAACACCAGCTCAGCGAAGAGACGCTGAAGAGGGAGGGGGACCAGGAGGCATCGTGATCCTTCTTCTTGCCTCGGTCTCTCCTGCCCCTTCTGCCTAACTAGCCCAAAAACAGGGACTATTTGTAGGAAAAATTTACTTTGAAGGCAAATCCTTTCCCAGGGAGAACAAACAGGGATAGAATAAGAAAGAACAACTCCACACCTGGCATTTCTCGGAAAATAACAAAGTGTCATCTAAATAACAGGATCTTCCTCCGCTTTGAGGCTGTGGTGTGAGTTTCTGGAGATGGAGTTGATAAGGTTTATTTCTTCCAGTGCCCAATTTTCCGGGAACACTTTTACTCCCTTCAAGTGGACTCCTTAATGGTTAAAGGCCTTTTGTCCACCATGATTTATCACAACATGAGGTCTCCTGTTGCTATGTGACTGGGGATTTTACTGGGCTGATCTGATTCTTTCGATCGTATGACCATTACTGCCTATGTGCACATTTGAGTGACCTCTCTGGTGGGTTAGATTAACTTTATATCAAAGTTGTAGACCCTGGGACAGGATTTTCCAAGGGGACAACAACAGTATTAGGAAACTGTTTTTAAAATGTAGAGTGGAAGGCTTTCACGGCCAGAATCCATTGGTTCTTGTGGGTTTTTCGGGCTTTGAGACTGTGTTCTGGTTGTATTTTCTCCTGACGTTTCACCTGCATCTGTGGCTGGCATCTTCAGAGGAATGGTGAATTGGAAGTGGAGTGGAGAATATATATGCCAGTCTCCTACCCCAGAGGGGAGGGAGCAATTAGCATAATAGTCCTATTGTGTGTATTGAATACTTGTTCCTGGAGGGAGACTTCCTGAGCCCAGGTGGGGCTCGTTAGGGCTCGTTAGTATCTTTTGTGTTTTGATTTTGGTGTTTTTCAATACTGGCAGCCAAATTTTGTTGACCTTCCGAGTCTCCTCTTTCCTGTTAAAATTATCCAAGTGTTTGTGGATTTCAATGGTCTCTCTGTGTAGCCTGACCTCGTAGTTGTTAGAATGGTCCAGAATTTCTGTGCTTTCAAATAACATTCTGTGTCCGGGTAGGTTTATAGTGTGTTCTGCTACTGCTGACTTTTCTGGCTGGTTCAGCCTACAGTATCTTTCGTGTTCTTTGATTCGTGTTTGGATGCTGCATTTTGTGGTCCCTATGTAGACCTGACCACAGCTGCACGGTGTGCGGTAAACTCCTGCAGATGTTAGGGGATCCCTCTTGTCCTTTGCTGAGCGAAGCATTTGCTGAATTTTCTGGTTGGTCTGTAAATTGTTCAGAGGTTATGTTTCTTCATGAATTTCCCTATTCGGTCAGTGGCTCCTTTGATATATGGTAAATATACCCAGTCCCTTCAAGTGGACTCCTTAAAGGTTAAAGGCCTTTTGTGCACCATGAATCACAACATGAGGTCTCCTGTTGCTACATGCCTAGGGATTTTACTGGCCTGATCTGGTTCTTTCGATCATACAACCATTATTGCCTACGTGCACATTCAAGTGACCTCTCTGGTGGGTTAGATTAATTTTATATCAAAGTTGTAGACCCCGGGACAGGGTTTTCCAAAAAGATATGCACTCCCCCCCCCCGATTAGGAGCAATTAGCACAAATATATGTACAGATTTTTCACACAAACCTTTTCTGTCAGTTTATGCAAGTGCACACACTCGGTTTTTATTTAATATTTTTTATCAGTATGTACCAATGAGCCTTGGCAAAAAATCTGTCTGAAGCACAGTATATTTAATATTGTCTCTCTTACTTCAGTATGCTGCTGTTGCAACCCACTTTAGATCAGGCTTTAAACAAAGGAGTGGGCCTCACTCACCCGTTGAAGACCAAACATGTGGTGACTTCACCAGGGATGGGCAACTATATGAGTGTTGCGCCCAATTTCACCAGCACATCCATTTAGCAAGCTGTGATGCCTGTGGCCAGGAAGTAGTGTTACTCTCAGTTTCGTTTTGCACAGAAAACCAAGCATTTAGGGAACTTAGAGGACGACACTAAGCAAACCTTGATGTTTGAACTTGTGTTGTGGCTGCTTGGTTGTGATTTTTCACGCCAAAAATGGTTGTATGCCTTCGGGTTGTTTCTGATTTGATTTTCAGCTCAGGGAAAGCTGTAAAGGGGGCCCTGTGGGGAGTAAATGTTACAAAATGGAGGTTTGTTTCTGTCAGACGGCAGATATGGGAAAAGAGATACCCTGGGGATGGGGAATGGATGGAAGAGAGAAAGGAGAGTCAGACAGAGGGAAGAACTGGCCAGTTTTAGAGAGCTATAAATGACAGAGAAATTCTAAGATTGAGATGTTATTATAAGATAAACCCCAACTTATAATGAATTGTAGGTACATTAGGACCTCCACATTCACTAGGGTTAGGGGAAAAAGTAGGAAAATCAGAAATATCATGTTGGATAAATAAATGCAATGTCATCTGCTCCATTGAAAAATACCTTTGATGAACATGTGAAACACCTGGGGAATGACTAAGCTGACTAATCATGGCCAGGTGTTGCATCATGCTAATGGCCCTGACTGGTGACCTGTAAGCGGAAGTGCATAAAAGGGAAACGTGGATGCTTGCTCCTTCTCTCTCCTTTGCTTGCTTGAATCTATGTGCCTTTCCACACTACATTGTTATTGTGCTATTATTCCACTTTCAACATCCTATGGAATCCTGGAGTTTGCAGTTTAGGGAGGGGCATTTAGAATTCTCAGTCAGAGAGCTCGTGGGCCTCAGTAAACTACAAACCCCAGAATTCCACAGGATGTTGAAAGTGGAATAATGGCACTATAACAGCGTAGTGCAGAAAGGCCCTATGTCTGTCAGTATCTCTGCATGCATCTCTGCCTGTGTATCTGCTACTGAGCTGTGTATCCTGTATATAGTTGCACATATAGCAACGGAGAAGATTAAAGCCTCCAGGTATTTTGGATGACAAACGCTGTCTCTGTGAGTAACTAACCTGTGGGTAGAGTGGTCAGAGCAATAATGTGTCTTTTGTTGTAGTTGTACTCTGCTGCACACGCTTTTTGCTGTTTTTGAAACTCTTTCTACATACGATTGCCTCTGAGGCAATGTGTCCAGAGAGCATCAGCTTCGGAGATAATTTTGTCTTGGTGCTTTAAATCATCTCCCGACATATCAAAGCATGTGTGTGCGCGCATGTGTGTAAAGGGAGTTGAGGCATAGTAGGAACAAAAAGGAAGGGCCCAGAGACTTTGGGCACAATCTGGGAGTGTCAGGTCCCACAAAAAGTAAATTGGTGGCTTTGTTTGGTCCTGAGGATACAGTTGTTATTATTGTTTGCTTGTTGTTATTGCTATATTTTTTTCTCTTCCACCTTTTCCCCAGTTTGAGACTCAAAGCACCTTTGAATAAGTTAAAAAACACATATAAACAGGATAGGAATGTTATGCTTGGACTGGGAGAAGGCTATGAAAATAACCTAGTGACCTAAACTCTTTCAAGAAAAAGCGGGACATAAATGTAATACACTGATTATGATTTGGGATTCATTGTTTATTAAATTTATATGGATAAACTTGTCGTAAGTTGTCATTGCGTATAATAAAAATCCGTGAATAATTACGCAAATTTTCCGAAATAAACTGTACTATTGAAATTTAAACTTTCATCCATCTCCTTCATTTTCTACAGATAAAGTCCACAAGGAGATAGAAGATGCTTTGGGTTCCTCTTCCATCTGCTATCAAGATCAAAAGAAGCTGCCTTATACTAATGCTGTGATTCATGAGATCCAGCGTTTTAAATATGCCTTATTATTTGGGGTCCCAAAGCAATCGACCAAAGATTTCAACATGAGAGGTTATCTCATTCCCAAGGTACAGAATGTAGTTATGAAACAAGGAGCTTCCCAGAATGGTATTTTGGGAAATGTATCCTCACAGGACAGAGCCAGTGTAGTGCAGTGGTTTGAGCATTGCACTATGACTCTGGAGACCAGTGTTCGAATCCCTGCTCAGCCATGGAAACCCACTGGTTGACCTGCAGCAAGTTATATCTCTCAGCTTCAGAGGATGGCAAAACCAAACTCCCTCTTGAAGAAATCTTGCCAAGAAAACTGCATGATAGGTTCTCCTTAAGGTTACCATGTGTCTGGAATAAGCTGAAGGCACACAAGAACAATCAACATAGCTGACTTGTTCAGTGCTCCTTCTCTCTCTCTCTACATACATATGTTCAAATATTCCCTTTTTCATGAGTGAAAAGATGCAAACATGGAAGGATTCCAGGTCCTGATAGGTGTAAACACTCAATAATTATTACAGAAAAAAAATACACAAAACTTAGCAGTGAACTGGTTCATGTGCAGTTTGCCATAGCAGTGGTTCTCAAAGTGGGGACTGAAAAAAATTTGAATGGTTGGAGACCTGCTTGCCATGGGTGACTTAATTCCCCTTCTGCCTTTCCTTTTTCCCAAGCCTCCTGCGTGGGACATAAAAAGAATACTGCTTGGATTACTTTGTCTTCCCACTCCATTAAATATAACACTGCACAATAAACTACTCTGTGGTGCAGACCTACCATTTACCACCATTTCAGGGGCATGCTGGGGTGAGGAAATCTGGGTGAGGCTGCAGCTTTTGATTGGAGGGCTATATTCTAATGGAGCTATGGAAGGAGAACAAGGCAGCCAACCTGTCTATGTGCCACCATTTGCAAATACAAAATACTTTGCAGCTAAACAGACTTGGGCAAAATAGGCCCAAGTACATTGGCCGGAATGCTGTTGGTGTCAGATACCTGTTGGTGTCTCTTTCATTTATGGTTGCGTTTTTCATTTTATCTATAGGTAGACATGTCAGGGCCTAAATAGCCCAAAGGTACAAGATTCTATCTGATCTTGGAAGCTAAGCAGGGTCAGTCCTGGTTAGGACTTGAATGGAAGACCACCAAGGAAGACCTGGTTCTGTAGGCTATATTTCAGAAGAAGGCATTGGCAAACCACCTCTGAGTGTTTGTTGCCAAAACAAAACACCTATGAAGTTCATGGGATCCATAGGTAGACAGGAGATTGGAAGAGACATGCTCATACACATACACACACATTAGACATAACCCTAAATCTTCATTTTAGCCCACATTTTAGCCCACATCTATTGACTCACCATTCAGTCATTGATTTAATGAGTCTGCTCGAGCTGGGCTTAAGCAACAGGATGGCAGCCATACTCCGTTCATGATTCTGTAAGCAGGGTTCCACAAAGGTAACCATTTCACATGGGCTTCATGTCTGCTGTTAGTCTGGAGCAGAGCCACTGAATCCTCTGGAATTATTTATGTTTTGGCTCACCATACAACAGTTGATTGAATGACTCTATTCTAATTGAGACTAAGCAAGAAAGATATCTGCCATGCTTTGCACATTCTTGGATGGGGCGTAGCTATTTATCAATGCCTTCAGTTATACTGCGTGGTTCTTTGAGACTGTAGAAACAGCCACTGTGCATTCCTTATCGCAGAGTAAGACAATAAGCAGGCACATTGGCAGATAACACATGTGATTGCACGGCACAGCGTCCTGGTGTGCTGTGACACAACCGAAGCTAGGTGAGTGTAGATTTTCCTTATGCAAGCGTGATGTAGGATCTCAGCCACTACAACATGCAGAGTTGGGCTATGATAGGCCATCAGGTAGCTCATTCTCATTGAATCGTCCATTCTAAGAGATGTGTGTGTTTGTCTCCCAATTGTTTCTTTCTTTCAGGAGACCGCTATTATAACAGATCTACGCTCTGTTCTTCTTGATCCTGAGCAATGGGAATCTCCTAATGAGTTCAATCCAAATCATTTTCTGGACAAGAATGGGCATTTTGTTGCTAGAGAAGAGTTTCTGCCATTTGGTGCAGGTAAAAGTAGTTCAAACCAGCTGGTGATTTCGAGGTGGGCCTTGAGGGGTGTTCCTCGGATGAGATCTGCTGGGACCTCTGCCTTTTGTGAGACGCTGCCGGGCTGCAGCAGTATTTTTTCAAAATGCAATTGCTGCTCTGCGACACAAAGTCAAGAAGGCAGCAACGTTTCCATTGTAATTATGAAGCAATTAAGATAGTATTTGATGATGATAATAATAACAATAACACAGTGGATTGGTGGTATACAGAAGCCACAATTCCTGAAGAGGGGTCATCTTAAAAGTAGCCTGGAAAATATTAGATTAAAAGACAAAGATCAGCTCAGTGGGTTGGGAGTGTATAATGGACCAGGTGTATGAGAGAGATGTTAAGAGTTCTGAACACTCAGGTCCTCAGAGCAGTGACCTGGAGTCTTCTCAGGTATGTCTAAAGCAATACAACAGAACTGAAACTAGCATCTGAACCGACCCTGAACTGTGTCCATACTGCACAGTTATTGCAGATTGATACCACATCTTACAGAATCCTGGGATTTGCGGTTTGGTGAAGGAATTCCCTGGTCTTCTCCCTTGAATTGGAGCTCTCTGGCAGAGAATTGTAACTACTTCATGAAACTACAAATCTCAGGCTTCTTGTTTTCATTTACTACACTTTTTTTTGTTAGTTTTCCATTTCCATTTTCGTTTATTTGCTCGGTTTAGGATGCAGTCCTATACACATCTACCAGAGAGTAAACCTCTTGAACTTAACAACACTCCTGAGGAAATATGCGCAGAATTAATGTTATTGTAACTAATTTATATCTAACATGGTAGCTTTCACTATTTTGTGACCACATGGATCTAAAAACAACACTTTTTGAGACTGTCTTAGTGCGTGGGAATTTTAGTGTTCTGCCATGGCATTCTAATTATGAGTATTAGTTTATTTATATCCCATCTTTCTCCTAAAGTTGGGATTCAAGATGGCTCACAATTTGAAAAACAATACAGCTAAGAACATAGAATATTAAAATAGAATTCAGCTATTGACAATATTAAAATGTTTCAAAACTACACTTAAAAATATAAAATACCATTAAAGGATAATGGTATTAAAACAGTTACAGTTAAAGCAATAATAGCTAACATCTCACACCTTGTCCTGGTCTATTTTCCATGACTAACCATAATCCATCCTTTTTTTCCATGCCACAAATTATCGTGGCCCCCCATCATAGACATAGTGAAATCTTCTGTTATTATTCAAAGGTCTGGTTTTTCACAGCATTATGTTCTCCTTTTAGGAAAAGTGTTTCCCAACGAAGTGGGTTTTAGTGTTCTAGTGTCCACATCACTTATCCCTCCCTCCTTTGTTTCTTACTATTTCTTTTCTGTCAGGTAGTAGTAGCAAAAGTTGCTGCTGCTTCCTTCTCAACTAAAACTACTTCTTTGGATTTTTTTTAATCCTTGAAAATGGTCTCTCTTCTTTCCCTTCTATACTTGCATTTCATACATGCGAGAGAGAACAAGAGATCACAGAGTGAAAGACGTAGAAAGAACTGCAAGGGCCTCATAGTCCAATCCCCAGCGAAGCAACCTCTGTTTACCAACCTCTAAAGATGGAGAATTTCCCACCCTCTGAGACAGCCTATTCCACTCTTGAACAGGGCTTACTATCAAAGAAGTTTTTCCCAATGTTTAGATGGAATGTCTTCTCTTGTATTTTGAATATGATGGGATACTTTGAGAAGGTGGCACGGAGCATGGCTTACCAATTCATAGTCCAGTTTTCAGATTCATCCCTGTTTCCTGAACAAGATCTATGCTCATTTTCTGCCTTTATTTCCTCTGCAGGGGCTCGGGCGTGTTTGGGGGAGCAATTGGCGAGAATTGAGCTCTTCATCTTCTTGACCAGCCTGCTGAGGGCGTTCTGTTTCCAGCTGCCAGAAGGAGTCAAAGAACTCAACGAACAACCTGCAATAGGAATAACAACGCCACCCCATCCTTATAAAGTGTGTGCTATTCCTCGCTATGAAGCATGAAGCATACAAAAATAATTATAGCAGCTAATTACTTTTTGCTGTAATTTTAAACGAAATTTACCCTTCTCTTAATCTGATGTTCCTGAACCCCTCTACTCACAGAACCCGAATCAAACCTATCACATAACTGTACTCACAGAACCTGAAATAAATCTGTCATATATAAGAGATTTTTTAAAAAAATTCTGATTTTCTGTTTTGCACCAATTGCTCAGTTTAAAGAATTCTCGCTGTGGATGAATGTAGGGCAGCAAATGTAGTGTAGTGATTTGAGGCTGGACCAGTACTCTGGGAGATAAGATTTCAGATCCTGGCTTGGCCATGGAAAACCACTGGGTGACCTTCAACCATACTCTCTCAGCTTCAAAGGCAGACAAGCTCCACCCCCCCCATGAACAAACCTTGCTGGGGGAAAAAACTGTGATAAGATCACTTTGTGATGGCCATGAATCTGAAACAGCTTGAAAGCACACTGCAGCGCACAATAAATCAAGGGAGTTGTCAGAGCTTGCTTTCTTTTCTTTTTTTAAATACTTTTTATTAACATTTCAACAAAGTAAAAAAAAGCACATATAAAGTACAGTTGTATATTCGATTGTAACTTACTTGTACAATAGTTCTTCCACATTTCTTTATCAGAGCATATAATTATTAATGTACATCTCATACATAAGTATCTGTATTGTCACAAAAAAAACCCTGACATTTTAAAAGTTTGTTCCAGATTAATCCTATCCTATCTTTAACCTTAAGTATATTTCTTGATTCCGTAATTGTGTAGCTTATCAATACATATATATATGTATATACATATACATATACATCTTCATTTCCTATTAAATTATGTGGTTAGTGATAGTTTCTTCTATGCATCTGGTTTTGTTTAATCTCATATTTGTTACCTGCTTTAACATCCATTCCTCCTCACACCAGTATGTATATTTATCTGTTTATTTTATAGTTCTTTGTCTTTGAAGAAATTGATTTATAAGACCCCAGTCTTTCTCTATCTTCTGGTCTGACAAACCTCTAAGTCTTTGTATCAAAATATCTGCTGTTTTTATCTCAGACAGGCTTTGAATCCAGTGTTCTATATTTGGTGTCTCTTCTTTCTTCCAGAATTTGGCATATTCTATTCTTGCTATAGTTATCATATATAGCAAGATCCTTGAATAATTTTTCTTTACAGTTTGATCTATCGTATGAAGCATGTTTAGTAAATAGATTTCTGGTTCTTTACCAAATTCAATTTGTAAAATTTCTTCTATGTTTTTATGTATGTCATTCCAATATTTTTTAGCTTTTTTTACAAGTCCACCATAGATGGACAAAAACCTCGAATAAGCTGGAAAACTTTAACTGGCCAGAGCTTACTTAGATGTCGCATGTCTCCCACCTGCAGCAGGAGCCGCATCCAGGACACTGCATCTATAAGCATCTGCTGGCAACATTTGCATGGGCAGCCCCTCAAACTGGGTAGAACTGTGAATGCGGAGAGGTGGGAGAGGCAGAACTTAGGCATCCTGGGATGGACGGCTACTGAAGTGGTCCAATGATGAAAAGGACAGGTCAGAGGAGAGCAAGAGAAGGAAATAGGGAGATGCAGCAACAGCAGCTAATGACTGCCATGTCAACAGGTCAGGGAATCTTCTCAAGGCTTAGTTTAAACTTTAACGGCAGCCAGGATTAGAGCTCACTATGTACCAGATAAAAGCTGATTGTAACTGTTTTGCTGTTCTGATTTTTCTTCTTGGATGTTGTCTTCCGTTTTGGTTTTATGCTTGAGTTCTTTTTGTTGGATCTGTGGATTGCAATAAACTGATGTACGTATGTATAAAAGGGAAAAATAACAACTAATGGTCTTGTGTCGTCTCAAAGGCTAGCAATATTAGTTGGCACAGCCTTTTGTGAACTACACCTTACTTGACCAAATACAAAGAGTAAACTTGCCGTTTGTGGAAGGAAGGAGTTGGAGTCCCAAACAAATTAAATGTAAAAATTATAGACAGTGAGCATTATCTTAAGCATGGTCATAAACAAGCGATGCTGAGATTTTGCATCAATGAGATGTAAAACAATGTTATGCCTACATTTCAATTGCACTATGCCACCTCATTACAGAATTACAACAATTTCCAATCAAACACTCAATGTGCATTGATAAACAACATACAGTATAGGAGGCCTAGTAGTCCACAAGCTGAATGTGAGTCAACGTTGTGATCCAGCAGCTAAAAACGTTAATGGGATTCTAGGTTGCATCAATAGGAGTATAGTCTCTAGATCAAGAGAAGTAATAGTAGAACTCTATTCTGCTTTGGTCAGACCCCACCCGGAATATTGTGTCCACCTGCAATATTGTGCACCACGAGTCAAGAAGGTTATTGACAAACTGGAAGGTGTCCAGAAAAGGGCAACCAAAGTTATAAAAGGCCTGGAAACCTTACCCTATGAGGAATAGCTTAGGGAGCTGGGTATGTTTAGCTTGGAAAAGAGTAGCTTAAGATAAATGGGGCCACGATAGCCATGTTTAAATATTTGAAAGGAGGTCATATGGAAGATAGGGCAAACCTGTGTTCTGCTGCTCCAGACACTCGGATACGGAGCAATGGCTTCAAGCTGCAAATATGTCTGATTATTTGGGATTCCAAGACAATGTGCAAAGGACGTGAAGATGCGTGGTTTTCTCATTCCTAAGGTATAGAAGGCTGATACAGCCACACTGGTGTAGTCCAAAAGATTATACTATGACTGCTTATATACTATGTCTTTCATAAAAGCAATTAACCCATTTTCTCTCCAATGTCAGGACTTCCTCAGACAGGTATCCTTTATAATCAGACTTGCAAATTAATCTGGTGTTTATCTTCCAAACCAGTCACAAACAGAGGGTGCTAAATGGAAGAAACTCAGTTGAGGATAATCACATGCTGTGCCAGACACAAATCTTCTGCCCCATGATAAATTAATCCTCCAGTTTGACCCTGAGTATGTACCAGGAAGTTACCAAACCAAGATGAGACAATTTCTTCTGTCACATCTGCTCATCTCCTACTGTTCCAATCATTTCATTTTATCCCTACCCTGCATCTACATCTCTGCTGTGAATGAGGAGAATTGAGATTATCCAGACAGATTCTTGAGCTGCAGTTTTTAAATCTTTCCAGGAGGCCTTCATCACTCCATATTTACGCTCTGTTCTCTTTGATCCTGAGCGATGGGAAATGCCTGATAAATTCAATCCCTATCACTTTTTGGACCAGGAGGGAAATTGTGACAAGAGAAGCATTTTTGCCATTTGGAGCAGGTAATATGCTAACGTCTATGAGTGATAACTGTGAGAAATTGTTGCAAGACGACGAAAGAACAAAGGACTATTTGCTCTGCTCACTTTGGGGCTTCAAAGAAATGTAAGTAGACAATAGCGACTGAGGTTACCTGACAAATTCCTCATGATTCTCTGACCCTTTTTCTTATGACTCCTCTTCTTTCCATGAAAATGACTGAATAGTGCAGCTGATTCCAATGCAGCATATGAGGTAAGTACTGCCATTAGATTTTGTCACAGCTTGGCAAAATTCTGTTTTTGGGGTACAGTTTCTCAAGTGTCCAAGCCTAGATGGCCTCTGGCCATGCTGACTGAAGGTTTGGGGAGATGTAATTGCAAAAGAGTAACTTTTTCAAGTCCTGGACTTTCTGCATTGATATGCAGAAAAATGGAGGAGGAAGTAACTGTGATTATTTCCCTGGCCCAAAATCTTTGTGATCTGCTTTTCTTTTTCTGTATAATGTTACTAGAGATTAAAACTGTACAGGGAAAAGAGAATGTTGCTTTCTTCTTTCTTTGTTCAAAACAGCTAGCTTGTCATTAGGATTTTTCTTAACACTCTAGTTTTATAGCTGGCACCAGATACTGGTGGCTTGGAACAAAGTTAATCTCAGGGGTGTGAAGGGAAGGTAGAGAAGTAGCAGTGCTGATAGTAATGGATATAGCACCTTGAGAGGGTACTATTACACTCACCTTTGCCTGTGGGACATTTCCCATATGCTTCTGGTTGTCTGCCCACCTGGCACACCCAGGGCAGAGCAGACAATTCATCAACAAGCAGCAGAGCAAGGATTACTCACAAGGCTAGAGTGGGAAATGTCCGAACAGAATTCAGGCTCCAGAGCAAACAAACCCAAGGGCAAATCCAAGTCGTAGTCAAACAGGCAGAGGTACAAGGTAGTCCAGATACAAGAGAACATGGCACAGGACTTCCACAACTGTAAAGATCAGTTGCTGGCTCTGAAAGGAAAGGGCCAGCTGAAAGCTTTTTATCTACTGATGCTGTCACCACAAGTGTTCCTTCATTAGGGCTCGTTTGTTACTCAAATGCACTGAGCATTGTAGCCCCTCTCTCTGACTGCATCTCTCTTGCACAGTAAGCATCTGTGTTGTCTCATCCTCTGATATTTGTTCCCCTTGCTCAGGCCCCAGCTGTTGTTTGTTATCTTCTCCTGAGCCAGCTTCTGGAAAAACTCCTGCCTCTGGGGAAACTTCTGCCTCAGATCCAGAATCCTCCTCCTCACTGCCAGGTTCTCCAAGGCAGGGCATGACACCAACAGTGGAATAGGCTGCCTGGGACTGTGGTGGAGTCTCATTCTGTGGAGATTTTTGAACAGAAACTGGATGGCCAACTGTCCCGGAGGATGCCTTTATTCGGTCCAGCTATAGCAGGGTGCATACAGTGTGACTTGCAGGCTACATGCAGCCCCCAGATCCCACTTTTGTGGACCCTGAAACCCTTCACCAGTCCCCCCAAACCCCAATTTTAAAAAAAGTGTGATTTATGGAGGGCAATTTGTGCTCCCAAACCACACAGAGAGCCACAAATATGAGAAAACACGCAAAAATACCCTGTCATCCCTGTAAGCGCCTCAGAACCTCATAACACCCACAACTCCCTCTGCTTTCTTTGCAAAATGGCAACAGGAAGTAATTACATCACTTCCAGTTTACATTTTGAGAGGGACTGCAAAAAAAAAAAAAATGGAGGTGTCTGGGTTTGCTGCAGGGGTACAGACCATGGGGGTGGGTGGGGAGATATTGGCCCTGGCCCCATGCAGTTGCCTACGTCTGAGCTAAATGAACATAGCTAATCACTTCTTGGCTCACTGCAGCCCCTACGTAGCCGTGTTGGGAGGGAGCATGAGAGGAAGAGGAGTCCTGAAGCAGGGGAGATGGGAAACAGAGTGGAGTTCCACTGAGGTGGCATTTTATGCTCTTCATCCCCACACAAGTTCTTAGCCCGACTGCTGTGGGAGTCTGGGTCACAGGGCAGAGAGTCTGGGGAGAAACTGGACCTGGCCCCCATCCGGTCGGCCACCCCTGATCTGAAGGATACACATAGAGGCCAGAGCAAGACACTTGCACTGGTTTTCATATAAGAATCAAAGAAAGTGAGAATTGAGTGTGATCTATTCTTTGGTTCTGTCAGGACATTCAAGATGAATACAGACATTGTTTTCTAAGTGGACGGCAGAAGTGGGGTGATGTGGCCTTGGGCACAGGTACAAGGTTGTTATGACTAGCCAGAGGTCTTTTGCCTCATCACCAAGTGAAGGTTGCCAAGAGGGAAGGTGTTCAGATCACCCCCACAAAGTTTAGGTTTTTCTCCTAACTGGTCACGTTGCTCTGCTGAGAGAGATACGCACTGGAAAACCAAGAAACAAAGCTCTGTAGCCACCTCCACCACAGAGGCAGAGTGCAATGAGTTAATGTGGTACACACAACTTGTAAAAGAACTGGATATTGATGTTCCAACCCCTGTGACAGTGCGTAAAGATTTCCAAGCTTGTATTCAAATGGCTGTAAATGAAAAAGCCATGGGGTACACAAAGTATGTGGATGTCAAATATCAGAAGGTTAAACAGGCAGTGGAAAGTGGCCTGGTCAGACTAGAGTATTGTAAGTCTGAAGACAATTTGGCAGATGTGTTCACAAAGGCTTTGGCAACAACAAAACACCAGGATATGCTCACAAAGTTAGGAATGTCTAAAGTGTAACCTGCCAGTCCACATAGAAAAAGGAGGGGTGTCAGGATATTCAAGGTGAATGCGGACATTGTTTTCTAAGTGGACAGTAGAAGTAGGGTGATGTGGCCCTGGGTACAGGTGCAAGGTTGTTATGACTAGCCAGAACCAGAAGGTCTTTTGCCTCATCACCAAGTGAAGGTTGCCAAGAGGGAAAGTGTTTGGATCACTCCCGCAAGGTCTGGAGTGGTGGTAAGCCCTCGAAAAGGCCTGAGTTTGCTGTATACTTCACCTTTTATGTTTTTCTCCTGACTGGTCATGTTGCTCTGCTGAGAGAGATATGTTTTGCTTCCTGGCATGCTGCTGGTTTATTTGCTGATTTACTGCTGTGCTAATTGCTCTCTGGTATGCGGCTTGCCGCTTTATCTTAACCTCATGTGCTTAAATAAGCTAACAAGCCCTGAGCCTACCTAATAAGTTTTCGGAACTGTTTTTTGCTCCACTGAAGTTGCCTGGTCACAGCGAGGGGGCACTCCCCTGTCAGCACTCTGTATAAGCTCTGAGGAGCTGTTTCATGCCAACCCTGACAGGTTCTGACCTCATTCTTAGGAACTCATGTGCCACAACAACAGAGTATTTTGATAAACAGAGAACTTACATGTGCCCTGTATGAGTACTATGAGCTAGCATTTGTTGTGGTGCCATGGAACAGAAATAATTACATCACATGGCTCTAATTATACATCAGTGTGCAACCTTATTACCAATGACAATGAACTCAGCTCACCTCCAGGATCAATAGATCTCATTCATAAGAATCAGACACGATTCTTATCAGAATCATGAAAACAGTGCCTGGGCTTGCTGTGGGAGTGTGGTCCATGGGGCACGGACTCGGGGGAGAAACTGGACCTGGCCCCCATGCGGTCGGCCACCCCTGAGCTGAAAGAATCCAACCAGACCTTTCTTGAATGACCACAGCCACTGCGTAGCTCTGTTGGGAGGGGGGCACAAGAGTCCTGGGGAAGGGGAGAGGGGAAACAGAGTGGGGGTCCCCTGGGGTGGCATTTTATGCTCTACCTGCCCACACAGGATCTCAGCCTAGCATTAACATTCATAAGGATGATACACGTAGAGGCCAGACCTAAACCACCTGCATTGGTTTTCATGTAAGAATAAGAGAAAGTAATAACGAATGCGATCAGTTCTTTGGTTCTGGTCTCATTCCTAGGGACACAACAATGATGCGTTTTAACAAATAGAAAACCTACATAGGACCTGTGTGAATACTATGAGCTGGCACTCTTTGTGTTGCTATGGAACAGAAATAATTACACTACATGGCCTGAATTAGACGTCAACGTGCAAGCTTACTACCAGTGAAAATGAACCCGTTATCACCCCCAGGAGCAGTAGGCCTGATTCATAAGAATTAGGAGATGATTCTTATAAAATAAATTTTTATTTACTAGTAGGCTTGCCAGATCTCAGGTCCTGGCCCTGAGTTTCCAGTTTTGTCAGTTGTCTGCACATTTAAGGCAAAGGTATAAATTCTCCAGTTCTGGAGGACTGTGTGCAAATTTCCAGCTCAGCTTAGACAGCACAAGCTTGCAACCATTTCCAAGGCTTAATTGATTGATTGCTGTGACTTGGGAAGACTCTTTTTTTCCTGGTGGGGAGGTCTGTGTAGTCATGTAGTTAGCTCCCCACTTGTTGCACAAGTGCTGCCTCTCTCTTCTATTCTTCATCTGCCTTCTGGCTGGAAGCAAGCAGGCTAGACTAAATGTTCCTTATCCCATCTTCCAAAGGAATCTCCCATCTTCCTAAGGAAGTGAGAAGGAAAATGGCCATCCTTTCAGCTTCATCTGGGAAAAGCCCCTTTAGCTAAGATTTCTCTTAACTCCAAACAGGCAAAAATAGTGTGCATGGATGCTTGTGTCTGAACGATAAGCTGTGAGCAACTGTGGTTGGCATTTAATGCTTAATGACATCTCCAGAGGCCATCCCTAGGTCTCCGTTTTGGCCTGGAAACCTCGGGGCCTGGGCTGATCCTGAACTGGCAACCTTATTTACTAATATGGCAAAAAGAATATAGACACACAGACCAAACCAAGATAAGGAAAATACAAGCTGGCATCCTGTTCGGTAATTACCATGTCATAAGTCTGTCTTACTATATTGCAGTTGACAAACAATCTAATTTATAAGCAACGTAATGTGCATTCAAAAAGCAAAGAAAAAGAAGAAAAGGAGGAAAAAGAAAGGAAAAACAAGACATATAACTAATGCACAGTAGGGCTCTGACCACCACTACCACCACCGCCACCCCAGCCTGACTGTAATGACAAGTAAAAAAGGAAAAAACAATTACCATTACAGAGCCAACTGATGTTGTTAATAATCACAAGCAGAGATTATTACATCATTAGATTTCTTATTGCTCAAACAATCTAACAGTGGTTTCCAATCTTTCAAAAAGTCTTCAATTGGCCGATCCTTCAGAACCCATATTAATTTTGCCATTTGAGCTAACTCAGCAACCTTGACAATCCATTCTTCCATCATCGGTGCTTCAGTCTGTTTCCAAGTTTGAGCAAACAATATTCTTGCGGCTGTTGTCATGTATCGAAGAAGTAATCCATACTTACTATCTAGTTTTTTGTCCATAATGCCAAACAGAACTATTTCTGGCAACATTACAAAACCTACCTTCAAATTTTTTTTTTATTAACATATACATTTTAGACCAGTAACTTTTTGCTTTTTTTTACAAGTCCATCACATATGAGAAAAGGAGCTCTCCTTATCTTGATATGCCTAACGTTGGCCTGAAAAATTGTGAGACATTTTCAACAGTTTATTTGGAGTTAAATGCAATCTATGCATTATTTTATACAGGATTTCTTTTAAATTGCTGAACAAAGTATATTATATTTTGGGCCCACATTTTCCTCATATATTATTATGCCCAAACTTTATGGCCCAACTTCTCATGCACACTTTTACAGGCTCATCTTCTGTCTCTTGTTTCAAAAGTCATTTATACAGTTTTTAAATTGCATCGTTATCGTCTTTACATAACTAAATCAGTCTTGATCTTCTCTAACTTCTATGGCTCCATTTCCCTTATTTTGATGAAATATGTCCTTAAGTTGTATATAAGCAAACCAGTTAAGATCTTTGCCTTCTTTAAGAATCACATCTCTTGATTTAAACTTCCAGATGTCCTGTTCAAAATACATAAGCAACCACCTCCAATTTTTAAGCAATCATTTCTTTGAGAAAAAAAAAAGGGGGGGCTTCCTGAAGTGAGGTGGCTAATATTATTTCAGTTAAAAAATCTCTGTTTATACCAAACTTGTGTGAGAGTCTTTCTAACGCAATAATGTTTTTAAAATTCAGCATCTGTCTTGACTTTATGATACCAAAGGTATCATACTGAACAAATCTTGAGTTATGGCCTTAAGTTTCAAGAGTCTCACATCTCTAAGCAATATCCATTTTTAAAACCATACAAAAAAACAGGCCTTGTAATACAATCTGACATTAGAGACTCTCACGTTGTGTTATCCCAAAATGTAAGTGCCACAAGGGCCACCCGACAATGCCAAATTCCTCCTTGCAAAAGTGAGGAATGAATTAGCTCAAAGAGGAGGCTTGCGATAGGAGGTAACCTAATGTGATCTTTTCTACCAACGTTTATGGGCTCACGCAGAAAAAGAACCAGCCAAAGATTCGAAAGGAAGCTTAAAATATGTTTTATTGAGGGGAATTCACTCATGCATGCACACAAGATACATACAGTCACACATTCACACGAAAACTAATTGAAGGATAAAGGGGAAAAAATTAGGGATAGAGAGGCTGAAGGTCTTTGCGATTTATAATTACCAGTCCAGAAGAATAGTGAAGAGCTGAAATGTGGCTTGGCTTAGGTAGGACCTAAGGACAGCTCTCGTTCAGGAACCAGACAGAGCGAGTGACGGGTAGACCTTCGAGAGACTGCACTCGGCATCCTAGAATCAGTAGTATTTGTACCCAAAAAACAGCTTGTGGCAGTGGAAGATATGTGCAGTTCCAGGTGTGGAACAATGGGAGTTGCAGCACACACAATGGACTATCAACCCACTAATGTTTGCACTGTTTGGATGACAAAGACGTAATGTGTGTTACAATAGCTGTCTATTGTGGATGCTATGAGGCAAGAAGAAGGAGTCCAGGTGCACAAGGGATAGTTATCTGTCAATCAGCATCCTGGTGGGATTCTCACAATTATGTTTCTTGTGAAATTCCAGCTTCTACCTAAGCCTATTGTCCACAGGAACAGCATCTAGTTGCCTGACCAATGGCTTAGTCTTACCTGGAGGGTGTTTACCCCAGGACGGTTTGAACTCTCAATCACCTTTCAGGTTAGATTTTGATATCAGAGCCAATTAAAGCGTATTGGCAATTAAACATGATGCCAATTAGATATGGTGCCCATCCAAATCACGCTGATATTGGGGACCCCCAAAGTGGGACCTTACAGCTGCCCCTTTCCTTACATTTTATTGTGAGTGTCTTTGCCTACCAAACAAATCTGGAAATCTTTTTCTGTCGCTGCACAAAAGGCATTCCATTTCTTATCACAGGGATTGTTTGAAAGAGAAATAAGACCCTTGACAAAACATTTGCTTTTATTACTGCAATTCTATCCAAAAGGGGTACATTTATCTTTTCCCATTTTTTCGAAGTCTCTTTTAATTTCTTTCCAGACTTTTTCATAGTTGTTTTGAAATAATAAACTGTTGCTCTACATGATGGCAATTCCCAAATATTTAATCCCCTTTTTTCCACTTTAAAATTTGAAAGAGGACTTCATTGTAAAGCCGAAGCATGTCCAAAATGTTAATTTTTTTTTTCCTGGAACAGCCTTCCTTGAGTCCAACGGGTTTAGTGTCATTATCACAAGATCATACACATAAGTTCTCAGTTTGTACTGTAATCTTTTTTTTACCCTAATCCCATAGATTCTGTCATCTTGTCTGAAATCTTTCAGTAGAGTGCTCAATGCCAAAATAAAGAGTAAAAATGAGAGGTACAAACTTGTCTGATCCGCTTTTGTATTTCAGTCAATCTTGTTACATCTCCGTTTGTTAAGATCTGGGCATTTTGAATTTAGTAGATCATCTTTATTGCCTGAATAATATTTTCATCAAAGACTATTCTTTCCAATATTTGAAATAAATAATTCCAAGAAATCTGATCAAACACTTTCTCTTCATCTAAATAATTTAAATAGCCTTTTGTCATTATGATGTTCCAAAAATTCAATAATATTAAGAACAGTTCTTACATTATTCCTTATTAATCTTTTTGGTAAAATAAACAAATAAGGATATTCTGAGAAATATGCTTTCTCAATCTGCTTACCAAGATGGTAGTAAACATCTTATATTCATTATTTAGTAGTGAGACAGGTCTATAATTCTTTGTTATTGTCTCATATGTATTTTCTTTATGAATCATAGTGCTTCTCCCGAGCATAATTTGTCCTGTTGCTGGAGTAACATCACCATTTCTTGAGTTTCATCCTCTAAATTTTCCTTAAGCTTTTCCTCCAAATTCTGTAGTTTCTCCAGCCACTTCCTCTTTTCAGCTTCTCTTTCTTTTTTCAATCTGGAGCCATATTTTATAAATTGTCCTCCCATATAAGCTTTGCTTACATCCAAACTATTGTGTGTTCTGTATGGTTATTTCAGTTCGCCTCACAAAATTTCCTCAATTCTTTTTTACATTGTTATAGTCATTACATTATTATTTCCATCTTCAGAAATAAGTTGGGGGGAAAGCTTAAGTCTCTATCTAAATTGTCTTTCCTTTGCTCTCGGGGACATCATGATAGTATTATGATCTCTAAAAAATGTGGTAAAATATCCATTCTCTGTACTAAATTGGCCATATTCATAAAAATCCAGAACATAGCTATTCTAGAAAAAGAGTCATGATGATCTCAAAAAAAAAAGTATAGTCTCTACAGTTTGGTTGTAAATATCTCCACCCATCTTTTAATCCAAAGTACGATCTATATTTAAAAAAGATTCTAGGTAGTCTCCCTTGATCTTCCTTAATGCCTTTACTAGAATATCATTCTTTATTAGAATCAGCAACTTCATTCCAACTGCCCATACAAATCAGATTTTGTAGGTATAGCTCAGATATCTTTCTTTAAAAAATGTCATAAAACATTGATTTTTCATTATTGGGGCCATAAATACACATTATCTTATCATTCCAGTTGCATTCCTCAATTACACATCTGCCGTGTCCATTCTCAAAAATCGGTTTAGGTTATTTGAACGTTGGTCCCCAGAGCTGTTATCCTGACTTCTGAGGGTTCCATGGGAGACACCTTGATTCGCTCCAAGTTATAAAGGTTGGGGAAATTAGCAGAGCACTGGCATTAGCAAACGTGGGGCAGGGTAACCCAGCAGGATCTTTTACACTACTTTACAGGGTCAGGCCAAGCAAAAAGCCAGACAAATACACCAAATAAATGAACTTTATTAAATGAATATATTATCACGCACCAACGCACTCACTCACTCATGCACACAAGCCTATTGAGAAGGAAAAGAAGTGAAAAATGGATAGAGGATATAGCAAAGGGAATGTAGAGGTGGTGATACTGCACCTATCCTGAAGTCTTCAGTCTGGGAAGCGGCAAGAAGAATGAAGCTCAGCAAAGAGACAGCTGAGGGGATCACTCAACTAACAGAGTGCCGGTCTGCTAGCATGGCGGGGAGTTCTTCAAAGAGACCCTCAAAAGCTAGGACTCCTTATAGGACAGAACATACCTCGAGGGCAGGCCCTCTCCTGGGAAGAGCAATGGCCACAACAAGGGAAGGAATGCCAAATAATACCAACTTGGTGGTTTGCATGATTGGTTTATGCTGGGTTGCCGGTGTGTAGGGTTGCAGTATTGGTTTATATAGATGGACATCGCCTGATAGGACTTTTCCAGAATCACCATTGCTCAACCTGGGGAAAACACACTAATCCCCTCAAGTTGGCTATTCTTGGCTGAGGACCCTTTGTTTATGTGGATATGTATAGCTTGAGGACTCCTTGGACTACATGACCTGGGATTTTCCTGGTCTGACCTAGTTTCGGCCGCTCAACCTCTTTGCCTACGTGCCCATCCAGACAACCTCTCTGGCATGGTAGGCATATTTGATATCAAATTTATAGTTCCCAGGATAGGGTATGCCAATGGGGTAACAATTCCACCCCCGAAAATGGACGATGAGCGTATGATATTGTGCATTTTCCAATTAAAGAACAAAATCATTTTAGAGCCGGATCAGGAGCTGGGGAACCTAACCTAACAGACAAGGGAGTTGACCAAGGCTACAGTAAGACCACCATAGGGAAGGGAAATATTTACGAAGAAGGGAAATTGTTTTTTCACTGAGGGAAAGAAACCTACTATGTACAATGCTACAGTTTCTAAACACACTCACACCAACATAAACAAGGGGCAAAACATAGAAGTCACTCTCACCAACTGAGAAGCGGCAACGGATGGATAGTAGAAAAGCAACCAGATTGAACAAGATAACAGCAATAGTCCAATATAAATGTCCAGATGGGGGATCCGAGAGCAGATGCCAGCCGTTGCACACACATCCCTTGAGTTCAAAAGTTCTGGTAGACAGTAACAGGAGTCTTTGCAAAGACAGGAGGCAAAAAGTCCGTTCGGGAGTGGCAGAAGCATTCTGGTCAGCAGCAGTCGTGGTGGGGGAGGCGGCATATTGTTCCTTCCACACCCCTCTCGTATCTGGAGAAACTGGGGTACAGTAGGAGTGAGCAGCATTCTTTGGCTTTCAGGGCCTCCAGCATTCGCTTCACATGTTGAATCAGCATATGCTTGTGGCTGGCTGTCTCAGCATGGTTGGTAGACTGGGCCAACATCTTTTGGGTGGATCAGGGTTCAAGATGAAGTCCTGTATTTTTCTGGGAGGAAGTTAAGAGAGAGGTTAGTAGCAGGGCCCCCCCAGCCTTCATGCGCAGGCCATCATGTGCAGATGCACTGAAGTTTTTTTTAATTTTTTTCTTTTTTTTAACATTAATGTAACATTGATAAGACAGTACAACTTTCATATACAATACAAACATCTATTCTAAAACATACACACACACACACACACACACACTTATCCTCCCCCTCCCTCCCTACTTGTCGAACCTCAAGAGTAAAGTGCTTATTTATCTGTTTCTTTCCTTCAAAACTTAGTCTTTATTCCCTATGCATCACTCCTTTCTACTATTTCATCTTATCACTTATTTCAAAGTTGGTTTTCACCTTGTTTTTATATAATCTTTATATCATTTTTTATAGATTTTTATAGATTTTTTATATATTCATTTTTTATCAATTCTACTTAATATAGATTTCCCACATATCTCTAGCCTATATCTCTACATATTTCTAACCTATATCCCTTTTGATAGTAACCTAAGCATTTAAACTTACACATCTTTTCTTTACAGTCTCTTACTTTACATTCCTAACATTGTAGGTCTCATTTCTTTCCATTTTATTTCTTTCCGTCTCATTATTCCTTACCAGCTTAGTGTAGCATTTTTGCCCCAATAAGATTCCCAAACGGGAAATACCATATTCCATTCCTCGATAAACTTCTTCTTCTTCATGTTACCTTTCAAAGAATTCATGATTATATCCGCCTCAGCTATATCATATAGTTTTATTAACCATTCTTCTATCCTTGGAGTTCTTTTCTGTTTCCATATCTGAGCATAACAGAGTCTTGCCGTTGTTATGATATATAAAAGGATTTTCTTTTGGATTTTATCTAATTGTATACAGTCTATCATGTTAAGTAAATATATTTCTGGTATTAATGGGAATTTTAACTTTATTGTCTCTTGTATTTTGTTATGTATGTCTTCCCAAAATCTCCTTGCTTGTTTACATCCCCACCATATGTGATATAGTGTGCCCATTGTTCGCATTTCCAACAGGTATCCTTTACTTTGTTGTGGATCCTTGAGATCTGTTATATACCACCTATGGAGCATTTTGTAATAGTTTTCTCTCAAACTGGCTGGTTTAAGCAGCTTCCATGTGGTATTCCATGATTTTTCCCATTGATCCATCGTAATTATATGATTAAAGTTTTGGGCCCATTTTACCATAGTTGTTTTAACAACTTCTTGTTCATTTTGTAGATTTAGAAGATGTTTATATATTTTACTAATTCTATGTTCTGTACCTGGTTTTAGTATCTTATCAAATTCTTTTTCCTCCATTTCAAAGCCTTCTCCTTGTTTATCCATTTTATACCTGTCTGCTAGTTGCATTAATAATAACCAATGCCTATTTAAGCCATAAAACATGAGTTCTTCCTTTGTTTTAAAATATATATTATCACCCTGTATCTTCAAAATATCCTTATATATTATCAATTTGTCTGTTATAGGTATCTCTCTTTTGTAAAATGCTTCATGGACCGATACCCAAAGTGGGATTTTTAAATATAATTGTCTTTTATATTTTAACCAGGCTGTCAAAGGGCTTTTCGTAAAAAATGAACTTTAAATTCTTTATCTATTAATGCCTTTCCATACCACACATACGCATGCCACCCAAAATAAAGTCCTCATCCCTCTAAATATAGTAATCTTGTATTTTGTAATGTTAGCCAATCAGTTACCCATTCTAAACAATTTGAATAATAATATAATTTGAGATTGGGTAATCCCATTCCTCCTCTTTCTTAAGCATTTTCCAGAGTCTTAAGTTTTATTCTTGGTTTTTTCCCTCCCCATATAAATTTTATCAGGTCTTTATTCCATTTTTTAAAAGATTTTTCGTTCATTATTACAGGCAGATTTTGAAATAAGAAGTTCATTTTGGGTAGTATGTTCATATTGACAGCCGCTATTCTACCTAATAATGATAATTCTAATTAATCCCATGTTTTAGCTCTTCTCTTATTTCAACCCATACTATCTTATAATTATTATCGAATAAGTCCACATCATTTTTTGTAATGTTTATACCTAAATATTTTACTTTTTTTTCAATCCTAAAGCCTGTATATTTTGTTAATTCTTGTTCTACTTTTTCAGGTATATTTTTAGCAATTATTTTTGTCTTGTCTTTATTTATTTTATATCCTGATAGTGTTCCAAAATTGTTCAATATATTCATTAGTGTCTCTATACTTGTTAATGGGTCTTCAAGGATAGTAACCAAATCATCTGCAAAGGCGCTAAGTTTATACTCCTGGTTTCTAATTTTGACTCCTTGTATTTGGCTTTCTTGTCTAATTCTATTATTTAATATTTCTAGAACCAAAATAAATAGGAGAGGGGACAAAGGCCATCCCTGTCTCACACCTCTGTTTATCAATCTATTTTCCGTCTTTTCCCCATTTACTATTATCCTGGTACTTTGGTCCTTATAAATTGACTGTATCCATTCTGTATATTTCTGTCCTAAATTTATAATTTTTATTATTTCTTCCAAAAAAATCCAGTTTACCCTATCAAATTTTTTCTCAGCATCTAGGAAACATAACGCCATTTTTTTTCATTATGTTTATGATAACATTCTACCATATTTAATACTGTCCTTATGTTATTTTTTATCATTCTTCCCGGCAACAAACCATTTTGATCTGTATGTATCACTACCTGTAGGATCTTTTTTAATCTTTCTGCTAAAATTGTAGCAAATATTTTATAATCTACATTTAATAGTGCTATTGGTCTATAGTTACCTAGTTCCTGTGGATTTTTTCCTTCTTTTTGAATCAGGGTGATATTTGCTTCGCCCCATGAAGGGGGTCTGGCATTTCTACCTATCCCGTTTGTTAGTGTATGGAGTGGTTTGATTAATTGTTCCTGAAATGTCTTATAATACAAGGCTAGGAAGCCATCAGGTCCTGGGGCTTTCCCTAATTTTTGTTTTTGTATGGCTTGTAATAGCTTCTTCTTTTCTAATAGCTTTATTTAGTTCTTCTCTTTGCTTGTCTGTAATTCTTGGTATCTCCCCTCTACTTATGTAATCTTTTATTCTATCTCTTTTCATTTGGTTAGTTCTTGGTTCTGTAAATAAATTTCTACAGAATCTTTCAAATGCTTTCCTAATTTCCTCCTGTTATATCAACATTTTTTTGTTTTCATTTATCTGTAAAATCAAATGTTTTTCTTTTTAAATTTAATACGCTAACCATTTATTCGTTTTGTCTGCAAGAAAAAAATTCTTTGTTTCGGAAATTTCAGTTTTCTTTCTATTTCTATTAAGACTCCTAGATCCCTTTCACACGTGTTGCTGTCCAGCCACATGTCCCCCATCCTATATTTCTGCATTCCATTTTTTCTACCTAAGTGTAGAACCTTACACTTCTCTCCACTGAATTTCATTTTGTTAGCTTTGGCCCAGCTCTCCAATCTATCCAGGTCATTTTGAATTTTGATCCTGTCCTCTGGCGTATTAGCAACCCCTCCCAATTTGGTGTCATCTGCAAATTTGATCAGCATGCTGTCTATTCCTTCATCCAAGTTGTTGATGAAGATATTGAACAGCACTGGGCCCAGGACAGAACCCTGTGGCACCCGCTAGTCACTTCTCTCCAGGATGAAAACAGCCATTCGTGATCACCCTTTGGGTTCGGTCGGTCAACCAATTACAAATCCAACTAACAGTAGCCCTGTCCGGCCCGCATTTTACTAGCTTCTTTGCAAGAATGTCATGGGGAACTTTGTCAAAGGCCTCACTGAAATCGAGATATGCTACATCCACAGCATTGCCTTCATCTATCAAGCTAGTAACTCTATCATAAAAAGAGATAAGATTAGTCTGGCATGACTTACTTTTGAGAAATCCATGTTGACTTCTCGTGATTACCGCGTTGCTTTCTAAGTGATTAGAAACTGACTGCTTAATGATCTGCTCCAGAATCTTTCCGGGTACTGATGTCAGGCTGACTGGGCGATAATTATTTGGGTCCTCTTTTTTTCCCTTCTTGAAGATGGGGACAAAATTTGCCCTCTTCCAGTCTGCTGGAACTTCTCCTGTCCTCCAAGATTTCTCAAAGATTATAGCAAGCGGTTCCGAAATGACCTCTGCCAGTTCTTTTAATATCCTAGGATGCAGTTCATCTGGCCCTGGAGACTTGAATTCATCCAGTGTGGCCAGGTATTCCTGTGCCACCTCTCTACCTATTATGTACCGCATTTCCCCTGCTTCCTCCCCTGCTCCCCAACAACCAGGTTGAGTGCTTGTATCCTTCTGGGAAAAAACTGAGGCAAAGAAGGTGTTAAGTAGTTCTGCCTTTTCTCTTTCCCCTGTTAGTAATTTGCCATCTTCTCTGTGCAGCGACCCTATCGTCTCCTTCTTTTTCCTTTTGCTACGGACATATTTAAAAAAACCCTTTTTATTGTTCTTGATGTCTCTGGCCAGCCTAAGTTTGTTCTGTGCTTTAGCCTTTCTGACCTCCTCCCTACATCTCCTAGCTACTTGCTTAAATTCTTCTTTGGTGGTTTCCCCCTTCTTCCATTTCCTGTACATGTTTCTCTTAGCTCAACTGAGAGTTCTTTAGTCAACCATCCCTAGTCCTGCAGGAAATTCTTTTGAAAGAGGGCATAAAGAAGGCGGACTCTCTTTGCCATGGATTCAAAGAAATCCTGGGAGAAACTGTGAGTGTCTAAAAGCAGTCTCAGAGAGGGAACCACGGTGAGCCCTGGAAGCTTGGGATCAGCTTCCACTCACAGTGTGTTCTCCTTTTCCTGGCTCTCACACATGCTGGCAATGTTTTGTGCCTTGTCTGAACCTGTGGGAAATTCCAGGAATGCGAGGCTTGTGCAAATCTGCTCGATCGTCTGAAAGCACCATGGTCTCAGGGGTGGTTGGACTTGTACTCATGGCTGGGTTGAGCAGAATGGGCTTTTCCTGCTCTGGGAGGTCTTCTGGGAGGGACTCTCCTAGAGTGTGCACCAGGAGCAGAGGCAAAACCTCAGAATGAACTGTAGCAATTACAGCTTCCCTGGTGGCTAACTTTTGGTGTAGTTCTGCCTGCTCCTCCTCAAGCCTAGTCACTCTGTCCTGGAGTGCCTGAACCTGCAATGAGGCAGTTTCTAATTTGGATTGGGTCTCCTGCGCTGCAGACAAAAGTACCAAGTTGTCTGCCAGCAGGGAACTATTTAGTGCCTGAGGTCAATCTAATACCATGGCCTGGTGTCCACCCCCCCTCCATATCCAGTCGAATGGATGGAGTTGGGAGTGAACTTACAATTTGGGGTGCAGCACATTCAGCGCTGCCCCAGAGTCAACTAAAAGGGGGGCAGAGGATTTTCCCTATTGGTCCCGACAACTGCCTTCACTTGAAATCTTTCCCATCTGTCTAGCATCAGCCGAGCCACAATGTCATGGGGGAGACTCCTGGACCGAGGGCACCCCTATTCGAAAGCTTCCAAGCTAGGATCATGCCCAGCAGGTGGAGGACCATGAGTTACAGCATCCACGGGCTGCACACCTCCTGGCTGGGAGTGCTTAATCAGGGCATCAAGGAGTTCTGAAGTTGATCAAACTGGCTTATGTTGAGTCCAAGTTTTCTCAGTGCCATCCACAGCTTTGCCCTCTCCCCCAAATAAGCACTCCTGGTAGGGTCATACCCTCTGAACTGCTCCTGGGGAGCATTGGTGTCCAGGGTAGACCGGGGAGCCTGAGATTGGGCCGCGGGGTTCCCTGCTTTGTTGGGCAGACCTCGGGAGTCCCTGGCTTGCCAAGAGTCCTGTCTAGCTTTGGAGTGCTGCTTTGAAGGGGGACAGGAATTCCAGTTCCCCTTGGGAGCCGAAGCGGGGGCTGACTCTCTGTGTTGGGAATGGGGCCCCTAATTGGAGTATGTCACCTTCTGTATGGGCTCCCAATTCCCTTGTTCCTTCCTATGAGGTCTTTGGGAGGACCTCAAGGCTCCAGTCTCACAGAGTAGGTCAGAGACTCTCTGGAGATTGGCATCAAAGTCTTCCTATGGTGTGGTCTCGAGATTTATGAGACCCAGGTCCATCTTGGTCTTGTGGTTCAAGCCTCCATAAAAGAGAGTCTTGAACTGCACGTTGAAGTCCCAATTCCCCTGCACTATCTGAACCTTGTCGGCCAGCACAGCCAGAAGCTGCTTTCTGGCTACATAAGCCTCGGGGTTCTCTTTGGGGCCCTGTTTTCCTTTACATACAGGACTCCTGCAGTCTGTCCAGGCTACAGGATCCTGATGATCTCCCTCATCCAGTTGCGGGCATCCAGCCTTACCAGTTTATGAGCGGCGATGGCTGATTCTAGGGTAGGAAGCTCAGAGGGAGACATGAACAACTGGGCCAGTTGGGTCAGGTCCTGTCTGTTGGCCATGGAGTGTAAACGGATCACCACATTCAGCCACATATATTTGGTATTCTTATTAAGGGGGCCAAGTTGATTGGTGATCACCTTGGCCTTGGTGGCTTTCCAAGGGATCCTGGTCTCTATCTCTTGGGCCTCTGCCTCGTCCTCCCTAGCAGTCACCCATCTTCTAGTCATGGATCAGGTCTCAAGTCGGTGAATGGGGGCACTACTATCCACCCAGTCTGGGTTGCAGGAGTGAGTCATCATTGCGTCCTCAGGCAGTGGCTCCCTGAGGGCAGTAATGGGGAGCAAAGGGAGAAACTCCAGGCAGACTGCCAAAATGACAACCTGCCAAGTTTGCAGCTCCTTCTCTAACACCTCCACCCTTTGATGGCAAGCCGTGTGGCTAACCATTTCTTGTTGCTCTTTGAACTGCTTCGCCATGAATTTGGTGGCAGTTTTTGATTGGGCCAGTTCTTTCTCCAAAACCTCAGCCTGTTCCTTCCATGTCTGGGCCTGAAGGGTCACCTCACTAAGCTTTTGGTACGTGGTCTGCATGACAGACACGAATATTAGTTTGTCCACCCACACAACCTCATTCTCTTGAAGCTGGGCAATTTCTTTGGCCATTTCTTCCATTTGGGCTTTGGTGGCCACGAGGTTGACCAAGGCGTCCCTTGCAGTGAGCCAAAGTCCCCACACCCCAAAGGCGTCCTTGGAAGGTCCAAAAGGGGTCTTCGCAGTTCTAGCCTGGTTGTAAGCCCCCCGCAGTGTGATAAAAGGGTCGGAAGTCTGGAAGCTAGAATCCTTCCCAGGGCATTTCCCTTTGTGGAGGACTCAACGCTCCAGGTTTTCGGCTACCTTCTTCTCTTGCATGAGATTCTTCACCTCCATGCTGGTTCTCAAAGCATCTGTTCCTAACCAACTCAAGTGGGACCAGGGTTATAGTGATGGGGAGGATCACCGAGATCCCTGGGGAAATACTAGGGAGATGAATCTTACAGAACTTACTCTAGGAAAGGGGGTTAGGAGCCAATCTACAGTTGCCCAAAGTGCCCTTTTGCCTTCTATGAGCCAGGGTTGGCTACCCGCACTCTAAGCAAAAGGTAGGGATTCGATCCAGGGGTGGGGAGGACAACTCCGGTCCTTTGGGGCAAACCTTCACTTAGACTCCACCTAAGCTGAAGAGGCAACACGAACCCTGAGGGAACTCTTATTGTGCCACCTGGCCAAGCAGCATGGGGAGGGGGGGAATGGAAACTGACTGGATCATCCCTAAGTTAGTTTTTGGGTGAGGGGCACCTTCCTCTACCTTGGGAAAACTCCTAAAACCCTGATTCAGGCTGATAATCACCACCCGCACCTTCTACTAGTTCGGGAGTCACCACTCGCACCTACACTTCCTGGCAGTCCAGGACTCACCACCAATGCTCCTGGCATTATCCTGCCATAACGGCTTACCACCCGTTTCAGCAAACTCTGTGGGGCTGACCACCCATGTGTTCCTACAGTCCAGGATTCACCACCCGCTTTGTTTCTAGATCTTCCCTGCAGTCATGTATGCCTACTCTACCCAGTATGTGTGCTTGTGGGCTAACCTGGCCTATCCGCTAGTGCTCAGGATCCCAACCCACGATAGACCCAAGTTAGGGAGAGATTCCTGGAACAGCTTGTGTACAGCCCTTGCGATCTGCCATGATTCACTGCTACGCTAGTGACCACGTAGGGGCGGCTGCCAAACACAAACCAAGATAGAAAGGGGGAAGAGATTCCCAACCCCAACAGTAGCCCTGTGGCTCACTCACTCCACAATCGCATACACACATGCTCCTAGCTCTGTAGGCTTTCAGTTGGCCGTTGAGTAGCTTACAGTGCAGACAGGAACAGCAGAAAACTCCATGGAAATAAAAGAAAATATTTCCACACCCATAATATCATCAACTGAGAAGGCTTAGAGGGAGATTAGACAAATTCACACAGGATAAGGCAAACAGAAAGAGCCAGCCTGGTATAGAAGTTTGAGTTCATGTTGGACTTAGGCCCAGGGTCTGAATCTCTGCTGAGTCATGGAAACCCACCAGGTAACTTAGGACATTTTCACTCTCTCAGCCTCAGAGAAGGGCAATGGCAAAGCCTCTCTGAGCAAATCTTGCTGAGAAAACCATGTGATAGGTTCACCTTAGGGTGATCATAAATTGGAATTGATTTCAAGGCACACAACAATCAACAACAACAAGGGGACCAATAGCTTATAGTCATGATGTCCATTTAGTATCTCAAGATGTGAGGGAGAATGCCTCTGCATACCAGTTTTGGAGGAATATCAAGAAAGACCTGAAACCTTTAAATCTTGCTTGTGGGCTTCGTATAAGCATCTAGCTGTCCATTGTTAGAGACAAGATGCTGGATTTGACAGGACTTCAGGCTCATTAAACCCAGGTCTTTTCATGTATATGAGTAGTTAATGAATAAGTGGTATGCTTTTCTTTTCTTTTCTTTTCTTTTCTTGGTGGGGGGGGGGAACCTGTGTGGCACAAAATTGGTCCTATACTGTCTTTGACTCCCTTCCACTTAATTTGTTTGAGCAACACATGATGTTTCACAAGTAAACTACAGTCTGCTACTATGGCACATGCCCAGAGGGCAAAACGGATATGGCATCAGAAGATAATTGCCTGTTTAAATCTTGGGAGTATATTAAAAGGAGCTCATTGGAAAGAAATAACTACAGAGGAGGTGGCTGGCATCATCACTGAGGAAAGAAACCCAACACCCTCTTTCAGTGTCTCCCAGAGCTGGTTGGAAACAGCTAAAGAGAAAGAGAAGGCAGGAGAATGGAGTGGATCCAGATATTTCTTATTGCTCTGCTGGTGACACTTCTGCTTCTGTACTATTTGAAACAACAATGGTCACGCCGACATTACCCTCCTGGGCCTCTTGCCCTTCCTGTCATTGGAGCCATATGGCGAATTGGGTTTGGCTTTGGAATTAATGAAGACACGCTGATAGAGGTACTTCTTTCTAAATAATTAAGCAAGGACTTACGAAGCTGAATCAGAAAGTTCATAAAGATCATTGTGAACTACCTTCTTTCTATGGTTACTGTGGAAAAAATAGTTGTGGGTTAGAAAAAAATATTCGGATGAAAGTTTGATATGGAAAATTAGTAGTAGTATGTTTGGTTGTAGTAGTAGTGATGTTATTAATGTTTGTTATTACTGTTGCTATTGTTATTAATGTTTGTCTGCCCCTTTTTGCCAGAATTTGGAAATATTGCTTACTTGAAATACAGCTCTCAAAATCTCCTGGACAGTGCAGCCATTGCATGTTGCCCCCGTAATCCAAAAAGTCACTTTTCTCAGCCCTGCTTTTTTGTCCCCAGGATTCCCCCAGTGGTAAAAACAGGATATGAATGTATAATGAACAGAAGGCAGTGTGGTATGAGGATACTTCTGTGTGTGCAATGAGACTTCCTTCTCCCTCCCTCCCTTTGTAACATGCAACCCTTTGCGCTTCCCCACAAATCTGTTGTGGAAGGTCTTCCAAAGGAAGGAAGGAGAGAAGATGGAAATAAAGTTAGACTGGTAGGGTCCTTAACAAAATATATTTGGCAGTAAGTCAAATCACAACGTAATTATGATTGCATGAACTCAGTAAACAGCTTTGTAGTCCATAAGCAGAAGTTCATTTAAAAATCGATCAGCCCAGTAATTCAATAATGACGTAAATTCTATTGTCAGTCTTGACTAGAGTAGAGAAGAATTTGAATTTATGTATATGTTAACTCCTTGTTCAACAATTGATTCAGTAAGTTCACTCTAGTTGTGACTTCTTGTTGTTGTGTGCCTTTAAGTCATTTCTGACTGATGGTGACCTAAGAGGAACCTATCATGGGGTAAAGAAACTGGCTCTCCTCGTTGTGAGTACCCAACAGAATCTCACCCAAACATCTATGCTCGTGGAAGCTATGCCTGTATTTCAACTAAATACATAAATAACATCTGAAATACTGATTTATTTATTTAATACATTTCTGTATTAAAATTTTGAGATCAAAATTGGAATTCTCCTGGGTGTCTTGGCTAGAAATCCCTCTGAAGAAGGCCATTTCTGCACTACACTGTTATAGTGCTATCATTCCACTTTCAACATCCTGTGGAATTCTGGGGTTTGTAGTTTACCGAGGTCAAAGAGCAATCTGGCTGAGAATTCTAAAGGCCCCTCCCTAAACTGCAAATACCAGGATTCCATGGCATGTTGAAAGTAGAATAGTAGCAGTATAATAGTGTAGTGCAGAAATGGTGGAAGTCTGGAAGATGCTACACTCCATTTTCAAATATAGATTCATAGAATCACAGAAACATAGAATTGGGGGAGACCACAATGGTCATTGAGTCCAACCCCCTGCCATGCAAGAACAAACACTCAGAGCACCCCCAGCAAATGTCCATCCAGACTCTCCTTAAAAACTTCCAAAGACGGAGACTCCACCACACTCCAAGGCAGCATATTCCACTGTTGAATGGCTCTGACTGTCAGGAAGTTCTTCTTGATGTTTAGGTGGAATCTCTTTTACTGTAATTTGAATTGTTCCATGTCCTAGTTTCTGGAGCAGCAGAAAACAAACTTGCTCCATCTTCAACATGACCTCCCTTCAAAAATTAAAAATGGCTATCCTGTCTCCTCTTAACCTTCTTCTTTGTCAGGCGAAACATACCTAGCTCCCTAAGCCTCTCCTCATAAGGCATGTCTTCCAGACTCTTTACCATTTTGGTTGTCCTCCTCTGGACACGTTCCAGCTTATCAATATCCTTCCTGAACTGTGGTGCCCAGAACTGGACACAATATTCCAGGAGGTCTAAATAAGCAGAATAAAGTGGTATTATTACTTCCCTTGATCTTGACCCTATGCTCCTGTTGGTGCAGCCCAGAGGCGCATTGGCTTTTTTAGCTGCTGCATCACACTATTGACTCATGTTCAGCTTGTGGTCCACTAAGACCTCTAGATCCCTTTCACACGTACTGTTTTCAAGCCAGGTATCACCCATCCTGTATCTGTGCATTTCATTCTTTCTTCCTAAGTGTAATATCCTACATTTTTCCCTGTTAAAATTTGTTTTGTTTGTTTTGGCCCAGGTCTCTAATCTGAATTAGAGAATTTTGAATTTTGATCCTGTCTTCTGGGGTATTAGCTATCTCTCCTAATTTGGTGCCATCTGCAAATTTGATGAGCATGCAATCAGTTAATTGGCTTCTTGATGAGGCAGACATGAGGTGTATTGTTTGGGTGAAAGGGCAGATCTTTCCCCCCTGAGCACCTTGTAGGCTGGAGGTGTGGCCTTTGTCGTAGATTTTTTGAGAGAAGTTGGCTGTCCAACTGTCAGGGGTATTTTAGTGGTGGATGCCTCCATTGACTGGGTTTGAATTATATGGCTCTTGGGATTTGTGAGAGCTGCCACAAATCCTGCCACTGCCACCAACTGTGAAGGTCATCCACCTGTCCCTCAGCTCAAATGCATCAAAGGCAGGGACCTTCTAGATGCCCTTGCGGTTTCTGTGCAAGACTTTATTAATCTAGTCCCACCACCACCCTAGAATAGCTACTGCTACCACAGACACTGGATGTTGGGACTTAAGCATTCTAATAGTCCTTATGGAACATTCCAGAGGTAAAAGTCTATTATACAAAAATGATTTATTAAACAGAGACAGACAATGTGAAGTAAAAGATTACAGTCGACCCTCCACATCTGCAGGGTTGACTTTCATGGATTTGATTATTTGCAAGTTTCTTCAATCCCTACTCCCTACTTCAAGAGCTCCTCTTTCAGGGGAACCTTCCTTCTAGGCAGCTCCAATCGGGCTGCACAGCCCTTTAAAAACCTGCCTCTAGTTCTCTTCCTCCACAACCAGCCACCCCCTGACCAGCTAAGGACAGCTTGCAGCCTGATTTCTCAGCACTACAACCTCTCCCCTGATGCCAGCCCCCCCCCCCACACACACAAGGAAGGAGATAAGTGAGAAAGAAGAAGCATAAGGCCACTATGTCAACCTACGTCTCCTTCCCTCTCCTGTCCCTGACCAGATTTGGGTCCCAAGTGCCTGTTCTCCCCACCATGCCTTGACTCCCCCACAAACATTTTGATATTTCCAATTTTTTCACTTTTGTAAGAGTTCTGCACCCCTAACTATGGTGAATGTAGAAGGCCAGCTGTACTGATTTAATTCATCTAAAATGCCGCTGATCCTAACTGAGGGCCTTTCTGCACTACAGTTATAGTGCTATTATTCCGCTTTCAACATCCTATGGAATCCTGGGGTTTGTAGTTCCGGAAGGGGCATTTAGAAGCCTCAGCCAGTGAGCTCTTTGGCCTCAGTAAACTACAAACCCCAGAATTCCACAGGATGTTGAAAGTGGAACAATAGCACTGTAACAATGTGGTGCGGAAAGGCCCTAACTAACTCTAACTCACACCTCTCACTCAGAGTCCTAACTTCAACTCTCTTAGACTGATGTCCACCTAGCCTTTGTAAAATCCCTTCAAACATTCAGCCAATCACCAGTTACTCACAACATTCCATAGTCTCATTCCTTTTCAACAGAATTTTACCTTATATCATATACTATATACTGCATACATAACCATACTTTCACAAATAAATGCAACATTTCCTCCAGCCCTAAAATTTCCCTAGCATCACAAGGTCCCTTTCAGCTCTATGATTCCATCTCCCCTGATATCATTGCTCCTCAGGAAGCTGATTCTGTCTCTCCTCTTGGTCACCAAAAAAAGGATGGTGTGGGATGGGCAAAACCCTGTGATTCAAACGGTGTAGTGGCTGAAGTGCCCCTTTGGCTAGTGACTTAGGCAGGGACTTATCTCTGCTTTCCCCAAGTGAGCAAAGCCTGTGGACATCAAAGGTGCCTTCCTCATGCAGACACTGGTTGGAGGAGTGCCAAGGTTGGCATGTTATCCCAAGTGGGCTGGGTTTTGCTGCAGATAAAATGGAAACCAGTTCTATCTGAGCTTGAGATCAGAGATTGAAACAATGCCTCTAAAAATAACATTTCACCTATAGCAGAAAGCTCTTGAAAACTGAAGATCTAATGGGGTTGTTATATAGAATCTTCTGTCTGGTGTTCTATTTCCTGTGTCTTCCAGGAAGATGATGTAGTAAATACACAACAAAACACTCCCTGGAATTCCTATATTAATTATTCTCAAGAGACTGCAGCAGAGGGCAGAGAAACTCTGAGGCCCTTTTCGCATGGCATTTACCATGTGAAAGGGCCCCTGGAGTGTCGCGCGATTGTGAGGAGCAGTCCACACGACGCACTCGCAATCGTGTGACGCTCCAGGGGCTGGCAGGCACCGATCATGCACTGTTTCATTTTCGTCCGTGAGCCGAAAATGGTGCATGATAGCTCATCGCTCTGGGGCCTTGCGTGCACTTGCCGTGTGTGTGGAGCTCCGGAGCCACGGTGCTCACGCTTCCTGCCCTAGTACAGCCTGGGGAAATCCCAGGCTGCACTGTGGGAGGAAGAGGAGGGGCTCTTGCACTAGCAGGCAGCGGCTGCGGAGCTGAAGCAGCAGGGACATGAGAGCTTCTCGCAAGAGGCTGCTCACGCGATCCCCACACCCCAGCTCCGCATAAAAGGTGAGTTGTGGAAAGGGCCTGAGTCTCCCTTTGTTGATAGGCAACATATGCCATCATCCCTGGCCATGGGTAAGGCAGGATGTAGCTGATAGGCACGGAATCCAAAAACACTTGGAAGGCCCCACTCTTCCCCAACCAGTTTTAAGGGATGACTGAAAACACGCAGGGCTGCTTGCCGCGAGGGTTCTTATCAGTCACGCCAGTCCAGCACGTATTTCCCATGTAGTTCACTGGATAAGGAAGGAATAGAACGAGTTTCTCTGCATGCCTTCTTCCATCAGCATGCAGCAGGTCCTATATAAGGATAGGGACTTTCAGTCTAACATATGGGAGATTCCTATCCAGGGTGTCCAACTTCCTTGTAGCATCCTCTCCCATTGAGAGAAGACATTTCCCCACCTGTCTCCCATGTTGCAATGGGGTTTACAGCTGTCAGTGGAGGCTTTTTAAAGTCTAATTACAGTGTATGGCTCACTTTTTTGGCAGAGGGAGGTAGTGCTATGAGGCTGCAGGTGGCCCCTCCAAAAAAAATTAATCTTCCTGTGCTACAGTGAGTCTTTAAAAAGTACATATTGGGGTCAGTGAAGGCTTTTAAAGGCCTGATTGCATGAAGGAACAAATAGGGGAGGGTGTTGCATATGACAAACCAGGGATGGAGGAGAGAGAGAGCAGTCTAGAAAATCATGGTGGAGGTACATATTGGCCGTAGGTGCCCACTGCTGGCAAACATCCCCCAGTGTCTTTGCTTGGAACCAATTTGCCCTTGAGCTTAAATCATCTTACCCACAATTGATGGTAGAGCACGGCCTACATATGGCTGATTATAAAATTTGATCTATGCAATGTGGTTTAGGGATTTGGGTGTTGGTGTGGGATACTAATCTTGTAACCTACCTCAGTTTAGGCTGTCATCCAGGAGTTCTTGCTGCCCTGCTTCTGGGGAATCAATACTCTAAACTGAGATAACACTGGAGGTTTCAGTGGTGACAATAATTGGCTCGTGGGAGTGCCTGTCACAGAGGATTAGTCATATCTGTTACCCCAGTCTTTCATATAATTATCCATAGTTCCCTCTTTTAGCAGGCAAGTTAAGTTGTCTATCTTTATCATATCAATTAGCTTGGTTGCCTAATAACATTTTGTTGGGAGAAAATTTTGTTCCCATTTTTGAGCTAATACAATTCTTGCTGCCACAGTCATATAAAATATAATTCTTCAATGTCTTTGTTCTAAACCATCATCTAGTTTTCCTAATATCCGTATTTGCTGGCGTATAAGACGCACTGCTATATGAGACACACTCCATTTTCAAATAGCATTTTTCAGGGAAAAAAGTGAGTCTTATACACCAACAAATACAGTAAGTACATTTCAGATGTCATCTGTATTTTAACCCTGAGAATTTTTTCAATTTGTATATCAAAGGATTTCCATTTTTAAAAAACATTTTCACATGTCCACCAGAGATTTTAAAATGTGCCTCTTTCCAACTCAGATTTCTAGCATCAAGGGTCAAAATTCTTATACATCTTTGATAATTTGTCTGCTGATATATACCATCTGTAATGTATCTTTTATAAATTCTCTCTAGTGTCTTGCAGTATCGTGTATTTCATTTTTTTGATCCATGTTTTCCCCATTGGGTCATTTCAACTGAATGTCTCATTTTATCATAAGTTTTGGCAGTTTCTTCTTCAGATTCCCTCTTTAACAATGCTACATAAATTTTTGACAAGGCTTTCATACTTTCCATAGAGACTATTATTTCTAATTCTGTACTTTTTTTTTTTTTTGGTATCCCATTCAATTTTTTTTCAATTTTTAGTTTCTCTGAGTGGTGTACACAACAGCCAATGACAATTCACACCTTCTTTTTAAAGTTCTTCTTGTGTTTTGATTCTGTGACCTTCTTCTTGAAGTACCAACACATCTTTGTGTGAAATCCATTTATTTTATCTCTTTTGTAGAAAGCTTCATGTGGTGAGAACCACACAGGTGTTTTAAGGCAGCATCTAGATTTATATTTCTTCCAGATCTTCAATAATGGTTTTCTTATGTAATGATTGTTGAAATCCCCACTGACTGCATCTTTACTATACCATAGATAAGCATGTCATCCAAATCTGAGATCTAAACCTGATTTTACAAACACCAGTGACCACAGAGGGCAGGATCCTCTACTCCCTTCACTTCCTGGGCTAACCACCATCTCCCAACACTTCAATGTAAGAAAGGAAGTTCTCAGCAGGAATCTAGTGGAAAATGGGGGCAGAGAGGGGAGTTTCTCATGGCCAAAAATGGCAGGGGTGAGGATCTGAGGATGGGTAGCATTCACTTAGTAAGTTTTCACTTACTTACCTGAAATAGTTTGCTTCATCTAATTGTAAATTTTCTTCTCCTTGTTTTGATCTGAACGGCAGATGGCCAAACAATATGGAAACATTTTCACTCTATGGGTGGGACATATACCAGTGGTAGTACTCTCTGGATTCCAAGCTGTCAAGGAAGGATTGATCGATTTCTCAGAAGAATTATCAGAGAGGCCAATGACTCCATTCATTGAAGCTATAGGAAGACGAATGGGTAAGTTGTGAAGAGGTTGGTACTAGACCTTCCTTCAGAGAAAATATCTGAGGACAAATGATCCTTCTCGGAAAGCTTTAATTAGTTAGAAATTATACTAAGAAAGTAAATTCTGGAAATGGCACTGTGTTGTGATTGCCAAGAGTCAGCGTGGTGTAGTGTGGTTTGGACACTGGACTAAGACACCAGAGACCAGGATGCAAATTCATGTTCAGCCACAGATGTTACCCTGAAAATTGGGGGTATCTTGAGAACACCCAAACAGACTTCAAATTAAGGGAATTAACAGAGAAACTCAAAGCTTGCGAGAGGTCAGGGCAAGGGATCTTTAACCCTATGTCTATGGGGTCAGAACCGCGCAAAAGTCAGAGGAACAGTCTAAAGTAACTTTATTAAAACTAACAGAGAAGGTCGCAACACATGTTAGCAAATAATCCTACAATCACACAAGGGCTACAGGAATGAAGTTGGAAATAAGAGACAGTTGGGAGAGAGGGCATACGGACCTCAGTCTAAGCGTCCTGGAGAAGGAGAAGACTAGCAAAGGCTCGGTTTAAAGCACCAAGGGGAGTCTGGATCCCGGGGCTGGAAGGCTGGAAGCAGTGGGGTTTCGCAGCAGATCAGACACGTGAGTCGCGTTTAGCTCTCAGCAGCATCTGAGAGGCTTGAGTGGGACACCTCGGTAGCAACGAAACGGGCTCTTGTCCGGTCTGGGAGGCTCTCCAAAGAGGCTCAAAAAGTGAGGATTTTTATAGCCAATTTCTGTCCTCAGGCTGTGTATAGGCTAGCAAAGTGGCGTTAATGGGCAATGATTGCGGAATATAATGTTAGGCAAATATCACGACCTCTTCTCGGTATTGTTTCTCCCAGGAAAGTCCAGGTACGTGATAGGTTTAAAATTCCAAATTGATAGACTTTGATTGTCTATCCTTGCAAAGTTCATCAGCGTGGTTTGGGGCTGAGGCAACCTTTTTATTAATCAAGGAGAGAGTCTATTGTGGCTGCCTAGAGATACGTGACTGGGAACAACAGGTTGTTGTCTTTTAGCCTAAAGGACTTAGTCTACATTCCCATACAGCAGAAAGGGTGTTGTTGGTCTTAAGAATCAAGACCAATTTTTACTTGCAACCGACCTTTGCTAGCCAATATCCAATATGGGGGAAGTCATGCCAATTTTAGGGGCCATCTCATAGGGTTACTCTGGGGTGTAACACAGAAACCCCATGATAAGTTAACCTTAGGGTTGGACCTACTTTTGGATGGTGGGGGGTGAAGATGGCAGCAGCTAAGTAAGGAGCATTTGTTTTGACTCTTCAAAAATTAAGCCTTAAAAGATAACAACCTCAGAGCTGGATTTTAGAATTGGAAAGTTTTGGAAATCAGCCATAGGCCATTTGACCAGAGAGGAGCTGGATACTTTATATTTTGAAACAAAGACCTTGAAACTCTTTAAGACCTTATCTCTTCCACCAAGTGCTGTTTGGATAATAGCACAAGCTATAATTGCACTGAACTCTTTGAAGTTCTGTG
This sequence comes from Cyclura pinguis, assembly GCA_030412105.1. Lineage (NCBI taxonomy): Eukaryota > Metazoa > Chordata > Lepidosauria > Squamata > Iguanidae > Cyclura > Cyclura pinguis. The sequence continues at coordinate 8,940,776 of CM059601.1, forward strand.
GAGTGGATATTTCTATATCTATAGTAAGGTCCTAATGTGGAGGAAGATGGTGTCAACAATTACAGTGAGAGATAATGGTTGAAGACATTGCTGCTGATATTCAGTAAGTCAACTTCCATACTTACTTCTCTCTGTAAGTACTTTCGCATGACTTACTTTTCCAACTCTGCATAAAAATTTACTGTAACCAAACTGAGAGGTGGGAGATGAATAAAGAAAATAACTGGGATAAATGTTGATAGCATGGTGTTTACCAGAAAGACCTGCCCTGCAAAGTAGTTCTCCAGAACCTCGGAAAAGGTAAAATAAAATCACACAGTATTTCCAGCAGAAGAAGGAGAGTGTTGAAAATGTGAGTGAAAATGTGTTCATGGATCTGAAAATGTGTTCAGAATGGATCAACCTCTATACCTCCTGTATTGGACTGGTCAGTAGATCTTAAAGGGACAATACAAGAACACAGGACTTTAGGATCTTCATTAGATCTGGCCACAGAGCTGAATCTTGCAGAATGTATGTCCACTATGAAGGAATCACACCAGGTGGATAAAGCTGAAATGAGAGACAAAGAACTCATCGAAGAACTCATGCAGAGATAGATTCTTGAGCTTGCTTATAAGGGGTCGGCCTCAACATATAAATCTATTTCTACTCAAACTGAAGAAACAGAACTAAGTGATCTTCAAATCCAGGGACAATTCCTTATGGTTTGTTGCGAATTATCCCTTATCAAAAATTTTCTTCGGAAAGTAATGGACTGTTAACAATACTTGTTGAGAACTATATAACCCAAGAGATAAGATCAGGACTAGAAGTAGCTGACAAATATCCCATTTGAATGCAGCTGGAAACAAAGAGCACTTTAAGGAGCCATTCTAAAGATATTAATAAAGGGTCACATAAGGGAGAACACAAAAAGCAGAAAAAAAGTAAAAACATTAAAAATATGAGAAAGCAAGGAATAAAGCACATTGCTGTCAGTCAAGGGAGCTAAAGAGACTGATTAAATTGCTAGACCCAAATGTAAACTCAAACCCAAATTTGGATTTAAACAAGCCCTCTAAGAAGACCTGTAAGAAAAAAAAGGAGAAAGAAAAAAAGACCAACCAATTTCATAAACTCATAGCAGATACCAGAGGAAGAAGGTGTGATACTGAAAAAAAACAGCAATTGCCTCCAATGAGGAGGACATGCAGGTTCCATTGGCAAATGTACTTAGCAATATGGGGAAGCTGGAGGACAACAATTGTAATACAAATTTAAGTTCAGCACACATCATCACATAAAGCCAAAGACAGATTTTTACTCAATAAGTGCTTGGAACCTGGTGATGATTCCACAAAAACTGGTATTTTTCAACTTCCCTAAACCTAAAGGTTTTCTTGCACAGAAAGAACATATATTACACTTCCTGCACATTTAAAATGCTTTCTTCCCAGGAGCAATGAGGCCAGATGATATTGTTTATATAGAATATCTGTATTTTGATGGAATTAATGCTCGAGCTGTAGTTACATTTAAGGACCAAGATTTAGCTAGCTTTATATACAAAACTAGGGAGATGTTCCTGAAACAGAGATTAATAATCCTAAGATATTTTTTTTTTTGAAAGTCAGGTCCCACCAATCCCATTATCAGGAGTTTCTGCCATTGTTTTCAAGGATAATAACTCTGAGACAATGAATAATATTGGAAATCTCATAGATTCAAACTAGAGTCAAGACTCTGCCCCCTCCCACACTCATTCAGAGATCCCAGGTTCAAATCTGACAGAATTAGCTATTATTGATTGTTCAAATCACCCTAACACTGAAAGGGCTGAGATTTTTATGCCAGAAGAAAAAGAACTACTCATTTCTTATTGGAGATTGCCACATACTGTTCAGGTAGGGATTTTATGAAGATTTGACTTACTGAGAAATTGTTTAATAGGAAAACAGCCATATGAAATAGAAGGATTAATGGACTTCATGGGGTACAATCTGACAATGATAAATGAAGGAGGAACTGGGAATCAAGAGACATCAAGAGAAAATTCCATGCAGTGAGGACACTTTGGATGGGGCTGATGTGGCTGAACAGAAAGGAAAGATCTGCATTTGAAATATATATGGAGCAACAGAGAAGCCTGGCTTAACACATAATGAATATTTGAACAATATGGAGGTCCAAATTATCAAGGAATCCCCAGGAATAAAGAAAGATAATCCTAGGGGCCAGGTTACTCCAGAAGTAAACTTAATATTAAATAACATCGAGCAAAATGAGAAAGATCTATCCCTCATTACAACTGAAGCAAACCTTGGTGTATTTAAACCTTTGTTCTGGATGAACATGTGATACCTAGGTGAAGAGGAAGAAGGATCACCACAGAAAGAATCCAACTCAGTGGAAAGTTTGCCTGGTGTGGTACACCCAGTGATCTCAAATATTAGTAGACTGTGCCCATCTATAGAGATTATTGAACATCAAGAAGAAAATTCATGGAATTCAGCCAAGCCATTCATTACTAAAGAACCATTCCACAACTGAGCAAGCCCCAAAATTCCACCTACTAGGGCATGACATGGACTAAATTGCTCACGTGGCCAGCTGAGATTCCTTTTATGGAATACCACAGGATGGAAGAGGAAACTGGCAGACCCAGCCTTCTTGGACTTTATAGATAACCATGATATAATCTTGCTAGAAGAGACTTGGGATAGGGAAGACACATTTTTAAATGGCTTCACAGCATATTCGCCGGAAGCAAATCCAAGCTCCAAGGGAGGACGACCAAAAGGTGGAGTGACATTACTGATCTCCACAAATATCCAAGGTATTAATATCAGATTTGAACCCTTGGCTAGCATTGCAAATGCTCTGCTTATTAAAATCAAGTCGGCATGGTTACTTGTTATAAATGTTTATCTTCCACTGCAATGCCAAAATAAATTGGTGAAGAATACCTGGCACAAACTGGAAGTTTACATTGGCAATAACTTCTCTATATCCAGAAGCCTTTGTGATAATGGCTGGGAACTTCAATGGTAGAACAGGGCAAAATGAGGAAGACTTATATTCACATTTCCGAATACTCGAGCCTGTAATGGATGAGGCTCTGAAGTTGCCAATTAAACAATCTAAGGATAAGGGTTGCAATTATGCTGGGCATAATTTATACAAATAATAAACTGGCTAAATTTTGTAATTGTAAATGGATGTGTTGATGGTGATAATTGGTGATGGTAATAAAAATGGTAGGTTCACATTTCTGTCTAGCCTAGGGGCATCCACAATTGATTATTTTATAGTCTTTTATGATCTACTAAGCATGGTCTCCAGGTATACAGTAGAAAAGTGTATTGATAGTGATAATTTGCCCTTAGTCCTATTTTTAAATTGTGATCTTCAAATGACATATGCAGAATAAAATCCAGTGTTAAATGGAGATATTGAAATAAGACCATCTCATGTTAGATGGTCTCCTAAGCTGGAGAATGATGTAAACGAGCTATTGTGTTCAGATAGGTGTCTTCATAAACGAAATGTTCTGTTGTCAGCAAGCTCCACAGAAATTGTGCTTGGAGAGTTTCAAGAATTGAGTCTGGATCACAAAATTGAGCAGGTGACCTCCTACAAGTATTTAGGAGTAATTTTTCACTCACATGGAACAAGGAGGGTGCATACAAAATGTGAAATTGCAATGTGCAGAGAACCATGAAGATACTCCTCTACTTCGTTTATAACAAGGGAGGGCAGCACATCCCTTCTGTAATCCAGGTTTTCATGGCTGTAATCCAAGTGATAGCCCAGATGTTATATGGCTCAGAAGTATGGGTACTTGATCATTTTGTCCTTCTGGAAGCTGTGCAGACTAAATTCTTGAGGGCAATATTTGGTATCCCTAGCTGTATTCGAATTCAATCACCCACTTAGAAGCAGGACAAATCTCTGTGGAGGCTCACGCATGGTTATGTAAATTTCATTTCTGGTTAAAGATGATGTTTGCACCAGTTGGACTGGCTCCACTTACACTGACTGACTCTTTTCAATCAAAGTGGAAAAAGTCATTAAACATGAAATTACAAACCTTAGGTTTCTCAATAATGGTCATTCAAACCCTAGAGTATACTAAAGCTAAAACAGCTATCTCACAGAGAATTCAAGATACTGACTTTCAAAATCATCTGAACCAAACAGCTTTATATCTTGCTCTTAGGAATAACAGAGAGCCATTTATAGCCCCAAATTATTTGATAGATCTGACCATTCCCAATTTCAGAAAGGCATTTACACTAGCCAGATTTACTGTTTTATCATCTGCATTGCTGGAAGGTAGATATAAAAGACCTCTTACAGCAAGTGGGCTTGCCCATGCAAGATGGGAGAAGTCGAGACAGTGGGTCATGTCTTACTTCACTGCAATTTTTATCAAGATCGATCTATCTATCTATCTATCTATCTATCTATCTATCTATCTATCTATCTTTTTATATATATATATATATATATATATATATATATATATATATATATAACCCAAATCATAGAAAAGATCCCAGGTAGGCCTGAGAAATTTCATATAGACTATCTTTTGTCAGACTGGAATCCTAGGGTCACAACTGCAGTGCAAGCTTTTGCACAGCAGTCATTAACCATTGAAAACAGTTAATGTGTTAATATTCTTACATTTGCAGATGAGTTTGCTGTTCTTCTTTCATGGCGGCTGTATGTTTGTTTTTTAAATATGTGAATTTTAGCTCCGTCTACTTGTTGCTAATGTCAATTGAATTTTATGGTTGAAGCTTTTAACAGTATTTTAACAAATGTTAACACAATTTGTAGATGGGTTTGTTATGCTTAAGTTTTAAGTCTTGTAATCTTAAATCTTATAATTTTAACTTCACTTACTGATTGTTGATGTTAAGTGTATTTTATTGTATTTTAGGGTTGATGCTTTTAGAAATTTTTTAATGGAATCTACTATGGTTTTAACTGTATTGTTGTTCAGATTTGTAAGTCTTGTTGGCTGTTTGCTGTAATAAATATTTCTCTCTCTTGCTACCTTAGGGTTGCCATAAGTCAGAAATGACTTGAAGGCACAAAGCAACAGAAGCAAGAGTTTATCTTTGAGAGGCCATTCACATGGTTGTCTGGGCAGGCAGCCCCAACTTCTCATTCACGTAGACTTTTTCATGTCATGGTGAAGAGCACTGCCCCTTTAAAGATGATATTTCTAGTGATTATGATTCATGCAGAAAACACTAATGTTTTACTGGCATTTCAACCAGGTGGAAAATACACGACTTAGGCCCTTTTCACAAGGCATTTGCCATGCGAAAGGGCCTCCGGAGCATCACGCGATTCTGAGGAGCGTTTCAGACGATGTCCTCACAATCACGTGATGCTGCCGGGGCCAGCAGGCGCTGATTGCACACTATTTCATTTTCAGCCTGTAGCTGAAAATGGTGCACGATCGCATATTGCTTCAGGGCCCCGCGCGCATTTACCTTGTGTGCGGAGCCATGGCGCTCGCGCTTCCTCCCCCAGCGCAGCCTGGTAAAATGCCCAGCTGCGCTACGGAAGGAAGAGGCAGAGCCCTCATGTTGCCAGCCAGCCGGCAGGCAGCAGTTGCAGAGTCGAAGCAGTGGGGACGCGAGAGCATCTCGCAAGAGGCTGCTCGCGTGATCCCCTCACCCCGGCGCCGAGAAGAGGTAAGTTGCAGAAAGGGCCATAGGGATGTCACATATGGATGTATGCACCTCATTCAATAAGAATCTCAGAAACCTAATAGAAGACACTCTCAAGGGCAATTTATTTTTAAGGTCATAAGAGCAATTTAAAAAATAAAAATATTAACCATAGCGCAATAAACAGTGCAATAGTGAAATAAATGAGAGTAGCAACAGTAGCAGCTAAAGGGATAGGCCAATTATTTTTTAGTCCATTAAAAGCAGATTGACAGCCAGTGTGGTTTAGCGGTTTGAGCACTGGACAATAACCCTGGAGACTAGGGCCTGATTCCCTGCTCAGCCATGGAAATCCACTGGGTAACTTTGGGCATGTCACCCACTCTCAGTCCCCAGAAAACCCTGTGATAGGTTTGCCTCAGGATTGCCGTAAGTGAGATACAACTTGAAGGCACGCAAGTGGGATGGGTGGGATGACAGGCAGGGTAAATGTAGTAATATATTTATTGGGAAAATAAATTTGTTGGTTGTGGGTTGAGCACTGATAATTTTGTATTAATCACTGGAATAATACTTTTGTATGTATATCAGTGTTAAATTGTAATTAGTTAATTACTCAGTAAAAAAAAAAAAGAGCAACAGCAAAGGGAGATCGGAAAGGATTCTTTGAAAACAACCGGAAAGAAGAATCAAATATATATCCACAGGAACTAGGCCACCACTGAAAAGGCCTTATCTCTAGTTCTTGCCAACTGGATGGCATAACACAACACCAGTTTTCTCCATAGCAACAATTAACTGTATAACTGTTTGAGGCTATTTCCACACCTTACCCATCTCCATCGTTGTCCTGTTGTAATCCTGGTGGTACCACTATGAGGATGAAAGTGTGACACAAACACCCTCCTCCACACCTGTCTGTCTGTCTGTCTGTCTGTGGAAGGGTAGCATGAATGACATGTGCCTTCCTTCCACAGTGCAGCCAGCCACTTCTCCTGCTGCACTGGGGAAGGAAGTGCCTAAATCGTGCTTCCTCCCTTTCCACACAGCTGCTGGTGATGGGACCATCATGCAATTGTGGACCATTACCGGATTTTTTTCTGGTAATGGGATATCCCGCAATCGTGATGGGTGGGGACACATCGGCAGCAGGACTGCAATGACATTGTGCAAAAGTACAAGTCACAGACTGCCAGGAACACAGACCCATCGCAGTACAGTGATGTTGTGCGGAAATGGTCTGACTATGTAAATTGCAGGAATTTGGGGGTTCCTGTCTACTGTGACTCTTCAATTTCGGATGACCACGACTGTTTACTGAGTGCACTGGTGTGAACCAACACTGAATGTTTCAAAAAGAAGGGAAGGAGCACATCTTCAGTTTCTGAAGCATACAGTGGTAGTACCAGTGATTTGCTATTGTACTAAACAGTGGATGGTTCTGAATTAAATCAGCAAAATTATGTTGTAGGGTTCAAAATCATGTACAGTGTCTGGAGGCTTTAGCCTGGCTTATAGTAAATCTTGCCTTTTCTAGGGTAGCAACCTAACCATATTTGTGAGTGATAATTGCATATTGATTCCTGATGCTTCAGGTATTGCATTATCAAATGGACACACCTGGAAACAGCAGAGACGGTTTGGACTAGTTACTCTGCGGAAACTGGGACTGGGGAAAAAAGGCATGGAGGGCCAAATAGAAGATGAAGCTCAGCAGCTTATAGAGGTTTTTGCACGTGAAAAAGGTATGCAATATTAGGAGACAATGTTGGCATGTGTCTGCAGAAAACTTTGTGTAATCTGTACTGCTCTTCAGGTGGAGAAAATTGACATATTTTAGTTGATTTCTAATACAATATGATTCCTAATATGGTTCCTTTCTCCAAAAGTATTAAGAGTATTAAGTATCAGAGTATTAAGAGGAGGGGCTGAACTGACATTAATAAAACTTCATTTGCAGGGCAGCCGTTTGATCCTTCCCTGCCCATCACCAATTCAGTCTCCAATGTGATATGTGCCGTGACTTTTGGACACCGTTTTTCCCTCGAAGATGAAAACTTCAAGAAACTGATTGATGCCATTGAGTTTGCCTTAAAATTTGCAGGAACCCTCTTTCACTTGGTAAGTAAACTTTTTCTCATTTCCATTCAGTTAAGCATATTTCCCATAGGTCCAGGAGCATTTGGAAAACCTTTACCATAGTGGTTTGAGTCCTGGGTTTGGTCAAGGGATACAGAAGTAAATCTGCAGTGGTAAACCCTCACATGCAAAACTGGAGAAGTAAATAGTTGGCCATTTCATTCTTACATGTGAGGATCAGTGCTTTCTGTAGCTTTCTCCCATTTGTAGAATAAAATGGAGGTTGGAATCCTGCTGGGGACTCCAGTCTTCATAAGTGGAATTAAGTCTGTGAGAATTTGAACTGGGCAGTTCTATAATATCTGCATGCAATAAAGGGCTGCTGTTACCTTGTTATGTAGCAGAGTTAGCAAAGTGAGTTGATGTGAAATGGGACTGATGAAAACCAGGACTAATGCACAAGGGGATGTGCATCACATTGTTCCAATGTGGATTGTGCACCAATGTACCTTGGGCACTCTTGCCAGTATCTTACTATGCATCTTCACAATCCAATAAAGGAGTTTCTTAGTGCTTTTCCTATGGAAAGGTATGTAATGGTAACAGGTCATATAGGATTCTGGCAGAATATTTTTGCACAGTTCTCACCTGAGATTTGCATATCCCAAAGTGTTTCAGGAAATTATTCTTTTCAGAAATACGTACATGGATTTTTTTGTGTGTGAGTAAAGATTGTAGAGTTTTGTGCATACTTCAAACACAAAGAATACTGACTTAGATCCTCCATCACTAGCTGCATTTCATAACCTTAGAATGACAGAGCTATGTTACTGTCATTATACATAAGGATGTTAGAGAAGTGCAATAGTGTGGGATGGGCCAACACACAAAATGTGCCATTGGGTGATGGGTGTTCTCACTCCACAATGGGGCACTGCAAAAGTTGGGGTCATTTTTTTCCAGCTGACCACAGGGCTTTCCATTCAGCTCTGTTCAATATTTTCCATTGACCTCTGTTCAGGATTACCAGTGCCCTGTGGTTGTGTTGGGGGCTCTCCTTGCATTGTTACTGCACAAGGGCAGCCTGTATTCAAAGTGTTGTGCTGTTGCACATCATGACTGTTGCACAATGGGCACACTGCTCACTTGACTCGTACAATGGTTCCAATCCTGTTCTGGAATTCAACAGTTATGCAATCCTGAAATTCTAAACAGCACAATTTAAGTTAGGTCATTTCCGCACTAGACTGTTAAAGTGCTATTATTCCACTTTTATCTCCCATGGAATCCTGGGGTTTGCAGTTGAGGGAGGGGCCTTTAGAATTCTCAGCCAGACAGCTCTTTGGCCTCAGTAAACTACAAACCCCGGAATTCCACAGGAGGTTGAAAGTGGAATAATGGCACTATAATACAAGGTCATTTCCTCACTACACTTATGGGATTGCCAGCCACGGTTTCTAGAGTGCCATGCTTTTTTGTGTGCAAAATTTCTGGATTTTGTGGAAAAAAGAGAATAAGTTGGAACCACAAAATCCACATGGCTGCCCAGAAGCCATGGTTCAGAGCATGAAAAATGTGGTGGTGGGGATAAAACCAAAACCAACAATTTCTAAGCAAAAAGCTCATGTATTTCCATGTGGAATGATTTCCCAAAACATTTCAGGTTGTTTGAACACCACCAAAAACAAAAAAACAAAAATCCTTTGCTGAAAATATTACCACTGAGTTATTCTTCCTGATTGGGTTTTCTGAGTATTGGGAACCCATTTTTCAACCAGAAAAGGAATAATGGTAAATATTATTTCCATTGCTGTGCCTTGGATTCATTCCTGAATTGCAGGGACCCTAAAGCGAACTTATCATGGGTGTTTTTTTTTGTGAGGTGGCAGTAGTTCTTCAAATCATGTGCATTAAGGCTGAGAGTGTGACTTTTCCAGGTTCCCCTAGTGGGCTTCCTTGGCTGATCAGGATTTGAATTCAGCACTCTTCTAGTCCTTTTCCAGTGTTCAAACAACTACACCACACTGACTCTCCAGCTGCACTACTATGTCCTTTTTGAGACGCTATCACAATGAAGTGCATTTCAAGCCAGGACAACTTCTGGCCCTGGAAGTGGTAGGCCACTACGGCACACTGGCTCCCAGTTACTCTATCCATCCCTAGCTAAATCATTTCTCACAATTACTGGGAAGGTAAAAGGCTCCTCCTGAGTCTGGGAAAGCCTGGTTTTAGAGAAGAATGTTGAAATTGTCTGGAAATGGGCAATTTTAGCATAAATAAATAATAAAATGATCTTGTTTTCCCAAAAGGGTTTTTCAGAAGGGGTGTGGTACAGTGGACTCTAGAAAGCTCAATACTGGCATTGGTGGACTGCATGTGACCTGCACTTTGCCCTCCTCCCCCCACTTAAAACATTTAAAGAGACTCAGAGACTATCCAGAATACAGTCCTCCCTCCACATTTGTGTGTTTGATCATTGCAAATTTGATTATAGGTGAGTGCACAAGACTTCCCCACTCCCTATTCTCCTCCTTCCATTCCCGTGCATTTTGCCCTGGCACAGAGAACTCATGCTGACACAAAATGAAAGGGAATGGGGGTGGGGGGAAGGCTCATGCCAGCCTTTCTTTTCCCCTCCAGAGCTCCCAGCTTTCCTGTTCCCATGCAAAACAGAAAAGGATGCGGGGTGGGGGAAGGCTTGCATGAGTTCTCAGCACTGGGGCAGAATGCATAGGTATGGCAGGGGGAGCTCCGGAAGGGAAAGGAAGGCTAGTATGAGCCTTCCTTCACTACCCATTCCCTTCTATTTTGCATGGGAATGGGAAGAGGGGAGCCTCAGAAGGAAATGGGAGGGGGAAGAGGGGGGAGTTATTCACAGTTTTTCCAGTTTTGCAAGTGTTCTCTGCGCAGAACCCTTGCAAAAGTGGAGGGGCTGCTGTGTATCAAAGTGTCCTATATCAGTCCTGGCACAGCTGATAAATCAAACAAAACAAACTGAATATCTCTCAGTTTGTTACTTACTTCCAGACAGTAAGCAAGGAGTCATAAATAAAGTCCAGCAGGGTTTCATGGCAACGGAGTGTCCAAGGCCAATCCAAGCATTTGTCAAGGCATCCAGCAAGTAGCAGGTCAGATAAGTTCTGTCAACTCCTAGAGGGAAAGGATGCCAGCTAAATAGACCCAAAGCCTAGCGCGACTGAGACTTGATTGATTGTTGCCAGTTACAAATTCTGAGAAAGTGACGCTGGATTTCTCTTTGCTGCCTGTGCTATGCGAAACTGGGTCTAGGTAGGTATTCTTCTGTATCTGAAGAGGCAGGACTCGCTGTTGGAGCTGGCACCATCCCCTGTTCTGTTTCTGGCACTGTAACCTCTCTCTGTACAGCAGGCCCTTGCATGTCCCCTGTTTCAGCCTCTGGCATGCCCTCTATTTGAGACTCTGAGTCAGAGTCCATGCTCTGGAATCAGGGCATGACACAAAGCCACAAGGCAAAAAGGAAAAAGAATCATGATTATAATTCCCAAGAAAACATACAAATATAATAGTTCACACCACCATCAGGTTAAACCAGCCCCCAAACTGGGACATTTTAAAAGCAACTGAAAAAGTGGGACAGCAGAGAATTAATTAGGACTGTCCTTGCCACATAGGGATCATTGAGAATATGCTGGTGCGTGTCTAGCAATAGAGAGAAAATTATGGAGAAAAGGAGTAAGGATCATCTCCTCCATTCCTTCTTTACAGCCAAGACATTCAGTTATCTCAAAGCAATGAGCTGTGTATCAAAGCTGCTTTAGCTGACAGACTGTGTTTCCTTGCCTCTTCTGTACTAACCATAGGCTTTTGCTTTTCTCTTTCCTGTAGCTGTATGAAATATTCCCATGGCTCATGAAGCATCTTCCAGGGCCTCACAAGCAGGCGTTACGTGCTTCACAGATGGTGCTTTCATTAGCAAAGGAAGAGATACAGAAGCATAAGGAGCAAAACTTCTTTCATGAGCCACGGGATTTCATTGATTACTACCTGCTTCAAAGAGAGAAAGTAAATATCTGCTTTATGTCCAAGTGCTTCTATTTCAAGGAATAATTACATTCGCTACTACGATTGAATAGGAATACTGGTCAGGTCACCCTTTTGTTCCAGGTATTGGATAATAATCTAAATCCTACTCTACTCCTGACTAGAGTAGGTCTGTTGAAGCAATTAGAGTTACCTACATGTTGATTCACAATTCAACAGCTGATTAAATGGACTGACCAACAGGATTCCAGCCAACATCAGCATTAATCTTGCTCCCCTGAATTTCACCCATATTAAATTCAGTGTCAGAAGAGGATTATTATAACCAGTGCATTCCTTAATGAAGGTGTGCATGGTTTCACCTTAGTTCATAGAATCATAGAGTTGTAAGAGACCACAACAGTCATCAAGTCCAATCTCCTGCCATGAAGGAACAAGTTGTTTAATTGAAACAGTGTAACAAGGCAGAAATTCAGAAGATATGGCTTATGAGTCAAACTAAGATTCAGAAATTCAAATTCATTTTCAGGGATTGGTAAACTGCAGCTGTGGGAATGTTGGCTCCCTATGTGCTATGCTACAGAGTTGTAACACTTTAATGTCACTTTAACCACCATGACTCCATCCTGCTGAATCCTGGAAATCTGTAGTTTTGGGAGGAACTTAGAATCCTCTGTCAGAGAGTTCTAGTGCCTCACCAAATTATGTATCCTGGTATTTTGTAGGATGTACCCATGGGAGTTAAAGTGATATCAAAGTGTTAGAATTTTATAGTCTGAAATCTTGCCAGTTAGCCAAGAAACAATATGACTTAGTATGAGATTTAGGTTAGGCTGTAGTAGAACAAAAATTTGCCCCCATATATTAATTTTATGGAATCTTGTATGGAAAACTTGGGTTTACTGAGGAACAATGCATCATCAGACTACAGGGCAAGAACAATGCATCATTACTGTAATAATGGGCTCTCCCATTATCTGAGCAACATAGCTGATAGGTATAGTCTCCGCTCCAAGTAAATGTAGGATTGATAATGTGTTGGGTTTAAATTTCATTTATTGGGATCAACATCATGAAGTAGCAACAGAGATCATGAGAGATAATTGCCCAGTGAGGACGACCAGTTGAGGAGAAGTGTGGGAAGCTTCAAGATGCTTCCAAGTAAGAGGTAATAAAAACTTCGAGTGGTCACAATGTTAAGAGAAAGGCAAAGAGACAGACAAAGGGCCTGTGACTTTGGGACTGGGGCAGCCTGCCTCACTGGGGTGGGAAAGAGCTTGGTTGCAGGGTGGACAAAGGTGTCCAGATTCCCAGTTTCTCATGACCATCCAAGACCCAGAACTCCATGTGAGAAGAATAGGAATGTTTAGCTAGTCATATTAGGGCTTATGTTCTTTTAACCTCAGCTGAATACGACCTAACCTAATTCTGGAAAATGAAGTCCAAAACATCTGGAGGACTGATGTTTGGGAACCACTGCATTGAACATTGCTGAAAGTTACTTCTGGTGGCCAAGATCCTACATTTCCACATGACACTGTTATAGTGGATTTCTGCACTAGGCTGTTATAGCGCTATGATTCCACTTTCAACATCCTATGGAATCTGGCTGGCCCCTCCCGAAACTGCAAACCCCAGGATTCCATAGGATGTTGAAAGTGGAATCATAGCGCTATAACAGCCTAGTGCAGAAATGACTATAGTGTGGGGTTTGCAATTTAGGGACAGGCCTTTAGATTTCTTACTGCTCCAAAACTCTAGAAATGGTTTTCAATCTTACAAAAAGTCTTCAGTTGACTTATCCTTTAAAACCCATACCAGTTTGGCAGTTTGCACAAACTCAGCAACCTCAGTAACTTCCATTATTGCTGCTTAAGTCCATTTCCAAGTGTAAGTGAACAAAATTCTTGTTGCAGTTGTCATGTATTGAAGAAGTAATCCTTGTTTACTATCCAAATCTTTATCTATAATGCCTAACAAAAACATCACTGGTGAGTTTACAAAATCCACCTTTAAAAATATTATGGGGGTTAGCACGTAAATCTTTGACCAATAACTTTTCACCTGTACCATCCCAGAGTTTGAAAGACGATGGGTAGGGGAGGTCTTAAATGGAATGCAAAGGGCTACAGAATAGCTCCCTGCACCTGGGGCATTCATGAATTTACCCCACACTTACATTCACATATGTCACTAATGTGTGCGAGGATCTTTTCACACACAGCTATGCAACCTGATTTGCTGCTAGAATAATATGGAATTACAGAAGTAGGGCCTAAATATCCTTAAAGGCACCAGATCTTATCTGATCTTGGAAGCTAATCAGGGACAGCCCTGGTAAGGACTTAGATGGGAGATAGCCAACAAAATACCAGGTGCTGTAGGTTATATTTTAGAAGAAGGAAATGGCACACCACCTCTGAGTATTCCTCGCCTAAGAAAACCCTATGAAATCTAAGAAGTTGCCGTAAGTTGACATGTGACTTGAAGACACATTCACACACAGAGAGAAGTAAAGAAAGTATTGAAAAGTAGCTTTGTAATCAATCATAAATCACACTTACCTTTCCCGTTTTTAGGACAAGAGAAGGAATGATCCTACCTCTACATATGATGAAGAGAACCTGGTTCAATCTATTCATGACTTCTTTATCGCTGGAACAGAAACGACTGCCATTTCTCTGAAATGGGCGATCCTCTTTTTGGCAAATCATCCGGGTATCCAAGGTCAGAGAGAGCTCTGTGCAACACAAATAAAGGACACTCTTGTTCCCCAAAGTAATTTTTCTTACAAAAAAAACACTGAGCAAGGTTTTGAACCGTCTCTCCAGAACCATAGTCCAACTACTCCACACTAGCTCTCCCGTGGTACTCAACTCAAATAGGGTAGCGTCATCATAACAATATCAAATTTTTGCCATGTTCCTCTTCTTGAACGAGTGTGCTTTCAAACACAGTCACTCAGGCACAATCTATCATTTGATTAGACATTCTGTTGTGCAGGAAATCCTATCAGGCTAACGGAGGATCAGGAATGGGGGCAAAATTCCCTTTGTTCTCATCTTCATTTGAGTTTATCCATTTTTCTTCCTTTCAAACCAATATAAACCAAAACTTGATTATTCTTCAAAATTGACATGCCTTTGAAATTTACCGTGGAGTTATCCAGTCCAAAATATGCATACAGAAAAGTGTCTATTAGGGAAAAGTATAAGTAAACATTTCTAATTCCATAAATAACATTTTAAAGTATTAGGAAACTCATTTTAAAATTTTTGTGTCAAATAAAGGTACACACAAAAACACACATATTAGGAGCAAGTAGCATAAATATATGTACAGACTTTTCACACAAACCTTTTTTGTCAGTTTATGCAGCTGCACAGAGTTGGTTTTTATTTAATACTAGCATATATACCCAGCGTTGCCTGGGATTTTATTTTCTCATAAGTAATATTTGTTAGAAAGATTGCAAATCCTATGTCTCTAATTCCCCAAAGTGTCTTGTCCAGGACCTGTAAGTTTTCCCCATATTCCCCAATCCAATCTGTATTCATAGTTATTAACATGCAGAGGTTGGGTTCCTGAGGGAATACAATGCCCTCCTCCTTGCTGCTGGGCCTTGTCTCCATAGCAACTGGCCTATTCAAGACAGGCTCAGTTGACTGAGGCCCAAGAGCTCTCTGGCTGAGAATTCTAAAGGCCCCTCCCTGAACTGTCAACCCCAGGATTCCATAAAATCGTCACAGCCAGCCAACCATATGAGGTCTTCACTTGACAGCCAATCATACGAGGTCTTTGCCTGACACAGACAAACAAACTTTGACTTTTATATATCAGATTTTATGTCACTATATACCAATAAGCCTTTGTCAAAATACCAGTGAAGCAGAGTATATTTAATACTGTCATCTACCATTGCTATGCTGTTGTTGCAACCTAGGTCCTTTCCATAACACCCTTCCATCCAACCATGGGGATGGGAGAAGGACGGGACCACGACAATGCTTCTGCATGATGTCATCATGGTCCCGTCCTTCTCCCATCCCCAGGCAGTATGATCACAGGTTAAATCATTGACAGGTTTTCCCCATCAATGACCTACGATCATGCCACCGTCCCACACTTACCTGTCCTGCGGAAGGGCAGGAAGTGCGATGGCAGTGCTTTCTGCCCCAGCACAGCCTGGAAAAGTACCTGTCTGAGCTTCAAACAGAAGTGGTGTGTCCATCCTTAGCTGGTCAGGCAAACTCTCATGGAAAACGAGGAGGAGGACCAGAGACAGGTTTTTAAGGGCTGCACAGCCTGATCAGAGCCACAAAGAGAGAAGGTTCCCCCAGAAAAAAAGGACCTGAGGGGTGGGAGGCAGGGGTTGGAGAAACTCACAAATAATCAGATCTGTGAAAGTGATGTGAGTAAATAATAATGGTACATTTGAGTGTTAAGAATATTGTGCCAATAGGTAACATATGAGATTGGAAGAGGAGCATGGCAAGCATTAACACATTTAATGTTTTATTGTGTTAAGGTGGTAGATCACATTGCTCTTCACTGAGACCTATGGAGGCCTCAACAGAGGAAGGACTTCTGAAGGAGGGCAGTGTGAAGGGAGGAGCTGGGCGAGCCTGGCTGAAGGCAGCCAATCACACCTCAGGGAATGCTATGAAGGGGGGCTGCGGAGGATGAAATGTTACAAAATGGAGACTTCTCTCGACACACCCTATGTTTTTGCAAAGTGGTCCAGTGGGTATCCTGGCAGTGGCTCTGCCAGGAGGGGAGTGCAATGGGAGGGCTCCCCTCCGCACTGGCTTGCTCCCTGAGGACGACAGCACGATGGCCACGCCCCTTCCTTCCGCAGCACAGCTAGGTACTGTCCCAGGCTGCCCTAGGGCAGAAAGCACAGCCATCGCGCTTCTGGGGCTTCCACGGGACAGGTAAGCGCAGGATGGTGGTGCGATCGTGGGTCATCGACAGGGAAAACCCATCAATGATTTAATCTGAGATTGTGACACCTGGGGATGGGAAAAGGACAGGACCATGACGATGTCATGCAGAAGCATCATTGAGGTCCCATCCTTCTCCGGTCCCCATTGTGGGATGGGAGGGTGGTGCGGAAAGGAACTGTGTCAGAGGGTAGAAAGGGGAAAAGATGGCCTAGAGATAGGGAGCAGATAGAATAGAGACAGGAGAGTCAGAAAGAGGGAAGAATCAACCCTGGTTTTGGGGAACTATGAATGATCAAGAAGTTCAAGGGTTAATGTGTTATTTTCTGCATCTTAATAAATTCCCATTTGCTTTTCTTTGTTTGGACAGCGTCTGTCTGTCTCTATCAAGTCTAATAAAGAGTCAGGTCATACTTACTACAACAAGCCCACAAAACATTGCGATCACTGGTCTGGAGAGGGTTTGCATTTGCCTTCCTCTGTGGCTGAGAGAGTATGACTTGCCCAAGGTCACAAAGTGGGTTTCTGTGGCTAAGGGGTGATTTGAACTCCAGAGCTGTAGTCTAACGCTCAAACCACTATACCATGCTGGCCCAAGATTTGCTTTTGAAAAAAAGAAAAGAAGAAGGCTTCCAGAGACTTTGGGCATAATTTGAGAGAGGGCCCACAAAAAAATAAAATAGAGTAAATTGGTGGCTTTATTTGGTCCACAGGATGCAGCTGTTGTTTGTTTGTTGTTCTAGTTATATCTATTTCTATCCCACCTTTTCCCCAGTTTGAGACTCAAAGTGGCTTTGAACAAATTATAAAACACATAGGCCATTTCCACACTAGACTGTTATAGTACTACAGTGTCCCTCCCTAAACTGCAAACCCCAGGATCCCATAGGATGTCGAAAGTGGAATAACAGCATTATAACAGTCTTGTGCAGAAATGGTCAGAGTTAAAAACACGATAGGAATGTTATGCTTGGACTTGGGTAAACCAGGTTCCTATTCCCATAGGGCTGTGAAAATGACCTGAACTCTTTGGAGAAAAAGCGGGACGTAAATGTAATGCAGTGATTGTGATTTAGGATTCATTGTTTATTAAATTTATATGGATAGACTTGTGGTATGTTTTCATTGGGTATGACAAAAATCCACGAATAATTATTCAAATTTTCTGAAATCAACTGTGATATTGAAATTTAAACTTTTATCCATTTCCTTCATTTTCCTCAGATAAAGTCAACAAGGAGATAGAAGGTGCTTTGAGTTCCTCTGCCATCCGCTATCAAGATCTAAAGAAGCTGCCTTATACTAATGCTGTGATTCACGAGATCCAGCGTTTGAAATATGCCTTAATCTTTGGGGTTCCAAGGCAATCCTCCAAAGATTTCAACAGGAGAGGTTATCTCATCCCCAAGGTACAGAATGTAGTTATGGCTGCACTTTCATATCCCAAGAACAGTGAGCCTCACAGAATGGTATTTTGAGAAATTTATCCTCCCAGGCCAGAGCCAGTGTAGTGCAGTGGTTTGAGCATTGGATTATGATTCAGGAGACTAGGGTTTGAATCCCTGCTCAGCCATGGAAACCCACTGGTTGACCTTGGGCAAGTTACATCTCTCAGCCTTGGACAATGGCAAAGGCAAGCAAATCTGAACAAATCTTGCCCAGAAAATCCCAAGTTAGGCCATTTCTGCACTAGACTGTTATAGTGTTATTATTCCACTTTCAACATCCTATGGAATCCTGGGGTTTGTAGTTTACTGAGGCCAAAGAGCTCCCTGGCTGAGAATTCTAAATGCCCCTCCCTAAACCGCAAACCCCAGGATTCCACAGGATGATGAAAGTGGAATAATATCACTGTAACAGTCTAGTGCGGAAATGGCCTTAGTTTCTCCCTAAGGTTACCCTATGTCAGAAACAAGTTTAAGGCACACAAAAACAATCCACACAAGAATGTCTTGTTCAGCTCTTGCTCACTCTCCTTCTCTCTCTCTCTCTCTCTCCATATATATGTTCAAATACAGTCATCCCTCCACATTTGCTAGGGTTAGGGGCACAGGACCCCTATGAAAGTGGAAAAACTGTGAATAACTCTAGGCCCTCCCAAACCATATTTAACACAAGTATGATCACTATATTCAACCCACCATGAGTTCCTTTGAGGCATCAGGGTTCCTTCACAAGGCAGAAGTGGGGGGCGGAGGGGGTCTTACTGACACCTCCACGGCTGCCCCACACCATTTTTAAGAGGGACTTACAAGCCTCATTCACAGTTTCTCAGTCTCATGAGGCTTGCAGTCCCTGTTAAAAATGGCATAAGGAGGCAGCAGAGGTGACAGCAGATAATCCATGAATACTCAAATCCGCAAAAGTGAAACCTGCAAATGTGGAGGGCTGACTGTATTTCCTTTGCCATGAGAGAGGAGATGCAAACTTGGAAGGATGCAAAGGTCCCGATAGGTGTAAACACTCAGTAATTATTACAGAAAAAAGTACATTAAACCTGGCAGTGAACTGAGATGCTCATGTGCAGTTTACCACAGCAGTGGTTCTCAAAGGGGGGACTGAAAAAAATTTGCATGGTTGGAGACCTGCTTGCCATGGGTGACTTAATTCCCCTCCTGCCTTTCGTTTTTCCCCAAGTCTCCTGCATGGGACATAAAAAAATCACTGGTTGGATTATTTTGTCTACCCACTCCATTAAACATAATGCCGCAGAATAACTACTCTGGTGCAGCCCTACCATTTACCACCATTTTGAGGGCAGCTTGGGGTGAGGAAATCTGGGTGAGGCTGCACAGTGGCACCCCAGGTGGCATGTTTTTGGGGGCGCTGCCAGGCCACTCTCCACACGCTGGCAGATGTCCAGTGACTAGATGGGCACTGGAGCCTCTTAAAGAAGTCTGCTGGAGGGGCATGCCACCCTAGGAAAGGGGGCTGTCCTTTCCCCCCCTTCCCCTCCCCTCCCAATCTTGAGTCAAAATTGTTTCCAGCCAAAGCAGCAGAGCCAACACCAGCAGACCTCCGGGTTGGGCAGAGAAGAAGGGAGGGAGAAAAGGAGGAGAGGAGAGGAGAGAGGAGAGAGGAGAGGAGAGGAGAGGAGAGGAGAGGAGAGGAGGAGCCATGAAGTGGTGGGGAGAGGCACACACTTTCCTCCCCACCGCACCTCTAAGACCAGGATGAGCCCAGCCAAGCCAACCCTCCAAGGAAGAAGAGGGGGGGGGAGAGAGAGAGAGAGAGAGAGAGAGAGAGGGCACTTGCCACTGCAGGAATGCCAGCATGTCTCTGAGCACATGCAGAGCACCCCCTCGGAGCATGAATGCCCAGAGCCCAATCACCCAATACCAGTTGAGTAGTTTTTATTTGGTATTTTGGATAGGTCCTCCCTCCCTCCAGAAGGGCGGCAAACTCAGGGACTGCACCCAGGCTGCAAAAGGTCTAGCTATACTACAGAGGCTGCAGCTTTTGATTGGAGGGCTATATTCTAATGGGGCTATGGAAGGAGAAGAAGGCATCCAGCCTGTCTCCCTGCCCCCATTTGCAAATGCAAAATACTTTGCAACTAAACAGATCTGGGCAAGACAGGCCGAAGTACATTGGCCAGAATGCTGTTGGTGTCAGATATTTGTTCATATTCCTTTCACATATGGTTGCGTTTTTCATTTTATCTATAGGCAGACATGTCAGGGCCTAAATAGCCCTGAGGTACAAGAATCTGTCTGATCTTGGAAGCTAAGCAGGGTCGGTCCTGGTTAGGACCTGAATAGGGGACCGCCAAGGAAGACCAGGTGCTGTAGGCTATATTTCAGACGAAGGCATTGGCAAACCACCTCTGAGTGTTTGTTGCCAAAACAAAACACCTATGAAGTTCATGGGATCCATAGGTAGACAGGTGATTGGAAGACACATACTCATGCACATACACACACATTACACATAACCCTAAATCTTCTTTTTAGCCCACATTAGAGTACATTGGGGTCCATTGACTTACCATTCAGTCATTGATTTAATGAGTCTGCTCGAGCTGGGCTTCAGCCACAGGATGGCAGCCATACTCCATTCATGATTCCGTAAGCAGAGTTCCACAAAGGTAACCATTTCACATGGGCTTCATGTCTGCTCTTAGTCTTGCCTAGAGCAGAGCCACTGAGTCATCTGGAATTACTTATGTTTTGACTCACCATACAACAGTTGATTGAATGATTCTATTCTGATTAAGACTAAGCAAGAAGGATATCTGCCATGATTTGCACATTCGTGGGTAAGGCATAGCTATTTATCAATGCTTTTAGTTAGACTGCATGGTTCATTGAGACTGTAAAAGCAGCCACTGTGCATTGCTTGTTGCACAGAAGGACAATAAGCAGGAACATTGGCAGATAACACATTTGGTTGCACAGCATCAGTCTTTACCAGAAGGGTGCTATAGAGTAACCATCATATTACTTAAAGATGATGTCTCAGCGACTACAACATGCAGAGTTGGGCTATGATAGGCCATCAGGTAGCTCATTCTCATTGAATCGTCCATTCTAAGAGATGTGTGTGTTTGTCTCCCAATTGTTTCTTTCTTTCAGGAGACCGCTATTATAACAGATCTACGCTCTGTTCTTCTTGATCCTGAGCAATGGGAATCTCCTGAAGAATTCAATCCAAATCATTTTCTGGACAAGGATGGGCATTTTGTTGCTAGAGAAGAGTTTCTGCCATTTGGTGCAGGTAAAAGTAGTTCAAACCAGCTGGTGATTTCGAGGTGAGCCTTCAGGGGTGTTCCTAGGTTAAGATCTGCTGGAGCCTCTGCCTTTTGTGAGACGCTGCCGGGCTGCAGCAGTATTTTTTCAAAATGCAATTGCTGCTCTGCGACACAAAGTCAAGAAGGCAGCAAAGTTTCCATTGTAATTTTGAAGCAATTAAGATAGTATTTGATGATGATGATGATGATGATGATGATGATAACAACAACAACAACAACAATGACAACAAAACAGTGGATTGGTGGTATACAGAAGCCACAATTCCTGAAGAGAGGTCATCTTAAAAGTAGCCAGGAAAATAGTAGATTAAAAGACAGACAATTAAGATCAGCTCAGTGGGTTGGGAGTGTATAATGGACCAGGTGTACAAGAGAGATGTTAGTGTTCTGAACACTCAGGTCCCCAGAGCAGTGATCCGGATTCTTTTCAGGTGTGTCTAAAGCAATGCAACTGAACTGGACCTGAATTGTGTCCAAACTGCACAGTTATTGCAGTTTGACACCACGTCTTACAGAATCCTGGGGTTTGTAGTTTCATGAAGGAATTCTCTAGTCTTCTCCTTTGAATTGGAGCCCTTTGGCAGAGAACTGTAACTACTTCATGAAACTACAAATCTCAGGATTCTGTAGGATCAAACTACAAGGATCCAAGTATTGGGACTCTCTAGTGTTGCAACACCTTTCACCGCTTTCTTACTTCTTCCAGTCAGAACAACAAAGGAGGCTGAGGTTTTTTTTAGCTTTTCATTTTCTACTCTGTTTGCTTGGTTTAGGATGCAGTCCTATACACACCTGCCAGAGAGTAAACCCCTTGAACTTAACAACACTTTTAAGGAAACATGCACAGAATTAATATAGTTGTCACTGAATCACATGTAACATGGTAGCTCTCACTGTTCTGTGACCACATGGATCTAAAAATAACATTTCAAGGGTACTTTTGCAAATGGGAATTTTGGCATTTTGTCTTGGTATTCTAATTAAGATTATGACTATGGTTATTAATTCATTTATATCCCACCTTTCTCCCAAAAATTGGGATTCAAGATGCCTTACAAGCTGAAAAACAGCACAGCTAAAAATATAGAACATTAAATAACTGACAATATTAAAACGATTTAAAATTATACTTAGGAATATAAAATACCATTAAAGGATAATGGTACTAGAACAGTTACAGTTAAAGCAGTACAGTTAATGTCTCACACCTTGCCCTGGTCTATTTTCCATAACTACTCATAAATCAATCCATTTTTCATACCACAGCTGATCTTGGCCCCGATTATGGGTATAGTGAAATCTTCTGTTGTTAGTTTAGTGATCTGGTTTTTCACAGCATAACGTTCTACTTTTAGGGAAAGTGTGTACCAATGAAGTGGTTTTGGGTTTTCCTAGCTTCCACATCACTTATCCCTCCCTCCTTTGTTTCTTGCTATTTCCTTTCTGTCAGGTGGTAGTACAAAAAAGTTGCTGCTGCTTCCTTCTCAACTAAAAGTACTTCTCTGGATTTTTTACTCATGGAAAATTGTCTTTCTTCTTTCCCTTCTACATTTACATTTCATGCATGCAAAAGAGAACAAGTGATCATAGAGTGATAGAAGTAGAAAGAGCTGCAAGGGCCTCATAGTCCAATCCTCAGCTAAACAACCTCTGTTTACGGACCTCTAAAGATGGAGAATTTCCCACCCTCTGAGACAGCCTATTCCACTCTTGAACAGCGCTTACTATCAAAGAAGTTTTTACCGATGGTTAGGCGGAACCTCTTCTCTTGTATTTTGAATGTGATGGGATACTTTGAGAAGGTGGAATGGAGCATGGCTTACCAATTCATAGTCCAGTTTTCAGATTCATCCCTGTTTGCAGAACAGGAACTATACTCATTTTCTGCCTTTATTTCCTCTGCAGGGGCTCGGGTGTGTTTGGGGGAGCAGTTGGCGAGAATTGAGCTCTTCATCTTCTTGACCAGCCTGCTGAGGGCGTTCTGTTTCCAGCTGCCAGAAGGAGTCAAAGAACTCAATGAACAACCCGTAATAGGACTGACAACACCACCCCATCCTTATAAAGTGTGTGCTATTCCTCATGATAGACAATCATAAGGCATGCAAAAATAATTACAGTGGCTAATTATTTATCGCTGTAATTTTAAAGGAAATCTACTTTTCACTTATTCTGATATTCCTGTACTCTTCTACTCTCAGAACCTGAAATAAGCCTGTGAACTAACTTTGCTTGCAGAATCTGAAATAAACCTGTAATATGTAAGAGATTTTTTAGATTCTGATTTGCTGTTTTGCACTAATTGCTCAGTTTAAAGAATTCTTGCTGTGGATGAATGTAGGGCAGCAAATGCAGTGTAGTGATTTGAGGCTGGACTAGTACTCTGGGAGATAAGGTTTCAGATTCCCACTTGGCCATGGAAAGCCACTGGGTGACCTTCAGCAAGGCATGATCTCTCAGCCTCAAAGCCAGGCGAGGGGAAACCCCCACAAACAAACCTTGCTGGAAAAAAACCCCTGTGATAGGATCACTTTATGATGCCCATAAATCTGAAACAGCTCGGAGGCACACTACAGCACACAATAAATCGAGGGAGTTGCCAGAGCTTCCTGAGACGTCCCCTGTCTCCTACCTGCAGCCGGAGCTGCATCCACGACACTGCATCTATAAGCATCTGCTGGCAACGTTTGCATGGGCAGCCAGTGTGGAGGGCGGCCCCTCAAACTGGGTAGAACTGTGAATGCAGAGAGGTGGGAGAGGCAGAACCTAGGCATCCTGGAATGGACGGCTATTGAAATGGTCCAATGATGGAAAGGACAGGTCAGAGGAGGGCAAGAGAAGGAGACAGGGAGATGCAGCAGCAGCAGCTAATGACTGCCATGTCAACAGGTCAGGGAATCTTCTCAAAGCTTAGTTTAAACTTTAAAGGAGAATAGCCTGATAGAACATATTCCCGAGGGTTTAAAGAACCCACCTGCAAAATACAGTCACCATCATCTATTTTGGGTTACTTTTAAATTTTGAATTAAAACATAGAACTATTGAATCTTAGTGGAGGAAAAGACTGCAAGGATCAGTTTGTTAAACCCCTGCCATGCAGGAATGTACAACTAAAGCACTCCTAAAGATGACCATCCAACCTCTGTTTAAAAACCTCCAAAGACAGGGAGTCCTCCACCCTCTGAGGCAGCATTTTCCGCTTTCATACAGTTCTTACAGTGAAGAAGTTCTCCATAATGTTTAGGTGGAATCTCTTTTCTTGTCATTTGAATCCATTGGTTTGTGATCTACTCCCTGAACAGCAGAAAACAAGCTGGCTCCATCTTCAACTGGACATCCCTTCAGATATTTAAAGATAGCTATCACATCACCTCTCAGTCTCTTCCTCTTATAGCTAAGCTTACCCACCTCCCTAAATCAGTGCTCATAAGGCTTGGTTTCCAGGTCCTTTATCGTCTTGGTCACATTTCTCCGGGCAGGTTCCAGCTTGTCAATATCCTTCTTGATCCGTGTTGCCCAGAGGTGAGGTCTGACCAAAGCAGCATGGAGTGCATTAGAACTTCCCTTCATCTGGACACTATGCTTCTATTGATGCAGCCCAGAATTTCATAGAGCTCATTAACTGGCATGCTGACATGGAAGCCACCAGCTGCCACTGGAGAGGGGTGATAATTTCATTTAGTTCACTTTTTCTATAAGAACTTTTCAAAATTCCCCAGGGCCCCAGATGTGCTTGGGAGAAGGAGGTTGAGAGTGAACTCAGAGGCCATTTCCACACAGGGTAAGTAAAATGGTCCAGTGCGTCCTCCATGGAGGACGTCTGCACCTTGGAGCGGACTGGGTCCGGACTACTTACCGTAGATCCACACCTCAGTCCACTCCGGAATGACCCCAAGTGGTCCTGCAGCGTGTTTTTGAAATACTTGATTTTTCCGGTCTTTCAAAAGGTCAGCACGCGCCATTGCGTGCCTGCTCTCCGATGCAGGTTCGCAGGCTCACACCAATGTGAGCCTGCGATCTGCGGAGGGCTGGTTTTAGGCTGGCGAGCTTCAGCGGTTGGTCGAGACCCAAGACCAACCAGAAGCCATTTTGGCCGCCGGAGCAGTGTGCATCTACGACCACACACTGGTCCGCCTCACCCCAGACCAGACAGGACCGCCAGAAGATCCGGTGAGTAGCAGCAGGGAGCGATTCCCTCGCTGTGTGCAGAAATGGTCATAGAATTACTAGGGTAAATACCCGGCGTTGCCCAGGATTTTATTTTCTCATAGGTAATACTTGTTAGAAAGATTTGAGATCAGGTGTCTCTAATTCCCCAAACTGTCTTGTCCAGTTCCTGTGTGGGATCATTATTTTAAAATAAGAAATACTTGATTAAAAGCTAAGCTTTTAGGTCAAGCTACATAGAAAGCTAACTAACAAAGAAAAATAAAGGACTAGATAGATGAAAAGTAAATGCTAATGCTTGCAAAAGCAAATAGGGAAAGTTTGCTTGCTAAAGGTCAGAAAAACAGGAAAGCACCTGCTGACAGCTGGGGAATGGGGAGCGACAGAGACTGTCTGAAATGTGGTTACTTTTGTGGTCTCAGCATCTGGAGACATTTAGAATACAACAGAGAGAGGGGGAGAAATCGCAAGAGCTGAACTTTCGTGACCTAAGGCTGATTAAGCCTTGTTTCAATATTAACTTACACACCGTAGGTTGGGATCTGGTATTACAATTTGGGACCACCTACGTGGACATGCACAGTGCTTGAATGCTGACATA
The DNA here is from genome assembly GCA_030412105.1 of Cyclura pinguis. Classification (NCBI taxonomy): domain Eukaryota; kingdom Metazoa; phylum Chordata; class Lepidosauria; order Squamata; family Iguanidae; genus Cyclura; species Cyclura pinguis. Next base: position 8,967,005 of record CM059601.1, read on the forward strand.
ATAATATATTCATGACATAGTTCCTATACGTATTTGGATTAGCCAATTAAGCAGCATTTCTTGCTTCTGTAGCCATGCTCATCAGGGTATATAGCAGCCATTTCTTTGGAGTAACTTGTCTTGGTTGCATGGGAATAGCCATTCCCCATTTGTACAAATGAAATAAAGAAGAAGCCATTTCTTAATATCCAGGTGTCACTGATTGACCTTAATAAAGTTAAACGCGGTTACATTTTTTGGTGACCCAGATGGGACTAAAACAGGGGCTGAGGGCCTGGGGATCCGCTGATGGTGGCAGGCATCTGGGGTGAGGATAAGTGGCCACCTCCTTAAATTTTTGGAGCGTCATCTCCCTTGAGGCAACCTGCACCTCAGTGGTGTTCCTAACCTTCTACCTTTTTAATTGGCAAAACCTGGATCCTAAGTAAAAGGGAGAGGGGGTCTTGGAAGGTGACAGAAGACATCAGAATTGGTGAGTATGATGGAGTAAAGGATCATGGCTTTTGGGAGGTTATAATATTGCTTCCAGTGTAAATTGTGGGGCACTCACCCTCCAGTTAAAAGCGCTTAGCGTGGAGGCCTGTACTGACCATTGGTTGGTGAACTGTGAATGACAAGAGATTTTAATTAGGCAAGGCCACTGAAAGCATGTGGCTGGAACCAGATGTAGTCTCAAGGGGAGACTATTGGAGATGCCAGCCCAGCAAACACATATTCTGTAGCATGGTTGGGGCCAGATATAATCTCAGAGGGAGATTACTGGAAAAGTTCACCTTTTCTATAAGAACTTTTCAAAATTCCCCAGGGCCTCAGGTGCATTTGGGAGCAGGAGTTTGAAAATGAACTCATAGAATCATAGAGTTGGAAAGAGCCTCATGAGCCATCAATTCCACCCTAGTCCATTCAGGATTATTATCCAAAAGGTGGGGGACTTTGAGATCCTCCAGCAGTACCAGCGTCTCCTTAGAAAGGTGGAGAATTATAGCTCAAAGGAGGCCTGCAAGCAGAGGGGTAACCATAGGACCTTTTCACCTGTGCATACCAGTACTAATTGTAGGACATTAGTTAAGAGTCAAAAGAATGTCTTTACTGGAAGAATTCACACACACACACAAGCAATCAAGCAGTCTCATGAACCATACAAGGCTAGCAAAGGTAAAGGAGGGAAAGAGTTTTCTTTCAGGTGACAAAGAACTGATGGGAGTCATGATAGCGCCCTAATGTCTGGGCAGGTGAGGGGACAAAAGGGAGTTTTCATTGAAGAGGTTACAGATTGATGACCATTGGTTGCTCTATTGCAGCGGTTTCGTTCACCATTGAACCTGAAGGCTGAGTCTTTGAGGAAATTATCACAAGCCCATCAATGTCCGGGCTTCCCAACTAATCCTTTTGAACTTGCAACCTGCTCATGCTGAGGTCATCTGTCTCAGCATGAAGCTCCCAGCAAAAGTCCTTTTTCCACATGGCATTCAGCCATATGTGCAAGATTTATATTTATTTGTTTTATGCCATTTAAACAATATTTATAGCCAATTGTACTGTATCACAGATTGGGGATGTATGGCATGGTAACAGGATCTCCATCTAAAGACTCCCCAGCAAGTAGCTGTCCAGTCTCTTTCTGAAGGTGTCCAGGAAGGAGACCTCACCACTTCTCTGGGCAACTGTTTCCATTACCTAACTGCTCTTACCACCAAGAAGTTTCTTTTAATCTACCCTCCTGCAACTATAAACTATTCAACCTGGTTCTTCCCTCTGGGACAGCAGAGAACAGACCAGCCACCTCCTCTCTGTGACATCCCTTGAGGTTACTTAAAGCGTGTAATCATGTCACCCTCAGTCTTCTCTTTGCCAAATTGAACATGCCCAGCTCCTTCACACTCTTCTCATATATTTTGTCCTCCATATCTCTTATGATCTTTGTGGCCCTTCTCTGAACCTGCTCCAATTTGCCTTTATGCTTCTTAAAATGGAGCCCCCCAAAACTGAACACAATACTCATGATGAAGCCTGACCAGCAGAGAATATAGAGGAGCTATTACTTCCCTTGACTAGAAACTATGCTTCTAGTAATCGACAATAAAGCAGTATTCACCTTCTTTGCTGTAGTATCACATTGCTGGCTCATGTTCAAGTTATGATCAATAAAAATCCCAAGATCCTTTTTTGCATGTAGTACTATTGGTCTGTGTATCCCTCATTTTTGTGATCAAAATGTAGAATTGTGCATCTGTCTCTATTGAGTTTCATTTTAGTCTTCATCTTCTGGATGAGCTTGTTGGGTACTCATGTATCACCTACAAGAAGGGAAAGAGTACAGAGCTGCATAGCACAGCATAGCGTATTGGATATCTGTGATGGCAAGGCATCCCTATCCTTATATGATGTAAAAGATTGTTAAATCTTGTTATGTTAAATCTTATGTAACTTATTATGTACCCTTCTGTTAGAAAAATTAAACTTTTTGTTGAATAAGCACTTAGATAACAAGCAACAGCAATTTTCTTAGTTTATACATTCTAATAGACCTATTCTCTGATATGCAGTGAATGATGATAAGGGCTCATGCCCTGATAGGAATAAAAGCAGTTTCTTGGGGATCTCTCTAGAATTATGGTGACCAAAGCTGCAGGGAAATTCTACTGACTGACTGATGTGAGAAAACAGGAGACCTCACTCCTAATACGTGAGATGTTCCTGACCGCCTAGTGTAGCTGAATGGTGGGAGGTTTAGAACAGGCTAAAGGAAGTATCTCTTCCCACAGTGCATAGTTAAACCCTGGGATTTATTGGGGGGAGTAATGATGACCACCAACTTTATAATGATATTCAAGAAAAATAATGGAGGACAACAAGGCTATCAACTGCTACTAGTCTATAGCTAGTGTTGGAGGCAGTATAGCTCTGATTATCAGTTGCTAGGGAAAGGAAACGGCTGCCGTTATACCAGCATCCTGCTTTTGGGCTTCCATGAGTTTCCTGGTCAGCCACAGTTGCAAGCGAATGCTGGACCAGATATGCCTTTGGTGTCATCTGTCAGCCTCTTTGAGTGTTGGGCATCTTCAGCAGAGGCATATGGACAGGGGGGCGATGAGGGCAGTACGCCCCGGGCAGCAATTTTTTGGGGTGTGACCCGTGCGACGTGGCCATGGCCTCATGCAACATGGCCATGCCCCTGTCCCTCCACCCGCCCCCGCTTACCCACACTCCAAGCTAGGGGGCTGATCTTCAAGGCAGCTGACAGTGGGGTAAAACAGGAGTGAGGAAAAGGTATCACACATATCACATGCAGTGTACAGGACCCTACGGTGCGGCCCTGTGTTACTCCACTGGAAAAACCCTATCCCGGGGTCTACAATTTTGATGTTAAAATATGATTCAATGTACCTGAGAGGTCACCCAGATGGGAACGTAGGCAGCAATGGTCAAAAGATCGAAAACCAGGTCAGACCCGTAAAATCCCCAGTCACGTAGCCCCAGGAGACCTCAAGATGTGTAAACCCACAATAAACAAAGGGTCCTCAGCCCCTGAGAAGCCGACGTGAGGGGATTAGCGTGTCTGTCCCAAGTTGAGCAAATATTCCATCAGGCGAGGACCATTTACATGAAGTCACACCACAAACTAACACAGCCAAAGATCCTGAGACTTTGGCAACACCTTGCAATCCCATAACACAAAGGAAATTACCATGGTGGAGCTTCGTTATTGCTCCAACACCCTTTGTTCTCCCCGGGAAAGGATTAGTCCTCCAGGTACTTTTTCCCCTACAAATAGTCCCAGTTTTTGAGTGGTTCTTTGGATCACTCCCGGTCATCCCAGCAGACCGTTTCTCCATCCATTGAGTGATCCCCTCAGCCCTCTCCGTGCTGACCCCACTTCCCCGCTGTCTTTCCTGGACCACGGACTTCAGGACAAGGTGCAGTATTACCCCCAGCTACACCCCTTCAATACTCCCCTGTCCAATTTCCTCTCTTTTGCTTCTTAATAGCTCTTGGGTGCGTGTGTGTGTGATTGCGTTGGTGCATGAGACTTGCATTCAATAAAATCATTTATTAGACATCTTCGTTTGGTTTTTGGCTTGGCCTGACCCTGTAAAAACTGGGTAAAAGACCCTGCTAGGTAACCCTGCCTCTCGCATTCCTATTGCTTGTGCTCTGGCTAGCTTCCATTCCCCATCACGTGGAGCACATTGAGGTGTCCCCCAAGGGACCCCAGAAATCAGGGTAACACCTGAAGCCCCCATCCACATTTTTTAAAAAAGATCTCCTGCCTGCTATTTCACCTCAAATGGCAGAAAATGGTTGAACACTGCAGAAAAGCATGGGAGTTTTGCTCCCACAATCTGCCCAAGTACCTGCAAATCTATTTCCTGTCCCAAATAAACCCAAAATCACACCAGAAATAACCAGACATTATTTCCAGTCCCATTGGATCCAGTGGTATTGTGCTGGGATGGTTATGAGGGTGAAGAATGGCAAGGTTCCTTTCCACAGTTGTCCATCCCCATGAATAATAATAGTTGGGGCAGGATGACAAGGCAGGCACAACTTGATCGTGCCTAGGCCCATAAGCAGAGGAAAGGCCCTCCATCCATCCCAACTGCCACTGCCCTGGCCTCAGAGGGAGGGAAGAAGAGGCAGTACCTGCTGAACTTAATCCCCTCCCATACTGCCATCCATTTTTCCTTATGAAACATAAGGAACAGGGACAGGGCTACTGTTAGATGGATTTGGAATTGGTTGAGCAACTGAACCCAAAGCGTGCTCACCAACGGCTGCTTTTCCTCCTGGAGAGAAGTGACTAGCGGGGTGCCACAGGGTTCTGTCCTGGACCCAGTGCTGTTCAATATCTTCGTCAATGACTTGGATGAAAGAGTAGATCAAATTTGCAGATGAGACCAAACTGGGAGGGGTTACTAATATGCCAGAGGACAAGATTAAAATTCAAAATGACCTTGACAGATTGGAGAGCTGGGCCAAAGCTAATAAAATGAGTTTCAACAGAGAGAAATGTAAGGTCCTACACTTAGGCAGAAAGAATGGAATGCACAAATATAGGATGGGGGACACATGGTTGGATAACAATACGTGTGAAAGGGATCTAGGAGTCTTGGTAGATCACAAGCTGAACGTGAGTCAGCAGTGTGATGCAGCAGCCAAGAAAGCCAACGTGATTCTGATAATGGTAATGGTACCTCTCTATTCTGGTTTGGTTAGACCTCATCTGGAATACTGTGTCCAGTTCTGAGCACTTCAATTCAAGAAGGGTATCGACAAACTGGAGCATGTCCAGAGGAGGGCGACTAAATTGGTGAAGGGTCTGGAAGCCATGAAGCCCTATGAGAAGTGGCTTAGGGAGCTGGGGATGTTTAGTCTGCAGAAGAGAGGGTTAAGAGGGGATGTGATAGCCATGTTTAAATATTTGAAGGGATGTCATGTCGAGGAGGGAGCGGGCTTGTTTTCTGCTGCTCCAGAGACTAGGACAAGGAGCAATGGATTCAAGCTGCGTAAAGGAGATTCCACCTGAATTTCAGGAAGAACTTTCTGATGGTCAGAGCTATCCAGCAGTGGAATATGCTGCCTCGGAGTGTGGTGGACATTTTTAAGCAGAGGGTGGATGGCCATCTGTTGGGAATGCTTTGATGTGTATCCCTGCATGGCACGGAGTTGGACTGGATGGCCCCTGAGGTCTCTTCCAACTCTGTGATCCTGCTTTCTATTGCTTTTATTTTTTTTATCCTTAGGCCACTCTCTAGCCTCATTTTACCTTCACACTTGCTCTACTTGTTGATATATTATTTTAGCTCCAGCATTTTAATTGGTGTTGATAATGAAGGAAGACAGAGAGAGTTAATTCTCTTCTACTACATTGTTGATAACTCTGTGGAACTCCTGATTGAAATAGAATCTTGTCTGTCTTTTCCTGGCTCTAAATGTGGTATTTACAAGACAAACCTGCAAGGAAATGGGAATCTCCTCTCCTCCCACGTTTGACTTACCATAGAGGAAGAAGCAGGCAAAAAATCCTGCCTTCTTTCCTTCTAAGGGTGAACCCGACGAGAGGCAGGTCATAGCTTGTCAAAAACCCTCTTGACTGGTCGATAGAATCTCCCTGGAGAAGGCCTGAATTTTTTACAAATGACGGGAGTCCTGTGCCAGCAGCAGATTTGGCAACTGAAATAACTGAAGCTGAAGGCTTGGTAAGATCAACACAGCACTTAACTAATAGCTGTGAGGGGATCAAAAATAATTGCAAGCAAATAGATCAAATTGCTCTAGAACCAAGTGACTCCCCAGTAAAATTTGACTCAGCTGATGAGTTTTTTAAAAACAAACCATGATTCTATGATTCTATGATTCATGTCTTAATTAGATTGTAAGCCTAGGGGCAGGGAAGTGCTTTGTTCTTTTACTTGTAAAGCACCTTGTACAGTAATGACGCTATACAAATGAATGGCAACAACAAGAGTGGCGGCGGCGGCAGCAGCTGCTCTGTGTAGAAAGCTAGCTATTGTCATTAGAAACTGTTGAGTGCACAAGAAAGAAGTGGAAATAACAGGCTGAATGATAAGTCTGTCAACTTCCATTTCTTTTGCAACTGAATTTTTAAAACTCAAGTCCTTTCCACTGAATTTATGCAGAACTAGGTGAACTTTGAGCCGAAAACAAAACAGCAAAATCCTCAACCATCTACCCCGGCCAAATTCAGTAAGTATCTAGGATCAGCTGGCATCCTGTCGGTGACATATGCAGGGATAAATTGGCTTCTGCCTGAAGGTCAAAGTTTTGCACCACTGTGCAAGGCAAGTATTTGTGTTTGGGAGGAAAGTGCATCACCATCTGGAGGCTCATATATTCCTCATGTTAAAAGGGCTACATAAGCTCTCTTTGAGAGGCAATATACATGTTCAGCACAATTAAAGAGCATAGATTTTCCTCTTAGGCTGAAGGTCAGGAGGCAGGTCCAGAGGCAATTGTTGGCAACAGATGTCTTTAAGTTGTCACTATTTTAATATTCATATACACCATAAGTAAAGTTTAATTTAAAGAGTGTGTTTAAATCTTTGAGCAATTTACAGAATCAATTATCATGAAACCCGACGGGTTTGTTTTGTAATGTTATAAATATGGCCATTTCCGCACTAGCCTGTTATAGCACTATGATTCCGCTTTCAACATCCTATGGAATCCTGGGGTTTGCAGTTTAGGGAGGGGCCGGCTGGCCCCTCCCTAAACTGCAAACCCCAGGATTCCATAGGATGTTGAAAGCGGAATCATAGTGCTATAACAGGCTAGTGTGGAAATGTCCTATGTAAATTGGAATGAATTTTACCAATAATGATTTCTTTTTAGGTGTTTAGTAAAAGGTATGAAATATTTTGAGCAACAAAGTTAAAATAGAGTTTAAATTATGATCTTAAATACATTTATTTCATAGGAGCTGTTTGCAACAAGGGTGGAAACCAATTTTTTACACAGTCATAGTTTTGTTAGTTTATTTTAGTTAAATTTTGAATTATAGTTTAATTATATTAATTAAACTATAATTTAGAAATTTAACTAAAATAAAGGGCCTAAGTGTTAGTGATATTGTTTTGTGTTGTTTAGTATTTTTGTTTTCTATGTTTTTTGTGTGTGGTTGATACTATTTTATGTCTATGTTTAAATGTCAATAAATATATATTTAAAAAAAAAAGAAGAAGCAATTGTTGCCAAGATGGCAGAGTCCCTGGCAGTGGTTGCAGTGTGGTCATGTAATAAGAGGTGTTTGGAAAGAGTGCTGCAGCAAGGAGGGTTGCCTGTAGTGGCAGCAGCTATGACAACAATCTCCAGCAGGTTCAATAGCACAGTCGTGTCGTGGGACTCAAGCTGGTGGCTGATGGAGCTGGAGAACCGCAAGAGCAGTTAGGTGGCCAGGCAGGCAGGTGCAACCGCAGGTTCTCAACAGAGAATGCACCTCTTGTTGCCTACACCCGTGGTGGGCCACTCCCACCAACCCGCCCTTTGTATGCCACTGAGTGGAATTTTCCATGTGATTTGAATCCATTGGTTCATGTCCTTGTCTTTCTGCAAAAGCAGAAGACAAGTTGGCTCTACCTTTAAGCTAAACGTAGGCCACTTCCGCACTAGACTGTTACAGCGTTCCACTTTCAACATCCTATGGAATCCTGGAGTTTGCAGTTTCGGGACGGGCCGAATTTCCGTACTTTCAAGTTCACAGAAGACAGCCTAATTACTTTCCCATCCAAATCATTGCCCAGGTATGACCGTGATCTGGACCTCACTCAAGAACTCTCATATTCTTTGGAGGTTTTTAAGCAGAGGCTGGATGGCCATCTGTCGGGAGTGCTTTGAGGGTGTTCCTGCATGGCAGGGGGTTGGACTGGATGGCCCGTGTGGTCTCTTCCAACTCTACATTTCTATGATTCTATATTATTAAATTATTACATTTGTTTACTCCCAGGGAAGGACATTGTTTCCATTTCTTTTATCACAGCATGCACAACCTTTTCAGAGCCAACGGTTGCATCAGGAGTAGTATTGTTAGGTTTGAAATTTGGGGCTCTGTAACTTGCTATAGTTGATGATCATTGATATTGATAATCATTGATAATACTTGATAATCATTAACTGTGATATTCATTGGCATTTTAGACCCTCAGGGCTCACCAAGCAACCTTGCTTTAGAATTGTTTATTCTTCTCTGCTCCTGTTTATTATCAGTATGTACAACTGAAGGACTCTTGAAATGCCAGTAATATCTTGATAATGATTTAGGATGTAACGGGGTCATGCGGAGTCAGGAACTTAAGGGTCAGATAGAATGTAACACGCGTACAAGCTATGACTCTGTTAAATGCTGGTGTATGAATCTTTTCTTTTCTGTAAGCATTCTGTAATATAAACATAAAAATGGTATAAGAAGGGAAGCCTGAAAGAATAAATCATCCTTCCTTCCTTTCTTGGATGGATCCTTTGGTCAAAGTTACTGTGTGAGTGTGTTTTCTTTTACTCTTTTACATCTCTTTACTTATAGAATCATAGAATCATAGAATCATAGAAATGTAGAGTTGGAAGAGACCACACGGGCCATCCAGTCCAACCCCCTGCCATGCAGAAACACCCTCAAAGCACTCCCGACAGATGGCCATCCAGCCTCTGCTTAAAAACCTCCAAGGAAGGAGACTCCACTACACTCCGAGGCAGCAGATTCCACTGCCGGACAGCCCTGACCGTCAGGAAGTTCTTCCTGAGGTTCAGGTGGAATCTCCTTTCCTGTAACTTGAATCCATTGCTCCTTGTCTTGATCTCCGGAGCAGCAGAAAACAAGCCCTCTCCCTCCTCTACATGGCATCCCTTCAAATATTTAAACATAGCTATCATGTCCCCTCTTAACCTTCTCTTCTGCAGACTGAACATACCCGGCTCTCTAAGTCTATCCTCACAGGGCTTGGCTTCCAGGCCTCTCACCATTTTGGCTGCCCTCCTCTGGACCTGCTCCAGCCTGACCATGTCCTTCTTGAATTGGGGTGCCCAGAACTGGACACACTATTCAAGATGAGGTCTAACCAAAGCAGAGTAGAGTGGTACCAGTACCTCCCTCGATCTAGACACCATACTCCTATTGATGCAGCCGAGAATTGCATTGGCTTTCTTGGCTGCCGCATCACGCTGCTGACTCATGTTCAGCTTGCGGTCTATTAAGACTCCTAGATCCCTTTCACACGTACTGCCATCCAGCCACGTGTCCCCCATCCTATATTTCTGCATTCCATTTTTTCTACCTAAGTGTAGGACCTTACACTTCTCTCTGTTGAATTTCATTTTGTTAGCCTTGGCCCAGCTCTCCAATCTATCAAGGTCATTTTGAATTTTGATCCTGTCCTCTGGTGTATTAGCAACCCCTCCCAATTTGGTGTCATCTGCAAATTTGATGAGCATGCCCTCTATTCCTTCATCCAAGTCACTGATGAAAATATTGAACAGCACTGGGCCCAGGACAGAACCCTGTGGCACCCCGCTAGTCACTTCTCTCCAGGATGAAAAGCAGCCATTGGTGAGCACCCTTTGGGAATGGTCAGTCAACCATCAACTTTTACATTTACTCTTCCTACCTTCTGTTTGGGGTTTAATCCAGCTCCGTGTCCACCTGGAGATATGGTGAAGATGTGGTTTGTTTGTCCACCCTAACAATCTAACTCAACAAAGATTTTTTTAAAAATGTAACTGGCAGTCACAAATTCCTCTCAATGACATGAAACTTGAAGGTACATGTACACTTTTCTCAATCTTCCTTCAGACTGCTCACTGGATATATTTATAAATTATCTCAGTTTAGGCAATCTTCTTTTCTATCCAACTCCAATTGTGGTTATAATTTATGACGCTCTACAGTGGGGAACAGCACAGAGCTTGTAAGAATGGGGATAGGTTGTCAGTCCTGTTCTAGTTTCTTTGTTGAGTTTCTTCTCTTCTCCTGGCAGCTGGAAACGGAATGTCCTCAGTAGAGTGGTCAAGAAGGAGAAGAGCTCAGCCCTTGCCAGCTGCTCCTCCAAACACACAGAATCCCCTGTGTAAGAAGAAAGGGAAAGGTGGCAGATTAGTCAGAATAACCACGACTCGTAAAAATCACGCTCTTCAGGACATCCAGTCAGGTCAACAACCAGGCTGGCATCCTGTTGGTGACCTCTTGTTGTTGTGTGCCTTCAAGTTGTTTCCAACTTATGATGACTGGGGTTTTATGTGACTGAGAGTGTGTGATAGGCCCAAGGTCAACCAGTGGGTTTCCATGCCCGAGTGGGGAACTGAACCCTGGTCTTCAGGATCGAAGTCCAGTGCTCAAAAATCCAGGCTGGCATCCTTCCTGTAGTTATGAGATCACAAGCCAGAATTAACAATCTCATAACTTTTGGGAATAACCTTTAGGTCATTAACGACCCAATACGATCCCCAAAACTTACCTTTTCAGCCAGGCAGCACTGAAGAGTTTGCAGGTTAGGGCACTGGGAAAGGATGTCTGCCATACTCTCTCAGTCATGGGCCATGTTGAGACAAGCAATTGTGGCAGGACCCTGAGGTATCTCTCCAGCTGTCTGTTCTCACAAACAGGAGAGCACTGCTCTCGTCACTTTCCAGTGCTGTGGTTTGCAGCTCCTTAGAAACCTTCAGATAGGGCACTGACTGGCTGAAAAAGTAGGCTTTTGGGGTAGGGTAGCATCATCAGACTTAGCTACAATGTTGGAGCTCCATAGTCATAACTTTGGCCATTTCCGCACTAGACTGTTATAGTGCTATTATTCCACTTTCAACATCCTATGGAATCCTGGGGTTTGCAGTTTAGGAAGGGGCCAGCCAGTCCCTCCCTGAACTGCAAACCCCAGGATTCCATAGGATGTTGAAAGTGGAATAATAGCATTATAACAGTCTAGTGCGGAAATTGCCATAGTCTGATGATGCAAGTCCTCGACTGCAATGTCCCCCGTCCCCCTGCACATACCTCTCTTTGTTTGACCAGTGCAGAGGGAGGAGCATGCTACCTCACTCCACCCCTCAAGACTCACCTATCTCCTTTCAGGGAACTTTCCTCTGCCACCTAGTGGCCAGTGGAGAGTGCAAAGTGTCAGAGAGGATTTGGCTTTGGCCCTTTCACCTTGCACAATTATAGAGCTATTTTTAAAAATATGTTTATATCCCACCTCTTGTCCAAATGTTGGGCACAAAGTAGATTTGGGAAGCTGGGAGAAGACAAGGGCCTCAAAAATAGCCAGGGGGGAGGGGCTCCAGATGGCTCCAGGGCCATATTTTGCCCACACTTGCCTTATACAAAACTATGACTCATTGAAACAACCTGGGACGTACAGTAAGATATCTCATCCATATTTACCTGATCCAAATAGCTGAAATTCTTCTTTGGCTACAAATTTTCCACTCTTATCCAAAAAATGACTTGGGTTGAATTTTTCAGGTGTTTCCCATTGCTTGGGATCAAGAAGAATGGAGTTCAGATTTGGATTAATGAATGTTCTCTGAAATTAAAAAAAATTACTCAGAATGTATGCACTTCAAAGTTGAACTTTACTATCACAATACTAGCATTTCCACATTCTAAACATTCCACTTTTATTGCCATGATTCCATTCTACAGAATTCTTGGATTTGTAATTTAGAGAGGGGTACTTAGAATTCTTTGCCAGAGAGTTTTAGTGCCTTACTATACTACTAACCCTCGGATTCTGTAGGGTAAAGTCATGGCAGCTAAACTAGAATCATAGCAGCTGTTATCATGCCATACACCCCCGCTCCATGATATGATTGCCAATGAACATTGTTTATATAAACTATACACTGTTATGGCTGAAAAGCCATGCTGGCAAAGAAGACTGAATGAAAACATATAAAAGTAGGTTAGATGGGACCTCAGGGTGTGGCCAGGTCATAGCCAAAGAACTAGTCGGGAAGCTCCAGTGCTAATAAGCTTGCAATAATACTCTCAGTGACTCAACCTTCAAAGACAATATCACCTTAACTGTCTCAATAGAGCAACTGATTGCTGCCACCCTTTTCCTTTTCCTGTCCATGCCTGGGCTGGGCTGACAACCAGGAGAAGCTGATAAAACAGGTCAAGAAGGTCAGGTAGTTAAGCAATTAGTCAGTTTACTTTAGGAAGAAAACAACCTTACAAATGAGAAGCAAATAAGAATCCCAGCAATGTCCATAAATCAACTGCAGGCAACATAAACACAGGTCAAAACAGCAGAATAACAAGCAAGGGAAGCAAACAGAAGCATGCATGGAAGAAATGGTCAGTTGATTGCTGACAAAAGCCAGAGGGGAAAGGGTCCGTTCTTATAGGTTCCAAGGTCAGTGCAGCTGGTGCCTGATTAATTAGTGCTTGGCATAAATTCACTATGAGCAACACAGAAGATCCTTTTGGTGTCTATGCTAGGCGAAGGTAGGTATGGACAGATCATTCTCTTCATCAGAATGAGCAGGGCTCCCTGCTGGGGCTGACACTACTGTCCCTGGGGCAGGTGGTGATACTGTCAGCTCTGCAGGTTCTGCTGTAGCAGCCTCTGTGCCAGGGCTCAGAGCAGCTTCTGCTGCCTCAGACACTGAGTCCGAGTCTAGGGCCCTTTCTGCAACTCAGCCATTTTCAGCCCTGGGGTACAGTGCTTGCGCGAGCAGCCTCCAGAGAGATGCTCTCACTTCCCTGCTTCTTCGGCTCCGCACGAGCTTCCTGCTTGCTTAAGAGCCCCACTTCTTCCTTTTGCAGTGCAGCCTGTGGCCTTCCCAGGCTGCACTGAGACAGGAAGCATGACCGGCCTGGCTCCCGAGGCTCCGCACGCAAGGTAAGTGCACGCAGGGCCCTGGAGTGATGCCTGACTGTGCAGCATTTTTGGCTTCAAGTCAAAAATGAAAAAATCCATGCACGGTCCATGTCAGGCCCTGGAGCATCGCGCAAATGTGTGTCGTGTGGACCGCTCCTCATATTTGCACGATGCTCAAGGGGCCCTTTTGCATCGGAAATGCTGTGCGAAAAGGGCCTAGGTCTCAGAAGCCAATGACACTTTCAACCAAAATTCTCCTTTGTTTTCTCACTTGTCCAGCCATTAAGGAGCTATCACAATTCCCATCAAGGCTTTGTCAGCTAATGCTAAGACCGTTAGCCCATTCTAGACCCCATTTTTTGTTCTGCCAGAGAGCTATTAACATCTTCCCCCTCTAGGAGAAAACATGGTATTTAAACTCTGGCTCTGAGCCAGACAATTTGTAGTACACTGGACATAGGCCATGACTCTGCTACTCAGATTCCCATTCTTATGCTACCCTCAGACCCCTAGTTTCAACAACATCACTTTGTCTCTTCTCTGCAGGATAGGTAAATATCACCCACTTCGCCCTAACTTCTTGCTATCCACTTTTTCCTTCCTTTCCTTTTGTTAGCCTTGCATGGTTGTGAGACTTCTTGAATCTTGCATGTGATTGTGATATTCCCCAATAAAACATACTTTTAATCTCCAAGTGGTCTCCCTGAATTAGTACCGGTATACATAGGTGGAAGATCCTGGAATATTACCCCTCTCTCGCAGGCCTCCCTTTGAGATAATTATTCCCCACTGTTCCATGGAGGCACTGGCATCACAGGTCAACCTCCGAATCATCCACCTTTTGGGGTAACACAGTATAAATGTGTCACGTGAAAGGGCCCTTGGCTGCCAAGCGATGCATCTCTGATAAAATCCTTTTGTTACAAGGAAAGTATCTTAATGTCAGGGAGCACATGTTTCTCTTAAGGCCTGGTTGACCTCACAGTATCTCTGGACAAACATGTCAGATTCTACGGAATTGGAAGAATTGGGCAGGACCGTATCTCAAAGCAGATGGGGGACCTCTTGTTAACTTGTGGTTCCCCAGTATATCTTTTGCACACACACACTGGGAATTTGCCTGCTCCTCTCCTTCCCTGATCAAGGAAGTTGAAAAGCCTGCAATGCCCTCTCAGATGAAACTTCAAGCAATTGCCTTTGGAGATACCAGATGAATACCAAACTAGCTTTGTCTTCCAATTCCCTTCATCAGTCAACGGAAATAATGGGAAGAAAAACACCTCTGAATTGGTGCCTGAAGGCTGTCTCCCTGTGGTGCTGGTTCAGATCAAAAGTAAGGCTTGGGAAAAAAGATAGTTTACACAGAAAGCTAGAGGTTCCCTTTAACTGCTCTATACCTTGGGCATGAGACAACCAAGGAAGTTCACATCCTTTGCAGACTGCTTGATGATTCTGAATAAAAAGGCATATTTGGTACGCTGGATCTCATGAATAACTGCACAGGTATAGGGCAGTTTCTTCCAGTCTTGATAGGAGATTGAGTGAGAGGAGCCCAAAGCACCTTCCATCTCCTGGTAGACCTTATCTGGGGAAAATGGAGAGAAGGTGGGGAAACAAACTTTATTTCAGGCAATGTATATATCTCAGGGAACTCATGAGGCATTCCATATTAAATTATTCCATATTGTTCTGTTACAGACAATGGCCAAGATCCTGCATCACAGACGTTTTCAAATGCGTAATGACATACCATCTCTTGACCCAACTCCCCAAACCTACCTAAGAATGAGTTGAGAAAGGAATCCTGCTTCTGTTCATCACATTACAGCTTGCTGGTGGAAGGGGGCTGGAAATATCATCCTGCATCACCCCAACTGCCAGCAGAACAGACCTCCATCTCTTGGTGTAGCTACTGGCTGTTAAGGTGAGTTGAGTGAGCACATTTGCGATCATTGTGACAGTGCCATGACTATAAACACAAATACTGAACAGCTACAAATGCTGAAGCCTAGCTTACGCAGTCATAACTGCTCAGCAGGATGCCAGCCAATGTTTCCATTCAAATAACCTAAGAATGCTTAGATAATTTATTCTATACCCAAGAACGCTAGTTAAAGTGCGAAATATCTACTCTGTTCCATATTACCTAGGTCTACCTCCACCCATTTGGTGCCTTTTAGATGTTTGTGATTACAGTTTTCAGCATACATTTGTACATCTCCTAAACCTTACTTGGAAATATATAGGATACTTAGGAGTTATATGGCATGCCTAAATTGATCTTGTAAAGCACTCTTCCTTTGACTTTGTGCAATATTCTGTCAAACACCATTTGACAGTAACTAATATCTCTAGAAACTCTATATAGAATATGTGGTCTTTAGATTGTATCTCTAAGTCTTGCATTGAAGAAACCTGGAAAACAACTGAGATGGAGAGAGGAAGATCTTGATATCTTAATGAAGATTCAGTGGCACTGAGATAAGCTTTAAAATGTAGCTGTGTCTCTACTGACCATAGTTACGTACAGATATAATTGCATTCCACTGTGAAACATTAACCCATTTTAACTGCCCAGGTTCCATCCTATGGAATCCCAGAGTTTGTAGTTTAGCGAGGCACTTAGCACTCTGTCTGAGAGTTCTGAATGTCCCTCCAAGAACTGCAAATCCCAGGATTCCATAGAATAGAACTATGGCAGTTAAAGCAGAAGAATAGTGCTATCATTCTGTAGTGTCAATGAGCCCCTCCAAGAAAAGGCAGTATCTGGGGAGATCTCAAGAATCAGCTAAGATCAATTTAAATTAATGCATTAAAATTATTATCAATCTATGTCAATTAAAGTTAATAAAAATGGCTAAAAATAGCCCAACCATCAGTAATGAAAGATCCCAATAAATGAATTAAATTTACATGAAGGAGTTAGCTCAACTCAATGTCATTGTTTTTCAATAACTGTATAATTCTGACACAGGTCAAGGTTGTTTGAAGGACTGTACACTCCCTTACAAACCTGTCCATGTTTTGAGATCTGGTGTGGGGACACTTCTCTCTGTCCCACCAACTTTACAGATACAACTGGTGGCAACACAAAAGAGGGCCTTCTCAGTGGCTGCTCCCAGGTTCTGGAACTCCCTTGCCAAAGAGATTAGACTGGCACCTTTCCTACTCTCTTTCTGTAATCTGCCAGAGACCATCCTATTTTAACAGGCTTTTGGGGACCGATTGTTTAGGTGAGACAGGCCTTGTACAAAGGTTCTGGACTTTCAATTTGTTATTTTTGTTGTATTGTTCTGCTTTTTATGTGCTTTCAACTGGTTTTAATTTTTTTTTTGATAATTTAATCACTTTTTAACCTTAGTATTTTATGAATTTTTAACTATGATTAAAAATATGTATATTGTCAAACCACCTTGAGTACCAAAGTGGGGAAGAGGTGAGATACAACAACAACAATTTTCCATTAGTTTTATTAACAAATTGGGGCAGGAAAACAAAATGAATTGTAATGAACTATTTCTATGCTCTTTTTTAAAGCTACGTTACGGAACAGCATTATCACTTCCACAACATAAATCAAAAGACTCCAGTTTACAGTGGCCCTTCCACTTTCATGAGGGTTTGGGATGTAGAACCCTTGCAAAAATGAAGGTGCACATGTATTTCCCCCAATATTTCCTTTCCTTTTGTCTGGGCACTTGCCGTACTTCTTAGCACCCAGCAAAATGTAAGAGAATGGGAGGAGGAGAATGGCTGGTGAAGGCATGTGTGCACCTCGCGAATAATCAAATTCACAAAGGTCAACCCCATGAATGTGGAGGAAGGACTGTAATTCCATTTTTCATAGTCTTTCTAAAATGCCAGTTACAAATATGTTTACTTTGAAATGAGATCCATTTATTTATTGAGCTGTTTAAAGCAACAGTTAGAGTTGGTACTATGGGTGATATTTTTTCGTTTTGTTACCCTGTTTTCTGGGGGTCCCGGGAGGGACACCAAATTGCTATCAAAACTATACAAATTGGGGAAATTAGTTCAGAGCACACGTTGGCAAAACGAGAGGCAGGGTAACTTAGCAGGATCTTGCAACCCAGTGTTTACGGGGTCAGGCCAAGTCAAGAAGCAAGCCGGTTGGAAAATAATGAATTATCTTTATTACATACAGGCACACAATGTAAGCAACACAAGCACACAGATAACTAAGGAAAATAAAGGTGTGAGTAAGATAGCGGGATTTTCAGAGGGATAGTTGGTTCGGGTGATACGAAACCTGTCCTGAAGTCCGGAAGAAAATGGAGAGTGAAGCTGGGGTTCGATGTATCTCAGCACGTGGAGCTGAGGGGAAGCTCGCCAAGCGATGTGGCAGCAAGGCGGTCTGGAACTCAGGAGCGATCCAAAGAAGTGCTCAAAGTCAGGGGTTTTTATAAGGAGAATTGTGACCGCAGGCTAGGTCGGACTTAGGGGAAAACAATAGATTTGGAGTTGGAGACAAAGCCTCCGAAAGGTCAGAATTTGAATGATTGAACTGGAGCCGAATTTATCAATAGAGTGGCCGGTATGCAAACGCGGAGTTCTTGAGCGTTGTATAGTTCGATCATCAAGCTGCCAGCACGAGGCAGAGGATCTTTTTGAGAGTTGCTTGCATACCTAATGGAGGTACTTGCCTTGAGGTCTCCTAAAGCGGCAAGTCGGCTGTTTTCTGGCCTGCCTGTATGCGTGCTTGTCCGGGGACCTCGCAAGCACATGGAAGGGATATGTGAAGCCGAATTAGTGATATCAAAAAGATATCTTTTATATCGCCAAAGCTCAGGCTAGCTAGGGCAGTAACAGTTTCCTCATTTTAGGATTGCATGAGCTCTTCACATATATTACTGAGTGTCTAAAAGGAATTCCAATCAACTACCAAATCAACATCAATTGTTTTCTATAAGGATCAATATTGGCCTTTCTTTACATTGCACAGAGCTTCCTCACCTTGGATATCTGGATGAATTGCCATGAGGAGCAGTCCCCATTGTAGAGAAGTGGCAGTTGTCTCTGCGCTTGTGATAAAGAGGTCAAAAATGCACTCAGCCAGTTTCTCTTCATCGTAAGTAGAGCTGACACAACCCTTGGTCTGTTATTAGGAATAGAAAGACAACATGATCATAAACAAACTCAGGCTAAGATGCTGCATCAGGCACACAGCCACAGTGTCATAGCTACAATCTGTCTCTCAATCTGATCCCCTAAATCCATTTAAAAATCCAGCCAGCTGCACTGAAGGCCAGATTCTATGGAGTCCTGACTCAGCTTGCCAGCTCTCCACCGATTCCTAGCAGGAGGGGGCTTGATATGTCATCCTATAGCGCTGCAGAACTCCATCCCTTGGTGCGGCTGGTTGGATTTTAAGGTGGGTTTCAGGGGCATTTACGATTCTGGCAATGATACTGTGATCATAAACATGAACAGGAAACTGATGCAAGGTCATAAGCTTAGCTTACAGACATTGTAACTAGCGGGATGAATACGTATTTTCCACTGTCTCAGTACATATTTGAATGAGGAATGGTAATTAAGCTTTAGTAATTAATTATAAGGATAACATTTAATAATAATAATAATAATAATAATAATAATAATAATAATAATAGCAGCAACAACAACAACTTTATTAGTCATGGTCATTATCATTAACTTTACTTAACTTTTCCCAAGACTGGCACTCAGGGTGGCTTACATCTTTAAGGGATTGCAATAAAAAAACTACAAAAAGCAACATTAAAACTAAACTACAAACTATACTAAAAACATACATTAAAAAAGCTGTTTAAAACCATGAATGATACAATTTAAAACAACAGAGCAAACCTAGAAACCTTCAATTATAAAAAATTATACAATTATAAAATTCTGTCTGAATAAAAAAATATTCTAGCCTCTGTAGGGAGGGAGTTCCAAAGTCTATGGCCAGCCAACGAGGAGGCCCTCTTTTAATGAATGTTATGTTTTCAATTGTCAGTGTTTTGACTTTATAAATTGTTTGATCACTTTTTAAATAGCTCTTATATTTATACTTTTATTAACAACTTGGTATAGTTTTATTCAGCCTTGGTTTTATGTATGTTGTTAGCCATCTAGGGTCTCATTATTAGAAGAAAGGCAAAATGTAAATGAATAAAATAAGTAACACATGAATCTAAGCAGTTATTTTAAACGCATGACCATTTGAAATCTGGGGACATCCAACTGCAACCAGTGTAAACTAGGGTCATTTCCACACTAGACTGTTATAGCACTTTTATTCCACTTTCAACATTCTATGGAATCCTGGCCTTTGCAGTTTAGGGAGGGGCCAGCTGGCCTCCCTAAACTGCAAAGGCCAGGATTCCATAGGACATTGAAAGTGGAATAATAACACTGTAAGTCTAGTGCGGAAATGGCCCAAGTCTATGGCAACAAGGGCTGGAAACCTGTTGGTGTTTTGTACGTGTGTAAATTTTATTGGGAAGTTCCTGGACATTTCTGTATGGTGTGTAGCGTCTAGGACTGATGATTGCATTCCTTTGCTGTCATCCATTCACACTACACAATTATAGTGCATTTATTCCACTTTAATTGCCATGGTTCCATTCTGTGGAATCCTGGGGTTAGGAGTCTAGCTAAGCACTGGAGCTCTCTGGCTGAGATTGCTAAATATCCCTCCCTAAACTGCAAATCCCAGAATTCCACAGGATGGAACCATGGCAGTCAAAGTGGAATCATAGTGCTGTAATTCTATAGTGTGAATGGGCCCGTTTGTGCATTCGGTTGCAATACATTGCCACTACACACAAAGGTTGTGTAGCACTGTCAACACACAACTGAATATTTCATGCTACAGAATGTCAACGTATGATATTGGCCAACTTGTCTTTCAGGTATTCTCATAGTTACATGGGGATTATAATCCATTTTTGTGGCTGATATTAATGAGGAGGAAGTGCTGCAGGGAAGGAGGCGAACCAAATGTAAATCTTGTCAGAGGGATGGTGAATGATGGGAGCTACACAAAAACCTCGATAGCACTTCCCTCCAGCACTGAGCTCTGGCAAAAAGACAGTTCATCAGAGTTAAGTGTTTGAAAATCACCATACAGCAGAGTTTACTCACACAGCTTGAAGCATCCCAGCAGAGTGTTAACCATTAGCAGCAAAAACCTTGAAGCCAGGAAAAATATTCCCATGCAAATGTTATCTTCCAACAGGAGGCTTTTATTCTTAGTTACAATACATACAGTATATACAACTGTCCAACAGAGTATTCAGCATTCAACCACATGCAGAACATAGCCTCCAGCCGCTCTCCAGACATCAAGAGGGCGTAGAGGGCTAGAACACACCCCCTTATATACAGCCATTGCTGATGCAACTCTAGCAGCCCTTGCTAGAGGTAATGATGCAACCTTCCTGCCTTGGTTACACAACCCAATGACTCATGCAGGTATTACATGGGATTGCATCATCCACTGTCATTCCCAGGTGCAAACTTTAATTTATATCATGTATATTTTATTTGGACTTAGGTTCTGTCCAACCTTTCCACACATTTACTCACACAGCTTAGAAGCATCCCAGTAGAGTATTTAACATCAGCAGCCTGAAACCAGGAAAAAATACTCCCACGCAATGTATCTTCCAACAGGAGGCTTTTACTTTCCAGTTACGATACATACATATATACAGTCCTCCAGCGGAATTTCAGCATTCCACAGCATGCGAAGATATGCATCCAACATAGCCTCCGGCCGCTCCTTCAGACATCAAGAGGGCACAGTTGGCTAAAACACAGCCCCTTATATACATACATTTCTGATGCAACTCTAGCCAACCTTGCTAGATCCCATATATGACGCAGCCTTCTTCCCTGGTTACACAACCCAATGACTCATGCAGGTATTACATGGGATTGCATCATCCACTGTCATTCCCAGGTGCAAAACCTTAATGTACATCATGTATATTTTATTTGGACTTAGGTTCTGTCTAACCTTTCCTCACAAATCTTTCCAAATGGTCAGAAATTTGTGAGGGGATTCCTGAAATGTTGCGTTTCAGCCTTAGCAGGAAATATCATTTGACCATCAGTTCACACACAAAATGGATACTTACTTTCTCTATTTGAACTAGATAGAAATCAACAAAATCCTGGGGTTCACGTAACGATTGACACTCCTTATGTTTCTTTATCTCCTTCTTTATAAAGGAAAGCGCTGATTTCCTGGATGACAAGGCTTTCTTCTGCGGTCCTGGGAGACATGTCATGACCCATGGGAGCAATTTATAAAGCTAGAGGGACAATAGGTACCATAGTCAGAATCATCTTGCCCATAGTATTTCCAGTTTCTAGTATGGATATGAAAATAGGACAATGAAGGAAGCTCACATGAAGGAAATTAGCTCGTTTGAAATGTGGTGCTGCAGTTCTATGGACGCCATGGAGTGGTAGAAAAACACAAATGAATGGGACTTAGAGCAAACCAAGCCTGAACTCTCACAAGAAACCAAGATGATTAAACTGAGACTGTTCTACTTTGGACATATAATGAGATGACATGACTCATTAGAAAAGAAAATACAGTCAGCCCTCCACATTTGTGGGTCAGACATTCACGGATTTGATTATTTGCAAGTTTCTCCAACCCCTGCCCCCCCCCACCTCAGGTGCTTCTTTTTCAGGGGAAACTTCTCTCTTGGTGGCTCCAATCAGGCCACACAGCTCTTTAAAAACCCACCTCTGGTCCTCCTCCTCCACCAGCCACTGCCGGGCCAGCTAAAATCCTGATTTCTCAGCACCACAAGCCCTCTCCCAAAGCCCTCCATACACCCTTAGAGATGGGCAAGAGAGAGGAAGTACAGGACCACTACGCCAACCGTCTCCTTTCCTTGACTTGGTTCAGACTTTGGGTGCCCATTCTCCCCGTATGTGTCTCAGCCCTTCCCAGAGACACACAAATTTTGATATTTGCGAATTTTTCACTTTTGCAAGGGTCCTGTGCCCCTAACCCTAGCAAATGTGGAGAACCAACTGTAATTCTTGGTGGTGTGACCACTAGAAAGTCTTCTCAACAGAAAGGGAAGGCATTAGATTTCAGTTCAAACCAATCATGCCAGCAGGTGCAAATTTTTATATGGTGCCAACTGCTAATCAGGAAAGACGGATTCAGCAGACTAAGGCCCTTTCTGCACGAGGCAGTTAAAACGGGCCAAGGCGTCCTGGCACGGAGGTCGTCCACACCTTGGATCGGACTAGGTGCGGACTACTTAACTTAGTTCTGCACCTCAGTCCGATCCAACCTGCCCCCAAGTGGTCCTCCCCCAAGCTAAGTAAAGACCAGAAAAATCAGGTCTTTACATTTTCTGGAACACGTCATTGCATTCCTACTTACCTGTGCAGATGCGCAGGCTCGCACCAATGCGAGCCTGTGATCAGTGGAGGGCGGGCTGTGGGCGTGGCCAGCGTCAGCGGTTGGTCCACTCCCATGAAGACACCGGAAGCCGCCATTTTGAGCTGGAAGCCACAGGAAGCTGCCATTTTGAGCCAGAGCAGTGCAGATCTACAGACCTCGCACTGCTCCGGTTCGCCCTGCACTAACGGAGGAGCCCTGCAGAAGGGCTCAAGGGAAAGTCTGCGCTACTTCGGACCCCAGAAGAGCCGGTAAGTAACGGCACGGAGCGATTCACTCACCTCGTGCAGAAAGGGCCACAGCTAAAGAGACCGTTCTTTCTGTAATCTTCAGCAGTAGACTGTACAAAGCACCACCAACAGAGGAGTAAATCCTCTCTGTCCGATATAGAGCTCTTCCTTCCCTTACACTTCCATGCCTTTAAGTGAGGGATGGGTAACTGTGGAAGGCTAGAAGGCTGCGTTAGACCTCCCATGAAACCTTGGAGGGTCGTACCAAGCCACTAAAATAAAAGTCTCCAAATATCCCCAAATGCCCTCTAGGGGACAATAGGCACATTTTCACCTGATTTCTAGACCTTCTTGGGGTTCTAGAAAGGCACAAGAGGAACCTTTTTTAATAACAGAAAGTGAGTGCAAGTCCTTTCCAGTTTACTTCATTTTTTCAAAAAGGGCCTCTACTGGGCCTAAATGCCCCAGAAGGCATTTGGAGAAAAACAAACAAACCCCAAAATCAGCTCAGCACCTTGGATAGATCCTAGGAAATTTGGAGTAAAACTGAGAGGAGATTCACCACGCCCATGATATGGAAGCCACTGTCCACCACTGCTTCAAACCTTCCCCAGCCTCTCGGCCACATCCTGGAAGGACAGTGCCTGGCTGAGAAGGGATAAAGTCCAACCACTGAGGCTCTCTGAATGTCAGTAGCTGATTATGAGCTTTGATGAGCTTTGTTTGTTTGAGCTGAAAGCAAAAGACTACTCACTACGTAAACAAAGCTGCCTCCAGATTTTAAGGCCAATTCAATCTCTTGGGTCAGCCTCTGAAAACTGTTGTCTCCCATGGGACATCGATGCCCAAATGCCACTGCGCATACCATATTGCAGACTGAATTAGTGATGGGTAACAGGGGGTCGCATGGCTGCCCTGAAAAGGAAAGTAATTTACAGACATTTTAAAACCTCTTAATACTGAGAGCGGAATTTCACGCTAGAGCTAAGGAATCCTTTTTTATACACGAAACATCATTATCCAAGACACTGAACATTATACCGAGACCCCAGATTTGGATTCGTTTCTCAGGAGATCTTTTGAGAGAAAGAGCCAGTTGGGTGGCGGCTGCTATTATTTGTGACCTGTTGGCAGAGTTGTTTGTTTGGTTAACTTGCCACTTTTCTCACACATGGGAACCCTGTTAAATCTATTAAAGGTTTCCACCTTTACAACAGTAGCCCAAAAGACCCCCTGTGAATTTCTAAAGACACCAGCGGTAGACTGCTGCAGGGACCAGTTGTTTTAGTTGCCACAGTCAACCTTGCCCTGTAGTGAAAACACAATCAGTATTAATTTTTGGTCTCATTTCTCTATTTTCTGCCTTGTAATGTGAATATTGGTCTCATAGTGCGAGAGTTTTGGCTGCTATGATTTGCTTTAGCAGCTATCTTGCATTTACACAATGTACCCTTCAACATTTCACAAAGTAAAATAGGGACAGGTGAAGCCAAACAACATTGCAGTGTGCTCAAGATGACAAAAGCTATTAATAAGACAAAATAGATGAGAGGTTGGAGCAGTCAGTTTTTATCTGAGCCGACTAGGAAGGACAAGGCACTTCCCCTTCCTCTCTCCTTCCTTCCCAAATTCATCAAGTGCAAATCACTTTTGTACTCCGAACTCAGTTTGCAGCAACTGACGTAAGCTGAGCACAAAGGGGGGGAGTGGGAGGAGAGGAGAGAAACTGAGACATTTTAAAAGGAGGTGAAAAAATAAGGCAGCAGAGGATTAATCCAGATCGCTCCTGCCACAGTTGGACAGTATGTCATAATGGTCTGCTATGGACATTGTACCACAGGCAAATAAAACCAATCTGAATCTTACTAGAAAAGAATGGGAAATGCTCCAAAGTCTACTGTGAACTTTTCAGAGATGGTGGGCAAACATTTGTGCAGAGTGCGATACACATCAGTATAATCTCCTAATGCTATGTACCTTTTGTGTGTGTGAAAGTCTCAACCAGCTGCTGGGCCTCCTCTTTGATTTGATGCTCCACACTTTTCTTCTCAAGTTCCAGCTTCTGCATAGTGGCTTGCCCAATGACTCTTTGCTGCTCCCAGATGTCTCCATTTGAAAACACAAGATCTGCAACCATTAAGAATCAAAGGGAGGAAAAAAGGAGTCAGAAACTATTATAATCAGCTAGGGTCTGCATCACTCCCTCAGAGAACAGGATGATTCTGTACTTTGAAAATTTACATCTTGATATGTGTTCCAGAACATTTTAATAAGTGGTTGTTGGTGAAGATATCTGTGTACAGTGTTAAAAAAAAAGAAGAGGGAGGGAGGGAGGGAGGGAGGGAGGGAGGGAGGGGAGAGGGAGGGAGGGAGGGAGGGAGGGAGGAAGGAAGGAAGGAAGGAAGGAAGGAAGGAAGAAAGAAAGAAAGAAAGAAAGAAAGAAAGAAGCTGCTGACACTATGAAAGCACATGCTTTCATAGACTCATGTCCATTTCTTTCAACAATTATAAAGACATAGTTAAAAACCCTGGAATACAAGTATGTACAGTGTTGTTTGCAATATTCAAAAAAGACATCACACTGTTACCCTGATTTCTGGGATCCCTTGGGAGACACCTCAGTGTGCTCCACATGATGGGGAATGGAAACTAGCCAGAGCACAAGCAATAGCAATGCGAGAGGCAGGATAACCTAGTGGGGTCTTTTTACCCAGCTTTTACGGGGTCAGACCAAGCCAAAAACCAAACAAAGATGTCTAATAAATGATTTTATTGAATGAAAGTCTTACGCACCAATGCAATCACTCACACACTCACTCAAGACCTATTAAGAAGCACAAGAGAGGAAACTGGTGTTACCCTGTGAACTGCGGGTCCCGGGAGGGACACCAAAATGTGCTCAACTAAAGGTGGGGAAAATCAGCTCAGAGCACTGCTTAGCATTACAAGAGGCAGGGTAACGCAGCGAGATCTTGAACCCTATGTCTACGGGGTCGGGTCGAGTCAAGGAGAACACAGAAGTTGAAATAATAAATGATGTTTATTAAATACAAGCAAAACAGTGTATGCGACACACTCATACAAGATAACTAAAGAAAATAAAGGTTGGAGTGGTATAGAGGGATTTTTAGAGGAGTTGCTGGTTTGGGTGATGCTTCACCTGTTCTGAAGCCCAGAAAAATAGAGAGCGAGGCTGGGGTGCGATGTAGTTCAGCACGTGGAGCTGAGGGGAGGCTCGCCAAGCAAAGCGGCAGCAAGGCGGGATGAAACTTGGGAGCGTTCCAAGGAAGGTCTCGGAATCAAGGGTTTTTATAAGGAGAATTGTGACGGCAGGCTATGCCATACTTGGGGGAAAACAATAGATTTGGAGTTGGAGACAAAGCCTCCGAAAGGTCAGAGTCTGAATGATTGAGTTATCGTAGCGGTTCTCAATAGAGTAGCCAGTATGCAAACGCAGAATACTTGGGTATGGTATAGTTTACCCATCAAGCTGCCATCGCAGGGCAGAGTAGCGTGCATACTTAATTAGAGTACTTGCCTGGAGGTCTCCTAAAGCAGTGAGTCAGCTATTTCTGGCCTGCCTGTATTGTAGTTTGAATATTATGGCTATTAACAGCCGAGCTTGTTTACGTGCTTGTCCGGTGGCCTCGCAAGCACGTGGAAAGGAATAGAGAAGTGCAGCTGAATTGTGATATCAAGAGGATATCTTTAATATCCCCAAAGCTTGGACTAGCCAGGGCAGTAACACTGGATAGGGGAATATTGAAGGGGTTGCAGCTGGGGTAATACTGCACCTTTTCCTGAAGTCCTTGGTCTGGGAAAACAGTGGAGAAGTGGAGCTCAGACGGAGAGGGCCGAGGGGATTACTCAACGGACAGAGAAACGGTCTGCTGGGATGACCGGGAGTGATCCAAAGAACCACTCAAAAACTGGGACTATTTGTAGGGGAAAAAGTATCTGGAGGGCTAATCCTTTCCCGGGGAGAACAATGGGTGTTGCAATTAGAAAGAAGCTCCACAATGGTAATTTCCTTTGTGTGATGCAATTACAAGGTGTTGCCCAAGTGTCAGGATTTTCGGCTGCATTTGGTTGTGGTGTGACTTCATGTAAATGGTCCTCGCCTGATAGGATATTTGCTCAACTTGGGGCAAACATGCTAATCCCCTCAAGTCAGCTTCTCAGGGGCTGAGGACCCTTTGTCTACTGTGGCTTTGCACAGCTTGAGGTCTCCTGGGGCTACGTGACTGGGGATTTTACTGGCCTGACCTGGCTTTTGATTGTTTGACCTTTGCTGCCTATGTGCCCATCCAGGTGACCTCTCAGGCACACTGAATCACATTTTAATATCAAAATTGTAGATCCCAGGTTTTTTCCAGTGGAGTAACGACACTGTAAGTGTGTCTCTGTCTTTTGATACCAGTCTGCACTCTCATGAGAAAGGTTTTTGGTTCAAGACTCATGGAGATGTGCACATTCATGCCCAACATGCAGACACACTTACGGAGGAGGCCTTCACATTGTGCTTTTGGTGTGGGGAACACTAGAGCAACACAAAGGTTTCTCTCTTGAGTCATAAAGCACACAGCTGTCTTAGTCATGGAATTCATGGCGTCCCATATTTACGATTTCCCAATTCACACATCAGAGTTGCCCACAGAGAAAAGTTGGGACAACAGGTACAGAGAAAAGGCTTATGTGAACCTGTCCCATAGGCAGCTTATTCAAACCAGATCTTTTTACATAATGCGTACATACTGTCATTCTATCTGCCATTGCCAAACGTCATTGCCAAATCCAAAGACTATA
Source organism: Cyclura pinguis (assembly GCA_030412105.1). Lineage (NCBI taxonomy): Eukaryota > Metazoa > Chordata > Lepidosauria > Squamata > Iguanidae > Cyclura > Cyclura pinguis. The sequence goes on from CM059601.1 coordinate 8,994,793, forward strand.
CTGGCCGTTCCGAATACAGCGGATATCTAGCTGAGAAAGGAGCCATTAACACCTGAGTCCTGGGCCAGCAGCCATACTCTCATGATCTTTGTATTATTAAAGACTGCAATCAAGGTAGTGATTGCTGTTTTGACCAAACAATCTGTGCCACACTTCCATAAAAGGATTTGTAGATATATCTGATGAAGAGTGAGGAATTGATACATTGGCCATTTCCACACCGGGTTTCTGAAACGGTGCAGAGCGACCTCTGACGGAGGTCTTCTGCACCGTAGAGTGGACTGGCGTGGACTACTTTTCGTAGTTCCACACCAGAATCCACTCAGGAGCAGCCGGAACTAGCCGTGCGGCGTGTTTTTAAAAAACCTCTTTTTCGAGGTTTTTAAAAAGCACGGAGTGCGCAGCCCCGCGCCGCTCCATCGCCCGGCTCCAACGCGGATTTGCAGGAGCGCGCAAGTGCGTTCCTGCAGATCTGCTGGGAGCGGGCTTCCGGCTGGCGAGCTTCTCTGGTTGGTGGAGAACCTCCACCAACCGGAAGCCGCCATTTGGGATGCCGGAGGACTGCGGAGCAGCGAGCTCGTACTGCTCCATGTGGCGACGGACTTACCCGGCTTCAGGTAAGCTCCGTTTTCGGGCGTTTTCGCCCTTCCCCGCCCCCCCACATGCGGAAAGGACCATTGAGTCACTTGCATGATTTTGTCTGCTGGAAAATCTGAAATCTGAAAGCCAGTTGAGTAAAAAATTAATGGACAGATTTGAGTGTTCTTTTTGCATAAAATTCATATTACAAAAAAAAAAATCATTCTGCCCTGCTTTTATCAAACTGTGATTTTTTTAAAAGTCTGCATGAAAATACATGTGTATTTCCACAAGCATGAAAACTGACACTTTTTCTACACAACTTTTACTAATATACAGTTACTGCCAGAATGCTACCCATTTTTGAATTTTTTTCGTAATGTTAGAAGACTGCACTACAAAACTCAGGGAAACAAGAATACCATTAAAATAACTGCATCTTAGTTCATATATCAGTTCAGTTAGTCTGAATTAAGACAGCTTGTCCCAAAACACAAACCAAACAAATTTTTCATCATCCGAGTCCGAGACTTTGGTCTCTTTTAAAAAATTATGTTTCTGGTGAAAAGACTAGCAAGAGCTCTCACTCTTCATAATAACTTACCCTTCTTATTTGTTACATCTTTCAGGAAAGGAGTCACGGATTGCTCACCCTTTTCCAATGGGTTTTTCAGCTGCTGTTGGGATCAAATTAAAAAGAGTTGTTAAACTCAGTTCTTTCACACTTGATTCTCTTTTTATTCAGGCAGATCTTGGACCCTTTCACACAACATAATTCCAGCACTATGATTCCACTTTTACTGCCATGGTTGCATCCTATGGAGAACTGACAGGGTTGCCTTCCACACATTCTAGTTCTTCATCGAGTTACAACAGCACTATCAAAACAGTATTGATGCCAAATTTGGATTGGAGCCTGTACAAAACCATGGGCTTTATTGCTTCTAGCATTCCCTCCAAGCATCCTGATTTGGCAAGGGCAGTCCTGGTTAATCCTCTGCCATCCCATTTTTTCAGATGCTTTTAAAATGTACCAGTTTCTCCCTCTTCTTTTCCCACTTCCCCCCTTTGTCCTTAGCTTTCTTCAGTTGCTGCAAGCTGAGTTCAAAGTGCAAAGTATTTCCCACTGGGTTAACTCAGCAGAGGGAAGAGGAGAGGAGAAGCATCACTTGCCCTTCCCAGAAGGCTCAAAAACAAATTGCTGCAGCTTCTTCTAGCTTGTGTGCTGTTCCTTGTTAATAACTTTTGACATCTTGATTGTCCAGTGTTGATTGTTCCAGTGTTGATTGTCCCTACATATTCCAGTTTTCATCTGTGAAATGTTAAGGATATGGCCTAAATAAACAAATGTTTACAAGGAGGAGGTGGAAGACAGTACCACTAGAACTGCTACTCTTGGATTGTCTTTGCTCCAATGTCCTATGATAAGCCATAATTTTTCCTCTTCTCTTTGGGGAATGTTACTGAGATGGGTTTGGCAACTAAAACCACATGGTGTGCCAAGATCTGGAAAAAGAAGGAGGTAGATGTGATTTTATGATGCAGCAGTTGTTAGGATATATTGCACCATCTAGTACATTATCTCGGAAGGAAACAGAAGGAAAGCATGTAGAAATACCAGTGTTGTTTGCTCCTTGTTTCATCTACCTGTGTTTACACACTAGGAGCTTTACCCACCTGTGGGGCAGGAATGAGATCAATCTGAGTGATTAAAACAACCACACTCATTAACAGAGTAGTAATAAATCCCTAATGCTTGGAGGTATCACAGGGCTCTTTGCTGTACCTGTAAAATCTGTGCTTTTTGAGTCAATCCCTGATGTCTCCTTGGGAAATGCTGAAACACTAGCCTTTTGAGACAGACCAAGACATTTGCAGGTAGCTTTAAATTATAGGCAACAGGCAGAACACTACTGAAAAGTCTGTGTATCATGTCACTGTTGGATTTTTTGCATTTGAGCTAGAACAGACTGGCCATTAAAATTACAAGCAAGTCTCTATCTTTTTTATTTCTTTCCAGTTCAAATTCTTCATAAAGTTTCCTGAACATCTCCTTGCTTCAGGGCTGTGGCTACAAGGGAGGAAATAAAGGATTTGCCCCAAAATAAGAATTTTACCCGTGCATGAAATTTCCCTGCAGTACTCAAATTTCTATCATTACAGAGAGGGCGACATGAAAAATCATTCATATCTACAGCATTTACATTTGCCGTATTCACTATTTTTGGGGACGTGGCTTTATGTGCTCCTTTTCCTTGGGTGCTTACACTGTCTTTCTAAATGCTCAGCTGAAATTTTAAGTTTTTTCAATGCTAGAAACCAAAGCATTGAAGGAAAATGTCATTTGGGCAGAATTATTTCCTGGGCTTTCCTCTGTGTCTTGCTTTCAGTGTTTTAGTGCTAATCGTTTACATGAGGTTAGTTTCGTCTGTGAACACATGAAAAGCATCGCAGATTTGTGACATATACCATTATTCTTTTGAATTATTTTTAAAGGATTTCTGTATTTCTCTTTTATCTATAGGCTGAGAGAAGCCAGAATCCATGGATCTTACACATGTATGAGTTCCCCTACAGAACTGTTTCGATATTTTTGCCTGATATGAAAAAGCCACATTTATTTCAAAGTTTAAGAAGTGAGGTTGTGTATGTGGTGTTATTGCACATACATTTCCTGAGCCAATCGCAGCTCAAAGAATGCCATGAAGGAAATGTTACAAAATCTGAGACTTTACTCTGTCATAGAGCAAACAGGGGAAAAGATGAGGAGCAGATGAAATAGAGACAGGAGAGTCAGACAGAGGGAAGAACTGACTCTGGTTTTGAATGAATGATTGAGGAGTAAAAGAGTTAACACATTACAAACTTTCACTCATTGTTCTTTGTTTAAACTGTCTCTGACTGTCTCTATCAAGCCTGATGAAGAAACAGGTTACACTTAACACAACGAGCCCACAAAACAACATAGCCACTGTTTCACAACAAAGGGCTCACCTTGAGACCTATGTACCCAATCAAAAAAGGGATTAAGAGGGGTAACAGGCAAGGTGAGTGACAGGAACCCAGGGTTGGAACTCCAGGGCCACCCTGGTGAAGGGATCTGTCACAGATGTATATTGTGCATGCATCACATATGCACATGGCACATGGGTGAACATTGTGCACTGATTTGTGTTGCGCATGAATGTGCATGCACATTGGTTGTGCATTTGGTTCCACGTTTGGTAGCTTGGTTCATTTTCATAATATTTCCATTCAACACAAGGGTTGTGTTGGTTCACTTTCACAAAGTTACTGTCCAATACAAGGGTTGTGCAGCACAATTAATGTGTACCAAGAATCATAGAATCATAGAGTTGGAAGAGACCACAAGGCCATCCAGTCCAGCCCCCTGCCATGCAGGAACACACATCAAAGCATCCTCAACACATGGCCATCCAGCCTCTGCTTAAAAACCTTCAAACAAGGAGACTCTACCACACTCCGAGACCACATATTCCACTGCCACACAGCTCTGCCATCAGGAAGTGCAGATGGAATCTCCTTTCCTGCAACTTGAATCCATTGCTCCTTGTCCTAGTCTCTGGAGCAGTGGAAAACAAGCCCACTCCCTCCTCGACAATGACATCCCTTCAAATATTTAAACATGGGTATCATGTCCTCCCTTAACTTTCCCTTCTGAAGACTAAACATACCCAGCTCCCTAAGCCACTCCTCATAAGGCATGGCTTCCAGACCCTTCTCCATTTTGGTTACCCTCCTCTGGACATGTTGATATCCTTCTTGAATTGAGGTGCCCAGAACTGGACACAGTATTCCAGATGAGGTCTAACCAAAGCAGGATAGAGTGGTACCATTACCTCCCTTGATCTAGACACCATACTCCTATTGATGCAACCAAGAATTACATTGCCTTTCTTGGCTGCCACATCACACTGCTTACTTATGTTCAGCTTCTGGTTCACCAAGACTCCTAGATCCCTTTTACATGTACCTTGGCATATAGAGATTTATGCTATGTAACTTCAATGTAGGATCTCAGCCTGAGAGATCTTCTGTTTTCTGAGAAAGACTCTCAAGGCAGAGGATAATGAATCTACTACTCTAGGCTTTCTTGAGTAGCACTGATGATCTAGATTCAGTTCAATATGGCTTCCAATCCAGATTTGGCATCAATACTGTTTTGACAGTGTTGTTGTAACTGGATGATGTAGAATATTTGGAATACAACCTTATTAGTTCTCTCCAGGCAGGTTCACAGTTTACAACACTAGTAGTACTGACTATGGGATTCTTCTGGACCCGGTACCTAACACAGGAATTGTGTGCACAATACTGAACTGGTTTGATGCATTCCTGAACAGTACTAGAATAGTTTCAGAATGTGGTGCTGGGAGGAGGAGACTGCTGTGCTCTTTCATCCTTTCTCAACCTGGTACCCTCCAGAAATACTGGACTGTGCATTCATGAATCCCCCAATCAAACACACCCCCTCTCTTCCCACATTCCCTTGCATCCAAGTTTATCACCTTTGCATCATCAAATTCTACACCCTTGATATTTATCTATGTGAAAATGCTGAGCGATGCCACATTCTTATTTGCCTAGATCTATAATCTCTAACAAATCTGATTTTGCTGCTTTTCCCACCCCTAGCTGTTTTTACTCTTGTATTGCTGTTTCATTCACTTAGTTTCTAGCAGAAAAACCACTTATTTGGACTACAGTGCCCAGAAATTCCCAGCCAATGGCCCTGCTTAGCGGAGAATTCTGGGCCCTTTAGCTCAATACTTTGTGTTTTTTCAGTATTAATTGAAATGTATTGTTTATATTTGAACAGCAGAAGTTGCTTTGTGTTAGGCTAGATATGCCTTCAGTTTAATCCAGCGTAGTTCTTGTTATACTCCTATGTCTTGAAAATCATCTTAGTTATAAAGGTGAGATATATCTTTTATAAAAAAATGAAGTGAATTAAGGAAATAAAATCAAAATGAATTAAAATATGTACAAAAATGAAATGGATGCAAGTTTGGGGTGAAATGAGAAACTGTGAAACTCATTAGATGAATAATTATGCATAAATTTACATGTTAAAGGATACTTCACAGCTGGAAAACAATCAGTACTTTTGCCAACCAGACGGTTCAACATCTATAAAAAGGTTCTGTGAAATCTAACAGCATTTATCCACAGTTATCCCTGGAAGAAAATAATTCACCATTCCCACCGTCAGATTTTTTTAAAAAAAAATTCAGTTATGTGGAAAGAAGTACCTTAATAAAAGTGTCTTGATAAAGTCTGATCCCAGTCCGCCACATGCCTCCCATGAGAGGAAGTGGAAGAGGCCCAGAAGGATAGCATCTCCGTGACCACAGCTGTCTGAGAAAGTGCAGGATCAGAAGACCCACTAACAGAGCAATCCAAAATAACCGTATCCCCAACATGTTTATGGCTTCTCTTGCCTTGTTATCTGCGTGTGTCGAATGAATGCTCTTGAATGGCCTTTGCTGTCATCATTCATATCTCCAGTTCCTCCAGTCTTCTGGCAACACCCTTTTATATTAATCATTAGTTAAGTGAGAGTAGGCAGCAGGTGTCCTCTCACCATATACTAGCAGCCCTGGGATGGAACTTTCCAGTCATACAGTACAGTGGGTTCTCAGTATCTGTTAGGGTTCTGTTTGAGTCCCCCCAGCCAGTGGATATCAAAAATTGCGCATGCTCATGTCCCGTTGTGTACAATAGTGTAGTAAAATGGCATCCCTTATAGAAAATGGCAAAATCAAAGTTTGCTTTTTGGATTTCTCTTTTAATATTTTCAAGCTGTGGTTGGTTGAACTTGTGGATAAAGAATCTGTCGATATGGAAGGCTGACTGTACTATTAACACTAATGATTCTAACATTCATAATGTACTTTTGTGCACCAGTAGTGTGCTTCTTATGAGATAGGGTTAATTCTATCATTTATTGCTCAGTAATTGGAGGGAAAATACTGTAATACATGTTCCACTTGGAGAAGAGAAGAGTGAGAGGTTGCACAATAGAGGTCTTTATATATTTGAAAGGATGTCATCTCATCTCATGCTGCTCCAGAGACCCAGAACACAAACCAATGGATTCAAAGTACAAGAAAAGACATTCCACCTAAATAAAAGAGCGAACTTCTTGACTGTAAGAGTTTTGACAGTGGAACTGACTGCCTTGGTGTGTGATGGACTCTCATTTGCTGGAGAATTTTTAAACAGAAGTTGGGCGTCTTTCAGGAGTGTTTTACTTGTGTATTCCCATATGGCAGGGAGTTGGACTAGATGGCCTTTCCAACTCTATGATTCTATTAAAAACTAGATAAATGACCCATGCCTGAGAAAGGGTCTTCTTTGCTCTGGGACCAGATATGGAATGTTGTCTTCCTGGAGATCCCATCAGTACCAACACTGTCTTCCTTCCGGAACCAGGCTAAGTTATGGACTTAAATCCTGTTGGTAGTCCCTAGTGGAGTGGACCTATATAATCAATGGGATTTACTTACATTTTGATTCACCATTCAGTGATTGATTTAATGGGTCTATATAGAAGGGGCTTTTTAAAAAAGTAAAAAAAAAAACCAAATAAACCAGAAGTTCACTTCTGGTTTGCTTCCTGCTCTTAAGAAAGTCCTCTTCTTGGCTAAAAACATTTCAAGAGGGTCTAGAAGAGGGTGAATTTGCCCTTTATTTTTCTTAGTGGACTTAAGGAGAATCAATTCAGCCCACCCCTCAATGGCCATCCTGATTTACACTCACAACATGGCTACTTTTCCACCAGTAATTAGTGACACACTTGGATAAAGCATTTTCACTGGATGTTAAGTGGGTACCAATCCTGCTTAAAGCAAGAGGTGGTGGTGTTTCAGATGTTCTTAGAACAATGTCGTACTGTGATCTCTCTTCAGGAAATGTGTCATAGGAACTTAAATGACAGGCTGTTAAAACTGGTTCTGAGCTGGAAATGGTCTTGATATTTCCCAGTCACAAATGGGGGAATCTGACAGTAACTTGATCTATCTTCTTCAAAAAGGGGGCGGGGGAGGGAACCTAATAGTCTTGCCTCATCTTAAAAGCTAGCAATTTTATTTGGCACAACCTTTTGTGAATTACGGTTTACTTGACAAAATACAAGGAGTAAACTCACCATTTGAGGAAGGAGGGAGTTGGAGTCCCAAATAAATTAAATGTAAAAATTATAAACAGTGGACATTACCTTTTATTTATTTTTATATATATATATATATATATATATATATATATATATATGTATGTATGTATATGTATGTATGTATGTATGTATGTGTATGTATGTATGTATGTATGTATGTATGTATGTATGTATATGTATATATACAAATAAAAATTTAAAAAAACCCTCTCCTCTTCCAAGCATCTTTTTTCCAGTTGAGTCTGTGTTTACATTCCATACATACACTGTTTCTGTTTAACAAACATTACACTGTTACTTTTAACATTGTTACATTACTACTTATGCTTTTTGGACATTACCTTAAGTACAGTCATTAACAAATGGTGGCTGCGATTTTGCATCTATGAGATGTAACATAATTTTGTTCTCACAAAGTTACGTCTCGGTTGCACTATGCCACCTCATCACAGAACTGCAACAAGGTCCAACCAAACACTCGACATGCACCAATGCACAATGTACAATACAGGAGTCCTAATAGACCACAAGCTGAACATGAGTCAACAGTGTGATGCAGCAGCTAAAAAAGCCTGTGTGATTTTTAGCTGCATCCATAGGAGTGCCGTGTCTAGATCAAGGGAAGTAATAGTACCACTCTATTCTGCTTTTGTCAGACCTCGCCTGGAATACTGTGTCCAGTTCTGGGCAAGATAATTCAAGGAGGATATTGACAAGGTGGAAGGTGTCCAGAGGAGGGCAATAAAAATGATAAAAGGCCTGGAAATCGTACCTTATGAAGAATGCCTTAGTTAACTGGGCAAGTTTACCTTGAAGAAATGAAAGTTAAGAGGTGACATGATAGCCATATTTAAATATTTGAAAGGAGGTCATATGGAAGATGGGGCAAGCTTGCTTTCTGCTGACACAGACATTTTTGTATCGATGAGCTGATTAACCCACACAGTGAGATAAAAACCTGTCTCCCAACTCCAGCACCTTCCCTGGCCTAAACAAAAAAAAGGATTTCCTTTTTATCACACTACAGCCTAAACCCATTGTTAGTCCCAACAAGAAAAAAACCATCCATTAAATTTACTTATGGGTTGGCTAACTATTCAACCATTCACTCAATGGGTCTAATTGGAACTAATAAATCAAATTCAGCTCTATATATATATTAATCATCCTCTCTGTACCATCACTCAATTACTGTTTGATAATGACCATTCTTAAGTTAATGATCACTGTTTATACTGCTTATGCTTATACTGAATTTCCTTGTGACCCTGCTTATCGTAGGCCCTTTCCACATGGCATTTGCCATGCGAAAGGGCCCCTGGAGCGTCTACACGACACACTCACAATCGCGCGACGCTCCAGGGCCTGGCAGGCGCCGATCATGCACTATTTCATTTTCAGCTGCGAGCAGAAAATGGTGCGCAATCGCACATCACTCCGGGGCCCCGCACGCACTTGCCATGCATGCAGAGCTCCAGAACCGCAGTGCTTGCGCTTCCTGCCCCAGCACAGCCTGGGAAAATCCCAGGCTGCACTGCTGAAGGAAGAGGAGGGACTCTTGCGCGAGCAGACAGCAGCTGCGGAGCTGAAGGAACTGGGACACGAGAGCCTCTCGCTAGAGGCTGCTCACGCGATCTCACTGGTAGACCCCTGAGTCACTCACATTCTGGGGTAACACATTAGCTTATTAGGGTCACTAATTCATGAGGATCACTAGAAAAGAAATTAACAGGGTGCTGAGGGCAATTCCTATCTGGGTTTTCTGGGGCTCTGTGACATGCCCAAGGTCATTCAGTGGGTTTTCATGGCCAAGCAGGGAATCAAACCCTGGTCTCTTGGATCATAGTCCAATGCTCAAAAACTAGAGCACACTGGCTCATCTGTTAATGGCATACATGGACGTAACTCAGTTTACACCTGTACATGTCTTTTGAAGAGGATGGTTGCAGAGGGAGGAATTCACTGCCCCCCTCATGTAATGATCAACCCCTCCCCAAGACTCACAGTGGTGGGGAGGAGACACCATGGCTGCTGGCACAAACAATAAGTCCCAAGGGTTTGTAGTTTACTGAACCCAAAGAGTTCTCTGGCGGAGACTTTGAAATGCCCCTCCCTAAACTGCAAACCCCAGGATTCCACAGGATGTTGAAAATGGAATAATAGCACCATAACAGTGTAGTGCAGAAAGGCCCTAATTTTTAGTTTTCCCGCCTCTCAAAAAAAAAAAAATTCAAGGAGTAACTGTATTAGTCCGCAGTACTAAGTACAATAGTTGTTGTGGTACCTTTAAAAAAATATAAAAACTTATATATGTTTTTATTAATTATGAAAGGAGAAAATAAAAAAATACATAACCTGATAAACATAAAAGTGAAAGGAAAAAAGTTACAACAGAAAAATGCTTACATTCCTATTTCTCTCCAAATCCGTTAAAATAATGTATTTATTCAACATATTAAAAATCAGACAGATTATATATTTTTGTTATATGTATCTGAATCTCTTTCTCATTATACCCGTTATTATTTATTCTCATAATTAATATTTTAAAAAATATACTATTAGTAATTTCATTCTTATTTCTATCCTTTTCAAACTAAATTTAACCTATTGATATTACTGAATGTAACCTTACTACTAAGTATGCTATTACTAAGTGTATCCTAAGTGTAATAAAAAATTATTAAATTTAAAAAAGCATTAACTTTTCCATACCATAACTACATGTGCCATCTGAATCTTAAATCATGGCCTTCTAAATTCAAAACTATTGTCTTTCAACCTAATCCATTTTTAATCAATGTCATATAGAATCCACCAAAGTTCTCATGGTATCTTAAAGGCTGGCAAAGCTCTGCTCAGCATATGACAGTTCAGTGAGACTTGTTTGGACAGGGTCCAGAGGAGAGCCTTCTTTGTTGTGGCACACACCATATAAAATGATCTGGCCACTGAGTTATGTGGGTCTCATTCTTTCGTATTTCCACCATCGATAAAAATATATTTGTCTGAAAAGTCCCTCCCCACCCCAACCAATGATTTTCCAAGTAGTAAATATGATCTGTTATCCTAAATGACTAGTTTTACTGCATTTTTTTAAGTTGTCAGCTACCTTGAGATTTTTTTTTAATAAAAAAGATATTAAAAACCTATTAAATAAAATAATTTGTTCAAGCCAAATTTTATTTGGCATAAATTTTCACAGATTACAGCCCACTTCATCAGATGCATGGAATCGTATCTCATTTGGCTGATTATTATTTTCATACTTGAGTGCATGGAAGACCTTTCTGCACCTTACCTTTTTCCAGCGCTGGGGTGCGGGAATCGCACGAGCAGCCTCCGGCAAGAGGCTCTCGCATCCCTGCTGCTTCAGCTCCGCACGAGCTGCCTGCTCGCACGAGAGCCCCACCTCTTCCTTCCGCGGTGCAGCCTGGGAGCAAATGCCGTGCAAAAAGGGCGTTAGACTTATGTGTCTAAAGACAGTACAAAGCTGGGAATCAAAGTGTCAGAGAGACATTCAGCAACTGATGAACTGCAAAATAGTTGTTCAAAACTAGCGATTTTTATACTCTATTTCCCTCCCTGAAGGAGTGTGAGTTAATTGCTTTCTGATAGAGTAAATAAAATGGGTCTGGAATGGACTCGTTGTTTCAATGTCTTGGTTAGGTAATGCGACTGGGCATGGTTTCAGTAGGAAATGAACACAGCAGGGGTGCTTGCCTGCACATGGGCAGTTTGACTGTTTTTTTCATTGAGAGGACTGGCTTAGAGCCATTAAGTCAGGCTTTCTTGGCTGATTCTTCAGTGAACCTCTGACCTGGCCATACTGAAGTTACCTTTTGGCCTGCTATCCAGTCAGTTTCCCTTTTCTACATGGCCTTTCAGCCATAAGTGAGTATAATTTATAATTTATACCAATTAAACATTTATGCCAATTAATATATTTTGCCAATTAGGTCACATCAAAGCATGGAGGTGTATGGCCACTAACAAGTGACTATAGTGACTCTACTAGTTGCCCTAGTAAGCTTGGAAATGATTCTTTGTGGGAAAGGGGCTGTATTTCACAGACTTTTTCAACCAGCCTTGCTCCCTGCAATCTCAATAAAGAATGCCTTTGCTGTACGTAAATGTCTGCTGATGGTAATCTTGTGTATTTGAATCAATGGGTTTATGTACTGTGTTAATGCACTGTGTCTCTGTGAGTGTATGAGAGGAAGACTTCCTCAGGTTTTGCGTTGGCCCTGCCAACGGCCATGCTGACTTTGGGATCTTGGAAGATGTAGTCCAAAAAGTGCTAGCCTTCACCTAGCTTGTGTTCTCGCTGCCCACACCTTTAAGCAAATGTCCTTTGCATTACAATGGTTTCTTCATTGTTGCTTTGTTGTGGCAAACTCCATGTGCTTTTCTGACAGTGTTGCATTGGCACAAAATGGGGGGAGGGCGTGGCCTTCAGGATCATTTCGGGGTCTAAAGTTTCTGCGCCAAAACCTGAGACTTAGGGACAGCCCCTAACGATGCCATTAAATGCCACCCATAAAGTACCCAGTTGCTCACAGCTTGTTATTTAAACACACACATACACACCAATCAAGGTAAAGAACGTGTTTTCTTGTTTGAACAAAAATCTTAATTTAATGGGCCGTCCCCATATCAATGCGAAATGAAGGGATTATTTATTCTCATTTACTTAGACAGATGAGATAAGGAACACTAAATCTAGCCTGCTTACTTCATAGCAGAGCAGAGGGAAAGCCCTGACAGCACACAGAATCCCAGAGCTGGAAGAGACCACAAGGACCATAGAATCCAACCCCCTGCCATGCAGGAGTACACAATCAAAGCATTCTCAACAGACGGTTTTACAGTAATCTATATCTGAAGCCACCTTGAATCTCACATTGGGAGAAATGAAAGATTTTAGACAGACAGACAGATTCATTTTGGAGCCATCAGTAGTACTGCTCATACACTTAGAAACTATAATCCTGCAGGGTAACGGTTCTCCAGAACTATGCTATGCCAAGCAATTTCCTCTCACCGTGACCTACCATATTGCCAGTAAAGGCCCCTCTCTCCTGGTCGTTCTCACCTGGAAGAGATTAAGGAAAATATCGGAAGAATCTGGCTGTGTTCCTGTAGCCAGATAAGACATGATTACATCATCCACTGAGGCTCATCAGGGTCCTCCAGAGGTCTCAGGTAATCATTTCACACCTCACTACAGAAACATAGTCAGGCACTTATGTGATTTTCTCCCTCCCTCCTCTGCGTACAAATGGCAATGGCTGGGGGGCTTCAGTGGCAATATGGTAAATCCGGAGAGGGCTTTGTTTGCTACAGAAGAAGAAAGGGAATGCTTACCTCCATAGCAGCCAAAAGCAGACATATGCATGCAGGGAGTCAACTTATGTGCTGCACACCATTAACAGGACACCAGCCAGTAGATGCCAAGAGACACTTGCTGTACCTCTGCTCAGATCACAGTAGTTGTACCTTTAAAGCTGGAAAACCAAGAACTTTCAAATCAGGGGTAGGCAAAATAAGCCCATGGGGCCACAAGATCCCCAAAGGCTACTCTCTGGCTCTCAACCCTTCCAGATTCCCCAAACTGCCCCCCCTTTTTTTGGGGTCTCCCAAAAGAGGGTACATTACCTCTTCCCGGAAGCCTCCAAGAGAAGCAATTTACCCTTAAATACATTGCAGGATCTCACTGCGCTGTTTAACTTTTTAAAACCCTGTATTTTAAAACCAGGACTGGACTTCTGGATTCATCCAGTTTTGAAGTAAACCCAGAGGGTGCCAAAGTCTGGGAAATGGTCCCCAGGCCCACCACAGTTGCTCATCTCTGGCAAAAAAAAAAAAAAAAAAGTAAAAAAGCAGATGATAGATAAAATAAGAGTGTCTAACCCAATTCACACATTTTGAATTAAAATCAGAGAGTTTCAGCTGTTAATGTTAAAAATAAATAAAGTAAATAAAATAAATAGAGTAATGAAGGGGTAGATTTGGTTCTACCTAACCTAAATTTTCACATATGTTTTATGGACACATGTTCAATTAATATCCAGAATATATGTGGTCCTGAATCAGATGATGTTAACTTTTATTAAGGGTATTTCTTCCTATCAGAATAAACTTAGCTAATTGGTTTGTGTGTTACATCTATAGATGCCTGACAGGTCACATTGCAGTGCTTCCTTCAGTATGCAGGAAGAAAATGTGGCGCTTACTTGTCTAAAATAATTGCAGTGTCTAAAAGGCTGTTAGAGGCAACAGAGGCACGGAGCAGCATCTCTGAGGAAGCCAAAAAGCTGTTGGAAGAGGTCATGCTGAGCAGTCACAGGTGCACTGGATAGACACAAAGGAAAGGAAAGCAAAGAAGGGAGAATGTTTCCAACACTGAGATGCCTCATGACTCTGATTCCACGTTTGGTTCAGCAATACCTGAAACAGCTCTGGTTTCACAGATGTTACCCTCCTGGGCCTCTTCCTGTCCCTCTCCTTGGAGGCATGTGGCGGCTTGGGATCATACTCTCTCTGAATACTTTCCCTTGTCATGGACCGAGATTTCTGGTCCGTTTCATATCCAGAGAGAAATTCAGCCACCCTAGACTATAGGATTCCCAACAAAAGACATGCAGGAAACCAGATCTGGATTTTAAACACTATTCCTGTAACATTTATTAAGACATAAAGTACAAAATCACATTTGTATCAAGAGCTCTTGCACACACACATTCACACGACATACTCACAAACAGTCCTTTCGCCGAACATTGATCAGGTGTCCTCGAAAGGGTGGATGATTCCTTGCCGGTATCAGAGCCATAAAAAGGAGTTGAAAACCTTCCGCTCTTTATACTCATGTTTCTCACTTCTTGAGGAAAAAACATATTCTGATGGTTGCCAGGGTTCCAGGACTTTTCATTGTGTACATGCAATCAAGCAATTAGAAGAACAGTTCATATCATTTTGTACTTCACTAATAAAAGGTTGCTTACAGAAGAAGTGGTCATATATCATGTTGTCAGGAAATGTACTTTACATCAAATGCCTCAGTGGTTTTCGGCCATGCAGGGTAGGGTCAGAAAAACATCAGCGCTTGCCCGTCTGAAGGCTTCAAGCTACACTCATGGGTCCGTGCAGCTCAGGAGTACGCTCTGTTTGTGCCCAGTCCTTATTGTTTTGCAAACGTTCTTCTCTGGCCAAATCAGCATTCCTGGAATTCTCACGTCACAGCTCAAGGAACCCTCGCTCCACAGTTCCAAGCCCATCCCACAGCAATGCAATGCGCGCTGCCATTTTCTTTGGCTCAGGACTGTACTTTCAACCGGAACCCATTCGTTCATCACAAAACCTACCGGTCAGAACACTGTATTGTATGGGCAGAGCCAGAATTGTACCAGATGGATTACCAACTGGCAGTGATTGATACCATTGATCTGTTACCCATTTAGAAATGGCTAATTTCTTTGCCACAATGACTTCCTGGTAGCAGGCAGTTCATCCCTCACACCACACAGCCTCTGCCTGGAAGACCTGCCATCATTCATCTACTTCACTTCAGAATATTTCCATTCTCTGTGTTTTATAGCTGCAGCCAATGGAAACAGGTGGTCTCCATGCCACTGGAGCAGTGAATCTCCTACGGGATTTTGTCCAAACTTAAAGGAGGGGGTCCAACATGTTGAGCCCATTTTGGGGTCCTATATCCATATCTTGGATAGTTCTTTTACAGTTCACACTAAGGCCCTTTCCGCATCTTGCCTTCTTCTGGTGTTGGGGTGCAGGGATCGTGTGAGCAGCCTCCAGAGAGAGGCTGTCACGTCTGGGGTCCTTCGGCTCCACACGAGCTGCCTGCTCGCGCGAGAGCCCCACCTCTTCCTTCCACAGTGCAGCCTGGGACCTTCCCAGACTGCGCTGGGGCAGGAAGCTCGACCGGTGAGGCTCCAGAGGCTCTGCACACCAGGTAAGTGCACACAGGGCCCAGGAGCAATGCGCAATTGTGCACCATTTTCGGCTTCTAGCCGAAAATGAAAAAGTGTGCAATCGGCACCCGCCAGCCCCTGGAGCATCACGCAATTGTGAGTGAGTCGTGCAGATCACTCCTCACAATCGCGCGACGCTCCAGGCGCCCTTTTGCATGGCAAATGCCGTGCAGAAAAGGCCTAAAAGCTGGAGCAGGTGCCTCAGCCACCACTAACAGCCACTGGGGCTACAACATACTTTAATTCAGAGGAACTAAAGAAGGCAGAAGCCAAAACTTTTTGCTGTTGGATGTTCATATTTGTTTGTCCATCTAATCAGCACACACACATAATTCCCTCAGTAAAGTATCACAGAAAATATATTATAAATACATATTTTAAAGGGAAGAGAAGAGAAGAGAAGAGAAGAGAAGAGAAGAGAAGAGAAGAGAAGAGAAGAGAAGAGAAGAGAAGAGAAGAGAAGAGAAGAGAAGAGAAGAGCCATGACAACTGGGCAGTAGACTGCAGCCCTACAATACTAGTATGGCAATTATTAAGGGCTGTATTTTGTACTGCAACATTTTATTACAGGTCCTACTCTTAGAGACAAAGTGGTTTGCCTGATAATCATAAGGGCTGAAAAAGTTCAAAGGAGCAATTATGCTCCAGAAGCATAGGCAACGAGTTTGGTTTAATTTCCCTCCACAAACATTCGACATCACTTTCCATATGGCAAGATTTGTGCTTGCCATAATATGAAAGCCCAAATCACCATTGATGGCGTGAGTGTAAGGTGAGTTTACAAGGTAATGTAAAGAGAAAGGTACTTTACGCATACTCAATGTCACTTGTCTTTACAAACAACTTTCTCCCAAAACATCTCCGGACAAGGGCTGGTTTCTATTCTCCCATCTCTCATTATTTCTAAAGGCCTTGAGACACGAAAATGCTTCTCAGGAAAAAGAAGAAGCTGACTATCAACATGTTGCGAGGCACCACAACTCCCATTCAGAAATTGCCCCCATTTGCAAATGGGGAAGGTATGTTCCTGAACATAAGGCAAGCCAGCCGGCTACCTCCTGCAGTATATCAGCCATTGTTTATATTCCCTTCCTTCCTGCCCCTCAGAGTGAAACGGCCCTTTTCTCTGAGGGACCGCAATGTGTTCACATGGGTTCTGCAAAGGGTTGAAGAAATGTTATGAGCTTGAGAATCAAGCAATCCCACGATGGTTTCCGAAAGGCTCTAGCACCCCCTGCTGAATCTCAGATGTAGGATTAATGTTAAGTGCTAATCAAATAAATATCTACCCACCACCAGATGCCCAATGGGGTGCGGGAGAGGTGAAAAGGGGATGGGCAGAGTTGGCAATGGGGAGATGGGCTGAGCACCTCAGCAACAGCACAGAGACCAGGTGACGGTAACCAAGGCAAAGCCCGATTGCGTGGCTTGGCCTGTGCATTGCCATTCAATGCGCTTTAGCTGCAATCTAATGGGAGGTTGGAATTGATTGAAGGGCAACATGCAGGCCCAGCCAACCAATCCTTGCTTTGGCTCCTGTCCCATGGCCACTCCGCTGTGGGGACAAGGTGGGCTGCGCAGCTGAGTGACAGCAGAGAGGCCAGGTGAGAAGAATCAAAGCAAAGGCTGGCTGGCTGGCTGGCTGGCGGGGCCTACACGTTGCCATTTAATGCATACCACCCACAAATTGGTGGGAGGATGGGGGAGAAAGGTCTTTCCTCCCTTCGAGCATCTCTAGGGGGGAAGGTCTAACGGATGGCGTAGTAGCGGCAACCCCCACAAAAACTAGATCCCTTTTCTGACACAGATTGTGGAGAAGGAACCAAATTTGCTAATGGGCTATTGGGGAGGGAGAGAAAAATGACATTAGTTTTTAATGGGAGTTGCAGCGCCTTTCCGTGCTAAATTGTTATAGCGCTGTTATTCCATTTTCAACATCCTGTGGAATCCTGGGGTTTGTAGTTTAGAATTCTCACCTACAAAGCCCTTTGACCTCTGGAAACTACAAAGCCCAGAATTCCACAGGATGTTGGAAGTGGAATAATAGCGCTATAACAGTGTGGTGTGGAAATGGCCTCAGTCTTTGTCAGTGGTACAGGGCGACCTAAGATTGTTATGGTTGCTGAATCTGCCACTTGGCACCGAGCTGCAAAAGGCAACTCTAACCATCCTAGGTCAAGGTCATAGAATCATAGAATCATAGAAATGTAGAGTTGGAAGAGACCACACGGGCCATCCAGTCCAACCCCCTACCATGCAGGAACACTCTCAAAGCACTCCCGACAGATGGCCATCCAGAATCTGCTTAAAAACCTCCAAAGAAGGAGACTCCACCACACTCCGAGGCAGCAGATTCCACTGCCGGACAGCCCTGACCGTCAGGAAGTTCTTCTTGAGGTTCAGGTGGAATCTCCTTTCCTGCAGCTTGAATCCATTGCTCCTTGTCCTGGTCTCTGGAGCAGCAGAAAACAAGGCCTCTCCCTCCTCTACATGGCATCCCTTCAAATATTTAAACAGAGCTATCATGTCCCCTCTTAACCTTCTCTTCTGCAGACTGAACATACCCAGCTCTCTAAGTCTATCCTCATAGGGCTTGGCTTCCAGGCCCTTCACCATTTTGGTCGCCCTCCTCTGGACCTGCTCCAGCTTGACCATGTCCTTCTTGAATTGGAGTGCCCAGAACTGGACACAGTATTCAAGATGAGGTCTAACCAAAGCAGAGTAGAGTGGTACCAGTACCTCCCTCGATCTAGACACCAAACTCCTATTGATGCAGCCGAGAATTGCATTGGCTTTCTTGGCTGCCACATCACACTGCTGACTCATGTTCAGCTTGTGGTCTATTAAGACTCCTAGATCCCTTTCACACGTACTGCCATCCAGCCACGTGTCCCCCATCCTATATTTCTGCATTCCATTTTTTCTACCTAAGTGTAGGACCTTACATTTCTCTCTGTTGAATTTCATTTTGTTAGCCTTGGCCCAGCTCTCCAATCTATCAAGGTCATTTTGAATTTTGATCCTGTCCTCTGGCGTATTAGCAACCCCTCCCAATTTGGTGTCATCTGCAAATTTGATGAGCATGCCCTCTATTCCTTCATCCAAGTCGTTGATGAAGATATTGAACAGCACTGGGCCCAGGACAGAACCCTGTGGCACCCCGCGAGTCACTTCTCTCCAGGAGGAAAAGCAGCCATTGGTGAGCACCCTCTGGGAACGGTCGGTCAACCAGTTACAGATCCACCTGACAGTAGCTCTGTCCAGCCCACATTTTACTAGCTTCTTTGCAAGAATGTCATGGGGAACTTTGTCAAAGGCCTTACTGAAATCGAGATATGCTACATCCACAGCATTCCCTTCATCTATCACGCTAGCAACTCTATCATAAAAAGAGATAAGATTAGTCTGGCGTGACTTATTTTTGAGAAATCCATGTTGACTTCTCGTGATTACCGCGTTGCTTTCTAAGTGATTAGAAACTGACTGCTTAATGATCTGCTCCAGGATCTTTCCGGGTACAGACGTCAGGCTGACTGGGTGATAATTATTTGGATCCTCTTTTTTTCCCTTCTTGAAGATGGGGACAACATTTGCCCTCTTCCAGTCTGCTGGAACTTCTCCTGTCCTCCAAGATTTCCCAAAGATTATAGCAAGCGGTTCCGAAATGACCTCTGCCAGTTCTTTTAATATCCTAGGATGCAATTCATCTGGCCCTGGAGACTTGAATTCATCCAGTGTGGCCAGGTATTCTTGTACCACCTCTCTACCTATTATGTGTCGCATTTCCCCTGCTTCCTCACCTGCTCCCCCACCGCCAGGTTGAGTGCTTGTATCCTTCTGGGAAAAAACTTAGGCAAAGAAGGTGTTAAGTAGTTCTGCCTTTTCTCTTCCCCCTGTTAGTAATTCGCCATCTTCTCTGCGCAGAAGGTGTATAGTACAAGTACAGCTAAGGCCAGCCAAAATATTTTGATGTTTGAGGCAGCATAGGCATACTAAAAAAGAAAGGAGTTTATGATAGATGGGAGTTTCTTAAAACTGAGATATTAAAGGCACAGTTTCAAACAATTCCATTGAGGAGGGAAAATGGGAGGTGTCTAAAGAAACCAGGGCCCTTTTCGCACAGCGTTTTTGAAGCAAAAGGGCCCCTTGAACATCGCATAAATGCGAGGAGCGGTCTGCATGATGCACTCACATTTACGCAACGCTCAAGGGCCTGATGCAGAGCGGACACGCACCTTTTCATTTTCGGCTCAAAGCTGAAAATGATGCACAGTCACGCATTGCTCCGGGGCCCCGCGCGCACTTACCTGGCGTGCGGTGCCTCGGGAGCCCGGCCGGTCAGGCGTCCTCTCCTCAGTGCAGCCTGCGAGGTCCCAGGCTGCACTGCGAACGGAAGAGGCAGGGCGCTCGAGTGAGGAGGAAGGAGCTGCAGAGCCGAAGCAGCACGGAGGCAGCAGCATTCCTTCCAAGCTTACTCATGCGAGAACCCCAACCCAGCAGCGCAAAAAGGTAAGGTGCGAAAAGGCTCCAGGACGGGGGTCTAAAGAACTTGCAAATGAACTAAGATTTAAAAGGGCCACATACAGGAAATGAAAAAAGGAGGAAATCACCAAATCGGAATTCAAACAAATAACCGGCACAGAATAGGGAAAAAGTCAGAAAAGCTAAAGTGCAGAATGAGCTCAGGCTTGCTAGAGAGGTTAAAAACAATAAAAAGGGCTTTTTTGAATATATCTGTAGCAAAAGGAAAAGCAATGAGATGGTAGGGCTGCTGCAAGAAGAAGACAGAGAAGTGGTAACAGGGAAGAGAGAAAAGGCAGAAATACTCAATATCTTTGTTGCCTCAGTCTTTTCCCAAATGAAAAACAGTGTTCAACCAAGGGAAAATGGAACAGATGATGTAATAGGGTAAATGCAGCACAGAATACATAAAAAGGTAGTACAGGAATACTCGGCTACTTTTAATGAATTAAGTTGCCAGGGCCAGGTGAACTACATCCAAGGGTATTAAAAGAACTGGCAGAAGTAATTTCAGAACCACTGGCAATAATTCTTGAGAGCTTCTGGGGATCAGGAGAAGTCACAGCAGACTGGAGGAAGGCAAATGTCCCCATCTTCAAAAAGGGGAAAAAAGAGGAGCCAAACAATTACTGCACAGAGAGCCTGACATTAATACTAGGACAGGTCCTAGAGCAGACCGTTAGACAGTCTGTAAGCGCTTAGAAAGGAATGCTGTGATCACTAGAAGTCAACACGAGTTTCTCAAAAACAAGTCATGCGAGACTAATTTGATCTCTTTTTATGATAGAATTACAAGCTTGGTGGATGAAGGGAATGCTGTGGGTGTAGTATATCTTGATTTCAGTAAGGCCTTTGACAAACTCCCCCATGATATTCTTGCAAACAAGCAGTGGCGTATCTAGGCTCAGCAGCGCCTAGGGCAAGTGTGGAAGTGGCGCCCCTAGGTGCTTCTGCCACTGCCCCCTCCCTGTACCTGGCCACGAAGGACCCCAGCAGGGGCAGCGGTGGGCGGTGGGCAGCAGCAAGGGGAGCTGTGGTGGGTGAAGGGGCTGCAGAGAGGGCTTGCAGTGTGGAAATGGCCTATGAGACATTTCCTCACACATTTTCTTGGTTACACAGTGGAGAGTTGTCTGGGAAGGACGTATCACTTATCACACAACATTTGAAAGATTTGCAGCATAGTTTCTTTGAATATTTTCCTGTTCCTGAAGCAAGCAAAATTTGGACTACAGATCCATTTTCAGTTAATGTTTATAAACTAGAAGGGCTGACAGCAACAGAGGAAGCAAACTCATAGACATATCCACAGACAGTGCTCTAAAACTTCAAGAATTTGGAGGCAGAATGGGAGGGGGGCATGGAGAGTCAGTTAGCTCTTCTTTTTTCATGTTATAATTTTTTTAAAAAAATATTTTTATTAAAATTTCTAAAAAAGGTATAAAATGGGAACATTCTTCTAAATCTTCCCCTCCCCTCAACTCCCATAACAAGTTTTCTTCTCCAGTTTTGCCCACCTGAATCAAACCAAAAGTAAGATATAATATAATGCAATACAAGAAATCCAATCCACTATACATAGGATCTTTAGTATAACAATCAAAATTTGTCTTTTAACCAGTCAATACATTTTCACCTTTTTTATCAAATTATATCATTATAATCATTAGCTTTACAACTGAAGCCACTCTTTTATTTTGCTCCATTCTGTGTCAGATTGTTGAATAGATTTGTTCTTTAATGCATTTGTCAATTTTTCCAACTCCATCATATTTATAACCTTTAATTTCCATTCATTTAAATTTATTTTAATATCTTGTTTCCAATATTGAGCATAAGTTAATCTAGCTGCTATAACTAGATATAACATTATTTTTTATGCTTTCTGATTTCTACCTTTGATTTTACTATATTCAATAGATATAATTCAGGTATCATTTCAAAATTCCTTTTAAATATTTTTTTTAATTTCATCATGTATTTCTTTCTAAAATTTCTTTGCCTTTTTACAAATCCACCATATATGATAAAATGTTCCCTCTTTTTCTCCACACTTCCAGCATTTTGAATTTCCATTCTTTGTCATTTTTTGTAATCTTTCTGGCGTCATATACCATCTATGCAACATTTTATAATAGTTTTCTCTTAAATTTAAGTTTAATGTAAATCTTAAATCTGTTTTCCATACCATTCTCCAACTCTCAATACCTATTGAATGTTCTATATTTTGTGACCATCTCACCATCGTTTCTTTAATTTCTTCCTGTTCCATTTCTCTTTGTAATAACAATTTATAAACTTTGGATATTCTTTTCTTTTGATTTTCTTTCATGAGTACGTCCAGTTTGTTTTCCTTCTTCTCAAATCCAAATAATTTTAGGTCCATGTCAGTTGTGTCCACGGAAACCAATTCATTTCATGTCCAGCCTCCTAATTTTTTATTAAATAAAAAAAACACGATCCAAATATACAGAACAAAACACAACAAAAAGAAAATACATCCTTACAGACATCTACACATAATTAAAACAAATACTAACAAAACATAACTAAGGCCCTTTCCGCATGTGGGGGGGGGAACGGCCAAAAACAGAGCTTACTGGCTTTGTTTTCCGGCTGGCCGAGTCTGTCACCACGAGGAGCAGCGCGAGTTCGCTGCTCCGCAGTCCTCCGCGTCCCAAATGGCGGCTTCCGGTTGGTGGAGGCTCTCCACCAACCGGAGAAGCTTGCCAGCCCGAAGCCCGCCCCCGGCAGATCTGCAGGCACGCACTTGCGCGTGCCTGCAAATCTGCTCCAGAGCCGGGCAACGGAGCGGTACGGGGTTGCGCACTCCGTGATTTTTAAAAACCTCTAAAAAGAGGGTTTTTAAAAAACACGCCGCGCGGCCGGTTCCGGTCGCTCCGGAGTGGACTGAGGCATGGAACTGCAGAAGGTAGTCCACCCCAGTCCACTCTACGGTGCAGCAGACCTCCGTTAGAGGTCACTCTGCACCGTTTTACTAGCCCCGTGCGGAAATGGCCTAAGATTGGTTCCTGCCCTTGTTGCACATAATTCATATTACTTAAACGTTTGCACCAAATCATTATATCATATATCTGATCCCATAATTATTAATTACTGCTTGCAACTTATCATTTTAATTGCTTACTTACTTTCTCAAGTTCATAATTACTTATTGACTTATTCTAGTTTACTGTGTACTAATGATCATTCATCTAAAAATAATAATCTATAAAAAAAACACTTTGAAACAACAAACAGAATACATCTTATAAATCTACTTTTGCACTTCTCAATTAATATTGATTTTAATTATCAATTCACTGTCATTTTTTAAAAAATAATATTGATTAATTCATAATATTTATTTTAATTGTCAAATCACTTTCATTCTTTTTTTAAAAAAATCAAATACTTCCATTCAGATAAAAATTCAACTTGTTTTCTGCCCTTTAGTCTGTGTGCAAGGTTATCCATTTAGATGATTCTCACCTGTCTGCTTAGCCATTCGTCCACTCTTGAGGCCTTTCCGCACTACACTGTTGTAGTGCTATCCAGTGGCAGAGCTTGAAGTGTGTGGAGAGGGGGGCGGGACTACACCACGAGGGGCATGGCCAGTGTGTGTGGGGTGTGTGTGCATGGGGGCATGGCCAGGGGTGTGGGGGTGTGGCCAGGGCATGCAGGGGTGTGGCTATGGGCCAGGATGCCCCAAAAACATTGCCGCCCAGGACAAACTCCCACCTCCACCCCACCCCCATCCCTACGCAACTGGTGCTGTCACAGAGAGAAACATCAAAGCCCCTACTTGCATGGTTTACACAAAGGCACGGATGTCCTGTGCTGGCAGCCAGCCAAGGTTGATAGCTCTCTAATTAAGAGTCTTTTATCAGCATCCACAATCAAAACCTAACAGTTTGTTACCCAGTTACCAGTTGTCGTTTTTGCAGTCTGAGTCCACAGTAAATTCAGAGTGACAGTCCGATAGCAAAGTCCACGTACAAGGCAAGGGTCAAGGTTTCCAGGAACACAAGCAAGGGAACTGAACATGAGGCATGCTGCTTCTACTGATAATATCAGCTATCTGTAGTGGCTTCTTCCCATCCCATTCCCTGTTTATATAGGCTAACATTCTCCCCCAGCTGTTTGTTTAATAGATGCGTCCTTGCCATATACATGCTCCAAGTCTCTGGGCAATCCCTTTTTCACCTATGCTGAGTGCCGTAAGTCTTGTCCCTTTCATGTCTCTGTGTTGTGGCGGTTGGAAAGGGTCTTGTCTGTGTCCTGGAGCAGAGGGCATGATAATGGACCACTCTTGGCAGTGAATCTGTGGTTTATTACTGGTAAATCACTTCCTCCATGACAAGTTCACTTCAGTATTAAGTAACACAGTTTTTTCCCACTGCCTCAGGAAGATCCAACAGACCTCAGTCCCTCCAGGAATCTAAGCCCAGTCTATCAAACAGTTCTGATTGAGCTGCTATAACATGGAGAGGTGGCTAGATGGTGCTAGCATCAAAGCAATTCCACTGCTTTCATTTTTTATATCCTTTTTCTTTCCAAAGGCAGCTGTTTGTACTCGCTCTCCATTGACCGTTGCTTTACCATGCCAATTCTGAACTGGTCCTCCCATGGCAAGATAAATCCAATATCTACAGCGTAGAGAGCTATGGGCTCCTTCTCCCCACAATCAACAACCTGGCTGCCTGTGAAGTCTTCTGTCTCTGCTTTCTGTTGTTCTCCTCCTGTCTCACAACTTCCTCCCCTCTCTGCTTGGCATCCTGCCTTTTAAAGGGCTGCCCCACAGCCCCATGACTTATGAGCTTATATCAGAGACAAGCTGCTGGTCTCTGGCTCTTCCTCTGCCCAAGTGTCCCAGTAGTCTCAGCCTGAGTATGCTCCAGGGCAGTTCCCTTGGTAAGTGTACCTCAGTTACAAGGACACAACTGAGAGTCATCCAACTGTCCTTATGCAGCTGGGATCCAAGATGTAGGTTCTGCCTTTATTGGGCGTGAGGAAGGAATCAATGGTTGCTTCTTTTCCAGCCCCAGGTGTCCAAGGACACACCCCCATGACCGATCACAGGTTGAGGTGGGGAGCTGTGTCCAAGAGCCTCTAGCTGCTCTCACGCACCAGACAGAAGAATAAGCTATCACCTCCTGCACCCCTGGCAGAGCCATGCTGGTAGGGAATTAAGCTCTGCCTGCAGTTGTATTAGGTCTTGGTCAAAGCTGCCCTGCAGCTTGGGCATGATAGACATGGCTTCTATTGTTCTCCTGGCCATTGTCATGGCACCTACAGCCACTTCACTTATGTTGCAATAATGCCACCTCCACCGCTGCCTCCTCCTACATATCTTGAGTCTCTTTCACTCTACAGCAGAGCTTTCCAAACTTTTCATGTTGGTGACACACTTTTTAGACAAGCATCATTTCAAGATATGGTAATTCAGTAAGTAATTCAGTAAGTGGAGGCAGCCCCTCCACCAGGGCCTGGCCCGCTGCCACTGCCCTCATCAAGGTCTTCCTCGGCCCAGGGCAGCAGTGGCAGAGGCAGCCCCTTCAGCTGGGCCTGGCTCACCACCACAGCAAGAGAGGCAGCCCCTCCACTTACTATGTTCACGCGACACACCTACACACTGCAGCCAACACACTAACATCTCACGACTCACTGTTTGGGAACTTCTGCTCTACACAATTATAGTCCTTTGATGCCACTTTCACTACCCTGGCTCCATCTCATGGGATCCCAGGTTCATTGTTTTGTGGAGTATTTAGAATACTTTCACAGAGGGTTCTGTGGAATTGAAAGGGGTCTTCTAGAGCTCTCCAGCAAAGTTCCTCACCAAGCTACTGATCCTGGGATTCTGTATGACAAAGCCACGGCAGTTAAAGTGATATCAAAGTGCTATAAGTGTGCAACTTTGGCCAAAGAGCCAGAAGAAAGAAGAAGAAAGCCTAGAAATTTTCCAGTAACAGTGTTCACTTCCAGGATATGAAGGTGTTCTTTGCTTGAAGGACACTCCAATCCAAGCCCAATTTAGAGATAAAAGGCTGGAAGGAAAAACAGGGGTGTTGAAGTTGTACATTAATAGCTTGCACCTCATAGAATAGAATCACAGAGTTGAAAGAGACCACAGGAGCCATCCAGCCCAACCCCCTGCCATGCAGGAATATATCGTCAAAGCACTCCTTGACAGATGGCCATCCAGCCTCTGTTTAAAAATCTCCAAAGAAGGAGACTCCACCACACTCTGAGGCAGCCTATTTGACTACCAGAAAGCTGTGACCGTCAGGAAGTTCTCCCTGAGGTTCAGGTGGAATGTCTTCTCCTGCAGCTTGAAGCCATTGCTCCTTGTCCTAGTCTCTGGACCAGTGGAAAACAAGCCCGCTCCCTCCTCAACATGACATCCCTTCAAATATTTAAACATGGCTATCATGTCCCCTCTTAACCTTCTCTTCTGCAGACTAAACATTCCCAGGTCCCCAAGCCATTCATTCCTCACAGGGCTTCATGGCTTCCAGACCCTTCACCATTTTGGTCGCCCTCCTCTGGACACGTTCCAGCTTGTCGACATCCTTCTTGAATTGAGGTGCCCAGAACTGGACATAGTATTCCAAATGAGGTCTACCCAATGCAGAATAGAGTGGTACCATTACCTCCCTTGATCTAGGCCCTTTCCGCACCTTACCTGTTCACGGAGGTGGGGAGGCGCTTGCGCGAGCAGCCTCTTGCACGAGGTGCTCACTTCGCTTCTTCTTCCTTACCGCAGCTGGCTTGCCGGTCGCGCGAGCGCCACACGAACGCCCCGCCTCTTCCTACCGCAGTGCAACCTGGGAATTGCAGGTTAGCGCTGAGGCAGGAAGTGCGACCAGCCCGGCTCCCGACGCACCGCACAGCAGGTAAGTAAACACGGGCCCCAGGAGCATTGCGCGACTGCGCACCATTTTCAGCTTAGAGTTGAAAGTAAAAAGGTGCGTGTCCGCTCTGTGTCCAGCTCTTGAGCGTCGCGTAAACGGGAGTGCGTCGTACGGACCTCTCCTCCCATTAACGCAACGCTCAAGGCGCCCTTTCGCTTTAGAAACAGCGTGCGAAAAGGGCGCTAGACACCATCAACAACAGAATGAGCAAGTCTGTGACAAGAAGTGATGAAACTCCAGTCATTTTTGGTAGATAGGAATCTATCCCTAAAAATTAACATGTGCAAATTCAGCTTTGCTTTTCATTATGCAAAGCACATGCATGCATATTGTGCGATCATCTCTTCAGCTACTAGACAGATACCGTCTTAGTCAAAATGTCTTGTTCAGTATCACTCAACAGGGGAGTGGCTTGTCTCTTTGTTCTCCTTTCATTCAATTACTATTTTTGCCTGTTCATATCTTCCATTTTCAATCCTTTCTTCCTAAGTATTTTCAGCTGCTTTTCATTTGGTATTTCGAAGAACAGCATTTCGATGGCCTGGAGAAAGCTGCATTGGTGGTTTCTCAGTAGCCTTTCTAAAATTCCAGTTATGTAAAGCCCCTAGTCCACACTAATGGCCAGAGCACTCCAACCTTTTAAATCACTAAGCTATCTTTATGCCCTCTGTGACCCAAAGTACTGGATATCTTTTCAAAATATTGAAGATTTTTTTAGGCATTTCTAAATCTTTTCTTCTCTGCAGTTCTGGATCAGAGATAACAACCGATCTTCTATCGTGATTGCAAGGTTTTTATGTGATTTGTAGGGAGATCAAACCGGTAACCTATGTTATCACGTACCATTGCTTTTATTGTGAATTTTTATCGAATCTTATTTATTCTTATTCAAATTGCCAGGATTACTGGGTCCATTTTGTGTTCTTTCACTTCTTTCTGACCAGAATGTAGCAACTTCTCTTACATTCTTTGCTGCAGCATGTAAATCTACCAGAAATTAACTTTGTTCTCTTTGTTGTTATTTTATTCTATTGATGATAATAATGTTAGAATATTGTTACATGAGCCAGCAAGGTGTAGAAATGGAAGGCTGGATAAGATTTCTGAGACACCAAGGTTCAAATCTCTGCTCAATGATGAAACCCATGGGATGACCTTGGGCAAGCTGCATTCTCTCAGCCTTATGGGAAGACAATGGCAAACCTCCTTTGAATAAATCTTGCCAAGGAAACGTGATGATAGGCTCACCATAAGTTGAAGTTGACTTGAAAATAAAGAGAAAAAGTTGGGAGGTGACCATAAAGGCTAAGTGGAATGGAACTATGTTGAACAAAACAGTTTGTTCAGACATAGAAAATGTTAGAAATATAAACTTTTGATTTTTAAGTAAAACATAAGCAAGTTTTCTGAGACGTGTTCCAAAACATCTTGACACACTGCAGAAAGGGCCCAAGGTTCAAATCCCCACTCAGCCATGGAAACCCGCTGTGTGACCTTGGGCAAGTCACTCTCTCTCAGCCTCAGAGGAAGGCAAAGACAAACCACTTCCAAACAAATCTTGCCCCACATCCCATGATAGTTTCTCTTTAGGGTTGCCGTTCATTGGACACATACTAAAGACATACAACAACAACTTTCTGGGATGCTAGTCTATTCATTAAAATTATTTGAACCGTATAAAACAAAGGGTTTTTCTAGAAAGAAAGAAAGGAAGGAAGGAAGGAAGGAAGGAAGGAAGGAAGGAAGGAAGGAAGGAAGGAAGGAAGGAAGGAAGGAGAGAAAGAGAGAGAGAAAGAGAGAGAGAAAGAGAGAGAGAAAGGCAGGCAGGCAGGCAGTTCACGATGGAAGAAGGCAACAGACAACTAGGGTTTTTGAAGCTAACAGCGATGGGCTATCTCCCACTGAAGGCCTTGAAGAAGAAGCTAGATGGCCATCTGTCAAGGACGCTCAGTCATGTTGGGATGGGGGGTGATGGGAGCGTTTGCCCCCAGTGGCAATGTTCTTGGGGCATCCTGGCTCGTAGCCACGCCCCCGTGTGCCACAGCCACGCCCCGAGCACTGTGATCATGCCTCTGCACATCGTGGCCACACCCCTGTATGCCTCAGCCATGACCCCACAGCCACACCCCCGTGCACCATGGCCACACTCCCATACCATAACCCCATCCCACTCCAATCTCCCCTCCATGCCCTCCAAGTTCCACCGCTGGGGAACTCAGTGGTTCTCAAACATTTTGAGCTGCTGCCCCTTTATTCCCAGGCCACATCCCTAGCACCCCCATGAACCTTTCTTGATATTAGATCTACTGCAAACCCAAAACAGCTAATCTAACACTGGCCATTTCCATACCAGGCCTCTGAAATCGTGCAGAGCAACCTCTCACGGAGGTCTTCTACACCGTAGAGTGGACTGGCGTGGACTACTTTTCGTAGTTTCACACCAGAATCCACTCAGGAGCGGCCGGAACTAGCTGGGCTGCGTGTTTTTTAAAAACCTCTTTTTCGAGGTTTTTAAAAAGCACGGAGCGTGCAGCCCCGCGCCGCTCCGTCGCCCGGCTCCAAAGTGGATTTGCAGGCGCGCACAAGCGCGTGCCTGCAGATCTGCCGGGGGCGGGCTTCCGGCTGGCGAGCTTCTCCGGCTGGTGGAGAGCCTCCACCAATCGGAAGCCGCCATCTGGGACGCCGGAGGACTGTGGAGCAGCGAGCTCGCGCTGCTCCGCTTGGCGACGGACTTACCCGGCTGCGGGTAAGCTCCGTTTTAGCGTGTTTTTGCCCGTTTCCCCCCCCACATGTGAAAAGGGCCACTGTAAACACATGTGTGTATTTCACAATAAAAGTTAACCTACTAAAAGAATTTATTTAGCTGTTTTTAACAATACAAAAGGTTAAGTTTACATCTCATGTGTAACTGCATTGTCTTCACAGTTTTAATGGTATGCTTGATGAAGGTATTTCAGCTTCTCAACATCAGGCTGGTAGGCACAAAGAAATAATTTTCAGCCTGTTTCTTTGCTTGGAAAGAAGTTCGGTGACTGCCTGGAAGCCCTGCTCTATGGAATATGATGTTGGCAAAGCAATAAAGTACATCTGGACTTTATTCCACAGTGCAGGGCAGCAGTCAGAAATGGGTTTTTGTCTTGATATGCCTTTTTGAACTTTGGCCTCAGCTCGATGTCATTTTGGAGTAAAATGAGTTGCTCCTCCACCATTCCTGTCTCCTCATTGCTGATATCTATGAATGGATTGATCACTTGGTCTCAGATTCTGAGTCAAGAAAAAGATACTGAAATCTGTCAGACATATCTCTGTGCAGTTCATCCAGTTCTGCTTAATACCCTTGAAGGTCATCATCTGGTACGCTCTTAGATTTATGGACAAATGTATTGTTATTTCTATGTTTGGATTATTTTAAACTGACTAATTTTTTAGAGTGACCAAAATGGTGAAGGGTCTGGAAGCCATGCCCTGTGAGGAGCGGCTTAGGGAGGTGGGTATGTTTAGTCTGCAGAAGAGAAGATTAAGAGGGAACATGATAACCATGTTTAAATATCTGGAGGGATGTTATATTGAAGAGGGAATGGGCTTATTTTCCACTGCTGCAGAGATTAGGACAAAGAACAAGGGATTCAAACTGCAGGAAAAGAGATTCCACTTAAACCTCAGGAAGAACTTCCCGACGATCAGAGCTGTCCGGCAGTGGAATATGCTGCCTCAGAGTATGGTGGACCCTCCTTCTTTGGAAGTTTTTAAGCCAAGGTTTGATGGTCATCTGTTGGGAGTGCTTTGACGGGGGTTCCTGCATAGTAGAAGGTTGGACTGGATGGCCCCTGTAGTCTCTTCCAATTCAATGGTTCTATACCATAAATCCTAAATTCACCTAACAATTACATTAACAACTAAGATATTCATTTTATAGCATTATAGTATACACTTGCTGGTATACATTCATACACACACACACACACACACAGAAGTCTATTGAAGGAGATTTCATAGACACACACACACACACACACACACACACACATATATATATAAAGTCTCTTAGAACAAATCAGGTCTGAAGTGTCATTAGAAGTCAAGATGACTAAACTGAAGCTGCCTTATCTGGATATATCATGGGACAACACGACTCTCTGGAAAAGACAATAACAGTGGAAGGTACGGTACTAGAGAAGACAGCACTGTAGGTGGATTGATTGAGTCAAGAAAGCTGCATCTGTGAGTTTACAAGGGCAGCTGATGACGAGAGACTTTGGAGCTCTCTCATCCATAGGGTTGTCATAAGTGGAGGCTGATTTGACATCAAATAACAATGTAACAGTTCACAACAGAGCCTTAATTTTTTAGGTGCCCAGGTAGTTCTCAAACAACCGACAGTATGGGAATAACTCCCTTATTATTAGGACAAACCAGAAACTACTTTCAAGACCAGTATATCTGCTTGTGCATGCACATGTGTCTGCACATATTCTTCTTTCATTGCATTTTTAATTGGGGACAGGGAGGATAATGGTTTTCCAAAGGAAACAGCCTTCTCTGTAGAGATGAGACTGTAGAGACTAAGTTCTGCCGGGGAGGGAGACGATATTATTCAGGGCAAAGACTCGGCCAGTGCAGGGGGAAAAGGCCCAAAAGATATTGACCAAGTAGTACAAGCGTCCAATGGTGGGAGGAGTAGAAACTGTAGTACAGGACTTGCAGGAAGGGCCCAGGGATTTAAGTGTCTCTACACTAACGTGCAGAGTATGGGAAACAAGCAAGATGAACTTGAACTCCTAGTACAACAAAATAAATACGATTTGATAGGCATCACTGAGACCTGGTGGGATGAGTCTCAGGATTGGAATGTAGGAATAGAGGGGTATAGCCTATTGTGTAGAAATAGATCAAACAAGAAAGGAGGAGGAGTAGCCTTGTATGTCAAGGATGTTTTCACCTGTGAAGAGATCCAGGACTTAAACCCAGAAAGCCAGGTCGAGAGCATCTGGGTAAGAATTAAGGGAGCAAGAAACAATAGGGATATTCTGGTGGGGGTTTACTACAGACTTCCAACCCAGACTGAGGACCTTGATGACGCCTTCCTCAACCAAATGACCGTGCATTCAAAAAGGAGAGATACAGTAATAATAGGAGATTTCAATTACCCGGATATATGTTGGCAGTCAAACTCTGCCAAGACAGCAAGGTCCAGCAAGTTTCTTGCTTGTCTTGCAGACAATTTCATGGTCCAGAAGGTGGAAGAGGCCACAAGGGGATCAAATATTCTAGATCTGATCCTGACCAATAGGGATGACCTTGGTAATGAGGTAGAAGTGGTTGGATCTTTAGGGGGGAGTGACCATGCTCTATTGGGATTTGGCATTCAGTGGGAAAGAGAAGATAAGTGTAGCCAGACAGTCATCTTAGATTTTAAAAAAGCAGACTTCTGTAAACTTAAGGAGCTGCTGGCTGAAATTCCGTGGTCAAGAATAGTGAAAGAGAAAGGAGTTCAGGAGACATGGGAGTTCCTTAAAAGGGAGATACTGAAGGCACAGTCTAAAACTGTGCCAATAAGGAGGAAAAATGGAAGGCATCTGAAGAAACCAGAATGGTTGGCTAAAGAACTCTCGGCTGAGCTAAGCGTTAAGAGAAACGTGTACAGGAAATGGAAGAGGGGGGAAACCACCAAAGAAGAATTTAAGCAAGTAGCTAGGAGATGTAGGGAGAAGGTCAGAAAGGCTAAAGCACAGAACGAACTTAGGCTGGCCAAAGACATTAAAAACAATAAAAAGGGCTTTTTTAAATATGTCCGCAGCAAAAGGAAAAAGAAGGAGACGATAGGGTCGCTGTGCAGAGAAGATGGTGAATTACTAACAGGGGGAAGAGAAAAGGCAGAACTGCTTAACACCTTCTTTGCCTCAGTTTTTTCCCAGAAGGATACAAGCACTCAACCTGGCGGTTGGGGAGCAGGTGAGGAAGCAGGGAAATGCGGCACATAATAGGTAGAGAGGTGGTACAGGAATACCTGGCCACACTGGATGAATTCAAGTCTCCAGGGCCAGATGAATTGCATCCTAGGATATTAAAAGAACTGGCAGAGGTCATTTTGGAACCGCTTGCTATAATCTTTGAGAAATCTTGGAGGACAGGAGAAGTTCCAGCAGACTGGAAGAGGGCACATGTTGTCCCCATGTTCAAGAAGGGAAAAAAAGAGGACCCAAATAATTATCGCCCAGTCAGCCTGACGTCAGTACCCGGAAAGATCCTGGAGCAGATCATTAAGCAGTCAGTTTCTAATCACTTAGAAAGCAACGCGGTAATCACGAGAAGTCAACATGGATTTCTCAAAAATAAGTCATGCCAGACTAATCTTATCTCTTTCTATGATAGAGTTACTAGCTTGATAGATGAAGGGAATGCTGTGGATGTAGCATTTCTCAATTTCAGTGAGGCCTTTGACAAAGTTCCCCATGACATTCTTGCAAAGAAGCTAGTTAAATGTGGGCTGGACAGAGCTACTGTCAGGTGGATCTGTAACTGGTTGACTGACCGTTCCCAAAGGGTGCTCACCAATGGCTGCTTTTCATCCTGGAGAGAAGTGACTAGCGGGGTGCCACAGGGTTCTGTCCTGGGCCCAGTGCTGTTCAATATCTTCATCAATGACTTGGATGAAGGAATAGAGGGCAT
The DNA here is from genome assembly GCA_030412105.1 of Cyclura pinguis. Lineage (NCBI taxonomy): Eukaryota > Metazoa > Chordata > Lepidosauria > Squamata > Iguanidae > Cyclura > Cyclura pinguis. Next base: position 9,028,665 of record CM059601.1, read on the forward strand.
GCTCATCAAATTTGCAGATGACACCAAATTGGGAGGGGTTGCTAATAAGCCAGAGGACAGGATCAAAATTCAAAATGACCTGGATAGATTGGAGAGCTGGGCCAAGGCTAACAAAATGAAATTCAACAGAGAGAAGTGTAAGGTCCTACACTTAGGTAGAAAAAATGGAATGCAGAAATATAGGATGCGGGACACGTGGCTGGAAGGCAGTACGTGTGAAAGGGATCTAGGAGTGCTAATAGACCACAAGCTGAACATGAGTCAGCAGTGTGATGCGGCAGCCAAGAAAGCCAATGCAATTCTCGGCTGCATCAATAGGAGTATGGTGTCTAGATCGAGGGAGGTACTGGTACCACTCTACTCTGCTTTGGTTAGACCTCATCTTGAATAGTGTGTCCAGTTCTGGGCACCCCAATTCAAAAAGGACATGGTCAAGCTGGAGCAGGTCCAGAGGAGGGCAACCAAAATGGTGAAGGGCCTGGAAGCCATGCCATATGAGGATAGACTTAGAGAGCTGGGTATGTTCAGTCTGCAGAAGAGAAGGTTAAGAGGGGACATGATAGCCATGTTTAAATATTTAAAGGGATGCCATGTAGAGGAGGGAGAGGGCTTGTTTTCTGCCACTCCAGAGACCAGGACAAGGAGCAATGGATTCAAGCTGCAGGAAAGGAGATTCCACCTGAACCTCAGGAAGAACTTCCTGACAGTCAGGGCTGTCCGGTAGTGGAATATGCTGCCTCGGAGTGCGGTGGAGTCTCCTTCTTTGGAGATTTTTAAGCAGATTCTGGACGGCCATCTGTCGGGAGTGCTTTGAGGGTGTTCCTGCATGGCAGGGGGTTGGACTGGATGGCCCAAGTGGTCTCTTCCAACTCTACATTTCTATGATTCTATGATTCTATGAGGAACCCACTCTTGCAGATTACTACTTTGCTCCAAAACTCAGCATACATGTGGCATCCTAAACAGACTTCAGAGACTCAAAAGAAAACCATTTTAGGGGGGTGGGTTTAAAATTCCCAGAGACCACGTCTAGTCGGCAAGGATAACACTATTTTGTGAAATGTTAGTACTAGCATTTTTGCATCACCCATGGTAGATTAAGTAATTAAAATACTATTTAATTACAATGATAATAGAGTGACAGCTTTAAATATATTAACAATTGCCATGTTATTTACAAAAAAGGAAAAATGGTGGTAATTTTGTTAAATCAGGTGACTCAGTAACAATTCTGAGGTGGGGAAGGTGTCTTTTCCACATGAGAGATAAAATTTTATTGCTTTTCAGAGAGCAAAAAGAAGCCTTGGGGCCATTTAAAATAAAACCTAACACCTGCGGAGCTCAGTTTGGGAGAGGATAATTACTTCATCACCACTGAGTCTTATGACAACATGCTGACTATGCCATGACGAAGATCAAGTTGTTTCCCACCCCAACCCACTTTTCTAGTCATCTTTCCCAGAGGAAGCAGCCTGGCAGTCTTGAAAGCTTGCACGGTTGTTGGCGCCTTTGAAGCCTAACGAAGACATTCAGTACAGTCTGGATCTTGACACTCATAACAATGAATAACAGTGGATTATTGGCCATTTCCGCACGGGGCAAGGGAATCGCCCCGTGACGCTACTCACCGGACTTTTGGGCTCCCCGGTCCGGTCCACGCTGCTCCGGGGACGAAAATGGCGGCTTCCAGTTGGCCGAGGCTCTCTACCAACCGCTGAAGCTCGCCAGCCCAAAGCCCGCCCCCGACAGATCGCAAGCTCGCACCAATGCGAGCCCGCGAATCTGCACAAGGGAGCAGGCTCACAGTGGCACGCTCCGTGCTTTTGAAAGACCTGTTTTTAGCGGTCTTTCAAAAGCACGCTGGACGACCACTTGGGGTCGTTCCGGAGCGGGCTGGAGTGCGGATCTACGTTAAGTAGGTCCAACCCAGTCTGCGCCCAGGTGCAGATGTCCTCCCTGGAGGACGCTCTGCACCGTTTTAAAAACCCCGTGTGGAAATGGCCATTATTTCTACAATTGTGAAATCTTCCATGGGGAAGGCTTCATAAGCAGAAGCAAGATGGGTCTCTGCTGCTCTGGAAAGAGAGAGGAGGGATCCAACTGAGGTAAAAAGCAGTTCAGTTTACTCTTAGCACTGCCGGGCTCAAACTGTTTGTTGCTTCCTCGGCCTCCTCCTCTTCCCTCAGGCCCTTTCCGCAACTCACCCATTTTCGGTGCTGGGGTGCGGTGCTCGCGTGAGCAGCCTCTGGAGAGAGGCTCTCGTTTCCCTGCTTCTTCAGCTCCGCACGAGCTGCCTGCTCGCACGAGAGCTCCCCTCTTCCTTTCGCAGTGCAGCCTGGGACCTTCCCAGGCTGCATTGAGACAGGAAGCATGACCGGCCCGGCTCCCGAGACTCCGCAAGCAAGGTAAGTGTGCGTGGAGCCCCAGAGAGATGCGCAACCAGGCAGCATTTTTGGCTTCGAGCCAAAAATGAAAAAAATGTGTGTGCAGTCTGTGTCAGGCCCTGGAGTGTCACGCAAATGTGAGTACGTTGTGTGGACCGCTCCTCACATTTGTGCGATGCTCAAGGGGCCCTTTCACATTGGAAATGCTGTGCGAAAAGGGCCTCAGAGGGCAGCCATGGTGGCTGGAGGGTGCACATGAACAGCAGTTCCTTCAAGCTGACTGACTCCAGAGCCTTGAAACTACATGAGCCCCACCGTGGTGGCGGGTGTCATGAAGGCCAGGCCCTGGCTGCATGTGCCACTGCTGCCAAGCAGGCCAGACACAGCAGACTTGGGCCCAGATAGGTACTCAGAGTGTAAATGCTCTGCTGTGCCAAAGTGGGTGGCATTGGGCTATGGCAGGTAAAAGGCTGCTGAGCACACTGATGGCTGGGGTCATGGGACAGACAATGGGTGGTGGTGGTGCATGATGCCACCAACTGAGGTAGATGAAGTCTGCTGCAGGCTGTCCAAGGTCCCCAAGTGTTCACTGGCCAAGACCCGTGCCCAGTTCTTTTATAGAACTTATACCTTTTCATAGAATCATAGAGTTGGAAGAGACCACAGGGGCCATCCAGTCCAACCCCCTGCTATGCAGGAACACCCATCAAAGCATTCCCAACAGATGGCCATCCAGCCTCTGCTTAAAAACCTCCAAGGAAGGAGACTCCACCACACTCCGAGGCAGCATATTCCACTGCCAGACAGCAATGACCATCAGGAATTTCTTCCTGAGGTTCAAGTGGGATCTCCTTTCCTGCAGCTTGAATCCATTGCTCCTTGTTCTGGTCTCTGGAGCAGCAGAAAACAAGCCCACTCCCTCCTCTACATGGCAACCCTTCAAATATTTAAACATGGCTATCATAGAGTGAATAGAGTGGTACCATTACCTCCCTCGATCTGGACACCATACTCCTATTGATGCAACCAAGAATTGCGTTGGCTTTCTTAGCTGCCGCGTCACACTGCTGGTCATGTTCAGCTTGTGATCTACCAAGACTCCTAGAATCTTTTCACACGTACTGCTATCCAACCACATGTCCCCCATCCTATACTTGTGACTTTCATTTTTTCTGCCCAAGTGCAGGACCCTACATTTCTCTCTGTTGAAATTCATTTTGTTAGCTTTGGTCCAGCTCTCCAATCTGTCAAGGTCATGTTGAAATTTGATCCTATCCTCTAGTGTGTTAGCAACCCCTCCCAGTTTGATATCATCTGCAAATTTGATCAGCATGCCCTCCACTCCTTCATCCAAATCATTGATGAAGATGTTGAACAGCCCTGGGCCCAGGACAGAACCCTGTGGCACCCCACTAGTCACTTCTCTCCAGGATGAAAAGCAACCATGGGTGAGCATCCTTTGGGTTCGGCCGGTCAACCAGTTACAAATCCACCTGACAGCAGCCCTGTCCAGCCCACATTTTACTAGCTTCTTTGCAAGAATGTCATGGGGAACTTTGTCAAAGGCCTTACTGAGGTCAAGATATGCTACATCTACAGCATTCCCTTCATCTATCAAACTTGTAACCCTATCATAAAAAAAGATAAGATTAGTCTGGCAGGACTTATTTCTGAGAAATCCATGCTGGCTTTTAGTGATTATGGCATTGCTTTCTAAGTAATTACAAACTGACTGTTTAATGATCTGCTCTAGGATCTTTCTTATCATTCATGTCCTGCCCTGCCACAGAGTTCAGGTTCCTAAGTTCATGCCAGTGAGTCCCTGGGCTGGGTGACCTCCTTGCGAGTGGTGGTGGTGAGGATCTGATCAATGGCCTGCATCGCATCCCTGCCATCCCTTGTCAGCCCATTTGTCCTCACCACACCCCTGCTGTCCCATTCTTCCTCACCACCACCACCACCCGGATCTTTCTACCACCCCCAGTACCACCCACTCTGGGAATCACTGCGTGACTGAATCCTGCTTTGGAAAGCTTACGTTGAGTAAGACGTTGAACTACAAGATGCGTGAAAATTAGGTTCTCTATTTCCCCCGGTGAGCAAGAGATATCAGATCAGATATCACCCAAAGAGAATTACAGGTACAATAAATCTGACAGTTTTCTTTAAAGCACCTGGCCAAAACAAAAACAAAAACAAAAACAGTAACATCTGGGATCTGTTCTTTGGAGTACTAAAGATGAAAACCTGCCTCACAAGAAAAATCAAAGGAAAATTATTTGACAGATTTATGGAGGAGAGCAAATGCTGAAGAGCATTATGAGACTGCGAAACTGGCAATAATTACAGGGGAAAATGCAGTCGTAATCAAGGCAAGATTATTACTACAGGCAAGGATTATGAAACGCAAATTTGGCTCCAATTTAATCCGTGCTGACATTCACTAGACAAAGAGACTTTTAAAAGGCTATGTCAGAATATCATATCAAACAGCTATGTCATGAAAAATTGTGGCAAATGAAATCAGCAGTGGTGTGAATGGTTAGTTAGTGCCACTTAAGCTCTTAGCAGGCCAAACGAGTTATATACAGCATTCCAAATTCCCAAATATATCACAAGGTAGCCTAACAATTAAAAGGTAAGGGTGTTAATCTTATGTCTGAAAGAAAGGCTTTGAGGACTCAGGTGGAGATTGGAAGGATTAATCCAAAAAGAAAACTGGGAAATCTTTAAAAATAACATGATGAAACCTGAACCTTAACAAGGAAAAGGGTAGGGGGAGAGAATGGATAAAACAGAAAGAAGAAAACTTAGAAAATTAGAGAAAGTAGTGTCACCACTTTAAACACCTCAGGAGCAAGACATCCGATTCTAAAAGATATGTTTGGGATGAGGCAGCTAAAAATGGCCTCAAAGCCAGGGAATGGTCACATCTGCAAGAAGGGAAACCCATTCACATCTCAGAAGGGATTAAAAAGCAAGCTAAGGACAAAGGCCTCAAAACGGACAAATTCTACAAATAAAAGCAGATGAATAAAAAGTAAGATTAAATGAGGAGAAAAAAATGAGCTTCTCTAGCACGAATTGCTTTCTGACACTCGGACATTTTCTTGTCTTCTGAGCGACTCTTTGCCCTTCTTCTTACTTGCCAACTAGGAATTCAGTTCTGGATGGATGAATAACATGGAGGGCATGAAGGGAATTTTGATTATTATCAAAGGGTTACAAGGAATATCCTAGGATTGCAAGAAGGGCAAGATTCCTCCCTTCCTGTCCTCTCACCCATGCTGAGTCAATTAAGTATGGCCATTTCCGCACTAGACTGCTATGGTGCTATTATTCCACTTTCAACATCCTATGGAATCCTGGGGTTTTCCAGAATCCTGCAGATCCCAGGATTCCATTAGATGTTGAAGGTGGAATAATAGCACTATAACAGTGTGGTGCAGAAATGGCCTATGAACCTCTTTTTCACTTTGAATTCATTTTGCAGCAGTTGAAGTAAGCAGAGGACAAACAGGGACAATGGGAGAGGGAGCAAGAAACTGGGACATTTTAAGAGCAGTTGAGAAAGGGGGAGGACAGAAGATTCATTGGGGATTGGCCCTGCCAAACTGGGACAGTTAGAGGGTGTGGCTGCCTTGAACCTGAGATGCAGCAAAACACAGTTGTGCTTACAATGTTTACTCAAGCCGTGAAGCAATCGACCTGTCTTAGGTCAAAATTTGTTGCTTCCTGACAATTGTTGTCCCACACTGGTTGCATGACCGCACATGTTCCAGTTTTCATCTACGAAATATTGGCAGGCATGAGCAGCCAGACCTTTCTGCCCTCAAGCAAAACCAGCCTTGTGTATGAACTGAAGTTTAGCTCTCCACCCCGACCCATCCACACTCTTCTTAAGATGAAGCTGGAAGCATACCTTCAAACACTTCTAAGGTGAAAATCAGGACATTTGGTCAAGCAAGATCAAAGCGTGGTCAAGAAGGCAAAAGTTATTAACAATTAAGAACGGACGAATTAAGATAGGCTGCAGTAGTCTGCTTTTGCCTGAGCCTACCAGGACAAGCAAAATTCCTCCTTTCTGCCCCCATTAAGTTAAACAAGTTCAAACTCCTTTTGCCCTTCCGAATCAGTTTGCAGCAACTGAAGTAAGTTGAGGACAAAGGGAGAAAGTGGGAGGAGGAAAGACAAACTGGGACATTTCGAAAACATCTGAAAAAGTGGGATGACAGAGAATTAATTGGGATTGTCTCAAACTGGAACAGTTGGAAGGTTTGTGGAAGTCACCTTTTAGTCACTACCAGTTTTGTCAAAAATCAGAAGTGCTGCCCACAGAAATCCTTTATATAGCCATCCCATATTTGGGGGCTTAGAGTCCAACTCAGTCCTACATTCTGTATCCCTTGAACTCCTGAAAGCAAACATCAGCCATGTTCCCAACAGACAAACCCCTGACAATTTGCTATGCAGCAATCCAACCTTGCCAAATTTTCCATCTGTGGGGTTTGCAAGTGTTGTTACCTTTCTTTTCTTCCTCTTTAGCTGTGGAGGCTGCAAGATGACCTTCTAATCTTGTGATGGTTGATCTGCGATAATGACATTTCCATGTTTTATGGTGGGAGGATGTTCTTGTGAGATTGGAAATCTCACAGAAGCCATGACATCTTGAGAGACGTCCTCTATTTGTGAGACTTACGTAGGCATGCGTCATGTGTCCCAAGCCAGGTTTGAGCTGCCTGGAAGGTGGATGGAGTCTATCTCTTGTTGCTCTGAAGAAAACCTAACAATCCTAACAATAAGTCTCCTTGTTTGGAGGTTTTTAAACAGTTGGATGACTGTCTGTCAGAAATGCTTCAGTGGTGTATTCCTCCAGGCAGGGGGTTGGACTTGACGGCCTTTGTGGTCTCTTCCAACTCTATCATTAAGCTTAAATTTTTAATGCTTGATAATTTGCTATAGAATTGATGTGTGTTAACAATTAGCTATGATATTAATTGGTTTTAGACACTTGTGGCTCATCAAATAAACTTTGCCTTATAATTGTTTGCTCTGCCTCATACATTTTTTCTATATCAGTATGTACAAGGGAAGGACGCTTGAAGCGAAGGGCTCTTGAAAGGTCGGAGATGTCTTTCAAGATGACCCCGGATATTGACAGGGTCACGTAGACTCGGGAAGTTAAGCGTCAGATAGAATGTAACATGTGTACAGACTCTAATTTTGCTGATGCTGGTGCATGAATCTTTTCTTTCATATAAGCATTCTTTAATATAAACATAAAAATGATATAAAAAGGGAAGCATGAAAGAAAAAAATTATCCTTCCTTATCACTACTGTCAGTAGGCTATACCAAACAGAGTCTTGATACTTGGACGGATCCTTTGGCTAAAGTTACTGTGTGAGTGTGTTTTCTTTCACCCTTTTATTTTTTCATTGACATTTTACACGCCTTTACATTCACTCTTCCTACTTTGTTTTGGGGCTCAGTTCAGTTCCATGTCCACCTGGGGATACGGTGAGGTGTGGTTTATTTACTTACACTATGATTCTGTGATTTTATGATACAACCCTACCTGAATGGTATGCTAGCATCATCACCACACACTGACTTGTGCTAACCAGGCAAGGATAGTAGTGCATTGGACAGACCTTAGAAGCAAAGCATTAAAGTTAATTCAATTACATTTATCAAGCAGAGACGAGCAGCTGCTTCTGTGTCACTGGAGGCAGTGAATCTGCTCTGAATTTTAGTCTGAACTTAAAGAAGCAATGCAAGATGTTAAACTTATTTGGGGAATAGGGTTCAGCAGCTTAGGAGCTTCCTTAAAATTCATATTAAAATCCAGGATGGATTTGCTGCTTCACTGACATCGAAATCGTTAGAAGCCATAAGTTGACTATTTTTGGAACAAGGGTGAAACTAAGTCAGATTTCAAAAGTTACATCAAAAAAATGGAATGAAGTCATTTCAATGGTGCAATGAGTAATGTTTAGTGCAGGTTGAGCTTCCCTTATCCAAAATGCTTGGGACCAGAAGTGTTCCATATGTTGGATTGTGTTGGATTCTGGAATACAGTCTTGCATCTCATTCGTTCACTACTTGTGTTGTGTATGAGATATGAGACTGGAGAGAGACTGAGGAACTGTGAAATGGCAGGAATCCAGGTGCAGTGCTCGTTGCAATTCCACATTTGCCATTTCACAGATCCTCAGCCTCTCTGTTTGTCACCAGCCACTCCCACCCCGCTTTGATGTTGGGGCTGTGGCACTCTTGCTCATTCATCTAGAATCATAGAGTTGGAAGAGACCCCAGGGGCCATCCAGTCCAGTCCCCTGCTATGCAGGAACACACATCAAAGCACTCCCAACAGATGGCCATCCAGCCTCTGCTTAAAAACCTCCAAAGAAGGAGACTCCACCACACTCTGAGGCAGCAGATTCCACTGCTGGACAGCTCTGACCGTCAGGAAGTTCTTCCTGAGGTTCAGGTGGAATCTCCTTTCCTGCAGTTTGAATCCATTGCTTCTTGTCCTAGGCCCTTTCCGCATCCTACCTTTTCTCGGCGCTGGGGTGCAGTGCTCACACGAGCAGCCTCTTGTGGGAGGCCCTCGCATCCAGGTTTCTTCAGCTCTGCACAAGCTTCCTACTCGCGCGACAGCCCCGCCTCTTTCTTTCGCAGTGCAGCCTGGGACCTTTCCAGGCTGCACTGAGACAGGAAGCGCGACCGGCCCGGCTCCCGAGACTCCGCACACCAGGTAAGTGCGTGCGGGGCCTCAGAGCAATGCGCAACCACGCACCATTTTTGGCTTAAAGCCAAAAATAAAAAAGTGCACAAGCGGTGCCTGCCAGGCCCTGGAGTGTCACGCAAATGTGAGTGTGTCGTGTGGACCGCTCCTCACATTTGCGCGACACTTGAGGGGCCCTTTTGCATGGAAAATGCCGTGCAAAAAGGGCCCTAGTCTCTGGAGCAGCGGAAAACAAGCCTGATCGCTCCTCGACATGACATCCCTTCAAATATTTAAACATGGCTATCATGTCCCCTCTTAACCTTCTCTTCTGCAGACTAAACATACCCAGCTCCCTAAGCTGCTCCTCACAGGGCATGGCTTCCAGACCCTTCACCATTTTGGTCACCCTCCCCTAGACACGCTCCAGCTTGTCGATATCCTTCTCTCGGATCCTCAGTCTCTCTCAAAAATTGCCACCAGCTGCTCGCTTTTGCCTTTGAGGCAGTGGCTGCTGTGCTCATCAGATCTAAGAAACAAATGAACTGGAATACGACAGCTTCCACCTCCAAGGTGGAAGCAGGTAGCTGATGGCAAAAAGTGTGAGAGACTGAGGATCTGAGAGGTGAACGAGTAAGAGCCCCACATCCACTGCCTCAAAGGTGGAAGCAGGTGGCTGACAGCAAAATATTTGGGTTTTTGGAGGTTTTCAGATTTTGGATTTCAGTATAAGGGAGGCTCAATCTGTAGCTCCTTTTTTAAATTTATTTATTTTTCTTAGAAAAGTTTTAGAAGCTTTACGACAGTAGTTTTTTCAAGTTTCTACTTGAAATGCTACGTTTTTTATCAGTCTGAAATTACACTGGGAAAGAGGAGAGGGAGAGGAAAGTATGCCATTCCTAATTCCCTGATCCCTGCCATATTTAATCAATCAATCAATCAAGGATGGCAGTCTGTATTGTAATTTCAGATTCATGAAGTATTATTATGGACCTGTAACTCCTTTGTATTCAGTTACAGTCAGCCCTCCACATTTGCAGATTTCACCTTTGCGGATTTGATTATTCACGGATTATTTGCTGTCGCCTCTGCTGCCTCTCCATGCCATTTTTAATAGAGACTGCAAGCCTTGTGAGTCTGAGAATCTGCGAATGAGACTAGTGAGTCCCTCTTAGAAATGGGGTGGGGCAGCAGTGGAGGTGGCAGTAAGTCCCACCAACCATTCACTTCTGCCTTGGGAAGGAACCCCCATGCCTCAAAGGAATCCATGGTGGGTTGAATATGGTGATCAAATACGGTGAACAAATATATTTTGTGTGTGTGTTAACTGTAGTGTTGGCGAGCCTGGAGTTATTCACGTTTTTTCCACTTTCACGGGGGTCCAGTGCCCCTAAACCAAGCAAATGTGGAGAGATGACTGTATATTATGTATTCATGATTGTGGCATTATTACTACAACCATAGATCCCCACCCCACAAATCTCACCTTAAACTCCAGGGAGCCACACTGACTTATGGAACTCTGTTCTGCTGGTGATGAGCATGCAGCAGGATGACATTTCAAGTCATCTCCCACCAGTGAAGAAAGCTGCAACAAGCATAAGCAGGACCTCATTGCACTGGAGATCATTGGTGAGAAGAGGTTGGAAATGTCATTGCACTGCACCCCAATCACCAGCAGAGCAATATTCCATCAGTCAGTGTGGCTGCTGGCTATTAAGGTAGGTCTGGAGGATTGGGCCAGGAGATGGCGTTACTGCGATGGATAAGCCTGAACCCGGGGTCTACAATTTAATATAAATTGGCTATTGAAAATATACCTCTCCACGTGCTTGAGAGGCCTCCAGATAAGCACGCATACAGGCACAGCCAAACAGCTGAAAATTACAAGGAAAAATCCTGGTCAGGCCAGTAACTTTCCATCGCGCTGCTTCAGGAGACCTCCAGGCAAGTGTCCATCAAGACACAATTAAGTATACACCAAGCACACAAAAGATTCCCAGCCCCAAACCGTCAGTTTGACAGGATTAGCGCTCCTGACTACACAAACTGTCAAGCGCAGTCCATTAGCATACTGTCAGGGCTATTGACAACCCTGACTAAAACCCATCAAGTCAAGCACTGACCTTTTGGAGGCTTTGTCTCCACTTGAGAACCTATTGTTCTCCCCGGAAACTGTCTACCCTCCAGGCACATTCCCCCCTATAACTACCCCCAGTTTTCGAGCACTTCCCCAGATCACTCCCGGCTTCCTCCCCATCCTGCTGCTGCTCCGTTCGCCGAGCCTTTCCCTCAGCCTTCACGTGCTGAGCTTTACTGCTCCGGACTCTCGGGCTCCATTTCGGCTTCCCGGACATCTGGATGAGATGTAGTATTCCCCCGATACCCCTCTTCAAATCCCCTATCAATCTTCCTCTCTTTATTTTCCTTAGATCTGCGTGAGTGGGTGCGTAAGTGCGCAGTGACGTAGGTTTTAAATAAAGAAAATAATTATAAATTAATTTTGTTCGGGTTTTGATTCGGCCTGACCCCGTAAAAGTTGGGTACACGGTCTTGCAGGGTTACTCTACCTCTCATGTGTGCTGGGTGCGTGCTTGGTGCAACTTGGAAATCCCCTTAAAATCGGGGTCAGATTAGGTGTCCTCTGAGGGACCCCGGAACTCAACTGATTCGGTGACCGGGACCCCTGGAACTCAAAATAACTGATTCAGTGACCGGGACCCCCAGAACTCAAAATGACTGATTCAGTGACCAGGAGCCCCGGAACTCAAAATAACTGATCTGGTGACCAGGACCCCCGGAACTCAAAATAACTGATTCGATCACTGGGACCCCCAGAACTCAAAATGACTGATTCAGTGACCAGGACCCCCGGAACTCAAAATAACTGATCTGGTGACCAGGACCCCCGGAACTCAAAATAACTGATTCGGTGACCGGGACCCCTGGAATTCAAAATGACTGATTTGGTGACTGGGACCCCTGGAATTCAAAAAAATAACTGATTTGGTGATCGGGACCCCCCCTGAATTCAAAATAACTGATTAGGTGACCAAGACACCCAGGACCCCCAGAAAATTAGGGTAACAATGGTACTTGGTTACACTTTCAGGAAGGAGTTGGTAATATAGGAGCTCAGCTACTTTTCAAAAGTAACACAGAGGCACAAGATCCTGCCTGATCTTGGAAGCTAAGCAGAGTCAGCTTTGGTTAGTACTGGGATGAGAAACCACCAATGAATGCCAGGTGCTGTAGGCTATATTTCAGAGGAAAGAAATGGCAAGACCACTTCTGAGAATTCTTTGCCTAAGAAAATCCTATCTAATCCATGAAGTCACCATAAATTGACAGGCAACTTGGAGGCACATATACACACACACAATATAGCAAGTGACTTGACAAATTATTCTTTTTATATTGTAACAAGTAACAATAACTGACTTACCTTCAATGGCACAATGAATAATGGGAACAACTTATTTTTAAAAAATAACTTTCCAAGCATTAGTCATTGTTTTGTTGTCTGCTTTTTAAAGCAGAGGCTTCACCCTTTGTTCTAAGCTAGATGAGTACAGGCAAGGACAGCTGGGGGCTGCCCTGCCAATGGGACTATGAATATATTCTAGATTTTAGTCTGAATTTTAAAAGAGTTATTGAAGGTGCTGAACCTATTCTGGGGATAGGGTTCTAGGGACAGCTCTTTTAAAGCTAGAGCAAATTCACTGCCGCGCTGACATGGAAGCTAGTAGCTACCATTGAAAATAGGATTTCAAGAACAGTGCTTTGGCATGTTTGCATTTTGTGTGTTTGTGCCTTCAAGTTGCCTGTCAGCTTATGGCAACTTGTAATGCTCTATCTGTCTAATTCAGGGTCTTTCCACACTACACTGTTACAGTGCCTTTATTTCACTTTCAACATCCCATGGAATCCTGGGGTTTGCAGTTTAGGGATGGACCTTTAGAATTCTCAGCCAGAAAGCTCTTTGGCCTCAGTAAACTGCATATCCCAGAATTCCGCAGAATGTTGAAAGTGAAATAATAGCACTTTAACAGTGCAGTGCAGAAAACCCCTTCATACTTCATGAGAGGATTCAGGAAAGCTTTATTAGAGGTTAAATGCATCAGCACAGAAGCACTGCTTTTGTGAGCATTAAGCACACAATATAAGTTTCAGTTTTAAGAACACCTCACTGTCTCCTCCCAGGAACACCCAGAACTTTCTTTCTTGCACATTCTTTTCCCATGCAATATCAGCCAGTACCAGCTTTTGCAACAACCTTGTTTCCCAGGCTCCTAGACTGTTAAACAAGCAAGCAAAGCAGATGGCATCTTAATACCTAAGCAGGCTGTCTAACATGGCAGAGAAGCATAATATGATACCCTCTGACAGTCTGCCCCTGCAAGCTAAAGCCACGTCTCTAAATCTCACTAGCAGTTGCATCAATTTGAATATATAAATTAAAGCATCACCCAGCATTAAACACTGGAATACAATAAAGCATCTATCAACCCCTTCTGTGAATCCATTTGAAATGACCCTGCCTGGTCATCAAAGCTTGGTGATCAGGCGAGGCTAACAGGGGTGTTTACGTGAGTGTTTAGTGGGGCTATTTGAGGGGAGGGCAGGGGTTTTTTTTATTGACCTTCTTAATTTTTGAATATTGATGGTGACAGCTGTGGCATGTTTGTTTTCTTGCCAGAGGATGTGGTTGGGTATACCTGTAGCAAATGCAAGTTGGTGGCCCTGTTGGAGGAGAAGGTCCAGCAACTGGAGGCCTGTGTTTCCAATCTTCAGGTTATTGGGGAGGATGAGGATTTCTTGGATAGGACAGAGAGGACCTTCTTGAATACAGTACACATGGGGAACACTGCTGAGGAGGAGAATATGGGGCACGTCACTGAGGGGGAAGCCAGTTCCCAAATACAGGAGGCAGACACTTGGAGGGACGTTACACGTAGAAGTAGAAGGGCCAGGCACCAAACAGAGAGTTTGGAGCTACAGAATCGATTCCAAACTCTCTCCATTATTAGTGAGGAAATTGAACAGCAAGAAGACCAACAGTGTCATCTTGAAGACAATGTTAATGAAGAAATGGAAGAGCAGCAAGAGTGACAGTGTCAGCCTGAAGAGGACGACCAGGTGAGCCTTGAAGAATGTGCACATCAAGTAACCTCTGCCAAGCCTCAGAGGCAATGGGTTGTAGTAGATGGGGACTCCTTGGTGACAGGAACAGAAGCAACAATCTGCAAACCTGACAGGATGAATCATGAGATGTGCTGTCTCCCTGGGGCCAAAATCCATGGTGTAACTGAGAAGCTGACAAGACTGGTCAAGCTCACTGACTATTAACCTTAATTTTGCTTCACATGGGAACAAATGACACTGTAAGGTTGAACTTTCAGGATATCACAAAGGATGATGAGGTTATGAGTAGGAAGCTGAAGGATCTTGGTGCACAGGTTGTAATTTCATCTCTCCTCCCTGTTGAAGGACATGGCCCACAAAGGGGTGAAAGAGTAGTGGAGGTGAACAACTGGCTCCGCATGTAGTGCCGCCAGAAATGATTTGGCTTCTTGGACCATGGTCCACATTTTCTTAAAGATGGTCTTCTGGCAGAGGATGGCACAGCTTCTGGCACAGCTATTAGCAGGAATGTTTTTTGCTAAGAGTCTTGCAAATCTCATCAGGAGGGCTTTAAACTGAGTTCTTGAGGGGGAGGGAGACAGTACTATTCAGGGCAGGAGTTCAGCAGGTGCCGGGGAGAATGACCCAAATGTTATAGAAAGAGCAGGCCAAGTAGTACTAGAGACCAACAGTGGTAGGAAAAGCAACTCTAGCAAAGGGCTTGTAGGAAGGACACATGGTGTTAAATGTCTCTACACCAATGCACAGAGCATAGGAAATAAGCAAGATGAACTGGAACTCGTCATACAACAGAATAAATATGATATAATTGGTACCACTGGAACCTGGTGGGATGAGTCTCATGATTGGGATGTATTAATTGGGGGATATCATCTATTTTGCAGAAATAGACCAAACGAGAAAGGAGGAGGAGTAGCCTTATATGTCAAGGATGTTTACACCTGTGAAGAGATCCATGACTTAAATCCAGGAAGCCAGGTGGACAGCATCTGGGTAAGAATTAAGGGAGCAAGAAATAATAGGGAAATTATTGTGGTGGTCTACTACAGACCTCCAAGTCAGCCTGAGGATTTGGATGATGCCTTCCTGGAGCAGATGACCACACATTCAAAAAGGAGAGGTACAGTGGTAATGAGAGATTTCAATTATCCTGATATAGGTTGGCAGTCAAACTCTGCCAAGAGCACAAGATCCAACAAGTTCCTTACTTGCCTTGCAAACAATTTCATGGTCCAGAAGGTGGAAGAGGTGGGGAGGGGATCAACCGTTTTAGATCTGATCCTGGTCAACAGGGGTGACCTTGCTAATAGAGTGGAGGTGGTGGGATCCTTAGGGGGGAGTGACCATGCTCTTTTGGAATTTGTCATTCAGTGGGAAGGAGAAGCCAAGTGTGGCCAGACACACATTCTAGACTTTAAGAAAACCAATTTCTGTAAACTTAGGGAATTACTGGCTGAAATTCCATGGTCAAGAATACTGAAAGGGAAGGGAGTGCGTGATAGATGGGAATTTCTTAAAAGTGAAATACTGAAGGCACAATTTAAAACTGTGCCAGTAAGGAGGCAAAATGAGAGGTATCTAAAGAAACCAGAATGGGTGGCTAAGGAACTCTCAACTGAGGCCCTTTTCGCACGGCATTTTCCATGAGAAAGAGAGCCTGGAGCGTTGCGCAATTGTGAGGAGTGATCCGCAAGACACACTCACAATCGCGCGACGCTCCAGGGGCCAGCAGGCATCGATCGCGCACCTTTTCATTTTCAGCTAGAAGCTGAAAATGGTGCATGATCAGGCATTGTTGCCGGGTCCTGGTGCGCGGAGCCTCCGGAGCCAGGCCGGTCACACTTCCTGCCCCAGCACAGCCTGGGAAACTCCCAGGTTGCGCTGCGGAAG
Organism: Cyclura pinguis; assembly: GCA_030412105.1. Taxonomy (NCBI): domain Eukaryota; kingdom Metazoa; phylum Chordata; class Lepidosauria; order Squamata; family Iguanidae; genus Cyclura; species Cyclura pinguis. The sequence goes on from CM059601.1 coordinate 9,044,813, forward strand.
GAAGAGGCGGGGCTCTCGCGCAAGCAGGCAGCTCATGTGGAGCCGAAGGACCCCGGACGCGAGAACCTCTCTCTGGAGGCTGCTCACGCGATCATCCCCACACCCCAGCGCCGGAAGACGGTAAGGTGCAGAAAGGGCCCATCATTCTATGGTTTATTCTGCCCTCTGACACAATCCCATGAAAATTTCATAGAGTTTTCTTAGGCAAGGAATCCTCAGAGGCAGTTTTCCCAATTCTTTCCTCTGAAAGCCTATAGCACCTGGTATTTGTTAGTAGTTTCTCATCCAGGTACTAACCAGGGCTGGCCTGCTTAGCTTCCCTGATCTGACTGGATCTCTTGCCTCTAGGGTATCTAGGATATTCAGCCTTAGGAGGAGCATAATTTCCTCCCTCACCCGCTCCCCCGTATAACATTGCATGAGGGGTTACTCACTGAAGCTGTCTTTCCATCAACTCTTTAATTTAGCCCTATCAGATGTAACCTTCTGACAACCAGTCCCAGCTTCCCAATGCAAGTAGGGACAAATTCTTCCACTAATTAGCATCTTACTTTGCAATATATTAAAGGCACTTAGTGGGAAAGCATCAAACAAGTGGCAACATCCCTGCAGAAAGCAAAAAAGGGAGACGGAGAGAGGAAAAAATATCCAGGAAATTGCATTCCACGTACCCAGATGAACTAGACAAGTTCAAAGAGAAACAAAGAGAAGAAAAAGTAGAAGAGAATGGCCAGTATCTGGGAATTTTTGCTTATTCTACTGCTGCTGGGTTTTCTGGTTCTGCGCTATCTGAAACAGCTCCGGTTATACAGACGTTGTCCTCCCGGACCTTTCCCACTGCCTATCATTGGAGGTGTGTGGCGGACAGGCATCAGGCTTTCTCCAGACCTTCTCCTTGAGGTACCTCCCTACCATCCCATAATTACGTGGCGGGCTTTGTAGAGAGAACTGTGAATCACGTTCTGTCTGTGGTCATTTGGGATAAAAACCTCAGTGCAACCATACGGGGAAAAAATAAGTGAAATGGTTTCAGATTTTTCTTAACAGATATGTTTTGTGGTGCATTTGCTCTCTTTTGTTACGCAAAATGTCCAGTCATTGCACAAATATTAGCCTACATTCCACTGAATAGTCCCAACAAGAATAAATGAATCCATTCTGAGTCAGCTCAAAGGTAAGTCCTACTGAATCAACAGGGCTACTCTAGCTTGGATTAACAGTAGGATTTGGGCCATTCTGAATCTATCATAAATGTAATTGCACACACAGTGGATAATTCAGTAAATATATTATTGCTCATTATTAATAAAATAAAATAAAATAAAATAAAATAAAATAATTGATTGGCTGCACAATCAGCTTTATTTGAGAGGTGCAAATCTTTGCTTATTTCATTTTTACTTGTAAGAACAAATTGTTTCAATATTTTCATCTTTACAGGAATTTTTAATGTGGTTTTCATTGGGGGCAGCATTTTGGTACGTTTCTGTAAAAAAAAAACATCATTTCCATGAAAAGCTTTGGCTTTTGCATAAAACAGTTCTTGAGCAGAACACAATGTCTTTAGCATAAAAGACTTTTTTTATGCAACAAGTGTTGCATCTCAGCAAAAATACAAGATTTTAGTACAAATGAATTTTTCACAAAAAAAGTCCCAAAATGTGAAAAATCTCATGGCAGTTGATCATTTTTTCAACAGGCTCTCTTGAAGTGTTAGGACACCCTTTCGCATTCAGAAAATTAGTGAATATTCCTTACTTCCTTTTTTCATTTCCCTTATTTTTTCCTCTCAAAACCAAATAAAAGAGAGAAAGAAAAGGGTTTTTATTGGTAACTCCTTTAAACTAGATCTGAATGTTTCCCTTTATGGGAGAAGGTGAGTCGTTTAAGTTTGTGCCCAGTATTACTCCATTTATCAAACTATTTTACTCAACAAATAGCAGTGACAAGGTACACTACACTAGTTAAAAAGTTTATCACCCTGTAACGTGATTCTGTTTGCTATACTGTTGGTAAAATTTTGAATAGCCTTTGGTCAAATGAAATAAAGACTGGAATTGATTTTAGAAAGTTTATTGTTATAAAGACTGTTATAAAGCAAATTAATACCCCATGCTGTAATTTCTTCCCTTACAACAGCCTTGGATCTGGAGTTCATTTTCTGGGAAGGCTATTCCTCTACCTAGGGATAAATCCATAATCCTGAAACTATAACTATTGAAGACTTTCTGATTTTAAATATTTCCTTCAACATGGACCTAGAGAGTTTCCAGCAGTTACCCAAAATGTGCTTTAATTGCTGGGGTTGTAAACACTTCAAAGCAAAAACAATGACTTTCACAGGGAAATACCTGACATCAAATGGGCCCCTAGGATTCTGCACAACTGCTTTCATCTTCGGCCATTTCCGCACTAGACTGTTATAGCGCTATTATTGCACTTTCAACATCCTATGGAATCCTGGGGTTTGCAGTTTCAGGAGGGGCCTCAAAGTGGAATAATAGAGCTATAACAGTCTAGTGCAGAAATGGCTTTGGTCTATAGAGAAAACTATAGAATATGTAGACACCACTTGCTCGATAAAAAGACTACAGTGCACCTTCTTCTGATGCAGGCTCCACACACATAAATGTAAGGTTATGTGAAGAGTCGCTCTCATTGTAGTCAGTTGTTGCAACAGGCACATGACTATGTAGGTGCAGGGACACACACATTGTGCCCATTGACTACAATGGGACATGACACTCTAGTTTTTAATTTTACATCGGAGTTCCCGGGATGGAACCTCCACATATACAGTGGGCACACTGTATATCTATCCTGTACAGGTATAGCAGTTTATTGCTACTCTAATATTCACATACCTTGAACCTCCCCACCTCAAAGCTACTATACTGACTGAAAATTTGCCAAACGAGAAGCAAGGAGTGACATCACTTCTGATTTCAATTTAGCCTGATTTTAGGGGAAAATTTTCAGCTTACAGGGGGAGTTTTGTGGAGTAAAAATGGCTTTTGGCAATGGTTTTGAGCACATGGGGAGACTTGCAGTGTGTAGAGGACCCCATGTCCCTACATGAGCCCACCTACATCCTGAGATCTTGGGGAGACCCTTCTCTCTGTCTCACCATCCTCACAGATAGATTTGGTGGAACACAGCAGACAGGGCCTTCTCCATTGCTGCCCCCATGCTCTGGAACTTCCTTTCCAGAAAGATTAGACTGGCACTCACCTTACTTTCCTTTAATAGACAAGTGAATCTATGGGCCTTTCCTCACTACACTGTTATAGTGCTATTATTCCACTTTCAGCATCCTGGGGAATGCTGGGGTTTGCAGTTTACTGAGGCCAAAGAGCTCCCTGGTTGAGAGTTCTAAATACTCCTCCCTAAGTTGCAAGCCCCAGGATTCCATAGGAGGTTGAAGGTGGCATAACAGTGTAGGGCGGAAAGGCCCTATTTTTGTTTTTGGGAGGCTTTTGAGAAGTAGCTTCTGGCAGGAAAAGGCCTTTCATGGGTTCTGTGTTTATATCTGCTCTTCTTTTCAATGGTTTGTTTTTAATTAATTTTAATCGTACAGCATTTATAAAGTTAGCTACAGCTAGTTATAGCTATGTTTCTCTCGTGAGCTGCCTTGAATCCCAAAATGGAAAAATATGGGATATAAAAAAAAAAATCCAGTAAAAATATAATGATATAAATGTTTACCACAAGCACAACAGAATTGGCAGTAGTACAGTAAAAACCCAGGTACAGGGCATTGTCGAAAAAACAAAACAAAACAGATAATAGAAGCATGAGAGCCAATGTGATGTAGCGTAGTGATTTGAGCGTGGGACTATGAGTGTGGGACTTGCAAGAGGCTCTTGCATTCCCGCTGCTTTGGCTCCGCAGCTGCAGCCTGCTGGCCGGCAGGCAGCCTGAGGGTTCCGCCTCTTCCTTCCGCAGTGCAGCCGGGCATTTTCCCAGGCTGCTCTGGGGGAGGAAGCACGAGGGCTGGGTCTCCGGAGGCTCCGCACGCACAGTAAGTGAGTGTGGGGGCCCGGAGCAATGCGCGATCGCGCACCATTTTCGGCTACAAGCCAAAAATGAAATAGTGCGTGATTGGCACCTGCTGGCCTCAGCAGCATCACACAATTGCGAAGACGTCATCTGAAACCCTCCTCGCAATCGCGCAATGCTCCGGAGGCCCTTTCGCATGGCAAATGCCGTGCGAAAAGGGCCACAGTCTCAGTCCCAGAAAACTCACGCCATGGTCACCTTAGGGTCACCATAAATCATAACCCACTTTAAGGAACACAACAGCAGCAAATAGAAATACAAATAGCCAGCTATGGCTTCTGCATCTGCATCTGAACAATCAGGGATGCTAAATTATCTGCACATTTGTAGCCTAAAGGTGTGGGAGGGCAACTGAATTGCAGGCCAAACTGGCCCTCCATTGGAATTGGAGGTCATCATATCTTAGAATCACAGAATTGGAAGAGACCACAAGGGCCATCACATCCAACCCCTGACATGCAGGAATATAAAATCAAAGCATTCCCAACAGATGGCCATCCAGCCTTTGTTTTAAAAACCCCAATGAAGGAGACTCCACCATCCTCCTAGGCAGTGTATTCCACTGTCAGACTGCACTTACCATCAGGAAGGTCTTCCTACTGTTTAGGTGGAATCTCTTTTCCTGGACTTTGAAGCCATTGCTCTGTGTCCTGGTCTCTGGAGCAGCAGAAAACAGGCTTGCTCCAACCTCCATATGACAGCTTGTTAAATATTTAAACATGGCTATCATGTCACCTTTTGTCCAGGCTAAACATACCCAGCTCCTAAACCATTCCTCATAGGATATGATCAATGCCTCCTATCACATCCTGGCATGTTCCCATCTTGAATTTTTCTTTTACTTCTTTTTGAAAAATTGTGGGTCCTAAATTGTGAGCCCTCCAACTTCGGCTCTTTCCACACGTGGGGTGTGAGTCGGGCAGAAATGGGACTCACTGGATTTCTTCTCCGTTAGATCGAGTCCGTCGGGACGAGGAGCAGTGCGAGCTCGTCGCTCCGCACTGCTCCGGCTTCCAAAATGGCGGCTTCTGGTTGGTGGAGGCTCTCCACCAACCGGAGAAGCTCACCAGCCTAAAACCCGCCCCCTCCAGATCTTCAGGCACGCACTAGTGCGCGCCTGCAAATCTGCACTGGAGCGCGGCGACGGAGTGACACAGGGTCGCGCGCTCCGTGCTTTTGAAAAACCTCTTAAAAGATGTTTTTAAAAAGCACTCTGCGCAACCAGTTCCGGTCGCTCTGGAGTGGACTGAGGTGCGGAACTACGAAAAGTAGTCCGACCCAGTCCACTCCACAGTGCAGAAGACCTCTGTCAGAGGTCGCTCTGCGCCATTTTAATAGCCTGGTGCGGAAAGGGCCTTGGCTGGCCCCTTTTTTTCATTGTTGTTTGTTGTGGGTTTTCAGGTTGTTTCAGCAACTTATCATGGTCTTTTCTCTGCAAGATTTGTTCAAAAGGGGTTTACCTGTGCCTTCCTCTGAGGCTGAGAGAATGTGACTTGCCTAAAGTTACCCAGTGGGTTCCAGGGCTGAGCAGGGATTTGAACTCTTGTCTCCAGAGCTGTAGCCCAATGCTCAAACCACGGCCCTTTCCGCATCTTACCTGTTCGCGGAGGTGGGAGGTGGCGCTCGCGCAAGCAGCCTCTTGCGCGAGGCGCTCACTTCCCTGCTCCTTCGTCACTGCGGCTGGCTTGCCAGTCGTGCGAACGCCCCGCCCCCGCCCCGCCCCTTCCTTCCGCAGTGCAGCCTGGGAGCTGTAGGCTGCGCTGGGGCAGGAAGCGCGACCGGCCCGGCTCCAGAGGCTCCGCAGGGCAAGTAAGTGCGTGCGGGGCCTCGGAGTGACGCGCGCCCGTGCAGCATTTTCGGCTTTAAGCCAAAAATTAAAAAATGCGTGCGCGGTCCGCGTTAGGCTCTTGAGGCTCGTGTGGACTGCTCCTCACATTTACGCGACGCTCAAGAGGCCCTTTCGCTTAAAAAAACGCCATGCACCACACCATGCTGGCTCTCCAGTTTGATTATCTATTTCCCAAAAAAGGCGGGGATTCTTTGAGGTCTAAAATAGAACAGAGGGGGAAAGGGAGGGGAATCTCCCTATTCCCTGGGTATAAGAGGCATTCCTTGCAATTGTTTAACTGAAAAAAACAGAGCACTCAGAACCTCAAAACACCCTCAGGGGCTATGTGCACATTCCCCACTTCGCCCTAGGTTTATGATGCACTATATTACACAGAGCTGCCCTTCAAAGTGATTCAGTAGTTTTACACAATGCTGCAATAAATCTTTTCATAGGTGTCAGCTGGCATGTTTGCATCCAACCACCTCTCATTTGCCTCCAAGCCCAATTCCATGCATTATCCTTCACCTCTTAAAAAATTTCACGGCCTGGGTGGGACTTATGTATCTTACAGCACGCTTTTTCCCCTCCAGATCAGTCCACCCATTTGCTGAGATTATTTGCATCTTTCGTGGGTGTGAAAAAGCAAAACCACCTGGGTGTAAAGTGGCAAAACCAGACTCAAGGCAACTGCGCTTTCCCTGACTTGGTTGCAGGGCACAAGTCAACTTGTCATTTTAGCTCTTGAATTGTCTTCACTGCCTGGGAACTGTGTTTCTCAGATAGTACCTCTCTTGCCCACGTGTGCTCACCCATTCATTCCGATTGTTTTTTTCCAGAAGGCTGTTCTGTGTCTGCATGGGGAAATGTAGCAAAAAACAGGGCCGTCTGCTTAGTGCCCCTCCAAATGTGGAACAGACTCCTATAGAAATTACACCAAAAGGTGGGGGACCCTAGAGGTCCTCCAGCAGTTTCCATGCCTCAGAGAAAAGATGGGGAATTCATTATCTCAAATCAGAAGGCTTGCAAAAGGTGGGGTAATTTAGCGAGACCTTTCCACCAATGTTTACAGGGTCCTTGCAAGAAAACCAGCCAAAGACTCAAAAGTAAACTGTCTTTTATTGAGGAGAATTTATTCAAGCATGCACACAAGATTCAAACCAGTGATGTATTTAAGTCTTTTACTCCAAGTCTCAAGTCAAGTCTCAAGTCGAGTCTCAAGTCGAGTCTCAAGTCTGGAAGCCAACTTTATACTCCAACCAAAATTCCAGAATTATTGGACAGAGTCAAATAAAGTATTCCTGCATGGTAGGGGGTTGGACTGGATGGCCCGTGTGGTCTCTTCCAACTCTATATTTCTATGATTCTATGAAAGTCAGCCCTCCACATTTGCAATTTTGCCATCTGTAGCTTCAGAAGTGGGGAATAGGATCCTATCTTACTTCCCATTACTGAAGATTCAAAGCTTTTAAAGGAAGGATCCTTCTTCCTCAAGCCTGTTGCCTAACACATTAGCCATTCCCCTCTGAGAAATGCACTCTGCACTCTGGGGGTGAGTCTTGTCTTCTGCTCTTAGGAAACATTTTAGAAAGCTCCTCGGATATGCAGCGGGGACAGGCTGCTGAGCAGACCTCAAGCCCCTTGCCTAACCTGTTTGCTGTTCCCCTCTGAGAAATGTGCCCACACTTTGGGCTTGAGAGAGATTGTCATGTGACCAGTAGGCAAAAAGAGATGAAGGCGTTGTTCAAAGTTGTAAGGTTTCTAGATTAGTGTGTTATGTTACTGAACCAAGGACAGCAAGTCAGTCGCTAAAAGTATACAAGTCTCGAGTCGAGTTGAGTTAGTGCCTCATTCATTGCCGAGTCCAGTCCGAGTCAAGTCACTGAAGCGACTTAAGTTTGACCTGAGTCCGAGTCTATCAACTCAAGTCTACATCATTGCTTCAAACAGTCACACAACAGCTAGCCAAAGGAAAGGGAGGAGAAGGTTGATAGTGAGACTTAAGGGAATGGGTGATAATTACCAATCCAGAAGAGCAGCGAAGAAACAGCGATGTGACTTAGGGCCTTTCTGCACTACACTGTTGTAGCGTTATTATTCCACTTTCAACATCTTATGGAATCCGGGAGGCTTTCCGCACCTTACCTGTTCACGGAGGTGGGGGGCGGCACTCGCGCGAGCAGCCTCTTGCGCGAGGCGCTCACTTCACTTCTCCTTCCTTACCGCAGCTGGCTTGCCGGTTGCGCGAGCGCCACACGAACGCCTCGCCCCTTCCTACCGCAGCACAACCTGGGAATTGCAGGTTAGCCCTGAGGCAGGAAGCGCGACCGGCCCGGCTCCCGACGCACTGCACAGCAGGTAAGTGAGCGTGGGCCCCGGGAGCATTGCGCGACTGCGCACCATTTTCGGCTTAGAGCCGAAAATAAAAAGGTGCGTGTCGGCTGTGCGTCCGGCTCTTGAGCGTCGCATAAATGGAAGTGCGTCGTATGGACCGCTCCTCCCATTAACGCGACGCTCAAGGGGCCCTTTCGCTTTAGAAACAGCGTGCGAAAAGAACCCTGGTGTTTGCAGTTTAGGGAGGGACAGTTAGAATTCTCAACCAGAGAGCTCTTTGGCCTCAGTAAACTACAAATCCCAGAATTCCACAGGAGGTTGAAAGAGGAATAATAGTGCTATAACAATGTAGGGCAGAAGTTGCCCAAGTCCTAGCTTTCTTCTAATTTCTTGAGTGCAGTCTCCATTCTGATTAAAAACTGAACCAAGGTATGGAAAATCTTGAACTGCTTCAAGGTATTTGTTGTCTGCTTTAAAATTATGTAAATAATCTAATTTAATGCATTTAATCCTGTATTTAGTCCTGCTTTATGTATGATATGTTCAGCATACAAGTTAAACAGGGTGATAAATGCAGGCTTGCCTTGACTTCTTTGCCAATGACAATGTGAATGCCGCAGTTGTAACAGTAGATCACACTAGTGGCCTCTAAGGCCCTTTCCACACCTTACCTTTTCACGGCGCTGGGGCACGGGGATCGCGCGAGCAGCCTCTTGTGAGAGGCTCTCGCGTCCCCACTGCTTCGCCTCTGCGGTTGCTACCTGCTGGCGAGCAGGCAGCATGAGGGCTCCTCCTCTTCCTTCCGCAGCGCAGCCTGGGATTTTCCCAAGCTGCTCTGGGGCAGGAAGCGCAAGCGCCACAGCTCCGGAGGTTCCGCATGCACGGTAAGTGCACGCGGGGCCCTGGAGCGATGCGCGATTGCTCACAATTTTCGGCTATAAGCCAAAAATGAAACAGTGCGCGATTGATGCCTGCCAGCCCCGGCAGCGTCACGCAAAATTGGACTCAGTGCAGTTTTCGTTTTGCTTCTTTGCTGTGCTGACAAACTTTTGCCTGTTGGGCATGGGAATGCTAGAATGTTTTGTTAGAAATGCTATGCTAGGATTGTTAGGAAGTTCAATAGTAAGAACTAGGGATAGGCCAACCGAATCCTCAAATCCTAGAATCCTCGGCAAGGATTTGAGATTCACGAATCTGAATCCCCATGCAAAAATAGGCAAACCGAATCTTTTAAATCCACCAACTAAAAAATAGTTTTTTATAAAAAAAATGTTCTGTTTAAAAAAGTTTTTAAAAGTTGCTTTTTAAACCCTTTTTTAAAAAAATGCTTTGAAAGATTTGAGATTCATGAGATTTGTGGATTCACATGACCTTCCAGGAATTCGGATTCAGATTCAGAAAATTCTGGATTCGTCCCATCCCTAGTAGGAACTGCTAAAGTCTGGGGCTTGCTGCTTTCTAGAAAAGAGGTAACAACTGATTTTGTAAAGAAGGGGGAACCGTGGCCAACTGGGAAAGGAGAGCAAAATTATGGAGTCCATATGATAATTAGATCAGCACCCAAGTCCAAAGGTTACTAAAGGTGTGGAGATTTAAAAGGGGGAAATAAGGGACCCTCTCCCACTCAGTGCTTCCTTCTGCCTTGAACAGGAGCTAGGAATTTTTCCTCAAATCTCTTAATTCTACTGCCACCACCCACTAAATTCTGAAATACCTGAGCAATACAGTGGGACTCTGCCCTGGGAATTGCCAATCTCTATGCTTAAGGTCCTTCCCTTTCCCCCACATCCCTTTTGAGTAAGAGAAATCCTATCTAAGCGTGTGCTGAGGAATGGTGTGGGAATGGAGAGGAAACAGAGGTTTTACAGACAAGTATTTGTTTTAAGGCATGCAAGTAAACAAGAAAATACTACTCATGAGAGCTCCTCCCCCGATATGCTTAACTTACAAGTAGTTATAAAAAACAGGTACATTCTCCTGATCAGCCAAACTTCCAAAACAATAAAAGACCTAGCGCAACTAACTAGACTTATTCTAAGCTACTCACAGCAAGTTGGCCACTTTCTGAGATGCTGTGCAAGGGCAGTGCCAGGAGATGGTCTACCCAGCATCCATGCCCTTTTGTTGATGTTTTTGGATGTCCCAATTTTTCCAAATTCTTGGAACTGGCCCAGGAGAGGCTTGGCCTTACACCTGATATGGCTAGGACCCACTTTCGGAATACCAAGAAGGAGCCTGGTGCCACCTACCGTGACCAAAGGGTAGTGAGGTTATTCCAGATTCTTGCCCCAGAAAACATGCAAAAGCATTCAGGTGCAGTTTAAAGTGCAGCTCAGAGAAGCTAGAGGGAAGGCCAGACACAGTACTATAGGGACAACCCACTAAGGGAATTGTCCAAGTCCAGAGTCTCAAAATTCTATTTCTAGATGCTCCAGCAGTCCCTACCAATAAATTCCTAGCATTCCAACACAGTTCTAGTAATTCCAGCATTTAAACAGTCTAAAAGACTATTCTTGCAGTTCTAGCAGCATTTGTCTGGCAGTCCCAGCATTTAACTTTCAAACTGGAAACTCTAACAGTTGTTCGTCTAGCACAGTGATTCCCAAAGGGAGCAGTAGAAATATCTAGGGGGACAGTAAGGAAAAATAGGGAGTGGGAATGTGTTGCAGGGCATCAAGCAGAGCCTCCTTCCCTTCTACCACCACCACCACCCGCAAGGAGGTAGCCCAGCCCAGGGCGTCACTGGTGCTGGCACCAGCTCTGCAAACCTGGGCTCCGCAGTGGGGCGGTACAATGTGATCAACAAGAACTGGGTGGGCCTGAGCCAGCAAAACCTTGGAAACCCGGGTTAGCCTGTAGCAGCCTTTGTCCTCCTCTGTCACGCCCTGCCTGGGAGACCCTGATTCAGAGGCAGAGGATAGCCCAGAGGAACAGAAGAACCAGCGGCAGGAGAAGCTAGAACAAGGGGAACAGAATGACCGGTGGCAACAGGATCCAGAGGGAGAATCAGCTCAGGTGCCTACCTCGGCAGAACGATGTCAAGGGAAAGAAGGACTCGGGCATTCAGCTTCTTTATGTACCAAATGAGCCTTAATGAGAGAACACCTGTGTCAACACCATCTCTGCTATATAAAAGCCAAAGACTGTGAGTGATCCTGTTTGTCCGCATCAAGCGGGCGAAGACCTCATACGATTGGCTGGCTGTGAAGATTCTATGGAATCCTGGGGATGGCAATTCACGGAGGGGCCTTTAGAATTCTCAGCCAGAGAACTCTGAATAGGTCGGTTGCTCTGGAGATGAGACCTAGCAGCAAGGCCCCTCACGAACCCAACCTCTGTATGTTAACAACTCTGAATACAGACTGGATTGGGGAATATGGGGAAAAGTTACAGACATTTAACAAAAGAAAGGATCTCAAATCTGTGTATTTCAACCACATCTAATTCCCAAGTAAAGTAAGGTAATTCCTAAAGTATTTCTAACAAGTGTTACCCACAAGAAAATAAAATCCTGGCAACACTGGGTAAATACGCTAGCTAGACTGTAAATGAGAAACATCTGGCTTCTGTCACCAGGGTTGACAACTACTCTTCTTGGTGGTCGAAACCCTGCGCCCATCCCTTGCTTCCATACCAAGAACTCTTGTCTCCAGTTGGACCCTCGCCTGCCATGTGATTATGACTCTGGTTTGCCCTTTGGATTTGATATCTCGGAACTCTGGACTTTTGGTTCTGATTCAGACTGGACTCAAACTGCTCTCCCTCTCTCTCTGCCATGAGTAAGAGCCTGGCTCGTACCACTTGCTAATTGCTACTGGCTCTCAAAGCCTCTGCCCAGCCACCTGGCCTGTCTGATACAGGAGCATCTCAGCTGACAGCACCACACAGCACTGCCTCCCGCTGGCCGGTCCCATGACCCCAACCACTGGTGTGCTCAGCCGTCACTTGGTTTTTTCCCCACTATAGCAGTGGCCAAGACCATCCCCTACCCCCTGAGCACCTATCTGGGGCTCAGCTTGCTGTAGCTCGTCTACTTGGTGGCAGCCACACACGGCTGGGACCTGGCCCACATGAAACTCTACTCCATGCTGGGACTCCTGTGGTTTCAAGGCTCTGGCCTCAGTCCCCTTGAAGGAACTGCTGCAGTTCACGTGCACCCTCCAGCCACCATGGCCGAACTCGTAGGAAGGTAATGCCGTGGAGGCAGACCAATGAATGGTTCAAGCCTGGCTGTGCTAAGAGTACACTGAGCTGCTTTTTCCCTCAGCTTGATCTTTCTTCCCTTAGGGTGGAAGAGAAAACCCTCTTCCCTCTTTCCAGAGGGGTGGGGACCCGTCTTGGTCCTGCTTAGGAAGTCTTCCCCATGGAATAATTCATAAGTGTAGAAACAATAATTCATTGTTATGGATGCCAAAATCCATATTGCATTGAAGGTCTTCATTAGGCTCCAAAGGTGCCAACAACCATGCAAGGTTTTAAGACTTCCAGGTTGCATTGTCAGGAAAAGACGACTGGAAAAGTAGTGGGGGGGAAATGACGTGATCTTAGTCATGCCGTAGACAATATGTTGTCTTAATACACAATGACAATGAAGCGACTGCATACTCTCAAGCTAAGCTCATCAGATATGATGAATGACCCCATGGCTTCCTTTTGCCCAAGGAAAATCAAGAGAATTGTATCTCCCATGTGGAAAAGACATCCTCTCCACTTCAGAATTGTTACTGCGTTTCCTGATTTAACAAAATTACTACAACCCTTCCCCTTTTGTGAATAACATGGTAATTATTGTCATATTAATAATATAACTGCCACTTTATTATCTTCATAATCATAATTTAGCAACAATAATGCATAAACAGTGGTACTGGCATTTCACAAAATTAGCATTATAGTTGTCGACTAGGTGTGATCTCTGGGAAGTTTTCTGCCATCCCCCCAAATGGTTTGTTTTGAGTCTCTGAAGTCTGTTTGGGATGCCATAAGTATGCTGAGTTCTGGAACAAACAAACTAATAATCTGCAAGGGTGGGTTTCTCATTGCTGCAGAGAAGGCTGTTCTCCTTAGGAAGCCATTATCCTCCCCTCAATTAAAAATGAGAAGAAACAAGAATATGTGCAGGCACACATGCATGCATGTGCAGGTACACTTGTCTCGAAAGTGGTTTCTGGTCTTGTGCTAATAATATGGAAGTTATTCCCAGACCGTCTGCTGTTTGGAAACTACTTGGGCATCTAAAAAGTTAAGACTTTGCTCTGAATCGTGAGGCCGCACCTGTAGAGTTGTTATGTTATTTCCTTCAAAATCAGCCTCTACCTATGATGACCTTATAAATGAGAGACCTCCAAGATCCCTGGTTATCAGCTGCCCTGCTCAGATTTTGCAAATTCAGAGATGCTGATTTGTCGTTGCAATCAACCCACCTGTAGTGCTGCCTCCCCATTTCCCTACGACAGTACCTTCCACTGTTACTGTCTTTTCCAGGGAATCACGTTGTCCCATGATATATCCAAAGCATGGCAGCTTCAGCTGAGTCATCTTTGCTTCTAGTGACAGTTCAGGCCTGACTTGTTCTGAGAGATTGTGTGTGTGTGGGTGTGTATGAAATCTCCATCCATAGATTTGTATATTTTTACCAGCGAGTGTATATTATAAAGCTACAAATGAATATTTTAGGCCATTTCTGCACTATACTGTTATAATGCTATTATTCCACTTTCAGCATCCTATGGAATCCTGAGGTTTGCAGTTTAGGGACAGATCTCTTTGGCTTCAGTAAACTCCAATTCCACAGGATGTTGAAAGTAGAATAATAGCACTATAATAGTGTGGTATGGAAATGGCCTTAGTTATTAACGTAATTGTTAGGTGAATTTAGTATTTGCGATAATCTAAAAGATGAGTCAGTTTAAAAATACTCCAAACATAGAAATTACAATATATTTGTCAATAAATCTAATGTTTCTTTTTATTCAGCCACTGGGGAAAATACTAGTTTAAAGAGTAGACATATTTGTAATTGTTCTTTGGACTCGTTCCAAAGTCTGTGAGTAGGAAAAATGCTGTTTGGTTTCAGTGAAGCAAATGTTTGCAGCAAGTTTTGTCCCTTTTCCTCTGTTTCCATTTCATAGAATTCCTAGAATTAATTATTTTGTATTAAAAAAGAATAGCATGTCATGAACTCTTCCAATTTCTGAGCCTCTCTGAATGGGAAAAGGAGGAGAGCTTACCGGATGATGACCTTCAATGGCATTGTGCACACCTAGATGAGCTGCATAGAGATATGTCTGACAGATTTCAGCATCTTTTTTGGCTCAAAATCCAGGACTGGTGATCCATCTGTTCATAGATATCAGCAATGAGGAGAAAGGATTGGTGGAGTAGGAACTGGCTTCACTCCTTAATGACATGGAGCTGAGGCCAACGTTCAAAAAGTCATATCAAGATTTTTGGTTACAAAAATCCTTTTCTGACCGCTAAAAATTTGGGAGAACGCTGCCCTAAAGAGAAAAGAGCCTTGTTAGATACTTGAACAGACCACTAGGAATACAGAGGTTCTCCAGGTAAGGCTAAGAAAGGGGCTTGAAATCCTGCAGGGCCATGACTGCCAGTCAGAATCCACAAAACCTGGAGTGAATGGAACAAAGGCAGCTTCTGAACATCATGTTGTTAAGCATGAGATAAAGATCTTTTTAATTTTTGCAAGGCTTTCCTATTGTTTTATATTCCAGTTGCCAGCCCAATTTGTACCTTAAAAATTATTTTAATTTTCTTTTAGTGGATACTGCCTATTATGTTTTAGCATGTGGTTTTGGTATTAAAAGGACTTTTCTGAATAAGTTTTTTAATTTAAAAAGACAACCATATTTATACAAGCTACTCCTGAAAACAATTTGTCAATGGGCAATTAATAGATTGAAGCAGTACTAGGTATACATGCAATACTTTTAGTTGAAAAAAAACTCAGAAGTTGACTCCTATATAGAGTTGCCAGGTTGAAAACTGGAGAGGGACAACTGTGGGAAGCTAGGGGGCTGCATTGGCCCCCTCTGAGATATTGGGGGGCTGTACTCCCCACACACCTCGCAAGAACCAAAACTTTTTTTGGCTCCCAAATGCCCCCCCATGCCCTCTATGGTGGGCATTTTCACTTATATTTTAAACTTCCACCCACCCAAGTATTTTAAACACAGGAGATGGCTTTCTTCAAAACAGGAAGATTTACTACTTCTTTTTTTTAAAAGGTCTTTCCTGAGCCTAAAAGGGCCCATAGGACTCCAAAATGTAGCAAAAAAATGCCCCCCATGTCCCAAGAGGGCATGGGGAGGACTGGAAAAAATTACCTCTGGGGGCCACACTTTGCTAACCCTTGCTTTAGTGATTGTGTTGCATGACGAGCGACCATGTAATATGCATGAGAAGTTCCATGGGGATGGAAAAGTTTAGTTTCCTCTGGAAGAGAGCTACTGGGAGTCTTCTAGCATTTCTGTAATATTCCTGTTGGTTTCCTGCTAGTATTGGCAGAGTACAGGTTAGGGCACAACTTCACAATGCAATCGACAGCCATATCCACTCTTCCCACTTTAGATCTCCAGGAAGAGGTGGCAGCAGCAGGCAGCATCCCAAAAAGCTCTTAATTTACAGAGCCGAAGGCTGCTCTCTGCATCTCAGCTCCAGGATATTTGAAGAACTGTAATCTCCCATAGGAACCTGTGCATATTTTTTAAGGATCTTCTGGGGTGACTCATTGGAGAGCTGGGCCAAGGCTAACAAAATGAAATTCAACAGAGAGAAGTGTAAGGTCCTACACGTAGGTAGAAAAAATGGAATACAGAAATATAGGATGGGGGACACGTGGCTGGATAGCAGTACGTGTGAAAGGGATCTAGGAGTCTTAATAGACCACAAGCTGAACATGAGTCAGCAGTGTGATGCGGCAGCCAAGAAAGCCAATGCAATTCTCGGCTGCATCAACAGGAGTATGGTGTCTAGATCGAGGGAGGTACTGGTACCACTCTATTCTGCTTTGGTTAGACCTCATGTTGAATATTGTGTCCAGTTCTGGGCACCCCAATTCAAGAAGGACATGGTCAAACTGGAGCAGGTCCAGAGGAGGGCGACCAAAATGGTGAAGGGTCTGGAATCCATGCCCTATGAGGACAGACTTAGAGAGCTGGGTATGTTTAGTCTGCAGAAGAGAAGGTTAAGAGGGGACATGATAGCTATGTTTAAATATTTGAAGGGATGCCATGTAGAGGAGGGAGAGGGCTTGTTTTCTGCTGCTCCAGAGACCAGGACAAGGAGCAATGGATTCAAGCTGCAGGGAAGGAGATTCCACCTGAACCTCAGGAAGAACTTCCTGACAGCCAGGGCTGTCCGGCAGTGGAATATGCTGCCTCGGAGTGTGGTGGAGTCTCCTTCCTTGGAGGTTTTTAAGCAGATTCTGGATGGCCATCTGTCGGGAGTGCTTTGAGGGTATTCCTGCATGGTAGGGGGTTGGACTGGATGGCCCCTGTGGTCTCTTCCAACTCTACATTACTATGATTCTATGATTGCTCAGGTGCCTCCACTCTCACAGGCATACCCTCCAACATTTCACAGATGAAAAGCAGGACATGTATGGCCAAGCCATATTACAGGATGGTTATGAAGGCAAAAGTTATTAATGAGGAAAAATTCCCAAGCCAGGTGAGGCTGCAGCAGTTCAGTTTTGGCTGAGCCTCCTGGGAAGGGCAAGATTCTTCCCCCTCCTCTCCTCTCCCCCTTGCTAATTAAGTGTAAATGATTTTTGCACTTTGAACTAGGGCCTTTTCCACACAAGGGCAATATATTGCACTGGCATCGTATTCTTGCTGTTATGCCCGCACATTAAATTGGTTAGTATCAATGCTTCCTCTGCGGATTCGCACAGCTTGAGCTCTTAACGCGATTACTATCGATGTAAAACCAAGGTATTGTAAAACCGGAAAAACTCCGATGTAAAGCGCAAAAACCAGTTTGGCTGCGTTTACGACAACATGCGGAAAGTGTACACACAGAGGTGGTTCTCTGTGGGCATTCCCACCTTTCCCCGGCGTCATTTCTGTCCGCTCCTGTCTTCGCCCCTCAAACACAGGGCAGGTGCTGGAATACAATGAAATACATTGGGATACTCAGGATAGTTGCTTTTCAATTTTTGGCTATCTAGACCAGAGCTTTCCAAACTTTTCATGTTGGTCCCACACTTTTTAGACATGCATCATTTCGCTACGCAGTAATTTTACTAGCAAACCAAAGGTGGGGGCTTGTCTTCTGTAAGAACGAACTAAAATACCTCCACTGATATGTAGCAATGGGGTTTTTTGTAAAAAAAAAATTGACCAATCAGAGGCGGCGGTATGGAGCAAGGGAGGGAGTGGGAGGAGGATGAGAGTTTCACGAGAATTGACGGAGCGGAAGCAGCAAACGATTTTCACTGCATTAATTCGACAGAAACCAGAGGGCGTGCAGATAACAATCCGGTAAAATTGGATTAAGCCAGGTTAAAAAAATCTGCTCATAACACATGGCGAAATGCTCCTCCGCTCTGGTGCGGAAATGGCCTCTGCTTGAAGCAACTGAAGCAAACTGTGGACAAAGAGGAAGAGGAGGAGAGAGAAACTGAGACAATTTAAAAGTGGCTGAAAAGAGGGAGGACAGAGGATTAACTGGGACTGTCCCTCCAAATCAGGACAGTTGGAGAAGTATGCTAACTATATGACTTACGCCAGTATTCCATTTATTTATTATATTTGTATGCCGCCTTTCTTCTGAAATGGGACCCAAGTCAGCTTCCAACAAAAAATTAAAATATTAAAACAGTTTAAAACAATTAAAAATATTAAAAACATATAAAATCAGAAAAACTTAAAACAATATTAAGTTAAAGCAAGTTAATAAATAAAGCTCCCCAGCTTACATAAATGCCTGTTTAAAAAGAAAAAATTTCACCTGACGGCAAAAGGAGAGCAGGGAGGGGGCCAGCCTAGCCTCCTGTGGAAGAGCATTCCACAGGGTGGGAGCAGCCACCGAGAAGGCTGTCTCTTGCCTCCCCACCAAGCAAGACTGGGATGATGGTGGGACCCAGAGAAAGTCTTCCCCAGCAGATCATACGGCTCTAGCTGGTTTGTACAAGGAGATATGGTCTTTCAGATAGCCTGGACCTACGCCATATAGAGCTTTGTACGTCATAACCTGCACTTTGAATTGTACCTGGAAATGAACAGGTTGCCAGTGGAGCTGTTTTAACAAGAGAGTTATGTGCTCTCTGTAACTGGCCCTAATCAGCATTCTGGTTGCCGAGTTTTGTACCACTGAAGTTTCTGAACAGTTTCCAAAGGCAGCTCCATGTAGAATGCGTTACAGTAATCCAACCAAGATGTAATCAAGGCTCGTGCCATGGAAGCCACAGCTGACATCTCAAGGAACAGGCGCAGCTGGCTCACAAGTTTTAACTGTGCAAATGCACTCCCGGACACTGCTGAGACCTGGGCATCCAGGCTCAGAGTTGAATCCAGGAGAACACCAAGACTGCAAGACTGCGATTTCAGGGGTAGCGTAACCCCACCCAGCACAGGTAAAGTCCCTATTCCCTGATCTACCTTTCGACTGACCAGGAGCACCTCTGTCTTGTCTGGCTTAAGCTTCAATTTGTTTTCCCTCATCCAGTCCATTTTATATTGAACCTAGGAAGCCATTTCAGCTACTGCATGGCATAGAACTATTCCAAATATATAAATATGCCTGCAGTGACAATGGATGGGATTCAATCACTTCCAACCATACAGTTCTACGGTCGGGGACAGCAGAGGCCAAGAATGCCTTTTTCAATTCAAAAGCACCAGACAGTTCTGCAGCCCAGCTTTCCATGGGTGTGTGCTGACACAGTTATATTCAGCTGTCTCCCATTTGCCTTTAGGGCAAGCCCATTTCTACACATTGCTGTTGATTCCATAAAACATTTCACTACCTGGGTGGCATCATTTATATCTTAGATCAGCGTTTCCCAAACCCTTTCAGAATGCTGCTCCCAAGCCACATGCCTAGCACCTTCTCCACTGCCCTGCACACATGTGAACGCAACTTCTTTCTTGGTGTTAGGTCTACTGCAAATTCAGGACAACTAATCGAACACTCTAAACAAACATATGCATTTCTCAAATAAAACTTAACCTAGTAAACCAATTTATTTAGCTGTTTTAGCAATATGAAAGGGTAAATTAACACCTCACCTGTAACAACATTGGCCATTTCCCCACGGGGCGAGGGAATCGCCCCTTGCCGCTACTTACCGGACTTCTTGGCTCTCCAGTCCGGTCCGCGCTGCTCGTCCCTCCGCACTGCTCCAGGGACGAAAATGGCAGCTTCCAGTTGGTCGAGGGTCTCGACCAACCACTGAAGCTCGCCAGCCTAAAGCCTGCCCCTGTCAGATTGCAGGCTGGCACTGGTGCGATCCTGCAAATCTGCACCAGAGAGCAGGCACGGAATGGCACGCTTCGTGCTTTTGAAAGACCTGTTTTAAGCGGTCTTTCAAAAGTACGCTTGATGACCACTTGGGGTCGTTCCAGAGCGGGCTGAGGTGCGGATCTACGTTAAGTAGGTCCAACCCGGTCCACTCCCAGGAGCAGACATCCTCCCTGGAGGACGCTCTGCACCGTTTCTATTAGCCTGTGCAGAAATGGCCATTGTCTTCACAGTTTTAATGGGATGGATGTGCTTGGGGCAGGGATATCTTCTCAACATCAGGTTGGAAGGCACTAAGAGGAAGTCTTAGATCCCCTCACTCAGTAATTTTCAGTCTGTTTCTTTGCTTGGAAAGAAACTGGGTGCCTGCCCTGAAGCCCTGCTCCACTGAATATGATGTTGGGAAGGCAATAAAGTACATCTTGACTTTGTTCCACAGTGCAGTGTATCAGTCAGAAATATCATGATATCATTTTTTTTTAACGTTGGCCTCAGCTCAATGTCATTTTGGAGTGAAATTGAGGACATCAGGTTGCTTACAAAACCTTTGCCTTTGTCAGCTAAGGGCACCCTGCTGCTCTGTAGCTAATAATGAGGAGACAAAGAAACTGCGGTCCTCCCTCCACATTTGTGGGTTTGATCTTTGCAAATCTGATTATCCGAGAGGCGCACACGTGCTTTCCCCCCATTCTCCTCCTCCCATTCCTTTCTGTTTTGACCAGCATGGAGAAGGAAGGCAAGAGCCTGGACAAAAGTCAAGGATATGTGGGGGAGGAGGCATACGTGTTCCTTCCTTTTTCCCTCTGGAGACCATCCCCTTTCCCTTGCCTCTGGCCCCGGTGTGCAAAAGGCAGGGGAATGAGAGGGCAGAAGGCCCCAGAAAGGAATGGAAGGAGGAAGGCAGGAGGGGAGTTATTCACATTTTTCCCACTTTCGCAAGGGTTCTGTGCCCCGAACCCTAGCGAAGGGACCACTGTACTTATGGTGGGAAGACAGAAAAAGAAAGAAAACTCCCTGGCCAACCTAGAAGCAACAAGAACTTTTTAGCCAGAGCTGGATGACCCTTGACAGCCAGCAATGAGTGCGCTTGTTCCAAGTAAACTCACAGCATCTCCCCTCCGTGCCTAAGCTGACGGACCACCAACTTTTGATATTTTGTGGAGACTGGCAGACAGAACATCCCTCTCTCTGAAATCAGTCAAGCCATAAGCAGAATGGCAAAACCAGTCGCTCTCTTAAGAGTGTTGCCCTCCCCGCAACTTTTCCCAACACAACCAATGAAGCTGCAAGGAATTGAGAAGAAGAGCACAATGGCTTCCTTCCATGAGCAAGAAAAAGCTGACCCAGAGTTGGCCACTGAATGATGCCAGGCTAGCTACGGAAGCCCTTCTATTGGGAATGCTTTGATGGATGTTCCTGCATAGCAGAGAGTTGGACTCGATGGTCCCTGGGGTCTCTTCCAACTCTATGATTCTCTTCTCACCCTGGAGGGGAAACAGGAGGGACCCCTGGCGGCAGGAGCAACAGGAATACAAAGATCTACTAGGTATCAGGGGAGGCAAGGAGGAAGGAAAAACAAGAAGTCCAGCATCAGAAAGCGAGGGAGAGAGGGGGTGGTAGTATTTGGCAGCCAGGCCAGCTTCCACTGGGTGGTTGGATGGGTTGGTTGGTTGGTGGCGACTGCAGTTACATGGTAGCTCTTCAGGGGGAGTTGTATGGATTAGTTGGGGGGCTCATGGCTGCTGCTGACACCATGTGCTGCTCTCACAAAGCCACGGTGTAGGGGGATCTAGGCTGCTGCTGCTCCTGCTGTAACTTGCTTTAGCTCCTACCATCTGAGGAGGGAAGGAAGGAAGGAACAAAGGAAGGAAGGGAAAAGAGAGAGAGAGCAGGAGGGGAGAATGAAAGGGAGCGGAAAGGAGTCGGGGGGAGGAGAGAGGCACAGTGTGCAGGAAGCCAACTACTTTGCCATCATGGAACATACAGTACTTGTCCTGGGGAATCGATGGTGCTTATGCCACCTGCCAATCACTTTTGCCTTGTTTGGGTGGCAAGCAGGCAGTGGCTTCTGGCCCTCCTGTCCCCACACCCACCTGGAAAAGGGAGGGAGAGGGGGTGGGCTAGCTGGGCCAGCACCTCCAAAACAGCCCTTACTGCTTTCTTCGGGCCTTCTCCCAGGAGGCAAGCAAATCACGATTGCATCTGGATAATTGTCTCTTTGATTGGGGCTTTCCATATGATGCAGTCTCTCTTCAGTTGTTGCCCCATGGGAGACTATTTTAAAAGCAATTCTTCTTACAAAGACACATACACACACAAATCCACTATATAACTTCCTCTCCCACTTCTGTCATGCTATGATTTCCTGTGCAAAAGTCGAATAGTGCTGTTATTTAGATTTTGGGTGGTCAGGGGTCAGTCAGTAGGCATGTGCTTTGGGTGGAAGATCCAGCCTCTTTCCAGAGTCTCTGTTGCTACTGGACAATGCCATGAAATCTCTCTCTCACACACACAATATGCCGATGCTGCTGTAAGATTGTGGTGCATAGGGGAAAAGCAGGGTATAAATGAATGCAAGGAGGAAGAAATAGTAGTGGTCAAAGTAATAGTAAAGGCAAAGAAGTACTGTCAACGATGCCAGACAGTACCTCAGAAAGCGAAAACTACTGTTCCGCTTCAGTCAAATGTAGATCTTGTTCCATTGAAGTTAATTATCTTTGTGAGGTTACTGCTCTGCATACGAGTTGCAGCAAAACCTTCTGCTCCCACCTTAATGGTATCCATCTTAGTTTGCATTCGATTATATTGGGATGCATCTAACAAAAATGTTCAGCTACCACTGCTGCAATTAATGATAATGCTGAAGATTTTGGTTTGATTTTGAATTGTAATTGTATTTTCATGTACTTCACGTGTTTCAGAGTCTCCTGAGCGAGTAGCCCTCAGCCTTTTGTCTTCCAGATGTTCTAAACGTCAACTCCCAGAAACCTCAGGTAATATGGTCAATGCTTAGGAGTGCTGGGAGCTGAAGCCCCCAAAAATCTGGAGGACCAAAGGCTGAGAATCATTGTTCTAAGTCATATTCTAAGTGTGAGGATAGCATACTTGAAACATTGGCCCTTTCTACACCACACTGTTGTAGCGCTATTATTTCACTTTCCACATCCTATGGAATCCTGGGGTTTGCAATTTTGGGAGGGGCCTTTAGAATTCTCAGCCGGAGAGCTCTTGGGCCTCAGTAACTCCAAACCCCAGAATCCCACAGGATGTTGGAAGTGGAATAATAGCACTATAACAGCGGGCAGAAAGGCCTCTCCATTAAAAATCTCTTGGATGAACAGGTGGATAAAAGAAATCTGAATTGGAAAGGAAAACTGAGGGGCACTATGAGCGGAAATAAGTTGCAAAGCTGAGGAAGGTTGATGTTTATGCATTAATTTGAAATAATCCACTCGATATCAATGTGATTTTTTCCCCCTCTGTTTTGTTTCACATTGGCAGTTGGCTAAGGAATACGGAAATATTTACACCGTCTGGGTAGCCTCTTACCCTATAGTGGTCCTGTCTGGATTCCAAACAGTGAAAGACGGCCTGATCAACCATTCGGAAGGTTTGTCTGGCCGACCAGTGACCCCTCTACTTAAAGAAGCATTTAAAAAAAAGGGTGAGTAGTTATGAAGAGCGAGGGATTTTAGTGGACTTCCTCCAGTGAAATGACAGACAAATTTGAAGCAAAATCAAAAGGACTGGGGGTCTGGAATGTGTTAGCTGGTCTTTTGCCCCTGCATTGCGCTTGCTAACTGTGGCCAAGCTTCTGCATCAGGGTTGTGTAGTATAAATCTCCTCAAGTGGAGATTAATTGTGCTGTACAACCCTTGTGCTGAATGGTAACGTTGCAACTGAACCAAGATACCACATGTGAAACCAAATGCATCATCAAATGCTCATGTATTAATGTGTAGTGCACCTCACTGTACAATGCACATGTGCTTCCACCAGCAATGTGCACCTGCATGCACAGACAGGCACTGCATGCACAACTCCCCTTCCACAACCCTGAGCTTCATGTGGACATTTTGCATTAGGCAAAAATATCTAACTACAGGTTGAGCTTCCCTTATCCAAAATGCTTGGGATCAGAAGTGTTCCATATTTTGAGTTGTTCTGGATTTTAGAATACAGTACCTTTTTGGAATAATTTTGTGTCTCATTCATTCACTACTTGTGTTGCATGCAAGAAGCGAAGCTGGAGAGAGAGGAAGGATCTGTGAAATGGCAGGAATTCAGGCATAGTGCTTGGTGTGAATACATGCCTCCTGCCATATCGCAGGTCCGCAGTCTCCTTTTTTTGCCACCGGTGTTGAATGTAGCATAGGAAGACTCTCTTGAGCATGGCCAGAGTGTCAATCTACACTGTTGTGCTAAGCTCATGCTGATTGTTCCAGGCAGGGAAAACCCATGCGCAGACACATTGTGTCTACACTAATCAGCTATTTTACTTGAGCAAAGCAGAGTACATGGTACAGACAAGCAGGCAAGTATGCGTATGTACAGTGGATCACAACCAACAGCATATCGTCTCTCCAAGAACATACAGAGATCAGGGAAAAATACAGCCTTAAACCACTCCCACGTACATGTAACATGATGTAACATAAACATTTCAGTTCCCAGGGACCAGAGCTCCAGCTCTCCTTCTCATGAAGATAACACTCACAGTTGTGCTGTAAGGGCAGTGTGACCTTTTACTACTCACAGCTTACTTCACAGGAAAAAAACTTGCTACAGTTTAACCCCTGCATCACTTTAAATCACCCAACAGCCAGCCACCCACTTCCACCTTCAAAGCAGCGGCTCCAGCGCTTCTCCGATCCAAAAGATGAACAAGCAGGAGCACTGCAGCCACTGCCTCGAGGGCAAAAGCAGACAACTGGAGGTAAAAAGTGTCAGGTTTCGAAGGCTTTTGGATTTCCAGATAAAGGAGACTCAACCTGTACTTCCATAATTCACACACGCATAAGACCCTGGTGGCGCAGCGGTTAAATGCCGGTACTGCAGCCACAACACTGTGAGTTTGATCCTGCCGGGCTCCAGGTTGAGTCAGCCTTCCATCCTTCCGTAGGTCGGTAAAATGAGTACTCAGCTTGTTAGGGGCAATTAGCTAAAAAACACATTGTAAACTGCTTAGGGAGCGCTTTGCACTGATAAGTGGTATAGAAATGTAACTGCTATTGCTATTGCTATAAGACACCAACAGGATTTTTACTTATGTCCTTAGGCACTAAGAACATAGGAACAGCTATGCTAGATTGGGCCACTGGCATATTGTCATATATGCCACAGATGCTGGGTATATTGAATTGGCAACATAGTTAGGAAATCTAATTATAAGATGCCTCTGAGAAAATTCTGGATCAAATGATATGCACTCATGATGCACTCAGCAAGAATTATCATGCAGAAAATTGGTGCTTTGTCTAACAAACTCTGTAACACGGCTATGGAGAGCCAGTGTGGGTGTAGTGGTTTGAGCATTAGACTATGACCCTAGAGACCAGGGTTTGATTCCCCACTCAGCCATGGAAATCCACTGGGTGACCTTGGGTGCATCACACACTCTCAGCCCCAGAAAGCCCCATAATAGGTTGCCGTAGGGTCCATGTCAGAAACGACTTGAAGGCGCACGACAACAAAATGGCTGTAGTAATTCAAGAAGGATGGCTGTCATAAGTTAACCCGAGAAGTAACAAACATCAGTAAGCTATCTCAATTCAATGAGGAGTTACTATAAAGCAGTGTAGATTGGTACACTTCTATAAACCAGTATACTTCTATAAACCAGTACACTTGAAGTGGTGGTAAAGTTGTAAAACAAAAAACCATGAACCTGGGAATAGGCTGTGATCCCTGAAATATGATTAGGCAGAAATTTTATGGAAGGATCATCAGCTAACTTTTAAAATAATTCTCTGGCCATTATTAGATATACATTGTCAAAAAACATATGATTAACTATGATTTATGTATGTTGTGTGATGAAAGACTGGCCTTTGATATCACCATCCAGTCTTCCTAAAATCTGTCTGAAAGCAAAGGACAACCCAGTGCTTGAACTTAATTTTTTAAAATGTTTAGATAATCAAAATCATATTAAAAGGAATATATTTTTTTTAAAAAAAACTTGGCATATTTTCCATCAGACAACAGAAAGTACAACCTGGTGGAAGAAGATAGGCAATCTAAGAAATAAAGATGTGTTCAAAGTTGCCCACCAACTGAAAAATCTAGCCCAAGAAAAAAGCTAATATTGTGTTAAAATCTTAAGGAACAGCTCTGATAAGAGGGGAATAAAATCTCCAGAAATAAGTAAGAAAGAGGATAAGAAAGAATTTGTGGAAAAGTCACCACACAAAATCTACTTTACTGCACAAGTATGGCAAGTTGTTGTTGTTGCTGCTGTGTGCCTTCAAAGCACAAGAGAACTTAGTAAAAGCTAAGCGCTTTTCTTTCTCTGTTCCAGAGAAAAGAGTTATGTTTCCAACTAAGGCCATTTCCGCACTAGACTGTTATAGTGCTATTATTCCACTTTCAACATCCTATGGAATCCTGGGGTTTGCAGTTTAGGGAGGGGCAGTTTAGGCCCAGGATTCCATAGGAGGTTGAAAGTGGAATCATAGCAGAAAAGGCAGAAACAAAGTCCAATTAAAAAAGAAAAAGAAGCAGCAAGTCTTCTCTCAGCTGCTCAGTAGCCCAAAAATGTTTCCTGCCATCCCTCTTTTTCTTTTTCCCCTCTACCTCCATCTCTACTTTTGTAAGTAAAAATTGGTTCTGTTTAAGTATTTGGTAGGGCAGGGCGAAAAAAGTCAACTAAGGGCTCGTACAGAAAGGAAATCATGGTTTCTGGATGTATCGAGGATTTCCAGTTCTTTTGGTTTCAATTTTACTTGTGTATTCCCAGGTTAAAGGCACCAGAACCCATCTGAGCTAAGCAGGGTGACCCCTGGTTAGTACTGGGATATGAGACTGCCAACAAATACCCGGTGCTGTAGGCTATATTTCAGATAACAGAACTGGCCAAAGCACCTCTGAATATTACTTGCCTGAGAAATCCCTATGAAATTGGGGTCATCATAAGTGACTTGAAAGCACGTACGTACATACATACACACACATCAGTCTGCATCCAAACTCTTTCTTGAAATATCCCAGGTTTCCCTATGTATAGTCCTATCTCCACAAAGATTCAGTACCTTGAAAATTAAACCCAGAGTGGATTCACCATCGCGTGGCCATAAAAGCCGCCAGCTGCTGCTCGTCCCATGAAGCTAGTGTACCAAGAAACTAGTTTTCTCTGTAACAGTCATAAGCTGTAGATCTTCCCAGAACGGTATTTATAAACTGTGGCAGGAACTTCTGAGATCATCTGAAGCACGTCTTCTATTAGCACACGAATGCAGACAGTAAACAGGGTACAGTGAAGGGAAAATATACGGCATGAATACTTCAGTGCTAACAGGTTGGACAGATGCACAGCTTCTTAGGCAATCTCTTTTTTACAGAACAGAATGCAGTCCGATATCAAAAACATAACATAGATCTGGAAAAACTGGGCTGCTCTTAGTGGCAACGGTTGCAAAAACTATATTCTGTGTGCGTACACTCATTTCTCATTGATTCTTGATGCCCGCAGGAATTGTACTTTCCAACGGACACACCTGGAAGCAGCAGAGAAAGTTTGGTGCTCTTACTATGAGGAATCTGGGACTGGGAAAGAAAGGGATGGAACACCAAATAGAAGAGGAAGCCCAGCTGCTTGTGGAGATTTTTGAATCTGCAAAAGGTCTGTGATGTAATAATGTACTGTGGCTAGTTCCGTACCAGACGGTTATAGCGCGATGATTCCACTTTCAATGTCCTATGGAATCCTGGGGTTTGCCGTTTCAGGAGGGGCCGCCTGGCCCCTCCCGAAATGGCAAACCCCAGGATTCCATAGGACGTTGAAAATGGCATCATAGCGCTGTAACCATCTCATGCGGAAATGGCCTGTGCCTGGTGCTTATCACACTAGTCAGTTAACTGTTTCAGGTCATTCCTCTGGAAATCTACTTCACCTGTACAGTCATCCCTCCACGTTCACTAGGGTTAGGGGCACAGGACCCTGTGAAAGTGAAAAAAACATGAATAAATCTAGTTCCTCCCAAACCATATTTAACACACACAAAAAAGTTATTGCACTACTCCCCTTATTTAAAAAAAAATGTTTAAAACTGTTTTTAAAAAACATGCTAGAGATCGCAGACCAAATATACAACAGTTCTCTTGGGAATCCCAGGCAATTTCTGCACTAGACTGTTATAGTGCTATTATTCCACTTTCAACATCCTATGGAATCCTGGGGTTTGCAGTTTAGAGAGGGGCCTTTAAGGATTCCATTAGGATGCTGAAAGTGGAATAATAGCACTATAACAGTCTTGTGCAGAAACAGCCCCAGTGTCCTTCCAGCTCAACCACTGGAAAGAGCCTGGGCTTTCTCTGCTGGAGATCCCCAGGGAATCCGCACATGGAGGAGCAGTGAAACCATGCCCATACCATGCCCACTATGCTCCCAATATTGCAGTGAATCAGAATGTGCAATTTGCACCCAAAATGGCTACCAAACTATAGTGAGATACAGGATTCTTAAGGGATATAGATAGATAGATAGATAGATAGATAGATAGATAGATAGATAGATCGATAGATAAATAGATAGATAGATATAGATAGATATATACATAAAAATTCAGTTGAAATATTTGTATATTATATAAACCTGAAGTACTTATATAGTAAGTGGAGTAGATACTGACCACCACTAGTTTAAAGTCCAATGTGTGAACTTCTACTCCAGTATCTTGATCATCACGGAAAACTTCTTCAGAGGACAATTTGGAATTTACATATATGACCACCCCTCTTTTTTTTCTTCTGGTACGCTTAGATGAAACTTTTTCCAAATTTAGGATTTTTTAAATATTTTGTGTCAGATTCACGAATTCTCGTTTCTTGCAGACAAATCAGGTCTAATTTGTTTTTCTCCAAGTAATGAAATACTTGGATTTATTTTTTTTTTAACTTGGAAAAGAATCAATCTCCAAATGACTCACCAGTGATACAATACTGGGAGACCCATGACATTGTACAATATGGCAAGGACAGGACTAACGCAGTGCCATTGTGATATAATAGTGCCATGTGATAAGCATTTGCCTCAGGTATGTAAACTGATATGTCCGCACTTCTGCCCCTGGTGAAGTGTAAGGTCCTGCACATAGGCAGAAAAAATGGAATGCACAAATATAGGATGGGGAGCATGTGGCTGGATAACAGTATATGTGAAAGGGATCTAGGAGTCTTGGTGGACCAGAAGCTGAACATGGTGCGACAGCTAAGAAAGCCAACGCGATTCTTGGTTACATCAATAGGAGTATGTTGTCTAGATCAAGGGAGGTAATGGTACCATTCTATTCTGTTTTGGTTAGACCTCATTTGGAATACGGCATCCAGTTCTGGGCATCTCAACTTAACAACGATATCAACAAGCTGGAACGTATCTAGAGGAGGGTGACCAAAATGGTGAAGGGTCTGGACACCATGCCCTATGAGGAACGACTCAGGGAGCTGGCTTTGTTTAGTCTGCAGAAGAGAAGGCTAAGAGGGGACATGATAGCCATGTTTAAATATTTGAAGGGATGTCATGTTGAGGAGGGAGTGAGCTTGTTTTCTGCTGCTCCAGAGACTAGGACAAGGAGCAATGGATTCAAGCTGCAGGAAAGGAGATTCCACCTGAACCTCAGGAAGAACTTCCTGATGGTCAGGGCTGTCCAGCAGTGGAATGTACTGCCTCAGAGTGTAGTGGAGTCTCCTTCTTTGGAGGTTTTTAAGCAGAGGCTGGATGGCCGTCTGTTGGGAGCGCTTTGGTGTGGGTTCCTGCATAACAGGGGGTTGGACTGGATGGCCCAGTGGTCTCTTCCAACTCTATGATTCTATGAATTAGGGCAAGTTGTAAAGCACTTTTTGTCTATATTCTTTCAAGGTAGCACCACTACCACTTATACGTTCAATATCTTTTCGTGTCCTAGACATGTAATAAACTAAGGCCCTTTCCACACGACAGGGCACAGCAATGTCCTTTCACTGCAGCCCCAGCGGGAGGGAAAGTGCACCAGGAACACTCCCCTCTGCACCTCGCCTGGTTGCTGTGGAGGAGAGCACCCTGGCCCCGCCTGTTCCCTTCCGCAGCACAGCTGGGCAACTGCCATTGTTGCGCTGGGGAGGATGGCGTTGCCAGCATGCTTACGCCCTCCCGCATGGCCTGAAAAGGCGGCAGCATGACAGAACAGTAAGTGCAAAACGGATTTCTTCCATTTTACAAATACCATGCTCACATGACGTGCAGGGACAGGAAGGTGGCGGGACCATGATGACATCATGCAGGACCATGATGACATCATGCAGAAGCATGACCCACAGAGTGCTGTGATCATGTCCCCATGGTGGGGCAGCCACGCGGTGCAGAAAGGGCCAATGATGATTCACTTATAAAGAAGAATACACTCATTTTCAGAGCTTCTTTTTGTTATTACTGTTTGCTTGCTTGCTTATTTATTTATTTATTTATTTATTTATTTATTCCTTGCCTCTTCCCCAGTTCTGAAATCAAGACTATTTACACGAATGAAATGCCTTTAAACTCTTTAACAACCTGGTATGTGTATTTCTACTAAGTGGTCCAGTGTCTGGATACAGAGAAATTCCAGGCTAAGCACAGACAATCAGCTCCAATTCCCAGTTTAGCACAGTTGCTGAAGAACTAAAGTAGAAAGAAATTCAGAAAGCGACTTGCTTTAGAATAAGGTGAATATAAATATTTGCTTAACAAAATATTCCCGGAGTAACTCACCAAAGCAGCTAACAGGTTGGGGGAAAGGATATCTACTTAGGCAGTGCTTAAGTATCTTAGGACAGTGGTTTTCAAGGTCTGGTGCTCCAGGTATTTTGGATCTCAGCTCTCAGATTTCCTGGCCATTGGCCAAAATGACTGGGGCTTCTGGAAGCTGAAGTCCAAAACACCTGGAAGACCAAAGTTTAAGAACTACCATCTTAGATATCTACGTTCCTTCACATTTTGTCAGCCTACTGGAAATCCACACTTGACCAAGCAATAGCCTTGGAGGATCCTCGTGAAATCTTGCTCTCAGTATTGTAACACAAAGAGCAGAATAGTATTAATACGTAACTTTTACATTGCTTCATTTGCAGGGCAACCACTTGATCCTTTACTACCCATCACTAACGCAGTTTCCAGTTTGATATGTGTTTTGGCTTTTGGATATCGATTTTCTTTTGACGATGAAGAGTTCCAGAAGTTGGTGGGAGCCATTGATTATATCATAAAATTTGGAGGCACCTTTATGCATGGTGTGAGTTCTTTCTTTCTTTCCTGCTGGGTAATCAGCATTCCCAGAATCATAATAGTGGAGAAGAATTAGTCAATGAAAGCCCAATTTCATTTGCTCCATTTCTTGATAAAAGGATTCTAAAATGTGTAGCTATCTTGATCAATTTATTGGAAAGAACATGAGATCATATAAATTCAGAAAGAGAAACTAACTGATCAAATTCATATGAGCAAAGAGCTTTAAGTCCTTAAAAAGTCTGGATTTGAATCCCTGAGCATTCAAACATGTTTTTGATGTTGGATTAGGGTTGCTAACTTGCTTTTCTGACGGTCTCGTCACTTTAACAGGTATTTGGCAAGCAGTTAGAACAAGAGCTCTTCCAGATGAGTCTAAAGTGTGTAGTTCTTCCAATGTAACTCTTTGGGTTTTGCTGGTTGTTGTCACCTCCACATCCATTTGCTCCAATCTTTTTAGGGAGTATTTCAAATGATTTCTTGGATCCAAAAGGCTTTTAAAAGAAACCTGGGATGTAACTTGCTGAGGCGGTTCTAGTTTTAAAAAAAAAAAAAATCAAAGGCAATTTTTCTCCTGTCTATATTTTTTAAATTTAGAGTTATAGTGCAATGGTGACAAAGTGTTATTTCATTGATCTACTGATCCATTATAACTCTAAAAGATTTTTTTTCAAAAAAGAGGGGAATAAAATATACTTTTTTTGTTAACAACACATTTCTGAATGAAAAAGAAACTCAGTCAAAGATCGGCATAAAATATTGCAGCTGGTACTAGAAGCTGCCAAAAAAAAAAAAAAAGTCTGGGATGACAGGACTGTTGTTTGGATATATTAAAAAAGAAATCCTGAAAGCTTACAGCAACAAATACTGCAACCTCCCGATACGACTGTTCTACCTGTAGGAGCTGGGAACAGTGATTCCAAACTGGATATCCACACTGAACAGTTATAATAGTCAAATCTCACTTTAACTACCATGGTTCCACAATACA
The DNA here is from genome assembly GCA_030412105.1 of Cyclura pinguis. NCBI lineage: Eukaryota > Metazoa > Chordata > Lepidosauria > Squamata > Iguanidae > Cyclura > Cyclura pinguis. The sequence goes on from CM059601.1 coordinate 9,076,961, forward strand.
GAATCCTCAGACTGTAAGTTTCATGCTATAGCACTTTCGGCCAGCACGCTTTTGGGCTGCAGCGCTAGGCAATTCTAACTTTTTTTTAAAAAATCATTTTATTGAAAAATTCTCATTATAAAACATACATATTTGATTGTCAGCTTCATTGAAATATATCTGATCTTCCACATTGATCTAGATTTCATTTTCCAGATTTCTACAAGCTTCAGGTACTGTACAACATTATACTGTTAGTTTATCTGATAGTTCTTACATTTCATTCTTCATATTTCCGCTTCATGATATATATCCTGTGCAATTCTAACTTTTTCACTAAACCACAAATCCCAGGATTCCAACAAGAAGGAATCATGACAACTGAAGTGGATTCATGACAACTGAAGTGGAACTGAACTGTTTCCTTAACAGTTAATTGATTGACTGTTAATTGTTGTGTGTTTTAAGGGGTTGTTTTAGGTGGGTTGGTGCGTGGGGAGGATTGGGTATGTTTTAATGTTTTTAATGTATTCATGTTGTTCGCCGCCTCGATCCACGTGGAGAGGCGGGATAGAAATAAATTTTATTATTATTTTATTATTATTATTATGATCATAGTGGTGTAACTGTGCAGTGTGGATACACTTCTGGCCCAGCACGGATGGTTTAGAATTTTGTCCAATCCATTTTTGACAAGAACTACCAAAATCTGTCAATGTCTTCATAAGGAGGATGGGAAGTTTTTGAATGTTTTATGTATGGGAGATCCAGTGATGTATAGACTCGAGCCGATAAACTCGGACTCAAGTCAGACCTAAGTCACTTCAGTGACTCAACTGAGACTTGACTCAGCAAAAATTACACACTGACTCGAGACTCGCATATTTTTAGTGACTGACTTCATGCCCTTGGTTCAGTAACACAACACATTCATCCAGAAACCTTACAACTTACTGGTTACAAGACCATCTGTCTCAAGCCCAAAATGTGGACATATTTCTCAGAGAGAACAGCAAATGGGCTTGAGGTGGGTTGAGGTCTGCTCAGCAGCCTGTCCCTGCTACATATAGGAGGAGCTTTCTAAAACTTTTCCTAAAAGCAGAAGGCAAGACTCATCCCACAGGGCAGGGTGCGTATCTCAGAGGGGAACAGAAAATGTGTTAGGCAGTGGTCTTGAGGAGGAAGGATCCTTCTTTCTAAAGCTTCTGAAATTTCAGTAATGAGGAATAAGAAGGATCCTATTCGCCATTTCTGAAAAAGACTCCAGCTTTGCAAATGGGAAGTAAGAAGGATCCTATCCCCACTTCTGAAGCTGCAGATGACAAAATCACAAAGTAGAGGACCAACTCTACTCAAATTGTTAAAACTGACTTTATTCAGCTCTGTCCAGAAATTCTGGAACACAGGTTGGGGTGTAAAGTTGTCTGCCAGACTTGAGACTTGACTTGAGACTTGACTTGAAAGTATCTTGCAAGGATTTGAGACTCAACTTGAGACTTGAAGGTAGAGACTTGAGACTTGACTTGAGACTTGAATAAAAGACATAAATGCATCACTGGAGAGAACTCAAAATTTATTGACATTCATCCCTAAATTTTATCTGATAGAGCTGTGGCTGATGGACTATGCTGCCAAGCTGTTTGGCAGAAAAGTGGGTATAAATCAACTGAATAAATACATGACAGGTTTTCTTCTTTTCTCCTCCCTGTAGCTCACTGAAATATTCCCATGGTTGTTTAAAAAAATCCCAGGGCCTCCACGGAAGGCACTGGCCTCTGCAGAGCTGGTCCATACATTTGCAAAGAAAGAGATCAAGAAGCATAGAGAGCAGCAGTCCTTCCATGAGCCACGGGATTTCATTGATTACTACCTGCTTCAAATAGAGAAAGTGAGTCAGCATCCAGCAGATCTCAAAACATTTCCCTGCCTTGCACCCAAATAGCATGCAACCCACACTAGAGCCAGCATGTGAAACAGATGCACCCTTCAGATCAATGGGAATATCATGCAGCCCTCCAGATCTTGCTGGACTGCAACTTCCAGCATAACTCATCATAAGGTATTCTGCCTAAGGATGCTAGGAGCTGCAGTTCAACAACCAAGTAAAAGCACTGTGATTCCACTTTAACTGCCATAGTAACATCTTGGGGTTTGTAGTTTGGTGAGGCACTAAAACTCCCTGGTGAAAATTCTAAGTACCTCCCAACTTCAAACCAAAGCATTCCTTAGGACTGAACCTTGCTAGTTAAAGTGGAATCAAAGTGCCTTAACTGTACAGTGTGAAAGAGACCTGCAACATAGTTGTAATAATTTCCCTTGTCAGAGTGTTGGACTAGGATTCCAAGAGACCAGGGTTCGAATCCCTGCTCAGCCATGGAAACCCGCTGGGTGACCTTGGGCAAGTCACACTCTCTCAGCCTCAGGGGAAGGCAAACCCTCTCTGAAAACCCCATGATAGGTTTGCCTTATTGTCAACATAAGTCAGAAAACACTTGAAGGCACATGGCTACATCTATCCTATATCTTGTGGTGGCATACAAGTAAAATCAATTAAATAGCTTAAAACAATTTAGAATTTAAAACAATAGCAATAACTTAAACAGGCTAAAAGGATATTAAACCACAACAGATCAACAGAGGCTTAAAGAGTTAAAACATTTTAAAACCATGTGCATTTTGGAACAAATTAATTTGTTCCCAAAAACTTTAATAAAAATCTATGTTCTTACTTGATGCCAGAATGAAGCCAGGGTTGGCACTATGTGGGTCTCCAAGGGGAGGGCATTCCACATTTGGAGTCTCACATCCAAAAAGGTTCTTTCCTGTGTCCTCCCACAGTGTAATGTCCCCCCCCCCCGGTGGGACACAGAGCCCCCTACTCCAGGGGACATCAATCTTTGGACAGGTGTATACAGGGAGAGGCAACCCTCAAGTTTTATTTCCCCTTTAATACTGTATTTGCTGGCATATAAGATGCACTTTTCCCCAAAAAAATAGCCTATGAAAATGGGGTGCATCTTATACGCTAGGTGCGTCATTGCAAGTTCTCCTTTTGCCCCCTCCCTTTCCACACTAAGGCAAAATGCATAGGAAAGGCAGGGGGTGAAGGGAAGGCTCCCATGAGGCTTCCCCCACCCCCTCTTCCCTTCTGTTTTGCCTCGGCAGGAGTTCTTCTTGCCAAGGCAAAATGCATAGGAAAGGGGGGGAGAGTGAAAGGAACATTTGCGCAACTCTCTCCTTTCACCCCCTCCCCTTCCTATGCATTTTGTCTCAGTGGGGAGTCCTCTCCACTGAGTCCACCCCCCAGGAGTCCTCCCCACTGAAGCAAAGTGGAAGAGAGGGGATGGGGGAAGCCTCGCATGAGCTCTCCTTTCGCTCTCCCTCCTTTTCCTATGCATTTTGCCTCTGCAGAGGACTAATTTTTTTTCCCTGAAAAATACTCCTTGAAAAGGGGGGTGCATCTTACACACTGGTGCGCCTAATATGCTGGCACATATGGTATTTATTTACATTACCACTCCAACACACATCTGTCTGCAAGGGTGTCTCTGAAAGCCCACCTGTGAAACAATTTGGTGCTGCCCTGCAGGAAAAAAAAATAATTCAATAAACTTTGAAATACAGCCCGTAATTGGTTCTAAGCAGGAATTCTTTCTTTTATTAATTTTTTTAACAGAGCAAGGATGACCCCAATACTACCTATGATGAAGAGAACCTGGCAGAATGTGTCCTTGACCTCTTTGTAGCTGGCACCGAGACAACCTCCACTTCTTTGCGATGGGCTTTGCTCCTGATGGTGGTTTACCCAGATATCCAAGGTGAGGACGGCATGTCTAGTGGAAGCAACAGAAAACCCAGGAAGGAAGAGTTTGGTTCTGTAGGAGTAGTTCATAATTATTCCAACCCGCATACTGAGTGGATGGTAAATATTCACTTGTACGTAACAAGCAACTACCATGAATTCTCCTAGCATCTATCACAAGTGGTGATGGAAATGATGGTGACGATCTCCGGACAACAAGTTAAAACAAAGTTTAGTTTGTATTATAATTTCTCCATTGTCTTTTTAATACTGTAATTGTTTATGTTTTTGCCTGTACTTCTTTTTATTTATGTTGCAAACCACTTGGGATCCCAGTTATGTGAAAAATAGGAGGGAGATCAAATAAATGAAGGGACCATAAAAGTAATTTAATTTGTGGTTAATGTATTTGAAGGATTAGGAAAGAGTGAACTAAAATGAATGTTTCTTTAAAATGTAGAGATTAAGATTATTTTATTTTATTTTGTTTTGTTTTAGTAGACCATCTACTTCCTTAGATACAGAGAACATATAGTTTTAGTGTTCAGGGGTATACACAATGCACTTATACAGTTGCAATGGGAGGCAAATGTGAGGTCAGAGTAAAACCAAATGCAGCTAGTTCTGACTGTAACTCTGCCAATTAACCAAAATTGTTGGTGATACCACAAGCTTCCTGACTATCTTGGGGTGTATCCACACTGCATGATTATAGCAGCTTGATGCCACTTTAAGTGCCATGGCTCCAACCTGTGGAATCACGGGGTTTGTAATTTACTGAAGTACTTAGAATTTTCCACTAGAATACTCTGATGGACTCCTTGGAACTACAGCACTAGAGCTCTTCAGCAGAGCGTTCTAAGCCCCTCGCCAAACTGCTTATCCCAAGATTCCATAGGCTGGAGCTGTGGCAGCTAAAGTGCTATGAAACTGCTAGAAGCCTGTAACGTCATTGGACCTCACGCAAAAGTGTCTACACTCCCTGCTGACAAGAATTTGATGTCACTTTAGCTCCGTTGCTCAAACCTATGGAATCCTGAGCTTAGCACTTTGATGAGGTACTTGGAACAGTTTGCCAGAGCAGTCGCATAGAGATGAGGGGCAGAGAGGGTGGTTTGCCCTGGGTGGCAATGTTTTTGGGGCGTCCTGGCCTGTAGCCACACCCCTGCATGCCCTGGCCAAGCCCCCATGCACTGTGGCCCTGTCCCTTGAGCCACAGCCCTGCTCCCCTCCCACTCACCCCGCACTCCAAGCTCCACCACTGTGCCAGGGAGATCTAGTACTATAGCTCAAGGAAGTGCCTAGAGGACTCTCAGCCACGAATTCTAATTACCTCACCAAACTACAAATCCCAGGATTCCATAGGACGGAGGTGTGACAGTGCCATCAAACTGGTTTAACAATGCAGTGTAGATACACTTTATTATTCAAGAAAAACCTTGTTCCCTTGTGTTTCCTCAGAAAAGGTATACAAGGAGATGACTGATGTTTTGGGTACCTCTCACTCAATCTGCTATCAAGATCGGAACAAACTGCCTTTCACCAATGCTGTGGTTCATGAAGTGCTGCGCGCAAAATATATGCTACCTGTTGGGATCCCCAGGCAAAGTGCCAAGGATGTGACTATGCAAGGTTTTACTATTCCCAAGGTACAGAAGAGTGAGATGGTTTTATCTGTATATCTAAAGACAAACAGCAAAGAACTCTTTAAGAGCAACAGCCATACAAAACCTTCCTGGGCAGTGCAAAATTTGATGCTCAAGAAGCCCATCCGTCCCCCATACACACACACACAAAAAGTCCTGAAATTCAAAAACACCCTAGTCTGGCAAGTACACACAATGACCCAACTGCCAAGTGACCAGGGATGAAAGTTTGAAAGCAAAACGCAGCTCCAAAAATTTTGCAAGGATGAGTTCTCTTCAGCATACAATTTCACAAAAGTATTTCTTCCAATAAAATGTGCTTATGCTACAGTTCTTTATATTAACTGAGACCAACGCAGCACTGCTGTGTTGACTCAGTGCCTTCATGATATTCTCAAAATAACGCTCTCCTCCTTCTCCACAGACTCTTTACACAGTCTTCCGTCCCTCCAGCAGTAACTGAGCAATTTCTTTTTTCTTTCATTCTGGAGGAAATGCATAGGCCATTTCTGCACTGGACTGTTATAGCGCGATGATTCCACTTTCAACATCCTATGGAATCCTGGGGTTTGCAGTTTCGGGAGGGGCCAGCTGGCCCCTCCCGAAACTGCAAACCCCAGGATTCCATAGGATGTTGAAAGTGGAATCATCGCGCTATAACAGTCCAGTGCAGAAATGGCCATAGCCATCATGACTGGTAACCACTGATCACCCTTCATGAATTTATCTAAGCACCTTTTCAAGATTTTGCTGTTGCGTGCCTTTTAGTTTCTAAGGCAAACCTATCACAGGTTTTTCTGGGGGTTGAGAGTATGTGACATGCCCAAGTCACCCAGTGGGTTTCCATGGTTGAGCAGGGAGTTGAACGCTAGTCTCCAGAGTTTTCTGGGAGCTGAAAGCACATGATACACCTAGGATCACCCACTGAGTTTCCGTGACCGAGTGGGGAATCGAACCCTGATCTCCAGGACTGTGGTCAACACTCAAACCAAGTTAACTTGAGTGGCTCAAGTTAACCAGGCCAGGCCATTAACACATCTTGTGGAAGTGGACTACTTAGTTTAATTATGTGCTGAGTGAAGAGGTATTTCCATTTACCTGTCTGCAACCTCCCATAATTCAGCTTCATTGGGTGATTCTGGATTCTAATATTAGAAGAGAAGGAGAAAACTCCTTTTCTGTACACCAGTAGTGAGGAAGGAGTGCTCTTCTAGGTGGTTTCTGAGGCTCTAAAGGCCACAGCAGTTCTCAAAACTGTTTTTGAAAAAAACCATTTTCCCTGGAAACACCCTTTAGGGATAATGGAGGTTATTTTCACCATATTGGGAGCTGTGGTCCAAAAAGAGTAATGTTTCCAGGATCTGGCATAGACTTCACTGTGTGTACTGTTGTGTGGCTTACAGTGACTGGATGCACCTAAAGCTTAGCACATTTTCTGAATTATTTAATTAATATTCCAATATTTCTGACCATTTCTACACTAGAGTGGTATAGTGCTATCATTTCACTTTCAGCCTGAGGCCTCTCTCTAAACCGCAAACCCCAGGATTCCATAGGATGTTGAAAGTGGAATAATAGTACTATAACACTTTAGTGCGGAAATGGCCCTCTTCTAATTTTAGAATTCCTAGACGTGCTATAGTGCGGCCAGCTATGAACATTCAAAGTATCACGTAATATCATTTTTTTGGCTCATGAAAGACTTGTTAGTGCAATTTTACAAGAATGCAGAAATCATTCTTGCCTCGTCTGCTCGCAGTCTCTCCCCTGCAATACAGATCTTTTTCTGATGACAATGCAGGGACAGTTTTTTTTTGTTATTTTTTTCCAACCATATGTATGTGTATGATTGTGTATGCTTTGTTTGAGAGAGATGAAGAGAGAGATTAGAGGAGAGAAAGATGAGGCGAGATAGGGAGACTTTGATTTGTACTGCTGGGTCAGGAAACAGTATTACCCTGGAAGCATCCTGAGTCCACTTTTTTTTTAACCTTTAGAAGACTATAGTCATTACAGATCTGCGTTCAGTTCTTCATGATTCCAAGCACTGGGAGACCCCTGAAAAGTTCAACCCAAACCATTTTTTGGACAAGGATGGAAATTTTGTGGCTCGGGAAGAATTTTTACCATTTGGAGCAGGTAAGAAAACCAACTCTTTTGAAATGTAGTGCTGGAGAAGAGTTCTATGGATGCTGTGGACTGCTAAAAAGACAAATCAATGGGTCCTAGAGCAAATCAAGTCTGAACTTTCCCTAGAAGCTAAGATGACCAAGGCCATTTCCGCACGGGGCGAGGGAATCACCCCGTGACGCTACTTACCAGACTTTTCGGCTCCCCGGTCTGGTCCACGCCGCTCCAGAGCAGTGCGTGCTCATCACTCTGCACTGCGCCAGCGTCGAAAATGGCGACTTCCGGTTGGTCGAGGGTCTCGACCAACCGCGGAAGCTCGCCACCCTAAAGCCCACTCCCGGCAGATTGCAGGCTCACATTGGTACGAGCATGCGAATCTGCACAAGGGAGCAGGCTTGCACTGGAGCGCTCCGTGCTTTTGAAAGACCTGTTTTTAGTGGTCTTTCAAAAGCACGCTGGACAACCACTTGAGGTCGTTCCGGAGTGGGCTGGGGTGCGGATCTACATTAAGTAGGTCCGACCCAGTCTGCTCCCAGGTGCAGACGTCTTCCCTGGAGGACGCTCTGCCCCATTTTAAAAACCCCGTGTGGCCTAAATTGAGACTGTTGTACTTTAGACTGAGAAGATCTGACTCACTGGAAAAGGCAATAATGCTTGGCAAGGTTGAAGGCAGTAGAAAAAAGAGGAAAACCACATTACAACCTGAATCTTCAAAGCCTCAGCAAGGCGGTTGAGGGTAAGGTGACTTGAAGTTTCTCATTCATAGGGTCAGCCATAAGTTGAAGTCAACTTCTTGACCACTGTTAAGAGTAACATAATGGAAAAATAATTTATAGGTATGTTTATTAGCTTTCTTCACAAAGATTGGGGATCAGAGTAAGCTAAACAGTGGGAGGTCTGTCACTCGATCTTCTACGGTTTGTAAATAGATAAATTAGATGGGACCCTGGTGCTGAAGGCTTGGAGGTTTAACTTTTTCTCTCCATTCCATTATCCCAGTACAGATTCTTTTTCCTTTCCTGAGATGCTTTTTATTAGGGTAAATATCCCTCCAGAAGAGCAATTCAGTTTGGGGGAAATGATACAAAAGGGGAAGGGTTAAACCCACTCCTGCCACCCCCTGCAGTAAAGCCCGGACCTGAATTGTGACATATAGTGACTATGTTTAGTCATTAAAACTTTTTTCATTTTTTACAAGACTGCCAATCAGATATCTCACTCTGAGTCAACAGCAGGTTAACCATGTTTATAGAAGAGGTTTTCCACCAAGAGATCTGTTTATCCTAGCATGTGATTGTCCTCACCTATTCATCAGTGATGTAGACTGGAGCCAATAGACTCGGACTCAAGTCAGACTTAAGTCACTTCAGTGACTTGACTCAGACTTGACTCCGCAAAAATTACACACTGACTCGACTTGACTCGAGACTTGCATATTTTTAGTGACTGACTTGCTGCCCTTGGTTCAGTAACACAACACATTCATCCAGAAACCTTACAACTTACTGGTTACAAGACCATCTGTCTCAAGCCCAAAGTGTGGACACATTTCTCAGAGAGAACAGCAAATGGGCTTGAGGTGGGTTGAGGTCTGCTCAGCAGCCTGTCCCTGTTACATATAGGAGGAGCTTTCTAAAACTTTTCCTAAAAGCAGAAGGCAAAACTCATGCCCAGAGTTCACTGTGCGTATCTCAGAGGGGAACAGAAAATGTGTTAGGTAGTGATCTTGAAGAGGAAGGATCCTTCTTTCTAAAGCTCCTGAAATTTCAGTAATGGGGAATAAGAAGGATCCTATTCTCCATTTCTGAAAAAGCCTCCAGTTTTGCAAATGGGAAGTAAGAAGGATCCTATTCCCCACTTCTGAAGCTGCAGATGGCAAAAACACAAAAGTAGAGGACCAACTCTACTTAAATTGTTAAAACTGTCTTTTGACTCTGTCTAGAAATTCTGGAATACAGGTTGAGGTATAAATTTGTCTGCCAGACTTGGGACTTGACTCGAGGCTTGACTTGAAAGTATCTTGCAAGGACTTGAGACTCGACTTGAAACTTGAAGATAGAGACTTGAGATTTGACTTGAGACTTGGAGTAACAGACTTAAATACATCACTGCTATTCATTTTGCATATCACTGTGCTTTCTTTTGTCACTGGAAGATAAGCACAAGTTTAATTTGCAAGTTTGGCTGCTGAAGCTGTGTTTCAAGGGGAACCTTGTTGTAAGAGGAACAATATTCTAAATTGCAAATATGCAGTCTGGCCCTAAATTTACGAGAAATATACATTCCCCTTAATGTGTAGTTTGCACAGTTGTGTCCTAATTTTTTTGAGATGGTTTAGGACTGAAATATTGGAAGGACTACCTACGCTCATACAAACCTGCTCACACCCAAAGATAGTCATCAGAGCAGAAGCCCCACAGGAGTAGCCTATATATACTCCATACCACAGTCCGAAGAGACTACCTATCTCTGGTGCAGAGGTCGCTCTCCTAAGCTGTCCACATGGCCTGTATTAATATCTCAGGGCTTTGGCTTTTCAAACTACACTCTGTTTTTAAAGGATGTTTTGTTTTGGTTCCATTTGTTGCCCTGATTTCTGGGGGTCCCAGGAGGGACACCAAATTGCTCGCAAATTACAACTTGGGGGAAATTAGTCAAAGAGCACGAGTTAGCACTGCGAGAGGCAGGGTAACGTAACAAGATCTTGAACCCAATGTCTACGGGGCCAAGTCAAGGAGCACACCGGAGCGAAATAACAAATGTGAATTTTATTGAAAATACGATCAATCAGTGTATGCAACACAAACACACAGAGAAACTATAGAAATAAAAGTTGGAGTGAGATAGAGGGATTTTTAGAGGAGTTGTTGGTTTGGGCGATACTTCACCTGTCCTGAAGCCCGATCGGAAGTAGAGAAGCTGGGGAGCGTGGATCTCAGCACGTGGAGCTGAGGGGAAGGCTCGCTGGACAAACGACAGCAAGGCGGGATGGAAGCCAAGAGCGATCCAAGGAAGCGCTCAAAATCAGGGGTTTTTATAAGGAGAATTGTAACTGCAGGCTAGGTCGGACTTGGTGAAAACAATGGATTTGGGGCTGGAGTCAAAGCCTCTGAAAGGTCATAATTTGAATGATTGAATTATTGCCAAATTGTCAATAGAGTAGCCAGTATGCAAACACAGAGTGCTTGGACGTTGTATAGTCAGATCATCAAGCTCCCAGCTCGGGGCAGAGGATCTTTTGACAGTTGTGTGCATACATAATTGAGTACTTGCCTTGAGGTCTCCTGAAGCCGCGAGTCGGCTATTTCTGGCCTGCCTGTATTGTGTTATAATATTACGGCGATTATCGGCCGAGCCTGTGTGCATGCTTGTCCGGGGGCCTCGCAAGCACGTGGAGGGGATAGAAGGCCAAATTATTGATATCAAAAGACATCTTTTTAATATCCCCCAAGCTCGGGCTAGCCAGGGCAGTAACACATTTTCATGTGTTGATTTTATTGTACATTGCTTTGCAGGCAGAAAAGCGTAAGACAGACTTAAGCCATTTCCGCACTATACTGTTATAGTGCCATTATTCCACTTTCAACATCCTATGGAATCCTGGGGTTTGCAGTTTAGGGAGGAGTGAAATACCGGCACTATAACAGTATAGTGCGGAAATGTTCAGACAGATTTCCTTTTGAACACATTCAAAGATCAGCTCCTGGGATTCCCTTAAACAAAGCCAGGCCTCTGAGGATGCCTTTCCAGAGAATTAAAGGGAGTTGTAGAAGAACCCACGATCGTAACAAAAGGGTCACACTAGAGCAGAGCTTTCCAAACTTTTCATGTTGGTGACACACTTTTTGGACGTGCATCATTTCGCGACACGGTAATTCAGTTTTACTAGCAAACCAGAGATTAAACTAACAATTATGCATGTGCAGTACCCAGAGGCATATCTAGGGTGGGGAAAGGCAGCCCCGCTGACCCTGGCCCACTGCCGTCACCCTCACCAGGAAAGACCTTGGTGAGGGCGGCGGCGGTGGCAGGAAAGGCAGCCCCCTACCCAATCCTGACCTGCTGCTGTTGCCCTTGCAGAGGCAAGACCCTGGGGCGGGTGGCAGCAATGGGAGAGGCATCCCCTTTACCTGATCCTGGCCTGCTGCCTTTGCTCTTGGCGAGGAAAGACCCCAGCGAGACCAGCGGCAGTGGGAATGGCTCGGGTGAGGAGGGTCTTTCTCAGCCCAGGAAGGCGGCATACCTACACACAACATGCCATTTGGAAAGCCCCGCACTAAAGGAAGGATTGTGTAGTGGCATCACTAGGGGAGTACAGTGGGCACTGAGTGACAACATCAGAACAGGTGATACCCCTACTCTGGCTTCACTGCGAGAGAGAGCCTTTACAGAATCTCAAGAGCATCCTCCCTCTCCTTCCCTTCCAAATTTCATTTTATTCATCTTTTTTCTAGTGCAATCCTCCCTCCTTCCCTTGGATGGGACATTTTTTCCTCCCCTCTGCAAGGGTGCCTGGGTGTGTGACAGAGGTAGGGGGAGAGTTGTTTGTGTGACGGGTGGGAATAAGCTCCCCGTCGCTGTCATGTTTAGGATGTTGGGGAAGCCAGTTGGCTAGTTTGGCCAGCTTGGGGAAGTTCTGGAAGAAAGCGGGGAAAAGGGCAAGAAAGTGAAGGGCGGGGGAGAAGAAGAAGGTGAGCAGTTGGCTGGACTGCTGAGAATGAGACTGATAAGGCTATGAGGGAAGAAGTGAAGGGATCAGCCAAGACGGAAGGGTGGGTGTGTATCTAGGGAGTGAAGAAAGGTAGACATCGTACTCATCAGGCCTGTCCTTTTCTGTCAGGGTACGGTATTTTACCCCAGAATCTGAGTCTCTCTTATAGAATCATAGAATCATAGAATCATAGAAATGTAGAGTTGGAAGAGACCACACGGGCCATCCAGTCCAACCCCCTGCCATGCAGGAACACTCTCAAAGCACTCCCGAGAGATGGCCATCCAGCCTCTGCTTAAAAACCTCCAAAGAAGGAGACTCCACCACACTCCGAGGCAGCATATTCCACTGCCGGACAGCCCTGACCGTCAGGAAGTTCTTCCTGAGGTTCAGGTGGAATCTCCTTTCCTGCAGCTTGAATCCATTGCTCCTTGTCCTGGTCTCTGGAGCGGCAGAAAACAAGCCCTCTCCCTCCTCTACATGGCATCCCTTCAAATATTTAAACAGAGCTATCATGTCCCCTCTTAACCTTCTCTTCTGCAGACTAAACATACCCAGCTCTCTAAGTCTATCCTCATAGGGCTTGGCTTCCAGGCCCTTCACCATTTTGGTCGCCCTCCTCTGGACCTGCTCCAGCTTGACCATGTCCTTCTTGACCATGCCCAGAACTGGACACAATATTCAAGATGAGGTCTAACCAAAGCAGAGTAGAGTGGTACCAGTACCTCCCTCGATCTAGACACCATACTCCTATTGATGCAGCCGAGAATTGCATTGGCTTTCTTGGCTGCCGCATCACATTGCTGACTCATGTTCAGCTTGTGGTCTATTAAGACTCCTAGATCCCTTTCACACGTACTGCCATCCAGCCACACAACACGAGAAGCAATAACAACACGAGAAGCAATAATACAAGCATCTCCCATTTATTGGATACGATGGGGACCAAAGCACTTTACAGTAATATTCATAGTGGCACATAATGGTTCTGCATTTCTGCTTTTTGACAGTGCTCTGGTCCCTAACCTGTCAAATAAGCAGGGGACGCCTGTAGTCAATGATTTTTGTCAAATTTTCTGGCATTTTAGCTACAATGTTATTGTGGTATGGTCTGGTACAGGAAGAGGTCTATGAGGTTGATACCATGAGTTACTACACTGGATGACACCAAATCTAATGTCACCACTCGGGACGTGGGCTACCTATCCAAATTCCCAGGGTTGCGGCTGGGGGAGAAAAATGAAGACACTATCCCCCCAGATAAGAATTCTACCCCTCCAATGAAATTTCCCTTTCATTCCCAAATTCTAGCATTGCAGAGAGTGAACCACTGAAAATCACTCACAAGTGGAACTCTTCTATTGTCTGTGTTCTCTTTCCCTTGGAAATTTTGCCTGCTCCTTTTCTTTGGATGCCTAAACTGTATTTCTAGATGCTCCAGTGACATTTTAAACTAGTGCACTGCTAGAAATTTTGGGGAGCAAAGGAAAATTGCACTGGGGGGCAGGAATTCTTATTTGAGAAGAGCAACGTTCTCACTTTGCCCCCACTCCCACCCCTATGTCTCTGTGTGTATGTGCCTTCAAGCTACATGTCAACTTATGATGACCCCAATGGGTTTTCTTAGGCAAGGAATACTCAGAAGTGGTTTTAACAGTTCATTCCTCTAAAATGTAGCCTACAGCACCTGGGATTTGTTGGTGTTCTCCTATCCAAGTCCTAATTAGGGCTGACCCCGCTTAGCTTATAAGTGGCACCACTCTATTCTGCTTTGGTTAGACTTCATCTAGAATACTGTGTCCAGTTCTGGACACCTCATTTCAAGAAGGATACTGACAAGCTGGAACATGTCCAGAGGAGGGTGACCAAAATGGTCAAGGGTCTGGATGCCATGCCCTATGAGGAGCGGCTTAGGGAGCTGGGTATGTTTAGTCTGCAGAAGAGAAGGTTAAGAGGGGACATAATAGCCATGGTTAAATGTTTAAAGGGATGTCATGTCAAGGAGCAATAGATTCAAAGTACAGGAAAAGAGATTCTACTTAAACTTCAGGAAGAACTTCCTGATGGTCAGAGCTGTCCGGCAGTGGAATAGCTGCCTCGGAGTGTGGTGGAGTCTCCTTCTTTGGAGGTTTTTAAGCAGAGGCTGGATGGCCATCTGTTGGGAGTGCTTTGATGTGGGTTCCTACATGTCAGGAGGTTGGATGGCCTCTGTGGTCTCTTCCAACTCTTTGGCCATTTCTGCACTAGCCTGTTTTAGCGCGATGATTCCACTTTCAACATCCTCTGGAATCCTCGGGTTTGCAGTTTTGGGAGGGGCAAACCCCAGGATTCCAGAGGATGTTGAAAGTGGAATCATCGTGCTATAACAGGCTAGTGCGGGAATGGCCTATGAATCTATGATTAGACAGGATCAAGTGCCTTTAGAGTATTTAGGCGTTCTCACCCTGTAGCTACAACCCTGCACATTTCCTTCTCAAAATCAGAATCAGTTGCTGGCTAAAAGAGAACTACTGGAGAATGAGGAGAACAGGTTCTTGCTACTTACTGTTTCCCCTCTTTTCTGTCTTCTGCAGGTGCTCGGATGTGTTTGGGAGAGCAAATGGCGAAGATGGAGATTTTCCTTTTCTTTACCAACTTGGTAAGGGTGTTCAGGTTCCAGCTGCCAGAAGGAGTCAAAGAACTCAGTGAAGAACCTATAATGGGGCTGTCGTATCATCCCCAGCCTTATAAAATCTGTGCTATTCCTCGTTCCACTTTAACACAGAATACATAAAAATGTATATAAAAAACATGACTTACAGTGGCGTTTTTTTGTTACTATCAATTTTTCATACTTTTTCTGTTCAACTGAAGGAAGGAAGGAAGGAATTCTCCAGGATATCAGAAATTTAGGCAGTGCTATCATTATGGTTAAGAGAGCCAGTGTGATAATAGCAGCTTGAACACTGAACTATGACAGTGGGGATCAGGGTTAAAATCCCCTGTTCAGCCATGGAAACCCACTGGGTGGCCTTGGGAAAGTCACATACTGTGCCATCTTCAAAGGAATGTAATGGCAACCCCTTTCTGAACAAATCTTGCCAAGAAAACTCTGTGATGCGTTCACCTTAGGGTTGGCATAAGTTGAAAAAAACTTGAAGGAACAAAACAACAAAACCTATGGTTAAGCCCCATCCCAAAGCTGCTATTCTTACTCATAGATTGTGAATTTGGATCTCAGAGTGTTTTGCTGGGACTGAAATGATTTAAATAGTTTCAGGATAAAGTATTTTCACTGTGGTGCCTTGCAGATTTTCTACTGCTTTTCTTCTCGTTTTTTTTTTTTTAAAAAAAAACACTGCTTGGCTTTGCAGATACCTCTCTTTTCATCCTGTTTTGTCTTCTTCTTTTAAAAAAATGCAATATGTGACAGAGAAGGGGAAAGACACTGCTTGCTTTTTCTCCTCATAGACTTGTATGGCAGCTCCCCCCGCCCCCTCCCAGTCTGCTAAAGCACTTTGCCACGTTATACCTTTATACACTTTATACCTTTAAACACTTCCTTCATGTAAAAAGGGTAAAGCCTCTCAGCTGTTATTTAGAATGGTTTGCTATCTATGGTCGTGTGTTTCTATTTGGTTAGAACGACTGAAAATTATTCAGCTGAGTCAAAGTTTATAAAAATACACCGTGTTCTTTATTAAAACAACAAACAGAATAAAGTGTTTGTTTCGTATGTACGTCCAAGTTCAAACAGTTCTTCAAAATGTGTTTAAACAGTTTCTTATATCTTTACATCTGCATAAAGGCACGGGTCTCTCACACACAAAGGCCTCTTGTCAAAGATTCTGTTCCCAAATCCAGGTCACTCTCTCTGACCAAATTCAAAAGTAGGTTGATTTCTCTTCTCCCCTCTCTCTAGGCGTTCTCTGAGAAAACACACTCCTTTCATTCAACCCCGCCCCCCCTTGACTGAAAAACTTTCTGGCTGAAGGAATGACTCTCAGTCCCTCTTCTGGAAGCCCTTTCAATGACTACTATTTATGCATTTTTTCCTGAGGCCTCCAACCCCTCCTTCACACTAAGAGACTGCGTTTCTCCCTGGAGCGGCCATTCTGGTTGCCCGGCAACCTGTTGCTGTGTGGCTTCTACCACTCAGGGTACTACAACCCCTAGGGTCTGTTACATGCACTTTTTGGACTATGACAGTTAAGCATTCCTATACAGTCTGGCCTCCACATTCCCTAGGGTTAGGGGCACAGGATCCTTGCAAAAGTGGAAAAATCACAAATTTCAGAAAGTGTGTTTGTATTTGGGGGAAGCAGGCCAAAGGCTTGTCGGGGACAGTGGGCACCCAGAGTCCATACCAGGTCAGTGAAAGGAGAGGGAAAGGGGACGGGTTGGTCTGGTGGCCCTATACTTCTTCTCTCACCCATATCCTTTCTTGGGTGTACAGGGAGCATTGGGATAAGGTTTGTGGTGCTGAGAAATTGGGCTGCGATCTGTCCTTAGCTGGCCAGCCAACAGCTGGAGGAGAAGGAGGAGGACCAGAGGTGGCTTTTTAAAGGGCTGCATGGCCTCATTGGACTCCCCAAAAGGGAAAGTTGCCTTGGAGAAGAAGCACTTGAGGTGGGGGCAGGGGTTAGAGAACTTGCAAAAAATCAGATCAGTGAAAATGAAACCTGCATATGTGGAGGGCCAACTGTAGTCCAAAAATGTAACTTTCTCAAGCCCCAAAAGGTGACTTTTCCAAAGAAGACATAGCCAGAGTCTCCAGAATTCTGGCATCCACAACAGTTTTTCTGATAAATATGATGTTAGCGTCCTATCACTAATGTCACTTCTGGGACATGGTGATGATGGGGTGGAATTGGCTTTGAATTTTACTCATTTCGGTTTGATATGTGTGTGGTGGACTTAAAGAAAGCACAAAGTAAGGAGAACTGCTGCAGCTGTCAAAGTGAAGAAGGAGGAGGAGGACGAAGGCACCATTAACCTCTTCCCTAAATCCATTTGTACCATTTTTGTCCTTGCTGCTAAAATTGCCCCCTTCTCCCCTAAAATTCAGGAAATCTCCAAAAAGTGGCTGAAATCAGCCCTGTGCTACTATTGCTGAAGAAATGGGAGTCTTTCTTATTTGCTATTTACACAAGTGCTCAGAATTAATTTGTAGTAGTACAGAAACTACATGCTTCTTGTTTAGTGCCTTCCAAGGAGCACAGGAAAAATCCGTATGGTCAATCAACTCTTTAGTAACATTTATCTTCTCAGGTTATATGTCGGGTCCGTATTCCATAGGAGGGTCTGTGTCACTAAGTTTCACCAGGGCTACAAATAGCTTCCATTTGTGGGGCGAGACAGTGAATCCGTTGTGGGTTTAGTCTGAATGAGCTATCCAGCCTGCTGAAAGCAATAGCTGGGAAAAAATCAGTACCGTGGATAGCTCTTTCTAAGTTCACATGAAAGCCTGGAGTAGATATTGCCACTCACCTCAACTCTGTTGCAGTATCAGTAGAAAACCTCAGATGAAGATCTCAAGCAAATTGGAGTGGAAGATTTAAAAGTAAGCATTCTGATAGTGGGACCAGACCTGGACAGGGAACCAATGAAGTCTGCTTTAGCACAGAGTAGATATGATTTACCTTGTATGCTGGGGTGGAGTGATTATGCTATGGAGGGTGTTGGGTGTCTCTAACCCCCATTAGCCACCTGCCACGTTTTAATTTTTTTCCCATTGTCTTAACTGGGTGTACTAGGATGTTTGGGAACATACAGGAACACATTGCAAGACAGTGCAGGAAATCCTCAGCACCCCAGTTCTCCAACCTTATATACATTTTTCCATGCAAACTTATGGGCTGTAATTGGAGCTTCCTATACTGGGCTAATTTTAAAATAAAAATGTAAAATGATTTAACTGTTTTTAAAAAATTAACTAGCTTCAATTTGTCTCCTCTGTTCAAGACTCTGCTGTGTTGAGTATAGCGTTGGAAGACTCTCCTGAGCATGTCCAGAGTGTCAGGCTGCACTGTAGTGCTAAGCGCATGCTGATTGTCCCAGGCAGGGAAAAAACACATGCAGACACATTGTGTCTATACTAATCAGCTATTTTACTTGAGCAAAGCAGAGCACGTGGTACAAAAAGCAAGCAAGCATGTGTATGCATGTATGCGTACACATATGTATAGCAGAGGACATCTCACAACCTACATCTCACATCAGCATCGTCACACAACATACAGAGACCAAGGGAAATGTACAGACTTAGACCACTCCCATGTAACACGCTGTGATGTAAACATTCACATTTCCCAGGGAGCGAGCTGCAGCTCTCCTTCCCATGAAGATAATACTCACAGCTGTCCTGGAAGGGCATTGTGACCTTGTTACTACTCACAGCTTCCTTGGCAGGAAAAAACCTGCTGCAGTTTAACCTTTGCATCACTTTACATCACCCAATATGCTGTTGCTGGAGCAAAAATAAACAGACTCAAAGGAGTGTTTTTGCAATGTGCCAGTCGTTTGTAACTGCCATTAAGTCAACCCTATGAAAGAGAGACTTCCATGTCACCCTGTTGCATTTAGGTTGGTTTCTCAGCAAAATCTTGTCTGACATGGGTTGACTCCATCGGCAGCACCGCTGCTACCAGCCTAGCCTCTTGCCTCAAAGGACCACACAAACCCACCACCACGGAAAGGTAGAGCCATTGGTGGGAACGTGTCAGGCCTCCCCTATATTTTCTGCTTTGCAGCGATGATCTTGAAATTATTTGTCTCTGTTTGTCTTTTCTGCTCAACAAATTGCTGCTGAAGCAGAAACATGCAGTACAAAGGAGTGCTATTGAATTGGCTGGACCAGGGTGGGCTAGACTATTACCATAAATGCTTATGTGGCCCTCTAGGCCAGGGTTTTCCAAACACCGTGCGGTGACACGTTAGTGTGTTGCCTGAAGTGTGTAGGTGTGTCACCTACAATCTTGGAAAGCTATGTTAATATTTATAAATCAGGTACTTTAAAAAATATACAAAAGGTTTTCATGAAATATATTGTATCCCCACACATTCTGTTATTCCAATTTTTTTTACATGTCCGTATCTCTTACAAGGGGTTAGTTTAACCTCCGGTTCGCTAGAAAAACTGAATTACTGTGTCACAAAATGATACATCTCTAAAAAGTGTGTCACCAACAGGAAAAGTTTGGAAAGCTTTGCTCTACGCCCTGATCCACACTCCCAAAGAAAGCCTCCCAACCTTTCCATTTTTTGGTTAATGTGAAATGGAGCAATTTTCACTTAAAAAATTTGCCCAAGTATACTATAATTGGTGGAAACTCCTTCCCACACATCCTTGGAACCCACTTAGTTAGCAATGTTTTCAGCCATATCACAGCCAAAATAGCAACTCAGCCAAAATGGTTGCCAGTTTAGGCGGGAAACAACCAAAACCTGAGGTAATTTGGGTCACGGATTAGCAAAAGCAGGCAAAGTGGAACTTGGCAGGGGTGCTTCGAGTACATGATCCAAGCTTTTCACTCTATTACTACCTCTACTTTCTCCTGTTCTTAATGACTTTTACCTTTCACATAAAATTTGCTCAGAAAAGAAACTGGAAAGATAAAGGATTTTATAGGATCTCAGACGTTTTTGTTCAGGACAAGTCAAGTGACAGGCAGACATTGAAATCACTCCTTCAACCAGAAAGTCTATCATAGTTCTAAGGACTTCAAATTAAACCCTTTTTAAAAAAACCAAACATTTCCAAAATGTTAAACAGGCCACTTACATATTTTACAAAATGCTTTCATGTTGCCATTAAGGAGTTTAAAGGACAATCCTCTAAAATGCATGACTGAGTGATTAAAAAGACTTAAAACCACTTCAGAGACTGATTTAGGATCAACTCCAGAGATATTATGAAGTTTTACCTTTTAAATCTATGCCTGCAAGCGCCAGAGAATCCACCCACAAAGTTTCTTACCAACGGTATTTAGATCAAATTAAACTCTCAAGAACCACAGGGATAGTTAGTTTTATCCCTAAAAACTATTGGAAGGGATATAGTGACATCTGCTGGTATCTTGGTATGTGCTAGAATGCCCAGTAGTACAAGGGCGCAAAGGTTCTGGTACAATGCTTTTCTTTCCCTAAATAAGATAAATTAGTCAAACAGTCAAATATGCAGGCAAAGAGCTTTTCTGTTATCAATTTCTGAAGAGCAAACTAATACGCTCTCTCATGAAAAACAAATTAGCATTCTTTCTACAGCAGCTAGAATGGTAATCTCATTCAGGTAAAGAAAAAGGAGGCACATCACAGCATACTAAAAAGATGAGCCAGAATCCTGTTGGTGACTTGCATCTTCCTAAGTGGACTTAATATTGCAGGAAGTAGAACTGAGCACTTCCCATAACGTCCCTATCCAGCAAAGGACTGCTGTCATGCTATTAGGGAGGGGAGCCAGGAAAGTGACGGATGCCCAAGGGGACATCTGTGCGTTGGGATGCCAGCTAGGGAGCGCCAGTGCGCTTCAGGACACTCTAGCCAGTGCCTCCTCATGCCTCTTTGCAATTCACGAATGGGGTTTCTTAGCGCCTCTGCTGTGTAGCTAAGTACATTTATAATTATACAACATACATGCATGGTCTTTATTTGCTAAAAAGCCCTGTGTTTTGGCCTGTGAATGCTTTTTAGGCCATCTTCTCACATTACTGTTGCTTACCTTAAACAAAAGGGAGTTTCATCCATTAGAGCCAAGCATTCTGAAACAGAAGAAAGTAGTAAGGACGTTGCTTTTTGACAATGGGATATTCTTTGTCCAAAGCAGTCAGTGGAATGAAAGGAAGGGAGAGGCATGTAGAATAATTAACTTCATCCGAACCACATAAAAATTCAGGAGCATCAGGAATCAAAAGAATTACTCAGTTGTCAACAGCAACAGAAAACGCAGACTGCTTCGTACAGGGGGAAAGCTAACTGTTCATACGTTCAAGGGAACAAACTAGTAACCACAACAATGAGAAGCAGCTGAGTTACTCTGTTGTTTCAGCACAAAAAGAAGGAGAAAGAATCCTTTGAAACCTTTAAGACTAACAAGTTTATTTGAGCATGGGATTTGGTGTCATCTTCAGTGCATGAGCCTCACAAGCTGGGAGAGGAGTCTTGGGCCATTTCCACACTAGGCTGTTATAGCGCTGTTATTCCACTTTCAACATCCTATGGAATCCTGGGGTTTGCAGTTTCGGGAAGGGCCATACTGTTTTTCAGTTTAACCACTGATATAATGAGTATACTTTAATGGGGGATACCAATATAATTCAGGCCCATATGTGTAAAACAGGTAACCAACGCAATCAGATCTGTATTTATCACCAGTGACTGCTTTGTGAATGGCAAACAATGTAATTATCACCGTCTATGTTTTCTGCATTACAGTTGCCCCTCATTTTGCTGTTTATAATCTACCACCATCCCACACTGCTGTGTTTATGTATCCCTTATGCATTATGTCATTTCATGATACGTCCAAAGTACGGTCTCTTCAGTGTGGGTATTTTGGCTTCTAGAGAGAGTTTGGGCTTGTTTTGCTTTCAGACCCATTTATTTATCTTTTTGGCAATCTGTGGTATGTATAGAACATTTCTTCAGTACATTACGAATGAGTTCTCTCCCTATTAGCTTTCTTCACAGTCCAACTTTCACAACATAGGCCATTTCTGCAGTAGACTGTTATAGCGCTATTATTCCACTTTCAACATCCTATGGAATCCTGGGGTTTGCAGTTTAGGGAGGGGCTGGCTACTGCAGAAACGGCCAAAGAAATTGAAAATATATGGGCCTTTCCACACTACACTGTTATAGTGTTGTTATTCCACTTTCAACATCCTGTGGAATTCTGGGATTTGTAGTTTATTGAGGCAAAAGAGGCCAAAGAAGTCTCTGGCTGAGAATTCTAAAGGCCTTTCCTAAACCGCAAACCTCAGCATTCCATAGGATGTTGAAAGTGGAATAATAGCACTGTAACAGTATAGTGCAGAAAGGCCCTATGACATGGAACTGGAATGGCTGACGTGCATCTTCTAGCCATGTTGCCAAGTGGCTAAAAGTGTCCCTCCTTGTAATGCCAAACACCACCAGAGCCCCTGCTGCCCCTCTGTAGTGTGACCTCGTGATGGAACAAAAGGACTCCTGCCCAGCAGTATCCCATACCTGAAGTTTTATCTGTTTCCCATCAATGGTTATCATTTGAGCACCAAATTCTACACCTATGGTAAACTCATGTGCTTGTACAACTTTGAATTAATTTTAATGTTCACTTAATACTACAGTATGGATGATGCTGACTTTGTTATTTAAACATATCCCTTTACATTTGAAAGCCTGAAACTAAGGCCACTTCCACACTAGACTGTTTCAGCGCTATTATTCCACTTTCGATAGCCTCTGGAATCCTGGGGCTTGTAGTTTAGGAAGGGCCTTTAGAATTCTCACCCAGAGAGCCCTTGGGCCTCCGTAGACTACAAACCCCAGAATTCCACAGGACGTGGAAAATGGAATAATCGCATTAGAACAGTGTACTGAGAAAATGGCCCACGAAACAACTGTCCTCCCTCCCCGCCACTTCTCCCGCGGCCTCCATTTTCTAGGCGGAGAAACCTTCCCTTCCCAGTATGCTTTGCGGTTGGCCAAAAAAATAGCGACGTGTCCCGTCCTCCTGCCCTCCCCCCGTTTCCCGTCCTCGCTCGACAGACTACGTTTCCCAGCAACCGCCGCGGCGGACGGCTGAGGCTGGAGCCGCGGGCTGAGGCTGGAGCCCAGACGCCGGGCGGCCATGGCGGCCTCCTGCGCCGAGATCTTACGGAGGGAGTTCCCGGAGCTCGACGGAGAGATGTTCGACTACGTGACCGGTGAGGCTCAGACTGCAGGGGGAGGAGGGCCGGCCGCCGGGCAGGCCGGCTTGTTGGCTGACCGACCGACCGACCGTCTGGTGGAGCCTCGGCTTCGCCGGCCTTCCCTCCGTCGGGGAAGCGGAGTTTGGCCCCCCGTCCAGCGTGGCTGCGGTGCCGGGAGAGGAGTAGAAGCTGTGGGGAGACCGGTGGGTCAAGACGCGGGCAACGGACGCTCAGGGCCTCTTATTCAGCCCCGGTTCCCCCCGTAAGGCCATTTCCGCATTAGCCTGTTATAGCGCTATTATTCCGCTTTCAACATCCTGTGGAATCCCGGGGTTTGCAGTTTAGGGAGAGGCCTTTGAGGATGACCTTTGAGGCCCCTCCCTAAACTGCAAACCCCGGGATTCCACAGGATGCTGAAAGCGGAATAATAGCGCTATAACAGGCTAGTGCGGAAATGGCTCCAGTCGCTGGGAAAGGGAGGCCATTTGCGTGGATTGTTGCTCTGTTGGTAGGGAGAGCCTCAGGCTTATCTCGCGATAATGCCGATTTTCATATTTGCAATGGAATTTCTTTTTCTTTCCCTCTCCGCCGCTTATTTTTTCTTCTGCGTTCTCATGATTTTTTTCGTGGGGGGCTAATTCAAGGGGGTTGTAGGGCATGTCTAGAGTATCCTCATGCGGTGGTAAAGCCTTTTTTGTTTGTAGGATCTTCTACTCTGACTGATGACAGATGTCAATTATTTTTTAATAATATTTTTATTAAAAAAAGAAACAATAAATCTTTTAAGAAAGAAAAAAAGTTACAGCGGTCAAAAGTTGATCTTCCTTGAAATTTAACATTATCTTTCAACCCCTTGATTCCATTTTTTTGTTTTCCCTAAATTACATCCTTTTTTGTATTTGTCTTACAGCTTCCTTTATCTTTTTCTTATCAATTTATGTTCATTATAATATACACATTTAAACCAATATTAGTTCACTTAAACATTAAACAAATAAACATCCTTTAAATTCAGTAAATTAACCTTATATCACCCACTTTCAGTTTTCTATTACTGATTGGATCAAATGTAAGGAAAGATAAGATTTACTGGACAGGTGTCATGAAAGGCTCTTGCACACACTTTTTTGAAAAAAAGAAATAAATCTATAACCCACTTTATTTTGTTTTTTAAAATATATTTCTTTGCAATAAGTTTGAAGCTGGTTGGAAGTATTCGAGTGGGTTAATACAAGTTTAGAGGGTCTTGCAACAGAAACAAATGTTTTTCAGCTAAATGGTGGTCATGGAATCATGTTACTAGGAGGCAGATTTCTTTCTCAGGGCATTGTATGGTGAGGGAAGCTGGTCGTAGTTAGTTGTGCTATTCATTGAGAAATCCGTCAATATTTAATTAGCAATATATTGTAGCTAGTTGGTGTCACACTAAAGATGTCATTCTAAAGTGGTGTCATTCTAAAGATATACATGTGTAACCTAATTAACCAGCTCTATGCCATTCAGACATGGGCTACATATGCAAATTTTGTATAAGTGCTTAATATAGGTCAAAAGAGGTGAGTAATGAAGTTTGCTACAGAAGTATAGGAGAGATTGATCACACTCACCATTTTCTCGCTGGCAGAGACTGTCCGTGCTCTCAGATAAAGGTATTTCCTAGCTTACTTGAGCTTCTGTAACTCTCCTGTCCCCACCTTCTGTGCTCCAGATATGATGACTACAGCTCCCATCAGCCCCAGTCAGGGTAGTTGCTAGCCTGTGACAAATGTTGTCCCCATCTTCAAGAAGGGAAAAAAAGAGGACCCAAATAATTATCGCCCAGTCAGTCTGACGTCAGTACCCGGAAAGATCCTGGAGCAGATCATTAAGCAGTCAGTTTCTAATCACTTAGAAAGCAACACGGTAATCACAAGAAGTCAACATGGATTTCTCAAAAATAAGTCATGCCAGACTAATCTTATCTCTTTTTATGATAGAGTTACTAGCTTGATAGATGAAGGGAATGCTGTGGATGTAGCATATCTCGATTTCAGTAAGGCCTTTGACAAAGTTCCACATGACATTCTTGCAAAGAAGCTAGTAAAATGCGGGCTGGACAGGGCCACTGTCAGGTGGATCTGTAACTGGTTGGCTGACCGTTCCCAAAGGGTGCTCACCCATGGCTGCTTTTCATCCTGGAGAGAAGTGACTAGCGGGGTGCCACAGGGTTCTGTCCTGGGCCCAGTGCTGTTCAATATCTTCATCAATGACTTGGATGAAGGAATAGAGGGCATGCTCATCAAATATGCAGATGACACCAAATTGGGCGGGGTTACTAATACGCCAGAGGACAGGATCAAAATTCAAAATGACCTGGACAGATTGGAGAGCTGGGCCAAGGCTAACAAAATGAAATTCAACAGAGAGAAGCATAAGGTCCTACACTTAGGTAGAAAAATTGGAATACAGAAATATAGGATGGGGGACACGTGGCTGGATGGCAGTACGTGTGAAAGGGACCTAGGAGTCTTAAGAGACCACAAGCTGAACATGAGTCGGCAGTGTGATGCGGCAGCCAAGAAAGCCAATGCAATTCTCGGCTGCATCAATAGGAGTATGGTGTCTAGATCGAGGGAGGTACTGGTACCACTCTACTCTGCTTTGGTTAGACCTCATCTTGAATACTGTGTCCAGTTCTGGGCACCCCAATTCAAGAAGGACATGGTCAAGCTGGAACAGGTCCAGAGGAGGGCGACCAAAATGGTGAGGGGCCTGGAAGCCATGCCGTATGAGGATAGACTTAGAGAGCTGGGTATGTTTAGTCTGCAGAAGAGAAGGTTAAGAGGGTACATGGTAGCCATGTTTAAATATTTGAAGGGATGCCATGTAGAGGAGGGAGAGGGCTTGTTTTCTGCTGCTCCGGAGACCAGGACAAGGAGCAATGGATTCAAGCTGCAGGAAAGGAGATTCCACCTGAACCTCAGGAAGAACTTCCTGACGGTCAGGGCTGTCCGGCAGTGGAATATGCTGCCTCGGAGTGTAGTGGAGTCTCCTTTGGAGGTTTTTAAGCAGAGGCTGGATGGCCATCTGTCGGGAGTGCTTTGAGGGTGTTCCTGCATGGCAGAGGGTTGGACTGGATGGCCCGTGTGGTCTCTTCCAACTCTACATTTCTATGATTCTATGATTGTACAATGGGAGATACTCCAGCATCTCTGGAGTTTCCCAGGTTGAAGAAGGTGGCTATTACTGATACCAGTTTTGCTTCTTGTCAGTTACCCGGCATTGGATAAGCCAACATACTTCAGTAGATTGTGGGGGAATCACGCAATTGATACTTACAGTATGGTGTTGGTGTCTAAGAACGTCTTCCCTGGTTTTATTTTTTCCTGTTCTGTGAGTTTAATGAGCAGCTTTAGGTAGATCTTGCTCACTTAGCCTCTAACCCCTATTTTCAAGAAGGAAATAGTCATACCATCTTGGGCATACACATGGAATGCTTTGTGTGCTCAAATCCCGGATAATAGAAATGCTGGGAAAGATGTGCGTTGTCAGGCCTTTTTCTTGAGTGTGTGAATGTGGTCTTTCCTCTTCCTCAGACTTCATCTCATGAATTTTTTCATTCATGAAAATGTGCCCTTGGCTTTCTCAGCCCTTGACCTCTTAAGATATCTGTGAGGGCCCTTGTGGAAAGGATCAGTGTCCCACTTATAGATATTTGAAAGGAGGAAGTGGTAAAAAAAAAAAAAGATACGAATGTCACATCTGAAGTGATGCACAAGTATTTTGTGCTCAGGATTGTATTCTTATTATGTGAAATTTCCCTTAGCTCATCCAGCGTATTTGTCTCACATTCTTAGCTAAATGTTTGACACGCTGCTTTTCTTATGTATGTCATTTGCACCACGTGATCATAAATATGTTTAAATGCCCTTAATTTCAATTGGTGATATTTTCAAGTAAATATGCAGCTTTCAACAGCTGCCTATTCTCTGAAGTCCTGAAACCTCCTTCAGATCTAATTCCATACTGATAAATCATTTTCCCTGTTCCTCTTCTCCTTTTTTTCTCTCTCCCAAGGACTTGCTTTGATACTGAGAAACTTTTGTAGAACTCAGACTGGCCAAGACTAGCAGTGAGGGTGGGAGGCGCTGTTTCTCAGATGGAGAAGGGTTGTGCACACAACATTGTGCTAGCAAAAAGTGACTCATAGATAGCTGAACCACTTTATAACCTAGGTACACATGATCACACTTGTTTTACTCTGGGTTAAATAACCATTCCATAGTTCTGTTTTTATAATCATGACTGTATTTTAAATAGGCACTCTAACTGGAAGACAAGGGAAAGAACCCTCTCTCCTTTCTTTAACTTCCTGGGATATAAATATAAATGGGTGGGAAATTGTCTTCAGTAATAGGTACTATTTTGCCGTTTTTTCCAAACATATGTATTAGTTCCCTCTTTAGCCTTTTGCTGAAAACATCTGAAGAACCACATGCTCATTCTTCCTTCTTTTTTTACCTTACTGAGCCTGTTTCACTGCTTAGCTGCATGTGCTTGATTTTTTGTGGGGTGGGAGTGAAAGGTTTAATTCTTAACAACAAAAATGCAGGTGGCCAGAAGCCCATTTTGGTTTGAAAAAGATTTTTTGATCTTAAACAATGTGGAGAGAGGGCTGCAAACTGCAACTCCTGGAAGCTTTCCTAAAACATCTGCTCATCTTTTTTTGGTTAATAAAGAGTGGTTAAATGACTGAAATATCCTTGAGGGCCATGTAGAGTCCCAGTGCTATACTTTGCCCATCCCTGGTTTAAGATGAGCATGATTACTGCAGAACTCAACTATTTGGGGCTTGAAAGACCCAAAAAGAAAAGTTATCTAGCTGTAGGTGAGATTATATTATGCTGCCCTAAATCATGTATAGTTAGACATTCACTGGTGCTGAAAAAAAGTCTTAAATTCAAGGACTTGGAGCAGTTGATAAACAGTTTGTCAGCATATTAAAAAGAAAGGAAATTTACCCAGTGCTGACTGTCTCTGGCACATTGTCTTTTAAAACAGAAAAGTTTTTTAAAAATGGGCTGAGGGTACTGTAATATTTTAAACTGAACTGTTTTAGTTGTTTTTTATCTATTAATAGTATTTTATCTTTTTTAAGTTTTAAAGTATTTTAATGTTCAGTTTTTATATGCTTTTAATTGTATTTTTTTTAATTGCAAGCCACTTTGAATCCCAGTTTTGGGAGAAAGGCAGACTACCTTTTATTCTTATTCTTTATTGATGGGATTGCCAATCCCTCACATCAGACAGCAGAAGACACATTTACCTCCCTTTACCATCGTTGCTTCTGAGGGGAAGCAAGATGAGCATGTAGTTGACCAGTATGGGTGGCAGTGATTTTGGTAACGGGGGGCAGAGGCATGTTGGAACTGGTTGCTACTCAAGCCCAAAAATGTGGCCCAGAATGGTGCTATGCCTTACTGGTCTCTTGTTTTCCCTCATCAGGGGTTCTGCATAGTGGCAGCACAGACTTTGAGTCAGTGGATGATCTGTTTGAAGCAGTGGGAGAGCTCTTGCAAGATGTCTCCAGAGACTCCAAAGATGATGAGGACATCCGTGCTATCTGCCAGCGAATGTATAATACCCTTCACCTGTAAGTTCTCTCTAATGGACATTGGGCAGGTGGGAAGCCTGAGGTTCTCTTTGCAAGCAGCTATAAACAGACACAAGGGATGGGACTAGTGCTCAGAGTAGCACATGAAGCTGCCTGTGGGGATCCATATTGTGTCAGGATCTTTACACTGGTGGAATTGCAAAATGCTAACTACCCTAGGAGAGAGCCAGCATGGCATAGTAGGAGAAACTAAGGTTCAGATCCCTGCTCAGCCATGGAAACCCAGTGAGTGACCTTGGGCAAGTCGCTCTCTCTCATCACAAGAAGAAGGCAATGGCAATTCCCCATAAGAAATCTTGCCAAGAAAATCTAAGACAGATTCACTGTAAATCAGAGTCGATTTGAAAGCATGTAACAGCAGCTAGTATGTATGGTGGGCCCTCTTTATTCACAACCTACACGTGTGCAATTTCCAGGTTGCACAAGGCATCATGTCCCTGTATGTAAAATAGCAGCAATGCTTGTGTGGACACACTGAAGCATCTCCGCACCTGTTGCTACCATTGAATATACAGTCAGCGCTCCATATTTACTAGGCTTTTGGGTGCAAGACCTCTGCAAAAGTGGGAAAAATCACAAATATCAAAATGAGCATGTCTGTGTCTGGAAGAAGGGGGCCAAGGCATGGGAGGGAAATGGACACCCAGGGTCCAAACCAAGTCAGGAGTTTGGAGTGGGTCATCATGGTGGCCCTATATGTCTCTCCCATCTCCTTCCTTGGATGGGGGAAGCATCAGGAAAGGATTTGTGGTGCTGAAAAATTGGGCTGTGAGTTGTCCTTAGCTGGCCAGGCAGCTGCTTGTGGAGGAGGAGGAGGACTAGAGGTGGGTTTTAAAGGGCTGCAGGGGCTGGAGAAACTCACAAATAATCAAGTCCATAAAAGTCAAACCTGCAAATGTGGAGGGACAACTGTAATGAAACGCAAGATAACATTTCTTGGACTTCTTAAATGTGTTATGTTTGGCAGAGACAGTGAAAATTCAGGAAGAGACTCACAGGTGCTCCTGGATGCCCCAATTCAGATTTCTAAGATCACAGACAGTTATGGTGAGTAGTACTAGCAGGGAAGGCCCTGTTGTATCTTTACACCCCAGAACGTAACAAGAGCAGAGGTTGGAAAAGTTGTTTTTGAGGGACTACAACAACAGCCAGATTTCCCTAGCCACCATAACCAATGGCTATGCTGCTTGTGGGATTTTGAAAGAAATAACTTTTCCAAGCTTCTTTCAGTTTCTTTCTTCTGTTCCCTCCTCTCCCTTTGTGGTCATTTCTACCCTATACTGTTATAGTGCTATTAGTTCACTTTCAACCTCCTATGGAATCCTGGAGTTTGCAGTTTAGAGAAGGGCCTTTAGAATTCTCAGCCAGAAAGCTCTTTGGCTTCAGGAAATTACAAGCCCCAGAATTCCACAGGATCCTGCTGTCCAGCCTGTAAAACTGCCTTTTTCCTTTCTTTCTATGCATTCCAAAGGCCCTGTCACATGACATAAGTGTAGCATTATGATTCCACTTCAACTACTATGATGACATCTTGTGGTTTGTAGTTTGTTGAGGCACTAGAGCTTTCTGACTGAGAATTCTAAATGCTACTCCCTAAACTGCAAATCCTAGGATTCCATAAGATGTTGCAATAATAGTTAAAGTGGAATCATAGCACTATAATTGTATACTGTGAACAAGCCCCAGAAGTGGGGCACTCTGACTGCAAAATACTGAGCAGGACTAGTCTCTGGGGTTACTTGAAAGGCATTTGGTAGAATTATCTCTTCCCCGTCTCCTCATTGATCTGTTATGCACTGGCATGACAAGTCAAAGATGTACGAACGTGACAAAAGAGTGTGTGTGCGTGCGTGCGTGCGTGCGTGCGTGTGTGCATACACGCTCATGTGTGCATCCCCATATGGGGTAAACCTGGGAATGAAATAGCCTGTTAGTTTTAAATGCATGTTCAGCTGTTTTTAACCCTGAGTTTTATTAATATTGGTATTTAATTCCTTTTCAACTTCTGTAAAGTAAGATTTTAGCTAAATTGTGTTTTATTACTGTACCTTGGCTCCCATCTCAGGAGAAAGGTAGGATATAAATTTAATAAGTATATCAAGAGCATCAGTTAATGAAGACTTTATATTTAGTGTAAATGGAATGTGGTGTTTTTCTAAGAGGAAGGTACTCTCTTGCTTGCAGATTCTGGGTTGGACCTGCTGCCAGGGCTGCTGCTGAAGAGAAATCAGAACTCGGTAGGTTTGTGCTAGAACTGGAGGGCCCTGTTGCAGTTGACTCCAGATTGCTGAGTCAACTCAGGTTGTGCAGTGGAATGGTAAGGACTGTCCTACTCTTTAGAGCAAGTTTAGGCAAAATGCAGCCCTTCAGATGTTGTTGAACTACTGATCCCAACATTCTTCACCATTGACTGTGCTGGTTAGTGCTTCCAAAAGCTCTAATTTGCCCACCCTCTCTCTAGAAGCTCCATGGGTGCCAGCTTCTTCTTTTATGCTTTTCCAGGAAAGATGATGTGGTAGCATCTCTTCCTCCTTGTGTTATGAAGACTAAGGGTGTATCTGCACTATAAAATTATAGCAGCTTGATATCATTATAACCATCAGGTCCTATACAGTCCTAGGATGCTTAGTTTGATGAGACACTTAGATATCACTGTAGATAGGCACTAGAAGTCTTCAGCAAGGAATTCGTGGTACCACATCAAACTGTAACTCCCTGTGTAATGCAGCTACCTCTTCAGACTTATCCTTTTGTCTTGGCCTCTTTGTTCAAGAGAGAGATGGATCAGTTGTGTTGTATTGTTGCACTTGTAATTGTCATGTGAGGGAGATCCAAAAAGACTTTACATAGAATCTCATGTTGCAAAACAGAATATATATACCTGCCTCTCCGCATCCACAATTCAATCTGCTTTTCTGTGGTG
Organism: Cyclura pinguis; assembly: GCA_030412105.1. NCBI lineage: Eukaryota > Metazoa > Chordata > Lepidosauria > Squamata > Iguanidae > Cyclura > Cyclura pinguis. The sequence continues at coordinate 9,108,673 of CM059601.1, forward strand.
TGCTAATATTAAATGGAGAATGAGGTGTTGAGGGCAGCCTAACTGTACCAGTGAAACGAGCAGATCTGGATAACTCAAGCGATTTTGGAGATGGTGACCACTTCTACCGTTTGCTCTTGCTCCATCTCCAGATGGTGAATGCCAAGAAGCTGGAGAAGGCAGAGGCTCGCCTCAAGGCAAAGCAGAATAAGAAGCAGGAGAGAGATTCTTCCAAGTCTAGCAGCCCACTGTAAGTAAGGGGGTTATCAAATTTGAGCAGGAAGGGCTTGGTTGCTGCTTCTCAAGAGCCTTTGTGGAGGGGGCTTCCTGAGAGCCTGGAAGCAAGCAAAACCAAATCCTGTGGACTGAATGTTGTTGCCACGTGCAGATAACTTGCTGCTGGAGTTGGGTATATCTTTCCATTGATATTGGAGAGGAGCCTGGGGCATCATTTATTTTTCTTCCCTTTTGGCAATAAGCTCCATTCGGCTGCACAGGCACCCTAAAGGGAGAGGAGACACTGCTACCAGTAGCTGACTCCGAGGGAGAGATGGGGATGTTGATCAAATTCATGATGCTACAGAGCAAGTGATTTTTGCTTGTTACCTTTGCTTTCCCCCCACTTCTTGCTTTCAAGGCATTTTTGACATTAAAAAACCATCTAAAGGCATCCCAAAGGAAGCTGACGGTATATGTCAGAACTGTTGGGAGTTGTCATTTTCTTCTTCAGAGAATGCCTTGGGAGCAGAGTGAGCAACAGTGGCAGCAGGGTAGCCATGGGTAAGGTAACAGTAGCAGCAGGTTGGCAAGCATCTGTGGAAGCAGTGCACTGACATCCATTTTCTCTACAACTTTCCCCTTCCTTGATACTCAGCCATAGTTTGCTTTCAGATTTCAAAGTTGTGGGGGGTGGGACTAGAAGAAAAAAGTTTGGGGCCACATGCAGTCTGTGGACTGCACTTTGCCCATCCCAGATGTACAAAGCTTTGTTTTGCAGGCAGACATTCTGTCCTGCCAACCCACACCTGCAGTCTGAAATGAGACAGCCCAGAAACAAGTTGACTGTCTCAGTGAGAACTGTTAGTGTTGTGCTTGTGAGGGCCAGTGCATTCCATGGAGTGGGGAGATGTTTTTGTGTTCCCCTCAGTGAATGGTCTCTTTTGTTTTGTGGCTGGCAACAGAGTACTTGAAGAGGCGTCTGCCAGCCAAGCTGCCAGCAAGAAAGAGACCCGCCTGGAGACCTCAGGCAAGAACAAGTCCTATGATGTGCGCATTGAAAACTTCGATGTGTCCTTCGGTGAGCGGTGAGTCCTTCTGAGCAGCCAAAGTTGGGATGTACACCAGTTGGCTATAGACAAGGATCTCTCAGTATGGATTTTATCCAATAAACTTATGTTTTAAAGCAGTCTGGGAAATTTGCTGACTTGGGCTGGGCACAGAAAGTAAATTTCACACCTGCTGGAATGGCTGTTTTCCATAGTGTAACTGGCCCTGTGACAGGGTTCTGGGGCTTTATAATCTATGAGACTTGGGATCTTGGTTCCTAAAGGACTGATTACTCTGGGGTAAACAATCATTACCCATCTGATTCTTTGAATTACAGAGGACTCTCTGTATCTGTGCCAGGATGCACAACACACACACCCCATGAATGGCGACAAGCATGACTATTCATGTCCCATATTATTCAGTGGCAATAACATGCATGCAGATGTTTCAGTGCGTCCACATTCATGTTACCATCATTTTATGTATAGGACATGACAGGCTGGGATCACTCAAACTCACGCACCCAGAAACCACAGATGTAGGAGGTCCACTATACAGTTCCTATCAGCACCAACTGCTGGAGCCATTAGTAAGGAAGTATGACAGTTTTAGTCCAAGTCATCTGGAAGGCACAGAGTTGTCTGTCCAACCTTGGCCCAGTTGAATGTAAACCCTGCTGCACTTGAATAATCATGAGAGGCTATCTAGGGAGGAAGAACATCTAGAGAAAGGATGTAGAAAATGATTGAGGAGAGAACCTCCTTGGTTGTGGCTGCTCATTTATGGAAGGTCTTTATGCTGGCAGATAGGAGTCATTCTATCTTGTAAAAGAAATAGTTTTGCTGCCACTTTTTTATTTTGTTACTTTGTTGTTTTCTTACTTGTGTATTATGCCTTTGACTATTCTATTAGCCAAGAGAGGGGTGTTTTACACTGAAGTATGGGTGTATACATTATAAAATGAACCAAAAAAATTAAAAACTGGTTTCTTATGAGCTAGCAATTGAGTGGTTGAGGAGATATTACCAGCTTCCCTAATCTGATATTTGCTGATGTTTTGACTACAGTTCGCATTGACCACAGCTAATATGACCAGTGAAGTGTAGTGGGAATTGAAGGCCAAAACACCAGGTTCAGGAAGGCTGAGCTTGGGAATTGGAGGCGGTGGCTGAGGGGTATTGAGAAAAGGGAGACAGGCATAGGATAAAACATCAGGCGTGGCTTGCATTCATAGGTTATACATTTTGCTGCTTGAAAGTGAAGCTGATGCTTAAGGTGAAGTGGTTGATGCATTTAAAGTAGACTCACTCATGCAAACCTAATTATGGCTCTTCCCACAAGGTGTTGTTGTGGCATTGTACCATATGGCATTGCTTGGAGTTGAAGTTTGCTTCAAAGACTTTGTGCCATTTTATGAGGAACTCTGCTTTGGGCTAGCAGCTGACACTCAGGCTGTCCTAAGGCCTGTACATTCTCTTGTTTCAGCGTCCTCCTCACAGGGGCAGACTTGAACCTGGCATATGGACGGCGGTATGGCCTGGTGGGCCGGAATGGGTTGGGCAAGACCACCTTGTTGAAGATGATTGCCAGCCATAGCTTGCGCATCCCCTCACACATCAGCATCCTCCATGTTGAGCAGGAAGTGGCAGGGGATGATACGCTAGCCCTGCAGAGTGTGCTGGAGTGTGACACCACCCGTGAGAGTCTGCTGAAGGAGGAGACGGAGCTGACAGCCCGAGTCAATTCAGGAAGGTAACTCTTTTGTCATGATGTATACTGCCCAGCTCACTTAACTCACACATAGCACACCTTTGTATATTGCTGAATTTAACTTGCCACGTACAACCTGCTACACTTTCATCCTGTTCCGTTTCAGAGGACAAGGCACTGAAGGCACCAGATTATCCGAAATCTATGCTGCGTTAGAAGAGATTGAAGCAGACAAGGCCCCAGCAAGGTAAGATAAAGTTCTTTTAGTAGAGACCAGTGTACATCCTCAGCCTGTAAGGAGATGTCTAAGAATCTCTGATCAAAATGCATGCATGCTATACGTATCAGTCCAAGGGTCCACGTCAGAAAACAGTAGCGTTCTGGTGTGTGTGAGGTGCTATCTGTCAGCTTGAAACAAAAAGGCTACCAAGAAACAAAAACACTCTCCCAAATGAAAACATAAAATCTCTCCCAAACAAGCATAAATACTCAAAAAACAATGTGCTGGTTCTCTATTCTGAGGCTGGTGTAGGTTAAAACTGAGTCAGTGGATATGTAGATATGTCAGTCCCCAGGTAACTGGTGGCAGGAATCCTGTTGATTAATTCCAGCTAGAGTAGATCCACTGAATGAATTGTTGAATAGTGAGTCTCTTCTAGTCAGGACTTAACAATAAGATTTAAACCAGTACTTCCAAATTTGGTCTGCTTGACAGATGTAGATTGAGAGTGGGAGGAGGGAAGAAGAGAAAGAATGATTTCTAGAAAAAGGTAGAAAAACAGGTATGGCCCTTTTTTCTCATCCAGGTCCACACAAGTAGATTCTATAAGGAAGCTTCACATAGCTGGTTCTTTCTCTAGCACATCACAGCCTGATGAGAGCCACTACATAAAAACAGTTTTGGAGATGCTCATGATGAGGCAAAGCTGTTGGTGTAATTTTGTTGGTGTTTTATGGTTGTAACAGAGAAACCCCACCTCCTTACACTATTGTAACGAGACCCCCCAAGCTATGGTAGAGAGTACCCTTGTAGACATTAAATTCCCAAGCAGTGTTGCACACCTGAAACCCCAAATGTGGTCAAAAGCAGAAGATTGAAATAGCAAAAATCAGAACAAAAGCATTTCCGTTGCATAGGACCAAGGTCCGCTCCTCTGTCCAGATACTTTGAAAACAGAAAAGCCAAGCATGTACCTCCCCCTTGCCTCGTAGAAGTAGGTCAGAACATTCTCACAAGGAAGGTAGTGAGCTGACATTCTTATTTATTGAAATACCAGACCAAAGTGAATAATGCAATGAGACTTCTTGCTTATACTAAGAAGAATAGTAACCCCTTCAAGATCTACTCAGAGCTGTATGATGGTGTCCTGTGAACCAGGCAGGTACCCAAAACCATCTCTTTTGATGTGGGGAGGTATCATGCTGACCCCATTCTCTAATTGCCATTTCATATTATTACAAGTGAGCTGATTCTTGGACAAGAAGAATTGCAGAAAAACTGCAGTTTGGATTCAGGGAAGCTGCAGTACTGCGTGTTAGAATCTTGACTAGAAGACTGAGATTCATGTTCCCAAGAGAAGGAGAATATGCCATCATAGCATTGGAGTGTATGATTTCTCCTAACCCTGTTTCTTTTGTGTTTTGATACAAATGGGCCTCAGAATTGCTCAAAACAGACTGGGAGTGCTGTTCTTCCCCATGAGCAGAAAAGTAGCCAGCTGGTAGAAGGACAGTTTTGAGTAAATGGCAGCAGAAGAAGAGGTGAAGCAAAGCTCACCCTAGATTCCACCACAGAGACCTTGCCTGAATCCAGGCTTTCTGATATATAATGTTCCCAGAGGATGAAAGCATACAAAACAATTCTTTATTGACAGAAATTGAATATAACAAAGTGGTGTGCAAAGGCCATTTTCTGCTTTTTATTGTATCTCTGGTAATAAGTTCTTAACTACTGTTTGTGCAATGCTGTATTAACAAAACCTACAATAAAATCGTTAAAAATGAAAAAGTATCTCTTTTTCCTCCTCTCTACAGAGCATCGGTTATTCTGGCTGGGCTGGGATTCAGTGCAAAGATGCAGCAACAGACAACCAAGTAAGTGATCTCTACTGTAGTTGACTGTGTCCTGAGCCATTGAGAGATCTACCTTTGGCTATGGTTAGGTGTGGGTGGAGGAATCTTGATGCCCCTCACATTACAGAGTGGGTGGGGCTTGAGAGCAAGTTGCCAATACCTTTTCAGTCTGAATTCATGGTGCTTATGATGACATATAAAAGCTGTTGAGACCTCTGTGGAGAACCATCTCTATGTGAGATCTGAAGTCTTCTGGAGAAACCCTTCTCTGCATCCTACCAGTGGGGTCAGTATAGTGTGTTAAGTAACAGAAGAGGGCCTTCTCTCCTGTAGCACTGAGGTTCTTCCGTATTCTTCCCTTGGAGGTTCACTTGACACCAACACTGACTTCAGTTCAACACTTTGCTTATCAAACCCTTTGGAATAACTGATTTATTCCACAGTGTCCAGGTACATGGTTTGAAAGTGTTTTAACCTTTTAAACCAAGATTTTATGGTTGAATATATCTTTAGTCTGTTTAAATTATTTGTATTCGTTTAAAATACTTTAAGCTTCTTAAATCAATTTTTTTTGTATGCTGCTTTAAGATTTCATGACATGGGGTGGGATACATATTTTAATGAACAGTAACAATGTATTGAATCAAGGTAGCTGCTGTGTCCACCTTGGTGTTCTTTTGTACAAGCACTCATAAGACTGCCTTTAGCTAGCTATAACCTGATTGGCCTTGTTTGACACAAGGGATGTGATGCCTGCTTTGTTTGTTCCCTCTCCCCAGAGAGTTCTCCGGAGGCTGGAGAATGAGGCTGGCTTTAGCTCGTGCCCTTTTTGCCAGGTACGTCACACTGATTTTGTTGCATTCAGGTTCCTGTCTTGAAACTGCACTGATAGTGGAACTGATGGAGTTTCAGCAAATTTGAATCTTTAATTTAAATAGGTTCTTGTGGGTTTTTCGGGCTTTGAGACCATGTTCTGGTTGTATTTTCTCCTGACGTTTCTCCTGCATCTGTGGCTGGCATCTTCAGAGAAATGGTGAATTGGAAGTGGAGTGGAGAATATATATGCCACTCTCCTCCTCCACTCCACTTCCAGTTCACCATTCCTCTGAAGATGCCAGCCACAGATGCAGGCGAAACGTCAGGAGAAAATACAACCAGAACACGGTCTCAAAGCCCAAAAAACCCACAAGAACCAATGGATTCTGGCCATGAAAGCCTTCGACTCTACATTAATTTAAATAGTTACGACAGTACTCTGAAGCACCTAGGAGTGTTACACAGCTTGGAATTCTTGCATACTGAGCTGGAGAGAGTGGTGCTAGTGTTTTGCATAGTCCTGGCCAAATCATCACCATTCATCTTAACCTGGGAGAGCCAGCTTAGTGCATTAGGGCAGTAGTGTTGACATTGATGTCACACATTAGTTTGTGCAGCTGTGTATGCTATCCTGAGGTCCTTGGATTAGGGTGGGGTACATATATGAGAACAATTTATGCATCACTTAAGATGCTTTGTTTGGATGTTTAAAAAACAATATCCTAGGTTTAGGATGACTTAAAATGCAGTTAAGTGACACTTTCAGAAATTAGCTTTAAAAAGAAAAGTAGCCAAAGCTAAGCAAGACAGCAATAAGAACATCTCTAAACTGGGGCTTTCATATTTCAAACATATCATAAGACAATATTCATTAGAAAAGATGATAATGCTGGAGAAAGTGGAAGGCAACAGGCAAAAATGAAGACTGCATGATAGGTGGATTGAGTCAGTCAATGAGGCCACAGACCTCAATTCACAAGATTTAAGGAGAGCAGTTGATGATCAGGGCTCTTGAGATCTCCCATTCATAGGGTCACCAGAACTGGAAGTTGACTTGCGAGCAAAAAACAATGACAAAGCATATGTAGCAATCATGAAAAGCCTGGGCCCATCAGAAGGTCTTGGTCTGATCCCTAAAGCCTGATAGTCTAGGTGCCAAGTGAGAAAGGTGAGATATAAACAAAATAGCTATTAACAAACAGGCCTGGAGAGTATTGAAGATGCCACAGCTGTACTAAGAAGTCCTCTCTAACCAGTTGCCACTTATCTAAATTTTTGGTGGCACGAACACCCAGAAAAAAGGCCTTGGATGATGCATTTAATAGATAAAGCAAAGGTGGAAAAGGTAATGAATCATTTCCACACATTGAAAGGAGCTACACTAGGTAGCTGGGTTCCTTAGAATTTCCAGAAAATGCAGACATCATGTTGAGGAAACAGACACCATTTATCTCTTACATTTTTGGAAACAGTAGTGCTTAAGCTGCTGCAAACATTGTGAATGAGAAGGCTCTGAGGAGATTTTTCTAGTGGCATTTGAGAAGCTTCTTCAGTCAACACAATCCCAGTTCCTAGACATGTTGTTCTTCTCTCTGATTCCCCTTCCTTTGAAATGCCAGCCTCTTCATTCCAGTTTCAACAGAATTACAACTTCAGTTGTTTCGAAAAATGAGATAGACACACAGCTCAAATTAAAAACCCGTACAGTTTTCAGAACGTGACTTTGAATCTGCCAATTATAAATGTGGGAATACTTGGGCAGCGTGTCATAGACCTCCTGGGTATATGGCGCAAAACTGTACAAAAGCCCAAGCAGGAGTTGCTAGCACAAGCATTTCTGGGATCTCTGAGCAAAAATAACTAGATGAGACAGTCAGGGTTCGTTTTGCAAGCTGTATTGCAAGGCCATGATTTCCCACAGAATGAGCTGTCAGAAATTGTTTTGTCGAAGCAGCTGCATAATATCCTTCAGTCTGAGCATCGGTATTGATGTTCACCTCTTTCTTTGTCCGCTGCCTGCTTCTGCATCTTGCTGGCTGCAATTTCCTCAGGCCTGACCTGCTCCTGCTTGATGGTAAGTCTTTTCTGGAAACATGTGGGAGGACAAAAGTGGGACAGTGCATAAGGTGCCTTGGAAAACTAAGTGTTGAATAGATATTTAGTAAGGGCTTGCATGTTCTCCCTAGCCCCCTCCTGTGTGGGTTCCCTTGGCCACTTCCAAGGAGCTCTCAGTAGTTTCCAGTGTGACATTTGAATAAGGCAAGCTTTGGTTAGCAACAACCTCAAAACTGGGGCCCCATTTTGAAAATCATGTCTCAGTTTGATAACCAGAGATATGTATGAGGTCCAGCCTCCTTGCTTCTTACCTTGCACAGGATCACAGAATTGGAAGAGATCACAAGGGCCATCCAGTCCAACCCCATTCTGCCATGGAGGAATACACAATCAAAGCACTCCTGACACATGGCCATCCACTCTATTTAAAAACCTCCAGAGAAGGAGACTCCACCATACTCTGACGCAGCATATTCCACTTTTGAACTGCTTTCACCATCAGGAAGCTTTTCCTAATGTTTAGGTTGAATCTCTTTTCCTGTAGTTTGAAGCCATTGCACTGTGTCCTAGTCTCTGGAGCCACAGAAAACTATCATGTTCCATCCTCCATGTGATATCCCTTCAAATATTTAATAATTTAATAATATTGGCTATCATGTCATCACTTTACCTTCTCCCGGTATGAGCCAAGAAGCTGCAGTTCACCCTACTTTCCATTAAATCAACATAAGAAACTTTAGTTGTTGGCTTCTGAACAAGGCAGAATATAAGATTATGATTTAAAGTTGGTGTCCATACCCTTGCTTGTTTGGAAGCCATTAACCATAATATAATGGAAAATGTACAGTTAATTGTAGCTGTGTTTCCAAAATCGAATGAGGGGAAGGGTGAAATGACTGCTTTCACTGGAAGATCTTGGAGGACTGAACCCGGGACCTGTGTATGTGCTATGTATGCCTTAGCATAGAGTTATAGCCCCAGTTTTCTAGACATCCCACCTCCTTTATGAAGAATGGCTGCTGTTCCATGTTTTTAATTGCAGTTGTTTTAAGTACTCAACTCTTTCCCAAAGAACTCCCTTTTTGTTCATTTTCAGAGCCAACCAACATGCTGGATGTGAAGGCAATCATCTGGCTGGAGAACTACCTGCAGGTCTATATGGCAATTGAATGCACGAGACATAGTGGAGCCTTTGCCAACCGAGTGTCCTCCACATGTTCTGGCCTACAGCTCCAAGCATGGCTCATAATTTATAATTCTGGGAGGCTTAGCTGTGAGCCTCTGGAGCACACAGTGTTGGGGAGGGCTGACACAGCTTTCCTTCTGGTTTTGATTGGGAGGGCATGTTAAGTCATGGCTCTGCTGTAGCTCTCTTTGGGAACTAGTTTGGATCCTTTGATCTAGCTGCAGTTTCCACCCTGCCAGACTAAGTTTCCTTTTTGAATGCTGCCTCTTCTAGACCTGGCAGTCAACGATCCTGGTGGCGTCCCACGATCGGAATTTCCTGAACGCTGTGGCCACTGATATTATCCACCTGCACTCGCAACGGCTTGATAGCTACCGTGGTGATTTTGAGAACTTTGTCAAGATCAAAGAAGAGCGGCTGAAGAACCAGCAGCGCGAGTACGAGGCCCAGCAGCAGTATCGGGAACACATCCAGGTGCGGATTTGCAGAAGAGCAGAATGTAATTAGCAACGGGGGCAGTGCATACCTAGCTCTGCTGTAGAAATAGCTGCAAATCACTGCAATCTGGCAGAAGTCAGATTGGGCTCCTCAAATGCAGGGCTGGATCCCCTGCCCTTCCCCCCTCATATTTTTAAAAATACATATCGGTGCAATTTGGGGGTCATTTTTAACCCAGAACCATGCCAGAATGCTCCAAACTGGGCACAAATGCAGTAGTTTGTGCTTTCATCCCTCAGGCTGCCCCAACAACTTTCAGTCTTTTTCTTCATTTGGATATCATCCCAAAGTAGCTACTGGAAGTTACCATTATTTGTTTTATAGCACCATCAAGGTACACGATACTGTACAAAAATAATACAGCACAACAGACACCCCTGCCAAGGACATACAGTCTAATAAATGTGCCAGTTCTGGTCCACCCAGATTCCGCACATGCCCTGGCAACTGCCGACCCCTCATCTAATGGACCTGTTCAGTGGCTTTCTGTAGATAACCATCAAAGCTTTCTGACTCCACCTGTTTAACAATAGTTAGCTTGTTAATATCCCACCTTTTTCGCAGCACTGGACCCAAACCAGGTTACAGCCTAGATTAAAACAAAGTACAGTTAAAAACCTATTGATAAAATGAAAAGACCATTAAAATAAGCATCCCTGTTAAGAACACTAAGAGCCACCATGGTGTGCTGATTTGAGTGATGGACTAGGACCATGGGAGATTAGGTTTTGAATCCCCGCTCAGCCATGGAAACCCACTGAGTGACCTTGGGTAAATCATACTCTCTCCGTCTCAGAGGAAGGCAGTGGCAAGCACCCTCTGAAGAAGTCTTGCCAAGAAAACACTAGGATAGGGTCCACATAAGACAAAGACGTCTTGAAGGTATACAGCAATGATAACAGCAATACATTAAAAATATTAATTTAAAACATTTCAAAACATACATGAAATATAGTAGTTACTGCACAGACTATTAAAGGAACCTTCTGTCACAACCTGTCAGCAGCCAAAAACTTATTTTAAATTGTTTTAATAGCCTGATTTGCTTTTAAGCCTTACCTTTTTATGTTTTAAACTATATTGTACCCATTTTAATTTGTAAAGCCCCTTGGGTTCCAGTCTTGCCTAAAAGGCATAAATGAATTAATTAATAATAGGAGGAGGAAGAGTAATAACAATAATAGGTATTTACCTATGAGGAGAAAGGGAGTAGAGAAAAGGGAGGACTTAGTGTGCAGGAATTTCAAAAGTTGGTCTGCTTGTCTTATTGAGAGCTAGTGTAGTGGTTTTGAGTGTTGGACTAGGACTCTGGGAGTCCAGGGTTTGAATCCTCTTTTGGCCATGGAAACCCACTGGATGACCTTGGGGGAAGTCACAGCCTCTGAGCCCCAAAGGAAGGCCATGGCAAATGCTCTCTTGAGTGAATCTTGCTAAGAAAACCCTGTGATAGGTTTGCCTCAGCATTGCTGTAAGTCAGAAGTGATGTGAAGGCATACAACAACAGGTCTAGTTGTGCAACTAAAATGAAGACTACCCTGGTGTGTAGAGAAGGGGAGGAGTATAGTAGATATTTTTGTGAAAGAACTGTGAGCTCAGTTCTGGCGCCTGAAAACACATCCTTTGGTTAATTCAGAAGTTCCTTTAATGTCACTTCATATCTATCTCTCTCTTCAGCTGGCGAATCTCTGTTTTCTAGAAGAAAACAAAGCATATCCCTTAAGCTTGAAACTTGCCTGTCCCTGAAAAAAGGAAGCATTTCCCTTCTTTACATATAGATGGAATGCCATTTTGATCAATTGGTAAAAACATGTAGATTAATTAAGATTTTCTTTACTGGATAACAACCTTAAAATAAACAAGTCCTCTGCCGTGGAAGCCAATACTCTGTGTCCAAAGCACACCACATATACATTTTGTGTAATTCAGTGTCTAAGGTTAGTATCTTTTCCCCAAAATATTTAAACTTTTTGCAAGTTCTGTAGTATTAGAGGGCTAGCAAGCATGTTGAAAATTGAGGCGAGGTTGAGACAGGCTAGTGGAACCTTGTCTACCCAAATTTCTGATCTTTGTCTTAAGACCCCACATATCCGCTGTTAATATAAAATGAGAAACTACCTCCCACCATGGTGACATAGTTTGAATAGTCTGCCTGTGGGTATATAGAATCCATAGGAGAAAAGGAAAAATAGGTCTCCAAGTGCTCTATAGATCATCTTTATTATTTGAGACAAGCCCAACACATTTTGGCCTACATAATTGTTTCAGTGGCCTTCTTCAGGGGCTGTATAGAGACAAATGTAAATACAAATGTCAGATTAAAAATTGAAAGAACACATAGTTATAATAATATCTATTAAAAATATCATAATAAATGTTATCTTCTGTATATTGCTTAAAAGCCTATACCAGGGCTTTCAAAATGATGTGCCGTGACACGTTAGTGTGTCGCCTGAGGTGTGTCGGTGTGTCGCCTACAATCTTAGAAATGTATGTTATTATTTATAAATCATATACTTTTAAAAATATATGAAAGGTTTTCATGAGATGTTGTGTCCCCATACATTTTGTTATTACAATTTATGTATGTGTCTGTATTTCTTATAAGGGGTTAGTTTAACCTCCAGTTTGCTAGTAAAACTGAATTACTGTGTCACAAAATGATGCATGTCTAAAGAAGTGTGTCACTAACATGAAAAGTTTGGAAAGCTCTGGCCTATACGTACCAGTATATGCAACTATCAGCAGAAATTTCCAGAGCCGGAAAATATTTCCATATTTCCATTAGCTGGAATAATAAACAACTAAAGAAACAGGCTTAAAGGTTTTTAAGGGAGGGAAAGCAAAGGGAGTGAGATAGTCTTCAAGGACGTATGATGTAACCCAGGCTAGAATTTTTTTTTTTACAGTGACTAAAATAGTGGGGGGTGGGGAATCAAGTTCTTCATTTAGTCCCTCTGGAATCAAAGATCTTAATTTTAAGATCTACTCTGCTTCTTCTCTCAATAATGGTTGTTCATTGTTATTTATTTTTTCTATAACCCACAATTTAATGTCTGCTGCAGAATGACAAAATTCCACAAAATGACCAATTAAGGATGCATCTACTTTTTGTTTCTTATATTTGAGAGGTGCTGTCCTATATGTTTTTAAAGAGGTCTTCTTGATTTGTCCACATATATCTTTGGGTACTTGCATTGTATAGCATAGATGACAAAACTTCTATTGCAAGTGGTAAATTGCAGTAGCAATCAGAGGTACACGTTGGCCTGATTTACCACTTAAAATAGCAGTTTTTTTACATGCTTTTCAGTAGGTGTCCTTCGGCTGTGGGTAAATATAGTGGACCCTCTTCTGCAACCTCCACACACACAAATGTGAGGTCACACAAAGCATTGCATCCCAATATAGTCAATGGATGCCATGGGCATGTGCCCACATTACTTATGGGGGAACACACACAAACACACATATTATGTCCATTGACTATAACGCGATGCAATGTTGGAACAGAACTCTTGCATATACAGTGGACACACTGTAGGATATATTCTGTTCTAGCTCTACCTGTGCTATGGTTGCTACCTTGATCTTTGGTCCCCAGTATTGTTTTGAGAGCCAGAGAAATCTGGACTACTTTTCTAGGCTTCATTACATTGCTTAAATGTGAATTCCAAGGCTGCTTCTTTTTTTAAGTCAGCCCATTCAAAATCACCAGTATGTTCTTGTACAGTTAAAAATAGCTAGCATCAGTGTGCATGCTCATGTGCTTGTGGCTGCTGCTGCTGCCTGAGAGGTTGCCATCTTCTCTTCCCTGTAGGTCTTTATTGATCGATTTCGCTATAATGCAAACCGGGCCTCTCAAGTACAGAGCAAGCTCAAACTGCTGGAGAAGCTGTGAGTATCTGCCCCGGTTGGGCTGTGTGTCATGGGTGGATGGGAAAAAAGAAGATGTGTTAACTGGCACACTTTTGGGCTTGCCTGGTTCTGTGTGAAAACCACTGGATCTGTAGATTGGAGGGGTTGGAGATGGCAGGTCTTTAAAAAGACCACCACTAGAGTAGAAAAGTTCTTGGACAATATTGAATAGAACAGAATAGAATCTTTGGGAATCTTTGCAGGCTAAGATAGTAAACTGTGCTGGGAACTTACCATTTCTTTTTGAAACAACTTCCCTGGCTACCAGTTTGTTTTCAGGCTCAATTCAAAGTGCTGGTTATGGCTTTTAAATCCCCATATGGCTTAGATCCAGGCAATCCAAAATACCACATGTCCCCATACAAGCTGCCAGAGTTTTAAGATCCGGGGGTGGGGTGCGAGGGGAGCATTCTTTCACCTTCATGGGTACATTTGATGAGGACATGAGAGACAGACTTCTCAACGATTGTTCCCAAACTGTGGCACTCTCTGCTACAGGAGACTAGCCGGGCCCACGCTGTGCTCTTCTGCTGCCAGCAGTGAAGACCAAAACAAGCCTTTTGTGACTAAGTGGCTATGTGGAAAGGACTTTAATGAGGTGTATGTGCTGCCTTTGTTACTGTTCTCGCCATGGTTTTAAATTATTTTATATTGTTTTATACTACTATTTCAATGTGGCAGCTTATTTAACTTTTGAAAAACTTTGTGTATATTTGATTCATGTACTTGTTTTAATTCGTGAGTGAGCTGCCTTTGGTCCCTTACAGGAGAAAGGCATGGTAGAAATTAAACAATAAGATCTCTCCTTTCTCTGCTCTCATTTTACTGGGCTGAACTTCATGAAGCCAAGCCAGGGACCACAATGTCTGTATAATCCAATCCTCTGCCATATGCATCCCCCAAAATTGGCTATCCAGCCACCCTTTTAAGAACTTCAAAGAATGAGAGTTCTTAAAGTAAGGCCTCCTGCCTTATCACAAAACAGGAGGAAATAAAATGTGGTTTCCACACTGAACCAAGGAAAATTGTATCCCTTCGATTGCATCCCTTTGAAGAAGAGGGCAGGTTTGTCTCACTGATTCAGATTAGCTGGGGTTAAACGATGGCACTCCCCTGTGGGGTACTCTGGCTTGTGATCACTCTTGCATTTATATTGGTGCATGTGGGACCCATCCCTGGATACTGCATCCTTCCTGTTTGTAATGCCTCTGCCTTTCTTTTCTCTTAGGCCAAAACTGAAACCTGTGGACAAAGAATCTGAGGTGATAATAAAGTAAGTGGCACTTAACAGAAATGGGGGACCAAGAGAAGGGAGGAGAAGCTTACCATCCCATAATCAAGAACCACTCTCCCAGTCGCCTTTTCTAAGGGGTGCACAGGTTCCTGGGCTCATGGAGCCATTGTTTGTCAATGCTGCCCTCCTACCACTATTTCATCTGGCCTGACACAAAATTACTAAAAGTGGCCTTAGGCATGTTTCTCCCCCTCAGCTTCATTTACAGGATTATAATACAGGCCTTCCTGGCAGGGCTGTTGTTAAGAACTGGAAGAAGATAATCTGATCAGTTATTGAGCTTGTATTATTCCCTTTTCCCCCACAAAACTCAAGCTGACATGCATTGGATTCCCAATTGTCTCCCGTCTAAGTACCAACCAGACTGCTCTAGCTACAGCTAAGTGGCTGGTACCCATGGTTTAGACTAGTTCCTCCAATCCAATATCCCCTAGAAATGTTGAACTACAACTCTCTTCATCACCACTGGTGGCTGGGATAATACAAACTGTTGTTCACCTGTTCTAGAGGCCAAAGGTTGCCTCCATCATGTGTGTGACATGTCTGGAACACGAAGAACACTGTTCTTTGGTATTTTACAGACACATAAGTTCCCTGGCACATGCAGTTGTACTTTTTAGACCTTTGCATAATGTCTATATTCAGTTCACAATTTCGTAAGTGGAATTTTGCAAGTGTGACTGTAATTGCTTATTCTTGGGTAGTTATGTACCTGTTCATCAGTGTTTCAGCATGCCATTTTATTCACTCAGCAAAAAACAGCCATTACACATCCACTGTTACACAAGCAATTTGCAGATACAGTTGGTTGCACAATGTCAGTGTTCAGCAAAAAGGCATTGTAGTGCAACTGCCATTTAACTACATGAGTGTCAATTTCCACTATGCGGGAAGGATGGAGGATATTGGCCTATGAATGTTAAATAGTACTGTTACTACCGCTAAATGTTTTATATAGAGCTGAAATTCTGCTAGGACCCAATAAATGATAAAGAAGGGAACTTTCCCAGCCACAGAAGTGCTACTTCCTTCTGTGCTCAGCAAACTTGTGTTCCTTCCTGCAGGTTCCCAGATGGCTTCGAAAAGTTCTCACCTCCCATCTTGCAGCTGGATGAAGTTGACTTTTATTACGAGCCTGGTCACTACATTTTCCGCTCCCTCTCAGTCTCTGCTGACCTTGAGTCCCGCATCTGTGTGGTAAACGGGGATTTTGCTTTCTTTTTTTTTATTGATGTTTTCACATGAAAAGAATGAAAATAAACAGAATAATAAATATTACAAACTGAGATCAGGCACTCTTTATTATCAGGTAAAATTGGCTCACGAAATCCTCTAGTCATTAATAGACCCCAAAAGAAAGAAATGGGAGATTTGTCTAAGGCTCACAAACCGAATAAGCCAACTTATGCATGATCATATTATCTCACACTTTAGATATCCATTCTTTGTAAATTTGGGAAGGTGATTTTTGCCTCCGGAGTGAAGCATAATGGGGATGGCATTGCTGAAAACACCCAATGTGACATTTCCCTTGTAGAACCAGGGGCTTCACAGCAAAGGATTCAAGTGTTCATTCAGTGAAGATATTACTGAGACTAAACTAGAGAGGAAAAATTCTTAACAAACACATGGTGTTGTGATTCTTCTGCCAAGAGGAAAGGTTCACTTCTGTGTATGTAATAGTGGTGGGAACCCCCCTCAGATACACAGGCAACAATTCATGTGGGGAACACAATTTTTTACATATTTACTTATATCCCACCTTCTTCCTAACAGAACCCAAAGTGGCTTACAATATGAATTAAAATAGAATACAGCTAAAAACCAGTCAGTCATGCCATTAAAATCAAATACATCAGTTTAAAGCATTTTAAATTATAACATGAAAAGTTGGGGGGCAATATAGCAGCCAGCACTGAAAGACCTTCCATCATTTCCACCATGGCTAACAGTCTTTTGAAATGAAAAGTTCTCTACGTGCTGGTGGAAGGTGAGCAAAGAGCAGGCTGACTTAGCCTGCTATGGAGCTATGAATTCCATTAGGGAGTAGCAGCCAAAAAGGCCCCCTTTCACATCCTCACCAAACATCTGATGGACTTCCCATTCTCTTGCTTACGGTGCATCGTTTTGCTCCACTTAACCTGAGCTTGCATTATCCAAAACTTAAAAAGTATATGCTATAAAACACATGTAAACTGAGAAGAGGGCTGACCAGTGGTGTTCACCACACACCATGTATTGCTTCTCCCCAGGTCTCAAACTCAAGAACAGGGCTCTGAGGGGCTTGTTGGTTTGCCGGTTCACATGTTTGTCCTTTCTTTTTTCCTTCTAGGTAGGGGAAAATGGAACTGGGAAGTCAACTATGTTGAAGATCCTGATGGGAGACCTGGCACCTGTACGGGGAATTAGACATGCTCACAGGTAGCATCACCAGGAATAAGAAGAGTTGGTAGAGGTGTGGAGGAGTGGGTTGGAGAGGGCAAAGCTCAGAAGTTGCTGAGTTCTAGAAACAACTTAGACTTCTAAGAGCCATCCAGAATATATACTTAGTGTTTTAGCCTTTTGTCTCCCAGGGAAGCCTCCTGTGAAATTCTAGTGATGGTATGAATTCATAGGAATGATGACAATTTGTTTTTCTAAATTACAAAATCAAGTTCCTAGTCATTGCAGACATGGATAGGAAACACTTTGGAAATTTGTTGGATAGCTTTTGCTAAGATCTCAGAACATTAGAGAACCAAGAACACTTGACTGCTCATGGGAACAAAATCTCAGATTGTTTTGGAACTGATGTGAGGTGTGAAAATTCCTACTTTATGTAGTGTATCCCAAATACGAATTCAGGTAGATGCAATGGTGACACATGATTCTTCGTCTTCAGTCTACCTCAAAGACTGACAGCTAAAACATTGTGACTGAAATTTGTTCAGAGGATAAGGGAAGTCTAAAAGGAGGTCAGAGGACCATTCATTTAGTCACCAGTCTCAGTCACACTTGTCATGGATAATAGCCCCAAAATCTCCTCCCCTTTGAACCCTGTGTAAACTGTCCTGTCTTGTGCATGGAATAAGAATCCCATTCTACTCCTTAAATCTTTGAGCATGTACAAAGGGTGGGGGGGCTTCTTATTTCATGCTGGCTTTGGAGAAGGCAGAAGTCACACAAATCTTGCTTTATGGGAATGTGAAAAGATTAAGAAAGAGACCAGTTCTTTAAAGACTGTTTGAAAGCTTCAAGCCAGTAGAGTGTGCAACTGCTCTGTTACTTGTTGGGCAGAAGCATTGAAGCACTTAACATCTCTTCTGTACCAGCTACATTGTCTGCCTGTGGATTTCCATGCCTAGCTTAAGGTGTTGGTGGCCATCTTTGAGCGCCTGAAATGATGTGGGACAAGTGCCACCTGCAGTCGTTGGGAACTTGGTTAGGCTGCAAGATCAGAGTCCTTGTTCACAAGCTGACCACTATGATTAATTAGATTGGTTGGGACAAGAGACGGTGGTGATCCAATCTGTATGGAACTCTCACAGGAGTTCCTTTCTTCCATGTTTCAGAGGTGGGATCCCTCCCAACCAGAGAAGGAAGTCATTCCTTCCATTAGCCATTTTTAGCAAGGGGAGGTTGTCCTTTGAAAATATCTCAGCCCATAATAGTGTTTTCTCTCTCCTCTGGCTTGGCAGGAATCTGAAGATTGGCTACTTCAGTCAGCACCATGTGGATCAGCTTGATTTGAACATCAGTGCGACAGAGTTATTAGCAAAGAAGTTCCCAGGTGAGCTTAGGCATTGTTGTGAACCTAGTGTGGAATTCAGGATGAAAAGTGGCCCAGGTTTAATATAGGCAGTTATGAAAGGGAAGAAGGGTACCTCGCTATCCTTCAGGTACCTTGCCTCCACTAGAACACATGCTTTATTGCGATGGCTAGTCCTCTTTGTGTATGCATGTGCACATCCCCAGTCCTTTTATGGATATCGTATTTGAAAGTATTCAGAAAGACATCAATGTGCATCTTCTTTATTGCAGCTAATTTACTAAATGTTTTGCTCTTTATTATGTTCAGGTGCATCATCTTTAATTTAGTTACATCAGCTAATGAGCCGCAAGCCTCTAGTGCAGAGGGTAGGGAGCATGTGGTCCTCCAGGTGGTGTTGGACTGTAACTCCTATCATCCCTAGCTAGCACTGAGGATGATGGAAGTGCAGGCTAGTAACATCTGCAGGGCCATATTGTCAGTTGCATCCTTTTCCATGCTTTTCTCCACCTGAGGTCAGACACACAAGCATGTGATGCCCCAGAAGACATTCTCAAACCATCTTGCCATCCAGATTCTAGTAGCCAAGGATTTTCTTTCCTAGTCCTTAGTCCAGTTCATGCATGACAGTATCTCTGGACTTCCCTTCCTGCCTTATTTTGCATCCTGCCCCATCCCTTTAATCCCATATTGAGAACAATTTGCCGCAGCCTGTTTACTGGGACCAGGGGCCACATGTGGCACCACCCCCTTTTGTAGCACAGGGAATTCCCCCACTCTGGTGGGGATTAAAACATGGGGAAACACATTCCCGCACATACCTTGTTCCTTTTTTTTAAAGTGTGACAGTTTTGCTGTTTTTTAAAACTAAAAGTGGTCTCCTGGGTATTTCTGGATTTGGCAGGTGGAGTGAATGTCATCAGGATTCATATGGAATGGAAAACTGGCTTTCAGTCTTTGTGTCTGGCCCTCAGACCCTAACCCCCCCCCCCCAATTTGGCAGAACATCACTACTGCTGTGCTTTAAGCAAGATATTTACTGGCAAAGAGAGAGCCATAAAATCCATGAACTTGTCCTCTCTTTTCCAGGGAAGACAGAGGAAGAGTACCGTCATCAACTGGGCTGTTACGGAGTCTCTGGAGAGCTAGCAGTCCGCCCCGTTGCCAGTCTGTCTGGAGGCCAGAAGAGCAGAGTGGCTTTTGCCCAGATGACCATGCTGTGGTAATTCTCATGTTTTCTTTGATGCTAGGTGTAACTCGACAGTTGTTAATGAGCAAGCAAATGTGTTCCTGTGCTTTCAGCTTGCTGCTTTATCTTCTGTGAGGCTGTCATGCAGTCACAAAACACCAGCCTTCCTAGAAAGATGATCCAGTGAGCCATCGTGTCCTTGCTCAAACCAGTGGTCACACAGCAGCCATTCTTTAGTGCATGGGTGGCTTGGGGGGATGTTTTGACTTTAATACCAACAGATCCCCATTTCTTACAACCAGAAGTAGGTTTCTGACCACTTCTGGGTTTTTATTTTTGGTGATCCACATGCCCTTCCCACCAGAGGGTTTTAGGGGCTGAAAATTGGCTCCTGGACTGCCTACAGTTGCCTGCTTCTGCTACAAAAGCTGAATTCTCTTTCAGCCCTGTCTGCACTGGTCACGCCAAGTTGATGAACCTGGGGCTGTCTCCAAAGCCATTTGTTCTACCCTGCTTTGTGGCCCCTATACAAGTTGAGTGCCAAGCCTAGTACTTTGCTATGGCTTTCCTCAGAGCACCTTTGGAGTCACACTTCTTCTGCATTGGTGGAATGACGGCCGGTAAAAGCCATGTTACTTCTGTGCAGCCTCTTCTGTTTCTGGGCTTATCTGTGTCAGAAGCTTGTCATTAGATGGAGGGATGTGTATGCTGTGCTTGCCTTGGGACTTTCCCAGACTCAACTGAATCTCCTCTTCCAGCCCCAACTTCTACATTCTGGACGAGCCAACAAACCACCTTGACATGGAGACCATTGAGGCCCTGGCAAAGGCACTCAACAGTTTCCGGGTGAGTCTTCCTTGATGTGGCAATGACCTCTCTCCCCCAGTCATAAACAGTACTGTGTTTAAGTAGCTACCCAGTCTCCCTCCAGTGGTGGTGACAATCAGAGAAATCTTTTTTTTTTTAACTTTATTACATCTTTTGATTATGTTTGCATTCTGCTTTTAAGGCTAAAGGTGGCTTTTGAAAGAACTTGCAGTAATTCAGATCTATCAGAAAATCCCCAGAAAAAGGTACCTAGTACAATGATAATAATTCATTTTTAAGACCACATTACAGGGAATTAAATTAAGAACACTGCCCATAAGAAAACACACAAAACAGTTCTCAAAATATCTGATAGGATGGAGTTATTTTAAAAAACTTAGCCTTCTAGCTCTCACCTAGACATCATTCTTCCAACCAGGTCCCCTCATCTGAGAGTTACAGAAAACTAAACTTATTCTCAACAGTTTTTCTTCATCCTGAACCTAACCCATAAATGGTATGAGGGACATAGCATTCTCGCCCTTGTTTTGTTACTCGTAACCTGCTGCTTATGGCCATTATAGTGCCACTGTCCAGCCATCCTTCATAAGTGCTTTGCCAGACAGACACTTGCCATCACTTAGATTAGTGGTGGGCAGCTGTGGCAGATCCACTGACCACTTTTCTGCCCGATACCCTCCAGAGAAGACTGCATGAAGTGCCCTTCCAAATACCTAAAGTAGACATGGTTGGAAGTCCACTTCTGCTTTTGAACGGCAGGGTATGTTAAACAGTGCAAGGGAGCCTGCAATCTATTGTAGAGGTAAGTTACTGCCCTTGGACTCTTTCAGGAGAGACACATCACACTATTTGCTAGAAAAATGAGGGGCAGCCTGGAGGGGATGAGGGCCACCCCTCGGAGGCCTCTCTTTATGCAGCTGACTTAGACCTTTGTGTCTGTGGGCTGGAGCTTCCTTCACCTCAGCCAAAACAGAATTAGTTCCCAGCTCTTATCTTCTCAGTGGTGGCAAGAGTGGAGAGTTGCAACTGGAAACAAAGTATTTTTCCCCCTAAAACTTAAAATAAAACATAAACGGAATAGTAACATTTTAAACCACTGTACAAACAACCCAATCCCTCTCTTGAAGGTTACAGTTTAAGGCAGGGCTTTCCAAACGATGTGCTGTGAGATGTTAGTGTGTCACCTAAAGTCTGTAAGTGTGTCACCTACAATCTTGCAAATGTATGTTATTTATAAATCATATATTTTAAAAAAAGATATGAAAAGTTTTCATGAGATATGTTGTGTAACCCATACATTTTGTTATTACAATTTATGTATGTGTCTGTATTTCTTATAAGGGGTTAGTTTAACCTCCAGTTTGCTAGTAAAACTGAATTACTGGGTCGCAAAATGATGCATGTCTAAAAAGTGTGTCACCAACATGAAACATTTGGAAAGCTCTGGTTTAAAGGGAAAGAGAGAACACGAAACAATGTAGCTGCTCATTTTTCATAACTTTACACCAATGTTTAATAATCAAGGGAGCCAGCATAGTGTAAGTGAAGATGGTGGAAGTGAGAGGACTTCCTCTCCTATGAATCTCAACACCAAATGTTGTATGGGAGAAAGATATCAGTAACTTCAGTAACTTCCAGTAAACTGAATCCAAGTGCTACAAGGCTTTATATGTCACAATTAACCCCTCTGAGTTATGTCCAGGAGTGGAATAGTAACCCCTGAAGTTTTTGCATTGCTAATTATGTGGTCTCTATAACCAGTCCTAGGTAACAATCTTGCTGCAGTGTTTTTGGACTAGAGGAGGTTTCTGAACACTCTTTAAAGGCAGCCCCACAAAGTACATTACAGTAATGGAAATGTGTGTTAACTATGGCATGTGTCAGTTTGGCCAGATCTGACATCCCCTAGATCTGATGGAAACTGCACTCTAAATTCTGCATAGGCACTCCTGACTGCTTTAGAAACCTGGGAGTCCAGAAATACAGCCCAAACTGCAAACCTATATTTTCAGGGGGAGTATAACCCCATTCAGCACAACTTCAGTCCCTATTCTCTGATCAGCTTTTCAGCTGACCCTGAGTATCTATGTCTTGTCTGGATTAAGTGTGCATTTGTCCATGTATAGTCTGTTGCTAACATAGATACTGTATTAGAATTAAAAGAACTTCCGCAGACTCAGATGGAAAGTAGCAGTAGAGTTAGGTGTCAATAGCATACTAATGACACTGAACTCCAAACTGAAGACAGCATTTGCCAGCAATTTCACTTAAATATTGAATAGCAAGGGGACAAGAAGCTGTGACAGTCTCCAAAGGCCAAGACACTGAACAGGAATCCTTTGGCAATGCCTTCTGAACCCATATTTTCAGGAGATACCAAAGCCACTGCAGAACCGTGCCTCCCCGTCCCAAAAAAGCGGCTCAGAAGAATGCGATAGTCCTTTCTACCAAGCTATAGGAAAGCCCAGCAGAATGAACAGAGATACCTCTCCCCCCACATCTGTCTTCTGACCAAAGCTGTTTCTGTCTCATAACCAGGGCTGAAACCAGCTTGATCTAGTTAACAAACCAAATTTACAAGTGAAATAGCTATAAATAACATATCTGGGCATGTTCAGTGGATGTGCTATATCCTTAATATATATTGAATGGTTTCAAAATGGTTTTCAATCAATGCTTTTAGTTAGATTCCTTAATTTCTTTTTAACTTTTGTACTATATATCATTTTAGCAATTTTGTTTTAACATACTAAAAAGCTGCTTTGGGTCCCATATTGGTAGAAAGGCAGGATATAAACTAAATTTAAAAAAAAAAAGAATGAAAGTATTTAAAACATATCAGTATGAAATAATATTACTCATCAGATTTAAGCTGACGTTGCTGTGAAGTAGATTTTAAATGCTGGAATGAAAATGTCTGAGTAAAAAATGAGGTTTGCCTTTAGGCAGAAGCAGAGCAGAGATAGAGCTAGCGAGACCTTCCTCAATAGGGCATTCCACAACCTGGAAGCAGCTACTAAGAAGGTCCTCCTTTGTGTTCCTGCTGATCCTGGTATTGGTGCGATAGAGAGAAAAAAAACTTCTCTGGATTTTAAAACCCAGACAGGGCAGGCATATATGAAAGAACGTGATCCTTAAGTTCTGGAGGGCTATATATGTCATGATCAGCTCCTTGAATTATGTCCAGAAACAGACCAGTATCCAGTGAAGCTTTTGTTAGAGGAGGGTTACATTTGTTGCTGTAACAAGCCCTGATTAGCCCTCTGGCAGCATCTTCTGGCCTAGCTGAAGTTTCAGTGTACTTTTCAGAAGTAACCACACCTAAAGTGTTTTGCAAGAAACCAAACAAGATGCTGCTGAGGCACATGTGTAAAGTGTGCATGTCATACTGTGTAAATTATCTGAGACTCCCTTTTGTGCTTTCTGTGGGAAGCGGTCCTCATAATATCTTGACATCTGTACTTTGTTGTTGGCAGTGCAGGTGAACTGCTAGACTTAATAGGTGCTGTGCTGTGCTCAGGAGTCCTTGTAGATGGGACCATCATGTACATGCCACTCCCGCTTCCTTTTATTGCCAGCAGCCCCTCTCCTCAGATACTGAGGTTGCCACTGCAGAAAAAGGGGAGTAGAGCAAGAGAGGCAAGTCAGCTATCTCCGTAAGATTGATAAGAAGTAGATGCAAGTCCTAACCAGTGGAACCAGCCACTTTCCATAGTTACTAGTGTTTTCAACATGTGTGCCGCTTCCTTCCACATTTCTTGAGCTGCTCTGTTCCTTCTGTATCACTGGTATGCAGTCATTATAGAACTAGAATGTAAGCATGTGCTGATTTTAAGGAGATGCAAATTTCCACCACGCACATCACTTAAGAGGAAGCAAGGGAGACCACGTCTGTCTTTCTATATGTCACCCTTGATGCGTTGCACACAATGGTATTCCTCCCAGTTAGTGGGTACATTGAGACAGTTTACGAATTAATGAAGCAGTGTCCCTGCTGTTTCCTCTGCACATTTACTCTTAACTGTTGCAGAGTTCATTGTCTTTTCAGGAATTGCTTAAATTCTGCCACAAGTCCCTGTGTTCTCCATTTGTGCATTATTGTTGAATGCATTGTCTCAAACTTGTCAGTTAGCTTTAACCATTTTGTATGTGCTGTGTTTATTTGTGCCTGAAACAGCTTGCCCTGTTTTGGCTGTGCTTCACTTTGGAAAATAATTACATAACGCAAGGCAAATCTCCAGTAAGAAAAATGGCTGGTGTGCGGGCGAGTAGGGTGGGACCAAAATAACAGGGGCTCTGGACTAGCATCAGATACTAGCAAACAAAAAAACTGTGGCAGGAGGGATACTAATGTACCCCAAGAGAGTCTGCGATATCTTGCTTTAGTGTAAGACATTCTTCCTCCATCTTGTTTGTTCTAGGGCGGTTTGATCCTTGTTTCCCATGATGAGCGCTTCATCCGGTTGGTGTGCCAGGAGCTGTGGGTGTGTGGAGAGGGTACAGTGAAACGCATCGATGGTGGCTTTGAAGAATACAGAGACATCCTGCAAGAGCAGTTCCGGAAGGAGGGATTTCTATAAAGCAGCTACCCGGATGGTGTGCATGAGCTGGTTTTCGAACAGAATAGGCTGCCCAGGCAGCCCTCATCCTACTTGATGGTGCAAAGCAGGGATTCCACCTACATTGTATGAACATCAGCTGTGTGATCTCCTGTTGGGTTAATGCTTCCTTCCCCCAGAAACCAACACCTGCTGGGGATTGCCAAGGGGAAGAGGAAAGTGAACAGTGCTGCTGTGGGATGTGTGCCAAGTCTCTGCTGGGCAGGGACTGAAGGACACCAAAAAGAAAGGTGGGGAGTATTCAGTGCTGCTTTAGTGAAGGAGGGTAGAAAGGGAGAGGTATCTGCTATAAAGCAGTCCTTCCTCTCTTTCCTGTAGAGTTGAACCTGCTGCAGTCATGCTCAATGAGCATCAGAAGGTTTCTGGGTGTAAATGCTGTTAAATGTTGCACATTTGAGTAGCTTTTTCTAGGAAGTGGGCTGGAACTCCAGACTCACCTTTGAAATGGTCAGAACAAGGGAATTTCCTTCTCTCCTTCCACCTTGCCTCCTGGGAAGAGTTGCAGTTCCTTCATTTAACTGTCACATACACAAGCCAGACCCTCTTATGAAAGCACTTCTGGTTTCATCCCTTGGCCTTACATTTCTCTTTCTTTTCTGCTCAAAGGGCGATGCCTTTGTGTGCTGACAGGGAACCCTTTTTCCTTCACACTTGAAAGGGGTAGGCATTGCATCAGCCAGGGTGCTGGTGGTGGAAGACATGCAATGCTAGTTCCACTCTTTGCCAGAAGTCGGCAATCTTCATTCTTCTGTCATTGGGCTTCTGCCTTAAGAAGGGTACCACATACCCACATCAGTCTCTGGGCTTCCAAAGGAGGTCTAAATTCCATGCAAGACTCATGTCTCTCCAGCTAACACACCATGTCTTGGTAATTTAAAGAGAAAAAAAAGAAAACATTAAATGGTTTTATCTTGAAAGTAAACTTTTGGCTCTCTGTTCATCAGCATTGAGGTTGCTCTGTAAATAAAATGGGCTTTCTCTGGCTTTGGACTTCGTTTTTTTTCCTGTTTACTGTGTGCAACATTACTTCAGAAAACAACCAAAGAAACTGGTCAGTGCACTGTAAAAAAGGCCATGGAAAATCTCTTTACTGCAAGCTGAGTTTTTCTTCTTCCCTTAACAATAAAAACAAATCCAAAATAACTAGTGCCATGGCCTACCCTCCAGGAATGAGAAAAGCCTGTGCATACAGGTGTGAGAGGATTAGTCTAAATGCATACACTTAGGTTTGTATAGGAGCATGCTCAATGTAGTGAGGTCTTTTAGTGGATTCAGGGAATCTGTTGGAACATATTTATTATTTAATTTATGCTCCACCTTTCTCCTTGTATGGGATCCAAGGTGGCTTACAAGCATTTAAAAAACAGAGTTTTTGTAAAAACCATAAGGGTTTCAATGTATGTTTTATGCCTTCAAGTTGTTTCTGATTTACAGTGACCCTGTGGCGAACATATCATAGGGTTTTCTTGGCAAGTTTTGTTCAGAGGGAGCTGGCCCTTGCCCTTGCAGTCTGAGGCTGAAAGCATGCAACTTGCACAAGGTTACTCAGTGGGTTTCCATGGCTGAGTAGGGATCTGAACCTGATCTCCAGAGGCAGTCTGGCGCTCACACAATTCTGTCTACATTTATGTGTGTGTGTGTGCATTTACATGAAAAGACAGATAAATGAATCCCAAACAGAACAGTCCAGCTGGAAATCTGTTGGTGGCCTATACTCATGTAGTATTTCAGAATGCCAGGATGGGGCATTTTTGCACCAGTATGTAGCAGTGAGGAGAAAAGGAAAAGCATTCTCCCTTACCAGAGAAAGCTGCTTCAGCTGGTTCCCCAACAACCTGGGAGCCAATTTCTATCTGATTTCCTGTTTCAAAGAAAAGACATGAACCTAAAACAGCTGGGGAATGACAAAATTGCCCTTGTATTCCCTTGGACCAAAAAGACCATCAAAAATAAAAAAGAAAGGTCGTAGCTGGAAGAGACCCCAGGGGCCATCCAGTCCAACCCCATTATGCAGGAACACACATAAAAGCACTCCCAACAGACGGCCTCTGTTTAAAAACCTCCAAAGAAGGACACTCCACCACACTCTAAGGCAGCCTATTCCGCTGCCAAACAGCTCTGACCGTCAGGAAGTTCTTCCTGAGGTTCAGGTGGAATCTCCTTTCCTGCAGCTTGAATACATTGCTCCTTGGCCTAGTCTCTGGAGCAATGGAAAACAAGCCCGCTCCCTCCTTGACATGACATCAAATATGTAAACATGGGTATCATGTCCCTTCTTAACTTTCTCTTCTGCAGGTTAAACACCCAGCTCTCTAAGCCGCTTCTCATAGGGCATGGCTTCCAGACCGTTCACCATTTTGGTCAGGTGTAGTGTGGTACATCCCCCCCGACCCTACGGAACTCTATTGTAGCCACCCAGCCCGATAGTTGCCAAATCCTGTGCTGACATCAGTCTCTTTCACACTACATAATTAATACCTCTTTGATTCCACTTCCATCACTATGGCTCCATCTTATAGAATCTTGGGATTTGTAAATTTGTGAAGTGTTGAGAATCATCTGTTAGGAGCTCTAATGCTTCACCAAATGAATTCTATAAGATACTACAATGGCAGCTGAAGAAGTACTGACGTGCTAGAATTGTGAAAGTGTTATGCTAGCCAACAGGTTTGGGTGCCTAAAAACAGTGAGTCTTGATGCCACCATTCCCATTTGCTGAGCTGCGACAAGGAGCAGTTTGCCCCCATGCTCACTCTTAAAGGGCATTTAATCTGCCTGGCACTGAACCCACTTGCGTGGCTCTAGCACTGCACAGAGATGCAAAGGCCAGAATATGCAGGGCATGATCTAGAATTAGAGCAGTCTATTTGCCAGTGCCAGAGCCAGCACGGTGTAGTCGTTTCAGCATTGGACTATGACCCTGGACGAGACTAGAGACGCTTCCGCACGAGACTGTTATAGCGCTATGATTCCACTTGCAACATCCTATGGAATCCTGGGGCCCCTCCTGAAACTGCAAACCCCAGGATTCCATAAGATGTTGCAAGTGGAATTATAGTGCTATAACAGCCTGGTGTGGAAAAGGCCCAGGATTTGATTCCCTGCTGGGAAGTGGAAACCCGCTGGGTCACCTTGGGTCCATCAAACACTCTTAGCCCCAGAAAATCCTGGGATAGGTTCATCTTAGGGTCACCATAAGTCAAAAATGACTTGAAGGCACACAACAGCACTTGCCTATGCACATGTGTAACTTTGATATCTTTGTACAAGCCACAGTGAAATTGCTTTGAATATATAAAACCACTTCTGGTGTTTTATGATCCTCAAGGGGGCTTAAAGTGATGGCTTGCAGTGTTTCATCCTTCACATGTTTTAGATTTCAGCTCCCAGAATCCTTGAATATTGACCATGCACATTAGGACTTCTGGCAACTGAAATTAAAAAAAAATGTGGGGATAAGCAAAGGTTGAGAACCACTAGCTCAGTACATATTGCAAGGTTATTTTTCCTCCCAGAACACATAATAGATCCTCTGTCGAATTACTGCAATCCCAATGCCCCCTTCCCCAAATATTCCGAATTAGGAAATCTCAATAAATGGAAGTAAACTAATAAATAGAATTGATTTAGGGACTCCAGCCTACGACATGACTAGCAGAAAAGAGCCAATGGCATCTGGAGTCTCTTCCTTCTCAATTTGACCATGGGCTTTAGACTAGGGCTTTGAATTGGGCTTATCCATTGGCCTGCCCACTCCCTTCTCAGACAGGTGGTGAAAACGCTAGAGAAACAGACACAGAGGTCTAAATCCCGAAAATGATGCAAACTACCCCATCTCACAGCACAACCTTTGCTCACCAATTCTACAGTTGCAGAGGGGGACAAGGAGCAAAACCTGAAGGCACCTGCCCACTTATGGCCATCCCACAAATTTCAGAGGGTTTCCTTAAACAAGGAATACTGAGGTGCTTTGCCAGTGCCACCTTCTGAAATACAGCCTACAGCAGAGCTTTCCAACATATTCATGTTGGTGACACATTTTTTAGACATGCATCATTTCACGACACACTAATTCAGTAAGTGGAGGTAGCCCCTCCACCTGAGCCTGGCTCGCCACCACCCTCGCTGGGGTCTTCTGTGGGCTGGGGCGGGAGCAGCAGGACAGGCAGCCCCTCCACCTGGGCCCGGCCCGCCGCTGCCGCCACCCCCGCCGGGACTTCCTCGGCCTGGGGTGACTGTGGCGGCAGTGGGGGGGCAGCCCCTCCCCCCATTACATTCGCACAACACACCTACACACTGCAAGCAAGACACTGATGTGTCGCAACGCACAGTTTGGAAAGCTCTGGCCTACAGCACTGTCACTTAAGTTACCCGATGTGGGGGAACCAACAACCTTTCTTCTACCCAGTGTGTCAAGAACTGGTGCCATATTTACCCCCACTGACTGCAACCGCTTCTTTCCTGGAAACTCCAGGGACCAGCAGCCCCAAAACCAACACCTGTCCAGGGACTATCGCTTTCCATAGCACTGCCTTACTGCATCTGGTAGTCCTTGGATGTCCCCCTGCCAGGTATTAACCAGGCCTGGCACTGGCTTAGCTTCCAAGAGCAGAGAAGATACGGTGCCTTCAGGATGTTATACCCACTTGGAGATCCCTTTAATAGGGACACCGTTCCAAAGGTTAAACTGTACGTCCCTGTAATCCTAGCCAGGTCAACCAATGGTGAGGAATATTGGGAGCTGAAGTTCAACAACATCTGGAAGGTCACATGCTTCCTTTGCCTAGGACTACGCAAAGGCCAGCGCCAGCTTAAGGCGGGCTTTCAGGAAAGAGGCTAAAATTAAAATGGTCCATCATCGTAGAGCGGCCACATTCTTGAGAGAACTGCAGGCAGCTCTTCCGTCTGACCTCAGAAAGGTGCACCCTGAGCTGGGGAAAGAACAGAGATGATCAACCCTAACGCCCGAAGGCACCTTCCCGCAAAGAAGGGGGAACTCCTTTAGGGACTGTACATTCTCTCCACACTTTGCAGGAGTGGGTTGGAGAAATGGCCCCCAGAGACAGGGGAAGCTCGACCCCACCCGAAGACTAGGCAAATCAGAAGCACGAAGCACCAGGAAATATTAATTTCTACACTAGACTGTTACAGTGCTATCATTGCACTTTCAACCTCCTATGGAATCCTGGGGTTTGCAGTTCAGGGAGGGGCCGGCCGGATTCCACAGGATGTTGAAAGTGCAATGATAGCGCTGTAACAGTCTAGTGCAGAAGTGGCTTAAGACAGTGGCCCTCCTTGAGCCTTCCCAGAGGTAATAAAGGCTGCCTGCAATCCATCCCACCCCCGCATACTTACCTGGGCATAAGCTACACCGAAGGCATGCAGGACACTCCCCAGTCCGCACCGTGCTTGCAAGGGCCTTCCTAGCCAAGGGCCATTTCCGCACTGGGCTGCGATAGTGCTATTCTCCCACTTTCAACATCCTCATGGAATCCCGGGGTCTGCCGCTGAGGGAGGGGCCTCAGAGGCAAGCGCAATAATAGCACTTATAAGAGGCTGGTGCAGAAACGGCCAAGGATTTGTCAGTTACAACGGGTGGGGAACTTAATCCGCAGCCCCCCGCAGGCAGGCGAACTTCGCCACCAGTCTGCCAACGCGGAGGGGCCCCTTCCGAGGGCCCGCCCGGGCGGAGAGGGGGCGACGCTGCACCCCCGGGCATCCGGGACGGAAGCAGCCCGGCGACGAGAGGGTCCTGCACCCTGGAAGCCCAGCGTTTACGAACCTCGGTCGGCACCGGATACCCCCGCGCGAGCATCTCGGGTACACACGACGGGGGCGACGGACCGAGAAGCGCAAAGTGCGCCATCGCCGCCACGACGCCGGGAAGACACCCGGCCTCCCTCTCGTGCCCGAAGTCGCACGCGGAGTCCGGGAAACTCCCGCGCCTCTTCGAGCGAGGGGGGGGAGGAGGGGAAACACGCCCGCCCTCGGCCAGGAGAGCTCTGGGCGGGACGGCTTCGCCCCGTCCCCGCGGGAAAGTTGCCCCCGGCCGCTCCCCCTCCGCGCCGGGCGGCCGCGCGAGCTCTCCTCCCGGGGACGCGGGCGGGGGGACTGAACAACAACAGCGTTCGCTCTCACACGCCCCTCCAGCGGGCGAGCCCAAGTGATAACGCGGGGGGGGGGTGGCGAAGGACGAGGACTCCGAGCGACTCCCGTGCCCAAGTCCTGCCCCCACCCTTCTCTGCCAGGGCCGCCCCTTCCCCTTCCCAGGTGGTTCCGCCTCCCGCCAGCCCTGCCTGGGAGGAGGCGGCGGCGGCGGCGGCGAAGGAGGCGGAGTTGTCGCTCGAGAGCCGGCGCCGGTTGCCGCCGCTGCTGCTGCTGCTGCTGCTGCAAGGGCGGGTGGAGGAGGCGGAGGAAGAGAAAAAGCGAGCGGGGGGGAGGCTGCCGCCGCCGCCGTTGTCCGAGCGGGAAGCCCTTTCCCCCCCCGCCCTCCCGCGAGGAAGAAGCACCCCGAAGAACCGTCTCCTCGTTCCTTCCCGGCCTGGCCTCTCGCCAGCCCGAGCCAGGACCGACCCGCGGACGGGAGAGGAGGGGTTCGCCCTCAGCAGCCCACCCCGTCCGGGCCGAGGAGGGACGACCGCCACTCGCGCCGCGCCCGCTGGCCTACGAGCCGGTTGGCCTCCCTGCCGTCCCCGGAGTGCGGGCGAGCCAGCCGGGCGGGCTTTCCGGGCGGAGGGCGACGTCCCGGTCGAAGGAAGGCGCCCAGTGGCGGCGGCGGCGGCAAAGATGAGCGGCCCCGAGGAGTACGCAGGTGGGCGAGCCGCGCCAGAGGCCGGATGGGCGGCGGGGGGGGGTCGCTGTGGGGTGGGAGAGCGAGGTTGGGGGCAGCGAGGGGGCGAAAGGAGGGAGGGGGAGGAGGAAGGCGGAGTGGGGGGGATCTTCCCCGGGTGGCATGGCCGTGGACGGGCGGGAGGAGGGGAGGAAGGCGCCCGCGGAGGAGGGAGGGCGGGGGTGGCGGCCGGCGACGGGGCAAGGGGAGGGGGGGCGGCGGCTTCCCCCTTGCTGAAAACTAACCGGCTCCGTGCCCGCTTTTTCTCCCCCCTTCCCGGCCTCAGGTGCGAGCCCCGTGCCCAGCCCAGGCGGCTGCCCCGGCTTCGACGAGGTGAGTCTCAACCGCTGGGCGTCCTCGCCGGCTCGGGTCAGTCCTCCCCCCCGCCCCGCTCCAGTGTCCCCGGCGCGGGGGGAGTGACGGCCCGGGGCCGGAGGGAGCAAAGGGCGCTGCGGGGAGGCGAAGCGGGAGGGCCGGGCGGGCGGCGCTCCGCAGGGCCGGGCGCTGGAGGCGGGCGGGAGGGAGGGAGGCCCGGCGGCTCGGGGGGCGGCCGGTGTCTGCCGCCGTGGATTCTTTGGGGGGGGGGCAGACTGTGTGTTTCCGAAGCGCGGCGAGCGAGCGTGAGGGCGCGCGCTTTGCCCTCTGGTGGGCTGGGGGGGGGGAGACCGGCTTTCCCGAGGGAGCCGCGGAGTTGTTCAAACTCGCGCCCGCGGGAGGGAGCGGGAAGGCGACGGCACGGAAAGGGGAAGACTGGGGGTGCGCGAGTCTGGCGTCGTGGGGTGGTCGCGGTGAGCTTCGGGCGCTCGGCTCTTCCCCGGGGTGGGGGGGCGAAGGGGAGGCGATTCCTGAGGGGAAGAAGCGGCCGAGGCCGGCGCTCCGGGGGCCGCCGAGGAGGGGGAGGGGGAGGGGGCGGGGGGTGTAGCGTGTGGGCGTGAGGGGGAAACGGGGGCTGCCTTTGCTCCCCGGGGTGCGCGAGCGCCCGGCCGGGCTCCTCGGTGCCTTTGGCGCGATGGCGGCTCCGCCCCTCCGGGCGACTCGCCGGAGCCTGAGGGCGGCGGGGAGGGGCCTCGGAGCGGCGCCGGACGCCTCCCGCGTTTTTCGGGGATGACCCCCTTTTTTCCCTCCTGCCCCCCCCCGCGGGGCTGCGTGTGGGAGGGGGGCTGAGCGGCGGCGCAGCTTCACGGGGAGGCTGTTCGAGGGAGACGCTCGTCAGCCGAGGCTTCGCCTTTGCGCAGCTGCTCCCTCCGGCTCGTGGCGGCGGCGGCGGGGGGGGAGGGCTCCCCCCAACTCCTCCTCCTCCCTCCCCCCGCCGTCTTCTCCCGGGACAGTCGCGGCAACGCAGGCGCCATCTTGGGAGCGATCGGGTCTGCGTGTGCGCGCGCGGGCGGGCGGGCGAGAAGGCGACCCTCGCCCAGCATTTTGCTTTCGCGCGGCGGGGGAGCCGTTTGGAGGGAAGCGCCAGAGCTATAGATAGCCCTGTATACGCTTTGCCGTGGGAGGCGGCGGGGAGAGAGAGAGAGAGAAGAAACGATACACCTTGGTGAGCCCCCCCCCTTGGAAAAATCCATTTAATGACAAGTTGCTTCGCCTCCCTTTTAACCCCGGGGCTTTTTGTTGTTGCTGATTGCCTTCAAGTTCATTTCGACTTACGGCGACCCTGTCGTCGTCATCCTCAGCCCTTCTCAGGTCTTGCAGACTCAGGACTTTCTTAATAGAGCTTATCTGCCCATAATGCATTCCCCCTCTTTGCCTATTGCCTTCAGTCTCACCAAGAATTGTTGTCTTTTCTAATGACCAATTCATTCTCACGATGTGGTCAGCTTCCAGTGCCAATGTGGAGTAGTGGTTTGAATGCTTGGACTACAACCCTGGAAACCCACTGGGTAGCCTTGGGTGCATCACATACTCTCAGTCCCAGAAAACCAGGTGATAGGTTCTCCTTTAGGTCAGAAACCACTTGAAAGCACACAGAACAACATGACAGCCTCAGCATTTTAGGTTGCAGTAAATACTAGAAGAGTTACTGTCCCTATCTTATCTCTACCAACTCCTGAAGCATCCTGCCTTGATTTCTTTGTTTATAATATCTGTATATCGCTTCCCAGCCCACAAGGGCTCCTGAGACAGCACTGATGATGATGACTCTTGAGACTTCTTTTCTCTCTCTCACTCTCTCGCTCTCTCTGTTTGGGACCCTTCCAGTGCTAGTATGTCTGTGTGTGTGTGTGTGTGTGATTGTACTCAACTTTGAGCCAAGGTTGATGATGGGGATCAAGTTGGGGCATAGAGAGAATATGGGAAACATAATCGTGGGGTATTAGCCCTAGCCTTCGCTTCGCTGAAAAGGCACGCATCTCTACGCTGTCAAAGGGAAAAAGCGGTTTCCTTGATTGCAAGGGCATTTCACTGCTTTGGACCTAAATAGAGTCTGGTATTTTGACCAGAGTAGGAAAACATGTGGCCTTTCAGTTTGTTTTTGTTTGGTTTTGTTTTGGAGTACAGTTCCCATATTCCTTCACATTTGGTGTTTTAGCTTTGGATAAGCCATAAGCTTACTTTAAGGCAGAAACTGCCAGATGCACTTTGCTCTGCCACGCTTTCCTAAAGTCTTATCTCTTCTATGTTCTTTCTCCCTCTTTTACATTAGTAATGGTGATCTATAATTATGGTTGGGTGTAGAAGAAGGAAAGTGGGAATTGCTCTTGTTGAGGATGAAAATGATTTGTGGAGAGGTACTTCTCTGCCAGTTCTAGGGATGCTTTTCAAAAGTTTTGCATAGCTTGGATGGGGCTAGATCCTTTGCCCTGCAGGTGTTTATAGGAGTTGCTGTTTGCCTGTTCTGCAGTGTTTTGCATTATCTTCTGGTGCTGGAGAGTCAATAGACCTCCCTTGACGGGCACAGCCCTTGTGAAGGGAAGCCTTGGTCTGTGGTCCTTCCTTCGAGTGGTTGCCATGGCACGCTTGGAGAAGGGGGAGGATGGCCATGCTCTTCCCTTGTTGTGGCTGGAATTTGATCTGCTGCCGCTTCTCTTTGTCTGCAGAGTGAGACTACATTTTGTTTTCTTTGCTCTGATAGGCAACCCAGGGGGAAAACGCTTTGACATTTTCATGCTATTACCACTATTGTCATTATTATCCTTACCAGGTAGCAAGAGAATTCCTTACAGTTCCCTTCCATGGAGATTAAACCCACTCTGTTCCCATTTAGGCCTTGAATCAATCTGAATGCAAAATTGGTCTCTTTCTGTGGTTGTTTCAGTAACTTGATGTATTCGTCCTGTTTAGATTACTGTGAAAAGTTGGTTTAAGTAACTATAACTTTATGTAGTGTTAAGGCAGGTTTTATCTCCCCCCTCCTCACGAGGAGGAGAGAGGACTGTGCATTGATATGCTCAGGGCCCTGGCTTCAGACCTTGGTAACTCTTGGTAGTTGGGGAAGACTCATAGAAAGTTGCTGCTAGAAGCAAGTATGGTCCAGCAGAGTGATTCAATAAAAGGCATCTCCATATGCTCCAACAGCACACACTGTGTTTTGATTTGGCACAATCCTGCCCAAGAAATTGTTGATTAATTGCCTATTTTGGTTTTGAAAGCTGTGGGAGCTAGATTTGCAGGTGCATAGATGACAGTAGTCTTGGGTGCTGCCTGGTTTGAGGTAACTAAGCTGTTCTAAGTATTAGACATTATTGTGGTGGTTTAGAAGAAAGTGTTCCAGCTCCAAATTGTCTTGCAGGTAAACTGTAAATGATTTGTTTGGTTTACTTACAGCTAACATGCTTATCCATACTTGTTTGTGTTTTTGTAGCCACCGCAGAAAAGACAAAGAACTGTAGAAGACTTCAATCAGTTCTGCACCTTTGTGCTAGCCTATGCAGGCTACATCCCATACCCAAATGAGGTAATATGGCTTAAGAGTTCATTACTGATACGGATAGATGTCTATTCTTGTTATCATTATATATTCTTGGTGTTGATGACTCCCATTTCCTTCCAGTCTGAAGATCTTGAAATGGTCTAGAACTCAGTTCTCTTTCTTTTCTTTTCTAGAATGAGCCCTGGCCCCATAGAGGCAACATGAGCCCCCAGAACAGCACAGGCAGCACTCAAGATGGTGACAGCTGGACTTCATCCCAGTCCTGTGACTCCCAGGCACTGTCAGATGATGGAGGGAGTAGGAACACTACATGCAAGGGGTCTGGAGACCTGTTCCTCAACTACCCAGGTATTTCCAATAGCTTCTGCACAAGCCGACCCCACCAAACTAAGAAAAGAAAGCAGTCCTCAAAAAAGCGCAACTTGGGTCAAGAGCTGGACAAGAGGGCCGTGCCAACAAACGTGAAGGACCTGAAGCAGGAAGAGACTGAGCACAGAGTGGACATGCATGGAAAAGCAAGAGAGCTTGAATCCTATCTCCCAAGAGAAGCACTCCAGCCTAAATCTCTCCTGGAGCAATACATAAAAGAAAATGACTGGGTCCCCGAGGTGCAGACAGCTGAGAAGCCAGAGGAACAGAACACATGCAAGGAGGAAAGAGTCAGCCCTTCCTGTTGGAACAACATAGAGCAGGGCAGTGAGGAAGAACTCGGTCGAGGTGGCTCCCAAATTGGTAGTGAGTATGCAAACAATGAAGCCTTATCAAGAACGTAAAATGAGCAATTAAAGTTTTTTTTCCACTATAATCAGAGTGTTGGCCCATCTAGCTCAAGAACTAGTTACTCTTACACAGCAGCTCCTAAGATTTTCAGGCACAGTCCTCCCTTGAGGATAACCTGAAGTCTTTGTCACTGGAGATGCCAGTGACTTGGCTTGTGCTTTTGCTACTGAGCTGTTCTACCTCACTCCGCCAATTCTGTTAATATTATGATCTGAATGCTAAATGAACGTGCTTCTTTGTTGTCAGTAGGCTTTGAAAGTTTGCATGAAGGAGAAGACATAAATGTCTTAAAGTTCATTCAGTCTTAATCTTAAAACTGTAGTGTAACATGGGAGGTCTAATATGGTGTAATAGAATTGTTTGTGAGGCTTCGTTGGCACTGAGTGACTAGAAGAATACCAGCACTGATATGACTATTCCTATTTATATGATCTTTCTTTTTTCTTTCCCTGAAGCTTCATGTGAGGAGTTTGCTGCACCCTCAGACACCAAAACAGATGGTAAGTAGATGTAGTTGTGCTGCCATCTTCCAGTAGGATGAGTAAATGTATTTTGCCAAGGTTTCTTTTTTGTGAGGCAGGTTGGGAGAGGACATGCTAGAGCAGTGGTTCTTAACCTGGGATCCAGGGACCCCTGGGGGGACCACAGAGCCCTCACCTGGGGTCTGCAAAGCCCTGCTGCTAGACACCAACAGCAGCGGCAGCAACAGAGATGCAGCAGCAGGCTGCAGGTGCTGAAATTGTTTGCTCATTTGCAAACGAGGAAGCAGTCTGGGCTCGTGCACCGGCCTCCTTGAGTCTTCATCAAGGACACAACAGCAGGGCGTGTGGCCAATGAGGGACATAGCAGCAGGTGTGTGTGCGTGCCCAAACTGGCCTCTCATTTGCAAACAGGGGAGCAGTTTTGGCACCCCACACTCCCCCCACTGCAGCATCCCTGACAAAAGGGATGTAGCAGCAGGTATGCATGCACACCAAAACTGTGACTCTGGAGACTAGGGCTTGGCTCCTCACTCACGCATGGGAACCTACTGGGTGACCTCGGATAAGTCAAATTCTGTCAACCTCAGACAAAGGCAAAGGCGACAAATCCTGCCAAGAAAAGCCCCACGATAGGTTTGACTTAGGGTTGTCATAAGTCAGTTTTCATAGGGGATGGGTAGGAAGAATCTCCCCCTGTCAGTGACACTTTGCTTTCATGTGCCTTCAGATCACTTCAGATCTGACAAGATTTGTTCAGAGGGGTTTGCCTTTGCCTTCCTCTGAGGCTGAGAGAATATGAACTGCCCAGGGTCACACAGTGTCTGAACAAGGCTTTGAATTCTAGTCTTCAGAAGTCTTTACTAAATAAATATTTGAATATTTCAATCTTCATTTAGGCTTTGGGGGGTCCCCAGCAACAAAATTATATTTACAGGGGATCCCTGGCAAAGAAAATGTTAAGAACCACTGTTGTAGAAAAATAAGAATTTTGCAAACCTTGAAAGGACAAGTACGGAAGCCTTTAATATGAGTGTATTAATTGCAGGTAAGAACAACTTAGGCTCTGCTTTTAACCATGTGTATTCTGTCCCTTGCAGATGATGATGCTTGGGATCTCATCACTTGTTTCTGCTTAAAGCCTTTTGCTGGGAGACCCATGATAGAGTGCAACGAATGTGCCACTTGGATCCACCTCTCTTGCGCCAAGATACGTAAATCCAATGTGCCTGACATCTTCATCTGCCAGCGATGCCGTGATGCAAAGCAGGAGATTCGTCGTTCAAACAGAGCCCGCACCATTCCTCGCAAGCGGTTCTGTGACTGACTGTGGTATGGGGAATGGATGGGTTCTCTTTAAACTTGGACTGGATCCCTGTTGGCAAGACAATCAAAGTGCAGGAACTTTCCTGGGGAACAAGCGAGGGCCCCCTGTTCTTCCAAGTCAATAATAAACATATATGTATGTATGTCTTACTCAAGACCTCGGGGGGAAGGCGGGTACATGCTGTTCTCTTCTCGAAAAGCCTGTAAACTGTGCTGTTGAGATCTCAGGGTTATCCTAGAGCAGCAAATGCAAAGGCACCTGGCAGACACAAGTGACTGGTTTGGGGGATTCCAGTGCACAATGCACTAAGTCAGCCAGAAGCCTTTTTTTGCCCTTGTTGTGCAGACACGAGTTGGTGCCTTTCCTCAGCAAAGAAGTAGGAGTTGGCTCACAGTTAGTTCTTCTGTGGTATGAATAGCTGCTCAGACTTTAATTTGTAAGTTCATATCCTCAGTTCTTGTTTTTAGCCCATTGCTATACTTCTCTTTGAAAAATGAGTTGAGAAGCTTTGGGGACCCTTTCACAAAGGCAAAGCACATACTGAAAGAGGGCAGTTGTCTTCCTGTGCACACTCTGCTTGAAGAACAGCAACACGAGGCAGTTCACTTCAAACTTTGGTACTGACTGTGGTCATTGCTACTCATTCTTCGAGTGAGCCTGACCTCTTGGCAACCTTCTGGTCCTTCCAGTCCTTAGTCAGGCTAGTTACTAATGGGAGAGGGATGGCAATACTCACATAATGTAAATATTTTGTATACAGATTCCTAGAATATGTCCAAGTGTACCTACTCCCCACAGACCCATCCAAGACTTACAGTTGCACTAGTGTCTTATTTGAACGGAATGCAGGAGTTGTGGAAAGAGACCAAAGCTGTTAGTGGTAGAGGTGATGGTGGCTGCTTCAGAGCTTTTATAATCTGAAAGTGTAGCGGTCATAAGAGAACTAGAGATATGGCAGTGAGCTGCACTGAAGAAGCAGATTGGGTCCTGCTTTTGTTTTCAAGCTGCTTTCTCATTGCCACAGTTGCCAGAGGTGAAATTTGGGGAATGCTGAAGGAAAGCGACCTGTCTACTATGCAAACCACCACTATTTGTTCTTGGGGATGTCATGCCAGCAAACTGCTGCTTGTTCTGGAGAGAAGACGGGCCTACCTGTACTCTGTCCCTAGTCCACTGAACCTCTTCAATTTGACCCATGTGCCTTCTTTATCACACCTCTCTTGCACACACCACCACATCTTTGGCCGTGCTTGTAACCATAGCCCTGTTTTCATTGGATTTGCAGTGGTGCGAGATTTGTCTTGTCCTATTAAGAGGGACAGACTGCTCAGTCATCATGCTGTAGGAAGAATTTGGAAAGCTATACCACGACTCAATCAGAAGTCCTCTTCCCCCTTGAAGTGTTTACACTTTTATAGTTAGTCACTTTCTATTATAAAGATGTACGTAGTATATTCTGGTCTTTGTCCTGTGCTGTGTCTGGAGTGATATGTATAGAATAAAAGTACTTTTAAAATGGTTATGTTTTTTATTTCTGTTTGCGTTTAGTTATTTCAGCTGAAAAGAAGATAGTTTTTTAAAAAAGCTGATTGCTTAGCCTTTCCTGTCAAGCAGAGATAAAGCATAGAAAGGCCTTTTCACTGAACTGCAGCAGGCAGACTTCTTTCTGCCTTTAGCAACCACTTTTTGCACAAATAGTTTGGGATATTTGTTGACAGTGCACTTAGTAGGGTATATAAATGTGTAAAGTCTGTAGACCTTCATGTACTAATTCCAAAAGTTGTGTTTCACTTTCATATGCTGAATCATAATGAACATTTTCTGCTCTTCTAATTGAGATGCTTTAGCATATTTTGGTTCTTTGAAATATCTGACCAGACTAATGTTGAACAGATAATAATTCAGGCTATTTGGCAATACCCTTTGCTTCAGATTTTAAAGATTCCATGATATGCTAAGACATACTCCAAAGAGCTGGAAGCAAGATATCATCTTCCTGCAGTGGAAGAGGGTATCTGTGGATGGGATGCTCCTCTGATCCATTCCACCAGTTAGTGATATGAGAATTAATTCTTTCCCTCGTAAAAGCAACCTGCTTCCAGTTTTGTTCCTGTTGCATCTTGGACTATGATTTTAAGTCCCCTCCTTTTCAGAGATAAAGGGAGGAAATCTATTCAGCTGATAATTTTTGCCACTTTTCCCCGTCATAGAGCAGCCTCCCAAAAGACTTTCTTCAGCTTGGCCTCCCAGTTTTTACCTTTTTTGACCTCCTGCAGAGCAGCCTCAGAGAAGGCTTTCCTTTGCCAGAGGGCCTGTAGCTTTACTTCTGATGCTTAAAACGCTGTGAGGAACAGGAGAGCCTGAGGGTGCCACCTTGCCTTCAAGCAGGGAAACGGCTCAACAAAAGCCTTCAAAAAGAAAAGAAATGTCAGAGTGGCCTGGCCCAGGCCTTGAGACTGCAAAGTAACTACAAAAGGAGCAGCTGGATCTTAACAGAGATGACAACTAGCCCAATGTGGATTTGGAAGTGCAGAAGTCAGTCAACAGTGAGCAAGATGGTCTGATCCAACAATGTCCCTCAGTCAGATCTACAATGGGGGCAGCTAGGGAATCCCATTGCGGGGGGGATGAGTGAAAAGGCAATGTGTTTCAGTTCCCCCCCAGTCACCCTTCATCTTGAATTCTGGCAATGGATTCAACTCAGCCCTTTGTATCCATCTGAAAGGCTTTTATGGCTTTGGCAAAGCCCAGGGGAGTGGGGTGATGCTCCTCACCACAGCTATGGCACAGAAAACATTAGGGTAATTTATAAATGGTATGCCCTTGATGTACCTACTATAAACTGAGGAGCCAGCATGTTGTAACAGTCTTGAGTGTTGAGCGGCCAGTTACACAGCTGGGTGGTCATAATGGACAAATGCCAGACTGCACGATCGGAGATTGAAAAAATACCAGTGGCAAAGGATGGGCTCTCCGCTTTAATGGGGATGGGCTCTCTGCTTTAATGGGCACCTCATTTGGAGCTTCTTTATGAGATACACAGCCAAATATGCTAATACAACTGGTGCAGGTATGTAGCATTCTTGTGTAGCCCAGAAAAGGGGCAAATGATTTCCCCAGAGAGTTCCTGTGATATAGTGGCCTGAATATTGGACTAGGACCCTGGGAGACCCTGATTAAAATTTCTGCTCTGTCGGAAAACCTAACTGGGTGATCTTGGGAAGGAAATGACTTGAAGGCACAGACCAGCCCAACCTTCCCCACCCTCAAACAAGGAATGAAAGGGCAAAAGTTCAGACTTGATAAAAGGCAGGAAATCTCCCTTTATCAGAGCATAGCTTTCTCACAAATTTGGATAGCGGAAACAAGAATCACATTACAACTTGTTGGTTTCATAGAATCATAGAGTTGGAAGAGACTCCAGGGGCCATCCAGTCCAACCCCCTGCTGTGCAGGAACACCCATCAAAGCATTCCCAACAGATGGCCATCCAGCCTCTGCTTAAAAACCCAAAAAGGAGACTCTACCACACTCCAAGGCAGCATATTCCACTGCCGGACAGCTCTGACTGTCAGGAAGTTCTTCCTGAGGTTCAAGTGGAATCTGCTTTCCTGCAACTTGAATCCATTGCTCCTTGTACTCGTCTCTGGAGCAGCAGAGAACAAGTCCGCTCCCTCCTCAACATGACATCCCTTCAAATATTTAAACATGGCTATTATGTCCCCTCTTAACCTTCTCTTCTGCAGACTAAACATACCCAGCTCCCTAAGCTGTTCCTCATAAGTCCATAGCTTCCAGATACTTCACCATTTTGGTCATCCTCCTCTGGACACGTTCCAGCTTGTTGACATCCTTCTTGAACGGAGGGGCCCAGAACTGGACACAGGATTCCAAATGAGGCCTAACCAATGCAGAATAGAGTGGTACCATTACCTCCCTCAATCTGGACACCATACTCCTATTCATGCAACCAAGAATCGCGTTGGCTTTCTTGGCTGCTGCATCACACTGCTGACTCATGTTCAGCCTGTGATCTACTAAGACTCCTAGATCCCTTTCACACGTACTGCTATCCAGCCACGTGTCCCCTATCCTATATTTGTGCATTCCATTTTTTCTACCTAAGTGTAGGACCTTACATCTCTCTCTGTTGAAATTCATTTTGTTAGCTTTGGTCCAGCTCTGCAATCTGTCAAGGTCTTTTTGAAATTTGTTCCTGTCCTCTGGTGTATTAGCAACCCCTCCCAATTTGGTGTCATCTGCAAATTTGATCAGCATGCCCTCTATTCCTTTATGCAAGTCATTGATGAAGATGTTGAACAGCCCTGGGCCCAGGACAGAACCCTGTGGCACCCCGCTACTCACTTCTCTCCAGGATGAAAAGCAGTCATTGGTGAGCATCCTTTGGGTTCGGTCGGTCAACCAATTACAAATCCACCTAACAGTAGCCCTGTCCAGCCCACATTTTACTAGCTTGAGGTAGCTGCACCTCAGATTAGAAGGTTAAACACATTAGACCACTTCCTGCTCTGAAATACACAGGACAGCAAAGAATCCCAAAGTGTCCAGTGCTTCATTTATGGGGAGACTTGCTAGACTCCTTCATTCTTTAGGAGCAAGGGTAGGTTTGTTCTTTTTGTTTCTCTGTGGCACTGTCAAAATTGGAACCACATCATTCCTCCCCTAAGGGGGAGTGTGCTTGGAAACCCTATTTGCGCGCTTCTACCTAAGGAACTGAGAAACAGTGTCGTGTAGTGGTTGAGTATTGGACTAGGACTCTTGGAGACCAGGGTTCAAATCCTTGCTTGGCCACAGAAACCCAGTGGGTGAACTTAAGTCACATTCTTTCAGCCTCAGAAGCAAGCAGTGGAAATCCTTTCTCAACAAATCTTGCAGAGAAAGAAAGATGCCAAGAGTTGCCTTAAGATCACCATAAGTCTTTAACTGTTAACTGTGTTCTCTTTTAAATTATCGTAATGCTGCTTTGAGTCCTTTTGAGAAGAAAAGCAGGGTATAAATAAAGATAATTAATAATAATGATAATAATAATAATCAGAAATTGACTTAAAGATGCACAACAACAGCCTAAGGGAATGAGTGGAAGAAACAATCCATCTAAGGGTAT
Source organism: Cyclura pinguis (assembly GCA_030412105.1). Classification (NCBI taxonomy): domain Eukaryota; kingdom Metazoa; phylum Chordata; class Lepidosauria; order Squamata; family Iguanidae; genus Cyclura; species Cyclura pinguis. The sequence continues at coordinate 9,152,266 of CM059601.1, forward strand.
CTTCCATCCATGGGGGAAAAAATGTAAATGTTTCTTTCTCAGTCCTAATACAATTGGCCCTCCATATCTGTGGATCCTATATCCACGAATTCTACCAACCACAGCTTGAAAATATCCACACACACCCCAAAAAAAATCCAAAAAGCAACCTCTGATTTTGCCATTTTATATAAGGGATGCTGTTTTAGTACACTATTGTACATAATTGGACTTGAGCATCCATGAATTTTAGTATCCATGGGGGGGTCCTAGAACCAAATCCTTGCAGATACCAAGGGCCCACTGTGTTCTTCTTGCATATTATTCATCCCCCAAATAAGATTTCAATGTAGCGGGATTCAGAACAGACACGCTAGGAGCAGACCTCAAATCCCACCCCAACCCCATTTGTAAAGAATGAATCTACAGCCCAAGCTGTCCAAGCTGCATTTTTTTCTTTTGTTCTTGTGTCCATGAGAACATTGTCTCTTTGTTAGTAAGGTGTAGTTTATAGATGAAAACTGAAAAGATAAATTAATTGTTCCTGCTATTTTAGATGACAACAAAAAAAAAACATGGACAGTGAGTATTATACTAGAACCACACTAAAAATAAAATTCAGAATTTATTGAAATAGACAAAAACAATGAAAAATCATATTAATTAAGGACAGTAGAAACACTGCATTGTATTAGAAAACAGTACTGACCAAAACCAACTGAAGCAGTTACAATACATTTATATCACAGGAAGAAAACAGTAAGAAAAATAACAGCTAATTGCATTAATGTAAGCATAATCGATAGTATATTGATTACAAGAGAAATTGTATTAAGTATTAAACCCTAATTTGGACTAATTCTCTCTATACCAACTAATTAATCATCTTTAATTCATAGGGCACCAGATTCTGTCTGCTCTTAGAAGCTAAGCATGGTCAGGCCTGTTTATTACCTGTATCGGGGGGACGGGCAAGGAATATCAGATATTCCTCCTAGGTTATATTTCAGACACAACAGCAAACCACCTCTGAGTGTTTCTTCCCTGAGAAAAGCCTATTAAATTCTATACCCTCCATTATTGCACAGCTGAAAACCAGGACACATGTGGCCAAGCCACATGAAAGTGTGGTCAAGATGATGATGATATTATTATTATTATTATTATTATTATTATTATTATTATTATTAATTAAAATTATTAATTAATAATAATAATTAACAATAACAAACAAGCTAGGAGAGGCTGCAGCAGTTTGCTTTTGCCTCAGCTACTGGGAAAGGCAAGATTTTGTCCCCTCCTCTCTTTCCCTTGCTGCTAAGTTAAACTGAATGCAAACTACTTTTGCACTTTAAATGTGTTTGCAGCAAATGAAGTAAGTTGTAGACAAAAGGGGGGAAGTGGGAGGAGAAGAGGGAAATGGCGACATTTTAAAAGTATCTGAAAAAGCGGGATGATAGAAGATTAAACAGGACCGTGCCTGCAAAACCGGGACAGCTGGAGTATCTGTTTTAACTTAAAACGCTTTCAAAATAATTTGACTTTTGTCCATCTTTTTTTCTGTTATATTTTCTATAACCAGACAAGGACAATCCAGAGATAAGCTCCTCTTTTCAAAGTTTATTTTAAGGCGGGGGGAGACCTTCCAATGCACAGTGGTGTGTTATCTTCAAACAATCCATATCAATCCAGCTGGAAGTGTTTTATGAATATCATTCCCAAGGACATCATCTGCAGTTGTCCCTTAGTCCAATAAAGAAAAATAGCATTCAAGAACCAACATTTAAGCTTACTGGAAGTCTAAGCTTTGGTGTGGGCCTTTTCCTTTTTTCAAAGCCAGTCATCTAACTGAGCTAAGGTTCATGGGGTTAAAGCTCCATAGAATCATAGAGCTGGAAGTCCTCCAAAGCTTCTTCTCCTTCTCCTTCTCCTTATCATCATCATCATCATCATCATCATCATCATCATCATCATCATCATCATGGACTGTAACTTCATCTTCCATCCCACCCCAGTGTCCCTCTTCCCTCTAAATTTTGCAGTCATCCCCACAGTAACTGGAAAGGAAACTCATTTTGCAAGCAACGATGTATAGTTATCACTGAATGACAGAGCTGGAACGGACTACAAAGCCCATTGTGTCCAACCCCCTGCCATGCAGGAGTACACCATGAGCCATCCACCCAATGCTTAAAAACCTCCAAAGAAGGAGACTCCACCACACTCCACGGAGGCAGCATCTTCCACTGCCAAACGGCTCTGACCGTCAGGAAGTTCTTCGTGAGGTTTAGGTGGAATCTCTTTTCCTGCCGCTCGAATCCGCTGCTCCTTGTCCTAGCCTCCGGAGCAGCGGAAAACAAGCCCGCTCCCTCCTCAACACGACATCCCTTCAAATATTTAAATACGGCTATCCGGTCACCTCTTAACCTCCTCTTCTCCGGGCGAAACCTACCCCAGCTCCTTCAGCTTCTTCTCGTAAGGCATGGTTTCCGGTCCTTCTACCATTCTGGTTGCCCTCCTCTGGACACTTCCCAGCCGATCAATAGCCTTCCTGAACTGTGGTGCCCAGAACCGGACACAGTATTCCAGCTGGGGGATGACCAAGGCAGAACGGAGTGGTACTATCACTTCCCTTGACTATATACTTACGGGATACGGACAGTTATGAACCATCCATATTGTGATTCAAAGTATTTAGGGGTGTCTTGGTCTTGGCTTGGCAAAGTCCACCGGCTTTAAAAAAAAAAGACATTCTCCAGATAGAGATGAAAACTGCTATATCTTTGTTTTAAATAAAATACAGCTGGCGGCACTTTTGGATTCTTCATGGGCACGTTGCTTACTCGGCAGGGACAGGCAACTATGGGAGACTATAATACTGCCTCAGAGACCACAGGAAGTCCCAAAATGTCCCCACATCCCTCCAGGGGACGGCGGTAGTTATTTTTTGCCACGTTTTGGGGGTTCTATGGGTCATTTTAGGTACAGGAAAGGCTTTTAAGCTTCCTCTTTACTTCCTGCTTTAGGGAAATAAAAGGCTTCTCCCAGGCCTGGAATGGCTCGGGGAGGGGCAACACTGGCGAAAGTGACCGTACACTCTTCAAAAATAAAGTCCAAATATAGCACCAGGGCACTGAATGCTCGAAAGGGTGAGGGTGGCACAGAGGACTGAAGGCCAGTGTCTGGTGTACGGCTTCTCGGTGGGCAGGCCGCCTGCAGCATCTCTGCTCCTGGACCAGTTTCGGTTTAGAAAAAGACGTTACTTGCAGCAGGAAGATCAATTCTATTTCCCCTTTTTCCTTGGCTGCCAAGTCGTTTGGTTCGGAGAGATACTTTTTTTTTTAATTTTTTGTCTTAATTTTTGTTAAGTGTTAACACACAATACAAAAGAAAAAAAGAAAAAATATGACAAAATCCACAACACTACAAAAGCGCTTAACTAAACCGTGCATAACTGAACGAGACCAAATGCAAACATTAAAATGTTAAACGTTAAACATTTAACATACGTTCCCTAATTTGGTAGAGGTGGTGATATGATTCGTTCTTAAGCATATAACCAACCTATCATTACCTTCCATAAAACCATAATTATTTTCCATAATTAGTTATTATCCACGATGATCCACAGTTTTTATAATATTTTCTAATATTTCTAACACCACTTAATTGAACGTAAATGATATTATGCCTAAAGACTACTATTTGTCTATAATACACATGTATACATAACATTTATAACATATATAATATATATAATGTGTAAATTATATACAATATAGTATTATATGGGTATATTTGTACATCTTATCTACTAAAAATTTCTATATTTCTATATTATGTAATTATTAATAATAATACCACCGCCTCCTTCCACTTAATCCTCCCCCGTCCCCCCACCTACCGAAACTCATGAAACAAATGCTTCCTTATCTGTACTATTCCTTCTAAATATATAAGAACATATATATTAAAACACTTTAATATCTCCATAATTACCATAATTTTAAAAACTCCATATTTTAGTAATTTTAACAATAATAATTTTAATTTTAATAAATTCCACTGATGTTACACCTTCCTATTCCATCTTTATATTCCTGATCGCCATATTATTTTTAAGACATTATAACTTTCTTTGGAAGTTATTTCACAACCGTTTTAATAAACGTGGCTACCTCCCTACTCCAACACACGAGTTTTAAAGTACCTCTAACAATACCAATCCGGGGGGACTCTTTTGCTCTGACCCCCATCAATCCCACCTAGGGTTCAGAGCAGATGCGATAAACCAGAGTCCTGGCTTACTGCGCTGCACGCTGGTGTGCGATGCTCAAACACCCATGCTTGCAGGAGCAGCTAAATAATCCTAGCGTTTTGCACCATAGCTAGTTTACTGTGTTATCCAAACATGGGTTCTTCCGATTCTCTGGTTTGTTTCTCTTTCAGCCAATTAAAGAGAAAGCACACCTTTTCGACCAACACACACACGCACACGCACGCACACACAAACCATGGGGCAAAGGCTTTAGGTTTTGTATAGCTAGACCCATAAGCATGAGCTGTTGAGAGGTCTGGATGAGCATGGTGCCTGGAGTCCCCCTTTCCTGGCTTACTATGAACGCTTCCGCACGAGGCTGTTCTAGCGCTACGATTCCACTTGCAACATCCTATGGAATCCTGGGGTTTGCAGTTTCGGGAGGGGTCAGCCGGCCCCTCCCGAAACTGCAAACCCCAGGATTCCATGGGATGTTGCAAGTGGAATCGTAGCGCTAGAACAGCCTCGTGCGGAAATGGCCTACGTTGTATGCCTGCAGTTGTGGCAATGGTAACGCAATACCTACTCTCTGATCCCTGGATTGGGGACTGAGTGAGCAAGACCCGTTGGCTTTACAAAAGGCCCGTTCACTTTTTTTCCTACCTGTAAAGTGCACCTGGAAGCCTTTTAAACAAAATTTCACCATCGACGTTATCATAGACTCATAGGGCCGGAAGGGGCCTCACAGGCCAAGAACTCCAATCCCCTGCTCAATGCAGGCTCTCCAGCTGAAGCCTCCGCAGCAGGGAGGTGACCACGTTCTTTTTGAAAATGTCCAGGAGGAGACCCCACCACCTCTCTAAGCTGAACCACTCTTACTGTTAAGTTCCTTCTGATGTTCAGTTGAAATCTATCCTCCCGAAACCTAAAACCATTAGACCTCGTCCTACCCTCCAGGGCAGCAGATAAGAAACCTGCCCCCTCCTCTCTCTGAAAGCCCTTGAGGTACTTAAAAGAGTGCAGTCACGTCACCCCCGTCTTCTCTTCACCAAGCTGAACAAGCCCAGTGCCTTCCGCTTCTCTTCATGGCAGGAATGTTTTTGCAAACAATCTCGCAAGGAGGATTCAGAGGTCTTTAAACTAAGTTCCGCTGGGGAGGGAGACAATACTATTCAAGGCCAGGACTCGGCGAGCATAGGGGGAAAAGGCCCAAATGATATTGGACGAGTAGTACAAGCGGCCAGTGGCGGGAGGAGTAGAAACTATAGTACAGGACTTGCAGGAAGGGCCCGGGGACTTAAGTGTCTCTACACTAATGCACAGAGTATGGGAAACAAGCAAGATGAACTTGAACTCCTAGTACAACAAAATAAATACCATTTGATAGGCATCACTGAGACCTGGTGGGATGAGTCTCAGGACTGGAATGTAGGAATAGAGGGGTATAGCCTATTTTGTAGAAACAGACCAAACAAGAAAGGAGGAGGAGTAGCCTTGTATGTCAAGGATATTTTCACCTGTGAAGAGATCCGTGACTTAAACCCAGAAAGCCAGGTCGAGAGCATCTGGGTAAGAATTAAGGGAGCGAGAAACAATAGGGACATTCTGGTGGGGGTTTACTACAGACCTCCAACCCAGACCAAGGACCTTGATGACGCCTTCCTCAACCAAATGACCGCGCATTCAAAAAGGAGAGATACAGTAATAATAGGAGATTTCAATTACGCGGATATATGTTGGCAGTCAAACTCTGCCAAGACAGCAAGGTCCAGCAAGTTTCTTGCTTGTCTTGCAGACAATTTCATGGTCCAGAAGGTGGAAGAGGCCACAAGGGGATCAAATATTCTAGATCTGATCCTGACCAACAGGGATGACCTTGTTAATGAGGTAGAAGTGGTTGGATCTTTAGGAGGGAGTGACCATGCCCTATTGGGATTTGACATTCAGTGGGAAGGACAAGATAAGTGTAGCCAGACACTCATCTTAGATTTTAAAAAAGTGGACTTCTGTAAACTTAGGGAGCTGCTGGCTGAAATTCCGTGGTCAAGAATAGTGAAACGGAAAGAGGTTCAGGAGGCATGGGAGTTCCTTAAAAGGGAGATACTGAAGGCACAGTCTAAAACTGTGCCAGTAAGGAGGAAAAATGGAAGGCATCTGAAGAAACCAGATGGTTGGCTAAAGAACTCTCAGCTGAGCTAAGCGTTAAGAGAAACGTGTACAGGAAATGGAAGAGGGGGGAAACCACGAAAGAAGAATTTAAGCAAGTAGCCAGGAGATGTAGGGAGAAGGTCAGAAAGGCTAAAGCACAGAACGAACATAGGCTGGCCAGAGACATCAAAAACAATAAAAAGGGCTTTTTAAAATATGTCCGCAACAAAAGGAAAAAGAAGGAGACGATAGGGTCGCTGCGCAGAGAAGATGGCGAATTACTAACAGGGGGAAGAGAAAAGGCAGAACTACTTAACACCTTCTTTGCCTCAGTTTTTTCCCAGAAGGATACAAGCACTCAAGCTGGCGGTTGGGGAGCAGGGGAGGAAGCAGGGAAATGCGGCACATAATAGGTAGAGAGGTGGTACAGGAATACCTGGCCACAATGGATGAATTCAAGTCTCCAGGACCAGATGAATTGCATCCTAGGATATTAAAAGAACTGGCAGAGGTCATTTCGGAACCGCTTGCTATAATCTTTGAGAAATCTTGGAGGACAGGAGAAGTTCCAGCAGACTGGAAGAGGGCAAATGTTGTCCCCATCTTCAAGAAGGGAAAAAAAGAGGACCCAAATAATTATCGCCCAGTCAGCCTGACATCAGTACACGGAAAGATCCTGGAGCAGATCATTAAGCAGTCAGTTTCTAATCACTTAGAAAGCAACGCGGTAATCACAAGAAGTCAACATGGATTTCTCAAAAATAAGTCACGCCAGACTAATCTTATCTCTTTTTATGATAGAGTTGCTAGCGTGATAGATGAAGGGAATGCTCTGGATGTAGCATTCCTCGATTTCAGTAAGGTCTTTGACAAAGTTCCCCATGACATTCTTGCAAAGAAGCTAGTAAAATGCGGGTTGGACAGGGTTACTGTTAGTTGGATTTGTAATTGGTTGACCAACCGAACCCAAAGGGTGATCACGAATGGCTGCTTTTCATCCTGGAGAGAAGTGACTAGCGGGGTGCCACAGGGTTCTGTCCTGGGCCCAGTGCTGTTCAATATCTTCATCAACGACTTGGATGAAGGAATAGAAGGAATAGAGGGCATGCTCATCAAATTTGCAGATGACACCAAGTTGGGAGGGGTTGCTAATACGCCAGAGGACAGGATCAAAATTCAAAATGACCTGGACAGATTGGAGAGCTGGGCCAAAGCTAACAAAATGAAATTCAACAGAGAGAAGTGTAAGGTCCTACACTTAGGTAGAAAAAATGGAATACAGAAATATAGGCTGGATAGCAGTACATGTGAAAGGGATCTAGGAGTTTTAATAGACCACAAGCTGAACATGAGTCAGCAGTGTGACGCGGCAGCCAAGAAAGCCAATGCAATTCTCGGCTGCATCAATAGGAGTATGGTGTCTAGATCGAGGGAGGTACTGGTACCACTCTACTCTGCTTTGGTTAGACCTCATCTTGAATACTGTGTCCAGTTCTGGGCACCCCAACTCAAGAAGGACATGGTCAGGCTGGAGCAGGTCCAGAGGAGTGCGACCAAAATGGTGAGGGCCTGGAAGCCAAGCCCTATGAGGATAGACTTAGAGAGCTGGGTATGTTTAGTCTGCAGAAGAGAAGGTTAAGAGGGGACGTGATAGCCATGTTTAAATATTTGAAGGGATGCCATGTAGAGGAGGGAGAGGGCTTGTTTTCTGCTACTCCAGAGACCAGGACAAGGAGCAATGGATTCAAGCTGCAGGAAAGGAGATTCCACCTGAACCTCAGGAAGAACTTTCTGACAGTCAGGGCTGTCCGGCCGTGGAATATGCTGCCTCGGAGTGTGGTGGAGTTTCCTTCTTTGGAGGTTTTTAAGCAGAGGTTGGATGGCCATCTGTCGGGAGTGCTTTGAGGGTGTTCCTGCATGGCAAGGGGTTGGACTGGATGGCCCATGTGGTCTCTTCCAACTCTACACTTCTATGATTCTATGATTCATGTTTTGTTCTTCATCTTTCTTATCACTCTTGCTGAGCTTCTCTGAACTCGTTCCAACTTGTCTATATCCTTCCTAAAATGAGGCACCCAGAAATTAATGCAGTACTCCAGATAAAGCCTGAGCAGCACAGAATATAGAAGGACTATTAATTCCATCAACCTGGAAACTATGCTTCTACTAATGTAGGCTAAAATAGCATTCGCCTTCTTTGCTGCAGCATCACACTGCTGGCTCATATTCAACTTATAATCAACAATAAACCCAAGTTTTCTCCATGTAGTACCGCCGAGCCATGCGTCCCCAATCCTATCCCTGTGCATTTGGTTGAGTAACAGTGCTTTAGAACTGGGTGCAGAACACCATATGGAGTGTAGCGGAGGGGAGCGTTGCCCCCTCCCGAACAAAAATTCTGCTCTCCCATAAAAATTCCATCAGTCAGAGACAGTGAAAATAATGGAGCTATATTTGCTTAGTTCACATCTCCTTGGTAACTTTGCCTGCCCTTTTTCTTCAGACACCTAATCTTTCTAAATGTTTGACCAAAGTTTTAAGTTAGTGCAATGCTAGATATCTAGGGAGTGAAGGAACATTCTATGCGTGGGGTGTGTGTGTGTGATGCAGTAGTTGGCAGCATTGCATTATGGCACTGCAGAGCAGGGTTTGATTCCCCATTTGGCCATAGAAACCCACTGGGTAACCATGGGTGCATCACACACTCTCAGCCCCAGAAAACCTCACGACAGGTCCACCTTAGGGTCACCGTAAGTTGTATATGACTTGAAGGCACACAACATGTCGTTTAGCCTAGTTAGATCTGCTGGTGAAGGCTTTCTCTCTCGGCTGCCCCCTCCCCACTTTCATTTCGCCGACAGGCAAAAACTTTTCTCTTTAAACAGGCTTACATGTAAGCTGGGCAGCTTTATTTAATAATCGTTCTACCAGAATATTCTTTTAAGTGTTTATACGATGTTATATTCGCCTAATATTTTTAATTATTTTTAACGTTTTCAACGTATTTAATTTTTTAAATGTTTTTAATGTATATTTATTGTCGGAAGCCGCCCTGGGTCCCAATTTTGGGAGAAAGGCGGCTTAGAAATACAACAAAATAAATAAATAAATAAAACCTCCATCACTGTACCCTGGAAACATGTTCACCCTCCAGGCGCGAGACTGTAGCACTAATCCACACAATCAAGAGCAACGGATCGGGGAAGCTGCAGCCCAGCGTCTGGAAAACCATAGGTTCCCCAGACTTGCTCTGGGGGAGTATCATGTGGACTGTGGGTGTTGCAGCATCCATTACAGAAAGGCCCGCCAGAACACACTAGGCTCTCATTTACCTTTAAAAGGTGAGTTGTTCCCTTAGAAATGTTTGCCAGAGAAAAGTAAGACTGCATTTTGGTTATGGTTGGTTTCCCGCCTCCAACTTCCTGCTTTCTCAATGGATGAAACTATTATACAAACAGCAGGGAAGATTCCTGGAGAGCTGGAGAGGGCAAACAGCGGCCCAGTAGATGGTGGACTGCAGCTGGTGGACTGCAACTCTCCCTAACTCTGACAGCATGGCCAACGGTGAGGAATGCTGGGACTTGGAACTCCAACATCTGGAAGGCTGCACGTTACCCAGTCTTGTCTTCGGGGCTTGAGGGCCAAGGATCAGAACAGTCTCAATGAACAGAAGCATCACATTTAGTGGAATTAGTCAGCCCTCCACATTTGCGGGTTTCACTTTTGTAGATCTGATGATTCACGGATTATTTGCCGTCACCTCTGCTGCCTCCCTATGCCGTTTTTAATAAGGACTATAAGCCTCATGAGATGGAGAAACTGCAAAGGAGGCTTGTAAGTCCCTCTTAAAAATGGTGTAGGGCAGCAGCGGAGGTGGCACTAAGCCCCACCAGCCACCCACTTCTGCCTCGTAAAGGAACCCTGCTGTCTTGCAGCGGGTTGAATATGGTGATCATACTTTTTGTGTGTGTTAAATATGGTTTGGGACAGCCTAGAGCAGAGCTTTCCAAACTGTGCGTCGTGACACATTAGTGTGTCAGCAGCAGTGTGTAGATGTGACACCACCATTCTGGGCCAAGAAGGACCCCAGCGAGGGTAGCAGTTGGTTAGCTTAACCTCTGGCTTGTTAGTAACTATGGACACCTACACAAACTGTAATAACCGAATGTCTGGGGACATAACATCACTCATGAAAACCTTTCATTTATATTTTTAAAAATATATGATCTATGTTTTATTATTTATTTACTTATCATACATAAAGCTGAATTACTGTGTCACGAAATGATGCATGTCTAAAAAGCGTGTCACCAACATGAAAAGTTTGGAAAGCTCTGGCCTAGAGTTATTCATGCTTTTCCTACTTCCATGGGCGTCCTGTGCCCCTAACCCTAGCGAATGTGGAGAGTACAGGATGTACTCCTATCCTGACAGATGAACCAGACAGCGCTTGAAAATTGATCAAGCAATACCAGTCCTCCCATGTTTTAATATAGTGTGGAAATGAAGGATTGTGGAAGATCTGCAGTCTCCTGCTACAGACTTGGCCAGTGCAGCAAGAAATATTCACTGCAGTACATCAAAGGATTGCCTGAGCATAGCTGAAGACTAAATAGCACAATCCCGATTTTTTATAGCAGAACGCTATGGTTTCTTTGAACATTCAAATAGAACCACGTGCTTGTTGAAACTCTCAAAGAACTGCAGGAGGTTGGTAAGAAGCATTTAGGCTGATTCTTCTTCAGCAAGATTTGTTCTCTGTGATGCTTATCGGTTTTAATGCTTTCCCCCAATTTACTCAGATCAGACATTAGCTAATCCCCCTATAACTTCCTCAGCTTTTTTTTTAATGGCTTTTATATGGGTTATTTTTGTGTTCCCTAATACAGAAGGCAATTCTATAGACATCTGTTTATTAGAAAAGCAGAAACTCAATAAGAAATCTATATTTGCTTTAGTTGCATGCAAGGTGCCTCTAAACCAATGACAAAAAAACCCTAATGTTTTAATTAAATTTGTTCTGTTACAGTTGGACTGATGACTGTATTCTATTTACTTATATTCTATTACATTCCACCTTTCTCCCAATAACGGGACTCAAGGTTATTCTGTTCCATTCCTCTGTTTATACTCTCCTTCTTCCCAAACCTGGTACACAAGGCAGATTACAAGATTTTTAAAAATACAAAAAAAGACTGTAATCCATCCTAAAATTTAGGAACAGAGCAGGCTTAAATTTCGAAAGACGAAGAATTTTTTGCTTTTTTTTTCTAACGGCTTTCTTACCTTATGCCTCATTCTTCCACATTTGCAAAGGGATAGGAGAATAGTCAGATGTGTTACCCGAAGGAGAGAGCTGAGAATCTCTTTCAGCCAAATTCAGTTTGTGGGCTGCATCCCAATGGTGGGTGGAACCAAAGGCAAAATGATGGGACCTAAACTATCACCAAACTTATTGCCAGTAACTCAAGCTTTATGAAAGGCATTTCAGTCTTTCAGAATGGGCCACACAAAGGTCAGCATCCTGTTAGTGACATAGGCAAGTGTAAGTCCACCTTACGCTTGTGCGTGTTTTTGTAGGGGATTGTTGCAAGAACTGGTATTAACTTCTTCCTTCCACAATGACCAAATCCCCTCCTGGACTCACCATTGCATTATGACAGCCCTTCCCCACAGCCATTCTGTTGCTGCTGGAGAATGGAGGGGATATTGGAAGCATCAGGCTATGTTCCTTCAGCCACACACAGACCAAGGATGTCATACGTTGAAACCTCTGGCAGACTCCAGATCTCAGTGGAAGACATCCTTAGTCTGCATCCAGAGATACAGAGCAGATGGGGACATAGCTAGGTGCTTCTCCGATTCCCCTCTCCCTGCAGCAACGGAAAGACCAAGAGTAGGAAATACTGCAATACAACAGTGAGTCCTGGGGATTTGCAACAGACATGCTGTTCTGCACAAGGAAGGAACTCTTACGCTATGCTCAACCAGGCCATATCTGTGAAACCACCGAAGACTGTGTTGTAAGGAAAGGATTGTGGCCATCTGGGGAAACTCGGGAAAGCTGGATTGGGACCCCCAAGAAAGCTGGATCCGGTCCCACCCTCCTTTAAGTATTAGAACGATCAGGTCGTTATCCCAACATTGCCCTCTTCCCTGCCATCAATACCACAGGACAATATAGCCAAAGTAAATGCTTTTATTGGGACACATGCTTCATTTTGTGCAACAGAAGCCATGGGCAAACTCAATCAATCAATCATGCTCTACAACTGAGCTGGCTGGCTCACTACATCCTACTACCAAAGCAACCAAAAAAAAAAAAAAGGTTTGGTTCTAAACAAAACCGCAACCCTCAAAAGCCGGTTTTCTAAATATACAGTAGACTTATTAAGCTGCAGAGGCCTGCCAAAGCCAGGATGTTGCTTTTCCCATACTGAGAATGGGCATGGCCACTCTCTCTGATGTTATTACAGTGCAGGAAATCACTTTCTAAGTTTATACAGTATGAAAAAAGGATTATCCTATCCTATTCAGGAAGAAATATCGAGTGTTCTAAGTTATACATTTATGCTCTTTTGACATCCGCAGGAATTTTAGACTCAGGAAGAAACCTGGTCTTGTACATATTTGCTCCAAGACAATCTCCACACAACTCAATGCAGCATATTCACAAATAACATGAATGAACAACATATTCAGTGCTCAAGCCCTCCAGCTCTTAACTATGTGAACCTTTTCCCATACAATTCAGTGACATTTCTTCGAAGAGTAAAGTCATCGACGCAGGTACTGTAAATGTCCTGTTATAAGTGTGTTGCTCTTGGCACAGGTGTGTAGACAAGCAATTGGAATATTCAACTCTCCAGACTTTAAATTGCAAGTAAGTTTAACACTACGTTTGGTACTAGGAAAGCAGGAGAAGAAAATAGTTCCCATATGGCTGGGACTTTGAAATTAAGGTGGGATTAGTAAGGCACTAGTGCAATTGCCAGTTGTCTAGGGTGAACAGGTGAGCACCATTTTTACGTGTTCTTTACTCTCACCATCATGTTATATCCTTGTTGTGTAGCCATCAGACTAAGGACAGGCTAGCGGGACAACACATGCATATCATCTTTTATAGCCAGGTAAGTGGAAGGGCAACAGTGATAATCTCCACCTAGTCCAGAAACAAGAAGTGGACATATTCAGCACAGACAATGAACAAGCCAGTCACTGATATTCTAATGACAGTCCCTTGCAGAGCTGGTAGTCCAGTAAGTAAAGGTGGTGGTAAATATGAGAGGCGGGGCTAAGTAGCTCCATAACTATTTGCAAAGATATCTTAAGGCACAGAAGGACGATCAGCATTTTTGCACTCCCAGGTTAAGAGATGATGACAGAGCGAACGTACGCTCAAGGTTAAAGGCTTTTCCTCCAGGCAGGGAGGAATTACAGATCCTTCAGAGCTTAGGAAAAGAAATTTTGAACTACTATGCCCAGAACGATGGTTGGGCGGGTTCTGGGGGTTGTAGTCCAAACAAGTAATTATTTCCAGGCTCTGGGATCTCTCAGCTGTTTATTCTTCTTTAGCCCAGACTGCAGCACTGTCTTCCCCTTGCAGATGAGGGACAACAGCCTCGGTGTAGAACTTCTCTAGTTTGGGAACCGTTTTCTCCCAGAAAGCTGGGTCAAAATCAACTGGGGCAATTGCTGTCTCTTTTTTGGTGTAAACAACAAGGTCTGCTTTGTCAAGGCCGGTGACTCCCATCTGGCACTGCACCTGGGTGTAATAGGGATGCGTTTTCTTCAGCGAGTAGGAATCCCCATTCTTCTCCAGGCAGAAAGTTTTGTCCTTGCAAGCTTCCGTCACCGTCTTATCTCTGTGCTTATAAGAACACTTGACCTCCACAACTCGAAGCTCCTTGCCGGTTTGCGCTTCCCGGACAATCCCATCTGGGCTTGCAGCCAGCCAGGACTTCTCTTTGTGGATGTAGAGGCCACAGTCGTCAACTTTCACAGGCTTGCAAGTCTCGCGGGATTTGAGGGTTTCGTACGCCTCCACCGCTTTCTTCTCATTCTGGATGCCCCAAGACATGGCTGGGGTCCGCACGGCGGAGCCCGACTGCGTCACAGCTTTCAGGTACGACTGAGGCACCTCGGAGCTCCGTCCGTTGGCAAACTTGCTGTTTGCGATTTTGGGAGCCACAGAAGCAGTGATGCGGTTTTCCCTCCACTTGTACCATTCCGGGTTTGTTCGCTGACCCCGTGTTTCCCTTTCTACTTCAGTTGCCTTCTCTGTGGGGAGCGAGGAAGGTATGTGACTTGATTTGCCTTGGGTTCTGGGAGCAGCAGCCTGCTGGGAGCTACCGGAAGGACGTCCACCAGCACTGGAAGGAGACCCGGATCCTCCGGCCGCCGTGGGGGTCGCAGCCCGTGCTCCCCGGCTGCCCCTCCCACCTCCTTGCTCCCCACCATATGTAGTTGTGGACCTTGTTTGGTAACTCTGGCCTGTTTGTCCGGGACTTGTGGTATAGGCTTGCTTTCCTCCTTGCCCCTGCCTGCCACCTTCGGTCTTAGCGGTTGGCACGGCTGGGGCTCTCCGGTTGGTGGAACCAGACTTGGAAGAGGCAGAAGACTGAGGAGCAGCTGGGGCCGCTTTGGGCGCTGTGGCAGCAGGTCGTGGAGACGCCACGTTGTCAGAGGTTCTTCTAGGCCTGCCCATGGCTTCACTTGGAGGGACTGATGTTCTGTGGATACAAAACGAAGGGAGGGGAGACAGACAAACAGCTTGAAAAGACGCAGCCACTCATGATCACGGCAGCAAAATGGTTGTACTCGCAAAGATGGAAGAACTCAGTGCTACCTACAAGGGAGGAATGGTGGTTGAAACTGACTGAGCTAGCAGAAATGGTCAAATTATCTGCTTTGATTAAAGTCGTTGGAGACATTTCTGAAGGATTGGGAACCCCTCGTAGACTTTTTGTGGTAAAATGCAAATGATTTGGCAACATTTGGTTTTGACAAATAGCAAGATTTTGTTAGCAGCAGAAGCGAGTGATGCAGTTTTAGAGACAGAGGTTTGGATTATACTGTATGTGGTATAGTTGTGTGAGTGTTGTACTACGACTCTGGAGATCAGGATTCAAATTCCCTGTTCAGCCATGGAAACCCACTGGGTGACTTTGGGCAAGTCATACAATCTCAGCCCCAGAAAACTCCCTGAAAGGTTCATCTTAGGATCGCCGTAAGTCAGAAATGACAGAACAGAACAGAAAATGTGTAACCACAGAAAAGAAAGTCAGAAGCCATGCTTTCTTTCTCTTTTGCTTTTTATAGCTTACTTTCCTTTCTTTTTTAATTTTTTCTTGCTCTTTTTTTCTTTTTTTTTTTGAGATTATATATAATTTTATTGTGCTTTGAAAGACTCCTAACAAAAATTATAAAAAGAAAAGAGATACCTACTCAATGGTTTTCGATGCCTCATGAAAGGTCATGTGCATTTAGAGGCCTGAATACAAGGTGTTCCCCACTCCTATTTAAGTTTTCATATACTGCTCAATTTGTGTGCATTCTTATTCAGCAAACATCCTCGTAGATACAGCTGGTGAGTCTATGGGATCAGCCTCATTGATGGCTGCCCCAGATTTTGGAACTCCCTCCCTAGGGAGGCTTGGTTGCTGTCCTTCCCTCAGCAGACGGGAAATTTTATGTTGGCAAGCTTTAGAATTAAAGGTGTTTTTAAGAGAGTGTTGCGTCATTTTAAACTGTACTGCTTTTAACTGCATTTTATCATTTTTAAGTGTATGATTAAAATTGTTTTAAAATTGTTAAAAAGTTAACTCCATTTTCATGTTGATTTTTTGTACGTTTTTAACTATATTGTAATTATTTTAATTTTTAAGTCACCTTGAGTCCCAGTCTGGGAGAAGAGTAGTGATGATAAGGTTAAGAGAAGGTTAAGAGGGGACATGATAGCTATGTTTAAATATTTGAAGGGATGCCATGTCGAGGAGGCAGAGGGCTTGTCTTCTGCCGCTCCAGAGACCAGGACAAGGAGCAATGGATTCAAGCTGCAGGAAAGGAGATTCCACCTGAACCTCAGGAAGAACTTCCTGACGGTCAGGGCTGTCCGGCAGTGGAATACACTGCCTCGGAGTGTGGTGGAGTCTCCTTCCTTGGAGGTTTTTAAGCAGAGGCTGGATGGCCACCTGTCGGGAGTGCGTTGAGGGTGTTCCTGCATGGCAGGGGGTTGGACTGGATGGCTCCTGGGGTCTCTTCCAACTCTGCATTTCTATGATTCTATAATAATGTTGGAAACAAGTCTGTCACCTTCTACACCCTTGAGAAGGACAGCTTTCACTGAGAAACTGGCAAATGACCAGACGTTTCTCGGTTCAAAGGCTAAGAGCCACATTTATTCAGATACAGAAGTATAAAAAGTTATAAAAGTCTGCTGCGCAGCAGGGTGCCGGGAGGTTTGGAACAAAGGCAAGGGATTTGGCAAGACCTTTTTATCCATGACTACATTATACACTCCCATTGCGCCATTTTTCCTTCAATTGCAAACTACCTTCCACATAAGCCAATGTCCAGAGGGACATCTTAGGTGAGGTACAGCCACGAGTCAGCAAACGGGAGGGGTTGGTGCTCATCTGTGGACATGACTACTTCACTAGCTTGAAATGGTGATTATCCGCCTTTCACTCCCTGTTTCCCCCCTCACAACAGAGGGCGAGCCCATCCCGTATCCCTGAACTAGAAATTGAGTCTCTTTGGCAACATCTACCCTTCCGGGTAGTTCCACAGGCTTCATGTTGAGTAGCGAGTTACGGAAAATAGGCATAACATTGCAAGGGGCAGCAATACCATAGGGCTACACAGATAAACAAAATAAACATGATAAAAACACTTTTCACCCATCCAAAAGCTGGCAACCAACCGGTAAGCCATGACCACCAGTCCTCACTTCTCGGGGAATACGTCTATCAAATAGTGCTTACCACACGATGCAGCTTGTCCACGTCTTCTTCTATGAGGCCTGACTCACTGACGTAGTGACAGCAAGTGGTATTTAGCCAGAAGCACAGGCACCCCCTCTTTACTTAGCAAGTAGTCTAAAGCAAGCTTGCGTTGTGCCAGCTAAAGGATCCACTTCAGTTTGCAGAGCTCTCCGACCACGAGCGGTCGAGTTCACCAGCAGTTCTAACTGGGCTGAGCGCTTGCGGATTTGGCGGATATGTTGCGGGCTACCTCCACCATAAGGACCACGATTGCACCAGATCTACCGCCCTCGGTCAGGTATGTGTTATCAGAACCATACCCATAGCTTCCATCATAGGCCCTTTTTCGTCGATACCACCCAAACTGTCTGTCCCAGGCTGACCTAGGTTGTTCCAGAGGGTGGAACTGAATCCTTCCAGGTGTGACAGTGCCAACTGTGCAGGTACCATCCCAGACTGGAGGTAGAATTTTGCCAGCCCATTTGCCACACACCCAGTATAACCCTGGGGGTAGCCCAAAGAGGTATATGGCATTTCTCCATATTATGTGGTCCATCAACTTCATAAAGGGCTTATGACCTCGTGAGTTATTAAACAGAACAACAAAGGATTTACCTGAGACACTTTTGCATTGGAACAGGTCCTCCAGGTTAATGCAGTCGCTGCTACCTCTTTAATTTAGGACAACTGTATGCTTACAATCTTTATAGCCCCCCACATTTACTCTTGGGATCTGTATCTTTCCCCACTTTGAATTTTCAATCCCGAAAGGGATAGCATTATGCCACTGGACACACAAGGGTGCCTGTATCCATGGCCCACGTCTTCTGAGAAGGAACTGAACAGGATCCCAGGGGCCCTTGGAATCCTGATTTGGAATGTTGGACGAATTGGAGGCGGAATAAACCTGAATCATATTCCAACCAGTTAAGTTGAGGACACCTCCTGGGAGGAGAGGCCATCCCTGGAGGCTGGAGCATGGGCCATGGGAGCAAACCCAACGTTTGGTTACTTTTGTTATATTTGCAATCTCATTGATTAACTGGTGAAATACATTCTGATGGCATCCCGCCCCGGTGAATCTTAATTCCCCGAGCAGGAGGAATAGCACCACAACCAGTTTCGTGACGGAGTAAGATCAGAATACAAAGGAGGGCCACAGAAATATTTACAAAAAATATAGATAATATACACTATAGCAGCTAATCCTGAAATTACTCCTAAAATCAGCAGGCACAATTCCAAGTCCGACATCCAGGGCTCAGGTCAGCCCTCAGGGTGACTCCGAGGAGTAAAGTTCCTGAGGAATCAGGTCTTTGGTGGATCTCTTCTAAACAGCAGTCTAAGTCCGTCGCTAGCATCCTCTTGAATCACCTTCCACCTTTCAGGTTCTGGCACCTTCTTAACTCTGGAATCATGAATCCAAGGCTTGTGGTCCTGGACTTTGACAGCAGTATCGGTGCTCAGTAGCACCTGTGCAGGTTTGCTCCAAACAAAGGTCATCTTCCCCTGATCTTTATGACTACCCAATCACCGGGCTGGATGCGTTGCACCAGACCATCAAGGCTGAAGGGTCGTTCTTGTAAGGACAAATAACGAACAGACGCCAGAACAGAACCCAAAGAGCAAACATACTTTTGTAGCACTACATCTCCTATCTCAACCTCCCCCCTCAGGCTTCCCGGGCAGAGTTGGCTAGGCCAGGGACGACTGAATACTCTCTCGAAAGGGGAGAGTTTCAAGGAGCCTTTTGGAGTGATTCTAGCATTAGTGAGGGCCAGAGGCAGTGCTTTTACCCAGGGTAGATCAGTTTCTAGAGAAATTTTGGCCAACTGAGTCTTAAGAGTGGAGGCCATTCGTTCTACCGTCCCACTTGCCTGGAGATGATAGGGGGACTGAAATTTCCAGGTGATATTAAGAGTCTTCATCAATTTCTGTAGAATCCGTGAAGTAAAATGGAGTCCTTGAATCCGAATCCAGTCCACAAGGTAGGCTCCAGCGAGGAACTATAGACTCCAGCAGGTTCTTCACAACCTTTCTCGCCTTACAAGTCCTACAGCGAAAGGCTTCAACTCACCCTGAGAATTTACAGACAAGGACTAACAGATAACGAAATCCCAAGGCTCTTGGGAATTCAGTGAAGTCAATTTGCCAGTATTGTCCTCGGATGGATTATACAGATGTCTTCTAGTTTTGTCTGGTCGATTTCTATGAGTGGGATTCACCTGTTGGCAAATTTTACAAGTACGAACAAAGGATGCTACAGTGGGTCTTACAGATGGTCCATCAAAATATCTCTTCCACAAGTGTATTAATGCTTTTTCTCCAAGGTGTGTCTGCTAGTGAATCTTTCTCAACTAGTGATCGCTGAACGGAAGCTGGAATCCAAATCCGGGTGGTTTCAGGATGGATGAGCCAGCCCTGGACCTGGCAGTATCCTGCGTCTATAGCTGTCGTATAGTCTTCAGGAGTGTATGGTGGCTTCTCAGGGGGTATAGGAATGGCTACTATAGTCACAGCGTATTTTTGAGCTGTCTCTTTCCACCACTTGTTTTGCCTGTTCATCAGCAAGTCTGTTTCTCTTGGCTACTCCCAAATCGTCTTTCTGATGTCCTTTACAATCTACAATGGACAATTTTCATGGTAGATGGAGACTGTCTCCAGTAATTCGTTTATTCCATTTCTATGTTTGATAGAGGTTTCAGGTTGGCCTAACAGTCCTTTTTCGTGCCAAAGTTGAACATGGGTATGCACAACTCCCCAGACGTACTTAAGAGTCTGTGTAGATTGTAGCGCGCAGGCCTTTCACATGTCTGGTCACTTGAATCATGGCCTCCAATTCTGCTCGTTGGGCTGAGCAGGGAGTGCTCCGGATTGCACGAGCACCCCAAGCGGGCCCACTGCAGCCCACCCAGTACACTGGATTCCCTGGTCTTTAAAACTGGAGCCATCCATAAACCAGATAACATCTGGGTTTTGGAGGGGAATCTCAGAGAGGTCTGGTCGTGGTTTGGAAATATATAGTGGTAATGCAGTCATGCAATGGTTTGCTGAACTCAAGTTTGGTAGGCTCAGGGAGATATTCTGCTGGATTATTCCTCTCTATCCTGAGCACAGAGACCTTTCCATTTTCCAGCATGGTGGCTTGACACTTTGCCAGGCGGTCTGAAGTCATCCAGATGGGTCCTCGTAACTCCAGTATAGAAGGGAGAGCATGTGGGGAATATACAGTAAGCTGTTCTCCAAAAGTTAACTTCAGTACTTCTTTTATCATAAGGGTGGCCACTGCCACTGCCCTCAGGCATGCAGGCCAGCCTCAGGCTGTGTCATCCAAATTTTTACTGAAATACGCAATCCCCTTCAGTGCCAAGCCTGAAGACTGAGTAAGAACTGCCTCGGCTACTCCCTCCTGTTCTGCTACAAAGAGCATAAAGGGCTCCAACAGATTGGGAAGATGCAAGGCGAAAGCTGCAGCCAGGCAGGCCTTCAGTTGATCTGTTACAGTCTTAATAACCGGATCCACAGGAAGCAGGCCATGGCCAGCTTTTTCAGATTCCACCATAATGATGTACAAAGGCTTGGACAAATTTCCATAGTCCCAAATCCACAGCCTGCAGAACCTGGTCAGACCCAAGAAGGATCTCAGTTCCTTGACAGTTTGGGGCGCTGGTATTTGAAGGATTGCCTCTACCCGCTCGGGGCCAGAGCTCGCTGTCCCACAGAGATGTCATGTCCCAAGAAGCAGATTTTGGGCTGGATTAGCTGAGCCTTTTTCCTGGAGGCTCAGTATCCTCGCTCGAGCAGAAAGTTAGGAGTGAAACAATCTCTTCTTCACAGGCATGCTGAGTCTCAGTCGCCAAGAGCAGGTCATCCACATATTGAAGCAGAATGGTTTTCTGTTTTCAGGGCCAGTCATGGAGGTCCCAGGCTAGCGCTTGACCAAATAGAACAGGGAAGTTCTTGAACCCCCGCGGCAACCTGGACCACATTGCTCTTTGGACATTTCCGCCTTCGTCCAAGGGATAGGAAAAAGCTAATATTTTCTGGCTCTCAGGGTGTAGTGGGATGCAAAAGAATGCATCCTTAAGGTGCAGGACAGTGAACCAAGAGTGGGTGACAGGATGCTAAGCAACGTGTAGAGATCTGGGACCAACTGGGGCAAGTCCTAAGTGGCAGCATTCACAGCACGTAGATCATGCACCAGACGAACATCTCCCAAAGACTTCTGTACTGCTAGAATGGGGGTGTTCCAGGGACCACAATCAACAGAACCATGGGTAATGACACCCCCCTCGACCAGTTTCTCTATCAATTTCGTCAGTCTCTCTCTGAGGCGTGGACAGATTTTACATTGGGACAGGCAAACTGGCTGTGCTCCTTCTCTCAACCTGATTTTAACTGGCTCTACAGTAACCGCTAGTCCTGGAAGACCGCTATTCCCCCAGCACACACATCTGCACCAGAGTATGACTGACCATTGACTGAGAGGCATTACTCGCTATCACTATGCCTGCTGGTTTAGATTTGTTCCTATCCAGGCGAAGGCTCTCCTGGTCTCTTTGGCGCTGTCTGGGAGGCTACGAGGGAGAGAGTCAGGGAACCCAATGCTCGCATTTTTAAACACCCTCATGTAATCTTCCTTATCAGTTTTCCCCACTGAATTCAACCAATTAATCCAAGCTTGTAGTAATAGTTTATCAAACGTCTCATTTGTATCCCACTGAGATAACCCAGGAACACGATACAAAGGCCAAGTCTTGGTACAATACTTCACCATTTGCTTTTTAGACAATCCCATCCCCACCATTTTCCAGTTCTGCAACACACACTGCAAGGGAGTAATGGGGGAACCTGCCCCAGGGTTTTTCTCCCTCGTCTGTTTCTACTTTGAACTGTTCGAACCCATTTCTTCTATCACAAAATAGTTGCAAAAACACACAAGAAACACAAATTCACAGACATGATAGCATACACCGAATAACAAACAGAAAAGATGGTGTTTGCTTCGCTCATCTCCGGCCATCCCTCTCACGAGAAGAATGGAACCACGGATCAGGACTCCATACTCACTTTGTCTACTTTCGGATGTCTGAGATGCACTTCAATCACACCCAGGCACACCACAAAGCTGAACAAGGGAATTCCCAAACTGAACTCAGGCCCAAGCTACCAATCTAGGGTCAGTCCCTGATTTTGGGACTTACCAGAGGGTGAGCCGGATCAGAGGCGCGCCATTCTGAACCTCAACCCTAATCAGATTTCAGAGCCTTGAATCAGGAAGTTTGAACCATCCTTGCGACTGATCAAGAGCGCATCGTGGTGACTCCCGTCACGTCACAAAAGGGACGTTGGTGCCTGGCGCAAAAACTCGGTGCCCACCATGAAGATCAGACAGTCTTCAGAGGGACACCTTCCTGTCTGGTCTCCTGGGCAGGGGGACCAATGCAGGGCGAAATTTCTCAACCCCTGCCCGCCTCTCTTTGGGCCCCACGTTGGGCGCCAGAAAACTGTCACCATCTATGCCCTTGAGAAGGACAGCTTTTACTGAGAAACAGGCAAATGACCAGACATTTCTTGGTTCGAAGGCTAAAAGCCACATTTATTCAGATACAAAAGTATAAAAAGTTATAAAAGTCTGCTGCGTAGCAGGGTGCCGGGAGATTCGGAACAAAGGCAAGGGATTTGGCAAGACCTTTTTATGCATGTCTACATTACACACTCCCACTGTGGCATTTTTCCTCCAATCGCAAACTAACTTACATATAAGGTAATGTGCAGAGAGACAGCTTAGGTGAAGTACAGCCATGAGTCAGCAAACGGGAGGGGCTAGTGCTCTTTTGTGGACGTGACTACTTCACTAGCTTGAAATAGCGATTGTCCACCTTTCGCTCACAGATCAGTCATTTTTCTCGGTACCTTATCATCAACAGTTTAAATCACCCCAGTTCAAAGTGGTTGACTCCGAACTACAGAAGTCTATTGTTTGGGAATTACTTTCTTTTATGGTGGAAAATAGACGTCACAGGACAAGCCTAGATTTCTCAAAGTTTTTACATTCAGGGCCCTGCCAATGACTCCATTTGGACGACAGGAACACCAGCGTGCACGGTGATTTCATAATTATGCCTCCTTCTAAGAAACAGAGAGAGTTGTGACCACAGCTTGGAAAAGTTTTTTTCTTAAATTATAATTCTCAGATATCGCAGCCACCATGGTTACTTTTTGGACTACAAATCCCAGAATCCACAGAAAGCATGGTCACTGTATTCCAAAGAAACTGTCTCTCATGGGTTGAAACCTCCCTCAAAATGAGTTTCAGTCTGGAGTGTTTAAATGCAGATTCCAGAATTCAGAGTCCATAGGGTTAACTCTAAGGGAATAAAAGAATACCCCTTCTCCTTGCATTTTCCTCATAATTAGCAATTAGAGCCACTGTGGTGTAGTAATTATTAGTAATTAGAGCTAGTGTGCTATAGTGGTTTGAGTGTTGAACTAGGACACTGGGAGACCAGGCGCTGAAGCCCCACTCAGCCATGGAGACCCACTGAGTGACCTTTGGCAGGTCACACTCTCTCAACCTCTGAGGAAGGCAAAGGCAATCCCTCTCTGAACATATTCTGCCAAGAAAATCCCATGATAGGTTCATTGTGAAGGTATACAATATCATCAGCAGTAGTCATTTACACAGACTCTGGGCACCATCTTATTTAACCCTTGTTCTGTTAAAGTCCTTTCTTCCTTGGTTTTTTCTGAGTTAGCTATGAACTTACACGTTGTGTTTCTGCAGATGCTTTCATATGACAAAAAGCCCATCAGCAGTATAGGTGTTCGACTTAGAGATATGAGAGTGGGGTCCAGAGTTAACCCTCCAGATCACCTCTAAACCAAGAGAAGTGGGAAATGGGTGGGATTAGGTACCACAAAGACAATCCTTGCCCTCTTTAACAATTTCCCTTCCACCTTTACAGGAGCAACAGAAAAGAATTCCTCCTGGCTCTTCTTTCCAGCACAACAAAAGAGGGGAAATCAGTCACTTGGCGAGGTCATCAGTATTCTGGGGGGCTGTTAAACCATCCCCTGAAGGGATGCAAGAGTGGTTCTACACCAGGTTGGAGAGTGTGAGAAGCAATGGAGAGACAAAGCTTGATCACACCTTTGAGAAGTGCAAATAAAGTTCAATTTTACTTACTGCTTCAACAATAGATCTCTGCAAATCCTGCCTTGAACCAAAGGCCTTAGATCAGTATTTTGCTTTTCTATTTCTTTTTCTCCCTGTAAAAAAACGACAAAATATTTGTAATAAAAAAAAAATAAAGAAACAGAAATTCTCCTTTTTACCAACTGAGTTTATATTAGTTTAGCTTGCAGAAGATAAAAGTGAACGGTGACCTGATAGTCATATTTACTTATCTGACGGAATGTCATGTAAAAGATGGAGCAATCTTGTATTTTCTGCTGCTCCAAAGACTAGAACACAAAGCAATGGATTCAAATTACAAGATTCCCCTGAACATTAGGAACAGGCTGCCCCAGGAGGTAGTGGGCTCTTTCTTTTTGGAGGTCTTTGAACAAAGGTTGGAAGAAGATCTCTCAGAGTGCTTTAGTTGTGTTTTCCTGCATGAGAACATGAGTTGGACTAGGGCCATTACCACACTAGACTGTTGTAGTGCTATTATTCCACTTTCAACATCCTGTGGAATCAGGGCCCCTCCCTCAAAGGCCCCTCCCTAAATTGCAAACCCCAAGATTCCATAGAATGTTGAAAGTGGAATAATAGTGCTATAACAGTCTAGTGCGGAAATAGTATAGGTGTCCCTTGCCGTTCCTTTCAGATCTATAATTCTATGGTAACTACTGATGCCTTTTCTTTTACTTCTTAAAATGACCAGCACTTCTCTAAACCAGACGTGGGCAGTTGGAGCTCTGCTCTTGGCCTGCAAATCCAAAAACATTGGGAGAATCCTAAGTGTCCATCCCTGCTCTAAGCTAAAAACTAAAAAGCGAACTCTCCTTATTGCTGGGGGTGACCCACTTGTGAGTTCCAACTTATCTGTTCAACCTACAATCAAAATACATCGATTTATATGCAACCTTCTGCCTAGTTGCCTCTAGTGGGAAAAAATACTGTGCATACACAGCCAGCTAAGATCACTTTTGCAAAGCAGAAGAGCCGTATTTCAAGCTATGCATACACCAAGAAGATACAAAAATAAGTGTCGTTGGGCAAGAGCGCTGGTACTTTCTGCAGACCCTCTTCATCAGGCTCCTTGTCTCCCTGAATGTTTATTCCAGCCAGTCATGCTAAGAACTACTATTTTACTCTAAAAATTTAATAGGTGTGTTTGCTTTCTCCTCTTCCTTCCTCATTCCCCTTTCCTTTTTTATGTGACATCTTATCATTACAACTCTGTAGGTAGGAACTGGGAGGCAGCGCGGTAGAGTGGTTTGAGCATTTGATGAGGATCCTGGAGACCAGGGTTTGAATCTCCACTTAGCTATAGAAACCCACTAGGTGACTCTGGGCAAGTCATACACTCTCAGCCTCAGAGAAAGGCAAAGTCAAAGCTAAACAAGTCTTGCCAAGAAAACCGTGTGATAGGGTTGCCATAAGTGGGAAATTACTTCAAGGCACACAACAACAAGAAGGTAGGAACTGTCTTGTTCTACTGACGACGTGTATGCTACTGGGTAGGAGGCTTTTTGGCTGGACAGGAAAAACACTTAAGATATTTTAAAATGTTTATGAATTCTTCTGTTTATTATTCATCCTCATATCCAAATACAGAGCCAGTGCCATGTTGTGGCTTAAGTGCTGGACAAGGACAGTGAGAGACCAGAGTTCAAATCCCTGCTTGACCATGGAAACCCACTAGGTAACCTTGGGCAAATCACACTTTCTCAGCCACAGAGGCAGGCAATGACAAGCCGTTTCTTAACCAATAGTACCAAGAAAACCTGTGATATGTTTGTCTCGGGGTTGCCATAAGTCAACAGCAAGCAGAGAACACACAACAATAACAACAAATTTCCAAACCAGTGTAAGCAGTTCTCCACTTCAAACACAGCATCTCCTTCTGAAAAAAACAAAAAATGAGGCTACAAAGACATTGTGAGTTTCCTACTCCACGGCAGCTTATACAAAAGAGACTCCAAGTGGAAGAGGGTTTTTTTTTCCAGAATACTGCATAAATCACTCCTGCTTAGAGAGCCAATGTGGAACAGTGGTTAGGGTCTTGCACTAGGACTCTGGCAACAAAGTTTGTAGGCCAACATATTTGGGCAGCACCAAGTTACAATAGCCTGCCTTAAATCCAAGAGCCTTCAGTCTTGTTATTTGTTATTTTAGTTTTAACGTCTCTCTTGTGGTTCAAATCCCAATCTCTCTTGTGGTTCAAACCACGACCCTGCAGGAGCTGGGGAGTGATTTGAGATAATAATTGGAACGGAATGATTTCTGTGATATCCAATGGGGACCTCTTCATCCTAACACAGAACTCATTAATAACACAACTATAGTTGTGTGAAATCTTCTATACCTCCATAGATTGTTCTCCCAGGACAGGAAGATAATCTGGATGTATGCTGACGAATAAATAAAACCACAACAAGCGGACAGACTGAAGCCGTCTTTTCTGCATATCCTGCTGATTCAATGGGTCTGTTCAAGATTATTCTTCTTGAGGCTGTCGTATTTTGGACATATCATGAGACAACATGATCCAATGGAAAAGACATGCTGCTTGGCAAAGTGGACGGCCATGGGAGAAGGAGACACATTACAGATTGATATTGTGTGTGTGTCTATGTGTGTGTGTGTGCAGATTGGTGTGAAAGTTGGAACAGCCTCAGTCCCTTCGCTTCCAGCAGCTCCCTCCTGATCTGTACCATCGGTATCATGTGTTGTTTCTTGGGACACGGTAGAGTATTAGATTTTGAGTCTTCTCACTCTGTCAGGAACAGAATCCACACACAAATAGTACGTTGATTTTAGTACTATTAGGAATGTAATACATGTACTGACTTTAGTGAGAAGACTGAAGCAAAGCGAAAGTGAGTGAGCTTAAGACTCCTCATGACCTCTCCAACATCTGAGTTCCTGGGAAACTCTGTTATCAGTGTCGGTAAATTCCACTGCTGTACCAGGCACTGTTTACCTAACGGTTCTCAGCTACTTCTGCTACCTACTACAAATCATGTTAACATACCATGGAGGGGCAGTGGAACTACCTGACACTGAGTACCACTGTTCTAGAAGTCTCTCATTCATAGGGTCGCCACAAGTCAAAGCCAAACTGACAGGTAGTAAAACAACAAATTCTAGCTTTGACAACCACCAGAACTCATAACACTAATGTTTTTATCCACAGTTCTATGCAACCACCAAAAAATCCCCCAAAGATTGTAGAGCTGGATTTGAAACTGTGCTTTCTCAACATTTGTTTTCACAAAAAGAAAGCAACAGGAACACTTTGCCACGAAGTCATTCGATAATGCTTTTCAAAATTTAAAACCGTTTTAGCTATTTTAACTTATATTGTAAGTTGCTCTGGGTCCCATATTGGCATAAAGGTGGGATATAAATCAACTAGCTAAATACACTGCATCCACTGTGGGGATACCTTCATTTATGGTTGTGTGCTTTCCTAGTTAATTCTGACTTAAAATCATAGAGTTGGAAGAGACCACAGGGGCCATCCAGTCCAACTCCCTGCTATGCAGGAACACACTTAACAGTGACCATTTTACAGGGGTTTCTTGGTAAGATTTATCCAGAGACTAGCCACTGCTTTCCTCTGAGGCTGGCAGTGCGTGTCAGGAACGAAGGCCATTTCCGTACTAACCTGTTATAGTGCTATTATTCCACTTTCAACATGTGGAAATGGCTGAAGTCTTTTAACAGGGAATGGTCCAATGAATTTTGGTGCAAGTTTGCAAGAGGGTCTTTTTTTTGTGGAAAGGTACACAAGGTTTCCAGGTTTATAGTTAGCGGCAGGAGCCCATTTTTTGTCAGCTTGGGTCTTATGAGCTTTCTTGGATTTTTCAATGGAGGCTTGAATTTGGTCCCAAGCTCTGGTAATATGGGATATCCAGTCATTTAAGTCAACAGGATATTCAATGAAAGCTAGAATGTAAGGGAGGGGTTTGGGTAGGTGTCCATCGACTGTTTTGAAGGGTGCTTTTCCAGTGGAAGCATCCATAGCCAAATTATAGGCAAATTCTGCATAGGGAATCAAGGTGATGTAGTTATTTTGTTGAAAGTTTGCAAAATAGCGTAGGTATTGTTCAACAGTTTTGATTTGCCCTTTCTGTTTGTCCATTTGTCTACAGATGAAAAACAGTGCTCCATTTATGTTCAATATCTATGGATATGAGGAAATATCTTCAAAACATGGAAGTGAAGATAGGGTCTCAATCACAGATTATACATGAAGAGGTGCCATGTAGTCTCCAAACATGGGTGATGAATAGTTTGGCAAGTTTTTCTGCAGTGGGTACTTTTTTCAGGGGTCTGAAGTGACATTGTTTTGAGAATGGGTCAGTTACCACCCATAAGACTTGACTGCCTTCACTTGGATGTAGCCCTAGTATGAAATCCCAAGAAATAGAGTCCCAGAGCTTGGTGGGTGTAAGCAGAGGACACAATAAGCCTTACAGCTTGATATGGGAGTTTTGTTTGTGATGCAAATAGGGCAATTCTTTACATAGGTTTCTACATCTTTTCAGAGCCCTGGCCAAAAGAAGTCAGTCATATTGCATGAAGAGTTTTAAGAAATAAAAACTGTCCAGCTGACTTAATGTCATGGTGTCGTTTTAATATTTCATTTCTGCAAGGGGGTGGAACATAGATTTTTCCCCCTATTGTAGCTTCGATCAATCCAAGACAGTTGAGGTTGGATTTTGTAACCAGGGGTCCTTTCCATAATGAGCTTTTATAGTCTCTTGGAGGTCTGTGTCCAGAGTGCAGCTAAAATGTTTTTTCAGCGCACGCTCAGCTGTGCGTTGCGACTCCGATTCCCAACGTCTCAGGTGTAAAGAGCGTGTTAATGGTGGAGTGGGGAATGGTTTCGTGATCCTCACGTTGCGGAAGCCTTGAAAGGCGATCAGCCAAGGTGTTGGCTTTACCAGGCTTGAAAATAATTTTAAAAGTCAAAGTGCAAGAAAAATTCAGTCCAGTGTGCTTGTTTAGGGCTGAGCTTCTAGATGATGGTGACCAATCCATACCTCGAAGGGAAAGAGTGCTCCCTTGAGAAAATGGCGCCAAGAACTTAAGGCAAAATGAATGGCTGCAGCTTCCTTTTCCCACACAGCCCAGTTTTTCTGTGTTGAATTAAATTTTTTGGAAATGTAAGCACAGGGCCATAGTGTTCCACTGTCATCTTTTTGTAAAAGTACTGCAGCCATACCAAACTGACTAGTATCTGTTTGTATGACAAAAGGCTGAGTGGAATCGGGATGTTTTAAGATGAGCCCCGTGGTGAACAGTGTTTTAAATTGGTCACACACCTGTTGGCATTCAGAAGTCCATTTTATTTGCGAAGGTTCACACTGGAGCTTTGTTGGGTCTTTAGGCACTTTTGCGTTCAATGAGTTGGTCAAAGGCAGCGCGATCTCAGCAAAATTTGGTATAAAGTTTCTGTAAAAATTAGCAAATCCGAGAAATCACAATAATTGTTTATTAACACACGGAATGCTCCAGCCAAGGACTGTTTTTACCTTTGCCGGGTCCATCTGTAACCCGTTGTCTGTTACACTATATCCCCAATAGTTGAAGGTTTGGGTGTAGAGTTCACATTTGGACATTTTAGCATACAATTGGTTATCTATGAGTTTTTGGAGCACCTTCCTCACCAATCTAATGTGTTCTAGAAGGGTTTTGCTACAGATGAGTTGAGACAGACCACTATTCCTTGATAAAGAAATTCACGCAGTACGCTGTCTACAAACATTAAGAAAACTGATGGACCTGGTTTTAGCCTGAAAGGGAAAACAGTTCACTGGTAGTTCCCCAGGGGGGTGGAAAAGCAGGTTGGCCACTCGCTGTCCTCTTTCATTCTAATCCGATGGAAAGCTTCAATGAGGTCGAGCTTAGCGAAGTACTTTCCTTGATCCAATTGCGCCATAATGTCCTTGGTTATGGGGATGGGATATACATTTGAAATGCAGACTCTGTTAAGAAGGCAATAGTCTACGATCAATCTCAAATCCCCATCTATATTCTTCCGGAAAAACACAGGAGGCTACGTGGGACTTTGAGGGCTTAATAAACCCACACTGCAAATTGTTATCAACAACTTCACACAAGGCTGCCATTTCAGGTGGGGGACACTGGGTAGAGTTTGGGTTTGGGCAGTTCAGCACCCTCAATCAGTCTCAGTTCACAGTTAAACTCTCTATTGGAGGCAGCTTACTGGCCTCTTGGACTTCAAAAGCCTGGCTTAGGTCCCAACAGTCGGGGGAATTTTAGCTTCCAATTCCTCTTGGGTTAGTCTCACCGTGGCCTTTTATTTCTTTACTGGCAGGCTTCTGAGGGATCCTGGTGCCCTTCTTCCTTCCTCTGGGAGCAACCACTCCTGAGCACCAGTCTATTTTTGGATTGTATTTGCTCAGCCGGTCATACCCAAGCACAATGTAAAAGCCTATATGTTTGGGAACTAGAAACTGTAGCTTCCCTTCTATCGTGCCCCCATGCACAATCACAGCTGCGTGTGGCTGCGCAGGGGCCCGCCTCACATCGGCTGCCCATCCATTTTGGGTCAGATTCATAGTCTTTTTCGTGGGTTCATACCTCAGGGACAGTTCTTTGGCCACATGTGGGTGCACCAAGCTTTTACAACACCCAGAGTCAATGATTCCCTTGTAAAAGCGTTTAACCATCACCTTCCAGTCTCTAGTTCTACAGTCACATAAGGCTGAGGGATTTTCTTACTCATATTGGAAGAGTCATCTTGCTCCTTGTCCCATTCATCACTAGATGGAATTGAGCTGTGGCGAGGGCTCTCGTCCTTCTCACTAGTCTTCCCAAAACTGCTGAATCAGAAGTGGTGTGCCTGGGATTTAGCAGGCTCTTTTTTCCCTTGCAGCTGGCCTTGGTGTCATCCTCTTCCAAGATTCCTTTCTTCTCATACTCGACAGCCAGATGCCTCTTTTCTCCACATTTGAGGCAGCTCCCATCACACAGACAGGGCCTCTTCTCCTGCTCACTCAAAGCAGAGGACCGTTTTGGTGTCTTTCTTTTCGGCCAGCTTCCAGCTAGGCATACACGTTGCACACTCTCTTTCCAAGCCTCCCCCTCACTAGCCAGCTGCATCCAACCCATGAGGGTGGCAGGTTCCCCTTGGGCCAGGCAACGATCCAAAATGTCACGCTGCAACCCCTGTTTGAAGACTTTGATGTAGGTTGCCTTGGGCCACTCAGGGATCTTGCCAACGAGTCAACGGAACTCGCACGCGTACTCGGCCACAGTCGCTTTCTCCTGATGAAGCTGACACAGGAGGTGGCATGTATGTTCGTGCAGAAAGGGATCTTTGAACCTTTCATGAAGACTCATCATAAACATGCTGAGATCCGCCATCTCGGGGGCTCTCATGTCATAGAGGGTAGCCACCCGCTCAAGTGCCTCTCCTCAAAGTTGCTGGCTGATTTATCTCACTTTCGCTGGGTCGTCTGGGAAGCTGTTCCCAAAGCCTGCCAGACAGTTGGGAGACTACATTCATGAATTAAGAGAGGGTCTCCCCATTGCCGCTATAGGTTGCCTTCAGCTTCCTGAAGGGTTGCAGTGCCAGCTGTTCACACATGGGGTCTCTCCCGGGCTGCTGCACTGCTGGGTGTTGGCCCAGGACACCATCCTGGGGACCCACTCCATCTCCTGGTCTTTCCCCATCTGCTGCAGCTTGGAGTGTAGCCACTGTGTCCGGTGGGATCAGGGCAAGCCGCTCCATCAGGGTAGCACACAACAAGGCAAGCTCCTCTTTCAGGCTCTCCACTTCTGCATCTTTGTCCCGTAGCAGCTCCCAGACTATCGTGCTACTTGCCTTGGAGTCCCATTTGGTGGCTTGCTGGCACTTCTTGGCCAGTGCCTCCGTGCCAAGACCATGTCCTCCCCACTGCAGGAAGGGACTCGGGCAGCCCAGCCATACCCCTGTCTGGTGACGGATGTCTGGGGTTTGGGTTGGAGTTAAAGGAATTTCATCTATTTTGGTATCTTCGTCACTTTGTCCCACTTGAGATATATTCAAAGTGGTGCTGGCTTCGAAGTATGTTCACTGGGAGATCGCACACTCTGTCAGGAACGAACCACAGTCATAACCCTTTGCATGAAAGTATGGTTTATCGGAACTAGAGGCCCCTCCCTAAGCTGCAAACTCCAGGATTCCATAGGATGTTCAAAGCGGAATAATAGCACTATAAGAGTGTAGTGCGGAAATGGCCTGTAGAACACTGCAGTGCTTGATCTAAAAGAACAGGACAGAACAAGGCAGTTTAGCCCCAGACTCTCCCATGCATTCTTCCCAGGCTGACTCTCCCTTATCTCTCTGCAGATGTTTCCCAGACTTTGCTGCCAGCCTAGAATCTTCTACGTTTGTCTCCACTATTACTACTCTAAATCCCATACTAGTGGCGAGTGCAACTAGCTGCCTGACAGTGTGACTTTTGCAAGGTCATCCTGTAGGTTTCCATGGTTGAGTCAAATTCAAATCTTGGTCTTCACAAGCCCTAGTCCAACACTCAATCCACAATGGTACGCCTATGGTGACTCCTAATACATTAGACCAAGAAAACGGTACAGAATACATTGCACTAGTTTTCAAATCCTCTGTCTTCTTCTACGGGCAGAAACGGTACAAGAAATGCAGGGGGTGAAGAAGGATTGTGTTTGAGTCATGGGCCTGTATCTTGATTGCAAAGTTACAGAGGGAAGATCTGGGGAAATAGAGAAGATGCGGCTATACCCCCTATGCACAGGAGGTGACATGTAATAAAAGCAATAAAACAGCAATTAAATTTTCCTTCTGTATTTGCAGCCACAAAGTATCCCTTTTAGAGATCTGGATCATCTCTACCCTGAGACAGATCTCAGGCTTCTTTGTAGCTAGAGTGCAATGAATCCGAAAGGAAGCTTCTGGACTGTCAGGTCTGGAGATAAGGTCAGATAGTGTAAGAAGCAAAATCTGCCAATAGAAGCCAAATTAGATTGCTTTACCTTGTATTGATATTAAATACAAGCAAGACAGTGAGGTTTCAAATACTCTTAAGTTCATCCATCACCACCATCACCCGGAATCTGTAAAGTATGGCTCTCCAGATGTTATTGGACTGCAGCTCCCACCAACCCTAATCAGTATAGCTAATGCAGTCCAGCTACATCTTCAATAGCCAGTTTCACAGCTTCCTGATAAATATGAGAATTCCTCAGAAGGCAGGAAAAATAGTCAAATTAATGGGGAAGGGGGAAAGACAAGTAAAAAATGAGAATTCATCTTCCTTTTAGTAAAACTAGATATTAATTTTATGAGCCAAGTATTACTAGAAGCCAAGTGAGGACAAATCACTAGATACTAATTTCATGAGTCTAGTAGTGTATCTAGGGTGGGGAAAGGCACCCCCCCCCCCGATCCTGGCCCACTGCCGTCGCCCTTACCAAGAAAGACCCTGGTGAGGGCAGCAGCAGTGGGAAAGAGAGCCCCCCTACCTGATCCTGGCCTGCTGCCTTCGCCTTTGGCGAGGAAAGACTTCAGTGAAAGCAGCGGTAGTGGGAATGGCTCGGGTGAGGGGAGTCTTTCTCAGCCCAGGAAGGCAACACACCTAGACACTTCAGGTGACACACTAACATGTCACGACACACCATTTGGAAAGCCTTGCACTAACGTGTCACAGCACACTGTTTGGAAAGCCCTGTTCTATATGATCCTGCTGACATGGTTTCTTGGACGGCCTTAATCATCACACATACAATCCAAACTGCCATGTACTGAGTAATTTTCCATTTCCACCCTAGATCATTAACAATCAAGAAAAACACTCAGGAAGGCCGGCCAAGCTTTCATTCACTGCCCCCAGTTCCACGCTTCTGCAAAATAGTTTCCAAGGTGGAACGCTAACCCTGTAGGGTAGACTGTGCTGCCACCATCCCTTCTGGGGATGGATCTGGGCCAGGACACATTCAGTCCTTGCAGGACACCTCTGACAATCAACTGAGACAGGCGTGGAATCTGTTCCCACTGTTCCCAGAAGCTCAGGTAAAGTTCAAAAGCAATACCCCGAAGGCCAAAAAAATACCAAAATTTAGATTTGAGCTAATGGAAGAACCAGCACACACACGGTATTTCAAAGGGAGCATGAGATCTAAATAGTCTAAGTCCCCAGAGCCTGCCTGATCTTAGAAGCTAAGAAGGGTTAGCCCTGGTTAGTACTTGGATGGGAGACTGCCAGTGAATATCAGTTGCTGTAGGTGGGCTATATTTCAGGGGAAGGCAATGGCAGAACCACTCTGTGTATTCCTTGCCTAAGAAAATACTATGAAATTCACAGGGTTGCCATAAGCTGACAGGCAACTCCAAGGCACAGACACACGGAGAGGATTGTTTCAATACAAAAGAAAAGAGGACAGTTTGCAAAAGATGTACCAGGGCATTTTTAAAAAGTAATTTATTATTATATTTATATGCCGCCTTTCTCCAAGAGTAATTAAATCTCTATTCCATCACAATTACAGTTGGCCCTCCACACCTGCTATGGTTGGGGTACAGGACCACCGCAAAAGTGAGAAAACTGCAAATATCAAAATGCGTATGTGTCTGCCTGTGGGAAGGGGACTGCGGCACGGTGGGGAGAACAGGCACTCAGCCTCCAAACCACATCAGAGAAAGGAGGTGGGTTGGCATGGTGGCGCTGTACTTCCTCTCTGGGGGGGCATCAGGAGAGGGTCTGCGGTGCTGAGAAATTGGGCTGTGAGCCCTCCTTAGCCGGCCAGGCCGCCGCTAGTAGAGGAGGAGGGAGACCAGAGGTGGGCTTTTAAAGGGCTGTGTGGTCTGACCAGCTCCGCCAAGAGGGAAGGTCCCTCTGGAAAAGAAACATGGGCAGGGAGCAGGGCTTGTAGAAACTTGCAAATGATCAAATATGTGAAAGTCAAAACTGCAAATGTGAAGGTTAGATCTCACTCATAGAACCCAGGACCAAAGTAACACAAAACCCCTAGACACAGGAATCCGAGGAGAACAACAAAAGCAGGTGACATCTGCCTAAAAGTTTATACCTCAAACCCCCTGGCAACCAAAGGCCAATTTAATTAGCCCATCAGAGCCTGAGCAGCCATGGCTATCTCATGCTCTGCTGTTGTGGGAGGCAGCACAAACCAGTGACGGTGGGATAAGCTGGATCCGTTGAGATCATACCTGAACCGTGTCTGAACTCATCCACAAGGCCTCCTGCACTCCGCCCTTGAGAATCTTAGGCCGTTTCCGCACTAGACTGTTATAGTGCTATGATTCCACTTTGAACATCCTATGGATTCCTGGGGCTTCTAGTGGAGAGAGAGGCCTTTAGAATTCTCAACCAGAGAGCTCTTTGGCTTCAGTCAACTACAAACCCCAGAATTCCACAGGACGTTGAAAGTGGAATAATAGTTCTAAAACAGTATAGCACAAAAAGGGCCTTAGTGAGTGTCTCACTAAGTGGCACTTCCTCAAACTGTTGAAAACACAGAAGTTGGTCTTACAAGCAGGCCTTGATTTATTCAGGTACATACTTCCAAGATTACACTTTACGAGCGAAACCAAAATTTCATTCTGGAAGCTCTGACAACACAAACATTCATTTCTTCCTTTTCCTGCCCTCCTTGGCTGCTGTGATCCATACAACACAAATATTTGACATTTTTACTCAAAAGGCAAGCAAGTATACCAGCCTCCACCAACCTAGCCCCTCATTGCTGGAGAGGATGGGAACTGCGGTCCAACAATCTGGAGGTTTCTAGGTTCTAAAAGGCTGGCCTATAGGCTAAAAACATAAAACCATTTACTTGCAAAGTTGCCCCCAATCCAGCACACAGGCTTAATTGCATGTGTTAGTCCCAGCTAGAATAGAACCACTAATAGAAGGAATTTGGTAAATCAACACAAAAATAATCTACAAAAAAGCTGGCTGTGTTAATCTGATGTGAAAAGAGACAAAAAGAGAAGAGCATGCTTCTTAGAATCCCTGCGGGCTGATTTTAAAGTTGCAATTCTCTGAAGAAGGCCATGAAACTATTTCCAGGCTGAAATGTCTTAGAGTATTTTCAACAATAAAAACATCTTCATTTTCAACATCCTGAACCTTTGCATCTTTTCTAGATCATACCTACTGGCTATTTCCACTCCTCTTTGCTTTTTGGGTTGATCTGATTTTAAAAAAAAGTGATTTTGGGAAACCTTTAAGACTGTTCTGAGCACAAGATCTATGGACTGCAATTCACTTCCATCCAATGCTCATGCACATAAATTGTGTTCACTTGACTGACTGCAGTTATACTCCTCCTTTTGTCCCAAGAGGAGATCCAAACAGGATTTGAAGCCTCTACTCTACTTGGCAGCAATAAATGCGATTTGGGTCACTGTGGCCATTTCTGCACTAGCCTGTTACAGTGCTATTATTCCACTTTCAACATCCTATGGAATCCTGGGGTTTGTACACTGCAAACGCCAGGATTCCATAGGATGTTGAAAGTGGAATAATAGCATTGTTAACAGGCTAGTGCAAAAATGGCCTGTGTCTTTTTAACAGTCATCCATTAAGACCTGATTGCCAGGAAAAAAAAAAAAGTACTGAAGATTCTAGCTTTCATTTGGCTGCTGTGACTCAGAGAAAAAAAGAAAGCGCCAGGAAAACGAAACTGATCTCAGTCTCTTCGATTGCCAGAGGTGACTGCAGCAATAGCATGGTAGAGGAGACATGCCAGGGCACAACACTTTGCAAGCTGATCTTGCTGCACCCACCCCTCTCCTCCACAGACTGAATCGCCATTTGCTGTTTCCAAAGTTTACATACAACCTTGCCTAAGAAAACCCTATAAAATTCCCGAGGTCTCCATAAACCCAAGAACAACTTGAACGCACATAGAGAGAGAGATGAGACATAAGTGTACTTATTACAGCACCTGGCCAAGCATGCGAGAGAGGGGAGATTTCACTGCCAGGTTACAGTAGCTTAAAATAAAATCTATATTACTAAAAGGAATAGAGGAAATGGAAGTCAAGATTTAGCAAGAAGGAAAGCCCCAAAATGCCTCTCTCCTCCCCCCCCCGTTACTTTTTCCAACTAATGTTAAGGGACATACTGCTCTTGATCATGGGGGTCTTTTTAGGCATTACGGCCAACAGGGCTTAGCAAATCTACCTTCCCTGGATGTGCCTTAATTCATTTTTTCACAAGCATCTAAGCTAGAATACATACGAATGGATGACGTAAAAAAATTAAGAGGCATCCAAATTAATGAGAATCGCCCCAACCTGTGGCCATGAATTCTACAGGTGAAGCAAACTGAGCAAGTAACAACTTTTAATCGCCTTCATTTGATCTTGCTACCAATTAATTTCTTTAGATGGTCCCCATGCGCTTCTCCACTCCAGGCAAAACTTTATAAAATTCTATTGCATTTTCCCCCCCGTTTCAACTTTTTTTTCTAAAAAAAATGAGAGCTTCCCCGCCCCGATTTTTTGGGGGGAGGAAAAGCTCTAATCTCTTGGTATTCTGGAGCTGCTCTTCTCCTACACTACTTCCGGCTCTTCTATATCCTTTCAAAAAATAAAAGAAACATAAAAACAGGACATTTAACATTTCTTCACTAGAAAAAATAATCTTATAAAAGACTTTTTTTGGGGGGGTGACTAGAATGCTGGTGGGGATATTCGGCTAATTCCAGCAAAGCCACTTTTCCAAGCCCTGCGGGCCACTTATTTTAGTGCTTTATAAGAAGAAAATATTTGCAGCTAGAGCCAAGAATGCAAAATAGAAAAGAGGAAAAAAAAGTAGCAGGAGCCGCTAGTCCCCCGCTGCACCGATGCGGACGAAGAGCGCAATATACTCACCTATCTAGCTCCGCTCAAACTTCGCTCTGGGAACACCCCGGGAAGCAAAATGGTAAAGCCCGCGCCCGAGCTCGACAAAGGCACGCCCAATCCCTCCTAGGCCCGCCTATTCCATCCGCGGCCTGGGAGAGGGGAGGGACGAGCGGGAAAAAGGTGCAGATGAGCAATGGCTAGGAGGCCGAAGGACACGCCCCCTTTTCTTCCTTTCTCTCCGCCCCTGTCTTCGCTCGTACTAGAACTTGGGGGCGGGGCTTGGTGGGGGCGGGGTTTCGCAAGCGCGGGAAGCTGCCGCCGAGGGGCTTTTGCGGAGGCGCTTGGCGCGGGGTGCGTTTTGGCGGGCTCTCTCCCTGAGGGGGATTAGTCAAGCCAGAGAGGAGGCTGGAGGTGGTCACATGACCCCTACCTCGGCTTCTTTTCCCAGACACGTGTCTTGGCCCGTTCACACGTTTAGAAATGCTTCCTCGCAGTCCAGTGACAGCACAAAAAAAAAATTCGGTTGCAGGGGAGGGGAGAGGGAGGTAAAGGAACAATTGCTTGAGGGATACTGTAAGGTCTCTTTTAGTTACCTTAGTATGTGGAGGTGGACCCCAGAGCTCTTTTTAAGGATGGGGGCTCAAGACTTACAGGCCTTTGTAATTGTTATGTACTTGCACGTATAGGTTTATAGTAAAGTGGAAGGCTTTCACAGCCAGAATCCATAAGTTGTTGTGGGTTTTCCGGGCTTTGAGGCCGTGTTCTATTAGTATTTTCTCCTGACGTCAGGAGAAAATACTAATAGACCACGGTCTCAAAAGCCCGGAAAACCCACAACAACCTATGGGTTTACTGTTTTGTAAAAACACAGTAGAGCTAATAATAATAATAATAACTCCACCAGCTAGAGCAGTTATCCATGTGAGTCCTGTGATGATAATGACAGAATAATAAATAATACAGTTTTTAAAGGATAGAATTAATAGTAAGGAAAGAGGAACTATGGCCATTTCTGCCCTACACTGTTACAGTGCTATTATTCCACTTCCAACATCCTATGGAATCCGGGGTTTGCAGTTTAGGGGAGGGGCCTTTAGAATTCTCAGCCAGAGAGCTCTTGGGCCGCAGCAAACTACAAAGCCCAGAATTCCACAGGAGGTTGAAAGTGGAAGGATAGCACTATAACAGTGTCGTGTGGAAATGACCGAAGACTGACTCTGCCTAGAAGCCAAGATGACTAAACTGAGGCTGTCCCACTTTGGGCATTTCATGAGAAGACGCGACTCACTAGAAGAGACAATAATGCTTGGTAAGGTGGAAGGCAGTAGTGTTACCACATGAATTTAGACCACAAGTGGGATTAGCAAAATTGAAAGGAATTTGTTTTTCTCTTGTATGAGAGGAGAGCAGTTGTGCACGAGGCACTAAAAATATACTACTCCAAAGAAAATGACCGCACGCAGGTAGCTTTATACCCTGCTAAGCATCCATTACAGAAGCAAGAAATGCTAATTGCTGGCTAATCCAAATACAGCTGTATAAGAACTATGTCATGAATACATTATTATGTCAGCATACAAGCACTATGCATGTCCACAGGGGTGGTCCCAAATTATAATACCAGATCCCACCCTAGGGGTGTGATTTTTTAATATTAAAATGAGGCTTTATGAGGCTCTCCGTCATCGAAGTTCATCTCTTGTGGTCACTCCCCCTCCACTTGGCTTAGTTTGGCCTACGCTGGATCCTGCAACCCACAAAGTCTACCTCTCTTTAACACTTGTTGAGCCTACTCAGTTATCTCTTTTTTCCGTCTGCTGTTGCCCTACTTAGCTTCCTGTTATAATAAGTTCTACAAGCCGATGTTCCTGTTATCTGCACCCAGCTGCAAGCATAAGCATTCTTCTTGTTTTGCCTGGCCCCATTGCTCTTTTTCCTAATTCAATGTGCCTGCCGTTAAGCTATTGATTAATTATTTCCTAATTATTATGCCCCTACAGTAGGAATAGAGGAAGACTGCATTGCAGATGGATAGACTCAGTCAAGGAAGACATGTCTGTTACCGCTGTTTCTAGCCCGAGCTTGTGGGATATTAAGATATCATTTGATATCAATACTTCGGCCTTCTTTACCCATTCCTCTCCACGTGCTTGCGAGGCCCCCGGACAAGCACGCACACGGGCGCGGCCGACAATAGCCGAACCATTCGCATCCCGACCTAGGCAGGCCAGTCGTTGCCGAATGCAGCTTCAGGAGACCTCAAGGCAAGTACCACATTATGTATGCACGCTACTTACAAAAGATCCCCTGCCCCGAACAGGCAGCTTGATGAGCGGACTACACAACTCTCAAGCACTCCGCGTTTGCATACTGGCTACTCTATTGACAATCTGGCTATAACTCAATCATCTAAAGTACTGACCTTTTGGAGGCTTTGTCTCCAGCCCCAGACTCATTGTTTTCCCCGAGAACGGACTAGC
Source organism: Cyclura pinguis (assembly GCA_030412105.1). Classification (NCBI taxonomy): domain Eukaryota; kingdom Metazoa; phylum Chordata; class Lepidosauria; order Squamata; family Iguanidae; genus Cyclura; species Cyclura pinguis. Next base: position 9,193,154 of record CM059601.1, read on the forward strand.
CTGCGGCCACAATTTTCCCCTATAAGAACCCCTGACTTTGAGCATCTCTTTGGGTCGCTCTTGGCTTCCGTCCCGCCTTGCTGTCGCTTTGTCCGGCGAGCCTTCCCCTCAGCCCCACGTGCTGAGAATCCACGCTCCCCAGCTTCTTTGCTTCTAACCGGGCTTCAGGACAGGTATAGTATTTCCCATACCAAACCTCCTCTCAAAATCCCTCTATCCCACTCCTACCTTTTATTTCTATAGTTCCTTGTGTGAGTGTGTTGCATACACGTGTTTGATTGTATTTCAATAAAACATTTATTATTATTAACTTCTGCCTTATCATTGACTCGGCCTGACCCCGTAGACATAGGGTTCAAGATCTCGCTACGTTACCCTGCCTCTCGCATTGCTAACTAGTGCTCTTTGCTAATTTCCCTCCCCATTGTTGTGAGCACATTCAGGTGTCCCTCCCGGGACCCCCAGAAATCAGGGTACCATGTCCCTGAATCTACAAGACCCGACGAGGCCTGTTGATGATAGAGTAGCTTGGAGGTTTCTCATCTGTGGAATTGCCATAAGTTGAGATCGACCTGATGGCAGTTAATAACAACAATTAAGCAAATGCAAACTTGACCAACAACTTGGGAGCTTCCGATTGTTAGTTTCTCAGAGGGCTGAGCTATACAGAAATACCGGGGTCTTGATCCTTGATACCTGATCATTGGGGGTTCAGTCCCCCACAAACTAGAGCTCAGGCCCCCCTGTTCCAGGGCGTATGCACGTGGGATTGAGTGCTCCACCAATACTCCAAAATGCATCATGCTCTGCAAAGCGCATGGGGAGTGTGGAGAGAAATATTCAGCTGTAATAGTTCCACCCACAGTCTTTCCTTAGGCATGGGCCTTCTTCATGTTGATACAGTGAACTTTCAGATAAGCATGCTAGGACTGCAGCCTTAATTTTAATCACCAGCTTTGTTGCAAGACCAGCTTTCAGTTAGATATTAAAGTCCTGCAAAAAAGGGGATGCGTGGGAACTGTGGCCAGCATCAAGGAAAGTGTGGTCACCCCATTTTAATTATGGGTCCACTAGACTGCAAGACATAATACATAACCTTGACAAGTATGGAGACGATGGATATGGGGTTCAATTAAGCATGCATAGGAGTGCTCTATTAGAGATTACAGGCACAATTTACTTGGAAAAAAGACGCTGTCAACACAGTGGATATATTACTTCTAGGTAGATATGTATACATTTGTGGCTATCTATGTTACTGTTATTAAGCACCTGTGCCTTTAATGGCACTCCATCAGAGCATCTGAAAAGGTGGGTTGAAATCCACAAAAATTCATGCTGAAATAAATCATTCTTAAAGGTGCTACTAGATTATTTCCCCTCTCCCTTTCAACGTGTCTATCCAGTTGTGTACAAAACGTCTTACCGAGAAGATTTGTCACTTTGAAATACTCTAATTAAAGGTAATATGGCCAATGATTGGAAAAAAGTACATTATCTCTAGAAAATGTAGGTTCGCGGTCATATTTCCTACTCTTTGCAGCCTGTTGTTTCCTTTAAAATATATTTCATATTGTAATTGATGACTTGATTGGGAAATTATTGTAAACAGTTTTCTTTTCATTTTGTAAATGCCCTAAAGAGCTGAAACTCTAGAATATGTAGGTTAATGGTGATATTTCCTACTCTTTACAGCTTGTTGTTTCCTTTGAAATATATTTCATTCGTTGTTATCTAAACTTATGTTCCTCTTTCAGAATTTACCAATCTTATACCAAGGATAAGAATTAAAATGCTTCAAGATGCAAAAGAAAGAGGAGGATTTGATCTTCCATCATTGAAAATCTATTATAAATGCTGTCTAGATTGGATTAAAGATTGGATTCAACTAGAGAGAACAACTATGGAAGATTTGAAAGCAATAAATAACAGATTTGGACTGCATGGATATTTATGTTATGATAGATTAGCGGTGAATAAAGAGTTTAACAATCATTGCATGCGGAAGACATTGTTAAAGGTTTGGCCACAAATAAAGCGGAAATGTTATACAAAACTTCCAACATGGACCTCACCACAAGAAGCATACAATATTGCTCCTACAAAACAAGGAAATTTATTAACATATCAAGACATATTGAAATGGGAAGGGGATAAGCCAAGGATGTGCACAGTAGAAGAATTAAAGGCTGATGGATATGAGCTAAATTGGTTCCCATGGCGACAATTAAAAGAAAGATTTAAAATGGACCAAAAATTGTATGGATTTGAGAAAAAAGAGAATAATTAGATCTATTGATGAAGGGAAATCAGAAGAAGAGAATCTCCAAACTTTATAAAGTATTGTTGAAAAGAGAAATGGAATCAGAAGCAGTCAACGATACAATGGTTAAATGGGCTCAGAATGTGGGACATCCAATTGAATTAGAAGTTTTGGAGAAAGTATGGAAAACTGATATAAAATTTACACCAAACTTAAATTTAAGAGAACGTTTTTATAAAATGCTTCATAGATCGTATATGACCCCAGAAAGATTACAAAAAATAACTAAAAATGGGAATGTGAAATGTTGCAAGTGTGATGAAAAAATTGGGTCTTTTTTTCATACGTGGTGGACTTGCAGAAAGGCAAGAAAGTTCTGGAAGGGGGTACATGATGAAATTCAAAGAATTTGTAAATGAATTTTGAAATGATACCAGAATTCTATTTGTTAAATATGTTAGGACAACAAAGGGAGATAAGAAGTCATCAGAAGATATTGCTATATTTGATAACAGCTACAAGGTTGATATATGCGCAATATTGGAAAGAAAAGAAAGATATCGACTTAGGAGAGCGGAAATTAAAAGTTCTGGATATGGTAGACAGAAAAGCCAGCATTTTCACTGAAAAACAAACCTATCCAGAACTTTGAAAGGGAATGGAGAGGAGTTTTGGATTGGATAAAAACATGAATGTACATGAAACCAAAGAAAGAAATAATGTAACTGTTCTTCTCTTATGGAAATGGAAATGGAAATGTATTTGTCATTCTTTTGGGTAAATGGAAACAAAGAAGATTCAACTGGAGAATATAAATATGGAAGTGGGGGGAAGGGTGTGATAGATCTCTCAACGAGGTATATCCACTCTGTTTTTTATGCAATTAAATCTTTAATAAAAACATTTTGAAAAAAAAATAAAGAAATATATTTCGTATTGTATTTGATAACTTGATTGGGAAGTTATTGTTAACAGTTTGATTTTGATTTTGTAAATTACCCTGAAAGGCTGGTACTATATATGATGTATGAATGTTTATAATAATGCTATAATACTATAATTATTATTAAGTTCTTCCAGGAATTATTGTCTACTGGGAAAGGTTCAGTGGAAAAGTCCATGATTTGCATGTACAAGAATCCTGACATTCCCAATGAAAAGGAGTCCAGGTTGGTAGAGCTAGGAGAGAACCCAGCTATGGAGAGTAGCTGCCAGATGGATGGCATTGTACTGGGCTAGATGGAGCAGTGGCCTGGTATGGTATAAGGCAAATTAATATATTCATCAAGGGATCTTAGAGCTGGAAGACACCAGAAGGGCCATCAAGTCCAACCCCGTGTGTTGGGATGCCCTCCATATTGAGTAATAGGACATGTAGTCAAGTGAAATATATTAGGAGGCTTGTAGCAGTAGAAGCTAGAGACCGTTATATATATGCCTAAAACTGCTAAGAATATACTGATAAGCGCGGCTTGGCTTTCAAGGTCTCTTAGCGGAGGGAAGGGAATGCGGGGAATCTTAAACCCACGTACTTTTGCTTTGCCTTCCGTCTCCTCACTAAAGTCATTACATGTACTTCACTCCAAATAAATAGTGCTTTATGCACTGTACTATTTGGCCATTTCCACACCGGGCTTCTGTAATGGTGCAGAGCGACCTCCCACGGAGGTCTTCTGCACTGTAGAGTGGACTGGCGTGGACGACTTTTTGTAGTTCCACACCAGAATCCACTCAGGAGCGGCCGGAACTAGCCGCGCTGCCTGTTTTTTAAAAACCTCTTTTTCGAGGTTTTTAAAAAGCACGGAGCGCACAGCCCCGTGCCGCTCCGTCGCCCGGCTCCGAAGCGGATTTGCAGGCGCGTGCAAGTGCATGCCTGCAGATCTGCCGGGGGTGGGCTTCTGGCTGGCGAGCTTCTCCAGTTGGTGGAGAGCCTCCACCAACCGGAAGCCGCCATTTGGGACGCCGGAGGACTGCGGAGCAGCGAGCTCGCGCTGCTCCGCGTCACGATGGACTTACCCGGCTGCCAGTAAGCTCCGTTTTGGGGCGTTTTCGCCCGTTTCCCCACACACACATGTGGAAAGGGCCTTTGTGTGTGAATTCAGTTCCTGACACCCTGTCATGGAGGGATACACCATCAAAGCACTCCTGACAGATGGCCATCCAGACTCTGTTTAAATACCTCCAAAGAAGAAAACTCCACCACGGTCTGAGACAGTGTATTCTACTGTCGAACTGCTCTTACCATCTGGAAGTTTTTCCTAATATTTAGATAGAATCTCTTTTCCTGAAGTGTGAAGCCATTGCTCCATGTCCTAGTCTCAGGAGCAGCAGAAAACAGGCTTGCTCCAAGCTCTTTATGTTATCCCTTCAAATATTTAAACATGGCTATCATGTCACCTCTTAACCTTCTCTTCCCCAAGTTAAGCATACCCACCTCCCTAAGCCTCTCCTCATATGGCATGGTTTCCAGGTGGTTCATGATCTTTGACAACAACAAAAAAAAACAGGTTGGAGAATAAGAAGTTGGTTTAACCCTTTCCTATCAGACCGTTTTATGCTCTAGTCTATATCCACCTGCTCCATATAGGAAGGGGAGATCAGGGGGCCTGTATGTTTTCCCCTACAGGAAAAAAAAAAGTTGTTGCAGAGATTATTTTGAGTTGTAAAACTGGGAGAAGGTAAAGGTTAAGAAGGTAAGGTGGTCTTTGCCTCAATATTGCTTCACATGAGTTATGACCTATACAGCCCTACACAGCTAAGGTTTCGACTAGCCAGTTTGAATTTTGCAATCTTTGGGGGAGTGATTTTTACCCCATCCCACCACCTTCCCAGGCTGATCTTGTGAGGACACAGGAGAAAGCCTTCTTGGTGGCTTCTCCTAGGCTATGGAACCTCATCCCAGTTGGGACTCTGTTGATCTCTTTGCTCCGGTAATCAAAAAACTTCCTGTTTAAACAGTCCCAAATTGTGAAGAGATTTCAAAAATTATGTGGTTTCCGTGACTTTTTTTGCAGTGGGAAGAAAATTGTTAAAATTTCTTGTAATAATGGAGAATTACATACCTACTACAGAATCATAGGCATTGTGGCTAAACTGCAAACGCCAGGATTCCACAGGATGTTGAAAGTGGAATAATAGCACTATTACAGTCTAGTGCAGAAATGACTTCAGTGTCTGTCATATCCAAGGACACCTTGGGTATTCAAGAACATTGAATAGGGCGAGGATGCCTGTCCATAGCCCTGGAAACTCTGTGTCAATCAGAATAGGCAGTGTTGTGTTAGAACAGTCAACAGTTTAAATCACTGTTGGATTCCATGTTGCATTCCAATAGTGGGTAGGTCATCCCTAGAGCTTTTGGCCACATTAGCTGGCACCACATAGCCTGCTTTGTGTGGGTCAACAGAGCCTGTGAATGGAGCAGGGACACCCATTGAACAACCATTTGTGTGCATCGTGCATTCTGATAGGAAGCAGCTGAGCTCAGCAACCAGATAACTTTGTCATAAGCAAGAAAAGAGGGACAGCCGTACTACAAGCCTCACACAGCATGAAGTTCTGTGCCTCACACAGCACAAAGTTACCAAGCCTCCCCATAGGTCCCACAACTTTCACATGCTCTAATGCTAGGAGAAGGGACAGGGCTTGTCTCCAACTCACACCAGATCAGAAATTAGCCTCTCCTCTTAGCAGTTAGCAGCAGAAAGGGCTTATCTGTTATCTCCATCCTGCCCCTTCCCTTTATTTCAACGCAGAGAGGCTTCTTTTTCTCTCTTGGGTGAAGGGATTATTAAGCTCTCATCTGTTATAGACTGTACCCGAAGAATGGGCAAAGATTCCTTATATACATGCGTCTCAGGTAAGGTATCAACTTGGCATAGGTCTAGGATAAGTGTTTTCTAAACACATGACCTCCTATCTCCTTCTCCTGGTGGCACTTTGGTCCCTGGGCCAAAAACGGTTTCTCCCAAAACTAAAGTGATGCATTTTCTTTTTCATCAAAAGATTCTGGCAAACTGTCATGTACTGCATGGCCCAGTATCCACAAACACACTCTGAGGTTTACAGTAGTTTTTATTCAAGGATTAACAGAGCAACCACAGCACAATTACACAGAAGTTGCTGAAACTGATTAACCAAAGCCATCTGCTTCTTTTATAAGTTATCAATACAAATTTAGGGTAGCAAAGCGTTAATTAGTTACTACGTGTGATTGGTGCCCACTTTATGCTTTGCCATGCTAATGCCTGGTTCTGCCCATCCTGTCGTTGGCCATTGTTGACCTGTCTGCACACCCTTCCCTGTTATCTCTCCCCCCGTTTCTTCACAAAGGCCATTTCTGCACTAGACTGTTATAGTGCTATCGTTCAGTGGCAGAGCTTGGAGTGTGTGGAGGGGGTGGAGCCACAGCGTGAGGGGCGTGGCCACTGTGCACGGGGACGTGGCTGCGGTGTGTGGAGGCGTGGCCAGGGCGCACTGGGGCATGGCTACGGGCCGGGATGCCCCCAAATTATTGCCGCCCAGGGCGAATCGCTCCCCTGCCCACCCCCTGTCCCTACCTGAATGTTATTATTCCACTTTCAACATCCTATGGAATCCTGGGGTTTGTGATTTTCTTTTTTAACCAAAATTCATCCTATATCCCTTTAATTTTTTTCCAAAATACCCCAAAACTGATGGAGGTCCTCGTATTTAAAAATATGATAATAAATACAGAGCATGCTTCTCCTTTTGCATAATAGTTGCATAATATAACACACATGGAATATTTAAAAAGGAGGAAGAGAGAGAGAGGGGGAAAAAAAGAAGTTCAGCAGCACCTTTAAGACTAACTCCAAGATTATATTAGCATGTTCAGGGGAGTCACATAACTAGTTAACATGCCAGAGTCTCATTCAGCATCAAAATTTACCAGGAGTCTCATTCAGTATCAAAATTTACCAGGCTGATGGCTCCATCAACTAAGAATAGAAATGCACGAGGCTCTGGCAACCCAGAAGCATGCTAAAATAAAAATTGGTTAGTTTTAAAAGGGCTGATGTATTCCTTTTTTTCTTCACCTCCCTTCCTCATTTTGATTCTGCAAGAGACTTTGAAAACTACTACATATCGAACAGTTGTTTAACCAAATAACATAAGGAGTGATGTTCACAACAATTCATGCATTAAACCATAAGCAAATCTTAGCCTTCTTTTCTCCTTAGAAATCATGATTTCTCTTTCTTGGCTGTTCTTGAGGTGTTAAGAGAAGAATAAGAATTGCCTAAAGTGTAAACTATATTTCCCACGTCATGGTTATCGAGGTACTGAAAGTAGAGCCCAAGTTTTTTTTAACTGTTGACTTACCTGCCTCCTGTGGTAAAAAAATATGGTCTTACAATCACTTGTATTACATAGGGAGATACAGGGTCAGTGGTGTAGGGACAGGGGGCAGGGCAGTGATTCGCCCCGGGCGGCAATGTTTTAGGGGCATCCCGGTCCTTAGCCACGCCGTTGCGCACCGCGGCCACGCCCCCCCCACAATGGCCGTGCCCCTCGCTCCATAGCCCTGCCTCTTCCTGCCCCCCCCCAAGCTCTGCCACTGTGCAGGATCTACTTTGCTTCTGTCTACGAAATATAACAGTGAACCAGTTTCAGATGTAAAGCTCACATCCTTTGTCACTTCTTTTAGATACCACTATCAGCACAGTATAGAGGTTTGAGCACTGGACTATGACTCTGGAGACCAGAGTTTGATTCCTCACTCAGTCATGGAAACCCACTGAATGACCTTGGGTACATCACACACTCTCAGCCCCAGATAGGTTTCTCTTAGGGTTGCCATAAGACAGAAACAACGTGAAGGCACACAACAGCAACAATTCTCTGATGTGTGCTCTTGAAGGAGCTTTTCATAAATGGAATGAATCCCTTCCACCCTGAATTAACTACTGCTGCCTGTTATTGGCCATTTCCGCACTAGAGTGTTATAGCGCTATGATTCCACTTTCAACATCCTATGGAATCCTCAGGTTTGCAGTTTGCCCCTCCCTAAACTGCAAACCCCAGGATTCCATAGGATGTTGAAAGTGGAATAATAGCGCTATAACAGTCTAGTGCGGAAATGGCCTTAAAGTTCTCTTTAAGGATCTCACTGAAGGAAGCTAGCATCCAATGCACGCTCCCTGTGTCTATGCCTTCTGCTGTCTCACCCACAGCCCTTCCCTCTTACTACGGCTGGGTTTTGCTCAGATAGGGCCAATCTGGTTATATGGCCACCTGTTGCTAGGGCTGCTCTGCTAGCCGCACCCCGACACTCCCTCAAGCCCACTTTTTCAGCTACCTTTCAAATGTCCTAGTGTCTCTCTCCTCCTCTTTTGCTCTCAGCATACTTCACCTGCTGCAAACTTGAGTTCAAAGTGTACAAACAGTTTGCCCACCATTAACTCAGCCAGAGGGAGAGGAGAAAAGGGGCGGAATCTTGCCCTTCTCAGTAGAGTCAGGCAAAAACAAGCAGCCACAGCCTCTCCTCGCTTGTGTGTTCTCTCTCATTAATAATTTTTTACCATCTTGACAAGTCTTTGATGTTGCTTGGCCACATGCTGCAATTTATATTTAAGATATTTTCGGTAGCATGGACTTTCTGGTATTGTTGGCTTTTCTTCAATTTTTGATTCTGCTCTCCATTTTTTCACCACTTGTTAGCAGTCTTTTCTCTGTTCTTTCTCTGCTGGAAAGTAATGCTATTCTGGTCTCTTCCATTTTTTTTAAATTTCAAGCAACACTCTGAAAAGAAATATGTGATTCTTGTGAATTTCTGTCTTGAGAACTTAGACTTTTTTCCTCCTTATGACTGCAAGAAGAAAACATTCTTACTATTTTGTTTCTGTTTTCCAAAATACCTTAATACTATCAGACTGATTTTAAAAATGAATCATGAGTTTTGATTTTATCCAGCAGCTTCTGGGCTGAGTATATGATCTTTGTTCAGGCCAGGAAGCAAATATGGAAAAACGAATGTTGCGTAGTAAATTATCGGAATGGAGGAGTATTGTCAGGTTTCCTTTTCATGGAAAGCAGTATTACATGTGCCACCCAACTCTTACAAAGTTAGTTTCACCTTCTATGGCTTTAACCAGGAGAGGGTGCTGTTGCTTCAACTATCCAATCAGACATGCTTAAAATTGTATTAACATAAATAAGAGATTTCGGAGCTGGCATTGTGTAGCAGTGAGAATGTTGGACGGATGTTGGGAGAACAGGATTCAAATGGAAACCCACTGGATGACCCTGGGCACGAACACAACCTCAGAGGAAGGCAAACTCCCTCTGAAAAAATTCTATACAGAAAACTCCCTGACAGATTCCCTGCCAGGGTTGCCATAAATCAGAAGCAACTTGAAAGCATACAACAACAAGTGCTGCTTTTGTTTAAGCCTTACCTTTGTCTAGGCAGTCATAATGTTATGTTACTGAAAATGCCATTTACTGTCCATGTAATCTGCTTGCCATGTTTTGAGCTGCAGTATGTGAGCTGTTTTTATTTCTAATTTTTTGGAAATATCTTTGCTGTGAAAACACAATTTCTTCTTCTAAGACTGTACTCCAGCTTTATCTGTTCTTTCTTTATAACGTAATACAGGACTTGTTTGATTTGCCGCGCTGGCGACTGTGTATCTGTGGTGTGCAGTGTTTCTGCTCTCCGGTATTTACAGCATTTATAACATTTACAAAAGGATGCAATATAAAAGATACAATATAACCTGGAAAGGAAGGAAAGAAAGGATGAACAGTACAGCAGGTTAAATGTTTGTACAAAACACACAATGCAGTAGAAGCATCGCATAACGCCCCTGCCCTTCCACAGATGAAAACCAGAGCGCGTGGCCAAACGTTGTCAAAATGTGGTCTAACTAGCAAAAATTGTCAATAAGGAAGACTCACAAGCTAAGAGATGTTACTGCAGTTTTCTAGTCCAAACTTGAGGGATATTAGATATCATTTGATATCAACAATTTGGCCTTCTTTACCCATTCCTCTCCACGTGCTTGCGAGGCCCCCAGACAAGCATGCACACAGGCGCGGCCGACAATAGCCGAACCATTCGCATCCCGATCTAGGCAGGCCAGTCGTTGCCGAATGCAGCTTCAGGAGACCTCAAGGCAAGTACCACATTATGTATGCACGCTACTTACAAAAGATCCCCTGCCCAGCGCAGGCAGCTTGATGAGCGAACTATACAACTCTCAAGCACTCCGCGTTTGCATACTGGCTACTCTATTGATAATTCTGTCTTAACTCAATCATATAAATCATTGACCTTTTGGAGGCTTTGTCTCCAGCCCGAAACTCATTGTTATCCCCAAGAACGGACTAGCCTGCGGCCACATTTTCCCCTATAAGAACCCCTGACTTTGAGCGTCTCGTTGGGTCGCTCTTGGCTTCCATCCCGCCTTGCTGTCGCTTCGTCCGGCGAGCCTTCCCCTCAGCTCCTCGTGCTGAGAATCCTTACTTCCACGAACTTCGTCTTCAGACTACCCGGGTTTCAGGACAGGTGTAGTGTTCCCCATACAAAACCTTCTCTCAAAATCCCTCTATCCAACTCCTACCTTTATTTCAATGGTTCTCGTGTGAGTGTGCTGCATACACGTGTTTGACTGTACATCAATAAAACAACTATTATTATTTACTTCTGTTTGCTCCTTGGTTCGGCCTGACCCTGTAGGCAGTGGGTTCAAGATCTCGCTACGTTGCCCTGCCTCTCGCATTGCTAACTAGTACTCTAGCTAATTCCCATTCCCCATTATTTTGAGCACATTGAGGTGTCCCTCCTGGGACCCCCAGAAATCAGGGTAACAGAGGGGATGCAGCAGTTTGGGGAGGAGAAAGTGTCACCCCTTCCTCTCTTCTCCTCTCTGCTAAATTAATTAAGTGCAGAGTATTTCTGCCCTTTGCAGCAACTGACGTAAGCTAAGGCAAAGGGGAAAAAGGGGGTCATTTTAAAACCAGCTGAACATGTGGGAGGGTCTTTTTGGTTCTTCGTCAAGGGATAGATTACCATATAGGGCCCTTCCACCCTACACTGTTACAGTGCTATTATTCCACTTTCAACATCCTATGGAATCCTGAGGTTTGCAGTTTAGGGAGGGGCCTTTAGAATTCTCAGCCAGGGACTTCTTTGGCCTCAGGAAACTACAAACCCCAGAATGCCACAAGATGTTCAAAGTGGAATAAGAGCACTATAACAGTGTAGTGCAGAAAGGCCCGTAGTGAACAGTGCCTTCCACCTGACACTGACTGCAAATACAAAATCTGTTCACAAACACTACCTTATTATAGCATCCACTTAGAACTGGATTTGTCAGTACTTGAAATCCCACTTCAGTGAAAGCGTTTCTTAGGGAAACTGACATTCGTTTAGTGAAATAACTAACTTTGGAATGTTCTGCGTTCAAAAAACAAAACAAAACATTGTGGAGAGAATTATCTTCATTTCTGTATTACTGGGGTGAAGATAACTGATGATGTTTATCCATGTAGTTTATCCGATGAATTAAAATCAAATGAGATTCTCTCTCCCTTCACGTATCTCTTCCTCCTATCTTTCTCCCCTCTTTTCATCCCCATTAAGCTACTTTAATCATATTGAAATAATATGCTATATCTACTGCCGTATAAGACTCACTTTTTTCTCCAAAAAATACTGTTTGAAAATGGGGTGTGTCTTATATGCCAGTGTGTCTTATATGCTGGCTAATAGCATTTGCCAGTGTATAAATTGGGTGCATCTTATACATGGGTGTGTCTTATATGCCTGTAAATACAGGTAGGTAGGAATACCTTTGGTTATAATATGATTATTAAGATTTGTTCTTCAGCACAGTTGGCCGTCCACATCTGCAAATTTCACTTTGATGGATTTGATTATTTGAGAGTTTGTCCAACCCTGCCCTCCCGCCTCATGTGCTTCTTTTCTGACCAAACCTCCTCTCTCGGTAACCCCGATCAGGCCACACAGACCTTTAAAACCCTCTTCTGGTCCTCTTTCTCCCTGACTTTCGCCTGGCCAGCTAAGGACAGTTTGCAGCCCAATTGCTCAGTACCACAAACCCAATCCCAAGGAAGGAGATGGGTGAGAGAGGGGAAGTATAGGGCCACTGTGCCAGCCCACCCCTTTCCCTCTCCTTTCCCTGACCTAGTTTGGATTTGGGGTGCTTGTTCTCCCCGCTATGCCCCATCCCTCTTTCCATGGACACACATACATTTTGACATTTGCAGTTTTTCCAGTTTTGTGGGGGTCCTGTGCCCCTAGCACTAGCAAATGTGGAAGACCAACTGTATTTGTTTCCTTGCCTTTTTTTCCCTTAAATTTGAGGTTACTGAATGTGCAGTGGGAAATTAATATGCAAACAAAAGGAAAGTGATGGTGAAATTAATTATCCTATTATAATCAAATCTAGGATGACAAGGAAATATTACGTGAGATTTTTTTTGAAAACAAGAACTTCCTGTGCTCTTTGAGGCCCAGCGGTTGACTTAGTTCATGTTAGTTCCAGCATTAATCAAATTCCCACCAGCTGTTATCATGGTAAGAAAATAAGCTATACAGTGTGCATTCCATACTAAATGTGTTTGTTATTTTGGGACTTCTGAATTTTTTTTCTGCTTTTTTGTCACATCAGGAAGATATTGTTAGGAGAGTGCAAACTATACTTTACAGCATTATATGAATCGCTGGTATCTCTTCGTAAATGGTTATCTTGCCACATTTGACAGGTTGCTTAAGAGTTCTGGTGCTGAAAGTCACCGAAAGTCTGAAAATAAGAATTGAACTATAATTGCACTCTTCATTTCTCAATGAGGTCCACCAAAAATATCAGTGTTCCAGTGTAGTGGACATTGTGTACTTGAGCAAAGCCCTAGAATAAGAGGCTATTCTTTTACTTCTAAACTGGGTTTCTTGTCAGTTTGAGGTGATGTACAGTTTATTAAGATTATGCTTTTGTAAATTGGTGGTGGGGAAGAGTTTTACAACGTCTTTTTTATTTTCTTCTGGCATGTAATAAATATGGTGAGAAAAGTCTCTACCCCCATAAGTATGTGTAGGGAATTATTTTTAAAAGGTATGGGGCTTTTGGTGGGATTAAATTTGGTGGGATTAAAAAAAAGAGGAAAAAACTTCTGTTCTATTTGTTGGATGATATTCTATTAAACCAGTAAATTATAATGCATTAGCTGGATGATGTTAAGCTAATGCTAATCTTTGGTAGCCAAAAAGATTTAAAGCATCGGAGTGATAAAATGTGGCTGTGTGCAGATGTACAGACATACTCCAGTTCTGCACTACACTGTTATAGTGCTATTATTCCACTTTCAACCTCCTGTGGAATTCTGGGGTTTGTAGTTTACTGAGGCCCAAGAGCCCTCTGGCTGAGAATTCTAAATGTCCCTCCCTAAACTGCAAACTCCAGGATTCCATAGGATGTTGAAAGTGGAATAATAGCACTATAACAGTGTAGTGAGGAAATGGCTGCAGTTACTGACAAAGAAGCTCCTTTGTATGAAGTGTTCTTATGCCTCCCAGCCCCACTTTCCTCCTTAAATTCTGTCTAGCTCAGTGATGGCCAACCTTCGGTCCTCCAGGTGTTTGGGACTTCAACTCCCAGAAACCCTAGCTACTTAGTCAATAGTCAGGAATTCTGGGAGCTGAAGTCCAAAACACCTGGAAGACCAAAGGTTGGACACCACTACTCTAGTTGGAAAGGGTGTTTTTTTAGCATCTGCATCATTGGGGGAATGGGGGAGAAGGGCTGGAAAGACACAGATTTTTGGGACAGGGTTGCAGCAGTGTGTCTCCAGTAAAGGATGCAATAATGCTCGAACTGGGAAAGAATAGCATTCTACTCCAGCCCATCCTACTGTCAACGCATGTGCCTGCCTAAAACAAACCAGTTAAACAGCAGCTGCCTCCAGAATCCTTCACTGAGCATGCGTGAACAGCAAAGCAGTGAGAAAAGGGGAAAGTAGATTAGCCTGCTCACTAGCCATTCCCAGCATGTTTTAAAAACACAAGCCATTTCCACACTACACTGCTATAGTGCTATTATTCCACTTTCAACATCCTCTGGAATTCTGGGGTTTGTAGTTTACTGAGGCCAAAGAGCTCTCTGGCTGAGAATTCTCAATGCCTCTCTTTAAACTGCAAACCCCAGGATTCCAGAGGATGTTGAAAGTGGAATAACGGCACTATAACAGTGTAGTGTGGAAACGGCCACAGATCTCTGTGCTTGGCTGCCAAAATGGAAACCATAAAAGCGACTGGTTAAAAGAAATCATATCTGGATTCCTTTTGGAAGAAGCTTCTCTAGAAGGTTCAAAATGTTTTTCTTTACTTTTGCAAGACTTACCTGATCTGGTAGTTTTATTTTTGCTGAAACTGCTTCTCTTTTGTGAGGTGTAGGAACCAGTCCCTATTTTTTTAAATGGTATTTCTGCCTGTGGTGCAAAATTTTCTGTTAAATAAAGTAATGCCCAGGAACACATCGGCTTCATTAGCTCAGATATGCCTGTATATATCTCTGCGGTGGAACATGCTAATGTATCTGTCTTTAGGCACCCCCTGTTTGTGGAAGAAAGTAAAAGTGCTTGGTGAATTTGAAGAGTATGGTTTATATTTGTTAAATCTAAGAGTTTTGAGTTGGATGGATTTTCTTTCTTTTTTTTCTTTTTCTTTTGGCAAGACCGCAGATGAAACGGGTTTGCTTTGTACTTAAAACAAGGTCCCGGGAGTTTTGTTTTGTTTTCTTTTTAATCCCAGGAAATAATGTGATCCCTGTAGAACACCTTATTCCCTTTATGTGGGCTGAGGATTAACAGATCCCTGTCACTTTGCACCTTCTGCTGCTTAATATCCAAAGGCAAGGTTACAGTTGCCTGGGCAACCCCACAACAGCCGTGACAGCCCATCTGCATAGGATTTACTTTCCCCCGATGAGCAGCCCATCGAGCTGATCTGTGGCTTGCCATAGTGGAGGTCATGTCCCCGTTCTCTCAGAAAAGCCTACCACATTCCAACTTTGCCTCCCTGTGATGGGAAAGTAGGAAGCTGACATCGTACTCCAACAGAATCCATTGTGGGCAAAGGGCATAAAATATTGGTATAACTTGGATTTCACCAAAGGGAAATGAACAGGATCTGCACGTTCTGATTGTTAAATATTTCTCCAGGAATTTTCTTTCTTTCTAGGAGGAAATGTAGGCCATTTCCTTACCAGACTGTTATACTGCTATTATTCCACTTTCAGCATCCTATGGAATCCTGGGGTTTGCAGTTTAGGGAGGGCCCCCAGGATTCCACGGGAGGTTGAAAGCGGAATAATAGCACTGTAACAGTCCAGTTAGGAAATGGCCCTAATGGCCAAATCAGATTTTGAGGCCATTTCCGCCCTACACTGTTCTAGTGCTATTATTCCACTGCCAACATCCTATGGAATCCTGAGGTCTGCAGTTGAGGGACGGCCCTTTAGAATTCTCAGCCAGAGAGCCCTTTGGCCTCAGGGAACTACAAACCCCAGAATTCCACAGGATGTTGAAAGTGGAATAAAAACACTATAACAGTCCAGTTAGGAAATGGCCCTAATGTCCAAATCAGATTTTGAGGCCATTTCCGCCCTACACTGTTATGGTGCTATTATTCCACTTTCAGCCTCCTATGGAATCCTGGGGTTTGTAGTTTAGGGAGAGACATTTAGAATTCTCAGCCAGAGAGCTCTTTGGCCTCAGGGAACTACAAACCTCAGAATTCCACAGGATGTTGAAAGTGGAATAACAGCACTATAACAGTGTAGGGTGGAAATGGCCATAGAACATTATCTGTGTCTAAGCAAACTGTTTTCTCCCACGTGGCTATACGTCATTTTGACCTTACCGTCACTTTCTGATTTTTGCACTTCAAAATCCTGTGCACATTAATTGGAAGGTGAGTTCCACTGAGGTCTGGAGTAAGAATTGTTAGCCACTGAAATAACCTGCTTATCCCTAGCCTCGCACAAATGGTGCTTGGATAATGAAAGACGCTTTCATCGATTCTGGAAGATGCTCAGGTTTCACTATTGTGAGGGCTTTTCCAAACAGTAATGGCCTTCTTTATTGTTTTCAGAAGATATCTATACCGTCATTAAACCTAAAGTGGTTAAAATTATTTTTGCTGTAATACTGCATCCTACTCGTGTATGATGAACAGAAGGAGCTTGCTACCTTTTGGTTCTTGTGTTTTTCAATTATTTCAAGCACTGTTATAAAGAATGGGAGAAACTGCACAGTCTGAGCACAGGCAACTTAAAAGTACTGTACTAGTCGAGCTTTTTTAACGATTGGAGTCTGCAAATGAGGTGGAACAGATTCTGCTTCATATAGCCACATACTGGAGGCACAGAATGCAAAGCAACTTGTAGAGGGGGCATAGCTCCTTAACTCCTCACAATATAGGCAAACCTCAGTTAACAAAGCCTCTCAAAAAGAAGTGTCTTTTTACAAAGTCTTTTTTATATCTGCCCAGCCCTCTTCCATTTCTTATTCTCTGTCTAGCTGGAACTTTTTCAGCAGCATCAGCACTGGGGAAAATGCTGAAGGAAAGCTGAAGAAGCACAGACATTCGGTGTTGGACTGCAGCAGCATCTGCGATAAAGCCGGAACTGGGAAAGAACAAGATTCTGTTTTCATTATCCTCATGTAGCTACATGTGCCTGACTGTAACAGGCAAAGTAAACAGCACTTGCTATCACAATCCCTTACTGAGCATGCATGAACAGCAAAACAGAGAGAAAGGAGAAGCACATAAGCCTGTCCGTCTTGTATTGGATAACCCACACTCCACAAACTTCACTCCAAGGTAGGCAGTAGGTTATTTGTACGGACATGAGCAACAGAGCACATTTCCACAGAAGCTGCTGGGAGTCATAGATACATGCAGCTTACATCTTTTGGTAAACATTCCAAAATTTAGGCATGGCAAGGCAATGATTGTGATGATGTAGCAGAATCTCCTGGTGTATGGTCAGCCCTCCACATTCACTTGGGTTAGGGATGCAGGACCCCTGCTGAGAGAAGTGAAATCTTATTTTAGCTTCTGCACTGGGTATACAGTATTAATAACATGTATTAGAAGCATATATATTAGCTTATATGTATAACACACATTTTAGATATATTTACACATATATTTCAATATATTTTATATTTGAGCTTCTGCAATACGCTAAGTCTAAGAAAACAGCTTCCTAAAATTGGCAGCTGAACAAAAGAGGGCCTCCAAGACCCTGGATCTTTAGGGTGGCTGATGTGTTTCAGATAACAACACACCAGACAGGACAAGGCCGTCTGTAAGCAATAAACTGGTTGATAAGGAATATAAGAAAAAAGCTTGGCAATGTTTAGAAGTAGGGGTAGTTAGAAACTGTTAGGGTGATTACACCAAGGGGCACTTTGAAACTGCTAATGAGAATTAAGGATACACGAGGGAAATGCACGATTAGTGCGCGATCACTCCTACTGAAAATATGGGGAAGGGGAAACGTAACTTCTTAGGCGATCCTGATAGCCTGTAACCTCTGGGGTCCTATCCAATGGGATCCCAGGGGAGGGAAAACCTGCAACGGGGACAGGGGATAAAATATGAGGTATTCAATACTGGGGTGTGTTCTTCTCTCCGAGAAGCACCCGCTTCTGCAGAAACATACTTTTAATAAACGTTAATGCTTCAGCCGATCCTGTGCTAAACTGTTTTACGAGCCTTTTCAGCTACTTCTGACACTTGCAAAAGTGGAAAACCTGCAAGTATCAAAATTGGGGGGTCGGGCAGAGGCATGGTGGGGGGAACCAGCATCCGGGGTCCAAACCAGGTCAGGGACAGGAGAGGGGAAGGGGACGGGTCAGCATACTGGCTCCGTACGTCCTCTCTCTTGTCGATATCCTTCCTTGGGTGTGTGGGGGGCATCGGGAAAGGTTTTGTGGTGCTGAGAATTTGGGTTGTGAGCCATCCTTATCTGGTCAGCCAGTGACTGTTGGAGGAAGAGGAGGACCAGAAATGGGTTTTTAAATGCTCGTGTGACCTGACTGGAGCTGCCGGGAGGGAAGGTTTTCCCCAAAAGTTTGAGGTGGGGGAGCAGGGGTTGGAGAAACTCGCAAGTAATCAACTCCATGAAAATCAGCCCCTGAAATGTAGAGGGCTGATTGCAATTCTGCCATAAAGGATGATAAATAAAGAACATTTTAGCAAGGTTCTTTTTTGGAAAAAAAAAAGTAAAAATGAAATACATGCTGGGAAAAATGGAATATATAAAAGAATACAGGTAGTGCAGAAGCACAAAAGAAGAAAATAAAGACCACTAATTATACCGAAGCTTTTATTTTTTAAACATTTTATTTTTTCCCCATACAGTCAAATACAAAACACAGCACAAAGAAAAAAGAGGGGAAAAAAACAGCAAGGTATGCTGTGCAAGCATGCAAACACAAACTACACCATGAAGACTAATCCCTCCCTTTCTTATTCCCACATAATGATATTATTACACATAAAATACTACTTGACTTCTTTCTCTCTCAATTAAACTCTCTATATTCAAATATTTTTCTGCTTTCTTAATGTATATAAACAATAAATGTAATAACCACCTAGCTATATTACTATCATATATTATTCATAACATAAATCCCCCAAGAGTATTAATTCCTTCCTTATTCTTTGTATAACCCAAAAAGTGTTTCCACTTATTTTGAAATTGTTCTAGTGGTTTTTCTTTCATTAATGTGGAAAGCTGGTCCATTTCTCCTATTTCTAATACTTTCAAAGTCTAGCTTTCTTTCATGGTATACTGAAGCTTTTGAAGATCTGCTCAGAATAAAAAGCAATTCCAAAAATAAGTCTTCAGTAATGAACAGCATACATAAAGAAGATCCACAAATAAACAAAACAAGATTATAAGAAAAGGAAAGCCCCGCCTGTATTTATTCCCAATGTTTATGGTCCCTACACCGATTTAAACTTTTCAGCAATCTCATTGTTTTCCAGTTTGTTTTTCTTTATGTAACTTCTTCTTCTTTTTTTTTTTTTTGCAGTAAAAACATTCTAAAACTTCATAGTGATGTATATCTTGTGTGTGTCAGATGTAAACACTGCAAATTAAATCCATTTCAGTTCCAGGCTGTAACACAATAAAATGTGGAAAAGACAAGGGATGGTTCTGAATACTTCTGCAAGGCACTGTATATTGTTTGATCAAATGTTTTAAACATTTGTTTTAAATATTTCTTTGTTCTCTCCTTTCCTCACTAGGTCCATCTTTCGAACTTTCTTACCAAAATTGGCAAGTCATAAGAGGATGGAGCAAACATATTTTCTGCTGCTCCAAAGATCAAGACACAAAGCACTGGGTTCAAATTACAAGAAAAAAAGAGTCCACCTAAATATTAGGAAGAATTTCCTGATGGTAAGAGCAATTCAACAATGGAATAGACTTCCACGGGGGAGCAGGGAAGTGAACTTTCCCTTGGAGATCTTTAAACAGAGGTTGGATAGCAATCTTTTGAGAGTGCTTTAGCAGTTAATTTCTGCATGGCAGCCAATTGGACTAAATGGCCCTTGTGTCCCCTTCCGACTCATGTATGTGCATGCACCTTCAAGTTGCCTGTCACCTTTTGGCAACCCCATGAATTTCATAGTGTTTTCTTAGGCAAAGAATCCTCGTAAGTTGTTCTGCCAGTTCCTTCCTCTGACATACAGCCTAAAGCAACTGGTATTATTTGGCCATCTCCCATCCAACTCTATGATACCGAACTAAGTTCGTGGTTGGTGCCAAGTGGGGGGAAAAATCCACTGGTTACCATGAATTTGTCTCCCAATTTTAGTTTGAACCAGTGACATTATTTTTTTTCTTCTTCTTTAGAACCCAAGTATAGCAATACAGTCTTCCCTCCATATTGGGGGTTTGACCTTTGCAAATTTGATTATTTGTAAGGTGTGCATGTATGTGCCTCCTCTCCCAGTCTCCTCTTCCCATGCCCTTTCATTTGGCCAGGCGTCGAGCAGGAAGGCAAATACCCGGACAAAAGGCAAGGGAATGGGAGGGGGAAGGCTTGCCTGAGCTTTCTTTTTCCGTTCTGGAGCCCCCCCTCCCATTTCCTTTCCTCTGGCCCTGTTGCACAAAAGGCAAAGTAATGGGAGAGAAGAGCCCCAGAAACGAATGTGAGGGGGATTGTTGATGGAGGAATTATTCACGGTTTTTCCACCTTCACGAGGGTTCTGTGCCCCAAACCCTGGCAAAAATGGAGGGGCCACTGTCTATCAGAAATTTACATGGTCGACCAATGACACCTGGCTGTAATTCAAAGAAATACCTGTGACAAGTGAGGAATGGCTATAAAATCAACAAGCTCGTAGACCCGGTACAAGAGAATGCAGTAGTTCCCGTGTGTCCCTGGTGCGTTTTCTACAGGCCACTTGCTGGAAATTGCGTAACTGTCCTGTGCTGGCAGCCAGCCAAGGTCTACAGCTGTCCGATTAAAGTATTTTGTCAGCAGCCATGAGCAAATTTTATAACAACTTGTTGGCCACTTACCGGTCATTGTTGTCGCAGTCCAAGTCCGTAGTAAATTCTGAGCAACAGTCTGGTAGCGAAGTCTGTACACAAGGGGAGGATCAAGGCTTCCAGGAACACAAACAAAGGATCCAAATGTGAGGTGTGTTGCTTTGACCAATAAGATTAGTTGTCTGTAGCGGCTTCTTCCCATCCCTTTCACTGCTTATCTAGGCGGACGGCTTCCTCCAGCTGTTTGCCTAATTGATGCATTCTTATGTTGGGCCCGAGGCCCTCTGGGTAGGCCCGGTGTTACACATTCACACATGTCAGTTCAGCCTGCTTTCACACTAACGAACATATTTTGGGGGTTAGTTTATGCCGTCGCATTGCTAGGTCAGGCGGCCCTGTACGCTGCAGTCCTGTGGGAATAGCCAAGGCATGTGAACGATGGGTGCTTCGCTCCCTGTGCCGTCCGGTACGGTGAGGGGAGAGCGAAGCCTGATCAGAGACCGTCCGCTGCCGTTTCGGGCAGGTAATGAGATTTGGCCGCGAGCCTATCATGCACCCGGCCCATGGGTGCCTCAGGAATTGGTGTCCGAGGTGGGATGGCTCCCCTCCTGCCCGTTTCAGCATGGTGGGTTGATGGATTGGCAGCCTGTTTTGCCACTTGTATATGAAAAGCCTATATAATCTGTTGGAACAAAGAGAACCCTGCTCCGTCGCTTGCTTGGCCTTTCCGACGGAGCCAGAGCGTATGTATGCTTGCGTGCCTTTCGTTTTTCTTTTTGCTTCTTCTCTTAATAAACTGCATCCTCAAAGACCAGGACTGGCTTGGTTCTTGCCTCCCAGCATCTCGCACTTTGAACCTTGCACGGCCACCCAATCCAGGGAGGGTCGTGTGCGCTACATCTTACTATATAAATGCTCTGAGTCTCCTGGGCTCTTCTGTTTTCACCTATACCGCCTGCCAGTGATATAGACTCAAGACTCAAGACTTGGACTCAGGTTGGACTTAAGTCACTTCAGTGACCTGACTTAGACTTGACTTGACAGAAATTACATACTGACTCAACTCGACTCGAGACTTGCATAATTATAATGACTGTCTTGCTGCACTTGGTTCAGTAACGTAATTCATTCATCCCGAAACCTTACAGCTTGCTGGTCACATGACAACCTGTCTCAAGCCCAAAGTGTGGACACATTTCTCAGAGGGAACGGCAGATGGGTCAGGCAATGGGCTTGAGGTCTGCTCAGCAGCCAGTCACCGCTACATACAGGGAGAGCTTTCTAAAACTTTTCCTAAGAGCAGAAGGCAAGACTCACGCCCAGAGTGCAGGGCGTTTATCTCAGAGGGGAACAGAAAATGTGATAGGCAATGGGCTTGAAGAGGAAGGATTCTTCCTTCTAAAGGCCTTGAAGCTTCAGTAATGGGGAATAAGAAGGATCCTATTCCCCACTTCTGACAAAGCCTCCAGCTTTGCAAGTGGGAAGTAAGAAGGATCTGTTCCCCACTTCCAAAGCTGCAGATGGCAACATTACAAAAGCAGAGGGCTGTCTCTAGTCAAATTGTTAAAACTGAGTTTACTCAACTCTGTCCAGAAATTCTGGAGTACAGATTGGGGTATAAAATTGGCTCCCAGACTTGAGACTTGACTCGAGACTTGACTTGAAAGTAGCTTGCAAGGACTTGAGACTCGACTTGAGACTTGGAAGTAGAGATTTGAGGCTTGACTTGAGACTTGGAGTAAAAGACTTAAATACATCACTGCTGGCTGCCATAAGTATTGCCCCGTTCATGCCTCTGTGTTGTGGCTGTTGGGAAGGGGGCACGACAGTAGCAATAATGTTAGACTGTGAAATCCTTCAGTCATTCTGCAAAGTTCTCTGGGTATTCTTAATATTCTCATAAATATTCTCATCTACAATATCACCTCAGAAACAAAACCTGGCCACTGAACCTCCCGGAGGTGCCCACCCCTAGTTTAATCATGGTGTAGCAGGTCTCTGACATGTCCTCAACCATGGTGCTAACACTACTTGCTCCACAGAACAAAGGGCTATCTCTGTGGGTACATTGGTGGTGGGAAATCAAGTTTTCCAAGTAACAAAACATTGCAGTGGAACATGTGGAAAATATTATCGAGTAGCAATAGATGTGTGAACTTAATGGAAAGCATTGTGATCCTGCACAGCAACTGAAGCCAGAATGACGTGTTGTGGCTCACACCTCTGCCTTTGAAAATGAGCAGTCTAAAATCTTCTTGGCTTCCCCACATAACATATATATCATAGTTATTTTATCACATTATTGACTGTCATTTGCACAGGCTGGTAAACAGACTAGAAGATGCATTTTGCATTAGTAAATGTTATAGTTCACTGGGAAAAAGAACAGGCAGAGATGTGGGGCTGCTTTTGGTGACAACCATACAAGGGCTATTTTGTCTACCACAGAGCTTGGGAAAGTTAAAGTCATACCCTCTAACTGTCCACGTTGGCAGGGACAGGCCTGGGAAATTTGTTGCTGTCCCACTTCTTAGCTATGTTTAAAATGACCCTGTTTCTCTTTCCTCCTCCTACTTTCCCTCTTCATTCACAGGTTATTTCAATTTGTGCAAACTGAGTTTGAAGTTCAAATCTATCTATCTATCTATCTATCTATCTATCTATCTATCTATCTATCCATCCATCCATCCATCCATCCATCCATCCATCCATCCATCCATCTATTTGCTTCACATATACCACATCTTTCTCCCAAAATGGGGCCCAAAGCAGTTTGCTGATGTTAAAACGAAATAGCTAAGGCCATTTCCACACTAGCCTGTTACAGCGCTATTATTCCACTTCCAACATCCTATGGAATCCTGGGGTTTGCAGTTTCAGTAGGGGCCAGCTGGCCCCTCCCTAAACTGCAAACCCCAAGATTCCATAGGATGTCGCAAGTGGAATAATAGCGCTATAACAGGCTAGTGTGGAAATGGCCTTAACCAATACGTAGCACAAAAGTTTTTAAAACATGGCCTTGTGCCCCAATTAATTAAGGCTGAAGGCCTGTTTAATTGGAAAGGTATCAGCCATTTGGTGAAAGAGAACAGAGAGGAGGCCAAGGTAGCTTCCCTTGGGAAGGAGTTCCATAACCTGGGAGCAGCCACTGAGAAGGCTTTCTCCCGCATCCTTACCAGATGAGTGAGAGATAGTGGTGGGATGGAGAGAAAGCTCTCATACAAAGATTTTAAGAATGAGAATAAGAATAATTTTTTATTTGTTACCCACCTCTCTCCAAGGCTCAAGGCAGAGTACAACATAAATTAGAATACAATTAAAAATGCATCACAGGTTAAAAAAAAAAACTACATAGGACTTCCAGTCTTAATGGCGTCGGGACTGGCAGCAGAGCGACGATCGCCAGTCACCTACTGCCACCAAATGCGGTCTAGCTGGTGAATAAATACCAGCCGACAACCCCCCTGGTAAAGGCGGTGTTGAAGGGCTCACCAGGGACCGATATACTCTCTAGCCTTCCTGATCAGAGCATCTTATGAGCCTAAAATCAGGACAGTGGGCGAGAGCTTAAGGTCGAAGAGTGTCCACAATCGCATTTTGACCTCTGCTTTCCAGCAGCATATCACCGCTTAAGACTTTTTAAAATAAGCTTTGCAGCTAGAATTGCTAGACAATGTCTAGAATTGCTAGACAATTCTGCTAGAACTTTCTATGTGAGATATTGGAAAAGTGACCCAATGCCAGACTCTGATGAATGGCTTTTGATGCTTATGGAGATGAAAAACTGTGATAAACTGTCAAAATCTCTTTCGGGGATTATGAAGGATGAAAATGATACAGAATGGAATCCAATAACAACATATTTAAAAAGGAAATTTGGAGATAACATTATATCTTAAAATCAACAAAGATTGAAACTGAGACAAACTTTCACAGTAGCAGAACATATTTATTACGGTATACTCTGAGACCTCTGCTGCAACTTACCCATTTTTGGCACTGGGGTGTGGTGTTTGCGCGAGCAGCCTCCGGAGAGAGGCTCTCGCGTCCGGGGTCCTTTGGCTCCGCACGAGCTTCCTGCTCGCACGAGAGTCTGCCTCTTCCTTTTGCAGTGCAGCCTGGGACCTGCACTGAGACTGGAAGCATGACCAGCCCAGCTCCCAAGGCTCCGCACGCAAGGTAAGTGCATGTGGGGCCCTGGAGTGATGCGCTACTGTGCAGAATTTTTGGCTTCAAGCCGAAAATGAAAAAATGCATGTGCGGTCCGTGTCAGGCCCTGGAGTGTTGTGCAAATGTGAGTGCATCGTGTGGACCGCTCCTCACATTTGCACGACACTCAGCGCATCGAAAATGCTGTGCGAAAAGGGCATGAGACTAGATGGAGTAATATGGAATATGCATAAACATCCTATAGGTGGTCAAACAAGCTGTTAGACTAAATTATAGGAAACTATATAAAACGTTTATGGAAAATTAGAGCTATCTTTTACTTTGCACAGAATAAGCCCAGAAAAGGTAGGCAGGAAGTAAATTAGGGAAACAATTTTGAGAATGACAAAAGAGTTATGTAACTCATGGAAACACTGGAAAGTAGATAAATTTGGAATTTGAAGATAGAAACGTAACATAATATTGATGTCAATTTACTTGACAAGGTCACTTAATTATGATAAATGTCTATTATGATAAATGATAAATGTATAGTATGTATGTAATGTATAATACATAGAATACATGATATTGGACTAATAAGAGGACAAAGGACCAACAGGGAGACAAAAACATACACATACAATTATGGAGGAACTTTCCAAATTGTAATATCTGCTAATAACTCTATATGTTTATCATCTGATGTATATATTTTTAGGGCCTTTTCACACACCATCTCCAATGCAAAATGGCCATGGGATGGCCACAGGATCACGATGACAGTTCTGCATGATGTCGTCATGATCCCGTGGCCATCCTGTCACAATCGCGGATTAAATCATGTTTGGGTTTCTCCCGAACATAACCCGCAATTGCAGAGTCCTCCCATGTCCCTCCTGCACTTACCTGTCTTGTGGAACATCAGGAAGTGCAATGGCTGCATTTCCTCTCCCAGCGCAGCCTAGGAAACTGCCCGGCTGCACTGCGGAAGGAAGGAGCTGAGCCATCACGCTGCTCCCATCCAGCAGGCATCCAGTGCAGAGGGAGAGTGCAGCAGACGCAATTCCTCCCCCGGGAGAGGCTTTCCCGGGATCACCACATGATGGCTCCAGGAGAAAGGTGCGAAAAGGGCCATATACACATATATATTTAGATATATAGATAGAAAGATAGATAGATTGAGAGAAATAAAATACATTTTAGTTTCTGCAAGTATTATTAACATGTATTACTCGCATATATGTATTAGTTTATAACACATATTAGACATATTTACACATATATTTCAATATATTTAGCATTTGAGCTTCAGTAATCCAATAAGTCTAAGAAGGAAGATTTTTTAGAGATGAGAGTTGTGTTACTGCCCTGGCTAGTCCGAGCTTTGGGGATATTAAAAGATATCCCTTGATATCACAATTCGGCTGCACTTCTCTATTCCTCTCCAAGTGCTTGCGAGGCCACCGGACAAGCATGTAAACAAGCTCGGCCTTTAATAGCCATAAGATTCAAACTACAATACAGGCAGGCCAGAAATAGCTGACTCACTGCTTCAGGAGACCTCCAGGCGAGTACTCTAATTAAGTATGCACGCCACTCACAAAAGAGCCTCTGCCCCGTGATGGCAGCTTGATGGGTAAACTATGCAATATCCAAGTACTCGGCGTCTGCATACCGGCTACTCTATTGAGAACCGCTACGATAACTCAGTCATTCAGATTCTGACCTTTCGGAGGCTTTGTCTCCAACTCCAAATCTATTGTTTTCCCCCAAGTACGGCATAGCCTGCAGTCACAATTCTCCTTATAAAAACCCTTGATTCCGAGACCTTCCTCGGAACGCTCCCGAGTTTCATCCCGCCTTGCTGCCGCTTTGCTTGGCGAGCCTCCCCTCAGCTCCACGTGCTGAGCTACCCCAGCTCCACTCTCTATTTTTCTGGGCTTCGGGACAGGTGAAGTATCACCCAAACCAGCAAACCCTCTAAAAATCCCTCTATACCACTCCAACCTTTATTTTCCTTAGTTATCTTGTATGAGTGTGTCGCATACACTGTTTTGCTTGTATTCAATAAACATCATTTATTATTTCAACTTCTGTGTTCTCCTTGACTCGACCCGACCCCGTAGACATAGGGTTCAAGATCTCGCTACGTTACCCTGCCTCTCGTAACACTAAGCAGTGCTCTGAGCTAATTTTCCCCACCTTTAGTTGAGCACATTTTGGTGTCCCTCCCGGGACCCCCAGTACACAGGGTAACAGTTGAACAGGAAGGTCTCTCAGAGACCTTGGAGGGTAACTGGTATATTCCAGATAACACAGAAGACAAGACAAGGCCGCTGTCTGTAAAGGAGTAAACTGATTTATAGGGACATGAAAGAAACACAAAGGGGTACTGTTGAAACTACTGATAAGACACCTGGGATGTGTGCACGAGGGAAATGCATGATCAAGTGCATGATCACTCATACTGTAAATATGGGGAAGGGGGAATGTAACTTCTTAGGAGATCCTGATAGACTGTAACTTTTGGAGTCCTTTCCAATGGAATCCCAGGAGGGAGGGAAACCTGCGTCAGGCAGGGGGATAAAATATGAGGTATTCCGTAGTGGGGGTATCCTCCTCTCTAGGGAGCACCCGGCTCTGCAGAGACGTATTTTAAATAAACATTTAATGCTTCAGCCGATCCTGTGCTAAATTGTTTTATGAGTCTTTTCCGCTATTTCTTACATAGATAGATATATTTTTTCTTTCTTTCTTCTTTTCCTTTTCTTTTGATTGTATATAATTACAAATAATAAAAAAAAACATAAAACCACTTAAAATACAAATATATCATCATTAAAATACACCATTATTAAAATACATCATAGTTAAAGTTGGAGTGGGTAGGCCTACAGGAAGAGTGTCTTTAGTATTTTTTAATTCAGACAGCGTATCATTCAGACAGCAGGTCATTTCACAGTATGGGGCGGCTGGCGAGAAGGTGCTCTGGGTGACCATTGCCAGACTAGTCGTGGCTGGCTTAAGTAAATGGCCCCCGGAGGACCTGAGTCTATGGGGCGGATTGTGTGAGAGGAGCCATCCTGCAGGTAACTTGGACCCAAACTACATAGGGTTTTAAAGGTAATAACCAGCACTTTGTACTTTGCCCAGAAACTAATTGGCAACCAGTGGAGTGATTTTAATATCGGTGTGACATGTTCATTCCTTGCTGTACTCGGGCAAGCTTACATGGGGAGACACAGACTTTCTGGTAGTCTGGGAAAAAGTGGTTTAGGCTCAGTTAACCCAGCAGGACAGAAAGGACAGGTAGAGTGTCTTGTCCTTCCCAGTATGCATATTTGGTATTTTTAATTTTTTTCGGGTCTTCCTAAGCTCAGCGCATAAATTCCAGAGTTTCTTAGCTCAACTTAGTAACCGAATGTGCTCTTATTTATTAATAACCTTTGACTTTTTGATGCATGACTACACCCTTTTGACCATATCCTGATGTTGGCTGGAGACATGTGTCCTCATTTTCTATACCTTGCAACATTTCACAGATGAAAACTGGAATATGTGTGCCCAGGCAATATCAGAGTGTGGTCAAGATGGCAAAAGTTATTAATACACACAAGTTGGGCAAGGCTGCAGTGGTTTGCTTTTGCCTGAGCCTACTGGGAAGGGCAAAATTCTTCTCCTCTCCCCTCTGCTAATTAAGCACAAACTACTTTTGCAGTTTGAACTCAGTTTGCTACAATTGAAGTAAGCTGAGGACAAAGAGGGAGGAGGAAAGAGAAACTGGGACATTTTAAAAACAACTGAAACAGTTGAACAACAGAAGATTCATTGGGACTGTCCCTGCCAAACTGGGATAGTGTTTTTTATCTGTGAGATGTTAAAAGGTATTTAGGGTTTTGGACTACAGTTCCCAGAATCCTCCAGACAGCATGCCCACTGTGCCAGAGACCATGCTTGCAGGGAGATTCTGAGAGTTGTGGTCCAAATTGTACAAACGCAACCATATAACACAATTGATCTTTTGGATTTACTGTACAATAGAAGAGTAGATTGAAAAGACCTCAATGATTTTGGGTCAAACACCAATTTATTTTAAAGTTACATTTTTGTGGATTTGGCAGAACACGCTGATTGAGGATTGAAAAGCTAAATGTTATTTTTTTAAAAAATCTGAAAGGAAAAAGATTTCCAAGGCAACGATACTCCTGCTGTGTTACATTGAAATTTGTATTCGTAGCAAGCATAATTGCAAAGTTGCAACCTAGAGGTTCCTCGTCATCTAAAATCATCCCTCTCACATGTTCACCCCGTCGAAGTCCTTCTATCCACACATGCCATTGAGAGAAGTGAAATCTATTTAAGCTTCTGCACTGAGTATACGGTATTAATAACTTGTATTACAAGCATATATATTAGTGTATATGTATAACACATATTTTAGATATATTTACACATATATTTCAGTATATTTTATATTTGAGCTTCTGTAATGCACTAAGTCTAAGATAACAGCTTCCTAAAAATTGGCAGCTGAACAAAAGAGGGCCTCCAAGACCTTGGATCTGTAGGGTGGCAGGTGTGTTTCAGATAACAACAAACCGGACAGGACAAGGCTGTCTGTAAGGAGTAAACTGGTTGATAGGGACATACCAGAACGCAAAGCGGCACTTTGAAACTGCTGATAAGACACCTTGAATGCAACATGAGAAACAAAGATACACGAGGGGAAGACAAGGGCAGCTCGTGATCTTTTAAGGAAAACTGTAAATAAGAGTAACGGGCACTAAATAGTGGGGAGGGGGAAATGTAAACTCAGGCAGGACTTCTTAGGCAATCCTGAAAGGCTTAACCTTTGGGGTCCTATCCAATGGGATCCCAGGGGAGGGAAAACCTGCAACTGGGACAGGGGATAAAATATGAGGTATTCAATACTGGGGTGTGTCCTTCTCTTTGGGGAGCACCCGCTTCCGCAGAAATGTACTTTTAATAAATATTAATGCTTCAGCCGATCCTGTGCTAAATTGTTTTATGAGTCTTTTCAGGTATTTCTCACACCATTGCCTGCCGTAACAAGGAGGCAGGCCAGTTGTGCTGTACAGAAGGTGGAGCAGGGAGGTATATGAAGGACGAAGAGAAGCCATACATGCCCTTTTTCCTATTCAATGACAGATCAGAATCTCAGGGTTGCTCCCCAACAATGCTAATCCCCGGTGAAATATATTGCATTAAATTTCAAATTATTTCATGGTCCATTGGTTACTATGATACGGTACTTACGATTTTGTGACATCTCCTTGCACAACTGAAATATTACAATAATATCTTGCCCCAACATGAATGTCCAGAGGAGGGAGAAATCTTATATGAATAATACACTGTTTGTTTCTCTCTGTGTGTGGGTATGGGTGTGTTTATAGTTGAAAAGGGTTGCCATAAGTTGAAAATGGACTGAAGGCAAATTAACAACCTACAATAAAGCGTAGCTGGGGGGAAAAAAGCAACTAACGACAATGTTTTCAAGTAAAACCCAGATCCCAGAAGGATACTATAAAACTGTACTTTATTTAATAAAATTTGAATTTTTAATTTTTTGATTAAAAATTTTAAAAAACTATTACTACAGCTCAGATGTTTATACAGAAGCATCAAATATTTTGATGCTTGCTTATCACAGGGATGTCCATTGGAATGTGAGCGATAAACAATATCCCATGGCAGTTACAGAATTCTCAGGGCCTTTCTACACTGCACTGTTAGAATGCTATTATTCCACTTTCAACATCCTGTGGAATTCTGGAGTTTATAGTTTACTGAGGCCGAAGAGCCCTCTGGCTGAGAACCCTAAATGGCCTTCCCTAAACTGCAGACCCCAGGATTCTGTAGGATGTTGAAAGTAGAATAATAGCACTATAACAGTGTAGTGCAGAAAGGCCCTCAGAGTCTAAAAACAGAATTCAGAGGTATGGTGCTAGAATTATAGCAGTATTTTGTTGTTGTTATTTGCTGTCAAGTTGATATTAACTTATGGCAACCCTATGAATGACATACTTCCAAAAGTCCCAGCCATCAACTACCCTGATCAGGTTTTGCAAACTCGGAGTTATAGCTTTCTTGATAGAGTCAGCCTCCATATTGTGGTATTCTTCTTTCCTGACTGCTTTGCACTTTGCTAGGCATTATCTTTTCTAGTGAGTCATGTCACCTCATGATATGTCCAAAATATGACAACCTCACATTAGTTGTTTTGACTTCTACTGAAAGTTCAGGCTTGATCTGGTCTCGGATCCATCTGTTTGCCTCTTTAGCAGTCTCTGGTATTCCCAGCACTGTATTTTGAATTTTTTCTTGTCAGCTTTTTCCACCATCCACTTTTCACACTCATACATAGCTTTGGTCAGCCCCCACCGGGAATGTGTGTCCAGTTCTGAGCACTGTTACCCTGCATGTTGGGGGTCCCTTAGTGGGATTCCCAGTGCCTGTCAAATTGTCACTTGTGGGGAAGATTAGCTCTGAGCACTGCTTTAGCAATGCAAAGAGGGCAGGGTAATTAAGGATCTTTAACCCAATGTTTACGGGGTCAGGCTCAGTCAGAAATCACACAAAAAGGTCCAATGAATGAATTTATTGAGTAGTAATAGTTTGCACTCACACACACACACACACACACACATCCAAGGGCTAATAGAAATAAAGAGTGGAAATAAAATAGAGAGATTGTTGAGGGATTCGCAGTTTGCGAAATACTGCACCTCTCCTGAAGTCCTTTGGTCCGGGAAACAGCAATCAAACATCAGCTCAGCAAAGAGACACTGAGGAGGGAGGCGGACCTGGAGGCATCATGATCCTTCTTCTTACCTCGGTCTCTCCTGCCCCTTCTACCTAACTAGCCCAAAAACAGGGACTATTTGTAGGAAAAATTTACTTTGAAGGCAAATCCTTTCCTGGGGAAAACAAACAGGGACAGAATAAGAAAAAACAACTCCACACCTGGCATTTCTCAGAAGATAACAAAGTGTCATCTAAATAACAGGATCTTCCTCCGCTTTGAGGCTGTGGTGTGAGTTTCTGGAGATGGAGTTGATAAGGTTTTAATGCTTCCAGTGCCCAATTTTCCGGGAACACTTTTACTCCCTTCAAGTGGACTTCTTAAAGGTTAAGGATCTTTCGTCCATCATGGGTTATCACAACATGAGGTCTCCTGTTGCTACGTGACTGGGGATTTTACTGGCCTGATCTGGTTCTTTTCAATCGTACGACCGTTATTGTCTATGTGCACATTCGAGTGACCTCTCTGGTGGGTTAGATTAATTTTATATCAAAGTTGTAGACCCCAGGATAGGGTTTTGCAAGGGGACAACAGCACCACAGTTCAGGAAGAATATTGACAAGCTGGAACGTGTCCAGAGGAGGGCAACCAAAAAGATAGAAGGCCTAGAAAGCAGGCCCTACAAGGAGAGGCTTAGGGTATATTTAGCCTGGAGAAGAGAAGGTTAAGAGGCAACATTATAGCTATGTTTAAATATTTGAAGGGATGTCATATAGAGGATGGAGCAAGCCTGTCTTCTGCTTCTTCAAAGACTAAAACATGGAGCAATGGCTTCAAACTACAGGAAAAGAGATTCTACCTAAACCTCAGAAAGAACTTCCTGGTGGTCAGAGCTGTTTGGCAGTGGAATATGCTGCCTAGGAATGTGGTGGAGTCTCCTTCTTTGGAGGTTTTTAAACATAGGCTGGATGGCCATCTCTTGGGAATGCTTTGACGGTGCATTTCTGCAAGGCAGAGGGTTGAACTCAATGGCGCTTGGGGTCCCTTCCAACTCTATAGAATCATAGAGCTGGAAGAGACTACAGTGGTCTCTAAGTGCTTCCAGACTGTTTAATGATCTGCTGTAGAATCTATCCTGGTATTGATGTCAGGCTGACTGGGCAGTGATTGTTTGGGTCCTCTTTTTTTTCCTTTTTGAAGACGGCGACAATATTTGCCCTCCTCCAGTCTGCTGGGACTTCTCCTATTCTTCAGAAATTTTCAAAGATTATTATCTGGGGTTCTGAGATTATTGAGACAAAGGCGCTTTCCACCCCACCCTCCCGACCCGCCATAGGGAAGGGAGAAGGACAGGCCCACAACGATGCTTATGCACAATGTCGTCATGGTCTCCCATCTTCTTCCTGTCTTCAGGCGGGGTGATCATGCTGCAAATCATTAACAGGTTTTCCCTGTCAATGACCAGCAATCGCGCTGCCATCCTGCCACTCACCCACACAATGGCTGCACTTTCTGTCCCAGCGCAGCCTGGGACAGTATCCAGCTGTGCTGCAGCAGGAAAAGGATCTGATTCTATGATCCTATGGCCATTTCTGCACTACACTGTTATTGCGCTATTATTCCACTTCCAACATCCTATGGAATCCTGGACTTTGCAGTTTAGGGAGGGGCCTTTAGAATTCTCAGCCAGGGAGCTCTTTGGCCTCAGGAAACTACAAACTCCAGAATTCCACAGGAGGTTGAAAGTGGAATAACAGCACTACAACCGTGTAAGGTGCAACTGGCCTTTGAAATCAGAAATAAAATGGTGTGGATGATTCTGACTTGGTATTTGATATGATATAATAATATTTAATTACATGATAGAATACTATTGGTTACATAAAATCTAAAATATAAAAACTGTTGTAAAGTTGAAGGCTTTCATGGCCAGAATCCATAGGTTGTTTCAGGTTTTCCGGGCCTTGAGGCCATGTTCTATTAGTATTTTCTCCTGACGTTTCGCCTCCATCTGTGGCTGGCATCTTCAGAGATCCTCTGAGGATGCCAGCCACAGATGCAGGCAAAACGTCAGGAGAAAATACTAATAGAACACGGCCTCAAAGCCCGGAAAACCCACAACAACCTATAAAAACTGTTACCAAACGCTACGATACGTTTAGCTGCATTAATAAGCCACCAAAGAAGAAACAGCTGTGCAATTGCCTATCGAGCCTCTTGGAGGTCCCACACCCCTGCAACAGATGCCAGAGAGTCCTGCAGTATATCAAGAATAATTGTCCTGCTAATGTGGGCTACTCTAATGGGATTGGTGGGTGCGCCGCTGGGTTGCATGCACAGACTAAATGCATATTCTTCAGGGAAGGAGCCAAAAGAAAAAATGCTTCTTCAGCCCTAGTCAGCAGAATTTTTCCCATCTCAGAGCTGGGCAGGAGGGGAGATGACTTGCGTGACCACATGGTACAAAGTAACAGGTCAGCCGGTGCTGTTCTTGCTCTCTCTCACACACACACCAGGTATGCTGGAGGCCGAATATAGTTTTATTCATTTTAAAAACTTTTTATTTGTGACTATGTAGGTGAGTAATGCAGACATTTGGAAGCAAGTCAGGTTCATCTTAAAGCAACAGCAGAGGCCCAGACTAGGGCCATTTCCGCACTAGACAGTTATAGCGCTATTATTCCACTTTCAACATCCTATGGAATCCTGGGGCTTGCAGTTTAGGGAGGGCCCTCAAAGGCCCCTCCCTAAACTGCAAGCCCCAGGATTCCATAGGATGTTGAAAGTGGAATAACAGAGCTATAACAGTCTCATTGAGAAATGGCCATGTTTTCTTGCAATAGAGCTCCTTGGCTTTTGCCCCTTTTTGTCCTCTCTGCTAACAGCCATTGTATTAGTGCATGCTTTTTCATTCTTTTGCGAAGCTGTTTGTCTCTGGATGTAGCAATTTTCACCAAGGTTGTTCCACCAATTTTTTTTTATTTTTTAAATAAATGGGGACATGGTTTGATGAGATTGGGGTTTGAATGAGAGGGCAACTTTTTTTTCCTCTTTGAATTTCTTTCCTTTAGAATTATAGTGCCTCCTCTCATGGGGTTTTCTGGGCAAGATTTACTCAGAGAGGGTTGCCCTCCTCTGTGGCTGAGAGAGTGCGACTTACCCAAGGCCAACCAGTGAATTTCCATGGCTATGTGGAGATTTGAGCTCTGGTCTCTCATGTTAGGGTTAGTTTTATAGTGGTTTGACTGTTGTACTACAACCATGGAGACTGGAGTTCAATTCCCCACTTGGACGTGGGAACCCACTGGGTGACCTCGGGCATGTCACACACTCTCAGCCCCAGAAAACCCCATGATAGATTCATCTTAGGATCGCCCTAAGTTGGAAATGACTTGAAGGCACACAATAGCAACAGAATAACAACTCTTAAAGTCCTACTCCAACATTGAAATCACTACATCATACCACACTGGCTGATGTAGCATCTGGCCCCAAATCTATCTATCTGTGGCCATTTCCGCACTAGATTGTTATAGCGCTATTATTCCATTTGCAACATCCTATGGAATCCTGCGGTTTGTCGTTTCGGGAAAACTGCAAACCCCAGGATTCCACAGGATGTTGCAAGTGGAATAATAGCGCTATAACAGTCTAGTGCAGAAATCGCCTATCTATCTATCTATCTATCTATCTATCTATCTATCTATCTATCTATCTTCCCACCTACCTTTTTTATATCCTGCCTTTCTCCCATTTTAGTACCTAAGGCAGCTTACAACCTAGAGTAATACAACCTGATTCTGATTTGAAAATGGTAACTTAACAGACGTTTAGAACACATTTGAAACAAGGTAAAGAAAATAACAGGGCTCCCTGACTTGCCATGGAGAAGCTTTGCTGCTCCTATTGAGGAGGAGTGGGTACCGTGTTTTGCCATGGCTAATCTACCTTCTCCTTCTCAGAAGCCCATATGCTTTATTTGAGCTCTGGAAAGGAGTGGGGGAAAAAATAGCCAATAGGATAGAACAGCCAGTAGAAGCTGGAGCAAAGGCTTCACTCACATCGGATATTAGGACAGAAAAGGAGGCTCCCAATCATGCCAGCCTTCAGTTGCTCTTGAACTTTCATCCTTGTCCTCGCTCCCTAGGCCATTGAATCATAGAATCATAGGGTTTTCCGCACTACACTGTTATATTGCTATTGTTCCACTTTCAATGTCCTGTGGAATTCTGGGTTTTGTAGTTTACTGAGGCCAAAGAGCTCTTTTGCACTGTAACAGTGTAGGGTGGAAGGGCCCTATATGGTAATCTGTCAAAGAGAACTATTTTAAAATGTTTCATAGATGGTACATGACACCAGAAAAGTTAAAAAAGATTTACAATACAGGTACGGGAATGTGTTGGAAATGTCAGAAAGAGGTGGGAACAATATTTCATATGTGGTGGTCATGTCCCAAGGCAAAGAAATAATGGAGTGAAATACATAAAAAGATGTGTGAAATACAGAAGGTTCAATTTGTAAAAAAACCTGAATTTTATTTGTTAAACATGACAAATGTTCTTGAGAATACTAATATTAAGAGGCATTGGAGATTAATATTGTACATGATAACGACAGCACGAACTGAATATGCCAAATTGTGGAAGTCTCAGCAAATACCCACAATCGAACAATGGTGGGGGGCATTTACTGAGAATAGAAATGCGGATATTGTTTCACAAAGATTAAAGGGGAAATCGGACGATCAGATAAAAGCAGAACGGCAAATTGTAATGGGTAATTGCTGGGAACTGCCAAGTGAAAATGTCTGAATTATGGTTGAAATTAAAGGGGAATAACTGTAACATAACAGGAGTTGATGAGAGAAATGCAAGATCAAACACGTAAGATGAACATGGAATTGTGAGGCATAATTTTTTATATGTGAGTAGATATCTAGAAAATGAAAACTAGATCAGGGTGGAAGAACAAAAACATTACATGTAAAAGTACAATTTGAGATGATTTTTTTTATTTGTGAAACTTAATAAAATTATTAAAGAAAGTGGAATAATATCACTATAATAGTGCAGTACGGAAAGGCCCATCGAATCCTAGAGCTGGAAGACACCACAAGGGAAGCAAGGAATAGGGTCCTTCTTACTCTCTGTTATTGAAGCGTGAAAGCTTGAGAAAGAAGAATTCTTCCCTTTAGAATGAAGGATCCTCTGGGAACGAGTCTTACCTTTTGCTGTTAGGAAAAGTTTTAGAAGGTTCCCCCAATATGCAGCCAAGCAGACCCCAATCCTGCCTCAAGCCCCTTGCCTAACACGTTTGCTGTTCTCCAAGACATGGGCCAAGCTTTGGACTTCAGACAGATTGTCACATTACTAGTAAGAAAAAAGAGATGGAAGCATTATTCAAAGTTGTAAGGTTTCTGGATGAATGTGTTATGTTATTGAACCAAAGGCAACTCAGTCACTAAAAATATCCAAGTTACAAGTCGAGTTGAGTCAGCGCATCATTTATTGCCGCGTCAAGTCCAAGTCACTTCAGTGGCTTGACACTGACTTGATTCCGAGTCAATTGATTTGAATCTACGTCACAGGCTATTAGTAGATGTAAGCAAAAAAGTTGTGGCCTATTTCTATCCCAACAATTTGTCTTTGATGAGCAGATCCAGAATTTCCACTGAACAGGCCAAAATATTGCACGTGCCATTAAAAGACTCATCTTTCACAGTCAATTAACTGTAAATTGCCTGTTTGAACAGAAAGGCTATCTATCCAATGATCTTTCTCTTTTCCACAACTTTATTGCTGGGGGACACGTAGCTGGATAAGGGATGAAAGGATGAAGGTGAAAGGGATCTAGGAGTCTTGGTGAACCACAAGCTGAACATGAGTCAGCAACGTGATGTGGCAGCCAAGAAAGCCAACACCATTCTTGCTTGCATCAATAGGAGTATGGTGTCTAGATCAAGGTAGGTAATAGTACTACTCTATTCTGCTTTGGTTAGACTTCATCTGGAATACTTGGTCCAGTTCTGAGTACCTCATTTCAAGAAGGATGTTGACAAGCTGGAGCGTGTCCAGAGGAAGGTGACCAAAATGGTGAAGTATCTGGAAGCTATGGCTTATGAGGAACAGCTTAGGGAGCTGGGTATGTTTAGTCTGCAGAAGAGAAGGTTAAGAGGGGACATGATAGCTATGTTTAAATATTTGAAGGGATGTCATTTTGAGAAGGGAGCAGGTTTGTTTTCTGCTGGTCCAGAGACCAGAACAAGAAGCAATGGATTCAAACTACAGGAAAAGAGATTCCACCTGAACCTCAGGAAGAACTTCCTGACGGTCAGAGCTGTCCAGCAGTGGAATAGGCTGCCTCGGAGTGTGGTGGAGTCTCCTTCTTTGGAGGTTGTTAAGCAGAGGCTAGATGGCCATCTGTCGGGAGTGCTTTGATGGGTGTTCCTGCATAGCAGGAGGTTGGACTGGATGGTCCCTGTGGTCTCTTCCAACTCTGTGATTCTATGATTCCTACTGCCTTTCTGTCTTAGTCATTGTCTTTTGCAGTTAGTCATGTCGTCTCACAATACATCCAAAGTATGATATCTTCAGTTTAGCCATTTTGGTCTCTAACGAAAGTTAAACCTTGATTTGCTCTGGGAGTCATTTAGTTATCTATTTTGGCAGTCCGTGTTATCCATAAATCTCTCTACCAGCAGCACAGTTGGGGTCACTTCTGAATAAAAATGCTTAGAATTCTGCTGGAAAAATCTTTCAGAATCAGGATAGCAGACAAGCATAAAATAGCTGAACTGGAGAAGCAAGCAGAAGGTCAAGCATGTAACCGAGGACAGGGGACAGGAAAAGAAGAAAAGCCTGGATCTTGAAACAGTCAGAGATAAGGCAGAAAGTAAGGTTTGCCAAAGATAAAAAGACTACAGTGTAAGTAATTCACAAAGCAGTTTGTTGGCCAGCGTGCAGGTGACTTGTTCCTGACGCCTTTGGAGGGAGGGGGGTATTGGTGGAAGGCTGAAAGAAATGAAAACAAAAATCAGCAGGGGTTATTCTAATGGACTTCCTTCCATGTCTGGTAAAACTGTGGGGAAAATTCTGATGTCTGGATAGGAAAACCTCGTACCTTAGGATTTGAAAGGACCAAAACTATTTCTTTTAAAACGTTTTTTATTAAATCTTCTTTTACAACTCTTGCAAACCTTTTTGGAAATTTGATATTTTGGGCTGCAAAGATGAACTGAGAACCAGCATGATATCT
Source organism: Cyclura pinguis (assembly GCA_030412105.1). Classification (NCBI taxonomy): domain Eukaryota; kingdom Metazoa; phylum Chordata; class Lepidosauria; order Squamata; family Iguanidae; genus Cyclura; species Cyclura pinguis. Next base: position 9,232,155 of record CM059601.1, read on the forward strand.
TGGTTTTATTGTTGAACTATGGGTCATTCTGCATTGCACTGTTGTAGTGTTATTATTCCACTTTCCACATGCTGTGGAATTCTGGGGTTTGTAGTTTACTGAGGCCAAAGAGCTCTCTGGCTGAGAATTGTAAATGCCCCTCCCTAAACCGCAACCCCCTGGATTCCATAGGATGTTGAAAGTGAAATAATAGGACTATAACACTGTAGTGAGGAAAGGCTCTGACTCTGGGAAACCCCCACTCAGCCATGGAAACTCAGAGGGTGAAGCTGGGCAAGCCACACTGTCTCAGCCTCAGAGGACGGCAATGGCAAACCTCCTCTGAACAAATCTTGGCAAGAAAGCCCTGAGATAAGTTAACCTTAGGGTTTCCATAAGTCAGAAACTACTTGAAGGCAGATGATAACAACAAAAGGATGCACCATGAAACATGACTGGTGTGAAAAATGTGAGGTGTGGTTGGCATTCTATACTTGTTTCTAGGGTCCCTTTCACGCTATACAAGTACGGTCGGCCGGCCACATTTGTGGATTTCACTTTCACAGATTTGATTATTTCTGAGTTTCTCCAACCCCTGCCCCCGGCTCCATCTCAAGCGCTGCTTTTCCAGGGAAACCTTCCCTCTTGCAGCCCTTTAGAAACCTGCCTCTGGCCCTCCGTCTCCACCAACCGCTACCTAGCCAGCTAAGGATGGATTGAAGCCTGATGTCTCAGCACCACAAACTCTCTCTGGATGCTCCCACACACACACAAGGAAGGAGATGGGCAAGAGAGAGGAAGTATAGGTACTGACCCACACCCATTTCCTCTTCTTTGCCTGACCTGGTTTCAACCCTGGGTGCTCACTCTCCTCATCATGCCTCTGCCCTCTTCCCACAGACACACATGTACACATTTATTTGCGAATTTTCCACTTTTGCAGGGGTCCTGCGCCCCTAACCCTAGCAAATGTGGAGGGGCAACTGTAAAGCACTTTGATGCAATTCTAGCTGCCCTGGCTGCATCCTTTGGAACCCTGGGGTTTGTAGTCTGGTGAGGCACTAGAGCGCCCTGGCAAGAGAGTTCTAAGGATCCCTCCCTACACTGGAAATCCCAAGATGCCATAGGATGGAACCATGGCAGTTAAAATGGAATTATAGCACTATCATTGTCAGTCCAGTGATGCTTGCGCCACAGTAACTGTACTTAAGAATGCCACAATAATAAATGTTATTTACAGTATGTTCCAGTGGCTGAAAGAGGGAAATAGATGTTTCTTCTACTTAGGCATCAGAGTAGGCATGACAGTGGCAGTCTCAGGGGGCTTCTTCTTGGATGGCTTTAAAAGAGGACAAGATGACTATTTGGGAGTATTTGAGAGAAGAGTACTGAATTATTTCTCATTTCCCTAACTTACCTCCTCTTTAACAGTTGAACTGGGCATTTTCTTTTTGCTCTGATCCCTTTTATCACCGGTACTGAAGTCAAGAAACAGAAAAGTTCCTGGAGCAACCCAAGGTAAGAAGGAGGAGGAGCAGAAATTCAATGTGCTTTTATATGCATAAAGCAGGCGTGGACAATGTGCGGCTCCTGCACCTGCTGTTTTACAGACTCCCTAGACCACCATTTTGGGGCTAAAAAGAGAAGACAATGTGGACAGCCTCTTCAGAAAAGCTGTAGGAATGACGGTTCACCTTTTAAATAAGTTGTAGTGGCACTGTTAACATCAAAACAAAGCTGTTTTTCAAAACCAAAAGTGCGAATTCCAGCCACTTCTGTTGTTTCATACGCTGCCTTTCTCCCAGCCTGGGATTCTAGGCAGCTCACATAAGCACACCCTCCAATTGTCCTAATTAAATTGTTGTTCCAATTAAAACTCTGTCATCCTTAAAAAATTTTCCAAGGATTAGAAGGTGTCGGTAAAAAATTCGGATGGCATGCTTACATTTGCTACGACAGGGCAAAAATAGACAAAGAATTTACTAACCGCTGTATAAGAAAAGCTTTAATAAAGACATGGAAGTCATATCAACCAAAACTATTGAGCAAAATACCTATGGGGGCCTCACCACAAGAAGCCTTCTATGGTAGATGGCCAGGTATATCAAATAAATGGCTACGATAGGAAGATTTAATCAAAAAAGACCATACAGGAAGACTAAATATTAAAACCAGAGAAGAGCTTAAAGAGGAAGGAATTGAAGTAAATTGGTTCCCCTATCGACAGCTTCACGAGAGATTCCAGATAGACTCGAAACTGCAAGGATTTGAAACTAATAAAGAAATGAACCCAATAATTAAACTTTTATTGGAGAATCCACCACATCTAATGGCAAAACTACACAAAACATTATTACTCTACGATAAAGAAGAAGAAACAGTCAAAGATGAAATGATGAAATGGGCCCAGAACGTTGGACATACAATACAGTTGAGTCAATGGGAATCAAGTTGGAAGAGGACCTTGAAGTTTATTTATTTTATTTTTTTATATATAATTTTTATTGACAATTCATCCAAAATAACAATAGATTATTTGAAGTATTTACACATAAGTAATTATGTCATATTTGTACAATGTTTCTTCCATTTTTCCTTATCTGAGCAAATAATTATTATTGTACATATTTATCATGGTCCACATATTACCAAATTCCAAATTAGTAGTTATATCCAGATATATCTTATCTTAACCTTAAACTTAATATGTTTCTTAACTTACACATTGTAAAATTTCTCAATCTTATGTACATTATATACATTTATCTCTATTCATCTTTATCCACGCAAATAATTGTTATTATACATCCCTTCTTTAATTCTCTTAATCAAAAGCAAAATTAAAAGTTCTGTCCAGATTTATCATATCTTATCCTTGTAATTAAGTATATTTCTTAATCTCACATTACGTAATTTATCATTGTTATGTACATTATATACCTTTATCTCTATACCTCTTTAACCGTGGTTAAGATTGCTTCTGCTAAACCTCTGATTTATTTAATCCCATGTTCATTATTAAACTCCCATGTCGTACCACTCACACTGTTGTTTATAGTTGTCTACTTAAATTTCCATTCCCCACCTCTGGAGAAATCGATGTATAGGACCCCAGTCCTCCTCTATCTTTTCATCTGTTTGTCCTCTGAGTCTTTGTGTCAAATTATCCGCTAATTTCATTTCATACAGGCTTTGAATCCAAAGTTCAATGTTCGGCGTCTCTTCTTTCTTCCAACATTTTATGTATTCTATTCTGGCTAAAGTTATCATGTATAACAGAATTTTGGAGTACTTTTTCTTTACAGTTTGGTTTAAAGTGTGTAACATGTTTAACAAATAGATCTCTGGATCTCTACCAAATTCAAATTGTAAAATTTCTTCTATTTTTTTATGTATATCATTCCAATATTTTTTTGCTTTTGTACAGGTCCACCATAGGTGGAACGTCATGCCCATTTCAACATGACATTTCCAACATTTCCCTGTATCAGTATTATAAATTTTTTGAAGCTTTATCGGTGTCATATACCATCTGTTGAAAATCTTCAAATAGTTTTCTTTTAAATTTTGGGCCACTGTAAATTTTTGCGTAAGCTTCCAACTTTCTTCCCAGTGTTCCAAATTTATTGAATGACCAACATTCTGTGCCCATTTAATCATTACATGTTTGACTGTCCCATCTTCTGTCTTATACATTAGGAGTGATTTATAAAGTTTGGCAATTGTGTGGGGGGGATTTTCTTGGATGATTTTTATTATTTCATGTTGGTCTCTCATGTTAAATCCATACAGTTTCAAATCAATCTGGAATCTTTCCGTTAACTGCCTATAGGGAAATCAATTTAGGATTATCCCCTCCTCTTCCAATTCTCTTCTGTCCTTAATTTTTGGAACTCCAGTAGTTCGAACATCAATTAGGTCTTCATATCTTAACCATTTAGTCGTGGATTTCCATCTTCCGAAAAAGGCTTCTTGGGGTGAAACCCAATTTGGAATTGAGTTAATAAATAATCATTTGTAGTTGTTCCATACTGTCATAAGTGATTTTCTAATATAGTGATGCATGAAATCTTTTATCTACTTTAGCTTTATCGTACCATATATATGCATGCCATCCCATTCTTGCATCTGCTCCTTCTAATGTTAGTAGGCTTTCTTTATTTAAATTGATCCAGTCTGCAATCCAAGACAATGCAGCAGCTTCGTAATAAGTATATATATCTGGTGCTCTCTCTAATTGTCAAATCTGTTAGAGTTTTCCAACTTATCCGGGGTTTCTTTCCCTCCCAGATAAATTTTGTTAAGTCCTTTTGCCACTGCATAAATGGTTTTTTGTTGGTTATAATGGGTAAATTTTGAAATAAAAACGTCAGTTTAGGTAATACTGTCATCTTAATTCCAGCTAATCTTCCCATAAGTGAAAGTCACTGTTTCGTCCAGTCTTCTAAATCTTTTTTTCTTTCTTTCCATTTTTTCCCATAGTTGTTCTCATAAAGTTCATTATTTCGTTTAGAGATCCAGATTCCCAAATATTTGATCTTTTTACTGTATTAAAACCAGATATCTCTGTTAATTTTTCTTCCTTTTTTACTTATATTTTTAGTCAAAATTGCTGTTTTCTCCTTGTTAGCTTTAAGTCCTGAAAGCTCACCGAATTCATTCATCACTCTATTGAGACATGTTATAGTATTTATTGGTTCATCTAAAAACAGCACCAAATCATCCGCGAATGCTTTTAATTTAAATTGATATTTTTTTATTTGTAATCCTTTGATTTCTTTATCTATTCGTATTGTATTGTTTAATATTTCCATTGTTGTTATGAATAATAGAGGGGATAAAGGACATCCTTGTCTTGTACCTTTCCGCACCATTACTGGATTTGTCTTTTCACCATTGATAATTAGTTGAGTTTGTTGTTGGTCGTAAATTGCCTCAATCCATGTCATGAATTTGGAACCTGCATCAATCTTCCATAATACAGCTTTTAGAAATGGCCACTTAAGGGTATCAAATGCTTTTTCAGGGTCTATAAATATCATCGCCAGTTTTTTTTCATTATGTTTCTCGTAATGTTCTATTATATTAATGACTGTTCTTATATTGTCTCTTAAAGATCTTTTAGGTAAGAATCTGTTTTGGTCCTCGTGAATTATTTCCAGAAGTATTCATTTAAGTCTGTCAGCTAATATAGATGCAAAAATTTTGTAGTCAGTATTTAGTAAAGATATTGGTCGGTAATTTTTCACATCGGTGTGATCTTTACCTTCTTTTGGAATAAGCGTTATGTTAGCTTTATTCCACGATTCCGGCAATCCTGTAAAAAGGGCTTTATTTATTGTCTTTTGCAAAGGAAAAGAAAGTTCATGTTCAAATGTCTTGTAATATATTGCGGGAAATCCATCAGGACCTGGGGCTTTGTTCAATTTTAATTGTTTAATTGCTTCAGTAATTTCAACCATAGCTACTGTTCGGTTCAGCATAGCCTTATTTTCTTCTGAAATTCTAATTATATTGTGATTTTCCAGGTAATTATGTATTCTTCCCTTCTCCTCTTGAGAAACAGATTTGCATTAAAAAGTTTTTTATAATACTTAAAAAAGACTTAATACCTTCTTGATGTGTGATTCGGTTATTCCCTTTCTTGATCTCGATGATCATTTTCTTTTTTTTCTCCTTTCATAGCTTATAAGCAAGCCATTTCGAAGAGGACCTTGAAGTTTACAACAGTACAAAACTTGAAAGAAAACTATTTCAAAATCTTCCATAGATAGTATATGACTCCGGAAAAAATACAAAAAATATACAAGTTGGGAAGACGGCAACAGGAAGATGTTGGAAATGCCACACTCAGACTGGTACAATATATCATATGTGGTGGACCTGCCCAAAGACACAAAGTTATTGGAAAGAAATACACAAAAATATAGAAAAAATCTTTCATATTCAATTCACTGTGACCCCAGAAATTTATTTATTTAATATACTTGATGGAACAGATAATCAAACCAACAAGAAGTACTGGAGAATCATACTATATATGGTAACATCTGCGAGAATAGAATTTGCAAAATTATGGAAAAATGAAGATGTTCCCAAAATTGAGCAGTGGTTTCAAAGTATACAAGAGATGAAAACAGCAGATGCTCTTTCATGAAAATTAAGAAATCAAACAGAAGAAGGCATAAAAAACGAGTGGGCTCCAATAGATAATTACCTCCAACACAAAATATAATTAGCATACAAAGAGCATTTGAGAATGAGTAGTTGGGTAAAAATACATTATTATATTCCAAAGGGTTTTAAGAAAATATGTACTAAAGCGTTAAGGTTACTTAATAGAATATCCAGTACATAAGGACCTGGATTGAAAGTTATTAAAAGACAAATGTTGTAGTACGTAAACAACTGGTAACATTTATGTTAATGCTAAGATTCTAAGTAGAAGTGTGAGTGGATAAGAAAATACAGTAAACTTTCATGTATGTAGATAAAAATATGATGGAGAAACTGTTTTTAAATATTTGTTTTGTATTAAAATAATATACAAAAATTATAAATAAATTTTAAAAAAAGTTTTCCAAGGATTCAGTGTTTTATATCTGATTTCCTAAGCAATTCTAAACAAGCCATTCTGCCTTCTTGCAAGAACTGCGTCAAAAGTCAATTAAGATAACTTTCCGAGAACGTGTGCTTGTTTACAGAAAAATGTTAGAATGATCTGTTCTCTGTTCCCCCGTCTTGTTTATATAAAGCAACTTGTGTACATTTTCTTTCTTTTTGGAAGCTCTATAAAAGTCCTGATGTTTCAATAAAACTTTGTCCGTCTGATCAGACTATTGTTGCAGCCAAGCCTATAGCAGAGGCTGAGAAGACATTCCATCTGGGCCAAGAATAATTGTGTGTGTCTGCGTGGGTGGGTGTGACTCCTTCCCAAGCTGATTCAGGGCCCAGTAGCAGCTCCATATTTATATACCTGGGAAACAAGTGTGGACTGATATTTCGGTCACTTGTAGCATGGGAATTTAGACACCTCACATGGGCATACCCTCCAACTGTCCTGATTTGGCAAGGACAGTCCCAATTAATACACTGTCATCCTTGTATTTCAACTGGTTTTAAAATGTCCCAGTTTCTGTCTTCTACTTCCACTTTTCTCCTTTTGTCCTCAGCAATGATTGCTGCAAGCTGAAGTCAAAGTACAGTCAGCCCTCCACATTTGCGGGCTTCACTTTTGCAGATTTGATTATTCACGGATTATTTGCTGTCACCTCTGATGCCTCCCTATGCCGTTTTTAATCGCGACTGCAAGCCCCACGAGACTGAGAAAGTGTGAATGAGGCTTGTAAGTCCCTCTTAAAAGTGGTGCGGGGCAGCAGTGGAGGTGGCAGGAAACCCCACCTGTCATGAACTGAATTCATGCACACAAATGGAACAGTGCTTAAACATTATTTATGAGGAGCGTGATATGTCGTACAGGACTTCAGTGAGTGAACTGGAGGCAATTAGCAAGATTCAAAACACAAAATACAAAGAGTACATCTTCCCGCCCACAAGGGACCTTGAAGTCTTGGTGCAACCTGGCTAAGCTTATCAGGGCATTTCTAGCTTTTGTTTATCTAACGGTCTCTGGTTCTCGTACCTTGTTACAAGCAAGCTGCTACTTAACTCCTACTACATATCCCATAACTAAAATATGGAGGGCTACCCGACACCACCAGCCCCCCACTTCTGCTCTGTGAAGGAATCTTGATGCCTCAAAGGAATCCATGGTGAGCTGAATACGGTGATCATACTTTTTTGTATGTCAAATATGGTTTGGGAGGGCCTAGAGTTATTCATGGTTTTTCAACTTTCACAGGGCTCTTGTGCCCCTAACCCCAGCAAATGTGGAGAGATGACTGTATAAAGTAATTTGCACTCCATTAACTGGGGCAGGGGAACGAGAGGAGGAGGTGAAATCTTGCTCTTCCTTGTAGGCTTAGGGAAAGCAAACTGCGTCAGCCTCTCCTAGTTTGTCGGTTCTTCCTTATTAATATCTTTTGCTGTCACACTCTGACATTGCTTGGCCGTGTATGTCCCAGTTTTCATCAGTGAAATGTTGGAGGATATATGCTACAGCTTCATCCCTGATGGTACTCGTTCCAGAAGTATCTCATGAACATTCTTAACACTACACTCTATCCCTCATGCTCTACAGCTTCTTTCTCTGTCTCCTGCTCTCCCGTCTTTCCCAGAATATCCCGCTGAAATTTGTGGCCCTTCCGCATGACAAGATCAGAGCACTGTGATTCCACCTTAACTGCCGTGCCTGCATCCTATGGAATCCTGGAACTTATAGTCTGAGGATGGGCAGATCTCTGCCTGGGAGTTCTAAATGGTAAAGATGGTTACATGATGGCTACACTGAGGCTGTCATAGTGTGGACATATCATGAAGTGACGTGACTCATTGAAGAAAATGATAGTGCTCTGTAAAGTGGAAAGCAGGGAGCCCCGGTGGCGCAGAGATTAAATGCTGGTATTGCAGCCACAGCGTTGTGAGATCAATCCTGCAGGGCTCCAGGCTGACCTTCCATCCTTCCATAGGTCGGTAAAATGAGTATCCGGATTGTTGGGGGCAACGAGCTAACACAATGGCCATTTCCACACGGGGTTTTTAAAACGATGCAGAGCGTCCTCCAGGGAGGACGTCTGCACCTGGGAGCGGACTGGGTCGGACCTACTTAACATAGATCCGCACCCCAGCCCGCTCCGGAACGACCCCAAGTGGTCATCCGGCGTGCTTTTGAAAGACCGCTAAAAACAGGTCTTTCAAAAGCACAGAGTGCGCCACTGCGAGCCTGCTCGCTCATGCAGATTCACAGGCTCGCATTGGTGCGAGCCTGCGATCTGCCGGGGGCGCGCTTTAGGCTGGCGAGCTTCAGCGGTTGGTCGAGAGCCTCGACCAACTGGAAGCCGCCATTTTCGTCCCCGGAGCGGTGTGGAGCGGCGGCCACGCACTGCTCCGGAGCAGCGCGGACCGGACCGGGGAGCCCAAAAGTCCGGTGAGTAGCGTCACGGGGCGATTGCCTCGCCCCGTGCGGAAATGGCCATTGTAAACTGCTTAGGGAGTGCTTTGCACTGATAAGTGGTATAGAAATATAACTGCTAACAGTAGCAAAAGAGAAAGATGTCACTATGAGTGGTTTGATTAAATCAAGGAAGCCATGGCCCTGAGTTTACAAGACCTGTAAACAAAAGCAGTTAATCTCTGGGGGTCTTGGGCCATTTCTTCTCTACCCTGGTCTTTTCCGCATTACACTCTTATAGTGCGATGATTCCACTTTCAACATCCTCTGGAATCCTGGGGTTTGCAGTTTACTGAGGCCAAAGAGCTGTCTGGCTGAGAGTGCTAAAGGCCCCTCCGTAAACTGCAAACTCCAGGATTCCAGAGGATCTTGAAAGTGGAATCATCGCACTATAACAGTGTAGTGTGGAAAAGGCCACTGTTATAGTGCTATTATTATACTTCCAACATCCTGTGGAATTCTGGGGTTTGTAGTTTACTGAGGCCAAAGAGCTGTCTGGCTGAGAATGCTAAAGGCCCCTCCGTAAACTGCAAACTCCAGGATTCCAGAGGAGGTTGAAAGTGGAATCATCGCACTATAAGAGTGTCGTGTGGAAAAGGCCACTGTTATAGTGCTATTATTTCACTTTCAACATCCTGTGGAATTCTGGGGTTTGTAGTTTACTGATGCCAAAGAGCTGTCTGGCTGAGAATGCTAAAGGCCCCTCCATAAACTGCAAACTCCAGGATTCCACAGGAGGTTGAAAGTGGAATCATCGCACTATAAGAGTGTAGTGGAGGTGGTAATGTCAAATAACAACATTAAACTACTAGTCCCAGGCTGCTACAGTCATAGCAATTAAGTGAAGTCATAGCACTACAACTGTGTAGTGTGAGAGGACCCCTGATATTTGTGACAAAAATAAACAACACGTTTTTGGAGAGATATGCTGTTATTCCAGACCAAAGATGTCCTTTGATGCAGGACTTGGAGTCTCTTGTTGGTTTGCAATTTGGAATTGTTTGTTTCCACAGACTATGCCTGCTGTCTTGTCTCAGTCCGGATGCCTTTCTGAGGCTTTCTTCCTGTGTCGAATGCCCTCTGACAGGCACACTTCATCATCTGGAGAGAAAGCAAGACTGCAGGTGCTAAGAGGTGGCTCCCTTCTTTCTCTGGAGCTGTCAGACTTATGCGGGCAGCCTGGCCCTTTAATTAGGCCAGGCTGGGAGTTCCTTTACTTCTGGCACTGAGGAAGCAGAGATGTAACTGCTACAGCAGCACCACCGAGGAAGCCAGTACTAGAGAGAGTCTGCAGCAGAGAGGGAGTGAGCATGTATGAGCAAGCGATTGCACAGGAAAACAGGGCATCTGCCAGTTTTCCCCTTGGAAGGGTAAGGGAGAGCTCAGAGGCTGGAAAAAACTAGGCTCCTGCTGAGTCTCGATGGAAGGAGGAGCCCATCCAGAAATGTGCTGATTTTTTTTTCCGTCCCAAACCAGGCTGATTAAGACTGCAGAGAGTGTGTGTCATTCCCCAGGTGAGCCCTGAACAAGCCAGTTGTGTTGGGTAACTTAGTAATGGCAGCAAATGAATGGGCTCTTTTAGACACGGCAGTTGTATGGGGCTGTGGCTCTTTTGGGGTGGGGCGTGGGAATAATTTGAGGAAGGTTGAAGGTAGCTGGCTGGTCCCCAAGCAAGGAATCTTACTAGGATTGCCCCTCCTTTTTTTTTTTAAAAAAAAAAAACACCATCATTTGCTTCCTTGCAAAGTGGATTTTCCTGATTTGTCTGAATGACCGAGAAACCCACATTGCAGATGTGACCCACATTGTTGTGAATGGCAAGAAAAGCAAAGGGGAACGTGGAATACCAGACGTTTCAGCTGTGTTGGCAAGTGCTCCTTCTGCTGCTGCATCGCAGGCAGACCTGCACTTATGTATTGAACATGTGCCATATTAATTATTTATTGTAAGTCCTCATAATGTATTAGGAAATGTTCTTGACTCTCTTTTGTTAAAAGTCCCTAACGGTAGGCTTATGGGACTGGCTCAGTAGTGATCCTCAGCTCCATGGTTGTTGAAAAAGGGAAAGAATCCTGGGTTCTAAAGCTATCAAGTCTAGTGTTTAGGGGGCTGGAGAGCTGCCCCAGCACATGGTTTACCAGGCTGAAGTTTGCATATGGTCAGAAGCTTAGGAGTTTTACTAAAAGTGGCAAAGGCTAAGTGGCCTTGGACATAATTGTCCATGGAAAAAGGCAAAGGTATTGTTATTTCCATGTCTCATTTTCAAGCTGCAAAGTATCACATACCCAAATTACTCCAGTGGGATCTGATTTTAGTTTGAGGATCCTCTATCCTTAAAATTTAAACGCCCTCTTTTTGATGGATTGGAAAGTCTGGGAACAGAGTGTGAATCCCAGCAGGAGGTTTGGTCTTAATGCTAACTTGTCTTTTATAATTGCATGTGTCACTGGATCCAATATTCTGTTTCTCCCTTTTTAAAACTCCAGTTCTGGATAGGCATGAGGGTTGGGTGTGAGCATTTGGTTAGTGCAAGAATTTGGATGGTATAATCAGCTTTCTCAAAAGTTGTGGGAAGGAGGACAAATAGGAGTGGCGCTTAGTGTTTTGAGGGCAGTCTCAGGGCAGCTAGTGAAGTGTGTCGGATAATCCCTCATTAGAGTAATGTCTTTATGTCACAATCCTGGAAAGAAAAATCTCTTCAGTTTGCTCTGTTGGCTTATTGTTCCTGGCAGTACTCTGTTTCGCACCTGCCTACCCAGAAGCTGAGCTGGATCCCATGCTCATTAGGTTTAACCACTTGTGGCATCATTGTGAGTACTTGACAATTCCTTGGGTTTTGCCTGCAGGTACAGACCTCTTCTTGTCTCCATCTCTTTGCATTCCTGGGTGGTGGGTTATAAAACCACAGCTTAATGGGAACCTAAAGGATCAGCTGAAAGTGCTTTGGCAGGTTTCTGCTTCAGAAGATAAGCTGGAGCGGACCTGATTCTAAGTCTGTATAATTTGTATAATACAGAAGTATCTTGATGATCATGCAATGATTAGTAGGAGCCAGCATGGGTTTTTTAGAAACAAACCCTGCCAAGCTAACCTTACATCTATTTTTTTTTTAAAATCAGGTCACTAGTTTAGTTAATGGTGGGAATGCCGTGGATGTCATTTATCTGGATTTCTGCAAACCAATTGATAAGATCCTCATGATATTTTGATAAGCAGACTGACTAAGTTTTTAATAGATGGAAACACCATCATTGGTGGGAAAACCATACTCAAAGAGTAGTTATTGGTGGCTGGAAGCTGGCCTGAAGCAGATTGCTCTGGGTTTCTGTCTTAAGGCCAATACTCTCCATTTTTTTTTTAATCAATGATTTAGCTGGGTGTGTGTGGAAAGAATCCTTTGTGGATGATACAAAACTGGGAGGAGTAACTAACACACTGGAAGATAGGAATAGAATTCAAAAAGACCTTGATAAATTAGAAAACTGGGCTGAAATCAATATAATGAAATTCAGTGGCACCAAATGCAAAATTCTACTTTAGGCCACAAAATCAAATGCACAGGTATAGGATGGGGGATACATGGGTCCGCAGTACTACATGTCAAAGGGAACTTGAAATTATTGTTGATCATAAGTTGAACATGAGCCACCAGTGCACTGCTGCACCGAAGAAGGCAAATGCTATATTAGGGCCTTTCCACACAACACTGTTATAGGGCTATTATTCCACTTTCAACATCCTATGGAATTCTGAGGTTTGTAGTTTACTGAGGCTGAAGAGCTCTCTGGCTGAGAATTCTAAAGGAATCCACCCTCCCTAAACTGCAAACTCCAGGATTCCAGAGGATGTTGAAAGTGGAATAATAGCAGTATAACAGTGTAGTGTGTAAATGGCCTTAGTCTTCATTAACAGAAGCATAGATTCCAAGCTGAGGAAAGTAATAGTATCCCTATATTCTGTGCTGATCAGGCTTTGTGTGGAGTACTCTGTTTAGTTCTGGGCACCTCATTTTAAGAAGGATTTAGACATGTTGGAGTGAGTTCAGAGAAGGGCAGTGAGGATGATAAGAAATATGGAGAACAAAACATATGAGAAGTGGAAGGAGTTGAGCATGTTCAGCTTGGTGGAGGGAATGCTGAGGAGTGACGTGATTGCCTAAATACTTCAAGGGCTGCTACAAAGAGGAAGGTGCAGGCTTGTTCCCTTTTGCTGCAGATGGCAGAAGTAGGTCTAATGGTTTCAAGTTATGGGAGGATAGATTTTGATTGAACATTAGAAGGAATCTCTTGACAGCGAGAACGGTTTGGCAAAGAAAGGAACCAATTGCTTAGAGAAAAGATAACCTTTCCTTCTCTGGACATCTGAAACAAAAGATCTGGGTAGCCACCTGTGGGGGATGCTGTAGCTGGAAATCCTGCATTGAGCAGAGGATGGGGCCTGATGGCCGATAGAGCCCCTTCCAACTCTACAATTCTGTGATCAGCAGTGGTTGGGACATCCAGAGCATGCTTCGATCAGTACCTCCAAGGACGCAGGCTATGCCCGTTACTGTTATTTTTTTTTTTGCAATAATAATTTATTTCATTTATGTCCTGCTTTTTACTCAATAGTGGGAACCAACATATCCACAGTAAAAGCAACAAATGAGATGAAATAGCAGAAGCACCAGAGTTTGGTGGCATGTCTTGCTGGAAATGAAGCAGTGATGATGAATAAGGGAGCAATGACAGTTTAAGGAAGGTTTTTGTACCACTGTGGAGCCAGTGCAAAGCAAGCTTCGCTCCTGGCACTAGTCTTGTACCATTTCTGCACTAGACTGTTGTAATGCTATTATTCCATTTTCAACTTCCTGTGGAATCCTGGGCTTTGCAGCTTACTGAGGCCAAAATGCTTACTGGCTGAGAATTCTAAATGCCCCTCCTTAAACTGCAAACCCCAGGGTTCTGTAGGACGTTGAAAGTGGAATAATAGCACTGTAACAGTCTAGTGCGGAAATGGCCTTGGCATTAATGTTCCTGGTATCAGCCCTATCTAGAACATCTCCATGGTCATTGAGGAAACCTGTTGTTTAAATAACAAATTGTCAGCCATCCTGGTGACAGGGTCTCTTGTGACTGTCTGTAACTTGCACAGTCCTGGCCTCAAAAACCATACTCCACAATCTGTTGTTTTGTGATTTATTTAGATTGCATCTTGGATTGTGCAATTAGTAGCAACCAGATAATTTAGCAGGTCATTTAATAGTTAGAAGGACTGTCATGTAGACCTCTCTGGAAGCAGATTTGATTTCTCTTGTGCCAGAGGACAAAACTAAGGCAGATAGATGAAAATCACAGGGGAACAGATGTCTACTGAAGGTCAGGAGAATCTCCTGAACAGAAAGAGCTCTTTGACGTCATGATACAAATGGCCGTGGGATGTGGTAGGCTCTCTTCCATCCGAAGTATTTAAACAGAGGCTGGATGGCCAAGAATACTCTGGTTGTACAGTAGAGCCTACACTGAGCAAGGGGGTGGACTCATTGACCAGCAGAGTTACCCAGAACTCTGTGGTTTATTCTCCTTCTGCGGAGGAGCGAATGCACACAGAACACTGAAACTTCACTCTCTGAGCACTTGCAACTCTGCCCTTCGATCCCACTGAAGTTATTGGACTTTTTGCTCATGCATCTCAAAATTGTAACAGGTGGAAAGTTGGTTGTTTTTGAAAAACGAAAGCTAAATTGCGAACAAGAACCACATGTTACAGTAGCTTAACAGAGCCATAAATCTGTTGGATATGCAGAGCTGTGGCTAAAGGCATTTGTGCATTGATGTGTTCGTTGTGGGTCCGTGCTACCTCCAGAGAACTCTGTATGATTTCTTCCAGGAATAGATGTGGAAATGGTGTCCCCATCCTGAATTTTCTACCATCAAATGTCATGTCTTTTACTTGGAAAAAAAGTAAAATTCCACAAATATGGCACCAGGTGTCTAATTTTAGAACACAGATTTTGCCTTGCAGGATCAGACCAAGGTGCAATTAGTCCAACATTCTATTTTCCATATGAATAATTCTTCTGAGAACTTGCAAGTGGGGTATGAAGGTGTCTGTTTTCTCATGCTTTGTGCCCAGCGTCTGGTATATTGCCTCTGATCATGGGAGCTCTATTTATTAGTGTTAACAACTCCTAGTGGACATATACACAGAGGATACATTTAATCTGCTTTTTAAGCCATCTAAGTTATTGGGCAGGAGCCCAACCTGTGCTAATGAATTCCATAAGTTAATTGCATGGTGTGTAATTAACATCTCTCTGACATTGAGATGTTCATGGGTCTTGAGCACTGTAAAGGAAAGAATTTGGGAGTAAACTGAGGAGAGTGCGAATAAGGATGAACAATATCACTTCTCTCATCTAAACTTCATCCTAATGAAGAAGGTTTTCCGTAAACAAAATGGCTTCTAAATAGTTTACATCCACCCCTAAAGCCAGGGTGGTATAGCACACCCTCCAACTGTCCCAATTTGGCAGGGAAAGTCCTGATTAATCCTCTCGCATCCCATTTTTTCAGCTGCTTTTAAAATGTCCCAGTTTATCTTTGCTCCTCCCACTTTCCCCCTTTGTCCTCAGCTTACTTCAGCTGCTGCAAACTGAGTTCAAAGTGCAAAAATAGTTTGCACTCAATTAACTTAATGGCGATGGGGAGAGTAGAGGAAGGAGCAAATTCTTGCCTTTCCCAGTATCCTCAAACAAAAACAAACCGCTGCAGCCTCTCCTAGTTTGTGTGTTCTTCCTCATTAATAACTTCAGCCATCTTGACCAGGTTCTGAGGTTGTTTGATCACATGTTCCCTGGCTTTTATCTGTAAAATATTGGAGAGTATGTAATGCCTAACTTAACATTGATTTGGAAAAAAACAGACACACATCTCCAGCAGGATAAAGCTGCAGGGGAAAATTTGCCTCCTTAAATTTTGAGAAGGGAGTTTGCCGATAGATTCAGATGCTTATTTAGGTAGATGCTGAATAGTATGGCTCCTTTTGGCACAGTGGTTAGTGCCGGTAGTGCAGCCACAAGGTTGTGAGTTTGATCCTGCTGGGCTCCAGGTTGACTCAGCCTTCTATGCTTCCACAGGTCAGTAAAATCAGTACCCAGTTTGTTGGGGACAATTAGCTAAGACATTGTAAACCGCTTAGAGAACACTCAGCTGATAAGCGGTATAGAAATACACATGCTGTTGCTTCATTGCTCAGAGCCTCCTGGCAAACAGACAATTACACCACGTCCTTATATAAATTTCAATCATTTGTGCAGTTTGGTTTGAAGAAAAAGTGGGTCTTGGAAATCAAAAGAGTAGCTCCAACACCAGAACCGAAGACTGCTGTTTTGAGGACTGATGACATTGGCTGCCTAAGTGTGTGCCACTTGTTTAACCTGTGTCCGTAATGTGGAGAGAAACACAGTGGGCCCAGAGGCCAATTTTCAGGTGTTAGGATGCTTCAAGAGTCATAGAGCTTGTTGAAAATGTCATCCAAAGCTCCCCACCCGTAAAAACTGACTAAACAGTAACCAGTGGGGTCATTAGGGTTGCTGTCACCCAGTGCTAACTCGCAGTGCCACTCCCATAGAACCTTTTCTATCCAGGAGCCAGAATTCAGGGGGTTCTGGTATACTGCCATGGGACCTGCCCTTTGGGCGTCCTGATCTGCCTACTGGCTCCGCATGCACGAAGGCACTGGGGAATTCATTCAGTCATTAAAAAAAGGTGGGGGAGGTTGTCCTACATGATTCTATATGGGCTTTTGTGGAGGAGGAGAAAGAAGGAGCAAGGGGCAGTCATTCTGGTGTCACTCCCCCAGTGGTGTCACCCAGTGCAGTCACACACACCCTAAAGCCTCTTAGGAACCTGTATTCTGCTTCTAGTTTTGAAAAACCGGGGGCAGGGTATGTTTGTTGTTATGTGTCTTCAAAATGGCTCTGACTTATGGCAACCCTATCTTGGGGTTTTCTTGGAAGGATTTATTCAGAAGAGGGTTTGTCATTGCAAGACTGAGTCATAGAAAGCGTGACAATGGCTTTCTTCTAAGACCGAGAGAATGTGGCTGGCTTGCTGTAGGTTGCCCAGTGGGCTTCCATATCTGAGCAGGGATTGAAACGCTGATCTCCCAGAGTCCTAATCCAACACTGAAACCATTACATTGGACTGGCTCTTCCTTGAAGTTCACTCTGACTTATGGCAACCCTATCATCAGGTTTTCTTGGCTCTCAGGGGAGGCTTTCGATTGCCTTGCTCTGAAACTGAGAAAGAATGATGTGCCCAAAATTGTGCTGTTCTTGTTGTGTGCCTTCAAGTAGTTTCTGACTTATGGTGGTCCTAAGGCAACCCTATCATGGGGTTTTCTGGGGCTGAGAGTGTGTGACACACTCAGGGTCACTCAATGGGTTTCCATGGCCAAGCAGGGAATCAAACCCTGGTCTCCAGGGTTGTAGTTCAATGCTCAAACCACTACGCCGTGCTGGCCCAAGGTTCCCCAAAGGATTTGCATATCGGAGAAAGGATTCAAACCCAGCGTCGTAGTCAAACACCCCAACTGCTATGCCACACTGGCTCTAGGGGAGGATGTAAGCTATTTAACAGGTAAATTGCCTCTCCTGGAAGTTTCTAGGAGAACCACTTCACCCTTGATTCCAGGAGTCTAAAAAATCAAGGACTGAAAAAAATTGCATTGGGAGACCAGATGTGTCTCAATGGCTACCTTTTGGTCACTTGTAATGCATACAATTCAGCAATTTATTGCAAATGGCATTATAAACATCTTGTCTGATAAGGGAATAATATTTTACAAAACAATATTAATTTCCAAGGTTATACCACCTCTTCTCCTCATGGATGAAAATGGCAGCTTTCTGGGAAGATATTATATGAGGGTCATGGTAATAGGGAAAGTTGAGGACAAGTTCTCAGTTATGTACGTTAGAGATAATGACTAACAGTTGACATTGATAAATTTTAGCCTATCTGCGAGATCTCAAAAGAATGTGTTTGCTAAGGTGGTTGTTGTTATGTGCACTCTCAAGTCATTTCTGGAGCCATTTCCGCACTAGACTGTTAAAGCGCTATGATTCCACTTTCAACATCCCATGGAATCCTGGGGTTTGCAGTTTTGGGAGGGGCTGGCCAGCCCCTCCCGAAACTGCAAACCCCAGGATTCCATGGGATGTTGAAAGTGGAATCATAGCGCTATAACAGTCTAGTGCGGAAATGGCCTGACTTATGGATACCCTAAAGCAAACCTATCGTGAGGTCTTCTGGGGCTCTGTGTGTGTGTGTGGTGCTCCAAAGGTCACCAGTGGATTTCCATGGTCGAGTGAGAATTCAACCCTGGTCTCCAGGATGGTAATCCAGTGCTCAAACCACTACCCAGTGCTGCCTCCTAAAAAAGCCACCATGATTCTAGGCTGCATCACTCAGGGTATGGTTTCTAGATGCAAGGGTATAATAGTACAGCTCTATTCTGCTTTGGTCAGACCTCACCTGGAAGACTGTATCTAGTTCTGGGTATCAAAGTGGAAGAAAGATATTGACAAGCTGGAACATATCCAGAGGAGGGTGACCAAAGTGGTAAAAGGCCTGAAAACCATGCCCTATGAGAAGTGGCTTAGAGAGCTGGATATGTTTAGCCTGGAGAAGAGAAGGTTAACAGATGATATTTTAGCTATGTTTAAATATTTCAAAGGATGTCATATTGAAGGTGGAGCGAGCTTATTTTCTGCTGCTCCAGAGACTAGGATACGGAGCAATGGATTCAAATGATAGGAAAAGAGATTCCACCTAAACTTTAGGAAGAACTTATTGATGGCAAGAGCTATCTGATAGTGGAATGTGCTGCTTGGGAGTGTGATAGAGTCTCCTTCTTTGAGGATTTTTAAAACAGAGACTAAATGGCCATCTGTTGAGAGTGCTTTGATTGTATATTCCTGCATGGCAGAGGATTGGAATGGGTGTCCTTCCTGGTATCTTCCAGCTCTGTAACTCTATGAGAACTGGCTCTGCACAGAAGCAGTCGTGTGATTGGTTTGAGCCAAATTGGAAGCGATGAGCGTTTTTCAAAACAAGGCACCTGTTTTAGATAACATGCATGCACACCCCATCACACCACCCATGCCACTGTCCCCCACATCTGGTGGTGATAAAGAATCTTTTGCTAGGTGAAAGTGGCAGAAATCCAGGTGTCTAATAATATTAATATGACTGCAGGCCCTCTATTCTGCGGGACTGATAAGGGTGAGGGAAATCACGGGGCGAGAACCCGTGGCTCTCTGTGTTTATTCATTACAGAGTGCCTCACAGCTGCCTGCATAAAACATATAAAGACCAGATGGATCTTGTTTACTTTGAGAAGATAAATGTAAAGGGTACTGATGATTAAATAAAATAAAAGCGGCCAGTGGAACCTCTATAATAAGCCCTTGGTAAACAGCTCCATGAAGCTGTAGCCCAGCAGTGTCATGGAAGAGAAAGGGCAGACATTCATAGTAACATAGAATCATAGAGTTTGAAGAGACCACAATGGCCATCGAGCCCAACCCCCTGCCAGGCAGGAGCACACTGTCAAAGCACCCCCAGCAAATGCCCATCCAGCCTCTGTTTAAAAACTTCCAAAGAAGGAGACCCCACCACACTTGGAGGCAGCATATTCCACTGTCTTACCGTCACAAAGTTCTTTCTGATGTTTAGGTGAAATCTCTTATTCTGAAGCCATTGCTCCATGTCCTAGTCCCTGGAACAGCTGAAAACTAGCTTGCTCCATCTTCAACATGACATCCGTTCAAATATTTAAACATGGCTATCACGTCGCCTCTTAACCTTCTTTTCATCAGGCTAAACATCCCCAGCTCCCTAAGCCGCTCCTCACAGGGCAAGGTTTCCAGACCCTTCACCATATTCGTCACCTTCCTCTGGACACATTCCAGCTTGTCAATATCCGTCTTGAATTATGGAGCCCAGAATTGGACACACTATTCCAGCTGGGGTCTGACCAAAGCAGGATCATAGGATCAGAGAGTTGGAAGAGACCACAGGAGCCATCCAGTCCCCCACTACACAGAAACACACATCAAAGCATTCTCAACAGATGGCCATCCAGCATCTGCTTAAAAACCTCCAAAGAAGGAGACTCCACCACACTCCCAGGCAGCCTATTCCACTGCCAGGTAGCTCTGACTGTCAGGAAGTTCTTCCTGAGGTTCAGATGGAATCTCCTTTCCTGCAGCTTGAATCCGTTGCCCCTTGTCCTAGTCTCTGGAGCAGCGGAAAACAAGCCTGCTCCCTCCTCGACATGACATCCCTTCGTAGAATAGAGTAGGACTATCACTGTACTTCCCTTGATCTAGACATGACACTCTTATTGATGCAGCTTAGAATCACATTGGCTTTTTTAGCTGCCACATCATATTGTTGACTCATGTTGTCATGCATAGAAGCATAGAGCTGGAAGGGACCACACAGGCCATTTAGTCCAACCCCCTGCCGTGTAGGAACACACAGCGAAAGCACCCCTGAAAGATGCTCATCCAGCCACTGCTTAAAGAGCTCCAAAGACTGAGAGTTTACCACCTTCTCAGCCAGTTGATTCCACTGTTGGACAGCTCTCACGGGAAAAAAAAAATCTTCCTAATGTTTTGATGGAATCTTTTTTTCTTGTCATTTGAATCCATTGGTTTGTGTTCCAATGTCTGCAGCAGCAGAGAACAGGCTGGCTCTATCTTCTACGTGGCATCCCTTCAGATGTTTAAGCACAAGTTCTTGAGAAGCATAAAGGGCAAGCTCTGTCCTCCCAATGCTTCATGAAGTGAGTTTGAATACAGAAAGAAAGATGTTAACCTTGAAGGGAGGATGTTCGGTCAAAACCAGCTGGTCGATGCCACCTGTACCTTTAGAGAAGCCCTTGGCCAAAGTGTCCCTATTAGGCTTTTTCCTCCTCTTCATCTCTTCTTCATACTCCCCATCTTGGTTCCTGGACCCAGGTCCCACAGCGTTTGAGGTGGAAAAGGTGAGTGAATGGTCTTACCAAGAAATGGGTTAAGTTTTTGACAAAAGTCTCTTTCATGCTCGTGAGCCAGTGTGGTTTGTATATTGGATGGGGCCTCTGGGAGACCACAGTTCAAATCCCCACTTGGCCATGAAAAACCCAGCAACTCACGAAACGCCCTCTCTGCATCCCAACTGCTACAACTGTGGCCTCGAAGAGAGAGAAGAACAGCCGGCATCTGCTGGACTTAATCCTCTCCCCGTGGCCATTCTCTTTTCTTTGTGTGTCCTGTCTTTTTAGATTGTAAGCCTAAAGGCAGGCAACTGTTAAATTAACAATTGTAAACTGATCATGTAAAGCTCCACGTACACTGATGGGGCTATATAAATAAATGATAATAATAAATCCTGCCAAGAAAACCTCATGATAGGGTCCCTTAGGGTCACCATAAGTCAGAAACAACTTGAATCGTAGAGTTGGAAGAGACCACAACGGCCACACCTCTTTCATACTAGTCAGTTATAGCATTTTGATGTCACATTAACTGCTGTGGTTCCATCCCACCTTGGTGTGGGACCTAATAGGCAAGGACTCCAGAGATGGTATTGTACCACAGACATCTGCACATGGGCATATGTGGTCTTTCAAATAATCTAAGCCCAGAGCATTTAAAGCAGGGATGAGCAAAGATTGGCCTGCTAGGTGTTGTTGAGCAGCAGCTGCCTTCTGGCTGATGTCAGTGTAGTGGTGAATCCCGCTTGGGTTTTAGTCCAAACTTTAAAGGTGCTGTTTGAGTGCTGAACATGCCCGGGGGGGGTGGGCACAGGATTCAACACCTTGGATTGCCCCTTTAAAGTTCAAACTAAAGCCTGGAATGGATTTACCAGCCCACTGTTGTGGGAACCACCAGCTACCAATAGACTAAAGCATGAATAACTCAGGTCAGGTCCACTTTCCTTTGGTAGCATTGCCAACGACCTGCCAACCAATGCTGAGAAAAAGCATTCCTAGATACCACTGCCATCTATGCTTCCATCACGATCACTGAGAAGCCCAAAAGTCCTCAGATTTCAGTTGACTGATCTCCCCATTAAAGTTTGCCACCCTAATTGTAACTTCTTTACATTTAAGTGTCTCCCTTCTTCATTGCTTTTTCCGTGGTAGACTTTATGATACACACACAAGCTTCCTTCTGCACATTATGAATCTGATTATTTGAAAGGCAAGGTTTCATACTGAAGTTGTATGTACTAGTTTGATTATTGCTGCTCTTGTGGGTACGGTATTCGATCATTCCAACTGCAGTGGGAGGCATAACAAAAACAGCAACTTCCCAAGTCTGTTTCAACAAGTGGCAGTTTATTTTGCGAAGAGAAAGGAACACCTCGAATCCGAACGTGTTCGGGGTTGAGTGGCTGCTTTGCATGGTATCTGTTTGTTTTTCCATGCCATCTTTCATGTGAGGAGCAGCTGGCTTGAAGCTCTCCACTGTAACTAGTACTACGTGGACAGTGATGTACAAGGTCCCCTGGAAACGACAATTTATTTTTCAGAATATCGATCGTCTTCCAGTTTGCTTGAACTGCCTGCGAGGTTCAGCCATTCTGTGACACCAAAACCATGGAGGGTTGCTTAGATTCTGAGGGTGGCACCTACTGTTAACATCCCATAACCCGCCCACAGAGGTTTCCTGGGCAATTTATCCACATGCATGGAGGGAAAAAGAGAAGAGAGCAACTAGGATGTTAAAAAGATAACCATAATATTTGCCAGGACGTTAATACTTAACAACATCTAAGAGGTGGAAGGTTATTGTGTGACACAAGATGCAAAAACCGAAACAACCAGAGCGCCGCCAGTATCTTGGATCAGAGAAGACAGCCCAGTTCAGGGGGTCCATTCACACAACACAGTTATAGCACCCTTTCACTGCTACGTCTGCCTTCCATGGAGCTCTGAGGTTTCCAGTTTGGCTCGATATAAGGACGAACGCAGCCCACGCTTGGTCACACAAACTGATCCACTTTGATAAACAGGTACATTCATTCTGGCTGATATTTTTGAGACTCTGGCCTGAAATCTATTATTCCCACTATTATTCCCAACCAGACTAAGTGTTATGGATTTACCAACTTACCATTTTCAAAGAGATAGCTATAGACGGGAGAACCAGCATGGTATAGTGGTCTGAGCGCTAGACTACAACTGTGGCCATGGAAACCCATTGGGTGACCTTAGGCAAGTCATACTCTCTCAGCCTCAGAGGAAGGCAAAGACAAACCCCCTCTGAACAAATCTTGCCAAGTTGGAAATGACCTGAAGACGCACAGCAGCATAGCTGTGGGCAGTCTGGTTCAGAATAAAAAGAAGGAAGAAAGAAAGAGTCTTGCAGCTTCATTGGTCCTTTCTTCTCTGTCCTTTTTTATACATTCCATACTATTTTAGCTGGGGCTAATAGCAGAGTTTCAGTCTCCTAACCCCTTCTCTTTGCTTTCTAAATCAGTCCTCTAATATGGAAAGAGACTCGCACTCTGCTTTTTCCATTGATTTAGCTTTATCACTATTGTTTCCTTATCTTTCTTTAGGTCCAGGTTGTGGGACTTACTAGTTCCACTTGGAGACCATGCCAGGTTTGTACTGCCTGCCAGCCTGGACTGCCCTTCCTCTCCAGAGTTCATGTGTAAAAGCTTGTGCCAATGGGTATTCTCTGGGACTCACGGCCCATCTTACTTATATCAACCTGGAGCAGCAACCTGTGGATGGTAAGTGCTTTTTTTGGAGCTATAGCGACAGGCTACTGTATACTTACATTCATGATAGGTGAAGCTGTTCCTGATTTAATAGATAATGTCATGGTTTTCTCGCTTCTTTTCATTCCTTCTGCTTCAGATGCCTGGCACTTGTTGCCAGCAGCATAGTACATATCATAGCTAGTTTAGTTCTTTGTTGCCATGGTTCAGCCTCTACTCTTTGGGTCAGACTAGATGGTATGTTCATCACATAGATGCTCTGCCAAGTGATAGAAGGCATCTGTTTATCGTAACATGGTTTTCCTGATCTCTGTATCCTGCACTTAGTGTGCTTCGCATTGTGAATAGGGAAGGTAATTGCAGACTTAATTTGCAAATCTGGTTGCTGAGGTATTTATCTTTGAGGAAATCCCATTGTGGGAGGAAAAACAGGTTAATTGTACAGTATAGGCATTACTTTTTACACTTAATTTGACCTTT
This sequence comes from Cyclura pinguis, assembly GCA_030412105.1. NCBI lineage: Eukaryota > Metazoa > Chordata > Lepidosauria > Squamata > Iguanidae > Cyclura > Cyclura pinguis. The sequence goes on from CM059601.1 coordinate 9,256,449, forward strand.
ACTATGCTTCCACATGAGACTTTTTAATATAATTACCCTACTTTATTTGCATTTTATGGCACAGTCTGGATATCTTCTATCTTTTCCTGTTGCTTCTTCTATCTTCATCCTTTCCACAAAAAAATCAGTGGAAGAAGGAGGAACAAAGGACAGCTGCACAATCAATATATTTTGTTTGGTAGTGCTTGGAATCCTCCTTCTGGTAGCGTTAAGAGGAATTACAGTAGGTGTGTGAATGAAGCTGAGGTTTCTTGGTTGTGCTACACCTGCTTTGGTGTTGATGACATTGTGTGGAATCAGTCCAGCTTCTTTTGCACAGGAGTTTTTGTTTACCCCCTGGAGGAGTCAGAAGTGGTCTCGAGCTTTGAAGCTGCGACAGGAAGCAGAACCTTCACTTTCCAGATCCAGAACCGGCCCCGGTTGGAGGAGTGCTGCCTTGAGTGTAATGCAAGCTGGAACCAGCCACTCCGCTGCACTAACGGTTGGTTGTGGAATAACATTTCCTTGCAGTGCTCTGTCTTTGGCACTGCTGAAATGAACACCAGTGTGGAGGGAAAATTAGGGGCTTCCATGTCAGTGGGGCGATGAATATTCCCCAGGTTTTTGTGCAAACCTTTAAGGAAACTTTTCAAACTGCTGAACCCCTTTGAGGGATAGGGTTCAGAACCCTGGATACCTTCCTTAAAGCTTATATTAGAACCCAGAGTGCAACTACTACTCCACAGCTCTTGACAATGCAGGGCCTGAACTAAAAATGCCAGCTCAGGGTGGGGTTGCATGAGTTTTTTCTTGATATGGAAGAGTTGCCAAAAGTGATTACACCCTTTCCGCCCCCCACCTTTTTTTTCCTTTTTGGATCAAGTGACCATCTCCCCACTTGAAGACCAATTTTCCAAGACAATTGCCCAAGACACCCCTTCAGTGGGCTGCACTACCTGGTAGTGCTGGTAGTGGCACTACCAGAAGTAACATCACATCCATTTTGTTCATATTTTGGCCACTTTTCAGCTGATTCTTTTGCTGTTTTGGGTTTGCGGGGATAAATGTGCTGTGATTTGCAGATCTGACCCTTTTTGAGCAGCTGTTTGCATGAAAGATCAGCCCATGTGAGGTTTTGGGTGGCTTCAGGGCACACACTTTGCCTACATTAGATGCTGGCATAAGTTGTTAAAGGCATAAGCTAAGTCACAAATAATTCCAGATTCAGATCTGAGCTCTGCCATGATGTTATTGAGTAATTACAGAAGAAAAAAAACCTAGGCCGCTATTGTTAGTAAAGCGTCTTCCCCAGTTGTACTGTGGGGAATAATGATAGTAGATTGCCCTACAGGACTGTTGTAAGGATAAGAAAGCTAAATCGCTGAGGAAATTTGCTCCTGTAGAACTGTGTTGTTAAATCATATCCCAAGCCCATAATCAGAATGGTGTGTACAATAGTGGATAGGTTTTAGATTGGTGACTTTGGGTGGGTAACTTTGAGTCTGAAGAGTCCCCACCAGCCCCTTCTGAATCTACACCTTTTGGTGGAATCCTTCTGAATTTTCCAAGTATCTCAGAACAGCCAGAACGTAAATGCAGTGTCAAGACGCTTCAGTTTGATAATATAAGGAGGAGTATTTAGTTTTCGAATTGTATTGTGATTCTGTCCCATGAGAGTTTTCAGGTGGGGACAATATTTCTTGCCTGAAAAAAAAAACCACTAGGAAATTCATGGGGTTGCCATAAATCTATAGGTGACTTGAAGACACATACACACACATAGGAAGCAAGTATGGATGACTCTGGTTATTTAGTTTAGTTTAGTTTAATTTCAAGTGTGGGACTCAAGACAGTTCACAGATTAAAACAAATATGTATAATAAATTTATAATAAATACATAAACATTATAATAAAAACAGTTACAAACAAAAAAAGACTTCCTACTGAAAACAGCAATAATTTATAGCGGTTTAAAAGGACTGAAAGCATAACAGTCAGAATAATAGTACAGTATCCTCTTTAGAAGAGCCTTCCATAGTGATTGGTTAATACCCCGAAGCCTTTCTAAATAAAACGTTTTCTGCCAGCAGAAAGAAAGCAATGACGGGGCAAACCTGGCCTGTCTTGGGTGAGAATTCTACAACCTGGGAGCCACCACCAAGAAGGTCCTTTCATGTGTCATCATCAAAACCTGTCTGACCATTCCCTATATTCTGTAGTCAGCTCAGTGAGATATGTGGGTTCAAGGCTGTGACATACAGAAAGTAGTGACCTCTCCAATGTGCCTCTTGAAGGAACTTTCCTACCTACTTCCTCTCTTCCTTCTGCCCAGGTCACTTGATCCTCGATGAAGATTTGGCCCGTTCTACGTTCATCATCAGCACGGGCTCCATTGGGCCCTCGGAAACCTTGACTGTGATCTTCAGCAGCAGCCAGGAGCTGGCCACCCTTCCGAATGGGGCGCTCCGTGTCCTCTTCCAGTCCGTTCTCATGCCCTTCGTTGTTACCATCCCAGAAAGTGAAAGTGAGGCAAGAGGCTTGTGTGACGACAGGTTGGCCCTATGGTGATTTTCATGGCTTTCTCCGAGTCTATGCTAAGCGGAGACGAGGGGGGTGGTGGTGGTGGTGGTGGTGGTGGTGGGAGTTCGAGGAGCTTCCGGGAGCTGCTAAGAGCTAGCAAGTGGATGTTGCGTGAGTAGGACATGGGATTACAGAGCATTCATAATGATCTCTAGGTTCTTAATTCTGACTTCAGCATCACATTATCTAAATAGCCACACAGTAGGGTAGTTGGACTGAGAATGGAAGAGGGCCCCTGTAACTTTAATGGTTGTGTAGAAGAGGAGATTTCAGCGGGTGTTGCTTATCATGCAGCCAGCTAGCAAGCAACGCCTACTGAAATTCTTTTTCTGTACAACCATTAAAGGTACAAGAGCCCTCTCCAGTTTTCAATCTGGCTGCCTTATTTCACATAGTTGGACACTCTTCCTATAGAGTTTACAACATCTTGGGTGGATATGTTCTTTCAGCATCATACACAGGGCTTGTAAATGCACTGGGCAACTGTTGAGAGTTAGGGGAATGCATTACCCCATTGCTGGGCCACACACAGAAAAACACACACACCCCACACCCACCCACCCACCCACCCACACACACACATTCATTGCCATCTGCCCCCCAAATTTGAGAACCTGAAAAATTTTCCGACTCAGAGAGCCCATAGCACATCCAAACTGGAGGTGGAGGATTGCTGTTGGCCATTGTCACATTTTTTTTGGTCATTTCGGCTCTCCTTCATCTTTTTTTAGGCCTTCCGAGCCCTTTCTTCAGGGTATAATAAAACTTTCCTCAAAACAGGAAGTGACCAGGGACTCGGCTTGTCAGAGTGAAAACTAGAGAAGGCTCCAGCACCTTTAACCGTTGTGTAGAAGAAGCAATTTCAGCAAGTGTTGATTGTTACCTAGTTGTGTGTCAAGCAACACCTACTGAAACTCCCTCTTCTATGCAGACTTTAAAGGGGTACAGGAGCCATTTCCAGTTTTCAAACTGGCAACCCTAGAGACCCTTTCAGAATTATAGCACTGTATTCCACTTTAACTGCCATGGCAACATCCTGTGGAATCCTGGGATTTGCAGTTCAGGGAGGATCATTTAGAATTCTGTACCAGAAAGCTCTAGTGCCTAATCAAACCACAAGCCCCAAGATAGGATATCTGTAGGGTAGAACCATGGCAGCTAAAGTGGAATATAACACTATACATTTGTAGTGCAAAAGGGTACCAGAGTCGGAAGCTGGATTACTTCCTGGTTTGAAGAAAAGATGGAAGAAAGACCATATGGGTGAACAGAGTGCAAACGATTTTTACCCTCGAATTTCTTTCCTGTTTGAAAACTGTGGTACGTGCATTTCCAGGATTTCAGGGAGGTCCACAAGGTTAGGAAAGTTTTGCTATAAAGGCCTAGAAAAATGTGGAGGTGCCTTCAAATGGCTGAAAACCTGGAGAATGGTGAATTGTGTCTCCCAGAAAGCGGGGATTCTTTGTCGAGAGATGATTTACAGTACGAACACAAAATTATCTCCGAAGCTGATGCTCTCCGGACGCAGTGCCTCGAAGGCAATCTTAGATAACAGAGTTCATAACAGCAAAAAGTGTGTACAGCAGAGTACAACCACAACAAAAAGACATTATTGCTCTGACCACTCTACCCACTGGCTAGCTACTCACAGACACCAAGCTTGTCATCCAAAATACCTTGCGGCTTTAATCTTCTCAGTTGCAATATGTACATCTATATACAGGATATGCAGATATACAGGCAGAGTTACATCCAGGCAGAGATTCAAGCAGACAGAGGTTTAAGCAGAGAGAGAGCAAGCATTCATGCTTCCCTTTTATGCACACCTGCTTGCAGGTCATCGGTCGGGGCCATTAGCGTGATGCAACCCCTTGCCACGATTGCAGTATCATGACTCAGCCCTTACTGCGTGTCCCCTACGAAATGTGTCATCACTTGCTTAGTCATTCCCCAGGTGTTTCACATGTTCGTCAAGTGTATTTTCACTGGAGCAAATGTCATTGCATTTTTTTATCCAACATTCTTGCGGTGAGGCGAAACCAGCTTTGGTGCTATAAAAATGGCCGCTTACATTTCATGGACCACACTTATCCCCCCACTCAGTTTAGAAGAGTCTTTCTTTAAGTGAAATGTAAGGAACTGGCCAGAATTTAGAGGAAGAAAAGGGCTGGGAATGATGCCTTGAAGAGACTGGACATGTTTTGTTTAGAGGACTGTTCTGTCTACCATTTTTATCGTGGCCTGTGAGTTGAGGCACCAAGAGCTGCCAACAGACTGTGGACCCACAGTTTCGAGATCCTGGAAGTAGGGTGCCAGACAGTGTACCCCTGGTCCTACTAGTCACAAGGCATTGTGGAACTATTCCATCCTTTCGTCTTGAATGTTTTTTTGTGGTAAGCAAAATGATGGAATTATTGACAGGAAAAGACAAATGGGTTGTAAGATGAAGATGATGGCTGAGATCCTACATCAGAGTTGGGTGGTGTAAATCCCCACATGCAAAGTGATACGTTACTTGTGCTATGCAACCTTTGAGTTGAATGGCAGCGTTGTGTAACTAAACCAAGATGCCTGATTTGCTCCTGAATGCATGGCCGAATGTCCAGCTCCATTTCTGCAACTGTGAACTGGTTGTGGATGTTCCACGTCTGACCAAATTATATAGCCTCTACTTCAGGGGAACTTACAAACACAGAAGACACCAACAGAATTCCAGCCAATGTTTAAAGCACATATTAAACTTCATGAATGACATGGTCGATTGTACAATAAATCTCTTCGGAAAGCCTCCCCTCTCTCTCTCTGTTTGTCACAAATAATAAATTAAAGGAGGGAATTAGGAGCTGCCTAAGCTCCCATGACATTAGTGTTGAAATCTAATTATCATCCCCCTACTTTTTTCTCTCGCAAACAGTTCACACAGCCATGATTGGTAGGGTGGAAAAGAAGATCTGGTGAATCTGTGCAAGATTCAGCATAAGGATGAAATCATTGTACAGATTCCCCTGATCTGTTGGCCTCCAGCTCTGTTGGTTTACAATTCTATTATCCTCTAGCTGCTTTTTTTGTCTACACATTCGAGAGCATTTTGTCGGGGAAATGTTGCTATAACATACCACCCAGCTCAGTCCTAAGCCGTATTTAGCATGTCTTTGAAAAGCAAGGACCTCACCACAGAGATGAAAACTCTCTGAAATAGTCCCTGGTTAAATGTTCCTATAAATAAAGCCTCACATGATAGAATGTACCGTATGCCAGTTTTCAGCTACAGAATTTTCCCTATACCTCCAAAAGATCACTTTCCAGCATTTTTCTCTTTCTTAATGTTCGGTTGCATTATGGATTAGGGATGCTAAGGAACTGAAAAAAAAATCCTGGTGAGATTCCTTTCTCTCCCTGTCTCTTTTTTTAAAAGTGATAGATTCTCTTTAAAATGCCTTGGCATTTCTATATGCACGCACCTACCTGCACTAGAAAAAAAAATCCCAGGAACATTATAGTTTAGCCCAGTTCTAGGGAGATTTCTTTGTAGATCATGAGTTTTACAGAAAAAGTACAGCTTATCTCAGAATGAGCAGTTAGCAGATCTCATGGGATAAAGTCACCCATTGGGCTGAGTCCTGAATACATGGCAAGTAGCCTTCATTTGTGTCTTTACTTCCTTCTTCAGCTCCACCAGTTGCTTTGGATCAGCCAGTCTGAAGAGTGAGCAGTCATTCCTCATGCCTCCCAAGGAAACTGACATCTTCCGGGGAGACGTTTACAATCCCTTTCCCTACGAGTTCACCTTTGAGATGCTGGTTAAGGGACCCTGTTTGCTGGCAGGTATGATATAGAATCTATTCCTCTTCCATTTCTCTCTGCATGCTAAGCCACGCACATGCAAAACTGGAATGTCACGTTTTTATTCTGACAAGCATTCAATATGTGATTATGACCTGGCTGAAGAAAGGTGCTAGCTATTGATAAATATGTGGAATTTATGAATGTTTGTGTTTTGATTATGTATTTTAACTTTGTTTTAACTCTTATTTGGTTGATTAATTTGTGTCTTAACCTTTGTGTGCTATGATTTTTAGCTATTTTTTTAGAAAAAATATTGTAATTATTGTAACCCACTTTGATTCATAGAATCATAGAATCATAGAAATGTAGAGTTGGAAGAGACCACACGGGCCATCCAGTCCAACCCCCTGCCATGCAGGAATACCCTCAAAGCACTCCCGACAGATGGCCGTCCAGCCTCTGCTTAAAAACCTCCAAGGAAGGAGACTCCACCGCACTCCGAGGCAGCATATTCCACTGCCGGACAGCCCTGACTGTCAGGAAGTTCTTCCTGAGGTTCAGGTGGAATCTCCTTTCCTGCAGCTTGAATCCATTGCTCCTTGTCCTGGTCTCTGGAGAGGCAGAAAACAAGCCTGCTCCCTCCTTACTAAGGATTCCTTACTAAGAAAAAAGTGGGGTATAAATAAAGAATAACAACAACATCTTCGTCATCATAATAGCAACCTTTTCCTGCATACAGATGTTACGGAACTTCTCAATTCTAATTCCAGCAGATGTAAGTCTTCTTACAAAGATGTAAGAGCCTAACTGTGTTCTGGCCATAATTTTTTAAAAGCTTTGTTGCTGAGCCCATATTCTTTTTTTTTTCCTCATGAAAATAATGAGAAAGGAGTCAAGAGGACAGAGGAAGGAGGCAAGAGCAACTTCAGAGAGTCCGGAGCATATGCTTCAGACAGACAATGGAATTAATCCCATTAGGACCTGGCTCAAGTCCCGTCCCTCCAAGAGATACTGCACTTACAGCATTGTAAAAATGTCTTTCTGTGCTGAGGAATGGCTGCTTTGTGGTTCGGGTGTAAAGTTAAAACGTCTAGAATGAAATTTTATCCAGCTCTGTGAAAGCAGTGTAAATGCTGGAAATAAAGTCCCTCTTTTTTTAAAAAAAAAAAAAAGCAGTGTAACAATAGGTATTCATTCACAGATGGAGCTGAGCTGGAGAGGCTGTTCTTTTGTGACCACAATATTTTAATCTTTATAAATTTTGAAATGATTTGCCAAGAAATATTGAGAAGTCCATAGCAGCTATGGATAAAAAATTGCAGGAGAGAGGGAATGGAGGGAGAAGAGTTAGGTAAATGGTAAATACCTGGGCTGTCTGTGGTAACTACTAGTGTAGAAACCAAAAAAATCTAAGCCAAGAAAATGTCCTGCATCAGTTAGACAGTTAGACAGATGCATACGTTTTCTAGTTCAAATAAATAAACATAGCACTCTCTCACTTTTCTTCCTCGTTTATTTATGTAGGATTGGAGAGCCCCTCCCATGCTCTTCGAGCTGATGCAAATCCATTTGCCAGCTCTGCCTCAACGATATGCATTACGTTGGCAGAGCAGCACAAATGCGATCGGAACCTGGAGATTATCTTGTATCCATGTGGTAAGAAAAACATCTGAAACTGGGAGAAGCTGTAAACATGATGGCCATATGAATCCTCTTGGGACCTGTTCGCACTGCACAGTTATAGCACTTTGGGTTTACTGTAACTGCCATGGCTGCATCATAGCAAATCTTGGGGTTTGTAGTTCGTTGAGGCAGCAAAGCTCTCCATCAAACAATTCTAAGTACAGTGGGCCCTTGGTGTCTGCTAGGGGATCAGTTCCAGGACCTCATGTGGATATCAAAATCTGTGGATGCTCGGGTCCCAGTACGTACCGTGGTGTAATGCAGTGGTTTTTAACCTGGGATATTGGGATCCCTGGAGGTCCGCAGAGCCCTCACAGGGGGCCCATGAAGCCCTATTGCTGGAGTTCAACAGCAAGAGAGATGTGACAGTGGAGGGGTGGTGGTACAGATGCCAAGGAAGCAGTTTCAATGAGGGAGCAGTTTCGGCACCCATACACACGCCCCTGCTGCTATGTCCCTGACATAAGGGACATGGCAGCAGGCCTGTGCATGTGTCCAGACTATGACTCTGAAGACCAGAGTCTGAATCCCCACTAAGTCATGGAAAGCAGCTGGGTCACCTCAGAGAAAGGCAGTGGCAACAAATCTTGGCAAGAAAACCCTCATGATAGGTTCCCCTTAGGGTCGCCATAAGTCAGTTTTCAAAGGTGAATGACATGATGGTAGAAAGAACCCTCCCCCGTCAGATTCACCTTAGAGTTGCCATTAGTTAGAAACAACTTGAAGGGACAAAACAACAACAACAATTGTGTAGTATGCACAGGTGCCTAGGGTCGCCAGAATGGAAACTGGCCCTGGGCCCTTAATATTTGTGCACAAGAGGAAATTTCAGCAGGTGCTGCTTGTCATACACCCCAGTAATAAACAATACCTGCTCAAATTCCCTCTTCCAATGTTCTAAGTTACCTTCCCTAAACTACAAATCCCAGGGTTCCATGGGATGTTACTATAGCAGTTAATGTGATACCAAAGTGCTACAATTGTGTAATGTGAAAGGGTTCTTGGTACTCTATGTTAGTGGTTGCACTATTGCCGCAATTGTGTCATGGAGGTATGGCAAGGCAGGTAGAATCTGTGTGTTCTAAACAGCCTTTTCTCTGAGCACTTTCCTTCTTCTTTGGCTAATCCATCTGTGGGCTTTTCCTTCCTCCTTCCACTGATTGCTCTTGTTATGTGCCCCCAAGTTGACTCTAACTTATGGCAACCCCACACATGGCAAAATATACTGAGGGCAGCTTTGCCAATGCCTTCCTCTGAGGCTGACAGCATGCGACTTACCCAAAGCCACCCAGTGGCTTTCCATGTCCGGCAGGCTTTTGCATCTTGGTCTCCCAAAGTCCTAGTCCAAAAGTGAAACCACTACCCCGCTTTGGCTCTCTGGCATATTACTCTAATGCAGTGGTGCTTAACCTGTAGCTTGTGGACCCTGGTGGGGCTGCAATGCTCTCGGGGGGTTTGCAGAAGCTTGAAGAAATGTTACGAGCATTTACAATTAAAATAGGAAGGAAGAAAGAGAGATGGACAGTCATACATTGATCTCAAGGACCAGGATTCTTTTTTCGGTGATAGACATCATTTGTACAAAGTTTCATTGCAGTATCACAACCCTTTCAGAAGTTTTTTTTTAGAAAAAATGTATTTTAATACACTTTTAAGGTTTTAAATCTTGAGTTAAGTCTTGGTGGTCCGCAGCAACAAAAGATATTTAAAGGAGTTCTGTGATAAAGAGAAGGTTAAGAACTGCAGCTCTAGCACAAGCAGTGGAAATAGGCATAGGCAATGTCCTGTTGCTGCTTTATGCCAGCTTAATCACTCTGGTGTAGTGCACCACAGGATTCCAGCCAACAACTACGCAATCTTGTGCTACAATTACGATATGCACTTGAGGGAAAAGAGCAGGGGAACCAATAGCTTGGGGAAGACAGCATGTAGGACTGAACTCTTTGGTCTTCCAGATTTCTGAGATTTTGCTGTGAAGGCAATGCCCACATTCTCCCATCTCAAAGGAGAATTCTGTTCCCCTGTGCAATTCCCCTTCAGTCCCCAGACTTAAAACCTCAGTTGAGCATTTAGGAATAGAATTTAGAAATCCAAAGCAAAGAGATAAGTAAAGCTAGCAAAGGAGTGCAAACACAACAAACAGAAGAGGTCTAGATGCATATGATTTTCACCATCTCACTCTCTGCAGTGCTAGAAATTTGGGGACAAAAAGATAATTTCATAGGAAGAGCAGAATTCATATTTGGCTGGGGCAATGCCTTCATTTTGTCCTACATGCCTGGAGATATTGTAGTGTATCTCCTCCTCTGTGACCTCTCAACTTTGTGTAATTTGTTTTCATTAAAGCATTTTTATATTAGTGTTTTGGAAGTTGCATACTTTAGTGTGAGAAAGTTTCTTGGGGAACCAAGCCTTAGAGTTGTCCAAAGCCACATGGGATTGAATGAAGCTCCATTCTGTATGCACTGGACTCATTCTAAATCTCTAACGTCTTTACTGCTTTCCCCTCTTAAGAACCACATCATCCACACCTTATCATTGAAGAGGGTGCTATGACATATCATGAATATGAGACACACATCAGGAATCGCCGCGATTACGCTCGTATTGCCAAGAAAGACAATGATGGAGAGAGACAGGTAAGTCACAGAGCAGAGGAACTGCTTTTTCCCCACATTATATTTTAGAGAAAGAGAGAGAAGGGTGGGGGGAGAGAGAAAGTTTTGTTTATACATGACAGTACATATAACTGATGTTAACCATAAACAAGAAAAAATTGAAGTAAAAAACAAATACAGAAAAGAGAGAAAAATACTGTCTCACGTCACAGGTCAATTTGTCAATATGTTAAGATGAAAAAGATATAGAGAAGTTTGAGCAGGTTCAGAGAAGAACCTGATAAGAGCAGTAACGTATTTAAAGTCTTTTACTCCAAGTCTCAAGTCAAGTCTCAAGTCTCTATCTTCAAGTCTCAAGTCAAGTCTCAAGTCCTTGAAGATACTTTCAGGTCAAGTCCCAAATCAGGTCTCAAGTCTGGAAGTCAACTTTATACCTCAACCAAAATTCCAGAATTAGTGGAAAAAGCTAAATAAAGTCAGTTTTAACAATTTAAACAGAATTGAGCCTCCATATTTGCGATTTTGCCATCTGCAGCTTTGAAAGTAGGGAATAGGATCCTTCTTACTCCCCATTACTGAAGCTTCAAAAGCTTTAGAAGGAAGGATCCTTCCTCCTCAAGCCTGCTGCCTAAAACTTTTACTGTTCACCTCTGAGATATACACCCTGCACTCTGGGGACGAGTCTTGTCTTCTGCTCTTAGGTAAAGTTTTAGAAGGCTCCTCCGATATGCAGCACGGACAGACTACTGAGCAGACCTCAAGCCTGCCTCAAGCCCATTGCCTAACCCATTTGCTGTTCTCCTCTGAGAAATGCACCCACTCTTTGGGCTTGAGGCAGATTGTCATGCGACCACTAGGCAAAAAGAGGTGGGGCTGCTGTTCAAAGTCGTAAGGGTCCTCGATGAATGTGTTGTTATTGAAACAAGGGCAGCAAGTCAGTCATTAAAAATATACAAGTCTCGAGTCGAGTCGAGTCAGTGCATCATTTATTGCTGAGTTGAGTCCGTGTCGAGTCACTGAAGCGACTTAAGTCCGACTTGAGTCCGAGTCTGTTGACTCGAGTCTACATCACCGGATAAGAGGATGATACGAGGTGTGGAGAAACAAAACATATGAGGGAGATGGGCATGACTGCACTGTTAAAATACCTAAAGGGCGGTCACAAAGAGAAAGATACAGGTTTGTTCTCTGCTGTTCCAGAGGGTAGGACCAGGTCTAGTGGTTTTAAATTACAGGAGGATAGATATTGATGGAACATTAAAAGGAACTTCTTGACAGTAAAAGTGGTTCGACAGTGAAACCAGTTACCTAGAGAGATGGTGAGATCTCCTTCTCTGGACATCGTCAGAAAGAGACTGGACAGCTATCTGCTGAGGATGCTTTTAGCAGGAGTTCCTGCATTGAGAGAGTGGATTTAAACTCAGTGGTCTATGAGACTCCTTCCAGCTCCATGATTCTATCATTAATAGAAAGGAAGAAAAAAGAACCCAGAAGATTCTCTATTAAATGGTTATTTTTACGTTCTAATTTTATTTGTTAAATTTAGATTTTCCTACCTCCAGCAATTATAAAACATCTCTCCGAACTTTGGTCTGGGAATCCTGCTGAAAATTGTTATCTGTTAAAATTGAAAATAAAAAGAGGGCAAACATTTTGGGATGCTGTGGTGCTTGCTGCTGTAGTTTTTAAAAATATTCAAAGGCCACCCATCCATCCATCCCTCATTTTATTCAGACGAGGTTCCACCTTTGTCCCAACTGAGACTCAAGGCAGCTTCTAAAAAGGCAGAACAAACAATTAAACACATGTATTTAAAAACACACAAAATCAAGATTAAAGCATTATTAAATGACAACAGAATTAAAACCGGTTGAAATCTTTCTTTAAAACAACAACAAAAATGGATTCTGGTGTCCAGAATCTACGCAACTGCATCTAAAAATAAGTTAAATAAGCACTTGGTTTTATATTTGTTTGTATTTATAAGCACTGTTACCTACTTTTACGTGGCACCTCTAGCTGCATGGGGAGTTAAGAATCTACAGCAAACAGGAAAAGCAAAACAACACAAAACAAAATTCTGTGGTAGAGTCCTCCTGGGACTATATCACATTAGAATGCAACCCAGAAAGAACATAATTTAATTTTTGTGTGCTGGCACTGCAGTTATGGAATGGCTTCCTGAAGAGGGGTCTGTTAAGTTTCATTGTGATTAAATTTTGCAAGGCTTGTTAGTATGTGTATCTTCTGTAAAGTTGATGCTGATGTGTCTCATATGTTGTCGTTAAATATTTATACTTCACCTAATATCAAAGAACTCAGAGTGACTTAGATATCATTAAAACAATTTAAACAATAAACTAGTTAAATAAGCACTTGGTTTTATATTTATATGTTTTTATAAATTCTGTTACTTACTTTGTTCATCTTTAGCTAATTTTACAGCTGAGGATAGTTTGATGTTTATTTTCTTCTGCATTTTTAATATAGCTCCTCAAGTGATCCCAAAATCCTATACTAAAAACAATATAAATAAATGCTTCCTATGATACAAATTTCCTAGCTAAGAAAACGAGTATGTTAAGGAAAATAAATTTATTTTAGCTTTTTCCCTGATTTGTTTAGTTTTTATATGAAAACTAATGCTTTTGACCTATTTTTCACTACCTTGAAATGAATTAGGCAAATCTGTTCATGGATATGTCTCTCTGGTAGCCATTCGGTGTGTCATCCAATAGGTGGAACCTCTGTGTTCAGAGGCAGTATATCTTTCAGTAAACTTTTACCTCTGGGTCCTACATACATACATAGCTTCTCTAAATGAACCTGATGAGCTGGTTTAGGAAACAGTGCAAGATGAGATGGACTTTTGTCTGACTGTGCATAGCAATTCTCATGAACGGATGCTCTTTCCAGAGTATGACCAGCTTTCCCCAACCTCTTGCCCCCAGGATGTATTGGATTACTCACCCCATTATTCTAGTCAACACAGTGTCTAGGGATGATGGAGTTTGCAGTCCATCCTGAAGGCAGCAGGTTGAGTAAAGGTGCATTAAAGTATGTAAAAGTCAGCAGAAAAGTTTCAAACTACAGCATCCCTTCTAAGTTTCTGTATGTATGTCTTCAAGTCAACTGTCAACTAATGGTGACCCCATGAATTTCGTAGGGTTTTCTAAGGCAAGGAATACTCGGAGGTGGTCTTGCCAGTTGCTTCCTCTGAAATGTAGCCTAAAGAACCTGGTATTCATTGGCAGTCTCCTATCCAAGTATTAACCAGGGCTGACCCTGCTTAGCTTCCAAGATCAGACTGGTACCTTTAGTGTATTTAGGTCATTCTAAGTGTATCTCTTTTCTAAAGGCACAAACACTACTATATAGAAGTATAATATCCAGATCAAGCAAAGTAATAGTATCACTCTATTCTGCTCTGATCAGAACTACACACATTCCAAGAATACTGTGTCCAGTTCTGAGAACCAAGACTTTTAAAAAGATACTGATACAACAGTGTGTCCAGAAGAGGATGCTAATTATGATGAGAGGTCTAGAATGAAGAATCCTATAAGGAACAGCTGAGGAAGCTAGGTAAGCTTATTTTGGAGGAAAGAGGAGTCAAAGGTAGTAAGATGGTCTTCTTCAAGGAATCTGAAAGGCAAGCTTGTTTTCTGTTGCTCCAAAGATTAGGGCCATTTCCGCACCAAACCATTCTAGTGCTTTTATTCCACTTTCAAGATCCTATGGAATCCTGGGATTTGTAGTTTAGGGAGGGGCATTTAGACTTCTCAGCCAGAGAGCTCTTTGACCTCAGGAAACTACAAACCCCAGAATTCCACAGGACGTTGAAAGTGGAATAATAGCATGATAACAGTGCAGTGTGGAAATAGCCTAGGACATGAACCAGTGGGTTCAAACTACATTACATGAAAAAAATTAGGAAAATCTTTCTGATGAGAAATGCTGGAACAGATAATGGACTCTCCTTCATTGGAGGTTTTGAAGCAACAACTGGATGGTCCTCTCTCAGGAATGCTTTAGCTGTAGATTTCTTGAATCAGGAAGGGATGAGATGATGATCACTCTTGAGATCCCTTCTAACTCTAAACTTCTATGGTTTTTTCTTTCTTTGCTCCTTAGGTGTCCTTTGTCCAGAAGAGGTTCCACAAAGACATTTTCCACAATCCTGTCTTGATGCTGAATTTCTGCCCTGAGATGGGCAACGTTTCCACGGATTTCCACACTGTCACTCGGGAAATGCTCTTCCTCGTTGACCGGAGTGGAAGTATGAGTGACTCCGGCCTTGATGGAATCAAGGTAAATGGAATATACGAACCTGTTTGATAGAGCTCTGACCATTGGACCATCTAGCCCTGTGTTGTCCAAACCAGGAGTAGGGAAAGGGACTGTTTCTGTGGCCCTCAGAGCTGCAAAAACAAGAAGTGACCAGGGACTGGGCTTGGCAGTATGAAAACTGGGAATAGATCCTGTATCTTTGGTGGTTGTGTAGAACAGGGGGTTTCAACAGGTGTTGCTTGTCGTACAACTAAATACAAGCAGTACCTGCTGAATTCCATTCTTCTACACAGCCATTAAAGGTACAGTAGTGCTCTCCATCTAGTAATCCAATCCAGGACAGACCTTTTTTTTTTCCTGACAGAAAGTGACCAGGAGGTGACCTGACAGTGATGAGAAAGTTGACTTTCAAGTCACTTCCTGTTGAAAAAAGGCTTCCTGTGATAAAAATGGCCTTGAAAGGGCCCAAAACATGACAAAAGTACTATGGGACATAGATAGTACGTGGGGAAGATATGCATTTTGAGGGTATGCATTGCAAGGGGTGCAGTCCTCTAAATTCCCCTGGGTGGCCTCCAGCCCCCAACAATTGTCCATCCTTGGTCTGAACTGACTGGCAAAAATCCTCCTGAGTTTTAGATAGAAGTCTTTCTCAGTCCTAATTGGAGATTGCAAGGACTGAACCGTGAGACATTTGGTATGCAGAACTTTGATTCTTCTGCTAGTTGTGTAGCAGGGGGATCACGGAAAGAGGATATTCAGAAAGCTGAGTGAGAAAAAGAACACAAGGCATGGCCAGGTGAAATGAGACAGGTTGCAGCTTTCAGAGAATGTTATCGTTCTTTGTCCTCGTTAGAATGAGCTCAGGTAAGCGTAATGGTTTCCTAATCAAAGAGAAATTAGCATTGCAGATTCAGCAGCAACACAGTTTTTTGGGGGGAGAAGGCCAAAAGAGATGGCGTCAGATGAAAAATTCATTCCTTTTAGAAAAGATGAATAGAAAATATTTCTTCTGCCAAGGGGGCCAAAATGATTCTCTTTTAAATTGTTCTTTTCCGTACGTTTTTATATTGTCGGTGATAATCAAATGGGCGTTGCGAAGGTGTGTAATCTTGATACGGTGTGAAACGGAGCTGTTTTCTTTCATGCTGGATAAGCAATGTTTAAAAACATGAAAAACTCTTCTCCGGCTGTACGTTCAACGTCTGCCAAGTCTGAAAATTATGTGCAAATATTACATTAATTGCTTTGCAAATTAGTGATGCTTCACTACGTTTTCTGATGAGGCCACAACAACATATCTGTCAGTGGCTTTCAAGCAGGTTTGGCAACATGTGGCCTGTGGCAACACCTCACCCATTTTGCAACTCCCTTGAGCAGAGATGAGAACTGCGGCCCTCTCGCGTGGTCCCCGGAGCCATTTTTTGGCCTCCGGATTCCCTGAGGCTCTCCCTAAGGGTTTTTTGCCCTGAATTCCCTCAAATTTCCCTTTGGATATATTGGAGGAAATTTTGCAATGTCTTCAGCCGTTTCAGTCCTGAGGGAGGCCTTGTTTTTACAATAGGAAGTGACTGTATTGACCACTGAGGGGCCAAAACTGTGTGGAAATGTCCCCCCATACTTCTAGGGGTTGTTTTGAAGAATTTAGAGGCAAAAAGAAAGTTAATGTTTTTAGGGAGCACAGCCCTCCGAGGTCCCCTCTGTGAACAACCTGCCCTCTTAATTCAGAACTGTTGCCTGCTGCTGCCCTAAACCCACTTCTTCCAATTTTACATAGACAATTAAGAATCGTTCTTCTGGAATATTCCAGGAAGCATGATTTACCTTCGGATGAGAGTGTGTAGCCTCCCCCCCCCCCATCTCCTTTTAGGTGGAACAAGAAGGAGAGGTTGAAATGAAGAGAGACTTCTGGCTAATTGTGGCTTCCAGATGAGCGAGTGCCTCACGAAATCTTATTTGCAGGTTAGCTGCCATTCAGATCAGCTTGGACAACAGCCAGTCTTGTGTGATGGATGGTTTGGGAAGCTGGGGAAACATTGTCAAGAAACGGAGGAGAGAATTGCTGCTCGTGCTTGTCTACTTTGATGTCATAGTTACACTACTTAACATTTCTGTTAGCCAATACACGAGCAACATCTCTTAATTAACCTTCATTGCCATCTTTTTGCAAACATCTGAAAGAGAAGTGAGCAGCACCGTGCAGAAAACAGACAGATCCTATTGACGGTGGCAACACCTTTTCAGGAAAGTGCGGGGTCAGTTCACATTCCACGCTTTCTGTTGTCAAACTTGCTGTCATAATTACTTGTGAAAGTTGTGATGAATTGCCCAGGAGTGTTGAATGTAAGTTTGCACATCATTCTTCAGTAGCTTTCAGTGGATTTTTGGCGATGTCTAAAAAGTGCAGTTAGGATTCATGGCAAATGGGTTTACAGCGGGCACATTCTACAGTTGGACTGAAAATGATCAGTTCTGTGAATTACCTGCGGCAGGTCATTTTCACTTGGCATCTAAAAATATTAACCACCTCACTTTTCATAGTGGAAATAAAATGAACAAAGCTCATTCAGAGTGATGTTGAGAATGTGTCAAAAAATATCACAGGTGCTGGAAGTTACCCACATTTGGCAAAGTTTGATATGTATGAATGTCAACACAGGGAGATTTTATGAACATCTGAGAAAGCATAGCTTTTTCCTCACTTTTCAGACACATACAAATGAGTGCTGACAATCACATTGTGGTGACAATCACATTCACCCGCCGGAGAGAAAATTGCATTTTTCCCTTTGGCAAAACAGTGTAGTTTGTCTGTAGATAACTGCATTACAGCTTTGGGAATCAGCATCAGCTGTGGGAAATGTAATACAACTAATAATTTCTTCAGTGAATAAATATACATGCCAGTTTCCTTGTATTAATGACTGAACAGCTAGGATGTAGGAAAGTGAAGTGCGGGGAAATATCGAAGAAGAATCAGTTGCCAAGAATTGATGAGGGCAGAGGATCTGAGGAGAAGCCTGTGGAAGAAAAGAAGAAAACCAAGGGACAAGAGTGAGAGGAAAGCTGAATTAACAGACTGGCAGAAATTTCTTCTCACAGGGATTGTAACTAACCAACAATTAACAGTCAATGTGGCATGCCTGTGTGTGACAAAACAGTTTGGAGAAGAGTTTGTTGTCGTTTGCTTTCAAGGTGGTTTTGACTTACGGTGACCCCCATCGTAGGGTTTTCTTGGCAAGATTTGATCAGAGGGGGTTTGCCATTGCCTTCTTCTGAAGCTGAGAGAATGTGACTTTCCCAAAATCACCTGCTGAGCTTCCACAGCTGGGTGAGGATTTGAACCTTGATCTGCCAGGGTACTTGTCCAGCACTCAAACCACTCCATGACAGTGACTCTCTTGAGTTCTTTGTAAGTTTATTTATTTGCTGGTATAATTTTTAATTGGGAGTGTTGACTGTTTTTAACCTACAAGCTAAGGAAGTATTGGTTCTTGCAGGTTTTTCGGGCTTTGAGACCGTGTTCTGGTCGTATTTTCTCCTGCCATTTCGCCTGCATCTGTGGCTGGCATCTTCAGAGGAATGGTGAATTGGAAGTGGAGTGGAGAATATATATGTTCCCTCCCAGAGGAGGGGGAGCAATTACCATAATAGCCAGCCACAGATGCAGGTGAAAATACAACCAGAACATGGTCTCAAAGCCTGAAAAAACCCATAAGAACCAATGGATTCTGGCTGTGAAAGCCTTCGACTCTATAAGGAAGTATTGTTTATAGTCAGTGGCGCATTTTCTAATCGGCCTCTTTTTATGCTTACCTAAATACTGTATACATTATACTTGTTCTGGACATGAAGGTCCTGGGATTTGGCATTGTGATTACGCTGTACTTGGCTGCAGTTTCATGGGATTTCCTTGCTTTTTTTTCATTCTCCCCACAACCTGTCCCCCTGGCACAGGATGCTCTGTTGGTGGCTGTGAAAAGTCTCCCTTCTGACACCTTGTTGAATGTTGTTGGATTTGGCTCCAGCATCAAACCAGTCTTCTCCGCAAGCAAGCCCTGTAATAGTGTGAGTGATTTAATATTGTGACTTCTTATTCACCCTACTAACCAGATCTGACCAAAAAAGTACAAGCCTACAGGGATGCTGTGCCGCTGGTCTGATGCCATTGTTGGAAGAAAGCATTGCATCATCAGTCCTTGTAATCAAAATCCAGATCTCTCAGGTGATCTGGATTCTGACCAACAGAAGTTGCATGCTGTGTATATTATGCAAAGCATAAAACTAGCAAAGCATAAAACTAGCAGCAGGGCTAAAGAAGGGAACAGGGGGGAATAGTACTTCATTTATAAAACTAGCAAGCGTTGGCTTATTTTGAACAAGTTATTCTGCTAAAGGTGAGTGACGGCCTGGTGGTTCAATCCCATAATGCTTACTAATCTGGCTCAGTTACACACACCTGCCCTCTACTCCTGAGCAGTTGTGGCTGGTAGTTTCCACATCAGTGGGTTGGTGAATCTGCTTCAGGGTTTAATCTGAATTTTTAAGGAGTTATCCAAAGTTCTGATCCCCAAAATAGGTTCAGCACATTGGATAGTTCTTTTAAAGTCTGCATTAATATTTAGAGCATATTTACTGCCACTGATGTGGGACCCACTGTCTGCTGCTTATGATTCCTAAATTGCATGTCCTACTGACTCAGAGAGTAAAGGGAAAAAAAATAGAAAAGAGACATAACTCAATCCCTGGCATCTCCAGGTAATGGATCTCTAGCAGCAGGGCTAAAGAAGGGAACAGGGGAGAATAGTACTTCATTTATTAAAGAATAGCCATTCTAATTTTCACAAGCCAGCTAACCAAATAGTGAAACTGAGTAAGAAAAATGATAGTGTACAATTCATTTTGACAGAAAACAACCTAGCAGAGTGATAAAGCAGCTGTCAAACAGAAACAATAGATGTGACTAATTTTAAACCAAGATTTCAGGTTTTGGGCTGAAATACCAGAGAGCAGGGCTTGGGGTAGTCCTGATATAGAAATCTTAGTCAACTCTTATGTAAGCTCTATTGTATCAGTGGCCTTACTCTAGTAAAGAATAGAAATTAGATATATGTATATATTTATGTATATTGCACCTTACAACCGAAGACCTCAGAGTGTGAGATTTAGGCCATAATCTAATCATTTGCTGTCTATAGGAGACTCTCAGGATGGCCTGTGAATACATTCGGAAGCTACGGGCAGACATGGGTGGACCCAACCTCCTGGCTGCTCTGACATGGATCTTGGGGCAACCTCTTCACCGTGGGTACCCACGACAGCTCTTCCTCCTTACAAACGGCAGTGTTGGAAACACGGGCAAAGTCATCGAGCTGGTCAGGAGGCAGGCAGCCACTGTCAGGTACAGAGTCATTTCAATTAGTTTTGTACCCATTTCTGGCCTTTCTTGGCTGTGAACTTGTATCAGTTCTAACTCTGTACACAGGAAATCCTGTCTCTGGGCCCAGAATGGGCAAGACATTCTGGACCCTTTCACACTGCACAGTTCTAGCACTTTGACATCACTTTAATTGCCATAGCAGCATCCTACAGGATCCTGGGAAGTATTTGGGAAGTATTGAAGAAACTTGCTGACCTACTCACAGAATCACTTGGCATCATTTTTGAGAAGTCTTGGAGAAATGGGTGAGGTGCCAGAGGGCTGAAGATGAATCATAGAATCATAGAGTTGGAAGAGACCCCAGGGGCCATCCAGTCCAACCCCCTGCTATGCAGGAACACCCATCAAAGCATTCCTAACAGATGGCCATCCAGCCTCTGCTTAAAAACCTCCAAAGAAGGAGACTCCACCACGCTCCGAGGCAGCATATTCGGCTGCCGGACAGCAATGACCGTCAGGAAGTTCTTCCTGAGGTTCAAGTGGAATCTCTTTTCCTGCAGCTTGAACCCATTGCTCCTTGTCCTAGTCTCTGGAGCGGTAGAGAACAAGCCTGCTCCCTCCTCAACATGACATCGCATGAACACTGTCCCTCTCTTCAAAAAAGGTAAAAAAGAAGATCCAGGGAATTGCAGGTCAGTCACCCTGACTTCAATACCATGGTATGTGAGATATGTGATGTGTGTTCCTGCATAGCAGGGGGTTGGACTGGATGGCCCCTGTGGTCTCTTCCAACTCTATGATTCTATGAAAAATATTAGAACAGATTGTACGGAAGTTCATCGGCAAGTATCTTGATGACAGTTCAGTAATTAGTAGGAGCCACCATGGTTTGCAAAAGCACAAATCCTGCCAAACAAACCTTATATCTTTTTTGATCAGATCACTTGTTTAGTAGATGGTGGGAATGCTGTGGGTGTGGTTTCTCTGCATTTCAGCAAAGCATTTGGTAAAGTTTCCTATGATATTTTGATTAGCAAACTGACTAAATATAGAATAGATGGGAAAACCATCAAATGGATCCATAGTTGGGTGGAAAAGTGTGCTCAAAGAGTTATCATCAGTGGCTGTGTTTCAGACTGGAAGGAGGTCTCAAGTGGAGTGCTGCAGGCATCTGTCCTGGAACTAACACTCTTCAATATTTTTATCGATGAGTTAGATGATGGGGTGAAACGAATCCTTATCAAATCTGCAGATGATACAAAACTGAGAAGGGGTATCTAACACATTACAAGATAGGAATAGAATTCAAAAGGACCTTGTTAAACTAGAAACCTGGACTGAAATTAATATAATGGAATTCAACAGAAAAAAATGCAAAATTCTATATTTAGGTCGCAAAAACCAAGTGCACAGGTATAGGATGGGGGATCCCTGGCTCAGCAGTACAATATTAGAAAAGGATCTTGGAACCAGCAATATGGCGCTGCAGCAAATAAGGTAAATACTATCTTAGCCTGCATTAATAAAAGCATAGTTTCCAAATCGAGGGAAATTATAGTCTGGCCTCATGTAGAGTGCTGTGTTCAATTCTGTGTGCCTCATTTTAAGAAGGATGTTGACAAGTTGGAGCAAGTTTTAAAAAGAGAGAGAGAGAGAGGTGGAGAACAAAATATATGGAAGAGGTTGAAAGAGCTGAGCATGTTCAGCTTGGTGAAGGGAGAACAGAGTGATGACATGACTGCACTTTTTAAATACCTCAAGGGCTACCACAAAGAGGAGCATGCAGGCTTGTTCTCTGCTGCCTCAGAGGGTAGGATCAGGTCTAATAGTTTTAAGTTGCAAGAGGGTAGATCTCAGTTCAACATTAGAAGGAACTTCTTGAGAGTGAGAGCAGTTTGGCAATGAACTGATTGCCTAGAGAGTTTGTGGGGTCTCTTTCTCTGGACATTTTCAAAAAGAGGCGAGACAGCAACCTGCTGGGGATGCTTTAGCTGGAGATCCTGTGCTGAGCAGGGGGTTGGTTTGGATCGCCCATGGGGACCCTTCCAGCTGTATGACTCTTTGAGGCACTAAAGCTCTCCGGCACAGAATTCTAAATACCTAATGAAACCACAAATTCCAGGATCCCATAAGATGGAGCCATGGCAGTTCAAGTGGTATCAAAATGCTATGACAGCATAATGTAAAAGGGGCCTCTGTATTTGAAATCTTGGCGAACTATTATCATCCACTACATGAAGAGTGTTGGGTCAGGACTGGCTTTAGAAGCTCTGTGCCTTTAATAGCTTTGGGACTACCAAAAAAAAAAAAATCAGTAATGGAAAGCATTTAAACAGTTCTTCAAAATGTTGAAAGCACTTCACATACATTAGCTGAAAAAGTCTTTGCAGCAAAGCCATCCATTTGGCTACTGTTGTTATTCTCATATTACCAGTGCAGGGACTAAGCCTGAGGCCATTTCCACGCTAGACTGTTATAGCACTATTATTCCACTTTCAACATCCTGTGGAATCCCGGGCTTTGCAGTTTTGGGAGAGGCCAGATGGCCCCTCCCTAAACTGCAAACCCAGAATTCCATAGGATGTTGAAAGTGGAATAATAACGCTATAACAGTCTAGTGCAGAAATGGCCTGAGAGGGACTGGCTGATCAAAGCCAGGTAGGAGCAAAATGAGGCCTTTGAACCAAATGCAACCCCAAAGGCTGTTTTTGTGGCCCGTGACACCTCCACACCCTGAACTGCCTTTTTTCTGGCCAAAAAAGGGAAGAGAGGAATCTCCCTCCAGAAACTGTAGAGCAATGAAAATGCACTTTTTAAAATTGGCTGAAGCCTTTCTCCCCACTGCATTGCTTAACAAATCACTCTGCTTTTAAAATCTAGAATTGGCCTTGTTTTTTATTTATTTATTGATTTTTTGGCATTTTGTGGGGCCCCCAAAAGATCCCAGGATCAGAAAACTGACCTGTAGTCCTGGTGCAGTTACCCATCCCAGTCTAAATCTGTGTAGTGCCTTTACGGCTTGACTGAACTGTACCAGGGCTGAACTGAACTGAAATTTACATTTTAAGTATGTGCCATTATGGGAAAAGCTGTTGGTTTCTCCCTGTTATGCATCTGTCCATGTTCTTGGCTTTTGTTCACAGAAAGCCCTACAAAGCAAGAATATTTTATAATTTATTTATTTAGAGCACGTCCAGAGGAGAGTGATCAAAATGGTAAAGGGTCTGGAAGAGCCATGCCCTATGAGGAGTGGCTTAGGCAGCTGGGGATGTTCAGTCTGCAGAAGAGAAGGTTAAGAGGGGACATGATAGTCCTGTTTAAATATTTGAAGGGATGCCATGTCGAGGAGGGAGCAGGCTTGTTTTCTGCTGCTCCAGAGACTAGGACAAGGAGCAATGGATTCAAGCTGCAGGAAAGAAGATTCCATCTGAACCTCAGGAAGAACTTCCTGGCAGTCAGAGCTGTCCAGCAGTGGAATATCCTGCCTTGGAGTGTGGTTGAGTCTCCTTCTTTGGAGGTTTTTAAGCAGAGACTGGATGGCCATCTGTTGAGAATGCTTTGATGTGTGTTCCTGCATTGCAGTGAGTTGGACTGGATGGCCCCTGGGGTCTCTTTCAACTCTATGATTCTGTGAGTATTTACCCTTTCGTCAAAACGCTTGTCAGGGTGGCTTATAAATCACGAATTTGATAGTTCCCTGCCCTCAGGCTTACAATCTAAATAAGACATGACACAGAAGGGAAAAAGGAATGGCGGTGGAGGGGAGGATTTATTCCAGCAGATGCTGGCTGCTCTTCTCTCCCTCAGATGGTAGAACAGCAGTTGAATATGGAGGAAGGGCCTCTCGCCAAATGCTGGGATGAGGCATGATGGAGCTGTACTTGGCTGCTCTTCTCTCTCTCAGAGCAAGGGCGGTTGGAAAAAGGAGGAAAGACCTCTCACCAGCTGCTGGGACAAAGCAGGATGGAGTCGCGCCTGTCTGCTCTTCCCTCCCTCAGAAACCAGAGCAATGGCAGTTGGAACTTGGAGGGAGGACTTTTCACCAGCCACTGGACCAAAGCACAATGGAATTTGGGAGCATCTGTTCACATCTATCACATAGGATGAGCATTGGCCTTTGTTCAATACCGTGGAAATTTAAAGCAGAGCACCGGCGTGATGTAGTGGCTTGAGCACTGGACCTGAGGTTCAGGTGGAATCTCTTTTCCTGTAGTTTGAATCCATTGCTCCTCATCCTAGTTTCTGAAGCAGTGGAAAACAAGCCTGTTCCCTCTACGATCCCTCTTCGAGCATAGCCAGCACAGGAAATGAGGGTCAAGGTTTTTTCAAAGTTTTTTTCAGGAACGCAAACCCAGGATCAAAAGAAGAACATATTGCTTCCACCAGTAACACTAGTTGTCTGCAATGGATTTCTCCCTGCTCCATCCCTTGTATTTATTAGCCAACAGCCTCCCTCAGCTGTTTGCCTAATTAATGTGTCTTCTTTATATAAATGCTCTGAGCTTCATGGGCTCTCCTTTTCTTGTCTATGCTGGTCTGTAGTGAGTATTGTCCTGTTCAGGTCTGTGTGTTGTGGTTGTTGGAGAGGATTCTGTCTGTGTTTGCACCCGAGTCCCCGGGCTGAGGCATCCCAATCCAATGGATTTCCATGACCGAGCAGGGATTTGAACTGTGATCTCTAAAAGTCTGCGCCCAGTTCTCAAACCACTACACCAAACTGGCCCTTTGACTACCACCATTTCTTTTCTTCCTTAGAAACTCACAGCAGACTGGCAGCCATCAGTTTGCAGTCTAGCACTAGTCCATGGGCCACCAATTTGGGTAGCACTGTTGCAAAGTAACTGCAGATTAAAAGTGTTGCGCGGCAACATGTCCATACGGATTTTGAAATGGAATGAAACTCATCTTGAAACAGATTAGATGTCTCTGAAATCCAGGGACTTCTTTCCCACAGGTGTTTCACCTTTGGCTTGGGTTCTGGGGCCTGCCGTAGGCTCCTGCGGGGATTGGCAAAGGTGAGCAGAGGTCGGGCTGAATTCCTAAGTCCTGGGGAAAGACTGCAGCCAAAGGTACGTACTCTTGTTCTTCACTGGAATGGCGTTCTCTGACAGTGGTTTCAAAACCAAGCACGGTCAATAGTCAACGCTGTGGCCATATTGTATTGCGTTCGTTTATTTATACCCTGCCCTTTCTTGAAGCTGGGACTCAGGGGGCTTGCAAGATAAAAAGAAATAACAAGTGAAAAGGCATGTAGATAAAAACATAGAAAAAGTTCTGTTTCAAATACATCCATCTTTCAGATTAAGAACATAGAAAAGATATCCATTGTAGCAAAATCCAGTACATTATTGCAAAATGCAAGTGTATTTCAGCTGAGAAGAAGCCAAACTGCAGTGCGGGTACCATTTTCTGATTGATATATGCTGAAATCCATACAAGAAAAGTAGTGGCAATATCCAGGAAGGAATACAGTAACAAGCAGTCCTGTGAAATCTGTTCGCTCAGAGAACAGCTTGACATGTGGGGTTTGAGTAAAAATATTGCCTTGTACCCCCACCTGCTTATAGGAACATTCCCATTCTGGATTCCAATTGGCAAGCGGTGTCGTCTAGGAAATTGTAACCTATTAGGGGCATAAGCAGTCCAATTCTTACTCCACTCTCCCAGTGTTCCTTGCTTCCTTTCTCAAGTGTCACCTTCAACATTGTATTGAAGCTTTCTGCAGCCCACTGAATGTGCTGGCTCAAAAAAAAAATCTGTTAAAGAGTGAAAGATAAATAGGTGCACATTGTCTTATGACATTAAGAGTCCTTCTGTCTTCAGAGCAACACCTCTGAGTTGCTGCCAATGACAGTTTTGAGTTCTACTCAGCTGACAATTGAGTTGTAAATGTTTGCTTATTTGTTTGTTTATTTTTGCAAAAAACTCGGGTTGGCATCCTATTAATTAGTTTCTTTTTTTATTATTATTATAAAGAAAAAGAAACAATACATAACAGAATAAAACAAAAACACCATGTGAATAACATAAAAGTGAAAAAGAGAAAAATTACAACACAAGTAACTTACATTACTATTTCTCTCCAGATCTTTTATCATCATATACTTATTTAACATATTATATATCATATTGATTATATATTTTTATTTCATGTATCTAAGTCTCATTCTCCTTGTACTCATTATTGCTGTAATAATTTCATTCTTAAATCTATTCTTTTCAACTATATTTAACCTATTGCTAACACTATATATGATCCTGTTATTAACCATAAACCCTAACCCTAAATGTGAACCCATTCCCAGAGCCAATTATATTTCAGCTTACTCTGCTTTCCAAAATTATAATTCTTCTTGTGAAGGTGTGACACTTCCCTCTTTTGTTAAAGCCTTTTCCACAAATTTTCCATATTGCTTCAAAGTCATTCCTTTTCATTATTCCTTTTTTAACCTTGACTCAACATCTTAGCTTATTATTGATTGCAATTTTCCACACTTCTTTATACCAATCCTTTATTTGAAAATCTTCTTGAGTTTTCCATTTTCTCAATATAATTAGCCTTGCTGCGGTTAATAAATTTGTAATTAACTCCTTCATTGTCTGGGTACAATTGACCGTATCATATATAGATAATAATGCTATACTCGGACACATTTGTAAATCAATTCCTGTTATCTCTTTTATCTCTGTAAACACCATTTGCCAAAATTTCTGTACACCTTCACAATTCTACCACATATGGATATATGTGCCAATCTCTTGGCAACCCCTCCAACATAATCTTGAATGATTCTTATCTATGTGGTTTAACCTTACTGGTGTTAGATACCATCTCCCCTATTAGTTAGCTCCAAAGACAGTAGATCCATTTAACCGACTGTTGAATGGTGACTCAGTATATAGGTTAATCCCATTGATTCCGTACGTCTACTCTAGGTAGGAGTGACAACAGAATTCAGGCTTTTCTCTGCAAAATGCAATTTACTGCACAAAAAGAAGTTTTCGCAGATTTTTTTTCACAAAAAAAGATCTCAGAATGCAAAAGAAATCTTACATCCTTTCTTGTCCAGGATGAGAAAATTTGCATTTTTTAAAAAAATCCCTAGTGGATATACAATGCAGTATGTATATATAAAAGCATGGTAATGACTCATGGACCCAAGCGTCAGATGTTTCTGATTTTCCCTTCCAGCTGATTAAGTCTTTGAAGAAAGCCATTGAGCCTGCCGTGAGTGACATTACGATAGATTGGTATGTGCCCGACACCATGGAGGCCCTGCTGTCACCCAATGAGATTGCGGCTCTTTATCCAGGAGACCGGCTCATCAGCTACTGCACCCTTTACCACATTGCCAGCTTCCGGGACAAGAAGCCAACAGTTGAGTCCCCGTTCCCTTAAAATATGGTGACTCTCGCTGCTATGGGAACCATGGCCGCTTTTAGATAGTCGCCAGTTTCTGTAACCAGCTTTCAAAAAGCATTAGTAGGCCAGTAATGTGTTTGGGAGAGGGGAGACGGTGGCTTTGTCGTGGCATTTCCTTTCTCCTCTTAAGACAGAGGCGGGAAGGGAAGGGAAGGGAGAAAAAGAGAAAAGTGGCTGTACCTTTAAGACTAACTACTTTTTGGTTTTTGCATGAGGTTGTGTGGATATAAACCTAATTTTTAAGCTAGAGACTTTTTTCCATGCTTGCAGTAATTTATTATTGTTATTATGCGGTGGTCCTGTTCTCCCAGGGCAGAGAGCAGATGTGCCGGAGTCTCTCTAAGGGCTCTGCGGGTTCGGTGTTCCCATCCCAGGAGGAAGCGATGGGGCAGGAAGGAGCTCTTCCACAACCAGCTGGGGAAAGTCAAGACATCTGTAAAGCCCTCCATGAAATTTCCCGTGAGATCTCTCTGGAGTTTTCTGCTGGGGGCACTGAAGAGTCTATGAAGAGTGAGTACACCCATGGGGTGGGTGGAGATGGTATTTGTAGTGGGCACTCCTCCCCACCCTTTCACTCTTCAGATGGACTGGACTACAAGGCCCATCAGCAATAGCTGGCACTGGCTTTGGTTGTGTTGGGTGAGAATGATGGGAATTGTCAACTTGTATATCTGAGGGGCTAGATTGGGGGACGCTGATTTTGGAAAAGAAAATATTTTATTTTCATAGAGCTGGAAGGGACTTCAGAGGCCATCTAAGCTCAACCCCATGCTATGTTGGAATCCACAGCTAAACCAATCCCAAGAGATGACTGTCCTAACTCTATTTAAAAAACCCCAAAGGAGGAGACTCTGGTACCTTCTGTTCTACTGTCAAACAGCTGTGAACATCAGGAGGTTCTTCCTAAAATTTAGGTGGAAACTCTTTTATTTTAATTTGAACCCACTGATTTGGAGCAACAAAAAGCAAGCTTGCTCCATCTTTGACACCACACCCTTTCAGATATTTAAAGATGGTTATCATATCACTCTTCAGTCTTTTCTTCTACAAGCTGAACATACCCGGCATCCTTAGCTGTTCCTTCAAGGCTTCATTTTCATCTTGGCCATGTTTGTATCTCTTTTCTTGGAAAGCTCAAGCATAGACCAAGAATGTGCAAATTGAAGCAGGAGTGTGGGGTTACTGGGGAACAGAGATCTCTGTAGCCCACAGCTTTGCATGTGGAAGGCTCCAGATTCACTCCTTTGATACTTCCAGTTGCGTTGCATCTGAGAGGCACATCCTCTAACTGTCCAACTTTGGCAGGGAGAGTCCTGATTAATCTTTTGTTGTCCCATTTTTCAGTGGCTGTTGAAATGTCCCTGTTTCTCTTTCTTCCTCCCACCTTGCCCCTTTCCCTTCAGCTTACTTAACTACTGCAAACTGAGTTGCATTCAGTTAACTCAGCAGGGGAGAGAGGAGAGGAGGAAGCAGAATCTTGCCCTTCCAAGTAGGCTCGGGCCAAAGCAAACTACTGCAGCCTCTCCTAGCTTGTCTGTTCTTCCTCATTAATACCTTTTGCCGTCTTACCACACTCTGCCATTGCCTGGCCCTGTTTTTTGTCTGTGAAATGTTGGAGGGTAGGGGGATGCTGCATATCATAGGAAATTCTCCATGCTAGTCACCACAATCCCTTCTTCCTGGCAGGTGGGGATCCTGTGTCTGGAGGAGATATCTGGAAACGGATCTACCAGCCCTCCTACATCCAGGAACAGTACGTCCTCACTCACTGTTCTGTCAGCACCGACCACAGCCAGGGCTTGTTCTCCCACAGCTCCACCAGCAGCGAGTCCACTGGTTCCAGAGATGTCCCTCCAGAGGGAGGCTCTTTAGCACAGACTCTTGAAAACAGCTCCCAGCAAGGCCAGAAGAGTGTCTCCCTGTGCAATTCCTCCACAAAATCTGCTCCACTCCCCCAGGCTCAGCCTGGTGCTGGTACTAAGGTGAGGCTTGCAAAAACCACTCCCAAATCTAGCAACCTGAAGATGGGTCTCTCCATTGCTTAAAACTACAGACATTATTTTTTCCCCTAGAATGGAATCTTCTGCAAGAATTGTAAAGAGAGATTCCTCATAGAATCATAGAATAATAGAGTTGGAAGAGACCCCAGGGGCCATCCAGTCCAACCCCTTGCCATGCAGGAATTCACTTCAAAGCACTCCCAATAGATGGCCATCCAGCTTCTGCTTAAAAACCTCCAAAGAAAGAGACTCCACCACACTCCGAGGCAGCAGATTCCACTGCCGGACAGCTCTGACCGTCAGGAAGTTCTTCCTGAGGTTTAGGTGGAATCTCTTTTCCTGTAGTTTGAATCCATTGCTCCTTATCCTGGACTCTGGAGCAGTGGAAAACAAGCCTGCTCCCTCCTCGATATGACATCCCTTCAAATATTTAAACATGGCTATCATGTCCCCTCTTAACCTTCTCTTCTGCAGACTAAACGTACCCAGCTCCCTAAGCCGCTCCTCACAGGACATGGCTTCCAGATCCTCATTTTTCATTTCCCTCATTTTGTTAGTATCGGAGGAGACATCTGGAAGTCAATTTTCCTAGTCCATAAGAATCGAGGAATAAAATATTCCCAGAAAAGGTTTTTCCTTGTTCAATTCTCCAGTGTAATTTTATGGGAAGGGGGGATTTCTAGATGGGGTGTAGCTAAATAGAGCTCAGAATGAGAGCATTGCCCACCCCAAAATAAGAATTCTATCTTCTACTGAAATTTTTCTTCAGTCCCCAAATTTCTAGCATTGCAAGGAGTGAGATATTGAAAATCATTTGTGCTTAGGGGCTCACTGAGACTGAATTTTCTAAAGAAAAACAGAAAGTCCCAGATTTTGTTCCTGTTTTCTGATTTTATTTTGGAGAATATTTTCTATCGGCTCCCAGTATGATCAGAGACTTTTTAGACCAGCTCCCTGAATCAGAAAGAACAGGAGCAAAATCTAGGATTTTTCAATCACTCTGAATGTGTCCCTAGAACTCTTACATTTAATGTGTCCTCATTCCCTTTGTATCATTGCCTGTTGTTTTTTCTTTGGACACCTAAACTGTGTTTCCAAGGTGCTATAAGATCCTTTTGTATTTCTAAATGCTCAACTGAAGTGTTAAGTTACTGCCGAGCTAGAAATGCCTGAAGAAAGAATTTCATTGGGGGGCAAAATGTTTGTTTGGGGGCCATGCCCTTATTGCCCCCTCCCTTGTAGCGACACTCCAGCTGTAATCTTCGATCTGTCATCCTTGTATGTTTCCTCACTACTTTGTCCTCCTCTCCCTCCTCCTCTTTTGGTGTGCCCTCCCAAAAATAGGTCAGGAAGGGAGAAGCAGAATAGCTGCACAATGTCTTTTGATTAGTGGGCACTAGAATCTATCTGTCTGGCGTCACGTAAACCAGGAGAAGGTGAAGGGTGGCCCAGAGGCCACATGTGTCCCTAAAGACTCTTTTTGTGGCCCTTGGCCCTTTCAGACTCTCTAGATTGCCCTTTTTCTGCCCCCACAAAAAATGAATTCGCTCTTTCGAAAGTCCTCAAGAGTGACAAGTCAGCTTTAATTGCATTGCAAGTCTAACTCCTTCAGTTTCTAACATTCCCTTCCCTGACCCATTTTTCCAAACCAGAAGTGATGCTTCTGGCCATTTCCACTTTTTCTCTCTGTGTATTTATGTGTTGGGTATTTTTGGCAGTCTGTGCAGTCCCAGGAGTGTCCTGGGGGGGAAAACACCCATAAATTATCGTTATCATGAACCCCTCCTTGATGTCACCTCCATCTGAAAACTTACCTGCTGGTGTAACCTGCAGCCCAAAGCATCATGTTCTCCTAAATCCACATGGAATGTATCCAATCAGTATCAATGCACCGTATGGATCAAAATCAGGGGCTAGCCATTCCAATGGCAGGAGAAACTGCATTCCCCCACCAAAGTCCAATGGGGACCACACCTGCCAATGTCAGGTTTCCAAAATTGGTTAGCATGGCAGCCAGGCAGGGGCAGGAGAAAAGAAGATGTCATTTGAGTTGAAAACATGGTGTGCAATGGAGCACACCGTTTACAAGCTGATCAGCACTTACAAGAGGCCCAACCACCTTGTAAACAAGGCGTGCACTACTTGCACATCTTGGTTTAAGGAAGATGCCAGCTATCCTGCCCCTACCTCTGCTTCTAGGCTGCTGACATCTGTGAGTGGAGGGAGCAGCAGGTACACAGCAGGGTTGCAAAAATATGCATGTAATCTGTAATTGGACTGTGTTTTGGCCATCATGTTTAGATTTTTTTAACTAGGCTTGGAAATCAGTCACCATGTAGAAGTTGCTTCAAGTGATGTTCATATAAAAACCTTGGCCAGGATCCTACATTCTGCACTCTGCACTTGCATTGTTAAGTGGTGATTGCATTACGCCACCTTTCTGCAGAACGTTAACTGTGTGCGGCCAATAGCAACTCTGCAAATCTGCCTCCTTATTGTCCCATTGTGCAATGGAGGATGCACAGTGGTTGTTCCCACAATCCCAGCAGTGGTGCATTGAAAGCACTGATAAATAGTTATGCACCATCTGAAAATGCACAGCTGCAATCTAGATATGTTTGTAGGAACTCTGCTTGCACCAGTGTGAACTGAACACAGGCATTAAGCAATGGCCAAAAAGTACATACACTTTCGTAAGGGAACTCAAGTGCGTGTAAAACACTAGCAGGATTCTAGCCCGTAATTTAGTTCTTCACATACTCAGTTCTACCCCTGGGTCTTGTGCAAAAGGGGAACATTCATGTCTCCTCTTGCAGATGATGTGTGTGTTACTGATGTTAGTTTAGTGCATGCAATTCCCAGAGAGAGTTTTTTGCTCAAGGAAACTAACTTTCGGTAAGTAGATTTATTGCTTTCACACATCAGCACTAACTGGACACTATAAAGATCAGAAAGACCTGTATTGCCTCACCCAGTGCCTTGAAAATTTGGGGCAAGGGATGAGATTTGCATCTTTCTAGACCCTATTACTTTCTATCCCATTTCCACATAAATATAAATATGATTTATAACCTAAGGCTTTAATATCACCCTGTACTGCATCTGAAGAAGTAGCTTTATATCCATGAAAGCTCATGCTAAAATAAAAATCAGTTAGTCCTAAAGGTGCTGGCACATTTTTTCCTTTTCCTTCTCTTCCTTCTTTATAAGGCTTAAAGTGGATCTTGCTTCAACTGCGGTTGCAATGTGAATGCGTAACCTGTAATGAACAATTTAAGTCCTCTATGAGAAAATGCTGAAAATTTGTATCCAAAGCCTCATTATTTTCTCTTGAGTCTCTTTGGAATGGTTGTGTGCTTTATAGGAGGGAGGGTGTATGTATGTGTGTGTTTGTGACACACATAATCAGCTTTAGGCAATGATTCAGGTCTAGAGATGCAGTATGCCCAGCACTAGAGAGCCAGCATGGTGTCGTGATTTGAATGTTGGATTAAAACACTAGAGACCAGGGTTTAAATCTCCACTCAGCCATGGAAACCCAGTAGGTGACCTTGGGTAAGTTGCCGTCTCTTAGCCTCAGAGGGAGGCCATGGGAAACCCCCTCTGAACATATCTTGCCAAGAAGATCTTGTGATACATTTCCTTAGGGTTGCCATAAGTCAGAAATGACTCGAAGGCATGCTGCAACAATGCCCAGCTCTGGATATCTGTTCAAGGGAAATGGTTTTGCTTGCTTGCTGTGATCTGGGGGAGGCAGGTATAGAGTCTTCACACCCTTGACCCTCTTCCCTTTTGTGTTTGCTTAAGGTGCCAGTGGCTGCAAGCTCTGAGGAGCTGGTGCGAAAAAAGAAGGCGCTGGCCCGAGCTGCCCTGTCTGGACGCAGTTTCTCTTCCCCGCACGGCGAGCTGGATGCCCATCGGCTGCGCCGGGCCTTGGAGAAAGTGTCCCAGAAACGGAACCGGTCTGTGGAAGGGAAGCTAGATGAGATTGGCCCTGAGTTGCAGAAGATGCAGAAGGGTGTTGCTGATTCTGGTGAGTGATAGGGAAGAAAGATCGAATCATAGATTTCGAAGGGGACCTTTCGCGGCATCAAGTCCAACATCCCACTCCAGCTAAAGCATCCCCAACAGGTAGCTGTCCAGCCTCTTCTGAAGACATTCAGAGAAAGTGATGCCCACCACCTCCCTAGGCAATTGAGTCAATTGCCCAGTCACCCTCCCTGGCCATTTCTGCCCTACGCTGTTCTAATGCTCTTATTCCACTTTCAACATTCTGTGGAATCCTGGGGTCTGCAGTTTGGGGGGGGGCATTTAGAATCCTCAGCCAGAGAGCTCTTCGGCCTCAGTAAACTACAAATCCCAGAATTCCACTGGATGTTGAAAGTGGAATAATAGCATTGTAACTGTGTAGGGTGGAAATGGGCACTGTCAAGAAGCTCTTTTAATATTCAGTCAAAATCTACTCTCCTGTAACTTCAAACTGTTAAGATGTGGTCTTGTTCTCTGGGGCAGCAGAGAACAAGCCTGCCCTTTCCTCTCTATGACAAGCCTTCAGGTTTTTAAAAAAGAGTGCAATCATGTTACCCTTTGGTTTTCTCTTCTCCAGGCTGAACACACCAAGCTCCTTCAACCTTTCCTTGTATGTTTTGCTCTCCATACCTCTTATCATCCTCTTTGCTCTTTTCTGAACCCGCTCCAACTTATCTATATCCTTCTTAAAATGAGGTACTCAGAACTCAAAGTAGTACTCCAGATGAGGCCTGACCAGCCCAGAATATAGTGGGACTGTTTATTTCCTGGGCTTGGAAACTATGTGTCTCTTAATGCAGATTAAGGTAGCACTTGCCTCCTTTGCCGCAGCATCACACTGCTGGCTGTTGAGGTAACCCATTAGGAGAGCAATGGGGTGAGATTTCCCCCTCTGTCATCATCAGATAAGGGAAAAAAAGGAATAGTTGAGAGTACAGAGTACCCTTCTTGCAACTTAGTTTTCTTATACAGGTGAGGACAATGGAAATTAGAGTCTTCATCAAGACTTCATCAAGTGAAAACATAGTTGCTCCTGGAAGCTTTTGGGGCCTAACTGGTTTCACCCTTCCATGTACATAGTTTTCATTCATTTTCAGCTATTTAAACTCTTGCAATCTGCATTTTAATTTTGTTAATTGTTTAAAGGGTTTTATTAGCCTGGATTTATTATATGCTGCTCTGAGATCAATAGGTAGAGGGCAGAATATAAATATTTAAATATATAAATAAATGTATATATGTATGGCAGTTGGAGGGGTGGAGGGACTAATTAGTCAGCCCTCCAATTTGGGAGAGAATTTTGCAAGATTGCAGCCAGCAGAAGCCAGACTCCTCCTGGGTCAGATGACCTGGTTTCACACTACATCATTATAGCACTGTGATTCCACTTTAACTGCCATGGATTCATTCTGCGGAATTCTGAGGTTTGTAGTTTGGTGAAACACTAGAGCATCCTGGCGGAGAATTCTAAACACCTTTTTCCTGAACTGCAAATCCCAGGATTTCATAGAATGCAGCCATGGCAGTTAAAGTGGATTCATAGTGCTATGATTGTGTGGTGTGAAAGTGACCTAAGTGAATGTCCAGTGACTCCTATTGTGAAACAGCAGCTGCCACTTCTGTTGAGCAGGGTAGCTGCACAATTGAATTCTTTCCTGCTTTTGTCTCCCCTCTGTTGATAATTGAAGCAGAATTGCATGTGGTTCCAGTGCCCTGCTGATAAGTTTCCAAGTAGCCACTATGTCCTAAGTTAAGAGTGGAAAATGCAGTGGGTTGTTGGGGGTTAATTTTCTGCTCCTCAGGACCCTCTGGGACACTCTGACACAGACTGCCAAAATACCAGAAGAAGAAGGAGAGGAAGAGGATGAAGAAGAAGTAATAGTGGTGGTGGTGTCTGGAACAGGGGTGTAGCAATGGAGTGAGGGCAAAATAAAGACAGCGTCCCTCTCAAATAAGAATTCTGCCCTCCAAATGAATTTTTCCTTCTATCTCCAGATTTCTAGCATTGCTGTTAGTTATTTTTAAAAAATTTTATTAAAAGTTTTTAAAGTATGTGCAAACAAAAGGGAAAAACAACAAATTACAGCAACAAGGGGATCCTCCAGCATTTGGCCATCCCAGCATGCATGTAATCCTGAGTACCAGATGCAACTGGCCATCATTGGCTTGAGAATGTCTGTCTGAGATTCTCCATGCAGAAGTCTATCCTGCTCCAAAACCTGACCTTGTTCTCCTGTGCCTTCCTCTCTCCTAGGCAACTTGCTGTCACCCGCCCACTTGGACTGGGACATGCTTTTGGAGCCTCCGTATCTTTTCAGCCCATCACCAGCAGCCACCGAACCAGGAGAGTGTGAAGGCAGCTCTTGGCCAGCCCTCCGGTGTCAAGTGGTGATCCATGCTCTCAGTGCAGGCAAGCCAGTCTCCTGGGAAGTGACCATTGCCCTGGATTCCCTCCTCCTTGCCAAGGACAGACTAGAGCCTTCCCAGCAGCATGAGCAGAGTAAAGCCTGGGATAAGCTGCTCCACCGCTTGACTGCTGGCTCTGTCATCCGGGACAATGAGAATGTGGCCCAGAGAGAAGCTGAGCTGGAGCACGGTAAGCCTGCTTCTCTTCCCTGAATTGTCCAGCCCGCAGTCTCTGCATGGTGGCTATCAGCAGCTAGTTTTACAGTTGGGCAACTTTCAAAATTGGATGGTGAAACATTCAAAAGTGTCTCCCTTCCATCTGAAAAAAGTGGACAGGAAGCAAGGAAGTCCTTTGAACACAGTCCCTGGGCCTTTTACCTACCTCTGTTTGCCTTTAGTCTGGCAGCTTGAAGACTTAACCTGAGGGTATTCAGGTGGTTGTATTATGACTCTACAGCATGGCTGTAGTTTGGCGGGGAAGGAGGAATAGGCATTGTTCTCCCAAGTAAGAATTCTACCTTCCAGTGAAATTTTTCTTCAGTCCCCAAATTTCTAGCATTGCAGAATGTGAAGGACTGAAAATAGTTTCTAAGTAGAACTCTTCCATATGCTGTGTTTGCATTGCCTTGGTCATTTTCCCTGGATGCTTAAACTAGATTTCTAAATACTTAATCCAAGTTTGAAGTTACTTCAATGCTAGACATTGAGGAAAGCGGAATTCTTATGGGGGAGGTAGCATCCTCATTTCCTCCCCAGCTCTACTCCAGCACTGCAGTCTCCAGTTGCTAAACTCTGGTGTGTAGACAGTGCTGGAGAAAAACATATTCCAAGTCTGTATCAAGAAATGTTGTATTTCCCAACCTGAAAGCATAATGGAAATTATGCAGATTTAACCTGGAGCCTGAGCTTTTAAAACTCATCTCTGAAGCAATAAGGACTACAGCTCTTTTTAAATAAACAAAACAAAATAAACAAAACCCTGACTTCAGTGGTGATCTTCTGTATATGCTATTTTCCTGTCATCAAAGCTGCCTGTTGAGGATGCTTTAGCTGAAGATCCTGCACTGTACACTGTTAGAATCGATGGCCCATGAGGCCACTTCCAACTCTGTGATTCTATGACTTAATGGCAACCCTAAGGCGAACCTATTTTTTTTTTTTTGGCAAGTTTAGTTCAGAGAGGGCCTGCCTTTGCCTTCCTTGGAGGCTGAGAGAGTGTGACTTGCTCAAGGTCACCCCGTGGGTTTCCATGGCTGAGCAGGGATTCAAACCCTGTTCTCCAGTGGTGTAGTCTAGTGCTCAAACCACCACACCGTGCTTGCTCCTCATGTTGAAATTGTTTTCTGTTTATTCCAAAGCCCAAGTCAGGGGACTGTTTGTGTCTGTGTCTCTGTCTGTGTGTATGTGTTTACAATTTAGCTTTAAAGCCCTAAGAGGCTGGGTCCAATGTATCTGAGAGACCACCTCCTCCTTTACAAACCTGCCTGCAGCTTACCTTCATTATCGAAGGCTCTGTTTTGTGTCTGTCTGCTAGGGAGGTGCTGTGGAAGGATACCTGAGACAGGGCTTTATGCACAGCAAAGCCATGGTTGTAGAAATCTTTTCCCAGAGAGATGAGCTTGGCTTCTGGATTGTGGTCTTTTGCGATCTGGAAATATATATGTACAATATATACAGTTTTGCTAAGCTTTCAGTTATTAATACCACTCCTTGATTTTAGTAAGTTCCCCTGTTCTATTGTAGTGTGTGCATTTTCTCTCTCTTTTTTTTTAACATCATGATATCTTATTCTTTTATGGTTTAGTTCTGTGTTGCCTTGAGTGTTCACTGAGTAAAGGAAAGATGTAAAAACCTATTACATGAAATTAAATACATGCATTTTGGGGGACTGTTTCTGTTCCTCTGTCCAGGTTTCTCTCGGAGGTTCCGCCTTAAGGCTATGCAGTCCAGCAAGGCTTGCAACACACCCTCCATTTATACCTCCGTCGTGCCTGTGGACTCTTCCACTCAGGAGACTTTGCCATCAGTCCTTGAGGTTCGCAGCACAGGTAGGACTCCTTGGAGCAGAGGCACATGGCTCTGCTTCTTAGCTTTAGAAGCTAAATCCCTGGATTCACTACGCATTCTGCTCTTCAATTAAGCCTCTCTAAACCAGCATTCTGTTCCTACAATACTGTACCAGAAACCTCTGGTGGGAAGGTCCTGGGCAGGACATGAGTACACCCCTCTCATGCTCCCCAGCAAGCTACCGATGCATGATGCCTCTGCTACTGGAGGCGATGGCAACAGCCTCAGGGTCCTTCCACACTGCACAGTTACAGTGCTGTGATTCAACTTTAGCTGTCATGGCAATATCCTGTGGAGTCCTGGGACTTTTAGTTCGGGGTAGAGCATTTAGAATTCTCATCCAGAGAGCTCTACTGTCCCCCCCAAACTACAAACCCCAAGATTCTCTAGGATGCAGCCATGGGAGTTAAAGTGGAATCCTAGTTCTATAAGGTAACCTGTGGCAAAATTGTTCTCAATGAGATAGCCATTTAACAGAATAAAAAGGAGAAAAGAATGATGGGAAGAGAAAGATAGAATCTAGCTGTACTTTTAAGACTGATTCATTTTGGCATTAGCTTTCAATCCACTTCTTCAGGTGAACTGACAGAGATAGTATCATACCACGGGTAAGTTACAAGTTACATAATTGTGGGAGGGGAATCAAAGGATAATAGGATACTTATTGTTTTGTTGTTGTTTTGTGCTTTCAGTCCTTTCTGTTTTGTGATGACCCTAAAATGAACTATCGGGGTTTTCTTGGCAACATTTGTTCCGAGGGCATTCGTGTTTGCCTTCCTGTGAGGCTGAGAAAATATGACTTGCCCACGGTCCCCAGTATGTTTCCATGGGGGAGCAGGGATTTGAACCCTGTTCTCCAGAGTTGTAGTTGAATGCTCAAATCACTACACCACACTGGCTCTCATACTTGTTATTATGTGTCTTCAAGACATTTCTGACTTATGGCGCCCTAAGATGAACCATCATGACAATTTCTCGGCAAGATTTGTTCAGAGAGGGTTTGCCATTACCGTTCTCTGAGCCTGAAATGTGTGACTTTGCCCAAGGCCACCCACTGCTTTTCCATGTCTGAGCGGGGATTCAAAACCTGGTCTCCCAAAGTCCTGGTCCAACACTCGAAAGAATGACACCATGCTGGCTCCCTGTGATAGGATACAGAAAGATGGAATTTGTTCTGCACCTGAATTTTCAGAGTGATAATCAGATAGGTATTAGTTTAACCAACTTGATGAAATGTGCTTTCTTCCAGAGGGCTTATACAGCTACCAGCAAGAGTCCCGTTCAGTCAGCCAGCGTCACCGCAGTTACTCAACCGGTCTAGGAAGGAGGCAAGATTCAGAGGACCTAGATGACATTCCTGTTTCTGCAGGTACCTTGCTCACTTCTTCTGTCTGATGGAGTGACCTTTTTATTCAAGTGAATTGTTACATGCTCGTCTCTTGACCAAGCGAGGAGATGCTCCAGAGTTTAGTTTTCTTCAGGCAGGAGAGCACTGCAGATTTGGGGCACTGTCTTTGTAATATTTGTTTTACTTAGAAATGGGCAAACAGAGGTTGGTGGAAATCAGCAAGCACTCCTACATCAGTTTCCCAGGAACAATCTCCGTAAAATAAAACTGAAGTTGTTGCGGTTCTTGTATGTTGTCAAGTCAGCTTTGGCTTATGCCAAAACTATGAATAAGAGATCTCCCAGAGTCTCTGTTATTAACAGCCATGCTCAGGTCTTGCAAATTCAGGGCTGAAGGTTGTTGTGGGTTTTCCAGGCTTTGAGGCCGTGTTCTATTAGTATGTTCTCCTAATGTTTCGCCTGCATCTGTGGCTGGCATCTTCAGAGATCTTCTGAAGATGCCAGTCACAGATGCAGGCAAAACGTCAGGAGAAAATACTAACAGAACATGGCCTCAAAGCCTGGAAAACCCACAACAACCTGTGGATTCCAGTCGTGAAAGCCTTCAACTTTACATCAGGGCTGTCGCTCCCTCATCTGAATCCACCTGTAATGCAGTCTTGCTCTTTTCCAACTGCCTTCCACTCTACCAAGCAGTATCATCTCTTCTCTCTGTCCCACCATCGTCTCAGGTGCACATGATGAGAACAAGGGAGAGGGCCTTCTTGGTGGTTGCTCCCAAACTCTGGAACTCCCTCCTTAAAGAGGCCAAGATGGCCCCATCCCTGCTGTCCTTATGAAGGCAGGTGAAGACATTTTTGTACGAGCAGGCTTTTATTTTTTTGACAGAATCACTTCTTTAATCACTTCTACCGCTTGACCACAGGGGAAATACCATATTTTCCAATAATGGAATTGAAGAATGTGTTCTACTGCAGGCTGGTCTAAAGGTGAAAGGTGTTTAGCATCTTCTCCTTGAGTTACCAGAAAGATGCACTTAACCAGTTTCTCAGAACTTAACAGTCTAATAACAGTTTCTTTCCTTGGCTTCTTTCTGTTCCTGTTTCTGTCATACTACAAGTTTGTTATGAACAAGCATCAAGCCTTGAAAGTACTTCACAGTTTTTACTTTACGTTCCAGAGTGGCATCCTCATCACGCACAAAGACTGTACAAGGACGCTGAAAGGCCGAAACTGCCCACACGTGGTTTGTGCCTTCCTCAGTAGCTTTGTATAAGGCAAATGCTTTGTGAGCTCCTGTGATTAGAATCCATGACGGTACCCAGCCCAACTGTGAGAGCCATTGTGGGCACTTTAGAGAGGTCACCATCAAAGAATCTGGCATTAGCCAATATTGTGTCCATTGCCAAAGTCTTAACTCTGTTTCTAGATACCTGGCTTGAGCCTGGCTCATTGAAGGCAATATGACCATCTGGACCAATACCTCCAACAAAGAGCTCGATTCCTCCAGCTGCCTTGATTTTTACTTCAAAAGCCAGGCTTTTTAAATTGATGAGATGTTGGCTTGTGATGCTGTGCAGCATTTAAGTTGCTCCAGAGACTAGGACAAGGAGCAATGGGTTTAAGCTGCAGGAAAAGAGATTCCACTTGAACCTCAGGAAGAACTTCCCGACAGTCCGAGCTGTCTGGCAGTGG
The DNA here is from genome assembly GCA_030412105.1 of Cyclura pinguis. Taxonomy (NCBI): domain Eukaryota; kingdom Metazoa; phylum Chordata; class Lepidosauria; order Squamata; family Iguanidae; genus Cyclura; species Cyclura pinguis. The sequence continues at coordinate 9,297,733 of CM059601.1, forward strand.
AATATGCTGCCTCGAAGTGTGGTGGAATTTCCTTCTTTGGAGGTTTTTAAGGAGAGGCTGGATGGCCATCTGTTGGGAGTGCTTTGATGTGTGTTCCTGCATGGCAGGGGGTTGGACTGGATGGCCCCTGTAGTCTTTTCCAACTCTATGATTCTAAGTTGGTATAGTTCTAATATTATTAATATTAATATTTTTACAGGTCATTGTTTAAACTTTATAAGTTAATTCTTTTTTAATTGTATACTTCCATGGATTTTTAAAATTTGCTCTGTTATAAAATCAGCAGCAGCAGCATTGTGATGTCATGTTGTCTTACAGTATCTCCAAAGCATGATCACTTTGGTTTCAGTTTGGTCACTTTGGTTTCTAGTGAGAGTTCAGACTTGATTTGCTTTCAGGCCCATTATTTTGGCGTTGTGTGATACCTATAGAACTGTATCCCAAATTAATCATCTCAGCTAAAGCCACAGATTTCTCTGTTTTATTCTCATTTTGGACTGCAATCTGCCTGGTTTAGGTATATACACGCATTAACAGCCAAATGCACTGTAGAAGAGGGGCTTCCTGTCCATCCCATTTGGAAAGGCACCTGAAACTGGTAAAAGAACATTTAGGGGCTCTTTTGTCAAACCCCTGACAGGCAATAAAATTTCAAACCCATTGAAGTAGAGTTACTTTGCTGCAGCTAATGGGCTGGAAATGTTATTGCCTGTGTTTTACTGCCCTTTGTTCCCAATTTCCACATGGCCAAAAAAGGGATTGGCCTCTACCTGCACTGATATCCCTCTAGACCATCTTAACAGACAATAGAAGTAACATAGAAGGCAGAATGTAAGCCTGCGACTCTAACATCGTCGCTTTTCTTCTCCTGGATGATTTTTAGCATCTTTGCCTGATGAAGAAGCCAGTGAAGCTTGTAAAAGTTGCATGATTTATTTTGTGCATTTTAGTTGGCCCAGCAGTATCACTGTTTGGATGATTTTGGATTTTGTTGTATTTTGCTGCATGGCCAACACAGCTACCTCTGAATATGTATTCTAGATTTTGAGGAAATGGAAATAGATATGAATGAAGGCTGAAAACAAAGAGCGGAGAGCCACGGAGAGGGCAAGGTGTGGAGAGGGCAAGGCTGAGAGGCAGCCAGAAAAAACAAATACAGATTAACAAACCAGCGTGGATATGTTGGGGGCTGATATGTGTGAAACACTTGGCACTGTTATTGTGGGTCCCACCAGAGATGTAACTGTCTGTGAGGGGGCAAAATAAGAATGTTTTCCTTCCAAATATGAATTCTGTCCCCCTCCAAAATTTTCCTTCAGTCCCCAACTTTCTAATATTGCAGAGAATGAGACATTAAAAACCATTCACATTTTTAAAAAAATGTTTAAACTGTCTTTCTAAATACTCAAGTTACTTAAGTTACTGAAGTGCTAGAAACTGGGGGACAGAATTCTTACTGAGGGGGTCAGCGGCCTCATTTTGTCCCCCTCCATAGCTGCACTCCAGGTCCCACCCAGTGGTACCAGTGAAAGTTCTATTCCATAGAACAGTCTTCTCCAACTGGAAATGTGTTAATTTATAACTCCCATGATCCCCACATAGCATTTTGCTAGGAATAGTAGGAATGATAGGAATTGTAGTGAGACACATCTGGAGCTACAAGGCTGAGGAAGGCTGCCATAGAAAAATGCTGATGGAACCAAACTGTATGTGATGTAAGCGATGCGAAGGTGTCATCCAATCTTGTCTAGGTATGTACTTGTACAACTTTGCTGTACAGGGAGGGGAGACTGACTCCTAGCCCTGCAGGCTTGTCTTTTAAAGATCATCCTCCTGGCTTTCTGGCTTCAGTGGTGAAAACAGAAGAAAAGTCACTGTTTCCTACCACAGTTAGGAAAACAAATTTGGTAGGAGGAGGCTTTTGATCGGAAAGGAATTAAACTCTCACACACCACCACCCTGCCCTTATCAAATGCGGTAACCTCCTTGTGACTTTTTAAAAATTATTTTTCACTATACACTCCACATTTGCAGATTTGACTTTCATAGATTTGATTATCTGCTTTATTTCTGGGGGAATCTTCCCTCTTACCATCTCTGATCAGGCTGTACAGTCCTTCAAAAATCTGCCTTTGGTCCTCCTCCTTCTCCTCCACTGCCAGCCAGCCGCTGCCTTACCAGCTAAGGATGGCCTCCGGCCAGATGGTTCAACACCACAAGCCCTCTCCCGATCCCCCCCCACCTCCAAGGAAGGAGATGGGTGCGTAAGAGAGGAGGTATAGGGTCACCCTGCCAACCTATTTCCTCTTCCCTCTGCTTTCCCTGGCCTAGTTTGCACCTTGGGTGCCTGTTCTTCCCACAATTCCTTGCCCCCGTTCTTACAGACCCATGCACACACATTTTGATATTTGCAATTTTTCCACTTTTGCAAGGGTCCTGCGCCCCTAACCCTAGCAAATGTGGAAGGCCAACTGGAGTCATATTCTCTGAAGCTAAACTGAGCTCTGTTTCCCAGCAACTGCACGTAGCCGTCCTGAGTGCTGGGAAACTTCAACATTATAAAAAAAGATCCTTTGAAATTGCTCCTGATGCTTTTTTGAAGAGATACCTTCTACACAGTTCTAAATATATATCAGCTTCACTCACGCCCTGCCATGCTTGACTGCTCATTGCATCCTCTTTTAGACTGGTGTGATCTTTGTGCACTCTGATTTTAGCCTGTGATCTGCAGTGGCTTCTTTCTGCCTTAAAGTTCCACAACAGTCTGCCTTACCTTGGCACATGTTCCTTAGCACACTATCTGGTGTTACCCCAAAAGGTGGGTGACTCAGAGGTCTATCCTCATTGCCAGTGCCTCTGTGGAACATTGGAGAATTATTAGCTCAAAGGTAGGTCTGCAAGAGAGGTCTTACAGGATCTTCCACGTATGTATACCGATAGTAATGCAGGGATACCACTTGGATATTACAATAATGTTTTATTGGGGAAATATCACAATCATATGCAACATTCAAGCAGTCTCATGACCACACAAGACTAACCAAAAGAAAGGAAGAAAAAATTAGATAGCAAGAAGTTTAGGGTGAAGTGGGGGATATTTACTTAGCCTGCAGAGAAGAGGTGAAGCAATGTGGCTCAGACTAAGGGTCCAAGGGTAGTACAAGAACAGGAATCTGAGCATCAGACTGATGGCCTAGGTCCAGAATACTACAAGTTGTCTGGCTCTGAACCAGAGTTTAAATACCTTGTTTCTGCACTGAGGAAGAAGGTGCTAATGGCTCTCTGGCAGGGCAAACAATGGGGTCTGGAATATGCTAATGGTTTTAGTATTAGGTGACAAAGCACTGATGAAAATCATGATAGCTCCTTAATGGCTGGGCAGGTGAGGAAACAAAGAAGAATTTCCGCGGGAAGAGGAAACGGATTGAAAACAATCAGTTGCTCTGTTGAGGCAGTTTCGGATGCGATTGTTTTTGAAGGTTGAGTCATTGAGGGGGTTATTGCAAGCTCATTAACACCAGAGCATCCCAAATGATCCCTTGATTATGACCTGGCTGTGCCCTGAAATCCTATCTGACCTACTTTTGCATGCGTTCAGCCAATCCTCCTTGCCAGCATGGCTTTTCATGCCAATTTCATAACCCAATTATGTCATATCATGGAGTGGGGGTGTACAGCATGTAACACTAGCACCAATAAATGGATTCCCAGATGTTGAATCTGTTAGTTTAATATGTGCAATTTTTGCTTTTTAGAACGAGAAGAGATTCCTGCTTCTCCTATCAGCATCTCTTCTACTGCCCAAGAAAAGCAAAACTGTCCTGATGGTAAGTCCCTTCATACAGTGATGCTTGGAAGATGTTATGAGATGATTGGGGCCTCCAGTCCATGAGCTGGATGTGACCCACAAGCTTCTTCTGCTCTTATGTCTACTCAGTGATGGAAGACATCACTGGGGTTTTAAATCCCTGGGTAGGGATTTAAAGGCTAGGATGCAGTTTTAAGGAACCCAGCTTTGCTTTGTAGTATGCAGTACTAGCTGTTTTCCAGCTCCTAACTTGTGTGTCATCTTTGCTTTTCTAGGTGTTGATTCCAGTCCATCACCTGCCTCTGTGTGCTCTCAGAAGTCAATGGAGAACTTTTTAGGCTCCAGGTGATCCTTCAAAGGCTATCTCTAAAGCAGGGGGAAGACAGGGAGGGGAGATCTTTTGCGGGAAGGTCATTCTTTGTCTAAGAGTGGGAAGGCTCCATCATTAAAATCATGCTGAACTAGCCATCACTGACAGAATATACACACTTAGGTTGATACTGTAGATCAGCTACTTAACTAAGTATTCTTAATTAAGTAGTGTCTCCTGGCCAAACTTTTGTCAACCCCATTCTGTTCTATCAGGCAGCAGCCACTGCAAATGTTCTCCTGTCCATTGGGATGCAGCAGACTGACATTTCTACCCTCTTCATCAATCTCTGATGTGACAATCAGAAGCAGGATCCCTGTCATGATTCCTCCTTGCACTAGATATTGGTGGCAGGCGGGAGCTGGCCACATCAGTACACTGCTCCCTGATTGATAGGAGAATAGACCTCTGTTCTTGCTCATAGCAGCTACTGCCCTGTAAGACAGGATTGCACAACTTTTATGGTTGTGGGAATGGGGCCACGATTGTGAATTCGTAAGGACCATGAAGATGAGTCAGTTATGGATGCGTAACTCTAGGTTACACATCTGTAACTGCAGTAGTGACTTCCAGGCACTATCTGACATCAACAGAGAACTCAGGTGTGTTTTCTGCCTCAGTTCTGAGAACCCTTTTTTATGCTTCGGATATTTGGCATCAACAGTGTACTAGGTGCCATTTAACAAACTGTGCATCCAGAGGGGATTAACAAGAGATGTAGAGAAGAAATAAGCAGCGAGGGAAGACTAGGGCAGCAGGAGACACAGTAAAGTACTTTGTTTTTGACAAAGATCTGAAGGAAAGAGGAGTGCCTTGATCAACAGATAAAAATAAGGGGGCAAATCCAGCCACTGGCAGTTGTGGCAGAAAATAATAATGGAACTGACAGACTCCATGTAATCAGAGTTTGGAAAGGGGCACATGGTTCATATATTTCTATATTCTGCAGTCCCATTCGTCAAGCAGAGGACCAAAGATTGCTGAATGGACCACTGACGCTCTGCCCTCTGACGCAGGAGACGTTACTGTCCCTTAGACAGCTTTTCAGATTTTATAACAGGGTGGTGGGCAGAAAATAGGTTGGATCTACTGCTAAGTATCTACAAGAAATGTGTTAAATTAACACAGATTTCTGACTGCTAACTGCTTAACAACAGCAGCAATAAATTTTTTCTCCCCTGATCTAAAATATCTTGCTAAAGTGAAGAAAATTTGTTAGGGATAACCTGAAATAGGCTTTTGAAGGGAGGGATGACAACTTCCTTTCACTTTGGGCACTCAAAACACTTGCCTGGGCTCAGGTCCCTAATTCTAAGTGTATGTGTTCAGCACCAATCTCCAATGGGTGGCTCTAAAGGTCTGAGTCAAAATCAAGTGCATTTTTATGCCCCAAATCTGCTATTTACTGTTTTATGCTGGCCTGTTAAGGGCTACAAATCCTCTAAAGGTGGTGTATGGGGAGGTCATCCCTCCAAGTGCAGGAAGATCCAGACTTAATAGCCTTTGACAGCTAAAGGGAACTTCCATGTACCTAAGGAACGTATCTTCAAATACTAATTACTATGGAGAAACACAGGATGTGGTGTGTGTCCAGCTGGCCAAGCTGGCTAACTGCTGTAGCAAATGTAATGCTATAATAGCCCTCCAGATATTGCTGGATTGCACCTCCCATCAACCCTCACCATTGGCTATGCTGGCTAGACTGATAACTGTTGCAATTCATGCAGCCCTCCAATAATATCTGGAGCACCACAAGTTGCCTAACCTTGACTTAGGCCGTTGGGCTGCTAAACCTGTTTTTTTTAAATGGAGAAATCCTTGCTTTCAGATTCAGCATCAGCCGGCGACGAGGACAGGGCCTGGTGTTGCGCCCACAGTGTCTGACTCCTGAAAGTGAGCTCTCGTCTTGCGACAGTGTCATCCATGACTACCTCCCACTGGTAAGGATCCCCTCTTTCCCTCCCCGTTTCCCACACCTGCTCAGCTCAGTGGGCACAAGAGGAATCATACCAGTGCCAAACCCATGTGGTTCTTCTGATCAATGTGGCTTGGGAACCGGACCATGTGAAAGCGCTTCTAGTGCTGTGATGGTAATATACGAAGGATAGGCAACCAGTGCCTGCCAGGTATTTTGGACTGACTCCCACAATCCCTCGTCAGCATGGCTAGCAGTCAGGAAATGTGGGAGTTGTCAGTTGAAACATCTAGCAAGCAACCTGCCCTGCCGCAACTGTGCTGCTGCCTACTGCCAGAGGTGTCTATTTCTCAGTTCTAGGGGCTGGGTCACAATCCACTAGCAGCTCTGCTGTGTAAACCCACTCGAATAAAAGGGAGCTGCAGAAAAGCTCAGGAGCTTGTACAGGAGAGATGTCTCCTGAGTTGCGAACCACGAACTGGGCAGTAAAGTTTAAAACACCTGTTTGACTTTTCTTCCATCCCCACAGATGCAGCTGCAGCAAGCACCAGGCATGTTTCAGTTGACAGAGAACTTTGCTGAGGTTGTTCAGATCCCCCTGGACCGTTTGCGCAGGGCCTCTCCCTACGCCTCTCACTGGGCCAGCCTCAGCCCTGCCTCCAGCACTTCCCCTTGGGCACTGATAGCTAAGACTAGTCCAAAGCCATCAGCAAACCAGCTGTCCCCAGATGGCGGAGAAGAAGTTGTTGGGACAGGCAAGGAGGGAGCGATGCGGTCATGTTCACTGCACTCGCACAGCACTTGCTCCGAGGTGCTGAGTGCCGCCGTGTGGGCGCAGGCGGACAGCGGGCGTGGCTCAGAGACAGATGCCTGCGACCATTCCCCAGATGCCTCGGAAGCTAGCCTTAGCTTGCTGGAGATGGGCTTGGAGCCGGAAGAGGGAGATTTGGAGAGCATGAGCTGGGCCACGGCGGTGGCGCTGGCCTGGTTGGAGCACCGCGCTGCTGGGTTCTTCGTTGAGTGGGAGCTGCTAGCAGCCAAGGCCGATGCCTGGCTGCGGGTACAGCAGCTGCCGGAAGGGGTAGACGTTGCCGCCCTTAAAGGGGCAGCCCGCCAACTCTTCTTGCTGCTCCGCCACTGGGATGAGAACATCAAGCTGAACATGCTGTGCTACAACCCAAACAACGTGTGACGGAATGGAGCAGGCTGGGCCTTCGGCTTTGGGGATGCCAATAAAGAGGGCTTTGTTCAGAGCCGGTAGTGTTGGTGTGTTCTTTCAAAGCTCGGGTGTTTCGGTCACCCCATATGTCTGCACCAGCTGTTATTTTTATTAAGCAACATCTGAAGACAAGACTGTAAATTGCTAGCTCTGGGCTGTTATAGAGGACCAGGATCATTCTCAGATTCCCCGCAACTCTGAAACTCTGACCAAATTTGTGCATTTAAAATGTTGAAACATGTATGCAGGGTGAGTGGGTTTCCAACTGCATTCCATGGAAACTTGGGATTCCTTGATGAAAAGATTGATAATGTAGACAAAATGACCAAAGCCACTTTGCCCACTGCTGGCAATCTTCTGTGTTTCAAGGGCACCATTTCTGTAGGCCCAAAGGTTTCACGGGAAGTTACTACATGGACTCCAAAAAGCACCCCCCATCCTCTATAATGGGGAGCAGCAACATGGAGTTCCTTGGCAGACAGCCCCAATATAGAGCTAGCTGTGAATAGGACATTCAAATACAGTTCTGGACATAGAACATTTTTTAAACCATGTGCTTAATATAAATATATGAAGTTGCCTTATACTGAGTCAGACTAGTGCTCTGTCTCATCCTAAAATGTCCACTCCCTTCAACAACAACTCTTGAAGGCTCAAAGAAGATGCTTTTCGAAGTCCTGCCATCTGAGATGCCAGGATCGAAGCTTGGATCCTTTGCACGCAAAACATGTGTAGGCCGTTCTCCCTCTTCACCACATCTCAGTTCAGGTGTCAGGGGACGTTGTGGAATCAGCAGAGAACTTCATGCTTTGACGTCAGCTCAATTATTCCCGTGATAACCACATTCCGGAACTAGACTGTGTTAGCAGATGAAGCCAATAGGACTGCATCCACTTACTTGGCATAAGAAATTTGGTTTTGTAACCCTTACATTTTTCAAAGACAACACAAACCCTGTAGGGAATAGGGAATGAACATACAGAAGACAGGAATCATTTGGACTGAGACTGAGAATAGGAAACGCAACTACATTCTACAGTAACATATTGCACTATATGAGTGCTCCTATTTGGAGTGCCAGCCACCCAGGCCTTCTTTCAGGGTGCTCCATTCCTCTCCTTGCAACTATGACCCTCAACAGAAATTCAGTAAATTGATCATTGAGCATGCTCGTTACTGGGCTGTTTTGCGGTTGTCCCTCTCAGGGGACAATTTTGTTAATGTATTTAAAAATATCTTCACTTTGCTAAATACACCTATAGCTTCTTCTTGTTTCTCAGAGGCCTGTATCTGTCTAAACTCCCCTTAGGTGCTTCATTGACAGAGTCTCTGTTGAGAAGAAATGATTTGCCATGTGGGAATATATGCAGTCCTATCCTTAATTCCTGCTTCCAGCCTCTTCTGTTGTCCTGCACACCAAGAAATTACTACTATAAATTCAAATTTTATCCATTGCTAAAAGGGTTAGTGGCTCGTTTGCTTTTTAAAGCTGAAGTTTATGGGATGCTGCAACCTGAGGCAATGCAACAGCTGTAGCCACAAGATAAAACACAAAATAGAGGGTAACAGGCCTTGGCTGTTTTTATTGGAAGTGTCCAACATTATCACGGGCAAGTTATCTACTCTCTCCCATCTACCGTCCAGTCAGAACAGACAGTTTGGGGCCAGAAGGCAGTGTCTGCATCTCAGCAACAGGAGCCAGGAGGTCCTGGAAATTGCCCATCAGCAGCTTTCCTAGAGTAATTTCCAAGCCAGGCACAGGCTACCTGGTTTGAGCTCTCACTGTTGATGACTGTTCATGTCCAGTTCTTACTGTGCCTTTTTCAAAGGCTGTTTGTCTTTCTGGGGGTCCAGGGAAGGTGCCGTCCCATACCAGAGTTGTAGAAGAATGATGCCGTGGCACACATGGAGGGAGGCTGAGCTGTAAACCGTGGAGGGATACGTGTTCCAAGAGAGCTCGATCAGACCCAGGATAAGCACCCTGAAGCACAGGGAAGAGAAACAGTACATGGGACTTCAACTTTTTTGGCAGTGATCACTCAGGCGAGCAAAGTAAGGCTGGGTGAAGACATACTTGCTAATCGGGACAGGTGGGTTTTTTTCTTTGCTTCGCCTCTTTGGGGAAAATTCTTGACACACACTTAAAAATACAGGCAGCTTCTGCATACAGAACTTTATCTTTTACCCACTCACCCTTCATATTTCACAGTGACTATTGCCATCTTTAGATAGATTTTCTGCAAGCAGCTTTTTAGTTACACAAACATATAGGCCAGATTGTGCAGGAATTTGTCTTTTTCAGTTCCATGTTTTATCAGTTCTTTTTAAAAAACTGTTTCTCCCCCCGCCTTTCTTTTTAATAACTAATACCATGTAAACTGAGTTGTTACTTTCTGTGTTTCTGACATTTCATTATTCGCTGGCTTCATTGAATACTATCTGCTTTTCAACTGTGTGTTTGTATATTTGTGACCCAGAATAAACTCCATGCATCATGATGTAGTGGAATGTACTCTGTGAAAATTTACGCCATAATAAATTGTTATTGTTGGGTACCTTCAAGTTATTTCTGACTTATAGTGACCCTTGGTAAGATTTGTTCAGAGGGGGTTTGCCCTTGCCTTCTTCTGAGGCTGAGAGAGTGCAACTTGCCCAAGGTCACCCAGTGGATTTCCATAATAAATTAATTACATCTTTATGGTGCCACTTTGATCATTTCCTTAAATCCATTGTTGTTTGTTGTCATTTGTCATCAAGTCGATTTCTATTTATGGCAACTCCATGAATGAGAGAACTCTAAAATCCCCAGTTATCAACTGCCCTGCTCAGTTTTATTGAAAATAAATTTTTAAAAACTCATTTTTGCTTTTAATAATTGTACACCAGGGACCTTTTTACACTGCAAACAGCTTCTGAAATGGTACAGCAGCAGTTGACTAAGAGTGGGAGGTTAAACCTTCATGATGTCCTTGTCAAAATACCACAGTAGAGTCATTTTTTTTAAATGCACATTTAGGCCCCAGGTATCCTCTACCCACGCTTTTGGTATTAAAATGAATTTTATTTGGTATTTGTTTTTCATTCTCTCCATTTAATGATTGTTTTGATTTGGCTGTTGAGACTATTTTAACAAGAATAAATCGTCTTAAATGCAGTTTTAAGACACGTCGTTACCCCTGCTCATTGTTTTGTTTTGTGTGTGCTCCTGACTTCATTGTAATGATTTTCATTGTTTAGCAGTCTTGATTGCCATTTAGATAAAAAAGGTGGCGATACAAATAGTTCAGGAAGTCGCTGCATCTGCAAGTTCCCTTCATTTGGGAAAAGAGAAGCTTTGGAGGCTACTCCGGGGTTTCTGCAGAAGTGTAACTACAGAGGGAGGAGGCAAAATGTCTCGCAGCAAGAATTCGGCCCCTAATTAAATTTTCCTTCAATCCTCACACTTCTAGCACTGAAGAGAACGAGACACCAAAAATTGTTCACAGCTAGAACTCTTTAATTTATACAGTTGGCCCTCCACATTTGCTAGGGTTATGGGCACAGGATCTCTGCAAAAGTGGAAAAATCAGAAATATCAGAATGTATGTGTCTGTGGGAAGGGGTCTGAGGTGTGGGGAGAGTGGGCACCCAGTGTCTAAACTAAGTCAGGGAAAGGAGAGGGAAAGGCGGTGGGTCAGCACAGTGGCCCTATACTTCCCCTCTCTCAGTGGTCTCCTTCCTTGGGAATGTGGGGGGCATTGGGAGAGGATTTGACGTGCTGAGAAATTGGGCTACGATCCATTCTTAGCTGGTTGGTAGAGGAGGAAGAGAACCTGAAACAGGTTTTTAAAGTGCTGCGCAGGTGATTTGAGCCACCAAAAAGGAAGGTCCCCCAGAAAAGAAGTGCCTGAAGAAAGGTGGACAGGGGAAACTTGCAAATAATCAAATCCATGAAAGTTAAACCTGCAAATGTGGAGGGCCAATTATATTCCCTTAGCACTTGCCTCTCCCTTTCCTTTGGATACCTAAACTGTATTTCAAAATGCTGAAGTGACATTTTAAATTACTACAATGCTAGAAATTTCAGGACTGAAGGCAAGTTTCATCACGGGGAACACAGAATGCTTATTTTTTGTTTGGGAAGGCAATGCCTGAGTTTTTTGTCTGGAAACAGTGATATAAAATGAAAGGATATAAATACTCAAAGATGAATGAATAAATCTATCTATCTATCTGGTGGAAACTTACCTGATCATCAACTCACAAACTGTATCGAACTGCACTATGGCTCACAATGAGGTTTCTACACATAATAACAGAAACTGGATTGTTGGACCTAAATCAGCACAATGCTGGCATGTGAATGGATCCTGAGATAAGGTAATCACCCTCATCTTGTTTCCCTTGCCTCTGTGGTCCATATAGTTACATACCTTAGCAGGTGGGCAAGCTTCTTGGGAGGTGTACACCAGAGCAGGTAGGGCAAAGTGTGGAAATACCAGACGTAGAACTGGTAGTGCAAGGAGCGACTGAAGCAAATGCCGATGAAGTTGGAAGTAAAGAGAGCAAAGACTACCTGTGGCCTTCTGTTAAGGTAAGCTTACACCATGCAAAGATCAGAGGGCATCTTTGTTAACAGTTCTGAGGTGAAGGCTCAGAACTGATGTCAGCTCTTCCCACTCTAGCCCACAATCCAAGAAAGCTTCAAGATGTTCTGTCACCCCTCTCTGATGAAAGGATATGGTTGGCTGAGAGCGGCTGTGGAGGGGCCTTCCTCTCTGCTGGATCCTTTAGCAGTGACAGGATATTTTCATCTGACCTGGAGAGGGTGGACCAAAGGGAAGCAGAGCTGTTTTGATCCATAAGAAAATGCGTCCCTGAAACATCCCAACAAGAGGCTGCTGTTATGTCAGCTATTCTCAACTGAAGATGAACGTCTAGGTTATGTCTATCTGCACCTGAACACTGAACACTCTTGCTCAAGCTTTGTATATGCCTGTTTCCCTTCCCCATTTGAAACTCCCCAGTTTGGAGTCAGGAAAGAATCTTCTGCTGCTCACAATATCTAGCAGTCCTGAGACCTTTGTGCTTTCCACTACTAGCTACAGCTATTCGCACTGCAAGTTTAAAGATGGTGATGCCATAAACCAGCCTCTTCCATGGTGGTGCCTTCCAGATGTTCTGGACTAAAACCCCCAGATTCCTGACCACTAGCCATGTTGGCTTAGATCGACTGGAGCTGCAGTTTGAAACACGTGGAGGGCACCAGCATGGAGAAAGCTGCTACAAACCTATTTCTTTACCATCCCAGTTCATGAATTTGTAAATCAATCTTCCTTAGCTGTTCTGTATCATGTTTGTTTTTGAAGTCTGACAAAGAGTGATTGAAAAGACTTCCAGTGTGGAGGATAGGTCCACCAATACCTTAGCTATAGGAGCTCAATGAGCTCTTCAGAGCAGTATCTCTGAAAACCAGAAAGAAAACGTCTTCATACTCTTCCATGAAAGCTGCCTGTGCAACCATATTGGAATCAAGATGCTGGACCGTACAGATGTCTGATTGGGTCTGGTTGGGTACAACAGTTCTTATGAGCTTTCTGCATATGGGGGGATCTTTACCCTAGACTCCCTGCTCCAACCCCAACATCCTCCAAACTATGCTAAGCTGACACTCAATCAAAGCAGTTACAGTGAAACACAATCCTTTGGCTGGGATGGGAAGAAGCAAAGATCCCCCAAGGATGCAGAACACCAGGAAGTGAGCCTGATTCCACAAATCTCAAAGGCGAACCCTATCATTAAACCCACAGAACTGGTTTAACGTTAAAAGCGTAATTAATCAACTAAACTAAGCTAATTTTGTGTGGGGTTGATAGACACCGAAGTCATGTTCATCTCTATTTTCTCACACTGGATACTGCAGCATATCAGTAGTGGAATGGCAGATGCCAACTCCATGGCTACATGTAACCTCTCCCTCTCTCTGCAAGTGGAAGACATGAATCATAATTCAATAGTGAGGGGGAGTCCCAGAGATCTGTGCCTCTTTTGTATTTCTTTCTCTTGGGCACAAGCACAATGGCATCTCACCTGTGCCACCTGTTGAGTGCAAAGAGCCCTAGGACAGTCAAGTGGCCGATCAGCAGTGCCAAGTGGAATGCCCGGTGTTGGAAAACCTCTTCTGGCAAGAATCTCCAGCTTACTGTCCATTTGAAGAGAAACTGGCGGCCCAGGTCAAAGGAGCGGGTCAGGTACCCAATGGGGTTCACCACCAAGAAGGGCAACCCCAGAACCACCTACAAGAAAGAGCAGGGCTTTTAAGTCTCTTCATCAAGGATGCCATGATAATGATGGTTGATCATCCTGGGTGTTGAGAGTGGAAGAGTTGTGTGGGGGAAATCATGGATGGAACAGCACAACTAGACAGAACAAGGCCTAGATAGTTAGGACTCAGTCCTAGCACCGCTCAACATAACTGGAAAGCAATAGCTTGGTTTCAATTGCAGTTGCCTGCAATACTGCTCATTTACAAGACATGCCTGCTCCACGACAACATTATTTCCACATAATCCATTCAGCCCAATCCTGGCCAGAGAGCACAGGGGAAACTGAGGTCACTATTAAAAGCTTCCATTTGTCAAATTCTAACTCAGGGCACTATTGATTAATACTGACAGTGAATTCCAACCAACATATATCACATTGAAGCTGGGCGGTTCCATTAACACAACACAAACCTATGGGCAGACATAACAAGCTCATTTCATGTGCTCTGCAGTGCATTCATCCAGAAAAGATTTATTATTTTTAACACAACTGCCAGAGAACAACAGGTATTCTTGCAATACTAGGTATGCAAGCCACAAACCCATTTTGCTGCTTGAAGATTGTGAAAGCTGTGGTGCAACGCAGCTGTAAAGAAAACGTGTGTGTGAAAACATTGGTGAGTTTCTCCTTACCAAGTCCATCTCACATCTCCATTCTGTCTTCAAGATCATCTGTACTGTAGCTCAGCCTTTCTCTGTACCTGTTTAAAGAACCTGTTGCATTCATTTTTGGCAGGGCTATTCTTAACTGCTGCAAGCCCGTAACTGAAACTTGTGTGTTCAAAGCATTAATCTTGCCAAAGCAAAAAGAAAAAAATCTTCTTCTAAGACTTGCCAAGGCAAACAGTCTTCTTCCCCAGGGGCATTTTTCTTGCTACCATCTTCACAAGCCAGGCTTTCTCCTCCATTTTGGAAACAAAATACTAGGCACAAATACAAATTCCCATACAGTGCACCCTCTTCTGGTGCAACCTCTACATGTATGAATGTAAGGTTGCACAAAGCATCGCATCCCAATATAGTCAATGGATGCATTAGATGAATGCTGGCGCAGGCACACATACATCGTATCCACTGACTACAATGGGATGCAGCGTACATGTTTCTCATTTCTCAATTTATGCGGGGATTCCTGTAATTGTTGTGAACAACTGAGCATTTACTCCATGAGTACTATGCAACTGTTTACATGCAGAAAACTCATGCAGTGATGTGCAATTATTGCAGGGAAAGGCAGAGTATAAATCCCTCCTATACATTTTAAGAAGCACCACATTGTGTGCTAGTTTTGCATCTAGCTGCTGTCTGTGAAGTCACACTATTTGTTTATCCAAGCATTGCCTGATCTAACTAGAAGTGGCGTTTCCCAGGGATACTCAGTTTAAATACACACACACACTTTTGTGTGTGTGTGTGTGTGTGTGTGTGTGTGTATTCATGAAACAACTTCTGTACTGTGCATAAAAACAAAGAAAAGGGAAAAAACCCACATCACATTTAGTCTTAAGACTAGCAGGTTTCTAAAAAGTGACCATGACAAATGTACAAGCCACAATATATCCAACATTTTTCAGTAGGGGACAGAACACTTGTGTGGGACTTTGGACGATACGCAAAATCAGAGTTATTGTTGACAGTACCTGTAAAACTGCACAGATGGCGAGCTTGGGAATGGCACAAAGCAGGCCAAAGCGCCACAGGAGGAGGTAAAGGAGACCTGGCGCAAAGAGCAGAATATTCATTTTCACAGACACAGCCAGGCTGGAAAAGGAGACAACAGAGGTTCATTGGTGCCTGAGATCAGCACAGTCCTTATTGCCGGTGCCTATACACCCCGTCTGCTACTATCGCTTTTTAAAACTGGTGAAACTTCAATTCTCAGCAACCACAGGTGGGCTTCTAGTCATTTTCGGTTGTTTCATTTTTTGGTAGCCCAGATGGAGCATCAGAGTAGCCTCTGGACCTGCCAGAGTTGCCGACACTAGCTTTAGAAGGTTCATTCAGGGAAATATACTGGAAAGTGATGTGTGAATTTTGCACGCCAAGACTCCTCAGTCTGGCCCAAGACAGAGACTTCTCAGTGGTTGCTCCTAGGTTTTAGAACTCCCTTCCCTGGAAAGCCAGAATGCCCCGTCTTCCTCTCCTAGTGGCAAGCAAAAACGTTTTTTTAAAGTATTATTATTTCGACAGGCTTTTCAAACTGAAGATTTATGAAGAAAGGGCTTTCGAGGAGGTGTTGTACTGTCTGAATCTATGTTGCTTTTCTTTATTTTTAATGTTTTAAATTGCTTCATATTATGAAAAAATTAGTTCTATTTTAATGCTGATGTTCTGTATGTTTTTAGCTATATTGCACTTGTTTTAATTTGTAAACCACCTTGACTCCCAGTTTTTGGGAAAAGGCAGAGTATAAATAAAGATGATGACCATGATTCTACATCATAGTCTAGCTTGCATAAAAATTAGCTGCATAACGCAGGTGCTGTGGAACCCTCCAAATGAATTGAGAAGACAGATACCAAAGCACTGGCAAGAGCATCCTGATATGTACCAGGCTGTATTGATGCACATAATCAGTACTTAGCTGGTGTGTTTATGTGCACCAGTCCCAATGGTCGCTTTGCTGGCTCCCTTATGTACTAACGCTATGGCTGCCCCCTGATAAATATGGACATTGCAAAACTGTTCAATTCTATTTCCCATAGACGGACACCCATTTATGCAGGCCTAAGTCCCATTCTGAATTCCAGATGATGATGAAAATGATGATAATAAACGAAAATACTCTGACAGTTTCATTTTTGCAGGAGTCAGGGGTGCAAGACTCCTTGGAAAGCGGAAAAAACACGACTAAAAATCACAAATGCTTTTTTTTTTTATTCTGAGAACAGTTCTCTAGGAATCTCTAGGTCCTCCAGCAAGATTCTGGTGGAAGTGGGCCACAGAGTCATACTGGAAGCCCTAGCAATGCCTAGAGAAGTGTTTTCTCTATGAATCTCTATGTCCCCCAGTGTGACTCTATGGTCTACTTCCAGTGAATGCGCACAATAGAATCATGCTGAAGTATGTAGAGAGAGTATTTTTGTTCCTGTGGCAGGGCAAACAGAGTTAGAAATTTTAAAACAAATAAAAAAACTAAGAAAAATAAAGTAAATAATCAAATTTGCAAGTGCCAAACCTGTGAAAGTGGAGGGCCCACAGTAATAATAATACCTGAAACAGAAGCAGCCCCAAGACCAACGCTCCTCCAGGAAGAGGTTCACAGCCAGGAGGAGGATTGCCATAGCAATGGGATCATTGAAGAGGCGCAGGACAAAGATGGAGTGGATGCGGTAGGAGGCGCAGCACATGAAGAAAAAAACGTAGGGAGGGACCTGCCACAGAGATGCCAAAAGATAAATCACTCACCTCCTACTGGTGCAGTCCCAACGCCAAATAACTAAACTGGTTGCTATTTCCACTTTACAAGTAGGGACCTTCCAACAACATTTTGTGCCCCCAATTTCTTGCTGTATTTACAGCCTACTAAGGGGGCAAGGGTTATGGCACCTGTCACAGGTGGAAGCTAGCAGGTGTGCCAAGTGAAGGATCCCAGTCTGTTCAACCACTGGAAATGCAATTCCGCCCTTAATTCACACCCTTCTAGCACAAACGGCAAAAATGTTTCTGTACTACCATGAGGTTCTTGTTTCCCTTGCCCCCGTTCCCAAAATGCTAGAACCTGAGTGTATCTGGTACAAGAGATGAACTGAAAATGTATAACCACAACCTCTTTTC
Source organism: Cyclura pinguis (assembly GCA_030412105.1). Lineage (NCBI taxonomy): Eukaryota > Metazoa > Chordata > Lepidosauria > Squamata > Iguanidae > Cyclura > Cyclura pinguis. The sequence continues at coordinate 9,315,127 of CM059601.1, forward strand.
AAAGACACAAAAATGCAACTACAGCAACCTTCACCACAACTGCACCAGGGATTAGAAAGATGTTTTGGCAACACCTACGTCTGCAGCACCAAATTAGACTGAATATTCCTTGGGACAGAGACCTGTTATTTTGTTCTTCTCTTATTGTTATTAATGTGTAAGTGCCACCTGCATTGAAAAAATACAGTCATACACTGAAGATTCTCTCTAGAATAGACCTGGATCTCAGCAATGCCAGTTCCTAGAATGCCGCCCCCTCCCTCCACTCTCACTCAAAGCTTTGTGCTTTTTGGCTTCCAGGTCACACACCTTGCACATGGGATGAATGTGCTGGGACAGAGTCTCCTTTCTGTAACAAGAAAAGTGAATTTTCTTAAGCACTCTTGTGATATTGTACAGTAGCTACTGACCTTATCAGTCCGGCTGTAGATGCGGAAAACCAGCAACAGTGTAGTGAGGTAAAGACCAGCAAAGAGGTACTGGGCCAGGCGGATGTTGGTGCCATGATCAGTAATGTAATACAAACCCAGAAAAATGTAAACAAAGCCAGCAGGGTACCTGCAGAAAGAGAGATAAAGAATGAAAGAACTAGAAATAGCTGCCCGTTGTTGTTGTTGTCGTATGCCTTCAAGTTGTTTCCAACTTATGGTGACCCTAAGGTGTACCTATCACAGAGTTTTCTCGGGGCTAAGAGTGTGCGATGCACCCAACGTCAACCAGTGGGTTTTCACGGCCAAGAGGAGAATCAAACCCTAGTCTCCACGGTCCTAGACCAATGCTCAAACCACTACACCATGCTGGCTCACTGTCCATAACTCAGCTTTAGATGTACCCAACTAAACTCTTCCCCGTCCATGGAGGCACTGGTACTTACACAAGGGGCCCTGTGTCTCCCTTTAGCTGCATGTAATCCAGGGTCCCATTGACAACACCCTCCACTTCATCCATGTAGGCTTTCCAGTCAATCTCTGTATCTGTGGGTAAAGCACAGGAAAAGATGAAGCATGAACATAAGCTTAGGTTGGCTGAGACTGGAGCCTAAAAGGAGCTCTAAAATTATCTGACGTAACAAGAAACCACACAAAGGTGTGTTTGGTGGGTGCTCCTTTTCTTGACATCTTACTCTAGCCTGAGTGTCTTTTTGGAAGCTCTATGACAGATTTTTATTTAAGCTAGCTCTCAGTAAATGGGAAGCCAACAGAAGGATACTAGCCTGTGTCATAATTTATTATTTTTTTAGTGAAAAATGGTATGAGGCCTTAAGCATAACCCACTCTGTGTGAGATAGTGGGGCAACTGAAAACTCTTAAGTAACTCCAAAAGGCATAGTTATGACAACAGAATCATATGGGGCAAAGAATCCAGACCACCTATGAAGCCTTCCCTTTTCCTGACCCTCCACAACTCTTCTTCACAATAATTGACCTTCCGTCCCCTTTTGAGAGAAAGATGAGGTATAAATCAGATTAATAAACAAATAGTACAGCTTCCAATCTTTCAGCCTCCTAACCAACAAACTAGTCCTCAAGGTGTGCTGATGTTCTTCATTGCCACCCATGCACTCACACAATTTCATGCAAGTTCTGTGCTCCGCTATGTTGTTGTCCACCTTTAAGTCATTTCTGACTTATGGCGACCTTAAAGCAAACCTATCATGGGGTTTTCTGGCACCGAAAGTGTGTAATGCCCCAAAGTCACCCAGTGGGTTTCCTTGGTCAAGCGGAGAATTGAACCCTTGTCTCCAGGTTTGTAGTCTGATGCTCAGCCCACTAAACCATGCTGGCTTCCCCTTCGTCTTCATTAAACGGCGGACTTATGTTGCCTTCCAGAAGTAATACGAATGTGATTACAAATCCCATCCACCCTCGCCAGCATAAGCCCACGGTGAAGAATGCCGGCAGCCGAAATTCAGCACCATCTGGACATCCCAGTTTTGCTCACTAGACTGAAAATGACGCACCCTCCTCCAGAGGGTGGACGGCAACTTGCAGCACCCCACACCACTGCATGACGGTTAGATCTGCTGGGACTTGCAATCCAACATTTGGAGGGCTACACGATTCTCCCCCCATCTTAACCCTTGTTTCCACATCTCCTAATTTTGGATCCTCTCCACTCCCAACCCTCCTGGTATTCGCCCGCAAGAAGATTTGCCAGTGTCCTTGGAAACACTGGCCATTTCTGCACTAGATTGTTATAGCGCTATTATTCCACTTTCAACATCCTATGGAATCCTGGGGTTTTGGAAACACTGGCCATTTCTGCACTAGATTGTCATAGCGCTATGATTCCGCTTTCAACATCCTATGGAATCCTGGGGTTTTGGAAACACTGGCCATTTCTGCACTAGATTGTTATAGCGCTATTATTCCGCTTTCAACATCCTATGGAATCCTGGGGTTTTGGAAACACTGGCCATTTCTGCGCTAGATTGTTATAGTGCTATTATTCCGCTTTCAACATCCTATGGAATCCTGGGGTTTTGGAAACACTGGCCACTTCTGCAGTAGATTGTTATAGCGCTATTATTCCGCTTTCAACATCCTATGGAATCCTGGGGTTTGCAGTTTAGGGAGGGGCCGGCCGGCCCCTCCCTAAACTGCAAACCCCAGGATTCCATAGGATGTTGAAAGCGGAATAATAGCGCTATAACAATCCAGTGCAGAAATGGTCCCTGTTTCTTTGGACTACAACTCCCAGAGACAATGACCCCCCCCCCCCGCAAACCGAGGCCACTTTTCTAAGCCCTGCCCCAAATCCCCCCAGGAAGCCCCGGGTCTGCCAGAGGCACCCCTGCCACACTCACATGCCACCCTCTGGATGACCCAGAGGTTGACCCCGACTTCCGCCAGGCAGAGGCAGGCGGCCACCAGCGGGGTGTACTGCGGCTCGAAGAGCACCAGGTGCTTCTCCTGCCAGGCCCGGCGCAGGCTCTGGCGCAGGAAGGGCGGCCCGCTCAGGGGCCCCGGCCCCGCTGCCCCCTTCCTCCTCAGCCCGGCCCCGGGAGCCATCTCCACCCGCCTTCCCGACAGAGGCCGCCCCGCAGGGCCCAGCCAGGCTCCCTCCGGCTCCGACTCCGGGCCCCCAGCAGCCCCTGACAGCTTGCGCCACGAGCAAAGCGCTCCCCCGCGCCAACACGCGCTCGCGGCAGACCGTTCCGGCTCTCAGTCAGACGCTCTCGGTTGCCTCTCTCAAACTACGGCCGTTCCTCACTGCCCTGTTACAGCGCTATCATTCCACTTTCGACCTCCTGTGGAATTCTGGGGGTTGTAGTTCCCGGAGGCCCAAGAGCCCTCCGGCTGAGAATTCTAAACGCCCCTCCCTAAATTGCAAACCCCAGAACTCCATAGGATGTTGAAAGTGGAATCATAGCACTATAACAGCTTAGTGCAGAAATGGCCTGGGTTTTCCTTCTTTTTTTTTTTCCTATTTTTTTTATCGATTACAGACACAAAAACAGAACAAAGGAAAACACAGTACTAACAAAAAACAAAACTACGAATGTCAAACCAAACTAGCAAACGACAGACCCTAACAAAACCAAAAATGGGTTCCTGCCCCTGCTGCAAACAACAACTTGTAATCCAACAGCAACTATTAATCCAATACATCACAAATCATAATTAAGTGTAATGTTCGTACCCTACAATTATTTCCGTAATAAATCATAATGAACCACTAAGTTTATAGAGGCAGCCGTAAATGAATTATTAGCGTTGACACTAACTTAATTCCTAGGACCCTTTCCCCAAAAAACTTAATTATTATTTATTTAGCTATTGCACCTCAAAAATTAATAATTTGTAAGCATCAAAATATGCATAACATTCACAGGGCCTTTCTGCACGAGACTGTTATAGTGCTATGATTCCACGTTCAGCATCCCGTGGAATCCTGGAGTTTGTAGTTTCCTGAGACCCAAGAGCTGTCCGGCCGAGAATTCTAAAGGCCCCTCCCTAAACTGCAAACCCTGGGATTCCATAGGAGGTTGAAAGGGGAATAAGAGCGCTGTAACAGCCTAGTGCAGAAAGGCCCATATTAAAATCGTTCTGTTTCCTAGTTCTTAGCTCCTCATAGTATCTTTCTGTAGATAGATATATACATATGTGTACATATAGATACACATATAGAAAACCTAGCTGTCATTTATTCATATATATATACACACACACATATACCCCTGGGTTTTCTATATGTTAGGCTTCTTATTTTAACAGAGAGAGTAGTCAGCTCCCGATCTACGGTTGAAAAGGTGACCAGCCCTGAAACGCACAGCTTTGTTGCTTAGTGAGAACTTCGCCATCGATTTCCTCCATAATTCCCCCGGGCCGAATTGCCCCCCGGAGATTAATAATGAATACATGTTAGGAAGGAGTCGGCGTTTCCAGCGGGACGTTGTTTACGTGCGCACAGGCGTCGATCCGGAAGTGGTGGCCGGAAGCTCCACGTGGTTTTTTACGAGAACACGTGGCCCGTCGGCGTGGTCGGGGCGGCGGGCCGGCTCGCTTTCTCCGCCCTCTTTTGCCGCCGATGGCCTTCCCACCGGTTGCCTCTCGCCAGCCCGCCCGGGGAGCATGGAGGAGCCCCCGCCGAGGCAGCTGCCGGAGTCCAACGCCCGGTACCGGCAGCGATGCTTCTGGGAGTCGCGCTACCGCCTCGAGGGGGCCGCGCCGACCGAATGGTTTGGGGGCTTGGAGTGTTTCCGAGACCTCCTGGAGGCGGAGCTGAATCCGGCAGACCGGATCCTGGTGCTGGGTGAGTTGGGCGGCCTCCTCTCCCTCTGGTCGTTCCCCAGGAACCGCGATCTGCTCGCACTGGGGGAAGGTTTTATTCTTGGCCGTTTCCACACTAGACTGTTATAGCGCTCTTATCCCGCTTTCAACATCCTATGGAATCCTGGGGTTTGCAGCTTAGGGAGGGGCCTTTGAGGCCCCTCCCTAAACTGCAAACCCCAGGATTCCATAGGATGTTGAAAGCGGGATAAGAGCGCTATAACAGTCTAGTGCGGAAACGGCCCTTGATTCTCGGGTCTTCCTCAAGGCGGTAAGACAGCCTTCCTAGAGGACACGTTCGGGGGTAGCCGCCTTGGCCGTGGCGCAAGAGACAACAGACTCCACAGAGCAGTGATGCCTTTATTGGGCCAACGCCAAAGCACAAAAGACACCGTGCAAACTTTGGAATGTTCGTTGGCTTCTTCATCAGGCAAAGACATTAAAAAGGTGACAAGGTTAGAGTTACGGCCCTACATTTTGTCCCAGATGTTCTGTTATCAGTTAAGATGGCCTGGGGGGATCTCAACGCAGGCAGAGGCAGCTCCCCTTCTTGGCCGTGTGAGACCTGGGGACAAAGAGGAATAAAAGACAGGTGATAAAATTTCAGCTTCATTAGCAGCAGGTAAGGAAGACAAGTCGCATTCTTTCGGTCTTAGAGGAAGGGAGGCACTGACAAACCGCTTCTGAGTAAGTCTTGTGAAGAAAACCCCACGTACTATTGCCTTGGGGTGACTGTGGACATTTCTGCCCTATACTGTTATAGTGCTGTTATTCCACTTTCAACCTCCTAGGGAATCCTGGGGTTTGCAGTTTAGGGAGGGGCATTTAGAATTCTCAACCAGAAACCTCCTTGTCCCTAGTAAACTTCAAACCCCAGGATCCACAGGATGTTGAAAGCAGAATAAGAGCACTATAACAGTGTAGGGCAGAAGTGGCCTAAATTTCCTTGAGCTCCTACGGTCTTTCTTCCTTAGACTACCAATGTCCAAATGTGTCAGACCCTAGCTTAGAATCAGAGAGCTGGAAGAGACCACAATGGCCATTGAGTACAACCTCCTGCCACCACAGTTGTGACTGTGTTGGTTGGAGCTGAGAGTTATAGGCCAGGACAACAGGCTGAAGAAAACTGCTGTAAGGTTACCAGTTTACCAAAACATCAGTAGATATGTACACATAATTTTGCGTACACACATAACCATATTTAAGATAATGAACTCCTCAGTGCATCAGTGGTCCAAACCAAATCACACACTGGGCAGATTTTTTAGAGTGCTTACACTCCCAGTTAATCCTCTGCCTTCCTACTTTTTCAGCTGCTTTTAAAATGGCCTGTTTCCTTTCTCCTCCTGGCATCTTCCCCCTTTGCCCACAGATTACTTCCATTGCTGCAAACTGAAGTCAGAGTGCAATAGTAATTTGTCAGCTCAGCAGATGGGAGAGGACAGAATCTTACCATTCCCAGTAGGCTGAGACAAAAGCAAACTGTTGCAGTCTCTCCTAGCTTATGCTTTCTTCCCCATTAATCCTCATTAATCTTCGTTCTTCCTCATTAATTTTTGGCATGTTAACCAAAATCCATCATTGCTTGGCCCCATGTGTTTTAGTTTTTGTCTACAAAATGGTGGTGGGTTTTAGAGTGAGGATGACAAAAAGCAACCGCCATGGATTCTGATCCCTTGCAATAACCAGTCCCCTTCCTAGTTTTAATAATTTTACAGTGTGGAAGCAATATTTTTTGCTGCCTGCAGAATCAACACATCTGAAAGATACAAGGCAGTGGTTCTCCACCTTTGGCCCTTTGTGTCGTTTGGGCATCAGTTCCCGGAAACCTTACCAGCCATGGCCACTGGGGAGGGATTCTGGGAGGTGAAGTCTAGGGTATATAGAGGGCCAAAGAATGAGAACCAGTGATGTAGGGGCTCCATTTCTACATCATTCTTTACATCAAATTGGCTACCTGATCCTGAAGATGGCCTTAAGTTTCTCTCTGTAATGTAATGCTTCTTTAAAGAAAATCTGCTTTTACTCTAGCTGTAAAGTATTTAATGGATTGAGGCCCCTGTGTTTGCCAGACCTCATCTGCAATGCCCTGTTGGGCTTTGTGAAGAAATAAATCTTACCTCTGTTGCCTTTGGAATCTTATCAGCTTGTGAGACATTGAATTACAACAGAAGACATTACACTTTCCTACTTTGTTTCTTGATAACCCTTTGTATTGACTACATTTAGTGACCTTTTGTATTGACTACATATTGACTGTATTTAACCATCTTTTCAGTGGGTTTCTATTAACAGTGGATGAAATACACTAAAGGCACCAGATCCCATATTATCTTGGAAGCTAAGCAGTGTAAGCTCTGGTTAATACTTGGCTGAGACATTTCCAGTGAACATCAGATGCTGTAAGTTATATTTCAGAGGAAGAAACTGGCCAAACCACCTCTGAGTAGCTTAAAAAAATCTTACGAAATTCAATACAATTAAGTTGACAGGCGACTTGAAGGTATGTACACACACACTATTAAGAGAAAGAGGCAGTCCCACTGGTGGTAACTGGTTTCCATATCAGTGGGTGGTGAATCAGCTCCAAGCTTTAATCCAGAATTTAAGTTGGGGGTGGGTTAAATGGCCCTGGGGGATCACATGTGGCCTGTGGAGTGCACTTGATCCACCTCTGATTTAAAGGAGCTATGGAGAGTGCTGAGTCTCATCTCCAAATTAGATCTAGCACTTTGGACAGCTCTGTTAATGTTTGAAGAAAATCCCAGAGCCCATTCTTTGCCCCAGTGTCATGGAAGCCACTAGCCATCATTGCTTGTCCTTTGTGGTGTGCCTCCAAGTCATTCCCAACTTATGGCGACCCTGGCTCCTTGCATGATGATTGTGAAAATGAAACAATTAAGGTAGTGAAAAGTATGGCCACTTCCTCGCTAGACTGTTACAGTGCTATTATTTCACTTTCAACATCCTGTGGAATCCTGGGATTTGCAGTTTAGAGAGGGTCCTTCTTGAGGCAGACGAAACTGAAACACTGAGTCCAGGGGTCCCACACTGTCCCCACCAGTGCATTCAGCTTCATGAAATAAATGATCTCATTCTTTTTTTAGTTTAAAAATGAGTGAAATGCATGTAGCTCAGCCCACAGACACCCCCCCCCCGATTACTACCCCAAAGTATAGATGCTGTGTTACATGTCCCAATATAGCAGGTATGCTGTTCTTTGAGAATAGTATAAAGAGTCTTATATGGTTGTGGAGTGTCACTGATCAGCTTTCCCCAGCCACGTGTGTCTGTTGGACTACAGTCTCCATCATCTCTAACGAGTACCGGTGGATAGCTCTAGTAGGCCTTATGGAAGCTGCAAAAATACACTCCGCAATACAGCCGTAGGAGGGCAGCAGAGGCACATGATAGATTAATTTCTGTGTGACAGGGAGCAGCGATGTATCTCTTAGTAGCCGGTCATTATGGTTTTTGTTGTTCTCTGCACCTGTTTGGCATCAGAGTGTGGCCCTGAGGGTGGAATGTCATTAAGAGACTGAACGCACATAGAAGTAAGGGGGCTGCCGTAAATGAACAAACAAAAAACTTGATGTGCCTGAAGCGACGATGTGGATGGAGGGGCTTGGAGATGATGTTGGATTGTAAGTCCCAGCATTCCTTGCCAGTGCCAGCGATTGAGAGGAATGTTAAGAAGTGCAGTCTGACAATATCTGCAGTGCTGCTTGATTCCCAGGCGTGGATTAGATGATCTTAAGTATGTCTATTCAGACATATAAGAATTAAGTAGGGAAAAGAAAGGAACAAGGTGTGTGTGGGTCTTGATAGGGAATCCTTATGTGTTTTATCCAGCCCACAAGTCGGAAGCTTCTCCTGTTGGGCTGTAATCTTTGTGTGAGGAAGGTGGAAACATATGAGAGGCTGTAATCCTACCAGCTGTTGAGAGAGTTGTTGGTTTTTCTGTGGCTCTCTGGTTTCAAAGGAACATCTGAGCTGCAAGAGGCAGCTAGTTTCTTGTGTTGCAGGGGAACGTGGCTTGGAGAACTCTATTCTCTGAGCCTCTCTGATGGGATCTGCAAGTAAGAACTATAACTTCTGCTGTCAGGATGAATCCTACAATCTGGGTTTATTCTTCAGGCATACTGGTGCTTAATTTTACAGACTTCTGTCTTCCTTGTTTCAGATTTTAAAATAATATTTTGATGGTTTTGTCAAGAAGGTAGGAGGTGATGTCAAGAAAGCCATTTCAGACTTTTCTCTCTACCCAGTTTTGAGGAGCGGGGAGGAATCTTTTTTTAAAAAAAATGTAAGCCATGTGTTCCAGCATTTCCTTTGGGGGATTCAGAACCTTCCTGGAAACTACAGAATGAACCTTCACATCTCTCTTTGCGAGGGGTGCTCCTTCTGACTGCTTCTTTGTCCTAGAAGAGGGGGATTCAGATATCTTGAACTACTACAATATCCCTTTCCCTTTAGGCAGTTTCACAGGGTCTTGTAGAACAGACAAGAAAGAACCAGGAAATGCAGCGAAATCCTTTGCATTTTTATGACAGAGGTGACATTTTGTAAACAAACAATATCCAGTTGCTTTGGGCCCGCCACTGGGGGGCAGTGTGGGACCCCTGGACTAGATCTTTCGGATTTGGTTCCCAGTATGTAAAATCTCAGGTGATAATCTCTTACTATCAGGGGCTATTTGTTTTGATGGTGTAGCTTGGGTGTTTTTCTCTGATCTGCTTATGTCTCAGTCATTGCAAGAATCCCTGGGAGCAGGATTATTAGGAGTCGGTTCTTCTGCCGTTGTTATATAGATGTGCGAGGGCTAGAAACTTAATTTTACAGTGTCTCGGATTCTGTCAAGCTCTGTTTGTTCTCCCGGCGGTATTTTTTGCTAGGTAAAAAGGAAGCAACATACAGAGTTGTGAAGGCATTTTTTTAGAACGCTTCCAAATCTCACCTCAATTTGCTTAAAAGTTAAGTTTCTATTTTATTTATTTATTGGCTTAATTGTTGTTCCACCTTTCTCCTCATATGGAGCCAAACTAGCTTACAATATCAGTTAAAACAAAGTGTAGCTAACTTAAGGTTCCTTAACAAAAGCTAAAGTGCCCTTAACAAACAGTTCAATCAAAACATTGATTTGAAACAATTACAGCCATGTGTAAAACATAATAAATAGGTAAACACACAGTATATCCCATTAAAAGACTCTGCTTCAACAAGAGAAGAGCCAGAGGCCATTTCCGCACTACGCTGTAGTGCTATTATTTCACTTCCAACATCCTATGGGAATCCTGGGGTTTGCAGTTTAGGGAGGGGCCTTTAGAATTCCCAGCCAGGGAGCTCTTTGGCCTTAGGAAACGACAAACCCATGAACAGTTGAAACATGGCCTGCTTTTTTGACCTGTTTCATTATGTTTCCATGACCTTCTGCATGCTTTTGCAGCCATGTGCTACGTTTTTCTCAATCTACTGTATTATTGAGCTTTCACATGCATTTGCAAGTGATATGTCGTGAATTATTTGCCTTTTGGTAGCTAAAATGCCTTTGCAAACTAAAAAAAAAAGACAGGGTTTCTCATTTTGATGATTTCCAGTTTTTGGAAGTGCTCTGGTCCCTAACCTGTTGAATAAGTAGGAGACACCTGTACAGCAATTGAGATTGGAAATGCAGTAGTGGAAAAGCAGGAGACCTAAGAGACAAATAAAAAGGAGCTGTTAACCCCCTTCCCCCTCAAACGCACCCTCATTTAGCCTCTTGTTATTTGAAGCAGTCTGTCAGGATTTTTCCAAGGCTGACTCAGGCTTTTCACACTGATGGTTTATAGTAAGAACACTGTAAAATAAGAGCAACTTTTTCTGCCAACTCTAATTTGGCATCTGCCATGAAAATGCTATGCAGATTGTTAATTGCACAAGCCTTAAATATTCAAGTTAACTTTGGCTGCCTGCCTCAGGCATAAAAATATACCTGTTTTAATATTTATCTACAAACTGGTCGTCTTTTTAAAATATTATTACAAATTTATATCTTACCAAATGAACCTAACCAGAACATCTTACTCTGGTAAGAAAGCCCTTGTATCCTTAAAATGGTTTTATGAAAAGTCATACTCCCTTTGCTATCCTTGCTCTCAGAAAAAGAAAAACGCAGTATGGTCAGGCCTCCACATTTGCAGGTTTCACTTTTGCAGATTTGATTATTCACGGATTATTTGCTGTCACCTCTGCTGCCTCCCTAGGCCATTTTTAATAGGGACTGCAAGCCTCGTGAGACTGAGAAACTGCGAACGAGGCTTGCAAGTCCTTATTAAAAACAGTGTGGGGCAGCAGTGGAGGTGGCAGTAAACCCCACCAGCCGCCCATTTCTGCCTTGTGCCTCAGAGGCCTGCCCCATGCCTCAAAGGAATCCATGGTAGGTTGAATATGGTGATCATACTTGTTTTGTGTGTTAAATATGGTTTGGGAGGGCCAAGAGTTATTCATGTTTTTTCCACTTTCATGGGCATTCTGTGCCCCTAACCCTAGCAAATGTGGAGGGATGACTGTATTTTATGTGTGTGAAATTGCCTTTTGGTACATACACTGTTACACAGAGCAAACAGAGAGTAATAATGGAATGACAGACTCATAGATTTGGGAGAGATCCCAAGGACATCTAGTCCAGCCCGTTGCCAGTGTGCAAATCCACAGGTAAGCATCCCTCTCATCTGCTTAGAAATCTGCAAGCAAGTCATAGTCATAATATGATACAGTCCTGTCCAGTAGGTCAGTTTTCATAAATAGAGTTGTTCTGCACTTTTGGAATTTCTGCATGGAATCTTAATGCTAGTTTTTGAAGAGTAACAAGTCTCCAGTTCTCAGGAATGTTGAGAGCCCAGTCATCCATCTTCAAGAGCAGTAGACTTTAAAGATGCTTGAATAGATGCAGGTAGTATATCAGAAGGCATCTGTGTGTCTAAAAGGCCAAATACCTATGGCTTCTGTGGCTCCCCAGTGCTTGTTCTTGGCTTCCAGGGTTGTCTCACTTACCTTTTCAACATACTGCCCCTTAGTTGCTTGCACTCCCAAAGTGGAGTGGTGATGGTGGTGGGGTTTCTACCTTGGTAGCATGTGGCTTGGTTTGCACACTCGAGTCAGTGGTTTTTCATCACAGTTCTCTGTTTATGTTATTGTTTGTTGTTGCAGTGGCGGTATGTCTTCAAACCATTTCTGACTTAGGGTGACCCTAAGGCTGCTCTATCGTGGGGCTTTCCTGACAAGATTTGTTCAGACAGGGTTTGCCCTTGCCTTTCTCTGAGAGAGTGTGACTAGTCCAAGGTCACGCAGTGGGTTTCCATGGCTGAATTGGGATTTCAGCCCTGGTCTCCAGAATCCTAGGCTAACATCCAAACCACAATGCCATGCTGTCTGTGGCATACGGCAGTCTGAATGGCAGAAGGACAAATTGGCAGGCAGGGTTATCTTGCAGGAAAAGCTCAGTCTTAGTGCCAAACCCTGGCCTCTCCTGGCTCAGTGGTTCTGCGTATTCATATCTGTGCCACCGAATGACATCTAAAACAACTGAGATCTTAAGAGATTACTGAATCCTCAACTATGGATGAAACATACAGTTGGGCAAGTGTATAATACCAGACGCTACCCGTTGGAAAACAGCACTCTCCCTGAAAAGTGTAGCCTTGCTAACTGCATGCCCTCCAGCTATCCCAGTTTGTCAGGGAGAGTCCTGATTAATCCTCTTGTCATCCCACTTTTTCAGCTGCATTTAAGATGTCTCAGTTTCTCTCCTCCCACTTTCCTCCTTTCTCCTCAGCTTGCTTCCATTACTGCAGACTGATTTCAAGGTGCAAAAGTAATTTGTACTCAGTAACTCAGCAGAGGAGACAGAATTTTGCCCTTCAGCCTCTCCTAAACTATGTGTTCTTCCTCATGAATACTTTTGGCCGTCGTGACCACACTCTGGGATTGCATGGCCACACCTGTCCCAGTTTTCCGCTGTGAAATGTTGAAGGGTACACTAACTGGCCAGAGTGTGGAGAGAGACATTGCATTTTCATAATCAACAATCAAACTCTTTTTGCTTTTCCCATTCCCAGAAAGCCCACAAGCTGCTGCAGGTACAGCTTAACACAGTCACGTTGTGCAGTAAGTCCCATTGGAGAGCCTTTTGACTGTTTCCGCTCTATTACATCTTAGAATTCAGCATGACTTTTAATACCAAGTACAGCCCGCCGCCTCCTTTTTGAACCATCAAAAATTCAACATGACTTTTAATATGAAGTACAGCCCTGTCACCTCCTTTTTGAACCTTTTTCTTTCTGGTAGAAAAGAGCAAAAGATCTCTGAAGTTTTTCTTTTTCTGCCTTTTTGGTTGGCCTAGTAAAAGTAATACCACAATATGGATTTTAGGATTTCTCTTGCTAAGCAGTATTGATGTTCTTGCCTTCACTTGCAGTGTGTGCGTGCATGCGTGCGTGTGCGCACGCGCATGTGTGTGTGACTTTTTCTGCAGAGCTGGGCAGTGTGCACGTCCCTCCAGCCTGATCGTAACCAGCAAATTAACAGAATCCTGGTTTACCAAGTGGAAGAGCACAGCTGGGGAGGAGAAGGACTCTGAGCCTGCTTTAATCCTACCTGATGGTTTATCTTTCTGATCTGATTGCTGCTGCTATAGCTTTTAACCTGGTAGTTCCCTAATCTGATACAGGGAGGGAGGCCAGAGTTTCCAGGCAGGTTGGGATTAACTGGCTCTAATCGCCTGATCCTGTTAGAGGACCCGTCTGTCTAATGTGTGATTAACAGTAGCCCGATCTTTGCTATACCGGGACCTGTGATGTTGGGGAGAGGAGAGGAGAGAGCAAATAGGGGTTGAGGTAGCAGGGGATCAAAATTGCAAATTGTACAATCTGGTTGGGATGAGATTTTTATGCTTGTGGCAGGAAAGTTGGGATTCTCTTTCCTGCATTGTCAATATAGTACTGTGGTACCTTAAAGGCAAAGACCTTGGAGCATCAGCTTTGGGGGACTAGAGCATTTTGAATCAAATGCAGTGTGAACTATAGGTGTCAGATCTCTCTATCTCTCACACACATACAGACTGGTGGATTTGTAGCTGGTTGATCAACCGAACACAAAGAGCGCACATCAACGGCTTCTCTTCATGCTGGAGAGAAGCACCTAACGGGGTGCCACAGGGTTCTGTCCTGGGCCCAGTGCTATTCAACATCTTCATCAATAACTTGGATGAAGGAGTAGAGGGCATACTTATCAAATTTGCAGATGACACCAAATTGGGAGGGGTTGCTAACAGGCCAGAGGACAGGATCAAAATTCAGAAATGACCTTGACAGATTGGAGAGCTGGGCCAAAGCCAACAAAATGAATTTCAGCAGAGAGAAATGTGAGGTCCTACACTTAGGCAGAAAAAATGGGATGCACAAATATAGGATAGAGGACACGTGGCTGAATAACAGTCCATGTGAAAGGGATCATAGAATCATAGAAATGTAGAGTTGGAAGAGACCACACAGGCCATCCAGTCCAACCCCCTGCCATGCAGGAATACCCTCAAAGCACTCCCGACAGATGGCCATCCAGCCTCTCCTTAAAAATCTCCAAGGAAGGAGACTCCACCACACTCCGAGGCAGCCTATTCCACTGCCGGACAGCCCTGACTGTCAGGAAGTTCTTCCTGAGGTTCAGGTGGAATCTCCTTTCCTGCAGCTTGAATCCATTGCTCCTTGTCCTAGTCTCTGGAGCAGCGGATCTAAGAGTCTTGGTGGATCACAAGATGAACCTGAGTCAGCAGTGTGATGCAGCAGCCAAGAAAGCCAACGCAATTCTTGGTTGCTTCAATAGAAGTATGGTGTCTATATCAAGGGAGGTAATGGGACCACTCTATTCTGCATTGGTTAGACCTCATCCGGAATACTGTGTCCAGTTCTGGGCACCTCAGTTCAAGAAGGATGTCAGCAAGCTGGAACGTGTCCAAAGAAAGGTGACCAAAATGGTGAAGGGCCTGGAAGCCATGCCCTATGAGGATAGACTTAGAGAGCTGGGTATGTTTAGTCTGCAGAAGAGAAGGTTAAGAGGGGACATGATAGCCATGTTTAAATATTTGAAGGGATGCCATGTAGAGGAGGGAGTGGGCTTGTTTTCTGCTGCTCTGGAGACCAGGACAAGGAGCAATAGATTCAAGCTGCAGGAAAGGAGATTCAACCTGAACCTCAGGAAGAACTTCCTGACGGTCAGGGCTGTCCGGCAGTGGAATATGCTTCCTCGGAGTGTGGTGGAGTCTCCTTCTTTGGAGGTCTTTAAGCAGAGGCTGGATGGCCCTCTGTTGGGAGTGCTTTGATGTGTGTTCCTGCATGGCAGGGGGTTGGACTGGATGGCCCCTGGGGTCTCTTCGAGCTCTGTGAGTCTGTGAAACTGATAAGCTATGTCCGTGATCAGTGCTTACCAAAGTTACTTCTTTGGATGGTAGCTCCCAGAACCCACCAGCCAGCATGATCAGTGTCTATGCTGCTGGGGGCATTCTGGGAGTTGTTGTTGTCAACATGTCTAGAGGAGGGTGACCAAAAGGACGAAAGGCCTGGAACCCTGCCCAACAAAGAGCGGCTTAGGGAGCTGGGTATGTTTAGCCTGCAGAAGAGAAGGTGAAAAGGTGACGCGATAGCCATGTTCAAATATCTAAAGGATTGCCGTATGAAGGGTTGTTAAAACAGATAGCCTTGAGCTCACCTGTGGTTTTTCTGTAGTTGAGTTCCAATCCAGACTTGTGGCTGATCCATTGGAAAAGCACACTCTGGGTGTTTTCACTTCTTCCAGAGCTTTGCTGGGAGACTTAGCCTCCGTTTTTTTTTTTTTCTTGATTTGAGGTTCTGAAAGCAAAATGGATAATTGTAGAAATTCACAGTCTTTGTGGAAGAATGGGAAATCCCCCAAAGCTTCATTGTGTATACACAGCTGTTCCACACAAGTGGAACTGTAGAATAGTAGGGGGCTGCTTTGGGATTAACGCACTGCGGAGGGCTACATTTCAGTGTTTTTACAGTGGGTGCTTGCTAGCTGTTGCTTGGGTTTGAGTTAATCTGTTTCCATAGCAGGCAGACAGTGTGGGGTAGTGTAGTGGTTTGAGTGTTGGGAGTAGCACTCTGAGAGGCCAGGATTCAAATCTCCACACAGGCATGAAAACTGGGTAATCTTGGGTAAGGCACACTCTCTCAGCCTTAGAGGAAGGCAGGCACTGGCAAACCCCTTCTAAATAAGTCTTGCCAAGAAAACCCCACAGTGCTATTGCCTTAGGGCGACTATAAGTCAGAAACAACTTGGAGGAATACAACAACAGGTGGGGTAGCTGTTGCTTGATTCAGAGTTAATCTCTTTCCATGGCTGATTAAGCCATCGTCCCTTCTTAGTTACTTACTAGTTAGAAGGAACTCCAACAAACAGCACCGCCTTTCTTTTCTGGCAGCATCTGTAAGCTGTTTCATGCATCAGTGAGGACTAGAAATGTAGAAGGTGCTGAAAAATGGAATCTTGATGTTTAGATTTTGCCTGGATGTCCAGCTTGTGCAATACATCTCTACTTCACGGACTGCATCATGCATTGTACATTAGGATAAGGGAGTGGGAGGAAGAAGAGGAGAGGAAGGAAGGGCTGGGTCAGAATCTTAGGGAAGAGGTGCAGGTGAAAAGCTAGGACGAGTACGGTGGCCTGCCCTTGAGTGTTAGAATGCCAGTGGGTCCCCCAATATATGTGTAAGTACCAGGCTGTACCAATCCCCACCCTGGTGAGAAAGTAATTAAAGTGCCTTCTGCAACACACTCATTATATGCTGCTTCATCTCTAATTAAGCTAATTGTAATCCAAGGCACCCACTCAGTATAACTCCCCACTTTACCAGCCGATTGTGGTTGCCAGTTTTAGTAAGCTACTAAAGAGGAAATGGGTTAGAGGACAAATCCGTTGATCCATTTATAGTGTTTTGAAAAGATACCATCTTGTTTTTGGGTTAAGTTCTTATAAGGAAAAGTGCTGTGGTTGAAGTTTACCCAGAAGTTAGAGGTCCTCTGTTCCCTAAATGTCAGGTGAACATAGGAAAAGGAGTTCACTTTGCACATGTTCAGAGTTAGTCTTTTAATATTCCAAGACATTCCTGGAGTCTCTACCATCTTCCGCCCCCTCCCAACGATTTCTTTTGTATTTGTTCCAAACCATAAGCCTTTGGGGCAGAGAATTGCCCTCTCAAATCCTTGTTGTAAACCATCATAACCATGGATGCGTCTCATAAATTCTATACATTGATAGCAAACTGAGCATGGATGTTTACGTGGCCAGAAAGTTGTCAGCCATGTGCTGAGTATTTGCATTAGTTCATGAGTACCTTTTGATGACCTGTATCCAGAAGCTGCAGTCTAATTTGGGGAGGGGGAAGACATAACTGTGAAACTAGGGTTGTCTTGTGTCTGTTTTGTAGATATCTTACTCCTCGTTACAGAAAAGATGTAAAGGTCTAGTTGTCCTTTGCCTCCAGGTAGCTGCCCTGATAATATCGCTCTATGTGAAACACTTGAAAATAACTAACCCAGGGCCACATCTCTTCCAGGCTGCGGGAACAGTGCTCTGAGTTATGATCTCTTTCAACTTGGATATTCGAACATCACCAGCGTAGACTACTCAGTGGCATGCATCACAAGCATGAAGACTCGTTATGCCCACTGCCCAGGCTTGCAGTGGGCAGTGATGGATGCCCGGGCCTTGAACTTTACAGATGGGAGCTTTGATGTGGTCTTGGAGAAGGGCGCTCTGGATTCTATGATGGTGGAAGAAAGGGATCCTTGGAAGGTCTCTCATGAAGCCAGGCGGCTCTTGGACCAGGTGTTAATGGAGGTGAGCTGCAAGAAGTCCTGCTGGGATAAGCATGTCTGGTCCTCTTGACCTGGACGGAAATGTTTAGCATTCAGTTGCGTAGTTTTTTGGATCTCAGGCTGGTCATGAGTTGTGGTTGTAGGATATTAGTTGGGTATCACTGCCTATTTTTCCTTTTGTTTGCTGCTCAGCATGAGTGCAGAATCACACTTTGCTCCAGGGGCAATCAGTTTTCTGTGTTTCTAGCCAGTATGGTTTAGTGTTTTGAGCACTGGACAATGACACTGGGGTCCAGGGTTCAATTACCTGCCTGGCCGTGGAAACCCACTGAGTGACCTTGGGTATGTCACACGCCCTCAGCCCCAGAAAAAAACGTGATAGGGTTGCCTTCCAGTCACCATAAGTTGGAAATGACTCGAAGGCACAGAGCAGCAGCAGCAACAACAACAACAAAAATCCTTATTGCTTTGACAACAGGCTTTAAAAATAAATCTAAAATTAGAAGTGGTTCAGAATCAGTGCTAGTTAAGGTTGCAGAGTGGGGGTGTAGATTGTGAGCAGTGTCTGCAAGGGCTTTGCTCTGTTTCCTACATGGAATTATCTCTTTCTCTCTCCTGGCCTGGTGTGATGTTGTCCTACTCTGTTTGCTCCTTATGTTTGCGTAAATTTTCCTCTTGTCATCAGATGGCTCTTTTCCAAAACCCCCCAAAACATGCATAGACCCCCAGGGTCTGGCAAAATGAAAATATCAAACTCAGAGCAAGCAAGGAAACAAACTGAGGAGGAAGTAGGACCCACTTCCTTTTCCTCCATCATGTAATTTGAATGCAGAATCTGAGTTGGTATGATATAGTGTATGTAAAGACCTATATGGCTCAGTTTCAGCTATTTGAAGGATCATTTCTCCCTATATGAGCCTCTAACGTCTTCAGGAAAGGGTCTTTTCTGTTTCCCACCACCTTCTCAGTCTTGTTTGGTGGTACAGTTACATTTTTACTGATGTTTTTACCTGGTTTCTAATTTGTGCTGTTTTAAATGTCTGGAATCCCATTATTGGGGAAAAGTGGGATGTAAATAACTAAGAAGAAGAGAATATTCATGTTAAACAACAACTTCAGTATAATCCTTTTGATTATTTTTGCAGAAGGAGTTGCCTCAGTTGTATCTTAACAAGGGGAAATGGCTCTCGTTGTGTGTTGGCGAGGAGGAGGCACTCTGTGTATGTTCCGGGCTCTCTTGCCTGGATCACTTCCTGCTTTTGGCAGTTCTTTTGTACCCTTTCTTGTTTGATGTCATTGTGGCAGAGGATGAAATAAAGTGTACCCAAAATGGTCTGTTCCAGAAGCTAACTGTGGAAACTGGTAGAGGGAATTAGGGGGAATTAGACAAATGGACGTGGGCCTCCTTTCCAGAGGCCCATTCGCACCAGACATTTATAGCACTATATTCCACTTTAACTGCCATGGCAACGTCATGTGGAATCCTGGCCGTTCATAGTCTGGTGAGGCATTAGATCAGCACTGTTCAAAACGGTGGTTACCGTACCTGTGTTGGCCCTGGGCAACTTTCCAGGAAAGAAAGAAACAGTTGTACCCAGTGACCATAAATTTAGTGCCAGTCCTTGGCACACTGGGGAAAAAAAATAATTGTCGGTCCCCCCTACATCAGTGGCTTGAGAAGCATGGTGTGGGAGCTCTCTGGTTGACAGTTCAAAATGCCCCCCCCTAAAATGAAAATCCTGAGGTTTCCCCACGGTAGCTAAAGTGGAATCATACTGTTATGACTGGAGAGAGGGACTGAACGGGTCCCTGGCAAGGCATTCAGGTTTGCTTTTGGATGTTGACGGGAAAGCACTATTGAGAGACCCACACCAACAGCACTGATTCGAGATCTTTAAAATTGTCCCCGTGTCTGCTTTTGGCCGGACAAGGCCAAGAAAGGGTACAAAATCCATGCACATCAGGATGCAAAATGTAATTTTCCCCCACCCGTCCCTAAATGCTTGCTGTCCCCAAAAGAAGATCCAGGCTGGAATCGGTTGCTATGGCAATGCCCTGCTGTCATAAATGGCTGCTTGCAAATGGCAGTAATTCAGACAGAGAACTTCTTTATGTTGTCTGGCTAAAGGCGGCATCCCTCTCGGGGGGTGCTTTTTGCCGTTTCTGTGGGATTTGGGATGAGGGTGGAGGCTTCAGCCGGGAGCGCTCCCGGAAACTCAACCCTTCAAAACTACGCTCGGGGGCCGAGCAAGCCTTTCTCCGAGTAGGCCCCCGAGGTCTTCTCGCGTAGGAAAGGAAACCACGTTCTGTCTTGAATCTGGAGATCTCTCCCCCCCGCCCCGCCCTCATCGCTTCCGCTCTTTCCTAACTTTTCCGCTGTTCCATCTCATTAGCTTAGTGATTCTCTCTTTTTCTCCCTTTCCCCCTCATCTGGCCACCTATGGTGCTCCCTGTTTCCATGGAAACGCTCATCCGTATTGACTAGGCCGTGGCGTTGCAATAGGGACAGGCAGTGCCTCCAGGTCCTTGTTAATTGGTATGCTGTGTCCAAAGCAATGGTAACGATATTGAATTTGGTGGTGTGTGTTTGCGGGGGGTGGGGAGGAAGCAGGGTGTTGGAAATCACTGCTTGCCGGGGATAATGTTTCCCATTCTCATCCCGCCCCCCCCCCCCGCCACCATAAAAGGGGATGGGGTGGATAATACCTCTCTCCCACCCTGCAGAAGACACTTCCAGAGTCATTTTTCTGCATATTTTTCTTTTCCATCCCTGCTTCCAAGAACCAGTTTTTTTGATGGGGGAGCAGGTGGGGGGGAGTTTAATTGACAGAGGTCCCTCCAAAGCTGGCTTAGTTCACCCATGCGCGGGTGGGCGTGTACACCCCAGCTCCATCCACTTACACCAGATTAACTGGAGAGTGGATTGCCTGGAATGGGAGTCAGACATTCAGCCCCCCCACTCCCATTTCTTTTCTGTTCGATCATCCGCCTTCCCATTCCCTGCCTCGATTGCTTTTAGTGTGGTTGCTTGGGTCAGTCCCTCTGTTCCTAAGCATGTTAACAACAGTTGGGCATTGCACTCTAAAGAATGGGTGCCGTTGAAACTCCAGGAAACTGGAAAAATCAGCACATGGAGACCGAGATGGTAGAATTATTCACTAAGCCGTTGCAATTGTCCGGGATTGGGAAATAAGATTTTTGAATACTAAATGGAAAGCTGCCATCCTGGAGCAAACTTCAGGATCACTGCCAGTCTCTTGCTTGATTGCTTATGGGTTCTCATAAGCATCCTCATTTGAGGATTTCTTTCGGTGCCGGTGGGGATGTTACAGAAGCTGGGCAGTGCCAGGATCAATCTTTTCCTCCCTCCCCAGTCAAATATGGGCACATGGACTTTCTGCTTCCAAGTCCCTAGCCTTGCTTTACTGTCCCTAGCCTCTGCCCATCCCTTCCCTCTATGTTGCCACATAAACGGAGATCCTCTCCGGATGTGAAGCGGCATCCCCAGTTAACCTCTGCTGTTGAGCAGAGAGGCTGGCTGTACAAGCAGCTTCTTGTGTGCTTCCACTTTCCTCGGAGCTTGGGGATCAGGCTCTGGTGACAGAGCAATTTCAAATGATCCTGGGATGTCTGCTTTCCATTCTGAGAGAAGAGGTGCAAGGTAGTGGGTGTGTTACTGGGTCTTGGCTGCAAATAGAGAGCACAGGTGGGTGGGCTGCAGTTTGAGTTGGTGGGGGGACTTGTGAGGCAGAGTTGGGTCCCCACTAGTTAGTGCATGGTGCCACGGTCTCCACAGAGACTGGCTGGGGATTCTGGGAGCTGTCATCCAAAAAAGGAACATTTCCAAGCCCTGCTGAAAGCTCACCTTCTTCAAGATTTTATGGTATTGTAACTAGCCAGTGTATATGTAATGGGGAGGAAAATCACACATTTCTTTTCTGTTTGTTAATGTCTCCATTTTTCCCCTCTGTGCTGCTCTGTAAATCCCATGCTGTGGGGATGCAGCAGATCTGTCTTTGTAAAGCACTCTATGCATTGATAATATTCTATAAATTATGCACAGCAGTAATAATAATAGTTGAAGGATCAGTGCTGTGAACATATGGTGCCTTTGGAACTCTGGGACGATCTGCATATAAAGACTGAAAAAGTAGAATTCTTGACTATGTCATTTCAAACTGCAGGCACTGGGAAATAAGATTTTCTAAAAAAAGCTATTCTCAATCTATTATAAAAATGCCTGTTTAAAAAATTATACACACTGATTACATACATACACACACACAAAATATTAACTTGAACATTAGGATGATAAGCTCCCAGCTTATAGCAAATTTCAGCATCAAACTGAGACAGTTAATGCGTCTGTCTCATTGACGTGCTAGGTATTAGTCTGTTTATTGGGTGAACTATTACACAATAGGATAGTACTTCCATTTGCAGTGTGAACCAGTACAATCTAGAGTTTTAGCACCTTATTCTCCCTTTGTTCACATGAGGAAGTTGATGTGAGCCTGTGTCTAAGCTATATAATTTCAGACTGCAAGTAGGGACAAGACTCACATGGCTGATTGATATTCTCTGTGGAAGACAATTGTCTTGGAATTGAAGAATAGACTAGAGCCCCTTCCCCTGACATCCTAGTTTTCTATCTGCATGGATTTTATTTTCTACTGCAGGAACATTCAGCAACGTGAGCTGCCATCTACTACATTCTGAGTTTCTGCAGCCCAGATACAGCTTTCCCGTTTTATTAGGTCCCCATATAGGACAGCGTTCCCCGTGCTGGTGTCCCCAGGGATGCTGGACTACAACTCCCATCACCTCCAGTCAGCATGTCCAGGGCAGCCAGAGACACACCAGCCAGGGAAAAAGTGGTGTAAATTAGAGTGAAGAGGGGAAGTCCTGGCTTCTTTACCAAACATAAAACAACTGCAGGGCATCAGGCAAAAAGGGTACAAACTGTGGAGTTGCTACCCTAGAAGCAAGAATTCTCCCTCCTCTCTCCCCCCCCCCGGCAATTAAACAACACCCACCCCCCAGAGATGCTGGGATGACGGCTGGAAGGCAAAGTTCTGTGCAGCTGTCTCTAAGCAACTGCCTTTCCTGTTCTGTTAACTGCAGGCTGCATCGGCGGTGGCAGTGATGTGGCAGGGAGGGGAGCACATATTGGATTTTGTTCAATGAGTATGATGGGATCTGATTGGACTCTTTCATCTCTTTCTCTTCTCCGTTTGACTGTGTGTGTGAGTGAGTGAGTGAGAGAGAGAGATGGTGTAAGCATTATAAGAAGAGTTTCTCTCTATTTCCATTCTTGTAATTAGACTTGGGTGCTCCCCCTCGCCCCCAGATCACCACTTGCAATCTCCCTACTAATTGTCGCTTGTTGTCATTTTGTGTTTGAATTATACAAGCCCTGAACTCCATTCTAACTCTGTATCTCATGAAATGCACACCCGTAGCTCAGCTACTGCACAAACACGGATAGCCAGTATAGCCATAGATCAGCCTCTGGTTATCTCTGAAAGCTAATGTTTGGTAACAACCTCTGGTTATCTCTGAAAGCTAATGTTTGGTAACATCCTGTAAAGCGTCTGTCCTCCTCCCCAACCACCAAAACAACAAAATAAAACAAAATCAACCTGGATCTTTTGCTTGTAAAGAAAAAGGGGGAGAAGAGGTTTTTGTTTGGAGTTTTGTTTGGGGTTTTTTGTGGGGGGGGGGATAACTCAGCAGCCTGAGAATGTCTCTTGGATATGTGTGTGTTTACAAAGACCTCCTTGGCATGTGATGTCTCTGTTTCTGGCTGAGTCTACCCCCATGTACTCTCTCTTGGCTTGAATTGTCTCTTATCCTCGTCTGCTCCCAGAGTTTGCTGAGATGGACCTGCCAGCAAGGGGTGGTCAAATTGGTCTGGGGCTAGTGCGGCTACTCTACAAGGAAAGATGACAATAAGGCTGATAAAAAAGCAAGATACTATATAGGTATATAACTACCCCTGTTTGGAGAAAGTAGAAAGGGACAATTTTTTCCTTCCTGTCTCATAATACTAGCCTGCAGGGTCATCCAAAGCATGCTATGAGAATCATAATGAACCAGAGACAGTACTCGGTTGACAGTAATACTGTGGGATTTGGTACCATAAGATGTGCTGATTGATGGCCACCAATTTGGATGGCTGCTGATATAGATCAGACAGTTGCTTCAAAATTAAGGCTACCTCTGGCTCTTACTCGTAGTTGTCATCAACATCACCAGTATCAATAATAATAATAATAAAATGGATTTATACCCTGCCTTTCCTTATAAAAGCTTAGGCTAGCTAACAAGCTATTTAAAAGGGCACTTGCTGATGAACCATAGCAAGAGGGAGCTATTGCTTTCCTGTCCTTTTTGTGGACTTCCCAGAGACATCCAGTTGACTACTATGAGAAACATGGATCAGCCTGTGATGTTTTCTCCCTTGCCCATCTCTTCTTTCCTCGGTACCCATGTAGAGAATTCACTGCCATTATGACAGTAGCTTCTAAGATGATTTTTGAAGAAAGAACTGGAGAAATTCAACAGCAATTGAACACAAGTAAATGCATGGTACCATCATGTCTGCAGAAAACGTACCCCAGAGTACTAGCTGTTGGCTTCATCCTATACTTGTATGGTTCCACTGCCACTCCCTCACCCATCTAACAGGTTGCTGTTAAGGAAAGAAGGCTAGACTAGTCAGATCACCTGTTTGACCTGATCCCTCAGGGATCTTCTTAGGAGGGATCACATCTCTATGAAGCTGAAGAGACTTTGAGTAAGGCTGGGGTCATATATATGACATCTGCAGCTCACTTCCTCTGATTATATTCTGGTTGACCACATTCTCAGTGGCCAGTCCCTTCCGCAGAAGACCAGGCCTGCCCTCTCCTTGTTGTCTTGGTGCCAGCTGGCAAAGTCTTTTCGACTCAAGCGGGCCTTTAGGGACTGCCTGCCCTATATAGACAGTAACTTAAAATGGATGAGCTGCACATTTTCGTAGAATATAGAGTTGGAAGAGACCACAAGGGTTATCCAGTACAACCCCATTCTGCCATGGAGGAATACACAGAGTACTCCAGACAGGTGGCTGTCCAGCCTCCATTTGAAAACCTCCAATGAAAGAGACTCCATCACGATCCAAGGCAGCGTAGCATGTTGTTGAACTACTGTCAGGATGTTCTTCCTCATGGTTAGGTGAAATCTCCTTTCGTGTGGTTTGAAGTCATTGCTCTGTGCCCTTGTCTCTGGAGCAGCAGAAAACAAGCTCATTCCTCCTTCCTATATGCCATCCTTTCAAATATTTAAACGTGGCTGTCATGTCACCTCTTAACCTTCCCTTCTCCAGGCTAAACACACCCGGCTTCCTAAGCCACTCCTCATAGGGCATGGTTTCCAGACCTTTTGCAGTTATGTTCATCCTCCCTTTTAATATTTCAGTTCTGTTTACCATTATTGAGTTTTAAACTTTCAGTTTGTTTTTTTAAATAATATTATCAATTTAACTTGTATTCTGATATGTATAACAGGTTTGGGAGTTGTGTGACCCTCCAGATGTAGTTAAACTGCAGTTCCCAGCCTCCCTCTCTATTGCTGGTGCTGGCTAGGGCTTCTGGTACTTGCAGTCCAACAGTATCTGGAGAGCTGCACAGTTCTTACTCTGCTGTATTCATTCTTGTGTTTTTTACTGGTGCTTTTAAAAAAAAATTGGTGGTGCCTCCAAGGTATAGGTGAATGGCAGGATATGAATCAAATGAAATCAGTACATTTCATCCTGACAATAACCCTGTGAAGTAGGACAGTTCAGATGAGTGGGTGTCATCTAACCCTGTATTGTTGTTGCCACTAAGTATTCTCCCTGCTCCTCTGTGTTAGATTCTGCTGTGTTTCTCTTGCTTGGAGATACCTACCAAGTAATAGCATACCATTCATATCCTTCCCTTCAGCTGTATGTCTTGAATCTGTATCACTTCTCTCTGCTGGATGGTTCAGCATTTTTTACACACTGACCCCAGTTTCTTTCCAGGTCTTCTGGTCATGGTGAGGACTTCAGATAAGTGCCTTTGAAAGGAGGAACAAAGAGGGCATTGCCCAGTGGTTATACAAAAATGCTGCGGTTTGAGAAGTGACTGGCTCCCACATTTCTAGTTTTAAAAGGATTAGGCAGTAGGTACTGGGACAGAGACTAGTGCTGGCAAATAGGCTGTATTGGGTCAGGTAGATGAAATATCTGGCCTGTTACGTGGCAGCTTTGTAGGTATCTTAAAATGCCTTATGGTTAAGACTGGTTTAACAATTATGCTACATATTCTACAAGTATGAGGCCCCATCCACTTGGTCTTTATTAGTTAAACTCTAAGATTCCTGTAGCACAACTTTGCTGCTCTTTCTTTCTCCGCTGGTATATTTAGAGCTTCTACAGTGTACAATGAAGTGGTTGTTCATTCACAGGGCAGTGATGACAGCTTTTCTTTTCTTTTTTCCCCTTATAGAAAGTAGATAACTTTCTTTTCTCTCTGGTGGTTGGAGAAACTGTCAAATGCTA
This sequence comes from Cyclura pinguis, assembly GCA_030412105.1. NCBI lineage: Eukaryota > Metazoa > Chordata > Lepidosauria > Squamata > Iguanidae > Cyclura > Cyclura pinguis. The sequence goes on from CM059601.1 coordinate 9,341,335, forward strand.
ATTGGCCGTTCTCTGGAACATAAAAGATGGCACTGCACAGGGTAAAGCAGATGTGGATGCTTGTGACTGCACGGAATTCCACATTTTCCCAGGCAAGGGAAGATAATATCTCATTTGGAGGGAGTAAACTATAGCACAGAATATTTCTCCCCCCTCCATTTTAATACAGCCCTTGAAATTTAGTATAGATTTCTGGGTTGCAGGAGCACTTTTAGAGCTTGACAAAGTTTTGCTTTTGAACTAAAGCATCAAGAATTTGCTCCACACAACATGCTAGGGGAAGGTAGATTTCGGCATAGAAGGAGCAACTTCAGAACTTGAGGGAGTTAGTTTTTATTGGACCGCAGCTCTGAGAATTTTCTCCAGCCAGCATACTAGGGAAGGGTGGCTTTATGGATAGCAGGAACAGTTTCAAAGTTTGGAAAAGTTACTTTTTGAACTACAACTCTGAGAATTTCCTCCAAACAGCATGCTGGAAGAATGTCCATTTCTGGACAGCAGGAACCATTTCAGAGTTTGGGAAGGTTACTTTTTGAAGGACTGCGGCGCCAAGGATATCCCCCAGCTGGCATGCTGGAGGAATATGGATTTTGGGTTAGCAGGAATAATTTCAGAGCTTGGGAAAGCTATAACTCTGAGAATTGCCCCTCGGCTGAGTAAAAATTCTTGGAATTGCAGTCCAAAAGAATACTTTTCCCAAACTGTGAGCAATTTAAGGAGCATGTCCGGCCCTGTAAGTGTTCGTGTGTGCGCACATGAGTGCACATGTGTATCTTCAAGTCACCTGTTTCGACTTATGGCAACCCCATGAATTTCATAGGGTTTTCATAGGCAGGGAATACTCAGAGGCGGTGTTGCGAGTTCCTTCTTCTGAAATACAGCCCACAGTATCTGATATTTCGTAGAGGTCTCCCATCTAAGTACTAACCAGAGCTGACCCTGCTTGGCTTTCAAGATTAGATGGGATCTGGTGCCTTGAGGGTCCTAAGTGCCTTTTCTTGGCTGCAGAAACCTCCCTTCTCTGTCTTTCTCCCCTGCGCTCCATTCTAAGAGGACTGTTCCTTTGGCTACAGGCTGTTCTGGTTAACCGGTGAGTCATGAAGAGATGAAGGGTATTCAATCCCCACCTGTCATGGTGGTGGTGCGTAGGGAGGAGGCACAGTGTGGGGGTGTTTCCTGGCTGCGCTGGGTACGAGCAAGAGCTGCGTAGCCAAGCGTGGGGTGAGGGGAAGGGAGGAGGCAAGCCAGCCAAATGCTGGCCGCCAAGAGAGGAGATTGAAAGCGCCCCAGCGGCGGCCTTAGCATGCTGAGCACGGCAGAGCTGGCCGTAAATGCCTTTGACTTTGGATAAAGCCAAGCAAGAAAATTGATGTTCTTTTCCATCCTATTAGCAGGAGCTTAGTTCCAGCGAGGAGAAAAATGATGATTAAAAGGGTCAAGTCCACTCGGCTTCTAACAGGGCGTACCTTGGACGCAGCGTTTCTTTAAGATCTTGGCTCGCGGATGTTGGGGGGTGAGGCAGGGCGGGGAGGGGAGGGCAGTTTGGGTGCTTACCCTGCGATTGGGGACTGTAACCTGGCCCTTGTCGATAGAAACTATTTACGGGGGTAGAGGATGCAGCACAAGTGGGGAAACGTGCAGTGGCATGGCCGAGTTCAATTCCTGGCACCTCCTATTAAAAGGATCAGCTGGCGAGTTAAAGAGCTGGAAAGGACCATGACAGCCACTCAGTTGTGCCCCCTGCCATGCAGGAATACAGCATTAGAGCACTCCCAGAAGATGGCCATCCAGTCTTTGTTTCATAGAATCATAGAAATGTAGAGTTGGAAGAGACCCCAGGGGCCATCCAGTCCAACCCCCTGCCATGCAGGAACACCCTCAAAGCACTCCCGACAGATGGCCATCCAGCCTCTGCTTAAAAACCTCCAAAGAAGGAGACTCCACTACACTCCGAGGCAGCCTATTCCACTGCCGGACAGCCCTGACTGTCAGCAAGTTCTTCCTGAGGTTCAGGTGGAATCTCCTTCCCTGCAGCTTGAATCCATTGCTCCTTGTCCTGGTCTCTGGAGCAGCAGAAAACAAGCCCTCTCCCTCCTCTACATGGCATCCCTTCAAATATTTAAACATGGCTATCATGTCCCCTCTTAACCTTCTCTTCTGCAGACTAAACATACCCAGCTCTCTAAGTCTATCCTCATAGGGCATGGCTTCCAGGCCTCTCACCATTTTGGGTGCCCTCCTCTGGATCTGCTCCAGCTTGACCATGTCCTTCTTGAATTGAGGTGCCGGGAACTGGACACAGTATTCAAGATGAGGTCTAACCAAAGCAGAGTAGAGTGGTACCAGTACCTCCCTCGATCTAGACACCATACTCCTATTGATGCAGCCGAGAATTGCGTTGGCTTTCTTGGCTGCCGCATCACACTGCTGTCTCATGTTCAGCTTGTGGTCTATTAAGACTCCTAGATCCCTTTCACATGTACTGCTATCCAGCAGTTTCAAGATCTTTAAAGAAGGAGAAACTCTCAAAAATTTTCCCTGAGTGCTCTCCAGCACCCCGTAGGGGCTGTGGGGGCATTTTCATGGTGTTTTAGCCCTCCTCAGTCATTCTAAGCCCAGAAAAGGCCTTTTTTCAACACTGACAGTGACCAGAAGTTTTAAAAGGCTTTTTCTGGGCCTAAAATGGCCCAAGGGGGCTCCAGAATGTGGTGAAAATGCGCCCCTGACCCCTACATGGAATTTTAGGGCCATATTTTTTTACAAAAAATGCTTGAGCTCTGAGTGGCCCAAGGGCCAGAAAAATGGCTTGGAGGCCCACATGCTGGTATTGGGCCTGCGCTTTGCCCACCCCGTCTTACAGTCACAAAATTCTTTAGGTGGGATCTCTTTTCTTGTAATTTGAATCCTTTGGTTGATATTCTGTTCTCTGGAGCAGCAGGAAGTATGCTCACTCCATTTTCTGTATGACATCTCTAGGTTTTTAAACATGGCTTTCACATCACTCCCAGTCTTCTCCAACCACATATACCCAGCTCCCTAAGCTGGTCCTCAAAGGGGCTTAGTTTCAGTTTCCAAACTATCTTGATTGCTCTCTTCTGGACACATTTCAGCTTGTTAGTATCCTTCATGAACCGTGGTGCCAGATGGACCAGTGGTCTGACCTGGTGGAAGCCACATCCATAATTTTCTCCACATTCAGCGGTCACAGAACAGTAGCTTGGGGACATGGATCTTCTGGTGGAAGAATTTCCCTCCTGGATCTGACCAAAGATCCATGTTTTGCCTTTGGTCAGGTTTGGGTGCCTACACACCCAACCCATGAAAGCAGTTAACTTAGTGGCAAATCAGCTCTTGAGTATTCCTTGCCTCAGAGCATCTTTTGAAAAAAATAGGGTCGCCATGAGTCAAGAGGCAATTTGAAGGAACACATAAGCCATTGCCATCAGTACTGGAGGTGGACTACCGTGAGACATGGATGTTTCATATTGTTGAGTGAGTCACCATGACTATTGGGGCAAAGAGAAGGTGTGTTAAATGTTGTGTTTGTTGCAGTTTCCCTGTCACTCCAGTGTGGTTTTGCCAAGGGCTGTATGTAGGATGGAGGAAGTGAAGAGGTAGGGGAAATCCGAGTTTCAAATAGTCTGATAGATGTGGCATAAAGTCTGTCTTTTCCCTAGACTGTTTTGCCTATAGATAGTAGATTAGGCAGCCCTCTCTTCCTTCTCTTTTTTCTGTCTCTCTAGCCAGTTCCCAGACAAATGCCAGTTTGTCCCCAGCTTCTTATTTTGAGAGTTGCCCAGTGCTTGGAGAAGTTACATTTTTGATTTATAGTTTTAAAATTTTTCCAACCACTATGGCCAGTGATGATGCTTGATGGGGGATTTTGGAAGTTGCAGATCAAAAAAGTAACTTTTCCAAGCACCAGTGTTGCCCAAGAACCTCCTGATGACCCTTTCCCACACTGGAAATGGTTTGGGCACATAATAGGATATCGATTGGGCATCAGACAAGACAGTTGCTGAAGATTTCCTTCTCTTACAAGGGAAGAAAGTTTAATTCTATTGTGGTGTTTCTTTTATGAGTTCTTTTTTGCGGGTTCAGGATTCACAGATTTAATTATTCTTATTTTATTTTATTTATTAAAAAATTCTTACTATATTTGCCCCTGCCACGGAAAAAAATATGTTCTCTGTAGGAATCTCTAGATCCTTCAACGTGCTTCTCTGGTCCAGAAGTGGACCACAGAGTTGTGTTGGAGGACCTCAAGATCCTTAGAGAGAACACTTCTCTAGGCATTGCTAGGTCCTTCAGCATGACTCTGTGGTCCACTTCTGCTGGAAGCTGACCTTAGAATTGCACTGGAGGACCTAGAGATTCTGGAAGAAATATTCTCAGTTTGTTTTTTTAAAAAAGTGGTCACAATGTTTATTTTTAGTGATTTTTTCCCCACTTTTGTGGAGTCTTGCACCCCTAATCCCCACAAATGTGGAGGGCTGACTATTTTAATTCCTAAGTTGTTTTGAGTCCTAGATGTGAGGGAATGATGGGGTGTAAATAAAGTTAAGAAGAAGTCTCCAAGCAGCTGGATTAAAGCAGATCTCAGCTGTATGTGAGGAGATATGTGTGCTGTGCTCCGAGAGAAATCCTTGGAATTACCTTCTGAAATTGGAAAATGGGGGAAAGAACAAAGTGTAGGAATCTACCAATGTCTGCGTCACTACTGAGCTATGGTCTGCCTATCCTGAATCAGTCTCCCTGCCTTGCACATATCTCTCACTAGCCCCAGAGGAACACCAGCTGTGTTCTCAGCACAATTGCATCCAGCGAACTGGTCTGTGATCTATAAAATCTGATGCTGTGATGGATTTGTCAGTCCATAAAGTGCTAAAGTGTGGATACTAGGGACTGCCAAAAGACAAATAAATGGGTCCTAGAGCAAATCGAGCCTCAACTCTCTCTAGAAGCCAAGATGACTAAGCTAAGACTGTAGTACTTTGGACATACTGTGAGAAGACATGACTCATTAGAAAAGACAATGATGCTTAGTAAGGTAGGAGGCAGTAGGAAAAGAGGAAGATCGCATTACGGGTGGATGAACTTAATCGAGGAAGCCACGACTGCCCTGCAAGTCTTGAGAGGGGCTGCTGAGAACAACCTGATATTGAGGTGTCTTATTCATAGGGTCACCTTAAGTCAAAGTCAACGTGATGGCAGTTAACAACAACAAGTTGCTACAGGATGTCCTTTAGTTCTTGCTATCTTCAGCTTTGGTTCCTCTTGGGGACAGTGTGAATAATGGGCTGATGGCCCAAAGGGAGAAGGGTTGTAGAAAAATGCACACCTGATGAGGTGTACTGGGAAGGGAGAGAGCTGTGACCAGGGAAAGGAAGAAAATTTTCGGACCCCTCCTGGCCAGTTTAGTTCTTGTAAATATGCAGAGTGCACCCTTGTCTGAACCAAAGATAGATTTGGTCACATCCATGGCAGTTTTTTTGTAGCCAGAGACTTGGAACTGTTCTGTATGGTAAAACAATCGGGTGTGGCTGGCAGGGGGAGGGAGAAGAGTGCCATTTCTGCACTAGACTGTTATAGTGAAATTATTCCACTTTCCACATCCTATGGAATCCCGGGGTTTGCAGTTTAGGGAGGGACCTCAAGGCCCTCCCTAAACTGCAAACCCCAGAATTCCATAGGATGTGGAAAGTGGAATAATTACACTATAACAGTCTAGTGCAAAAATGGCTGAGGAGACCCCAGCCTAGCAAAGAGACTTCTGTAACTTTGTTCCTCTTCTCTTCCAGGTGAGCCGAGTCCTACGGCCCGGTGGGCGCTTCATCTCCATCACTTTTGCTCAGCCCCATTTCCGCAAACGTCATTATGCCCAGGCAGCCTACAAGTGGTCCATTCGACACTCTGTGTATGGTGACGGCTTCCATTACTTCTTCTATGTCATGGTGAAGGGCGAGGAGTTGTCCCCATCCGATCTGGAGCTGGGCCGAAGCCTCCACCTGCGTCCGAGAACTCCCAGCCCCATATACTACCTCCAAGACTCAGACAATGAGAGCTATCTCTCCACCATTGAGCTGTGAGCATCTAGGAAAGAGGAAGTGTGGCGGACAGACACTTATGTCAAACTGCTTGTGGGACCACATGCTACTAACATGCCAATCTGCCTGCTATAGCCACTGCCAAAATATTTCCAGGTCTCTTTGGCATATTAACTCGTAATTTCTTGTTTAAAAATCTCATGCCTTCACTGCCATTTGTAAAAGGTGCTAACTCCCCTCAGAGTGGAATAGGAATGTTTTCCAATGCCAACTTTGTGGCAAAAAAGAACATCTCTCCCTCCTACTTGGAATACATCCTACCGCTTGCACCTCAGAGCTGTGAAATAGGCCATCTAAGGAGGTCCAGGAAAATCTCTGGGATTCTTTTTAATTCTATCACTGTGCTATGATCTTTTCCCCATTTGTATTGGGGTGGAACTATGATGTGCTCCAGAGTTTCCCATCAAACCTTGGAGCAAGCATCTCTGAGAAGAGGAAAAAATCCAGGCTCTAAAGCTGTCCTTGCTGCCAGCGTGGGAGTTGAATTCTGCCCCTACTGACTTTTGAAGTAAATGGAAGCTGGTACTGCCAAATTGTAGCCATTGTATCTTAAGGGCTTTTGTTTTTCTCTTTCTCTTCTGTGCAGTGGTCCATCTTGGAGATGACAATGAGAGGACAATAATGACCGTCTGACTCTTCCTCTCCCCCACAGTGGGGTGTTCTGTGTGTTTGTAGAACAACTTTTGCTAGCCTGCTGCCTTTCCGGTGTTTTGGCCTACAGCTCCCATCAGCCTAAGCCAGCATGATGAGCACTGTAGTCAGAGTTGTAGTCATGGGGGGGGGGGATGAGACTATTGCCCTCAAATAAGAATTCTGTCCCCACCCCATGACATTTTGTTCAATCCCCAAAGTGGGGGCCATACTTTACCTATTCCATTTTTAAAAATAAAGGCCCTGGTAGTCCATTTTTTGTCAAGGAATATTTAAGGACTAAGGGATGTAATCAGAAGCAGTTACTGACGGACTGGAGAGGAAATCTGAAAGCTAAGAACTGCTCATAAATCTATTTACTTTCCGAGTGCTTAACATGAGCTGTCTCTCCAAATTTAATTTGTGATTGATCATGAGATCTAGAACCCTGCTGTAACCCTTTTAAACACACACAGTGTACTGATATAGTACAGATTTGGGAAATGTGTAAGGAAAAGGAGGCTTGGGTTTAAGGTAGCCATCCGTGTGAATGGCATGCTCTGGTTTGGGGCTAGAGAGGAAAGTCTTGGCTGAGTTAAATATAGGTAGAACTGGGTATCTGTTATAATCACGTGTGAGTTCAGAGAACACAGCAGGTTGCTTTGGGCACAGAATTCAACACAGCATACCACTGTACATATCTACCCAGAAACAAGCCCTTTTGAATTCAGCAGAACTTACTCCCAGGTAGATGTGTGTAGGATTGCAGACTAAAAGGAGCAGATTTCTAGCTCTAATAGATGGAAAAGCATGCTATGACATGTCAGATACTAGAAAGTTACTTTTTAAAGGTAATTGTTTCTTGCTAGGAGCCAGTGTGGTATAGTGATTTGAATGTTTAGCACTCTGGAGACCAGGGTTTGAATCCCTGACCAGCCATCAAAACACACTGGGTGACCTTGGGCAAATCACACACACTCTCATCCTCAGAGGAAGGCAAAGTAAACCCACCCCACCCCACTGAACAAATCTTGCCAAGAAAACCACTTGATAGGTTCTCTTTAGAGTCACCATAGGTTGGAAACAACTCGAAGACACATGGCCACAAACTGGTTGCTGTTACTTGTTACAGTGTGGGCAAGAAATTATTATTTCTCCTTACCACGGCCAGAATCCTGTTGGGGTCATGTGTCTTCTAAGTGGACTTACGGCTGTGGGAATTAGAATTGGGCAGTTCTGTAACATCCATATCCAGTATAAAGGGCTGTTGTTACATTACTGTGGGGTGGAGACACCAAAGTGGGTGATGTTCATCGGGACTGATGTTCGTCAGCCATGTTGTGCATCAGAACATCATCTAGAGAGTGCCAGTATGCATTGGTACACTCTTTCCAGTGTCCCATTATGCTTCTCCCCAGTTTACTAACAGGGTTCCTTTTATGTAACGTACTCTGTGATAAAGGATTCTGGCCAATGTCTCGTGCTTTCACAGTGTTACAATTCTATTGGTTTTTATAAGTTGTTTGGCAGTATAAAGATTAGCATTGCTGACTGTGTTGCTCATTGTTTAAAAAAGAAAACACAGCATAAAATTTGGAAGTTTCTGTGTTCTACCTCATACTTTACTTGTTACTTTGACACACACACGCACACACCAATTTTAACACAAAATTATGTAAACACCAACTAACATTTTAAACATAAACTAAAAATACTAGAACAGTAAACTAAAAAAAAAATCAGTAAATACTAACTCACTAGAACAGTGAACTCATTAACTGGCTAAACACAAACTTAGTAAAAACACAGAAGGTCTCTGACCTCCCCGAATCAAACTGTAATGAGAGAGAGAGAATAAAAGATGGAAAAATGTTTTAACATTATCAGTCTGTTTAAATAAACTGCTAGTAACCGTATCTACAAATTATTGCATTATTTGATTCCCTATTGTCCAGAAGGTCCAGAAACAGTCTCTGATCTTTCAAGAAATCTTCAGTTGGCTTATGCTTTAAAACATATGTTAGTTTGGCCATTTGCAATAGCTCAACAGCCTTAACAATCCATTGGTTGGTTGTCAATGCTGTAGTCCGTTTCCAGTCCATTTCTTGCTGCTGTTGTCATATAACAAAGGAGCAGTCTGTATTTACTGTCCAAATCCTTATCCATAATACGCAGCAAAAATATTTCTGGTGACACCACACTACTTTTTTATTTTGAAAAGTAAATTTATTGCATCTCCCCCTACCCCAAAAAAAAAAAAGTGGTTGAAGGAGACATGTTACTCCAAAGGTCTGGAATTACAGCCAGTACTTTCAGAATCCAAAAGAAAGTGACAGTCAGATTTCTCTTGCTGGAGAGAGTGCTATTCTTACCCCTTTGTAAGATAAGCTTCTGAAAAATTAGACCAAGATTCGCATCTAACCCAACATCTGGCCATCCAGATGTTTCCAGAGTGCTTGCAAGACAGTCTTGAAAGTATGAGCCCCGCTGTTGCTCCTCCTTCAGCTGGAATTTAGTGTCACATTGTCTCTGAAATGGAGGATTTGTTTGGCTGTCAGGCCCAATAACTTGATAGGCTCATACCCTCCAATACTTCATAGAGGAAAACAAGAACACATGTGGCCAAGCAACATCATTGTGGTCAAGATAGTTACTCATGAGGAAGAACACCAAAGCTAAGAGAGGTTGCAGCAGTTGGCCTTTGCCTATCGGGAAGGATAAGATTCTGCTCTCTCTTTCCCTCTGCCTCCCCAGTTAACTGAGCACAAACTACTTTTGCAATATAAACTGAGTTTCAGCCATTGAAGTTGGTCCAAAGGGGAAAAGTGAAAGGAGAAGAAGATTACTAGGGCATTTTAAAAGCAACTGAAAAGGTGAGACAACTGAGGATTAGCTAGGATTGACCCTGCCAAAGTTGGAAGGTATGTAGGTTTGTCTTCTCCAGTAGGAGTTTATTGCCTCATTTGAGCCTAGCAAAGCGGAGGATTCATGTTGCTAAATAAAGAGGGCTTCCACATTTGCTTGGAACAAGAAGCTTGAAGGATTCTGCTTTCCTTCATGCAGAATGAGTTCACAGAGTTTATGTACTTTTAGCATCACCACAACCCACCCAGAACACAAGTTGAATTCTGGTTCTTCAGTAAGGCAGGCTAACATTAGGCCTAAGTGCATCCTAGGGAGTGATATTTCGGGACAGACAGTAGACAAATGGCACCAAGACAAGGAGGAAAGGATTAGTTTGGACAAAAGTAAGTGGCCGAATTCCTCATGAGTTCTAGGTGAAAGACTGCTGGTCTTGGAGATTCTTTTTTCTGTGTCTATGTTGAAAAATTACTTTTGGGGCCCCCACCTGCTAGTTCCATGTAGCAGTTACTAGTCCCATATAAAACAGAATCTATGGAGAGAATGAGGGAGCTGGGCGTGTTTGGCCTGGAGAAGAGAAGGCTAAGAACCGGAATGATAGCTATGTTTAAATATTTGAAGGGATGTCGTATGGAGGATGGAGCAAGCCTGTTTTATGCTGCTACAGAAACTAGGATATAGAGCAATGAATTCAAACTTCAGAAAAGGAGATTCCACCAAAACATTAGGAAGAACTTCCTGATGGTAAGAGCAGTTTGACAATGGAATATGCTGCCTTGGTGGCGGCTCCTTCTCTGGGGGTTTTTAAACAGAGGCTGGATGGTCATCTGTTGGGAGTGCTTTGATGGGTTCTTCCTGCATAGCAGGGAGTTGGACTTGATGGCCATTGTGGTCTCTTCCAACTCTATGATTCCACATGAGAACACAGGACGTCAAGTCTTTTCTAACTTCCAGCTCTATGATCTTATGATTCTAAGTTCCATTGTTTTAATAAATCTATACTGTTTGGTACTAGCAATTGGATTTATGCCATGGCTAAAAATCAGGCAGCCTCCAAGTTCTTTCACTGTAATTCCAGCAGCCCTATCCAGCATAGATAGTGGTGAGGTATGCTGGGAACTGCAGTATTACCAATCTGGTGAACTACAGCATATCCATCCTGACTGATTACTTAAGTTTTCATTTGCGATCAAGTTGGCTTTGACTTGCAGCAGCCTGATAGATGAGAGACCTCAAAAATCCCCAGTCATCAACTGCCCTCTTCAGGTCTCATAAATGCAGGGCCGTGGCTTCCTCGATTGAATCGGTCTACCTGTATGGTGGTACCTTTTGTTTCCTGTTGTCTCCCGCTTCACCAAGCGCGATAATCTTTTCTAAGGAGTCGTGTTATCTCACAATATGCCCAAAGTACAATAGCTTCAAGCTATGGGATTCAAACTACAGGAAAAGGGATTCCACCTGAACTTCAGGAAGAACTTCCTGATGGTCAGAGCGGTTCGGCAATGGAATCAGCTGCCTTGGGATGTGGCGGAGTCTCCTTCCTTGGAGGTTTTTAAGCAGAGGCTGGATGGCCATCTGTCGGGAGTGCTATGGTGTGGGTTCCTACATGGCAGAAGGGGGTTGGACTGGATGGCCCCTGGGGTCTCTTCCAACTCCATGGTTCTATGATTCCATGAGTCAGTTTAGCTGTTTTGACTTCTACCGAGAGTGCAGGCTTGGCCCTGCTCTAGGGTCCATTCATTTGACTTTTTAGCAGTCTAGGGCATACCCAGCACCACATTTCAAATGAGTTGCTTTTCTTCCTGTGACCTTCCTTCACTGTCCATCTTTTCAGAAGCACACATAGAAAGCAGAAATATAACTATGTCCTGGATGATTCTGACATTTGAGGCCTTAAGAGCTTTGGGGAAAGACAGGTAACAAATAATAATAATAATAATAGTACAAAAAAATTAAGTTCTCCTTTTGTACAGGTTACCAAAAAGGCAGGCCTGGGGTAACCCAGTGACTTCCGACAGTGGCTCCTTCCAAGCAGGCTCAGCGATGATTCCCAGCTGTCTCCCGCTCTCTCCTGCCGCCTCACTGCTGCTGTGCCGAGGTCTAGGGCAGGCCAAGCACGGCGCAAAGGGCATTGGTGTCGAAAAGCATTATGTTCAGCCATTTCCTGGCAAAGCCCCCCTCCTTCATTACCTCTCCTCCTCCACCCTCCCCTCTTCGTCAATTCTGGAGGAAGTCCAGCTCTCTGCTCTTGGTGGATGTTAATGAAAGTGCCACAGAACCGGTGAATCATTTTAATGCTCTCCATCCATCTTGGGCGACGAGATGGAGAGAGAGGAAGCAGGCCAAACTGCCTGCCTGTATGTGCGCCTCTCCCGTTCGCTCTCTGATTGAAATCTCACAGGAGCGTATGGGAAGAGACGGAACAGGGTACAGAAAGGCAGAGATGGAGGCTTTCCTTTTTATCCTCTGCTGCAAGCAAATTGCTTTAATCCTGTTTCTGTCTCTTGAATAATTGGGAAGCCCAGCACTGCAGCAGAAAAGGGCAGTGCTGAGTTCTTAGTAGTCATTTTCTTGCAGAAATTATGCCTAGTTAAAAAACCTCTGAGTCCTTCTCTGCCCTGCAATGCATTTAATATTTTTCAGAAGGCATGGGTTTCCTCTAGAATGCTGGACAGGATTTAATGGCCTGCTTTTTCTCCCTGTTCTCCCCACCACCCTCCCCTACACAGTCCACCTTTAACTAAGAAAGATCTTTGCTTAGTTCATGGGCTCTTGCTAGCCAGCATGGTTCAGTGATGTTTGTTGGGGCATCGGGGAACGCTTTGCAGGCACGCTGCTTTGGGAATACAGTGTGTACAACGACACATCTCCCTGCCCACTTCCTGCATCTCTATCTTTTAGCAGGGCTGACGACGTTAATTGATTCTATACCTGCCTTTTAATTGTAAATTAAAAGTGTGGATTTTTAATAAGGTCTAATCGGAGCTATCTCCCTCTGCAAGGTTGTCCAAGGCTGTTCGCATAAACCGTATATGCATCTCCTCTCTTAGAATTTAAATGTTACAATTCAGTAAATGGTGCAATGTGCATATCAAGACATAGAGTAGTTAAACTGCCCAATTCTTCTGCATTTCTAACCCCAAATAAGCTGCTTGGAAGCATTTGCCATGATCTATGTATATCTCTTGATTTAAGCAGTTTATGCTGAAATAATTTCTCAGTGCAGGTAGATGTTTTATCTAATGTTCAAATAAGGAAGGTATTTGTCTTTTGATGTCCGGTGTGTTTTTGGACCTTTTTTAAAAAAATCTGTTTCTGATGTCTTGGTTTATTCATCCGTTACTGTCAGATGACTAGCAATTCAGACTTGAGAGGTTTGAGTTTAAGTGCCAGCTTTGCCATGGATGTAATTGTATGGGCTTGGTCCAGTCTTTGGCTGTCAGCCTTTGGTTCCCTGTCTGTAAATGGGGTATAACAGTGGCCAGCTTTGATAAAGAAACTTGAATATTATCATGTAGGCTTTGCAAGAAATTCAATGTAGGATTGCAAATGTTACTTTATTTATAGCCTGTCCTGGGACTGAAGGTGGCTTACAAAAGTTAAAATAATAATTAATAAAATAATTAATCAATAACAAAATAATTAATTAAGTAATAAAATAAAATAATTAATTAATAAAATAATAAAGTTTGCGTCACTAAAACATTCAAAAGTTAAAAAATAAACTATCAATAAATTAAAAGCAATTTAAAAGCATGCACATTTTAAAAACACGTTTAAAAACCAAACACACATTATGGAGTATGTTATTAAAAGCCCTTTTACCGTGAGCAATCAGTTCCTAAAGGTTTGAAGAAATTTAAAAACAAAAAAAAACTGAGTAAGACTATAAAGACTCTAGGAAGGGAGATCCAGCACTAGGGAGTAGCAACCAAGAAGGCCCTGCCCTGAAGATTTCAAAGAGCCCATGTGGTGTATTGGTTAGAGCAGAGCTTTCCAAACTTTTCATGTTGGTGACACACTTTTTAGACATGCAGCATTTCGCGACACAGTAACTCAGTTTTACTAGCAAACTGGAGGTTAAACTAATTCATTATAAGAGAAATATACACATGCATAAATTGTAATAATGAAATGTACGGGGACACAACATATCTCATGAAAACCTTTCATATATTTTTAAAAATATATGATTTATAAATAATAACATAAATTTCCAAGATTGTAGGTGACACACCTACACACTTCAGGCGACACACTAACGTGTTGCAGCACACCATTGGGAAAGCCCTGGGCTAGAGCAATGATTCGGAAATTCTGGGTGGGACTCAAGGGTAGTTGATAGTTGCTCAAGAAAAGCCAGTCTGCAAGTACGGAAGATATGAGAAAGAATGGCAAGCCTATGTGTGTGTGTGCGTGTGTGTGTGTGTGCATGTGAGCGCAAACTGTTGAGGATTGACTGATCTCTACAAAAGAGTGATGCAAAGCACACACAGACACACCCATCATGCCTTCCTCCAGCCTCAGACATTGCAAAAATCAGCTTCCCTTGTGTTTGATGCTTTTCCCACTCAGCTTCTCCAAATGTTCCATTTTGGGTGCGGGAGGTGCATGCCCCTTGGCGACTACAAGGCAGTTTCTCAGGTGTGGGCAGAGAGTGTGAGAGTTCGGCATTAAGACAGAGGGTGTGTGTGGCAAGAGGAGCCTGTGAGAGAGAAAGGTATAGGGCACAGGAGGCCATGATGTCAAATTTGGGGGGGGGGGTCCACAACATCAGCATGTAGATCTAAAGAAGGTCATGGAGCAAAAAGCGTGAGAACTACTGGGTTAGGGTGTTAGGCTAGGGCTCCAGTAACCCTACTTGGCCATGGAAGCCCACTTGGAAGCCCCAAGCCATGCTGTTCTGGATTAATAGGATGGTTTTTAGACTGCTTTTTAGGAGTTCTTAAAGAGTATTTTAACTGGTTTTTAAAATGTGTTTGATCTTTGTATTGTTTGAATTATTTTTTATTTGTCCACTGCCTCAGAAGCCCTTGCAATTTGAGAGGCCAAACAGAAATACCTAAATAAATAAATAATGGTTCAATCTCCTTTCGGGTGGCTTTGGCCGTTTCCGCACTAGACTGTTCTAGCGCTGTTGTTCCACTTGCAACATCCTATGGAATCCTGGGGTTTGCATCTGCAAACCCCAGGATTCCATAGGATGTTGCAAGTGGAATAATAGCGCTACAACAGTCCGGTGCAGAAATGGCCCTAGGCACATTTTACATAATATAGTATGATTTCTTGACTCCATATTATCTTCTGTCATTTTAATGTCTAAAATCTTGAAACGGATTTTATTGTATGTCCTTTATCAGCGTAAGAATGTTCTTCAGCACCCCTGGAAAAAGAAAGCAGTTGTGGTTCTAGTGGTGAGAGATGCTCTGGGGGCAATTAGCGGACTAGGAACGTGCTGTTTATCTGACAGGAGCTCACAGAGGCATCGTGGTGTAGCATTTTGAACATTAGACTACGACCCTGGAGACTAGAGTTCAATTCCCCCTTCAGCCACGGAAACCCTCTGGGTGACTTTAGGTGCCTCACACATTCTCAGCCCCCAGAAAACCCCGCAATAGGTTTGCCTGAGGGTTACTGGAAGTCAGCAGTGACCTGAAAGCGTACAACAACATCAACAGAACTCATTGATTCCTAGATTCTCGGACCTTATCCGAAGCACTGATGGTCCAAACCTCCGGTCAGCAACATGTGGTATGTTGTGAAACTGAGATGATGGTCATGGTGATCATTAATATACTGTATGCCCATATGAGATCTTTGTTGTTGTGAATTGTCGTCGTTAATTGCTATCAAGTCAGTTTCAACATACGGCAGCCCTATGAATGAGAGATTTGCAAGACACCCTTTTATTGACAACTCTGTTGAGATATTCTGCAGATCAGGGGTCATGTCCCTGCTTGGCCATGGAAACTCCCTCAGTGACCTTCGGTAAGCCACACTCTCTCACCCTCAGAGCAAAGCGTAGGCAAATCCCCCTCTGAACAAATCTCACTAAGGCCCTTTCTGCAGCTTACCTTTTTCCGGCGCTGGGGTGCAGGGATCACGCGAGCAGCCTCCGGCGAGAGGCTCTCGCATCCGGGGTCCTTCGGCTCCGCACAAGCTGCCAGCTCGCACAAGAGCCCCGCCTCTTTCTTCCGCAGCGCAACCTCGGAGATTCCCAGGCTGCACTGGGGCAGGAAGCGCAACCGGCGCGGCTCGGGGGGCTCTGCACGCCAGGTAAGTGCGCGCGGGACCCAGGAGCAATGCGCTATCACACACCATTTTCGGCTTCTACCTGAAAATGAAAAGGTGCGCGATCGGCGCCTGCCGGCCCCTGGAGCATCGCACGATTGTGAGTGCGTCGTGCAGATTGCTCTTCACAATCGTGCAACGCTCCAGGCCCTCTTTCGCATGGAAAATGCCATGCGAAAAGGGCCTAAGAAAATTCTGTGACAGGGTTGCCTTAGCACTGCTATAAGTTGGAAACAGGCTGAGGGGGAACACATGATCTGCCAAAAATGGCCAAAAGACAATCAGAAATGTCAAAAAGTCCAAACAAGGTGGTTGTCTTTTTTAAAGTTTGAGTAGGTAGAACCTTTTTAAAAGGTGAATTGCTGTTCCCACAAGCTTCTAGGAGGGAAGATCCATCTTTTTTTCTTTTGTACAGGAAAAGGGTGGTCTAGAGGAGCCAAGTGCCCCTCACAAAGTCTTGAGGTGCATGCGTGGCCCCAAGACTGCTCTTCCAGTGATGTAGTTCTAGAAGAATCAGGTTGGGACCTTCTGTCCCCAAAGTTCTAACACTGCAGAGAGTGAGATGCCGAAAATCTCAAATCTGGAATTCTTCTGTCTGATGCGATCACATTCCCTCAGAAATTTTGCTTGCTCCTTTCTTTGGATTCCTAACTCTCCATGTCTGTCTGTCTGTTTAGTTTCTCTCTGTCCTTTCTCCCAGCGTGGGATTCAGCATAGCCTAGAATCAGTTGAAGGCACAATACAATACAGTTTTTAATACTAAAAACTATTAATACAAAAGTTAAAAACCAGATTTCTAAAACCAGATTAAAAAACAAAATCAAGTTAAACAACGCAATGTAATTTGCAATGTAAACATAGTTTTAAAAACACATTTAAAACATAATAAAATAGCAATACAAAATGCCACCCATTAAAAGCTCCATTTCCTGCAATATGTTAAAAACCAAAGGACTCCCTATACAAAAACATTTTTGCTTACCAACCAAACCTCCTGAGTAAGGGAGTTTCACGGCCTGGAAGTAGTCACTGAGAAGGTTCTGTCTCTCTCTAAAGGCTCAACTGAAGTCTTAAGTGACTGCAATGCTAGAAATTTAGCCAGGAGCCAGGGAAGCTGAAATCCAAAAGATCTGGAGAACCAATGATAGAAATCCAGTGCTGTAGGAATTCACAAGGCAGGGGGTGGAGGAGATGGCTTTTTCTTATGGCTAGTAGATGAAGATATAATGCCCCAAACCAGGAGGTTCCTTTTAGCAACCATGACTGACAAAAAGACCCATTCTGCCACGATTCTGGTTCGGTCTGATGGGGGCTGTAGTCTGGTACATCTAAAAGGCACCAAATTGGTTGAAGGCTGTGTCGAGCTAGAAGCAGAATGCAAAAGACTGGGATTCAGATTGCTGGTCGGCTATGAAACGCTCTTTAAGCGTCCAGGGCCAGGTGCTATCTCAAAGCCTAGCCTACCCCATAAGCTTATTGTGAAGATAAAATGGGAAAGCGTGGCAAACGTTATGCACTACCCAAAAGGCCTTCAAAAGAGGGTTGGGTCAAAAATGTAATAAGAACACAGCCCCACCCTTCACTGATGTTACGTGCCTTCAAGTTGACTCTGACTTAACAGCAATCCTGTCATAGGATTTTCCTGGCAAGATTCGTTCAGCAGAGATTTGCTTTGGCCTTCGTCTGAGTGTGATTTGCCCAAAGTCATGCAGTCGGTTTCCAGTCTCCCCGAGCACTAGTGCAATGCTCAAACATCTGCACTATGCTGTCTGTGCCCTCCATTGACTCTCACTCTATTCAGGGTGTCTGTCCCTGGGCATCTCTTTTCTTCCTCTGTCCTATCACTGGAGCTGTTCAGCCTTCTGAGAATAGTGGCTGATGCTCACTGAGGGTGCTGGGCTGGAGGATGGGTCTATCACAGGGTCACCAGAGGTAGAGCCAGCTAGAGCTCAACAATTAGGAGAGTTCCTTTAAAAGTTCTTTCGAAATCCCAGAGTGGATTTCGAAAGAACCCTCCTAGTTGTTGTGCCCTTTTCCCCCAAGTAGATTCCTCCCCTTGGATAGCATCTTTAAAATTCAGACTAATACCCAGAGGGGTTTTGCTGCCCCACTGAGACGGACGCCACTAGCAATCACTGCCCTCATGGCAAAGTCTCAATGCACCTTGTACCCATCCAGTTCTGGGGCTGTTGGGGTTCAGACAGGCACTGCCCTATCTGTGCCTCCTGCTCTTTTGAGCTTCTCTGCAAAGGGTTGCCTGACACAAAGGATCCTGGAGATCTCTGCAGTCATCCGGTTAGTCATCCAGCTGTCTCCCTCCCCGCTCTCTCACTCTCTTTTTAGAAATGCCTCTCTTCCTGAAGAGACCGCTGCAGTTGCTGAATGAGCAGATGCTGCACCACCAGCGTGAGACGCCTGGTCACCCCCACGGTTTGATCGGAGCAATGATGCACCCCAGCCTTTCTATTAGCCCTGCATTACAAGGAGATGGATGGGAGGGTGGGAAGGAGGCATCTCTCCGCACAAGACCATTAGTGTCGCTCATGACCTAGATTTATCTCTCCTCTTTGGACAGAGCTGGTGGTGGAGGAGGAAATGTATGCCACCCTTCTTCATCTTCTTTCTGTCTCTTTTTTTCCCAACCTCCACTTTGGGAGTAGTTGAAGTTAATTAGGTTGGTTTGCTTCCCGTGTGTGGTCCCTGGGGATTTGCAGATTCCACACTGAAGGTATGCATCAAAAGCCGAAGGAGAGAGAGAGAAAGCTTAAAAACAGGTGGAGACATCTTTCCTCAGCTAGGCTGAGAGGTCTTTGAGGGACATGAATTGGACATGAATTTGGGAAAGTTACTTTTAGAGATGACTGCTTCCAGAATCCTCCGTTGCATTTCCCCAAAGTAATTTTTTCAAGCTGTGAATTTAGGGCACATAGAATGGGATTTAGCAGTACAATTTTTGTTGGTATATCATTTCCATGTGAGAGTCAGCATAGTTAGTGGCCTGGGTGTTGGGCTAAGAGTACAGGAGGCAAGGGCTTGAATCCCTGCTCAGCCACGGAAACCCACCGCTTTCCAAGGCAATGGGTTGCACTGTCAAACTGCTCTTGCCACAGTAATGGCAATGCCAAATGCATTCTTAACAAATCTTTCCAAGAAAACCCCATGATCGGTTTGACTTAGGGTTGCCATAGGTCAGAAATGCCTTGAAGTCACACAATAGCAACAATTTCTCCATGTAATGGGCATCCAGGCTCAGACAGACAGCTCTCATGTAGAAATGACTGTTTGTTTGAATGGTCTACTTCAGGAAACTCCAGGCTAACTTTGGATGAACAGCTGTGGGAACACAGCTCTAAGATGTACAGGTGAATGTTCTCCCAAAAGCATGAACCCGTTCCCTGCACGTGGAAACCAAGCATGTCAGGTAAAGTTGTGACATCAGTTTGCCTCCAAGAGGTGTAAGGGTCAAACTTTGCCAGGCTCTACCCAACCCAGGCCTCTTTGGAGAGTTTGAACTAAAATGCTCATCATCCCCAGTAAACATAAGTTATGGAAATTGTAGTATGGCACTTCTCCCAGCATATTGGGAAAGTCCGTGACAGAGGAAAAGGAAGAGGATTTCAGAGGGAGTGAAAATGTAGCTCAGCAGCATAAGTTTGGAAATAATTTCCAGCAAGAGTTGAGAGCTAAGAGTTTGTGAGAATGGAAGATCTGAAGTAGAGATTCTCAAGGATAAAGGCAGTGAATTGAAAGGAAAGTGACATTTGTTAAGGGAGCAGGAGACTTTGGGAATGCTGAGGCATGCAGAACTGAAGCATTCTGCAGAGATTGAGAAAGTCAAGTTTTGGACTGCAGCTCCCAGAATCCCCCTGACAGCATAGCTGTTAGATTTCTGGGCATTGATGTCCCAAGGAGCAATCTCTCTAAACTCTAAGTTTAAATAGGGCTGTTTCTGCAAAGGGGCAGTCCTTGTTGATTTCCGGATGAACACTGAAAGGTGTGTTCTGCTCCTCTTCATCTGCAGCCTGAAGTGGCTGAAGTCTAGGGAAAACACTGGGAACTTACTTCTCCTGAGTGGATTGTCATGCTCACCCAGCTTCTCTAAGCAAGGACAAAATCCCAGGGTTGCAGCACCTTTTCTCAGGTTTGGCTTCGTGTGGAAGGAGGTCACCGGAGGCTTAAAGTGTTTTGCAGTCATTGGTTTTCTCTCAGAACAGACAAGCTGAGTACGAGTGCAGATGTGGGGCTGAACTATTCCAACAGGGCCACTTCAGAGCTCCAATAATAGGAAGCTAGCCCCATACCATCCCCTCAACTGGACAAAGTTTTGGGGAACAGCTCTCCTAATCCCTGCTGTTTTCTCTGGGCGGGGAGCCAACAGTCTGCTTAAAATGCAAACAAACAACAGAAATGCTGGAAGTCATTGTTGGTTTTGAAAAAAACCAAGTGCGGCAGTCAAGAAAGCCAATGGAATTCTTGGTTGCATCAATAGAAGTATGGTGTCCAGATCAAAGAAAGTAATAGTACCGCTCTATTCTGCTTTGCTTAGGCCTCATTTGGAATACTGTATTCAGTTCTGGGCGCCTCAATTCAAGAAGGGTATGGACAAGCTGGAAAACGTCCAGAGGAGGGCGACCAAAATGGTGAAGGGTCTGGAAGAGCCATGCCCTATGAGGAGAGGCTTAGGGAGCTGGGTATGTTTAGTCTGCAGAAGAGAAGGTTAAGAGGGGACATGATAGCCATGTTTAAATATTTGAAGGGATGTCATGTCAAGGAGGGAGTAGGCTTGTTTTCCACTGCTAGAGAAACTAGGACAAGGAGCGATGTATTCAAACTACAGGAAAAGAGATTCCACCTGAACCTCAGGAAGAACTTCCTGATAGTCAGAGCTGTCCAGCAGTGGAATAGGCTGCCTTGGAGTGTGGTAGAGTCTCCTTCTTTGGAGGTTTTCAAACAGAGGCTGGATGGCCTCTGTTGGGACTGCTTTGATGGGTGTTCCTGCATAGCAGGGGTTGGACTGGATGGTCTCTTCCAACTCTATGATTCTATGGTTCTAAGTACTTTTTTATGTTGAACAGTTGTGAAGGGGGAAGGCTGCATCCAGGGCCCGATTATCAACAGTTCAATTAGTGCAATTGCTCCAGGCTCCTGGCTGGCTGGAGGCCCAGACAGTGACGAGGAGAAGAAAAAGTGATCCCTTGCTTTCTCTTCTTCCCCAGTCGCTCCTTGGATCTCCCAATATTTTCATCATCATTAACATTTTGTGTGTGAATCTGAGTAACTTGCGTGTACATGCATGGGCGTCAGACAGCTTGTTGTTCCGCTAAAGCTGAAAAATGAGTCCACAGAGGAAGATTTTTAAGCTGAAGCCTCTTATACATACATACCTCACTTAACAAAGCCTCTTGTTTTGCAACATCTTTTTATACCTACCTAACCAACCTTTTCCTCCTCATCCTCTATCTAGCTGGAGTTTTTTAAGGCACATCAGCATCAGGAGGATGGCAAAAAAAGGTTTTGTTGAAACATAGCCATAGACTGCAGCAGTGGGTCTGCAGTATACATGCGATCAATGGTGAGTTTGTGTCTGTTGGGTTTGTGCAAGCTGAGAGGATGCTTGTTTGTGTGTTTGTTTGTGCTCTGTCCTTCTTTTGTGTACAGGCCTGGGTCCTCTGCCTGAGCACATGGTCTCAGGGGGCGGAGCATCTCCTGAGAGGAAGTGAGTCAGAGAATTGGTTGTGGGAGGAGCTAGCAGCCACTAGCTTTCTATAGGAGAGGAGAATCAAAAAAATGAAGAAAAGTCAACAATACCAGAAAGTCTGTGCTCACCAAAATATCTTAAATATAAATTGCAGCATGTGGCCAAGCAACATCGAAGACTTGTCAAGATAGTAAGAAATTATTAATGAGGGAGAACACACAAGCAAAGAGAGGCTGTGGCTGCTTGTTTTTGCCTGACTCTACTGGGAAGGGCAAGATTCCGCCCCTTTTCTCCTCTCCCTCTGGCTGAGTTAAAGGAAGGCAAACTATTTGTACACTTTGAACTCAAGTTTGCAGCAGGGGAAGTACGCTGAGAGCAAAAGAGGAGGAGAGAGACACTAGGACATTTTAAAGGTAGCTGAAAAAGTGGGCTTGAGGGAGTGTCGGGGTGCAGCTAGCAGAGCAACCCTAGCAACAGGTGGTCATATAACCAGATTGGCCCTATCTGAGCAAAACCTAGCCGTAATAAGAGGGAAGGGCTGTGGGTGAGATAGCAGAAGGCATAGACACAGGGAGCATGCATTGGATTCTAGCTTCCTTCAGTGAGATCCTTAAAGAGAACTTTAAGTCAGAAGCTTCAATTAACCAAAGGGGGCTTCTTGAAAGGAGGGTTGTCTTCTCAGTGGCCTAGGGTGAGGCAAAGAAGAAACCAAACCACTTCTGAGTGGGTCCGAAAGTGGGACCCTGAGTGGAGAATTACACCTTTGTGATGAGGAGAGCCAAAGGTCTCTCTGTGTGTGAGGGCTCTGTTCTTGAATACTGCGGTGATTTGAAGAAATTAATCTTTAGAGAAGTGTTATTTTGTTTGAATATTCTTGAAATATCCAATACCTTTTTTTCCCACTGTTTGTTATTTCAGTAAAGATTTCATCCTATTTTTATAATTTCTGCCTTGACAGAGTATTTTCTTCAGTTTTATAAGAACACGCTACCACAGGTTATCAATTGTTCTTGAATCACCATTGATAAGCTTTGCCCTTTATCCACTAGGGGGTAGTTTTAAAGGGGGAGCAGGGGTGACTAGGTGGAAAGGAGGGAGCCAGGGTTCTATAGCAGGATTAAAGAGATCTTGCTGCTCCAGACAGGGAGAAAGAAAGGCAGGCCTTGTTTGGCCCTCCCTCCATAGGAGGGTTCTTCTCTCCGTCTCCACAAGAAGAATGCTTGGCAGAGACATGAAATGGAGCCTTCTTGATGCCTGCTCCCAGTTTTGGGCATTCTTTGCCATGGGAAGCTAGGCTGGCTACCTTTCTCTCGCCTTTTTCCAGGCAAGGCAAGACATTTTGACTATGGCA
The DNA here is from genome assembly GCA_030412105.1 of Cyclura pinguis. Taxonomy (NCBI): domain Eukaryota; kingdom Metazoa; phylum Chordata; class Lepidosauria; order Squamata; family Iguanidae; genus Cyclura; species Cyclura pinguis. The sequence continues at coordinate 9,364,274 of CM059601.1, forward strand.
GCCTTTGGGAACATAAGCTGATTTATAGCTGAATAGGGATGTAAGTGCTTGGATGCTGGCTCTGTCTTTCCTTGTTGCGTTTTTTAATGAGTTGGCCTTTATGTTTCAATCAATATTTTGTTTTTAATTATGTATTTGATTCATACAGTCAGTTTATGCCTTACCTTTCTCCTAAACCAGGATTTAAAGAGCTCACGATTGTAGTGCTGTTAGCTGCCTTGTGTGCCTTTTTTGGTGGAAGAGCAGAGTATGAGATTTTTAAAAAATGTCATTCCTTTACTTAAGAGCCAACTTTCATAGGAGCATATCTTGTAAATATTCTGATCTGTAATCCTGTTGTTTCCGTTGAGAAAGAGGGGCTGGCAGCTTTCCTAGGATGGTTAAAGGAGTTTCCAGCAGCACCTCTGAGCCCACTGAACCTCTTCCATCTTGTCCTAAAGTTCAGTTGAAGGCCACTTCTGCACTACACTGTTATAGTGCTATTATCCCACTTTCAACATCCCATGGAATCCTGGGGTTTGCAGTTGAGGGAGGGGCATTTGGAATTCTCAGCCAGAGAGCTGTTTGGCCTTAGTAAACTACAAATCCCAGAATTCCACAGGATGTTGAAAGTGGAATAATAGCACAATAACAGTATAGTGTGGAAATGGCCATAGAGTAGTATAAAGGAGGCTTCAGGGTAGGAGGTTCTTTTAAGTAATAAATAAGAATTGAATTGCTGGCCACTGGAATTGTGTAAGTTGACATGCTTACAACTTGTGGGGGGGGGTGGAATAGAGAGGAAAGTATATCACACAATCATAGAATCATGGAGTTGGAAGAGCCCACAAAGGCCATCAAATTTGAACCCCTGCCATGCAGGACAACACCATCAAACAGCTTCAGAGTAATCCTGACAGATAGCCATCCTGCCTCTGTTTGAAAACCTCAGAAGGAGATTCCACCACACTTTGAGGCAGTGTGTATTCCCCTGTCGCAGTGCTCTTGCTGTCTGTAATGGACAGGTTGTCTTTCCTCTTTTCTCCCTGCTCTCTTTTTGCAATATCTCACCTGATGAAGAAATGCAGAGCTCTTGAAATCTTACCCGTATTTTTGTGTTCTGATTGCTAGGTTAAGTATTACCTAATGGTGGATTTTTTTAAAAGTTCTTTCTCTTTTTCTTTTCATAAGCTTAGTCTTCATGGTTGGCAGTAGAAGCAGACAGCAAGGGTACATATGCAAATACTCAGGATATTTCATGGAAATTGCCGGAAGCCATGGCCAATTCGATAGCATTCCCTTGGTGCTCACATACGCAGTGGTAGCCCTCACTGGCAATCTATTAATGGATGGAATTGATACGTGTGTGTGTGTGTGTGTGTGTTTGGGCATACACATGTTTGTTTGGCGATAACAATGTTGTGCCTTGCCCAGCCTGGGTTTTACTGCGCTCACCTCTCTGTGCCCAGCCGAATGCAGGTCTCATGTTACTCCCGTTCCTCTTTGTCCTGCTTTGACTTGCCGATTTCCCACTTTGAAAGAAGCTGTTCTAGAAATGCACTGAGTCGTGAAGAAAGCCTCTGTCTGTGGTCCCAGGGTGGGGAGTGGGAGGGATGCAGATGGAAAACCCACGTGCAAACAGACTTGCCGTGGGATAAATTAGGCTAGTAGTGACCCGACACTGGATAATAATGTAAAGAGTGTGTGTTGTTTCTTTTGGTCTACTGATCAGGGAGAGAGGCTGGCTGCAAGTGTCCTCTTTCTAGATTCCTGCTAAGCATCGCTTCTTTGAACCACAACTTTGATTTGCACTCACCTAAAGATAAAAATGCTGCAGGAGCAACCCGCTCCCACATGTCCGATGTAAATGCATACCCTTACAACCCCAGTTTCTTCGATGTGAATCTAAATGTGCAGGCTTGGGTATGCATTGTTGTTGCTGTGTGCCTTCAAGTTGTTTCTGACTTGTGGTGACCCTAAGGTGACCCTACCATGGGGTTTTTTGGGGTTGAGAGTGTATGACATGCCCAAGGTCACCCAGTGGGTTTTTTCATGGCTGAACAGGGCATTGAACCCTGCTCTCCAGGATCATAGTCCAACACTCAAATCACTACATCATGCTGGCTCTCCAGACAAGATAGAGACATAGATAAAGATATAGTTGTTTATTTGCAGTGCAAGAGGTGTGTGTGTGTGTGTTAGTTAGAATGGTGCTTCTCAAACTTTGGTCCTCGGGGTGTTTTGGACTACAATTCCCTGAAGACTGAGCCAATTTGGCCAGTGGTCAGGAAATCTGAGAGCTGAGGTCCAAAGGACCAGTTTGAGAACTGCTGTGTCCAAAGACAATGGACAACAGTTCGTAGAATCATAGAGTCAAGAAGAGACCACAAGGGCCATCCAGTCCAACTCCTGAAATTGATGAAGGGCATTTGACATTTGCTATGCACAGGTGCTGTAGGCTGTAGTTCAGAGGGAGGAGCTGGCAAACCCACCTCCGCGTATTCCTTGTCTAAGAAACCTCTGTGAAATTCATGGGGTCACCGTAAGTGGACAGAGGACTTGAAGGCAGAGGCACACAAACATGCACAGTTAAACCTTAGGAAGTTGGGGAATATGTTTCTTCTGAAGTTTAGATGCAACAATATTCTATACCCTGAGGGGAGAATTTCTTGTTTTTCAAGACTGTCTGGGCAGCAGATGTTACCAAAGACTGTGCATCTCCTTCGGGTGCAGAGGAACGCCAACTGGGAATTGTCTTGCAGGGTGAAGTCCTCCACTCCATGGCCGTTGGAAATCTAATTCAGAGACAAAAACTATATACACCTTAATTCATAAAAATAGGTGTGCCCCTGCTCCTTTAGCAGAAAATTTTGTATCAGAGGCAGAAATAACATGGAAAGAAAAGGGATAGGTTCCTGCGACACAAAGAAGAGCAGCTCAACATGTTTCGACAATCTTTTTATCTATATCTAACAACATGAAATGAAACAACCAAGTCAGGGTAGCCTTGGATAAGTAAACAAAAATATTTTCAGCCTTCTACCAACCACCTGAAGACTTTTTCTAGAAGGCATCCAGGGATGGCTTTTTCATTCACCAATCTCCATTTTTATTATGATATCTATTTTGGGGGAGAAGCTTGTATATCTATGATTTTTTTTAAAAAAAATAATCAATGACTTGGGTGAAGGAATGGAGGGCATGCTGATCAAATTTGCAGATGATACCAAACTGGGAGGGGTTGCTAACACACCAGAGGATAGGATCAAATTTCAATATGACCTGGACAGATTGGAGAGCTGGGCCAAAGCTAACAAAATGAATTTCAACAGAGAGAAATGTAGGGTCCTGCACTTGGGCAGAAAAAATGAAAGTCACAAGTATAGGATGGGAGGACGTGTGGCTGGATAGCAGTACATGTGAAAAGGATCTAGGAGTCTTGGTAGATCACAAGCTGAACATGAGTCAGCAGTGTGATGCGACAGCCAAGAAAGCCAACGTGATTCTTGGATGCATCAATAGGAGTATGGTGTCTAGATCGAGGGAGGTAATGGTGCCACTCTGTTCTGCATTGGTTAGGCCTCATTTGGAATACTGTGTCCAGTTCTGGGCATCTCAATTCAAGAAGGATGTCGACAAGCTGGAATGTGTCCAGAGGAGGGCGACCAAAATGGTGAAGGGTCTGGAAGCCATGCCCTATGAAGAACGCCTTAGGGAGCTGGGTATGTTTAGTCTGCAGAAGAGAAGGTTAAGAGGGGACATGACAGCTATGTTTAAATATTTGAAGGGATGTCATGTTGAGGAGGGAGCAGGCTTGTTCTCTACCGCTCCAGAGACTAGGACAAGGAGCAATGGATTCAAGCTGCAGAAAAGGAGATTCCCATTTGAACCTCAGGAAGAACTTCCTGACGGTCAGAGCTGTCCAGCAGTGGAATACGCTGCCTCCGAGTGTGGTTGAGACTCCTTCTTTGGAGGTTTTTAAGCAGAGGCTGCATGGCCGTCTGTTGGGAATGCTTTGATGGGTGTTCCTGCATAGCAGGAGGTTGGACTCGATGGCCCCTGAGGTCTCTTCCAACTCTGTGATTCTATGATTCTATGAACACACTGGGATGGGAGGGGAAGCAGGCTTATCTGCTCCCCCCACCCCCACCCCCGTTTTTCATCTGTTTTTCTATTCATGCATGCCCACTGTGAGATTTTGGAGGCATTTCCTGTTTATCTTGCCTATTGTAAGCAGACCCACACAAGTATAGTGGCATCGGCTAGAGTAGCTTTCCATTCATTTCTGGTTCAAGCTTTATTGCATTATTACTGCAGATACACTTTTACCATCTGATACTGAAAATCTGTGTTACTCAGGTCCTTTTTCACCATCTTCCCAATGGTGATCCTGCTAAAAAAACTTCCAGCTGCACAGATTATGAGGAGAAAAAGTGGTGTGCATGAGTATAAAAAAAAATGTAAAAATTAGCTTCTTTGGCAGAATTTTCTTTCTTTGGCACACCTTTAGTTGAAACCAATTAAGACAGAAGTTTTCTAATATAAGGAGGCAACACAATTAGATTTATTCATTAACTAGAGTGATTCACTTAAGCTGGAATTTTAGAATTCCAAAATTAATTAAATGAGAAGCAGTGCGAAGAAGCTAACAAATTTTGCATTCACCAGCTTGTTCTTTACCCTAAGCCTAGTACTGTTTGATTTTTGCAAAATGACTTCTTGCTTTTTGTTGGTTCCCCCAGTGTTTAGGTCTTATAGTGTTTATATCATAAGAGTCAAACCACTACTGGTGGCACATAATTAGCCTGTGACAAATTAGCGTTGTAATTTCAAAGGTTAAAAGATTCTAAATCCACAGGTAGTAAGGGTCAGTTTGTAAGGGCGCTGGTCTTTTTTGCCTCCAAATGATCCTCCTGTGTTTTACACCATTCACCTAGTAGAATTTGCTCATCTTTTACAGGAAACTGAATTTTGAAATTCTCTGCCCTGGGACTTTTGCTGGATCCACATAGGAAACCAAGCTTTATTAGGAATGGCTTAGGAGCTGGATATGTTTAGCTTGGAGAAGAGAAAACTGAGCGATGACGTGATAGCTGTCTTTAAATATCTGAAGGGTTGTCATGTATAAGATGAAGTGAGCTGTCTGCTGCTCCGTGGACCAGAACATGAACCAACAGATTCAAATTACAAGAGGTTCCACCTAAATGTTAAGAACTTCTTTGCTATATGAGCTGTTCAACAGTAGAACTGACTGCCTCAGAAGGTTGTTGACTCTCCATCTGTGGAGGTGTTTAAACAGACATTGGCAAAACATCTTTCAGGAGGGCTAAACTGCATATTCTTGCATGGCAAGGGTTGGATTCGGTGTCCTGGTGCTCCCTTGCAACTCTAAGGCCATTTCCGCCCTACACTGTTATAGTGCTGCCATTCCACTTTTAACATCCTGTGGGATTCTGGGCTTTGTAGTTTACTGAGGCCAAAGAGCTCTCTGGCTGAGAATTCTAAAGGCCCCTCCCGAAAATGCAAACCCCAGGATTGCATAGGAGGTTGAAAGGGGAATAAGAACACTATAACAGTGTAGTGTGGAAATGGCCTACGATTCTATGGCCATTTCCGCACTAGCCTGTTATAGCGCGATGATTCCACTTTCAACATCCTCTGGAATCCTGGGGTTTGCAGTTTCAGGAGGGGCCGGCCGGCCCCTCCTGAAACTGCAAACCCCAGGATTCCAGAGGATGTTGAAAGTGGAATCATCGCGCTATAACAGGCTAGTGCAGAAATGGCCAATTCTAAGTTAAGAGATGGGAGAATGAGAAAATAAGATTGTAAGGGAGGGAGAAACTGAAAGCATTATTGGCGTAGCGGATGTGAAATGGGGTTTTCAAAATTTCATGCAGGTTTCCTCCCACTCCAAAACTCAAACCAAGGATGGAGGGAGAGGAGTGGGGACTGAAGTCATGTGATGATATTTTTCAGCCCCAGTCTAGCAAGGCTTTTAGTGCAAGCATTTAACTTCAATTTAAATGGCAATTTCTCATTAACTTAATAGTTAAATTCCCCTCCATCTAATGCAAAGGCAATCAAATTAGATGTTTTAGCTCATTAATAGCTCAACATATTAACCCTTTCCCACTTACTTTCCTACCACCGTGAAGGATAAAATAATTCTGTTTCTAAGCTTTTAGCAAAAAGTGCCTGTGTGTTTTTATACTGATATTTCTCCACTCAATCAAAAGGGATAGAAAGTTGTCAGCAGGGAAGCAAGGAGGGAAAATGTGTGTGCGTGTGTGTGTGTGTGTGAGAGAGAGAGAGAGAGACTCAAATTCGATGTGTGAGAATGGGAGGCAGATAGAGAAAGAAGAGCAAATTCTGGTCTGTAATACAGAAATTCACTGTTAGATCCTTCCACACTTCAGACACCAGAAGGAAAAGCCAAGGAGAAGGTATCAAAACAGTCTTAGAGCTGTTCTTGCATCTAGATACAGCTGTGATTTCTCTTTTGCAGCTCATAGCTTTTTTTTTTAATCCCAAGTTTAAGAGCAAAAGGATTCTATACCTTCTACAGGGTTTGGAGTAAAGTCCAACGGGTCCCCTTTTATTCCAGCCAGATGTTGGAAAGGTTTTTTTTTTTTTAATAATGTGCTGCATTTTTTATTTCTTGCCTTCTTAAGGGATAGGTTTTAAATTACTCTTAATTCCATAGATATTTTAATTATTTATACACACACACACACACACACACAAATACACACACACACATATATTTGATGGTAGCCTTTTCAATGTCTTACCTTTATGTGTTTTTATTTGCATCTGTTTTAATTTGTGCCATTTACCGTGTGTTGCGGGTATGGGGAAAGCAGGGGGAAAGGGGAAGGATTAGGAGGAAGAGGAACCCAACAGTACTGGAATAAAAATTAAAACCAATCAGTGAAAGAGGTGTCATCGTCATCATCATCATCGTCGTCGTCGTCATCATCATCATCTCAGTTTCACCATCTACTAGGTGCTACTGGGCTGAGCTTTTGGACCATCAATGATTCAGATGCTGTCCAAGAGTCTAGGAATCGGTGCCATATTGTCAGATAATGTGACATGTTCCAGTTAGTGCTGCTTTTTGTAGTTGTGCTCTTGTGATCCTATCTATGGTGACTGCGCTCAGATGTTTTGTTGCTCCCTTTGGAATTGCTCCCAGAGAATCTCTCCAGCTTCACACTCAGCAACCTCCTGTAATGGTTAACTAACAAATCTTCCAAAGTAGGAAAGCTACAGTTATCTAACTCCCCTTATCCTCTGATATGGCTGCCACCAGATTAAAATAGGGGCGGGGGAGCCCAGTCTGAAAATTCAGTATATTCTTGGTGGCATCTCCAGTGATATTAGGAACCTTATGAGCTGTTGCTGGTAGCTTTGTGGGATGATGGTGAGTCCACTCTGGGTTTGAGTGTAAAATTTAAAGATTCTATCCACAGTGTTGAATCCTATCGCCAAAGGGGTTTTTCAGGACCTTAGACGATTCCTTAAACATTCACACTAAAACGCGGATCAGTTTAATTACTCCATTGCCATGGGACTCACTTGCTGCCATTGCTTACAATACAAGCTGGCGGGTGTCTACTTGGAAGTAAGTTCTTTTGAGCTGAATGATGCTAACTCCTGGATAAGTATTATAGGTTTGTAGCTGTCAAGTTGGCTTTGCCCTCCCTGCCATTCAAGATGATTTCATGTAATGCCACGCAGTGCCATGTAGTGTTTTTGATGTTTGTTCCCCTATAATGTCCTGTAATTCGTATACTTCATACAGTGTTCCTTGCCCCTTAGTGCCATATAATACTTGCATTGCTTTGCTTTGTACTGTGAGGGGATGATGGGAATGGCCGGGGAACTAGTTGGGAATGAGAGATATGGCATGTATAGGCTGGGCTGTGGATTCAGGTGCAGGCTGGCAATTGAGTTTCCAAGGTCAAATTCTTGGTGACAGCCACGAGAACAAGAGGAGGGGAAACGAGAGTGAGAAAATGGTATGGTTATGCTTAGCTGACAAATGCATGGGTTAAACTTGATATATATTGCTATACTAGTGTATTTACTCGGCATTGCCCGGGATTTTATTTTCTCATAGGTAATACTTGTTAGGAAAAGTTGAGCTCCTGTGTCTTGATCAGTACCTGTAACTTTTCCCCATATTCCCCAATCCAATTTGTATTCAGAGTTATTAACATACAGAGGTTGGGTTTCTACAGGAATACACTGCCCTCCTCCTTGCTGCTAGGTCTCATTTCCATAGCAACTGGCCTGAGGCCCCAGAGCTCTCTGGCTGAGAATTCTAAAAGCCCCTCCCTAAACTGCAAACCCCAGGATTCCATAGAATCTTCTCAGGCAGTCAATCATATGAGGTCTTCACCTCACACAGGCAATCATATGAGGTCAGGTCTTTGCCTGACACAGGCAAACACACAAACCTTGACTTTTATATATTAGATAATACTGCAAATCATTTGTTCCTTCAGTTCTGGCAACTTTTGCAACATCCACTGTTGTTTTCTCTTTTGGTTACTGAAAAACCTCTAAGCTCTTTTCTTTGAACCATGGATTAACCAGTACCAGACAGTAGCCTTAAAGACACAGGACTAACCAAGGCCCATTTACAAGAAGACTTCTATGAGCAAATGGTCCTCCAGAGAAAAACAGACATTTTATGAGTTTTAAAAGAACAAAGAAGAAATATATCTGTCTTTATAAAAGGAAAACTTGTTAGAGTAGAAAGAATTATGTGCACACCCTTCCAGGGAACTCTGAAACAAGGGATGGAAGGGTCTCAACCCCCACACTAAGACTAGGCTAGGGTGAAGGAATCCCATCAAAATTATCTAGCAAAATTGGACCACCAAGACTCTTATCTAGTTGAGTCTGCTCAGTTATTATCTGTCAGAGGTGTACTAAATGGTCAAGCGTTGTGACAATGATTGTCGTTGAACCTTCCCAGGAATAATAAAGGCTGCCCACAGTCTATCCCAGGCACACTTACTTAGAAGGAAGCTGCACAGAACATATGGAGGGCACTTCTAAGGATGCACTGTGCTTGTAAGAATCTTCGCATTTACGAGTGTTTCAGTGATAATGGATGGGGAAAGTAATTTGCAGTGACGTATTTTAAGTCTTTTACTCTAAGTCTCAAGTCAAGTCTCAAGTCGAATCTCAAGTCCTTGCAAGATACTTTCAAGTCAAGTCTCGAGTCTGGGAGCCAATTTTATATCCCCACCTGTATTACAGAATTTCTGGACAGAGTTGAACAAAGTCAATTTTAACAATTTAAGTACAGTTGACCCTCCACTTTTGTGATTTTGCCATCTGCAGCTTTGGAAGTGGAGAATAGGATCCTTCTTACTTCCCATTTGCAAAGCTGGAGGCTTTTTCAGAAGTGGGAAATAGTACTCTTCTTATTCCCCATTACTGAAGCTTCAAGAGCTGTAGAAGGAAGGATCTTTCCTCCTCAAGCCCATTGCCTAAGACAGTTTCTATTCCCCTCTGAGATACACACCCTGCACTCTGGGCATGAATCTTGCCTTCTGCTCTTAGGAAAAGCTTTAGAAAGCTTCTCCTATATGTAGTGGGGACAGGCTGCTGAGCAGACCTCAACCGCATCTCAAGCCCATTGCTTATCCCATTTGCTGTTCCCTCTAAGAAATGTGTCCACACTTTGGGCTTGACACAGATCATCATGTGACCAGTAAGTTGTAAGGTTTGTGGGTGAATGTGTTATGTTACTAAACCAAGGGCAACAAGTCAGTCATTAAAAATATGCAAGTCTCGAGCCGAGTCGAGTCAGTGCATAATTTTTGCCAAGTCAAGTCCGAGTTGAGTCACTGAAGTGACTTAAGTCTGACTTGAGTCCAAGTCAATCGACTCAAGTCTACATCACTGGTAATTTGCTGCCCCTCTGTAAGTGGGCAAAATTAATAACAACCTGCCTGCCAATGTGGAGCATCCTCCCACAATCTTAAATGTTTCCAGAGACTCTGCACCTTCCTATTGCTTCTTTGGCTATTGCCACTGGGAGTTGCACGTTCTGTCATTCCAGATTTAGATTAGATGTGAACACAATTCTCCATAATTTCAAACGCTTTGTAGAAGTGATGAGTTGAGATCTCTGGCAGCCTGTTCAATGGCAAGGAAGTGAGAGAGAGAGAAGGGGGTGGAATTAAACATGAGAGAAAGAGAGAGAGAGAGAGAGTAGCAGGAAGAGACAAAATGCACATCTGACAGACCACAGCTGAAGGAATGTGGCTGTCAATAGGAACAAATGTGATGCACCCTGTTTTAGAGCATTTGAATCATGAAGCAATCCCTAGAGAATCAGAGCCACAACTTTTACCCCTTAATGAAAAAAGAGAATTTCAGTTTCCCAGGGCCAACCCAAGACATGCACATGTATGCCCACAGTGCTTAGTATCAGAGATCAGTCAAGTTGCTTCACCACCTGAGCCAGAAAAATCTTGCAGGGACCTCTTGCCACTCCTTCTTTCCTGATAGTAGAAATACAACAACAAAATAACTGCTAGCCTTTTGCTGTTAAGCAGCTGCCTATTTCTACCTAATGGTAGGGCTGGCCATGCTGCCTCCACAGAGACAACTCAAAAGGTAACTTGGAATACACACTCCTTCTTCTTGGATGATCCTTGCCAGAAGCCCTTTGAAGAAGCTCATGCTTGACAGAGGTGGGGTAGCCCTCACAAGTCATGTGCTTTCCCAGGTCAATGTTGACCTGATTCCTAGTGTCAAGTGGGCAAAAAAATGAATGTTGTGAGATGAAAACCTTAAGAGGATCTCTTAGCTGTTTGGGACACCTTGGGGCAGGGCAGGGGAGTCAAGTCATCAAGTAAATGGAAGATAGTTGTGGTTGTTTGAACATTTTGCTTCAAAAATTTATGTTTTTTTTTTAAAAAAATAGAGAAAAAAAGGTTGCTACTTAGGTCAAAGCAAGCAGGACAATTGTTGTTGGTGTTTTTTTCACGTAGAGAAAATTAGCTTAGTAATGCTCCTATATTGGGATGTCTTCATTGTATCTTGTGATAGAGAGTTCCACCTGCAAATTGCACACGATGCAGCAAAGTACGTGGGACTCTGAGCCTTGTCCTTTCTTTGCACTGTGGGTGGTGCTTACTTGAGTTACCTACTACTAGGGCGAAGAAAGAGGGGGAATGACTCTGGGAAGCAGGCAGGCAGCAGCAACTGTCAGGGGATCTCGGGTGCCAGGTGATAGGATTAATTAAGCATTGCTTGCTCGTCAGGAGGGGGAATTGGCCTGTGAATAAAAATATCTGATTGTAAGGCACATCCCTGTGCAGAGCCAGCTGGGGCTGAGTGGAGCCCGAGGCTTTTCGGAACCGCGTCATTGGAGACTGCAGCATGGCAAGACAACTGGCACCAGAAACTGAAGGACACGAGAATGCATCTCTCACTCAGAGAGCACCTCCCAAACTCTCCCCTCAAGCATTTATGGATCCATAGGGCTTCCCCACGACCCCCGCCGAAGCACGGCTACCAGTGAGGTTTCAGAGAGTATGAAATTTCTTACTTCTCATCCCTAGTTGGCTCTATTTCGTTTGGAATTGCAGAATCAAGGTGTTTAGTATGGCACAAAACTCTCCCTACAGTTTGGTTCTACACAGGGCTGGTGCACATTTGTCCTTTTGGGAGTGTTGAGGGTTATTTGTGTGCATCCCTGGGCCTCCGGTGATAACACATAGCTGTTGTGTGATGACTGTGACTTGCAGGAGCATGTGTGTACCTGCTCACCTCCGTATGTGCATGACTAGTCCTTCACAAGCATCTGTTGCTCCAAATATCCATCGTAAGGACACAGCTGCTGGCTCTCTGCATGAGAACGCATGTGCAACTCTGTGCTTATCAAACGGTCGTGTGCAGCATAGTGCAGGCTGTCTCATCTGCATTTGTGTGTGTGAGCCCAATCCTGACTGTGTGTGCAGTCAGGAGGGTGGTGTGTGTGGGGGGGTGACTGCACGAAAGCATGTGTTGCATTGGCTGTCCGTGAACACTCACTCACTGTTCTGCATGCCATGAAGATTTGTGAGTTGCTGTGTTGCCGGACTAGTGACATTGGCAAGGATGACCTGCAACATGATCCTTTTGAATTAGAAAAAAAAAGTAGCCAGAAGAATTCAAATAAATGTTGTTGTTGTTATTTTTTAAAGAGGAAGACCACACAATTGCAAGATGAAGAGGAGAAAGAGACATGCCACTCTCCTAAGAGTCCCCCCACTCATTGCAAACAGTTCCCAAGGGTCTGAAGGATGCTGCAAAAGCCTCTGGCTTGGAAGGGAACCTTGAACCTCCTAGATAGCCACCAGCCAGGCATGAGTTGTTTTTCCACCAGTGCAACCATTTCAGGACCAACTCATGGTTGTGGCCACTTCTTGCTCCCTGGGCCACCCTTTCCATTCTGAATCCACCTTCTTGGTACAGACGACAGCCCAAATGCAGCGATCTTCTCTTGTCAGCTGCCACCATCATCGGTACAACGCAGCCGCCCCTGAGGATGGCCTGCTGGCAGATCCATGTGCTGCTCTCTTTCTCCACAGAGTCCTTTCCCTCTCTCCCAAAGGCAAAAAGGGCAGCTCCTCTGAGAGGCTCCGCTAAAATATTTAACATCCACAAGCTGCTCAGCTGCCTGAATTTCTATTTCTGTCTGTCAAGCAAAACTAGGTCATTTAGTTCTTGCCATCTCAATCAGGCAACTGCAGAGATTTAGGCTTCACGGCTGGAAGAGCTGTGCCTGAAAACCTGGGATTTGGCTGCGCAGTTCCTACAGCATAAGCATTTTGCCTGACAGAGAAAGAGAGAGAGAGAGAGAAATTGGCAGGGGGGACGACCTGTACCAAGGCTGTAGCCCAGGAAAAGTCTTAGCAGGTTCCCTGTATTTTTCTCCAGGGAACACACAAGAAAAATGCTTTCAAATCTTTCAGTCAATTTGGTCAATAGATCCAAATCCACAGCCACTGGGAAAGCTGCAGTGGCTGGTTTTGCACTCATATCGAGGGACTTCTAGATCATACTTGATTATTCTTCAAGGAAGATACCCAGAATTGGCTGCTTCCATCTCAATATATGTATGTATTTATTCATTGAGTTTTGTTCACCAGTACAGTGAAAAATGGCATTAAAATTTACAATGGGTCATTCTTAGAATGTCATGACAATAATTTTTTTTTTGCTTGTCTTCATAAAATGTTATTGTATATTATTGAAAAGATAATGGTTATCTCATGCACAACAGACAAGAATAAGCCTCTTTAAAAAAAATAAATTAAATTATAAGTACAAAATTAAAAACAACTCTGAACATCGCCTCCTAATAAAGAGGCATCAAATAACCAGCAAGTTATCTGAACACATTCATAAACAGTGCAATAGGTTTTTTTTTTCTAAATTCATCATGTTCCTACAGAGTCCATCAACAAAGCCATTGATCACAGTATAAGACTTTTTAAAATACATTTCTTGTTAACGATGATGTGTGCAAAACCTGAAACACATTCAAGAAGTCCTGTCCAATACTGATATATAATTAAGAGAGCCAACCATTTCAACGTATCTGCCTTCCAGTGGGAAATCCATCTTATAAAAACCGTCATCTGTCTTTCTTTTATGGGAAAAAAAATACAAACAATCTTTTGATGCAATGTTTTGACATTAGACATTAGCAGATTGTTGTTAACAAATATTCAGATATAAAAATACAAATATGAGGAGTTTCTGTTAAAAAGAAGCGTGCCATAGTGGGATGACTAGTGGCACCAAGACGTGGCACCAAGACCAGGAAGCTCATGCAAAAAAGATGGAGCAAAAATGTCTCTCGACAGCAAAACCAATCACTGTCTTTGAACGTTATAGTCCATCCACGGTCAGGACCTCTCTGTCTTCCACTCAGCACTGCTGGCTTTGGGTTTGCTTCCAAACTGCTGGTATTTTGGAAACCGGTTGGGTTTTACGGGTGGGCTGAGGGGCAGGCTACCGTGTTTATTACGGACCGGCTGTCCGTTTGAAATACATAAGCGATGACTGCAAACACAACGAGGCTGTTATATTTAGAGAAGTGTGTCGGTCTACGTACGTCGGTATAGGTGTATGCGCGTCTGTGTCTATGCGAGTGTCAGCTACACGGCCACCCCCTCGAAAAAAGGTGAAAGGCGTAAAGTGCATTGCTAAAGGAGACCCCCTCCCCCTTAAAAACGGCGAGCCGTGGCTCAGAGCTCTGAAGAGAGGAACAGCACCTTCGTATCGTGGCACGGGGGGGTCACCCGAGGAAAAGAGGGGGGCTCTACGTTGCTGCTACGGCGGGCCGGACGGAAGGGCTTTAGCGGGGCGGGAGCGCACGAGAGACGGAAGCGTCGGGAAAGGTGCGGGGGGCGGAAGCGAGCGGCACCCCGGCCTGGGCTCGGGCGGCGGGAGGACGGCCCCGCGGGCAGAGCACCCCAAGGGATGGCGGTGCTGAAGCGGACAGCTCCTCGGCGGCGGTGCTGAGGCGGACGGCTCCCCAAGGCGGAAGAGCTCCACCGGGCCCCGAGAGGCGACGCTCCCGGGCCGAGAGCCCCCGGGGGCGCGGAGCGGGCAGCGCCGGGGCCGAGCGTCGCGCGCCGGCGGTCAAAATCGGGACAGAGTTGGGTGGCGAAGTCTCTGGGTGTCCCTCGGCGGCTCGCCGTCGGAGGCGGCGGAGGGTGAGACGGTGCCCCCCATCAGGAAGAATCCCTCGTCGGGTGGGGGTCGGCGTTGGGGGTGGAGGGTGTTGCCAGCAGCCTCATCTCCTTCCTTTCGCTTTCCTTGTTGTCCACAATCCCAACAAACATGCACAGCCAAAAGTGCTAAAAATTCAGGGATTTTAGTCTGCAGCGGGGTCTGCAGGCGCCTTCTGCTCCTCCTCGCCCGGATTTATACGCCGGAAGGCGACTTGTCCGTCATTCCCTTCAAGACCTCGTCTATTCTATCGTCTTCGATCACCACTATGGGGCGGGGGGAGCGGGGAGAGAGAAGGGGGCAAACACAAACCGCACTGTCAGAACGGAGCTCGGCGGCCGGGGGAAAGGGGACGAGAACCGGGGCCCCGGTTCCTGCTCGGGCTGGGAGGTGGGGGGGGGGCTGTACGACTAGGGCTCTCTTTCTCTCTTATCCTGCCCTCTGGACGGAGGTGAGCTTGCTTCCCGTCCCCCTCCCTCCTCTCCCCCTCTCCAACATCTGGTAAACGAAATCGGCTGGAGGAAAATGGCTCCCCGTCCGTTTCCAGATGGTTCCTGCGAGCCTTGGCTAAGGTGATTAAAAAGGGAGCGCAACCGGCCCGCGCGACGGGCTAGAGGAGAGCGGGGGGGGGGGCAGAGGACGCGGGAGAGGACTGGCGACAAGAAGGGGGTCTGGAGAGGCGGGCAGGGGGAGCCCGCTGTTCGATTCATGCGGCAGGTGGGCCAGATCCGAGCTCACGGGCTTCAGAAACGGGAGAGGGGATCAAAAGAGTTCGGTGGTGGTAGACGCAGCAAAGGTGGCGGGGGGAGGAGAGCAGGGGATCGATTCACCACCATCACCACCCCGTTGCCCCCCTCCTTCTGCGGCAAGACCCTCCTGCAACAGCCCGCCTAACGAGTATATACATAATACACATGAAGTAGTGAGGACCCTGGTCCCCCCGGTCAAGGAGACGACCCCGGTTTACTCCAGAGTAGGACGCCGAAACCGGGTCCCTGGTCCGGGAGCGGGCGGATTGGAATTGTCTTTTCTCTTTGGAGATGACAGCGAATAAACACAAGATCCAGTAAAGGGGGTGGGAGGGAGGGAGGGAGAGGATGCCGCCTTATGGAGGGGTTCCCCCTCTTAACAGTCCCCCCAAAGCGCGCACCCCCCCCCAACGGACCGACCAGCCCACCAACCCCTCACCCCGTCCAAGCCCACGCGCCCCCGGGCGAGGCGAGGCGAAGCGAGGCGAGGCTCACCTCTCTTGGCTCGGCCAATCTGGCCCAGTTTGGGGGGCCGCTTGGACTGGTTGCCCCAGGAGTTGGTGTCCTGGAGGCGGCAGCTGAAGGAGATGTCGCTGACTTCCGAGTCGGTGCCATAGTGGGCCACTTTGTCGTCGTTGTAGGGCAGGATCTCGGACATGGTGGCGGAGGCGGCGGAGGCGGCGGAGGCGGCGGGGGTGTCAGTCTCCTCGGAGGGAGACCCGGGCGAGGAAAGCGAGGGGAGACGGGAGGCGCCGGGCAGCGGCAGCAGCAGGAGGCGAGGGTGCGGGTGCGGGTTCGCGGGGGAGAGCGATCTGGGCTCCGCCCGGCAGGCAGGCAGGCAGGCGGGCAGGCGGGCGAGCGGGCGGGCGGGCGAGCGGGCGGGCGGGCGGAGCGCGGCGTCCGTCGGCAGCCTCGGTCAGCGGCGTCTGAGCAGCGCGCTCGGGACAGCCCTACATCATAAAGGAAACCCGAGCGGAAGGATGAAGTCATGCATCCGGGGCTGGGCGGGCGGGCAGGCGGGCTGGTTGGACCCCCGGCGGCTCCTGGGCAAGGTCCTCCCCCAGCCGGTTCTTCCCCCGCCTCCTCCCCGGTCTCGCGTGGAGCAGGGAGGGAGGGGGGAGAGGCGGGGACAAGGAGCCCGGGAGAGGAAGGAATGGCAATGAGGCTGCAGCAAAAAACCACGCACCGCTGGGCAGACCGGGCAGCCTGAAACTGGAGGGGGCTCGGGATCGGGGCCCGTCTCTTTCCTCCTCCCTGTCTCCAGATTCTGCCCCCCCATCCCACCCCTGCGGGGAATCCCTGTGGGCTGCCGGGAGCCGCCGTCGGACGCCCCCCCCCCCGCGCTCCCCTCCCCTATGCCGAGGCGTCATTGTGGTTCCCATTTTATGCTACCAGAAGTCAGGCTTTCTTTCTCCCTCCCTCTCTACTTTTGCAGAACAGCCCCTTGCGAGGCTGCGATGAAGCCCCAGGAGGACATGGGGCACGTTATTTTTGAGAATGGGGGGCGGACGGCAGAGCTCTGGAGCGTTTGGATTCGAACGCGGTGTTTCTGAGCGTGTGCAGAGGTCTTGTCGCTCGGCAGTGCATTGCCCCGGGTTGCCCTCTCTCGCTCACAGGCGCAAACCAGCCCCTGCCCTGTCTGATCTTGGAAGCTAAGCAGGGTCAGCCCTGTCTAGGACTTAGATGAGAGACCACCAGTGATGTAGGCTATACTGTATTTCAGAGGAAGGAACTAGTAAAACCACCTTTGAATATACCTTCCCTATGAAATTCATGGGGACATCGTAAGTCAACAGGCAACTTGAAGGCACACACACAAGTGTGAAAAGGAAAGATGTTTCCCAGTGCAAGGGTTGCTGGAGTGTCCAGCGAAGTCACTTTAAAAAAAAAAAAGGCGACCACATTATAACCTTCATGTACCAAGACATTTTTTTTTTAATAAAGGAACTCACATTGACCACACTCTGCAAATATACTGCTGCATCTCACTTTTAGGGTTATGAGTGCATCCTATGGAACTGGGGGCTTTTAGTGAGGCACTAGAAGTCTCTGGGAGAGAATTCTAAATGCCTCCCACAAACTACAAATCCCAGGATTCCGTAGGATGGAACCATGACAGTTAAAGTGGAATTGTCCTGCTAGAACTGTGTTGTGCAAGGGACCTCAGTCTCTCACCAATTCATAAAATTAAGGGTATATCAAGTCAAGTCATATTGATTTGCTGGTTTTATTGGTCATGTTTTTCCCTTGCCTCTCCCTCAATGATCTCGGGGCAGTGTACACTACTTCCTCTTACCCACCTCACTTTTACAACAATCCTGTGAGGTAAGTCACACTGAAAGAGAGTACTGGCCCAAGAGATTGCACAGAGACCTTCAGGGCTTAGCCCCATGTCATGGAGACTCTTTAACTCTACAAAGTTACAGCATTATGATCCCACTTACACAGCCATGGCAGCATCCTATGGAATCCTGAGGTTTGTAGTTTGGCGTCTGGCTGAGAATTCTTAAGTATCCCTCCCTTGACTGCAAATTCCCAGTATTTCCTAGAATGGAACCGTGGCAGTGAACGTAGAATCCTAGTGCTGTAATTGTGTAGCGTGAGAGGTCTGAGTTCTGGGGTATTTTCTCACCCTATTAAATTTCCAACATACTGAGCACTCACGCTAGGATTAGTATTGTGGTTTGTGTTAATGCAAGGGTAAGAATTCCAGGACCTTCCAAAAGTTGTTGGACTGTGCCCCTCAGCATTCATCAACATTGATTATGCCGGTTTGTATGGGGCTTGCAACGTTTGGAGGGCTGTATGGGTGTGAAAGCTGGACAGCGAAGAAAGCTGACAGGAAACGAGAACTCATTTGACGTGTGGTGCTGGAGGAGAGTTCTGCAGATACCAGGCACTGCTAAAAAGACAATGGATCCTTGAGCAAATCAGGCCTGAACGCTCAGTAGAAATCCAAACAGCCAAACTGAGGCTATCTTACTTGGGCATACCATGAGATGACATGACTCGTTGGAAAAAATGATGATGGGTAAAGTAGAAGGCAGTAGGGAAAGAGAGACTGCATTACAGGTAGATTGATTCAATCCAGGAAACCACAGTTCTGAGTTTGCAAGACCTGAGCAGGGCAGTGAATGACTTGGGCTCTTGAAAGTTTCTCATTCATAGGGGTGCCATGAGTTGGAATTGATTTGATGGGAAACAACAAATAGAATAACAGAATAATAGAGCTGGAAGGGATCACAAGGGCCACTAGGACAGCCCCCTGTCATGAAGGGATACACAACCAAAGCACTCTTGAAACATCGAATCTTAAACATTAGGATTTCATTTAACTCTAGGAGCTGTTCAACAGAATAGATAGATTGCTTCAAAGGGTGGTGGGCTATCTGTTTTTGGAGGTCTTTAAGCAGAGGTTCGATGGGCATCTTTCAAGAGTGCTTTGGCTACGTATTCCTGCATGACAGGGGATTGGATTAGAGACACCTCTTTCCTTATAATTTGAATCCTTTGCTTTGTGTTCTAGTCTCGGAGCAACAGAAAATAAGCTGTTACAGCACTGCACACACACACCCCATGATTGGCATGGTTTAATTGGCAAATTTTATTTAATTGGAACTATATTAATTGGTGTTGATATATATGATACCTGAAGTGACGGGAAGGTCACACTGGAAGAGGCAAATTACTGATTGTATACGTGAAATTGCAAGGCAGGTCAGCCGCACCCACCCCTTAGGCAGGAACCGAGTCATTGTCAGGCTAATAGCACAGCTCTCTTGAGACAATAGGCTTGCATTAACAAGATGGACCTCTCAGAGTTAAATGGGGAAATTCCCACCAAATTATGATGGTTTCAACCCTGATTCCCAAACACCTGGATGTTTCCCTGCATTGTCCCCAAACCTCTCCTCAAGGACATGGCTATTACAACAACCATTACCCTTTTGTCACCTAAACACTAAGACCATTAGCTCTGTCCAGACTACATTGTCCACTTGCCTGGGACAGTGATTCACACCCATACCTGTAAGATATTTTCTGGTTATAAGAACTCCTGATTTCTGGCTGCCCAGTGCAGTCTCTCATCATTTTGAATGCCACACTGACTGTCTGATTCCTGAATGAGAACTGTCCTTAGGTGTCTATCTAAGCCACATCGCTGCTTTTCTTTGCTGCCCTCCGGACTGGTAAATATCACCCAAATCCCTCAAAGTCCTCTGTCACAACTTTCCTCCCTTTCCTTCTGTTAGTACTCGCGAGAGTGTATGAGTGTTTGAACCTTTTGCATGCTTGTGTGGATCTTGTTAATAAAAACACATTTTTAGTTTACGTTTTAAATCTCTGACTGGTGCTTTCCTGAATGACCCCGTAAACATTGGTAAAAAAGATCTCATTAAGTTGTCCCCCTCTTGCAGGCCTCCTATTTTGGGCCTAATTATTCTCCATTTTTGAAGAGAGGTACTGACATTGCTGGTGGGCCTCCATGGCCCCCATGTTTTGGGGTAACAAAGCTGGTTCCATCTTCTACATGACATCCCTTCAAACATTTAAAGATACCTGTCTTGTCACCTCTCAGTCTTCTCTTCTCCAAGCTAAACACACCCAACTCCCCAAGTTGTTCCTCATAAGACTTGGTTTCCAGCCCTTTGATCATCATGGTTGGTCTTCTCTGGACATGCTCCAGCTCATCAGTATCCTTCTTGAATTGTTTCCAGAGCTGGACACAAGACCCCAGGTGATGTCTGACCAAAGCAGAACAGCACTACTACTTCCGCTGAACGTTGTGCTCCTGTTGATGCAGCCCAGAATGGATCAGCTTTTTTGGCGGCTGCTCTTTAGCCTGTGGTCTACTAAGACTCTTAGATCTTTTTCACAACAACAAATAATTCCCATCTCCAGTTTAGTAGGAGGATTTGATGTGCATTTCTTGTATTTTTGGAACAACTGAGAATTTTAGTGCCCCCAGCCTGTCCAAATGGGGCCAACCTACAAACAATCAGAATACGTCAT
This sequence comes from Cyclura pinguis, assembly GCA_030412105.1. Lineage (NCBI taxonomy): Eukaryota > Metazoa > Chordata > Lepidosauria > Squamata > Iguanidae > Cyclura > Cyclura pinguis. The sequence continues at coordinate 9,384,769 of CM059601.1, forward strand.
TTCTGTTTCTCTGAAGTAAGCTTTGCCAAAGAACAATATAGACCGTTTTTTGTAACAATGGCAGAGACAACAGGAAAAATACCCCAATGGGAGAAACCAATAGATAAATTGGGACATTTTTTTGGTCTGGAATTCTAGGCGGGGGGGGGGTGTCCTTCAAAAATAACACTATACAAGGCAAGTGTACTTGGGAACACTGGCTTGCATCTTGTTGATTCTCCCAGCCAAAGTCAACTTACTGGATCAATGGCATTTGCCATCATTATTGAACAGTTGAGTCAATGGGGCGGAGAGAACTACCAAGTGGAACTGAGACCATCGGCTACAACTTTGGAGGAGACAACGTTGTAGAATGCCTATTTTAATGGTCTAGTACTGTCTGGGTTCTGCAACAAAAGACGAACCGTCTTTGCAAGAGGTATGGAAAGGGAGAATGATGCAGACTCTTTGCTCACTCTGAACACTGGCTTTTTAAAAAAAATTGTACCCAGTGTTGGAGACTGAAATCAAGCAGATAAACAAAGTCAAACAGGTGCCTCCTTCCGATTTACTCCCTGGCGAGTCTGTCCCTGGCCACTTTTATCTATCGACCTTCCATGAATTTCTGGATTCTTATTTTTGACAACTTCCTATCTTAGGCACTTTCTTCCTCCAAACAACAGTGATTCATATTTTTTTATATAACCCATGAAGATCAGTACTAAAAGGCAAATCTTGGAAAGGTTAATATTTTGGTAGCATGCTAGCTGGGGGATACAGGGAGCTGTAATCCAAAAATGCTGCTTAAGGGCTAATAATATCTGCCTAAAGTCTAGTAATATCAGTGGTGAGCCACTGTGCAGTGGTATGGAGAGCCAGGCCAGAAAAAGGAAGACATGTATTAGACCTGATTCAATAGGTGATGAACCTTGAAACTCAGTAGGTGACAGTAGGCAAGAATGTCTCTGGTATATGATGAAATATATTGAAGGATGTTCGTATCTGCAGAATCCACATACAGTTCTTTTTTAATATTCACATTTGAAAGATATTTTGGACAGCTTGTGCCTATAATATATGAAGTGGCTACTAGAGATCTGCTCTAGGTCTGTTCAATTTGCCACTAGGCAAGAGATCCACCAGTGCAGGAGCTGAATGTCACTCAGGCTCAGAATGATTGAAATGTTTCAAGATATCCTTACCCTCTTCCAAAATCGTCCATTAGTAGGGGGTTCAGAAGCGGTACCTATGCGGCTACCATTAACCCTGTGGCACCCATATACATGGGCAACACATAGTAATGTAATCAAAACAATAGTGGTTCAAATACCACCCAGCTGACTTAAAGTCCCCCCACTCAAGGCTCAGAGTGGATTTGGAAGATCACTACCAGCCTGATCATGCTTAATTAGGGCTGAAGAAAATCCTCCTTTAGCCGCTATGAGCACATCTAAACCGTACAGTTAACAGCACTTTGATGTTACTTTAACTGCTCTGGATCCATCCTACAAAATTCTGGCTTTTGTAGTTTGGGGAGGCACCTAGAGGACCGCGCTGTGCTCAGCTAAAGCTGTAATTCATAGAACCAGGCTTAGGCTCCATAGCAGAGAGTTCTAAGTCTGCAAACCCTAGCATTCTGTAGGATGGAATTCCTACCGTTAAAGTGGTATCAAACTTCCGTAACAGTATAGTGCAGGCATATTCTGTGACGAAGGATGAGTGAGTCAATAATGTTCAAGCTGGCTGAAGTTCTTCAGTTTACACCATGAAGCTAGTTCCAGCTTGGGGCCATAACTAGATAGAATCATAGAATCATAGAGTTGGAAGAGACCCCAGGGGCCATCCAGTCCAACCCCTTGCCATTCGAGAATACACATCAAAGCATTCCCAACAGACGGCCATTCAACCTCTGCTTAAAAACCTCCAAAGAAGGAGACTCCACCACACTCCAAGGTAGCATATTCCACTGCTGGACAGCTCTGAGTGTCAGGAAGTTCTTCCTGAGGTTCAGGTGCAATCTCCTTTCCTGCAGCTTGAATCCATTGCTCCTTGTCCTAGTCTCTGGAGCAGCGGAAAACAGGCCCACTCCCTCCTCGACATGACGTCCCTTCAACTATTTAAACATGGCTATCATGTCCCCCTTAACTTCTCTTCTGTAGACTAAACATACCCAGCTCCCTAAGCCGTTCCTCATAGGGCATGACTTCCAGACCCTTCACCATTTTGATTGCCCTTCTCTGGACACGTTCAGATCAAGACGGGTATGTTTTTTTCCCATACAGAAATTCATGCTGATTTCCATACGCTTTTTTCACAATGTTTGGTGCACATTTTTGAAAATGTATGCATTTTTTTTCCAAAGGATTAAAGGATCTTTGTGCTTAGCATGTGTACACTTTCCACAGAGGTGATGCATTCTATGGACAGGTTTTGATGCTGAAGTCAAGGACTTCTGTGAGAGCATTGAGTATTAATGTGTTCTGTCATGTAACTGCCTTTGTCTTTGCCTTACATTTTACTTAACTCTGGACACCTAGTTGACACAAACACACACTCCTAGGAATAACATGATGACTGAGATCCAATATCGTGCTTGAGTAGTACAAACAGGGCTGTGGTTTCCTTGACTGAGTCAATCCATCCTGTAATGCAGTCTTGCTCTTTTCCTAGTGCCTACCACCTTACCAGACTTTAGCATCGTTTACAGTGAATCATGTTGTCTCATGATATGTCTAAAATACAACAGCCTCAGTTTAGTTATTTTGGCATCCATTGCGAGTACAGGTTTAATTTGCTCTTGAGCCCATTTATCTGTCTTTTCGAAAATCCATGGTATCTGCTTAAATATCCTCCAGCACTGCAGTTCAAATGGGTCAATTCTCTTCCCATCCACTTTCTTCACTGTCCAACTTTCACACTTAAGAGGTGGAAACTGGAAATACAATGGCCTGTATAATTCTGAGGCCATTTCTGCACTAGACTGATATAATGCTATTATTCCACTTTCAACATCCTATGGAATCCTGGGGTTTGCAGTTTAGGGAGGGGCCTTTGAGGCCCCTCCCTAAACTGCAAATCCCAGGATTCCATAGGATGTTGAAAGTGGAATAATAGCCCTATAACAGTCTAGTGCAGAAATGGCCTTAGAATTATTGACTTTGGTATTTAATGAGGGATCTTTACACTCAAGGATCTTTCCCAGGTCTTTCACAGCTGCTTTTCCACATCTTTGCCTACTTCTGATTTCTTGACAGCAATCTCCATTTTGACTAATGATTGAGCCAATGTATAGAATATCTTTAGTAATTTCTGTGTCTTCATCTACTTTAAAGTTAGGTATGGTCACTATATTTGTTTCCTTAATCTTCAGCTCTATCATTGCTTTTGCACTTTCTGCCTTAACTGTCATTGGCAGTCATTCCCAGTTGTTCCAAATACAGCCTTAAGCCCTCATCAATAAAGAGCAACGCTCTAATTAGGTGGGTATTAATATCAAGAGAGCCAGTGTGGTGTGCTGTTTTGAGCGTTGGACTACAAGTCTGGAAGCTAGAGTTCAATTCCCCACTTCCCGATGAACTTCCCGATAGGAAGAGCTGTTCAACAGTGGAATATGCTGCCTTGGAATATAGTGGAGTCTCCTTCTTTGGATGTTTTTGAGCAGAGTCTGAGCGGCCATTGTCATAGCATAGAATCATAGAGCTCAAGAGACCACAAGGGCCATTGAGTCCAACCCTCTGCCATGCAGGAATGCTCTGGTTGTATATTCCTGCGTGGCCAGGTGTTGGACTCAATAGCCCTTGTGGTCTCTTCCAGCTCTATGATTCTATGACTCTATGACCTTTGAGACCAGGGTTCAATTCCCCACTCAGCCATAGAAACCCACTGGTTGACCTTGGGAATGTCACACGCTCTCAGCCCCAGAAAACCCCATGGTAGATTCACCTTAGGGTTGCTATAAGTCAGAAACAACTTGAAGACATGCAACAACAACAACATTAATATCAAAGCCAACTCATGGGCATTGTTGGTGTCATCCACCTTTTTTATCTACTGTTTTGTTTTCGTTGTTACATGCCTTCAAGCTGACTCAGACCCTATGGTGACCCTTAGAGTTTTCTCAGCAAGATTCATTCTAAAGAGGTTTCCCATTGAGACTGTGACTTGTCTAAAGTCTCACTGTGGGTTTGTTTGGCTGAACGGTGATTTTAACCTTAATCTTCCACAGTCCTAGTTCAATACCACCACACTGCACTGTTACCGTGCTGTACACCCCCACTCCAAGATATTATTTAATCGGCATAAAATATAAATTATACACTGTTAAGCTTGAAAAGCCACGCTGGCAAAGAGGACTGGCCGAACACGTACGAAAGCAGGTCAGATGATGAAGCTCTGGTGTTAATGAGTTTGTAATAATCCCCTCTATGGCCATTTCCGCACTAGACTGTTATAGCGCTATTATCCCACTTTCAACATCCTATGGAATCCTGGGGTTTGCAGTTTTGGGAGGGGGCTCTGGCTCCTCCCGTAACTGCAAACCCCAGGATTCCATAGGATGTTGGAAGTGGGATAATAGCGCTATAACAGTCTAGTGTGGAAATGTTCTATGACTCAACATTGCACCCGAAACCATCTCAACATAGCAACTGAACTGCTCTTCCTTCCTGCCAAAATTCTCCTTTGTCTCCTCACCTGCCCAGGCATTCAAGAGCTACCATGATTCCCATCGGTGCTTTGTCATCCAATGCTAAAGCCATTAGCCCATTCTGGACCCCATTGCTTGCCCTGCCAGAGAGCCATTAACACCTTCCGCCTCGGGGCAGAAAAAGGATATTTAAACCTTGGCTCTGAGCCAGACAACTCATAGTACCCTGGACATAGGCCATCACTCTGCTGCTCAGATTCGCATTCTGGTACTACCCTCAGTCCCTTAGTCTGAGCCACATTGCTTCATCTCTTCTCTGCAGGGTAGATAAATATCACTCACTTCTGCCTAAACTTCTCACTATCTAATTTTTGATTCCTTTCCTTTGGTTAGCCTAGTGTGGTTGTGAGGCTGCTTGAATCTTGTGTGTGTTTGTGTTTTCTCCCCATAAAACTTACCTTTAATCTCCAACTGGTGACCCCGCATTAGTACTGGTATGCATAGGTGGAAAGATCCTGCAAGGCTATCCCTCCTTTCGCAGGCCTCCCTTTGAGCTAATAATTCCCACCATTCCACTGTCACCACAAGTAGCCCTCTGACTCACCTGCCTTTTGAGGTAACAGCACTATCTATTCTTGTCTATTTTTCACTGAGCAAGAGCTTAGAAGAGTTATTTTTTGTATTACAATTTCCAATATATGTCTCCCACCAGCATGGCCCTTGACTGCTATTGGAAGATTCTGAGAAATTTGAACTCCAAAGCTTTGGGACAAAGGGAAGTTAGCGAAAGAGTTTCATGACTCAAGGCCCTTTTTGCATCTTACCTGGTGCCGGCGGCGTTGTGTGGGGATCACGCAAAAAGCCTCCTTGGGAGGGAAGCACATCCCCTGAGCTTCCCTCCACACCAGCTCCATGCTAGATGGAAGGAAGTGCGATAGATCCGCCCCTTCCTTTCACAGCGCAGCCACGTACCGCGCTCCCTCCCCCAGGCTATGCTCGGGGAGGAAGCCTGGCCATCGCGCTTCCTGATGTTCCGCACACCAGGTAAATGAGGGAGGAATGTGCAATCGTGCATCATTTTTGGCAAAAAGCCGAAAATGATATAATGTGTGATTGCTACGGGATCGCTACAGGAGTGACGCGCGATTGCGAGAACGTCATGCGGAACTGTCCTCGTGATTCCGTGTCACTCCCGTGGCCATTTCGTGTTCAAAGTCACGTGCGAAAAGGGCCTCGTTGGGAAATGTCAGACGGGAATGATATAGGAGAAGAGCAGGGATGTTGCTGTCAGAGGAACACAAAATGTGGGCATTGTATCCCAGTTAAAATTCTTCCCCTCAAGTAAAATTTCCTTTGCTTCCCAAATTTCTAGTATTCTTTCCCCTGCATATTTACTGTCCTTTCCAAATGAAGAAGCCTGTGAGGTATGAAAGCTAGTATAATTAACTACACCATTTTGCTAGATCTAATGAGAATGTTCCTCCCACATGTCTTTCAGTTTCTTTTACAGTGAGTTCTATTTTAAAAGTGATGCTCAAACTGAGAGCCTTGTCAGTTTGAAATGCTTTTGGACCATTGATTTTTGATGTTGAAACGTTGATAACCCTTTTGTGATTTTCCATTTGGATCTCCCACCACCGCGCACAACTTCCAACTATAGTAAAGGAAAATATTTCTACAGTACTACCCATTTCCCACCCACCCTCTCGTAATTAGCCGTATGAATAAGAAAAAGGAGGAAGACAAGGGTCTTAAAATCACTTCCTCCTCAACATCGTCTCTGATGTGCAGCGTGCACCTGCTCTTTTGGATTAGAGACACATGTCCAAGAAGAAAATTAACAACATTTGGTTTCTGGAACTGGGGGCCATTTTTTTTTTTTTTATGTCAGAGATGGATAAGCCAGCTGCGCTTTGTGAAATCTTTTTTGGTGAAGCATCAAATGCTTGAAGCACAAAAGCTGCGATGAATCAGGCCTTTGCACAGTGTGTGAGTTGTGGGGAGAAGACTTGATGATGTCAGGAAAACTCTTGAACTTAAGCTCCCACTGCTATCAGGTGGGGAAAATGAATCCCTTCCTGTGCATGTTGGTTGAATAGGACTACAGAAAGAAAAGACAGACTTTCTGGACAAGGTAACATTGAATCTAAGCCAAAAGAGTAATTGCCCGAGATCCTACATTGTCCAGCATAATGTAAGAGTTCTACAGGCGGCACTCCATTATGAGTACCATTCACCACCCTACAGGAAACACTAAGATGGCTCTGCTTGAGCTGCGTTAGAGAACTGTTTGCATTTCTTTAGAATTGCGTGCCTTGGTTTCAGGGACCTTTCGTACAGAAGGAAAATAAACTGACACAGCTAGAGTTATACCCAGCATGTCTCTTCCCCCAGGTAAGAGTTAAAGGCCTCTGGGAATCTGTGAAAGGTCAATTTTGACACCCAATCTGGGAAGAGAATGTAAACATCTGGTCAGGAATGTTAGTTGCATGGAAAGTTACCCTGGCACGTGCATAATGTAAGGGGACCTGGCACCTTCTATATTAGACTGTACAGGTACTGAACTCAGGGCTCCCATTCTATTCAGATTCTGGTCTTTTGCAGTGCACGACAGAAATGCTTCTCTTTGCAAAAAGTTGGATCCTGGATTCACCAACACAGTCTCCAAATTTCTCCTGGAATTACTGAGGAAGGAAATTCTCCTTCAGCCCCCAGGACTCATGATCTTGCTGTGTTTTAGTTTAAACACAGCCGTTCTATGGCTGATAGAGACTAGTAGAGAAGCAAGAAGAATCTTCCTATGCCCCATGTCCAGACACAGACTGACAGCATCTTCTATTGAGATCCAGTGGGGTCTCGGTAGATGATGGCATTAGTCTGCATCCAGATGTTGGGTGTAGGAAGATGCTTCCCCAATCGCCTATGTTTTCCACTAGCCATGGAATGGCCATGCTGGGGCACTATTGCAGACAAAACTGTGAGTCATGAGGGGCTTTGGTTGAGGCAGAGAGTATAAAGGAATGCCGAGATAGATTTACATTTGTGTATGTCACTAACAGGATGCTGGTCATTGACTGGCATTCTGTTAGGGACATATGCATGCATATATTTTGTTCACATGTGCATATGTCCTTTTCTGGATACTGTGGAGATTGGCATTTCGATCCTCCTTCCACAGTGGCCAAGGCCCTCACCACTAGCATTACCGTACAGACTCTGAAACTCCATCTCCACCACCATTCTGTGGCCATTTCTGCACTGCACTGTTACAGTGCCATTCTTCCATTTTCAACATCCTATGGAATCCTGGGGTTTGCAGTTGAGGGAGGGGCACTGAGATTTCTCAACCAGAGAGCTCTTTGGCTTTAGTAAACTATAAACCCCAGAATTCCACAGGATGTTCAAAGTGGGATACTAGCACTATAACAGTGTAGTGCAGAAATGGCCTGTGCTTTGTGGGAGTGGGAAGGAATGGCGAAGTCTCTGGCTATGTCCCCACAGCTACGTCCCCATAGCCAGACACAAAATGATCACAGCAGTGCTGAGTTCTCCAGAGGACCACAACCAGTCTCAGCACTGATGTCATCACTCCATGCCTGGCCAAAGGGATGTAACCAGATGCCTCTCTGATTCTGCCCACTCCCCGCAAGCCACAAAATGGCAGAGCAGTTGTGGGGGAGCTCAGAGGCTGTACAGTAAATCTGGGAAGGTATATGGCACAACCCAGGATAGGTCCACATGCGGAACTACTATGCTACACTGGGTCATGCTGAATTGCAGCCACTGTGTATTTATAGAAGGCTCCCTTTTTTTACTCTAGGAGAAATTGGAAGACCAGGCCTGGTGAATCAAAGATCCAACTTTGTTTAGGGAAAGAAATGCATTTCTTTCTCCCACCCTGGCAGATGAGAATCTGGAGAGAATGGGAGCCCTGAGCCATGAGATCTTACATTCTGATAGTTTGCCCAAGGTTGCCAAGTCACTATTGCAAAGCACTTGCGCTGGAAAAATTTCTTGAAGCTAACAAATTTGGCAGAAGTCAACCCTTCTAGGTGTCAGCTGGTCATGTACCACCTCTTGTAAGATAAATGACCATTCCCCCATCCTTGCTACATATCCCATTTCCCAGTCTCTTGGCATTGTAGGAAACAAATATGCTATGTAACCTTCACAGTGTCAGCTTGTTATTTTGGAAGAATTTACTTAGCACCAGAATATGCCAATAACAGAAGTGCGAGGCCCTTTTCGCATGGCATTTGCCATGCGAAAGGGCGCCTGGAGCGTCGTGCGATTGTGAGGAGCGATCTGCATGATGCACTCACAATTGTGCGATGCTCCAGGGCCTGGCAGGTGCCGCTAGCGCACTTTTTCATTTTCAGCTTTCAGCCGAAAATGGTGCGCGATTGCACATTGCTCCAGAGCCCCGCTCGCACTTGCTGTGTGCGCGGAGCCTCCGGAGCCGCGGCGGTCACGCTTCCTGCCCCAGCGCAGCCTGGGAAACTCCCAGGCTGTGCTGCGGAAGGAAAAGGCAGGGCTCTCGTGCTGCCTGCTCGGGAGCAGGCAGCTCTTGCAGAGCTGAAGCAGCGGAGATGTGAGAGCCTCTCTCTGGAAGCTGCTCGTGCAATCCCCACACCCCAGCGCTGAAAAAATGTGCGTTGCGGAAAGGGCCCAAGTGTTTTGGGAGTTAGCACATGTGAAGCCATTTTAGGTTCCCCTTCACTTTCATAACTGAGGAGAGCAGGAGAGAGTCCACAGCTCCTAGTTCTACACAGAACAAGATACAGTGAGCCCCTGATATCCACTAGGGGTTCAGTTCCAGGACCCCCAGAGATATCAAAACCTATGGATGCTCAAGTCTCAGTGCATAGAATGATGTAATAAAATGGTGTCCCTTATATGGCGAAATCAAAGTGTGCTTTTGGGATTTTTAAAAATACTTTCAGGCTGTGGTTGGTTGAATCTGTGGATAGAGAATCTGTGGATATGGAGAGCTGACTGTATGCTTTACTTTGTCTCCGCAGCCCAGTGATGCCTTGTGGGCCCAGGTGCTCTGATGTATTCATGGGGCTCCCTTATTCACTCGGCCTGTCCCTGATTATTTCAGCAGAAGTGACAAGATGCACATGTCTGCTTTCATTCCCGGAATGGAAGGACAGGGAACCTCTTTCAGCCCACACTGCAAACTCAATTTCAGAAGAATTCTCATGGCTGCATTCTAGGGGTAGACAGGGCCTAAGGCAAAAGGATGAGGTAGAAAAACACCAAGGCCCTTTCCACACCGTACCTCATTAGCACATTCTTCCGTTATAATCCCAGCTTTGCCATTCCTGCAATGGTAGCAGGTTAGGAAAGCTGTTTTCCACACCCTTCCGCCTTAAGCAGATGAGTAGCATTGCTGCCACCGGTGTTCCTTCTGCACTACAGCATCCTTGGCCGCTCCCTTTCCTCACCTTCACCCGATAGCGCAGCAATGTTGCAACCGCATGACGCGCCAGTACACTATTGCATTTTCACGCTATAATGCTTAAAAATATATTTAAAAAGTAAAAAAAAATAATTCAAATGAGAAATTTAAAATAAACATGGAGCGCTAATAGATTTTGAAGTTAAGGAGTAGCTGAGGGAGGGACAACCTGGGCGTGTCCACACCCCGTGCACTAGTGGATCCATGACAACAGCAAGCACTATCAAGTGCTTTTGTCGTACCTCACTGAGCTGACTGAGCTGGCTGATGGAACTGAAGCACTAAAGGAAGCCCTTAACGGATTTTTTTTTCCTGGAAATGGTATGTCAATTTTGCAATGCTTGGAGACGGGATAGCAGCTGAATAGTGACAACATTGTGCAGTAGCATGACTCCTGAACCAGAAACAACCCACTGCTGTTGCAGGATAGCAGTGTTGTGTGGAAAAGGCCCAATATGTTTTATCTTAAAGCTTTTACTGCCAGGGCCTTAAGTGACACACTTCAACCTGTTAGAGGTTTTTTTTCTATTTTTTTTTTAAAGCTCAAAAAAATTATTCTCTCTGTGTATGTCCACCAATAAAACAGAGCTAAACTTTCAACATAACTTTTTATAGATTATGTCATTTCCCCAAAGTGCAAATCTGACATGATATAATTAAGTGACAGGGAAACAAGAAAGAAAACAAGTAAGCACATATTGAAATGAAACTAATTAAACCCCAAAGACAAAAGTTTTTGCTAAATCTTCCATTCCATGAAGCAATGAATAATGCCTATCTTTCATCCTGAACGCTCCAGATTCCATATGACCTCGGGTCAGCCCTGGTTAGTATTTGGATAGGAGACCACCAATTTGGATAGGAGACCACCAATGAATACCAGGTCCTGTAGGCATATTTCAAAGGGAGGAACTGGTGAACTGTCTGTGAATATTCCTTGCCTAAGAAAACCCAGGGAAATTCTTGTAACTTGGCAGCAAACCTGCGGGCAAGTACATTGCAATAAATTGGTTATTATGTTGATCATTGAGTTCTCTTTTGTAGTAAGTAAATTTGAAACATTAAAAGCCACTTCCCACATCTTCCTTAACTAATTTTTGACTGCTGGACTATTTTGTTCCGCCAGAACTGCGCAATATAATATTTTAGCCGTTGTGAGTAATGACATAATCATCTGTAAATCAACACTCTCTGCAGCACTTCAATCTTTTAGAAGGAGAACACGAACACACACACACACACACACACAAATGGGAGACTACTATATAGTATTGCCAGGTAAAAGATGAAAGAGTTTTCTGGAGTCTCTGAGAGAGGACAGGATTAGAGGGGCAGGAGGTAAATTCAGCTTGTGGCTCTGAGGTTCCCTAGTTCTGGACTGTTTAGGCATGGAAAGCCCTTAACTTGATATGCTTTGGAGTGTGTCGAATCACAGAATCATAGAGTTGGAAGAGATCGCAAGGGCCATTGAATCCAACCCCCTGCCATGCAGAATTACACCATCAAAGCATTCCCAACAGTCTCCCAGGCTCTGTTTAAAAAACTTCAAAAGAAAGAGACTCCACCACACTCCCAGGCAGCTCATTCTTTCTAATGTTTAGACAGAATCTCTTTTCCTGGAGTTTGAAGCCATTGCTCCATGTCCTAGTCTCTGGGGCAGCAGAAAACAGGCTTGCTCTATCGTCCACATGACATCCCTGCAAGCATTTAAACATAGCTGTCATGTCGCCTCCCGACCTTTTGTTGTCCACACAAAACATACCCCACTCCCTAAGCCTCTTTTCATAGAGTATGGTTTCCAGGCCTCTACAGTTTTGGTTGCCCTCCTCTGGACACAGTCCAGCTTGTCACTATCCATCTTGAATTGTGATGCCCTGAACTGGACACATTATTCCAGATGCGGTCTGGCCAAAACAGAATAGTGTGGTACCATCACTTCCCTTGACCTAAACACTATATTCCTATTGATGCAACCTAGAATCGCATTGGCTTTTTTTAGCTGCTGCATCACACTGCTGACTTATGTTCAGTTTGTGGTCTACTAAGATTCCTAGATCTTTTTCATATGTGTCTAGATTCACTCAACGGAAGCTCTTGACTTCTTTTTCTTTTGGGGTAGATTTGTTCACCTGAAGCTCTTGACTTCTTTTTGTCTTTTGCAGTTTCCAGTCCTCAGAATAAAGAAGTATGTCTTGGATATCCCACTAGTGAATTGTGCTCATGGATGGTTCCTACACCGAAATAATACATTGTGTCTGAAACTTAGGATATCAACTGACATCAAAGGTCTTTGTGCTTTCCAAAAGGGAGCTAGACAATGTCACTTTCCTCTTCCCCATCAAATCTAGTCTCCATGCCTCTCTTGCGCCCTCTACTCTTTGCAACCCATATCTAATATATAAAAGTCAAAGTTTGTCTGTTTGTCTGTGTCAGGCAAAGACCTGACCTCATATGATTGGGTGTGTCAAGCAAAGTATGATTGGCTGCCCAAGAAAATTGTATGGAATCCTGGGGTTTGCAGTTTTGGGAGGGGCCTTTAGTATTCTCAGCCAGAGAGCTCTTGGGCCTTAATCAACTGTGACTGTCTTGAATAGGTCGGTTGCTATGGAGACAAGGCCTAGCAGCAAGGAGGAGGGCAGTGTATTCCCTAAGGAACCCAACCTCTATATGTTAATAACTCTGAATACAGATTGGATTGGAGGATATGGAGAAAAGTTACAGGTACTGGACAAAACAGTTTGGGGAATCAGAGACACAGGATCTCAAATCTTTCTAACAAGTATTATCTATGAGAAAATAAAATCCTGGGCAATGCCGGGTATATACGTTAGTTCCTTCTATAAATCCCCTGGAATTCAGCGAAAAATGGAAATTGAGAGCAGATTAAAATACTCAGAGTAGCTAAATATAAACGCACATTTGCTTCATTTGCATGTGATATACTGCGTATAAAACTAAGACTTCCATAAGTATTTTGACATTCCTGCTTAGTTTTGTGATACAAGATGGCATTCATAAGCTACATCCAAGAGTTGCTTCAAACAAGATCAAGCTCAGGGCGGAGGCTACACCAGGGACACCACTAGGGCAACCCTGCTTGCCCCTAGACTCAGTCAGCATGTCCCCAAGCCATCTTTTGCAAGACTTCCAGCTGGGGAAGTCGAGCCTGCTCCTGTTCTGGAAAGGCATCTGTACTTGGGCTCATACGTACTCTGGGAAATCAAGGTGTTGGATGTGACTGCAACTCTGTTCTACGGACTGCTCAAACCCTTCGTAGCGGGAAGAGAAGGAAAGAAAGAAAGTGCTGCTGATGGTGCAGTGGACTGCGATGGGCAGAGAGCAGGCTGAGAGAGCAAGCTCATGTGCATAGTGTTCCCAGATCTCCCCAATCCTCAGGGTAAGAAGGAAGATGCTCAGGGCAACAGCATTGCCTTCAAAACTGTGTACATGTATATTTGTTCCTCATTTGTAAGGATTACCCCAAGATCCTGAATTGGGAGTCATACTGTAAAGCACTGGCATACCTAGCTCATCTGATACCAGGATAATTTTCTAACACCCCCTTCCTATCTACAGCAAAGTTATTTTCAGTAATAATTGTGAGAGAGCCAGCATGGTGTAGTGGTTTGAGTGTTCTGACTATGATCCTGGACATCAGGGCTTGATTCCCCACTAGGTGACCTGGGGTGCCTTACACATTTTCAAAAGTGAAAAAAACCCTCATAATAAAATGGGGTGATAAAAACAGAAAAAAGGGAGGTGCTTGGCTCCTTTCTCCATCTTCTCCAGAAAAGGAAGCACAGTCCCTTGACCTTCCTAGCCTAGTGTTACTGCCCTGGCTAGTCCGAGCTTTGGGGATATTAAAGATATCCCTTGATATCACAATTCGGCTGCACTTCTCTATTCCTCTCCACGTGCTTGCGAGGCCACCGGACAAGCATGTAAACAAGCTCGGCCGTAAATAGCCGTAATATTCAAACTACAATACAGGCAGGCCAGGAATAGCTGACTCGCTGCTTCAGGAGACCTCCAGACAAGTACCCTAATTAGGCATGCACGCCACTTACAAAAGAGCCTCTGCCCCGCGCTGGCAGCTTGATGGGTAAACTATGCAATACCCAAGCAGTCTGCGTTTGCATACTGGCTACTCTATTGAGAACCACCATGATAACTCAATCATTCAGATTCTGACCTTTCGGAGGCTTTGTCTCCAACTCCAAATCTATTGTTTTTCCCCAAGTACGGCATAGCCTGCAGTCACAATTCTCCTTATAAAAACCTTTGATTCTGAGACCTTCCTCGGAATGCTCCCGAGTTTCATCCTGCCTTTGCTTGGCGAGTCTCCCCTCAGCTCCACGTGCTGAGCTACATCGCACCCCAGCTTCGCTCTCTATTTTTCCGGGCTTCAGGACAGGTGAAGTATCACCCAAACCAGCAATCCCTCTAAAAATCCCTCTATACCACTCCAACCTTTATTTTCTTTAGTTATCTTGTATGAGTGTGTCGCATACACTGTTTTGCTTGTATTTAATAAACATCATTTATTATTTCAACTTCAGTGTTCTCCTTGACTCGACCCGACCCTGTAGACATAGGGTTCAAGATCTCGCTACGTTACCCTGCTTCTCGTAACGCTAAGCAGTGCTCTGAGCTAATTTTCCCCACCTTTAGTTGAGCACATTTTGGTGTCCCTCCCGGGACCCCCAGTTCACAGAGTAACACTAGTTTTGTTTTACTTCCCCACAGTAACAGGAATTCCCTGCACTAGGAAGCAAAGCTGAGAGGAAATGGTCCAAGAAAGACCAAGCCCCACATTTGGACCAAGCCTCACAGTTGCAACCATTCAGCACCTCCTTTCATGGGCTTCTGAAAGGTGGGAAGGGAAGAAGGAGCCCCCATATTCACCAGTTGCGCATGTGTCTTTTTTTACCCCTTGGCTATCCAGCCCACCCTTCCCTGATCCACTGCAATATGAGGAGCTTTCACACTCCTGAAACTCCCCACACTTGTCTTCACTGCATTTCCTTTCTGCCATATCAGCTGAACACATCTCTTCACTGTGTCACCTGGGCTGGATTGCCTCTCCCTGCCCCCTCTGCTTGGTATACACTATTATTGTAAATTTTCACCATGGTGGAATTAAGTTATGCCTCCCTTGCTTTATCCTCCCAAAGGATTCATTTGCCACCTGTGTCCCTCTGTGGCCATTGAGCAGCAGCTGGCGAGTGGAGAAGCATCTGGTTATGGCCCTATGGCCAGGTGCACAACAATGACCTCATCCTCTGGGACCTCTGGAGGTACCCCGGGAAGTCCCAGAGGATGCCTTTGTCATTCTGTGTCTTGCAACCTCAAGGTTTCATCTTCCTTGATAGAGTCTACCCATCTTTAATGCAGTTTTCCCCTTTTCCCACTACCTTCCTCTTTACAGAGCATAACTGTCTGTTCCAATGAGAATTCCTGGTTCTTAGTCCAACACTCTAATCATGATACCGCAGTGAAGCTCGAAACATCTCTACACTGTCTGGCCTGTCTATTGCTTTGGTGTTTGTGGATTTAATTCTTCTCTTCTGCCTTTCTTTCCTGAAGTATCCCCTTGCTCTTTTTATGCATCTGCTGATACTTTTGTCTGCATGCCTGAAAGCCTCTCTTCTCTAAAAGCCTCATTTTGAGGAGAGTTCGGAAAATACACACATACACGCGCACACACTACAGATCTCAAAATTTGCCAGCCACTAGAAGGAATACAGGGGGTTGCCAGGGCTTCCTTGTGGGGGCAATGGCAACCCCAAGGGACCTTCCAAAGGGGCACATGTGGAACACAGGTTCTACAGTTTCCATTCCTTCCTAGAAGGAATGCATTGCCTATCTATTTCTGTGTACATTCTGTAAGACACAAGTACTTCTGGAGGACTAAACTGTTCCATTGCAATACATGAGTGTCAAACACACACATATATACACACACTATCACTATACGCTGGTCCATTGCACAAAGCACAGACTTCTCCTGTCCACTCATTGTCAACCTAACACCCACAATGGAGCACGAGGCAGTAGCATGAGGCACAGCATGAGTCGGTGGCTGAACCATGCGATCATCCTCTCCCGCCATTCAGCGTGCCTGCCTGCCACCATAAAAATAACTTAAAAGTGACAGTTCCACTGCAAAAAGAGTGAAATCATCCCTCATTAGGCTCCAGTGGTGATGGAACTTATTTATACCTTCATGATTGGAAAAAGGAATTGATCCCAGGTTTAGCACTTGTGGGCTGGAATTCTGTTGGCACATTGTGCTACCCGTGGGACCTTTTTCCAGCATTGCACAGCAGCAGAGAGGGAAAGGCAGCTCAGACCGAGACACACACAGGCGTAAAGTGGGCTGATGCTTATGTATGTCCCCGACAGGGTGCTGGTCTAAGTATATTTAACTGTATTTGCACAGCCCCATTCCAATCTATTCTAGCTGATCACCTCCTACCAGTGTCTTTAGATTACAAGTTCAGAAGGGCAGGAACTTTATTTTAGTTTGCAAAGTATCATGTGCAGCGATAGTGCTATATGACTTGCCACTATTATTCAATATACAAGTGCCATATACAAATAAATGTACAGAAATGTTGACAACCCATTAAACTATCAAAAATCTAAAACCAGTTATAAACATAAATGATTTTTTTAAAGAAAACAACATCTATAAGTCCAGCAAATTATACCAAACCTGTGTCCCTTTAAAAAAAAAAAAATCAATTCTTGAAAGTCTGCTGAAATAAAAAGGTCTTCATCTGTCTGGAGAAAGATAGTAAGGATGGTGCCAGTCTAGCCTGTTCTAGTCTATCTGTAGATCTAGAGCCTGGGCGAAGCCACAGAGAAGGCCCTGTCTGCTGTGTTTCATGAAATGCACCTGTGGGGGTGGAGCGACAGAGAGAAGGGCCTCCCAGAAGATCTCAAAATATGGGCATGTTCATATTGTAGGATGTGTGTATGTTCCTTCAAGTTGAGTCCAGGGCTTTCACAGCCAGAATCCATTGGTTCTTGTGGGTTTTTCGGGCTTTGAGACCTTGTTCTGGTTGTATTTTCTCCTGATGTTTCGCCTGCATCTGTGGCTGGCATCTTCAGAGGAATGGTGAGTTGGAAGTGGAGTGGAGAATATATATGCTCCCTCCCAAAGGGGAGGGAGCAATTACGATAATCGCCAGCCACAGATGCAGGCTAAACGTCAGGAGAAAATACAACCAGGACATGGTCTCAAAGCCCGAAAAACCCACAAGAACCAATTCTTTCAAGTTGCTTATCAGCTTAGGGTGTCTCCATTGATTTCATAGGGTTTTCTTAGGCAAGGAATACTCAGCGGTGTTTTTGCTAGTTCCATCTTCTGGAATACAGCCTACAGCACCTGACATTCGTTGGCAGTTTCCCATCCAATTAACTAGACCTCTGCTTAGCTTCCGAGATCAGACAAGATGTGGTGCCTTTAGGATATTTGAAAGATCAAATTCTCCCTTGTGAACCAGCCTGGGCCTTGAGATTGGCTGGAGCAGCCCTTCTCTCTGTCCCACCATCTTCACACATGCATCCGGTGAGAACAGGGGAGAGGACCTTCCCAGTGGCTGCCCCCAGGCTCTGGAACTCCCTTCCTGGAGAAGTCAGACTGGTAGCCTCACTGCTATGCTTCCGCAATCAGGTAAAGACAGACAGGCATTCAATGTGTGGTTATATGTGCCTGTCTGGCAGAAAGCGCTGGATATTGTGTCCCTGGTGAATCTTTGAGTTTTTAATTACGTATTTTAACATTGTTTTAGTTCTTTTTTTATTGTTTCATTACGTCTGAACTTTTGCATTCTATGAGTTTTAACTATAGCCATTTCCACACTATATTGCTCTAGTGCTATTATTCCAATTGCAACACCCTGTGGAATTCTGGGGTTTGTGGTTTACTGAGGCCCAAGAGCTCTCTGGCTGAGAATTGCAAAGACCTCTCCCTAAACTGCAAACTCCAGGATTCCATAGGAGGTTGAAAGTGGAATAATAGCACTATCACAGTGTAGAGCAGAAATTATCTTTGTCTTTATAATTGTTGTAAGCTGCTTTGAGTTGCAACATGGGAATAAGTGATATAAATAAATATAATTCTAATAATAGTAATAATAATATTTAGGTCCAGGCATACAGCAGAATACAGTGGTGGAATACAGTCCTTCAGACAGGGAGATTTCCTGTCTCAGGCCCTTTTCACACGGCATTTGCCATATGAAAGGGCCCTTGAGCGTTGCGTGAATGTGAGGAGCAGCCCACACAATGTACTCACAATCATGCAACGCTCCAGGGTCTGGCAGGCACCGCTCGTGCACTTTTTCATTTTTGGCTTGAGCCAAAAATGGTGCGTGATCACGCATTGCTTCGGGGCCCTGTGCGCACTTGCTGTGTGTGTGGAGCTCTAGAGCCACGGCACTTGTGCTTCCTGCCCCAGCGCAGCCTGGGAAACTCCCAGGCTGCACTGCAGAAGGAAGAGGCAAGGCTCTGGTACGAGCAGGTGGCAGCTGTGGAGCTGAAGGAACCGGGATGTGAGAGCCTCTCTCTGGAGGCTGCTCATGTAATCCCTGCATCCCAGCTCTGTGAAAAGGTGCGTTGAGGAAAGGGCCCCAGTGTAGTCAAGGATTCTCTGGATAGGCCTAGGAAAAAAATCCTACCTTGAACCTTGGATAGTAGCTGCCAGTCAGAACTCACAACACTGAACCAAATGTGCCAATGGTCTGACTCAGTATGAGCCAGCTCCCTCTCCAAGATCCTACTCTGAGGGAGCAGAGCCTGACTTCATACTTGCAGAATTAGGTGGCCTCTTTAGTGAATTGCAATGTCATGCAACTGAATGTGCCTCTAACTGTACATTGCACATCCTGTGCAAGACACAGCAGCTAAGATCTTAGAATGTAAGATCTTAGCTGCTGTGTCTTGCACAGGATGTGCAATGTACAGTTGGGTAGTGTAGTGTAAATGTACAGTTGGGTAGGGTAGTGTAAATCCACACTCACATAAGTTAAGTGGAGGATGCACTGGACACCCTTTCTGCTGAATATCAACATTGTCCACTCAATTGTGTATCTGTGAATATGCTGCAGATTGTCCCATTGTACAACTTGGGGCAGTTTGCACAGTCCCGTTGAGCCAAGGGTGTCATGCCCCTGTCCCAGGCAGGATCTTTCTCAACAATCACAACACAGAGACAGAAACAGGACAATACTTACAGCAGCCAGTATAGGTGAAAAAAGGAGAGCCCATGAGATTCAGAATGTTTATATAGTAAGGATGCAGCAATTAAACAAACAGCTGGGGGAGGTTGTCGGCCTATATAAACAGGGAACGGGATGGGAAGAAGCCATTGGAGACAACTGAGCTTATCAGTGGAAGTAACATGCGTCATGTTCAGATCCCTTGCTCATGTTCCGGAAAACCTTGACCCTTACCTTATGCATGGATTTTGCTACTGGATTGTTGCTCTGAATTTACTATGGACTTGGACTGCAAAAACAATTGGCTAACAAACTGTTACAAGATCTGCTCACAGCTGCTGATAAAAGACTCTAATTGGAGAGCTATAAACCTTGCTTGGCTGCCAGCACAGGACAGAGAGAGGTACACTGAAAGCACTGACAAAGAATTAAGTGCCATCCATGCAAAACAGTTGTGTGAAACTCCACTTGCACAGCTGTGAACTGAATGTGAACATTAAGTAATGGTCATAAAAGTATAAATGCACCTGAAAGGTGATGTAGGTCTGTGTGGAAGAACAACAAGATGCTAGCTAATGATGTGCAGCACACATGTGCCTTGATGCTCAATGGTTCACATGGGGCATGGACACACACGCAGAATGCACAACCACCGTTGTGCCGCATGTGCAACTCTGCTTCTGCAACCTGGAAATGAATGTGGCCATTCTTTACCAGACAAAACTGTCCAATTGCTTCCACAGGGGAACATACATGCGTAAGGAACCAACAGGATTGTAGCCATATATAGCTAGGAGCTAGCTATCATGCTGAGAGCTGTCCTTTAACTTCTCTCCACCTTCTTCAATCACAGAACATCTCCTCAAACACAGCCATTGAGAAGAAATTTCATTTCATTTCATTTCATTTCAATCCAGCAAGCAAAAGCTGTGAAAAGAACAAAAAGTCTATTGTAGCTTCTGGAGAAAAGTAGGACTCTTTTGATTACAGCTTCTTTCCCCCCTGTCTCGCTGGCCAGGTTATGAAATGCACAGAATGAATAATAGACTAAGAACCAGATAGAGTTCTGGAAACTTTTTCAGGGGAGTGGGTGTTTCAAAACACAGATAATAAATCAAAAAGAAATCTTCAGAAGCCTGAAACAGGGGCTGAAGGTGGCACCAGTCTCAATGTTACATGTCAACGGGTGAAAAAGAAGTAGGAAGAGAGAACAGAGCACACTGGATGGATGCATAATTGTTCTGAGCAAAAGAGCATCATTTACAAAGCATTCCCTGACAGCATCCATTTCCATGGGTTCTGGTCAAACATAAGGAATGTGTCAAAGTGTGCAAATTAATAGAGATTTTTTTCCCCTCAAGGAAGAGCTTGGAAGCAGCTAGTTATAAATAACTAGGTACAAGTAATGATTTCTTCTTTCCATACTTTCACTGGCATATGTAGCCATAAGGCCACCTGCATATGCCTTTTCCCCCCCACAAATGTTGATATTCTCTTCTTCCTTCCACAACAACCAAAGCTCTTCTGGACTTAACAACAGAGCTTCTGCAGTCCCTCCCACATTTCTAGGCCAGGTGGAGAGTGGGAGAGAGGAGAGAATTGGAGAAGCTCCTAGCTATGTTCTTGTAGCCACGTGCGAAAGGATTATATCATCTTCTGAGATGTCCAGACGATCCTGATGGATCTCAGTGGATCTAATCATTTTGCATCAGGCTCTGGGAACATAGCCAGATGGTTCCCTGATCCTTCCCCATTCTTTACCAGCCACAGAATGGCTGGTTAGGAGCTGCAGCAGCTCAACAGTGATTTCAGTGGAGCAGGGAGTGAATGGTCAGCTATAGGCCCTTTCCGCACGAGGCGAGTGAGTCGCTCCGTGCCGTTACATACCGGTTCTTCTTGGGTCCGAAGTAACGCAGACTTTCCCTTGAGCCCTTCCGCAGGGCTCCTCCATTGGTGCAGGGCAAACTGGAGCGGTGCGAGGTCTGTAGATCCGCACTGCTCTGGCTCAAAATGGCGGCTTCCGGTGTCTTCGTGGGAGTGGACCGACCCCACGCCCACAGCCCGCCCTCCGCTGATCGCAAGCTTGCATTGGTGCGAGCCTGCGCATCTGCACAGATAAGTAGGAACGCAATGGCGCGTTCCAGAAAATGTAAAGACCTGATTTTTCCCGTCTTTTCTTAGTGCGGGGGAGGACCACTTGGGGGCGGGTTGGATCGGACTGAGGTGCGGAACTAAGTTAAATAGTCCGCACCTAGTCCGATCCAAGGTGCGGACGACCTCCGCGCCAGGACGCCTTGGCCCGTTTTAACTGCCTCGTGCGGAAAGGGCCATAGTGTACTTTGCATGCACAAATACTACTCTACACCAAGCTATACAGGTTTTCAGCCTAAGAGCCCATCAGATTCTTCATTGCTTCCCGTATCAGAGGTGGGGACCACTAGCAGGAGGCTGCTGTGACATGCGTGGCTTTCTGTAGACTGCCTGTGTCAGACTGATGACTGGGGCAGTGAATCTTTTCATGGTTTTAGTCAGAACTTTAAAGGAGCTATCCAAGGTTCCCAAGTTCTTTGGGGGCTTGGATTCAGGACCTTGCATAGCTCCTTTAAAGTCTGGGCTGAAGCCCACAGTGAATTTACTGCCTCACTGACATGGAAGCAACTACTCAACCCAACCTGTGATCACCTGGTTGGCCACTCAGTGGATGGAATGTTGGGCTAGGATGGCCTTGACTCAACTGGCCTCTTCTAAAGTCTTTAAGGAAGCACACGTTGGGCCAGAGCCGCAGCTGAGTGATCAGTAGCTGCATTGCCTGAGTGGCCAAAAAGGCAACCCACCTGTTACCAGGCTGTACACTCCTACATTTTGATATGGTCTAATTGGCAAAATATATTAATTGGCAGATGTGTTGGCATAAAATATAAATTATACTTATGGCTGGCAAGGCCATGTGGAAGAAAGGGACACTGGCTGGAAGTAGGTCAGAGATGACCTCAGCATGGCCAGGTCAAAAGTTCTCTGAAATTAGCCAAGAAAGCCTGACTTAATGGCTCTGAGCTAATCCTATCAACTGCCAACATCAGAAAACAATAAGGTGCCTTGGACCCCTAGTGTGTGCATATCCTACTGCAGATAGCCCAGAAATGCCCTCTCAACCAAGACATTGAAACCAATCGGTCCATTCCAGACCCCATTGTCCACAGCAGGTTCCCTTTCTCTTGCATCTGGAACCTTCACTGCCACAGGCTATTTTCAAGGTACAAATACCCCTGATTTCAGGATGCCCACTGCAGTCTCTTGAAGGTCTACCCATCGCTCTGCCCATCTGGCTCCTGAATGAGAACTGTCCTTAGGTCCTACCTAAGCCTAAATACATTTCTGCTCTTCACTACTCTTCTAGACTGGTAATTATAAATCCTCCCAAACCCCTCAGCCTCTCTATAACTTTTCCTCCCTTTCTCTTTCAATTAGCTCTTGTGTGAATGCTTGATTGTGTGTATCGTGTGTGTATGCATGAGTGAATTTCCCCCAATAAAAACACTTTTTTAGCTTACCTTTTAATCATTGTCTGGCTTTTGCTTGGCCTGACCCTGTAAAGTTGGGTAAAAGATCCTGCTGGGTTACCCTGCTCTTTGTTTTGCTATAGCGAGTGCTCCACTAATTTCCCCAATCTTAGCATTTTTGGAGCAAATCAAGGTGTCCCCCACGGGACCCCCAGAAGTCAGGGTAACACACCTACAGGAAGTCCAGAAAGATTCACAGGTAGCCAGCTAACAGCAATCATAAGATTACACTGGTTGCAGTGCTAAAAATGTTAAAAGTGATTGGAAGCAGGCTGGTGGCATCATTTCCCCTGACACTGTTGGAACATTGCCCCCAATGAAGGAAGATGAATTATCACTGATGGGGTGGGATGGCAAAACTAGATGATTTTGGGAAAGGAGATTTTGGGGAATCATACATTCATAGGCCTTAATCCTACATCCTCATGTGGACTTACACTATATAGAGCCATATCCCCCCACCCCCCGGTTTACTTATAAGCTCTTGAAGCCACCCTGCATGGCTCTTCTGTGCTTTGCACTGAACAGGCAAGCTCAGAGAAGTGTCTGACTATGTCCTCAAGGCAGATGCAAAACGATCACAGGATCACTGAGACCCTGAAGCATATAAACCATATATTAGTAGACCACAAGCTCAACGTGAGCCAGCAGTGTGATATGGCAGCTAAAAAAGCCAATGCAATTCTAGGCTGCATCAAAAGGAGTATAGTGTTAGGTCAAGGGGAGTGATGGTCCCGCTCTATTTTGCTTTGGTCAGATCCTACTTGGAGTACTATGTCCAGTCCTGGGCACCACAGTTCAGGAAGGATATGGACAAGGTGGAATGTATCCAGAAGATAGCAACAAAATGGTAGAAGGCCTGGAAACTGTGCCCTATGAGGAGCGGCTTAGGGAGCTGGATATGTTTAGCCTGGAGAAGAGAAGGTTAAGAGGCAACAGGATAGCTATGTTTAAATATTTGAAGGGATGTCTTATGAAGGATGGAACAAGCCTGCTTTCTGCTGCTCCAGAGTCTAGGACACGGAGCAATGGCTTCAAACTTCAGGAAAAAAGATTTCATCTAAACATTAAGAAAAAACTTCCTTAAGGGTAAGAGCTGTCAGTGGAATATGCTGGCTCAGACTGTGGTGGAATCTCCTTCTTTGGAGGTTTTTAAAGAGAGGCTGGATGGCCATTTGCTGGGAGTGCTTTGAGTGTGTGTTCCTAAATGGCAGGGGGTTGGACTTTGTGGTCTCTTCCAACTGTATGATTCTCTGATTCTATTTCTCATTAAACTGTTGGTCAACAGGTAGGAACGGTAGCAGATACACCATTGGTTCCATAATGTTGGCTTTTCAGCAGAAGTGAAGTATAATACAACCACCGTATGACTACATGAGTACATGAGTGCAGATTTACACAAAGCATGATGTAGGATCTTGATCTATACTGAGAACTTAGCTTTCCATCCTCTACCAGCTGGAGCTGGCCAAAAGCAAAAGAGGACAGAGCCAGTGTGGTACAGTGGTCTGAGTGTTGAACTATAACTGTTTACAGATTCCATCTAAACATTAGGAAGAACTTCCTGATGGGAAGAGATGTTCAACAGTCGAATACACTGCCTTGGAATGTGGAGGAGTCTTCTTCTTTGGCGGTTTTTGAACTCAATCTGGATGGCCATTGTCATATCATAGAATCATAGAATCATGGAGTTAGAAGAGACCATAAGGGCCATTGAGTCCAATCCCATTCTGCCATGCAGGAATGCTTTGATCGTGTGTTCCTGCATGGCCAGGGGTCGAACGCAATGGCCCTTGTGATCTCTTCCAGCTCTATAATTCTATGACTGTATGACCCTAGAAACCAGGGTTCGATTCCCTACTCGGCCATGGAAACCCACTGGGTGTCTTTGGGTGCATCACACACTCTCAGCCCCAGAAAATCCCATGATAGGTTCACCTCAGGGTCACCATAAGTCAGAAATGGCTTGAAAGGCACACAGCAACCACAGAAGAGGGAAGTTGGGAGAGTGCAACTTTTCTCCTCTCAGTCTACATTTGCAAACGCTCCGTTTTCTCTCAGCTATTTGAAGCACGGCAGCTCCTTTGTATCTCATCCCCCACTTCTGTCAGGGCTTGAAAAGCAGAACTAAGCCAGCTGCTGCGGATATGCAGCATCCTTTATGAGCACAGAGAATGGAAGCAATCTGCTGCCATGCAATGTGACACTGTGGCATATTTCACACTGCCTGGAAAAGGGTTCTGCAGATCCCAAGATGGTGGCACAAATAGTCTCCCAAAGGTTAAAAAAATGAACTTGAAATATTGAATAGCTGGATTAGTTCATAAAGTGTCAGACAACTGTGGTCAACACATGGCCCCTGGAAGGGAGAGAATGTATAGGAAGGGGGGCTGTATTCCTGCCCTGCTTGCTCAGTAGCTGACTGAAGATCATCCAAGAAAGCTGCACAGCCATGCAGGTGAAGATGAACCATTGACTTCCCTGGCAAAAAATGGGAATCAGATAGGAACACGCAGGAGAATGGATATTTTCTATGAGAGTCACAGCTGTCTTGTGATCTGATCAGGGGTGTCTCCCCCAGCTATCTGTGTGAAGCATCTCTCCTGTCGGATTATGGGCCACTCTGGTGTGAACTACAGTGAGCTTCCATGTAAAGAGGCAGTACAGTCCTCCCTCCACATTCGCCAGGGTTAGGGGCACAGGACTCCCGTGAAAGTGGAAAAACTATGAGTACAGCCAGCCTTCCACATCTGTGGGTTCACTTTTGCGGATCTGATTATTCACAGATTATTTGCTGTCACCTCTGCTGCCTCCCCATGCCATCTTTAATAGGGACCGCAAGACTCATGAGACTGAGAAACAGTGAACGAGGCTTCTAAGACCCTATTAAAAATGGTATGGGGCAGCAACGGAGGTGGCAGGAGGTGGCCCCACCAGCCACCCTCTTCTGCCTTGTGAAGGAACCCTGATGCCTCAAAGGAATCCACGATGGGTTGAATATGGTGATCATACTTTTTTGTGTGTTAAATATGGTTTGGGAGGGCCTAGAGTTAGAGTTCTCCCACCACATTTGCTAAGGTTAGGGGCACAGGACCCCTGTGAAAATGGAAAAACCGTGAATAATTCTAGGTCTTCCCAAACCATTATTAAAACCCAAAAAAAAGAATGATCACCTTATTCAACCCACTGTGGATTCCTTTGAGGCCTCAGGGTTCCTTCACAAGGCAGAAGTGGACAGCTGATGGGGCTTACTGCCACCTCCACTGCTGACCCACACTGTTTTTAATAGGGACTTACAAGCCTCATTGGCAGCTTCTCAGTCTCACGAGGCTTCCAGTCCCTATTAAAAATGGCATAGGGGGGCAGCAGAGCGGACAGCAAATAATCCGTGAATAATCAAATCCACAAAAGTGAAACCCGCAAATATGGAGGGCTGACTGTAATTCTCAGAATTAGGCAGGCACGTGGCCATGTGCCTTCATAGAATCATAGAGTTAGAAGAGACCACAAGGGCCATCGAGGCCAACCCCCTGCCATGTAGGACAACATCATCAAAGCATTCCCAACAAACGACCATCAAGCCTCTCTTTAAAAACCTCCAAAGAAGGAAATTGTACTACACTTCCAGGCAGTGTATTCCACTGTCGAACTGCTCTTATCACCAGGAAGTTTTTCTTAATGTTTAGGTAGATTTTTTTCCCCTCAAGTTTGAAACCATTGCTCTGCGTCCTGGTCTCTGGAGCAATGGCTTCAAGCTTCAGGAAAAGAGATTCCATCTAAACATGTTTAGATATGCCATGTTTAAATATTTGAAGGGATGCCATGTAGAGGAAGGAGAGGGCTTGTTTTCTGCTGCTCCAGAGACCAGGACAAGGAGCAATGGATTCAAGCTGCAGGAAAGGAGATTCCACCTGAACCTCAGGAAGAACTTCCTGACAGTCAGAGCTGTCCGGCAGTGGAATGTGCTGCCTCAGAGCGTGGTGGAGTCCCCTTCTTTGGAGGTTTTTAAGCAGAGGCTGGATGGCCATCTGTCGGGAATGCTTTGAGGGTGTTCCTGCATGGCAGGGGGTTGGACTGGATGGCCCTTGGGGTCTCTTC
This sequence comes from Cyclura pinguis, assembly GCA_030412105.1. Taxonomy (NCBI): domain Eukaryota; kingdom Metazoa; phylum Chordata; class Lepidosauria; order Squamata; family Iguanidae; genus Cyclura; species Cyclura pinguis. Next base: position 9,411,742 of record CM059601.1, read on the forward strand.
CAGCTCTGTGATTCTATGATTCTATGATTATCATAATCTTTGCCCCTGAACTGTCAACTAGCAGTGGCTACTCCAATAGGCTTCCTGAACCAATATCACTGACCTGTTCTTATTAAGGATTACAGGATGGGTGACACCTGGCTTGACCAAAGTATATGTGATAGGGATCTAGAAGTCTTAGTAGACCACAAGCTGAGCATGAATCAACAGTATGATGTATCGGCTAAAAAAGCCGATGTGATTCTAGGCTGTATCAATAGGAGTATAGAGTCTAGGTCAAGGGAAGTGATGGTACCACTCTATTCTGCTTTGGTCAGACTCCACCTGGAGTACTTTGTCCAGTTCTGGGTGCCAGGATTCAAGAAGATTATTGACAGGCTGGAACATGTTCAGAGGAGGATGACTAAGATGGGAAAAGGCCTAGAAACCGTGCCATATGAGGAGAGGCTTAGGGAGCTGCGTATGTTTAGCTTGGGGAAGGGAAGGTTAAGAAGTGACATGTTAGCCATACTCACACATTTGAAAGGATGTCATATGGGAGATGGGCAAACTTCTTCTCTGCTGCTCCAGAGATTAGGACACATAGAAACGGCTTCAAAGTATAAGAACAGATATTCCATCGAAAGATTAGTAAGGCAGTAAGAGCAGTTCAACAATGTGGTTCACTGTCTTGAAATGCGGTGGCATCTCCTTCTTTGGAGGTTGTTAAAGAGAGACTGGATGGCCATCTGTTGGGAGCGCTTTGATTGTGGCCATTTCCGCACTACATTCTTATAGCACGATTATTCCACTTTCAACATCCTATGGAATCCTGGGGTTTGCAGTTTCGGGAGGGGCCGGTCGGCCCCTCCCGAAACTGCAAACCCCAGGATTCCATAGGATGTTGAAGGTGGAATAATTGCGCTATAAGAGTGTAGTGCGGAAATGGGCTGTGTCTTCCTGCACGGCAGGGGATTGGATTGGATTTCTGGTCCCTGAGCCATTGGGTGTCTGTCCTTGGAAAATTTCCAGAAAAGAAAGAAAATGTTCCAGTCAATGGGCACATATCTGTTGCCAGTCCCTTGCATACTGGAAAACAATAATTGCCAGTCCCCCACATCAGACAGTCTGAGAAGCTCTAACTCATTTCAAAGTAACATTTCTCACTCAGTCATGAAACTCTTCCACTAATGCTCTTTGGCCTAAGATGGGTTATTCTGGGGTCTGAAACTCTCAGAATCTTCCAGTAGCTTCCAGTAGATGGTGGATGAACTGGTAATTGTAGTACAAAATAGTAACTTTTTCCAAGCTCTTTTTTTTTCCCCTCGTAAATATATTTTTATTGACTTTCACATCAAAGAGACCAACACATTTTTTTAAGAGGGGCAATTGTTGGGTTTGGGTGCATTCTGTTTCATCCGGAGGTCTGAAAAATTACTTTAAAAAAAAATAAATCTCTTGTGAGGCCAAGGGGAGAATTAGGGGGAAAGGACATAGGGTAAGCATAAGACCAGAATCTCGTATAACCATTGTGAAGGAAAAGTGTCCTCAGCCAGGGAAAAATTTAGATGTAGAAGAGTTATTAAGCCCTTAGGAACCTCAAGGAAAAGCAAGTTAAACAGTAATAGGTCCCTCTGACCTCTCCATCCCACAACTAACTGGCAATTCCTACTCATATCAACAACCAAGTGAAATGTAAGGGATAGGCTCAACGTGGTGTTTGCTTAGTAATTTTTCATTATGGTTCAATGACTGCTGCTTAATGGTCGGCTAATATATATCCAGTATCCTCCTATGATTCTCCGTACATTTCTATACGCTGTTGCTGAGCAGATTTTCCAAAACAGCTATAATTATGTTCAAGGATATGTTTGCTTCAGTACCTAGTTGCTCAGCTTTACTACTGACATCTGCATCATATGTTGTCTTCAGTTCACTAAACCTCCATTCTTTTCCCCCCCCCTTATTTTTTTATTGAGAAACTAAGATAAGTTGATAAAAACATGAACAGATTAAACATTGAGCAGAATTATTAACAAATTGAACTTAACCAGAGTTGTTTTCGATCAACTAATGTCTTCCAATTAAAATCATTGAATATAAAAAAAAGAGAAAATGCTTTCTGATGTTACCGTTGATTACATTATTGAAAAACAAAAAATAAAAACATAGATATAACATTACTTCCATTAGTTAGAACTCTATCTCTTCTTGAAAAATAATGAAGATTCACTACATATCACTTAAACTTCCTCTCCTTACAAACCTCTTTCGGTATTAACTAAACCTCCATTCTTGAACCCCAAAAAAGCAGGCATCCTACACAGGCCCTGGCCAACATGGCTGCTGACCATGTCGATTGGGAGTTGTGGTTCAAAAATGTGACTTCTGCCAGCTCTGTTTCAGGATCGGCTATGCAGCCAGGCAAGGAAATCAGAACTAGGGCTTGCAAAAGTTATTTTTGGACTACAACACCCAGAATCCCCCAGCTAGGACAATGGCCATGCTGACCGAAGAGTCTAGGAGTTGTGGCTCATCAACATAGCTTTTTCAAGTTCTGGTTACAGCAGTCGTCTCTGCCAAAAAATATTAGTTTGAACGTTAGTATTGTTTTTAAAAGTAATACTGGCATTGGGCCTCTAGCTCTCAGAACACCCCAACCAGCCTAGTGGGAGATTTTGGGATTGATAGTACAAAAAGTAACATTTCCAGGTTCTGTTTGGGACTACCTCTTATTTGACGTTTAACCTTACAAAGCAAAAAAGGCTGGGGGGATAGATAGATGTCATCCTATTGTTTTCTACAAACCAGATCCTATCCACTTTCCAAGGCAGTTGTAGAAAAGAATAGAGAGACAGATTTCTCTCAGTTTGCCACCCAAAGATATCTTAGTTGAAAGCTTTTGGTCTAGAGCCTCCATCAAAGAGACATGCATAATTTTACTCTCATTGAGATATGACTTGGTGGTGAGACTCTGCACAATCACACATACGTGGTGCAACGTCCAGCAATGCACAACACACAACATCCAATGTGCAATGATATGCAATCATACCACTTGCATAATTCTGCTTTTGCAGCCTTCCACTGAATTTGGACATTATACGTGGGCCAAAAAAGTACAACTTCGTATGTAAGACACCAAGATAAAGGAGACAGGAACAGGATGCCAGCCTTTATTTTTACTCAGCAATGTCTACTAGGAAAGATTGCTTTAAAAAAAAATGGGCAAATGAGTGTTGACTCACTGTATCACTTTGGGTAAGAAAGCAGATGCAGGTGTGAGATTTCTTCCCTATTGTGGCGCTTGGTGAGCTGAATGAATGGTGTTTCGTGCAGTTAATTGGGATGGGAAAATTCCAGCACCGTTGGATCAGCCATGACTCAACAATGGTGATGTTGTAGCCCAAAAGGTCAAGGCCATTTGGGATCGTGTTAATAGCATCTTCATGTCCGAGACTCAGGAAGACCTCCGCACCCTCCTACTTGACACTGGCAAGATTTTCTTTAGCCTCCTGAGTCAGTTTGGCGAACATAGCATTTCCAAAAGGGTGCTGAAGAAACTGAAGAGGAAGAACTACGGGACGAGGGGGATCGTGGGGCAGGTCTCATGCAGAAAAGGTTCACAAACAACCCAATTCATCTCTTTTTTTTTTTCTCTGTTTCTTTTGAGTTTCAAAGAAAGATCAGCATTTTTCAACTTGGCGCCTTCCAGATATATTGGACTGTGACTCCCTCACCCTCAACCAGCATGGCCTTTGGCCCTGAATCTACCGCTTCCAAGGCGAATATGTGAACTCACATTCATACTTACGTTCTCTTTGTATGTTTGTACATAAACCAAATACTACAGTAATGCAAAGTTTTGGAAGCTGCTTTCAAGGCGAATGAATATGCTGCCCACAGCTGGTTGGCTTCCATGTCATAGGGGCGGTGAATCCACTCTTAGTGTTATCCCAGACTTTACATGAGCTACCCAAGGTGCTGACTCCTCCTTCCAAATAGGCTCAGTACCCTGGATAGCTCCATTAGCGTCTAGTCAGAATCCCTGCATTCCTGACATGGAAGCCCTTGTTGCTTCTGCTGGATCCCAAAACATCATCCAACCACTGTTTATTATTTGGCAGAATCTTAGAATTACAGAGTCGGAAGAGACCACAATGGTCACAAAGTCTAATCTCCTGCCACTGCAGGAATCCACAGCAAAAGCATCCCTGACAGATGACCATCCAACATCAGTTTGTTTATACGTGACACCCTCTACCTATCATGTTTCTTTCTGAACATGTTCATCTGGCAACTTCCATGCATAGGGAAACATGAATAGACCCATACAACAAACCTTCAGAATTCTACTGGAGTTATGATAAACTTCAGAATGTCATTATATTTATCCACCTGAAAAGTACATTCATAAGCTCTGCAATAAAGCTGTAGATGATCTCTCTCCTAAAAGGAAGCCGAAGCCTTGTAATACCTATATAACTCCAATATTTCACCACAAGGAAATGGAATAGTCAAGCCTGGATTAAGATGGTTGGGGCCCTGGATGTGTTCCACAACGAGACCTCCTTTGTGCACATCTGTGTACAGAATACAAAAGCAGCAGAGAAGCCTCCATGTGTGATCCCATCTTCATCCTTGCACCGTCAGTGAGGATAACAACCAGACGCCAAGCATTATTACTCAGTTACTCAAATAATACACAAAACGTTGATGGCAGGAGAAACACCAGGATATTTTGGAAGTGACTGGAGTAGAAACAGAAGCCAGTTATGCCTTTTCTCTTCAGGACCAGACCCTTAGAGTGTGAGGGTTGTGGAGCAATTGCGCCCATGGAACCATGAAGAGTGTGGCTCTGGCAGAATCAGGTAGAGGCAATTCTGGCTCCAAGCCACAACCCGTTGGGCCCACCTTAACCTGAAAGGTGCACAAACTGAGCATTCTTTCCTCCTGCTTAGGGCTGTCTGGGGCTTTCTGTACAGAATGAGAAGGATTATTCTGCTCTATTTGAGGGGCTGAGACAAAAGGTAATGAGGCCACCTTATTTGTCATTCGGGAACATGGGGGGAGTATCCCAACTTGCTATCCACAAGAACAGAACTGGGAGTAGTTACTTTTTTGGACCACAACTCCCAGAATCCACCAGCTGTTGAACTAGGGAGCTCAGGTTTCAAATCCCCACTCAATAGGATCAGCTAGAGTAGCATCCCTTTCTTTCCCAGCTCAAGCTTCACTGCATTGTTTACTGTAGACATGCTGGTGCAGTCTGCATTTCTCCAGCCCTCTTCCAGCATCTTCCCAATGCTGAAGCTGCTAAAAGTGCCCAGCTGCATAGAGGACGAAAAGGGTGGGCTGCGTGGGTCTAAAAGGAATGTGTGAAAAGGAGCTTCTTAGTCAGTGGCTTTGTTCATGCCTATAATTTGCAATGAATCAAACTTTCGGATGCACATCTTCCGTGAGCTGGCAGCAATTGTTCCAAGTGTCAAGCCCATCATCCCCTCTGCCTGCCTTTCTCACACAGCTAGGCAATAAGTCCAAGGTGAGATTCGTACAGAAAGCCTGCAGCCCACGTTTTAGGAAATGGTACAGACTGTCTGCAGCCTTCAAGCTGCAGTGAGAAATCACAGATACGGAATGTTCAGGGCAAGGAGTGTCATTCGCGGCTCACACAGAGGCCTTTGCTTGCCAAGGAAGGCAGAGTCCATGCGGGTGAAGAAAGGGCAGTTCTTTGAAAGACTTGTTATAATGTGCCTCCCAGTATAAAGATGAAAGAGGAGAAGACTGGATTATCTGGAGGGATATGTAGCTACAGTCTCGCTGCCAAGCACAATGTAGGTCCCTTGGCAGACTTGTTATCACACTTTACACCCCTCACCATGCTCGATAGTAAAATTAGCAAGAAATATCATTTTCCTACAAAACTGGACACTTACAACTGTATAACATGCAGTAGGAGGACACTGGCTGTAAGCCTGTGCTAGGTCAGACTGGCCTCAGCATGGCCAGGTCATAAATTCAAGAGGATTAGATGGAAACACTTGACATTCACAGGTTTGGGATAATCCTCTCAACAACCCAACCTCCAAATACAATAGAAGACAAAACTGCCCAGGTACAGCTGTCTGTGTGCATATCCTACAGACAGCTTGCCTATCTAACTTACCCAACCAAGACATTGAGAGACTACCATGACTCCCACCAATGCTTTGTTACCTAAAGTTAAGACAATCAACCTGGTCTGGACTCTTTTGTTTACTCTGTAAGAAAGCAATTAACACACACCCCTTCAGGGTGGGAAATAGGATATAAAAACCCCAGCTCCAGCCCAGATAATATGATAGCAGGCTGGGCGTGTTACTGCCCTGGCTAGTCCGAGCTTTGGGGATATTAAAAAGATATCCTCTTGATACCATGACTCGGCTTCACTTCTTTATTCCTCTCCACGTGCTTGCGAGGCCACCGGACAAGCACGCAAACAAGCTCGGCCGTTAATCGCCGTAATATTCAAACTACAATACAGGCAGGCCAGAAATAGCTGACTCGCTGCTTCAGGAGACCTCCAGGCAAGTACTCTAATTAAGTATGCACGCCACTTACAAAAGAGCCTCTGCCCCGCGATGGTGGCTTGATGGGTAAACTATGCAATACCCAAGTACTCTGTGTTTGCATACTGGCTACTCTATTGAGAACCGCTACGATAACTCAATCATTCAGATTCTGACCTTTCGGAGGCTTTGTCTCCAACTCCAAATCTATTGTCTTCCCCCAAGTACGGCATAGCCTGCAGTCACCATTCTCCGTATAAAAACCCTTGATTCCGAGACCTTCCTCAGAACGCTCCCGAGTTTCATCCCGCCTCGCTACCGCTTTGCTTGGCGAGCCTCCCCTCAGCTCCACGTGCTGAGCTACACCGCACCCCAGCCTCGCTCTCTATTTTTCTGGGCTTCAGGACAGGTGAAGCATCACCCAAACCAGCAACTCCTCTAAAAATCCCTCTATACCACTCCAACCTTTATTTTCTTTAGTTATCTTGTATGAGTGTGTCACATACACTGTTTTGCTTGTATTTAATAAACATCATTTATTGCTTCAACTTTTGTGTGCTACTTGACTCGACCCGACCCCGTAGAGATAGGGTTCAAGATCTCACTACGTTACCCTGCCTCTCGTAACGCTAAGCAGTGCTCTGAGCTAATTTCCCCCACCTTTAGTTGAGCACATTTTGCTGTCCCTCCCGGGACCCCCAGTTCACAGGGTAACAGGCGTCACACTGCACCCTGGAAACCCATTCCTCTGTGTTGCCCTCAAACTCCTGTTTGAGCCACTCCACTTTGATCTTCTGCTCCAAGACTGGTAAATATCACCCCTTCCACTCCAAATCTCTCTCTATCCAACCTTTCTTGATGTGTCCCTTCAATAGCCTTGCATGGTTTATTAGATTGCTTGATTTCTTGTGTGTGTCTCTATTAATTTCCAATAATATACCCTTTTAACTGGAATCACCTCTTCAGTTAGTACTGGTATACATAGGTGAAAATCCTCCTGTCAGCCTCCTCTTGCAGGCCTCCTTTGATGGAGGCTGGCACTGCTGGTGGACCTCAAGATCCCCCAGCTTCTAGGGTAACAGAAAATCCAGGAGTTTGCATCCACAGAGAGAGAGAGAGAGAGAGAGACAGAGAGAAACAGAGAGAGAGAGAGATTGAGGGAGAGATTGAGGGAGAGAGAGATCTCCAGCACGGTGTACTGGAAAAGCCAACATAAGGTAGTAGTTTGAGCATTGGACTATGACCCTGGAGCCCAGGGTTTGATTTCCCTGCTTGACCATGGAAACCCACTGGGTGATCTTGGGTGCATCACACACTCTCAGCCCCAGAAAACTCCATGTTAGGTTCAATCTGAGGGTCACGGTAAATCAGAATTGACTTCAAGGTACAAACCAACATTACACTGCTTATTAATGTTTTGTCAGGGGAGGCCCATTGAATCAACAGTATTTACCCATACGTTGACTGACCATTAAGCAGCTGGTTAAATAGGTCTATGCTAGTTAGGAGAGCCAGAAGGGTGTAGAGCTTTGAGCATTGGACTACAACACTGGAGAACAAGGTTCCACGCCCTGCCCAGTCATAGAAACTCACAGAGTGACTAGGGCACATCACACACTCTCAGCCCCCAGAAAACCCTGTGATAGGGCCTCCTTAGGCTCACCATAAGTCAGAAACAAATTGAAGGCACTCAGCAACATATATAGCAGAGAAAGACTAAGAAAATGAACTTCAACAAATGCAGAATTCCACATTTAGGCCACAAAAACCACATGCACAGGTAGAGGATGGGGATACATGGCTCAGCAATATCAAATATGAAAAAGAGCTTGGGATTATTGTTGATCACAAGTTGAATAGGCAAAAAGCACTGCCTATGCTCATTGCCTAACTAGTGATCATTAACAAACAGTACTTGAGTGGTGACGTAGATATCTATGCACTGATGAGCCTGTTAAAATGTATAATACCATAAAATGCCTTTGTTCCTCTTTAAGCCACAGGAAGTAGAATTGAATCTCTTGATTAACTCTTGATTAACTGTTTCATATTTCAGAAAGTGGGAGATGTTAGCCCTAAGGTCTTTCAGATAGTCTGTACTTCTTTTCAAGGGCTCCACATATCTCTGCCCCCAGACACATTTATAGCCCATTCTAATGCACAAACATCTTCATTTCCATGAATTTTATTCTTAACAAGGGAGGGAGGGAGGGAGGGAGGGAGGCCTGAGTCCCCTTCCCAGATGCTGTGAATTACAGCTGGCTTGAGTCCTAATCTTGAGGAAAAGGAAGGCGATGAAATAAAAGGATTGATTAATTGACTGATTAACTGCCAAAACATATGGCATTTTGTGCCAAAACCTAGGTTCTACCCGAAACTTGGAAAAGAAACTTTTTTATGCTGGCTGTGGGATTCTGGAAGTTGCAGTCCAAAAAATAACTTTCCCAAGTTTTGGCATTTATGTTCAACAGATAGGATTCTGGAAATTATGATCCAAAAAAAAAGTTTCTTCATACTATGGGTTCAACACATCCAAAGAAACACAACCGGTCCATCATCTCATCAAACTCTCTGTGACCGTGAGTCAGTAATACGCTGTGTTAATGGTTTGCCATCTTCTGTTGTTCAGTTGTTACGTCTCTGAAGACATACAAAACGAACAGAAGGGAAGGCTGCCACTTCCTCACTTCAAATAGCTGCTTCAGAGACAAGGATTTCAAAGAACAAGCCAATTATTTCCTCATCCAGGTGATTCACATCTCCGGTAAACAACTCAGACATATTTGTTCTTGTCGGTAACAGCTTCCCCATTATGTTGCATTCTTGTGAGGTATCAACCTTCTGAGCAGCTCTCTCATAAAGTTTTCTTGAGGACTGGAAGCTTGTGACAGACCATGAAACAGACATGGTCAGAAACAGGGGCAGCTGGTGGCTCCAACATCAGTGGGGTTGTGAATCCACTTTGGGTTATCCTCCAAAATTTAAAGCAGACATCCAAGATGCTCTAAGGCCCTCCCTAAACTGCAAACCCCAGGATTCCACAAGATGTTGAAAGTGGAATAATAGCACTACAATAGTCAAGTGAGGAAATGGCCTAACTCCTTTTCCATTTCGATTTGCAACCCAGATTCCTTGCCAAGGTCTTTGCTGATGCATGGAAGAACACACTCCTCTTTTTGGTGAAAAACTGGAGCAAAATAAGTATTGAGCAGTTCTACCTTTTGATTGTGATCTGTTAGCATTATTTTACCATCCATGTTGAACAGTGGTCTCACTACTTCCTTCATCACTCTTTTGCTTTGAACGTATTTGAAAATCCCCTTTTTGTTGCCCCTTGTTTGCCTAGCCAGTCTCAACTCATTTTGAGCTTTAGTTTTCACTGTACTATTCTTGCAAGCTTGGGCTACACATATCTACTCCTCCTTGGTGATTTGCCCTTCCTTCCACTCTTCATACATGCTCTTTTCTTTTTCTTTGCACTTCCTCCATGAGTTTTCCATGCAGGCTTTTTCAGATGTTTCCCATTTTTCTTCTTCCGCAGAATTGTTTGTGATTGTACTTTCAGCAGTTTTTTCTTCATGAAATCTCAACTATGCTAGCTGTCTTTTTCCCTCAGCATTTCTAGCCATGGGATTCTACCCAGTATTTACTTGATCTTGATAAAATCAGCTTTCCTGAAATCCAGGTTAATGTTTGACTATATTCTTGTTTGGTCTATCCAACAATCATTAATTCTAGTATTGCATGGTCACTCCTCCCTAAAGTACCAACTGCTTTGATTCCAATGACCAACTCCTCTCTGTTGGTCAGGATGAAGTCCAGGGTTGATAATCTCCTTGTTCCTTCCTCCATCTTTTGAAAGAGGAAATTGTCTGTAACGCACATCAGGAATTTGTTGAAGAGCCTGTGCTAAGTAAAGTTAGTATCACAGCAGCTATCAGGAAAATTGAAATCCCCCATAACTACCAATTCTGGCACCTTGGAGATTTCTGAAGTTTGTTTCAGAAGAACATCATTCACCACCTCACCTTGATTTGGTGGCCTGTAAGAACTTCTATCACAGTGTTGTTTTTATTTCTTTCTCCATTTGTTTTTTTCTCTCAAATGCTCTCCACTTGTCCAGTCTGCTCACTTGCACAGGTTTCTGTACAAGTGAATTTGTCTTAGACGTAAAATGCTATTCTCCCTCCTTTACTTCCCCATCTATTCTTTTTGAATAGATTCTGTCTTTCAGTTGTTATATTTTAATCATGGGAGTCATTCCACCACATACACATAAAGTCATATTTACCTTTCTGCACTAGGACTTAAAGCTCATCTTGTTTGTTTCTCAAACTCTGTGCATTGGTGCATAGGCACTGGGAGCATTGTTTGATCTCTATCTCAGAGGGCAGTGCTTTCATATAAAGCAAGCAAGCAAGCAAAACAAACCCATTGATGGGGGAAATCAAAAGTTACTTTTTTGACAACAACTCTCAGAACTCCACTAAGCATGATAGCTGAGGAGTCTGGGAGTCATAGGCCATTTCCACACTCCACAGATATAGTGCTATTATTCTACTTTCAACATCCTGTGGAATCGTGGGATTTGCAGTTTAGGGAGGGGCATTTAAAATTCTCAGCCAGAGAGCTCTTTGGCCTCAGTAAACTACAAATCCCAGAATTCCACAGGATGTTGAAAGTAGAATAATATCACTTTAACAGTATAGTGCAGAAATGGCCATAGTCCCAACATTAACTGCTGTCGCTGTCAGGATCCAACAAGATCTATCCTGCAAGCCTGAGCCAATAGCACACTGTATGGTAAAAATGATCCCTTCCTAGTCCCCACGGAGGTGTGTTGTCCAGACTGATGCCCTCCAGCTGCGTTGGAGAACAACTCCTGTAGCAACGCTCTGGAGGGTCTTCCACTTGGGATGACGAGGAGGAGGAGGAGCTGTTACCCCACTGGAAAACCCTGTCCCAGGGTCTACAATTTTGATATTAAAATATGATTCCATGTGCCTAAGAGGTCGCCCGGATGGGCACGTAGGCAGCAACGGTCGAACAATCGAAAACCAGATCAGGCCAGTAAAATGCCCAGTCACGTAGCCCCAGGAGACCTCAAGCTGGGCAAACACACAGTAAACAAAGGGTCCTCAGCCACTGAGGAGTCAACTTGAGGGGATTAGCGTGTTTGCCCCAAGTTGAGCAAAATCCTATCAGGCAAGGACCATTTACACGAAGTCACACCACAACCCAATGCAGCCGAAGATCCTGAGACTTTGGCAACACCTTGTAATCTCATCATGCTAAAGAAGTTACCACTGTGGAGCTTCTTTCTCATTGCAACATCCATTGTTCTCCTCGGGAAAGGGTTAGTCCTCCAGGTCCTTTTCCTCCTACAAATAGTCCCAGTTTTTGAGCGGTTCTTTGGATCACTCCCAGTCATCCCAGCAGACCATTTCTCCGTCCGCTGAGTAATCCCCTCAGCCCTCTCTGTGCTGAGCTCCACTTCTTCGCTGTTTTTCCCGGACCAAGGACTACAGGAAAAGGTGCAGTATTACCTCAGCTACAATCCCTCCAGTATTCCCCCTATCCAGTTTCCTCTCTTTTGCTTCTTAATAGGTCTTGAGTGAATGTGTTAGTAATTGCGTTGATGCGTGAGACTTTCATTCAATCGAAACATTCATTAGACATTTTCGATTGGTTTTTGGCTTGGCCTGACTCTGTAAAAACTGGGTAAAAAGACCCCGCTAGGTTACCCCGCCTCTGGCATTGCTATTGCTCGTGCTCCGGCTAGTTTCCATTCCCCATCACGTGGAGCACATTAAGGCGTCCCCCAGGGGATCCCAGAAATCAGGATAACAGAGCCTTTACATAGCGCCCATTGAGAAAATACTTTAGTACCCCCTCTGCCTACTCTCTCTAGGACATCAACAGCCTTTTGCAGGAAGAAAAATCGCAGCAGGTGGTGGAAGGAAAAAACTCTAGACAGGGTTATACAATCCATCCAAGCTGTTGTCCTTCCCAGATCATAAGCACACTAACCTAAAGCAGCCTCTTTCTTCAGAAGGAAAGGGTTTGCATTTGCTACCAGAAACTCTGGAAGTGTTTTTAAGGTAGGGAGGGGTTCAACATTGTCAGACAGGTTGTTCTTAATTTTGCCTACTTGTAGGTGCTTGAAAGGGAATGGGAAATTATTTTTCCCATCCATTATTATTGAAACATTCTCAAATGTGAATACTCTTAAAAGCACAATGCACATTTAGAAGTGCCTCACATGTATTCAGCGTAGCTTGCTTCCAAGTAAGTGTGCCTGAAATAGATTACGCACAGTTTTCATTATTCCCGGACCTGACAATAATCACTGTCTTAATATTTCTTAGTGCTTGATCATTTATCGTCCAATAGTACTTGAGTAGGATCAACTATATAGGAGGTTTGGTAGTTCAGGTTTGCTAGATCATGTTGGTGGGGCTCAGACACCCTAAGCCTAGGCCATTTCCGCACTAGAGTGTTATAGCGCTATGATTCCACTTTCAACATCCTATGGAATCCTGGGGTTTGCAGTTTCGGCAGGGGCCAGCCGGCCCCTCCCGAAACTGCAAACCCCAGGATTCCATAGGATGTTGAAAGTAGAATCATAGTGCTATAACACTCTAGTGCGGAAATGGCCCTAGTCTTGGCTCCATGTTTGCCACCCAGACAGCTTATAAGAAGGATCAGATTGCCAGGCACTTTAGCTCTTTGCATGATGTAAGTTGTGACTTTTATTTCTCTAGTTGCTTTCACAAGACCATCAACGTGCAGGGCATTTCACTGAGTGCACAAAAGTAAGTCCTTGCCCCAAGGAACTTACAGTCTCAAATTCAAGAGTACGGGGGAGGCCACAAAGGAAGGAGAGCGATGTGGAGGCACAAAGGAAGTAAAGGGACAAAGACACGGGACTGATTCAATTACAACAGGGGCATGCAACTGTGGGAGGGTAACATTAGCCCCCTGCCCCAAGATACCTGGTGGGGCTGCACCCCACTACAAAAACATTGGTCCAAAAGATCTCCAGTCATCCTGTAGGGAGTATGGGGGACAATTTTGCCATGTTTCGGGGGAGTTCATGAGTCATTTAAGGCCTCGGAGAGGTCTTGCTTAGCAACAGTAAGTAGAAAAAGGCCTCTGTAGGAACTAAAATGGCCTGGGAGGCACCACACACCTAGGGCTTTTCTGCACTAGACTGTTTTAGCGCTCTTATTCCCCTCTCAATGTCCTATGGAATCCTGGCGTTTGCACTTTAGGGAGGGGCCTTTAGAATTCTTAGCCGGAGAGCTCTTTGGCCTCAATAAACTACAAAGCCCAGAATTCCACAGGAGGTTGACAGTGGAATAATAGCACTATTACAGTGTAGTGTGGCCCTAGAGTGCATTTGGAGGGATTTGGGAGCAAAAATAATTTTAAAAATTTTTTCCCCCCATGGTCCACAAAAACAGCCCTGGTGGCCACGTGTCACGCCTGAGGGGCACTTTGGCCACCTCCTGAGTTACACATACACAAGACTCCCTGACAGCAGGGCAATCTTCCTCAGGCTACAGTTGGTTGGGGGCTGATGGGAGATGCAGTCCAACCCTTCTGGAGGCCGTAAGAGACTGCTGCGGAGTTTGGCATCTATCTTTTGGCATGCTGGGCTGAGGATCGGCTGTCCTGGACGGAGCCTGCCTGCTGCATTGCTTCTCCCTTCCAGCGGGGAGGGGAGGGAGAGCGGAAGTCACTTCTCCTCTTAGCTTGCAGTGCTGCAGAATGAATGGGAACATCCCATTCATCTCTCCCATCGCAAAATGCTACGTTGGCAGAGACTAAATAAACAGCTGCATGGCAGACAGCCCTGGCTCCCTCCCATTCAGGCTGTGGGTTTGTTAAGAGGGAGGGAGGCGGTGGAAGGAAGGAAGGAAAGAAGGAGAGAGGAAAGGAAGGAAGAGAGAGAGAGGGGGGGAAAGGAAGAAGGAAGGAAGGAAGGAAGGAAGGAAGGAAGGAAGGAAGGAAGGAAGGAAGGAAGGAAGGGAAAAAGAGAGAGGCGGGAGGGAGAGAGGATGGAAGGGAGGGAAGGGAAGTGGGGCGAAGAAAAAGAGGGAGGGAGGAAGAAGGAGGTTGCCACGTCCTTGATAGTTCCTAGTGAAGGTGGTTCTGATTACACCCCAACCACCCCAGCAGGAGCATTTTGGCACAAGGCGCAGACTGAGAAGTACGGGACAGGAGTTCCAGAGCATGCACAGAGGCAGGCAGGCGAGGACAGGCACACACAGAGAGCTGTCAATCACAACGCCCGAAGCCAAGGGCTGAAGAAAAAGATAATGTGCGTCTCTGCTCTCTGTCCCTCTGATTGACAGCTCTGGCCAACTGTTGATGCTGCGTTTTATGTAATCTCTCTCACTCTGCTGTCAGACTGGGGGCGCCCACCAGATTGTGTGTGTGTGTGTGTGTGTACGTCCGTATCTGTACAAGCATGCATAGGACCGTCCTCCAGTGAAAAGGAAGCTGAGGGCGAGCATCTTTCCCAGAACTTCAGGCTCGCGGTTGGGAGGAAGCTACGCACAAACACATGCTTTCTTTTCATCCTCCATGCTTCCCACACCCTCCCTCCCAACCTTGAACACCCCCTTGGGAGGGTAGCAGCCTCCTTCATCTTCCACACACCCCCTCCGCCGCCGCCGCTGCCGCCGCCTCTGCTGGATTTTTAAGGGGAAAAGTAATTAACATCTGCATCACCTTGACGCAGAGTGAGCTGCATGTGCAACACTGATAACGGATCCCTTCCCTTTCTCTTGCAGCGTTGACAGTTCAGCCCATTCTTGCCTGCACTACTAGAGTGAGATGTCAAGCCACAGGGTCTGTGATCTGTGGCACACTCCTTCTGCCACTTCGGTGGGTTTAACATGCTACTTAGGGGCCGTGTCAGCTGCTGGTAGAACAAAGACAACAGGAGTTGGCACAAGAGAAGTCCAGCACAGCCAACCAGTCATTGAGGCCATTTCCACACTAGAATGTTATAGTGCTATTATGCCACTTTCAACATCCTATGGAATCCTGGGGTTTACAGTTTAAGGAGGGGATTCCACAGGATGTTGAACGTGGAATAATAGCACTATAACAGCGTAGTACGGAAATGGCCTGATTCTTTTGTAATTTTTTAAAGGCTGTTCTGTAGTTCCAAGAAGCTTGGCCAGCCCTCTTCAGCCAGGCACCATGCAGAAAAATCATACTGCAACTCCCAAGATCTGCAGCTTGAAATTCTGGTGGGGCTCATAGCAGCCGTGGCAGGCCCTCCATCAATCCGTGGGCAAGTAATCTGTTCCAAGTTTTTGTCTGAATTTTTAAAGGCACAAGCCCAGGTGTGGACCCTCTTTAGGAGAGGATAGGGTTCAGGACTTTGGATAGCACCTTCAAAAGTTTGGACTAACACCCAGAGAAGATTCACCATGGGACTGACATATGAGCCACCACCGCTCTTGGTGGACAGGCACTAAAGACAACCAGAATTACCAGAGAGCGCTGGGCTGGCTTGGGGAGGATAATCTCAATTCTGGCAGTAGTGCAGGCGACTATTAGGAAAGGGGGCAAATGTATAGAAATGAATGAAGAAAGGAAGAGAAGGAAAATGTGGAAGAGGGATATAGATCTTCACAAATGTCTTGCAAATAATTATACCATGTTTCTCCTTGCTGCAAGTAAATCCGCAAATTCTACACAGTTTTTGAGGACTACAATATTGGCATATTCACATATCATTGCAGAAAATGCAGATGGAGGTTTTCTGGTTGTTTTTTGCACAGAAATAGCATTTTCTCTGCAGAAATGTTCTTTTCTGTACAGAAATTCTTTTTTTTTCCCAGTAAAGGAAATTTATTTTATACACAGGAAAGGTTGCTTCCTATACAAGAAAAAAAGTGCTTTTTTGCTAAGATTGTCCAGAGTCCATTGGGGACTTATGACTTCATAAATGAGCTTCTATCTGTGGGAATTAGAGTTGGGCAATTCCACAACATCCAAACCCAGTAAAGTACTGCTGTTATGTTACTGTATAGGGGAGACAGCCAAATGACCAATGTGCACCAGGAATAAAGCACAACAGGACAGATGCACTGGGACTGATGTACTTAGACCCTGTTGTGCATTGGGACACCAGCTAGGGAGTGATGACATGCTTAGAGAGCTGGGTATGTTTAGTCTGGAGAAGAGAAGGTTAAGAGGGGCATGATAGCCATGTTTAAATATTTGAAGCAATGTCACATGGGAATACAAGGCAAGCTTGTTTCTGCTGGTCCAGAGAGTAGGACATGGAGCAATGGATTTAAACTACAGGAACAGTAATTCTACCTGAACATTAGGAAGAACTACCTGCTGGTAAGAGCTGTTCGACAGTGGAATATGCAGCCTTGGAGTGTGGTGGAGTCTCCTTTAGAGGTTTTTAAACAGAGGCTATCTGTCAGGAACGCTTTATGTCTTCCTGCATGGCAGAATGGGGTTGGACCGGATGGCACTTGTGGTCTCTTCCAACTGTCTTATTCTTGCTGTTGCCTCACTACGTATCTTCACAATTTATTAACAGGGTTTGTTAGCACCTCTGCTATATAGCTAGTTATGAATGTAAAGATATACAGCATAGACCATGATAAAGGATTCCAGACAATATGTCCCAAGCTGTGAAGACTTCCATCCTCAGTACTTTCATCATCAGGGTCTCCTGATTGCTTGAGAAACCCATTTTTTAATTCTGCCATTCAACTGTTGTTGAACATTCTTTCAGTCCCCGTTCTAAAGGCAACAAGAACAAGGGGAAATGGTGATCCAACGCCACTCCACCCACCCATTCGCCTCCCCTCCGATACATAAAATACACGAGCATGTTTGTCATTTGCTTTGTCACTACTGAGTTGCTCAGTGTTGGATGAGTTGCGCGTGACTGTGTTTGGACTGATGACGGCAAAATGTGTTGTTTGTTGGGAAGTATAATACATGCAGGTTTATTTATTTATACTGGTGTTCCTAGGAATTGACTTAGCAGTCTCTTCCTCGTTTCTTTTTACTGAGCTCTCAGCCTCATCTGGTCTTCCTTGTTATTTGGCCTCTGTAGGGGCTTTTCACCCTTGGGGCACAGGGCCTGCCCTATCCTTAGCAGAGTGAGGTGGTTGCCTCAGGCAGAAGATGCCGGAGCAGCACCAAAGTTTTGGAAGACAATGTTATGTGTAATATGCAACCTGTTCTATATCCCCTAAATAAATTTTTTTGTCTTCAAAGGTTGTGGAAGACCAAGGCCTGCAAAAACTTACATTTGGGGCTCTGGACTGGAAAGGATCACCAATATTCTGCATCAGCTACTTAGTTACATATGCATAACCAAATAACATTGCCATGCCCAGCGCTCCCCAGGCTACCTTAACTGCCAACCACTTTGCCTACCTCTGCCATTAAATCAACAGGCAACTTGACTGCACGCACGCACGCACGCACGCACACACATGCACTCCAGAACCATGCTCACAAATCTTTTCAGCCCCAAATTGACTCATGAGTCCCTCCTCCTTTCTGCATTCTTTTTCAGCAACCTAACAGGGAATGTCACTGTTGTGTTTGACAGGCAAATAGAAGTCAGGATCCCTTATTCACATATCGCAAATTACCCATAGCTCAACCAGTCATTTTCAGCCTATCTTCTGCCACCCCACTTTTGTGATCTAGGACCTGCTGGCACTAATTAAATCTTGTTGTTATCCTCATAGTAGTGCATGGTGGGGACAGGTGTCCAGCCACTGTTTGGGCACGAACGCATTGGATGTCATTCTGGGAAAGCCATTCTCAGCTTCAGGTGTTCCCTTGATGAATCCGCAAGCTGAGTGCCTTGCATGGTATGGTCATGTAGGTCAAATGAATTAAGTGTAAAGAACCAGGCACTCTTCATGCACCAAAAAGACCAAGGTGTAACAGTGCAACATGTCAGAAGATGCAACCCCGAATCCCAAGAACCGAGAAAAGTGAACTGAGAGAGAAAGAGGGAAAGGATACCTTACATAAACACTTACATAATCAGAGAGTCTTGTATAAAACCTTGCCCAGTATGCCTGGAATTGCCTTGGAGATTACCTGCATTGTGCCACCTGTCTTTCTTTTTCTCTTTCAAATCCTTCTTCCAAATCTACCTTTTCCACATTTGGCACACCGCCATAGCTGCCATCCCTCACCGCAGCCTTTTCCAACCTGGTGCCCTCCAGGTGAGTTTGACTACAATTTCCATCCTCTCCAGACAGCGTGTCCTGGGGAAGACTGTTCTATTGTTACCAGATCTTCAGGATATGTAACTGAAGCAATCCTGGACCCTTTCCTCATTTCTATTTCCTTGTCACTCACTTTCCTCTCTTTTCTCTATTGTTCCCCGTGGTTGTCATATTTTTTATTTAAGTTCCTTGGGGGCAGGGAGTCATTGCTGTAGACTCTGAGAAATACCATATGTATTGGTGGCTTCCATATAGGCAACCAGACAAATAGAAAACCACATCTTGTGTAAAGTGAAGAGGCAAACACTTTGGTGCTACCCTCAATCTGCCCCTACTTCTTACACGTTTTCTGAGCAGGAATCAGTTGAGGCTGGTGGCTCTGATATCAGCGAGGCAGTGAAGCTGCTCCAGCATTCAGTCTGAACTTTACCGTAGTTTTCCAAGGGGCTGAAACTATTTCAGGCTCAGGGCTCGACACCTCTGGATAGCTTCTTTAAATGTCAGACTAAGACCCCCAGATCTGATCCAGTGCCTCACTGACACCAGAGTTGCCACCGATGACAAGGCAAACCCTTCCTTCCAGAAGTTACAAGAGACAAAGGTCGGTCGCTGGGGATTACGTTCTAGGTAGGACAAGGCTTGGGTTGGATTGCATAACCTGTTTGGGTTTTGTCTCTCTCCTCCTCCTCCTGTGATGCCTTTCCCTGCAATGGATGTCGCAGAGACAGCCGGCAGGGGTGGTACTAAAGCATTTTCTCAATGAGCTCTGTGTAGAGTCTGCTCATTCCACCCCCCTCCGATACTCTACCTCCCCACCCCCATGTCCCTGGCACACTCTCATTCTATCTCCCGGCCAAGAGGAAGCTTTTGTTGAGAAGTGGCCACCTTTGGCACAAACGGGGACCATATTAATATTCAGCACCACGGCCAGCTCCTTAATGCACCGCCGCTCCGTCTGCCAGGCTGCGTTGAGAAATTCCGCTAAGGCGCTGGGCGGCAGGACTGCAGCAGTGAGCTTGTTATCTCCCTATGATCTCTGTCACAAAGGGACAAGGCAAGAGCACAAACACCGCCGCTCTCCTCCTCCTCCTTCAGCAGCGAAGGACAGCCGCTGGGCGAGGCTTGGAGCATCTGATGCATGTGAACCCCGTACCCCTGGACGGCCCTACTATTTGGGAAGGTGGTGGCTGTTAGTTGCTACCTAGTCAGCTGTGAATTATGGAGACACTATGAATTAAAGACTTCTAAGACCCCCCCCCCCCCCGTCATCAGCAGCCCAGCTCAGGTCTTCCAAAGCCAGATATGTTAATAACAAGGTTTTCTGGATGTCTGTCATCCATAGCGTGGGTAGCAAACTAGATGATGCTGATGTTAATCTCAAGTAGAGTAGACCCATTGAAGCAATAGTATTTCATAGAATCATAGAGTTGGAAGAGAACCCAGGGGCCATCCAGTCCAACCCCCTTCTGCTATGCAGGAACTCACATCAAAGCACTCCCAACAGATGGCCATCCAGCCTCTGCTTAAAAACCTCCAAAGAAGAAGACTCCACCACACTCCGAGGCAGCATATTCCACTGCTGGACAACTCTGACCATCAGGAAGTTCTTCTTTTTCCTTCCTGCAGCTTGAATCCATTGCTCCTTGCCATGGTTTCTGGAGCAACGGAAAACAAGCCTGCTGTCTCCTCGACATGACATCCCTTCAAATATTTAAACATAGCTATCATGGCCTCTCTTAACCTTCTCTTCTGCAGACTAACCATACTCAGCTCCCTAAGCTGTTCCTCATAAGGCATGGCTTCCAGACCCTTCACCATTTTGGTCGCCCTCCTCTGGACACGCTCCAGCTTGTCGATATCTTTCTTGAACTGAGGTGCCCAGAACTGGACACAATATTCCAGATGAGGTCTAATGAAAGCAGAATAGAGTGGTACTATTACCTCCCTTGATCTAGACACCATATTCCTATTGATACAACCAAGAGTCACGTTGGCTTTCTTGGCTGCCATATCAAACTGCTGACTCATGTTTACCCATGGGGAAAACCGATGTGTAAACCCATTTACCCATGTGTTGACTCACCATTAAGTAGCTGTTTCAATAGATCTATGCTAGTTAGGAGACCCAGCATAGTATAGTGGTTTGAGTATTGGACTACAATCCTGGAGGTCAGGGTTTGATTCCTCACTCAGACATAGAAAACCACTGGGTGACCTTGGACATGTCACACACTCTCAGCCTCAGAAAACCCCATGATAGGTGCACCTTAGGGTTGCCATAAGTTGGAAATGACTTGAAGGCACACAGCAACAACATGGTAGTTAGGGTAGCCAACAGCATTGAGGCCATAGTTGGCCCCATTTCTGACCTGGCCTCTGGTGACCCACCTTCTGGCCCAATGGCTCCAAGGAGGCATCTGCTGCCACTGCCTGGTCCATCCGCCTAGCCTGATCTGGGAGGAAAGTGAGCTGGAAATTCCTTGGGGATGATGGGACAAACAGAACAGAACGGAGATGTAAAGATGCAAAAACACAGACCATGTGCAGATGAAATTATTGAACCAGGCAGTTGAAATTGGACATGATAGGTCTGTTCCTGAGGAGCGGCTGTGTCAGTCTGTTGCAGAAGACACTTGGAGCTTCTGTTGTTGTTATTTGTAGTCCGGTCAACTTTGACTTACAGTGACCCTATGATGGAGAAATCTCCAAGGGACCTTGTCATTAAAAGTCCTGTTAAGATCTTACAAACTCAGGCTGTGGCTTCCTTGATTGAATCAATCCACCTGTAGCGTGGCCTTCCTGTTTTCTGACTGCCTTCAGCTTCACTGAGCATTACCATCTTTTCCAGTGATTCACATCATCTCATGATGTGTCCAAAGTATGACAGTCTCAATTTAGCCATCTTGGCTTCTAATGAGAGTTCAGGCCTGATTTGCTCTAGGACTCATTCATTTGTCTTTTTTAGCACGTTATGATATCCTCAGAACTCTCTCCCAGCACCCCATTCCAGATGAGTTGATTCTCTTCCTGCCAGCTTTCTTCAATATCTGGCTTTCAGGACCATGCCAAGCAAGTGGAAATACTTTGGCATGGATGATTCAAACTTCGAAATGGAACGACAGAACTTTACTGGATGGGAAAATGATGCCACGGTGTATCTGGTCATCTTTGAGGTGCCATGGGCCTGTTTACAGGAGATGTGAAAAAACAGTTCTGTATGGGTAAGAGATTCTGGCATAACTGGATGGGGAGACTTCTTTCTTTTAAGAGATGCATTCCCTTGGAGAGGGGATATGCTGAGAAGGGCTCATATTGGTTCCCCTCCCTGTCTAATCCCCCTTGTGCTGCTTAGATGATCAGAAATATTAGCACAGCAGCAAGGGACAACAGACCAAGAAAACAAGGGCAGCAGCACGGTGAATGGGGCAAACAGGAAGGTTACGTATTTTGAATCTGTTCCAAAGGTTGAAGGCTCCCAGCCCCAGCTATATGGGACCATGTGAGTTTGCAGTTGCTGGTGCTTTGCTTGAGAATCTAGCTATTTCAGGAAGAAAATGAGAAGAACAAAAGAAGAGCCCTGCCAGATCAGACTTAAATGACACTTCTTGTACAGCATAACACTTCACTCAGATGCTCCAGGAAATGCACAAGCAAGAGAGGAGGTTAACCTCACTCCCCAACAAATACTACTGAATGCTGAGCTTCCTTTCAACAAGAACTTGTAAATCTTGCCTGGCATTCCATATTGCAGTTACGGATTCATAACCTTGAGTTACAGACCCATAACTGTGCTGTATTAAGTAAGACTACATAATCTTTCTGTAAAGACTATGGCCATTTCCACACTAGACTGCTATAGTGCTATTATTCCACTTTCAACATCCTATGGAATCCTGGGGTTTGCAGTTTAGGGAGTGGCCTCAAAAGCCGATGTAAATGCCTATGTAAATAGCCTATGTAAATGCCTGCCCAGTTAGCAGCTGCCTTGAGCAAAGGAGGTTTGTTCAGCTGGCAACTGAGGGGCAAGGCGATTGACATTTCCTGTCCCCTCCCAGATGTAGGACTTCTGTTGCAACTCCTCGTTGCAACCTTGCTTACTGGTGGAAAGGGGATGGAAATATCATCTTCTTTCCACCCTGATCTCTTTCCCCCAGTGCAGCTGCTGGCTGTTAAGGTGGGCTTGGGGAATCAGGACATGTTACTTAACTATGCATACACAACTAAGTAGCCAATGTAGAATACTGGCACTTACTCTTTTTTGGACTACAGTCACCCTACAACTGCAAAAAATATCATTCCCAAATTCTGCTCTGGGTTTCATTAGGCAAGACTGAGGAGCCCTAGTTAGACTGAATGAGGACCAATGTTCATAAATAGCTCCCCCCTTGATATCCATGGATAAGCTGTCCTAGGAGGGGTGGCATAGATGTTAAATATTATCATAGAGAGCAACACAACAACCTCATTTTCAGCCGTTCTATGAGATTAACTGCCTGATCCCATCCGGTTTTACTCAATTATGCAAATAGTTGTTGATGACAGCAGAAACCTTGAGAGATTCAGGAAGTGACTGGGGAGGAAGAAACAAGTTACATGAGTTACTTTAAGTACTGAGCCCTTAGCTGTTGAGGAGCTTGGAGCCACTGGACCAGCTGGACCACTGATAATCTGGCCCTCCCTCTAGTAGCCACAGCCCAAAGCTATAGCTAACCTAGGGTGAAGACTGCAGGTGCTTAGCCTGATGGGGGGACAGTGCAAAAAGCTGGGGTTTGGGGAGAGAAAAAGAGAATTTGCAGCCATGCACAGTTATGAATGGGGATGTCTGTCTGGGTTTTTCTTCTTCTTCTTTTTACCCTTTGTGTGTGTGTGTGTGTGTGTGTGCATGTGTGGCTTCTTTATGCATCCATGCCAGGTGCTGCATCTGTGGAAACTGGCACAGGAATGCCTGCAAGTGCCTTTTCCTCTAAAGCTCTGAGTAGAGCTATTGAAAAGGCAAGCAGGCAGGCACGTAGCCCATTTTTATTCATAAAATCTCTTGAATGAGACTGCGGCTCGGAGTCCTGCCTCCCCCCCTCCCTGCTCCACTTGGTTTTCTGGAGCAAAGCCTGCCGTTGCCACTACTGCAGCTGGAGGCAGGGCAGAAGAGATGAAGAGGAAACATTCTGGTCCTTCTAAATAGGATGGAAGCCGTCCAGGAGACCGATCCACAGAGGCTAGAGAGCTAAAAATCTATGCAACTCATCCTTCATGACAGCCAGCATAATGTGATGGACATTTTCCGGGCTGTAATATAGAAAGCCTTGGTTCACACTCCTGAGTGATCCTAAAGCACCCCGGGCTGAGTCAGGTCTACCATACTGTGGTAGAAGATAAAGCACAGAAACGTTACTGTTGTAGACTACAATTCCCATCACCCCCTGGGTAATCATGACCAGATTCCATGCTGACTGGTGCAAGTTCTGGAATGTAACTTTTCCCAACTCGGATGCAGATCCTGGATCAGCCATAAAACAAGCTGGGAGCAGGTCAACTCTGCCATATTATGGTAGAGGCATGCCATGATAAAGGTTTACCAGAAACAGTGTGATGTAAACAATGATCAGGCTTTCAGTTTCCAGTGGTATAACAATAACAACCACAACATCCTAGGTTTTTTTTTCTTCCTAGTTTGGGCTAATGCTTAAAACAATTGCTGGGGGAGGGAAAATAGTAGTAGATATGTGTGTGTAACGACGTGTGTGTGAGAGACCTCCAGTTGTGGTACCGCAAGCAAATTTCCTCAGCAGCTTCTTGGAGGCACTTGGCTTCTCAATTCTTTGTCTCCCTTCCTGAGAACACCTTTGAGAAGTTACTTATTTGGAGTATGATCTCCAAAATCTACAGCCAGCATGCTATCCAGGGGATTCTGAGCATTGTAATCCAAAGCTGTAAGTTCTTCAAGCTCTGTTCTTGAGAAACTGTTTTCCACCAGGCTCTGGTTTATAAATTTTGGGATTTTAATGGATCCGAAAAGCATGGTCAGTGGTTTGAGCACTGGACTAGAACTCTGGAGGTCAGAGTTCAAATCCACACTTAGCCATGGAAGCCCACTGGGGTAACCCTGGGCAAGTCACACTTTCTCAACCTCAAAGGAAATCAAAGGCAAACCCTTGCTGAACAATTCTTGCCAAGAAAACTCTGTGATAACTTTGCCGTAGGGTCACCAAAAGTTGGAAACAACTTGAAGGTACACAACAAAAATAAGAAGCCAAAAGTTTTCCACCCCATTCTACAAAACAGGTTTCCTGGAGGGATATCTCAGTGATTACCACAAGAGTCAGATGATTCTAGAGAAAAGATTCCAGCAAAGAACAAACTATCCAGGCCAAAGCCTGAAAACTGGAGGAAAGCTAGCTAACAGAGAAGAGAAACACCTAACTCCAAACACAGAAGAGTAACAACTTTGCACAGAAAAAGCAAAATTGGAAACTGACATGGGATAGAATGGCTGCAAATGAGGAGCACAGCAGCCACAGTGGATTCCCAGCGAGCCAAGAGAAGAGAATACTCAGCAGGCTTAGGGAAAAAACCTGCTCAGTCCCAGTCCTACAGTGACCCACAAGTAGGGCTGAGTTCCCATAGTCTTTTCTTTGCCTTTGCCTTTCTTGTTGGTATTACTGTTGTTGCTCTTTGCCATCAAGTCAGCTTTTACTTAGCAGCAATCCTGAAAATAAGAAATATTCATGAGCCTTGGTCATGAACAGATCTTGCAAACTTGGGGCCGTTGCTTTCTTCATTGAATCAATCCACCTGCAATGTGCTCCTCCTCTTTCCTACTGCCTGAGCATTATTTATTCAATTTTATTAAAATGTTTCAACCCCACCCTACCTTACCACCCCCCCATGAGAATTTATGAAAACAATTTTCATAAATTGGACTTATTAATGACTGGAGAACATAATCAGGGTCACACTGACCAGAGAGATGTGTTCAGGGTCACAATGGTGGGAAAGTCCAGATAGGATTATGTGGAAAACCCCAGTGTTGATGGGTTGTGCTGATCCCTTCACCACTTTAAGCTCTTTGCATTTTCAAACATGATGGAAGACAAATTGCCCAGAGCAATCAGAGACCATTCCTCAATCCTACCCAACTGAGCTCTCCCCTATGTACCCTACCTGACCAAACATTAAGAGACTGTCATGAACCCCATCAGTGTTTTGTCATTCTGAAGTTAAAGCCCATTCTGGACCCTTTGTCAGTCCCAGTTAGTACTGGTATACATAGGTGAAAAGATCCTCCCATTACCTTCCTCTCACAGGCCTCCTTTGAGCTATAATTCCCCCAAATTCTAAGGAAATGCTGGCATTGTGGGTGGACCCCAACATCCCCCACATCTTAGGGTAACAACTACATCAACAAGATCTCAGGACAGCTTACAAGTAAAACTAAAACAAACAGGTCAAAACAGTTTTTAAAAAAGTAAATGAAATGATTAAATTTAAATTCAAGAATAATTTAAATAAACTGAAAGTGTGTTAAATAATAATTAATCACTTAAAACAGATTAAAAAGATTAAAATAGTTCAAAACTATGCACATTCGTATTTGAGAGAAACCAATGAGGCTCAAAGGCATGAAAGGTCAAGTTTTTACTTGGAGCTTAAATGGTATCAGTGTTGGTGCCAAAATGTGAATTAGCTTATTCCTCTGAAATCTGGGTTCTAGCTCTTTTCAGAAAAAAAATATTCACAGAAGGTAACTTTGGTAAAAGTTATTTATTTTCTTATTTAATAACATGAACACTTATGGTAGAAGCAAGATTGCACTCTGCTTGATGCATTTGCCTTGGAGCAATTAACCTACATATTAAGTTATGGATTTTTAGTTACGTGTTACAAAAAGAAAGAGTAACCCATTTTTACACTTAATTTTCTTTTGACGTGGAAATCTCTTTTTTAAAAAATTACACATTGGCCAACCTTTCTTAATTTGCAGTATTGTTTTGTAAGGAGCTTTTTAATATGGTTTTACTTCTGTCTCTAAAATTTGCAACGATGCAAGAGCTTTCCAGCATTGCAGCAGCACAGCTGAGAAGATCTTCTCTTACATCATCACAGGTTTGGTTCTCTGGTGGGACCCAGAGGAGTTGGCCTCCCGCCGTTACCTTAAGAGGTGGTGGACTTTGAGGTCCACCTGGAATGCCAGTGTCTCCTTTGAATTTGGGCAAATTATAGCTCAAAAGAGGCCTATGAGAGGAAGGGAACAGTAGGATCTTTTTGCCAGTGTATTCCAGTACTAACTGTAGAGAGGACTCCAGTTAAAAGTCAAACAAAGGGTTTTATCTGGAATTAACAAACACACAGGAAATCAGACACTCTTTTTTTCCCCAGGAACCTATTTTTCATTTCTCTGGACATAAAAAATGCTGTTGAAATTATACATTGGAGTAGAAACCAGTAATGTCAAAAGAAAAAGAAAGAAAACCAGTTTCTTTTCTTTAAAAAGAAAAGCAGTTTCTTTTCTTTAAAAAATCTTACAAGATTCCTTGAATCTGAATACTCCATCACAAAAAACACAACAGACTTTTTAAAATAAAAATGCATATTTACAATTATAAAAACTGGAGAATTTCACTGCAAACAGTCCTCATATCAGCCCTTGTTGCCAGAAAGGAATGCATTTAATAAAAATAATCCACTTATTTATAAATAAAGTACTAATTCTAATGGCTCAGGAAAACAGACACTCTTGAGAAACATACAAGGCTATTGTAAAGTGAGGCAAGAAAGGTTGGATGGAGAGGGATTGGGTGGAAAGGGTGGTAGTTACCAGTCCTGAAGAAAGGGTTACAGCTGAATGGCTCAGATCGCATCTGAGGGTAGCATGGAGGAATGGCAGTCTGAGGCACCATGTGCAGCATAATATACCCAATGTACTACAAAAAAGGCTGGTGTCAAAGCTAGGGCTTTTATACCCTATTTCTTGCCCTTGAAGGGGTGTGATGACAAAGCCACAATGGCTTTCTCAGGGGACTGACAAAAGGGGTCCAGAGTGGGCTGATTGCTTAACTCTAGAGTGTGAAAGCATTGATGGGACTTGTAACAATCTCTTAATGTTTGGTCAGGTAGGATGTATAGGGAAGGTCTCCGTAGGATAAGACCTATCCTATCCCAGTCCTGGCACAGCTGATAAATCAAACAAAACAAACTGAATGTCTCCCAGCTTGTTACTTACTTCCAGGCAGTAAGCAAAGAATCATAAATGAAGTCCAACATAAACAAAGTCCAGCAGGGTTTCACAGCAAGGGAGTGTCCAAGGCCAATCTGAGCATTTGTCAAAGCATCCAGCAAGGCAGCAGGTCAGATAAGCTCTGACAACTCCTGGAGGGGAAGGATGCCAGCTAAATAGACCCAAAGCCTAGCGCAGCTGTGCCTTGATGGATTGTTGCTGGTTACAAATCCTGAGAGAATGACGTTGGTTCTCTCTGCTGCATGTGCACTGTGAAGCTGGGTCGAGTTAAGTGTTCCTCTATATATCTGAACAGGCAGGACTCTCTGTTGGAGCTGGCACCGTCCCCTGTTCTGTTTCCAGCACTGTAACCTCTTTCCGTACAGCAGACCCTGGCATACCTTCCGTTTCAGCCTCTGGCATGCCCTCTGTTTCAGACTCTGAGTCAGAGTCCATGCTCTGGAAGCAGGGCATGACAAGATAAAGGGATGGTCTCTGATTGCTCAGCAATCTGGGCAGTTTGTCTTTCATTGTTTTCTGGAGTGCACAGAGCCCGAGGTGTTGAAAGGATTAGCACAAACCCATTAACATTGGGTTCTCCTGCCTAATCCTTTCTAAATTTACGACCTGAGTAAGTCTTAGGTCAACTTGACTTGGCAACATGCTTTCCAGTCAATGTGACTTCAGTCATGTTTTTCAGCCATAAATATGTTCAGTTATGAAAATAACACATACCCCAGGATGGGGAGGTGTAGGATATGATAACACTCCCCAGCAAACTTCAGTCCTCAGGCAAGTACATATAGGGACTATCAAATACCCAGGTCCCAAGCCATTTTGGGCTTTAAGTAACATCAGAAGCATCAGACTGGATATGTATTGGTAGCTTATGTTGTTACCCTGTGTACTGGGGATCCCGGGAGGGACACCAAATCGTGCTCAACTAAAGGTGGGGAAAATTAGCTCAGAGCACTGCTTAGCGTTACGAGAGGCAGGGTAACGTAGCGAGATCTTGAACCCTATGTCTACGGGGTCAGGCCGAGTCAAGGAGCACACAGAATTTGAAACAATAAATGCTGTTTTATTAAACACAAGCAAAACAGTGTATGCGACACATTCACACAAGATAACTAAAGGAAATAAAGGTTGGAGTGGTATAGAGGGATTTTTAGAGGAGTTGCTGGTTTGGGTGATACTTCACCTGTCCTGAAGCCCGGCAAAAATAGAGAGCGAAGCTGGGGTGCGATGTAGCTCAGCACGTGGAGCTGAGGGGAGGCAGCAAGGCGGGATGAAACTTGGGAGAGATCCGAGGAAGGTCACGGAATCAAGGGTTTTTATAAGGAGAATGTGACTGCGGGCTATGCCATACTTGGGGGAAAACAATAGATTTGGAGTTGGAGACAAAGTCTCCGAAAGGTCAGAATCTGAACGATTGAGTTATCGTAGGGATTCTCAATAGAGTAGCCAGTATGCAAACGCAGAGTACTTGGGTATTGTATAGGTTATCCATCAAGCTGCCAGCGCGGGGCAGAGGCCCTTTTGTAGGTTGCGTGCATACCTAATTAGAGTACTTGCCTGGAGGTCTCCTAAAGCAGTGAGTCAGCTATTCCTGGCCTGCCTGTATTGTTGTTTGAATATTACAGCAATTAACGGCCGAGCTTGTTTGCGTGCTTGTCCGGCGGCCTCGCAAGCACGTGGAAGGGAATAGAGAAGTGAAGCCGAATTGTGATATCAAAAGGATATCTTTTGATATCCCCAAAGCTCGGACTAGCCAGGGCAGTAACAATGTCATCCTTTCACGACTGTCATTATATTCTGTCTTAATGTGTGCTGTCAAGCAGCTGCATTTTGTACTAGGTGCACCTTCCAAGTCTTCTTTAACGGCAGTCTGGGCATCCAAAAGACAAGGGGCAGGCAATGTTTATCAAGGGAATGGGAACACACAGCAACATGTAAGAGTTTTGCATGCGAACAGTTTTCAATGTCTCACTCTCCGCAATGTTAGAAATTTGGGGACTGGTGGAAACTGTCATTGGGAGCAGAATTGTTCTGTGGTGGCGGGGGGGACAATGCCCTCAGTATGCCCCTTCTGCATTGCTACCTCTCTGAGTCTAATTATCATCCTTCCCAGAGGATTACTTTGTCTCATTGTACTGTACTTCCAAAGCATGTCAGCTTCAGTTTAGTTATCTTGACTTCTAGCAGGAAATGAATCCTAACCTGGTCCCTTTGAGCTACAGTCCTCACAGTAGCTGGGAGAAGACAGCTGATTTTCCTCCAACCTTGATAGATTGTTGTGAGCTCCTTCTACATGAATGCCAAGTATTTTGGAATGGCATACTATTGAATGAGCAATTGTGACCCATTTGATTTACAAAAGACCTGCTCCTGGTGAAGATAAAAGCTACAGTACTATTAGCTGCTGTGTTAGCAGCTGCATTTTCCCCAGGATCACTCACCAAAGGTGAGGAAAGGCAAACCAAGGCCACTTCCCCAGGGGCTTCAAGGCCTCTCCCTAAACTGCAAACCCCAGGATTTCATAGGAGGTTGAAAGTGGAATAATAGCACTATAACAGTCTAGTGTGGAAGTGGCCCAAACCTGCTCACTCCAGGCAGCTTATTTCTTCAACGCCTGCCTGCCTTCTTTCCTTTCTTCCTTCCCTGTGTCTTCCTTCCTTCCTGGCCTCTCTACCAGTGGCATTTCTCCTTCTGACACCACTGGGGGATTCTGGGAGCTGTAATCCAAATCTTACCAAGCACTATTTTTGATGCATGATGGAGGGAGTGTCTTTTCCGAGGCCTGGTTTGTGCCTTCACATTTTTCATTCGATGCCCAGATCACTTTGCCTCAGCGATGTCAGTTCCCAAGTTCAGCCATTGGGTGCAGAAAAAAATATATTGAATGCTGCACTGGGAACATGTGAACCAGCAGCAAGTGGGGGCTCACTTGATTCAACCCACAGAAAGGGAGAGCTGGCTGATCTGGAACTCCTTTGAGCTGCAGGCAGCAGTGGCTCGGTGGCTCCCATCTCAGTGGCATGGTGAATCTGCTTTGGGTTTTAGTCTGAACTTTAAAGGAACTATTTGAGGTGCTGAAACCTATCCTTAAAGAGGTACAGCACTTTGGACGGCAGGGCCTTTAAAGTTCAAACTAAAGCCAGGTATTCAAGAAGTTTAAGCCTATCCCCCAAATTGGTAAAGTGCCCTACTTGGCAGTTCAAGTTCAGACTAAAACCTGGTGCAAAGTCCTTTCCGCTGAAAACAAGGCCTCAGACAGCTCCTTTAATGTTTGGGAGAAAGCCTGTTTTCGGTCCGTTATCTGCAGTACTGAACCTTTCTCCCTGAAGATTCCATGTAAGAAAGATATCGGCAAGCCGGAACATGTCGGAAGGAGGGCAACCAGAATGGTAAAGGGTCTGGGAGCCATGCCCTATGAAGAGAGGCTGAGAGAGTTAGGTGTGTTTCGCCTGATGAAAATAAGGTTAAGAGGTGACCTGATGGCCATGTTTAAATATTTGAAGGGATATTGTGTTGAAGACAGAGCAAGCTTGTTTTCTGCTGCTCTGGAGACTAGGACATGGAGCAATGGATTCAAAGAAGTTTCAGCCAAACATCAGGAAGAACTTCCTTACCATAAGAGCAGTGGAACATGCTGCCTGGGAGTGCGGTGGAGCCGCCTTCTCTGGAGGTTTTTAAGCAGAGGGTGGGGGTACTCGGAATGTGTGTTCCTGCATGGCAGGGGCTCGGACTCCATGGCCGTTCCGATCGCTTCCAATTCCGTGATTGTAAGAGAGGCCCAGGACCCCCGCGGCAACTCCGTCAAAGTTCGGACTAAAACCCGGAGCGGATACTGCCGTCTCACGGCCCCGGAAGGCGCCGAGGCGGAAGCTCGTGCCTGCAAACTAGAAACGAGCCTCGTTCCTCCCTTTTCAGTCCTCTTCTCCCCCCCCCCCACGCCCCACTTGCACGTTTCGGGCTGGGGTCCTCGCGCTCTCCCGTCACGCCCTCCGTGCGGCGTCTGCTTTGCCTCTCTCGCTCCCAGCCCGTCTGTTGCCACGGCAACGGTAGCAGCGACAGACGGTAGGACCGCGCCTGGTGCATACGAACGAGCCGGAGGCAGGTTTCCCAAAAGGGGCCTCGCTGGCTCGGGCCTCGAGGAAGAGACTTCGGCCATTTCCGCACGAAGCCCGTATAAGCCATTTCTGCACTAGACTGCTATAGCGCTATCATTCCACTTTCAACCTCCTGTGGAACTCTGGGGTTTGTCCTTTACTGAGGTCACAGAGCTCGCAGGCTGAGAATTCTAAATGGCCCTCCCTGAACTACAAACCCCAGAATTCCACGGGAGGTTGAAAGTGGAATAAGAGCACTACAACAGTGCAGTGCGGAAATGGCCATAGTGCCATTTTTCCACTTCCAACGTCCTGTAGAATCCTGGGGTTGGCCGCTCGGAAAGGGGCCTATTCCACAGAAAGTTGGAAGCGGAATAATAGCGCTATAACTGTCTGGTGCGGAAATGGGCTGCTCCAGCGTCGGTCCCTGATCTGCGAGCGCGTAGTGTCCCTCATCCCCGAGTTGCTCCTCACGTCAGAACACAAGTCGGGGTGACTCGCTGCCAAACGGATGAACCTGACTCCACGCGAGCTCGGGGCTGCGTTTAAAAGCAACGAAAAGAAGCCGAAAAAGAACGTCCTGGTTTGATTGCGATAGACAGTGGACACAAGAGAATCGCCATTTCATGCCTCCACGAGCGATGGGACTTTTTGTTCAGTGCCGCACTAGCGTGTTATAGCGCGATGATTCCACTTTCAACATCCTCTGGAATCCTGGGGTTTGCAGTTTAGGGAGGGGCCTTTAGAGTTCTCAGCCAGAGAGCCCTTTGGAAACTACAAACCCCAGAATTCCCCAGGAGGTTGAAAGTGGAATAATAGCACCATAACAGTGTACTGCGGCAAGGCCCTAAGATGTTGACCCGTATTCCCCCTTCCAACCAGGTTTAACAGCTTGGACAGCAACTTCGCTAAAGTTCAGACTGAAAGCAGAAGCAGATTCACTGTGCCATTGCCAGGGGAGACGCCAGTCGCCACTGACCAACTCTGTGAGGTTCAGAAATAACTGACATTGGAGAGGTGCTAACCTGAAACTCGGTCACGCAGGTCAAAATTGCATCTCACAACCGGGCAGTAGTACGAGCTGGGTCATGTCGCACAACACTAGAATTGTTGCTCTCAAGAAAGCCCATAGGGATATTCCTCCCATGGCAACATGGTATAGTGGTTTGAGCATTGGGCTACAACTTTGGAGACCAGGGTTTGAATTCCTGCTCTGCCGTGAAAACCCAGCGGGTGGCCTTGGGCAAATCACACTCTCTCAGCCTCCGAGGAAGCCAAAGGCAAACCCCCTCTGAATTATGCCAAGAAAACCCTGTGGTAGGTTTGCCTTAGGGTCACCGTAAGTCGGATACCACTTGAAGGCACACAACTACAACAACTACAACGAATGACCTAGGTGGGTAACAGCTCTCTTTGCTAAATGGGACCTCCAAGGTACAACAGCTGTTTGGCTTTGGATGCCCAATTCTGGCAACCTGACAAGACCATCCAGGGCTTGGCCGTTTTGTTGCATTTGAAAAAAGGCAAGATGGCTTTCTATTCCCCCTATCAAGACCTTTTGGATGGGTAGCTGAGTCTAATTGCACCACCAGCAACAAGATATATTCTATAGCCCTCGAGAGCAGTAGGTTGGCCTCATAGAGTCATAGAATCCTAGAGCTGGAAGAGACCAGTCCCACATCAAAGCACTTCTGACAGATGGCCATCCAACTTCTGTTTAAAAACCTCCAAAGAAGACCTACAAGACTCTGAAGCAGCATATTCCACTGTTGAACTGCTCTTACCATCAAGAAGTTCTTCCTAATGTTTAGGTGGAATCTCCTTTCCTGTAGTTTGAATCCATTGCTCCATGTTCTAGTCTCTTGAGCAGCAGAAAACAGGTTAGCTCCATCCTCCATATGACATCCTTTCAAATATTTAAACACAGTTGTCATGTCACCTCTTAACCTTCTTTTCTGCAGGCTAAACATACCCAGCTCCCTAAACCTTTCCTCATAGCGCATGGCTTCCAGGGCTTTTACTATTTTGGTTGCACTCCCAGTGGAAACAGAGCGTGCAGGGTTGAAGATCCAAGATTTTTTTTAATAGCAGGGACTGTGATATCATCTTTCTTCTCCCACGACTGGACTTCTATGTTCTCTTTGATTGTAGCTGCAATCGGCACTATAACTGAAAGTGGTGATGATATTATTAATATTATTATTATTTGATTTATATCTTGCCTTTTCTGCAATATTGTGGCTCACAAAGCCAGCATGGTGTAGTGGTAAGAGCATTTAGGCAGTGAGGGGCCTGAATCAATTGTACCAAGTGAACCAGAGATAATTGGGCCCTGCCTATTGATCTCTTTCCTGGAGATTCTTCCTGTGTAAACCTCTTAAAAGACACAAATGCAAAAGGCAGTCCTCTAGATGTTGCTGGACTGCATTTCCCACCATCCCTGTCAAAGGGATATGCAATTGGGGTAATGGTGGGAGTTGGAGTATGACGTCTGGACAGCTACATGTTGCCTGCCGCAGCTTTAAAATTTTTTGATAAATTTCTTCTTTTTCTGGCTTTTTAAAATTGATCTATTTATGTTGCTCTACGTAGAATTGACCTCTCATATCTAGAGCTGACAAGTGACACAATGTGAAATCCAGGACAGTGGCAGCCACTGGCTCTGGTTTCTGAATTTTCAGGTAGCTAAAATATCCTATCCCCAAAATGGATTCAATACTTTGGACAACTTGAAAGTTCAGACTAAAGCCCAGAACAGATTTGTCACCCTGGTGACATTAGAGCAGCCACACTACCATCGGACTAAGAAGTTTGTGCTGCTTGCAGGCTGGAGCAATTTTGGAATGTTGCTGAGGCAGGAGCGACTGGCGATGGTTGCTATGAGTTCAGAGCCAGGCGCTAAATAGCAACATGCAGCTGGTGTAGCTGCGGGAGCTAATCTGTGTGGGATGCATGTTGCTACTTCTGCCTCATGGAGAGCAGGGCCTGTGCCGACTGCTGCTCCCCAGCCACTCCTCCACAACCTGCACATCAAAAAATAGGCTTGCTACACAAATTCAGCTAAAATAGAAATAAGATCAACATTAATGGAGGCTCCATCCCTCTGGAATTCTACTGAAAAACCATAGCCACAGTTACAACCAAAAAGCTTTTTAACATCAGTGTTTTGGACTACAAGGCCTTTCCACACTACACCGTTATAGTGCTATTATTCCACGTTCAACATCCTGTGGAATTCTGGGGTTTGTCTTCTACGGAGGCCCAAGAGCTCTCTGGCTGAGAATTCTAAACGCCCCTCCGTAAACTGCAAACCCCAGGATTCCGTAGCATGTTGAAAGTGGAATAACAGCACTATAACAGTATAGTGCGGAAAGGGCCTAGGTTTGTGTTATGTTGTACTGTTTGCCATCTTGCCTGACGAAGCATACAGGAGAATGTAAATATTTGTATAGTCTTTTGTGATCTTTGAGTTGGTCTAAAAACATATTGTCCCATGATGGAGTCCTATTGATCCATGGCAGCTCTGCACATATCTCTAGATTGCAAGCAAAACTAACAACCACAAACGATTTGTATAACTTTAGAGTGGCTGATGAAGCTATTGTTAAAGATTTTCCATACTTTGGCTCAGTCATTAATCAAAATGGAGACTGTAGTCAAGAAGTCAGAAGAAGATTAGGACTTGGAAGGACAACTGTGAAGGAATTCCATCTGGTTGCTGTCTGAATGCACAGCTAGAGATGCAGGTTGTACTTTGGACACATTGGAAGACAACATGACGAAAAGACAGTAATGTTCGATAAACTGGAAGGCAGTAGAAAAAGAGGAAGACCCCACTACAGATGGTTGGAGTCAATCAAGGAAGCCACGTTCCTGAGTCTGCAAGACCTGAGCAGAGGTGTTGGTAACAGAGCGACTTGGAGAGCTCACGTTCATAAGGTAAGTCAAAGTTTGCTTGCTGGCAAATGACAACTACCATATTTGCTGGCAGGTAAGACACACTTTTTTCCCCAAAAATGATGCTTGAAAATGGGCTGCATCTTATGAGCTGGTTTATCTCCCTTTCCTATGCATTTTGCCTTGGCATGGAGAACTCCCATCGAGGCAAAACGGAAGGGAAGGCGGGCGGAGGAGGCCTCGTGCAAGCGCTCCTTTCACCCCCTAGAGCTCCCCCTCCCTTTCCTATGCATTTCCAGAGCGGGAAAACCTGCCCTCATGTTTTGCCCATGTTTTTCCCAAAAACTAATGCTTGAAAATGGGGTATGTTTTATACACTGGTGCACCTTATATACCAGCAATATGGTACTACAACTACACTGGTATAGTGGCAATTTTATTTTATTTTATTCTATTCGTATCCCACTTTTCTCCCCTAAGGGACCCAATTTTGATATCCAGACCTTCATTAGGGCAATCGCTATAGCACTGCTTCCAAGGAGAGTCCTTGGCTGTATTGACCAGTCTATGTATTGGTGTATCAATCTATCTGTCCGTCTCATCTGTCTGTCTATCTACCCAAGCAGCAATTTTTTTTCTCTGTCAAGAACGGGTCTTTTCTAAAGCGAATGACTCTTGTCTGGTCACCCCAAAGCCACCCCAAAATGCTTTGGAAGGAAATGGAAATAGGTCATAATAATCTCCAACTATTGCAGGATTGCTGCTAAATTTAATTAGTAAATCCTTTGAGCCTTGGCTCCCCTACACTACTGACTGCCGTTTGCGTAATCCTTCACCCACAGCTGTGCTGGCTGTTGGAACTGACAAGACTTACAACTTTAGTCATTATGGGGTTAATTGGTCTATTAGTGTTATAGAGGACCTCCACCTGCTGCTGTTATGGGGAGCAGTTGTAAAGGCTCTCTAAGAGTAGCATTCTCTCAGTGAACACTCACTTCCTGATTTGCTCTGATCAGCTGTTTGTATCATATCCTGCTTCATTGTGGTGGTGTATTATATTTTGATATATTTCGTATTTATATTTTAACTTGCCAAACTTGCTCATGTTCTCCTTTAACCTTTTGTATGTTAAGAACCTATATGCTATTTTTATCTTTTAACTAGAATATATAAAAGACTTTCTCTTTCCCTATTTTGTCTTCTGAATTTCCTTTTTGTTTACAACAGTGGCAAGGACCAGTAGGAGTTATAGATTCATTGGAGAGATGCAACTCCTCATCCCAATCAGTGGCAGCCAGTTATGTGAATGAGGCAGTCAGTCTCCTCCAGATTTGAATATGAACTTTATAAGGACCGTGCCATTTCCACACTAGACTGTTTTAGTGCTATTATTCCACTTTCAACCTCCTATGGAATCCTGGGGTTTGCAGTTTAGGGAGGGACCTCAAATACCCCTCCTCAAACTGCAAACCTCAGGATTCCATAGAAGGTTGAAAATGGAATAATAGCACTAAAACAGTCTAGTGCAGAAATGGCCTTTATCAAACACAGACCAGGGCTAGAGCTCAGTGCCACAGATAGCTCCTTTAAAGTTTGACTACAACCTAAGAGCAGGTTCACTGTCTCGATAGGATGGAAAACACCAGCTGCCACTGCCTCATATAGAAAGAGAGAACAACAGTGAAAGATGTAGATACAATAAACACATGCACGCACACATGCTTTTTGTATTTTACATTGCCAGCTGCATTGCGTATCTTAGCCCACAGAAGTGAACTAAAATTCTATAAATAAAAATCAATACTCACCTACGGATCGTCCCTTCCGCTGTAACAGCCTCGTCTACCTTTGACCTTTGTCTCGCCTTGATCGTAACTCAGGGGCTTGACATCCAGTTCCCTTCCTGCTCCTATTCATGCTCAGTGCTTTTCCTACTGTTTTAATTGCATGCCCTTTAGCCTTGCCTTCCAAGGCCACTGGCCTACATCAGCCTTCCCCAACTCAGTGCCTTCCAGATGTGTTGACCACGGTTGATTGGGGATGGTGGGGAGCTCTAATCCAACACATCTGGGGGACACCCACCTAGTGAGGGCTGGCCTATATATCTCCCCTGCCTGGATCGGTGTC
The DNA here is from genome assembly GCA_030412105.1 of Cyclura pinguis. NCBI lineage: Eukaryota > Metazoa > Chordata > Lepidosauria > Squamata > Iguanidae > Cyclura > Cyclura pinguis. The sequence goes on from CM059601.1 coordinate 9,449,858, forward strand.
AGACAGACCTCCCACAGTACCTGTCTTGAGCCACTGCAATATCTCTTATTGCCTCTGGAATCTTCTCTCTCCTTGTCTTTCCTTGTTACAGCCTCCTGTTGGCGGAGCAGATGAAAGGCACAAGTGGTGCCCAGCTGTCAAAGGATGGAGTTTCTGTCCATCGGCAAATCGTGCCCAGAGCGTTCCAGATGGACATTGTCAACTTTGCCTGTCATCAAGAGAACACGAGGCAGCCTACGGTGCATGAAACACAGCTCAGTGGTTATGGAAGGATCACCTTGTTCCTTCATATTTAAGATACCATGTGTTTCCCATTTTAGGACAGAGAGAAGGGAGTGAGAGAGGGACAGATTGAGAAGGGGATTCCACCCAATCAAGAGATGGACAACAGAGATTCTCGGGCTGAGATCCTAGATTGTGCTTATGTTGTATCAATGTAGACTCACATATTTACTTAATGATCATGCTACACCACTCTTCTGACAAATACCAACATGGTGCATTCTCCTATGTACACGCCATTGTGCCTGCTTCTTGTTCCAGTGTGCAAAGTGGAATGCACAGAGGCCGTTTCTGGAATTCCAGTGAGTCAAACAGTACATTAAAGGCACTGCCATTTAGGCCATGTCTGTACTACACTGTTATAGTGCAATTATTCTACCTCCAACATCCTCTGGAATCCTGGGGTTTGCAGTCTGGGGATAGAATTCTCACCCAGAGAGCTCTTTGGCCTCCGTAAACTACAAACCCCAGAATTCCATAGGATGTTGAAAGTGGAATAATAGCACTAGGGTGGAAATGGCCATAGTTACGCACCATGCCAAGAACGCACAACTGCATGACTGTAATCCTACCAGTTAGCCCTAATTAGAATCATAAAATTATAGTGCTGAAAGAGACCACAAAGGCCATTGAGTCCAACCCCCTACCATGCAGCAATACACCATCAAAGCATTCCTGAGCGATAGCCATCCAGCCTCTGTTTAAAAACCTCTAAAGAAAGAGAGTCCACCACACTCTGAAGCAGTTCATTCCACTGTTGAAGTGCTCTTAGCATCAGGAATTTCCTCCTAATATTTAGGTGGATTCTGTTTCCCTGAAGTTTGAAACCATTGCTCTGTGTCCTAGTCTCTGGAGCAGCAGAAAACAGGCTTGCCCCATCCTCCATATGACATCCCTTAAACATGGCTATCCTGTTGCCTCTTAACCTTCTCTTCTCCAGGCTAAACATACCCAGTTCAAGGCATTTGCAACTGATGGCAACCCCAGGAAGACCCTGTCATAGGGCTTTCTTGGCAAGATTTATTCAGAGAGCGTTTGCCTTTGGCTTTCTCTCAGGCCAAGGGAGGGTGATAATGGATTTCCATACCTGAGTGGAAATTCAAACCCTGTTATCCTGGAGTTCTAGTCCAACTCGCAAACCACTAATATATAAAAGTCAAAAATTTGTTTATTTGCGTCAGGCAAAGACCTCATAGATTGGCTACAGGCGAAGACCTCATATGACTGGCTGCCTAAGAAGATTCAATGGAATCCTGGGGTTTGCAGTTTAGGGAGGGGCCTTTAGAATTCTCAGCCAGAGAGCTCTTGGGCCTCAGTCAACTGAGCCTGTCTTGAATAGGCTGGTTGCTATGGAGATGAGGCCTAGCAGCAAGGAGGAGGTCACTGTATTCCCTTAGGAACCTAACCTCTGTATGTTAATAACTCTGAATACAAATTGGATTGGGGAATATGGGGAAAAGTTACAGGTACTGGACAAGACAGTTTGGGGAATTAGAGACACAGGATCTCCGATCTTTCTAGCAAGTATTACCTATGAGAAAATAAAATCCTGAGCAATGGCGGGTATATACGCTAGTAATAATAAAAAAGAGAGTGTCATCTTCAGATCGGGTAAAGATCAGTCAGAGGGAAACTTTAATTCGTCATTCACCAAACCATCTCCGTAGATAAACCGCAGCTCATATCTCTCTTACAAAATCTCTCTGCCTTGTTCCTCCAATCCAAAATGCTGGGTAGGATAGAATTCTGCCCCCTATGGGGCTGGAAGAGGGGCTGAGCCTTAGTGGAAAAGAGACCCTCCCTTTCTGCTGTACTCCCTTCTGGGCTGAACCTTTTAAAAAAAAAATTTCCAGCCTGAGATATTTCAGGAAAAAGACAAACACCAGATGGGGGAGGCACTGCTTGATTGTCAGGAGCAGGCGGAGAATGTCTGATGTGTGAAAGTACAAGTGGGCCCAAGTGGGAGAGAAAGCGGTGATCTCTCACACTGGCTTTCATCACGGTTGCCCACAGGGGTGCCAGCTCTGTTTCCTTTGCCTCTCTGAGCTCGGTGCCGGAGATTAAACAGCCGAGATGATGCCCATGGACTGGGGGAGGAGGAATCCTCCGTGTTAAAGACATACCCTCCAGAATTTCGCGGATGGAAACCGGCACACGTGTGGCCAAGCAACGTCAGTGTGGTCAAGTTTTTAATGTGGAAGAACGTGCAAGCAACAAGATGCTGCAGTATATTTTTGCCTGATCCTTCCGGGAAGAGAATGATTCTGCCCTTCTCTCTTTTCTTTTCTGCTAAGGAAAGTCGGAGCTGTCCGGCAGTGGAATAGGCTGCCTCAATGGAGTGTGGTGGAGTCTCCTTCTTCGGAGGTTTTTAAGCAGAGCCCAGATGGCCATCTGTCGGGAGTGCTTTGATGTGGGTTCTCGCATGGCAGAATGAGGTTGGACTGGATGGCCCCTGGGGTCTCTTTCAACTCTATGATTCTAAGTTAACTGAGTGCAAACCATTTGCACTTTGAACTCAGGGCATTTCCACACTACACTGTTACAGTGCTATTATTCTACTTTCAATATCCCGTGGAATCGTAGGGTTTGCAGTTTAGGGGGAGAGGCATTTAGAATTCTCAGCCAAAGAGCTCTTGGGCCTCAGTCAGCGACAAACCCCAGAATTCTACAGGAGGTTGAAAGTGGAATAATAGCACTCTAACAGTGTAGTGTGGAAAGGCCCTCAGTTTGCAGCAACTGAAGTAAGCTGAGGACAAAGGGAGAAAGTGGGAAGTGGCAAGAGGAACCAAGATATTTTAAAAACAGCTGGAAAAATAGGATGACAAGGGATTAATAGGGACTGTCCCTGCCATATTGGGACCCAGGGGATGACAGGCTTAAAGGTCTTCTTCTCAAGGTAGGATGCCAAATGAGCGGTATTTTGCTGGTCTAGAAAAGGAAATCGTGCATCATAACCTTTGGATCTGAAAAGCCTACAAATTCTAAATTAGAATCATAGCTTTGTGGAACGGTAGAGTCAGAAGGTAATCCAGTGCTCATCCTGTCAAATCCCTTGCCATTGTAGGAATTTGCAGAATCTGACATCTACTCCTTTGCTCTAAAATTGACAACGAAGGAGAATCCACCACTTTCCAAGGCACTGTGTTGCACTGTCAAGTTGCTGTGGTCACAGGAAATTCTTCCTAATGTTTAACTGGTAACTTTTAAGCCAGCCTCGGGAAGGACACAAAGTTCCCATCCCTATTCTATGTTTTAAAAATATTTTATTAACATATATTTAATATATAAAACAACATAAAAGGGATTAAAAAGACAAACAGTAAGTGAATAGGCAAATAAACTTTAATATCTTGTCTAATAACTAAATTCAACTAGACCACAGCTAAGCTAAAAAGCAGCCAAAAATACATATAAATGACTTCTAACTCACTAGCTTTTGGTTCTAAGATAATCTACAAGATATACTTCTTCTAGTGTGTCTATATCACACTACTTCCTACTATTTAATAACTATAAGCATAACCTTCAAAACCAGTAATTGACTTTCCCCACAACACTCTTTTAGATAGACAATCAATTTATCCCTGTAATTTTTTAAATTTAACCAAGGATTCTTCCATAATTGAAATAGTTAACTTATCCATTTCTGCCAGATCCATCATTTTCAACAGCCAAACTTCATGTGAAGGAATAGCCACACTTTTCCATTTCTGCTCATACTTCTAGAAGTATTTGTTGTAGTTAGAAAAGAAAAGAAAGGAGAGGGAGTTGTTCATTTCGGCATACGTATATATCACATGAGCTGACGTGCAACTCAGTCATATGTATTAATTGAATGCATAGTCAACTGAATACAGACTTTGGGCCACTATTTTCAATAGCACATTTTCAGCAGTGTAGATACATTTAGAGGAATCATTGTTTTTGCAATGAGCTAGGAAACATCCACTAAGCTGACAGTATGGCTTGGATCCAGATCTATTTCTGTTCAGGTGGACCCACTAAAATCAACAGGAAAGAGAGGTTATAATTCAGTTATGTCCCACTAATTTGAATGAGTCTTCTCTAAGCAGGATTAAGTCTGAGCCCTGTCATCCAGGAAAAGCAACTTTTCTAGCCTGTTCTTCGCTTTGCTCCTACCTTGGTTCTGTGTGTACATCCCCTTGGGGCACGACGCAATGTCAGAAACTGCCATAGAATCACAGAGTTGAAAGAGACCATAAGGGCCATCCAGTCCAAACCCCTGCCATGCAGGAAAACACCATCAAAGCATTCCCTTTGACAGATGACCATCCAGCCTCTGTTTAAAAACCTCCAAAGAAGGAGACTCCACCACACTCCAAGGCAGCCTATTCCACTGCCAAACTGGTCTTACCCTCAGGAAGTTCTTCCTAATGTTTAGATGGAATCCCTTTTCCTGAAGTTTGAAGCCATTGCTCCATGTCCTAGGTGAAACATGTTACCCTGATTTCTGGGGTCCCTTGGGGGACACCTCAATGTGCTCCACATGACGGGGAATGGAAACTAGCCAGAGCACAAGCAATAGCCATGTGAGAGGCAGGGTAACCTAGCGGGGTCCTTTTACCCAGTTTTTACGGGGTCAGGCCAAGCCAAAAACCAAACAAAAATGTCCAATAAATGATCTTATTGAATAAAAGTCTCATGCACCAACGCACACATGCACCCAAGAGCTATCAAGAAACAAAAGAGAGGAAATTGGATAGGGGAGTATTGGAGGGGCACAGTTGGGGTAATACTGCACCTTTCCCTGAAGTCCTGGGTCTGGGAAGGCAGAGGAGAAGTGGGGCTCAGCACGGAGAGGACTGAGGGGATCACTCAACAGATGGAGCAACGGTCTGCTGGGGTGACCAGGAGTGATCCAAAGAACCACTCAAAAACTGGGACTATTTGTAGGGGAAAAAGTGCCTGGAGGACTAATTCTTTCCTGGGGAGGACAATGGGTGTTGGAGCGATAACGAAGCTCCACCATGGTAATTTCCTTTGTGTGATGGGATTGCAAGGTGTTGCCAAAGTCTCAGGATCTTCGGCTGTGTTAGTTTGTGGTGTGACTTCATGTAAATGGTCCTCGCCTGATGGAATATTTGCTCAACTTGCGGCAAACACTCTAATCCCCTCAAGTCAGCGTCTCAGGGGCTGGGGACCCTTTGTTTATTGTGGGTTTACACATCTTGAGGTCTCTTGGGGCTACATGACCGGGGATTTTACTGGCCTGACCTGGTTTTCGATCTTTCCACCGTTGCTGCCTACGTGCCCATCCGGGTGACCTCTCAGGCACACAGAATCATGTTTAATATCAAAATTGTAGACCCCGGGATAGGGTTTTTCCAGTGAGATAACAAGCGACAGAAAACAGGCTTGCTCCATCCCCCACATAACATCCCTTCAGGTATTTAAACGTAGCTATCACATTGCCTCTTAACCTTCTCTTCTCCAGGCTAAACATACCCACCTCCCTAAGCCTCTCCTCGTAGGGCATGGTTTCCAAGCCTTCTACCATTTTGATCGCTTTCCTCTGGACATGTTCCAGCTTGCCATTGTGGATTGCACTTAGCCATTCAGCACCTAGAACCAGGGGCTTCTGAAAAATAAGCATATGTGATTTGAAAACACCATGGATGAGTGAAGGGGCATGGCAGACTCACACACTCTGTCATGTTCTCTTGAAAGTAACCTCCCCCTGTATGATGTTCTGAAGATGTGTCAGGCCACATCATGCCCAAATGATGATGAAGAGCTGTAGACGAGCACATGTGCGGGGTACCAGACTGTGGAAGGGGCTGTGAAATGAAGGCTGTCAACAGATTGGAATGTAAGATCCATGAAAGGTTTGGCAACAGTGGAGGTACTCAACATCCCAGCATAATTCACAATGTATGACACAAGCCTTCCTGAAGAAGTCGACTCACACTCTTTCAACCAGCTGGATGACGGGAGCATCTCAACAACTCTCCTCTCCAAGGTTGGTCTTCGAGGAGGTACACTGGGTCAACTGGAAGCCTTTGCACCAGTTCCCCTGCCTACTGCAATCAATTCCTCCCCCCTATGCTTCCCTCTTTTCCTCCCTCTCTCCTTCTCCGGGCCTCCGCAAAAGAGTGACCCTCTCCACTACATCACAGCACACACACTCATGCACACAGAGAAAGCAAAACAAAACAAGAAGGCCTGAGCTTCGGAAATGCAGAACACCCAGGGATATATTGCCTAGGCAACGGGAGGTGCCAAAGCTGTATGATCAAGCATCGAGGATGGGGAGTGTGGAGTTGCCATAGAAACCTGGAAAATGAGCATGGTGTTTGCGCATTGTTGCTTGAGCGGCAGATTCCTTTTAACTCTTTGGCTGCTGGAAGGAGGAGGAGGAAGAGGCAGCAGCAGCATCAGGACGGGAGGGAGGGGCTTCATGGATTCCGACAGGCGAAAAGCAGCAGCAAAAGAGAGACAGGCTTAGGACTCCCTGTACAGAGATCCTTGGTTTTGCCCAGCAAATCAAGCTCTCCTGCCTGGCTTTGCTAAGCAGATTGACGCACTGAATGAGAGTTGGTTTACATGATGTACGTCCACAGAGATCATTGCAAGGCTTTTACTGAACCCTGTCAATTTCACCTTGCTTCCTCCTATAAGAACACTGTCATCTTGGCTTAATTACATTAGAGAACATCTCCTCCTCTTCCCCCCCCCCACTTCTTTTGAACTTCCTTCAACTTCAGTGTAGCTCACGCATAGTATAAGGAAAATCAGAGATCGGTAAGAAAAAACTAAAATCAGAGGTGGCTAATACCTTTAAGGAGGAGCACCCCAAAAATTGCACATAAGCGGTGTGAGTTTTCCAGTTCGATAGGATTCTTCATCAGGTGACAGTTGCATTCTTGGGGGTAAACTACCTTTCTCCTACCTGGCATCCTCCAGATGTGTTGGACTAGAACTTCATTAGTCCAGATGTGCACAGATAAAGGATTTATGATCCATCACATCTGAAGCCTGATGGGTTGAGGGAAAGACTGGTGCAAACTTGTGAAACAATTTAGGGGCAACCCAAGGGGTATGAGGGCCAGTCTGATGTCATGGTTTGACTATTGAACTAGGACTCCAGGAGACAAGGATTTAAATCCCTACTCAGCCATGAAAATCCACCGGGTGATCTTGGGCAAATGACCATGGACTATGGCAATGGGCAAGGGTGACCTTAGGGCAAAGGGACACCTCCTCAGAATAAATCTTGCCAAGAAAACCCAAGGACAGGGTTGCCATAAGTTCGAGTTGACTTGCCAATATGGCCTGGTAACCACGTTCTATGAGGAGAGGCTTGGGGAGCTGGGCTTGTTTAGCCTCTGGAGAGGACAAGGTTAAGAGGCGACATGATAGCTATGTTTAAATATTTGAAGAGATTTTGTATGGAGGATCGAGCAACTCGGTTTTCTGCTGCTCCACAGACAAAGACATGGAGCAATCGCTTCAAACTTCAGGAAAAGAGATTCCATCTAAAATTAGGAAGAACTTCCTGAGGGTAAGAGCAGTTTGACAGTGGAATACGCTGCCTGCCATATGTCTCGTCTCTGTCTTGCATTCTGCACCCAGAACTGCATGTTCATGACTGCTACTATAATTCTGTTCTCCGTGCCCAAATCTAGGTGAGCAGGTGAGGGTAGAAAAGAATTCTCACAACACCACATCTCATGGGTGAGTTGGCATAGTATTAGTTGTTTTTTGATTTAGGTGAAAGTCATGCCTCAGCCCATAGCATTCAGTGTGAAAACAATGAAGTGCATTTTGGCCCGTCTGTGCACTAAACTGTCAATGAGTTTAGCCTGTGAGGGGGAACCTTCATTGTATCTCCCATTCCAGAGCAAGAGAGGTACAAAATGCCACTCTTGCCAATTATGACAGTCATCAAAGCAGCTTTCAATTGCTTGGGTCTCAGAGCTCAGGCTTCCAGACCCTATAGAACTGCACTGATAACCCCATGATCATAGCTTGCATACGTTATTTTTTGGGACTAGAATTCCCTGAATCCCCAGGCTGGCCCTTCTCTACCCCAAGTCGCCCTCCTTAGATTAACATTCTTGGCCAAAGCAATCCTGGGCAACCTTTATACTGGGAGTGATAAATGAAACAGCCATTTCTCTGCCAGTCTTTTCTTTTTTTCTTCTCTCTATTTCTTCTCCCTGGCAGCTAGAGATGAAGATGTGTCCCTACAACATCCAAATTCCACTATGTCTCCCCCACCTGCTTTCCCTATAAAGACTGTCCGCAAGTGCCCCCACCTGGAGACCGATGGTATTGCTTTCAATGTCAGATGTTGGTGGCTCTTTCCACATCAGCCACATTGATATAAAACGAGATTCACAGCTCCAATTTGCTACAGTAACGGAAGGCAACTTCTGCATAAGGCAGAAAGTTTTAAAAAAGAACACTTCTGTGAACAACTAATAATAGATGTGATTAGTATTTTAAAAAATAAATTGTTAGTTATAGCAGTTGGGAATAGCATTCCCTCCAGCTGTCTCAATTTGGCAGGGACAGTTGCAATGAATTCTCTCTCATCCTATTTTCCAGCTGCTTTTAAAAATGTCCTTTCACTTTCTCCCTTTGTCCTCAGCTTGCTTCAGTTGCTGCAAACTGAGTTCAAAGTGCAAAAGTAGTTTGCACTCTGTTAACTTAGCAGCCGGGAGAGGAGAGCAGGGGGCAGAATTTTGCCCTTCCCAGTAGACTCAGGCAAAAGCAAGCTGCTGCAGCTTCTCCCTGCTTGTATGTTCCTAAAAACCTGATCACACTCAGATGTTGCATGGTCACAAATGTCCCAGTTTTCCTCTTTGAAATCTAGGAGGGCATGAACAGTCACTTTGGTCACCTTCAACTTTCCACAGAAATGTCTCAGTGGCCTTATTTAAATCGTGTTGCTCTTTGACAGTCTCTCTCTCTCTCTCTCTCCCCCCCCCCACTTTTCTTGACAGTCTTTCTCCCCCTTCGACCCATGCAAACCTGCAAAATGACAATAACACTGCAGGCATCTAATAAAGTGGACTCTAGCGCATAAAAATTTACACTGGTACTGCTAAGGGGAGACCTTATGTTTGTGGAATCCACCATGTTTTCTTGTTTTCCACAAGCTTGAAGTCTACTGGTCAGATACAGAGCTTGGCCATGTTAGTCTTTTGGATTCATTGGAGTATGATGTCACAGGGAATATGCAACCACCAGCATCACTATGACCCATTCTGCACTGGACTGTTATAGCACTATTATTCCACTTGCAACATCCAATGGAATCCTGGGGTTTGCAGTTTCGGGAGGGGCCGGCCGGCCCCTCCCGAAACTGCAAACCCCAGGATTCCATTGGATGTTGCAAGTGGAATAATAGCGCTATAACAGTCCAGTGTGGAAATGGCCTGTGACAAAGGCCTCATGACAAAGGCCATTACATGAGGAGCAAGCTTGGGAGCTGGGTATGTTTAGCTTGAAAAAGAGAAGGTTAAGAGGTGTCGGTGACAGCCATGTTTAAATGTTTGAAGGATGTCATATGGAGGGTGGAGTGAGCCTCTTATCTGCTGTTCTCCTCTCACCTCAGGCACTTCTTTTCTGGGGGAGCCTTCCCTCTGGGCAGCTCCGATCAGGCCATGCAGCCCTTTAAAAACCTGCTGCTGGTTCCCCTTCCCCTTCTGCTCTTCCTCCTCTGCCAGCAGCTGCCTGCCCAGGTAAGGACTGCTCAGAGGCCAATTTTTCAGTACCTGTCATGCCTCTGTCTCTGGACCCAGACAAGACTCTTCCCAACAGCCACATCCTAGGGACATGAGAGGAACAGTACTTAGGGCAGCCAGTGGAGGTATAAAAGGGAGATCCCAGGCTTCTGTTAGCATTCGTATAAGAAAGTGTTACCCTGATTTCTGGGGTCCCTTGGGGGACACCTCAATGTGCTCCATGTGATGGGGAATGGAAACTAGCCAGAGCACGAGCAATAGCAATGCGAGAGGCAGGGTAACCTAGCGGGGTCTTTTTACCCAGTTTTTACGGGGTCAGGCCAAGCCAAAAACCAAACGAAAATGTCTAATAAATGATTTTATTGAATGAAAGTCTCACGCATCAACGCAATCACTCACACACTCACTCAAGACCTATTAAGAAGCAAAAGAGAGGAAACTGGATAGGGGGAATATTGAAGGGATTGTAGCTGGGGTGTAGCTGCACCTTTGTCCTGAAGTCCTGGGCCCGGGAAAGACAGCAGAGAAGTGGAGCTCAGCACGGAGAGGGCTGAGGGGATTATTTAACAGATGGAGAAACGGTCTGCTGGGGTGATCGGGAGTGATCCAAAGAACCGCTCGAAAACTGGGAGTATTTGTAGGAGGAAAAGTACCTGGAGGACTAATCCTTTCCCGGGGAGAACAATGGGTGTTGCAATGAGAAAGAAGCTCCACAGTGGTAACTTCCTTTGCATGATGAGATCACAAGGTGTTGCCAAAGTCTCAGGATCTTTGGCTGCATTGGGTTGTGGTGTGACTTCGTGTAAATGGTCCTTGCCTGATAGGATTTTATTGCTATCGGTGCTCGACTTGGGGCAAACACGCTAATCCCCTCAAGTCAGCTTCTCAGGGGCTGAGGACCCTTTGTTTGTTGGGGGTTTGCCCAGCTTGAGGTCTCCTGGGGCTACGTGACTGGGGATTTTACTGGCCTGACCTGGTTTTCGACCATTGCTGCCTATGTGCTCATCCGGGCGACTTCTCAGGCACACGGAATCATATTTAATATCAAAATTGTAAACCCCGGGATAGGGTTTTTCCAGTGGAGTAACAAAAGACTCATTAATTAGGCCACAGCTGGGTAAGACTCCGAGCCTATATAAGTGTTGGGAGTTAGAGCTTCCCAGTGTGTTAGCTCTTTTTGGGAAATTCTATGAAGGCTAAAACTTTTAGCAGCGTAGCAGAAAAAGCATGCTCAAATTTCTGCGTGGTTTCCCTGAACTGAAACTACAAAAACAAAACAAGGCAGGCAGTTTCAGGCTACAAACTTGGAAAAGTTTAATAATGGCTTTTCTATTTACATATGCAGTGGGGAACCTACATCCTAACTAGCTAATGAATAAATTAGATAGGGTAACTCACCATCTTTTTGACGGATATGCAAAGCATGGCTGGAGAGAAGGAACAAGAAGAAAAAACATGAAGGAGAAAAAGTGAGAGATCTGAGAAGGGGGGTCTTTTATAAGACTGATAACCCTAGGAACTATCCTGGGTCACATGATCCTGTCAACTGAACACCAAAGGCATTTATGATCATGCATTTAAATGACATAAGGGCAAATAGTGAGGCCTTAGGTGAGAAGAGCAAAGGCTTTGGCATGCAAAGTAAAATAAACCCTATGCTATTTAAACCCCACTGGCCCTAAAACAAGATGTATGGGAGAGATAATGCTGGAATTTTTTGAACAACAACAAGAGGCCAGAATGGAAGGAAGCTGTTGTAGCCAACTGATCCTATCAGTAGATGCGGCCCAGCTTACTCCAGAATTCATTGCTTGCAGTCCTAGAACCCTTGACCTTCGCCTGGACTATGGATTTTGCCATTGGACTCTCCAGTGGCAGAGCTCGGAGTGTGGGGAGGACGGCGGGGCTACGGCGCATGGGGTGTGGCCACTGTGCACCAGGGCGTGGTTGCAGTGTGTGGGGGCGTGGCCAGGGCACACGGGGGCGTGGCTACAAGCTGGGGCGTCCCAAAAATATTGCCGCCCAGGGCGAATCATCTCCCCACCTCCACGTCCCTACGAGACTGGGACTCTCTCTCTCTCTCTGGACTTATGGTAAACTTGGACTCCGTCTGTCTAAAGCTACTGAGAACTCAGATTGCAAAACTTCTAACACAAACTTTGCCTGCTAGCTCCGGACAACAGCCTGATTAGACAGCTGGAAGCCTTGGCTGGCTGCCAACACAGGACAGCATTACAGACTCTGGCCCAGTGCCCCCACCCGCAAGGAAGGAGATGGGCAAGAGGGAGGAAGTACCGGGCCACCACGCTGAGCCACCCCCGTTCCCTGACCTAGTTCAGACTCTGAGTGTCCGCTTTCCCCACCATACCTCAATTCCCTTCCCACAGACACACACATTTTGATATTTGTGATTTTTCCACTGTTGTTGGGGTTCTGTACCTCTAACCCTGGCAAATGTGGAGGGCTGACTGTAGCTAGATTTCTTACATTGAGTGGAGGGCTAGACGCAATAGGGTCCCTTCTAGCTCTGTGATTCTATGATGCAGCATGACAGTTGGAAAACGTGTCCAATTCTGGGCGCCATAGTTCAGGGAAGGACATTGACAAGTTGGAATGCATCCAGAGGAGAGCAACCAAAATGGTAAAAAGCTTGGAAGCCATGAAGCCCTAGGAGGACCGGCTTAGGGAGCTGGGTATGTTTAGCCTGTAGAAGAGAAGGTTAAGGGGCAATGTGATGGCTGTGTTTAAGTATTTGAAGGGATGTCATATGGAAGATGGAGCAAGCCTGTTTTCTGCTGCTCCAGAGACCAGGACATGGAGCAATGGTTTCAAACTTCAGGACAGGAGATTCCATGTAAACATTAGGAAGAACTTTCTAATGGGAAAAGCAGTCTGACAGCAGAATACACTGCCTGAGAGCATGGCAGAGTCTCCTTCTTTGAAGGTTTTTAAACAGAAGTTGTATGGCCAGCTGTTGGGAGTGCCTTGATTGTGTATTCTTGCATGACAGGGGGTTGGACTGGATGGCCCTTGTGGTCTCTTCCAAATCTATGATTCTATGACCTATAGCACTAGTATGATGTAGGGGTTTGAGTTTTGGACTAACTCTGGCTGACCACGGTTCAAATCCCCACCCAGCCATGGGCAGGCCACACTCTCTTAGCCTCAGAGGAAGGCAATAACACAACTCCTCAAACTCAGTCTTGCAATGGCAAACCTTCGCTGAATAACCCCTGCCAAGAATATCCCATGAGAGGGCCACCAGAAGTCAGAGTCAACAACAACAAACCAAAGCTGGTTAAGATTTTTCCATCCCTCCCCCATGGATTCCCAACCCTCTGCAAGATTGCTGATTTTAATATGAGTGGTTCGTACAGACTACACATTTGCTTTTCTTTGTTGCACAGTGGGAGAGAGAATAAATATTCATTCATATTTTAAAGAACCAACCATACCTCACACAAGAAGGAGAAAAAGAGGTGACCGCGTCTAATCAGTTCAATGAGCCCTTTAATTCTCTGTTTGTCCGGCTGCCTGTTTGGGACAGCTGGGTTTTCGATCAGGGTTGAGGAAAAGCAAAGCCCAGAACCCAAGCATTAATATTAATTATGTTTTTCATATTAAGAAACTGAAAGCGGAACATGAAGCCTCTTTTTTCAAAATGTATTCTAATGTAACTTAGGCCATTTCCGCACTACACTATTACAGCTCTATTATTCCACTTTCAACCTGCTATGGAATCCTGGAGTTTGCAGTTGAGGGAGGGGCTTTTAGAATTCTCAGCCAGAGAGATGTTTGCCCTCAGGAAACCGCAAACCCCAGAATTCCACAGGAGGTTGAAAGTGGAATAATAGCACTATAAGAGTGTAGTGCGGAAATGGCCATAGAGGAAGTATACGTTAGCTATGTTCCCTGCTCGACACACTTTCCTGCCTCTCTTACTGTCCTCGCTGCAAGTTTGTGGGCAATACTGATAAGATGCAATCACGGAATGTGGAGCAGGCAAGAATAGGAAGTGGAGAGGAACAGGGAGAAGAAGTGCATGGTGTGCTACTTCATGTGCTGAATACACACGTGAGGACAAAGGAAGCTGCAGAGTGCATGTGGAATTGTGGGGTATGCAAGAAGGGAGGATTGCGTAGAGACGAGGCTGAGAAGTCAAAGCAGAAACATGAGATGAAGGTGTGTGCATAGATGTGGATGGAGAAAGAGGGTGAGACAAGAAGCATTTGGGAAAAGAGAGAATGGTGCACACTGGGAAAGAGGGAAAAAAATATGAAATTTCAGAACAATGGGTGGTTTCAGGAAAGTTGTCCAGAATCACAGCAGGACAAAACGCATATTGCTGAAAAACTGGAGAGGAGAAAGATTTGGGTCATTTCCACACTAGATTGCAATAGTGCTATTATTCCACTTTCAACATCCTATGGAATCCTGAGGTTCAGGTGGAAACATCCGTCCACCTGAACCTCAGGAAGAACTTCCTGACAGTCAGGGCTGTCCGGCAGTGGAATAGGCTGCCTCGGAGTGTGGTGGAGTCTCCTTCTTTGGAGGTTTTCAAGCAGAGGCTGGATGGCCATCTGTGGGGAGTGTTCTGAGGGTGTTCCTGCACGGCAGGGGGTTGGACTGGATGGCCCGTGTGGTCTCTTCCAACTCTACATTTCTATGACTCTATTATTTGCAGTTCAGGGAGATGCCTCAAGCCCTCCCTAAACTGCAAACCCCAAGATTTCGTAGGATGTTGAAAATGGAATAATAGCACTACAATAGTTTAGTGCAGAAATGGCCTTTGCCACATGTGGGCAGTTCTGGAGAAGGGGGGTGAGAAAGGGGGAAATAAGGGGCTATAGTAAATTTATTTTAGACTAGAAATGGGGAATACTTCATTTTAAAAAATGCAGTTGCAGATATGCATGGCCAGTTTAGAAGTTTTAAAAAAGGAATACATTTGTTTTTCTTCCCTAAAAAAATGGAACTACTTTTACTATTAAGTTCTTGTTTTGTGGGGGTTAAAAAAGATGCCAGTGCAGTATTAATTATCCCAAATATTGTCACGCCCAAAATATAGCAGAGATTGCTCCCACAGCTTTGGAAGCGTGCCCAGCAGCAGAGAATGTCTTTAGCAGCAATGCACTGTAGCCAGAAAAACTCACCCACACCAATTGCGTTCTTCCATCAAGGAGGCAATTTATTCTTGAGTTACACTCTGTGCATATTTACAAGACTCTCCAGAAGGCATTCAAGCATCACTCTGCTTGCTCTTTCTTCCAGAGCCTCTGGCAGACACATCAGGCACCATGTGCAACTTGCTGGCCAGCTCTCAGCTACATTTATATTTACACTAGCTGATGCAATCCTGCCAGCCTTTGCATTCTCCCCACACCTGATGCAACCTTTTCCCCTGGTTGCTCATCAGCATGACTCAGCCTGACTCAGCTAAAGTCACATGGCTCTCCACAGGTGCACTTAATGATCCACTTCACAAAGTATTTTCTACAGGTTTGGTCCAACCTTTACTGACAAATATAGCCTACCCACTCTGTCTAAAAAGGAATTAAAAATTCTGTAGACCCAGTTGAGCAACTGAACATGCATACAATGGTGTGTGTAATTATTGGTATCAACATCAGGTGTTCTGGTGATCATAACTGTCTGTGATTGTTAGAAATATGTGGATTTCAGTGGAAAAAAATAACTAGCTTATTGTTCTCCTTGAAGTCAAGGAGATGCTAATGTTTCAGACATCAGATGAAAGTTGGAAGGGCCACCCACCATACCTTCTTGGCTTGAATAATGTGGTAGCCTAGTATGCGTATGGAACAGCAGGAAACCTGCTGTGAAGGACATCTGCTGGTGAAGTGCAAGTCTTGCCACCACCCATTACATATGGCTATTTTTCAGTGATTTAGACTCCAGTCAATTGACTTGGTCTCAAGTTGGACTTACGTCACTTAAGACTCAACTCAGATTTGACTCAGCAATAAATGGTGACTCGATTTGAGACTTGTATATTTTTAGTAACTGACTTGCTGCCCTTGGTTCAGTAACATAACACATTCATCCAGAAGCCTTACAACGTTGAACAATGTTTCCATCTCTTTATTGCCTAATGCTCACATGGCAATCTGTCTCAAGCCCAAAGTTTGGGCACATCTCTCAGAGGGGAACAGCAAACAGATTAGGCAATGGGCTTGAGGCAACAGCCTGTCCCTTCTGCATATTGGAGGAGCCCCCCAAAGTGCAGGGTGCAATTTCTCGGAGGGGAACAGCAAATGTGTTAGGCAACGAGCTGGAGGAAGAAGGATCCTTCCTTCTAAAGCTTTTGAAGCTTCAGTAACGGGGAGTAAGAAGGATCCTATTTCCCACTTCCAAAGCTGTAGGTTCTTTTAAGCCCACTGGCACAAAGGCCTCCAGCTTTGTGAAGAGGGAGTAAGAAGGATCCTATTCCCAACTTCAAAAGCTGCAGATGGCAAACTCGCAAATGTGGAGGGCTGACTCTGCTTAAATTGTTAAAACTGACTTTATTTGACTCTGCCCAGAAATCCTGGAATATAGATCAGGGATGAAGTTGGCTCCCAGACTTGAAACTTGACTTGAGACTTGATTTGAAAACCTCTTCAAGGACATGAGACTTGACTTGAGACTTGGAGTAAAAGGCTTAAATACATCACTGCTATTTTTGTGGCGACAAACTCTCCATCCAATGTAGAGCAACATTTTATGCTAAGCTTTGCTCAGAGTGATGGTCTCTCTCTCTCTCAGTACCTTCTGATACTCATATAACAAAGAAGAATGTAATTGGTGTGTTGAATGTGCTGCAAATGTAATGTGCCTATTTTTCCATCTTGGTCTCTGGAAGTCTTTATTTCTCTTTTGTCTTTCAGAGACTACACCCATTTGGTGTAATGGAAGGAAATTTGGAGGTCATTGGAAGAAGAAGGGGACAGGAGAAGACGATCTGAATACCAGTAGAGGATCTGAACAGTGCCCGTGTCACTACTGAACTGTCCGTGCTTCTTCAACATTCCCAACAGGATTTTTCTTATTAATGATTGTTCCTTGAAAAGTAATATTTCTAAATTGTGTATGTGAGGGCTACATTTTTATTGCAAAGTACTGTTGATGGAAGGTGCGGTGTTCCATTTATTTACTATTTACAAATAAAGGTGTTTCTTTCCTTCACTTTTCCTTTGTGTTGTGTGTATCAACATATATACATGCTTCTAACCTCATTCATTCCCTTTGAGTGGGTAGGTGAATGAGAAATAGGGTTTTCCAAAATTCATGCAGCTTTTTCCTTTCTCTGGAGTTCAAAAATGGGGCTGGTGCATGAGAAATCACTGATGGGACTTTTTTATCTTCATTCCAGTAAGCTTTTTAGTACATTAGTATACGTTTAAGCAGAATGGAAGTCAGTGTCTCATTCTTAACATAAACTTAACATACACACGTTCTTTCTTTCCTTCTTCATGGGACGGTCCAGGCAAGAACCATTTCACAGTATAGTCAGTATGCCCTCTGGATCAATCTTCTCCAGACATCTGCTATTGTCCAGATATGCTGGACTACAATACCTGGGCAAAATGCATGCTGTCTAGGAATGATGGGAATTGCAGTCCAATACATCCAGTGCCCACTAGGTTGTTGAAGACTGCTCTAGGTAGAAGGTGGGCTCCAATTCCTTGCTGTTAAACTCCATGCCTCAATAGAGAAATTAGCTTCCATCAAATTTTGCAAAGACAAAGATCCCTCTTAGTTTCCTTTTTCCCTCTTCTCACAATGGGCTTCTCCCAAATATGAACCTCTGTACAGCTCCTGCTTTGAGTGTAGCCCTGTTTGCTACAGAAGTCTGCTTGTGGCATTAAATTCGGTCCAGGAGCTTAAGAGGCCAGTTCAGAACGTTCTGATTTTAAAGACCTATTTCAAAGAGCCATACCTAGCCTAGATCACCCATTGGTGACATTTAGGAAAGAGCCAGCCTAGTGAAAACCCTGCATGCCGATCCGGTTTTGCTTTAAGCTTGCCTGTTTGCGCAACTGAGCTCTGCATGTGTTTTGCAGTCAGAATTGCTCTGCCTCCTTTCACCAAGGAGGTTTGCTAGCAATACCTTCCTCTTCAGCGCAATTGGATCATGTGGTTTAGAAATGTATGTTTTAAAAACAAAACCTCGGCTCTTACAATGGGAATAATTAGATTAATTGGCATGGCAATGTTTTCCTTGCCCGCCTCTTCTCCCATTACTCTCCAGAGAGTTTTTGCTTTTTTTGCCTGAACTGAAGCAGGCAGGAGTTGGAGACGCAGAGCTCAGGGATGCTGAGTCAACTCTGAGCTGGATGGCTGGTGTGTGTGTGTGTGTGTGTGTGTGTGTTTATGGGCAGCTGAGGGTAGAATGAGCTTCCACCAACCAGAAAGCTGAATCATCCGCTTGCTTTCCACAGCTCTCAAGCACTCTACCTAACCTCACTAAACCCTGCTCTCTTATACTGTCAGTTCTTGGTCTCAGAAGCCTCAAGGGCCCTGTTTCGGTCAAAAAGCGAGCCAAAAGAAAAAAAAACCCTAGAGCATTAAATCCATCTTTTCTCTTCCCTGTGACCTTCAAGAGTAAAGCCAAGCACACAACAAAAAAAGCTGTAGCATTCATTACCACATGCAGGTGCCGGATTTGGATAGCTTCGAAAGAGGATTGGACAAATCCATGGAGGATAAGACTATCAGCGGTAAGTAATTATGATGGTTCTGTCTCCCTTCCTGTAGAAAAGATAGTGTGCCTCTGCGCACCAGTTGCTAGGGAACATGAATGGGAGGATGCTGTTGTTGTTTTGATGAGATGCTCCCTGGGGGACTCTGGTTGGCCTCTGGGGGCCAGGATATTGGCTAGCTCAGTGCTTCTCAATATTTGGTCCTCCAGCTGTTCTGGGCATCCGTTTCCCCAAACCCTGACTGTTGGTTATGATGCTATGGAGCTTCTGAGAGCTGAAGCCCAAAGCATCCGGAGGACCAGACCCACTGAGATACAGAGGATCCAGCAAGGCTCTTAAAACAAGGCAGGACATTCTGTAGCTTTCCAGATGTTGGATTGCAACTCCAGCAGTTCTCACCTGCATAGCCTGTGATTAGGAATGCTTAGAGGTGTGGCCCAACATCTGGAGGGCAGCATTGATTTCCACCCCATCTTAAAGGCTCAACAGCTATGCAGGAAGAGTTGTGTTGCCACACAGAAAGGGCTGTCAAATTCCTGTCCTGGTGACCTTCACTTAGGAGCAACAAGATGCCCATCTATCTTGTTTTGGCCAAGGCACAGATGAGGGTAGGAGAGCCAGTGTCATTGCTCCTCAAGGCCCCCAGAGGCAAGGAGCCACTTGCCAACTAATGGCAACGGCCTCTACATAGGATGGAGGGGTGGGGAACTTGACTCCCTCCAGGTGTTAGCAGACAGCAACATGCATAAGTACAACTGTGGGTGGCGATGAGAGCTGGGAATCCAAATCATCTGGCATGTCACCGCATTTCTATTTCTGGCCCAGGAATGGAATAGGTGTTCACAGGCTGACATTTATATATTACTGCCTATGTGGTTAGTTAGGAATCAGAGCTGGAAGGGACTGCAAGGGCCATCTAATCCAACTCTCTAATATGCAGGAATAAAGCACTCCTGCAAGATACCCATCCAATCTGTTTACAAAGGTTTCCAAAAAAAGAGTCCATTAACCTTGAGGCAATCTAGTCCACTGTTGAATCACTCTCACAATTTAAAGAGAGTTCCAGCTAAACATTAGGATGAACTTTTTTTAAAGTTCATCCTAATGTTTAGCTGGAACTCTCTTCTTCTAACTTATATCCATTGGTTCATGTCCTATCTCTGGATCAGCAGAAAACAAGCTTGCTCCATCTTCTACGTAACATCCCTCCTGACATTTAAAGGTGGCTATCATGTCACTTCTCAACTTCTCTAGTTAAATATACCCAACTTCCCAAGTCTTTCCTCATAAGGCTTGTTTTTCAGTCCTTTTATCATCTTGGTCACTTTCCTTTGAACACATTCCAACTCATCAATATCCTTCTTGAACTGTGGTACTTAGGACTGGACATGGTAGTCTAGACAAAGTCTGACCAAAGCAGAATAGAGTGGCATTGGCTCAATCTAGACTTAATACAGTCAGCCATCTACATTTATGGGTTTAACTTCCATGGATTTATTTGTGAATTTCTCCCATCCTTGCTTCTTACCTTCTGTACTCCTATCCCAGGGGAACCTTTTCTCTTGATCAGGCTGTGCCGCCCTTTTAAAACCTGCTTCTGATCCTCCTTTTCCTCTTCCACCAGCTGCTGTCTGGTTAGCTAAGGACTTGCACACCAATTTCTCAGCAGCATGGACCCTCTCTTGCCATCCCTCCACAACCAAGGAAGAAGATAGAGAGAAAGGAAATATAGGCCCACCATGCTGTCCCATCCCCTGGCCTGGTTTGGACACTGAGTGCCTGTTCTTTCCACAATGCCTTGCCCCCCCTCCCACAGACACACGCACATTTTGATATTTGTGTTTTTTCCACTTTTGTGGGGTTCCTGTGCCCCAACCCCCACGGATGTGGAGGGCAAACTGTACTCCTGTTGATGCAGCCTAGAATCGCATTGGCCTTTTTGGCTGCTGTATCACACTGCTTGAACCAGTGTTGTATAGCTATGACACTGGAGATTAGAGTTTGATTTCCCTGCTCAGCCGTGGAAACCCGCTGGGTGACCTTGGGCGCATCACACACTCTCAGCCCCAGAAAACACCATGATAGGTTCATCTGAGGGTTGCCAAAAGACAGAAGCAACTTGAAAGCACACAATAATGTCACACTGCTTATTAATGTTTTGTCAGTGATCTACTAAGGCTCCTTGATCCTTTTGCATGTACTGCTTTCAAAGCCAGGTGTCATATTATGCATATACATCACATCATTGACTTGTGTTTAGCTTGTGGTCTCACTAAAGACACCCAGATCCCTTTCATGTGGAATGCTTTCAAACCAGGTGTCTCATAGCTGTTCCCCTTAGGGCTTGGTTTCCAGACCTTTCACCATTTTGGTCCCCCTCTTCAAACACATTCCAGCTCGATATCCTTCTGTTCCAGGGGAGGTCAGATCTTTTAATACCATGCTGACAACTTCTGGGACATCACCAGCATACTGCATAACCACATTGATCCTTCGTAATGGGGCCGTGTGGAAAAGAGAAGTAAGAAGCTATGCAGCATAGTGCATGAGCAAACACATAACTGGTGTGATCCCATCATAGGTATACACAGGCTTAGAGAGGCATTTGGCTTGGGTCCTTCTGTGGCATTCAAGAACCCAGAAACCAGTGCAGCTGCAGTGCCATTTCAGAATCTGCCTCTCCTTCTGCCCTCCCTCCCAGGGAAAACCTTTTTGGTTTTGGACTGCAGCTCCCAGAATGTAGTGCTGGATGAGAGGTTCTGGGAAGTGTAGTCCAAAAACATAAGTTTCCCATACTTAACCTTAGGCTTCCCCCCTGGTGACACCTACTCAAAGAGGGCCAAGCATTTCAATGGAGGCAGCACAAGTCACTTTCCATCCTCAGAGGTTGCTGGGGACCACACTGCATATCTGCCCTTCTCTTGCAATGAGGTTAATTCCTGTGACTGGAAGAGAGGTGGCATCATCTCTTCAGATCTATGTATCTGCCTATCTATCTGCCTGCCCACCCATCCTTGCTCTCCTGAATATCCATTCTATTGGTGCTTAGATTAAAGAGACAAGACAGGCTTGGATGGATTTGTCAATTTAATCGATTCATCTTGATTCCACATTTCCTGTGTGTAACTCTACTGAGTGCCATCCAGTGCCCAGCTCAGCCCCAAAAGCAGGGCCAAACATCAGTCCAGTCCAACAGCGAGGCAAAGCTAAAAGAAAGTGAGGAAGTCTCTGAACCCCATCCAAAACTCAGTGCCAATCATCTGAGAGAAAACCAAATCGAGGGGTAACTTTAATCAGCAAGGCATCTGTCCGAAGAGATGAATAAGCTGCTGGATATTCACTCACAGCTTGATCTGAGCATTGTCTGGTGGGGAACACATGGCTTGTCATTGGAGTGCAACTCCCATCATCCCTCATCACTGGATAAGGCTGATGGGAATCAGAATCCAACAACATCTGGAGAGCCACAGAGCCCATCCCTGCTCAAGCATTTCTGAAAGGAGAGGAATAAATATCCAAGCAGTTAAACGGTGGAACTGGCAGTGCCTTAAAGACTTGAAGAGTGTCTGCTGTTTAGTAACAGGCCAGGTGAAGGTTGAGATGAGTGGCTGGATCATACCCACAACAAATTTGGATTAGAGCACCGCTGGCACGTTCCATTTAGAACTACAACAACAGGCCTGCCTTGATTGGAACTGGGTCTTTGGATTCAGAACAGAACCAACCATCATCTAATAGGCTCCACACCACAGGGTGGGAATTATGTGAAGGCTAGAGAACCAATGACATTTTACCACTGTAGGGTAGCAGGATGAAGAGCAGCTAGTAACAGCTTCTAAGAAAGAATCTTTAAACTAGGGTGAGAATCATGCAGTCCTTCAGATGTTCTTGGACTCCAAGTTCCAGAAGCCTTAGCCAGCATTGACAATAGTGATGAATGCTGGGAGCTGCAGTTCACCAGCGTCTAAAGATCCCCGTGATACCCACACACTGTACTTCTGGGAAGTTCAAGACCTACTAGGTGATGGGGCATTGAAAAGCTTCACCACTATGTGAGGCCAAGCCAGTGGTCACCAGAGCCTGTAGCTTCAGTCTGACACACAGAACACACCCCACAGAGGCAGCAGCACTGACAACAAATTGGTGAGCAATGTTAATATCTAACCTGGATGTGGCTAGAAAAGAAAAAGGTAGTCTGTAAAAATAGAACTCTGTTGTGAAAACTCAACTGATCTTTGGGACAACATGTGAGCAGGATACTTCACTAAGTAGTTTTTTAAAAAGTGTTATTTTTCATCCCCCCTTCCCACCCATCCCCAAGATCCCTCTTCTTTGGGAGAGGTCAAAGCCCCAATGCTAAGGCAGGGAGCAGTCAATTTGGCTTACAGAGGCTGGCTCAACATGGCTATTTTGTCCAGGTTATGGCTTAAGTTATGGCTTAAGATCTTCACCCGCTACTCTGGGGGCTGGCAAAGTATAGGAGGCCCAACATTGCTGGACTGCAGATCCCAGAGGCTGTAGGCAGCATAGTCAGTTTTGAGGAATGCTGGGCATTGCAGTTCAGCCAGCTGCAGTGCTAGCTTCCCTGTCAAGGAAGTGATTAATTTGGTCTGGGTTTGAGTTTGAACTTTGAGTGATCCAAGGGGCTGGACCCTATTTGCAAAATAAGTCCAGTGCCTTGGAGAGCACCTTTAAAAGTCAGACTAAAACCCAGAGCAGATTCAGCATCACACTCACATGGAAGCCATCAGGCACAACAAAACCCCACCAACATCTGGAGGGCCCTTTTTCACTTACCCCAAAGCTGTAGGATACTTGCACTGGTTGCAAAAATTTTCAAAAAAAAAATTTTTTTGTCCCACCATACCTGGAGCCCATACAGGCCAATTTTGAAATAGGAAGCATCTTCCACTCACTTCATGTTGTTAAAAAGAAAGGCCTCTCTCCTGGGACTAAAATGACCCAGGAATGCCCCAAAACAAAATGAAAATGTGCCCTGTCCCCTACAGGGCATTTGCCAGGCGAAACTTTTTTTCTTTTGACAGGAGCAAATAGAGTGGGGTGTGGACCTCCAAGGCTTCTGGGGAGGGCTAATGAAACCCCCTACCCTTCCACCCTGGCTTAGATAAACCTGAGTGCAGTATTAACTCTGCACTATACTTCCTAGCACTACATTATTCGGGAGTGGGAGGTGCGGGGAAAAGAGAGACTAAGGGCCTTTCCACACTACACAGTTATAGCACTGTGTTTCCACTTTAACTGCTATGGCTGCACCTCATGGAATCCTGGGATTTGCAGTTTAGGGAGGGGAATTTGGACTCTCAGCCAGAGAGCTCTGGTACCTTACTAAACTACAAATCCCAGGATCCCACAGGATGCAGCCCTGGCATTTAAAGTGGAATCACAGTGCTATAAACATGTAGTGTCCACCCCACGGCACAGTCGTGTGACTCTCACTCCCTCTCTTCTCTAAATCCCTGGCATGCCAGAGTGGTTGTGGGTGAAGCGTCCAGCGGATCTTCTAGCGCTTTCCAGGCTGTTCTCTTAGGCTTGATAAAGAGGGACCACACGTTCTATGTGCCTTCTGCAGATGGGGCACCTGCGATTGGGCAAAGCCTGGAAGCAGCTGAAGCAACAGCAGACGTGGCCGCAGGGGAGGAGCACACACTCCCGGACGTTCGTAAGGCAGATGACGCAGGCATTTTCAGGTGGCTCAGCAGTCCGGTCCGGGTCCGGGTCCTCACGGCGCAAGAGGTTTTCAAATTCCCGCCGCTGCGCCTCCCGTTCTCGTTGCTCCTGGTGATGTCGGTAGGCGCGGCGGAGGGCATGCAGGATGGCGGCAGAGGCTACCAACCCGAAGACGAGAGTAGCCCACTTCCAGAAGCTGCTGACTGACTGCAGGTCAGCCAGCAATGTCTGCCAGTCGCCCAGGCACAGGAAGTAGCCGTTACCATTGGATGGGGGCTGCAAGTGGATGGACCCGTCCGGATGCAGCGTCAGCTGACCGATGCCAGTGAGGCTACTCCCCACCAACAGCATCTCTTCCGTCTCCAGGAAGCCCTTGGGCTTCTCTCCGCTCAAGTAGTGGCCCAGCAAGTCCTTGAAGCCTGCGGAGGTCTGCTGGAAGCGCTCATACACTGTCTCCAGGGGCAGACTGAAAGCCTCGAGGGGTGATTCCACATTCACCTGCCCGCCAGCTGTGTTGCCACTGGGGGGTGCCAAGACGAAAGGGACGGTGTGGACCTGCTCCAGCACCACCCGCTCGCTATCTGTCCTGCAAAGAGAGAACAGAGCACTGAGAACAGGGTTGTCAGACTGAAAATCGGAGCCATCACCTGTCTCTTTTAACGGCTTGGGCAGAAGAGGGAATTTCAGCAGGGGTTGCTCATTGCTCAGTCAAGTAACCACCAAACCTCCGCAAAGTTACCTCTTTTACACAGCCACTAAAGGTACATGAGCCCACTCCAGTTCTTAGTCTGGCAACCCAGCTGAAACGAGGGCCCCACTGCGGGACCTTAATTCAGAGAATGATCACCTCTGAACAACAGAAATAGACAGAACTAACTAACTGCAAACCCAGCTAGGGGCAGAGCTTAGCAAAGATAATTTCTGGACAACAAACACCATAGCCCCCAGAGCTGGATGTTTTAGTGAAGTAGGAGAGGGCACCTCCAACCGGGAGCTCACCCCAACCATAGATATTATTTAGAGTATCTATATCACACCCTTCAGCCAAAATGGCTCCTAGAGCAGTTTATGAATCATTAATTTTACAGTTCCATACCTGCAGACTTACACGACCCATAACGAAAGAGGGATGGTTAGTAGGGAAGGGGACTGAGATCAGTGGAAATTGGCTGCGCTTCTCTCCCTCAAGGGCCACAGCAGGGCCTGTTATAATGGAGGGAGGGCCTTTCATCAGCTGCTGGGCCTAGGCACGATGGAGCTGTGCCTGGCTGCTCTTCTCTCCATCAGAGGTCAGAGTAACAGCAGTTGGAATATGGCTCTCATCAGCTGCTGGAGCCAAGACAAATATGAGCCTACCCAAGTTTTAAGATCTTTGGGAGAGGGCCTTCTCTCAGTCCCACCACCACCACAGGTATGCTTGGTGAGGATACGGGAGACAGCTTTCTTGATGGGCATCCCAAACAATGGAATACTCTCCCAGAGGAAGGGTTGGTCCCCTCTCTGCTCAGTTTTCACTGGCAGGCAAAGAGCTTATTTACCCAAGGTTTTGACTGTTAACTGGCCATGGTAAAAGGTATTTTAATTAGGGTCTATACAGTGGGGTTTTTTCCGCCATCATTGTTACACTGTTTTGGCCTTTTTAACTTTTTTAAATTACTGCTTTTAATACAGCTGTTTATATACTCACTTTTAATTTTGGTATTATCAGAGGAAAGCAAAGGTAAACCCCTTCCGAACAAAGCTTGCCAAGAAAACTCTGTGATATGTTAGTCTTAGGGTCACCATAAGTCAGAAATGACTTGAAGGTACAAAATGACAATAACAAAATTATCTATTGTTTTAACTGTATTTTGTTGCAGCTTATATTGTGAGCTTCCTTAGGTCACATACTGGGAGAAAGGTGGAATATGAATAAAAGGAAATGAAATAACACTTGGAAGGGGCCAGAAGTCTAACCCACTTCTGTGCAAGAAAACTCAACTGAAGCACTCCTGAAAGATGTCCATCTAACCTTTGCTTAAAGACCTGCAAAGGAGACTCCATTACCTTCTGATGCAGTCGTATTCCACTCTTAAAACAGCTCTTATATTAAAAAAAGTTCTTCCTCAGGTTTAGCTGGAATCTCTTCTCTTGCAAATTGAGTCCACTGGTTCATGTTCTAGACTCTGGAGCAGCAGACAACAAGCTCGCTCCATCTTCTACAGGATGTTCCTTCAGATATTTAAAGATGGCTGTCTTGTCCCCTTTTAACCTTCTCTTCTCCAGGCTAAACATACCCAACTCTCTACAACATTCTTCCCAGGACTTAGCTTCCAGAACCTTGATCATCTCTGTCACCCTTCTCTGGACATGTTCCCACCTAGCAGCATCCTTCCTGAATATATAAATAACCCAATGTATCCCTTGTTCAGAATTTTTCTAAAGCTCCTTTTCTTGGGTTACAGTTCCCACCATCTAGCCCACCGAGGCTTCCCCACATTTGACATGATCCTCCGTGGCAGCTTCATGTACTGTAGATGACAGAAGATCCCAGAAAAAGTCACAACCTTAAGAAACTGTTGACTCCATGACTCCACTCTGAGTTTTCCCACCCTGACTTATGCTTACCAGCTTCTGGCCAAGCTGTTCCAGATCAAGCGATGCTCCTTCAGCATCAATCTCTCAATCACCCCATGCAGGTCCTTGTGATACGGGCTGGTCAGAGAGGCATCAGCTGGCTGTACTACTCCTAAAGAGAGAGACAGCAGGATTGTTGGAGGGCAGGATGCAAGAGAGGTAACAGCCACTGTGGTGGAATGATTGGCAGACCCAGGTATAACAAGCTGAGCCTCTGCCACCAGGCAGATGGTTTTTAGAGTCCTTATTAGCATCATGTCCAAATGTTCACAGCTCTCCAGTGGCATGAAAGAGTTCATTTGTATTAGGGATCTTAAATAAAGGGATCTTGTAGCACCTCCGTAATTGAGAGAAAGAACTGATGGCATAAGCTTTTGTAATCTTAAGTCAACTTCATCAGATGCACATAGACTTAAGTCTATAAAAGCTTATGCTACCAACTTCTTTCTTTCAGTTTCAAAGGTGCTACAAGATCCCTTTGCACACTGATCCAGACCAACATGGCTATGTCTTTGAATTAGTGAACTTGTTAGATGCATTTCATTTATTAACTTGGCAGTTTGAAGCTGAGAAAGGATATGAAGCCTAGGAATGAACTGGAGAGGGGGAGTTAATTTTCCTCTGTTGCTAATCTGCTCACACAGTTCTCGTAGCTGTTAGTGGGGAGATGGGTCACACTTGTGGACTTTTATTTTCTTTGTTTGCTTCTGTACCGTGGAACTCTTAGGCAGACATCATCCCTAAATCTCAGACGATGTGTGTTTACATGCGCACCCCAACCCAGGTGCCCATATAGCCAACAATGGGGACCAAGTCTGATAGCCAGCTAAGTCTTCATTTTGAAACCCGAGACTAGTACTGGGATAACTTTATTCCTCCAGATTTTTTTCAACTATAACATACACTGCCTCTTACAATCGGCCACGCTGGCTGCAACATCTGGGAGGTGAAGTCTGGAGGGCTAAACATCTGGAGGGCTAAATACTCCCAGACCCTGCACTAGACTTTGGATTATAATAGTTGAGAATAAAGGCAAAGGCAGAGAGAGAGAGAGAGAACTGTCTCTCCATGTCCAGTCAAGTCATACAGCAGATATGTGCCTTTCAACAGATAACCTGTTTTTCATTTACAGAAGCTTAACTATCTGCCTGATCGCCTTGAGTCAACTGCTGCTCAGCACAGGTAACTAGCCAATGACTTATTTGCAAACCTGCAATACACTGCAACAGTAGATACTTACCTCTGCTGCTGGCAGAATTGTCATAAGGAAGTTTGGTGAGGAATTTAGTTTTGAGAGCAATAGGTGGGGATCAAGGAGCTGGGAAACTGATCTGCCAGCTTCCATCTTCAAATGAGGATAAACTATCTTGTAGCCTCTTACCTTCAATGACCACATAGTCCAGGCAGCTGCTATCTGTGGCAGAGAGAATGCTGGGAAGACTGGCACTGACCTGAAGCTTTGGAGCCTCCTACATAAGACAAAAAAACAGAAGCAGTAGAGGCAGTATAAAAGCTACCTGAGAATTCAGGTGAGTTGTGAAGTTCTGGGTTCAAATTTCCCCTTAGCCAAAAGAATAACCTTTGTCAATTTGGTGTCTTGTAAGAATCTGTCTTTCTGGATCAGAGAAAATGTCCATCTAGCTGAATAGTCTGTATCCAGAAACAGCCTGCAAATTGCCTCAGGGAAGGTCACAATCTGTTCCCAGATGCAGAGGCAGCAACAGCCCTCCCTGATCTGTTCTCTGCATCTGTCATTTTGAACACACATTTATCTTCGCACATAGGCCCCAACAGACCTCTTCTCCTCCATTAATTGGTCTAACCTAAGGAAGAGGCATGTATGCCCCTGATGTTGTGGGACTGCAGCTCACATGAGCCCTGGCCAGTACAGTCAATCATAAGTGATACTGGGAGTTGTAGTCCAGCAAATTCAGGAGGACCACAGGTTCCCTAATCCTGGTCCCATCCTTTCTTAAGCCATCAAAGCTAACTGCCATCAATAAATTTAGAAAGAGTAAATCCTGTAGGTAATTACTGGATGTTTGAAGTGATGATTCCTTCCATCTTTTATCTAACGCTAAACATTTTTTGTTGAAAAACCCTCTCCAATATCCAGAGGTCTCCAGTTTGTTTGTGTGGCAGGGAGGGAATATTTATGAACTGCTTATAGCTGAAGATTTCAAAAGCGGTGGTATAATAATAAAGCATACAATAGAAGAAACAAGTTGCAACATTTACATATTTGTAAAACAGACGGCAAAATTAAACTACACCAGAACGGCTTGTAAAAACAGGTAAGTCATCAAGATGTGCCTAAAAATAAGAATTCAGGGAGCATATCTGATGTCAGAGGGAGGAGTATTTCCACATGGTGGGCGCCATTACATTAAATGCCCTGCTCCAAATGACTGCAGAATGAGCTTTGAGATGATGTGGTACTACCAAGACAGGCTCTCAAGATGACCTTGAAAGAATAAACCTAATATATAAAAGTTAAAGTTTGTATGTATGTCTGTGTTAGGCAAAGATCTCATATGACTGGCTGCCTAAGAAGATTTTATGGAATCCTGGGTTTTGCGGTTTAGCAAGGGGCCTTTAGAATTCTTGGCCAGAGAGCTCTTGGGCCTCAGTCAACTGTGTCTGTCTTGAATGGGCCGGCTGCTACAGAGATGAGGCCTAGCAGCAAGGAAGAGGGCAGTATATTCCCACAGGAACCCAACCTCTGTATGTTAATAAATCAAGCCATAACTATGCTAGGCTTCAGACCTATATAGCTGTTGCCCTCCCCCTCCAGGAGTTGTCAGAGCTTGCCTGATCTTCTACCCTGCCGGATACCTTGCTGAATATTCTGACTGACCTTGGACACACTCGCCTTGGAACCCTATTGGACTTTATTTATGACCCTGTACTTACTGCCGGGGAGTAAGTAACGAGCTGGGCACTATTCAGTTTGTTTGTTTGAATTATCAGCTGTACCGGGACTGAGATAGGGCAGACAAAGGATCTCAAATCTTTCTAACAAGTAGTACCTATGAGAAAATAAAATCCCAGGCAACACTGGGTATATACACTAGTGCTTCTGTAAAGGAGAAGGCATCTTCTTAGGTAACCAGCTCCTAAGATGTTTAGGGCTTCTTATGCTTTAAAGCTGGTCTGGGAGGTGACAGGTAGCCAATACAATTTCTTCAGTACAGCTGTTACCTGCTTTTGGTAGGTCACTGTGATGTCATGACTTGTATTTGGAAATGTTGTTGAATTTATTCGATGTACAAACATTCTACCAAGGAGCTGTTCAGAGAGGGAAGAGAATGGAAAGTCGGAGTGAATGCTGATTGGCGGAATGTTTGAGATTTGTATAGGATGGTGAATAACAGTTGGCAGTTCAGTTAGACAAGAGTTTTTAGGGTTAGACTAAGCAAAAAGATGGAGTTTGTTTTTCAGGTTGGTCTGAGTTAACCTGAGAGGAGAGCAACAGAGAGTGTGCAGTGTTTTAAATGTAATAAATTATTAATCTGCTGTGTTATGTTTAAGCTCTGTAAATAAAAAAAAAGTTTTTGCTTTCGTACACTTTGTCCTCTGGAAACACCACCTATCCGAGAGCTTGCATTCAGACAAGGTGTCTGTGGTGGCAGCACTGAAAATAAAGGGTTGGTGTCTACTGAGGACAGAAGTTGGATAAATCCTCATAGGTACCTTGAGGGCATTTAAAGAGTCTACACAGTTGGTGTTATGCAGGTGGGACTGGAGGAAGCCCTTACGTGGTGGTAATGGAAGGGTCAAGGAAAGCCCTCACCCTTGGTGATTGCAGTGAGCACCATGGAAGTCTTCACATTTGGTGGGTTAAACCATAGAAACTCCACATTTGGCCACCGTGGAGTGACTGATTGAGAGAAATTGTCACAGCGGATAGCACTAGTGGGACTGGCTGAGTGGAAAACCCCACAGTTGGGGAGAAAAGGGTTGGAAAACCCACATTTAGAATCCTAGCCACATCATTGCATAGTAGGTGGAGACTCCTTTAAGCTGTTATCCCAAGAGTATGGGGGAGACAAGCTGTACAAAGGTGTACCTGGATCTTGGCCACCACCTTGGCCTTCTTCCTGTGCAGGTAATAGAAGAGACCAGAAAAGGCCAGGCTCGACCCCAACCATATCAGCTCTCCTGGTGTGAGGGGCAAAGCATCCATCAGAGCTTCTTCACTATGGCTGCAAGAGGGGAAGAATAACAGAATTAAAGAGTTGGAGGGGATCCCATAGGCCACCAAGTCTAACAGCAGCACCCACACCAGCCCCCGCTGCATATTAAATGCTGGAACTCCAGCTAGAACATCCCTAGCAGGTAGCTGTCCAGCCTTTTTTTGCTCAAAGAAAAAGACCCCACTGCCTCTCTAGGTCATTGGTTCCAATGCCACACCACGTTTACTGCCAAGACATTCTTTCTAATGTTCAGCTGAAACCTATCCTTCCGTAACTTAAAACCTTTAGACCTGGTCCTACTCTTTGGGGCAGCAACACACAAACCTGCAGCTTCCTCTCTGTGACATCCAGAGTGCAGTCATGTCAGCTCAGTCTTCTCTTCACCAGGATGAACATGCCTGCAACTTTTCTCATATGTTTTGTTCTCTATACCTTTTATCATCCTTGTTGCCTTTCTCTGAACTTGCTCCAACTCACTGAAATCCTTCTTTAAAAGAACCAGATACTAAGCTGCATGGGAACAGTGATATGCCTCATAGCCCACGTGATCTTTGACAGAGACCACTTTGGAGGCAAGAAAGTGGGTGCCTTGACAGAATAGCTCAAGGGATAGCCACACAAGTCCAGGTTTCTATTTGATCAAGCCTGAGGAAAGCAAAAAGTAGGCGCAGACTGCCTATTTG
Organism: Cyclura pinguis; assembly: GCA_030412105.1. NCBI lineage: Eukaryota > Metazoa > Chordata > Lepidosauria > Squamata > Iguanidae > Cyclura > Cyclura pinguis. The sequence continues at coordinate 9,481,735 of CM059601.1, forward strand.
ATGAAACTTTGCCTCTTCTATTTGGTCTCCCTTTCAGAATAATATGAAAAAGCTTCAAAGGCCAAATTCCATTCAACAGTCTAAGGATGCTTCCAGATAGATAAAAAGGAAAGCGTTTCAGGGAGCAGGACTGTAGCAGCACTTTTGAGACTAGCTTATTTATTTATCCTCTCCATCAATGCGTCTGAAGAAGTGGGCTGAAATCCACAAAAGGTCAGACTAAAGTAAGTAGTCTCAAGGTGCTGCTACATTCCTTCTCCCTCCTCCTTGCTCTTTTCTTTTTGTGCTGTAACAGATTAGCATGGCTATCTTCTTAAAAATTCCAGATGGATGACTCTTTCTGCTACCAAACACATTCTGCAACCATCAGCTACTGTCCCCCTTAACAGATTTTCTACAGAAAGAAATGAAAAAAATGGCAAAAAGAGTGAAAAAATAAGCGAGGCTCAGACAGCAAAGTCAACCCCTGATAAAAATCCATGAATGAAGCAGAGAGATTTCAGAATAAATATTTCATCTGGAAATGCCTAGATAATATAAGATCACAGGCATATAAGCGGGAAAAAAGTTTAACATTCATTTATCATTTTTATATATTGGTTATGTACACATCCTGCTTTTCTTCTAATGGGCCCAAGCTGGCATATGTTGGCTCTCCTCTTCTCACAATACCCCTGTGAGGTTGGTCAAACTGAGAGAGAGAATGGCCCAAAGTCATCCTGGTTTTGTGATTCAGTGGGAGACTTGAGTCTGGAGGGTCCATCCACACTACAGAATTATAGCATTATTATTCCACTTTACCTGCCACGATTCTGTTCTAGGAGATCCTTGGGCTTGAAGTCTGGTGAGCCAATGCAGCACTCTGGCTGAGAATCTCAACTCTCCCTAAACCAGAGCTTTCCAAACTTTTCGTGTTGGTGACACGCTTTTTAGACACGCATCATTTTGCGACACAGGAATTCAGTTTTACTAGCAAACCGGAGGTTACACTAACCCCTTGTAAGAGATACAGATGCACATCATAAATTGCGATAACAAAATGTACGGGACACAACATATCTCATGAAAACCTTTCATGTATTTTTAAAAACACATGATTTATAAATAATAGTATACCTTTCCAAGATCGTAGGTGATGCACCTACACACTTCAGGCGACACACTAACATGTCGTGGCACGCTGCCCTAAAGTGTCAGTCCCAGGATGCCATAGGATAGAGCCAAGGCAGCTAAAGTGGAAAACTGCACTACCATTCTATAGTGCAAAGGAGCCCCTAAGATCTCCCAAGGCCAGTCCAGTTCACTAACAGCTACTACACCAACCTGGTGTGACACCATTACAGCCAACCAAAACCACCCTACAGGGTGGAATATTGTACAGGTGAAGCTACACAACCAAGGTCCCCCACCAGGATCAGCAGCAGAGTCACCTCAGGGTACAGGACTCAACAAGTGCAGGCTCTGGGATCAAATCCTGCCTCTCCTTCCCCGCTGGGCAGTCTGGCCAGGCTAAAAGCAACCCAGGGGGGCGGGAGACAAGAGGCGTCTGTAGGGGATCTCCCAAACTACCGCCGGAAATGTGAATCAAGCCTTATTCCGGAACAGACCATGCCCACCCCCGATATACAGTATCGACTTGCCAAGGAAGAAACCTGTCTGCTCCTCCTAGGCCATTTCCACATTAGACTGTTACAGCGCCATTATTCCACTTTCAGCATCCTATTGGAATCCTGGGGTTTGCAGTTTAGGGAGGGGCCTTTGAGGATGAGGATGCTGAAAGTGGAATAATAGCGCTATAACAGCTTAGTGTGGAAATGGCCTTAGTTTGCATTAACAAAACCGAAACAGAAAAGGATCGAGCCACTGGCAGGGGAGAAAGATGCATCAGAGGTTAGTTAGGCTGCCCTCAATGTTGAATGTGTAGGAAGAAAATTACCGTCACGTCTCTGAAGCCCTACCATGAAGCGGGAACACTCTGCCCATGTTCAGAGGCACTTTCGCCTTTTCTTCTATGCCTTTCAGAACTGGGCAGCGTATACACTAGAAGACGTTCGAGGACACAAGAGAGGTCCACTAAAGCATTTCTGGCACTTACCTCCCACCCCACGAGTTAGACTCCCATGTTCCCCCTGCCTGCTTCCGTTCTTCTCCGGCGGAACCAAAGTGGCGCGGTCTAAAATCTGGCCGAGTCGCCAGCAAGCACGCTTCGCCGCGATGGCGTATGGGAAATGAAGTCCAATGAATAGCGACCTCAAGCCTCAGTGGCCCTTTGTGTTGTTTCAAGACTACAATTCCCAGCATGCCCTGCTGGAAATGGAAAGCTATGAGGTTTCTACGGAAGACTGTCCCGCATGGTTGGTTGCATCATGAACTACAGATCCTAGAAAATATAGAACATTTCCGCACTAGATTGTTATAGCGCTATTATTCCACTTTCAATGGAGTTTGCAGTTTGAGGCCCCTCCCTAAACTACAAACACCAGGACCATTTCCGCACTACACTGTTACAGTGCTATTATTCCACTTTAAACAGCCTGTGGAATTCTGGGGTTTGTAGTTTCCTGAGGCCAAAAAGGTCTCTGGCTGAGAATTCTAAATACCTCTCTGTAAACTGCAAACCCCAGGATTCCATAGGAGGTTGAAAGTGGAATAATAGCACTATAATAGTGTAGCGTGGAAATGGCCCAGGATTCCATAGGATGTTGAAAGTGGAATAATAGCGCTAGAACAGTCTAGTGCGGAAAATGTGTTTGTTTCATGTTTGATTTGTTCTCGAACCCATTTATTTGACTTTGCTGCGGCCCCTGGTAGCTGTAAAACTCTTCTCCAGGCTGCATTTCAAATGAGTTTAATTTTTCCTATCAACTTTCTTCACTGTCCACCTCCATAGGTGGACATCAGAAATACGGTGGCATCAGGAATCCTGACTTTGGTGTTCAGTTATGTATTGCATACCTTAGCTGTAGCCAGTGATGTATTTAAGTCTTTTACTCCAAGTCTCTAGTCAAGTCTCAATTCCTTGAAGATACTTTCAAGTCAAGTCTGCCAGCCAACTTTATACCCCAACCCATGTTCCAGAATTTCCGGACAGAGTCGAATAAAGTCAGTTTTAACCATTTAAGCAGAGTCGACCCTCCACATCTGCAATTTTGCCATCTGCAGCTTTGGAAATGGGGAATAGGATCCTTCTTATTCCCTCCTCCTGAAGCTGGGGGCTTTTGTGTCAATGGGCATAAAAAAGCCTGCAGCTTTGGAAGTGGGAATAGAATCCTTCTTACTTCCCATTTCTGAAGCTGCAGGATTTTTCAGAAGTGGAGAATAGAATCCTTCTTACCCCACATTACTGAAGCTTTAGAAGGATCCTTCCTCCTCAACCGGTGGCCCAACACATCTGCTGTTCTCCTCTGAGAAACGCACTCTGGGGGCAAGTCTTGTCTTCTGCTCTTATGAAAAGTTTTAGAAGGTGCCCCCCATATGCAGCAGGGACAGACTGCTGGGTAGAGCTCAAGCCCGTTGCCTAACACATTTGCTGTTCCCCTCCAAGAAATGTGCCACACTTTGGCCTTGAGACAAATCATCACGACCGGCAGGCAAAAAGGAGATGGAAGTGTTGTTCAAAGTCATAAAGTTTCTGTATGAATGGGTTATGTTACTGAACCAAGGGCGGTGAGTCAGTAGCTAAAAACGTACAAATCACAAGCCAAGTAGCCAGTGTGCCATTTATTGTCGAGTCAGTCCAAGACTGAAGTGACTCGAGTCCAAGTCAACTGACTCGAGTCTATATCACTGCTACCAGCCTTCTTCACTGTCCAACTTCCGCCTCCATACATAGACATCAGAAATATCCTGGCATTGATTACCATGACTTTGGTATTCACTTATATACTGCATACCTTAGCTGTGGCAACCTGGGACAAGGAACTTGCAGTCAGATGCAGGATGGTTGTGTTTTGCTTTTGTGCGCGTGTGTATTCATTTCTTGCAGAGATTGCATTGTGATGTAAGAGGGGTTTATTGTATTTACATTTAATATCACATCTGCTTGGATACTTTTGCGAAGAGAGATGCCCAGTAGACACCATATGCAAAATAATATGGTGCCATTCTGGTGCTGCCTTAAAAGTTTCGATTTTCATGTCTGAAATATTTATTCCTGTTAGAGTTGCCAGATTGAAAACCGGAGACGGAATTGTTGTCTAGAAAAGGGGATTTCAGCAAATGTTTCTTGTTGCCTGATTGCTTGACAAGCAACATCTATTGAGATCCCCAAATCTATTAAAGGTACAGAATCCCTGTCCATTTTCACTCTAACAGTCCTAATACTTGGGAAAGGATCCCGATGGTTAACTGCGGGGTGCAAGCCCAAGCATTGACTTGTGAGAAAATTCCCCCTATTCATTAGCTTCTGTATCATCTAATATGATGAAGACTCCTGGAGAACTTCAAAAGCTAATGCTCTTTTGTGATGTTCGAGTGGTCCTAATATAAGTATTTCTGAACTCTGATTTTTGTTTGAACCAAAGGGACATATAAGTTGGTTTTCGTATACTTCCACCCATTGGTGAAAGTGACTCCCTTCCAGTCGAAAGGAAAAGTGGGACATAAATGTTTGAAATACGTGTCTGCAATCCAGTACATGATTACCTGGAAGTAAATCCCATTGAATTTATTTATTTGATTTTATTTATTGTATTTGTGTGCTGCCTTTCTCCCAGTGTGAGAGTGGTGTTCTTATGAAACATGCCTAGGATTAGGTTCTGAAGTAGGGCGAGAACTGCACAGCCCTTAAGTGTTACTGAACTGCAGCTTCCAGAATTCTTCACTATGCTAACCAGTTAGCAATTGCAGTCCAACATCTCGAGGCTGCACAGTCTCTCCCCCCCTCTAAAGACTGTAGATTTTCTTCCAAAAATAGCCTGACTTGCTTCCAGAGAGACGATAGCCAAAAGATATTGTGCACCTTCCTTTACTTTCCTTATTTTTTTTTATTTGAAATGAGGAATAGGTAAAACGATGTTTATAAATGAGAGATGATTATGTAAATTCTGTACATAAGGCCATGCTCAGAATAGAGTTACCAGGTCTCTAGGGCTGGGCCCTCTTTTTCAGTCTCTGGGACAAAGGGGAGGAATTTCAGGGCACAGACACTGCCTTGAAAAGTGTGTAATTTCTCATTTGATGGACTTTTTTTTCCACTTGCCATACTCTGAGCAACTGTAGTTGATGCTTAAAAATATCACGCTTAATGACATCACCAGGGGCTGCCCTTGTTAACCTCGCCAGGACTTGCCCCCTATAACATCACAAGGGGTTACCCCAGATCTCAGATTTTGGCACTGAAATCTCAGGACCTGGGACAGTCTTGATTTAGCAACTCTAATCCAGAAACATCCATAGATTCCCATCTACTATAAAGTTAAGCTTTGGGATCCACTTTTCCAGGTTCTGGTGATTGCCCTCTCTCCAGTCCTTGGAAGAAACTGGCAGACCTATTTTTTTTGTTACCTTTCGTTTCATTTGAGTGGAGCGAGACTGGCTGCCTACCCCTGGAATGCACAGTGTCATTCTGGTAATTGTCTAAGGCCATTTCCGCACTAGACTGTTATAGCGCTATTATTCCACTTGCAACATCCTATGGAATCCTGGGGTTTGCAGTTTCGGGAGGAGCCAGTGGGCCCCTCCCGAAACTGCAAACCCCAGGATTCCATAGGATGTTGCATGTGGAATAATAGCGCTATAACAGTCTAGTGCAGAAAGGGCCTAAGAGGCTTTGTTTTTCAACTGGGGAGAGTTTAGCTCCCATCACTGAGTTTCACACTGACCTGAATTGCAACTGAAGTGGATTGCAACTCAAGCAATGGCCACAGACATGGAGATATATGAATGAAATGGGTCCTCACAGGCATGCTCGGACAAAAGGACCCTTTCAGATCAGAAAAAGTTGAGGACCACTGATTCAAGTGGCACATCTCTCCTGTCCAGTTCGCAACAACCCTAGGAGAAGGGCTAGGTTGAGAGTTCAAATCAACCCAGGATCATTCACTGTGTTACACAATTTGCACTCTGGAAGTATAAACCATATTTGAATCTGAATCCCTCTGGTGGAAGTCCAACATCACGCAAGGTCTTTCCATGTAAACTTTGTGAGATGAACACTAGAGAGGCACTGACAAGTTTTTCCTTGTGACAAGGCAAAGAACAGCTAGTAACAACCACTACAAAAGGTGTCAGAAACCAGGTTGGGAAGCATTCAGCCCTCCAAGTGTTGCTGGATTGAAGCTCTTGGAAGTCCTGTCCAGCATAGTCAAGGGTGAGGAGTGCTGGGAGCGGCAGTCCACAACATCTGGAAGAACGGACAGCCTTATTAAAATACCCAAAGGGATGTCATGTAGATGGAGCAAGCTTGTTTTCTGCTGTTCCAGCAGAACGCAAATCAATGTGTCCAAATTATAAGCAAAATGAACTTCTTGACAGCAGGAGCTGTTTTGTGGCTCAGAGGGTGGTAAACCCTCTTTTGGAGCTCTTTTAATGGAGGTTCAGTAACCCTCTTTCATGAGTTGTGTGTTCCTGCATGGCAGAGGTTAACTAGATGGCCCTTAGGATTCATTCCAGCTCTCTGATTCCCTGATTCTAAAAGTAGTTGTACTAGCTAGAGTAGCTTAGACCATAATAAAAATCCTCCCAGAGATGCTACATAAGTCTGTGTTGTTTCTATTGCAACAGACCAACATGGCTACCCATCTGCTCCTGGAAATTTTGTAACCAAAAATCTTTAGTGCCCTGATCAAAGCACAATTTCCAAGATTATTTAGGGCAGGGTGGGCAAAATGCATGCCTCCAGATGTTGTTGGACTGCAGCTTCCAACATCCCTTGCCATTTGCTGTGCTGACTAGCTATGCAACCACATCCAGAGGCCACACTTTGTCGAGTCCTTCTTGATAGGAAGCCATGACAATGAAAAGTGGCATAAGATTAATGCGTCTCCATTTCTCTCCCTGTAAGTCAAGCATTGACCTGACCTTGGAGGCCAGTGATCTAGGGAACTGGGGAAGCACTGGCAGACCTCATCTTAGAGGTTCCTGTGGAAGCTGTTGTCACTCATATCCCCAGGAAATCATGAAGAGCAAAGGTAGTCACTGGCCGTAGCGTTTATATGCATAGGGAGAAAATGGCTCCATGCTGGAGACCCAAAAACATCTGGAAGGCCGCCAGATACCCACCCTGCTGAAGAACCACATTGCAAGTTTTCTGGCTCAGATTTTCATTAAGGTTCTAGTATGTATCTACAAAGGTACTGGAAGATCTGTATCACAAGGCTAGTTACGAGCATCATTACGGCATTTGATCTGCCCCATAGTCAACTTGATGTCTGTAATGATTACTCAGAACTAAACACTTAGCACTGATCCTGGATGAAATGGCACAGTTCATCTTCTGAGGGACAAACACTTTGAAGTGAGAAGGATAGAGTTTTTTGCTTATGAAGTTGTCCCAAATCAGACTGAGAGTGATGAATCATAGAACTGTGTAGTTGGAAGAGACCACAATGGCTATTGAGTCCAACCCCCTGCCATTCAGGAAAATACCATCAAAGCATTGCTAACAGAGGGCCATCCAGCTTCTGTTTAAAAATCTCCAAAGAAGACTCCACCACACTCTGAAGCAGCGTGTTCCACTGTCTAACTGCTCTTACCATCAAGAAGTTCTTCGCAACATTTAGATGGCATCTCTTTTCCTTGAAGTTTGAAGCCATTGTTCCATGTCCTAGTCTCTGGAACAGCAGAAAACAGGCTTGCTCCATTCTCCAGATGACATTCCTTCAAATATTTGAACATAGCTATCATGTCACCGCTTAACCTTTTTTCCAGGGTAAACATATCAGCTGCCTAAGTCACTCCTCACAGGGCTTCATGCTTTCCAGGCCTTCTACCATTTGAATACTTAATGATTGCTACAATCCTGTTCTAAGCATTGCTACCTGAGATCTTTTTAGCTTAGGGATGGGGAAGGTGTCTCAGATATTGCTAGACAATATCTCCCATTATCCTTCATCACTGGCCATGGCAGATCAAGATGATGGAGGCTGAAGTTCAAGGATATCTGGAGGGCTACACACTCCTTGTTCATTTTAGCCCGAGGATCCCTCCACAGCACAGAACCTTGTGCCTTCAGAACTGTCCATGTCCTCACAACAAAGCTGGACAAGAGACAATGAGTTGCCCAAGATCGCTCAAGGGAAGTTCTAATTCACACTACCACGGGGACAAACCTGTCTCTCACTATAGCACAGGGAAAAAAGCCCCTATAAAGAAAGAAACAGCACATGGTAGAAAAGGCTCAGTTAGAAACTTCCCCCAGTCTGAAAGTCTTCTACACTCAGTAAATATTTTTACAGTGAATAACACAGGAGCCTCCTACTTGCAGCCTGAAATGGTGTATCCCAGACACAGGCATAACATCAGATGTGAGCGAGAGTTTGCCACCAGGCTTTCCATACCCCAGCCTGACTTCACCAACAGCAAAACACTGTCTACCCAGACTTTTCCTTAATTTCTAGCATGTCTGGCTACCAGCCGGCCAGAGGCAGCAGTCTGCCTTTTTGGACTGTATTTTCCTCTCCATTTTTAGCATTTATTTGCACCACACACTTCAAGACCACACAGAAATAATCAAGCGGAAACTGCTTTTAATAATTAAATACACCGAAAGCGTCCCTCCTCCCCCCGTAACACACATACACACACTCACACACTAAATCCAAGGCACTAGTCCTCACCGAGCTCGACGGATGGGAGCAAGTTTGGGATTTCTAAGCCAAGCTAATCTGGAACTGAGAATAAGCCTGGGGGAAAGGTGGAAGGAAGCAGACTTGGAAGCAAATCTGTCCCAATGCAGATCTCCTTTTCCCTGCTTCCCCTGGGATCTGAGACCCCCCCCAATGCCCAGCTGCCATGAGGTCAGTGTGCTTTCAACAGGGTTGTTTTACACTGCCCAGAGATCTAGGCCATTTCCACACTAGACTGTTAAAGTGCTATTATTCCACTTTCAACATCCTATGGAATCCTGGGGTTTGCAGTTTAGGGAGCGGCCTTTGAGGGCCCTCAAAGGCCCCTCCCTAAACTGCAAGCCCCAGGATTCCATAGGATGTTGAAAGTGGAATAATAGCACTATAACAGTCTAGTGCAGAAATGCCCCTAGTGGCAGAGGTGTGGACTCTTCTCTTTGGGAAGGAGGGATAAGGTGTGGAAAGCGTGACAGGTGCAACACTAGCTAGGAGGAGGTTCTATCATTCCACAGTGACTGGGTGGCATTGTACATGCTTGGTGTGTAGGATGCCTTCCTTTCCTGTTACACAGTGACAGTGGTTCAGCTCCATCTCTACAAAGCCAGCGGGAGGGGGGACTGTCTTACACCACAGCCGTGCTTCTTCTTTGGATTTATGACTTGTAGGAAAACAGAGGCCAGCATCTATGTCTACTATCACCTCCTGGCAGGGCAGGGACAGGAGGAGATGCTATGGGTGGAGTCCTCCAGATCTTTGCTGCACTCCGCAGTAGCTCCTAGCGGCCACTAGCTGAGATGGCTTCATAATAGTAAAATATAAAGACGTATACAGAGAAGTACGGGCCCTCTACCAACGCCTATTAGCAGTGGCAGTGTACCTCTAAGTAACAGGCAGTACAACGAAAGCAAAGAGAAATGGGTTGCTGTTCCCTTTGGGTTCTGCTTGCAAGCTTCTCAGAAGGATCCGGCGGGCTCGCTGGAAAAAAGAAGAATGGGCTGGGCAGGCCTTGCTCTGATCCAGTGAGGCTCTTCTGACATCATTATGCACCCTGCCATACACCACGGTTTAAAGCTGTTCTCGTTGCGCCTGAAGCTTCCATAACTCTGGCTCCACCACATGAGGTCCTCGACTGAATCAGCACTGCCACCCTTGAAATCTTTACCCCTACCGCACCCCCATAGCATCTAGGTGATTTAGTCGCTGGGGGCAGTTCCCTGATTGGCTTCCTAGACCCATTCCTGAAAACAGCACTTACAAAGGCCAAGCTGTGTCCGCTCTGTGGCTGCAAGTGGATCTGGCAGAGCAAGAAGTCAGAGGCACCAGAGCACCACAGAGATCAGGGAGACATTCCCCAGGGGGAAAGCTGAAGACCGGAAACGAAAACCGAAGGGACTGAGTCGGTGATTCTCCTCAGGCCCTGTGGAGGGAGCAAGTGATGCGGTCAGCGGAGAGGGAATGAAGCTGTGCTTTTGCTCCTCCTTGCCTCACGGCATGGGCTCAGGAGGGAAATACTGGGTAAGCTCACTTTTTCTCCTGGCACCTGGGCTCCAGGCACCACTGCCTGGATCGTCCACTGCTCCCCCAGGAGTTGAGTGCCAGGGCTCAGCTTTGTCCCTGTGGGCTGGGTTGTGCATGGGGCAGTTGTATGTATGTACAGACTCCTGCCAGGGGCAGCTCCTCTCGCCTTGCTTCCTTGGTCTACCACACTTCGCAGTGCTTCCCAGGGTTCATGAGGGAGCCGACAGGGCACTGAAAGTGCTCTATAAAGTCCCGGGAGTTGCTGAGGGTGCCGATGACCCGGAACTTGTCGGGGCTGTGCGGGTCGGTCATCAGGCCCTCGTGGGAGCTCTCTGGCGTACGCACAGAACACCAAACCTGGGGGGGGAAAAAGGAAGTCGATCATTCACATTTTTCTTCTTGCTTTCTGTTAATCCAGAGACTATGATACAAACCAGTAGATTTGAATTACAAGGAAAGAGGTTGCAGCAAGATACCAGCAAAAACCTTCTGGATGGGAAGACCTGTTTGACAGTGCAATAGCCTTCCTCAGAAGGTAGTGGGCAGATTTTCAAGCAGAGACTGGATGGGCATTTAGGGGGTGCTTTAGCTGTGGGTTTCTCCATGGCACAAGGATTCAATGGTCACTGGGCTTCCTTCCAACTCTATATTTAGAAGAATGCATAATTTGATCTGCAGAACAGAGAAGACTGGTCAAATTGGACATTCTTGGATTTAGAAGAGAGATAGAGCCATGTAGATGGAACGGTGACTGTCTTCAGCTTCTTCTTAAGTTAAGACCACACACATACTGCCCCCCCCCCCAATTCACTCCCTTTCCAGCTAGGTCTGCAGGTTCACTAGGTATCTGTAATCCCTCCTACCCTCAACAAAGCAAGGACAAAACTTCCCAGTGGAATCAGAACTCAGCACCTCAAACTTTTCTCTCTCTTTTAAAGCAAATTTCTATTCTGTTTGCGGAAAGAAATGCTATGAACACATATGGGTGAGGGCATTTCCAGGTGAATCTCACAAGACTAAAATGATGGCACGAAAAGCAAAGGGGCTTAGCACAACTTGAAAGCTCTCCCTAGTTCCCTGTCCCGCCCAATAACCTATAGAATGGAGCAGGGGTCCTAATGTGAGAGGCTGTGCTGATTTTTGGAGTTCTGTTTGCCTAATTTAAGTGTCTGAAGCTGTAATGCTTATGTATTGGATAGTATATTATGAAAACAGATGCATGCTAGTGCAGGGTTTGTAGTCAACCTAATTATAGACATAGGTGTGAAAGCTTTAGAGAAGTTGAAAGTAAATGGCCAGCTTATAACAATCCCAACAGTATAGGATTACTGGCCCGGTGACAGTCTAATGAAGGGGAGAACATCTGCATTTCTATCATCATTGAGAAATTTGCTAATAAACCCTCCCAGCAGTTGCACTGGCTGATGCAATCAGGATGGCAGCCAGCCAGAGTCCCACCAGATCCAGGGGGAACATCATACTTAAGGTCTCTGTTTTGATTGGATGAGGTAATTGGGGTAAGGTTGCGATCTTTTAGCTGGTTGGCTAAACAGAGGCTGCAGAGAGTATAAAACAGAAGCCTTTTGAGCAGCAAAGCACCAGATTTTGCTCTTAGCAAAGCTGGTCCACATCTAAGCTGCTGCAGCAAAGCAACTGCTGATAACCTGAACTCCTGCAAGTGGAAAGCTATCCCTGTCTTGGTGAAGCTTCTGATATACCCAACAAAATGCCAGTGTAGACACAGTGAAAGCTTGTGACATTGTATAATTCTAACAAATTGTGACATCGTATAATTCTAACAACGGTGAAAATTTTGTTATAAGAATAGTACCTAGACTAATTCAAAGTCTATGTAAGCTGTACCACTGAGGACAGCATGTTTATCTGTGCTATCTGTATTACCAGAATAAATATTAGTATAAAGCTGCAACTTGTTTTCTGGTTAATTTCCTGATAGACCATGATTTAAGAATGCTTAAAGGGAATACAGATGTAGATCTGACTATTGGATAAGACTGGGTTCTGCATCCTTGGAAGCCTAAGCGACGAACAAGCCAATTCCAGAAAATCCAGACAGATTCAGACCAAGAAGTATAAGGCAAAGAACCTTCAGCTTCTAAAAAATATATGGGTGGAAGAACTATACCCGTGTCACTAAGTACACTTGGGAAGTAAGTCCCACTGAACTCAGTAGGACTCGATCCATAAAACCTACTGATGCTTGCACTGTAGATTTTGCAACTAAAAAGAAAAATTGACTTCCACGATCAATTTTGGTCACCTTGAAGCCTTGGCTAGACTAGGAGCATAGCAGATCAAGAAATGGTCTCTTTCTAGGACAGACAGAGAAAAACTTGAGCAGCCTAAATTACCCCATTGGAGCCCCCCAAAGCTATGCATTTGCTGTTGGCTTGTGATGAGCAGCACCTGCTTACTGCGGACAAGATGCCGCCCCATCTTAAGAATGCATCCTCTTGGCAGCATGCTTTTCCAGCCAGGAATCTAGTTCAGGAAATTCCCCCTTGAGAGAAGTGCTAAGAAAAGTGGTGCAGCTGTAATTTTTGACTTTACAAAGAGATAGATTCAAACTGGGAGAGAAGTGCCATGATCTGGGAACAAATCCTCCCCTCCACCACAACACGTGCTCTGTCACTGCTGCATCCAAGCAGCTGGCTGAGGAAACACAGAGGTACAACGATGATGATCAGACCAGCAGGTTACACTTCAAAGAAATGATAATACACCTCATCTGGAGACATTTTTCTAGGCAAGCACAGGTGACATATTGCCAGACTGCAAGCTGCATGATACCTCACTATTGGCTGTATTGGCTATGGCTGATGCAAGGTGCAAGCCAACAACATCTGAGGCCCACATGTTCCTCAGTCCCATCTTCAAGCACTATGGCCTATGGCAAAATTGGAAGTAGAAATGTGGGAAGCATATGGCCCAGAGGATTCATGCAGTCCCTGAAGACACCCCCACCACGAAGAAACTCTAAAAAAACAGAATTGCACCTCTGGAGACCTTCAAGGGACTTGACCAGATGATCATCTTTCAGGACTGCATTGAGTTTATATTCCTGGATGGAGGGATTTGGACTTGAGGGTCCTTGGTATCCCTTCGAACTGTGTGATTCTGTGATTCTTTTCTAAAGCAAGGTATCCTTGCACTTTGTTTTAGCCTCTCTAACCCTTTTATGAGAAACCTGAAATAGCTCGTATAGCCCATTTTGGATTGGCACATGAGTGCTGGAAATGGCCCCTGATCTTTCTTTGGTTGCCCAGTCTTCTTGAAGTGGATGATCTGGGGGTGGGAAGAGAACACAGATACTGAGGAGGGAGTGGTTACGTGGAAAATTCTCAAAATACACTCGAGTTGAGTGGTTTGGGATGTTGGCTCTCTCTTTGAATCCCATCATTAAATATAAATGTTAGACTCAAAAATCCATAGCAGCTGCAGCTGCTACTCTCCATGTTCCATCTTCTGCAGACAAACAGACAACTCACAAGTTGGCAGTGCAAAAAAAAAAAAAAAGAGTGAGGGTTTGGATGGCATGTTACCCATCTCAGTTCTTACTTGTACAGCTAGACACAAGCTTTCAATGGCAACTTCATGGTATCTCTATACAGGTCTTTGTTCCATTCCCACTGGAATATGTTGGCCTATAATTCTGGGATTCTGGTTCCCAAACGTCACGGCTGATAACTGGCCTCCTGCACTGATCAACCAGCAGATGGAATTGAAGCCCAGCCCTGCCCTATCAATAGTGTAACTCCAAGCTCGGAGCAGCAACAATTTTTCCAGCTTTCTGTAAGCAATTCCAGGCCTGTCTATGCCCCACTGCTCCAAAGCTCCTAATGCACAAGTAGGAAACCTGTCTCTCCAGGTGTTTTTTGGACAGCAACTCTCACAATTGTTCAGAATTTGACATGCTGAATAGGGCTCCTGTGAGTAGGAGGCCAAAGCATCTGGATAGCTAAAGATTTCCACTCCTGTTTGAACTGGAGACACCAGGGACTGTTCTGGGGATCTTAATCTTATCACTGACCTGTGGGGGAGGCATCTGCCTTGTCCATGATCTTTAGAAATGGCAAGACAGTTCATATGTTCTGGTGGTGGCAGGAAACCAAGTTTTAGGACACAGATAGTGGCAGAAATACTCAGGTCAAGGATGGATTTTTTCCATCTCAAACAGGGGTTACCTGTGCAAATCCTAAGAAGAAAAGCTGGTGGTTTGTGAGGTCCACGGATGGCAGGCGTTTCTCCTCACCATTCTTCTTCAGCCAAACTTTATAAGCCTGCAAGGAAGCAAGAAAGAACCTATGCCTCCAAGTTCAACAGGGCCTGATCCTTTCCCTTCTGTTCTCATGCTCAAATGGATTCAAGTGACAAGAAAAGAGATTCCACCTAAGCATTAGGAAGACCTTCTTGACTGTAAGAGCTGTTTGAGAGTGGAATGTACTACCTCAGAGCATGGTGGACCCTCTGCCTTTGGATGTCTTTAAACAGAGATTGGATGGGCATTTTGGGGGAATGCTTCAGTTGTGTACTGCTGAATGGTAAGGGGTTTGGACCAGATGGTCCTTGTATTTCCTTCCAAACCTATGATTCTCTTGGGGCAACTAGGAATTGAGAGATAGAGGCAGCTTAAGAGATCTACCAGGTCTCTTTGCCATGACCTGCCTTTTCGGGCAGGGATGCCCATTGTCCCCAACACAGATTACTCACATTATAGGCTGCCTTTAGTCCCCCATTGTCAGCAATGTTCTCGCCCAGAGTCTGCTTGCCATTGACATGCTCCCCGTTGACAAGGTACTTGCTGTACTGTTCCGTCATGCACTCCGTCCGGTTCTTGAAAGCCTCCAGTGATGAGTTCTGCCACCAGGGACGCAGATTCCCTTCTTTATCATACTCACGGCCTAGAAGGAAGAGAAACTGACTTGTTGAACCAAACTGGAGGGTCGCTTGGGACTGTAGTTGGTCTTCAAAAGCAGCCAAGAGATTTCCCCCAAGAGGGCCCTGGTGGAGACAATTTTTCTCTCTTTATCTGTCCCTGGTCAGATGTTTTCTGGCTTCAAACAGCAAATCCCCCTAGCAAGACAGGATGCTGTCCCACGCTGTGTTCACGTCACCCAGTAGTGTAGATTGTGGATGGCAGCGGCTCTACAGTGCCTGGGATAAAGCACTTTATCTGCTCAGGTACTTTAGATCCTTTAATGCCAGGGATTAAACCAGGACCACTGAGCCGTGTCTCAGTAACGACTGAGTTACTGCCAGAAAGCAGCTGCTTTATTATTTATTAATTTCTCTTGGTTAACGCTGCGCATAGTCTGCAGTAGAAACAAAACGTCAGAATTTTGTGCAGAAGTAACCTGCACTTGCTGAACTCCACAAGCCACACTGTATTGTTATTCAGAAAGGGAACAATTGCATGTATGTGCTGAGTTTGCTCAGGTTTGTCAGTTACTACAGGTCATGAAGTGAGCAGAAAACTTCTTAGCAATAGAAAACTTATTACTGCTCCGTTGCCCTTCTGAGATTTTTGATAGACATTATCCACAGATCTTTAGACATATGTTCACAACTGTATGGACTAGAACTTTGCTTTATTTAAAGGGCAATAGAAAAATCAAAAAGTAAGGTCACATTATCAGTCATTCAACAGGAACCATTACTCTGGGCTCCTCACAGGCTAGGGGGCCAGTGCTAAAGGGGAAGAAGGCATGGCGAGCTTTTTCTCCTTCTTCCCTACTCACTTCCTGAATCTCTGAATGCTTCTGTTATCATCAATATTTTGAGTGTCACCTGAGCAACTGAGTAAACAGCATGGGATCAGACAGTTAAGTCTTATTAAAGTTGCAGGGCAGGAAGTGAGTTTTACATGAAGACTTACATGTTGTTATATATTATTCTATTTAATTTCCATGCCACTACTCCTAGAATACCCACAGCATGTACATAAAGAGGGCCCTTTTTTGGGAACTGCCCCCAGTGCCTCAACTGCTTTAATTCAGCCTTGGATTCTGGTGACATCTTTATCAGGCCAACCACAAGGCACAAAATACATCACACTAGATTCTGAAGCTCACTGCCTTCTTCATCTGGCAACAATGGTTAAAAACAGAAACAAAATTCAGAGGGAGAAATGTTAAGAGTCACAGGCTTCCATCTTGCTTTAGGTGGTGATGCAGAAGCCAGTGGGCTTTAAAAACTAGCATAATGTATTTTATATCTTTCAGTTGGCTTACTTAAGGCATCACCACAATGTGTACTTTGGATTTTGTTTTGTTGTCCCTGTATTTGAGAGGTGAGGGAATTCTAAGAGTTGTAGCCCGTAAAGTGACCAAGATCCTAATGTAGCCTTAGGTGTTGCTGAGGTTAAGAAAGGGAGGGAGGGTGTCCTAGCTGCCCACTGGGGTTCACCCATGCAGAGATGATGAATTCTCACCAAGCAAGATGGAGCAGGACCAAAAGCAGCACAAAGAAGCCTGGTGAGATGACGGGGAGGTTATCACCTGGAGAAACAGGAGGGCAAACAGATAGGGAAGCAGCAGTGCCCAGCAGAGTGAAAAAAGGAATTCTGGATGGTGATGAATGAATATGGCAAGAATATGCAGAGGAAATATAGTGGTGTGTGAGTACATATGTGTGCACACCTGTGAATGAACAGACTCCTATCAGAACAATTTTGTGGGTCTTTTGCATAGGGCTGGCTCAGCTATCTAACCTGACAGTGCCTCAGGAGGAATTAGATAGGTTGGAAATGTTAATTTTTTGGACTACAACTTCCAGAATCCTCCCATTCAGCATGGTCACAGACTATAGGCATGGGGGTGTAGAGAAGGTTCTGGTAGTTGTAGTGTGAAAGAGGAACACTTCCAAAGTCTGGGTAAAGTTATGATATGCCCTACCAGCAACATTAATTCAGAACTTGATTTGTAAACTGCTTTGGCTATGGCTGATTGCCTACAGAATCTGAAATCAGAATCCTCTGCAACATGGGCGATGACCTGTTCAGAAAGTGGAAGTGAAATCTTGACCTGTTCCAGGTTTGGAAAACTTTGGGTAAGGTATGAAGTGCTAGGCAGTTCTATGGAATGGAGCAAAAATGGAATGGGGGAAAAAATGACAATAGACCTTAAAGCTGTCTGATTTATATAAAAAGGAAGGTTCCCTGCTAAAGCAGTTAAGATTTATGGAGCTAGAGATCCATAAAAAAGGGTCTCTCTCCTTTAGAAGGACGCAGCATGCATGCTGGATGGAAGAAGCCACAGACATTCATCTAATAGGCTACAGAGCTTGGTCCTACCTTGGTCATCGAAAGCATGGGTGAGTTCATGCCCCATCACAACACCAATGCCTCCAAAGTTGAGGGCCCTCCGGGGAAGAAAGTGGGAGAAAGTATGAAGTCAGGATATCAGTAAGCCAACCTTTGGAATATTGCAGGTAGGGGAACAAATGTTTTAAATAAAACAAATAAGGCATACACAAGTGTAGCACTAAACAAACAAGTTGGGTTCCTTCTGTCACACACAGCTAAATAATTTGGGGGTAGGGAGGTTGGCAAAGATCTCCCTTCCTCTCTCACACATGAACACCCACATATGCAATTAAAGTTTCTCTCTTCCCACAAAAATCAGGAACTGGCTGCCTAAAAGGCCAGTTAAGGGGAAACTCAGAAAAGCCTTGTTACCTCTAAACAGGAAGCAACTACTGAGGAACAGGAAGCAACTAGAATCCACAGGGAAGAAGCAATTTATTCAGATGTCATATGAACTGTGAGTCACATGCAGCACCCTGCTTTTCCGGAAGGCCCTCTATGGAGTCCTCATCAGACCCACGCCCTCTCCTGCTTTCTGAATTTATTTTCCTGGGTTAAAAACTACCACTACCACTCGTGGAAATCTCCAGGAGCAGCAATTCTCCTTTAAAACAACATACAGAGGGTCCCTGCCTCTTATTTCTCCTTAGCTGCCCAGAAGAAGTTTTGCAAACTGGAAGTGGATTTCAAGTCACTGTTGATGGGGTAGTCTGTGCCTCCCATGGTGGGTCCTGGGGGACGAAAATGGCCCTTAGAGATCACCCACCTGTTTTCTGGTGAGACAGTGAACAAACTAGCAATGCAAAATTCACAGCAAGCCTGTGGATGGGCAGGCTGGGGAGAGTGATAGCCACAGATCGGGTATGAAAAGAGGCAGGAAGAACAACATAGAAAGCCTGCAATATTACATCATGCCCCTGATGCCTGGATTCTCTGAAACAAGCATGAGTGAATGAAGGGCCGGCAATTGGGGACTAAGTAGCCAGTGAAAAGTAACCAAAGAGAAGTGGTTTGGGCCCACAGCAAACTGGTTTCCTTCCACTGTTGCAGCAGGAGCTCAATGGAAGCTAAGCTTACGGGGACAAGACTGACAAAGTTTCAGGGCTGGCCTAGAACTGGCTTTCCGCACGGACTGGCTTCTTCTTGACCACTAGAGGAATAAGGAACAGTCAGCAGCATACCTGTATATCCAGGCCTGCCATGTTTCCATTTCAAAACAAATTTGACTTACTCCTCTGCCCCTGCCCACTTTGTACTACATGCTTCTCTGCAACCCAGGCAGTCTGAAGACCAGAGACACCAGATCTGAGCCTGCTGAGTACAAAGCCGCCACCCCGTCCCAAACCATTTCTTCCTGACAAAGAGCCAAAGCACCCTGACGCACTTGGGGTGGTTGCGAGCGTAGAAAGGAGCCTGAAGGATCCCTGCTGGAAAAACAATGCCATTCTTGTTGGGGAGGTAATAAGCATTGACTGTCTGTGGGGTCATGCTCCACCTGGAGAAAGAATTAAAAAAATGGATGTTACAAAATTTGGAAGAGATGATCTTTACGCAAGGCTGTTGCCAGCAAAATGGGCCAGCTGGATTCCCTCTTGGAAGATTCCTGAGAACCAGATATAGAGCAGACTGAAATTGCAAGAATCACCCATGCTGGAGATCTCCTGATGCCTGGGCCACTCCAAGTTGCTCATTTTAACTCTCCCCCAGGAGGGAAAGAAAATCTCTCTTCATTTGAAAAGTGACAGTGTCAGAAACAGGGGGTTTGGTCTGATCTTCTCCCCAGCATGCTAAGCTACCGTATGATGGAAGGATTCATTTTCATTTGTTTGGACTATTTTTTAACCTGTGAAAGCCCATCGTCATGCAGTTGTCTAGCTGTAGTCTGACCTGAAGCAATCCAGAAAAAAGCATGACTCTTTTCTATTTCTGTACGTATGAATGTCCTGGAAATTCTGGCATTCTACTGTGCTCACCAAATCTCCCTGTCAACCCACCTCCATGAAAAGCATGCCTTGAATTTAAACTAAAGAAAAAACAGGTAATGTTATTTAAAAATTTGCATTTGTGCAGACCCCATTTCTCTTTTGGGTTATAAGGCCTGAATACCACCTCACCCTGGCCTTAACATGTTGCCATTATGTATTTTCTGAAGCTGCATCTCTAGAAAAGGAAAAGTCCCAAGTCTAAGCCCTTGAATGCAGAACTCCTCTTCTAAGACTCCCTTTGACAGCAATATGTCAGGAAAGCAGGGGGTTTAAAGTAGTGGCTTGTACCCCTCTCCTGAAGAGTACCCCTTTGGCCAATGCCCTTCTCAAAGCAGCACCCACCCCTTGCCCTTGCTCCTGAACTCATGCTCCCTGCCTCTGCTCAGTGGACAGGATGCTGGTAAATTTGTTGAAAGAATCCTTACTGGTCTCGATTGGGGGGTTTCCTCAGCTGGTCTGCCATGAACCGGGCGGAGAAGTTGTAGAAGTTCAGCATGTTCTGAAAGAAGGAGTCTTCTGAGACATCATACTAGGGGAGAAGATTGGGGGGGGAGACAGATGGTTAAATAGGATCAAAGCTCTTTAGCATGACTGTGGGAAAAGAATCATAGCTCTGTTGTAGGGGCACGGCTTGCCAAACCCTTCATCCTGGCAAGTTATCTTTCTGCAGGCAGGGAAGCATTTTGGGAGATGTGAAAAGCACATGCTGCCATGCAGGACTTCAAATAAGTTTGGAAGAAGTTCTTCTAAACTGTTAGAGTGATTGTCAGCAGGAAAACAGTACAAGAGGGAAGATTAGAGCCCCGCCCATGATCATGCCACAATCCTAGTCTAGATTTAGCCACTGCATCTTTTTTTTAAAAAAAAACATAGACAACGCCAGTTGCAAGCACATGATTCAAGTCTTTCCCAGTTCAGCTCTCTGTGTCATGTCAAGCAGACTAAGATAACTGGAATGGAAAACGGATGTGCTCTCTGTCTCTCTTTCTCTCTCCCAGGAGACCCACACACTGCCCTCTGTCTATGTTCATACCCCATCATAGACATCGTCCAGTTCCTTGTCATCAAGGATGAACTCTGGGAAGCCAATCATGTCGTAGATTGAATCAGCCTGTAAAAGAGGGAAAAAGTACCATTTGAGGCTCACAGTCAGCAAAACTACAAGAAAGGTCTGGTTACTGGAAGAGGAAAGAAGCTATGCCGGAGGTCACATGCAAGTGGGTATTAAAAAGTGCAGGTGCCACATTGTGATGCCATGGGTTTGTACTTGGAAATGTCACATTTATTGGTTGTATATATAAGGTAAGAAACTGTTGGGAGGGGTAAGCGAATGGAATGTTGGACTGAAATCTGTTGGGGCAGATTTCCATAAGGCTGGTGAATAATACTTGGGATTTCAGATAGACAAAGAGATTTTAGAGTTAGATAAGGGTTGGAGGGAAAGAAGGTAGTTTGGGCTAGGAATTTGGTGTGTGGCTGGGTTGAGTTAGCTTGAGAGGCGTGTGAGAGAGGATGTGCTGAGTTTTAAATGTAATAAATAATTCATCTGCTGTATTATGTTTAAGTTCTGTAAGTAAAAATTTGTTTTTGCTCTTATGCACTTAGTCCTCTGGAAACAATCTCTGTCTGAAAGCTTGGATTCAGACAAGGTATCTATGGTGGCAGCACTTAATATAGAAAACTGATGTCCACTGAGGACAGAAATTGCATAAATCTCTATAGGTACTTTGAGGGCATTTAGACAGTCTCCGCAGATACTGTCACACAGGTGGGAGAGGATGAAGTCCTTATACTGGGGCAGAGATAGGGATCAGAGAAAACCCTTATTCTCGCTAATTGCAATGAGCACCATAGATGTCTTCACATTTTGTGGTTTAAAGGGTGGGAACTCCACATTTGGACACAGTGGTGGGACTGCCTGAAAGGATCTTCACAGTTGTGTGGCACTAATGGGACTAGCCACGTGGCAAACCCCACAGTTGGTGCGATAAGGGTTGGAAAATCCCCCACAGCAGGGGGATAAGGGTTGAATCCTCCTAAAAAGCACATGAGTATGGAACACCCATTTGGGAGTGGTATACTTCTAAAAAAGCTCAGGACCTAAATATCCTAAAGGCACCAGATCCCATCTGATCTTGCAAGCTAAGCAGGATCAGCCCTGGTTAGTACTTGGATGGGAGACTGCCAATGAATACTAGGTGCTCTAGGCTGTATCTCAGAGGAAGGAACAGGCAAAACCACTACTACTGAATACTCCTTGCCTAAGAGAATCATAGAATCATAGAGTTGGAAGAGACCACAGGGGCCATCAAGTCCAACCCCCTGCTATGCAGGAACACCCATCAAAGCATTCCCAACAGATGGCCATCCAGCCTCTGCTTAAAAACCTCCAAAGAAAGAGACTCCACCACACTCTGAGGCAGCATATTCCACTGCCGGACAGCTCTGACCATCAGGAAGTTCTTCCTGAGCTTCAAGTGGAATCTCCTTTCCTGCAGCTTGAATCCATTGCTCCTTAGTCTCTGGAGTGTTAGAGAACAAGCCTGCTTCCTCCTCTATGAAATCTATGAAATTCATGGGGTTGCCACAAGCTGACAGGCAACTTGAAAGCACACACATACATACATACCTCTAAAGGTATAAAAGAGAAACAAAAGCAGAAATGGGATGTTGGACCTGTTGGAACTGTTGTCTGATCTTGCAGGATTTTTAGATAAATGTCTTACAGGCCTGGAGTCTGCAATATCCTTCTCTAGGGTTGTATAACTAGCAGTCCCTCCCGCCTGCCTGCGTACCCCAAATCTCCATATTTTGCAAGGTATCAGGATGCTATATGCCATCATTATGGAGTCTTTTTTGGTCTAGGGAGTTCTCCTTTCTTCCCTGGTGTTACAAAACATTTATCTCCAATACAGAAGATCAAGCCTGCCTTTGACAGTACTTCTGTTACAGCTCCTCCAGTCTATCCTCCTCTGAGACTTACAAGACTTGAAATCCATTAACATCTCTGGGCTGGCAATCCATTCTGTCTGAAGTGTGTGAGGACGATGGAGCAATGCATTTTGCTTCTGTTATTGATATCAGGCCTACAAACCGTCATGGTTCAAAATATCCCAAAATGTGTGTGATTAATTCTCAAACCACAAGTGTAGTTTCCCTGCCACACTGCTAATTACAGATTCTTGTCATCTTTCTTTGATCCTGCTTACACAGCTAGTATTCTATGTTAATTTACTGAAAGCAAGGCCATTTCTGCACTACATTGTTAAAGTGCTGTTATTCCACTTTCAACTCCTTCTGGAATCCTGGAGTTTGCAGTTTAGGGAGGGGCATTTAGAATTCTCAGCCAGAGAGCTCTTTGGCCTCAGTAAACTACAAACCCCAAAATTCGACAGGATGTTGAAAGTAGAATAATAGCACTATAACAGTGTAGTACGGAAATAGTCCAAGGCTGAGGCTCAGGAGTGTCATGATGTCACAGTTTACAATTTGAAAACACCTGTGGTTAGGGAGGTGTACAAACTGTGATGCAAAGGGCTTATGAGGTCTTTACCCCATCCCTGCTTGCTTCCTCCACTTTCCTCTACAGTCTGGCTAATGAGCCAGGTGGCTAAGGCCATTTCCGCACTAGCCTGTTATAGCGCTATGATTCCACTTTCAACATCCTATGGAATCCTGGGGTTTGCAGTTTTGGGAGGGGCCATCCGGATGGCCCCTCCCAAAACTGCAAACCCCAGGATTCCATAGGATGTTGAAAGTGGAATCATAGCGCTGTAACAGGCTAGTGCGGAAATGGCCCCTGAGAAGAAGCTTAGCTTCTCGAATAAGGTGGCTATATTTTTCAAAACTGCTGCAGCAGTGAGGGAAATAATAGCCTCTCCCAACTAGGAATCTGGCTTCTAAGACTGCTGTTCTCCCAATACTATTAAAAGCAGAGAAATAATTACTCTGGTGGAAATTGCAGAACATGGGAGGTGCTCATCTCCTTCCTCCTGCCCCACAATCCCTATTATCTCAGCAGGCAGGTTCCTGTGCATGCATGAGAACAATGTATCTGTATTAAAATGTGAGGAGAGGGTGCCTTAGGGCTCTTTCACACTACTGTTGTTGTGGTGATGGTGTGCCTTCGAGTCATTTCCAACTTATGGTGACCCTAAGACAAGCCTACTATGGGGTTTTCTTGGAAAGATTTGTTTAGAGGGGGTTTGCCTTCCTCTGAGGCTGAGAGTGTGTGACTTATCGAAGGTCACCTAGTGGGTTTCCATAGCTGAGTGAGAATTTGAACGGAAACCACTATACCATGCTGGCTCTTAAAGCCAGACAATTCCACGTCAGCTGCCATGGCTAGATCCATGGAACCCTGGGATTTGCAGTTTAGGAAGGGGAATTTAGAATTCTCAGGTGGAGTGTTTCAGGGCCTCGCCAAACTACAAACCCCAGAATTCCACAGGATGGAACTGTATTCTGCTGGCGAGGAAAATGTACTCTGTCCGTGCTTAGGGATGCTCTGCTAACTCAGGATTAAAACCTGACTCAAACACAATGGGTATCCTCATTCCTCACCAGTTTCATATCCTATATCCACAGACAAAATTCTGTTTTCCTTGTCTGTTATCTAGCAGGTGCTCCTTTTTAATTCTAATACACCTACAGAGGGAGAC
The DNA here is from genome assembly GCA_030412105.1 of Cyclura pinguis. Classification (NCBI taxonomy): domain Eukaryota; kingdom Metazoa; phylum Chordata; class Lepidosauria; order Squamata; family Iguanidae; genus Cyclura; species Cyclura pinguis. The sequence continues at coordinate 9,506,009 of CM059601.1, forward strand.
CCAGCTCTTTACTGAGTTAGCAGAAGCCAAAGACAAGTCTCTGCCTCAGGGAGCTGGGAATCCACTACATTCAGGGAATCATTTTTAACTAATCTTATATATCCAGAATAAGGGCTCTTGATCCAATGCACCCCCACAAAATGAGGTCTAAATTAAGGAACTCCAAACCCTTTTAAATAGAAATGTAGAAAATGTGTGTCTTTTAATTTCATACAATGGCAGAATTACAGAATTGGAACAGACCACAAAGGTCATTTGGTCCTATCTCCTGCCACTGCAGTAATCGACAGTGAAAGCATCCCGCTGATGGCCATCCAATTGGTTTGTTAAAATTTGTATAAGACACTCTCTACCTACCATTTTTCCTTTTGAATATGTACGCCTGGCAACTGCAATGCATAAGGGAACACAAGCAGAGACCATACGGAAAACCTTAATGCAGAAGGCAAGTGTCTTTTTTAGATGCATGCCATACATGCTCTCATAATGTTCTGGGGCCGTGGCTATCCGGAGTGCCAGAGCAGTCTAGGAATAGCTCCTCAGGAGAGAAACCTAGTGCCTAGTGCGAGGCTGAAGAGTAATTAAACCATTATAAAAGCTAGTCAGAAAGTGTGACCTTGATTGGGGATTGAGCCTTTGACAGAAGTGTAGCCAAAGGGCTGTTTCTGATATTTGTGCTTATATGAGGGTTTAAAGATATAAGTGAACTGTCTAAAATTACTATGAAGAACTGTATTAATTTTGACCTGTATATGAATTCCAGTACTTTATTCCGTATATTACCTTAATAAATGTTACAGTTTATTTTTATAAATAATGATTCGGCTGAGTGGTATGCAGCATTCAAAGTAACACAGAAAACACATGCTGTTAAGAGGTTCCAAATAACCATTGAAAGGCTTCACCCTTTTACACAAAGGCTGTGTTATATGGGGGTTTGGGAGGCAGAGCTGAATGGAAAAGACAGAGCACCTTATCAGATTGGGGAACTGCCATACCAATTTGGGAGAGAAAGAAGTAAGCCCCTGTACCATTAGAGACATTTTTAAAAAATCAAAATTATCATTCTCACAAGCCCAAACCTGAAAAGGTTATAAACCTCTAAGTCACCTTCTCCTTAGCAGCTTGTCTGGTCTTCTCATCCATCCAGTCAAGCTGGTCCAGTGATTCCTCAAAGGCTGTGCGTATCTCAGCTATCATGTCCTCAGCCTGAAAATAAAGGTGTAAGAAGAGTCAAAGAGGGCATCAGTGCTTATCCTCTCACTCTTCACCCCATTCCCAATATGAGGTAAAGCAGCTAGAAATGGCTTTAAGTTGCACAAAGGACTGGGAAGGAGATGGGGAGGAAAGGGATGGTTTAATCCTTCACTTCCCAACTTTCAAAACTACATATCCCTTCCCACAGATGTTTCCCTTCTTTAGTGGATTTGATTTCTTGAAGAACAGTGAAGAGTGTTAGTGAGTTATCACATGTACTGTATACATTGATTTTATTTGCTTGAGAGATGTAAAATGGACATTCAATAGTTAATCAAACAGACCTGGAACAATAATACTAATAATGTAGTTTTCCTAGCCATCACGAGTAGGCTGTGCAAAGTCGCCTCACTCTGCAGAGATAAGGACATCTTGTTTTGGAATGCCTGAGAGCCTGTTCCTTTGTAGAATGAGGTGATCCGCACCTTGGCACCTGTGAAAGTGTCAGTACTTTCCAGAATAGGAGATTGTACATTTAAGGATCAGAAGAAAATCAGGTCAGTAATCAGGTCTGGAGAGGACGCATTTGGACATCTTCCAGCCCAGCAACTTGGCCTGCGAGGCAATGTCTGGTTCATTAAAAGGACCTCTGTGAATGGCAGCTGAGACAAAGAGCAGCTTCGATTGGCCAAAGAGATATCAGCTATCTTTGTTTTTATGCTTGATTGCTGCATTCCCTTTAACATCTCTGTGTAATCAATAAACCATTATTTTGTTGCATCAGTGGCTCTACCTCATTTTGAGATAATCCATGACTTAGTAGGGCTGGGGCCTGAGTGGATAAAGGCTCCAGAACTATTACATTTTTCCAAGAAGTGCAAAAAATTCCTCCCTAATTTTCTCTTTGAAGGCAATCACCAGTAATTTTAGCAATTTTCTTCCCACAGTGAGAAAGCCTTTGAAAACTCTGCAACTTTCAAAGACGATTTGCAGTTTGGGATTTATTCTGTTCAAAATTCAAAGTGGTATTTCTTTGCAGGGAAAATAGCATTTTCTGTGCAGGAAACAGCATTTTCTGCAAAAAGACGTCTCTGAATAGAAATATTATTTTCTGTTCAGAAAATACTGCTTCTTTTATGAAAAATGCTGTTTTCTGTGCAAAAACCACATGCAAATTTTGCAGTGAATATAGTCCCAACTACAGCATTTTCAGTTCAGGAAACAGCATTTTCTGTGCAGAAAAATAGTTTCCTGTGCAGGAATATTAAAGTAGCATACTGCACAGAAAATGTGGTTTTCCCTGCAAAATAACCATATGTGACTTTTACACAGGATAAGTCCCAAACTGAGAAGTTTCTCATCAATATAGGATTCTACTCACTGGGGTTTCCTGACACTCAAGAAACATGCTTTCCAACTCTTTTATGAATATTTTCAAATATCCTTTCCATCCCACCAAGAAGTAAAAACAAGAAAAAAAGACCGAGATATAAAAAAGAGATATACCCCACAGAACTATGAATGGAGCGCTAGGAAGATGGTATCACCTTGGAAGAAGGAGATATCCACAGGACAGCTTGTTGACCCGGCTGAGGATACTCACAATCTGCTTGCTGTGTCGGTCGAAGGTGGCTTTTACGAACAAAGACCCAAGGGCAAACCCCAAAGTATCATCCGTGTTGGAGATGCAGGTTTGCCAGCGAGGGGTGCAGGACTCCAGGGAAAGAAAGAGAGAAACAGAATGAGACTTAAAGGGGAGCAGAGCTCCAAAATGTAGTTCCTAAACTGAGGGTGGAGGAGAGTAGCTGCTTTATAAAGACAGCGGCCGGCTATTGCTCTTCAGCCAATAAAAAAATAACTCAAGAACACAGAGACGGGTCCAAGTCAGAGAGACTGTGGACCGTGGCTAGTTTTCAGCCAACCCATGCAGAAGATCTCCACAGGTCTTCACAGGCAAGGGTTGCTTCAGGTATAGTTCAGAAGGAAAATTCTCTGCCCCTCAGCCCTCACTCCACAGAACCAGCTGTTCACCTTCTTGGTTCCATAAAGGGTCTCCAAGAGCTTCTCCTGGGCTGTCTCAAACCGCTGATCCAGGCTGGAGGCCATTTTCTGAACCAGGTTCCAAATCATATAATTGTTCAAGACGCTACAACAAAGGAAAGAACAGAGCCATGTTGAAAGCCTAGCTCCATCACCGTTGGAACACGGACAGGCCAAAATCCCCACCCTCGAGGCTCATGTGCTCTCACAGCTCTTTATTTATATATGCAGTCACAACTCTATACCACGGTCATTTCCACATTACTGTAGACTGTTATAGTGCTAGTATTCCAGTTTCAACATCCTATGGAATCCTGGAGTTTGCCGTGTAGGGAAGGGCCTTTAGAATTCTCAGCCAGAGAGCTCTTTGGCCTCACGAAACTACAAAGCCCAGAATTCCACACGATGCTGAAAGTAGAATAATAGCACTATAACAGTCTAGTGCAGAAATGGCCCTAGATTCTTATATGGTTGCATATCAGCTTGCCTCAGACCCAGTCATGACCTGCACCATGCTGAAGATTAGTTGCATTGCAAAAGTCTCCAGTTGTTTAAATAATTTGGAATTTTAGGCTGCATTAGGTAGACCTTTGGTTAGATCTAGCCCAACTCCTGCTATGTTCTGTTTCTTATAGCCTTATCACATTGCACCTTTACAGCACTATTATTCCACTTTAACTGCCATAGCAACATTTTGTGGAATTCTGGAGTTTATAGTATAGTGAGGCCCAAGAGCTCTCTGGCTGAGAATGATAAATGCCCCTCCTTAAACTGCAAATCCCAGGATTCCATACAATGTTACCATGGCAGTTAAAGTGGGATAATAGCACTATAACAGCGTAGTGTGATAAGGCCCTTAGTGTTCGTTAGCAACTGCCCAGTTTCAAATCCTCAAAAAGTAAAAGCTTTTCCATGTTTAAAAAAGGAGCTGTGGGATTCACATCTTGTTATGCTCAGTTGCAAAGGTTTTAGCAAGATTCATTTACAGAAGTAAACGCTCACGTAGCCAATACTTAAGGCAAGATCCATAGAAATGTGGCCTGGAGTCTCTTCTCTGAATGCCACTGCCATGCATTAGGCAGGTTGGGCAAAGGTCCTCTCAGTTGTGGCATCCTTTATATATGGAATTCCTCCTCTAAAAGGCTTGTCTGGAATCAACTCTGGCTTTTTGGCAGAAGGGCAGAGGTTGGGTGAAATATCTTTTAATCTGCATCCCAGTTGCAAGAGAGTTCATTTTGGCTATTGCTTTATGAACTGATTCATTATACGGACGCTACCTAAAATCTCTCAGAGTTTGTTATTGTTATTTACTCTCAAGCTGACTTCAACTTATGATGACTTTATGAACAAGAGATTCCCCAAGAGTCCCAGTCACCAGCTGCCCTGCTCAGCTCTTTCAAGATCCTGGATTCTCTGAGGGAGTCAGTCCATCTGTAATACAGTCTTCAGCCATTTCTGCCCTATTCTGTTATAGTGCTATTATTCCACTTTCAACATCCTGTGGAATTCTGGGGTTTGTAGTTCCCTGAGGCCAAAGAGCTCTCTGGCTGAGAATTCTAAATGCCCTCCCCTAAATTGCAAACACTAGAGCCATCTCTGCACTAGGCTGTTATAGCGCTATGATTCCACTTTCAACATCCTATGGAATCCTGGGGTTTGCAGTTTCGGGAGGGGCCGTCTGGCCCCTCCCGAAACTGCAAACCCCAGGATTCCATAGGATGTTGAAAGTGGAATCATAGCGCTATAACAGCCTAGTGCAGAGATGGTCTAGTTTCCCATAGGATGTTGAAATTGGAATAATAGCACTAGAACAGTGGAGGGCGGAAATAGCTTTCCTCTCCCCTACTGCCTCCCATCTCACCAACTTTTCCAGTTTTCCAAGAGGTTTTTTACTATTATTCTGTGCAATTCAATATTTTAAACCACACACTGCCCTGAGAGCTTGCAACGTAGAGTGATTTGTACATTTTCTAAAATGGAGTGGGCAACTGCGAAAGATTAGGAGGGTATACGAGGCCCGTGGAGATCTTGGAGAGGTACCTCCTGTCACTCTCTACAAAAACCTTTTTTTTTTTTTTGCCTCCAAATGACCCAAATACTCTGGAGGCATTTTCACAACGTGTTTGGGCCTTCCTGAGACATTTTAGGCCCAGGACAGACCTTTCTTAACAGAAGGAAGTAAATGGAAGTCACTCCCTCTTCACTTTCTCTTTCAAAAAAAGACTCTCCTAGGGCTAAATTGGCCCAGGTGCCCCCACAAAGTGTGATATAAGCCCCTAGAAGGCATTTTTAACCTGGGAGAGAGGGAGACTCCAAATATGGTGAAAGTGCCTTCCAGAGCCCATAGAAGCCATTTTGGGGCATTCTGGAGCAAAAGAACTTTTTTTAAAGAAATGCATTTTTTTTGTTACCTCTGGGCAACCCCAGAACCCAAAGAACGGCCCCGGGGGGTGGACTGCATGCAGTCCATGGTTGACACTTTCCCCAGTTCTGTTTAAAATAAATATACTGCAGTATTGTTGTCATGTGCCTTCAAGGTGTTTCCAACATATGGTAACCTTAAGGAGAACCTAAAATGGGGTTTTCTTGACAATATTTGTTCAGAGGGGGTTTGCCTTTGCCTTCCTCTGAGGCTGTGAGAGCATGATTTGCCCAAGGTCACCCAGTGGGTTTCCAAGCTGAACAGGGATTCGAACTCTGGTCCCCAGGATCCCAGACCAACACCCAAGCCACTAACTACACCAGACTGGCTCTCTGTAGTACTGCAGTATTACCAATAGTAGCAGAGCTTGGAAAAATTAGTTTTGTGGACTACAGGTCCCACAGTTCCCCAGCCAACATGTCTAAGCCCATTTCTGCACTACATTCTTATAGCACGATTATTGCACTTTCAACATCCTATGGAATCCTGGGCGTTGCAGTTTCGGGAAGGGCCGCACGGTCCCTCCCGAAACTGCAAACCCCAGGATTCCATAGGATGTTGAAAGTGCAATAATCGCGCTATAAGAATGTAGTGCGGAAATGGCCTAAGACCACAATTAATGCCAGGATCTGGAAGAGTGTAGCACACACGACCCTCCCTGGATTGGGTGGCCGTGCAAGGTTCGAAGTGCGAGATGCTGGGAGGCAAGAACCAAGCCAGTTCTGGTCTTTGAGGATGCAGTTATTAAGCGAAGATGCAAAAAGAAAAACGAAAGGCACAGAAGCATACATACACTCTGACTCCGTCAGAAAGGCAAAGTGGACGACAGAGCAGGGTTCTCTTTGTTCCAACAGATTATATAGCCTTTCCGTACACGAGTGGCAAAACAGGCTGCCAAACCATCAACCCACCGTGCCAAAACGGGCAGGAGGGGAGCTATTCCACCTCGGACGCCAATTACTGAGGCACCCACGGGCCAGGTGCATGATAGGCTCGCGGCCAAATCTCATTACCTGCCCGAAACGGCAGCCGACGATGGCATGGCTATACTCACAGGACTGCAGCATACGAGGCAGCCTGACCTAGCAATGCAACAGCCTGAGCTAACCCCCCAAATATGTTCGTTAGTGCGAAAGCAGGCTGACCTGAAATGCGTGAGTATGCAACCCAGGGCTTACCCAGAGGGTCTCGAGCCCAACAAAGAGGATTCCATGCAGGACTTCTAGATGCATGGAATAAACACAAGGCTGGCCATAGACGGTTAAACCCCTTCTAAAGCACGTGTCTGGTACCTTTTGTCAGTGTTATTGATGAGCTGAGAGACTTGCTCCAAATATTCTTTGCCATAAACCACCACAGGCTCAGCATCGGTTAGCTCAAGCGGTGAAAGGAAGGAGGAGATGAAGTCCAGCCAGTCAATGGCAGGGGCAAGAACCTGAAGAAGACAAGAACAGACTCACAGCTTGTGCAGTTTTTTTGTTTGTTTGTTTGTATAAAAGAAAGATAAAGGGCTGGTGTCTGCCTGAGGGCTAGTGGCGCTGTGCAGTCATTCCAGAAGCAGAGAAAGTCTTCCTGGTTTGCAAAGCTGCAGCCGAAGACAGAAGACAGATCTGAGTCACTCTTGGAGTCTATATTTTTTAAAATGGAGGACAAGCCATTTGTCTCAGAAATACGTACGGTGCTGCCACTGGAGATACATAAGAGTGCCTGGAAGAGCCCTGAATCCAATTAACAAAAGGACAGCTGTGTTAGTCTGTTCTAGCAAACTAATGAAGCATCTTGTGGCATCTTTATGGCCGAGAGATTTATTTTAGCACAAGCTTCTGTAGATTACAAGCCAGTTCAGCTCACAAACACTCATGCTGAAATAAATCTGTCAGTTGTAAAGATGCTACAGAACTCCAAGTTTTTTTCCCCCTCTTTAAATCCAATGAAGTCTGCAGTCATTTCTTCTTGTTATCTTAAGACTGAAACTAAATACAGACTTTATGGCCTCAATACCACAGCCTGCTTTCTTCCACACACCTGCTCCAACAGTCTGTTATGTTTGATATTCAGCCTAAGGTAGAGTTCTAGAGAACTCAAAAGCTTGCCCATTTGTGGCATTTTGATACTCTCTAATATGCTACACCTAAGTATGGATCTACTTATTCAGTGAAAGGAACAAATTCTGCACATGCTCCATTTCTCCAGTGTGATTCTTTTACAGAACTTAGCCACAAGTTCCTTATATATAAGACAAATTGTGCGGGCACACCTTTTTAAGTAAGATGCTGGGAATATGAGCGCTAATTTTCTCCTGTTCCCTGATCTGGAAAAAAATAGTGGTTGCAATCTCAGTAGCAGTACTAAATCCTTTCTAGACTTTAGTCCAAACTTTAAAACAGCTGTACAGTCAGAGCTCCACATTTGTGGGTTTCACCTTTGTGGATCTGATTATTCACGGATTATTTGCTGTCACTTCTGCAGCCACCCTATGCCATTTTTAATAGGGACTGCAAGCCTCCTGAGACTGAGAAGCTGCCAACAAGGCTTGTAAGTCCCTATTAAAAATGATGTGGGGCAGCAGGGGAGGTGGCAGGAAGGCCCACCAGCCTTGTGATGGAACCCTGATGCTTCAAAGGAATCCACAGTGGGTTGAATAAGGTGACCATTCTTTTTTGTGTGTTGTTAAATATGGTTTAGGAGGGCTTAGAGTTATTCATGTTTTTTCCACTTTTACAGGGATCCTGTGCCCCTAATCCTAGCGAATGTGGAGGGATGACTGTATAAGGTTCTGAACCTGTTGGACAAGAGAACTCAACACCATGGATAGCCCTGTTAAAAGTTCAGACTAAAATCAGGAGCGGACTCGCTGCCTCACTGACTTCGATTGCCGCTATCCAGAAACTCCGCACTGCAACGGGGTCATTTCCTCCAAGCTCCTCTTTCCCATCCACCCTCATCCAGTACAGGCCGAGTTTTGGGCTTTCCAGCCTGCAGCATCACTTCACACACACAAGACTTCACTTGTCTCCCTGTTACCATGGTGACATGTTGCTTGGCAACCAGGGAGTGAAGAAGGAAGCTGATTTTGCTGCCACATTGCTGGGAGAGCCGAGATCAGAAATGATGAATGCTGAGCACGGAAGGGTAAGGAGGAAAAAAAAAAAAGCCAGGATGGGAAAATTACACATGGGAATATCAGTTCAGCTGTTTGGCACAGGAGGGAGCATAAGAAGATGAAGGACTGACTGAAGTGCACAAACACCTTGGAATAATTTTGCAGGTGTCTTCTTCCCCCTCTCTTGAATAGGTTCGAATTTGCAATATTGTGCACAGCCAGGGCTGAGGCGCTACATTTTGCTGCCTGAGGCAGAGTGGCATATGGCAGGCGCCTCCTGTCCACACAGCAGTCATCCTGCAGAGTACCTAAAGCACATTTATTTTGGTACGTGAGTGTTAAAAAAAAAACCCAACAAGCACTTCTCCCCATCTCTGGCAGTTAAACTCTCCTCAGAGCAATCTAGAATTGCTGTCCTTTCCCGACACCCAAAATCTGCAGCCTATGGCAAGCCAGCTCACATTAGGGACAATCCCCACATAAGGAGTTTGCCCAACCCTTTTTATAAAAAAATATTTTTATTAAAACACCATTTTTAAATATATAAAAGAACACATAAAGGAATATGTAACACTAAGATGGAAAACAATAACAGAACAATACTTAACAAAAACGATCCTTTTCTAGAAAGACAAAACTAAACCAACAACAACAAAAAAAAGAGGGCTAAAAGGGTGTATACATGACTTCCAGCCCCCCAGCTGATGGTTATAAGATATACTAGAATATATACTTCTTCAGTATTATAAATTTACATATATACTGCTGCTATCATAACTACAAGCTACAAAACTTCAAAAACCAAAATCAAGATTCTTCCCCAGTGATCTGTCAAATAAACAATCCACATGTCCCAGTATACCTTAAATCTACTCGATGATCCTTCTTTGATCAAAAAAGTCAATTTGTCCATATCTGCCAAATCAAACAGTTTTACCATCCACTCTTCTTAAGACGGAATAGCTGGATCTTTTCAGCTCTTAACGTAAAATAGTCTGGCAACTGAAATCATATACTGTATGATTCTTCCAAACTTCTTATTTGTATGATTATCTATCAGTCCCAATAAGAACTCAGGTTTCAGCTGAATCTTTATCTTCAGGATGTCTCATCGACATCCCCAACTCTTTTAAGTGTCTGAACAGCTATGTGTCCATTACAACAGTTCAGGGATGGGCACATACTGAGAGTAAAATGGCCATTTTTGGCACCTCTGATCTCTGCATGGGCTGGGCCGGGCCACTATTTTCCCTAATCAAATCCTTTCACACTGTACAATTCTAGCACAATGATTCCACTTTAATTGGTATGGTAACATCTTCGGGAATTTTGGGATATGCAGTTTAGCAAGGGGCTTTTAGAAACCTTAGCCAGAGATCTCCAGTACCTCACCAAACAACAAATCCCAGGATTCCACATGACACAACCACAGCAGTTAAAATTGGAATCATAGTGTTGTAACTGTGCAGTGTGAAAGAGTGTTCTATCTCAGTCCTGGCACAGCTGATAAATAAAACAAAACAAACTGAATATCCCCCCGCTTGTTACTTACTTCCAGGCAGTAAGCAAGGAGTCATAAATAAAGTCCAACATAAACAAAGTCCCGCAGGGTTTCACAACAAGGGAGTGTCCAAGGTCAATCCGAGCATTTGTCAAGGCATCCAGCAAGGTAGCAGGTCAAATAAGCTCTGACAACTCCTGGAGGGGAAGGACGCCAGCTAAATAGACCCAAAGCCTAGCGCAGTTGTACTTTGATTGATTGTTGCCGGTTACAAATTCTGAGAGAGTGACGCCGGGTCTCTCTCTGCTCCCTGTGCTGTGCAAAGCTGGGTCTAGGTAAGTGTTCTTCTGTATCTGAAGAGGCAGGACTCTCTGTTGGAGCTGGCACCATTGCCTATTCTGTTTTTGGCACTGCAACCTTTCTTTGTACAGCAGGCCCTGGCATGCCTTCTGTTTCAGCCCCTGGCGTGCCCTCTGCTTCAGACTCTGAGTCAGGGTCCATGCTCTGGAAGCAGGGCATGACACCGAGTCCCAGAAATGGCATCGTTTCCAGTCACTCACAGTAGATTTTTTGCATAATTCCCAAAACAAGATGATGCACCCCCCTCCCCAGAAAGTGTTGTAAGTGCAAAATCACACACATAACATCCAAAGGTTTCTTTGACCAGAAAAGCATTTTGTGCCAAAATGGGAAGGAGATTTGAGAGGGCATGAGCTGCATGATATCCTCAAGGGGTACAAGTGCCTGATTCCCACTCCTGCCTGATTCCCACTCCTGGGGTAATTCATACAACAGCCTTGTCAGTTAGGTCAAGCTATATTATCCCTATACTCAATCCTAGCTTCAGCGTTCTGAGGATGGGAAGTCCATGGACTTCGGATCCTCTTGATCTGAAAAAAAAAAACAGGGGGCGAGGGGAGTTGAGAATATAAATACTACTTTTGTCTTCCTTGGGTACAGGTGTAAATGGAGAACATCATTCTTCTTGAGACTGAAGGCTCTTTGCCGATCTCGGGTCTCATCACCTTCTGAAGATTGTTTTCTCCATATTTTAACAGGGTGATGGAGACCCAGAGAAAGGAATACTAGCAGCATGGTCCCTACCATTAGGCAGAGTGAGGATGCCATATCAGGCAGCAGATTCAGGGTGTCATGAAAGAGCGACGAAAATCAGGAGCTGTTTAATATGTTACTATTGTATTTTTATAACCAGGCATGGTGAAGAGGTGCTGGTGGGAATTTCTGCCTCTCATTCCAAAATAACTTGAATAGGCCTTCAGTACCATTCACCTTTACTCGGTGTGGGAGTACAATTTGCCATTCTGCTTCAAGTAGCAAAATATCTTAGAACATAAGACTCAAAATGTCAGTCCATACACTGGTGATGGTCTGTTAGCTGTCAGCTGCTGGTTCCTTTGGATATTCCAGGGCCATTTCTGCACTACACTGTTACAGTGCTATTATTCCATTTTCAACATCCTACGGAATCCTAGGGTTTGCAGCTTAGGGAGCGGCATTTAGAATTCTTGGCCAGAGAGCTCTTTGACCTCAGTAAACTGCAAATCCCAGAATTCCACAGGATGTTGAAGGTGGAACAATAGCACTATAACAGTGTAAGATAGAAATGGCCCAGAAAAGAAAGAAAAGAAAAAGAAAAAGAAAAGAAGAAAGGGAAAGAATTGTAGCCAACAGGCACAAAAATGGTACCCATCTCTGGCATACTGGCAAAAATATTGCCACTCCTCCACATCTGTTAGCTTTTGAAGCACCTTTTAAGAACACTGGGCTTAAGTTGAAGATTCATGCTGCCCATATGGAAGTAGCAAAGTTTGGAAGAGTCACTTCTTTGGACTACAAATCCAAGAATCTTCAACTGGTATGACCACTGGCTATGCCCCAAGCTGGAGAACTCCTCCCATCCACATTAGCACGCAGGGCATCAATAAATTTCTTCCAGTTCCACAGGACTGTTTCGTCAGCTTTAATGCCCTTCCTGTCTAAGCGGTGCCTTCATCTGTAACCTTCCAAAACTGAATATTTAAACTTAAACTGACAGGCGCCAGGGCACTTACACTGGCTTAGACTACCCTCCTTCTCTCCCTTTAACAAAGCAACCAACATAATACCAACGATTTCCATTTTCCACATTAACATCAGAGCGGGCAACAAGCACAGACGTCACTTCTCTACTTCACACTTCATTATCACATCCGCTGCTGCAGAGAAGCCTCACCTGGGGAAAAGATTCAGCAATAAGTTGTGTGAGTCAGCAAGTAGGGAGCCAGGTCCCCCCCTCCTCCAAATGAGAGGGGATTCTATTATTTGATGACTCATCTTGAGATATCTCGCCCCAGTGAGTGGGCAGAAATACCCCTGGGACCAACCATGAAGCTTCCTTTTGCTCATGCAAAAGCAATTGTCCTGGGCTGCCCTGGCTGGCTCTGACCTTGATTCTTGGAAATAGAAGGATAAACCTGCGGCCAGAAAGCTTAACTTTTTCCCCAGGTCATCTCCTTCTGTCTTCTTGATTTATTCATTTGTGTGTGTGTGTGTGTGTGTGTGTGTGTGTGTGTGGTGTCTTTCCAAGAGGTCATTTGATGCTGAGCCTAGCTTGCTACACTTGATAGTGTCACCACTGTTATTATTGGGCAGTTTTGTACACTCCAGTTTCCCCCTCATTTGGCGCACATCAGGGGTGAGCAACTGCACAAAGAGGACATTTTTCACCAAGCTTCCACCAATGGGCCACACCGGTGTTGCCTGATGTGATGGAAGTGATGCAACATCAGCCATTTCCACACCACACTGTTATAGACAGTACTGTCGTTCCACTTTCAACCTCCTGTGGAATTCTGGGATTTGTAGTTTCCTGAGGCCCAAGAGCTCTCTGGCTGAGCATTCTAAATGCCCCTCCTTAAACTGCAAATCCCAGGATTCCATAGGATGTTGAAAGCAGAATAACTGCACTATAACAGTATAGTGTGGAAATGGCCATCACCTCTGGTTTCATTTTAGGCTGATTTTGGGTGGTTTTAGTTTTGGGGGTATGTGGGAATAAAACCATTGCATTTTGCAGCAGTTTTGGCCCATCGAGGGTGTTCTTTTAGGTGAAAAATCATATCAAATAAAAAAAATTATGAGGGCTGAAAACGGGGGCCCTAATGCCTGCATGGGGCCTGTCGGCCACACACTTTATGCACCCTTGCAGTACATGGTTTCACTGGAAGAGACTCCTCTCCAGAGCAGTAGAAGAAGTTTCCAGAAGTTCTCCGCTACACAAGAATAATGGCTTAAGAGAGAGTCAGTGTGGGGTAGTGCTTGGAGTGTTGGCCTAGAGGCCCATTCACACCACACAGTTATAGTGTTGTTACTCCATTTTAACTGCCATGATTCCCTCCCACGCAATGCTAGGGCTTGTAATTTAGTGAGCCTCTCTGGCTGAGAATTCTAAATGTTCCTCCTTAAACAGCCAATTCCACGATTCCATAGGACAGAATCATGGCAGCCAAAGTGGAATGAAAGCACTATAATTGTATAGTGTGAATGGGCTTTAGAATCACAGACTCACAGAGCCGGAAAAGACCACAAGACCCACCAAGTCCAACGCCCTGCTATTAGAACCCTGAGAGATCACAGACTGAATTCCCACTCAGCCATGGACATCCTCTGGGGACATCCTCTGGAGAGGTCACACTCTCCCAGTCTAAGAGGAAGGCAACAGCAAACCTCCTCTGAATAAATCTTCCCAAGAAAACCCTAGGAAAAGCTGGAGTTTGGAGGGGTAGCTAATACTCCAGAGGACAGGAGCAGAATTCAAAATGACCTTAACAGATTGGAGAGCTGGGCCAAAGCTAACAAAAGAAATTTCAACAGGGAGAAATGTAAGGTGCTACACTTGGGCAGAAAAACATCAAATGCATAGATATAGGACAGGTGACAACTGGCTTGACCACTGTACGTGTGAAAGAGATCTAAACGTCTTAGTAGACCACAAGGTAAACATGAGTCAACAGTGTGATGAGGCAGCTAAGAAAGCCAATGTGATTCTTGGTTGCATCAATGGGAGCACAGTGTCTAGATCAAGGGAAGTGATGGTACCACTCTAGTCTGCTCTGGTCAGACCTCACCTTTGAATGCTGTGTCCAGTTCTGTGCACAGAAGGATATTGACAATCTGGATATTGACAAGCCGGATTGCGTCCAGAGGAGGGCAACCAAAATAGTAAAAGATCTGGCAACCATGCTTTATGAGGAACAGTTTAGGGAGCTGGGTATGCTTAGCCTGGAGAGGAAAAGGTTGACATGACATGATGATAGCCATGTTTAAATATTTGAAAGAATGTCATATAAAAGATGGTGCAAGCTTGTTTTGTGCTGCTTCAGAGACTAGGACACAGAGCAATGGCTTCAAACTACAGGAAAAGAGATTCCATCTAAACATTAGGAAGGACTTCCTGATGGTAAGAGCAGTTTGACAATGGAATGTGCTGTCTCTAAATGTAGTGGAGTCTTCTTCTTTAAAGGGTTTTAAACAGAGGCTGGATGACCATCTATCAGGAATGCTTTGTTGGTAGAGCATTGGACTGGATGGCCCTTGCTGCCTCTTCCACAACACAAAGTTTTTTAACAAGGGCTATATGTGATCAACAGGCTGTACTTTAGCCACCCCTGCTATACAGTTTCACTTCAGCAGACTTTTTGCAAATACATAAGAAGTTTCTGGAAGTCCTCCACCAACCAAGAATAACAGTTTGCCTAACGCCATCTGTCCAGGGACTAACTCCAACCAAAAAATAAATTAAATTAAAAAAAAAATCTCAGGGGTGAGTGCCAGAGCACGGGTTACATGTAAGCAGTTTGTGACATGTAAGCCATTATTTAAATAATTATTTTGTAATGTTTTCACGTTCAAAGTTCTTCATATGTCTAGTCTGGCTTTCCCCCAACTGGTGTCTCCAGATATATTGGATTATAGCCCCGCTGCTTGGTTAGGAGGTAATTGAAATTGAAATTGTGGTTAAACACATCTGTAAGTCCTCAGTGTAGAGAAGGTTAATGGCAGTAATGGTCATAATAGTCCTGGTTCATTGCCCAGTTTCTTAGCTGCCACATTATACCAGTGTAATAAATTATCCCCATTTTCCCCGGTTGGAAGTAAAAGGCAGGGTAACAACAACAGCAACAACAGTTTTCTATACTGCTGATGCTACATCTTTATCCTCATCATTATTTCCACACTGTCCTTTAAGGCGAACTCTTTATAAGGTAAGTAAGAACAGTTTAGTATTAAAAATACAACATGCAGAGTATTCAAAATGTAAAAGGGTTAACATGCAACAAGCCAGCACAACAATCAGAAAGGCTTTGCGATTTTAAAAAATGAATGTACTCATGGTCCATCTAGAGAGCCACAATGGGACTTGGCAGTTCTCTAGGAAAGCAATTTCAGAGATATGGGGCCACCAGAGAAATGGCTGTACATCTGGGTCAGAAAGCAAGGCATGTGAAGCTGAGCTCTAGACCTAAAAGGGGCTTCTTTCTCCTCTCTTTTCTTAAAATGTGTGTGTGTGTGTGTGCGTGTGTGTGAAAGAGAGATGGAGATCATAATACAGAGGCACACCCCTCATTCAATGCGCTGTACATGTGCTTGTGCTCAAGCATTTCTCCAAAAAAAAAAAACCCTCATAGGAACCAGCTCTGGCTTTATGGCTGATGTAAGTTTCTCAGCTTCTGCTCTTCACTAAGGCTTTATACCAGCTGTCAAACACCATCCAGGCAGATTCACAGGCTCATCTGCCACAGTGAGGGAGACACGCTGCAGCTTTCACAAGACCAGTGAACCACATAGAGAGAATCAGCGAGGCTAGGAATCTAATTTAGCATCACCTGACGACTCACAGACAGAGTGCTTTGGGAAGCCCAAGGGGTATGCGTGTATGTACGAGGGGGTGCGGGAGAGAGAAGGACAAGCGAAGAGGAAGAGATTATGAATCACTGCCTCCAAGAGAGCCTGTGCCGTCTGATGACGACCTGGAGGCTGGCCTTGGCATCACAGCTGCAGCTGCAGGCTGACTGGGATGCCAATCCGCCAGGCTCCTGGGCTGCTGACATTCACAGCAGCTGAACAGCAGCACGGATGGAATTCTAATCAAGAGAGGGGAGAAGAGGGGGGTTTCTGGCTTCCTTTCGGCTTATGCAACCAAAGCAGTCAGGTTCTCAGATGAGGGAGCTGCACGAAGCAGGGATGAAGGAGAAGGAGAAAGGCAGTGAGAACGCATTTCTGCTGAAATTGAGGAAGGTGCCTTCTACTGAGCAGTGCTGGATTATGCAAGCAAGCTAGAGTTTAAGGTCTCAGACTATGCGGGGTCTCTAAAGAGAAACAAAACCACTCATTTCAAGTTTCATCTAACTGTGAGAATAATGCATTTTTTTTTGGAGATAGCTTAGGACCTCAGAACGTCTGAATCGAGACCGGATGCTGAGTGAGTCCTTAAGTTCATCTACACACCAACCAGCAGCAATTCACTAGGGTTGCCAGAGTCTTTCCCAGCCCTGCCTGGCTTGGTGCAATGACTTGAGCGTTGGACTATGGCTGTGGAGACCAGAGATCCCTGCTCAGCCCTGCAATCCACTGGGCAAGTCACATTCTCTCAGCTTCAGAGGAAGGCAAAGACAAATTTCCCTCTGAACAAATCTTGCCAAGAAAACCCCATGATAGGGTTGCAAAAAGTTATAAACAACTTGAAACACAGAGTTGGAAGAGATCACAAGAGCCATCAAGTCCAGCCCTTTGCCATGCAGGAATATACAAAGTACTCACAACAGATGATCATCCAGCCTCTGTTTAAAAATGTCCAAACAAGGAGACTCCACCACACTCTGAGGCAATGTATTCCACTATTGAAATGTTCTTACCATCAGAAAGTTCTTCCTAATGTTTACGTGGAATCTCTTTTTCTGTAGTTTGATGCCATTGCTCCATGTCCTAGTCTTGTGAGCAGCAGAAAATAAGCTTGCCCCATCTTCAATGTGACATCCTTTCAAATATTTAAACATGGTTATTATGTTGCCTCTTAATCCTCTCTAATCTAGGCTAAACATACCTGGCTCGGTAGAGAGGTAGCCTATAAATATAATAAATAAATAAATAAGTAAGTAAGTAAGAAACAAACATGTGCTCTACCATTGGGAAATGGCTGGAAATTTCTCTTGATTGATTCTGAGGAAACTGCTTTATCCTTTGGGGCCATCCTTCCCTGTATTGTCAGCTCTTAAGTGCAGCAATGATTGTCCACGGTTTCAGGAAAGATTCCTTCCTAGCTCTGCCTGGAGATCTTTGTAAACCCTTTAGGTGTCCCACCCATGTATTTACCAGGACTGATTCAGCTTAGTTTCCAAAACCAAATGACATTAGGCATGTTTGACATGGGATGGTGGTAGGAGATAGCCATTAAACCTTGGAAAAGGAGACATCCTTCCATGTTTAAGGCTGAAGAATGATGTAACAAGACATGCACCTGTCTGAGAGAAGAAGCATTGCTTGGAACGGGAGGGAAGGAAGGAGGATAGTGAGATTTAGCTGAAGGTTGGAAGTGGGGGTACACAGCTTTTCTGTGAGGAACTTCTGCAGAGTTTATTCTAATCTTTTTCCCCCCTACTGCATGAGAAGCCAGAGGGCTGCTACGAAGAAGAGCTTCTCCCCAATCCGCCTAGCACCATGTGTTATATTGTATGGTCATGCGTGATGCAGACATGCTGTAACCCTGACCCTTAGGAGCATGAAAAAATTGGAGCAGTCAGGTAGTTGGCCCCAATAACATATTAATAATTAAAGCAGGTTTTTGTGAAAAAAAAATCAAATGTTCAATTTCTTTACCTTTTTCTTTTCTAATTGTTTTTAGAAATAACTTTGCCCCTGACTAAAGCCTACACTGCCAGGTGTACAAAACCTATCTCCTCATGCACATTTTATTCTTCTATTACATAAAACATGTCCAGCTGCATATTCGAATAATGGCTGAGCAACACGAGGCAGCAGATCCACTGCCTGGTAAAAGCACATATTGTTTGCCTCCGCGTATTGTACATTTGTGAATGAAGCTAATATTCCCAGCTCCACTCCACAAGAGTCTAGTTTCCAAAGGAAATTAAACAGGAGTGGAATAATTCTTCAAATATCTCAGGGAAAGAGGGAGCAGCCCCAGCAACCCTGTTACGTTAGCTGATTGAAGAAGCTCTCTAAGCACTCCAAAAGGAAGTCTGTCCAAGCCCTGCAACACAAGATCTTTAAACTGAAGTCCACAGCAGCTCATGGAGGAAGGTCATGTGGACAGGCTTGTGGGGAGTAAAATGTAGAAACGAGGAGGTAAGCCTTAAAGATGTCGGAAATGTTGGGCCTTCAACTGCTCCAGCGTAAATGTTGCAAAAGAGAAATGAGCTTAGGGAGTCTTGCAAAATCCTGGGGTCCCTGGATTTTCTAGCCTTGGAGGGCTTTTATTTTTGTGTGAAGAAGCATGTGTGCACATGTGCAAGTATGCTGAAAAGGAAAGTGGATAGGGAGAGAAGAAAAGCCTAGAAAGCATGGATCTTCTATCTGCAAGAAAATACTCGAGCTCAATGAAGAGGGAGAGCCAGGGCAGAAGCAAGTCTCTCTGAGGCTGCAGGGATAAATGCCTCAACAAGTGAGACTGACAGAACAGAGAGATCTGCAGAGCTTAAGGACTGGAGATGGTACTGCACGTATAGCTCTCAGGCGGTGCTGGGGTAATGATTTTGCATTTTTGCTGGAGGGAGAATGAGCATCTCAGAGAGGAGGAGGAGGAGGAGGAGGAGGAGGCCTGTCTCCACGTGATGTGACCTTCTGCTGGCCATCTCCTTCTGCACTCTCTCTTGTACATCACATTGCTTTTGATGCCAATAACCCTTTTCCTTCTAATATCCAACAAGTCAACTTCCCTATCTGCTTCAAATCTCTCTTTAAGAACTTCCATACAGCCTTTCTGGAACCACTGCCTAGCCTCATCTCAACCAACCTGTGCCTTCACTAACGCCCAGTTCTCCCTTTTCCTTTTATTCTTCTTCTGCCTCCTATCTTACAATTCTCTTCCAATCTTGTCCTGCTAATTGAAAACACCCCTGACATCAACAGCATCATATCTGTAGCTGATCCAATGTGACAACCAACCTCTTGAGGATGCTCAGGAAACAAAACCTGTAGGTTCTGCAACCCAAAATCTGCCTGTTTCAAATGCAGCTGTGAATTTTTGCCTTCTAGGGCTTCTCTCTCCCATGTGCACCCTGCTCTCTCTGTCCATCCTCATTCACAGTTGTCCATCCCCATTCAGACTCCTCGTTCCTCTAGACTAGTAAATTGTGTGGCCTTCCAGTATGGTTGGACTACAACTGCCAACATTCCTTGCAATTGGCGGTGCCAACTAGGACTACTAGGAGTTGCAATCCAGCAACATCAGTAGGACCATGCAATTCCCATCCCTGCTCGAGGCCAGCTCATGCCCTGTAGTGGCCATACTGACTGGGGATGATCAGAGCTGCAGTCTAAGACTTTTGAAAGGTGTCATGCTGGGGAAACGTAAAGTTGAAGGCTTTCACAGAAGGAATCCGTAGGTTGTTGTGGATTTTCTGGGCTTTGAGGCCGTGTTCTATTAGTATTTTCTCCTGACGTTTCGCCTGCATCTGTGGCTGATGTCTGAAGATGCCAGCCACAGATGCAGCCAAAACATCAGGAGAAAATACTAATAGAAGACGGCCTCAAAGCCTGGAAAACCCACAACAACCTATGCTGGGGAAAGATTATGATCCCTCTCCCCCTGCCATACTATCTCTTCTTCCTTAGTCCCTCCTCCCTTCCTCTTGGCTTGTTGCCGTCGCAGGCCTCTAACTCCTGTCTTCCTATCTCTCAGATTCATCTACTATTCCTGCTGACTACTCTGACACCTTTGTGAAAGAATAGCAAGTCTAGCCACTCACTGCCAAAAGTTCCATCACAACCACCACAAAGTCCATTTATGTATCACAACACAGAGTCACAGAAGTAATACCACTGGGATATCTTTATGTCTTTTCACCTTTCTCTCAACAGATGGAGGTCCACAGACCCCAGGCAAGTCTTCCTCAACTCTGAGCCTTCAAGAGGAGTTAGAGCATGACCCCCATAAACACCAGCACAGTGGCCACGGATGACAGCACCTGTACTGTAACACAATTGAAGGGCTTGAGGCTGGGATAAAGACTTACAGGACACCTCTGCTCTGTTTAAGGATTCCAAGCAATGTGTTCTTGATTTCCAAAGACCCTCCCTCCATTTTTTATCCAGCAGGAGCTAAATCCAAACCCAAAACCAGTCCAAACACCCTTGCCCAACATGCCAACACCCCACTGCCAGTCTTCTTTTTTTTTTTTGCCTTATCTAGCCAGAACTCACCTGCAACTCAGCAATGGTCAGCTTGTGGTAAATCTTCTCATCATCCCGTCGTTCATCTTGGGGCACAGTGAAGTTGGCCAGCTGAATCTCCAGGTCCAGCACCTGCTGCATCTGTTCTTCTGTGGAAGCTTTCGCTCCGCCCAGGAGCATTCCCAGCTCCACCATGTAATCCAGGTAGGCGGCCAACACCTACCACAGCAAGAAAAAGTATCTCAGGGATTTAAGGGCATTTGATTCATCCCAGGACAGCAAACGATGCCTCCCATCCCACCCCCCTCAAAACACCTCATGTCCTCTTGGTCAGATTTTTCAAGTCATCATGGTGCTCCCATCCTGTAATCCAGCAGTGACACAGACACAGAGGCTAAAGAACCAGTGGTGCCAATGGAGAAGGGAGCCCAGAAGCACTCTCAACGTGGAGATGCCAGAACCTGAAATGCTAGAGGCTCCCATGACCAAACTCCTTGGCCTGAACCTCTCTTGAGTCCAGACCAAAACTGTGAACCTTGAACTCCTTTTGGGGAAAATAGCTAGCATATCCACTTCCAAGAGCTTTGCCATCCATGGAGCCAACATGCCAGTACAGGCAGTGTGCTGGGCATGAGCTCTTGGACAGACAAAGGAATGGCGAGCTTCAGGCCAGAGATTTTCCCATTTAATCCTGTCTGCCCTGCAAGAAATTGGTGGAATCTGAGAAAGAGTTTCAAGACTGAGCCCTTCAATCTGGTCTCAGATCTCCCCAGAGCAAGATGTTCACTGGGAACTCTCCTTGGTGCTATGATAATTGTGCCTTGTGCTTCAAACCCAAAATATAATGATCAAGATCAAAGAACATTAGACTAGGCCAATGCCATCTTCTTCCCATATTTAAAAAAAGGAAGGAAGGAAAGAAAAAAGAATGACAGCTAGCATGGTGTAGTGGTTTGAGGCATTGGACTACAACTCTAGAGACCAAGGTTTGAATCGCCACTTGGCCACAGAAACCCAATGAAAGACCTTCGACAAGTCACACTCTTCCAGCCTCAGAGGAAGACAAACTCCATTTCTGCACTAGCTTGTTATAGTGCTATTATTCCACTTTCAACATCCTATGGAATCTTGGGGTTTGCAGTTTCGGGAGGGGCCAAAGGTTTGAACAAATCTTGCCAAGAAAACCCCATGATAGGGTGTCTTAGGCTTGCGCTAAGTCAGAAACAACTGGAAGGCATACAACAAGAAAAAAGAATAGCTCCCCAAGGAACTGGCATCTTTCATTGTTTAGGGCCGGCGCTGTCAGAGTCAGGAACTATGCCAGTGTATTTCAGTAGATAAAGAGACTGAGTTAGACCCAGGAACTCTCTGGTTCAACCCTCTCCTCTGGTATGAAATCATCAAGCAAGCCACTCTCTCACAGCCTCACTCCCCATATCTGGTTCCCACAGTGACTGAAGGCTGACCTTTCTCCAAGAGTAGCTGTAAGAATCACAGTTAGACAATTTATGTGCACCACTTCGATCACTTTAAAGCCCTAGAGTTTGGAAAATTATTTTTCAGAAGTAATTTGTTGCAGTTATGGTTCTGAGAGCCAAGGAAGTAAGTAGTTACCATTTCAATTACAATTTATAAAAGCAAATTGTTGCTTGTTTTTTCAAAAGTCATTGCTTTTGGGATACTTGAACAAATCTGAATGCTACAAGTCACTGGCCTATGGTACAAACATACTTTCTTCCTACCTAACACCCATAAAAGGGCATAAGGCAGAGCATGAACCAGCCCTAGAGCCATGTGATATTCCTCCTCCACTATTCAGTGAGGCCACATCTCCAAAACTCTAGATGTAACTAAATTTGTAGTCAGATTGCAAAAGGAGCAGAGTTATCCCTTGTTAAGATAATGTCACAAGGCAAGGTAATGTAATAGAAGTAAATAATTACAAATAAGCCAATATTTTCAGCTAGTTACTTCCAGGCTCAGGAAAACACTATGCATTCCTCCCTCCACATTCAGGGTTTTGACCTTCACAACTCTGATTATTCACGAGGCATGTGCTCACCTCCTCCCTCTCTTCCTCCTTCCATTCCCTTGCAGTCCCCACCCCAGGCTTGTGAGACTTGTGTTTAAAATTGATGTCTTTTCCTTTTGGGTCAGCAAAGCCCCCTCCCACTGTGGGAGGCCTGTCCTCTCTACTATGTGACTGAGCATTCTGCTGCATAATGGCTGCTGACTGGTTGGGTGCTCTCTTTGCTCCTACCCCTACTTTCTCAAGATGGCGACTGGAAGTAGCTAAAGTGCCAGAACTCCACTGTTCTCTGTCTGAGGGGAAAGTACGGGTAAGCCTTTTAGCTTGGCTTTTTTCTTCCCCCGGGAATGCCAAGGCCAGAAGCAAAGGAATGGGAGGAGGAGGGGAATGGGAGAGGGATCACACGGAGGAGTTATTTGCAGTTTTTCCACTTTTGTGAGAGTTCTGCTCCCTGAACTCTTGCAAATGTGGAAGGGCCTCTGTATAGATCAGTGTTACTCAAAATGATGGTCTGTGGATAGGCACCAGTCCTATTGGCTGCTAATCCACAGTGAATAAAGAAACAGCTATAGTCAATGGGCACAAAGTCAGTGCCAGTCCCTAGCATGGTGGGAGGAAAAATCCTGCCGGTCCTTTACATCAAAGAGCTTCAAAAGCACTGATATAGATGATGGGAATGATGATGATGACAATAGTGAGGATGATAACAATCTGTACCATACTTGGCTGCCCTATGTGGTGAACTAGGGAACTGCAGCTTTCATATCTTTCTGGGAGTCAAATCGGCTCTTGGTTGATCCTGTTCACCCACGCTGGTCACTGGGGACCTCTTGAACAAATCTGTTCCAATTGTCCTACGCTGACCAGGACAGTCCCACTTAATCCTCTGTCATCCCACTTTTTCAGCTGCTTTTAAAATGTCCCGATTTTTCTCTCTCCTCTCACTTTCTCCCTTTGTCCTCATCTTACTTCAGCTGCAGCAAATTGAGTTCACAGTGCAAAGGTAGTTCACACTGAACTAAAGAGCGGGTAGAGGAAAGAAGAGGATAGAATCCTGCCTTTCCCAACAGGCTCAGGCAAAAGCAAACTGCTGCAGTCTCTCCTGGCTTGTGTGTGCTCCCTGATTAATAATCTTTCCCTTCAAGACCACACTCTAATGTTGCTAGGCCAGATATGTTCTGGTTTCCCCCTGGGAAATTTTGGAGGCATATGAACAGGAGAGCTAGAAAGGGATAACCTCATCTTCACAGCAGTTACAGCATCGCTATCATCACTATCATTCTCCATCTGCTCTGGTCCCTGGCAGAGCCATTGCAATAGCCAAAGGATGAGGTTGAAGCTGGTCTCCCTTTGCCTTCATAGCCTTGTCTCCTCATCTTTACCTTGACTTGGAATATTTTAGCATTCTGCAGTTCCATATTTGGCACGGAAGCCAAATACACCTGAGAATTTCCACTTTTCATTTCTACATATATTTAAAGCAGGTTTTTTTAGCCTCTGGTGGCTACTAAGACATGCTCGAAAGCATTTACTTCTTAGTTTAAAGTATTTATATCCCATCTTTCAATTTAAGAAACATTCCCAAGGCAGCTTCCAGATAATAAAAGCCACACACCATAAAATACACACTAATGAAACAACAGAACAATAAAGCACAATGATAAAAACAGCAGAAAGTAATGTGAAAACCAAGTGAAATACCCATAAAACCCTGCAGGATTTTTTTTAAAAAATCAGTTGCAGTATAAAACATCATTATCACAGTTCAATTAAAATCCTAGGTAAAAGAGATTTGTTTTCCCCTGGTGCCTAAAACTTTATTGATATGGAGCAAACTTGTCTAGGGAGACAATTCCATAGGCAGAAAAAGCCTGATTTCCACTCACTTGACCTGCAAAATTAGGAGTTACAGAAGAAAGTTCTCCCACAGATGATTTCAAGATCCAGGCTGGCACAAACAGGAAAAGGATTTTATTTAGGTAGCCAGGTCTTAAGCCAGAAAGTGCTTATGCAAGGAGACACACTGGAAGTCAGCAGAATTGTTCTATCACTATCAAGGTAATTCCAATGTGGTAATGATAATTCCCATCTAGGTAATGATCTAGCTCAGTGGTTCTTAATCTGGGGGTCCATGGAGCCCTTGCAAGGGCTCCACAAAGCCCTGTTGCTGGACACCAACAGCAGAGGCAGCAACACAGATGTGGCAGTGGGGGGTGGAGGTTACCAAAAATGCTCCCTTGTTTGCAAACAAGGGAACAGTTTGGGCATGCACACATGCCTGCTACCATGTCCCTTTTGCCAGGGATGCAGTAGCAGGGGGTCTGGGCACTGAAGGACCCGGCGGCAGGTCTGTGCATGTACCTAAACTATGATACTGTAGATCAGCGTTTGAATCCCCACTCAGCCATGGAAACCCACTGGGTGACCTCAGGCAACTCATGTTCTCTCAGCCTCAGAGAGAGACAAAGGCAAAAAATCTTGGTAAGAAAACGTGTGAAAGGGATCTAAGAATCTTAATGGAACACAAGCTGAACATGAGTCAACAGTGTGATGCAAAAGCTAAAAAAGTCAATGCAATTCTAGGCTGCATCAATAGGAGTATAGATTTGAGATCAAGGGAAGTAATATCACTCTATTAGGCTTTGGTTAGACCTCACCTGGAATACTGTGTCCAGTTCTGGGCACCACAATTCAAGAAGGATATTGACAAGCTGGAAAGTATCCAGAGGGTGACAAAAATGGTAACTGGAAACCATGCCCTATTGTGGTGGGGTCAGTCTAGATGACCTCTAGGTATGGGAAAAAACAGTTATTTCTCTCTGAGTTTGTAGAGAACTGTGGGAACGCAATGGAACCTTGAGAGCTTGAAATGTTGGCAGCTCGCCTCTGCTTGGCAAGCTCACTTCTGCTAGGCCTCGATACATTAAGAATTGCAACATTAGAGAATGGTCTATTGTGCCGGTGGGAACCTTTGTACGTATTTGTACGCATCTGTTTCTTTCCCTGAACATGTGATGACACTGTAAGACACTGTATTGCGAAAATGTATAAATTGCTGTGAATATGAAGAGGGGGGGCTCTGTTTCTTTTGGGAGCTATCCCAGCCGAGACTGCCGGCGAAATAAAATCCTTTTTCCAAGCCGAAGGGTCATATCTCTGGTTTCTGCTTCATCTGGGGGCTCGTGCCGGGATTTGGGGCCTCTTGCCCTCTTGAGCGGCCACCGCCCCCGGGTCTCTCTGCCCAACCGATTGGGGACCTTGGGCGCCCCCGATGTTTAATCGGACGGTCCTCCTCGTGGGGGTGTTGAACCAGGGGATCAGTTTGCCAGCCAGGAACCCAGGAACGGTTTGGAAAACTGATACAGACACGGCCATAGGTAAGTGTGTCAGTGCCTCCCCCTAAAGTGTGGGACACTGGGGAGAAGAGGGGCCTGATCACCCCCTAGGTCCTGCCCCAGTAAGTGGCCCCAGAGGGGGGCCACTGAAGCCGCAGGATTCCTTAGACACACAAGGAAGGAGGGAGGGCCGTGCTGATGGATGAAAGGATGTATGCGCAATTCCCACGTGCGTGCCATTGAGCTTCCGGGTGCCTGGGTCGGTGTGAGAGATTGACTGTCTAAAACCCCGTTGTGTCGAGCTATTGGGACCCCTCACCCGCAGCTCAACCACCTTATCCTACTGTGTGTTGTCGTTTTGGGGTGGAAATGGGTGGGGGAAGCAGCCAACAGACTCTGCTTCAATGTATGTTGAGACACTCCAAGAAAGGGTTAAGTAGAGACGTACTTTTCAGCAGTTTTTTGCCTGGTTTAAGGTAACAGACAAACACTGCTTTAATGCTTCAATGTATGTAGGAAAAATTCCAAGGTAGGGCGGCATTTCGCCTGGTTTCTGGTTTCTCTCTCTGTTTACTTTTTTTTTCCTCTCCTGTGCTCGGAGCCGCTCCATCCCCCGGGGCCCTTCTCCTCCTCAGGCTGACTAAGATTCAGATTTAATCCTTGAAGGACCAACTCCCTAGCATTCAGTTCAATATTTCATAGGGGCCGATGCTGGAGAAAAACTGGGGACAGGGGTTCTACCCAGGGAGAAAGTAAAGATGAAAATTGCTGTTTTCAATGGACTAGCAAGCCCATTTAAGCCACGAGGCTTGGCTATAACAGAAATTAAGTCAGTATGTTAATGGGAAAACAAACCTTTAGACCAGAGAAAGAAAAAGAAGGGAAAAAAAGGCTTGATCTTGAATAATAGGAGGCATGCCTAAGGAACTGGAAAAGTTATAATGGATGTCTGGATGGTGCAAGACGCAGCCCTTCAAAGAGTGCTAAGGCATTGAAAAGGCACATCAGAGGCAGCATTAAATTATTAAAAAGAGCAGAAAATGCAAGATTAGGATCTTCCTACCTGGACACACGCATGTCTCCTCAAAAGCAAGTTTGATTTACTTGGCACATGTGCCTCCAAGTAAACCCCTCCCTGCTGGAGGGAGAAATAGAAAGAAAGACAGAATCTTGAAAGCCCGTTTAGACAAACAATGCCGTTTCCCCCCCTCTTCCTTGCTTGAGACGGGAGGAGTGAGAAGCCTGCCTTCTGTAATTTAACCCTGAACTCTCCAACTCGGATGATTGCAGTGAATTACACCTGGGACAAGCTATGATAGCAGGCGGAAGCTTGAATCCAAGAAACTTCAGTCATCCCTTAAATCTAGAGATCCGTTACTGCGTCAACAGGTTGTTAAAAACAGCACCACTAATTGCATTAATTAACTAGAAAAGTAGTACCCAGTTCATACTGAGTAGAGGAGAGAAGGTGCCTCTGCCCCCCCCGTGTGTAAAGAGACATAATACAACCACAGAAGGATATTGTGTAACATCTGGAAAAAGGGGGAATCAGAGATACCCCACTCTGAGAAGCAGCCAGCAGCAGGAGCAGCGGAGACTGCCAGAGACAGCGGCAGGAGAGCAGCTGATGAGATGGGGCTATAGACGGGTGAGGCGAAGGGGGGACAGGCAGCAGGGCTCCCCCCCCTTGATGACAGCAAGCAGCTCAAAACCCCGCAAAGCCACGGGCCCCAGCATGAGGGAGCTGCTGACCAAGACGGCAGGGACAGGTGTGGCAGAGAAGAAGCAAGAAGGAGGCTGCAAGCGGATACATAGGAAAGTAGAGTTGTTAGCAGCCACATTAAGCATACAGAATAAAATGCAGCAGCTGGGGGAAAGAATCCATGACCCCATAGTCCATGTCAGGACCCTGGAGCTCCAGGACTCAAGCTCTGAGTCGGAGCCCGAGACCCTGGATACTGCTGCCCCAGACACAGAGCCCTTGGCCCCAGTAGCCCCAGCAACAGAGCCAGGGGTTGCCTCAGACCCAGCCAAGCCAGAAGAGTCAGATAGTGAGGTGCAAGAGCAGGTACCTACTTACCAGCAGCATCGGGAGCAAAAGAGTGCTCTCAGGAGGTCAGAGCGTTTAAATAGGAAACGCCAGGCAATCAGGGTCCAGCTGAGAAAACACCTGGAGGAGTGATCTGGCTATAAAAGCACGCACTCAGCCTTGGGTCGTTGTTGGCTCACAACTGTCCCGTTTGGGGAGAGTTACGTGTTGGGTCTCCTAAATCCCTGCCTTGCCTCCTGGAATGCTGCCCGACCCGCTGGAACCTCACCCCCTTTTGGACCTTGGACCGGCTCTGGTAACTTCTCTTACTTGAACTGTTCACTGAGAACTCGGCTGTGAAGTAACAGCCAGAGGGTCTCCTTGCTGCTAGAAGCTCTTTTATGTATTGCTGCCTTATCTCCTCATTTGCATTCGCCTGGAAAGCTCTTTGATTTATTGCCTTAGTTACGAGAGACTTGCTAACCGGCTCTTGGGCTGCCTGCCAAGCCTAGGAGCGGACAGTCCAGAAGCTTCAGTGGCAGCTGGGAAAGTTGTCCCCTGTTGCCAGAAGGAAGACAGGTGAGTGGGAGAGGCTGGAAGAGAAAGTCTAAGCAACAGCTCCAGCAGAAACGGCAGGCTGAGCAAGTGAAGGAGGCTTCCTAACACCAAAAAGCTCTGGCTGAGCTTCAGGCAAGTTAGGGGAGGCTACGCAGCAGCAGAATCAGGGGCTAGCTCTGTGTGACAAGGAAGCAAAGCAGCTGGCAGGGGAAGAGAAGCGAGCCAGGGCGACTAGCCACAGAAAAGGCTGGCAAGGTAGCACTGGAGATCCAGCTGCAAAGACCCCACCAATGAGCCCGTGTGGGAGTCTCTGGCCTCCAGGAAGAGGCAGCCAGAGTCCAGGAGCTGGTTGGGGAGAGAGGGAGCTGGAGGAATTCCACTTGAAGAACGACTCTAGCAGCGAAGAGCTGAGAGACCTGCAAAAGACTGTCAGCAAGCTGAAAGGGGAGCTGGCTCCTGTGAAGGCACTGAAGGAGAGAGAAGCAGAGCTGAGAGGATTGGTTCAGCCGTGACTTCACTGCAGACCAGTTTGGTTGGGAAACCTGACTGTATTGGCTCTGCAAACCAAGGTGCCTGTGGCTGGCTGTCAGGTGAAGACTGAACAGAAGGTTTTGTCCATCTTCCCACAGACAGAGACGGGCAGGGGCTTGGAGCTGTGACATCCTGGAAGGAGAGGTTGGCAGCAAGAGCATGGAGAACACTGTCAGGACCCTGGAACTCCAGGACACAAGCTCTGAGTCTGAGCCAGAGGCCCTGGAGCCTGCTGCACCAACACAGCCCGTCCCAGAGGCTTCCCCAGACACAGAGCCCTTGGCCCCAGTAGCCCCAGCAACAGAGCCAGGGGTTGCCTCAGACCCAGCCAAGCCAGAAGAGTCAGATAGTGAGATTCAAGAGCAGGTACCTACTTACCAGCAGCATCGGGGGCGAAAGAATGCTCTCAGGAGGTCAGAACGTTTAAATAGAAAACGCCAGGCAATCAGGGTCCAGCTGAGAGAACACCTGGAGGAGTGATCTGCCTATAAAAGCACTCACTCAGCCTTAGGCCGTTGTTGGCTCACAACCATCCCGTTTGGGGGCAGTTACGTGTTGGGTAACTTGAATCCCTGCCTTGCCTCCTGGAACGCTGCCCGACCCACTGGAACATCACCTCCTTTGGATCTCGGACCGGCCCTGGTAACTTCTCTTGCTTGAGCTAACTCAGACTGTTCACTGAGAACCTGGCTGTGACGTAACAGCCAGGGAGTCTCCTTGCTGCCAGAAGCTCTTTTATTTACTGCTGCCTTATCTGTTCATTTGCCGTTCACCTGGAAAGCTCTTTGATTTATTGCCTTATTTGTGAGAGACTTGTTAACGGGCTCTAGGCTGCCTGCCAGGCCTAGGAGCGGACAAACATAAGGAAAGGCAGAGTCCTAGGTGCAAGGCAGTCCAGATTGCGAGGGGCCCACCAGTTCCCGATAGAGCGGCAACTGGTAAGAGTCTCTGGCCCAGTTACAGGAGAAGCTGGCCCAGCCCCAGCAGGTCAAGGAGGGGGTAATAGAGCACCTCTTCGAGCTGGGAAGGGGAGGCGATAGAGCGCCTCTCCAGGCTGGATCTGGAAGTGGAGCTGCGGCTGAAGGACTCTCTGACTGAGAAGGTGAAGAAAAAGGAGCGGCTGAGCTGAAGGCCGTGGGACAGACAGGAGAAGCAGCCCCAAAAGCCCACACCATATAGGTGCAGACAACGGAACTGCAGTCATTCACAAGATCATTAAGGATTGAACCACTGCTCTAGGAATCATCTGGAAATTACATGGCACCTACAGACCTCAGAACCTAGGAAAGGTGGAGAGGATGAATCGAATCCTGAAGACACAGTAGTTCAAAAGTGTGCCAAGAAACAAGACTAAAGGGGCCGGATGTTCTTTCCATAGCCCCTTTTGGATAAGGCATAGGATAAGGTGCACACCTCATTGAACCATAGGGTTGTCCCCTTTTTGGCCAAAGTATGAAGCCATTTTGGGAGGATTAAGGGGAGACACAGAGGATTTGGGAAAACAAAACTCTACAGGAGGAAGTTAGCGCATTAGGAAAAGATATGAATAAAATAAGGGAGTAAATGTTAGTACAGCATCTCCCCTTCTTACAGACCCAGGCACACACCTTTCCAACCAGGAGATGAGGTATGGGTGAAGGATTGGAAAGGGGAGCCTTTTGATTCTGGGTGGAGGGACCCTATCAGGTAGTATTGACAACTACCACTGTAGTAAAGGTGGCAGGGTTGAAGCCTTGGGTGCATTACACTAGGATAAAAAGGCTCACTCTGACTGGACTGTTGCCCCAAACACAGGGCAACCTCTGAAGCTGAGAATTACCAGAAAGCAGTAAGAAGACTGAGACTCGGCCCTGCTGTGTTCACACATCGGGAAGCTGAACACCCAGTGTACGGCCAGATCTCCATCTGGAGAGGAAAGAAGATAGGACTAGGCCCTACTGCAGTGCTACCAGGGACGCACCGCTCTATGTACGGCCAGATCCTGAATGTGGGAGACAATATTATGGGTTGTGGTAGGCATAGGAGGGGCTGAAAGCCTGGCCTACATATTTTACCACTTCAGACGGTGGTTCTGTGGGGTTGGAAGATAATGTGTATATGAGGATTGTTGGTGCTGATGAGGATGATGCTGAGCAAGGGAGGCTGGGAGGTGAATCAATTTCACCAACTGGTCAACCAGATCTTGAGCACCCTGGATGTCAGTAATTGCTGGGTATGTTCTCATGGGCCAAGCTCAGGAGACTATCCCAACTGCAATGTAACGTTTGAAATCCCTGAATCTCCACAGGCATGCCCAGGAAAGTATCTCAATGTTGACTTCCTCATTAGTTGTAGCAATGGTTTCATTGAGTTGTATGGGAATAAGGGGGGCTGGTCCTCCTTAAATAAGTTCCAGGAAGAAACCAGCTATCATAATGGTAAATGGATATATGGTCTACCTCCAGGGATGAATTGGTTGTGTGGAAACTGGGCAGGGAAAGTATTTCCCTAGGTGTGAAATAGCACCTGTGCCCTTGGGAGTTTGGCCACTGTGGGTATCACCTTTCACCCAGTGCGCCAACCAATGCAGGCATGGGATAGATAGTTTGGCTGGGCAAGAATGAAAAAAGCTTATGATGAAAGCTATGGGTATGATCCTGACAACACGAATCTGAGAGGTTGGGAGTCATCATGTTCCCCATGGTGGGAGTTGCTCTTAATGTAAGGCAGATGCGTTGTTGGCTGTCAGCCCAGCATGAAATAGCTTTAGGCTATCTCCTCAGCCGTGATGAGAGGAAGGTTTGGGTGTATGGCTATTATGTAAAAGAATCTGGATGTGAAAAGAGAAAAAATGCATTCTGAAGTATTCAATATTAGAAAGTCATTCTTGTAGTCTGCAGACATGTGGACATGATTATCTGGCTCCCTAATTAAGCATGGGTACAGGCACTGCTTGTAGAATTGCTTTGTGCATAAATAATGGCCTTCCTAAATCTGCCTGTCAGTACTCTGCTTGTTAAAGTATTTTCAACCTGTAATGAAAGAAATAATAGATGGTAAAGCTGCTGTATATGCTCTGATGGCACAAACCAAATAATTATGCTTGAATTGCTAAAGAATTCAGCATAAAAGGGGGGAAATGTGGTGGGGTCAGTCTAGATGACCTCTAGGTATGGGAAAAAACCAGTTATTTTTCTCTGAGTTTGTAAAGAACTGTGGGAATGCAATGGAACCTTGAGAGCTTGAAATGTTGGCAGCTCGCCTCTGCTTGGCAAGCTCGTTTCTGCTAGGCCTCGATACATTAAGAATTGCAACATTAGAGAATGGTCTACTGGGCCGGTGGGAACCTTTGTACGTATTTGTAGGCATCTGTTTCTTTCCCTGAACATGTGATGACACTGCAAGACACTGTATTGGGAAAATGTATAAATTGCCGTGAATATGAAGAGGGGGGGCTCTGTTTCTTTAGGGAGCTATCCCAGCCGAGGCTGCCAGCAAAATAAAATCCTTTTTCCAAACCGAAAGGTCATATCTCTGGTTTCTGCTCACTATGAGGAGCCTGATGAAAAGAAGGTTAAGAGGTGACATGATAGCCATGTTTCCATATTTGAAGAGATGTCATGTTGAAGATGGAGCAAGTTTGTTTTCTGCTTCTCCAGAGATTAGGACATGGAACAATGGGTTCAAACTATAGGAAAAGAGATTTCACCTAAACATCAGGAAGAATTTCCTGACAGTCAGAGCCATTCAACAGTAGAATATGCTGCCCGGGAGTGTGGTGGAGTCACCTTCTTTGGAGGTTTTGAAACAGAAGCTGGGTGGCCATTTGCTGGGGGTGCTTTGAGCGTGTGTCCTGCATGGCAGGGGGTTGGACTCAATGGCCATTATAGTCTCTTCCAACTATATGATTCTATGAAAAAAACCCATGATAGGTTTGCCTCGGGTCACTATAAGAGTTTTAACTGTCTTTTTAATTGTAAGCAACTTTGAGTCTCAACCTGGGAAAAAAGTGGGATATAAATAAAGAGGAGGAGGAGTCAGTTTTCAAAGAGGAGAGACATGATGGCTGGAAAGAACCTCTCCCTGTCAGCGGCACTTTGTTGTTTGTGCCTTGAAGTCACTTTCAACTTACGACAACCCCAAGGTGAACCTATCACCGGGCAGTGTTGGGTGTTGGCAAGATTTGTTCAAAGGGGGTTTCACTTTGCTTTCCTCT
Organism: Cyclura pinguis; assembly: GCA_030412105.1. Lineage (NCBI taxonomy): Eukaryota > Metazoa > Chordata > Lepidosauria > Squamata > Iguanidae > Cyclura > Cyclura pinguis. The sequence continues at coordinate 9,539,359 of CM059601.1, forward strand.
GAGGCTGAGAGAATGTGAATTGCCAAAGTTACCCAGTGCCTGAGGGGGATTTGAATCCTAGTGTTCAGCAGCCTTTAAAAATAAATATTTGAATATTTAAATCTAAATATTTGAGTTAAGTCTTGGAGGTCCCTGGTAACAAATTATATTTACAGAGTGTCCTTGGTAAAGATAAGACTAAGAACCACTGATTCGGCTCAATTTCTCCTGAGCTGCCGTGTCTCAACCTGGGTGGCAACAATGGGAATTATAATCAGACACATCTGGAGGACACGACCAGAGAAAGTTCAGCTAGCTTCAGTTGCAGTTTCTGACATTTAAGGATGACATGAAGGTCAGCTTTTTGTCTAACTACATGTAACTGAAATAACGGCAATTTTTCCCCCCCATTTACCCCCTTGTTTCTATCCTCCTCGCTCTGTTGTACCCCTGGATCTATTTCTAGATAGTACGATCTACGGCAAGTGTGGAAAATAAAATTCAGCCTGGAGTCTAAATTCAATTTGAGAGAAGTTGGTAATGATAATGTTAGAATCACTGGCCTACATTTTGTCTTTATAAAATTCTACATCTTTAGACAAAATATACGCCTGTGACCCAGCACTATTTTTCTTTTTCTCCTGTATGACCTTTGATGCCTTTGCCTGATGAAGAATCCAGTGGAGCTTCAAAAGCTTGCATGATGCATTTTGTGCTTTTTTAGTTAGCCAAATAAAGGTATCACTGTTCTGTGGATTTTGCTGTATTTTGCTGTGTGGCCAACACAGCCACCCTTGAATATGTTTCCTAGGTGCAGAATGTTAATCAATTTTTTAGCACACAATTCACATCTTGATCCAAATTTACATATGTAGCGCTAGCGGTAGCAGTGGAGAAATGGATTGGTGCCAGCATCGGCTGCTGTTTTGTGACTCCTTACCTTCTCATTGGCTGTCTTGTTCAGGTAGTAATCCCGTGAAGGTAAGAAAAGGCCTGACTGATCCAGCTGCCATACACAAAAGGGAACCAATGAATCCAGATGCCAGAATGTCCAGCCCTGACCTGCCCCTACAGATCCTTCTAGTCCCCTACAACACAGGAGAGGGGAATAAATTACCACCCGGGTATCTCCAAGCCAAGGAGAGGAAGCTTCCCATTCCCAGCCAGCAAAGGGCTAGCTTTCCATTAAAGGAGCCACCAAAATAAGAAAGACATCAAATGGAAGTTTTGACTCCGGAACAAACACTAGTATTTCTAAGGCTTGGTTTTCATGAAGAATCACAGCTGGGAAAAGTTACTCTTTGTAGAATTGAGTTGTCACCCTAAAATGTAACTTTCCTAGATTCTGTTAAGGGATAAACCTATTTCTGAGATCTACGATGTTAGACTCCAGGTATGGGCTCACAAGATTTTAATGCTCCCTTTGACTTGTATGCATACACAGACAGAGAGAGAAACTAGCATATTAAGAAGTTAGGACAGAATTCTTTATTCCAGGGATGTATTTCTCCCAACAGAGATGCATCTGATCATGTGAAATTCCACCTGCAGTCTGAAGTAATACATTTCAGAAACAGATTTGCCACCTCCATGAGAATGAAGTTTAAGAGATTTCAGTTCCTGAAGGATGACAATAGACTTCACATGGTCATATGAACAATATGCAGTCCATGGCTTTATAGATTCATGATCTTTCCCGCTGACTGTCCTTATTTTATCTCCATGCAAAGACTATAATATCCAAGGTAACCCTATTGCTTTCTGGCCCTCTCTGTGCCAATGCCCTGCAAACACTTTCTTGTGCTCTCACTTTCAAACATATCAAAAATATCAGGAGAACAGATTTTATGAGTCTTGTGCTTCCAGTCCTTTCCTGTTATCACCTGAAAGCTTGAGCAGCTTCCGATAACAGGAGATACAAACACTCTATTTCAGATGAGGCAGCAAATGAGGAGGGAATGACCCAGGATCACAAGATATTTCACATTCCTCTCCAGCTGACTGTGTTCATGCAACATGACAGGCCAGGGTATGGTTTGCTGAAATCTGTGCTAATGTGTCATGCTGTGCTAATGCAGCACTGAAAATAGGCCATGATTTGTTAACTAGCCACAAACCACAAGTACAATCTAAGGTTTGTTAGCTTATCAATTCTGGCTTCTTGAAACTGTGGTTTGTTGTGTCATCCAAACCTACAGTCCTGGCTTGGCCATGGTTGGTCTTTTATCACAGTGAAGACTGAACTGGACACATCCATTCTTCCCTCTTAGTGCTGTTTTCCTATCTTTTCATGCTGCAATTGTTTCTTTGTCACATCGTTGCTTTGTACCCCATACCATAGCCTGGGAAAGGTGTTCTTTTGGGTTATAATTTCTATTCATCCCTAGCCAGCAGGGCTACTGACCTGGACTGGCTCTGGGTAATATTTTATACCTCTACCCACAACAAGCCTCATTCTGCTATCCTCTCTCTTCACTCAGTGCTTTGGCAGATTTGCAAGGTTGATGGTGATGGGAATTTTACCCTCTTCTGATCTAAGTTGATTTCTACAGAAATTTTTCTGGATACAGGTGGCTGGGTAACATTACCTGGATGATGTTGCTGTTGGAGCTCTTGGAATCTGCACCCACAAAAACAGTAAAGAATGGAGAGGCTCGATAGGTTCCTGACACCAGTTTCAAGACCTCCATGAAGTTAGTCTGATTCCAAGGGCCAGTGATGTTCCAGCCTCCAATCTACGGAAAGCCAGGATGCAAAGATTAAGGATCACAACAGAGAAACTGCCCTTTTCCTTTTGTCCCTTGTAAATGTGAGTAAAGAGTTATCCAATAGGCTGAAATTCAAAGCACTGCAAACAAAAAGTCACACAAAGCACAATCCCTTTAGGCACTGGGAATTCAGCCCAGTCTTCCATCTGGCTACTGCAGTTTCATGAGATTTTCCCCTACATGTTCGAGTCCTTCTTCAAAATCTTCAAGGCTAAGACCTGGGCTCTGTTTCAATGGCATCTGTGATTTTCAAGATGGTAAAACTTCTACCTGATACTAAATTCCAGAAATAGTTCATACCAAAATCTTATACGCACCTGGTTTTTTTTAACTCTCCCAGTTTCTGGCTCATAAGAAATTCTGTAAAGTCCATAAAGCCTGCAGATGCATACATCCAGCTATGATAACCCAGTAAAAGATGTAGTGACCGTATAGTAACGGGTACCAAAGAAAAGGGAGTAAGCCATTTATGGATGGTATTAACATTCCACCTATACACTGGGCTACTCTTTTTTCAAAACCTCAATTAAACCAGCAGGCTATAATCCTTTTGGGGACTTGTATCTTTGGTACATCTGCAGGGAATTAGAATTGGACAGTTCTATAATGTCTGTACCCAGTAAGCGGCTGCTGTTATGTTACTATGTAGGGGAAGTGGCAAAGGGACTGATGCTCTTTGGTCCCATTGTACATCAGAAGACCAGCTAGGGAGTGCCAATGCACATCACTAGAAGCTTGGTAGAGCAGTGGTTCTTAACCTTTTCTTTTCTTTACCGGGGACCCCCTGCAAATACAATTTTTTGCCTGGGACCCCCAAGACTTAGCTCGAGATTTAAATATTTAAATTTAGATTTAAATATTCAAATATTTATTTAAATATCCACATATGTATGTATGTATGTATGTATGTATGTATGTATGTATGTAAAGGCTTCTAGAGACTAGGGCCATTTCTGCACTAGACTGTTATAGTGCTATTATTCCACTTTCAACATCCTATGGAATCCTGGGGTTTGCAGTTTAGGGAGGGGCCTTCCATAGGATGTTGAAAGTGGAATAATAGCATTATTACAGTCTAGTGCAGAAATGGCCTAGGATTCAAATCGCCGTTCAGACACTGGGTGACCTTGGGCAAGTTACATTCTCCCAGCCTCAGGGGAAGGCAAAGGCAAACCCTCTCTGAACAAATCTTGGCGAAAAAGAAACTTCTGTGACAGCCTCATTTGAGGGTTGCCATAAGTCAAAAGTGACTTGAAGGCACACAGCAACAAAGGGCCACTAACAGCCCGAGGTCCTTTCTAGCCATCATGTCTCTTCCCTTTGAAAACTAAATTACGGCAACCCTAAGACAAACCTATCATGAGGGTTTTCTTGGCAAGATTTGTTGTTTTTGCCTTTCTCTGAGGATGAAAGAATGTGACTTGCCTGAGGTCACCCCGTAGGTTTCTACGGCCAAGTGGGGATTCAAATCCTGGTCTCCAAAGTGATAGTTTGTAAACAAGGGGGCAGTTTCAGCACCTAGAACCCTCCCTGCTGTCATGTCCCTGTTGCTGCTGCTGATGTCCAGCAGCAGGGCTTTGCAGACTCTTGCGAGGGCTCTGCGGACCCACAGGGGTCCCTGGACCCCAAGTTAAGAACCACTGTGGTAGAGCACAGTAGCAGAGCTCTTGCCAGCACCTTGCTAGGTATCTTCACAACTCACTAATATGGTTTCTTAGCGCCTCTCCTATGTAGCTAAGCATACACAAGTTACGTAACAGAGACCATGACAGAGGCCTTCCATCATAGCCATTACTATACTATATCTATCAATAGCTATTAGCCATGGTAATTGATCTGCCTCCAGTCATTGCTCTTTCATTTATAATTTACCAGCAGAAGTGTCATTGACTTTCCACCCTGCCTGGAGCACTACATCCCACAATGTTTTTGACCACATCAGTAGCTGTGATAAAACTGAAAGAGGTGACACCATGTGCAACATATTCATTGTAACTTTTACAGAGGGTGCCATTCAACGAGAACTTTTGTTGTTGTTTTACTCAGTCTTTTAATTAGCCCTAAAACTCTTTTGTAGTTAAATTTTCCTTTAAACGAAAGAGACACATGCCATTGTTTTCAAACCTTCCTCAGCACCATCTTCAGTCCCAAATGTCCTACTGGTTGCTGCCAAAATAGCAGTGATCATAATTATTTTTGCACAATTTTGGAAAATTAGCACTAGTCAATTGCAGCATTGTAGTACTGTAAGAACCAAAATGTAAAAATTAAAATTACAGCATAATAAGGTTATGCCTCATTTTTGCTTCCATGAAAAAGAGGTACAGCATTACAAAACTTTTTTAAAAATTCTGCTCTGCATGGCTTGGGTCCCAGTTATCTGAAAGACCGTATCTCCTTATATAAGCTAGTGTGAGCTTTAAAATCTGCAAGAGAGAGCTTTCTCTCAGTCCCACCACCTTTGCAGGTGCAGTTGGTGAGGACTCAGGAGAGCACGTTCTCTATGGATGCTTCCAGGCTGTGGAACTCCCTTCTACATGAATTCTGGTTGGCACCCTCCCTGCTCTGACAGGTAAAAACATTTTTATCCAGGCAGGCTTTTGAAATTCAATTATGGAGCTGTTGTGTTCATATAAAGTAATGCGCTTATTTTTAACCTTTTATTGAAACTATGCTTTAAGTGTTTTTAACTTGTCTTTAATCATGTTTTTAATAATCTTGTTATTTCATTCTTTTTAACTTCTGTAAATTAATGTTTTAGCTGGATTTTTTAAAAATTATTTTAAGCTGTTTCCCTCTCTCAAACAGAGGCGTATCTAGGGTGGGGCAAAAGGGGCGCGTGCCCTGGGCACCAGTGCCAGGGAGCACAAAAATGCCAAGCCCCCCCTTCCACGCGGGCCTGGTCCCCCACCACCCCGCCACCCCTGCCAGCGTCTTCCTCGGCTGGTGCAGCAGTGGCGACAGCAGCAGCCGCAGCCCTTCCACCCAGGCTTGGCCTCGCCAGGGTCTTCCTCGGCCCGTGGCAGCGGTGGCGGGAGAGGTAGCACCCAGGGGCACAACTTCCACGCTTGCCCTAGGCACTGCTGAATCTAGATATGCCACTACCCTCAAATGTCCTCTAGGGCTCTTAGGGCGCAATTCTGCCCCACCTTTGACTCCCCGTGGGCCATTTTCATCCCAGGAGAGCCTTCTATAAAAAGGAAGTGAACTGAAGTAATTTTTGAAAGACTTCTTGTGTTTTTTTTGTTTTTCTTTTAGGGCCTCTCCTGGGACTAAAACAGCCAAGGGAGGCAAAAAGAAAGCTAAAATGCCCCACACATATTCTAGGAAGTGTTTGGGGGCAGAGAATCTTTTGGATTTTTTTTTTTGTGTGTTTGTGGGGATATGTGGTATGGGCACAGGCACATCATCTGAGGTTTCCTGGGACAACAAATGTTGTCCTCTAAGGCCATTTCCGCACGACACTGTTATAGTGCTATTATTCCACTTTCAACATTCTATGGAATCCTGGGGTTTGCAGTTTAGGGAGAGGCATTTAAAATTCTCACCCAGAGAGCTCTTTGGCCCCAGTAAACTACAAACCCCAGAATTTCACAGGATATTGAAAGAAGAATAACAGCACTATAACTGTGCAGTGCAGAAATGCCCTATGTCTCTGGAGACCAGAGTTTGAATCCCCACTTGGCCATGGAAACCCCCCGAGTAACCTCAGGAAAGTCACATTCTCTCATGCTCGGAGAGAAAATGCAGGATGATGATGATGATGAGATGACTGCATTGTGTGGATGCATTTTACAAAGTGAGTGAACAAAGCATGGGCTTTCCAGATTAAAAACTCTATTGTGGAAGAGCCCTAAATGAGGAACCATGCAGGATACACCTGAATACTCCATGTAAGGCAAAACTACAGGAAATGGCCATCACCCCCATAAGCTGTTTATGGATTTCCATGGCTACTGAAAGATAATTGTTGTTGTGTTGGTGGTGGTGTGCCTTCAAGTCATATTTTGACTCAGGGCAATCCTACCACTGGGCTTTCTTAGCAAGATTTGTTCTGAGGGAGCTAGCCTTTCCCTTCTCCTGAGGCTGAGAGAGCGTGACCTGCCCAAGGTCACCTAGTGAGTTCCCATGGCTGAGCAGAGATTTGAACCTGGTCTCCAGGGTCATAGTCCAATGCTCAAACTACTACCCCATACTGGTTTAGGTTGTATGAGCCAGTAAGACATTTCTTGCCGTTTGATGGCTCTACCTATTCAGTGTCTCCTACTTTTTCAAAGTAACATGAAAAGTGCCCTCTGCTGAGTTCATGCCCAATACAGCACAGCTGTAAGAGCAGAGAACTGTCTAGCAGTCATCAAAAAAAGTAACTTTTTGGACAGTTCTTACAATCCATTGACTTTGCTGAGCATGGGAATTTTGGGAGTTTTCATCCAAATGGCAGTATCTCCAGTTCTGGTCTCGCTTGATGAACCAAGAGCCTCCAGACTTCCTGCCACACTGGGTTGTGACCATTTCCCTGCTAGGCTCACCTTCTCAATGAGATCCATCAGCGGCTGGGAGCCCAGCTCCTCAATCTTCTGCTCCTTCAGGCAAGACAGGTAAAAACGCTGGGTCTTCCTTTCTGCCTCACTGCTAGAGTTGAATGTGGCATTCTCTGGAGAAACAAACACATCACCTGTGAGTAGGAATATGAAGGCCTTGGGACAAAGGCCTTCCTTTGAAACAGAGAGTAGGACTTGCCCAAGGTCATCCAGTGGGCTTCCATGACTGAGCAGAGATTTGAACCCTGGTCTCTAGAGTCCTAGTCCAACATTCGGACTATGATACCACACTGGGGCCATTTCCGCACTAGACTGTTATAGTGCTACTATTCCACTTTCAACATCCTATGGAATCCTGGGGTTTGCAGTTTAGGGAGGAGCCTCAAACGCCATCCCCAAAGGCCATCCCCAAAGGCCCCTCCCTAAACTGCAAACCCCAGGATTCCATAGGATGTTGAAGATTGAATAATAGCACACCTCTCCTTCATATATTTAGTCCTCCAAAATTATTTCTAGAAATAATATAAGAAGAAACTTTCAGATAATACTATAAGCAGAATCTTATCATTGCAGCAACTGCATTGAGTCTCCAAGACCTCAGCAGGGCAGCTGATGAAGGGGACTCATAAGAGTCACTCATCCATAAGTCAAAGTCAACTTGAAGGTGATAATAGTAACAACAACAAATCACTGCCATTCTTGGTTTTGGGTTTCCCTTTCTCTGTTCTTTTAAAGGAAATGACCAACTTATACCTGCTTGACACTATCGGGGAACTAAAGGAGACAAAATAATTTTTTAGTTTACATCTTTTTTTATTGATTTTATTGACTTTCTGATTTCACTGATCATTTCTTCTATTTTTATTGATTTTGGGGGGTTTTGTTTGCTCCTTAGAAATCGGCAAAACCAAGGAAGATCTCAAGGAAGATGTCATGCCCCGCTTTCAGAGCATGGACTCTGACTCAGAGTCTGAAACAGAGACCATGCCAGAGGCTGAAACAGGGGGCATGCCAGGACCTGCTGTACAGAGAGAAATTACAGTGCCCAAAACGGAACAAGGGGCAGTGCCAGCTCCAACAGAGAGTCCTGCCTCCTCAGATATAGAAGAACACTTACCTAGACCCAGCTTCGCAGAGCGCAGGCAGCAAAGAGAGAGCCAGCGCCGTTCTCTCAGAATTTATAACCAGCAACAATCAATCAAGTCACAGCTGCGCTAGGCTTCAGACCTATTTAGCTGGCATCCTTCCCCTCCAGGAATTGTCAGAGCTTATCTGACCTTCTACCCTGCTGGATGCCTTGATGAATGCTCGGATTGACCTTGGACACTTCCTTACAGTGGAACTCTGCCGGACTTTGTTTATGTTGGACTTTATTTAGACCCTGTACTTACTGCCTGGAAGTAAGTAGCGAGCTGGGAGCTATTTAGTTTGTTTTGTTTATCAGTTTTATCAGTTGTGATACCGGGACTGAGATAGGACAGAAGATCAGGATCTTGCAGCTCTATTTGTAATAATTTTTTAAAAAGTACATTGATTTGTAATTATTTTGTGCCTAAACTGTATTTTCAATGCACTAAACATAAACATTTCATGTCAAGCTAATTTACATAAGATTCATTTTATGTTCCTGAAGTAACAAAGTGACTTCCCATCTATCGTTTTTAACTGGTGTTAAGTCAACTTCAACTTAAGGCAATCCTATGAATGAGAAACCTCGAAGTCACCCTATAACCCACAGCCCTGCTCAGGTCCTGCAGATTCAGGGCCGTGGCTTCCTTGCTTGAGGCAATCCATCTTGTAATGCAGACTTCCTCTTTTTCTACTGCCTTCAACCTTACCAAGCATTATTGTCTTTGTCTAGTGAGTCACATATTCTCATAATATGTCCAAAGTATGACAGTCTCAGTTTAATCATCTTGGCTTGTAGGGAAAGTTCATGCTTCATTTGCTCTAGGACCCATTCATTTGTCCTTTTAGCAGTATGTGGTATCCCTAGAACTCTCCCCCAGCACCACATTTCAAATGATTTGATTTCCTTCCTGTCAGTTTTCTTCACTATCCAGCTTTCACAGCATACATAAAAACTGGAAAGACAATGGCATGGATAATCCTAACTTTAATTTTCAATGATATATCATCACATTTCAGGATCTTGTCTAGTTCTTTCTGTAAAGCAGAGCTTTCCAAACTTTTCATGTTGGTGACACACTTTTTAGACATGTATCATTTCGTGACACTGACCCTTTTCGCATGGCATTTGCCATGCGAAAGGGCGCCTGGAGTGTCGCGCGATTGTGAGGAGCGATCTGCATGACGCACTCACAATCACGTGACGCTCCAGGGTAGGGCAGGCGCTGCTCATGTACCGTTTCACTTCCAGCTTTCAGCCAAAAATGGTGCACAATCGCGCATTGCTCCAGGGCACCGTGCAAGCTTGCCGTGCGTGCAGAGCCTCCAGAACCGCGGCGGTCATGCTTCCTGCCCCAGCGCAGCCTGGGAAACCCCCAGACTGCGCTGCGGAAGGAAGAGGCGGGGCTCTCGTGCTGCCTGCTCGGGAGCAGGCAGTTCGTGTAGAGCTGAAGCAGCGGGGATGCAAGAGCCTCTCGCTAGAGGCTGCTCGCGCAATCCCCGCACTCCAGCACTGAGAAAAGGTAAGCTGTGGAAAGGGTCACAGTAATTCAGTAAGTAATTCGTAAGTGGAGGCAGCCCCTCCACCCAACTCTGGCCCACCATCGCCGCCCTCGCTGGGGTCTTCCTCAGCAAAGGGTGGCTGCAGGAGAGGCAGCCGCTCCACCCGAGCCTGGTCCACCACCGCTGCCCTCGCCAGGGTCTTCCTCAGCCAATGGCAGTAGCAGCGGAGCGCAGCCCCTCCACCTGAGCCTGGCCCACCGCTGCCCTCACCTGGGTCTTGCTTGGCTTGGGGCAGCGGCAGCAAGAGAGGCAGTCCTTCCACCTGTTACGTTCACACAACACATCTACCCACTGCAGGCGACACACTAATTTGTTGTGACGCACAGTGTGGAAAGCTCTGCTGTAAAGGGTGCTAATATCACTTTTGTTTTTCAATTTTTCCAAAAAGTTCCAATTTTTTTTCTTCTAGGAAACAAACCCATGTTTTCCCTCATGGCTTCCAGAGGTCAGGAAACTTATACCTCTCTGCCGGTGAAAGGGTAGCATTTGGAGCGGGCAACCACAAATTCCTTTCCGGATCTTGATAGCCCAGTTTCTTAAGGCATTGCCAAATAGTGGTTCTAGTTCAGATTATAAAAGGAGGCTCACGACTAGGCGAAATCTCACCTAGCAAGTGCTTCATGATGGCCTGGTTCTGATCCCAAATGTTGTTGAAGGTGCTCCACTTGGAGCGGCCATCAGGCAGGGGGTTCCGCTTGATCCAGCCCCCACAGGCATACTGGTAAAAATCGTCACAGGGATTGGTCTCTCGGTCCAGAGCTTCCAGGATTTTACCGGCTACAATGATGCAAGCCTCGGTCAGGCATGTGGTGTGAGAGGGATCTGAAAGAAGAGAACACACACACACACGCACGCACACAGAGTCAGAGTAGCATTCCAATGGGATGTTAAAAGGGCTGCCTTGTTCAGAATACGGCTTAGACCTGGGCCATTTCTGCACTAGACTGTTATAGTGCTATTATTCCACTTTCCTTTGAGGACCCTCCCTAAACTGCAGACCCTAGGATTCCATAGGATGTTGAAAGTAGAATAATAGCACTATAACAGTCTAGTGCGGAAATGGACTCACTCTCTGCTGCTCTAAAAGGCACAGCTAGAATCAAATGGGTGGGAATTGCAGGGAAGAAGATATGGGTTGAAAGCAGGAGAAAGGTCCTAACAAGCCAGAGGTATTTGACAATGGAACATATTGCTTCAGGAGGTGATGGCCTTCTGTCAGTGGAAGTATTTAAGCAGAAGCTGGACAGTCATGTGCTACAAATTCTGTAGCTCCATCCTGCACTGCAGAAGAGAGGGACGAGCCAGCGTAGGGTAGTGGCTTGAGTGTTAAGACTACTGCCCTGGAGACCAGAGTTTAATTCTTTGCTCAGACGTAGAAACACACTGGGTGACCTTGGGCATGTCTTAGCCCCAGAAAAACCTGTGATCAGCTCACTTTGGGGTCACCATACGTCAGAAAGAACTTGAAGGCACACAGCAACAACAGCAACAACAACAACAGACAATTTCTTAAGTTCCTTTCAAGTCACCACTTCTAGGTCCTCATTGCCTTCTCCACTTTATGTGCTAAAGACAAGTTCTGAGACCCAATAAGAGGAGATGCAGAGAAGGTACAGAGGCAGGGAACCGGAGCATCCTTACGGATGACAGATTTTGCCTGAAGTGGGACAGGCCACAACTAAGAGCTGCATGATGCCTTAGACTGCCACAGGCATGCTTAAAAGGAGAGTGCCATTCCCCCGTTCCTTGCCATAACATCTAGGATGCTCATCACATGCCACAGCATCGTCAGACTGAGACCCTTTTCGCACCTTACCTTTTTGCGGTGCTGGGGTGCGGGGCTCGCGTGAGAAGCCTCCGGAGAGAGGCTCTCACGTCCGGGCTCTTTCAGCTCTGCACGAGCTTCCTACTTGCGCAAGAGCCCCACCTCTTCCTTTTGCAATGCAGCCTGGGACCTTCCCAGCCTGCACTGGACCGGAAGCGTGACCAGCCTTGGCTCCCGAGGCTCCACATGCCAGATAAGTGCGCGTGGAGCCCCAGACCGATGCGCAGCCGCGCAGCATTTTCTGCTTCAAGCCAAAAATGAAAAAATGCGTGCGCGGTCTGCGTCAGGCCCTTGTGAGTGTATCGTGTGGACCGCTCCTCACATGTGCGCGACGCTCAAGGGGCCCTTTCGCGTCGGAAATGCCGTGCGAAAGGGGCCTAAGTTTCTCCTCTCCTACTCCATATCATTAATGGTGGAAAGTCATGTCAGGGTAGCATGAGGTAGCTGCTCAGAGCATGTGTAGAATGCTGACAGGGCAGTGACGTCCAGTTGCAACCAAGCGGTTCCAGGCAGGCCAAAAAAGTTCCAGAGACTCATAGAGATAAACTCAGGGCTATTTATTTAGTTAAGTACACTGAGGTTAAATTTACGGCTTCTGGCAGCATGCCAAGAAGCAATAAGTAAGACGGGAACAATAAATCAGCAGGTAAAAACACAAACTGGCAGCATGTCTAGATACGTTCCACAAATCAGTCAGCAGAGCAGCATGACCACCAGAAATTGACCCAAATGGTAAAGTACAGTGCCATACCCAAGCCTTTTTAAGGGTTTAACATCACCCCAGACCCTATGGGGTGATTCAGTCACATTAACTGCAAGCAACCTTCTCATGTTGACAAGGCAAGACCTTCCAAGGCTGGCTAGCCAAAACATTCTTGCAGCTGCACTCAAGGTCACATCACCTCACTCCCCAACAAAGTTATGACATAAAAACGATGGTTACTTCTCCCACATTGGTGTGGCAATTCCCAATCTGATCAGGTGCCCTGCCTTTACTACACCGCTCTACCTCCTGTCTTGTAATACCACCCTTGTGTAAAAGGGTGAGGGTTTTCAATGGCTGTTTAGAACTACTCAATAGCCTTCTGGTAGTGTATTTTCTGCGTTACCTTAGGTACTATATGCAACTCAGCCAAATCAGTATTAATAAAAAATAAACTGTAACATTTATTTAGATAACAATAAGAATAAAGTATTAAAGTTCATATGCAGGTGAAAGTTAATACAGTTCTTTAGTGCATTTTTTAGACAGTTCACTTGTATCTTTAGACAAGGGCTTTCCAAATGGTGTGCCGTGACTCATTAGCGTGTCACCCGAAGTGTGTAGGTGTGTCGCCTACAATCTTGGAAATATGCTATTATTTATAAATCATATATTTTTAAAAATATATGAAAGGTTTTCATGAGATACGTTGTGTCCCCATACATTTTGTTATTACAGTTTGTGGGGTTAGTTTAACCTCCAGTTTGCCAGTAAAACTGAATTACTGTGTCACAACATGACGCGTGTCTAAAAAACGTGTCACCAGCATGAAAAGTTTGGAAAGCTCTGTTTTAGACTCTCAGATGGAGCACAAGTATCATATAAAAGCCCTTTGGCTACACTCCCACCAAAAGCTCAAGAATTTCAATCTAGATCACACTCTCTGACCAGATTCCACTAGGGTTCATTACTCTTCTGCTTCTCACTAGGCTTCCTTTGAGAATTAACCCTTCCCACACAGTCACACTCTCTGACTGGCTAAGAGTCTCTACACCATAGCTTTTTGCTAGGAATCTCACTGAAGGACTAAAAACCAATAATCTGTACGTGGCTTTACATAATTTTTTCTCTCAGCCGCCAGCCCCTCCTACTTACTAGTGGGCTGGGCTTCCTCCTGAGGAGCTATTCTGGTTGTCTAGCAACCTGCGTCCAGATAGCCACGCTCCTAGAACTTTGTTACGGATAGAATGCACAGGGAGGGCTCTTTAATACAACAAGGGTTGGACAAAATTTGCACCATATCATGATTTAGCCTGCTCTGGGCAAAATCGGTCGAGCAAAATGATGCAGCTGCATCATGCAGTGGTTTGTGCATTGGACGAGGTCTCTGGGAGAGCAGGGTTTGAATCTCTGCTCAGCCGTGGAAACCCACTGAGTGGGAAGGTTACCCTGTCTCAGCCTAAGCGGAAGGCAATAGCAAGTCTCCTCTGAATAAATTTTGCCAAAAGACCCCATAATTCAAGGGTGGGCAACTGTGGAAAGTTAGGGGGCCACATTAGCACCCCAGCAGAACTTGGAGAACCACATCCCCACCTGCCCTGCTCCTGCAAAAAAAAAATTTTAAAAAATCAATTTTTCATCCTCAAACTCCTTTTAGGGTTCATGGGAACATTCTCACCATGTTCTGGGGCCTTCCTGAAACCCTAGAGGCATTCTGAAGTTAAAAAATGTTTTTGAAAAAATTTGCAAAAATTTGTTTTGACCCCAAGGGGCCTCCAAACATGGTGGAAATGCTCTTGACACCCCCTAGAGCTCATTTTGGGGCATTTTAAAGCCAATATTTTTTTTCTTCCAAACAAATATTTTTGAAAAAAATTGATCCCGGGGTCACTTTGGTGTCCAAGGGGACACAAAACAATCCTGGCAGCCATACTTTGCCCACCACTGCTATAGCACGGCTGCTGTATATCGGAGTGAACTTGAAGGCTGCAATTCCCATGTGCAGCCTGGAGGAGAAAAGGCCACAGCGGGCCCTGCCCAAAAGAAAGCTTATCCACCTTTAGAGATGATCTCCTACAATACACAGTCAGAAGAGTCTTCAAGGCACAGTCTGGGTTTGGGCAGGACAAGTAACTAAATGAACTCGCTTTGGTTTTCACTGACTATTGTTTGCTTTTAGTGCTACTTGTTAGCCATCTTGAGTGTTGGTTCTTTAGGGGAAAAGTAGAATAAAAATGCAATAAATAAAATAAAATAAAATAAAATAAAATAAAATAAAATAAAATAAACAGCAGCATAGCATGTAACTTTTGCATATGAATGCTTTCAAAGAAATTGCTTGGGAAGACAACCGGTCATAAAGTCATGAGCAGCTACCGGTCATAAAGTCATGACCAGTCTGAATCTATGTGCTAAACTGTTTGGGACTGTAACACCTAAACGAGCCGTTCTCTCCTTACGTGCCTATAGGAGAACTGAAGTCTACTAGAGGAACCTTCCTCTGTGTCCCACTAGCAGCATCAATATACTGTGTGAAGATATGAGTGAGGGCCTTTTCCGCTTTGGCATCCCAGTTGTGAAATGCCTACTCCTCAAAGTCCCAGATGGCACTCATATTGCTTCATTTTGGCGCCAAGTAAAAATATGGCTATTCATTAAAGTCACAGAATCATAGAATCATAGAGTCGGAAGAGACCATAGGAGCCATCCAGTCCAACCCCCTGCTATGCAGGAACAAAGTCTTTGGGGCCTGATTTATTCCAGAATGTACATACACATAGTTTTAAATTGTTTTACCCTTTTTCAAGCTGTTCATTGCTTTCTGGTTCAATTATTTTTATTATTTTAAACTACTAGCATGGTACAGTGGTTTGAGTTTGGCACTAGGAGTCCGTCCAGGGTTCAGATCCCCACTCGGCCATGGAAACCTACTGGGTGACCTTGGGCAAGTTATACTCTCTCAGCCTCAGAGGAAGGCAAGGCCAAAGTCTGACAGTCTCCATTTAGTCATCTTGGCTTCTAGAGAGGAGTCAAGCTTGATTTGCTCTAGAACCCATTCATTTGTCTTTTTAGCAGTCCAGGGTATCCAATATGTAGAACTCTTCTCCAGTACCACATTTCCAAGGAGTTGATTTTCTTCCTAGCAGCTTTCTTCACTGTCCAGCTTTCACAACTATACAAAGCAACTGGAAATACAATGGCATGGACAATCCTAACTTCGGTATTCAATTATGTATCTTTATACTTGAGGATCTTGTCTATTTCTTCATAGCTGCCTTTCCAAGTCCTAGTTTTCTTCTGATTTCTCCATTCTGATTAATGACTGAGTATGGAAAATCTTGAACTATTTCATTGCATCTATCATCTACTTTAAGGTTATATAAGGTTCACCTCAGGGTTGTCATAAATCAGAAATAGCTTGAAGGCACATAAGAACAAAAACTGCTTACATCAACTTCATTTCTATTCCACCTTGTGATCTCTCAAGATAAAACCTTTTAATTAATAAACAACCCAACACACGCAAATGAAGCAACCACATACTTACTCCAGCTCTACTTCTCTCTCTTCCTTTCCTCTGTTATTTCTCCTATGTACAATTATAGATTTTAAGCTCCTTGTGGTACTCTCTTGAAACACTCACGTATCCATCAGTTAAAAGGCCTGCTGTGGGATTAATCCACACTTTCCTGCCTGTGTAGAAACGGCCTTCATGTCATTTTCAATCTGGGGAGATCCTGAGGCAAAACTATGACAATTGTCCTAGCCACATTTCTTCAGAAGGAGGTTTGCCTTTGCCTAGGCTTTTGCTAAGGCTGAGAGAATGTGTCTTGCCCAAGATTATCCTTCTTTCCCTTGCTTTTTAAACCCCTTTTAAAAAAAGGATTCGAAAGATTCGAGATTCGTGGATTCCCAGAACCTTCCAGGGATTTGGATCTGGATTCGGATTCGGAAAATTCTGGATTTGTTCCATCCCTAGTTCCAGAGCTGAGGACGAAATGAGATGCATGCATAACAATCAGATCTCCTACCTTTACTGTATTGAATGCCCATAGCAATGACTGAACTGAGCAGCAGAAGAGCCATGAAGAGAGAAATAGCACAGAGCAGCAGCTTCAGCTGGGTTCGAGAGCTCAGACGACTCAGCAGTGGGGCATCAGTTTTCCTGAAGCCCACCTGGAAAGCAAAAACAGAGCCCAGAAATGAAAAGAAGAGCAGCAAAAGTCATGTAGGACACTGAGAATGCTATTTTCAAAAGTGTGGAGGGCTTCTGCCTGTGTTTATTTAAGTCTTTTTCTACAGAAAGTCCTGATATTTTGTGAAAATGACCCCCAGAGTGGCTCAAAGAGATCAGCAGAAAGACAGCCCCTTCCCACAGGCTTACTATCTAAAAGACAAGATGCATAACGGGTAAGAAAAGGTGGGAATAGAGGAGAGGGACAAAATAATGCAAACACTGGCATCAGTTCTTAGAAGCTGCACGAAGTGCCCCAAGCAAATATGCTCACTAAATTCTAGGCTTTGAATTACTGATCCTGATGCCCTGGGCTGTTTCCCACCTCCCGGTAGCTCCCACAGCCCATGACTAGTGAGGCATTGGATACCACAGCTTCCTTATTACCACTCCTAGAAGTTCATACTGATCGTGGATAGGATCTTTCCTGCAACAACTGCCTTATTCCTTTTCTGGAGGAGCCACTGCGCAATGGGAGAGCTCAGCTTTGCAGTTAACATGGGCCAGGTTCAACCCTTGGTCTCTCCAAGCAGGGCTGGGAAGACACCTGCCAGAAACATTTGAAAGCCACTGCCAGACATCATAGGTCAGCGGTGGGCAACTCCAAGAAGTCCAAAGGGTGCATGTGACTCCTATGAGTTCGGCCCAGTGGGTGGGGAAACCTTAAGGAAGAGTCTATATTTGCTGGCAGAGCTCAGAAGGAGAGAGACAGCTGGAGAGGAGTTGCAGTTGCTAGAGATAAGGAATAGGTCCCTTTCATCTCGAATAAGGTAGTGGTATTTTCAGCTGAATAGCCAGAGTGGTATAGTGCATTGTATATTAGACTATTACCCAGGAGACCACAGTTCAGTTCCTCACTCATCCATGGAAAGAAACCCACTGACTGACCTTAGGCATGTCACTGGCCACTTCCACACTAGGTTGTTATAGTGCTATGATTCCACTTTCAACCTCCTATGGAATCCTGGGGTTTGCAGTTTCGGGAGGGGCCACGTGGCCCCTCCCGAAACTGCAAACCCCAGGATTCCATAGGAGGTTGAAAGTGGAATCATAGCACTATAACAGCCGAGTGCGGAAGTGGCCACATAGTCTCAGTCCCAGAAAACCCCACGATAGGTACATCTTAAGGTAACCATACGTTGGAAATGACTCGAAGGCACACAACAATAACGAATTTTTAGTTGTATATTCAGGGGGAACGAAACAATAACTTCTTTGTAGTGCAGTTTCTATATTGCATTTACTTCTGTTCTGACTGTTTTACTGAAAGGTTTAAGAATTGCATCCAAGTGCTGCAATACTACTGAGTAACACAGCAGGAGACTCCTGAAATCAGGTCCTGCCCTGGTACTTCATTGAATGGACAGAACTTTGGGGAGAGTGCATATGTGCCAAAGTTAAGACATAATCTGGAGTGCTGTTGTCAAAAATATATACTGGGACTAGTTTGCAATATTCAATTATAGTTGGCCGAAGAGAACCCAGGAAGAAGTACATGCATATGTCTTCCCATTCTACCCCATTCCCTCTCTCCAATTTGTGGCTCTAAAAGACCCATGGTGCTGTTTTAAACCTGGTTTAGCCTGGGGGTATTTTTTCAAAACTGGATATGACCTACAATTTGGGGAAAAGGAGCTTTTTCCATTTTTTTTTTTTAACAAAACAGGTTTGGGAGGGTTTGAAAATATGATAAAATTGTCTTCCCCACTTCCTAAAGCCGGGGAGGCGGCAAAGTGCAACCCCCAAAGGCTGTTTTTGTGGTCTGCATAGGTCAATCCTTTTTCAAAAATATGTTTCAAAAATATTTTTTGTCCCTAAATGCCTTCTGGGGGCCTGGGGACAATTTCACGTCATCTTTTGGGAGAGGGCTTGGTCATTTTAAGCCCAGGAGGACATTTTTTTTAAACATAAAGTGAACTGCGAGTGACTCCTGGATCATTTCCTGTTTTCGAGAAAAGTCCTCTCTTGGGCTATTAGTTCATAAATACGGCAAAATCGCCTCCCATGTCCCTAGAGGGCACTGTAGGGTAAAAAAAAAAAAATTACAGGGTGTGTGTGGCAACACCCCACACTCTCCTGGGGGAAGACAACACAGTCCCCTAGCCCTAAAGGTTGCCCATTCCTCCTTTGGAAGGCACAGGGTTTTGTTTTTTTTTTAAGTTAAAAAAGTATGTGGTGAGGTCACCTACGGGGCTGTCTCATTCAGGCCATAGTTGTAGGTAATGCTGAGCTAGATGGAACTATGCTTGTCTAGACAGCAGCTTTTAATGTGAAGAAAAAAGACAGAAAAAAAGGACGGAATACAGATGTGGAAGAGAGCCCAAACAGAACTAATAATAGATTTGGATTTATGTAATGTGTTGAAGGGTTCAAAGCACTTATCTATCCTCTTATTATAATCCTTAAAAGTATCATGACTTGTACAACTAAAAGGTAGGCCCAATGTTAGTCTCTCCCCACCCCAACTCAGAGAGGGGGACGCCAACCCTAAAGAAAGGAAGTGCCTTGATTAAAGCAATTTCAAGAGGTTGTGGCAGAGGTGAGCTCCTTCGTTTATTGACTAATCTTGACGCTGCCAAAAGAAAAGGATATGCATTCCAGGTTGTGACAGCTGATGGCCTCCATGTCTGGAGAGCGGTGACTCTGCATCAGGTTTCAGAGAGTTTTCCAAGCTGTCATTCCGCCTTTTGTTGTTACACGTCTTCAAGTTGACTCTGGCTTCTGGCAACCCTATCCTAGAGTTTTCTTGACAGGAGTCCTTCAGAGGAGGTTTGTCATTGCCCTACTCAGATGCTGAGAGAGTGTAGCCTGCCCAAGGTCACCCTGTGGGTTTTCATGGTTGAATGCAGATTTGAATCTTGGTTTAAAATCCTAATCAAACACTCGCACCACGACATCATACTGCACCCTTTGTTGTTGTCGTGCGCCATCAAGTTGTTTCTGACATATGGCAATCCTAAGGCAACCTATCATGGGGTTTTCTTGGGCTGAGAGTGTGCAACACCCAAGGTCACCCAGTGGGTTTCAACGACTGAGTGGGGAATCAAATCCTGGTCTCCAGGGCTGCAGTCCGGAGCTCAAACCCTACATCATGCTGGCTTTCATTTACCACTACCCCATGTCGTTTTGGCACCCTGGACAGCGCCTTTAAAACCCAGAACAGCTAGAAGCCTCCCAGGGAGACACAAAATAGGCAAGATCAGTAAATCAAAATCATGTTCCCGCATCTAAGGAAGATGCTTAGTCTGCCAAAATGTACCTATTTTAAAAAATCAGGTGGTAGCGCTAAGAAAAAATATTCAACATCACCACCACTACCACACACATCTGAGCCTATAGACAGCCATTCCTAAACCAAACAAACAACATCAGAACTTATTGGAGTTGTATTCCAATACGTCCAGAAGGCACCAAGTTCAAGAAGGCTAGTTTACAGGGCCTTATAGGGACCAATGGTCTGAATCTGTCCTTCAAGTACCACATCACTCTTCTCCTGTGCAGCATTTGCCCTTTCAGCTTGTTTCTGAGGAAGTGCAGCTCCCTCTGTTCCTGTGAGTTGTTTTGCAAACTTGCAGCTGACATGGCTGGGAGGAATCTAAAAATCCTCTAAGCAGCCTCACCTGCCCTTGTGAAGGGGACATCCCTGCAAAAGAGAGAAGTCCGTGGAAGCTTCCAATCACAACTCTCAGGGACTGTGGCCAGGTTTAGCTTCTGTGACAGAGTTCCCTAATGCAAAGTTTTCTTTCTGCACCCCTGTTATCCTGCAGCAATAACAGGTCAGGTAGTAAAATCTCCTGTGCTGTAACTCTGGAGTTGGAGATACTCAGGACCGAATGTGTTTCCCATATGTAAACAACAGCAACAGAACTTTTTGCATGTAAAAGGATAAAACTCCAAACACTGGTGAAGGGCTCTATCCTAGCTTTCTTACCAATAGATCAACCTCCCAAGATTCTTTTGGAACGATCACAGGGAGCACAGGAGAACACAAGCTTCCCAGCGCACATACGCACTGAAGTTGTAAAGATAAAGATCAGTTTTCATGTGATCATCTTTTTTTTTCCTTGTTTGTTTTTGCACAAAACCTCCAGAATACATTGGCTTGATTTGGATATCAGCAGAAAAAAAGGAGACTAGGTTCCACGTGCTTATGGAATGTCCAAGTTTATTCTTTAAAAAGCCCGACGCGTTTCAGCCTGTTTATAAATTAACTCGCCTTCTTCAGGGGCATAAATCCAATCTATAAAAGAAATTTCTGGAGTTGCTGCAGCACTCTTTTTATGAATTGGACTAATATGCAATAAAGAAGCATATCATAAAAGCAGCCTAGTCTCTTTTTTTCCTGTCGATTTACTACATGTGCTTGCCAGTATTTATTACATGTGCTTTCCAGTATTTATTCCTGCTCTTGGTTTGGATATCAACAACTCTATCCTTCAAAACTCAAAATCTTGAGTTCCCTATATCCTCCTCAGACTCACATACTGCTTCCCTTTTCTACTTTCTGACTTTCTCCTACTCTAGTATGATGTGATATTCAGATGGCCGAACTATGGTTAGGTCTGCCTCCAAAGTCTTACAGACAGCTTCCATAACTTCACATCATGGTTTGAAAGAAGACTGAGGAACCCTTGGTCCTGGAGTTGAATCCAGAACTCCTAGAATCCCAAGCCAGTTTGAATGTTGGACCAAGGCCATTTCCACACTGGACTGTTATAGCGCTATTATTCCACTTGCAACATCCTATGGAATCCTGGGGTTTGCAGTTTCGGGAGCCGGTCCCTCCCGAAACTGCAAACCCCAGGATTCCATAGGATGTTGCAAGTGGAATAATAGCGCTATAACAGTCCAGTGCAGAATGGGTCCAAGACTCTGGAGAGCAGGGTTCAAATCCCAACTCAGCACTCTGAGAAGTAGTGGGTCACATCTAAGCACTTCCCCACCCCCCAAAATACAATCCCCCCATCATTCCAGGCATTCACAAACAGAAGCAACTTCTGCTTGCTATTCTTTCTGATTTTCAATCACAAAATGATGTAGTGTGGCCCACAACAGAGGCAAGGACGTGTAAATTTGCCTTCAGCTTCTCCACATATGGTTTGGGCTTTTAAAGCTGAACACAGCACAGATATTGTAGCCAATTGTGGCTATGGAAAATCAGAAATTGGCAAGGAAATCCACATATGAAATAGGGAGGGGAGGTCATAGCGATGGAGAAAGAAAATGAACCATACCATTGTGACTGGAAAACTTCCTTCTTTTGTGAGGTTAATGTCAGCCATACATATGACACAGGTATGCACAGGATCCATGAACACGGGGCCTTGGGAGATCAGATACACTAAATGGATGTCTAAGAAAAATAATGTGGCCATACCTTAGAGCATAGGTGGCTAACTTCAGGCTTTCCAGGTATTCTGGACTTACACTCCTAGAAGCCCTAGAGAACATGGGCCATGGTAAGTGTCTGTGGGAGCTGTAGTCCAAAACATCTGCAGAGCCAATAGTTCCCCATTTCTACCCTAGGGTTCAGTTTCCATTCCAACTGCAATATGCAAACAAAAGAATTTTGTTAAGAGCTTAAGAATCTTACTGGATTATCTTAAATATTGATCAGGTTCAAACGCAGTGATTCTGACCAGAGATCGCAAAAATTACTTGCTTGGACTACAAATCCCAGAAACCTCTAGCTAGCATGGACCCTGATCATTCTGTCTCGAGGATTCTGGGAGCTATAGTCCACAAGCACAAGTCTTCCAAGCTATAAGCCAGATACATGCACCTAGAAAGCTCAAAAACTGGGCAGGATGGAAGCAATAATCTTCTGTTGCTTGTCTATAGCATTTCATTGTCAGAGTTTTACTGCCTCTAGTTATGGAGGCTTGGCTAACATGGCTAGCAACCTATCATGGATGCATCCTGCATGCATAATCTGATCTTTTTTTTTTTTAACAGCTAGATTCAAAAGTATAAATTATTTTTCTCCCATAGTCACTCTCTTATTTGAATGAAAATAAGTGTCAGGACATCCTGAGCCTAATCCTATTGTACACAGAATGACGGCTTTCGGTGCTCCCTGAGGGTCTAGGTTTACTTTAATTTGTAAACATTTTTTTCCAAGTGTTTCTTATTGTTGTTGTTCTGTGCCTTCAAGTCATTTCTGACTTATGGTGGCCCTAAGGCAAACTTACTGTGGGGTTTTCTGGGGTGAGAGTGTATGATGCACCCATACTTACGGTACCTTTAAAACGTAATCTGAAAATACTTGTACTCTAAATGGGGCTTATGCTTCCCATTTGATTTTTTTAATTAATTCCTACATAAGCACCGTATCATCAAGAATAAGATCTTTGTTGCTGAGAGTATTAAATTGATCCCATAAAACAAATCACCCTGGTTTTGTCTAAGGATTAAAGTGCGTGATCACAAATCACCGGTACCATCGGTGACTTTGGAGGGACATAGCAATGAAAGGGTTTTGCCAAAGCTGTTTTGCGCAGGTTTTATGCAAACTCTTTCAGACTCTCTTCCATCCCTGCTGGCATCAGATCTGTCTCTTTGATCATCTCCCTCCTTCTCACTCTCACCTTTCTCTCTCCCATCTCCTGTTTGGCTCAGCAGCTACATTCAGCACAGTAATCATTCAAGCAGCAGAGACACTCCCGTTATTATTAATTTAACACAATAATCATGTTGCTAAGCAGCAGCAGGGGCAAGTCCTCTGGGGAGACACAAAGAGGAAAACAGAGCGTATCCTGGACACAGCTTCCCTTCCCGATCGTTCATGCTAGACTCGAGCCCTTTGACGACACAACCCGGCCTACCTCCACGCCGTCAGGAGAGGTGCTCCCATCCCCAGTAGTGTCCGGCGCTTCCTCATCCTGGAACATAGCTCGTTTGTACTCAGCCATCTGAAAAAGAGAAAGCATACAAGAGAGAACATCACTAGTAGTGAAATTATTGAGCAAGGCTATTAGGTTGCAACTCCTTTACAATCTCATTCTTAGTCTATTCTTTCCTGAAGCAACACTGGGATCTGTAGTTTTATTAAAAGGGGGGGGTCTCTCACAAGTGAACCCCTGAAGTAGCTATAACTGATTCCATTTCCATCTAACTTGCATTTAAATTTAGAGAGTTACAGTGCAAGCCAATATACGCCTACTCAGAAGTAAGCCCCACTGTGTTCAGTGGAGCAAGTCTCAGGCCATTTCTGCACTACATCGTTATAGTGCTATCATTCCACTTTCAACCTCCTGTGGAATTCTGAGGTTTGGAGTTTCCTGAGGCCCAAGAGCTCTCTGGCTGGGAATTCTAAAGGCCCCTCTCTCAACTGCAAACTTCAGGATTCCATAGGAGGTTGAAAGTGGAATAATAGTACTATAAGAGTGTAGTGAGGAAATGGCCTCAGATAAATGCAGATAGAATTGCAGCTTAAGGTTTTTTTACTTTCAAAACTTTTAGCAGGGGGGCGTTTTAGAAAATGAGCCTTTCTATAATCATGAGCACACCACACAATTATAGAGCTATCATTCCAGTTTAGGGTGAGGACATTTAGGGCATTTCCACACAGGGTAAATAAAACGGTGCAGCACGTCCTCCATGGAGGATGTCTGCACCTTGGAGCGGACTGGGTCCGGACTAGTTACCGTAGATCCGCACCTCAGTCCGCTCCGGAGCGTCCCCAAGTGGTCCTCCATCGTGTTTTTGAAAGACCTGATTTTTCAGGTCTTTCAAAATGCCGGCGCGCACCATTGCGTGCCTGCTCTCCGACGCAGATTCGCAGGCTCGCACCAATGCGGGTCTACGATCACGCACTGCTCCTCCTGACCGCGGACCGGACCGGACCGGACCCACAGAAGATCCGGTGAGCAGTGGCAGGGAGCAATTCCCTCGCCGCGTGCGGAAATGGCCTTAGAATGCTCAGCTGAAAAACTTCAGTGCCAAATCAAGCTACAAATCTCAGGGTGTCATGGGACGCAGCCATGGCAGTTGGAGTGGAATCACAGGGCTTTTCCATACTACACTGTTATAGTGCTATTATTCCACTTTCAACCTTCTATGGAATCCTGGGGTTTGCAGCTTAGGGAGGGGCCTTTAGAATTCTCAGCCACAGAGCTCTTTGGCCTCAGTAAACTACAAATGCCAGAATTCCACAGGATGTTGAAAGTGAAATAATAGCACTATAACAGTATAGTGCAGAAAGGCCTACAGTGTTATAATTCTGCAGTATGAAAGAGTTCTGAATCTCTCTTGTTGAAGAGCCAGATGCAGCCTGGTTTACTCATGACCTTTTGATAGCTTTGTCTACAATAAAGCTGCTTTTGCCTTTAGCTATTTCCTGTGCTGAAACCTTTTGCCAAAGTATGAAGATTCACAGATGCAAACCCACTAACAAGTATAAAGCATAATGAAAGACACCTGGAAAGACACCTGGAAGTACAGATTTGTGGAAGAAGTATTTAGAAAACACTGACATGTCTACTCACTAGAAACACTGTCACTTTCCCCCAATTTTTCATTTTTAACAAGACAGATTCAACAGATGGTGCACCTCCTAGCAGGAAAATACAGTGACAGAGAAAGAAGCACTGAGTGAAATTCTTCCTAATAGAATCCAAATGATGAGCCAGTGCGACGTAGTGGTCTGAGCATCTAGGTCGAGCCCTAGAAACCAGGGTTCGATTTCCCACGGGAACATGGAAACCCACTGGTTGACCTTGGGCATGTCATACACTCTCAGCCCCAGAAAACACTATGATAGGTTCATAGAGTCAACATAACTCAGAAACAACTTGAAGGCACACAACAACGGAATTCAAAGACATAGCCCTGTTAATCTGAAGCAGTACGCAAAGCAAACTTGTGTAGCATCTTTGAGATGGAGAGAAAGATGCCAGCCATTTCTGCACTCCACTGTTATGGTGCTGTTATTCCACTTCCAACATCCTGTGGAATTCTGGGATTTGTAGTTTCCTGAGGCCAAAGAGCTCTCTGGCTGAGAATTCCAAAGGCCCCTCCCTAAACTGCAAACCCCGGGATTCCACAGAATGTTGAAAGTGGAATAATAGCACTATCACAGTGTAATGCGGAAAGGCCTGAGAGCAAGATGATGTCTCTCTGTACCTGGACAAGTATCTTAAAGAAGATGATGGATTTTCACTCTGTCCGGCTGAATCTGGTGCTTTCCATGGTGGTATAATTCAAAGACATAGCTGTGTTAGTCCACATTAATATGAAAAGGGATCTTGTAATATCTTTGAGACAAAGTTAGCCTGAAAGGCGCTATGAGATCACTTTGCCTACTGAATACCTGCCTGTCATAATCTCTTAAAGGCTGAAAAGATTCTATGAAAGAAACCATTTTGTCACAGCTCCCTGCCGCAAACAAAATTGTCTTCAACCTGATGTTAGAATGAATCATTTTTCAAAATATTTTCTCTCCCTTATGGCTGTGATTCTGTTTTCTTCACACAACACAATATGAGCATTTAAAGACTTGTCCAATACTTCCCACTAATTGACTCTCCTCCCACTTTCGGACAAGCTGGCATAGCAGAGATTAGAGCAGGACTTTCATTATTCAAAAAAATAGTCAGATGTAGCATGCCAGTTATTCAAATTCTAAAAATTCAAAAGAAATGACCCCAAATCAACCTTCTTCAGCATGTGCTTTCTCACACAGCATTTTTGAAATAAGCTGTTACTAAATTCAGTCTCTCTGCTTGAATAAATCGCATTTGAATGACACTGGTCCTCTTTTCACTTCTAGGATCGCCAACTTTTGAATCTATTCCCAAAGGTGTTTATTTAATAACTGATCTGCAAGAACTAGCTCTGTGCCAAGGTAAGTTTTCCCTTTATACTCAAGCTGTTGCAAAGGCACAAAAGCAGAGCAGGTAATAATTTTCCTAAACTGTTGGCAATCCTCTTCATTTCCATTGTATTCAATGCACATCTTACTGGGACCTCCCAGAATTCCTTTTTCCTCTGCTATAAGAGATACAGGCAAAACTCATGTAACAAAATCTCCGACAGTAAAGCTCCTTTTTACAAAATCTTTCTATGCCTGCCCAGCCCCGTTTTGCTCCTTGCCCTCTCTCTAGCTGGAAGTTTTTTTAGCAGCACCGGCACTGGGCAAATGGCAAAGAAGGACTGGAGATAGATTTTCAGAACTGGGTGGCAGCAGCATGTCTATAATAAACAAGGAAATAAAGCTTGAGCTCGGAAAAAGTAGGATTCTCATCTAGCCAATCCTCCAGCGGCTGTGTGCCTGCCTAGAAGAGGAAAGATAAACAGCAGCTGCTCCAGGATCCCTTACTGCGTAGGCATGAATATTTGAACATAAAGAAAAAGGGAAAGCAAGCAATCTTGCCTCACCAACTAGTGCCAGCACATTCAAATGGCACAGACATATCAGTTTAGCCACCAGAATGGAAATCATATGAAAAATGGAGGCTGGTGAAAGAAAGAAAAAATCACCCCGGGGACATTTTGCAAGAAGCCTTGAAGCCTCTGTGTGCATGTGCCTTGAAGTTAAGAACACAAGAAGAAGCAAGATGGATCCAATAGAAGATCTGTCTAGTCCAGCATTTTGCTTCCACACTGTTGCCTATGGGAAGCCAAAAGCAGGACTGGCATGTAGGAGTGTGTATGTGTGTGCATACGCGCACATACGCACACCATCAAGTTGCCTGTCGACTTATGGCGATCCCATGTGTTTCATAAGGTTTTCTGATGCAAGGAATACTCAGAGGTGGTTTGGCCAGTTCTTTCCTCTGAAATATAGGCCATTTCTGCCCTAAACTGTTAGAGTACTATTATTCCACTTTCAACATCCTGTGGAATTTGGGGTTTGTCGTTTCCTGAGGCCAAAGAGCTCTCTGGCTGATAATTTTAAATGCCTCTCCCTAAACTGCAAACCCCAGGATACCACAGGATGTTGAAAGTGGAATAATAGCGCTGTAACAGTGTAGTGTGGAAATGGCCATAGCCTACAGCACCTGGTATTCATTGGCAGTCCCCCATCCAAATACTAATCAGGGCTGAGCTTGGTTAGCCTTCAAGATCAGAGTGTAGAAAGTTGCCAGCCATTTGTTTAATTATGCAACCTGACTTACCTGACTTGGTTGTTTCACTTCATATCTACATGCTGTTAGTTCTGAATAAAAAATCTGTGGAAATGTTTTAAAGTGCCCTCCTTTTCCGTGTTGCAGGAACTCTTCCCTATTCTCTCCATGCTACTTCTCCCTCTGATAGCAAATTTTCTGTTAATGCCCAGGAAGACCCCTCCTTCATTTACCGAAGTATTCCTGTACTTAACTCTTCTCTCTGCTGCTATCCACCCCGGTAAAGGGAAGGCCTCGGCTGGGCTGGAAGCTTTGTATCCATCCAGCCGGAATGCTGGTCCCAAAGGATTATTCATATCGAATCATAGAATAATAGAGTTGGAAGAGACCCCAGGGGCCATCCAGTCCAACCCCCTGCTATGCAGGAACCTACATCAAAGCGTTCCCAACAGATGGCCATCCAGTCTCTGCTTAAAACCCTCCAAAGAAGGAGACTCCACCACACTCCGAGGCAGCAGATTCCGCTGTCGGACAGCTCTGACTGTCAGGAAGTTCTTCCTGAGGTTCAGGTGGAATCTCTTTTCCTGCAGCTTGAATCCATTGCTCCTTGTCCTAGTCTCTGGAGCAGCGGAAAACAAGCCTGCTCTCTCCTCGACATGACATCCCTTCCACTATTTAAACATGGCTATCATGTCCCCTTTTAACCTTCTCTTCTGCAGACTAAACATATCCAGCTTCCTGAGCTGTTCCTCATAGGGAATGGCTTGCAGACCCTTCACCATTTTGGTCGCCCTCCTATGGACACATTCCAGCGTGTCAATATCCTTCTTAAAATGAGGTGCCCAGAATTGGAGACAGTATTCCAGATGAGGTCTGACAAAAGCAGAATAGAGTGGCACTATTAATTCCCCCAATCTGCACACCATACTCCTATTGATGCAACCAAGAATCACGTTGGCTTTCTTGGCTGCCGCATCACACTGCTGACTCATGTTCATCTTGTGGTCCACCAAGACTCCTAGATCCCTTTCACGTGTGCTGCTATCCAGCCATGTGTCCCCCATCCTATATTTGCGCATTCCATTTTTTCCTGCCTAAGCGCAGGACCTTACATTTCTCTCTGTTGAAATTCATTTTATTAGCTTTGGCCTAGCTCTCCAATATCTCCTCCCTTCCCAGCCGAGGCACAGTTTCCCCCAGTTTGGTCAAAGTGAGGCCTCTGTCCCCAAGAGTGAAATGGCCTTTCATCCTCTGCCCGTTGCCATGGCTGTTTCGCTGGCTGCTCCATCATCAGTATTCCTGACAAGTATCACATTTGCTTTCTAGCGGCTCGGCCTCTGTTTCTTGGCAACCTGCGGCTCTATCCCCTAGCAACATTGCCACCACTCCTTCTGTGATCTCTGCACCTTTCCATTTTCGCCCAATACTGCTTTCTAAACAAATGTTCTGAATGCATCAGCAATCCCTAGAAACCTGACAACCCTAGAGAAGGGCAGTCGGTAAAGGCTGAGAGCAAAAGCACCTTAAAATGCAAGTCCGACGGATGGTGCAGGTAGTTCAGCACAACGTGAAAGCCATTTTGAACGGCTCATTTGCACCAGCTTATCACACAAAGTCCACCAATTTCCTCCGTAGGAGGAATATGGAGAAATCACATGGAGACAGAAATCAAGATGAAGAGAGCCTCTGGCTACTGATATGAATAGATACGAATCCAAAGAGCATTATCTGAATGAACTGCTTTAATTGTTCCCTTAAATCATTTAACCAATTATTTCAACCAAACAATTTTGATTAGTATACCTAGAGACTCTGTGTATCGTGAGCCACCCAGAGAACATAATGCCATGGGATGTCGTGCAAATATCATAAATACATATCCCCTATCTATCCTCACAGCAATCTTGTGTGGTAGGTTAGAGTGAAATATTAGCTCTGTTCACAAGTATCCTCTTCCTCGTGCAAAATACACAAGAAGGGGTGGTCACAAGGGGATATGGTCAATGGATGTCAAACTGTTTGGCCCTGTCCACATTAGTGACTGTACAGAGGTGAATGTGTGAACAGAGCTTCAGCTACTTGCCCAGGGTCAACCAGCCAGTTTCACTTCCACACTAGACTGTTATAGTGCTGTTACTCCACTTTCAACATCCTATGGAATCCTGGGGTTTGCAGTTTAGGGGCCTCAAAGGCCCCTCCCTCAAAGGCCCCTCCCTAAGCTGCAAACCCCAGGATTCCATAGGATGTTGAAAGTGGAGTAACAGCACTATAACAGTCTATGCGGAAATGGCCTGGGACTATATCCAATGCTCTATTCAACCTATCACCCAACTTTGGTCTCATATTGGCTACCTAAAGAGTTTCAAGGGATAGCCAGCCATCAGTTATATGAGATCCATACACAGAGAATCAACATATAATTCGGTTTTAAATTTGATCTTTGCTTTAGTTTTGTTGTTGTCATTATGTGCTGTTGGCTTCAACTTAATGAGGACGCCATGAATGAGAATCCACCCAGAGATCATAGAATCGTAGAGTTGGAAGAGACCACAAGGGCCATCGAGTCCATCCTCATTCTGCCATACAGGAGGACACCATCAGAGCAATCCCAACAGATGGCTAGTGGCTAAAAACCTCTAAAGAAGGAGACTCCATCACACTCCAAACTTGTTAGTAACAGCCCCGCTGAGGTCTCGCAAACTCAGAGTAGCCATGGCTTCCTTTGCTGAATCAATCCAACTCTAATCCAGCCTTCCTCTTTTCTTGATGCCTTCAACTTTACTGACTATTATTGTCTTTTTCAATGAGTCTTGCTGTCTCATGATATGCCCAAAGCACAATAGCCTCAGCTCAGTCATTTTGGCTTCTAGTGAGAATTCAGGCTTCACTTGCCTTCAGACCCATTTATTTTTCTTTCCAGAGGTTCATGATATCTACAGACCTCTCCTCTAGCACTTCATCTCAAAGGAGCTGATTCTTTTCCCGTCAGCTTTCTTTGCTCTCGAGCTTCACACACATAAATAGAAAGCAGAAATACTGTGACAGGAATCATCCTGACATTGGTATTCAATTATATATCTTTCCCGTTGAGCATCTTATCTAGTTCCTTAATGGTTTTTTTCTTCCCAGAGAACCTTCATAATAAGATGGGATATGGCTTTGGAAATAAAATTAAAATGCACATAAATAAAGGGGAAGGCAAACAGAAATGAAAAGTCCAAGATAAGAACAAATGGTCCTCAGCTGAAGAGAAGACAACCATGACTCAGGCCATTTCTGCACTAGACTGTTACAGCGCTTTGATTCCACATTCAACATCCTATGGAATCCTGGAGTTTGCAGTTCCGGGAGGGGCCAGCCGGCCCCTCCCGGAACTGCAAACCCCAGGATTCCATAGGATGTTGAATGTGGAATCAAAGCGCTGTAACAGTCCAACGCGGAAATGGCCTCAATGCCAGTAGTTCACCAGCAGAACGGCCAGAACTAGGCTTCCCTTGACCTAAATAGGTTTTTATAGGATCCCCAGCCTATCAGCAGCCTATAATGTGAAAGCCAATCAGACTCTCAGATCTGGGAGAGATATAAAATTGACTAATATCAGTTAGAAATATCAGGGTTAGGAACAGAGTAGGGAAGAGAATTACTGAATCATAGAGCTGGAAGAGACCACTGGGGCCATCAAGTCCAAGCCCCTGCCAAGCAGGAATACACAATCAAAGCATTTCTGACAGATGGCCATCCAGCTTCTGTTTAGAAACCTTCAAGAAGGAGGCTCCATCACACTCCCAAGTCACGTATTCCACTCTCGAACGGTTCTCACCATCAGAAAGTACTTCCTAATGTTTAGATGGAATCTCTTTTCCTGCAGTTTGAAGCCACTGCTCCATGTCCTAGTCTCTGGAACAGCAGAAAAGAGGCTTGCTCTATCCTCCACATGACATCCCTTCAAATATTTAAACATGGCTTCTTAACCTTATCTTCTTCAAGTTGAACCTACTCAGCTCCCTAAGCATAGGGCATGGTTTCCAGGCCTTCGACTATTTTGGTCGCCCTCCTATGGACACGTTCCGGTTTGTCAATATCCTCCCTGAACTGTGGTGCCCAGAACTGGACACAGGATTCCAGGTGAGGTCTGACCAAAGCAGAATAGAGTGGTACTATCACCTCCCTTGACCTAGACACTATACTCCTTTTCTACAACTTTTCCCAGTCTGGCTGGGGGTCTATGGGAGTTGTAGTCCAAAAAGGGAACTTTTCCAAGCACTAGAGAGTGTTGAAAGCCAACCACCTTCCTTAGGCCCCTTCCCTTGGCACTGCCTAAAATGTTTCCCTGTTATGCTGAGGGCTGGCAAAACAGGATGGATGAAAGTGAGGAAAACCACAAGTGAATCTGAGGATCTCAAATGACATGTTTTCATAAAGCAGGCACAGGCCTGTCATCAAGACCTGAACCGCAGCCCATCCAATATCGCAGGCTGAAGGGGGTATCTGTTGCTCTCTCCTGCAGTGCTTACAGAAAGTGGGAAGATCTGGGCGAGAAAGCAGTAATTTTTGGAGGGAAGGAGGAGAGGCAGGTGTAAATAAATATTCTTTGGCCTTTATATAGGGCCTAAACTAGAAATCCATCTATTGCTATATGAGACCTTCGATGAAGATTTACAAGACGGAGGGGCATCCATTGATCCTGGACAGGAGAGAATGATACCTCAGAGCAAGCAATCTGAACTTCTGCCTTCCCTTGGCAAAGTTTGTTGTTGTGCGCTTTCAATTCACTTCTGATTAGTGGTGACCCCAAGGCAAAACTATACAGCGTTTTCTCAGCACGCTTTGTTCAAAGGGGGTTTGCCATTGCTGACATCCCAGGCTGACTTGCCCAAGATCACCTAACGGGTTTCCATGGTGGAGCGGAAATCTAAATTCAGCTCCACTGGAGTCCTAGGCCACTTCTGCACTAGCCTGTTATAGTGCTATTATTCCACTTCCAAAATCCTATGGAATCCTGAGGTTTGCAGTTTAGGGAGGGGCCACAACTGCAAACCCCAGGACTCCATAGGATATTGAAAGTAGAATAAAAGCACTGTAACAGTCCAGTGCAGAAACGGCCCTAGTCGTTCAAAGCACTTTACTACACTGGCTCTCTTTTTCCAAGGGATCTTTGACAACTCATTTCACTCTCCCCCATCCCCCCCCCCAAAAAAACCCAGTAGCAACTAGAAACTCCTGAGATAAAGGGTTGACTGACCACTTCCCTATGGTCAAGCATGAAGAATAGCTTCATTATCACTCTTGTTGCCCCAAAGCGTTAAGACCCCAGAAACCAGAATGTAGTCAGGAGTATGAGGGAAAAGATAGACTGCCCCCTAGTGTCAGAAAAGGCACGGGCTGCTGAAGTCACCCCCAAAGAGTGAAGAAATGGATATTTCACACTTCTGTCCCCCTCCCTTGAGCATGAAGTACTCTCTCCCAGGGCTCTTCCAGGCTGTTCTAAAGAAGGCGAATTCTTATGTGATTGAGCTCCCTGAGTGTTCCTAGCTGTTGTCTCCTCCACATCCACTCCATTCTTTTTGTGGGCTCTTTGGCCCTTTTCGCACGGCATTTTCCATGTGAAAGGGCGCCTGGAGCGTTGCGCGACTGTGAGGAGTAATCTGCATGATGCACTCACAATCACGCGATGCTCCAGGGGCCGGCAGGTGCTGACCGTGCACCTTTTCATTTTCGGCTAGAAGCCAAAAATGGTACACGATCGCGCATTGCTCCCAGGCCCCACGCGCGCTTACCTGGCGTGCGGAGCCTCTGGAGCCGCGCCGGTCGCGCTTCCCGCCCCGGCGCAGCCTCGGAAACTCCCAGGCTGCGCTGCGGAAGGAAGAGGCGGGGCTCTCGTGTGAGCAGGCAGCTCGTGCGGAGCCGAAGGACCCCAGACGCGAGAGCCTCTCGCCGGAGGCTGCTCACGCAATCCCCACACCCCAGCGCCGGAAGAAGGTAAGGTGCGGAAAGGGCCTTTGTTGCTAATTTTTGGATCTGCACTAGGGCTTATCAGGGGCATGATTTGCTGAGATAGTACTATGTTTTGAAGGGCAATTTTTCTCCTCTCTGAATTTTTACCAAAAAACAAAAATAAAATAGAGTTATGGTGCAAAAGTGCCATTCCACTGCTTCACTACATTACTACTAACTCTACATGTTTATCATTACAAATATTGATAAACAATAATAAACTGTTGCAGCTGGTACTGCGAATTGTCCAGGAAAACAGAACTGCAACAAATACTGAAACTCTCTGACACTTTTGCCCATCTGGAGTCGTGAAGAAGAATTTTGTATGGATCTCTCCATGATCCACTTCTCAACTCTGCATCTCTCTTTTAGCCTCCCCAAGATCCTGCTCTGTCTCTGGAAAAGGGTGCAATGGAAGCCCTTAATTTTCCTACCAAAGAGCAGAGGTTTAGAAAATGGCATTCTTTGCAAAGTTACATCTTGGCTAATGAATACTGGGAGTCATCGTCCAAAGAAGAAAGTAAATTTCCCAAGCTCTGAACAGACACAGAAGGATCACCTGCCCTAAGAAGAGGCTGCAGTTGTGTTTCTTTATGAGTTACTGCTCTGTGTTAACATTTTTCAAGATCAGAAGGCAATGCCCAACATCTTTGGCTTGCCTTGGAATACCTGGGGGGGGGTCTTCAAAAGGAAGAAATTATGACTCTTGTACACTTTAAAAGTCAACTCTGTGTGTGTGTGCATGTGCGAAGAGTGAGTGATGCCTTACTTAGGGGAAGCCTGGATACCCAGTAATCCCACACTGGCCATTTCCGCACTAGACTGTTACAGTGCTATTATTCCACTTTCAACATCCTATGGAATCCTGGGGTCTGCCGTCTGGGAAGGGGCCTCAAAGGCCCCTCCCTAAACTGCAAACCCCGGGATTCCATAAGTGCCTGGCAGAGATGAGAGACAGCACATGTCCTCATTAGAAGTACTCTTGGATGGTAAGAGAGTTCTGGGGCTTTTAATGGCAAAAGCTACATTCTTTCCATTAAACCAGGGATATGAATCCTGCAGCCCTCCAGAGGTTCTTCAACTGCAGCTCCCACCAGCCCTAACCAGCATAGCTAAGGTTGGGAGGTGCAGTCCTACAATGTTTCAAAGCCACATGATTCCCACTCCTATATTAAACCCAAAGACCCAGATTATCTAGTGTGTTTCCATGGCCCAGTAGCGATTTGAACCACAGAGCCTCAGAGTCCTAGTCCAGCACTCAAATCACAATACCACACTAGCAATATAACATGCATGCCACCAGATCGTTCAAAGATCTCAGTTAGTGTAGGCGGTCTTCTGTTTCATTTTGTATCTAAGTTCTAAGTATCTAAGTATCTAAGTTGTATCTATTTGGTTTGTCATCACATCTAAGGCCATTTCCGCACTAGACTGTTATAGCACTATTATTCCACTTTCAAAATCCTATGGAATCCTGGGGTTTGCATTTTCGGGAGGGGCCGGGTGGCCCCTCCCGAAACTGCAAACCCCAGGATTCCATAGGATGTTGAAAGTGGAATAATAGTGCTATAACAGTCTAGTGCAGAAATGGCCTAAGCTAGGGGGAGTTAGGCTGTACCAACAATAATTCCGACAACTCTATTCTTCTTTCCTCAGACCCCAGCTGGAATACTGTGTCCAGTTTTGGGTTCCACAGTTCAGGAAGGATATTCACAAGATGGAATGTGTCCAGACGAGGGCAACCAAAACGGTAGAAGGCCTGGAAATCATGCCCTCTGAGGAGAGGCTTAGGGAGATGGGTATATTTCGCCTGGAGAAGAGAAAATTAAGAGGCAACATGGTGGCTTTGTTTAAATATTTGAAGAGGTGTCTAACCTGTTTTCTGCTGCTCCAGAGACTAGGACATGGAGCAGTGGCATCAAGCTTCAGGAAAAGGGATTCCATCTAAACATTAAGGAGAACTTCCCAATGGTAGGAGCAGTCTGACAGTGTAATGCGCTGCCTGGGAGTGTGGTGGAGTCTCTTTCTCGAGAGATTTTTAAACAGAAGCTGGATGGCCATCTGTCAGGAATGCTTTGATGATGTATTCCTGCATGGTAGAATGGGGTTGGACTGGATGGCCCCTGTAGTCTCTTCCAACTCTACAATTCTGTGATTCTATGGTCAATTCCGCCCTACACTGTTATAGTGCTATTATTCCACTGTCAACTTCCTATGGAATCCTGGGGTTTGCAGTTTAGGGAGGGACATTTAGAATTCTCAGCCAGAGAGCTCTTTGGCCTCAGGAAACTAGAAACCCCAGAATTCCACAGGATGTTGAAAGTGGAATAATAGCACTATAACAGTGTAGTGCAGAAACGATCTTTGATTCTGTGTTCTGGAGGAGTTGTTTGTGGGTAAACAGGAGGACCATCTTCTGCTTGGAGTCTGGTCACTGAGCAGGTGGTGACAATCAGTTGCTTGAAGAAAGACAGATATGAGGATTCAGAGCTGGATATGACTGCTTCCTGTATGTTGAGTTTCCAAGTTTGCCATATCTTCAGATTGCTGGGAAAACAGAAAACCTAAGCTGTTTTCTTCCCTACAATCATGAACCTTTTGTTCAACACCGGGGAAAGGAAAGAAACAGATGACTTTTTCTTTTTGTCATTCTTGCTTCCGCAGCATCCCAATGGCAAGGTGCCAAGACCTGGGAAGGTGTCACCTTCACCCAGTCCTGTACATAGGGCTTTGCAAATAAACAAAACGCCTTGCTGAATCAGGAGACATGCTCGATTTTTGCGAGGAACAAACATTTGGCAGCAAAAGGAAAACAAGAGTCACAGAGGAAAGTTCCTGGGAACCATCAGCATCTGTGCATATGCTTCTTACCAACATGTTGACAGTTGGGAGCGGGGATACCCACCCCACCACCCACTAGACCAGCTTGAGGAATACCCGTCGCCTAGAAAAATAAACTCATCCACTCCTACCCTTCCTGCAAAAGGCTGTCTCTCTGCAAGCAGAGCTTATGGAGGAAAACTACGCCCTCTCTCTTGGACAGCCAAAGCCACCAGTGGCTATGTTGGCTAGGGGATTTTGGAAGCTGTAGTTAGTACATTAAATAGTAGTTTTACATTCGATCCCCAGCTCACCGCTCCCCTGTTCTTTTTTCTGTCCTTTGGAGTTCCTTGGCCTCTTTTGTTTGCCCACGATGCATTAATGAAAATTACATTCTGGATTTTCCAGTGGAGATTCCAGTCTTGAAGTTTTACCCACCTTATTTCTAAATACCTAGCAGTGACATCTCCCTTCCTGGAAATTAGATTCTTCCAGGAAGACAAAGGCCATTTCCATACTATAGTGCTTTTATTCCACTTTCAACATCCTATGGAATCCTGGGATCTGCAATTTAAGGAAGGGCCACAAACACACTGGCTCTAGGGGGCTACATTAGCCTTCCAGGGGACCCCAGAGGGCAACACCTCTGTACCACGCACACTCAAAAGAAAAAATCCTTTTTGCCCCCATGGGCCCTCTAGGGAATATGGGAGCATTTTCGCCATGTTTGGGAGCCTTCCTGGGCCATTGAAGGGATGGGATAGCCCCTTTTTTTTTAACAATAGGAAGTGAGCAGAAGTCATTTCCAGATAATATCTTCTTTCAGCAAAGGTCTCTCCTGGGCCTAAATGGGTTCAACTGCAAAATGCGGTAGAAATATGGTGTCCCACATCCCTCCAGGGAAATTATGGGGCACAGGGAAGAGGAAGATTTTGGGAAAAAAATGCAGAGTTGTTTGTTTTACCCTGAGGGGCCCAGGGGGCCTCCAAACATGGTATAAGTGCCTTTCACAAGCCCTAGAGAGCACGTGGGGATATGCTGAAGCAAAAAACAAGTTTCTTGGGGGAAATGGTGAAAAATGACCCCCAGGAAGCCCTGGGGGCCACAGGAAGCCCATGGGTTGCACTCTGCCCACCCCCACCTTACAACGTGCAGCTGCAGGGGACCAGGACCACTTTTGGCATCATTGGGCACAGTGGATATTCATGCAGGATCACAGAGTCTAACCTGTATACTGTGTGAGCCAATGGTGCACTCATGCTTCAGGATCTCTTACGTTACTCAGGTAGATGATTCCTTGGCACATAAATCTATACGGAAAGAATCTCCTGAAGGGACAGT
This sequence comes from Cyclura pinguis, assembly GCA_030412105.1. NCBI lineage: Eukaryota > Metazoa > Chordata > Lepidosauria > Squamata > Iguanidae > Cyclura > Cyclura pinguis. Next base: position 9,577,321 of record CM059601.1, read on the forward strand.
TTCTAAAACATTTTGGTTTTCTAAAAAATTCCTAGAATCCCGTAGCCAATGTGGTCAGTAACATTTCCAAGCTATACACGGAGTCATAGAGCTGGAAGAGACTACAAGGGCCCTTAAGTCCAATCCCCTTCTGCCATGTAGGAAGACACCATCAAAGCATTCCTAGAAGATGGCCATCAAGACTCTGTTTTAAAACATCCAAGGAAGGAGATTCAACCACATTCCCAGGCAGCATATTCCATCTCAAACAATGTTTACCATCAGGAAGTTCTTCCTAATGTTTAGATGGAATCTCTTTGCCAGAAGTTTGAAGCCATTGCTCTATGTCCTAGTCTCTGCAGCAGCAGAAAACAAGCTTGCTCCAACCTCTTTATGATATCCCTTCAAATATTTAAACATAGCTAACACGTTGCCTCTTAACCTTCCCTTCTTCAGGCTAAACATACCCAGCTCTCTTAGACACTCCTCACAGAGCATAGTTTCCAAGCCGTTGACCATTTTGGTCGCCCTCCTCTGGACACATTCCAACTTGTCAATATCCTTCCAGAACTGTGGTGCCCAGAACTGGGCACAGTATTTCAGGTGGGGCCATAGGTGTATAAAATCTTAAAGCCATTGTTTTGTGATTACAGTGACATACCTCTGATGGGCCAAATTCATGTCGCCAAATGGGGACACTGAGTTACTCTGATGGGCCAAATTCATGTCACCAAATGGGGACACTGAGTTACTGTTGTGTGTCAATGAGGGGACAGGCTTGTTCTCTGCTGTTCTCTATTGGTCTGAAGTTACAGGAGAGTAGATTTTGCTTGAACATTAGAAGGAACTTCTTGACTGAAAGAGCGGTTTGGCAATAAAACCAATTGCTAGAGAGGTGGTGGGTCTCCTTCTCTAGATGTCTCCAAAAAGAAGCTGAACAGTTACCTGCTGGGGACGCTTTGGCTGCACTGGGTAGGAAGTCAGACTTGATGACCTTCCAGCTCTCTGATTTTGTGAAATCATTGTTTTACATCGGAGAGAACCAAGATACCAGACTCTGAGGACCTTTCCACATTGCACAATTGTATCACAGTTACCTCACTTTAACTGCCATGGCAACATCCTATGGCATTCTGAGATATGCAGTAAGATACAAAGGGAAATAAAACTAGCAAGCCCTTGACTTTACGAGCTGTTGATTTTATAGAGACCCTGTGTGGTCAGAGACTGAGGGCCCTTTTACACTATACTACACAATTACAGCGCTATGATTCCACTTTTACTTTCATGGCTGCATCCTTTGCAATCCTGGGGCCTGTTCACACTACACAGTTACAGTGTTATATTCTCTTTTACCTGCCATTGCAACATCTCAGTTTAGGGAAAGGCATTTAGCATTCTCAGTAAGAAAACTCTACTGCCTCTCCAAACTACAAGCCCCAGGATTCCACAGGATGTTGCCACGACAGTCTAAGTGGCATTCAGTGCAACATTTGAACAATGTGAATGAGCCCCTGGAGTTTATAGTTTGATCTCTGGCTCAGAATTCTAAATTCCGCCTCCCTAAACTGAAAATCCCAGAATTCCATAGGATGGGACCATGGCTGTTTAAAATGGACTTATTGTGCTATAATTGTGTAGTGTGAAAGAGCCACTCAGAGTCTGGCTGCAACTCTGGAAAATTTCTTAGAGAAGGCGTCTCCCTACACAGGATGAACCCAGTTTACTTCTCATGAAAAGAAAGTGTAAGACCATACCTCTGAATTGCTCTGTTTATTATTCTAAAATAACTTACTACCAGTTGCTGTTCTCATCGCTGCCCCAGATCAGATTTTGCCATTGATTATGAATACGAAAGACACACGCATGCTTTTATCATTCTTACATTGCAGGGTGGTTACAAAGCTTTATAGGGTAACCCATTAGTGGTCTCTGGTCTTGAATGCATGTTTCGAGAAAATCCAGCCTCCCCAAAGCAACACATCCGTGACCTCCTACCCTCCCTAAACAGATTCCTTCACTTGGCACCAGCAATCTTCTGAAACCCTGTGGTGGGAGTAATGGGTAGCTCTGCTCCACACGTTTTTGAGCTGTCACTCCCATCAGTCCTAGCCAGCAAAGGAAGTATGGGAGCTGCAATCCAGCAGCATCTACAGGACCACAAGCTTCCCCTATCCCTACCGTTACACATCACCAGGTCCTTAATGAGGAAGCTTTGGGACGCCACTGGGCTCTCTAGGCACGGTGCCTTTGAGAAATCACAGGGATCCTCAACAGCAGCCGTCACGAACACTGGCCACTGTTGCTTCCAGATGCCCAGTGGCACCACAGAAGAACAAAGAAACAGATGTCTGAGGCTCATCAATGCTGGTTAATTTGGGTTTGGAAGGAGCAGAGGGCTGTAAGCATACTGGATGATTAACATTTTTGGAACCGCCAAGAGAGGAACACCAACTTTGAGATGTGGCCTGTAGATGGTTTAGGCAAAGGGAGAGAGGCCAGTTGGAAGGGCATTCCAGGATGCCAGCGTAGGGTGGGGAGGGGAGGGGATGCCATCCTGTACACCAGGGGTTCTTAACCTGTGGGCTATAGACGCGCCAAGGGTTCATACATGGGCTTCAGGGACTTCACAAAGTGGTTACAAGAAAAAAATACCCCCCATCTCCTTCCTATTGCTTCATATTTTTGCTATCATTGGGGAATTTAAGACAAAAATTTAGCCTTTTCAGCAGAGCATCCTCTATCCTGTGTAAAAGAGATCAATTTCTGATGCAACAAAACAATTGCATGCAAAATGTTGTGCATATATGTACAGTGTTTTTCTGGAGAGGGGTGTCGACGGCTTTCAAAGGGGTCCCTGACTCCCAAAAAGAGGAAGAACCACAGCTCATACATACAGAAGCAGCCACTACCGAAGTGGATTAACCCTAAGGCTGGGGTTCTACTTCTATGCACGTTATTACTGGGCAGTAAATCTGACCCAACTCAGGAAGGACTTGCTTTTTAGACCGACCACAAGATCTACTGGGTAGCAGTAAACAGCATGGGGCGGGTGTGTGTGTGTGAAGAGTTAACAATGCCACACCTCGAAAAGGACCCAAATCAGGGAATCGCCTCTCTGATGCGCTTCATTCAAAGGCCATTTCTGCACTAGACTGCTATAGCGCTATTATTCCACTTGCAACATCCTATGGAATCCTGGGCTTTGCAGTTTAGGGAGGGGCCTCCAAGGATTCAGGATTCCATCGGCCGTTGAAAGTGGAATAACAGCGCTATGACACTCTAGTGCGGAAATCCAAAAATGCTCCGTGTGCGTGTGGGTCCCAGTATACGTGCCTCTTCGAAGCCTCCTGTCCTAGAAACGGGTGGAGGGACAGGCGAGACTGGGAGCACTGGAAGATCTCGGGGAGGGGATGAGGACGGAAGTTGAGAGGGATTTTTCTTCTCTACGCTCCCCCCCCCCTCGCTGCCAGCAACCCCGCACACTTCGCCGGTGCGTCGGCCCTTCCTGGCATCCTCGGGGGGCGAGGGCAGGGAGAAGAAGCGGGCGGCTGCCTGGGATTTTGCGCCTCCGGGCGGCTCGTGTGCTCCGCGCCCCTCGAAAACCAACCCACCCATCTCACCGGCATCCCACCGCCCCCGAGGGCCCCGATTCCCCCCCCAACCCCGAAAGTAACCTTCTAGGGAGAAGCTCCCGGACTCACGTTGCCGCCGAGCTCCTGGAGCGCAACGTTCATGCTGGCGATCATGGGCGAGGAGGAGGAGGAGGAGGCGGAGGAGGAACCGGGAGCCGCCGCCGCCGCCGCCGCCGCCGCTGCCGCCTCCTAGCTCCGCAGCCAGCCGGGAGCGAGCCGGGAGGCGGCGGCGGAGCAGGGCGAGGAGGATCCCGCCTCGTGGGCCACGCCGAGCCGCTCCGCCGGGGGGCTGCGATCGGCGGCGGGGGGGGGGCGGGCGGCGCCGAGCCCTCCCCTCTGCCCAGCGCGCCACGAGGAGCGAGCGGGAGAGGGACCGCCGGGAACACGTCCGCCCCCTCGCCGCCCCCGCTGCGGCGCCCGGCGGGGAAGAGCCCCCCGCGTCCTCCCTGGAAGCGCCGCCGCCGCCGCCGCCGCCGCGGGATCGGGAGGCGAGGGCGCTGGGCGCTCTGCCGCGGGGCCCTCCGGGCTGCCGCCGCCGGCGGGAAGGTGGCGGAGCGCGGGCCGAGTGGGTGGGCTCCGGCGCGCCCCTTCCTCTCCCCCGCTCCCCGCGCCTCCGGCCGGCGATGGGCGCCGATGGCCGCTCAGCGACCCTCCACCTGTCGGGAACGGGGAGTCCTTGGCGCAAGTTTTTTTTTTGCGGGGGGGGGGTAATGATGTCTTTTTCGTGGTGTTATCCCCCCTCCCCTTGGCCGAAAAGGCTTATTGCATGCAGGGATACCAACACGTACGCGCAAGTTCCTGGTCCACATGGGGCCGCGCACCAACGCCGCCGCCTAAGCCCATTTCTGCACTAGACTGTTGTAGCGGTGTTATTCCACTTTCAACATCCTATGGAATCCTGGGGTTTATGGAATCCTGGAGTTTGAGGCCCCTCCCCAAACTGCAAACCCCAGGATTCCATAGGATGTTGAAAGTGGAATAACGGCCCTACAGCCGTCCAGCGCGGAAATGACCTAACTCTTCCAAACGTTCTGCGCTCGGGTTTTGTTCTGACGATGCCCTGGTGTAAACGCCCTGATAGTTTCGCCTTAGGGTTACCGTAAGTCGGAGACGACTTCAAGGCACGCAGCAAGAGTCACACAGCCTGATCCTATATGCCTAGGGAGGTAAAGAAGAGGCTTTTTTTGCACTTGTTCGGAGGCACTCCTTTTCATCAGCCCTTGCTCTCACCCCAAAAAAAACAAATTCTGGTGGAGGAACTGCAAAGTGGGCTTGTGGAAGACAACTATGCATCTCATTTATCCTTTGAGGGCATTCCTGCATGGTAGGGGTTGGACTGGATGGCCCGCGTGGTCTCTTCCAACTCTACATTTCTATGATTCTATGATTCTATCCAGTGAGATGTATAGTTGTCTTCCACAAGCCCACTTCCCAGTTCCTACACCAGAATTTGTTTTTTTGTGAGATGTATAGTTGTCTTCCACAAGCCCACTTTGCAGTTCCTACACCAGAATTTGTGTTTTGGGTGAGAGCAAGAGCTGATGAAAAGGAGTGCCTCCGAACAAGTGCAAAAACAGCCTCTTCTTTACCTCCCTAGGCATATAGGATCAGGCCATGTGACTGTTGCTGCATGCCTTGAAGTCGTCTCCGACTTATGGTGACCCTAAGGCGAAACTGTCTTACTGGATAAAGATAATGGAGTTATCAACATTTAGCTCAGGAAATCAAAATTCAAGCTCAGAAACAGATCTAGTGTGCCAGCCTGAAGTGTGATTTATTGACCAGTGCAAAACTGTTGTGGACTCCCCAGTTTCCCCCCACACTTGGTCACTTGTATGAGAACTGTGACCCTTCCCTTGTGCTGAAACTTCCTGGTTTGACTGGTCAGTTCTCCACATTTGTGGGTTTGACTTTTATGGATTTGACTATTTGCACATTTCTCCAACCTCTACCCCCCCCCCCAGTGCTTCTTTTCTGGGGGAACCTTCCTCCTCAGCAGCTCCGATCAGGCCAGGCAGCGCTTTAAAAACCTGCCTCTGTTCCTCCTCTCCTTCACCAGTTGCTGCCTAGCCAGCTAAAGATGGATCGCAGTCCAATTTCTCAGCATCACAAATCCTCTCCTGATGACACCCACCCACCCAAGGAAGGAGATGGGTGAGAGAGAGGAAGTACAAGACCGCCTTGCCAAACCACCCACTTCCCTCTCCTTTCCCTGACCTGACTGGACCCTGGATGCTGACTGCCCACCATGCCTTGTCCCTGTCCCACAACACACACACACACACCTTTTGATATTTGCAATTTTCCCACTTTTTTCAGGGTCTTCCTGCTCCCCCAGGAAATGTAGAGGGCCCACTGTACTCTATAACCCATTGGTTCCTAGAAAATTATCTAAACTCCTGAGAATGAGACATCTAGGTGACCCAACAAAATTCTCTCAGCATGGGCCCTGTAAGGGGGAGTCAGAGAGGGATTTAGCCCCGCATGACTGCACTGGGGGTGGGCTGACCCTGATCTGGCCAAAATGGACTACCAGGACTCCTCTGTAGTTGTGCTTCCTCTGGCCCTATCAATCAGATGTGTATTTGATGATAAAGCACTAAGAAAGATCAAGGCAGCAATTGTCATCGATGCCCCAGGCCCAGGAATAATAATGGCTACCTCCGGTCAGTCCTGTGCATTCTTATTTGGGAGTAAGCCACACTGAACACAAGGAGGGCATTTCTGAGTATGTGTTAGACTTGGAAGAACCTAAGGAGGTTTCAGTGATAATGATAGGAAAAGTAATTTGCCTTCCCCCTAAAAATAGGCAAAGTTAATTATAACCTGCCTGTCAGTATTGAGCGCACACACACATTAAAAACAGTTCTGAGGTCCATGTTCTCAGGGCCAGCCTGGCTTGTCTACCAGTAGATAAGAGTTGGCTGGCCAAGTTTGTATCTAAAAGCACCAGATACACAAGGTACGAAAGGCACCAGATCCCATTTGGTTTTGGAAGTGAAGTAGGGTCAGCCCTGGTTAGTATTGGGATGGGAGACGACCAATGAAAGGTGGTAGAGCTTGGTGTGTGTGCAGTGTGTGGGGGGGTGGGAGCGGGTAGGGCTACGGCACGAGGGACAGGGCCACTGCGTGGGGGCATGGCTGTGATGGATGGGGGCATGGCCAGGGTGCACGGGGGGGCGTGGCTACAGGCTGGGACGCCCCAAAAACATTGCCACCGGGGGCAAATTGCCCCCCCGCCCCCATGTCCCTACACGACTGCCAATGAATACCAGGTGCTGTTGGCTATATTTCACAGGAAGGAACTGGCAAAACCACCTCTGAGTATTCCTTGCCTAAGAAAACCCTATGAAATTCATGGGGTTGCCATAAGTCAACAGGAGGCTTAAAGGCATGCAGACACACACTTGGGTATCTATAAGCCACCAACTACTCAGAAACTTGTTCCACAGGTATGTGAGGAGAGCTGGATTGATAACACGCACATAATTATTTTTGCCTTTCTATTTTGACACAAGGAGTTTTCAACTCATGGTCTCCACCCACAAAATATGTGGGTGCCATCTAATGTAGTGTCTGTAGCGTTCTCCTCCAGAGCCATATTTTGAGACAACTCATTTAAAATGTGGTACTGAAAGAGAGTTCTACAGATCCCATGGACCTCCAGAAATGCAAATGTTTCAAGAGTAAATCAAACCTCATTTCTCTCTATAAGCCAAAATAGCTATCATACTTTGGTCATAGCATGAGACAATGTGACTCACTGGAAAAGAGGATAATGCTCAGTAAATGGAAGGCGGTAGGAAAAGAGGAAGACCACCTTACAGATGGATTGAAAGGAAGCCATGGTTCTGAGCTTGCAAGACCTGAGCAGAGCTGTTGATGATCTTGGAAGTTTCCCATTCATTCTTGTGGTGGTGGTGTTCCTTCAAGTGATTTCCAACTTCTGGCAACCCTAAGATGAATCTCATCACAAGGTTTTCTTGGCAAGATTTGTTCAGAGAGGGTTTGCTGTTGCCTTCCTCTGAGAATGAGAGAAAGCAACTCACCCAAGGTCACCCAATAGGTTTCTGTGGCAAAGCAAGGATTTGAACCTAGAGACCTTTCTGCACAACACTGTTACAGTGCTATTATTCCACTTTCAACATCCTGTGGAATCCTGGGGTTTGCAGTTTAGGGAGGGGCCTTTAGAATTCCCAGCCAGAGAGCTCTTGGACCTCAGTAAACTACAAACCCCAGAATTGCACAGGATGTTGAAAGTGAAATAATAGCACTATAACAGTCTAGTGTGAAATGGCCTTAGCCCACACTGAGACTCCTATACCACCCTGGCTCCTATCTCAGTTGTAGGGCCACTATAAGTCAAAACTAACATGACAGCAGTGATGTCTTTAAGTCTTTTAATCCAAGTCTCAAGTCAAGTCTTAAGGCTCTGCCTTCAAGTCTCAAGTCAAGCCTCAAGTCCTTGAAGATACTTTCAAGTTAAGTCTCAAGTCTGGAAGCCAACTTTTTACCCCAACCAAAATTTCAGAATTAATGGATAGAGTGAAATAAATTCAGTTTTAACAATGTAAGCAGAGTTGGTTCTGCACATTTGCAATTTTGCCATCTGCAGCTTCAGAAGTGGGGAAGAGGATCCCATCTTATTCCTCATTACTGAAGATTCAAAAGCTTTAAAAGGAAGGATCCTTCTTCCTCAAGCCCATTGCCTAACACATTTGCTGTTCCCCTCTGAGAAACGCACCTTGTACTGTTACTGCTCTGGCTAGCCCGAGCTGGTGGGATATAAAGATATCTCTTGATATCAATAATTCAGTCTCACATACCCATTCCCCTCCATGTGCTTGCGAGGCCTCCGGACAAGCACGCACACAGGCTTGGCCGATAATTGCCGCAATATTCCAACACAATACAGGAAGGCCAGAAACAGCCAACTCGCAGCTTTAGGAGACCTCAAGGCAAGTACCTCTGTTAGGTATGCACGCAACTTTCAAAAGATCCTTTGCCCTGCGCTGGCAGCTTGATGATCGAGCTATACAACACTCAAGCACTCCACGTTTGTATACTGGCTACCCTATTGACAATTTGGCTATAATTCATAGAATCATAGAAATGTAGAGTTGGAAGAGACCACACGGGCCATCCAGTCCAACCCCCTGCCATGCAGGAATACCCTCAAAGCACTCCCGACAGATGGCCATCCAGCCTCTGCTTAAAAACCTCCAACGAAGGAGACTCCACCACACTCCGAGGCAGCAGATTCCACTGCTGGACAGCCCTGACCATCAGGAAGTTCTTCCTGAGGTTCAGGCGGAATCTCCTTTCCTGCAGCTTGAATCCATTGCTCCTTGTCCTGCTCTCTGGAGCAGCAGAAAACAAGCCCTCTCCCTCCTCTACATGGCTTCCCTTCAAATATTTAAACATAGCTATCATATCCCCTTCTCTTCTGCAGACTAAACATACCCAGCTCTCTAAGTCTATCCTCATAGGGCATGGTTTCCAGGCCCTTCACCATTTTGGTCGCTCTCCTCTGGACCTGCTCCAGCCTGACCATGTCCTTCTTGAATTGGGGTGCCTAGACCTGGACACAGTATTCAAGATGAGGTCTAACCAAAGCAGAGTAGAGTGGTACCAGTACCTCCCTCGATCTAGACACCACACTCCTATTGATGCAGCCGAGAATTGCATTGACTTTCTTGGCTGCCGCATCACACTGCTGACTCATGTTCAGCTTGTGGTCTATTAAGACTCCTAGATCCCTTTCACACGTACTGCTATCCAGCCACGTGTCTCCCATCCTATATTTCTGCATTCCATTTTTTCTATCTAAGTGTAGGACCTTCTCTCTGTTGAATTTCATTTTGTTAGCCTTGGCCCAGCTCTCCAATCTATCCAGGTCATTTTGAATTTCGATCCTGTCCTCTGGCGTATTAGCAACCCCTCCCAATTTGGTGTCGTCTGCAGATTTGATGAGCATGCCCTCTATTCCTTCATCCAAGTCGTTGATGAAGATATTGAACAGCACTGGGCCCAGGACAGAACCCTGTGGCACCCCGCTAGTCACTTCTCTCCAGGATGAAAAGCAGCCATTCGTGATCACCCTTTGGGTTCGGTCGGTCAACCAGTTACAGATCCACCTGACAGTAGCTCTGTCCAGCCCACATTTTACTAGCTTCTTTGCAAGAATGTCATGGGGAACTTTGTCAAAGGCCTTACTGAAATCGAGATATGCTACATCCACAGCATTCCCTTCATCTATCAAGCTAGTAACTCTATCATAAAAGGAGATAAGATTAGTCTGGTATGACTTATTTTTGAGAAATCCATGTTGATTTCTCGTGATTACCGCATTGCTTTCTAAGTGATTAGAAACTGAATTCAATCATTCAAATTCTGACCTTTCGGAGGCTTTGTCTCCTACCCCAAATCTATTGTTTTCCCCAAGTCCGACCTAGCCTGCGGTCACAATTCTCCTTATAAAAACCCCTGACTTTGAGCGCTTCCTCGGATCACTCTTGGCTTCCATCCCGCCTTGCTGTCGCTTTGTCCAGCGAGCCTTCCCCTCAGCTCCATGTGCTGAGATCCACGCTCCCCAGCTTCCCCGCTTCCAACCGGGCTTCAGGACAGGTGGAGTATCACCCGAACCAACAACTCTTCTAAAAATCCCTCTGTCCCACTCCAACCTTTATTTCCTTAGTTATCTGTGTGAGTGTGCTGCATACACTGTTTGGTTGTGCTTTAATAAAACATCATTTATTATTTCAACTTCTGTGTGCTCCTTGACTCGGCCTGACCCCGTAAACATAGGGTTCAAGATCTCCCTACGTTACCCTGCCTCTCGTATTGCTAGGCAGTGCTCTTGACTAATTTCCCCAACTTATAAAATTGAGAGCGCATTTAGGTGTCCCTCCCGGGACCCCCAGAAATCAGGGTAACAGTACTCTGGGGGTGAATCTTGCCTTCTGCTCTTAGGAAAAGTTTTAGAAGGCTCCTCTCATATGCAGCAGGGACAGGCTGCTGAGCAGACCTCAAGCCTGCCTCAAAGCCTTTGCCTAATCTGTTTGCTGTTCCTCTCTGAGAAATGAGCCCGCACTTTGGGCTTGAGAGAGATTGCCATGTGACTAGTAGGCAAAAAGAGATGGAGGTGTTGTTCAAAGTTGTAAGGCTTCTGGATGAATGCATTATGTTAATTGAACCAAGGGCATCAAGTCAGTCATTAAAAATATACAGGTCTCGAGTTGAGTCAAATCAGTGCATCGTTTATGGCCGAGTCGAGTCTGAGTCAAGTCACTGGAGTGACTTAAGTCCAAGTTTATCAACTTGAGTCTACATCACTGCTTGACAGCAAATAACAACAAAACTAATATGGCCTTAGGCCTGGGGGCTTAACTGACTCCTCTGAGACACATTCGTTTTGACTGCTTCCACATGGGAAATTTGATCTGAAACTGCTACCTTCACTTATTCCCTTTTTTACTTAGTATCAAGACAATCTTGCCATCCTGTTATTTTCCATTTTCCCCTTATTTCTGAGAGCTGTCATTTGTACTTAATCTGCAATTGCAGCAACAACCTCATTTGTGTGAATACGCAAAATTCTAAAGGCTTTCTATGGTGTTCTGTGTATTGGATCTTTCTTGAAACTTCTGCCTCTGCAACTGCTTTCTATTCAGGATGGTAGCAAAGTGGCACTACCAAGGAGCTGACCCCCTTGGTTGCACCCTACTTAGTTCCTGTTCCTTACCTCTGAAATCCATCAATTCCTCTTCTCTCTGTGTGCCACTTTTATTCTTCATTTCCAATCATCCCTCCTTCTCAGTGTTATTTTTTAGTGGGCAGTTTAAATAATGCTATTTTGCGACTCAAATGTTTTAACAGTGCTGTTTTGTGTGGGGAGGGGAAAGAAGAGAAATAGCAAGAGAAAACCAATAATTACAGCAAGTATTTTATACTCAAGTGTCTCTTCCTATGTACAAAATGTAAGGTGAGAATTGTTTCTGAGTCACAGGGAGGTAGGTGCCAAGGAAAGGGTTGGCTATCGCTTATTAGGAAATGTCTGCAGGTAATAACTGGAGACTATGTGTACCACTGAGAGCCAAATTACACATTTCTAATACTTTTATTTTTAGTTATTGAAATACTGAATTTGGTTCTTTTCAACAGAGAGCTCCCACAGCAACTAACAATTTCACAATAAAGTTCAAAACAAATAAAGGCAAACAATTAATCACAAAACAAATGCATAGGACAGCAATGGAAACAATAAATAAAAAAAGCAGTAGAAGAACAATATAACCAACAAAAATAGCCAGTTGACATGTTAAAAGGCCTCTACCAGGTGTCTTCACCTGTGTCCTCCAGTGGGAATACAGCTGTTGTCATTTTGGGCCAGCATGTCCAATGATCATCCTGATGAAGGACAACAGTAGTTATAGCGCAACACATCTGGAATTCAGCTGGTTGGAGGAAGCTAGTGTAAGCATATGGGAAAAAAAACTTTCTGCCTGTTATTAAAGATTAATAGGGCTGGCACCAGGCAAGACCCTCTAGAGCAGGGATGTCAAACTCAGATTCATCTTGGGCTGCATCAGCCTTATGGTTGCCCCCAAAGGGCCAGTTGTATTTGTAAGACTATATAAATGTATCTACTCTTTTATCATATGAAATAATTGCCTCTGCATTCAATGATTACTGGTTTTTAAATTGCCTTCCCTCTACATCAACTTTTCTTTTCTTGGACATTTTGGGGATATATGATAGTAGTTTATCATCCTCTGTAAAGTGACATGGAATTGGTCAGTATATCCAAAATGTGCCACTTTCTGCTCCCCGGAGCCTCTCTGTGCCTTTTTTTGCCCCCCAGCTGCAGCTGCAGGAGAGGTGCAAGGGCCACATGAAGTGGCCCAGTGGGCTGGATTTGGCCCGTGGGCCCTGTGTTTGACAGGAGAAAGGCTTTCCAGATTTAGGATGCCTCAACCAAAAATTCCCCCTCTCTCTAGGGCCATTTCCACACTAGGCTGTTATAGCACTAGGATTCCACTTTCAACATCCTATGGAATCCTGGGGTTTGCAGTTTCGGGAGGGGCCGCGTGGCCCCAGGATTCCATAGGATGTTGAAAGTGGAATAATTGCACTATAAGAGAGTAGTGCGGAAATGGCCTCCGTCTCCGGAAGCCTTTAATAAATAACTAAACATATGAAGATTTAAATTTGTGAATATTTGAATAAATATTTGAATATTTAGATCTAAATTTAAATATTTAAATCTCAAGTTAAGTCATGGGGGACCCCAGCAACAAATTATAGTTACGGGGGTCCCCGGTAAAGAAAAGATTAATGAACCACTGGGCTAGAGCCCTGTTCTCCTCTCCCAGTATTTTGAAGCTTGATGGGTGCCCTCTGCTGGAGCAGTGGATAAATAAAACTTTTTCAGAAGAACAGTGGCTATAGCTAGGCAGCTTTTTCCTGAAAAAAAGCACTGGGCATTGCTAGGAGAAAAGCAGTGTTCTCTTACCTGGTGCCTTCCAAATATATATGTTGGAATAGTGCTCTCACATATCTTCCATCCCCCTGATTTAACAATCCCACTTAATCCTCTGTCATCCCACTTTTTCAACTGCTGTTAGAATAGTCAGTTTCCCTCTCCTCCTCCCATTTTCCTGCTTTATTCTCAGCATACTTCAATTGCTGCAAGCTAAGCTCAAAATGCAAAAATAGTTGAGACTCAATTAATTCAGCAGGGAGGAGAGGGTGCCCTTCCGTAGACTTAAGCAAAAGCAAACTGCTGCAGCCTCTTTTAGCTTATGTATGCTTCATCTTTATTAACTTTTCGGATCTTGTCCACACTCTGATGTTCCTTGGCCACATATGTTCCGGTTTTTATCTGTGAAATGTTGGAAGGTATGCTCCCATAAATAACCTTTGGCTGCAGGACTGTGAGGGAAGTAGCCTAACACAACTGAGAAGCAATAATCTGGAAAGACTAGGATATTTGGGCCCTTTCTGCACTACAGTGTTATAGCGCTATCATTCCACTTTCAACATCCTATGGAAGCCTGAGGTTTGTAGTTTAGGGAGGGGCCTTTAGAATTCTCAACCAGAGAGCTCTTTGGCCTCAGAAAACTACAAACCCCAGAATGCCACAGGATGTTGAAATGGAATAATAGCACTATAACATTGTAGCGTGGAAATGGCCCTAGAATAGTGAAGGGGAAAGTATCCCTCAGTAGCTAGAACAAATATGGGTAATATGCTTTTCTGTAAGCTCCCTGAGTTCCAGTTTTTGGGAAAGGCAGAAAAGAAATGGTAGCTCATCTTCTGAGAGCATGAAGAATAGACAAGCCATGAACATGGGAAGTTGCTTTGAATCTACTGCTGCAGAATATACAATGAACTCAAAGAATCTTGTACACCAAAGGCAGGCAGCATCTTGCCCTCAGTCTAATTTAAACATCCCACTGTGACAATCAATTCATACCAGTGACAGGGGAAGACTTAGGCCATTTCCGCCCTACACTGCCATTTCTGCACTACGCTCTTATAGCGTGATTATTCCACTTTCAACATCCAACGGAATCCTGGGGTTTCCAGGTTAGGGAGGGGCCTCAAAGGCCCCTCCCTAAACTGCAAACCCCACGATTCCATAGGATGTTGAAAGTGGAATAATGACGCTATAAGAGAGTAGTGTGGAAATGCCCCCTGTTATAGTTCTGTTATACCACTTTCAGCATCCTGTGGAATTCTGGGGTTTGTAGTTTACTGAGGCCAAAGAGCTCTTTACCTGCAAATTCTAAATGCCCCCCCTTCCCACAAACTGCAAACCCTAGGATTCCACCGGATGCTGAAAGGGGAATAAGAGACCTATAACAGTGTAGCGTGAAATGGCCTTAGAGTCTGGATGGGGTCTGAAATAGTGGTTTGGGGAGAAACCTTGTCCTCTGCTTTGTCCACAGGAGTTGTCCCCAGGAGTTGCCACACGTTGTACGGGAGCGATTGGTCTCTTCTCTATCAACCTGTTCATGGGGTGGGAGGGGGAGAGGGATGGGTTCATGGAGGGAAGGAGAGGGGGTCTCGGAAGGGGTGACAGAAAGAGAAAGAGGGGAGCTAGACAGAATGAGAGGAGGGTAACCAAAGGATGAGGGAGACAGAATGATAAAGAGATAGGAAAGATATAATAAACAAGTGTTTAAGCTAAAGGGGGATCTTTTCTTGACTGCTCTCAGATACAGAACTCTAACTTTGCTCACGGCACCCTGTCCTGGTGGCTCAGAACATTTCAACGGGGGGTGGGCAACTGCAACCCTCCAGAGACCATTGGGCTGCAAACCCCAGCATCCCACATTATTGGCTATGCTGTGTAGGACTGATAGGAGTTACAGTCCAAAAGCCTCTGGAAGACCCCACTTGCCCATTCTGGATTTAAAGCCACAAATCTCTGGGCTCTTACCCAACAACCCTTATGTCTCAAAACTGCAAATGCCTTGCAGGAGTAGGTTAGCAATGGAGCTGTCAAGGTGTGGAAAGGATCTGGGTGGTCTTTGTAAGATCAAGAGCCGGGAAAGTAAGCTCTTGCCAGATCTATTTAATTGGTTGATCAGGTCAAGCTGCCTAAGCTGGAG
Organism: Cyclura pinguis; assembly: GCA_030412105.1. Classification (NCBI taxonomy): domain Eukaryota; kingdom Metazoa; phylum Chordata; class Lepidosauria; order Squamata; family Iguanidae; genus Cyclura; species Cyclura pinguis. The sequence goes on from CM059601.1 coordinate 9,592,553, forward strand.
TGAAAGATGCAGTAGCAAGGAAGAAAGAAGAGTACAATGCTGGTCAGTAAATACATCTGGATTTGCAGAGGTAGAACCTGGGGAAAGCTGCACCAGATAGCAAAAGCTAAGAGGCCAGCAGTGACAGCTTCTGTGTCAGTGAATTGGTTGATATGATCTGTGTTTTAGTCTGAACTTTAAAGAAGCTATAGAAAGTGTAGACTCTATTTTTGGGAAAGGAGAGTGTACTTCTTTCTGGGTTCTTCTGGGCCAGCTATAATTGAATATGGCAAACAGAACTGTGCTTTAAATCTCAATGTATATTTTAAACAAGCATTAAATTTGACACGTCTGTACAGTCTGCAGAGTTTTGTGCAAGAAGGTGTCAGTGCAGGACCTAACTGAGGACTCTTCTGCCTGTCCTACTCAGGCAGGTGTAAATAAGCATTTGTTGCAGCAATTCATTTTAATTTTTTAAAAATTGTAATGGGTTGGATATAGTCATAAAGAGCAATGCCTTAAAGGGCTACACCATAAGAGCCTTCTCATGGTTTAGAAGTCTTCGTGAAAAGTTTTCCTCTCTGTCTTCTCACCCTCACAGACACTTTTGCTGAAGATAGAAGAGAAGGCCTTCGCAGTGACAGCCCGCTAGCCGTGGGACTGTCTCCCAAAGAGGTCCTCTACTGGCTGACCTTCCATCCATGGACAAATTATTACTGTTGTTGTTGCTGTTACTATTATCAGGTAGGCTTGGGCTGAACTCGGACTCTGGGAGACTAAGGTCCAAATCGTCACGCACCCATGGGAAGCCACTGAGTGATCTTGGGCAAGTCATACTCTCTCAGCCTCAGAGGAAGGCAAAGGCAAAACCCTTCTGAACAAAGCTTGTCATGAAAACTCTAGGATAGGGTCACCATAAGTTGGAGCCAGCTTGAAGGTACATTACAATAAAAAAGCTTTGATTGACTGATTGGATGCTGTGAAAGGAACTTTTAATGAAGATGTGAAAAAGGAAGGCAGGGGAAGGAATCTAAGGGCATTTTCACCCTATACTGCTGGAGTGCTATTATTCCACTTTCAACATCCTGTGGAATTCTGGGGTTTGTAGTTTCCTGAGGCCAAAGAGCTCTCTGGCTGAGAATTCTAAAGTCCCCTCCCCAAACTGCAAACCCCAGGATCCCGTAGGATGCTGAAAGTGGAATAATAGCACTATAACAGTGTAGGGCGGAAAGGCCCTAACATTACCTTTAAAGCTAGGAGTCTTCTGACTAAAAGACAAGTAATTTATATATTTATATATATTTTTATATATAGTTAAATCAGAGTAAATTTTTAAGCATTAAGACTAACACGTAAGCGAATGACAGAGAGATATGAGAATGACAAGGAAATATAAGAATTCATGCAAATTATGTACTATGCCAGTCCTTCCAATTGAGAAGATTAATGTGAAGTAATTAATTTATGTTATATGTTTTGTGTATATAGAGGTAATCTCTCAGTTTTTTCTGGGATGTTACCACTTTATTTTTTTTGTGTGTATTATTATTTGTGTATGTGTGTTACGGCGGTTTTAAGATGAGTCTGTGCAATGTATGTGTATTGTTATTTGTTATGTTCAATAAAATTTATAATAAAAATTTTAAAAAAATAAAGCTAGGAGTCTTGGAACCCAGGGATTTGCAGTTCAGTAAGAGTCTAGAGCTCTCTGGCTGAGAATTCTGAACACTCTTTCCTAAACTGCAAATCTCAGGATTCTGTAGGGTGGAACCATGGCAGTTAAAGTGGGATCGTACTGCTATAATCATGTGCTGCAAATGCCTATATGAGGTGCACCAGGAATGGAATGAAATCTGCTAAAGCTCTCACTTTAGCTGGTGCGAGGAGGTTGGCTCACATGGACATCCCTGGCTGAAATGTTAACCGTTGGGGAGTCTTTTTGGGTAGTAGGGGAGTAGAGTGGATAGCACATGTGAGTCTGTGGACATTTCCACCCTACACTGTTATAGTGCTATTGTTCCACCTTCAACATCCTGTGGAATTCTGGGGTTTGTAGTTTCCTGAGGCCAAAGAGCTCTCCGGCTGAGAATTTATAAATGCCCTTCCCTACATTGCAAACTTCAGGATTGAAAGGAGGTTGAAAGTGGAATAATAGCACTATAGCAGTGTAGTGTGGCAATGGCCTGTAGGTACCAAAGAAAAACTCCTATAATTGTCAATGTTTGGTGGTGAGAACAAGAACCGACCACATAAGAATCAAATCTCTTATACTGGGAGCAACCAGAATGGAGATGGCCAACGCTTGCGGAAATCTTAAGGGCATTTCTCTTTGGCGATGAGCTGACCGAGCTTGGACAGTTTGGAAAAATTGACTTATTTTGCCAGGCGTCACGGAGGAGAATTAACATTCGCTCTCCTTTTGTCCTTCACGTTGCTGATCGTACACCAGCACAAGGCGCACCGGAACAGAGCTTCAGGTTTTGGAGAAACGTCTTTGATGCTGAATGAAACATTGCAGCTTTTTGTAACAACACAAAATTGTAATCAGGTTTCCTCTTTAATCATAGGAGCAGCGTTTTAAAATGTAATTGCTTCTTATAGTCGGGAGGGAAAATTGCTATAATGGGGAGGGGAGGCTGTACTTTCCCTTTCCCCTCCGATGTGCTTTTAAATGGTTTTAAATCAGCGGTTTTGTGAACATGATCATGTGTTTTAATAACTGAACCTACTGTATTTGTAGCTGTGCCTGGTTTTAGACTCATGCTGCGCGCAGCCTTGGCCCCACTGCTGGGCGAAAGCCAAGATCTAAATTAAACAATAAACAAGCAATACCCGTATAATGGCTTAAACGAAGCCGCCCGCCTTGAGCCCCGCGTTGCTGCGGGTTCACACTGGGAACGATGACGACTCTCCCTCCCGCTAGAGCTCCGCCCCCTTTAGGCTCCTCCCCTTAACCCCCGATGCGTCTCGTACTACGTCACTCGTCGGCTCTCGTTGCGGATTGGTCGGCTTGGGCCCCGCCTCGCCGCCGCGCTCGCGCCTGCGCAGTCGCTCGGTCTTTCTGTCTCTGGGAGGAAGCGGTCCGCGATGGAGGAAGGCGGCGGTGGCGGCAGCAGCAGCTGTCAGAGGCGCTCTCAGTCGGGCAGCTCGGGGACTGGCGACGAGAAGGCGGCGGGGCCGTGGAGTCGGGACAAGAAGGACCCCAACGCCCCCGCGGCGGACAAGGAGCAGGAGCTGGTGAGGACCTGGCGAGGGAGGCGGAGGGAGCCGAGCTGAGTCACTGCCAGGCCCAGCGCCGGGATGGGGAGCCCGGCAGTCGCTCCTGGCAACCGCCGCCCCCTCTCTTTGTGAGGGGCGCGGGGAGATCGTCATGTCCCCCCCTCCTTTCCCGTCAACCGTACCCTGTGCGGTCCTCGTTCGTAACTGTGCCAGTGGGGACCGGTTTCACCAGGGGGCTGGCCACACCACAGGTTACAGCGGTATCATTCCGCTTTAGCCGCCATAGCCCATTTCCGCACTAGACTGTTGTAGTGCCATTATTCCGCTTTCAACATCCTATGGAGTCCTGGGGTTACCGTATGAGTGATGGGAATCACGCCTGGTGAAACCAAACTGGTATAGACAAAGTTACTAAGGCCACTTCCGCACTACACTCTTACAGCGCGATCATTCCACTTTCAACATCCTATGGAATCCTGGGGTTAGCAGTTTGGGGAGGGGGCCCTCCCTAAACTGCAAACCCCGGGATTCCACAGGATGTTAAAAGTGGAATAATAGCACTGTAACAGTCTAGTGTGGAAATGGCTTCAGTTGCATCCTCTGGGATTCTGGGATTTAGAGTTAAGGGGAGGGCATTTAGAATTCTCTTCTGATGTCCATAGTGAGGTTATACTTCACTGTAGACACAGATAGTCTTAAGGTGAGGAATGCAATCAAGCTGAAACCCAAATATTCGTCCTCCTTTAAAAAGAAAAGACATTTCTTCTGTAGGGGATACATAACAGTCAAAGTGCCTTGGTTTCTCCCCCCCCCCCATCTGTAAAATAAAAAGTAGGTATCTCTTTGTTCACTGGAATTGTTATAGATTTAGGTGTGCTGTAAAAATTGTTACTAATGCTATTGCTAATCATTCATACTAAGTATTTAGCAACGTCTTGCTTTAATAATTATTAGCTGTGCCAATGTGGTGTAGTAGTTTTGAGTAGGAGTTTGGAAGACCTGGGTTCAAATCCCAACCCAGTCATGGAAGCTCATTGAATGGCCTGGGAAGGTTATGTTCCAGCTTTAGAGGCAATGGTGCATCTCCTTGAAATAAATATTGCCAAGAGAACAGGTTTGCCTTAGGATTGTCCTCAGTTGGAAATGACTTGAAGGAGTGTGTGTGAGCTTGCACGTGCCTTAATGCCATTGTACACAACAATAACAAAGCTCTGTGGTCCTGAAAAGTGAGCATGCTCTCTACCGATGAGAATATTAGGAGTGGCATCACAGCATACTCCTGGGAGCAGAAATACAATGGGCAGTTAAATATGATCCATCATGCTCTAAACTTTGGTCCCAAATTGAGCAGACCCAGTGAATTAATAGAAATTAAGTAAAGTCCCACTGATTTATTTAGGATTACCAATTTGATGTTGATCTGTTGATTCTTTACTGTACAAGTAAGGTGAAAATTAGCTCTAGCATTACATCTTTTTGGGGAGAGAAGGAGGAGTGAAGGCTGGCACTTCGTCTACCTTAAATAGAATCCTTCCCAGCTGGAAATCAGCATAGACCACTGTAAAATATGTAGCTGTTCTCTGTGGAAGATGATTCTCCTGTCCCTATTGCTAGAATAAAGACATGCTTGTGAAATGAGAGCCTTGTTTAAACTTACATTCTTCTCTTGAAATAGCACCTACCTAACCATGAGAGGCTAAGTGTTTAGAATGGTAGTAGATAACTACAAGGGTCAGCTTACTGATCACATTTTTGTGCAATTTTGTGGATTTCCGTTCTGGCATTTGGGGTTAAACTTTGGTGAATGTGCTGGTGATGGAGTTTGAGGGCTTTTGCCCCACTTTTATTTTGTAGTCACTGTCTCAGTCTGTTCTCTCCAGCCAGCAATTCCCTTCAGACTGCTGCATAGCTATCCTATCCAGTTTAGTAAAAAATATTCTTATGATACTTTCTAAATGTAATAATAAATTAATAGGTAAGTGCTGATCTTTGCATGCACTACCCCATATATAATATTTCTTATGGAATTACAGAGAGTGGTTCTTATTAAACAGATATTACATCTAATTTAATACAAAATCTGCATCTAGTTTTATAGTAACAAGAACTTTCCAATCTTGTCACTGTTTACTAAATGTTGTATAAATAAAGCATCTCTTATTTAACAAGAAGTAAATAAATAAATCTGATGTACTAAATTAACTTCAAGGTATTTAACTGGCAGGTGTAAATAACATATGGCAAAAATGTCAGTTGGCAAATGAAATTAAAAAGACAGAGTAACTCTTAAGCTAGATTTCCTCTGTATTCCTCCCTGTCTTGAGTCATTTGTTGGATGTGTCTAAAGTTGCTGTGGCTTTTGGTGTTCTTCACCTCTGTGGCACATTTTGCTGTCCCAAACCTGCTACTTTCCCCTTGGGCTCAGTGAAGAGAGGTGTATGATTTCCTGTATACATTTCAGTTTTTCTGCATTGCTAGTTTTACCTGCAGAGATTGTGGAACTCAGTAAGAGTGCCATACCATCATTATGTTGCTTTCTGTTGCCTTTTCATAATATGTTGATTAGCTATTGACCCATGATGACGAATTTTTTGGGTCTGGAGAAGCTGAGTCCCCTAGTTCTCTAACTCTGAATGTTCCACTGCTCCTGCAGTCCAGAGCAGTGAAGAGATGCAGCTGGAAGAGTGTTGCTTTTGGAGTATTTCATTTTCCCAGTGGTCTGCATTTTCAAATCTCTCTCCCCTTCATTTCTTATAGTCTGAGGAAGACAAACAGCTACAGGATGAGTTGGAAATGCTTGTGGAACGCTTGGGGGTAAGTTTCCAGTTCTTGACCAGGAGCCTGTAAAAATCTCACAGCAGAGTATAATGTTGGTTTTTCCAAGGGCAGAAACTACAGAGCAAAGCTGGGTGAGCCTGTGGCCCTCCAGATATTGTTGTATTTCAATTACCATTGGACCCTTTGGTCTTTTCCAGCCAGTATGGTGGGGGATCATGGTAGCAGTAGTTCTTCAAAGTGTGGAGGGCCACAGGTTCACAGTTCTTTAGTGATTCTCTATTGTGGTAGGACAGACATAGGTAACTACAAGAGCATGTGGTATATACACTCTGGAATGGCTGGGTGCATATAGAATGTTGCAGTCTGTGCTGAGAACAGATGTATTATCTCCCAGTTCACAGCACAGTCTCATCTGTGCAGAATTCTGACTTATACTGACAACACTTACAGCATTACAAATAGACCTATTGACTGAATAAAGAAATTGTAAACTGTTTGGTAGGTTGACTGTCTTTTGGTCAGTCTCTTGCACTTCAATAAACATGCACTTAAATTAACTAGGTATACACACACACACACACATATTTATTTACTGAAGAATATAAGAACTTAGTATTTAATAAATGAAAGATACTACTCCTGGATGGATGGAAAGGCCTTTTGAAGATTTCCTTTTTTTAATTTGCTAGAACTAAACTATTCTACCAGAACTCGACTAAAAAATGAACAAGTTTTTAGTAAAAAGTCAATCTCACAGATTAATTAGCATAAACTTCAGCTTTGAATTTGCTGTTAAAACTTTGCAGTCTTAGTTCTTAATTGGTTATGAGTGGGAATACACTTGGAAAATGAGGTTGCACTTTGCATCTCTTTGAAACAAAGCATTTATTTTTGTGCTCTGGAATAAATTCTGAAGCAGCACAGAATAAAAATTGTTAAACGAGAAAATAATTAAAGGAAGAAAATGGTAAAAATTGGAGCATGTAGCAACAGTGAAAAGATAAAAGCATCACATAATGAGAGGCCCAGTGTACTACAATGGTTAGAGCATGGGAGGAGAGACATGTGGACACTAGGCCACATGTTGTTTTGCAGGGATCCTTTGAGGCCCTTGACACCCCAGCCTCCTTTTCTGAAAAGCTTGAAGAAATGCTTTTTTTTTTTTTCAAAATAGCCTGAAAAGCACTTCTCGGATGTTATCTGATGCAGAGGAGCCACAGTTAACTGTTTTCCAGCCTGCCATGTATTGGTGCTAAATTTGTTCCCTTGAGTACAGTTGTTTCTTTCTTTCCTGGAAACCTGCCAGGGACCAGCAGCCAGTGGCTCAGGGACCGGCACCAGTGTTGTCCTTTAAATGCTGTATTGGATGCCCTCACAGAAGCAGCAAAAAACTGCCCCTAAAATTGAGTGGAAGTAGCTTCCAGTCATCTGAAATGTTACTTTTGCGTGCTTCCACACACACACACCCTGCCACATAACCTGCTGACTGTCAGGAGGTGTCAAAATGGCACGTGCCCAGCTCTAGGTTAGTGTTGGGTTAGGAATGTGGAGACATGGGTTGAGTTACCTACTCAGCTGTAAAGCTCACAGATAGTTTTCGCTGATTGCTATGACTGAACCTAATCTAGCTCATCCACTTCAGTGAGGATAAAACTGGGTGCACAGGGTGAGAAGGCATTAGCTACACCAGGGGTAAGCAGCTGTTGGAGGTTTGGGGACCATGTTGCTTTCTTAAGGAAAGGTTTCTTTGGGGCCTAAAATGGCCCAGAGTGTAACGAAAGCATGGCACATTGCCCCCTAAGGGTGTTGGGGACAGTTTAGATTTTTTTGCTTTCATTTTTTGGGTAGGGCTGATGCTTGGGGGCACCAGTGACCTCAAAACAGCCTATGGGGGCTGAATGCATTCTATAGATCCCACTTTCTTGGACTGATCTACTCCGTCTTGAAATCCTGTGGGAAATTGGTACTTGATCTCTTCACTCGGTTTCTATAATATGATTCTAGTTTATCAAAATTAAAAGTATATCCCAGTTGTATTTGCATCTGGAGTTTGATTCACCAGTATGTGTTTACTGCATATATAGAGATGACAAAAATGATAAGTAAAATTTCAGATGACAAATCAGTCTTACGTGAAGCTCATCAGCTATACAAATGGATTTCGTTGCATTTAGAAAACTCAGAAGAATTAATTCTTGGATCTAAAACTTAGAAAAAAGGTATGAGGCTTCTCTGGACAAGGGTAATTTATGAGTGGAGGGCTAATGCTAAGAAGGCCATCTACCTAATTGCCACCTTCTTCATCTGCAAAGTTGGAGGTGCCGGGAAAGGTGACACTGTTGAGGATATTAGTACTTGAGCAGGTTCATGATGAGTGGTGTACAATGATGCCCACGAGAAGTCATTTTTCCTCTTTGACTGTCTCTGAGCACAGGTTTCTAATGACAGAGCTGCATTACCTAACACTGATGCTGTTGAGTGAGAAGTGGCAGCTTTGCTGTGGAGGGGGGTTTGAGAACAGGAGGCTGTTGTTGTTTTCCTGAGAGCAGCTGATTTCTTTGCAGGAGCATGATACCTCTCTCTATCGGCCTGCCCTGGAGGAGCTGCGCAGGCAGATCCGCTCGTCTACGACTTCCATGACCTCTGTGCCCAAACCCCTGAAGTTTCTGCGACCACATTATGGCAAATTGAAGGAGACCTATGAAAACATGGCCGCAGGAGAGAATAAGGTATGTAGCCTGATTTGGCCAGAGGAAGTGATAGTTTGCCCTCTTGGTCCAGCTTTCATCTGTCTTGGTTGCACTGGACCAAATGTGGGTTGCAGGTGGTGCAAATCACACTGGTGAGAGAAAAGGGAATTTTCCTAGTGTGGCTTCAAAGCCCTGGACCAGTGGAATGGTTTAGCTGTTTGTTAACCGAGGGCTTATTTTTCTTTCTTTCTTTGTTTTGTGGAAAGAGATAAACAATCTCTATGAAGAAGTCTTGTACTTTCCTTTTAATCTTAAAAGGCTGCTAGTTCTGAATGGCTAGGAGAATGCGGAGCTACCAGAACAGTTTGTAGTTTGTCACCAGATCTGGAGCAGTCACTACTAAAGCTGGCTAAAATATCCAGTAGGCACATATAAGGTATGCATCTCTAACTGTTCCCTTTTTGCTCACAGCGATTTGCAGCGGACATAATCTCTGTTCTGGCCATGACAATGAGTGGTGAGCGGGAGTGTCTGAAATACCGACTGGTGGGATCCCAAGAGCCCTTGGCTTCATGGGGTCATGAATATGTCAGGTAAGGAGTGAATGGGGAGGCTAGACCAGCTGTAATTCAGGAGTGCAATTCTTTTACATTCTGTTTCTTTTTGTAACTTGTACCACACCTTTCTTTGGGGAGCTCAAGGCAGCCTACATAGAACTCCCAGACTCTCCCATGCAGATGTGGACCAGATCTGTGCCTGCTTAGCTTCAGTTGAGTTCCTTTTGCGTGTTCCACCAGACTATTACTTGGCCACTGTGGGTCAGAATGTTTTCCATTCCATGTAAGAGATGCTTTTATTAGTCCAGAGGTCTCATGGCTTACATATGTGAAATAGAAACAGTTACTGCCCATAGGCTTATCATGCAAAAGGACATGACAGAAAAGGAAAAGAGATGAGGAGGAAAAGAGGGGAAGCAAGTAGCTTTTCAATATGATTGGTGAAATGATCCTTCTTCCCATCTTGTTTCTTTGGAACATAAGGCGTGGCCTTATACAGAATTAGGTGATTAATCTGTCTAGCCCAATATAGTCAGCTGACTGTCAGTGGCTCTCCAGGGTTTCAAGCTGGATCTGTGGTGATCTCTGGCATTCTCTCCTCTCTAAGTACTAACTGGGCTTGATCCTGATGTGCTTCTGGAGTCAGATGAGATTGGATGAGCTCTGTGCAGTGGGAAGTTGTTCAGAGTGATAGACGGTCTTTCTGCCACAGCTTGGTGGAATCCACATTGGTTGTTCAGGGAGGGCCTCCCATGAAGGTAGCCTTTCAGGAGGCTGGTAGACCTGCTTCCTATATCAGCGCCCCTTCTTCTTGACTATAGGAAGATGGCGAGGATAGGATTTAACAACTGCATCAGAAATTGGTGCCCTTGCCAGTTTTTAAAAACAGTTTGTTATGGCTGAAGAACAGGTATCAGTATGTGTTGTGTATCTTCAAGTTGTTTCTGACTTATGGCAACCTTAAGGTGAACCTATCATGGGGTGTTCTTGGCAAGTTTTGTTCAATCGGTTTTGCCTTTGCATTTCTCTGAGCCTGAGAGAATGTGACTTGCCCAAGATCACCCAGTGGATTGACCTGGCTGAGTGGTGATTTGAACCATGGTTTTCAGAGTCATAGCCCAGTGCTCAAACCAGTACACCATTCTTATTTTTGTAGGTATATAGCTATAGGTATAAAGGCCATGTCTAGCAAAAGCTCGGAACTTAGGGAAGCACAGCTTACAGTTACTGGTGATAGATGCCTTGACTCGGGGCATAGCTTTCTCCTCCTCCTCCTCCTCAATGTCACAAACACCAGAGTTACTTTTTGACAGTTCCTGTCCCACTCAGACCATTCTGTGGCTTTCATTATAATCTTTGGCAGTAACCTTTAAATTCTTTGAAAATGTGATACCTGCTAGAAGAATATCAAGTGGTTATATACATAGTTAATTTGCATTCTCATTGGAGAACTGAAGAAACCTGTTTGCTGGAAACTAATAGTGTGCAATAAAGGGGTTTTGAATGCCGTATAACGCAAGAGATGTCCTCCCTCTTTTCTTGCAATAATTGTGGCTGTCACTGACATGTGAATATTTGGAGGCTGAAGGAGTAATGCTTTTGTTAAATCTGCCTGCTCTTAGTCTTGCAGTTGCAGTAACAATGTAGAGATCTATATGCTCTTGTACATCTCCTGGTAACAGATCAACTTAACTACCACAATGTGTTTTTTTATGGAATTATCTTTATTAGTTATTTATTTGCTTTTTAATACTTATAGAGCACTTAAATCTAGAGATTTCAAGGTGGTATAAAATAAGTAAAAAAAAATCTCACAAAACATAGAATATGATATTTACATTGTCCGTGAAATAGAGGTTAGCTTGGATTACATAGGGAAGACTTGCAAAAATAGGCATGTTTTCATCCTTTGTCTAAAATGACAAATTGTTGAAGCAATGTTGAATTTCTAGGTATTTCCTGGAGTGCAGTTTGGAAGCTCAGTTGGCTCAGAATGCTAGGGCCAGATTAGTGTCTGGTATTAGCTGCATGAAGTACATAATACCTCTTCTGCATGCACTGTATTGGCTGCTGGTTTGGTTTCAAGGTCTAATATTCCCCTTTAAAGCTTTCTGTGTTATGGACTCTGGTTTTTTTAGGGAGCAATTTTGTCAATGTTTTCTTTTTAGCTGTTCAGAAAATGCAGAAATGAAAACCTCTTGATAGTTCCACTCTCTTTCAGATTGGTGGCAACTACTGAATAGTCTCTTTTCTTTTCTTTTTTAATAATTTTATTGAAATTCCATTATATAAAACACACACACACACACACACACACACACATATATATGCTTGTACAATTCATTGAAATATTTCTGATAGTCTTCCTCTCCTCCCTAAATTTCATGTTCTTCAATTTAATCAACATGTTAAAATTAAAATTAAATGTACCACACTAATATATGCTAATATTTCATGATAGCTCCTACAGTAAATCTGTACTAAATTATATGTCATATTATTCATCTGATCACATCCTCTCGATAAAAGTTATACATTTATATCAAGCATTGTTATCTGAAAGTACCCAGCAATTATCCGACGCTATTCTCCATTCTTCTTTTATCTCTTCATCAGATTTACCCTTTAATCTCTGAAATACTATATCTGCATTCCTCTTTTCAATAAAAGTTACCCACCATTGATCCACTGTAGGTATTTGCTGGTTTTTCCATAATCTTGCAAATTCTATATGAGCTGTCGTGACCATATACATTATCCGCCAATATTTCTTTAACACAGTACCATCCAACATATGTGTCATATTTAACAAATACATTTCAGGTGTCTTATCAAATTGCATCTTCAATATTGTACAGATCTATGTATTTCCCCCCAATATTTCTTTGCTCTATTACATGACCACCACATATGAAACATTGTACCGACCTCCTTTTGACATTTTCAACATTGCCCTGTTCCTGTTTTATAAATTTTCATCAATTTTTCAGGTGTGATGTACTATCTATGAACCATTTTATAATAGTTTTCTTTTAAATTCTGGGCCACTGTAAATTTCTGTGTCCTTTTCCAACTCTGTTCCCAAAACTCTAACTGAATTGAATGTCCTATATTTTGAGCCCATAAAATCATTGTATTCTTTATTGTTTCCTCTTCTCTCTCTTGTTGTAATATTTCCTGATATATATGAGATAGTAAATGTGGGGGATTTTCAAATAACCATTTAATCACTCCTTCTCCCTCCTTTTGTTCAGTTCCGTAGGTTTTTAAATCCATCTGAAATCTTTCAGTTAGTTGTCTATAGGGGAACCGGTTCAATATTATCCCCTCTTCTTCCAATTTCTCTCTTGTCTTTATCTTTATTAAATTTGGAGCTGTTTTTTCTATTATATCCTCGTATCGTAGCCATTTTTCTGTTTAGATCCATCTTCCAAAAAAGGCCTCTTGAGGGGACACCCATGAAGGGAGCTGCCTAATGTTTTTAGTCTTATATTCATTCCATATCTTCAATAATGATTTTCTTAAAAAATGATGCGGAAAATCTTTGTCGATCACTGCTTTATCATAGAACATATAGGCATGCCACCCCATTCTTAAGTTAGCTCCTTCAACTGCCAGCATTCTCATGTCTTGTAAATTAATCCATTCTTTTATCCAGGTCATTGCCGCTGCCTTGTAATATATCTGTTGAATAGTCTCTTTTTGTAGTGGCTCCCAAGCTTTGGGATCAGTTACTGAATTCAGTGCTACAGATCCAGGAGACTGGCCCATTTAAGTGAGCAGTCAAGCCCAATCTCCTCAACCAAGTGTTTTGTAATTGAGAAGTTGTTTTCATGCCCTGTTTTCCACGTGTTTATGTTTTTAGCCTGTGCTGGTATTTTATTGGTACCATTATGCTATCACTGGTTATTTTATTTTGTTATATTTTAGTTCAAGTATAATCCAGCTATTAGGTTATAATTCTGCCCGGTAAAATAATAAATAAGTGAAACCTTGTTTGATAGCCATTTGCCATGGATGTGTTAGCTGTGGATTTCCTTCATCCCCAGCAGGTTGGGCTGGATGGCTCTCAGCATCCCTTCTATCTCTGCTTCTCTGTGATTCTATGAAGTATTCCACCTTTTGCTATGCAGCTTTCTTTCTCTGTCTCCACAGACACCTAGCAGGCGAGGTAGCCAAGGAGTGGCAGGAAATTGATGAGGCTGACAAGACCCAGAAGGACACGCTGCTGACCCTTGTGAAGGAGATTGTGCCGTATAACATGGCCCACAATGCTGAGCATGAAGCTTGTGACTTACTCATGGAGATTGAACAGATGGATATGCTGGAGGAATATATTGATGACAATGCTTATGCAAAAGTCTGCCTCTACCTGACTAGGTGGGTCATTTGTGATGTGATTGATTTAGTATATGTGTATGCAGATAGAAGATCTTAATTGTTTTTGAGGGCAGGGCAGAGGCTGAAAATAAGGGTATTCAGAGCCCTCTTGTTTCTTCGGACTGATTTCAGAAGTGCAGACTATAGCAAAATGGCGCTTGGATTAGCTTCATTTGGGGAGGTAGATAACAGTTTGGCGTACTTATTTAGAAAAAACCCGCAGGAGTTTAAGAGTATTTCCTGACGGAGGGTTCCTTACACCAATAATTGGAGGGCACTATGTGGTTATTCTGATTTTTTTTTTAATCTTAGAAAGCTTAAGGAAATAAATTTTCCCATGGTAAGAAAAAAAAAACCAACAACAGAAAAAGCAGTAGAAGACCAAGGAAGATAATAAGTGGAGGATGTTGCCTGGAATTCCCTTAGAATTATAGGCAGGATGGTGGTGTAATAAAAGCCATGTGTGGAACTGCCTTAAGAGAAACAGCTTGTGTACTTTGAGTGTGAGAAAGTCACAAACATTGAATTGTGGCTGGGAGATCATAGAGAAAGTCTTGGTGGTGTGGAGATAGGAACAGCCATGGCAGAACTAAATGAAAAAGAGGCTTTCTGTTCACTTGTTAACCAAAACACTCTGTTCTCAGGCTGTTCTGTCCTGCTTCCAAATTCCCATACAGCTTGCTAACAGTTAGACCTTGCAGTTGGGTCTTTTTGTCTACATTTGGACTCTTATCATAAATCACTGCAAGAATAATCCCGTGTTCCCAGCACATTGCTTACTGGCCTATCTTAGCATCCCCGCATAACCCAGTAAAGCCAGTAAAACATTGAAGCGCGTATACGGTCAGTCCCATTAAAATATCAAAGCAAAGCAGCTACCTAAGCAACCAGGTTTGTGTAAGTAATTAGCATGAAACTTGTGAATCAAACAAAAGGCAGCTTCTTTAATGTCCTCCAATGTATGGCTGGCCACCCTGCCCCTAACAATTTGAGTCCAATCAGTTAGCGGGCATGAGACAGTCTGGATGACTGCAGATGTTTCCACAGGAAAAACTCACATTTTAAATTCAAAGGACTCCCTCGACACTTCCCTCTCCTTGGGAACATAGAATGTAATTCAGTTTTCTGTAGTTTACCCCCCACAACAATGCGCAATAAACACACAAACACCAAAGCTAGGTCCACAACCTATAGTGTGGTAAAGAGAGCAAAGCTGAGCTTACAGAACTGCAGTGGCCATCTTGTTTTTTTCCAGATGCTCAGATATTTCTTAGATGTTGTTCCTTGGGAAGGGTGATTTAAAGCAGAAAAATGGTTGTCTGAAGGAGAGGCATTTAATTGTACCTCATTTCTCTCCTGTCTCCCCAACTGCTGTTCCAGGCCTATATATGAAGTGGAAGCCTGCCTGGGGAGCTGAGGTTGGGGGAAGTTCCAGGGGAAAGGTTAAAGCAGGTTTTCCTCATTCACTGCTTCATCCTTGTAAACTGTGGGCCCCAAACAATGTTTTTTTCAGTGAAGAAATGCCCTCTGGAGTTTTGGAACTGTTAGGTTGGCTGGTGATGGTCCAAGTCCAGCTGAGTGGTGCCTGCAAAGGGAGTGGGTCCCAGCAAATGGCTTTCACCAGGTAGTGAATGGCAGGAATGGAATGTTGAGTCATGTTTGTGGAATCCCATTGGAGCTTAACAGTGAAGTAGGTCATCAGTCTTTAAAGCACCTTGTTGTCACTGTCTGAAAGGAGCTTTCGCTCTCAGTCTGATCAAACCTTTAGATTTGTTTTTACTTTCTGTTGATAAGCAGCTTTGAAGATTTTCTGTCTGCTTCTATCAAGTGAAGGTGGCAGACGTTTGCTCCAGAGTCCAGAGGGGGATACTTGAATGTATGATTGTATTGCTGGGATGAGCCAAGTTCCCAGCATTTCTCATCATTTGGCTATGCTGGCTGGGGCTGTTGGGAGCTGCAGTCCAGTAACATCTGGAGTTCTTCACTTTGCCCACCCCTGTAGTGTTTTCCTCCTTTCCTGTCACACACTAAGTGAACCGAACTGTATGCCCTCAGCTTTGGTACCAGTCAACCTTCATTTCATTCTATTTCTTCCTCTCTCCCTGAAGCTGTGTTAGCTATGTCCCTGAGCCTGAGAACTCAGCCCTCCTCCGCTGTGCTCTAAGCATCTTCCGCAAGTTCAACCGCTACCCAGAAGCTCTGCGCCTGGCTCTCATGCTGAATGACATGGAATTGGCTGAGAACATCTTCATCTCCTGCAAAGATGTGTATGTGGCACTTCTGTTTACGGTTGGGTACTGTCTGTGAAGTCCTGAACATTGAGAGTTGTGGATGGGGGCCAGATGATTGGAGAGGAGAACTGATCAGTAGTTAGAAAGTACTCCAGAGGTTTACCAGATGTAGTTGAGAGTATGTTGTTTGGTACAGTTCATTCACTTCCCTTGACATGGAGAAGAATAATCTCAAGAGCTGCTTACTGGCCTTAGCTGTGCTGAGTACCCCACACTTCATCTTTGTTTGTGGCTGGTTTACACCTTAAGATGTGGGAGCAGAGACAAGAGAAGTTGTTCGGTAACAGAGAGAGAATACACAAAGAAAGAAACTAAGAGAGTACAAGGCTGGTGAGACCGAGGTTCAACTCTTGCTGAGCCATGAAGCTTGCTGAGTGATCTTGGGCCAATCAGTACCTCTCTGCTTGATCTGTCTTTCAGGACTGTTGTGAGAATAATATTATGTGTATGGAATTGTATGTATTGCCTTGAGTTCCTTGGAAGAAGAATGGAATAGAATTCTTTAAAAAAAGAAAGAACGGAGGGATTGAGAATAAAACAGAGGAAGACAGAAAACAGATAAAAGTTTACCAGTAAGCCACTGGTCTGTTTCTAGTTGATACTGAAGTACCAGCTGGTTACTGGGACCCAAGCAAAGAATTTCAGGTTTGGCAGTCCCATATCTAATCTCAAAGACACTCCTTTTGTGTTTGAAGATTAGCTTTTCCTTACTGGGAGAGATCGCCTTGCTCTGAATACTTAAAGTACATTTGTGGACCACAGGACCGAGAATTTTAATAAAAATCTGAGATCAGCCCACCTTGAGAATAAGGAATTAGAAACAAGGATCTTGTAAAGTGAAATTCTTGATATTTAGCATTTGGCTTCTTATTGAGATTCTGAACTTAAAACAAATTAGAAGCTAAGCATTTTTCTAATTGAGCATAGCTGCATCATTTTTTCTGCTTCTCCATTCTGGTTGCAGAGTTTGCGAGCCGAGCAGTACAGAACTTTAGGTTTTCCCCAGAAACACAGAAATTTGTCTCTGGCTTGTCAAAACACTCATCTGTCTGTTTGTTTCAAATATTCTCATATTCTCCCATCTTTTTAAAAACCAGCAGTTTCTAACAACCAGAGCAATAGGTATGCAAAATTTTTTTTAAAAAAACAATGCATAAGAATTAAAATTAAACTTCAGGGTCAGATGATGAATCACACATCTTATGGGAGATTAAAATCTTACTCAAAATATTATTTTGCAACTTTTTTTTTGGGAGGGGGGTCAAGCTAAGATGGGGTGTGGCAACTTCTACAGAACATAGTCCAGTATCTGTAGCCAGTAGTCTTCCAGAGTTAAATGTCTGCCCTGGTCCATGCTCAGAAGTAGTCTTAAATGCCTTTGACCTCCGAAGGACTTGCTCTGTTACTGTTACACACCTCTGTTACTGATGTGTAGGCTTTCTGGTGATAAGAAGGTGCCCAGATCTGACAGGCTCAAAAAAACCAAAACCAAGCTAGAAAAACCTGTAGCTAAAGATAAATAGTAAATTGTATAAGAAAAATTTTTAAACAAATACCATACATGATAAGCGAACTTTTGATGAGGACTGGAATATCTGTGTGACTTGAAGATGACTCTTATCCATCATTTGAAAGTTACGTCCAAGTAATAGTCTCCAGATAGGAACCACAGGGGCATTTACCAACCACCAGGGGTTCATTTTTGAACAATTTTGGAGAATATAGCTTGTTGAGACTTTACTACATACTTATTACCAATGTTCTCACAGGCTGAGCAGCATCTTTATATATAGTTTTGTCATTTTCTGTGTATAAGCTATGTATAATGCAGATGTATTTATATTCATTCATTAATTTTATTAATATTAGTTCATTTGTCTCATCATGCATGTGTGTATTTGTTTAAAATTTGTTCTCATATAATTTACTATTTATCTTTAGCTAAAGGTTTTTCTGGTTTGTTTTTCCCTTGGGCCAGTTTGGTGTTTAGTGTTTGCACTGAGACTCAAAAAATCTTCCAAATAGGAAGATATGAGGTGCCTGTAGTGCTTGTTACCTAAGTCTGTGGTATGTTGTATGTCCACTTTCTGGTGCTGGGCTGAATCCAGTGTTAGTCCTACTTAGAGTGGACCCAGTGGAATTAGTGGGATTTTGTTGTGTCTGACGTATCTCATTCATGTCCACTGATGCATCTGTGTTTTGTTTCTGATTTTTTGTTTGGTTTTTACAGAGTTGTTCAGAAGCAAATGGCTTTCATGTTGGGTCGCCATGGTGTCTTTCTGGAGCTGAGTGAAGATGTTGAGGAATATGAGGATCTTACAGAAATCATGTCCAATGTCCAGCTCAATAGCAACTTTCTGGCTCTGGCCAGAGAGGTGAATTTCCTTTATTCTGATGTTGAGCTTTTTCAGTTTCCTTCTTACACTATTCAGCAGTCTCCATTGTCTGGTCTTCCATAAACTTTCAACATTTTTTTTAAAAAATATTTAGTTAGGGCAACAGTCTTGAGTAGGACATGCAGGTGACTTAGCCAGTGTCAGTGTTTCTGATGTGTTGTATCCCCCTCCCCAGTCCTTTTACAGATCTTGGACTCTGTTTTTTTTAGTATTACTGTTACGTTTGGTGGGGAGCGGGGAAAGACCAAATCTAGAAGTAGCATGCAAAGAGTTTGCTTGTGCAACAAAATGGCTGGTTTGGTGTACTGACAACCTGGGATTCTTTCATGTGTTTTTAGGGGGTGGCAGGGGTGATCTGGAGCACTTGTCCTAAAGGGATTACAGTTCCCCCATGGCATCTGATCATTCACCACTGGAAATGAGCTGGGTTAGAAGTCAATAGAGTGTGGTCTTTCAGTTGTTGGGCTGCAGCTCACAAAGTTTCTTACCTCTGGCATTGCTGGCTAGATCTGGTGGCACCATCTGAAGGCTTGCACTTTATATAGCTAGCTGGGTATGTTTTTACTCTCTCTGCTGAAGTGGGTGCACAGTATGCTAGGGAATCTTTGATATACTATCTTCTATAGCTCATAGAAGAGTAATAAACTGTTTTTCTTTCAGCTGGACATCATGGAGCCCAAGGTGCCAGATGATATTTACAAAACCCATCTAGAAAACAACCGTAAGTGCTCCAAGCAGTGGAGTTTGGGGGGGTTGTGCGTGTGCGTGCTGGTTTTCAGTTAGCATTCCTGTCTCCATTCTGAGCTGTGCTCAGATTTAACTTGCAGTGTGGACGGATGCTGATTCCAGGTAACCTGCCTTGATGGTTCTTCATATAAAATGATCCCAGTTCAATGAATTGTGTTTCTGTAGGCATGTGTGGGTTCAGGAGATTTTCTTGCCGCAATACATCACTCATTCCACACTGGAAACCACTTTTGGTTCTCCTTTCACCTCTCAGGTCTACATCATGTTTTGGAAGTTGTTTTTGCTGTAGTATGAGAGAAGTGTTTAAATAAGCAGTTATATTGCTGCAGAATTTATCTCTGATAGTTGGAAACCATGATGTTTAATCTTTAAAACAATGAATTGTATGCAGTGCAGCATGATGCAAATAATTTAATCATAAGACAAGCAGATTGATCAGTCATAGTGATTCTAATGCAGTTCTAAATGAGAAATACTGGAGTATGTAATGTGTGCTAGGCAAGATCAAATCAGTAAGATTTCATTGGTGCTACAGAAGGCTTTGTAAAATATAGATGTGTCTAATGCGCTTTGAGGGAGTGAGTTTGGCAGATCACCCTTGGAGGAAGTTCTGTAGTTCTAGCAGGTGCCACCAATGAGAAGATTCATGTTCTTAGTTGAAAAATGAATTAGGAATGTTATGAATAAATATGTTTAAAAAACACATGACTACAAATGGTGTGGTTGACCTTTACTCATTTCATGACTTTTGACCATGCAGATATTTTGCTTATATTTTATAATGACCACAATTTCAGGTTAGAAAAAAGGAACTTAACTACAGATGGTGAGAACACTTGCAGCAATGTCTTACCCACGTTGTAAGGTCACAGGTAGTGCTGACAGGCTGAAAACTGTAGCGGGCTCCTGTCCCTTTAATTACTGTATAGAAGAAGAAATTTCAATAGGAGTTATTTGTCATATAACCAGGTGACAAGCAACAGCTTCTGAAATCCCTTTCCCTATACAGCCATTAAAGGCACAAGAGCTGTCTCCAGTTTTCACTCCAGCAACCCAAGCCATAGGGGTAAGGTGGAGACACTTTATATGAGAGAAGGCCTTCCTAACATTATTCGAAATCTTGCCTGTGGAAGGCTTTAAAGATTAGAATGAATACTCTGAATTTAGCTTTGGAAACAGATTTTAGACAGAATTGAACTGCTGTGAATTAAGCTTTGCACTTGGTCTAGATAAAAGTAGAGTTGGTACATTCTGAATTGTTCACACGGACCCAATGCATTGTGATAGTGAACTTGAGAAGTGTGTAATTATGCCTGAGTTCCTATGTGCCACATTTGGGAGTGTCTTGCTGTTCTTGGTAGTGGTGGTAGGGTTGAGCATTCAAAAGGATTCTATTTGCGTGGCAAAATAACTCTTTAGACTCTAAACCCATCAGGAGAACAGATGTGTATTCCAAGAATACCAGGTCCGGCCATGCCCAGTTTGCACCAGATTGACCTCACGTTTTGTATATTATCAGCTGCTATGCCCTTGCTGTGCAATTTGTTTCCACTTTCTTAAGCAAACTAGCAGGCATTGAGATAGAAGACTGTGTGGTCTTGATGGCTGCAGACTCTGGGAGTCTGTACCTTCCTGCAATTAATGGCGCTTCTTTCTAAGCTGTTCTTGAGAACTCCACCTTGGATGAAGGGTGAAACATGGGATACTTTGCAAATACAAGGCATGTTCTGATATTCTTAGTCTGAGTCATGAGTGTCTGACCCCTTTGCATCAGCAATGACTGGCTCACCCTTCATTTTCTGCTTTTCAGGGTTTGGTGGCAGCGGCTCTCAGGTGGATTCTGCCCGCATGAACTTGGCCTCGTCCTTTGTGAACGGTTTTGTGAATGCCGCCTTTGGGCAGGACAAGCTGCTGACAGACGATGGCAACAAGTGGCTGTACAAGAACAAGGACCATGGTGAGAGGTGGAGCAGGCCACAGCTGGTCTGTTTGGGTGGTGGAGGTTGTGGAGGAAATAGCGCTTAATATTTCTCCACAGGACTGGGACTCTTCCCCTTGTCTCCAGCTTCTTCTCTGGCAAACTTGGCTGAATGCCACTCTTTGATAGGAAAGCAGAAGTGGTGGTATTTTGGTAGGGCAGATTTTTCTGAGGGCACTCTGGGCCAGAGAATTCATTGCTGAGGTAAAATTTGAAGTAGGTTTCTATTTGGGGAGTAACTGGAAATATGGCAGACTCTATTCTGCCATTGAGTCCATTAACGAAACATTATTTTGCTATGTAAAAGAGACAGTGGAATCAGACAGTGCAGAATTAATTGTATTCTTATTAACAGTTGCCTGAAATGTGTATTTCTAATAATGAGATGGGGGGGGGTTTCTTTCTTTCCTGTGAAGATATTCAAGATATGGCTTACATGCTAGAACTGACTAACTTAAATGGAGCCCAAGGCGGTGGGCAGTTGTTTCATAGAAAAATGTGCGTGTTCATAAACTGTTGGAGTGGTGAAGTTCATGTAAAACAACTTATTTGGAAATATTGGATATTTTTCTTTTCTTTTAAACTAGGAGCTCATTCTCTTTGGTGCACTTGATGTGATATATTACTAGACTGTGAGTGGAAGTGGAAGGTGTTGAGTGTGGCCTTTTACACTTGCCGTCCCATAGTGCTATACTATGCAAGGAGAGCCAGTGCCACTCACTCCGTTAAATTGTTGTTGCCCACCAAGCGTGATGTGATGAGGACCATCCTTTATTTGATTTAAAAAAAAAAGCTCCACTGAAATACAGACTTGACTGGGAAAAAATGTAATTATTGCAGCAGAAGACCCAGAAAGTAGTAGGTAGGCTCACACTCTTCATTGTAACAGTTGGTTGCTCTAGCAAGGACTTGTTATCTGATCCCTTTCTTTCTGTAAGGGTTTGTTTGGATCATACCCTCCAGTTGCCCTGATGTGGAAGGGCCAGCCCCCAGTTAATCCTCTATAGTCCTATTTTCTCAGCTGCCTTTAAAATGCTCCAGTATCTCTCTCGTGCTTCCACTTTTCTCTTTGTCCTTCATTTACTTCAGTTGCTGCAAACTTGAGTGTAAAATACGAAAGTACTCTGCTCTTGATTAACTCAGCTAGAGGGAGAGGAGAGGAGTGGGGATCTAACTCTTGCCCTTCTGAAACTCAGTATATAAATTCCAGGTCTTCTCTGCTCAAAATAGTAGTTTTGTATGTTTTTGCCTCATTAATTAGTTTTGCCTCTTGTTGCTTGGACACACCCTTTTGACCACATCTGGTATGACTTGGCCCCATGCATCCTGTTCTTCATCTGTGAAGTGTTTGAGGGCATATTTGGGATATTTTCTTTTTAGTACTAGTGTCCCTAACACAGCACCCATAGGTGCAGAGGAACCCTCAAATACTTCCCCTGGCTCTTGTGAAGTCTCAGTTTTTCTCCTCCTACTCATTGTCCTCTTTTTTCAGGAAGTACTTGTCTTTCCTCCTTTAGTGGACCTTATTTCTCAGTAATCAAGCACGGGATAGCTTGCTTAATGCCTTTTTCTTTCCCCTCATGCTAGTAATTCAGAGGACATGCCACGTTCCTAACGTGTCTGAACATGCGTGTCCTGCTTGTTTTTATTCAGCGTAAATCTCAAGCCTGGTGGCTAAATTGTCATTCATGTGTGCTGTTCTTTGTTGTCAGCTTTCCAAGGTACATTTTTGCATGATGCGAAACGAGGACATTACTTACACATAGCCGTCATGTTGTTGTTGTGTGCCTTCAAATCACTTATGACTTACGGCAACCCTAAGGTGAAACTATCATGGGATGTTCTGGAACTGGGAGTGTGTGACACATCCAAGGTCACCCAGTGGGTTTCCGTGGCCAAGAAGGAAATTGAACTCCGGTCTCCAGGATTGCAGTCCAAAGCTCAAACCACTACCCCATGCTGGCTCTATCGGTTTTAGGCCAGGAGAAGCGAAGAGTATTGTTTAAATAATAAAAAAGTGTGTGTGTGTGTTTATGTGTGTGTGTGTATATATATGTATATTTATTTATTTGTGAAATCAAGCGTGGGCTCCTCTGTATCTCTCTCTGTCTCCCCTGCC
This sequence comes from Cyclura pinguis, assembly GCA_030412105.1. Classification (NCBI taxonomy): domain Eukaryota; kingdom Metazoa; phylum Chordata; class Lepidosauria; order Squamata; family Iguanidae; genus Cyclura; species Cyclura pinguis. The sequence goes on from CM059601.1 coordinate 9,615,687, forward strand.
CAGATTTTTTAAATGGCATGGGCAACTATGGCAGAACCTCACACCATTTTCTGACTTGCCATGCCACTTGTGGCAGCCATTTTGTGACTCAGTATGTCCCATATGGCAGCCATTTTGTAAAGGTGCTCCTGGGATTTTCTCAAAATTCCAAAATGTGCCCATGGTCTCCAAAAGAGGGGAGACGTTTCTATCTCAAGTAGCTCAGGCCAGGGGATCCCAAGCTCTTTTTTTCCTCTCCCTGCTTTTGGTCTCTTGTGTTAGGAATAAGACAGTGCTGCAGCAAAAACAATGCCATGTTTTTCTTTTCAGTAGCCATTAGTCACTTGGATTGCTTTCTATCATCAAAGCTTCTAAGTTTGAAATCCACATAGTTTGAGAATGAAACTTTGCAAAGCTGGAACTTTGCAAAGCTGGAACTTTGAGTTTATCTGTACCTCTCCTAATAGACATCTTACTACTCGCCCAGCAATCTGGCTGAGGCCAGTCTATTCTGTAAACCTTTTAGGTCTTCACATCATTTTTGCCTGATGCGAAACGAAGTGCCTTTTCTTGGTCAGGGCCATAATAATTGAAAGTTAGAGCTGCTGGCAAAGTTTGCCTTAGGTTCCTATCCTTCTTAGCTGTTCTGAAGCTATTTAGTCCTTTTATTTCCCACAACAGCTGCTTGAACTTGAAAAAGTTAATGAGAATTTTGTATTTCCAGTGGATTTTGGTAAGCTGAAGATTTTGTCAGTGCTCTGAAATGCATCCAAATTTTGCATATTGCAGACATCCACCCACTCTATACCATATTCAACTAGGTTATGGCTTGGTACAGCGGCCTGTCTGGAAACGGCCTCTGAAAATGGAGTGTGTATTTAAGAAGTTGTAGGCTGGGTGTGTTTCTTGGTTTGTGTGCTAAACTAATCCTGTGGCCAGCTGGATGCTGAGACCCTCAGAAACCAAGGAGGAGAAGCAACGTAGTAAGAGTCTAACCTCCTGTTGGATTTTGGAAACACATTTGCTTTTGGGGAGCTTCTGAAGCTCTGTAAATAGGTGCTTTTTCAATGCCTGTCAGCAGTCAGCAAAGCTGTTATAAATTGGAAGTGTTATATTGTTGCCTTTTTAACAAGAGGGCAAGTGCCTTTGAACTGCTATATAGATCAGAATGGGAAATGGGTGCCCTATGGGTTACATGTGGTCACTCCAGGGCTATTTATGAGGGACCCCCAGTTCCCATAATGTCACTGCTACTAAGTTTCAGTGACAAATTGCCTTACCATACTGCCAAATCAAATCAAATGCTTACTTTATGTGAGAGTTGCTGTCACATTTCACTGGTCCGCTATGGGAACAAATTGCCCCTGGATGTGCCAAAGTTGCTCACCGTAGAAATGCCATGTGATTCATTATAAATCAAATTTATCCAGCCAACATGAGAGCCCTCAGTTTTTTCCACTGGTAGAAGTCATTGCATCAAAAACCTCCAGCCAAATGTAAATTGTTCTTATGAAGCCAGTGGTAATTCAACTATTATTTGTATAGCGTAGTCAGATCAGATGAACTTGCATTATAAATATTTGTAGCAATAGCATGGCTGAAGCGTGCTATCCTCCAGTATTTTCTTTAAAGACACTGAAAAAGAAAATCATATGGTAACCTTGGAATATTACAGCTTTGATGAAACTGATGTCCTAGAGGAGGGGGCATTATTAGAGCATTTCTGTAGGATTTTTGCCAGTGTTTTGGTTCTATAGATATTTCTCCTTGTGTTCTTAGTTTTGCATTCTCTTGTTTTTTAAACAAATGATTTTTTTAAAAAAGGGTACATGACTTAAAATGGTAGACAGGGGAGTTTTCTTCAGGTTCTTAATATCCCAGACTTGATTAACATTACCTATGTATAAGCCAACTAGTAATGAAAAAAGGGTGCGGGGTGGTGAACATACAGTTTAGTTTTAACTGGCCATGATCCGGTATCTGGCCCCATTTTAAGAAACCTTTACATCTGTTCTGCAGGGATGCTGAGTGCTGCAGCCTCGCTGGGGATGATTCTGTTATGGGATGTGGATGGAGGGCTTACGCAGATTGACAAGTATCTGTATTCCTCAGAAGACTACATCAAGGTGGGTGAATCTCTTCCTACCCAGAACTGGGGTGAGTTCCTTTTGAACTACGGCTTCTAGAATTCCCTAGCCAGCATAGCTGGTAGCTGGGAGTTGTAGTTCAGAAAAAGCACTTTTCCCCGCTGTTTTCCTGGCTTGTGCATTGCCTCACAGAGCTTTCTGGCTATTGCCAAAGAATAAAGCAGGCATTTCTTAGGGAGGTAAGATGTTGACCTATACTGACCTGTGCTTAGACTGTTGGTTCTTCTGATGTGGTACTGTTGCACTGATTTGTAGCATCTTTCCAGGTCCTTCAACAAGAATTGTTCCACCTCCATTCAAGGGGTGGCAGGGCTAAACATGGGAGCTTTCATATATAAAGTGTGATCTCTGTCACTGAGGAGAGCTGCAGATGGGCCATGCTGTCTGATCATCCCTGAAGCATCCTAATTATAAAGTCCATCCTTATATTATTAGGGTTGTATATCTTTCCCACTCTGAACTGGGGTTGGATTCCATGGCACTTTGGTTGCAATTAAGTTAGGTGAGTGATGTGATTGCGTCTCATGCTAGGTTTACTCCTTTTTTTTTTTTTAGCCCCTTCGCCTGAAGTTCAGATATTTGGAATAAGGTTGTCTGCCTCCCCATTCCCCCTTCTCTTCTTTCCTCTTGCCAGATGGGTTCTTGATGTAGATTGCTGTTCACTTTTCGCAGGAATACTTCAGTTTAGGACTCTTACTGTGCAAAGTATTGGTTATCCTATCTTCTGTTTTACGGGATGGTGACTCCTCCCATGGCAAAGATGCTTTGGGGGCTAACTATTTGGAATGCAAGTGCAACTTGGTGGCGGGTTGCTAGGCAAGAATAGTAGTACCTTAAGAGTGAAACCCAGCACATTGGTGTGTGTGGGAAGGGCTTATGAATGATAGGAATTATATATAAGGCAGAGAGTCCGTTTGTAAAGAGAGCCTTCAGTGAGATCTTAGCCAGAGAGAGTGGCTGGGTTGTGTTTAAGCAGCTGAGAAAAAGACACAGAACTGGTGTCTAAGGCTGGGAGTTATTGGCATAGAGTGACTGTCAGAAGTTTGAACTGGTTAATGTAACAACACTGCATTTTACATGAACTTTGACAGGATACTTAATTTCTAATGTTACTACAATAAAGGATACAGTTTGTTTTATAACTACCAAGACAGCCTGCATTATCTAAAGTCACTGGACCAAAAAAAGGATATGCTACCTTAGATAAACTAATTAGTTCTGAGGAAATACTTAAGACGCAGCCCTTTTCCGCAAAGGCTGTGTTTAAAGGTGGAGTTAGTGCTAAGTATTAGGGCGTCTTATTATGTTGGACCTGCAAAACCAGTGTAGTGAAAAATAAGAGCCTTTGCATTTTTTTTTAATCCTATAGTCAGGGGCTCTCCTAGCTTGTGGCATTGTGAACTCTGGGGTGAGAAATGAGTGTGACCCTGCCCTTGCGCTGCTCTCGGACTACGTCCTGCACAACAGCAACACCATGAGGATTGGTGCCATCTTTGGGTAAGGGCCTGCCCAGGCTTTCCTTTCCTTTCCCTTCTGTGTGAAATGTCCCATGGACCACTTAGATGACATGGTACTCTCTTGCAGGCTGGGGCTGGCATATGCTGGGTCCAATCGAGAAGATGTCCTCACTTTGCTGCTTCCTGTGATGGGTGATTCCAAATCCAGCATGGAGGTGAGGGGGCAATATCAGTCATCTTGAGCATAAGTTGCCTGTATGACTATGGGGGCATCTTGGATGGAATGTTGGAACGGAATTGGAGCTCCTTGGATTCAACCTTAAGAGTTCTTCGGTGCAGTGAAAGGCTTAGAAATGTAAACTTTCCAGAATTTTTGGAGCCATAGGGTGTAAAACAACAGAATTTTCAGGTGTTTTGGAGGAAAAGCTGAATATGTTCAGATAAATAAATAAAATGCAATATTAGGCTCTTTGTGAATTGAAAGTCACTTTCTTAGTTTAGGAACATAAAATTCTTTATGCAAACCTTAGCTTGGCATAAAAATACACTGTTTGATAGGGAGCCAGTATAAGATACTGCTTTGAGTGCTGGAGTAGGACTCTTGGAGACCAGGATTCAAATCTCTGCTTGGTCATGACAACATACTGCATGGCCTTGAGCAAGTCACTCTCTCTCAGCCTCAGAGGCAGACAGTGGCAAACCCCGTCTGAACAAAACGTGCCAAGAAAACTCTGTGATAGGTTCTCGTTAAGGTTGCCACAAGTCAGAAATGACTTGAAGCACAACAACAACAACAGCCACAACCACAACAGCAATAGCTTACTCAGAAAGTTATTATTAATTAATTTTTTTAAAAAAATTTTTTTGACACAGTTGGAGTTAACAAGGTCCAGACAAGATCTGAGGATCAGGCAAAATTTAAAAAAAAAATAAAAAAGAACAAACCATCAACGTTAGTCACACACATAAAATTATTTTATCTCCTGTGCCAAGCAGACTTAAAGCACTGACATTCATAACATGCACTGATAACAAGGAGACCAAGATCAGGAATGGCAGTTATGTGAGATACTGTCTCCAGTCTTACATAAAAGTGTATCTGTTACATAGTTTTAAGAAATAATGTGTGGAGAGTAAATAGATTAATACCTTGTCTTAAAATATGTTATTCATCATTAAAAGAAAATATTGCAGAATTTATTTTCCCCATTTTCCAGAAAAAAGGCTTTGGAGAGGGAAAAAAAACCATTTTTTCATGTCTCCGTTTTCCTCATGCTACCACATCTCTAAAAAGGATGAGACTAGCTGGTGTTTAGCTGGTTTTGATGTTTAGGTTGCAAGCTTGAGGCTTGTGCCAGCCATTCATAAGTCAAAGGCAGAAAGATGAATCTGACACGAAGTCTTTCAGTAAAGAATTGCCATGAGGTTACTTATAAATATAAGTTGATGAGATAAAGAGAAATGAATTGTTTGAAGGGAGAAATGACTTAAAAATTGTTAATATTTTATGTTTTTAATAATAGAGGGGAAGAGAGGTAGATTAAAGGCAGACATTAGTTTATTAATGTAGAGAAACTTTTTTGGTAATAGCTGCTAGTATAGGTGTTAAGTAAATATGATTAGTACTGAGTCTATCATTGGTTGGAGATTTTTATATCTCTATGATTTAGATTAGCGCTGTTAGGTTTTGATTTTAGTATGAATTTTTTTCTCTTTTCTGTGTTTGTTTTTATGTTGTCTTACTTTGTGTTTTATGTTGTTTTATAACAATAATAATGTGAAGAGAGAGAGAGAGAGAGAGAGAGAGAGAAGCAAGGAATTTCCATGCTTACCATTCAGTGGTGTGAAAGTTAATGAAGCAAGGCATCTTCATATGATCTTTTTGGATGGACTCACTACTCAATTGCATAGACTAAACATTATATAAATCTGAGTAAATGATGGCCAGAGATATAAAGGGGTCCCTTGGAAAAAGAGTCAGTTGCCAGGGAGCGATTTCCTTTGGTGCCTCACAGGTGAGCTTGAACTGCAGAGAGCAGGTGCCCTGGCCCTTCAGAGGCATCCTTGCCTTGCAAGTATCTGAGTGATTTCTGTGTGCTCTCCTGCAAGATGTTTCTACCTGTGGAGGCAATGTTGTGACCTGAACTTCCTCCCCAGGTGGCTGGTGTGACAGCCCTGGCCTGTGGAATGATTGCAGTGGGCTCTTGCAATGGAGACGTCACCTCCACCATCCTACAAACCATCATGGAGAAGTCTGAGACAGAGTTGAAGGACACGTATGCCAGGTGGCTACCTCTTGGCCTGGGCTTGAACCACCTAGGTAAGCATACTGCTTGGAGTTTGTCTGTGGTTGTAAAATGTGTGGTGGAGAAGAGTCCAGAGTAGGCTTGGAAAGATTACTTTTTGGACTACAACTGTGGGTGTTGTAGTCCTATGAAGTAACTTTTCCAAACTTTTATCTATAGTGAGAGATTTCTGCATGCAAAGCAGATGAATATCAGCTCTATTTTTCCTTTTGGCTACCATTTCTCCCTCTGCCCCGAGTCTGGAAATGGGAGTGCAGGAGCATTATAGCTCCCTTTATTGGCATTTTAGAACAAAGAGACAGCTGTCATGATAGCTCAGGGCCCCTCCTGGACTAGGGAGATGTCCCTGCACTGTTGTGTCTAGGCACATTGCCACTCTTGAGCTATTAACATCAGGAAAGACATTTTGTGAAACGGGCACTCTTCTTTTTTCCAAGGCAGGGAAAGTGTTGTTAGAGCTGCCCCTACTGGCCATTTAAGGGCAGACACGGTTTTCTCTGGTAAACACATCGCTTACTGCAGCAGGGTAAGGAACTTTAATTAGGAGTTTCTTAGGTAGTTTAAACTAAATCTACTACTTTCCAGCCTAGATTTTGTTAATAGTTGGTTTCTTTCTTTCTGTTTGTCTCTTTGTCTGTCCGTCTTTCCTGAAACACTTCCAAGTGGTCTCTCCCTACCCCAGGATCCAAAGCCATGAGCAATTTTGCCTTTCTGCTTTTACCTTCCCTGTTACTGCCTGCTGTGTCCCCTCCCTCAGGCAGCATTCCAGATGGGAAAACTGCTGGGAGATAAATCCCTCCCCACCTGTGAGCAGCTGTGTAGATCACTATAGATCACACAAAAAATTGCAAAAATGTTTTTTTAATTTTTTTTTTTAAAGCAGAAAATTGAATTGCAGACAAAGACATTCCCACACAACACTAAGTTGACACTAGGGGAAAGGGCAAGATACTGTAACTGGTTGTTTTTCATAGTCATTTGTAGCAGTTTCAGATGAGACTTGCAGAATTCTCAAGCACTGGGCTTAGTGGACAATGTTTTCGTGCTTCTCTTAATGGGATACCCGCATTGGGCTCAAGTGTACCTGGAAAGTCTTGCTTAGATACCCAAAGATGTGTCTGTATGTGTTGCGGCAAAAACAACAGAAACTGTTGAGGGCCCTGAAAAGACGAATAGATTTATTGTAGTGTACATTTCATGGAATAGAGTCCTCTGTATCAGTGGGAACATATGATGCCTGTTAAAAGGTGAAACAGGGCATTCTTTGTTTTTGTCAGAGCTTGGAAAAGTTATTTTTGGACTACGACTCCCAGAATTCTACTGTCCATGCTGGTTGAGGGGATTCTGGGGGCTGTAATCCACAAAAACCTGTAACTTTCCCATGCTCTGATTTTGCTCAGATCTACTGGGCAAGAACCAAGTAGACCTTTTCCTGTTCTGACTCTTCAGGCCCCAGATCAGGAACGTGTTCTTCTTAAGCCATTCTTGTGACAGAACACCCTTATTTTTTACAGGGAAAGGTGAGGCCATTGAGGCAATTCTGGCAGCCTTGCAAGTGGTATCAGAGCCCTTCCGCAGCTTTGCCAACACACTTGTGGACATCTGTGCTTATGCAGGTCAGTCTGGACTGAGTTTTGTTTGCATTGCCTGAGGGCGCAATAGAGGCCCCTGTTACCCTGATTTCTAGGGGTCCCGGGAGGGACACCCACATGTGCTCACAACAATGGGGAGGGAATTAGCACAGAGCACAAGTTTGCTATGCGAGAGGCAAGGTAACGTAGCGAGATCTTGAACCCTATGTCTACGGGGTCAGGCCGAGTCAATGATAAGGCAGAAGTTGAAAATAATAATAATGGTTTTATTGAAATACAATCAAACAAGTGTATGCACCACACTCACACAAGGAACTATAGAAATAAAGGTAGGAGTGGGATAGAGGGATTTTCAGAGGAGGTTTGGTATGTGAAATACTATACCTGTCCTGAAGCCCGGTTGAAAGCAAAGAAGCTGGGGAACGTGGATTCTCAGCATGTGGAGGCTGAGGGGAAGGCTCGCTGGACAAAGCGACAGCAAGGCGGGATGGAAGCCAAGAGCGATCCGAGGAAGCGCTCAAAGTCAGGGGTTCTTATAGGGAAAATTGTGGCCGCAGGCTAGGCCGTACTTGGGGAAAACAATGAGTTTGGGGCTGGAGACAAAGCCTCTGAAAGGTCAGTACTTTAGATGATTGAGTTATAGCCAGATTGTCAGTAGAGTAGCCAGTATGCAAACGCGGAGTGCTTGAGAGTTTATAGTCCGGTCATCAAGCTGCCTGCACGGAGCAGGGGATCTTTTTGTAAGTTGCGTGCATATATAATGTGGTACTTGCCTTGAGGTCTCCTGAAGCTGCATTCGGCAATGACTGGCCTGCCTAGATCAGGATGTGAATGGTTCGGCTATTGTCGGCCATGCCTGTGTGCGTGCTTGTCCAAGGGCCTCTCAAGCACGTGGAGAGGAATGGGTACAGAAGGCCAAATTATTGATATCAAATGATATCTTGATATCCCACAAGCTCGGGCTAGAAACAGCGGTAACACCCCTTCCCATTTTTACACAGTCTCCTACCTTCTTCCCTTCAGGCTCCGGCAATGTGCTGAAGGTGCAACAGCTTCTCCACATCTGCAGTGAGCATTTTGATTCCAAAGAAAAGGAGGAGGAGAAAGAGAAGAAGGAGAAAAAAGACAAAGAGAAGAAAGAGAACTCTGCCGACATGGGGGCCCACCAGGTAAGGTTTGGGCTCCAGGTGCGTGCTTGCGCGCGCTCCCTCTCCCTCTCCCTCTCCCTCTCCCTCTCCCTCTCCCTCTCCCTCTCCCTCTCCCTCTCTCTCTCTCTCACACACACACACACTTGTGGCAAGGGAGAGCAGAGAATGTCCCAGGTTCAGCCCCTGGTATCTCCAGCTGAAAACGCCAGGAAAGGGGCTGCTGCTCAGAGTAGATAAGACTGAGTTAGGTGGTCTGATCTGCTAATTTCTTGTGTTCCTAAAAGAGACTGATGGAGTTGAGAGCTGGATCAGATCAGGATCATTTGGCTTGTTATTGCCTTATGGCTCCCATTCTATACTTTCATGTAAAAATTAACCAAAATTCTCTAACAAGAAAAACAAAACTCCTTCACTGGCGTGAAGAAAGCATGCAAGATTAACTCTAGGGTGGATGACTTGTTGGCCCTTAGCTGTTGAAGTCCTGCTGTCTTCATTCCTCATTATTGGCCGGGCTGACGGGAACTGAAGTTCATCAATAACTGAGGGGCCATGGGTCCTTGGGTTAACTCTTTGCCCTATCTGGTAAAGCAACAAGCTTCGCATGCTGGGCTTTGCTCAGTTCTTGGCCTGATCTTGCCCTCAGTCTGTTATTCGGTGAGACTGGAGAAAGGCTTCCTTTCTTCTACATTTCTTCCTTGTTGGATTAGGAGTAGATTCCCAGGGTGTTGATCCTTTTCTGGGAAGGAGGAAGATTGTTCCAGTTAAGACTCAGTTCCCTTCAGCAGAGCTCACAAGTGGAAGTGTGGAATCTTTTAGGTCTCTCTCAGACTAGTTTTAGCCAAGTAGGGCAAATGAGCAGTACGCAAATTACTTGCTTACAAAACTTTACTGGTTACACTGAAACATGCATACATGCACTGCCTAGGCCCTGGCTTCCCAGAGGAGAGTTTCAAGTAAAGGGAGTACCTCAGCAATCACCATCATGAGGGAGGAAGAAGAGAGAGGGAGGAGTCTTTTATGTGGTTGCGCATTCACACCTGGAAAGTTCTATAGTCTATTATGTATACAGTGTATATACCTGAACATATTGATATATTTCTCTTCTTAATCCTACTGTGTGTTTGAGGTTACTCTTTGGGATGCTAGGCTGAAAGCTGAAAGAGAAACATTTTATCATATAGAACACTATTCCACAGTGAAATAACTGGTGATAGTTGCTCAGAGCTTACTGGTAAATGTTGTATCTCTTCTTAATGACTAAGATTCTTAGGATGTTGCTTCACTGCCAATGAACGGCTGTGTTTGCACAGTGCAGTTGCACAATAAACAAAGAAATGGAGCTGGAGTGGCAGAGAGCCGAGTGTTGGCTAGAGTGGTATTCCATTAGGAAGTCTCCTTTCCGTACCCCCCAAAAAGTGGGCATGCTTTGTTGAACAGCCTGGGGTGCCACCTTTGGCATTTGGGGGGAATCCATATGTATTTTGTCCCAAAGAGGCCTTTGTTCTTGATCTATCTTTCTTCTACTGCAGGGAGTAGCAGTCTTGGGGATTGCACTCATTGCCATGGGAGAGGAGATTGGGGCTGAAATGGCTTTACGTACCTTTGGTCACTTGGTGAGTATGATGGTGCAGGCAAAGTGGCGTTTTGCGGGCAAAGCTTTTGGCAGCCTGGACTGTGCATTAAGAATAAACTGTCTTCTGTCATCTGGAATGGTATACTTGTGAATATGCCTGGTAGGCCCACACTTGCTAGGGTGGGTACGTTTCTTAGTGATAAGGAATTCAGGTAATAGTTTTTCCATCCTCAAAAATGAATTCAGTTTGCAAATAGCTTCAGAAGAAAGACAGGAAGAAACCTTCTGGGATTATCACCTCGTCCAGGATCGAATTCTTACTTGCCCCCCCAACACAATAATGAGTCAGTTCCTAAGCCTGAGCAAAACATAGCCAGTATGTCATACCAAGGCAAAGGGTTTTTTTAGGGCACATGTGCCTGCCTCCTCAATTACTGTCTGCAGTAGTTCTTTGTCCTGTGAGGAGAGGAGAAATGAGAAGGGGTTCAGGCCTGTTCTAAGCTGCCCAGAGCAGGTCAGATCCCTAGAGACTACCAGTGGCCTTGGTGTGAAGTGCCTTAAGTGGACTCTGTAACCTTGGTAACATAGCTGCTTGCATCAAGTCGCGTGGAGCTTTAGTAGAGTTCCAAAGTAGAAGGTTTGTATGCGAGGGAGAGCACAGGGCTGCAAAAGCAGAGCAAAGGTTTCCCCTTTTCTACCCCATTACTGTATTCATGTTTATATGGTTTGAACAGTTACTTGGCCTTCATTCACACTACACTCACGCCTCATTCAATGTCACACTGCCAGAAGTGTGGGGTAGTTTTAACCAAGAAAATACTGATGTTACTGCTGCTCATTGCCCACCCTTGCCAGTCAGCCAATCCCTGTGCAAGGTGTGAACTGTGAAATACATAAAATTAAGGATAGTTTAGGAGCTGAGTAGGTTTGTGGTTGCAGTCTGAAACTACTAAGCTTTGAAGATAAAAGCAGCTGTGCCGACTGAGACTTCAGCCCTTCATTTCTCCCTTGATAAGTTGAATGAATGCTATGAAGTCATAATGTGGTCTGCAAGTTGATTCCAAGATGTCTGAATTCTAGTCTCTGGTTCTCTAGCACAGTCTTCCCCAACTTGATGCCCTCCAAATATATTATGCTGTCCTATGTGTATTTTATATTGCAACCCCCCCTTGCTTTTGGACATCTGTTATGCATTCTGAACACTAAAAATGGTGTTCTGTGGTCACAGGCTATGCTAGCTAGGGGTTTATGGGAGTTTTAATCCAACATTTTAGAGGGCAGCAAGAGGGAAAGTCTGCTTTAGTAGTAGGTGGATGTCCTCTGAGGATTCTTTGACTGCTGATGTTACTTCGACAGCTGCTTTGTTTCTTTTTTATTCCACAAAAAGCCACTGATCTTTTTATGTGTACATTTTGGGTAATCTATCAAAAAAAATAAGGCAAGTTCTCATCCTCTTTAATGAGATTCATGCAAACAGACATTTAAGGTCCTTTAAGCATGAAGTCTTCACAATACTAGTGCAGGTAACATGGGTTCCTTGAATAAAACTGCAGCTGGATGAGTAGCAGTTCTCTGTTATTCCAAAAATATTTTTGCTTCTGACTGGTGGGGGGTGTGTGCGCAGCCCCCTCCTGCAACTAATTTAAAAATACAAACAAAAGTTTGGGATCTACTCTTCGCAGCCAACAGTAGTTTTAAAGTAAATAAAAGCTACCCGAAGAGATTGTCAAATCACCTGTACAGAGAAAAGATGGGGTTCCTGCCACCTGTTCATAATACAAACTCAGAGTAACATAGAATATGTTTATCCCTTGAAATTTTGTGGAGGCCATACTGTTGGAGTAGTCTGTCGGGTACGCAGTGGTCTGCAGAGGCAGTCTCAGTGAACCGCTTAGGATTCTCACATTCCTCTCCTCCTGTAGTTGCGGTATGGAGAACCAACTCTTCGTCGAGCAGTGCCCTTAGCTCTGGCTCTCATCTCGGTCTCCAACCCTCGCCTCAACATCCTCGACACACTCAGCAAGTTTTCCCATGATGCTGACCCAGAGGTGTCCTACAACTCCATCTTTGCTATGGGCATGGTTGGCAGTGGTAAGCATCCATCTGGGATCTTGGGCAGTGGTGAGGTCATGGGGCTGTGGATGAATAGGCAGTCCTTATGGTTCAACTTAACTGATGCTCAGAAACCCCCACAACACACAGTTTTAGTATTTAGAATGTAGAACCAATTGTGTCCTCTAAACCAAGGATGTTACAATGCAAGACACAGGTCAGAATGGAGGACTAAATGGTATAGGAGACACAGAAGAAGAGCAGGGATTCTCAAATCACTGTATCTCACATCAAGTAGCCCCATGAAGAGTGGAAAAGAGGCTGTTCGTGGAGAGCAGAACTGAACTGGAATCTGAGCAAGGTTTACTCCTAGTTCTTTCTCCTTTGAGATTTCGGGAGTAGTATTCGAACCCCAAGAGTCTTATGGCATTTATTTTATTTTATTTACATATCACCTTTGTCCCAGCAAAGGGCCCAAGGCAACTCACACTGAGTTAAAAATAAAATACACTAAAAAACAAAAAAATTGTTTAATAACAAAAGTAAAAAAAAATACAGGCTTCCCCCACTTATCTGACAGGTTAGGGACCAGAGCACTGTCAGAAAGCAGAACTAGTTAAAACATGGAATCCATGTACTGGGGCAGCATGAAGCACTTAGGGAGGCTCACTTTGGACTGACCGCACACATACTGCTTGCAAAGTCTCTCAGCCAGCTCAGCGCCTTTTTCTCAGCTCGCTTTGCAAGCAGCGTGCATGTGCGAGCAGTCCCAAGTGAGCCTCTATTGGCAGGAAGAACTGATGAAAGAGTAGCACCCCTATCAAATTAATGGAACTTGTCCTTAATTTGGAAGCATTCAAAGAGCAAGTCATCAGATAACAAGGCATCAAAAGGTGGGGGTTTCCTGTAAATATCTAAGTTAAAATACTGAATAACAACAGGTTAAAAACACATTAGAACATAGTAAATAGTAAAAAGATAAAAATAAAGTAAAAGTAAAGTAAAAAGATAAAAGCATACTACACCCCATTAAAAAGACTCTTCTCTCACAGGAACTTAAAAGCCCAAAGGCCTTTGTATTGAAAGCTGCCTTAACTCCTAGTGAGACCATTGGCTCATTGAACTCAGCCGTGATTCAGGGTTTTAGACAGGAGTCTTTCTTAGCCCTCTCAAGGGGAGTTGGAGATTGAATCTGGCACCTTTGGGATGGAAAATGTATGCAGCAGAAGCAAGCTCAAAGTGCATGCCCTGTAGTGCTCATTTGCATCATCACTGGGATGTTTGCTCTATTCCTTTTTTAATATGACTTAAAATCATACAGTAACAGAACTGAAGCTTTTGGATCTTCCTGCATTTGAGCTGAAAGGCAGCATCCCACTAGGGATCCTTATGTGTATTTTATGGCGCCTGTCCCAACTTTCCTGGAATAGCAACTCCCTCTCAACAGAAACTGATGTGGCACCTTGGCTTTTTTTGCTTAGCTGGCGTCCTGATCCCATCTTTCCTTATTCTGCAGGCACCAATAATGCCCGTCTGGCAGCAATGCTGAGGCAGCTGGCGCAGTATCACGCCAAGGATCCTAATAACCTCTTCATGGTGCGGTTGGCTCAGGTAATAATTCAGCCTAGTTTCTCTGAAGCATTCAGAAATGTCTGTGTATATGTAAAGAGACAGCAGAGTTGTTTGACACATAGACGCACAAACCTCCACTTCACTTGTTTTTTTTTCTTTCTTTTAAAAAAATCCTCTCCTAAGTCTAAAACCACTCAGTGGGCTCAAAATCTATTATGAAATTGTCTGGAATATGTGGAAGAGTGGGGCTAAAACTACTTTTTGGGAGGGTACTTAGAGACCTTCTAAAATGGCCTAGAGTGGCTGCATGTTGCTCACAAGCCATACTTTCCCCACCTAGTTCTTAACAGATGGAGGATTGTGGTGATGGCCACCAGTATGGGCAGTTTTAAGACGGATTAAGTAAATGCACGGAGAATAAGGCTACTAGATGCAATGGCCCTGTGTGTCCCTCCAGAATTAATGTCATTATGTCTTGGAACCACTAGTTGCTGAGGAAGAGTGGTGGCACAGGGCATGAGTGCATGTCTTGCTTGTGGGCTTTCCACAGACATTGTGTTGGCTACCGTGAGAAGCAGGATGCTGGCCTTTGATTTGATCCAGACACAGAGCTCTGCTTATGTTTTTGGGAGCCTAACAGGATGGATGTGTGCAGAATGCAGCTACAGGTGCTTTGGCATGCACTTTTGATTTAGTTAAAGAAGGGATTAAGTTAAAGGCGCCATTGGAAGGAAGAGATATGTTTTCATGGAGAGCTGGGCAGTGGAATCGAAATAGAGAAGTGGCAATGCTGTTTAAGCAGAAGACTGAGTTCAGTAGAATTGAAGAGGTGAAGCACGGATCATTCAGCTGATGGCACTTTTGCAAAATGTTATTGGATTTCCATTCTGGCAAGCAAGGTGTGGCTTGGCTATTATGCTAATGATTAAGCTCAAATGGCTAATCAATCAAAAGGCCAAAGTATCCCCAAGTGAAAGTCCTTTTTCTCAGGACGCAAGGGCACAAAGATAACAGCAGGGGAGTTACATAGAAACTGTAAATTTTGAAGCAAGGAGTTACTGGTGAATATAGAAGTGGGGGTAGGAAGTCAGCAAAAGCATTGGAAAAGGGGCATTGCTTTGTCAGAGGTCAGCATGCTTTTTACCTGCTTGTTTATGGACTAACTGGGGAAACATTACCTCCATCATCAGCCTCTTTTATTTCCACGTTTCTTTTCTGTAAATAAGGCTGAAAGTAGCAATAAGAACAACAGCACATGGTCAAGATAATTGTCGTAATAAAAATCTCATAATAGCAGTCATAATATAGAAGAAATACATAAACCATACTGGCAATAAAGAATTGTGTAAACCACTGTGAAACATAACAGTATTTAATAAATTGTAATGGGTAACCTGTCAAGGGCAAACATGTCTCAGCTGCCTTTGTTAGTGTTGTTATATATCAGCAATGTGGTCTTCCTCTTTTTCTGTTGCCTCCTACCATCTTACCATTCTCTAAGTTGTCTTTCTCAAAACAATTTGAGACTTAAGAATTCGTTGGAAGGCAGGTAGGCAGCAGTGATGTAGTAGATTAATTGGACTTGGATTTTCAAAAATGGTCTGTTGTCAAAAGCGTTTGAAAACAGGCCTAAAATTGAGGCAGGCTCCTTGATATGCTGAAAACTGAAGCTTTTAAATATGAAAGCAAGCAGTGGGGAACTGGCTGGCTGGGAGTGTGTGTGTGGTTTTTAGATCTTATGGGGCTATACTGATGTACATTTTGAGCAGGATTACTGGGTGTTTTAGATAAACACATGAATCTGAATCTCTGTGGATCAGATTCAAGGCCCTCAGATGTGTTGGACTACAGTTTCTAGATGGGTGGTCCCAACGTATCTGGAAGGAACCCCGTTGGGAAGGCTGCTGTTAATGTTCTACATCTCTGTAGTAGTACGCTAGGGAGAAGGGTACATTGGATGCATCAAATTACTGCCTTTCTTTTGTGTTTTAATGGGAAGACAGTGATAGATTTTATAAACAAAAGATGGGCACCTCAGGAGCCATTATCACTAGACATGTACAGTGTTGGGTTCTGAGTTATCTTTTAATGACTCAGCAAGGAAATCTGAGTCATTGTAACTTCTGTGAAAATGTTAGCCCTTGCCTCTGGTGATTGGAGGGGAAAAAGGCAAAGGCAGCAATCTGGGAAAGTGACTGAATATAATAGGTAATATCATTATAAATTGACGATACTTGTACTGTGCAGTCAAGCACACAAGAAAGCAATTCTACACCGGGGCTGTCTGTGATTTGTTTAAATTATGCGAAGAGAGCATATTTACAGGATTTCTTCTCTGCATAATTCTACTAATTGGTTTACTGGCCATGGGGAAGAGAAAGGAGCTCCGCAGAAGCCCTCAGACACCTTCCTCAGCCATGTCTTTCTAGCTTCTGTGAGACATGCCTACCCATAAGATTCATGTGGAACTGGCCCATATACAGAGATCTAGCTATGGTGGGAACTAGGAAGGCAGATAGAGGAAGGAACATCAGCATCAGAGTAGCAGGTCAGATTCCTGAAAGAAAACAGATCTGAGGATGGAGGAAGAAGATGATAATGTAGACATCAGAAGAGGCAGAAAAGCTATTTTAAGTTTTCCTTCTTTATTGACTGCCTTATGACACAAGTTCTGGGGGTGTACAGCATGTTGAAAAATTTAAAACAATGACTAAAGATCGCACATACTACAGCCAAGATAAACCCTGCAGCAAAGAGAACACTTCCATGTATAAAGCCAACAGCAAAACAGAAAAGTACTGAGTTCTGTGACCAAGTTTGAAAGGGGACCAGTGGGCTGAGATGGACCCGCCAGGGTCTACAAGTACCAATAGCAAAAATCTCATTTCATTGTCGGCTTGATCTGCGCATGAACTTTCCTGGGCTTGGGTGACTGAGAGAACATTACACTAAGCAAAAGCAACCTTTTGGTTTTATCCAGCCTGGCAATTGACAGTACCGTCTTCCTTTCTATTCCTTTTCTGTAATGTTGGTTGGGAGTGAATTAGTATCAGCTGTGGCAGGAAATTTGGAAGCGTAGCCCTTGTTTCTACCAAATGGGGTTGTGCATAACCTCTTGCCTGGCTCTCCTTGCAGACAGCATCTTGGCCTTTTCCTTAGCTTTGGAGGCAGAGATGAACAGTCTGACCTTGGCCGTAGGCTCCTGCTTCACCAATCTGTTATCGTTTTTGCTTTGCAGGGTCTCACGCATCTTGGGAAAGGGACGCTCACCCTCTGTCCTTACCACAGTGATCGGCAGCTCATGAGTCAGGTGGCTGTGGCTGGCCTGTTGACTGTACTAGTGTCCTTCCTGGACGTGCGTAACAGTAAGTATTGTTTCCTGTTGGATGTTGTAATCAACAGGCCATTGTAGTGGCAGGCTGTATGATTTGCTGCTTCTTTGCTTGAAGCTGCTTCCATTTTTTTTGTGCTTGAGACTGGAGGCGGGAGCTGTCACAAAATGTTACAGGGCCATACACAAGAGATTGCGTTCACCTTGATTTGCATTCACGATTATCATGGCCTGTTGAGGATGCTGTCTTAGGGGTACCCACCATAAGTTGGATGAGAGTGCTGAGTACAGATGTTCTTAGCATATAGTTCTCCTTCTTCTCCTTCTCCTTTCATCTTGAGCAAACATAGCAACTTGTGGCCCTCCCAGTTGTAGTTAGATTACAGCCCCCATCATCCCTCACCATTGGCTGTGCTGGCTAGGGCTTTAAGGAGTTGCAGTCCAACTTGAAGGCACACAACAACAAACAACATAGGAAATACATGCTGCTTGGGCCAGTTGAGAATGACACCGGCACATTTAAAATCCCACTTGGCAAAATGCAGGAAACATGCCTTTTAGGCAAAGAGCATTTCTTCTTCTGTGACTCTTAACTGAGGAAGGATTTTTGGCTGATAACAAGCAATGTGTGTTTTGTGTTCCATTTATTTACTTGAAGTGAATAGAGGCCTTTGATGGTCAAAGTAAGAAATATTTCTAGTTTTATTAGTGAATATGTAAAAATGATAGGGTGGATTAGATTATTTATTTATTATTTCTTTATTGCCTGCCTTTCTCCTGGTACAATTTTTTTTTGTCGATCTTGTTGCTGTGCACCTTCAAGTCATTTCCAACTTATGGTGATCCTAAGGCAAACATATCACAGGGTTTTCTTGGCAAGATATGTTCAGAGGTGGTTTGCCTTCCCCTGAGAATGAAAGTGTGACTCGCCCAAGGTCTCCTGGAGGGTTTGCATGGCTGAGAGGGGCTTTGGACCCTGGTTTCCAAAGTCATCATTCAGTGTTCAAACCACTACAGTCTCCTGGCTATCTCTTGAAAAACAAGCAAATAAAAACAAAACCCACCCTAGCTTACCTGTCCCAGGCCTCCTAATTCCACATCATGGGGATGAACAGACTTCCTCAGCTAGAAATTTGGTAGTTAGACAAGAGTCCTTACTCTTACTCCAGATTCTAGGCTGGTTGCTATTAAGGGTTCAGCATCCTCCTGGAAGGCTATCTCAAGTGGCATGCCAAAGGACTTTGGTAAGAGTGTTGTTTATCATATCTGCAAGTGACATAAAACTAATAGGAACAGCTAGCACTATGGAAGATAGGACAAGATTAAATGGAATTGAGGCAGACTGAAACACCAGCTGAAAATAACAAGATGAGATTCAAGAGAGACTGTGTTATTCTCCCTTTTTTCCTAGTAATCCTGGGGAAGTCCCACTATGTGCTTTACGGCCTTGTGGCTGCCATGCAGCCGCGCATGCTAGTGACCTTTGATGAGGAGCTGCGTCCCCTGCCGGTGTCTGTGAGAGTGGGTCAGGTAAGCAGGCTCGGTATAGCAGCTTGGAGTAACGGGAAGCCAAACAATGGAGGGACCCAGCTTTATTGGGGGATCTTGCCAATGTTGGGCTTTTCAGAGGTTCATGGACTGTTATGGGTGGCCCTGATTGAGAACAAGGGCTTGAGACCGTTCTACTTCCTTCTTCCCTTGGAGGCTTAGGCCAAGATGGACATCTGTGGCTTGGGCAGCCTCCACCATTTCTTGGCTTCTGAAAAATAGCTCCCAGGCCTGGAACAATTGCATGGCTGGGGCCCACAAAAGAATCCCAAATAAACAAGTGACAGGTGGCTATCTGTAGGCCCATTTCCTTCAGGGCAGAAAAACAGCCCTTTAGGTATGCTTTCAGGGCCACATGGAGGCCAAGGGTCCACTGTGTAGTTAAACAGGCAGTTGAATCAATGAGTGAGATAAAATTAAGTGGTGGCTGTGTTGGTGGCATAGATTAAAAAATTACATTTTTAGTTTACTTGGCTGACCTGGTGATAAGAAAGCCTTGACCTTGAAGTGTGTGCATGGGAGGGGAGGGGAGAAAACTGTTTCTGTGTTTAACTTCTTGCTTTCCTCTCAGGCTGTGGATGTGGTGGGCCAGGCCGGCAAGCCAAAGACTATCACTGGCTTCCAGACTCACACAACACCAGTGCTGCTGGCCCATGGTGAGCGAGCGGAGCTGGCCACAGAAGAGCACATACCTGTCACACCCATTTTAGAAGGGTTTGTTATCCTGCGCAAAAATCCCAACTATGATGTTTGAAGCGCCAATGGTCTGGGGTAAGGGTGGGGGCTAGGGGTGCGAGTGTGTGGAACGTGGCACTGTGAAGAGGGATCACCTTCTTCCGTATTTTTTTTGTTACAAGAAGAGTTTGTCCTAGGAAAATAAACTGACTTCCAAGTAAGCTTGGCTCCTCGTGGTGTTGTATGGACAGAAGGGCCTCAGAGCAGAATAGAGATAACCAGAAACCCTTGACAGGTTATAAGTGGGAAGGGTTGATTGTAAAGTGGTGGAGTCTTAGGCCTATGTGTCGGGTTGCCTGTAGTCTTATAGCCACAACTGTCACGTGGACAAAGTTATTAAGAGGGTTGTATAGCTGGCTTTCTGACTGGCTGAATGTAGTACCTCATTTTCACGATACTTGGGTTTCTTTATAACATTAGGACAACTGGGAAATACTGGGGTGCTTGAGAGAGAAGCAGGAAAGTGTTGCTGTAGGATATGGAACAGAGGCCTCTAGATCATTGCAAAGCTGGGCAGTCACCAAAGATTTCACCACATGAAGATTGCCAAGTTTCAGCTTGATTGAATGTCAACTAGCAAGTTTCTAACTTGGTGGTATGCAGGGATCTCTGAAAATATAATGTTCTAAGAGAAATTATTCTTCTCTGGCTTCTCCATCCAACATGATTACACAGAATACCAGGTTGCCCAGCAAAAAAGCTTAGTAACTCCAGTGGGGGATACAGCTGCAGAATAAATTTATACCCAGTTTGTTTCCTTACTTGGGAAATGGATATTAAGTGTAGGGGCTTGTGGGTGGTGATCATAGACAGACTGTTGGAATTGCATTCCCCACCATGGGAAGGAGTTTGGGTCTGAGGCACTAAAAGAAACAAGAATCTTAGTGGGAGCTAGGAAACTGTTATAACTTGGTTTATGTTGGGGTTGAAATTCAGAAGCAACCTGCTCTGTTTTGTCAAAAAAGTGCTTGAAGCTATCTTATAATGTTTCCATTGAAAAATTATTAGGGCTGTTCCTAGAAGGTAATCATTAGACTCAGCAGTATGCATGGGCATGCACATCAGAACAGGTGGTCGTGTGGATGAGAAGGTTCATATATTGTCCCTGGATGTTTCCTGGTTATGCATTTGGCCCTCTAAACCTGTCTGAGTGTGGTGTCCATGAGCTATATCAGTTCACTATGGAAAATCGGATCTTAGCATACATTGAACGTGTGTGTGTGTATGTGTGTGTATTATGTGTGTGTCTGTGTCTGTATGAAATAAAAAATCACAACCCATTCTGTCATGCCGCAATACATCATCTAAGCATTCCTGACAGGTGGCCACCCAGCCTCTGTTTAAAAACCTCCAAAGGAGATTCTAGCACACTAAGGCAGTGCATTCCACTGTTGAACTGCTCTTCCTAATATTTAGATAGAATATATTCCTTCCTAATATTTAGATAGAATTTCTTTTCCTGAAGTTTGAGGC
This sequence comes from Cyclura pinguis, assembly GCA_030412105.1. Taxonomy (NCBI): domain Eukaryota; kingdom Metazoa; phylum Chordata; class Lepidosauria; order Squamata; family Iguanidae; genus Cyclura; species Cyclura pinguis. The sequence goes on from CM059601.1 coordinate 9,636,600, forward strand.
CATTGCTCCTTTTCCTAGTCTCCGGAGCAGCAGAAAACAGTCTTGCTCCATCCTTTATATGACATCCCTTCAAAGCTTCAGCCCAAGAAGATGTTCCCTTATCTAAGCATGAGCTCTGTGGAACTTTCTTCTGAGTAGACATTGCAGGATTGTGCACCCAGAGTCTGGGTTCTTAAGCAGTTTTAACAGATTTTAAGGAGTGGAAATACACCCAAAATGATTGAGACAGGACCATCCTGCCATCGACTCTATTCCCTGCATTTGTCCAGCATCAAATACCTGGAAGTTTAAGCTGTCCTGAGGAAACAGCTGATGTTGAACAGGGCCAGAGAGGCTGCCTAACATAAAGAAAACATGAAAAACATATTGGCAGCCAGAGCTGCAACTAAAAAAGTGCCTGAAACACCTCTTGGGAGAATTGAATACTTTCAGAACTCAAGTAGACATTTGTTGATGTAAATACAACTGAAATGAACCATGCATGTAGGAAATATCAAGAAAGGAGACCAGGCAGAGTTGAGGGCAGTCTTGCAAAAAGGGAGGGAAAGCCACTGTGGAGGAAGGGTGGTTTTCTTATCTGGCCCAAGGCCAGGCTTTGCAGGGGTTGTGTGGGAGCAGAGCTAGTAGGGAGGTACAAGGCCATGCTTAACTGATTTTATTGCTGAGTCAGTGTCATGCAAAAGAGCAAGGCTCCCTCCTTGTGAGATGGTGGTGAACCAGCACTGTTGCACAGGAAAGGAACTATGAGTTTGTGGTAGTGTGATATGACTACCATGGGAGATTTTGTATCATGTGTGTCGGTATAAGCAACAGTGGGCCATCGTGTTGTCCCCTGACTAATCAACTGTGTGCTTTTTGAAAAAACTCGACAGTTGGATTCATCATCTGCTAGATCTGCTCACAGCCAGACTGCAAGATGCAGACTCACAGTGTGATTCAGTAACTAAATTTCCCTCTGTGCCTCTTGTTTAATAAAGTACTCCAAAATATGGAAGAGTCTTTAGCCTGCTCCATGTGGTTTTTCAAGGTTATGGTAACCTCCAGACATTCTAGGCTGTAACTCCCAAATAACCACCATAGTGGATCAGACTAAAGACCTATGTGGTTCAGGATTCTATTCAAACAATGGCCAATCCCTTGCCTGAGGGAAGTCCATAAGAGAAGCGAGTGTAACCACACTTTTTTCATCTTCCATCCTCTAGTAACTTACATACAGAGGCTTCCTGTCTCTGATTCTGGAGGTGATACAGAGCTACCATTAAAAGTAACTGGAGATGGCTCTATCCCTCATAAATTTATCTTAATTCCATTTTAAATTTTGCCCCTATTGCTATATCTCATGACAGGGAATTCCCCAGTTTAGCTATGTGAAGAAATATGACCTAACCATCCTGAATCCAGGGGGCTGCTGAAAATAAGCATGGGTCCCTATGGGGAAAAAAAATTCAGGCAGACTCCTTAGCTGTTTGTTTGGGACCATGGGCTGGGCAAGCGCCTCTGGACTGCGGTGGTGGCTTCGGACCGAACAGGAAAAGAGCTGCTGGCTGTGCATGAAGAAGAGGGATCCAGTGAAGGGGCTTTTCTGCTGCTCCCCTCCCTCCCTGACTTCCTGTGGGCTCCGAAGAGAGCATGGAGATCTGCTACCTGGGGAGGGCTCTTAGAGGGTATATTGTCATATTCTTGGGACAGCCAAGCAGAGGGAAACAAGGCAGCTGTTTGATGTTGCAGAGAGAAAGGGAACAGGTGAGGGGTTTTGACATCTGGAGGAACCTGGAGCCTGAGGCAGGAGGTCTTTCCACTTTTGGTCCCACAGCCAGGTCACTTCTGGTGATTAGGAGAAACTTCTGTGGAGTCCAGCTTCCTTTCCTGGCCAACAGGATTTTGAAATGTGCTCTCAACTTGAATCATACCCAAAACAATTCTGCAACCAGAGCAGCTATTGTGAGATGCTCCTATGGTTGACACTCACCAGCTTCCTTGCTGCCTTGTTCTGAAGTAGCTCTTGCGTTACAGTCTCTTCAAAAGTAATTTTTAAGTGTGTAACCATATTAAGAGCTAGCATGGTGCAGCAATCTGAATGTTAGACACGGAGTCTGGAGACCAAGCTTCAAATCCTCATTCACCCATAGAAACCCCTTGGGTGACCTTGGGCAAGTCACACTGTCTCAGCCTTAGAGGAAGGCATTGGCAAGCCTCTGAATAAATTCTGCAAAAAATAAATAAATAATTGTAAGTCAGAATCCAATTGAAGGCATACAACAACAGTGTTATTTATGTCTGTCATGAGGGAGAAAATACCAGAGTGTGTTCTAGCTCTTTGAAGACTAATATTTTTTATTACCCTGTAGGAGTTTGTGAACTACAATGTGCTTCATCAGATGCATACAGAGATACCTCAGTTGACATACTAGACACAGAGGAGAAGGGATGGACTTATGTAAGGCTGTAATAAGAGGGATCAGACAGAAAGTATAAGGATCATTACCTTAACAACAAACGTTAAGCATCAAGTGTTGGGAGGGTAAGACAGACATTCTTGTGCTGGTGAGCTGATTAACACATGTTAAGTGTGACAAAAAAAAAGCTTTTGTCTCTGTTCAAATCTCAGGAGAGAAGAGTTGAACCTTTTGATGAATTCCTCTTCAGTGGTTTTGCCTTTGAATCTTTGGTGTTCTGTTGTTCAAAGCATGGTATCATAATGTCACTGATATGGCATCTTGGGAGATGAAAGTGTTCCCCTTTTAAAATTTCCATTTGTGATGCTAGATTTATCCATACAAATTCTTATTCTTTGGTAGAATGTAACCTGGCTGTCAGATTAAAATATTCATCCATCCATCCCAGCTCTGCCCCATTACTACTCCGGCAACACTTATCTCAGTTCCTAAAATGTCTCATAGCAATGGGGCTTCATTCAACTGCATACATTTCAGGATCTTGGTATACCTCCATTAACCAAGCTTCTGAGAATGAAGCTCATTTTACCAAAGGCTTCTTATATCTGCCCAGCCCCTCCTTATCCTCTCTCTGACATTGGGAGGAGGGTGAACGAGGGCTTGAAAAACAGGGACATTTTGTGCTAGTGTGTCTGCAAGACAATACAATGAAGCCTGAGATGAAAAAGAGTGGAATTCTGTTCTAGCTGATCCTGGTGTAGCTGTGTGTGCCTCTCTACAACAAGCCTCTACTTCCAGAACCCCTTAATGAGTATGCATGAACAGCAAGGCAGACAGAAGGGGGAAAGCAAGTAAGACTGCCTCATCAGCTATGCCCATAATGTGTTTTTTAAATAAATTTAAAATGGAACCCATAAGAAAGTTAGAGGCTGGTGAAAAAGTCATTCCCAAATGCATTTTGGAAGAATCTTTCTCTCTCAGAGAGTCAAAATGTTTTTTTGCCTGCTTATGCAAGGCTTACCCGAATTGGTTGCAGATTCATAGAACTGGAAGGGACCACAAAGCCCATGTAGTCCTACCTTCTGCCATGCAGGAATACACATCTAAAGCAGTCCTGAAAGATGCCCATCCAACCTGTTTAAAGAGCTCCAAAAATGGAGACTCCATAGTCTCTGAGGCTATCTATTCCACTGTTGAGCAGCTCTTGCAGTAAAAAGGGTTTTCTTAGTGCTTAGGTGGAATCTCTTGTAATTTATATCCATTGTTCATATTCTAGTCTCTGGAGCGGGAGAATTTCACATTTAATACCCGCATATTATTAGTTTCGAATAAAAAGGTTGCTGAACTATTTTGAACTGCTCTTTTTTTGTGATGTAGAAACACATCCTTTTTCTTTTCCTTGATACTTCTATCTCTGGTACTAAATTTTATGTTAAGTAGTATCATCCAGAAAAGCATCCACCTGAGGTGCAGCCATAGTCTATCAGGGGTGGACAATCTGTGATCCTCCAGATGTTGGTCCTTACGTCTCCTTTCATGACTAACTAGTATGACCAGAGGGATGATGAGAGATACAGTCTATTAGCCAAAGGGCCACAAGTCCCCCCCTGCTGTACATCACCCACACAACTGGGAGTGAAGCCCCACTGAACTCCATGGGGCTGTCTCCCCTGACCTCCAACATTTTACAAATGAAAACTGGGACGTGTGTGGTCAACCAACACTGAGCATGGGCAAAATGGCAAGTTCTTTATGAGAAAAAGACGCGTAGAAGCTGCAGCACCTTGCTTTTCCCTGAGCCCAGTAGAGGGACTGGGAGGTTTCTACCCCTCCTTTCCCCCATGCTGGGCTGATCGAACTTGCGCACCTTGAACGCCTTTTGCAGCAGCTGAAAATGATGGCAAAGGGGGAAAGCGGAAGGAGGCGTGAGAAACTGGGACATTTTAAAAGCAGCTGGAAAACTGAGAGGACAGCGAAGTAATCGGGACTCTAAAATAGGGAAAGTGGGAGCATTTATGGACGCAGCAGTTCAACATTGTAAAAGCAGCTGAAAAAGTGGCAGGAAAGAGGATTAATCAGGACCGCCCCTGCCCAATCGGTTTGTAATCTTCTGACTAGAGACCGCACACTCACGTCCTTTCCGCACTGGACTGTTACAGGGGTATTATAGCACTTTCAACCCCCTATGGAATCCTGGGGTTTGCTGTTTAGGCAGGGGCCTCGAGGCCCCCGGATTCCATAGGATGTTGAAAACGGAGTAATAGCACTATGACAGTCCAGCGCGGAAAGCGCCTCGGTCAGCGGGGCAAGCGCTCCGGCGACCCTCGTCCCCTTCCCTCCCGCCTCTCCTCCTCCTCCCCCCCCAACCACGTGTCACGCCGGCCATAAAGTGCCGCCGGCAGCAGCCGGAAATTGTTCTTTTCCCAAAGTTACGAACCGGAAGTTCCTCCGGGCCACGTGACGAAAGGAAGGCCGGGGCTCGTGGGAGATCACATGGGCCGAGGAGCCCCTTCACAAATCCGAGCCTTTGGAGAGCTCACGTGACCCGAGGGAGCGCGGCCTCGCTCTCTCGGCGACTCCCTTCGCCCGCTCCTCTACCAAAGGCATGGCGAGGGTCACGTGACGAAGAGCGGCTCGCCCCTACGCGACACTCCCTCCTCCTTGCTCCTGTCCCTGCCACTTCCCCCCCTCCCTCAACTCAAGAGCGGCTTCGGGCGAGCCCCGCCCCCTTCCCCTCGCCCCGTGACCGACCCTCCCCTTTCTCTCCTCCTCCTCCCTCCCCCTGTGGCCCCGCCCCTCCTTTTCGGAGCGGCTCCGGAAATGGTCGTGCTGGGCTGCGCTGCGGCTGCGTCGGGCCCCGCTCCCCGGACTGAAGGAGACTGAAGGTAACCGCGGGGGGGGGGGCGCGCGGGGGAGGCCGCGGCCGTGGCCGTGAGGGAGGGGCGGGGCCTCGGCCGTCTCCTCCTCCTCCTCCTCTCTCGCCGCCGCCGCCGCCGCCCGGTTCCCCGACTCCCCTTCTCGCCTGGGCTTCGGCCGCCATTGCTCCCTGGCTCTGCCTCTCCCTCTTTTTACCGGGCCGGCCTCTCAAGGCCTCAACACCACGTGGAGGCGAAGGAGGAGAGTGGGGCCAGGCCGGGCTAGGCCGCGCTGGACCTCACTGTCTCTCGGCCCTCAGAGGCAGCGAGGGACCCGGGGGCTCTCTCTTTTTTTTTTTATTCTCCTCCTTCTCTTCAACCCCCATTTAAGGCCGCCCAGGGGATGGCTGGGTTGGGAAATGCCGCCTAGCCCTGGAGCGGGCGGCCTTTTCGTGTTCCAGGTTGCGTGGCGCCTTTGACTTGCCTTTACCCTTCATTCTGGCGCTTCTTTGAATCTCTCTCTCTCTCTCTCTCTCTCTCTCCCTCCCTCCCCCTTTTTCCCTCGGGAACATTTGGCCCGGGCTTAGTTTCTGAGGATATGGAAAGGGCTTTGGAGATGATTGTCCCCAATCAGTCCAGCGCCCCACTAGTTTCTGAGCCTGTGCGGGAGGGGTTTGGATTCATAGACATCAGTCAGTCCAGGCAGCCCCCCCCCCCACACCAGGCAGCTTTGAAATAAACATGTACATTGTTTAGATTCCAGAAAGGTGAAGCTTTATGCCCCCCCCCATGCTCTTTCTTTCAAACAATTTATTTCTGTTGTTCGTTCCTCAGTACATTTGGTGTGGATTTAGAGCCACAGGGCAGAATCTCCCCTCCAGCTCCACTATTTACAAGGGTTGAGAGGCTCATATATAATCCTGTTTGCTGTAGTTGTGTTTATGAAGACAGCCTCCAATTTTGGTCATCTGTTTTAGGGCTGAGGTTTGCAAGCCAAAACGGCAATCCCGTGGGCTGCTTCTGAGTCAAACCTTAGTCTTGTGTATTGTTTCTTCTGGGAAAAAGCCCAGAGTGCTATGGAAACCTTTTCTAGCCTATGTAGGTATTGATAGACCATTGACTCTGAAATGTATCCACTTTTTCCTCAGTGAGCATAATTTTACATACATATGCCTCCTCTTACTTATTTTCCCCCTCTAAGCAGACTGTTCTGTTCCTTGGTTGTTTTGGTTGTCCTTTTTGCACTTTTTCAGTGTACTTTTTGAGTTGCAGTGACAAGAACTGTACATAATTTTTCTGGTATGGTCACACTAGCTTTGTACCAGAGCAATATGATAGTGACAGTTTATTTTCAGTTCCTTTTCTAAATAGGACAAATGTGGGATTTCCTTTCCTACAGTAGTGACTCTCTAGGCTGACATATTTATGCAGCAATCCACTACTACCTCCAATTTGTTGTTGTTGAGCCCCCCCCATGTGTAGAACTGTGCACTTGTGTACATGGAGCCACATGTGCCATTTGGAAGCCCTCCTCAGTCTGGAGGATTCTTTGGGAACCTTCTGCAGTCCATTTTTGTTCTCATCTTAACTGTTTTGATGTTGTCAGCAAGCAAAGTTGGCCACTTCTTCACTTGCCCTTAATACTAGGTCATTTGTAAACAAGATAAAAAAGACTGGTCCCAGTACAAATCTTTTGAGGAGACCAGTTTGCATCTTTTCACTGTGAGAACTGAATATTTGTTCTCTGTACTCTCTGCTCTTTAATGTAGAAGAGTCAGTTACTGAATTCCTTAAGTGTACAACCATTGAAGAGACCTGACCACTCTTTCAGTGGGGCCCAAATTCCAAGTAGGAATTTTTAGTAGGAAAGTGCCATGAGCAACCCAGCTGTGTTCACTGCCATCCACGGAGCAATATTCACAGTATAATATCTAATGCAATCAAGGGTCTTCTATGCTACTGAGGTTTCTTCTAAACACAAGGCTCAAAGTCTCAAACTTGTGTAAAAATGAAGCAAGATTTAGCACCCTGTAAGTGCTACAAAAGTAATTAGCAAACCCACATAGAGAAATTCTGTAGTCATCTTTCTCCTGCAAGTATCTATGGGGGTTGAAATTCCTTCTTCCTTAGAATCATGGTTGCATAGCTCATGAAATCCTGCTGCTGAAGCCAGAGGGCCTTACTTCTGAAGTTCAAAGTCTCTTAATAATTTAGAGCTTGAATCGTAACCCCCAGCTCCCTTTGATGTGGCATCATTGTCATTTTGTACAGGCAGTTCCTCTTCTGCATCATATCTGCAAGTGCATGAAATCTTATGCCTCTAGGATTATCTGTGGAGCCAATCAAGTATTGAGAGTTTGAGCCCTTCTGATAACCATAGTGGCAAACCAGCATCTGTGAAATGATAGCTGGCTTCTGTGATATTTAAAAGTGTTTCAGTTATAATACCAGTGAGCACCCCAAATTATATTCTCAGCAGGTTTAACTATTCCCTCACTCATTATTTCCATAGACCTTGTTTAGGTCCCCTCCCTGCTTATCTATGTGGCCCAGAATATAAGACTCATTATCTAGAATGCCTTTGCGACATTCTCGAACAAATTGTAGAGTCTGATCCTGCAGTTAAATATCAACCTTATTTACAGTATTTGGTGACATTTGGTCCAATATTTGCAGAGCATAGAATAACAAGTATAGTGGCTCTAAATAATCTGAAGCCCACAGATCCTATCTGATCTTGAAAGTTAAGCAGGGTCATCCCTGGCTAGTAGTTGGATGGAAGTCCACCAACCATTCCTGGTACTGTATGCCATATAGCAGAGGAAGGAACTGACAAAGCTACTTCTGAATATTCCTTGCCTAAGAAAACCCTGTGAAATCTGTTGAGTTGCCAAAAGAGGAAAGCTGACTCGGAGCTCCACACACACAGTAATTAGCTTATTAGCAGTCTATGGTTCTATAGAGAGCTGGTGTGGTATAGTGGTTTTAGTATCAGATTATGACTGAAGACCAGAGTTTGAGTCTTGGCCAAGAATACACACCTTAGGCAAGTCACATTCTGTCAGTCTCAGAGAAGGGCAAAGGCAAACCCCCTTCTGAACAAGTTGTGCCAAGAAAACCCTTAGGGTCATCTTAGGATTGCCATAAGTCAGAAATGACTTCAAGGCACACAACAACAATGATTTTAGAACCAGGTTCATTTCCTTATTCCACAACCAAGTTAAAAACACCAACACAGAGTGAGCTTCCCCTTCTCTGCGTCATACTGTTATACCTTCAGATTTCTGTAAAGTTCTTCCAGCATTTACAGATTTTTGATTTCATTCCACAGAGAATATTGTTCTTTGTGTACCTTTCCTTCTGTGTTTCTTCTGACTTATAGAATCTGGTCTAGTGTTCCTTCAAAGGCATAAACTATGTCCATTTTCTACAAAGCTGGCTCTCCAGCTTCCCACGTAATTCATCCCTTTGCCTTTCCATTTAGCTCTTCTTTAATTCTGAAAACAAGCCCTAACGCACATGACACAAACACCTTCAGCAATGAGCTATAGAGCCACTTCCTTCTAACAGACACTTTTCTCTGGCAGTTACAAGTGGGATTTGTGTCCTTGGATTCCGTGTCCTATATTTAGATAGTTTAATTCAGAATTTAGCTCTTTTTCTGCACTCTGCAAAATTATATGGATTAAAATGTTCATGGGTGTGAATTAAAGAGAAGTGAAAGTAATTTATCCTAAATCCCCCTAGAGATATGCACCCAAAGGTACCTTTCTTTTTTCTTGTGTGTATATACAGACCACTATTATTTTGTTAAGATTGCTGGAAGATAAAGGAGGGGTTGTGTTAGGCTGATGCAGTAAAACCTGTGAAGAGTCCTGTAGCACCTTGAAGACTAACATGTTTTTTTAGGCATAAACTTTTGTGCCTCTCATGAAGTGTGCTGGAGCCCACAAAAGCCTATGCCAAATAAAATGTTTTAGTCTTTAAAGTGCCACATAACTTTATTGCATGTTTGCCAATCTCCTGCTATGTATGGATAGGACTGAATGTCACTGAACAGGATCCTTTACTGAGAGAATCAGTTGTGTTATGCAGTAACACTGTCAGTTCTTTAAAATACCCCTGCTACACAAGAAGGTCTGGATGTGACTACTGTTCCAACAAGCTGTGTGCATTGTAGTCCTATGGAAAGGTACTTGGGATTAAGCTCCAAAGTAACTTACCGCTAAGTAAATATACTTAGAACTAATTCTTACAAATGATGGACGGTCTTTTCTACTTAAATGTTGTAGTCCCAGGTAGAGTAGAACCATCGAATAAATGGAACTTCCATCACTGTTAATTCGTCCAAGTTCAGTTAATGGGTCTCATTGGCCTTTGTGTAAACAGATTGTTGGCCTTGATATGATCCAGTACTACTGTCCTCGTGGTCTGCTCTGATTGGGACTATTGGATTTAAGCTATGCCCTGGTTAGTCTGTACCAGAGGCAGGAATTTTGCAGCCTTCCAGATGATGTTGGACTACGACTCAGCAACTGTAGCTGGGAGAGTCCTGGTGAAGAATGCAGAATACAGCAACGTTTGTTGGGCCATTGCAATTCCCAACTTGATAGTACTTCAGCTCATTCACTTTGTGTGAGTGTTTCAACTAGGACTTTCAGAGATTGTACAGTCAGCCCTCCACATTTGTGGGTTTCACTTTTGTGGATTTGATTATTCACAGATTATTTGCTGTCACCTCTGCTGCCTCCCTGTGCCATTTTTAATAGGGACTGCGAGCCTTGTGAGACTGAGAAACTGTGAATGACTCATGTAAGCCCTTACTAAAAATGGTGTGAGGCAGCATTGGAGGTGGCAGGAAGCCCCACCAGCCCCCCACTTCTGCCTTGTGTAGGAACCCTGATGCCTCAAAGGAATCCATAGTGGGTTGAATATGGTGATCATACTCGAGTGTTAAATATGGTTTGGGAGGGCCTAGAATGTTCATGGTTTTTCCACTTTCATGGGGGTCCCGTGCCTCTAACCCTGGCAAATGCGGAAGAATGACTGTAGCTTGTGTTGAGTTCATGAAGCTATCCTCATGTTTGAAAGCTAGGGTTGCAACCTGCCATGCATTCTCTAGGTTGGGAGCATATGATGAACGTGCTGTGCATAAAAGGAAAGGAGCAGGGGCAGAGGGAAGGGTCTAGTGCTGTGCTTTGCAGGCTATCTGATGTAGAGAACCAGCAAGTATTTTTTTTCTGATTGTGCCAGAGCCTGGCACCATTTGTGTGTCCATTGGCCAAAATTGTTTGTTTGTTTTTTTCCTCTCGTGGAAGCTTGCCAGGAACAGGCAACCAGCAGCTGAGTGAGCCAGACTGGTCCAGGGACCACTACCTTGAGTAGAATTGATCTAGCAGAACTTCTTGAGACTGATGTAGTTCCGTAGAAGCTAGTCCACTGTATCAGATGAGCTGAGTTTTTGGCATGAATAGTAGTAGTCCCTGCCCAAGCAGACCCACCGTATCAGTGGTTGAATGGTGAATCGACATGTATGTAAATTCCATGTACTGAGTGGATCTGCTCTGTCCGGGGGACTGCTAATCAGACGCGTTTTGCCAGCGCGTTGGGATTTTGAATCTTCCCGCCCCACGTGCCGGTCCACAGGGCTCCCCCGGACCCTCAGTCCTGGAGCGCAGGGCCGGGCGTTCCGCCATAGATACACATTCGGGAGGGCGGCATCTCGAAACCTGTCTCGTTCCGGGTCGCGGTATTTCCCCGACTCCTTTAATCTCCCCTTTTTATGGCTGCGCCCCCCCTCCCGCGCCCCACGCGCGCAGTCCGGACAAATGCTGCTCGTAGGGCTGCTGCGAAGCACAAGACCCCCGACTTTCGCAGGGCAGCTCTCCAGCAGCCTGGTTCTCTCCCCTCCCCTCGCACGGGGGGAGCTTTTAAGGCTCCCCTGAAAGAACGGCGCGGAATGCCCGCGTCCGGCTCCTTCTGGGGCTCGGGGCCCGGCGCGTAAAGGCCCCGGCCGGCCTCCCTGTCTCCCGCTCCTGCCCGACTAGGCCCGAAGCCCGCCGGCCTCTCCGGCCGCCGGCCCCACGTGTTCGCTCCTTCCTGCCTTCCTCTTCCTCCTCGCCTCGCCCTAGGCCGCGGCTGGGCCGGCCTCGGCGCGGCTCCGCCTCCTGCGTCTCCTCCCCTCTTCCCTCCCTCCGCCGCCTCGCTTCGGCTAGCCGCGCCGGTCCTCGGGATCGGCGTCTGCGATCCGGGCCGGCCCCACGTGCTCGCGGCTGAAATCGGGTACGATCCGCGGCGGCGTGGGAAATGCGGGGACGGGGGGGGGAGCGGCGACCGGGTCCGGCTGGGGTCCCCCGTCCCGGTGGCTCCCCCGGGGCTGCTCTTGGCTCGCGAGAGCGCCAGGCGCCCGGCGGCAGCCGCCGCCACCGCCGCCGCCGCCGCGTGGGCCTGGCCTCTCCCTCGCTCCCCTCCTTCCTGCGCTCTGGGGCCGCCCGGCTGGGACACGTGTCCTTGGAGCGGGCGGTCCGGGGCCTGCCGGCCGGCTCGTTCCCTGGCTGGCCGGCCGGCCTTCCGACCGACCAGCCGGGCAGCCGGGCAGCCTGGCCGGTTCCTGGCTGAGCGGGGAGAACATACCCCCCCGCGTCCGAGAAAGGGGGGGCGAAAAATCGGGGGTTGGTTGGTTGCCCCCCCCCACCTATGTACTACCGCCGGAGGTGGGTCGTTGCCCCCCCCCCGCGTCCTTGTACCCTCTCCTGGCCTATCAGGATATAGACCTTTCATGCAAAAGAAGGGGATAAGATCTTAGCAGTTCTGCTTCCGAGGAAATCTGGTGCCCGAGGTGTTTCTGGCCTAGCGCCGTTTGTCTTTTCCCACCACCTTCCTCGGTGGATAGCTCTTTGGTGCTTTGTAAAGATGCAGGCTGTAAATAATTATCAGACCCCCAGCCCCTCAAGTTATCTTTCTCCTTTGTGTTGACCCTTGTTGGATCTCCAATTCTTTTGTGTTTGTTTTGTTTTATATTGCTTTTTTGAGGCTTGCCATTGGTCCTTGTTTTACCCTGAACATATGTTAGGCCCATTAACTACCCAGAAGAGAGCCAAATAATTTTTTATCTATCTAGCTATCTAGCTATCTAGCTATCTAGCTATCTATCTATCTGGCATTTTCTTAAGCAGCTTGATTTTGATAGGATTTCATATTGATCTGGTTACCCAAAATCTCAAATTTTCTTCTTTTGGCCTTAAAAAGCCATTTATTTGTGCAGATAGTAAAGACTAAAGGGTTGATTTCCCTTTAGGATGACTGATTCCTGTCAATGTGGGGTTGGAAGGTGCTTAAGGGGGATTGCACAGTGTGGAGCAATACCAACTGTCTTTAAAAGAATTAGAGGAGGTGGACATCTTGAACTTTGATTGCACATTTCCTCGTTTTTTTTAGTTTGTTCTGTAGGGGAGGGTAGATTGTTGGTAACTTTTTGTGCTGAACAATCCTTGGCTGAGCTGCTTCTGGGTGAAACTGTCATTCACCTTAGAAGAGTAATTGTACTAGGAAGAGGAACGAGTGAAATGGGACTACTCCATTCATAAGGCTTAGTACATATACCTATATGACTGAATGTGGGAATTTCTGTAATGGAAGAAATCTGTGGCTCTTCTCTGCAACTGCAGAGAACATGAGTGTGTTATTCCAAAGAATGGTTGGAGAAATATTTAAAATTCCTAAAATCCAATTTTTTTAAAAAAAAGTTAGGAAACATTTCTAGACAGAAGTAGAAACTGTCAAAATGCATAGGAAGCTATTGAAAACAAAGTAACAACCAAACAAAACAATAAAACAAAACAAACTTTGGCAGTGGAATTTCTACAAATTTCTTCTTAGAACTGTAAGTCAGGCTAAGTGTTGCCTTAGCTTGTTTGGTGCATTTTACTTGAAAGAGTTCAGATCTCTGTGGTGCCTCCACTGTTTTTCTCCAGTTGTGCTTTCTGGAGGCAGCTCCCCTGAAGGCAAAGTGGTGTGGCTTCTTATTACAGCTGTGTAAGAATTTATATGGCCTTGTACTTTTCTCTTTTGTTGCATGTTTTTCCAATAATCCTCTGAAGTGGTTGAGCACATCACTGCTATTATTTTTTTGCAAGTGCAGTGGTTAAAGCAGTAGGGGCAGCTGTCAGATTTGTTGGACTACAGCTCCCATCGGCATACAACCAACACAACCAATGACTGTACTGCTTCGGGGGTGGATAGGAATTGTAGTCCCAACACGTCAGGTGGCTTCCAGGTTAGGGAAAAGGCTTGAGCTGCAAGATTGTCCTGTGAATCAGAAAAGGTCAAGTTAAGATATCATCTCCCTGAGGACACAGAACTGACTGCTTATATCCAGTAATTTTGCTGGAGGCGGTCAGGTTTTGTGTGGGTAGCCCCTGGATGTTCTGCCTTGAATTCCATGACCACTGGGGAAAAGGTAGGATAGGAAGGCTAAACGTAACCGATCACTTGGGGCATTGGGTAAGCTACTCTTAGGCCCTCTTCTGACATAAAAAGATAATAATGCTAACCTATCTGACATGGCTGTTGGGAAGAGTTCTTTTTTTAGATAAAAATGTTAAAAAGTGATTTGCACAGATACTAAATGTTACTATTTTCATTATATTGTTCAGGAGCTGAGGCTGTGAGAGTGTGACTTCTCTCCCAAGGCCATTTGGTGAGTTTGTGGCCAATCTGTTTTTCTTTTTCTTTTTGGTTTTTCCCTTTTTGTTTTTGAACTTAGGTCTTCTAAAGTCCAAGAATATAACTGTTCATCTGATTACAGTCAAACGCTTTCTACTGAGACGATGATTGGTCACAGATGGTACCTCAAGTATAGGAAATTGTACATGCCCTGACATACAGAGTCAGGAGTTGAGCACATATGTCTGCATTTTACTGAATGTGCAGAAAACCTTGAATCAAAGACTATGTAGACATGTACTTGTAGTGTTCAGCAATGTGTATGTAAGTTCACTGTGCAGGAGTTGTGAAGCATCTTTACAAAATGTCTCTGCAGTTGCTCTGTTTAGGGCAGCAGATGTGGAATAAACATGGGCCGTGTTTTTAAACCAGTCCTCTCTTCAATTGGATGTTTTTGTGCTGTTAGCTTGTTCAGGGGAGCACTTTATGTTCTTAGGATTTGCCGTTTCACCCAGAAAAGTCTTTTCCTAATCTCCTTCCTTCAGAGGTGGTGCCTGTTGCTCTTTGTTCCTTGTTCACTTCCTGTCGCACAGCAAAAGAAGCAAGTATTACCTTCAGGAGCCGGGCAAGGAAGAGGCTAATAATAGGGTGGAGGTGCAAAACGCTTCCTCTTTTCTTCACTTCATTAGCTGGAGAAAATCCTGCCAGGCCAGGATTTCTTGTATTAATCCACATGCCTTTCTGGCGAGGACATTTCAGGAAATGATGATAGTGCTACAGGCAGGTGTCATAAGAGCTCTCACTTTGTAATTCCCTGGAATGACTTCTGCTTTCACCCGAGACGTGGTGTAGGTTATTGGGGTTAAAAGTATTAACCAGAAAGTCACAGATTCAAATTTTACCACAGCCATGAATTCATGTGGTCTTAGGCAGTTTTTGTCAGGGTAGTTCCTTCTACATGTGTCAGACTGCAGTTCCTGGAATCTCACAAGCAGCTGAGATGAGAGTTACTGTCCAGTGCAATTGAAGGGTGTCAGGTTTTGGAAAGTTGGTTTTAGACAAGAAATTATTTGTCTGCCCCCTCCCCGCTGGATCAGATTGAAGCTGCATATATAGTCTTATATCCAGTAGCATCCAGCTGGTTGCTTATTTATGGGATGTTTATGTGCTGGAAGCTTTTGGCCACCTAGATGCCTATGGGATGCTTTGAAGGATCCCAACACCTAATATTTGGAGCAAGGATTGACAATGTCCAGACTTCCAGGTGTTGTTGGATTACTGCTTGTAGCATTCTAACCATTGGCTATGCCGCCTAGGGTTGATGGGAGTTTCAGGAAGAAAAAAAGTCCATATATGCATAATTTTTTAAGCCAACTCAAAGGTCAGAGAACACTGTGCTGTCTTTCAGAGTTCTTCAGAACCATTTATTAGGTTAGATAATAAACAAAGTGAAGCTGGCTATAGGGGGTGGGAGAAGGAGAAAGCGGCTAGTATTCCAATCATGGAGCCTGCATCCAATTACACTCTTAAGATGGAAGGTAGGATGGAGCAGCAGACATTAAAATCAAGCTCTACCAGATACTGAATTGTTTTTAACTTTCATCTGGGAAGGAGAAACAAGCAAACAATAGGAGGTGCTGTATTTTTCAATTTATTGAATCCAAATTCTAACATTTTTGGAAATATATTGGAAATACAAAATGTATAAATGGACATGGGCCAAGTTAAAGGGCTTATGAGTCATTTCCTTTCCCTGCAATTCTAGAGAAAAGACTGGCCAGTCATCTGAGGGTGCAAGAATTTTACCCAGGCGAATGAATGGAGAAGGTGGAAGAATAACCTTTGCTGAAAATCCTTTAGCCCAGCTTTTTGTTTAAAAAGCAAACAAACTTGAGACTGTTAGTTGGAGAGGTGTTTTCTCATTCCACTGAGGGAAAAAAGTGTTTGTGGCAAGTGGCTGAAATTGTGGTAAGTGACCTACAGTGTTCATGTGGCAATGTCACAGAATGCCTGTATTGCATGCCTGTTTTTTATTTATTAAAATACTTATATCCCACCTATATCTAAAGATCTCAGCTTGGCTTACAATAAAAATAATTTAAAACAACAATAACAATAATCTGAAGATTAAAAATATATTAAATAGTTTATCAATTAAAAACCAGACAATTTAAAATCAATTAAAACAGCTAAAAATAGTGCAAGTACTAGCACATGTGCAGCCTGGGTAAAATGAATTAGCCCCAAAAGCTTTAATAAAATACCAGGTTTTGATTTGGTACCGAAACAATACCAATTTTTTGCCAGTTGGGCCTCTGAGGGGAGGGTATTCGAGAACTGGAGTGCCACTACAGAGAAGCTCTAGTTCTCTGTAGATTCATTCCCACCCTCTGTGACTTCTGGGACTAAGTCTTCGTGTGTGTGGGTCAATTTGCGCAAACTGGGATTTCATGCAGTAACACTTGCATGAGTAGAATGTAGAGTAGAATGTGTAGAACAGCAGTAGAATATGAAGTCATGGAAGGAAGGAAACCAGAAATGTTGTATTGCAGAGGGGAGTCCTCTTCCCTTGACTCTAGGGCTTTTTTAAAAAAAAATGTGATGCATTTTGGAAAACACTTACTAAGAAAAAACTTTGAAGTATATTCTGTTTCAGAATGCTTATAATGCCTTTTAAAAGAGAAATGCTTCACTTTAATCAAATTGTGTAGGATGAAGATTTTTATGTCAGCCAAGCTGTCACATTAGAAGATAATGATTTCCATGTAATACTGTTGTTGAGTGGGTCAGGGCCCAACCTGTTCTTGCTTAGAATGGGTGTGTGTGTTTATATGCCTTTGAGCTGATTGTCACCTTAGGGTGACCCCTTGAATTTCAGAGAGTCTTCTTAGGCAAAGCTGAGCAGTTTTGAACCCTAGTTTCCAGGTTTTTTTCCTTTCATCCACCTCTACTTTCCGTTTGATTTCCATTTGTTGGCCACACTTAGAGATCTGTAGTTTTTTTTAATATGCTGGGGAGGTAAGGTTATGTGCTTTCCTTTTTTCTTATTGTTCACACATGCTCAGTAAGGAATTCTGATGGCAGCTGCTACTTACCTTGCCTGTTGTAGGCAGGCCCCCACAGCTACAGTGAGAACACCTAGAATTTTATTCTTTCCTAGTTCCAAGTTTTATTACATTGTTTACCGCAGATGTCCTCCTACAACATAGTACTAAAAGTCTGTTTTTCTCCAGCCCACCTTCACTGTCCTCTCGGTAATGATGCTTCTGAAAAACTGGGCAACCATAAAAAGACTTCATAAACAGGATCTTCTTTGTCTTCTTTGTTAGTAGACGTATGCCTGTATAGGAGAGGCGCTTCTTTAAGTGTTGAGATCCCTAGCAAATGCAATTGTCATTACGTATTGCAGATGCTTAAGTAGAGGTAGTAGCCATTGGGCAATTACTCCAGAGTAAAAGGGTGTGAAGGTAGAATTTGTGGAATTGTAAAATGAGAGGGAAGTTGTTTTTGTTCATGTTGTATTACTGACTGTAAACTTGAGAAGTTCTACAGCTGTTTTCTAGTGATGCTTAAGGAAAGTGATTGAGCCTCCTTTAGTGTCTGCCCTGTCTAAGCTCAGGAGTAGGATCTTTTTACATGTACCTCTTCTTTATCATCTGCTGCCTTCTTTTTATTGTCCTGCAGGAGCTGGAGCTACAGGTCCCGTAATGACCATTTCCCATCTTAAAGTGGGGAGACATTTGGTGGAGAAGGGTCCAATTTAAAAAAAAGTGGGGAAAAAGAAGATAAACATTGACACTTCTGTGACCTGGGAGTGGGGATATAATTATATTACAGTGGGCCCTCCACTTTGGTGGGTTCAGCCCTTGCAGGTTTGATTATTTGAGGGTTTGTTTATTTAGTTAAAGAATTATACTCTTATTTGCCCCTGCTATGAAAAAAATATATTCTCTGTTGGAATCTCTAAGTCTTTGAGTGTGATTCTGTAGTCTGCTTTTGGTAGAAGTGGACCACAGAGTTATGCTGAAGGATCTAGAGCTACATAGAGGGAACACTTCTCTAGGCATTACTAGGTCCTCCAGCATGACTCTGTGGCCCACTTCTGCCACAAGTAGACCGTAGAATGACCCTGAAGGACCTAGAGATTTCTAGAGAAGTGTTCTCAGATTACGCACATATATGGTATTCATGATTTTTATTTTTATTTGCATTTTTTCCATTTTTGTGGAGGTCTTTCAGCCCTAACCCCTGCAAAAGTGGAGGGCTCACTGTTTTGTATTTGTCTTTTCCTGCTGACTGGTATACGTGGTATAATAGACCATTAACATAAGCAGTTTTCTGTTCAAGGCACTTACAATCTAATTATTAGTTATGAATGGAATTAACAAAGGAAGAAGAGGCAAGGAAGATGCAGGTGCCAAGAAATATCGTTGTCATTTCAACTGGAACGAGGACTGGGGTTAAGTAGTAGAATTCACCAGGAATCCTTTCTAGGCTTTGAGAGGTGATAAAAGGATAGAGGGTAAGGGCAGGTGCCTAGCTCAGCATTTGTGGAAGATGATGTGTTGGATCACTGAGTAGGAAACTCTCTATAAGCCGCAGGAAAAGGAGGTGCAGTTCCTGCTTTGTTTGGTAAGACTTGTGAGAGATTGGGCAGATCACATTCTCCATTAGCAGTTTTACAAATGAGTTTTAAAGTACTGAGATGACACTGGCAGACTCATTCACAAATGAAAATCTAGCAGTTGTATTGAGTTGCACAACTTTTTGTTCTATTTGATCAGACTACATCTTAGCTTTGAAAGTTTTCTTGAAATAGGCTCTCTGACTGAGCTGCCACTCAGCAGAATTGAGGTGGAATTCTTCACATATAACCTACATTGTGCTGGTTATAGTACATGCAGGTGGAATAAGGTCGAATCTGGTGGCTGCCAGATTGTAGCACAATCCAGGTGAAACAAACATGTGAGCTCATACAAGATGAGGCCCACTGCCACCATCTGGTGGAAATTACAGGGTCTCAGCAAGACCTGCTGCCAATACTAGTCCTGGGTCCTTGTTAGTCCCAGCACTCCAGTTGTGGAACTCCCGTCCAAGGAAAGTTATGATGAACGGGTCCTTATCCAGTTTCCAGAAGGCAGTCAAAACCACTGTTTTATGGGGCCTTTGAGCGTTTAAACTATTTTTAGGGTTAAGGTTTTAGGAACAGTTTGATCTGTTCTTAAATGATGTTGGCTTTTTTAAAAGAAATTTTTAATGAATATTTAATTTATCCTTTTGAAGAATTATTCACTCTTTTGCGTATGCGTAAATACCCTCCCAAATGGCTTCTTCCTCCTCCCCCTTTTCCCACACCCACTGTTTCTCTGCACAGCCAAACAAACACACATTCTTTTCTCATCTCAGAATGTTGGGAAGGTAAGGTTTAAAGCTGGCTTTGCACACTGAAATTTCACCGTGCCTGCACTGTGCTCCCCAGCCTTTCTAATGCAAGGCTGGTGACAGTAACAGGAAGAGGAGCACATAACTGAAGTGGGGGAGGAGGAGGACCTAAAGAGAAGATTCACTATTAAATTCAGTTCCCTCAGCCTGTCAGTGATTTAGTGGGCTGAGTGGTAGGTGATGTTAATGGGGGAAGATGAATCACATGGATGACTGTCCTGGTACATAATCCTATTGTCATGGTTCTCCAGCCCAACAAAGCAGTCATTTTGCAGTCTTTGGGATGTGCAGAGTTCATGAAGAAATTCAGTGGTGCAAGGGCAGTTAACCTATGGCTTGATCACTTCTGAGCTTGCTACACTGAAGACCTCCAGAGATATGCAGCTCATGGGCCCTAGGTTGCCCATATGTGATGTAAATTGGAGTGGGAGTAGCACAGCCCTTTCAGACAATGGACTTTAACTCCCAGCATTCCTCACCATGGGCTAGGGCTGCTGGAACTTGCAGTCCAGTAACATTTGGCACCCCTGACATAAATGGTAGTCAAGATAAGGACTTCTTTGACAAAGTCTAGGATTTTTTAATTTTTTCATTGAAGGCCACTTGATACTTAGAGGGTTAAGTGCTGGGAGGATACATTTATATCTTGCACATACTTTTGTTTTGGAGATGACTGCCATGGGCTCTTGATAGTGGATACCATTGGGTTTCCCTCTCCATAATGTATGCAGTGATTGCAAAAGGTGAATTAAAAGTGTGGAAGCAGCAGAACATTGTGCTCATTTTAAAAAGAGTTCTTGCCCTTCTCTTCTTGAGCTGTCTGAATATTGACTAGAACAGGCTCCACCCCTTTCAGGGGCAGTGCTCTTGGTTTCTGAGACTGCAACTGGGAAATTCTCATATAGTTTCATCAAAAATTGTCCTCCTTATTGGGAACTCTGTCCTGTTTCGTATGAAAATAATAGTCCTTCTGGAGTAACTTCTACAGATGTGACTTGTGCAGTTTACTGTTGTGCATATGAATGGACCCTAAGTATGAGTTGATGAGAAAACCACTAATGATACAAAGATGTTTCGGAACCTTTCATATACTTTATTGATAGATTAATTCATTGCATCCAATGGTGACACTCACCTGGACCAAATTTTACTGTCTAGTGATCCGGTCCTCGAGATTGTGATTCTGTGGAAAAAAGGGAAGATACATATCCCAGTGCTCAGTGGAAGGTATTTTATTTTATTTTAGAATAAATCTGATGTGCTTTGGCCTACATATATATTTCAGTGGCCGAAACTGATACGCATGCCAAAACATGTGGGGCTTGTTCTAAAATATAAATACCATCCATTGAGCACTTGGAAATGTATTTCCCCTTTTTCCTTGGATTCCGTTGGGTGCTCTCCAGTATTTGCCTCTTTTCATTCTGTGATTCAGCAAGGCAAGAGCATTTAGCCAGCCACAGGCCCAGGTGGCCCTTGGCTTTATGTGCCTGTGAAGAACCAGCTGCAGTCCCTGTCTAGAATAGCTTGTGTTATTATAAAATCTTTGATAAAAAGGCTTGCACTACACAAGCTATGAAGTTTCCTATTCGTGCGTCTGGGACTTGGTTCACTTCTGTTGTTTTCCTGAGATGACAATTGAAATCCTCTTGTTCTTCCTTTGTCCCCTACCTTGAGAAAACAGCTTCTGTGAAGGGGGCGGACCCAATAATGGTAGCAATTGTTTTTAAAAAATGTAAGTAATAATGGTAGTATTTCTGTATTGATTTAGAGTGATGAAATTGCCCTGCATATAGGATTCTTATTATTTCATTCATTCATTTTATTCATTTATATCTTGCCTTTCTCCCAACAACTCAGTAACTCAAGGGGACTAACAACATCCGTTAAACAATACAGATTAAAAAAACAACAAAAACTTTGTTGAATGTATAAATATGAACGTTAATTAAAAAGTAATTAAACAATTTAAAAAGTTAAAACATTAAAAATGTTATAATTCATTAAAAGATCATACAAATCCTATAACTATGAAGTACATCTTTTAAACACCCACCCCATTCAGTTTCCAAACATCTAGTGGTACAAGTATGTTTTCAGTTGCTGATGGAAGGAGAGCAAAGAGGGAACCATTTTAGTCTTCCTAAGGAGGGAGTTCCAAAGACTGTGAGCAGGTGCTCAGAAGGCCTCCCTCCCTTATTCCCACCATAAGAACCTGAGATGGTGGCGGGACAGAGAGAAGGGCTCCTTCATACAATCTTAGAGCTCTAATGAACTCCAGTCCTTCCAACAACACTGTAAAGTAACCCTAGATTATGATATCTGTCTTAGACAGTGGAGGAGTGAAGGTGAGAGTAAGAGGCTTGCCTAAATTTAATAAGTTTAAGGGCCCTGTGAGATTCTGGCTTATAAATGTGGAGGCTTGCACTTTCTTGACTACTGTATTGCAGCAGCTTTTGGAGAGATCAACGTATGAAGAAAGTGAGAATGCTGTTCACATCTGGGTTTATGGGGCGAGTCTTGGTGGTAGTGAGCATACACACGTGTGCTATAACAGAGGCATTTGAAGGAAATGGGACAAAACAACAGGACTGGGTGAGTGACTCTTGATAATCCATCCCAGAATCAGTGTGAAATAGTGGTTGGAGTGCTGGAGGGGGGACTGGAGAGATCAAGGTACAGCTCTGCTGAACCGTGAAACTCAGCTGGGTGAAGTTGTGCTTGCCACTCTCTCACACTCACAGGCTGACCTACCTCACTGGGTTGTTGTGATAATGTGAAGAGAGACATATGTACCACCTTGAGCTAATTTAAAAGTTGGAAATAAATATACAGCCTCCGAACAAGGCTTTTAACCTTCCTTTAACTGTGTGTATGGCTCATTGGAAAAATAAATTACTGTGCTTGTGCACTAGAGTTCTAGAAACTGATTCTGAATGGAACTGTGTACATTCCTTAGATTAGTAGAGGCAGTTTCATCTGTCATCCCCTTGCAGCGTGATAAGTATTTCCTCAGAAGCGGGGTTGGAAAAAATTAAGTGGATAAGAATTGGTTGAACAGGTTGGATTTACACAAATGGATTGACTCCTCGCATTCGCAGTTTATCTGTGCCTACAATTTCCAGCTTGTTGTGCATAAAGCTTAAAAGTGCCAGTGAGTTTGGCCTTGAACAGGCAGCCAGATCAGATCCTTCTGGCTACAGCTTTAAGTCTCTCCCCCGACCCATGCTTTCTGCAGTGTTTAACCTTCGAGGTGTTTGCTTAGCAAGGCTGGCTTGTATCTCTCTGGCAGACCTTGAATGACTGAAGCCTGGAGAGCATGTGAATCTTAACTGCGCTGTGCTTGCTGGCTGTTGGTGAAAACCAGCTGTTGGGAACTAATGCTGTGTGCCCTGAGCAGGAGAAGGACCCTTTTTAGGGTGGCAGACCTGGGTTTTGGTTCACAGAGAGGCTTATATTCCTTAGCCAGGGATTCTTAAGCCCCATTTTGTCTCCTTTTAGTCATCCAACTGGAGGCCGATTCCCCTACTTTGGAAAACCTGGGCCAATCCATATGCCTATGAAACACTGTATGCTTTCCCAAGCCCACTCTTCTCCTGAACTCTATTTCAGAAATGCTGGCATAAGCAAGGGGCCCAAAGAAAGAAGGAAGTTCCTGCCGGATCAAGTAGTCACTAGGAAAATAACATTTCTATCCCAACTTCCAAATTATGGCATGGACCTGTCTGTATCCATGGGGAATTTGTTGTTGTTAACCGGTGTCAGATTGACATCAACTTACGATGGATGCTTTTGTGTTGTATTCTGGGGGAAGGTTGAGAATGGCTTGGGACCTTTTTTTTAAAAAAAAAACACACTACAGCCCCCAAAATTCTCAGCTAGCACAGCTCTGGCCATGCTAGCTGGTGGATTTGGTGAGCTGCAGCCCCGAAACACTAACTTTTTGAAGTTATATAGTCTAACCCTTTTTCTGGCTTGAAAAAATGCCATGATTTGTGCAATCTGGTTGTCATAGGTGGAGGCATTGTAGCGATGACTGTGTTGTTGGGATTTCCCTGCCTTAGTGTGTACTTGGGTTGGAGCTGAACTAGTGAGTTAGTTCTTTGTGCAAGTCATTCAAAGTAGCCTCTGTAAGTTAGCTGTATATTTCAAGGTTATCCAGAATGATGCAATCTTACCCATGGCTTGTAGTCCTTGTTTCGCACGTCTGTTTCACTCAGTGAAACTGCATTTCATGTCTGCTCTTGACTCAAAGACCATGCTGTCTCTCCTAACCCTCTGTCTTACTGCTCCAACCACTACTTGCTCAACACTGTTGTATTCCTGTGACCTTTGAGAATTGCCACTTCTAAAAAGGGAGGCTTCAGGTGTGCTTCTGATTCAGATCTGCTCTCAGTGGGGGACTGGGATGCTAAGGGTTTATCTAAGGCATGGCACTTTTCCCTTGCTTCTGGGGTTCCCTTTTTTGGTGGGGAGGTGGGGGAAGGCTGTTCACACCTGACCTGCCTCCATGAGTTATTTGTAACGTCCCTGATTAGGGTTGAGTAAATTCAAGTGTGTGTAGTCCTTTTTATTGACTCCTGAACTTTGCCCCATTTGTGAATCCTCCAAGAAGGTATGGAAGATAATCTTCTTTCTCAAACTTGGAAGGAGTCTGTGATGATGTCACCCCACCCAAGCTTAGGCTGAGTGAAGCATCTCAGGAGCCATCTGTGGGTGAGACAAATTGAGTTGTTGCTATAGTTGATTTAACACAGTGAAATAAATTCCAATAACTTTATTTGGACTACAGGTTTCAGATTATCCCGGCCAGCATGGCCAGTGACATCTATGGTAACTGTAATCTGAGAGTTAACTTTTCTAGCCTCCACTAGGTTGCGTGTGTAATTTGCTGAGGGCATTGTGGTCTTCTTTTGTGCAAAGAACATGTGGCTCTCTTTTGCCTCTAATTTGTAGATGAGGAACTGAGATGAAATGATTTTATTTTTAAGGCCATACGGGCTTTGTAGTTGCAGTAGAAATTTCAGGAGGACTCGCAGTCCTCTCGGACATCATTGTGGTTGTTTCCCATTCCTTGCCTGCCTGCCTGCCTCCTCCTTCTGTCTTCAGAAAGGCTGGATTCCTGCTTTCCAAGTTGCCTTAAATGTATTTACCCCTTTCTCCCTCTTGAGTCAAATATCTCACTTTTATTGCCTGCTCCCCACTGCAGTTCTTCCTGATTTAGGGGCTGAACTGTGGGCCATGAAGGCTGTGTTCTTGGACTCATAGGGCCCTTTCATAGGCCCTATAACACTGTTATAGTGCTGTTGTTCCACTTTCAACATCCTGTGGAATCCTCGATTTGCAGTTTAGGGGAGGGGCCTTTAGAATTCTCAGCCAGATAGCTCTTTGGCCTCAGTAAACTACAAACCCCAGAATTCCACAGGAGGTTGAAAACGGAATAATAGCACTATAACCGCGTAGGGCGGAAAGGCCCATATCCTCTGTCCTTTTGGGATGGGGCAAGGCAGGACGTGCTTCCCAGGAAAGCAGGACCTCCTGTGACGTGGCATGGTGTGTGGGCTTCTCCTGCCCTGTGTTTAGTGCCTGCTCTGAGAGCACAGGTGGATTTCTGGCTCTTTGGCCCTGGCAGGAGTCAGAGGCTTGGGCTCAGCTGGGCAGGCCTGGTTGGGAGCCAGCCGGCCTCCCCATTCCCCCCTCCCCCCTCCTCCTGACTGTGCAGTGCGAGTGACTCAGGCATGTAGGCGTGGGATTTTCTCCGGCTGCCTTGGGCAGTGCTAGGGTCGAATGGCTATGACTGTGGGTGGGGTTTTGGGTGCTCCCTGGTTCTCCTCGGTCTCAGTCTCTCTCTCTCCTCTCTCTGCCTCGGTGTCTCTGCAGTGCAGCAGACTCTGCGATCTGACACCGCCAGCAGCTCCCGACACTCATGTTCCTGGCCTTCCCCGGGTGGGGGTGGGGGGTTGTCCCCTGCCTTGCCCATGTTTGGCGAGCCCGACCCTCCCTGCCGCTGCACCAGCAGGTTTGCGGGCTGATAGTCTCTCTCCCCCACGCACCCACCCTAAAGTCTGACAGATGAAAAGTCTCTGCTGCTTGCAAAACCGGCCTGGGGGTTTCCCACTTAAGGGTGAGTATTTCTTCTTTCTTTGGCCTGTATATTTTCTGTGCATGTGTTGAATTGCTGTTGTTGTTCTTGGTGCGGGGTGCTCCTCCACCAAAGACCTCAAATTTCTGTGTACCTCATTTTGGCATTTAGGGGGGTGGCTTGGTGGGGAGGGGACAAATTGAGAAGTGCGGACCCCCCCCCAACTGAATGTTGTTGAAGTTGGACCTGTGCTAAGAGAAGATCTTGGCCTTTGCCTGGCGAGGGAGGAGTGTTTGGCATGGAGCCGCCCCACATAACAAATTCACCCAGAATATTTGGGGCAGGGCAGCGAGAGGAGGGAATGACTTGCACTTTGCAGTTGCTTTTCCTCAAACCATGGGGCTGCATTAGCTGTTTTCTGAAAAAGCTTTAGATGGACTGTTCAGGCATGTCTAAGGCTAATTCAGCTGTACCCAAGAGAGTGCAGACTTGGTTACCCCCACTTCTTCTGGGTCTTCGGCTTTAGTTTTCAGAGATGGTACCCTGCATCTCCTCTTGAAGGACTTCTCACGTTGCTTCCAATTGGCTTCTATTATTGTGATTGGAAATTCAGTGCCGTTTGGGATGATGTCTCATGGTAGCTCAGGCCCCATAGCATCATGTGGACTTGCTTCCTGTAGGAAGGGCTGCAGTGTGCCCCCCCCCCCGCCCATGCCTGTACGTGATTATGCGCCACAGCGTGGCTGGCTGTTTGGAGTACGAGAGGGAAAAAAGATTATTGCGAACTGTACAGTTGTGATGGAGCAGCTCCTTCCCCAAATCTCCCCCAGACAGACAGACAGACAGACACACACACACACACAGAAAGAGAGAGAGCGGGGGGGGGAGAGAAAGAGAAGGATAAGACACACTGAATGGTGGTCATGTTAAAACTGTGGACTTGTAGTTGCTTAGAAGACTGAGAAGAAATTAAAAATATCTCTTCCAGAACTGGTAACTGTGAAGAAATTGCCAACATCATTTCGATCCTTCCTACAATCCATGTCCGTTTCAGCTTCATTGCTGAGATTTCTGAGAGCTGTATGTGCGTGGGTGCCTTTGAGCCACCTGTTGATTTATGGCAATCCCATGAGTTTCATAGGGTTTTCTTAGGCAAAGAATACTCAGAGGTGGTTTTGCCAGTCTCTTCCTCTGAAATATAGCTGACAGCACCTGGTATTTGTTGATGATCCCTCACCCGAGTACTAACCAGGGCTGACACTGCTTGGCTTCCGGGATCAGACAAAATCTGGTACCTTTAGGGTATTTAGACACTGAACTGAAATCCTTGCTGTATCAGACTTAGAGTGTCCCCAGCAGGGCCCACCCAGAAAAGGTGCCTTGAATGAGACAAACTGGAATCCTACAGAAGTCCTGCTTGTTGGGTTGATTTTTTTTTTGTGGGTTTTTCTTTGGCTTTGCTTTGCATATGTTTCCTTTTCTTGCTCCAAGTCTTTGTAGCTTGAAATGCTGACAGCCGCAATCCAAGGATCAAGTTACAGCAGGATTGTAGGTCCCTTAGGGTAGAGTAGCTGAGGAGGAACTTTATATTCCTGGTTGCCCTGCCTTGATGCCCCTGTACAAACTCAGAGGGTTCCGTTCCTGGAGGATTTCATAGGATGGATATGTTTCTGTTTGCTGCCTGGTCACCTGGCAGCCATTCGGGTTTCCGTGTTAGTCTTGCTTTTCTACCTTAACTGGTCTGTGGGTCTTTTCTTGCTGGGATAAGACCTGCTGATGTTCAGGAGGCTTTAAACCCAGTAGCCCCAAGCAGGTCCTTTGTAGCCCCAACACTGGGTAGTAGGTGGGGTGTGTATGTGTCTGGCTTGTTATACTCTTTACAACTTAGTTGCTTCTGTGTTATCTTTAGTGCCACCCAGGTTTGTGAGTGGATGGGGTGCTTACTGACCTGGGCAGTTGCATGTGGAAACCTAGAGGAAAGAAGAGCTGACATGCTTCCTCTGTACAAGTGTGGGAGGTTCTCCTGTATGTTTTATATCTCAGACTCCATCAGTATCTCAAGAGTGTGGGGAGGCTGTAAGGAGTATCAGACAGGTGCAGTGGGTTTGTGTACCTGGTGTGAAGGAGATTGAGGTCCTTGGTCATCTGTTAATTGCACTTGAACAGGTCATCTGTCATGTCTAGTTTGGGGTTCTCAAAATGTTTTCCTGCTGCACCTGTGTGGACATGGATAATGGTTGTCCTCCTGGACACCTGCATTCATATTTTATACAGACTGGTAGAACAGGCCAGATGCCTTAGTGATCATGTTTGAGAAGCCCATGGCCCTTATGCTGATCATTTCCATCTTTCAGCTTGCCTTTCAGTGGTGCTTTCATCCAGAGGCATACGCAGTACCATGTGCTGCGTGTCTGTGAGAGCGTCACCCTGCTGGGCATCTGTCTGTCAGATTTATATGGCTGAGAGACTCCTTCAGTATGGTTCTACTTTGCCTTCTGGAGCCCTGGGTGGGATGATTTTGATTTTCCCTGCCAGACATCTTTCAGACGGGTTGAGGCTCACTTGGTGCTCCTTAAGGAGCTCTTCATTTGAGCTATTTTAAGAAAATATTAGCTAGAGTTGTGTGCAGACTGACAAGATGTTTTGTCCATAATTAAACTGTCAATATCATGAGAAAATTACTCAGCTATATCTTTGCTGTGGGAAGCAGGTATAATATTTTTTAAAGTGCGTAGAAGCAGGAGACCTGGGAGAAAGGAGTGTGCATTTTCATAAAATGAATGAGATCTAGTTGTTTATGGGAATGATAGATGTTAATCAAAGCTTAAAATCTTAATTCTCTTCATCCATTCTTTGTCTTCAAACAAGGCAGCTAGAAGCATGGTCTTTCTTATGAAATGAAAACAAAACAAATTCCTAGGAGGCAAAACCCTGTGCTTCACTCTGTATGGGATGAATATGTAGAACGCAGGCAAACCATATATTTTTGGACATTTTTGAATACAGTTTGTGTTCATTTGAGGCCTGTACTGAAATGACCCAAGATTTATGGAGCTCCTGAAGGCTATGATACTCTTCTGTGGGTGGCAGTGCAGGAACAAACGTCTTCAGGTGAAATGGAAGCTAAGGAGCATTTAATATTACGTGTGTATTAGCTAAGAGAATATCACAAGGGGGTTGAGGACAGGGGCACTGAATTAAAGGAAATGAGGATACTTGCAAAAGATACTGTGTAGACCGGGGCAGGCATTGTGTCTTTGTAGGAGTCCTTTGGAATCCTTCGCACCCAAATTTTGCTTACAGGAACCCTTGTTCCATTCCATGCTCTGGTCTGATATGTGTGGTTTGTATTTCATCTCCTCTCATGGAACTTCATGCTAAATGGATTGAGGTTCAAATGACTGTGTCCACTTGTTTGGGCTCCTTCCCTTGCTCCCTTCCAGTCTGCTGGTAATGTTAAGTTTTAGGGTTAACTTGGTTCCAGTGAATTCTTGTTCCTGAGGACTGTATTGTGTCTGGTTCCTCCTGTGTTCATTTTTACAATGGCTGTCTTTCTCCATTGCAACAGATAGCAAAGGGATCCTTATGCAGCACCACGTGAAATGAACAAAGCTCCACAACCCTCAGGAGGAACCCCATCAGCCCCACACCCCTCCCCTTCTCCTGGACTTCCGCAGGTAAGAGTTTCATCTCCCAGGCCATCTTGATCCTCTCTCATGTGATAGTTGATTTTTCCCCCCCATTCACTACCTCATTTTCCTGTCTTCTCTCCTCTGGTGGTTTTGGAAGAAGCTCCGCTGTAATGTGAGTCGCCCTAAATACACCTTTCTGCAGTTCCCTTGCCTTATGCATGTGGATTGATTTTGTATCTGTGTCTGTTCAAGCAGTCTTGCAACTGGAGTTTTGACTGGATGGCTATTTTGATCCCTTTACTGAATTTGTATTTAGTAAATGACGTGCACATTCAGAGAAGTGCTTCATCCTGCTAATATACTGCTAGATGGGGATCGAAGCAGCTAACGAAACTCCTATTTTTCTCTTTCTCCCCACTTTCCTCTTTCAGCAGGCAGCATTTCCTCCTGGCCAGACGACACCTGTGGTTTTTAACCCAGCGCAAGCTACCCAAATGAATACGCCTTCCCAGCCTCGACAGGTAAGGAGCGGGGTCACTATAGCTGTTGCTCCAGCTGCTCTTGGGCTACCAGCCTCTCTGAGGTGGCAACCAGGCATTCTTTCATGAGCTGCCTGCCAAACAGGTTCTTCTGTGTTGTTGGTGGCTTGGAGGGGTTGCTGGGCACAAGGAGTCCTGCAGGCTGACTTCAGGTGCTGCTGACTCAGGAGTCCTTCCACAGTACGTGCAAGGTGGGGATGTTCATCCGGTTGAGCATTGTGGAGCCAGCTGTGAAGTCAGAGCTCTGCTGGGAATTACCCTGCCCTCACTTTATGTTCTGGTTCCTGACCAGCTAGAAGTGAGGGTAGGGTAAGAGGGGGCAAGTAGACAAGGAGGCCATGCAAGGAAGCCATGCTGGGAAGTGAAGTGTGTGGTGTGGGCGGGGGGAGTTGCCTGTAACTGTCAGTGATGTTCTGCTCTTGTCTCCCCTCACTCTTTCCTGTCTTAGT
This sequence comes from Cyclura pinguis, assembly GCA_030412105.1. NCBI lineage: Eukaryota > Metazoa > Chordata > Lepidosauria > Squamata > Iguanidae > Cyclura > Cyclura pinguis. The sequence goes on from CM059601.1 coordinate 9,666,659, forward strand.
TTCCAGCAGGGCCTCGTGCTTTACATCAGCAGGTACTAACCCTTCTATGCTCCCCTCACTGCATGCTGAATGCAATTTTGGGGTGGGGTGCAGCGACGTTGGAGGTCTTGCTTTGGACACTGCAGGGAAATTGGCTGGGGAGGGGTACAAGCTAGTGGTCGTGCATCCTGACCTACAAGGAGGGAAAGGTCTGAGAGCTAATAGCTCATGGTTTTTAAAAAGGCTGAGCTGTGGAGTTCCCAGTTTAAATTTTGCGTTTGGCATTAATCCACTTGGTGAACTTAGGCAAGCTGCACTTTCCTTCCCTCTCCTCCTTGCTATTAATATGAGAATAGTAACACTGGCACACCTTCCAGGTGTAGGGATCAAAGTTTGTAAGGATTTAAGTGAGATAATACATGTGCTGCCCAAATGCTATAGCTTACTTTTTAAAGAGGACCGTTCTGCGAATCATCTGACCCTTGTATGTTTAGGGTGGCTTAGCGGCAGCGAGTGAATCCAGTCAACAATGTGAAATAAAACATGGAAAAGAGATTCAGGGGCATAGGTGTTCAACTGCAGTGCAAGGGCTGCTCTGTCTCTTGGGACTCCAGATGATTGGGTGGGGTTAGAGGCAATTTGACTGCTGTGTCCAGAGCATAGTACCTTTTCCCCTCACCCTGTGACTTGCATGATGTCTGACTCACGATGGCAGTGTCTCCGCTGCATTTTCTCATGCACTACTTCTGCCTCTTTTGCTTCTCCATTTGGTATCATACCCCTCCCTTTCCAATGGAATGAACCTGCCTGTCCATTCTGAGGTCTGCTCTTGGAACTATTTTGGAGCTGTCACCATATTTCCCATTTTCACATGTGTATCCCATCACTGTCTTTTCTCTGTCTTGTCTTCTGTGTAAAGGGGAATAGGCTTTGTTCTTGGTATGTCCAGTGTGATTTATATTTTGTCCTCAAACTACCTGATGCTTACAGGAAGGACTGGACCATTCTGCTGCTCCCAAATGTTCATCTTACTCCCACACCCCTTTGGTTACAAGCAGTCTCCCATCATCTCTGCTCTGCCGGGTGCTCAAAAAGAGTGTTTAGGCCATTGGTGTGAGAGGATGAAAGGAGAAAGAGGCAAGGTTTCACCTTTCAGTGGGTCGTGGGAATTTTGGTTACTTTCAGCTTTGTGGGAGGACTCAAGAGGTTGGAGAGCCAAGCAGTGTGGCAGAAACACACTCATGCAGTGCTAAGGAGCTGCTTTGTAAAACCCTTAATTTATTGACCCTGCCTAGCTGCTTACCTAGATAAGCATTTTGAAAAGGTGTTGGCTTAGATTCTGAATGTGTTCCTGTTTCTTCCTGGGGACTGAACTCCTCACATGACTCTTATTTATTCAACCCCATCAAAGGGAATGATCAAAAAGGCTTCCATTGTACCCACTGAGGGTTATATCTGCAGTTTTTCAAGTGAGGTGGTTCCATCACCATATCAAAAGTGCTTACTCTTCATGCTTGTGGGTTTGGTATGACACCAGTGTGAGCAGCCTGGATCTTCAACAAGAAACCTCTGAGACACATCACTCCCCCAGTGCTTGTCCTGCCAACAGCCTTACAAGCCTCTGCTAATCGATGGAGTTAGGAATGCACAAGTCTGTGGTTCACATCTCACCTCTGCCGTAATCTCAGCATGTGGCCTTAGCAAATCTGCTATCTCTCGGCATCAGCCTGCTTGGGCTGGTGATGCTGGCCTTAAATCACAGAACTGTATTGAGTATCATCAAGCTAATGATGGGCTTGGAAGCATTACATATGTATATATGAAGTATTTTAAGTATTGATTTTGAGTGTTTCTATCATACCTTTCCGTTGTTTTTTTTAAAATGATACCTTCTAAGTGATTAGGGCTGTCCTCACTCCAGTCCTGTTGCTACCATGGCTCCTTACAAAAGTAGTTCTCATCCTTTGCTCTTGCAGATATTTTGGATGTTAGTTCCCACAAGCCCTAGGTAGCATTTCCAGTGATCGAAGATCCTGAATCATCTGCCAGGCCAAAGCTTGAGAACCACTGCCTTGTGCTGTGCTAGGCCTTGTGGTGGCCACTTTATGTTTTACCTTCATGCTCAGCCTCCAAAGGAACTGCGTAGCAAAGAATACTTGGATGTATGCCTGAAAGGGAGGTGTCTCTGTGTAGGAGGTCAGGGAGCAAGCCAGCTCCCTACCACAGCAGTGGGTCACAGACCTAGCATGCTTAAAAATTCTGGCTGTTACCAGTGAACCCATCGTGACTAGTTAAATACTGCTCCTTGTTAATTCTGAAAGGTGGTGGGTGGGCACTGATATCCTTTCATTCTACTGGTAGATAATCCTGCCTTCCAGTACTTTGCTTCCAACATGGTAGACTCCAGATATCTCAGAGAAAATCCATCAGCCCCTCTCCATCCAGAGTGCCCTGTAATTTGGGATGATTGAATTCATAGTTCCCATCTAAAAAGAGATAGAGTAGGAAAATAAGGGAGGCTGACTTAAGGCTTTCTGTTTGGCCTAGCACCATAGGACATGTGCTGTTTGGAGCTCCAAGGATGGGTGTAGAAATGTTGCGTTTTATTTATATAAGTAACACCTCACCTCTTTGTGAAAAAGGATGTTCTAAGCGCTTCTTTGGAGGTGTTTCCAGATCTGGCTCATTTGGAACTGCACCCAGGAAGGAGTGAAAATGGTCGTTCTTTTTGATAACTTCCATACCCAAGTTTGTAAAAATGTCAAGAACTGTGGCCATGCTGGTTGGGAGATTCTGAGAGTTGCCATTCAAAAGAAAGTAACTTTCCCAAGCCTTATTCCACATGTATTTTGTTGGGGCCCTGCGACTGATTCTTTCTGCTTTTTGGAGATTGTTCCTCCTTCCCATCTCCAAGGGATCTGTCCAAGCATTAGTGGGTCCCATCGCTGTCTTGGATTGTGATCACTGAAGGGAGGAACAGCTAGAAGGTATTTCTTCCTGAGGATGCAGCTCCAGCAATGAAGCCTCATTTTGGTTTTAAAAGAATTTTCCTTGGCTTCTTTTCCACCCATAATATTTCTTAAAACATAGAAACAAGTATTTCTAAAACTACTCAGCAGTATGTAGAAAAAGAAGCAATTACATACTCAAATATTGCATATTGCTGTTTACATCATGGTGTAATTTTCCATAATATAGTAAAGCAGTTGAACTGCAAAGTTTCTTTCATGCTCATATTGTATCAGTGATCTTTGATAAGTTGTAAACTTAACCAAAATAAACAAAACCTGCTGTTTCTTTAAACAGGCACTTTTTTTCCTAGTGCAAAGATTGCTTTACAGTGTTTTGCAAGCACTCTTGCAGCAGTGGGAGCATGTACGTGTTGGATCATGTAAGGCAGAGCTGGGAGAAATGTGTTTCTGGGGCTGCATATGCAGCTCCCAAAGCTGTTGTTGAAACCTTTTGACTTCCTGGATTATCCCCTTTCTGCCTAAAAGTAGGGTGAATTGCCACTCCAGGAAATCTCTAGGAGTATTAGTTAACTTTTAAAGAAAGTTGCAGTGTCTTGCTGCACAGTCTCACATGAAAGGGACTGTTTTTCAAAATTAGAAGCGTAATTTGGACCTTTTTTTGGCAACCTGTGTGGCCCCGAAGGGTTTCAAGGAGCAGAAAACTGGCCACCAGATCACTGCAGGGATATGTGGGGAAAAAATCCTTTATCTACAGAAGGCCCTTCACATTCGCGGGGGATACGTGCAGAGAACCCCCGTGAAAGTGAAATAACTGCAAATAACTCCCCCAGCACTCCTCCTTCTTTGCACACCTGCCAACGACAGCCATCGCCAGCAGCGGGGAGGAGACAGGAGGGAGAGAAAAAAAATCTTTCTTCCCTTTTGCCTTCCCCGCCCCCCGCTGCTGGAGCGATCAGTCCCGGAGATGCCGGCAGGAAGATGGCGAGTGGGGAGGAAAAGATCTTTTCCTCCCTGCTCACCATCCCCCTCTGCTGCTGGGGCAATCCCCCCAGAGTTGCGGGCAGGCAGATGGCGAGCCTGATTGCACTGGCGGCAGCTGCGGGCGTGCAGAGAATAGACAACTGCCCACTTGGCACATCCCTGCAGGCCGCCTCCGAAGCACCTGCATGAGTGGTGGTGGGCAGTCGCCCACTCTGCAGCCCCCTGCCAGCTGGTGCCAGTGCGCCTGCACGGGTGGTGGCAGTGGGCATGCAGATTGGGTGATCCGGCTGCTGCCAGCGCGGGTGGCAGTGGCGGGCGTGCAGAGAATGGGAAATTGCCCATTCTGCAGTCCCCTGCCGCCTGCTGCCAGCACGCCTGCACGGGCGGCACCAGCAGGAGTACAGAGAATGGGCGATTGCCCACTCTGCACGGCCCTCCTGGCCGCTGCGAGCTTGCCTGCACGGGCGGCGGCAGGAATGCAGAGTGGGCAATCCGGCTGCTACCAGCGCGCCACACAGGTGGTGGTGGTGGGTGTGCAGAGAAAAGGTGATCGCCCACTCTGTACGCCCCTGCCAGCTGCTGTCAGCGCGCCCACGCAGTGGCCATGCAGAAAACGAGCGGTCTCCCACTCTGCACACCCCTGCAGGCTGCTTCTGGAGTGCCTGCTGCGGCCGTGGCGGAGGGCATCCGGAGAAGAGGCGATCTTTCTCCCTCCCTGCCGCTGGGCAAAAGGCCAGGGAATGGGAGGGGGAGATGGGGGGAGGCAAGCCCACCTCACGAATAATCAAATCCGTGAAAGTGAAACCTGTGAATGTGGAGAGAGAGCTGTAGTCCACTGGGGAGACAAAGTTCAGAAATTAATGGAACATTTCAGAAAGGTGCTGTATTTTCAGAAGAAGAGTAAAAACATTATACTCTAATTTAGAACAGTTTTATCACTGAAGTACTTCTTGCACTTTCAATAGTATGAACAACTTCTTTTACTATTTTAACATATCTGAAACAATTTCTGTGTTGTTCAGAGCTTTGAATGACCATCTTAAAATGGTACTCTGTGATATCCAAAATGTGAAAATAGAAACAGACAGAAAACCTTGGGATTAACCTTTCCTAACAGGTGCTGTCCACTACAATGCCTATCATTTCTCATGTAGGCCATTGACAGGGAATAATGTGAGTTGTAGTCTAGCATATCTGGAGGGCACCAAACTGAAGAAGGCTACTTTGAAGGACTAAAAAAATAAAAAATCAAGCAATATCTGCTATTTTGGGATGAGCCAATAACCTGATTTGACCCTGCTGGGAGAAAGCTTATGTATTAGGTTTTATTTAGAAAGTATAATGAAACTCTTGTCTTTTGAGAGATCCCTATAGCAATTCAATCTGTTTGTTTTCTTAATAGCTGACGTGATGCACTTACTGCAATATATTTCTTACATTTATTTAATGCTTCCAAGAAAATAGTTCTTACAAAATGGTGGCTAATCTAATGTCCGTGCTCCTCAAAGCTTTTCTTGGTTATGGAGTTTGCTGTCATCCAGCACCTCTGACTGTTGCGAAGAGCCCGTTTGCAACTATCTCTTGACCAAAGAGACAGTAAAACGTCAGTGGGAGAAGGAAAAGTGATCACTTAGCCAGTGGAGAGGAGAGAAGGCAGGATGATGGATGGATATAGTTGAAATGGAGGGGTGGGGAATTTTAAAAGTAAGGCCTAGACGCTTGCTAGTTGGGATGAGGCAGGCTGGCCCAAGTTGTCACCACCAGGCTGAATGTTACTCACCAGTTCAGCTACTCATTTTGACTTTCTCAGCTGCCCAGCAATCTCCTCTGTTTTCAGTTTCACCAACCCGGTGTAAATACTTGACAGCACTATCTCAAGACTGTGCTCTTTGTCTCCTCTGATGTCATCCTCTAATGGTGTGTCATTTTGTAAGACAACCTTCAACTACAAGTCCCAGCCTGTTTCTTTTCTCTCCTCTCCCCCTGCCTTTCCCCCCTTCCCAGCTTCCTTCCCGCAAGGCTGCAGTTCCTTTCCTGCTCAGTGTTGGCTATTCCCCAGAGCCTGGTAACTTGTCTGGCTGTAGGTAACTCCTTTCTCTTTCTCTCTCTTTCTCCTTCTCTCTCTCCCTTTTCTCCTCTTGTGTGCGCGTGCTTGTGTGCTTGCTAACAGGGAGGATTCAGGTCTCTTCAGGTAAAGCCTTTTCTATAACCCCTACTCCGGTTGGGAGCGGGAGGGGCTGAGCAGGAGTGCCGCTAGCCCAGTGGACACTCTGCTCAAGTCTGTAGCTTGCTGTACAGCTAAAGCTGCTGCTATTTAGGCTTACAGAATGCAAAAGATGTTCTCTAGGGTATCCTTTTTTTCCCTGCTTCCATTTTGTGTAGGAGCCTGGAAAAGGGAGCATCTTGAATCACTGTAATCCATAATAGTTTTCCTTTGCATCTGGGAAGGGGTGGGGGATTTCTTCATTGTCTTTGGCTCCTTCTGAGCCAGCCTCCTCCCCTTCCCCTTTTTTAATCCTTCCAAAAATGTTTGGTCCTTGGCTTTCAGAATTCACCATTTTGTCCTATTTTCTTCTCTCTGCCAGAGCAGATTTCTAGAATCCCAAATTGATTAGAGGAGAACATAATGTGTCAGTTAAGTGAGAAACTTTGGCAAGGTGACCTGACCTTGTAACTGTCCAGTATTGCTGATTCCTGTTGAATGTAGCCAACCATTCTCTAAATTCTGGTTTTTGAAGGAAATTGTGGTTAGTCCCACTTGGGGATGAGGTCACTTGCGTTCTGTGCCCTTACTACACATCTGTGTTTGGGTTTGTTTTATAGAATCAAGACTGTTTCATTCATCTGGGGAAGGCAGGCCTGAGCATATATAATACTGTAGGTTGGACTATATATGGTAGAGAATGAATAGCTCAGGCTTAATTGAGCTTATTCTCCCTCACAGTATCCATCACATCTGCAGCAACCAAATGTGGCAGCAGGCCAGCATTATGAAAAGGAGGTTGAGGTGCCATCCTGTCCTGCCACCATTCTTTGCTTCCAAATGTGCCCCTCCAGGTTCCTGGCCAAGATTATTAGAAGATTTGACATAGACCTTCGTGGACACTTCCCCATCTTGGCATAGAGTAGTTCTAACGCAGGGTGTACTGTTGTGCAGAAATGGCCCGCATGTCAGGTTTTCTCTGCAGCCTTCTGGGCTTGAAACTTGCTTTCTTCTAAAAACAAAACCCATAGCTTGGTTTGCAGAGAGTGTGCTGGAGCTGCCAGCTTTTGCATTACCGGTTCTCTTCTGTGTTTTCAGCTGCGGTGGATTCCTGCACGCAACCTTCACAGAGTCAGAGTCTTTGACTGGGTGGGAGAGGCAGCAGTAGGGCTGGGCAAAGGGGAAGCAGCTGTGTCTTGGGGACTTCTCCAGCCAGGCCTTGCTAACCAAGCATGCCCCACTCTCTTTCCTTTCTCTCTTGAAGCATTTCTACCAGAGCAGGCCCCAGCCTCCGACAAGTGCTTCCCGGGTGCAGAGTACCGCGTCGGCTCGGCCTGGCCCACCCACTCATGTTTATCCAGCTGCTTCCCAGGTGATGATGATCCCCTCACAGATCTCCTACCCTGCTTCGCAAGGCGCCTACTACATCCCTGGACAGGTGAGGGCTAGGTTGGGAGCTGAGGCTTTCTCTCTGGAAGGTAACTTGCCCATTGATTGATGCTGTCTATAACCTGCTGCTAGATGTCTTTCCTGTTTAATTCCTGTAACATTGTGGTCAGGCTTCTACCCTCTTTCTTGGTGTTCTTGCGCTAACTGTGTACTTCCCTGCCAGTAGTACAGCAGCCTTGGCTTCAGTGTTTCTTGTGCTTCTCTGTGGATACTCCTTTTTTTTTAATGAGGGAAGCTGTGTTTTGTAAAAATAAACAAACGAGAATAAATGAATTGCAGCACAGTTTATGCGTTCACATTCAAATCTTCTTTGTAAATTGTGGGTCTGATATTGACTATAGGAAGCCACTAGGAAAAGTAGAGAATTCTCCATTCTACGGTGAGGAGCAACAACAAACATTCCAGCATTGTCTGATGTGGTATGTGGTCTACTTATTGAGAAGTGAGAATTTAGGAGAACCATTTTATAACTCTGCTTGGGGATTATTTCTGTTTCCATGAGACTTGTGGACCATAGTATTAATGAGTGCATGCTAATTACTCTACCCTCTGCCTCTTTGTCCCTCCTGAACCTGTTTAAATCAAAGCATCTTGCTCCTTTTCAGAAAGTCACACAGGCTTGGGCGAGTTACCCAGAGTGGAGGGATGACCAAGAAAAATGCCTTCATGTCCTCTACTAGATTTTACTGAATGGGTTTTTTTTAGAAGAAATACTTTGGCCAGTCTTAAGTATCATGGTGGGATTTTGGGTCTCCTTAGTTGTGCTGGCCCTGGCCGTTTGCTTATGAGTCGGTTTCTCTCTGGCTGCAAAGTTTCATGAGCTAATATGTTTGATCAGTTGGAAAAATAATTCTGGTGAAATAAGTATCAAGTTTAATTTTTTTAAATGTGTATAAGTATCAAGTTTAATTTTATTTTAATGCAAGTCCTTTCAGAAGCTCCAAATGGTAAGCATCATCTATTTTTTGAAAAGGAGCTATTTCCTACATGCAATAAAAGGACAGCACCTCATAGATGATGCCTTATGTAACACATGGGCACATCATCTAACAACCCAGATTCTGTGGATTTTTTAAACTGTTCTGTGTTTTTTTAATGTGAAAAGATAATACAGATTTATTCTGTCAAAAGACTTGTAAAGCTAATCAGATTTCTTTAATCTGGTCACATCTCTGCTGTGCTGTGTCTGCTTCTTTCATTGCGTTTGTTCAGGAGATGTCAAGAATCCTGCAGTTGTCTCCCTTTCTCCACCAGAGAAGGATCCTTCCCTGCATTTGGTCCAGTGGCAGGATGCTGTCCATCCCACTGAGAAAATTGCATCCTTCCTCTCAGTGACCATTTTTTTTTAACCTGTAATATAGTCAGGGGTTGGTGGGATGGGTGGGCCATATATGCGGGGGTGGGGGCTGTGTTGTTACGTGCATACACATGGGCCCGTGCATCATGTCTCTAAAGCGATGAGTGTCCAGCTCAAGGACCTTCATCTTAGACTCAGAGAATTGGAAGAGACCACAAGGGCCATCCAATCCAATCCCCTGCCATTTTGCAGCATGCCAAAATCTGCCAAATCGTTGGAGGAAAAAATCCAGTGGATTTTCTTCCCTAACGCCTAAGACAGGGTCTGCTAAACACAAATGCTGTCCAGGGTTTTCTTGGAAAGCTTCTGAAGAATGGTATTTGATAATGATGCTACATCACAGTTGAACAGACTTTTTTTTCCACTGAACCCACATACCTAAAGTAAGAAGTTGTGGTTGTTGGAATCTCCATGCTTTATACAGGAAATGTTGTTGCCCTTGGAACTGAAATTGACAACATCTGGAGGGCCAGGTAGTTCCCACCACAACTGTACACAAACTTGGCTTGATAGAGTTCAGTGTTCTAGATCAAAAGATTAGACTTGATATTACTTGTGATCCTGTGGTGGGTTTTAAGCTGCTAGAGAGAATTACAAGAAGCCTCTGAAAGTAAATGGTTTTGAGAGGCTTCCTTGCCAGCCTTTAATTAGCAAACCCATCAGACAGGACACAGTGTTGTTTGTACTGGACAAGGAGTGAATAAATTGGCTCCGCAGTGCAGGGGTTAGAGCACTAGACTAGGCCTGGGCTAACCCCAGTTCAGATTTCCACTCCCTCTCACTGAATAGCCCTGGGTTAATCTCTCTCTCTTGGCCTGACCAACCCCTCACAAGGTTGTTACAAGGACAAAAACTGGGCCGGGGGAGGCAGGGAAAACAATGCATAAAAGCCTTGAACTGTTTGGGGGAAGAATGGGATTGAAATGTAATCAGTGAAATGGATGGCTTGCTTGAGGTGGATGCCCCAGTTATGGCTGGGAGAAATGGTTCTTCATTTAGTTTCTGCATCATTTTTAGTGGAGGATTGACTTTAGTCCTGGAAGAGCAGCAGCAAATTGAAGGTGTCCAGTTTGATGAGTCTTTGGTAGAACTGACAAGCCCTAACATGAAGGCCTTCTGCTGCCATATTGTTGTCCCTTATGCTCTTTTCGATTCATCTCTCACTGTTCTGTTATTGAGTGTGCTATGCTTGATCCAGTAGACATTATTGTCCTCCACACTACAATTACTTTCCTTCCTCATCTTCTGATCATAAAGTAGTGGCACTCATCTGCTGTGCTTTTCTTCCCTTTCTTTCTGACCTAGGGACGTTCTACATATGTTGTACCAACCCAGCAGTATCCTGTAACGCCTGGTGCCCCCAGTTTTTACCCTGGAGCCAGCCCCACAGAATTCAGCACCTATGGTAAGGAGGTGTGTGTATGAGTGTGTGTGTGTGTGTGAGAGAGAGAGAGAGAGAGAGAGAGAGAGAAAGTGATGTATGGCTGAAATCAGCTCTGGAAGATTTTGGTGCTGTGTAAAACTCAAGCTTTGGTGCTGTATAAAACTCAAGCTTTTTCTGTGCTCTGCTGACCACTGATATGCTTTTAATCTGCTTCTGTTTTTTGATCTTGTTCTGCAGCTTCATCTATATATGATATCTGAGGCGGATGTTTTGCTTAGCTAAAGTATAAAATCAGTTGTCTGTGCTCCTAGTTGAATAAGATTTGTACTGATGAAAAGAACATCAAGGAAATTGGTTTCAAGAAAATCTAGAAGGGGGAAATATAATATTATAGGAAGGAGAGAAGTTCAGTTTGACTACATCCTTAAAGAGAAAAGTAAAAGTTGGGTCTTGATGGTGAAGAACCTGAAACAAGAGAATTCCAGTGTTCCATCCTATCAGAACTCTTTTGTGCAGCAATCTTATCTTGTGTTTGGAATACTAGGTTGAAAATCAGCGTAATCTCCCTGGTTCAAAGCAGCTGCATCCCCTTTTCTGGCTCCAGGTTAATACTTCATTTGTATATACCTTTCCCCTCAGATCACTAGATTCTTAGCTTTCTCCCCTGCTGTCCCTTCAGGGATGTCATCTACTTAGTTATTCAGGATCTTATTGACCAGTAGTTTTTTCAGGAAAGATTGTGGAAGTCCCACTTTGTTCCCATCCTGCCTGTAGACCTCTAGCATCTGATGGCATCCTGCTATTAAATGTCAGGATGTTGTTGCCTTGTGGACAGGAAACTTTTCTGTTTAATGAGAAAAAAAAAGTCTGATTTTAATGGACATGAAAGATTCTGTGCCAGGAGGTTGATCCCATGATTTGTGGCATGTTTCTAGACAAGGAGTGAACAGAAAATAGATCTGGGTCTCTGGATGATTTGTAACAGAATGCCAAGATTTTCCAGTTCACATTTATTTAACAGTAGCAGCATCAAAATAATTGCTACCTGCCCTAAATTATTTTAACAAAATGAACAAAATTTGAGTAGGATTATTGTAGAAGGACAAAGAGCTTCATTCACTTGTGATACTCAAAATAATTTCTGAGCTCAGAATTCTTTAGTTCCATCTAATTTGTCCCACATTCTGTGGGTTTCCAGGAGAAAAAAAAGTTGATCCCACAAGCCTGAAGTTTGTCCACCTGTGTTCTAGAGTCTGCATCTTCATTCAATATCCCTGTTAGTCCTGAGGTTATACAAAAGGAGGAGCAACGGAGGGAAAGGGAGGGTGCAAGAAGCTAGATAATAAATCAAATTGCAGATAGTTTTGGCTTTGTTTCACTTCCAGCTTCTGGAGGGGGATGAGAAAGGACTTGTGAAGAGGCTTTGGAGGAGAATGAATAAGAACTCTATAGATGTGTATTTGTGTATGTCCGCACATGCAGAAGAAAATTTTTCTTGTGTAAAGAGCAGAGCACAGCAGACAGCCAGTGTAGTGTAGTTAACAGAAATTGCACAGGTTGTCTTGTTCAAAACTCATCTTACGAATTCACTGAGTGAGCTGATACAAGGTGCTCTCTTCTGGTGTCTGTTTGCCAGTGGTATTTTTGGGATGCAAATACTAGCCGTTGTAAAGATTTCTGAGATAAGAGACAAAAATCCTCAGACAGCTTGGTAACCCTTTACTGCCTCATTCTCCTGTTTTAGGAGAAGTGAGTTGGTGGAATTCTTAGAAAGAAAGCCGTGTGTTTATTTCTCAGTGACCCCTTCCTATGTCAGACTCTTTTCATGCAGAAGGCCAGCACGCTGTTCGAGCAGCCTTTCACAACTGGACGTCCACTATATGTTTTGGACTTCAGCCACCATCAGGCACATCCCCCATGACCAAAGGTCAGGAATGTGAGTTTTAGTTCAACACATCTGGAGGATGCCAGGTTTGGGGAAAATGACCCAGCGGCTGGGTCTGACCTCCCCAGAGATCTTGAAGCAGATGCTGGATTTCCATCTTTGGATTTCTGGCTTTCCTCCTGCATCGAGCATGAAGTTGTATGAAAGGGCCTACAAGCACCCCTTCCAACTTTATGTTTCTATGACGTTGGGGAGATATGTTCTAACACAGTCCTCTTCCTAACAGGTTAGCTTATTACATGCATGGAGCTTTTCAGTTGAAGGCTCATTCAAGAATACAACCCTTCACCTGTTCTTTGCAGTGACATTCATAGGTATGTGGGAATCTGCATAGGCTGGAAGAATGGCAATGGGGTGGAATATATAAACACAATCAATTTGAAGATAATCCTGGCCCCTTTTGCCCTGTTTTTTTTCTATCTGCTCATTTGTGGTAGCAAATACAGGCTTTCCTTTTCATGAGTTAAGAAAGGTTTGGTGGCAGAAGAAAAAGAGTAAGTGAGTATAGGTTGAATCTTAGCTCTTGCACCACTTCAGGCGGCAGATAGGGACTCTTGTGGCTGAATGCACCTCTGTATGATAAATTCTCTCTGCAATAGAAACAACCATATCAGGACGAAGGGTTGTTTGTTGTTGTGTGCCTTCAAGTCGTTTCCGACTTATGGAAGTCCCGTCTTGTGGTTTTCAGGGGGCTCAGAATGTGTGACATCTCCGGGGTCACCCATTGGACTTCTGTGGCTGAGCAAAGAATTAAACCCTGGTCTCCAGGGTCATAGCTTGCCTTTTTCTGTGGCATGCTAATTTTGTGCAGGTAGACTTTTGATGTTTTTTGGTGTTCTTTGTGCAATCCTTTGAGTCCTCACCATGGACCCTGAAACTGTGCAGCCCCTACCTTAACAAGAACTAGGCTAGAGAAACAGACAGGCAAAACTAAGAGCTGCTTCCCTGGGAAACCTTTCGTGCAGTCACAAATGTGGCCAAAGTGTAGCTTTCCAAGACTGCAGTTCCTAGCATTCCTTACCATTTTCTGCGATGATAGGGTTGCTGGGTATTGCAGTCCATCAACATTTGGAGAAGTACACTTTGCCCACCTCTGGCCTAGAAATTTCCAGTAGGTATTTGGTTGGTTGCAGAATGGTTAGGAAAATAATAGATAAGAAATAGATTTGGATGGAAGGAAAAAGCCCGGTATGAATAGTGATGAGGCAGGGACTACATTCAAGTATATAAATAAAACAAATTTGATTGCACTTTCGGTATCATGCATTGAATTGTACCTTCCCTAATGCCTGATTATTGAATATGCCAGTTTGGGCTTATGGGAGTTTGTAGTCCAAGATGCGTAGTGGATACCATGCTAGAGAAGACTGCCTTGGGCAGCCTCACTCCATGTTCTTAGTTAATATTACAGTTCTTCTCATTGTGGATTGACTGCTTCTTTCATTTGTTGTAGGAAAGTGTAAGGTGTGCAGACTCCTGGAAGCTTTTCAGCCTTTGTTTGATGCTTTCATTTGCTACTTCTAATGTTACAAAAGTGTAGTACTGGATGCTATTGAATGCAAGTGCTCTTGAGATATTACAGGAATTGGTCCCGAGTTACAAACAGATTGGATGGAATACTGCAGCAAGTGTGTCCTGGCAGAAAAAAGGAGAAATAGTCTAGCAGGAGCATCTTCCTGCATAAAATTGCAGTGGAACAAATGGATACTGTGTCGTTCTTTCACACCTTGCATTCAATCTCAGTTGTTGTGTTCACATTTCTAGCTAACTCTTCAACCGAAGGAAAGGGTTCCCAAATAGAGCTGCTTAAAGGAGAACTCTGAATCATGACTTAGGGTGGTTAGAGAGAGTAAGAACTGTATCCTCATCTCCTGGGGGCCCTTTTTTCCCCCTCAGTATCTGGTAGGAGCAGTTTAATTTTTAACCGCCTTGTGAGTTGTTGTGCAGACTTTAGCCCTGGCCTGCTTTTGGATTATTGCAGCAGCCCTGAGGCTAATAGTGGCTTTGTTGGCAGCCCCTGACTTACTTTGCCCCTAAGGTAGTTTTTAGCAGATGTTTCAATGCCCGCTGAAGATTTGGGGGTGGGTCAGTGAGTGGGCGTGAATGACCACAGAACAGCAGGTAGCATATTTCAAAACATGCCCCTCTCCAGATTTGTCACTCTCCAAACATACGCTTGCTTCACAGTTGCCCCAATTTCTTTGGTGTCTGAGTTGCCCTGAGGCTTTGGTCCTCCTCCCCCTCCCTCCCCACCCCCCATGCTGCTCACATGCTCACTGAGGGCCAGGGCTATATTTAGCCTGGACCTGTCCCAGGCGGCTCCTGCAGACTCAGAAATGTGAGCTCAGGCCTCCATCCCACCCCAGTCTTGCATGTCATAGTTTCTTTGCTGCTGCGGAGGTGGCAAAAAAAAGGCACATCTACCCACACCTTTTCAAAAAGGTAGGTGCATTCAGCCTCTCCAGAACTGTGATTGATGCTGTGATTGAGTCTGTCTAATCTTTGCCAGACTTCGTAGAGCTGGGGAGGAGGGCCTCAGAGAAGAAGAAGGAGAGCGACTGAGAGAAAGACAGAGAGAGAGAGAGAGTCTGGCAAGTTCAGGATTTCAAAATGGTGCCTGTGGCTTAAGGTTGGAGTGGTAGGCAGGACTTCAACTGTTCTTCAGTTTCTCCCTTGACCCAAAGCTGTGTTGAGAAGGCGAGCCTGTCAGTCTGTGTTCCCACCCCACTGCCCACCTCCTAACGGTCGTCCAGGATGCAGGCTGTGGCAGCATTGCTTTTCCATGATGACAGCAGCCCATGAAGGCAGCCTGCGTCATGGCTGGCTTGCTGTGTTGTTGCTGCTGCTGCTTTGCCGCCTTGGGGGTGATCGTCAGCCTGCGAAGGTGCTGCACTGCACTCCCCACCCATAAAGTTTATTAGGCCAGATGACTCAGCAGTCGGTGTGCTGCTGCCATGTGCTCAGAACGGGTTAGACCAGTCAGTGCAGCAGCTTTCTCTTTGTAGATATATTTTTTTTTCTTTCTTTCTCAGGGTCTAAGGTCTGGCACATGTAAGCAATCTGTAGGCTTGTGAGAGCTTAGAACCATCTGTGGAGCTGGTGGCATTGGGGTGGCAAGCTTCCTGACTCTGGAGAGAGGCCCACGTTGGGGCTGGAAAAGGCTGTCTCAACTGCTCAGGCTTTTGTTTATACTGGCTCACGTCCCTCCCTTTCTTAAGAGCAGGGATAGATCTTGCTGGACTATATCCTGCACCTTTAGCTACGCTGGCTAAGTCTCATGGGAGATGCAGTCCAATAAAATCTGGAGAGCCATTTGTTCCCTGTCCTTGCTTTAAAGATCCCTTGGTGGCTTTTGTTGTGCTTCCATGGATCCGTTCGGCCTTGATGTGGGCTGTCTAAAAGCGTACAGTGCTCCTTAGACCTTCATTATTTGTTTTTGTCATCTCTTCTCTTCCCATATTTCAATGTCTGGCAGTTAGCTGACAGTATCTGGTTCAGCTCAGCCCAGCAGGCAGCTATGTCTACAGGAGACTGAGCTGTAGAGCTCTGTTATTTCTGTTCTCTTTGGAAATGTATGAGACTGAGAGCTAAATTGCTTTATGGCTGGTTTCGTTCTAGCATAGTTGTAAATAGAGCATTTTACTTGTTGATCAGGTTGTTAGCCCATGCTAGCACAAGATGGAGCTGGGAAATGTATAGTGTAAACTTTTCCAGTGTGGTGCCCTACAGATGTTTTGAACTGCAGCTCCCATAATTCCTGGCAGGTAGCATGTTGACTAAAATATTGAGAATCACTCTCCAAAAATTGTGGAGGACTCCAGGTTGGAGAAGGCCGCTGTCTTTTCAGGAGCCTCATTTCATGTCCACTCATATGTATGCAGCCATGACTGAGCTTCTGGATTGTGTGGGCTATTCAGTGCCTGGGAAGCCTGGGAGGAAGCTAGGTTCCATTTATTCCTTGACCCTCCCTTTTCAGTGGTCCTCCATCTTATGAAGATGATGCAAAGCTATCTTTACTTCCATGTGCCAGAACTTTGGCCAAGGCTTGGTTTTATGTTTCCCTCCCTTGGTTAGAGGACTTTCTTTTTATCACAATACACAAGGCATTCCAGATGTTTGGGCCTACAACTTCCATCAGCCCTAGCCAGTGTAGCTAATAGTGAGAAATTATGGGCGTTATGGTCCTAGAACATCTCCAGGGACACAGTCCCAACCTCCTTTATTACACTTAGCTGTTAACATGTATTGGTCTCAGATCTGTCTTCCTTCCCAGTTCTCCTCCCGTGGTCTGTTAGACTAAATTTTGGGTTTACTGGTTAGTTGTGTGGGAGAGCAATTTTGGAAATCACTACTAAGTTCCCCTGAATGTTTTGCAATATACATTGGGGTTGTATGAGCCATAGTTCAAATCCCACGTCTGCTGGGCCAGAGTCTTTCTGTAACTAGATTTGGGGTAGACAATAGAAAATTCTTCTTTCACAATGCCTGGTTAACATACGGAATTTGCTACTACAGGGTACGGTGGCAGCTACTGGTTTAGTTGGTTTGAAAAGTTGTTTAGTGGCTGTAAATCTTACAGGCTTTCTCTTCTAGTTGTTTGCCCAAGAGCAGCAGTGGCCAAGTTGTGTCCCTCTACATGTGATGGGCTCAAATCCCCATCCACCCAGCATGGCCATAATCAGAGATGATGGGACACAGTTCTAGAAGCTGTGATTCTTGGTACGATTGACCCTTTGTACTTTTCTGGAAGTGCCATAGCACTGTATGTTTTGTCTTGCAGAACCTTAGACATGAAATCATTTTGCCTGGCTATCTCATAGGAGGATTAGGAAATTGGGACGGACCTTTTATGTTGGGAAAAAGAATGGCCATGAGACTTGAAGAGTTGCTGTAGGAAGGGATATCTGCTTCTGTATTGGATTCTTGCCTCTCTTGTTTTTGTACTCACAGGGAATTAAATCCTCATCTATTCATGTGGCTGATCTCAAAGGAATTCGGAGGAAGAGCTGAGAAGGTGGCTCATGACATTCTGACAAATGTAATTCCAGACCATAGTTCTAGAGTGCTGTGCCTTCCCTCCAAGCCAGGGTGGCTGCAAATTTAACTAGCCACAACTGAGGCTCTCTGGCTTACTTTGATCTGAGTTGGACAAGGTGTCACAGCCTCAAAATTGGGGATTGTCCAGGGTGAGGAGGTGGGGTGGCTCAGGTACGCTTGGTCTCATAGAGAAGGAATGTTGAGGTGCTGCTTATGTGAACTTGTTGGTCAGGTTTTTGACATTCCCAACTAGAGTTAGAGGCAAATGTGCCACCCTTGGGCCTCCTGCTTACTTGGGAGTTGCTGCTGTGCCAGCTGGGAGTGCATATGTGCATTTGTGTGTATTGTGTGTTTGCTGCGTGTAAGAGGTGTTAGCCATGGTTTGCCTGATGCTAGCCAAGGGAACACTGGATGAGGTACATCTCTGTGCTGTTTGATGGCTCTCTTCCCAGGCTTATCTTTCTAGCTCACGAGATGCCAGAATTCCTAGACATGCCACAGGCATCTTCTTCCCTTTCAGACTCTGGGACTGCAGTATCTTAACTTTCCCTCTTCTTCCTCAGCTGGTGCATATTACCCTGCCCAGAGTGTGCAACAGTTCCCAGCTGCGCAGGTCATGATGAATCAGCCACCAATCCCGCCAAAGCGAGAGCGTAAGACGGTAAGACAGAAGGTGGGATTTGGCTCCTTCTGGGTGGGATTGTATAAAGTTTCATTGTTGAGGATCGCTTTTTTTCCTTGGTTGGTTGGTTTAGGTCTCTCATGCCTCCTTCCTCTGTCTTTACTGGGCAATGTCTACTTTTGTTTTCTTGTATCTTGGGTGGCTGGGCAAAAATCTCAGATATTGTAGTTGTCCAGGAGCCTGGGAATTTGGATGCTGTCAGCTAAAATTCAGATATATTTTTTTCAGTTCTGTTTTTATGTTCATGGTCAGAAGTTTTTAAGAGGAAGAGCACACATTTGTGGGTCTGGGGTTTGCTCTGTGGTGGGATCCTGTGTAGTGTACTCAGAAGTAAGTCCCACTGAGTGTCAGTGAGATATGTTCTCAATTCTGCTGGGGATTACAGCCTTCATCTTCCAGTAAGAGTGATGTTAAGAAGTCAAGAGCCTGCGAGATAGATGGTCCTAGGACAAGGATCAGTGCAACAGGAAATACATGCAGCCTGTTGAAATTATTGAGATGAACTAGATTTGCGAAAAAGGGAGTGTTGTTTAAGGATCTGGGAAGAACCATGGCTCAGCACGTGGTTTGCATGTTACGAGGATTAAGCATCTTCCGTTTAAAAAATTTCAGCTGACACCTGTGGGAAAGAATTTAACCAGAAATATTGAAGAGCCACTGCCAGTCAGAATACATGGTACCGTGTTAGATGTATCAGAGGTTAACTCTTGGTGTAGGGCTGTCTGAGAGCCAGCATGGTGAAGTGGATTGAACATTGGACTATGATCCGGGAGATCAAGATTTGATTCTCTGCTTAGCCAGAGAAGCCCACTGGGGGACCTTGGGTGCATCACACGCTCTCAGCCCCAGAAAACCCTGTGATAGTGTCGCCTTAAGTTGGAAACAACATGAAGACACACAACAACAAATAAGACCATGTCCTACATGAGCCTGCCAAAAAGCTACTTTTCTGTGACAGAAATCGTGATCCTTAGTCCTAAATGTGAGAGGGTTGGTTCTGTTTAGTTAGTGGTGAGGGGGTAGGATCCTGCACACGCTCTGACCTTTCATTGCTTTATGTACTGTGGAACCAGAGCTAGGGATACCTCCATTTTTGGATTATTAACTCCAGTGTCCTAGTCAACATGGTCACTGGCCAGGCTTGTTGAGGAATTCCAGAAATTGCAGTAAAGTCAGCCTTCCACATTTGCGGGTTTCACTTTTAATGGATTTGATTATTCACGGATTATTTGCTGTCACCTCTGCTGTCTCCCTGTGCCATTTTTAATAGGGACTGCAAGTCTCGTGAGACGGAGAAACTGCAAATGAAGCTAGTAAGTCCCTATTAAAAATGGAGTGGGGCAGCAGTGAAGGTGACAATAAGTCCCACCAGCCACTGACTTTTACCTTATGAAGGAACCCTGATGCCTCAAAGGAATCCGTGGTGGGTTGAATATGCTGGTCATACCTTTTTGTGTGTTAAATATGGCTTGCGAGGGCCTAGAGTTATTCATGTTTTTTTCACTTTCATGGGGGGTCCTGTGCCCTTAACCCTAGTGAATGTGGAGGGATGAATATCCAAAAAAAGGTGACTCTTCCAAGTTGCAGTATGAGTGATAGGCCCAAGGCTCAGCCCTGGCACAGAAGAATTCCTGGTTGGTGTCATAACTTAAAACCAAGATGGACCTGGACAGAAGTCCTTTCTCGTTGAGTCCTTCCTGAGGTGCAGATTCAGTTGGTGATTGAACAGCTCCTAAAGAGTGTTAAAAACAGCTTTATAAGTGCCAACACATAGCTACCCTAGTGTGCCTTTATGTGAAAAACTAGTTTCTCCTTTTCCCAGAGTTGGATTCCTTGCATATTTGGACTTGTTAACCTGGTTGTCCAGTCCTAATGTCATGTGAAAGGAGCAGTGGTTTTGTTCCCAGCTGCACTGCAAACTCTCAGTAGCCTGTGAGAAAGGCATAGGTGCTCCCCCCTTGCCTTGGAAGATTTCTGCAGGGCATTTGGCAGGAAGGGAGAATGGGGCCCACCTCTGTGTTTGTGGTTGTGTAATTGCTGGCTGCAAAGGATGTGGCAATAAGGGTCAGAGTTCAGTAAGGTGCAAGAGTCCGGGATGTGGTTGAGCACAGCAGTGAGAATTGTCATTGGGAGCAGGGTTGGAGTTGTGGGGCAGGCAGAGGCTGGTGGACTTATGCCTATACGGATTCCTGCAATACTGTTGGGGTATGAGAACAACTTCTCCATGATCCATTTCTGCATTTCTGAAGAAGAGCCAGGTGAGGCAGATGAGCACATGGAATTGCCTCTTGATGAATGAAAGCGTTGTCTTTTCAGGGTGGCTTCCTGCCATATGAGCTTCCTCTTGGACTTCCGGGTTCCTTATCTTAAAGCCATGTGGTTGAGACAAGAGGTGTGGCCTTCTTGGTAGCAGTAGTCCTCAGCATGGCCTTTGCCCCCCAGATTTAGTCTGACTTCTAAGAGAATATTGAAAATTGCTTTTCTTGCAGTTAGGTGTGACTTGCTGACATTCCAGCTGTTCAGTGTTGCACTTATTCTATTGCTCATTTTAGGCATTCTTTATCTAAGGTTATTGCTGATAATTTTGCAGCTTCATGGCTTTATGGCAATGTGTTTTCTTTTTCTTGTTAAGAAGGTTGATTCATTGTTAGGGGCATTTAGAACTCTGTGGAGCCAAACAGTGAGATGGAAAATGAAACAGTAATGAACAGGGTAAGAAGTTGCTGATGAGGCTTGGAGCCACACCCATTTCACTAGCTGTATATATATTAATTAAGATATTGCAGGTTGTCTCTCTGTTGATTGTGTTACGTGCTGCAATGTCCACAGCTGTCTCTCAGCTGTAAGATTGGGAGTGCGGCTTGGCCTTGGCTGTCACCTTATTTGCTTCACCCAGTGTAGAACATAGCAATTGGAATGGGAGGTACAGGCAGGGTGCATTTAAATAGATGTGGTTTCTCCTTGCTCAGGAGCTGCATTCAGTGGGCTTCCGAGGTAAAATGGCAGGGAGCATGGTATGCAAGGGAAAGCACATTTTGCAAGACCAGAGCTTGGAAAAGTTACTTTTTTGATGCAAGTTATAGTCCGAAACCATAGTTTTCCCAAGAGTTGCCCAAGACCCACTCTGGATGATGTCCTCCACAAGACCTGTGTGTGTGTGTGTGTGTGTGTGTGTGCGCGCGCACGCGCGCACACACTCACACAGAGAGTAGGGGCGGGATAAATATCTATAGAATTTCCTGAAAGAGATCTTTTATTAGTTGTTGCCACTGGCTGGAAATTCAGGTCCAGTAATATGTTTTGCTAGCCCTTTGTGAAAATAGTTTTTAGAGCTACATAATAACAAGCCAGCATCCTCTTTGAAGAGTTTGACCACTCTGTCATATACACAAATACAGCTGGCAGATGAGTGGACTTCTCCCTGTCACCCACCCTATGCTAGGTGTTCATTTCAGATTGAGTTGGTTTTGATGATGGTAGTCTTGTGTCCACCATAGGTAATTGTCTTTTGATTGCGTTGGTTGGTTGTGTGTGTCGCCTTACAGCTGAGGCTACGCTGCAGCTCATCCACTTGTCGACTGGCAATAAGAATTTGATGTCAAGGTAGTGAGGGCAGCTCTCTGTGCCGCGGTAGCTTCTGTTCAGAACCTGCTTTTGAATACAGATAGCTACTTGTGCATAAGGTCTGCTTTCATGACCGGTATACTGGCAGAAAAACACACAGGCATGAAAGATATTTTGGGGCCCTGGAAATTCCTGTGGGGTTTAGTTTTTGTCCCATGAGTGTGTTTCCATAGTATTATGCTGATTATAAAAGCAGATCCCTCTTTTTTCATAATAAGCAACTTAGCTTTGTTACATTGTGCAAGAACCCACAGTTTGAAGGCTCTTGACCACTTCAGAATGGGCTCCAAGTAGCCCTGGGGTTTTGGGGAAGGTGACTGCGATCTTGGTGAGAAGATGCAACAGCAAATGAAGTTTGCTGGAGAAAAAAAGTTCACCCACTACACCTTTACTTTGCTTTACTGAAGCAGATGTGAGGAGCTATACGTGCCATCCATCCATTCACAAGGTGATGCCAAAGTGCAGCAGTCTTAGCTAAGCATAAGTGAGCTGTTTATGATCCCTAGAGATGTTTTGCACTGCACATTGCTTCTACTGAAAAAGTGCAGTGGGCAGAAATATAATTCCAGTCTCAAAGAATTGTGATTGGCTGACAGCTTTCAACCCAATGAAAGCAAGTGGAAGTATTTCACTTGGCCCTGATTTAATTTATGGAACCCCTTGTTACCAGATGTGGCTTAGGTAGCTTCGTTAAAGAAGAAGAAGAAGGAGGAAGAAATATACCAGCCTTCTCCAAGTGCATCCCTCTATATGTTTTAGACTTCAGCTCCCAACATTTCTGGCCATTGACCATGCTGTCTGAGGCTAATGGAAGTTGGCATCCAAAACATCTGAGGGGCTGCCAGGTTGAGAGAGGCTGAATTAGGCAGATGTGCTAAATGTGGGTCTGTTAGTGACTGCTTTTCCCAGATAAACAGAATCTCCATGTTATTCTCCGACCTGATGCCCCATGGATATTTCAGACTACAGACCCTACTGCTCCCCAGTAGTGTGAACTCCATGTGCATAAATACTCTTAACTTGAGTGTAAGGGATTTTTTAAAAATCAGCAGAGAACTATTTCTTCCAGGGCCTACTTGTGAGCTTCTACAGCCTGTGTTTAGTTACTGGAGGGGACAGACTGGCCTAATCTAGCAAGGCGGTTTCCATGTTCCAGTGTCCTTTGTTGTCCTGGGATGCCTCTGTCTCTATCATAAGGATATAACGAGTCTTCCCAGCTCAGACCAAAAGACCTATCCATTCTAGCGTCCTGCTTCCCATGACGGTCAAGCAGGAAAGAGTAAAGAGGCCAGGAGATAAATAAAATGATTTTCTTTTGCCGTTCTCCCTCCATGACTGGTAGCTGAAAGGCATTGTTTCTCTGTATCCAACAATTCAGATCACAACTATTCCTTACTATTGCTGTGTTTAGAATTCCTGTGTCCACATTATAGCTTTTGTATTATGTAGTGGCCAACTTTCTGACATCCAGTCTCACTGCGTACTTGAGTTGTCTGGTGTTCAGATGGATAATAATGCCACTGGGGTTGTATTTGAAGCTTTGCTGGCTTGGTAGAACTTAACCAGGGCTGGTGCTCCACTGACACAGTCTTTGAGAACCCTGGGTCATCTCTACACCATGATGTAGCAGCAGAGTAGAAATTAGTGGAGATGCCTCTAATATTGGTACCCATTGTTGCTGCTACCTTCTTGATAGCCCTGTCCACTACTTATTTGTCTGATCCCCTTAAAAGACATCTAAGCTGGCAGCTATCACTGTATTTCATAGAAAGTGAATTTTGTAGTTTATCATGTGTACTAGTGGAGCCGAACTGTTACACAGGGTTCTGAGAAGACCTGGAGACTCACATTATGACGACTAGAACTCTAGGAAGTCCTAGAAATGCTTTTACGTAGCTGTGTATTTGCATCCTGCTCCAAGCCACAACATGTGTTATTGTGGAAATGAAACATAAGCTATAAAATGCTGTTGACTCTTAAGACTGCTGATGTGTCAGCTAACCATTAGCCACTGAAACACAATCCTGTTGCCTTGCATCAATTTTGGAAACAACCTCAGTCAGTCTTTGAAGGCGAAGTAAATACTGTAGTTTTGGTGCAGCCCCCTGGGAGATTTCTCCAGTGGACATAGATACATCTGCACTTATGAGTCAGTGGCTTTGGGAGGGAGCTGATGTATCACAGTGGCTAAGAGGAGGAGCTCCAACTGCCTATCCCGCCAGCACCCTCTAGATGTGTTGGCCTGCAACTCTGTTTTCTCAAGCTGGCTGTGAATGGTGGCCGTGCTGGCTCAACATACCTGGAAGGCCCCAAATTAAGAGAAGGCTGTGCTCTGGGTGTTGGTGGCTCTTGACTTGAATTTCTCCTCCATCGTGACCTCATAATGTGTCCTGAGATCAAGTTACTGTGTGTCAGACTCAGCCCTCTTTAATAACACTGACATGCCTTCCAAGGTGGTTTTTAAGGATTGCGGTAACCTAATTACAGAAGCACTTTGAGTATTTTTGACTTAAAGTTTTAATAGTTCGTTTTGATGTAAAAACAGTTTAGCATGGCAGCTTACAACAGCAGGCAATATGAATATGATAGGAAAAAAACAAAAAACCCAAAACTAAAACACTAAAAACTGCTGGTAAAAGCATACGAAAGCAGTCAGTTCCGGGTTAAATATCCCTAAAAAGGACTAGGGGGATAAAAAAAAGTCTCCCATTCCATCACCAGGCTCAAACAGTATAGAAGCGAGACAAGTCTCCCTGGGCTTCCATAAGCAGGTCCCCACCATTAGGAAGGTACTGTTGGTTCCTACATGTTAACAGTTTGTTTCCAGTCATGGTTGTAGCCTGGATTTTTAGCCATCTGTTGAAGGAGTCGGAAACATCAACCATCTTCCTCTTTCATCAGCTGCTCTGATAGGTGCCTAAAAGGATGATTGATGTGTCTCAGTTATGTTGAATGAAGTTCAGTGCATGGCCTTGTGTGGTTATGGCACATGGATGACACAGTCGAGCTTGTTCATCAGGTTTCAGTCTGCTTGTTTTTGGTATAGCTTTGTGTGTTTAAAATCTGTGGAGCCCCCTGGATGGAAGTTGGGAAAAGTCTCCCGGTGGTATACCACCTGGCTGTGTTGCAGTGGGAATGCTGTTGTGAGATATGCCGAGAGTTAATGGGGTAGCTTGTCCTCAGTATGCTGACTTCTCCACCTTGATTTAAAATGTCCCACTCTTATCAGAGGGAAATATTTATCAGGTCACTGCACTTAACTCTCACTTTTTCTCTCTTTTGATGGGCAACTGCATATTACGTTGGATGAAGTTTTGGTACTGGCTTTTACAGCGCCACTGGTATCCATGGCATTTTATGGAGTTAAATAAGCAAGTGGTTCCTTGCTCCAAAGAGATTACAGCTGTGATTTAAACAACAGAATAAGACTGAATAAAGAGAAAGGAGAAGTGGGGGTAACAAAGAGAGCGGTAGGAGTGTCTGCCAGTTTTTGTATGAAAGCTTCCTTGTTCTGTTGGAGATGAGACTTCACCAAAGGGGTGGGATTTGAAAGGAATCAGAACAAGGAAAACAAGAGAAATGGGGATACGACATCATGCCTCAAGATGTCCCCTGACTGCATCTAGTGAAAACCCAAACGAGCAGTCTTTTTTTAAACAAAAACGTAATTGGAAAACAGAGAACATCAGATAGTCTGGCTATGCTACAGTGGCTCTGAATTATTCTGTGAACACTTGTTCTCAGTGGAGCTGATCATGGGGACTTCTTTTCACTGTTGAGATCATAAAGAAGAGGGTGAGGTTGAAGTTTCTCTCTCTTCCCAGAGATCTGGCTCTTGTGCATGAGTATGTGTGTACTCATGTGTGTGTATACACACTGACATGCACAAATTCACAGATCTATCCCATGCTTATCAAGGCCACCCTTTAAAAATCATATGGAACTAATGACTATCACCTTTCTAATGAGAGTGAATTTCATAGTGTTGAGGCAATGTGCATTAGATGGAAATTATTTACTTTTTTAGATTCCCTGGCCCACTGCTGAATTTTAGTACATAGGAATTTGTGATGACACAGACTTTCACTGTAGCCAGGCAAGCTGAGCATTGTCTACTGTGCCTGGTAGTGTCAATTCAGCATCTTAGCCAGAGATTTTCCAGCCTCGCTTACTGTAGATTGTGCCTGCTGTCTTGACCATCTTTTAGTGGCAGGAGAGCAATGGGTGGTTGTACCCCAAGAGAGTTATGCAGCTATTCCACTTAGGAGCAGGGCTGGCCAATGGGTGTGTGCATTTCCCAGAGCATTGTGACATGGGTCACATCAAGTCAGAATGTATGGACCGTCCTATTGGGAAACAGGGGGTAGGGGGCTGTCCTGCTGGGGAGAAACCAAATTGGACAAAAGCTTTATGTTGTGTTTTTCTCCAGTGTGCTGTTTCTCTCCTAGCCATGGGGTCTTTGCTTGGAACTATGAGCTCCGGGAGCCTGCAGCTGAGGCGGTAGGGACCAGCCTTGCCTCTCTTGCTCAGCTGCTCTGTCCGGACCTGCCAAACAGAGCTTGCTTGTGACCTCATCGGTTGCTGCTAAGGATCTGTCTCCTCTTGGGTCCCTCCAGCTGCCAGCCACCCACCCTGGGCGCTCAGGGCCAGGAGGAGGAGCCTGCTTCCTCCTGGCCTCAGCCCTGTGGTCGGGAGGGAGGGTGGGAGAGCCTGGGAAGCGTGCCAAGCTTTGAACGACATGGCAGCTGGCTTGAGCGAGGTTAACCCCCTGTCATGGGTGGTGTGAGGTCCTTGCCAAGCACCAGTTGTTGTAGGGCGAGTTCAGGCCTCCACGGGGACCACCGGAAGCTGAACAGTGCCATTTTCTGCTCTCTCCCTTCAAGATTCCCTGCACCTGTAAGACTTTCAGGAGGTTGGGGATCCAAAGGGTGTGAACTTGGTTGTTAAGAAGGTAGAGACAAATCTGTGGAGGTTAGGCTTATCGATGGGTTTTAAAAGTGACCCCCTCAGTGGGTCCTCCGTGCCTAGAAGCAATCGATCATTAAGTACCAGCTGTTGAGGGAAAACTAAAAAGAACCAATACCTTTATGGCCTTGCTTATGGAGAGTTCCTTTTGACATATGACTGGTCGCTGTTAGAAAAATGGTGTTGAACTAGGTGGGCCTTTTGAGTCAAGAAAGAAGTACATGTCTTCATGTGTTCAGACAGCCTGTGGGAGCCAGTTTGGAACAGAATCTCACACTGGAACTTGAGAAATCCAGGTTGAAGCTTCCACTGCCTGTGAGCAACCACTGTGGAATAGTGGCTGGAGTGTTGGACTGGGATTTGAGAAATCTAGATTGAAGCTTCCACATGACTCATGAGCAGGTCACACTCTTTTAGCCTGACCTACCTCACAGGATTGTTGTGATGCTAAAGCAGGAGGAGGAATCCCATGTGTACTAGCTTGACCTCACTGGAGGAAAGCTGGGGTATAAATTTAATGAACTGGCTAAGAACACTCCATACACTTAGTCCCTGAACGAATGACAGATCCTTGCTCTTTGTTTATCTTGAGAGTGGGTAGTGGGTGGGAGCAAAGTTTATCGGCTTTTGCCAGCCTAGCCGGTGGTCCAGAATCCTGAAAAACAGTAGTCCAGAGCATCAGGAGGGTGCCAAGTTAAGAGAGGCTGACTTAAGGAAAGGGGCAAAGCATTCTTCCCACTAGGCTTCTCTCAGAGGCCGCTGCACATGGAACCCCTCTGTTTACCCTGCTGACATCAAGTTCCTTTTTTTCTTCTGCGGCTTTCTGGCAGATCCGAATACGAGATCCAAATCAGGGTGGCAAGGATATCACAGAGGAAATAATGTCTGGCGCTAGAACGTCTTCTACTCCTACTCCTCCACAGGTAACAAATGTCTGTCTCTTTGACTTTGCTTACTATGCTCTGCAGTTAAAGGGTTTTTCATACACTGGTCACATCCCAGTTTAGCTGGCACTGTGTGCTTTTTACTGACAGCCAGAGAAGACTCTGGGGCCAGGCTATTCATGTCAGCATTTGTGGCCCATCGTTGGAGTGAAATTTACCCTGTATGATAATATAAATTGGTCTGGCTGCAGGTTTGACAATTACTTTGACTATGGAGGCTGGGAGAAAAAACGGTTGTTGTGACATGAAAACTGCTATTGGCACATGTTAACTCATGCTGTATTTCCCTGAACAGTAAAGACCTCCTCATGCCAAGGACAAGGTATAACTATTTGTGTAAGGGAGAAATATTAAACCAATCTTAGCTTTTCTGCACTTCTGTATCTATCTCCCTGTGCTTCACGCCCATGTTGGATTTCAGATGCTATAGAATCAAGCTGGAGGACTTAGCGGTGCCCAGAGAAGTATTCTCTTTAGGAATTTCTAGGTCCTCCAGTGCAGCTCTGTGGTCCACTTCTGGGAGAAGCGGACCATAGAATCATGCTGGAGAGCCTAGAGATTCTTAGAGAGAACAATTTTTTGCTATAGCAGGGGCAAAAGGGTAAGTTTTTTAAAATAAATAAATAGGTAAGTTTTTTAAAGAGAAGATTACATGGGTAACATTTTTAATAAATAAAATTAATTATAGATTTATTTTAAAAAGTAAAATAAAGTAAAGGAACCTGTGAATAATCAAATCAGTGGGGGCTGAACCCACAAAAAGTGGCGGGCCCAATATACTTTATATTTTGTATTTTTTTTTCCTGTGTCTTACATTTGATGCAAGCGTTTGAGATGTCTCTGTGCAAAGGAGCCTGATTGTCCTTCTATCAAAAATATGCCCTGTTGTTTTGGAAATCTCTTCCTACTAGAGGGGACGTAAATTAATTTTTGGTCCCAGTGTTCGCAGAAATGTCCTCCTTAAGGTGCCTGTTACAAATGGGTCATATCTCAGGTCCTCACCAAGGGTGTGTCATTTTGGGTGGTCAAGATTGCTTTTACTTTACATGTATCTTTATTTAATGTTCTCTCTTTCCAGTACAAAAAAGATATCCAACATGACTAACAAAATAAAAATATATGTTGAAAACAAAAGCTTAATTAAAACATTAGATATAAACAAAAATAAAAAATCCACCAAGAAAAGATCATTGACATTATCAAATCACTTAAGCTACCTTTATAAAGAAAACATGATACTTGAACTGGGCCCTTAGTTTTCTGGGGGCCTTTTCCTTGGAGAGATTAGGACTGTAGCTGAGGATTTCTTCAGCAGTTCCACTGGGATGGCAGAGCTGATATGACCAAGACAAATATTTTGTTAAGATTTGGAGGGTGAAGGTGACAGAGCATTTTATTTTCTTATATATTTTTTCTTTCATCTGTTTGAAATAGCGAAAGCAGCATACGCAAGCTTTAAACAGTAAAGCTTATGCCCAAACCAATATTATAAAATGACACCAAGGATCTAGAAGAATAAGGTATACTTTAAACTAAATCTAAGCCTTCCACTTTCATGGTTAAAATAAAGTGTATTAAATTGGCGGTTTAAGTCTAATCTAGCCTGGTGTACCTTCTTGTAGGCACAGAATTTCACTGGAAATTTAGAAGAGGTGAAAGGATATTCCCACATGACATTATTTCCTTATCAATGTGGTGTTTAAATGGACTCACAAATTGTGGCTGATCAATTAAAATTTGGAGTTGCTACATCGTGTCCAGATGTGGAATCTTGTTATGCCATGTTAAGATACAGAGTCCCTCAGAGTGCCCCAGAGGCCCAGCATAGCAGTGGGGACAAATCTCCACCCTCATTTCCCAGTTGTTTTCTAAGTCCCTCCAGAGTTAGCAGGACGACAGGGATAGGCCCCACCTTTTCTTTGCCAGATTTTAGAAAGCATTTATCTGGCCAGGCTCCTTTGTGTGCCTTGGCAATGCAACTAAAATTATAGCAGGAAGCATTTTGCAGATTTGGGGAAAACACCTCTTCACTTGCCTGCTTTTCTTTATTCCTCTGATTTTACAGTCTGGAAGCGGTCCAGAACCCCAGGCCAATGGAGAGACAACTCATGTAGCCGTCATTGTCCGGCCAGGTATGGTATCCAACAGAGATTTGATTTGCTCAATTCAGATGGAGTGAGGACTGGAGACTTGCCTTCCTCTTTCCACCCGATACAAGAGAAACAGTCTCCCATAGGGGCACACATGTGGCAGCGGGAGGCTAAGATAATGTTTATAATTTCATGTGCCATTTGCTAGCTGCTGTGTGTGACAGGTGGAGAACTTAGCTTTGATATCTCACCCTGTTTGGAAAGGAGTGGGTGTGAAAATAGAAATCCTGCTCAAGGGAAGAGCTGATCCTATACACACACAAAATGGAGCATCTTGAACCCAAGCTACACATCTCAGTATGGTTGTCCTACCTGGTGGAATCATGTAAGTTGAGGAAGGACAGGCACCAAGTCTGAGCACATGTTTGATTTCTCAGTGGGTAGACTGCAGTGACAGATGATGGGAAATAACCAGATACCTGAAATCTGCTAAATTGTTCAGTGGTGGGTGAATTCACTATTTTTTTTGGCATGCAGTTTTGTTACTATGCTACAGTTGAAGCCAAGTGGCATTCAGTTTTCAAAGTAACATCAGAGGACAGTTCAGCTTCAAATGTAGATATTTGATGCTTAGCAGATGGCCTCAGAAATAGCAGGAGTACAGCTTGGCCTGACAACTGAGTATTTGAGAGCCTTCCTGGCTCTGCCGATTTTGTTCTCCTTCTGGGATGGAATTATTTAGAATTTCAAAACATCCAGCATCTGTCCTGTTCCCACAAGACTGGCCCAACTTGAGGAGCCTCATGTGGTCCCATTTCATTATTAGCAGATTAGGCCTATGACTTGTGTAATTGTATGGGCATGCTGTAGAAATTGAAGTCAGGCTTGTGTCTGTTGACTTTATTACAAAAATGAGTAGGTCTTAGCAAGTGGCAGAACCAGGTCAATATCATGTGTAATGTTTCTAAGAAGTCATTCCACTTTTGAGTTTAGCATGTATTTTAGTTTATTTGTGGCCAAAACATGCATTACTTTAAAGACACAACTAGCAGTTTTGCTTTTGTTGTTGTTGCTGTTCTTGTTGTTTGAAAAACAGTACCTCCCTATATGAGCCTGCCTGTGCTCTTAAGATCTGCAGGTAAAGCTTTCTTTTGATCCCATGGCCATCTTGGTAGCTGCTCCCAAGTTATGGAAATTCCCTTCTTCTGGAAGTCTGCTTGACTCCGTCCCTGCTGTCTTTCTTTTAACTTTTTATTTGGGAAAGCTTTTGGTTTTTAGTGTTCGTGGCCAATAAAGCTTTTAATGAGGAGGTCAGTCTTTTAATGTCTTTAAAGTTTTAAAGTCTTTTAATGCTGTTTTTGATGCTTTTTCAAATTGTTTTTAACTTGCGTTTTTTTAAATAGAAATTTAGTTTAGTTGTATTTTAACTTTTGCGCTTCTAAAATGTTGTATGTTGCATTGAATTCCATGTTGGAAGAAAGGTGGGGCATAAAGAAAATAAATAAATAAATTTGTTGTTACTTTCCATCAAGTCATCTTTGACTTACGATGACCCTATGAATGAGAAAATCCATGAGCTTTGGTAATCAATAGCCAACTCAGATCTTATAAACTCAAGGTTATGGCTTCCTTTGTTTAAGCAATTCCCTCTATAACATGGTCTTCCACTTATCCCAGTATTGTTATCTTTTCCTCTGAGTCATGTTGTCCCATAATGGGTTCAAAGAACAATAGCCTCAGTTTAGTAATTTTGACT
Organism: Cyclura pinguis; assembly: GCA_030412105.1. Lineage (NCBI taxonomy): Eukaryota > Metazoa > Chordata > Lepidosauria > Squamata > Iguanidae > Cyclura > Cyclura pinguis. Next base: position 9,698,027 of record CM059601.1, read on the forward strand.
TCTACTGAGATTTCAGGGCTGGTTTGTGCTTGAACCCATTTATTTGTCATGACAGTTCTTCGTACTCATAGAACACCCCTCCAGCACCACATTTCGAATGTGTTGATTGTCTTCTTGTCAGCTTTCTTCACTGTCAGGTTTCATAGCCATATATAGAAATTGGAGATATTGTGGGTCAGATAATACTTTATGTACAATGTAGTTCCTTCCTAGGTGCTTTTCCAAGACTTAGCCTTCTTCAGATTTCTTGACGACAGTGTTTGTTTTGATTAAAGATTGAGAGAAGGTATATAAATTCTATTTCAGTGTCTTCATCACCCACTTTAAGTTGCACATATCATCTGTCATTCTCCTTTTCTTAATAATTCAACTGTAACCCAGCTTTTGTACTTCCTTCCTTAACTTTCATCAGAAGTTCTTCCAAGTTCTTCTTGCTGCTTTCTCCCAGTAAGGTTGTGTTCAGGAACAGAAATTTTTGTGTCTAGTATAGCCAGTGTCAGATAATGGCTTGAGCGTTGGACGATGACCCTATCCCCACTCGGCCATGGAAACCTGCTTGGTGTGTCACACACTTTCAGCCCCAGAAAAATCTATGATAGGTTTGCCTTAGGGTCACCATAAGTCAGAAACAACTTGAAGGCACACAACAATAACAACATAGCTCTCTTTTCCTCCTTGAATGTCTTTTATCAGTGCATCAAGCTTTGTTGTGTTTATCTGGCAGATTAATCAACTAAACACTTTGAGATGATCATTCAGGAGAGAGCTAGGACTTTTTTATGGTGCAGTTCTTCATGGGATGGGTTTGTTTTCTGGAGAATTATGTTGAAGTGTACCCTTCTTCAACAAAGATTATAATAATTAAATCTAAGACTTGTCTTGCCACTTCCTTCAGCATCTCAAAAAGAAAGGTGTATTATGGTTTTGATAATACGCAAATGGTCATAATCAGGTAAGAGCCAAGATCAGAGGTGTTCTCTGGTCTGGCCACTAGGAGGCAGCATTTTCAGTGAAAGAGAGCCCAGAACTGGAGTTGAAAAAACCTGATGCTGTTTTAGAAGAAAGTCAGATGTTTGCCCATGTGCTGTGTCTGATGCTTGGCTTCAAACAAGTTGTCTGTCATGTGGCTTTACTTTGTTTGGTGAATTGGTTACAAGTGGACTTTAGGGAAGATACTTTTTTGGACCACAATTCTCAGAATTCCCCCTGCCCCCATTTTACATGACTAGTGGCTATTAAGTGTCCTGAACCCCCAAAATTAAATGAGATATAAATAAAGAACTCTTAAAGAATCCCCTTCCCCTTCCTTACTTTCGCCTTAAATTGCTTCCTGAACATGCAGCTTTTATGAAGTCCAAATCTGTTGCAATTTTTAGTGCTTTCTTTCTCTTGAGCATTGGGACTGTGCACAAGCATCTAGCTGTTTCAGAGAGAAGCTCAGCGTACCGGGATGGATCATCTGTTTGTTCCAAGGCATGTATTCCTACAACAGCCAGCCTTGAGGACAGCTCACACTTAGGCTTCTCTTACAGCCCAGCTTTCAATCTTCTGCTCTTCTTTTAGCCATCTTTGTGATGTTAGAATGCTAGCACATAAAACCCTTAAAGGGACAGATAAATTGGTACTCTCTAGGTATTTTGGTCTACAGTCTCCATAAGTTATAGTCACTGTAACCAGTAGCTAGTGAATTGGCAAGTTGTAGTCCAAAACACCTGCAGAGCAACAGGTTCCGTACGTCTACCATCGAGTCTTCTAAAAACAAGGTAGGTCCTCTTTATTAGAACAACCATGGGGACTCTTCCTTTAAGTAGAATTTAACAGTTTTTTTTTTAAAAAGCAATGTTGGGTTCCCTGTCTTTCCATGGACAATATAGGATAAAAGGTGATGGTGTTTATCTACATAGCTCTTGACAAAATGCAAGAGGACAGGGCCCTGCCCAGTATCTTACAATCTGAAATACAACCAGTAGGCAGTAATTAACAATAAAAGAGAGATGGAAGCAGGGGGAAATGAATTACAAGCACAAATATTTGAGTTATGCATACTGTATTTAATTATTATAATTATTTAATTATTTAATAATTATTATAATTATTATTATATTTGTGCTCCGTGTTTCCATAAAATATGATCAAGGGGGCAAATGTGCATTTACAGTGGGCTGTGGAAGCTAAGGTGAAAAGTTTTGAAGGAGGTTGGAGGATTGACATTGAAAGCATTTAGCTTTTTCACATCCTGGATTCATCTTCTACTGCTAGTCCCTGCAACATGAGGTCAATATTCTGTGTATTTTGGGGGCATATTTGGCTCCCCTCCCCATTAGTCTCTTTTGAAAAACAAGGACACCTGACCAAGAAAAGGGAAATAAAGGGTCAGTGTATAACCCACCTTTATTTCTGGACGCAAGCCATGCGGGAGTGGGGGGTTGCTGCCTTTTACTTTAGACCAGTAGTTTGAACAGATGAATAAAAAGAGATTGGTTGGAGCCAAAACTGTGGTCCCTTGCAGCTCTGTGATTCTAAGGCCTGGATATGTCCGCTGTGTTAGGGTTCCTTGGAACATTGTACATGAATCTTTCATGCTACAGAGATCAACTGCTTTTAAGCTTCAGTGTTTAATAAATAGCTTTGCATAAGGAAGTCCAGAAGGGCTACCAACCAACCCACCTAGGCCCCCCCCCCCATTTTTTTGTTGCCTTGAAAGAAGGAATATTCAGCTGTGATGACAAAACACAGTCGGAAATCCACAAGAGAGTTTATTAGGGCAAATTACAATTCCCGGCCGTAAGAGGCTCAGCAGCTTTAAAAGTAGGGGAGGGGGCACTCTGAAATTCGGGTGGATGTTTCAGCTGTGAGATCTGCAATTAAACTAAGTCCCAAGTTGGAGAATGCAGGCTTAATGAGTCACTGGGAGACATATGGGTGTCAGGTTACATCTGGCAGCGCCTGCTTGGATGGAGAGAGAATGATGAGTCCTCATCTCTTGTTGCAGCTCAGAGATCTGCCCCTTGCCATCTATCCCAGCATTTCTCTTTGTTCGTCTCTCTCCACCCCCCTAATTTTTTGCCTACTCACCCCCAGGCCTGATGATCTTCATTATCTGCTGGATATTTGAAATCTTGCACAAGATTGTTAAAAAAAAAATCTAGGTACAGATACACCTCAGTTAATAAAGTAGGATGTGTTCCTGGACCTTTTCATCTATAATAGAAACTTTGGAACCAGAGACAGAAATAACATGAAAAGAATAGGGATAGAGTCCTACACCACAGAAAAGAGCAGTTCAACATGTTTCAGCATACTTTTTACAAAAAACTAACATCGTGCACATATGAAAGGAAGCACCAGGTTAGGGAAACCTTGCATAAGTAAGCAGAAACATTTTGATTCTTCTAGAGACCACTTGAAAGAATCTTTCAGAGTGCATCCTGCTGTGATTTTTTTTTTCCTTATGATTTCTGTTTTGGTGGCTAAAGTTATAGATCTGTGCTTTTCAAACATTCTAGAGTAGCTGGTGAGACAGGCTAATCTCTCTCCTGTTCTTTCTGTTTTGCTCTTCACACATGCTCAATGAGTGATTCTGGAGGCAGCTGTTCACTTTTCCTGTTGCACATAAGCACACACAGCTACAGTAGGAGTGCCTGGGGTGGAATCCCATCCTTTCTGAGGTCAAACTTTATTGCACTGTTTACTGCAGAGAAGCTACTGCAACCCAATATTGAAAGTCTGTCTTTCTTCAGTCCTCTTTCACTATCTCTCAATGTCACTGCTGCAAAAAAAAAAAATCTATACAGAAAATGAGGAAAGGTGTATGGGAGGGTGGCTCGGTCAGGCTTCCTGAAAAAGACTTTGAATAGGAGCTTCTTTATCAGAGACTTTATTAATCAAGGTATGCCCATACTAAGGAAACCATGATCCTGATTTTGCAAGACCTGAGCAGGGCTGTTGATGAGCAAGACTCTTGGAGGTCTCATTCATAGGGTCATCATAAGCTGAAGGCAACTTGATGGCAAACAACAACAAAACGTGGAGTATGGATTTTGTCTTGTGCTTATAAGCCAAGACGACTACTTAGAGTTTTTGTTACCTCATCCCTGTGGAAATTGCTGGCTTGAAAGGATCTGGTTGTACATTTTAAAAAATGTACTAAATGTCTCATTTCTTTCCTTTCGCAGATGACCGTCCCAAGGCTGGTCCAGTAGTAAGTAAACCGGTTTCTTTGGAGCCTAGTAAATCAGCATCCCCGTCTCCCCCACCACCCCTGATAGCAGAGGAAGAGTCTGTGCTGCCGGCCGCTGTGACGGTAGTGTGCCCAGAGAGCCCCATAGCAGTGGACACTACAGAGGAGTTGCCAGAGGTCCCCGCGGACATCCTTGAACCCGTTAGCGCCACCACTACAGTGCCAGGGGGACCCATGCTCTCCCCAGAAGCTCCTGTCTTGGACACAGAGTCTCGGGAGGAGGCAGCTGCTAGCCCAGTTTTGGAGCTTCCTTCCCAGCCAGAAATGCCAATGGAAGAAGAGGTGGTTCCGGTGGAGACAGTGACTACTGCCCAGCAGGCAGCTCCTCAGCCTGAGGAGCCTCCTGTCGCACTGCCAGGTGCTCCTCCTACCCCACCACCTTCTCTAGAGGAAGCCTCTGAACCGGTAGTTGAGTCAAATGGAGTGTTGGAGGAGGAAACACCAGAGCCCACCCCTGAGCCCACCCCTGAGGCCCACCCGTGCCAGCCGGATTCAGCCGTGGAGTCCCCCATTGCGCAGCCTGAGGAGCTGGCAATATCTTGCAGTCTCGGGGCCGTGGGCAAGCCAGAAACAGAGGCCGAAGAGCCCGAGGAGCATCCCGAGTCAGACGTCAGCCCCATCTCTGAGCCGGAGGAGGTGAAGGCTGAGGAATCAGTGGCCCCAGCGGCCACTCCTCCTGCTGAAGAGGAAAAAGAACCAGAACAGGAGGAGGAGGAATGTGAGGAGTCTGTTGATACGCCAGAGCAGAGTGCCCAGCCAGCAGCAGCCGCACCCATGGAGACCGTGGAGGTGACCACACAAGGTGAGTGTGGCATCCCTTGTGCAGCCAGCAGGAACTGCACAAGGAAATGCCAGTCTTTCAGTGGAAATTACTATGTAAAAATCTCTGATTGTAGCCACTCAGTGCATTTTTCTGCAACCATCTGCACAGTCACTTGTTTGACAGTGAAATAGACGACTTTAGGTTAACTGGATTCTCCTTCATTGAAGGTTTGTAAACAGAGATTGGGTGGCCATCTCTTGGGTGCTTTTCCTGTGAGTCCCTGCATAGTAGAGGATTGGACTAGATGTCCTTTAGGGTTCCTTCCAGCTCTGTGAGCTTAAATCCAGGTCTCTGTAGTTCTTTTTATGTTTTTTTCTTCAAGAGTCTTCTGCAGGGTTGCAGTGTAGCTTTACTCCCTCATTCTGTGGTAGTGGCTGTTTAAAAAGAAACACTAGGTTTGTGCATTGAGGGTTGTTTTTAATGCTTGTGGGCAGTAATAAGAGACTTGGGGAACAGAAAGTCCTTGTATCTTGGTAGCCTCATGGGAGTGGATTGTTACTTGTGCTTTGTTCATGTCCTTCTTTGAAAAGAGATATGCAGTTCCCTCCATTACTTGAAAGGGCATCAGAATCAGTCCCAGAATTCCATTCTGCAATTGGGTGTCAGTTGTTGGTGAGAAATGTCAGAAGTTTGTGAGTTACAGAATATGGAGAGACTTCAGCATTACACCGCTTGGTCATGATCAGCAACTATCCCAATAATCCCAAGTTCCTTTTCATATGTATTACTGCTAAATGATCAAGTTGACAGAGAATGAATACCACATTCCGCATCATCACCCTCTGTCTGTCTGTCTGTCTGTCTAATATCCCCTGCCTTTCCCTCACCCTGATTTTATATGAAATTATTGGTGTAACCACCTGGCTGTGGCCAGTGATTAGTCTATTGTAATAGCCTATCTTCTCCAACCCTGTCTAGTGGCTGTGTCTGTGCCAAAGAAGAAGCGAAAGATGAAGGACTTAAACAAGAAAGAAGCTGTTGGGGACCTTCTAGATGCATTCAAAGAGGTAAGTGCCACCCTTCCTGTCAGGAAACTACAGCCCATACTCTCAGCAGGTGGAGCAGAAGGATGTTCTTGCTCTCTAAGCTGAGTGCTGCTGTCTCCTGCTATTCCCCAGACTACCAAGGTGAAGCTGTTTCACTTCCATGATGTTCCAAGGAATTTTTTAGGAATTGCAGCTATATGAATGTCATCAACAGTTTCTCCTGTGTTGATAGGATAGTCACCCCTGAATCAGTTTCTTCTGAGCAAACGCCATGCATGCCTCACAAACAACCAGAATTCTATTTTTCCCACCCACCCTGCCTACATGGCTTCTCCCTCTTTAGGCTTCTGCTTGTTCCACGCCTCCATGATCCACTGCCATGAGCTCCTGTCTCTCCATGCCCCCATCAGCCTCCCACCCAGGCAGTAGCACCAGGGGATTGAGAGGGAGAGACTGTATTAAAACAGATAACAAGGTCATATAAAAAAAATTATTAATAAAACATCTGATTATATGAAAATATAAGAAAAGCAGCAAAGACAGTAAAACAAGCAGAACTGGCCAATTAAAATGATTTTCTGACAGCTTTCAGAAGCTTCCTTTCTTTTAGCTTTGACACATGGGTGAGGTGTGCACCAAAGCCCAAACCCACAGCCACTGCCTTTTTCCTGAAGATGCCCCAGAACCATGCAGTAGGGGAATGAAGGTGGCACCCGTTGGCTTTTAAAGCACAGCTTGTTGTTGTTGTTATTTTAAAAAGGGAAAGGTTTGGGGCTTTGCTGTGGCAAGAGAGGAGTCTATAGTTACCACTGTGTTCAAGGTGTCAGCCCTTAGGATGTTCATGACTAGTTAACTACCAGAAGAATATTTGTCCAAACATTACAATTGGTGGTTACAATAAGGGGAAGCCCTCTCCTCATTCTCAGCTGCTAGGTGGCTTGGCTGAATAGAAAGAGAGTGCAAAACCTCAAATTTTGCAGGCCAGACTCCTCACTGACCCAGTTTAGTGTCTGGACTATAACAAACAAATTTGCACAACAGAAGAAAAGTTTTAATAAACTTGCAAAATGACAACTTCCAAGATTTCTTGAGGAGGATAAAGAGAAACATTGTGTTTGCACTATCATGTATGAGCCTGTAGGTCAGGGAGCCTGAGCTGAGGGACTGGGGAAAGGAAAGAGGAATATTTTGAGGCTGACAGACTGTATCTCTCTCTGTGAGCCTGCCTAGACTCTTGAGATCCTCAGGAGAGGCCCTTTTTTCAGTTTCAAGTATCATTGATGGGGAAACAAGATAGGACCTTCTCAGTGGCTGCCCCCGGCCCGACTCTGGGACTCTTTCCCTAGAGAGGCTGGAAGGGGCCCCCTTCCTTCCTGTCCCTCCATTGGCAGGTGATGACTTTTTTATTTTATTTTAGCAAGTTTTTGAACTGAAGGTTTTTGAGGAAAGGGTTTTAAGAAGGTGTTGCATTGTTTTTAGTTGTACTGGGCTTTTTAAACTACCTTTTAGCCTTTGTCAGTATATGTTTCAGGTGGTTTTAATATTATCAATAGCTTAATTTTAACGTTGACCTTTTATGTTTTTAACTGTATTGCAATTATTTTAATTTGTAAACTTCCTTGAGTCCCATTCTTGGTGAAAAGATGGGGTGATGATGATGATGAGTTTGACTCATAAGAAGGAAAAATGGTTGTGCTTTGGTACTGCAGCTTCTTTCTCACTGGAGTTGTCTGCTGTATGGGTTCAGCAGCATCTTGAACTGCAGCCACCATGGATGTGTGCTGAATCCGGTGTGGTCCTCTTCTTTACCGACTCTTTCTCCATCCCATCTTAGGTCAATGAGGGTGGCTCTGAGACGGAGAACAAACCCCCTGCACCAGCCCCAGAACCTGAGGAGCCTGCCCCAGCTCGATCCCAGGAGGAGGCTGAGGAGACATGGGAAGAGAAGGAGGATAAGCTAGACCCCGAGAAGCTCAAGCAGACAGATCAGAAGTACCGCTACAAGGAGGGTACGTCTACTTTGGACAATGGTAGTCTCTGTCTTTTTTTTTTTCTTTTTAAATGTCTTCTGTGATGACCTCCATTTTGAGCCATCGTGTCTGGGCCACTGATGCACTGTGATGGAGTTGAGGATCTGAGCAGACTTCTTACCCTATAAATTAATAACTTGCCTTTATTGTGGTAGTTGCTTCACAGAAATTCCACTCCACCAGTTCAGTCAGCTTGAAAGTTTGAGAACCAGTAAGGACTAGTTCACATTTTGCCCTTTTTAATAAGGCATCTTGTTTACAAAAGTCTCTCATGTGACTGTATTGGTTTCTGGTTCCAACAGCTGGTACCACATACTTGTGGCTTGGCAGCCCCTCTCCAGTGAATGCCCTGCTTCCAATAAGCTGGCAACTCCTGTCACTACTTCTGCTGTGTCAGTTATTCCCCTTCAGACCAGCCTTAGCTTTGCCTTGCTGGTGAGAACAAGAGCATAAATATGTGGCCATACTGGGAGGGACAGAACAAGGAGAAGAAGATGCCCTTTAATTATAGCAGTTTGTGCATTGCATCCATAGTTTTCTCTGACAAAATAAAACTGAGTCTCTGTGGTTGAGAAGGCGTAGTCACTTGCTAAGAATGTGCTGTGAGGTATGAGTCACCTGTACTGACTCTTGGACTTGTAGACCATCAAGGGCACAAAGAAGCTTTTTTTGCAAATGTGTAGTGTCTTCAAGAGGTTAGTCTTACTACACAAACCAGGAAGAAAATGGCTAGTGTTGGAACACAGACAGACAGTGTAGCTCCAGGATATAAAGTGCATGCGCATGAGTACCACATACATTTGTTTACCACCTGTGGCTGCAAAGTGTTGTACAGAACAGAGAAGTATACAGCAGTCCTTGTGTAGAACTCTAGTAGTCAGTGCTGAAGAGTCAAGATTGCATTGGAAGGTCAGGAGGTATGCGTACGAGAGATGGAAGGGCAATGAAGGACGCAAGGAAGGTGGGTAGGGACATTTGAGCAAGATGATACTTATAGGTTCACTTATTTGCTTGCTGTGGCAAGTTTGCTCTCACCCTCTGAAAGTCCTTCCTTCCATCTGTGGAACTGGGATGCGAGTGGAGATCGTCCCAACAGTAAATCTGGGCTTTTGAGGTTCTCCAAAGCAGGTGCAACAGTGAGCCCTTACCTGTCCTCAGGCTTCCAAGTTGGATAATAGATTAAAGATCAGGTGATTATTCTTGATCTCACACTGTGATGTACTATGAGGCCATGGACAAGACCCTGTCCTGTTCAGAGAGAGACACAATTGCTGCAGCTAAGGAACTTTCAGTTGTCCAAACTGTATGGGTCCTCAATAGTGTTTTTAGATGGATGTTGCTTGTTCCCTGTAAATGAAAGTACCCCTTTTCTGTACTGCAGGAAGGTGTTCCAACCTTGTCTTTCATAAGTGCGATCCTAGACAATAGAAGCAATCTATTCAATATGTGGCACTCTTCACATTCCTTCCCTCAACAGAGCAGTGGAAACCCTTGAACCCAGAAGAGAAGAAAAGATATGACCGGGAGTTCCTGCTGGGTTTCCAGTTCATCTTTGCTAGTATGCAGAAGCCTGAAGGGTTGCCCCATATCAGTGATGTGGTCCTGGAAAAGGTCAGTTCTCCATTACCAGTTTGGGTTCACCAGATGTCTAGTGGAGGCTCCCTATCTCTTTCTTATATGACTTGGCCAGAGAGTATACCTTAGTCATGATATCTGGATAACTGCACAAGATAGACACCACACCCAGGAGATGGGCGAAATAGTGATATAAATCGCAAAGGGCAAGTGGCGCTCTGGTTGAAATTGGGTAGAATTTGACTCTTGCTAGATGGAAGTCGCTCATATGATGATTGCAGCTGTGAAGTCTCAAAATCTTTGCCTTTTTTGTTTTTTGTTCTCTCTGCCCTTTGGCTTAACAGGCAAATAAAATGCCCCTCCGACCCTTGGACCCTGTGCGTCTCAGCACTATGAATTGTGGACCAGATTTCACACCTTCCTTTGCCAATCTGGGATGGCCAAACCCGCCCAACCGTGGACCGGTATGTACCGTCAAAGCACGTCTATCGTGTGAGAGCTGTTCCCTGTCATCTCTGCCTGTGTGATGAACTCCTAGTTAGTGCCATCGTGTCTGGGCCACTGATACCCTGTGATGGAACTGAGGATCTGAGCAGGCAGGCAGGGCTTTCTGTCGAAGCTCAGCTTGCTAATGGCAGGCTAGCATAATCCTCACAGTGCCAAGAGTTTGGAATGTTAACTGAGAAAAATGAACGTGGTGTGTTGCGTGAGCGGCCGAACCAGTCATTATATGCTGCTGTTAGTGTGTGAGAGTAATGCATCTCCTACTTATTACCATTGCGTTCCAATTCATGCTTTACTTTTTTTTCCGCTTCATTGTATCAAAAGTGAGCATCACTTTTTTCAGTGAGATTTTTGGGAAGTTTTTGCCCCCAAACTATGCAGAAATCCGTGCAGTCCTGTGAAAATTCTTCTACTTCTAGAAGCACCCAGAACACCATACTACCCTCAAATTCCTGTTTTCCATTGTAGTCCTTCTCAAAATGGTGATAGGAGGAGATATGTGGCACCACTTCCTTCACCATTTTGAGAGGGACTGCAGAGGAAATTGGAGATATTTGGGCTTGCTGGGAGAGTGTAGTCCATGGGAAGGTCTGAGGGGAAATTGCCGCTTGGCTCCCATGTGGTTGCCCACCTCTGTGTTGCATGTTTCCTCTCTGCCTCTCTATGATCCTCCTCTCAAGTCCAGGGGGCTTTAGCTCCTGCGTTGATTTTTATTTTATTTTAAAAGTCTTTTCCCTCTTCTTTTTAAAAATTAGCATACAAACCACATGTGTTAGACTGCAGCTGATCTAGTGAACTGCAGGTACTGGAGAAGCATTTGGGCAGTGCGTGTTATATAAATGTATAGTGTTAGAGCACTCTTGCACAGGTACACTCTAAACAGCATAATTGTAGAATGTGCTTGGAAATCACATTGTTAGTACTTTCCAGAGGCTTCCCCAATGCTTGTAGCATTGGATAAGTTGTACAGGGATACAAGTGGCGTGTGTGTGTGTGTTGTGCTTGAAGGAAAAAAACAGGAATTTTTAAGAAGAAAGAAAGGTTCATTTGGGGATGGTGAATGGTATGAGTAATGAGGCAAGACCATTACCCATTATTATGGGAGGAGGAACTGTATTGGTAGTTGTAACTGTCAAAAAAGAAACTAGTTTCAGATAATTTCTTTGTAAAGTGCTAAACTCTGGCAGTGCCATTGCTGAACAGCTGCTCAGCTGCAGTGTCACGAGATGGCTGGTGCCTGGGAAATGCTAACACTGCCTCTCTACCTGACCTTTGCCCCCCAAAGCCTGCAGGGCCAGGACAGCGCCGTTCCCAGCAAAGTGTACGGAAGGAGCCCCGGAAGATTATTGCCGCGGTGTCTCTGAATGAAGATGTCAAGCTCAACAAGGCGGAGAAGGCCTGGAAGCCCAGCAGTAAGAGATCAAGTGAAGCAGAGGATCCCGAAAACATAAAAACTCAGGTAGATGGGTGCTTCTGTGACCTGTAGCTGTATCCCCAGATTTTCTAGTTTTGTTAATGTTTTGCTAGCTGACTGGAGTAGGGAGTACCAGCCTAAAAAAAACAAACAACTTTATAATCATTATTAAAAACTAATAAAATTAGGGCTATGCAAAGGCTCATTATTTCAATTCAAGGCCTGGTTTAGTGATTTGGATCCTAAATTTGAACTTGAATTATGTAATCCAAATCTTTGCATCTCTCATTGATTTAAAACAGACAGAACTTGTTACTGGGGTTTTTTTCCCCCCATACAAGTAAGCGCAAGGAATTTGGAAACATAATAGCCCCTTCAGAGTGAGTTATCTTTACAAATTGCAGGCGTTGTCCTCCCCCTGCTCACCAGAAGTCGATATCCTTCTGCTCACATTGCAGGGGCAAAAGGAGCTAGTGTTCTGCACCAACAAAACAGAGCAGTTGCCCTTTAAAGCAGTATGGATGGGTAGCACACCGCTGATTTTCAAGCTTAATAGCTATTTCCGAAGTGCTGTTTAGCTTAAAAACCAGGTATGTGCTCCTCGTGCATCTTGTTTTGAGGGAGAGCTGGTAGCTTTCTGCCCCTGTGGAGGCATCAGATGTGGATGAGGGACTTCATGCAACTCACCTGTTGCCCACCACAGTTCTAACCAGTTTGCATAAATGAGTGGGTGGTATTGGTGTTGTCTTTCCAAACAAATGTACTACCAGTTGTTTTGGTGCTGAAAGACAGCTGCTGGTGTGTGTGTCATTCAATAATTACAGTTTGGCTCATCGGCATCTTCCATCTTGATAGTGATAATTTTGGGAGGCTCTTACTCTGCTGTCTGTGCTTGCCGCAGAGAAAGGGAGAAGGGTGTTGCTTGATTCTCCAGAAAACAGAATGCCTAGTCTTTTCACCCATTTCCTTCCATCCTCACCTCACTCTCCACCCTCTTGACCTAACAAGTTTGTTTTGACAAATTTTGTCATCGCTGCCATTCTCACGCAGATGAGACTGTGTGTAATGTCTAGTGTCTTAAGGTAGGTTTCTGAGCCCTTCTGTGTGCTATATCCATACCTTTAGAGGGCAAGAATGAATGGAAGATGCAGGATTGGTATACAGCAGACTCCTTGCTCTCTCTCCCCCTTCCTCCCTCCCTCCCTCTCTCGCTCTCTCAGCATGTCTTGCTGTCTCCTTCCCCCAGGAACTGTTCCGGCGTGTGCGCAGCATTCTGAACAAGCTGACACCGCAGATGTTCCAGCAGCTGATGAAACAGGTCACTGAGCTGTCCATCGACACAGAGGAGCGCCTCAAGGGTGTCATTGACCTCATCTTTGAGAAGGCCATCTCCGAGCCAAACTTCTCAGTTGCCTATGCCAACATGTGCCGTTGCCTTATGGGGGTGAGTGCTCCAGCCTTTTGGCCCTCTTTTTTCTGGTGCACTCTGGGGCACAGAGGAACTCAGGTCCTTTTCTACATAGGGAGAGATGTGGATCTCGTGCTTCACTTGGGGCCACAGTTCGGTTACTAAGCATGTTTCCTTACAGTACTTGTGAACATCTCTCTTGGAAGGGTCTTTGGTAAGCTGTTGGTAGTCCAGCTTGGTACCCGTGGGCTAGATGGTCATCAAGCTCACTCTGTACAAAATATATTTCATCCTAGTTCCAAGAATGTACATCTTCAGTCAGGGATGGGAGCACTCCATTGCCCAGATAAGAATCTGGGGAACCGTGAGCAGGTCTTACAGTCAATCCCACAGAGGTCACCATTTCATTTTCAGTTTCATTTATAACATTAGCTAACAGACAAGTTAAATGTGCATAAAAAGAGAACTAGCATTTAAAAGATGGTATAGTTCTGTTGCCTCATTGTTTGAAGCTTATTTCCTGCTGAATGACGTAGTAGTCTAGCTATTGTATAGCTAATAAAAATTTAGCAGAGTTGAAATTGCCTTAGGGAACTGGTGATAGTTCTAAGTGTTGTCAATTGCCATTCTTTTTCCTAGCTTATCTTATATTGGTAATATTTCTCTGTGGGTTGCTGTTAATCTGTATTAAAATAGAAGATGGATAACCATTTTTTCTAATCAGCTTTGGGTATCTGTTCTCTCTCGTTTCCTCTCCTCTCCTCCTTTGGTTTATCGAGGTAAACATAGAAAGGAACAAGAATTGAAGACTTGACTATCAAATTTATGTAGCTATAACAGCTGTGTAGTGGTGGGATCTTGTTAGTGTTTATTGGTCACTAGCTGGGGAGAGGAGACCTATGGCTAGTGAAAGGACAGGTGGACAGGATTCAGGGAGGATCAGAAATGGAAAGTACTAGCTTTGTTGGGAATGCAAGCTGTCAAAGGTGATGTTCTTATCGTTAACATCCTCCCATTCCATTTCCCAGCAGTAAAAGGCTGAACATCCTGAGGTGGGTTGTCCTCTCTCACACCCCAATAGGCAGGAGTAGTACAGACCTTTGAGCAGTGCTATTTTGGGGGAGCAACCTCTGTTAAGGCCAGTCTTCATTTGTGCCTCACACTCCATAGGTTCTGTTTTTTTCTTACTCCTCTTTGCTTCACAAAATCTCTCTTACAGCTGCAGGTACAACAATAACATCAATAAGAAGGTTCTCTCCCTTCTTCCTATACTTCACTGATATTTCTCTCACATGAAGAGGCCTTTTTACTGACTATGGGCCATTCCTCATGGGCCGAAGAGGCTAGCCCAGGCATGTCCATGAGCCAGTGGGGGGGAGGTATCTGTGCAGGGCCAGCAGATGAGGGAAGATCCCTCTGCTGCAACCTCTTTGAATAGAATAGAATAGAATAGAATAGAATAGAATAGAACAGAACAGAACAGAATAGAACAGAACAGAACAGAACAGAATAGAATCTTTATTACAGTCATAGACCAGCACAGGCAGCCTCTTTGCACTGCCAGTGCCCAGCCTGTTAGGAGGCCATGGGCAAGGCTGGGAACAAGACAGCAGTAGCCCTCCTGCTAGTGCCACAGAGACCCAAAGGGAGGAATCTGTCCAGACATGTTCCATTTCTAATAAAATTCCATTTTAGTAGGAACTGCTAACCTATTTTAGACATTCCTCTTGCAGCCAAGAGATCTAGAACGGTCTTCTTCATAAAATGAATTCTTATTCTTAGGAATATATCCTATCATCATTGTACATTGGAGGCCTTAGTCTGTGCTTTGTGATATGCTTGCAGCGATTTGGACCTTAGATAGCCAGATGTTGGTGTACTGGAGACCTGATCTGAAATTGTAGGCCATAGTGCTGCCAGCAGTGTGCAAATAGGTACCATATTTGCTGGTGTATAAGATGTACCAGCATGTAAGACGCACCTCATTTTCAAAGGTTATTTTTCAAGAAAAGTGCAAAATGTGAGCAGGCTTTCCTCTGGAGTTCTCCCTCCCATTCCTGTGCGTTTTGCCTCAGCTGGGGAGACTCATGCAAGGCTTCCTCCCTCCTTCCCTTGTGTTTTGCCTTGGCGGGAGTTCTCTGCGCTGAGGCAAAATGCATATGAATGGAAAGGAGAACTCTAGGGAGTGAAAGCAGGTCTTATACAAGGCCTCCCCCTCCTTCCTTTCCATTTTTCCTTTGCAGGAGTTCTCAGTGCCAGGGCAAAATGCATAAGAAAGGGAAATAAACTGGTGTATAAGACACATCCCATTTTCAGAGGTTATTTTTCAGGGAAAAAAGTGCATCTTGCATGCTGGTAAATACAGTAGCTATCTGGAATCTCTTCTCACTGTGGTTGATGTGTGTTCCTTCTCTAGCTGAAAGTCCCCACTACTGACAAACCGACCGCGATGGTCAACTTTCGCAAGGTACTCCTGAACCGATGTCAGAAAGAGTTTGAGAAAGACAAAGATGACGATGAGATTTTTGAGAAGAAGCAGAAGGAGATGGACGACACCGCTGGTGTGAGTGGCGCTCAAACGTGTGGAACTTCAGGTCCTGGGCCAGGGAATCTGGACGTATTAGAAAGATCTAAACACGTCATACTTTCCCATCTGTTAAGTGGGAGGGCAGACAAACATAGTTTTAGGCCCTGTGTTAGAGAAGGAAAGGCGGATGCTTTCTAGTTGACTGAAGAATCGGAAGAAATCAGTCCAACATATTGTGAGGTTATTAGGCTGGAGAAAGCTGCATTAAAGTGCCAGACTGGAACCCGAGGCACCCATGTTCAAAATTTCAGACAGCCTTTAAGCTCATGGAGTGACCAGTCTCTTATCTCTCTGCCTAACTATCTCACGGGGATGTTGTGAAGCTAAATGTGGAGGGCAGGAAGATCATACATGTTACTGTAAGCTGCTTGGAAAGTGGAATATGGATTAGTAATTAAAAATATTCATCATAATAATGACAGGCTGTATAGTTGTAAAAATGTTGGGCCTGGGACTTGGAGGATCCAGTTCTGGTTGTCACTGAACCAAGAAATTCACTGGCAGAGGGAAGAGCCTTTAGCCAGTTGCATTCTCTCAACAGGAATAAAGTAGAAAGGAGAACCATGTATTCTGCTTTGAGCTCACTGAAGGAAAGGTGGGATAGTAACATAATGGATAGATAATGTCAGTTTGTGGAATTAAAGGCTGGGAGATTGAACTAAGATCAACCACAATGGTTTTCAGCTCAGAAACTCTATAAACCTCCACCCTTATTCTGTCCATAGCCTGAGGAAAGAGCTCGTCTGAAAGAGGAGCTGGATGAGGCCCGGGATAAGGCTCGGCGGCGCTCTCTAGGCAACATCAAGTTTATCGGGGAGCTTTTTAAGCTGAAGATGCTGACAGAAGCCATCATGCATGACTGCGTGGTGAAATTGCTCAAGAACCATGATGAGGAATCACTTGAGTGTTTATGTCGGCTACTTACCACTATTGGGAAAGACTTGGACTTTGAAAAAGCCAAGGTAAATTCTTCACTGACTGACGGGGTAAAGAGGATAATTATTCTCAGTTTGAGAGGGGCCGGGTGTCCTCCTAGAAAAGTCTATGTTTGGAAAATTGGTTTTGTATCAGAAAGACTACAAGACCCAGGGCACCTGCCTGTCATACTTCAACTGGAATTCTGTTTGTGTCTTTCACACATGGAAGTTTCCCTGTGGAAACAGCTGGACGTCTTTGTTGACATTCACTTCAGGTGGAGTTGTGTATGTGAGGCACTTTGCATATGCAGATTGACCTTACACAGAGATGCACCTTGCACATGGATGTGCATTTTGGTTGTGCATTTGGTGTCTTAGATTAGTTGCACCAACACTGTCATTCCACTCAAGGGTTGCAGTAGCACAGTCAGTGTGTAACTCCACGTTCAGAGATCTATGCTATGCAGCGCCAGTGTAGGATCTCAGCCTTAAGAGTTTGGTGTGGAGCACGGTCTACAGAACCTTTAGCTTTTTGGTCTCCTGCTCTCTCTTGCAGTCCTTCCTCAGCCTCTCTTGTTGAGAACAGGCTTTGTGGTCCTTGCTTCAAAGACCATCAGAAGTAGGAATGATGAGTTGATAACCCATAAGGGGACCATTTTTCTCAGATCTGTTCTCCTCCTGGCCACTGTGCCAGATTGGGAATCCAAATGCATAGTGGCACACACATGAAACTAACTTGCTCTGAGGAAGAAGCTGTTACAGAGGACTTGCACAACATCTCCTCTTTTGTCCCCCTACATGAATCCCAGCGTGAGGTTAGTCCTCATGGGTATGTTTTTAAAGTACGTGTTTTGGTTGCTCCCATCTCTTCTGACCCCCTCAGGCTATTGTTTTTCTGTTTGTAGTGTTTTCTTGGGTGGTTCTCACTTTTCCTCCTCTTCCTCCTCCCTCTGCCCAGCCTCGAATGGATCAGTACTTCAACCAGATGGAGAAGATAATCAAGGAGAAGAAAACATCTTCGCGTATCCGCTTCATGCTTCAGGATGTGATTGACTTGAGACGGGTAAGGTGCAGGCTGGTAGCATGCCCTGTGGCCCCTGGGCCAGGTGAGAGCCCCACCCTCCTTCCCTGGGATAGGCCAGCCTGACTTCGGGTAAGGTGCAAGACCTGCCTTTCCCTCTCAGGGCGATCTGGATGGGGCTGATGGCAGCACACACCCACCACTTTTTAGCCCCTTAGACACCGTGCTAGCCTGTAGCCCTTGGCTTGTGCGGCTGAGGCAATGGGCTGATAGTATCACCAGCAGCTGTATTTAATGCAGGAAGGCTCCCAATGCTGACCCTCCCTGTGCCTAAGGCTGCTACACGCTTAGTTGCAACACAAGAGAAGGTGCTAGCCAGGAGCACACACAGCCTCTTCCTGCTCACTTGTATACCCAGAGCTCATGAATGGCAACTTTCTGCATCCCAGAAATACCACAGTGCTTTGCAACCACAGTGTGAATTGCAAGCAATAATGCATCAAGAATGTTGCTATACAGCAGCCTGGGGTTGTGCAGTGGGAAACAGCTGTCTGCTGGAGGGAAAGAGGGCGACAGGAAACCACTGGGCAAGCCCGTCGCATGGACATCTACCAGAGAGTGCGAGAATGGCTTCAGACCCACTCCAACCCCTCTGTCTATTATTACTATTCCTGCACTTAAAATCCTACTAAGTTCTGTTCTATTGATTCAAAACACATGCAGCCCTGCCAGAATGGTGTGTTATTTAATAGACAAAGCAGAATAGCAATGGTTGACAGAAGAAGGTAATGTATGTGTTCAGATGCCACTTGGAATGGCCACTGATGAGGCTGGTTCTGGAAGAAGAGAACTCAGTGGGAATTACCCCACCCCATGGCAGTGGAGGGGCTGACTCCATCAGTCTGTTTGTTTTACTTCTTGGCTTTCATACAGTGGAGTGTTCTGGGTGCTGTAACCACTCTCTCTTCTTTTCTCTATGCCTCTTGCAGAACAACTGGGTGCCAAGGAGAGGAGACCAGGGCCCCAAGACCATTGACCAGATCCACAAGGAAGCTGAAATGGAGGAGCACCGTGAGCACATTAAAGTGCAGCAGTTGATGTCCAAGCAGGATAAGAGGAGAGGGCCCCCGGGCCCATCATCCATAGGTGAGTGGGAGGCCAAAGGGGTAGAGGGCTCTCTTGTTTCTAGATTCAATATTGCCTTGTAGGAACCAGCTGTTTTAAGCATTTGGAAGAGGGAGGGCAGTTTTAATTGTAGCTGGGAGGGTATGTGAAAGGGAGGGAGGCTGCCACACACCATTAATTCATGGAATTTGTTTCCGCAGGTTGTGTAAGTAGGTACTAACCTGGCTCCCTTTAAAAGGAGATTACACAAATCCATAGAGCGTGGTTTGAATTTAACCGTAGTGGCTAAAAAGAATCTTTGTGTTCAGAGTGAATATGCTACCAAATATAGGTTGCTAAGGGGTGGGGGTATAATTGCTTCCTACGTAGATGGGTTGTGTTCGTGGCCCTTTGTCAGAGAAGGCCTTAACTTGGCTGCCATGTCCGCAGGTGGGCGAGGGAGCTTAGTTTCGGATGATGGCTGGAACACTGTTCCCATCAGCAAGGGCAACAGACCGATTGACACCAGCAGATTAAGCAAGATCACCAAGGTAAGCTGCCAGGTACTGGTTGGGGTGGGAGATGTCATTCTTTAGTAGCAGAGTTGTTGTTGGATGTTACAGGCCCTTATTGCCCCCGCCTCCATCGAAGAGGACCTTGGAGGGTCGTATGAAGCAGATTTGATTCTCCACCCTATCTCTTCAAGGAGTGAGAGTTCTTGGCCATTGTCAGATAATCTGGATTTTGCCTGGCATCCCATTATCATCCTCTGGACATCTGAGTTCAAATTCATGATTGTGCTTAGACCAGACACGCCAAATTAACATCAACACTCCACTTAAACATTTTAAGTATCAGACTCCTTCCCTGCCACGTACACATATACACGTGCGTGTGTGCGCGCTCGTGCGCGCGTGTGTATTTGGGAGGACTCCAATACTTAAAATACTTGCAATACATACATACATACATATATATTCATTGCACCAAATGCCTCAGGAGATGTGAGGGCCAATTTTGCTATGTTTCTGTCCACCTCTGGTCTATTTTAGGTGCAAGAGAGGTCTTTTTTCCCCAACGGGAAGTGATCCAGAAGTCAACTTCCGGATCACTTCTTGTTGAGAAAGGTCTCTCCTGGCCTAAAATGACCTGGCTCCCTCATATGGTAAAATTGCACTACACAGCAACTGTCTTGTGAGCATACTTTATGGAGTATGCATGTTACGGATTCATGGAGACAAGAAACTTTGTCCTTAAAGCTTGGATTCTTAAGAAGAGAGATATTGCTGTTGTTAAGTAAGAATGTCTGGGGCCTGTTTTCCTCTCATCAAAGAACTGGAAGAGACCGCCGTCAGGTCCAGCCCCCTGCCATGCAGGAATACACCATCAAAGCATTCCTGACAGAAGGCTATCCAGCCTCTGTTTAAAAACCTTCAAAGAAGGGGACTTCATCATGTTCCCAGGCAGCATATTCCACTGTCAAACTGTTCTTACCGTTAGGAAATTCTTCGTAATGTTCAGATGGAATCTCTGTTCCTGAAGTTTGAAGCCATTGCTCCATGTCTTAGTCTCTGGAGCAGCAGAAAACAGGCTTGCTCCATTTTCCGTATGACATCTCTTCAAATTTTTAAACATTAAGTGACTCCAGTCTCTTTCCTTCCCCCACTCCCACAGCCTGGCTCAGTCGACACTACTAATCAGCTGTTTGCACCTGGTGGGCGGCTGAGCTGGGGAAAGGGCAGCAGCGGTGGTTCAGGTGCCAAGCCTGCTGAACCAGGTAAGACAGCTGGTGAAATAAAGGGTGTTGAAAAGTGGGGCTGTCTTTATGCAGAACCTTGGTCCTCTAACCCTTTCCACTTCCATTTCCTAGCGTCTGATTCCAACCGACCAGCCACAAGTACCTTGAATCGTTTCTCAGCCTTACAACAGTCAGCTCCAATAGAGAGCCAGGATGTGCGGCGTGTGGTACAAAGGTCAGTTTCCTTCCTAGCCTCTTCTGCATTAAAAGGTCTGTTTCCCTTCCTACTCAGACCTGTTAAAGGAAGCCCTGCTCAATTTGTCCTCTGTGTGCTGCAGCATTACATTGGCTCATCTGGAATGAATGGGAGCCAGTGGGTCTGAGGAGGTGCTTTTGCCATATATGACTCCAATGGAGAGCAGGCACGGGGTGGAGTGTTGGCCCTTCTAGGGAGTGTTGGGGACAGATCTGCAGTATTATCCCTACCTTGGAGTGTTTTGGGCTCAGAAGAGTGACCTTTTTCCAGAGCAGGAAGTGAAATAGAAAGTATTGCTGGTTTTGTAAAGAGGACTTGCCCTCAGGCTGAAACAACTCGTGTGGCAAAAATACAGAGAAATTGATCCCCACATCCCTAAAGATCAGAGGAGGGCAGTTTAGGTATAAATGAGTCACCTCCCCTTCCCAATTTTGAGAGGGTGGGGGCTTTAGGCTATCCTATTCCTACCCTTGATCTATATCTGAGCCCCCAGATGTTGCTTGACTTCATCTCCCAGAATCTTTGACTGTTGGTCAGGCTGGTAGGAGCTTTTGGGAAGCTGATATCCAGCAGCATCTGGAGATCCATGTACAGGACTCACAGCTTGAGAATCCTTTGCTCTGCTGTCTCCCCCCACTTTCCTATATACAGTTTGACATTAGGAGAGATATAACAACTCAGTTGTAGAATTTATCTTTTCAGCATAAAAGAATTGAAACACAGGTGGCCAGGTCAGAAAAGATTCTATATGTTAACAGTGTTCATGTGTAAATTTTGAAACTCAGGAGGAGCTTCTGCTGCTGCAACTGCTGCTCCTCCTCCCCCTCCTCCTTTTTCTTCTTCTTCTTCTTCTTCTGTATAATTTATGTCTGTCTGTCTGTCTGTCTGTCTGTCTATGTGTCTATGCATGCATGCATAAGCTGCCCTTTTCCCAGTTCAGGACTCAATGCAGATTATAATAAATCAAAACAATGTTGTTAAAAAAACTCATAAGATACAATAAATGAGATTAATAAAAAAATTAAAACCAAATCAAAACATATGTCATTAAAACAAGCACACAAACACCAGCACAATATTAGAAGATCCAGCACATTATTTTGGTGGGATGGGTCTTACATAGTCAACCATCAAATGTCTGTCTAAGCAGAAGAGTCTTTACTTGCCTATGAAAAGAAAGGAGGGAGGGTGCCAGTCTTAACTTCTCTGGGAGGAGAATTCCATGGTGGTGTGCAAACACACTTATATACACTCCCCACCAAAGTGGGGTGTTACATAGCATAAAATCCCATGTATTAGGATCTCCATACAGTCCTATGCATAATTGCCTGGGATTAACTCTGTTGAACTCTGGAGTTTACTTCTCTGGCTGCATAGGCTGCATTTGTAAAAGGAAAGTTGAGCTTTAACAAACATTCTCTAGCTGGCTGAAATGCATCATTGAACTCTGAATTGCTGGCAGCCGTGGAAAGAGGTGCTGCCACTGGAACTCTTAGTTTGAAAGAGAAATCCCGTCAAAGAAGAGGAGGCATCTAGGTTCCTGCTTTATTATTTCACCCCTCTTGACTTCCTGTATGGTAGTTAGGACCAAACAATATCATCCCATTCATTTTGCTGCCACTCTGGGAAATGATGCTGTTGCTCCTGGTCTTGGAACTCCATCCCCTTGTGTGTTAGTCTCTTAAAAGGGGATTTCCTCTCTGTTTTTACTTTCCTGCTAAGCAAGATCCCTGCAGGCTGAAATCATGAAGCCTGAAGGGCAGAAACGATGCCTTTCTGGATTTCCTTAGTGTGGATTGGCAGGGATCTTCATGTATTTGCTCATTCTGGGAACAGGCGATGGGCTGATTCTCTGAAGAAGGACTGGGGGCACTAGCTTTCCTAATCTCCCTACAGAAGCAGCAGTAGTCGTGACCGTTCTGAGAAGGGCAGTGAACGAGGAGACCGCTTGGAGCGTGACCGACCAGAGAGAGGGGAGCGGCTCGAGAGATCAGAGAGGCCAGAGCGGTCTGACAGAAACAGGACCCCTGTCACAAAGCGTAGCTTCAGTAAAGAGATGGATGACAGGAGTCGGGAACGTGAAAGGCAAGGAGTCCTTGAGACGGTGCGCAAAGTAGCGAGCATGACGGAGGAGCGGGACCAAAGCAGGGAGCCCGGTGAGTGATGGGATGGTGCTGGGGGGTGAGCATGCAGTTGCCCCTTTCCGTTCTGGGACCAGGAGCAGGCCTGATTTCTCCATCTCTTTCTCCTTTCCCAGCAAAGCGTGAGCCGGTGGCCCCTGAACCACCTGCTAAGCCTAGCTTGTCTGAAGAAGAGCTAGAGAAGAAGGCCAAGGCTATCATTGAGGAGTACCTGCACATCAATGACTTGAAGGTTTGTGCCAGAGGACAGCAGTGGTGGTACACTGAGACTGTCCTAAGAAAGGAAGGCTTTTTGCCGCACCTAAGAGGAAATCATCACCATTATTGCCAGGCTAGGGTGCTGCCTTTCTGTGGAAACCGTGGGTAACTTAATGAGAGAAAGGTCTGCATAGTGTACTGAGAGAGTGGAAGTTCCTTCTCAGCTTACTGCAAGACCCAAGGGATAAAGTTACTCTTTTATAGTAATAGGGCCAGGCTAGCAGCAGATTAAAGAACTTGGATTATTTACATCAGTTTAATGTAAGCAAATTTTGGACTGTTCTTGGGAGTCCTTAGAGTTCCTGGGAGTTTAGTCCTCATTCCTTTAGGGAGAGTGGCAGATAAACTTCCCGTGTAAGCCTCATTTTCTCCTCATAATTCACCTTCTTATGTGATTCTGTGCCACACTGTATGCATTAGCACCTCACATGAGTGGGGAGAATGTGTCTGAACATGCTCCACAATCTTCTTCAGTGTTTAGGAATTCTGTGGTTGGAGACATTCTCAACTAACATGGTGGGTCAAATTACCAATTACCCATGTGCCTTTTAGCAGGTTTTCCTTTTTAATTCATACCTACAGTAATCAAACCAGGCTTGGGGGAAGACACTATGCTCTTGCAGCTTAACACCCCTGCTTTAAAATTTGCCTTCAACTCTCCAGTTGATTTAAATCAAAAGGTAGTTGGATTGGCCTACCAGCCTGGCAGATTAAATCGGATGGCCCTTAAATCAAAAGCCAGTGTAGTATAGTGTAGATAGTACGGGAGGTTTATATCCAGGAGACTGGTGTTCAGAAAGTTGCTTATCCACAGAATTTACTGAAAATGTACTCATGGGCAGCCATGTTGGCCATGCAACAAAATCTAAAATTCACAAAAGAGCAGTATCTTTATTGGCTGACCAAAATGCACTAAATACATCACACAAAGTTTTGAAGCTTCAGCAGCTTCTTGATCAGGAAAAGAAGATGAAAATCGTAAGAGGAGAAGAAAAGTGATGATGTGAGAGTCACAGGCCTACATTTCACCTGAGATGTTCTTTTGTTGTCTGACATGGTGCAGAGGAATATCAGGGCTGGCAGAGGCAATCACCCTGCTTGACCATGTGGGAACCAGGGACAAGGGCAATAAAAGATTGGCAATAACATGTCAGCTTGATTAGCAACAGAAAACTAACTACCCTTGAGAATCCAGGTCTTAGGGAAGTTACTTTTTGGTCGTTAATTGAGTTGAAATTCTGTTGCCTGGCTTTTATTGTCTCTTTTCCTTCATTCCCACATGGTCAAAAAGAGGAGTCGCATCTGTCAGCACTGCCCCTTTCACCACCCCGACTGACAACAGAACATCTGAGACAAAATGTAGGACTGTGACTCGGGTATCACCACTTTGCTTCTCCTTTTTGATTTTTAACATCTTTGCCTGATGAAGAGTTTACCGAGCGACACTGATCCTGCTTCTGTCTGTCTGGGTCTCTGTCTCCCTTTCTGTCTGTCACTCACACACACATCACTGCCCTCCAAAAGGTGCAGTCTTCTGCCTGGCAATCCTCTAGGAGAGCAGTGCCCATTTTGAGTGTCTCCATACTTTTGGACCACTGCACATTCTGTAGTCCTTGGATGCCAGCTGGCAATGGCAGGGCTAGCATCCATGTGAATGCTGTGAGAATGTTTGTGCTGATATCTCTCTTTCTCTGCCTGTTTCTTGCAGGAAGCCCTGCAGTGTGTACAGGAGTTGAACTGCCCTTCTCAGCTTTACATTTTTGTGCGGAACGGCGTTGAGTCCACTCTAGAGCGAAGCACCATTGCTCGTGAGCACATGGGGTTGCTGCTCTACCATTTGGTTAAGGGAGGCACCCTCCCCAAAGAACAGTACTACAAAGGGTAAGAGAGCTCTTTTCTGGCTGAGTGGGCTAAAGAAAGGCAGCTGTGATGGTGTTCCCAGGAATCCCTGAGTTGGCATTGTCACTCCACTTCTGAGACATCAACATGCCCTCCTTTGTATCCATAGGTTGCATGAGATCCTTGAGATAGGTGAGGACATGGAGATTGATATTCCTCATATATGGCTGTACCTAGCAGAAATCATAACTCCCATTCTGAGAGAAGATGGTATCCCCATGGAGGAGCTCTTCAGGTGAGCTAGCATCCTGCACCTCTTTGGCTTGTGTGCCTTGGTACTGGTGTATGACCTGCCCCCTGGGCTTCTTTTCAGGGAGATCGCCAAGCCCTTGGTCCCCATTGGCAAGGCCACAACTCTGCTGCTGGAGATCCTGGGCCTGCTGTGCAAAGGGATGGTAAGTTCTTTTTCTGAGGGCTAATCTGTTAAAAAGTTGGGCAGAAAGCAGCTGTAGATCCCATGTCACCCCTGCAGAAAACTCTGGAGTCCCTCATGCCCCAGTTAATGTTGTCTCTTGATTCTGGGGGTGCGTCTTGTGGCTGGCCAGTAATTAAAATACTCCCTGTATAGTACCACATTTGGCTCCCTTAATCTTTTTTTTTTTAAAGTTACTAGTGCTATCCTTCAGGTAGTGACCACGTTGAGTTGGGGAATTTGGAGAGCTGACAATCCAGAAAAATAACTTTCTTGTGCTCTGCCCTCGCCCCATTATCACACGCAGAGAAAGCACGTTGTAGACTGGAGCAGTTGGTTGTCTGTCTCAAAGGAATTGATGTGGTCTCCTCAGCCCCATTTTCTTGCTGTGAACATCTTCCTAAATGGGGATTATGGAGGCATTCTGTCTCATGTTGTTGTGTGCCTTCTAGTTGTTTCTGACTTGTGGCGACCCCAAGGCAAACCTGTTATGGAGTTCTCTGGGGCTGAGAATGTGTGACATGCCCAAGGTCACCCAGCTGGTTTCTGTGACGAAGTAGGTCCAAAACTCAAACATAGCCAGACAGAAATTCTGGTTTCCTGGAACTAAATTTAATGCTTGCAGTTGATGGCCCTGTGCTCAGTTATGTAGGTGTCTGAGCATGAATCCACTCATGACATTTTCAGATGTATATCTGACAGAGTTCAAGTGTACATCTCCAAAATATAAAGCGTGGTCATGTCATACACAAATTTGCAGTAACTCTACCTTCTCAGCGCACTTGCCTGAGAGGCTTCAGCTCCATGCTGAGGATAGAGTTCGTGGGGTTTGAGAGTGCCTTTTATGACGTGGAGCTAAGACAGTCCTTATTCTCTGCAGAGCCACAAGAAGGCAGGAACACTGTGGAGAGAAGGGGGCCTTAGCTGGAAGGAGTTTTTGCCAGAGGACCAGGATGTCAATAAGTTCATCACAGAGCAGGTGAGATTTGTGGAGAGGTTGGAGCTAGCCTCTGAAACCTGAACAGGTGATGGTTCAGCAGCTGTTCAGCCTCCAGTGCCTCTTGAAAGCAAAATGTGTGTCTGGGTGTGATGGGGTGTCCTTTGTTTGCTATGGCTGCTTGCCCTCACCAGCTGTCTCCTCCTCTTTTCATTTTTATTTGTTTATTTATTTATTTTGTCCTTGATTTCAGAAAGTGGAGTACACAATGGGTGACAGTTCAGATGCACCCAGCCGCAAGGAGCTCACCTCAGAAGAGCTGTGCAAGCAACTAGACAAACTATTGAAAGAGAATGCAAATAACCAAAGAATATATGACTGGATAGAGGTGAGGTTTACAGGGAGAGTGTGTGTTTGTGTGTGTGGCTTGTCCAAGCCAGAAGTTGCACGGTCATCCTTCTGCACAGATGAGTCAGAACCTTTTGCATTTATCACCTGCTCATTTACCTGAGCCAAACCATTCTGCTTTAGGGGCAATTCAACAAAGGCCATGTTCTCTAGGTACAGTTGCTGGATGGAGTGTTCCTATGACCTTTGGGGACTGGGGTGGTAGTGGTAGCTGGACAGTGTTGCTGCTTGCTGAAGGAATGAGAGTTGCAGTCTTCAAGACTGGTTGCTGAGACGTTGTAGCTTCGTGGAGCAGAGGATATGGCTTGGAACTTGCTCCTGAGTGGAAAGATGCATCCCTCAGCCAGAATGATCCAGTGTGGAGGACTCAGCAACAGCTGTTTGGGCTGGGACACATCACTAGTGGCCCCATGCTGAATGGGGCACATCGTTTGAGTATTCTGAAGAAGCCCTACCCTCCATCTCCAGCATTTTGTCTGGGAATGAGAATGTTCCTTCTATGGTCATTTCCTCTGTTTAGCTGATAATTGAACCATTGCTGGGGGAGTTAGGATTCACCTACCAGACTGCAAGCTGTTCTTACACCCTTGCTAGCAGTTGGAAGAAGTAGCCTGACTCTGGGCATCAAGTCGAGGCAGATAAAAGTTGTTGGCAGAATGATTTCTTTTTTTTTAAACAGGCCCACAGACTTTTATCAAAACCAGCAAGGGGGGGATATATTTGTGACCACTGATTTTGAATATTTTACCTTCCAACAGGCAAACCTGAGTGAACAGCAAGTCTCATCCAATATGTTTGTCAGGGCCCTGATGATGTCGGTGTGCCATTCAGCAGTTGTCTGTAAGCATCTATAAATGTTGTTTTCCTGTTTGTTTGTTTGTTTGTTTGAAAGAGAGCAATATGCTGGCTAGAACTGAGAGTTGCAGCCAAACAGTGTCTGGAAGCTGGCACTTTGTCCGCCCCTGTGAAGCCTCAAGCTCCAGACAAGTTGAGCATCATTACCACTGTCTCTGTGAATCTGCTTTGTGCTGCTTCCCTTGGATTGTAAAATGTTGGGCGGTGGAGTGGCAGGCATCAGTAACGGGCTGGGCATAGGAGATGAGGTGTGTTCATACTTATGTCTTATGAGTTATGAAGGCCTGGCTTTAAATGCTCTGTGTACAAGATTTCTTTTCTCCTCCTCTCCAAATATGTGTTATACAAATATCAAATACTGGTATTTGACTTGGTATTTTCAGAAATTGGTGGGGAAGGTGAAGTAGGAATGGCACAAAGACAGAAATGGTGTGAGGATGGTTAGAAAAGATGTAAGATCTGTTTGAGCAGAATCCGTTGATTTGCCAGGCCTATGGACTCTCATCTTGAATACAGATCCTCCTCGTTGAGTAAGTGGTTTGGGGCCTTGGCTGTCATCTCCAGTTGAGCTTCAGGTGCCTTCCTGGTGACTTTGAGGTCCAATCTTGGCTGCAAAGAAAGCTTCTGTGCTGCTCTCCCATTTCTTGGTTGAGCTGGATTTGTGGGGCTTAAAAGAGCAAAGCAGTTTGATGCTGCTTTGCCCACCTTGGCCCAAGGTTATGAGATACCCTGTTTTGTTTTATGCTAGGAGACAGTAGAGTTGTTTTACTGCAATCAAAAGCATTGCCGCTACTGTTGAGCTGACAAGCGCATTTGTAGATTTCATCACAGTGAGAGCCAGGGGGTAAAGCCTGACCCTAATTTGAACCCCAGAGAAATATTCTTTGGTATTTAACGTGTGTGGCACGTATTACTGTCATTTTGCACAACAGTAGGTGGTCCTAGGAATACCAGCAGTGCTGGGAAGCTGAGTTCAGGTGTCGGAAATCGTATTAATGCATAGTGCAAACAGGCTTGGCAGGCTGATGGGTAAGCTGATACCATCGTGCCCGCCTGTCTGATTCACCTGTGGCATTTGCCACTCCATACCCAATGTCATGTTCCCTTTTTGTTTAGATCCTTCAGTTGTAACTACCCTTTCTTCAAGCATATTTGGGTTTTTTTCACCCTTTAGTTCCTCTATTTATTACCATAACAACTTTGTGAGGTAGTTAGACTGAGAAAATATTATCATAATGTGCCCAAGAAATCTTGTTATTGTGCAGTTTGAACATATACAAATGCATGTGCATGCACACATGCACACAGCTGCGCTCCACATTTGCAGGTTAAACATTTGCAGATTTGATTATTTGCAGATTGTGTTGCTGGGAGGAAATCAAACTAGCGGGGTGGCTCGTCCTGGATGCATGCATGTTCCCTTGCTCGCTTGTGCAGACAGCGAGGGGAAGGGATGGGATGAGAGAAGGGAAGACCTATACTCATTCATGAGTGTGCCCTTTTCTCCCTCCTGCTGCTTCCCCCATCCCTTCACTTCTCCCACCGATGCAAATGACCGGAGGCGCGCACCTTCCCTCCCTCCTTCTTTCCCATCCCATTCCTGCCTGTGCAATTAAGCAAACTCATACATATGCATACCTTCTATCCTCCCATCCCATCTCATCGCCTGCACAAGGGAACGAATACACGTACACACCCTCCCTTCTTCTGATTAAGTGAGGGAGGGAATGCAGAAATGGCCAGTGCCACCAGTACTGGTACTGTGTCTGTGTGTGTCTGTGTTGAATACGGTTTGGCAGGGGCTTAATGATATTCACAGTTTTTCCACTTTCTTGGGGCTCCTGAGCTCCTAAGCCCTGCAAAAAGTGGAGGACCAACTGTGGTATATGTGTATGGAAACAACAGCCAGCAGAAGATCACCAAATGAGATTCATGGTGGAGGTGGGATTTTAACCCAGTTTTTCACTGTTGAAAGTCTGTCATTCTGTGCCTAGCCGGCTGGCCTATACTACATGTGTATGCAGTGTAAAGGAATTGGCCACCATGAAAATGTGTAAATGGGATGCTTGCAACTGTTCGGTTGGTAGGTAACCTGGTGAGGAAAGACGGCAGTACAATACTTTTGGAGGGAGGAAACAGGAGGAGATAGGAGGGTTGCTCTCAAATGCTTTGGGGGTGTGATGAGTATGAGGATCTGCTGAAAAATAATCTGGCAACACTCTTTCCCTTCTTTCTGTGGCCTCAGTCGAGAATCCTTACCGGATGGACAGTGCTGTGATTAAAAACCGAGCCAAGCTGCTACAGAAATACCTGAGTGATGAAAATAAGGAGCTGCAGGCTCTCTATGCTTTACAAGCCCTTGTGGTGAAGCTGGACCAGCCAGCCAGTAAGTGTTTCTGTCTAAGAAAGTGAGTGACATTCCAAATATGCAGAAGGGCTCTGGCTTTCTCATTTGCAGAGCTTGATGGATGACGGGGCAGTGTGAGGGCAGGACGATTACTCAGATGTAAACAACTCCCTACCGAACCCGTGTGTGTGTGTGTGAGAGAGAGAGAGAGAGAGAGCGGGCACTCTTGCATGCTGGGTCTGTGGTCAGATTGAGTCTTCCCCCTCTTCTAACATGTGCCTGGTTAAAACAGGCTGAAAATTTAAATGGGCCTCCTTTGCTCAGTGTGACTAGAAGTTGCATAAATTTGACAGGGCTTCAAGCCTACTTTTCATCGACTCACTCTAGTCACTGTTTTCCCACAAGAATGGATTCTCACTGCTTCTTCAAAAAATTTGATATCTAATACCTGATGGTATTCTTGGATGAATTTTTTTTAATAGGAACATTTGATAATCAAGCATCATAGCTAACTCTCAAGAGTCTAAAGCTCTTCACTTTTTTAAGGTTTGTGACCTGCCCTAATATTTTTCCTTTGCCCTCTGGGCTCCGGATTTCCTTTGAGAGCAAGAGAGGCTGGTGGCAGTCTTTCATTGCAGGACAAACTGGCCTTCCAGGGGCTGGGCCTACATCTCCCCGAACGCCTAGCAGGAAGTCGATGGCATTGGGGTATTAGTTTTCCATCAGAGACAGTAGGACATCCTGGAATGACTGCTTCCAGTAACAGGTTAGGGTTTGGGTTAGAGATCAGTGACTGGAAAACTGAAGAGATCTTGCACCAAGTCCAAAGGCAAGGATGATGCAGGATTGTATGGAAATCTGGTTGGTGGATTTTTCTCTTGTGTGACATTCTCCAGCATGGTGTAATGCTTTGAGTGTTGGCACTAGGACTTTAGGAGGCTGGGGTTCAAATCCCTGTTGACCTTTGGAAACAAACTGAGTGACCTTGGGCAGGTTGCAGTCTCTTAGGCTAAGGGAACAGTAGTGATCAACCTCTTTGGAATAAATTTTGCCAAGGAAACTCTCAGATAGGGATGCTGTAAGTCAGAGTTGACCTGAAGGCTCATAGCGATGACGACATTCTTTTTCTGTCTCTCTCACTTCCAGATCTACTCCGAATGTTCTTTGATGCCTTGTACGATGAGGACGTGATTAAAGAGGAAGCCTTCTACAAGTGGGAATCGAGCAAAGACCCCGCTGAGCAGCAAGGAAAGGGCGTCGCCCTCAAATCGGTCACAGCCTTTTACACTTGGTTGCGTGAAGCCGAGGACGAATCCGATAACAACTGAGCACCCCCGTTGGGGGAAGGGAGGGTGGACTGAGCCTTCTGGCTGCTCTTGCCCCTCCCTGGAGCCTTGGACTCCTGCAAGGGGTGGGGTGGCGAAGGATACACAGGACTGAATACCGCTGTCTATACTTCCCCCAGGACTTTTTTTCTTTTCCCCCTTTTTCTTTTCTTTTTTCTTTTTTTTTTTTCGGTTGGGATTTTTTTTTCTTTTTTTTCTTTTTTTTTGTTTTAACAGCCTGTATTGGTTTGTGTCTTGATGATAATAAATTGATGCTGAAGGAGGTAGGTGTTGCTGTGGGCACTCCGCTCAGCCCCCCCTGCCCCCCCCAGGCCAATGCCCCCGGGCACCTGGATGATTTTAATTGAGCGGGGGCCCAATTCTCGCAGGTGCAAAGCACCCGAAACACATTTCTGTGGGAAGGGGGTGGCAGTGTTGTGGGGCGGGGAGGGAGGAGCCCAACAACTCTGCTCCCCTGCCCGGTCCCCCCCCCAGTTATTGCTGAAATATAGAGAGAGATTATATAAATATATAAATATATATATATAAAAAATATAAATATAGACTTATTAAATCTTTTGAGGTTTGAGAGGATAGGACTCTGCTCTCTGCAAACTTTTGCCCACGTACTCCCGCACCTCCACCCCACACCCTTGGATCACCGCCTTGGAATTAATGTGCAACCTTTGGATGGATGTTGCTTTTGGAAAAAAGGAAACGAAAAAATCTCAAGCATCCCCCTTTTTTAGGAGGGCTGGAGAGTTGTGGGCAGGAGGGATAAATGGGAGAGCTGCTCCATTCCGCATACACCTTTCCCCCCCATACACCGGTTCTGTGTTGGTTCCTTGGCCCAGCCTCCCTTGGTATTCCTTTCTCCTCCAGGCCCAACTCAAGACCACGGTTGTGCAATCTTTTGCATCTGCAATGGATGGTTAAAGGAGCTGTGCTTATCTAATTAAAAGGAAAACAAACCACAAAACAAAAATGAAACAAGGATTCAATTACCGGTGACGTGAATTTGTAAATATTTTTTCTTTTTTTTCTTTTTTTTTTCTTTATGGAGTATTTAATTAAAGATTCAAAAGCATCTTTTCACCGTAAACTGGAAATAAAAAAAAAAAGGAACATTGCTAAATAAAGGTGATGTGTTGCTGCTGTCGCATCCCTGCTCATCATGGCAGGGTGGTGAGGGAGAGAGACATGCCTGGGTGTAGCTCCTTCCTTCTGATCTCTGGATGAGGGCATGAGGAGGTTTTCTGAAGCTCAAGGAACCCAGTTTGGCATTACAGTGAGCTGGGGAGGATCTGGTGGGAAAGACTGTGGCAAGCAGCAAAAGCAGACCAATGCTATGGGTGGATTCCTTGTGTCTTGGCTTGGGGGAAAACGGGTTCAGTTAGGTTCTTCATAAGCTTTAAAGAAAAATGGAAATGAAAATGGAGAGGCCCGGGCCTTGCTGCAGCATGTCCTGATGCTAGGATTGATGACATAGTACCTCACAGTTGCTTTGGACTACATTTTCCATAGTCTCTGACTGCTGGCTGTGCCGTTCTAGGGCGATTGGGAGTTGTAGCTGGAAATATCTGGAGGCTGCCAGGCTGCTATATACTGTCTTAAAGGATGGCTGAATATGGCCTGTGAATGGAGGAGCCATAGCACAGTGGAAAGCCAAATGTTTTTCTTGAAGAAGGGCCCAGTTTCAGTCTTGAAAGATCTCAGGTCAATGCGAGACATCTTCCCTCAGACCCTGGAGAGCCATTGCTTAGAGTACATTATATACCATGGGTGGGGAAGCTTAGGCCCTGAGGATGGAATTTGGTGCTCCTGAAGTCCAAACCTACCCCTTAGGTTCCCTAGAAGTCATGCCACCTTCCCATGAGACTACCATTCAGTTGTTTCCCAATGCTTGTATGCCGATTTCTCAGACTGAAGAGCATTACAATAGAATATGCTAGTATTTTTGATCCCTACACTTTAACCTTAGTGAGCTCTCCACCACTGCAATATCGGGCCCAAGAACACCTCTGACATTGAATTGGCCCCTTTTCTGAAAGAGGTTCCTCACCCTTGCTGTACAGGCCTGGATGGTCCAGTGGTGCAGGAGATGATTTGATCCTAGTAGTGGAATATTGGATTGAATTGTCCTTCTTCATTAACAACTGGGCCTCTTCGTATAAGGCGCCTTTGCCCCCTGTTCATATGTAGGCAGAGTGTGATCTGTGGTTGGTTTCTGGAACTCTTGCCAAGATTGGATGAATTTGGAAACCTGCCTCAGGATCTTTTGTCTCCCTTTCCAAGAATTCAGTGTTTTAAAACACCATTTGGGATTTTGCAGGGTGGTTCGTTAAGTGATGTACTGGAGCTGAAGAATGGGGGGTGGAAAGTGGTCTTCGCACTGTCATTGAGCCATGGGGGAAACAATATTGCCCACCCATCCGGTTTAGAAAGTGAAATACACGCTGAAGGTTCCCAAGAAAGCAAACACTTTGAAAATTAAGGAAGAGGAGTCAGAAAGAGGAGAGTTGGTTACTGGGCTCCTCTAGCAGTGGTTCTTCAGTGTTGAAATGCAAGGGCACCTGAATGGTGACAGCGGGTGAAGGCCTTCTCTTTGGTTGATAGGTGGGTTGAGGTCCTTGAATGGTTTGCTTTGCAAATATGTACAGGTATACCTCAGTCAAAGAAGTAGATGTGTGTTTGGGTGTTACTTCTTTACTAGAAACATATACCAGAAGCAAGAGTAACATGGAAAGCATAGAGATAGGCTCCTATGCCACAAAAGAGAGGAGCAGCTTCAACATGTTAAATTAACCTTTTTTTTTCCTTTCAAAGCTAACAATATGTACACGTTAAATGAAACAGCCGGGTCAGGTAAGCCTTGCATAAATGATCAAACATTTTATGCATTTCCTAGAGACTCTGAAGACTTCTGCCAAAACATAGCCACGGATAACTTCTCCTTTTAGCAGCCGCTGGTTTTCTTAACGATTTTCATTTTGGTGCCAGACTTCGAGACCTGTGCTTTTTGAATTTGTTGGGGTTAATTAGGTTAGAGAGACAGTGCGGTGTAGTGGTTTGACTACAACCCTGGAGACCAAGATTGGATTCCCTGCTTGGCCATGGAAACCCACTGGGTGACTGTGGGTGCGTAACTCGGAAACAACTTGAAGGCACACAACAACAGCAGCTGGTGGGGGAGGCTTATCTGGTCTCCTATTTTCTCTCTGTTCATGCATGCTCATTAAGGGATTCTGGAGGCAGCTGCTGTTTACTTGTGTGTTACAGGCATGCACCACGTAGATGCAGTAGGATTGCCTAGAACAGAATCCCATTCTTTTCCAGCTGAAGCTTTACTGCATTGTTTACTGTAGGCACAATGACGGAGTGGTCTGTGTTTCCCCATCCTTCCACCGTTCTCCAAAGGCTGATGGTGCTAAAAAAAAAATGCCTTCCAGCTAGACAGAGGAGGAATGAGGGGAGGAGGAGGCTTAAAATGACTTTGTAGAAAGCAGCTTTGTCAGAAGCTTTGTTAACTGAGGTTCTCCTGTAGTCTCCTTAACCACAAATGGAACATTTGTGCTTCAGAGGAAGAAAATGGCAAACCACCTCTGAACAAATATTGCCAGGTACATCCCACGGCTGGGTTCACCTTAGCGTTCCTATAAGTTGAAAATGGACGCACACAAGTACAACAAACTGGAGGAGGTGCAAAGTTAAAAATATGTGAAAGTTCCCAACTTTTCTCTATTTTTTCTAAATGCACACCCCTGGAGCCCCCCTTTTTTTGTTGTTATTTTTTTTGGCAACGAAAATTGACTTCTGAGTCTCTGGGAAAAAAAGGTATCTCCCACACCATTTTAGGTCCAGAGCAAATAAAAAAAACATGGTGAAATTGCCCCCCCCCCCCTTTCAGGTTTGCTGTTGCGTGCCTTCAGGTTGTTCCTGACTTACAGTGAACCTATCATGGAGTTTTCTTGGCAATGAAAGGTGTGGCCTTCTAACCACCACCCTTCCAGCATTTGGGAGTTGCCCGTTCTTACCCTAAACATGGCTGGTTGGTTGGTTGGTTGGTTGGATAAAAAATTGCAGACAAGAAGGAGAAAAATTATGTATTATTTTAGTCTTAAGAAAGTGAAACACTTAAAAAAGAACTTCCCACTTTTTCAGTTCCAAAACTGACTAGTAGAGCTATCTCTCAGAAAACTCCTGCTGTTAGTGGAGGAAGATTAATTCAGAACGAGTTATCCCACTTGTTCTGAAGGCTTCCACCCTCTGCTGTTTTTAGAGTGAAAGGCAGTTTTCCAGGCTTCAGGTGAGTTAATAAGATTTTAACCCATGTGTCAGTAAGGTCAGCTGAAATCAGGGGTTTTAGTAGGTGCTTTCATTGTGCAAAGTGTGTCTTTCTTCTTTTCCTACATCTGTTTTTTTGTCAACTGACGTTTTCAGTGTTGGCATCCACCTATATGTCAGCTGTTGCCCTGGATGGGGATTGGTACCATTAACTGTGGAATTAAGTATCTGATACCCTTAAGGCTGAAAGTCCTAATGTGTGTGCGACATGACAGAAGGTTGTGGGTCTTCTGTGTCACACATACATTAGGATTGTCAGTCTTAAAGGTATCAGATAATTCCACACTTAAAGGTACCAACCTTAATCTATCATTTCATTACAAATTCCTGGTTAAATGGAGAAAATATGTCTGGTGTATCTTTGTAAGTCCTGTCTCGGTAGTCCAGCAGAATTCAGCTTACCTAGAACAAGATACAAGTGGGAATTCACCTTGCTCTGTGTTCTGCTTACCTAAAGAGAGGTGAGGTTCTCTGTCCTTAAAACTCTATTGAAGGAAGTTTTCTGGAGTCTGGGAGTCCAATGGACAAAGCAAGCCAGAAGTGGGTGAGGCTTGGACAAGCCCATCAGCTGTTTCTTGGTGGATAAATATTTCTAACAAGGGTTTCCTCCTAGTTGGGTGAATAGCGGTAAAGTAGCTGACAAAATCAAGGGAGCTGAGGTGGAGAGCTGAATGAAAAAGTTGCCTTAGCATGGCGCAGAGGTAAGAAAATGGAAAAAGGGGGGGAGAGAGGTGGATAAAAAAGGGAGGTGGCAGCACCTTCAAGAGGAACTGGTTTTATTTTTAGCTTGAGCTTTCTGTGTGCCTTAACAAATCTTAGGTTGTGACCACACTTGGAACAGGGTGTACAGGTCTGTACATTTGGAAGAAGTAGCCCAGGGCAGCAAAATAATTAAAGGGCAGGAGAACTCTCCTACCTGGAAAGCTTACAAGATTTGGAGCTTAGTTTTTATTAAAAAAAATTGAGTAAGGGGCAGCATTCTAGAGATGCATAACATTATTCATGATCTGGAGAAAGTGGATAGTAATGGAAGAACCAAGTAAAGAGAGCCAACATCATATAGTGGTTTGAGCATTGGACTACGATCCTGGAGAACTGGGTTAGATTCCTTGCTTGGCCATGGAAACCCTCTGGGTGACCTTGGGTGCATCACACACACTCAGCCCCAGAAAACCCTATGATAGGTTTACCATAAGTTGGAAGTGACCTGTAGGCACACAATAAGAGTAACAATGGAAGAACCACCAATGGGGTTGTCCAGTGAAGTGAATGGTGGGGATGCAGGACAAAGATAAGGAAGATCTTCCTTCACACAGCAGATGAACAATGCCCAACTTGTATCAGTGGCTACCAACTTGGACAATTTGGCAAGGAGACTGGGGAAAGTCTGTGAGGATGAGGCTATCAATAGCTATTTTGAGTACTAGTTGATTTGGGGGATGGTCATCAGGAAGGGATGTTGACTTACCCATACTGATGGGTTTCCCTTAGGCTCCTGGTTGGGCACTGTGGAAAAAGAGGACACCAGACTGGAAGGGCCATCTGTGCTCCAGTTGGGCAATTATCATTGTCCTCTAAAGAAGCCGTGCACGAGGGAGGATGTGAGGCTTCATTTGTACGAACGTTAAGGGTCAGAATTGTATCTGTGGGCTACCAACTTGTAGTAAAATGAGATTTCCCCAAAGAGGCTCACAACGATTTGTGTGTAATGGCCTTACCTTGATGCGTATCCCTCTGTCACCTAACCCTCTCCAGCATTGCACCAGCAATGAATTGCTCATTCTTTGCTGGATATTTCCCCAACCTGGGGGCTTTGGGATACTTGGCCTTCATTCCTTATCATGCCTGACCCATCATGCTGGCTGAGGCTGATGGAAGTTGTACCCACAAAACCCCTGTGAGGCATCAAGTTGAAGAAGGTTGCTTTACATTGTGAGGTGGTGGGAATCGGTTTCCTCTTTCAAACAGGTTCTTCTTCCCACTTTCTAAACCACGTGTCAAACACAAGGCCTGCGGGCCAAATCTGGCCCACCAGGCCATTTCATGTGGCCCTCACACTTGTCCTGTAGCCACAGCTGGGGGTGGCAGAAAAAGATACAGAGAGGGGCTGGGGAGCAGAAAGTGGCACACTTTGGATATACTGACCAATTCTATGTTACTTTACAGAGGTATAGGACCATAAACTATGATCAAATAGCCCGAAAATGTCGAAGAAAAGAAAAGTTCATGCAGAAGGAAGGCAATTTAAAAACCAGTAATAGTTGAATGCAGAAGCAATTGTTTCATATGTTAAAAGAGGAGATATATTTATATAGTCTTATAGAGACAACTGGCCCTTTGAGGGCAACCGTAACGCTGATGCGGCTTAAGATGAAATTGATTTTGACACCCCTGGCAGCACTGAGACAGTTGATGGAAATGAACCTGGAAATTTCTGGCAAAATATCTCAAGAAGCTGGAAGTTCTCAATTTTGCTGTCCATGAAATAAAAACCTAAACATGCTTTCTTTAAAATGGGTTGGAATCATGCAGTCTGCCAGATGCTGTTGGGCTCCAATTGCCAGTATCCTCAGACAACATAACGGTGGAGAATGCTTAAAGTTGCAGTCTCACTATTTAGAAGATCACATGATTCTGTGATGTCTCTTCCCCCGTCCTCAGTTTTAAGAAGGATGTATTTTTTGTTTAAGAAAAAGCCTACAAGATTTAAAGATCCATGTGTCTTGTCTGTTCTTATAAAGTGTACAGAAATGTCTAAAATGACAAAACCTTGGACCTTTAACGGAATGAGAGTGAGTATTTTTCCCTAGTCTGTTTACAGTTCCAAAATAAAGCATCTTTCCCCTTCCCTGTTTTTATATCCTAGGGAAAGTCATTGCATTTTTGCAGCCTACCAGAACAATTTTAACACAATCCTAGCATGCCAAACTCTCCTACACTAATCATCTGTTGATAGCAGATTTAGGTTCTCCTATTTTTAGGGATGAACCAGCTTTCTTGAAGCCAACAGAAGTGTCAGCTTACTCCCTCATTCTTTACCCATTTCTTATTTTGCAGCAGTGCTCTGGGTGTACTGAAAATCTGAGGCCCCATTGACTTCCTGATTATTTCTACCAGCTTTCCCCAAACTTTTAATAATTGTGTACTGCACTGAAATGTTTGGATCATCTGTATTTGGGACCTGGTGGTGGTATCACCATTGGTAAGTAGAGTGGCATTATAGCCTATACTAGGCTTTGCCCAGCCTCCACTTTAAATGCTGCATGCCTTCAGCAGTAAGCAGTGGGTGAGGCTGAAGGCAGAAGTGGATAGATCCATTTCCCCCTCCCTCCCTGCAATAATTCTCCTTCCATGTCCTCTTCCTTCCTAGCTCTGTGGAGTGGGATGGATTGTTCTTGCCACAAACTAAATCAGAGGGGAGCAAGTTGTGATCTTCCCGGTATTGAATGTCGGCTCCAGTCCCAGATACCACCTGTGGAGGCTGTACACACTTCGGGAAGGTGTGCGGTGAGGGACTTCTTTGCTGTTGCACTCCAGTTATGGAACACTCTGCCATTAGAATCATAGAATTGTAGAGCTGGAAGAGACCAGTCTAACCCCATTCTACCATGCAAGAATACACAATCAAAGCACTCCTGACAGATGGCTATCCACGCTCTGTTTAAAAACCTCCAAAGAAGGAGGATCCACCACGCTCCCAGGCAGCATATTCCACCATCAAACTGCTCTTACCATCAGGAAATTCTTCCTAATGTTTAGATAGAATCTCTTTTCCTGCAGTTTGAATCTGTTGCTCTATGTCCTGGAGTCTGGAGCAGCAGAGCTTGCTCCACCCTCCATATGACATCATTTCACATGGTTATTATGTCATGTCTTCAGGTTA
Source organism: Cyclura pinguis (assembly GCA_030412105.1). Classification (NCBI taxonomy): domain Eukaryota; kingdom Metazoa; phylum Chordata; class Lepidosauria; order Squamata; family Iguanidae; genus Cyclura; species Cyclura pinguis. Next base: position 9,737,439 of record CM059601.1, read on the forward strand.
TACAGACCCAGCTCCCTAAGCCACTACTCACAGAGCATGGTTTCCAGGCCTCCTACAATTTTGGTTGCCCATTCCAGCTTGTCAATATCGTTCTTGAATTATGGTGCACAGGACTGGATGCAGTATTCAAAGGCGGGCTCTGGCCAAAGCAGAACAGAGTGATACTAGTACTTCCCTCGACCTATGTTGGAGAGAAATGCTGTGACATTTGCCCTAGTTAAAAATACTTTTGATGAGCATGTGGGGATACACCTGGTGAATGACTTGGCAAGTCGTGATGTAATTCCTAGGGGACAAGAAGGCTGAGTCATGGTAGTATGAAATCCTGGCAAGGGGTTGTATCAGCCATTGTCCCTAGCTGATGAGCTATCAGCAGGTGTGTATAAAAGAGGTGAGCTCAGACAGGTTCTCTCTCTGACTGTTGCTGATTCTATGACACGGGAACTCTGTCCGAGCAAACCTCTGCCTGATGTGATGCTGAACCTATGACTGAGGATCTGTGTATCCTGCTTGTACAGATGTCTATGTATTGGAACTTGAAGAATAAAAGCCTCCAGGTATGTTTGGATGACAACTCTGTGTGCTAGAGTTACTAACCAGTGGGTAGAGTGGGGTCAGTGCTGATGCTGTATGTGTCATACTTTTTGGCTCATGTTCAGCTTCTGGTCTACTAAGACTTCTTACAGTAAAGAAAGTCCTCCTAATATTTTTTTTCTTTTTAAATTACTTTTATTAAGTAAACAGAAAAAAAACACAACACAAACCATACAAAACAGCAAAAAATACATCCTAACCTACACATGTCTAAAACAAAAACGAACAAAACATAACTAAAAATTGGTTCCCTTTGTTATTGCAGACAGTTCATATTGTGTGTAAGCATTTACACCTAACTATTGAGTCATTCATTTCATCCCATAGTTATCAATTATTGCTAATCATCATTTTAGTTATTCACTTACTTAATTTCTCAAGAAACCGGAATGGTTGACGAAAGAATTCTTAGCTGAGCTAAGTGTTAAAAGAAACAGGTACAGGTAATGGAAGAATGGTGAAACCACCAAAGAGGAATTTGGCAAACAGCCAGGAGATGTACGGATAAGGTCAGAAAAGCTAAAGCGCAGAATGAACTCAGGCTAGCCAGAGACATTAAAAACAATAAAAAGGACTTTTTAAGATATGTCCGCAGAAAAGGAAAAACAAGGAAATGACAGGGTCACTGCGTGGAGACAGTGGCCAATTAATAACAGGGGAAAGAGAGAATGAACTACTCAACACCTTCTTTGCCTCAGTTTTCTCCCAAACGGATAGAAGTACTCAACCTGGGGGACGGGGAGCAAGTGAGGAAGGGGAGGAAATGCAGCACAGAATAGGTAGAGAAGTAGTACAGGAATATCTGGCTAAACTAGATGAATTCAAGTCTCCAGAGCCAGATGAATTACATCCAAGGATATTAAAAGAACTGGCAGAAGTCATTTCTAAACCACTTGCAGTAATCTTTCAGAATTCTTGGAAAACAGGAGAATTCCCAGCAGACTGGAGGATGGCAAATGTCATCTCCATCTTCAAGAAGGGGAAAAAAGATGACCCAAATAATTATCACCTGGTTAGCCTGACATCAATACCAAGAAAGATCCTAGAGCAGATCATTAAACAGTCAGTTTGTAATTACTTAGAAAGCAATGCCGTAATCACTAAAAGTCAACATGGATTTCTCAGAAATAAGTCATGCCAGACTAATCTCTTTTTGTGATAGGGTTACATGCTTGATAGATGAAGGGAATGCTGTAGACGTAGCATATCTTGACCTCAGTAAGGCCTTTGACAAAGCTCCCCATGAAATTCTTTCAAAGAAACTAGTAAAATGCAGGCTGGACAGGGCTACTGTTAGGTGAATTGATAATTGGTTGACCAAAACCAAAGGGTGCTCACCAATGGCTGTTTTTCATCCTGGAGAGAAGTGACTAGTGGGGTGCCACGGGGTTCTGTCCTGGGCCCAGGGCTATTCAACATCTTCATCAATGACTTGGATGAAGGAGTGGAGGGCACGCTGATCAAATTTGCAGATGACACCAAATTGGGAGGGGTGGCTATTTTGCCAGAGGACAGGATCAAAATGCAAAATGACCTTGACAGATTGGAGAGCTGGGCCAAAGCTAACAAAATGAATTTCAGCAGAGAGAAATGTGAAGTCCTACACTTAGGCAGAAAAAATGGAATGCACAAATATAGGCTGGGGGACACGTGGCTGGATAGCAGTATGTGTGAAAGGGATCTAGGAGTCTTGGTAGATAACAAGCTGAACATGAGTCAGCAGTGTGATGCGGCAGCCAAGAAAGCCAACACGATTCTTGGTTGCAGCAATAGGAGTATGGTGTCTAGATCGAGGGAGGTAATGATAATGGTTATGCCTCATTTGGAATACTGTGTCCAGTTCTGGGCACCTCAATTCAAGAAGGATATTGACAAGCTGGAACGTGTCCAGAGGAGGGCGACCAAAATGGTGAAGGGTCTGGAAGCCATGTCCTATGAGGAACGGCTCAGGGAGCTGGATATGTTTAACCTGCAGAAGAGAAGTTTAAGAGGGGACGTGATAGCCATGTTTAAATATTTGAAGAGATGTCATGTCAAGAAGGGAGTGGGCTTGTTTTCTGCTGCTCCAGAGACCAGGACAAGGAGCAATGGATTCAAGCTGCAGGAAAGGAGATTCCACCTGAACCTTAGGAAGAACTTCCTGATGGTCAGAGCTGTCCAGCAGTGGAATATGCTGCCTGGGAGTGTGGTGGAGTCTCCTTCTTTGGAGGTTTTTAAGCACAGGCTGGATGCCCATCAGTTGGGAATGCTTTGATGTGTGTTCTTGCCTAGCAGGGGGTTGGACTGAATGGCCCCTGGGGTCTCTTTCAACTTTATGATTCTATGATTCAAGTTTATAAACCATTGTTAACTTATTCTAGATTAGTTTATACTAATGATCAGTCATCCAAAGATGATAATCATCTATATAAAAATAACATTCTAAGACACCAGAGTACATCTTCTCAATCTACTTTTACATTACTTATATTACAATATAAGTTTTAAATTTCAAAACCTATTGTCATCAGAGAACCTTCATTCATTTTTAAAAATAAACGACTTCCATTCAGACAAAAATGTTGTGTTCTGCCTTTTATCCCGTGTAAGACTGTCCATTTCAACAATCTCTATCAGTCTGTTTAGCCATCCGTCCATAGTTGGTAATTTTGATTTTTAGTCTTCCTTATATTTAGGTATGTTCTCTTTTCTTTTAACTTGAATCTGCTTGTTTTCTAGCCTCTGGAGCAGCAGAAAACAAACTTGCTCCATTTTCCACATGAGATCTCTTCAGGTATTTTTAAATACGGCTGTCGTGTCACCACCTCTCAAATCTTCTCTTATCGAAGCTAAACGTATCTAGGTCCTTAAGCCGTTTCTTGCTGGGCATGGTTTCCAGATCTCTTACGATCTTGGTCACCCTCCCCTGAACATGTTCCAGCTTATCAATGTCCTTCTCGAACAGCTGCAGGTTGCAAGGGGAAAAAATACACTTACTGTAATCATTTCTATTTGCACAGCTGGAGGCGATTCTCAGATGCCATGCTAAATGAGGGATTCTGGGAGTTGTAGTCCAAGCTCTGTCCCTGGCTGTTCACCTTCATTAACCCATACATCTGCATATAAAGATGGAAGGAACTTTTACTGTTGTTCGTCTCCTGGCCGAAAGAAGAATTTCCCAACAAACAGGAAACTCCGTTTGGAAGAATAACTCAGCAGTGAGATTTTCTTCAGGTTTTTTTTCTTGATACTCAGAATTCTTGAAGTGTTCCAGGGGATTATTCTGTTCAAAAATACATGTGTGTTTTTTCCTGTGGGTAAAAAGTGTTTCTGGTGCAGGAAAACTGTGTGTATTTCTGCCTAGAATAATCCCATACAACCCTTTGGAATATCCAAACAAAGAAAATGCACTGCAGGAACATTTATTTTCTCTCACAGTGGGAAGAAAACTAAAGAAATTATTCATCCTTACATGGAGTGATGAAATAAAGGGGGATGTACAGCCCCATCTATGTATGTATTGTGTGCCTTGAAGTCATTTCCAACATATGGCAACTCTAAGATGAACCTATCATGGAGTATTCTAGGGTTGAGAATGTGTGACGCAGCCAAGGTCACCCCGTGGGTTTCCATGGCCAAGTGGGGAATTGAATCCTGGTCTCCAGGGTCATACTCCAAGGTCATTTCCGCACTAGACTGTTATAGCGCTATTATTCCACTTTCAACATCCTACGGAATTCTGGGGTTTGTAGTTTAGGGAGGGGCCTCAAAGGCCCCTCCCTAAACTGCAGACCCCAGGATTCCGTAGGATGTTGAAAGTGGAATAATAGCGCTATAACAGTCTAGTGCGGAAATGGCCCAACTTTCAAACTGCTACACTTTGCTGGTTCTCCTACACAGGTGTGTGTGGATATATGCCTTCAAGCTGTGTGTCAATTTATGGAGTTGCAAGAAATTGACACACCTGGAAGGTATATGCCCCCGCACACCAGGTTTAAATGTGTGTATCCGTGCGTAGACACATTTAAATCAGGTGTGTGTGGATATATGCATTCAAGTTGTGTGTCAGCTTACGGTGACTCCCTGAATTTCATGACAGGGCATGCGCAGTGGTGGACTGCCTTATTCTTGAAACCTAGCTCCCTATAGCACTTGGAAGTCTTCTTTCCTGGCAGTAACCAGGCCTGACCCTGCTGAGCTTCCAAGATCAGATGGGATCTGGTGCCTCTAGGTCAAGGTGTAAAAATAAAACTTTCATTGAATAAGGTGTGTGGAATTTGATACCCGAATGAGAACACCAGCATTGAGGAAGGTTCAGAAATAAGGTATGGTTATTGTCGTGCGCCTTCAAGTCATTTCTGACTTTGATAATCGTAAGGAGAACCTGTCAAGGAGTTTTCTGGGGCTGTGTGTGTGTGTGTGTGTGTGTGTCTGTGTGTGTGTGTGTGTGTGAGAGAGAGAGAGAGAGAGAGAGAGAGAGAGATGCACCCAAGCTCACCCTGTGGGTTTCCATGGCTGCGCAAGGAATTAAACCCCGGTCTCAGGGATGTCGTCCGATGCTCAAACCAACTACACCATTCTGGCTCAGTAAGGCAGAGCTTTCCAGACTTTTCAAGTTGCTGACACCCTTTTTGGACATGCACAATTTCACGACACAGTAATTCAGTTTTACTAGCAAACTGGAGGTTAAACTAACCCCTCATAAGAGATACAGATACATACATAAATTGTAATAACAAAATGTATGGGGACACAACAGATCTCATGAAAACCTTTCATATATTTTTTAAAAATATATGAATTATAAATAATAACATACATTTCCAGGGTTGTAGACGACATACCTACAGGCTTCAGGTGACACACTAACGTGTCACAGCACACCATTCGGAGAGCCCTGGAGTAAGGTATCAGGGTTAGCTAAATGGTTTCATGAGAGCCAGCATTGTGTAGTGGTTTGAGCATTGAACAATGATCTTGGAGTCCAGGGTTTGGTTCCTTGTTTGGCCGTGGAAACCCACTCGGTTCCCTTGGCTGCCTCAAACAGATTCAGACCCAGAAAAAACTATGATTGGTTCACTGTTAAGTTAGAAGAGAACTTGAAGCCACTCAGGACTGCCACCACCAACAAAATGGTTTCCTGAACATGTCTTATGTTTCTTGACTCCAATGAGTGCTCCACTTCCTTTTCTGCCCCCAACGGGATCAACCTGCTGACAGCCAAAGAAACTGATTTTATCAATGCCATACAATGAATTCAGGATGCAAACTGCCACGTTCTGATATTGGAAGGGTTCTTTTGTTTTGTTTTCCAGGAGTGGTGACTCGTGAGCTGGATGTGACTCAGATCATTTGCGCGATTGTTTGATAGGCCAAAAATAATGCTTAATTGATAGCCCTGACTGCTGACATAAAAACAAAGTACCATTCTGTTTTCAACCCATCAGGAAGCAAAACTCCTGTGGTGCCTTTAATACTTGGTTGATTTCAGGCCTGAACTTTTTATAAGCAAGCTCTCCTGTTGGGGCACAAACTCTCCTGTTGGGGCACAAACTCATCAGTGAATTTATTAGGTGCAAGACTGTGCCCTTAGGAGAAGCTGGTTTCCTGATACGTATAAATTCTGCAGATTAGGTTGTTGTTATCATTTGCCATCAACCTGACTTTGACTTGAATGAGAGACATCTGAGACAACCTGTTACTAACAGTCCAGCTGAGGTTTTGCAAAATCAGGGCAATCATGGCTTCCTTGACTGAAGGCCTTTCCACACTACACTGTTATAGCGCTGCTATTCCACTTTCAACATCCAGTGGAATTCTGGGGTTTGTAGTTTACTGAGGCCCAAGAGCTCTCTGGCTGAGAATTCTAAAGGCCCCTCCCTAAACTGCAATCCCCAGGATTCCATAGGAGGTTGAAAGTGGAATAACAGCACTATAACAGGCTAGTGCAGAAATGGCCTGAATCTGCAAGGAATTGATACTTTTGGGCTTATCTTGACATCATAATAAGGACAAGCGACTATTTTTTTAAGTGTATATGAAAGCTGCTGGAAGCTTAGTTCGCCTGCATCAAATCCCATGTCCTATGGACCTGAGATGGGCCCACAGACCCATATACAGTAGGCCCTCCACGTTTGTGGGTTTGACATTCATGCATTTGATTATTTGCGATTTTGTCCAATCCCTGCCCCCTCCCCCCTCATGTACTTCTTTTCCAGGGGAACCTTCCCTCGCAGCGGCTCCGGTCAGGCCATGCAACGTTTAAAAACCCACCTCTGGTCCTCCTCCTCCACCGTCCACTGCCTGGCCACCTAAGGACAGATTGTAGTCCAATTTCTCAGCACCATGAACCCTCACCAGGTGCCTTAAACACACACCCAAAGAAGGAGACGGGTGCGAGAGAGGAAGAAGAGGGCCACCATACAACCCACCCGCTCTCCTTCGCCCTTCCCTGACCTGGTTTAGATCCTAGGTGTCCACTATCCCCGCCGTGCCTTGGCCCCTTTCCCACAGACACACACATACATTTTGATGTTTGCGATTTTTCCACTTTCGCAAGGGTCCTGTGCCCCTAACGCTAGCGAAAGCGGAGGGTCAACTGTAGTTCCGCTTTTGCAAAAACGTGTGGGGTTGGCTTGTGTGAAGGCGATGTTGCCTTATAAAACGGTAGATATTTGAGCTCCTAATCCATTCCAGTGTTGCTTTCTCACGTGTGTCTTTATAACAGCGGAAGGCTAGTGCAAAGGGAAACAGTTGAAGCGTCATGGTGTTATAACTGATGTAAGTGTGTGCGTGCGCATGCCTTCAAGTTACTTGTCGACTTATGGTGACCCCATGAATTTCGTAGGGTTTTCTTGGGCAAGGGATACCGATGTACACAGGCTACCAAAACTCCTCCGGGAAGGAAAGGTGGTGTATGAGAAAGCAGCTTGCCTTTTTTGTCACTAGGGGGCAGTCAAGGACAGTTCATAATGCAACCCACTTAGTCCGGGCGCCTAAAACAGGGTGGGAGTCGGTCAGTCCTCCAGATACTGTTGGATTGCAACTGCCAGCATTCCTCACCCTGACCTACTGTTGGCTAGGGTTGGTGGGACTGGCAGTCCAACAATATCTGGAGGGCTGCACAATTCCTATCCCTAGAAGAACTGCTTCGAGGCTGGAGATGGCTACTTCCCATTGGTACATTCTGACTGAAGCTGACGACAGAATCCCACCAGTTCTATTTCGAAAGGCAGGCTGCCACATCTAGGATGTATTTATCTTGTCCATTTCCTTCCTTTCATCCATTTGAACGTCTTACCCAGTTCTGAGCATTTGCTTTTCTTTTTTCCCCTAGCTGACCACTTCAGTCTTCTGTAGCGCTAAATTCTTACGTTGTCGGGGTGACCGAAGAAAACAATGGTATTTCTTCAGGAGGAAATTTGCAAGTGCTGCACTATTAGCTCAGCTGTCTGCCACCAGCAACCTTGGGTCGGAACCTGCTTGTCATGCCCCTGTCCCAGGACCCAGACAGGACGCTTCCTAATGGCCACAACACAGAGGCCATTTCCACACTACACTCTTATAATGCGATTATTCCACTTTCAACATCCTATGGAATCCTGGGGTTTGCAGTTTCGGGAGGGGCCCGCTGGCCCCTCCCGAAACTGCAAACCGCAGGATTCCATAGGATGTTGAAAGTGGAATAATCGTGCTATAAGAGTGTAGTGCAGAAATGGCCAGAGACACGAATGGGCAGCCTGTGCAGCTGAAAAAGAGAGAGCCCAGGAGACTCAGAATGTTTATATAGTAAGGACACATCAATTAGACAAACAGCTGGGGGAGGCTGTCAACCGATATAAACAGGGAAAGGGATGGGAAGAAGCCGTTGCAGACAACTGATCTCCTTGGTGGAAGCAACTGGTCTCATGTTGGGATCCCTTGCTCATGTTCCTGGAAACCTTGACCCTCGCCTTGTGTACCAACTTTGCTACTGGACTGTTGCTCTGAATTTACTATGACTCAGGCAGCGAAAACAATGACCAGTGGCTGGCTAACAGGTTGTTATAAACTTTGCTCATGGCTGCTCATAAAAGACTCTAATTGGAGAGCTGCAAATCTTGGCTGGCTGCCAGCACAGGACGCTGCCGTTCTGTTCCTCTTCCTGATCCTGCAAAGGTGCATCAGGTTACCAAGATCTTTGACCAAAGTTTTAATTTTTTGGTGGGGGGAGCTCAAATCTCTTGGCCAACATGAATATGATGTCTTGTTGGGCTATGTTAGTCCCCTTCCCATGGCCATTTTGTTCTGTTCTGTTGCTGGAGAGTTTTAGGGAAGTGTATATGCATCTGGATCAGAATTTTATGAATCTTTGCAGCAGAGAAAAGGTACATGTTTATTAATATCTGCTCAGAGAGACATCAAATACCCTTCACAGGATCTTCACGGGAATTTTTTTAAGAGGGGTGTCGTTAATCTCAGTCTCTCATCTGTATAAAGATTACAAGAGAAAAATAGAGGTGATAGACTCTACTAATCTTTTCCCACATGGACCAATATGGTGTTTGTAAGGAGTTCCCTGGAAGTGACCACACAGCCCCACAGAATGAATAACATTAACTTGAGATGGTTCCATATATAGTACGTTCAAATCTTTTTATTCAATTGATGCAATAATAATATAAATGAATTGTAAATTAATTATGAAGGAAAAAAACCACCCAGAAGAAAAGAACAAGACCTAAAAAATCCAAAACATCCAAAAACATATAGTTATTTATAAACTTACTAGGTCATTATTACTAAAACTTTCTTATGTTGTTTCTAATCTTCTCCTATTATCACTTAGTTTCTAATATCCTATTTTAGTATTTACACAGTTATTCAGTTGCCCAATTATTTCTTCTTAAAACCCCTTCCCTTGTTCTTTTTTCCTGTTCCCCTTGGTGATTCCATAGATAATATTCACCAACGATAAGTTTTCTAATATAGTTGTTCCAATAGAACTCTACCTAGTTGTGATTTTCATAACCCTAATATATTATATTTTATTTCCCAACTCAAGGTCATCTATATTCTCCATTATATTTTTGCTTTCCTTGAGTGGTCTCTAAGATCTAATCTATTTTTCCATTCCAGTCTATATTATATTTATTATTAGCCTTATCTCAGTGTTTGAAACTGTATTATTAGCCTTATCTCAGTATCTGAAACTGGAATGTTACCTTTTACTAGTTCCATATATAGGAAAAAGGTAACATTTGAGTTTCAAATACTTTTCCCCGAGCTGCTTCCCAAAAATTCCATTCAGATCTCCTCTGTTCTCCCCGTCCTCCTCCTTCTAACTGGTCCTCACTCTATTTCTAACTGCCTTTTGTTGTTATCAATTGCCATCAGGTCAACTTCTGGTGACCCTATGAATGAGAGCTTCCAGGTCAGCCTGTTATCAATAACCCCACTCAGGTCTTGCAAACTCTGTGCAGCCGTGGATTCTTTGATTTTGTGTGATGCAGTCTTCCTCTTTTCCTTGTGGTTGCTGTGTGCTTTTGAGTCACTTCCAGCAAACCTAAGGCAAACCTATCGTGGGGTTTTCTGAGGCTGAGAGTATGTGACACCCAAGGTCACCCAGTGGGTTTCCATGGCTGAGCAGCGAACTGAACCCTGGTCTCCATCATTGCAGTCCAATGCTCAGACCACCACACTGCCTCTTTTTCTACTGCCTTCTATTTTTTCAAGCATTATTGTCTTTTGCTAATGAGTCATGACTTCTAATGATATATCTAAAGCACAACAGCCTCAGTTTAGTCATCTTGGCTCCAAGGGAGAATTCAAGCTCGCTCTAAGATCCATTTGTTTGTCTTTTTGGCAGTCTTGTGACATCTGCAGAACTCTCTTCTAGCATCACATTTCAAGTGAGTTGATTCTCTTCCTATTTGCTTCTTTCACTGGCCAGCTTCCGCAACCATACATAGATACTGGAGGTAAAATGGTGTGGACAATCCTGACTTTTGGTATTCAATGATATATTGAATCCCGCCCTAATTAACTCTCTTACAGTGAAGCCTCTAGGTCAAATCTCCTCCCCCATAGTGTTTCCTCCCCCTAATTTCAGGAGCTGTGGTTGGCTGGCTCTTTTTGTGCTTGTCCAGCTACTTATTTCATGGAAGGTGTAAGGTAGAGGTATGCCTGCAATGTCACTAACAGGATGCCAGGCACAGTGTTACCCTAAGAGGTGGGATGTTGGGGTCCCCCCACAGTGCCAGAATCTTGGGGGAATTATAGCTCAACGGAGGCTTACGAGAGGAGGGTAACAGCAGGATCTTTTCATCAGTGTATGCCAGTACTAACTGTACAGAGGACTTCAGTTAAAATTAACAAAGAATTTTATTTGAATTGACAAACACACAAGAGATCGGACACTCTCAAGAGCCATACAAGGCTATCATAAAGTGAGGCAAGAAAGGTTGGATCGAGAGAGGTCAGGTGGAAAGGTTGGTAGTTACTAGTGCTGAAGAAAGGGGTCACAGCCAAATGACTCAGGCAGCGTCTGAGAGCGGCACGGAGGAACAGCAGTCTGCGGCACCACGTGGAGCATGATATGCCCAATGTATGGCAAATAGTCTTGGGTGAAAGCTAGGGTTTTTATATCCTATTTCTTTCCCCGGAAGGGATGCAATGGCAAAGCCCCAGTGGCTTTCTCATGGGACTGACAAAGGGGGTCAGGAATGAACTGATTGCTTAACTTTGGACTGACAAAAAGTTGATGGGACTTGTAACAATCTCTTAATGTTTGATCAGGTAGGGAGAATAGGGAAGGTCTCCGTAGGATAAAGGGAAGGTCTCTGACTGCTCAGTGATCTGGGCAGTTTGTCTTTCATTGTTTTTGGGAGTGCACAGAGCCTGAGGTGTTGAAAGGATTAGCATAAACTGGTAAGCATTAGGTTTTCCCACCTAATCCTTCCTGGATTTATAACCTGACCGTATCTTAGGAAAGCCTGACCTAGCAATACGCTTCTAGTCAGTGTACTTTTGATCATGTTTTTCAACCATAAATATGTCCAGTTTTGAAAAGAGCACATTCCATAGGATGTACAGTATGGTAACAACAGTCTAGAAAGAAAAGTAAGTTTTCAAAGAGGTAGCCTGCTATCGGTTGATCACGTGTGCCTGGCACACCAGCAATATCAATATTTTATGGGTCAAAAATCCAGTTAATCTAGAATTTTAGTAAGTCTGCTGGGATTTCAAAATCTTTGAAAGCCAAATAACAAGAAAATTCAGAGGAAGAAGATTGGTTACACCAGCAATAGCTCCAAGTAGGTGGCACGGACTGTTATGACAAAATAAACATTGTTTTGGGTGACTCACTGCTAACCTAACACACAGTAAGAAAGGTGATTAAAATGAGACTGTTCAAGGAAATGAACATAATGCTTCAATGATTAACAAACTACCTTAAATATTCTCTGGCTGATTATTGTTTCTGTCAGTGTCAACAATAGTAATCGGCAAAACAAGCTGTATCAAAATAGCTTCTGGACTAAACTAAGAGAATACCAAAGATTCTTATGAAAGTGGCCAAAATTAGCTCCCCTTACCAAAATGGCTGCATCAGAGTGGGACCCACAGTGGCTTCCAAAAAAGTTTAAAACATTATTAAAACACTAAAGCGTTAAAAAACATATAAAATTATAAAAACCTACAAACATTTAAAAAACCTTCTCGATAAATTCAAAGCCCACCTGCTTTACATATTAAGAGCCTGCTTAAATAAGAATGTTTTTGCCTGCTGGCAAAAGGAGAGCAAGGAGGGGGGCAGCCTAGGTTCCCAAGGAAGGGAGTCCCAGAGGGTGGGAGCAACCACCGAGAGGGGTCACTACCATGTCTTCACCGGGTGAGCCTGGGATGGTAGTGGGACCAAGAGAAAGCCTTCCCCTGCAGATCTTAGAAATTTTGTGTAGTTAGGCTCTGTCTTTAATCAGAATGGTCAAGAAATCAGAAGAAGACCGAGACATGGAAGGGCAGCTATGAAGAAATTAGACAAGACCTGCAAGTGTAAAGAAGTTTCAGTAGATACCAAAGTTAGAATCATCCATGCCACAGTATTTCCAGTTTCTACGTATGGCTGTGGAAACTGGACAACCGTGAAGAAAGCTGTCAGGAAGAAAATCAATGTGGCGCTAGAGAGGAGTTCTACAGGTACTGCCATGGACTTTCAAAAAGACAAATGGATGGATCCAAGAGCAAATCATGCAAGTACTGTCACTAGAAGCCAAGATGACTAAACTGAGGCTGTCATACTTTTGAAATATCATGAGATCGTATGACTCACTGGAGAAGATGATAATGCTGGACGAAGTGGAAGATAGCAGAAAAAGAGGAAGGTTGCATTACAGGTGGATTGATTCAGCTGCCTTGAGTTTGTCAGACCTGAGTGTTTATAATTCAGCCCTTGGAGGACTCAAACAATGAGGAGGAGGAGGCAGATTGCCAAGAAGCTGTAGCTCCCTCTGAGTCTGAGGAGATGGGGGCAGAGGAAATAGAGAATCCTGTTCCCCAGCAGGATGTGGCTAAGATTACAGACACTGAAGACAATAAGACCCTATCCTTTGTTGAGAGATGGAGAGAGAAATGCCAAGTCCAGTGCCATTTAAATAACAAATATGGACCTCATTAGCACTAATGAGACACCTGTGGCCTTGAAGGCACTAGTCATAAATATCATGGCAGTTTCTTCCCAGTCTTAGTGCTGACAACTGTCTTATCTGGTTGACTTGCAGTACTTTCTTTTGTTCCTGTTTTGTCTTGACCTCGGTCTGATTATTTTGTGGACTATTCTGTTTACTCTTTGCTGTCGTATGTACCTGGATTTCTGACCTGCTGATATAGCTTTTTGATGAGCTAAAGACCACCCTTGTGCTTTTCCTTGTATCTCGTCCAGATAAACCATGACTTACCTGGACTAGACTAACTACTCAGCTGCTCCAACACATCAACCTGCTGCTGTGGGCATTTGCTGACTTGTGTTTAACACATTGAACAAGACAGTTGATGACCAGTCTGTCATTCATAGGGTCTCCATAAGTTGAAATTGACATGAAAGGAATTAACAACAACAACACAAATTGGCAATTGAAATAAGAAACCACCTCAATCTTTCTCCAGACAAGATCAGTTTGGTTGGATGCTTTGAACAAGAAGACCTTTCATTGCTTTGGTCAACAATCTACACCTCTGGAGATCCTGTTAGTAACAAGCCTGCTCAGGTCTTGGAATTTTGTTGATATACCTGATCAGGGTTGTTACTAACCAGATCTCCTGGAGAGCTCTCATTTATAAGCTAACTTGATGACACATAACAAGAGATTCCTTTGATGATGTCAGATTTTCTGAGCGTGTGAAAAGTGACTTCCTCTAATCTCAACCAACCACTGTGCATCTGCCTTCTTTTTTGTGCAGAACGATCCTTTACATATCAGTGAATGAGAACTGACATTTCCCTGCCTACCTCCAATACAATTACCTGCAGCAATGGACAACATGTATTAACCATAGCAGTACATGTTTAGGCACTGCAAGAAACACCAGGCTTTTTAGCTGGTCCAACCAACTAGGTGTGGAGACAACAAGAGACAAGGCCTGGCCTTGCTTTTTTCTTCACTCAGGCTGGAATGGCAGCTTTTCCCCTCCAGTCTGTCAAGACACCTTGCCACACCACACACAGCTCTGACTTTCCCCAAAACACCACCCTTGTGTAACCAGGGCAAAGCCTTTCAGTTATTAATTAAAACTCCTTTAATGATTTATGGTAGCATGGTTCTGGATGTTCATAACCACTGATAATCATTCAGTTGAGACTAACTTTATAATAAAACATAGTATAATCTTTATTAAAACAGCAAACAGAATAAAGTACTGATTTTATAAATGTGTTCAAATTCTTTCATGGATTCAAGCTGCAGGAAAGGAGATTCCACCTGAACCTCAGGAAGAACTTCCTGATGGTCAGGGCTGTCCGGCAGTGGAATATGCTGCCTGGGAGTGTGGTGGAGTCTCCTTCCTTGGAGGTTTTTAAGCAGAGACTGGATGGCCATCTGTCGGGAGTGCTTTGAGGATGTTCCTGCATGGCAGGGGGTTGGACTGGATGGCCCCTGTTGTCTCTTCCAACTCTACATTTCTATGATTCTATGATTCTTTCATATCTATGAAATATAGTCCTCTGGCTTCCCTGTTTGCCAAAGGCTATGTTCCCAAATCTAGGCCATCTCTTTGACCAGATTTAACAGTGGGGTTTCTCTTCAGCCCCTTCTCTAGACTTTCTCTGAGAAAACACCCCTTCCATCCAACTATCCTCAATGGAATGCGAATGCCTTTGGCTGAAGGATTCACCATTCAGCTTAAACCTGACACTTTGACTCTTCTGGAAAACTATCTCTCTCTGTCAACCATACCAGTATGCCTGCTATAAATACATTCTCATTCAGGTCTCCACTCCTCCGTCCCAGTAAAAGGGGGTGGGTTTTCCTCTGCAGTGGCCATTCTAGTTGCCTAGCAGCCTTTCGCTGAGCAGCTTTTCTAGCACTTAGGGTACCACTCCCCCTACACTCTGTCATGCCAGGGACTGTGAAAGAAATAAAGGACAACATTTGGATGATGACTCCATCAGTTAAAACCATTTTATAAACTGTTTTCCTAAAAGAAGTTAAAACAACAAAGGCAACACCACTATCTTTATTTTAACTTTTAAGCTCCAAGTCAGGGATGAAAGCAAAAAGCAATGAGATGCTAAGCAGTGGCGGGTGGCAATTTTCATGACAGTGGGATATTGAGTCTACTCTTATGTTTTTGTCTGTATTTTAAAAGAGACATCTAAGGTCTTTCCCTGTCATTGGAAAAAGAGAAGAGAGCGAAGTGTGCTGTCTTCCTGGCACACATATCCAGGATGTCACTGACAAGTTGCTGAGGCTCATCAAGAACACAGAGCAGTACCTTTTTTTCTGATTTACCAACAACATTGCAAATAACATATTTGAGCAGATCACTTTGGGCTATGAAGCCTTAGGCAAGAAAGTGAGGACTTGAGAGGCCCAAGTGTATTCTTACCAGTTCTACAGGTGAAAGATAGAAGATGACGAGGGGACAGAAAGATGCTGCAAGTGAATGACTGGCTACTTGGATTGTGTTGATGGGAGACGTGTCCAACTTGGTGAAGCTTGGTGCGGGCAGACCATGAATAAATGATGCTTCCATCAGATTTCAAGAAGTCAGGCCAGAACCTCTGTCCCAACTTGTCAGGGACAGTCCTAATTAACCCTTTGCTGTCCCACTTTTCCAGCTGCTTTTAAAATGTCCCAATTTCTCTCTGCTCCTCCAGTTTTCCCCTTTTGTCCTCAGTGTACTTCCATTGCAGAAAACTGAGTTCAAAGTGCGAAAATAGTTTGCAGTGAATTAACTCAGAGGGAGGGGAGGCAATCTTGCCGTTCCTAGTAGGCTCGGGCAAAAGCAATCTGCTGCAGATTCTTCTAGCATGTATGTGTGTGTATTCTTCCTTATTAATAACTTCCACCATCTTGACCACACTCAGATGTCGCTTGGCCACGCATGACACAGTTTCTGTCTGTGAAATGTTAGAGTGTGTGTACTTTTTAATTTCAAAACAGAAAGGGAATCTTTGGGCCAGAAAACATGCCTCATGTTCTCCACCCTGATGTAGTCTTGTGTTATGTGTGAGTGTGGACTTCTTAGACTCCCTCCCCCATCAGACAGATGGGCTTTCCCCCCTTCACTGGGTGTTCTTACTGACTTTCCTTTTGGCTCCACACAACATGTTTTTCTACATCGTGAGGCTAGAATGGATCTCCTGATGCATTCCCCAAGAAGCCTTGAAGAGTTAAGACTGCCTAGGATTCTTAAAGACAGACTTTTTGCAAAAGAAAGAAAGAAAGAAAGAAAGAAAGAAGGAAAGAAAGAAAATGACTTGGTAACTTTTGGTTTTGATAATCAGAAAGATTAGGCTATAAAAAGAAGGGAATATGTTGTGATTCTGGGAAGAGACATATGAATCAATACATGCATATATAACTGCTGAAAAGAAGACTGGAAGCCACTTTTTTCTTCAACTTTTCTTGTTCTTTTCTTTCTTTATTTTTGCTCTGCACCTTTTACATTTTTATTACATTGTATTTCAGGTCCTTTTCATAGATCGATGTCCTCCCGGTATGGGGACACGAAAAGATTAGGACCATGATGGCATTTCTGCATGACATTGTCACAGCCCCATCCTTCTCGTGTTGCCAGCCAGCACAGTCACGAGGTGAATCATTGGCAGAGTTTCTTCATCAACGCCCCCCCATTGCATCAGTCTCCTGTACTTACCTGCCGTGCGGAAGGGCAGGAAGTATGATGGAGGCGCTTCCTGCCCCAGCGCAGCATGGGAAAGAGCCTGGCTGTGCTGCGGAAGAAAAGGCCTTGTCGGTTGCATTCCCTTCCGGAGGGAGCCAGTCCAAGTGCTGAGGTGAGCACTCCCGTCACACTCCCTTTCCAGCAAAAGCGCTGCTGAGATCGTGACCGGAGGACAATGGAACAAGGTAAGCAGCAGTGGTGTAGATTCAAGCCGGTAGATTCGGACTCAAGTCAGACTTAAGTCACTTCAGTGACTCAACTCAGACTTGACTGGGCAAAAATTATGCACTGACTCGACTCAAGACTTGCATATTTTTAATGACCGACTTGCTGCACTTGGTTCAGTAACACAACACGTTCATCCAGAAACCTTACAACTTACTGGCCACATGACAATCTGTCTCAAGCCCAAAGTGTGGACACATTTCTCAGAGGGAATAGCAAATGGGTCAGGCAATGGGATTGAAGTGGGGCTGAGGTCTGCTCAGCAGCCTGTCCCCACTACATATAAGAGAAGCTTTCTAAAACTCTTCCTAAGAGCAGAAGACAAGACTCATGCCCAGAGTGCAGGGCGCCTATCTCAGAGGGGAACAAAAAATGTGTTAGCAATGAGCTTGAAGAGGAATGATCTTTCTAAAGCTCTTGAAGTAAAGGGGAGTAAGAAGGACCCTATTCCCCACTTCTGAAAAAGCCTCCAGCTTTGCAAATGGGAAGTAAGAAGGATCCTGTTCCCTGCTTCCAAAGCTGCAGATGGCAAAATCACAAAAGTAGAGGGATGACTCTACTTAAATTGTTAAAACTGACTTTATTTGACTCTGCACAGAAATTCTGGAATATCAACTGGGGTATAAAGTTGGCTCTCAGACTTGAGACTTGACTTGAGACTTGGAGTAAAAGACTTAAATACATCACTAGTAAGCAGCAGAAATGACCTCAGTTCTCTGTCTTTCCTTTTCTCCCTCTACTCTCTGTAACTCTCAATGCATTTTTTAAAATTTTACTTAATAAAAAATTATTTAAAAAAATGACTGGCAAGGAGTGATCTGACTGTGAGTCAATGCAGTGATGTTGTAGGCATGTGAGGAAAGGCCAGTCTGCTATTTTTGACTGTATTAACAGAAGGCCTGTACCCACAGCTTGGGAACAAACAGTCCCTTCTCTGTGTAGTGCCATTAGGGTCGGCTTTCTGAAGGGTTTATCTGGGTGCCGGATTTCAGAATTTAAAAAAGAAAAGAAAAGAGTGGCTCATATTGTCAGGATGTCTGGCTCCTGTCATATGTATGCTGAAGGTATTGGGATATGTACATAAGAGAAATGTAATAGGGCTATCATTTGCTAAGCATTCAAATGTACCAATTGTCAGTTGCCATTTGCAAAAATGTGTCCAACGTAACTTCTAAAGTATCCCAGGGCACCAAATGGTTAATCACCGTTGTTGAATGTTACTTTGTATCAGGGCAGGGAAGAAGATCAGGGCCATTTCTACACTAGCCTGTTATAGTGCTATTATTCCACTTTCTTTCTTTCTTTCTTTCTTTTTTTTAAATAATTTTATTAAAGTTTCAGCAAATAAAACAAACAATTATCTCTGCAATGTTTACATGCAATGTTACTTCTTCTTCCTTTCCTTTCTGGATTACAATTATTAATATTTCCTCTATTTGTTATACTGCGTATCGCAATAAAATGTTAGTAGTCAAACTTAATTCGTTAGTTCCTGCTGTATTTCTCTACTTTACTTGTTACATGATATTTCTATGATTATTACCCTGTATAGTAATTGATATCATGAATTATGCATTGCTTTCTGTCTACACCCAACCCAAATCCGTAACAATCTTCCACTCTTTATTAATGTCTTTGTCTGATTTCCCTTTTAATCTTTGTGTAAGAATGTCCGCATTTCTGTTTTCCATAAAAGTTGTCCACCACTGTTCAATAGTAGGTATAGTTTCATTTTTCCAAAGTCGTGCATACTCAATACGGGCCGTCATCACTATGTATAGTATTATTCTCCAATATTTCTTCACTGACATTCCATCTAATATATGTGTCATGTTTAACAAGTAAAGTTCAGGTATCATCCCAAATTGAATCTTCAAAATTGAACATATTTTCTTATGTATATTTTTCCAGTATTTTTCTGCTTTGGGACATGGCCACCACATATGAAATAGTGTACCCAAACTCTCTTGACATTTCCAACATTGTCCTGTACCTGTCTTATAAATTGTCTTTAATTTTTCTGGTGTCATGTACCATCTATGAAATAGTTTATAATAATTTTCTTTCAAATTTTGAGCAGCGGTAAATTTCTGTGTTCGTTGCCAACTCTGTTCCCACCATTCTAACTGTATTGGATGTCCGACATTTTGTGCCCATTGTATCATCGCTGCTTTAACTGTCTCCTCCTCGCATTCTTGATGTAAAATTTCTTGATATAAATGTGCTAATAAGTGTGGTGGATTTTCTCTTAACAATCGCAATAATTGGATTTGCTCCTTTTGTTGTATTCCATAAGTTTGTACATTCATTTGAAATCTTTCCTTTAGCTGTCTGTAGGGAAACCAGCTTAATTTTATTCCTTCAATTTCCAATTTCTCTCTCAATTTCATCTTCATACCACAATCTTCTGTCATTTCTAGTAAGTCTTCATATCGTAGCCACTTGTCTGTATCTGTCCATCTTCCAAAAAAGGCTTCTTGCGGAGAGACCAAGTTGGGTAGCTGCCTTGTGTTCTTCTTCTTGTATTCGCTCCATATTTTAAGTAACAATTTCCTTACGAAATGATGCGTAAAATCTTTATCTATTACTGCTTTTCCATAGAACATATAGGCGTGCCATCCCATTCTTAAATCAGCTCCCTCTAACACCAGCATTCTCATATTTTGAAGATTCATCCAATCTTTTATCCAAGTGAATGCTGCTGCCTTGTAATATACTTGTAAGTCCGGCAGGCCTAGACCTCCTCTCACTGTTAGGTCCGTCATAATTCTCCATTTAATTCTTGGTTTCTTGCCTTGCCATATAAATTTGGTTATGTCTCTCTTCCATTGAACAAAAGGTTTAATATTTGTAATGATAGGTACATTTTGAAAAAGCTAGTTCATTTTTGGAAGAACATTCATTTTTATCACTGATATTCGTCCCAACAGGGATATTTTAAGTTGAGTCCATTTTGCCAAATCTTGAGTTATCTCCTTCCATTTTTTATCATAGTTGTTGTGATACAATTCATTGTTTCTTTTTGTAATCCAAACTCCTAAATATTTGGCTTTCTGTCCTTTATTAAATCCTGTTGTTTGTTTGAATTCAGCCTCTTCTTTCTCCCTCATATTTTTTGTTATGTACACTGTTTTTTCCTTATTAATCTTGAAACCAGAGTAATCGCCATACTCTTGAATAATTTCCATCAATCTTTGAACACTCTTGAGGGGATCATCAAGAAAAAGTACCAAGTCATCTGCAAAGGCTTTGAGTTTATATTGCTATTTCTTTATCTGGACTCCTCTTATTGTCGCATCTTCTCTTATATTATCGTTGAGTATTTCTAATGTCAAAATGAATAACAGAGGTGATAGGGGACAACCCTGCCTTGTTCCTCTCAATACTTCAATCTGTTTGGTACTTTGTCCATTTATAATTAGTCTCGCCGTTTGTTGAGAATATATTGCTTCAATCCATGAAATAAATTTTTCTCCCGCTTGTGCTTGCTTGATAGTCGTCTTCAAGAATGACCAATTGACCATATCAAATGCCTTTTCTGTGTCAACAAATACCATGGCTAGTTTTCTTTCATTATGTTTTTCGTAATATTCAATTATATTTAAAACTGTCCTGATATTGTTACGCATCATTCTCTTAGGTAAAAAGCCATTCTGATCTTCATGAATGTGTTCTCGGAGAACTTTTTAAAGTCTCTCTGCCAAAATAGCAGCAAAAATCTTATAGTCTGTGTTTAGTAATGAAATGGGTCTGTAATTCTTAACATCCGTTGCATCTCTCCCTTCTTTTGGAATCAAAACTACATTAGCTTCTTTCCATGTTTCTGGTAATCCATTGTTCTTTATCTCATTTATTGTTGTTTGAAGTGGAATTGCGAGTTCATGTTCCGAAATTTTGTAGTACTTTGCTGTAAAGCCATCAGGTCCTGGAGATTTGTCATTCTTTGTGTTCCTGATAGCTTCTACTATCTCCATCATCGATACCGGTTTGTTTAAAATCTCTCTCTGTTCTTCTAAAAAATCTAATTTTATTCTTCTTCTCCAAATATTCTTCCAATTCTCTCTGATTTTTTGTTGAGGAGATATTACTTAATAGCTTTATGTAATATGAGTAAAATACCTTTTTTATCTCCTCTTGCTTTGTTGTCTTTCCCTTCCTTGTTGCAATTTCTGTTATTATATTTCTTGATCTTCTTTTTCGCAATAAATTAGCCAAAAGTTTAGAAGGTTTGTTAGCCTGTTCAAAAGAAGTGTGTTTTAGTTTGGGCATCTGTTGTTCTATTTGTCCCAAATTTAATTGATTCAATTCTGCTTGACATACCTTAATCTTTTGTCTTACAGTATTGTCTGCCGGGTTTTTCCTCATCTGTTTCTCCAATTCTTTCATGTTCCCCAAAATCGTTTCTTCTATACGCTTCCTTTCAGCAGGCCATCTGATAAAGTTCCCACGAATCACGGCTTTACTTGCGTCCCATATTGTCTTCATTGGTAATTCAGCTGTCATATTTTCATTGAAATAATTAATTAACTCTGTTTTTGCTTTTTGAATGTACTTTTCCTTGTTAAAAATTTCTTCATTGATCCTCCATGTCCTCTCTCTGATCATGACCTTGAAAATCACTTGTAGCGGGAAATGATCTGAACACAAATTTGGAGGACTATCTATTTCATGTGTCTTCAAAAGCAGTTCTTTAGATGCCAAAATCATATCAATTCTGGACATAGATTTGTGTCTATCTGAAAAAAATATATACCCATCTGATTGTCCGTTTTTATATCTCCAAATGTCATATAACTCTAAATCATCCATCATCTGGAAAAAACTTTTAGGTAATTTTCCATTATTTCGCGGTATCAATTTCTGCACTGTTCTGTCCACTGTAGGATTCACTACTCCATTAAAATCCCCAAGTACCACCACATTTGAATTGCCTGTGTTTTGTACATATCTTTGTATTTCAGCATCTATTTTAGGAAAAAATTCTCCTTTGGCTCCGTTAGGTGCATATATTCCTACTATTAATATCTTGTCTTGTTTTGTATCAATTTCTACCGCAAGGTAACGTCCATTCTTATCTTGAAATTTTATTTGTGCATCATATCTTGAATTTGCATATATCAATACACCTCTTTTCTTCTGGTCAGTCGTAGTCGCAAAACAACTGTCTAGTTTGGGATTCCGTACAAATTTCAAATCTTGAGTTCTTATTCGAACTTCTTTATGTCCAATTTTTGCTTTTCCAGATGATGGACTATTTGTCTTCTTTTATATTCTGAGTTAAATCCTTTAATGTTCCAAGTATATATTTTAAGCCCCATTTTTGCTATTTTATTTGTTAAATCTGTGCAATCCAATCGTATTGTTACTGTAATAACTCTCCTGCAAGCTCTCCTTCCTCTTCAGTTTCTTGTTCCGAATCCAATATTTGTCTTGTTGATCCTTCAGCTTCTTCTCCTTGCTTCTGTATTTCTCTTTCCTCTTTTTCTTCTTCCAAAGTTTGTTGTTCGTTATCTTTGTCTGATTCTGGTGTCTTCTGAAAGTCCTTCTTCAGTCTTTCCATCATTTTTTTGGCCTTGTAGACCGAGTTAATTCTGTACCGCTGTTGTTTATAATTGAAAGAGACTCCGTCGATCTTCTCCCATCTGTAATTTATCTCGTATTTCATCAACAAATTGGCCAAAGGTTTGTATTCTTGTCTCTTCTTAAGGATTTGGAATGGTATATCTTTAAAAAATTTTACATCTCTATCTTCAACCTTTAATGTTCCTTCATAGCTACTTTGTAAGATTTTATCTCTAGTAACAGTCCGGTTGAAGGTTATTATTATATCTCTTGGGAGTTTTCTTTCTCTCGCCGTTCTAGAGGCAACTCTAAATATTCTGTCAACACACATCTCCATTTTGTCTTCGTCTATGTCTAGAAATTCTGCCAAGGCCAGGATCATTTTTCCATATAAGTCTTCCGCATTTGAATCAGGGACCCCCAAAAGCGAATGCATCTTTCATGATATCTCAATTCCTGTTGCATTGTTTGAAGTTCTTCTTCTTGTTGTTTCCCCTTAACCCCTGTCATTTCCATTTGTACTTGTTTAACTTGCTCCTTTATTTCTTTGGTCTCTGTCTTTATCTTTGAGACGTCCTTAGTCAAAGTTTCCAGCCTCTTCCCAAGTTTTTCAATCTCATGTTTCATATCTGTTCTCATTTCTTTCCTTGTTTCCTTTAAGTCCTGTCTAATATCTGTCTCTGTCTTTTTAACATCTTCTCTAATGTTCCTTAATTCCTCCATCGTCTGTTGCATTATGTCTTGGGGTTTCTGGGATGTGTCCACTGATGTTCTCCTTACTGATTGGGTAGTCATGGTTACAGCCGCCGCCGCTGCTGCTGTGGCTTTCCTTGTTCTTTTATCCATTGATCTTTAGCAAGTAGGTTTTCAATTCACTTTACAAATCCACCCTCCTCTTAACCTGTATCTGCTATTTCAATGAGCTTATTAACCTGGCACCTTCGCTAGAACATACAACTATGAAAACAATGTACTCTAGTTATAAGCAGTCTTAAATCTTATTCCACTTTCAACATCCTATGGAATCCTGGGGTTTGCAGTTTAAAGAGGGGCCTTTGAGGCCTGAAATGGCCCAGGAAAGGAAAGGTGAAAAATCACAAGAAGGTGTTATGAGAATGGGCATTACAAACATAAGGATATAGGAACTTATTCTGGCTCCCAAAATGAAAAAAATATGTAAATAACAAAGGGTCTGGGAAAATGCTTGTGCTGGTGGGGGTGATTTAACATTTATGGCTTTTAACCAATCCTTGATGTGCATACCTAAATTTGTATGACAAGCTATAAAACCTCTTAGGGCCTTAGATGCTTTAGTCTCAACAGCTTTGGAGAGAGTTGCTGTGTGGTTTGCTTTGCTTCAAATAAACACTTTTGCTTGAAACTCTGAGAGCGGTTTTGTGAGAGCAATTCAGCCAGGACATGATGTATATATTGGTAACTTACTTTGAACAGCACATTTCTTAGAGCTGGAGAAGGATTCAAGGCGCTGCTTCTGCCCAGAAGCCTAGAGCAAAAGGTTGACAAAATATGGCCCTCCAGTTGTTTTTTGGCTTCCAGCTCTCTATTGGCTTCCTCAGCTTACCCTCCAACTGTCTCGATCTGACAGGGACAGTCCCAATTAATTTCTGTCATCCCACTTTTTCAGCTGCTTTTAAAATGTCCCATTTCTCTTCCCTGCTCCCACTTTACTCCATTATCCCCAGCTTTACTTCAACTGCTAGAAATGGACTTCAAAGTGCAGAAGTAATTTGCACTCGGTGGAGGGAGATTAGAGGAGGAAGCAGAATCTTGCCCTTCCCAATAGGCTCAGGCAGAAGAAAACTGCTGCAGACTCTCCTAGCTGGTGTGGTCTCCCTCATGAATAACTTTTGCCGTCTTGATCACACTCTGATGGTGCTTCACCATATGTGTTCTGGTTTTCATTTGTGAATTGTTGGAAGGTATGAGTCAGCAGAGCCCTGTCATGCCCTGCTTCCAGAGCATGGACTCTGAAGCAGAGGGCATGCCAGGGCCTGCTGTACAGAGAGAGGTTACAGTGCTGGAAACAGAACAGGGGATGGTGCCAGCTCCAACAGAGAGTCCTGCCTCTTCAGATACAGAAGAACACTTACCTAGACCCAGCTTCACACAGCACAGGCAGCAAAGAGAGACCCAGCGTCACTCTCTCAGAATTTATAACCAGCAACAATCAGTCAAGGCACAGCTGTGCTAGGCTTTGGGTCTATTTAGCTGGCGTCCTTCCCCTCCAGGAGTTATCAGAGCTTATCTGACCTGCTACCTTGCTGGATGCCTTGACAAATGCTCATATTGACCTTGGATACTCCCTTGCTGTGAAACCCTACTGGACTTTGTTTATGTTGGACTTTATTTATGACTCTTTGCGTACTGCCTGGAAGTAAGTAACAAGCTGGGAGATACTCAGTTTGTTCCATTTGATTTATCAGCTGTGCCAGGATTGAGATAGGACGAGGGAACATAGGAAACCTAGTTTAGCATAGGGTTGCTAGGCTAAGATTTTCCCAGGATTTCAATCAGACCAAGTAATATCCCGTTCATGTTATGGAGCTACAAGAGGCCGGCCCAGAGAGGTAATCATGAGCAGGGGAATGAGATCATCGTCCCCAAATAAGAATTCTGCCCCACAAATCAATATTTTTCTTCCATCCTCAAATTTCTAGCCTTGCAGTTGAACATTTAGAAATATAGTATAAACATTCCCCCTCAAGAAAAAAAAGATATAGTAGAATCCTGCAAAATCCCAAAAGTAACAATTCATGAACTTACTAAAATATTCTACATGTACAGGAAGCCTTTCCACACAGGTACACTTTGTATACTGCAAGACTCACCTCTGTGTGTGAAAATTCATTCACATGTGCTGACAGTGTGTTGGCATTTGGTGCACTATAGGAATCCTGGTTTTTCAAGGTAACACACTTAAAGAATTTCAAGTGCACCGTTTCTCTGCAGGTTTGCAAAGAAATTGTAGTGGATTAGAAGTTACTAATGGTTCAGGTCATTATAGTAGGATGTCTTTCACGGTAAGCATTTACTTCCTAGTCATTGTCACTTAGTTTACACATCTACTTTCTGTGTGGGAAAATATCGTATTTTAAATTGATTTGCTTTTCTTGGGAGCTTCACAACATACTTTCTAATTAGAATACATTAATTGCGTAGTGTTTTTGTCATTACCTATGAAAACCTTTTACCCACAGAAACCACTTTTACAGAGACTGATGCTCAAGTTCTCTGCCCCTCCATTTTTGAATCCCCCACCAAAAAAAATTATTTCCCTGGCAACTTGTGGTGATGTCCTTAAGCATGATCCATTAAGCATCAACTGTATTGAGTATGCCATTCAGATCAAAAATACCAAATCTAACAGATGAGGAAAATATATATACACATTTCAAGCCAGCTCTTTTACCCTGAGATTCCTCCAACTTGCTTTTACAATGCTTAAAGGACTGAACCTCAGGAATGGGCCCTGAGATCATAGAATCATAGAGTTGGAAGATATCCCAGGGGACATCCAGTCCAACCCCCTGCTATGCAGGAACACACATCTAAGCACTCCCAACAGATGGTCATCCAGCCTCTTAAAAACCTCCAAAGAAGGAGACTTCACCACGCTCTGAGGCAGAATATTCCACTGACAGACAGCTCTGACCATCAGGAAGTTCTTCCTGAGGTTCAGGCAGAATCTCCTTTCCTGCAGCTCGAAGCCATTGCTCCTTGTCCTAGTCTCTAGAGCAGTGGAAAACAAGCTTGCTCCCTCCTTGACATGACATCCCTTCAACTATTTAAACATGGGTATCATGGCCTCCCTTAACCTTCTCTTCTGCAGACTAAACACCCCAGCTCCCTAAGCCGCTCCTCATAAGGCATGAGGGAACTAGAGTCCAGTATCACATGGAGGGCTGCATTTTGTCCAATCCTGTCATAGGTAAAGGACAAAGTAACCTATTCTTCAGTGGCGTGAGTCATTGGGGAAGTTTGGGAGGAAGCCTCTTCCTTAATGTACCCATTTTCTAGTTCCCATCAATCTCAGTTTCGGTAGGAGTAAAGCCTTGAGATACATAAGCCTTGGCAGATCCCATGAGGCAGTTTGGACTACAACTGCTACAAGTTCAGTTCAGAATGCCAAACTTGTTCATACCCAATAAGGACAAGAGAAGATGAACTGGAATCTTGCCATTCCCAGTAGACTCAGGCAAAAACAAACTGTTGCAGTTTCTCCTAGCTGGTGCTTTCTTCCTTATTAATAACTGTTCTCATCCTGATCACATTTTGATGTTGTTTGGCCATATGTGTCCTGGTTTTCATTTGTAAAATGTTGGAGGGTGTGACATCAGGAAACTGTATTACTGGCAGAAAATTCCAAAGACTTGGAATAACTACTGATGAAAGTTAAGGCAGGAAGTGCAAAAGGAGAGTGACAGTTAAACATTTAGAAAATAAAAATAATGAACACAGATGATTAAGCTAACTTTAAAGGGGTTAATGAAGACATCAAAATGGCTAAATATTTTGTATACTTAGGCCATTTCCACACTAGACTGTTATGGTGTGATTATTCCACTTTCAACATCCTATGGAATCCTGGGGTTTGCAGTTTAGGGAGGTGCCTTTGAGGATGTTGAAAGTGGAATAATTGCACTATAACAGTCTAGTGCGGAAATGGCCCTAGTTTTTAATCGGAAGAGAGACTGTGTTCCAGAAATCAGAAGAAGACTAATAGCCTTATCCCACTCCCCTGTTACAGCAGTGTTATTCCACTTTTAACACCATGCTAACATTCTACTGAATTCTGGAGTTTGTAGTTTAGTGAATCCCAAGAGCTCTCATGTAGAGACTTCTAAATGCCACTCCCTAAACTGCAAACCCCAGGATTCCATAGGATGTTGCCATGGCAGTTAAAGTGGAATAATAGCACTACAACAGTGCAGTGTAACAAGGCCCTAAGACTTGGAAGGACAGCTACGAAAGAACTAGACAAGACCTTCAAGTGTAAAGAAGTATCAGTAAATACCAAGGTCAAAACCATCCATGTCACAGTATTTTCTGTTTCTTTGTATGGTTATGAAAACCGGACGGTGAAGAAAGCTGTCAGGAAGAATATCAATGTGGTGCTGGAGAAGAGTTCTGTGATACTGCTGTGGCCTGCCAAAAAGACAGATGAACGGATCCAAGAGCAAATCAAGCCTGTACTGTCTCTAGAAGCCAAGATGACTAAACTGAGGCTGTCATACTTTTGAAATATCATGAGATAGTATGACGCACTGGAAAAGATTATAGTACTGGACAAAGTGGAAGGTAGTGGAAAAAGAGAAAGACTGCATCACAGGTGGATTGATTCAGTCAAGGGAGCCATGGCTGCTCTGAGTTTGTGAGACTGAAACAAAGCAATTGACGACTGGGACTTTGGAGGTGTCTCATTTATAGCACCTCCAGAGTGTTGACCAAAATCCGTTGTTGCTCGGTCACCTGTTTTCACCTGTGAAATTTTCCGAGCCGTGGGAAGCAGTGCCCTATTACTTTAACCTGTGCCCAGAGCAGGAGCGAAGGAGGCACACAGAGCTTGGGAAGGTGACCTTTTTGGACTACTTCTCTCAGAATCTGCGGCTAATGATGCTTTTCTGAAGGAAGGGAAGCCATGTGGTCCAACTGCCCTTCCAGCAAAGCAGACTGGGAACCTCAGATGAACCAAGTCTGCTGCCTTTGGGATCTGGATCTATGTATTTGGAACTCTGGTGGGGCCAGAATTCCAACTCCACCTTTTCAAGTGAGACCAGGACACATTTCCAGCATTTGTCACCTTGGTGAGGCTGGCAAAGGCTTACGGGATTAGCAGTTAAGAAAGATCTGAAGGATGCACATTGCTCTGTTGCCTTGGACTCTAGCTGGACTTTGACCCCTGGCCTCCCACCCCAGTGCCTGTTCCCTGTCTCAGCCCTGGTGCCTTTATATGATAATCCTTGCTGCCCATGCCCTGGACCTTGACACCTTCTAGCTCCAAGATTCTATATTTCTATGATTTGTTGTTGCAGACTCGGGGGGGGGGGGAGAATCTATGTATTTACTTCCTCCCCTCCTGATCATCATGGTACCACGGCTCACCTTCCACTTTCCTCTGAATCTACCTTTGGCTAGAAACAAGTGGGCTGGATTAAATATTCCTTATCCCATCTCCCTAAATAGCTGAGAAAGAATGATATCCTCTTGTTACCCTTGTTCGGCCCCTCCCGAAACTGCAAACCCCAGGATTCCAGAGGATGTTGAAAGCGGAATCATCGCGCTATAACAGGCTAGTGTGGAAATGGCCTGACTCTGGTTGAAAAGGGTGATAGTTACCAGTCCTAAAGAAGAAGGTCAGAGTAGAGTGGCCCAGACAGCATCTGAGCGTAGCAAGAATGAGCAGAGGTCTGGGCACCATGTATTATGTCCAAGTACTAGATTTTGCTGGGGCTGAAGGTGGGGTTTATATACCTTATTTCCTACCCTATAGGAGGATGTGTGGACAAAGCAGTAATTGCTTTCTCACAGGGTTGACAAAGGGTTCTGGAATGAACTGACTGTCTTAACTCTAGGTGACAAAACATTCATGGGAGTAATGAAAATCTCTAAATATCTGGTTGGGTGGGTGTATAGGGAAGATTTCCATAGGGCACGATCAAGGGATAGTCCCTGATTCCTTCACCTGGGCAGTTTCACCTCCCATTGTATTCAGGTCTACTCATAGCTTGAGTTCTTGAAAGGATTATCACAAACTCATTAGCATCAGGCTTTCCCACCTAATCCTCTCTGAACTTATGACCTGACCATGTCGAAGGTCAGCCTGACCTGGCCCTCTTCTGACCAGCAGGCCTTTGACCATGTTTTCCTGCCATAAATGTGTTCAGTTACGAAAATAGCACATCCCACAGCGTGGGGTGTAGGGTGTGATAGCACTCATTTCGTTTTAAGATTTCTGTTTGAATTTCCAAAGAGGAGCATATATTATGTGTCTGTGTGTGCGCGTGTGTGTGCACGTGCGTATGTGTGTGCGTGCACGGTTAAGTATGCATCTATGTTTGAATGAACAGCTGTGAAGAATGGTGATGGGTGCTTAAAGCATAACATTTAAAAACATCACCAAGGGCCATTGCTAGGTTTCAGGTTTGGATCATAACACTTCAGGGCCTGGAACAATCCTGATCTGGCAACCCTACCTAAAATCCAGATTGGGTTCACCACTCCACTGACATGAAAGCTGCTGGTGTCAACCCCACCCCCTTCTCCCCATCTCATGCAATCCCAGATTCTCGGTAGATGGGTGTTTTTGTAGAAACAAGCCATACATCTATCAGCAGCATTTGTTCAGCCTTGTTTGGCTATATTGTTCCCTTAACAGCTGCATCCCTAAATTCATTGTGGAACATAATTTCTGCAAATAGCTCATTGGCA
Organism: Cyclura pinguis; assembly: GCA_030412105.1. Taxonomy (NCBI): domain Eukaryota; kingdom Metazoa; phylum Chordata; class Lepidosauria; order Squamata; family Iguanidae; genus Cyclura; species Cyclura pinguis. The sequence continues at coordinate 9,767,628 of CM059601.1, forward strand.
AAGCTTTCAGAATCCGTTCTAGCCTTTTGCTTCCATCGGCAGGTCCCGGGTCCTGAGAAATTCAAGCTGCATTTCACGAGAGGATGGGGAACCAAAATTCTAAGTTGTGGAGGGCCTGGAAAATATATTGGGGGAGGCACAAAGATTTAAAAAAAAAATTGTCAGGGAATTTCTGTTTGAAGCTGTTTTTCCCCCGTCTTTGGCTTTCAAGCTGTGCCTGGGCAAAATTTGTTGAAGTTCAGAGGGTTAGAAGACCATCAGAAAGGCTTTTACCAAGCAAAATATAAGCAACATGAGCTCATGTGAGTGTGAAAGCCTTGTCCAGGTGACCTTCCCTTACATTAAGTAGCTGTAATGGAGAAAATTGTGCACAATCCAATACGGCTCACAGAATTTACACAGAACAAAGAGGTTAGCTTCAGAAACCTGAGGCCCTTTCAGCTACCAAGTTATAGCACTTATGATTCTACTTTAATTGCCATGGCTGCATCCTACGGACTCCTGGGATTTGTAGTTCAGTGAAGCACTGGGGCCCTCTGGCCCCTCCCTAAACTGCAAATCTGAGGATTCCAGAGGACATTGCCATGGCAGATAATGTGGAATCTTTGAACTATTGTGTCCTTTTCTAGGCACCACAGTTGGAGAAGGAGATTGACAAGCTGTAATGTGTCCCACAGAGGGCAACCAAGATGATCAAACAACAACAACCTTTAAAAATTAACTGGAAACCATTGCTTGTGATACCAAGATTGGAAGTAACAGGGGCATAAAGATACATAATACAACATAGTTCCCCTTCAGTGGCTGAGATCCTACGTCAGATCAGCACAGCATGGAGCTGTTACTCATGCTGCTTTTCTTGTTCTTGCCACCATCATCTTTATTTCTACTGCACCTTTCCTTCCAAATTTGGACTCAATGTAGTTTGCAATTTAAAACAAGTGCAATATAGCTAAAAACGTAAGTTAAAATATTCATGATATTTAAAAAATGTTAAAACCTACACCTCACAAGGATAAAAAACAGTTTAAAAGCAGTGCAATAAAAACAATACATAACCCTCTAAAACCCTTTCTTTAAAAATCTTAAATCCTAAAAACCTGTTGCAATGAAAAAAGGATTTTCCTGTCGCTGGAAGACAGCAAGGAGGGGGGCATTTTGACTTCACTGGGAAGGGAGTTTCAGAGCCTAGGGGCAGCCGCCAACGAGAAGGTTCAGAGATGATATGGTAGCTATGTTTAAATATTTCAAGCGATGTCATATGGAGGATGGAGGAAGCCTGTTTTCTGCTGCTCCAAAGACTAGGGCCCTTTTCGCATGGCATTTGCCATGCGAAAGGGCCCCTGGAGTGTTGTGCGACTGCGAGGAGCGGTCCACACGACGCACTCACAATCTCGTGACACTCCAGGGCCTGGCAGGTGCTGATCATGCATTGTTTCATTTTCAGCTGCGAGCCGAAAATGGTGCACAATCGCACATCTCTCTGGGGCCCCATGCGCACTTGCCATGCATGAGGAGCTCCAGAGCCGCAGGAAAATCCCAGGCTGCACTGTGGAAGGAAGAGGAGGGGCTCTTGCGTGAGCAGGCAGCAGCTGTGGAGCTGAAGGAACCGGGACACGAGAGCTTCTCGCTAGACGCTGCTCGTGCAATCCCCGCACCCCAGCTCCTCAAAAAGGTGAGTTGCGGAATGGGCCTCGGACACAGAGCAAAGGCTTCAAACTTCAGGAAAAGGGATTCCATCTAAACAGTAGGAAGAACTTCCTGATGGTAAGGGCAGTCTGCCAGTGGAATGCGCTGCCTGAGAGTGTGATGGAGTCTCCTCTTTTTGGAGGTTTTTAAACTGGATGGTCAGCTGTCGGGAATGCTTTGATGGTATATTCTTGCATGACAGGGGGTTGGATGGGATTGTTGTGTGGTCTATTACAAATCTGCAATTCTATGGGCCTTTCAATACTACACTGTTATAGTGCTATTATTCCAGTTTCAGCATCCTGTGGAATTCTGGGGTTTGTAGTTTATTGAGGCCAAAGAGCTCTCTAGCTAAGAATTCTAAATGTCCCTCCTTAAAATGCAGACCCCAGGATTCCATAGGATGTTGGAGGTTGAATAATAGCACTATAACACTGTAATGCAAAAATGTCCTATGATTCTAAGGCTTTCTTTCACACCATGTTATCCTATATTGAATACCAGGGCAGTGTAACGTATGTGGATTAATGGTTGATGTTCACAGCTGACAAAACAATGTGCAAGTGCAATACACAATGCACCAAGGCAAGTCCTAGGGGCATAGCTCCATTGCACTCTCTTTCAGTTACTCAGCAAAGAAGACTTAAGCCTAATATAAACAGAGATGCAGCCAGACTGTACTAGTCCTGGTGTGGATAATAAGTTCTTTGTCTGTCCCTGAATGCTTGTATCTTCCTCTTCTCTGTCTTGGGCAGGGCAGTGGGAGGGGGACTATCTCCCTCGAAGCCTGCATCATCTTGAAGCTTCTAGAAAGCCAACCCTGGCAGGCTATGCAACCTCCATTTGGGAGGCATGTCCCCTTCAGAGGGGAAGATGCTGGCACCTTCCCCAAGAAAGTGGAGGTCTATCAGGAGCTAAGACAACAAGGGCCATTTCTGCACTAGCCTGTTATAGTGCTATTATTCCACTTTCAACATCCTATGGGATCCTGGGGTTTGGAGTTTCAGGAGGGGCCTTGAGGCCCCTCCCTAAACTGCAAACCCAGGATTCCATACAATGTTGAAAGTGGAATAACACACTATAACAGGCTAGTGCAGAAATGGCCAAGGTGGCATCTAGCTGATATAGGAAAATTAAAATATCCTGACCAACAAGGGCCAGAAGCATCCAGCAGCTACTAGTTACCCATCCCTGACTAAGGGTGACACTGGCTGCTCCTTCAGTGAGCATTGTGCTATATGGTACAAGTCAAAATGACATTTCCCTTCTTTCTGCGGGTGCTTACAGGCCAACAGTGCAATCCTATACAGGCTAACTCAGAAGAGGGGGAAAAAAATCCCTTGACTTCATTGGGCTTGTTTTGTTTTGTTTTGGTGTTCTGGTGGTGTGCCTTCAAGTTATTTCTGACTTATGGTGATCCTAAGGCAAAGCTATCAAAGGGTTTTCTGGAGGCTGATGTGCCCAGTGTGTTTCCATGGCAGAGTGGGGACTCAAACACTAGTCTCCAGGGTTGTAATCCAATGCTCAAACCACTACACCACATTGGTTCTCACACTGGACTTACTTCCTCCCATATGATATTGCGCTGTAGTCTAACTTTTTTCTAGATGCTAGAGTAGATTGCTACAAGCTGGATGAGGAGAGGAGGAAGGAAAGGAAGAAGCAAGTGTAAGAAGCAGGAAATATATTTACATGTGTACTCAGGCTTCTTTTGCAAGTGAACTTTCCTACATGGGTTGTTATGAATCCTCATAAAGGAGTTCCTGCGTTTCTTCTTCCAGCTGGCTGATTCAGTGCCGATGACCATCACCACAGCCCACAAAATCAGCTTAGTGTGCAAGATAGACAGATGTTCCTTCTCCGCCTCTCCACCCTCCCTCCAGTGTTTGAACAAGAATGCTTTCGCAAACTCAGACCTTGGCTTGTGTGCTGTGCTTTCCAGCCTCTGCTCAGTACTGTTGTTCAGGGCAACGGAGGCAAGGCTGTTAAGGGCTTTGCCCTTTAAAAGGAAAAAAAAAAAATGCATGGCTGCTGTTTAATACAAAGAATAAATTGTGCAGGGGAGCAGATCCCCAAATCCCACTGAACTTGTCCCTTTGTGCCTTCCTCCCTATCTGTCTCACCTGGCTCCAAACTATGGCTATGTTGCCATCTTCCTTTCTTTCCTCCTAGAAAAAAGATAGACTTTGGAAAAGTTAGGGTTTTGGCCATTCAGATCCCAGAACCCCTGAGAGGATTACGGCCATAATTTATACTACAGGGAATCATCTTTCTGTTTATTGGATTTATACCCTGCCTTTCTGCTGGGATGGGATCCAAGGGGCTTCTAATAGTTTAAAGCAAGATTAAATTAAAATCTCAATTTCCAAAAGTTTTTACAAAATAATTAAGTAACAGTGTATTAAAAGCCATGGTTAAAAGAGTTAAAAACACATTTGGAATACAATTACAAATAGCAGATAAAAATTAAAATTAAAATAGAGTACAGCACATCACTTCACACAAACTGTTGCTATATAATTTACAACTCAAAGTCCTGCCCAGGTAAAAAGGTCTTTGTCTGCCAACGGGAACGGGAGCAGGGAGGGGGCCATAGAAGGGTGTTCCACAGCCTGGGAGCAGCCATGGAGAAGAGTTTCTCCTGAATCCACACCGAATGTTCCTGTGAAGGTGGTTGGACTGAAGTAAAGCCCTTCCCTGCAAATCTTAAAGCTCTCACTGGGCTTTATAGGGAGATAATCGTCTTTCAGATAGTTTAAAAGCTGTTTAGGGCCTTAAAGGTCAAAAACAGCACTTTGATTTGTGCCTGGAAATGAACTGGCAGCCAGTGAAGCTGTTTTAATGTATGTACATGCGTGTGTGCGCGTGTGCGTGACATGATCTCTTAAAGCAGACAATGAAGACATGGAAATAATTCAAAATTTCCATACCTTGGTTCAGCCAGTAATCAGAATGGACGCTGTAGTCAGGAAATCAGAAGAAGACTAGGACTTGGAAGGACAGTTATGAAGGAGCTAGACAAGGAACTAAACTGTTCCACAGCTTTCTCCCATGTCCTCACCAAATGTTCCTGTGAAGATGGTGGGACTGAGATAAAGCCCTTTCCTGCAGATCTTAAAGTTCTCCCATGGTTGTATAGTGAGCTAACAGTCTTTTAAATAGTCTGGAGTCAAGCTGTTTAGGGCTTTAAAGTTCAAAACCATTACTTTGAATTGTCCTTGGAAATGAACTGGCAGCCAGTGAAGTTGTTTCAGTGGAGAGGTTCTTATGATCCTTCAAATGAGACAAAGAAGACATTGAAATAGTTCAAGATCTTCCATACCTTGGTTCAGTCATTAATCAGAAGGGAGACTGCAGTCAAGAAATCAGAAGAAGACTAGGAGTTGGAAGGACTGCTATGAAGGAACTAGACAAGATCCCGCAGTGTCAGGATATATAATTGATTACTAAAGGTAGGACTGTCCACACCATTGTATTTTCAGTTTCTATGTATGGTTATGAAAGCTGTGCAGAGAAGAAAGCTGATATGAAGAAAATCGACTCCTTTGTAATGTGATGCTGTGAAGAGTTCTACGGATACCCTGGACCGCTAAAAAGAAAAATGAATTGGTCCCAGAACAAATCAAGCCTGAACTCCTGCTGGAAACCAAGATGACCAAACTGAGGCTATCGTACTTTGGTCATATCATGAGAATACATGACTCAATAGAAAAGCCAATGATGCTTGATAGGGTAGAAGACAGTAGGAAAAGAGGAGGACTGCATCACAGATAGATAGATTCAATCAAGGAAGACATGTCCCTGAATCTGCAAGACCTGAGAAGGGCGGTTGATGATCGAGCGAGTTGGAGGGCTCTCATCTGTCAGGTCACCGTAAGTTGAGGCTGACTTGATGGCTGTTAGCAACAATGACAACATGATCCCTGAAGTCAGCCCCAGTCAAGAGCCTGGCCACAGCATTTCGAACCCATTGAAGTTTCCAAACAGTTTCCAAGGTCATCCCTGTGTAGAGCTTACTACAGTAATCCAAACAGCATGTAACCAAGTCATATGTCACGATAGCTAGACTTGACTTCTCAAACCATAAATGGAGATCTTGACAAGTCTGCTAAAGCCTCTGGACTGTTTTGAAGAGACATAGATCAAGCTTGAGGAGAGAGAGATTGTCCAGATTCTGTTGGATTGCAAGCCCCAGCAGCCTTAGCCAGCTTTGGAAAAGTAAGTGATCATGGAAGCTAGAGTCTAGAAATATCTGGAGCATACTGTCCAACACTTCACAGATTAAGCCTGAGATGTGTGTGGTTGAGCAACATCAGACGCTGGTCAAGATGGCAAAAGTTATTCATGAGGAAGAGCATAAAAACTAGGAGATGCTGCAGCAGTTCGCTTTTGCCTGAGCTTACTGGGAAAGGGAAGATTCCATCCCCTCCTCTCTTCTCCTGCTGCTGAATTACTGGAGTGCAAACTACTTCTGCTACTTGGATCTCATTTGCAGCTGTTGAAGGAGGCTGGGGACAAAGGGGGAATGTGGGAGGAACAGAGAGAAGCTAGGACATTTTAAAAGCACTGTAACAAAGTAGGATGAGAGTGGGTTGATCAGGACTGTCCATTCTCGGTCAGGATAATTGGAGAGTATGTGACATTTTCATGCCTCCTCTCTCTGAGTCTGACGAATTAATGACCATTAGCCCATAAAGAGAGATTAGGCCTATAAGTAATGTCAACTGCTCTGAAGAACAGACAAGAGCCACTACTCTAGAACAGAGACAACTCGATTATTTGGATAATGATGGCAATTTTCAACCACATTAATAAGAATCTTTTGTGCACACTTACACTGGCCACAACCAATTTTGATACAACCTTTCAAAAAGAATCAAATTGCTGTTTCGCTGATTGCCGTTGTCGAAACTGACAGGAATAACTCAGCCAGAGAGTATTTAATGTCTCCTATTAATCACTGAAGTGTTATGTTCATTTCCTTGAACAATCTCATTTTATTGCCTTTCTTACTGTATGTTAGCTTACTAGTGAGTCACTCATAAGAAAGTTTATTTTGTCATGACAATCAATTTCTCCTGCATGGAACTATTGCTGTTATAACCAGTCCTCTTCCTCTAAACATCCTTGTTATCTATAACTCAAAGACTTTGAAAAACCAGGAGAGTATCTAGAATTCTAGACTTAGCTGATTTATCACCCGTAATATGGCAGAGCTGCTGGTATGCCAGGTCCATGTGACAGACCTAGAGCAAGTTACTTTTCTTCCCAGACTGTGTCTAGCAATATTCATTCAATGGGTCCATCTTGCAACTGTGTCAGGAGGAATGGCTTCTGTCATAAGTATGCTGGCTGGGTAATAGTACATGTTATAAAATAGGCTTTATAGATGGAAGGGAAGTTATAGGTTGCGAGTGCTATAATGTATCTATCACCAATTGCTGCCTGCAAACATGTATCCGGTTGAGGGTTCTAAAGTATCCAGAGGCACCAAATGGTTAATCGCTGCAGTGCTTGATGTCACTTTGTATCTGACAAGGAGGGAAAAGATCAGAAGGAGAGGATGCAAAACTAGGGAAAAGATGTTATGGGAATGAGCATGACAAAGATAAGGAGATAGGAACTTGTTAGCTCCCAGGATGAAAGACATGTGATCAACAGAAAGGGTCTGGGAAAATCTGGTACTGGTGGGGTGGGGTGACATTTATGGCTTTCACCAAACATTGTGTTGTGTATGTACACGATAAGGTACAGAACCTGTAACCATCCAACATATGGTAGTCTCAGCAACTTTTGTAGGAAAGCTGCTGTGTTGCTCCAAATAAGTGTGTCTGTCCAACTCTGAGTACTATTTGTGAGTGCAAGTGGTGGAGTCTCCTCCTTTGGAGGTTTTGAAGCAGAGGCTGGATGGCCATCTGTTGGGAATGCTTTGCTGTGTATTCCTGCATAGCAGGGGGTTGGACTGGATGGCCCCTGGGGTCTCTGCCAGCGCTATGATTCTATGAGGACATGACTGTGAACTGAATAGGTGGACAAGCCTGAGAAGAGGCAGCCAATCACAGCTCATGGAATGCTGAGGGGAGCCTATCGGGAAAGAGATCTAGACAGAGAATGAAGACAACTGGAGTGTACTCTGGGGTACCAAACATTGCCCATCCTTGGCCTTGAGAGCAGTCTGTCTTCGGACAAGAGAAATCCATGGCCTCCAATTTGCATGCCGAGTACCATAGATGTAGCAAGGCTTCCAAGCGCTATCTCAGATGGAAGGGTTTCAGACTCGTTAATCATGATGAAGCAGACTCTAGTCTAGTAAAAATTAGAGATGATTATGTCCTTGGTGGTCTTAGAGGTGCCACAGACTCCTTCACTTTTGCAATAATCATAGGAACTTTGAAGCAGCATCTAATAAAGTACTTCAGCTGTTGCCATCAGGGTGCCTGTGAAGAGATCTTTTGTTGGACATACTGGTAATGCAAAGAACTCTATGAAAGAGCCCTTTCCGCATGGCATTTGCTATGTGAAAGGGTGCCTGGAGCACCGCGCGATTGTGAGGAGTGATCTGCGTGATGCACTCGCAATTGCATGATGCTCCAGGGGCCGGCAGGCACCAATCGTGCACCTTTTCATTTTTGGCTAGAAGCTGAAAATGGTGCGTGATCGTGCATTGCTCCCAGGCCCTGCGCGCGCTTACCTGTCGTGCGGAAACTCCCAGGCTGCGCTGCGGAAGGAAGAGGCGGGGCTCTTGCATGAGCAGGCAGCTCGTGTGGAGCTGAAGCAGCAGGGATGCGAGAGCCTCTCGCCGAAGGCTGCTCGCACGATCCCCGCAACCCAGCACCGGAAAAAGATAAGGTGCGGGGCTAAGTCTGGATGTCTGGGAAGTTGATGCTGTTCTTTCTTTCTCTCCACCTGTGTTGCTCAGGCCTTCAACAGAGCAACAGGCTCTGCTCATTAGAAAACCACATAGCCTCCAACATTTCACAGAGGAAAACTGGGGCATATGTGGCCAAGTAATATCAGAGGGTGGTTGAGATGGCAAAAGTTGTTCATGAGGAAGAGCACACAAGCTAGGAGAAGCTGCAGCAGTTTGCTTTGGCCTGAGCCTGTTGGGAAGGGAAAGATTCCACCCTCTCCTCTCTTCTCCCCCTGGTGAGCTCCTGGAATGCAAACTACATTTGCACCTGGAGCTTATTTGCAGCAGTTGAAGTAGGATGAAGACAAAGGTGAAAAGTGGGAGGTGGAGAGAGAAACTGGGACATTTTAGAAGCAGCTGAAAAAGCGGGATGACAGAGGATTAATTGGGACTGTGACTACCAAATCAGGACAGTTCAAAGGTATGCAACCAATTCTAGTAAAAGTTCACAAGAAAAAGAAAAAGTTTGGTTTCTGATGTAGCTCCAGAATGTGAAAATGCTGCGTTGTGATTGGCTGATTAGATTTGTGCTAGGTATTTATCTATTTATTTGCTACCTTTCTCCCAGAGTGGGACCCAAGGTGGCTTCCAAAAAGGTTAAAAACATTAATAAAACATTTAAAACAGCTAAAAATATTAGAAAAACTTACACAAATTTTGAAAAAACATCTTGAATTCATCATCATCATCATCATCATCATCATCGGCATTGTCCTTGTCATCATCATTTATAACCCATCCTTTTCCCAATACTAGGACTCTAGGCAGCTTACAAAAATTAAAATCTAGACAGATTAAAATACAAAAAAAGATAGCGATAAAAAGATGTAAATATTACTTTTTTTAGAAAAAAAATGCATTCAAGCAATCTACAGAATTAAAACCATTTAAAAATCCATTAAAAGGCAGAAGATAAAAATCAACAAAACAGCATGCTGTAACAAGTGTACAATCAATTGCTCAATGTCTCTCGAAATGGAAAAGTTTTCACTTGCTGAAGGTCTACAAGGAGAGAAGTTTCCATGGCTTCCCTAAAGAGGGAGTGCCAAAGCCTGGGGGAGCCACCACTCCCTGGCAGCTTTTCCACTAATGGATGCTCGCTATGTCCAAGGCCATTTTCTCACTACACTGTTATAGCACTATTATTCCACTTTCAACATCCTATGGAATCCTGGGGTTTGAAGTTTAGGGAGGGGCCTTTGAGGCCTTTGAGGCCCCTCCCTAAACTGCAAACCCCAGGATTCCATAGGATGTTGAAAGTGGAATAATAGCGCTGTAATAGTCTAGTGCGGAAATGGCCCAAGAGGTGTGAACCTCTGTGTGTTTTAGTCCAGACTTTAAGGGAGCTATCCCACATGAGGAACTTGTTTTGAAAACTTGCTTTTCTAAACAAATGATTCTGTTTGAAACTCTGAGCGTGGGTTTTGGAGAGCAAGTGTCATGGCCCAGTCCCAGGACTCAAGTGCAAACACAGACAGCTCTCTCTCCAACAGCCATAACACAGAGACATGAACAGGACAATACTTACGGCAGCCAGCGTAGAAGGAAAAGGGAGAGCCCACAAGATTCAGAGCTTTTATCTAGGGAGGAGAAATTGATTAGGCAAACAGCTGGGGGAGGCTGCTGGCTGGTAAATACAAAGGATAGCATGGGGAGAAATCTGTTGGAGACAACTACTTTCACGGGTAGGAGCAACTTCTCCAAGGCTCAGCGCTCTGATTTGTGTTCTTGGAAACCTTGACCTTTACCTTGTATGCTAACTTTGCTCCTGGATACTCCCTTTGGACTATCATTTGGGCTTTATTTCTTGGACTTCAGAAACAGCAAATGGTAACTGTAGTGAACTTTGCCTGTGGCTGCTGCCTCAGACTCTGTTGGAAGAGCTGGGAACTTTGTCTGGCTGCTGGCAGATGACAGACGACAGAAAGTTATTTAGGACATGTTATAGCCCTGCTCAGGTCTTGCAGACTCCAAGCTGCAGCTTACTTGATTGAATCAATCTAATAGTAATCCGATCGTCTTCTTTTCCTGTTGTTTTCCACATTACCAAACATTCTCATCTCCGAAGTCTGATAGCCTCAGTTTGGTCACCTTAGCTTCTAGTGAGAGTTCAGGCTTGAGTTATCGTGAGACCCATTTATTTATCTTTTTAGCAGTCCACGGTATCTGCAAAACTCTCCTGAAGCTCCATAATTCAAATGAGTTGATTTACTTCCTGCCAGCTTTTTCATTGTCCAGCTTTCATATCCATACATAGAAATTGGAAGTGCTATAGTATGAAGGATCTGACTTTGCCATTTTGTTGATAGTCCTTACCTGGCAACCCTTATGGGGATGAGATTCATTTTGTCTCCACAGAGGTAAATCTGAAGCATTCTTTCCTATGCTTTCTCAAAAGCTTTGCAAACCCAGACCTTTCTTCACCCAAGAGGATCGTGGAATTGGTAGTAGCTCCACCACAGGAAGACAGAGTCCTTGCAACTCCCAGTAGCCCTAGTCATTGTAGTTAAGAGTGATGAATGCTGAGAGTTACAATCCAATAACATCTGGAAAGCTAGATGATTCTCATCCCTGGCCACAAATAACCTAAGTCCCATGAACTGTCATTGTGTGCTTGCTAGTTGTTTCTATCTTATGGGAAACCTATCACAAGGTTTTCTTGGCAAGATTTTTTTCAGAGAGGGTTTGCTTTTGCTTTCCTCTGAGGCTGAGAGGGTGTAACTTGCCTAAGCTTACCCAGTGGGTTTCCATGGCCCAGCAGGGATTTGGACCTAGTCTCCCAGAGTCCTAGCGCAATACTCCAACCACTATGCCATGTTGGCACCATAGATTGCACGGAGTCTGTTTTAGGACGCATTAAGATTAAGGCCTAATGGTGAACCAGTATGTAGGTAAGTCCGACATATGCAATGGATGTACTGTTGTTCTTATGTGCCTTCAAATCAATTCTGCCTTATGACAACCCTAAGGCAAACCTATAATGGAGTATTCTTGGCAAGATTTTTTCAGAGGGGTTTGGCTTTGCCTTCCTCTGAGGCAGAGAGAATATGACTCGCCTAAGGTCACCCAGTGGATTTCCATGGCCAAGCACCCAAACCACTACACCACACTGGCTCTCAAAATGGATCTACCGTAGCCACCTGTTTCTCCTTTGCAGCCCTTATTTCCCAGCCTCTTTCTTGGTAACTCTCCCTCCCTGGTTCAAGCACTGAGAAAAACTCAGGATGCTTTTGAGTTCATTTGGGGCTGAGACTTCCTTGCTCTGTTGCACCATTTTTAAAGTACAAAAGAACTGCACGCCAGGCCTGTTGTGTAAGAGGGAATTGGTATAAAGTGGACCCTTCGATTCAGAAAATCCATCCAATTAAAGATCCTCCGGCCCTCCCTCTCTCTGCCACTGCGTGGAGGCCTGTTAGTGTTCTCTCCCTTGGGCAATGTTTCAGAGGCAGACAAAAGCTGGGAAAGAATTTACAAAGGAGTTTTTGTTGCTTAAATCCATCTCATCATCACAGCTGAGTAATGCTTTCCCTGGAGGAAAGGCCATTTGATGGGGAAGGTGGATGCATGCAACGCACCAAAAACAGTAAGTCTCACTCTCCGAAGCCACTTAGATACCTCCCTAAGGGCAACAGGAAGTCATACAGCTAATGAAATAATGGCAGGGACTCTCCTGTCTTGTGGGGGAGCTACTGCAATCCCGTGGTCCCCATGAGTGAAGAGAGGTCTCAAGTTGCAGAGCTCTTGAAAAAACAGGTGAAGGAAGGAAGACTGCTTCAGATTTATCTTCCTTAAAGCTGAAATGAATTCCCTCCCCCAAAGGGCAAGACTATCCCAAACACTGAGATTTCAGGCCATTTCCGTACTATACTGTTATAGTGTTATTATTCCACTTTCAACATCCTGTGGAATTTTGGGGTTTCTGGTTTACTGAGGCCAAAGAGCTCTCTGGCTGAGAATTCTAAAGGCCCCTCCCTATACTGCACGTCCCAGGATTCCACAGGATGTTGAGAGTGGAATCATAGCACTATACTAGTCTAGTGCGGAAATGGCCTCAGATTCAAAACCTGAGACCTAGGGATGACCCCTTGTGATGTCATGAAGAATAATACATGCAACCTGTCATGAACAGGATAACTCCATTCCCAGAGATGCACCTTACAAAGTTGCAAAAGCTTTATTCAGGAGACTTCAGAGTACATTCTGACAATTGACAAGACTGAAAAACTACTAGATTTTCAGTGCTTTATAAGCTGTAACGTTACAAATTTGAATGGGCAATGTTCTATTTGATAGCTAATTAAAACAACTCCTTTCCCAGGCTTTTGTCCCACTTACCAACTGCATAAGTTTGAAGCAACATCGGTTCCCTTTTATCAAAGCCTGCTTAAAATAGCATTCCCTCATTCCCAGCACACCTTTTCTCACTCAATTCCATCATCCCCTCCCAACCTGTGTTCCAAACATCAGAGTACTACATGTCAGGTAATGCCATGCAATGCCATGTTCTTGCATGGTAGGGAGGGTAAAGCTGACCTGACACAACCACAGCTGCAGAGCATGCCATTTTTTACCCCAAAAGGTGGGGGACCTTGTGGTCCACCAGCAGTACCAGCATCTCCTTAGAAATTGGGGGAATTACAGCTCAAAGGAGGCCTGTGAGTGGGGGGTAACTGCAGGATCTTTTCACCTGTTTATACCAGTACTAACTGTTGAAGCTTTAAACAGGGTGCTTTTATTTGGAATCAACAGACAGACACAAGAAGAAATCAATCAGTTTCATGAATCATACAAGGCTAGTGAAAGGAGAAGCAAGAAAGGTTGGATAAATAGAAATTCTGGGTGTAAAGGGTGATATTTACTGATCCTGGAGTGAAGGATCAGAGAAGTGGCTCAAACAAGAGTTTGAGGGCAGCAAAGAGGAACAGAAATCTAGGGTGCAGCATTATCACCAAAGTGCTGACATGCTGCATCTTGCATCTTGCAAAATTACCTGGGTTGCACATGGGGTTTTTATACCCTTTTTCCTACCGTGTAGGGGCGAGTGTTAATGGATCTCTGGCAGAGTAAACAAAAGGGGCCTGTAACAGACTGATTGTCTTATTTTAGGTGACAAAACATTGATGGGAGTCCTGACAGCCTCTTAATGTCTTGGTTGGGTAATATGAATGGGGAAAGTCTCCGTAGGAAATGTGCACAGCAGGAGTGCTTGCCTGCCACACCTGGGCAGTTTCATTGACTATTGTATTCAGATCATCAGGTCATTGACAGGATTACTGGAAATCTATTCACTCTGGACTTTCCCGCTTAACTCTTCTTGACCTTATGACCTGGCCATGCTGAGGTCATGCTGACCTAGCTCAGATGTACAGGCAGGGTCCTGCTTGCCACATGTTTCCCAACCATAAGAGTCCAATTTTCATATAATATTTCATGCCAATTTTGCTATCCTGCAGGATGGGGTATGTTAGGGGTGGTAACACATTCAAATAAAAAACATCCAGGCAAAAAAATGAGCAAGATACAGGTACACATATATGCTTTTCAAGTAGGGGGGCAGAATCTTGCCCTTCTCAGTTGGCTCAGGCAACATCAAACTGCTGCAGCCTCTCCTAGCTTATCTGCCAGCAAAGTTACATTCTGTAACCCTTATAATGAATACCAGTGTAGTGCAACTTGTATGGAACAATGATTAGTGTGCATGGCTGACAATCCCAATGCCCAAGACAACAGATAGCAGCAATACACATTCACATGCCACTCTGTCTAATGTGCTATGGTATGCTCAATGGTCTCCCATGCTCAGATCTTCTGATTCTGTCATCAGCTGGTTACAACTGTTGCTCATTGCTCATTGTCCAAAACCCCACAATGAGTCTGCATGCGTAGGACAACTTATGCCTCCGTGTGTCACTTACAGGATGCCAGCACAGGTCTATTTGCTTTGGAGGGGACAGGTTTCCTGTGGTCACTGTCTCTCCTGCTTCACTTAGCTTGGTTCAAGGTTAAGAAAGAGTTTTAAACATTTTTAAACCCTTGGAGAAGTGAAATTATCCTTCCTGTGAGTTTTCTCCCCTTACAAATTTACAAATGTTTCAATGAGAAGCAAAAAGTGTTCCAGAACAAGCCTAGGGACATTCGGGCTGAATAAAACTCCCAAATAACTCAAGAGCAAAGAACTGTTTCCTGGCAAGAAAACTATAAGTAACTCAAGCCTGTTATTTATGATCTCTGCTGCAAACGGTTACTCAATAATGCATTTTAAAAATCCTTCTTTTCCAGAATGGACTGTAATCTCTGATAATGGATTGCTTGCTCACCATGTAGATCTGTCCTTGAAAGCCTGTTTTAGATGTTTATTGGTTCTTTTTTTTTTTTCTAGGAGTTGGGCTGTTTCTCTTTCTCCAGCTGCCCTATGCCTTTGAGGCCCCTCCCTTAAACTGCAAACCCCAGGATTCCATAGGATGTCGAAAGTGGAATAATAGCACTATAACAGTCTAGCGTGGAAATGGCCTCCTTGGAACTGGGAAAGCCAGGGTTCAAATCCCTACCCAGCCATGGAAATGCCATTGGAGGACACTGGACGATTCACATTGCCTCAGCCTAAGAGGAAAGCAATGGCAAATCTCTTCTGAATAAATCATACCAAGAGACTTCTATGACAGAGTTGTCATGAGTTGGAGTCAACTTGAAGGCACATAACAACTATGAAGGCATTACTCTAATATGGAGTTTGGATTGGTATTTATGTGTTATGATTAACATGGATACCCTGGGGTTTTCATAAAAAATGAGGTTATACAAAGGACGGACCATGAAAATAAGAAGATAATTGACAAGATGTAAAGCCTAAGGGCATTTGTTCAACTGCATGAAGGAGGACTTCCTTAAATAACTGGGGGAGACAGAGGGTTGAATGGAGGAAGATTCTTGCACTGATGACGTAAGGGGGAAAAAGGTAGAAATAAAGAGAAACCCTGGCTGCAATTCTGTATTGCAGATATGGATTCGTAACCTAGAGTTACAGATCCATAACTGCACTGTATTCAATAAAGTCATTTCCACACTATACTGTTGTAGTGCTATTATTCCACTTTCAACACCCTATGGAATCCTGAGGTTTGCAGTTGGTGGAGGGGCCTTTAGAATTCTCAGCTAGAGAGTTCTTTGGCCTCAGTAAACTACAAACCCCAGAATTCCACAGGATGTTGAGAGTAGAATAACAGCATTATAACAGTGTAGTGCAGAAATGGCCTTAGACTACACAGACCCTTTTCACACACCACCTCCAATCCACAATGGCCACGGGATCACCCCAGGATTGCGACAACGGTTCTGCATGACGTCGTCACGATTCCACGGCCATCCCATGGCAATCATGGATTAAATCATGTTTGGGTTTCTCTCGACAATGACATGCGATTGCAGAGTCCTCCTGCCTTCCTCTCTCACTTACCTGGCATACAGAATGGCAGGAAGTGCAATGGCTGCACTTCCTCCCCCAGTGCAGCCTGGGAAACTGCTGGGCTGAGCTGCAGAAGAGAGGGGCGAGGTGGGGCCATTGCACATCCTCCCATCCAGCAGGTGGCTGGTGCAGAGGGGGAGTGCAGCAGAAGTGATTCTCTCCCGGAAAGGGCTTTTCCTGGATCCCTGCACCATAGCTTTGGAAAAAGGTAAGTTGCAGAAAGGGCCATAGTCACAATCATGCACTATTGCCATGATTACAAATGTCTTCCCAGCCCACCTTAACAGCCAGCAGCCTCATAGAGCACTGGTTTGTTCAGCTGTCAATCAGGGCACAAAAAAGAGGCTCTTTGTGGTCCCCTCCTACCAGTCAGCAAAGCTGTGACAAGAAATTGGAACAGGGGTCCTGCTTCTGATTGTCACAGCCTTACTTACTGGTAGGAGGGGCTAGAAATGTCATCCTGCAGCACCCTGATTGGCTGTTGAACAGATCTTCACTTGGTATGGCTGCTGGCTATTAAAGTGGGCTTACAGAGGTCAGGCTTGGAGATATTTCTTGGCCATGCATTCATAACTAAGTAGATAATATAGGTTATTGGTGTACATTTGTACAAATAGATTATTGGTGTATTTTTGCATCTATGTTCCATGGGGCAAGTATTGCCTAAATCAGGATTTTTTTCAGCCTTTGATGTTGCACCCCAGGTCTGGCAAATAGGAGCTTTGGGAAGCTTTTGGAATGTGTTGTATTAGCACTCCTGCTATCCCCGATAACCTGACTTTCTGTCCGATGGGAATTGAAGTCTGGCACGTTTGGAGATCACCTCAGTCTAAATGGTTTTTGGATATATAGCTTTTCAATGAATATCTAATATTCAGCATTGGCACTGCAACAGCTGAAATGCAATAACCATTTCTGTTCTACAGGATATCCAACAGCTGGCTTGCAAGAGTGATCAATGATTATAGCATTTACTTTATTTACCTGATTTAAACAGGTATACTTTGAACACTGATGGTAATTTTGCATTCTGGGAGTCATACCTTGAATGCTGAAGTGAAGCCAAACTTTGGTAAAGTGAAACAGTAGAACTTCTTGGGCCAAGCTATTGGAAGAAATGTTGAATGCACATTGTCCACCAATGCTAGCCCAACATGCTTTGCTTTAAGCAGGGGTGGGAATAATGCAGTTCTCCAGAATTTGTTGAATTGCAACTCCCAGCATTCTTTGCTATTGGCTGTGCTGGCAAGGGCTGATGGGAGTTGCAGTGTAATAACATCTGCACAGCTGCAAGATTCCCACCCCTGCCCTAGATGAAAGCTTGTTGGGAGGGGAATGCAGCTCCCAAAGAATAATTCCAGAGCTTGGAAAAGTCACTTTTAACTTTCAGAATCTCATCAGCAGGGTGGCCATATAGAAAGTAACTTTACCAAAATGTGCCACAGAATCTAAGGCCCTTTTTGCACCTTACCTGATTCCGGTGTGGGCACACAGGGATCATGTGAGAAGCCTCTTCCGGGAGGCACTCACATCCCCTCTGCTTCTCCTCCGCACCTACTCCCCGCTGGCCAGAAGGAAGCGTGAGCGTTCTGCTCCTTCCTTCCGCAGCGCAGCCAGGTACTTTCCCAGGCTGCACTGGGACAGGAAGCGTGAGGGCCACGTTTCCGGAGGCTCCGCACGCAAGGTAAGTGTGTGTGGGGCCCGGGATCGACGCGCGATCGCACGTCATTTTCGGCAAGAAGCCGAAAATGATATATTGCACGATCGCTGCCTACTGGCCCCAGCAGCGTCATGCAACTGCGAGGACGTCATGTGAAACGGTCCTCGCAATTGCGTGATGCTCCGGAGGCCATTTCACTTGGGAAATGGTGTGCGAAAAGGGCCTTACTAACTTTGTTTATACCAGTTTGGTTTCCCCAGGCTTGATTCCCATCATTCTTACTTTCATGAGATTAGGAATTATGAGCATATCTTAATTAACAAAATCTCTGATAGAGCAGTTCCCTTTTCAAAGTCTTTTTGCATTGTCCAGCTTTCTTTTACTCCTTGTCCTTTGTCTAGCATCAAGTTTTTTTAGCGGCATTGGCACTGCTGAAGGAGGGCTGGAGAAACCACAAGGGTTGTAGCAGTCTGTCTGCAATAAATAAAGCATAAATAAATAAATAAAGCAAGCAAGCAAGCAAGCAAGCAAGCAGTAAGGTATGTCTGAGCCATGTATGCCTGCCTACAATGGACAAGATACACTGCAGCTGACTCCAGGATGATTTGCCAGGCTTTTGTGAAAAGTAAAACAGTTGGAAAAGGGGAGAGCAAATAAACCTGTCTCACCAGTATGTTAAAAAAGCATAGATCTATACATTTGGACACCAACATGGAAATCTTAAGAAAAACAGAAATTGGTGAAAGAAAAGGTAACTCCTGTATGCTTTTTGCAAGAAGTGCTCTCTGGAAGTGCGAACATATTTTTCTAAGCAAGGCTTAGGCCTAAATACGCTAAAGTATTCCATCTGATCTTGGAAGCTAAGCTAGGTTAGCCCTGATGAGTACTTGGATGGGAGACCACTAATAAACCCCAGCTGCTGTAGGCTATATTTCAGAGAAGGGAACTGGCAAAACCACATCTGTTTATTCCTTGCCTAAGAAAATCCTATGAAATTTATGGGGTCTCCATAAGATGGCAGGCAACTTGAAGGTGCACGCGTTCTCTCTTGCACACACACACACACGGCTTACCTGATCTGATTGTTTCCTCTCCTGTGTGCATATTACTAGTTTTGAATATAAAGTTTCCAGAAACATGTTCAAAAGCTCTTGTTTTTTGTGGTATTGAAACCTATCCATGCTTTATATGTTATTTTTGCTTCAGATACTAAATTTTCTGTTGAAGAAGTAATGCTCAGGAACACATAGACTTCCTTAACTAATGTATACCTGCCATTATTTTGATCAAACAGCCAGTTATCTCCTAGGTTGTGCTGTCCTGCTGTGTGTGTGTGTGTGTTTATGTGTGTTAGAAAGAGGTTAGACTGAACCCTGGCTTGCCTCTGTCCTTCAGCAGCATTATTACTGCTGTCTGACGACATTCCCTCCTGGACCTGTCTTTGACTTGGCACATTTGTCATTGCCTTTCGTCATGTGACATTTTGTCATAGACGCATCACCCGGTGTCATAAGTGCCCAGACAAGGCCTGGAGCTGGCGACACTCAGTGGCAGGGAGACAGTAGGAGAGGAGGGCTTAATGGAGAGAAACCAAAAGTTCACACAATGTGCAATTAACTTATGGACCTTGTAACAACCTCTTTAAAAAGGATCAGTGGTGTTTCTGGATGAAGACTTGTAAAATATATTAACCATGTCCTAGTAATATGGAGACTCCATGGTGAGAAGCAGCATATCTGTTCTTCCTAGAGGCAGGGAGAAAATAGCAAGGCAAAGCAATTGCCATGCCCACAGCAGAGAAAGGTTAGGGTTTTAGACTAGAACTCCCAAACTCCCTTAACTGAGGGGGTTCTGGAAGTAGTAGTCCAAAAAAGTAACTTTTCCAAGCTCTTATCATTCCTTGTCTATTAGCTTCCTAAGTCATTTGGTAGGCTCTGGCTCTATGCTGGATGAAGGAATGCTTCCTTTTGTCTGTGTGAAGCCAGAAGCTGGGGAAGACTGTGCCAGCCAATCATAACTCATGGAATACTAGGGAGGGGGGCGTTATGGGAGACAGGATGTACAGTAGCCCCTCCACATTCATGAGGGTTAGGGGCACAGAACCCTAGTGAAAGTGGAAAAATCACAAATAACTTCCCCCCTGCGATTCCCTTTCAGAGCTCCCCACCATTCCTTTGCCTCTGGCCCCAGTGTTGGAGATTGGGGAAGAAAAAAGACACAGTAAAGGGCTTACCGGTACTTTCTCCTGAAAGGAAGAAAAGCACACTTCTCTTCTAGTTACTTCTGGTGGCTACCTTGAAAAGGGAAGGGAAGGGTAGGAGCAAAGAGAGCACCTGACCAATCAGCAGCCATTACACAGCAGAAAGTGCAGCCACATGGAAGAGAGGACTTGCCTCCAGCAGTGGAGTGGGGTCTTTGCTCACCCAAAAAGAAAAAAAAATCCATTTTAGACACAAGCCTGGCAAGCCTAGGGTGAGGAATGCAAGGGAATGGGAGGAGGAAAATGGGAGGAGGAGGGCAAACATGTGCCTCACAAATAATCAAATTCCTGAAGGTCAAACCTGTGAATGTAGAGGGAGGACTGTAATTGAAAGGCTCGTCTGTAAAACAGCTAGGTAGGGCCAGTCAGAAACAGAGATAGGGCCAGTTAAGAAGAGAATTACTAAGATCTGAATAAAGTTTGGGGAGCTGAGAATGTGGAGAGAGTTCATTTTCTCCATGCACCAAAGAAAAATAATTGGTTTGTCATATTTCCCCAGTCTTCAAAAGAAGTGGGGCCAGAATTTATCTGGAGACTTATGTGTTTGTAAGTGGGCTTATGTCTGCAGGAAATAGAATTGAGCAGTTTCACATCATCAAGAAGGAGCTGCTATCACGTTACTATGGACCTTTCTGCACTACACTTTTATAGTGCTATTATTCCACTTTCAACATCCTACGGAATCCTGTGGTTTGCAGTTTAGGGAAGGGTTTTTAGAATTCTCAGCCAGAGAGTTCTCTGGCCTCAGTAAACTATAAACCTCAGAATAGCACAGGATGTTGAAAGTGGAATAATAGTACTATAACAATGTAGTGCGGAAAGGCCCTATGTAGGCTAGCCAACAAAGGAACCGATGCACAATGAGCCTTCATGTGCATCAGACATTTTTGCCGGTATCCCATTCATACCTTTGCAGCTCATTTATAGGGTTCCTTAGAGCCTCTGCTAAGTAGCTAAGTATGCATGAAGTTACACAAGGTAGACCCAAGATAGACCGCAGTAGAGAATTCTGGTCCAGGGCTGTATTGTTGTTGTTTGCCTTCAGATAATTTCTAACCTATGGCAGTCCTAAGGCAAACCTATAACTAGGTTTTCTTGACCAGATTTGTTCAGAGGGGGTTTGATTTTGCCCTCTTCTGAGGTTGAGAGAGTGTGACTTGCCTAAGTTCACTCATTGGGCTTCCATGGCCAAGCAGGGATTGTTGGGCTAGGTCTTCCAAAGTCCTAGCCCAACACTCCAACCACTACACCATGTTGACACCATAGATTGCATGGAGTCTGTTGTCAGGAATCTCTCCCAGCCATGCCGCAGCCAGCAAGGGAGGAGAGAGGTCAGGAATATTTGGAGAGTCCGAATATATCAAAACACCAGGAAAACACAAGTTGAGCCAGGTTGAGGTCCAGTCCAAAGGTTCAAGAGGCAGAGATCCATCCAGAGGGTTTCAGGGAGCAGGAGACACGAAGGTCATGACGGCTTGCTAATAATTTGCTGCAAGCAAGGAGCTGCCATGCCGGGAGACTGAAATAGCTGCTGTGAGCAGGTGCTGCTTGTTACTGTTTCCTCAGCCTAGTCCATGCAGCCTCCCTCTGAGCAGCCCAGTTCAGCCTTCATCGTGATTGAGGGCTGATGGGCTCAAATGGCTGCAACTCCTCTGCATCACTGCTGGTTCCCTCTCCATCAAGAGCTGGCTGGGGCAACTCTGCCTCTGTTTGACCTTCCAGTGCAGGGGATGTTTGTAGGTTGACTTGCTCACTCCTTGGCTCAGCCCGATGGACAATCAGTTGCTCCTCAATCACCACAGCATCATCTATCACATCTTGTTTTAGAACAGATTAAAATTAAGGCCTGAATCAGTCATTGAATGATGAACCAAGGTATAGGTAAATCCCACATATCATAGAATCATAGAATCATAGAAATGTAGAGTTGGAAGAGACCCCAGGGGCCATCCAGTCCACCCCCCTGCCATGCAGAAACACCCTCAAAGCACTCCCGACAGATGGCTATCCAACCTCTGCTTAAAAACCTCCAAGGAAGGAGACTCCACCACACTCCGAGGCAGCATATTGCACTGCCGGACAGCCCTGACTGTCAGGAAGTTCTTCCTGAGGTTCAGGTGGAATCTCCTTTCCTGTAGCTTGAATCCATTGCTCCTTGTCCTCATCTCTGGAGCAGCAGAAAACAAGCCCTCCCCCTCCTCTATATGGCATCCCTTCAAATATTTAAACATAGCTATCACGTCCCCTCTTAACCTTCTCTTCTGCAGACTAAACATACCCAGCTGTCTAAGTCTATCCTCATAGGGCATGGCTTCCAGGCCCCTCACCATTTTGGTCGCCCTCCTCCTCATGCAATGGGTCTGTTGTTGCTGCTGCTACTGTGTGCCTTCAACTATTTTCTGTCCTATGGCAACCCTAATGTGAACCTATCATGGAGTATTGGCAAGATTTAGCTACAATATTATAGCTACGTTCTATCTCCCAATCTGACCCCCTAAAATGCACCCTAAAAGCCGTGCAGCTCTACCGAGTGGAAGAATTCTGCAGGGCTGGGGTGAGGGGTTCTGAAGGATGATGCATCCAGTTCCCCCATGAACTAGCCGATGTGCAATGAGAAGTTATCTTTCAGTGCCCCATTCACAAACTCCTTTGCTCGGTACAGCTGTTTGGCTTTTAGGAAGGGTTTTATGGGCATCTGTAGTCACAGCAATGGTGTCACAACCATAAACGTGAATACAAAACAGTTCAGAAGTCACCAGTCTATCATTAAAACAGCCTAACAGGATGTCAGCCAGAATTTGGAAAAGTTAGTTTTGGACCACAACTCTCAGAATGCCAATGGCCATTCTAACTGAGACGTTTTGGGAGCTGTAGTCCAAAAATATTTTCCCAAAAGTCTGTGCTATTCTTAGTCCAAGTCCAATGTTCCACCAATTGCATCAGAGAGGCTCAAAAATGAGTGGCTCATGTTCTTGGAAAACATATGAGAACATTATTTCCTTAGGAAACTGTTTCTTTTCTTCAGGAGGAAAGCATCGTGTACGTCAAGCACCCTTGCTCTTATTTAGAAAGACATTTCAATGTGTTGTGTACCTTATAGTCTTGATCTGACTCATTGTCCCAACAGCATTATGAGACAGGCCAGTGCTGGACTTGCCCATGAAAATACCAGGAATCCTTAGGAGCTAACAGAGGGTTTGAACTTGGAACTCATGACCTGAAATTCCACTCTTCCGTCATCCTTCTTCAATTGCATGGAAGGAACAGGTGAAGAATCCTTGAGGGTTAGAGTTGGAAAGGACCACACGGGCCATCCAGTCCAACCCCCACCATACAGGGATGAAGAACTAAAGCACTTTTGAGAAATGGCCAACAAAACTGGACAAGCCTCCAAAGGAGATTCCGTCAAACTCCAAAGCAGTCTGTTCCACTATTGAACAAGAAATTCTTCTTACTATTGAGATGGAATTTCCTCCCCCCCCCCCCAGTTCTTTGAATCTATCAGCTTGTGTTCTAGTATCTGGTCTAGCAGGAAAAAAAAACTTGCTCCCTTCAGGTACTTTAAGATGGTTATCATGCCGTCTCTTCTATAGGGTTGCCAGTTCAGAATTGTCTCAGATCCTGAGTTTTCTAGGCCCAGACCTGAGACTTAGGCCCTTTTCGCATGGCATTTGCCATGCAAAAGGGCCCCTCGAGCATTGGGCGAATGTGAGGAGCGGTCCACATGATGCACTCACAATCGTGCAACACTCCAGGGTCTGGTAGTTGCCGCTTGTGCACTTTTTCATTTTTGGCTTAAAGCCGAAAATGGTGCACAATCGCACATCATTCCAGGGGCCCGCGTGCACTTGCCATGTGTGCGGAGCTCCAGAGCCGCGGCACTCACACTTCCTGCCCCAGCGCAGCCTGGGAAACTCCCAGGTTGCACTGCAGAAGGAAGAGGCGGGGCTCTCATGCGAGCAGCCAGCAGCTGCGGAGCTGAAGCAACGGGGATGCGAGAACCTCTCGCTAGAGGCTGTTCGCGCGATCCCTGCACCCCAGCTCCGCAAAAAGGTAAGCTGAGGAAAAGGCCTTAGGGACAACCATTGGTGATGTGGTTAAGTACCAATCACTGCTTGGAAATTAAGCTAGACATCTTAGCTTAAAAGGGCTGTTCACAGATCAAGGTGGAATGAGGGGGTTATTCCTTCCCAGGGAAGTAGGATAAGAAACATTTATCTAGCCTTCTTGCTGCCAACCAAAAGGTGGGTGCAGAACAGAGCCGAGGGTGAGCCCTGGAATCACAATGATGGGGCAGGAAGGAGGAAGCTAAGGGCTTTTCCGCCCTAGGCCCTTTTCGCACAGCATTTTCCGTGGGAAAGGGCTCCTTGAGCATCACGCACATGTGAGGAGCGGTCCACACAACGCACTCACATTTGCGCGACGCTCCAGGGCCTGGCAGGCACTACTCACACACTTTTTCATTTTTGGCTTTAAGCCGAAAATGGTGCGTGGTCGCGCATCGCTCCGGGGCCCTGCGCACAGTTGCCATGCGTGCGGAGCCTTGGGAGCCAGGCAGGTCACGCTTCCTGTCTCAGTGCAGCCTGGGAAGTTCCCAGGCTGCACTGTGGAAGGAAGAGGCGAGGCTCTCGCGTGAGCAGGAAGCTTGTGTGGAGCTGAAGAAACCTGGACGTGAGGGCCTCTCACATGAGGCTGCTTGCGCGAGCACCGCACCCCAGCGTCGAGAAAAGATGAGTTATGGAAAGGGTCCTACACTGTTATATTGCTATTATTCCACTTTCAACATCCTATGGAATCCTGGGGTTTGCAGTTTAGGGAGAGGCATTTAGAATTCTCAGCCAGTGAGCAGTTTGGCTTCAGGAAACTACAAACCCCAGAATTCCATACGACGTTGAAAGAGGAATAATAGCACTTTAACAGTGTAGGGCAGAAAAGCCCTAAGAAGATAAAAAGGCCCTCCTGGAGGGTCTTTGCAAGTTGCAGCAACCAATCAATGAAGCCTTGGAAACTATAGCAAGCTGCTACTCTACTAGCAGAGGTGGAGATTTCCACCCAGCCTTTCCTTCTTGCCTGAAGCTGACCCAACAACTGGAGCATTTGCACCCATGTCTCCTGCTGGGAGATGACCCATGAAAACTGCAGAATCAGAGCCAGGCTCTGAGATCTGATAACCCTTCCTCTCAGGCCCTTTCCATACCCTACCTTTTTGCATTGTTGTCCAGTGGCTCTGCCGGGAAGGGAGCACGACAGGAGCGCCTCCTTCCGCACTGGACTGGCTCCCTGCGGAAGAGAGAGCGAGGGATCTATCTCTTCCTTCTGCAGCACAGCTGGGCACTTTCTCAGGCTGCACTGGGGCAGGAAGTGCTGCCACTGCCCTTCTGCAGAAAAGGTAAGTGCCGGATGGTGGCGTGATTGTGGGTCATTGATGGGGAAAACCTGTCAATGATTTAATCTGCAATCATGCTGCCTGGGAATGAGAGTGTTAGCAACAATGGGCAGGTTTCCCCGGAGCGCAAAAGTTACACACCAGCAGGAGATTCAAAAGGGGGAAAAAAAAATCTTTTATTCAATGCAGGCTGAGACAAAGAGACATCGGGGAAATCCCAAATCAGACGCGTAGAACAAAGAAAGGCAAACACATTTATACATTTCACAAGAAACAAAATTAGCATACTAAGCTACATCCCCTCTACGTAATAGCTGGCTTCAGATATCAAAGCCTGTGCTTCGGCCCTGTCGCATGGTACCCCTCCAGTACATCAGCCGTCTAACACCTATCTGTTTATTTATTCAAAGTGGGGCCTGCTTACATTTCTCAGCTGGCACTGCTGGCTCCTTGTTTGCTACTGATAACATTGCATTTACATTGCCCATGTATTTTCCACATCTGTTTTGCCCTTCCTGGGTGCCAGCCTCCGCCATTTGTCTATAACAAAACACACTAAGAACTCAAAAGTCATGAGAAAGGGAAAAGGTCTATAGAGGCCTGCAGAGAACTGGTTAACTGATTTCTATACTATTCTGTGCTACTCTAAATCCCATCATTCTCAGGCTTCCAGGCTTCTCTATCAGGAGAGTAGTGGGACCACGACCATGTCATGCTGAAGCCTCTCCTGTCACCATGCCAGAATGGGAGGACACTGAGAAAATGGCATCAATCTTAACCATTTTTTAAGCATGTTTTAATAACTGGAATATTTAATTTCTTTTTAGCTGATATAAGCTAAAAGTTTTAGCAGTATCTTTTTAGGTTATTGTTAGCTACTTTGGATTCCATTTGGGAGAGAGGAGGGATATAAATTTAACAGACAAGAAAACAAACAGATTTTCTTTTTTCCAAGCTAAGCATACCCTCTGAGGCTGGTTTTCTCGTCCCTGACCCTCCAGATTCTTTGGACCATTCTTTTCTTGGCCATAAAAAGGGGGCAAGTTTCCTAAAAGCCTCCAGGAGTGGCTTTTCATCCTTTTAAGTAACTTTCAGGGCAACCGTTATTGTGTGCCTTCAAGTCATTATAGCAATGCTACCCATCACGGGGTTTTCTGGGGCTGAGAGTGTGTGACATGCCTAAGGTCACCCCGTGGGTTTCTACAGCTGAGCAGAGAATCAAACCCTGATCTCCGTAGTTGTAGTCCAACGTTCAAACTGCTATATACTACACTGGATCTCTACATGGGGGCAAAGGGTCCATTTTGCCACTAGGTACCCCGTGGGCTGCACCGCCCCCCAGCAGGCCCAAATACCTTCGTTTTCCTCTGTTGTCCCTGTCAAAATAGCAACTAGATGTGATGTTGGGACAGCCTGCCCCCTGAAAAAAGCATGAAAATTGCTCCCATGCCCCAGGGCCTTTTAAAAATTAAGAAATAGGGGACATGGGGCATTTTTAATAAAAACAAAACAAAACAAAAATCATGGCATAGCTGACTAAGGTATTCTTGGAGGTGTAGTTCAAGAAAGGGAATTTTCAAAGATCTTATTGTACTAAATACATTTCCAACCGTCTTTTAGACCTATATGACGCTCCTATTCACATGCTAACCACTCTTCTAAGACCATCAGAAACGCTCATCCGGCTGTCCACTCCATTTTCCTGTTACTATAGTGGCCAACCAGATGTCTGTGGGAAACTCTCCAGAAGCCCAACTGGACAGTAATAGCTGTCTTCGTTGTGCCCCCAACAGAGACCTTGATCCCAAAGACAATGTCATTACTAGTAGCCACTGGTAGCCCCATCCTCTCTATGCCTTTCTAGAATCCCTTTCAAAGCCATCTCCGTGTTGGTGGCTATCCTTATTTTGCAGTAGCAAATTCTGTAGCAAACTATGCACCGTCTGAAGAAGGCCTTCCTTTTTTCCCCCAATCCCAAACGTCTCACCGTTCACGATGTATGCTTCTGGTGAGCTTCCCCCCAATTTCTACCTCTTCTTGCACAGCTGTATCATTTGCCACGCTGTCCAACTCTTTTTACGTTCATACATTGCCACTGAGGTTAAGGCATTTCCTCAGCTGTGGTCATAAAGTGAGGCTTCCTGACAAACTTGTCCTTTCTGCATGCCCAAGGCTGGCTCTGCCATGGGCATGAAAAGGCTCAATAACCTCCTATTGATCACCTGCTAAGCTATTGGGAATTTATGACCCACAGAGAACAGCAGGGACACTGTACTCTGGAAGAGATACTGAACAAATTAACAACTGATGCTTTGCAAGGGCTGTTTTTTTTTTTGTATGTGGAAGGGAGAGGCTCTTCCTTTGAGATTCTGGCTGAGATGGCCAGACTAGTCACTCTGGGATGTGGGTAAAATTTCTCCTTGCCCCTCTCCTCCTTCACAAAGCTTGCTTTTGCATGCACGCACAGCTCAGCACAGAAATCCAGTGAGGACAAGTACTGAGCCAACCGTTTCTTCACCTCTTCCTGACTAGTACACAAGAGGCCGGGTATCAAACCATGCTCTCTGCAATGATAATCAGAGCTTTAAAAAAAAAATTCCCCCCTTTTTTTTTTGGACTGCAATTCCTAGCATCCTGCAGGTGCAATTTTGAGAACTGTACTCCAACAAAGGAACTTTCCCCAAGCACTAATACCTTTACTGGGCCAACTCCAAAGCATAAAAAACATTATGCAAGCTTCTGAAACTTCACTGGCTTCTTCATCAGGTAAAGATGTTAAACACCATACCAGAAGAAAAAAAGTGATGATGTTAGAGTCACAGGCCTACATTTTATCTCAGATGATACTCTGTTGTCTGTTTATGTGTTAAGAGGGGATTGAGGGATTTCAAGGCAGGCAGAGGCCATGTCCCTTCTAGGCCACGTGAGGACTAGGGACAAGGGGCGATAAAAGTCAAGTAGTAAAATTTCAACCCCATTAGCAATAGCAAAGTGACTTCCCTTGAGATCCTGCTATCCCCATCTTGTGTGATGCTAACTGCTCCCTTTTTAGGCAGAGAACCTTGAATTTCTCAAAGAATTTGTATTGTTACATCTGGAAAAACTTTTAGATCCTTTTCAGGGTTGTGTGCGTGTGTGCATGTGTGCCTTCAAGTCACTTACTAGTTTAGGCAATCCCATGAATTTCATAGAAGTTTCTTAGGCAATGAATACTCGGAGGTGGATTTGCCAGTCCCTTCCTCTGAAACATAGCCAACGGCATCTGTTATTCAATGGCAGTCCCTCATCCAAATACAGGTAAAACTTGCCTATTGTACTCCAATGAAAGAGTTTTACCTTTGCTGGAGGTAGAAAACCTCAAAGAATTAAGTACCAGTCATTTGCCTCTCCCTTGGTTCCAGGTTCTCCTGTTGCAGCTAAACTGAGTATCTTCAAATCCAGGAAATGTATTCAGGTGTAGCCATGTTGATTGGACAGCAAAATAAAGGAAACTCCAAAATCCACAAAGCAGTGATACCTTTACTGGGCCAGCTCCAAAGCATAAAATACCTTATGCAAACTTTTGAATCTTCACTGGCTTCTTGCTCAGGCAAAGACGCTGAAAATCATACAGGAGAAAAATTGTGACTCTTGTATGATTTTTAACGTTTTTTTTCCTGATGAAGAAGCCAGAAAAACTTCAAAAGCTTGCATAATGTATTTAAGTTTTGGAGCTGGATCAATAAAGGCATAGCTGCTTTGTGGATTTTGGATTTTGTTGCTTGGCCAATCTGAATATGTTCCCAAGCTGTGGTGATTATAGCTGTCTGTCTTTCCAAGGTCTACAGCTGGTGCTGTGAGAAGAATTGTGTTCTAAACAAAGGTACAGTCTGGCATCCTGTTAGTGACCGACGTGTACATAGGTTCCCCAGCAGAACCAGTTGGACATTTTTGTCTGAGCCAGAAGTCCATATTCAGCGGAAGGTTGCAGAAATGGCATTGCACATGCGATGCCATTGTGCCTTGCACATGGAGATATGCACTGGGCATTACGTCTGCAGGTGTGCATTGTGTATTGTGGCCATGCATTTCACATTTCTTTCACACCGACTTGTACAATGCTGCAATTCATTAATGCGCAATCATCATGTAATATCATCAGTGTAAAGTCATGCTCTCTGTCTTTATGGTATAGTACCTCAGCCACACGGCCTGTGAAGAAAAGAATATGGTGATGGAGATTAAAGTGGAAGGGAGGAGCGAAGAATGGAAATAGATCTTGCATGAAATTTAATGAGATATTGCTTGAGATAGAATCACAGTATCTTGAGCTGGAAGGGGTGGCAAGGGGTGTGCAAGAACACACAACTACGGCACTGCTGGAAGAAGAGAAGGAATTGAGTATGTCGCCCTGAGCGTGTTAAGTTCGTGCTTAATCACTGACTTATACCAGTCAAATTTTCTGATGTACAGGTTTCTGCTTCCCTGCCCCCAAACCTGGGAAGAAATGGCTTGGGATATGGAAAGCAGGAACTGTATTGGGAGAAAAAAAATCCAGATTCTTCCCACAGAAAATTCCAGGATATTTTTTTTTATTGCCCACAGCTAGTTACAAAAATAAGGTAAATGTGTATGAAGAGCAACTACGGCGTAGTAGTCATTTGTGAGAGCCAGTGTAGTGTAATAGCTTGACCAGAGTTCGACTCCTGACTTGTCCATGGAAACCCACTGGGTGACTTTGGGTGTGTCACACACTCTCAGCCCCAGAAAATCTCATCATAGGTTCATGTTAGGGTCATCATAAGTTGGAAATGACTTGAAGGCACACAGCAACAACAACGAGAGTTTGAATGTTGGACTAGGACTTTGGAAAACAAAGATTCAAATTCCTGCTCAGTCATGGTAACCCACTGGGTGATTTTGAGTAAATCACACTCTCTCGTCCTCAGAGGAAGGCCACAGCAAACCTCCTGTGAACAAAACTTGCCAAGGAAAACCTATAGCAGGGTCACCGTAAGTCAGACTTGATGTGAATGAACTTGACAAAAACAAAATATGTCTGAACATTTATTGGCTTACTTTTATCTGTTCTCTGATTATAGTTTTCGAAGAATTTGGATGCTGTTGTTGTCATTGTTAATGTTTCAAAAATGAGGTGGCCTCATAAGTTGCAAATGCATTCAGTAACCCCCAGGTTACTTGGGAACAGTCTAAATCCATCTCCTCCTTTGGGTTAGAGCTGTACTTCTACTTCCTCTGTTCTGTTCCCTTATGACCAGCAGAAGTACAGGCACTAGAAGAAAAGTGCCAAATCTTACTGCATTTCCAGGCAAAACCAGCGTGACTTTGATAAAATGTATTTACTAGGTCCAGCTGAGTGCCAAGTGCAGCCGTATTGAAAACAGACAGGAAGGCCATAATTCAGGAGAGAGCTAATTGGTGTTTCAGCCCGTTAGTACCCTATACTACTCTGTGCTGTGTTGTTAAAAGCTTGAAGAAAGAGAGGCTAAAAACTGCAATTAAGCATCATGAAGAGGAGATGAAGCAGTTTCTCCAGTCCTGTGCCAATAGGTCATTTTGCTCATGGGATTCAGACAGTCCAGGGTTAACTTTGAATACAGTCAGAAGGTGGGACCTACATGACACTTATGGGGTACAAAATAGGGCCACAAGAAGACTATCCCAAAAAAGTCATGTGGACCTTGCCAAAAGATGTCATGTAGTTTTAAAAAAATCTGTCTACTGTACAGCATAACCCCTTTCAAAACCCATGGCTTCCACATGTTCTGAAATTCTGGTTTCCATCAATTATATCTAAGTTGTTTTTTCAATTAATTTATTTTTCAAATGGGAATCATAGAAGCCTAGAATTAGAAAGGTCCATAAGGACCATCCAACCTCTTGCCACACAGGAATACGCAATTAATGCACTCCTGAATGTTATCCCCAAAGGTGGGTGACCTTGAGGTCCACCAGCAGTGCCAGCAGCTCCTTAAAAAGGTAGGGAATTATAGCTCAAAAGGAGGCTATGATGGGGGGTAACCACAGGACCTTTTCACCTGTCTATATTGGTACTAACTGTGAGGCACCTGTTGGAAGTTTTATTGGGGAGAATTCACAAACACATGCAAGAAATCAAGCAGTCTCATGAGTCATACAAGGCTCTCAGAAGGAAAGCAGAGAAAGGTTGGATAGTGAAGAGATTCTGGGATGAAGTGGGGGATAATTACCATTCCTGAAGTGGAACATTGGGATGAAGTGTGGCTCAGACTGAGGAGGTCTGAGGGTAGCACAATGAACAGGAATCCTCATGCAGCATAGCACAACAGCGTATACTACAAGTTACCAGACTTGGAGTCAGGGTTTAAGTACCCTGTTTCTCACCCGGAAGGGAAATGTGTTAATTGCTCTCTGGCAGAGCAAGCAGAGGGGTCCGGAACGGGCTAACTTCAGGTGACAAGCACTGATGGAGCCATGATAGTCTCTTCATGACTGAGCAGGTGAGGAAACAAAGACGAACTCCCACAGGAAGAGGTTACAGGATGTTGATAATCGGTTGCTTCTTCTTGTGGTTTTGTTAGCTATTATTAGCTATTGTTCTCTAGGTTTGGGTAGTTGAGAGGATCATCTCAAACCCATCAAGTCAGACTCTCCGGCTAATCCTCATGAACTTATGACTTGGCCATGCTGAGGTCATCTGTCTTAGCACAAAGCTTCCAGCCCGAGTCCTTTTCCACATGGCTTTCAATTGCAAGTATATGATATGTATGTATTTTGTGTCAGTTAAACAATACATTGTACCATGGAGTGGAGGTGTATGGCACGGTAACATGAAAGATACCCATCTGATTCCTGTTTAAAAATGTTCTGTTTCTGATTTTTGTTTAAAAGCTTTCAAAGAAGAAGGAGATTCCATGACCCTCTGAGGTCGCCTGTTCTACTCTCAAACACCTTTTACAGTCATGTTCTTCCTAATTTTCTTGCATTAGTTCATATTCTAGTCTCTGGAGCAGCAGAAAACAAGCTCACTCTATCTTTTACTATGCGTCCCTTCAGATACTTGAGGATGGCTATCATGTCTCCTCTTAGTTTTTTTCTTCTCCAAGCTAAATGTATCCAGCTCCCTCACTCATTCCTCAGAAGACTTGTTTTTCAGAACTTGGATTATCTTGAGCATCCACTTGATCCTCTAATTTCTCCATGTGATTTTGTAGAGGTTGACAAGATCAGGGACAGGGAAAGTGAGGCCCTCAAATACCATGCATCCTCAAAGACTGTGGCTGGAATCCTGTGGGTGTCTTACACATGTATACTTTCTCATATGGGAGTAACTGGACATTTCTGTCTGAGATGGGATGGCTACCATTTAGTTAAAGTTTGCAGAAGTAGAGTTGAACATATAGTGGCACTGGATATGGATGTGTATTGTTTATGGAGGTGTATGTGCATTGCACATGAATGTGTGTTATATATGGGTGCACTTTGTGTATTGTGCTGGGATGCAAGGGAACATTCAGTTGTGCATCCAGTTGGATACTTGATGTGCTGGTATTCAAAACAAGAGTTGCGTAATGCTGTTATTATCTGTAACTTTGCATGCAAAGATTTATGCTATGCAATTCCAGTGCAGGATCTTGGCCAATTTTGGGGGCCTTTGACACAAAAACTGTGCATGTTAGACTCCCATGCCTGCCCTTTTTCTAGCCAAAAAAGAAGGTGGATTCCTACTCCTGGAAGCCCCCTTTGAAATACAGTGTTCAGCACCTTGCACAGCTTTTTGAAAATCTTAATTAAAGCCCAATGAAATGGAAGCCACCAGCAGCCACCGAATCTGGGCAAGTGGGTTATAATCACCACATAAGCTAGTCTGTTGTTTTGCTGCAACAAATTAACATTGCTGCAACAAATTAACATGGCTACCAGTTTTGAACACAGATCCCTGATGTCTGTCCAGTCATAGGAACATTGATATTGCCTTATACCAATCAGAACATTGGTCCATGTAACTCAGTACTGTGTATCCTGACCATTCAGTGACTCTGGGATCCAGAGAGGAGTCTTCCGTAGGCATGTCAGGGGGTGAACCCGGAATCTTCTCCATGCAAAGAATGTGCCTCTGGCACAGAGCTGTGCCCTCTCAGTGTAGCAACTAAAGCTCTGTTGGTAATATCAAAGCCTGCAGCCAGCGGACACCTTCCTTTTGTTACTAGTCCATGACTGCATGGCCTTTTGTTCTGTTGAGGCCTCACGGGGCTGGTAAGTGAGAAAGGAAGCATTATCTCCATCAACTTCTGTGTACTAGTTATTTGACAGTCCTGTCACAGACATGGTGAGAAATTGCTGACAGACCAACTGGCTAAAGAAATCTAGAGTGGAACTATTTTGTGTGTGCCCAAATCTTGTGTATGTGTGTGTGTGTGTTGCATGCCCTTGTCCACATGTTCAATAGATGTTGATGAAACAAAGTGTTAGATATCCCGTAATCTCTTTCTTTTCTATTAAATAATAGAGTTGGAAGTAGCTCAAAGGTCATTTAGAGCACCCCAGATTGCTGCAGAGATTCATTCCCTGCAGCATTCCTCCAAGCTGGTCAGTATCCAGCAACGGCTTATAAACTTCTAATGAAAGAGAACCTATGGAGGCAATCTCTTCCAATGTCCAGGATTGATCAGGAAATTCTTGCTAATGCCTACCAAAAATAAA
Organism: Cyclura pinguis; assembly: GCA_030412105.1. Lineage (NCBI taxonomy): Eukaryota > Metazoa > Chordata > Lepidosauria > Squamata > Iguanidae > Cyclura > Cyclura pinguis. The sequence continues at coordinate 9,801,677 of CM059601.1, forward strand.
TTTTATAGTTTTAACCCATTGATTCAGGTCATAGAATCATAGAGTTGGAAAAGACCATCCAGTCCAACCTCCTGTCATGCAGGAATACATAGCTAAAGTACTCCTGAGTGACGGCCATCCCTGTTTAAGGCCTCTAAAGGAGGGGTGTCTGCCCCATGCTGAGGCAATCTATTCCACTGTTGAACAGCTCTTATACTCAAGAAGTTCTTCCTATTGTTTCGGTGAAACTTCTTTTGTTGTAGTTTGAATCCAGTGATTCATGCTGTAGCCTCTAGGGTTGCAGAAAATAAGCTTTCTCCATCTTCTGCATGATGTTCCTTTAGATATTTATATATGGCTATCAGGTCACCTCTTCTCCAGGATAAACATATGAATCTCTCTAAGTCGTTCCCCGAAGGGCCTGGTTTCCAGACCTTTGACTCTCCTGGTTGCCCTCCTCTGAACTTGTTTCAGTTTGTCAATATCCTTTTTGAACCCTCTGGAGCAACAGCTCAAATTTGTTGTTTCATCTGTGAGACAGTAATTCAAATATGTGGAGATTGCTGTAGTAACACTTTGTAGTCATCTCTTCTCCGGGTTGAAGAAAACTCCTCCAGCCCTCCTCCATATCATGTCATTTGCAGGCCTTTTGCCATCTTGGTTGCCCTCCTTCACACATGCCCATTAGCACTTCTCTAGGTAAGAAAGGAGCGCTGTGTCTTTGCGTCTGGACCTGGGGCTTCTCATTAGTTTCATTGAGTGAAACCTTGTGCACAAAGAGAGAGAACAGAAGGCTTGGGGGAGGCATGGCAGCTGCCAGTCTATTTATTGCCTGCCATAAATTGGTAAACAGACACTTTGGAAGGAGGCTTACGATCATTCCGCACAATTTCCATCACATTGCTTGGGAGAAGAAGAAGAGCCACACCACCTAGGTGTGGGAATGAAGCTTGTATCCGAGATGTTCATTCGCAGGCGAGAAGACTTTAGGTAAGGAGGTCTTGCTTTGTGTGTTTGTGCATGCGAGGAATATGGAGAGAGAAGCCTTGCCAGTCCTGTTGTGAACCCACAACACCTTTTTGGAGGCTAGCTCCTGATTTTACAGGCGCAAGCCCACTTCGCTTTGTGCAGAAGAAGACACCTGGGGGGTACCAGAGCTGGGATCAGCTAGATATGCTTGTGTGTGTATTGGTGGTGGTGGGGGATGAATATAACCCTTTCCAAATCACTCATGGAACGATCCGGGACTGTCCACAACCATGTGTGAGACTTGGCGAACCTCCGGAATGGCTTGATCAGCCAAACGTGACGCCAAGGCCATTTTTGCACCAGACCGTTATAGCGCTATGGTTCCACTTTGGACATCCTATGGAATCCTGGGGTTTGCAGTTTAGGGAGGGGCCTAAACCCCAGGATTCCGTAGCATGTCGAAAAGGGAACCACAGCACTATAACGGTCTGGTGCGGACGTAGTTCCAGCTCTCCCGGCTGTGGCCCACCCGTCCCAAGCGGGGCGCCGCCGCTGTCCGAGGTGCTGAGGGCGCCCGCGGCCCCTTCCCCGGGAGCCGGGGCGCCGCTGCCCAGGGTGCTGAGGCCGGGAGCGCTGTCCCTGGTGCCGGAGCCGGCCCGCTCGCTTTCCGCCTGGGCTCCCCCCTCCCCGTTTCCCCCGCCCCTCCGCCAGCAGCAGTGACGTAGGCGAACGTGCGAGCGGTTCGGCCCCCGTGTCCCTGAGACGCCAGCGCTTCTCCCGGGGCCAGCAACCGAGGAGGAGGCGGCGGAGAAGCCGGAGCGCATCCTCGGAGGCGCCGGGGGTGTGAGTGCGTGTCTGTCTCTCTGTCTGTCCGCGCGCGCGTGTGTCTATCTGCCCCCGCCCGCCATCCCCCCCCCGCACTGCTCCTCCGCCTCTCCGTGTGTCGCCGGCGCAGCCCCGGGAAAAGAAGTCGCTCCTCTAGCGAGCCCGTTCCGCCGCCCGCCCGGCTCCCAGCCCATGAGGTACTGTGGCAATGTGTGCGGTCTGGAGCAAAGGGTTTTTGCCATCCTAAATTGCCCCCGTCGATTATGGGCTGTATTGGCTCCAAAACCACCATCGGTAAGCTTTGCCTGCCTTGCAGTGGCGGTGGAGGACGCGGGGAGGGGGGCGAAGGGGCGGCGGGGGGGGGGCGCGAAGAGGTCCTGCCTGCCAGGATCGGACGAGAATGTGGGGCAGAGGCGGGGGCTTGGAAGCTCTCTAGGCGCCTCGTTTTTCCTTTCCAGGGGGTTTGTTTGGCGCTGGAGGGGTGGGGGGTGGGCAAAAAAGCGCGCGAGCCTGTGGAGGGGCGTGCGTGTGTATGTGTTTGTGCGGAGATCGCTGGGGGGGGGGGGCTTGACTCCGGCGCGGGCTTGCCTTGAAAGCCCAGCGTGCTTCCTCCAGAGGAGCGGAAGGGCGAGCCAGCCCGGCGCTGCCTCGGTCGGCGGGTGGCTCGGCGGGTTGGAAATCACGGCCGAGGTGTCGAGGCGGATGATGATCGCTCCGCTAGGCTTCCCGCGGGAGGGATTGCTCGGCGCCGCAGCCCTCCTCCAGCAGTCGGAGCGTGGTTGTCCCCCGCCCCCGCCCCCGCTCCCCTTGCAAGCTCGGAAATATCCTGCCCCTTTCCTGGTTTCCTTTGCTGGCTGGCTCGCTTTCCCACCCTCCCTTCCTCCTCTTCTTCCCGCACCCTGCGCCGCCAGCCTCGGCCGGAGCACGGCGCAATTAGCATGCGAGGGCAGCCTTGCTGTTGCCAAGGAACCGCTCTCCTTAGCAGACCTTCAGCCTCGCCGAGCGCCCCCCCTCCAGGGCGCCCAACGCGTCTCCCCGCTATCCCGGGAGCAGGAAAGGAAGCGGGGGCAGATCCACGCCCGGCGCGCGGCCTCCCTTCCCTGACATCCAAAGGGCAAGCTGGCGGATCGGGGAGCAGTGAGGGCGGCAGGGGTGGAGGAGAGGAGAGGAGGCGCACCGACCGACGCGCGAGAGCTCAGTCCGGCTCGCCTTCTGCTTGGCTAGGGACTCCTCCTTGCCAAGTGGGATGGTCAGCTGGCTCAAGTGGACGGGCAGTGGGAAGCAGGACCAAGAATGTGAGATTTTTTGTGGCGAGGGGTGCGTGCGTGCGTGCGTGCGTGTGTGTTCAAGCTTGGGGAGGTGTGTGGATCTGTTGAGCGCTAGTTTTCTCCTCCAATCCCAGCCCCCAGAAAGGAGGTTACGCAAAAGACCGCGATGGACGTCCCATGGCCCATGGTCTTATATACTGGGTCGGACGTTCTGGGTGTGGGACGGGGTGGACGTGTCAGTCTGTTGCTGTAAAAACAAGGGGGGGGAAAGTCTCATGGCACCTTAAAGACTATCAGGTTTCTCAGGCATAAGTTTTCATGAGGGCTGGAAGTCCCCAAAGCTTATGCCAAATAAACTTGTTAGTCTTTTAATCAATTGTTCTTCTTTCTGTGAATGTATGTTCTTCATCAAAATCCCTGTCTTCTCCTTGTTTATCTTCAACTCAGCATTTTCTCCAAAATCGGTGATAATTGTTAGTCTTTTGAGTTGCCCTAAAAAATTCTGGCTCTATTATTGTGGGTTGCTGCTAGGATTCTGCTCCCTTCCCATCTACGTGGCCGCTCTTTCTCTCTGAACTCCACTCCACTTGCAAACCCAGCATTGGTCGTTCCAACCCAGAGAGCCCGGACTGGCATAGACTTGGAAGGAGCTTCAGGTGAAATCGTGGGGGCGCAGGGCAAATGAAAGTGGTTAGTTTTAGGATGCTTGAGTTCAAGGAGGAGGACAAAAAATTTCCTAAGAAGGGGTGGATGATGGTGCCAGGAAAGGCCAGTCATCTAGTGTGTCCCTCTTGCGTGGGTATTGATCTCAGCGCTCCTTTCCCTGCTCTCTGACCCGACCAGAGCAACTGAAAGATAGAAATCAAAACCCGTAAGGGTAAACACTGGTAAGAACTCTTGGGACAACAGCAATAGAACTGAATGACACAGCAGAGAAAAGGGCTACCATAGTGCAGGTTTAAAACTGATGGGCTTGAGGGACTGAACAAATAAAAAGGTCTTGATTTGGTATCAAGAGAAATCAGAGTCAAAGCCAGGTTGGAGATTGAATTCCAGAGCTGAAGGACATATCCATACCTAACTGGGAGAGACCTAGAGAACATCTTCTGAAAGAAATCTTAATACACGAACAAGTTCGCTTACATGCGTGCATATGAAAATCTTTAATTAGCAGAATAGATTGTAAATAGAAATGGTCAGATCAGCTCTTTGGATCTTCCTCCTTCTTCTTTAGGAAATGATTCCCCTTTCCTTCTCTCGCTGTCTCTCCCCCGCCAGTCCTCCTTTAATAACATGTTTATCTTTGGCTCAAATGGCTACATTTCCACCTCTGCAATATGCCCGGAGATATGATCCACTCACAGAGACATGTTGCCTTCTGAATAACAAGTGCCAGATGCCAGCCGTAAGGGAAGAGGATGGTTTGTTGCCTGCATGGTTTGCATGTATGCCCAGTGCGTGCCTAGGAGCAGGTTGCCTATTTGGTTATTTATTCATTTCATTTGTGTGCCGCCTTTCTCCCTGAGTGGGACCCACGGCAGCTACCAAAGAAAGCCAATTAAAAAAACAAACAAAAAAAGCTACTGTAAAATATAAAAGAACAATTAAAAAAAACCCCACATTCTATATTCTTGGACATTTGTTTGTATTGCCTGATTCTCAGCTCCTCTTAATGCAGTGTTCCCGTTGTTGCTTTTGCTCAGGGACTTGTATCTCTCGGCAGTATGTGTCTGTGTGTCCACCTGTCTGCACTTCTCCTTGAAGCCCCCCTGTTAGGCAGCTCCCTACCCCATAGTATTTTCTCCCACTGTGCCCCCTTCATGTTGCTTGTTCAGAATATCACACGTCCCAGCAAGTTCCTTAGATCTGGATGTTCTCCGCCAACACACTGGCTGATTCGTCTTCTCTCATATTAACAGAACTCAGTGGGGTCATCTGCTAAAGCTAAGTGGTGGGCCATACAGGACGGCCTTTTTCACAATGTGGAGAGTTAAATGGTGACATTCACTTCCACAAGATGAAGTGATGCCCCCTCCACTTTTTTTTTTTTACGGATTTCAAAGGGGATTAGATAAATCCGTGGAGGCTAAGGTTACCAAACACCTACTAAGCATGGTGAATATATATTATCTCTCAAATCAGAGGATTTTGTTTTGTTCAGCATGCCAGTGAGTCAAGTTGGCTTGATGGGCAATTAACAACAACAATTACAACTACTGTCAGGGGCAGGCATGTATGTCTGGCTAGCAGTTGCTGAGTGAATGTGACTGATAAACTACTGTTGCCCACATGTCCAACTTGGGGGCTCTCCATAGACACCTAGCTGGGCAAGAAAGGCTTCTGGTTTGGTCTGGCTACAGAGCTCTTCCTATGCCCATAGGAGAAAACATTTCTAATGTTCTTCACTTGTATTTCTATCCTATCCTGAACTCCCTCTTTAATGAACAGAAAAAAAGGATATCAGGTTGGCAGAAATGGCACTGAATTATCTGGTCATCTACCCACATCCTAATCTCATTGCATCACGAGCTTTCACTGAGGAAATCAAGGATGGTAGCTGCTCCATTGCCCTTCAGTGAGGGAGCACATTTAGCACATGCCCAGGAGTGTGCTCGTCTACTGACTTAAATTTTGGTCCTTTAGTCTTCCAGCAATACTCCGCTGCTCCAGAGACTAGGACAAGGAGCAATGGATTCAAGCTGCAGGAAAGAAGATTCCACCTGAACCTCAGGAAGAACTTCCTGACGGTCAGAGCTGTCCCGCAGTGGAATAGGCTGCCTCGGAGTGTGGTGGAGTCTCCCTCTTTGGAGGTTTTTAAGCAGAGGCTGGATGGCCATCTGTTGGGAATGCTTTGATGGGTGTTCCTGCATAGGAGAAGGTTAGACTTAATGGCCCCTGTGGTCTCTTCCAACTCTATGATTCTATGATACTAATGTTACATCAGCTGTGTAGCATGAAGCTGAAACTTACTTTCTTTTAAAATCATAGGTAAGCATGCAGGGGACCAATCTAGATCCAGTTCACTGAGTGCAAGGGGGGGGGTTAGACCTCTCCCCAGTCATTTCCCTCTTAATACATTTTACCCCTTCCGTAGGCTAATCTCCTCAAACTCTCCATTGAAGCTGGTGGCCAGAAAGAGTTGGGAGTAGGGTCTGTAATGGAAGTTTCTGCTCTGAGGCAGAGTATCACCATGTTTACACCTGGCATTCTCCTGCTGGAAGCTCTGTTCAATATTTTCTTGAGTACCATTCTAAGTGCATGTGTGTGCACATATATACATCCCACCACCATAGAAATTTTTTTAAAAACATCCTACTGTATGCCACCTTTCTTATTCATGAGTTCCTCCACTACATACAATCCTGCAATTGAAGTGGTTTTCTGCTAGATATAGGCCATTTCTGCACTAGACTGTTAAAGTGCTATTATTCCACTTTCAACAGCTTATGGAATTCTGCGGTTTGCAGTTTAGGGAGGGGCCACTCCTTAAACCCCAGGATTCCATAGGATGTTGAAAGTAGAATAATAGCACTATACCAGTGTAGTGTGGAATTGGCCATAGTCCCAACATTCAAATGGAGAAGGTGATTTTGAGAAAACAGGGAGTAAATATAGAGATGCAAATTTGTTTATACACATTATATGTTACCTTTAGAGAGTGCAGCTGCTAATCTGAATTTGGTTCATCGATTAAACTGCACCTGTCCCTTTGTCTCCACTGGTGTCCAAAAGTCTGGTTTGGACACACAATTCTTACCTAAAAATGCCTTGCCTGCCACAGACACATAGTGTGCAACACAAAGGCACATCTGCTCGTAAATAAATCCCATTAGTTGCATCGAATATGCACAGGATTATCTAAGTCAGTTTAACAGTCATTTCTATGACTGATGAAGAAGGGGAGAGCTGGAAATTTGGAGTGCCTGAGCATCAGCTACAGGTTTCAGAACTGTCTGTAAGCAACCATGACAGTTAAACCAATAGAAAATGGATAGAACTTTAAAAATATACTCTCAGCAACTTCTACCCCCAAATCTCTTCCTCTGGAAAGTGGGCATCATCCTCTGACCTTGCTCTGAGTGGTTTCGTATGTGTGGTTTTGTAAGGCTATAATGAGGCAGTTCATTTTTGACTGAGGTGGAGCATGGTCCTCTCTTCATGCAAGGGACTGGATCTCTGATATCTGCTGTCTCTTGAAAGCCTATAGTTTGCCATGGCACTCAGAGGCCCTCCGAGAAGCCAGCAGAAATTCCAAGAGTCTTCACAGACTGAACTGCCGGGGTGGAAACATCACACCACCTGACACCAATCCCTCAAAACATGATACTTCTCAGGAGAGACACTTTTAACATATTCAGCATTGAACAGCATGCACTGAGTCAACAAAAAAATGGAGAGACCATGCATGTGTGAGCCACCCTTTCGGTCTCCTCCTCCTCCTCCTTTTTCATCTTTTTCCTCTTCTTTTAAAAGTTTCGGCTGTAGTCTAGAACACATTCAGTCAGCCAAGAGTATGGGATAAGCCTCCCAGGAGAAGCTGAAGCATTTGCAGAGCGAGCCACAAGTTTCATACTTGTTTGTTTATTAAAATATTTCTGTCCCACCCCACAGCCAAAGATCTCAGGGTGGCTCCCAAGAAAATTAGTTTAAAACACTACTTAATAATGATAACTTAGAAAGGCTAAACATTTATTAAAATCTTTAATCCTTTACAAACCGGACAACCTAAAAGAAATCAAAATAGCACTGAAACATAGCATATGTGCCAGCTGGGTAAAATCAGTCGTGCCTGGAGGCTTTCATTAAAAAGCCAAGTTTAACATGGTGCCAAAATTTACACCAGGACTGGCACCAATTGGGCCTCCACACTTGGGGTGCCACCATGGAGAAAGCCCTTCTTCCTTCCATGCTTTTTCCAACCCAGTTTCTGCTTTTGTAGTGTTTCTTAAGCAGCCTAGGGCATCCACCCACCTTCTCCATCACACAGGCAATGCAGGCCATTATTGCACACAGGGGTGTGTGTTTGTGAGTGAGTGAGAGAGAGAGAGAGAGAGAGAGAGAAAGAGCGATGTTAGCAGAGTTACTTATTATAGCTGGAATTACCAATATGAGGACCTTGAAATGCAAACCCCCTCACACCTCACCATTGTTAATTTTAGCTAGTGTTGTTGTCTATCTGTCTATCTGTCCGTCCGTCTGCCTGCCTGCCTGCCTGCCTGCCTATCCATCCATCCATCCATCCATCCATCCATCCATCCATCCATCCATCCATCCATCCATCCATCTATCTGTCTATCTATCTATCTATGCATCCATGCATCCATGCATCTACCTACCTACCTACCCACCTACCTACCTGTCTGTGTATCTACGCACCTGAGAGCCAGTGTGGTATAGTGGTTTGAGCACTGGGCTACATCCCTGGAGACCATAAATTAATTTCTCACTCAGCCATGGAAAACCACTTGGATGACCGTGGGTGCATCACACATCTCAGCCTCCAGAAAACCCCACGAGCAGTTTGCCTTAGGGTCACTATAAGTCGGAAATGACTTGAAGGCACACAGCAAGAACAATTTTATCTACCTATTTTTTTATCCTACCTCTGTCCCAATCTGGGACTCAAGATGGTTGACGATATAAGTTAAAACAAGATAACAGCTAAAACAATCCAAAGGTTTTTTTTTTAAATAAACTATTTAATTAAAGTATTAATTTAAAACAGTTACAACTGAACTGAAAGTATGCTGAAAAAATATAGCACACCCTATTTAAAAAAAAAATCCTTTTGCCGTGAACTACAGTTGGCCCTCAGGATCCCCACAAAAGCGGAAAGAATGCAAATATGAAAGTGTGCGCGTGGGTGTGGGTGTGTGTCTGTGGGAAGTAGGGGCTGAGGTATGGTGGGGAGAATGGGCACCCAGGGTTCAAACCAGGTCAGGGAAAGCAGAGAGAAAGGGGGTGGTTTGGCACAGTGAGGCTATACTTCCTCCCTGTCACTCATCTCCTTCCTTGGGTGTGTGTGGAGGCAGTGGGAGAAGAGCCTTTTCTACACTAGACTGTTATAGTGCTATTATTCCACTTTTAACATCCTTCGGAATCCTGGGTTTGCCGTTTATGGCCAAGGTTTGTGGTGCTGAGAAATCAGTGTGTGAGCTGTCCTTAGCTGGCCAGGCAGTGGCCAGTTGGAGGAAGAGGAGGACTAGAGGAAGATTTTCAAAGGGCTGGACAGCCTGATTCGAGCCACTGAGAGGGAAGATTCTCTAGGATAAGAAGTGCTCGGGGGGATTAGGGGTTGGAGAAACTCGCCAATAATCAGATCTATGAATGTTAAACCTGTGAATGTGGAGGGCTGGCGGTAGTTAAAAGCTGAAGTCCTGTTATAACAAAAAAGGCCCCTCTCTAAGCTGCAAACCCCAGGATTCCATAGGATGTTGAAAGTGGAATAATAGCACTATAACAATCTAGTGCAGAAATGGCCCTAGTGAACAGAGTAGAGAGGAGAGCAAGGCAGCCTCTCTTGGGAGGGAGTTCCATAGCCTAGGAGCAGCCACAGAGAAGGCTCTTTCCCACCAGACGAGCCTGGGAGAGTTGGTGGGATCAGGAGGAAGCCCGCTCCAGAAAATTGTAAGATTGGGCAGGCTCATATCGGAAAATGCGGTCTTTCCGGCTGGGAGGGTCTGGGAGTTATCGCCCAAAAAGTGATTTTTCCAAAGCTTTGTACTCTGCCTGCCTGCCTGCCTGCCTGAGGTGTAACTCAGCTATTTTACCGTAGGAGTCTTGCGGCAGGTGGAGGGGATGTGGAAGGCATGAGGAAGGTGGGTGGGGTTCAGGAAGAACCTGCTGCCCGTAGTTCACACCAACAAGCTATTGACATTTTGCAATGCGTGGATTTGTTTGTTTCTTCTTAAATTTTTGGCTCGGATTTTATGTGAAAGAAAAGGAACAAAAATTATTAGATTTTTTTTTTGTACTATGATTAAGCCCAGGAAGTTTTATGCCTTCCCTGTTGGGTAGTGTTCCCAGAACTAACTGATCTTCTGCAGTGTGTGCATATTTGTGTGTATATGCGTGTTTTGCTCACTGAGCCAGGGCTCTTGTTTCTTTTAAATGGTGTGTGTGTGTGTGTGTGTGTGTATGAGAGAGAGAGAAAGAAAGAGAGAGAGTTTTCCTGTGCTGATTACTTCTTCAAAACTTTCTGCACATCCATCTTAAGTCATTCAACCTTTCATAATATTCTATATGACTTTCTGCAACAGTTCAATCTCCCCCAGTCTGGTGCTCTCTAGACATACTGCATACCCCGCAGCTGTCCCAATTTGGCAGGGACAGTCCTGATTAATCTTCTGTAATCCCACTTTTTCCATTGCTTTTACAAAGTCCTACTTTTTCTCTCCTCCTCCTGCTTTCCCCCTTTGTCCTCAGTTTACTTCCAGCTGCTGCAAACTGAGTTCATTTAATACAGCGGCTGGGGGAGAGGAGAGAAGGGGCCATAATCTTCCCCTTCCCAGTAGGCTCAGGCAGCAGCAACCTGCTGCAGCCACTCTTCAGTTCTTCCTCATTAATAACTTCTGCCATCCTGGCCACATGTTGATGTTGCTTTGCCACACTTATCCTGGTTTTTGTCTGTGGAACATTGGAGGGTATGATAATGGCACTGGGAAAAGTGTACAGCTAGAACAGTATTCTGTCCAGAGATTTGAATGTCAAGGCTGAGATTCCCCATACTGCTGTTTGAGGAGGGTAATGGGACTTGTAGTACAACAATCAAGAGGGGACCAAAGTTGGGGGAAGCTGAGAATAATTGCTCTGAGGGGTGAATGGAAATGGGTGGCTTATGGAACCAATGGGTCGTCCTGAGTTCAAGCATTCCTACATCCAGTTTGGAATGATTCAGTCTGGATGGCAACATTTCTTGACACTCCTGGGCAGATGATTTTCTTGGACCAACTATCTTTTTTTAGGTGGAGATGTTAGGGACTGGACCCAGGACCTTCCACCTGCAATTCACATGCCATGGTGGATCCCGCGCCAGTTTACCTTATCCTGTTGCCTTAGATGCCCCACCTCGCCCTCCCTTTTTGTCCTCCTACAAATCTCACCTGGTCGCAGAAGACAACCTGCCACTGAACTTCACCTTAGCCATCTTGTTGACAATCTGATCATAATATAAGAACTTTCAAGAAGTTATCATTTTGGACAACGAGTCCCAGAATCCCTTGATCATGCTGGCTGGGGGCTACTGAGACTTTGAGCAACTCTCCCAGTCTCTGGAGCCACCTTACAGTGTGTTGAAGGGAAATTAATACTGGAAACCTGTGTGTATTTGAGCAGGATCTGTTCATTGGCTGCAAGAATGTTCTATATCCGCTGTGACTCTGAAGCTGTTTCCCTATTAGCCTGGTGCTCTGTTTCTTGCAAATGTCCTCTTTTGTTCACATACTTGCTTCTGATTGTCCTCATGGCTGTGATCGTATCATAGAATCAAATGGTTTCTCTTTCGTCTTCTAAAGTTTCCCCTCCAGAACTGACTTGTGCTGATGGATAGGTGGAGATATCCCATCCAAAATATAATCCACTGCCAATCTGCCCAAAGTGGCTTTTGTGGCTTGTTAGGTCTCCTGTTCCATTAATGAAAAGCATCCCTTCCTCAGGCCCTGCCAATGTTAATGGTTCCCTGATTATCATAGACAAGTGTTTAGAGAGGGAAAGGACAGACTCTCATTTACCCATGGAATGGCCTCTGTTCTGCAGTGTCTATTTCTGTTGCAGAGAAGAAGGGAGAAGATAGCCTGTTTTCCTTCTCTGAAAATTAAAAATGAGAGGAACCTAGAAATTGAGCCAGCCTCCCTCTTTCTCGCCTTGCAGATCTAGAAAAGGGTGCAATCACAAGAGGCTATTTATCACTAATCTAATTGCCCAGTCATGATCAAAGGAAGCAATAAAATGGGACAGGACTTGCTAACAGGAAAATTCTAATTAACATTTCAAAGGAGCTTTGCCGAATGAAACTTCCTTGCGAGTAAACCTTGGAAAGCCAGCTTCAAAAAGCTCGGGAAAGACGTGGAGTGGAATCTCACGGTTAGATATCCTGAAGAGGAAAAAAGGGTTCAAAAGATAAGGAAGATCCTGTAAATGGAATAATGAAGGACACAATTGCGGACTTATCCTCTGAGAAAGGAAAAGAGAGTATAGGGTTAAAGAAGATGGGATGGATGCACAGGGAGGTCTTGAATGAGCTGACATTGGAGAGGGACAGCAAAGGAGATGGAAGAAGGAATATGTAGCCAATGAGGAACACCCTGCAGCAGCAGTCCTCAAACTTTGGTCCTTTGATGTTTTGGACAACAGCTCCCACTAGACCCAGCCAGCTTGGTTAACAGTCAGGGATTCTGAGAGCCAAGGTCCAAAACATCTGGAGGACCAACGATTGAGAAACACTGTACTAGAGTAGTCCAAACACTTACGAGTGGTGTGAGGAAGGTGTCACGTCCTGGATAACTTGAAGCCAGCAAACTTTACTCAGACTTAAACAGCAGTGTTTAATCTGTAACAAAGCAAGTAACACAGAACATTTCATTTGAAGTTGCTGAGACTACAGCAAACAGGATGGTTACAGGTTTTATGCCTTGTCATACAAATTTAGGAGCCCAAAGCTGTGATTGGAGACGATCATAAATCTCACATCATCCTACCAGTTTAGGAATTTTCCCAGACCTTCTGTTGTTTACATATCTTTCATCCTTGAGAGTTGCCAGTTCTCATAACACCTTTCTGATAGTTTGTTCTTCCTCCTCTGATCTTCTCCCTCTTGGCCAAATACATTGTGGCAGTAAACAGTAAAGCAATTAATGATTTGGTGCCCTGGAATACCTTAGCCCACTTCAACCGGATATATAATTGCAATCAACAATTGGCAATTGATACTCTGAAGCACTCTAGCAGACTCTGAGAATACTAGGCTAGCAGATCTGTTCTAATACATATTCTAACACCCATCCAGCAAATGCTTATGACAGGAGCCATAGATCTGAACAGAAGGTGAGGTTCAGAGTGAGTGGAGGCTTATGAAAGATGCTGAAGCCAAACTTGCAAAGAGACATCTTTGGCTTAGTTAGGAAAGAGATGACATCCTGTGGAATCCTAAGGTTTGCAGTTTAGGGAGGGGCATTTAGACTTCTCAGCCAGAGAACTCCTTGGCCTTAGGAAACTACCAACTCCAGAATTCCACAGGATATTGAAAGTGAATTAATAGCACTATAACAGTGTAGTGCAGAAAAGGCCTAATTCAGAGTTACTGTTATAGCCTTACAGTCTATAGTTATTGAGGATTCTTGGAAAAGTAGGGAGACGTTAGACTGGAGAAGGACAAATGTTGTTCCCATCTTCAAGAAAGAGGAGAAAGGTGGATTGAGCAAACTACAGACTCATCCTCTTGATGTCAGTTCCAGGCCAAATTCTAGAATAGATTATGAAGCAATGCATCTGCTCAGATCTAGAAAAATGAGATGAATTTTTCTCCCCTGCATGACTCATGCCCCATTTGGATTCCTGTGCCCAGTTCTGGGAGCACCATTTTAGGAAGGACATTGACAAATTAGAGTACATTCAAAGATGAGCAGCTGAGATAGTAAGAGATCTGGTAAGCGGGTGCTCTGTGGAATGGCAGAAGGAGCTGGATACGCTTAGCCTGGGGAAGAGAAAATCAAGGGGAGACATGAATCCAAAGGATGATCGTACAGAAGAATCACAGAGTTGAAGAAGTATAGAATCATAGATATGGAAGAAACACAAGGGACATCTATCCAACCCCCTGCCATGCAGGAATACACAACTAAGACACTACTGAAAGATGTCTAACCACCTCTGTTTAATGAATTCCAAAGATGGAAAATCCACCTCTCTCTGAGGCAGTCTATTCCACTATCAAAGAGCTCTCATCAACAGGATGTTCTTCTTAATATTCTGTTGAAATCTCCTTTCTTGTAATTTGAATACATTGGTTCATACTCTAGTCTCCGGAACAGCAGAAAACAAGCTTGCTCCATTTTCTATACAACATCCTTTCAGATATCTAAAGAAGGCTTTCACATCATCTTTCACTATTTTTCTCTTGAAGCTAAACATAGGCCTCAAAGGCCCCTCCCTAAACCGCAAACCCCAGGATTCCATAGGATGTTGAAAGTGGAATAATCGCGCTATAAGAGTGTAGTGTGGAAATGGCCCTTGTTTGGACCCTGGGTGCCCATTCTCCCCATCATGTCTCAGTTCCCTTCCTATGTGCACGCATATGCATGCGCACGCACGCACATACATATTTTGATATTTGCAATTTCCCCACTTTTGCGAGAGTCCTGCTCTCATAACCCTAGTGAATGTGTAGGGCTGACTGTATTTAAACGGGGTCAGTGGTAAAGGAAAGTTAAGAACCACTGATCTATTTTGTTGATACTTTGCCTTTAGCCCATAACGTGGGTCTCCTGGTAGCTGGCATCAGAAAAGGGTCTCTTGGGAGGAGGTGGATTTTCTTTCTCTGGAGCTATTCAAGGAGAGTCTGGACGGCTGTTGATCAAGTCTGCTGTAGTTGCACTCCGCATTGGAGAGCCTCTATTGAGCAGTGGTTGGATCAGATGTTCTCTAAGGCAGTGATGTATTTAAGTTTTCTACTCCAAGTTTCAAGTCAAGTCTCAAGTCTCTACCTTCAAGTCTCAAATCTCAAGTCTGGAAGCCAACTTTATACCCCAACCAACATTTCAGAATTAATGGATAATGTGAAATAAATTCAGTTTTCACAATTTAAGTAGTGTCAGCTCTCCACATTTGCAATTTTGCCATCTGCAGCTTTGGAAGTGGCAAATAGGATTCTATCTTACTGCCCATTACTGAAGATGCAAAAGATTTAGAAGGAAGGATCCTTCCTCCTCAAGCCCATTGCCTAATATTTTTTCTGTTCCCCTCTGAGAAATGCACCCTGCACTCTGGGGGGCAAGTCTTGTCTTTTGCTCTTAGGAAATGTTTCAGAAGGCTCCTCCAATTATGCAGCGGGGACAGGCTGCTGAGCAGACCTCAAGTCTGTCTCAAGCCCCTTGCCTAACCTGTTTGCTGTTCCCCTCTGAGAAATGCACCCACACTTTGGGTTTGAGAGAGATAATCATGTGACCAGCAGGCAAAAAGAGAAGGAGGCATTGCTCAAAGTCATAAAATTTCTGGATGAATGCATTATGTTACTGAACCAAGGGCATCAAGTCAGTCATTAAAAATATACACATCTCGAGTTGAGCCAAGTCAGTGCATCATTTGTGGCTGAAATGAGTCTGAGTCGTGTCACTGAAGCAACTTAACTTCAACTTGAGTCTGAGTCTAGCGACTCGAGTCTACATCACTGCTCTAAGGTATCTTCCAATCCAACTAGACGATCTTTAAGGTACCTCTCAATCCAACAAATTCTGTGAGACTTTATAGGAGGATCTTGGGCCTAAGGAAGAGCCTTTCTGAAGAATGTAGCGCTCTGCTTATTGCTCTGTGGAGTCACTATTTTCAATTCCATACCCCGCTCATAACGGAAAGGCAGCAAGGAACACTAAAGCGTCAAGTGTGAACAATGAGAACATCACTTTTGCGGGCTAGAGGTCCTAAGGCCTTTCTGCACTACATAACTATTGCACTATTATTCCACTCTAACCACCATGGCTGCCTCCTATGGAATCTTGGGGTTTGTAGTCTTGGTAGATACTGGAGTCTCTGTCTGAGAATTCTAAGTATCCCTCCCTAAACTAAAAATCCCATGATTCCATAAAACAGAACCATGGCAGTTAAAGTGGAATCGTAGTTATGTAGTGTGGAAAGGCCCCTAGAGTCTCCCAGGCCATTTCTGCACTAGACTGTTATAGCGCTACTATTCCACTTTCAACATCCTATGGATTCCTGGGGTTTGCAGTTTAGGGAGGGGCCTTTGAGCAAACCTCAGGATTCCATAGGATGTTGAAAGTGGAATAAGAGTGCTATAACAGTCTAGTGCAGAAATGGCCCCAGGTTAACTTCCAAGATCAAACAAGATCTGGGGCGCTGAGGATATCCGGGCTCCAATTATGCACCAATAAGTGTCAGGCAGCACAAAACCTAGAGGCAGATGGGTGGGTGTGTGCGTGCTTGCGAGAGAGACAGAGTAAGAGATTCTACATCATCAAAGCACATGTTTACATCCCTGGCACGGGGAGCAGCGTGACAGGAAGAACAGGGAGGAGAGCCGGGGAACAACACAAACAGCGATCAGAGCTGGTGTGGGGTAGGAAGAGATCAAGAATGAAAGGAGAGGGAGGCGATACAGCTGAGGGCAGGAGCTGCGCTGTTGCGCTGTGCCCGGCTGCGCATTCCTCTTCTCCTCAGTGAGGGCCTTTCATTTCTCCTCTTCGCCGGCCTTTGGCTCCTGTTGGTTCCAAGGGCCAGGAAAACAAACCCTCCCTCAAGTGGGTGAGTGCCCTCTTTCCAAAGACTCTTTCCAAAGGCCTTCTCGGCAGCTCCCCTCATCATCACCCCCTCGTGCCGCTCAACCTTTTAATCACGGGGGAGTTGACACAGCCCGTTCTGCCACTCCAGAGCTCTTTAGCTTTTCATACTTCTCCCTGCACTACATCCCAGCCACAGCGCTAGGAATCCTGTTTTTCCCCTACAATCAGCCCCCGTAGGGTCCTTTGTGCAGCTATAGTATGTGCCATGTTGTTCTCCTTTTTCACTTGTTGCCTGTTGTGTGGGAAATGACGGGCTTGCTCAAGATGTGGTGACGTGTTGTGCAGATCTCCGTGTTCTCTCTTTTTCTCTTCCTTAGCAAGGGCAGTTCTTGATGGAAGGCCACCTGGAGAGTAAAACCCATAAAAGAAACGCTTAGCTTGAAAAGTATGTTTAGTATGTTTAGCCTGATGAGAAGAAGGTTAAGAGATGACGTGATAGCCATGTCTAAACATTTGAACGGATGTCATGTTGAAGATGGAGCAAGCTTGTTTTCTGCTGCTCCAGAGACTAGGACAAGGAGCAGTGGATTCAAACTGCAGGAAAGGAGATTCCACTTAAACATCAAGAAGAACTTCCTGACGAAAAGAGCTGTTTGGCATTGCAGTGTGCTGCCTTGGAGTGTGGTGGAGTCTCGTCCTTGGGAGATTTTTAATTAAGGTTGAATGGCCTTCCGTCAGGAATGCTTTAATTATGTATTTCTGCATGGCAGGGGGCTTGGGCTCAATGGCCATTGTGGTCTCTTCCAACTCCAGGATTCTATGATTCTGATTCTAAATCCTCTACAGGTGTGCTGACCCAAAAAGTCAAAACCGTTCCACACTCGCCTACCCTCCTACATTTCACAGATGAAAACTGGGATGCATGTCGCCAGATGAAATCAGACTGTGGCCAGGATGATGGAAGCTGTCAGTGAGGAAGAGCACCCAAGATAGAAAGGCTGCAGCAGTTTGCCTTTGCCTGAGCTTACTGGGAAGGGCAAGATTGTGCCCTTTCCTCTCCTCTCTGCCTTAGCAAGTTAACTGAATGCAAAGCGCTTTTGCTCTTTGAATTCAATTTGCAGCAACCAAAGCTATTTCTGCACTAGACTGTTATAGCGCTATGATTCCACTTTCAACATCCTATGGAATCCTGGGGTTTGCAGTTTCGGGAGGGGCCGACTGGCCCCTCCCGAAACTGCAA
This sequence comes from Cyclura pinguis, assembly GCA_030412105.1. Classification (NCBI taxonomy): domain Eukaryota; kingdom Metazoa; phylum Chordata; class Lepidosauria; order Squamata; family Iguanidae; genus Cyclura; species Cyclura pinguis. The sequence continues at coordinate 9,819,406 of CM059601.1, forward strand.
ACCCCAGGATTCCATAGGACGTTGAAAGTGGAATCATAGCGCTATAACAGTCTAGTGCGGAAATGGCCTAAATTAAGCTGAGGACAAAGAGGGGAGTGGGAGGAGGAGAGAGAAAATATTTATCAGGACAATCTCTGCCAAAGAGGGACAGTCAAACAGTGGGCACTCATTTAATCTCTGGTCTCCTTTTTGCAGCCTGCAAACATATTTTTATTCACTCTTCCTGCACGTGTAACCTTTCCCTCTCACAGAGGGTATAGAAAAACACACATTCCTGCTTCCATTGATTACTTCTTCCTCTTTTTAGCATCCCCTGTGGAACAGAGCGACCAGTTATGCTGACTCCCTCTCCCTTTTGCCAAAGCTTTCTGCTCAGTCTGTCATTTTCCCCAGTCCGCCAGAGCATTTGTGTAAGGATGCTCAGTTCAATTGCCACCGGCTCCACGGAGGACATGACTTTTACTCCTGTAAACTATTTCATAGGCCCTTTCCAGATGTGGGGGGGGGCGCGTGAAAACGCTACTCACTGGACTTCTTCAGTGTCCGGGCGAGTCCGTCGGGACGAGGAGCAGCGCGAGCTCGTCGCTCCGCACTGCTCCGGCGTCCAAAATGGCGGCTTCCGGTTGGTGGAGGCTCTCCACCAACCGGAGAAGCTCGCCAGCCGGAAGCCCGCCCCCGGCAGATCTGCAGGCACGCACTAGTGCGCGCCTGCAAATCTGCACCGCAGCGCGGCGACGGAGCGACACGGAGTCGCGCGCTCCGTGCTTCTTAAAAACCTCTAAAAAGAGGTTTTTAAAAAGCACGCTGCGCGACCAGTTCCGGTCGCTTCGGAGCGGACTGAGGTGGGGAACTACAAAAAGTAGTCTGCCCCAGTCCACTCTACGGTGCAGAAGACCTCCGTCGGAGGTCGCTCTGCACCGTTTCAATTGCTCCGTGTGGAAAGGGCCATAGAATCATGCAGTTGAAAGACACCCACAAGGGCCAACTAGTCCAACCTCATTCTGCCACGCAGGAATACACAATCAAAGCACTCCGAACTGATGACCATTCAGCATCTGTTTAAGAATCTCTAAAGAAAAGGATTCCACCACACTCCCAGGCAGCATATCCCATTGTTCAAACAGCTGTTACCATCAGGAAGTTCTTCCTAATGTTAAGTGGAATCTCTTTTCCTGCAGTTTGAATCCATTTCTCCATGTCCAAGGCTCTGGAGCAGCAGAAAACAAGCTTGCCCCATCCTTCATATGATATTACTGGTATTTCAAATATTTCAACATGGCTATCATGTCACCTCTTAAACTTCTATTCTCCAGGTTAAGTATACCCAGCTCATAAGGTACTGTTTCCAACTTGGCTGGAGCATAGCTTTCTGTACTATCCTTGTACTATCCCGTCGGGGCTTTGGAAAAATTACCTTCTTGGACTGCGACTCCCAAAATTCTCCCAGTGGCCATACATTTTAGAGGTTTCTAGGAATTGTAGCCCAAAAAGTAACATTTCTAATTAGCACGGTGGCTAAGGGAACTTATTCAGATGAGCATTTTGTGGGAAGGAAGGCATTGTGTTACAATTCCTCTTTTCTGTGTCATAAAAGAAAAGTGAGGAATCTTTTGTCCCTTGATGCTTTGGCCAACAACCTCCATGAGCCACACATAGCGACATATCCTAACCAATAGCAAAGGATTGTGGTAGGTGTAATCCAAACATGGGTTCTTGTGCATAAAACAACACTCCTGTGCAGAAAATGATGGGCCTTTCCAGACTACACTGTTATAGTTAGGGAGGGGCATTTAGATTTCTCAGCCAGAGAGCTCTTTGGCCTCAGTAAACTATAAATCCCAGAATTCCACAGGATCTTGAAAGTGGAATAATAGCACTATAACAATATAGTGCGGAAAGACGTGATGTTTTCTATGCAGAAAGACATACACACACACAGAGGAGAAGAAAGGAGCAATACAAATACAGAACTATGCACTACAATTGTAAAACAAATTATGCATATGGAAATACGTAAAAATGCATCATAATATAAAGCAAAGGGACAAATGCATATGACCAAAATGTATAAGATTATAAAACGATATTAAGTTAAAATTTCAAAAGCTTTGGAAAAGAAGAAAGTTGTTAAATAAGATTTAAAAACAATAAGGGAAGGAACAGTTTGCAAATGTGCAGGGAGGTAATTCCAGGAGTATGGATCAGCAAGTGAAAATGCCATGATCCTCGTTCACTCAAAAACCAGAGGAAGCTCTGATTACCCCCCGTCATCCCACTTTTTCAGCTGCTTTTAAAAAGTTCCATTTTCTTTCTTCTCCTCCCACTTTCCTCTTTCATCTTCAGCTTACTTCCATTACTTCAGATGGAGTTCAAAGTGCAAAAGTAGTTTGCACTCAACTCAGCGAAGGTGAATGAGGAGAGAAGTGGCTGGAATCTTGCACTTCCCAGTAGCTGCAGGCAAAAAGCAAACCGCTGCAGCCTCTCCTGGCTTGTGTGTTTTTTCTCATTCGTAATGTTTGCCATCTTGAGCACGCACTGATGTTGCTTGGCCACATGTATCCTTATCTTCATATGCAGAATGACAGAAGGTATACATACCGGTATGCACATGACAGAATACAGTTTGTAAGAGAAACATTTCCCTCGCTGCAAGAAATTTTTGGGGGGAAGGGGGGCATTTATTTATTTATTTACCGCTTGCTTGCTGGCTGGCTCTGTAGCAAGACGGATCTGCTGCAAGAAATCTTTTAATGCTCTTTTGCCTCGGCCTTCTCTCAGATCTGATCATTGCGTTATTCCTCTAAGGGTGAAGCAGTCAGCTCCTCGCTGACTCGTCCCCTGCAGCTCCAGTGCTGTTGCTACAGAAGATCAACCCGGGGCAACCAAATGACGTAGGTTGTTCACCTCCTTGTCAATGACAACAGGGCAAAGCTAGTGTGGGAAGCAGCCACATCATTCAGTTTTCCCCCAACCGAAGAGGTCTTGCTGGAGCTTCCTGCCACAGCCAAATGTCTCCCATGCCACCTCCTCTAACTTATGACTTGGGTCTCAGCGAGGACAGAACAGGACTTGAAGAGCATTCAGGATTTCATTAATGGAGCCATCTGTTCCTGTCACTGTACCTAGAGGCTGAAATACAAGACCTGGACGGTAGATCTTTCAGACTTTCCCTGCAGTTAAAGAAGACTTGGTTGATTAATCATCCTCAGCTTAAAGGGCTAGCCAAGCAACGTAATTTGAATTTGAAACTTGTAGAAGAAGAAAAAAATAGATGGGAAGCAAAAAATCATTTTTTGGAAGCATCCAGGCCGATAAAACAGACTAGAAGGTCCCAGATTTTGTTCCTCTTCTTTCCAATTTTATTTTGGAGATCAATACGTGTTTTGTTTATCCCAGAATATTTTCTGTCAGTTCCCAGTACATTCAGTGACTTTTTATTCCAGCTCCCAAGGTCAGTTTATTTTAACCCAGTACAAAATTGGAAAGAACAGGGACAATCGGTCTGCATGAGCTCTGTGCTGCTGCTTTTTAAGAAAGTGACCTGCATGTCAGCCTTGTTGAAGCAGGGATGTGAATCATATGGCCCTTCAGATGCCACTGGACTCCAACTCCCAGCATTCTTTACCACCAGCTGTGCTGGCTAGGACTGCTGGGAGTTGCAGTTCAATAGCATCTGGAATCCCACCCTGCTTTAGAAAAATTCCCTCCTGGGTGTGATAGAAGCAGGAATGCCTTTGAACAAAAGCAGTGTCAATCATCCATCCATCCATCCATCCGTCCATCCATCCATCCCTTTATTGATATCCTGCCTTTCTCTCAGACTAAGACTACAAAAGGCAGAAAACAAAATTAAGATCAATACAGTATTAAATAACCACAGAATTAAAGCCACTTAAAGTCTTACTTTGAAACAAGGTTGAAAACTATGGCACCATAAAAAGACATTTTCTTGTTAAAAACCAAATTTCCAAAGGTTTGCTGAAAAAAAAGTGCCCCAAGGTATTATTTTTTTAAAAAGAGATATGCATATTAAACATGAGCATAATTGACCTTTCTTCTTTTTAAAAAACTCTCTGCCATTAACCAGAGTGGCTTTTAAATAATGTATCCCTGCTTATGTTTGTTCAGAAGTATGTGTCACTGTGTTCAGTCTGGTTTGGACCACTGCTTGGTAAGTGTATAAAATACTGCAGTCCGTAACACATTTTGGAAAAGATTTAGTTGACTTAATGTAGCAGAGCTATATAGATTATTTCTTTAGTATATGACAATAGCAGCAAGAATATTGTTTGCTCAAACTCGTAATGGCCTGAAGCACCAATGATAGAAGAATGGATTGTTAAGGCTGTTGAGTTGGCCCAAATGGCCAAACTAACATGGGTCTCATGTCCTGGGTAACTTGTTCTCAAAGACTTTGCTCAGAGTTTTCAAACAGAAGCGTTCATTTTAGCAAAGCAAGCAACACAGCAACATTACTAAAATGTACCTGAGACTACAGCATCAGGGTTGGTTACAAGCTTTATACCTTCAGTATGAATTTTGGTGCGCATTTCAAAGATTGGTCAGAAAGCTCACATGCCGGATCACCTCCCTGGCTCCAGCCCCTTTCCCAGGCCCTTTCTGCACCTTCTCTTCTTCCGGCGCTGGGGGGCGGGGATCGCGTGAGCAGCCTCTGGCGAGAGGCTCTCGCGTCCGGGATCCTTCGGCTCCGCAGGAGCTGCCTGCTCGGGTGAGAGTTCCGCCTCTACCTTCCGCAGTGCAGCCTGGGAGTTTCCCAGGCTGCGCTGGGGCAGGAAGCTTGACTGGCGTGGCTCCGGAGGCTCCACATGCCAGGTAAGTGCATGCGGGGCCTGGGAGCAATGCGCAATCGCGCACCATTTCCGGCTTCTAGCCAAAAATGAAAAGGTACATAATCGGCGCCTGCTGGCCCCTGGAGAGTCACACAATTGTGAGGCTCCTCACAATCGTGTGACGCTCCAGGTGCCCTTTCGCATGGAAAATGCCATGCGCAAAGGGCCCCAGGCTACCATTATTTACATACTTTTCATCTTAGGAGCAGAACGAGTTCCTCTGTCCTATCTTAAGTGTTCAGTCTGGGAGCTGTAGTCCATAACAGCAACTTTTCCAAGCACATCTGCTAAGGTTGAGACAGGAATTAAGGAGTTATAGATTTCTGTGTGAGTACAAGAGTACAAGATTTAATTAAAGTCTGCTATATTTATTCATTAGTTTTAACACAAACACAATCCAATCCATAAGAATACCTAAAATTAAACTAAAAAACAGTTCTAAAACTCCAAATTAAAACACTGAACACTAACCAAAACACTAACACCAAAACCAAAACACCAAAACACTAAATGCTAACCTAGGCCATTTCTGCACTAGACTGTTACAGTGCTGTTATTCCGCTTTCAACACACTATGGAATCCTGTGGTTTACAGTTTAGGGAGTTGTAGTCCTTATAAATGCTCATTTTTCAGACCACAACTCTTGAGAATCTCCCAGCCAGTTCTGGCTGAGGCATTTTGGGAGTTGTTATCCAAAAATTGGCCTCCCCAGATCTGAAAGCAGCAGACTACCTGAGCCCTTCCATTCTCATTGAGTTCTGTCTCCCAGATACCACATTGCCACCCCTGCTTCTGATGCTGTTGCTCTTTGTGCTTGACTTGATCCTCCCAACTGTCCTTTGCTCTGCCCATCCATTCAGGAACGAGCCAGTACTGAGGGCCACTGTTACCCTGATTTCTGGGGGTCCCCTTGAGGGACACCTCGATGTGCTCCAAGTTAGAAAGGGTGGGGGAATTTAATGGAACGCAAGCAATAGCAAAACGAGAGGCAGCGTAACCTAGCAGGATCTTTTACCCAATTTTATGGGGTCAGGCCAAGCCAAAAACCAGACAAAGGTATCAAATATACGGTTTTATTGAATGAAAATGTTCTCACGCACCAACGCATTCACTCACACATTCACACAAGGCCTATTAAGAAAGAAAAGAGGTGAAAAATGGATAGAGGATATAGCAAGGGATTGCAGAGGGGTGATACTGCACCTATCCTGAAGTCCTTGGTCCGGGAAGCAGGGAGCAAAACAGAACTCAGCAAGGAAACGGCTCAACCAACAGAGAGACAGTCTGCTAGCATGGTGGGGAGTTCTCCAGAGAAATGCTCAAAAACTAGGACTACTTGTAGGGCAAAACATACCTCGAGGGCAAATCCTCTCCCAGGGAAAACAATAGGCACAGCAAAGGAAAGGATATTCAACAATGGCAACTTGGTTTGCATGATGGTTTTATGATGTGTTGCCAATGTTTCATGATCTTCGGTTGCAATGGGTTGTAGTGTAAATTTATGTAGATGGTCCTCGCCTTGTATGATTTTTTTCTTTTCTGGATTCACAAGTGCTCAACCTGGGAAAAACACACTAATCCCCTGAAGTTGGCTCCTCTTTGGCTGAGGACCCTTTGTTTTTCGTGGGCTTGCACAGCTTGAGGTCTCCTTGGGCTATGTGACTGGGGATTTTACTGGCCTGACCTAGTTCTCAGTCCTTCGACCATTTTTGCCTACGTGCCCATCCGGGCAACCTTTCTGGCATGGTGGACTATATTTGATATCAAAAATTGTAGTCCCTGGGATAGGGTGTGCCAGTGGGGTAACACCATAGCCCTGAAAGGGCAATTATTATTACTGTCTCTCCCTCTTTTGGACTAAGCCTAAGACTCCTGCTAAATTCCCCTCTTTTCCTTTTCCCTTCTTTTTTTTTAAAGAAATTATTTGAAGTGGAAGGGAGGGGATCCATACTATTATTGCAGAAAATACTGGCACCTTCTGGGCACAACGACATGGCAGCAGTCTAGAAAATTAATGGCTCACCCGTTAAGAACACTGTGTCCCTTGCAAGGATGGGAGGCTCATACTGCCAGAAACAGTCTCTTCTTGGAAGGAAATCCTGGCTAGATTCACAAATCCTCCCTCCTCTCCTTCTTTCCTTCCTTCCTTCCTTCCTTCCTTTCCCCAGCCCCAGCACTGGCACAGAGTCTGTTTAGATTTTCCTAGAAACTGTGAGCCAGAAGGGAACAAGCCACCCCTATTACAAACAGAGTCTTGCGAATTTCAAATGCCAGTAGGGAACAAATAGAGTCTTGTGGATGAATTTTGCCAAATTTAGTCGTTTAGTCTCTGTATCTTGCTCACTAAGAGGGCTGCCTCATTTTTTTTACATTGTGTATCATATTGCAAGATGGGTTTTTTGGCTTCTGTTCATTCATACATTATTCCAGCAGTGCGGTTGCTTCCAGCAACCCAAACCACATGGGGACTTCTTTGCTTAGTTAGTGGCTTGTGTGAAACAGCAGCTCTGGGGTGTGGGAGGAATTTAACTTCTATAATTGCTATCAGCTAAAAGGGAACTGGTTTCTTCTCTTCCCCTCCCAGGGAAGGTCTAAGAGCTGAGCTATGCTGTTAGGAAAATCGTGAGAAAAAAATTTGGGTACAAATGCATATATTGCTGCAGAAGGTTTTGAAAAGAAATTTTCAAATGAAGCTTGATTCATAAGCTTTTGGGACTTATGGACATACAACTAGAAAAAGATTAGGGAAGATTATTGCATTATGTGATAGACTGGTATGTGTGCAGAAATGGAAAGACTCAGTAATACCAACCACAGATGAGCGGGTGTCCAAATGATGGACTTAGCTGAGATGGACTGTCTTCATTTGAAATGGATCTTTATGAAGATTTCTTGCAGAGTGGAAACCCCTTATGGACTTTTTGAGGAAAGAGGAAGATGATTTGATTGTTGTTGGCTATGACTACAGTCAGCCCTCCATAGCTGCGGGTTCTGCATCCATGGATTCAATCAACTGTGGGTTGAAAATATCCCACAAAACAAAAAATTCCAAAAAGCAGGTCTTGGTTTTGCCATTTTATATAAGGGGTGCCATTTTACTACACCATTGTACATAATGGGACTTAAGCATCCATGCATTTTGGTATCCGCAGAGGATCCTGGAACCAAACTCTAATGGATACCAAGGGCCCACTGTATTAGTAATTTAGTGCTCAGCCATGGAAACCCACGGGGTGACCTTGGTGTATCACACACTCTCAGCCCCAGAAAATCTTGTGATAGGGTCACCTTAGGGTTGCCTTAAGTCAGAAACAACTTGAAGACACACAACAACAATATTTTACTGATAACAGAAAGAAATGTGCAACTTAAGCCATTTCCGCCAGCCCCTCCCTAAACCGCAAACCCCAGGATTCTATAGGATGTTGAAAGTGGAATCATAGCGCTATAACAGTCTCGTGCGGAAATGGCCTTAGTGGGGAAACTAGAGAGGCTGAAGTAAGGTTGTTATGTATAACTGTTGATAGGCAGATCAGAAGTTCTTTTTCTTTTTCTGTCTCTTCTTTCTCTTGGCTTATAATCTTAGTTATAGACAATGTTGTTTATTCTTTTTCACCTTTGCTGCTATCCTCTTAATATATATATATATATATATATATATATATATATATATTAAAAAAAGGAAATTCATGGGATGTATTTGGTGGCTGGATTGTGCCACTCTGGACTCCAGCTACGTATGTGTATGAGATGTGTGAGAAGGGAATGATATCTGGCATTTGTATCTGATGTTTATTATTAATTAATTAATTAGTCTATCTTTTTAAATATTTGTATCCCATTCTATAACATGAGATGTCAGGGCAGTGTGCAAATTAAATCAGTATAAACAGATTAAAATAATGTGCAACAATAAAAAAATAGTTTAAATAGGCTAAAAGCATATTAAACAAATAAGTTAAAACAAGTGTAAAAGATTAAAGCAGTTTAAAACCACAAACATTTTAGATTGAATTGCTTAGAGCCCAAAAGGCTTTATTGAAGAGCCATATCTTGTCTCGGCACCTGCTTTTAAAATGTCCCCATTTCCCTCTCCCCTTTGGTCCTCTGGTTACTTCCATTGCTGCAAACTGACTTCAAAGTGCAAAAGTGGTTTTCACTTTTGCCTTGAGGAGAGGTGGGTAACAAATAAAAAGTTGTTGTTGTTGTTTCACTCAATTAACTCAGAAGGCCGGAGAGGAGATGAGAGGAGAGGAGAGGAGAGAGTGGCATTTTGCCCTTCCCAATAGGCTTAGGCAAAAGCAAACTGCTGCAGCCTCTTCTAGCTTGGGTGTTCTTCCTCATTAATAACTTTGACCACCTTGACCACACTCTGATGTTACTTTGTCATATGTGTCCTGGGTTTCATCTGCGAAATGTCGGGAGATATGAAATGCACATTAATTTTGTCCTGTTTCCACTTCTGGCTGAGCATGTTTTATGGAGATCTGAAATAACGTAAATGCCCTGTATGCTCAGAACGGCAAAGGGGATACGGGCATAGGCACTGCGAACAGCAACCGTCTTTCAAATGGAAAACGGTACTTACAGCGATCTTTCAGAGAAGAGGGGGTATGGATGGGCAAGCACAGGCATAGGCTAGGAAATGTATTTATGGCTGGTTACTTTTTATGGAGTTATTTGCAAGTCTGATCTAATAGGGATAGGGTGGAAGATCAGTGTGGAGGAGTCTATCACGCTAACAGACTGGCAGGCATAAATGTTGCAGGAGACACAATCAGACATGGGCAAAGGCAGTCGCCCTTATCCTGACCTCCTAGCGCTGCATGCAAAATCTGTTGGAGAGCTGGTGTGCTGTGGCTGAAACCAGCCCAAGTGTTGCTCTCTGGTGTGCAATAACAGGTGGATCCAACAGGCTGACAGAAAGGAAGGCGCGTGAGGCAATTATGATTAGTGCAGCGAGAGGCAGCTCACAGCCACCTAAGCATTTCTCTTACAGAAGCCGTGCATTAGCACAGCTACAATTCAGGCTGACCGCTGCAGAATTCTATAAAATGCAGGAAAAGTGAATGAAAGCCACTGAAAGAGGATTGGGTGGGGGGAACACGCACACATTCAGGCAGGTCTTCACACTACCTGTTCTCCCCCACTGTATCTTTGCTACTCTTCCCCATACCATGTCTTCCAGCTGTCCTGATTTGGCAAGGGCAACCCCAATTTGCCTTCCGCTGTCCTGCTTTATCCACTGCTTTTAAAATGTCTTGGGCCGTTTCTGCACTAGACCTTATAGTGCTATGATTCCACTTTCAACATCCTGTGGAATCCTGGGGTTTGCAGTTTAGGGAGGGGCCTGAACTGCCTGAGGCCCCTCCCTAAACTGCAAACCCCAGGATTCCATAGGATGTTGAAAGTGGAATTATAGCACTATAGTAGGCTAGTGCAGAAATGGCCTCTGCCAATGGAGAATAGGAAGGCTCCCTCTCTCTGTTGCCTGTCTGGCAGCAGGCGAAGCCTTCTCTACTCAAGCAAAGATGGTGAACTACACCTGTTGAACAGAATTTAGAAAAGGTTTTATTTCGTGTGTGGCGGTGGGTGTGGGGGCTACAACTCTCAAAAAGTGGCTACCCATGCTGGGGTAGTTGTAGTTCCAAAAAAGTAACTTTTCAAAACTCTGCTTTTGAACGGAACAACCTTTTTATTCTGGCTGTGTCTTATCGTGGGAGGGATAGAAGGAATAGTGACTCTTATCTATTCCCAAGACAAACAGGAAGAACAATAGGCCGATGAGAATCTGACACGGTTTTCTTACAGTACTTGAACATCCTGAAGGGTTATGGAGGGATAACTCTGCATGAAAAAACTTTGTGGGTTTGTGGGTGTGTACACAAAACTTCTTTTGAGCAGAGACGACACGTTTTTCCTCTAAAGAGAGCCTTTTGTGTGTGTGCACAAAAACCAGGAATTTTGCACAGAAAATTTACGTGTTAATCTACACAGAATAATTCCTCCTCAGCATTTTGGGACGTTTGAATATGAGGAGAGTCGCATAGAGCAATATCAATTTTCTCTTGCAGCAGGGAGAAGCCTACCAACGTTATTTGTTCTCACGTGCAAGGATGAACGAGCTGAGGATTTATATCCCTTTACTGTCGTGTTTCTTCTTTGCACCTTCGGGATCCTTGTCCTCGGCTCTTCCTTTCTCAGAATGAAAGAATTATTAGTTAATTATTAGTTTTAACTATGTTTTTCTTTTAAATTATTGTAAGCCACTTTGAATCCTTTTGAGGAGAAAAGTGGAGTATAAATAAAAATGATGATGATGATGATGATATCATTTAGAATTGACTTCCCAGAGTATGATATGAAACACTCATGTTGCCCCGTAATTCTGCATTCAACTGCTGTACACAGGATACCCTGAGGAAGCTTATGGGAAGACACACAGAGAATCCCTTTCTTGTTGGCATATTGTGCTTCTGTAAATAGGGGTTTCCTGATTATATGGTTAGCTGCAATTGGGCTAGATGGATTTTATGCATAGATCTGTTATGCCCAGTAGGACTGGAGGACTGGGCGGAAGCATCAGAAGAAGCAAAGCTATGAGGTCACTTGAGACAGAGCCAACTATCTCTGTTTTAGCTACCCAGCCTCCTCACCATTACAAAGTCTAAGTGCCCCTTGGACTCTCCAAATGGCTGGGAGTGGTGCGGAAGTTTATTTGGGTGGCATTCCATTTGCCCACACAGAATACAGCTGCCCCTAATTTTAGATCTGGTCTAGTAGCATACCGGAGTGCAAACTACTTTTGCACTTGGAACTTGGTTTGCAGCAAGTTAAATAAGATGCAGGCAAAAAAGGGGAAAGTGAGAAGAAGAGAAAGAATCTGGGGCATTTTGAAAGCATCTGGAAAAAGTGGGATGACAGTGGACTCATCAGGACTACCCCTGCTAAATCAGGACAATTGGTGGGAATGCAATAGGACAATTCTTGTGTTTCTAGATTAAGGATACCATTTCCTCTATAACCAATGGTGAAGGCCCTTGCATACTATACAACCACAGTTCTGTGATTCCACTTGCAACTGCCATGGTTCCATCCTGTGCAATCCTGTTATCTGCTGTTCAGGAAGGGGCATTTAGAATTTTCAGCCAGAGAGCTGTAGTGCCTCCCTAAACTGCAAGCCCCAGGGTTCCACAGGATGCAGACATAGCAATTAAAATGGAATCATAGCACTATGACTGTGTGTTCTGAAAGGACCCCAGCTGGAGTGTTGTTGTTTATGAGACTGAAATGACAGCATCTGTGCACATAGGAGAGGCGCTATCACCAGACCTGGGGGAATCTCAAGGTCTACAGAAGTATAACCAAATCATCATCATCATCATCATCATCATCATCATCATCTATGGAATTGGGTTGGGGACAACCGAAAGGGAATTGAGCACACTCAGTGGCCATAGAATATTGATTGTGCTAAGGAGGGAGGAGAAGAAAAGACTGACTGGAATCTTGAAAAACATTGCTCTGCATCACAACATTTTGTTGCTGTTCCCATTTGTATGAATCATAATGTTGGATCTAATCAGCACTCAGTCACTCTTACTTTTGCTGGTGGCCAAGAAAGATGTCTTGGAGTCATTCCCAGGCAAGTTATGATAACTGGAAACACCCTCATTGATTATCCTCAGCATCAACTCCACACTTAATGAAAATGGAAAAAATATACTGTATCAAATGATTACCACTTATCCTCCATTTATTTAATAAATCCTAGTTAAAAACACCGCATAGCAACTGCTGTCTCATTAGTCTGAGACTACAAATTCCATAGGATAGCCTTTTCCAGTCCAGTACCCTTCAGAGATTCAGGACTGCAATTCCCACCATCCCCAGCCAGTCTGTTGGATGAAGATTACAGGAGTTGGGGTCCCAGATTTCTGGAAGGCAGTGAGTTGAGGAAGGCTGCCAGAGATGAGTCATGACCTGTATGATAAACTTCTTCTCTGTATCTTAGCCCTGCTATGTATCCTTTTTCTTCCTGTGAGAGTCTCTGAGTAATAGAGAAAAGGGATTGGTAAACCTGCAGTCTTACACATAGTTATCCTGTGGGAAAATCCCTCTGAATTCAGTGGGGCTTGCTTTATGCATAGGCTTGCACTGTCTGAGGCCATTTCCACATTACATGGTTATAGTGCTATTATTCCCCTTTCAACATCCTATGGAATCCTGGGGTTTGCAATTTAGGGAGGGGCCTTTAGAATTCTCAGCCAGAGCGCTCTTTTGGCCTCAGGAAACTACAAACCCCAGAGTTCCACAGGATGTTGAAAGTGGAATGATAGCAGTATAACAGTGTAGTGCAGAAAGGCCCTAAGCCTTGGCAAATAGATGAAGGCCAGGCCCTTCTGTCTACATATTCCTAAACTTGAGTGTCTGAGGTTGATCATGAGAGATAGATGGAAGGCTGTGGTGTCTGGAGATGAAAACAGAAAGGACCAAGGCCATTTCCGCACTAGACTGTTATAGCGCTATTATTCCACTTTCAACATCCTATGGAATCCTGGGGTTTGCAGTTTAGGGAGGGGCTAGCCGGCCCCTCCCAAAACTGCAAACCCCAGGATTCCATAGGATGTTGAAAGTAGAATAATAGCGCTATAACAGTCTAGTGTGGAAATGGCCCAAGAAGGAGAGAAATAAGGTGATAGGAGATAACTCTTCAGTAGCACTCTGAAGCTTATTGCCCACATGGAAAGTTCAGAAGCTCAGCAAACTGAGGAAAAAAACCAGTCTGGATGCACTGTCTTGTGTCTTTCCAGCCACGGGGGAAGACAGGAAGCCAAGGAGAGAGAATCCTACCTTGTAGGTGTAGCATCTGTGAACTGTTAGCTTGTCCCAGTGGATGGGGAAACCCTAAAGGAGGGGTTATATTGACCAGTTCAGATGAGAAAGAGAGAGAGAGCTGGAGAGGCGAGGAGGTTGCCAGGGATAAGGATTAGGCTCTTTTCGTCTTGAATTAGGCAGTACGATTTTTCGGCTATGTATTTATGAAGGGACCAAAGAGTCGATTCCCTAGAGTGGAATTTCTATTGTGCATTTGCATTCATTTTCTATCTTCTATTTAGCATTTTAAAAGTTTGTGTCCAAGACTGCAATCCTGTTGATCATCATACACAGCATCATACAAATCAAATCCTCCGCTGGCATCCCGTTGGATGCATGGAACTTCGGGGATGATCGATCAGTTTAGTATATACTTTTTTCTGTTGTTTAAAAATTTGGGGACTTCATTTTTGATTGTGTTTGCAATATTTATTTATAATTAGCCCAACAGAATTCAGAAAGAGGTACACAGACTTCCCAGGAGAAGATAAGTTCACCCCTTCCTCCTAAATCAGTTTTCCCAGTCCAGAATTCACTTGGCTCACAAGCAGGACACTAACATTCTTGCTTACCTTCCCTTGATGGTTTTCCCACTACCTAGTATTCAGTGGTAGACTGCCATGGCAAATGCAGGTTCTCTTTTGTTATCATGGCTATGGACAAACCTTTGGTTATGGTTGTTGTTGCTGCTACCACTGATGATGTTGTTAGGCCAGAAGGCAATTTCTTCCCACTGTAGCTTAAATTGGAACAGTCCAGGAAGAACACTACAATCTGATTCTTCTCGTCATTGTGTGTCATCAAGTTGTTTCTGACCTATGGCGACTCTAAGGCAACTCTATCATTACTTTTTCTTGGCAAGATTTGTTCAGAGGGGTTTGTCTTTTGCCTTCCTCTGAGGCTGAGAGAGTGTGACCTGCCCAAGGTCAACCAGTGGGTTTCCATGGCTGAATGGAGAGTTGAACTCTGGTCTCTAGAGTCAAAGTCCAACACTCAAACCATGCTAGCTGTCTATTCAAGGTATATACAATTGGCCCTCCACATTTGCTAGGTTAGGGTGGAAGGCTCCTGCAAAAGGTGGAAAAACCACAAATATCAAAATGTATGTGTGTGTCTTTGGAAGGGGGGCTGAGGCATGGTGTGGACAACGGGCACCCAGGGTCCAAACCAGACAGAGAAAGGAGAGGGAAACGGTGCGGTTTCGGCATGGTGGCCTTGTACCTCCTCTTTCTCACCCATCTGTTTCCTTGGGTGTGGGAGGGCACTGGGAGAGGATTTGTGGTGCTGAGAAATTGGGCTGCAAGCTGCCTTTATCTGGCCAGACAGCAGCTGGTGGTGGAGGGCCAGAGACAGGTTTTTACAGAGCTGTGCGAGGTGATCAGAGCCACTGAGAGAGAAGGTTCCCCCATAAGCACTTGAGATGGGGAGGGCAGGGACTGGAGAAACTCGCAAATAAATCCATGAAACTTAAACCCACAAATGTGGAGGGGTGACTGTACACATTATTGCTTGTGTTGTGCTAGTGGGATCAGACTTTGCAGGAAGGAGGGAAAGGGGGCTGTTCCATCTGCTGACCTGGGAGAGGTGGTGAGGGAACATTTCTCCTCTCCTCTTTCACGTTAGCGGTTATCGTCTGTCCACAAGTCCATCAAACAGCCCCTGAGGTCTGAATGCAGTCCAGGCAAAGAGCCACCCGCACAACCAACCACTGTAGGGCTCTTTTACTTTAGGGCTCTTTCGGAGAGGCGCGGGGGAAAAAAGACAAACCATAGCCGTCGTGATGGTGAAATGACACACAAAGACATCCAGTATCTCCTGTTCCAGGTGTCAGCCTTCAAGAAAGCTAATAATGCAGGAGAGGTAAGCAAGAGGAACCATTTCTAAGAGTTATCTTCTATCTGTCAATCCATCGTTCTACCTATCATTCAGAGCAGTGCCACCCAAAGTGGTGGTCTGCACATCAGTGCCAGACTATGAGCCATCTCCGGTAAATTTCCCAGAAT
Source organism: Cyclura pinguis (assembly GCA_030412105.1). Lineage (NCBI taxonomy): Eukaryota > Metazoa > Chordata > Lepidosauria > Squamata > Iguanidae > Cyclura > Cyclura pinguis. Next base: position 9,835,137 of record CM059601.1, read on the forward strand.
CTATGTGAGCGTGATAATAATTGCTAGGGGTATAAGGTCTCTGGAAGTCCCAGGTTTAGCTCCTGGGCAAATTCAGTTTTATCTTAGAGATCCGCATGACATTTTCCTCTTCTGGAGAATTTCTTGGAAGCTCCGAGCATTACCAAACACTTTTTATTTCCACTCCCCAGATCAGTATAAATTAATCCAGTACTTTCTGAAATGAAGCATCTTGGTGCTTGCTTGCGTGTGTTTCTAACTGAATATGGCACTGATCCCCTGGCATACTGGGGGAAAAAATGCCAGTTTCCCACATCAGAAGGTTGGCTCTTGAAAACAAAATACACCACTGTTTTTCTCAATCTGCAGTAAGCAAGGCTTCTCAGTAAACGTGTGTGTGTGTGTGTGTGTGTGTGTACGCACTGGAAGGTGGGAGAGGAGAAAATACGTCAATGCCCTTCTTTTAGTAACTGACATGTCTCTGATCTTTCTCTTTCTCTATGGTCATGGACAAGGGGAAACAGGGAAAAGAAAGCATTATCATCCTTCCTCAACCTTTCATGGGCATGTATTTGTGTGTTTGTGTGTGTGTGCATGGACACATATGGAAAGTAGAGGGGCAGAAAATGCGTCATTGTTTCTCCATCTGGATTCTCAGAATTGCAACCTGAGCAATATAGTGGTTAGAATGTAGGACTGAGACCAGGAGGATCTGGTGACTTGAGATCCTCTCTTCAGCTATGAAGTTCATTAACTTCGGTGTCTCTGGGTCAGTCAGATACTCTTGTTCTAAGCAGCATCATAGGGTTGTTGTGAACAACAGAGATCAGAGAGGATCAAGGAAGAGAGCAGTGCATGTTGCCTCAAGCTGCTTGGAGGAAATGGGTGGGAATTTAAATGAAGACTTGGAAAAGTTACTTTTGGACTACAACACCCCAAATTTCTCTCTGAAACTTCCAGAATCCCTCAGATGCCACGCTGGCTGGGAGATTCTAGGAATTATAATCCCCTGCCCAAATGAATTTTCCAAGTTCTGGATAAACACGAACAGGTGGTTTAAACTGAAGACGACCTGATGACTTTGGGAATCTTGCAAGCTGGACACGAGGGCAACATCTTTTGGCCGTTACTAGCATTCTGGGCCAAACTGCTTTTCAATGTGGACACTGCATAATAGTTTTGATGACTACTAGCCAGCTCCCTATTCAGCATGAAATTGTTGGCCAAGCCTCTAAACTAGTGGCCATTTCCATCCTCTTGTGGCAATGAGTTCCTCTGATGAATTATGATTTGCATGAAAGTGATGCTCATTTGAAAAGCCTACTTGGATTCATCCCAAGGGAAGACCAAAGGGTGCTGGCCTTTTTTGCTGATTTCTTCTTGTTGCCACCCAGAGGTTGACCTCACTCTCTGCTCTCCCCCATAGTGGCTGTGGACACTACTTTGCACGTGGAGTGGAACGAGGCGAAGCCCCTCCCTGCCCTCTCACCCCTTGGCCACACTCGGACCTCACTGGTGCACAGGCTGGTTCGCCAAAGCTCTCTGGACAGCCAGGACTCTCTCGAGGTGCCCGTTTTAAATCACTCTGCTTTTAGGCCCTTGCAAAGAAAGCATTGCCGGTGCTGCTCGACTGATGCCTCTCCCTGATGCGCTTATAGCTAAGGGCGGGCTAGTGCATGATGGGTACATATGTGATCTTGTGTGGCACAAGAGCTGGGGGGAAGAAGGGACACACAAAACACATTAAGCCGTCTTATCCTGACTTAGGCCTTTGGTCTATCTAGCCCACAATGGTGTAATAGTAAATGTTGTCATCATGATAATCCCTACAGCCACACACCTGAAATCATATACCTTCCAACCCTCCCAATTTGTCAGGGACCGTCCTAATTAATCCCACTTTCTTTCTTCTGCTCCCATTTTCTCGCTTGCTGCTAAGCTTGCTGTATGTGCTGCAAATTGAGATCAAAGTGCAAAAGCTGTCCGCACTCAGTGAATTCAGCAGGGGAGAACACGGGGAGGGGGAAATCTTACCTTTCTCAGTAGACTAAGGCAAAAGCAAACTGCTACAGCCTCTCCTCATTAATAATTTCTGTCATAATAATAATAATTTCTGATGCTGCTTTGCTATCTGTGTCTGAGTTTTCATCTGTGAAACGTTGGAGGGTATGCAGAAGGTATCCAAAATTCAGGCAGTTATATTGATCCATATCAAGAAATCAGTTCTGGGAGTTTTCATGTTCCTCTAGGGGAGGCTTTTTTCAGGCTGCTGGATCATCCTCACCCATTGGAGAGCAAGCAAAATACTGAAAATACTTTCCATAAGAACAGGCAAAGTTTGTAAAGGTGTCGTGTTACCAAGAAAACAAATTTTCTCCACTGCACTGCAGCAAAGTCCATTGGAAATGAGACAAGTCTAGGGATTGGGGGCAGTTGATGACATAGTCCCTGACAATCAAACGGTGTGGTTGTGTAGACTCTGCAAACTCTAGTGTGACTTGTGTGGTTGACTCTAAGCTCTTATTACTCCCACACCCCATAAGATCCAGAGCTTGATAGAATTATCTTTTGGACTACAGATTCCAGAAACCAGCAGTATCATTTGTTATCAGGGCCTGGAAAAAAAAATCCCTTTTGTGTGTGTGTGTGTGTGGGGGGGGGCTAGACTCTCTAAGGGATTATGCTGGCTGGGGGATTCTGGGAGATGCAACACCCCAAAAGTGGCTTTTCTCAGCAATGTTGAGATCCCTTGGGGGAGAAACGAAGGTAGCTGATTCTCAGACAATTTCTGCATGAAAGATCTTCCCGTATAAATTTTGACATGGGAAAATGAAGGAAGGAGAGGGAAAGGGAAACAATGGTAGAGTCTTACCTTCTTATTTTGAACACAAGTATCACCTGCAAGTGAACCTGATCTATTTTGCATGTGTGTGTCTGTGTGTATGTGCCTTCGAGTCACCTATTGTCTTATGGTATCCCCATGAATTTAGTTTGCAAAACCGCCAGCATTTCATAGTTGAAAACCAGGACACACGTGGCCAAGCGACATCCATGTATGATCAAGATGGCAAAAGTTATAAATCAGGAAGAATAAGCAAGCTAGAAGAACCTGCAGCAGTTTGCTTTTGTCTGAGGCGACTGGGAAAAGCAAGATCCACACCCTCCTCTCCTGTTCTCCCCTCCTGAATTAACTGAGTGCAGACTGCTTTTGCATCTTGAACTCAATGTGCAGCAACTGAAATAAGCTGAGGATAAAGGGAGAAAGTGGGAGGAACAGAGAGAACCCATTTTAAAAGTGGTCTGACAGAGATTTGTTGGGACTGTCCCAACCAAATCAAGACAGTTGGAGTAGATGAGTTTGTCCTCAGGTCTGAGCATTATTGGGTTCAGGGTGGGTGGGAGAAAGAATCCCCTTTGATGCAGTGGGACAGCCCAGTCCTCGTCTATAGATTTTTATTTTGAGTGCAGCATTCACAAAGAGATAGGGCCTATTTTGAACTCATACATTTAAGTGGAAAAGGCCCTAGCTCAATAGCAGAGCATGTCTCTTGCATGCAAATGGCTCTAGGCTGGCAGCATTTCCAGGGAGTGCTGGGACAAACCTGTGGCTGCCCATAAGCATAGTCAATGTCAGTGGTAGCTGGTGAATCCACTGGGAATGAGACAATAAATTTGCTCCAGGTTTTAGTCTTAGCATTTAAAGAGGCAGCCAATGGGTTGAACTCTATCCCTCAAATGAGCTAAGCACATTGAATAGCACCTTTAATATTTCACCTGAAATCCAGAGCAGATTAGCTTCCCCTACAACATCAGAACTGGCCACCAAACCTGGTCAATCGTGAACAATGAGCTGCTGGTTTCTGTGTTTGTTTATACTAAGTGACCACAACCCAACTCTCTAGCCCAGAGTTTAGGAAAGTTACTCCTTTGGATTACAACTCCAGAGTCCCTCATCCACTGCAATTAGAGACAAGGCTCCCAGCCAGATAATTCTGTTGCCAGACAGTCTTGTTGGCTTAGCCATGTCTCCACTGAAGAATTCATCTTTGAATACTCATGGGGATTCTGCGTTATACTGAAGTCACTTGGACGGCATCCAAAAATCCATGGTTTGGTATCAAGGGACAGAGTGAGCATGCGGGTAGGAAGCAGAGCTAAACACAGCCCACCTTACCGTAACAGCCAATCATGCGAAAACCGATTGGTTTGGATTATAATAGTTCTGCTGTGATTTAGTGGTTCTATAGCACCCAAAAAATCTCCGTAAAATCAGGAAAGGAAGGGAACACTAGTCTCGGTTCCCATGACAACCCCTCCAGGAATCAATATTTGATGAGCTGATGAGCTGATGATCCAGTAGCATGAGGTTGCCACTCTTTGTCCCAACATTTGCTCCTTTAAAAAGGCCTTGTGCTGTAAATCCAACAGGTGCAGCTTTGCTCGGACTAGAGAGATACAATCAGTGACAGGTAAAACTCGGGCCATTTTCACACTACACTCTTATAGTGCAATTATTCCACTTTCAACATCCTATGGAATCCTGGGGTTTGCTGGCCCCTCCCTAAACGGCAAAGCCTAGGATTCCATAGGATGTGGAAAGTGGAATAATTGCGCTATAAGAGTGTACTGCAGATACGGCCTTGGTCTGATTGATTTCCTTGGTACATTTGCATCTTTGTAATCACAGTTGTTATGTTGTGGTGAGCCAGTGAACTGAGACCAGCAGATCAGAAAACAAGAGTTTATTATACTGCGCAGGGATCTCAGTGGAATCAACTTCCAAAAGACTGAGAGCCCCGTTTTAGGTTTCAGCACACATTTATACTTTCTGAAAAACAAGTACAGGAAATGATTACCATATATGAAAAGAGTACAGGTTACAAAAGTTTAAGTTTCGAAATGATGTATTACAGTTTCAAAAATGAAGTATCTTTGTACCAGGGAGTATTCTCCCTTGGTCGCGTTGACTCCCAAACTCCCTATATCCCATGCATTGCCAAGCCGCATACCTAAGCTCTTGATAAGATAAGAGACGCATCTGCCTGACTTATTTTTCTCTATTTTTCCACTCAAGCAAGCAGTTTCTACAATTTAACCCCTTCATCAGTTAAAGGCAAGGGCATCTCTCAAAAAGAAAAGGCAGCTAGTTTGTACAGTGCAGCCAGCTGCTAAAAAGTAAGACTATTAAAGAATCTTCTCATCCTGCTCTCCCCATCAGACTTTAGATGATTTTTTTTTACACATTCCAAAGGAAGCCTTTCAAATCCTGAGAATAATTCAATTACCTCACCCTGGGTGGTCGCTGTTCATAGCATCCTGACTAAATGCTGAAATGGTGGATTCCTCATTTGGCTAGACCGGAATTATAACATTCCAAAGACTCGCGCAGAAGGGAATCAGAAAGCTCAAAGTGTTGCCAACTCAGCAAAGAAAGCCCCTGGCTGGCCTGCCCTTGAGTCTTGTGTCTTGCAAATTCATCTGCGGAATTCAGGCACTGAAACTTTTCATGACATAGGAATAAGCACAATGGCCTGTGAATGTCCACAGATCATGGAAATACTGAGAGCTGACTTTTTACAACTCTGGTATGGGAATCATGCAGCCCTCCAGATGCTGCTTGACTGTAACTCCCAGCAGCCAGCATAGAGTCAACAGTGAGGAATGCTGGGAGTTGCAGTCCAAACAACATCTTGAAGGCCATGCAACCCCCACCCTTGTTCTAACTGGAGATGCTAATGATTACACCTGAAAGTTTCTCCATGGAATGCAAGTCTTCTGTCTGGTATCTTGAATGCAAGAGAAATCACCCAACCAGGTCTTCTTCAACTCGGTACCTTCCAGATGTGCTGGACTGCAGTTCTCATCATTCTCAACCAGAAAGGTTATTGCAGTCCAGGAGGTACATGATGAGAGTTTAATTTGACACCTTAACCAACCTGCCACTGTCCGCCTTCTGCAAGTGCAAAAATGCCCACCCCCCGAGTTTACAACTGTCACAGTGGCCAACCTGACTGAGGGATACTGGGAGTTACAGTCCAAAAATGCTTCCAAAGTCTGTGCCTTTCCTCTCCCCAGTCTTTTTGCATAGCTGAACCATACAAGGCAGTCATTTCTCATGCATTTGTCCCTCTGATTGAGCAGGCTCTTTTTCTTAGAGAGTGAGGTCACCCTCCTCCTCGGAGAAACTGGAAGGAAGGTATCTTTCCTACCTGTCTGTCTGATCTTCCTGACCATAAGCTAGGGAGTAATAATCTCTGATTGGCTCTTCTGGGCATTATGGCAACACAAACAAACAACCACACAGAGCCTGCATGCCACAAAATGGTAGGCGAATCTAGCCTTTTATTGCTCTTGTTTTTCTGGCAATCTCACTTGGAGTGCCGGTGGCCGTGGGCTTTCCAGAAGGAACCAGAATAAAATTGGACCCCCGCAGTCCTACATGTTCACACAGGTATACCTGTGAATGCATCCCATCAAAAGCAGCAGATTAGGCACAAAGGTTGTGGCCTCCTTGCTCCCTTAGGCTGCAAGAACCTTGCTGATAACCAGGACTGTTTAGGCAGTCTGTTTGTCTAAATTTCCCCCTGTGGCCAACCAGCATTGCCCATTCCACAGAGCAACCTTAAAGCAAGTGACATAACACTGAATGATAAAGCCCTCCATTCCCTTAATGGTTGGTTTCTCTAGCCAGTTGGCAATCCTACCAGGCCATTCTGTACGGCTGCCAGCACACCAGGGGAACAAATAAACAACTCCATTTCTTCCCCATTCCTCCAAACCCCTCTGGGCCAGTTGCCAAAATCTTTTATATAAAATACAAAATGTTGTGTGGGTTGGCAGCTTTTTTTTTTTTTAAGTACTGCTGGAATGTGAAAAACAACATCATCATCAATGGAACTCTCTGTCTCAGGAGGTGCTCCCCCCCAAAATCCATAGCATCACCCACCAGTGTTTTACTATCTGGTGTTCAGATGTCTATGGGAAGAGGGAATCAATCTATTGTATACCATCTAACTCTCCCAGTTTGGCAGGGATAGTCCCAACGAATGCTGTGCTGTCCCTTTTTTTAATCTGCTTTTAAAATGTCCCGGTTTCTCTTTCCCCCTTTGTCCTCAGTTCACTTCAATCGCTGCAAACCGAGTTCAAAGTGTTGAATAGTTTGCACTGAACTCAACAGCGGAGAGAGGACAGAAGCTTGTCCTTCCCAGTAGGCTCTGGCAAAAGTGAACTGGAGCAGCCTCTCTTATTTTGTCTGTTCGTCCTCATTTGTAACTTTTGCCATCTTGACCATGCGCTGACGTTCCTTGGGCACATGTGTCCTGGTTTTCATTTCTGAAATGCTGGAGGGAATGCTATGGCTTGAATTATGGGTCTATGCAGCTTGACTCTCTATTATTTTAATGTTTTCTCTATTGCCACATTTATATGCTATTAATCTAATTCTTTTCTGGACAGTTTTACTGCATCTTACTAATGTGAATTGTTATCCGTGTCTCCTTAGGAATTTGTAAGGAACATTAGAAATATTTGGTTCTTGTGGGTTTTTCGGACTTTGAGACCGTGTTCCGGTTGTATTTTCTCCTGACGATTCGCCTGCGTCTGCATTAGAAATATTTCTTTGTTGGCTCACAAATGTGTAGGCTGCTCTCCTGCACCTAAAGGAACGGGACGGCTTTGTTGTTAACTGCTGTCAGTTAACATTATGGGGACTCTATGAAGGAGAGTGTGAGAAGTAGAGAAGGGGTAGGAATCTTGTCCTTCCCAGGAGGCTCGGGCAAAAGCAAGCTGCTGCAGCCGCTCCTAGCTTGGGTGTTCTTCCTCGTAAATAAATCTTGCTATCTTGAACGTATGCCGATGTTTCTTGGCCACCTGTGTCCTGGTTTTCATTTGTGAAATGTTGGAGGATAGGAAAAACTGTTCCCACGTTGTGGTCAGTGGGATTTTCTCCCAAGCGACTAGGCCTCGAAATACTGGCTCAGGCCGTTTCCACACTAGATCGTTATAATGCTATTATTCCGCTTTCGACATCCTGTGGAATCCTGGGGCTTGCGGTTTAGGGAGGGGCCTCGAGAATTCTCAGCCAGAGAGCTCTTGGGCCTCAAATCCCAGGATTCCATAGGATGTTGAAAGGGGAATAATAGCACTCTAGCAGTCGAGTGCGGAAATGACCTAGCCTTCAATCCCTGGGCCTTCCTTCCCTTCCGCCCATCCACGCACCCCCTGCCACTCCTGCCACGGCGTCCCTGGTTCCCTCAGCTATCGTACCTCCCTCCTGTGTCTGCACTGACGTCAGTACAAAGCCAGGCCTGTATCCCGGGAGAAATCAGTCCATGGTGACTGGTTGCCATGGAAATACACCTTGTTGCAAGCTGCAAGTCCACCAGAACTGCCTCCTAAGTAAAGAAATCCCGGCTGCTGCGAGACAGGGTGCGGGAACCAAAAAGGGTCAGGTAAGAATCTGCGGGAGAGGCCCCCCCCTAAAAAAACCCGACAATAACCTGTGACTATTTTCTGGGGCCTTTCTCTTCCTGCAGCACAGGGACAGGGGGAGAAATTGCAAGCTAACTTGTTGTGTAATCCATGCAGCACTAGAAACAGGCCTCGGATGCAGCTTGTATGCATCTCCCGCTACCGTCCTTGCAGGATCGGTTTTGTTTATGGGTGTTGGTACAGCGCGGTCTAATCAGATCATGGGCTCCCTCTTCATACCTGATAGAAACTCTAGGCGAGGCCTGTAAAGATCTTTTCCCTTCTGCCAATCCCATGTTGCGTTGTGGACTTTATGGCATGGAAAACGATCGTCTCCAAGGGTCTTTCTGCACGACAGTGTTACGGTGCTATTATCCCACTTTCCGCATCCTGTGGAATTCTGGGGTTTGTAGTTTACTGAGGCCAAAGAGCTCTCTGGCTGAGACGTCTAAATACTCCTCCCTAAACTGCAAACCCCAGGAGTCCGTATGATCTTGAAAGGGGAATCATAGCACTATAACAGCGTAGTGCGGAAAGGCCCTGAGTGAGATTATGGCCTGGGCCCAAGACACTTTGCTGCCTGAGGCAATGGACTCTCCCCAAAATATACTCCCCTAAAAGGAGGCAAAATGAAGGCACTACCCTCTCAAAGAAGAGTTCTGTGCCTCTTCCCTCTGTGAATTTTTTCTTTCATTTCCCACATTTGTGAGACACGGAAAGTTGTTTGCACCTAGAACGCTTCTGAGACCCAGGCCATTTCCGCACTAGACTGTTCTAGCGCTATGATTCCACTTTCAACATCCTATGGAATCCTGGGGTTTGCAGCTTCGGGAGGGGCCGGCCGGCCCCTCCCGAAGCTGCAAACCCCAGGATTCCATAGGATGTTGAAAGTGGAACCATAGCGCTATTAACAGTCCAGTGCGGAAATGGCCCCAGTGTGGTGTGGTGGTTTGACTATGACCTTGGAGTCCAAGGTTTCAGCCCTGACGAACAAGCCCCAGAAAATCCGACAATAGGTTTGCCTTAGGGTTCCCATGAGTCACAAATGACGACAGAACTCTTTTGCGTATTTGCTGCGTTCCCGTTCCTTTGGTCCCCTTCCCTGCTCCTTTTCTTTGGGCGCCTGAACGGTATCTTTAAAAAGTCCACTGAAGTTTGAAGCTGCTGCAATGCCAGAAATTTGAGAACTCAAGGGAAATTTCATTCCTCCTTATTTTGGGGCCCGCAGGCTCACTTTGCTCCCACCCCTGACTCTCCCCGCATTTGACGCCTCGAACTGCACCGAAACGGCAGTTGGATTTTACTCCAGTACGGTCGATGGCTTGTTTAGCAGGCTTAAGAAAATGAACTCTGGCCTTCCACAGAGAGGAGTGGCTGAAGCGGGAAGCGACCGTTGCTGTCTTCCAGGAATCGTCCGCCCGGGGTGGTGGCCTTGCGTCGCCAAACCTGCTACGGTCTAGTAGCCGCCATGGCAATTTTGAAAAGATGTCGAGCATGGGTGCGTGATCGTTGGGTGGAGGAAAAAAGGCCTGGGTTTAAATTTCTGTAAATCCATGAAACTCTCTGGTTAGGAGGCACCCATTTCTTAGCAGAAAAGTAGATGTGGTTTGGTGGTGTGAGCTTTGGACTAGAACCTTGGAAGTGAGGGCCATTTCAGCACTACGCTGTTATAGTGGCATTATTCCACTTTCAACATCCTATGGAATCCTGGGATTTGCAGTTTAAGGAGGGGCCTGTAGAATTCCCAACCAGAGAGCTCTTTGGCCTCAGGAAACTACAAACCCCAGAATCCACAGGATGTTGAAAGTGGAATAATAGCACCATACTGATGTAGTGTGGAAATGTCCCAGGGTTCGATTCCCTGCCGTGGAAACCCATTCGGTGATCTTGGGTGCCTCACATTTCACTCCCAGAAAACTCCATGATAAGTTCATCTTAGGGTCACCACATGTTGGAAATGACTTGAAGGCAAATAACAACAACAAGATGTGATAGCAAAGATGCATGAAGCCCTCTCTGTTTTCTTAACGTTTTTGCAAATAGCAACCACAGGAGAGGTGGGGATATCTGGGTTGCAACTGTGACATGGGGAGGTGGGTTTTAACCATTTTCCTCTTCCACCTCCCCCCCCCCCCAAAAATGAAAATCCCTTGCTGTTCTGCATGTTTCTGGTTTTCTTGTGCACATGTGTGTTTTCCAAATCGCTCGAACAACTGCTTGTGAAAGATCGTATATATCTAGCATGTTGAACGGATTAAACTCATATTTCTGTTATTTGTAAAAGTTTAAAGAAACCAAAGAGCTAATCACTCATCTCTGTTGCCTTGTCGTTTCTAATTTGCTCCGAGCTTAAGTACTTAGAGAACATTGTTGTTGTAAGAAGATAAATGGGATGAAAACTATAAAGTATTTTGTATGTTGAAAAGCCCTAAGGAGATCATTAGTATGTAGCAGGAAAAAAAAAACATCAAACCAAAATAAAAAGAATTGTAATGACAGGTGATGAGGGTGGAGGATGAATATATGCATTGTTCATTGCTCGATGTGCCAACGTGGTGTACAAGAGAGCTGGTGTGTTGTAGTGCTTTGAGTGTTAGACTATGACTCTAGGAAACCGGAGCTTGGATCTCCGCTCAGCCATGGAAACCCACTGGGTGTCTTTGAGCAAGTCACATGCTCTCAGCCTCAGAGGAAGGCAATGGCAAACTGCCTTGCAACAAATCTTGCCCAGAAAAAATGCAGAGGACAACATGGGCATGGAATCCATGGCTGCTATACAGCAGGGGTCGCAAATTTGGCTCTGGAGTCTTACTGGACCCCCAAGACCCTTTGCAGTCTCCAGCTTTGTGGACCATCCTTTTTTGGCCAAAGATAAGGGAATAGACTCTCCTAAAAGACCCAGGAAGTGGCATTTCACCTTTTGGATAGGTTGCAGAGTCCTTCTGGAAAAAAGATATTCATTTTTCAAAACCAAAAGGTGTTTTTTTTTCTTCAGAGGAGAGGCATTTTTGACACTCCATGCACTTTTCCTCTGCAGAGGAGCAGATAATTGGTTCCTGGGCCTGCTCTCGTTGCTATTCTTGCTCTACAGCATGAAAAAAGGATGGAACTCAGAGATACATTCTAATATTATAGGGGGTCCAGTGGATTTATGATTCTCAGGGCAGTGTCCTGTTAGTGACATACGCAGGTGTTGTTTACACTTTGTGGCTTTTGTAAATAATGCACAATCATACTCAACTGGTGGTGATGGAAGTGTCCTGCATGTAAAGCTCTTTCACATGTGGTTGCACTACAAGGTAACAGCCACATGCATTGACCATGAAGGCACACATGTTGCACAACCTTGCTATTCAGTGTAGGGGTCGCATAATGCAAGCGGAGAGCCATTGCAGTGCAGTGGTTTGAGTGCTAGACTACGACTCCAGGAGACCAGGGTTCGAATCTCTGCTCTGCTGCGGAAACACACTGGGTACCTTGGGCCTGTTACGCACTCTCAGCCTCAGAAGAAGTCAATAGCAAACCTAATCTGAATAAATCTTGCAAAGAAAATCCTAGAATAGGGTCGCCATTCATCAGGGTTGACTTGAAGGCATACAACAATGAGAGTGGAGTGTAATTCCACTGGTGGTTACTTACATTATGTGGTACTGATGTAGGATCTTGACCTGTATCTGCTGTAACTGAAAGAGGGGGGAAGTCATCAGCAATGTGGTTATCCCTACTTTTGAACTCATCCCCTCCAGCAGTTCACAGGTGAAAACATCAGAGTGCAGTCAAGATGGCAAAAGTTATTAATGATGAGGAACACCCAAGCTAAGAGAGTGGCTGCAGCAGTTTGCTTTTGGCTGAGCCTGCTGGGAAGGGCCAGTCTCCTCTCCTCTCCTTCTTGTCCTCTCTACTGAGTCAATTGAGTGAAAGCTACTTTTGCTCTTTGAACTCAGTTTGCAGCAATGGGAGTAAGCCAAAGAGGAAGGGGAAAAGTGGGAGGAGGAAACAGAAACTGGGACATTTTAAAAGCAGCTAAAAGGAAGGGACAACAGAAGGTCAGTTGGGACTGTCTCTGATAAATTGGGACGGCTGGAGGATAAGTTGGTAGCTTGTGCCAGCCTATAAGGACATCCTTCTCTTTCTGTTCCATCCACTTGCCCTGCAAGGCTTTGAACCCTTCTTCCCAGCTGGAGGTGAAATCCCATCCTGTTCTGTGTTAGTTCTGTTCACCTGAATTTCACACTCGTTGTCTCTGCATACTTTCGGGTGCTTTCTCTGGTATGGTGGTGCCATGCCATGGAGAAAATTGCCAGAGTAGTAACTGCTATATACATACATCAAGATGCTTTAATACCTGAAGCATTATCCATTATTGGTCCTTCTTTTTTCCCCTCCTCCTATCATTTGTGGTCATTCTGCCATGCTTTACAAATTTGGGTGGTTCTATTGCAGGCATTGATAAAATTTTGACATCACTGTATTGAACTGGCTTTCTCTGAATCCCGGCGACTGGCAGCTTGGGTGGTTCAACGCTGTCTCTTTCCCTTCTTGTTAACAACACTGTAGGCCAAATGGTTCTCCTCACCTTCTGTGGGCTATTTTGAAATGGCAGAATGTTTTTACGGAAAGAGGAATCCATCTCCTATCTAGAGCTGGCCACCATCCCATGAATATTTTGCCACAAATTTATCCTTCAATTTCCTTGTCGCTTCCTTCCTTCTCTCTCCCTCCGTCGCCTTCTTTGTTGTCAAAATGTAGATTATAATCTCGTTGAGGTCAGGGGCCTGCCGTTTTACGCTTATGAAACTCAGCAAGTGGACGTGGCTGTTGACATTATTAGATATAAGCGGTGCCTGGAACAAAATGGGGAAGCATGGCGCTCTTGTGCTTTGTGTGCCAGGCAGCAAATCTGCCAGCGTACCCTTCTCTAAGAAATTCCATACCATTTCCCTTCCCTGTTGATTTTCTGACAGCCTCTCCTTCGCCCCTCCCAACAGCCAGTCTGTATTACGTAGCAATTGAAAACACTCCATCCTCCTCATTTGGCTATTTGAGCTTTTTTTTCCTTCTGCAACCATTCCAGGGCCCTGATCCACTCCGTTCCCATACCAACTCAGGCTTTAGGGTCTGTCAAAATGAAATGTAGGCCATTTCCACACTGGACTGTTTTGGTGCTATTATTCCACGTTCAACATCCTATGGAATCCTGGGATTTGCAGTTTAAGGAGGGCCCTCCCTAAACTGCAAATCCCAGGATTCCATAGGATGTTGAACGTGGAATAATAGCACCAAAACAGTCTAGTGCGGAAATGGCTGTAGTCACAGGTGTACCAAAACAATGGTTTATTGATTATATCATCATCATCATCATCATCATCATCATCATCATCATCATCATCTACTTATATCCTGCCTTCTTCTCAAGACTGGGACTCAAGGTAGCTTGCCCATTAAAAAGATTCCAAATTAAAACATAGAAAAGTCAGCAATAAAACCAAATTAAACCATTAAGCCACGTTAAAAACACATATTCTCATTTTTTTAAAAAAGATAATATAGCACTTACAGCCCTTTTGCTAAAAGTTTCAATTTTAAAAGTTTGTCCAAATAATAATGATGATGATGATGATGATGATGATGATGATGATGATGAGTATTCACCTGCTGATGGAGGGACAGGAAAGAAGGGTCCATTCTAGTCTCCCTAGGGAGGGAGTTTCAAAGTCCAGGGGTAGCCACTGAGAAGGCCCTCTGGTGTTCCCACCAGCCATAACTGTGAAGATGGTGGGACTGAGAGAAAGGTTTCTTCTGTGGACCTCAGAGGCTGGGGAGGCTCATATGGAGACATACGGTTGTCAGGTAGCCTGGTCCTAAACCATATAAGGTTTTATATGCCATAGCCAGCACTTTTAATGAGATATTAGGCAGGATGTAGCAATGAAATCCAAGCCAAAGTTAGCTCATGTTCTTTAGCTGATGGAAGCAGTCCTGGTGTCCATTGGGGTTCCCATGATGAACAAGATGTCAATGAACCCAGTTTCTAGGGCTGGACTGTGGGCAGTGTACCTCCCTAACTTGAGTCCGTTTATCTGATCTTTCCTCATCTTTAAATACCCCTTTGACCTTTTCCTAGAAGGTGCTGACACTTCCACAAGCAAAGTGCAGGGGGCAGTCAGCTCATCCCAATTAAAAAACAGTTTCGCAGGCATTCTAGGAGCCTTTTCTGCCCTACACTGTTCTAGTGCTATTATTCCACTTTCAACATCCTGTGGAATTCTGGGCTTTGTAGTTTACTGAGGCCAAAGAGCTCTTTGGCTGAGAATCCCTAAACTGCAAACACCAGGAATCCACAGGATGCTGAACGTGGAATAATAGCACTATAACGTGTACTGTAGTGCAGAAAGGCCCTTTGATAGAAACCTTTTCTATCTCTCCAGCAAAGCTTTCCAAACTTTTCATGTTGGCGACACACTTTTTAGACACGCATCATTTCGTGACACAGTTGTTCAGTTTTACTAGCAAACCAGAGATTAAACTAACTGATTATGCATGTGCAATACTCAGAGGTGTATCTAGGGTGGGGAAAGGCAGCCCTCCCCGTCCTGCCCCGCTGCTGCCACCCTTGCCAGGAAGGACCCTGGCGAGGCTGGCGGCAGCGGGAAAGCCAGCCCCGCTACCCGATCCTGGCCCGTTGCCATCGCCCTTGGCAAGAAAAGACCCCAGCGAGAGCAATGGCAAAAGGAACGGCTCAGGTGAAGGGGGTCTTTCTCAGGCCAGGAAGGCGACACACCTACAGACTTCAGGCGACACACTAATGTGTCTCGACGTGCCATTGGGAAAGCCCTGCTCTACAGCGTGAGCTGCACTTGTGCAGTCTGTGAGAGGAACTGAAACTACTGAAAGCTGTGTTGTTTTTCTTCTTCCCTACAGGCCTATTTTGATTAACTAGTAAATGACCAGTTAGTATGTTATGCATCCTTTAAGCCAGGAGTTGCATTAGCCCCCCTAGGAGAACTTAGGAGGCTGCATCCTCCACCACACCCTTGTTTTTGCCCCAAATGCTCTCCAACACCATCTAGGAGCTATAGGGGTCACATCTATCACATTCCGGGCTCAGGAAAGACCTTTTAACAAAATTGAAGTGACCAGTTTTCTTCCAGTTTTTTGAAAAAGGCCTTTCTGGAGTTAAAATGGCCAAGAGGAGGTTCCAAAATGTGGCAAATTTTTTCCCCTGTTGCCCCTAGAGAACATTTGAGGGGGGAAAAAATTCTTTTGACCACTGTGGGCCATGAAGGGCACAGGCGTGGCCATCTCGGGCTGCAGGCAGTCCGCAGAGTATACTTTGCTGATCCCTGACTTAAGCAGATAAAAGATGCCTACAGGGTAAGTGTGAGAGCTGACTTTGCCTCTACATCTTGCTTGAGGCCTCTTCCCCTGCCAAAAAAAAAAGAGATTGTTTTCATATTTCTATAAAGTTTTGGTTTTTTTCCCAGTATGCTGATACTTGGCTTTGCTCCGTGGATGGTGTTATTTTGACCACAGAAGCAACAACGGTTCCTGCTGAATATGTGAAGAGCAGAGGACAGCCAGCATGGTGTAGTGTGGAGCTTTCCAAACTTTTCATGTTGGTGACACACTTTTTTAGATATGCATCATTTCGCGACACAGTAATTCGGTTTTACTAGCAAACCAGAAGTTAAACCAACCGATTACGCATGTGCAATGCCCAGAAGCGTATCTAAGTTGGGGAAAGGCAGCCACCTCGATCCTGGCTTGCTGCTGTTGCCCTTGCTGAGGAAAGACCCTGGGGAGGGTGGTGGCAGTAGAAAAGGCAGCCACCCTACCTGCTCATGGCCTGCTGCCTTCACCCTTGGCAAGGAAAGGCCCCAGCAAGAGCAGGGGCAGTGGGAATGGCTCAGGTGAAGGGGGTCTTTCTTAGCTAGGAAGGCAACACACCTACACACTTCAGGCGACACACTAACGTGTCTGGACGCACCATTTGGAAAGCCCTGGTGTAGTGGTTTGAGCACTGAATAAGAATCCTGAAGACCGGGGTTCAATTCCTCACTTAGGCCCTTTCCGCATGCGGTTGTTAAGGCGGACCAATGCGTCTTGCCACGGAGGTCTTCTGCACCTTGGAGCGGATTAGGTTCGGTTTATTTACCTTCGTTCTGCACATAATTCTGACTAGATGCGCCCCCATGTGGTAGTAAAGCGCGCCACTTGAAAACCGGAAGAAATCGGTTTTCCAATTTTCCAGATCAATCCAATTCGTACTTTCACAGTGGTGCAGACACGTACATTTGCGCCAATGCAAATTGGTGGTCAGGGGAGGGCTCGTGGGAGGGGCCAGGGGGTAGTACGGATGTACGCACGTACGCAATGACGTACTCAACCATGCCAAAAAAAAAAGGGCCAATCACAGCTGACGGGGTAGGGTGAGGGGAGTAGCGGGGGTGGCCACGGCGGAGGCAGTGTGGATTCATGAACTCGCACTCCTCCGAATCAGAATGGAACATACGCAGTAGCCGTGCGGAAGGAAATGAGGGAAAGTCCGCCTTGTTTCGAGCCCAGAAAATCCGGTAAGAAACAGCACGAACCGATTCACCAGCCTCATGCGGAAAGGGCCTTAGTCATGGAAACCCACCGTGTGACCCTGGGTACATCACACACTCTTAGCCCCAGAAAACTCCATGATAGGTTCACCTCGGCACATGAGAACAAGGTGCAAAAAACCCTAAATCTTATGTATGTACAATCTCTCTCTCTCTTTCATGTGTGTGCCTGCACACAGATATTGTGCTTCAAGAAAGGATTGGTTGATGTACACAGTTTTAACAGAGTAGAACCAGTTGGTCCTGTAACTTCAAGCTCTCCCAGCTTTCTTCCAGCAATTATTTTGGTCTTCCTCCTCCTCCTCCTCCTCCTCCTCCAATAAATTGTCTGCCAGCTCTTGCAT
This sequence comes from Cyclura pinguis, assembly GCA_030412105.1. Taxonomy (NCBI): domain Eukaryota; kingdom Metazoa; phylum Chordata; class Lepidosauria; order Squamata; family Iguanidae; genus Cyclura; species Cyclura pinguis. Next base: position 9,852,535 of record CM059601.1, read on the forward strand.
CAAGTCTGAAATCCAGATAATTGTAAGAAAGACTTGGCTGGTGTGGATGAACCCTCCTGGGACAGAGGAGTGCAAGCGAGGCCAATTCATGGTTTCTGAGAAGGAAAGGCAGGCAGGAAGACATAAGGAAAAGAACAGAAAAACGCAACAAGGGGAAAATATTGAAAAATGAAGTAGGTTTACAAGTAATTTTTAAGGGATGGAAGAATATGGAGTGGTTATGGGTGCATCTAGCAGTGATCTCACAGCGGATCATTCAGTATCTGGTCATGTCACTACCAGAGTTGCATAACTGTAGTTCCAAACTTCCAATTAATAATTAGTCAATAATACCTGGATCATAACAAAAGAGTTCTTTATTTTGTTTGCACAAGTGGGGAGCAGCTGTGCTCATGCACTCAAAACAAACCACTCCAAAGAAATGGCTGCATGCAGGCAGCTATATACCCCGCTAAGCATGGCTCCAGATGCAAAAAATGCTGGTTAATTGGCTAATCCACATACATATGTATAGGAACTATGCATAATGAATAATCAATACATGAATACATTATTCAATGAATAATGAATACATTATTATTTCAGCATTCAAGCAGTGCATGTCCATATAGGTGGTCCCAAATTATAATACTAGATCCCACCTTGGGGGTGTGTAAATTAATATTATAATAAAGCTTTAATTAAGCTGTAGGTAACTAGAGTTCATGGCTAGCTATTTCCCCTCCCCTTAATCTGGTTTAGGCTGCCTCCGTTATCTACAAAGTTACAAACTTGATACTCAGGCAGTTCTAGTTTACTTTAAGACAGATGCCTGTTGTTCTGATGGTTGACTACATCCAAGATGTAACTTTTTATGTCTGCATTCCAAGACCCACCTCCCAGGACAAGAGCAGACAAGGAGGCCTTCATTGACTATCCAGCTGGATTTAGCATAAGTTTTAAAGGAGTACTTGACTGCATTACCCATCAGGTGTTTTAACTACAACTTAACAGATTTCCCACCACAAAGTTCATATTTTTATTTCACGCCACCATAACTGGGAAAGGGAATAGAAACACCTGCTTTAGGCAAGGGCTCCAAACAGGGCTTAAAATCCCCATGTTTGCTGTTTTATTGCATTTTCTTTTCAAGGTGGGATAATAAGATATACCTGCAAGATGCCAGACGAACACCAGCTAGCTAGCTTGGGAGGCTTAGTCAGGGCAGCAGGTTAGGCAGGAGAGTATTGTGGCAGTTTCTCATTGGTTCTGTGTTTGTCTACAAAGACCACTCATTCTTTGGTAGGAAAGGATAGCTGTGGGTTATAGTTCTGTGATATTGCCCTTGCTCCACCTGCAGATGTTCTTCAGTTACAATGATCCTAGGTAACCAGTATGGAAAAATCTCTTTCTGAATTCTTGGAAGGCTAGCACCAGTCAGAGCAAAGATAACTAGAGCAATAGTCTGACTCAGTATAGAGCAGTTTCATATAAACAGATAAAATTGGGAGATAAGTGAATTACCCTGTCTCCAGCTTGATAGATAGGAACAGCGAGTTAAGCTGGGAAGTTACCTTTAAAAAGCAATTCATTAACAGTTATAGTTCCAAGGCCCTTCCAAGCATTTAGTTATCCTTATAGTTAGAAAGAGAGAGAGTATGATATAGTGGTTTGAGCTCAATTCTTTGCTTGGCCATGGAAAACCACTGGGTGATCTTGGGGGCCTCACACACTCTCAACTCCAGAAAACTCACAGGTTCACTTTAGAGTAGGCTAAGTCAGAAAGGACTTGAAGATTCAACAGCAACAACATCATAGTTCGAACACTGTAATAGTTGCACTTTACCTTTTCTCAAAAAGAATAGAATAGAATAGGCTTTTTTTCATTAACTGTGGGAAAACTTACCTGAAATAGTTTTTCATTCCGTGGTCCAAGCCATCAATTGAATTGTACTCCATGTGGGGATCTTGTTTCGCTACCGCTCTATTCTGCATTGGTCAGACCTCATCTGGAATACTGTGTCCAGTTCTGGGCACCTCAATTCAAGAAGGGTATCGACAAGCTGGAGTGTGTCTAGAGGAGGGCGACCAAACTGGTGAAGGGTCTGGAAGCCATGAAGCCCTATGAGGAGCAGCTTAGGGAGCTGGGGATGTTTAGTCTGCAGAAGAGAAGGTTAAGAGGGGACACGATAGCCATGTTTAAATATTTGAAGGGATGTCACGTCGAGGAGAGAGTGGGCTTGTGTTTTCCGCTGCTTCAGAGATGAGGACAAGGAGCAATGGATTCAAGCTGCAGGAAAGGAGGTTCCACCTGAACCTCAGGAAGAACTTCCTGGTGCTCGGAGCTGTCCAGCAGTGGAGTCTGCTGCCTCAGAGTTGTGGTGGAGTCCCCTTCTTTGGAGGGTTTTAAGCAGAGACTGGATGGCCATCTGTTGGGAGCGCTTTGATGTGGGTTCCTGCATGGCAGAATGGGGTTGGACTGGATGGCCCCTGGGGTCTCTTCCAACTCTATGATTCTATGATTCTAAGTATTGTAACTTAATGGTACAATTATGCTGCAAAAGAAACGACGGTACCCCTCACTAATTTGCAATGTAAAGTTAAACTTTATTACTGGAGGATGAAACAAACCAAAAGCAACTGTAAGTAGCTCCAACCTCCAATAGCCAGGAGATTATTGGCATCACATCTTGTGAACTGACTCTCTGTACAGAACAGTTCTAAGGACATGGAGCAGTTCTGGACTCTTCCGCACTAGACTGTTACAGCGTTATTATTCCACTTTCAACCTCCCACGGAATCCTGGGGTTTGCAGTTTAGGGAGGGCTCCTCCCTAAACTGCAAACCCCAGGGTTCCATGGGAGGTTGAAAGTGGAATAATAGCGCTGTAACAGTCTAGTGTGGAAACGGCCTCAGCCTAGACTCGGTCAATCACCCTTCACAGAGATCGTGCAGATTTGGTGGAAAGTGAGGCCTGGAGGTGCCTGGCAGGGGAAACCAAGTAGCTGTGTTTTTTTTTGAGGATTAGAACCATTGCTTTTCAGTAACTAGAGTTGGGAAGTAGGAATTTACTTGGAACAACACTTTTGCCTGCAACGTTGTTTGCTCATGCCTCAAGGGGGTTTCACATGGCTAGTTCCTGGCACTACCAATCAAAAGCACTGGAGTGCAGTTATAGATTTCCCAGAGCTTGGAATTAACTAATTACAGATAACAATTTACTTGCTATTGATTTTTTTTTTTTAAATAAGGTATAACTATTGTAACTATAACATAATTAAGGGTGACTTTCATTTGTAGGGATATAAATGTTCATGTTGTTTATGCTTGCATATGAGGAGATTTTACAAAGTATTCTCGCCAGTGCAGGTGGTCATGAAGACCTTTGCATGGTACTCTTCCAGTTTTTGCACTTTGAGAATATAGACCTGCAAAATTTCACAGATGAAAACAGAACCAGTGTGGCCAAGCAACATTAAAGTGTGGTCACAATGGTAAAAGTTAATAAGAGAGGAAGAACACGAAAGTTCAGAGATGCTGTATCAGTTTGCTTTTGCCTGAGCCTACTGGGAAAGGCAAGATTCTGCCTCCTCTCTTCTCCCCATTCCCAAAGAGTTAATTGAATGCAAACTAATTTCGCAATTTAAACTCAGTGTAAACTAACTCAATTAAGCTGAGGATAAAGGGGGAAATGGGAGAAAGAGAAAGAAACTGGAACATTTTAAAGGCAGCTGAAAAAGCAGAATGACAGAGGATTACTCAGGACTGTTGCTGCCAAACCAAGCCAGTTGAAAGGTATGTGAGAATTCTTTTGGGAAATTATTCTGCATAGAAATACATGGTTTCTTTTCTTGTAAAACAAAAAAGCCCTCACATTTTTACATGGGAAGGAACATTTCCATGCAAAAAACTGTCTTCTGTAGAGGAAACATATTTTTCGTGTTTTTAGCACAGAAAAACTGTCTGTATTTGTGTGTATAATAATTCACCCCAAAACTTCGCAGACTGCAAAGAAGCTTCATTATTACTATATTCTTCTCCCAGAAGTTTCTCAAGCATCAGAAAATTCTTCTGTTCTCCAGGGAATTGAATTAGTAATGAAAATTGTCTCCATCCCTGCTTCTATGGCAATAAATGTTAACATTTTAGTTACTTGTATAGTTATGACAGTGAAGCGTCATTAAGTACTCTAGAGGAATATCAACCGGTTCGCGCAGTGAATCTCACTGTGCCAGATCATTTGTTGCGTATGTCAGGGAGGTGGGTGGCTGGAGAGTGCGTTTCTGTTTCGACTTTTAAAAGGTAAATAAAAATGCCTGTCTTAAAACCCTTTGAGAAATGAGCAAAGCACAGTGCCTTTTGCAGAAAATTGTAACACCATTAGTTACTAACAACTGCAGCTTCAATTAAATTGCTTTTTGTAAAAGGAACTTTTCCAAGTTCTGGATTTTCCTTCGAGAGGAGAGGTAAAGGGAGTGGAATAGAGGGCCTGGAAACTTCCGAGAGCACTTTGCTGCAGACTCAGCCTCACGCCTGAATCTTGCTGCAATTCAGGCTTTAGAATTAGCATCCCGCTCAGGCCCCTGATCTTGGGCACCTGGAACTAGACAGCACGTCTTTCACGGAACCAGTCCAGCCCTGACAACGGCTTTGTGATGTCACTGCACCCCTTGGAGAAAGAAGATGACAACTGTATTTAGAAAGTTCTGCAGATCCATAGGGAATTTTAGCAAGAAGGCAATGTTCTTAAACGTAAGCTCTCTGAGATCTCTCGAGGGATTCCACAATGCACAATTAAGTTACAGAGCTCACCACTGCGCCACAAGTTATAGGGTTGCTCACCGGCTGCAATGGCTTTTCTTAAAAAAAGGAATCAACAAACTTTTGGAGAAGAAGAGCATCGAGAGGGTTGTTCACCATGTTTTTTAAATGGAACCTCCACATTCAGAGACAGTATACCTCTGAGGCAAAGAACCAAACAGAGGAGGGTGTTTCGTGGTCCCCTTTTAAATTTCCTGTTGGAGTCTGGTTGTCCACTGTTGAAAATAACATGCTGGATGCTTTAGGGTTGGACTGGATGGCCCCTGTGGTCTCTTCCAACTCTACGATTCCCCCATCTTCCATGTTCTTAAGGGGACTTTTATTCTTCAAGGCAGGGCAACCTTTCTGCCATCCATACTTTCTTACCCTCCAGCATTTAATAGATGACAATTGGGGCTTGTGCGGAGAGCAACATTAGAGCGTGGTGAAAAGATTATCGTTGGAATATAGGCGAGACTTACAATTTCAATCATTATAGGGTTAATTGTGTATTAGTGAGATCGAGGACCTTCGGGGTAAATGTTACTTGCAGCAGCTGGGAAGCCTCTGTAAGAGTAGTGTTTTCTTTAGTGAGCTTATCTGCTCTGCTGTTGCCATTTGTCCTTGTATAGTATCCTGCTTTGTTGTGGTATTTTGTTATTTGATAGATTTTGTATTTTTCCATTTTCACTTGCCTATATTGCTCATGTTCATTTTAACTTTTTTGACTATGTTTTTCTTTTTGTATATTGTCTTTATATAAATACCTGTGTTTGCTCTTTTTTCCTTTTAAATAGAATAGATAAAAGGATTATTTTTATTATCCATTTGTCTTCTGAATTTCTATTTTACAACTATTATGACCAAGCTACAAGAGAGCAAAAGTAGTTGTAGTTTTAAATATTTGTATCCCACCTCTTTTTGTTTTTGCAGTTCGGGGCTCAAGGTGGCTTGTAACAGCATAAACATAGTTAAAAATTAGCACCATACAGAATGGAGAAGCAATCAAACCATCATAAAATCTGAAACCAATTAAAAACAAATCGAAAAAAAAACCCACAACAAGTAAAAATCCAGTGCATTACACAAGGTCTGTTTGTCTTGAAAAATAAACTCTCAAAGGCCTGCGGGAATAAAAAGGGTTTTACCTGCTTGCAGAAAGTTGGTAAGGAGGGTCACCAGTCTAGCCTCTCTGGGAAGAGAGTTCCAGAGCCTGGGAACAGCCACTGAGAAGGCCCTGTCTTCCTTGTTTCCACCAAATGTACCTGTGAGGGTGGTGGGACAGAGAATAGGGCCTCCCTGTAAGATCTGTTGAGGGGAAGAACATTAAAAAACTACTACTTTAAACAGAGAAAAATTGGAAAACCTGTTAGTAGATCCAGGTTTCTCTGAAGGGGTTTGCACTCAATTTTTTTTTCCCATTCATAGCTTGGGAATGTGGATTTTCAGGTTACAACTTCCAGAATCCCATAGCTAGCATGGCCAGGAGACGTTAATTCCCAGAATCCTCCAGTTGCATGGAGGCCATGCTGTCTGGAACTTTCTGGGCATTGTAGATTTCTTTTACTCTACCCAGTTAAAATGCTGTGATGCCACTTTAACTACTGTAGTTCCATCCTCTGGAATTCTGGCATTTGTAGTTTAGGGAGGGGCATTTAAAACCCAAGAGGCACCAAGTCCTGTCTGATCTGGGCAGCTAAGCAGGGTCTGCCCTGGTTAGTACTTGGAGGGGAGACTGCCAACTAATGCCAGAGGAAGGAACTGGCAAAACTGCCTCTGAGGACTCTTTGCCTAAGAAAACCCTATGACATTCATGGAGTCACCGTAAGTTGACAGGTGACTTGAAGGGACATACACACATCCCACATTTAGAACTCTCAGCCAGGGAGTTCTAGTGCTTCATCAAACTACAAATCCCAGGATTCCACAGGATGTATCTATGGCAGTTAAAGTGGTATCAAAGTCCTATAACGTCATAGTGCGAAAAAGACTATAGTCCAAAAAAGTAATTTTTCCAAGCTATTGTTCCCCCAGGCATTGCTGCTGTGCTGTAACAACTAATGAATGCACAGCATATAAATTAAAAAGTTGAACAGTTTTTCTCCTGATAGGCAAACTCTTTTATATTTATTCCTAAGCTCTCCTCTCCTTTAATGAGCTCATCCATTGACTACGCTACATCCACCCACCCACCCAAACTGTCACAAAGCTTGTGGGCTTGAGCTTTGACTCATCCCTCCTGTTCCCCATATTCAGTCTGCTGCTGAGCCATTCATCTATTTGTATTTATTACTTACACGGATATTCTGCCTTGCCCCCAGGCGATTCTCTGTGTGGCCTATGTGGCTGTCTTCCTTCCTACAACAACCCTGTGAGGCAGGTCAGGCTGAGAGACAATGACAATCCAGTTCACCCAGTGAGTTCTATGGCTCTGTTGGGGACTTGAACTGGGATTTCCAAATCCCAGTCTAGCGCTATATCTGCTACGTCACATGCCACCTCCCTCTAGACAGCACTGCAAAAGTCCTGCCATTCCTTTCTGTCCCCTTGTCTAAATCTGTGTCCCTTGCTCTGGCCGTCTCAGACTCGGCTCTCCCCTCCCAACATGGCTGTTATCTCATCATACCCAGTACCATGCCCTCCAATATTTCACAGGCGAAAACTGGGAAGTGCGTGGCCAAACAACATCAGAGTATGGGCAAGATGGCAAAAGTTATTAATGACTAGTGCATATACCCGGCATTACCTGGGATGTTGTTTTCTCATAGGTAATACTTGTTAGCAAGATTGTGTCTCTGATTCCCCAAACTGTCTTGTCCAGTACCTGTAACTTTTCCCCATATTCCCCAATCCAATCTGTATTCAGAGTTATTAACGTACACAGGTTGGGTTCCTAATGGAATACATTGCCCTCCTCCTTTTTGCTGCTGGGCCTTGTCTGCATAGTAACCCAAGAGCTCTCTGGCTGAGAATTCTAAAGGCCCCTCCCTAAACTGCAAAACCCAGAATTCCACAGAATCTTCTTAGGCAGCCAATCGTATGAGGTCTTTGCCTGATACAGACAAACAGACCAACTTTGACTTGTATATATTAGATGCAGTTTGCAGAGGCTGTAGCAGTTTGTTTTTGCCTGAACCCATCGGGAAGGGCAATATTCTCTCCCTTCTCTGCTCTCCCCATTATTAAATTGAGTGCAAAGTGCTTCTGTGCTTTGAACGGAAGTAAGCTGAGGACACAGGGAGAATGTGGGAGAAGGAAAGAGAAACTGGGACGTCATAAAATCAGATGAAAAAGGTGGGGTGACGTAGAGTTGATCTATGCCAAGCTGGGACAGTTGGAAGCTGTGCAGCATCCAGGTACAAGCTAGGCATTTGTCTTGGTCCTCTCTTCCCCTTTAAGGCAATAGCTGTGTTGGGAGGGGACTGCTGCAGTTGGAAGTTGGAGTTGCAAAGCAAGGGAGGACAGGCACCTCCATCCTGCTTGATGGAACTTGATGGTACTCTGTTCCGCTGCAAGCTCTGTTCAGCATTATAGAAGCCTTGTCCCGGGTCCAATCTGGCAACCCTAGGTGTGCAGTGTATAAATTCCTTTGGTCACACAGTCACGTTTTCCACTCCTCCATGTATGTACCAGTCCTTCTTTACCTTCTTCAGTTAACAGACAGGATCACTGTCCTATTATATTGCTGACTAACCATTCTTTGTTAAGCTAATCACCGAGACGTCCCCTGGGCATAGTCCAGGAGCAGGAATGTAAAGAAGGCTGGGAAATTTTCTTATCCTGAATGAGAAAGGGTACTTCAAAAGACATGTTGTGGAAGAAATGATCAACTGCTGCAGGATTTTTCCACATTGTAGGACTTCTTTCCAAAAAAAGGCCTTTCAAGATTTTTTTGTACAAAACACTGTGTTTTGCACAAGTAGAGTTTTCTGCACAAAGCATTTTTTTTTGCATGAAATTAGTTTTGCACAGTAGTAAAGTAAAATCATAGAATCGTAAAGTTGGAAGAGACCCCAGGGGCCATCCAGTCCAACCCCCTGCCATGCAGGAATACCCTCAAAGCACTCCCGACAGATGGCCATCCAGCCTCTGCTTTAAAACCTCCAAAGAAGGAGACTCCACCACACTCCGAGGCAGCATATTCCACTGCCGGACAGCTCTGACCGTCAGGAAGTTCTTCTTGAGGTTTAAGTGGAATCTCTTTTCCTGCAGTTTGAATCCACTGCTCCTTGTCCTCATCTCTGGAGCAGCGGAAAACAAGCCTGCTCCCTCCTTGACTTGACATCTCTTCAAATATTTAAACATGTATTTCATGCAAAACTGACTTTTCTGCACAAGCTTTTGTGCTTGTTTATTTAAATAAGATCCATATTTTGCACAACCAAATTTGTCCTTAAAAAAAAGTCGTCAAAACATTAAAAAAATGGTGCACAAAATGTCTTGTAGACTCACCCAGCAGGGAGAAAATGCTTGAAATTATTTTTTGTTTCGTGTGAGAACAAAATAAGTGAAGATTTACATCCCTATCCAGGAATTAACAAAAATAATTATTCTTAATGCCTGGTGAGTCTTTTGTTCTGATGGCCTTCATAAATTGCCACTCTTGATAGCAAGGACACAATGGACAGACAGACCATTTCTGCACTAGACTGTTATAGTGCTATTATTCCACTTTCAACATCCTTTGGAATCCTGGGGTCTGCAGTTCCGGGAAGAGCCACCTTGACACCTGGCCCCTCCCAAAACTGCAAACCCCAGGATTCCATAGGATGTTGAAAGTGGAATAATAGCACTGTAACAGTCTAGTGTGGAAATGGCCACAGTCAGTACTTAGGCAATACAATCAACTCCTTTGGAATGTGGTGCTAGAGGAGAATTCTATGGATACCATGGGTTGCCAAAAAGTCAAATAAATGGGTCCAGGAGCAAATCAAGCCTGAAATCTCAGAAGATGTAAAGATAACTGAGGCTGTTTTGGCCATATCATGAGAAGACATGGCTCGCTAGAAAAGACAATAACACTTTGTAAGATACAAGGCAGTAGGAAAAGAGGAAGACCACATTACAGGTGGATTGATAAGGAAGCCATGCACCTGAATTTGCAAGACCTGAGCAGGGCTGTGCGTAGATAATAGGATGACTTGGAGGTCTCTGATTCACAGAGCTGCCATAAGTTGAAGTTGACTTGACTGCAATTAACAACAACAAGAACACTGAGGAAGCTGCGAACCCCTAGGTCGTGTGAGCAGTTTCCTCTAACTGGACGTGCAGGGCCAAGATCCCGTATCATGCTTTTGTAGTGTAAATCTTACATAGTGAAGTGGCAGTTGCACTATTTCATTCTTCTGTTGAAAGCCAACATTGTGCAACTAGTTGTCTGGCTATCAGTGTGCCTGTTCATTGTCCCACTGTGCAATGAGGAATACATCTTGGTGGTTTCTGGAGGCACTGACAAAGAGTTGCACGCCATCTGAGAACGGACAACCGAATGTGAAATGGGTACGTTTGTGGAACTAGGCCTATGCAAGTGTGAATTGAATGTGGATATTATGCAGTGGCTAAAAATGAACAAGCGCAACCATCGGAGAACTTACATAAGCGTAAAGTACTAACTGGTTTCCAACCATAGTCTTCTGAATGAGCTGTAATTGCTCACTGGTTTTTAGGAGCCTGGTTGCTTTCAGTATGCTGTGCTCTGATATCTGTAAGATGTTAATACATCGAAAATGTAAATAATAGATGTAAATAAATCAAACGCATTACCAAGACACCTTATACCTCTGGTGGTCTCGAATCTAAATAAAATGGAACTCCATTAGCACTACCTCCAGACTTCTTTCTTGCTCATGGAATGCTTGAAATCATGCCTAACTGTAGAGATACTTAGGTCTTTTAAAGTAAGGTTGCAATGGTAACTGCATTAATATTAGTACCTGGAATCATGCGGTAAAGGTGACTGGTGAGAGACTGAGGACCAGCAGAATAAAACAAAAACAGAAGTACCTTATCACACAAGATGCAAGTCAGAGCTTTCCAGACTTTTCATGTTGGTGACACACTTTTGAGACATGCATCATTTTGTGACAGTAATTTAGTTTTACTAGCAAACAGGAGGTTAAACTAACCCCTTATAAGAGATCTGGGCACGTGTATAAATTGTAATAATGAAATGTATAGGGACATAACATATCTCATGAAAACCTTTCATTTATATTTTTAAAAATCTATGATTTATAAATATTAACATACATTTCCAAGGGTGGGGTGGGGGGTCCATTCTCAGTCCAGGGAGCCGACACACCTACACACTTCAGGCAACACACTAACTTGTCACAACACACCGTTTGGAAAGCCCTGGTGTAAGTAGTAGGCCTCAGCTGAGAAGGTTTTTAAAAAGGAATAGACAAAAAGGCTGGAGGATATAGCAACTGCATACCCTCCAATGTTTCACAAATGAAAAACAGGACCTGTGTGTGGCCAAGCAACACCGGAGCATTTCCAAAATGGCAAAAGTTATTATGTGAAAGAACACACAAGCTGTGAGAGGCTGCAGCAGTTGGCTTTTGCCTGAGCCTACTGGGAAGGGCAAGATGCTGCCTTTCTCTCTCCTTAGAAACCAGGACATTTTAAAAGTAGCTGGAAAAGCAGGAGAAAAGAGGATAAACTGGACAGTTGGAGGGTATGCTACTGGTCACAGTGATAGTAAAACCTCTAGGACTGGAACATTGTGCTTGTGAATATCTGTTACTGGGATACAGCAGCTGGCAGTGGAGGCTATAGCCCTAGTCTAGAACTTGGAAAAGTTCCTTTTTTGGATTACAGCTTTGAGTTGGAGCATTCTGAGAGTTGTCAACCAAAAAAGTGTCCAAGCTCTTTCCTTGCAAGCTGCATGAGAGCTTGCCAGAGGCATCTGCTTTGTCTTCTATGGGAAACAAGATGCAGGACCTACAGAGAGGCCTTTGGTCTCATCCATCCAGGCTGCTCTTAACGAATACAAAAACATCAATTCCTGAATCAACGGAAAGTGAGTTTTGCTGGGGACGTGCATACCCAAATCTGCAGGGCTTAGGTTTCATGGCACTTTAGTTTGTTTCTCCTTGTGCTTTTTGGCTTGGGGGATGAAAGGAACAGAAGAGAATGATGAAAGATGTTCTTTCCTTTGGTGTGTGGTAGCTTTTTTCAGTCCTTGGAGGATGCCTCGTAACTTCCTTCTGAGGTATCTCAGAAAGGCACTTTGAGTAAGGCCTCAGTCATATGAAAATGTCTTTAAATGCCACAAACCAGATTTATACAAAAAAATGAGAAAAGTAGGAGAAATCCTGCAATAGATGAATGGATAGAAAAATTAATGGAACTATCTGAGCTAGATAAATTAACATTTTTGTTAAGGGGTAAAAAGACTAGACTCATACTTGATTTTATGGCAACCGTTCATGGGTTTTGTAAAGAGAGAAAGACGAGAAACTGTGATGATTGGTTTTGATTAGATTATAGAAACTCATTTCTTAGTGTTAAAGATCATAAGATAACTTTTTACTGGAAGGAAAATTGGAAAAGGCGATTATAGTGTGAGGAGTAATAATATTATTTGTTCTACTTTTCTTGTATTTTTTTTTGTATGCAAATAGAGTTGTACAGGAAGTCATATTTTAACTTTGTAAATATGGAAAACTTGCATAAAAAAAGTTAGTCTTGTTTGCCTTGCAGGCCAGTGGTTCTCAACCTTTGGTCCTCCAAACGTTTTCTGGACTGCAAATCGCAGAAATCTCAGCCAAGATGACTAATGCTCAGGAATTCTGGGAGCTGAAGGGCCCAAAACATCTGGAGGACAAAAGACTAAGAACCACTGTTGTAGGCTGTTGCTAAAGCAGCTAGAAACCGTTTCCTTTACACTGTCTTTGAAAAGCTGTGTGCACTCAGGTGTTAAATATAAGGCAACTTTTATACTGGACCCTTCCTCAAACTGATAAAGCTGGGAAAAATTACTTTTTGGAGACTACAACTCCAAGAAACTCCCAGTCAGTGTAGCCACTGGCTGACTCAAGACCCGATGCCCTCCACATGTGGTCTACGGTTACCATTATCCATAGCCAGCATGGTCAAGAGCTTATTGGCAATTCAGGCCTGATTGACTGGTTTCAATATTTCATCCATGAGCAAAGCTTGGTGTCGTTGGAAGAGACCGATATTGAGATGGGCTAGGTTGGAACAATCTGAGCAAAACATGGTTATTAATGTGAAACAGGCTTTTGATTCAGAATTCTTGCTATCTATTCAGATACAGAGGCTGGAAAAGTTCTTTTTTTGGACTATGGCTCCCAGAACCTTCCAACCAGCATGCTGGCTGGGGCGTTCTGGCAGCCATTGTCTAAAAAAAAAAGCAACATTTCCAAGCTGTTGTATGAACAAATCTTCCATACCCTTCAATATGTAAATACATACAGAGTAATGTTGCCAGGCGAAATATAGGACAGGGCTCCTGTCCCTTTAATGATTGTGCAGGAGAAGGAATTGTCATGCACACAACACCAGCTCAAATTCCCCCTTCGGCAAACATGTTAAAAGTGCAGCAACTTTGTCCTGTTTTGTGCCTGGCAACTCTTAACACAAGGATCATTTCTGCACTACGCACTTATAGCGTGATTATTCCACTTTCAACATCCTATGGCATCCTGGAGTTTGCGGTTTAGGGAGGGGCCTCAAAGGCCCCTCCCTAAACTGCAAACCCCAGGATGCCATAGGATGTTGAAAGTGGAATAATAGCGCTATAACAATCTAGTGCAGAAATGGCCAAGGAGACATTCACATAGTGGCTGTAATCCAAAAAAGGAATTTCTAAAAGTCTAGTATTAATAAGTCTCTTACGTATTTCATTGGGTAAATACCAACACACACACTGAAGGAGAGAGGGAGAAAAGCTGGAGGATTTGGGGAGATTTCATCCAGAAAAGTGACATTTCTATGCTGTGATGTGAATTAATCTATTGTACATTTGAATGTGTAGATATACATACTCAAAATGACAGAGTGGGGCACCTGTCTGAGCTTCCTTTGAAGTAGCCTCTGACTTTACTTTTCTTTGCTTTTGAAGGTAAATGTTGAAGACACTGTCGAAATGCTACCTAAGTCCCGGCGAGCGCTCACCATCCAGGAGATTGCAGCCCTCGCCCGGTCATCCCTGCACGGTAAGAGCTAGGAGTACAGCCTGAAGAAGAGCAAGCAAAAAAAAAAAAAAATACAGAATGTGATTAAGCCTGAATGAAGTAATTAGCAAAGGAAATGTGGAAACCATTTTGAATCTCTTTAACAGAAGCTACAGTTTTAGAGAGCTGGCGTGGTTTGAGGAGGACCCTGGGAGACCAAGGCCATTTCCGCATTAGACTGTTATAGCGCTATCATTCCACTTGCGACATCCTATGGAATCCTGGGGTTTGCAGTTTCGTGGCCCCTCCTGAAACTGCAAACCCCGGGATTCCATAGGATGTCGCAAGTGGAATGATAGCGCTATAACAGTCTAGTGCGGAAATGGCCCAAGTCTTCAATGCCAAGTCACACTCTCTCAGCCTTAGAGGAAGTTCCTGTCAAACCTCCTCTGAATAATTCTTGCCCAGGAAACCCTATGATAGGGTCTCCATAAGTCAGAGCAGACTTGAAAGCACAGAACACACCAGTTCAGAGGTACAGTCCCCAGGGAAATTCAGTGGAGTAAGCCAGACTGAAATGACTCAGAGGCACGCAAGTGCACAGACTTGGCCTGCCTAGGAGAACATCCCAAATGAATATGGTGTGCTTGGATGATTGTTCATTTCCCATTGATTTATGTGAAGTCTGCTTAGGAGAAATACCTGAAGGAATGTGTCACATGTGGATTCTTGCACATCTCCTGTTGATTTCCAATGAGCCCTGCCCAAGATAATTTCCCAGTGGAATATGCCCTTGGAAGTGTAGCATTGACTAAGACACACATAATAGTTTCCATGATCTGTTCTGCTGATTACTGTACTTCACACGTTTGGCTGTTTTAAGATGGGGAATTGAATGCTACCATCCGCGCATTTATTTCAGCAAGGTTTGCACAAGAGAACATGCTAATGGATTGCGCCCTCAGTTGGTTCAGAACTGGGGAGGAATAGAAGATGGAAACTGTCAGCATCATTGATTCCCTGTGAATGTGTAGCACTCTCCATGGGCACAGCACTGCATGTAGGGATCCCATATCTTCCAACTGTCCTGATTTGGCAGAGAGAGTCCTGATTAAGCCTCTGTTGTCCCATCTTTTCAGCTGCTTTTGAAATGTCCCAGTTAGTATCTCCTCCTCCTTCTCCTTTCTCCCTTTGTCCTGAGCTTATTCAATTGCTGCTGAGTCTAATGCCATTTCCACACTAGAGTGTTATAGCGCTATGATTCCACTTTTAACATCCTATGGAATCCTGGGGTTTGCAGGTTTGGGAGGGGCCGGTCGGCCCCTCCCAAAACTGCAAACCCCAGGATTCCATAGGATGTTGAAAGTGGAATCATAGCGCTATAACACTCTAGTGCGGAAATAGCCTAAGTCTAAAAGTTGTCTCCACTCAATTAATTCAACAGGAGGGAGAGAAAATGAGAGAGTGGAATCTTGCTCCTCCCTGTAAGCTTGGCCACATGTATCCCAGTTTTTGGCGATGAAATGCTAGAGGACATGGGATCTCCATAGGTTTCCTATCTCCATCTTTATATCCATGGGAAACTGCTTTCTGCCTATGAAGGGTCTTCCCCCCTCAGTACTGTCTCTCCATTGTCCCTCTGTATTTTTCAGAATTCTGGGTCATGTTCTGATCTCAGTTCCCATTGAAAGACAGGCAGACGTCGGGTGGGTGGGTGTGTAGCAGTTTGCCTGCTGCAAGTCAAAAACAAGTAGGAATCGTGCAGATCTCCAGATATTGTTGGACTGGAACTCCCAGCATTCACAGCTATTGGCTATGCTGACTAGGGCTGCTGAGAGCTGCAGTCCAGTATCTTGAGGGCTGTCTGTTTCTCAGTCCTGCCCCGAAATGTTTCTAACACTCCTCTGCAGCTGAGCGCTGCAGAGCAAATATCAGGAATGACCTTTGGGGCATCTTGTCTGCTGTGACTGAGCTTCTAATTTCCTAAGAGATTTGGAAGAGTTTTATAGCACACAGTAGGAAAATCACAGGGGGCTGTTTCATACTACACAGTTGTAGCACTGTAATTCCACTTCAATGGCCATGCTTCCATCTTTTGGGATCCTGGTAGGGAAGAACATTTTGAATTCTCAGCATACCTGCAAACCACAGGATTCACCAGGATAGAGCTATGGTAGTTAAAATGGAATCATAGTACTATAATTGTGTAGTGTGAAATGGCCTAGAATCAGGTGGTTCCAAATACATTAGACTATTGGCCATTTCCGTACTAGACTGTTATAGCGCTACTATTCCACTTTCAACATCCTACGGAACCCTGGGGTTTGCAGTTTAGGGAGAGGCCCTAAACTGCAAGCCCCAGGGCCATTTCCGCACTAGCTTGTTATAGCGTGATGATTCCACTTTCAACATCCTCTGGAATCCTGGGGTTTGCAGTTTCAGGAGGGGCCACGAAACTGCAAACCCCAGGATTCCATAGGATGTTGCAAGTGGAATAATAGCGCTATAACAGTCTAGTGCGGAAACGGCCTATGACTCTGGTCTTGAATCCCTACTCAGCCAGGGAAACCCACTGGGTGACCTTGGGCAAGTAACACTTTCTGAGCCTCAGAGGAAGGCACGGGCAATCCCCCTCTGAACAAATCTTGCCAAGAAAACCCTGTGATAGGGTCACCATAAGTCGAAAGTTACTTAAAGGCACACCACCACGAAAGCAATTTTTGCACAGACAGAGGTTGTGAGGGACTGCACAAAGCACGAGAAACCTTGCATCATCCATTACATGACAGAATTTCTCAAGCGTGAAGAAATCCTGTCTCGACAGGAATATTAATAAAACATAAAATATTCTTTCAGTACAGCCAGTGTGGTCATTTGAGCGTTAGCCTGCAACTCTGGAGACCGGGGTTCGATTCTCCACTCAGCCATGAAAACCCACTGGGTGACCGTGGGTGAGTCACACACTCTCAGCCCCTGGAAAACCCCATGATAGGTTTGCCTTATGGTTGCCATAAGTTGGAAATGACTTGAAGGCACACGGACAACAACACAGTTCTTTCCATCCATAGTTCTAGAGCTAAGCTTCCCTAAATTTCTCTGGTACATTTAGGCTTTGTAGGGTTTGTGTGTGAATCTGAGAGCCACACTAGCTGTGACACTGGCAGAATTTTTTAGCTGGAGCATTATTACTTAGAGGTGGATGGACAGCAAATGGGGGATGAAGTGAGGAGCTCTCTGCCCCTGCTTGTGGTATACTTCTCTGTAGTCTGTATACCTCTGCATTACCATGCTGATTAGGGGATTCTGGGAGCTGCACGCCAAAAAATAATGTTTCCAGGCTCTCACCAGAAGGAATTTCAGCAGGGAGGATAATATGGGGTAGGGGGAGGCAGAGACTAGTTACATGATAGAGAGACAGCATGGTCTAGTGGTCTGAGCATTGGCATGTACTCTAAAGACCAGGGTTCCAATCCTTGCTCAGCCAAGGAAGCCCACTGGGTGATCTTGGACAAGCCACATTATCTCAGCCTCAGAGGAAAGTAAAGGCAAACCTCCTTCTGCACAAATCTTGCAAAGAAAACCCCATGACTGCCATAGGGTCATCATAAGTCAGAAATGACTTGAAGGTACATAAGAATGGCAAGCAGAGGTTTCTGCACCCTTCACTCATGCAACTGTCTTGCTTTCACCTGTTTTCTACATTGTGGAGGCAGATGTGTGTGCTTAAGTAGCTCTGACAGCTAGGTCAGCTCTATATGTGAAACACTTTGCAGTTTCCTATCCAGTAAAAGCACCCAGAGGATTTAGTTCAGAATGCGGTGGACCTGTGATGCATGTTGATGATATTTCCCACTTTTTACAACTTGATCTCCTTTTTTGGCTGCAGCATCATTCATCCAGGGTCATGTCTGCTGGACCAACAACCTGCAGCTTGTCAGTGAGCTAGTTCTCACCATGTTTTGCTGTCCTTGAAGATCATTACAACCTGAATGTGCAAAACTGTTCCCATCACTCCTTCCTCATAGGCCCCCATAGTTATTTAACAACAGGGAGGAAAGTCGGGCAATTGATAACACCAATGTGGCTCATCTGTCACCTATTATGTTAAGTGATAGCTGTCACTTGAACCAAAGCGGTGACATCCCAAGTGGCAGGCACTGTGGCTGGAGTGGGGAGTGCAAAGGCCAACCCTCCAGACCGGCAGTTCAGAATCAGGTTTTCATGCCTCTCAGTTGGTTTAAATTAGGAAGAACAGGATTGCAATTGAAATTCAAGCTTTAGACTGCACTTTGCAAATATGGAGTTTGGTGTATACATGGTGTGGAAAGACGTGTTAACTGCTGCCAAGAAGATCTCTATTTATGGCCGCCCTATGGATCAGAGACCTCTTAAGTCATTTTGTCCGCAACCACTCTGCTCAGGTCTGGCAGATTCAGAGACTGACTGAGTCTATCCATCTGTAATGTGGTCTTCCGCTTTTTCTACTGCCTTCTTCTTTACCAAGCATTATTGTGTTGTCTAGTGAGTCATGTCTTCTCATGATATGGCCAAAGTACGACAGCCTCAGTTTAGTCATCTTGGCTTCTAGGGGAAGTTCAGTCTGATAGTAGCAGACTGGAATGTGCTATTTGAGACTGAAGATGGAGAGCCCATCTTTGTGGGTAAACTGAAGCCTCTAAGGCTCAAATTGGTGGCCCTGGAAACATGGACACGAGAAGGGGGGATCTTGACCCACTCCAACATTGGGCTGGGAGGGTGCTGACCAACCCCTCCAAAAAAAAAACAATCTGGCAAAATTGGATCACCAAGGCTTGTCTGTAGTTGAGCCTCTTCTGGCATTATCCATCAAAAGTATACTAAATGACCAACCTCTCAGAAATGTTAGGATAGTGATTGATGTTGAGCACTTCCAGAAATAATAAAAGGCTGCCTGCCATCTGTCCTATGTACACTTACTTGGAAGTAAGCTGTGCTGAACATGTGGAGGGAAGTTCTAAGCACACATTGTGGTCCTAAGACTCTTCATATTTAAGAATGTTTCAGTGATGAGCCTCTCTACCTTAAAAAGGGTTCTGGTATCTCTACCTGGAAACACACCCAGATTTGCCTCGATTCCCCATTTTTTGGCAAAAATTGGTGCATTTCTGTTTCTAGAAGAAGGCATTCTTTCAGGGGGTTGAACTGGATGTCCCTTGTGGTCCTTTCCAACTGTATGAGTCTATGATTCTGTTTTTGAAAAGGTTACACAGGGATCCTCTATGCCATTTTGATGCCTTTTTTCCAAAACCACTCATGGATCGCTAGTCATTTCCAGAGCCTTTTTTTGGGGGGGGAGGGGGAGCAGTTTGAGTCTACCGACCTGTAATGCGGAGGGTCCCAGTGGCAGAAAGTTGCAACAGACCCTCTTAAAAAAACCCTTGCCGTATAAAAAAAGATTTTATGCAAATATTAAAATGCCTACCACTAGGAGAGGATTGGGCTTGAGCTCTCTGAATTATATACCAAGAGCCTGAACTTGCACAGACAGGTCCTTAGGATTTGGGACATATGTAGGCCAGGCCTGAATTATTAGTGTCCATTCTAAGCTTTCAGTTGCATGGCCCATTAAGATGATGAAGAATATCCCCAAATCACTAAACTCTTGGATTTTTAAAGAGTATATTGTGTGTATGTGCCTTCAAGTCGCTTTTCGATTTATGGTGACTCCATGAATTTCATATACAAAGAATACTCAGAGGTAGGTTTGCCAGTTCCTTCCTCTGAATTATAGCCTATCTTCCAACGTTTCATAGATGAGAGCCAGAATACATGTGGCCAAGCACATCAGAGTTTGGTCAGGAAGGCAAAAGTTATTACTGAGGAAGAATACACAGGCTAGGAGAGTCTGCAGCGGTTGGCTTTTGCTTGAGCCTACTGGGAAGGACAAAATTCTAGCCACTCCTCTCTGGATTTTTACCCCCTTACCCTTCCTCCAAGGAACTTTGGGAGTTCTTAACAGTCCTGTGATGTAACTTAGCTTGGTTAGGCTGAGCAATTCCAACTGACCACAGGTCACTCAGTGACGACAAAAGCCAGCTGAAGACATTTGGCCACCTGGAAAGGCTGCCATGTTGCTGAAGCTGCAAGATGTGCCTTGGAATTGCTTGCAGTTTTACCAGTGTCCTTGCCTCCCTGCAAAAAAAAAGAAAAACCACAGGAGAACTTGTTAAGAAGCTCCTACTCTGTATATCTGTCTGTTTCTCTCTCTTTCTCTGCCCATTTCTGCACTGTACTCTTATAGTGCTATTATTCCACTTTCAACATTCTGTGGAATCCTGCAAACCCCAGGATTCCACAGGATGTTGAAAGTGGAATAATAGCGCTATAAGAGTGTAGTGCGGAAATGGCCTTAGTCTTTTCCTCTCTCCTTCCCTGTCCGACTTCTGCTAAACACTGTGGTTGTATTCTTGGGCAGAAATCAGGAATGAGCTACATGTGACTGCGTGTCATCTGTAATTTGGCTCTTATTATGAACCTGTCTTCTTAGCTAGCCTTCAGTCCTGGGCCTGGCTACCCAGGGAGTCTTTCATGGTGTTTGTATGTGTGTGTGTGTGTGTGTGAGAGAGAGAGAGAGAGAGGGAGATGGGGAGAGAGAGAGAGAGGCTCTCTCTGCCAGAGGTGAAAGACGAGATAGTGCCCCTTCTCATTCCATATACAAAAGCCTGCTGGACTGATTGCTGAATATTTATTTCACTCTAGCAACAGAACAACACCCTTCACTGATCCAAAAGGCAACAAGCTACCTAGAAGGCCAGGGCTGCCCATGGCTTTCTCCTCCAACACCTTGCTGCCACCTCCCACCTGAGACAACTGCCTTACTTTGCCTAATAGTTGGACCCGCTGTAGAGGGAGAGTCTCATTGCGAAGGCCCATCTCAAACAACTGTTTGGAACATCCCTGTCTACCTCCCTGGTTAACTCCTTTCCTTCTCTGTACAGGCATTTCGCAGGTGGTGAAGGATCATGTGACCAAGCCCACAGCCATGGCCCAAGGCAGGGTGGCCCACCTGATTGAGTGGAAAGGATGGTGCAAGCCCATGGATTCACCCATGGCCCTGGAAAGCACTTTCAACTCCTATTCGGACCTCAGTGAAGGAGAGCAAGAGGCCAGGTTTGCTGCAGGTGGGACCTGCGAGGGAGGGGAAAGCAGGTGCCATGGGCGGGAGGGGGGGTAGCATGCTGTCTCATGACTGATGTGCGGCTTTTATTTTGTACAAATATAGAAATGAGATGCCACCTAGAGTGCTGTTTCAAAAGCCAACCACAATTGCCAGTCTTTAAACAGAGTCTAGAGAAGCAGCCCCAGTCAAAGTTTACAGAAACTTATCAGTCAGTTACTGTTCTTGTTTCAGCAGTCCAGGTCAGCAATAAATTCAGAGTGTCAGTTCGAGGGAGTAGCCAGCAGCATAGTCAGCACATAAAGCAAGAGTCAAGATTTTTCAGGAACACAAGCCAAGGATCAAAAGAAGAGTGTGCTGCTTCTACCAGATTTGCTAGTTGTCTGCAACAGACTTCTCCCTGCCCCACCTCTGGTATTTATTGGCCAGCAGCCTCCGCTAGCGCTTTGCCTGATTAGTGATACTTCCCTATATAAATGTTCTGATCCTTGTGGGTTCTCCCTTTTTTGTCTATGCTGGGCTGCAGTATTGTCCTGTTCACATCTGTGTGTTTTGGCTGTTGGGGAGGATCCTGTCTGTGTTTTCACCAGTGTCCTGGGGCTGGGGCATGACACCTGGTCTGAAAGGGTGAGGGTACATATCTGCATGCATAAG
Source organism: Cyclura pinguis (assembly GCA_030412105.1). Lineage (NCBI taxonomy): Eukaryota > Metazoa > Chordata > Lepidosauria > Squamata > Iguanidae > Cyclura > Cyclura pinguis. The sequence continues at coordinate 9,874,267 of CM059601.1, forward strand.
CTCAGAAAAGTCACTGTTTTTGGCTGGGGAATCCTGGGAATTGTAGTTGGACCCCACAAACCCCACACCCCTTTCCCACACCTTGGATGAAAGGTGCATATAACCTATTTACATGGTTGCAAGCAAGCTCATCTCATATTTACAGGTTTGGCAACAGACCAGGTTCTAGGAATTGCATTTTCCACTGAAACATAGTAGAGGCAATGGGCGTGGCTGGAAAGGGAGAACCTGTGGGTGAAGAACAGTTGCCTGACCTTTCCCCTTCCATTTCCTTCTCCCCCACACTTGCTCCTTGCAGCTGGAGATCCCAGAGTCGTATTTGCTGCAACCTATGGGAGGGATGTACATGTGGCTGCAAGAGGAATGTGTGGAGGAAATGGTGGGTGAGTGGAGAAGGGTTAAGCTGTTGTTCCAGAATTCTGTCTTCCAAAGTACACTCCCTCTGTCTGTTTTTTAGATCTGACTTTGTAGGCAGGTTTCAAAGGACATCTAATTTCATCCTAGAGATGCCATTTTGATGAATGGCTCTAAGTGCCATTTATAGGTTAGGGTGGGTGGAGCCAGGGGCAGGACTTGTCGTTGAGATGAAGGAGAACTGATTTCGGGTTGATTTGTGAGTAGCTGGCTAAAGACAGTGGCAGCTGGTGCCTCCCATGACGGTTGAATGATGAACCCACCCTGGGTTATAGTCTAAACCATAACCTAGGTGCTGAACTTTTTTGAGGCTAGGATTGTCACTCTTGTAAGTATATATATATCCTGCATTTTCCCCAGTTTGGGACTCAAGGCAACTTGCAACAGAAAAAAAAAAGTTAAACATTCGCAAAATAGAGAAGTTAAAAAGTGATAAGCCATCAAAGATATTAAAACCAGTTAAAAAACACAAACCATTAAAAAAGGCGTAACAAAAATAACAAATCCAGCACATTATTTAGGCCTTGTATAATCAGTCCTCAAAAAGCTGTTGAAACAGAAAGATCTCCACCTGTTTACTGAAAGAGAGTAGGAAGAGTAGGCAGTCTAGCTTCTCTGGGAGGGGAGTTCCAGAGCTTGGGGGCAGCCACTGCGAAGGCCCTCTCCCATGTCCCCCTAGATGCGGCTGTGAGGACGGTGGAATGGAGAAAAGGAAAGCAGCTTCCAAAGCAGATGTCAAAACATCAGCAGGTCCATAAGGGAGAATGCAACTCTTCAGATATCCTGGAGCTGAAGCATATACGGTTTGTTGTTCAAAACCAGCGTTCTGGTTCAGGACTTGGATAGCTGCTTTAAAGTTCAAGCAAAAACAGTGGATTCACAACCACCCTGACGTGGAAGCCACCAGCTGTCCCTGGGTAGAGAAGAGATGGGCAACCATTTCAGAGCTGGTCTGGTACTGCTGGATTTTGTCTCAATGTTTTGTAAATACTGCTCACCAAATTTCCCTACAAATACCCTAATCAATGGGTAGATTTATTTTAACTGGACTCTTAGCCACACTGTAGCCATTTCCGCACTAGACTGTTATAGCACTATGATCCCACTTTCCAGCTGGCCCCTCCCGAAACTGCAAACCCCAGGATTCCATAGGATGTTGAAAGTGGAATCATAGTTCTATAACAGCCTAGTGCGGAAATGGCCTGTCTCAAGAGGAAGGCCTTGTGTATAAGTGGGGCTTCGTTCCGTGGAGATGTCCCTAAAACCTGGAATCGGTCTGTGCAAGTCACATGGAATCATAGAGGGCATCTGTGACAGAGTGCTCAAATGTTCTCTATGGCTCAGGGTCATCTGAAGCCAGGATGATGGAAATCAGCCTGGATAGGAGACTAGTGGTCAGCTCTATGCCCAAAAGGTAATCTGAATGAATCGATCCTGACACAAACTGGGAGGCTGGCTGAAGCGTGGGCAGAATGAATGCAGGCAGAATCCCCATGTGCACGCTACTGGCCTCTTGCCCACTGTCATACTCTGCCTGCAGGCTGAAGTTTGACAGTTGTGTGCAGAATCTCATGTCTGTGTTCAGACAGTTTATTTCTCCTTGTGAACTGATCCTTAGATCAGCTTCTGCAGTCTTCATCCCTAGTCAGCTTTACATCTCAATCCGGCCAGCCTCAATATGATCACATTCATCCCTTGTGTTATGCTGACCTCTCCTATCTCATTCTGCCCACCCATTCTCATTGGGATTTTTTTGTGCAGTGTAATATATTTGAGGGCAGGGATCTATTTTTGATTATTTGGTTAGCTCATGGGGCAAAATTCCATCTGGACTGACATCAGCCACTGTGTAACTGAGAATAACAAGCACAACGTTGCAGTGTGGAATGCACTGATTCAGGATTCAGTCAACCGTTCCTTTTCCAGCATACTTCATTCTGTTCTTCTCTCCTCTGTAATAATCAACCAGGAGCCCTTTCACGCTACACAATTATAGCAGATTAAAAAGACCAGAAAGTTCCTGATTTTGTGCCTGTTCTTTCTGATTTTTTTCTGGAGATCGGTGCAGGTTTTGTTTATTCTAGAATATTTTCTGTCAGCTTGAGAAGCTTTTTATACCAGTTCTCCATGTCAGCTTATTTTAGCTCAGCATAAAATTAGAAAGAACAGAAACAAAACTGGAGACTTTTCAATCAGTCTGGATGCACCCGATTCCACTTTCAGGAATCCACTGAAAGTACCATGAGTTCATCCTAAGGAATCCTGGAATTTGGAGTTTAGGGAGAGGTTCTTGGAATTCTCAGCGAGGGAACTCTAGTTCCTCACCCAACTGCAAACCTCAGGATTCCATAGGAAGTGGCCATGTCAGTTAAAGTGGAATCACAGTGCGATAATTACGTAGTGTGAAAGACCCCTAGCATTCTGTGGCCACTTTGCATAATCAGTCCCTACTGGGCTATCTGTCTGTCTTTTTTTTCCCCTTCTTCCATTACTCTACTCTCTTTCTTGCATGTTTTTTGGGTGTGTGTGTGAACTTCTTCATACACTGAGGTTGCCCCCAAACTTGCTGATGCCTCTCTCTGGTGTCTGATTACTGTCGTTTTGATACATACAAATTCACATCCTAAGAACTAAGAAGTTTGCTTGTTAGCACAGAGTAAAGGTGGAGAATCCATGGACAACGATTCCCATCCAGAGCTTGGAAAGGTTACCTTTTGGACTACAGCTCATAGAATCCCCCAGCTGGCTGGGTATGCTGTGTTCCCCTCATCCCGAACTGTTGGTTGTGCTAGCTAGGACCATTTCCACACTAGCCTGTTATAGTGTTATTATTCCACTTTCAACATCCTATGAAATTCTGTGGTTTGCAGTTTAGGGAGGGGCCTTTGAGGCCCCCCCTAAACTGCTAACCTCAGGATTCCCTTGGATGTTGAAAGTGGAATAATAGCACTAACAGGATAGTGTAGAAATGGCCTTTGACTGATAGAGGTTCAAGTCCAGCAACCTTTGCAGACTTAGTTTTCCACTCTAAACTAATCTATAGGTTTATGGTGAGGAGGCAGCCATCAGGGCATAGAAGAACAGGGAAGAAGGATCTCCAGAAGTGCAGCACAAGCCCAGAGATGGCTTATGCACTCTACAGTGGTCTTTCCCCATCTAAAACTTGATTTGTGGCAGCTACTATGGCAGCTGATATTTCATCTGTGCATCTCTGTTGACCAAAACCACAGCTGTGGCGCAGTCAGAATGTCATTTGGGAGGCAAAATCAGGAGTTTAGGCACCAGACACAGCTATTGACTCAGCTTCCCTTGCATGCTGAGTCTTTGGTTCAGTCATTCACTCAGAGCTTGAAAAGATTTGATGTTGGTGTGGCCATGCTGCCTAGAAAATTCTTGCAGTCTCTGCACACCCTAAAATGCAACTTGTAAAAGCTTTTTCTCTACATTTGGATCAAGCCAAAAGCAGTTATAGTTACAAACTTTGAAGCCATATATGTAGTATGTCCAGAATATGTGGAAGACTGTATTTTCTTATACATGATCCTGCCTAAGTTTTAAGATTCTTGCAAGAGGACTTTCTCCCAGTCCTACTGTTGATGCAGGCATATCTAGTGAGGAGACATGAGAGGGCCTTTTCGGTGGTTGCTCCCAGGCTGTAGAACTCCCTCTCACAAGAGGCTAGGCTGGCCATCCCTTGCCTCTTGGCAGTCAAAGACCTTTTAACTTGACTGGCGTTTGGCTCTTAATTGGTTGTTATAGAAGGATCTTTTAACAGGTATGGGTATATGCATGCTGTATTTTAATTCTCCTATGATGTTTTAAATGCTTTAAACTGTTTTTGTGCGATAGCTTATTTAATCGTTTTTAAAACATTTTATTATAATCTTTTTTCTTTTTTAGATATACCTTGTTTTAATCTATGGTTTGAGCCACCTTGGTTCTCATGTTGAGAGAAACATGGACTGGAAAATGGATGGATGGATGGAGGACTCCTAAGAGAGTAGTGGTCTCCTTATCTTTGCAGATCTTTAAACAGAGGTTGAATAGGCCTCTTCCGGGAGTACTTTAGTTGTGTATTACTGTATGGTGTGGGGGTGAACTAGATGGCCTGTGTGGCCCCTTCCAGCTCTAAGACACTACAGTTCTATGGACAGATAGGCAGACAGGTAGCAGGTAGATGGCAGTGATGTAGACTCGAGTCGATAGACTCAGGCTCAAGTTGGACTTAAGTCGCTTCAGTGACTTGACTTGGACTTGACTCGGCCGTAAATGGTGCACTGACTTGACTCAACTCAAGACTTATATATTTTTAATGACTGACTTGCTCCCTCGGTTCAGTAACATAACGCATTCATCTAAAAACCTTACGACTTTGAACAATGCCTCCATCTCTTTTTGCCTACTAGTCACATGACAGTCTCTCTCAAACCCAAAGTGTGGGCGCATTTCTCAGAGGGGAACAGCAAACAGGTTAGGCAATGGGCTTGAGGCAGGGTTGAGGTCTGCGTAGCAGTCTGTCCTTGCTGCATATTGGAGGAGCTTTCTAAATCCCCAGAGTGCAGGGTGCATTTCTCAGAGAGGAACAGCAAATGTGTTATGCAACGGGCTTGAGGAAGAAGGATCTTTCCTTTTGAATCTTCAGTAATGGGGAGTAAGATAGGATCCTATTCCCCACTTCCAAAGCTGCAGATGGCAAAATTGCAAATGTGGAGAGCCGACGCTGCTTAAATTGTTGAAACTGAATTTACTTCACTCTATCTAATAATTCTGGAATTTTGGTTGGGGTATAATGGGGTATAAAGTTAGCTTCCAAACTTGAGACTTGAATTGAGACTTGACTTGAAAGTATCTTCAAGGACTTAAGACTTGACAGACTTGGAGTAAAAGACTTAAATACATCACTGGTAGATGGATGGATAGATAGCCTTTGCAGATAGAAATTTTGCAATGCACCTAGGGGACACTGCTTTATTCTGTTTGACCCAGGTAGGATGGAGTATTCTAGGCATTCAGCAAGCTGCTAGCTAGTGCATCTATCTGTTCACCCCACCCCTACCCCCTCCGTGGCTAGCAGGAGAGGCTGGCTGTTGTCCTTGGAGAAGTTCAGCCTGCGACGCAAGGCCAGCAGCTGAGTCATCTAATGATGGGGAGCCAGGGAAACCGAGCCACAGGGAGGGAATCATTATCTTGTTTCTTTCCCATGCCTTCTCTACTGGAAGCAGGAGGAGAGGGAACCAGAGAGTCCCTCTGTGCTTACGGGGCCCCAACAGGGCAGAGCATGTTCTGGAACGACGATGGAGCGACGGAGTGATTGTACTCTTGGCCAGCAAGCCTCCTGTTTTTAGGAACAAAAAGGGCTGTCATGGGGCATGACTGTCACCCAAGCACCGGGCCTACCTTGGGGGCTGAGCTGTTCACTGCCTGACAGCTGGCAAGAGAGACAGGCATGTGGGGTAAGATAAACAGTGACAGATGAGGCTGCTGCCAAAGCAACTCAGATCCACTGCCCTGCCTTCGAAAGAACTTGTCTCTTGTCAGAAGAGGACTGACTATGGAACAACTCTAGGGAATTTCTGCTCTCTTCTCCCTCTCAAATATATTTTCCACCTTTAGGAAGTCCTTCCAAAACAATTGTTTTTATTTGCCCACAGTTCCTTCTGCTGGCTGTTAAGGAAGTGTCCGTGCCATGCGTGTCAATGAATCTCAGTGTCATTTAGTGAACTCCAATGCATTATGATACCAGTAAGAGATGATAGCATGGGGTTCTTACATCTGACATCTTTTCCAAGCCAGTCCACCTCCTGATGTTTTGGACTAGAGCTCCCAAAGGTGGCAGTCCCAAAGGTAGAAGAGGCAACAAGGGAATCAGCTATTTTGGACCTGATTCTAACTAACAGCGATGACCTGGTTAATGGGATGGAAGTGGCAGGACTTTTAGATGGGAGTGACCATCTTCTCCTGGAGTTTGTTATACAGTGGAAAGGGGAAGCCAAGCATAGTCAGACTCACATTCTAGACTTTAACAAAGCTGACTTCAGTAAACTTAGGAAAATATTAGGTGTTATCTTGTGGTCAGGCATTCTAAAAGAGGAAGGAGTTTATGATGGATGGAAGTTTCTTAAAAGTGAGATATTGAAGGCACAGTTTCAAACAATTCCGTTGAGAAGGAAAAATGGGAGGCGTCTAAAGAAACCAGGATGGGTGTCTAAAGAACTCTCAAATGAACTAAGATTTAAAAGAACCATCTACAAGAAATGGAAAAAGGGGGAAATCAGCAAAGAAGAATTCAAACAAATAGCCAGCATGTACGGGGAAAAAGTCAGAAAAGCTAAAGCACAGAATGAGCTCAGTCTTGCTAGAGAGGTTAAAAACGATAAAAAGGGCTTTTTAAAATCATGTTTGTGGCAAAAGGAGAAAGAAGGAGATCGTAGGGCCATTGAGAGAAGAAGATGGAGAAGTGGTAACAGGGGACAGAGAAAAGGAAAAACTACTCAACATCTTCTTTGCCTCGGTCTTCTCCCAAAAGAAACACAGTGTTCAGCCTGGAGAAAATGGAACAGATGATGTAATAGGAGAAATGCAGCACGGAATAGGTAAAGAGGTAGTACAGGAATACCCGGCTACTCTTAATAAATTCAAGTCACCAGGGCCAGATGAACTACATCCAAGGATATTAAAAGAACTGGCAGAAGTAATTTCAGAACCACTGGCAGTAATCCTGGAGAGTTCCTGAAGATCAGGAAAAGTCCCAGCAGACTGGAGGAGGGCAAATGTTGTCCCCATCTTCAAAAAGGAGAAAAAAGAGGACCCAAACAATTATCACCCACTCAGCCTGCCATCAATACCAGGAAAGGTCCTAGAGCAGATCACTAAACAGACAGTCTGTAAGCACTTAGAAAGGAATGCCATGATCACTAAAAGCCAATGTGGTTTTCTTAAAAACAAGTCATGCCAGACTAATCTGATCTCTTTTTTAAATAGAGTACAAACTTGGTGGATGAAGGGAATGCTGTTGATGTAGTGTATCTTGATTTCAGAAAGGCCTTTGACAAGGTCCCCCATGATATTGCTATAAACAATGTAGTAAAATGTGGTAGACAATACTACTGTTAGGTGGATTTATAATTGGCTGACTGGTTGAACACAAAGGGTGCTCCTTACCAATGGCTCCTCTTCATCCTGGAAAGAATTCAACATCTTTATCAATGACTTGGATGTCAGAATAGAGGGCATGCTCATCGAATTTGCAGATGACACCAAATATGAGGGATAGCTAATACCCCAGAAGACAGGATCAAATTTCAGAATGACCTTGCCAAATTAGAGAGCTGGGCCAAAATTAACAAAATGAATTTTAACAGGGAGAAATGTAGAGTACTATACTTAAGAAGAAAGAATAAAATGCACAGATATAGGATGGGTGATATCTGGCTTGAAAACAGTATGTGTGAAAGTGATCTAGAAGTTTTAGTGGACCACAAGCTGAACATGAGCATGAGCCAATGTGAGTCAACAATGTGATGCAGCAGCTAAAAAAGCCAGTGCAATTCTAGGCTGCATCAATAGGAGTATAGTGTTGAGATAAAGGGGAGTAATAATACTACTTTATTGTGCTTTGCTTAGACCACATCTAGAATACTGTGTCCAGTTCTGGGCACCACAGTTCAAGAAGGATATTGACAAGCTGGGATGTGTCCAGAGTGGGGATGACCAAAATGGTGAAAGGTCTGGAAACCATGCCCTATAAGGAGCGGTTTAGGGAGCTAGGTATGTTTAGCCTGATGAAAAGAAAATTAAGAGGTGACAACCATGTTTAAATATTTGAAGGAATATCATGTTGAAGATGGAGCAAGCTTGTTTTCTGCTGCTCCAGAGACTAGGACACCGAGCAATGGATTCAAACTATAGCAAAAGAGATTTCACCTAAACATCAGGAAGAACTTCCTGATAGTAAGAGCCATTTGACAGTGGAATATGCTGCCTCAGAGTGTGGTGGAGTCACCTTCTTTGGAGGTGTTTAAACAGAGGCTGGGTGACCGTTTGCTGGGGGTGAATTGAGTGTTTGTTCCTGCATGGCAGGGGGTTGGACTCAATGGTCGTTGTGTTCTCTTCCAGCTCTGTGATTCTGTGATACGGAATCATGGCCTATGTCTCATGTCAGATCAGACACGGGGAGTCTGCTGGAGATGTAGGGGGACTGCAGCTCCCAATCTGAAAGGCCCCTAGCCGCCCCTTCCTTTTCTAAGCCCCAGTGCTGAAGGAAGACTGGAATGGCAGCTAAAGTGCAGATGGAGGATTTTCAAAGGCCAGTCCATTTTAGCAAACCTCAGTAAAAAGGCAGTAGCTTCTGGGCATGTTTCCACTAAAGAAGCATTTTTTCCCCAGAATATTATTGAGCCAAGGTCGTTCATGTTTGACTCAGGTCATGTTGGCATTCCATGGGGCAGATGACAGGCAATGCCAGCACAGCTCTTCATATTGCTTTGAAGAAGCTACTATAAGGAGAGGCAGGGCAAAACAAAATGGTATAGTCAAAATTACTAGAAGGCAGACCTTGAAAAAGTTACTTTTTTATTATGTCCATGCTGGCTTGGAAATTCTGGAAACTGAAGGTAACTTCTCCAAGCTTTAGAATTATTCTCTGGAACAAGCACTCCCCCCTCAAGCAAGCCTACACTTAGGGAAGGGGTGGGAATTGTGTAAGGCCCTAGACGTTAGAATCATAGAATCGTAGAGTTAGAAGAGACCACATTGGCCATCAAGTCCAAACCCCTGCCATGTGGGAACACTCCCTCAAAGCACCCCCAGCAAATGGCTGCCCGCCTCATTTTAAAAACCTCCAAAGAAGTTGACTCCACCAGACTCTGAGGCAGCATATTCCACTGTCGAACGGCTCTTACCTTCAGAAAGTTCTTCCTGATGTTTAGGCAAAATCTCTTTTCCATTTTTTGACTGCAACTTCCAGCAGCCTTGGCAAGCATGGTGCGGAATGCTGGAAACTGAAGTTCATAAACATGTAGAGGGTTGCACAATTTCCACTGCTAATGATGAGTGATCTGGAGATGCAAGGAAGACCGTTGCACTTGGCCTCTCTCATTCACTGACATAATTTTCAACCTTGAACAGTAAACTGTCACTGCTGAGATTCCCTTTTCTCTGTATCTGTAAAAACAGCAGATCCTCATCTTCCTGCTCATCTGATCAGGGGCCCTGGAACTGTTTTTAAGGTGGGGGTGGCTCAGCCTTGGCAGGCAGGTTGTTCTTCATTTTGTGTACTTCCAGGTGTTTGCAAGAGGAGGGCAAATTAGTTTTCCCATCTATAATCATTGAAGCATCCTTAAGTAGGAAGACTCTTACTTAGAGGTGCCCTCCGTGTGTTTAGCACAGCTTACTCAGAGGGATTATCTAGCATAAACAGCACCTAGAGCAAGCATGGAAGTTGCACCCCTACCTCTTGGGCCCCTTCCTTTTCTCCTCCTCCTCTGCCGCTTCCTGCATGGCTCCTTTGCACCCACCTGGCATTGGCGCCCAGGGCACGTGTGCTGTTGCCCCACCCAAGATATGCCTCTGAGCTTACTCCCAAGTAAGTGCACCTAAGCGAGATTGCAGGCAGCCTTTATTATTCCTGACAGAGCTTAACATCAGTCACTGTCTCAATATTTCTCAATGTTTGATCATTTAGTACATGTCTGATTGGCAATTCCAGAGGAAGTTCAACTCCAGGGGAGACTTGGTGGCCCAATCTGGCCAAATCAGTTTTGGACATGGAGGGTCAGCTTCCCCAGACTTGTCTTTAGGGAAGCTCAAGTCCCTTTCCTCTCCTGCTCCTCAGTCCGTTCCCCTGTTTTCTGTCCCCACTGATGTTGGTGCATCACAGTTTGCCTCAGCCATTTCCCCACTAGACTGTTATAGTGCTATTATTCCACTTTCAACATTTTATGGAATCCTGGGGTTTGCAGTTTAGGGAGGGGCCTCAAAGGCCCCTGCCTACACTGCAAACCCCAGGATTGCATAGGATGTTGAAAGTGGAATCATAGTACTATAACAGTCTAATGCAGACCTGGCCTCAGTCTTGGCTGTTTTGCCCACCCTGTTCTTTGGTGGGGATTCAACATGAGCTCCACCCCGGCATTTTGGGGCTAATTGCAAGGGCTGGAGCATAGAGCTGGGAGTGACCGCTCCCCCCTCACCCTCCACGGGAGGTGACGCACACAGGCAGCTGTAGCCCTAGATTAGCTACACGCCGCCCCCCTCTTTAACCACAGCTTTGACTGCTTCCTGACAAGTAAAATTAACAAATACGCAGCTCAGTCCAATCATAGCCTCCAGACTCTCAGCTCTTGCAGTGGGCGTATGCCAAGGGAAATAAGAACTGCCCGAACCCATTCCCCAGAGCGTTTCTTCTTGCTGCAGTGGACACCCTGCATATGCTCAGAAGGTATCCGCTGACAGTGGAGAGCCCAGCTCGAGGATAGAATAATTCATGCCCTCTATCCATGCATGCTAATGTCATTGCATTAGGCATTAATGTCAGGCCCCGTTGTGCCAGCAGCTCTGCACATTCAGAGTTAGCACAAGGGTGGTATCTAGTTCAGTTTGTATTGCAACAAGCATTTGTGCAAAGTCATTGTGCGACCGATTGCACAACAGGTTGTACAACCAATTCCACAATCTCATGCCCAATCAACAAACCATTTGGGAACCAACAACTGCATTTATGTCCCTGTTCCTTCTGAGCTTAGATGCAATTCTCACAGGAGCTGGTGGGGAATGGGCAGCAATATTTTATTGTAAGATACCCAGTGTGGGGGCTTTGCATGGGCAACTGTTTTGCCACAGCAGAGTTTTTGATCTGATCCAGCATGGCTTTTTCTTATTTAGCCCTGTTGCCATACAGAGTATTATGGGCTGGCTTGATCCTGAATGGCCAATTAAGTCTTATTAACTGTACAGAAGACCTGCTTCTCACGGACTAAAACTGCTACATTAATATGCGTTAACACAGCATTCTGCCTTTTTGGGATTTTCCTTTGTGGCATGGCTATGCGACCTCTCATTTATGAGTCCCTGCATCTGAATGATTAGTCACTTCTTTTTTAGCTGCCATTTCACACTGTTATCTTGTGTTTAGTTTGTGGCCTACTAAATCCTTTTTACATGTACTGCTGACAAGCCAGGTAATAGCACCACTCTCTTCAGCTTTGATCTGACCTTGCCTGGAATATTATGATCATTTTTGGGCACCAGAGTTCAAAAGAAATATTGACAAACTGGAATGTGACCAAAGAAAGGTGACCAAAATGGTAAAAGGTCTGGAAACCATGCCCTGTGAAGAGTGGCTTAGGGAGCTGGGTATGTTTCAGCTGGAGGTGAGAAGAACTGAAAGCTGATCTAGGAGCTATCTTTAAATATTTGAAAGAATGTCATATAAGCTAGAACAAGCTTTTTTTCTACTCCTCCAAAGGCTAGGACTTGGACTAGTAGATTCAGATTATAGGAAAAAGGATTCTACCTAAACTGGTGGTTCCCAAACTTTAGTCTTCTGGGTGTTTTGGACTTCAGCTGCCAGAGGCCCAGACCAGCTTGGCCGACAGTCAGGAATTTTGGGAACTAAAGTCCAAATCAACTGGAAATCCAAAGTTTGGGAACCACTGCCCTAAACATGAGGAAGAACTTCTTGATGGCAAGAGCTGTTCAACAGTAGAATGGGTTGCTCAGAGGATGGTGGATTCATCTTCTTGGAGGTCTTTAAATAGAAATTGACCACCTCTTGGAAGTGATTAAGTTGTTTATTCCTGCTTTGCAGAGGGTTGGTCTAGATGACCCCTGTGGTCCCTTTCCGCTTTGTGATTCTGTGATTACCTTGCAACACCTCTCCGTCTGGGACCAAATGCTGAAAATTTAAGTAGACTGAGAGTGCAAGTGCTTTCATGTATTGCTTGCTGGGGAGAAAAGAAGACTGGATTAGATGAAGTTCAGGTCTGATGCAGTTCCTATCTTTCTTTGAGACTGGACTTCAGAGTGGGAGAGAAAGAGAAGGAGAGGCCTTCCTTGAAATCAGATGTCACTCCTCTTAGACGTGTGAGAAGGCTGCCAGACCTATGCTAGCTATATGCATGTGCTGAGCTTGAAAGTATTCCTTTATTGGACTGCAGTGTCCCAAATCCCATAGCTGCTCTCTCCTCCCCTGTTATGGAGGCTGGGGAGATTCTGCATATTGTAGTCCACCAAGCAAGCTCTCCTAGTTCTGCACATATACCGCCTCCATACTTCCCTTTTTATCTCTGTCAGTGGGCTTCTTGCCAGTGGATCAGGGTATCCATCTTGGGCCCTTGAATCAGGCTGAGACCCTAGCCTAAATAAATCCGTTGTTTGTCACAATAGCACATCAGATCGGTAGTGTCATGCTAATTGTCCTAATTTGCACAGTTTATTCTGCCAGCGGAATATAGGGCAGCTGGACCTTTTTTGGCTGCCCCGCTCTTGTCACATCTCAGCTTAGCACTGAGCTGTAGGCAGTGTAAATTTGCATACATTTCAGATCAATGAATGTGTGAAATTCAACAATGGCACTTGGGGCGGGTGAGCCCTGGAATGGGTTTCCTCTGGGAGAGCCGGCAACTTTCCTTAAATGAATAAGCTAGCCTAATCGTTTTACTTTCCCTGCGGTTTGTCTTTGGAGCAAGGTTACCAATTGCAAGTCTCCTCTCTCTCCGTGAGTGCTAAGGAATAGTGAGAAAGGAATGCCTTTGCTTCAGTCTTCCACCAAATCACTCACCACTTGTGCGGTTGCAAGTAGCATGTACAGCTGGCCCTCCGCATTTACTAGGGTTAGGGGTGCAGGACCTTTGTAAAAGTGGAAAAATTGCAAACATCAAAAAGTGTGTGTGTGAGACTATAGAAAGGGGGCCAAGGCATGGCAGGAAGAGCAGGCACCTAGAGTCCAAACCAGGTCAGGGAAAAGAGAAGAGAAGCAGGGTGGGTTGCAGGGTGGCCTCATACATCCTCTCTCTCACCCATCGACAAGCTGGAGTACGTCCAGAGGAGGGTGCCCAAAATGGTGAAGGGTCTGGAAGCCATGCCCTATGAAGACCGGCTTAGGGAGCTGGGGATGTTTAGTCTGCAGAAGAGAAGGTTAAAAGGGGACATGATAGCCATGTTTAAATATTTGAAGGGATGTCATGTCGAGGAGTGAGTGAGCTTGTTTTCTGCTGCTCCAGAGACTAGGACAAGGAGCAATGGATTCCACCTGAACCTTAGGAAGAACTTCCTGATGGTCAGAGCTGTCCAATAGTGGAATATTCTGCCTCAGAGTGTGGTGGGCTGGATGGCCATCTGTTGGGAGTGCTTTGATGTGTGTTCCCGCATAGCAGGGGGTTGGACTGGATGGCCCCTGCGGTCTCTTCCAGCTCTATGATTTTATGATTCTATCTCCTTCCTTGGATATGTGGGGGATCAGGAGAGGGTTTTTGGTGCTGAGAAATCCGGCTGTGAGTTGTCCTTAGCTGGCCAGGCAGCAGCTGGTGGAGGAAGAAGAGGACCAGAGGCACATTTTTAAAGAGCTATGTGGCCTAACTGGGGATGATGAAAGGGAAAGTTCCCCTGGAAAAGATGTGCTGGACGGGGGGCGGGGGGGGGGAGAGCAGAGATCGAAGCAACTCGCGAGTAATCAAATCCATGACAGTCAAACCGGCAAACTTAGAGGGCTAGCTGTAGTGGCTTTTATGTCGTTGAGGTGGTAAATCCACACCAGGTTTGAGTCAGAGCATCAACTTAGCTATCCAAGGTGGTGAGTTCAGGCTTGATTTGCTCTAGGACCTATTTTGTACCTACTGAAATATATCAAAGGTGTAGAAAGCCTCTCCTCTTTTGGCGAGTACCTGTTTTACCCTACTTGTCATGTGGCTATTTTAAGCTCAGAAACTTTCCTGAGGAAGAGAAGTGGATCCTTTAAGCCATCTCTGCGGTTGCTCCTAAGTTCTGGAACACCCTTCCTGAGAAGGCTGAATGGCCCGTTCACTGCTGTTGTGCCGTCATCAGGGAAAGACTTTTTTAAAAATTCTGACAGTGCTTCTGAGAACTGAATGCTTTTAAAGAAAGGGCTTTTCATAGGATGCTGTGCCATTTTTAATCATACCTTCAGAAAACACTTTTAATTCTCTTTAATGATATATTTTAAATTGCTAGTAAAAGGCCTTTTAATAGGATGTGGTGCTGTTTTTAATTGGTGACTTGTTTATCATTTTTAATGGTATGCTTTGAAGGTCAACTGATTCCAGTTTAATGTTGAAATTTTGTATGTTTTAACTATAAAAGTATTTGTCATTAGGTTAATCTGTAAGCTATTGAGTCTTGGACCATTTCTGCACTAGACTGTTATAGTGCTATTATTTCACTTTCAACATCCTATGGAATCCTGGGGTTTGCTGTTTAGGGAGGCCCTTCCCTTTGAGGCCTCTCCCTAAACTGCAAACCCCAGGATTCCATAGGATGTTGAAAGTGGAATAATAGCACTATAACAGTCTAGTGAGGAAATTGCCTTGATTTGGCAGAAAAAACATGGGATAACAACAACAACGATACAGTGACTTTGGCAGTGGAGTATTTTCTTCTCGTACTGTATTAAAAATCTTCTTGATAGTCTGAAATCCACCAGGTGAAGCTTCTCTTGCTGCTCACTGCGTTGTTGTGGCCTTGAATCCCTGGCTGCTGCAGGACACTTTGACTCTAACATGTATTTGGCACCACCCTGTCTTGTCACCCATCCTTTGTTCCCCATAGGCTCCATCTTTCTGACTCTGCTTGACAGCTTTCTCTCCTTGCTAGGTGTTGCCGAACAATTTGCCATCGCTGAAGCCAAGCTGAGGGCCTGGTCTTCGGTGGATGGAGATGACTCCAATGATGAATCATACGATGAGGATTTTACTACCCTCTCAGACACCACCCAACCAGCCGGTAAGTGAGAGCAGAGAGCATGTCTGGTCCCATCTTCAAGGAAAATCCTGAAGGCATATCTCCCTTTTCTGCACAAGGAGGGTTTCTTGGGGTGATAGGAGGGGTTGTATACTCCTCTAGGGAGTAGGGATTGGAAAACCCATCCATTTCACTTGTCCCCACATTTGTCTTTTCAAACCTCAAGCTCCTTGTATCTCATATGTGAAGAAATTTGTGATTTTTGGCAAATGCTTCAGAAATGCTTCAGAAAGTTTCCTTTGTCTGTGCCATCCAAATCCCACAGATTTACAGCATGTACAGCTATAGCTGTCTGCCAGAAATGAGGAGCCTTTCAAGAAAAAAGAGGTGGCAGCCCTAATTCTGCACTAACGTGGTAGTATCCAGAGAGACTTTTTAAAT
Organism: Cyclura pinguis; assembly: GCA_030412105.1. Classification (NCBI taxonomy): domain Eukaryota; kingdom Metazoa; phylum Chordata; class Lepidosauria; order Squamata; family Iguanidae; genus Cyclura; species Cyclura pinguis. The sequence continues at coordinate 9,890,035 of CM059601.1, forward strand.
ATTAAGCACTGGCTGGACAAATCTGTCAGTTTTGGTTTCTTCACCGTTCCATTTTTGTTCAGTCTTCTTTCTATTCTGAACATGAAGAAATTTGCAAATTTTGGCAAATTCTTATGAGAAGTGAAAGGAAAGGAAATTCTTACCTATTCCTGCTGGACAGAAGCCACTCCTTGAAGACTGAATGAAATCTCCCAGAAAGATCACAAAGGGTACAAGAAAGGTGTGGTGCCTCTTTGGGATCAATAGTCCCCTCTAACTGCTTGGCTTCAGGATCAGGGAACTGGAAGTACTATCAGGCCTAAACATGGGCCATTTCCAGACTAGACTGTTATAGTGCTATTATTCCACTTTCGGCATGCTATGGAATCCTGGGGTTTGCAGTTTAGGCCCCTCCCTTTGAGGCCCCTCCCTAAACTGCAAACCCCAGGATTCCATAGGATGTCGAAAGTGGAATAATAGCACTATAACTATCTAGTACGGAAATGGCCGTAGAGATGGTCTCACCAGCTGTTGCTGGAAATGTCCACTGAAAGATATCACTAATGATGGTGTTAGACCTGTGTCCCTCCTTCTTGAGACACCCTCATTTAGCACAATCCCTGCCATCGTTGGTCAGACCCTTCTTTGAAGAAACAAATACGAAGTGTTATACAATCAGTTGTAGTACCCAGTAGACAGAATTCTATATGGCACAACATAGTATAGTAGAAATAGAGCTACATAGAACTGAAATAGAACTAAACAGAACTGCAAATAGAATTACATTACAGCTAGCGGTTCAGTAATCTTGGATTTACCATAGAGCCATTGTAGCTCCCCGGTCCCAGCCATTTTGTGGCTGGTGAAGAGCAGGAGCAGGATTAGCGAAGTGTCTAGCTATGTCCCCGTAGCCAGATATGAAATGCATCATATGCAGATGTCTGCTGGGAACCTCTGGAGGTCTCAGCAGATGATGTAATCGTTTTGTGTCTGGATTTAGCCAGATTCTTCTTCGATTCTCCCCTCAGTCTCTCTTAGTCACAGAGTACCAGTTGAGAGGGGAACTGCAACAGCTCAGCGGTAAGTCCAAGAAGAGACTCAGCGTGTTGGGAAGGAAGGGAGTTCTGGCTTCCTCAATAATAATAATAAAAAAGAGACATACGTAGGTGTAAGGTGGACTTAATGCTTGCATATGCTGCTAGTGGGATGCCAGCCAAGGTTAGCCAGGGGAATCACTAGCCGTCATGAATGATTATTCAGTTTCAACTGCCCTGGAGGATGACTACCTCTCTCCGGGGATGTTCATATCTTGCTCACTTGTACATCGGTTACAGGTGCCCGTTCAAGGAACAGCTCTCTCAATCATCTGCAAAGCACAAGACCCATCAAGTGAATTTTTGCATGCCTCCGTAGCCTACATGTAAAGCCAGAGCATCCCAAATATGCCTCTAAAGTTCATCCAGACACATTCCTGTGATGCAATAGAAAACAAAGAGGAGCTTGACTTTGTTTATACAGATAAAGCAGATAATCTAGAGCAGAGATGGGCAAGTAACTTAGGTGTGGGGGGCATTTCCTTAGCTCCAGGGGTCCGCATCAGCCCCTTTAAATGAAACTAAAGTGGCGAGGGCAAGAGAGAAATAGTGGAGTGTTTTGTGGGCCACAGGGGGTTCATGCAGCCTATAGGTTGCACTTTTTCCAGTCAAGGCATTCTTCCCAATATTTAGGTGGAATCTCTTTTCTTGTAAATTGAATCCGTTGGTTGTGTTCTAGTCTCTGCAACAGCGGAACACATTCTTGCTCTTTCCTTTACTTGACATCCCTTCAGATATTTAAAGATAGCTATCATGTCATCTCTCAGTCTCCAAGCTAATGATACCCAGGTTCCTAAGTCGATCCTCATAGGTATTGGTTTCCTGGGGCATTTCTGCACTGGACTGTTACAGTGCTATTATTTCACTTTGAACATCTTATGGAATCCTGTGCCCCTCCCTAAACTGCAAATTCCAGGATTCCATAGGATGTTGAAAGTGAAATAATAGCACTATAACAGTCTCGTGTGGAAATGGCCCTGATGTTTGGTCATTTTGGTCACATTTCTCTGGATATATTCCTGCTTGTCAATATCCTTCCTGAGCTGTGATGCCCAGAACTGGACACAGTATTCCAGGACAGTTCTGACCAAAGCAGAATAGAGTGGCCCTTCTCCTTCTCTTTGATCTGCACACTATGCTCCTGTTAGTGCAGCCCAGAAATGCACTGACTTTTTGGGCTGCTGCATCACATCGCTGTCTCACATTTAGCTTTTACTCTAAAGACCCTAGATCTTTTTCATTAGCTATCTTTTCACTTGTACTCAGATTAGCCTGCCTTTTGCAGACTGGTTAGAGGGGCAACACAGTGACTTCTGCACCCTCAAGAGCATGCTGTTGGTTCATAGAGTGTGCCCTCTTTTCCCTTTCTCACTAGTGCCTGCTTGCCCTTGGCTTGGCCACAAACGCTTTCACGCAGCCCACATTGTGCCCGACAGCTGGCGCACATGTGTTGGCGAAGTGCGTAATCTGCATCCTTCTCCCCAAACAAAAGCTCTCCTTTTTTCCCCCTCTACAATTAACTTTGCATATCAAAGAAAGTCAACGGTAATCTGCTGGAGCGGCATCTAAGGAAAGTTCTAATTACTCTTCTGTACAATTGGAATGAGTGGGCAAGAAGAGAAGAGGAAGCGGTGTCATGTATGGGATGAACACTACCTTCTCTCAGGTTGCAGAGAATGTACGTCATGGGATGGAGGGAGCTGTAGCCATGGCAGAGCACTGTGCGCCCACCACTGAGAAGGATTAGCATAAGCCCTACTAATTTGAGGGGGAAAAAAAGACTAGAAAGATAGGTAGTGAGAGAGAGATTTTATTCTAAATGAAGAGCAAACAAAAGGCATTTTGTTTCGAAGTGAAGTGTGAAGCTATATCCATGTCAAAATTCACATGGGTATAGCCAGGTTTTGAAGCACCCAGCTGAAATTCACATGGATCTGCATCTCCCCAGCAGAGGGAGGCAAGCTACTCCTTGCAGGCCACTCACTGACCCTTTCTGCAACTCACCCATTTTTGGTTCCTGGGTGTGGTGCTCGCGCGAGCAGCGTCTGGAGGGAGGCTCTCACTTCCCTGCTTCTGCAGCTCCGCACGAGCTTCCTGCTCACGCGAGAGCCCCGCCTCTTCCGTTGGCAGCCTGGGACCTTCCCAGGCTGCACTGAGACAGGAAGCACAACCGGCCTGGCTCCCGAGGTTCCACACGGAAGGTAAGTGTGTGCGGGCCCCCAGAGTGGTGCGCGACCGTGCAGCATTTTCGGCTTCAAGCCGAAAATGAAAAAATGCGTGCGCAGTCTGTGTCAGGCCCTGGAGCGTCGTGCAAATGTGAGTGTGTCATGTGGACCGCTCCTCACATTTACACGACGCTCAAGGGGCCCTTTCGCATCAAAAATGCAGTGCGAAAAGGGCCACTGTGTCTCATAACAGCTCCTGAGATGCTTCCCACCATCCCAGATGGAATTTCAATGACAGCTGTGCCATACCCAAGCACCTGCAGTGCTAGAAGGAGGGTTACTGTGCTAAAAAAGTCACCTTCCTAGGGAAAGACTGGCATTGGCCATATTTAAAGTGTGAAAAATGCTGCAAGACAAAAATCAGGGCTTTTCAAACTTTTCATGTTGGTGACACACTTTTTAGACATGCATCATTTTGCAACACAGTAATTCAGTAAGTAATTCAATAAGTAAAGGCAGCCCCTCCATCTGAGCCTAGCCTGCCGCCACCCTCGCCAGGATCTTCCTTGGCCTGGGGTGGCAGCAGTGGTGGTGGGAGAGGCAGCCCCTCCATGTGAGCCTGGCCCATCACTGCCACCACCACTTTTGCCAGAGTGTTCCTTGGCTCGGGGTAGCGGGGGAAGAGGAAGCCCCTCCACTCAAGTCTGGCCCACTGCCACCGCCCCCGTCGGGGTCTTCCTTGGGCCACGGTGGCAGTGGCAGCTGGAGAGGCAGCTCCTCCACCCAGGCCTAGCTCACTGTGGCTGCAAGACAGGCAGCCCCTCCACCCGTTACATTTGCATGACACACCTACACTCTGCAGGTGACACACTAATGTGTTGCGACATACAGTTTGGAAAGCTCTGCCCTAAATGCTGGTGACAGCGACAATCCTGATTAATCCTTTGTCATCCCACTTTTTCAGCTGCTTTCTAAAATGTCAGTTTCTCTCTCCTCGTCTCTCCACTTTCCCCCTTTGTCCTTAGCTTACTTCAGTGGCTGCAAAATGTTGGGAATTAGAGTTTCCCAGGGTGTTGGCCCTATTGGGAAATTCTATGAAAGCTAAAACTGTAAGGAATCAGCCTTTTTTAGCAGAGTAGCAGAAAAAACAGGCCCAAATTTCTGTGTGGCTTTTCTGATCTGAAACTGACTAAGGAAACAAAACAAACACAGGCAGTTACAGGTTACAAACTTAGAAAGTTTACTAATGGCTTCTACATTTACATATGCATTGGGGAACCTACAGCCTAACTAGCTATTGAATAGTAGTAGCTTTGCTCTTAACTCACCATCTTCTGATGGAGATATGAAGCATGGTCGGAGAGGAGGAAAAGGAAGCAAAAATGGAGGAGAAGAGAACGATCTGAGAAGGGGTCTCTTTCTTTTATAAGACTGATGACCCAAGCAACAATCCTGGGTCACATGATCTGATCAACTGAACACCAAAGGTATTTATGATCATGCAATTAAATGACACAAAGGCAAATGGTGAACCTTTGGCTTGCAAAAGAGAAAGGAAGCTCTATGCTAACTATGCCCACTTGTTCTAAGAACAAGATGGTGGGGAGACAGAATGCTGAAATTCTTCCAACACAAATTGAATTCAAAATGCAAAAATAGTTTGCACTCAGTTAACTCAATTAAGGATGAAGAGGAGAGGAGAGGGCAGAATCTTGTCCTTCCAAGTAAGCTGAAGCAAAAACAAACTCTTGAATAACTTTGGCCATCTTGAGTACACACTGATGTTGCTTAGCTGCTTGTGTCCCAATTTTGATTTGTGAAATATTGGAGGGTATACCATGGGAAGCTGTACTGTAACCACACTTGCTAGACTGCATTATATGGACCCAACTGCATTATATGGACCCAACAGTGGAGGTGCTGAAAGCGCATGTCCAAATGAAGCTCAGGGATGGAAAGATGTGGTTTATTGTGGATCCTGGCAGCTTTAAAGGCAGTGTAAGCCCCAGTGTGCTTTCTCCCCTTGCAGCAAGCTAGCTTATTGTAAAGGCTTTCTGAAGAGGTATAATTCTAAATGGCTGAGAAATCTCCTTTTCTGGATGTACTTTAGGACACAATCTAGCATAGGGAAAGGATTTAATCTTAGGAGCAAATCTAGGCCTCTTGGAGTCAGAATTCATTTTTTCTGGGCCTCCACAGGTGATTGTGCTCCCTTTCCTTTGACACGCCATCCTTTGGGCGTCTCCCAGTTTGCCAGTAGGTTCCCCCCTTCTAAAAGATTGAAATACCTTTCCTGAGGATTAGGTATTGGCAGTAAGAGAACTTTAAACTAAAAATAAGCTGGTATTTTGGTCCTACCCTTTTGCCTTTGCCTCTGCCCAGCATGGAAATCCATCCCCTAGAAGCTTCCCTATGGGTGTATCCACACCGCACAGTGATAGCAGTTTGATAGCACTTTAACTACCGGCATTCCAACCTATGGGATCCTGGAATCTGGGAATGGAGTATGAATTATCTGCAGTAGAGCCCTAGTGCTGTTGTTCAGAGGAATAGTGCTTCTCAATCTTTGGTCCTCCAGATGTTTTGGACTTTCAGCTCCCACAGGTCCCAGCAAGTATGGCCAGTGGTCAGGAATTCTAGGAGTTGCCGTCCCAAACATCTGGAGAGCCAACACTGGAGAAGCACTGAACTGGAGCTCTCTGGCAAAAGGAATTCTTGCTGCCTCCCCAAAACTGTACATCTCATCATTCTATAGGGGGGAACCGTGGTATCAAACTGCTATAATCGTGCAGTGTAGATCCAGCCTATCATGGAATTTGGTCCACAGCATGAAAGAGATTCCCCACTCTTGATCTAGAATATGCCTGGGCAAACTGTGATACCAAGAAGGCACTTTTCCTAACCTTTGGCCCCTCCAGACTTCTTGGACTGTCCTTCTTCTGGCAAAAAAATAGGATGAATTACCTCCTTTGGAAGCCACCAGCGGTGGAAATTTCCCTTCCGAATATGTTACAGGCCCTTCCTACACTATTTTAAGATACCTATTTTTCCAAAACCGGAAGAGAGCTTTTGGCTCGTTTACCCCCTTAGTGTTCATTGGCATTTTTAGCTGTCTACCCAGTCCCCAGAAGGGTAGATCTGCAGCAGTTGGCCCCCTCTGTTCCAGAAGGAACCCGGCTGCATGCAGCAATAGATTAGACTGGAAACTTCAATAGGTGACCAGGTACTATCAATACTGGGCTCTGCAAGATCAGTTTAAAGACAGTGTTCCTCTGCTTTTCTCTCTATGGAAGCTGCAGGGGGATGAGAGGCAGTCCTCACTGCTCTGTTGCTTGCTTCCCTCCCCTTTCCTCCTCTGTGGCTGTGTAACAGTAGTAGCAGCAGCCCCATGGGGTTTGTCAGCTTTCTTGGCACAGGGCTAGGAAGACACAGGTTTGTACACATGGAGTTGTTGCACTCCATGTGCAGCACCTGGGATCTTGGCCTTTATCTGCCATCCTTCACCACCAGTGCATGACCCTAGAAATAGTGCAACCATGGGCATACTGCACTAGTTGAGATTCCAGATGAAAGCACCCATTTGTAAGTGGGCGTTGATGCCTGTTGCTCTGCAACCCTGCAAGATCCAACATTATCCTGAAATCCTCCAACATTTTGAAGATGAAAATAGGGTCAAGTACATGGACGGTCACGTAGGGATGGGGGGCGATGGGGGCGCTTCACCCCTGGCGGGAATGTTTTTGGGGCGGCCGAACCCGTAGCCACACCCCCACGTGCCCTGGCCACGCCCCCACGTACTGCGGCCACCACCCCCCGCTCTGTAGCCCCACTCCTCCCTTGCCCTCCTTCCACACACTCCAAGCTCTGCCACTGTGCATGGAAACATGTTCCTTAAAAGAAAAATCTAAATGCTACAAGCCACTGGCCTGTGGCATAAGATACACACTTCTCCCAACTTCTTGGTCCTTCACTCAACACCCACAAGAGAGCAGGAGGCAGCGTCACAAGGCAGCCCCCAAACTATGTCAATGTGTTGTATGCTAATCTGTTGTTGTTCCCCACCTTGATCCATGGGGAGAGGTAGGTAAAAAATAAATATGGCGATGATCATGATGGTGATGATGATGATGATGATGATGATGTCATTGTATTCTCCTCCACCGTTTAGTGAGGCCCTGTAGTAGTAACAGTAAATGTGAAAGTGATGGCTACACAGCACGAGGAAGTGAAGTTCAGCAAGCTGGTAAATGTCCAGAGAAGGGTACCCGAGATGGTAAAAGGGACCAGTAACCAAATCCTATGAGGCACAGTTGCGTGTGCCCTGGGTATACTTAACTCGGAGAAGAGATTGAGGGGTGACGTGATAGCCACCTTTAAATATCTGAGGAGCTGGCACGTGGAAGATAAAGGAAACCTGTTTTCTACTGCTCCGGAAGATAAGACCCAAATGAGCGGATTCACATTACAAGAAAGGGGACTCCACCTAAACGTGAGGCAGAAAGTCTTGATGGTAACAGTATGTCAACAGTAGAAGGTGGGCTCACAAAGTGGCTGTGCCTTCCTTCGCTGGAGAAGATGAGCAGCTGCCTGTCCGGGATGCTTTTATTTGTGGATTTTTGCCCTGGCAGGAGGTTGGCCTAGATGGCCTTTGGGGCCCTTCCAGACTGGCAGTTCTGTGCTTAAGTCTGTGATTCTTACTCCTTGTTAGGTTACATGTGTAATGTGCTTATGCTTTCGTTATTAATAGAGGGCCTTTCCACACTACACTGGTATAGTGCTATCATTCCACGTTCAATATCCTGTGGAATCCTGGAGGCTGCAGTTTAGGGAGGGCCCTTTAGGCTTCTCAGTCAGAGAGCTCTTGGTCCTCAGTAGACTACAAACCCCAGAATTCCATAAGATGTTGAAAGTGGAATAATAGCACTGTAACAGTGTAGTGCGGAAAGGCCCATAGAATCAGGGAGTTGGAAGGGACCGCAAGGGCCATTTACTCCAACCCCTGCAATGCAAGAATCCACAAGTAAAGCTCTCTTGAACAATGCCCACCCAACCTCTGTTTAAAGACCTCTAAATATAGAAAGTCTATCATCTTTGGAAATTTGCCATTGCCTTCCTCTTAAGACTGAAAAGCAGCATTCAGTCATGTATATTGCAGTACCAGCAGGTGATGTTTTGTTTAATATAGAAGCTGCTACTGTATTAAAGAAAACAGTGCCAGAGCTACAGGATGCCATTTACGGTTATTGCACTGCCGGAATTGTCAAAGAAGTAGCTGTGTTTTGCCACATAAAATGGAGAAAGAGAGAGGGAAGAAGCAAGGGAAAGAGAGGTGCTGCTAGATTCACTTTTTCCCCTTTTCCTCCTTCCCTTTCTCCTTTTTATGTTGCAATACTTTAGCTACTTAAAACTGATTTTTATTCATTTTTAAAGTTATTTAGTCCAAAATTATAAATGTTCAAGTTGTTAACTAAATCTATTAAATCCTAAAGCGATTTAGTTAGTTAAAGGTAATGTTTTGGTTATTGCGCAAAAGAACGGCTCCCAAGTAACTTTTTGGTAACAAGTAAAATGCATTATGGAAGCTTTCAAAGCTTCACTGGCTTCTTCATCAGGTAAAGATGTTAAAAAATTATACAGGGAAAAAAAAAGGTGATGATGTTAGAGTCACAGGTCTACATTCTGCCTCACCTGTTACTCTGTTGTCAGTTAAGATGGTACTGAGGAATTTCAGTGTTCCTTATCCTCACATGAAATCCCGCAGTACCATCTTAACTGATAACGGAGTAACATCTGTACCAGCGTGTCACACACTCTCAGCCTCAGAAACTCCGTGATAGGTTCACCTTAGGGTTGCTTAAAAGCACACAGTGGCTTAAAGGCACACAACAAAAACAAAGTCCTGATGTGGCCGAGAAGGGGAGAGGCCTCTACCTGCATTGAAATCCCTCGATACCATCTTAACCGACAACAGAACAACATCTGAGACAGAATGCAGCTATGACTCTAATATTGTCAGTTTTTTTTTCGTCCTGTATGATTTTATTGTAATTTTTTTTGACAGCTCAGAGTATGACACAGTAAGAATATGGCCGCATTTATGAGCAACCAGAAATCTAGTGATGTAATAATTTGTGGTTATGATTATTAGTAATTGTAGTAAGCTGAATGTATATAGATCCGACATGGGATATCAATTGATTTTTTCCTTTCAGTACACATTTTATGGGGGAGGGAGTCAGAGTTCTTTTGTGTTTTGGATGGTGTAATTAGGATGTGCTTAGTGTAACAGATTAGTCTTTTAATAATGGCTTTTTTATTATATCAGAGGCCATTTCTGCACTACACTGTTATAATGCTATTATTCCCCTTTCAGCATCCTGCGGAATCCTGGGATTTGCAGTTGAGGGAGGAGCCTTCAGAATTCTCAGCTGGAGAGCTCTTGGGCCTCAGTAAACTACAAACTCCAGAATTCCACAGGATGTTGAAAGTGGAATAATAGCACTATAACTATGTAGTGCAGAAACGGCCTTAGTCTTAGTTTAGTTTAATTCAATTTAGTTGACTTGAGTTTTAGTTTTAGTTACTAAAGGAGAAAAAAAAAAAGAGAATATGACCACTTCTGTTGTCCTTGAGGCCCACAGTTCTGGATTTCTAGCAAGCTAAAGCTTGAGTCCAGTCTTGGTGGCTATTTGTATACCCTTAGACTGCTGAGTTGCTAAACCTCCTATCCCACCAATCTCTCACTGTGTTGCAGATGCTGTGCCCCAGATCCCACCCAGCACCCTGCTGAAGGGCTTCCTGCACAGCCGCTTGTGCCAGCTGAATGCCCGGCAAGGCTCCTGCGACCCGGAGAGCGACTCCTCCCAGACCACCATCTCCCCAGAGACTTTGTGTTCCAGCCTCTGCAGCCTGGAGGACAGCCTCCTTCTCAAGGAGCTGAGCTCGCCTTCTGAACTGGCCGCCAAACTGCTTGGCTCCCTGTCCGGCGGGGAGGAGGCTCTCCTCTCCAAGTTGCCAGCCACACAGACCGCCGGAGAATGTGCCTTCCGGAGCCTGGCGCAGCTGGAGTGCCAGGACTCTCTGTACTCCATGTCGTTCACCGAGTCCTGCCTCTCGCCCACGGAGGAAGAGGAGGAGGAAGAGGGAGTCCCGTGCGAGGACTGCAAGGTCCACGAGGACAGCTGCCAGGTCCGGAGGAAGGCCTCCGACGTGGCCTCCTCCGGGGTGGTGTCGCTTGATGACAACGAAGAGGAGGAGAGAGGGGGGAAGGAGGAAGAGGAGGAGGAGGAGGAAGAGGAGGAGAGTGGAGAGCAGTGAATCCCTGCTGCTTCGTGGCATGCTTCACCTGCCATCTTGTCCCGTGCCGTGGCATCCATTCTCAACCCTGCTCCACAGGCCATCCCTTCTCTGAGGGGGATGGTTCCTCTCCGCCCAGAGGAGGTGGCATGACCCATGGCTGGGCAGGGGAAGGTGGGTTGGATGGAAGCAAATCCAGCACCCCTGCCCTGCCCCCATGGTCCCATCCCATGCCTTCCTTGCCTCTGCTGTGCCATCTGATTCAGCCATTTAAAGCCTGATGAGCCTCTCATTTGGCTTCGTGGATTTTGCCTGCTGCATTTTTTTTCTCTTTCTCTCGTTCTCTCTTTCTCTTTCTCTGTGGCCTGTTTTGTTTTCTTTGCATGAGAATGTCTTGGGGGCAGGGGAAATTTAAAACAAAAACAAAAACCAAGCAAGCAAAATAACGAAAAATGGGGCAGCCCGACTGGACGCACACCACCGTCCGGGCCAGTTTGGAGCATGCAGCACGGCCCAGTCTGAGTGCGCCAGAGAGAAAAAGGCACCCCTTGGATGCTGTCCGGGTGGCATGGCTAAAGCTCTTAAAGCAGAACTGTTGCAATTCTTAAGACAATTGAGCGAGATATATCACACAGATCTCCCCTTTCCCTTCCAAACTCCAGCAGCTCAAGGCAAAGGGCTGAAAAACAGAATGTGGAATGCAATGGATGCTTGATTTGTTATGCCTTTTTTTTTTTTTACAAAAAAAAAATCGACACTGGCCCAAATGGACCAACCTCTTGGCTTTTACTGTCTTGAATTTTATACTGTGGACCTACGGGAGGAAAGGGGAGAGGAAGGAGCGGAGGTGCATGGATGCACTGTGATGCGTTCCTTCTGATTACCTTCCTTGGCCGTCTCTGTTGGAAGGGAACAAGGCGCATGGCAGGGGCTGGTGGGAGTGGCCAGTCCTCCCACCCTGCCCCAGATCTTTTCTATATTTTTGTATGTGTGTCTCCATGTGGCCGTCTTCATGGGGGTGTTGCTACCCCTACTATGGAGGATGGGTTTTTCTAAGGGGGGGTTTCTTTCCTTCCGCTCCATTCGCCCACCCTGACCAAACAGGGTGGACAATACTGTGATCCTCATCTCATCCCTTTGCCCGAACTCTTCCCCAATGCACAGGACCTGGTGGCACATCCTTCCCTCCCCTTAGCTTGGAAATGCTACTTTTTTTTTTTTTTGGATGGGAGATTCTGGAAGTTGTGCAAAAGGCTCACTTTTCCAGGCTCTGCTCCTTCTTGGTCTAAGCAGCTCCCAAATCAAAGGGGATGCTTAAAAGCAAAGCAGAGAGGACATGGCCATGGTTTCATCCCTATGGAATTCTGGCATTGGTGGTTTTGTGAACTATTTTGAATCCTCTGACAGAGAACTCCAGAGTCCCAGCAAACTCCAAATTCCAGGATTCCATAGGATGAAGCCATGCAGTTTAAGTGACATCTAAATGCTGCAAATGTGCAGGGGGAAAGAAACCTTAACACCCCAGAAGGTTGCTGGGGGGAAATCCAGGAAGACCAGAATAGCTTGGTTTGTTGGAGAACTGATGGCCATAGGCTGGCGAAATATCTATTGTGCCTATACTAGCTTAACCTTTGTGGCACCTCCCAAAGGATCCTGAGAATATGTAGTTTGACAAGGGCATGGAGAATTTCTCTGTTTCTCTAGCCCCTTCCTCACGTCGCTGTAGCCCATGTTCCCCAGGGAGAAGAAAGAGCATCAGTTTTCAATCAGCATATATTTGCCCAGAAAAAGACGGGGACACACTCATGGACATGTACACAGACATGTCTGCTTGCATCACTCCTTAGAATGCATCCCTCCATCTGCACAGCATTTCTGCACATGCGCAGGCAGGTACGGCTTGCCACAGGCCTACTCAACCAGACATGTGTTACAAAGTAGGAGACAGACACACACACACCTCTTACATTTAGCAAGCATAAACTCCTTCCAACCTACCACATATGTGGTGAATTGTTTTCCTTTTGTGGAGTAGCCAGTTTCTGTTACTGGCCCCGCTCCTGTGCCTGCAGTATCTGCGTGAACTCAAAAAAATACACCAAGTTAAATCCCCACCTGGCCATTCTTTCTTTATGCTAGTGGAGGTAGTGAAATCCTCATTTGCTTGATACCTGTGAGTTCTACCTTCCCAATGAAATTTTTCTTTAATCCCCAAATTTCTAGCTATGCAGAGCAAAAGACATTGAAAGTTGTTCACACCTCAAACTTTTCTGTTTGCATTCCCTTAGGAATTTTTCTTTTGGATGCCAAAATTGTACTCTGAAAAGCTCAACTGAAGTGCTAGAAATCTGGGGACTGAATGAACATTTTATTGGGTGCAGGCAGAACTCTTTTTTTGTGGGTACAATTCTCTCATTTTTCACCCTTCCTGTAACTGCAACCCGATCTTATTCTCCTCCCTCCAGTGGGAATAGGACCTCCATATTCAGAGGGTACTGTAGCTCTAAATGGCATATGCTTGGGACAGACAGCAAGGTGTTTTGTTGGTGTCACACTTGTAGTCTTCCCAGTATCTGCCTGTTATTTGGAGGCAAATATTTAAAGCGGGATGCTGGATGGGCTAGAAATCCCCTGCCTACAAGGCTCAATTTGACATCCAAGTTAGCTGTCTTTCAGTGCTATAATATGCATATACCCCTTCTTTTTAGCCAACTAACAGATGCTCTGCCACTCTGGGATTGCATCTGGGCACTCTTGGTTGGTTGTGAAAATGGGGCTACCAAAAATATTGCTGCAAAATGACAATCCACACAAAGAGCAACAACACTGTGCAGGGAGGGACATTCCATGCAGCTATAGAAACAACTTTCTCCCCATCTCTGATGGTGTTAGACTACAACTATCATAAGCTCCAGCCAGCACAGCCAACCACGAGCCATTATGGGAGTTGCAGTCCAAGCTATCAGATAGTAGATGGCTGCTATGGTAACTGATGATGTGTGCTGAGCATTGTTAACATGGAATATAATATATGAATCCATAACTCACTCATACGTATACCCACACAGAACTGAGCAAGAATGCAATCATGAGCGCTTTCATAAAGACAATCAGGGACACGGCTGGTTTTTGCCGACTGACTCTTTTTCTTTTAAACTGGTACCACGGAGCGTTAGGTGCAACCTTGGTGGAATGTGATAGTTACTCCACAGTTTCTAAGGTTTTTGATCTCTGGAACCAGTCTGATAGTTCTTATGGTTTGGGGAAGGGGAGTGGGGAGGTGAGGGTGGGGGTACTCTAGGAATGATGGAGGAGGGCCAGGGCTTGTGGTCTGGGATGAACCTGCATAACTGACACCATTTCCGCACAAGAATGTTATAGTGCTATTATTCCATTTTCAACATCCTACGGAATCCTGGGGTTTGCAGTTTAGGGAGGGGCCTTTGAGTAGAGGAGGAAACTGAGGTCTTTGAGGCCCCTCTCTAAACTGAAACCCCAGGATTCCATAGGGTGTTGAAAGTGGAACAATAGCACTATAATAATCTAGTGCGGAAATGTCCTCAAACATTAACCTCTCTTCTCTCCCAGGTCTTGTCTTCTAGCTTTTGTATCAGGGGAGGGGGTCTATAATCTTCCAGATGTTACTGTTCTGCAGCATCCATCGTCTTTGGCTAGAGCTGATGGGTGTTAGAGCTCAACAGCATCTGGAGGCAGCAGTGGCCGATGGCTTCTGACTTATCAGGGCAATGTAGTTGCACTGGCTTTTAATCTGAACTTTTAAAGAACCCTCCAAGGTGCTGAACCCTGCATCCTAAATGGGTTCAGCAGCTTAAAAAACTTCTTTAAAGTTCAGAATAAAACCTAGAGCATTGAATCTGATAGGGGAGCCCCCAACCACCTCTTTCTGGAGGGACACAGGTTCTGCCATGCGAGGGTCCTGTGAGAAATATATTGAAGTGGAACTTCACAGAGAGAAGCCGGGAGGGGTGGGAAGGTTGGAAGAACTACTCTGGGGTGGGTCATGATACTCATTTATTCCATTGGGGTGGGATGTAGAGTTTTCTTAAAAATTGAGTATGCCTGGTAAAGATAGGTTTTCTCAATGGAAGAGGAAATGTTGGGTACCCCAGAGGTCTCTTATGGCTATTTTGACACAGCCGTGCAAGTTCTTTTTTTTTGGACCACAGCTCCCAGAATCCTCCTGCCAGCATGAAAGATTCTCGCCACAGTGTGTGCTTGATTCTGGGAGATCTAGTCCAAACACCTGGAAGATATAATTAAAGTTAGCTGTAGCAACAGCTTGACGGATGAGAGGAGAGGGGAGGTGTTGCAATGAGATAGAAGGAGAAAGGGCCAAAGGATGGGGGGGTGGGGGGGGAGGAAGAATGAAAAACAAGTTTAATTCAAGGATGTCCCAGTCAAGGAGTCTTGAGAAGTTAACCACGACTCCCTCCTTGTTCCCAGTCATTTGCCACCTTTTGTGCAACATCAGTCCATTCTGTAGAATGGGTGCACATCCTCTTAACACCCCCGACTAATCCCTGTGCAACCTTCTGTTCTTCCCCCCAACACTATATCCCTCTCGATACCTGTGCAGAGCTGTGTCCCAAAGCCAATGCATCCCTCCCCCATTTTGACCCCATCTCTTTAGCCCTATAGCCCTCCTCTCCCCCTAAATGCACAATATTGTTTTTGCGTCCCCCTATTTCTTCCCAGTCCCCTTCCTGATGTACGCCCCTGGCTGGTATGAGTGTCTGTTTTGTTCTGTTTGTATCTGTAATTCATTAAAAGGCTGGTTCTACTTGACTGTTCTGTGTCTCTTTCTGTTTTTCCTTTGACTGGTCTTG
Organism: Cyclura pinguis; assembly: GCA_030412105.1. Classification (NCBI taxonomy): domain Eukaryota; kingdom Metazoa; phylum Chordata; class Lepidosauria; order Squamata; family Iguanidae; genus Cyclura; species Cyclura pinguis. The sequence continues at coordinate 9,905,416 of CM059601.1, forward strand.
CTCATTCCTATTGTATCTTTCTCCCACATTGACCCCAAGCAACTTCCACAACTCCTCTCCTTGGATTAAGCTGGGCTGCAAACTGCATAGCCCTCCAAATGTTATTGAACTACAGCTCCCAGTATGTCTTACTAAGAGTGGAAAAATTTAAAAAAAAATTCAAAAATTCTTGAAAATCATGTTTTGGTGAGTGTTGGGAAACCTTCACAAGGAGAATTGTGGACTGATGAGAATTTTTGTAGTACTGCATTTATTCTGCACAAAATTTATTCTGCACAAAATTTTAATGCAGAAAACATTTTCTGCACCGAGACAGGATTTTTTTGTGCAGAAAACTATGTTGCTGCATTGTTATTTTTTGTGCAGAAAATGTGGTTTTATACATTAAAAAACCATGTGCAAACTTTGTGCAAGATAAGTCCCCAACTACATTTTCTGCACACATTTTTTTCCTGCACAGAAAATGCTGTTTTCTGCACAAAAAATGAATTTCGTGCAGAGTAAGTCTGAACTCTGAATAGCTCTCAAATACTTCCTTGCAGCAAGAAGAAAATAGCTAAAATTATTTGTTGCTTCCTTTGAGAATGAAATTAGTGAAGAATTACATCCCAATTTCTTACCACTGGCTATGCCAACTAGGGCTACCTGGCATTCAACAACATCTGAAGGACTACACCATTCTCTGTTAGATTAGGCCACCTGTTTTCACAGTATCTACATGTTCCATAACCCAGTCTGTTTTCTAGAAGACTCCATCCAGGGTATTTGTTCTGCTCTCAGGGAGCGCTATTTCAGTCTGGTGGACCTTATGGTGTGAACTGAGCTAGTTGGGTGACCTAGAACACCTCAAGTTAAGCTATCAGTCAGGAAAGGATGTGCACTATGACCGAGGAACACAACTGTTCTGTGACCTGAAATATATCAGATCAAGCTGTCATTCAGGAAAGAATGTCTAGCACAATGGAGAACACAACTGTTGTGTGACCTAGAACACACTGGGTCAAGTTGTCATTCAAGGAAGGATGTGCAAAACAACTGAGCATGCAACTGTTGAATAACCTCAAACGCGTCAGACCAAGCTGTCTTTCAGAGTTTACCGTGACTGAGTTTCTATCTCAAGGGCCCCTAATAACCTTCCAGTAACAGAGTATTGGGACAGGTAATTTTTTGGTCCGTAACTTCTAGAATCCCCAAGTCAGTATGGGCACTGCCCATGTTGACTGAGGAATAATGGGAATTATATTCCAAAAATACCTTTCCCAGTTTCCATCAGAATTTACTGACTCGCCTAGAAAGTATACATGCTGAAAATGACAGGATTATGTATCAGTTTATAAAGATTTATAAACCAGTTACTTCTTAACATTTTCAAAGTGGACCATAATATTCAGAAAGCATACAAGCATATTTCTGCAAAATGCACAGAACCAATACAGAGTTTGGTCTGAATTCTAGTAGTTAGTCCCAGCTAGAACAGACCCAATGAATCAATTGATGAGTCAACACATAGCTAAATCCTCCTGATTTAATGGGTCTACTCTAGTTGGAACTAACAGAAAGATGTAGGTCAGTGCCTCCATTATCCATAAGATACGTGGTAGAACAGGTAAGTCTTCAACATGTACCTGAAAATGATTGCTGGAGCATATCTGTAATCACAGCAAATTATATTCTATACAGTGGGTGGCACCAAACTAGATGCCCTGCTCTGAATGACTGAGAAATGAACATTTGACACATATGGCATGGCCAACATGTCCTCTCAAAATGACCGCAAGGAGCGAGTGGGTCTGAAAGGGTAAGCTGGTCCTTAGGGCTTTATAGGCTAATTAGTGTATCTACCAGGAGTTGCCGGGATTTTATTTCCTCATAGGTAATACTTGTTAGAAAGATTTGAAATCCTGTGTTTCTAATTCCTCAAACTGTCTTGTCCAGTACCTGTAACTTTCCCCCATATTCCCCAACCCAATCGGTATTCAGAGTTATTAACACACAGAGGTTGGGTTCTTGAGGGAATACACTGCCCTCCCCCTTGCTGCTAGGCCTCATCTCCACAGCAACTGGCCTATTCAGGAGCTCTCTGGCCAAGAATTCTAAAGGCCCCACCCTAAACTGCAAACCATAGGATTCCATAGAATCTTCTTAGGCAGCCAATCGTATGAGGTCTTCCCCTGACACAGCCAATCATATGAGGTCTTCTTACCTGATACAGACAAACAAACAAACTTTGACTTTTATATATTAGTAGATAACAGGACAAGGATTCCCACTAAGAGAACTGTGCAGGCAAGTTTGAATTCTAGTACAATGGTTCAATAAGCATGTCCTTTCTCTGGGGCCAGGAGTATCATGAGATAACAATAACCATCACAGAGGCAACAAAGACAGTATGGTCATTTTGGCCTGCAAACTTTTCAAGGCAATTTTGCTCACAGCTTCACTCCCTAGACTTATGGGTCATGATGTGTACCACAAGGAAGCATAGAGACATCAGGGACGGTATAACCGTCAGAATGGCACATAAGAAGTCATGTGTATTGGGATGTAACAACAGTTCTTGTGTTTTTGGATGCCGTGTGTGTGTGTTTGTAAAAAGATGGTAACTTTGTGTACAATGGGCCTTCAGTGTCTGCTGAGGTTTTGTTTCCAGGCTCCTCCATGGATACCAAAATCCACGATGCTCAAGTCTCGTTATATACAACGGCATGATAAGATGATATCCCTTATATAAAATGGTGAACAACTCAGATGAGTGCCAGAGAGCACCTGCAGATCTGTAAACTAGCAGGAGGGTACAACAGGGTTATGCCTATACAGCAATGTAGCACTTGGCATGCAGCAAAACCAAGGTCTGGTTTTTGGATTTTCCCCCCAAATATGTTCAAGCCATGGTTGGTTGAAGCCATGGATGCAGAACCACGCTACACATGCTTAATATTGTGGTTATGATGCAACTGCGGTGGGTTTCTCATGCCTTTCAATGACACTAGAATTTCAAACTCCAAATTGGTAGAATAGTTTTATTAGTTTGACCATTAAAATGTTTGCAAGCTTACAAGAGCTCTCGATCTCTCTATCAGGTAGTGCTGCCTGGTAGAAGAATATGGAAGTCACACAAAAAAGTATGTGTAAGCCAAGATCCTATGTTGTGCTTACATGACAGTGGAGTTCAGCACATACAAGGAGACGCCCTCATGGATAGGGCATCTACAGTGAAGAGGATGGAGATGGCAGCATTCCTCACCCACACAGAGGAATTCCACAGGCAAATTCAGAAGCCTGAATTGTGCAAGTGTGTGTGTGTGTGTGTGTGTGTGTGTGTGTGAGAGAGAGAGAGAGAGAGAGAGAGAGAATGTATGTGTGTGAGAGAGAGATACAGAGAGAGAGAGAGAATGAGTGTGTGTGTGTGTGTGATTTGTACATTTAAAACTCCAGTTTCCTTCTCCACTGCTAGCAGATGCCCTGAGGAATAGAGTTTCTGAACATGCCAAAGAGATATCTTCAACTAATATTAATATATTAATATTAACATCTCCCAGAATCCTAATATATTAATATTGAAATCTCCCAGAACACAAAGCAATATTCATCTTTCAAGAAACATGCCAACCTAAGTGAATAAATGGCTGGGACAGCCATATGGATGCAGGATTTTCTTGGTCTCTGAGGAGGGAATGCAGAGGGCCCCTTCATAGCTTCTGCTCCAGACTGAAAGCTCTCCTAACAAAACTGGACGCTCCCACAGTCTGAATATTACCTGATGCTCTCTGAGCTTGCCTCTTAAAGAGGCAGAATGGAACAGAAGTGCAGTCATGCAGCCCTCTTCTCTCTCTGTCTCTCTCTGTGGGCAGACACAGTTGCAGAGGCGTATCTAGGGTGGGATGAGTAGGACACATGCCCTGCGCATCAATGCCAGGAAGGTACAAAAAAGCCATAGATTTAGCAGAGGAGGAGAAGAAGAAGGAGAAGGAGCAGGAAGTGGCCCCAGAGGTAGGGCGACAACTTTCATGCTTGCCGTATGTGCTGTTTATGCTAGATATGCCTCTGTACAGTTAAGGACTGAGGGTCTGGACCCATAGAGTCTGAAGCATCACAATTCTCTGATCTAGAGAGCACAGTGCTGCAGCCTGGGACGGATATTCAGACGGAAGCGTCCCAGAGCAATTTGTAGTAGTGGAAGCTGATAGTTTCCCTGTCAGTGGAGTAATGGATACTCTTTGGGTTTTAGTCTGAACTTTAAAGGATCTATCCAAGATGATGAAGCCTGTAATGTTTGGAGCACATAGTTCCATAGTTCCCATCTAAAAACTGAGAGAGTAGAAGATTAAGGAGGGCTGACTTAAACCCTTCTGCTTGACCAAGCACCATAGGACATGTGCTGATTGGAGCTCCAAGGACAGGTATAGAAGTGCTTTATTCTGTTTATATAAATTATACCTCACCTTTCTGTGAAAAAAGGTGTTCTAAGCACTCCTCTGGATGTGTTCCCAGTTCTGGCTCATTTGGAACTGCACCCAGGAAGGAGGAAGAATGGCCTTTCTCTTTGGTAACTTCCACACCCAAGTTTGGAAAACTCACAACAACTATGGCTACTGGGAGATTCTGAGAGCTGTTATCCACACACACACAAAAAAAAAAAAAAAGAAAAGAAAAGAAAAGAAAAGAAAAGAAAAGAAAAAAGGTTTTTTCCCCCCAAGGCTTATTCCTTGTGTATTTTGTTGAGTCTCCAAGGCTGATTCTTTCTTCTTTGGACATGAGTGCTCCTCCTTCTTGTCTCTGAGGGGTCTACCCAAGTGCTCGTGGCTCCAACACAGCAGAATGGGGTTGGACTCGATGGCCCTTGTGGTCTCTTCCAGCTCTATGAATCTATGCTTCTATGAAATCTATTGCTCTGGCCAAATGTATTAGAATGTCCTGGACTGGGTGCAGAGACTCTACTCCAGGTTTTCTATTGTGCATCTGCAAAGCTAACAAGAGCTGGGCTATGGGCTTGGACAGGGAGGAAACTATAAAGACTGGGGTTGGCATTCATTATTGCAGTGACAGATTACCTAGAGCTACAGATCTGTAACTGATCTGTATTAAGTTAGACTACGTTGTCATAATGGAAACCTATGTGAATGCCACCCCAGTCCATCTTAACAGCCTGTTGCCAGACAGGGTAAAGGAGGTGCTTGTGACAATCAGAAGCAGGATTCCTGTTGCAGTTGTACTTACTGGTAGGAAGGGATGGAAATATCATCCCCCTTGTGCTCCACTGGAAGCTGAATGGATCTCCTTCACCTGATCCAGCAACTGACTGTTAAGGTGGGCTGGGGGTGGTGGGGGTGGTCAGGCCAGGATGCTTAGTTACACAAACACAGGATCCTGGCATAGATCTCTTGTATAACTGAGGAGGATATAGGCCATTTCCGCACTAGAGTGTTACAGTGCTATTATTCCACTTTTTAACATCCTATGGAATCCTAGGGTCTGCAGTTTAGGGAGAGGACTTCGAGGGGCCTTTGAGGCCCCTCCCTAAACTGCAAACCCCACGATTTCATAGGATGCTGCAAAGTGGAATAATAGCACTATAACAGTCTAGTGCGGAAATGGCCTTAGTCTCATTTCTGAGAACTCACCTCCAAGCAGAACAAAAGCCTATCCCTCCAATAGGTTTGGTGCCATGGGTAACTGTTTAAAACTCCAGATGAAAACCCAGAGGGATTAACTGCCCAAATGGCTTGGGAGCCGCCTGTGGCCGCTAATCTGAACTTGCATTTAAACTGTGACCCTCTGAATCTCCCATTCAGCATGATTGCTGGCTGGGAGTCTGGGCTCTGTAGTCCAAAAAAGTAATTTTCTAAACCTGGTTGAAGATCGGCTATGGTGGTTGGGGGATTGTGGAAACTATACTCTTGAAGAAGTTCAAGCTCTGCCAGAACTGGGGATTTAGAAAGCAGGGTCTCTGTTGCTCTTCTGTACTCTTCAGTGATGTCCAGAGCAACTGGAGAAGAGGGTTTTTGTACGGCCAGGTGTGGGAAGGCTAAGGGGTGTTGGAACAAAGCATGTTGTCCTAGGGGGAGGATCATAAAGGCCAGCTGAGGAAGCTGGGGCTACCACCCTTGTATATATAAGGAGCTAGTGGCACAGGCTCTATAAATGGTACAAGGAGCAATGGGCTGAATCCAGAATTGACATTCCATGGCCACAAAGGGCTCTTTTGCTTGTGGAAGCTGCCTTTGCCTGAGATGAGGGGACCCTGGTTTGCACTTACACCCCAACTCACCCCAGCATTCAGCAGGATCCCCAGCTCTCTAGGTAATATGTTCCAGAAGCTGCTATGGGGAGTTGAGAAAGAGGAGGAGGGAGGAAGACTTCCCTGGTCCCAACAGCTGTCAGATCTTGGGAGGAGCCCTCACTCGTGCTAGTAACACATGCGGAGGGGAGGAAGAGGGAGATAGTTCAATTAATGGAGCAGCAGCTGGTCTCAGCTTGGAGGGGGAAAGAAATGGAAATGTGCCCACAGACAAAGTGCATTCTCCTTTTCCATCCCCTCAGAGTCAGAGCAGTTACAGCCTCCATTAACATGTTATTTCCATTTTACCACCAAAAGACAATCAAAGGGTCCAGTCTTTCAAAAATGACGCCAATTATTTTTCTCAAACCAGTATTGATAATTTGTCCATTTTGGCTAGGCCCATCAGTTTCAGAAGCCGGTCCTCGTTCATTGGAATTATGGTGTTTTTCCATTTCTCTGCATACAATAATCTTGCTCCTGTGGTCATGTATTGTAATGGTATTCCATATTTCTTCTCCATTTGGACATCCATGAGTCACAGTAAAAACAATTTGGACTTCAATTGAACATTAACCTTCAAAGCTTTCTCTGTCAGACAATGTATTTGTTTCCAAAATTCCTTAGCCTTCTCAGAAGTCCACCACATGTGATAAAACACCCCTATTTGTTGCTCATATAGCAGCTCTCCTCCTGAGGCTTTACAGCTGCCTGGGAGAGAGCTTTTGTACAGGGCGCAAAGGGCTAGAACATCGCTCTTTGGACAACATTAAAAAAGGAGACATTTGTGTGCATAAGCCACATTTATGGATGCATATGGCTTCAATATGATGCTACCCAATATCTAACAAACCAACACAAGCCACCAAAAAATATATGTATCAACTGATCCTTCCTCCCTTGGTGCTCAAAATAGTCAGTAGGAACCTGATTTCAGTCCCATGTCCAGCTAATGGCAGAAGAACAAAACTGTGGCCCTTTCCACATCCTACCTTCTCGAGTGGTCCTTTGGTGGCAATCTCAGCAGCAGCTCTACTGGGAAGAGAGTGCAATGGGAGCGCTCCCTTCACATCAGACTGGCCCCTGGGGAAGGAAGTGCAATGGACACGCCTCTTCCTTCAACAGTGCAGCCGGATACTTTCCCAGGCTGTGGAAGGGCAGGTAGCACCGCCGTCACACTTCCTGCCCTTCCACAGGACAAGTAAGTGCAGGATGGTGGTGTGATCGTGGGTCATTGATGGGGAAAACTGGTCAATGATTTAATCTCTGGTCGCACCTCCAGGGGATGGAAGAGGAGCAGGACTGCAATGATGTCACGCAGAAGCATCATTGCGGTCCTGCTTCTCTTCCATCCCCATGCCAGGATGGGAGGCTACTGCGGAAAGGGTCTGTGTCTGGGAGTCATCCCAGCTTTTGCATGTTGGGAGTGGAAGGCCTTGCAGAAGAAGGTACTGCATAACTTCTTCTGCAAGGTCCAGAAAGTATATTCACAGGTGTACTTCCTTGAAGCAAGAATCCCTGTGGAGTCTTGTCGCAACATCTCGTTGTACTTAGCTCATCGGCAAGGGGGGGCTGAATGCATCATCCTAACCATCCCACTCCCCAGTGCTACAGAGCTTCATCCCTTGGTACGGCTGCTTGGGTTTGGGAGGGGGTCAGATTGGCGGAGAGAGCGTAGCCACAGCAGTGTAGCTATGGGTTTAATGCAAGAACTCAGCTGGCATCAATCCTGGAAATGGATTTTGACATCCTGAGATAGAGTTGCCAGGTGAGCTAACAGGTAGGACTTTTTTTCCTGTAATGGTGATCATAGAATCATAGAGCCGGAAGAGACCACAAGTCCAACCCCATTCTGCCATGCAGGAATACACCACCAAAGCACTCCCAACAGATGGCCCTCCAGCCCCTGTTTAAAACCTCCAAAGAGGGAGACTCTACACTCTCCCAGGCAGTGTACTCCACTGTCAAAATGCTCTGTCAGAAAGTTCTTCCTATTGTTTAGGTGGAATCCCTTTTCTTGTAGGGGATTTCAACAGGCCAACACGTTGCATTTAAGAATTATGTCAGGGTTGGCATTAGGGATGGGCTAACCGAATCCTCGAATCTTTGGTGGGGATTCGAGATTTGGGAATCCAAATCCCTGTGCCAAAATAAGCAAACCAAATCTTTCGAATCCGCCACTCAAACAGTTTGTTGGAGACCGGGATGCCTGAAAACCTGGGAGACCAGGACTCCTGAAAACGTGGGAGACCAGGACACCTGGAAACTCGGGACCAGGATGGGATCCTGTCCTCACGTGTTTCCCCACCCAACCTGGGCACAGGTGATTGGCCTGCAGGCCACCACAAAGCTGCACACGTGCTGGGGACCGCCATGTGTCCCTCCTGCTGCCTGTGCCCCTGGTCCTGCCTCTCCCTGCTGCTGCCTCCCTCTGCAAGGTAATTTTGGGATAGAGGTTGGGAGGTCAGGGAGAGAGGAGCAAAACTGAGTTTGTGTGGGGGTCTAGGAGCTTGTGGAAATGTCCCAGGGGGTTCCAAAGACTGCAAAAAGGGCTTCAGGGGTTCCATGCAAGCCATGCCAGCCGTACTTTCCCTTTCACCAGCTTTCTTTGGTCAATTCTGGGACTAAGATTGTCATGATGCCACTTCCTCTCTTAGTCTCTGTGTCTTGAATACACGAATACTTCAGTTAACCCGTTTTGAAGCTCCCTTTTAGAAAGTCTCTTTATGCTTCCCTTTCCCCCTTTTTTCTCTGTCTAGCTGCAAGTTTACAAGCAGCATCGCCATCGGAAGGGTTGCAAAGGAGAGCTGGAGAAACACAGACTTTTGGTCTTGCGTTGCAGCGGCACGTCTGTGGTAAACAATGAATGCCAAAAAACCTGAGCTGGGAAAGAATGGGATTCTACTCTAGCTGATTCTATAGGAGGAGTGTGTGTTGCCTACAACAAACAAGGTGAACAGTAGCTGTTGTTGTATTCTTGAGTGCCTTCAAATAGTTTCCAATTCATGCTGACCCTAAAGCAAACTTATCATGGGGTTTTCTTGGAAAGTTTTGTTCAGGGGGAGGGTTGCCACTGCTGTAGAGGCTTACCACACTTAGAAATCCCGTTTCCATAGGATGGACCCTTGGCAATTAAAAGTGGTATCAAAGTGCTATAATTGCATAGTACAGAGGTGTAAGCTGGGGAAGAGGACAAGATCTTTCTCCTCCAACAAGAACTCCTCCAGTGAAATTTTCCATCAGCATCAAGATGTCTAGCATTGCAGAGAGTGAGACACTGATAATTGTAAATACCTAGAGCTCTTCTATTTGCTGTGTTCACATTCCCTTGATAACTTCATCACTTTTCTTTGGATGCCTAAACTATACCACTTAATGCTCATGTAACCCCTATGAATATTTGTTTTGTTACTGCAGGTTACTGAAGTGACTGAAGTTTTAAGTTATAGCCATGCTAGAAATTTGGAGACTGGAACAACCACCAAAACTGGTTCAAGGACTGAATATAAACTGGAAAAACCTGCTATGAAATATGTGATGAATTGCATGAAACAAATACACATACATAATAATAAGTCTAATAAACTTATGTTAATACACAACAATATTTTGTAAATGCAAATACATTATACAGTGGTATTATACTGTATAAATTATATTTATAGTATTAATGTATTTGAATTCCCAAATTATTGTTTTTTTTAAAAAAATTGTTTTTATCTTGCACTAACAAACACTGAAATGAAGAACAAATAGACAAACAGATAATAATCAACAATCAAACCAATCTACATACAATATATACAATACAAAACAAAGAGAAAAAGAGGAAAAAAAACCTAGAAGAAAGGAAAGAAGAAAAAAGACAGAAAAACCGTACAAAAGAAATCATCAGTACAGTAATATAACAGAATATCTACAGTTCTAACAAAATAAAACAAAACAAAGAAAGACTTTCCTCTCCGATGAAATTTCTGCTTTACTTAATAATTGAGTTACAATTCCTCCTTTCTAAATTTAAAAAAGAAAATGTGAAAAAAGGCTGAAAAGTTAAAGGTAGTACCAATAACCATAGGAATAACAATTATTACAGTAACTGAATAAATCCTTCACAATAATTCACAAACCCCTGTTGTGTATTAACATAATTTATTAGTCTTTCTATAGGTGTATGTGCCATATTTTCTTTTCCATAGCGTTCACGACAAACTTGATAACTCTTAAGTTCCAAGGTTTTCCAGTTTATGGGATAGGTTTGTTCCCTGAGAAGCAATGTCCTCGTTTTGTTCCTCCTCCCCACAGCGACACCTTGATGTAGTTTAAAAAAGACTTTAGTTTTCTAAAAAAAAAAATCTAACCAAAGGCCTCTTAGAACAAGGGGCGCTAAGTTGTGGCTTAGTTCACCTGTGGGTTAATCTGGCTTCAGACCGTTCTGTTCCCAGCCATTGCCTGATGTGGCTTATTGTGGCTGAAGTAACCATTTCCATACTAGACTGTTATAGTGCTATTATTCCACTTTCAACCTCCTATGGAATCCTGGGGTTTGCAGTTTAGGGAGGGGCCTTTGGGCCCCTCCCTAAACTGCAAACCCCAGGATTCCATAGGAGGTTGAAAGTGGAATAATAGCACTATAACAGACTAGTGCAGAAATGGCCCTAAGTTGGTCACCAAAGTGATTAAGGAGCAGAATCGAGGGTGGATGGGAGAGGTGGAAATTCCCTCCCCACTCCTCATCCCCTCTCCCTCCCAGGCGCTGAGTACACGGTCTCTTTATCTCACATTCCAGGGTCTGGGACAACAGCGAGGGCAGAGCAACTAAGCCAATTATGGACATCTTACTTTGCCGGCCAGAGATATGGCTCTTCGCTCCCCCTGTGCTCTCCCCACTGCCCTGTCCCTTCACGCAGCCACTTGGACACATACCTCGGTCTGAGCAGAGAGCGGCTGCCAACGTCGCCAGGGCCATGGCGTCTTCCATCAGTAACTCCTCCACCTTCCGCTCAGAGCATTTCAGCACCTACAGCTCTGGGAAGCCCTGCTTTGAGCCCCTGCTTGACCCGTCCCATGGGATCTTCGGTGCTGGGAGGGCCCGGGAGTCCTGTGGATACTCAGGTAAGCGAGTCATGTTCTGGGAGACAGCTGGCACTCAAGGCTGGATTATATTGTGCTGACGGGTCGTGCCTGTAAGTCACAACCTTTGCTTCTCTAGAAGTTTTGAACCTCAGCTCCCAGAATCCCTGATCGTTCCGCTGTTGGCTGAGGCGTCTGACATGTGAAATCCAAACATTTTAAAACCTACAGTTGAGAACCAATGCTTTAAACTATATTGAACTTAAGAGGGCTCATAGCATGGCTGTCATGCCATCCTGAACCAACTTGGTATTGTCTGATTTTATCCACTGAGCACGATTGGGCTTGGTTGGTCCTTAGATGGAAAATCAATTTCTCAGTAGGGCTAGGAAAGGATACTGTCTGAAACACTGGAAAGCCCTTGATGCTAAAGTCATAGTTGGCAAGGTCAGAATCTAAGGCCATTTCTGCACCATACAGTTATAGTGCTATTATTCCACTTTCAATATCCTATGGAATTCTGGGGTCTGTAGTTTACTGAGGCCAAAGAGCTCCCTGGGTGAGAATTCTACATGCCCTTCCCTAAACTGCAAACCCCAGGATTCCAGAGGATGTTGAAAGTGGAATCATAGCATTACAACAGTGTAGGGTGGAAATGGCTTAAGACAGCTTCCTGAATTGCTCTGTACTAAAAACACAAACCATAATTTAAAAATTGCTGGGGTTTTTTTTGTATAATCTGAGGTCTTGTGCAGTTGTTTGTGTGTTTGTGCCTTCAAGTCGCCTGTTGACTTATGACGATCCCATGAATTTCATAGAGTTTGCTTATGCAAGGAATATTCAAAAGTAGTTTGGCCAATTCCTTCCTCTGAAATATAGCCTGCAGCATGTGGTTTTTGTTGGCTTTCTCCCATCCAACTAGGGCTGACCCTGCTTAGCTTCCAAGATCAGAGAGGATCTGGTGCCTTTAGGGTATTTATTTATATTCACACCTAGTACTGCTTGCATCAACTCTGCCGCTACACTCTTTTTCACTTTGTCTGCCCCCCACACCATACACTTTGGCCATGTGGAAGGAATGGCAAGTTGAGGCCAGCCTAAAATGTTCTTTTTGTAGACTTGGGCAAATTGAAAAGAGGTGGTCTTTTCTGGTAGGTAGGCAAACCATCAAAGTAATAGTACTTAGCTTTGCTAGAGATGTTGGGCTATATTTTACTTTACTTTATTTTTATTTACAGCCTGCCTTTCTCCAGTATGGGATCCAAGGAGGCATATCACCTGTTGTACTCACAATACAATTTAAAAACTCTTAATGCAAAAGTTAAAACACAATTATGACATCCATCTTCCTCAGCCAGCACATTCCATGTTCATTCAGGTTGAGGATTGTGGGAATTATTATCTAACACCTCTGATAGGTTATCGGTAGGGCAATGATCCCACTATCAGCTTCAGTCTGAAGTTTAAAGGAACTGTCTCAGATGTGTGAACCCTACCCTCAGAATAAATCCAGTGCCCCAGAGAGCTAATTTAAAGTTCAAGCTAAAATGCAGCCTGGATTCACCACTGACCTGTAAGCTACCAGCTGCCCCTGGGTACCTAGCTACTGGGGAATGAGTACCTCTTGAGCCTTGAAACCATAAATATAACTACATTTAAAAGTAATTATTTCATGCTCTGCTTTGACCCCTCCATTCTCTTTGCTGCTTCTCTTCCAGGCTCCCCCTCCTCAGCACACCCCTCTTCTCTGGGCAGCAGCAATGTTATTGCCAGTGGCGACAAATACCAGGTCATGGCAGACCTCAGCCAGTTTGAGCCGCAAGACATTGTGGTGACCACCTTCAACTACTGTATTGTCATCCAGGCAGAGAAGGTGAGGATGCGGGGAGCAGAATGAATTTATTCATAAGTGATGGGGAAATAAATTTCCAGCTGCTAAAGATGAGGACGCATTTCTTTCCATTGTTCTTAATTAAATTGCTTTATTCTAAGGGCTAAAATACATACAATGCAACCTAATTAGAACTTGGAAACATTTCTGGACTACAGCTTCAAACGTCACCCAGACAGCACAGGCTAATGCCCTCCCCTGCAGCCACGCTGGCTGGAGGGGTCTGGGACTTCTTGTAACTTTTCCAAGCTCTGAATGTAATAATGATCTGATGGCTCCGGTGACTCTGGGCTCACAGGTCTTCACTAATGGCACATAAATACGACCAGCCCTACCTTTAGGCAGAGTGAGGCGGCCAGTTCAAATGGCAAATATTGATGTGTGGCAGCCAGGGGCTGGAAGACAAAAGTGTAAGGTGTACTCAGCTTGCCTTGAGCCCCCGAAATTAGCTTGCTATCCTAGAGTAAGGAGAATGAAGGTGTCTCATGACCACCGGGGAAGGAAGATTCAATTATTATCATCGCTGGGATGTGCAACATGGGAGGTGCTATTTTATCCTTTTGCCTCAGGCAACAATATGTCTTGTGACAGGCTGGGTGTCTATGTATGCATGTCTGAACCTTTGACTCAGGCCATTTCCACACTACACTGTCACACTGCTATTCCACTTTCAACCTCCTGTGGAATTCTGGGGTTTGTCGTTTACCGAGGCCCAAGAGCTCTCTGGTTGAGAATTCTAAAGGCCCCTCCCTCAACTGCAAACCCTAGGATTCCTTAGGATGTTGAAGGTGGGATAATAGCACTATAACAGAGTAGTGCAGAACTGACCTAAGTGAACCAGGAAGAGCAAAGTTTGGAAAAATTATTCTTTTAGACTGCAGCTCCCAAAATTCCCCTGCCAGCATGGAATCCTGGGAACTGTAGTCTTAAAAAATGACTTCACCAAGTTCTGGTACAGAATGATTTTTCAAAACCCTATACTCACCTTTTGTACTAGAGTAGGCAACTATGGCCTTTCAGATCTTGGGAGACCACAGGTCCCACTCATTTCAGTTAGGTTGCCTAGGGTTTATCAGTCCAGTAGGGACGGGGGGCGGGCGGGCGGGAGACGGTTTGCCCCAGGCAGCAATGTTTTTGGGGCACCCCGTAGTCACAGCCCCGCACACCCTGGCCATGCCCCACACCCTGAAGCCACGCCCCCAGGCACAGCAGCCACACCCCTCGTGCCGTAGCCCCGCCCCCTTCCCGACACTCCAAGCTCCGCCACTGGGGCTTATGACCGTTGTCGTCCCCAAACACCCAGCTGCCCATAATGACCCAATCCTATTTTAGCCAATGGAAATTTAGGTGGGGAATCTAGGGGGTTTCCAGAAGTTTTAGCCTACCCAGTGCAGCCGAAAGTAAAAAAATGTGTGTATTGTAGTCCAACACATCTGAAGCCTAGATGTTCCCCAATGCTAGTTTTTATCATTCAAACTGCACAGGTGGAAAAAGACACACACTAACTTATGACAGATACCTAAGCTTGTACATCTGCCAGGGATGGAAAGAATATTTAAAAAGAAATCCTTAAAATGGTCAAAAACCATGTTTCTTGAGTTTATAGAAACCCGTTCAAGTAACCAGAACTGATGAGAACCTTCACCGTTCAGGATTTATTCTATGCAAAATTCGTATGTGATCAGATTTTTTTTATCTGTTTCCTGGGCAGAAAATACCGTGTGAATCTAATCTGTGTAAAATTTGCATGCGGTTGTGTTGCTAGGATAACAGCCTCTTCTGTGCTGGAAAGTAGTGTTTTCTACACTGAAAATGCTATGTATGTGCAGAAATATTATTTTCTGTTCAGAAAATGTTCTTTCCTGAGCAGAAAATGTTTTCTATGCGAAAATAGCACAAGCAGGCTTTCCACAGAATAAGATCCAAATTTTGCATAGTCTTCAAGTTTTTGAAGACTTTCTTGCAGTGGGAAGAAAATTGTTCAAGATACTGGTTGCTTCATTTGAGAAGATCAGTAAAAGCGTTACATCCCTAATGCCTCTTTGCCCCTGCAGGTCGCAGAAGACGGCACCGTTTCCAACACCTTCACCCACAAGTGCCAGCTCCCCCCGGACATGGATCCTCTGTCCATCAGTTGCTCCCTGAATGACTCCGGCAAGCTGATAATCACTGCCAAGAGGCAACTGCTGATACCCCCACCACTCTATCGCACAGAGGTTAAGCTCTAAGTTTACCGCCTTCCGATGGCCAGGAAAAAGTGGGCCATGATTCTGCATCAGAGTTTACGTTACATAACTTTACGCATACTTAGCTACATAGCAAAGTTGTTACAGAACCCCCTTAGCGAATTGCAAAGATGCTTTGATGGTGTGTTACCGCATGGCAGGGAGTTGGACTCAGTGGCCCTTGTGGTCTCTTCCAACTCTGCGATTCTATGTTACTATATCAGCTCACTGGCATGAGCGTCTTAATGCACATTGGGCTCTACCAATGAGCATTGGCACCCTCAACCAGTGTTCCAATGCACGTCAAGAGTGCCTGAGACACGTCTGATCCAATGCACAATGGACACGTTGCTGGCTTCCCTATGTAATAATGCTATAGTAGCCCCTTGCTGAATGAAGGCTGGAAATATATAGTTTATTGAAATGCCGTAAGATAGTGAACCACTTTTTAACGGTTTCATCTCTAGATTTTCTTGCATTGCCTTGTTTTTTTTTGTTTTGTTTTGTTTTGTTTCTCATGTAACACTGTAATACCGGAAACCATTTTGGGATTTTAAGAAAATGAATAGCAGTATAAAAATGTCTTCAATAAATAACATGTTTCAGCACAGAGCCCCAGTATTTTCAGTACTATTCACATTGCACCTTCAAGCCTTATGAAGAACAGCTTAGGGAGATGGGTGTGTTTAGCCTGGAGAAGATGGAAAAGTGACATGATTCTCATATTTAAATACAGTCGGCCCTCCACATTTGCAGGTTTCACTTTTGCGGATTTGATTATTCACAGATTATTTGCTGTCACTTTTGCTGCCTCCCTAGGCCATTTTTAATAGGGACTGCAAGCCGCGTGAGACTGCGAAACTGCGCACGAGGCTTGCAAGTCCCTATGAAAAATGGTGTGGGGCAGCAGTGGAGGTGGCAGTAAGCCCCCCAGCCTCCCACTTCTGCCTCGTGAAGGAACCCTGATGCCTCAAAGGAATCCATGGTGGATGAATACGGTGACCATATTTTTTTGTGTTAAATAGGTCGGGAGGGCCTCGGGTTACTCACAGTTTTTCCACTTTCATGGGGCCCCTGTGCCCCTAACCTTAGCAAATGTGAAGGGATAACCGTACTTGAAGGGAAGTAATCTAGAAGCTGGAGCAAGCTTGTTTTCTGCTGCTTCAGAAGCTGGGACACCAACCAATCATTCAGATGACAAGGAAAGAGATTCCACCTAAGCATTAGGAAGAATTTCTTAACTGAAAGAGCAGTCTGACAGCGGAATAGAAAGCCTAGAAGAATGGTGGACTATCCTTCTCTGGAGATCTTAGATATAGGTTGAATAGGAGTGCTTTAGTTGTATAGTTCTGAATAGCAAAAGGTTGGACTAGATGGCCGTTTTAGTCTCTTTCAACTCTATCGTTCCTTGATCCTACGATTTCCCTCTTTGGGACTCTGGAAAGATGTATGTGTATGTGCACTGCATATATTACTCTGCCAGATCCTCCAACATTTCACAGATAAAGAGAGGGACATGCATGGCCAAGCAACATCAGAGCATTAAGAAGATGGCAAAAGTTATTAATGAGGAAGAGCACATAAAAGCCAGGATTACTGCAGCAGGTTGCTTTTGCCTGAGCTGCCTGAGAAGGAAAAAATTCTCCCCTCTCTTGTTCTCACCTCCCTGCTGAGTCGAGTGCAACTGCTTTTGCGCTTTGAACGCAGTTTGTAGCAAATGAAGTAAGCTGAGGACAATGGTGGAAAGTGTGAGGAGAGAGAGAGAAACTGGGACATCCTAAAATTAGCTGAAAAATTCTTATGACAAAAAAATTGTGACTGTCCTTGCCAACTTGAGACAGTTGGAGGGTATTCATTGTATCTGTATATATACATATACGTATGTGTGTGTGTGTGTACGTTTGTGTGTCTCTGTGTTTTATATAATTGGAATTCAGAAAAATTATTTTTTGGATTGCAGCTCAGAATCACGGCTATGGGGTTCTGGAAGGTGCAGTCCAAAAAATATTTTTTTTCTCCCAGGCTCTGTAATTATTAGTAAGTACTAGGCACCAGTCCTGTCTGATCTTGGAAACTAAGCAGGATTAGCCCTAGCTTAGTACTTGGATGGGAGATCTACAGCACCTGGCATTCATTGGCAGTCTTCCATCCAAATACTAACCAGGCCTGATCCTGCTTAGCTTCCAAAATCAGATGAAATCTGATGCTCTTAAGGTATTTAGACCCATATGAATATCAAGGTCTGTGGGCTGTATTTCAGGGGAAGGCACTTACAAACCAGTTCTGAGTATTCCTTGCCCAAGAGAACTCTACGAAAAATTCATGGGGTCGTCCTAAGCTGACAGGTGACTTGAAGGCACAGATATACATGCTGTAGCCGGCCAGTTTTCCTACACTTCCTCCCAGGAGCTCTGCCTGACTTTGGCAGGGCAGTACCTTTTGGCTCCACCAGCCATCTGTCCCCTTCTTGCCTGTGCGGATGCCAGCCGCTCATTACATCTCTATACTTCACTAGCTTGATTTCCATTTTCCTCCCTCTTTGCCATCTCCAGAATGCCTGGCTCAGCGTTTTCACATGCAGCTCCCGGAAGGCCAGCTCAGGCTTTGTTGACTAGGAAGACAAAAGCAGACATCTAGCCAAAGGGCGGCGGTGGAAGGAGATTGAGGCGGGGAAGCATGCCAACTGGAAAGAGAGAACAGAAAAATCTGATCTCCCAAAGTGTATCTACACTACCACACTGTAATAGAAGCTTTGTTACTGCCATCCTATGGAATCCTGGGGTTTGTAGTCTGGGGGGGCAGGTAAAATGCTCTGCTAGAGAGCTCTAATCCTTTAGTTCAGGGGAGTGGGTAAAAGCTTGTTACCTCAAAATGTGAGTGACTCAAGGGTCCACCAGTGATGCCAATGCCTCCTTGAAATGGTGGGGAATATTAGCTCAAAAGGGAGGCCTGTGGTGTGTGTGTGTGTGTGTGTGTGTGTGTGTAACTTAATGAGATCTTTAACATCCATGTGTACTGGTGCTAGTGCAGGAATACAAGCCAGAGATTCAAGGATTATCTTTCAAATGTTTTTACTGAGGAACTTAATAATCACACACACAAGTTTCAAGCAATCACACAGTCACACAAGGCTAACTGAAGGAAAAGGGAGGAAAGTTTGGATAGCAAGAGTTTAGGGTGAAGTGGGTGATTTTTACCAATCCAGCAGAGAAGTAAAGGAGCAATATGGCTTAGACTAGGAGTTAAAGGACAGTACGCAGATGGGAATCAAAGCAGCAGAGTTATAAGCAACAACTAGTGTACTGCAAGCTGGCTAGTCCAAAGTCATGTTTAAATACTCTATTACTGCCTGGTGGGCAAGGGTGTTAGTGGCTCTCCAGCAGCATACACAATGGGGTCTAAAACAGACTAATGGTCTTACCGTTAGGCAACAAAAAGCTGATGGAAATTGTGATAGCTCCTTCATCGCTAGGCTGGTATGAAGACAAAAGGGAAGCTTCAGTGGTCAGAGGAAGAGGAACTAAGACAATCAATCATTCTGTGGACACATTTTGGGCACTACCGCTTCTAAAGGTTGAATTGCTAAAGGCCAAATGTAAGTCCATTATTGCTGGAGTTTCCTTGATGATTTCCTGACTATGCCTTGAGGTCTTACTGACCCAGTTTTGCAATGCACATGTTCAACCAGTCTTCTTCTCAGCCAGCATGGCCATGCAGCCATAGCAGTGTATAATTTATATTTTATGCCAATTGAATTATATTTGCCAATTAAACCACATCAAGGAGTGGGGGTGTACAGCCTGCTAACAAGCTTTCTGTTAGAGTTGCATTCCACACCAAATTACAAACCCCTGGGTTCCATAAGGAGGAGCAAGGTCACTTAAAGTGGTATAAGCCCTGCTGTAACTGTAGTGTAGATTTTTGAGATTCTTCCTAAACGTCACTTGCTAAAATCCCTTTGGTGATGAATGGATGGCAGTTTCATTGAGCAAACTGGGTATCTACTGATTCTGGCTCTCAAGGGCAATTGGTGATGTGAAGGAACTGTTCTCATTTTTTTAAAAAGACAATTAGGTAGGACTTCATCTTTCAGGGTAGCAGAACTTCTAAAGGATATCAATGCACGCAGAGACTACTTTCTTTCTTAGCCATGGGGGGACAGGGGACCTAGGGGAATAGATGACAGGTAAAATTTCAACTCCATTAGCAACAGAAAAGTAACTTCCCTTGAAATCCATGTTGTCCCTGTCCTGTGCAGATCTAACTGCCCCTTTCTTAGGCAGAGGACATTGAATTTCTCAAGAAATCTCTGTACTGGAAGAACGTTTAGGAGCTGTATAGATACAACTTGCCAATTGTTCAAAGGAAAGCATTTTGCTTTTGTTAGAGGTAAAAACCTCTAACAGTTAAGTCACAGTCCATTAGCTCCTTCTTTTAAAAATTTCCCCTCTTGTGGCAAAATCTGATATCTTCAAGTCCATCAATAGGAGTACGGTGTCTAGATTGAGGGAGGTAATGGTACCGCTCTATTCTGCATTGGTTAGGCCTCATTTGGAATACCAGTTCTGGGCACCTCAATTCAAGAAGGATGTCAACAAGCTGGAATGTGTCCAGAGGAGGGCGACCAAAATGGTGAAGGGTCTGGAAGCCATGCCCTATGAAGAACGCCTTAGGGAGCTGGGTATGTTTAGTCTGCAGAAGAGAAGGTTAAGAGGGGACGTGATAGCCATGTTTCAATATCTGAAGGGTTGTCATGTTGAGGAGGGAGCAGGCTTGTTCTTTACCTCTCCAGAGACTAGGACAAGGAGCAATGGATTCAAGCTGCAGGAAAGGAGATTCCACTTGAACTCAGGAAGAACTTCCTGACGGTCAGAGCTGTCCAGCAGTGGAATGTGCTGCCTCGGAGTGTGGTTGAGTCTCCTCGTTCTTTGGAGGTTTTTAAGCGGAGGTTGGCTGGCCATCTGTTGGGAATGCTTTGATGGGTGTTCCTGCATAGCAGGGGTTGGACTGGATGGCCCCTGGGGTCTCTTCCAACTCTATGATTTTATGAAACATATTGGCAGGTCTTACCTATGCAGCACCTAAAAGTTTTTCCAGATGTAACAGTACAGGGGCGACTTGAGAAATGCCTACATTGATATCCCTCTAGACCATCTTAACTAGAAACACAACAACATCTAAGACAGAATGTAGGCCTGTGATCCTAAGATTATCACTTTTCTTCTCCTATATGAGCCAGGAGTGTTGGACTGTGACTCTGGAGACCAGAGTTTGAATTCCTGCTCAGCCATGGAAATCCACTGGGTGACCTTGGCCAAGTCACACTCTTTCAGCCTCAGAAGAAGGCAAAGGCAATCACCCTCTGAAAAATCCTGCCAAGAAAAACTCATGATATGTTTGCTTTAGGGTCACCATAAGTCAGAAACAATTTGAACGCACACAAAAAACAACATCAATTTTTAACATTGTTGCCTGATGAAGAAGCCAGTGAAGCTTTGAAAGCTTGCCTGATGTGTTTTCTGCATTTTGGTTGGCCAATAAAGATATCACTGTTTTGTGGACTTTGTTGTATTTTGCATGGCTACCCGAGTATATTGCCTAGATTTGCAAACAACAGATGTAAGAGTTATTGGCGTGAACTATTTTCACTGGGCCACTCCCTGCAATGGCAGAAATTTCGAGATGGAAGGAAAATTTCATTTGGAGAGGGAGACTCTTTGGAGCCTGCCCTCCTTTTGCCTGTCCCCATTGCTACACCTCTGGTTTAATCAGGATAAGGACGGCCATTGGCCAGGGATGCTTGGGTTGTCTTCTCTTCCAAACAGAGAATTGGATTAGGTAATCTTTCAAGATCCCCTTCAATGCTAACATTTTAAAGCAAGGTTTCATTTTCTTTAATGAGGAATTTTAAAGTGTGCTTATGCAGATACCCATTCGTGAAATGAGAGTTTGGAAAAGTAAATTTTGTCTCAATGCTCCCCTCCCCACGCCAAAAAAAGAGTACTTTTCCGGAGTGCTGGATGAGAGGTCTGATGCCAGATGTCGTCTCAGTAAAATTTGCAATGGTTAGAGGATGGAACTTGAATGCCCTACACTGCACAATCCCAAAACTACAGAAAGCAATATGAATTATGCAAAATAAGCAGTTTTAACTAAATGTCAAGGCACTTACATTTATACAGGTGGTTACATTCACTCTTCCATGCAGAAGAATTATAGGTCATTTTTTAAAGAGAGTATACGTAATCTAAACCAGCATGGTGTCCTGGTTTGAGTGTTGACCTAGAACTCTGGGAAACCAGGATTCAAATCCAAGCTTTGTGGAAACTCATTGGCTGACCTTGGGCAAGTCACATTCTCTCATCCTCAGAGGAAGGCAAAGGCAAACCTGCTCTGAACAAACCTTGCTAAGAAAACCCTGTGACAGGGTCGCCATAAGCGGAAATCAATTTGAAGAGACACAATACCAGTACACAAACCTCTTCATCTTATCCACTAATATCCTTTATATGCCATCTCTCTGGTAACATAAGGGCACTCTATCCATGTTTATAGGCACTCTGTAAATCCTAGAGCTGAGCCCCAAATTCTTATATGTAACAAAAAAAAAGTTCACTGGGAAATATTGCTTGATCACTTGGCCCAGGGTTCTGTTTCAAACAACAACAAAAACACACACACACACAAATTATGCTGGGGGCAAACCAAATGCCTATCTAGGCCTGGTCTCTCTATTCTCACGGTGGCCAGTCAGTTGCCCATAGGAAGCCCACCAACAGGATGTGGGTGTGGTGGCATCCTCCATCTCACATTAATACACAAGAGACATACCAATCTTGATATATGAAGGAGCACACAGTCATTTAGACTAATAGCTTCTGATGGCCCCATCCTCTGTGAACTTATCTAATCTGCTTTAAAAATCATCCAAGTTTCAGCCATCCCTATACTCTAAGGCAGTGGGTTCCACAACTGAACTGTACACTGCATGAATATCCAAACTGGAGGCAAGACCTGGCAACCCTAGTGGCAAGGGACATTGGGAACATAGCCCAACATCTAGTCCGACATAAGAAGCAGCCTGGGGAGCTGGGTATGTTTAGCCTGGAGAAGAGAAGGTTAAGAGGTGACACAATAGCTACGTTTAAATTAGGGATGGGACGAATCCAGAATTTTTCGAATCCGAATCCAGATCCGGATCTGAATCCCTAGAAGGTTCTGGGAGTCCACAAATCTCAAATCTTTTGAATCCGTTTTTAAAAAAAGAGTTTAAAAAGCAAGGGAAAGAAGGATAATCCTGGGCAAGACACACTCTCTCAGCCTTAGCAAAAGCTTAGGCAAAGGCAAACCTCTCTCTGAAGAAATCTGGCCAAAACAATTGTCCTAGTTTTGCCTCCGGATCTCCTCAGATTGAAAATGACATGAAGGCCCTTTCTACATAGGCAGGAAAATGTGGATTAATCCCACATTTTCCTGCCTGTGTAAACAGGGCCACATGCTACAGTAGAGAGATAATTCAGGTCAAAACTGGCTTTTCTTTGCATAGCTCCTTATGGCATCCTGGGGTTTGTAGTTTGATGATGCACCAGCAGACTTTGGCAGAGAAGGCTGTGACCCCTTGTAAAACTCCAAAGCCCAGAACTGTGTCTGAAAGAGGTTTGCAAGGGAGCTATGCAAAGGAATGTTTCAGCTGTCCTTGAAATCTCAAGCCTGTAGCTTCCAGTCAAGTACTGAACTTCAATATGAAATGTTCAGTTTCAGTATCTTAGAATACAACCCCAGCTGTAATTTCTGAAATTGTTAGCAAAAGCCATTATTACTGCAAGGGAAAAACTCACCTATTTACTGTCTTTCCTTGTATGTCTGATCTCCCAGGTTTTCAGGTATCCCGGTCTCCCAGGTTTTCAGGCGTCCCGGTCTCCCAGGTTTTCAGGCGTCCCGGTCTCCAACAATCTATTTGGTTGGCAGATTTGAAAGATTCAGTTTACCTATTTTGGCACAGGGAATTGGATTTGGGAATCTCGAATCCTTACCCAGGATTTGAGGATTTGAGGATTCAGTTGGACCATCCCTAGTTTAAATATTTGAAGGGATGTCACATGGAAGATGGAGCAAACTTGTTTTTTTACGCTCCAGAGACTGGGACACAGAGCAATGGCTTCAAACTTCAGGAAAAGAAACATTAGAAAGAACTTGCTGACAGTAAGAGCAGTTCAACAGTCAACCTAAACATTAGGAAGAATTTCCTGATGGTAAGAGCAGTTTAACAGTGGAATAGACTGCCTGAGAGTGTGGTGGAGTCACCTTCTTTGGAGGTTTTTAAGCAGAGGCTAGATGGCCATCTGTTGGGAATGCTTTGATGGTGTACTCCTGCATGGGTGAAAGGGGTTGGACTTAATGGCCCTTGTCATCTCTTCTAGTTCTATGATCTTAAAACCACAAAGCTCTACAGCCTGTGCACCAGCCATTGGCCTGCAGATCTTTGATTGTTTTTGCTCTCCTGTTCATGTCCAGGAGAAGATGCTATCCCTCTGGCTTCTCTTTTTTTCAGCACCATGTAGCTCATTAAATAGCAAAGTCACCTCAGTGTCCCCCTCTGGGCTCAACTGAAGCCTGAGCAGGAGGCACAGCAGTAGCCAGCCGGTGTCAGCTGGGACAGAAGCTGCAGGGCCTGAGGTTGGAAGGGCACAGGCCCTCTGGCATGGAGGTTGGCGAGCTGTGACTCTGGGCAACACATTACAGACAAGGACAGGCCACGGTGGTGTATGAGCGTGCCACTCAAGCCCTTGGCAGAAGTTCACCTTCTGTGTCAGATGCGAAAACAGGGAGGCAGCCCCTCCCCATCACAAGGGGTGTGTGTGTGATGAGAGTACATAAGCCTCAACGGCAGCTAGTCAGGACAACCAAACCATGGCATGTCCTATGCCGGGGATGAGCCAAGCTGTCCTATGCTGGGGTTGCTATGTCCAGTGAAACTTTTGAGAGTCACATTCTGCTCACTGCATGTTCCTTTTTTTTTGCCCCCAAATACTCTCTAGGAAGCGTGGGAAGCAATTTCCTCATGATTTAGCCCTCTCTAGACCATTGCATATTGGCTGAAGACCTGAAGGCAATGTCCCTCCCACTCCAATGGGATTGATATCTTGCAGTTTCTCAGACAGTCAAGACACACAAGTGAGAAGCACAAATAGCTTGATGGGCAATGATGCCGCATTTCTCTTCTCATCAGTGCTCTGTGCTTTACAACCACTTCTCCATCCATGATACATCAGAGCAAAATATAATGGTTGTTTTTTAAAAAGCACCCTGTTAGCTAACCCTGATTTTAAAGAAAGAGAACTATTCAGATCCTTTTCAGCTTGCTTTAAAAAAGAGATTTGCTTCTGCTGCCCCAACACTAAACACATTTACTTGGAAGTAAGCATCATTTTATCACAGAAATGAATAGTATATATTGAAAGTAATTAAACTTTTCTATATTTTAACCTTTAATTTTTTTTAAAAAATAAAATGCATACCTATGATCACGTGCATAATCAGCCAGCCCCTAACAATAAAAGGTTGGCCTGTGATAGAAATGATGTTCTCTTCCTATACATTTTGTTGTTGTATTAGCACCAACAGCAGGCTGGGGGCCTCTACACACTACACAATTATAGCACTATGATGCCACTTCAAGTTGCATGGCAACATCCTAGAGAACCTTGGAGTTTGTAGTCTGGTAAGGCATTAGTGCTCTCTGGTTGAGAAATCCAAGTACTCCTTTCTAAACTGCAGATCCCAGGATTCCATTGGCTGTTGCCATGGCAGTAGTAATGCTATAACTGTGCATTGTGGAAGGGACCCACGAGTCAGCACAGCATAAAGTAAATATAAGCCAGAACTTGAACTGTGTGATATTCCTCCTCCACCATTTAGTGAGACTACACACCTCACAACTATAATGGTAACTAAGATGTTATAGTTACACAACAAATGGAGGGACACTAGCTCAACTTAGCACTTAGTTTTACCTTAGTTGATGCAACAAAGTAATTAATAATTATTAACTAGTTATTTCGGAAACCCCTTTGTATACTGATACAGACTTAACATGGCTCTTTTACTGCCTCACTCATCGGATGCAGATGGCAACTAGCAATGGGGAGGAAAGAAATGAACAGCAGTATTTCCCACCTTAAATACATTGTAGTAGTTTTCCTTTGTTAAAAAGTATAAAAATCTGGCATCCTACTGTATAAAATAGGATTCATTTTAAATTGTGAAGTGTGAAATCCACCTCCCGCTGTCCTTCCACCATCCACCCTCTCAGTGTGTGTGTTCACAATCTGTGCCCATCATCTCCCCCAAAGCAAACCGGTCCGAGGTCCCAGTAAGGCTGTGTGAGTTAGGAAAACACCAGACACTCATTAGGTTGTTTCTTTTACAATTCTATTTGTAATCTCTTTCTTTTATTAAATTAATATATAAAAAACATCCCCTCTGTATTTACATTTCAGATGCCATCCCCACTTTCCTCTCCTCACCCCCAGATTCAAGCCTAGGGTGGGCCCCACACAGAGGAGCGGGGAAGGGACCACCATTCAGAGTCCTCTTTTTGAGGCTGCTGAGGGTGGGTGGGATGAAGGAAAAGCTGCCCAAGGCTCAGTACCTAAGAAATCCAGTGTTCACCTGACTCTATCCCCACATACTATGCATTAATAAATGTGGGCGAGATAGAGGCTTGCCAATTATTTAGTAGGAAACGCTCTTCCTCAAATCAGAGGGCTACTGACTGCATGGAAATGGATCACGGTGGGCCAATAGAATTGGGGAAGGACTAAGATAGCCATAGGCGGAGCATCAGAGCTTGGTGCAAATTACATTTTGCATTATAACTCCCTGAAGCTCCATGGTGGCTGGAAGTGTTCTAGGTTCCCCCCGCCCCCTGAAAAAGAAGGAACTTCCCCAAGCTTTGCTTTGTATGCCCTTCAGAAATATTGGACCCCAGTGTCCCAACGTCTGTGCTGGCTGGTGGTGATGGGACTTACAGTCCAGTACACCCAGAGTGCAGCAGATTGGCAAAAGCTGCATTAATGGATAGGTCCAGCCTAAGCCAAGAGGTGGCCTGCTCAGAGTAACAAGCAGCATACATTCTTTTGCTAAGAAACGAAGAACATCACTTCACAATCTCCATCTGCCAGCTCTCTCTTTTTTGGAAGGTTTTGTCCCATCTGAGGGGCTTTTGCTGGGAAAATAGGGTTACAAAGAGGTGAGGGAGAGTGGCGTTGAATGAGCAAGCCCTGAGATCAAGGGCAAGACTGCCGGGCTGGGGGGCTCAGAGCACGATCCCACAACACTGGGACAGGTGTGACATCTTCAGCATCCAGCAGGCAGGAGAGAGATGAATCCGGTACTTCCAAGACGCGGAGACTCCATTTGAGACTTGAACCTCAGCAAGGAGCATGGGCCTCTCAAAAGGAAACCTTGAGGAATTCCTCAGGAGGAATGTGTTCTGCACCCTCCACTCTTTCCAACGAAGAACAGGAAAGGGGGAGCCCTGGGGCCTCAGATTAAGGAGCAAGCCCACTGCCTGCCTTGGGCCTGACTCTCTGTTCCAATCAGGAGGCCCCTGGTGAACCGGGACCTGGGCTGGAATGCTGAGCAAGGCACTCCCAACCCCATGTCCATGTGGGTTTGGGCTAGAACAAAACAGCCCGGGGGGCATCAAAGCCAACCCATCGTGTCCGCCGGCGCTCGGCCGCACACCCTTCTCCGCCACCGTCATTGGCACTTGTCATCACTCTCAGAAGGGCTGGACTCGCGGGGGATGGAGTGCCGGTGCCGCCGGTCCCACAGCTGGTGGATTTCAGTGGCTTCCGTCTCACTGCTGCTGGTGGTGCTGTCACGGAAGCTGGCCAGTGGCGGGCGTACCTTGACACCTTTGGCAGTGACTGAGCCCTCAATAGCTTTTCGCAGCTGGAGCGATGGGAGAGAGGGAAAGAGAAAAGGGATGGGATGAAGGAGCAGATCAGGACCCCCATCTCATCCACACTGTATCATTACAGCACTTTGATACCATTTAAAATTATTGTGGCTGCATCCCATGGAATTGCGGGATATAGTTTTGTGGAGTATTTAGAGTTCTCTGAGAATCAATCAATCAGTCAGTCAGTCAATCAGTCAATTGGTATGGGACCCCAAGATGGCTCTCATCAGATTAAAAACAAAGTACAGCTAAAACCTATTTGATACAGAAGCTTAAAAACAAGGAACACTGAATAAACAGTTCTTTTAAAAATACTACATTACAGTAGTTTAAAACATACTAAAATGTAGTAAACTGATAAAAGCATAACAGACTACAGCAGGCTGGGTGGAGGTTTTAGTCCCCAGAAAGTAACCTTTCCAAGTTGTGAGGTGGGCCTTCTTCACAGCTTCATCAGGATAGGTTTTGGGGGACAAATAAGAAACATTTCCATTTTCTTCTTCTCTTCCTTAATTATTTCTCCTGTAATGCCCTTGGTCTGCCTAGCATTCTGCAGAGTACAAAAGGACATATCCTCCCCACCTAAGGAAAACACTGCCCAGCGGGAATGGATGGCTCTTCCAGAGTTAGGAAGCATTGCTTATTTCCAAGTGGTGTACAATGAATACACATTCACGGATTTCACCTTTACAAATTTGATTATTCACGAGGCACAAGCTTGCCCCCCGCCCCCTGCTCATTTTCCTCCTCTCATTCCCTTGCATCGCTCACCCCAGGCTTGCCAGGCATGTTTTCAAAATGCACATTTTTCCTTTTGGGTGAGCAAAGCCCCCCTCCCACTACTGGAGGCATGCCCTCTCTGCCATGTGGTTGCACATTCTGCTGTGTAATGGTTGCTGACTGGTCAGATGCTCTCTTTGCTCCTACTCCTGCTTTCTCAAGATGGTGACCAGAACTGTCTAGAAAGCCCTTTACCTTGTCTTAACAATCAGAAATAATCAGGAAATGGTCAAAGGGAAAGAAGAGATGTCTTTAATGGGCATCTGAATACTGGGAGTCTACCTAATCTCAACAAAGAGATCATTTGACATGGCAAGAGCCACCAAGTAGAAGGTCCAATCTCTGTACTACAGTCAAATTAGCTTCATTTCACTATGGTGCTAGAGCCCCCTCTTCAAATGTAAAGACAGGACAATCTACTCAGGAGATGCTGTTCTGTCAGAGAGCCTGGTGCTGTACATTACAGGGCCTTGTAAGCCCAAAATGGCCATGCTAGCTAGGGGATTCCGGGACTTGTAATTCAAAGAATTTATTTTTTTTCCAAAGCTCTGCTCCTTCTCAATTATTGTAAACAAACTACTGGGAGGAAATGGCTCAAACCTAACCTCAGGCATCTTGGATATTTACATGTCAACCCCTGTTCGTGGACAGAAGGGCAACCCCTTCCCTTGACTCAAGAGTACTCACTTCCTTCAGGGACACCATGCCAATAAGGCGCCCAATGCTGGTGACGTAGGCATGGTCCACTCCCAGGAGGGAGAAGATGGTGTGCGTCTGCAGGAGACAAAACCAGAGTTAGCTGAATTTCTCAGGACTTGGAAGAGGGTCCTCAGTTAGCAACTTTCACCCAGTTTGGTGAAGTTCCTTTTGAGGATGACAACTTCAGAGTCCTGAATGCCATGCTGACTATGTGATGCTCGGAGCCATTGTCCCCCCTCCACAAAACAATAAAAAATAAAAAAATAAAAAAATAAAATAAAAATAAAAATAAAATAAAATAAAATAAAATAAAATAAAGGAACTGTTCTAGTCTCTCCAAGGTGTTTATAGCACTATGATTCCACTTTAACTGCCATGGCTGCATCCTGTGGAATGTTGGGGTTTGTAGTCCAAGGAGGCACTAGAATTATTTGGCTGACAATTCTGAGCATCCTCCCTAAATTGCAAATCTCAAGATTCCATCAGATGCAATTACAGTAGTTACAATGGAATCATAGCACTATAATTTTGTAGTGGAAGGGTCCCAAGTCTTGCCTCTTGAACCTGGTATCACAGAGTGTCTCAGCAGTGTTCTGAGAGGGCTATCTTCACTGAGGCCTGATTGTGCCATTTCGGTCAGCTAAGTAACTCTCCTCACTAATCTAGTTCCCTGAGCAAAAAGACAGGACAGAAATAGAGGAAAAAAGGAGAACAGATAATGTTTTTATATCAATGGTCAGAGGAAAATAATACAATATATAGTTGACCCTCCACATTTGCAGGTTTGACTTTCATGGATTTGATTATTTGTGAGTTTCTCCGACCCCTCCCTCCCGCACTGCAAGCGCTTCTTTTCTGGGGATCCTTCCTTCCCAGTGGCTCCCATCAGGCTGCACAGCTCTTTAAAAACTTGTCTCTGGTCCTTCTCCTCCTCCCCTACCAACTACTACCTGGGCAGCTAAGGATGGCTCGCAGCCTGATTTCTCAGCACGACAAACACTCTTCCGATGCCCCACACATCCAATGAAGGAGATGGGTGAGAGACAGGAAGTACAGGGCCATCGTGCTGATCTGCCCCCTTCCTTTCTTCTTTCCCTGACTTGGGTTGGACCCTGGATGGCCATTCTCCCCACCACACCTCAGACCCCTTCCCACAGACACACACACGCATTTTGATATTTGCAATATTTCCACTTTTGTGGGGGTCTTGCATCCCTAACCTTAGTGAATATGGAGAGCTGACTATAGAATATAGAGAAAATAAGACAAAAAAACCAGGTATATATACATAGAATTAAGAAGAGTAGAGAAATGGCTTGAACATCAGCCTACTCCGAGCAGAGGCAGCAACTAGACTGAAGGATGGTGGAGGGTGCCTCCCCTGCTGGTGGCTTCCTTAAAGTCAGTTTCCTGCCCTTCTCCGTGGCTGGAAAATAAATCCTTTGCCTGCTTTGTGTTCATTTTGCCTCATTTACGGGGAGACAATGGGAGACGCTGAGTTACATGGGCACAGCCTAACCCTGAAATCCCCTTTTTAATCAGGCTCCCCGGGCTCCTAGGATTTTTTCAGGTATCTCCCTTCTCCCTGTGCACTTTGAAGCTATTTGCATAGCCACCAGGGCTAGATATTTGAGACTTTTAAAGACAACAACATGAAGAAAATGAAAGCTGAGATATTGTGATGTACAGGCTAGCTCCGAGTTCAGAGAACCAGCTTGGAAGTTTCAACAGCTTTATTCAGAACATCGGAGGAACATCAAAACATCTTGGCAACTGCCAAGACTAAAGAACTATTGGGTTTGCAGTACTTTATAAGCTATTAAATTTCAAAATTAGTGCACGCTGCTACCCCATTTGCGGATAACTTAAAACAACACTTTTCCTGGGCTCACCATCCCCTCATTCCATGGACTCACACAACCTGTCAACAGCATGACCTTGCAGCCTCACCTGCTTGCTCTTATCACAGAGCATTACTCAAACATTCCCAGGTTCCCAGCTTCCCATCCATTATCTCATCCCATCCTTCCCCTCTATACAGCAAAGCACCTAATGGCTAAAATACAGCTATAATCAAGGTAGGGAGAGTGCAGACAACGTGACAGATATTCAGGGTGCAGAATTCCAGCTTAGGAAGAACTTCTTGAAAGTAAGCGCTGTTTGATCTGGAAGCCATGCACTATGAAGAATGGCTTAGGGAGCTGGGAATGTTTAGTCTGCAGAAGAGAAGGTTAAAAGGGGACATGACAGCCATGTTTAAATATTTGAAGGGATGTCATGTCGAGGAGGGAGCGGGCTTGTTTTCTGCTGCTCCAGAGACTAGGACAAGGAACAATGGATTCAAGCTGCAGGAAAGGAGATTCCACTTGAACCTCAGGAAGAACTTCCTGACGGTCATTGCTGTCCGGCCGTGGAATATGCTGCCTCAGAGTGTGGCAGAATCTCCTTCTTTCGAGGTTTTTAAACGGAAGCTGGATAGCCATCTGTTGGGAATGCTTTGATGGGTGTTCCTGCATGGCAGAGGGTTGGACTGGATGGCCCCTGGGGTCTCTTCCAACTCTATGATTCTATGGTGGTGGAATAGCCTACATTGGAAGGTGATGGGCTCCTCTTTGTTAGAGGTTTTCAGGCAGAAGTTGGATGGTTGCCTCTTGGGATTGCCTGAGCTATGGGTTTTCTGCACTGGTGGGAGGTTGGCCCAGATGGCCCTCGGGGATGCTTTACAACTCTCAAATTCAAGGATTTTGCATGGCAGATTCTGCACTCATGGGGTAAAGTGCAGGATCATGGTATTCATTCTACCCTTCTCCCAGCCAAACACACCTTGTGCAAAGAAGTGCGTTCTACCAGTTGGAATGGGGCTGGGTCAATTTTGCAGTTGTTGAAGTTGACAAACTGATCGAGCTGCTGCTCCTCCCACTCCAGGATCTGAAAGTCAAGAAACTAGATTAATGTCTGGGCCAGCAGAAGCCACACCAGTCCCCTTGCTTCCATTCCAGTGCTACTCAAAGTGGTGGCCCATGGACTGGTGCTCACCTGCAAGCCTTTGGCTGCTGGTCAATGGAGAGTTTCCAGGGAAGAAAGAAATTGTGCTAGCTAATGGGTACAAATATAGTACAGATCCCGTGTACATGCACGCACACACACTCGCACACACACACAAAATGACAGTCCCCTACATCTGAAAGAATGAGAAGCACTAAGCTACACAATGTTTAATTTTTTTGTATTTGCCCACCATTCCTCAACGTGGCTTATCTGATTCTGCTTCCCAACTGCTCTTCATAACAAGCTTGCAAAGTAGGGCAGAATGGGAAATAGTGACTAGGCCAAAGTGGGCTTAATGACTGTTTAGGGTAACCGAATTGAGATCTCTGCAGCTCAAATTTGACACTCTCATAATTATACCAGCTGAGTAAAGCATCTTTTCCATTAAAACAAACTTTGGAAGTAATGCATTGCAAATGATATAGTTAACTGTAACTAGTAACTTTTGGAGCAATGAGGGTGTGGTGAAATTACATTTCAAAAGTAATGCAATGAGTAAGAGTGAAGTTACTTTACAGGTGCAATAGGCAATGGTTTCTAGTTATTTTCAAATGTTGCTTTTACGGGGCATTTTTACAGATATTGTTCAAATTTCATGCCATTCAGCTATCAACCCCCAGATGATTTTTCATCCAAAACTAAAAATAGAAAAGCAACAAGCAGCACAATAAATATCAAAATGACTAATAGCAATGGGTTATGTTTCAAACACCACCATGAGTAATAGGAAATCACTACTTTTTAAATGGAGATTTTCCTGGCTTTGCCCTGAACACAACAGAATTCCTCTGATTCTGGAAGCTTGTTGGGCCTCTATTTGGTTCAGATTCTGATCTGTCAGGGCATGAGACAGAAATGGATTTTTTTCAATAAAGCTGGATCTTTGATTCACAACTGTGATTTTTCCTGGGGTTACCGGGGAAGCAATTCCTCTTCAGCAGGCTTGAGGCAGGTTAGTATTAGGTTGGGAAACCACTGTGGGAATACTCAGGGATTTCAGAATCCTGCCTGAAATTCTGTAGCCCTGGTTCTGCTGCCAGTCAGAGTGGGCTATACTGGGCTAAGTGGACAATGGTCTGATTCAATATAAGGCAGGCTCTGACTGTCCACATGACCTATGAAATCAAGCGACACTACTCTTGACTTGACGGGCTGTACCATTTCAGCCCATGGGAGATGTAAGCAAATGTTTGTATGCTTCTCAACAATAAGGCTGTGGTGGGAGGGGGAGACTACCAGTACATAAAAAACAAATCTGTCCAACAGACCACCCTAAACTCACCCAATCTCTTCTAATTTCAGAAGCTGAGAAGGATTAGGCTTGGTTAATGCTCGGTATCTTCCAGTAGGGGTGGGAAAGAATCATGCTACCAATCAGAGTTGGGAAACTGGGCATAGTGGAACATGATCTAATTTAGTGTCAGCAGCCCTGACCAGAATGATCAATGATGAGGAATGATGGGAGTGGCTGTCCAGCAATATCTGGAGGGCAGCATGCTTTCCCCTTCTGCTTTCAGAGGACACAGTTTGCAGTGGAGTATGAATTCAGCAAGACTGGACCTCATCCATCCACAAGTTCCGGTACAGACAATGGGTAAGAGGTCCTACTCACCTCCGCAGGAGTCATCTGACCAACCACTTCGTATTCATCCTGCAAAAAAAACAAAGGGGAGAGCCATTTATCAAAGTCTTCCAAGGAAGGCTTTTCAGAGAAGCCAATCAGGCAAGAACTGAGAGATGAGGAAGGAACAATGGACACAATGAGGCTGTACAGAAGAAAACAGAGGCTAGAAAAATGGCCATGTTGGCTGGGGAATTTAGGGAACTATAGTGTACCAATTTTTTTAAAAAAATCCCCCAACCTCTGGATTACCTGGATTTTGTGACTAAGGCAGGGGTGTAGCTGAACTGCAAGAACCAGCCTTTCTAATTACTGGTTGCATTGGCAAAGACTGATGGGAGCTGCAGTTCAGTAACACTTGGACTGCCACCTTTTGTTCACCATTGCTGTAAGGAGTGGGGAATTCTGGGTATCTGGGGGCAGCTGCTGGAGAAAAGGGGGCACTGTCCACCTCTGAGAGGGAATGGAGAGATCAAAAGTTCTGGCTCATACTTTGGTTAATATTGGGCCCTATGTACAGGTTACTTTACAGTGCTGTAAAGTCACAACTAGGTGGTTTTTATCAAGCTGGTCTAGCTGGTGAGTACACTGTCCAAATGTACCTTCAAGAAGCTAGAACTTGTATTTATGGTACCAAAGCTACATCTTCAGTGGTTTACTCTAATGTGGTAAATAACCACTCTGAGCAGGGAGGGCCTTTTCACGCTCCTTTTCCTAGAGTTGTGGAGTGGAGAGGGTCTTTTCTAACCGGGATATACTTTGAAGTTGCCTAAGCAGGCGAGTTTCCACTGGGAGCCTACAAGCTGCATTAGGGTGGAATGCTTGCCATGCTGTCTGTGGTCTAACAGATCTCATAGCCAATCCAGCCATTATAGGTCAGCAATGCCTAGTTTGACCCTGAATGTACATTCCACTGGAAGTTGTAATCAATCCCAGCTCTTCAGTGTGACCACCTGCATTATATAGTATTTTCAAACAGATCTGGATCCCATGCATACCTATAAAGCAGTCCTAGGTGCTAGGTGACCAGGAATTCCATACAAGTGAATGCATGGAATCATATTGCTCTTCTTCGCCTAGTACGAAAGCTGAATGAGCTGCTAAAGAAGTCAGAGCTTGGAAAAGTTACTTTTTTTGGACAGCAAATCCCAGGATCAGATTCTATGATCTGCAGTCCAAATATGTAATTTTTCAAAGTTCTGACAGAAGCTCCCTCTCCTACTACTCATCAGCACAGAAATAAAGTTTTCTGTTTTCAATTTTGCCAGCCTCAGAAAGCTAGTAAAAACTATAAGGTATATTAACTGCAGCACATCACACAGTGTGTGAAGCGTAGCCCCCAATGGCCTTCTCTCCAGGTCAGGGCTGTGCAAACCCAAGTGGTTATCTTCAGATCAGTTATGCACAAGTTATGAGCCTAACAGCCAGGAGATTTCTATAATCTTGATGTCTGGGTCGAAGAAACCCCTGGAACATTGAAGAGCATGTGCTCCAAAATTGTATATTACTTTCAGCTGTTCCCCAGTCTATGTACCAAACAGTCACTAAGGGACTGATGCATGTTTCCTACATGATTATAAACCTACCTTCATTCTATATTCTTGCAACCCCTCCAAAAAGAACTTGGGAGTGAGGTGCTGAGAATTTCTCTTGAGAAAAATTGAACACTACCTAGCAGAACGACAGCTCCCACAATTCCTTGGAGGAAGAGTGACCGTACAATCATTTTAGGGCATTGAACCAGCCATAAGGCCAGAGGAATTCAGTCAAAAGGCCATCAGAGGCCCTTCTGTGACAACCAGGTTGCTGAGCTAACCATGGTCAGAAACTTTATCAGCATCTCCACCATTCTTATAGAATCAGAGGACTGTGGAGAGTTACATGGTACAGCTGAGGCCATTTAGTCCAACTCCATCTATGATAGATGCTCTCCATTAGAGCTTGGACAAGTTGCGTTGGGTGCCTTCAAGTTGTTTCTAACTTATGGTAACCCTTAGGTGAATCTATCACAGGGTTTTCTGGGGCTGAGAGTGTGTGACACACCCAAAGTCACACAGTGGGTTTCCAAGGCTGAGTGGAGAATCGAATCTTGGTCTTCAGGGTCCAATCCTCAAACCACTACCCTACGCTGGCTGCTGGCTCTTTGGACAAGTTACCTTTCCAGAAATCTCTGGGTTCTGGGAATTGTAGCTGAAAAGATAACTTCCCCAAGCTCAACCCCCCTACTGTTTAATGATCTCTGTTTAAGCCCCCTGGCAGCCTGTTCTGTTGGTAACCAGCTTTTAAGAGGTACTGCTGAATGGTGTCTCTTTCTATTTCTCTGAATTCTGCTTCTCCGCTACTTCCACCCATTGATTCTATGCCTAAGAGCAGTCACACTGCAGAGTTGTAGGAAATTGATACCACTTTCTCTGCCATGGTTCTATCCTACAGAATCCTGGAGTCTGTAGTTTGATGATAGACTTAGAATTCTTTACACGAGAGGTTTAATTCAGGAGTGTTGATTAGAACTGTGGTTCTCAAACTCTGGTTCTCTGAATATTTGGGACTTCAGCTCCAAGAATTCCTGACATACTGGCCGTATTGGCTGGAACTTCTGAGAGCTGAACTCCAACATGTCTAGAGGACAAAATTTTGAATACACTGGACTAGGGAGTGCTAAATCTGCCACCAAACTACAAATCCCAGGATTTTGTACAACAAAGCCATGGGAGTTAAAGCAGTATCATATGGCTATAACTGCGCAATGTGGACACCCCCCGCTCTCTGAAGCTAAAGAGAACAAGTGTGTTCCCATCTTCTGAAAGGCAGCTCATAAGATATTTAAAGAGTGCTGTTATGGTTCCCTTTAATTTTCTCTTTTCCAGAATTTTTAGAATTGTTCCTCACAGGGTTTGTTCCCAGGTCTCTCACTATCCCAATTCTCCTCATCTGAACATGTTCTAGTTTTGTCAGTGGCCTTCTGCAAATGTATCACCCAGATTTGGGCACAGTACATCAGAAGCACAGTCTTGATAAGTGCAAAACAGAGTGGAATTATTACTCCTCATGATCTGGTTGCCAGATTTCTGTTAATGCAGCCCTTAAGACTGCATTAGCGTTTTAGCAGCAGCATCGCCGGGCTTAGCACGTCACAATATAGATTTAATTGCAAAGATGTGTGACTGCTAAAGCAACTTCCATTTTTAACACACATCCTGGCAGCAAAACAGATTCCTGTACGCACATTCCTAAATAATGGATCAGATTAGTCTCTTTTCAAATGCTTCATGAGGAAAATGTGGCAACAGACGCTGCAGAGGGATGAAAATTCTGGACGGGTGGCCAAAAAACCCCCAGAGAACAAAAACAAAAAAAACCCACCTGCCAGCTGCCTCTAAATGTTAGCCCAAAATCACAGCCTTTCGAGGTGCTGACACAGAATCATTCAAATCATTTAAATGCTGCAGGTTTTCATTACAGGGATGAGGACAAGAGCAAATTAGCTGGGGAAACCAGTCATTCTCAAGCAGGAATGAAAGCAATGACAATTGATGATTGGCTGTTTCAGAAGAGATCACTACATCAATTGGTTAGTTTGTAAAAAGGCAGTGGTCTGGTTGGGTGCCACTAAGAAAAAAGATTAATCAGAACAAGAGGTCGAACTGTGCTGAAGGCTCTTGTGGTTGATTCATCTTTGCACTGCAAAGGGTATCGAGCGCAAAACAATTTCATCAGTCACTGGGAAAAAGACGTACCAATCTAAACATCTTTCATACAGAAGGAGCAAAGCTTGGAAAATTAACTTTTTGAATTACACTTCCCAGAATCCCTCAGCCATGGCATTGGACATGCCAGCTGAGCAGCTGTCTAAAAAAGTTACTTTTCCAATCTTTTCCTGAAAAGGAGCACTAGGAGAACCTCTTGGGTTTCTCCCCACACTAACTCTTCCTTTAATTTTCTCCTCAAAAATTGCAAAGAAGATTCATCTAGCCTAGCATCCTCCTTCCAACAGTGGACAACCAGGTGCCTTTGGGAAAGCTGAAGGGCAAGCAGTCAGCAGCCATACAACACCAGATGTTCAGAAATAGAATCCATTTGAACGTGGAGTTTCTATTTCTATACCAGCTGGTGATACTTCAGTGAAGAGATCATTCAGAGATCCCCTTTTATTTTCAATTTTTTTAAAGTGTCATTCTAAACGCTCATCTCAGCTGGCAGACTTCAGCAGATCTTAGGGAGAATTTCTCAAGTGAATTTTGAAGCAATATTTCCTATTCTCTACAAAGGACTAACAATTCACTAAATTTCACTACGTGACTCCCCACCCCAACTCCATGTCCAGGAAGGTTGGAATGACCTTGGCCAACTCCCATGGATTTGAAATGAAGCTTTTATGGGATAGTTAGTGCGCACACCCCATCTTATTTAGAAGCATATGTAAACGTGTGCCTGCAGAGTGAGAAGGGTGTCATCTGAACTTCCTATCTCAGTCAGCAAACTCTCTGGGGTCAGCCCCAGCTGCATGGCCCTGAGCCCTAAAAACCTTCAGCACAGTCCCAGACCTCGATGGACACATTACGGGGCAGGTTAAATTTCTTGCCCCTCTGATTGTTTGGGAAGAATTGGATAGATGCGGCGTGGCCCACACTTACCGCCACGGAAATGCGGACGCGCTTCGACTTGCGCTTTTCAGACAGGCCCGAATTTTCATCCTTTTTTTTTTTTAAACCGGGAGAAACAAAACAAAACAAATAGGGAAAAGAGAGAGGAATTATGGGAAAAGGACAACTGGGATAGGAACATGTCTGGCCATGTAACAGAAAGAGTGGGCGGGTGGCCGAGGGAAATAATTTTTTTGCCCAGAAATGTAGCTATAGGATGGAGTGGGAAGAAAAGAGGTCTCACCTCAACGGACTCTGTTGTTGGGGAGTTAGCACAAAAAAGGTTCCGCAAGGCAATACCTGGAGGGTCCACAGAGCCATCTGCCAATGGAAAAGAGAGATATCATTAGGCATCAGTTAGGGCAGGAGTGCTGAATCTCAGATTTGTAGGGCAAATCCAGCCCTCCCAAGGTCTCAGTCCAAGTTTCTGGGGTTCTCCAGACACCCGCAGCCCTTCTCCTTGACACTGTCACCTGGGGACTGTTCTCACTACACAATTATAGTGCTGTGATTCCACTTTGACTTTCACAGCTGTATCCTATGCAATCCTGGAGCTTGTAGTCTGGTGAGGTACTAGAGTTCTCTGGTTGAGAATTCTAAACGTCCCTCTCCAAGCTGCCAATCTCAGGATTTCATAGGGCAGTTAAAGTGGAATCATAATCCTACAATTATGCAGTGTGAATGGACGCCTGGAAATTCCCAGCTTCCGTACAGGATTTCCCCCCATTCTAAAAGTTAAAAAGGCTTCTCCTAAGGCTTAGTTACAGGCAATAAGAGCATTAAATTGAAATATTCTAGCATTTTTGGTCTGACTCATTTCCACCCCTCCTTTGGTCCTGCTCACAATTCACATGCAGCCCTTGAGAACTTCACTGAAGCAGAATTCAGCCCTCAAGATGAAAAAGGTTCCCCGTCCG
The DNA here is from genome assembly GCA_030412105.1 of Cyclura pinguis. Classification (NCBI taxonomy): domain Eukaryota; kingdom Metazoa; phylum Chordata; class Lepidosauria; order Squamata; family Iguanidae; genus Cyclura; species Cyclura pinguis. The sequence continues at coordinate 9,944,555 of CM059601.1, forward strand.
AATCAAGGCCTAATGGGGACTGATGGAGCTAAAGGCAGCAGAGACTCACTTGAAGGACTTTCAGATAAAGTGCTGGAGGCTCGTTTCAGGGCTGGCTTGAGGGGTTTACGGGACTCACTTCGGGGTGGGACAAACGAGGACTCCTCTGTGATGATCTGGATTGAAAGAAGGAAAGAAAACAGAACGCTACAACAAAGAGAAACCGAGCCAAGGACCTGTTGCTATGTTACCACAATAACACGGATGCTGCTTCCTATACAGCTCCAAGCACTCTCCTCTTTTCCTTTCCAAATTATTGTGGCTCCCCAGTTGCTTGGACATTTTGCTCAGAATGAAAAACTAGCCCCATCTGTGACCAGCCCTTCACCCTCATCACCTGAAAGCGCACTCCCGTGTCGGACGTTTGGTGCTGCTCGTTGCCCTCCGGATTCTTCTCGTCGGCTTTGCGTTCGGCCTGGGCCTTCTCCCGCACGTACTGCAAGCGGCGCGCATAGCTCAGCTGGCTGTTCAGGAGAGCCACAATCTGCGTGCGCTCAATGGATCCGAGCAGGATCATGGATTCTGCAGGGATAAGGGGGAATTGAGCAGAAGTCTTTTTTTTTTTCCCCTCCATGGATGGAGAAGACATTTTATTTATGCAAGCGACGAGTTTACAGTAAAATCTGAGACTTTCAACTAATTCAGAGGTGGATACTCAAGGAGAAAAAAACAGCCTGGAAGCATCATTCATTTTTAGACAGTAGACAGGCTGGCTAGGGGATTCTGGGAGCTCTAGTCCCCAGAAGTAATTTTTCTATTCTGTGGCTCCAATTTATCACTCGCAGGCTGCATTTGGTTCAGGCTGGGAACATGTGCTCCTCCAGGCACTGTTAGACTACAACTCTCCCCATTCTTAGCACAGCTAGCAATGAGAGATGATGTGGATATAGTCTAAGAACATCTGGAGGGCCACATGTTCCCCATACCTGGCTCGGCGGGAAATAATCTGAGCTCTGTTATAACCCAGGGACAGGCAGGGATGTAAAAGACAACAGCGTATCATGCCTGCAGACTAGCATTTATTGACCTCCTCTAAACAAGCCTGCATTGGTCTTATTTTCCCCTCCTTTCAAACTTCGCGCATTGCCATGACAACATGGGGCTGTCTGTTGCTGTGGAAGCCATAAATGACAGCTGTGGCCAGCAGAAGACATCACCGTCCCCGCCAAGGACACAAAGGTGGGGGGAGCTGCCGAACAGGAGAGCACACGGGTGGTAAAATATTAACAAGCTACGAACACCACAGAATCATGTACACAGAGCAACAGGTGGCACGGAGGACAGAGAAAAGATGGCAGGGAGAAAGAAGTTGGGGCACAGCATGATGCAGGGATGGGGTGAGCAGAGGTTTTGCCCAGATGGTTTCAGAGGAAGGGTTCTTAACCTGAGATCCATGCAGATTCGGGCAAGGTCCATGAACCTGGATGGGGGGAAAACTTATGGCTGGTATCCCATTCAGCCTCTATGATGTCATAAGCTAAACCCATGACCTCATACATTTTGGTACTGGCATTTACGATCACGGGACCATTGCCACGATCACAAATTCCCCCTAAATTACAAGAAACTGCTAAAAATAAAAATACAAATGTAAAAGAATACAAAAGAATACAAAAAATACAAACGTAAAAGAACAACAAATGAAAAGGATTTGTAGATGGTACAGAACATACCATCAAATCGCATATATAAATGGCAATTTCTCACCAAAATGGATGCGGAGCTAAAGGTATTTATATACATATGGGGTGGGAATGTCCCTTTATTCAGGAATTTTGGAAAGAGGTTAAGAAACAAATCAATACAATAATAGGGAGAGAGGTTTCATTAAGTAAAGAAAATTGTTTAACCCTCAACTTAGGGATGATAGGTTTAAATAAGAATGAAAGTTATGTAACAAAGCAAATTCTAAAAGCTGCTCATGCTGTTATTGCTTTAGGGTGGAAAAAGAAATCAAAGTTGTATTTGTTAAAATATATAAAAGAAGCAATATTATTTGACTTTCTTAAGGAAACAAGGCTAAAGTACAGTGGACAATGTAGTAAAGAATCATGGAGTGGTAACTGGAAAATGGTGATTGAGAAAGTAAAAGAAAAATTGGGGCATGAAGATGTGATAATTTGATTAAGGTTATATCCTATATCTCTGAAAACGGTTTTTAATACAAATAGGGTCTAGATCCTCTGTCAGCTATTTGTGGGATGAGGGTTGGAGAGGCTGAAAAAGTAATTGTTGTTAAAAATATTTTTTCCATATAATAAGATTGTAATTTAATATATAAAAGTCAAAGTTTGTCTGTGTCAGGTGAGAAGACCTCATAAGATTGGCTGTGTCAGGTGAAGATCTCACGTGATTGGCTGCCTAAGAAGATTCTGTGGAATCCTGGGGTTTGCAGTTTAGGGAGGGGCCTTTAGAATTCTCATCTAGAGAGCTCTTGGGTCTCAGTCAATGGTGTCTGTCTTGAATAGGTTGGTTGCTGTGGAGATGAGGCCTAGCAGCAAGGAGGAGGGCAGCGTATTTCCTCAGGAACCCAACCTCTGCATGTTAATAACTTTGAATACAGACTGGATTGGGGAATATGAGGAAAAGTTACGGAGACTGGACAAGACAGTTATAGGGAATTAGAGACACAGGATCTCAAATCTTTCTACCAAATATTACTTAGGAGAAAATAAAATCCTGGGCAACTCTAAGTAGATATGCCAGTATAGTATATATATTAATGTATACTAAACATGTGACTCATAATAAAAGGAAAAAAATGGGGGGGGGAAAGACTGTATACCGAACTCTTTGAGCATGGAAATATAAGTCATAAGAATGGCTGTGTTTGCACATGACCGAAGTGATCTGAATAAATCCTTCATCTGAAAAACAAAAACACAAATTCCCCCTAAAACCCACTTTAAAAGCCAGGCAGCCACAACAGCTGAAAGCAGTCCTACAGCATTAGTGAGTGGGGATTAAAGAATGACGTATCTACCCCATTCTGCTAGCAAGCCAGGTTGTGACACGCAATTACAACAAGACCTCCCTGCTTCTACTTGTCACACCACAGCTCACTAGTGGGAGGCTGCTGGACGTGACATTTTTCAGCACCCTGTCCACCGCTGCCGTGGAACTCATTCAGTTAATGCAACAGCCTGGCTTTTAAGGTGGGTTTTAGTTAGAATTTTGTAACTGTGGCAAAGATGCCACAACTACAAATGTGAATCAGCAGATGGACCGCAGCTACATCATCACAGATATGCCTTCCATAAGGATCGCAAACTACATCTCTATTTTCAACAACCTCTCTAGCTGAATTTAACATTTCCTTCAATGTGGAGCCTAGGCAACAGACCAAAATAGTTCTAGCTGAACTGTGACTTGGTCACCAGGAGAAATCGCAGGTACTCACATAACACTTTACAGTCGTTGCAGATATGTCAAAATATCATCATTGCTTTGAAATTACTGTATGACTAGACCTGCCACTAGATTGCAAGTGATCACAGCCTTCCTCTCTACAGGTACTTGTGTAATGCACCTAGCCAACTATCAGGTTGCTCTGCACCTAGTAATTGTTCAGCCAGCAAACAGTAAAGCCTTCTGAGAAGGGGCCCACAGTTTTCACCAGGCTGCCAAGGGAGTCTATAGCACAAACAGGAATGTCTGTAAAAATAGCATGAAAATGCATGTATCAAAGGAGGTGAACCAGTTGGATGGTACAGTTCTGCAAAAGCCAAATTGCCTACCCATGCACGACACACATACGTTCAAACCAAAGGAACACATTCACATGCGAAGGAGCACTGGGAGCTCTGGGCCAAACTTCCTCAAAACTGAGCCCACGTGGCTGTAATGCTGTTGGCATTCAGTGTTTGAAAACTACGCTACTTTGACTGTGCAACAGGTACCGAAGATTACTTGGACTGTTTACCAAGGACTGTTTATCAAGGGGAAAATTTGTGTGTATGTGTGCACACATGCTCAAGCAAGGGGAACCATCTGTTAGGCACATAAACTGGGGCTGGGGGAGGGTGTGAGAATGTGCTAAATTCAGTCAGTTCCACCTACATGTTATTCCTCCGTGGGCATCGCCAAGATTTTAATAGCATTTGTCAACACATTTTCAGATTACTTTGGGGTGTAAAATGGCATCTTACCCTAGGCTGGCCCCACCTCCCTACTCCAAGGTAGCACCTCTATATGGGTTGGGATTATAACACTGATCAGTCCCAGCCAGCACAATTACGCCTGAGAGCTGGGGATGATGGAAGTTGCAGTCCAACACATCTGGAAGGTGCCAACTTAGAGAAGGTTGACCTAGGAGTATACCTGTTGACACCAACCAAGCTGTGTTTCTGCTGCTACAAGTCTCATTGGCACTTCTCATATTCAGCTGAATCAATCAGCAGCTGACTTCTCAATACAAGTTCCACAGGTCTTTCACCATAATGGGTCAAAACAGAATTAGATGAATTTTTATAGGTTGTTGTGGGTTTTCCGGGTTTTGAGGCCATGTTCTATTAGTATTTTCTCCTGACGTTTTGCCTGCATCTCTGGCTGGCATCTTCATAGGTGAATTTTCATCAGAGTCTAGGAGTCAAGATCTCACCATTTCAACGATATATAAATATTCCAATAAAGATATTGCCCAATCCTATCTTTGGATTTTGCTCATGGAACACAGATCTGTGTTGTTGTTGCTTTTACCATAAAGAGGTGATGGCAGAGGATAACATCATTCTACACTGGGATGAGCCATATGTGACCCTGCATGTTGCTGGACAGCACAACCAGCTTCATTCTCTGATTGTTAATTGGGACAGCTTACAGGGAAAATATGACAGTCGATCTTTTCTATTTTTAAACTTCAATACATTTATTTTTATTTGTAAGCTGCTTTGAGTGCTGGTTTTGGCAAAAAGGGAGGGTATAAATGATGATGATAGCTGGAAGGGCCACTGAGTCCAACTTCCTGATCAGTTCACGAAATCTACCTACAGAACCTCAGCAGGTAGCTGCCCAACCTCTTTTTGAAGATGTCCAGACAAGGAAACCTCATACCTCTCTAGGGAATTGGTGTCACTGTTGAACTGCTCTTACTATCAGGAAATTCCTTCTACTGTTCAACCAAGATCTATTCAATCAACATCTACATTAGGCCTGTTCTCACCATCTGGGGCAGCCCTTTAGATATTTAAGGAATGCAATCATCTTACCCCTCAATCTTCTCTTCACTGGGCTGAACATGGCCAACTTTTTCAATCTTTTCCCATACAATTTGTTCTCTGCAGTCCTTATCATCCTCGTTACTCTTCTCTGAACCTACTCCAATTTGTTTATATCCTTCTTAAAATAAGGTGCCTAGAACTGAATGCAATATCCTAGATAAGGCCTACCTAGCACAGAATATAGTGAGATTTTTACTTCCCTCATCTTGGAAATTATGGTTCCACTAATGCAGGCTAAAATATTATTTGCCTTCTTTGCTGCAGCATCACATTGCTGGCTGACGTTCAACTTATGATCAACAATAATTCTGGTGATGGTGATGATAACTACTACTGATATCTTTGCCAGCATTTGAAGGATCGCATGTTCTTCACTATGGCTCTGCATCCATGAAATGTCATGGCCAGTGGTTTTAAGTTTGAAATGAGAAGCTAAGGCACTGTTATGTCTCCGTGACTACAGCTTTTTGTTTATGGGTTGACAAAATCCTGAGTTCAGACAGACCCTGGAGAAACCTTTTAGAATCCAAGCGAGAAAATAGAAAGCTCCAAGAAAATTAAGAAGCCTTTCACACTACACAATTATAGCACTACGATTCTACTTTAACTGCCATAGCTGAATCCTACGGAATCCCGAGGTTTGTCATTTGGTGAAGCACTTAAGCTTTCTGGCTGAGAATTCTTCCTCCTTCCTCAACTGCAAATCCCAGATTTGTGCAGGATGGAGCCATGGAATTATAGTGCTATAATTGTGCAGTGTGAAAGGGCTCTAAGGCTTTCTTGCCATATACAGCAAATGTTTAAGTGTAGCAAGAACTACGATTTCAAACCAATGCAAAAGGATTCCATCACAGATCTATATTCTTGTTCTCTGTAGATATGAGGGATGGTGAGTTTTCTGCTGAGGATTGTTGGTTGAACGTCATCCATTATAGCTCAACAGAAGGACGGATCTCTGTCTCACCAGCTGATTGAACTACAGGTATAGCGATATGTATACATGAGTCCAGGGTACACTGTACTAAATCAGATTTCTCTCAGCTTGAAATGAAACCGGTATGTAGTACAGAGAGTGAGTGAAGCTGAAAATACCTCAGGAAAATGAAGTTTGTTGATATAAAATGTTGATGTAAGATCTAGCAGATATAACTCTCTTAAGACTTAAGTCCAAACAAACAAACAAACAAAAAATCCCAGTGTTCTTTCAGGTGTAGTCTTGTTTTGTTTAGTATAAAGGAAGTATATCTTATTCTGTTGATGTTATTACAAATATTCCAATTAAATGACTTCTATAAAAACCTTGGAATATATTTAAATATAACATTTAAACCAAACATGCTAAATAATGTTGTTCACTGGGCAATTTTCCAGTTCTACTTTTTCTGGAAAACCTAAATTACTGCCTGAGATGTAAGGAACAGGAATAGGGCTGAATGTGCCTCAACCAACCCACAGGGTTTTCAGGACAGCTACTTTTCTGATCCATAGCCACCAGTTGCACTTCTTAGACTATATCTTCCAGAATCACCCAGTCAGTATGACTATTCTTCAGTGACCATGCAGGCTGAGAGGACTCTGGGAGTTGCAATCTAGAAAAGTAACTTTTCCAAAGCTCTGCCTACTGAATATCCCTTGCTGTCACCATCCCAATTTCTTTGCCTACGTAAGAATAAATAATCCCGAGATGTATGTAAAAACTGCTGTGCAATTGAGTGCGCTCCGAACCAGTAAATCCATTTTTGGTCTACTTCCAGTTCTGATATAACTCAACATATTCTGATTTTGCTATAATCAGGGCCAAATGATGTCAAGAGCTATTCTGTTGACTCACCCCAATCGATAAAGGTAGGAAAATAGCATATTACATCAGCTACTTTTGAAGAGGCGCTGGGACAAATTGGACTATCTAAATTTGTCTCTCTGAACCAGACCTTCAATTAAATAATCCATAAAACACTCAATTGGAAATGTGCTTATTATGTACCTGCACCAATTAAGTATTTGAGAGCCTGAGATCTGTAAAGAATTCAACAAAACAAGGAAGAATGGAAGTACCAAACAGACTTGTGCTTCTGCAGCGGGGTGGACACCACATATGTGTGTGTATGGTTTTCCTCTGTGCATCATTTAGTAGAATTTTGTTTCCATCTGGTGGTGGAGTTTAGAGGTTCCAGAAATAGAGGTGTGCTTATTTAGTTGAAAGTTAAAGACTCCTTGCATGATTTAAGCTTTGTCCAATGTCTGATGTCACTGTGCTAATTAATGCAAGGCCTTTTGTGCTTTGCTGTTGTGTGCCTTCAAGTTAATTTATGGCAATCCTAAGGCAAATCTATCATGGGGTTTTCTTGGCAAAATCTGTCCAGGGGGGTTTGTCTTTGCCTTCGTCTGAGGTTGAGAAAGTGAGGCTTGTCCAATGTCTCAAAAGTTGCCCAAGTGGGTTTCTACGGTTGATTGGGGATTCAAACTCTGATCTTTCCGAGTCCTAGCCAACGCTCAAACTACTACATCATGCAGGCTCTCCCTGTTGTGCTACTAGCTATTTTGAGATTTAACGCAACAGTGCAAACTAAGCATTCTGAGAGTTAGTGCAATGGCATTGTGCAAGTGCTTGTACAAGCAGTCACACAAGAGATGTTGTCATTGTGAAAGTACTTGCGCAAGAAGTTATGCAAGCGCTCATGCAAACAGTCGCACAAGAGTTGATGGAACTTTTGGTGCAATGGTATAATTCAAACTAATTGGAATGGTGGAGATTTTCCTGTGCTGACTTGAAGATGTGTGCACACAAACACATGCATACATAGCATTAAAATGGATTTAGAGGTAAGTATAAACAGCCACAGAAGAGACACTAGCTCCCCGGGTGGGTAAACTGGACTTCTTCACACCATGAGTGGTGGTAGTAAATGGCTAAATGATTGTCCATATAAAAATCAAATCAAATGAAAACTCCTCACATACAAAACTTAACAGGTCAGAGGAAAAGCTAGCCCAGAGCTCTTCTGTCTGATGTGTGAGGGATTGCTTCTTTTAACCTACAGTCTTGAGGCGGATACAGAGCAACCTCAGCATAGATTGGTGGAGACACTAGATAGGTTTTTCTTGGTGCCTTCTTTATTTCAACTAGTTTTTGAGAACTGCATTTCTTAAAGAAAGGGCTTTTAATGAGGGTGCAGTACTGCTTTTATTAATTGTATTGGGGAGGTTCAATTACTTTTTATCATTTTTAACCATATGCTTTAAATTGTTTCAAAATGCTGCTGTTTAATTCCATTTTAATGCTGACCTTTTGTATGTATTTTAAAAAAACTTTATTGTGTTTTAATTTGTGAGCTGCCTTGAGCCTTTGTTTTGGGGGAAAAAGGCAGTGTATGAGTACTAGTGCTAATAATTGCATGATAATGGGAAAAGTGAATCAAAGGCATAAAGAAAAGTCATCTTTGGGGATATTCAATCCCTGTTCTCTGTTTTGAAGCAGGGGTGGAAATGATGGCCCTCCAGATGTTGGACTGCAAGTCCCAGCAGTCCCAGCCATCATAGTTGATGGCGATGAATAATCAGAACTGCAGTCCAACAATATCTGGAAGGCCACCTGATTCTCACTCTTCTTCTAGCAAACTGACCCAAGAAATGCAACGGTGAGTTCTAGGACCTCCCCTATTTCATCCAGTGCTGAGCCATGCTGTTCCTTTCCTTCTCCAGCTTTTCTGCTTACCTGCCGATTCCACTAGAGCCAGGCTCTTCATTTTGGTACTGTGCAGCACATCCTGAAGATCGCGATACCGGCAGTTTAGGGTGATGTAGCGCACATCACGCACCATGATGTCCTCCACACGAACATTGTACTTCCTGCAAAATGCAACAGATTTTGAGAAATGCTCTTTAGGGGCAGAAGCATGGCTGCATCGAGGATTTAAATGGTCTTACAGGTCATTCACTTTCCCCAAGGAATCACAGGGTTTGCAAGGTCTGTGACTGAAGCTAGAGATCCAGCAGGTAAATCACAGTACATTCAAACTACGATTCCCACAAGGCTTCGACAGAAAATATGGAGTTTAAAGGGGCAAAAAGCCAACATAGTTTTGCAGCAGAATGGAGTGAGCTGGGGCCCTCCCATCAGGCAAATGGTTGTTGGAGTGGCCAAACATTAACAGCTGTCCAGTTGTGTGAAAGAATTAAATTATGTTAATTACCTTGTTGGATACTTTTTGCATTAGCTCTGAAGTCTGAGGCTAGGAAAAGACATGAAGGCTGAGAACCAACTGGAGGAGTTAACTATTTCTCTGTTGCTGACCTGTTTGTACTGCTCTCACTGCTACTGTGGAAAAGACAGGCCAGCCTTGTGCACTTTGATTTTCTTTCCTTGCTTCTGCACTATATAACATTTGGGAATCCATCTTCAATTTGCCTTGGCCTATGGCAGAGTCTTTCCGAACCCTGCTGCACCGTATGTCCAATGACAGGGATTTGATTTATTGTCAGATGAAGGGATAGGTTTGGGCAGAATTAGTTTAGGGCAGAATTAGTTTTCCTATTGTTTGTGAGGGGTGCTGGACCCCATCAGCAAAAGGGCTGGAATGCTTTTCTGGTATATACCATTTCCTGCCTCACATACCACCAGTAAACTCTGTGCTACAGCAGTAGTGTGTGTGTCTGGTCCTGAAAGGTCCCTTGAAAGAGCCTGAACAGTTCCACATCAAGACACAGAGCTTGTGAAAGTTATTACAGATCCCAGAATCCTCTATTCAGCTGGTTGGAGGATTCTGGGAGTTAAAGTGTAAAATATTTATAAGTCCTGTTAAAAGGTACCTTTGTTTGAAGAAGCCACCCTACATCTCTGTGTGTGTGCGCGCGCGTGTGTGCGTGCGCGTGCACACATGTACCTTCAAGTTGCCTGTTGACTTCTTGTGAGCCCATGCATATCATAGGGTTTTCTTAGGCAAGGAATACTCAGAGGTGGTCATGCCAGTCCTTTCTTCTGAAATGTAATCTGATATTCGTTGGTGGTCTCCCATCTAAGGCCATTTCCGCACTAGGCTGTTATAGCACTATGATTCCACTTTCAACATCCTATGGAATCCTGGAGTTTGCAGTTTTGGGAGGGGCTGGCCGGTACTGGGGTTTGCAGTTTTGGGAGGGGCCGGCTTAAGTATTGACCAGAGCTGGCCCTGCTTAGTTTCAAAGGATCTGGTGCCTTTAGAGTATTTAGGTGCCCACCCTGAATTGCTGTTGTTGTTGTTGCTGTATGCCTTCAAGTCATTTCCAACTTACGGTGACCCTAAGGCAAATCTATCATAGGGTTTTCTGGGGCTGAGGGTGTGTGATACACCTGAGGCCACCCAGTGGTTTTCCATGGCCAGGTGGGGAATGAAATCCTGGTCTCCACCCAAACACCTAAACCGCGATACATACTGGTTCTCCCACCTTGGATACCTCTATACAATTAATTCTTGTCATCTCTAGATCAGCTTTCTCCAGTTTGGAACCCTCTGGACACTCCCCTGATTCCCACCAGCTGGGGATAATGGGAAATCTAGCCCTAAACATCTGGAGAACACCACGTTGAGCAAGGCTGCTCAAGGCACAGAGACCTACTGACCAACACAGATGCTCAACAGTGGGGTGGGGAGGAAGCATCACTACCCCTGCACCACCAGCCACACTTACTCCTGATGTCCCCAGCCCAGCTCTGGCAAGTAGGGCAGCTTCTTTATCCGGATGATGCTGTCGTAGAGTGAGGGCTGCAAGCTCTGGGCCACAGCATTGGCCAGAATCACCGCGATCATGACTGGCAGGATGTGAGAGATCTGGCCCGTCAGCTCAAAGACGATGACAGCGGTGGAGACCGTGTGGGTGACAGCCCCGGACAGCGCCGCCGCACCTGGTGGCAGGAAGCATGGAAATGAACCACATATGTAAGCAATAATATCTCTGGTTTTCTTTTTTAAGTTATACTTGCATTTGTTCTTCTTCCACTAAGTGGAAGGTAGCGTACACAGCTATCTTTCACCCCCTTCCACCTTACAACAGGCTAGTGAGGTGGAGCAGGCTGAGACAGTGTGTATAACTGGCCCAATATTAACCCAATTAAACTGAAGATTTCATGGCACCTGAACCTGGATCTCCCAAGTCCCAGTGGAGCATTTTAACCAGTGCAACACAGTAGTTCATTGGGACACTCTCTCTTCTTTTTTTCTTTTTTCTTTTTGAAAAACCTTTATTGCTTTAAGATTAAAAACTACTTGGATTATTTTGTTGTTGCAGAAGTACTAAAGGAAAAGAAAATAAGTTATCCAATTGACTAGGATTTTTTGCTTCCGCTACGTCAGATTTGCTTGTTTTATAATGTGAGCCTCTGATTTTTTTTTCCAAGATCCAGAGAGATAAAAAGGTACACTCACTTTCTGACTAGGACTGTACCAGTCTGGGTTATCTTGGAGGATTGTTATACGGCAGCCTTTCCCAGTTGAAAGATCTCCAGCTGTGCTGGACTGCAGCTCCTATCACTCCTAATCTAACACAGTTACAGGGGGGCAATGTGGCGAAGAGTTGACAGTGAGGCCCAGATAATGTGCTCTGTAAAGTGACTGTATTATCTAAAGTGGGAGTAGGGAAAGTGCAGCTAGGGGAGGGGGAACGTACACATGTGTGCCTCTGGGGACCCCACTTTTGCAGCCCTTGAAGTCCCTCACCAGTTCCCCAAAGCCTCTAATCCCCCAGTTTTGAAAAAAGATCAACATGTTCTTGGACTATTTTTGCCCCCAAACCACCAGAAAATCCTCCGAGTACCTGAAAACACCTTTGGTCCAATATCAGAAACCCTCACTACCCACAAATGCCTCTGTTTTTGTCACAATCTGTCTCAAAATGGTGGCAGGAAGTGACAGGATGTCACTCCTTGTCACCATTTTGAGAAGCACTGCAGAGGACAATGGGGCATTTGGGCTTGCTGTGTGGGCGCATGTGAGGCTGCAGCCCAGGATGGGAATTGTGGTGGAAAATTTGTCCCTCACTCCCACATAGCTGTCCATGTACCCATCGGCTACACATCTACCCAAATCCCTCTGCATATTTTTAAAAACTTCTTCCCACACTGACGTCAGCTACAGAAGGTCTTCATGTACAGCAGGCCCTGGTTGTGCAGGGAGAGAAGAAAAGGCAGGCACAGTTCCATCATATCAGAAGCAGATGGTAGGCTTGACTTGACCAGTTGGCATGGCAAGAGTTTTCTGAAGGCAGGCAGTCCAAAAATCCATGGCTCTCATGGGGTACCCAGAGAGCACTCAGGAGTTTTCCTTCAGCTCCCAGCCCACTGCTTATGCCTAAAGTCACTCTGTAGTCAGAGCTTGGGGAACTTACTTTTCTTGGCTGAAACTTCCAGAATCCCCCTATCCAGCTGGTGAGGGAATTTGGGGAGTTGTAGTGCAAGGGGTGGGAGAGAGAGAGGTGCACTAGTTTGAGCACTGGACTACAACTCTGGAGACCAAAGTTTGAATCCCTGCTGGGTCATGCAAACCCACTGGATGATCTTGGGTAAGTCACACCCTCTCAGTCTCAGAGAAAGGCAAAGGCAAACCCCCTCTGAATAAATCTTGCCAAGAAAACCCCATGATAGGGTCACCATAAGTTGGAAATGATGTGGAGGCTCACAATAAGTCCAAAAAAGGGAAATTGTCCAAATTCTATTCATAGTTAGGTTGGGAATCCCTGCAACACAGTTCAGACCAGACTCTAGTCTCTTAATCAATTATCAACCTACCAATCAAAACCAATCACTTTGTTTATATCCCACCCTTTCACCAAGAGTAGGATTCAAGGTGGCTTACAGAATAAAAAGAAGGGACAGTATGTACAACTAAACTGTCTACAGACCTAAAACCATATAAAACATTAATTTAAAAGCACAAACTGAGTACAGCACAAAAACAGAAAAGCCATCATACAAATGTCGCTCCCGTACCATGGAGGTCCTGTCACCCCCGCTCAAACCTCCTATTTTCTAGAAAGGATATGAGAGAGGCTGCCTCTTACCCACCACTGCGTAGCCCCCAGGCACGATGCGGTAGATGTTACTGTCTGTGTGGATGCCGTCTGGGAACCAAGCGGCCATGCTTTCGCCTACTAGGCGGCCAAATGCTGCGCCTGATTCAGAGAGACAGAGAGGAAGGATCAGGGGCTACTGAACGGAGGCAGTAAAACACAAAGAGAAAGAGAGAAGGGGTCGACACTGCCACTGTGGCAAGTTTGGCAAGCTATGGTTTGGCCCCCAGGGTCTTCAATGGGCAGTGCAATTCAATCCCTATGGAGGCATCCCCTGCTTATCTGACAGGTTTGAGATGAGAGCACTGTCCGAAAGGGAAATCGGTTGAAAAGCAGAACCCGGTTTTTCACCAGTTCTTATCCTCTTGCCTTCTTCCTGTAGGGAACAGGAGGGAATTACAGAGGCTTGCTTGGGACCATACACAGGCAAGAGGAGAACTGATGAAAGAGCAGAGCTTGGGCTGAAAAATTGGTATGTGTCCATAATTTACAACACTCAAAAGAGCAGAATGTCAAAAAGCAAGTTGTTGAAAAGCAGGGAATGCCTGTATTCCCAAAGTTTTCTCCTGCCTGTGTTGGTCAACAGCTGTCCTCCAAGGAAGGGAGGTGCTATACTTCCTGGGGAACATTTAGGTCAAGTTTGGATAAAGTACCCTCAAATGCTCCCCAAACACTCACTAGGGGATGTAGGAGGCAATGTTGGCAAGTTTTGGGGTTCACAGAATCCCAGAGTTGGAAGAGACCCCAAGGGCCATCCAGTCCACCGCCCCCCTGCCATGCAGGAAGACACAATCAAAATATTCCTGACAGGTAGTCATCCAACCTCTGATTAAAAATCTCCAAAAGAGACTGCACCACACTTCCAGGCAGCACATTCTATGTCAAACTGCTCTTACTGTCAGGAAGTTCTTCCTAAAGTTCAGGTGGAATCTCTTTTTCTGATGTTTGAAGCCATTGCTCCATGTCCTAGTCTCTGGAGCAGCAGAAAACAGGCTTGTTCTATCTTCCATATGAGGATCGGTTCCCCTGAGCCATTTCAAGTCCAGGAAGAGGTTCCTTTTTTCCAACAGGAAGTGACCAGAATTCAACTGCTGGTTTACTTTGTTTTGGACACAGGCTCCTGGAGGGCCTAAAATGTGGTACAACTGCCCCCATGCCCACTAGGGGACATTGTGGAGCAACAATATGAATTTCTGCAGAGGCATTTCATTTTTTTTTTAACCGTTATATTTTCAGAACTTGTAGCTGAGGTGTGGCTGTCCAGAGTCCCTTGGATGGGCCAACATGGCCCCCAAGCATAGATAGTTGCCTGCCCTATTTGTAGGGGCCTGTACAGCACGACAGAGAAAAAGAGGACAGCCAAGGTATGAAGGCAAGAGGGATGATACTCACCAATGACAAAGACTGGCATGAAGGCACCACAGGGCACTGGGATGGTGGTGGCCAAAGCTGACATCCAGAACTAGGGGAAGAAGAGAGAAATGTTCATTAGAAGGAGAAGGGAGGCCATTCCTGACCACCTTACCCAGCCTGCAGCTCTCCACCACTCTCAGCACCACCAGCCAGCCTAATTCATGGTGGCTGACAGTGATGGGAATTGTAATCATCACATCTTGCGGGTACCAGTTTGAGCAAGGCTGATTTGGGCCGGTCATTCCTTGGAATCAAAAGCAAGCCAGGAGAGCTATTTCTGCTAGGACTGGTGATAAGAAGGGAAGAAGAGGAGAAAGAAGAGGAAACCAAAACCAAGAGAAGAAAAGGAATCCAAATACAGACCAAAGAACACTAGGAAAAAAATGGACCCAATCGCAAAGTATGGATTTAAACTGTGTAGGGGTCTATGGAGTACACTAATTGGTTGGTCTGGGCAGTGGAGTGTTTTCTCTATCCCTCTGTCAAATCTAGGCTCCTTACCTTAGTGTGGGTATTGTTGTTGTGTGCCTTCGAGTTGTTTCTGACTTATGGTGACCCTAAGGCAACCCTATCATGGGGTTTTCTTGTTGGAAAGAAATGCCGTGACATTTGCCCCAGTTGAAAATACATTTGATGAGCATGCGGGATACATCTGGGGAATGACTTGGCAAGTCATGATGTAATCCCTAGGGGACAGTAAGGCTGAGTTATGGTAATGTGAAATCATGGCAAAGGGTTGCATCAGCCGTTGTCCCCAGCTGGTGTGTATAAAAGAGGGGAGCTCAGACTGGCTCTTTCTCTGACTACTCGCTGACTCTATGACACTGAACCTCTGTCCGAACGAACCTCTGCCTGATGTGTCTGTGAAGCTGAACCTATGATTGAGGATCTGCGTATCCTGATTGTACAGATGCGTTTATATTGGAATTTGAAGATTAAAAGCCTCCAGGTATTTTTGGATGACAACTCTGTGTGTTAGGAGTTACTACCCAGTGGGTAGAGTGGGGTCAGAGCTGATGCTGTAAGTTACACTCTGCTGCTGCTCACACTTGTTGCTGTTTTGAAACTCTGCTGTATGTTTAATGCTTGCCTCTGGGACACGTATTTCCAGAGCGCAGTGGTTTCTGGGAGGATTTTATGCTAGGTGCTGTAAATCAATCTCCCAACAAGTTTGTTTAGAGGGGGTTTGCCTTTGCCTCCCTCTGAGACTGAAAGAGTGTGACTTGGTAAGGGCACCCAGGGGGTTTCCATGGCTGAGTGGGGATTTGAATCCTGGGCTCCAGGGTCATAGTCCGAAACTCAAACTGTTCTACCATGGTGGCTCTCCACCACAGAGATACCAAACAACGGCCTTAGAAGAGTTACACTGCAGGCCAATAAGCATCTAGTCTGAATTTAAGGGACTTGTGCTGAGATTCAAAGCCCTAAACAAAACTCAACACTTGAAGCAACAGCTCTACCTATATACACTCGTCAGATTCCTAACAGATATTGAGAATAATGAAACAGCTTTGTGTTCTGTAGCTTCAGGCACTATAGATTCCTCCCCCTCCCCAAATAATAGGAAACTGAACAGTTTTTTCTATGAAAGTTGCTTAGGTTGCCCTGCATAGTCTTCTGGAAATCGTGCAGCTTTTGGCAAGGAAACTGAAAACTGCGCAGAAGGGAAATTGTATTACATTCAAACTAGCAAAGGCTGCAGCTTCTTGGTTCTGGGACATTTTGGACAATGGGTGAGGAAACTGCATATTTGAATGCTCCCTTACAGCAACCTCTGCCTGCTCCCAGAAAACTAGCTGCTCTGCAGGGAAGTGGTATCTTAGCTTTCTAGGAGCAATGAATGAGACAGTGAAAGTAGAAGAGACTTTGTTGTTGAGTTCTTGTTGATGCCACTTCCCTGCACTTATAGTATGAAGTGGTACAATCCAAGGAAATTTGTGATTTGTCTGCAAAATGAAATGGCCAGATATATCTTTGTTTCAGTCCTTAACTAGTCACCCTGCTAGTTTGAGGAAAGGCACTTGGATTTGCAATTGGCTCCCTCAGCAGCTTTCCTCAATGGTCCCAGGACCGCTACAGCTGTTCACTCTGTCCAAGAGTTAACAAAGTCCTAGAAATACCACGGCCACAAAGCAACAGCTAAAGGTGCTGTTCACAGAATCTGCTAATGATACTTTGCCAGGAACAAAGAGGTACCCTGGGAGCATTCAGAGCCATAACCCACCTTCATGAGGATGAAAACCACCAGGGTAACAAAGACATTGGAGCGTGGGTGCTTCCAGGCCTCAGAGACACCGATGTATTCAAATTCTTCTGCCAAGCCCTGCTTGGCCCACGTACAGTTATCAAAAAGAGTCACCAGCGTCTCCTTCTGTGTCAGCTGTGAGGTAAAACACAGCAAATCGGAGAGTGAAAAGGGAGCAGCATCTGTACAAATTTTGGAGTGGGGCGGGGCTCATATTAAAGTCCTCTACCTACAGCACCTTCTGCACATAAAGTTGTAAGTTCAGGATTGTCACTGATGAGACATATGGTCTTAATAGTAAACCAGGCTGGGAAGGCTAACCTTGGAGCTCTGCTTTTAGTAAATAACAACAACAATAATATAATGTAACAACACAAAAATAATAATTTATTTCTTTCCCGCCTCTCCCCAAGGAAATATGAATTGGCTGAAAATCTGGGCATACTGAGCCACTTACGAATGGAAATGAAACACCAGGATTTTTAAAGCATGCAGGGAACTAGCAAGAGGTGGCACACACAGTAAGTCTAGAAGTAGCACGTATGCCTGTGTCTACACAGTGCCTGGAACATAAGAAGAACCCTATACATCAGAATCACCCCTAAGTGGAGATTTCTCTTGGACAAAGGCTACAAAACTTACCTGGCCAGCCATAAATTGCCCAAAGCCAGGCGGGAAGGTCAGTGTGGCTATAAGGAGTGTGACCAGTGCAGGGAAGAGCAGACGCCTATAAGGGCACAGACCAAAGATGAATTACACCACACGTTACCACTCCAAACGACACAAAAGTACCATGACTGCTCCAAACAGCACACTTGGAGGTTCCAAATGCCATCACCACTTGCTTACAGGAATATCAAATCACATCTTGTAATGGATCAGCAGGCTTGCATTAAACAGCAAAGGCTATGAGACCCAGTTGAACAAGGAAGTGGTGAATACTGGTTGCCTAGAGCAGAGATATGTGTACCTGAAAGGGTATAAACCAGGACACTTAGGGTTGGTGAAAAAAAATGAACAATGGTGGGAAAAGGCACATGCATCAACAGTGTAAGACAAGATACAAGTCAAAATTTGCAAAATCAATTGAACATTATGATGAGTGATGGAGTGGGTTTCTTTCATTATTTAACCCTGAGAAAATCCTAGTTCCCTCACTTTGTTATTTTGGTGAGTGGTGGGGATTCCCTCCCTAAGCAATGTATTGCGAACACACAGTGCACATGCTAGGCAGTGAATCCCTCACAGGTTCAGCTTTCATTTTCCTCTGCTTCACAAACATCCAAGTGCTGTTGTGCTGGTACCAGTGTATATATAAGTGGACACCTCAATCAGTCCTGTGAGCAGTGTTCAATGCATGAGTTCTTCTGGGTCTTCTCTATGTCTCTTCTCTCTGTCATCGTTTTAAGTTTCAAATTAATTTTTCAATTTGTGTATTATCAGATATAGATCAGTGGCTGAAAACTGGCACAGTAAAAAAGGTGAAACACAATGGGGAAAACATAAAGGTGAAACATAATAACATCAGTTATTGCTAAATTAAAGTAACAAATGTAATGTAATTGCGGTAAATATAGGTTTGTTTTAACATAATCTGTGATGTATTTACTTGAATTCATTGTATCTTTTGAGTTTTGAATGTAAATTTATGCACACTGCCTGTTTACCTTATTATTCCAAAGCTTTTAATCCCATTATTGGGCTATTTATTTACAGTTACCACATATAAATTTGAAATAAGAGCACTATGTTATTTACAAACATTTTGCTAATATGAAGGGTACAATTTTTGGAAATGGGCTGCCAAGGGGAAAAGGTGGAGGACCACTGCTGTAGAGGCAAGACTCATCATTGCAGAAAACTGGAAGTGTCCAGACATCTTGCTCATTTCCATAATGGAAAGATGAACTGTGGTGGAAAGCACTTACAGAAAAGCTCTGCAATCTGTATTGCCAAAGAGGTCCAATTCAGTCATGGGAGCCCTTGATCAAGGCTTCAGTAAAAGGCAAAGAGCCAAAGCTGAACCCCAGCCACATGCCAGAATCCTGATTGAGACTTGGGGAGGCATGTCAGCAATGTCCTAATACTCTAGTTGCTCCTCCCTTACACTTAAGGGCAAGGCTACATGACTAATGCCATAAGTTATTTGGCCTTCAGGTGGAGATCTTTCACAAGACCCTTTTAACTGAAGTTCTTCTGTGTGGAAAACCCACACTTCATTATTGAACTATGGATTACTGAAACACGGCAGAGGCCTTCCATTGGATGGAAGACTTTTCAATACTCTCCCCTCCTGAGACATTGTGAACTTCAGCCCATCAGCCAGGAAACTCTCCAGACAAGAGACCCCTTAACTAGGATCCCTACAGACAGAATCACTGGGTCCAGCTTCCCTCAAGAACATGGCTTCTTCACTTTTATACCAGAGACCTTACACTTTGACTAAGAGATGATGGATCGTTAGGCTAGGCTCCAAGCCATGAGGCTGTTCCTTTCATTCTCTCTACTCTCCAGAAAGAAGGCAGAACTTGGGAGAAGCGGGCTACCCCGGGAGGAATAAAAGGCCTCAACTGAACTCCAGATCTTTTCAGAGCAAGTTTTCTGCTTGGAAATACCCACGGCTCTCTAACTCCATCCTGTCTCTATTTCCTCCCCCACCAAGCACCCTTCCACACCACAGAATTGTAATATTTTAATCTCACTTCACTGTCATGGCTCCAGCCTAACGAATCCCGGGATTTGTAGTTTGGCGTGGGATCTGGAATTCCCTGTGGGACAGATCTAATCCCTCACCAAACCACAAATCCCAGGATTCCACAGGATTAAACCATGGCAGTTAAGAGGGGATCAAAGTGCTATTATTGTTTAACGTGAAAGAGCCCTGGGTCTCCAATGTGGGCAGGACGGAATTCACAGCTGTCTTTGTGATTATATGTAGATCTTACTTTTTCATGAGGAAGCGGTTAATGACCTTCTGCTTGCGCATGAACTGCACGATCTTGCGGTTGAAGTAGACAAACAACGCCCCACCAAAGCCACTGGCAATCCTGAGGGTGAAGAAGAGGAGAATGGAATGATGGGAGTGGGAAGAAGGCTCCTGCTGAGAGGAAACCTCTTACCCAAAGGATGGGGAAGGTCCAGTAAAAACTGACAAGACTCACCCAATGACCGCGAAGGCTGGCAGCTCCTGCAGGTCAAAGGGGAAGTCCAATCGGAAGCGAGTTTTAAAGAGAGCTGTGATGGTTTCTGAAGGAAAGAGAGCATTCTGTGGTCATGAATCCAAAGGCTTTGGGAAACTCAGTAGCCACTTTGTCTCTTGCACACTGAATCTAGCAAGTGTTGTACAAACCTGGCCACTGAAATTATCGCACATATTCCAAGCTTGATAGTCTTGGTTGAAACTATCTCTCTCTACATCATCAGTGTTCAACAGAGGACTCTGAAGATGCCTGTCAAACTTAGGTCTCTTGGTTCCTGTTTTGACCTTCCTCTCTCCCAATATTTCTACTTATTCTCTCAGTCTTAACCTATGTGCTCTTCTAGTCTGTGAAAGTGGTTTACGATCTAATGTATAGTTCAGAAATTCTGTACGCCAGAGTTTACGATTGAAAAAAGCAGAACAAGTCTCCAGCTCTTAAGTGTTAGTGGAGGAAAGCTTGAAAACAGGGTGGTGAACTTTCAGGAAACTACTTAATATCATTAGTGCTACCACTTTCTGCCCATTCCATCTAATTGTCTCTTCTATGCGACTTAATAATAATTACGATTTTTTTTTTTAAAGCGGTACATTGCAAGTCAGGGAGCATCTCTTGGCCCATGGGCCTTCCAAGCCATAAAGTGCTTCTAAGATGGCCCAGACTAGGGGTCTTCTATATAATCTATAACCCCATTTGAAATTTAAGACAGGGTCTTATCTGTGACAGTGCTACAGAACTCCCTGCTTGATACTGCAGATTTGTAAGAATTATCCCAAAATGTTTCTGTTTAAGAATGGGAGCTGGCTACTTCATTTTAAGAAGGAAGGAAAGCAATGTTTATAGTAGGGATGGGAACCATACAGCCTTTGGGTGCTGACCCCTTGATTCCTCACCATTAGCTCTGCAGGTTTTGGTTGAGAGGAATTGCAAACCACCAGCAGTCTGGAGAGATGCACGATTCTCTCTCCCTTTGCTACAAATTGTTGGAATTCTTTAAAAAAAATCGTACCATGACTCATTCTGATTCCTGAATTTGGGTTCCCTTGATTCAGAATTCTACAGAACAGTGGTAAATAATCAGGAGGCACACAAATGGCCCTGTACTTAGTTTTTTTGTTAAAGTCCTGGGCCATATCTTTCCAGCATTGCCGACGTACCTTGATCTAGCCCCTAGCCTCATTATTCCCCTGCCTTGCACTGGGTCCCTAACTGTACAATTATACCACTTGGGTATTACTATAATGCCATGACTCCATTCAATGAGATCTTGGGATTTATAGTTTGGGGAGGTACTCAGAATCCTCCAATACTCTTTCCTGAATAACAGCATTACAGCTCTCTGGCAGAAGATTACTTAGAATTACTAAACGCATGGATTTAGTAATTCTAAGTAGTCCTCTGCCAGAAAGCTATAATGCTGTCATCTGTAGTTTTGTGAAGTATTCTAAGTGCAAAGAAGTAGTTAGAATACTTCACAAAACTACAAATCCCAGGATTCCACAGGACAGAACCACAGCAGTAAAAAATGGGATCAAAGTGGTGTAGTTGGATACATCCCTGCCTCCTTAGATGCAACCAGTAGTCAAGAACCTGCTCCCACACAATAATTGCTATGGAGAAAAACCAGCAATTGTACCTTCATCTTTGTTCCACACAGCCAGCACTCGGAAGATGAAGGCACTAAAGGTGGCTGCAAAGAAGCCACGCCAATAGTTGCGGACAGCGAAGAAGGTTGATGTGACTTCAATGCTGAAGAGGACACCTGGTGGGATAGAAAAGAGGGAAGTATCTGAGAGCTACTAAAAAACTCAGTACTGTTTAAACCAAGGGGAAGGAAGATACAGTGCCTCAGATATTGGTGAACTATAACTCCCTTTGTCCCTAATCACTGGCCATAGTGACTAGGGCTCATGGGAGCTGAATCCCAATAACATCTGGAGAGCCACAACTACCCCCAACAGAATTAAATAATACACATGCAGAAGAAACCACGTTGACCACAACACAAATTCCAAAGCCCATATTGCTGTTAACACCTTTACTACAAAAGCTATTACTACAGAACGGCACAAAAACATTTGCACAAGCTTTCAAAACCCAAAAGTTTCTTCATCAGACAGAATCTTTGCCTGATGAAGCATGCAAGAAAAAGTGAGAGGGCATGTCAGTGTTACGAAGCAAGTAGTCTGCGTATTAGGAAACGTAGCGAGCAATTTCAGTGCTTGTTTTGAAAATGCCATGACCTATGGGGCATGAAGACATGGGCGCTGCTCTGGCCCTCTTCTCTATGGCTGGCTGTTGATTCTGACTGAGAACAGTCAATGCAGCTGAACTAGTAGGACTTGCTAGAGATTATCTTAATGGCCTGGCTGGTATTTCTTTTGTTAGGGGAATTATAGGCTGGGAGATCTCCACAATTTAACAACCGCTAAGGAATTACTGGGAAGGGTGATGCCTTTTCCACCCACACCCCACTCCTTGCTAAAGAACGTGGTGAACAAGATCTCTGTGTAAGAAGTGAACAGAAGAAGACCAGCAGATTGAGTCAGAAAGAGACAGATGCAGACAGGACAGAGAACTGAGCTTTTGGGAAACTCCTAAGAGCTTAAGGGACTGGCTGTTCCGCCTATAGATCTTATCCGGGAGCAACAGGTTTTGGGTGTCTTTTGGGTTTCCAGTACCCAACACCCATCTATGCACAAACTGCACATTAGCAAATAAATAAGCATGTTTCAAAATGTAATACAAATTGCTTAAGACTCCAGTGAGCTAATTTCAGAGGAAACAGAATTACAGGTAAATATTGCACTCTAGTAACTTCTAGTAACTTAACACCATGAGGTAACACAGAGCAACTATTCTGGAGGAAAGGGGGCCACCCCCACAGGCCACAGCGCTGCTTCCAGTGAAACAGGAAGTGAGAGACCATTTCCACACTACACTTATAGTGCTATTATTCCACTTTCAACATCCTATAGGATCCTCGTGTTTGCAGTTTAGGGAGGGGCATTTAGGATTCTCACCCAGAGAGCTCTCCGGCCTCAATAAAGTCCAAACCACAGAATTCCACAGGATGTTGAAAGTGGAATAATAGCACAATAGCAGTGTAGTGCGGAAATGGCCATAATGTAACTTCCTGTTTTAGCTTTCAGCAGAAAAATGACTGTATCTCTTGGTTACAGGGAATTGGGTAGTGGCAGGGTTCCAAACCACCATGTTTTTATATTTTTGGAGGCACATTTTGGCTGGAAAATTGCCCCCAAAATATAATACTGACTCAACGGGATTTAAGGGTCTCCTGCGGAGGCTTCAGGGACCACCCGCATTCCATAAGCCACACTTTTGTCATACTTTGTATAAGTCTTCCGTGCCAAGCTCGGCAGTAAGAATGACAATCAAGTTCCATGTAATACTAGAAGAAGCGCCAGTGATAACTGGTTGAGACCAGACTCCCTTTCCAGAATAGGACAATATATATGTGTATTCACTAATATATTTTCCTATTTACCAAATATTATCAGCACTTGACTGTGCAAATGATACCCTCTTTGCTACGCTGAGCTCTGCCACCCAACGCAGGCAGCCTGATCCAATGACAAGCCCAACGGTAGCATCTCAAGAGGAAATCTAATCTTACGACGAACCCACTATCATCTTCTCCCCAATCTGGAAATTACTCAACTGGCATTACACAGAGCCCAGAGGCAACAACAGTCTGCAGCACTAATCGCATTTTTAAAAGCATCTCTTTAAAACTGGTCATTTTTATTGCAAAGGAAAGCACACCATGGGCCTCAATCCAGGGCTCCATTCCAGGAAAAAAAAAAACCCTCCCTCTTCTTGTTATTTGCCACAAAAGGCAAATATCATCTTCAGGTATAAAAAACAGTGGGAGGCCAGAGTTCGAATCCCTGCTCGGTCATGGAACCCAGTTGGTGATCCTGGGCAAGTCACTCTCTCAGCCTCAGAGGAAGGCAAAGGCAAACTCCCCTGAGCAAATTCTGGCAAGACCCCATGACGGGTTCACCTTAGGGTTGCTATATGTCAGAAATTACTTGAAGGCACACAACAACAACAACAACAAAAACAGGAAGGAACTTTTCCTTCAACACAGAGGCAGTTGGTTTAAGCACCCTTCTTCAACAATGTGTACTCTAGTCTTTACACTTCCCTTCTCACCGTTAATGACATTCCAGATTTCTGGGTAATGATAGGTGAGAATTATATTTCAGTTTTTTTCAGATCAGAACTTACTGAAATCAAAATCTGAGAGAAAGCAAAACTGACAGATTCATCCATCTTACGGAGATGGGTGAGAATTCAATTTCAGTTCATACTTGATCACAATGTACAGAATTTAACAAAGTTCAAACATGGGAGGGAATGAAACCGACAGCCCCATTCACAGGAAGATGTGAGAAATTGATTTCAGCTTAGTTTGGATCAGAATTTGGCAAAGTTCAGATGCGGACGAGAAAACAAGACTGCCAGATTAGTGTATGCCAGAACCAACATGGTGTTGTCATCTGAGTGTCGGACTGGGCGATCAAGGAGACCAGGGTTCAATTACTGGCTCAGCCATGAAAACCTGTCGGGTGACCTAGGACAGGTCCGCACTATACCGTTGTAGTGTTATTATTCCACTTTCAACATCTATGGAATCCTGGGGTTTGTAGTTTAGGGAGGGGCATTTAGAATTCTCAGCTAAAGAGCTCTTTGGCCTCAGGAAACTACAAGCCTCAGAATTCCACAGGAGGTTGAAAGTGGAATAATAGCACTAGAACAACGTAGTGCGGAAATGACCATACTCTCTTAACCTCAGAAGAAGGCAATTGCAAACCCATTCTAAATCTTGCAGAGAAAACAGGTTTTCTCCCAGGTAGATATATGAGAAGTAATACAAGGACAATTTTAAATGTAATGGAATATTATGACAAAAACCCAGGGAAAAAAGCAGCATTTATCTTTTTGGATGCAGAAAAGGCATCTGATAATGTTTCCTGGGCCTTTATACATCGGGTATTGAGAGAATATAACATGGGAGAAGATTTTTGTAAATGGATTGAGATGATTTATCAAGAACAATCTGCGAAATTAATAATTAATGGAGACACTTCGACAAGCTTTGCAATAAACAAAGAGGTAAGGCAAGGGTGCCCTTTATCACCATTATTGTTTATAGCTGTTTTGGAAGTATTGTTGAATATAATAAATGAGGATTCACAGATAAGAGGCCTGAAAATAAGGAAAAAGGAACTGAAATTAAAAGCTTTTGCACATGACATAATTATATTTTTGGAGGATCCACAAGAATCAATTCAGGCATTGATGGAAACTTTGCAAAGATATGGACAAGTGGCAGGATATAAGATAAATAAGGAAAAGACAATGATGATGACATTAAATATGACCAAAAAACAGCAAGCCGGTCTGGAGAGTAAATCTGGATGTCAATTAACTAAGAAAACAAGATATTTAGGAATTATATTAACGAAAAGAATTCAAGAATTATTCAAAAACAACTACCTGAAGATATGGAAAGAGATTAAAAATGATATGGAAAAATGGAAACACTTAAATTTATCTCTCCTGGGAAGAACAGATGCTTTTAAAATGTCCTTATTACCTAAACTTATGTTCCTCTTTCAGAATTTACCAATAATAGGAAGAGAGAAAGTATTTAAAGAATGGGGAAAAGATCTTCAAAAATTTATCTGTCAAGGAAAAAAGCCAAGGATAAGATTTAAAACGCTTCAGGATGCAAAAGAAAGAAGAGGATTTGATCTTCCATGATTGAAAATTTACTATTATGCATGCTATCTAGATTGGATTAAAGACTGGATTCAATTAGAGAGAACAACTATGAAAGATTTGGAAGAAATAAATAACAGATTTGGATGGCATGGATATTTATGTTATGATAGATTAGTGGTGAATAAAGAGTTTAACAATTGTTGCATCTGAAAGACACTGTTAAAGGTTTGGCTATAAATAAAGTGGAAATACTACACAAAACACGGATCTCACAAGAAGCGTATAAAATTGCTCCAACAAAACAAGGAAATTTATTAACATATCAAGACATATTGAAATAGGATGGGGATAAACCAAGAATGTGTACAGTATAAGAATTAAAGGCTAATGGATATGAGTTAAATTGGTTCCCATGGCGATAACTAAAAGAAAGATTTAAAATGGATCAAAAACTGTATGGATTTGAGAGAAAAGAGAATGAATTAGTTTTATTGATGTAGAGAAATCAGAAGAAGAGAATCTCCAAATTTTATAAACTGTTGTTGAAAAGAGACATGGAATCAGAAGCAGTCAAAGATATAACGGTTAAATTGGCTCAGAATGTGGGACACCCGATTGAATTAGAAGTTTGGGAGAAAGTATGGAAAATGGATATAAAATTTACACCAAACTTAAATTTAAGAGAAAATTTTTATAAAATGCTTCACAGATGGTATATGACCCCAGAAAGATTACAAAAAATAACCAAAAACGGGAATCTGAAATGTTGGAAGTGTGATGAAAAAATTGGGTCTTTTTTTCATATGTGGTGGACTTGCAGAAGGGCAAGAAAGTTCTGGAAGGGGGTACATGATGAAATTCAAAGAATTTGTAAAATGAATTTTGAAATGATACTGGAATTTTATTTGTTAAATATGTTAGGACAACAAAGGGAGGTAAGAAGTCATCAGAAGATATTGCTATATTTGATAACAGCTGGAAGGTTGATATATGCGCAATATTGGAAAGAAAAGAAAGATATCGACTTAGGAGAGTGGAAATTAAAAGTTCTGGATATGGTACAGACAGAAAAATTAGCATTTTTACTGAAAAACAAACCTATCCAGAACTTTGAAAGGGAATGGAGAAGAGTCTTCAATTGGATAAAAACGTGAATGTGCAGGAAACCAAAGAAAGAAATAATGTAACTGTTTTTCTATTCTGTAAATGGAAATGGAAATGTAATTGTTAATCTTTTGGGTAAATGGAAACAAAAAAGATTCAACTGGAGAATATGAATATGGAAGTTGGGGGAGAAGAGTGTCATATATCTCTCAATGGGGTATATCCACTTTGTTTTTATGCAATTAATTTTTTTAAATATATATATATATATATAAATAAATCTTGCAGAGAAATCCTGTGATAAGTTTGCTTTAGCATCTCCATAAATCAGAAGGGACTTAAAGGCACATGTCAACAAGCTTCAGAGTTACATGGTGGGAGCAGAGAAAAGGCACGGTAACTTATAGCAGTGTAAGGTTAATCTAAATATTTTAAGTAATATACACAGCAGTTGTATAAATAGCTTTCCTTAATTGCATGTCTTGCTTCCAAATTCCCCAAGTTCCAGTGTTCTAGTCACAAGTCTAAATATTATGACAACCCTAAAGTACAAGCAATATGTTGAGAGCACTTACAGAAGACATTTATTTTTTCACAGTCAACATCAATAGGAAAACTATCTCTTAGCAAAGATGACGCTGCCTCAAATCAACACACGTTCTCGAAAACACAGCTTGTAAATGCAACTGTATTTTTACTACAACTCCCAGAACTCTCCAACCAGCATGGCCAGCTGCCATGCTGTCCAGGACATTCTGGGAGCTATTGACCCCACAAAGCCATTTTTCCAAGAAATGCAGTCACCAGGTTGCCACGATCGCTGAATACATTTCCACAAGAATGGATGTGAAAGGAACATTTGTAATCAATGGTCAACTGATAAGATTAAGATCACCTATTTTCCTGTGCATGCGTTCTCTGATGAAAAGATGGGGGCCGTGGTTGCTAAAGGACTCCGAACCTCAGTAACAGATTGTTCTTCTCATGGCTTGCGTGGGTCCTAGTTGCATTTCTAAGAAACAATATACAAGAGCGCTATCTTGGAAAGTGTGTGTACATTATTTCCCTCATTTGTTAGACTTGGTGTTGTTTATGTGAATGGCACACTCTGTACAACTGTGGTTGATACTTAATCATGCTCAGTGACGTCACCAGGCACTGCCACTGGTAGTATCACCCTTGTATCATAACCACAATCCATTTCCTGTGACATCACAAGGTGTTGTCTCTAGGTCTCAGGTTAATGCCCTGATACCTCAAGGCCTGGGACAACTCTTATCTGGTAAACCTACTGCCTAATCTTCCTCACAGGACCGTTGTGAAGATTAAAATGGGGGAAAGCAATGTAGGCCATACCCATGTAGACTGTGGCTCTCCCCAACAGGTGGAATATAACTGTGATAAACACAGGCATATCTCAGCTAACAAAGCCTCTGACAAGTTTCTTTTTACCACATCTATTTATGCTAACCCAGCCTCCATTTTTTCCCTCTCCCCTGTCTAGCTGGAATTTTTTTCCTTTTTTAGCAGCCTACAAATTGAGAGGATGATGAAATAGAATGGGATAACCACACACCTATTATGCCAGGTTGCAGCAACATGTGTGCAGTTATTGATTAGGGATATAATTCTTCACTAAGTTTCCTCTGAAAGGTAGCAACAAGTACTTTCAGTTATTTTCTTCCTGTGGCAAGAAAGTCTTTGAAAATTACACTGTTTTCAAAGGATATTTGCAATTTGGGACTTATTCTGCGCAAAATTCTCATGTGGTTGTTCTTCATGTGAAACAGTATTTTCTGCACAGGAAACAGCACTGTCTGCATGGAAAAAAAATTTCAATGCAGAAATATGAATTCCTGCCCAGAAAATGTTGTTTTCTACACAGAAAAAAAGCTGTAATTGGGGATTTGTTCTGCATAAAATTTGCATGCAGTTGTTTTGCACAGAAAATAGCATTTTCTGTACCAAAAACAGCTTTTTTTGCATGGAAAATAGTATTTCTGCACAGGAAATGACTTTTTCTATGCAAACCAACCATGTACGAATTTTAAACAGAACAAATTCCCAATTACAGTTTCTTTTCTGCACAGAAAACATTTTTTTGTGCAGGAATTACCATTTCTGCATTAAAGTATTATTTTGCATGCAGAAAATGCTGTTTATTATGCGCAAAATGTTGTTTTCTGCACAAAAGAAGCATGTGTGAATTTTGTGCAGAATAAGTCCCAACTGCAAAGATTCTCATCAGTCTAAGTTTCTTCTTATCAGAGTTTCTCAACACTAAAAAATCATGTTTTTGACCATTTTTAAAATATTTTTGAATATTCTTTCCATCCCTATAAACAATACAATAAAGCTTGGAATGGAAAAGAATGGGATTTTAATCTAGCCAATCCTACTTCAGTTATGTGTGCCTGCTTAAAACGGGCAAGGTAAATAGCAGCTGCCTCCAGAATCTCTTAGCGAGTATGCATGAACAGCAACACAAGACAGAAGAGGGGAAACCAGACAAGGCTGCTTTACCAGCAACCTCCAGCATGTTAAAAGAGAACACAATGTTAAAAGATCATATTAGGAATCATAAGAAAAGTGGAGACTGGTGGGAAAAAAATCTGGATGTATTATGGAAAAAGCTTTCAGTTGCTCTCGAGTAGATTCAAAATGTTTTTGTTAACTTATGCAAGCCGGAGGTTTCACTTCACGTGTGCATACAGTGCAACCTCCGTATGGGTGTGTGTGTGTTCCATTCCCCAGGAACCCGTGCCTTAAACAGGAAATGTGAACGCTCTGTCCCATTTATTGCCAATGGATGCAATGTGTGCGCACCTGCGCCGGTGTGGGCACATGCCAGCAACTCCATTGCTGATAATGAGACACAAGGTTTTGCATGACCTTGCATTCGTGTGTAGAGGTGACACCAGCAGAGGGCACACTTTATCGTTAATTTTAAATAAAAGTTTACCGTAACACTTTCATGTTCATGTGAGCATGCTTGTGTGCATGTGTAGGAACCTATCCCTATTACTTCCATCTTAGCCCTACCTCTGGAACAATTTTTTCTGTTAAAGAAGAAATGCCCAGGAACACATCTACTTCATTAACTGAGGTTTACCCTGTACATAATTACCACTAGCTTCAGGCTTGCCTTCAAAGGGCAAAGTATCACCAAAGACACGAAACAGTGCCCCTCAGGGCCTTTCCGCACTACATAACTATTGCACTGTGATTCCACTTTAACTGCCATAGTTCTGTTCTGTGGAACCATGGGTTGTGCAGTTTAGGGAGGGACAGTTAACAGTCTTAGCCAGAGAGCTCCAGTACCTCTCAAGACTACAAACCCTAGAATTCCATAGGAGGCAGCCATGGTAGTTAAAGTGGAATTATAGTGCAATAATAATGTAGTGCAAAGGGCCCTCATTTCTCTTTTTCTGATCACTTTCTGGTAATGCATTAAGACAGCACAACACACAGTGTATGACTTACTGACTCTGTGGCCAGTGAAATGAGTTGAAGGCTAGGAAAGGTTGAGTACAAACATGAGAGAGAGCCATATTGCTTGAGGCGTCTGATTTTTCCCTGCGTGAAAATACTCATTTTTGTAAGAAAGAATCACAAGAAACCCAATGCACTCCCTAAGGGAAAAAAAAACTTTCTTCCTGAGCATCTGTAAAATGATAACAAATGATATTTTCTAAAATGGGAGGATTTTTTTAAACCAAAAAACCTGGATATAGGAAAGATTGAAACTGAGACCTTCAGCATGCAGACTGGGTTCTCTGCCAATTAACTATAGCCACCCTCTTTTTTCAGATAGTTCTTTTAAAGTTCAGACTAAAACACAGAGCTCACACAGAAACCAAGGCTGCTGCTGCTTATGTCATCAGGCAACAGGTCTTATGCCTATTTGTTTGTTACACTCTTCTTTTGTGTTCTCTCCCTGCCAAGTAACTGGGAAGTTCTCATTCACCATCAAATGGAAATAAATGCAAATAAGCATCTGCACCACTGAGAAGTGGCTTCATGCCCTTCCTCTCTTCCCTTTGTTTTGCTTTTGGGAAAGTTTGCAAACCCCACAGGAAGCCTGTTGGAAAATACACAACACAGCAAGAGACACACAGATGGAAGGTGGGACGGTGTGCTCGGCACAGAAGGTAAGAAGCAAAGAGAGTTAGATGCGTCACCAACCTAGGTGCACAAAGCGGCGAGGAGGAAACCAGGCTGTGCAGTAGGGCCTGCCAGGGTGGCATGCAGTAAAGGGGGTGAAAGGAGTAAAGGACATTATGTCTACAGTTGGAGAGGGGCTCTTCCCAATACCACTGCCACTCCACCACACCAAAAACCACCCTGATCCTACATTACTATCTCAAACCAGACCCTGGGCCCAACGACAGCTGGGATCATATGAGAACAGAGATGCAGTGAAGGAGCCCTATTTGGCCTCCAGATCTTCACCTCCCCACACTGAAGGTAAGAGAAAACAAGGTTTTTTTTGGAGACCATTTCTGCACTAACTTGTTACAGGACTATTATTCCACTTTCAACATCCTATGCAATCCTGGGGTTTGCAGTTTAGGGAGGGGCCTCAAAGGATTCCATAGGATGTTGAAAGTGGAATAATAGCACTATAACAGGCTACTGCAGAAATGGCTTGAGCTTCCTGATTCCCTAAAACTTCAGACAGGCTAGAATATAGAAAAGTTATAATTTAGGACCTACAATACCTAGAATTTTCCAACCAGCATGGCCCAATGGCTATCACTTAGCCATGCTGGCTGGGAGATTTCAGGAAAATTCTGAGTATTGAGCCAGGCGCTGGGCTCCATCATGGGATGAGTCACAAAAAATAATGAAGCACCTGCAGGGTTCCATTTTCACCAGCATCCACTACAACAGCTATTCTGCAGGTAGGAAAGTGGGACAGAACCCCAAGGATGGTGCACGCTTTACACCGAAGAAAGCCCAGCTGTATTCTGGGAGCAGGCCAGAACATTGTGTGTATCTTCCAGAGGTTTCCTATCCAGTTGAGAGAGCTGGCCATTCCATACATACCCTATACAGCAGAAGCTTCCAAAGCAGGATGCACGTCAGGGCTGCGGAACCTTTGGATTCTAGATGTTTTAGTCTACAATTCCTATAAGCCTTTACCACTGGCTGTACTGGTTGAGGCTTCTGGGAGTTGAAATCCGTAACATTTAATGGTTTTGCATGCATGTCCTGTTGCTTTCTTCCAAAAACATGAGAAGATTGCCAACTTGAACAAACCAAATCTTGCCTGATTTTGGAAACTAAGTAGAGTTGGGCCTCATTTGGACTGAAGACTGCCGGAAAATACAAATGCCCGGGTAGGGCAACAAAAGACCCATGGCTAAAACCCCAGATATGCCACTGTCAGTCAAAAGTTGAGAATACTGGGCTGGATGGCCCACAGCTGTGACTTGGTACAAGGCAGCTTTTCATGTTCCTATTGGACTTCATCTTCCAGAATCCCTCAGCCGCCTTGACTAGTGGCAGTCTGGGAGCTGTAGTACAAAAAGTTGCTTCTTGCTCTTATTTCTTCGTTGGATGTGACCAATTTGGAATGAGGAGGGGTTGATGTATACACAATAGGAGTTTTGGTAGCCTCCTGCCCATTCCTTTGTCCATCACTATTAGGCCCAGGCAGGTAGGAGCAGAACAACTCACAGGAAAGTTCCCTGTCCTCACATTCATGTTAACGAGAAAGTAGTTCAAGACTTCATGAAAGGGTTCTTCAGGAGAGCAGAAGATGCAGAAAGATTTATTTTTGAAAGAGAGAATCACTGGAAACTCAGTGCATTTCCTTTTTAAAAAATCTTTCTCTAGAAAAGCTATAAAGTAGCAAGCAATTTATTTAATTGGAGGATTTTTTTAAAATGAAAGATAAAAAGGACTAAATCTGGGAACTTTGGTATCCAAAGCCATTCTCCTGCTAATGAACTATGGACTCCTTCATGCTCTTGATGCTTGCAACTCTTTAACTAGTGGTGCTGGGGACTGAACTCAGAACCCTGCGAATGCAAACCATGCGGTCTAACACTCAGCTACAGCTTCATCTCTGAAGCTATTATTTTGGCAAAGAGGAGGTCACAGAAGCAGCAACAACATTCTGACAGGGATAGGCAGAGCAAGCCTTACCTCCAATGGGAGCAGCGAAGCAGCAGCCAACACCCACGGCACAGGCCGCCGCCAGCATCTCAATGTTGCGAGATTCATTCTGCAAAAGAAGTGGGTGAGAAGCATACTGAAGCCACAGGGAAATCTAGGAACCTAGTAAAGGAGCTGCATCATGTGACAGGGAAGCAATGGCAAACAATAGTGGGGACGGACACACAGCTACATCTATGACTACTAAAAATAGAATGGTTGCTCCCTTTTTTTGGATTCAGCAAATGCACCATTTAAATCCAATTTCTTCAAAGCAGTGGGCATCCATTCTGTGTTGTTCCCCTCTCAAAAATATCACCAAAATCCCTTTCCTGCTGCCCCTTGGCCAAAATCAGCAAGAAGAGCAATGGTGACGGAGGCCATCAGGATTTAAGATGTTTCAACTCCCAGAATTCCCAGTCAGCATGGTCAACAGAAAAGGGATTGTGGGAGCTGTAGTCCAAAGCATCTGGAAGGTCAAAGGTCCTTCACCCCCAACTGAAATGACATAACATTACTGCAAGCCCATATAGTGGAGTTTAAGGGCACTGTGAACTATGGGAAAAGTAGTTTCACATGAAGTTTTCTGTCATTTGCTAGTCAGAGGGAAGGGCAGGAAGCCAGGCTGGGCATTTCCACCTCATCTCATCACAACAAGAATTCTCTCTCACTTTGCAACAAAGAATCCTGATTTCTGAGATTTTTTCATGCTTTTTTAGCAACAAGAAGCGTGAAACCTTGGCACCCAGTACAGTGAAAAAAATTTCTAAATTCTGTGCTAGTTTCAAAGTCAGTGCTTGC
This sequence comes from Cyclura pinguis, assembly GCA_030412105.1. Lineage (NCBI taxonomy): Eukaryota > Metazoa > Chordata > Lepidosauria > Squamata > Iguanidae > Cyclura > Cyclura pinguis. The sequence goes on from CM059601.1 coordinate 9,978,529, forward strand.
TAAATGCCAACTTGGTGAAACAGTGCTAGTTGCTACCACAATCAGAACACTGGCATGATTAGCGGATTTTCTGCTAGGAGAAACCTTTGCAGTAAGTCACCTTGCAAAGTAAACCAATGCTCCTATCTCCATATTGTTGATCAGGAGAACTGAGGCTGGAAGAGAAAGGTTTGCCTAACCAGCCGGTGAATTCCAATCTGAATCAGACAGTGTTTGGGGGTAAATTACTGCTTCAGACTTCAGCTTCTCAAGTTAGCATGGCCATCAGATAGATACATACCTCATAGATACCGCCAAAGAGGGAGAGGAATTTGCTGAGTAGGGCAGCGCACATGCTGGCTATGTGAACAAATGGTCCCTGCAAAGGAAAGAGAGGAAGTTCAAACAATGACAGGGATACTCGCTACTACAGACACGGCAAAGACAAGTCCTTTGAGAACTGATCTGCAGTGGGCTCAGAAGAGGGATAACATCCCACTCACCTTCCAATGCAGAGCTGAGGAACTGCAGCACACAGGCTTCATGTGGCCCCCGAACCCCACTTTTGGGGCCCTAAAGCCTCATACCAGTCCCCCAGAGCACTCCAACTCCCCCATTTTTTGGGAAAAAAAAGATTTAGTATACCCCAAAGGTACCAGACTCCATCTGATCTAGGAAGCTAAGCAGGGTGAGCTCTGGTTAGTACTTGGACAGGAGACCACTAACGACCACCAGGAGCTGTAGGCTATATTCCAGAGGAAGGAACTGGCAAATCCACTTCTGAATATTCTTTGCCTAAAAGAATCCTATGAAATTCATGGAGTTGCCAGAAGTTGGCAGGTGACCTGAAGGTGTACATGTGCGTGCACACACGCGCGCACACACACACACACACACACAATACCTGGGGTGAAAATTGCCTGAATGTTGCACCCAAAGTCCACCAAGTGTGCATAAACATGCCCCCCTGTCCAAATTCCTTCTTGTAGGTCTGTTTTCCCTCCAAAATTGCACCAGGAAGTGATGACATCAATTCTGATTGCCACTGTGGAGAGGAAATGTAAGGAAAAGTATTTTGGTGGAACCATAGAGGGGTTCAGCCTGTTGCAGGATTAAGGTTGCCAGAGTGAAAAATAGGAAAGGCTTTTGTATATTTAAGAAATATTTAAGCAGGTTCTTTATTACCTGTTTGCATGACAATCTAAAGCTACTGAAATTCCCTTTTCTATAGAACCATTAAAGGTACAGGAGCCCTCTCTTGTTTCAACTTTGGCATGGGGTCACTGTGTTTGGGGGTGGTGGGAATCGTTCCCTACTCCTGTACCGACTCTAACATAATGCAACGAGAGCTCTTCTCTTGTAAAGCTATTATTTTATTTATTTACATCTTGCCTTTTCCCAACCCTGGGATTCAAGGCAGCGTAAAAAAAATTAAAGGAAATACAAAAACGCACATTTCAGTCCAAACATTCAACGTACTAACAAACTGTTGATAGAATTAAAAGTAATTTAGAAACATATCCATTAAAAAGCACATTGTCTATGTTGTTGTTGTGATTCTCTAACGCACTGGGGGTCTGAGCTTGCACAAATTACCCTTTTGGATCCTGGGCTGGGTGGGGGATTCTGCCAGGTCCAGTCCAAAACTTCACTTCTCTATACTCTGGGACTTATCTCTCTGCTCAGCAGCATCTTGTGGTCAACCCTGGCTGCAGCACCAAAGTGCCATGGTCCTTCTCACCTCTTTCCCCAAAGGCATCCCGCTGCCTAAGGCACACGTCAGGCCGATCACTTTGGCCACAAAGGTCTTGAGGGTGAGGTATTCCTTCAGTACCACGCCTCGCAGGATGGTCTTCATTTCAGGGATGCCAGAGCCTGGAGAGGAGAAGGGGTGGAGGACAGGAGAGGTGTGAACAGTGGGGGAAAAGATCGACTGGGCAAAGGTTTTCCCTCTGTGTATCTTGGGTGGGCATCAACTCTCCTGAGGTTTTCCACCTACAATGCCCAGCAACCCAACCTAGCAGTCAAGGGTGATGAATTCTGGGAGGTAAAATCCAACATTTGGAGGGCTTCTTGGTTCCCACCCCGGGATAAAGACTGGCTTATCTGGAGCTATTGCCGCCCTGTGTCCCTTCCTGGATTCTCAGGATGCTGTATTTTTGTGCCAGGTTCTAAATTGTGCGAACAGCCCTGAGCAAATGAGTCCTCAAATGGAGCTGGGAAATGTTGCCTTTTTTTTTGGAACTGCAAAGGATTCTGGGAGCTGTAGTCCAAAAAGGTAACACCTTCAAGCACTGATCTGCCAGGACAGAGACTACTCTCCCCAAGCACCCATTCACATTGCATAATCATAGCAATATGATTCCACTTTAACTGCCATGGCTGTATCCTACAGAATCCTGAGATGTGTAGTCTGTTGAGGCACTAGGACTTTCTGAAAGAGAATACTAAATATCTTTCCCTGAAATGTAAATCCCATAGCAATTAAAGTAGAATAATAGTGCTATAATTACATAGTGTGAAAAATTCTACAAAACAGTGAAAGGGCGAGTGTTTGTCATAGAGATGGTTCATAGGGCTTGGTCAGTTCACATGGAAAGGAAACCTTGCTAGGAAATTCCCTGGATCCAGTTCACAGAGCTCTCTCAATGGAGGAGATCTTCTTCAGGACAGTCTCATATCAGCTGGGGAGGAAGATTTGATGCATAGCACTTGTCCTTCCAAGCCCCAATAAAAGGGTTCACCTTTCCCCCCACAAGCAACCTCTCTCCCATGACTCACCCACTGCCTGCGGAGCCAAGATCTGGGTGAAGCCAGCCGAAAATGTGATGAGCACCACAGGGTAAGTAACCCAGGCCATATACTGCAGGAAGATGTTGGTGTCTAGCCCGCCATACATCCATTTCTGGGCTGCACACAGACACAAAATGAAGGTGAGAGAGAAAAAGAGAGAGCAGGTAGTTATGCAAAAGGAGACACATTTTCAGTGAATAGCAACTACGGCTTCTACTAGCTGTTCACAAGCTGGTGTCTTTCAGATTGTTGGATTACAACTTGATCATTTCTAACCAGCATGGCCAACGGTCACAGCCCTGCTGGCTGGAGGATAATGCGAGCTGGAGTGCACAACAAGTAGAAAGCACTGTGTTGGAGAAGACTCTCCAATAAACATTCCACTCTATTATGCTTGGGTCAGACCAAGTACTGTGTCCGATTCTGGGCACCATAGCTGGAATGTGTCCAGAGAATCGTAACCAAGATGAACCAAGCCTTAAAGAGATCAGTATGTTTAGCTTGGAGCAGAGATGACTAAGAGATGACATGGTTTTGTTGTTGCTAACTGCCGTCAAGTCAAAGTCAATCTATGGTGACCCCCTGAATGGGAAACCTTCAAGTCACCCTATCCTCAACTTCCCTGCTCAGGTCTTGCAGATTCAGAGACATCTCTGTCACTGATATGACCCCACTTTATCATGCATAGGGTGTGTGTTGTGGGGAAGTGGGAACTAAAGTAAAGCTGAGAAAAGCTTGCTTGGGCTAGCCCAGGGTATAGACAAACCAGGCCTGCTTTCTTTCTTCCTCATTGGAGAAGCAGCGCCCCTTTTAATATTATTAATACATCCTGGCTCCCTCCCCACACTTCTTCACACGATGGCTTTCCCTAAAACCCACAACCTTTGTGGATGAAACGGCACAGCTTCTTGAAGGTTACTCCAACCAAGAATGGATAACCTGTGGTAGTGTGCTATTGAATTTAAATTGAAGAAAACACTATATTGAGGCAGCTCTTATAGAAAAAAATAGAATAAAATCTAATACAATAAAATAGAATAAAAATAAAAGAACTAACAAGGGAAAGGGGATTGAGGATTCAGAAGATTCAAACAAAATAACATCTTCTCACATAAACACCTCAGCGTTTTCTCAACAGAGCTTTCACTGCCACACTCCTTTGGTTTTCCCAGCTCAAAGGTCTGTTTTGCCCCTTGGGGTTCCACTCTCTGACCCTTTCAGAGGAGGCTTGGTTGCTTCTCTGCCCCACACTTAGGCCTCTGAGAAGCTACCCCACTCCCAGAAAACAGGCTTTCAGTTTACTGGATGCTCTGACATTCTCTCTATGAAACTCACTGAAGGACTCCTGAATCTAACACACTCTCAGTATACATATATATATACCTAGCGTATATACCTGGCATTGCCCAGGGTTTTATTTTCTCATAAGTGATACCTGTTAGAAAGATTTGAGATCCTGTGTCTCTAATTCCCCAAACTGTCTTGTCCAGTACCTGCTACTTTCCCCCATACACCCCAATCCAATCTGTATTCAAAATTATACACGGGTTGGGTTCCTGAGGGAATACAGTGTCCTCCTCTTTGCTGCTAGGCCTCATCCCCATAGCAACTGGCCTGAGGCCCAAGAGCTCTCTGCCTGAGAATTCTAAAGGTCCCTCCCTAAACTGCAAACCCCAGCATTCCATGAGGGGATGTTAAAAGTGGAATAACAGCACTACAAGAGTGTAGTGCAGAAATGGCCGTGGTAGCCTTCTCTAAATACCTGAAGGGATCTCATGTACAAGATGGAGCCAGCTTGTTTTCTGCTGCTCCAGGGACTAGAAGAGGAACCAACGGATTCAAATTAATGGAAGAACTGCAAGAATTGTTTGAGAGTGGAATAGACTGCATAGGAAGGTGGTCTTTAATCCTCTGTTCAAAGGCTTTCATTCTGTGCAGGTCTTTAAGTAGAGGTCAGATGGGTACACCTCTGCAGAGTGAGGGTCTCCTTCTTGACAGTAAGAGCAGTTTGGTAGCGGAACCAGTTGCCTAGAGAAGTGGGGGAATCTCTGTCTCTAGGCATCTTCTAAAAGAGGCCAGAGAGCCACCTGCTGGGGATGCTCCAGTTGGATTTCTTGTACTGAGTAGGGAATTGGAGTCCATGGTCTGTGGGGCCCCCTCCAACTCTATGATTCCATTTATTTATGGAGGGAGCTTTTAGGAGTGCTGTAATTGTGTATCCTGCATTGCAGGGGATTGGTCTAGACACCTCTTGCAGCCCCATCCAGCTCTAAGAATCCGTGATTCTATGTCTGGCTTCCTGCCCCTCTGTAGTCTACAATCACGAAAATGGCAGACTGGCATTACCTTCAGGAACCACAAATTCAAAAAAAATGGTTTTTTAGACTACAGCTTCCAGAATCCCACAAGCAGCATGGCCACTGGGCATTCTGGCTGGGTGGGGGGACAGAGAGGGAGGTTCTGGGAATTGTACTGTGAAAAAGTAATTCTGCCAAGTTCTTCTGGGACAAAATATAATGTAGCACATCTCCATCCTGAGAAAACAGAATATTTTCTCCAGGCCCTGCGCAAGTGACTGTGCTGATGCCTAAGCGAGTCATTGGTGGGCAGTTACAGCAGGAAAAGAGAACTTATTTCAAACCATCAAAGACAAAAGGAAAGCAGGTGCATTTGGTAAGTTCTTCTCATTCTCTATTCCAGGGGCAGATGCATCTTGCACCGAAAGAGAATACGGGAGGAATCTTCATGGAGAATATAAACGGCTGCTCCTCCAGGTGACAACAGATACCAGCAGAAGAGGGCTTAGTGTGAGATTTCCCACCTAGTTGAGCCACATACAAAATGTACACATCTTCCTGCCTTTGTTTCCCAATTGCTGTTCCACCTTTTATTGCCTTTGACTACATTCTTTCTTCTATAATGCTTTATACGCTGGTGACAGATAGGTCAGTTTTGGTGACCTTTCATACCACACAATTACAGCGCTATCATTCCGCTATAATGGCCACGAGCGCATCCTATGGAATCCTGCGGTTTGCATTTTTGGTGCAGTACTAGAGGCCTCTGGCTAAAAATGTTAAATGCCCCTCCTTAAACTGTAAATCCCAGGATTCCATTGAATGTTGCCATGGCAGCTGGAATGGAATCATAGTGTCATAATTCTGTAGTGTAAAAGAGCCTTTAGTTTCTCTCAGTTTCTCATTTTTCTCCACCTTTATTGTATCTCATTTCTTCCTCAAGTTGTGAGTTTTATGAAACATTCAGGTTGAAAATTCATATGAATTTTTGGACATGTTTTCCCAAACTATCTATCTGTCTGTCTGTCTGTGTGTGTGTTTATTTATCTCTCTCTAAATATATTAAATATATTTGTTTGCAGTTTGCATCTGATACGTGCAATTTTGCAAAGACATTTCTGAAATACAAGGCTGTTTTATACACCCTCTTCCACCAGTTCACTTATTTTGGTCTATACTTTTTTGTATTGCCTTGCAAAATATGGAGAGGTGTGACTATCTTAAGCAAGAATGACAACTTTAGGAAGCTGACTGGTCTACTCAGATTATAGAGGGGAAGTGTTACTTGCTTCCTGTGTGCCCCATCATTTGACTCCTCATTAGGGTTGCCAGGGTGATGATCATGATGATGACGACAACAACAACAACAACAACAATACTAGTATCCTCCTTTTCCCCCCAAAATTGGGCCTAAAAGCGGCTCAAACTTTAAAACAATTAAAAAACACATAAATAGTGCATATTACATAGAATTAAACTGTTAAAGCATTGAAACAGCTTAAAATTTTATAAAAAATAACAATTAAAATTAAAACAGTACAGCACTCCCCTAGCCCATCCTTTAAAAACCTTCTGTACTAAAAGCCTGCGGAGAGGTGTTGCTTGCTATACAATCAGGTATAAAGCAGAAGCTGCAGAAATCCTTTTTTGTCCGCAACCATTAAAGGTGCAGGAGCCCTCTCCAGTTCTTACTCTGGCAACTCTACTGTCTGCCATCTCCACCATGACCTTCCTTACCTTGCAGGCAGGTTGCTATGGCAAAATCCATTGCCCAGCTCACCAAGGCCATAACCAATCCCAACAGGATGAGGAAAATCCAGTCTTCCCCCACTTTGGAGATGAGGAACTTTTGGCATCGTACCGTGCAGACTGCAGGAAGAAAGAGATTGGAGAGGACACATTAGGGAGGTAGAACTCATAGTACGCCTGAGAGCAAGCGGGCAGAAAGAGATGGAGGGTGCTCTAAAGAAATTTTTCTTCTTCACAGCCAATTGGACGTCTTGGATCTGCCTGAACCTTGAGGGACATTTAAATAAATAAATAAATAAAATAAAAAATTAAGTTTTCATTTCCACAAAAGACACAAAGAAGTTTTGGCCATTTCTGCACTACACTGTCATAGCGCTTTTATTCCACTTTCAACGTTCTGTGGAATCCTGGGGTTTACCGTTTAGAGAGGGGCGTTCAGAATTCTCAGCCAGAGAGCTCTTTGGCCTCAGTAAACTACAAACCGCAGAATTCCACGGGACGTTGAAAGAGGAATAATAGCACTATAAGATCATAGCACGGAAATGGCCTTTAATCCTGTCCTTCAGGACAGAGTTTTTAAGCTTCACTTAATACAAGAGTGGGCCAGATCTTGCCTCTGGGCCACATGTGGCAACCAGGGACATGTCTGCGGCTCCTGCACCGTCCAGGACGACCAAGGGGCCCCAAACATCAAAAAGATTGCTCCTCAAATGTCCCCAAGTGTTCTCCAGGGAATATGGAGTCCATTTTGCCATCCCCCCAATTAATTTTAGGCTCGGGAGAAGGCTTTTTTTTTTTTTAAAAAAAAACAGAAATTGGCTTCCATTTCACTTCCTGTTGTTAAAAAGACCTGTCCTGGGCCCAAAATAACCCAGAGAGAGCCAACATTTTAAATGCTCCCATTTCCCTGGAGAAAAAAATTGATATTTTTGTGTTGGGTGCAGTGGGTTGCAATCCTCCAAGGCTTCCCACAAGGCCAGTGCAGTCCCTGAGCCCCTCAGAGTTACCCACCCCTGACTTGACGGGTGCTCAGCCTTTGGAGCACATTTCCACCCCATGGAGCAGCAGCCGGTGGTTTCCATGTTGCGTGTGTGTGTGTGTGTGTGTGTGTGTGTGTGTGATATCTGCTCCAGGTTTTGCCTGGAAGTTTAAAGGAATCATTCAAGATGCTGAATCTATTTATGGGGATCAGATTTAACGGATCACTCCTCTCAAGCCTGGTCTAAAACTTAGATCTGATTCAGCAGCTCTCTGACATGGAAGCGACTGGCTGTCACTGCACATTTGTGCAAACACCGCATGGCTTCCGAGTTGTCTTTTGTTGTGGTGGTAATGTGCCTTCAAAGTAATTTCTGACTTATGGGGAACCTATGACAAGGTTTTCTTGGTATGATTTGTTCAGAGCGGCGTTGACCTCGCCTGCCTCTGAGGCGGAGAGAGTGTGAGTTGCCTAAGGTCACCCAGTGGGTTTCCATGGCCAGGTGGGGACTCAAACCCTGGTCTCCAGAGTCATAGTCCAGAGCTCAAACCACTACGCCATGCTGGATCTCCATAAGCAAAATTCGAAATGGTGCTTTATGACCTTTAAGGCCAATTCGGTCGTGGGCAACATGAAGACCATGGACTGGTTTTGCAACTCCTGGGCCCCTCCTGTGCCCCCATCCTGAAGTCAACATCACCATCATTGCTGTCATATTGTTTTCAGACTGCTTTTAAAGGTCTTTATGGAGTATTTTAATATGTTTCAAAAATGTGTTATCTTTGCACTGTTTTCATTGCCCTTGTGGGCTAGCGGGTGATACAGAAATATTTTTAGTATCTTTAATCTAATATATAAAAGTCAAAGTTTGTGAGTCTGCCTGTGTCAGCCAGGCGAAGACCTCATACGATTGGCTGTGTGAGGCAAGAAGACCTTATACGATTGGCTGCCTGTGAAGATTCTATGGAATCCTGGGGTTTGCAGTTTAGGGAGGGGCCTTTAGAATTCTCAGCCAGAGAGCTCTTGGGCCTGGCTGGTTGCTATGGGGATGAGGCCTAGCAGCAAGGAGGAGGAGGGCGGTGTATTCCCTCAGGAACCAAACCTCTATATGTTAATAACTCTGAATACAGATTGGATTGGGGAATATGGGCAAAAGTTACAGGTACCAGACAAGACAGTTTGAGGAATTAGAGACACAGGATATCAAATCTGTATATTTCAACCACATCTAATTCTTAAAGGAAGGTAAGGTATTTCTAACAAGTGTTACCTATAAGAAAATAAAATCCCAGGCAACACTGGGTAAATATGCTACTAAATAATTAAAAGAATCCTCATTGTGTCATTTTGCTTGAAAATAAGAACAGATGCTCCTGTGGCTCTTTTCACTCTGCACAGTTATAGCACCATGAATCGACGTTACCTGTCACGGCTGCATCCTGAGGAATTTTAGGGTCTGTGGTTTAGGGAGGTACTAGAACTCTCCACAGGATGGAGCCATGGCAGTTAAAGTGGAATCACAATGCTGTAACTGTGTAGTGTGAAAGGTCCCCTGGAAGAGTCCAGAAGCTATGACCCAAAGCACAGGGCACTTGTGTGTACGTGTGTGTGTGTTTATGTGCATGGAGAAAGGGGCTTCTGGATCCTCCTGCTGTCAAAAAACAAAAACCAACCAACCAACCAAGTAGATTTCTGGTCATTTCCAGTACTGGGATTTTCAAAACACACACAGACACACACACACACATTTGGATGGGGCATAGTTTAAGCAGGTGACTGTGGGGTAAAGCTGCATCCAGAGACGCTGAAGTGGCCCACCCCTGGCTGAAATGGGCTTATCTGAAGGACCGTATCCTTCCTTTCAGCCTGTTTCTGCTGTTTAAGACCCTATTATTGAAGGGAGATGGTTTTCAGGGTCCTGTGGGAAGCAGAAAAGGGCACGTGATTGGAAGGCAAGCCACGGTTGCGAGTGAGTGGGTGGAACTGCTTGCTAAACTGTGGAACTCCCTGCTACATGAGAATCCATTTCGTCCCCTCTTCCTTGACCTTCCATTTACTGAAAGCCCCTTTAAAAAAAGAAGCCCAGCCACCTTTTCATTTGCCAGACTGAAGCGTTTTAATGAGTTTTAGCAAACTCATTTCCTTAGAGGGTTAACACTCTTCTTAATCAGCAGCATTTGCCTGTTGTATCATTGTATTGCTGTGCTGTTTTATGGAAGTTTATGGATTTCCTTTGTAATTTTGATATTTATGTCCCATCCCTGAGGCTGGGATCAGAATAGATTAATGAGATGTTTATCATCATGAATAAGAAATCAATCCTTTCCCCAGAGATTTGTCTGCTGAAGAGCCTAGGTCCTACATCTGCAGGAGAAGATGATTCATAGTCTGGCAGAGGAACTGAAGATCCTTTGGGAGCTGTAGTTTGGCCACAGTTTGGAAAAGTTCATTATTTTTAATAATTATAACGTTTACTTTACACTAAGCACTGCAACTTCCAATATTCCTGGAAGAGGGGATTCTGGGACCTGCAGTCCAAAACAAAATTGAGCTCTAAGCTCTAAAACTGGCACATCTGAGGAGGGGTGTCACACTGGCGGAGCACAGTGTTCATCACAAACATAGTGCCTCATCTTTAGGATACTGAATGATGGGATACAGCGCAGACGTAGATATTCAAAACTAGCTTCCTTTCAGTTGGTTTTGTAAATCAATGTTTACTTTCGCAGTGCGGGGTAGGGGAAGGCAGGAAGCAGCTGAGCCTTTTTTAATAGAATATTTTTAGATGTTTCTGCGAAACAAATGTTGCTTTGACGAGAGCAATGGTCTCTATTCATAACGGAGAAAGACGCTTGATTTGGCAGAGACAGCAAAGCCAACAGCTCAAGCGGCAGAAACCATGAATGAGTCTGACCAAGGAGATGGATTCGGGTCAGCGCGAACAATGCTGCTGAACGAGAATCTTGCCTGGGCCAAGAGGAACGTGACGCTCCCGGTGGCAACTTAGAATTCTGGGCAGGCACTTGTTACATAACCAGACAAACATGCGCAACCTTAATTACGCAACCTGGTTTGCATAAGGAGTAGAGTATGGAGAAGTTACTTTTTTGGAATATAAAGACCCAGTGGCCAGGCTGGCAGGGGGGTTCTGGGAATTGTAGACAAATTGCACCGGTGAAATCATAAAAATGGATGGGTTCTTCTAGGCCAGAGGTGGGCCACTGTAGCACTATGGAAGGCTAGTCTTTGGTCTGGGTCCCTCTGGATTGCCAAAGATCAGAAACAAAAGAGAGGAAGTGGCCAGACGTTTGGGCGGGTTGGGGGAGGAAGTAGGTTTCTTTCAATATTAGCGTAGAGAGCCCTTGCAACCTACATAAAAGGTAAGGTGGTACTCCTGGAGGTTTCAAAGCAATTCACCTTTTTGTGTTCTTTTCACTCTTTGCCAGAAAAAGGATGATCCATAGAATCTGGAGTCATTCGCTGAGATCCTGTATTGTCTCAATGTAATGTAAGTATTTGTCAGCAGAATTACACTACACTGGTGCTATGTAGTTCCTATACTGAATGCCACTGTAGCCCAATGTATGAGAAACAAGAAAGGTGTAAAGCGGTCAGTTCGTTGGGCAATGCACCCTGCATGGAGCCAGCATGCAACGCACACTGACATGCTCCTGTAGGTGCATTATTGTACATTTACAATAATTCCACATGTGGAACTCTGCTCCTCCTGCCATCAGCTGGATATATCTATTCCACATTGTCCAAAATAGTCACTCCACAGGCATGGCACAACTTATGTAATCTACATCATCAACAGGATTCTGGATGTGAGGGCTCCAAACACAGCTGGGGTGGGGAGCTTTAGGGACATATCCTGCCTACCTCTGTTCTAGGCTAACTCCTCTGGTTCAATGCCAGAAATCCAGAACACCCTGAACAGACTGCTGTACTGCGCTCATTTAAAAATCTCCAACATGGGAAAGACCATTCAACACATTAGCAAACTGCTCTGATCAGATGTTTCTCCTAATGTTTAAACACGGGCTCTTTGTTACACAATTGTAGTGCTACAATTCCCTTTAACTGAGAACTCTCAGTGCTTCTTCCTAGCCTACCAATCCCAGGTTTCCATAGGATGGAGCTATGGGCCTTTCCACCCTACGTTGTTATAGTGCTATTATTCCCCTTTCCACCTCCTATGGATTCCTGGGGTTTGCAGTTTAGGGAGGGGCATTGAGAACTCTCAGCCAGAGAGCTCTATGGCCTCAGTTTGCATGGCTACCGCTCTGGGCAAGAGGACATATACAGTTGACTCTCTGTATTCACAGGTTCTGTGGCTTGAAAATACAGTCAGCCCTCCACGGTTGTGGGTTTAACATCCACAGATTTGATTATTTGAAAGTTTCTCCAATCCCTGCCCCCCAGCTGCTTCTTTTCTGTGGGAAACTTCCCTCTCAATGGCTATGATCAGACTGTGCAGCCCTTTAACACTACCCAGCCTTCACCTCCTCCCCTATCAGCTGCTGCCTGGTCAACTGAGGATGGTTCACAGCTTGATTTCTCAGCACCACAAACCGTCTCCTGATGCTTTTCTCCACACCCAAGAAAGGAGATGAGTGTGAGGGAGGACGTATAGGGCCACCATGCCAACTCACCCCCTTTTCGTCTCCTTTCCCTGGCCTGGTTTGGACCCTGGGTGTCCATTTTCCGCACCATGCCCCAGTCCCATTCCCACAGATACATACACAGACATTTTGAAATTTGCAATTTGCAATATATACACACAGATATATACACAGACATTTTGATATTTGCAATTTTTCCATCTTTTGTGGGGGTTCTGTACCCCAACCCTCGCGAATGTGGAGGCTGACTGTGTTCGAAAGGAAACATTCCCAAACGCAAACCTTGATTTTGCCGCATGTCAAGTGCTACGGTGATGTGTAAGCATACCCTGCCGTTTCACAGATCCCCAGGCTCTCTTATTTGAGTTGTTTGCAATTTTATATAAGGGATGCTATTTTACTACCCCACTGGACATATTGGGACTTGAGCATCCATGGATTTTGGTATGGATGGGCTGGGGGATACCAGGGGCTCACTGTATTCCCGCTTCTTGAGTGATGACATGTCATTTTTCAAGGCAGTTTTGGGAGGAATTTGTCTGTTGGAATTGGACATTCTACATGGATTTTAAAAACAACTATGTATTATACGTGTGGGCCCCTCAAAAAACTACTTTTAAGTTAAATTGGAGTAGTTCCATTTGGCAGAGATCCTAAGGGCCACAATAAACCCTGGGAAGGGCCATGGCGTTCTCCTCTGCAGTAAAACTATTCCAGTTAAGTTCTCTATGTTAGAGGAGCGAACACAGCCTTGAGAGAAGGAAGATCAAGCAGGCAATGTTTATTAACCAACTGAAACTCAGCATCTATGTTACAGAAGAGTTAAAACAAGCTATGCTGTTTATCAGCGGGACTTTAATTGACCACTGGGCACAGGTGGAGGTTGATATTTGTTTTCCTTCTTTGGGTTTTTAAGCCCAGCAGTTGTACACTTTCATCTGTATTAAATCTGTGACAGATGCGAGCATTTCGCCCTGAAACATCTTATTTTTTAAAAATAGAAAATATGTCTTTTAAATCAAGGTTTGAAAACATATTTTCATACATAGGGAGATTGTTTGTACATCTTGTATATTTATCCAGAATCTTTGACAAAGAGCAAATATAAAATATAATGCTCTTTTAAGCAGCTGGCATCCTTTTGTACAGTTGCAATGGCATACATTAGACCTACAATTTTGTAATTATTTCCTGCTCACATATACAATTGTGCTACCATTGCCACAATCATAAACGGACCCCAAACCCACCTTAAAATCCAGCCAGCTACACCAAGGAACGGAGTTCTGTAGTGACGGTAGGCAGACCCCTGAAGGATGACGCATCCAGCCCCCTCCCACAGTGAGCTGCAGTGCACCAAGGACTTATGACAGGACCTTACAGGCTGTTAAGCTGTCATAACTTTTAATTTTGTCCAGAGTTGACTCCAGGACTGGATGGAAACTCCTAAGTTTCAGGGGATGCTGGGTTGAGTCCACTAAAGAGGCAGTTTGAGCAATATGTGGTATCAGTGGTGACACTTGCTTAGCTTTGCTTCAAGCACTGCCAGCTGGCTAGTTTCAGCAGCCATTTAAATTTCCACGATGCCTCTGCTACAGCGCAGTTCCAAGGTACTGAGGGAAATGGGTCAACAGAGTGATGCGCCAGCTAAAAACACTGATGCAATTCTAGACTGCATCAGTAGGAGGATAGTGTCTAGATAGAGGGAAGTAATAGTTCCACTCTATTTTGCTTTGATCAGACCTCACCTGGAATACTGTGTCCAGTTCTGGGCACCACAGTTCAGGAAGCATATTGACAAGTTGGAACCTCACCAGAGAAGGGCGATGAAAATGGTAAAAGGTCTGGAAGCCATGCCCTGTGAGGAATGGCTTAGGGAACTGGGTATGTTTAGCCAGGAGAAGAGAAGGTTACTACATGGGTTTGTTCAGATATTTGAAAGAATGTGATATGGAAGATGGGGCACGCTTGTTTTCTGCTGCTCCAGAGACTAGGACATGGAACAGATTCAAACTACAGGAAAAGAGATTCTGCCTAAACATTAGAAAGACTTCCTGATAGCAAAAGCAGACCGACAGTGGAATATACAGCATCAGAATGTGGTAGAGTCTCCTTCTTTGGAAGTTTTTAAACAGAGGCAGGATGGCCATCTACTGGAGTGCTTTGATTGTGTATTGCTGCATGGAAGAATGGCGTTAGACTGGATGACCCTCGTAGTATTTTCAAACTCTATGATGCTATGAAACTAAAAGTGTCCCCATTAGTGGATGGTGCCATTTTTATTTTCCCACATTGCCTAACTCACTGGACAGATGTGTGGTAGCTACAGTTGCCCTTGTGTCTTCAGAAATGGAAACTGACCACTGATTCATTATCCCAGCATTCACTGCTAGGTGTAACCTGGTACTTGCACACCTAATCATGATCCATTCTATCTGCAATCTCCATTTTGGGTTGACAAATATTAATGGCTACAACATGTGCCCTAATTTTTGCACTTTTCTGCTTTCTCCCCCCCCCCCCATCTTTTTGTACCATGTTGTCTGATGTATATTTCTGGATATCAAGAAAACTTGGCCACTTTTGTGGTGTTTTGTTGGTCGTAAATTAAAATTTGCACTTTACTGTGGGTTTTGTTTCTTCCTCAGAAAAGCTGCTGAAAATACAAAGGAGATTAAAAAAAAAAAGGACCAAAACACATTCCATACCTTCAATGCCAACATTCACAGCTAGGCCTGCCTCACCACCCACCTCTAACCTTATCTAAGGATTAAGGAACAAACTGTTTCACAGTCCATTGTTCAAGTTTCACTGCTCTTCAATCAACTGGGTCAAGGAGAGGAGAAAAATGGCTTCTTAAAAGCAGGAAAATTAAGAGAAAACTTAGCCTTTCGCCAGCCTGGCTCCCTCTAGATGCATTAGACTACAGTTCCCATTATCTAAGCCAGTGTGTTGGCTAGAAATGACTGGAGTTGTAGTCCAACACATGTGGAGGGAACTGGATTGTGGAAAGGTGATGCATTACTTTTAACCTGCTTTTCTGTCATCAAAGCAGCTTACCCCACCCCAGCGAAGAATAACAGAGTGGGATCTCCACTTTCTCAGAACATCGGTGAAAGTGGAAAAACTGCAAATAACTCCCCTGACCCGTGTTCCTCCTCTCATTCCCTTCTGGAGCTCAGACACACATGCCTCCCTTCTGTGTGCCTCGACAAAAGACAAGGAAACGAGGAGGGCACACATGCCTTCTCCCCTGGTGCCCTGCCTTTTGCTCTTTATACTTGGGCAAAAGACAAGGGAATGGGGGGGGGGCATGCCTTCCTCTCCATTCCCTTGCCTTTTGCACCTGCATGTATTCTCTGGACCCAGGCAAAAGGTAAGGGAATTGCGGGAGGCACACGTGTGTTCCCCCATTCCCTTGCCTTTTGCCAGGGCGTAGAGAAGGAAGGTATGCACACCCGGGCAAAAGGCAAACGAACGGGAGGAAGAGAAGGGGAGGGGAAGACAAACACACATTTGAGAATAATGAAATTCACGAAGGTCAAACCCGTGAATGCGGAGGACTGTGTAACTGAAGCAAAATCAATAAAGATCTAATATATAAAAGTCAAAGTTTGTCTGTTTGTTTGTGTCAGGCAGAGAAGACCTCATATGACTGGCTACAGGCAAAGATCTCCTACGATTGGCTGTGTCAGGCGAAGACCGCGTATGATTGGCTGCCTAAGAAGATTCTATGGAATCCTGGGGTTTGCAGTTTAGAGAGAGGCCTTTAGAATTCTCAGCCACAGAGCTCTTGGGCCTGGCCAGTTGCTGTGGAGATGAGGCCTAGCAGCAAGGAGGAGGGCAGTGTACTCCCTCAGGAACCCAACCCCTCTATGTTAGTAACTCTGGATACAGCTTGGATTGGGGAATATGGGGAAAAGTTACAGGTACTAGACAAGACAGTTTGGGAAACTAGAGACACAGGATCTCAAATCTTTCTAACAAGTATCACCTATGAGAAAACAAAATCCCGGGCAATGCCAGGTATAGACGCTAGTAAAGTATAAGTACAAAGATGATTTAAGAACGCCAATTTGAAAACAGCAGCTCCTAAAAATTCTCTTTTTGAACAAAAAACAAAGACGAAACAGGAAATAACATTTTAAAAAGAAATGTGGGTCAATTTTTCACAGAGAGTAAAGTGATTTGGCTTCATGGGATCACATGATGGCAACAGGAATTAGGGTGTACCGATGTGTACCGATGATGCATCAGCCCCAAACTTCCCATGTGATCTCACTGAGTAATTTCATATTTACATGAAACACCCTGGGACACACAAGGGTTTTCAATCTTGTGAAACCATGTGGTACCTATAAGCCTAAAGCCACATGGTGGAACAGAAGCTTTCCTTCTTGTTTCCTGGGATTGGCCTTCCAAAAGGGTGCAGAATCTCTGAAGAACAGGGCTCAGTTAACATCACTTCTGCAAAATGATCCAGAATAATATACCGTGGTTTGTGGGATTCAAGGTCACAGAGAGGGCCAGATAAAGAACAGATACAATTGCACATCCCTTGGTCATAGAACCAGAGTTTCAAACTGCTATAACTACGTAGCGTAAGGTGGATGAAACATCATTTTTATTATTCTGCCTTTTCTACAGAACTGGGACTCGATATGGCTTACAACTCCAATTAAGAACATACAAAAAGTCAGCATTAAAATGGAATGAAACTAGTAACCATATTAAAAAAACACAGATTCTAAAAATGATTTTTAAAAGTTAAACAATGCAGTTTAAAACAGTACAGTACTTACAGCCCTTTTGTTAAGAGCCGTCAATTCTAAAATTCTGTCTGAATAAAAAACGCATTTGCTTGCTAACAGAAGGATGGCAAGGAAGGGGCCATTCGTGTTTCCCCAGGGAGGGAGTTCAAAGTCTAGGGGCGGCCACTGAGAAGGCCCTCTCTTGTGTTCCCACCAGCCATACTTGTGATGCTGATGGGACAGAGAAGAGAGCCTCCCCTGGAGATCTCGGGGCAGGGCAGGCTCATATGGGGAGACATGGTCTATCACACGGCCTGGACCTAAGCCATGTAGAAGAGGGGATCTCAGCACGTGCTGCCTGCTAGCGGGTTGCATGACAAGCAACATCCCCTGAAATGTCCTCTTCTACACAACCATTCAGAAACCATCTCCAGTTTTTACTCTGGCAACCCTAGCACTCTCTAAGGAACTACTGCCTGAACAGGGCTTTAGCAAAGCCAGTTTATGCTTCCACAATAGACATTTGTTGTTTGTGTTTCCATTACCAGTCATGTTAATTCGCCATGGGACTTTAAGATAATCCACTGAGCACTAGCATAATAAAATCTTGAAAGGCCATTTCTGCTGAATTTTCAAGTTTTGTGTGTGTCTGTGTGTGAACATCGTGGTGGGGTGTAGTGAATCTCCAGACACGAGCCAACCAATTTGGTTCACACTCCCCTAGCAGCTGAAGGAACAAGGTAATATTGGCCCAAGTACTGTGCTGGAGCCCTCTTGCCCCGTGCCACCTGGGGCTAGTGCAAGGGTCAGTTTTACATATTGGCTTTGTAAAGTAGATCTGAGGCCTGCCATTTAATTTCCCCATTGCTTATGTTAGCCACAGGCCATCAGCAGCTGGGCCTGGAGAGAAACATGCAACAAACAGCCTTGTGTCGAGTTAGGAAAACATGTTGTCACTCTAGAACAACACTGTTTGTGCATCCATCAACAGAATGATGCAAATGGAGTAGGGCGAGAAGAAGTCGGCCACACCCGGGGCCATGCAGGGACAGCTGAGCTCTGGCTTATGCGGCTGCCCCGGGGAGCCGGCGACATTTAACCAGAGAATTTGCACACAAGAACAATGCAAGCCACGCTCTGAGCAGTTGCTAAGGGAACTATTTTAAGGCGCCGGGAACAGTGAGATCCTGTGAACAACAATAGCGGGGAACTTTGACCAGAGTGCTGGACCAACCACCCCCCTGCAACAGAGAAAAAAGAGGGAGGGTCCAAGTTTATTAAAGAGTTCTAGGATTTTAGCACTGTCAGAAACTTTTTAAAAGCTGGTCTTCATGCAGAGCAACCCCTTTCTAAAAAGAAAAGAGAAGACATCAAAAAGAGGAGGTACCTTGCAAGCAGTCCCTTTTGCTGGGATGATTTAAAAGTGCTAGAAATTCCAGAGGCTGGAAAAGTTCGATTTTCTTGGGACCACAATTTCCAAGTCCCCAAGTCCTAGGACTTGTATTCCAAAAAGGAAAGGAAAGGAAAGTTTCCCCAGATCTATTCAAAACACATCATCATACTGTCCTTGCTAGACTGCGCTGCTTCTGAATGCAAGTGTGGTGACCCATTACAGGAATAGTTTGACATGAATGGATGATCAAGTATAGACAAAAGGGCAGATATGTTCTCAGGGCTGCCCCGAGGGGCTTGGAGGCCTGGAGCAGGGGTGGAACCGTGATGCTGTTCTGCAATGCCCCACGCATATGTGGGATTCTGGCAAGCAACGGAACAGAGCCAGGGCAGGCATAAATGCTGCACGCAGAAACTGAGAAGGAGGTCTCTTGCTTTGTGGCAGCCTGATGCACAGTATGGGAAAATTACTTTTCTGTACTACAACTCCCAGAATCCTCTAGCCAGCACAGCTAGTGGTCATGTTGGCTGTGGGATTCTACGAGCTGTAGTGTATTAAAAAAGCAAAATCTCTATGCTGTGAACTAGGTTGGATCACGCTAGTCCTCACCCCAGCAGTCCTGCATGTGCTCCTTTTCATTTTCTATAACATGTCTATCTCTTAAACATACACACACAACCTCATGCATGCTCGTCCTTTTGGCACAAATTCTTGCACAGTCCATGCCTGTTCTGTATTTCTTAACAGGATCATTTTTTAAAAAAACATAAACACGTTTTTTAAAAATACATTTACATGTATTTAAACATAAATGCATTTTTCTTTTTGCATTTGAGGCCTCAGCTCCCCTGTTAGATTTCTGTAGATGAAGTTGGCAGTTTGTGCATTGCGGGAGAGCGTGCATTTTGCAAGCCCTCATTCATCAACTTCAAGCTGTTATGCGAAAAGGTGAGATATAAATCTAACCAAATCAAATCAATCAACTCCCACCAGGGGAAAAATAGTCTGCAAGATCTGGTTCCTTAAACTTTGCTGTTCTTATCTGCTGCCAAGTCAGTTTTGATCCTATGAATAAGAAATTTTAATGAGTCCTGATCTTTAGTAGCACTGCTCAGGTCTTGTAAACTTGGAATTGTGGCTTCCTTTACTGAAATCAACCTACCTGTAGTGTGATCATAGAATCATATAGTTGTGGAAGAGACCCCAAGGGCCACTGAGTCCAAGCCCATTCTGCCCTGCAAGAATACACCATCAAAGCATTCCCAACAGATGGCCGTCCAGCCACCGTTTAAAAATCTCCAAAAAAGGAGACTCTACCACACTCCCAGGGAGAGTATTCCACTGTCAAACCACTCTTATTGCCAGGAAATTCTTCCTAATGTTTAGGTGGAATTCTATTTCCTGAAGTTTGAAGCCACTGCTCCCTGTCTTAGCCTCTGGAGCAGTAGAAAACAGGCTTGCTCCATCCTTCATATGATACCCTTCAAATATTTAAACATAGCTATCATGTCCCTCCTTTACCTTCTCTTCTCTAGGCTAAACATACCCAACTCCCTAAGTCTCTCCTCATAGGCCATCGTTTCCAGGTCTTTCACCATTTTGGTCGCCCTCCTCTGGACACATTCCAGCTTGTCAATATCCTTCCTGAATTGTGGTGCCCAGAACTGGATGCAGTATTCCAGGTGACATCTGACCAAAGCAGAATTAAGAGTGGTCTTCCTCTTTTCCTACTGCCTTCTGTTCTACTGAATATTATTATATTTTCCAATGCGTCATGTCATCTTGTGATATGGCCAAAGTACATCAGCCCCAATTTAGTAATTTTTTTAGAGTATCCTATTTTAAAAATGGCTTCCTCCCAAATTCATACCCCTTATGGATAAACAGACTGCCTGTGACCTCTGATGATTTCAAGGGGGGATTTTTTAACTCAGGAGAGACTGAAAAAACTTTCCAACCTTGCTTCCTCCTTGTGCCCAATAAAGAGCAGAATGAAACTGTATCTCCTGGCTGGCTCAGAGGCTTCCCTTGTCCTGTTTATGCCTGGGATTTAGCTAGACAACTTGTGCTGGTCAAACAGAGGACACAAATACTCTACCTATTATTGTGGGTTTCTAGAGGTACTCTTTGCAAAAGAGAGATGGAACAAGAGGAAGAGAGAGACCAAAGGAAGCAGCAAGAAGGAAGTGGGAAAAATCCGAGGAAAGAGAGGTCCATCAAGGGCAGAGGAATCTAATCTGAATGAGTACCTATGGAACAAAAACCAAACATGCAAAGAATTGCAAAACTGTAGATTTGGAAGGCATTCCTCAAGGATCCAGTCCAACAAGCTACCAGGGTAAGAAACACACAGCTAAAGAATTCTTGACAGGTGACCATCCAGCTTCTGTTTAAAAACCTCCAGTGAAAAAGACTGCACCATGCTCCGTGGGATTGCATTCCACTGCTGAACAGATCCTACCATTAGGAAGTTTTCCCATAGGGAACTGTTGAATGTAAAGACTTATCAGGGATTGAGAATTTATCCAAAAGACTTAGACCTTTTGCTTCTTTCCCCTCCTTTTTGTTCAGCTACATGGTACCTAATTGCCATGGGGAATGGCTGGAGAAAACAGGTATTACTTTTCTCCAGCCACCCCCAGCATGATGGCGTCAGCAACACCGGTTACATCGCTTGTGTTTTGTGTATCTGTAACAGAGTTTTCTCAGTTCAGATCGGAGCCTGCGTGTATATATTGTTTGGACTACAACCTTCAGGATCCCACAGACAGCCCTGCCAATGGACATGCCAGCTGGAGAGTACGCTGGTGTGTATCTCTCCCTCGCTATACATACATACATACATACATACATACATATATATATATCTGTCTCACATATATATTATACATGCACATTCATTCACA